>JAVFKF010000015.1:50000000-60000000 GCA_036926295.1 Pachydiplax longipennis | reverse complement strand
TCTCGTAAATCAATTTTAAGTATGGTTGCAAGAGATTGATCCAGGTAATTAGTCTGATCTGATTTGTCCATCCATGTAATTTATTCTGTAAATTTGTTCATTTTTACCTTGCATAATTTTTCAATTGTAGATCTTATTTCTATACTATATCAAAGATAATTTTTATTTACATAATTAAATTAAGGCTCAATACAATTTTGCTCGTGGACAAAGGGGTCGTGGGCCTAAGTATTCCAGAGCTTAGCGTAATTCCATAGATAGGTAGCGATAGACCAAAGAAAATGGTCGATCATTTTGTTTTTAACCCCATGCCAATATGGATCTAGCAACATGTCATTGTAGATTTCAACAATAACTCTGAACCAAGGATTCAAAATCTGCAAAAATATAAACTACCTTTGACGGCTTTTCACTCCCGAAACTAAGTTATCAAGAAAAGGTGGAGGGTAAAAATATTTTTAAGAAAGAAGTCAAGTGTAATACATACACATACTAGCAACATACACAGGGCCAACTCGAGGAGGTAAATTAAGTTATGGGAGCTTCTAATGTAGGATAGAAAATTTCTAGTTCACCATTAACGTAACGAGCAAAATTTCGCCGGAGAAGAGCAACAGAAAGCGCAAACGACGAGATCTTAGTGTTATTTGGAATTCAGACACCGCGTCTCAGAACAGGAAGTCATCGTAAGTAGGACTTCTCCTTCGCTAATCTTTCCAAATTTCGCCTCTTTTCGCCGACAAAGCGACCGTCAAACAGGTTCATCCTCCGTAACGGTCGTCTTGACCTCTTATTAAGAGACGCCGCCTTTTCGATAAGTGAAAAATTGAGATTCACGTCGTTGTCGCTTCCCGATGCGCTTATTGACGTGAAATAAGGACAGTCTCTTTTCGACTCGTCGGTCCCTTTCATGGCGGAATCCCCCTCCCGATTCCAGGCAATCACGTTAACGAATCCCATTCTCAGAGGCATCGAAGAGGCGCCCGACCAACGTCCAATACGTGAAATAAAGCCAACTAATCTCGTTGCTCCCTCGACAGCGGTTATTTTGAGCGCATGTATTGCGGCGATTGTCCATTCCCACTTCCGCCATTCACTTTTGGCGTTGACGAATCAAATCGCTGGAGGAATCATTGTTTTATTTTATTCCTGATCGATATGACTCTTTCTACTGTCTCTCAACATTTCGGCTATTAACAATAAAACTATACTAGATGATGAGTAATTCTAGTTAAAACGATCCACTGCGGCATTGATATCGATGTGCACACCCACAGTTGACATCCAAAAGATTGTATTACGATCAGCTATAAATTGAGCTCCCTCTCTCAGAAACGAGAAAAGAATCAAAATTTTGTTAATGAATTGGTGTTGTAAATACATTAATGAACACTGCTGTGCTGTGCGTCGAAAACGGACGAAGATCTCTGTAATGAAATCTTGGAAATTTTAAAAGGTTTTTTCTCTTTTTTTCATTTTTTCCTTTTCAAAAGGAAAGGCCCGTCAATAAATGTTTTATTCTATTATTATATCAGAGATGCCTGTGCTCCATTAATTTTCAACTCATCCGTTAGTTTTCAATGGGATATAATAACATTCTGCAACCAATAACTCTTCGCAGTCATTTTATTTAAGTTTGCCTGAACTAAACGCTGGTCATCTGACATCGTTCATTTCCAACGAGGGTAAAAATAATCTATTACTTCTCTCCTCCATTAAAATAAAACTCCGCAATCATATCTGCTGCACACCGCGTGAAACATTGAAAACAAACTAAAAGCGAAATGATGAGTGAGCTTCATCTTGAGTTGGTGTGAAAGGCGACTTTCCTCGATTAATACTGCGGAGCCGGTTTGCCACTCTCTAAAGCATAGACGTCAAATCTCTCGGATTTCTTCTCGGTCGCCTCAACACCGTTTTATTAGGAGCGTCCATCCGTTATGAATTGCTAATCTTAGGCGCCACTGAATTTTGCAAGAGGGCTGCCTTTCAGTTCCGAACACGTGTGAAGATGTTCCGGCTCACACATCTTTTATCTCAAGTGCACTCATGTTTGTAATTCGCTGTGTACTTTCTTGACATAGAAGGCATGCATTTTGACCTATGACCTCTGCAAAGTTGGATCGATGAGATTTTGCGGTTTATCGCAAATGACTCTGCTACATGTGATTTTGGCTAAGTATTTCGCAAAAGTAAAAAAGGAGTTTCGGAAACTTTTGGTTTTTAGCTAGTTAAATAAACCTGTTTCTTAATGATCCTTTCAAAAAAACTTTTATCTATGACGATCCTCGAAATTGAGATGTTTTCAAATACAGCAGACTCTCAATTGTCCGTAATGCAGTAGACTCTTCTTCTTGATCGGTTTAACCGAGATATGGGTTAACCCAAGCCAACGTATAATCATATTCAAAACTTTAAAAAAGTAAAAAATACGACAATATCTTTTATAATATTTCTCTACACGAGCGCTTTCGTAACTTTTTAACAATCTTCAGATGATATCCGATGATGAAACTGCTGGTGTAAATTATTATCAATACAGAGTAAAGTAATATAATAAAAGATTTGTTAGAGCTGACAAAATATATTTGTTTAAGTTAAGATCGCAAGAAGCTCCTATAAATAATGTATACTTATGACTATTGTTCATTAAATTGTCTCTTCTTCATTTATATTTAAATAATATACTATTAAACTAAATAATATACGGTCTTCAATTTTTGAGGAATTTTATGAAAGAATTACCCAGTGTATGTTATATGAGTATTGAATTAAATGAGATCTTTTTATCAACCAAGATTAGTTAATTTCCTACCATCCCAGATAACCGAGAGTCTATTGTATACCATTCTTAGAAGTGTTGCAACCTCTCAAATGTTACCTGAAAATCGATGAAAATGTTCTCTCATTTTGATTCAGCGATGGGACCATCCTCTTGATCTCAAAAACTCAATGGGCCACGTTTTGGATATTATAGTTTTCAAGTAGTTTTACTGCCCTCTTCTATCTCAACTATCTCTTCTCCAAAGATTGGATCGTAAAACCGGTTCCTATCTCTATCAGGGCTGATAAATTGACTTTCGTTTCACTTCAATCTCACTCGAACATCGAGTCACAATGACGGCCGTTCCCGGAAGACAAGCACTATATTTCCGAAAGAGAAACAATTTCATATTACACATTCTCGAAACCGATCCTTTAAATCATCATAACCATCAAAGCAAATTTTCTTCGTTACCCGCTTAAAAAGGAACTCGATACCATAGAAAGTAAGCTGAATTCACTTTTGGAAAGGCAGAAAGAGGGTATGTCTTCCTCCAGAAGAATTTCTTTTGGACCTCTTCCTCAGCTTCACGATTCTGTACTCTTTCCTCGAATCGGTGAGAAATAGATTAAATTTAGAAACCTTGGGGTTTGGTTTTCCTCCTCCATTTATTGCGTTAGGATTCACTGGAAACTGTGAGAGAACGCGGAAACATTGCACCGGAAAGATAAATGCACTTCCTGAGAAGTGCACGAATGCACACCCAGAGGTCATGACTTCGCCGAAAAGTCCGGTTACTGCGTCGTTCCCTCGTTTTCCTTCATCAAGAGGAGACAGGCTGACTTAAACCGCCGCTTCCGTTTCCTAGCTAATGGAATAGGAAAGGTCTAAGGGTGCATTGGTCTAGAAAGCCCATTTTTTTTCCGCAGACACATTCCCTACGCATCATCCGGCATTAACCACGCTCAATATTTACGGCTCACTCTTTCCATATCTCCTTCGTAAGTGGTTTTCTTTGTGCGAAGTTGTTATGGTTAGATTCGGGGAGTTAAGAGATACATGCTCACAACCATGTCCTTGGTTACCGATGAACAAGCGTCCGGCATTTTTCGGAATACATTTTGAAATCTGATACAAAGACAGATATGTATGAATGACGCAGTTCCAGGCGTTACTGAATGGAAACATTCTTGGAACATTTCTCTATCGAAGAAGTGTATCTCTTAGCTTAGTAAAATATATAAATAAATTTAGTTTCTGTAATAATTCTCCTACTAATTTCAGAAATAACTTTAGATTACTTTTACTGATTATTTTCGCTAGAAATCTCACTTTTTCCGTAATTGAGCCAACATAAAACTCCGATCTAAGAAGAAAATAATATTTACAAACAATGAGTCTTTCGTTGATATATGTGCTTCATTAAAGAGGAATTTACTTGAGGGTGAAATTTCTTCTTAAAAGATATTCCTATAGATATATGAGATAAAGCTATGGCCGAGCAACAGCTATTGATATATAAAATATACCTAAATCTATGATACAATTTCATGGAACTAAAATTTGGTGAAAACTTTTGGACATTGAGTAAAGGAGACATTACATCATATTGATATCTTTTGGTTCGACATTATAAATATTTCTACTAGTAAATGCTACCTACTATACTCCTTTTTTTAACTAATTGATATTTTGAAAATCTTTTTCATGCAATATTTTTATATAAATTTTGATGTTTTGAGCTAATTTTCTCGAGTTACTTTATTAAAAATTTTTCTTTGCTTGTACCTATTAACTCAAATCAAAATAAGCCAAATTTTATGCAGAAGTGCGCCATGAAACATGCACTTCACGTTTATGAAATTGAATTGAAATTTGAGTGAAATCCAAGATAGGAAGCAGTATCAATCATTGGACATACAAACAGGAATATTTACTTGCTCGATATTTGACCGTAATTGCCCTTAATGATAGATCATGTAATCATAAATAGCCGAGAAGCTTGAGGCAAAAATGCATTTTTTAGGGCAAAAACAATTTCAACTCCCTTGAGGACAGTCCGGTTCAATTTCTCCTCTTATCTCCACCGATCGATCCTCGACAATCGAAGATATATCACCCATTCAACTTATGAAAATCCAAACGTGAAAGCATCTCTGGAAGGCAAACCGATCTTACTGGAAAAAACATCAATCTCGTAATCCTTCACAAATCGAGGTTCACCCTTTTCCTAGTCTACCCCGTGAAATATAGCCTTCAGTCCAAAATAATATATTGATCACGATGCATCTTCATCGGAATGATTTCATAATTTCCAGAAACGCCCAGTAATGAGGCTTTACCATAGATGTCCGCTCCTCCCTCTCAGACAAAAGGAAACCTCTGCCTCGCGGTCTTCCAGTGCCCTTTATACCGCTTTCTGTGCAATTAAAACGAGCCATGCACTATTCATATTTCCTCACTAGGGGTAGATCCGAATCGTTACCTCCAACGCTTTTCTGGATAAAGCGGGAGGAGAGGTTGACGAGGTCAAGTCCTCTCCGACACGACTCCCAAGCAAAGGAGCCTCCTTGGGTTTCACGCCTAGGAAGAGAAGCGACAAAGGAAAGAACGGGATTGGGGGCGAAGGGTCCGGAGATTCTGGAGAAGGACAATGTTGCCAACTTACAGAGATTCGAACCTAAGAGAATACATTTATTCTCTTACTTGTACTGCGGGAAAAGGGGAATGCTCTCATCGCCGAATGATATGAATTAGCATCCACAGATGTTTACACCTCCCAATGCGTGTCAAAGAGTTAAACTGTACCTGAGAGAGAATGAAAATAAATACTCCTAAAGGTAGGATTCCTACAGCATCGTGGTTGCTGTGCTCTGAGGACCTATGGTAAATATGTGGAACAACACTCACAGGGTATAATATGATAACATAGCATAACATCGTCATAGAAAGGTAGAGGAGCAATCGACGTCTGCAATGGTTGGCAGCCCTTGTGTGTTGTGGAATATGGTGGCTATTAAGGGTGGGGATAGCAGAGACACAGGAAGATGAAGAGATGAGATTGAGACGAAAGCCATTGGAGGAGAAGAAGCGATTCCAGGGGCAATCTGTACGAAGATGCTGAGAGAAGGGGATGGAAGATACTTTGAAAGGGAGGTGTCTATTGGAGAGAGCAGAGTAATCCCTTAGGGTAGATAAAGAAGGTGGAATTGAAAACCACATGCGAGGAATATTTGTCAGACAACGTGAGCGAGGAAGAAAAGGGTTTTTAAAGCGATGTTCCCACGGCAGTTTGCCGACGAAGTGGGTCGTTTTAACCCATAAAACGGTCGTGACATCCAAAGATTAAGGCAACAGCTTCGGAGTTGTAACTTTTGAATGTCTACTTGACTGAGCTAGCCTAGTAACCGAAAAGACATAGAAATGCTTGTTTTGGGCGCTTTAAATCATTCTATCAAAACTAACGGCACCTGCTAGTTGCATGCCGAAGATTTCTGACTTTTACTTCCGTTCTTTTCAGCAACGTGATTGGGGTGAAGACTATTAAAATCTCGAAAGTTAACGAGAATGTTACTCTCAAGAGCAGAGTCATTATTAAAGACGAACATCAATATAAATTGACTAATTAAGTCTTATAAGTTCGAGCACACTTGATTTGGAGTGATTTCTCATAAGAACGATCTCTTTCACATCTGATGGAATGAGATTGCTTTAATAAAGAGAGTGGACAGAAGCTAATTCGTGTCTGGGGATCCCTGTATTAATGAAGATAGCCCTGACTTAATGATAAGAGATGTCAATTTATTTTTAAAAAAGACGCTAAATGCACCCTGAAAAGTAGCTAAAGAGTAGTTAAATTCAGAAATAGTATTTAAAAATAAAATGCATAAATTCATATTTATAAATCAAATATCAGTCAAAAATTAAGAAAAATTAAATGAATTAAATTAATATAAAATGTCCCATCATTTTTATATTACCATAATAAATATGTATTTTTAATAGAAGAGAGAATTATTTTAAGTTTAAAAATAAGAATGTATTATTCAATATAATTAAAATTCGTTATATTAATTAAGAGCATAGAGCATTTTCCATACGATGTCGTTAAAAAGTCGGTTCTTCTAGTGATTACAAAATGACGATGGCAAAAAATGAAATCAACCAAACTTGCAAAAATAGCGAAAGGGTACCTAATAATTTCAACGAAAAGATACTATGAAAATGAGTTGGTAATGGTTAGCGACCAGAGACATCGTCTGAGAAAGAATATCCAATTGATTCTCCGCCCACGGCATCGTTACACAAAATGTAACTTCACTCGTTTGCATAATATTGTTACGAGGGAAATTTTCAGAAAATGCCACGGAATCCAAAGATAGCTCGATTTATAGGAAGCATCAATCTGGATTATCAATCTAATTTGAATAAAGCAGAAAAGCTTTAAATCACGAAGAAGGAAAGAACTTGAAATTATTAAGATTGTGAAATAAAAAATCCAGATTTTTTATCATTACTTTAATGCTCAGCGGTTTTCGGGTGCATGTTTTGAAGGGAATCCTTATAAAATACAATTTTAAAAAATGTCCAAAACATATTTCGTGGTTCTTGTAAAGTGGATCGGAAGATACTTGCAAAAAGGAAGCCATTTATGTGCTATCAGAGGGAACGAAACGCAGCTGTTCCCAGACTTGAAAAGTTACTGCTTCTATTTTACGGCGTATACAAAACTAAAAGTGAGACGGTAAAATCCAGTTCTAAAGCCGCTATTGCGATTATGCTTCGCTCGGCTCCTTTTAATTCCGGAAAATAACCCCTCCGTTGGAATCAACTTCCAAGGAAATCTCCCTAAGGTCCAGCGTAGGCCGAAATATGGAGTGCCCGCTGAGAGAAGAATACGTGGGCGAGACAGTCTCTGATTATATTCAGGCACCGCGGTAATGGGAAACACGTGCAGCTGTTTAAGTGGAGAAGTGGATTTGCGTAAAGTTATCGAGCAGACGTTTGAGATAATGATGGCTGAGAAGGGAAGAGTGTGAATAAAGAAGAGATAAACAAGTAACCCGCCCCCGGGAGCCAAAGGGGCGGGGTCGCCTTTGCCGATCCCTTATCAGGTGGCGGGACGAACTTGGAAGCTCTATCGACTACCTTTTGTTCGCTGAAACACTAATCACTGTGGCAGCTCTAAGAGGGAAAAAGCCGGATGCTGGAGCGGTCAAGAAGTCCCCAAAGCCAACCCGCAGCTACCTAAGATCCCCAGGGAGGTCAAAATGTAGGATAAGAGAAACTAATCTCATTCGCCTGGGGAGAGAGAACGCTGCGGGTGAATCCACGAACTCATTCTGCGTTGGAGAAGACATTGGGAAGAATGGGAACGAAAGATAATAAGCAGAGAGAGGCAATGGAGAAGGTCATGGAGAAGTTCTAAACAGAAATAAATTAAGAGCTGTTACCTAGGTATACTCTGAGATTACTTAAATTTTTTAATATCTGAGAAAATCGAAACATTCGCTGCAATAAACGCTGCAGCAATGAAATTTATAGAAATCATTATTACTAATTAATGGTGTTTCAAATGACAGTAGTATAAATAGGTGATTGATTTCGTATTTAAAAGTATTCTATCTTTTATTGTATAAATGTTATCATTTTGCAAGTCTTTTGAGTACTGAATTGGAATCCCGAAGAAGGTGACTGGTATATAGCGGTGTGGACGGGATATAACGATGAAGTAAGGATAACATGAAATCATTCAGATATTTATGGAAAAAGGGTAAAATTCCTCCTCTATTAAAATTGTCCTCCTCTAATAATTATTGATTAATCCTTCACTATTAAATCCGTCCTCTATTAAAAATGCAAAGTTCTAGGAGAATAAAATGATAAATGCTGTGCATTTAACGTAATGAATGATGAATGAAAGTGAGATCAACTGGTGGTCTCTATACCTTCCGAACTTACCATTTGCAAAAAACAGTAATCACGAATACACTATTAACAAGATTTTTAAAACAGTATCTTGTAAGAAAAATTTCACTGCTAAGATTTTACGGCAAAGCGTCCGAAATCATTCTCTTTAATCACCTGGCTATTTGTTTCCGATGTCGCAAGCTTATTTGAAAGAACACCCACGGCATAAAGAGCGATTAATGAAGGGATTGAGAGCATGACAGATTGCGAAAGCCATTAATACAGTTCTGTATCATGAAGGAGACCCAACCTCGGATATTCTATGGCTTTCACCGTTTAACAAATATTTTTATCCTATTCCCTCAACGATCTTACAAAAAAGAGACAAAAAGCAACCTCATTATGTCTGGCAATGTACTCAAATGACTCACTTAAAATGCAAATTCCCCCCAAAGGCCGGGATAAAGGATCATATCCTCGGGTATTTCGTAACGGCATCGCTCATTCGTGAATCATCAGACGTCAGAAGCATCTTCATCTCTCCAAGAAAGGGCGGCGCCCAATCCTTCTCTCCTTTTTCCTTCGCATTTTCACTCACCTCACTTATCTGTCTTCTCTTCTTCATTCTTCTCTCTCTCTTTCATCAACCCTTTGCATTCCTCTTCATACCTTACTAATTTTACTTCTCCTTTGACTTTTTTCTTCAGGACCCACTGACGCGTATCCATTTCATCCTTTTATATTTACAGAAGGACCAACAACAGATTACGATGTATCGAATTCAACAACATGAAACTGCATTAGGGAATATTTAGTTATGAAACTTAAATTTCTACTTTCGCTACAAAGGATTTTATCCTTGGATGATGTGTCAGCCTGAAATTATATGCAAACTAAGCATCGCTTGGGGCGGCTACATTTGGGATGAGCACCTTGATTAGCTAGATAGCTTCCTTGCTCTATTCCATTAGTAGTTAAAAAATTTAGAAATTAGATCAACTTCAGAAGACTTAGATCAATCCTTTCTGAATATACGTGAGTTCAGAGAAAATTTTAATATTTAGTTTTAATCAAAAAATACTCAAATCAGCTATTAGGATGATTGTAATGTCGTATAATTTAGCGACGATGGTGCCTAAGAGAGACCTCGCAAAATGCATTGGCCTTCTCCTGCTTGGAAGTAATATATTACAATTAGAAATAAATTCTCCAGATTTGAACCACCTGCACAATTTTCCCTCTATTTATTTTTATTTGCAAAATTTTCACGTTTTTCATAGTCTCATGTAGTCATTCCTACTAATGTACATGTTTTTGGTCACTTATTTGTCATTAACTTTGTAAAAAAATCTTCTGTGAGACGAGCGTGCTTTATTTGTGTGCTTTTTACTACGTTTTGTATGATTTTGCTACGTAATTCTTTCTTAATTAAAATCTTTCTTTAATTTCTATTTTGTATATTTATGTTGAAATGATAGCCAAATACTGAACGGAATATTTGGACATAAGTGAGGAAAGCTAAGATTTTAATGCGAGGAGCCTAATTAACATTGGGCTGAATGTAAACCAAATTCATTAATTCCATATTAGTTTACAAAACAAGATAGTCAAAGTTAGCCTTTATAGCTAAGGTCAACTTGTGTACGGGACTCGAAGAAAGGCAGATATAAAATAAAGTCCTTTTACACTATTTATCACTTGAATGTTGAATTGTGGAGCGCAACGTTATACCCTACCTTCTCTCTACTTTCTCCTTTCGGCGTTTCCCTAATTCGCTGAATATTATAATAAATTATACATGTTGTACAATGATACATCTTAGATGATACACGTTTGTCTGCATTCGTTCTATCCTAGTCTTCGTCATCCAATTTCTTTTCCTTCTCCACCTTCCTTTTGTTCTTTGCTCTCACCTCTTCCCACGCCTCTTCCCACTCGCACTCCCACACCCTTCGCGAGTGGATCTCAAGCCGCTCCTCCCTTTTTGGGTTCTCTGGCATCGACCTCCACCACTGGTAATAGCTGCCTCTATCAACTAAGCTGCCGTCCGTTTTTTCAACGGAGGGATAAAAGGGCGGCGAATCTCATTTCTCCAATCTCTCCGCCAACACGGAAGAAATGGAATTTTGCGGCGGTCTCTCTCTATGCATAGTGAATTTTCAATAAGAAGGTTCTGCCCCTTAAGGAAATCGCTTTCGGCGGAGAGCAATATTACTTGGACGATCGCTCGGACGTGGAAGTGCTTATTGAAAAGAAAGATGCCCACACGTACGGCCCTTATATTGATTTCACGAATGACGCTTGACCTATTCTACTGATCCAAAGATAGGAATCTGCCATGCATAATGAAAGAAGATTGATATTAAAACATCAGCTGCTTTATCAGCCTTGTGCGGAACGTGTTAAGTGTCAGCTGTCTTTCTCAACGAAAAGGATTTTGTTTCTATGTGGAGATTAGCGGAAGGATTGCTCAAGAAAGAGTGTATCGAAATAGCTTTCAAACAAGGTTATTTTACATTTTTATGTAATGTATTGATATTTATAAGAAAATTGTCCCTTTTCAGCTTTCATATACATATTTATGAATATTAATTAAAGATGATAAAATAAGTACATGGTAAAATTAAAAAATGTTTTATTTTTCTCTTTTTCTATAGATAAAAAGAATATCGATCATTAATGTAAAAGAATAAATTTATATGTAAATATAAATTAATAAAAATATTGTTAAGTTAAAAGAATTCAACATCTTTGTAATGTTAACATTTATACTAACATATCTTACCTAAAAATATTAACATTTCTATTATTAATTCAAAACAGAATTATAATGATTAATAATTTAGAAAATTCGAACGAAATAATTAGCAAGGACTGAATATTCATATTTCGTGAAGTTGTCAAGAGCAGACTCAAATAAGTGAATATGATAAGTGAATTTAAAAGAAAACTCCTACCATAAGAACCGGATGAAAAGAACCATACCTAATTCTTATAAGGAAGTAAACGGTGCATCAGGCCATAATCTTCCTAACATAAATTTAAGTAGCAGAAACTCATGAAAAATAACTACCAAAGAAAGTTACCGTTGAGGAGATGACATTTACAAAGTAAGTCAAATCGAAACGATGCATTTATTAGTATTTTAAAACGGCTTCTCTTTGCTCGACTACGAGAGTGAAAAATGAGAGTGGATCACAGAAGGCTGATTGTATTCATTGCGACCGTTACTTTTGTCCTGAAATCGAGTGCTATTAAATGGTCCAGAGAGACGTCTTTCATTAATCTTTCTCTTTCGCCGAATAACAAGTTGAGCTCAACTTCCTTGGTAACGAAAGTCGACGTGGAGCGCGAATTCACTTTTCTCCCTTCTCTTTACGAATCTTCTTTGAAGTTTCGCTTTTCATTTTCGCCGCCACTCCTTCCTTATTTCTCTTTTTAATTATCCTACCTTCGTCACTCCTCTTGAACCTTCAAACACCTTTACATTCTTTGTCGGTTTTTACTCTTCCTTAAGATTTTTTAACCAACTTCACGCTTGGCTTCATATTGCTAATTTTAATTGTAACTTTACTTTCTGATTGCTTCTAGATATCCAATGTAATTATATGGGTATAATAATATATAATTATAATAGATAATATAATTCGAGGAGGGCAATTACGATACTGCAGGGGATATCTGTAACTTTCAATTAATTCTTTATTAAATGAGTTCCATACGTTTCTTAAACCATTACATTGTAGAGTTTTTGTCTAGATTAGGAACTCAGCCAGAGGTTAAGAAAAGCAGAAATAATACCGATTTCAATTAAACATTTATGGCACAATATCTGATTATTACTGAATTTGTATTATAATCTTTTTCAGGGGAAAACATTTTAACAAAAAAACTGATCCGACTAATTGAAAATAGTAGGTAAATACATTCCTCGAGTAAGAGGTAGAATCCCCGTATTAAGGGGTACTTCAATTCCTATCACAAGAGGTAATAATTTTCATCAAAGCGTTAGTAAATGTTTTCGAATTTATCATTCCAATATTTTTAGCATTCGCTTGCATTCATTTCTTTTCCTCCTTTCAACGATTTCAGTACATAGGACTGATTCTAGTTTGCTTTCAATGAAACACAGAGAAATCAAGGTATTTTACCATAAATAATAAATATGATTTTCAATAAATAATGATCACTCTGGGACGAAGAAGAACATTTACCAAATGAATAATGAGTAAATAATGACTTCACAGTGTTTATTAGCTGTGGATTCGGTGGAAGTATAATCTGTTGGGATTATAATCTGTCAATCCCACCCCATCCACCATGACTCACCTCATCTACGACGGCGCTCTTGACTCTCCTGAGGGCTGCTGCCGCCGGAAGACAGAATTCCACTCTGAATCTCTTCAGGTCTCCAAGGAACGAACACACCAGGATGTCCCTCGCCTGTCTCACGAGGACTCGTCTTGTGGCTTCGACGGCCGCTGCACCGGGGGCGCTGCCATCCGTGGCCGCCGCCGCAATGTATATGGGTACCAGGAGGAGCTCCACCAGTCCAGCAACGTCCTCTTTGCCCTGAGGGTAGAGAAAGTCAATTCAATATTTGCGTAAAAGGTTTCGCAACGAGCGTAATACATTAACCCTAGGGTCGAATCTCCTCGAATATGCATCGAGGAAACGGTGCTGAGAAATTAAACGCGTGGCCATTAATTAGGCGGTCGAAAATCAGCGCCTGCAATTTGTCAGCGCTTCGTAAGGTTTCACTTTTTCTCCGATCGTCACGCCCTCTTTTTTAACGGCGATGCACGAATGTGGGCGTGGGTGAGTCGTAACGGAAACTCCACTCGCTGAAATGTGGCCACACGCGTGGAATCGTCATTACTATAGCTTTTCATCCCAAGCGCAATCCATCTCCGTAAGGATCTGCGGATCTTAAATAGCCCACGGGAATGTTTGTTTAAGATGCGGAGAATGGAATCAGTTTATAAAAAGTGAGGCGGGCTTTAAACGCTGCGGTTTTTCTTCCTCGTTCATCGACGAAGAACAGATCAACATCGAATGAGGTATTCAATTAATATCCGTGGTCGATTAAAAGGGAAGAAAGCGGAGCGATCGCACTGTAGATGATTCTACTTCAGTGGTAGTATATTTCTTTCGTTACTTATGATGCCCCTGTATCTTGAGAATACCACTGGAAAAAATTTTTTGTGAAGGTCCAATGTATCTGATTGAGAATCCGCTTCCTTTGCTACGTATAGTGTAGGTTACGTCTCAAGAGGCCCTTGGGGGAATATAAACACTATGATTAGTATTTAAGTTTTATTCTTTCTGAAAGACTAGACCAATGGTCGCCATCCTGATCACTACCGCCCACAAGTGGACGTTTTCAGGTGGGCGTTGAGTGATGATAAAATCGACGACGTCGAGGCCGACGAGTCAAAATTCATGGTTAAGGAAATTCAAATGCTCCTTCCGGGTACAACGAAGAAAAATGTTCTCTTAGAAAAGTGTTTTTATAAGAATGATTATTTTAAGGAAAAGAACAAGATGTAAAATTAACGTTGTAAAGAATTATTGAATATATTCTCCTAATTATGTAGTATTTCTTTTGCATTTTAGCTCTTCAAAAGATAATATTTATGTAAATTAAATTTTGTTCTACATGATGAAGTAGAAAGTTGACAACAGTAAGAGCTTCGACATCTTAGGTCTATATTTCACCTACATATATGGGCCACCACCAGAAATCGAAGCAGGGACAGCTTTCGCCGAAGTCCAGCATTCTCTCCACTTAGCTATCTGGGAGCCCTTGTATATAATGAAACACCAATATACAAATCCCATGTTTGTCTGTAGTAAATATAACACATCAATAAGCATTACCATTCTTATCAGGGGTGCAACAATGATTTTTCTATGGGGAGGGACTTAGAGAGAACGGAAAATGCCTACTTTTCAGGGGCCGGTATGATATCTCCCTTAAATACTTTAACTCTCTTGGGGAGGGTTCGAACCCTTATCCACTGCGTCACTAATTCTTATATATCCATCTTGTGTGATTACTTGCATGAACGTTGAATTACGAGATGTTAGGGCATCTTTGAGTGGTAAAGAAGTTATGCCGTACAAAGGTTGGTGATAAGTAAAACAAAGGTTGGCAAGCACTGGAATGGACACAGTTATGAATAATCGACCTAATAATCTTTTTTCATGTGAGAATAAATTCATTTTGAACGAGACCCATTGTAATTCTGCATTATGCAAGTAAATAAGGAATACATATTATGCTTGAATTAAAAGTAGCATTTAATTCAATGGAGCGTTGAATATATAATAGTGAATAATGAACTAATTTACGACTCTTTAAAAATTTCCTCCCTTTTCTTATCGCAAAATATTCCTGTCATGCAAAGAAAGGAAATCTCAATACAAAATCTAAAGAACTTATCTTTAACGAAATTAAAAGAGATCTCGCTGTATATGACAGCCATTCAAAGACAGCTACTTTAAATAATAAGTATCTCGAAAGATCGAATTAGAGACAACCCTTCTTCATTTTCATCCGATAAAACATCGGATCATCACCATTTATCTGAACAAAACGTCGCAAATTGAATCAAGAGCCTGCGATTGGATAATGACAGCCCTATTGGATCCGCACTTGAAAAATAAAATCCCCTGCCATATCAATCCTAATAATCCTGCTCCGTGCATATGACAGCTTTATTGGGCGTGAAAAACCTGCGCGTGACTCAGCCCCTACAAAAGGATGTGCGCACATATTGAAGCCGTGTCCTTTCCTTAAACGGCCTCGCTAATCCCAAGAACCCCTCAGCAAACCCATGTATACCACTCGACCGTAATTATCCCCGCTGGATAATTATCTGGGCATGATATTTTTTTCGTGATTACTCTGCGGAAGACTTGTACGGCATATGAAAGGGAGCTAGTTATCGAGAGGAAAAGAGACGGGGAAAGTGGGGCTATCCGTGGCGGCGTCCCTAATTTTAGGAAGGGGCGTCTCATTCTAAGGTGGCAGCGAAGGGGAACTTATAGTACGGTAGGAGGGTCATCGGCGTCAGTCATACCCAAAGATATCCAAACAGAATATTCTTAAGCTCAGGAACAAAAACATGAATTCAATACGAATAATTTACTTCGCAAAATTGAAGCAAAATCTAAAAAAAATCACTAGGCTTCGGAATGGTAAATCTTCTATATATTGGATGCCACAGGTTTTCTATCTTTTAAACTTGCTCTTGCTCAATCGATTGGTGTTTACACCCCCTGCCACACGCCGAAAGGCGGCTTGCAGGGTATTCATGTAGATGTAGATGTAGATGTAGATGTAAACATCTTTAAAGATACATTACGATACTTTATTGACAAGATAGGCAGAAATTAAGCCGATAGTTTGTAGTAGCTGTTAGTAGTAGTTATTTTAAATGTCCTTCGACAGCTGAGGCCATTTAGCAAGTGAGGCCCCAGCGAGAATCGAACCTATTTCATCGAAGTCGAACGTGTTGTCCACTTGGCTATTCTGAAATTCACGATAATCGGTTGATTTCCAAAATGAGTACGTTAAGAATGGTTTGAATTTGAGGATCAAAATAACGAGACGACTCTCGTCACTTTTAGTAGCGGAGGAAAGTGAAGAGGAAAAAAGACCATTTTTACCGTTCGGAGTGTGCACGATCGGAAGTAGAGGAAGAGCAGATAAGGGTGGGATTCCCCCTCATGGATTCAGGGGAGGGTGAAATGGCAGGGGAGCGAAAACACCCCTCACGGATATCCGCATATGGGAATGGCTTGCACTTCCGGTGGGCGGTTGAGATGGAAATGCGTCCTCTTCTTCGCGGAGCGAGACTAATTTCTGTAGTCGTGGAGACCAGATTATGACAAGGGGAACCCATTGTTGGTCCAACTAGTGAAGGAGGCGGTGATGGATGGGATTTTGCGGAGAATGGGAAATATCTCCGAAAGCGTATCTCAATCAATTATACCGATTCGGAGGAAGAATAAGGTTTGCAGATGGGTGCATTAAAAGGGTTTCCTGGGACGGATAAGAGGACCTTTTAGGGTCGGGTAAAAAGGGCAATGAATGAGGGAAACATTTCGTGTTCTTTTGTTAATCGAGGATCCCCTTTGGCCCACGTCGAGACAATGGCGAAATCAGCATCTGTCAAAACTGCTCTACGCCTCCCATCATGCAGCTCTTTAGATCGGTAATGACAAAGAGCTACTTGTTGATTTATCAACTAGTGTTTAGAGTGTTCATGAATGATTAAATCTCGGCTTAGCATTTGAACTTAAAATCTATTTTTAGCCGTTGGTTGAGTGGTCTACAGATGGTCTCACGGAGGTAAATACCGCTTAGAAAAACGAAAAATAATATTAAATAACCGAAATAAATTTTTGTAGGAAATTGGTGAAAAATACTAGGCATAGTTTATTCTGCTTTTATGAAATACTGAAATTAATTGAGCATAGTAATGGCATATGATGATACTGTATTGTACTTTCCATGTTAATACTCAGAGATTATCGTAAATTACATTACGATAATTACACAGAAATATAGTATATAGCAAATATATAGCAAAAAAGGAACATCGTTTTGGTGGTGACTTAATCTTAAGCATTAATCAATTTAATTTAATTATTACTTAAATATACATTCGGAATTTATAGTTTGAGTTTGAAGACCTATCATTCTGCAAATATAATCATTATTATTTATTTAATGGACATAGGCACCACCATTTACATCTGATTTAACAACTTCAAACAAACACAAAATAGATTACCGAAACAAACAGCCATTCAAAGTTCAAATATATTATTTGCGTTCTATCCCAGCCGTTAGTAAATTTCTGGTTTTCTTACCAAAGAGCTTCACAGAGAGTCGTGGAAATTTCTAAATAAATCGTCCCTCGAGGGAACCCGAATTCAATCCCTTTATTTGAAAAGAAAGGAAAGAAGACAGAAATCTTCCTGGTTTGGAACGCCAAAACACCTTAGAGTAGCCGTGTCATCCAGTAACAGGAATGCATCAACACGACCTCCATATGCAGAGAATGAAAGGAGGAAGATACCGAAGGAAGAATAATATGGGTTCGTTTGGGAAAAATTCACCGTCATCCGAGGCACCGAAGAGAACAGCACGAAACGAAAACTAATCGGGTTCTGAATATTCCGACGGCTTTCACATTTTCTCATATTAAAGACGTATTTGCGCTGCTCAATTCATAGGAAGCCTTCGGAAATAAACTTTTGTTCGGCCATATTCTCAGGCGTGGGATGGAAACTCGTTACCCCACACACTCATCCGTTTCTTCGACCTCGAAATCACACCTGCGCATCCCCCAGAACGTGGCCCAACGAAAGAATTAGTGACTACACCTAGGGTTGCCGACTCACGAATATTCGCCGATCCCGAATCTCTCTTCGGCTCATTCACTTTCGCTTGGAGAGTGGCAATCGCAATATGGTATTTAACTGTGAGAAATGAGAACAAAACGCAACTCATTTTAATATCTCGTTTTTCCTCGAATGTTGGTGATAGTAATGAGTGTAATTAACAGATTGAACATTTATTAGTCACTTTCCACGCACGTGTAGGCGTATTTTGTGGAAGAAGATTTACTTAGAGTGGGAATACAGCAACTACATGCATCCTTCCGTTCTTTTAATTTCGACGCTATAAAATATTTAATAGGTAGAATTCGTCCCTATGCTTCGGAATAATTCAAAAAGTATCAATCTCATCTTTAGATGACTCTCATTTAGATATACATTGAAATCGAAATGAAATATTATTATTATATTATTTTATCGGTAGCAGGAGCCTTAAATTATATCCGTTTTACTTACTTGAATAATCACAGACACAAACGACGAACATTAACACCCATGCCAAAGGCAGGGAGATTTTCGTTAACTGAGACTCGAACCCGGGATCACAGTGTAGAAGGGATAGCACACTAATCACCACCGCCACCGAGGTAGGCAAACCGACGAAATTACAAAACGAATGTTTTAAACCAATCTTGCGGAATGTATGGAAAGATATGTTTTTACATTAATTGAGTGTTAAATATCCTGTAAAATGCTATGTTATGACAAAAAGAACTCTTGGTTTTCACTGTCAAAATTCCAGCTTTTACTAAGAGGCATTCTCTTTTCAGCACCACGTAGAACCTCCCATTCTTGAGGACGATACCTACTGGCGTCAACCGCTTAGAAGTTGGCAAGCTCAGCTACACCTCTCAAGACGAAATATACTGTGGATGAAAAGGAGGGCCTCGGGGAGAGAGGGAACCTTTTGTGGCGTCGTGACTGATATATGTGTATCGAGGGTGTGAGAGCGAGGGAGACTCCGCCGACTCTCTCACGGAACTAATATTCCTCGGCACATGGAGAGATCTCGCGGAAGTGCAGGCGGGATTTTTCGTTGAAAAGCGCAAGATGAAGGGAAGATGGCCTTAACGACGGTACCTAAATATTCTGGTCTCCGAAAGGAGAAGCTGGTGAGAAATAGCGGTGAGAGGGCAGGTTCACTTCGGATGGTATCTCTGAAGGACATGGTCAAGGGTGGTGTGAAAGGAGGAAGAAAAGGTGGAGGAGAGAAAATGAGACGGTGGGATTAGAATCAATAGGAGGCAGAGAGAAATTAGAAATGAAGTGAGAGAGATAACATCCCTAACTATTAAAAACATGCGAATTTCTTCTATTGACTTCAAATAATTCCAGTCGAATGAACAAAGTTCATCTCGGAGATGGAAGTACTTCTTATCTCATAGTAAAATAATTGTTGGACGAACTAATTTTAAGGTAAAATTACATTTCAAGAGTTGCTGAATCGATATCGAGAAAATCCAACTTTAAAAGTATCCTTTCCGGACTACAAAATTAGACAGAATAACTCCATGCGTGATTAGGGCATGTAAATGAACTTTCTTCCACTGTATATCAATAGATTTACATATGAATATATGCGCATACAAATGAAATTTATGACTGTATTCATCTATATACGAATTTATTAGATAAGTAAGTAATAATTGAGCGTATTAATAGAGCGCATTAGCATTAACACATAATATAGAGGAAAAAATTTAAGCTCTTTCAAATTCAGGATTCTGTTTCCAGCGTGCTCTTTCATTTTAAACTATGCGCTTTTCGAAAAAAGGAAAATGGATCTAAAGATAACAAATCCAGTTTAAACGGGTTTTACATATAATATTCAGTATCTTGCTATAAAATTAGTTACTTCGGGCATACTTGCCTCACTACCCAAAGATACCGTATTCAATTACCAAAAAATTTGATGAGTAAAAATTGATAATTGATATCATAAATGATGATTAATATTTATTATTTGGTAGACCAATGAAGAAGACTTCAATTATAATGAGAGAAGCAATGAAAGATAAATGATGAATACAAAGAGAAAAAATACGAAAAACAGAAAGGAACGATAGAATTGGCGTTAATCATAGCACGGAAATAATGTAAGGGAACATAGAAGACGAATGGTAAAAGACGGAGAAAGGCTGGTAGTGTTAGGATTTACATGGGATGCAATAGTAAGAGTGGAAAGGGCGTGGACGGAGAGTGAAAGTGGGTGGGGATGATTGAGGAAAATCGTGTGAGAAGAGTACGCGTGAGAAAGGGTGCGTCACGAGGTTAGTGTGTGCACTTTTCGGAGAGAGGATAGAATGCTCGTCTTTTTTAATCCTCAGCCGTTCCAAAGAAGGATGGGAAAAGCACGTTCGTTTCGTTTCATTCCATTTTGGGAAATACTCTCCAAAAACGCATTAATTTTCACTCGGATTTGCGTTTACACTGGTGCACGAAAGTAGAGAGTGTTTGTGAGGGAAATGATGCGACTGGGCAGAGAAACAAACAAAGGAACCTCTCCGGAAGCTAAGGGAAGAAGTTGATAATCAAGAAAGAAAACGTTTTGGGCTTATCAATATTCCAGGCCGTATTACCATACGCTTATTTGAATCTCCGACTTCCGCAGATGATAAATTTCTGAAGAGAAATTCCTCGGAAACCTCATTTTAAATGTCATTTAAATACCGCGTGGGGTTTCTAATATTCTTCCCATCGGATCTCTCATTTCTCGCAATGTCTCTCCAGTACACGGGATATATCTCGGAAGAAAATCCCAAAATCCCTTGTAAGTTGTCCTCGTGATTTATGGCGAGTTTCTCGTACTTGCGCCGAAATCTTCCAACCTATACACACGTGCAAATAAATCGAATAGAAGACGACCCGTTTTATAGGCGCCAGAAAGAAAGAAGAAAGAAAGCCAGAAGGATAGAGCGAATGTGAGCGTGATTTATGCCGGAAGGACACTTGAAAGTGCACGCGTTGTCATACGCGAAATGTCTGCGACGTCGCGGAAATTCGGAGCGCACGCGACCGATCCATTTGGGCAGAATGACGAGAGAGCACGGGGAAATTAATGGGCGAGGGAAGTATGGTACCATGTCGTGTTTAATCAGGCGGAACCGGTTCAATATGGGGACGGTCTACGGCGTTTGGAAGGGAGAAAGAGAGGGATACTGCCCCAATTTGAGTTGGGAAACTGATCGGCGTGGGAGATGGCGGGTGGTTGGAAACACGGGAATCCGTGCAAATAAAATAAGAAGAGTGGTGGAACATGGGAAAAGAATTTCGATTTTGAGAGTAAGGCGAGGGAAGAAATAGTTTTACATTATCCTAGTATCAATAGCTAGGGAGAGTAACATATCCGTGTTTACGCAGAAGTATTTAGAAATGAAACTATCCTCAATCCTTAAAATCTGTATAAAAGCTATGTAAATGGAAGGCACGGTACATATTTAAATGGAAAGTCTGTGGCAAAATCCACTGTTTTGGCATAAAATTGTTTTTGTTCCTTTCTCGTAAAAAATAGACTATTTTGTAAAATAACAATATACACCATTTTTTTACTTCGTAAGGTATTAAATAAAGATAATTTAGTGGGATCTACTTCGAATTGAAAGCGATTTCATAACTGAGTTGTTGCTGAGACCAGTAGTGTGCAAAGTTTTTACCCGACGGGTCCGATAGGTCACTCAGAATCGACACATGTAGCACTTTACTCGATAATATGTGTGCTCCTTAAAAATCTACTATATTTTTTGAAATGTTTTTCTTCGTTCGACCATATTATCCCTAATATATCTAATAATCAATATTTTAGCTTTAGATAAGTGATGGCTAGCTAATTATCACAAGTAATTTATAAAATTCCCATCGTTTGATGATCATAAACAACTTTCATCATCCCGGGCCTATATGGCGGGTCGGATTTGACCTGCTGCCTGTAGTTTGGGAATCACTGGCTTAAACAACCAGGCTATTCTTTGGTGAGTCTCCCTGTTGGAAATATGCGCCATGAGTGAAAGGGAAACTATTTCATTGGAAGCCTATCTCTACCAAAGGAGAGGTTTATCCTTCGCCCATTCGTTGCATTTTACATTGATTGAAAGGGTCCGATGGAGTAATTTTACCATTATATAGCAAATCAATCTTCCGATAGCTTCACTGATTTTAATCAGCTAATTAAGTATTTGTGAAATATTTAATGATATCAATTAGTAAAACGATCTCTTTGCACCTTGGTGGGACTTCGTTGTATTGAGGACATGGAAAATGGGACTTGAGGCCATAAAGACTGCGTAACACTTCTCTGATACGTACAAAAGGGAAAAACTAACTGCAAAAAATGTCTCAAATGTTAAAAATATTGGTGAGAAGGCAGAACGCCCTTTGAGATAAAAAGCTCCGTTATCGATAGTATTCACCCAAAACGCAATAATTTTCACAGCATTTTCTTTTGATGCGAGAACATCTTGGAATACTAATGGTATTCATATCATACTTCATTTACATGAGAGATATACTGATTAGAAAAGATACCCCGAATCGCCCATTCTTTTTAAGGTGTGCGACTGTGAGACGCGAAAGAGTATCAGAAAGGGAAAAGCTGGTGTAAAAAGTGTTCTGAAGTAGAAAAGATTTGAAGAGCAATGAAATAGTGAGAAAAGTAATAACAAGAAGGAAAGAGAAAAATATAGTATAAAAGCGCAGCATCACAAGAATTCAATGGAAGAATGTTTACATAAGGAAATAAAAGCCCTCAGACAAGCCCGAACCATGCAACAATGAAAGGAAAATGGAATAGGAGTGTTGCAAAGAGGAAAGGCAAACGTGAATGGTAAGAAGATGCTAAGAGGGTGAAAAATAAAAGAGATACTGCGAAAGAAGGCGTATGTGTAAGGAAGAGTGAAAAACGAGGGAGTGTTCTTAGAATGGGGAAATTGGTCAGAGGGTGGACACGAAGCTGCGTGTGGGATGGAAGAGAAGGAGGTGATAAGAAAAGGATTGAAGGAGAGAGATAAGGTTAGTTAGGACTCCCGAGGATATCTGATGTTACGAACAAGAGAAAGGCAAAACACGAAACAGTCGACACTCAATTTCCGATCGAATTATACCTTGCACTGCTAACCTTTTCTGATGTGGAAATCTGAGAAGTTTATCTAATTATTTAAAAAAATCGAAGAAGACATGTCATATCGTGAAAAATAATTATAACGGTGAATAAATAATATATTTCTAAAATACAACCTAATTATTTTATTAGGACCAGTTTCGAATCATAGTTGTTTGGTTTTACCGATATCTACCAAAGAGAACCACCGTTTCCTTGTATCTTAAATCTGATGATGAAGTAATAGTTCGAAACTGGTGGGGATTAAATAGGGTGTATTTAGAATGTTGTATTTTGATCATTCATTCATTCTTGCTTTTAGACATAATCTTGAGGAGTAGTTTATCTCAAAGTAGTATTAAATCTGCCGAATAAGAGAAACATGAGATTCAAATAGGATTACATTCTAACTGATGTATTTACTAGAGTACTTTCCAATATTAAACTAAACCAACATTTACATTTAATGAGAAAACTTTCGTTGCGTATCGGTTCGGTGACAAGGGTATAATTTATTCTGGGTTTCGCAGCGTCGAATTGAAAAGTTTCCCTTTCACTTCTTTTCATCTGAAACTTAGAACTATCAGTACATCCTTACTTTATACCAAAGTTGATTGAATCTATTGGATATAAAATGCAATAAACGTATCTTTAACGAATAACCTCTCAATAGCTGTTTAGACTGCTTTACACTATTTCTGTTTACACTTAATCTAACATATTTGGCAGAAGAAAATTGATGGGAAACTACTGTATTCACAGAATATAATGATTTAATGACAGAAAAAGGTCTCCAATAGTCTTAATCAGATGTTCCTTTTTTATTACATGTGCATTATTTTGGACAGTTCTCGATGAGGTAATGCTTGAGCTTAACATGTTCCACGCAAGTGGAGTATTAGCTTCGATTTCCCATTCAGGATTTTCTTTCGTAAGCTTCCAGTATGTAAAAGTACTTATAAAAGTGCTTCGACGGCTGAGGGAATTTGGCAAACATGGGCCCTCACCGGAAATCGAACTGAGTTTTCACCAGAAGCAAACGCGCTACCAACTTGGCTATCCGAGAGTCAATCCTCAAGTATGGCTATCAGGCCGAGTGCATCAGACTGAGCCAATACGGCACCTGCAACAAATTTATACCTTCTGTTGTAATTGCCGTTGTCTCTTTTACCGTTATTGAAGCTTGGATAAACATCGACGGCGAAAAGATTCACGATAAGCGTACGTCTATATATTCCCAACTTACGGTAAACCTTACGAGGATATTGATCCGGACATTTTCCAAATCGTCGGATGGAACAGTCCGAAGATCCCATCTCAGCTTCTCCCCACTTCCAAGCACGCAAGCATACACAAGGCGCTCGGATTTAAAATTCAAATCTTCTCTGAGATGGAGATGCAGTTAGGCAGTGACAAGTAGGAAGGTGACTCGATCTCTGGGAAAGATTTCCGAGTCTCTCCTGACTCCATCCCACGCGCTCACATAATGAATTTGTCCCATCGATGGAAAAAGAGCCTTCACTCTAATCACCTTTTATTCCTAAGGAAAGGCAGATTCGGAAAGCGGGTAATTTGTAAAGGGAATTTGCGGCGATTTCGAAGATTGATTGCAGATGAGATACGAAGATTTAAGCCTCCCACTTGATACACGAGACTGTAGAGGTGAGCGTAAGCGGCAATGGATTGTAATTTGGAGGAGTATGTCTTAGTCTCTATTTAGATCTGAATTTAAATTTCTATTAAGCTCTTGGTTAGATATTAGATAAACATCGCCATTCGACATAAACTCTTTGCTTCGTGGTACTGCCTGAGGATTATATATTCTTTATATTATCATTGCAAACGAAAATGTATAATTAATTTCACGGGTAAACTTAAGACTATCGAGTAGAAATGGATTAAAATGTTTATAATTAAATGTCTAAATTAAATATATTCACTCAGCTTATGATAAAACAGCTTAAATAAAAAACCTGTGGGAGAAAATGGTAAAGTGCAAGCGCAGCTAGCTTGGAGTAAGACTTTGTAGTAAAAGTATAGCCTTGCTTAATTTTCAATTGTGAGAATCATTAAGTTTGTCTGCCCACTGAAATTTTAACACTTTCAACATTAGTGACAATCCTTAAATTGAGCTCCGTCCCCTCAAGCGAAAATACCGAGCACTTCCACTACCGACTGAATCATTGGCAAAGTAGATAAGCATTTCGTAGATCAAGCATCAAATAAAAAGTAAAAAAAGTGTGGCAATTAAATAGAGAAAAAAAGGGGAATTTCTTTTGAGATTGAGTTGAAACTCAAAAGCGGCAATCTTACGTGCGTACCTGTCAGAGCGTATCACATTTATTAAATAAAAGAAAAAGCTTCATAAATATAAAAAAGTCAAGAATTTAGATATTTTATGAAGGTGCTGTAAAAGTAATAGAGCATTTTAGAAATCCCGAAAATTTGACAAAGAGAAAGATTTGGTTGCTTCGAAACTCAAAATTAAGTCTGGCATATTTAATAAACCTTCTCAAATACTATCAAACTATTTAATTCCATTGCATTAATTTAATAATTACCCTCCTAAAGAGAGCAGTTTGATGTGAATGCTAAACACTTTAAGGATAACGTAATGAGTAATTTGGCAGTAATGTAATTTTCATATTATGAAGCCGTAAAATTAGTAGTTGTTAGAGTGTTCAAAACGGTTTCATGGCAGAAATAACATTAGAGAAAGTATCCCTTGGAGTCACAAAATTTCGGGGAGGAAAATTTCGATTTATGAGACAATATCCTTACTCTGTTGTATTCACAACAACAAGGAATTATTTCACATTATGAGAATGTATGAGAGACTTAAGGTTATAAGTTTCAAACATAACGGTTATAAACGAGGCCCCAGCGGTCTAGGAAAATTCTTCTTTCAACTTTGAACCCTCGCAAACTTTTCATTAAGATCAGTTGTCATAGTGAATCTATGGAGCAGAACAAGAATTTTCCCATTTTTCAATTTTGTATATTTGATAATAAAAAATTTACCGATGGGATCAAAAACTTCTTGGTTGGGACGCCAAAATACCTTGTGCCGTTGCTGGTTACTCATATCTTTTATGTTTGCTACCCTACGCTTAGGGAAGATGAGATCAAAGACCATCGTCAAGGCAACCATTTCCCCAAACTGGTGCGGCGTCGTGGGACGATGAAGAGCAGGAAAATCGAAAATGGGCGACGATGGCGGCATAGAAATTTACGTCCACCAATTTACGTGAAACTGACCCTCAGAATGTACCAAATAACCATAACCTTGAAACGCTTCGGAGCATTCTAATATTATTGCAAGGGAAGAGGGGATCGCGCCCGAGAAGGAAAATAATCGATTTACTCCTACGTTACCGAATATCGACCAAAGCGTTGTGCAGAATGAGAAGGAGAGGGAGCGTTACAAGGAAAGGGAGGGAAGCGACACGTGGACACAGAGAAGAAGAAGAGACACAAGCCTTTGAAGAAAGGGGGATGACGAGGTGTTGAAAGAGCGTTCGGATGAAAGGGAAGTGAGAAAAGGAGGTAAACAGATCTGAGAGATAACAGCACAAAGAGAAAGTGGAGAAGGTGTTTCCGATACGAATGGGAGGGAAAAGAGAAGTCGCTAATGTATTCAAGACGTAGCGGAGCTGAAATTAATCACTCGTCTCAAATCCTAACCGTCTAGTTGCTGCATATTTAATGTATGAAGCAGCCGAACCGTGGGTAAACAAATCTATTACCGCCGGTATTATGCGTGTTAATCCTGAAAATGGCGGACCATAAAGAATTCACCGCTGGTTAAGGAGTCCCACTCTATAATGGGAATCAAGATGTATTTCCTGACGTCAGCGGGAGAAAACTCATAAGTATTCCCTTGGAAATTTGCCAAAATAAGAGGATTAAGCGGAAAAGGCAGGCGCTTGGAAAGAAATTTTTGAAAAGGGGGAAAAGGAAATTAAAGGCCGAAAGTTACTCGAGAATAAATGGCTAGGGAAAGAAGGAAGGACCGGATGCGGAAAAAATTGGATAGGAATCGGTGTACGAAGGAAGCGATTAGGAAGCGGACGTAGTAATTGGTTATTTCGCTCGAATTGCTCCCGAGGGCATACACGGTGCGGTCGACCTGTGACGGTCAGTGCTGCGCTTACACGGCACTCGCATGTTAACTTCAGACGGAAACAGAATGGACGACATGTCTGCAATCGACCCTAAGGAATAAATCCAAGGAAGACGGCTTACGACAATCTAACAACAATTTTTACAGTCAATCATGTATGTAACCAAAAGAAGAACATCCTTTACAGCATATTCACGGAACACTATGGTTTAGACGGAACAGATTACAGGTTAATAAATCATTTGAAATAAGAAGACGAAGAATTAAACTAATTATTTAGGTTACTCCTTTTAAATTCTTAATGATCATCAGTGAAAACTAATATTCAACTCTCTTAGGGCACAAAATATTTGAAAAATCAAGTAAGAGAATCTTCATTTTGTAAATTCTGATAGCAAACACAGCAGAGTGAACTAACACAAAATTCGAGGCAAAAGCTTTATATAAAATCAATTTAAATACATTAAATAATATTGAGGAAGGTTAACATTTACAACGTAATTCTTATGAACTGATTCTTTCGCCCTAATATGTAATCTATTGCGAAATTTTTATATACAGATTTAAGAATGCAATGGCTGATTTCAAGAATAAGAATACATTAAAGTTTTGATGTTATAAAACAAGTAAATAACTCACTATGTGCAGAGGCTTAAGAAAAGATAGTGGACTTAAAAACACTGCATTCAAGCACCATCATTGAACGTGTAGCTATACGAAAACCCTGTCCTACCAGTAGGAGTTATATATGTAATAATATAGAGCACGATGGTCTAATAAGTGACAGTGAACTCTGTGTTTTTGCAGAACATCATTGAGATGAAACCAATTGAGGATCAAAAGTGAATCAAGATGATTCCGAAGAACTGCACGAAGTTCTAATTACAAATACCGGGAAAATTACTACTGAAAAATAATATAAAGAGATGAAATTAAGAATCCTATAAGTTTAAATGATATGCCATAGCCAAATATGAGAAAACCGCTATCATTTACGAAAGTTTCAAACAGATATAATAGAATTCAATGTTATTAATTTTCTAGCGCAGATAAAACTATTTTTGCAACAAATATTATGTAGTAAAGATTTCAGTAGCTATTAGTATAAAGCTAATAGTTATTTCCAGGATTCCTTGCATCGCAAGACAAGGATCTGCTCTCACTATTGTTTCCCTCGAAGTCTTTATTCGCGAAGTTTACCCTCTAATCCCTCGGGAATTTAAAAATGAAAGCTACGAATTCTTCTCAAACAACACGCGATGAAGCAGAGAACGAAAAAAAAAACGGGAAAATACTTAATAACCCAGCCCAAGGAGAATGCACGCAGCAGATTCGCAGCCAAAACACATAAATCAATTTTCCTTGGCGAGCGGACTGCATTGCGGGAGAGACAGGTACATAAACTCCTATTATAAGTCGCGGAGTTACATACCACCCGCACAGCACTCGTGCTAAACCCGCGGGCTACCGCGAAAGGGGAAAATATATATCCTCCGCTGGCATATATACAGATATAGCGAGGAAAAAAGGCTCCATGATACGGTGAAATAGTGCTCCATAAAGCGAGAGTGAAAATGGGAGGAGGCCAAGAAAGGGGAGTGAGTTTGCATAGTTGCCCCTGAGGGGTGCACCGGAAGATTGACGAGGGGAGGGTAGCGAATTGATAAAGGGGGAGGGGACGAAGATGGTGATTCAATTGGAAGATGGTAATGTTTGAGGGGAGGAATTTGAGCGACTATGAGGAATAGGCGACATGAGAAAGAGTGAAAGAGAAGAATCGAGTAAGTGAGAATGAAGGAAGTGAAGTGATTGTTTAAAGTACGGGTCTCAAACAGTGATTAACGTTCGACAGGTTTTTCTCGATCTCGGGATTCTGAGAATCACATTTTTCTGACCGGAGATTCCCGGGATTCAGATATTGAAAATAGAAAACCAGGGTAGCAGTTGTAATTCTGAATATTTATATTATGATATCCTTACTATTTGTTGTGGAAATAAAAACGATTGCTGGAGAGTATTACGATTATGTATATTAAAAGAAACTTCACTCCAAATTATAAACGTTTAAATAATCTGCATGACCACTTACAAAAACGACAAGAATGCCCTAGTATGGATAATCCAAAATTCGAATCCGGGACTTAGTCGTTATAAGACTTACACAATAACCATTCAACCATTGGGTTGACAGTACAGTAGTGTCTGGGTCATCGACGGTAATCCTGGAACGGATCACCGTCGTTAAATTTAATCATCGTTATCTAAGGCGAAACTCCCCCAAATATAATAATCGTTTTGTTTTTATAGTTGTCTTCCATAGCGATAGCACATATCAAATATGGAGATAAAACTCGTTTAAATTACTTCTCCAAATATTTTATTGAAATCTATCGCCTCCCATCGATAAGGCGTCATAAAGTAAAGACGTTAAGACATTCTTTTATTACAGTCATTCATCGTTAACCTTTTAAGGGGTTAACCAAAGCTGTACTGTATTAGGAATCAATGAAAAACTTATGGGTTTTCATATAGCTTTAAAACGTTTTCTTTCGAAATACCGCCGGGCTAAGAATATATTCAACAAATCAGAAAATGAATATTTCCTCATTGATAAATATCACAGCAGTATATCAACAGTTCATCAGAAATACTGACATCTGTGAGCGTTCGGAGAAAAACGACATTTTTCGATGAGCTTACAAAAGTATTGCGGCTAAATATTACATCCAAAGAGGCTTAAATGGGTACGTTTTCAGATATTTAACAGTTCATTTACTGAGGATATCGACGATAATTATCGAACAGTTTGTCCATCGATTACTAATCACGCAAAAACCTCCCCTTAGTGATAAATCTTTTCAATTACGGAAGACGATAGCGATACACGTATTTCCCCACTAATTGAGTGTCAAAACAACAATCACCACTTAACTGTGAAGGTCGGCCAGCGACTTTGAAAGCTAATAATTCATTCCATAAGTGAAAGAACTCCTTTCATTCATAGGACTCCAATCGCGCGTCTTAAAATTATCTACACTCCTCGGAAATGAAAAAATTCTTCACTCCAATTACGAGCCGGATAAAAGTTAGGTTGCGCCTTTAATGAATGGGGTGGATAGAAACCTATCAACTTTCGAAAATAGAAAGTTCTCGAGTGAGCATCTCCTAAACGGAGTTTTTTTCTCTGTGGATCCGTCTCTTCCGATCACCCGCTTGAGTGCGCTCTCGATACTAATTGGTGTGCAAAGCTTTTATCCCGTCGCTGGACCCTCGAAACTGCCGATATAAAATCCGAGGGAAATCTATCGTGACATCCGGGAAAACGGGGTCATCAATACATTAATCACGTGCGACCTTAAGGCTGCAGTGGCCAATAGGAGGGATTTCCGAAATGGGGTGGAATGGTAGCTGACATATGTTTATGCGTCGTCAGATAAATCTCTTAAAGAAGAGAGGAAATGCTAGTGAACCACAATGGCCTACAGAATAGTCGCTCCATAAATGTCAAAACATAGGACTGTGATCTCTCTGCTTTAGGAAGGAGTCTCCCATGATCTACTGTAAATGCATGTCAACAGAGAAGGAGTCAGGTGTAAGCCGAATAAGCTACATTAAGGCCTCATAAAGTCTAGTCTCTGTCCATGGAGTATTTGAAATTGTTAATAAAAATATAACAAAATGTATTTTTTAATCCCTATATTATTTTAAAGGTGAATAGATTTTTTTATTTTCCGAGATTAACTGATATAATTTGAATCATTAAGGGTCTCAGGGCTTCATATATGTTAAGGCCTCATCATCTGACCTTGAATATGGAGAATATTTAAGATAAAATAATGTGATCTTCCAGAAATTCTTGAAATTTTCAAGTATGTACTGCTAACACTCGAACCTTACATGTTGCAGCAGATTTCATTCAATAAAGGAGTGAATCATCATTCTAATTTTGCTTTTTCCATCTCTGAAAATGATCAGCGAGTGAAGTTGATGAAAAAGTCATTAATGAGGAATAAAAAAGCTATTTGAAAGAGATGCGTAGACGGAATATCTTAGACTGAACGGAAATTCACAAATAGTACGATATTCCTAGACTTCGTACTTGAAGAAGAAAAGGAAACGTTTGAGATATGTATAGGTGGGTCTGAAACCACGAAAATATGCAAAGAGATAAATATGAGAAGAAAATGTAAACAAAGAGCCTGCTCATGCGAAAGAAATTGGGGAGAAATGTATCCTTCTAAGGAAAAATATGAAATATTCGAAATATAATAATGACGATAGAAAGCATCAAAAGCGCCAAAGTTACCTCCGTTAAATAAAAGCTCTACCTTTTATATTCGACGAAGAAAATGATCCTCAAAGAGACTAGAACTACCCTCCGTGTTCTCATTACATCTACATTACTTGGAACTTTGGTGTATAATTAATAATTCGATGGAGAAAAAGGACTATGAATTGATGCGTTGAAGTCTCCGCTGAACGTGAAATGCAAAACCGCTGTCAAATACTAAGCAAAGTCGCTCATCTCCCTTCCTCTGGGAATGTTTATCACTTGAGTGTTCATAGTTCACCCCTACGAAGACGGCATCCAAGTCGTTAATCATCAGCTGTCAAGAGGAGATACAAACACTTTCCCTCTCCAATGGCGAGGGTGATGCTCGGTCCCTTTAAAGACTGCTTTTCAAGATCTATTCTATATCCGAAAAGCGTCCAATGGACCATAAAAGGGGTGGAAGATGAGGTGGAAGCAAATCTCTTGGAAACTTGAGAGAGGTAAGCGGAATAAACCGGGAATGGGAGTTTGAAAAGGAATGATTTTAGGGATTAAGTGCATTCGGAATATTTTTACGCATTAATCATTACTGCACTTGTATTTATGAGGCGAGGATGACTTGAATGAAAGCTCACTTAATATAATGGAATGCTTAACGGTTTATGATTTATCACCATAACTGTGGTGACACCAAATTAGACGATGTGGTCAAGTCGCCAAGATGTATGATCAGGTTACAAAGAATGGGAATTTTAGTCAAGAACGACTCCCTCGAATGTTGAATTTCGACTCTTTCCTTGTAAACCGATTTCTGATCTCCTTTAGTTAACTATCTTTGGATAGTACCCACAAGTTCTCTTTTCTTTTGCTCTCCGTTTGTTTCGGTCGTTTTCTTCATTATCTCAAACTTCTAGCAACGAATTTCTAATTTATTAGTTTCAGTAACCAAGGCCGTTCTCTGTTCCTTATACCCTCCATTATGTTGAATATATGCTGTTCATATAAAAAATCCTAATCATGTTTTATTTTTCTTAGGATAAACGACATTGAAAATAGTTTCAGCGAATAGGATCTTGACCCGGGACTTCCACTTCTACCGAGCCAAAAAGCATCGCGATGAATGTTCTGTGTGGTTACGTAATGATCGGAAATTTCACCAGGAAGATGTAAGAGGGTGATTCGAATCCCAATCGCGTCAATTTTTCCTTTGCCCTTTATCTTTGGGTGTTGGTAAGGTAATGTTTTAAGTTTTTCAATTTCACACCCTTACCTTTAAGTTTACATTTCTCTGACTCACCATATCACGTAAGGTAATGCATTAATTCATTCTGCATAGGACCATCTTACGTCTCACTCTATCCATCAATGATTTCTTTTTTTTCTATAACAATTCTTCTCAAAAGTCTCTATTCTCTTTTTTATTGATAGATCAGGTCTCTGATCCGTACAGAGACGAACTATTTAGGAAGTTGTTTATGAATTTCGTTTTGAACATCAACGGTCATGAAATAGATGTGATCAAATATTTTCCTTATCAAACCCAATTTTACAATACGTGCTGTAAATACTGCTTCACATACCTGCGGGAAGATGATAGAGTAAATTTTACTATATAATTCATTAGTAGTGTTAGTAACATTTTTAGTGAAATTTATAAAATCAGCAAAATATAAAAGTAATTGAAAACCATAATTAAATTAATAAGGCAAAGAAATTTGATTATGTAGAAAGTAATTTATCTATAACTTCATTTCGGAGGATAGACCTCACTTCGCGTCCAGGCGGCTGATCTACCCAAGTTACTCTCTCAAATAAATTCAGCCTTAAGTCGAGAGCTTAGTATTTATACCTCATCGTATAAATTTAACTGACAAGCATGCCTACTGATACGCCGTGATTTTTAATTTATTTCACAAATCACTACGTCATTATCATTCGACGGACCCTTTAACTAACTTGATAAAGCAATTTGGACCCATCGTTTTTCTTCATAGTTCAAGCAAATCAATGACAGCAGTAGCAATTACGATCCCTGTGTTTTCCTAATAAGAAAAAAGTATATCAGGCGGACCGAAACGGCCTATCACTATCTCCTACCCGAAAAGGCTCTCACGGGAACCCTTTCCTCCCTAGAAAACCCGTGATCAGGATGGAGAAAGAACGACCCTTCTAAAGCACCTCAACTTCCCACAAGTTACCTCCATTATATCTATTCTCCTTCGGTGAGACGAACGATAATTCCTGGACCACAATGCACTTCGGCCACACACAAACTCATATTTAAAACGATACAGTCTTGCATCCCCTTGGAAGAGGGAGAAGAATGCTTGGCTGACCGAGCACACATATCTCTGAGCACGTGACAAAACCCCCTACCAGCCATCCGATGATTTAGCGTCCGACTCGGAGGCGTGTGTGTAGGGATGGAAGTTAAGAAGGGGGTTCACGTAAGGGTTGCCACGGAGGCGTTTCTCTATGCCGGGGTGGACCTCCCAACACGCAGTGATTGACGCCCCTGAGGCCTCCTCTAGGCTTCGTGTTCTCACCGCGTGAGGTCCAACTCCTCCTCTTTTGGAGTTCCCGCGACAATAGGCGCCTCATACGTTCAAATTCTATAGAGCAAGTAGGTGCTATCCATGGTTCAACCTGTGCACGAAATTTTCCTAGGCCAAATATTTTTCAGCAAAATTAGGAAGGAGACGGGCTTAGAACTGACTTCAGAAACATTTTACGTATATTTTGTGATACGCCTCTTATTCTTAAGGTTCATTTTCATTCATTGAAGATGAACATAAATTTTTGAGCACATTAGATAAATGACTAAATTCTAAGAGGAACGGTAACAGAATATAAGTTGTATTTTGTAAGAACTCATCGATTTTTCAACTCTCTAAACTTTATCAGCGTTCAAATGGCACGAACACAACTCAGCAAAATTTTGCATCCACTATTCTCTACTGCAAAATAATAAAATAAATCTAGAATTTACTTCAGCTCAGAACCATCTTATGGGGTAGTCGCTGCTAGACCCGCGCCACTGGGACCTCACATCCTTTATCTTTCAGAATATCCAGTGGAAATTTCCCTCGAAATAGTTTAAAAAAAGAATACCATAACACAGAAATGCGTCGTAGAATAATTGTAATAATGCCAGTAATAGCGGTTTCGGCTGAAAGAAAATTTTCAAAATTAAAATTAATAAAAAGTTACTTAAAATCGACCATTACCTAAAAAAGTCTGACTAGTTAATTCTTTTCATTAATCGGATGTGAAGAAATGGATGAGATTGATAAATCACAAATTATCGAAAAAATATTTTATATATTCGAGCTAGAAAATAAATCTTAATATTCTATTCTCCTATAATTCTTTTTTATTTTGTATAACTCTTAAAGAATAGTATCAAATGTATTTTCATGCGTTTTCATGAAATGATATCAAAACAAACTTGAAGAAATCGCTAGGAAATGAGAAAATGGATATTTTTAAAAAGGGACCCCGCAAAAATTCTGTCTCAGGGCCCCGCGGATTCTAGAGTTTTACTTCAGCATCTGATTCCTAGGCTCTGCTTCGGCTTATATCTTTGATAATTTTATGAGCTTATCGAAGACTCTAAATTTCCTGATTTGATAGAAATAAAATATAATTGTGATGTTCCTCTCTTTCGACCACCCTCAATAATTTCCTCAACTTATCTCAGAGGGCAGGTATCCCTTGTCTGCGTGAGAAGAACCGTGGGTATCCGAGCAAGGCACTTGAGGGAATGAGAGACGACGTCGAGGAAGAATAATGAGTGAAAAGATCTGTTTACGGACACCGTGGGAGGATGTCGTCTGAAAGGAAAAGGGACCGGAGCTACCTGTTCCCCTTGTCGTTGAAAGTGACGCCTATTTGGTCTTTTCTCGAGGCGCCTCCCTCGCCGAAGAATGGATTCGGGCTTGTTTATGTGAGAAAAGGCAGAAAGGGAAAGGATGGGCTAGACAGCCATATTCGGAGAATTGTATCTCCATAAACTTTAGCCGTCTCAATTTGCCTTCTCGGGCCACACAGGTGTAAATGGGAAGGAGAATCTTATATTTTCCTTGAAATTCTCTGTGGATAAAGGGGGCTCTTCTTATAAAAATAACTCAACTTATACGCTCCGATATTTCTGTATGAAAAAAGATTTCCTCGGATATTTAATAAATAACTGTAGTATCAAAAGAATGGACTCAATTTGGCATTTGTGAATGTGAATCGGTTTGTGAGATATCTTCCTTGGAAGCTGTGAAGCGGAAAACCATACACTGAGAAATTTCAATGTACTGATGAAACAAAAGAGCCATTGAACTAATAACTGCATTGCTGTTTGACTTATAGTTGGATTTTTGAGCTCCTATGAAATTATAAATAAAATCATAAAATAAATAAAGCTTCTCGAATACTGTCCGCAGCGGACTCCTGAATAGCCAAGTCCATGTTTCCATCCATGGTCCATGCTTTCGTCTTTCAAGAAAGCGGTTCCAGGTTCAATTCCCGATGAAAGCTCATCTGTGCGAAATGACCTAAGCTGTTGAGGCACCTTTAACGAAGATACTAATACTTGCCAGTAATTAGGAAATAACCACATTTTAGAAACAATGGCAACACCTTTTGTGTTGGATCCACTTCAGTAAATGAATAATTTCTGAGATATTTTAAGTTGCCCAGAAAAGATAGAGGTGAGCTGCATGAGTTTGCAAAAAACTTTAGCAAAAAGAAATTACTCCCATAAATCTCTTCTATTTAATATTTCATTAGGAGCTGGTTCTTCATTTCGATTAAAGAATAACATCTTCAAAATACGTTATGATTCATTTGCGGAAAAGATTAATTTATTGCCATCTCGCATCATCACCGAATTCATTAATAGTGAAGAGGCAGTGAGAGATGCGGGGGATCGAGAGAGATTTGTACCCTTCACCTCGGGCGAGGAATAAAATGCCTTCCGGGCGTCCAACGGAGGTCGTGACGGGCATACACAACCCTTAAACCCCTCGCGGGATGCTACGAATTCCTTTTCCCAAACCAATTGCCGCAGAGGTTAATGGCCTTCCCAGCAAGACAAAAATCCAATCCACCTGATTCATTCTCTGAATTTTTAATACGGCTCCGCAGCTAAAGAAGATAAGTGACCGACGTTCTGAGGGTTACTAATGGACCACCGCTTCGGTCAATTTCGGCTCCTCTTCAAGCAATGCGAGTTACAAAGACCAGGGCATTGGAAGCACGTGCGAGCACTCCCAACCTAAGATTTCCATCCGATTTCCGTAGCCTATATTTTTAACGCGTGATTTATGATCAAAATTATACCTAACGCAAGAATATACGCTCTTCCACGGATGAAAATTATTTTCCAAGCTTACATTTCCTCCCTACTTTGGGTATGTGACTCAAAATTATGATCCTAAGAGATTCAGATTGAATTTATGTGCATTTCCTTTATGCCGTAAGCTTCTACATTATTTTTAGATTAATCAGTTAGGTTTTAAGTTTACGCGCATCATGCTTAAAAATTTCGGGTGAATTGATAGAATCCATATGACTCATGCGTTTCTATCGTTACTAGAGGCGCTGATATTTGAAATAAATTCCCGGATTGTGATTTAATTAAAATAAGTTTCTTATTTACCTTCTAGAATTGCATTTCAATGGTTAAATTCATTATCTACATCAGTATTTCTGAGATCGCAGAATTTCTATGCAGACCGGAATATCTTTTCTTGAGATTCATTTTTGCAATGCATTACAAGTATACTGCTCAGCTATCGAGAAGATTCATTGAAAATATATCTTTATTACCTTGCTCTTTCCTTTGCATCAGTATGTAACATTGTAGAGAATTTACTACATGATAAGTAAACAAATTAGCTAAACAAAACAAGACGTTATGAAGCTAAGATTTCCTTTGGATGACAGAATCACATTCCGAAGTCTTGAAAACGATTAAAGAACAGAACTGTGCCACTCTGGAGAAGAATGCACTGAAGTTATTCGAGATCAAAAACATTCAAATCGTGCAGCATCCAGTTGAAGTGGGATTCCGTTGTATATTTGACTAACGGACCAAGTCCTTGACGGATTCGAAGAGAAGCGGGAGACGAATGGAAATCATCGAAAATGATACGAGCTCAGATTCAGAGGTCACGAGGTGTGACGAGCGAATTACAGGAGAGATGTTCGTCACGCATCGGGAATTCCATCCAAAGCACTCACTCGACCGAAAGGAAAGAAATGCTGCACTAGAAAGTACAAGAACGGAACATGTGTAGCAAAAAGTGCTCGATATTGTTTACGTCGATTTTAATGAAATTATTCTGCGATAAAATCATTTAAGGCTTGTAGCTCCTAATAAAAAGCACGGTTGTTGTTGCCTCCATAGGATGTTCGGTTTAATTGGTATTAACGACTCTCATAAGGAGCTTCTGAAAGTTAACATCAGATAATGTCTACAACGAACACCGTTTACATGGTGAATAACTTATTTCATTCTTAAGATTAAACCTTGAATTGCGTGATGGAGAGTCTTTCAGAATCTAACAAAATCTTGTTCCCAACAGGAAAATCTCTCTACATATACATTAAGATCGTAGATACACTATATGTGCTGTTTTAATCAATGACTTTGAAGATTGATCATAGAATGATAATTCATTATATAATTAAGAATCTCGAGCAATTTGGCAATTGTTATTATCTAAGACATTCAATTCAAAATATCAACATTAACCGGAAGAAAAGACAAGAATCAGGTTTGTATATGTCAAGCAGCTTCAATTAAAATTAGTAAAATATTCTACGTCATTCATCCTACGTCGAAATAAAAAGAAATTTCCTTACTCGATCGTTCCGTGATCCTTCAGTTGCGAATTATAGTGTTCACACACTAAAAATACTAATATTTTTCAACTAATTTTTCATATCGAGCATTGAAGGTACCCACTTTCCGAATTCACAATCAGAAAGTATGTGTCCGTTACATTACCGAAGCATTTGCGGAAAACATTCCGACATCGTGAAATGGACGTAAAATTCCATGAATGTAGTAAGATACTCATTGAAGCTAAGAAAATTGGCACTTAATCCAATGTATCAAATTTAGCAATGATTAACGCGAAAATTAATACTATGTACCGGATACTCCACTGCCGCTAGATTTATAAGGCTGAATTCAGGCGCCTGAACATTTATAGATCCACCATAAAGAGGACTTCTAACGACATTTCACGCCGAAAAACTCCTTCCAAACTCGTACTAATTAAATTCGTTCAGCCGCGAGATGAAAATGTGGAAGCAGGAAGACAAAAAAATAAAAGGAGTGCATTTTCCCTCCCCCTTATTTGCCCCTGGAAGCACAACACGCGCGCCGGGAAAATTCCTCCCTACGAAAAAAGATCCTTTCATTTGGAGGAGGGTGTGCATACCCTGAGGCGGAAACCTTTCTCCCAACATAATCCGCCATCTCCGGAAGACACTCCAGCACCCGTACCCTCGCCACCAGCCGTCCCCTTTTCACGGGTATCATTCAATGGCACAGACGTCTCTCAGACGGGATATTGGCGCCTCCCAAAGCGCGGATTACATTCTCACTTTCATCTTATTTTCCTTTTCGCCTGTTAAAGAGCGCAACTTGGATGTGTTGGAGAGAAAAGATTTCCATGAGAATCGTGTATCTTTCTAGTGTTCGTTTGAGAAAGAATTTTTACTGCATCAGCCGAGATATCGAAGAGTGAGCAAAGCAGACAATCGCCTCAGGGCAAAGCCCTTTGACGTCGATTTCGAGCAGCGGAGTAAATTGTGCGTCTTCAGCAGTAAAAATCGAATCCCTTTTATGATTTTATTAATGATGATGAGACTGCGGAAAGAGAAAAATTGTACTAACGTAATGTTATTGTTTTTAAAATATAGATATATATGCTCCTCGAGCGTTAGGTGGATTCTTTAAATTCTCCCGAATATGCGTAATAAAAGTATTATTGATACATTTTAGTATTTTACTTACTATACATACATTGTGATATTAAGTGCTGCGTAAGCCGCACTTAATATCACAATGATAATGCCAAGAGTAATTGATTATTGATATAAATGTGGCTAAAACGGAAATGAAGTCCGGAGAGATCAAAATTGATTGAATAATCGTTTAATATCTCCTGAGAGAGGTCTTATATTCAAAAGTGGAGATACGTATAGCTTCTCAATTTTTTTTCAAATAAGAAATAAGGACTCAGTTGGATTTTCATCCGTTTATATTCCCGGGCAGATGATTATAGAGGGCAATGTAAAATGACATTCCCTAAGGTAAGATTCATCCGATAGCGATAAAGTTTAAACATATTTAATGACATCACTTCAAGAATCTCTCGTCAAGTATAACCCATAAATAACTGAGAGTGATGTATGTACTAAGGGAACCGTATGCTTTTCTTTGAAGATCATAAAGGTAAGGGTAATATATTTGACAATTTATCTCATTTGAAGGAGTGAATTTCCTTAAAAGTTTATTAAAATCTCACGAAAATCAGTCTGAAAAGTTAGACTTTCCTTCTCAGTAATAAAATTAGCAGAATTATAGAAAAATATGATTCGAATTTTGATGAGAACTTAATTTCAAAGATTAGAATTACGTTGTGGGCTTACTCAAGCAACAACGTAAACGCCTAAGTTGTTACAACATAATTAAAGCGAATGAGGTGCGATCCGAAATTCCTGGAACACTTCACTGGTTTATCTCATTCAGAGAAAATACGAATCGATTACTCTCAGTGGAACGATTTTACATTTATCCATCTTGAATAGAATCCCAAAGGTAATCCTCTTAAGAATCCGCAAATCCGTTATCCCAAGATATTAACTCGGCGTCTTTGATTGGAACCCTTTAGCAGAGATGGATTACCGTGGAAAGAGGATTTAATAAAAGTGAAACGAGGGAGTTATCACAGTTGGTTGAAAGTAAAATTAAGTTTTTGGAAGAGAATTGGTAGAGTGTCCTTCATTTCACACCACGGCTTGTTCCTCAAAAGAAATCGTATGCACGTCGTCGACCTCATCGGAGTTTGGGCAAAGAGGAAGTGAGGCCACCTCGAGGAGCCCCGGAGGGATGAAGAGAAAGATGGACCTTTAAAAGATGGGCGTTAATGATGAGCTAAAAGGCCGCTTCTTTTACCTTTTTCTCCGGCCGAGAGTTGAACCATTCCAACCCCTTCGCCACTGCATCCCCAAGGCTAGTAATTAACGCATCCGCGAACAGGGGAGGAGAAAAGAAGTCCGCCGTCTTAATATGAGTGATGGATCTCGTCTTATACTCTCACAACCCCAACCAAACATCCCTCAACTGCTTCAATCCAATCGCCTCGATATTGTAGGACATGGAAGGGAATTTTCGATCGTGTTTGGAGGGGACCAACAATGCAGTTGCCAAGGAGACGTGGAAGCGAGCAAGGGGAGCTTCCCTCTCTTTGGCTAGATTGAAGAAAGTGACAGAGAAAACATCCACTTATGGAAGAGGGACAGATGAAGGAAGAGGAAGCTAAGTTGTTTTCGTTTGCTTCTCCTAGGAGATCAATGATCGCTTCTCATCCTTCAGCTCGAGCTTCAAGTCGAAGAAGCAAGAATAGTTGACTGAAATATACAAGTTTTTATGTGAGATATCATTGTTTATATCATCATACCTCTTTTTAATGTGATATTTAGTGCTATCAAGAAAATAGCATGTCGATATACAGTATCTAGAAATATTTATTTAAGTGTGCAACTTAAAATTACAAAAACCAATCCGAAGACGTAGTCGATATCGATATAAGGGGTTTTGAAGAGCAATTCTCAAACCAAGAAATCTCCACAAGATTCACGGCATAAGGAGTGAACATTTTACCTCAATTTATGCTTTGAAGCCAAACTATAACTTTCATTCATAGAATATGGACAATAAATAAGGAAAGGAAATTCGACAGCATTAATCTTTAAATTATCGAAGCCATTAATGTCCTCCCTTATATGTAGAGTAAATTTAGGTTAATCTACAACCTTCCCTTTCTTAAGTAAGTGTACAAAGATGTGAGGGCGGCTGTATTACAGCTGGAATCTAATTTCTCCGCGTCGGAAAAAACGAGCGAGTTATCTGATTTAGTGGCATTTCAAATGAAAAGGGGAGAGAGTTAGTGCGTGCAGAAGCGCCGGACCTGCCTTACGACTCTTCCTCTGTGAAGGAAGGCTCCGGCCGCCAGATAAGAATCACCTGTACGAACCGGCTATCGAGGGGAAAAAAGCAACTTTCAGTGCAGCTACAAAACGTCGCAACCACCCACGCACGGTGGAGATTTCACGAAAGGAAAAAACCGTGATCCCAGCGGAAGAGATCTTTATCTCTACTTACAATATAATACGCATAAATACAATCATCGGATCGATATCTGGAGGATGAAGCAGATCGCGAGATGCAAGAAGAACAAACCGGAGAGAAATCGGAAGGATCGTTTTCGAGATCGTGTTATTGATGGAAATAATTGCGATTCCGATAACATTCAAGTGTGCCGAAGCGGAGATCCTATCGATGCAACATCTCCCTCGATGCAGGGAAAGCGTTTTGAGGAAGACAACCGGAAAACAATTTCACCTCCTCTGTCAACGTCTGCATCGAAAGCGGTAAAAGGTCAATGAGAACCATTGCGATGGTTGCATAAATAAATGGCATTGAGCATTAATTAGCACCTCCGCCTCAATTTTTATAATCACCTCGTAATTTGACATCGATGTCTGGCTAACACACAAATTTAAATTCACGACGCTCAATTCAAAAGAATTTTTGTTACCATACACTACTGATGAATCGGATATTTTAATGGAAATGTTAAAGTGAATATTTGACCTTCGCTTCGGAATTAATTAAAGGAGTCAATCTTCAATATGATTAAGAAATATTACAATGAATTTCATTCAGTAAATTCAGCAACACCTAGTGGAACTTATTAATGTTTGAACGATATAAAATACAAGACGTGACTCTAAGAAAATTATTATATTTGTGAACAGAGTCTAGTCTTATGTTTTATTTCTTTTGAAGTTGAATAAATGAGTAGTTTCAAAATACGATGAATTTAAATTACGAATAAAGAACTGCTGAAGATTTTCACGATAGTTTAGTTTGGGACCGGATGTACTGAACTTATGTTTATGAACTGGAACAAGGAAAGTTCCTCATCTGTTATTTGAATCAGAGGACCAAGAAGAAACATTAATCGTAAATTTCTTTCAAATCAACTTTTCAACTTCTCAATCAATGAACAAGGTCAACAACCAACTTCTTTGGTTTCCTCTCGGAAATTCATCGGTAGGTCGTGAATTTGACCCCAGAGGACACTTTTTCATGTTCGGTTTCAAAGTCGCCTACGTCAAAGCTCTGAATTCCCTAAATATACTCACTAATATACTTCGTGGAGGCCCACAGAAATCTTGAATAACGATGTTAACCGTAGAAGCATTAAATGTACTCAAAAAGTACTCCGAAGTGTGGCAATAAACAGCGATGCCTTCACCTGAAGACCCCATTTGACCTTTTGGGCGGAAGTTGTCGAGCAGTAGACGGATCGATGGACGCTCAGACAGGCGCGTCAAGAAGACATTTTTCTCGGTGACCTTTGTGATGGAAGGACGACGAGAATGGACCGGGGAGTTTACGTACCCTTTCCGAGATTACGCCCTGGTTCGCCGATAATACGGCTGGAAGGGGATCGTAAAAAAGATAACGATTAGGCGGAAAGTCTTACGTACCGCCATCTCTAGACGCAATACCACGAGTGAAGTTTTCCCTATTCGTCTGCACGGGCAAAAAGGGTCTGTTTATGAGCGCTCTATCAGAGTGTTTTACGACTCATCTCATCGGAAGAACGAACGGCAGACTCATGAAATGGAAGCGAAGGAGGAAAGACGCATTTATGTTATCGATCCGAGTGTTTACCTAATGTTTTTAGATAGAAGCTCCCAAGAAAATAACAAATTCACATCTAAAGAGACTGAAAGTATTCCTGTGATTCCTAACCCACTATTAACCTTTAGAGATTTGACATTTTGACTTCCTTCTAACTCATTCATAGCAATAAATCGACAATTTATATAAATGTATATGAAGTTTAATAATAAAGCGTAAATAATTTGGCTGTCAATAATTCGTATCTCTCGATCAAGATATTAAAGATCAAAGATGTTCAAAATGAGATTTAAAGGAAAAATAGGAATAAAATAACACTAAACATATTTAATTTCAACTTTTCCTTGATGTACACTCGGTTAAGCCTTCCATAATCAAATTCATATGTGACTTTTAAAGATCCGAGAAATACGTTATCCTTTAAATGCAGAGTAGTCTATTATGAGCTTACCTTAGATTCTTTGCACGTTTCACAACGCCAATCCTACGCAAACATTTTCAGCGGATTAGAAATAAGCGAAAAATATTCTTGGTTAAACAACAATTGATAAAAACTTCTTTTTTCGAAGGACATATTAGTGACAGCGGTATTTTGATACGCATACATTCAAGAAGATTCAATGCATTCTGGAGAAAAAACCTTCATATCATAATTCTACGAATGAAAAACTTTTCATCTACTATTACACAGATTATGAGACAATTGTTTTGCGAATTCGATAGTTTTATGTCTATCTTTTGCATTCATTAACCAAAATGTTGTACTTTTACTTTGAGCTGCCGCTTAAATGACTTGAATTCGGATTCATCTCATGCATATCTTCTTTCATCAAGGGAAGTTTCAACATAAAACCTTGAAAAATAAAGGGATAGACGGAGGGGGACATGTAGGAAAGTAGAAAAGATGAGAGGAAAAAACACGGGAAGAGCACGGAATGGGTTTCTGGTAATGGGAAAAGAGCTTGGAAAGAAAGGCCGCCAGACATAAGGAAGAGAAAAGGTGGGGAATTGATTGTATGGGAGAGAGGCTAGATAGAATGAGAAGAGCGTAAAGTGAGATCGAGGATGGAGTAAAGTTAGAAAACGAAAGCTTTCCCATTGAGTTGGGGAAGAAAAGAAATTAAAAGCAAAGGGAAGGTAGTAGAGCAAAGCCTCGTTCATAAATATTGCACAACAAACATTAAGTTCTCTCTAATCTTTCCAACGTGTACTGTATTTATATCTGCTATCGCACCCTTTCTTGTGGCTATCCAATTAGTCTGCGATGTTTTCTTAGTGATTGAATACGAAATAAGGCAGATTAATCGAAATAATTTAAAATTTTTGTCTCCATATCTTTATGAAATCTCAATATTTCAGTAATAAATATATGACAAGAAAATAAGACTATAATACATTGAAAGACGTAGAAAAAACGGCTATTAAGTTCCCTTGTATTATAACCACTGCTATAAAAACAAATATGACGTAATAATACCGATAATTTTAATAATTTCCCGCATAACCTGCATAGCTGCTCAAAATTAAAGTAAAAACAAAAGAATGTTTTCTGAATGGCTGTTAAAGATGTACGTTCTTTTGTTTATAAATATACTTTCTAGTTGACGTCTTTTGTTAAATTCGATGATCGTTTTTTGTTAAACGTATAAAACTATTATATATCTTTGTATTGAGGTATGTAATTTTTCGACGTTTTGATCTAATAATGATAATGTAGTTATATACTACTTTTGTATGCAATTTGTAATTAGGGTAGTATATGACATAGTAACTGTATTTTGAATACGACTACATCTTCTACATACTTTTGAGCTTTGTAGAAGTTTTTGTGGTAAAGGTTGAAGTATTCTTTTCATTATTCTTTAGAAAAATCCTCAATAATTAAGAAGAAAATCTCCCGATTCAGTAATTTGATGGCAAGAGATGATTTATACAATTCAATATTGCCTACATATCCCCTATGCAAAGTTCACGTTCGCTAAGCTAATATTTTAACTCCTCCCCATTATCGGAGTGACTGTTGAGCACAATCTGTCATACAAAAATTAAGTAAATAAATTAAACGTAAATTTTTCAGTGTGTATTGCAAATATTACTACATCCAATGCTGGTGAATGCCTTGGAAGTGTCCTGCAGTAATTTTAAAATGCTTTTTGTATCTACGTGTAAAAAATGATTGAAGGATACCCATAATCGAAAACTTATTATATTTATATTATATAAGACGACTTTATCTTTCCTAATAATGTCAGGTCAGGTCAGGTCAGGACAAAAAGAAAACCCTTGACAGAAATATCCATCTTTTGTTGAAATTTTTTATTCTTGCTCAAAATTTCCCAATGTAGGAGATTAAGGAGTTCGTTGTGGTTTTTCATTTCATTATTCTGATAACTGTGACTTTACTTCGCCCTTTAGGTAAGAAAAACCTTTTAGTCTTCAGTATTTAACTCCTGAAATAATCCTGGCCATAATAGTTGATGAGTCAGCAGTATAGTTGCGTTAATCCAGTGTGAAAAAGCACACGGTTAGTAATCCTAATCCTCTGGATCTAAGGAGAGAGAGGGGAAGAGGAAAAGAGGATGATAACATAGATGGAGAAGAGGAGAGGAAGGACGTGAGAGAATGAAACAGAAGAACACTTGGATGCATTAAGGCAGTCATAATAGGCAGATGGAAAGGGGAACGCAAAGAAAGGCATCCTATGAAGATAAGGAGCGTCTTGTGACAAAAGGAGAGACCGGTAATTAAACCAGAAGATAAGCTATCTCCCGGAGCTCGAGGTCGCCATCATAACACTTATTTCATAAACTTACTTCATGGTTTTGCTTGGAAAGAGTAGCACGATGACGTTCACCTCAGGTTGCGCAGAACGCTCTCTTAGAGTGTTCTCTTAAAAGTCTTCGGCCTCATAGCAAAAACATATTTTACTCTCTATGTATATGATAAGAATTCCTCACCATGATATTTTTCCATGGAGAAAGTATAACTACTATGAGTTGGATTTAGGCGTGCATAAAGGAGGGCTGACGGGATCTTGCACCCCAAGATTCTCCAAAGACACTTATCTTGCACATCTTCAAGATAAAAATAGGACATAGTTGTAAGCATAGTAAATAAGTTGAATAAACATGCTCAATATATTATTAGTGATGATCCTTTAGTTGAGCTCCCCCAAGCAAAAATCATGGCCCGTATTGGTCACGGTATATATGCATGACTTTTAAAGTAAATTGGATACTTGATACCGTGTTTCTTTGATGATTCGGAAAGTTAAGGAACCGAATCAAGAGACAGACCCCTACTAATATAAATAGCCAGGGTCGTGCTAGCCATTTTGCCGCCTGACGCGAGATGTCATTCGTCGCCTCCCTTTTAGAGCTAAATATTTTTATCTGATTTAAATCGTAATAATTAGAAAATAGAAATAAAGTAATAAGCGTCTAGTGAGTGAAATTCATATTTTCCCTAAATAATATATCAAATATCAGTACGGCCCGGTATATGGTATATACAATCCCTATGATTAGGTAAATCTTAAATATCGAACCAAATCGTATTCTGGAAGTCTAGAAATCCGAAGAACATTTTCGAAGTCGATTCACGAAAATTATCCCCGCACGTCCTTTAAGCACCGCAACTGGTTGATCTCAAATTCAGGTCCTCAAGGTACACTTTCCATTTCTCTTCAAAACGAATGCATAAATATACGTGCATAGGCGGCAGAATTTCGGCTGTTCCGGTTCGATGCTCCGATTGAGAGGGCGAAAATTCTTTCGATCGTTCGAGTAAAACTCGTCCGCCGCGAGCGAGGAAATAAAACGAGGAGATAGCGGAAGCCGAGTCGATTGTGCGAGAGGAATTCGTGATGTTGGATATAAAAATAATCCCAGAGCGACGGATACTTCTCAGGAATGGTGGAATTCACTCATTTGTGAACTTCCTTAATCCGGAGCACGACTTTGTCTCCGGGAGCCGTAAATTAGGCGCGTGAGTGGGATTCCTTGGAGAAGGGAAGGAGAGGAGAAGACGAAAGGTGAGGAATAAAAGGAAGATTAAAACGGTATTAGAAAGGGAAACAAAGGGGAGGAGAGAAAATCGAAATAAGAGTAACACGAACTAAATGGACGAGCGTTGAAAGAAAAGAACGACGAGGAGCATTAAGTTTAATAAAACAGATAAATGGAAGAGGAATGGGGCTTAAAAGTGAAATGAGGCGGTAATTCCCTACGAGGAATTTAATTAGAAGGAAGGAATTTATAATTTTTAGGGGTACTCAAATTAAAGGTGTAAAAAGAAGTGAAACGGTGTAAATAAAACTAACGGGAAAAATTCTTCGGATTTCTGTACGATGACAGAGGTTTTCTGTACGTAGAAAAGTATTTTTGGTATCAATCCTCCAAGATAACGTATTTGACTTTGCTTGATCATTTCTTCCGTGAATCATAGTATTTTCCTAGTACATATATCTACATTAATTTAAGTGTTTAGAGTCAAAATCACCGAAATGTGTGAATGCGTTTCTGTTGGTTTCCTGTGGACCGGGGATCTTATTCCCTCTAACAAACGCGGAAGATATTAAAGTTATGGATTTATGATAAACTAAATATTTAAACATATTATAGATTATTCAGTCAAGGATGAACATTTTAACGGCCCTGAAGAAGAAAATTAAATTTCTTTACTCAAACTAGATTTTGTGAGAACGTACTCATCCAAATCAATGCAATTTTTAGACACAAACTCCTATCTTCCCAAGTTATTCCCTAGTCATTTCTTACGTATTTGTATGTACATTAGTACTGTATGTAAGAAGGGTTCCTCACCACTTATTTTTTATGTTGAATGCCTGGAATGCTGAAATATTCTTATTTTAACGGATCGAGAAACAGATATTTGCTAAAATTCAGTAATTCCTCTCATCCTGCGGTCACTTTAAATCCTTCCTTCAGAAAATTTAGCGAATGCAACACAAAGACGGGGAACATCTCATGAGAACGGAGAACGTGTCAGAACACCAAGAATTCAAAAAGAAACAAAGAAAAATGAGACGGACCATATATGAGAGAGAGAGAAAAAGATATAGCTGAGTGGCGTTTCGTAAAGCCTAGTGAAGGGAGTCTTAAACTGGCGTCCCACTCATAAGAGTGTTAACAAGGGAAAGGAAAGTGCAAGGGAGATAATAACACTTGCCACTCTTAGCGAACGCTTCAACGAGAGTACCGAGGTGATGCTCTCCTCTCCCTCCCTCTCTCTCTCTCTCTCCCAGAGAACCATTTATGACTGTCACTCTTCTCGCGGGATATTAGTCGTCGTGTGGAATGAAAAGGATGTCGGCTCCGCTCCTAGGATGTCGTAGGAAAAAATATCGGCCTCCCACGCGTGAGAGGGTCTCTTTCTCGGGAGGGTCTTGACCCCTGGCAACTTTTTCTCTCGGCATAAGTGGCATCTTTAGTGGGAGTTCGCGGCTCTGTCACTTGGAACCGTGAGCTACTTGCTCGGGCGATGAGGAGGAAGAATATGCGAGAGGTATCGCCTTACCTCCGAAGGCGGAAATGACACGAAGGGTGATGTAATTTATATCGGAGAGTCGATGCGATTGGACCTGCGCGATCGATCATCTCGGCGCGAAGAAGGGCTGCAGATAAATCTTGTCTGTGAAGGGACGCCTTTGGAGTGACACGGAGAGTAACCGCAGATAGCCAATGAGCGTCGATTTATTAAGGATACTTTCGAACGCGACGATCGCGTACGCTAAACGATGAATTAAACGGAAAATCGATGTCTTGACAGGTGTAATAATAGAGAAACGGGTGATGGATTAATTTATCTCGGTAGAGGTCTTAATGTATGCAAATAAATCTTGTTTCGCGATCGAAGAGGATGAAAGTCGAGATTTTTTTCGGTAGAGTAGACTCTTCTTCGAACTGACCTTTCTTAAATTACTATCGATGGAATTGTGTGAGGAGATTATTGTGCCTCGGACGAAGTTCTGCTTCAGCGAGCTACCTCCGTAACCTCCTTCGACACTGATCAATTTTATCCTTCCCTTAAGAGGAATGTAATAATCACAAAGCCGCACGATAAGTTTTGCTGCATCATTAATCAAACAATACCCATTAATGCAAGAAAATTCTCGTTCAGTTTTCTCTCTATCTTTCTCTATCTTTTCTCTGGGTTCTTTTACTCTTTAATTTTTAATTTTTTAATAAATATCACAGGAATCACATGGACATTAAAATATGCTACTCTGCGACATTTATATATAGATTATTAGTTTAGGAATTATTTATTTTTATTATGACTAAGGAATGAGGATCCCTTACGAAATAATCGTTAACCGAAACTAAAATATCCGTTAACCGAATAAGTACACGAATGATCACGTACTTATTCATTTTATTGTAACCTTTTGGTGAGGTTAGGCCAAAATGGCCTCTCTTCCGTATCATCTTTAAATATATTACACAAAAACATACAAAGTCAAATGAAAGATATTGTTTTTTTTGTAACTTAAATCTAGAGGAAAACACTTATACAAACAAAACAAACGAAGGATAAAAAAGATATTCGATTTGTAAATTCTAGTATATAAATACTTATTAATAAATTAAAAAAATATACGTATAGTTTCAAATTAGATCTGGATATAATTAGCTATGGAAGGAGTTGGATTGTAGGAAAAACTCCTTTCTCTGCTTTCACAAAACCATTCGTTACCGAATCTATCAAGAATTAGTCAAGTACGAAAAACTACGAAATATTCTTCATTGGCCGGAAAATTCGTATGCAGAACTGACCTTCGAGTAGAGGTATCACTCAAGAAATAAAGGACTAGTTTTACACGAGTGTTTCGGAATCTACAGAGGAGCATTTCCTCCTTTTAGTCTTATTTATCACAAGAGTAGTTTTTACAACGTTGAAGTACATAGAATTATCTTCGAACAACATCAAGAACAACCTTTCAGAAGTGTTCGTGGTTTGACAACCCTTTCCCTGCGATCGCATTCGTCTCTGAGAGCGTCATGTGATGCAAGGTGGTCGAGGATGCGAATGCAGTTAATGAGTAAGGCGACGGAGCGAAAGGAATGTGTTAAGAAGGAGGGAAACTTAACGCTGATAGTGAGGAATTCAAAGGGGTTGACGTAGGGCAAGAGATGAAATATAGGAAACGTCAGCTGGAGCGAAGGGTTGACTAGAGAAAGGACATTATGGAGAAAAATGATATTGACTGCATTGGAAAAGTCCCTTTTCCTTTCAACCTTACTGAGAAGTGAACGCATCCAAATCTCGATTAACGCGCGAAGAGATCGTACTCGATCTGCATGATGGAATACATTGACGTGTTAGAAAATGAAATGGATTAGACGTTTCTATTATGCTGCTAGAATCATGAGCTATCGTAAATGACTGTAAATATATAAATGATATACGGTGATGGGGAAGATGATCATCTCAAATATCGACATATAAGTTCGATACCGCAGCTTTTAATGAAGCTCCGAACGTTCATCAACCAGAATAAAGGATTTTAGCAAAAATTGACTTATGTATCCCGGAGTATACATTTACTTTGAAACTAAAGATTATCAATTTTTAGATCAAATACCATTCAATTTAGCTGGGTTAAGTTTTACACAGGGATTGTACGTTTCCTAACATCAATCCTAACATCATATCCTAACATCATTCACGACTATTTGATAGTGATCTAAACAATACTCTGGAGAAAGCACCTTATTAATCAATGAAATCTGATTAATAAAACCATCGATTTCACATTGATTTTGATCTCGGATAGTCTAGTGAGTTGGGTGAAAGCGATCCTGGGTTCGATTCCCGGTGGGTGCAAAATGGCCTCAGAAGCACTTTTATAACTACTACCGGTACTAAACTGATTTAATGACGGAAAGAAAAGAGACATTCACTTTCCCAGGAATTTAAGAATCCGGGTGATGTAGGGTGGCGTGTTATACTAATTTTTTGAATTTAAAATAAGGGGAATCAGGTAAGAGATAAAACGGAAATTCATAACAGTCTCTCAGGAAAGGTGATAAGTGACCAATTATCTAATAATAGAAATAAAACAGGAATTATTTTAGAAGCTTTCAAACGTTAAAGAGATATAAATATCACTCCGTGAAATGATTTATCGTAGCTGTTTCATCTACGATAAGCTATTTCCTTAACCAGGTTATCCCAAAGAATCTCATATAAAAGATACCTAGTAACGCACGACCGAAATGGAAATACATCAAAGGAACGGTAAAAATAACAATATATCACCCTTTTTATGGACCTATAACTCAGGGTTGCGCGTCTTAAAAGTAAATCTAGGAGGATGTGGGGTCGACATGTAGCCCAAACCGCAGTCACCCAGTGTGAAAAACAATCGCCGTAAAAACTCCATGGCGTAGGAATAAACGCTCCCTTTTCTAACAGTAAACTAGGAGATGGAAACACCTGTGGGAATAGAGGCTAGGATCTCACAGGACAGTCCTGACAGTGTTCACTCAAACGGCTAATGAAGCGGCGCTTCCATTAAGAGAACCGAAAAAGGGACGGGAATTATTTTTTTTATGTTCGACTCCGTCGGGAAGAAAAGGGCGGTGGGAATTATGAGGATCTGGCGGACGTTTTCAATATACATATTCTCTAGCGATTATATCTCCAACTTGTCTCCTCTCTTCTTTACCATTATACCATCTAACCGAGGAAATAACACCCTGGAATTCCTTTCCCTCCTTTTTCCTCCCTGTTTATCTATCACTTTTTCATATCTGCTTTACACCCCTGCCTATTCTTCCTTTCTAACTCTAAACATGTGGTGTTCCAAAAATTTACGGTAAGTCTTCAATGGCAGGTGCAGCAATAGTAATGGATGCCGAGAAATGATGAAAATAAAATGAGACAGAAATTATATATTAAGTGGTCATAAGCTAAAGAATGTTGCTATTATAGGTGATATTTTTGATTACAGAAAAAATTGTCTATAGAGCCTTCTAGTTTTTCTGGTCTGGTTTTTATTTTTATTTAATAATGTAGTTGAAATCTACTTATGTAATCTAAAAACAGAAACATTAATCTTCAGATGGAGAAATACAGCTATTCTTACAATAAAAATTCTTCGAATTTCATTCCATATATACTCCATATTTAGTGACTAGAAAAACTGGAACGTACTGTAAAGAAGTAATGAGTATGTACGGAGTGTCCTCGAACCTATAGCTTTCGACACATAGTTTTTCTGTATATTTATCGTACATAGTAGCTTAAGTGTATATATTGCATACTTCTTTACGTGAATTATGGCAGCAAATTTAAATTGTGTCTATAAGTGAAGTATTTATTGTGTTAATTTAAAATTCAGTACTATCTTTTTAAAATAAATACGTGGAAGTAAAGCAATGCAAATGTATATTATATCTTATTATAAAATAAATTTTATTATAAACATCTCACACTTTCCTTTCGAAAAAAATATAAATGGCAAATATACGACCTTCAAATATTCTCCAAGACATAATTATGTTTCCAATGTATAATACACGAAACATTCGTTACATATTTTTCACCGTATAGACCTTTCATGATTATTTTCAATCCAAAGAGTTTTATGATGGAGCAATTAAATATTGTTTCTCCAAACCAGAAAGGTTTTCCTCTATTCTTCCGCAAATAAAGAAGTGTATCGTAGAACGAACGAACGAAAACTTGAGGGTTTTACGTTCTTCCAAAAGTCAATTCGCTCTGGCGGTCGTGTCTCCAACTTCACTCCAAACATTTTTCTTTCTCTCTTTCTTAAAACTCCCTGTCATCCCGTCTCCCCTCTCACCTTTACACATTATCTCTTCCTCTCCCGTAATCTGGGAAGGACCATGACAGGAGTAACTTCAAAACAACGGTCTCTCAACGATCGGGATCTATGATGAAGCCGAAAAGGCTCTTTCTTTTTACGCTTTAACAAGTCTCCCTCCGTCGAACAAAAAAGATTCAGATAACTCTTAAGGGCTAAGAATAGCACCCCTTGGATGGAATACCAGAGGGCAGAGGTGCATCCATCATCCTTCGAGGGGTTTTTCGTGGATCGAGCCATCGCTCAGCTTTTTATCGATGGATTTATTGGTTGAAGGAAAAGAAAGCATGAAATATGGCGCAACGGTGTGAAAGAGAATGGATTTTTAACACCTCGCGACAAATTATTAATGCACGCTTCCTGAGGGGTATGAACTCTACCTATCATTTATTTCCCATTTAATCTCTCCATACAGCGGTTTTAAAGTGTGAGATAATTTATCAAAAGAAGATTATTCACACAAGGTAAATTTATATGTTAGATAAATTTATCCGTAAATTTATATAACATCGGATATAACAGAAGAAATCCAGTTCCTTTTAACTTTGATGTAAGGCTTCCAGGAACGGAATGAGCGCGCTGTTCGTGGATAATCGAGAAATGATTAGCTCAAGTAACTTCACGGACCATCAAACTGTAGCTTTCTCATTACTCTGAGCCATTACACGGCTGATATTATCTTGGAGAGAATTAGTACAGAATATTAACTACAAATACCCTATAGCGGATGATCCCTTGTAAAAAGACCAATCAAATTTCTCCACTGATTTTAATTAGTACTTTTAGTACTATCTAAATAGCTGTTCAACTATGGGAGATATTACTCATTTCAGCGTTTTCTGATTATATAGGAAATAATTCGAAAGGCGTTCATTTAACATGTCACAACTGTTTGCAAATAGAGAAAGAGTATAAATGACACTCCTCAGCGGGAAACTGCATATACTTTCTATACTCAGTGAACGGTGAACTAATTCCAATCAAGCGAATATGAGGCGATCTCTGGGAAACGAATTTAATTTAAATCACATTCAAATCATATTTATTTAAGCATGATTCGTAAGGCATCAATGATTGGTATAATAGGATTCTGCAAAGCTTAGAGACCTAATATGCGAGAGTTCTGCTCAACGATTCATGAACAATTTCAGTTGTGATAGATAAAAAACCAAAGCGTTAGCGAAAGCATGTCATTGAAAGCAATTTCATGATTATCAAACTGTATTAAAAGCTCCTGAAAATAAATCTGAGAATATTATAAGGACGTTTATCATATGGCGAATAATGTGACTTTCCAATATCTGATTCGATAGAAAAGTCAAATTAAAATCACACGCATGAAAAAGTTAATTACACCCACTGAAATACCTTTCTAACTCGAGCTAATTAAACTAATAAAATTTTTAATTAAATTTTAGACTGGCAGTGCCCAATAAAACAGAAAAAAATCTACATTTTGAGTCTTATTGATTAAAAAATTTCGCTTTCTAAAAAAATGTATACTCCATGGTTAAGCAAAATTTATATTAATTTTTTTCTTTTAAAATAATACGATTCCCATTTCTCTCCGGTCATTAGAAAGTCTAATAGAAAATTAAGAATGTTTTATTTTTCAGCTAAACATTATGTGGAGCATGCCCCTGGAATATAGGCATACTTATGCGCTATTTTTACGGATTACTTTCTGAACATTTTTAATTTGTTTATGAAAATGGATATTAGCACATTGTATCTATTTTTCCCTCAACAATTGGAATTATTACGCTAGAGAGGGATTAGCTACCATTAGACCATCCACCATCATTTTTATCATTCTCTTGTGACTCCCAAATATTCAGAAAGGAAATATTAAATTCGCAAGCGAAACCCACGTAGCTGCCTCTGACTATTGTAAAGGAAACGGATGCGGAGTGTGGATGTGGTTGATCCACAAAACGTAGCGCGCATTTCCTCCCACTTCCATTTGCTATGATCGACAAACGAAGGAAATGACATGAGAGCCACGTGACTTATCAAAGGGAATAAGAAAGAAGGAAGGAAACAGAGGCCCAAGGAAGAAGGAAGACAGTTGTTGTTGGTGAAATAGTGAGATCTATGGGGATGGATTCCCATAAAATACCAATATGAATCAAGGATTGGGGTTTATCTGCTTCTGAAGAGTTACGCAACAAACCTCTTCGGTGGAACAGTATGTATGTTTGCTTGGTATAGAGCTACGTCATCACCACGTCTCTACTAAATTAAAATATCAAGGATGTCGATATAACTGATCGGCTACGCAAAGTGATGATTTCTCCAAGTATTCGCAAGTGGATAATTTAGATAAAGGTGTCATAGTCAATTTGAAGCAGAGGGCTTCTTCGATCCCTATTTCAACCTTTTTTAATCGCTCAATTTCTATTACTCAGTCATGACCACATTCTAATTTATCGAATAATGGTTGATTTCTTGCTGCAAATCGCTAAATTCTGTCTTATTAGTCTCCTCTGTTGTGTCTTTGGGAAAAATACGATATGGCAATGAATTCAGTTCATTTGCAAATTATGTGGGCCTAAAAATCTAAGAATCTTTTATTGTACCCCAGAATGAAATATTCCTGTTTAAAATCGAACAGAATTTTTTATTGCATTTCTAGATAGGATAATTTGTATCTCAACTATTAATCATCCGAAATGTCATTTACACTATTCTGCGCTACTGCCAGCTGGTAAATAGTTGAGATAAGGGATATTTTCTCCAAAAAATGCAACAAAACATTTCTTCAGATACGAAGTTTTCATTTTAAGGTATCGTGTTATTTTTTACTGAAGATATCCTTTCGACCAGTGCACAATTATGATTTGTTAATAACATTAATAACTGATCAGGTATTCACTTTTTCTCTAGGATTTTATTTAGCGAGAATCGGTAATTTAGCACTTTCTCCGCTGGAAAACAAACGAGAAAGACAAATGAAAAAAGTCACCTCCAGATATCAGAGATATAACTAGTTTAAATTAACATTTCACATTTCTGCAAAATCTTAAAGGTCATATCATCAAGTTCGAGGATTCATTCCCTATAAATCCTTTCGATCGAATCATTTCGAAAGAGCACGTATCGTGCCTTCGGAAAGTCGATACACAATCGCGCCGATCCCTTGGCTCGACCTTAAATTTTTCAATGATGGTCTCAAAACGGGCATTATCCACCTCTAAACGCACATATCTCTCGGCAGAAATCTTTCATACGTCCGACGAATGGATGGAAAAATTCCCGCCGAAGACGGACGCGGCAATTTGTACCTCACACATTAATAACCCCGCATCTTATCACCTTATTTATTGCCGCTTTCATCGTGTAGGCGTAGGAGAGTGCATCGTGATAGGCAGTTTCGAGAGGTGGACAGGGGGCGGAGCCGCGGTTGCGAAGTCCTACAGACCTCACAGTACATCAAAGAGCCTGTGCCCTTATCTCTCACAACTTCCCACCGTTACTAACCTTCTTCCTCCTGTATTAAGAGACCGGGGATCGAGTGTATTGCTGCCAGGAGGAAGAGCTAAGTAAATGTGCAGGAATGACTGTGGAGGACGCTGAAACACGCAGCGCTTTGTTCTATTGTTGGACAAGAGCTGATATCTGAATGCAGCATCGAATATTCAAACGGTGAAAGACTTTAATTATGAGCGGAGCTGATCGGTAGCTGTGGATTGAAGACTACGGCTTAGCGGAAGCATCGCTAGGGAGATCTTTCAGAGATCTCAACTTCCCTGGCTCTTTCTCCTTCCTCTTCATCGATGAGCCTTAATTGCGCTTCTATTAAGACAATAATTTACCTTTCCTTACCCAAGACTCCATTTACATACACCAAAGACTGGAAAGTACTATGATATGGTTTTTGGTGGTGATTTAATGATAGTAACTTCTCTCAGGTAGGCAAATGACCATATGCTCTGACCATAGTTTGTGGAAAGATAAGAGAGTAGTCGTTAAAAAATCATATTTATTACTTAATCTTTTTCTTCTGAAGACTTTTTTCTATGACGAAAAGCAGCTGAAGTAAATGAAGCTATCTAATCGTGGTGACTATAAAAAATATAATTTTTTCTCTGCATACCACCCTACGACAGTTAAAAGCAAGCAAATTACAATTTTTTGAAAGAGATCATTGAATTTTATACGAGATTTCTGAATATTCGAGTATGGGTGCTTATTCAGTGCTTGACATGTTAGACTTAGAGTAAAACTGGAAAATATGAACTCAATCGTTGAATGATTATTAAATCTCGAGGATGGCGGAAAATTAATGCTCCCTCGGAAAATTGTCATCTAAAACGATAAGAAACAGATAGGTTTAGAAATAATTTATAACCTTTCATTAAGAGAGATATAAAAATAATTTTAGTCTTCACTTGAATTGAATTGAAAAGAATATTTTTAATCTTAATTAAAATTACCTAGGAATAATATAGAAACATTAAAGTCAAGATATGTAAGATTGCGCAATTACTTCGAGATGCCGTAAACTAAAAATGTCGAGCATTTTGAATGCATAAGACGTGATATTTCCGCACGAGGTCCAACCGTTATCATAACAGGATGCAAGAGGTTACAGACCTTCCGTCTACGAAAGATTCCGCCATGTGTTATTCGGTTCCGTTTTCATTGCAGTCCTTTAAAGCGATAACGCACGGGCGTTGCCTTCTGTAGAGAGGTCTTCTGTATACACTGGTTCCTCCCCTTGATTGAAAAGGTCTTTGCGGACGCTCGTTGACAGTTGTCTCTTTCCATAGAGAAGGACGCCCACTAGCTCCTAGAGAAAGAGGATCACCCACCCACGCTCACACATACGTATGCACAAACCTTTTAAAGGAATAACACATCTCGAGTTACGGTCGAGCGTGAGCTTCCTATTGTGAATATCGGCCCCTTATGTACTCTGGATGACGCTTTTTCCCTGCATCTTCCGATGCAACAATGGGAGAATCACGTTTCAGCCCGTGTTTATCCGCATCTTTAGGGAAATCGGGCGGAAGAGCGGGGGTTTAATCGATGGAAGCCCTTTTGTTTTAATGCCTTCTTTTGGAGCGAAGGAAATGACGCATTGGGAAGGAGTGGCGGAGATGCAAATAGGCGTCGTCCCCGTGGGAAGAAGTGAATCACGGCCTGTGCAAATTGCACGAGGGTAAAAATGAAGGGGCAATTAGGGGTATCAAAAAATAGCAGATCTCTATGAGTAGTGTCTATCAAACAGTTACGCTGAATTGGTAAGTGTGCACGAGATACATTCTGACTATTACAAGTTGAGTTACACCAGATTTCTTCGTTATACACTCAACACAAAAAGCTGGTTTGAACCCTTCCACTATTAGCTAACAAAATCCTTGAAGAAAGTACAAGGCTTACTCCACAGGGCAAGGAATGTGATAGTTGTTCTTGTACTCCACACCGGAGTAGAAATCGACTAGGTAAGTGAGCACAATGACCCTCTTTTGAAGCAATTCAGAAGTAGAGACAAAGACAATGTTACTAGCAATCATTTCCCGTCCCCCTCCTTCTCAGTATGATAATACTCTTCGTTATGACAGTCATAAGCAAGACTGAGACAAGGAAATGACAGATACATATTTCTCTTTCTTGATCCAAACACCAAGTGAAAAATAATACACTCAAGATATTATACAGGAGAAATGTGACTCAATTAACGGTAAAGTAAACGCTTAGAATCGAAATTTTAGCAGCAGTACTTACGTATTACTCTTGTTACTGAAATCATAATCAGATAGAGTCAACATGAAACAAGAGAAATCAGATTTTAAGCCTGCTAAGGTATATCATAACTATGTGTTTTCCAGGTATTGGTATCACAAAAACTATACAAGAGCCTTAAGAAGAGAAATAAATATTTTAATATCCGAAATGATATTCCTCATGAAATCTAAGTTGAGCAAACATGAAGTAAAACGGCTTTATTAAATATAATTATATCCTCCATCTACAAAAGATATGTACTTTGTTTAAAATTTTGGAAAACATGTAAAATTTTTGTATCTCTTCAATCGTTCGTCTTGACTTGGAGCGGAGAAAAGAATCTATTAGGTGTATATGATCAGACTGCCGGTTTTATAAAATTTACATTGGAAAGCAAAGAAAGTCTCTTAAGAATTCATGAATGCAGCCCATGTTTTGAAGGCGCGAAAATGTATGTGTGAAATGATAAGTTCAGGGACTAAACAATAAGCAGACTCTCAAAATACTTGTGACACGGGAAAAATTCAATTTCAATATTGTAAAATCTTTTGGGCTTTGGATAGGTAAGGATATTCTACACTTTGGTTTCTAGTTATAAATTTTGCCGATCTTAGGCATCGTGTAGAAGAGCTCAAATCCACTTTATTTTCAAAGAATTAGGCAGGATTCCCCGTAATTTACGCTCATTGCTTTTCAGTGCCTAATTAACCTGGAAACGGAGAGATAACTAGCCATTTAAGCGTAATACTGCAATAAAATCCAGACTCGGCTGTATTTCTTACTTTTTATACGCTCCGGATTCCCTTAGAAACACGTTCGCTAAATTTACCTTCCAATAAAAAGGATTTATTCTACCGTTAGAAATTTTATAGCTGAAAACGCATTCGATTAAAGGAACAGCACCGATGCAGATGACCCAAAGGAAAACACAAAAGTCAGGGTTTAGTACCTTAAAGTTAGGAATTACAAGCCCTTCCGCATTCGAATAGGGCACTGCAAAGATCCCTCATTTATCTTCTTATTTGTTACCTTCTATGTCGTCCGTATTCGAGGAACTTCTGTACGCCGGATCGCCTTTATTAACTTTATTAGTCATTCCGTTTTATATTACGATTATCTCTTGACGACAGTGCATCTGATCCAATTCCGCGAAGATTATAAGGATGAAAATCTTCTTTTGGCATCTTATAAATCCCTGAAAAGGGTTTTAAATTTCTAATAATAGATAACACTCTTTGCTTGCAATGAAACTCGTTAAGTATCAAAAGCTTAGATAGTAGTAGCATTAGTGATTCGACGGAGGTGGTCATTTCGCACGTTTGCACCCTCACCGAGAATCGAACCCAGGACTGCTTTCAACAAAGGCGAACGCATCGCCAATTGCTTATTATTGCTTAAGCCAAATGAAATAATTAGAATAAAATCCAAAGTGTGAACCAAATCAAGGAAGGAAGAGGGAAATTTGCTAAGGATAAAATGACAAATATCCTTCAAATTAGTTTAGAAAATTCACATAATTTATAACTACCATTAATATGAGTGGCGAAGAATAAAAATTATTTATTATGAAAAAATCAGATGTCTCATGCTTCACTATTATCTGTATGCTTTTGTGTTTTGAGGTTTACGTGATAGGAATAACAATGATGAACCATTGGACTACCACTGGACTATCACAAAAGAACTATCCTTGTTCACCATATTGTCTCTTCTCTCAGCAACACTTCTTTCACATGATGATGTAATGTATAACTTCACCGAAAAGAACCCGTAGCCAAATCTTAAATACATGGGTGGTCTGAAAATTTTCCGACATTTCGCCATTTCTCGACATGTTTTTTGAAAATTTCTGAAAAATCTGGGGTCGGAAACTTTTCAGACCACCCTCGTAAAGCTATACAGCATCTTGCAGGAGAGAGGATAAAGTTGCGTCAAAAATTACCTAAGAATGCAGCTGAGTTTCTTATTTTCTCATTTTACTGGAAGTTGACTCATCAGCTTGTTAAAACAGATTATTCTACCATAGACTCCCTTTAAAAATTATGAATATCTTTAAGATAATTTAAGTTGCTAAAAGGTCACAGTATTGATATCTGGAGATTCCGATAAATCACTCCCTCAGATGGATTGATTGAGATGTTGCGAAGCCAATCAATTATAAATTAATGAGAAATTGTATAAAAAGAGGAGAAGAGACAGGTTTACGTAACATCGCAGACTATCCATCTAAAACTGGTGCAGGTTAACGGTATTCAAAAATGTATGCAGTAAGTTTCGCGGAAGGTTGCACTTGTCCGTGAATGCTTCAGAAAAGCTGAATACATTGCAAGAATTCTGGGATAAATAGAACATCGAAATAAGATAATTTAAATTCCTCTATCAAGCAGAAGAGAACAAAGCATATGGATAGCGGTCACATTGTAAGGGATGGCTTTCTTAGAATACTGGAATCTTTTCTGTAACAGACAACATTAGTTTAGGATTTCTTTTGTGAAAAAATAATCGTTCCATTTCCTGTTATCTAACAGGATTCCACTAAGTGGCTTATGAACGGATCATAGCGTTCATAAGCGCGATTTGTAATTTTCTTATATTTTTTAAATATTTGAGAAACATTTTAAAATTAGACGCAAAAGACGAATTAAAATTAAATGGAGATGACGACGAGTTCCAAAATTTACTTTATCATGATAAATAAGTATATAAGTAGATCGAGAGTAAGAAAATTTGTCCTAATGTTTAGAACACCAAGAATGGCATTGGCCTTATTAAGACTAATAACCTTAAGAGAAGTAAACTGTAACTGTTTCACGCCTCTATAATTCAGATTCATGCGTCAAGACGTGAATGATTAATCTCACCTGGTAACATTGAAATTCTCGTAATATATGGTAAAAACGGTTGTTTGTACGAAAAGGGACCCATAATATACTTCCGTGTTTTCGAAAACTGAAAACTTTCCAGTCGAAGTTTCTCTCCGTGACAACTTGTTTCCAAAAAGAGATATAAGCGTCAACTCTTGTTTTTCGCGCCATTGCATATGCTCCGACGAAACCTTTCCTACTCGTGATACAGATATCTTTCAGCAAGTCTATTTTAAAACGCTAAACACGTTACTTTCTATTGCCATCAAAGTTACAAAAAATTTTCAACGGAATTCACAGCCGTAAAATAGAAAATAGATGGATGAATTATGTCGCGGGATAGTAACTGATCCTTGACTTGGTCTCGTGGATTTTACTCACGTCCAAGTGACATCGCCATCAGGTACGCCGTACATAACGGTGACGGTGAAAAAAATTCTGCGTTTGAGAGAGAAAATTCAGGAAGTGTTTATTCACTTTTAAAGAGGTTTTGTCAATGCTGTGATCAACGCTTTGCCTTAGAATGTACCTTTTAAATCAATGTCGTTAGATATTCTTGGATTACAAAATCACAATAAAGATGAAATGAGACGGAAAAAATCGACGTAATGCTGACTCAAGGGTTCTCTGATACTTGTTTTCGTTAATGACATAGCATGTTGTAATTAATTTTTTAAAACCAAATTTCATTGTAAAGTCGGAAATCCTGTTATTTATTCCTGCTGAGACATCATCTAAGACTGGACGCTCAATCATAAAATTGCCATCACAATATATATGAATCCCTCATTTATGTCAATTGAAGATCAGAATTTTTCAAAAAGCGAGCTGATTGGATTACTGGGATATCACAGAATGAGTGATTTTTTATTCGTCACAGGAAGTGATACAATTAAATTAAAAGATGGCCCTAACGTTTCCTTGTGATCACCTACAAGGTCATCAATTTAAGAATTCTACTCTAGAATATAAATACATGAGTTTATTTTTTTTAGATCACGTTCCATAGCATCGTTATTTTGTAAGAAAGCTCTATTGTAACAGTCTTCTGTTGGAAAGCATGAATTTGTGGTAGTCCCTGAGGTTATTTCTCGACATGTTCCATAGAACATTTGCCTAAATTGATGGGTATAGAAACATGGCAGCCCCGTATGTATGTTGATTCAAAGAGAAAACAAAACTTGCTTTTAGATACAGGTGCATACGAACCCTCGCATTTGGTAACCTCTGTCTCAAGATTACCATCATTTCTTCTTATGGTTCACCTGCAGTTTGCGTCCGCTGGTGCCGTTAAAACCATTATCCAAGCTGCGGATCTACGTGACGAAGAGAAACATAGGTAGTGCGCATCGACCACCGGACTTCCTTAACATTTGGAGGGCTCCTAAGGGATGCGCGTCCTTTGACCGCAATCGAACTGTGTCACGGGGACTCAACGGTACACCCCCAAGAGAGAAAGGAGGCTCTCTGCACACGCCTCTCTTTTTCAACTCTCGGTATACCATAAGGGGCTTCAGCTGGGGTTGTAGCGCCTATCTGCAGATTCGTGTCCGAGGGCTGCGTATTCAGAGCCGCGTCTGCAGACCGTTGGAAGAGACCGCGTGGGAAAGGCGGAGGCAAAAACAACAGAATAATGAATGGCGTTGACCCTTTGGTCAGCGCTGGAGGGCTGTGTCATCGATCTCGAGTGCATCGATTGGCTCATCCTTGAGGCGCGAATCGCAGCGCGCGAATATAAACACGTATGATATAATGAGCGAAGTTCCTCTGAGTTCCGTTCGGTTATTTTCCTCGAATGGTAAGGATATGAGTGAGGGAGTGCCCTTGACTTGGCATACATTTGTAATCTATGCGTGGTTTCGCTTTGCTTTTGTTTCGCCCCCGCGCTAATTATGCGTTACCTGTGCCCATTTTGGATGATCACGCGGTCGTTTGGTTTCGAGTAAAAAATGTTTCCTTGCTATGAAACGACTTCGGTAACGGTATAATGGTAGCTTTGTTTTCCAACAAAAATCATTGCTGTGAAGCTGCAGATCATTCTGTGCTCAAAAAAACTCTCCAATCTACTAAGTAAAAGTATATTTACTGCACATTTTATGAAGGCTGCCTGACTTTCTTCATATTCTTATGATAGCTACGCATTTTCGAGGGATTACAATAGGAGATAAGAAGTGAAAAATATTGACATGACTTGGACACGAACTCAGGTCCCAGATATTTTTCTCGTCTGTTTTTCCTTGAAAATTCTTCTTTCCAGTCGCACGGCTACCTGTGCTAAGTGTCTCTCATTCATATTATAACACTGACAATGAGTTAAGAGACCTGAGGCACGCGATTTCGATACGGGAGCATTCCAAAAAAATAATATTTACATTATTTGTACTACTGTTTTAATATTTATTATATTATGTATGAAATATATATTTTTAAGCAGAAGTACGTACGAAGTGGATACATACGCATAAATTCAAAAGGAATATACAATACTTGGATATAAAATCCCTCGTTTTTATATCAGATACACTGAGAGATAAAGCCAAGTTTCCTTTTAAACAGAAATTGAAATAAATTGAATTTGAATTATTTAATTCAGTTAATGAAAATACATTTTAATCAATTGTTTATTCATTTTGATTAATATAATTAATAAAACAAATTTCATTAATTAAATTACCACCGCATCGAAACAGATGCGATCGTCAGTTCCACTCCTTTTTTATTTCATAATCATTCGAATTAAACAACCTTCACTTTTTCGTCCTGATGCAGATTAAGAACGAAAGATATGCACTTGCGGAATTCGCAACTAGTAATGAACTAGCTCGACAAGACTCATCCTCTTGTTGCTTTCCAAGAAGAAAGGCTGTTGGGAGTAACTATTTGGAGGAGAGGAAAAAAGATCAGCACAGCTATAAAACAGATGGAATGATTCCCGAATGTAAATTGACGCGTCTCTTGTAGCGAATCCAATCACGACAATTTATTTCGGGACGCGGATCGACGGTGGAACGGAAAGAAAGAGGCAATCTCTGTTCCGATTCTTTTCTCAAACTGTTGAGAGGGGAAGACACGCGGAAGAGATATAGGAAATATGTTTGTTGTCATAGAAGGAGATAACAGGAAGGACGTGCGTGTGTCCAGTCGTCCGACAAAGTGACAAGAGTCAGTGCTACCGCGGAGAGAAAAGGCCGCGAACAGCACGCTCCATCAACTCCTTTGCCTCTTCAAGGAATCCGGTTGAGAAGCAGAATGAAGAGAAGAAGAAGGAAGTGAAAGAGGGCGAAGAATAAGATTTCCTCGAGGTTAGATGCGGAAAAGACAGCCTCCGTCAAGGGGAAAAGGTTTCCGGATCGAAAAACGAATATACTTCTCAAAGCTCGATTAGCGCAATAAGGAAAGAGTATGAGTTGAATGTGTGCCAAGTCGCAGAGAGCTATCTATAGGATGCGTTTAACCAAATGGACGCTTCAAGTCTTCCATATTACGCAATTGCCATATGAAGTAGAGGATGAGGAATAACAAGAGGGTTCATTCCCCGCCTAATTTGCATGCTTTTTCTAGTTTCAAAAACAAAACATTACAACAAGTTAATCCTGTGATGATTAAATCTTCTGACGACGTGAATCATCATGGGATTTCATCAACAAGTCCGTTTTAAAGGCTCTAAAAAGCTCAAGGGATCTAGGAAAACGATCCTGGTGTGAAACGGGTTTTCGAGTGCTTTCTCTATAAAAAGAGAGCGCGATTGGAATGAATTATCATAGATGCCTTTAGAACTGTTGATATGCAAGACAAGTTGGCTTTATCGTAGTCTTCTCAATATCTAGTGTGTTGGTTTCCACGTTGTGGATACATAACAGGTTCATAATTACATTGCTCAGAAATCAGATAAACAAGATTTAAGGGTAATTTGGTGTTTCACCTACGCATTTTACCGTCATTTAGTGCAAAAATTAAATAAAAAAATCTGCCAAACTACGTCCATAAGAGACAAAAAGACGTATAAACATCAGGTTCTTGTTCCTTGTAGCTTGCTCATGATAAAGATATTTATTTAAATGAACCTTTACATTAATTGAAGCAAACCATAAATCGCTCCTTCAAAATGGGTTGGCATACGTCCAGAAGCAAATGCTTTGCAATCTCAGTAATCTCGTTAAGCAGTAAAAGCTTATAGGATAAAAAGTATCACAATTTTCCATTATGTTATCCATATGGGAAGAATTTCTACTGAATAACTTTTTCAATTTCAACCATGATCGATTGCAATCAATTTCTATTTATATCTCATCTAAGAGCGTTGTAGGATTTCATTTCTGGAATATATTATTTAAAATGGACCATCCGTGTTCATCTACAATTTTATAAATCATTATCCCTCAATGTTATAGAGATTTCAGAATGATACCGAATCGCTTATTTGTCATAACTACAAAGTTAATGAATATTTCCATCGAAGTAAATCTTTTCTTTTTCGATGCAGCAGCGTGGAGTATAATTATTTTACTGATGCAGAGTATCCCTTCATCGACAGCACACAAGGATATATTTTGGGGGAAGGGTAGTGGTTAAGAGGAAGGTACTGATGCTAGCCTCAAGTAGGCCTCGTCGCATCCTTCAATTATTTTCCTCGGTTCTCTAGCAGACCCCCAATCGCCCACAAATGCCTAGGCTCTTGTCTACGGTGCGTGCAGCACGTGCACGCGTGCCCTATCTCTCCCTCCCTCACGGATGATGTATGGGGTGGGAAACGCCTGTCTAAATGTTCTATTCTAAGAGGTAACTCGGAATTAGTAGAGAATACGTGTTATCTTGAGTCATGCCTCGCAGTATTAACTGTGAAAAAGTTTTCATCCGCATTTGAGTGGACAAAATAACAACCGACGACCTTTTTGGAGAAAAAGGGTTGCATAACATATAGTAAACTAAAGAATTTTTCTTTTCTAAATAATTACCACGCACTCTATAAAGAATTCCTTGAAAATTGTAGATGAAACGTCATTTGTAAACGCAAATCCAACGGCAGCTTTCATATGTGACATTCGCAGAGGCTAATGATTTCAACGGTGGAAACCATAATCGATAATTGTAATCAAGGAAACCGTTAGAGCAGAACATCCAATTTAAATACGCAGTTGAATTCAAATGCGTCGGTCGATTCCATTTGCCATGTTTACGAACAGAATAATCCTTTCCAACCCATTTCGATGAAAACGGAGTAATCCGAGTAGCTTGACGGGATGCTCCGACCGACCGACTTTAATTAACATAACAGTAATCTCATTCACCTCACCTTAGGTACACCTGCCATAAAATAGGTATCATAACCACCCCGGCGTCGATGCCATAAAGTAATTTTGTTACGCTAATGAGTCGATCTCAGATCTTCCTGATAAGTGCCTTGCGATACGCAGAGAAGGGCTGAGAAACTCTTGTAGACAGACGGGTCCGGTTCGAGATAAGTGGCAAACCTCCGAGGAGATATCTGCACGCCATCCAAAGTGGGTACTTCATTTGTTTTCCCACAAAAATCTCATCATAGTTGGTCAGTATGGCTCGGTATCTATGCCCATGATCTTGCGCTCATAAATTCTTCCTCAAGGATGATTTTACTTACAGAAATCTATCCCAGAAACCATTAGATCACTTTCTATATTTTGTTCTAAATATTTGTTGGTTTATCCACATAGTTTGACTGAAAATATTGTACTCAAATACGCGTATTTCATTAATATTTAATTTAATGGTTATATGTTTAGTATTTAGCGAGATATCCGAATATTCAGTTTAATTCCCTGAGATTATCTATCATTAATCACGCATCTAGAAACTTGTCCAGAGGGAACTGATCTAAGTATCCTTATGAAGTCATATCCAATTAACTTGGATAGGACTACATGTACGACAAAATGCATTTTATATGCGATGTATAGTGATCGCGGAAAACCTCACAATTCAAGCCTCTTGTCAAAGAAGATAAATTACGTGTGGCATGAAGTACAAGTACAGAAACCATGGAGGTCGATTCACTATTCGTTCCCCCTGTCCGTCAATGATCACTTGCACTTGAGATAAATTAACTCCCTTCAAAAGTATATTCGTTTGCAGAGGGAAAATTGGTTACCATATATTTAACATTAATAACTAATAAAATATAAAACGGTCTCAAGGATTCCGGAATAAAATCTAAAATGCATCGCTCCAAAATCAACTCCAAATGTGAAAATAACAGTCTTCATTAAAATAACATTCCCACTTTCGCCAACCTAGCCTTCCTTTGTAGCCATCTATAACTACTTAAGGTTCTTTAGCTGCGTCAGGCCACTCCCTGAGAAAAGAAAATTGAGATAGATGCTGGTAATAAGAAAGGAGGAGATGGCACGGATATAAATACTCGACTCACTACCGTCGCGCCAACTTGAAGGAATACATGCGATCTCACCTTTATAGTTGAATCGCTTTGGGGAAAACCTGTGCTTTCAACGGCGCAAATCCACTTCATTAAATCCGGTCCACTCCTGAGAATATAGCCGCACTATCGCGAGAAAGCTTACAAAAGGGGAATGGCGCATCCGCGAAGATGGAATATGGAGAAGTGGCGAGTCTTATGCGCGGTGGGGAAGGATAGCCGTGGACTAATTGGGGGCGCAGTAGTTCATGGGAAAGAGGGGCACAATCTATAGCCGCGGTGGTAATGAGAGCTGGAGATGGGGCAGAGGTCATGGAAATGGATTAGAGTAGAATAGAGGCGTAAGTGGACAAACAGGCATGGTGAGATTTAGAAGGCCTTTCTTTCTATAAACGCGGCAATCTTGGGTGAGCGAGGAAGACCGTATCTTCAACGAGAAATTAATTCCTATAAAAATAATTAAGAGTTTAACAACTGATAGTTTATGTTTACCTTAGCCTATGTAAATCAAATCATCGCTTTAAGTCCACCATGGCTATGAAAATATTAATGTCTCAACTATTAAATTTCCCAATTCAAATTCCCCCGGATTAAAAGTCCGCTGTGATAGTAGGTGGCATCATTGATGTGCGCAGGAGTGGTGCAATCTTTGATGAATTCTCCGTATGTAACCCATTATAGCTTCAGAAATCGAAGGAGACATTGCTCTGTCGTAGTAGTTTAATTGGATAAAGCTTGGCAAGTTGATCATCCGGGTTTGAGTCCCTGCTAAGCAGACTGTTTCTCTTTTGTATCTTAAACTAAAATCAAGTGTTTGCATTGCTTATCCAGTTCAAAAAGAAGACACGCGACAGTTTTTCGCATGTATTCTACATCAGTGTCTTAATTTTTTGAAAATGAATACTATATAGATTTATCATCAAGATGAATCCGAAAAGCTTTTTCCAAACGGTTTTCACAACTATTCACTTTTTTATTAACTCACAATACGAGATAAACAATAGCTACTTGATTTCGAAAGGTGACTTTGACGCTTTCGGAGTTTTCGTTCTTTTATCGTAATTTATTACGTAGCGTCATTTCCTTAGGATTCAATATATTGCACCCCCGTTAGCGGAAGAGACATCTGAATTGACTCATCAATGTCGATAAGTTCTAAAGGAATTCATGTACCAACGAAAGGAAGAGGCATTGAGACGTGAAATATAAACGGAAGAAAGTTTATTCCCGTTGCTATGAATGGATTTTCAGGGGGATTTTTTGCTGTAGAAAGCCTCGGAGAAAGAGAGAGAAACCTCGGATCGATATTTTAAACGGTTGTCCCATGAGAGCTCTATTTAAAAAAATACTGATGGATGACTCGCTCAGCGAGAGAGGAAAGTTAGTTTAGACTGTGAAGGATGGGAGTGTAGAGAACGGCTTTGCGAGAACCGAACGGAGGCCGTATGAAAAATGCCCCATCGGCAGCATTGAAACCGGATGACGTGATCTCGTTGAAGAAAGCTAGGATTTGGAGTCCCCAATTCTCGGTGATTTTCTGGGTGAAAATTCAATTTGCCGGAATCGCATCTGAGGATGCGTTCGAAATTCGGTGAAAAACTACTCTGACCTCTTTCAGTCGATGATTGAGATCTCCGTTTAACCTTGTAAAGGTCCTGAGAAATTCAATCACGAATGACCCCTCCGACTGAGGATTTAAGTCGCTGATAAATTGCCATTGGAAATTTCCGATTTCTTAAAGCCGGTTCCTCACCTTGCATGTGAGGCACTCTGAGTCCGCGCCAGTAGCAATTTTCCTTACGAAGACGTTTGAGTAGGCCGAATCCGAAATTCCAGTACATTACACACTTCCGATCCTCAAGCACACAAATATTCAAATACGATAAAAAATACGTTAACTTTAGATTTTGCACAAATCAGAAAAGAAAATTAATGGCAGGCCTCCTGATGTAAAGAAGAAACAATAAATCGTTCACAAGGAATGAATTAGCGACGTGAATTTTAACGGAGAGAATTAATTTTTATGTTAGTGCATAATGTGCGCGTATCATTGATTGTAAAAAATGATGACACAGAACAAAACATGATGGATGCTGATTCTTTGAGCAGCCTTTCCTAGTCATTAAAGACTTATCGAGAAAACAGGGCAATTTAAGCTGAGCCACAGCTTCTAGTTTTATTCTTTCACGTCATAAGGATCTATTTGGATAACTTTATTACACACTGATATTTTTAGTAGAATATATTTACTTTATGTACATCAAAGATTCTACGATTGATAATGCTCAGAAATTACTTTCATGTCAAAATATAAAAGAACTACTAGAGCAAATTTATACGTTTCCATTTTGCTTATGATATACTTCGCGAATGACTACGACCTCCCTGCGTTTGTAACATTGCGATCCGACATGATTAATAGCATCGCTGTTTAATTTGCATAATTCAATCTAATGCCAGCGCGAAAAGTCTCAAGAATGACAAATGCAATGAATTAAAATTAGAATCGAATCTCTTCTTTCTGAAATGGTGAGAAGGAAAACACGACCGGAGAGATAGTCATTTATATATTGTAAGCCATCGCCAATAAAATACATAAATATTCATGCAACCTAAGGCAACCAACATATCCAAAATCATGAACACAAGGGTTTTTCTGCCGATTTCACTCATTAAATCATTGAAAATCCAGACCCCTCTCAAGGGTTAACTTTAGCTGATAGGTATTAGAATCAGCTTCGGAAGATGACATCCTCCGTTTAATAGCTCGAAAGGCAAAATATAGAAAAATTTTAACTACTCTAATGAAAAGCGTTGCTCCAGATAATTTTATTATTGACGTACAGTTTCAGTTTTACATAGCTATCGGCAGGTAACTAGTCATAAGTGACCAGACGATGGCTATGAAACGACGAAACCGGTCGTAAATTATAAAATTATGTGAAAATAGTATACATCGCAATATTTCAAAATAGTTTACTGTACATTTACTCACTGTTTCGGCCACATACATAAATTTTACAATAGAAATGCGATTTACTAGATGGAGTGGAGAAGTGAATATGAATGCAAGATTCCCATTTGGTCAAACGTATCGCAGCAGCCAAACATTTCTCTGAGACTCCACCGGTCCATCCATCTTTTAAAGAACGGCATCCACTCGGGAGCAGTGGGCACTCACCGCTGGAACACGAGGAAGGATTCGCCGCCGAACGCGATGTTAATCGCCGCCCCAAATTTTTCAAAAGGAAAAGACGTTTTTCATTCGGTAGATATTTCAGGTTGCGGAGTCTGGTTTCTCTCTCTCCGCACGAACATTTCGGCATAGCATCGCTTAGGTATCGCTGACTCCACCCACGCCTCACTTATCTCATGGACGCCCAACAGCCACGCCTAAACTGAATTCTACGACGCTTAGCATCCTTTTGATCCGCAGCGCATGGCAACAGAGGAGTGTGTTCAATTATCTCCGTTAATCAACTCGCTCGTCTCAGCAGCCTACTTGCAACATCAAGATGGAGAGAATGCGTTTTTTGAAATTGAAAATAAACTTACTACAATCTAAGTAGAGGAGAAACTCAAGAGGAGGTTTTAGGCTGAAAAATGAAGTAATAATAATAAAGTCTTTACTAGTTGCCCCGTGCGAAAATTTCGCAGACAACATTGATACTCAATTTCCCCAACGAATTACATTATAGTAGCAAACACTAATCACTACAGACGAATACACAAATACTAAGACATACCAAAAAAATCGCATCTTCATATTCCATTACAGTGTCAGTTTCGACATACCTCTTTAGTAGAGATAGGTATCGGTATCTACACATCCATTAACGAAAATCTATGGGCAAATTCAAACTCTTTCAAACGTTTTCTAATCCCTTACCACTTGAACTTTAACGGAATCCCTAATATCTTAGAGAGTGTGAGAATGTAAATGTTATAGAATGTTTTAAAAATTTTCTTTTAGCACTGTAATCACGAATATTACGCGTCATTGATATAACGACGTATATATAATTTATCCTATACCGAATACCTCAATTCACTTAATGTATTTTTACATCACGAATTTAGACAGAAATACAAACATCACTATCACATTGCTACCATCACATTTTGGTAAACTCGGTTCTTTTCTAAATACCACTTCCTTTTATGATGTGTCACTTAAGACTTCGTGTTTAACATATATAACCAAGATAAAGCAACAAATATACCTCCTGCATCCACGTTACTTATTTATTTTCTATTTTTTCTCTTCGTACACGAAATATAAAAATAACTACTACTCGTCTGCAGTGAAATTGCATCTCATAAATTCACTGAATCAGATTTATTCAATTGCTGAAAGATATATAGTCAGCAATAATTAGTTGAAAGCTTGTTGTCCTGCCGGCGTAGAATGAGAGAAAATGTTACTAATTTGGGAGAAGGAAGCATGAGGTGGAAGCATCTGCGATGTGAGTCTCACTTTCATAAGACCATACATTGTGATACATTGTAAAAATGCAAAGTAAAATATAGCAAATGTAGCGAACCCAATGCCCGCATTTTTTGAATGTCTCTCACACAAATATTGTAGTCAATTATGGTATTTTAACCCATTCTCAAAACTTAGATTTTAAAATACTACTCTTACGTCTACTACTACTCATACTATTAAATTGGTTGAGCATCTTTTTGTATTCCGGGCATAGCGAATGGACATGCAAGCTTGGGCTTTCGTTACGCTTGTATTCCATAGAGATGAGTTTTCTTGAATCGCAGGAATGATATCCTATTATTTACTCTTAGATATGAATAAATGTTGTATATTATTTATTCTGTGAGTAAAATATAAACAATAAAAATCATTTGATAGGGTATATAGAAAATTTCAAACATACCACATGATAAAACCGTGACGCAAACTTTCATATTCGGCAATGTTCATGTTTCTTTGGCCGTCGTTCTGCTCCCGTAAGATGCAATGTAGTTTGCTTATTAAACTGCTGTGGATGTGTACGACATCGAGGTCTTCGTTCATGGAGACTATAATATTACTTACTAACACTGCTTCAATCAATTTATGACCGAGAATGTTATCCGATTATAAAACTTGTTTACACTCGTCACTAAGTAAACAATTTTAATAAATACGTTTAGATATATAGAAAATTTGCAACATACGAAAGTTTCACCAAAATAAATTTGAATACTCGGAAAACAACTTAACGACCAGATTATTTTGATCGCATGACTCGTAATTAATTTCTCTAATTTTTCTATGAATACTCCAAAATCTAATCATAATACCCCAAATTGAATTTTAAATATTGTCGATCTTAAATTAAAACTACCGGGAACTTATATGATGCAAAATTATTCAAACATACCACACGATAAAACCGTGACGCAAACTTTCATATTCGGCAATGTTCATGTTTCTTTGGCTGTCGTTCTGTTCCCGCAAGATGCAATGTGGCTTGCTTATTCAACTGTTATGGTTGCGTACGACGTCGAAGTTTTCGTTCATGGAGACTGTAATGTTAATTGCGAATCATTTTATGCCCGAGAATAGATGCATTATCCGATTTAAAAATTTGTTTACACTCGTCACTAAGTAAACAAATTGAATCTGTATATAGCAACCCGGGCCTTTTTTCGTCCAGTAAAAAATGAGATGATTAAAATATTATTTCAATTTGTTTAACAAATGGTGCATTTTTGATTTGTCTGACTATTTTTCGCAGGAACCTGACAACTTTTGCCATCAAACGGTCATTCACTTATATATATTGATGGAGTAATAAGGGAGAAAAGTCCCGATCACCAAAAAAGCATGTTTTAAAATAATATATAGATAGATTCGGACGAGAGTAGGATTAAATAGTCTCTTCTTACATCTAACCCTTCGTCATACAAAAGTTGAATGAAAGAGATAACTTGAAAAAAGATGCGCGATATAAATTATTAGTTAAGGAATTGATAATTATGGCTTAAGAAAAAATATCTCACAGCAGGGAAACACCCACAAGAAGGGGCGAAAGACAGACTAAGGTATCTGAATGCAGAAATCAATAAGTATCACTCTAGGCAAATTACACAAAAAGAAATACGTTGGCACGAAAAATAAAGAGTAAATGTAGGCGACGAAGTACGAAAAATATATTTATATGATATCTCAGAAAGGAAAAGGGAAATAAAAACATGAAATGGATAAAAGGGAAATCAAATGTATCACTTTTAGTAACCAACTTTGTATGTGTTCACAGATAAATTTAATTAATTTTAGACTACATTGGTCCAAGACTTCCGGTAATGTGATAAAATTTGAAAATAAACGTAATATCAAGATAGCAGGTCATCAATGCACTTAAAAAACTTATTCGTAAAGAAGAAAGTAAATTGCGATCATTACGGTAATTCCACAAGGATTAAGATATTTTTTCATTTGTTTAATTTTCAAGTTTCGTCGTAAACCAGTCGGAAACCACTTATAATACGGCTGCAGAGCAAATGCACTGCTTTAGTCGATCGTCCGCCTTATCTGATAGACCAAAAACTGTTTATGTTACCTGCTATTCTTCTTTATGGCTACGTTTTGCTCATTTTGTAAATAAAGGAAAAAAATTCTAAGCATCCAATGGTAAAAGAGATCTGTTGTTTATAAAGGAGCCTTAAAGGGTTTCTTTTCTTTCTTAAGTGTTAAGCACTTCTTTAATAACACAACAGCCAAAAATTTTCCCATAGAATCCACTGCTTTGACCGTGACTTGGCGGTATGACTCCATGAACGAACAGGGAAAATACGAACTTTTTATCACTGCAATTTTCATATTTTTTCGGTCGGCTTTTGAATAGAGTCATAAGCGGATTTTACTGTATTTATATTCAGCATGGGTGGGGTAAAGGGGTTTACCCTGTTGAAATTCCTCACATAATAGTGCTTCTTGCCAGGTAGAAAAATCCATGACAACTGATTATAACATTTATGCATAGTATCATGACAACTCAGGTGCTTAATCGAGTTTTGTGGAAAACTGTGAATAAACTTTCCAATGCACTGATTAATCAAGAACTGAAATACTTTTAGCAGTTATTAAATATTTCTACCTGAATTTTCATTAATCATCATATCTCTATTTAAACACCTTGACGGTATTTTAGCAGTGAAAAATCAGTTTTGCTTCATAATCCAAGTCATAAAATCGTTTTTCTTTGGTTCCTTACGTATGTTTATAAGATGTTAGTCTCTTAGGCAATTTCCTATCTTTCCATTTCACAGCCCAAGAGAGCTATTTCTTCCTCGGACACTCTCTCTTGGTATCGTGTTTTTACCGAAGGCATTTGGCTCCCAGTTTCTCTGTTTTCGCGCTCCGTCAACCGTGACAATGGCTGCTATGGAGATTATCAACTACCGATTCGAGTACTGACCCTCCAAACCTGCCTCGTCCTTCATCTCTGCTTTCTCTCCAGACGTCCTCCCACGCCCCGTTCACCTGGTCCAGCAGACACCTCGTGCCAAATTCCGCATCTTCGGCAGTTCATTCCCACGAAGGACTGGCCACACCTCGTAAACCTATCGCTAGATAGCCACTTTTAAACGTCCCAGGAAAGTACCACTTTTCACCGAGTTTTGATATATGTACTTTCGAAGCAATAACGCCAACTGATCGTGCGATTTTTCCGCCGTAAAATAAGCGATAATATCCGCTCTAAATCTCCGGCAAGTGTCTTTGAGTATAGACACCAGAGGTGGAAGAGAGATTTGCATGCTCGCAAGTCAATGTCCGAAGTTCATATTCCGAATTCTTGGCTCAATTCTTAGTTACGCGTACTGGAATAGCAGCAAGCCTTGTCTGCTCTATTTTACTTACTGTTTTGATCATTTTCGTATTATGTTTAGATATCGAATAGAAAATAATTTTACTAAGGCTTTCAAAGTAGCTATAGTAATTTTGACTCCCGCAGTTGAGAATTAACTTCGGGCCGCGTCGTTAACTCATTATTGAGTTGTGGACTAAATTAAATATTAGAAAACTGTATTACTGCTGAAAAGGCATTGAAGAAAATGAAGCGGCGTCATATTTCTATAAGTTCTTTTTGCTCTAAGAGATTTCACTTCTTAAAATGTTTAAAAATACTTAATAGAAGAACTACTACTTCATGAAATTCCATTTACTAGCGGGGAATCTCGATAGCCTTATGTTGAAGTATTGATTGTTCGCATATTTCTTCATCAAGCCGCATTTGAACGATGAAATAAGAGAACAAATTATATCCTAAAGGTTAATAAAATTAATGATTTGTTGGAGATTCTTATGATTTACATATTTCACTGAAAAATATTGAAACATTGAAATCTCGAAATTATATTGTCCGACCAATAATGAAAGCAATGAAGGAATCCTGATGCGATAATTGGAGGCAATAAAATCTAAGCATTTCATTGCTTCATTTCAAATCTCAGAAACTTTTATCTACCTGAATTTCTAATAAACTAAAAGGAATACTAAGTATGTTATTACTCATCCAGGTATGAGATTAAACTTAAGCGAATTTGAGAGTAGTGAACCACTTTCTTCATTTTCTCGCTGCCTTAAATTCTACGTCAGTTTCCTTATTCACGAACTCCAAGTGGAGAAAGTAAATTTTCACTATTCGGTCATTCATTCAGGAAATCGAGGGGTCATTGAAAAAGGAGGCAACTCCGGAGTTAGCGGAAAATCTTAGACGTCCGCCCAATTTTTCAGCGATTAAATCACACCGTTCGAGAGGCGTCGAAAAACTTAACCTAATTAATTTTGTGTGCGATCCAATTACAATTAAAGGCTCATGGAAGCAGTCGTGCTTTAGTTAACGAGTTTTGCAATTGGTTTCGTAATAATTCCGTCAGTAACTTGCACTTATCGGGTGTGGCTGTAAAAAGGGAAAGCATTTAATTCATCCGATTAATACTCATGCTTCGATTCAATTAGATTAGGTGATATTAGATTTGACGTAATATAAAAACATCTCTAAGTGGTCGGACAGAACTTTTTGACAAGACTGTAAATTTTTCAGGAAGAGTAATCTAAAGTTTTCTGTAACTTACATGAGGTCAGATGAAAATGCTGTCTTTATTTTTTATATTTAGATCGATACTCTGCCTGTTGCCAGTAACCTATGGCAGGGGGTATAATTAACCGTAGGGGCTCTTGGTAGTCAAGGGGAAAGCGCCTTCACCGTTGGTGTAAGAGGTCCAGGTTCGATTCCCGATTGTGGCCTATTTGTGCCAAATCATCTTACCTGACGAAATACTTTTAACATCATTACTACTGTATTAGTTCCAACATATCTATCAAAGGTAACCTTTTGGACTCTAAAATACTGCGGAAAGAACGACCGGAATTAACTCTCTATTTTAGTGATTAGATCCTAGTAACGTTTCATTTTGTTGAGTATGTTTGTTTATTTCTGAGCCTTTATTATATAAAATTGTAATAATCATTTAAAAATAATATATTTCTATTCCACGCTTTACATATTTTGGAAGAATACATATCGTAACTGAAGTTAGAAATGGGAATAATGTATCTTATAAGGAAAACCTGTTTTGTGGTTATCTCAAATTGCTTCTATAAGCAGCATAAAACATTTTTCATTTGATATTAAAAAAGAAAAATATTATGAATATATGAAAAAATGTTCTCTATTCATTAAAAAAGAGACATTTTTTTATCTGTATCAAGGAAGCAGGTTTTGAAACAATATTCATTTTCTTAATAACTTATTAAATAGAATATATTTTATGTATTAAAATAATTAGAATATATTTCTTATAATTTTACCATATTTCTTCAAAATTTTCGAAACATTTTCTGGAGACGGAAGTTGATGAGGGAATCCTTGAAAATTTGTATCTTCATGGAGCTCTATATACTGGCGAAATAATTTTAAAACAGAATATCTGATAGACCATGCCGGAAATCATATCAATGTTTCACTACTAGAGATATTCTGCTATCTCTTAGAGAGGAAGTGTTTTTTTTCTGTCAAAGAAATTGGCTGCGGTGCTCCCGCTCATTTCCTTTTCGAAATCAAAAGTTGAAACTCGATCTTCAATAAAAAGTTAAAGAAAATATCAACGAACCGTGATTCCCCGATGTCGTTCTATTTTATGGCATTTTTTCCACGTCCTTGATAATCTGCATTTTTCAGGGACACTTAGCCTACATCGCAGGTGATTTCCAGAGATATCTCTCTCCAACCGCTAATTTAAGCGTTTTCACGTGCCATTCATTCAACAGGCGAACCATGATCACTTCATTGGACACGGTTTAGTCGATTGAATTTCACGCCCTTATCTCCGATCGCGGAGGAAAAATTGCATGCAAAAAACCGAAATGTATTCGCAAAAAATTTTCCATGAAAAATGAATGGAAATTAATGGCAGGCGGCCTCGAGATGAAATTTGAGAAAATAACACATTTGCTGAAGCGGTCATGATCCGCTGGAAGCAAAAAGATATAAAGATCTTATATCGTTAGAGATGATATGTGTGCCTCAATTTGGGAGGTCTATTAGCTGCCAGAAATGCAAAAACTTCAAGGACGGATATTTTACTTAAACTTTATCAATAAAATACTAATACTTCGGTGGAATGTGTCACAATTTATAAAAGATATCCAATTGAAAATTAAAATATTGTAACCGATTTAAGAAAAATTTAGATGTTAGAAGCCATCCTTACGCCTTTCTAATCAATATCTAATATGAGATATCTATCTAATATTATCTTATATGAAAGTACAATTATATAAAATTAGAGCAAATAATCTATCCGATGTCCGACAAAGTTCGATCAATTTAGTCATTGAAATTAATCTGTTATTGAAATTCCTTTCCAAGAAATTTATAAAAATATTATTTTTCCATGAATCACTATGATATATTTGAGAAACTTGAAACTATTATTGTGGTTTTACTATCAATAAAAAATATGGCACATAATTTTACTGCAAAATTATCAAAATTTTAGGACGAGTTATAATCTCAGTATTCCATATTTTGAATACGTGTAGAGGACTACTTAGCCATTCGTAGGCATCCGGGAATTTTTATTAGATATACCTATATATGTATGACGTTCATTTGAGTGGAGGTTTAAGCAGTACAGTTATGCTAGTCTCACGCTATTCATCTAGGTATACTAGGCCAGTGATACAAATTTGTATTCATGCCACATTTTAATAACATTTCCAAGCCTTATATGAAGACGAAAGATATTATTTTCTCGAACTTTTAGTCTCCTGGCGCTTCATTCGAGGTAACCGTTAAGAAAACGACCAAACTTACAAATAGAAGGCTAATTTTATTTACCCGACCAAAACATAATTTCTGCATGGGAAAGCTTCTCGAGGTATTCTGATACAAGCATAGCTATGAGCAGAATATTCATGACCATTAGCGTTAGACTCATGACGGAAGTAATTCCTGCGAGAAAATAGAGAGGCTCTCATTCCCTCGTTTAACAAATTCATTTAAGAGAGTTTCACATAATTTCGAACAAGAGACAATAATTTCCTGTCCACCATGTATGGAAGGATACATGCTTTCTACAATCAACTTCACGTCCGATTGAGTACATACGTTGAGATTCATCCTAGGCGAGATGGCCATCTTATTCCGAGAACTATTGGCAATAACGGCGCAAATAATGCAGCGACAGGTATAATTTACGATGGAGCTCTTCGATTGGTGTATTCCCTAGTGAGCGGAAGCCGGCGCTATTGGTCATTAGCGTTAATGCGGGAGAAGAGAAAAGACGGGGCGGCGCGAGGGAAGTGACCTTTTTCCTCTCTAATTTAATGAGCCGATGGCCGTGTCTAATGAGTAATTCCACAGGCGTGCCGAAATTAATTCATGAAAGGTAAAAAATGCTTCCTTGCAGGAGGATTCATTTGGAACGCACAGGTTCTTGTATTGCGGAGTGGAAGGAAGGGGGAGTGGTTGTCCTGCCCCAATGCTTTCTCGAAGCCGATTCACAGTGAAAGCCTTTTTTCGGCGGCGTGCAGAGAAAGCACGGAGGGCCTTCCTGCCCTTCTCCTCTTCTGCCGCACTTTGCTCCTGTTTCCGATGGATTCCTTATCTCGCTCACCCCGAGTGGGAAGAGAAAGCCATTCAAGAGGGTGACATTCGCCTTACTAAAGAATTTCATGGAATGAAAGAAGTCTGAGATACTGATGACTTATGCATTTGTCTCTCAGAGCATGTGTAAAAATATTCCATATGAAATATGTTACAAAGAAATTCAGTCACCTACACACTCATCTTTCCGATATCAATATAATAAATTCATGTATTAGACATGGAAAACAGTTGAGAAAGCTAAATCTACTTAAATTATATTTACAATAAAGTAAATTGACATAAGAGTAATATTTTCGGTTAAGATCGCTTCAGACGAGTGTCCCCTTCAGGATAAACGAGTAACCATCATTGGGTGGGATTTGTTCATTCAATAAATTGTTTTCAGACAACCAAATGCCTCCGTCAAATTTCGAAGATAATTCATGGAATGAAGAAAACTATACGTTCGTGTTGAATACCTGTAAAAATAATGCGATTTTGAAGGAAACTTCAAAATCACATTAATTTCATGTACACTTCTAATACTAGCAGGTCACTCTTAAATTAATTATTTTTCTTAAAGGATTATTATGAATTACTTGAGAGATTCATTACTTTTAGTTCAATGAATAGCGTTCTTGACAAAATTAAGGAATAAGTCCCATTTGAAAGTCCTGGGGTTTTAGGTAAGTAGTGATGTGAATGTGAAGGAGAATGTAATACATGAAGCATGAGTGAAATTAATTGCAAAATCATTTAATATTAAAAAGAGCCTCTCCTTAGGTAGACATTTCGAGAATCCATGGTAATACAATTGAAGGTGAATGAGAAGAGATGTGAAAATCGATATTAAAACGTGGTCACTGATGGATATCACCTTTGCACATTATGATAAGGCATTTTAGTGGCGCAGATGTATTCTGGAGTGTTTCATTAAAATGTCGGCGTAAGGGGTGACAGTGCGTAGAGTTCCTCCTTTGACTGCCGTTGTCATGGAGACACTCATTAGTTTGAATGTGTCATTATGAATGCTTTCGCTAGGTCTCCTCCGAAGGACCGACCGTCCCTCTAATTTGCATTCCTTTCTCTTCCTCGAATCCCATTCTGTTCTGCTATCACCAGAAATATCCGTGATATCATTAGTGCAGGGCAATTGTCAAAGGAAATTTCTGATCATTAAAGATTCAAACACTGTAAAATAAGAGGGAAGACAAGCAGTTTCGGCATTAATTTCCAAATGCATTTTCGCAAGATTTATTGGTTGTTAATGCTTACATCTCAAAGATGTAAATATTTAGCTAATTCTGAGCACTTAAGTTACAAAGATAAAAGTAGTAAGTAATTTTTTCCCCGTTCATTCCTCTCAATACCCTTTGATTTTATATGAGGCTGACATGGGAAAAGTAACCAAAATCCGATTAAACTTTTACAGGGTTATTGTTATTGGAATTTCCGGTTAAAAAACTGGAAAATTTGAAATCAACAAATCGAAAAGGACGTATAAGTGATTTAAAGATGGCTTTTAAATAATAACTTCATTAAATCATAATATTACCTAAGAAAAATATTACAATTAAAGAAAGAAATAAAGCCATAAATTTATTTCAAAGAACGAATACGATGAGAAAATTAGAAAAATATCACAAAATAAATTTACAAAATAAAGGGATACAAATCACATCCTAAGTCTTGTTATGAATTTCTAAAATCAGAATCTTCTTATTGATAAGTATTCATACATATTACTTGAGTTTTCTTATCTTAATAAAAGTTGCTAAGTGATTACCTTACAGGAGAAAAGTTGTAGATACGAAAAGCAGAGCTCAAATAATATAAAATAAAGCTTATGGAATTTTATCTTTCTCAAGGCAAAAGAAGACATTTTTGCAAACATATAATGATTTACATTCAACAAAATATATTGGATAAGTAATTGCACAAATTTGTCCTTCCCCGTTATTAAATTGTATATTTCTGACAAATGAATTATATTTGATTTAATATTTCTACCTGAGTCACTCCGTATCGTACGTAATACTTTTTGTATTCAAGTAAAAACATGGGTAGTTGAATGAAATTATTGATTATTGAGAGAAGAAAGAAAATAATTGGCATTGAATTAAAACTTTAATGAAAATCACAAAGATTTATTGAAGCGACTCCCTTTCGAGTGGGTATAATCTGGTTCAGAAACTAGAAACTTCCATTTCCATTGGTCATCAACTCTTCAATGCCTCCAGCGAGTGTGGAGAAAGAGAGACAAGGACCTTCATCAACGGAAGTTCAGTAAAAAAAGTATCATCTGGCAAGAAGTTAAAGGGCTTATAAAACAGCCGACGAAAAGTCCGTGAGTATAGGTTGTAATGGATGAAAACAATCAAATTAATTGCCGGCAAAGGAGAGAGCGGTAGTAATTTGAGTTGAATTCAAATCTCGATTAGTTTTCGCAAGCGGGAACAGTTTTGTTTTGCTCTGTTTTACAACTATAAGCGATGGAAAGACACTCGTGTTCTCTTTTTTCTTTGAAACGGGGAAGTGAGCGAGAGAAACTTTCATTTCAATGTGAGCTATTTCTAAAAACTTAATGGAAACCATGGTACATGAAACCATTGGGCTGCTTATGAGTGTGTCTCTTATAATGAAATCGACAAAGAATCGTAAACTTAGTTAAAGTAATATAGAAAAATAGAACAATCCTCAATTTAATTAAAAAATTTCCTGGTGAATATTTGATGAATTAGAAGTGGATGAATCTTAAATGTTTAATCCTCCTCTAAACTGACCTGTAAAGCATGGTCAATTGCCTAAGTAAATGAAGTGGATAAATATTGATTTTAATTTACTTATTTTTTCCATTATAACTTCTTCTTGTGGACTATTTCAAATTACAGCACAGCATTTCCTAATTGTTGCGAAGAATTTATAACCAGCTAAGCAATTTGAAAATGCTCAGATTTTCTTCAAAGATATTCGAAACTCGCTTTTATAATGACACAGACTCATAATTACAGTATCGCGAAAATATACTGTGGATATATAGCTAAATCTTCCACAAATTTATCTATATTTCCATATTTCTAGGAAGTACCTAAGTAAAATACACAATCAAGATTCTATGCCAAAATATAACCTTGGAAAAGAGTAGGATGATAAATTTAAAAAAGGTCTCAAGAGACTAGATGTTTATCGAAGGTATACATGCTAAATCTATAGAAGTTGCATGCTATTGAGGTAAATTGCAGCGAGTAATTTATTAAGGAAAAGACGGGCATATATCGGCTCCTTCCGGGAGGAATCCATAACTTGAATGAAAGATGGTCATTAGGAAAGAGTGCGTGCGTGCATGCATGAGAGAGGAGAAGCAAGGGAGCGATTTTTTATACTTCTGCACTACGACCTTCTGCTCTTCACAGAGGTCGGACGATAGAAGACTGCGTAGAAAAGGGTAGAATAATCAAAGGAAGAGAACGCACATTCTGTGGAGAGAGTTTATCGAGGAAAATACTGGTCCAAATAGTTTTCGATGACTGAATTTTCGGAAGGCTTTAATTGGGTGAAGAGTAATTTCATCGTTCAGAAACTGGATTTTGGTCGAATCCTGTGGGAATATCGTCCGATACTTGAAAAACTGGTAATTGCGTGTATTAATTTGGATGCTGCGTCTTACTTAGAGATGCGCTAAATATTTTGGGCTCAAATTTCACCGAGAAGTGAAATTTCTAACTTCCGATCCGATTCACAGTTTTCAGTTAAATCTCCGGTAATGGCCTATTGTTTTGTCATTATGTATACAATTATTATATTATGTTATTAGTCATTACATTTCTTCTCCTATATATACTATTGATTTCTCTTGACTAACACATTTTAAGTTGCTCATTCTCAATGGATCTATAGTCATTTGTACATAGTGATCTATTTCATCTGCTTGTATAAATAGTTTGTCAATTTGTAAACTCTTTTAATTAATTATTATTTATTTCTATGAATTATTTGACACACCTTGTAAATAATTATGTATTTTTGTTAAACGCTCTAAATACGCTCGTCTTTACGATGAATTATCTTTCTGATATGTTTTTGACTTGTAAATGCAATGAAACTGTCGATTTCACAAGAACTATAATAAAAAATGTGAGTTTTCAAATATATGGTGTTCATTAACCTCACAGCGTCTTCTTCTTTCATTCTTTCAGTTTAATTGCATTTTTCTTTCGTCTAATTTTTATTGCTATTGTGTATTGTGTGTTATATTGCTATTTGCAATTGAAGTTCCTAATATGTAAAATAAGACTGGGAGACGTTAATCCGAGGGGCACAGGAAAATATTTTACGCAAATTTCATTTCATGCAATTTAGTAATTGAAAGTAACTGTAGAGGATACACACCTAACATACAAAACTCAGTCACGAGATACGGGAGAGCAAGATGCAAGGAAATAATTTACTCCTTTGTGTATTTCATATTATGAAGGCAATAATATTATATCCACTAATACAATGATGACCTCAACTTTCAAATGAGATGATGTGACCATTATCAATGATCAGTCATTTGATAATTTCATAATATCAGATTAAAACTGAAAACACTTTGGAAATTTCGATCGCAAAATCTGACTGATAACTTCAATGGGATCATAGAAATCTGAAAGAAGAACGACGTTTAGATATTTTAAGATATGAGAGACAAAAGAACTTTAGTTTTCCATACTACATCTATACATTTTACATGACGAAAAGACGGTGTTCTAATGACGTGATTAAGAAAAGTAAATAATATGTAAGATGATTCCAATTCTCAGATCGGGAAAGCGAAACTCATTCTAACATGCGAAAATAAAAACTCCTCGTTTTTGTAGAGAAACTTTCTCTTCGACCACTACCAAAACAAATAGAATTAAAGCCAAAGTATTTCTCGTAAAAATAATGTGTAAGGAACAACTTCTATAGCCTATAGCAATTTGATTTTTAATGGATTTAAGATGGTAGAGTTAGAAATGAAATCTCTCTTTTTCCAGGGGGTTGGGGGATAATTGAGGAAAAGAGAGTAAAAGTCGGTTGTGGGAATGATGAAGACGTTACGAAAAACACCAATACCAACAGAGCATTTGTAAATATAATTCACCGAGACTTTCATCTCGTATTCCGGAAAGGAAGGAAACCGAATCTTTCCTCTTCAATTAAAGGGCTTCCTCCGACCAAATGACTCGCATGAGGCTAATGTTTTCTTGTGTTTACTGAAGATTGGAATCTTGGCAAACCTCACATAGATATAATATAGCTTGAAAGATGCCTTATCTCATGTGCTAAGAAATGAGTGCATTTAAAAGCTAGAGCTCCGCGATGATCCGTCTTAAATTTAGTAAATCTGTTCTTGCATATGTTAGTAGAAAAAAAAGGCAGGTGTGCCTGTAATAATGGGATTTCTCTAGATAAGTTACGATGGATGTTTGCAGCAGTCACATCCGGGTTTCTTTTAAGCCAATTAGAAAATTTTCGTGCTAGCTAAAAATATTTACTACATAAGAAATGATATAATGCTTTCGTATAAAATGTATTCCAGTGAAAATTATTTGAGTAAATGCTGAGCTGCTATGAAACCGAAACGAGAATTAAATCACGTTAAAAGTAAAACGAAAACAGCATTCGTTGATGGAAATACTGATTAAAAAACTCATTGATACGTTTTTTGATTATCAAAAGATAAATGAGAAGGGCTATCAAAAATTTTAAGAAACGTAAATGATATGATGATAGAAAAGTGCTGAATATGCATTTTAATTGAACCTTGCCCCGTGAAAGAATCTTCATATCACATGGAAATATCATATTGAATTATCATGTCGAAATATCACATCAAGATATAAAATCGAAACAAGAGAAGTGAAATGTTACTTGAATAAGTGGCAATCCCTTGAAAACTTTGGGACATTTATTCTTCCGCAACGAAGATTCGGCATTTCTCATCTCCCCTCCATTTTTTCTCGGCTTTGAATCCCTGAGGTGCTATTACCTTATCCACGACTTCATTGTTCGCTAATTCGCCGCCTTAAAGAGAAGAAAGTTTTAGGTCCGCGTGCCCTATCGGAGTATGAATCTCGGAGGGGTGAGGGCGGTGTCACTGGGTCATCACGGATTATTTTATGGCTATATGGGAACGAAGCGATCACGGACGGAAAGATGGATTCTCCGGGGCGTTGCAGAAAGAAAGTCGAAGCTTCGAAAAATATACGTCTTTCACGATCGCTCTTCGTTTTCTTTCGGGGCTTCCGAAAAATTTTCGATTTCGACTCACGAATGAGTGTTTGCTACCAGGGAGATGACGAGGAGATAAAGTCTTCGTAAATGACGGATCCGTGTATCTTGAGAGGAGATCTAGGTAATGCGTGTTCCATTACCTTATGAAGAGCAATATCGCTTTTACGTACCTGCGGAGAGAATTCAACTGTTCATTTTACGAACGTTAAACACAGAGGCTCAAAATATTCAACACTTTGATATAGATTTCCATTCGTGAAAATTTTCTAATATAATCAATAATTTGATTTTTCATTAGTAAGATAAACAGTGAAAATAAGGATAATTAATCTCAAAAAGATACCTAAACGAATATTTCTTAAAACACGTAACCAGATTCAATTCACATATCATTCAAAACACATATCCAATTCAACAACCTTAGCTCAAAAACATTTGCCGTAATGATTGACTCTTAAGAGATAAAAGGAAAAATTATACAACAATTACTAAGGATTTCACATTTCTTTTTCAAATAATAGGATTCGTCTTATTTTATTATTTGTTGCGACAATGGACTTCTACAACTTTAAGGCCGCATGAAAACTTTAAATCCGATATTAATTTATTCCATACCACGCAATCATCTCTAACACATAATCGTGTTAAGAACGTGCATCAGAGGATATTTTCTCGTTATTAATTACATCGCAACTTCACACTGAATTCCATATGAAGCTTACTATATAGGCATGTCCGAACAGCATGTTCTTTGGAGTGTTTCGATATGAATTCTTCTATGAATAGTGCTCTAACTCTAAGATTTTAAAAGCGATGAATGGAAAGAGGAATTCCTTCCGCGTTTTATATAAGTTTCCGTTAACAGTCTTTGTGATGTACCCGCTGCTGTGGATGAGAGACTGACCTTTCACATGAGGTCGCCCACCAATTATTTCCGGATGGTTGGCTCGAGAGTGTGAATTATGAACATCTTCCAGATGAGGATAAATCGGTCAGCTGCGAATGGATATTTTGTGTGCGCCTCTAAAGCAGAATTTCCGCGAGATCATCACGAAACATAATGCTTTTGAGGGGGCATAAAATTTTAGAACAACAGTGAAGAGGTATATAGGTATATTCTCGCTCCTACAACATCAAAGTTCAGCGTAGATAAACAAACCAACTTTCTATTTAATTGTATACTTAATCTACAACGAATACATGTGAAAAAATACGCGATGCGTTTCACGACTGTAAATCATGTTTTCTCTTCATCAGCTCCAATCCCCATTTAGGTATATTTTAAAATCCTCATTAAGCCCTCCATTGATGAATGGCCCTCTTGAAGACTAATTTGGAATGCCTATAATATGATGAAATAAGGGTATAAATGACAACATTTTATGCTTACATCTCGAGTTTCAGGTTATCTTCAACGAAATTCAGAAACGTACAAAATCGTTGAAGGAATACCCCGTAAAGATGACTATTCCAAAGAATTAAGAAAGAGACATTTCATTCGTAAACTGTTGAATACTTATCTCTAATTTTTATTGTTTTTATTGGGTAGTAGCGAGAGCAGAGCCGATTTTTACAATTTTGTACTTGGTTGGATAAGGAATATAAAAGATATAAATATCCAAGTATTAATATACTACAAGAAATTTAATATGTATTTTATCTATAGAAATTTATGACGTTAAGTTATTAAGAAGTAAATATTTTTCCTTTCTATTTAAGGATACGATTTATGAATTCGTATCGAATAAATTTCTTGTTGAATAACAAACGCTCTCCCACCAAGGCTATGTCAGAATATGTACCATGTATGAAGACAGCTACAACTAACAAGAATCCCAGAATGAAATCATCAAGCTTTAACGACGACGTCTAATTAATCGCTGGAAAGCACTTTATCCATCCTCGTCCATTACACCTCACCGCTAATAAGTACTTTGTAAACTCAATAATGGACATCAGAGTATAAAAAATGACCGATCACTAAAAGGGAGCAAATTCACTTCGCTTTCTATCGGACTAATTAAATTCCATTTCTTTTAGAGATTATAATGGCGAAGCGGATTCCTCGAAAAGCGCTTCCAGAGGCATCTGTTGAGAGCCGCTGTTATTTGTGGTACACACATACGCAATTCCTTCCACTGCATTCCTTCGGCGCTTCTTGCGATTAAGGTCCTCCGAGGTCAACCCGCCCTCTCTGCAAGTCATACGCTCAAACACCTGCCCCAGAGGCACTGCCAGTCAACTTGTGGTGGCGCGTGGGGAGGCGGAGGGACGCAAATAACCCACATAACTGGCATACATCAAACTAATGGGCCGAAAACCTGATTCAATCGATTTAAAAATAAGAGTTACCGGTTGAAATTAAGTATCCCTGGTTTTCATCGAGAGCAGCATCTCACCCTTCGTTTATTTCTGCAGCCACTAATTTTTCCCACGTCCTAAGACATCACCCTGTATTTTAAAATTTATTTCTTGATGAATAAGTTTCTACGATGAAAAAGAGACATCGAGTTCACAAGACTAATCTAAGGTGAATATAGGACTGCTGTGCCGACAATTAAAATTAAATAAATGTTTTTGGTTGAGTTTTTTTATCTAATAATTTTCCATTTCTAATAGTATTTACTTGGTGGAAAACAAGGGATAGTTCTTATCACTTGAATTGCTTTATTAATTAAACCAGTCCTTTAGATGCCAACAAGAATTTTACCGCTACATTCTAGTTAGATTTGTTTTAAAACACTTTAAGAAACCCTATTAAAATAAATCAATTAAGAATTAATAGATCTGATGAGTGACTTGAATAGATAGTCATTAATTATAATCTATAAACGATAGGAAATAAAATAGGATCACACAGCGAGGACATTAAATGAATCTAATCACTTATTTGAAGAAATGTACAACTTAAGCTCACAAAATCTTCTAGAGTACAAATCGTTGGAAAATTGTGAAGAAATGGATAAATCCATACTCATGTGCTGATAGAGCGAATAAAACAGGAATTTCAGAAAATGATGGGCTGCATCAAGTCTTTAAAACAACTTTGAGCATTCATATCACAGTGCATCACAAGACAAGAAGGAGGGACTGGATGAGCGCAGCTAAGCATTCATTTGGGAGATTCAATCTACAGCAAACGTTTTTATATTTTAACCGAAATGCATGACCTTCACAAAGACGCATTTCCTCCTCTTCCATTTTACCAGCTGCATTTGCAAACTTGAAAAGAAATAGTGAAGGCAGCATTACACTTTTATTGAATGGAAGGATGTAAATGGTGGAAGGAAGCACCTTCCACCAACTCGGCAAGTAATTTACGATTTTAGCTTTGCACGTCCTGAATCCGTCCACAAGCTTTTGCCTCTTCAACGGAAGATTCCGTCAATGACGGAGGAGATATCATAACGCGTAACTGTGCGGTTACCGAATAAGGGCGAGGAAATTTTCTCCCCTTTCTTGCGAATGGAAAAACAGCATCTTGGCAAACAGTATAAGTACAGCCGCGAGCGAAATCCTCGAAGATGAATCGCACTCTCGGAAGAAAGCAACGAAAAATCTTTTAACTGGAAAATATAGAGCCGAGTCTATGTTACCAATCAACGAAGCAGAGTCGCTCGCGCTGGACTTGCGAACTCTGTCAGCACGCTTTTTACTCTGCAGAGCTAAAAAGCACTTATAGCATCACTCTCGGCTCGTCTGCAAATGGGAAGGTATCTCCTTAAAAGGAATACAATGAACCATCCAGTAGTTTCAAAGTAATAGCATGCAGCCCAAATTATAGTTGAAAACATTATTAAAGTTCCAACTTTAGGTCGATAGAGAAATTATAAATTTAGCAAAAAAATTTTCTCGAGAATATTTCGGTATTTTATGGTATATACTCGTATATCGTAGTTTACTTGCTTCGCAAAATATGAAAATTTTTCCCTAAAGATTAGAAACATCCTGTATTTTGAAACTTATTTCTTGATGAAGGTTCCGATTAAGTTTCTACGATAATATAACGGCATAGAGTTCTTGTAACTGCTCTCATGCAAATATAGAGCCGTAACGCTCATAATTAAAAATGAAATGAAATATTTTCGTTGAGTTTCTTCAATCGCTTTATTTTTCATTACTAATAGCTCTTAGTTAAAATCAAATATAATAGTAAGGTAAATAAAACAGTCTCCGAAAATTCTACAATAATTCCCTCTAAAGATTTCAAACTTTTATTTATGGTAAATTAAGATTTTAAACTCTCAAAATATTTTAAAATTTACCTATTTGTAGTAATAAAGATTTTACATATTTATATAGTTTATTTATTGCCTTTTTATTTTGAAACAGGAAAACAGTAGATATCGAATGAAATAAGCAAGGAAAAGAGAAGTGTACTAAAATGCGGAAGGGTAGTGCCTAAAGTACGTAAATAAAATAAGAATGAAACAGAATTTATTTAAAAGACTATACGAAGTAACATAAACTTCCATTGTCGGTGGTTTGCATAAAAGTATCCCTTTAGTTAACTTGTTTGACATGTAACCAAGGACCAAATAATCGATATTAAAATAAGAAAAGGATGCGGATCATCATTTTGGTCGAAATAAAACCTTAATAAAATCAGACACAGAAAAATACGCAAATAAACAGAAATAATGAATATACAGAACAGGAAGTTGCAAAGTGAGGTCCAAGAAGGCGAGCCGAAGTATTTTGATAGGAATAGAGGGTAAATGAGAAAGAATAGTAACGGATCGCGGTGGTAAAGGCATTGCAATAAAGATGGCATCGATGTGGTGGATATGGAAGATCCTCTTTATGGTTTGGTTTGAGCATAGCTGCGGAGGAAAGAGACGGTGGGAAAACTTTCCCCAAAGAAGCTCACGATCATCGGAAGGGTGCGGAATGAGTTGTCCTTGCGGAGTGTGAGTGTTACGGAAGGTTATGCGGGGAAAATCCGAAGAGTAAATGGCAAATTCGGGAAAGGTACGGAGAAAGTAGGAAAAAGCGGCAATTGATCCGAAAGATATGAGGTGGTGTACTCGGAAACATCGCTTATGACACGGAAATATTTTTATCTTCGGTGTCTTATTTTATTCTGCAAATCGACCCTTTCCTATGACGTTAACGATTAATGGACGAGCACGGTGAAATTTCGAGTGAAAGCTTTTACTAAAACCCAACACCTTACAGACAGTGAATAATCGCCTAAAATTTTTATCTTAATTTTCGAACCTGTTACGAGAAATCTATTCATGCCGTAGGCTTTAACTTCCGCAACTATATTCCCGGAAACCTAACATGATGTCCTCTTGAATCGGGTACTAAAGATTATGGAACAACCATTCCGTGACATGGAGTCTTAGTCATTTGAATTTCAGTTTTGCCATTCTGATTGCCCTTCTACTTTAGACATGTTTGCATTTAAGTGATAGGCTGGAACGAATTGCTCCACGGCAAGCAGATTATTCGTGTAACGACGGTGGGCAGCCGTGTAAGAATCGATAGCACTAATAGACCCCGATGTTAAGATTAGGCAGATATACGGCTCCGCATGTACAGTAATGGTACTTACATCGTACAGCATAAACTACTATCAGGAGGTCATTCAGGTATTCATACGCCAGTAAATTTTCGTCCAGGACTCAACCTATAGGGAGTTGATTATCTTTTGCGATAACAAAAACTACCGGACTGACAGATACTGACTTTAAAAGCAAAACTCGCGTATCATTGGTACTATTGGATGGCGATGATAATATGCAGTTATCAAAGTGAGATTTATTGCTTTAAACAGTTCGTTGGACGAAATGATTCAATGGATCAATTGATGGATCTAACATCTCCGAATAAATTTATAATGCATTTATTTATTATTCTTCTTTCTCTTCTGAGAGGAAGCGTCTAACTCTAAGTGATATATACTTTTATATTTCGAGTATTTTTATTTTGATTAGTTACATAAAAATGATCCAACGTTGCTATATGGATTTTTTAGGCATTATAAAATATTTTGATATTTGATTGTAAAATAATGTACAGTTTTATACATTCACTCCCACATACGTAAATTAATTATGAACAGCAAGGAAAAACCGTGATTATGTCTAAAGATGTGCATAAAAGTTTTAGTATTAAACTGTCCTACCAAGTTCTTGATAGTCCATATAATTGCTATTTTTAAATATTCATCAGTAAATATTTTATTAGTCTACATTTGCGAATGAGGATTATTTTGATGCGGTAATGGAACATAAAACTCTTCTAACCTCTTAGATTCGTCTTCTTTATGTTTGAAACAAAGATGTTTCTTCACATTGTAATTTCAATCTTTTCGCTGGAGCGACTGAGGATAATATATCTTATACACTAGAAGAGATGTTAGCGAAACTAAAGGCTAACTAAAGGCTCTTATTTAAGTAAAGGTATTTTAAACTTTATTTAAAAACAGGAAACTATTAAAACAATTAATGTCGTTTCCAGCTCTATAATTTGCATCAACTCCCAAGCCAAATAACAACCAAGATAAGATGCAATAAGATCAAAGTATGTGAAACAACAATGTTCCATCTTAGGAAGAGAATTTATGGTTACGAAGAGATAGAGAGAGGGATAATGGAGGAGTGAAGGCATATGAATGGGTGGGGCTGACGTAAGATTTGTTGTAGAGTTGGAGGGGTGGAAAAAGGTACTTGGAAGGCGGAAATGTGTTTCGGATAGAAGAGTTGAGAGGGAAGGACAGAAAAAGATTCCAGAGGGAGAGAAGGGGCAAGGGTCAGAAGAGTTTGTGGGGAGTATGAGGTTACCTAGAGACTGACGAGTGTGTTACTGATTTATCTCTTTCCACGGGTCGCTGTCTGAATGGCTTAGCTTCACCCTCAGCGATGCCCTTTCAGATTGAGTTTCCCTTTTCCAAAAAAGAATGCCGTTTCCTTAATTATTAACAGCATTTTGGTAAGCGATAGAATAATCTTTAAGGGAGAGACGGTAAGACGATTCCTCTTCGGGGTTGCAACTCCCACGCTGCTTGGATACGAATTTACATGGGATGCAAATGCTTCCGAGTTTATGGTCGATGTAGGACGAGCGTATCTGGACCATTTCTTCTCGGTTGGACTAGGATAATACTACCTGAATAGCTCATCAGCAACCTTATCACAAGATTTCTGAAAGATTTCCAAACTTTTAGCGAGAAAAACTACCACAGTAAATTAAATTCTAATATTTCACACAGCTTTTTTCCTTCCTTTCTCTTTTTGTGGCTGTTTTCCTCTACCCTACCTTCTTCTCAAATGATAAAGGGTTAAACGTAATAGGCGATTCTATAATTAGTATCGCTCTAAATAAAGCCATGCTATATTATATTCTAATAACCACTAAATTATGTTTCAAATATTTTCACCGATCTAATGGCATTCAGATAAAACTATTCGCCTAATCCAAGAAAGAAAACGTAGTTGAATATAACCTATAAAATTAATTTAATATTTATGTATCTCACGATATCTGAATAAAATAGGCTTTGATAATATTTGAAATGAAATTAAAATTCATCGTCGAGATTTTCCGACGAAAGTGTGCGGAATATCATCGAGGAGACGTAAAGGAGGCAAAAACAGTTTTGCAAACCCTCGAGGCAGAAGGAAAAGAGATTAGAATGAGTGAGAAAATTGGCTTATCCGGAAATACCATTTTCATCTGTAGCTCATTACGTACACAACCTGTTCGTTATGAAAGTCAAGAATGGAAGGAGGTCTGTCAACAAAGTTTAACCTTATGACCCCGACGCCGCAAGCGTCTTATGATAGCGCCTATTGGATAATAAACCATTTGTTCGTCCCCTTTAATTAAAATCCTCAGCTTTCATTCCACCGCATGAATATTTACATGTTCTCCGCAATCCCATTAAATGGAGATCAAAAGGCACGTTTCCCAAGTTACTTCCGCTTACAAGCGCTCACCGACAACGACCCCCTACCCGAGTGACGAAGACATAGACGCGTGGGTTGCACAAACGTAATGCGACCCTAATGCACGACAACCATCCACCGATCGACCTCCTCCGCCACCTTCCCTCTCTTTTTCCATTCCACACTTCCTCTTAATCGTGCATTGTTATTGCTGCCCCTTCCCCGCATCGTGTTCCAGTCACCCCTTGTTCTCCACTGTCGCTGCCGCCTCGGACACGGCGAGTCGTGATCCGCGCAAAGGGTCTTACTTTTTCCTTTCGCAATGTGTTTATAGATGGGACCATGGGAGCGGGATTAACCTCTTTGTGAGATGAGGGTGGGGGAACCAAGTCGGGAATGAGCTTGGATGGGAAGAAGAAAGAATGCCGGATATTGCTCCAATAATCTGTGTTAACTTAGTGCATATAAAATTGAAATTTTTTCCAGGTACTCATGTATGATATGCATGGTCTCGAAATAAAATTACCGAAAGAAGAAATTCCATGACGAAGATTTAAGGATAGTTATTGACTATACGAAAAAGGGAAGATGAAAAAACTATCCAATTTTTTATAAAATATTTTAATATGATCAATATAATATAGAATAGATTAGAGTATTCCACGGCTTTCCTGTTAACATGAATTGTCGGGCATGAAATATGGCTTACAGACGATAAAATATCAAATTATCCAAGAAAAATATTTTGTAGGAAATGATTTCGCAAGAACCGCACTCCCTGAAATAGCTTCGATTTCTTCTGATAAAGGGGGCGAGGGAATTCAGTAGCCGTAAAGAGAGATAAGGGCACTGCGGGGAGAGAGGGACTTAGAGAGGGTGTTCTTCCGTACGACATCTTCCCACCCGTTGAAATCTCCGCGCATTGGCTTTCTCACGCGCGCGGGGAGAACCTTCGCCCCGTCCGCACCTCTTTCTCTTCTTGTCAGGTGGTGCAGCATTTTTTCAAAGGGATTATAAAAGGCGGCGCTCTTTTCGCGGCAGAGAGAGGGAAAACTTGCCGACAGAAGAGCACACGCATTGAGGGTGCCGCGGTCGTGCGAGAGACGGGGGATGGAAATCTCTCGATGGAGAACTTGTGTACCGTTACGCTATATTAGGAGGCCATATGGCAGGAAGCTGCTGAGGACTTATGGGTTTATGTGGTTCTGTATCATCAAAATGGGAGTACTCACAATCATCGAAACGTGAAACCAATCATTAAAGATACTAGCGCTAATACGCACGAAAGATAGCCATAAAACAGGATTATTCATCTTACCTAACCTTTCCCTTTCATGTATTGCTTTGATACTCTTCTCTATCATTCATTAGTGTAAATCGCCCCTACAAGTAAACTCTAATCTTCCGAACACAAGGAATATTAAAATATTCGCTGAATGGAGAATAATTACCCAGAATTTAGGCAACGAAAATTCTTAAATGCTGTTTTTGCATTTCTACAATCAAGAAGCAAACACGAAGTTGTTTACTTAATAATTTTCTCTATGCCCCAAGATTCTAAAAATCTTAAACATTCGTACATACTTTCTGAATCAAGGTAACATTTTACAGCGCAAAACATGCTGAGATTTTGATAATATTTCGGACATGATTTGAAAGATGTAACGCTTATGAAATCGGAAAGTCAATGATCTTCAAAACGGGATACACTGTGCATGTTATAGAAGCAAAAATTAAATTCCACTTCATTTAATTTATTCCTATTATATTCTATTTTTAATCTAAACATCTGTATCAAATTTTCGATTTGGAAGAATAATTGGTAATACTTAAATTATTGGTCATAAGATGGAACGCTCTCATAAGAGTATTTCAATACTCATCTCTTACGTAAAAGATGAAAAGAGAGAAAAAGAATGTATCTGACCTCGCTCTTCGCTTTGATAGCAAAACCCGCCTTCTTCCGCTATCCCAGCAACTCAATGAGTAAACTAATATCCTGAAGAAGGCAGTTTATTATAACACATGAGTCCATCGGAAGAGGAGGATGCCCCGCGGCGCTATATGGGACCGTCACGCGCCTATTCATTTCTGTTGATATCACTTGAACACCGGAAATGGCCCAAAAGCACGCAAACCTCCGATACTAATTCCTTTAATGGCCTCATAACACATTCCAGAATAGATTTATGGACGAAACTCCGTTGCATGGAATAACTGGCATGAGGGTTATGCTACATATCACTATTTTCAAATTTCCTATCATTTTGAAGTTTTATTCTGGTAACGAATTCGAAAAAAAAATGATTTTTTCTTACATTATTACACAATGTATGGTAAATAAATGCTTCGGTTGGCATTGTTTCACAGATCATTTAAAACTGCATAGACAAGTAATTTAATTGCCATGAAAGGTCTTCAAATCTTGATTTAGGGAGGTATGACTGAAAGAAAAAGAAACACTTACCTCTGAAACACAGAGGGCAGCAGGAGAGAGGGTAGTGCACTTTGGAGGCGCCGTCAGGTCGTCGTACTCGTCCACCTCCTCGCTCACTATGGACGAGATGGAGTCCAGGGACGCCAGAGAGACCGCAGAAGCAGAAGCGACTGGAGCAGTCGAACCGCCGTCTTTTTGATGGACGTGCACCGGTTGAGGGACCTGAAGCCTATTCGGCTGCAGAGGCTCTGATTGGGGTTTGTGGATTGTGCCCCCTTCGGTCCGAGAATCGAGCACCTCTGTCCCCACGCTTCCTCCGCGGCCAGAGTCAGTGGGAGGAGATACCACGGCGACAGCTCTCGACGTCGTGTCGCAGTCATCATCTACAATCGTCTGCTCTAAACTGGACTCCTGCTCTTCTTTGCTCGTCACTGTCTCCTCGAACGTGCTCACCTCGTCCAGATCGTAAGTCGACGAGCCGTAACCGACGCTGCTTGCTCTTCCTATTCCGTTGCCCATTTCGTGGATTTCTTCGACTACCACAAACCTTTCATGGTGCGTCTCCAACAGTGGAGACGGACTCTTGGATGGAGCGATGTAACACTCCGACTCAACAGCTATGTTAAGGGTGTTTTGCACCACCTCCTCTTCCTCCTTTATCGTTACATCGACCAGGGGTTTGTGGACGGTTTGATGCACTGGAACCAGAAGGTCTTCCTGCTGACTGTCCCTGGTGCCGCTTGAAGGAGTCCGTCCTCCGGAAAGGCGGCTGAAGTCCGGAGGAGGTGGTCTCGGAGGCGGAGGAGCTTTCCGTTTCCGAGGACTGCTGCCTTTCCTTTTCTCTCCAATGTTTTTACCTTCCGGTCTTTGGTTGCTGTATGCGCTTGCGTCGGAAGTATGTCTGGCTGGTCTACGAGGAATCTGCTCCCCAGAAGACTTGGGATCCGAAATGGAGCTAATGTGAGTGGATGGATATTCGTCTTCCGATTCCTGGACGGCAGCGTGGGCAGGAGATGTGGGGGGTGTGATGGCGCGATGGGAAGGGATATGCTCCTTTGGCAGTGGACGGTCGCTGTTCACCTGAAAAAGAAGGAACAATATTGTGTTATTGTTTGTTTAAAATCGAGCGACCAAACCTTCAACAAATATACAAATAGTATATTTGAACAGTGATCCTGTCCCTCTTCAACAATATTTTTTGAAATGAAAAATAAACAAAAAAAAAGATTCCTTTTGATCTTATGCTAAGTTAAATCATTATCTACGTATAATGATATTTCAGGCTGGGAGTGCAATACCTGCAGTAAAACCCTTTTCAAATCATATAAAACAAAGGTAAAAAAATTAATGATGAAATGAAAATATAATTTCCAACGGACAAAAGAATTGACACTTAAAAGAAGTAAATTACATTTTTTGTCTCTTGGTTGGAGAGTGATGTGGTGGCTTAATGTGTAAACAATAAATATGTGAACTCATAAATCAGTGGATGTTGTTTATGAAAAAAGAATATTTTAGACGGAAAGAAGGAGCACACAGGTCAGTTAAAAAATAATTTTGAATATAATTTATGAAGTCCTAAATTCATAGTATAAAAAAAGGATCGCTTTGCCCGAACATCCGCCCGAATTTCACGGTAAATGAGTATTCGACAAAAAAATCCTCAAAAATGAAACAGAATGAGTATAATCAATTTTAAAATTTCATCACGTAATTAAGTAGACCCCAGATATATACGAAGGAGATTAAATGCCAAGCTTGGGAAAATATTTAGCTTGGAGAGCGATAGGATTTGTCAAACGTCTGGGAAGTAATTCGAAGTTATATGGGCAGATGGTGATAACATAAATGTAGTGGTGCGCTGATTTTTCGTATATGAGGTCTTCAATGAGACTTGGTAGAAATATTACCGCAATGAATGTCGATAAATAACTTTCAATAACCGATAGATATTGTCCTCTTGTGTTTCTTGGGTGGTCAGCAATATTTCAGAAGGTAGAAGGAAAAAATTGAGCTATTAATGAATAAATTAGGCGCTCGATCATCCTTATTCCACTACACCTGTACCACTAAAAAATATTCGATTATTACAATGTGTTTTTTTGAGCACGCCATCCAATCTCTCTCATACGTCATATCGTCAAATCGTTGTGAGCCTGAAAGGGAGCACCGACGAGCTGTTTTTATGAAGATAGCAGCATCCCCGTGGCCTTCGCTTGATAGACTCTATTAACCTTCATATCCCAAACGTCTGATTAATTGTAGTCTCTGCTTACCTTCTCTATGCCCTAGATAACCCTTTTATCTCAAAAACGGATTTAACGTTTTTTGTATAACCACCGTCCCGCCCTCTTTCTCCATAAGGAATAGCTCAGTTTGGATGGAAAGTTTCACGGTCGCACTTGATGGGGAATAAGAAACGATGCAGAATTATCGGAAACCCGAATGGAAAAAGCAGCTAATTTTTCAGAAACATTGAACAAAATAAATTCTTACGAGTTACAGAGGAATGGTCTCAGTAATTGAAAATAATCGCTTTGCGTCCACTTCTTTGATGGGTAACAGACCATAATAATGGAGTTCTAATGTATTATGCAAGCAACCGACATTGAATGGAAGAGACAGAGAATGGATAGAGCGAAACAATGGATGAGGAATAGTGTTTGAGAGATAAAAAAGAATTTGTTCAGAAAATACCCTTGATGCTTTTAACGGTATAAAATGGATGTTACTTAATTGGATTCATAACTTCAAGATTTTTACGAGCATAAAATTTAAAATCACTTATAAGCGCTTTTCATCGTGACGTACTTATTTCAGCTGAAATTCACCTCATTTCACATTCTACACGGTAAACATGACTCTTTTGTATACCGTTGTACGCGAGAGTTGTGCAAAAAGATTAATTAAATATAAATAAGTGCAAAAAGAGTAATTAAATATATAATAAATTAATTATCAACTAAAAAGTTACCTCTTCGATTAGATTTCTGTTTCTGTAAAAAGGAGTTGTGGTGAGTAATTCGAAATCTATTGCTATCAAGTGATAATTAGTGCAATGGTTAAAACCGAATTTGTCATTGATTTTTACCCGGTTTTTTTACAAGACTATAAGTTTGTATTCTGTTACACTACTATTTTTCGTGAAAATGTCTTTTTCTAATAGGAGAAATAGGCCGATGAAATTCATTTTCTGTGTCTAAGACAATAAAACATAAAAAATCACAATGGTGAATCATATTACGTAGCATAAACTTTTGCTTCTCCACGAAAACACATTCTTCCCGCTGTAAGCGAGAGAATGAAGTCGACGGACATGAGTTAAATTTGTTTGAAACAAAGGAAATCTGCCTGTGACTGTGTTGAAGATGAGGGAAGAATAATTATTTTATGCCAAAAACAGTAACATTTACTTTAATGTAACAAATAGTGAAATTGTCCGCAGAAGAGAAAAATAAATGTCATTATGGACTGAAAGGTTTACGGAAAATTCCGCAGATGCGTGACGCATTTGTGTCGCGAGACAACAAAGCACGGGAAAAGGTATTCTAGAAGCCAAAGAAAAGCGAGCGACAAAGTATATGAGAGACAAGTAAAGATTGGACGGCATCCGAATGGCCGGGCGTGGGAATCTCTCACATTGCACGCGACGAAGGGGTATGCATGCGATGAGTTCTTTCACTTCTCAAAGTGGAGGAAATGAACCTCATTTTTACTGCTACCTTAGAGCAGGAATCGGTAACATCGAAGTTTGAGAGTAACTGGAGTTGGCCATGATATAGAACAGGAAATTATTTCAGAAGGTGCACGCATGCTGATTTCAATAATTCAATTATGTGAATATTCAATGAAGGTAATAGCATTCTAATAACGCTCTTAGGTGAAGGTGGAAGTACCTTCTTTTTGAAAGTGCTGTAATACCTTTGCGGATGATTTCTATCTTCTTACTATCCAATTTCTACTTTATTTTAAATTACATTAGGATAATTTAATTTAATTTTTTTATTATAAGCACTAAAAATCATGATGTATAATTGATGGTCATCCGCTGAATTATTATTAATATTATTTTCAGCAATATAAGTATTATTTACATAATAATTCATCCAAATTCCAATATCACGCTCAGAGATGATGGCAACATAATGATATCCTTTGTAATGTAATAATATCTGAATTCATGCATACATTAAATACATACTACAGTATTTATATTATTCTACCGATTGTATTGTAAAGGAGTGAAGATGAAATTGCGATTTTCACAATTACAGAACCAAAATTGTTTTAAGAAATATTTTATAATTCTTCAGTAATCGATGGAACAAAAACATCTTGAAATGCCAATAACTTTGCTACATCTTCGCTTACATTTTCTCTTAGCTGACCCTCTGAATATGGCTTAATTTGAAAACTTCAATCACTAAAAGTTTTAAAAATAACGCAATTCCCTTAGAACTAGGTTCTTGATAATACATAATCTCCATGGGTTTCACGTCGTGTATGCAATACCTAAAAGAAACCCCAAAACTGACTCTAAACGCAAAATATAACACCAACAATCATTCATGAGGCTAGTTCATCAAAACAGGCAGAAACAGCAAGAAGATTGGAATAGCGATAAAGACGTGAAGTTGATAAGTTATTTTCCCCGACTAGAAATTGAGAGGCCGATGAAAGATGCTTAGGATATTCGTCTTCTGAAAATTTCTAAGAAAGGAAAATCACGAGAATCAACAGCAGTCCGGGCCATTATTATTGCTCTAGGCACATTCGATGATTTTCTCAGAGATATCCCGTTAACGGAAACGTAATGGACGCAAATTAAGGACTCTTTTAAGTGGATTTAGAATAGAGCAAAATGCAACGGAAGAGAGTCGGAAGAAAAGGCGAAGAGCGTTTAATACAGACGATCGGAAAGGTCGGTTTTTTCCGTGTGTATGCGTTAGGATGCGTACACACGACCGGAGATGGATGCTATCCCAGCAATTACGAATGGGAGGTTAGCGTTAATGAAGAAAGGGGAGAAAGAGAAAGCGTGTGTATTGTGATGGGGAGGGGGTGATCGATCGACTATAGCCATGGGAGATAGCGATGCGCGTGGAGCGATTTTTATTGTGTACCATTGTGGCTTTCCCTTTAAGAAAAGATTAGGTTGCGATCCCGAGGGTTTCACGTTCTCACCATAGATTTAAGACTGCTATTTTCGTTACGATGATACTTAGGCGAATATCGCCGGAAAGACTGCCCGCTTTTATGACGTGAACCTTTCCTTAATCGCCCAAAGTTAGGTTACCAATCAGAGACTGTAGTCATTCCGAAAAAAGAATTATAACAGTTGTAACCAGCTATGGCAGCCGTTTATTTTCGGAGAGGAACCACGAATTATTTCTACTTAAATGGACAGCACTTTCCTTTTTCGTTTCTTCGGTATCTATATTTATCTGTTTTCTCTCTAACGATAAAATGCAACCCGGTTCATTGGATTTGTGACTTCATAATCTTTAGAGTTTGTAATTGGATATCGGAAAACTACGAGAAATCTACGGATTTTGGAAAAGCATTAAACATCAGAGCTCGTTTACTATTTACAACTCATCTTTAAAACGTTTCAAGATAAGTGTGGGAGCGCACGGCAATAAATGAGCAATTTAATTCTACGAAGGAACCATAACCACAAATGAATAGGCAATACAGTTTTAAAGGCAATCATTTTTACTTAGTTTCGACGTGAAGACTGAAACTTTTAGACAAAACTGCTGTATAGGTGAGGCGTATCTTTGAATAATTGACCTTTAACAAGCGGCAGTACGAGATCGAATTCTTAAACAGCACAGCAATGCTTAAACAACAGTTACCCCTGGCAATGCATTCGCTGTCGTTAGATTCCGCGAACAATGGTTAGACGCAGTCGAAAGATTAGCACAATTTAAAACTCGATGGCCCTGTGACATTTGAGTTTAGGCAGGGAAAGTAAGCGAAGAAAAATGGAGAGGAGGTCGCATTAAGAACAGGAAGCGACGTAATGTTTCCTGAAAGACTGGAAAACCTATGCGAATGCGGGTATTGAATAATGTAATGAGATTACCTGCGCGAATAGAGAAGCAAGGAAGCGTGGAAACCGAGTCTTTTGTTTGGAAGAGTAAAACTGTAGCAAGAGTTTGTGGTTTGCGGGAGAGCGTTTCGGGAAACGATGGATAGGAAGAGATGGAGAATGGAAGAGGATGATGGACTGTATGAGTGGGTGGAGTTGTCACGAGGCTGACTTATTCAGATGCGGTCTGTTTGCGGCATTAAGTTTTCTCTCAAGAAAGTCGCAAATCTTCCAGAGAAGACAATAAAAGTCCAATTTCCCTTGCTACGGAGTTCCGTCATCTTATGCAAGCATTTCATCACCCATTGAGCACTTGTGTTTAAGAAACGACCATACATTCAAAAGGAGCTATTTGCTATTGTGAGTTGGCGAAAACCGCGACCATACTGGATGTCAATCAAGATCAGGATTATAGCACTCATAGATATTGAATACAGCCATAGAGCACCTTCTGCCTATTAATTAAGCTTTTCATGGTAATTATATCAGTGAAGGTTATGAGTGGAACATTTCTTTGGATTCAAATAAAACATGAAGGGGTTCCACCAAGCAGGACTATGATTTATTTTTAAGATTTATAATTTTAAATTTTCAAGATTTATAATTAAGTGAAATAGGACCTAGCCGAAGGCCTCATTCACTTGAGGGCCTCAATAAGCGTATGTCTATGAACTCTTAATAATTCATTATTTTTTCTCAGATTCTTGAAGTATTTACAACGTGATCACTTGCTTTTCACTTCAGATGAAATTTGAATATAAAGTAAGTCTACATAACATGTTTGTAGAATATACTACGATCCATAATAAATGTCACTGTATAATATAATATCTATGTAGTGTTTAAAATAAGTTATAGAAATACTACTAATAATTCAATAATTTATTTATTTTTGCGGTAGTGAAGCCAACAGACTTTTCTGTGGCTTGTAATTTATTTTTATAAAATCGAACTTTAGCTCTTATAATTCACTCGCACATAGCGGCCATCATTGCGCTTATGAACTCTGATAACTTAAATCTGCCTCTGTCATTGACTAACGCATGAACTATTTAAGCATGAATATTACTTATCTTGCTGAAATAAAAAAATACTACCGGATCTTTCGATGGAAGAATTTCTTAACCCGATTTCATAAAGTTAAACTTCCTTTGCCTTCTTCATCTGTACTATTTCGAATATCGGAAGTTACGAAAACTATTTATTCTTACAAGGAGGCACACATGAATGAGCATATACCTCTAATTTTAAAAATTAGCGCCACACTTCATTAATTCAATCGACTTCGAGTTTCGCGGGTGGTGGTTAACGAATGAGCAAACCGAGTTTCGTGATGAAAAATTCGGAATTAGCGTTCTCCATTATGGTGATGAGAGGACATGCAAATACACAACGGAAGGCGGGTTATCATGGGAAAACGCGACCGCAGAGATGCAGGCGAAAGAATGCAACGACATGCTTTCCCTTTCGCATTTCTCCGTGCATAATCACCCAAATGAATGGACGAGGACACGCGATATTCTCTAACAACGCACTCCAGCCGAGATATGCGATCTTAAAAAATATCGGATCCAACTCTCACCCCATAAAAACGTTAGACAATAAATACAGTGGAAATTTATTCAGGTCCTTTTAGCAGATTTGCAGGAAGGAAATTACGCCGATCTGGATTCAGAGATAGAAAAGAGAACATTTCGTTATGATGATGAGCGTTTCGCCGCCTTCCGTATTCATCGAACCAAAAGAAACCTGATGCGGTCAGCGCATTGACTTTCTCCGTAAAAAGCAAAACCAATTAGAGCCAGTTGGTAAATTATGAGAAAACCAAATAAACCCGTGAGTTTTCTCTAAAGTTTACTCGTCGAGCATTTTACACCGGAAGAAGATTGCTAATGGTCTTTCAGGGCAAAAGTGATGGAATGGAAAACGTCCAAATTATATACCGATTTTGTAGCTGTACTCATGCGTTAAACGAAAACCTAAAATTGGTGAAAAGTTTACTCAAAAAACATCAAAAAATTTTAAGTCAAACTTCAAGAATTTCACAGCAAAAGGTTCCTCAAATTCCGTCGCGCAAGCGCATACGCTAATAATAGACGATCTGTAATGGTTTGTATTTCCTTCTACTATCCTCAAATGCATTTCTTGTATTGAAACTGATTGTGGAGGGAAAAAATTTTGTCCAAAATTTATGGACATCCTCTTTCTAGCTAAGTAGAGAAAGTATGGATGGTCATATCATCCGTACGAATCCTATATCATTTACGAATGGAATGTTGCTGTGATGATAACTGTATGCAGGCTGCCTGAGACCATTGCTTCGATAAAGAAAACTTCAAAAATTATCAGGTGGAAAGCGATCTATAGTATTTCCACATAAATTTATTATTTGACAACCGGAATAGACTTTACAGAGCTATTGTCAGGTTCTTTCGTAAGTTAATGATTCAAACCGGCACTTACATATATATATATATATTACATACATATTACTTACATATATATATATATATATATATATATATATATATATATATATATATATATATATATGTATATTAATTTTCGTTATGTCTTCTGTCTTTTCTGTTTATTTGTCAGATATATTGACTTTTATTTATCCTGCGTTCAGTTCTCGATGGGTTCTTACATGGGCAAAATAGCCTTAGCTGCGGAAGTTTTTTTACAATATACAAGGAAGGAAGGATCGGATGAATATTACAAAATATTGTCAAATAAACAGAAAACGAGACGATAGTAATAATAACGTTCGAAACGTTTTTTATCTCATGGATTTTAAGCTTATAGTGACTTGATGAGAGATATGCAGTGCCTATACCATTCGTCAAATAAAATAATTACGTGGAAATAGTATACAATGATTTATATTTGATAAGTTTAATAAGGATTATAGCATTATCGGCCACCTACATATTCGGCATCTAACAGAAGCTTTTATTAGGAAACATCTGATATTATAATATTATATTTTTACTGACTTAGAAAACGATTTACAGCAACCTGCAGATAAATCTATGGAGAAAATAGAGCTATGAGTTTCATTGTATTATGTCATTGGGGTATTGCTGGATTACCCTGAGATAATCCTCGGTGATTAAAACGAAAGGCAATTTCCACTCTTTTTATTTGTAAACACTGAAGAAGGAGAGTCGTTATTCACGCGATAACATACATTTTATTCGTGGCATTTGTGACCACAAGAGGGAGGAACGGAGAATGATGAAGGGTGTGGCCGCTGAAAGCGAAAAAATGAAGAGGGAAGAATATTAGAATTCCCAACGGGCAAACGAAAGGATTTTCCCGTTTCCGGAGCAAAAACGCAACCGAAAGACCATAATTGAGCATTCTTTCGGAGGGAAATCCTTTTTGAAGCATTTTTCTTTCTTATTCTCACAGAGAGAAGTTGAAAAGAAGTTGGTAGTTATTCTTAATCTCTTTCAAATCGCTTTTTTTTCTAATATCATCACATTTTGACTTTGTTTATTATCTTTAACGCTGTATGGTTATCTAAAACAGTTTACTTTGGAGAAAGATTTTCAGTTCCTTATAGAAGCGATGTGATATAAATTGATTGAGATTGATATACTAGATTTACGTATAAATAGCATATTCTTGGCTTGAATATCCAAAACTTTCAGTTAGCCTGTGCAACTAATGAGAATAAAAGGTTGCATGAATATTACAAAAATTGACCGCGTGCCTCGGATAAAGAATTTTGCGACCTTTTTTGCAACGAGTATTAATATAAATTTGATTAAAGACTTGAGGTAAAGATGAGTTTAAAAAAAATAATAAATGACAAGAGACACATCAAATTTTGAAATTAATCTTTTGAAGTGAAATCTGGTGAAACAACATATTCAGGATAAAAAGTTAGAATAGATATGTTAATTTTTATCACCCTCAAGGAGGCCATTTTTGTGAAGGTAATAAAATAATTAATTTAGCATTTTAGGTAATATTTTCCAATTAAGGCTTGTTGTAACTTTGAGTTTAAATGAGAGATCGATATTCTTAAAATGTCTCACCAAAAACTTCATAACTGTCTTTCAGTATATTTAAATATTTACCAATTTTTATAAATAAGTACAATTTTCGAAAGCTATCGCGGGCCACATGCTGAACCTTAGCCAGCCGCATTTGGCACGCGGGCCGTATTTTCGGCTGGACTGTTCTCAATTATTAGTTCCAGGAGGTCGTTTGTTTTAGAAGTTACATTTTTAGCTTTGTGAGTATAAAATTGCAAGAGTAAGACATGGAACCCATAAATTTAACGCTTGTAATTTGCTATAAGCTTTGCGACGGAATATATATTCCTGATAAATGAGTAATTATAAATACACTACGACTATTTTTACACTACGAGCATTTATGCGATTTTTGGATTCGGCTTATATGAAAGGGTTTCTTTGAGAACGTCCAAATGAGCGAAATCAACGTTTATGGATTTTATTCTTCCTAATAAATTTGATTCCGATGAGTTTCCTTAAGTTTGAATACATGAATTGGGAAAGTTCTTCAAGAATTTGAAAGAAAGAAATAAAAGTAGATTGTTTTCCTGTTTTATCAACAGTGTTTTCCAGTCCAGCGGTATAATGTAGGAATCTGAATTAATGAATTAAATAACCTTTCCCTCAGATTCGAAAATAAGATATAGGAGAAGAATATTTTGTATAATATGAATTCGACCATCTCATATGTTGTATATTGACATCTTGAAAAATATTTTTCGACCTTTATTTGTTTCTACTCTGTATTCTTTTTTAAAACTAAAAGACTAAGAGAGAACTTCGTCCTTTGAAGATAAAAACAAAGCAAGGAAGAGATGAGGCTCATATTCTACGAGAACAAATTTTGTAAATTTCGTAAAAAGTAAATTGAGTCAAATTAAATGATTCCAACTCTTATCAGAAAGCGCTTAATATGACAAAGATGGAAAGACGTATTGACCCGGAAATCTAAGCGTCATGTCCCGACTTTCACTGTAATGTCGTTGCAACTTAACGATTCCTTTCTATTCTCAAGTTAAACTGTTGCACTTCTCAATCTCTCAATCTTGAGAGTGTTGCTACGCATCTTTTACTAATGAGTTCAAAATATTCAACAGCATCCATAATGCTTTTTCTATCACTATCCACTGAGGAATATTAAGAGTAGAAAATTATCACATTCGACTTACAAACTATTAACTCTTATAGTTATAAATCCGACTTCAAATTGGATGCATTTACGATAAAATTCATAAATAAATAGGAAATATATTTATTATTCAAGGAACTAGTAATTTGAAGTTCCCTATTACGTCATCAGCCAAAGATTAAAAAACGGCAATTTAAAGAATAAAAATGCCCGTTGAGGGTTCAATGATCCGCGAAAACTCAAACAGAGCGTATCTGAAAATTTAATTAAAATGCATTTTTAAGACGTTTTAAAGATATTTTTTCTGTTTCTTTGACTTCTGGTAACCCATTTCCCTCGTGACCCAATTTGAGGGAGGCTCGCCACCTCCTGGAGATCAATAAACGACGAATATCTCGGTCGAAAAAAAGAAATTAAGAGAACTGACGTCCTAAAACTTCGCGGTATTTCATACAATGCGTTAGAATAGTTGGCGAAAAGTTTAAAGAAAGTCTTTATATCACTAAGGAATTTTTAAAATAAATGAGGACAAGATTTTTATAAGATATTATCAATAAAGGTGGTTTAATGCTATATATTATAAGATTAAATACTCTGACTGATCTAACATTTAAAGTTTTATGGACGAACCTAAGGCTAAATATACACGTATTACCTGAAATCGAATTAAATTTTGCGCGACTTACACGTTAGACTTTAAGGTCATATTTTCAAATCAATGCTTGACTATCCTTTTAGAAAAATTACTGATGAATAATATTTCACCAGATAATTTATATGAACTAATAAATCAATCAATAAAAAATTATAATTTCATGGAACAGTTAAAGCTGCAATGTATTCTTTCGACGATTCGAAGTTTTTTGGTAGTAGGAGTTCACAACGACCGCTATAAAAGTATTCTTCAGAGTGAAATATTCCTCCGATCCTCTCGGATACCTAAGGGGGCAGCGCGTTCGCCTTCGGAGAAAGCAGTACCAGGTTCGATTACCAATAGAAGCCAATACATAGGAAATTATCTCACTTTTAACAGCACTATTACTAACACTCCTCTGACATTTCATCAATGATTGTACCCAAAAAACGATTGTGAAATATCATTTGGACAGTTTTTCAGAAGTAAAAATCAGTCAATTCCTAAACCCTTCATTTTTTATCAATCTATCAAAGCTTAGATCTGCTATGTCTTCAAGAGCGATTATTGATGAGATCTCATTTGAGTTTTATTTATATACCATAAAACTCAAAAGAAACGATTCCAATGCAATGATTTTCAATATTTAAAGTAAAATAGGGAATCGTCCACTTCATGTTCACCTCAAGATGTGCAGCCCTCGCTTCAAAATATTCGCCCTCGACGATAAGTAAGCATTGTTCTCGAGAAGAGGGATCGCAAAGAAGGGCAATAAATCGAGGAAGAGATACTTCAATGGGGTGCTGTTTGGGCTGATGGAAGTTGTTAGGCTCTTTGCTGCAAGCAATTTGTTTGCCACGGACAAAACGCAAACGATGTTCGCCTGAAATTCTCAGCGAGTGATTTAGAGCCTCACACAACTGTCCCTTAAAATTTGTGGGTATTTTTAAAAACCACCGTAGCGATCATGAAGCAACGCAATCGCAAATGTATTATAGCCCCCAAAGCCATTGGATCTTGAGGTAATAGTGTGTTTAGAAATCATGATTCACGGCTGCGACTCAGAAACCATTTCAAAGGTACGTATATAATCGTTAAAAGGCTAAGCAGTTAATATGGAGAATAAGTGTGTGGAGGTCTGTTTTTCTTTTATAGCTCGTTCCAATATTCACAATTTCTGCTTGTAAACGGCCAACATTATGCTTCGAGGAAACGCCTGTAAACTGGAAGTGTATAAATACACGAGAGTTAAAAGCTGAAACACTCGAAGAACAAGGATTGCAACAAGACAATTGCATGTGAAGAATCAGCCGCCCGATTCGAGCAAAACGCTCATCTCATGGGCGCCATTTGGCAAGCAAATGTGAACCGCCCAATGCGTATGACATCCGCTTATCCGTACACATCTCTTAGATCATGTATCATTGCAGAGATCTTGCAGAGGTTTACGCCCACCGAGAGGAGATTCAACAGGTGCTCATCAAGATGCCCTCCAAGGAAGAGGTTGAGGGAAAGAAGTTAAATGAAATATGCTCACGCCGCTAGATCTACGTTTCCTAAGAAAACACAAAGCAACAACTCATTGAGAGAAATTATAGAGTAATAGGAACATATAAAAGCCGAACTAAGGCATCCTGGCAAGACTTACGATTTCGTGAATTTTTTTCCAAGACGGGAATAAAATGAATTGATGTGGGTTTGGTTAACAAGTGAATGTGGCTATGCATACAATTGGAATCAGGAGATGATTATATATGGCCACAGAGTTGATTTTCGCAGATGTAGTGCGAAAGAGAGTAATGAACAGAAGGGAATTGCTATACCATCGGCCTATCCATGAGAGGAATGAATTGAGCGATCGCTCAACCTGAGATCTGACGAGAAGCATGAATTAAATTGAGATTTTAGAGTTTTCCCGAAATCACCACACATCTAAGTTTATTACGGAAAACTTGCATTTAAAAAAGTTAATTAGATAGAAGCTAAAAAATATTCTTAAATCGCTCCAAGATATAGACTTAAGTTACCGCCCCTAGAGATAGTAATTTATTTTTGTAACTGCTGCGAGATGCTCTTAAAGAAGAAGCTAAGAGGTCCCTTAACTCAGAAAAATATTACTTAAAATAATAATATAAATATTAAATCTACTTTCAACTGAAAGAGAGACTATATTCGTTTTAAGCAAATCAAAATGTGTGTATAGGTTTAGAGCACATAGAGTCGAGAGGGTCGACGTAACAGAAAATTATATATAAAAAGAAAAAAGGCACTGAAACAGAAAAAAATCGCTAGAAAAACGAAATAATCGCTTAATTGGAAACTTTGGTCGCCCCCCTTCCTTGCAAAGTTCCCTCACTTGGAGAACAACTAGATTTGTCCATGTGCTACACTAAGAAATTACACATGAAATTGCTGAAGGAAAAATGCCTACTTAAATACCTGAGACTGGAGGCATGGAAGTTTAACTGGGAACGGAAGTGAGTAACTTAGTAGTGCAAACAATGGAAGAACAAACGGTATCATCTCGTGAGGTGGGAGAAGAACAAAGAAAATACACGAACACCGACTGCTGTTTGCACAAGACAGTAATGCACCTTAGGTTCTCTTGGAAAATGGGTAACAAAGAAGCTAAGAGAAGGGAACTGTGGGAGTGAGTAAAAACATGATTCCGAAAAGAAGGGAAGACTTAGAATTCATTGCTTCTCTAAGAACAGATTACGTATAATCCTCTGTTTAACTCCCAAAAAATTACTGCAAGAAATCTTAAAATGGAAGCAATTGCGAAAGGTCATTGCTTTGAAATGGAGAAGGAGATAGTCCATGTGTTAACCTCCGACCCGACGGGAAAATATTCCAGACGGTCGAAGAAATCCGGCGCAGACTCGACAGTCGAAGAATACAATAGGCAGACGCAAAAGCATGTCCGCTTGGAAAGAGATCAAGATAGCGAAGTTCGTCTCACATTTGACAGGCGGAGGAACGATTGCCCTTACAAAGCATGTGAATCGACTAAAATACAAATGGGAACACGGCAATGGCCGAAGACCAAAAGTAAAGCATACGAAGCCTTGCATTAGTTGATTCCAGGAAGAAATATGTAAAAGTTGAGTGATTGGAAACAAAATTGGGAATAAAAACGATTTGAACATTTTCCAAGACAAAGAAGGCAAATATGAAGAGCGCTTTTGGAACGAAAAATATCTATTTAGTCACCCATTTCAAAATATCTTTTGCGTAAAGCCACTCAAGCTCACGCTGAGTCTGATGCTATGAAAAAATCGCCAGTAAATTTAAATGACCTAAAGTGTGGAAAAAAATACAAAGTTCTCAGAGGAAGATCTTTGTATGTACCTCTGCCCATCATAAATAGACTCGGGCTATTAGTAGCGGGAATCGAGCTGAATTCATGCTCTTTATTCTAAAAATATCATATTTTAGTGTATTTATCAACTAGGTCGAGAAAACCGAAAAGAGAATCATTAAATTCTTTGTAATTTTTAAATATATTTCTGATCCCTACTGAATATCATTTCGTGGATTCCAGACAGAATAGTTAAAATCAGCGAATAGATTATGAGTGAATATTGAAGTTAGTCTCAACTAAATAACAAAATTCAATCGCAGGTTGTAGCATTCCTGCATAAATTGAGAATTTTTTAAGGTGTGAAATCATGATCAGCAAAAACAGGCGAGGAATGCGGAAATTCTTAGAAATTGAGAAATATGAATCGTTTGATAATAAGTATCACGTAAGGCGCAATTAAATTTATGAAGAGGAGACTAGCGATGTATGTTAGAGTAAAAAAAGAGGAACCGAGCGTATTGGAGAGGTGTGTATCAGGGGAATTTGGGTGTAGCCAAAGAGAGAGAGAGAGAATAATACCATTGTAGGAATGGGAGATTGGGATAATGGACAGGATGGCAAGGAAGATATCCATCATATCAAAGGTGCTCCGATGTGGGGGAGTCAAAGCATGGTGAGGGGATGAGGATAGAAAGGCGTTCCAGTGCCATCTGCGAGCAGATATACATCCTCTTTTCTACATCGTCCATCTCTTCCAATATAATTTTGAGCTTTCACTAGCATGATTACTGAATAGCTACTACCACATCTCTAAGAATTATAAAGTGAAACACTCCTGTCATAAGTGTAGAAAATAATTGAAATATTAAAATTTTAAGAATTCGCTCGAGCTCAGTTCAAAATGTACGAACAAATGAGGGCAAAGTATTATACGACGAAAAATAAAAAAAATTCATAACCTGAATCTTCATTTATGAACGAGGAATGAAATTTGGTTAGGAGAGGACTTAATGAAGAGAGCTCTTTCTGTTTATCCAAATTTATACTCAAATATAAGTATATGAGGTTAAAACCGATTAGCTGAAACTTTTGGCGTTACATCGATTTCGACTCCCTATTTTATATGAATTAAACCCTCTTTTGTGTTACTTTTTATTGATGTTGTCCAAACAAGAAAAATCGCATACAAAAATTTTTAATATCATTTTACTTTATAACAGCAATAAAGAGGGGTAAAAAATTTAAATGTCGTGATAAGCGTATGTTGCAATAGGGTTAAGAAATTACAGGTTGAAATTACCAATTGAATTTATGACAGCATGAATTAAGAAAATGAAATCTGGTATTCGATTCAATTTCACTGTTTTAATTGTTTAACTGATACTGTATTTACTTGTTTGAAATAAAAGTAACATTGAAAAAATGAGGATCGATTAAATAGTGATGGGTTCAGTTAAGAAGAATGTATATAAAATCTAATTTCCAAAGATATATTTCTTATGTTAAGCTTAACTGAGCAGTAGGATCAGGGAAAGCTGAGCATGAGTTCTTTTCCAGCTATAATTTCTCATGACCTTTGTGATTATCAGAGGAAATTGCCAGAAGCAACTGCCGATCTAATTTAAGAGAAAATTCACGTAGCATTACCCCCCTTTGGCTAATTCTTTTCATGAAATTTGCTCATTTCCCTCCACTTAGCAATGTAAAGAGAGGAAGATGTATAACATCGGAGATGCCTTCATATGGACGATGATGAGACCGCAAGTGCAAATGGTGACCGCGCTCCGGGCTATTTAGCTTTAAAACCTATTTATGTACGCCTTGGATGATCTCTCCTACTTTGATATGCTAATTTATCTCATGCATATTCATGTGATTATTCATCCCGTCTTTTTGCTGAGAAATTTGCTGAAATTTCGAATTTACCAATTTCAGAAATAACAATTTCTTTTAATTTGATTTTCTGAAGTTGCGATGTACACTATAATACTATTTTCAAAATATCCATTAATTTGTCAAAAATATAAATTACCTCGAGGCAACGGGCAAAGAAGAAAAGTTTAATCACGTCGAGTTCATAAGGCGGCGTCAAAAAAGGACCAAAAACGAAAAGAAATGGGATATAATGATGAGTATATTAGTTGACATCAAAGGATGATCGTTTAGAATCTGTTAATATCGAGCAGATAATAGAGCTTAAAGGGATACCAAAAAATTTCATCGTCGTTATCCAAGACGCGATATCCCAGAAATATAATAACAAATACGTTTCTTCCGATTCCTTAGCACAACCAAAGTATACGTCAAATATACAGATAACATTCATTGAGATATTTTCTTAAAAGTGCAATTGAAATCCACCACCTATCAGGCGGTATAAACCAAAGCCTTTCTTGTTACCAAAGACATTTTTTGATTGTAGACACTCGCCATTAACCAAAGTACCACTGTAAGGAGAAATAGAATAACTTTTCAAAGCATTGGATTCTTAGCTCGGCATCTTCCTAATCAACCATCTATATCACTGCCTTCAATTCCTTGCAATTTTTCAGCGGTTAAACTCTCTCTGAACACAATGGGTCTGAATCATCCGTACGGAGAGGGGAAATGAAGGAAGTAAGACACGAAATAAGGAGCAATAACGAGGGCAACAGAAGAGAGAGTGAGAAAGGAAAAGGAGCAGCGAAGACGAATGGCCAACAAAAGTTGCAAAAAAACAAGGGGAATTAAATCGTCGGAGATTATGTTACGGGAACCGGTAATTACGGAGAGAGGAAGAGAATGCGAAAAAAATCAGATTCCGGAGCATCCCGAGGCGATTTATGGACTCTCTAAGGGAAGGCAGAATGGAAGGGGACCACCTACGCCATCACTCCATTTTCCCCATTTACTCTGATGCACAATCACTATTAAGTGGGCAATTTGGAGATTTTGAGATAATAAAATCGATTAAAAATTAAAAATAAAGGAGATTTTTGATTAATGACCTGAAGAAATTTTCGAGCGAACACATGGAACCAAGGATGTCGATTCCTGACAGAAAAACTACAATTTCCAAACAAGGGATTTCCGTTATTGGTGAGTAAATAGGAAGGTATAGACTATATTGAAGGAAGTCACTTTATGTATTGCATCAAATTCATCTAGAAGAAACCTCATGAACTATTTTACTTCATTTCCCAGCATTGTCACGTCCCAGTGAAATTTGATCGTTCGAATTTTTATAATAAAACAAAGTGATGTAATTGAGAAGTAGTAATTCCAAGATTTTCTGGGTGTAAGAAAAAAATCACAACTGCTTTCAGTGATCCACGGCATTATTCAGGGGTTAAGTATCACAAAGTATCAGAAGGAAAAACAACGACTGCATTCGTCGTGACTTTTGTGTGCTCCTCTCTTACCTCAGGTAAGTACCCCAAGTAACGGCATAGCTTCCGAAACAAGTTTTATATTATTTCTTAATTTTATAAAATTCAAGTTATTCAATATTCAGACGTATCGTTTTGTGTTGGACTTTCATTTAGTCAATCAGCTGATTTCATCAGATGCGACATCTATAGCGATTGTACGATTCTAATCGAAACTTTTCCGGAACTATATACATTTTTTTAGGAAATCTAGGAAGACTGCGATACCTTCACAGCATATTTTGTAACGGCAGCTAGAAAATGAGCACTTAAGATTTTTCGTTTAACATAACCAAGTTAATAACCAAGCTAATCAAAATCATTTCGTTTTGATATCTTAATCCTCGATATTCTATTTCACCATTAATCTTTTTCTATTATTCGAAAAGAATTTTCTTCATAGTTTTTCTGTAAAGAACACATAGTATGATTTTATCTTTATTACTGACCCAGTATTCTGAATATGATATTACTTAGCGGTTAGCTTTTCGGAAATATGTATGTACTTTAATATCGTAAACGATTGCATTTCTTACTTACTTTACCTTACGTAACTTAATCTACCTTTACTAACGTCAATAGTACAGTGATTAAAGAATTAATCAAGTTATGAATAAATAATAAGGCATCAGAAAATTCTCAACATTCATCTTCCTGAATAACTATAGTTTCGGAGAAAAAAATTGAATATATAATATTGATTGATTTGTATAAGGATTTTCAGAGACTTAATGAGACGTGTACAAAGTCTGGGAATATCTGATAATTGTATATTTTAATAAAACCTAAATTGTACTTATACTATTAACAATTTGGAGGTAAACTATCTATACCCGAACATGCCATCGTATTCACGTATTAGGTATTAATCCCTGCTGTTAATTTTATCACATAGTAGCGCGATTTTTTGATAAGGAAATCCTACAATAATTCCTAAATAATATGTTGAATCATTTTTCTTCCTGATGAAAGAGGAATAAAACACAACTTTTACACGTTACCAAAGGACTTAAATCTTCCGAGAACTTGGTTTCGGTACTTATCGCCATCGTCAGTCGTTTAAAAATTCTCTGATTAATTAAAGAAGTTTTGTTTTAATTCCTCTCTCATCATGGAGAACTATCATAAATTAGATGCCGAAACAGTAGATTTCGTAATTTCCCATCACTTTTTATTTATTATTAAACTTCTCTGTATTCAATCAATGAGTAATGAGCAAAACTACCGAGGGGTTGACAGTATTACTGAGAGATTTTTAATTAACTCTCATACCATATGAAGACAACAAGCAATATGAACAAGAACGAAACGGAGGGACTTGTAATTGAGATAAATCATTTCAAGAAGCTATGAATATGAAGTCGGAAATAAAGTTATCATGTCATTAAAAAAAGGTTCGAATTAGTAGAGCGAAAAATTATCGTTCAACGGATGGAGGTAAAAAATCACCTATTCTGTTTCTCTGTCCCCTTTTCCTTTTATACCCGAATATTTTTTGTCGATTTGGTCACTGAACAAGTCTAATATTATTAGATTAATTGAAGGGAAGCCATTTGCACCTTTATTTGAAGTACCTCTTGCAGTACTTGGCCAGATTATCTCTCGACACAATACCCGGCAAAGAGAGAGTGAAAAAATCATCATCATATGGGGGTCGTGTGGGATGGAACCTCAGATTGGACGTAAAAAACGAAACGAATGAAAAGTGGAGGAGGGTCGATCTGGAGAAAATGTAACGGAAGAGAAACGTTTTCATTTAGGGTGTCGCTCTGGGCGAGCGATGCTTTGTTTTTTTTCCAACACGAGTTTTCCATTTTAATTGGCCGCGCTAATGGAGGCTTGAGAAAAATGGCGGAATGGCGTATGCGTGTTTTGATGGCCTATAAATGGAGGAAGATTCGTCGAATAAACATTATGGTAAAATTTCACGAGCTGTGAAAATACCAAAGGGCATTGTTTTTTCTCGATAATTAAATATCTCATTTTCGACGCGCCACAATATTTATCTCGAGATGTTGAATCAACACACATCAAGTCATGAATTGAATATATGGAGTACTTAATCCGAGCCGTCATAAAAGTCGATAAACGTCTCGTTAAAGTTTTTACGGCCCAATGATCTGATTTGAATAAATTATGAAATTAAAGGCAATAATACTAAGACAATGAGTAATGGGGATATTATAAACTACATTATCCAAAAGCCCATCACCGGATTTATGGTCTTAAAGTTGGCCATAACCGTATTCTCGGGGCACAGTTGAAAATATTTTGAAGAAATACCAATGAAAGACTATTCTTATCAGAAGTATAAGTTAATGATAGGCAAGCTTGATTAATAATCTCTAATGTTTCATCAAATTTGATAAAATTTCCACTGAGAGCATAGCAACAATGATATCAATTTTTCTCCCTTTTTAGTTACTAATACATCTGTAACTCAATGACTGAACTTTCAATGATTCAGCAAACTTATGCTATTACCAGATACTTAAACAATATTCTTTGGAGACGATATTCAGGGAATAGAGAAAGATAAGAAGATTAATATAAAAGATAACTGTTGATAACATGAATAAAGGCTTTAATATAAATATATGGATATTTAAGAAATATTAAAATACTCGATGGTTATGAGATAATTTTGAAAAAAAGAGAGCTGAAGTTCATAACTTTAAAATAAAGGTGCCATGTAAAATCATAACTGTCGATCCAGGATAGAAACTTACTATTCGACAACTCTTGCTATATAAAATAGGTCGAAAAAATGAATGTATTCAACCAGTAACATATATACGAATTTCTCGGTTAAGACACTTAACAAAACTTCGCCTCGAGGGATAATGATACAACCACTTCTTACCTAGGCTCACCACTTATGAATATGACTAAATCAGAACTTGGCAGTGTACTAAAATGGAAATTCACAGAGATCGACGTAAGTACTTCGAGGCATCCGAAATGAGGACTAAAATGTTACACTCCAGGCTATTAATTCTACTTCCTGAAGGTTAATGCACTGAAGATCTGGTATTACTGCCGTCGCTAATGAAAGATGAAGACGTATAGACATCCCATTTGTATGAGTGACCTTTCGGCTGTACATTAAGTTTAATTATCACTAATAATCCTCCTTTTTATCGCGCATTCTTCTTGATGGATCCTCTACAAGTTGACGCTTGACCATCGTACATTAAAAGGTCGACCACCAAACGACCTCTTCATGGGGATCTAAATTTCGCACTCTCGATAAAACAAGAATGGGATGAGAAAAGAAAAGAGGTCGAGAGCGAAGCTCATAAATCTGTCTTTAGATAACATAAAAAAGAGGATACATAGCCGCGTCTTTGACCCTGCTGAAGCTCGCGAATTCTCGAGAGCGGCATGATGAGTGTGGGAGAGTGTATCTAAGAGTATCCTTTGCTCTCTCCTCGAGCCAATAAAAAAGGGTTGTATCATTAATGACCCAAATACAAATGCGTCGCGTAATGTGGATCCGAAATCGGAACGCGGGGCAATGCCAGGGGCGGCTCGAGATAAGGTCGCATCCTTTGCAACTTTGCTTTTTAGAAAGCGCAACTTCCTTTTATATTTTCTTCTCCACTAAAAAATGGGCCGATTCCTGACCGCGAAAAAAAATACTAATCACTTCCAAAGGGCAATGGAGTCGGTTTCGCTAACACAGTTCCGTAGGTTTGTAATGTCCAATGGATTTTCGAAGGGAATTCGGAAGAATGTTTCCATATGATATTACTCGACTTTCAGACAATACGCCATAAGGCACGCCTATGCAGTGATGCGATTTAATTCTTCAACTTTTCAGGGAAGAAAGGAGATTATCAGGAGCTGAAGGAGTCCCAGAGAGAATCTCCTTATAGTACAATCCTACACTTCTCCCTCTGCAGATAATAAAAGGTTTCTAAGATCAAATAATTTTAAGCTAAATTTCTCCTTCAAATACTCCACAGAATTTTAATTAATTTCAGTGCAGAAGGCAATAATTAGAAGTTTCAAAAAGAATTAAAATAGCTCAAAATATTCAACTTCTTTATTGGCATGTAAACCTAAGGTATGCACTTTTTCATTGAAACAGAATTTAATCTAATCTCCTACGCCATAACATTTTTTTGATAACGAACAGAAGAATTTGGAAAAATAAGAGATAATATTATGGAATGTGTATACGGCAATCTTTTGAAATAAACAAGCCAAAACTGATTGAAAACAGATATTATATTCATCAGAGACTATTTATATTTCGTGTAGAAAAGTTACGAAGTGAAGGAGCTTGTTAAATGTGAAAAGATGAGAGTTTATCAACAAGCGATTGAATTCGTATTTTTCTTCAACCTTCGGCTATAAGATAACCGTATAATTTAATCTGGTAAGTAAACTGCCTCGTGAGTTGCCGACAGTTATTTTTCATCCATATGTTTATGGAAATGCTTTTGACTTTTGAGCAAAATACGTGGCATATGGGGATACATTACCCTCATTGAGATTGCCACAGAGGCTTCACCTTTCGAGCTTTGAAGGATATGCCATCAAAATATTTATCTTTAAAAACATGTATCAATGCTTGTTAATTGAATTCCCTGTATTTAATGCGCAGAATAATTAATCAAACATTTTTATGACAGCATTTATAATCGTAGCAGTAAAATGGCTTTGCGTGTTTTTTATTTACTTGCTCCTTTGTCTATATCCAAGATATGCATCCTAAAAAAGAAGTCTTCATGGATTCCGAATACGACGCTATTGAATCCAGCATCACTCCCCTTTACTCTTGACCGAAGCACGTACGCTAACAATGAGAACAAACGCGGCTCATAAATAGCACCCAAGAAAAATTAAAGGAAGAACTGGGCAAAAAACGCCTGAAAATTAAAAAATCAGGAAAGTTTTTCACGAGGAATTTATATCCTGTTTAATAACTTTGCAAATCTACAGAATCGGAACAGAACACGATTAGTTTTGATGCTAATGCTTCATCTTCAAGAAAAGGTTTGACCTGATTTATTTTTTTTCCTTTCACGAAATAATAAAAATTCACTGGCAAATGCAATGAATTTATTATGAAAAAATCCTCAAAGAAAGGAAATGTTCAAAAACACACAGATGTGGGCCGTAGGTGGAAGGAGCATAAGATGCGGAGCGGATATGCGTCCCACGAACTCATCCCTTTGCATCGTAAAAATTAACGGAGAGACTTAACGGTTGGCAATCCTAGAAAAAACAGCAAGGGCGGGAAATAAGGGCGCGAAGGGGCATCGATTTTTTCACCGCGATCTCGAGAGAAAGAAGCGTCCTAAAATTCCGGAGATCACGAGATAACCCTTATAAGGGCACTGGGGTTGGTTGCATCGGTGGCCCACCCCTCGCTTCACCCGACATAGAACCAGGAAGAGAATCTATGCGCCGCGCAAAATCTGATCGACGCGAGCCATTCTCAAGCGTGTAAATGGGAGTATGTTTTGGCCGGAGGAAATGCTCGTGTGCCGCTCCCCGTTTCCGTGCGACACGCGTGAGTCGATTGTTGCGTCGTGTTGGAGCGGCGCCAGATACATTCTGTGTCTAAGAAAGAAGGCGAAAGAAAGCGACTGTTTCTAATTGCGCGGAATGGTCGGTCGGCACGCCTGGAGTAATGCAGAGGTAGAAAAAGTATCCAGAGTCGACGCCCAGAGAGGATAAATTACGAGATGAAGACGTTTTACCTGAAAACGAATTACGCGAATGGTTTAATGAGCGAAAAGCTCCCATAAATTCACCCTCTGGAAATGCAACAATTTATTAGTCAGATTCAACACTGTAACAGATCCTCCAATTCATCCACTCGCCTTCTCGATGACGATAATGACATCTGACGGCTTAACCGCTGATCGTCGGAAGGACGTGCAGTTTCTAATAAACACGCCCTGTTAATTCGTCGCATTAGCTTCGATAATAAGTTTTTACGGAGCGCAAACCGCCAGGTAGGCGCCTAATTCATCACGGGTAATAAGCTTTCGATCACGGAGTTGCATTGAGGTCGGAATTTAATCCCGCTGAGATATCCCGAGCGATCATTAAGCGCGCGAATTATCTCCGAAGACCCATTCAAGTGCCGACGGATCAGGCGTCCGGCGATCCATCATCTCCGTTCGTCCATTCGCTACTTAAGATTGCTTCAAGAGTAATTTTAGAGCTTTTTTTCCCACGATTCGACAAATAATGGCTCCTTGCGCGCGGCTTTCTTTCCCGGAGAGCGAGATAGCATCCAGCCTCTTTAATTGGCGAATCCGTCTTCCGGCGAGCGACTCAACGGTCTAACTTGCCAGGTCGACGGAGATTTGGAGAGATAATCTTCTGCGAGACACCTAACGGAGGAATTTCCACATCGCGGTCCGCAAAAGGCGGATTGGATTGCTGCACTAAGACAAATGGCCGGCGGTGGACAATGCAGGGCTGTTGTGTTCTCGTCGAGGGAGAAAAGTCTGCAGAGGGCGCTGTTGGGAGAAAGGATGAGTGAAGGTGGGGGAAGCAGATGGGGAAGGAGAGGAAATATGAAAAATGTGGAGGAGAGAAATGAGAAGAAGCAGCACGAATACACCAGAGACAAATTTGAGGGTTTACGATAGATTGAGTAATTATTGATTATTTAATCTTCGGTATATCTTTCTGATTCCTACGGAACAAATCCGCTGGAAGAAAAATATCTCGTTAATACCAAAAAAGCTGGCAATGATATTTCCGGGGAAAGGGATCTTTCCTCGGATTTGCCTTTCCATGGACTTTCTTATCCATGTTTCAATTTATTTAATGGATCGTAGATTTACCAAAAGAGTTTGTTTTTGATATTCTGGTACATAAGCAATAACGACGAATTTCAAGTTTCAGTTTATGAAGATTCAATAATGATAGGGGTAAATATAGAATATTTACTTACTTCATTATCAGTTGATTATGATTCTTACATAAGGTAAGCTCAGCAATATCTTAATTACAACTCCGAGACAATTTAATTCTCTGACAAACTAATGTTACTTGCGTTCTTCTTTGAATGAAAAGTGTTGTATAGTTGTAAGTACAATCAATTTTTTAATACGAAAATAACGTACATTCTTCAGAAAATATTTGCTTGAATCCATTTTAGAATTTATTTCGTTATTTCCTTTAATTTCGGGATTAAAAAAAATTATTAGTTTTCTGTGATGGTAGGGAATCGAATGATTTGCTAAAATCAAAAGAAGATGAGAAAAATGACTGGAAAAATATTTTACGATCACAGGTTAATTTGCAGAAAAATTCTCCTCGCCTAGCTTCCAATTAAATCGACATCGGAAACTTCTGCTCAATCATTTTCACAAAATTATAACTCGCGCTATTTTGATCTAATGCCACAATTGATATTAATATCCAAAGGTCGTCTAGGAATCAGCGAGTCATTTATATTCTCCGACTATTACGCGCAGGTTGTCTGACCCACTCTCCCGCGAACCTCCAGGGCCTATGAGTAGGCGAGTAACAAAGATCACTATACTTTAGAATAGCCTGCTGATAGATGCATTTATCACGCCCAAAGAAAATTATATATATTCGCCAACCAGACGTGAGAGGCCTTTCCGGTCATCGTTAATTAAAAAAGATTCATTTAGATCGCATCTTCCGACAGAACTTCAACTTCCTAGTTTCTCAATGTATGCAGAGACACAAACCGACCTCTGGCGAACCAATTACAGAGAATGTGATTGAGAATCACTCTTATTTCTACAGAGCAAAGGTCGCTACATTTTTCATCCTTTTAATTTATCATCGAATATCTGAAGGGATTAAAGAGAGGTGGTCTGTTAAACTGCAGAGGGCGTGCCACTGACGAGGTTAGAAAAGAGGTATCGAGAAGAGTGGGATGAAGTAGCAGAGAAAACGTTTTGAAATGGAAGATTAAAGTAGTAGGCTTACCATAGATTCTGTTTTCACCGGAACTGTCCCGGTTTAAAGGTATGATCCCGGTCAATTTTCTTGTCCCGATTTTCATGATAAATCCGATAAAGTTGGATGAGTGATATGATGGCTCGGGATCACTCATCGGGATATTCACGGATGGGTAATAAATTACTTAAAGAACAAAACCAATGACATTGCAAAGCTGCATAATCAATGTCTAACAACAGTGACTTCAACAATCTTTTTAACGCAACCTCCGGGTTTTGATCCGGTTTGTCTAAAAAATTTGATAGGTTCGTTGTCATCGAGATGTATTAACCCTATGCAAAAGAAACATGAGAATACCGGCTATTTGCGGGGGGGGGGCATCATATCACTCATCACGAAAAACAATCTCTGATGATTCTACATGAGTTGGATAAAATAATTATAATAAATGATTTGCTTTCGTATGGCGACGTATATGATTTTTAGGAACCGCAAATGAGAACCACTGTACTTCGAATACTAAAACTGTGGTAATCCCAGCCCAGCTATAAAAATAATTGCTATTAGGAAATAAAATTTGTCAGCGATTCTTCATCTAAAACAACCCCCTGAAACTAGAGAGTTAAGATATCGAAAATATTTTATACATATTCGTTGAGGACAATCTAATTTAGGTAAATTACATCAACAATAACATTTCACAGACATACTCAGTAGCGTGGGAAGGTAAGAATCCAAGAGGATTATAATAAGAGTAGCACCATTCATGCTTGTTTTTCTTGGCTAACAATGTTTATGATGCTCCCATAAAACTAGAGCCGCAGGAAGCTTGCTGCGCTAATATTGATGAGATATGGAGAAACAAAGTTGGCAACCAAGAACGTATCACAATCAGAAAGCAGACTCTTACTCTCTGAAATAGCTCTTCGCCTCTTTCGCGAAACAGAAGAGATAGTGGAATGAAGGAAGTGAAATAAGATAGAAATTACTCACAAAACAAATTACAATTACCTTTTGACTGTTCAAATAGTTTTTTTCACTAGGCTTAATTGTAATATTTACTATCGGAAAGGGGAGAGCATTTTTTGTGCATGCATTGGCGCTTCAAAGGAGAAAGGAAACGAAATTCAAACAAGTAATTGCTTATCACGACTTTTTTCAAGAGACCGCTTTCCTTTTTTGTTTTTCGCTTTCCTCTCTTCCCTTTCCCTTCCTTTATTCGTTTCAACGCCCTCTAGACTTTCTTCCGGGCAGGATGAAGTCGACCTTATGACCCCGTTGGAAGGCCCATTTTTGCCCTCTCTTCGCTCTCACTTGCCTAACGGACGATCGAGACGATAGTATTTATGCACCGACAGAATGGATTGGTGTGGGTGATGCCAAAACCCGCCGATTTCCCGTACCCTTAATATAATAATCCCCCTTATCTCTTCTTTATCCGATTCCACCACGCCTCGACCTTCTATTCTTATTCACAGCCTTCCGCGTCGGCAAATTTCTCTCACACTTTCTTATCCTCACTTTGACGATAGATTACCTGATAATTAGGATTGGATGTTCAATTTCCAATCAAAAAATATTTTTACAGTCCTTCATCCGTTGATTTATTACTATCGTTCTTATTATATGATCCTTAAATATTTTCATCTAACATTTTGGAACATAAAAATTTCATCATCGCAACAGAGCTGGTATTTTGCTTAAGTATTTCACTTACTTGTAATGTACAAACTTCCCTTGATTATCGGTCCGAGTACACAATATTTAATTATATGCCCCTGAACTTTGCAAATTTATTGCAAGCTGAAATTACAACAACCCTTTTTAAGACTAATACGATACTACTTACGAAAAAGTATCACATACGTTTCGATGAGAATCACCAGAATTTAGATGACTTAATATAATTTTCGATGGAAATTACATCAAGTCATCTTTTGCGGAGTAGCAGGACGTTTCAAAAGAGGCTCAACTTCATGATTAATATACGCAACGTCCTGCACGTCTTCCTAGAATGGATATCGGACGGATACAATTTCCGCCGCGATGGGGAATCGTGTAGATATCTAGGGTGATGAATTGGACGAAGAAGAGAGAGATTGTAAGTGACAAGATCGATCCGCTTCTGATCCCCCTTTCTCCTAATCCCAACAAGACCTGAATACGTCAATCATCTCACTGCTTAGAAAAATAGCTATAAATATAAAAGGATTGCATTTGGGGAAGGAATACCTCAGAGTGCTGTGAGAAAACCACTTTCATGGAACCGTCGCCTTAGCAGCGGAACGATTGCGTTTCAAGTTTGAGCCGCAGGGGGTCTCCACAATCGCACGCTTACATTTTCGCTCCGAACAAATACTCGCCCAAACATCGTATTCCGCGGATTGCTTTGGGAAGGGAGACCTCTTCTAATTCCATTGTTTCCGATCATCCTGCTATTTTTCCTGATCCCCTTTCCCTAATTAAATCCCACTCCACTGAGGAACATTGATCTCGCTGAGCAAAGCGCCGCATTTCGGCCCCTCAGGCGACTCCCTTCTCTCCCTCTGCTAATTCAGAATCCCGCGTGAGCTTCAGAATGAGAATTTGCAATAAATTATACCCAAATAGTTTCGAGAGGACGGCGGCTGAAATTCTGGCCGTAAAATTTGTTACAAACTAAAGTCGCCGCAAGCAAAGAGAGAGATTATGAACCACGCAAATGTGGTACACGAATTAGTTATGCTCTTTCTCTTTTAGCTTTGACGTCGACTTTGAGGTGAATTAACCATTTTAACTTTAATTTAAATACATTAACTCTACTTTTATAGAATAATCTAGAGTCAGATATTTAAATGTGGGGAATTATTTAAGATGGACGTATTGAATAGTAAAGCTGCAATTCGTATTCCGGAAGCCGCTCATATCTGGACATTAGATAGTATTTCATTAAAAAAATAAATACCTGTCCATTAAAAACACTGAAACACTAATCTCCTTCAAACTCGAATCACATCTACGAATAATACTCTAAAACAATATAAGAATATTAGCACCTAAGTGATCACTATCTGAAAAACGAAATATATGAAGACACAGAAATAGAGAAAAGGGATATGAAGTTGGAAATGGTATGCCTGGAAAACCTAAGGATAAGCAAACGTGGAAAAAGTCCATAAAGACTACAAAGCATCCTATAAAGCGATGTATAGAATGTTCGGAGTGATAACTCAACGGATAGAACAACCACCCGGAAGTGGAAGATTCGGGTTTGATTCCTGGTCCCGTAGGAGTATTTTCACATTCACTCCTCCTCGAACTCTTGCTTTTGAAGAAAATTGTTTCTTAACTGAGATGATAGTAAGAAAACAGGGAAATGCGTAACTGTTAGTTCATTAATAAAAAGTAGCATAAATAGTTCATCCATTAACAAATAGTAGTAGTAATAACTGGTGAAATATGTACAAATAGGTTTTTGAAAGCTCAGAACAAATTGAAACCCTTGCATAAAAGCTTGAGTTTCAGAAATTTCCAGCGCGGCCTTTGAGTTAGAGAACCATCCTATCAAAATATGCCTATCAAGAATTTCACTGTTTCGTACCTTTAATTCATCTTAAATATAAAAAAACAAGCTGAGTTACTAGAGAAGAGTTAATCACGGCAGCACCGTTGTATCAATAACTAGGGAGCAAAGAGCAAATGCTTGGGAAAAAAGAATGACTGATCGATGCAAACCACAGTCGCCCCGCTTTCATTTCACATTAGCCTCCCTTTCGTCACCAAATCAAAGACGGACAGCGTTAATTATTCGAACAAGGGATCGATGAGTGACGCGCCATCCGCCAGGTGTCGTCGTCGGCGGGTGGCCACTTAAAAGAGGGATCTCCTGCTGCGATAGCCAACAATAGACACCATCTTTAGGAGTAGTCTACGTGCAGTATAGGGGTCTGATGTACCCGAACAAAGAGATGCTGTTGGACAGGAAGAGGGCATCCTTCATCATGGTGAGGAAGGAATGTTTCGCGAAAGAGTTTAGAAAAGCCAAAGCGACCTACTCCAGTTTAACAAATGATCCTCCACAGCCGATCATTTATCTTCAGCGATGGGATTATTGCTGAGATGTGATGCGCTCGCCATTCTTCATTTTTAGAGAGTGAAGCGCCATTGGTTTACCCGCCGGAATCGGGATGAATGACGAAATTCGGAAACAATGGACTTCTTAGAAAGCTAAAGAAGAGAAACATCGCGGAAACTGCGGTGAGATTTTCTAAATTTTGGGTAAGAAAGCCTGTAATTACTTTGGGAAATTCAAAATAAAATGAAAGCTTTTCTCTCCGATTTTTATACGGCAAATTTAATTACCAAAATCGTAATTTTGGGTTTTTCCCTAAGCAAACTGATCTTATCTCCCAAAAGACAATGAAGACATATGAGGGTTATGAATTCATTTGTGGAAAGATAAATATCGTGTTGAGATAGTTTACGATTCGAGGAGGTCCAGTTCTCAAAGGAAATCCAATGTTTTATCGCTTTTGTTAAATATTCAGAATTTGATGATTCAAAAATTAATAGCCTTTACGAATTTTAAAAATTAATTTCTCTACTACAAAATGTCCATTCCTCACATAAATTTTGTGTTATTTGAAAATCTTTAAGGTACAAAATCCATCAAACCGGGCTCCAAATCGAGGGAATTTACCATGGGGAATAAAATTCACAGCGCTATTTATGGTTCTTTGAATTTATTTGGATTTTTCCAATGAATATACGCCGAGTACCTTCATTTTAAAGACATAACTACTTATTTCTAAGGAAACCTTTAAATATTTATATAAGATTTTCTACAACTTCTGTGAACTCCATGTGATTGATATTCAATTTGCGTGTATTACAATTCACTTCCGCATTTGCTCTTATTGTGGATTTAGAAAAACATATTGTCACTAACTCTCATTTAATTTATATTAAAGTCGATAAAGGATCGAGTGTATGAATTTCGGATTTAAGAAAAATATACTATTGGTGACAGATTAGGTAGCCTCAAAATTAGGAATTTTGTTGTACTAATATACAAATCCAAATTCATGTTTCTTTTCCATTCCTGGGACAATTACGGTTCATTGTCAAATGGCATTTTTATAGCTTTTAACTTAGAGACGAGATGTTGAGATTGGATGATTTCTAGTTAAATAAGATTCGTTTGCAAAATTAAACACTTTGAAATTTTCAACAGTAGGTTTAATATATGACCGATTTTGCAAGCGTGATTGAATCTTTAGACCTTAAGATGCAAGCACGTGTTTAATTTTTGTCACGGCTTTTCAAGAAGCCATCGAATAATGATTTCACTATGTTTCATTTGCTTTGAATTTGCTATCTAGATGTAGATTTAGATTTGCTAATATTTTATCTTTGCAAGAGCCTAAGAATTGAGACGAATAAACTATAACGATACATAGCAAATTTTTGCTAAGCTATCGAGTGAATAAGTAGAGGTTTAAAAGTTTCTCATGAATAACCTTTGGCACAAGCAAAATAAACTACCCAATACAAGTAACAGGATCCCTCTGACATCAATTATAAGTTTAAAAAGCGATCATCCGATATAGAAGACATTACAGAGGAAGAAAGGAGAAAAGATTTCCGCCATTAAAATGGCTCTCCGGAATCTCGGGCTATTGTTTGAATTAATGAAGTCCATCGCGAATAAGAAAAGTATCTCTTCGTTTTGGCAGAGTCACCCTCCTCCACCCCCAAGTGTCTTCCGGGAGTGAATGTCTGATTGGAAATCTCACCTATCCCATTACTTTTGTTTGAGAGAAGTGAAAGCCGATAGCTTAAGAAATGATCCAACCGGTTTCTTGCACATTTTCGAGAACGTTGAGAAGGGGACGCGTTCGAAAGTGGCCTATGGTCAAATTAATAGTTAGTGCATGATCGGGAAATTAATGGGCGACAGCGAAATGAATAGCCCATCAGACACATTCGCTCTTTTTTCTTTCTGCGAGACGAGTGTAATTTTCCGACCTTATCTACGGTTGTGAGGGAATGCAACTCCTCTTCGGAAACGAGGAAATGCTTCAGAGGCAGTGACAGAAGTGGCCAATCATCGAGTTATCGCACCGAGTTGAAAAATCGCCCGAGGAATACTCCGAGACCCATATGAGGCGATTAGGCAACGGCATCGTGTTACTCAAACAAGGAACTAAAGTTGCCCATCGCGATAAATATGTTTAAGCGCTGGTGATCATGGAAATGCAAATCCATCAATAGTTATATTTTGAATTCATAAATATTTAAGACACCTTCCCGCATAACCAGATTATTAGGTATTGGAGATTCTCGAGTTCTAATAAAGCATAATTAGAAATGCAACACGTTATGAAAGAAGGCCGGTTATAGGTAGAACTCTAATTTGATTACGCATGATTCCAATTATAATTTTAATTGCCGTATAAACCCGCGTATGCGTATGTAAGTGGCAGCAAGATTTTTGGGACTGCATTCTTGATCAGTCTTTATAAATACCGAGGAAAATCTGTACCCTCCAAAAGTCACACCCTACTTTTTAACCTAATTTTTTGCTGAAAAGAATGCGTCGTTAACGTGGATATATACAGTAATAGACTAAAAGCAAGGGTTCGTTCTCCTATGGTTCTCAGATTTTAAGCTTAAATTTCTTAGATTTTCACAGGTTAAGTCAATCAACAAAGGTAAAAATAAAGCAAGAGATTATATGTCATCCGTTTGCTTGTACAAATTTCAGCTATTATAAGGTGCAGTTCTGCTTACAATGTATGAATATATTGACCACAAAGTTGATCTTTGTAACAGTATTAGACCGTTGCTGAATTTACACAGAGGAAAGTTCACTCCTGAAACCCATTTACCTAAACTTTCTCAACCTAAGCATTCATTTCTCAACCGATTGTGAGCGAAACATGGCATTAACATGCGGTTTTAAACGCAAAGCCGAGTTGCTCTTATAAATGGTAGGAGTGTTTTCGCGGGATTTTAATTTGATGCATGAATAAAACATGGCCGCGGACAACGTTGGAGTAATATATCAGTTTGTTGGCTTGTTATTATTCCGGGACCTCCCGCCATGGAGAAATTGAATCCGCCCTCACCTCCACCTCGGGCTGATTGATGGACCGTCGATAAGTGAAATTATGTCAAAGGATTCTGGAGCGATGTCTTTCTTGGACCAATCCAATCAGAGATTTTATCTGGGTTATCTCCCGATTGGATTTAATAACATCTATTTTGGTCCGCCATTTTGAAGCCCGGGGCGAACCGCGATTTTCTCCTCCACCGCAAACTCCATCTCCAGGCGTTTGTTTTACCTTCCTCTTTTGGCCTCGTCTGTTTTTGCGTGTTTGCCGACACTTTTATCGGTCTATTTCATCTTTTGGTTCACCTTGCACTCATAGATTCGCCGTTCCCTTCTTTTCCACCCGAAGCGATCTTCAAAGAAGGAATAGCGGCGCTCTTGAAAAATGGAGATGAAAACATCCCTTCCTTCGCACACTTCCTTCCCATCGAAAATAACCGGCCTTATAATCTTTTCCTTCGCTGACGTCTATAAATTTCCTTAGGGAATTAACAACGGTTCGAGAGTTCCGAGTTTTCGGATGGATCGATTTTCTGGAGGAACGGGAGAAGAGGCAGACTCGGCTACGATGGCCCTCATTTTGATTTCTCTGTTAAGAAAGGGAATTTTTGGAAATTTAGAGTTTTATTTTCCTAAACTTCGTTAAATCAATTTCAAGGATTGACCTCGGAAACATGGGGTCAATACCTTTTAGGTGAGAACATGACGTAGACTTAATTTCAGGAGAAAATACTCCGTTATATCACAAGACAAGAGTGCACCATTTCGTCAACATAAATATCAGTAACCTAAGGAACTATGCAATTGTAACACTCTGTAAATCCAGTCGACATTACGTTCTAAAGTATAGGGTGTACATTTAGCTTCGCACAAAGTGTATACTTAAGAAAAGTACCAAGAAAAGAAAAGTCAATGAATGTCTTACAGAACCAGGACTCAAATCCGGAACACTCGGGAGGAACAAAGATTTCTAAAATATTTAAGACATAATAGAAGTAGTATAAAAGAATAAAATACACTCAAATGCAAGAGAACATTTTATACCCAAGCAGCGATGGCATGGAAATTCCTTGAGAGAGAAGCGTCACAGATTTTTTACTGGAAAACCTGCTTTAGACTCAGGAGAGCATAACTTGTATGCTAGAAATCCGTCGAGATATTTAGCACAAACGGTGGAACTCAAAGGAGTAATATTTTGAACCCTGCTTATCACAAGTTACAAATTTTAACATTTGATTTTTGGGTTGAGCGTATGTGAAAAGGAATTTCATATTACGGATAACATCGGTATTAAGTAGATTACCCATTTATGCTTCACCGTTTGGAAAGCACATCAACGTCTAAACATATGGCGTTAGAGTATGAAAACGCTTTCGCAATCTCCAAGGCGGATTTCTGATATTTAAGCGTGCAAACTTTCAGAGTAATCAAATGAATGGAGTCTTATGTCCAGCGGGCTTCATCATATGTTATCAAAATTTGGCGATACGCAGATGTATTGCTCTATTTTTAAACATTAAAATGTCTAAAACAGTAAGCATGATTGTTTAATGGTAATGTTATATTTTTACACGATTTTTCTTTCATTGAGGTAAAAGCCAAGTGAATTTGCTTTCTTTCGCTTAATTTATAAAGCAGGTGAAGATAAAATTGTATGAACTTTCACGAAAGAATGGGTACCAGGCATGCTGTCGCGCGGGATTGATTAATGGTTGTATAACCCTTCTTTATAGCATATATTTTCTTCAGTGCCTTCCACTAATTTATTAAGAAAATCAAAATGAGTCCCTCATAGTAGACTCTTGACTCGTCAATCGTTAAAATTCTTTTATCCACACCCAAATCGATTGTATATAAGAGCGGGCTTCACTATTAAACCTATATACTCATTACTTCTCGTTAGAGGTATGTATAACCATATCCATATATAATACTATTTGCTATTATATTTTAACATCTATCCTCTAGAAGAATTATATTCATCGCATAATTTCATTGAATGACCATCGTGGTCTGAAAATAGCAAATTAATGCGAGGATTAATTTCCTATGGAGGACGGAGAGTGTGAGGGAGAAAAAAGATTGAGTCTGAGAGTGGAATGAGTCCGCAATGGAGGAGGGAAAGGAATAATAAGCGATGCGTTTGTTGGGAGATGAATGGAAAGATTGCGAATTGTGGGTTGGGTTGGCAACGCCATAAACATTTAAATGGGGAGGAAAAAGAAGGAGAGGTGAGAGGATGTAAAAAAGCCTCTTTCACACGCGTGCTAGACATTTCTTCGACCGCCCCGGCAGCTTTCTTCTCCACCCACCCACGCCAGCCCTCGGGCGCTTCAGGATAATGTAAGATTCTTTACTCTGTCCTTCTCTTCGTGTTCTTCTATATCTTCGTACTCTTCGCGCAGCATTCTCTCTATTCCCTCTCTCCTAATGCTATTCATCACAGAAAATTTCTTTTCTAAAAATAGTGCAAAATTCTTACTAAAAATCTGATTGCTGTTAATTTGTACTGGACGACTACACTTCAGAATTCTTCGTTCACGGAAAATTAAAACGTTCCTTCGCTCACGTCTCACCCGTTACACCGTTCCCTTATTTTGTTATTTTTATAATATTCATTATATAATTAAAGTTAGTTTTTATTTAAAATTAAGAAAACATTTCTCATATATTTTAAAAAGTAAACATATCTATGAGGAAGGTACGCCCTTTAAATTTAAAATCTCTTTTCATCGTAATAAAATTCCTCATCTATTAGTCTTTAACCTCTATTTTAGAATTCAACTGTACTATTTATTTAATCGAATTTTAATTTGGCAATAATCCCTGTACGGATGATTGTTGAAGGAGGTCCTTGAATAATTTAACGTATTTATGACTTCCGTTCCTTCTGCAAATTTCACTCCTCGTCTCATTCATTATTCTCTCTCGGATTTTATTCTCTTTCGCCCTCTTCTTCCTCTCCTCATTATCTGACATTTAACCTCTTTTCTCAATCCCTTTTAAGCCCCCGTTTTCCCTTTACATCTGTTCCCTTCATCTCCTTCATCCTCGACTTTATTCCTTTGACCTCTCGGAATCATGAAGATGTACCCCACTTGCCTCTCCTCTCGCCGCGAGATTAATGGTTCAGGTGCGCACGCCACGACACGCGTCCCGACACCGTGCTATAAGAGTCTCTCCGTTGGGATAGCCGCGGTAGAGTGGTGCGCAGCTGAATAAAAAAGGCACAGAAAAAATGGAATCGTAACGCATTTGTTTTGCCCAGAACAGGGAAAGATTTTCCCTCTATAAATCGCAACTGTCGACTTCCTTTGGTCGTTCTGAATGCGTCTGCTACTAAATTACTTCCACACTCCGATGATAGCGGAAGTCTTGCTCGCAAATCCTTTGAAATGACCGTTTTTCCTCCGCAATCTCCTTATTTCCCGGAACGTGATGCCGCATTCTCGGATTTTGAAAGGCCTGAAGTAACTAACAAGGCCGTTGCGATGACGTTTCGTGGTCGGAATAAATTTCCTTGGAAGGTTGATGATTTTGGAAAGAATCTTTTCGGTTACGAATATTCCGAACAATCTTTTTACTTTCATCTCCAAAATAAGAAGGAAATGATGACGAAAAAGAAAGCGCTGCGCAGACGTAAAGACGACTTCCTCTCCCAAGAGAAAATACAACAAAAACGAATTGAGATTGATCGAATCTCTGAAACTGATGATTAAACATAATGGAAGGATTCCGGCAATTACACCTACAATTAATAATTGCCTTCTTTTATAGACTAGTCTGCTTTTAACAGGGCACAAGATAGATTTCGTTCATTAATAGCAGAAGCGCACGATAAATTAATTATGCTAGCGAAACAGCTAGTTTTGTCACCTTTCGGAGAATAAAAAACAGAATTTTTCGTTACAGATTTTAGAGTATGTATGTAATCGAGTTACTGGAAATTCAGAGAAATTCTATGAAATAGAATAAGACGAATGAAAACTAGTTTGGTCCAATCACTGATTTGTGAACTGAACAGGGCTAAACAGTCTCGATATGGCCTCGAAGTAATTCCATCATACTTAAATCGCGGCTATCACATTTATTTCCATAAAATATCAAAAAGGCACCGCATGCAATGCTTAAGCAAAAGGTATATGAAAGTTAACCTTAGCCTTAGAAAGTTAACCTTAGTAAGCTGATTTTAAGAAATACAACGGTACTTATTTTCCTCTTATACTTATTTTATATATTATAAGGATAAGTATTATGCATTTCTATACTATAAAGAGAATATTTAGTATATATTTAAAAAATATTGTTTGCAGAAAAGCGATTATATTAATATACCCTTATTAATAATACTAATAATATTACTTTAGAGACTTGTTTTATAAATACGAGTCGAAAGTATTAGTATATGTATGCGACATATAAGATTCTTTTAAATATCATGTAAATAAAGGAAATAAGATCCTAAGAGAATATTAATATAGTTATCTTCATTTCGTAATTAAATAAAGATATTTCCACTAAAATACATGTTTGATTAAGTAATAATTAATACGAAATATTGCTGGAAAAAGGAAAGTCGTAAATAACTTCAACTTTTAAATAGATCACGGTAAATGAATTAATAGATACGGGTTCATGAATTTTAGAAGTCCCACGTTCAATCAGAAAATAATGGATGAGAAAGCTTTTCGAGAAAACTTAAAATCTTGTTTCCAATCAGCGTTCCTCAGCAGTTCGAGAGTATCCTGCAGCGTATGCGACCCGACTCACAACAGCCAATTTCCTTGGCATCGGCGGAACCGAGGCAGCGCAGCGGGAGCAAAAGCGTGCTATGTGAATGGCTGCTCCGAAACTCATCTAGGAACCACTCTCATTTAAATCATCGAGCCGAAAACGGAGCGTAGAGAAAGCGTAATTAACGGGCTGAATCTCTTTGAGCGGCCTCTTGATAAAAACATCGTAACTAACTCAACGGAAACTAACGAATAGCCGTCTTTTCACGACATGGCGAGGAATTTTCTCCGTCGAAGAGTAGCAGTAGGACCTCGAACTTGGTCAGTAGGCTACCTTCCGGGCGTCGTACCTTCGATAAATCAACTCCGCTACAGATTTAAAGTTCAAAGAGAGATACGGTCGCAGCCAGGATACGAACTCGAACGAATTATCTGCAGATAAATCGCTTGACCCTGCGCTAAATGGCGCTTCGATCGATGCGAAGATATCCGCCTTCGATGACGTACGCTGAAAATTACCCGCACATGTTTCAGAGAGAGTTATTTACAATTACTAGATGAATGGACTCCAGAAAAGTAACACTTGGATTTTAAGATATGATATTAGTCATTGGGAGAGGTTAGATGGACAGTCGAAAGGATCAATGTAGATTTCTAGCTAACGCATATTAATCTTTTATTTATTTCGTTTCTAAAATGAGAGAATTGTAAGCGAGATAACTAAAAGTAATTAAACTCTGTATTAAGTGTACGCCTAAGTTTCCCGTACTAACGTAATTTCTCAAAATTGCAATGTAAACAGGTATTTTGAGCTTTCCTTAAAATATGATTCTGTTGCGTAGGTTTTTACGGCATTGGTCGCTTTCAGTACGCATTGTATTTCGGGTTCCACTATAATGCCATTCAATTTTCACGTCATCTGTTTCGTCAGCTATCCTGCGGACTTCTTCAGGTGGCAGTTTAACAATAAATCATAATACAAATCTCATCAGCATCTTAATACTTGAAAATGATACATTTTTAATAATTTAATTTTTTATATATTACAAATTGAATGATTTTTTCAATAGTGGCAACTCATGCTACAAGTTATATTTAGGGAAGAAGAATGTGATTCCTAGATTATACATTTCAATTACGGAAGTTGAAGTATGTTTTTTCATCCTTCGAATCTTTCGTTTCTTAAGAAAAATAGATAAAATACCAGCATAATACATCATACAAAAATAAAATAGTATAAAACCCGCCTAAAACACCAGATCCCAGATTGATCTCAAAAGGAACAAAGCAAGTCTCACTCCCATTAGATGTATACTAATCTATTTCATTTCCCCATTGGGACGTTTTAAAGTGGCTGTCGTTCATTCAATGTTCGTAATGATAGATGAACCAATAGAGTTGAAGAAAACACCTTCTTACCATAATAATTGAAAACCAATTTTGTCGAATAAGTAAAGGAAATTAAAATCGAATGTATGAGACTATTTTTAAATGTCATAAACCTTTTTTATAATGATTGAATATCCATAATCCAATAAACAATAAAAGCCAGCATTATACTGCGTTTATGAAATATAAATGTAAGAATCATTGCGTTAAATCGAAGATAATTCTTGAATGAAACATTCTGGCATAAGTCAACCTAGGTATTTAAAGAGCTTAAGGAGTGAGGATTCAAATGGTTAAGAAAAAAGTCTTCGCCATAGAGAGAATTTATAATTGATTTTAAAACCACCTTTATGGAAATCTAGAACCTTTCTTCGGGGAAAAGGGAAAAGTTTTCTAACGAACGAGTAGGATTGCGTAGAGATTTCACAGAGGCCTCAATCTTATGCTAAGTAAATAAGATTATTCACTTCCTCATGAGCATCACTTTAATAGCTCACCCTACGAAATGGTTGGAAATTTTCGTTTCGACACATTCTTTGAAGTCGAGGCACTTAACAAGTGGTAATAAGCATTTTAAGATTTTCATATCTTCACGCTATTTTCGAAGCAATAGCCATTGGGGTCGATACCGGGTTCGGAATTTCACGCATCGCAATCTCGACTTTCTGTGAGATTTTCCCGCCTTGCCCATTCTTCGCCAGAGGGCACTTCACGCATTGAACCTGTTCCTACGCTTATAGAGAAAATGGCCGGGGATAAGAACGCCGAAAAAAAACATCTCATGCTGCTTATTGTTGTATTTCCATTCGCGCCTTATACTTTGGATCCATTACATACAATTATTTGAAATGAGGGCCTCCTGTGGGTAATAGTGATACCTGAGTATAAAGGGACGCGCAGGCCTAAAGCAAGTTGAAGATCCTGGAGCGTTCATTGCGGCACTGTTCGCTTCTTAAACAATCTCAGACTTTATAATTACTTTTAGTTTCGATTATTTTATTAGGAGGAATTAGAGATGGAATTTGCTCTCCTACTCAGAGATCAAATCCGATTTTTACGTAAATCTTCAATTCCGTACTTTTTAAATATAGGCATGCGGTATTGTCAATTTAAAAGCGCACTTACGATGGAAAATGTTTCTTCCTTGTTAAGCAGTCAGAAGATATTTACATGGATCACTCCAACCTCACTCAACCTAACTGCGGGCTAAAATTAGTAGAAGCAATAATCTTTTAAAAGTGCATCGACAGCTGAGATCATATCACACTTGGCCCGCCACCGGGAATCGAACCCGGGACCATTATCACCAAAATCGGACGTATTCCTTACCTGGTTCTCCGGAGGCCCAACAAGCTAAAATGATTTATGATACTTGAAACATTAAACAAAACGAAATATTCTCTGGAATTTGTTAAAAGTAATGTCAATTATTTCGGCTTCCGTTATTTTAAGAAATATCTTTTATCTTCTGCATGCCACACCAACTATTATCAAAATATGAAACTTTGTGTCATCACTGAGAATTTAAAAAAACGTAACCCTTCTGTAAAATCAAGAAAATAAGAAAATCGGAAAATAAATCGGCAATATAGTATACGGGGAAGAACCATTTTTTAGGATTTTATAGCTTAACTGCGCAATTTTTAATTGGATCAAATAATATCAAGCATTTCATGATTTCAGTAATTGCGCATCTCATATTTTATCACACATGTATTGAAATGATAAAAGTCATTATGTATTTGTAATGCCTGTTTTTATTTTTCGATCATACTTTCAAAGTTAAGGAGTAGATTCTAAATGTGTTTTACAACGATTCATTCCTAACCGTATTTCATATCTCCGTCGAGCTTAACTTCAGCGAAGTAGTTTATTCTCTTTGGAGGGATAAGAGCCTTTTTGTAGGGACAGATGTAGGGTAAACACGCGCTAGGCGTTTCCTCTTTTCCTGCCAACTATGAAAAAGCTTTCAGAAATTCCATCAGTTGGGGAAAAATGCAGGCCACCCGCGTATGTCGGTGCGTTAACCTCAGCGTGAATTCTTCCTCCGCCAGATGCGCGGGCCAAAATAAACTCAAAGAAACAACGGCCAAAAGCACGACGAAAGAACACATTTGCATTGCGGAAAGCTCACTAATTGAGTTGATGTTTGAAACACGAGCGGCAGTCAAAAAAGAGTACTGCATGTGATCCACTGAAAAGGATCTAGTTTAGTTCTCTTGTATAAAAGTGTTACTTGGCTATTTACATTGTTATTTTCAATGGTTTGAACGTAAGTCGGAACATTCCAGAATGATTACTTCCTGTTTACCTAGAAGCAGGAGTATCTGCTTCAACCACTCGGTATATTTTCAGCTACCTCAATATTATTAAATGAACATCATTTACCTTATTTTAGAATCATCCACTTCCTCGAATTAAATGAAAAATTCGAGGTCATACATATAATTCAAGATTCGGGAGTTCGAAAAAAGCGGGAAACTTATCTTCTGCCAAGAAACTTTCCCAATGGCCATTTAAAAAGCATTTTCACGGTCTCATAAACAGAAATTCGTCGACATGTTCTCTTTTGACATATTTAAGCTCATCAATTTGCGATCATAATGGGGGTATTCTGCTCTTATATTGGTACTTGCGCAAGCAAATATGACGATTACCACGTAATTAGGTTATTTGTTAGAAATGGAGATTTTTATCTCATCTTGAGTACCGTATGATATACGCGTAACAATTCTTAAGCGTCCTTTTAATCTGGAACATTTGTCATCACACACGATTTCAGTTTGCAAGTATGCGATCAAATTTTGATAATATCTTTTAAAGGTGATATTTTTAATTTTCCCATCTTGTTACATAAAATATTATAAAATTTCCAAATCAAATCTTGATGTGTAGATTCTAGGTAAATATTATAACGTAACAGTGTAAGAGATACTTGGGTACATCGTAAATTAGAGGTTTGAAAACGTTCCGTTAGCCGTCTGTCGGGCTAGCACCTTCCAGGTATAACAAGAACCTAGGAAGGCCAGAATTGGCGATTTCTAGAAGTTATCCCGATTGTATATCTATGGAGAAACATCTAATTCATTGACAGCCATGTTCCAATTTTTCATTTAAACAACATAATAAATATAAAAATGTTATTGCCTCATTATTTTATAGCAAAAATAGTTTTGTATTCATTTCAGAGTGCTGAATAATTCGAATTCAATCGCAATTTATTTCTATAGGAACATGTAAGATTCCGTCAATAATTAGGGCAACAAATGTTGCACCTAAAAAGTTATTCGGGAGCCCTCTTTCAGAACTGCAACACTCTTGAACCGTATGAAAGCGTAAACTTCTTTGCTTAAGCTTTTTTATGAATGTGTATTTACGTTATCTGAATAATACCCTTCCTTTTCACGTTCAGCTGCGGGTGAAGCACCTCCGGCGCGCTCTTCCCGGCCTAAAGACCCATCTTGATTCGGACGCTCGACATCGTCCGCCTCCAATTATCCTCCTTCCACTTCCTCTCCATCAACACACACCCCTCTTTCGCCCCCGGGCGACACCTCTCACATAAACTCCCACCCACATCAAAGGGCGAACATCCCAAACGAGAATTCGGATTCGGCTGATAACGAAAAAGAACTCTCTGCTGTGAAACCACTTCGGCTTCTTTTCTCTCTCTTTGCACTATCCACGTCTTCATCCTCGAGGCATGCGCTATTTACGGCGAGATTGTTTTTTGCCCACTCTTTGGGGAGACAAAGGAAGGCACACACGCGAACTCGCGCACTTCTCTCGATAAGAAATTGACGCGTATGCTCGTCTTTCAAACAAGGCCACGGCGAATCGATCCTCGAGGCGGAAAAGCAAACCGCTATCAGAAAAAGGTGTTCTTCTCCTCCTCTTTTGTTTCCTTTCCATCAGAAGACGCCGCCACATTTCCTTCTTTTTCCACTCACTTCTACGCTTTTTCACTCTTGAGTTTTTTCCACTTCTCTCCCCTTATTTTCCCCATAGAGATTCCAATAACACTTCGGATTTTTCAGCCGATTTACACCATTATACCTTTCCTTCGATTGACCGTTATCTTCTTTACTATTTGGCAATAACTTCCCTTCGCTTATGACCAAGTCTTTCAAATTAATTTCATCATCGTAAAGAAAAGAGGTTTCCCCCGAACCTCTTCCAAATCCAGTCCACATGTTGTACATCAGAGTCTTCATTTCGGATCAAAATTTCATCGCCCTTAATTAAATCTTTCTCTCATTAATTTTTTGCAATCCTTCGACTCTTCTTCCAGATCCGGGAGTTTCATTTCATTTTCCTAGAATTTTGGGCTTCGGTTCTGACAGCGAATCAGCCCACTTTCCAGAAAATGTCAGCAGCTCTAATTAACTCGTTTACAAATTCTATCTCCTACATTTTCCTCACGGTAACAGACCTACTTTCTAGGATTTATACACTTTAAAATTTGAAATATTAATGAGAGAGCCTTTGAATTATCTTTAAGATTAACTTCAATCATACAAAGGCTAATTTCAAAGTTTTACTCCGGATTTGCAAGAACAACTTTCCATCACTCATTCTCACCATAAAGTGACGGAAGTAAATCACTGATTTTCGAAAATGATGACCGAAAATTTTCAGTAAATAAAGTAAAGCTAGAACTGCCACATTTTCACTCCTACTGATAAGATTTTCGAGATGACAACTATCTAGATAGATACACGGATGACAAAATTTTCTAGAATTCCTCCTCAAACTTAAGAAATCGAATTTGCAGGAAGACATTCCCAATATTCATATTGAAAAATGATAAAAATTAAGATACCTAAAATTTCCGTTTTCACATAAATTTAAGGTGAGCATGTTCAAAATTAATGTAATTTCTCTGTAATGTTAGAGGGTAACTCAAAATAATCCATCAAATTATTAATTGGAAGGCTCCTTGATAATTTACATTATTCTGTCGATCTCTATACATTATCCATCTCAACCCTTGAGAATCTGTTCACGTTCCTTCCTTTGGAATCCCAATTTCCCTTCTACAGCGGGCTGTCAAATGGACCGCGACGGATATCCGCCGATGAGAAAAGTGGCGGCATTTAACAGAAAAAAGCGGTGCTCAAAAAGCGACGCTAGATCGCAGGCAATTGTTTTCCTGAAATATCTCCCAGTTCGATCGATCTGACGCCGTTAGCTGTGGAAGATGAGCGAGATGAAGAAATCTTCCACATGAAATGAGCACCACTCGCTATCTTCCTCAAATTGTTTCTCAGCGCACAGAATGTCTGTTTTGCATAACTTGCACGGATCGAAATCGTTGCTTCGTCGATTACTGAATCGAGTTATGATGATCGACTCAATCCAGCTAAGATTAGAGATACGCAACCGGATGAGGAGCAGCAGATTGAGTGGTTGTGAGATTAATGGCTACCCAATCCAACAACGTTGAAATTTCTTTTCCGAAAGGCGCATGCCGAAGATCTTATTCCGGCAACGAATTTTGAGCTAATCCCTTATCTGCTCACTAATGCTTGGTAAGCACCAACCACAATTTCTATTGCGACGATAAGTTTATTTTCATTCTGTTTATTTGGTTTAATTAAGTAGAAATAAAGCAATGGACGCTAAAAGCATTGGATTTCAATTTCATGTTGATAAAATTCTCATAATATTATAAAAGAATTCCTCATCGTTTCACTTTTGATAAGTTTTGAAAAGTAAGAGGAATTTTCTGTTAGAGGACATAATCAATCATCTTTATAATGAACGGAATCCCTAACTGAAGTCCCTCGTGAGAAACAATCATTATAAACTAAGAAAATATTTCATCATTAGTATATTTTCATTAAATAGTGGTATAATTAGTGTTATATAGTAAAAAATCGACGGTGAAGGCTGATCTGGGTTCTAATCCCGGTGGGGGTCCTCTTGCGAGATGATCTCAGCTGAAGAAAGAATCTTGAGAATAAAACGAAAATCAAAACCTTTTACGAGATTATCTAGCCTATCTAGCTTAGATAAATCTAACAGACAACCTTAGCGAGTATATCTCGGAATGTATCTTTCTTCCCTTACTTTTTCAACCACCAACCTTAATCTGTTTTGCACAGAATGTGCAATGAGCAAAGTCATCCATGGCGTTCTATTACCGTTCAACTCAAATTCTGATGTTTGATGTTGTGTTAAGAGTTCGAAAACTCGAAGGAGTACCTAAAACCGCCTAATTTAAGAATAAGAAGAGAGAGTAAAAGGTGTTAATCTATATTTTTCAAGGTATATTGAGGATAGATATAATTAAAATAATGAAATACTCTTCAAATGTATTCATACTGGTAAGACAAGTGCTGGTTGTCCTAGATGCATATTAATCATGAATTAAGTAGATATTCCTTCATTGGAATCTATTTTCTCAATCAATATCGACGTGTCTCAGTATTTTACCTACGTATTCTCTTTAATAGCGATGGAAATAACTTGGTTGATCAATCCTTTAATAATGCCAGTCAAAAGAAAAAAAACCAATTCGCCCATCACCCAAATATATACGTTTTATTTTTCTCTTAAATCTCCTCTAGCTTAGTATAAATGGTTATACGAGCCTTCGGTTATGACTTCTCGAATTTAATTTTTCATAGACGCTCATGGCTCCATTATAACAAAGTAATGAAAAAGTTCGCTCTATTCATACTAGTAGTATACAAGCAACGGTTGAATCCTTTTCCGAATTGAACATTCGCTGAGAAATCTCTCTCAAGTAATTTAACAACTCTTTTCTTTCACCTAAAATAAAAAACTTGGGGAATTCTCATCAACGTCTTAAGTTTAGTAGTAAAAGGGGGAGAATAAGCCCAATCGTACGTTTGGAGGGAGGGACAATGATAGACCTATAAAGTCACTGCGGCCATTAACTCTCTGGAGCTGCGTGGGTCGTTGGGCGACTGAACCTTCAATCTCTTCACCACGCCTTATCCTTGGAAGAGACTTCACGAGTCACCGTTTTGTACTTCACTTTCCTTTTTGCGAATTTCCACGATTTTCTTTCGAAACTCAGAAATAAGCTTACATTCCGCTCTTGACCGCTTCCTAGGCTGCTATGTTTACCTATCTTGTTTCTACAATGTTTTTGAGTAATTACACATTTCGTGCAACATAAACAATTTCAAATTCTCCATTTTTTTCCTTTTATGCATCCATACACAGTTTTATTCAACTTATTTCACAACATTTTTCCGCGATTTCTTTCCAGTGAACAATTCAAGGAGCGCCAAGTTTTTATCATCATTATGAATAAACTCAAAACAAAAAAATCGGTCAACTTCGTCGCTAAAACATTAATATATCCAATAAGTCCTATTTCCTTTCGTTTTTAATTAAGTAGGTGACATTTTTACTTGCCAGACAAGAGATCAGAGCAGATAAAAATTATCAGTTGCAGAACGATGTTAAACCCGATAGTAGCTTGTAACGCACCCGAGCGAAAAACAGATAAAATTTTTAAAAAATTAGGCAATCTTATCATCAAAAATGACACTGATAGCTTGGAAACAATGAACAGATACATTCATATTAGTACTTAAATAAAATGTATAATAATCATTTCCAAGAATAAGTAGGTCGAAACGAGGAAGTTTCCAAAAATTCAGTCTACGAAACGTAATAAAATCTGTCAGTTAACTTATACCCAACCCTTTCCCTAAGTCTTGAAATTGCATAGTTTTTACATAAGGATTCTGGACTAATAAATTAATTTCCACGCTAAACAAAAACTGCTGAAAGTATCCTCACTTTGCTTCTTCGAAAGCGATGGGAAGATATCCGCCGCACGGAACAAAATTATCCTAAATTATGGGTCTCAGCAAAGCAACTCACGCATCTTAAGATAGGAGATGTTTGTTTCCGCATCAGTGGACATCGTCGGTGGAAATTGAATGTTAACGCGGATATTCTCTATCGTCAAAACACGCGTAATCTTGGAAACTTTTTTGGGCGGAGTGAAAGAGAAAACACTTCGAAGAAATTTCATGAATCAAGGTGTGTGACAAAAGACAGAAAAGTTTAAAAGCGCCATACGTTTTACGTAAGTCACAAATCATATAAGTTAAAATCATTTTTAATGCCTTCGGTTTCCTGATCATTAAGTTTCATCCTAAAAATTATCAAAAATAAACGAAACCTAAATTGCGCCTTACTACGCTGATGAATGCAGAAAGTATTACAAAGCGGTTTTGAAGTTACGAACAAAACAGTAGAAGACGATCTCACGACTAGCAAAATTACGTGAATAATTTGTAACCCACCGAAATAAAATTCTTAATACTTTAAGCTTGCTCTTCCTTCCTCTTTGGTAAATGCATCTGAATGGAAATAGCAGAAAACGCTAGTATGTTCATAACTAATCCTAATAACGTCCTAACGGTAGGACGTCTTAAGTAAGTACAGTAACTTGTATTAAAAGTACACTTTTTCATTTTTACCGTGAGAATTATGAAGTTCGTCTGCAAAGTGAAACATATTCAATACATAATTCATTACAATTCATTTAATTTAGCCCCCTTACGAAGAAAGGGGTGCACTCCTCTGACCGACTAAACAATTGGCAAAATATAGAAGACATTTAGAATATGACGCATCAACTATACTTCGCCCAACGTCGTGAAGAGAACACGAATATCTTATGGCACCGAATATTCCTTACGGGAGAATGGCACATGCTGTTCTATCAAAAATCAATTTTACTCTATGATAAATGTAGTCAAGCACAACAAGTCAAGTCACAACAGTTCTCCATAAGTATTACATGGGGCCATAAGATTTACGTGTTCTTTTCATGACATTGGACGAAGTGTAGGAAATAAGCGAAAGTATGGTGGATAAAGAGAAGAAATGGGGAATGATATTGCACCGGGATTGGAAGCTTTGGAGCAAACCGCAGATTCTTGGCCACTTTCATCTTCCTCTTGCTCCCAGATCGCTATCTCCCTATCTCGAAGGAAAAAGGGTAAATCCGTGTAATTGGATGAAAGCTTGGCTGGAATTGCTGGAGGAAGAAGGGGAGAAGCACGGAGTAACGATATCGACCTTCGATTTCCTCCCCTTTACCACTTTCTGTTTACCTTTCTTCTCCCATTTTCGGGCTCTGCGTCCTCCTCCTCCTCCATCCGACGTCCTCGACGCCACCACGGGCACATGCGAATCGATTCCATAACTGAAGCCATTCCTAAGAAGTCTGCTCCCAATGCGTGCCTCTTATTCTTTCTCCTCGAACAAGATATTTTCAAAGAATCGCCGGGGATTTAATGAGCTTACTACTCTTTGTATTGACGATTGTACGTTCTCTCCGTGAACATCGCGCGAAACTGCGACGACAAGGAAGATATGCAATTGATAATCCGCTACTGAATTCTTTTCCGATGGACTTTCAACTTCGCGAAAGTGCAAACACCAACTGTCACGGGTATTCCTTGAGAGATATGACATCTATCTTCGTCTTCGATTATGGAATCCGTTATTACTTCGCATGGATGAATCTTTTCCTTATAGATAAGTGTGGATCGATACCTGAATTTCGCGACATTGAAAAGATAATGGATAAGTGTTTAAGATTTTTCATCCAGGCTGTGTTTAGGAGAAAACAAATCCTCGAATTTCAGGATGACTTTGATAAAAGGGTTATGAACTTAAAATTCTTTCTTTATAACTTAAATTTAGTTGTTTCCAATATATTGTATCATCGAATTCTATAAATAGGTATCTGACATGTTATTTTGCTTTCAAAAACTATAGAAATGATACTCCCTCAAATTCAGTAGATATGAAGTAAAGAAAAAGATGTTAAATTAGCCAGATAAGTGATTGAAGAAGAAACAAGATTATATTATATCTTACAGTGTTCGACAAGAATAGGCAGATGAATTGAGTTCGAGCATGAAGAAATACATCGAATGATGTTAGAAATAACAGAAAATGACGTAAGTAATTAAAGATAAAGTGGATTACTGCATTTACTCTTGGTACTCCTCAATCTCTTTCAAATCAGAAACTAAAATAATCATCACGGGTAAACTCGGATAGTACTCTAAAAATATTTGCCACACAGATACAATTTTCAACATTCCTCATTTCACTTCAGGTGTAGGATTCAAAAAAATGTATCTTTCATTTAATTTTTCTCCGTCTTGCTCATGGCCATGATTATATGAAGGTTTCTGAGATATGAGTGGAAGGCATGAAAAACCAGCCAGCCTTCGGGTTGAATACATCGATTACTAGCTCATCTCATCTCTTAGATCTTTCGCAAATGATGAATTTCTGTTCATAATTTATCAGATAACTTAAGTATATGGTTACAAATTATCTTTCGTTAACATCCCTTCAGCCAGTATCCCCAGAAATCGCCCTTTTGTGAAATTCATTTCTGATTGAATAACAGAATCCATCCTTCTTCAAGAGAAAGAAAACAGGATCTTCGAAAGTGTTTAATGCCAAACTTTAATCAGAATTTACAGCCACGGCATCTATTATCTGCTCCTCAATCAGGCCGATTCGGAAAAGAGAATTCTCTTAGCTGAAGTCAACGTCCTCATCCCACGAAAACGTGATCGAACTGGTATTTCACGAAAAACGGAAGGCACGCGGCCGTCCCGCTCCATTACATAATTTTGCAAAAAATGTCATTTGGCGGCGGAAGAGATACGGATCACGAGAGCCGAATGTCACGAGGTGAACTCCCTAAGTTCACGAATCGCCTTCGTTTGGCAACCGATTTCGGCTTTTTTGCCTTCCAAATCTCCAGATCTACAGCTCCTCCTCTTTTCTTATCCCGGAATAACAGTTTCCAAACGTTCGAGGCAAAAACGTCCATTTGGATCTCATCCCGATCCGTGCAAACAGCTTCCAAAATTGTTACTCTTACAGGAGAACCGAGATATTTATGACTTCATTCGCTTCTGCTTTTCCTTCTTCTTCGAGAAATGCGTAAACACGCAGTTACCGTAACAGCGATTTTGCTAATTTGCCGGAAAAGCATAAATTCTTTAAGAATACATATTGCAGTTATATGGATATTTCTTTTTCTTTGTCCTTCTATACTGCACAGCAATATCATAATAGAAATAAAAATATCGTACAATCTATTTGCCGATTCGATTACTACCGAAATGAATAAATCAAAAACACTTTGTAATTTCCACACTATATATTATAAAGACTAACGTTTTCAGCACAAAGCCATAATCAGGTCCTGATGCTGTGCTGAAGACCTTAGTCTTTATAATATATAGCGTGTAAATTACAAAGTGTTTTTGATTTATTCATGACGTCGTTCCACGAAGTACGGTCAGAAATGATTGATTATATTACTAGCGAAATTTTGGAAGCGAATAATCCTAGAATATATATCTTCTCTGAATAAATTTATCAAATTGAACCTAAGGTTTTTAAGACAATTCTAAGATAAATATATGATATTATCCCAGATTGAACTTAACATGGAATTTTAAGTTACCAAGTTTGAATACGTTAATAGATCAGGTACTGTTAACTTATTGTAACAAAATAATTCATATAGATAAATTAATATCAATATTTTATTTACAATTTTAGAATAGTCATATCCTCATACTTTAATTTTTAATAGCTAAATACATATTAGATTAGAAACATTATAACAGGAAATGATGAGTGTAAATGAATATTCTACGTAGGCGGTTTCAGTTAAAAGAAAAATTAACACTTCAAAGGTTTAAGACTTTCTAGGAGTAATTCTACGATCCAAGGAAGAGTGTATTTACGAACTATTCGTTCAGTTCTATAACGTCTACTTGAGTTATACTCAATTATTTCTTCAATACAAGACAAAAAGGAAAAATTTAAGGTCCTCTCAATAAAATAACCAATTCATGAACGTGAGATCGGTTTATTAATAATGATGATTAGAGGAAAGTATAAGATATTATCAGTAGCATGAATCTTCAGTAAACTGTAAACGCTTTTCTAACTTGCCTCTTGCATGCTACGCATTCTCAGCTCTGAATATTCTAAACACTTTAATTGCATATCTGTAATAAATTGGTGAAATAATCTTGACTCTCCTCTGAATTTATGTGACAAAATATCACGTCGTTCCCTTCAAATAAAAACCACATTAATTTCCCGAGATTCAGTAGGAGATCATTTGATTCTTTTCCTCTACCTTCCGCCTTTCCCTTGAGATACAATTTACACGGAAAAGTTCTGATCTTTCTAGGATGCCCTTTCTCGCATCCTTTTTTCATCTTAAATCTCCCCGAAAACCTTTCCTGTTCCTTACCTCAATCGAAATCAAATGAAACTTTTTCCTGCAATGCGACTTCTCAAAACTTCCGCATCGGATTAACATTTATAAATACCAAATAGCCTATCTTTCATAGCTGATTACCTAGAGCAGTAGATTGGTGTCAAAAATGGAATCATTATGTTACTCTATTGATAAGTATGTGCTATTACATTTCTCTTATCATGGAGAGCCACCATTATGTTATGGTAGATTTTACATATCATCTTCTACATTTCTCATGACAAAATAACATTTTAAAAGGGAATCGGAAATTCCATTAGGAAATTGGCTTAAATCGTTCCTCCTCTTGAAAAGCCAAGATCTTCCTCTGATTAGAAGAGAACTAAATTCCTTGACTAGCTTCCTGAATAGGTATATAATGTAAGAAATAACAAGAAATGAATTTCTAAGAGATAACTTAAAGGAAGAATCAGTTTCGATAGTTAACTACTCTTAATATTTTACATTGACCATATAGTGTCGAGTGCAGTCATAACGGCAAGCGATTAAGTAATTTTCATAGAAACATTTCGTAGATGATCCGTAATAGTATATTATAAATTAGCTTCATATCTCATTTTAAACTTGTTGGCCCTAGACCTTTCACAGTTTATGTTTAAGCATAAAACTGAAAATTGAATTCTTCGAGATGAAATCCTTTTCTTTTGATTATTCGAATACACGCACCATGACTCACCTCAGGATATTTTTGCGTCGGTTGAACGACTCAACACGCGAATTTGGAAAAGAGCACTCCTGACTGAAGGTCGGAACCCTTAAAAAATCTCAGCTATGACTCAACCAAAGCTACCTTGTGAATGAGATTATGACCAACTTAGAATCTCGCGGGGATGACTCATGCCCAAAAAGACGATTCATCTGCATTCCGAGAGCGTAAGAGCGAAGGATACAAAAACCTAAATTTTCTGTTGATAAAAAAGAGGATGATTCATACGTTTTGGAACGAATGCACGCGTGAGTCAACCTGACCTGGTGAGGCGCCGGCGCATGTTGGGAAAATTGATGAGTGTACAGAAAGTGGGCTTCCCCTTCTCGGAGTCCTGCTTTATCCCTACTGTTCCCGTTCCTCCCGGAGGCGTCCCTGCATCGATCCGCCGCCTGTGACGCAGAAACCCTTTCCTGCGGCCCCTCCCGCTTCATTTCCTCCCACGCCTTTAAAAACGCCATCTCACGCACCCTATTTGGCTGCATCCGCCGAAAACAACCCTAGGGCTAGGATTAGGGGTCCATTTTCTTGTGGAGGGATGGCGAATCGAAGATGGCAGGGGGTATTAGCACCAATCCGGAAGCGTCTATGAATCTCGTAGGAGATTCATAGACGCAGAAGTGTTTTTAGATTTATGAAGTCTTATATCTGTATTATGTATATATAATATACTTATACCTTGCATTGGCTTTAACTAAAAGGTTTGGATTAAGAGGTATAAATGAAAATTTATATACATAAACAGCTTTTACGCTTGTGATTCAATTAATTCCATCATTTCTAATAATTTTTAAAATGTTTTTTCTCATTTCTATACTGCAAAAGAAACGCATCTTTCCATGGTTCAATTTCAATTCCAAAATACACAAAACCAAATCTTATTGTCACTATAACCATTATATTTTGTAGTAATTTTTCGATAGTATTAGTTATATACGCGTTTGGAGGAGATTCCACGAAAAGTACCCTCTTTTAAAGCACTGAGAATGCGCGGTCTTGGAGATACGTGGGAGGGAGGAAGGGATTATAAGGAACAAGAAGACGTCGGCGAAGAGGAACCATTGGTAAATTTGTGGGACGTTGTGGAAGGTAAGGAGAGCGACAGAGAGACTTAAAAGGAATTTCGCTGTTAAGGACAAAGCCATCACACACCAAAATGATAATAGGATATGAAGTATAAGATATGTAGATATACATTGAGAATATGGTCGAAGAAAATTACTTCAGAGTCGATTGGATTCGGAGCTGAAGCAGAAATTAATTCCTTTGTAGCTTCGGAAACACCGCAATCTCTTCTAAACTAGATATACTAGATATGTAAGTATGCTAGCCTTCAGCTTCTTTTCAGCTGGTAGAGCTGATCACGCTACTCTTACCAACTTCTAACATTTCTATGTAAATGGCGAATAACACGCGATCAGTAAGTAAAGAAATGATGCCCTTACCCTTAAGAAGACGTGAGTGCTGCTAAACCTCTAATGAAATAGAATTCTTGTTAATGTAATTAAACTCGTTCAAAATACTTTTATTGCTCCATTTATTGCTAGAAGTGAATAATTATCAAGATTGAATTATTTCTATTTTTATATGAAACATAGTACCTGCAGAACCCTCAGATAGCAACGTGGGTAGCGCTTTCGCCTTTAATATAGGTGGTCCTGGGTTTGATTTCCGGTGGGTGCCTACGAACGAAATGATCTAAGCTGTCGAAGAGCTTTTAATTTTTATTATTTTCATTAAATTATTACCAGTGCACGGTAAATATACAGTGATTTGAAAGAATTAGAAATTGCCCAAGAAAAAATTCTAATCTACGTCTCATGCACCTGAAGAAATCCGTCTGAGACTTCCAAGTAAATGAACAGAAAAATAAAATACAGCCAGAGAGGTAGAATGTCTTCCGGTAGCAGCTCAACCAGTCAACCCAAAATTCATTTTGTGAAATCAAAATATTAACAAAATCTTATTCTTGCGCAATCTTATCGAAACGATGTTCATTTATAAGAAGACCGTATACATACGAGAATCTACAAGTGATTTCGAAAGTATGGTAAACGACAATAGACAAATAAAATCAGTATAACCTGAGTCTCCCATAAAGTTTCAAAAAATACGTATGAGCTCGATAGAAGAAAGAAAACTCCCTTGATCTGCTTCAATTCTCACAAACTTCAAATCAAAGGCGCATATGTTGCGTTCATCGAGAAGCACAAAGTTTTGAAGACCCGCGCATGGAATCAGTGCCGTCGGAAAGGCAAACCCATAAAAAGATCCCAAACTCATAAAGTTGCGCGAGCTTCGAAGCGCTCGTTTTCTTCATTTCGACAACCACAAACAGCAGAGATGATAAACGGCGGCCTCGATCATTCTGCTAACTCTTGAATAGGAGATAAAAGGAGATTTGAACGGAGGAGATGAGAGGCTCATTTAAGAATGAGAATACGATGAGGCCGTAAAGGGAAGAGGTGCGTGTGGTGTCCGTGAAATCTCACGGTCAGGGTCACGAATGATCCCGGTATGGTTGCGTCAGACGCTCAATGTATTGAGGGTTGCGCAGTTCCGGGGGTTTTCCTTTAAATGCGGAAGAAATCGATAGGCACGCATTTTGCGGACGGAGAAGCGGAAGCGAGGCATTGAGATCTGAGAAGCACAATTTTTCATCCCATTGTGCTGTCAGCGAGATGAAGATATCTTGAAAGGGATGTTTTGACTTCGCCTTGTCAAGATACAAGCCCCATTTTCAAAAGCAGCCCTCACCTGACGTTGCTACAATCGCTCGAAAAAACGACTTTCCGCTCGCCGGAGGAGATAAATTAAGTGAACGCAATTTTTAATTCTGTGGCGTATAAAAAAGTCTTCTCTACATTATAATAAATGATGTTCGTCTGATTAAGAAATGAGGAACATCTCTGCCTTGAGAATCGCTTTGAATCAGGATGGATTTAAAACTTAATGAACGATAGAGCAATGAAACGCATGTTATAAGAGATAAAAGATAATATATAATAAATTAGAGTCTTCGATTCATCAATCCATCCCTCTCTCACTCTCTCTTGAATCAGCTCTGAAAGTTAGATCATTCTTTTCATTTACTTTATTATGCTTTCGTATTTAAAAGAAATGATCTCATGACAAATAAAACTAAATTTTCTAAAATGGAATCTCTTCGTTTAAATAAATCAACAGTTTATTTTTAAGGAATTTTTAATAGTTGCTCATAATTTTATAATGTAATTTTGTATTGATATAATAACTGTGTATACGCTAACGAAAAAGTCACGGATAAAAATACCTGACAAAAGTGAAAAATAGCTCTTTACCTATATGTGGGTACCTTTAAGGTATAAGTATGGAATATTAATACATTGATAGTGCTTCAAAAACTGAGGTCATTTTGGATATACGAACCTCCACCGTGAAACATCAACTTTAGTTAACGACGAACGCGCTACATTCCACTTTCATATCCGGGAGATGGGCATAGGAATCATCAAACTTAATTTATTATTCAATGTCTAAGGTTTCAATTCAAGACTTCATGATTATCTTATTTTACTCTTGTACATACATGCTATCAAGATATACTTGTGGGTCATAAATGAATAATATTTCTAATTGAAAATTTCATAAAAAAGGCTGTAAAGCACAACGCGGAGTAAGTATAGCAAAGTAAAATCTAGAAACTATACAGAGGGGACTTTCAGAGAATATAGGAAGAGGACCATAAAATTGAACATTCATATATTCGCTGTGAATTCGAATGTATTTTCCTCCTCAGAGCTTTAATGAAATGCATTCCCTAAATTTTAAGCTCCTTCCCTTTATCAGAGGGACGTCATGTCCACGGGGAGAATTTACTCCAAAAAGCACTAATCAGCGAAATTTCACCGCCGATTAAACTCCCTTTCTCTTCCCCGTGGACGCATTTCGAGACCACCTTTCCAATTAACACTAATGCAGGGGAGTCTTTAATTCTCCGAGGCGAGAGTCATTTGAGCACTTTAAAAATTCAAATGAGTCCCCGACACTCCTTCCTTAACAAATCAGGAGAAAAATACGATATTTTCGTACTCGGAGATACAATCAAAGGCGAAAAGGTCTTTCGTGGTGAATTGCAATAACGTTTGTTTCTTTGACGTTTTGGTGGAATATTATAACATCACAGGGGAATAATGTAAATTAATCGTATGTTTAGCGTTCGGGCAAATGGTGCGATCAACTGTGAAGGGATGAACAGAACCGAATCGCAATGAAAATTAAGCCATTCGAATGAAATCACTTTCAACTTATATTTCGCCGGAAGTGTTACGCTTTGATTCCCACTTTAATCACGAAAGTCAATCACATGATTGTGTTTCAATTCAAAGAGAGCGACACACACCCAGAGGAACTAAAAGTAAACGAAAAAATGCTCTTATGAATATAATCGTGGATAATGGGATTGTTTGGCAATCCTTTGAAAGATATAATCCCAAAAGAGGCAGGAAAACAAAATTAAAACCGCTTAAAAAGATCTCGATGGAAGGAGGATAAGTAAATTGTTCCGATCCCATCTCCGGTTTGTGTGTTTCATATACGCTGATATTGCCTATTAAACTTGATAGCCGGGGTAATGTGTAACGAGGTTACGTTACACATCAGCTTATTTAGCTCCCAAACCATATCGCAATCTAACTAACCATCTCAGTTTTCCCTCGAGTCCTTTCACTAATCGCCAACCAAAACGCTAAAGCCATCCGCTAAATTCCCGCCTTAGGGTTTGAGTGGGGATTGGGGAGGCTTTCTGAATGAATGGCTGGAGAGCAAGTGGTAGGCGAGTACAGTGGCCTCCCGAGGAGTGGGGTAGAGGGAGGAAGAGCGAGGAAATGGGGAGGGAGCGGAGGACGACGGCGCTTATTGATCGAGAGAGCTTTTGGAGAGCGACGGCGCCGGATGGGACCAAGGCGGAGAAAGAAGGTAATAAAGAAAGAGATAAAAATTAAAAAAGAAGGGGGGAAGAAGAGTAAAAAGTAAGGGGGAAGAAAAGAAAAGAATTCAAAGGCAAGTGGCTCTTAATTTTGAAGAAGAGAGAGGAGAAAGAAGAGGAGAAGAGAAAGAAGTGCGAGTACGTTGCAAATAAGGAAGTATCGGAGAGAGAAAAAGTGGGAAAAATGCGTTCGGTGAGGAGAGATAGGGAAATGTGGAAAATTAAAGAGAAGAAGCGTGCATACTGGAGTAGGAGGTACGCAGAAAGAATGATACAATATGAATTATATACTTATATCACCTATTTAGGAAGTCCAGAAAAGGAAAACGTAGCGTAATGTGATAACAGAGGAGAAAATTAGTAACATATAAAAATATATTTAAAAAATTAAGTGAAATCGTACGAAAAGATAATCAAAAGAAGAATATAGATGGTATATCGAAAGAATATAAACATTTAAAAAGTAATCTAATCAGGAAAATAAGTATAAGTGGGAGAAAAATAGGAAAACAAGAGACTCAATAAGGAATTATAACATGGGAAGATGAATAGGAAACTAAAGATAAATGCAAAATAAACGTGGCTGACTATAGGAGAGAATTTGAAAGGGAAGAAGGTTGATTTGAATTGATGTGTGAGGCAGGGTAAAAGAGAGAAGATGAAAAAATGATGAGGAAAAATCTGAAGAAAACGAGGTGAAGTCATCCAGGCGCCGGCATCCCCACCTGGGGCACCCGGGCTCGATTCCTCACACCTCGCACTCAGATCGATTGTCGACGAGGCTCTGGGATTGGCCAGCTGCAGAAGGGGGAGAATGAGAAAGATTGGACAGCACCCGTGATGTTTATACCGAAGAAGCAAGTACATTTTCGCAGTTTTTAAAGCGTTTTTGGAGAGTACGCCAGGGATGGGAGGTTGCCAAATAGAGCACGAAGCGATGAGTAAACATGAGAGGATAATTTCGCTGAAAAGAATGAAAAATTGCTACCGAAGAGAAAGAGGGAAGGAAAAATAGAAAGAATTCAAGCCAAGTGATACATGTGAAGCTTAATACTTCAATTAAGCATGGAAAGATAATGTACGCAAGTATTAAGTACATACAGTGAATATTAAGGAAATAAATACGAGAAAGCTCGCTGAAAAATTTTCACCTCCAAGATGTAATTTTGCGAGAGAAAATACTTGAACGACTTCGTTACCACGGATAAATAAACTGCGACATATTGTATAGAATAGAATGACGTAGGCATTTTTTGACGTTAAAAGGTGTATAATTCTCTTTACGTAAGTTATCGCCACAAACAAAAATTAGGTTATTCATTTTCTTTTCAACGTGAAAGAAATTTCAATACTTGATTTTAAATTATTACATTTAGGGTTAGTCCATAAAGAATAGAATGCGCTTGCAGGATAATTTGAATATGTTGTTTACCCTAAACATTCTACTGAACGAAGGCTTCGTATTTTGCGCCAGTAAAAGAGAATATCTGATAAAACCCATAGGTTTATGGTAGTCCCATAATAACTTTGACATTTTAACGTTTGATAATGATTCGTAAACACTACTCTCGATAATAGAATCCGACGCAAAGTTTGGTTTACTCTCTCATAAAATTCTTCTCTGCAGTAATAAATTTATTAATAGCTAGCATATGCCTCATAATAAATATTTTCATTAAAAATAGATAATAGCAGTAAATAATTTTCTTGTACTCTTTTCGCCAAGTTCGAATTATAGAAAGGAGTCCATGCATTTACCGTAAGGAATTTTTGAAAGATGGTAACTTGAAAATATGATATTTTCATATTTGAGCGTGCAAGCGAAACCTTATCTCACTCGATGGGATTATTTAAAAGCAGCTTTTACTTGAGTAAATGAAGCTCTATGAACTTGCCCATATAGGAACTTCTTCAAATTCTCCTTTGATGCGATTATTACGTTTTTCACTTACCAGGCATTCTTTGTCAAAACTAGGAAAGGAGAATAGGCATCTCAGACACTCACCTGTAAAGTAACGAAAACGAATATGAGTTTGGGAGTTAAAATTAATCACACATCGTAAATTACACCATGAATATTGAGATTATAAATCATTTTTAAGTTTTAAGAAGTCAAGCTTAAGGTTTCGTTGATATTTTGCGAATATGCATTTTCTTCATCGAAATGGAGCAAGTGGAGAAAAAAATATGGTCAATAAGAAGCTTATAAATATGCGGATGTAAAAACAGGAGAAAATCGAGCAACAATCGAGTAGATACGGCTGACTAAGGCTGGTAGTGGGGGAACATTCCAAAAATTTATTTTAGGAATTGAATTTCTCACATGCCCCATGTCACGATTTTTTAAAAATATCATATAAATATCGCGATGAGACGTATACTTTGTTTTTGAGTATCTTTATATCATTCATAGATAAACGTATGCATATGAGCAGGGGTGAATTTTAGCAATCAGAGGCCCTAGGCGCAAGGACCACTTGAGGCCAAACCAAGAGATTTTTCTCCAATAAATTGACAAAACGTTCTTTTTGGGCCCCTTTAATGGCGAGGCCGTCAGATAGGGCTCAATGTTAAATCCATCACTGCGTAAGAGGTAATATAGCATAGTATTTCCAATTCTTTTAAGTAAAATGATATTTAGTTTGCAGAATATTCAAAACGGCGAATCTCAAAGGAATTATCTCGGCGAGACATCTTCTGGGAATAGTTCACGCAATCCCCACATTAGCACTAGACCTCTCGACGCACGAATTTATATTCTCACGCTCACACATCCGCTGTTTGGAGGAGAATAACAACATGCAGACCCTATTTCTCAAAGTTGACGGCATGCATTCCGTCTCGTGCAATTGTGCGTCGGCGACTCTCATCTCGAAATATCAATGGCGACCGCTGACAGTCATTCACTCATCCATTCACTCATGCGGACGCGAGTTTATGAGGACGATTGAAATGAGTCCGTATCGAATGGGTGGGCATTCGGTGGAAGGAGGCAATGGTTCGATTCCCGCTGAATATAAGCTTACACGGCCATCCGCAGTCGTCGTTTCTCATCCACCTCCGCGCAATCTCCGAATAAAACGATGACTAGCGATGCAGAAACCTGTAGTGACGTCGTCGGTACATTGTTCCCGTCTCGTACACTTGGCCATATCGCGTTTCTCTCTCCAAGGGAGGGGCCTATGACATAAAGGAATGGAAACATGCCCCATTGCCCCATATTATCTGGAACGGAATCTTTGTTTCCAAGAGGATATAGTAATCGTAAAGGAGAGGGCTGGATCTCTAAAGAAATCTTGGCAGGTCGAATAATTATACAGATCTCGTCATTTGCGTACTACAGACGTTTCTATGGATGTAGACGTATCAGCCGAGATGAAAGTTAGAAAAGGCGTTGCTATTCCTCATAGTACTACTCTACGTATTTTATTCATTCCTCAACGTTCCTTATGGTATATAATTTAGTAAAGTATAAAACCCAGGTAACGGCTCCTAAATAGCGAAATAAACTATATCTTTAACTCTTGATATGACTCACCTCTCAGAAATCTTATGACCATTCATATTTAGATGGCTGTAAAGAAAAAAAAAGTTCCCCAGACGAAAAATTATGGATTCCCTATTAAAATCCCATTATTAGGTTAGAATGATAATTGGATTTTATTTCAGACTTACGTAACGTCACCGAGTATGGATTTATTGGTGGGCGAACTGAACACATTTAAGCCTATTTTAATGTTGATGTAATGACAAATCATCATAAGGCTTGGTGATTTTCGGGGAGTGTAAACTTAAAAAACAACGTTCAACCGTTTATGAAAGTTGTAATGTGATGATATTCGTTGCTAGAAATTCAATAACGAAACTTGCAACGGAATATCTGAGCGTTAGCTTGATAAATCACTCTCAAATCATTTCATCTTTCTTCATATCGTATAGAATTTCAAAATCGTTTTACTAGCGGTGATACAATTACTTACAGATTCATCACTCCTGGAATAGAGTGCAACGAGAAAACTGCAGAGAGACATTGATGCTCCCGCATTTGACATGTAATTCATGTAATGAGCGAGCACACCAGTTGCGAGTGCACGGGCACCGGCTGAACTCCGGGTCACAGCCAAGTGCAGCCCCACCTCTTGCGTAGGCGTCCAAACGCCGTTTTCCACGAACATCAATATCTCCCACAGCGAGCGAATAATGACCCCGACAAATAAAATTCAGGTCATGGCCGATCTTGAAAAACTACTGTGGATAAAAAGACTTTAATACTAATTCACTATTATAAATGGGTGACCAAGGAGAAGTAGCTAATCATCGTGTCGACTATTTATAAAAATATGTGGTCAAAATATGAATAGGATACAATTAAATCGGATGGAAACAGAGAAACAAAAATAAATATCTATAATACAAAGTTTTCCTGAGTACATATTGATGGCTACTGAGATATTAAGCATATGAAGCTAATGAACATTAAGCCTTATGAAAAAGGTTCAGCTCGAGCAAAGAAGTGTTTGTAAAAACATAAAAATAACAGATTTAATAATAATAGCAGAATTAAATTTCAAACATTAGCTTTATACCATATATACTAAATTGAGAGTATGGATTTTATGAAAGGTTTGCATGAATGATTTCTCACGTTTCAAAATGAGTGGCTCCGTAAGGAAAAGATGAGGTAAATATATATAACCCAGAGCTATTATAATGGCCATTCAGAGCAGAGTAAAATTTTGACAAAATCTAAGCTATGCCTACAACATAAAATGATTATTGCTGAACTGATGTGGCATATCTTTTCGATTGTGTTCAGAGATAGAGGAACAGGTGCATCGAGAAATAGAGAATAAATGCAAAATCGAGAAAGACGGTATAATCAGTTCACATTACAAACGAAGTGACTAATTGAAAGAAGTAGAAGAAATTTCCATAATTTATTATTCAAAAATTGGAAAAAGCATCTATCACAGTATACTAGAAGATTAGTGATTACAATCATTTACACGAGAAAAACAGTAGTATCTCTTATTATACTGAAGATAAAAAACACTAAAGGTCATCCACCGTATTTAGTTTACATCCTTAATAAGGAATTTACGGATGAAAAATAGTAGAAGCGTTATGAGAAATGCGCTCTTCTGTGTGTGGGTACAGAAGTCCTTGGCGTAACTCAAAGCCTTAGACGCGGAGCACTGCCTCCAGGGACACCAAGGGAAAGAAGCACTTAAAAGAGCGGCAACTTCTTTCTTCCGCCCCTTACCTCTACACTACAGCATCCCTCCTCTTCCAGGAAATCCCACTAAACGCCCTTTCTGCACACACCCCAACCTCGTTGAGGGAGGGAAAAGGAGAGGTCAATGGTAGGAATGTTGGAGGTCGAATCCTAAATGCATCGAATCTCCTCCAGGCTCTTTTTGAAGCCAGGGTTCCCGGCAGTAAATCAAAGCTTTGTATCCTATTACCTCTCAGTCCAAAACAGCCTCAAACCCTAAAACAATTTCATCGAAAAGTATATATATCCCATTTATTACCAATCCTAGGCAACTAAAAGCACTTCCACATCTGAGAGTTTTATAATACATGCCTCTCTTATAATTACATACTCCGTTCGCGATCTTCATTCATACAGTCACTACTCTTCTGCGCATGTGGACCTATTCAAAATTAGGGGAGGCATAGCTTGCAGAGAAGACAGCTTTCCCGCGTTTCAATTAGAAATTATTTACCGTGCATGACACATGGCGGGCAGTTTACCCCTCAAACGTTCACCCTCTCTTCCATTTGATTTCTCCCTAGAGTGAGGATATCAAACTCATTATCACGAATGGATTATAGCTAAAATCTGATGAAATGGAAAGATGTACTCTTCAATAGCAACATGCCGAGGAAAGGGGTTACATTCCAAAAGAGGAGGGGCGATTTGAGAAATTTTCTTATGAGCTCATCCCCAATCAGTTTTAAAAATGCCATTTTGTCGTGATAAATGTAGTTGATGTATGGTGATTGTGGAAAACTCCATATATGATTTCAATTCAAGCCCCTTGTTAATTTTTGAACAACTAGGTAGGATTGCAAAGTCATCAAGGTATTGGCGGTCGCCTCTTTCGGTCCCTCCCTCTGGATTGTAGTTTTAAAGAACTAAATACTCCACCCCATTCTAGGCAATTACAGAAATGTATAAAGAATAGACAAAACTTCGAAGTGGTGTGACTACCAGAGATATGGAGGAGAGGAGTACCCTCAAAAGGAATTAATGAAGCAAGAACGGAGGAACTTTAATTTGTTTTCAACTTGGTTCCATCTGGAGGGAAAGATGTAAACCCTGAGCAACTTCTCTCTTTCACGATTTTATTGCGCAGTTATGTGAGAAAGTTTTCTTCAAAGTGAGGAAGCAAGGAAACTGCAAGAAAGTTTCCTTCTCTGATAACAGACCCAATATGGGTTGCGAAAAGAAGAGTAATTCAATACAAGAAACCCTGAGAAAGAAGAAGTTTTGCTCAGTGCATTATTAAAGCCACAGAACATTTACGAACCATTCATATTGTGCGCAGGAATTCAAACCATATCTGGATCATAGGAAGAATACTTAGATTTTAATAATAATTGAGATAATGTGATTCAATTTGTCATCGAATTTTAATAGGAAATACACAATTTTACAGCCTAATCAAGTTAATGAATTATGAGCTATATAAGAATATATGAATATGGTGCCCTCTCAAACTTATCATTTCACTTCATCCCTCTGAAAGAATTCCATTATATACGTACACTGCGCATTTCATTGCATTGTTTGCGAATGATTGTGTGAATCATACGAAGACAAATAAATTTAGCTGGATGAAAGGATGATAGCCTTGTAGGCTTCAATCGTATCATATAAGAAATACGACCAGTTTCTCCTGGCATAGCCGAGTCAATTTCCTCGCTCATGTCCGAATGAATGATCTAGGGAACCCTCCTTAAGGGAGCTCACCCCTTTCATTCCCACGCCATTCTAAGCACGTATATCCGCCGTCGCAAAACGATGCATAATCACCGGGAAAGCGTTTCCCATGATGCGCTATGATTCGCAGGAACTCCCACAGCTTAATGAAGCCGCAAAGTTGCAATGGACGACGCATTCCGCAAATCCAATTCCCATCACCTCCAAACGACATTACTGGACTCTATTACGGCTCCTCTACCTACTCCTCACGTGGCTTCAATGGCTTTCGAATGGATTCCAAACTGCATTCATCCCAAGTTTATGAATTTGCGGGGGAAACTCTTATATCGGCATACTTCACGTGTTGATGAAAGAATTTAAATGCCATACCTTTGGGAATATCCAAAATTTTCCACCATTAGAATTCTTCGGCATAAGCATTTCACGGAATAAAGATTAGTATTTCGCAGATCTGTGAATCATAAGCAGAGGATGGATTTAAGCTATTAGAGGCCCTTAGTGCAAAGGACACATTGGGGCCCCTGATTCGAATTATCAGTAGTAAAAGTCGATATTTTATAGAAAATACATAACAATTAATGCATTATTACTTAGTAATTCAACAAGGCACGAATAAACAAATTATTAATTTATGATTACTCTTGACAAAAATTAATTATAAATGAAGGGTAGACTTAACATTGCATAGCGACATTAATTATGAAGTATATTCCATATTACGCAGTCTTAATCAATATAAAATTCTTCCCTGAGGAAAAACAAGTACACGTGAACACATCGTGCCTTAAAAAATTGGAAACAATTGTAGTTTTATATTTTATAGAGAATTGATAAACACAATCTTATTGAGGCTCCCATATGGATGAGGACCTCACCTATCGCCCATTGCGCCAAATTGTAAATCCGCCATTAATCTCAAGGGAGGGTAATTATCGAAAATGCACTTTATATAGCTGAAACGATTTCCGCCTCCGGAGTGAGCTCTGCGTCGTTTTCTTGCCAGTGTGAACAAGATACGAAGTTTAAAGGTATTAAGGTGACACAAATGATAAACATAAATGTATAATGACGCGATTAGAGGTCAAAGATGACTTCCTATGAGTGAAGGTATTAATAAGAATTCGATAGATTAATTGAAACAGATAATGCAACCATTCAAGCAAAGACAGAAAATTTATTCGAACCAATTTCCCTCTTAAGAAGACTACGCATAAAACTAACATATTATTTGTTATTCCCATAGTCTCTGATACAGTTAAGACTGAGAAATAACTCACTGGCAATTTACTCTCAATAGAAACGTAATCATTAAGGCTTAGGTATTTCATTGGTGTAAACCAATTAATCCGAGTTATTGGAATACCGAGCCATAGCGATCGTTCATCTCATAGGGATCGCATGCGTGGGTAGCACAAGTGGCCAAAATGAGCATCAAATCAGTGTTAGCACGTGATCGAGTCGTGTACTTGGAAGCAAAACAAACTGATCACCTACTCGATGTTCATGCGAGGGTGGCAAAAAAGAAGAACATGGCGCCGTATCAGATCCCAACGGCGTCTTCCTAGAAACACGCAACGGAATGCATTTCATAATGTGATGACTTTGCTGAAGATGCTCGCACTCAAGATAGCGCAGAAAACAATGGCAAAGACGCTTTAAACGGTTCCTTAGAAGGCCGCTTGTTACCCATCATCCAATCAACGTCTACCAAAGCAGGAGCCATTGACTATCTACTACAAGCAATGCTCCTAATCATCGTTATAAAAGTATTAATCAATTCATCCCGTGAAGATGTGTATGAGATAAACTCTAAATATTAAAGGAAAAAGAAACCAATGAAGTTAATAATTAGACTGGCTATATACGTACACATTGTATTATAGTAAGATTATTAGAAGTAAGATTCTTCCTAAAAGGATGAAAATCCTAGAAGGGAGAGAATATTTCATGTAAGGTTTAAGAACTCTTGATATATATAGAAATATTATTAAAGACGAGTATTTTAGCAAAATTACCTATTTTGGGTTATATTAAAGATAGAGTCTTGCCTTTTCTTATTCCCTAAACCTGGGTAAATTACCAAAAATGGTAATAAATGAAAAAGCTGGTGGCAAAATAAACGTAAAATTTAAAATTGATTTGATTATACATTTATCACTGAATGAATTTTTATTTCGTTTTTAAAGGTAAATATTTCCCTAAGAAGATATACTTAACTCATAAGCATAATATTAGTTAAGAACCTGAGCAGCAGAATCTATATCAATGTGTGATATGTGTACATACAATGACATTAGGCAAAACATTTAAAAACGGAATTAATTAAATAATTATAAGTTAATGCTTTTCCTATGTATCGCACTGACCTATTAGTATAAATGTACATTTGTTGTGTATTGATAAGAGGTGGCAAACTCAAACTCGCCCCGGACAACACAAAGATGCTACTGCATCAGCGTTAAGTTTTTCTCAATGTATTTAATCACCGTGGACTGGAGACATGACTGAGGACTTTCTTCATATCGGAACAACGAAATCCAGTGTTTTATGATTACAGGTTCACGATAGAACACTCTTAGTCATGAAAAAAGGACTCTCAACGACCAAGGTAATTCACAAATGATTCATTGTTATTCAGGAATTACGGTTTTAAAATAGAGAATAGGCGTCCGAGAACAAATTCCATGCGGAAAACATTCGTGACGATTCGAGCATCCTCTCTTTCTCAGCAGTATCTCATTCCTTCTAATGTTGAGGTGTAAATCCGTCTCCATCTGACAATAACGGCACATTATGTAACGGCGTTGATTGCAGCAATAACCGCGTGCAGAGCCGATGCCCATTAAATAGGCTCTGAAAGGGAGAGTGATGATCGAAATGATACCGAGGAAAAGGAACGCTATCCGTAGCTGCTTTCCTTTTGCTTTGAGATTACGTCGAAAGGGTTTGTCAAGGGCGTAATTGTGTTTTCCGCCCGATGGTTGACAAACGGTTAAAGAGGAAGGAGGTTATGAAAGAGGTCGTGGTGTGGGAGGGACGGAAGGAAAGAGAGGTACGCTCATGAAGGCACGATAAGGGAGACACACCCCTCTTAAGACAATCAATCCGCCGTGGGAGTCTATGATAGAACAAAAATGGATTACGCAAGGAAATGAATAGACAATGAATGACACAATTCCCCGCTTTGGGAAAAGTCGCAAGAAGCGCAATGATGCGAGACTAAAAGCGTTGGTTCATTGAAGGAGGATACATATCTACAAATATCCACCACAAAATGATATAGAAATTATGAGAATATCTTACCATTGAATGGATTTGTACGTTAGGAATGCTAGAAAGATTAATATTTCGAGAATTGTGCATGAGGGTAATTTTTAGTACTTAATAATTATAAGAAATTCTTAGGGAAAGTATGCAGTTGATTCAGAAGAGCACATATATTTTTGCTTCTGTCCTTATAATTTCTTCCAGTTCGCTTTTATTCCTTTCCACAGCATGTGATAGTGTGTATATGAGGTAAAAATATATGGTTAAATATTGATGGATGACTATTGATTCATTGATGCAACGCAAAAGAAAGTTTTTCCAAGATATTTGAATCAGAATACCCACAGATAAAATGATGGAATAAAGTGTCATCAGTATGTATATAGTCAAAATAAAGTATGTTATCTGATTTTCAAATGGACTGAGCGGTAAAATCTTCCAACGTAACTTATCATTCGAAGGATAACACTACTATAGTTTTAATTTTTGCAAATGCTCGTTTACTATTAGAATAAAATTGATGAATTTATTCTACTGATTTTAATCTAAAAACTCTTTAATGTCGATTCATGGCGGTAAGTAAACAAATTTAAAGCAATAAATATTTTCTGCAAGAAACATAATGGATGCATATCTTCCTAAACGATATTTAATGAGACCATGTTACTTTAGACTATGCTGTATCATCAGCGATACTTATTTTGCATTCCTATTGAAATTAAATTCATCAGTATGCAATTAATAATTAATAGAAATTCACTTCCAGTTCAGAGAGCTCGAAGGCTTATACTCGGTATCATTATGTCTTCTACCATGAATATGTAACGAAAACTTGTCTCCGATAAATTTTATATTATTAATAATCCGAATCAAAATATTACTTCGCCAAAAACTCCGATTGCGAACTTCGTCATTGTAAAACGCAATATCGATTTTAATGAATGATTGTATATTTTATTTACCTTTGCTCATATGAAATTATAAAAGAAATTAGTCCTGCTGCTCTTAAGGAACCTATGGCAGACTTCATTTAAAAATCCTCTGTAACCTATCCGATGGAATGGTAAGGAATCTGTTGTTCTGTGTCTAGCGCAGACATTGTCTTGGTTTACAACTCGGATCAATTCATGTCTGCTGCAACCGATTTCACATAGCTATACATATGAAAAATGACAGAAGCGGTGAAGTAATTAACTAAACGTTCTTTCATTAACCTTCCGAAATTGCTAACTCACGGAACAAAAGCTTTCGGGTATTTCATCATAGTGATGCAAGCTTCCATTTCGTATAACTTGGTGATTAGGAGACAGATGCTCGAATACCTAAAGCATTCCCCTATTATAATTGAGAGACTTTCACCTTCATCCCTGACCAATAAGCTATCGTCTCCTTAGACTAGATCTATAGTCGTTTATTAAAAAGAGGCGAAAAAGAGACAAATAGTGACGCGATAATAATTCTAGGCATCCTTAGGCGACTGATAGACTCTAATCGTAGGCGAAGGGCGCTGACGAAATCTCTATCGAGCAGCGAATGGATCAGAATGGCGTTAATAATGACTATGCGCCGAAGGCGTAGACCATAAAAGAGGAGAGAATAGGAAGAAGGAATCAATGCCCTATAATGTTCCCAGGAAATTGAAACGGGAGAGAGGCCTAAGGACTCGAAAGAGGGGGACAAGAGACGAAAGAAATCTGTATTATGTGAGAAAGAATAGTTAAGGAAAAGTAACAGACGACGAGAAATTATGAAAATCCATATTAAGAAGGAGAAAATGTGTATAACCCTTAATTTTTTCTCGTTCGTAAATTAGAAACTACTTTTCATGAAAACCATTTTTTGTAAATTTAAATATTAAATCATAATTATTTACATATAAATTCAATCATTTATTTTTTCTTATGGGTGAATTGAGAATTGAATCTTAAGTATTAATTTGCATATTCAATTTCACTCTTAGCCATTCTTAACTTTTAGTGGCATTCAAATGACTTCAATAGCTAAATTTTTAATTTTTAAGGTGTAGCACGAAAAATAGCGTTTAATCATGAATTAAAAACAACCCCTTCACGAAATTATTCGGCATTTTCAGATGAATTTCTCCCGTTGAATAAGAGTGTCATGTCCACATAGGATTTCTTATCCGCGTATTTTCTAGGTGAATACAAAGAAATTAACCCATCCGAATGGCTCCGATTTGCATCATATTAGAAGGTAAGAAGTAGAACACCGCTGATGGTTTTAGTATAATCGAGTCACTCAGTCCAACAACCATCAAAAATAGGAAAGGTACATTATACGTATAAGGTACCTTTCCTATTTTTGATGGTTGTTGAACTGAGTGACTCGATTATATTAGAAGGTAAAAGCGATCACGACTAGACACTATAAAAAGAAAGACCTGTAAATCGTAAATATTTTTAAAGGACGATGGTTTTAGCTTAAATATTCCAAATTAGGAAATCTTAGTTTGGGATTATCAATGTACATTCATATACAACAATGTATCAAAAATAAATAATATTCTCTTTTATAAGTGCTAGTAGTTAATATCTTTGCTGAAAGCAACGAAATATTATTAATACATCGATTTAAAATGATGTACTCGACAGAAACATCTATTAGCGGCAGCTGTTTATCAGTCAAATCTTTAGAATCAATAGTGTTTTTTACATTCATATTTAATTCTGGCGATTGTTCGAAGGTACACATTACATTTTTCAAGATTCAACCTAATGAACGTTTTCCTTGTATATTAGTCTAGTTCACCCAAAAAAGCATTTAGGAATACGACATTAGCACGTTAATTCATTAACTTTCTTGAATGAGATACATTACAATATACTGGAATTGGCCGCTGTTAAATTATCTTTACGAACTTTAGCTCCATCATTAAGGCCCCTTCGCCTGGTGCTCCTCAAATCTGATACGCGGTAACAAGAAACAAAGACCCTACCCTCCAGACAACCAGGGCCGGCAGATAAAACCTTCACGTGCATGGGAAAGGAAGGATGAAGACATGAAGTCGATGGGGTTGAATGCTAAGGAAAAGGTCTTCAGACAATGACGAAGTGGGGAGCGGAAAAAAAGATGATGGCTCCCTTTACTCCGGCGGCAAGAGTGTCCAGTAGAGAGGGATGGTGTGTAATTTAAAGAGAGGGTTTTATTAGGTGAGGGATGTGAGGCTGCTCCTTTTCCGGTGCCCACTCTGAAGACGCCCACCGACGGAGTCCTTCGTGGAAAGAGGAAACCTTCGTTTGCAACTGCACCTGAATTTTCTTTCCCACCATTTTCATTAACCCTGAAGCCCGATTCCTCTCCACGTGCATTCTCTCGCAATGGCGGCGGGCCAGGATCGAATGTATCGCTGCGTGCTGCTCCCCTATCCCTCCCCTCTCCTATTCCGCTCGCTCCAGTCCCAGACCTATCCCCCGATCTGCAGCGACTTCAATGAGTTTCCTTGCTTGCATGTCAAAACAACGTTCATTAACTAATGATCATAAAATAGATATGTGATTGGCTCATACTCGAGCCACAACTATTTTCCAGGGAAATAAGTAAAGTTTTAAGCAATCCCAAGAAAACATGCAGAGGTGTGTTTAGGAGTTTAATTTACGTTTTTCTATTTTCATTTATAATTACTGAAATATTTTAATTGAAACGTTCATAATAAAAGAATTGATTAAATGAAATGATTCGCGCGATGCTTGGCAGAACTTAATTCCGTAATATCCAAATTAAAACACAGAAACAGAAAAATGTTCGTGGAAGGAGTCAGCTTTGTGTTTATATTTGGATTGAAAAAAGGAGAAATTGGGACGATTTAAACTAGTAGTGTCAATTCGATAAATTGTTTGCGTGCTCATAAGTAACTGATCCTTATGTACTGTCAGTGTATCTCTGATAGTCAGGGAACTATTAGCAGCAGACGCTGATACATTGAAAACATGTAACCCCTTTTTCATTTTATGGAATAAATGAGACATATAATTAAAAAGATATTTCTAAATTTGATTTGTCCAATTTCTTATGGTCTAGGGGGTAACATGGTCTTGCAGTATAAGCCTTCAAAGGTAGTGAATGTCGTCAAGTTATTAACTAGTATAAGGCTTTTGAAAGAAAAAATCAATTATTTCCTTTGAGATATATACAATAATAATTTTCCGCTGGTAAAAAATTGCCATTCAATGTTAATATCCCGTAAGAGAATTCGAACACTTGCGAAATCTTATTCGTTGGTGCTCGCTTAGCTGGGCCTATTGTCGATTGAATTGTCTGCACATTTCTTGGACTATCGACTGCGCCCTGAGGACTCACCCTTTTTCTGGGCGCGGTCCGATCCGTCTACTCCACCGTGAAGCCGAAGACAGCCACCGAGAAAACTCCCTTTCTTCCACAAGATAGCACAACTCCTTTCAAGCACAACATCCACCAACACATTTAAGAGAACACTGCACGACAGAAGATATGCTTCGTCCGCAACAAAATTCACCGAAAGAGCACGACAAATATCCACTACGCTCTCAGTAATCCTCTATTGCGCGCAAAAATCGCAGATTCCGGCAGTTTCTAGTGGGAGAGAAAGAGGTCACGGGTCAAGGACACGAGGTGTGCTTTTCGTCGTCTCCTCTCTCCTCCTCTTTCTCCACCACTCCTGCATCCCTCAGCCACTCTCACTTTCGAACGGATGACCTCTGAGGAGATCCTATAGCCTTCGCCACGGACACGCTCACCAAACGACACCGGTAACTGAAGACGACCGTATCTTGATGAAGTATGCCCTCCGTGTCTCTCCGGAAGGTCCTCGCCAGTTAAAAACAAAGCACGCACTCTCGACCACTCCGTGCGCTCGTCGTGAGCCAACTCGCCGGCTGCCCCACAAGAGGGGTCACGTGCTCGTGAGGACGCCCACCTTTTCCATTAAGAAAAAAAAGTCCACTCCAGGGTCTGTTCGGATGGGTGTGCGGGGGATGAACCGTGGGAGGGAACAGGTGAGGCGTTTTCCGGGCGTAGAGGAGGGCGAAATAGCGAGTGGATATTAGTTTTATTCGATAGGAAGCACCCTTTGTGTAACTCGACTGCGACTCGACTCCGAGGCACGGCAACGAGAACTGACGTCGGAGAGGGTGTGTTGTGGTGGAGGGTGGGGACGGAGCAGGCGCCCTGGCTGCTCTTCCCCTCCACGCACCGCCGCCCCCGTGAAAGGGCATTTCAGTTGAGGATCGCTTTAAGCTTCCGAAGAAGAGCACCGTGTCGACAATTGACGTAACGCGCTCGGAGACTCGCGAGAAAAAATAAGAGAAAATGCATTGAGGTTTTTGAAGGCTTTCTGATGAATGCAATTCGTTCGCGATGCACCGAATGGCTGGTGGATATTACAGGAAGTTAGATATGGTCTTAAATACATGGCTGTTTAATTTATATATTCTTGACGGTTGCTTAGGGCAGTGATGTTTACTTGTTTACTCCTGCCGTATCCTCCAGCGCTGAATACTCATTTATCCTTACTACTTACAACAGAAGACGATACTCGTCGTTTATCCAAGGTAAACCAGCTGAGGATGAAACGTTTTAAAATTATTTACTAGCTCATAATATACCAAACATTAGACCCTTCCCCCACTTTAAACGAATAAAATGGCATAAAGTAGAATATGCATTTCTCAGTGAGTTTCACTGAACTACTAATTTTGGAAGAAAGGATATCTCACTTCTACAACTCGCCTTATTATTTGTTTTATGAAAAACAAGAAAGCTCGTAGCAATTTCGACTTCTCCGGATGAATAGTAATCACAGCTGATGGAAATTAAAATGATGAACGAATATGAAACGTTTATGTAATTGTAAAGACAAGCCAAAGTAAATATTCTAGATTATTTTTCTAAATTATCTCTCATAATATATATCCCTCGTATAATATGTTTAAACCTTGGAGTATGTTAAATCGTCAACGATTCCAACACAATGGGAAATTTAAATTCAGATTACAGGTACGTTTCCTCTGCAATTCTATTTGCTTTAAGTCAATATGAATTTTACATATAATTTTGGCGCTATTTTTTCGCTTCATATCAATAGTAATGTTAATATTTTAAAAATTTTCTATAGCTGAAGTCATTTCGCACATATGGGCCCCCACAGGGAATCGAACCTAGGACCACTTCCAACAAAGACGAATGCTTTGCCCTCTTGGCTAACTGGGAAAATGATATAAATTAGTCATGGAAATTATTAGAAAGTAAAATTCATTCATGAAAAATCCCAGTAAACATTGAATTCCAGGATTGTGTGTTCTTTTCCGAGAGAGCAACTGGAGTGTTAATTAGATATATCACGCCTCCGCAAGGCATTGACGGCTTTGCGGCAAAGAAGGTGAAAAACGATCCGCCGTGAGTCAGCGTCAAAAGCGTGATTTGCGGGAGATTATCTGTGATGAACGGCAGACGGGCGGCTCTCGAACGTGAATCACGCGTGAGGCGGCGTTTCAGTGTGCTCACTCACCTCGCTCACGCGGACATTGGTTTCGTAAGGGATTTTTTCCCTTCTTTCTCCATCCGACAGGGATCATTCCCTTGTCACTACCTTCGTCGAACCAAAGCGAAAACATAGGATTCCCCAAGAATCGTCAAAAATGTGCGACCGCAAAGTCAGGATCTGATAATAGATGATGAGACATTAAAGCATAGTTAAGGATAGGGATCTAAAACTTTGCTATTATTTAATATCAGCAGTTTTCGTTTCATCCTTACAAGAGAAATCCCATCCATAGCCATTGTATTACAGCATGCGACGCATTCCCTCTCAAACTGCTGACTTCGATTTTCTGAGGAAAAGCACAAAAATACATTGCATTCCGGCAGATCCAGAGTTTCTCATAATCCTGAGTCTACTTCCAAAATCCGTTTGAGGGTTGTTACACGAAGAACTTTCATTATTTGAAAACAGAATTGGAAAAGTATGCATAATCTATTATTTTTTTCTAATCACCTTTCTGACTCTAAATCTTTCAGTGTTTACTAAATTATGCTGAACCTTAAGCGAACACGAAGCCGAGAACATTACCTAATAATGTAATATATTAAAAAGTTTCAGTACTGGGAGAAATCATTTAGGTAATGGGAATTTATGATATGATCCCTTAGTTTCAGAAAAAAGGTCTCATGTGTCATTGGGACTATAAGAAGGAAGATGAAAAGAAATCCAATTCAGGAATTGAGCAATTAAATAATAAATATCAAACTGAAAGAAAAAGTAAAAAGGAAAAATGGTTTTGAAATTAAACTTCTTCTTACAAAATACTGTCTTCGAATCAACGACTTTCGCTAAAGAGAAGAATTAATAATCCAAGTTATCCCAATGACACAATGGCGGAAGCAAAGTTTTACGAAAAAAGATATGAAAATATTTTTGAAATCAAAGAAATAAAGTTAATAATTTTTAATAAATGATTAATGAAAGATTGATAATTATTTAAACTGCAAATTTCATTTATATGATTTTATATTTTAAATAATGATTCGTGATTTTCTTTAAAGGAATTTTTTAAATTATTAAAATGAAAACCCTTTTTTTGATCGAAGACAACCTAAAGTTGGGCTCTCCATTTTTCCGATACTTCGAAGTGATATTAATTTCCTTCCCCAACTTTTCTCTTCTTAAATTGTCTACCGTGAAGGAGCAGTCAATTCTCACGCCATGTACCACACAGGAACAACGCAAATCACGCAATTTATCTATTCAATACGCGCAACTTTTCCGTGTAATTTTTGTCAGCCAACCCTTTTGTTAAGCGACTCGAGTAGTTGCACAAAAGATACTAGAAGCAAGGGCTGCTTTTTCCCAGAATGCATTGTTCGTGAGCAAACAAAAGACGGACGTAGGGAAGAAGGGTTAAGAGGAGGTTCCTTACGTGCTCAGAGGTTCCGATTTTGCTCCTTCAATTCAAAGCATAGCCCTTCCGCTTTACGGGGGGAAGTACGGGGATCGACAATAGTCAACAATGAGTCGAATCATCAAAATTTCCGATCGCACCTCGGATTTAAACTCAAAGTTGTGATTTGAAACGAATCTTCCAGGACCGGAAACGATGGTCGTGCGCCGCTCTCAGATAAAAGGACGCTTAAGCGAGCGACCACGAAATTTTCTACCTATCCGAGCATATGCAACAGACGGTAATATAGAATCCACTTATACTCATAATTTTCCAATTTTCCCCGTCAAGAGCCTCAGTGATAAGCTCTTTCCGGTCGCTAGAAATTTGCTAATAATTCAGCGTATTTACTTAATGGGACAAAATATTAATCATTGCAATCAACGGAGCACATAGGAGAAAGCTGTATGTAGATAATTGGATATTAATGAAAATTTTACATATATATTCTACTAGTGCCATTTAAATTTACCCTTCACTAATATTTTAGATTAAATCTAGCAAAAATCTATTTAGTGACTGAACCGCAGTTCTTATTCCCCGTATTATTGTGGCTGCTTGTCTGAAAATACATCAGTGCATTTCACAAAATGTCTTATTAGCACGATATTAAAGAAGGAATGTATTAATTTTCAATAAACTTTTATCCTTCAACTCTTCCTTCGAACTTTCTCGCCAATCAATCACCCCTATCTTCCATAACTTAAACACTGTATAAACTTATTTTAAGTTCATGTATTGCTAATTTTTCCTTTAATGTTATTTTCTTGCAAATGTTGTGTTTTTTATTAATTTTGTTATGGTTCAGTGCTATTAACTTCTTCTAGCTGATTTTTAATCTTAAATAATAAATAAATGTAAACAACAGGATTGGTAAAAATAATTAGAAAATACAATTAACCTATAACTAATTCCTCCTAGCGGAATCAATTCATTAAACATGTATAGCTATAAATGGCCAAAAAAGGCTCTAAATCTTGTGCGATATATATTCAAATAATTGTAAAGTTGTTTAGCCAAGGAAAAATACTTTTAAAATGTAATTTACGCAGATGTTGAATTCTCAGTAAACATCTATGTTGTACCGAATTCAATATAGTCGTCGTTCGCCATACGAGGTGATGCGGGATTCAATGATTAGAAATCCAAATAACCTCGAAGGAAAATCATGAGAACGAAAATTTAAGTCTTACTGAACTTTCATCAAAATTTCGATCATTTTGATATCGATATTTTACTAGATATGACAAACCGCCCATCAAATCTATCACATCGTTTACAGAAAGATATCTTCAGTCGACTTTATTTCAAATAATAAGTTTATGGCGAAAGAAAGAATCAATGGAAAAAATCGGGAAAGTCACGTACGATGGGCGGATAAAAAGTATGTTTGTCCTATATACCGCGGCTCCACCTCTCTTGCGACAAAAAAATCGTCTTGAATCGAAATCTTTCATAAAGCGAAAGTCATAAAAATGTCCTCTGGCGTTAATTAGCTCGAATTCCCTCCGTATTATCACGCTTTTTGGTATAAAAAGAGCGAGGGAAGAGCGCTATGAAAAAATACCTCCGCATGGATGGGTAGCATCGGGTGGAAAAAGGGGACTCAAAAGAAGAAAAGATCGGAGAGAGAGAAAAGAAGATGGGAATAATTTTACGGCGTAAAGGTGAAGAGTCTCGAGGTGCGCAACCCATTACTTAATAGGCCACCCTTTCTCTCTCGGGCTTAATGAGATTCTCACTGCGTCTGCCTGTTCTTTATCAAACTAGAGAGAACAATCTTCCATGGCTTACTTATTAATCCTCTCTGAATCATTCTCGCCAGTAACGTCTTTTTTTCCTCCCATGTCTTTTTCCATCATCTCAGCTACCGTTATAACAGCACACTCCTGGGAGAAGCACTCGTAACGCATGCTGACACATACCTCGTGTCTTATGGGACACCCCTTCACTCACTTCCGTTGGATTAGGAGGAGTGGTGAAATAAGCGAAGGACGGAGGTGAAGACCCTCGATCGAGAAGGGAAATATCGAAAGATTTATAACGTAAGAATTTAAAAATAAGAAAGTTATTTATTAATGGCGAATTATCTCCAATCCTCTAACAATCGTTTAGGATACTTAACGTACTTAGTATTGACGTAAAATAATGATTCAATTCCAGGAATGAATTTTAACTGATTACGAAGAGCAAGAATTTCGACAATATTCATGCAAATATTATTGAAATTTTATTACTCATGTAATGCGAGGATTGTCATACTGATCCTCATTTCCACGAGTGGGCCATTAGAAATTTTCAGTTGGGTGATGAGTATTTTCTAATTGATAAATATGATACTAAGCAAGTAAAAGCGTTCATTTGAACATTTTTCCGAGTGGCTGTATCACATAAATTAATTCTATCAACAAACATTATTATTATACATGTATATTTCCATGAAGGCTAGATTAAGTAACTGAGGCGATAGGGGAATTATACTTCATCAAGAATGCAACTGTGGCTAACAAAAGGCGGGCGATAGATAAGAAAATTGTGATCACTAATGTAGGCGAACAATCAAGAATTTATGGATGTCATTCCAGGGTAATATTAAAGCGTCTTGTATCACAATATAGGAATTTAATATCAATGATATGCAATGGTTTACTAGGTCACATCAGAGAAGATTCCTTTCCCTTTAAAGTAGTAGAAGTATTCGATTAGGATTCTTTCGTAAAAGGGTAGAATATCAAAGGCAGAATAATCGGTAATCTTCCAATAAAACCACATTCGATAATACTAGAATGAGCATGCCTGGAAATACGATGAGTCGTTTATTATAATAGATAGATTTGTACTATTATTGAGCAAACAACTCAAGAATTTTTCATTATCATTATATATTGATCACGTAAAAAACTATCGAGAAACTGATGAGCAAAACATATCTATTTTCTAAATTTTAGGCCTCCCCTACATAACAAAGTTATGCTGATGTCTTTTTTTTTAAACATTTTCTGTTACACTTTCCTTTTTACGTTGTAGCTCACTTGTCCTGAAATGTAAATAAGCTTTATCCTAATGTAAGAAGTGCATATTTTTACTTTAATATTATGGCTGCAGAAAAAATTATGTTCCACAAGTCACAAATCAAATCATTCCTTTTCTTATTTGTTTTTTTTTATTTTTACTTTATCCTTTTCCGTTCACCTCCTACACGTTTTCATTTTCTCAGGTTTATAAGAAAAGAGGGTAATACTAAACGAGTTTAGGTGAAGAAGATATGGAATATTATTATTTGATAAAAACGGTTTCTGTTCAATAAGATATTTTCTATGTTTCCTACATTTTTGCCTCATAAACATTCGTGTTCATTTTGTAAACCAAAGGGTCAACATTTTTACTGCAATTATTTGAAAATATGTTTAATATAAAATAAGACTCCATATTCTAATTACTTCTCGTTAAATATTCGTTGGTATCTGGACTATGCGTCAAGGGAAGCATACGTATATTTACTCACTGCAATGTAAACTTTTATGGGGGAACATAAACGCTGCAACCGATTAAGATGGAACAGTAAACAAGGGTTGCGTTAAAAATGAGCTCCACCGACCAAATAAACTAAACTGTGAATGAAGAGGGGAATCGAAGGAAGGAAACAGCGAGTGGGGTTGAAAGAGTTACCACGAAGACTTCACGTGCGCTTATACCTCTCTTACGAAAGCGAAAGCATTGTACGAACACCACATCCTCGAGAGAATAATGGGGGCGTCCATCCCACACACTTCAACCCTTTCCGTGGCCATTGGAGCGTCAGCCGCACCCCACGTGATGGATTGGGGAAGCCATCGCGTTGCCCAACGGTGTGCTACGTTTCGTCGCCCCTGACACTCCATCGCCGGCTATTTTGCAACGAGCGCTCTAATCGGATGAAATTAGTCAGACTCTCAAGTTTAATTCGCGATTTAATATGACTACCGCGACCGTATCTTTCCTCACTTAACTCGTGCGCTTGTAACGGAATTTGAACCGAAGCTCCATTAATATTCCGTAGTATAATCAGGATCTCCTTTTCTAAGACTAGTGATTTTAGAATATAAGAAATAGGACGTAGGTGGTTGAAATGCCTTCGAAATATTATTCTAACGGCTGTTTTCATGGTACGCGAACGATAAACGATTTATCTTCGCAGCTGTATTCATGGGCTGAAGACTTTCCAGGAATACAATTTTATATATTACGGAAAAATAGCATTGTGTGCAAGGAGTAATTTAGGACAACTATTTGAGTAAAATTTCATTCAGAGGAAACAGACTGTGAAACAGGTGTGCGAACCAGCTGTCTTGAACTGCCTTGAAACTCTTACGAGTATACTGACACACTACTGGTTTCCTGGTAAAATTACACCGGAAACCGATTGAAATAGAAATTTTTCCCTAAAGCAGGGATGGATGTAGAAACTAGCCAAGGGGGAGGGCGATATACCATAATTTTCTTATAATTTATCTAACATTAACTTATAACTTATTATTAACTTATACCATTTTACAATCGATGGATGCGACCGTGATGTTGTGGAACGTCATAATTAGAGATAGAAAAGTATAAATCTATCTTTAATTATACCATTCTGTCATCATAAATGTAGTCGCTACTTAGTGATAATGAAAGAAAAATTTAATGGTAATTGAAATAATTAACGGAAATAAGAAAAATCGCAATCTGATTTTGATTCAAGCTACTCCTAAGATGCTAGGTAATTCGTTACAAAGTAATCAAGGGGAAGGTGATCATCTCACGCTGGATCCGCATAAGATACAATTGCCGAAAAACTTCCTCATAAAAATAAAATTGAATTTGACTTTAACGTTGAAGGTAAAAGAGAATACAGAATCTCTGAAACGCAAGAAGGTGATGGTAGTATAAGAATCTCCCCCGAGCATCTACACTACTAGTAAGTCGATTGATAGAGATAAATATTTTTAGCGTTACGCGTTTTAACTAAAGAGAATCAGATTCAGCTGACAATGCCTTTCAAACGTTAACCTAAATCAAGCACATAATTGTGCCCTAGAGACCCTAATTATTTTTTCTCCTTAAGGCAGCGATGACTTCGAAATTTCCCTTTTTTACCGGGATCTCGTCCATCATTCGACCTTCAAGCCCATGACTTTGAGCTTAGCGGCAATATTTCACGAGAGAAAACACCTCTTCATTGAAAATTATGGGGATTGTTACCGATCATGACCGACAATATAACAAGGGAGAAAGCCCCTACTTGGAGATAAAATGCCCGAAGCTCTGCTTCCTAAAAGTTACACCTTCCCATTGCAGCCAGCGGATAATAAGTGTGGAGGTGACGTTAATGAAAAATCGGTGTATAATAAAAAACGATATCGAAGGGAAAGTCTCGGAATTATCGAAGTCTTGCGTTAATGAGGCCCCACTTGACCTCGAGAGAAATCGAGAAGATGTTAATTGAACCTAAAGGACGGTCACTCATTGCGATGGTTGCAATTGGAAGAGCGCCGTCAAGTGCTGAACGCCACGAGATGGAAAACGATGTAATGAAAGATGTACCCGAAGAAAATTTCTCCATCTCAGAAAATCCCATAGGCGACACTTATTCCATTCTCCAATCCGATAGACGGTATAAATGGCACGAACGGAAGCTCTTTAACGAAAGTAATGGGTTGAAAATCCCATCGCTACTTGAGCGGGTAAAAAATGCCCCGTTTTTTCTCTAATGCACACCATTCGAGAGAAGAGTTATAAGAAATCTCCAATCGGATGACGGGACTTTCCCCGTAGAAGCGCAATTTCGGGATAAGAGATGACGCTCTCTCTAATGCGGTCAGAAGAATGTTTAGCCCGTGGTGTATTCCTCCCTTCCTTTCTAACACCCACTGCCCTCCTCTTCTTATCTCTTCCGAAGGCCTATCGAAGGCTGAGTGACACCCGTGACCGGAGCACATGCACACACACACGAAATTGAAATAAAATATGAGATTCACGCGATGAGGAACAGGATTCTCGGATGCGGTCATAACATCGCCCCTTGGGGACTTGAATGCTCGATCGAGTGAAAGTGCTAGATGAATTTTTTCGGCTGCCCATCAAACACGACTGTGTTCTCCTTTATTCTGTGCCGAACCCTTATCTTCCGATTGCATCTTCACCTCGCGTGCCCTATGGCCATCGAAGCTCAGGGCACAAGAGATAATGGATCGGAAGGAATAAGACCATTCGACGTCCGTTCTAAGAGAAGGAAAAAATCAGATGGCCTCTTCTCTTGTAATGGAAAGGGTTTTCCCCTTTCCTGGTGCGGCGAGGAAATGAACATCTGAGTGACGCTGTCGTGGTAAAAGGCAGTTTCAACTCCCTTATTTGGCTCAATTTTCGCCGTAATTAGGCGCAGGCGACAACTGGGGTTGAAATCAATTCTCTGTGTGAGGGGAAAAGGAAGAGAAGGTAACGTAGAGAAGAAAATTGAGAGAATCAAGTTGAATGGCTCCTAACAAAGGGTAAAAATTTATGTCAGCAAACAAATCTTTATCCCTTTGGGGTTAGAAAATGTCGATGAAAGCCTGTGTTAAAAAGATCAACGAAAATACCCCACATAATAATTTCTTTTTATTAGTCTACAGAAAATTGCTTACAATATTTTCAAATGTTTTCCCACCTCTCGGATCTACGTTCGATGCAATTAATTAATTTTGGATGCATATTACTTATCAATCATAACTGGGAAATAATAACTAACACCACAAAATAAAGACGGATATTGTTTCAAAGACCATATTTTTCGATTACTAGACGATGCTTTTATCTAGGAATTAAAACTTAATAGTAGGGCATGAAATACAGGAGTAATTGATTTACCGGAAACACGCTGAAAATATCAGAGCTACTAGAAGAAATTGAATTTCTTTTCCAATAACAATAAAAGGCAATTACCTTTCTCTTACTTATAGTGAAAATAGATTCCCCTCCCCCAGCCAATTCCATCTCTTTAAAACAGCTGATATTGATAGAGCCTGATTTCTTGGTGTACGTCTGTCTCTTTCAATAGGAGAATCAAAGAAAGTAATTGAAGGGATTCTTTATTAGGATGTTAAAATTTTCGGTGAAATCCGACGTATTTCTATTTTTTGTAAGCAAAAACTAAAAGCACGGAATGCATTTGAATTTAACCGGTTCTATCGAATTGCTCTTCAACGGCTTTAAACACTTAAGAAGATTGAACTTGAGGAATTTATTGCTCTCAATCACAGAAGAAGAAATTACTTGGGGAACCATTCGTAAAAAACACCTTTTCTCTATATAAGTCCAAAGAGAAAGCTGAGAAAGACAATTTCCTTTTCGGTTTTCATTTTCAACTTAATGATTAATTAATGATATTCAGCGACATAATACGAATACGAAAGGACGAAAACAATTACTTTCAAAATCTCTATAACAATAGAGTAAATGAAGTCTTAAGCCGCATTGATATTTTATACTTTATATGGCTTTATCGGAATGTTAATCGTTTTAAAACCGTCTCTTTGCTTCAAACCGATCACAAATTTCTCATTTCTGTTTTTTAAGCGTACATTTCACTTGAGTCGCAGGAGTTAACTTAGACTTCTTTACTTATATTTAAAGATATAAAGTAATTGTCATCTGTAAAAATCTCGACGATCACCTCTCTACCGATACTTCTCATGAATTAATTCGAAAATTATGATTGACATAATAGCACTCTTTTCGTTGAAACCCTTTTATTTATATTTTTTCAAATAGAGTAACTGAATAAAAGGAAATTAAACCTTAAATAGTTAGTAATGAAGGCAATCGTATTAGAGTGGCGATCTCTTCCCTTAAATTAGTCATTTTTTATTTTACTTTTGTAGAAAGATGTATAATCTCCGACCATTGACTGACAACGTGTTGACGTTGTTGACACTATCTTTTTATCTTCGTTTAATTGTGTTGATACCTTTTGGAAAGCATAGTAATTAGCATTTACGAGAGTCAGAAACAGGGTTTTTAACACCAAGAACATGTGGAGGTGTTATCAAGAATCTGAACACGGATGAAAGCTGCTGTACTCATCACTGTCACCAACTATCCTCTGATTCAGAATATATAACGCCTGTTGACCTAATTTCCCTTGCTTTCCTCTCCACGCAATCTCTGGAACTGATTCCATTCCCTTACTTCTACTATTATGTATTATATAGGTAGAAATGAAAGCTTTCCTAGATGATGATATTTACTTATGAAAGGGTTTGGAATGGGAATTAGGCAGGCGGCGTTCTAAATTTTATCTAAAAAGTGATCGTTTTCACTTACATGAAGAGACTTTTAAAGAAACACAAGAAATACTATACTATATTCTTATTTAGAAACTTTATGAATTCCAATAAAAGGAATGAATAAAAATAGAATTTAAGGCATAATTCAGATGTGTTACTTGTTTGGAGCGTATTTTGAAACGTTTGATTATGACGACAAATATGCAATGATAATAAATAACAAGTCACCCATAGGGCTCAATTTAGGTTAAATAATCATATCTTTCAAATAATTAATGTGAAGAAAGAATTTCCACAGGAAAAAATTCCAAAATTGATTAGTGAACAGTATTTTGTAACATAAAATGAGACGTTATGAGAAGTTATGGAAATAAAACTCACTTATTATTTTAATTCAAATTAAAATATTAATAACTATATTACTATTTTTAAGCGCATTTCCACAGTCTTTATCATTCACACTACCTTCATAAATCTTAAACAATATTTGCGGAAGTTTTTTGATATATTTTGTTAGAAGTTCCCTTTAGGCCAAGTGGATGGTATCCTATTTTGAATGATGTCAATGAAATAAACTTAAACTGATAATATCTTGCGGTGTGAAATAAAAATCATTTACACAAAGTATAGATGAATTTAAAATGTATGTAATGTAATGTATTTGTATATCTATTTTCCGCGATTAAGGAAAAATACGGTTCTGGTATTTTGAGTATACTCAAGTGCGTTGGTAAATATATATGGAAACACAGTGTAGTTTTTTTAAACTAAATATCTGATACCAATTTATCGCGATCAACCATCAGTTTCTCTAATTAAGGACGAAATAGATGGAAGGAAGCGATAAGTTCGCCTATAATAAATCTTAAGAGTCAAAAAAGCAGGCAGGGTCCGATGGAGAAAAGAAACATTCATGAAATCTACTATAACTTTAACTACTCCGCAGTCAATAAAAAGTAGAAAACAATTATTTGGAATCTTTACGAATTTATCCCTTTCTTATCTATATCCTGTGGTTTAAGTTCATGGATTCCAATATAAAACTTCAACTGCAATATTCCCAGTGATGAAACCAGGAGCATCGAAAGCTTCAGTTACTATGACGAAACACTGGAGTTACGCAAAAAGTATGCCACACCCAAACTTGAAGTAATCCTGAGGCGAGAAACATCGACGGAATCGTGACTTATGGCTGCGAAAATCGACCCTGTGAAGTGGCCCGAAGGCATCTCGAAAAGGGAAAAAAGAATCTTGGACGTGCAGCGGCTATTAAGCAAAGAAAGTGAAAAAGAGAGAGTGGGAAATTCACATGACAGGGCTCACGGACGAATAAATAAATACCCTTTATCCGGGGAAGCATCACGCTCTTAAGAGGCTGCCTTTTAATAAGCGGCGGATAAACACTTTCACCGTCTCTCGCCTTTTATTCTTATTCTTATTCGCGCCTCCGACGGTTCCCACGCGGGGGTGTGCTAATTAAATAATACGAAGGGGTGCCATTCGGAGGGAGAAATTAGGATGGAGTCGTGGGCGAGGGGTGGTCGCGCGAGGTCAAAGGGTGTACATAATGCGGGAAAGCAAGTGAAAGTGTATTGTGGTCGCACGGGTGGGCGCTTTGGGACGCCGACATAAAGGAGACATTTCCGAGAAGAGGCGGCGGAAGAAAAAAAGACGCGTTTTCCGTTTTTTCAATCATGTCTTACGAAAGAGAGAGTGAAGGAAACTCGGGGGGTCTCAGAGATGGACATTAAGGAATGGATGGGCATAAAGTAGAGGCCATCTGAAGAGATAGGCGTCGCTTTTTTCTAATGGACGATTCATGCCGTTACATTGGATTCCTTGTATGAACTCGATAACGTTAAAATTGAAGGGGTCCTCCTCTATTTTTCATGCTACGTATTTATTGATTGCCGAGAATTTACTACTATACTTTTGTTCTCCTCATCAGGAGCTAAATGTGTTTTATGAGAAGATGTAAAGATTGAATGATAGAAAATGGACTTTCCTCTTGTTTTTATGTAATATCCTGATGGAGTCTAAAAAAACGACCTTTATACAGCTAAAAATGTTGCCTTTTAAATCAATGATATACAACAGATGAATCAGAAACAAATGGAAAAGATGATGAGGAAAAGTGTAAGTTAAATATATTATATATTACTATAGAAGGTATAGAAACGAGATAATGAAAATGGGAGCCATCTTCCATGAGACTAAGAAGAAGCCGATCGGATTATTAAATTTCCATATAAGTGTACCTCCTTAAATTTTATTTCTATATTTTTATTTACCTCGCCGAGGTATACGACTCGATGCAGGCACAGTGAGTCAAGTTCACGTATCTGCGTCAGTTATAGGCAAAACAAAATCACGAAGAGTAATGGTAGTCATAAAATGAAAGATTGGAGGGGCCATATAAGTTAGAGCTTAAGTTGCAATAAATATCCTCCAAGATGTAGGAACTTCATAGTTAAACCATCGAGATATAGGAGATAAAACAGTTCCTGTAGATACCTTGTAAGGAATATTTTACGACTGGCGCCGATAGAGAATCAACCTCATATAACATTTACTAAAAGAAGCAGTTGATAGTTATGAGATCAGCTAATGTATGAATTTTATTTCATAAAATGGAACTAAAGAAAAGTTGCTGAAATTTCAGCGACCATCCTGAATAGGGAATGCTATAAAAATTGAAATTGCCGAGTACTGGACCCCGAAGATCTATGATAAGGATAGAAAGGATAACACTTCCTTGAGATTCTTTTAATGTTCCGTTTTATTATTTAAAGAAATTTAATTTAGGACGTCCATATCTGCATAGAACAAAACCTGTCTTGACGACAGGTATCAGTAAAAGTAAGGGCAACTTTCTCCAGACAATTTATAGTTCTGGAAATCTTAGATGAGTTCGAATGATACCGTGCTCTACAGTCAAAACCCTCATCCATCTATCTAAGCAGGCGGACATTAAGAGACTATTTTTGACTTCGGGGAGGAGAAGTGAATACGTACGAACTTTTGGAACGCAATAAAAACTTTCTCCTTAAAGACGTCAATATCTCTTACATCTGACCTTGTCAACGGCGGAGGAATAATCATACGGATAAAAATCCTTGAAGAATAACGCTAAGCAGACATATTACAGAGCATTAGTATTGACGATGGAATCCTGTGGAAGAAATGTTCAGACTCCGCATCACTAAATATATCATGATTGTATTTTTCATCTAAGTGAGCTTCAGCAACACCAGTAAGAATTTAGATATAAGCGTCAGGATAATTTTCCCCTTCCACACCAAAGTCTCTGAAGACCAATAAAAATTCTCAAGCTGATATAGCTTGAGAACTACGATAATAGAATCACGAAAAAAGATATTTGGGGCGTTATAATTGAAAGTAAGCTGTGATTAGAATTACTAAAATGCTAATAATCTTACTTACCATAATTTGACAAAATGTAAGTTTTGATATGATTTATTCTAATTTTTATTTTTTATTCCGTATCATCTATGAAAAATAAGTTGAGTCTTGTAGTCTGAATGAATTTGGTTAGCTTATCGACTTAGTCATATTTACTCACGGTACGAAGCTAAATATCTCTCCAAACCCAGGGGCAGGTCATCAAAATTTCTTACCTGGAAAAAGAAAAAAATTGTTTTGAATGTTACTCTTATGCAAATTCCATCTTTTGTCTTAAATCATCAAATATTTTACAACAATACAATTCCAAGTAGAGGAGAAATAGAACGGTATTCATATTAGAAATAAAGTAAGGTCGCTTAATAAAAATCTTGCATAATTTTTATACCCTCCAATTTCAAGCAATTTTTTTCGGAAAAACGTATACCTACCTGCGATAAGGATGAAACTATATTTTTAAACGACTCTCTTACGATGATATCAGAACAGGAGATAGAAATCTACAGATGAAGAATTTATTGGAGGAATATTTTTTGGAAGCCCGTGAAGGAGAGAGCCTGATGACCAGTGTTCTAGGTCATCTCCGCGATGATTAGGAAGTTTTCCGTGTGGATGTCCCCTTTCCAGGGTGCGAGATTCCTTGGGGGCATCGGCGGCCCTCACTGGCGGCGTGGGCGGATGTCTGCACCACGCCCCAAAGGGCCATCGAGTACGCACGCATGCAAGGAAGACAAAGCGGTCAACAAAAAACGACGTCTTCATTCGGGAAAGTTGCCGACGGGCGCTCAAGAGTGAGATATTAGAACAAACTCACGCCCCACCCGATGCACATGGACGACTTCTCACCGTTTAATTATCTACTCCTCCTCCCACGCGTTGAGAAAGCGGCTCTCATTTCGTTCTAATGTCCAAGCGAATGCATGTCACAACCCAACTTATCCTCTGACGGGCGATTTTACGCCCCATAATGTACGATGCAGTCCAAAGCGCATTCAAATGGATGTTCATCGTGAAAATGTCTAAACACTCTATAAATCTACTAGTAGCATAGGTAATCTTACTGAATTGTTTATTAAACTATTCAAATAGGAACAAGCTGAATGAACTACATTAAAATTTTTCTCTACTATTCAAATTCACACAATAATGACATATTCAATCTAAAAATTTCCATTTATCTTCATTCCAATAATGACAAAATTGAAGCGCAAGTAATTTCCAAAATATTTAATAATAATAATATTTTAATGTATCTAATACACTTGCACAAGGATGGTTATCCAAGTAAATATTCCCTATTATAATTTCGTGATCGTATTTGTATCATATTTTAGATAACTGTATTTTTAAGGTTTTCTTATGATTGTTTACAAATGTAAACCCTGCAAGTTGCATCTTCCTTATTTTTCAGCAATAAATTCATGTAATGCAAATGAGAACTGGTTTAGATTTCAATTTCTCTAAACTAGGGATATTACTCAAATTATTTTTATGCAGTATTATCTCGTGTTCATAAGGACCTTCAAGATATTTATTCACCATACGAAATTTAGACGTTATCATCAAAGTTCGATAATTTTATGCCATTTTCAAGCGCTTTCTATTTTCTAGAAGTCGTCCTTCTGGATAACTTCTCATAAGATCTTCATGTCAATTCAAAAGGAAAATTATTTGGGAATGACAGGCAGAAGTCAATCTCGATTTCGTAAAATTTCCTGGGGTGCGCACTAATAGAGGATGATACATCTAATGAAAGCCTTTCGGACAGAAAACGATGAAAAAGATTAGCAATTACAGAAAAGAATGATTGAGCATTTTCAAGTCATAAATCAGTCCTAAGATCATCTAAGCTCGTACGTTTATCAAATTGCTATCTTCAATCATCCATCGAAGGCCATGGATCTTCTTTCTTTTCCACTGACAAATAAATACATAATAGAATAACCTTGAATTTTCCATATAACTAATATGAGAAACTATGACGAAAACCGAATAGCTTTCTCGAATTCCAATTTCTTTTGCTTTAAACTGCCTATTGCTTCGAATTCTCGCCCATCTCCCTGAATTAACCTCATCTCCATATCTTAAATATAAATCTTTTATGAAAGAGCCCAAAGATTCAACGATAAATATATTATCCGCGTTCCTTAGGTAATCTCAGCCCTTCGTTCGCTCGGTTGCCTAAACCCATCAGACATCCTCTTTCAACCCTCCGCTATGCATCCCTCGCAGTTTACCTGGAGAACGCACCTGCGAGAAAAGAAGATTTCGTCGGATGCTCTCTGGCAGGAAATAATTGCTGGTATATTTTATTTATGAGAAAATATCTTATATGGACACAACTTAACCTTTGGTCCCAAAATTAGGATATATTGAGAAATCGTTGAGATAACATGGGAGTTATTTTGGGGTAAAAATATTTCCTAATTCTTCATCTACAACTATCTTTAAATGCTTCCCAATTAAGCTTCCCGTGAAGTTGCAATTCTAGAAAGGAATTCCTCACAGAATGACAAGGACTTCTAGGGAAAATGTCAACGCCCTCGTTTTATAGATGTAATTATCGCTAATAAGTGCATTTTGCACCACTAAATGAAAAATAATCCAAAGACGTTACGAATGGGATAATCGTTTTCGTACTTACTTTAAGCAATTATCAAAACTCTTTGAAATAAAGTGAAAATGTTTTAACGTCCTGTTTTTTTGTAATCGACTAACAATTCCTGACCGTTGAAATTATCCCTATTTATAATCTCTCCTGGTAATAATTAAATTAAAAGTTTACTGTTGTTAGATGAATCATACGCCTCTCACTCCTCCTTTCTCTTATTGTTAGATATAATATATCAATAAAGTATTTAAATTAACTCTAAAAAATCTTTGAAATAGTAAGAAAAATATTAGATCAAAATCCAAAAATAAGAATTCCCTTATTCAATGCAGGAAAGTTGTGAAAGAGAATAACAACCATCTCAAAACATAACTGTAGGAATAACCAGAATATGTTAATAGTGAAAAGAACAGAATTACCCCAAGATAGATAATGCAGAGATGAGAAAACTTGAAAAGGGATAAATATTTTCCTGACAGTATCGCGTGACACGAAGAAAATAAAACGAACTATACGAAAAATTTTTCCACGGAGTAGCCAGGCGTCTTATGAAAGACCTCTTCCAGCAGGGCATGAGAGAAAACAATTTTGAATGTTTTTGAAGCAGAAAACTCTCTCTTCTCATACCACAAAACTTTGTTTGGGTAGACATACTCCTCTTCTGTCATTGTATTCATTCTTTCTCCGCATTCCTCATCCTCACACACTGACCGAAATATACATCGACCACCGCAGCCGCCCTCATCATGACAGATTACTCTCGCCCAACATCGTTCTTCCCTCTCTCTTTCATCTTAACTTACTCCACCCACTCTCCTTGTCCAACCCTTTCTCTGTCCTTTCTCCGCCTAACATTTTACGCCTCGTTTCCATCCATTCTCACTTTTCACCTGTTCTTACGGCGGCATTCTTTCCTCCCTTTGATTTTCATCCGTTCGCTTATTAGACGACTCCTTTGGGTGTCACTCGATTCCGAAATGAAAAATTGTTCGTGGGGGCGAAAGCCGTCCGAATGGCCATTTTCTCTTATTTGTATTTGGTCGGAGGATGTTTGTTCAGCCGATGGCAAGTTGTCATCTTCATCGGCTACCCGTCAAAGGGTGTGAGTTTCATCCCAATTAGAAAAAGAAAATCTATATGCGGAAGAATGTTTTCAAGGAATACAAGAAGAGAAAGGGTTGTGGTTTCGAGTGTAATCAATTATAAAACAAGAAGGACTGTAATAGATAGGATGTCTATATTCCAAATTGTTTTTCGTTCAGCTTAACACATGGTAGTGCAATTGGGTTGTCTGAGAACAGAAGGGATAGAGAAAGTGAAAAACAGTGCGTAGGTGAGTGGATGGATGCGATTGAGTAGAATAATCTATGAGCGTCTAACTTTGGTAAGGAACGTTGCGTTGGCTCATTGGAGAGAATGGAAGAGAATTTTTAGATAGTGAAATTTTAGCAAATAAGAGGTAGTAAGCAAGAATAAAGAATTATCAATTGAATGAAATATAACAAACCTGATCGATAAAAAGCATCATCGGATGATGAATGAATAAATTTTGAGCGATTGATATAAAATGAAGAAACTGGAGGAGGAAATTCTTGGGAGAGAAGCAATATATCGTATCACTCCACGAGTAGCAGGAGAATGTTCATAAAATCAATCAATTTCAACATTACTCGAATGAATTGTATTGAGTAATTATATAACTCCATAAATCGAAATTAAGTCAATATTAAAAGGTGACAAAATTATAAACAAACCTTTAATAGCATAAAAAATTCGCAGTATAGAAAACTGAAATATGTGGAGAATAACATGCTGTCTGACCAACATAGTCAACAGCTTTTTTTCTGTCTCCAAAATAAGTATACAAATATCTCTTCCCTAGCCCACTCTCTCTCCGATTTCTCGACTGCAGAGTCCATTTTTCTCAATCCTTTCAATGCAATCCGTTCTGAACGACTCTTCGATTGGTCAATTTCCCCACGTTCATCCTTACCATTCTATCTCTATGTTTTCTATCTTAAAAAAACTACCTTTCAGTCCATCTCCTCTTTTTCTTATGATTCGAAGCCATGAAAAATAGAAGCTAATGAAAAATCATTGTAAAACCATTGAACTTCTAATAACCTCTACGCTTAGTTTTACTAGTAACTACTTTTAATTCACGGCAGTGTTTAACAGATATACCAGATAAACCAGAACATTTTCGAAAATAATGATCATGCTAACCTGCGGACACGGATAAATGTATCACAAAATTGACCTATATTGGCTGGAGTAATGTATGCGGTCTATAACTAATGTCAATACGGCGGTTATAAATCACCTCGAAAATCAATTTTGGTTGAACGACAGGGACTGCAAGGAATTGAAACTATCCTTCAATTTTCGCCGTAACGTCAGATGCATAATATCAATGTATATGTACACTATATATGTAGCTATTGTGAATTCTTAACGTATTAGGACTAATACTAAACCAGATACTACTAATTCTTCCTCCCAGTAGCATACTTTTTAGCACCTGGCGCAGCACCTGAGTATGTCACCATTTTCATTACACATCATCATACACGCAAAATGTCAATGCGACATATGGGAAAAGGCATTTCTTTTTCGTTTTAGAGTTTTTACTCTTGCTATATTTATCAGAATACATAAATGTTTTATGCAGTGATTCATCTGCTGTTTCATTGAGAAGTTTGGCAATTTTCGTATTTACCACGAGGATGGCAGTAAAAGAGTTAAATACAGGGAGCAAGAAAAATAAAAATCAGCTCTAATTGAATCTTTATATTATATGTCACATTTTACTGAAATGTTCATTTAGCCTTCTTTATCTTAGTTATTTTCATTCGTACAACACTTTTTGTAATTTACCAGGCTTCTCATTACAGGGGGAAAAAAGTGCCAGCCTAAAATAAGTGCCGCCCCGGGCAGTCCATCTCCCTTGTTACGCAACTGCTTTCATCTCCTAAATTCTGGAGGAAACAAAACTTAATCAAAGAAGATAATTTACAACTCGCTTAAATTAGAGTTAACGAAATCTGAATCTTCTTTATGGCCAGGCTAAATAAGTCTCATTCCATTCTTTAGAACTGAAGCTATATTTTCTTAAGCAGAGCTTGATTTTTCCACCACATAATTTTTAAGTATAGTCAGGTTCTAATAAACCCTATCACCTCTTTTTCCTTTCCACCTTTTGGAAGGCTAACGCCTCCGAACAAAAACTATTTATGATCGTCGCACGACTTCCCGAAGAACTTCTATCAGACATGGCAACGTATAATAGGCGCCTAAAATAGGGTTAATCGAAAAATCCCGAACCATATCGCCTTCGATGGAAAGTCACGAAGAATGAGTTGGTGTCTGTTTTCATCTGACCATTTCAATGCATTCATATCACTTTCGTTTTGACGCAACCAGTCCGAGTCTTGAAAAAGGTCGAGATGCATCGCGCATTCCGTGGCAATTTACAGGACACCCACCGAGTCCCTTTCGGCTCCATTCCTCACGGGGAGATGTCGAGACAGCTGTGTGCTCAGACATCCAATATCCCATCTTTCTATCGACCACGCCCACTCTGGCCACGTAAAAAGGAGACTGCTTAGGTGGATGACTCCCCTCTCATTATCCATGGCTCTCCACCCGTGACCCGACCTCAGACTGGTCGCCGCCCACGACTACGACGCTACTAAATCCTCGTCGGACTGCAGAGATTTAACTCCAGAACCCTAGCTCCCCGTTCAACCACTTGAGAAATCATGCATTTAATTTCTCTTATAAGCTGGAGAATAAGTAACGAGGATATCCGGCATTAAAGCATGATAGGCGACGGTAAAATTTTTCATGGTACGTACTTTAGATAGAGATAGAGTCTTTATTGACGAGGTTATCGCATATAGGCCCTCATTAAATTAAAAAGCAACTGTCTTTAAGACAGAGAAGACAGTGGTAAGATGAAAAGGCTCAGTGATTTTTGTAAGACTTAGTTCCAAATTGCGGCCTCTTCAACAATAATAATAGCATAATCAGAATATGGGAAAATGTTCCCCACATAGTAGATATTTACTCATTAGTTTACTTCCTTCGATTCAGTGAATTTAATACCGAGAATTTATTACTCGAGAAGTTTATTGTTGAGATTTTCTTTCTACTAAAATACCTTTGGGTCATTTCATTTGGAATTATACTGATGCCAGAAGGTGTCGGATCCTACCTTTAAGGACTATTAACATACAACGTATGATACAGAGTTGGGAGATAATTATCGACATAAAACTTTGCTCAGTGCTTTACTCAGCTCTATGGTAGTAAAAATTTTTAAAAGTACTTCGACGGCTGAGGTCATTTCGCACATATGGGCCTCCATCAGCATTAAAACCAGGAACAGCTTTTACCAAAAGCGAACGCGATACCCATTTGGCTATCCAGAAGCCCAAATTTGCCTGCAACTACTTTAAAATTTACATGTTATTTCTCTGACGGTTCCAACTCAGTTAATGATAAGTATTGTCTTTCACCCATCTGCTTCCCATCAAATATTTCCCTTTCCCGTTCCAGAACTTTAATTTTTCTGTTATTCAAGGCCTACATTTCTTTTTCGCCCACTCGAAGTCATTCAGAAAGGTAATAAAATTCCAGTGGAAACCTTGGAAGGAAATGATCGAACATGAGCCAGTGGCCATGAGCAAGAAAGGCTTCAATACACCATCAATAGCACCGAAAATATTCAGGGAATATTAAACGAACAAACTGAGATGTCCCCACGTCTCTGAGAGAAGTCCATTAAGAATTTCCGAATGAATGGCAGGCAAACATCCCTCAAGTCAAGAAAAACAAACAAGTAAAGTTACGAGGCAAATTAAAGGTCTACTTACTGCGCACCTAGGATGACGCGGGCAAAAATTAGCTGTTTGACATACCATTTAAGGAACAACAATTGCCGGCGGTGTGGGCATACGGTCGCGGCAAACAAGTATTCATTGTTGTCATGGAATCAATAACCCACGCCCCCTCCACACCGCAAGGACTAAGAAATAAACGAAGAACCTTTTCTCGTGTACTAATCAAGCGTCCGACACCTCAAAGCAGCATAACGAGTAAATCTCACGAGAGGAGGACTTTCTGACGAGTCACTCTGGACGAGGAAACAGTGGGTGAGATTGCCTCCGAGTGAGGCGCCGACGAACCTTAATGTGTAGAAAATTCTCACTTATCCGATATAACTAGGTACAAGAGGTTAATTTACAGTTGTTTATAACTCCTGATGTGCTGAAGGAACGTTGACTTTAGTCAACGAAGTTTTGCTTTCTTATTTGACTTGTGTTTGAGACATTGATATTTCGATATTAACAAAAAATGGTAAAATAAAATTTCTAAGAAATTTTTAGAAAAGGAAAAGAATTTTTGTCAGCCTGGAGACTGTTTGGATCCACTTTATATACATTATCGGAGAAAAAAAGCTTTGGAGAAGTGATGAGATAACTGGACAAGACGTGAAATGGGTTTATTTCCTCTCTCAGATGGAATTCTACAAGCGAAAATTTCATTAGAAAGTAGAGTAAAATGATCTCATGAGTAAAAATTTTTATTATGTTTTATTAGTAACAACCGAAATTAATGTTATTTTTCAGCATCGCTCATGCCTCAGTAGCTTTCATTTTTTACAGCCATGAGCAACACCGAGGCAAAAGTAATTGAAAGATAAATTAATAATAAATACGAGAGAAAAAATCTGTCTTCGTCCACAAATTTTATTAAATGTAAATATAAATAAAAGATAAATTTTCATCTGAGACGGATGAAAAATATTCCCTTCATCAAGTAAGGTAGGAAGCGAAGAAAAATGCTATTAAATATAGATTGGATTTTTAATATAGATTTGAAATGAATGAAAAATGCAAGGATTATTTTGTAGGTTACCCTACTCCACTGAGGAAATTCAGATGTCGAAGAAAATGCGGTCGACTTGCGTGAAGTAAAGAGACATCTTGAAGGGTTCAATATTTTGATAGTGAACTGAAGGGAACATGAGGAAAAATTGAAGGAGCGCAGAGAAGTCTTTCTTTCCACGAAATGAGTTCCCGACTCGACTTGCAGCTCCAACGGACAAGAAAGAGGGAAACTTTCGCGCCTATTGAATAATCTATTACTCATGGGCTCTCACCACATGAAGATGATAAAGCATTCTCTCAGTTAAATTTTTTGATATTTATGATCTTCAAAGCTTACAAGCTGCCCGACATTAATCAATTAAGAAATTCTCAGACTTTTTAAGCTTTTGCATCGGATCTTATATTAGGGTACCTTAAGTCATAAATAAAGCACGTATTTTTATAAAAATCAAAATAACTCGATACTTGAGCCCAGAAAGTCCTGAGTACAGAAAGGATTAGAGAATCGGATTAATCATTATATAGCAAGTAGGGTATGGAGCTACTACTGTAGAAAAATTCCATCGTCGTTTGAATTATTTTTTTTCATCCATGGAGTAGTTACTTTGATAAGGTGCATTGCCGAAAAGAAAATTTGGTATCTTTAGATTACCTAGGAGTATCGAGAAATTCAACTATTCTTGCCTATTCATGAAGAGATTGTTCCTTTTTAGAAGTACTATTGAGTAAAAAAAGCCGAAAAACAAAGACCGTATCATTTTAATTGCATTAAGAATTCACTAAAAGCCTGTTTAATTGGTTGAATTTGGAAATGATGGATTTATTTCACACGATTGAAAAGTAACCCCCAGACTATACTTTTAACCTTTCAATAACAATTTCATTTACCACCATCCTCTCCAGAACATAATACATTGGAAACCCAGACGTCAACTGCCAACTTATATTCTATTTACTGTATAATCTATCTCCTTCTATGTTGAGTTAACACTACATGTGAAAAATTTAGGATTTCAGTTATAACAAAGCAATAGTAAAACAGAATTCAGATTCGAGTACTAAAATGCTCAGGCAAAGCTATAGATTCATTTTAAATGGTGAAAAATTCTCAACTAAATATATTAATATTTTTTTCTATAATATGGAATACTCTTGTGGGACTTCGAAAGTAAATATAGAAAATGTTCCTTAGTATAACAGAAATCCTTATAACTCATGTTTTTATTTCAACTATTTCATTTTACATCGAGGAAATGTTGAATGAGTATAGAATAATAATTTCCACTGAGATAAATTCCATAATTGTTTGTATAATTTAGTTTTTTATATAAACAAATAAAATCGGTTTAACAATTCTCCGGTTAAATCGATTTTAAACTATCGATATTCCAGATTTTTTTATCAGATTCGTCGTTGTAAGGCTATTTGCTTACAAGAAATGGTTCCATTATAGTAGTATTTTATCACAATCAGATGTAGAAGAAATCGGGGGATTAACCTTACATCAAGAGAAAAGAGGTTTTAAGCGGCTGACTGAACACGATTCATAACCTAAATTAAGTTATTCATATTGATAGAAGATAGAAAATCTGCTCTGAAATGCTCTAAGACAATGCTGACTATGACAGCATCGCGTGACAACGGACCATTGAAACTCTCGATCTTATGGAGGACTAAAAAAAAAGAGATGGGTAACCTTCCATCGCATCCCTCAGACATAACTTCAAATTACGAAATAGAACATTTAAACGCCACTGAATGTAGGTCTTTAAGAAGCGTTAAAAAGCAAAGGATAGCGGTAATAGTTTTTTTCTCGCTGACACAACAGGAAATCGGATTAGAGGCGGAAGAATTAAAACTCATCCGAACGGCCAGTTTTTAGTATTCATCGCGGCTTACTGAGAGACTCTGAAGTAGAGAAGTATGAATCAAAGTGATCAGATTGAAGAAAGACGTGCTCCTGTGAAGTTATTCTCTGCTCCAATGGATGCAGAAATATGCGTTGTGTGTCAAGCATTAAAAAAAGGTGAGGAAAGTCAGGATTAGATAAAAATAGCGGCGTGGAGAGAATGCGTTGAAAGAACAAGAAATGCAGCGAGAAAGGGATTAGATATTTAAATAGAAATTTCAAAATAACATGCTTAACACAAGAAACGAAAGATCTGAAAATATTACAATTTGGAGAGGATTAGCAGTCGAAGGTTCGACTTGTTCCTCATCTTAACTTCACGAAGGATTTCGATAAATACAGTTACCTAATAAATAATTAAAAAAACCACAAAGATATTAAAGCCTACTTAAAGTAACACTTCTAACTTTGACTTAAATTACTTCCTTCTTGCCAAGAGAGATATTTATTGGAATAAATACTTTCCATATTATAAATTATTCTCCATGTCAATAGTTAATGCAATAATCAAAAATAGATTTTATCATTAAATGAAAATTTACGAGTATCTCTATTTATTACGCGGATTACCATTTATTGGTAATAAACTTGAAGAATTATATTTTATTAATATCAATTGTAAACTGATTAGCAAGTTTTCTAATCTGAGTATATTTTTCATGCATGAGTTGTACATCTCAAAAACTGCTGACTGTATACTAATCATGCCCCCTACCACACGCTGAAAGGTGGCTTTCAAGGTATATATTTATACATAGACGGGTATGCATTATATATTTTGAAAATTATTCGGTATTAGAGCTGAGGAATAGGCTTGAATATGCCCTATTACTCTCGTCTATTTCTGATCGTGGGAAAACAGGAAACTAACGGAAATGGTCATGGCCAAGTAGATTCAAAACGGTCTATACTAGAAACACCCTACATTAAGAGAAACTGTATCCGCTACAAATCTCAATGGCATGAGCTACATACAAAGATAATTACACGATTAAAAAAAGTATCAAAGAAAATATTTCTTATGGTATAAAAGTTGATGAATTCCTTTCATTGTGAATGTAACGTTCACCTCGGGAATGAGAACGTATGCTAATGCATGGTGCAGCGTATAGCATATTTCCCATAATTCTTAGCGTATAATTTATTTAGTTATTATTTAGTATGCATTTGAACATCAAAAAAGTAATTTCGTGCGTATAAATAACAAACCATTGAGACCTACTGAGAATCATTCTTAATTGCTCCAATTACTTGAAAATCATTGTTATTAATTAATGAAATTTTTGAAAGTAAATAAATATCTATATATAAAAATTTTACTCAGTCACAAACAGACTTTCGATAGTTAATATTATATATATATATATATATATATATATATATATATATATATATGGTTAATATAATAGTTATATAATTATCTCCAAGAAAGTTAATATAACATTAATACCACCAAGTTCGTAGATAAAGAGAATTTTATAGCTTCAGATTTCTTATTATTCGAGTAATCAAATTTCTTATAAAAATGTATCATTGTATAAATCAGCTATTTTTTCTTCATCGGAAGAATACATTGAGTACTGAAATATTCGTTTGTGCAAACGCATATTTCAGTACTCAATGATGCGTTTAGAGTTTACAAGCAAAGTCATCGTTATAAAGATTATTTTTCCCTCAACTTCAGTTAACGACGGTTAAATATTCAAGAGGTGGAACAATGCAGAAAACATAAACAAGACGCGAGCGACACCAACAGTTAATCGGGCACTCAGATTTATCTTCTTTGAGGTGAAATTGAAGGAAAGATAAATACCTCAAAATATTCCTCAGAGTATTCCTCAAACGAAATGGACCGTAATTTCGCCGCTATCATTGGAAACGGTCGCTGCTTTGAGGGATCTCTTTCCAAGAGAGACGTCTTCATTTCCTCTCATTATACATATCTCCTTCTCTCTCTCTCTGCAATTATTCAAATACGCCAAACCCGCTTTGCCTTTCGATTCCGAGTATTTTACAGAGATTCCATCTTCCCCTTTGACTTCCTATTTATGTTCGTTTGTCTTCCAACTCCTCATTCCGCGAGTAAGGGATGAACGATAGGATAAAGAGGAATGCGAGGAGAGGGCCTGGGAACTCGGTCAGTGCCGCCTATCGGTATAGGAGATAAACAGGGATTCCTTTTCCCACGACCCTTGCAATTTACCTTCATATCTGTGTCCTTATTCTTCGTCCCTTTCGGCTCGCGAATCCCATTTCCTCGCTCCCATAATCTCTCGAGACCAGCTCGTTATTTATACAATCCGGATTTAGTGGGCGATAAATCCCTCAAGGAGTTTTCAATTAAGGCAGAAGTTCATTTAGGAAAGGACTTAACGAACCGGTTTTATGCTTCTAATTCGTCGTAAGTTAGTATTTTGCGAGTGATTTTCTTCTCGACGAAAAAAAATATGCCAGAGAAACTAATGTCTGAGGTGAGAAAACGTAGAAAACTAATTTTAATTTGCGATTTAGATAATTAAGTTTTCTTTTTCCTAGATATCTGTCAACATTTTTACGGTAATACATACTTCCTTTAGCAGAAATCTGTTGGCCATCCAAAATGCGATTTTCAATGCAAATTTCGTAAGGAAAACGTACGAAAATCTCTAAAATTATAATACTTGCTAATATTCTAATATTTTTATATTTTGATGTAACTAAAGGTACATTTTACATTCCTATAAACTTCATTGCCATGATGAGAAAAATCATTGTTTGGTATTTCGTTTCGTCGGAAGTTATAAAAAATTTATCGTTTTATCATGCCGAAAAATTAGATGAGAAACAAGGGAAAGCCAATTTAAATTATTAAATTATTCAAAAATGGGATGGGCGGAAATTATTTTTGAAGCATTTTGTGAGCGCTCATCAATCAATGGCCTTAATCAGATAATCCACGTTCGAGAGAATGACGGCATCGGACGGCGATGACGTAAGAGACACGGAAACGATCCTTCGCGCTGCAACACACGATAGATGTGATTTAACATATGAAAAGCGACATGCTTCACCCTTCAAACAACCAAAAGGTTCCCAGCACCGGTCATTTCCCATACATCAATCGTCAAACTTCGCCTCATGTAAAAGTCGAGGATAACGGGCAATGAGGAAGAGCGAAGGAATAAAATGAGTCCTTTGAACAAAACCGCTTTTTCCGCACTTCGAATTTCTCAGCCTTCCGAAGCAGGAAAACAAATAAAACGCGGTGTCCGAGCGTCACGACGCGTGGGCCTCCTCAGTGGACCGTTGGAACGGGCGTTCATCTCTCTTCTCGCGACTCCGCGTGATTTATTCGGCACCTTCAAGGTTACTTAATGGAAGGAAGAACTTCCGCAGTAGGAGGTAAGAGACCCTCGAAAAATAGACGGGGCCGAAAGAGAGGTGAAGCGGGAAAGGAACTTCTCCAAAGTTAACGGTCGAGTCAGGCGATTGTTACCACCAGGCAAAAGAAGCGAAATTCCATCAATCTCATCGTGTCCGAGATGACCGACATATCCACCTTTGCGGTGAGGTTTTCCCACACGAGGATCCCTGAGGGATGAAAGAGTGGGATCGCTCTTTAACAGGATCGTGCGAGTGATAGATTCGTCGATCCCTTATCGCAATTGATGCGATCCTTGTTATCTTCACCAAAGGACGACGGAAAGAGAGTGATGAAATTGTGCGAGGATCTTCATCACTTTTATCTTGCGTAAAATCTTCTATGATGGAGATATAAAATTGCCTTCAAACCATTAGAATTGGCGGGACATTTCTCGTTTGGGGTAGAAGCTTTAAATTCGTTTTTCCGAGGCTTTCGTTTAAAATTTCCGATGATTTAAACCAAATTTCGTTTCAAAGTTCGATAACTATTCCTTTTACAGCTGATGCAATGGCAAATTAGCTTTTGATAAAACAAAAGTCATAAGCTCTTTTCCTCTTTTAGGAAAATGAGCAGACGACCCACCATATTATGAACTACAATCGAACCATTTCAATCGATTAATTTCAATAAATTATCAAACTCAAAGTTTAAAAATTATTCCAAAGCAAATAGTAAAAATGCAGATATACTCTATGAGATAACTCTCTACATAATGAGGAACTTAAACATTTAATGATATAATACCATTTGTTACGCTATATAATCCCAAATTTGAACTTCTCGTTTTCGTTTAGTTTTTATAATTTATTTTACACCTACATATGGTATCCTATGCTGAATCACAACAAAAATATTTATGTAGTCACATACTTTGATCTAAATCACGTAAATGAATTGAGCAATATTTTCAAGAGATAAAAATATACTTTACACTAGATACGCACATATGAATGACACATATGCGGATATGCCACTCGAAAAATCCTGTTTGCCTTTACATTATTTGAATTCCATAGAATTTTCAAATCTCACTACCCAATCTCCTCCACCCATATAAATCAGTACATAGAATGGCACATGTACGATTATCTCTTTAAAGTCGAACCAAAGAAATACGCGAATATAAAAAGACTAAATTGAATTTCGAGAGGCGCAAATGGCCCAATTGCTGTCATATGCCATTTCTCCGTTTCCGCTTCCTTCCAACTGCCTCTCCCACTCTCTTCACTTCTTTATCTGCCTTCTCTTCGTAGGCGTGGGCGGTCAACTTTGTGACCTGCGGTGATCACGCCTTCTCGCGATGGGAAACGGCTATAATGAAAACCAAACACACGGTGCACGCGGCTCGACGAATCGTGACTGTTGTCGGAACGTGACGATGCAAAGTCGGCGGTCGTCCCAGTTCTAGAGAAGCAAAAGTCAATCGGGTGGAGGGGAGTAGGTCGGTTCGGAGGCGACTCAAGGGGGAGGGCCCCCGGGAGGTTATGCCGGGGGCGTGGCGAGGGTCGAGCCGAGTCCATCGCCCCCGACGACCTCGGAGATCTAAGGGTTGAGGAAGCTGGGCTGCAGCACCCACCCGGATACACATCAATAACAGTGCGAAGTGTATCACGGCTTCGTTTCCCACGTATATCCTCGGGTCCAATTTTTACATACCTTGTCTCTGGATGAGTGACGGTGAAAGCTAAGCGAATGGCTTAAAGAGTTGTGATTTTCATCTCGAGGTAGCCCATTCGGTCATTCCCCGATTATTTCTCGTCCAGGAAGACTGGTCAATTTACTCCGATGACTATGCTACCGTCTTAGCATAGTTTCTCTTAACCTTGAGCCGTAGACGAAGATATGTGTTAGAGCAGACTTTTAAGAAATTTCTATGTCTTTATAATTTACTATATAATTTACTATATAATTTACTATATCTAAAGTTTGTGAAGCGCATCTAATAGAGGAAACATCTGGGAAAAACTGTTCATTCGAAATTACCTATTACCAGGATAAGATGTCGCACATATTTGAGATAAAGGAAAATAGCAACATAAAATCTATAATCACTTTTCAAAAATTACCAGAAGTATCTCTTTAGGATTAACATTATCTTATAATAGCATTTCGAAGGGTTTATAATTTCACATAATCACATACTAATTAAATTAAAATACCTCAGCAGATAAGCCTTAAATAAAGATCTCCGAAAAACGCTATAAACTTAAGCTACTTAATTTGAAGTTCATTATTATATTTCAACGCTCAAGGACTTAAAGAATTTCAATTGGATCAGATACATTCAAAGAGCTAATCTCCGAATTAGCATTTCATTAAGTTGAATAACAAGCTACGACTCAAAGATTAACTAAACTTTCCAGTTCCAGAACCCGTTAAATTTCGCAACCCTGAGATAAACCTCGTTATATATCACGGAAAGACATCGGAATTCCAAATTACTGCATCGAATTCTCCCTCTTTAAGGAAATGAGCTTTGCTATAAGATCACATGCGCAGAGAAACCCTTTCCGTGAGCCCACATTCACGGCCACGAGACAGCGATAGCTGCGGGCACAATGGGATCGTGTAAGAGCGAGCTCGACTCAAAGGGTACATCATCCAATTACAAACACTTGGACTCCCCGTTTGTGTCTTTCTTCATTTCTTCTCTGCGAATGAATTAAAAGAGGCCACAAGTCTCACGGCTGCCTTCTCGTGCTTCACGCGGCGCCCCTTCTCTTATCTTTGCTCTCGCAGCGAGAGACAGAAAGAGCATAACCTCAACAGGCGAAAGAGGTGGAATATGCAGAAGAGCTCACTATTCTGTGGGGTATGAGGTCGACGTACGTCCTCTGCCTCCTCCGCCAAAGTAGTTTCTCTGTAATATCGGCTGTAAATGATTGGCGAATCAATTGTCCCTTTTGTATCAACAATAGATTATTTGACGTTATTTACCCTTAGTGATTCCAAAAAATGGTGACAAGTGGATCAATTAGCCTTTCTCTTAAAGTAACATGTTAAATATATTTTCACTGACTTATCGTTAGACCAGAGGTGCCAAACTGGAAGCCTCGACTGCATCTCTTGCTGCCCAAGATGTGAAGGGGAGTGTCGTTTTCGTAATATGACATAAAATAATTTTCTTTTTAACCTGAAGCCTCTCTTTTCATTCATTCTAATTGAGAAAATATATACCCGATACTTTATGATAAGATTTGTCACACAATTCACATGTTACTTAGGAAGCGCATAATCACGCAAACATTTATTTGCGCTGATAAAAATTAATGAAACAGCTCATAAGTGAAAACTAACCGATGACAATCTTTTTGCCGATAAGCATATTCACAATTACTATCTCAAAATCTTTAGAAGCCTTCTGGAGGCAAACGATGGTAAATCTCCGACAAGAACGTATAAAAAAGTAGTAATATTTCAAATTTAGCTGTAAATATCATGAGCTCTGTGATATTTTTGTACATCAATCAATAATTCATATCAACAATTATCTGCACCTGACTTTAGCCATCATTCAATGCTTCTCATTCCAAGTAAAACCGAGTCCTCTATCTTGTGAAAATACATCTTGAAAAATGACTCTCCTGCTTTGAAGACACTCCGTGGCTGAGGCGATAACGGCAGAGGCACCGTAAACAAAGGGCATATCCTCCTGACACACTCATTCTGTCCCATCTTCGACTCCCACGCGGAGGCCTTCCACTGAGGACCTCGTGGCCCATTTCTCACACAACCAAACTCTATTAATCTTCGCCAGAGTGACAAAGGAGGCGATATTTCCTATCATAAGCACTCAAGAAATTTTCCTGTTATTGAAACTATCTAAAGCATATCCTGAGATAACTAATACGAAGATTATTTTCAATTTAACAAAGAAATAAATAGAAGCAAAGCTAATACACTTCGAAATATTAAAAAGAAAAAACTTAAAAAACACTCACAAATTAAAAACATATACAACACCGGTTTCGGCACGATTGGCCATCCTCAAGTGCATTGTAGGAAACGGGGAACATGTAGATATTGTAGTAATAAAGGAAAACTGAAGCAAATTCACATACTCAACATTAATCTCCTCCTAGGTATCCATCCTCACTTGCCCTCAGTCCCTATTCCCTAATTTTGCTTCGAGGAATTATTTCAGAAAAATCTTTGCGAAGCACAATTTGTGAATGAGTTTACCTTACCGAAATATTCGGGTCCAATGAAAGGATCGGACAAAAATCTCGAGATATTTACCTCCCATACTGCAAGCAGTAATAGGTTTGACAAATTGAAATTACTCTGTATGCTTCATAAACATTTTTCTTCGCGATGACAATATTTCATTGCGACGTAACGTAGGTTGAACCAGAGAGTCTGTTAAGTACGATCGTCCTTTTGATTTTGCGAAACACAATTTGGATGTGATGAGGATTTTAAACGATAAACTAATTTTGAAGCATGTCTATGATTGCATCATACAAATTAACATTTTGCGCAAAATAGGATTTTAAAAGTTCATGAGAGAAGTAAAGCTATATTATTTTTTAGGATGAGTATATAAGGAAATTGTCCCTAATTGTCCCCTCGGATAAGCTTCTAGATTTGCCACTGCGAAATAATTATGCCCATGAGAAAATTATCCTCAAAAAATCTTACTCTAACTCTTGTAGGCATGTAAGGCATTACTAATGTTAAGAGGTGAAGCATCTCCTTTAATGTGGTAGCAAACCCCTTCATGTGACTGTGGACACGTCGTTACTCAAAAAAATAAAATCTTAGTAAATCGTATTTCCATAAGTAGACTCTGTTGATATCTTACCAAATTTATGTACTACAAGGCGAGAGGAGGATAAAAGCTTCCAAATAAGCCCATAGAAAGGCCCCGCTTATCAGGTAGGTTTCTAGCTCAGTATAGTAAGAAAACGACGTTAAACCATTGGACGTGTGAGAGATTAGATTATTTAGCAAGTTAAGCAATAAAATGCTTAATTTATCGTTTCCCACTTCCAGAGTTTCTCTTCCTTCCACGGAGAATTTTAATGGCGAGCGAAAGCACTATGTTTCATGTCTAAAAAGAGCTACTTAAAAATTAATCCTTTGCTTGAAAATTTCTCATTAAGTTTCTACGAAGTATATAAGTATAGGCTTATTCAAACTATTCTTTTCGGAATGGTTTTGGGGGAGAATGCAAAATATACAGTGGTATTCAAGCCTAAGGGTTTAATTCATCAAATGAGGAAATAATCTGATAAAAGCCGGAGTCAGTATCAAAATTAAGCGGAGAATTCTAAGGTAAAATAATAATTTTCAAGACAATCGATCCAGAAGTCAACTGCCATTACTTGTTCCTTATATATGTACATTGGGACGACTACAGATAGAGTAGAAATCTACTAATAGTTGGAGATGAATAATTTCGTAATTACCGGTACTTAGGCAAATAGTATGTACCGGAAACTGCAAGAGTGATTGGAGAACGTGAAACAGTACATAAAGTGTTTTGACAAGTGGCTTTTTCTACGATAAATTCATCCTGTGAGAGTCGTCAAAACAACAAGAGTTTGCACTATATCAATTACATTCGCTTTATCTAATTTCTATTAAACCTATCCTCGTATTAATGATGCTTGGCAGCCATGACCGGAATACATTATAGAGAGCGAAGCAAATCATAAACGCACACCGAGCAGTATTCAATGATTTAATTTTCATTTGCACGTAGTGAGAAATACAAATTGCATTTCTAGTAAATACCAAAAAACCTTTTCCTCTAACTTCGTTACTTTGTACACACACCACGCTACAAATAGCAACAGTAAGGTTTGGGGCAAACATTCCGACGATTAATAGCGACCGCTCCCTAGGGGACAAAGTAAACATTCTATCTCATGGAAGAGAGCAGATAAAACAAAGGATTTGATGCGAAATGGCGCTACTGCGGTCCAACAAACTTCGTAAGGTACGAAGATACGATGTCATAACGTGTTTAATTTAGCAGTTCCGAAGCTTAATTCCGTTAGAGACTGAAATAACAACCTCCGTCAATACACCTAGAGAACATCTTCCCACCTCTCAGTGTGCCCGAAGACGGTAATCATCTCAGGAAAACTACCGACAGGAGTCCTCGTTATGCGACCTTTAATCCCAGCCGCCCGTTTCCTCGCAAAGCTAAAATACAGCACATATGCGCGCATGGTTGATTAACTAATAACGGCTCAAAAGCGTCCGTTAGATGAACATTTTACGTGAGGAATAACTTTAGGAATATTTTAGTACATGAAATCTGGCATGATTTTCATAGAATTACATAAGCATGTATTGGAGCAGCATTACACTGCAGGAGCTAACACTGCTACGAGATTTCATTTTACAGAAATCTCTGAACTATTCAGTATTTCCTCGATTCAAGTTTTCCGTAAAAGTTTATTCGCCTAAAAATTAAAAATAGCAAAAAATGTAAAACTGATTTTGTTTGGACAAAAACGCTTCGACGGAGTGATCCTTCCTGAGATGGCAAGTCCTTTACAAAATGAAAGATAACTAATTGCATAAGCAGGGTTGAGGAATTTCATGTAATTAATGTAAAATCCTTTAACTATCTTATTTACGAATAATTTAATTCAGTATTTTGTAAAGTATATAATATTTCGAATAATTAATTTTCGGCTTCTGCTTCTCTTCCTTTTCTTTCAAATTTACATCGTACTCCCATAAAGATAATGTGTTTGCTCGGGAGAAACGCAATAGACGATTTAAGTAGAGGCTGTATATCTTTTATTACCGATTCCTCCTGCCACTCACCGAAAGGCGGCCGGTAGAGTATCAATGTAGATGTCTTTTTAAAGACTATATTTCGAAAATAAAATGATCCTTAAAGGCTTTGCCGCAGAGAACTTCCCCTTTAACCCCATGGTAGTTCAAAAACTGAATCGACATTTCCTGAAGTACTGACAACATATAAAATAGGGGCCTTCTAAAAGATCAATAGATATTCCGAAGTATTACCAAACGGTGAATGTGTTAATTCTTCAATCCTGCACAATTCTTGCCACCTTCGGTAACAATTATTTTCTTTTCATACTTCAAAAGATTAATTGGCATCTTCTCCTGAGACCTCATCGTTCTCCGCCATCCCTTGCTTCCAATCCCATTTCCTCTTCTTATTTCGCATATCCCCTAATAGCATCTTTACCTCCCTTTTTTATCTTCCCTCTTTTCTTCTCGGAATCACCGTCCTTTCTATTCTCCCCTCTCCGCTTTAATTTATACTCATCCTAATACTACTCCATCTTCCTCATCCCCTAACCCTATTGCACAAACAACGGAGGGACGGATTTTGGGGGGGTTGTGTGTATGAGAGGGGAGATGGAACAGTAGTTGCCGAAAATAGAGAATGTCCCTCAGTCGGATGAGACGAAAGGGTAAATGAGTGAGTCTCCTTCCGGGGGTTGAGAGAGGGAAATCGAAGATGGGGATGAAGAAACACGGCTGCTTGCTCTCTGGGAACGTTCAGTTTTGACTTTTCGGGTTTGCAGATGGAGAACGTTTCCTTCCCTCGGGAGTAATGTGGTTGAGGAATGTAAGAGGGATTGTGCAAGAGAGGGGAGAGGAATCTTCAACCAAAGGAGGAGGGCGCCAGTATTGGGACACCCGAACACACTCTCGGACATATATAGGAAACTGCAACATTTGTGATCCATTAATAATGACAAGATACTTCAATGATTGAAAAGTTTTCACAAACTACGATGAAATCCTCCACCATAAAAGCGGAGATTTTCGGAATGTGTAAATTGTGAAGGAAGAAAATGGAGTGTTTTTTTTTACTAAATAAAATTCTTGAAAGAGCGAGTACTTCGAAACCCAGGTAAAAGAAATACGTTGATATGCCACTCTTAGGATGAGTAGATCAAGTCAGAATTCTTGGATATTCAAGTTAAAAATAATTTGTAATATTAGTATGCGTATTCTCTTCCCGCAAGAAATTAAACAAATTCCACTCCGAATAAGGAGAAGGTAAATTACTTTGCATTAGGAGGCATGCTCCTTGAAACCGAAGAAATAAAATAAGTTAAAAATAGTGACATGACTGGGACTCGCACCCAGGTCTTCCAGGTAGAGTCTAATCTTTGATTGTTTTGCAGTTTAGTGGTTAACTACCACTACTAGTACTAGTTTAGTGGTTAACTACCACTAAACTGCAAAACAATCAAAGTTCCTACAAAGAGATTTGGAATCGCCGTGGTATGGTTTCTTAGAGGTTAATATACCTGCCCGGTAAGTGGGAGACCTGAGTTCGAGCCCCAGTCTTGTTGATTTGTTTCATTTCTGTTAAATTCTCCTCCACCTTAAGCACCTGGAATACTACGATAGTACGATGTCAAGAGAGATGTGATAGTGTCTGTTGTAGGATAGTCTTCTTTTTCTCCCTTCCCACTCATTTGGAGAATTTAAAGAGAGATGAGGATGCTCTTTAAAAAAAGGTTTCGAAAGCAATGAACTCCCTGAGGAGGGATTTCTGTTCCCTTCGCCACTTCCGCTGTTTACTGAAGCTTTACTTAAAGGAGATGACGCTCTTCTTCGGTGCCACTGACGAGGGACTGACGACAGAAATTGGGGGCTTTTTCGTCTGTTTGTCGTGACATCGCTTTTATTTCACTCCCCCGCTATACTAATGGCTCGGATTAGTATTTGATGCAGCGGATGAGATGTTTGGCTCCTCTTTCGTCTTCCTCGCTTTCTATTCATTCGGATGAGCCCTACTTTATTTTTGACTCCGAAAAGAATGTCGCCCTCATAATAATGTCAGGTCGAAAATAGACAAATAAAGCATCTTGCTTCACTTTTCTTTGAAGTGAGGATAATAGATTCCTCGGGGATTAGAAAATCGGAAATGTAGGTAGAAAGGATCGACATTATGAAATCGTCAATAAATAGAAAATCCGAGAATATTTCGAAAAGAATACTTGCTCTTTGAATAGTCATATTTGTAATTTTCTGAAAAATATCCATTCTGAGGGATAAAAATGAAGAGAAATGCGCAGAAAACGTTGGTTGAAACGAAAACAACCAACAAGAACAAGAATCAAAGTCTCACTTAAGCAAGTGTCAAAACTTTCAAATGTGTTCCGTAAATATCCACCTTTTTTGTCTGAAACCTCACTTTCCTTGTCGTAAGCCAAGTCTAACCAAATTGCACAGAATTTTTTCCTAATTGATATAATTGATATTTTACGTAAATTTGTTTGCTGAGAAATTTTAAATATCATAGGATTTATTTGAAATGAAGCAAAATGTTAGAAAAATTAAAACGCATAACTAACCCACCTTACAGCCATACAGCAGCACATGTCCTAATAGTTGCAGCTGAACAGAACACTGCTGTATATCTATCGACAAATGATGTCAAGCTTACGGGTTTTGTTAAAGCAATGTCAGCCAGGATAACAACCCAACGAAGGTGAACAGGACATGTTCCAGAGAAAACAAAAAGCTCCTAAATCGTAGAAAGTGATAGTGCTAAAACACAGTCCAAAACCTCAACATTCGGAGTCAGAACTCCGTAGGGAAATGATGAAAACTTTCAACTTTTCACGTCTTTGGACAGCAAGGCTGAATTCCTCCACATATACTGCTATACATGACTTGAAGAGAAAAATGTAGATGCAAAACTCGGAATTTATAGCGCTCTTATTTCTAACTCAGGTATCAGTGGGTATACTGTATAACTGTATAACTCCAGTTTAAGCGAATTCATTATAATACCATTAATTTTTGAAATCTTCCAATTCTTAGGAGCCAAATGATAAAGTGATACGCTCATGATGAATCGCACATGGATAATCTAACTCTGATTGGGTAAGGTTGGGCTTTCGATATACAAATCTTCACACAAATTTCTTCTAAGGCCCGGATTACTTTTTCAATATCCATAAGAGATGGAAGCTCGTTGAGAAAAGTAAGGGTTAGTTAATTAAGTATCAGATAGGTGATGAATTTCATAACCCTTGGAAAATAACAACAAACGTGTTATTGACAGTAACCCGAGAGTTTTCTCAACAAGCCTCAAGTCGCTGAAATACCCAGAATTACATCGGCATGAAATGCACATATGATCTAAATCATTCTGATTCATGGTCGCAGGCAAAAGAAAATGTTTCGTTTTCTCGGAGTGGATAAAAGGAAGGCTCAAAGGGTAGAGGAGAGGCGGCTGAAGAAGCGAGAGAGTTGTGGGATTAAGAAGATTCTCTTGGCGCGAGCGGTGACGAAAAGAGAATAAACATTGTGTTGAGAAAGGAAGTCACCCGCGACACGGAGCCGATGTTTTCTATAAACGAATTTTTTGCTCTTCGGGATAAGCGGAGAAAAGGGATCAGATGTGAGACTCATTTGTTGTCGCAGGTGTTTGGAATGCCATGTCTTGGTCGGAATGCCGACGAAGGCGGGGGACAAACCGAAATGTAAGCATAGGACTCACCGCTTCGCAAGGGTAACGAAACATTGGGGAGACGAAATAGATTGTTCCTTAGTTTTTACATTTTTATCAGATGATACATAGAAGAGCACTCACTGTTTTATTTTTCGGTTAACTTTTGCGATGCTGAATTTATAATAAATAGACCTTCGAAGAATTCACGGTTGCAATTACCAGAATAAAATCAAAGTGCTCGACCATGGATTGTTTTTTTCTTTTCTATCGAAGAGGAGAAAGAACTGATTTGCAAAGATGAAACATTTGTTTACATGGATTTGGAATTGAATGATATTTGCATGAGATACCGTTACATTGGTCATATATTGATGAATGAAATATATTTCGTTTGTCTTTTAGTACAGAATGTAGAAAAATACATTTCTCACTTAATTTTTCTCAGTTCTTTTTTATTACCGTTATATTATAAGGTATGATTCATATTAAGCGATAGCATTCATTCTGGTTACTCCTAACAAAATGCTTTGAAAAATGTTATCCCTAGAGTTGTTATGCTTCACTTGCGTGTCCTCATTACGTTCATAGCATTCTAACTCGTGAAGGAAATCAAAAAAGCTACCTCTTACCTAATAAGCCTCATTATCCTCTTCTGGCAATTGCTGGCTAAAGTAAAGGGGATGAGATTCCAAGCGGCCTCCTGACTGCGTACTTAGACAGGCAGGTAGACATGGAAAATCATACTCGTAAGATTCCAAAAACCGGAGGATAATTTTACAAGATAGATTATCAAAACATACTTGAAGACACAGAAAATCATAGGCAAGGAAACAATTTAATTATGTTAACAGCTGCTAATAAATAATTAAAATAGCACTACGCCACTAACAAGGATAGAATAAGGATAAATTTGAGGCAAAGTCTGATAGGTACGATCGATTATGATACTAATCGATTAGAATTCGAATATAAATCCTGAGCAAAATATGTCTTTTTAGAAAAATCAATTCTTTTAATACACTGAACACTATTTAAATCCGGAGAGATAATTTTGAACGAACTCGGGAATCGCTTCGGTTAATTATGATGGGCTCGTTCTTTCATCGAAAATAAAAAACTTAAGATGGATTATTTCATAATCAATATATAAATTTCCCTTTCACGACTAATCTGCTTGGAATTTCATCTTAAAAGGTCTGCCAATCCAATTATTCAGCCAGATTAAAAGCCTTGCGCCGAAAGGCAGTTGCTGAAACGTGAGAGATGACACTAATGGATGAAATTGCTTTCGCGAGAAAAGCACAGTCTGTTTTAATGCTGCTGCTTTTGATGTTTCAAATCCTCTTTATCCACTTACGATTAATAACGGATCGTATGATGGATATAACAGCCCGCGCGATGAGCTTAAAGTTCGCCCGTTTTCTGATGGCAGCACTGGGCTCTCCCTCTTGAAAAGCTCCCCAGAGCACTCTGTGCGTGGGAAGATGAACTACCAACGTAAGCTAAAAAACCTTTAGGGAAAATAATCCCTCACGAAAGAATGCGACGAGAAACGAGTTGTTTCCGCGAGCGAACTTTTCGTTCCTAATTAAAACGTCATAAACTTCCGGGGAACAGAAATGATGAGGCGAGAATCACCTTCATGATCGCTGCCGGTTCGTTCTGACGAAAAACGCCTCATCAAAAGGTCATACGACATCTTTCGGATAAGAAAATTACAGAGAAACTTATAGTTTGGATCCTTAAGGTTAGATGTGAATAACCTAGAGGATGAAGATTATCTAGTCAACTCTGGTCTGGCAACGGAAATGATGTAGATAGTTCCTATTCAAAATTATAGGTTCTTAAAATGAGAACTTAATGTCGACTGATGATAGCAAAATTCTAGGGTATAAAATTTGAATCCTAGCCGATTCATGTATCTGAACTTGAACAATTAATACCATAGATAAAAGTTGTCAACAAGGAATTCGTCATGAGCATATTCTAAGCTTTCTCGAGAACACACTTAAATTATGACAAATTGACCATACACTTGAGCATCAAAAAATGTAAGAATTTCAATATAAAAAAATTAAGTTGTACTCAAAAATCACTCGAAAAGTTATACAAATGTGTATGCTATCCTCGCTCAACTCTATCTTCAAATAAGCATCTTAATCCGGCGCAAAAACTTGGACATGAAGAGACGAGACTGCTTGTTAAAATTCTTTCTTAAATTGCAATTTTTGAAAACTAATCATGAAGTTGATTTGAGTTCCTCCAAAATAAGCTTACATGAGAAAGATGCATTTCGATGGAATTCCAAAAACATCACTAACCTCAAGCACGTATTTTTCGGAAACGAGGGCAAATAGCATCCCCGCGTTCAGAGAAAGAGGTAATCAACTTGTTTCCATAATTAGAGAACTAGAAAATTTTCCGCATCCCAGTGAAAACGAATCGCTCTCATTGTCCTTATTCGAATTAGCAAGTGAGAGACCGATTTCCCAAAGGTTCCCACTTAAAAGAATTTTCTTGCACAACTTTCCTCTCCATTCAAAAGTCCAACATTCGTTCGCTCATCCGCTTTATTTTTGGCAAATATATATCGGATTTCTTCAGTTCTCTCAAGCGAACGATGAAAAATTAAATCATTGTCTAAGAAGAAGTTGAAAAGAGAGACCAATTTAAAAATAAAAGATACAGTATTCTGCAAGTTGAGAGTAGAAAATGTCGATAAATAAACGTCATTATTGTCTAAGGAAGAATTTTCTTACCCATAGTAAGTACAGTCATTTTCTCTCTTGACATAGATCATATAAATCGGATACCATAGCACAGCTGAAGTGTGCAGTGTTCCCTTCAACCAGTGTTCTCCAAACTACGGACCAAATCCGGCCCGCGAAAGGTTTCAATGAGGCCCGTGGGTGAATTGGATGTTATACTCAGTAAACTCTTATAGTGAGACATTTAATAATCTCACTTTGCTATTTCTGAGAATTATGATTTATTTAAACTAAATGCATTCTTGCATATAAAATCTACTTCAATTATTCCTTTTTACTACACGATACATTATATTTGGAGATTTTTAATAATCCTTCAGGATTCTCTTAGGAATTCTGGCACACCTAGCTTTTTCTGTGAACTAAGGAAATTAGAATTAAATTGAAATCACTATGTTGTTGCAAATATAAATTTTGTAATATCATTTAAAATATTGAATATTGTTATACATCTTTGTATCGCATCGATTATTCGTGATTTTTCCCATAAATTTCCCATTAAAACGATTTATGTAAAAGTCCGACCCAAGGATTCATAATTTTGTAAAAATCGTCGGAATACGTCACGATTTTGTCGAAAATGTAAAAGACGTGAACAAAATTTTCGGTATAATGTGCTAGGAATTTTGCAGTACATACAATACAGTTAGGAGAACTATCCAAATAAGCCTGCAAGTTACACAGGCCATGGTTTACTGCACTAACGGTGAACAATAAAATCAATATACGTCTGTTACTATTTTTATTGTACACTCTTAGCGCGATAACTTACTGTGTAGTTAAGTGGACCGTTTCTCCGAGTATTAAACTTAAATTAATAAAAATAAGAATTACTAATACGAATATGGGAATATTAGCATATTTGCTAAAATCCAAATTTGGTGAATATATATATCCTCGTTCGTTTCAGTAAAAGTGGTGCGATTAACAATCGCTCATTGATAACCTAATTCGAGACGATGTAAAAAATAAGTCACCTACATCGGCGAGTGAAAAACTGAAGAATTCTCTTTCGCAGAAAACAATACATCACGCGCTCAACCTCAAAATGCCCTCCAACAACCTCTACACCGCAGAAGAAACTCATCGTTGAAGCATATTACCTTAAACGAGCCCATTCACAAGTTCCTCTCCCACAGACTATTGCCGCTTCTCATCTGGGGCCCTCAGCGCCCACATTTGCGGCCCGAAAAAATACATGTCCTGGTTACGCTCCTCTCTCTTCATCGAAGACGAAAAATCCATCTTCCGAGAACAATGGAAAGAGAATGAATCGCGATGGAAAGAGCAGAATGGGAGTGCGAAAGATAGCAATGGTTTTGGGGTCATATTAGGCGCATTTAGGAATCGTATAAGAGATTGAATTCATGGAAGTTTTAGACGAGATAAATGACTTTCTTAAACTTCTTCCGATTGGAAAAATAAATTATTTCAAGGAATCGTCGGATAATCATATTCGAAACTTAATCTTTCTGAAGATTTTCAATGAACTGTGACTTCACCAGCAAAAGCTTATGTAATGGTAACCTAAAAAAAATAATTGAATTTTTTCGGGATTACAAGATTCTTTTTTGTCTTCTTCAATACTATATCTCAAAAATATAGATGAACAGAAGGGACAGAATGAGAACAATAAAAGGAAGAAAAAGTTCTAGAATAAACGTAATTACCGAATTACCAAAGAGACTACTGTCAGAACGTTAATTTTTGACTAGAAGCTACATAAATAAATCTCAAAAGCGATCTTTTAATCTTGTACCTATTGTACGAGTATATCTTCAATGAGAACGTGTAGCAATAAAGCACGTTAAATGATAAAACATTTAAAACTTTAGTCTTTTAATGATACATTTGTAATGTATTTTTCAAATATTTGATATATATGTTACATATTTTTAATAAATAGTATTATTTTCAAATAAACCTTTACTTACATAATAATTATTCTATCCAAGATTTCATGTTCAAACTTAATTTTGATTTCTCCCATTCTTAAAGAATTTCAGAAGTACCTTTACATTTCAAGTGCGGTTGATAATTGCTGTATAAAATCAGAAAGTAAAGAAGTGGCTTGTAAGAGAGGAATACCTACACTTTATTCTCTCAGTTTAATTTTAACAGGAACAGATCCTTATAAACTTTCGACGAATCATGCAGAAGCATGAATACTCTGAGTCTACGTATATAGAATGAGAGTAGATAATACCCAATACAGCAGAATCTGGCCTTCTCTTTTTTGCTTTTATCTCAGTCATTCATTCAGCTCATCCTTCGCATTCTCCTCTGGGTGATTCGGTAGATAAAAAGAATTTGAAGTTCAATTCCGAGGTGAAAATCACGGACCATGAACGAACAAGTCCATTTGGGAATAAAGTCAATTAAGTCGAGAGAGGAATGTTAGAGGAAATTCCGATACCAAAGGATCCTTGGCATTGGAATGGGACATTTTGAAAGTGGAATTCTATCGTGTATTTTTCAAACTCTTGTGAAAGTTTGTATTGTTGAGAGAATCCAAAACAGAACAGAATGCAGACTGCTAAAACGATATTTGATGTCCGTTACGCTCTATTCCATGCATAATGAGGAGGATTTGAAAGCATATTCGTTCATAAAGAACTATATTCCTTAACTGCTGAAATTTACTACTAAAATGTGGAAAATGAGTTAAAACAAAAAATAATTCGGCAGAAGAAGATAGATATTTAATAAGAGTACAGTTCGTGCATCAGAATAAATACGAAGGAGTGACATTTAGCTGAAGTTTATCGCAAATAAAATATATTCGAGATACAATAGGAAAGGCGAGTAGAATACGAAGACTAACAGAATCAAGATGAAATACTCGGCAAGAGTCAAAGAAATTGCTTATTTTCCCCATATTCGATGTAGTCTCGTATGCGCGATTTGGGATAAATTAGATCCATACCTACTATTACCATTCATAACAACACTATTCTCAGAGGAATATAATTAACGTAATATGATAATTTATATTTACAGTATTTATAAGAATCATTCAAAACAGTTGTGTAGAGATAAAAGAGTATTTTATTCTATTCAAAAAGAGTTGTGTAGAAATAAAACAACGAAAATTTCCTGCATCCTCCTTATATTTAGTCTTCTTCTTATGATATCCAGTCGTAAAACCTTATTTTCATCATTTCGTTATGATTTTACACGATGTTTGTATTTCAATATAATTTTTATACTAAAAAGATCTATGCGCTCTAGTTAAAGCAGTTCTGTATATTGAGTCTATATTGTGTTCTTCATTTTCTAGGAATAATGACGATAAAGATTTAAAGATGGTCCAACGTGGAGCAGCTCGTTTCGTTAGGAGAGATTTCAAGTTCGACAGAAGCGTCACGGCTATGGTAAAATCCCTCGGATAGAATTCAGGTGAGAACGCTCAGGTGAGAAGATCAGATTACCGAAGGAAACTTTCCGAAGAGTTCATCGGTTCAGAACTTTTAGACGAAGTAGATAACATTGTAATTAAGTAAACAACCAGAGCGACCTCCGTGAGGCATCGATAAAATATTTCTAATCACTGATGAAACGGATGATTACTATTGGGTAGAGCATTAGAGAAGCTAATAGGGTAGACTTGCTAAGAATTTTGTCAGTATCACTGCAACCTCTGCCATGCATCAAAGCCTCGCGGGGTATAAATCTAATTCGAAAGTAGTCAGAAAGATCCCTCTGTAATTACCTGATTAAAATATTTAATTCAATGGGCGAAGAAATAAGGGCACAGAGAAGATTGGAATGTAAACAGAAAGTCACCATGGAAGATTTAAATACATAATGATTACTTGCGTTGGTTTCTCATATGATAACATTCTCTCGCAGAATTAAAAATGTATGTATTCCATATTTTGATGATGCATAGAAGTTTCTCCTTTGCTTTTGGAGTTCGCAATCATACGCCCGTGTGATATCAGAAGTACTCGTTCTCCCTGCTTGCCTCTGGGAAAGTATGAAATGCGGAAGCTGGAAATATTTCACACGATATTAAACATTCCGCACATGAAGGTCAAGAAAAGGCCTCGCGGTTACGGAAATTATCTCGTCCTTATTAAAATTCTTGATTGAACAAAATTCGATAAAATGCCAGCAGAGAATGGTATTCTTATCTGAGGTTTCCAACTTTTCTGCAATGTATAATCAACACATCAAGTTCTGGTTCATCCAATGTTAGATATAATATTATATATGTATTTCTTTTCCCTCATTCAAGAATTAAATTTCAAACTGAGATATTTATCAGTAAACTCATATATAACCTACATTTTTTACTTTGGTTCGTCGTTAATCTCAAGACTTAGTGAAATTAATGAGCTTTCATTAAAAATAAAATATTTGGATGAGAGAATTGAAAGTTAAACTATGCAAACCGATTTTTAGGAATATCTTAACTAAAATACAGATTAAAATTATGCTGCACAGAATTTTATTTCCACTTTCTGACCTCATTACTATGGAAAAATACAGGAGTCTTAACGTAAATTGCGATGTATTCCTGGCAAGAAAACAAAAATAGACTGAAAATTCCTACCAAACTGTATTCTACAGCGTAAAAATGAACACATAGACGGCCAATAATAATAATAGAGAACGGCGAGAGCTTTAAGTGTTAATTAAATTGATAACTTTTGAAATTAAACCGAAAGGAGGTATTGAGGATTTCCATTAAAGAATTAAGAATCTTTCCCACTGCTACAGTAAAGAATAACATAAGCTTCGATAAACATGATGTCATGATAATTTACAGTTATTTACTCAAGGTTCCAAGATATAATGTATAATCTTCTAAGGTTCAAAATAAAATAAATTTTCATAGTCAGAAAACTAAAGTTAGCAGTATTTTGGAATGGACTATTAGTCGCTCCGTAATTCTTTCATAGCTCTCGTATTAAACCTCACTGAAAACTTATTAGCACACTCCCCGTCATTACGAAAACTTCGAGTAAATAACAATTGCCTCCTCCGTCATCTCCCACACTATATGACTGCCACTGAAACGGAAATGGGAAACATCTTTCCTAGTAGACATCCATCATCCTCGGATATATTAATGAGGCGTCAAGAGAAAGAATAACTGAAATTACTGTATCTGATAAACGCTTATGCAAATCAACTCTGAGGAATTGGATTTTCGTTGGTCTCGTGTGTTTCATGAGAAAAGGAGGAACCAAATGTCTTGGCATCCGGTCACTTCATCCGGTCAAACTGGGAGAAATCTAACAGTGTCCTGGGAGAGATGAAATTTGAACCGTCAACTTTCTTTGCATGACCTACAGGTAACTCAAGATTAACTTTACTAAAAGTTGCAACAAAACTATCATATTTTTGAAGGAAAATAAAAAGTACTATAAATAAATTAGACACAAGCCAAACAGCTGAGAAAATATAACAGAGAATTATCACATTGAAAACAGAATAATATTTATAACTATATATACATGGGTGGTTTGAAAAGTTTCCGACATTTCACCATTTCTCGACATTTTTTCTAAACATTTTCTGAAGAATTCTGAAAAAAATCTGGGGTCGGAAACTTTTCAGACCACCTTCTCATAATAGTTATAACTAATAATGAATTATTGTAGGTTTTCCATCCTATTATCAGCTTTAGGACTGTTAGGTATCTGCCATTACTTAAATAGAGACGTTCGAAAGTTTTGAAATTTTGGTAATGGAATTGATAATCAAAACGAGCTGCGCAAATGTATTTATTGAATATTTATTTATTTCTGAGTTAAAATCTACTCTTCTTCATAGAATCCTCATAGTAAATAGTGAGGTATATATACGTTTTCCAGAAAAAAATATAGCGTAAGTATAGCTTTCGAATCCGTAACGCCATCGTCAGGTTTTTGAGAAAAAAAAATTATGGAAAAAGTGCAAAAACCTATTCTTACTACTTGTAATTATTTAAAATCATAAGCAAAATCTTTAATCATAAAGAATTCCCTACAGTTGAAAGCAATCACCATTGAGCGAGAAAGGAAAATACAGAGATAGCTACAAAAGAATGATGAAAACCAAACGGACAAACTGGCGAAGTAATGAAGAAGCCCTTCATTAAATTTATCTCAACGCATGTTGAATTTGTCAGATGTGTAAAATGAGCAATGAACCGTAGAAATAAAGCATCGAACTGCTTCGATGACTGTTAGTTTTCATCTGCTATATTGATTGGATAGCACATTGACCTCTAACGAATAATAAGAGAGGTTGAGAGGGAATTGCGTAACAATGAAGATGTTTCTGATGAGTAAATGATAATCTGAATATGTTCAATCTTCTTCATGGATAGTTTAAAGAATAAACTCATACATAATCTTCACGTAATCATTTTAATACTAGAATAAATTTGAGCATCGCCGTTGATTGAACGTGGAGAGGAAAACTCCTCGAATATTTCATAAAATATTCAAAATAGCTATTAAAAGGAATTCAATGTAGTTAATTTTTTGGATCGAGTACATTTTAGTAGCTCATGCTTGGCATTAATGGTAGACCTTTATTTCAATAAATAATTAAGACGGCGATATCAAATTGAAGCAATCCCATTCTAACGATTAATTGCTCCAGAGTTTCGATTCATTTTATTAGACATTAGAGAGAAAGATTTCGTTACATTTGAGAACTCCTCTTCGTGATGGAGATATGTCTCTAACACATGAAAGAGACCGTTGAGAATAAGCATCTTTGGACGTAATAGATTCGTGCTGCAAAGGTGATGATGAAAATTATATTTAGCGCTGAAACGTCGAAGAAATGGGATTGTATTATAATTCTTAAGCTCACCGAAGAGAATATTGCACGGCTTTCGGTATGATATGTATAAAGAAAAATAAATAAGAAGTAGAATTGATAAGATATTGAGTGATCGCCAGTTTTCTCTTTCGCGTCGTCTTTTAGCGAAAATTTTGTTTTGTTGATGAGATAAGGAAGATAAGCTTCCTTATTTCTGCGAGAAAAAATATTAGATTTGCTCTTATACTAAATCAACAGTGTCACTAAACAGCTGAAGTCTTGCAAAAGAGTACCCTCATTTATTGAGGAGGTACTGTACTTCTCTCTAACGTCCATGTTCCCATTAAAATTCACTGAAGTTAAGCGCAAGGAATGAATAAATAGAAATAGATAGTTTCAATTTATATTTATAACCGTTACTTTTTATGGACGGAAAGGGATATGCATTCATTCTAAGCATGTGTTATTAGAGTATAACAAATTCAAAAATGGGACTGCCTCTAATTCTCTTTAATGTTTAGCTTAAATACTATCAAAAGCATTTCTCCCTTATATTCAATCAGCGAAAATTCTTCAAATTATACTTTTTACTCAATAGTTTCATCACTCTACGATCTCATTACTTATTAATCATGAACGAACCCGATACACTTAATTGACTTCCGAATTCTGTGAGTTTTTTTGCATAATTCTTACGTAACGTCGAGGAAGACGCGGCTCCCACGTGGGAATCACCATTCGCACACATCTTTAATGAATTATTCATTATAAATCAACTGAGAACAGTTTGATTTCGGGCTCCGTTACATCACTTCTCTCTCGATATTTAAGCATTAATTATCAACTTTCCTCTAGAAAGGTGAAACCCAAACGAGAGAAGAAAATTCGAAATGAAGGATGGCTTTTCGTCACCCGTGATCCCGCGATTTGGCATCGAACCGTAAGTGATACCTGCAAATCTGTTTATGAATAGGATTTTTTTAATTTGGAGAAAATATTTTTATGAAATAATTACCAATTTGTATTATTAAAATTTTGTTTTATATTTCAATTTGTTCCATCTACCTGAAACTGTGCCTGTATTGTTCTTTCAGGTCTGTTATAACCAGCTTTCTCCTGAAAATTTGATCAACTTTCTGTTGGTTTCACGGGTTTTCAATCCTTCCCTCTCTTGCGGATGTTTTTCTGCTGTCATGTATTTAGGTACAAAAATACTTTTTAACCCATATAATAGTTTTATAATGTGAAATATTTTTCTTCATTTATCTCTTTTTTATGACGAAGAGTTCGATGCTAGAGTCTTCTTAGTCTCAATCTCGCCCTAATACATTCGTTTTCTTATTAACATTAATTAGACTAAAAAGTGAGTAGAGAAGGGCATTCCTCCATGAGTAACATGAATTACTGGAGCAATTAGGTAATCTGTAATCACCGTCCACTTAACATTGCGTTGCAAACCACTACTCTAGTGGAATGCACTTCCGTTCCTATGCCATTTGTAGCAACGCCTAGAAATATTTTTTCCAGATATCGATCGAGAATATGAGTTTACATTGTGCTCCCATGTTCGCGTTCCAATTACTATTTCCTTCCAGTTTCACGCCTTCGCGGTGACATCATCTCCTTTCTCCCGTAAGAAAACAACGCTTTACGCAACGAGGAAGCGGAGGTAAAAAAAAGCAATACATTTTCGCGAAACGAAATCGAAAAAACTGCCTTGGAAAGTGCACACAATTCACGCTCCATCGGATGGGGATAAGATCATAAATGCTTTGTTATCGGAGTCGAATCCTGGTGCGTTCAACTCTCGGCTTTACAGGTGGCTAAACGGAGTGGCGATGGAACATCTCTCAAATGATTTACTACGGCTGTGGAAGGAGCCGAAAAGGATTTGCGAAATTATCTCCGCCGGTTATTTCTTCCCTTTCCTTGTGCAACAATGACGAGGGTCCAATGGAATGGTGACTCATGGTTCTCGTTTCGCATGCACGAGAGGTGCAGTGTCCTACGAATGCAGTCTTGCGAAGGTCTGTTTTCGGGAAGGAACGAAAAGATAAGATCTGGGAAACCATAACCGCAATACACAAGACGTATGCAAAGAGGACATTAATTCCGTTGCCGTTTTAAACTCGTGTCATTGTGAAGGCGACGTTTACTTTGATGCGCTCGGGTTACCCTTCGAATACACTTACAAAAAGATATTACTTGTTAGAAAATAAAATGTCTGTTGTTCGACGCTGCAATGCTCTAAGACGTGCCGAGATTTTCTGAATGATTAAGAATACCATGTCCAAGGAAAATCAGAGTGAATTAAAATGGAAATATAATTAAGGACATGAATGCTGGCGAAATAATTTTTATGCGATCTTTCCAATTGAAACGGAATCATTATCAACAACAAATTTGAAGAATATGAAAATAAATATCAAAAAATATAGCGTCCCTTTCTTCTAGTTGGGCAATCTTCACTTTAGTGAATAGAAATCTTTTAATTTAAAAATGTCGTCGAGTATGCTCTAGAAGACATGAAATGTTTTTGTTATTAGTGATTAATACTGCTCATAAAAAAGCATAAAAAAGATGCTAAAGATGTAAATAAACAAACTCTTATTATTTTGTGCATTTAGTCTGTTATTTTCTAGTGTTTGGGTTTGCCAAGTAAGCTCCCTGCTAGTAGCAGAAGACGGAAATACTAAATCCACTCACCGTGCAACGAATAAACCGCCGTGGATAATCTGAAGTTCATTCAATTATGACATGAATAATTTGTATTCTCAACGTTATTGGTTTGATTAGAATGAGTCACTAATCAGAAATTGCATCCTTAATCTTATTTTACCAGAATATATTTTTAAGTGAGTAGACTAGTCTATGAACATCAATTCTTAAAAGCGATACGGGTCCAAGTTCCTCGTCAAATTCCCTCTAGAATATCTCACCGGTTTATTTAGCTGAGCAGTGGCCAAAAGTTTACCCTCGTCGGTAGCACCCCGCAGAAATAAATTTCCCAGCGTAAACCGAATGTTTACCGTTTTATTTGCATACGTATACCGTTAGAACTTGAGCTGCATACCGTATTGAACCTTCTTTTAATGGCAGTTAATTTGTATTTGTCCAGACAATTAAACAGCGAGATGGCGCCGGCAGTAACTAACCGCGCCGAGGCCTCTTTTTTGCCGCAAAGTAATGGTAGCTTGAGGTCGTGTCTGTAAAGGGAGAAAAGCTAATTTTTTTTCCGCGAGAAATAAACTGCTCGTAATTCAGTCTCGGGGAAGGAATTTCCCTCGAGAAAAAAGCGGCTGTCCTTTGAGCTTAACGACGCCTCTCTTTGATTTAAACGGCCACTAAAAGCGTTCCTCGAGAGTGCGTTAAGGAGCGCGGTTCATATGACTTCGATTGCATTTTACGATCGCAAAGGCGGTTGCGTTGCTCACGTGTTCCAACGCCATGATTCATGGGGAACGAAGGAATAAAGGGATATGCAACAGAGAGGAAATCCTCAGATTATACGAAAATACAAACCAGAGAGCGTAGGATTTCCATCGAGGAGATTTTGACCCGGAAACTCCGGGTGAAGCAATGAACTCCGGGTTACAGATCACTCTCTCCGAATTATTGTCATGAGCGACAAAGCAGACAATAAACGATTCACCAGCAATATTTGAGGCGATTTGACTAACAATGTAGAGGACGTTCGTAAGGAAAATTAATTTTTTTATCATGCCATGTAATTTTTGGTTTTCTGAATAAGGTCGGGTCTGAGTGAAAGAGAATAAATCTTTATCTAAGAACGCAAACAAATGAATCCTCTGAATACTATCTAAAATTTCTTAGATAGCTGAATCCTAATTTACGCATTTTGTTATACTACTGAACAAGAATTTACAGTGAATTTTTTATTTTAGTAATTTGGTATTTTTAGCGAATGTTTATTAGCAAGTCTTCTAAAAAATATTCAGTGGTCGCATCCGAAAAACAGCAAAAACTTTATACATAGACAAGTTTTCGATATGTATCTATATCTTCCAATTTAACCTTTCTAACCATGAAGGTTCCATATTGTATTTTTTAAATGTTTCTACTGAAAGTGATTAAATGTTACTGGATCTATATATAATGTGTAAGGATGCCCAGAAAAAGGAAAGAGTAATGAAGAAGAACCCAGTCAACGGATGAAGGAATAGATGTGAAGAGGAAAGGAAGGGAGAGAAGCATGGAGAGAAAAGAGGGAAAGAGATGATTATGATAAAGCTGCACTTGTGAGTTGTCTCAGAAGAGGAGGATTGGAGAATGAACTTCTCAACTTTCGTAAGAGTGAAAAAGGACGACTATGCTGAAATTACGAGTCCGTTCTTGTTGCCAAGGAAAACACGAGAAATAAATAATTATCTAGAATTTAAATGAAAGCTTTCTAGAAACATATATCAGCCCACAGTGAGTAAAAACCATAGTGACTGAATTATATGAAGTTCCTGCATTTTCTAAAACATCTGAACCTGGACAAGACTAATCGTTTATCTCAAAGAGTTAGCTATGCTATGTAATGATAATTATTCCATAGAAACATAACAGTCCATGGAAAAAATTAGATAAGATGAGCCATTTGGAAAGGAATTCAGGTTGGAAAAGATTTCATTTTTTTCCATATTAATAGACATGCGTACGAAATTAAAGTACACGTTATGAGTCCTTTCGGTAATGCCATCGTATATGTAGACTTCCAAAAACTACCTACGACTTAAGAAAAGTATGTGTATCAGACCGTCCCTTGTAATGGTATAAAAGGAAATGTACTCTGGCGTTAGATTTGTTAATGATAAACCATGAACTCGAAGCAAGCATGTCACAAGGTGTAACGTAGAAATGTTTTCAAAAATATGTAAAAAAAGAATTCAAATTAAAAGCGCGATATTTCTCTCCTTGAGTATAATTCATGAAACATTTGGGTGGTTTGGGCGGCTAAGTAATATCATTTTCCTTGCAAAAAGAGTACATTTTAACACAGACGGTGCTGCAGCCGTGGTTTAGCAACATCAAACTTGAAAAAATGAGAAAATGAACCGCTCTGACCGTTATTTTCGAGAAAGTGAGAAGGGGAAGAAGTAATCACATAAATGCGGAATGGACGTATTTTAAGAAAAAGCCAACATTAAGGAAGGAAGAAGAAAGGAAACATGCTAATGGTGCTCTGAAAGACAGTTCATCATCGACGGACTAATTCAGAAGAAGAAGAGGCCGATCCTACTCTCTGTTGAAAAAAATCTTCACATCTCGGCTTCCTCACTAGCCTGCCAATTACAATTAAGTGTAAGCGTTTCCTGAAACATCGCGGAAGGAAAAAGAAATAAAGATTATGAGAGGAGAAAGAAAGGCCAGAGACGCGTGGTGAGGGCAAGGTGCGCCTAGACCGTCCTTGACCGTGATGGAGAGGTATACGCCGTCTGATTCATGCCCATCCTTACCCATACACACCACTATGTATGTACGTAGCCCTCGGACGTTATCGGAATGGAATCGGAGATGCCTCGGCCTCAGAAAGCGAAGGGTAATTTGCTCCTTCTTCATTCGATCGCTTCCTCAGAGAACAAAAGATGAGTGAGTGTCATTTCGGTTGGTCGCACGCCCTTTGACTACGTACGCTACTTGAAGGTAAACGAACGCTGCAAGTGGTATTTATTGAAGTCACTGAACTGATGCAGCGCTCGTGTTTTGAACGTGAGCACGCGCGTATGAATAATGACGCGTTATATATAATGCTGAACATCATCGAAATAAGAGGGGATTCGTTATTCCTATCACGATATTTTCTCAGGACAGAATTTTCAGCATATGGAATTGAATAAGTCGTAAGGGCGTATCATGCACAGAATGAATTCTAGATTTTTAAATCAGCAATAAAATGGGTTCTTGATGGGTAGTGTTGAATACAAACCTTTGTCCAAAACAGTAATGGAGCGCTTTTAGACCAGAAATTATTCATCTCTCAGGAACCTAGATTCTTAAGTTAACACTGCGCTATGTGGTAATGCTAGATTATTATTTAAATAACAAATATGAAATAAAAAAATTATATGACATTCAATCAGAATCTCTGAAATAAAGTTAATATAGTAATACCCAAGCAATTTAACAATTATTGGAGAAGAAAATTGGATTAAATAGTGTCAAAGCCCTTCACAGACTTACCAAGAGTCGTAAGGCATATAGTAGCTCAACTACTCCCACGCTACAGGTCGAGTCCAAAGATTGGTGAAGTAGAATAAATCACTACATATAAGCAAGTGCTACACCTAAATTTTTAATCTAAAATTAAATGATTAATCCGTGCAGAATTGCAGAAAAATCTTGAGGCTTTAGAGAACCAAAAAGTTTCTCTTTTTTATGGTTTATTTACGTTGAATTATTTATGTTAATATACTGATAATTGTAACTAGGATTTGGTTATTTAAGTGCTATTTCATATTGTAATTCTGAATACTGAGGATGTTTCTTCATGAATTTTGTGATCAATATGACTATCAAATCTAGAAGTTGCAAAAAATGTAAAAAATGAATATCCTAAAAATTAAAATTTGAAGTAATTTAAAAATATAATTTTATTACTATAAAGAAACGGAGCGGAGGTTAATGTCCTCAATCGAACGAATCGACTGCTTTAAATATGTGTGAATGTATGAGCAGAACAGTAACAGATGACTTGTCATATTCTACCAATTGACTAATCATTAACTAAAGTCTGGAAATTATATGTATGTGTTCACTCTATCAATATGAAGGTTTCTTCTGAATTTTGAATTCACTCTAATGCTAAGGAAGTCAATACTGATCTACAGTTAGTTACCTTGGTTATCTGAAATATTTCTTAGTGGAACTAATGAGAATATTCCTTATAATATTTAGATGATAACATCAATTGTTGACACTAATAGTTATTGCTTTAAGATTTCACAATTAACGAGTATGTGAAATTAGTCAAGAGTTCAAAGACCTCCCACGAAGGGAAACAAGGAAGATTAGAAAATGATCGGAAAACTGTTTCAGATAAGATGAATCTGCAAACCAAGCAAAAAATTTCAAGTAATGGTAGCGTAACTCAGACCGATAAAATTAAAATGCAACATCTTAGCGCTCGTTTGCGTTATCGATGGTCTCAGTTTAAAGGAAAAAATAGTGCTCGCATGCATTCTGCTCTAAGAACCAACCAGAGCGTTGAGAACGAATGAAGCGTCATTTTTTACTTCCGAAAGCGAAGCTACGCATAGGCAAGCCTTAGGAGAAAACAAGCTCGAAGATGGAAAAACTGGAAGCGTAGCTCATGTTAACTTTTTATAAGCGGCAAATTGGTAATTGGTGCAGAAAAACGCGGGTCAGCAGCCCCACAATGTGTAGGAAAAAAGCTTAACATATGTACGGGGGAACAGATTGCAGATCGTGAAGAGGAGAAAGTGAACATGGGAGGGCTTATGATGAGAGAAAGAAGTAAGCTTAAGCTGCTTACGCTGAAGAACACCCAATTGGTAGTGGAAAGAGGAGGAATTCGACTAGGGTTGCTAGCAGCGTCATTTTGATTCGAAGACCCGGGTTTGACTCATTTCTAAGGGCTTCAAGTTGGTAATAAATTTCTTTGGGTCTACAGCTACAAATTCTACAGTATTTTTTGAGTTCGTGGAAATTAAGTTTTTCTATTTATTCGCAATTCTCTTGTTAGATATTTCTCTGCGGCTGACTATAAAATCTGCTGCAAATGTTAAATTTTCAAATAGAGGCTTACTCAAAGCTCAAACATTCATACCATCGCGAAGATGATAATGCACAAATCTGGAAAGATTATCGCGTTGTTGTGCAAACTTTAGCGGTTATCTCACGTATATTTTCTACTGTAGAGTCATAGGATAGAGAAAGGATTGTAATAAAATGCGTATTGATCTGTTTAAAGCTGAAATGGCCGTTAGAAATGAGCTGAATCGATTTTATTAATTTTTACAAGCACCAGAACAGAAAAGTTTACTGGAAAAGCTTAGAGCCAATGTGGGAATAATTTTAGGACAAAGATTCTTTTAGTTTTTTATAATTTGCAGGGTAGTAAATAATGATTACTGAATGATGTTTACGGAATAATATAAACATTAAGAATATTATTGTGCCTAAAATTAAAATTAAAATTAAAATGTATTTTATATAATTATTTTCACAGCCTATCCTAATAAATATCTCATATCCGGCTTAAATGTATACCTGTAGTATCTCCTCACCTTAAAGGACTGAAGACATTAAGCATATATTTATACACTCGTATCCCTTGGTTTCAGAAAGATGCCCAAATAATTTCATAATTAATTAATTATTTTAATATTAATTATAATTAATTTAATTTATTAATCCTCGTTTATATGTCCTTGGCTAGATAAATAGTATTTTTGATATTTTTGAAAATGCATTGGTGCATTTTACCGTAACAGTTAATCGTCAAAATGTATTCCTTTAAATTCTTCGGGAAAAAGACAGAATTCCTTATGTTAAGAAGGTCTTACTGTCGGTAACCCTAAGCTGGACGAGAGGAAGGGAATAAAGAGGAAGTGATGAAGTATAAAAAGTAACCAGAGAGAGAGAGAAAGATGTATAACTCGCTCGAGTTCGCGTACAAAGGAAAGAAGCAAAATAAACAAAAAAAGGTAGTGCGGATGGACGATAATCCGTCTTTCTCCTTCCTCAATCCTTCTCTTTCCCTTGTCAACAGCGTCATCCATAAGAACATCACGAGGGGATTTGATCCAGTTAGTCCACGCGATGTCGAGAAAACCGAGGACTTCACGGTTTCCAGAGCGTGACCATCATGTATATTCGACGAATATTGATAAAATGTGACCGCGTTCATCGCCAAATCCTCGATATGCAGATCGTCGAAAGAATTCAGGTATTGGATTAATATCTGGAAGCGAGAACCTAAGTAGTAACGGTTGGAACCTTTTGATCATTAAAGACAGCCGATTGCTAAATATAATGATGATACCAATTTTCCGGAGCTTGACTAAACATTTCGTTGAGCCTCCGGATAGCCAAGTTAGCAACGCGTTCTACTTTGGTCGCAGGATCGATTCCCGGTAGGGATTCATGCGCGAAATTACCTAATGTCGAAGCACTTTTAATTACTATCACAAATATTTCGTTGAAAACTATTTCAATACGAAAAGTATGCCTTGGGCTTTATGACCAACTTAATATGTATGTATACATATTAAGTTAGTCATTGGTTAAACATTACATATATGCAATATGTTTTAAGACAGCTTTTATCTCAATTTGGAGTCTCTATAGTCGTACATCTAAGTCTAAAGGCACGAACTCCTAAAATGATAATTAAAATAATTAATCATCAAAAAAAATTATTTTGGTCTATCTCAATGAATTTTTTCCCCTTAGCCTCTTAGAACGCCTGTTTCGCTCATTGCCGATGACCCTTTTTCCGTTATTTGTTCGCTATTTGCAGCTATATATTGGGCTTACAATCAAATTTCTATTCTAATAAATTGGCATATCGGAAGAATCCACGAACTACCGCATGACAATCACAAGTTTACCCAATCTATTTACGTCAGTGACACCTATGAAAGTATTACTTATGTAAGTATATACATACATGAATATTTGTACAATAATCTTCTAATTTCCCAAATGAATAGAGCCTGATCCGAAAATATTTGAAATACAACTAATAATAACGCAGATGACTTTGCATTTAATGAAGAAGCATGAGCCTTGAATCATCACATACGGAAGGGGAATTTGCTTGCTTTCCTTATGACTTACTCTTGAGAAGCACTTGAGAATTTCTGCGCCGATCGATGGCAAGTAAATAGTGGAATGACGGCAGCAGGATTCTGTTAGGAAGATGACGAATTATAAACGATAAAAGTTCCTCTTAAACTGCCGACAATATAAGCGGTCATGAAATTTTATGGAAACCCACTTCACGTATACTCGAGTCCGGAATTTCGGAGGAGAAATGGAAGTTAATATTCATAAGGGAGGAACATCTTTCCCTTGCCGAGGCATAATCCCTTGAGACATTAACACTCCGGCGCCAATCCTAAAATCGTCCGTTTCCACTATATTTTTCGTTGAATGACGACGACTGTTTTATGAAGCTTCTCTTTCTACTTTGGGGTCCTTCAACTGTCACCTCTATTTTCACGTTTTCTATCCATATCTACAGATTAATCAAGACGTCCTTTCTAAAGGTACTGAAAAGTGGAGATAATATCATATAGCCTTAAAAATGATGAAGAGATGAAAATCCTGACCCTCACCTCCTCGTGGTAGAGACGGGTCGTCGTTTACGATTCAATGAACGAAAAAATATCATTCGATATTGAGATCCTCCAATACCAAAGGCCAATCGCCTCTCATCAACGGCTTTGGATGAAGATGCTAAATGAAAAGATTTTCTCACTAAAGATCCTCAGCGTATTCACGATATTGGCAGTTCTATTATGAATTACTATATAGCAATAAGTTTATTCGGAATTTCAGAGAATTCCCCAGATTATGCAGAAGTGATTATCATGAAGAAAGAAGTCAGAAAATGAGTCAAGATTACTAACTAGTCAATGAAAGAATCACACTAGACCAAAAGATACATCGAAGCTTATCCAGCAAAATTCTTAAAAATTGCCGCAATACATTTCTTATGTTAGAAATTTTCATCCATCTGGCATCGAACTAACGGTCATTTGCAACCTTTCTTCCACTAGTTCTATAGAAAACTACTTCAAACGCAAACGCTGAGATTTTGAATAGTCTCCTGCATAGAGAAAAGCCTCAAAACAATTTTAAAAAATTTGCGTAAATGACCGCCTGGCGTCGAACACAGGACCCGTTCGTGAGAGACAATGGCATATGAATGTTAGAGAAGTGCCACTCTCACGTGCTTCAAAGTTTCAATTCAGTATCTTATCGGGAAGGTCCTAAAATAAGATCCGTTATTCCCGTTTGAAATGCATGGTAGAATCGGAATGACACTCTTGCATCGAACCAAGGACCACAAAAGAAACAGTGGACGTCATGAAAGAATGTTCTCAAACGCCTCTGTCACCATTCCGGGTTTTATCTTTCCAGCTTATCGGGAAGGCATTTAAAAAAATCGTCATTTCACCAATTCATTTCTTACGGAAGCATTTCGAACCCACCTGGCGTCGAACACACGGTCATTTGCTAACATTTCTTCCTTTGGTTCTATGGAAGACCTTCTCATCTGCAAACACCGTAATTTTGATCGCTCTATCGCATCTAGAACGGTCTCTAAACAGATTGCAAAAATACGCGCAAAAGACCGCCTAGCGTCTCTCTACTCTTCTCTAGTCTTCTCTAGCGCAACCCATGAGCCTATCCTTCTTCTGAACATCTTACGATGAAGTTTTCAAGGAAGGATGTTACATTGGTCTGAAAAAAGCAATGGATAATAATAGCAACATGTCAACTTTCTTTGATCAGAATTCCAAAACTTTCTGTGTCATGACCATGGGAATAAACTTGGATTTTCCTTGCTTTCCAAGTAACAAAATTCTTTTAAATTCTACACACATCACAGTAAAAATTTGTGCTCCAGTCTTACATAACGCTTCCTTACGAATGGGAATTCAATGCATCTGACTATCCGGATGGATTTGAGGTGACGTTCATTCAAGAACTATAGGATTGGCAGAGGCAATGCTTTTTGATCGCTCGGAAAAGAAGATTCCTTTTGTTTTGATAAAGGAGTGTAAATAGAGTGTTTCTAAAACCCCAGCAATGTTCAAATCGAAATCAGTGTAAAAAAAATAGCAAAGCTTGCAGACGGCATTGGATGAAGACAGGAATCTAAATTAACCCCTAGCAACAACATTCGGTCTTAGCAACTACCAAACTTCTTGCCGTAGCAACGACTTCAGTTGGAAATTTTCCATATCTGTAATGATTGCGTGGGAATACTTCTCTGAGATGTTCTCCTTGCTGCATGCTACTACTGCAATTGCTGTAACAGCAATGCTTTTTGTTTTCTTCGCCAACCTCTGCTGGATACGAAGGTAAGAGTTTATTTGAATCAAATTACGAAGTTCCTTGCTATTTCACCCTGGTTATCGATCTCATCTGATGATGAACGTTCAATTAATTTTCTGTTTCCGTTTATGTTACGCCTCTTGTTGCGGCGATAAGACGCTATGAACGATCGTTTGCCTCCGAACGTAGATCCGAAACCAGGGAAATTATATATATTTGGAGACCCTCTTGTGAATCCACGGATCGTTGGGTATACAGGACGACTAGAAGTGGAAGGTCATCACGCGTCAACTTCTCAAACATTAGATTCCCTCTCAACAGTTATCCAAATATGTTAACCATCGTTCTTCGGAATTTCTCAGGTTTTCGCGAATAATAATGTATACCGCACCGCATATCCCGTGTAACATTGAACCTTTCTAATGTGTAGATCAAAACAACTTTCTTGGCTTTAAACGCATGTACCTACTGGGACTGCTCGCATTATTTTACAATGATAAGACCCATAATGTTCCCACGGAAAGGCCGCGCTCAACCTCTGAAAGGCACACATTTGAAGCTCACTCGTGGTAAAAATCTCTATTTTAACACAGCCATTTCTTTTCTTTTTCAGGCACCGCCAGAACCCTTCCGGTTCAGTCGTGAAGCTATTATTCTTTTAAAGGATACGAGCGACTACTTATGTGAGTACAATCTTTATAATAGTGGTAAGAGCATTTATCGTTGTTCCGAACACATGGATTAAGCCCTTATATTTCTCCTCCCAAAGACTAAAGCGTTGGCCGCTTCCAGTGCCAGCGAATGGATGCCTGAGAACACAAACATCATGTCCACGGATTATCCCTTTGTCGAGAGGACTAAAAGATTCGACCACGCCATCTCTCAAGACATCGAACGGTGGACCCCACGAATCGAGAACGGAGGCTACGATGATCGACTTTCATGCCGATCGACATTCTGCCAGTCAGAGAAACCGTCGTGAACTCCCGGATCGGGTATATCGGGCAGCAGCACCTGTAGGAGGAGGACCTGAATCCAAGTCGATTCCTTTGTGAACCTAGAGGTTCTCAAGAAAAACGAAGTTCTTCCTTTCCTCCTCTTTGGGAAATACTATAGCTAGTGAAGCCAAATAACTAATATAATATATAGGCCTATATAGACGGTTACATGAAAAAGAGAAAAGAAGAAACTGACTATCATATGACGAAGAAACAGGAGACACAGAAATTTAGCAGTGAGGGATGCAAATCAATCTTTTGATGAAAAACAAATAAGCAGTCAATATTATTAATTCCTTTAACAATTGAATCACTATGTGTTCCGCAAAATTTGATTCGCTCCGTCATAAAAAGTTTTTTATAAAATTTGTGAGCAGATCACTTCTTTTTGCTATATTCAGTGGCCAACAGCTGCAGTGCATGGACATCGTCTTCCCTTTGGCAAGCTCATGGGAAACCATCCTAGGGCTATTCATCTATGTACGCGTAGTAACATCCTTGTGTTGGTTGAAGTTCACGCAGCCACCGGAGAATTTCCTTCGTTGAGTGATTTGCTGGTGCAGAAATAGAGGGGTACGCTATGCATTGCAGCCCGTGGAAAGGTTATGACGAATATACGAGGAATTCGCTTTGCAAGCAAAATATTGGTGAGGCCCTCTTTCAGGGACGGATTAACCATTTGGCACACGCTGAGGGCCTCGCCGTTAGGGGGGTCCAAAAGAAGATGTTTTGATGTTTTCTACAGTGTTTTTTGATGTTTTCTACAGTTTTCTAATCCTCTCTTAATGACTCCTCAAAATAGCCCCCGATTGCTACGATTTGCCCCTGCTTTAGATTTTCAGAATTACATAATCTATATGAAACTGCAGTGAGAAGCGACAAGGGAGCAATTGCAAATGAAATCACAAACAAAAATACATAAAGATTAGATATTTCTTATGGAATATACTGAATTCAATAAAATGACTGATCCTATCCACTTTAATGGGACTAAATTTATTTAAAAACATCACGCTGAAGATATTAATTTGAGAAACTTGATTTGAAAATGGGTGAATTTGATTTGCAAAAGGGTGAATTTCGACTGCAAAACCTACATATCTTGTACTAAATGTTGAGTAAAAACTTTTCGTTCTATATTTTTTATACTCGTAGTGTAAAAAATAATTTAGTTAGATATTTTTCTGATCGGGCCTCGGTCCGATATTCGTGCCTAGGGCCTCTAAATCCGCACACTTTCACACCCTTTCGAGAAAAATCAAAGGATGAGTATCGCATGCATGTTGTAGTTCAAATTCTCAAATGAGGACGAAGGAGTCTGTTTTGGCCTCCAAACATAATTAGTCTCTATCCCGTAGAAGAACAGATCGTAAGACTGTTCTTCTGAATTAGAATTTATAATCTATGTTCACTAATATATAAGCATCTTGAACTATGACTCACTATGAGCAGTGATAGAAAGGTGGTAAAATACAAAAACGACTCATTAAAATAGTAATAGCGACACAGAGAGAATGGAAATAATGGAATTAGAGATTTCTCTTTATCAGATGGTCGATGTACTGCAGCAGCATCCACAAACAAATGAAATAACGCTCGGAAGCCATTCTAAATGCATGAAGGAGTTTGAAGGGGAAGTGGTTGGGGAAGGAGATACATGACTTTTTTGTCATGTACATTTCACCGACAGTGTGGGTTGTGTGCTGCATGAAAATAGTCACGAATCAGAGGAAAGTGACGTGAAGGCAGCGGCATGGGTGAAAAGACAGTGTCCTTGAAAGGGCATCCATTACTCCTACATGCAAATTATTAATAGCGTGCTGCAACTACAATTCGGAGAAATGTATTCACGCTCGATGATGCATCATACAAGCCAATCGACGGGAGTCATCCATCGGGAATATTAAGCTGTAAATTTTGTTGATAAATAAATTGTTACTCATCGACTCATTTCTCGAATAATTCAGTTCAGTCTGAGAAAAAAATGAATGGTACTTGTTGTTAGAGAAGGAATCAAAAAAGTCTGAGGTAGAAAGAATCGAACCCAGATCACTTGCTTGCCAGACGAGCAGAGCCAGATTCAGGTATAAACTAAATAAGCTTCAGTTTATGGACTCGCAATCTGTAGCGGCCTCTTAAAATTTAAAATTATAACACATTATCTAATGCTAGTATATACAAGAGTATACTTAAAAGTACTTCTATATCTGAGGTAATTTCGCACGTGAGCCTCCACCAGGAATCGAACCCGAGATAATATTTTATGATCAATTTAAAAAATAACTTTAATTTTTATAAAAATTTAACCAGCATTTATACATTATCCATGTATTTAAAAGGAGTATTTATTTCAAAAAGTTTCCGATATTACCTGTTCTAAATCAAAATAGTGTTGCCCAAGATTTTACATAGCTAAGGACATCATCAAGCCTTGCAGGGGAGGGTTCAAACCAATTTATTTTTAATTCCATTCTAATTATTTGTAATTGAGTAGTTCATGATTAACGGCTATCAATCTGAAACTTTCTAAGTCATCCTATACCCTGCCACCCGTTAATTCTCTCATAATTTTAATTTTAACATTGACATTATCTACCCTTGTAATGACTAACATATGCTCAATAAAATTAAAAATAGGCTATATTTAAATTTTCATGTTGATATTTAAATTTTAAAAACTAAAAAATAGAGGAAAATAATGTTTCCCAAGCAGGCATTATTTTCAGAAATATTTTTTTTTCTTTAAATATATTAGTAGAGTAGTAAAAGATTCAGAGCACATATTTTGTTCCCTATGACATTTTGTTGATACTTTTCTCCTGTATAAATATATAAAATAGTTTTCACGAAAGTAGACGTATCAAATGAAGTTTATTTTTACACATGTCTCATTCATTAACTTTTTCCTCCCCTAAAAAAACACTTTTTGTTTTATTTATTCTAAGTCACAGTTGAGTAAATGGATGAAAGTAAATGTTAGTTTCCAGAAGAACTGGCAATGGAAAAGTTTACCGAAGTGGAACTCAAACGTATCCGCCAAAGAAAGGTTTGAGGAAGAGCAGAAAAACTTCGGAAATAAAACAAACCGATTTCGCACTCTGGCCGAAAACTGACTGGCGCAACCAAAGAGACGCGTTCATAAATTCAATCGCCACTTCGCAATCTGAAACACACAAGTGTCTGCCCATTTCTCTGACTCCTCTTCGGCCTGTTCTTGAGAGATTCGCTCTTCACCTCGAGCGAGGAAAAAAGATATCAATTCGCTGCCTCTTTGGATTGAAAGCACCACTTGATGAGCGAAGGAAGGGAGATATAAGAATTCGTCGAAGGATCTGAGGAAACAAACGATGCTAAAAGGAAACTAGAGGAATGTATCCATGCCTACGGGTTAAGCGGATGGGAGACCTGTTCGTCGTATAACTGAATTTTTATAAACCCTCTTCCGAATAGTAACTTTTTGTGCATATAATATCATTCTTGTATAACTTACAATAAATTCTAGCATAAGGATTCAGGAGTAAAGTAACAGGCTTCATTAGACATTTTTCAAGTAGTGAAATATCTCACTAGGGCCGTATAAGTTCACATTTTCTCAAAAAGGCGAGTATATTACTCGTTGGAAACTTCATGATAACTGTAAAAAATGAACTAAGCTCTATCAAAGTAGACGAGGGACGATTGAAAAATCATCCTTGTAAATTCCTTATAAAATTTAAGTGCCATTCTTAATTTATGTTATTGAACCATCAAAACTTTCAGTGAACTTCGCTGCTTGTTACTTTGGCCAATCTGTCATGAGCATCTGGTAACTTTTACGTTCTTCCCAAAGTAATTTTGCAGAGTTTTTTAAAAGTGTATAGACTGAGAACTAGTTCATCTAATCCAGCTTTATAACATGAAGGGCTCAAGAAACATAAGAAATTTTGTAGCAAGATAAAAGATAAGCCTAAAATCTATGCATATAAATAAGGATAAGAATCGTGTTTCATATAACTTATTTAAAATTTCACCATAAGGAATAAGCAATTAGATACAGTAGCTGAGAAAAGCAGTTGAATCATTAGAAATAAGCCAATATTTCAACTATAATGAATATAGAAATTAGAGAAAATGAATCCCTTTCTACTTATATTGGAATTTTATTAATAAATTCACCATAATATTGAAGTAAAAAGTTTCATAAAGTCTCATATCTCTCGCAAGAGACAACTTCTTACTTGTTTAAAGACTCGAGACATATACAGAAAATATAATTATACAGAAATGTATAAAAAATCGCAAAGGAAATATTACATTATATAATCCCTGCAGTTATGATTCTTCTAAACGAAATGGGAATGGGTAGACAATTGAATTATCAATCACGAACTTATCCCCGTGTAAAACTAAAATCTTTTGCTTCATTGTGTGTTTTTGGTGTTTCGAAGTCTAAAAAACCTCCTTCGTTCCCTTCATTTCACTATATTGATATTTCCAAAACTTCAGCCCATGTTACTTAGCCATTATAAACACGTGCATCCACCGGATTTCAAGAGAGATTGGAATGAAAGGAAAGGAAGCGAGTAAAAGGGACTCTGGCCATAAACGAGCGTCTCATCACGAATCACGCTGTTCGCTTTGTTTGTCTCGCCAAAGAAGTCCTTCTTCGTTGGCATCCTGTTTATGTTATGCGCCAGGGCTACGGAGGAAGATTTTGGAAAAGAGATGTACAGATAGAGAAACAGGTAAATGATCCCCTAAATATTCTTCAAAAATTATGTAATGCCTCAGGCGCATTCGGGAGAGAAATGAAAGTATGTGAAGTAAAAAGCATAAGGTACTCTCCTTCGTACCAATGTACGTGAGGAAAATTTAGGGTAAATAATGTTATTTAATAATAATATATATTAAATATATAATAAATAGATTATAGGTGATATTATCAATAAATGTGACGTTTCGTTATAATCCTGCATAAAATCATTCAGTGAGAGAAAGAAGAAAAGATCTGTTAAGTGTTAAATTATAGAAGAATAAGGGGAATGTTATGAACAAAATTACGGAAACTAATAACTCGAACTGTTTTTCATCAAATTCAATACAGTGGATTAAATTTAAGAGACTCACATGATAAATTTGTCTCCGGTTAGAGGAAATGAAAGGGAAATGGACGATTAGTCTTTGTTTGTGTCCAAGAAGATGCACTAATGGAAAATGACTCAGCACGAATGTCGCTGCACTCCTGCCTTTTGCTGACGATTGTCACGATAGAAACCCACAAAGCCCACTGTTTGTTATCATAAACCTAACAAAATGCTGCTAAATGTAGCTGATGGTAATGCGTCTTTCTTTGAATTCAAGATAATCTGCGATAATGATTCAACAACAGATGTGTTTAGTTGCTAAACTAACAAATAGCTATAATTTCTCGTTCTGTCAAAATTTCTCTCAGTTTTGACAAAAATGAGTAATAAAATATATATCATGTACATAAAGAAGCTTCAGCCGGGAAAAATTCCGAAGGATGTGCATTCTGTGGACACTCTAGGTTAGGATCGACGAAGTAAATAGTATTCAAGTAGATATCTATTTAAGCAGATATTTTTTCTTAAAATAGTCCTGTATCTTTCAGATAAAAATGCGAATTAAAATTGGATTTAAGTACAAATATTCTCAAACTTCTATAATTGGTTCATGCATGTAATACTTACCACAAAAGCTGGATCCCAGTGTTCATAGAGTGATACGGACATAAATGTTAATGGTTCAGGTACTCACCTGCAAAAGAAAAGAGGGATACATGATTAGAATGACATTTATAAATAATCACAAAGTAAATTAGAGAATTTCAGTAATGTATATAATATATAAAACGTTCCAACTTATTTGTTACCTTCACAGAGTCATAGAGTAATTTATATCAAAGATTTATATATATGAGAGTAGCTAATAGAGGAGCAATAGCAATTCTTCAATGCCTCTGATGAAATAAATCAGTGTGAAACTAATCACAGGATAAATCATGGATCGACAAATAATCTATTTATGTGAATACATATATTAGCTCTGAAAAGAAGAATAAATACACATTTACACACATTTTCTAAGATTTTGCAGCACCGACGGCTTCCACTCGGTGCTAATGTGTGATTATCTTAGTTTTTTCATTGTAGATTACGAAGAATATCCGTTTATTTAACAGTTTTCCAGGATCCCAATTATTAGTTAATGCGAACCACTGAAAGGACCCGCCTTTTGAATACTCTGCATGTCTCTGTGAATCGATTATTCTTATTTCAATCAATCAACTGACCCTGGAAGATGATTAAATTTCTATACTTTATCATACGTATGAATATGTGCTGGATATAACTAATAAATATGAGTTGGCTTCGAACGTTATTACATGAGAAATATAAAATAACGTTTAACTAAAATAACTCTGTAAGTTTTAACCGTTCAAAGTCAAATTTCTAAAGTTCGAAGTTCAAAAAGTCTTCTTTATTTTGACTATTTTGACCTACAATAGGAAAGTATCACCGAAAAAGTTTTATAGGACAAAAGTAGTAAATAAGGAGAAAATTCTTAATTTTTGGGAATTCTTCGCAGTAAAGTTGATTATCAACCACTACGGTAAAACAAATTATTAATTTGTGGAAAAAGTACAAATTGTTCTTGCTCATTATGGAATATTTCCACAAGATAACGCCTGAGACTGTGAATTTTAAATCAAAGCAGTTACTTTACTTTCCAAGATAATTATTTATAGTGCAAGAGAAATTGTAAACAAATTCAAATCAATCCTATGTGCATTTGTGTTTTCTCTAGAGATCTCTACTGCATCGAGCATTCATAATCAAAACTACCGAAAATATTCCATAGACTCCACCTTAAAAAATTAAGATGTCTTTTAGAGCTGAAATTATTATGAACGTAACAGGAAAGAAAGGTTGTTAGAAAACAAACACTAGCTCAGAAAGGTGAGTGGAGACAATAGTCGCAGCTGTGGGACGAAGAACGACGATGTAGACGTCAATGCAATGCGGAAACGCAGCTCAGCTGAAGAAGAGAGGGTTTTGATGGCAAAGCAAGCATTTGGAAGGTGCCATGGGTAGAGTAAAGGTGGGGCATAGAGAGGGAATGGGTGGAAGTGAGGGCAGAGGTCATTCGGAGCCGTTTTGGTTACTTCTACACCTCTATGCCATCCTGAAACACTTGGTCGCATTTCCCATCTCTGCACTCAATTAATTACGTCCAAGCAGAAAGGCGTCGTTCCAACCCTTCAGAAAACAATGGAGGGTTGAGGAGAAGAAATCATTCTCTTTTTGGGATGTATTCGATACGGGCTCCGTTAAGATACGCCCATCGTCGAAGTCTATCCTATAATTCCCACGCCTCCCTTTACACAAATAGTGAAGATGCCAAGAGTAGAATTTTAATTGTCATAGAGGTATCGACGAAGTAAATAAAAATCCTACCTTAAATTTAAGCGCTCGAAAACACCTTTTCGAAGCGTCATTTTTAATAATTTTAAATGATACCACTTCTCCCTACCATCCTCCATCCAGAGGATATAAGTAAATCATAAACATGTCATCTTGAAATCCACAGGAGTCAGCACTTTTAGTATATAATATCTGCAAAATACATAGCAATCTTTGAAGGAGAATTTGATTTTGATTTTTTTTCGAAAGGAGAGATTTTCGCTTTTCATTGGTGATAATAATTTAAATAATAACTTACAATATTAACACAGAATTATTCTCAGATAATTAATTATTGAGGGTCTGATCTACGAGGTAGATTGCGATCATTAAGGTAGAACAAAAAATTTCAAAATATATCACGTATCTACGTATGCCTATTTCAAAATAATTATAAAAATGTAATATGGAGAAGTGATATCCTAGTGATACATTGCGACCAGAAATTCTCAGAAGGTATTTTGACCAATGAAGGGTTAGTGATGAAAAAGTTGAACTCATTGTTTAATAATTGATTTGAGAAATTAAATATATATTGAACAGTAACTTCTCACATTTGAGAACTTTTAAAATACTTAAAAATCGATTTTCAAATTGGACAAAGATAATATTGGCTGTCACTGAATGTCTTAAACTTCTGGTCCACAACGAACAAAAAAGAGAACATTCAAAATCTTTCATTGCACCAGGTGATAAATTTCTGATTTAAATATATTCTCTGAAGAAATATGTAGGATAGTAAAAGATTAATCCATATCATGTGCGCTTCATTTTGTGAAAATATCTTATGTTAAAAACATCGATAATAATCTTCCAAATGAACGAAATTAGCATTGTGACGTGAGTTTTCATTTGTATTATATTAGGAGATTTTAGAAAACCGATGTGCTCTCAACAGAATTCTCACTCCCTTCCAGTCATAAAGTTCATTAACCTGTATAAGGAAAAATAATTTTTAGTTGAAAGAACAAAAAATATATAAAAAAGGAAAGGGAAGAACATGAGGTAAAGGACTGGCAATCTAATACGTTTTCTTGTTATAAATGCTCATTCTGCAAGATAAAATTTTATCTTCCGTGAACAATTATAGAAAGGTAAATGGAGTGGAAATCCCTTATGATAGTAATAAAAGCCAATCAAAAGTAACGCCAAATCAACGTAAAATCTAGACTATATCTGATGTCTTCTGCCTGCAAATAGAATAACTTTAAATATTTCTATTTATATAATTTCACGATTGTCTTACCACATACATTATTGGAGGAAGGCTTGAAGCTAAATTATGTTGATGAATCTCTTCTTAATAGCGTTTATATATTCGTTCATTGCCATAATTATATATTTCTAAAATATTCCCAATGTCCCATAGACTAATAGTTGACGTTACCCGGCGGTTAGTTTCTTCTTCAAACATAAGTTTCGTTAACTCATATCAATTCCAATATTCAGATTTAAATACGCATACATGAGAAAAACATAGCACATAAAGACAGATCAAACATTAATTTTTCCAAATCACTTAATTCCAATCTTTACAATGAAAATGGTAACTTTTTAAAATTTTATCTTCAAATGAATATATAGGATAACATCAATAATCATCATTTAAACTTTAATTATCACATCAGACAATTTTCGGGACTAAAAAACCAAGATTAGTGGAAGCGCAATAAATCACCTCTCCGAGAGGGTGTAATTTAAAGAGATTTAGTGGTGGGAAGATGAGAAATACCGTTACGAAGAAATATTTATCAATTCAATAGATAGAATATAGAATTATCTTCTTGGGCGTTTGCAGCAAATAAACCAAAAAATAACTCAATTAAAAGACCTATTCATTTATCGACGCAATCTAACTCATTTAGGGATTACCCGAAGAGGAATAATACCGTAACATACTTCTATGACCGATTGGTACATACATGTAAATTTTTATTTATGAAAACTGCCTTAAAATATTCACTGTTTAAATCGAGCCAATGGAAAATAAGTTACGATTTTTTGATTTTCTATGATTTTGGAAAAAGTTATCTTTCATTAAAATATAAATAATGAACCACATTTACTCATATTCTATGCTACCGAGGACAGGTAAACGATGATCACAGGAAAATCTAATAATAAATCGTTAATGACCAAAATGATCAATTCGACATAATTTTCAGTGATTCACAGATGTTTTTTTAAAAAAAGGGACTTTTCATAAAAGACTGATCAATCCATTGATAAAATTTAATGCACCCAGAAGTGAGTTTACTATATATCTTCAAATTTAAAATTTTTCCCTGAAAATATCTTTGTTCATATGAAACAAAAATAATTATTTCATTTGTTTTTCCATACTTAGTGCAACTTTATGGGAATTGAACTGAAATAAATTAATTTTAATTAACTTCGTTAATACTTCGTTAATTATTTATGTTGTAAACATTTCTAGCGTTTATATGTAATCCCAAGGAGAAAATAAAATTTAGATTTAAAGGAAATTATTGTTTCAATTAGGCCGTAAGAGTATATTTAATACAAACAAGGAAGACGCAAATTATTCTTCAAAGATTAACATTCAGACATTACAGAGGACAGAAAATACTGCAGAAAGATTATATTAGAAAAATTCACACACATTTACGTATCGTTCCATTTAAACGGAGAGATAATGAAACAGAAATATCTGAAAATTGCTATTTCGTTAGGTAATTAACAAGGCAGTTAACAAGTAGTTGGGGATTGGGTTGAGGATCCAGTATCCAGATTGATGGAAAATATATTGCGAGGAAGACAAAGAAAGGACAATCAAGGAAGAATCGACGGAAATCAATGTGAGGAAAAGCTGAGTGTAGCAAAAAGCTGGTACACCGGTGCACTCGGTCGGCTTTTCTCAACCGATCAAATAAACTATTTCCTTTAATGATAGATATCAAGCTATGCAATGGCAAATTAACAGTTTATGTTCGAAAAAAGTATTCAATTAAGTGAATGTTGAACCCAACATTCAATAACGTAACTGCAACACTCGGGTTAATAAACTGATTAATATATACATACATATACTATCTACAGCCACTATATAAATAAAATCATCAGGAATTATACCTACTTAACGTTGAATCCTCTACGCTCTTTAGGTAGCAAAACATCCAAAACATTAGGGATGTATTTTGTATGCAGGAGCGTTGATGCGACATATATACACTTCCTCTCCAACCCCACTCTGATCACCCGAATACCTTTCAGTTCGTCACGTGCTTCCTGTTTGCAAGTCTTACCTAACGCAAAGCACCAGACCAAATCCTAATCAAGGACACTTAATCTTTTACTATCCAAAGATTGCTCTTTAGTTCTTGATTCTTCTGTGTACCGATAATCTCTGTTATAATACAAGTATACAATTTAATTCGCTGTAAATCATGAATTTATAAACAAGTATGTGACATACAATTACGGTCATCATTAAAATCCTGTTTTGAGATGGATTAATGTGACGTACGATCATATATTGTGGCATTATATAGCATGTTGCTGAGAGAAATTCGCTAGCGTGACTCTCCAGCTCAGATTTATAAGTGTTTGCAAACACTTCTACTCATGATGATGTGATTATTCTCCGGAATGATACAGCACCGGAAACATCAAGGAAACCTCGAGCGAAAATTCGAGACGATTTCCTTTCGCTCCTCATCCAATTCCCACATTCAGTGCCGTTACTCGGGAGCCCATGATTCACTGGTGTATTAAACCTCTCTTCTCAAACACAGTAGTCGAGTGCTTTTTTGCCACTGCCGCTTCGGGGCAAAACGAGAGTTTGCTGTGGGAGACTGAACTGCGTTTCCGCGAAATCAAAACCCGAGAAATTTTCTATCTTCAGGGAAGGCTGATCACTTCAATTGATTTTGATGTAGTGATGGGGAAACATGATGTATCTTATTTTTTCGAATCTGCATGCATGTGTATCCTTCTAGCTGCCTTTCATAAAGTGACCAGGGAAATGATTTTCTAAGAAATGAAATATACTTCCGCCCTTATAAAGCTTGCGGATGGAAATACCGGAAACCGTAAATGTTATATCATTTTTAGAAGTGAAAGAAAATAGGTAGCTCCCCGATAGCCAAGGGTGTGACGCGCTCGTCTTCCGTGAAAGAGGTCACGGGTTCGATTCCCGGGGAGAACTCACGAGCAGAATGACCTCAGCTGTCGAAGCACTTTTAAGAGCACTACCCTTAGTGTGTAAACGTGGAAATTGAACGTTAGATTAATTTCATATCTTTAGTAATAAACTTCATTGGTTATTTCATTAACAATTTACATAATTTTGTAATTAATGTTTTAATGTAAAATAATATTTCCTATTGAAGATTTTAAGTGCATAAACAGGGCTCCCAGATGGTGTTGGTTGCACGTTCGACTTCGGCAAAATAGAGGTACAGCTAATGGTATAGTTTACATATCCATCTTTTGAATCGTCGTGTGAAGTTTACTTTATAAAATTTGAATGATTTCAAACTCTCGGACTTTGAATAAATGTCAATGTAAATCAGAGGCAGCTCAAGATAAGGGTTACCAGGGTCAGTGGCGCTGAAGTTCGAGGGCGGATGATTTTGGACGTTAGCCGGTGAGGTCATAAACCTTCGAAGACAATCGATTTTGCAAAAATCAATAATATGGCACGCTCAAAAACTTTGGGGGTTATTTGCTGGATACATAAAGGCTAAGATTTTTCTTAAGAATTGTTACACGATCGTTAATATGAGCATTAAAGCAATCGAAAAACGATGCGTGATAGGCAGTTTTCTGAAAATTTATGGTCGAATAAAATTAATTTTGAAAATAAATTTAACGACTTAATCGATCACAGAAGATAATGATTGCCGATTGTTACGGTGCATTCGCTTTCTATTAAACGACAAATTTTCTTAAATTTTAATATTATAATGATAACCATTTTAACAATAATATCTACAAAAAACTTAATGAATATTATTAGCTAAAGAAAATCTAATGCGTACCGAAAGTGTCTCATCATGATAGTTTACTGATAAGCATAACATCCAATTTGCTCGCGGGTCACATTGAAACCTTTGGCGAATCGAATTCGACCCATGATCCATACTTTGGAGACCCCTGCTCTTAAAAGAGTAATGACAAAGCGAAATAAAACTTCGTCATTACCGCTCAACTTTATTTCTTCATTTTCAATTTCTTTGGAAAACGAAGTTCAGGAAAGTACTTTTACTTATACACCCCTCGACAAACGAAAGAGAGTGTGAGCTATATTTTTCACATCTGCTACTCTCACCTTTCGTTTCATCTGACAATTTTAGACAGGATTCGCACGCTTTCTCTGGCTGCGATCAGTGAGCTCTCTTGTTTTATTCCATAGAGAAGGATATGCCACTCTCACCTCAAAGTTCTCATTCCGACGACCTGACATGATGTGAAGTTCGATAACAATCACGAAGGAGTCGCATCACTCAAATGAAGAGAAAGTTATCTGAATGAGGAAAATTTGTCTTCAATTACAGATTTCATTCCGTTGATGATTTTTCGGCGAAAATTATTAGAGGAAGTCGGAAAATATTAATATTTCCACGTATATGGAGAAAAGGGGTTGGTAAGATTGAATGACAACACTACGGAATATTTGATTGAAGTTGAAATTGCCTTCGGGCATTAAAAACCTTAATACAATAGAAGCGAAATGCAAAAATACATTGAGGAATGGAAAACATCAGAGGCATACTTAATTGATAATAAATAAGTCATGGGTAGCTTTTCTCTTAATAAAAATTCAAGACAACTTCATAAACAAACCTCATTTTCAAAGTTCAATATTTTTTTTTACATGACCCCATATTCCATTAGCAACAATTTCTCCGCCATACAAATAATAAATAGCTTTGACAGCAAAATTGGACATAGCAAGTTATTGATTTAGTTTCTTTCGGAGTTGGTTATTTACAATCTTCAAAGCTACTGTCCGGATTTATACTCATTCAAACCCAAGGCTTCCCTCATATCTGCTAAAATTCATCTCAAATGAAAAGGATATTGTATCTCTTCTACAGGAAATTTTACTGTAGAAGAAGTAATAATAAATCCTTTCATTTGTTGCGATGATTAGCTTCTACAAAATCGAGGAAGAATTAATTAAATTGAAAGAAGAAATTCAATAAGAAATCCTAATGTTTCTCCGATTTTCTCATGCATGATATTTTTCCCTTACAAATTATCGGTTGCACGGTTCATCATCAACTTTTATGAGGTCATACATAAATCAACTAAGGAAGCTTATGAAAGAGGGGGTTATCGTTTGTGACCTCAACATTCCTCAAGAATGTCTCATATGCAGCAGTGTCTCATACATAGTGGAACGATGATCTAAATAAATACACTTCTAACTAAATAATTTCATATAACTGCTATAATCAAGCATAAATTTGTGGTACGAATAAAAAAATTACCTTTCAAACACAGTTGATAACTTTCACAGATGATTATAATGATAATATAATAACAGAATTGAAGAAGCTGAATTAAAACCTCTTGTGAAAGATGAGGTAACGTAATGCTCTAGTAAAGTTAAGGTTTCTTTTTGAGATACATGTTTTTAAGGTCATGACTGCCAAAGAAGTACTCGGAAAATACTTTTACTTGGAGCAATAATAACATAGCAAATTTACGTATTTACTGACAGATTCTCTCCATGTATCTGATGAAAGTCAGGCGTATCTAAACTGTTCGGCAGACCTGCAAATATCTAGTTTTAACCTTTGCGCACCAATACATCTTTAGTGATAATTATTTAATACAATACTTGTAACATGCTTGGATAGTAAGTATAACAAGAAGGTGGGAAAAATACTTCAAAATCTTAAAATTGGAGATGGGAAACTACAAAATGAAAACACCGTCAACTATTTTCGCTTAAAAGACATGAAGTGTAGTAAAGGATCAAAAAGATTGCCAGGTGTACATACGAAATGGAACGGTTGATGAGAAAAAGAGGCTTTTCGGCCCAAATAAGCACATAAATTAGAAGAGATGGAGTTTTGGTACATTCCAGTGTATATTCAGCTTCACCGTTAGATTCTCTCTCACTAAAATGAGACGCCGATGTTCGAAAATGCACACCGGTAAAAAGATTTCTAAGGAGCCATGGAATGCCTTTCGCATCGGCCTCAATTAACTGAGAACGGTAGATGACGAATAGCAATATGACATGCGAGTGGGAGGAGGTGATCTTATAGATTAACTTCCCGTTTTCTTTTACTGTAAAATTTTGGAGGCAATGAAAAGTGAGCAGTCTTTTTTGGTTTTTTCTTCTGTCTAAACGCATGCAGCATCACCTTTATCTATCATGGTGTGAATGAAGTTCAAAATTTTCTAGCTTATAAATATATTTTTTAAAGTATGGCTTTATGATAATTTGTAGTGATGAAAACAAAATTTCCTATTCATAGAGATCAGCATTAAGAAATTTGTAAGTTGAGACTGCTAATACTTGGTCTAACGTGTAAATGAATGTATTTCGGCCAGCAGTAAGATTCACTAAGTTCTGATTTAACTTGGAAAGTATGTTAGAAAATATAAAAATCCTATTGAAGCTATACTGTTAGCAAGGATGTGGGGAAGCTGGTTTAGAAGGATGATCTCTCATTGAAAACTCTATAAACAAACCATTGGTCGGTTTCCCAACCAAATTCCCTATCCTGATGATGATGTTGAAACCGGTTGCACCTTTTATTTATTTTATGGTTTTGTACGAATCATTCATTGCTTGTTTCTAAATGGTTTAGAATGGATCAATACCAGATATCGCTCTAGAATCTACATATTCATATGATTTTAATTCTGAGTTCGGTCTTCGCCTGATTCTCGCTAACAGTATAGCTTCAATAGGTGAAGGGAAAAGGTTGCTCATTTTATTTCTTTTGTGGTTTTGTTCGAGTCATCTGATGATTGTTCTAATGAAAGTATAAAATCAGTAGCAAGACTACTGACTTAAAGCATCTTTATACAGTGGCTTTAGGACAGAATAACATTTCCGAACAATCATTTCCTTAACTCGTAGCTTCTTTAAAACACAGAGTATATTCCTAAACTGAGATAGCCATAAATCCCTCATTCTCTCAATAATATGACCCACGCCACAAATGCCACCAACTGCGAGTTGATAAGGATTTACTACCGTCATAAATTGTCCACGAAATATCAAATTAATCAACGGAGACGTTCGACATAATGGCAAAGCATGAGCATAAGGCATAAAAAGATTCAGGGTCATCAAAAATCGTTAGAGATATGTTCCGCTCTCAAAAAATAAATGACCCTTCCGAAAGGATATAAGCAAACAAACAGCCATCAATTTATCTCCAGGGCCCCTTATTTCCTTTACACCCTCTTCGACACATCCTTAAATCATGCAGACCTTTTCGCGGAAGGCCCTGATGACCTCATTGGCGACGAGGGGGGCCTCACCAGTCTGCATGGGATGGCAACCCGTCGGAAGCGCTTCATTTCCGTGGGTGTAGCAGACCAGAAACCGAAAGTCTACCGTTGGAGAAAAATGGACTCTCTAGCAGAAGGATAACATACGGTAAGTTAAACTGGAAAAGGTGAGGGGTGCCTAAATATGATAAGGGTTGCGAAAGTTACTACAGCCATTCATAACTACTATTCTCAAGGTGTGTTATTATCATCTTATGATGATGAATATGTGAACCATTGTATAAAATGTAGATTGTGTAGATTCTATTTTTCATCGGTTTTTGTCAATTTCACGATAAATACAGTATACTTTAATGAGGAAAACAAGAAACAAAAGATTTAGTGTTTTCTTTGTTTCACTAAGGTCGTGAGCTACACAAATAATCAGATACACTGTCATTGATAAAAATCCAATAATTAAGCCTCTTAGAATTTATACACGTTAGTATTACATATTAAAAAGTAATTTGATTGAGATTCGTTCAGCTCTTTGGATTGCATTCGACAGGAGATAGTTGATTTAAAAAAAAAAAGTTTATAAGTCCCTATGATATGCACACCTCTCAACCTTGAGAATTAGAATGGAAAAATGTAATAAGACACCAGGTGATATAGAGAAAGTAGCACAAAGTTCATAATCAAAGCAAAGTTTCCTAATTACAGATCAGTAAATAAATCAGGTTACCACACATGGTACAAACGATGCCGCTATCGACAGCTGTGTGAAGAAGAGGATGGACCTTGGGGTAACCGAATGAAAGGAAAACGAAAGACGTTTTTTGCTGAAGTTGCTTTTCAATCACACACCATTTTTCAACGGGATTCGAATTGATTCTTTTCCGAATCGATTTAGCTGTAGATGACGCGATCACTACAAATATAGTTTGATTTAGGAACTGACCTCGAATGAGTTCTGCTTCAATGGGACTAATACCATGTCTTATGCGATTGCAATCCTCCGTATCTCCACTGGAAAGGTTAACAGCGTGTATCCTGTGATTAAAAATGACTAATTCCGGCGCTTACAGTTGAAGGATGCGGAGGGCATGAGCAGATCGGCCTGTGAAATTTATTTTTAGATTTCGTAAAAGATCAAAAACTTTACTACTGCAAGTAATCAGAAGTAACATTTGGTAGGAGTAAATTAATTAATCAGCTACTTTTCCGAAGAAACAATTACATTATGGTTATAAGATTATATTAAGCAGTATGTGCCCTTTTGGTAAATCTAGGAGTCTCTTTGCAGCTAATAATGATGTCTCTCTAATGATAATGATGTAAGCTCTCAACGGATAGCAAATGGGGACCCAAAATCTCAATGGCCCCTCAGGATTGTGGGGGTGCGGGGGCTATCTCCGATAGCTTAACATATGGTCTCAGTCAAACTTGATATGCTTAAAATATAGCAACGTGCACTTAACTCCCTCAGCCATCTCACGCTTCTAAACATGGGTGAACTCATATTTTATATTAAAATATTATTAAAACTTATTACGAGGATGTGAATTTTATCTAATTTGTAAAACGATCAATTCAAAAAATGTCGATGTTTCAAGTAACAATTACAATACTCCATAAATATTATGTGCACTCATAGGCGACGAGTTGTATTAATTTGAAAAAGTTCTTCGGCAACTGAGGTCATTTCGAGGTGTGAGCCCCCATCGAGATTCGGAGGTCAGGCAATGAGTTGTTCTTGTCTCTTATTGTAAGACATGGAATCAAAGTAAAAGCTATGATAAATCACGAATAACGCTAAAAATATAGTAAGAGCATAAATTGATCATAAAACTCAAAAAAATCTCTATTTATTTATTGATAGATGGCCGTAAATAAAACGGTGGCCTTCACTCCGCTAATGACTTGGAAATCAAGCGAACCACCTCATGCATTTTTAACTTAGCGATGATTCGACTCCCAATTCAACTTTAATGAGATGCCTCGATGAATAAACAGTCATTAAATTCGTCCCATCCTTCATTTTTACGGACGCATCCTCAAACAATTCTTCTTGAGACGTTTCCGCCTCGAATTTGAAGGAAAACATTCATCGCAAATTCACCTCAATTTTTAATTCCTCGCGTTCATCTTTCCAAATGAGGATTTTTCACAAATGGCTGCCAGCGCTTTACAGAATGCATGTCCGAAACAGGGGTTATAACGAAGTGAGTGGGACTTAATGACTGGCGAAACTTCACTTCTCCTATTTGCGTCGAAAGCATTCCGACTCTGGGGCGCCTCAACCGCATGCCCACCAAAAACAAAGTCTCCTCATTGTTATCGGAATCGAACCCGCGTCGCATTCATCTGGAGAAAGTTTAATAAGAGACACGATGATGAGTGCATTTTGATAGATCTCGTGCTATCTCTGTTTACTCTTTTACCACCACCGCAGGGAGTCCGCATCGTCAATTCTCCCTGACTGGCAGATTTTCCTTTCGTACTCATAAAAGTTTTACCATGGTTGCACATCACTTTCACTCGTTTCCTTACGAGAATTTTATTCTGTTCACCTTCAGGACTGCTCATAATTAAAAATTTAACGTTTGTATCCCACCTCCTACCCCTTCCTTCTCTTTATTCTTCTTACTTCTCAAGATTAGTTTAGCTACTGAAGTACGTCTTTGGTAGAGGTATGCGAATATCCGAACTTTGGAATCGAATCATTTCTTTGTTCTACTAAAATTTCGAATGGAATTAACATCTGCAGTACTCGAATGGAATTAAACTGAATATAAATATCATAAATATCATAAAAATCATAAATACGGAAATGGCGTCTTCGTTTATCCTTTTTCGTTAAGTTTTTCGGCATAAAATTTGTAAGGCACATTTTATGTAAATACGCTTCTAATCAAAAGTAATTTACTAATGAAAATGACTTTATACGAAAGGATATCTTACCTAAGAATTTTTTTCTTATAATAAATTTAAAATACTATTTTAGCGGATGATGGCGATAAGCAGGAGATGACGGAAATGCGAACTCCAGTTTCACGAGAAACAAACGTATCGAATATTTAGTCGGTTCAATCCGAAATCCGGGTAATTCAATAAGTTTGATTCGTATAAAAAAAGGCACATCGATGTGCTAGTATTGGGTGCCCTTCTCAAGACGTGTCTCGCATTCTCAAGGGTATTTCCCGAATGACCGTTACATTCATCTGGTGACCGCGTGATCAAAAGAACTAGCTAATACGGCTAATGGAGCATTTTAAAACTCTCCCTCTATTTCATTTAGTACATCAACCTAATTAACCCGCATTATTTCATCAAGTCACTTTTATTTTCTCAAAAATTTGACTGCTTATGATTATTTCAGGATTTGAGGAAGTTAACGAAAATTTGACCAATTTCATCGAACTCGGCAACGAAGCACTTTTATCACTATATCTATGTTAAGCAAACCATGTTAGAAATGGTAGATTGATAATGATTATTATATTTCCTTCCTCTTTTATATTGCCAATATTTTTCGTGTTAAGAAAAATAACTGATGAGAACCTACAAACTATGGGCATCTATCGTTTCGGTACGAAGAAATGGAAACTATACTTATTGTAAGTACACGTTTCACGAAAATCTTCTGGAATAAATTCTATATGTGGAAGTAAAAACTCAGCGTCGTTTTTCCGCTTCCGGTACTTTCATCTTAATTTTAGAAACATCTGAGAGTTAGACAGATGTAAACAATAACAAACCCATGATAAAATAGTATACAAATACAGCATTAATAGTTACGCCGACCTTAAATAAATTACATGAATAAAAGAAAGATGGACCATAATTTTAATTCTGGTACACAATGATTTATCACAACCTTTATATATAAATGCCTCCTAGACTGAACAGATAAAAAAAGTCCAGAATAAGAAAACAATTTCATATAAAAATGATTTCGAAGAATACTTCAGTGATTTTAGAAATAAATTAATAAGGAGGAATATTCCTTTATACCATCCGATTTTCTTTTATTTCTTTCTCAGTGTTGACGGTTTCTTTAATCTGAGCGAAGAAGAACAAATACAAAAAGATAAGGAAGACTAAAAGAAGCAACGACACCAACGCAAGAAAGAGAGTCATTTACTTGTCTGTGAAACGGCATGATGACTTTCCATGATGAATACAAACAATTTGCTCCGAAGCTGAGGTTGAAAAGAAAACAGAGCATTGACAAAATAGGGATTGCAAACAGAATAGTTGAAAAAATTTCATTCAAGTTTTGAGCCAATAGTTACGAACGTTATGTAGAATCAGGAAGGTGCAGGAATTATTTACCCAATACCTATGTTAACTCTTCACATTTTCTTCTCAAGACCATACGTATTTTCTTTCAAACGTATAAATTCAAAGTAGTTGAGCCAGAAAGGTAGAAGCAGAGAATTATTTTAATTTTAATTTTTAATTTAACAAAACTTCGCAGATATTTATGGTACATTACCTCATGGTATATAGGAGGAAAATGTAATTACAAACCTCAACGGTGCAGAAACAACACTAAACGTTTTTATGGCTAAAGGCGAATACGGTTTTCAGTAAAATGTTAATCATAGAAAATTCTCATGAAGATTCATTTACTAAAACTGATTATTATAGCTTATGTATCTGAAGGAGTTCTGACAAAAATTTGTGTACTGGAATTTCACTGAGATCCATTTACGAATTAGGTATCGTTTTAAATAAAGAATCATCACAAGTGAAATCTGGGAGAGTTCCGTTCAAATCTTTTACATGAAATAATGGATGATTTATGTACTCCAGAAAATAAGTAAAAGAAACAGTAGGAACACTATTTTAAGTATTTAAATTCTTTTTCTCAACCAACTTTCCCAGCCTTATGACGACGTTATAACGCCAAAATTGGTTGCTCTTTTGATTTATTTTCGGTATTGTTCAAATCTATTGCTTAGGTATCACTCAATTTAAAATGATCATCTCGATCAATACTTACGCAATCTAAAGCTGAGATAAAGCACAAGGATTACAAAGTAACACGGATGTCACGGATCACAGACTAGTTTTATTAGTCTCGCGACGCGTGTAATAAGGACGAATAATAACTCTCTATGTTCTGCTAATGCATCTAATGTGAAATCTTTCGTACCTGCCACAGGAGTCTTTGCGGGCCAAATACGGAAAAGCTCTATCAAACGGTCCACGGTGACATGAGAAGGGCGAAGGATAGCGAGTGAGGAGGAGAAAATAGTGCGTTAGAAGTGCATAAGAAGGCCCACGTCATTCCTTGAGAAGAGAGGATAGAGCAAACAGAGAAGACGAAAGAGGAGACGTATGTTAAAACGGAGAGTCCCTAGAAAACCCACGCATTGGAACGAGAGAGACCACCGGGGAATGGAGTTCGTTCAACCGTACTATTCACGTAATGTAACACCAATTGGAGTGCTTTTCTATCTCAGCCTACTTGAAATCATGTCCACCGTCGCATCGAATCACTTATTCACCTATTCCTCTTCATGGATAATGTTACACAAGTGCTACTTTAAATGCCGCACCGTGCGGTTTCTTGGCTATTTTTTTTAACACAATCGGGATTTTCAATTCCAAGATTTGCTTCCAGAGATAGGTTCCTTACTAACCCATATTTTAATTTTCTTTCCTAATATAATGACCTCTCCTAATTCCTTACCGGAAATTGCCTATTAACGTTCAATATCCAAGAACAAGCTTAACAAATGGTGAGAGGATTAAATTTATAAATTATATTAGAGCTGATCGAAATTTTCCCATTAGAAACATTTGCAATAACACTCCAAGAAATGAGTTTATTTAGTAAAAAAATTCATAATTTTAGTTGATTCAGATGTTGTATCGTTTTAGGCAATGTTTATTGAATTCCTTCATATTAGCGATGTTAGTCTAAAAAGCGCTCTTAAATACATAGAATGTGAAAGGATATGATTCTGTTATCTCGCTCCGCATCCAAATATAGAGGAAATATTATTTAGATTTACATTTTACAAAAGTTAATAATAGAGAAAGAAAGCACCAAGTAAGGAAAAATAAAACACACAAAATTTCTAAGCCACAAAAGAAAGAGACGGATATAAGAAATATTCTGGTAAAAGCTCACTAAAATGAATGAGGTATTAAGATAAAATTATTTTTTTTATACGCAAAAAATGAAAAATTTCTGAGTTCTGCACACACTTTTGTAAATTTTCTTCAATTAAAGTCCGCAATCAAACTTCATTCTGATTTCTGTACCCATATTTATGCATATAGAGATACCTCAATGCGAAACTAATATACGAGTATAACTAATTTTCATGTGAAAATTCGGAAATAACTGGTAAAATGTGACGTTAATTTTTAGTAAAATAAGAGACCGAGGGAAGGACCAGGAGGGAAGGTATTATTGCAAAGAATTTATAAGTAAAAGATCGTGAAACGAATGGACGGAATTCAAATTAGTAATGAAAGCAGAAATTGGGAAAAGATATATTTTGAAAATCCTTTGGTGAATTCCACAGAATCATCAATAAAACACGAACCTCAGCGTCAATTACAGCACGAACTATCTGCATCCTCAGAACTGCGACAAAAAAAAATAGAGGCTCGAGCTTTCCTGTGCAGGAAGCCCTTCAATAGATCTATCACTGGCAGAATCAATTTGATATGAAGTCATAAACTGATTTATTTCCGTCGAGCCAGGCTCACTTGCAACATTGTCAATGACGTGACGTCCAACTCTCCCACATAACGCAATTTAAGGCTTTAGCTATTGTTTCAGGGATTTACGAAGGTATAACGTGCTTTATAGCTCCAAAGTGTAATTTTTCGCGTGACACATCCTTGCATCACATAATCCTCCCTCCAACACAGCGGTCTCTTCCACCATCACGATAACCCCCTTCATCCCTGTAGGTGGTCGCTCGCTATCAAGACCTCGAATGATACACACCCCTTGCCGTCGTGACAAAAGACGGGAGCGTGATGTGCAACCAACGCCCTCCATGTCACACATCTTCTGCCGAGTAAGGGAATGAAAAGGAACTACGAGGGGTTTAGATATGCAAACAGTATCCTTTTCAGCATCTTACAATTTTAAAGGCAGCCAAACGGACATTCCATATGTTTTCGAAGATGCATCGCGCGTTTAAGTCTCCAGCAACGATCGCTGTCTGTAGGTCTTCATTTAACTCCCTGATTCATAAACAGCGTCTTTCACTTCAATCTATTCAACATATACGACTGATTAATAAGAATTTTTCCTCAAAGAGAGCTTTCTTAAGGCAATAAACTTAATGAAGAAGAAATAAGCAATGAATTTTAAGAAAGCTTTAAAAATATCGGGAAATTTTTTCTATCGTAATTTACTGCACTTTAATAATTAGGAGGGCTAACCCATTCCCCTATGTCTACATATGTACCCTGCAAGCCTTTTTATTGAATTCTTAATATTAATTTTTATACTATATTTAATTCGGAACTGAATAAACTTTCCTAACTGAAACATAGGAGTTTGATCAAGTGGATTAAATGTAATTATACCGGAAACTATTCATTATTTCACAAACAAACTCGCGTGTGTCTATTAAGTTAATTCAAATCACCAAGTAAATTTAAGAGTTAAAAGTTAAACGATCATTAGAGAAAGGGAAACGAGCAGTATATAATAAAAATATTCTCAATCAGGAAAGAAGCTATTCAAATATAATGTGGTAGGGTGCTTAGAGAAAAGAGAGAGCAATCTATCTCCCTTTTCTAAAACTGCAAACATAAATTCCTCGATAGAGATTTCGAAGGCCTCCGTATAATGGGCTCAGACAACTTCCTCCCGGAATTATTTCTGGTAGGATAACATCTACAAATACTCGCCCCCAATAAGCGCAATAGGGAACTAGTAAAACAAAAGGTGAAATTGGAAATAAGTCGTTGAGGGAGGCGATATAATGTAAGGGAAAGGGAGCAATGGAAAGAAGTCCTCTTGCTCAGCCGACCGAACATTACGACTCATTGTCATCCGCTTCGGCTCCCAAGGGTGCCACGATTCGATGTGGAAACGAGATATGGCACATCGGATTAAAAAATTGGACGGAGACTGCAATATCCGTAGGTGGTACTCTTTCAACCAGGGCACGCCCACTAACGGGAAGGTTTTCCGAAAGTCAATGGAGCGAAAGTGATTCTCTGCGGTTCCCACTTCCACGCTGTGTGTTCAGTATTTGAATTGTTCCCGAAAATGATCAAATTAATAATACTGACGCATAAGTAATGTTTTTAACATTCGGGATGAATTATAGTATTTAAATTCATTTTCCAGAAGAAGAAAATCTATTATATAGCTGAAATTATTACATAACATAAAATCATTGTACTTGGCGGCTATACTCCGCGGTTCATAGAACCAATTAAGTAGCTCCTTACTCTTTATATGACCTACTTAATGCACAAATAACGTTACTGAAATGAATAGTTATCTCTTGAAATAAAATTTTAGAGATAAATCAGAATTTATGAGATTGATCATTCTTCTGAATCAATGAGTTTTGGATTGCTTCTCCCATGCCGCTTCAAAATATAAAGAGAATTTACTTAAAATTTAAATCGTAAAGGGGTAAAGGTAGAGTAGAATATAAATTACAATCTAAGATAACCATAATTTAGTTATTCGCTCTTGAAAATTTTCAAAGTATTCGATGATTTCCCGCTTAGAATAGTACTCTTTAGGATGGTTTCGAATTTTATGCTTAAAGACACAAAAATACAGTAGTATATTCTATATCATTTTAATAAAATAAGTAGCATTGTTAATAGTGCTTCGACTACTGAGGTAATTTTGCAAGTGGGCTTCCACCAGGAATTGAACTCGAGACCACTTCCCATAAAATCTGCTACTCACATGGCTATCCCTTAACATATAAATTTCAGTTCAAATTATGATCATTACCTTGGATATAAATTTGAGGCTTTGAATCACTACTTTCCGAATTCCCTGGATACCTTCTATATCCTTAACTCAGCGGTACAAACCGCTACAACTTCACTCTAGAAATATCTTTCTTGCACCAATAATTGAGTGTTTCAGAGGGAAGTACAGCAGACTTCAACAATGTTTTCTACATACTTTGCCTCATCGATTTCTTCTCTCATGCTAATTTCAACTCAAATCAAAGTATCCTGGCTTACCAAACACAGTAAGAATCTTCTACCTGTTCCTAATCTCACCATTGTTTTGTTCAGCAGATTTAAGCCGAAAAGATGATTTACGAATGAAACAAGAACTTGAGGAGAAAGTCGTACGGTGAGCATATCTAGTACTTTAATCTGTGTTACGAAGTGCCTAATGCATGCATTTTCTCGCGGCAGCGGTAATAGAGAAGAGCCTGGAGTGAGAAAAATATGGAGAACTTTAATGGTCGGGCGTGTCTCTTAGCGACACTTTCACGCAACGAAAGTGGTTCTGAATACAGAACATTTCCCTGCAATCTCAGTAGAATTTGCCCTCGGCTTATCTACAAAGAGGTGCGATCATCGGAGCATAGCGGTTGAATCAGACGTTGCAGTCGTACAATCATACCAAGTGATCTTCGATTTTTTTCAGGTTTATTTAGATGTAATAATCAATTAACTGACGCACTGCGGGATTGGACAATGCAGATGGAATTATCAACGTTTTCGATTCGATGAAATTCCACAAGAACTAATAAAACATAAATTTATATATTCGATACCTCTTATCGTGAAAAATTTGCCATTTTAGAATATTTTAGTTATCTTGCGTATTTGTTACTTGGATAGTATATTTTTTATTTGGATATAAATCTACAGAAAATATGAAAAGAAAAGAGAAAGCCTTAAAAAGTAATATTTTTTTTATTCATCGAATAATGAGAAAATTTTCAATCTACTCTCTTAAACCCTAGAGTTATAAATAAAAATTCTTTTATTTAAAAATCTTAACGACTTCCTGAGTAAATTTTCTAAATTCGATAAACATTAAATTAAAACCGAAATATCTACATTAATCTCGTAAAAGTTAAGCTTTCCTTCTATGTAGTTATTTTTATCTGTTATCTTATTTGTTGAGTATTTGGCTCTAGCGACTGTCAAGTATTGGGTGATCTGAGAGTTCTGCTTTTATTCACAACTGCGTGAGTAATGCGTTTCTAATTAAGCAATGCTGTTAAATCTTCTTGAGTGAGTGATTTTGGCCAACTCAAGTTATCAGAACGTTAGCAAAAGGTGATCTATCAAAATGGAAAATGCTTAATTGCAGAAATTTTCACACATTTTGTAAATGTTTAATTATACATCTCATTTAAGAAAATCGTAAAACTTCCTGGATGACAAAGAATTAAATTCTGTCAATCATATTCATAATGTGAATCAACAATATTTCTCTCCGCAAACAGCAATTAGTCTCTGGAATCAGGGACGAATTTTACCAGTCACAGCCCCTGGGCGCAAAGACCGTTTTGAGGCCCCGCCAAGAGATTAAAAAAAATAAAAACGACAATATTAAAAACTAAAAAAGGTCTCTTTTCCTAACAACAAGACCCTACGCTCAGTCCAGTGCGCTTAATGGTGAATCTGCCCCTGTCTTGAACATAATTTCAGTCCAAAACTGTTTTCCCATTTCTATTAACTCATATTCATATAACTTATGTTTCCTTTGATCGGAATCCGTGTTTCCACATAAACAACCAGCAAGGATATGAAAAAAAATGCACATAGCACAAATTAGCTTCAGTATCTCGAATTTCTCTGCGAACCTGCCACATAAAAATAGACGAAAACCGCACGATGACCGCACATAATGCAACCTCAAAACGTTTCTTTTTTTCTGCTGCGGATTCTCGGTAACGCAAGTCCAACGTCTGGGCGCAGGAGGCTTCACACTCTATTTACTGGAGATCGATCCATTCCACTACCGGGAGAAAAGCGCGTCTCAACCTGCTCTTGTACGGAACTATTTCTTTCTTTCGCACGGATGAGACCCCCCTGAGGACTCCTTAAAGGAAGCCGCCGAGGGAGAGTGTTTCATATCGATGGTCAGTTCCGTTCTTCTGTCACGCTCCGCCGAACCAACGGTATCGACACTCTGATATCCGATACGATCGAACTTCAGGGGTTAATTATAGCCATTGAAGAAGACAGACGTTTCCTAAGAATGCATAGGCGTATTAAGTAATTTTGCAACTGTTTTAACTGGTTAAGAGTACCTATACTGGGTTCCAGTTTTCCTAACCACATAAATAACTGAAATCTATAAAATCTTTTCGTGTTAACGATGAAACGTTATTTTAATCGCCAGATCGGGGAACACCGCATAGAGACTGGAATAAGGCTTTTCTTACAATATGGAGAAAAATTCATAGGATGTTATTCCATATATTCCATCATTATGTAATAGAAAATATGGAATTCATGATGAGAATCGGCAAACATTAGAATCGGAGGAGCCAAAGCATTCCCTCAAAATGACTTAATGGTTATTCGAGAGCCGCTGATATAAATTTAACAATTACGGAAAGTTTTAGATAATGCCCCAAGAATATTCTTGGTTACATATGATTATTAAAGGAAGTTTTAAATAGCAAAATCTCTATGTTAATCACCTATTTTTATTCATGACATTTTTGTGGATAGTTTCCAAATCTGCGGTGCATAAGCATTAGTTTTCAATTTACGATGGTATTTCAACTTGACATCAGTTATTTCTAAACTGATGTTAATGAGACACATTTAGTAAATAATAAATTATATACTTTTATCTTCATTTTCATAATCAATTTCAATTTGTCACATGTTGTGAGCCTAAAGAGACGCATGCATTCGCGATCCATCGTCAGGCAACCATGGCTAGTTAAATTCATACTTAGCTGACCTACGAAGAGGTTGAGGCTTGATGATGAAAAATTAATCATCAAGGCGACATATATCGCATTTAATGAGAAAAGCACCACCGAAAGGAATCAGTAACTTTTTGAATGTCATAAACGAAAGATTCCTTGAATTATAATAACTGAAGCAACAAATTTAAGAGAAAAATTGACTGTAGACAAACTTCTTAGAATCGAGAATTTCATTAACGAAAAGGAACTTATGGGTACAAAAGCTTTCAATTTCAAATTATCTTTCAAACCCTGAGAGTATATAGAAGGAATTACCGTTATTCATTTCATTACACAATCGGAAAAAGCAATACCTCCAAAATTCAATCACCCTATAGGATATAGTGAACTTTCTATATGGATCGTAATACTGTCAAACTGTTAATTGAAATTTAAAAACTCGATATTAGTGATTGAAAGAAAGCTTTGACCTTCATTTTCGCATTCATCGATAAATATGATCATAGTATGAACTTTTTTTGAAAAAGCGTGCAGAAAATCCAATCAGCATGAATTGTCTCACAATTAATAATAATAGAAAAATCTATATTTTAAATTTTGTAATAGTGATTCGATCGCAAAATTCAGACTTCTTTGTATCTAATGTCTATAAATCCCATTATGTTACCCAGGATTTTAATCCTAAGTATTGCCAGTGAAAAAGAATAAACTTTTTTGCCACATTTAAAAACGAAATTTAATTAAATCAATTACCATCAATACTTACTACATTTTTTTAGAAAGATAATCGAGACGGTTTATGAAAATTGAGATAGAGTGCTCCGCGATGTTCCTTGGAAGACTGAGCAAAAGAACGGTTTAAGAAGCTTTCTTGCAGTGTCAAGAGAGCGAGAAGATCGCCTGTTATAATACCAAGACGAGGGCTCAAATTAAGTATAATTTAAAAGGAAAGGAAATTTAGAATGCGATGTAAATTTCCTGTCTAACAGTAGAGAGAACTAAAGGTCGTTTTCTTAAGGCAAATAAAAAAACGCAAGTGTAAACACTCGCTATTCACGCGAATGTTTATTTGTATTTTACGAAGAAGGGGCGACACATATTTGGAAGCAACGAACGCCTCACATCTGGACTAAGATTCGGTGAAAATTAGGCATTCACACGGTTTCTCCTTTTATGACTTCTTTCTCGTTTGTATTTTATTTACAGTATCAAAATCGTTTTCATATGGCATTTGCTGATGACCGCGATTTTTAAACTGTCTTTTGCAGAAGGCAATAGAAAAATAAATCTTGCTTTCCTTTTTGAGTTTTGTTCATGTTACGTTATTAATTTATTTACCCTCTCAATCATCCACTTAGGGACAATTACAGCAGTGGTATTAACTATTACACGAAAACATAAGGCCATTCCCTAATAAGAAAAATTCGAATTCGAACCCAGAAAATTCTAATTCTAATAAATAATAATAATCGAGCATAAATAGCATTTATCAATTATAAATAATAATTATCAAACATATGTACCTTATACTCATTATTAATTATGACAGGTTGACCTAATACTTCTTCGCCTGTAAGTAAGAGACCTTGTTTATTACTTATTCCTGAAAAACATGTGAAATTTATTTCGTCCGAAATCGCTTTTATACATCACAGTCAAAATTAACGTGGGAAAATCCCTTTTCATTACTTCAAACATCCATATTAGTGTCCTCAACTTAAAATTATATTCACAAATATCGAAACGAGTTAATCAAACTGCTTCATCGCCTACTTTTGGTGCAGTAAAATGAACTTACGGAAAAAACTCCACTTTCGGTACGATGATTTAAGGAATGTAAATTCGGAACGAAGATTTTTCCTTCGGCTCCATTAATCATCGAGTTACCATCAGATATTTGCAATAGGACGCTATCCTCCCCCGAACTCCTCCATGTAACAAATTAATTCTTTCCTGTCGCCACGTTTCTACAAACCGTGTAATTAATTCGGCGGAAGAGAGTGAAGAAGTGGCCGTCCGCCTGAAATCTTTCCGGGTTACATTTTCGCCGTATCTCTTTCCATCCGCCGTGAAGACCGCACACACGAGGCCACGTTCTCCGGGGATTAAAGAAGGCTTCCCATGAAGCTCATGCACCGTGACGAGACCTGCACAGGCAGCCCTCTAATAACACGGGTGAAAACGAAAAACGGCGATCGATCTCGGTGCATTCGGGACAAAAAGTAGACGAAGTGACAACTAAGGCGAGAAAAACATCCATCTTCGTTTCCAAACACCGTTTTTTTCTGCGGGAATTCGTCGCCTTTCGAAGAATTTCGCGAGAGGGATAACGGTTCCCTTGAGATACACCGGTTTTCGAATCTAGTTTTGGATTCCGCGCACCTTTTGAAATTCGATTTGGTGCCAAATACTTCCGGGTCGTGCAGTTATCCCTGTAAGTGCGCAAAGTGTTTCTCTTGTGCGTCAATGAATCATTCTCATCTTCGGTCACCACTCGTGGCGAATCCAAAGCGTGCAGAGTGAGTTTGAATGGACTGAAAAGAGCCAACATCTAGAGTCATATTTCACCTTTGGAATGCGGGTTTTCTGAGATGCGTGAAAGATGAATGGCAAGAAAGAATAGATAACCGTGTTCTCGGAGAGAACAGACTCTTCTACATCTACATATGTATACTAAAAACGGGGTAATCAACTGAAAGAAAATCTTAACCAGAAGATATCCGTTTTCGACCCGTATAATCTGAATAAATATCCTTTTTCTCGATTTGTTTTAGTTGCTACAGTAACGGGTTGTACACAAAATTATTTCCTCGATGTACCTCTAAATATTTCCAAGTTTGTTACATTAGTTATTGATAAGCATAATATACAGCTTGCTTTCATCTTTTTAAGGGATGAGAATAAAAATAGTATGTAAATCGTAGTAGAATCGGGTACTTCAATACCTTAGACTCATCTTGAACAGAGTAAATTTCTTTTGAATAATTTATATGTCTAATAATGAAAGATATCGTTATTTTTTAAATAAAAATCAATAAATAAACGATGCCTATAAAAATATGCAATTTATTGATAAGTTGAAAGAAACAAGTTGAAATTTGAAGATATTCATAGTATTTCATCCAAACCAACTTTTTTTGAAAAACTTTTTTACCGATGAGATATCTGCGCAATTGAATCATTAACTGTTATTTTCGCACTTGGCAATGGCTCAGAGAAAGTGATCTTAACCCTTAAAGTGAAACCCTTAAGCCGAAGAAACTATGCTTCATCCAGAGTCTGTCAAAATGTCTTATTTGGGAAGCCTAAGTAAAAGCGGATTTTCGTTATGTGGCGAGGGGTACACGCACTATTTAATCTATTTTATAATAGATTATTCAGTGTTTGCAAAAATAATAATAAATCGACCAATTTTAGCATCTTTTACTGTAGATTTTCTCGTGGTATGTGATGGACATTTGCGTCTGGGTTGGCGAATAATAACATCGCCGTTTTTCGAAAAGGTGCCATTACCACGTCAAACATGAAATAACGCTTAACTTTGTAGAATTAATGCTTAAATTTTATCGTCTTTTTGTGGTAATAACTAGAGGAATTATTTAGAATGCGATTAATGATTTGCAGCTAACAGTTCAAGGTTTATAAGCATATTGCATATTGATAGATGAATTAAGCAGGAATGGTTATATCTTCTTTCTATCTCTGTGTACGTCATTTATGCTGTTTTCGTTGAAAGTTATGAAAGCGGATGTAATTCGGAATACCTATATCAGTTATACAAATAATAATAATAAAGAAAAGAATTTATTCCATGTCCAGTATCACTTGGCAATAATATCTGGCAAGTGTCTTAACTACTGTTTAGATTTTGAATATTTCCAAGTACACGTAACTATAAAGTCATCATCGTCAAGTATTTTGATAATACCAATCTTAAAGTAAGAATAGATAAATTTTTGAGCGTAATATTTCATAAAACTTCACAAATAACGTAATCGTTATGACAGCTGCGCGGAGAAAGGGCACCTAAACTACTGATTTACTTATGAAAGTTTAATTCCTCCTGAATCTACTCACTCTTTTGGTATGATCCCTTATGACAATAGCAACCATTGTCTCAAGTGTTGGTACACACAGATGGTTATTATATTTTATTTCATTTATTCTCCATTGCTTCTGCTTTCCCACGATATTCGAAATTCATACCTGTTTTATTTCTCCTAGTAAAAGTGAAAGGATTTTTACTTCAACTTTTACCTTCGAAATACAATGGAATTATTGTATCCCAACTTATTAATAACAGCCAAACAAATGGAAACTTTTACTTCTCGCCATAATCTAGGAGATCAATTAAGAATGTCCTAATTTAAAGTAAGGTTAATTAGAGGTTGAAAAGAGAAAGCGAAAGAGAATCCAATCCTAGAAACGTGATTCGTGGTTTAAGAATGCGCGTACCTTATTAAACGTGAATAAATTTACTATTACGGTATTCTTAATTACCCTAATAATTGCATCGTTTTTAGCGAAAGAACTACAAATTATAACTTTCAGCTTCACGTATAAGAAGATAACTTCCTCAAGCTATAATAAATCCCTCTTATGACACATTAACCGATATATATATATAGTATATAGACTTAATAACCTTGTTAATTTCCTCATTACATTCACAGTGAAGCAGTGAATCTTCCTTAGGTCTGGGCATTGCTACCGAAGGAGCGATGGCATCAGCTGACGTAATGCACAAAAAGAATCACAAGATAGATCCATCCATGAATTAATGTTTTCTAGATGGCAATTAAAGATAAGACTCTACAACTCACCCACACAAAGCCAGTCAGTCGCCTTGAAATTACGGCTGGCACCAATATGTCGCCATAGAATTCGATCAAAGGAATGAAAAGTTCGCTTAACAGACTATTAACGAAGAAAATGAACGAATCTCCGAAATAAGGATGAGCTAACAGTTTCAATGATCAACGGCTGGTATAACTAGTGAATTAGAAAGGATCCTAATATTTAATTAACAAAATTGATATATGTAAAAGAAAACCTTTCTCATTCCCAATATTATTATAATCGGTGGAACATTTTGATGTAACGTCGAATTAATTAAAAACAAAAACAAACTATATTTAAGTTTCTCCAACATGGGAAAGTTAGATCCATAATGAATAAATAACGTAGTTAATAAGAGATATGGGTGTCAAAATCAAAATTCCTGTACATTGTTATTATAGGATATCGTTTTTATGAATTATATAATGAAAAATAGCTTGTATTACGTATGCTATAAATTATACTTCCTTCGTTGGAATAAAATGGACGTTTTGAATCCTATTCCTATTTTCAGGGAATTTTTTATATCCGCATTAGTTGTGGATGAAAAAATCATGAAAAATTTAGATCGAGATATATTCATTAGCATTTACAAGCCATCTGTAATCCCTTTTGATCAAGAGTTAAATTTCTTCGGATAATTCGAAAATTTTGACAGGAATGGTATTTATGCACATAACGTAATCCTCTGTACTGACACTCGATTTTTCTGCGAAACGTTTTTTAAAGTTATCTTGAAAGAGTTTTCGTCATTGATCTGGAATGAAGTGCATAGCGAACACATTTAAAATAAGCATTCGCGATATAATTAATTTGCTACGAATAAATTGCATCATTAATGAGACCATATATGTAACATGAGTTACTTATAGCTTCGCATAAGATATTTTTAAGCGCTAGCGAGAAAAACACATTATGTTCGCATACCTCGAGAATAACATAAAATATAATAAAATTATTTAGAGCGTAGATGCTCGTCTCCTTTAAGGGAATGAGCTCTCATTTCTTTTAAGTAAGAGTTTAAGAGCCTCGCTTTCCATTCGCAAAGGCAATTAAAGATGATATATAACAGGTGTCTCTATGACAATCCACATCTACATCCGGGTTGCAGCGACTGCAAATTTATCTCACATCTCGAGCGGCAGGAAAGAGAGACAAACGGGCAGTGAGGTGAAAACGAAAGAATTTAAAATCGCTGTCTACGCAGCTCTCTCCTGATCATCTATTACCTCGCATGCCTCCAGTCAAGTGTTGGCGAATAGCTTCAGATCGGTATTCCTCGGCCAATATCACCAGATCCATTTCCATAAGAATACAATGAATTATGATACATGATTAATAATGATTTATTTCAAATGGGGCAAATGTTGAAGAAGTGATATTAAAAACTGTATCATAGAAACCGAGAGGGATGAGTGTTGTTAATCTAGAATTTTGGTTTTAAGCATGGAGTATATGCTATTATCGATTGCCGAATCTCATGTCTTATAGAAGCACCCACTCCACGAACAGGGCATTTTCGCAATACTCCAAGAAAGTTTTCCTTTCGGCTATTTCTTAAAGAAATGATGAATTTTGAATTTATCAATTTGAAATATCTTTTGCTGGGTTGGGTTGAATTCGGTTGGGTTTGGGGCGGGTATTGTATTTAAGACTTTTTTTTAAAATAAACTTACACGGACTATGACTGAAATTCAATATTGATGCAATAGTACTTTTCTGAGATAGAAAAGAGCTCATTATAATTATTATACTATTAGTAATAGTCTCCTATGTTTTCCTCATTACATATTGCTTTTTTGTACTATGTTACGCAAAGATACATGAAGCAACTGTGGAGGTAATCCTTTCCCAATCACAAAATTAACCATTTAATCCTCAAGACGGAAGAGAAGCAAGAGGAATGCCGATTCTTGCGAAAAACGTGATCTTCGATTGAGATGTCTAAGTGCTTCGACAGCCGAAGAGTCCTTCCCATCTCTGTCTTTTATCTCTCTCTCTCTTGGGGATACAGTGGACATCTTCAGCCACAGAAACAGCATTTTCGACTTCCACGGAGAGTGTTGAATATGTCGCGACAACACGACGCAACTCCTGTTGCTCACTCCTGCGCGCAGATTAGCGCCAAATAAATTAGCGCGTTCTTTGCTTCGCTCGAGGTGTTCCGCGGGAAATGCCAAAAGGCCACCGTACGAAGGGCACGACGGCAAGACTACGCTTGGGAGAATGTCCACGGAAGAGATTGCAATGCTTGCATCTGGATCACCTTCTTATGAATATGAATCGTTGAGCTGTAAATGACGCCTAACCGAATGGATCAAAGAATACTTCCGGTGCCTCGATAACAAGTGCATACACCCAAGTTGGCCTCGGCTGTCTAGCGGTTGGCGAGCCTCCTTCCAACCTCTGAGGTCGACAATTTAATTCCCATGAGGATATGGGTTTTCGCATACTAATACGTCTACAGATTATCGAATACGACTGAAAAATTAATATTTAATTTATGTTTTTATAGCTTTTACTGCTACCAAAATTACGAGATGCTTGAATCAACCAAGACGATTATAATTCATGTAAAAAAGGCACATTCTTAAGTTAAAATTATGCCATCCAACTATTGGAGAAATCGGCCAACACAAATGGAATATTAAATAGTACCATTACACGAGAAAATGCGTATAAAAGTTTCGTAAACCAAATATGTTTAAGCATCACCATTCCATATACTCGTTTCTCCAACACATATAAATATCGAGAGGTAATGAAGGAATGTGCATACGTAACGACTAGTAAATGGAGAAACCTCACAAATTTAATAGCAGGTTTTACGTATATGCCAATATCTCAGTTTTATAATCTATATAATAACGCACATATAATAAAGAAACTAGCTCTTTATGCGTACTCGAGAGGATGGAAGTTGGAAGGAAGTTATCACATGTTTGTTTCCTAAAGTTAAATTTATACATCTTACTAATTTTCTGTGGATGAAAAATAAACTATTAAAATTCAAAAAATAAATTATAAGGAAAAATAATAAATGAGTTAAAAAAATAACAGAAATCCTTCATCTCAATTAACTTGCTCTTCGCTGGTTCAAATATTTACGCACACTTTTGAATTTAATTTCTGTTTTCTCAGATTTTTCAAATCTAAAATAGCAATTCACCAGAACGTTCCTATGTTTGAATATATATGTGCTCTGGTAGATTCATTTCTATGTTGTGACAAAAAAGGAATAATACATACAAAATTTGAAAAGTGATCTATATGTCATATCCTCGTGGTTGAAGCAGAGCTTTATGAACTGCGAATGATAAATCACAACTTACTGATTGCAAATAGGTTCAAATACAAGAAACGTCACAGATTGGTTATGTTATAACACGTCCCATGATAACAGCCGCAATTCATCTATTATGGTATACTTGTAAATTAATGAAATTTACCGTTTCCATTCTCGGGCTATGGATTTTAACGCTTTCGTCCTCGAGATAAACAACCATTTGCCTCATAGCAACAACTTCCGACGCAATTTCCTACCAACGTCAAGTAACGACGATAATTGAGAAAGATGGTTTATTAGTATAAGCTTACGATGGCTTATTGCTCGTGGCAACTATTTATTCGCTTTCGTTTCTCTTTTCTGACACATCCGAGGAAGAAATGGTTAATTTACCAGCAGCAAAATCCCAATTAATTTCTCTCTCAGAAGATTTCAGCAAAAATCGCGATGGTGCAAAACTTCCGATTGGAATCGTTGCTTCGAGACGTGTCAATCGGCGTAGTTAGCGGTCGCGACGACAAAAAGGCGGCGGAGGTCAGCAGATAGGTCATCGAGGGGGTGTAGGAGGTGGAGTGTGTAAGAATGAGGGAGGGGCGCTAATCCTTTCGCGAAGGAAGACCGTAGAGTGAAGGGTGATTTGCGGGAGGGAAAAACCAATGGCTTCTTGCTCCATTCCCCTCATCATCGCATGACTATAAGTTGACGAAACCAACAGAATATGTGTACGCTTCAGTGTTGATGTCCCTCTACAGAAAAAAAGATAATCTCATTCTCCTTTGACTCACAGATGCAATAATAGACGAAATTCGCTCAGATAAAAAATGTTTCATGGAAATCTATAGAGAAATTGATATCAACATTAATTCCCGAACAAAATCAAAGATGTGAAATAATTTTTATCATAGGGTTGTAAAAAATTATAGCATATACACTTCGGAAGTTATTGATTTAAACCATCATTTAAGAATTGTGGAATTATATTCGCTTTGTAGTTCATAAGAGTTGTTTTAAAGTACCGTTTATCTTTCACCACTTCCATAATAATTTAATATAGTTTTTCTAGTTTCATGGATGGCGGCATGTTTATAATTAAAATTTTCAGGGAATGCACTGAAAGATGAATAATAATCCCACAGCTGTAAATTCTTGAGGAACAAATAATATATATTTGATTTTTTCTTTCGATATTAAGGACCAAATTCTATAACGAAAGGTATTTCCATGCCTATTCCATTAATTTACCAAATTACCAAATATTTATCTCTAAAACTCCGTGTTATCATTCGAATAATTTCACCAGTATTGAAAAAGATCTTTCTCTAAATACATCGCATACAGCCCGTCTAAAATCTTCTCTCAATATACCCACTCATATAATAGAATGTTAATAAATAGTAATTTCGGAATTCAAACCTTATCGAATACATTTTTTCCAGAAATTCTCCACACACAACTACGTGGAACATCAGAGAAAAGGAATAATTCATTATCAAAATTTTACTTTTTTCGACAAAATTCCTGACATTAGTGTATTACTATCTTATATCTTAAGATTGCAGTCCTGACAGATGCTTCTGTTTATTTTCGGTAATTCTCTTAGGTGCACGACTTTAAGTCAAAGTCACATTTCTAAAGTAATATCCTATTTTTTAGGGATCTCTATTCAGGAAACCCAAGCATTTTAGTTATCCTAGCGTAGCAAGGAACCATGTTTATCTTACATAATCAATGAAATAGAACATTCCATTGCACGCGATTGCATTTATGTATAATGCACCTAACTCTCTCTCATGTGTGTCAGATTTTTAGTTACCGTTTCCGAACTTTCTTTGTTTCTTGAAAGAAAGGTACAGAGAGCTCATTTCAGAATCAGGTGAATTAGCACACTCATCACCTTGTCATGGCGATCAAGCGAACAAATGGTCAGCCGAGAGTCATGCTGATGGTAGCATCTTATTTGACAAAAATAGCCTTTCTATTTTACTTAATTGGGAGAAAAACAATGAAAACTTTCGTCCTCGTGAACAACAAAGAGAGAGGGTGCGAAAAGAATAATGTGGAGGAGATGGAGTGAGCAGAGGAGGCAAGGGAGGGTTAATTAGCACAGCCATGGGAGAAACCCTTTCATCAGATCCACAGATAACTACCGTGCTTCTCTTTTATAAAAAAAGGAACTCGTGAGAATGCTATCTTAGCGAGAGTTCTTTTTTCAATAGAAGCGCGCGAAAGCGTGGACGGAGGAGTGATAGTGTATAGTGCTGGAAGAGGGAAGGGAGACGCAGTCAGACAGCCGTAATCGCATTTGGGTGATGCACAGGGAAGGGGTGCGATAACGCTGAATACCGTTATAAAAGAAATCGCCACGCGAATTTTATTTCGGAATTTTCATCCATTTTGTTTGCCGCATCTTCCTCTCTCCCTTTATCGTGATCCGTGAATATATAAATTATATACTTAAGAATAAGTTAGAGGGAGTGAAGACTTTTTATCACCGTTGAGTCACTTCCTTATGACACCAGAGGAATTTATGGCATCAATTTTCACACGAAGACTTAAAAAATATCAAAGTAATTTTCAAAATTCACCCTCCATAAAAATTATTATTATTATACGTCTTTATTCTTACGGTATTGAGAGTAAATAGTCTATTCTTACATCTAACCCTAATATTGCTTAATAAAGAAAAAGTATATGAATATCATTCTACGCTTTCATAGAGGCCAACTCAATCTTTTTCATAATTCCGTATAATGAAGCGGAATCTATCATAGTTACATTCTCTATCTTTTACTATCTTATCCCAATACCAAGTTAATAATCTGTAATGTGATAGCCATCGAAGTAAAATTTCTAATCAATATCCATTATCATCAACGATCGTCAATCATTATTTCCCAACATCAAACAAGATTCAAAATGGACTATAACAAGCTGACGTTGTATAAACAAAAGAGTGAGGGTATTCTAACACTTCCGTGAGTAGTTGATCAAGGAGTCGTGAAAAACATAAGTTACAATTAGAAAAAAATGGGTTTTTTTAAGCATAGGAAAATTTAACTAAGATTGATGTTTTTCCAGTAAGACTACCGGTTTCGGCGAATTATTGCCGTGATCAGGTACAAGATACTTCAAAAACAAGTCTTAGATAGCAAAATGAGTGGGATGAGGGGAGAGGGCGGGACAAGAGAATGTTTTTTTAAGCGACAAAAATGGCAAAGGGGGAAAAGGGATTTTAGGGAGTGCATGATTATGGAGAAATATCGTTAAGGAGAAGAATAGACTGACGGTTCGAATTGTGGAAAGGAAGAAAATACTCGTTAGCTAATGTATATTTCGCGGAATCATTGTGAAATTTATTTTAAGTAAATATTACTATGAAGTTTATTTTGAGTAAAGATTTCCTATAGAAGAACGATACTAATAATTAAGAGCTCTAAGAATTTACAGCTTATTTCGCATTTAACCCGGACTAGCAATTTATCAACACCAAATATAAAACACAAATTAGATATGTAACTAAAAATTTGGGCGCGTCCCATCGTGACAGCTTTCTCTCTCCCAAAACGCGAGTTGGGTAACAACATCGAATAGACAGTATGACTCATGCATCAGGCAGACTTAGTATAATAGGTTCAACTCTTTTCCATCAGAAAAGCAGCTTAAGGAAGACCGAATTTCCGGCCACGGGGATCAATGGGACAGGGACCGACGCAGGACAAAGTTACGAGTATCGCAGCGATGACGCCAGGTTTTCAATCTCTTCAAGGGATTATAAAATGCCTCATGCCCTCAGGGAACTTCCGGATGAATGAATGACGAGTTCTAAAAATACCGAAAAGCATTTCTTTCTCGTACTAAAAAACCGCTAAAACGGCGCCGTCATCCCGAGGGGAACCCACGCGAATGGGCTTTTCATAACATCCCGAAATTACAACAACGAACAGAGGCACGCCTTGAGTTCATAGGGTATGAGTGTCTGCACTCAGATTCCAGGGGAATGAGAATGATACGAGTAAAGCTGTCTGAAATAGAAGTGTGTGGACTATTAACAGAGGATAGTAAGTTAACGGAAACTTCGCCTTTTATGAAAGAGAGAGAGTTGGAAAGATGAGCGGCACTCCCTTGAAAGCGAGCGGTGGGAGGAAAAGGAAATTTAACAAAACAGCGAACAGCGGACGTATCCAAGGAAATGAACGGATTTGCTCTGAGATCTGAACGATGACGCGTTTTGTGCACTCGGTTTTCCGTCTCCAGGAGCAATCGCTACCGGAGAAAGTCTAATTAATCGCGAAGTGTTTTTCCACCCCCGTCCACTACTGTAAAGCGTTTCAGTGATTCCATAGAAGTTTTTCTCGTAAAACTGATGCGTGACCTCAGAGGGAAAATCAAGGCTAACCTTCGTTTTTGCGAATACTCTCAATGTTCCGAGTGAAACCGGCGCATGTGTTGGAATATCTTGTTCTTACCGCACAAATATACTGTCTTTTTCCCTTTCGTTTCCAGAGCTCGCCTAAAATTTGTGAAATTGTACATGATTATTCATAAAATAATGAACTTCGGCTGAAAAGTTTTCAAAATTTTGGCAAGATATATATTGGGTACATTTGCGATAAAATGACTACAGGAAAAATACATGCATTCAAGGGGTGAGAGAGGATTTCTTCACTAGCATTAGAAGAACTAATAGAGGCTAACAAAAAGTAAACAATATATATAGAGCTATTCTTCATAATATGTATGCTCCTTGAGTATCCAGACCAAAGACCGGTTAGAGCCTCGTCACCTCAACCATTAAGAGCGAAGAGTTAAGAGAGGATAAGGATTACAAGTAAAAATGAGGAGTAAGGCAGTTTCCTCGCCTATCCACAATACTATATACAGAACATGTCCATAAGTGAAACAAAATGACTCTTTCAGGAATTTTTTCGTAGAATTTCATAGAGTCCTTAATCAATGCAATTATCCAGAATCATCAACACTTACTTAGTTTACATAATTTCACAGCTATGATTAAAACTGGGCACAATGGATGAAAGGCACAATTTTCTCAACCCTTAACCAAATACGAATGAAAATTATTCGATTCATTAAGATATGGTAATGAGATCAATAGTGCCCATCATACTGGCTAAAACTAAATCCCACGTTTAATTCAATGTCCATATTTTTATTCTTGTAAACCAAGCCGATTTTATTAAGCGGAGTACCATCACAATTTGTGAATTGATGAGATAGTTAAAAATACTATACTTATATTATATAGATTACAGGCAATCTATGAATGAATCTTTCACTTAAAAGATAGTAGAGACAGTATTATTTGAAATGCAGCAGATTAATACTGCTTCAAATGAAGACCATAAGGGTGAGAGCGGAGTTTGTAGTGGAAAGAAGTAGCAAATTTCCCGCGAACAGAGGAAGGCAGGAGTCCTGACCTCAGTACTAATCGCTCGCTCATTCCGGAGAACGAAAGAACATCCCAGGAAACACTTCGCTCTAGCAAATGTACCGGTTATTCCCATGATTAATTCCTCTCCCGACGACGCTCGGCAAACGTATTAATTAAAGTCCACGGATTAATGATGAACTGCGCAGATAAGAAGTCAATTTATTTTTGAGGCATGCTGGGATCGCTTTAACGGTCCTAACATGCTTATGACTACAAAATGTAATTTATCTACTCGTAATTGAGCCTAATCTTGGAGCTCTTAAGAGGCGATTCCAGCAGAAAAGTAGAACTAGAAAGGCGTCGAAAAGGAAGAGATCATTTGGGTAATCAGGAACTTCGCCATGAAATTATTCACGGGAAATTTCAAGAAGGCTCATTAAATGATTTCTTTTGGTAACGGTACATCCCCTTTTATTTTCGATGGCCAGGGAAGATTTCGGCCGAGCTTTCTAAGTAAAGGAAGAAGACGGGGGCGTTGCCTTTTGGAATGGAAACAGTGGTGCGCGGGGCGTGGGAATAAAAGGGAGATTCCACCAAATTAATTTCATTTAGAGGTCTACACGTTAATCTGGACGGGTTCCGCACGCCGTCTTCAGCCAAATTCCAACCGATGATGAGTTTCACATCTGCGAGGAATGGCGAAAACATGAGCTCCAACTCCCTTTCCCATTGCCGCTTTCCGAGAAATGAGGAGAAGAGTGAGTTTTTAAATTATGAAACCATCCTTAAAAATGGGAAAACCAATAGTACAATTTTATTTCCTACAAATTCTACATCATTACTGATTGAATGTACGATTTCTGAAAGTGAAGCTATCCTTAAGGCTATAATTCTGTTAAAAACATGATAAACAGTAATTCCCTCAATGGATTATTTGCACAATTGACAAAGAGATGCATTAATATAGGTTAAAAAAGTCTGGTGGGATCGGGAAACGATGTCCCCAATCCCTTCAGACCTTTTTAAATCCGTTCTTCCTTAGGATTTTTCCTGAGTGTACGCCCTTATGTGCAAAATTATCCTAAAACTCTTCCTAATATAGGGTTCTTCAAGGAAAGTTAAAAATAGTTTATAATGGGTTAATAGAATTCCAGGTTGTGAATATTACCAGTTACGGAATTCTAATAAGTAAAGGCTGTAGATTTCTTAGGTTATGATATTTACAATGAGTAGTAATTTAATATAGTACCAAATTATTAGGAAATTAATGAAAGAAGGAATATTGGCGAACTGCAAGAAACAAAAAACACACGAGAGATGAAGAGAGAAATTATAAAAATAAAATTAAAACAAATTAAATTGCTTCGAACAAAACACTAACACTAAACTAAAATGATTTGCACATGCAAACCATAAGGTAGCAATAAAGTGTCTGCCATCAGAGATCCGTAACAAAAACACTACGAAATGTATCTTCCGCATGCCGACGAAATATAACGTAGTGACGAAGATACTGCTTATCGAATCGCCGAAAACTCACAACTACGGAACAGTCACGGGATAATGATAAGGCGAAAAACAAACTAACGCAAGAAAATAGTTTACATTAGGATACATACCAAAATAATGAAGCCTTCCTTCCTTCAATAAAGAATGTTAGGGTGGATAATAAATGAGTGATAAGTCAGATATTACGGAAATAGAGGGCGTAGCAACATTAGAAATCAATATGGCGGGAACATTTTTGTCATATTCACTATACCGGAAGCCTGATTAAACAAAATTCAATCACTAATTAAGGCAAACTTCACGAATAACCGATGTAGAGGAAAAGTGATAATTCTTGTAAATTGTAATGTAAAACATGTAAATTGTAACTGTAAAAAACATCGTGAATCACAGTAAATATGGATATAATAAATCAATAAAGTTATAATGTTCCATTGATCCTAAAATTCCTAATATCAATCTGGAAATGTTTAAACATAACGAAGATCTCTGATGACTTGTGATCCTATGATCTATGATAAATAACACGGTCTGTAACTGGAATTGGTTAGAAAGGAAAACTGCCACATTGCAATGAAATTGAAGTTTTTAATTTTCACATACCGTGCCGTTATGAACTTGGATCTTCAAATCAATCCAGAGATCTCGCAACGAATGAACCTGTCCGTGATGTGGGAAGTAGAGCACTGCACTAACTGACTTTAACGTCCATCACTAATCGATTTCTGAAAATCTCCACCAGCTTTATCTCTACAAAGCCAGATATCTTCCTCGACTTTTCAAATAAAATTCTGTAGATAAGAGACATCTTAGTGTTATGAAATTCATATAGTTCCTTCAGCATCGCAGGAGAGTTCTTCAAAGGATTTTATCTCGAGTTACCGAAATCGAGAGTGAAGGTCTTCTGGAGTAATCAAAAAATTAAAGATTTACGAAAATAGATCCGAGACAAATAAACTCCGAAAACATAGACAAGAATAAAATTAATTTAAGCTTGATGAAATCTGGTTGCCTGGTTAGTTATTAATTATAAATAAGTAAAACAGAAATATAATCATTCACGTTGCAAGAGTAGGTCCTGATAAAGTCTTAAGAAGTGAATAAAAGAGAATTTTAAAAGAAATAGCTAAATTTAATTTAATAAAAGATTAATTAAAAATCAAAATTCCTAACAGAGATAACCGAAACGAAGCAGTAACCCTAAAAAGGAATCATTTGAAACTGGAAGAAAGAAGTAATGATTATTCTTAGAAGGCTGTTTCGTAGCTCGTGTTAGTTAATAAGTTATCTTTGATTAATTATTCTTCGGGAATGCTGGATATTTATCTGGATCGTGAAAGGCATATAAAATTCATTATAGGCAAAAGAAATAGCATATGAAACATTTACGAATGAAATATATGATGATAATTCAGAAAAAAATTGATGCTTTTGTAAAAATTGTATTTATACCAAGTCACTTGAAAACTGATTGTTAAGCTAAGGTAAAATTTAGTCCGTGATCTATTGTAGAAGGAAGTATCTTTCACCGAAGTAAGCACGAAAATAAATAAAGGACTATCATTCTGGGTCTAATTTTCTCGTAAAACGTATACACTTAAGAGAAGAATGAATGTAAACCATATAGACCTGAATATAAGCTGATAAAATTAGATGGATTCAATTAGTACGGGAGATCCTGCATGAGAAGTACAGAAAATTAAATCACATCAGGTAATCGGATTCCCCCTCACTCTAAAATTAATTGTAACTCGATTAATTCGAAAGAAAAAATGTATTTCCTTTTCCTTCACGCTCCTCGATCAAACGCCGACTTTTATTACATATTTGCATACGTCAGCCTCGAGTTTTCCCTGAGGGCGTCACTCCGAAACATCCGTTGCCATTCACCTCTCAAAGGGAATTCGGCCAGCATTATGAATTCTATGTAATTTCTAGACATATATTCCTCCGAAACTTTTTTACCCCTCGTCAAACTAAAGAAGTGAAATTCGTTTGGCGGCACACGAATTATAATAAAACTTTTATATTGATACCAGTAAATTTTAAGATATACTCCTCTCGGTTCCAGTCCCTTTCACACTTATCATATGGTAAAAATACAGCTCAAGAAGCATTTCTACCTGCTTATAAGACGGACCTCCCCAGATGCACTGCAACGCCCTTATCCTCGGTCTCAGTCAATGAGCCAAAAACTGATCAAACTTTTCTTTCTGAATTGCCTCTCTGGTAAAAATCAGTTCACAATGGATTTTAAAAAATGTCCATTCTCAAAAAATATGACGACAAGGTAACCAATATCATACGACAGTTGATCGCGGACTCTAGATATCTACGGCTATGACAAGTAAATAAGTTAAAATTCCAAAAGCAAAAACAAAGGATTCTTTTTTTAAGGTTTAAAGTGTTTGTAAAAAAATTAAAGAGCCATAGAACCCTTTCCATTTTTTTCTAATATAAAAGAAATATAACATATATACAGCTTATAACGCGGTTTTCACTTTTTCCTCTGAATGGTGTTTTAAATTAATATAACTTATAAAAAGTATTTGATGAGTGGCTTTCTGGTAGGATTTCATCTCTAAGAATAAATAAGCACAAAAAATTTTCAAATATTCCGCAACACGGTAACTATCCCTCGCGCAACACTGGGGTACACGGAAATAAGGAAAGGGAAATGAATATTTTGCTACGATAAGAATAAATCCGCAAAAGATGTGGTTCATGGCTAAAAGAGGAATGCGACGATTAACGCGATGAGAAAGGACACGCGGTGATTTGAATGAAGGAGAGACGAAGCGAGACGCAGAGAGAGGCCTTCCATATGGCGGCGCAGGATTAACCGGTCCCCGACTCGTGAGAAATGGATGACCGAGAGAAGTGGATTGAAATTACCGAGGGAAGTGGAGGTAGGAGAAAGGGTAATGGAATAATAGGGAGTTATGAGCACAGGGGAATCGGTATTGGAGAGGGAAAATAGTATGGAAGTATGCTATTTATGCGAGTTAAAGGCAATGAAACTAAGGAACGCCGTTGATTAATACCTCATGCTCGTAAATTAAGACATCGAATGGAAAAGTGAATCGAAGGAGGAAACTCAAGAAACGGAGTTTCCCACTTTATGCCTATGAATTTATTAAAAATAATGATGGGAAATTATTTTATCATTCAACAGTCGATTGTGTACATAGTATGATAGTCAGGAGTTGAACAAAGTTCAACTCGGCTTCATGAACGACATGACAGTAACAGGTATTTTATCACTTGATGTTATCTTCAGTTGTCTCTAGTGTCATTTTCTCACTGTTTCTCACTATACCCAATAGACAAGAAATCATTAGAATGTCTAACAGAATCATAAAATATATTTCCAAAACAACTAATGAAAAATGACCTGCTGTGATCAAAACAACGGACTTGGCACTTTTAGAGATACATGTATGTTGTTATATTCCTATCAAAGTAGTAATACAAGAATCTCCGTATCTTTGGACAGATGGAAATCCATTATTAAAATATTAGGTATCCTCTGAGAATTCGTGGTAAAAAAGCCTGCTTAAGTAAAAGGAAATTGCCTAAAATTTCCTCCTCTACTCAAGTTTCCATATCTGCACCTGAGTTAAACCGAATATTTCTTATATTCTGCCCACCTTTTTTTTACCTACGACCCGCCTTTTATTGTCTACCGCCTACCGTTGTATTTTTTTAACAGTTATTGAAAAATTTCCCTACCGTTTCAGTAAATTAATTTAGCACTCATGGAAATAAATTTATTAAATATATTTACAGTAGTAGTGTTTATTTACATAATTGATTTACATACAGCTATTCCAAGTTTTTAGGATGGTAAGTTTTTACATCAATATCCTTATCCATTCTTATCATCTAAAACATACTGCCCACCTGAAAACTTCAAATCGCCCACCTGGAAATATCAGATTACCCACTAGTGGGCGGTAGAGACCTCATTGGTGGCCACTGGTTTAAACTAACACATTATGCCCCAAAAATATTGATAATAAATTTATATAATGAACAAGAATTAAACAAGCTGTCCCCAAAGGATGTTATGGAGACTCGTTGGTTCTGAACGTTTGGAGAACGACTGGCACGGAATCAATGAATAAAGAGGTGAATGCTAAAGCATAAATGAATAGAGGTATACTAATCCCTCTCCCTGATGAGCAGAGATATAAGAATGTTGAGAGATGTAAAGAAAGCGCGAAAGGCGCAACATAAAGATTAGAAACGGAAAATATGCAATTACATCGATTATCCTTAGCTAGGCTGCATGACAAACAACAGGAAAGTAAATAGAAAACTTGGTTACAATGGCTTGAGAACAATGCGGAGGAGATTAAGAGCGATACACTGCTCACAGAGGTGAATTCACTATGACTACAGTTTGATTAATTGGGAGAATGGCGTGACAACAGACTTGCAAGGAGCCGAATTCTGAGAAGTAAATTGCATCATTTTCCTATGGAAGATGTAGATAGAGCTCACATCTTGGCAGAGTTGGACACGTGCCTTGACTGCTAAGGTCGTTCTATACTCCCACTGCGAGTCAAACACAAGAACCCCACATCCACAGAAGAAATATCGTCTAACGAGTGACCTTGATTACTAACTGTTCTATGAACGAAATGCTTCTTTGAATGTGAAAAGGAATAATGATTCGTTATACGGATTTTGGAGGATTCTCATGCACCAAGGCATACACAAAAAATCATAAATTTAATTTACTTATCAGTAAAAGGATATGGGGGATTTTGAGAATATTTTATGAGTTATCATCCTAAGGTAATTCACGGAATATAAAACTTCGGAAAATAATTCCGATTCTAGAATAAATTATATTCAATAGCCTTGGAGTACATCTCGGCAACGGTCTGCTCATCCCTTTCATTATTCAAACAATTTCTAAGTTATGAAGTATCGAAGTTATTCCTTAAGATCGCATATTTGCTACCAATGCTTAACATGATCAAAATAAGTTATGTAATTAAATTCGACATAATTCAACAGTTTACTTATATTCTTTCATGCGATGCCTTCGTATGATGAAATATCATCTTGCAATTCATTGTAAACAGCCGTGGTCTCCACATTCCAGTATATCTCAAAGGATATGATATTTTTAGGGATGATTCAGCCCTTAAAATCAAATGTTTTAACTCAACAGGGCAAAGACGGCAAAGAAACAAAAGACTTCGCGATCAGAGATCGAGGATAGGATTACGAAGTAAATTGAAGGAAGTAGATGTGCGCTTTTTAAGAGAGGAGAGGAAAAGGCTATTGAAAGAGTTGGCGTGGGCGAAATGTACGATGCGGACGTGTCACAAAGAACGAGAGAAAACAGTGTAGGTTACGAACGAGATTCTAGGAAATGGAAATGGGAATGAGAATTATGGGAATAGTAAAGTCGAAAGATGAATATCACAAAGGGCGTGCAGATAGGTCCAGCAACCCCCGCAATGCTGCCGGGTTCACGAGAGACAAGGCCCCATTTGTTATCCGTAGAGGGCCCCAAAATTAGTTGCTATGGAATGGGCCATATATTTACATATAACGCCACTAATATCACCTTACCGAAGAATTCCGAATGGCAAAAGAATCAAGGGCAGATTTACCATTGTGTCCTAGGCGCCAGCTAAGGACATCAACATTAATGGAGCCAATAAACTCATGTTCAATCGTTTCTTAAATTCTTTCTTGGTTGGGCCTCAAGGTGACCCTTGCATACAGGGCCTCTGATTGCTTAAATTGAAAATAATCCAACTGAATGTAAGTCTTTTTTAAACGTTGAAAATAATACATTATTAATTAAGACTGTACGATGAAATATTTTTTAATGGAGAAAATAAGCTCATTGTGCAAATTAACCGGTAAATCGGTTCCAGTCCGGAAGCATAACAAAAGAAAGAAGGCAGATGACCCGAAAGACTCAAAACAACAGGAAATTTTAGGAAAACCGATAGACAATATAGGCGTCAACGAAAGTGTACCCGAGAAAGGAAAGGCATCAATTTTACAGGCCCCACCAAAAGAATAAATGTTTATTTGACTTCCAGCATTTGATAAAAATTATTAACAGTTAGATTCAAACAATGAAATAAAATTAAAATTCAGTCAACATACAAAATAAACGCACCCATGGCGAAAGCTTAGAAATGCTTAGAAATTTCGACATCCTCGAGATGGGAGGAGCCAGAAAGTCAGTCTATTTGCCTATTATAAAGTCTACCAAAAGTCAAAATCAATCTAGGGAGGACTGCCCATAAAGTTTTACGAGCAAGACGTAGCGGGAGCTGGAAAAACAGGGCTCTACTGTATATTATGAAATCCTCAAAGAATCTTCAATCAAAAATATACAGGCTTCCCTCTTTCTGCAGCAGTCGTACGCTGCCGATTTCTAACCGTTTAATCTTCCTAAGTCTCCTCCTTTTGAAGTTCTACGTTAGTTCAATTTTTCATGTAATGATTTTTACTGAAGTATTAATGAAAGATCGCTAAGAATCTTAGTTTTAAAGACTACGAGTATTTCGGGTGATAAACTTCATAATTCTCGCTCGCAGGGACTCTTCGTTGCGTTATCATACGTCCCTCTTTGATCGGAACTGTCCCGCTTTTAGCCTATGATCCTGGACAATTTTCAATTTTATGGTATGGAGGAAAAACTTCGAGAAAGAATATAATATAAGGATAAAGATATTTCAATTATAGAAATCATAAGAAAATATTTTCAATTTGTGCTTTTGGACTCTCTCAGAAGAGTCATAAAAGCATAAGAAACTAACTCAATGTTTCAAGGCAACTTATTGGATTTACTAGCTTCAAACATTGAAATTCGCATTTTCTTACTATGAAAATATAGTAACCATATGTATCCAAGATGAAATTAAACTGGATTTTTTACTTCCCCGGAGTAGTATGTGATAGAGTATATATAGCATATATAAATTGAAATAATAAATCGATGTATAGTACATATAAATCGAATAGTGAACATGACTAAACTTATTTAAAGCAAACTATATTCGTGGGCGTACGAGAGCGAATCTTTCGTCAAGAAGTACAGTTTTTAGTATGAGGAAGTGTCTAATCTCTTCTCTTTGAGTATGCCCTTGACATATTTCTGCTTTCAGAGTACTCGCACCACATACAGAGGAGTAAATATAATGATGTTCTAGCCAATCTCGTATTTCACACATCCTCTCTCATACATCGCATTGTTTCCCATTTCTCGCACTGACCGTCCTTATAAGTTTTCTGCGCACTTCATCGCGTCGACATAAATACGCGAGTGGCATAAATCTGAATCCGAAAGACGTGGAAAAGAGGGAAACTGTCTCTCCGTAATTTTATTTTCTTTAAGATGGTGTCACGTTCTAAACAGTGTGCAACTGTGTGTGCGTGCTTACATCATTCGCGTCATCTCCTTCGACAATTATCGCTATGGAATCGGCGAAGATGCATCGGCGCTAACAAACACTGCGTACACTTGGCTGTCTCCAGGGAGAGTCCGGTCACTGCTATTGCCCAACCAGTGCGAGGGATGTAATGGGTTAAAGAGGACGAAAGAGATGGAATAAAAGGATGCGGCATTCATATCTCTTCGCTACCTAAATGGTTAAGTCTTTCGCAAAGGTACTTCCTTGCATGAAACGAGCACGAAAATATTCCTCTATATCCCGATGTCTTATTGGATTAATTTAATTGCAATTTCCCATATGTTTTCAGTAAGTAATGAGTTGTGATGATTATTTTCATTAATATATTAATTATACAAATACAGATTTCTATCGATCAGCCTTCACGTGCCATTACGTGTACCTTCATACTCTTATGACATCCTCTAAAATCAAATCTTTAGTAGTGAGCTTTTCGCCTTATTTGACATTCTTGGTGGTTGAAACTCTTCGTCAGACATGTTTGAACCGGCTTTTCCTTATAAGCTGTTTGAGATGAATTACTGATTTCTAAAGCATTTTCACTACAGTAATCCTTATGGCCTATTCCAAATCTAGTATTTTTATCTGCAATTTAATCGTTTAGCGAGGTGGAAATTCGTTACTTTTTCTCTGGGCTTAAATTTTTTTGTGTTGTTCGTGGAATACATTCATGATTTCCATTAATGGTGAGCATCGTAACATTTGACAAATTCTCTCTTTTTAGCATGCATCCTAAAAAAATATACATTAATTTGCTCTGAATACTGTATGAAAATTGTTGTAATTTTTCCCATTTTCCATCTTTATCTCCTGTAGTTTAGCTCCCTAAATTCAGTCAACTCTCGATTCCCAGAGATTCCTAACTTTTGCTGCTTAGAACGTTTATTTTAACGATTCCGATCATGTATTACGGGTAATGTATGAAATAAATGGCGTTCGACACTTGCCAACACACACAAGGTGAAACTTAGTTGTATTTCCAATATATTCGCAAATCCTCCTTGATCTTATTCACTACTTGGAAAGAGATTGTAATATTCTTCAAGGAAATCTTTCTTAGGATTGACACCTGCGGCGAAATAAGAAACACGTAAAGTCTGCTGTATCCCGCAGCGAAAAATTGAGCCCATCTCCGTCTGATCCCAAGGGATAGTTGATGATTCAATTGTACAGCAGAAGAGTCAAGTCGAATTCCATTCGGTGTTCTTCGCCAAGAAATTGGAGCGGATATTCCAACAAACGGCTCGTTATGGCAATATTTTTCGGGGAACCTGCCAACTCTTCCATTCTTTTTTTCCATGCGCCCCAATTTTTTGCCTCCGGATTGGAGAAGCAAAGACAGTGTCTCGCTTGTGTTCGATCGCTCTCAATTAAGATGCTTTTTGAGGAGGAAACTGAGATTCGGCGGTTCCTCTTAACATAACCGTTGCATAGACACTGCTGACCTGATTATGACCACATCTTCGGATGATCCAGCGAAGATAAGTTTTGCTGTGCGAGTTCGCATAAAAACAAGCTCACACACACATACATACACACACATGGGGTTGTACCGAGCCATTTTGCCATGTCCTACGCAGATTTCATTCCAATTAAATTTTTGATTGATTCCAGTCGTAATAATTAGGAAAAAAAGTAATGAACGTCTCATTACTGAAATTTTTAGTTTTTCTAAATCAACATCAAATACCAATAAAATGAAGATCTTAGCATTTAACTTGGTTCCTCCTAGGGGAGGCGCTAAAGCGAAGGCCTCACTCATCGGCACTGCCCTACCCAAATACCTACAGACAATCAGAATATATACTCAATCATATGTTCATCATGTTTTATTTTGATTTACATAAGCTAGAGGATTTTAGTTTTCTGGTAGTAGTTTCCTATATTTTCGTAGACCACTAAAAGGTTGTAAAATAATATCTTCTTATAAATATATCATAATATCTTATATTGCATAATATTTATAACATATTACATAATATATCGTTATAAACGTTCCTTCGAAACCATTTTGGAGAGGAACAAATTTAAAGAATTTGAAAATATTGTTACTTTCCAAATTTTTCAGAGATAATGGAGATCCTCCAAATTTCTCTCTCAAAGATTAATTTTTTAATCTAACAGAAAAGCATCACTTTACTTAAATCGGTTATATGAGTCAAAACCATCTGATAAATTCTTTAAATCTGAAAATTATTTTCCTCTGACTCATGGTAAATTATGGGAAGGATTCTCTTCAAAATGAGAGATGAGTTTACCCGATAACGATGAAAAAAAGGATGGCAAAAAATTCGAAAGAGACCGACAGGAACTGCGAGCGATAACAGTTTCCATTCCGATTTCTTAAAAATTTCGCAAATTACTCCCTTCAAGTGCTCCTTATATAGCCCTCACACATAAGTGTGTTCCATCACTTGGTGATGTCAACCAAATAAATAATGATCATTATTTTGGAGCCCGTCCGTGCGAGTCCCATCGGAGTCAAGGTCGGCAGAAATAAATAGTGGATGTCCAAGGAAGGGAGTGCGATGTACGATAAAGTCCACTGGCAGATGGCTCGGAGATGAATCCTATGGCGATGGGATGGTATGAAGATTGGCTGCATTATTGGAGATGGGGTGCCCTGATGCTTGTAATCGATTGGGCGGGGGTAAAGAAAATAATGTGAGATTGTGGGAAAGAAAGGAGGAGAGAGAGGATGTCTGACAACAAGGTAGACTTGAAAAAAACACCTAGACATGACTTTTATTAGAGAAACTAGAATAAGCACGGTTTCTTCTATATTTCATATGATAGAAAGGCCTAAGAAGAAAAATCAATAAGTCTAACTGTATACATAAGTTTAAACGAATTAAAACAATAAATTCGGTATGAGGTATAAGTATACCATAAAACAGACCAAACGACTTCGGATAAAGGAACGAAGAGGATCGACAACACAAGTTAACACGAAAAGGGTTTAGAAGGAATTTATTGATCGACTAAGTGGAAGTATTAGGTGACACCAATTTTAAACTTGTAGTAATCAGCATGTGTGACAATCCTACAGGTAAAAGAAAGGTTAAAACCCTAATTCCGCGTCTAAAATGAAAAATAGTAAAATCAGAAATAGGATACATAATAATGAATTACAAAATCGTAAAACACAATCAAAAATGGATATTAAAAACTGATCATTTTAAATTGTAAATCTGAATCTGAATAAGCCAGTATGCGATTAGGAGGTATCTTAAGAAGTAGCAAATATATGTTTACATCTAATAAATTTATGTAACGTAGAAGAGAAACTATCCATAAAATCTATGTAATTTTCGCAGGTAAGACCAAGAAGTTTCATTTTGTTGAAATTCAATTTCAACAAAGGATAATTTTGATTCGAAAATGATATGTCATTCAATAATGGCATTTAATTTTGATACTCAAGGTCGTCTTTATCTGTTACTTTACAACACACGAAACGCATAAGCATGGTATAGCGTCACATGCATCATTTATGCGGCATATAAACATTACTCTCATAACTGTACAGAGTCAAGGAGAAGCTGATACTCTGTGTGGAGTATATTTTCTCCGGGTGACTACACACACCTAGGTGACATGAAGGAGAGAAACGGGACCCAAGTGCAACAAGGCGAGGCAAACGCCTATTCCTGAAATAAGCGGTGACGAAAGAGATCCTTATTGGAAGATATATGGCTCCAGATTATTAATGAGACAGTGGAGTGCCGGAGTCTCGGAAATGGGAGACGGAAATTTGCCGCATTGGAGAAATAAACGCGAAAAAGAAAAGTGGATGAAAAAAACATTTCTTAACAAGAGAAAAATTAATATAAGAACTAAGATATCAGTAAAAAAACAGAACCCGTGTTGAATTCGTAGTTTATCCCCAGAATTCAGCCAAGTTGAATTTACTAAAGGATTTAAAATAGCTTGAAATTTCAACAGACTATGAATTTATTCGTGACAAATAGTTTCGTCGACATTTTCAGGCAGTTTATATATATCTACTGAAGGACAAAACTAATTATCACAAATAAATTCATTGTCTATGGAGATTAATTTTTTTTTTAATGCTTTAGCAAATACCTTCCACAAAGCTGAGCTTGGCGATATCAGATTTGTTCAAATTAATTTTATGGAATTATTTAACAAGAAAACCAATATCCATTGCCTTACAATAAAATATTCGATAAATATTCACGATGCGTAATTTATGTTTCATCAAGAATCAGAGGCGTAAATTACGATAACATCCCTTTCTTGATTCGCTTCTCCTCATTTCTCACGAAAAATGTGTTTCTTTGAAACTCGTGCATCGCCTTCATCGGAAAAGCTAGCTGGAAATAAATGGAGGGCTCCTCAAATGAATATTCAACAAGGCTTTAATTGTCGTTTTGCATTTTAATGAGAAAATTGCTCAAATAATCAGCCCTTTTCGGGAAAGAAACGGAAAAAGCCGGGACAGAAATACAAAGCTTTCACCCTTCATGCACCAGAAAAGTCGTAAAAGGAGAATAACCTAGTTTCGAAGACCCCAAAAAGCCATAGTGTCCGAAATAAAATAATCGGATAACTCTTACGAAGAAATTCACGACCTTGAAACGGACCATAACATACAGGGAAATTTGTGGGGGTCCCGAGAAAAATTTCCTCGTCCAAAACTATATAACAATAAACAATATAGTTTTGGGTTTCTTTAAGCATAAAAAGGCAAATATACCAGATGATGCAGTAAAATTCTGAAAGTATGGCGATATTGAGAATAAATATAAGTTATACTCGTAATCATAGATAGATTTCTTTCAATCTCCATTAGAGGAAAAAAAGAAATAATTCACATATTAAGAATATTTATTCATCTTGGTATATTTCTTTCGTTACAGACACACTCGGGCATCTTTCCTTAAATTTAATTTTATTCTATCAAACATTAGGGTGCTTTTATTAGGATCTCATTTAGAACATTTAACCAGATGTTGATTTTCCTTTCACTTCGGACTTGTAGATATATTATACCATTTGCAATGCTATTCTCATCTATCCTCTGCTGTCGCAAGAAATTCCTTTCCTTGATTTAAGATACTTTCGTTTGCTATACATTCACTTATTACCCAAACATTACTGATTCTATCAGCACGTTTAGTTATGCTACTCTTAGAATCCATTCCAACTACAATCAGATTACTGCTTATCTTAATTTCATTTGTGCTATGAGGTAACAAGGTCCAAACCACCTCACTTTTATCTATAAATTTATTTTTTTAAATAATTTTCCATTAACGAAGTCAAAATTATCAATTTTGATTCCAAATAAATGATTATTCAAATTAACACATTTTGTAAAACATTTACAGATTGTTATTTCGAATACTGTTTGGACCAATGAGAAAGAAAAGAGATGTCCCAACGTAAAGCTTTTTAGGTGAGTATTCAAGCTATGTAGTATTGTAGCTATGTATGTACATCTGTAGTAACCGTAGTATAATAAGTAATGGAAACATTTTTCTAAATTGATAATAAAAAATCGGTGGGTTTCCGGATATAAAGGCAGTGCGATCGATTTAAGCGAAAGCGGTCCAGGGTTCGATTCCCAAAGTGGAAGCCAGAAATAACCTCAGCAGTCGAAGAGTTTTAACAAATACTAAAGAGAATCATCATAATACGTATTCGTATAAAAAATCATTGTCTTAAACACATTTTACGTGCAATATAGCGGTAAGGATTCGTCTATTTTGTTGACAGTAGCCAGTTTAGAACTGTTTTCAAAATGCTGAATTAGGAAACGGGCTAAATAGGAAATCCAAAATCTTCAAATGTTTCCGAGAAATACAATTGTTCTCGCTTACTAGGCCGCTCCCACGATCAACTCTTAGCAGCGCTCTATGATGAAGGAAAAAAGAGGATGAAGAGTAGGTGTAAAGCGCACTTTCATTTCTTAAAGCCACCTCCGCCCCGACAATGAGAGTTACAAATCACTTCCAAGCAGAACCTCCTCCCACACGCACTTACTCTCCTCCCAATGTCACCCCCACTGCCACACCTCCACCGCAAAAGAAAGAGGGAATAATGGAATGTTCGACACCGCCACAGGGGTGAGATGGAAGGGGCGGATTTTGCAAAATCCAAGGTCTCGTGGGTCACGAAGTGGAGGAATCATTTTTATCCCCATCTTGAGACAGTACCGAAAAACGGCCAAGGTGCTGCAGATGAAGATGACCGCAATATCTATATGGAGAGCGTTGGAGGAAATGTAAATAGAACGAGAATATGTTTCATTCAAAAGAAGTGGACCACCGGGTGGGCTGAAAACTTGAGGGAACAATACGAACTACAACGTGTGGGATATATGTGATTAGGGAATTTGTAGAAACCCGTTTTCGCCGCTTTGTTTATTCTATCGCGATCTGAAGAATAGCTTTGCTACTCGAATTCTGTACCTTTTACGAAGGCAAAGAAAGGAAAAATAATCTCAAAAACAGAAAAATGAATCATATTGTTCATTCTGAAATTCAGTTTAAAATTCGGCGATAGAAAACACTGATAAAAACGTACTTCCCGTCACGTTTATAGATTCCGGTCATTCCCATGTCACTGGGGTTTCAGATTTCCCTTTACCACCCCTATGAAAATTTCTTGCTATATCCGTGTAAAGAATAATAAGTACTTCAATAGAAGGAGAGAATTGTTTTCTAACAGCGGAGAAATTCTTCGTTTATTCTTACGACGATCTCTCCAATACGCTAAGCGATAAATGAAATTGGATGAAAAAAGCTTAATGAAGAAAAAAATTTTGACTATTTGATTTGTGATAGTGATTAATTGTGCTTATCTTCGTATATTATAAGGTTATTAATAAGATTAGCAGAAGTATAACAACTTATACATGGCTTTGACAGCTAAGCCCATTTCGCACATGGGCTCCTACCGGAATCGAATCCGGTACAGCTGTCATCGGAGTGGAAAGTGCTTTGCTTCCGGTAATAATATAACTTAAGGTGTCAGTAAGGTCTTAAGGCCATCTAATGTCCACCGTCAATTCCGTAATGGCATAAAGTTTCATTCCGGAAATCTAATCGATTAATGTTTTTCTTTGCTAAAAGCGTTTGCATCTTTATTATACTGCCTCTATACAGAATGATTTGATTATGAGAGAAATAGCTCCAGTTTCAGCCTAAATAGTTACAAACACTCAACATAGCAAAGAAGTATCATATATGTCATCGTACTGCTTTCTGCAGAACCTAATCTCCTCAAAGAATTCTAAGGATGACGATGCGGGAAAAATTATCATATTTCCTTCGAAGAACAAACATTTCCTAGAAAAAATTAAAGAGGGAATAAAAACATCCATAAGACTTGTTTTTAAAAGTGAATGCAAATGATGAAATAAAAATGAAATTTTCATCAAATCCTTTCAGTATTTGGAATTCATCGAAAATGCCTACAAATGGAAATCAATTGACCACTTTGTCGACCGATTATTTCTCACACAAGCAGCCATCAATTATGCTCATCCCGTAATTGGATACCTCAACATTAACGAACGTCTTCACCCACGAATGGCCATCAGGATGACACTTAATGTAAGAGATTCATCCAAACATGGCCTCACGGTCGCCATCCTAAATAGCACAGATTCTCCGTGGACTTCGCAAAGTGCACCTGACAGCACAATGAGGAGTAAACAGACACCCTGTCCATTGGAGCAAGGCGAAGATCCATTGTAGCGGTTCGCTTGGATTGGGTAACAGCGGCGAATATTTCGACATCGCGGCCTTGACAAGTGCAGCGCGACTGACCCGAAGCGGCCGTTAGACACGCGACCTCAGGTACGTCTCTCACCGAATTGCCCATCGGAAATAAGAGGTAATTGCAGTTGGCTCATTATCTTATGATGCTTGACCTTTGAGAAATGCAAGGACGTCGCAATGCAGAAGTCAATGATTGTCAATAAGACAGAGGAGAACGATCGAGAGGGAATTAAACATCCTCTAGACTCTAAATAAATCCCAGCGAGTGGTTAATTCCAATCTTCCTTCATTAGTCGATGCATACTTTCCAATTTGCAACTGTATATGAAAATATGGAAATACTTGACACCGAATGTGGAGTTACAATGGAGAAATTATTTGTTTCTTTATTTGCTGCCAAAAGTTAAACCACTAATTGTAAGTACGGCTTAGAAAAAAGCGGTCTATCCTAGAGAATAAAAAATAGTCGAGTTTTCAATTACCCGGGTAATTGAATTATCTTTATGGATTCCCCAGACACTCGAGTTTCCCTAGAAATGTTTTTTTTTTAATCGTACAGCTTCTTATAGAGAGATAATGTAAACAATATAATTTCAAGCGTCGATGTATTTCATTGATGAAATGATAACTTTAAAATACAAGAACATTTTATTAATTACGGTTCAAATCGTTTCGTATCTTGGTAATTGGGTTGAATAGAACGAGAATACTATTTATAACAAAATATGTGGACGAGCACCAAATAAATATGATTTTAAACTATTTAAGACTATACTCGGTTAATCAATTTTTATGACATTTCTGAGTAACATACAGGTTTCTGATTTTACTCACCGCATCTCTGTCGAAACAAAAGATTTCCTTCGGTTTCATAAAACTTGGCGAGTATAGTCAATCACTGAATATTCAACGAATTACAAAGGGAAACAATCGGAGAGAGTAAAGTCTACGGAACGGCGATTCACTTGGAAGTATTCAATAACGAAATGAGTGAATGAAATACACCACTATTCATAAAGAAACTGGCAATTACTTTATTCTGAATGTGTTCTGAAAATATTTGATTCAAAATAAATAACTACCAGTTTCTTTTTAAAAAGTGGTGTATTTCATTCACTCATTCGGAGAGTGACTAGAATGAAAGAGAGAAAGGAAGAAATGGAGATATGCTTATCGTTACTCAAGTTCATCTTTCGTTGTCCATTGAGTGAAGGAATCTTTCGGTAGAGTACAAGAGGCAAGATTTTTGGTGATCGATATTTCAATGTCACATCAAAAACGTCTAATTCCCTGATTAATCGAATATTCGAATACTGAAGCTAAAATTTCAGTATCAAATATTAAATACTTGGATTCTGGGGGTTAACATTTTGGTTTTGATTATGTTTCTGCAGGATATGCGCATTTTACTCAAACAAGTCAAAGATAAAATGTATGCCGAGCACAAGAGATGAATATTGATCTTCTATAAATACCTGTATCCGGTGGATTAAGGGAGGGGTTTCAAAATAGCTAGCGATTCAAGAGACAACTGAAGAAGCAGAAAAAATATAAACGGCCAATATAGGTAATGGACAAAAGAGACAGAAGATGAGGTACTCGATGAATGGAAATTATAAGGGAAAGCTAATTTTATGTTTAATGAGCGGCAGAAAAAAAATACTTCAGCACGCGCGAGCTCGTTTTAATGAATGAAAGCTGAAAATAGGAAATCTTCTCTTTACATGATTAAAATATCCGGTCTTGTCATAAAAAAATAAAAGAAATGTTGGAAAATAGACATGATACCATCCCTATTAACAATTAACGGCTAATTTCACTAATGCTGACTTATTGCATCGGCTTTTATTTAATTTAAATTACACAAACAACAGAGGAAATAGATATGGTATTTATAATAGATTATGTGTATTATGTAACTCTAGCATTAACAGTAACCAGCAATATTACTTGCTTCCTCACCGGCGCTAAAACGCTTTTTCGGTTTTAATATAATTGTATTTAGTATTTTTATCGTAACGATGCATATAGCTATTTTAGTCCTTTACAAAATTATTAGTCTCAATGCTCCATTCGCTTTTAATGTAAACGTGATTCTACTGTCATAATTTATCCCTCGCCATAATAGACTGTGATCTCCATTCTTTGCTGGTGCAGAGGTAAAAGCTAAGGAAGGAGTAAAATTCTGCGATCTAGCCGCCAGAATATCATGTGATTCACCGATGTTCATGAAGTAGAAGTAATACACTTCGAATCAGATCAATCAACTTTCACTATTGCTACGGTCTGCAAAGGGTCATCGAGTTACGGAAATATTGAAACACAAGGTGCGGTTTTCTGAAGAAGAAAACTGACTCTATCAAGTACTAAGGCGTTTAGAACAACGACAGAATATCGAGTCAATTATGAAACTATACTTTTATTAAAACTGCTGAAGTTTGATTTGATCAATCTATGTACACCGTATGAGAGAAAGCTTATCTTAGCGCTAAATATGGATATTTCAGAGCATTGCCTTACATCTCGCAATATAAATAATTCCCTGTGTATTTGTACACACTTTGGAAATGAATCTATCAACTTATTTCCATTTTTTATAATGCATACCATTAATGGTGTTTTCTGAGTTTTTACCTTAATGATGTAAGTAAAGAAGGGTATAATACCATGTGCAAGCGTATTTTTTTAAGGATCTGAGCCATCTTCGGCATCGGCCGAGAGGCAATAGATGACGTATCGCCATCTCTGATCCAATAGAATCAGTGAAATAAAATCATATAGAGAGAAAAATTATACGAAGATTTCGGGGGCAATCACCGAGGTACCGGCAAATGATAAATTAACACTTGGCCTCGTTACCTCGCGTAATAAATTGCAACGCTTCCATTGGTGTAGACATCTTTCTTCCGAATATAAAGCGGCTTGCGGTTGATTAAGGGAGTCAACGATCAGAAAATCGCCTTGGTGTCAATCAGAGCTCATTGTGGAGACCACCAAAGGAGAACAGAGAGATGTGGAGGAAGGTGCAAGCAGCGGTCTGCAATCAGGTGCTAAGCGAGGCCTTTTCTGCTCGATCAGCTGCTTAGCGTCCATCGAGCGAGTCAGAGGCGGATGTAAGCAATTATGAGCGGATAGTGAAGGGTGGCGATTGCTGTAAAACGGGCTGAGGAAGTGTTTTTTACGTGGAGGTATTTTTCTCTTCTGTCCGGCTGCAAAAATAAAGGTTACGCACGAGGTCCCGTCTGAGCGATTGTTTATTTTGTCGTCACAGTGGATGGCGAGGTTACCGAAGAGGGTTTTATAGTGAGGGGAGCGATCTCCAACTGAGAATGAACGTCGAAGCTTTTACTTTTCGCCAAAAAAATGCAACGTCGAAAATTTCTCCGCGCTCGATTGTCGCGAAAGAAAACTCCTAGTACCAATTGAAAAACAATGGGAGTGTAATTGAGAGATAAACTTTTTCTCGATTTCTAATGATGATTTGGTGAACTGGTTTCACGCTCGGGTTACCCTTGCGTTGCACTTTCCGAATACAGAGAGGGAAAAAGTGATATTATACAGAGCGGACAATGACTCGATAATCATTTACGGTTGTGTATAGCCTGATTTCTATCTGTGAAATCGATGAAAACAGGGTATTCCATCTTTGGAGTGAGGAAGGGTATATTTTGAATAGCGAAATAGATAATGGATTTTCATAATAATTAAAAGCATTACGATACAAATGAAACAAGACATCCTTAGTGCGACTAGTTTTCAGTCAAAGTCTTTCAGAAAATAACCCGGAAATTTTTCATCATTGGTTAGAATTCTTTGAACGATGTTTATTATATTATAAACAGTAAACATATTTATTATTCCTGCGTGTGGTATAATTGGATATATACACTAAAGTAGATATAATGATCTATAGTAAATAAAAGTCCTAAATTAATTATTAAGGGCATAAATAATGAAGAAGTCTTAATGTCCTAATATGCTTAACTTACAATGATTTTCTTTAGTCTCCAGTTTTTTCGAAAGTCTAATTACTGCAAGCAGTTTAGTGTATCAATCGGAAAAGTTTTCCAGACAAACAATCCAAATCCTTGATTGAGAGAAATGTTAATCAGGAAAAATTTAAGAGAAAAAATTTGGATGACAGAATGATCGGAGGGTACTTTTAGACACTGACACAGAGGTACTTCCCAAGTATTTCCTTATAATGAAGTAATCGCAAAATGGACGATAGTTGGATTAAAGTGCAACCCATTATGCAACTATTACATAACGAGAGGACACGCAAAATCTTATTCATTTAACAGCAGTCCACCACTCTCTAGGGAATTAGCAGAGACACGAGGGAAGAAATCGCATGCGAAGAATGAATTCGTACAAATCTAACGTATCGTCCTTGGGTGTTTACCCACACCGCACAACAGACAGTTATTTAATGTCCTCTGATCCTATTTGTCTCACCGCAAACCTCTCGGAGCACCCGTGCAACGCCATACGTGATTATCTAATTTCTCTCCATCTATAAAGACAGCTAACGAGCAGGGAAGTACTTGGAGCAAAATCGCCGAAAAGTGACGGGAGGATAAGAAAAACATGCGAAGTGAGGCGTGAACGGAAGAAGTGTCGGTCACGAATCCGAATCAGAGCGCGAGGAGATACATCGCCATCTCAACCTTCTTTTGTTTCTCAGCACCAAGAGTCAGTTGCGAAACTGAAAGTGAATCGATTTCTAAATCGATTAGATTGTTAATCTGGAATTGTTGTGTGCAATCAAGGGAGGTTTACTTAGAAAAGCGCAGCCAACTCTCGAAAGGAACTCAATGGTGAATATCCTAACTCGGGTACTTCGAAAAGAAACAAACTCTTCGATCTCCCATTATTTTATCGTAAATACGGAATAATTATTTGCGGTTGATCGAATCAAAATTAAATCTCAATACTGAGATTTCTTTAAGTTTCAACACGGCTTTCTAGCAGTCGCAGTCAATGAAGTTCAATTAGCATCGCAATGGGAATGGAAAGAATGGAGCAGTTTCGGTTTGACGAATAAATTAAGAACGCCAATTTAATAGGAGGGTCTCCAGAACAAGGTTTACGATGAAGTTTCATGTTAATTCACCGATCTTTCTCATTCCTAAAAACTAATGAGCAACATAGCATACTGAATGAAAGGTGGAGTTCATTGAATCAGCCGATGAGACCAGTGGTGGAGGTTTCCAAGAGAAGTGACCGATTTTAGAAAATTTCCTCATCTTAAAATAATCTAGGTGCCCTAATATTCCTGTTTAAACCGTGCCATTTTGTCGTAAACAATCCGTAGAAAAATTTCGCTTCTGGTTCTTACTTTGTGCTTCTTGTCACATTCAAGGCAAGTTGCTTGTTCTGCAAAGTCATCAAGTAAGGGTAATCGTAATCTCCCACACTGAATCCGTAAACGGCTGAGATACTGTTAACTAAGTTTGAGACTAAAAGCTATCCCGCTCAGCGATGCCTCATAAGGGCTTAAATTTCATTAAAAGAGCAATAGATTAGTGATACTCATATGAAACGGAGCAAAAGCTACTAAGTGCTGAATCAGTATAAAAAACGGTCGAAGATCCGCAAAGTAGCTCAGTAAATAAGACATTGGAATCTCTAATCGTGAAGTTATTAGTCATGGAAAAAAAACACCCACGACAAATCACAGGTGCTGTTCTCCCATGCTTTCACTTTCGTCTGCGGCTCCAGAGGACGCCGGTGGGTGTCGACGATGCAACCCGACACCAGAGCGGCTTCTATACACAGCCAAAATCAGACGTGCAAACGAACCGGACTGAAGAAAATCAGTCATTGGAAAGATATTGACTCACCGAGAAATTCCGGTGCAGGCCGAGCCTTATCTTGGAGTACTTCTTCATGATAACTCTCCAAAGGACGTACGCCATGGCTCCGGCCGTCCCTCCCTCGGCCCCTCTCTTTGATAGCGACACTTTGGACGGAGTATGAAAAACTCAAGGGAATCGGAGGGCAATCCTCCTTCAACTTCCCTCCAACAGCATGGAGCTGTAGATGGTATCCAGAGGATACTTTACCGGCCAAAAATTTTTTTACGACCGGATCCTCTCCTTCTCGGTAAGAATAAAGACGAGGCACCAATAATAATATCCTCCGGCCTTTGCACAACACGGAGCACCAAAATGCGATGGGTTGAATGTCTAGCACGAGTAAACTTCAATCTCGTTCGACTGCAACCGTGCAAATGACTCACGTCTCGCCGGCCGAGGAAAGGCACTCACGCCCACACCTACCTCTCAGCGAGAGTTTTATTATCTTCGTGAGATTTGGCCGAATCTCTTGCAGAACCGACGTCCTTACAAATGCGAAGGAAGAAACAATTTTGAAACACAAGCGCGGAAAAAAAAAATTATCTTCCGTGAGCAAGGCAAAGAAAGGTAACCCTCTAATTGCTTCCAGTGACAGCGTCCACGAAAATTGCTATCATTTCTCCAAAACCAAGAATTAGAAATTAAGGTTAAAGTTCGCAAGTTTCAGCCAAAGAAATCAAGTGAACAAATTTCAGGAAGAATTACTCGAATTTAAAAAAACGGAGTCGAATTCCTCACGTTCTCTTAAGATACACAAAAACCTCAGATGCCTAAATAATGGTGAAAATCCAAGATCACTGGATTAGATCACATCCACACCAAAAGAAGAACACCCATTGAAAAGAAGTTTTGTTGCATTCCGAGCGGCAAAACACAATCCTTTTGGATGCAAATCCGAGGGATGCCCCTCCTCCACAAGAGAGGAAGACCGGCGCCTAAGGGGACTAAGAGAGTGAATGTCAGAGAAAGAGGAGAAAATCCGACGTGATTCAGAACTCTCACTGTCCGCACGACACACTGTCCCCTTCCACGCCACTCGGGCCACTGTTCACCGCCGAAGGCAACAGCCGAGTCGTGGGATACTCCCCTCCGCGCCCCCCCCTCAGCCTCCCCTCCCGCGCGCCTCATTCATACTCCCACGTCCCCTCACCTACACCCTATTGCTCTATGCAATTTCTTTTATTCTTCCCTTCGCGTTCTATTGTTTTTCCACGCCACATATAGTAAACGTGCTCCGAGAAGAAAAAACGAACAACGAAAATTGCACAATTTACGATCGTCGGAAACGGACAGGGAATAATGACTAGGCGGTCATTTTCTTCAAGAGAAGTAAAATATTAACGAATTTTATCGACAAGGATAATTCATTTCTTGACGCAAAATGCACCCCTGGGAGTCTACGGATTTTACAACGATTTATTGGTCGTAAATATAATATTTCTTAACTTCTCCGGAGAAAAGTTTTACATGCTCTATTTTACATAAAAAAATAACGTTTTCAAGAAGAAATAATAATAACTTCGAGAGCCTTATTCATTATGCACATTAGGTAGCTAATATTTTGCCATTTACATTGTTGAAAAAAGACTTGCAATTTTGCGGAAAATTAGGTGCTTATGATTGACCGAAATGGATCGGTCAATATGGATTCAATATTTCACTCGATGCGTCTTACGTATCTTAGCTAAAATAAGCGAAAATACATGGGACATTCAATTTAACCCGGATGGAGAATTTAGTAGTAGAAGGTAACTTTGCACGTATAGAGGTGCACCTAGAAATATTTATAAAAGAAAATGAGAATGAATAGTACGTCTGACAGGACCGAGACTCGAAGCCAGACATTGGATATCCGAATCTCTCGGCTAGATCGCTTAATTGATTAAATCATCCACCTTTCAATAGGAAGATCACTCTCTTTTTTCATTTTTTCTTTTATTTTCTTGGGAGTTCCATAATAGTATGGTAGTTAACGGTCCCCATCAAAATGGTACGAAACACAGGTTTGATGTAAGAAATTTGCCGCCTTTAAAGTTAGCAGTCAAGGGTAATTGTATCCTCAATCCCTTCTCTATTTGCTTCCATAAGCTTTTAGGGAATTAAACTCACATGGTTAGATGAAGATTGAATGATTTGCCTTTGCTTCATTCTCCGAACCAGAATACTTTAAGTGGAAAAAGTTCCCGTAAGTGCACCACAAAGGCTTTCTGAATAACACGTTTTATAGCAGTTGAAAAGGAGTGACTAGGATGATGCAATTATTCAGCCTCACTCATTTCTCCGTTACTTTAATATAGCCGCGAAATAGTCAAGGATAAATTGATGGATGTACTTATCCATACCAAAATACAAATATAAATATTCCATCGCTTAAGCTGTGGATTAAGAAACTAGAAAAATGTTCCCCTTTCAGAAGCAGATACAGCGATTATATTAGTTTCATCAAAACCGATAGCTTCCCACTAAAAGAATTCGAATCACATTCTTCGCAAACATTGAAAGGAAATTAATTCCGTAATATAAATTACCCTTTTACTTGATAACAGCCATTTGCTAACTGGTAACATAATTTTGTTTACTGCCTGAGCAACGAAACTACGAATCTGATATATGACATCTTCTAGTTCAACTAAATCAGTTTATACAAACAGTGTTCAAATTATGAAACAGTATACAATCAATAGCTTCAATTACAGACGGATGAAGAGCAAATGCTATATACACATAAATTTCCCAGAAACCTCTTGGATAAAATGAAACTGAAATCAAAATAATCGCAGAGTTCTATAAGAAGGAGATTAGGAAATAATTCTGTCGAGGAATCACGTCAAACAACCGAGAGCCTCGAGAATAAGCTTGTAATTAACTGAAATAAAACTTAATTCTAACTTAACATTAACAGTAAAGAATGGCATACATCCTTGCACACGGATACGCGGTCACGGTCAAAGGAAATCAACTTATCTCCGACATTAACAGCAAACGATAATTAATGAAACGCCGCCAAATGTTTTCGTAAGCAAGAGGATTAATCTTCAACGAAAAGAAGGTATCAGTCAATTAGAGAAGGCGCCATCTCGGAATTTTAGTTATCAAAGATTATTGATCATTTTCTTTCGCCGTGGGAGGGTCAAATGTGAGGTTGTTGCATAAATGAGCAGATTGTGGAGCGCTTTGTGTAGGACGGATCGAATCAATCTACGAAATTCAGGGTCAATTTATAACGCTAATTGAGGCGGTGATCGATCAAAGAAGATAATGCGCCCTTTTGAGTTGAAAAAACTCTTTGAGCAATCAATGCTTGAGGGATTGAGCAATCTATGCTTGTATTGGTGAATGAGAAAGAGAGGAATAACCACCTCATACATCAGTGGATTAATGGTGATTTTAAGTTTGCTCAAGTTGATTACTTTCAATCCTCTCTTGCACCATAAAGAGAAAAATAAACTATGTGATATTTCCAAAGTTGATGAAAGTTTGGCTTAAAAAACATCACTGATACATATATAAATGCGGATGAAGTGGCTGAGTTTATCCAGGCAGTCACAATCACAAGATTCGTTCAAGGACTATCATAGATGAAAATAGTTGAGATGGAACGAATGCTATCAGTTGGGGTAAGATTCTCAGTGCTAGAGGATAATATTTTACTCTAGCTAGGATATGTTTTATTAGGATAAAATAGATAACGATTCGATGAAAGAAATAGAAAGTCTGCAAAGAAAAGAGTAACAAATAAATAATTGCTGCTCTCGAGATGACGTTAATACATCGTCTCGTCTCCTAGTAATTTAGTTATTTCCTCAGAGATTTCATATGTACACAAATTATCAGAATGATAACAAAAAATAATTAGAATATATCTTTCGAGTATATTATTCATGAACAAACCATTTTTCATTCTCAAATATGTCAGTGTAGTTTAAATATTACTTATGCCTGACATTAAAAATTCTCGTAAGCTCTCATGATCCCACAGAAACAAGAAATATAAAATCTTCTAATTGTAAGTTACATTTAAATGCATTGCTTGAAATAATTAATGTAAAGATTGTATCTCTCTAACGAATACTGAATAGCTTTAATATCCTTCGAAATCTACAGTGTTTTGAAGATCTACTTTCATAAAACGAGACATGATGAAAAAACCTGCTGGATTGCATGGTAAGAATCTCACATAAGAGTGACCGGAGTGGAGCTAGAAACATTCCAGGAAGAGGATAATCAAGACAATTTCCATTTCACTCATCTTAAAGTAACAGAAATACCTGAAAAATTGCCTTTTTCATGACAAATTAATTGGATATATGGTAACGCAGAGACAATATTAGGTTTTATTTCAAGTTATTCACGGCTTGTCTTAGCCCTGTCCAACTGCAAGTTACGAAAATCGACACTTTTTTGAAGATTTTAAAAACTAATCTTATTTATTCAGAGAATGATTGAGTCTGTTAAACGATTTTTACGCTATACATCGGTTATGCCGAATAGTATAGAATTCGCATGTTTGCTATGAAGTTTTCAGTAAAAGTACTTCCTCCGAATTCATTATCATTTGAATTTAATTGCAACCTTGTTTTTCTTCCTTTATCCACTGATTCCGAGCCTACGTTAGAGAGAATAGGGTTCCGAGCTTAGTGATAATATAGATAAAAGTATAGCTAATCTACCACCCACTTGCAAAAATAAAATAAGCAAACCTCACCATAAGGAGATGCTTCAAAGAAGAAAATGTGATAATTAGAGGATAACGATTCTTGCGCTTAAAAATTAGAGAAGGAGAAAACAAACTATTACTTTCAAGTTTTAAAATCGTAGAATCAGCTTAAAATTTTTGGTTCTGACTTCTTGTATTTAGAGCTCAACAAATTTTGTGATTTCATTCTGATCTCTTTTAAGGCAGATCTTTTCTACCCAAAAACGACCTAGAATACGATCTTTCATATGTATTCCATTCTTTGAAAAGTAACTCACTCTAAATCCTTATACACTACAAGTGAAACCTTCAAATATTCTCATAATACATTTATCAGATTTATTTATTCCACCACCAACATTTTTAGAAATATTTTCCCCTGAAAGGAAAAGGATAATAAATAGAAATTGATGCTGATTATGCTTCTTGAAGCTCAGAGAGGAATCGTTATGTTATTTTCATTTCAATTCTTAGAAAACAAATATAATTTTTCGTTATTCAAAGGAAACCCACAATATCAAAGACCTACTTTCGCTAACATTGAATCGATGAGAAGTCTCCGTGATTTATTGAATATGAGAGAGAAACTGATGGCGAGACAATAGAGTGAAACGAAAAGTGCACACATCTGGTATATAACAGTCATCATTCGATTTTATTTGCATTGTTATTTGCAGGTGCGGTAAAACTGGCATACTGGGAGAAATTGCACCTTTCTTTCGCAGTATTCAAAGCTTTCGCTAAAATGATTCCGAATGCAAACGGATTTTCTTTCAATAAATCTTAAACCTCTGAGGGAAAATTCAGGTTTGAAATATCTCGCTGTTCACAGCCAATGACGGGAAAGAAAGGAAAATTTAGGAAAGCGACCACGGAAATTTATGGTGGTTTTTCACCAAACAACGTCAGAAAAATATGACATCGATCGATGAATAAAAGGAATCGACGGAGAGAACACGGGAATTTTCTCAAAATGTCGTCCCATCACTCCAATCTATTCTTGTCAAAGAGACGAAATGGTTTATGAACTATACGAATGGCCCACATTTGGCAAATATGGGAATATAAGTGGAATATGATGGGTTTGGAAATATGAGGAAAGCAGGAATTGAACTGAAATGGGGTGGACAGTTTGTGAAGAGAAGATTAACGATTCCGGCCAGATTAGCTTCCTATTCGAGTTTCAAAAACAATTCACTGATAATATTTTCAATGTGATTCACAGTTAATCCAGTTATTTCACGCATACTTAGTACAACTTTCTGCCATCTAAAAATGATCTTAATAATGCTCAAAAGATACTAATTTCGAGGCATCATTATTTCTCGAGTGATATAATTGCCGACATCTCAGAATAACAGCATTACTTTGGCTTAAAAAGAACTATTCACCGTAAGCACAGAGAATAACTAGGCTTATATCGTAAAGAAATTTCATTGTAATTTTACTTTTTGTTGTTCAATCACGTAACTATTAAAAAGTTTAGTAAATCATTAAATCAAATTTTCTCCTCTAACACGGGTAAATTATTATATTTCTCTTATTAAAATTCTTTTAATCTTTTATTTATTTTGTATTCTATTGTGTACATTAGATTTACTAGATTTTTGATACACTGCTTATCTTTCCCTCAAGAGATTGCCTTGATACAATTAATTAATGAGACCATTAATATCAGGGATTAACCAAAAGCGGAACTCTGTTTTTTGCTTCCAAATATAAAAGCAGCTTCTGCTGACGAACCCAATTCATGCCGACACTTCCGTAATTAATTGGAAATCCATATTACGTGCAAGATGGTAAAAAAGAAAGTTTTATCTCAATAAAGAAATAAAGGTACAACTTTTACTCCTTGCCAGCAGTTTTACTTCCTCCACTTATGATATTATTCACTATGATAGAGTGGGAGCATCGACAGGGCTGCAGTTTTAAATTTCACTCTCGAAAAATATTACAAATTATATTCATTTATTCGTTATGCAATTTTTTAAATATCTGAATTCTAGGGATTAAAATCTAAATACGACTTGAGCGTTCTCGGTTTGGTGTGGCTCTTCTTGGTTCGCATGATTACTCCTGGGGGCATTTTATGCGTACTATTAACTTTCATTGCCGCAATAGAATTGCGTTTTAAGAATTCTCCCGTTACAATTTTATTTTCACTGAAAAATCCCTCACCAGGAAGTGCAGCAATTCCATCGCAGGGAAACATAGCGAGAAAAGACAAAAGAGGACGAATTGGAATGAGAATAAGTGAAACAAGAGGTCATGACGGGGTCATTCATTTTTCCCCATCCCTTTGTGTGAACTTGGAAGGCGGCGTAAAATGATACGAGGCCTCTTTGGGACGATTATTTTTCCTTTCGGTCTTGAAACAACAGGGAAAGTGCCATCGAGAGACCTTGACGAATGAAAGTTTACTAGTCGGCGAGGGAGATGCGCTCTTAGAGTGGCTTATTGTGGGAAAAGACGAAGAAAGGAGAGAGAGTGAGGGGGTGTCAGCCCATTCCATGTCATCCCTCCGCGAACCCATTCTCACGCCTTCCCCTTTCTTCGTTTATTCGCAATGTTTCCTCAAATGGTCTGGGGTTCGTATTCCGAGGAAGGTCGAGGACCCCGATGGTGCATTCCGTTCGTGTGAGGTCTCGTCCGTTTTCAAGGTAAAGCTAATTAGGCCCGAGGGGAGCGCAACAATAAGTGAAATGGATATGCATCACCTTCTCTTTCTTAGGAGAAGTTCATCTCACGACTCGTATTATTCACTTCTTCCATGAGCGACTACTTCTGTCAAGAACTGATGTGTCTAATTTACGATGAATGCGACTTTCCTTGAATTTTAAACGCGAACTTGCTAATGAGGCGAAAAATGAATTGAATTTGAATTTCTCCTATGCAGTTCAGCTAGGAAAGAAAGCATGTTGGGAAGTAAACAATATTCGAAACATCAACGAAAGAGAATTATTTTCACTTCATGTAAGGTAAATAGAGACCGGTCATAGCGCCACGCTCATAGTACCTCCTAGTATCTTACTCTTGATATAATGAAATTGGTAATTCTATTATTAATAGTTATATATATGCTTTAAATTTACCATTTTCTGTTTTATACGTCCGCATTTAAATTATTTTATTTCTTTTGTTCATATATTACCTTTTCATTTTTATTGAGTTTTCGCGTTTTTTCACCCCCTTTCTCTGTGGGTGTTTTGCTCCAGTATGAGTTTTTTCTTTGTCAACCTTCAGTTGCAAAGATTTTTCTCTCACTCTACACTTTCTTTTTGCTTTTGTTTATATTTTCACATGGTATAACGATAGACGAGGTTAGGTGGAAGAGAGGCCCACATTGGCCTAACCTCGCCAATGAAAGAGTTTATCTATCTCTCTAGATCCGGGATTCGAATCTCGGCCAGTCGAATTTCTCTGATGAGAGAATGGTACATACATACATACGTAAATGTGTGTCCGATTTTCCGATAAGGTTTTTCAGCAGGAGGGGCGTCCGGGGGTAAACACCAGAGATTCGTCATCATCACCACCAATCTCAAAAATAATCACCAGGCAACCACATAAATTATAGAAATAAGGCTAAGAAGGAAAAAGTAAAAATAAATTGCGCTCACGAATTAATTCTCCTTTAGGACATTCATTCTAATAATTTTATAAAGATGATATTGGATCCCATTACACCAGGAATGAACGCAATTTTATTTTGAATACCATGTGCAACTTAGCAATGAAGCTACGAAATTTATTTAAAACGTCTCAGAAATCAATGAAGATAATTTCTTTTCATGTACAAAAAAGAGGAGTCATTTCACGCAGCTCTACCTATGTGCCGTGACGTATAGCTGTGCTGAGATGAAGACTGGTTCTCGGTTAACACAATATTTCTCAGAGTTTGTATCATTGTCACATTTTCGCTGGTAATTAAGATAAATCTCTCCCTACCACATGCCAAAAGGTGGCTTGCGTGTACATGCGTAGATATAGTTTCTGTACTACGCGAAATCTCTAAATAATCATTATCAATCTTAGTTCTAAATTTAGTTAGATAATAAATACATTTGCTTTGGTCATGTCCCGAATTTTTCGTTCACCACGTTGTAAATGTCCCGTTTCTGCACCATCGCTCTGTAGACATTTCGATGAAAAATAAAAGCGACCAAAAGACGCGCTCAGATGGATTGGCCAAAAGCCAAAATCGAAACCTTCGAAATCAATCCTCGAAAATGCAACCTTCATCTGTTTCTGATTGGTGTGTACAAAATATTTTTCTGTTCATTTTCAGGAAAAATAGAGAAGAAGCAAGAGAAGCCTAAGCTGTTAACATCTTGAGTCATATTCGTTCTGTAAACTGTTGATTCGTAGAGGTGAAGTAATTCATTCCTTGGGTTTTCAGTACCTTTGTCCTAATACTAGTAAAATATATTTCAAAGTTTGCAAGGAACTTATCCACATTAACTAGTGAACTAGCGACTAGTGAAAATAATTGGCGTTTTCCTTTGAGGATCACAACCTTTGGGCTCACTCTAATTAGAAAATATGTCGGGGCGAAAGTCGAATAAAAGTTAATGATGAGACGAAATCAAAAGCATTTTATTCTTCATTATAATTAGTCATAAAAATTGAAAGGGGAAACACTTTCTTTCCGATAAGGTTCTTTGACTTCCGGATCTTTCAAAAGTTACCGAACAAAAGAAATGACGAATCAAAAATAAATCCATAAAAGAAATGAAAACCTTTCAAGCAGTAGGTATTGCATACTTCCTGTCTACACAAGAGCAACTTCCTTTTTTATAGTGATATTTGAAAAATCGACGATAAAATACCTCCTCTTCTTAGAATTATATTTTGTAAAAAATCCATCCATGCTTAATTATGCCCTATAATACTGAATTTTTCTCCGGGCGAATACCGCGATATCTGTATTAAGCAAGTAATAATTAGATAGGAATGAATTGAGTAGAAAACAATGTGAAAACCTTAATTCAAGAGACCTTGGAGGGTTTACGTGTCCGGAAAAGTCTACTCTGATATCGATCGCATGTCCTTGAACTCAGTGAAACAAACAACCTCAAAAAAGCATTTCGTTTGACGCTTTCGCTCTGAATTATTCCTGTTTTCCTTTTTTGACAAATGGGGAAATCCAACACCATGGTAACCATTGATTAAATTCCTGAAGGAAAACTAACTAACATGTTATATTGATAACGTACTACGGTGTATACTAGATGATTATGTGAAAATGGAGTGACCAAAATGTTTTATTATTAATAATCATTTTTTACGACCGTGTGAAACAAGTGGGGAGACTTCGTCCTGTGATATATTCATCATACTGTGAGCCACGTACTCGAGAATCTAAAGATACCGGAAGCCACAATAAGACATTCGTAAAAGTTAATTTCAGTAGTTCAAAAACATTTGTTTTAAATGTTACATATTAAAAAACTAAGTTGATTCTTATTATTTCAGTGCAAATAAAAAAATATGCTACTAATGTTTCTTAATTAAACAATAACTATTTATTAGAGTGTTATAAAAAATTATATCCTCTTCAGTTGAATGGTTTTTTATTTGTGCTTGATAAGGTAAATAGCCACATGCGCCTCGGAAGTCACGATTTAGCCAACCAACAATTGGTCTAAATCAGTGACATCCCACGTTTCAGTGTCTCTGATTGTGTGAAATTCACTGCATCACCTTCCAGTAATTAAACCCATTTTGCGCCGATTTTCATATCTATTCGAACCATTGTAATTCGGAAAATTCGTAACCCATGGAAATTGTTAACCATAAAGATGAGTTTCACCGCTTGATCATAAATTTGATGAATCATCTAGGTCTCTTTCGTGGTAGAGTGTAAGTATGTACATATGCATTCATACATCACATATTTACAGATATGCATCCATATCTACTGCTATCACTTTCGACATTAATGTTCAATGTCGATGGACAGATCAACAGACTTACCGAAAGGAAAATGATTTACGATCGAATTTGCTAGTCGTATTTGCAACATTCACCGAGCTCTCCAACAAATTTCAATTGATTACATGAGCGATAAAGTAAAATTTTGGAAGCAATTAAAATCTTGCGATAGTTTAAAGGCACCTCAATGATCAGTCGCAAACGAATGAATATTCTTCAGCCATCGACAGCTTGATCATGATCGACCCGTCGGCCAAGAGTGACGACGATTGCCTCTGAAGGTGTATTGATACAAAGGAACTACATGTCCTTTGATTTGTATGTACTGACCAACAATACCGAAAGTTTTGAGCTCCAGATGGTAGAAGTAAAATGCGTTTCCCGAAATGGAGCTTGAACGTATCCTTTCTCGGTGAAGGTCTCCTTCCTAATGATTAACTGACCAGATGTTTAATTCAGAGAGAGATCGAAACAAAATACCAGAGGAGAAACGGCATTCGAATTTTGTTGACATAGAAAGGGCAACGGCAATAGCGGACCGTCATATTTCGTCGATCCTCCTCTTTCTGACCTCTCTTCCTCCGCAATTGTGTCTCGCCGCCGCCCCTCATCGTGTCGCCCTCACTTCGAGTCCATTCGCTGCCCTTCAATTGAAAGGCGCCTCTATTAACACATTTTATATCGGTTTGCATCTTTTCGCGTCTCGTGTAAAGAGAGTTGAAAATATCTCTCCGGTATTCATCTAGATCTTTTCCGCAAAAACTGAACCGTATGAGGATTGGGGAAAGATGTCTACTTCTTTTTTATTTACAGCGAAAGAAAAGAGTTCTGACTTTTCGCACTATCACTAGTCAGAATTCAATGGTTTAATTGCTATTGGGGTTTAAGGCGTATTGCTACTTGTTTTCCAATTTATGTTACTTTTCCTGAAATATTACTAGATATAATCTTGAAGGATATCACAAACGATAAGAAATGCTCCTGTTCAAATTGATTTTAAGTAAGCTTGAAACACTAACGTTATCACGCTTTACTGATATATCAACTGCTCTATGGCCCCATCGTAAATGAATTATGAATTAAAATTTATATTAATTATGAAATACAACTTTTATTGGATATTTAAGAGAGAAATATTAATAAGCGAAACGTAAAAAGAGCAACACTATAATTTAGTTGTCAAGAGACGCGCTTCAGATGAATACTGCAATATTGCCTAGTATACGCAGCAGAAGCAAAATTTTGAGGTAAAATGAAAGAATTTATCCGTAAGTTGCAAGTTGTGTTGTAAGATGTAAGTTGATGACTATTAGACCGTTATCTTTGATATATTTATATAAGTTTCAGCGGGCCTTTCGATTTAGTGCCTTCTAAATCGTCCCAGGCTAAAAGCTTAAGTCGGTTTCAAGGACTTAAATCCGAATATAAATGCTATATGTGTTAGGTGTATTTTGGTATTGAAATTAAAATCGGTATGAAAACGTTATATATTTTTAAAATGTCCTTAGATTGGCGAGAGCCAAGATCACTTACTGCATCATGTGAGTATTTATGTCAACTTTGGCTATTACTTTAAAGGGAATTTGTACAAAAACAATGGCTCTAAATAGCATTGATAATAACTTCCGATAAAACATTATATTCAATGATATTCAAGTGATTCTGACTGTAGAAACGTATAGCCAGCCACTCCTCAAAACTAGGCACGTAATTCACAATTCAGTTTTGCTGTTTCTTTTGTGTTGAGTGTAATGGGATTCGGTGACAGCGGCGATTAGTCAGCCTCCGAATTTAAAGGGATTGTCATGGAGGCGTTTCCTAATAAGATCTCTGGCTCCATACTGTCCAGCATTTCTTTCGCTCGTAAATACAAATGTGTGGATACTGATACTCTCTCTAAATGGGCCATGGTCGGCTCCTACCATATTGATGTCACACTGGTCCTCGTAATTGCCTCTATGAATGACTTGCCCTCTTGCTTCGGCGATTTCAAAACAAATGCTTGGAATGCTGGGGAATACACCCGCTTAACCGAGGTAAGGAATGGCACGTTTTAATTCTCCGACTCTAGGCAGATATTTCCATTAGAAGTACAAGGAATTTGTATAAAATGCCATATGGAAGATGCTAATGAAGGAATTCGGCTGATGTAAGATATTTTAATAGCTCCTTATTAATCGAGAATGTCGTTTGTTCTTCAAATTCGTAAAACGAAGTATACGTTTAAAGACGTGGGATTTAAATTATCCGAGACATCATCTTAAACTCTGAATCCTTTGGATTTTTCTCATTTAATCGTTGTAATACACAAAAACGGATTCATCAGACCTCATTAACTTTAAATTAATTTCCTGCTCAATGTTACGGTAAAAACATAGGAATGAAAAGCTGGGCTGGAATCAGTCACTGAAGAAAAATGGACTCTTTCATCATTGAAATTCGAGAAATATTACATACTTTAGATCCAAAAAAAGAGAAAGTTAAGATAGCATAATTCATCGTGAAAGTCAGCCCGGCTTGCTAGGCAGACTTTAAATTCAAACGGGTTCCGACATAGAAGATGAATAGAACCGCCGTATTTACGAAACCAGATGACAAATATGCGGTTTTTAATCGATTTCTAAAACAGTGACCGCTGCAGAGGGGCGAATGATCTGTTTGCATACAAACAAAATCCCAGAGCGCCTCAATCATGTCAGTTATTACCGACCAGGGTGCTTCAGAAATCTAAATTTCCCATGGGAACTGTGGCAGATGATGACAGGTGCCGCAATCAAGCGCTTACTAGATTTCAAATGCATGTGCTGGAAATCGTTTTCAATTACCAGAGAAATGATAATTCAGCATAAAGCGTCCAGGTGCATCCTAATGATGACGGAGGACCCCGCCTTTGGATTCGTAAAACCAAGGAAGAGGCAGATGCATATAACCAGAGGCTAAAACCAGTTATACCATTCGCCGTATCCACACTCCCACTTCCTCATTCTATCGATCCGTGTAATTCCGCCCACTTCTATCCATCTCCGCCCATTCCTCTCTTCCTATCCTTTCCTCTCTCAACACCTACTCATCCGCCTGAGTCACACAACTACCTGACGCCACTTCTAAACCCATGCGAAAAAAAAACCTTCAGCTGTTTGCGCTCTCCCCTTGCAAACAGATTTCGCGGTGTTTCTAAATACCCATCCGGAAAATCGATTAAGATGAGTGAAGAAGCAGGAACGGAGCATTGATATTGGAACATATTCCATCGTGCCACATCTTCATCTCATTTCTTCAGGTTTGATTCTTTCCTCAGCCGAATTGCCAGTACATTTATATCGGTGTTCCTTCGACTATCCTTTTTCACTCTTCATGCAGAATGCAACAAATGGATTTCGAAATTTTCTTGAGCCATAAACTTTAACACATGAAAGCTAGTGAAGTTATGTAGCTTTATGAGATTAGTGAGATTTCGAATAATTCTAATTCTCCCTTTAGAAAAGAGAAAAACAAAATAAATCGAAAGCCAAATGACAGAAATTAATCGAAGGAAATTTCAGACAAGGTGATTCAGTTTAGCAACGGATTGCAAAGTTAGGTCAGAAATTGAAAAAATACATAACATTCATTCCTTAAAGACCTTGGAGATAATGGAACCTTTTTAAGTCTTCCTAACGACACAAAAAGAATGTCCAAGATTCTATTTCTATGATAATAATAATATATGGTAATATAAAAGCCCTCGTTGACTTTTATTAAACTTGGACACACTCGTTAAAAGATTCTCTAACTTTACTTGTTCATACTTTTAATAATATACATTACGTAAGAAAGGAAAATGCATAGACATAGTAAAAATGATTATCATGTGCCGCTCCATAATGATATGGAATGAAACTTTAGTTTCGACGCAACGGAAGCCCTTACCTCCCTCTGAAGTACCGGGTAATAAAAATTAGGCCTTTGTAATCCACTGAAGATAACATTTGGGAACTCTGAATATTAAAAGCCATTGTGGAAGTTGTCTTTCAAAGTTCTCTTGAACCTATCTGAGAAATACTGACAGGGGATCGGTAAAATTGTGTGCTTAATATACAATTTGAAAGTTAATTTAGTTTAATTTTGAAAACTGAAGGTATCTACACTCAGCTCAGAAAGCTTTCCATATACTTTCAGGGAAAATTTTGTGATCAGTTGATGTGCCTTCTAAGCACTGTCTATGCAATAATTAACAGTTATTTTTTATTTTCACCAATGCATTTCAGTTTAAACTATTTCTGATATGCAGAGATTCCTTAGAAAACTGTTAATTGTAGCGAATATGTGAAATCGAAAGAAGTGTTAACCAATTATTAAACCAATTAAAACATTATTAAACCAATACTAATCATGCATAGCGTTAGAATAAAATATTCTCCTTTTTCCGTGAGCATGAACAACATGATGTAAAAAAGTTTCTCCATGACTATAAGTTTCTGATGGACCCCACATAATTCATGAGAATGCAAGTACTTGAAAATTTCACCCCATATGTTATTTTATCTCATTTGTCTCCCTCTACGCCTTCTTCCCTTTCATACCACGCTGCACTAGCACTCGAGGTTCACCCATAAGAGGTACTAGTCTCACCCGCCACTGATGCTCTTCCTACACACACAGAACCATAAGATAGCCAAGAAAGGTTCCTTCTTTTGATTCTCTTCAATACCATTTGATCTTTTTCGCTTCCTTTTTACAATGACCTCTAATATGAAATATTTCCAAATATTTTACTTTGGTCTCCTCTTCATTCCTCCATTTAATTTTCATCTCAACGATCAAACAAGCGATTCACTTTCCTAATTTACACATTTCTATTTCCTTTGCCTCATTTATTATGACCTCTCCCATTTCTACATTCGTACTTAAAATTCCTGTTATTATTTCCAAGTATGCGTATTTGGAAACTCCCTTATACTTTCTCTGAATCAACAAAATTTCAAAAAGAGTTATTTCTTCGGATTTTCAGAAAATCTATATCCATCCATGTCCCCAACTCGCCTAACGTACACCTACTTCTGTCGTACTTACTTCCATTGCTAGGTTTCCCATGGCTTTTAGATGCTCATCATATATTCGAATATGAGTCTGCCTGATAGCATTCCTTTGTTTGTAAAAGGCGAAGCGTATTCCTTTCCATACATTCTCGATTCCTCTCATATAATGTTTAATAAATCAACAGTTTTAGGACGCTATGAACGAGAGAAATTTTTTCCCAAACTATAAAAATGCTTTTTCATGAGTAGCGGTAATTATTTAAAAGTAAAATTAAATTCTTCGGAAATCTATTGTGAACTGCTGGGAATGGTGTTATCCACGAACCTAAGAGTCATATCCTTTTGTTCTTCAAAAAAGCCTAACTAACACAAAGTGAATACGGTGTAGTAGTAGAACGGATTTATATATGTTTCCCCCTTTAATCGATAGCTTAAAGTAAATAAATAAAGCTAGTTTTAATTTAGAGGTGATCGAAATACGATCTCTTTAACCCAGCGGCGCCGTGGCGGTTTTTTTTTAAGGTTTCACACAATTCACTTTCCTAAGGCTCGATCAATGAACTGAAACTTCAGGTGGGAATTTGCCACAGAAAGCAGAACTATAATTGCTTTAAATCATCGCGATAAAAAAATAATCAAGCTAAAAGGTTTCGAAGAATTAGTAGCATTAAAAAACGCCGCGAAGTACATAATCCGAAAATAGGAGATAAAGCGACCCTCCCTCTGGGAAAGGTTTGGACAACGCTGCTCTAATTAATCTTCCGCAATGTCACCCACCGATGACGATTTTAGGCTCGTAAAAACAAGCAGCGCAAAGTGCACATGCAAATTGCAGCACCCCCGCCGTGTCATGCAGACGCCACTGGAGGGGCAGGATGCGTTTCTGAAAAAGGGAAGGAAGGGGACAGACTGATGGTCGCCAACGCCCAAGCACACGGGGAGTGAAGTACGCCACCGAGAAGATATATATCTGTTCCCCTCTTATGAATTTCCCACCCTCAGACATCCACTCTACGCCCGCATCCAAACCAAAGAAGGTACACTGTCATTTGTTCGGCAGTTGGGAAAGAAAACGGATCCGGTAGAGCCACCGAATGGGGAACTATTTTTCGATTTACTTCCTCTTCCACTGCGGAACACGTTTTCTTCCCCCAGCAGAAATGCAGAGGAAAAATTTAGCTTCCTGAAGTTACTTGAACACATTACATTAATGCCACCATAAAGAGCTTCTGTTTCACCAATAATACTAATACCGATGGACAAAGGAAATTTTTTGGGGAATATAATTGACATTTCTATTTTCTCTATTAGATTAGTGCCCTAAAATTGTTATTCGGTAACACGCATGCTAAAAAATCATGCTTTCACCTGCCATATGGAATGCATATATTTTTCTAAAAAAAACTTTCTGACTTAGATGTAGTTAAAAATGTACCCTCTAGATTAATTTTCAATTATTTACAATTTTATAACACGCAATTTTATCACTCTAGAATTCAGCTCAATAGAAGTCAATGCATCTTAAATGAATTGCTATTTTTATTTTTAAATACATAATGAATATCGAAAAAGATTACGATTTTATAGCCAATGTAAATAAACAAGGGTACTTTCGAATGATTAGCTGTATTTTTTGATTTAAATTCAATCTGTGAACATTTCCAATTTTTTTTACAAAAGTTTTTGAATATTTTTTCTGCATGAGATGTCATTGAATATTGAACATGCTGGTTTTGAAATTAGGAGATGACATATCAAAACTGATGGAAATTGTAGGGCATATAAATCATAAAAACATGGTTAATTAGTTTTTAAAACTTAGGGCGTAGTGAAGGGAACCCATCAAATACGCAACCTTTATGGTTTGAAACCTAACTGGATTCGTATGAATAACACTGAGATTAGGGCAAAGAAAAGAAAAATAATCGACAAAATCATAAAAATATGCCAATAGGTTAATGTTCTCGAGTAAAGCATGGTTTTTGGTTCCTTAGCGGAGACTATGAAAACTCCTTACTATCAGGAAATTGATCGAAAAGAGACACCGAAATAGGGGACAAACCCGCATATCTTCTTGCAACCCTAGGATAACGACTCCCTTTACCAACTTTGGATCCCCCTTCCGCTCTCAGACACTCCCTCTCACTCATATCTCTCTCATCAGACCTCCAAAGAATGGCCACTCCCAACTCTACCAAATTGCCCCACGGCGGAGGAGTTGGCGTGATATGGCAGTAGCTTCCTCACGAGACCATCGAAGGGAAAAAAGGTTCCACAGAGGAATTAATAGCCTCGTTAAGAGCAAAACAAGAGTGATATAAGCTTACAGAGACACATTATTCTTAGCTTGGGAGGTTTTTCTCTATTGCATTAAGCAATTAAGTTCCAACCCTCTTTAAGCCGTAAATTGCCCTCTGACTGAAGCACGTTCCTCAAGCACTTCTGAAAGGTTATTAAATTGCTATCAATATTATTAATAGTCGCAGACATTCAAATTTCCGCTTCGCCGACCTTGTGGAGCCTCACCAGCTTATTCTGCATAATTTTTAAAAAGTCGTTCTCCATATTTAGCTTAATATAAATTCTTGGCAAAGGATAATCAACAAATTCCCGCTGATTTTGTTCAATAGGTGCTTTACTTTAGTAAAAGGATTATTGTAAATTTATTTTTATATATTCATATAGTTTACAAATAACGATCGAATCAAATAATTAAATGTAAAGATAATTCACTCAGATAAATTCACGATATTCTGCATCATTTTTACTATGATTGAAAACAGGAAAAATTAAGTCGCATTTAAAAGGAAAACCATACGCTAGTCTATGATATTACCTTCCTAACTACTATCTTCACCTTAAAGTCTCATCAACTATTTTCCTAGTAAAGCATACCTTGCGACCCGATTTTAAACTCACTGGCTCAATTGAAGATAAAAAAGCAATCTTATACGCTGATGTATCCAAGAGTAGGGATTTTTATAATGAAATGGAAATATACAATATCAATTTCAAATTACCGAAGGAACTAATACCTAAATATCGAAAAGTGTATGGGAAGAAAACCCCTAACAGATCAAAAATTGATTAATCAAAACGATAGTAAGGAATGAATGAATATTTAAACCTGTCCCTCATTGTAAATTGCATGCGAGTAAAGGGGATGTATGTGTTCAAACCAAGCTGTGTTCTAATAAATTCGAGTCAAACGAATATTATACTGAATGGCGGTAACAGAAGGCAAATGAAAGTCTTTGCGTGGAATAATTTCTCATTCGTGTTATCGCCTCAAGTGCTTTCATGGAGCACCTGCGTAGTTGGAGGCAGAACACGAGGAGAGCATTTGTATTCTGTTGGGCGAAATTCCTGTTCTGAAAAATGCACCGCTTAACCGCTCCGACGGACAGAGATGAGAGTCATTGGTCCAGAAGGCATCCGCGCTCGAGACCCATTTAGCACCAGATTGCTGCCGTTTAAATCTATCTTTCATAGAATGGGAGGGAGAACGCAATTCTACACGAAAAAAGTCGATTGAAATCTCTTTAAATGACTCAACACCTGAAGGAATCTATAGTGAAATACTTGAATTTCTCAAAGTATTTCCTAAACTTAAAGAAAAACAAAATAGCCAGTTTTTCAAATTATAGACTCGCGGGATTGAATTCTCATTATTTATTTCATAGCACTTATTTAGTAGCATATAACTTATTTCATAGCATTTCCTCTGTTTTGCAATATCAGCTTAACCCCAGGCGTTAAGAAGAAATTTAAACTTTTTTTCCTTCCGACAACCGGCAGGGATGAAAATAACTGATATTTTAGCTTTTCTACGTAAAATTTGATTATTTTCTTATCACGCGTATTTAATGCAATTATAATAGACTTTAAACCTTACTATAACAAATAGTCGCATGTTAAATACTAAAAACTGCAAGGAAATCTAGCTCTGTACCACTTCGGGAGAACGAGGTGAGACTATGGAGAAAATTCGGTGAAACCAATTCTCAATTGTATATCATAATACTATTATCATTTATAGCTCCATAAATGCCTTGACATTTACATATATTAAATGGGAATGTATTGATGTTCAGAAATCTGAAGTAATATTTTAACTTCTATGTTATATTTTCATATATTAATAGAATTCATATATAATCGGAAAACGGTAATTAAAGCAGCGTAATTTACGTTTGTGTTCCCGATTAAATTTCTCGATTAAGTTTCGATTTTTGACAGCATCATGTGGTGAACTCATTTTTATCATCCCTTATTAAGTTTTGTGATTCTTTTCGAAGTTGAATTTTTGACGAAGAATGGCGTTCAAATTCATCAAATATATTAATAATGAATGTATGTAACTATAAGAATATAAATTTGTTCTCGTTGGCTCCATAGGACCTTGAAATAAAGATAACGCTCATAGGAAATTAGTCCCAACATAAATCTGTAATCTAATATGTAGACTAAATCAGAGATTACTTCCAACTCTTTTCAAGGTTCCTCAACAGAATGCTGAAAACAAAAACAAGCATATGCGCTCTAACACCTTGCTTCTCGAAGCCTTATTATGCCTAAGGAAATCTGACTGAATGTAAACGTGTGTTTATTAGGAAAAAAGGAGCATTCCTTGAACTCTTTTTTCCGGATGATGAATCGAAATTCTTCCGCCTCGATTTTCCACGGAGGGCACGTGTAAGTCCAGTTGAGCCAAAGCAATTTCGCAAAATCCCTCTTCAGTCACATTGGATTCCGTCGAAAGTGGCATTCAATTCGCTTGGCGCCGATCACGTGACCTGTCGCAATAGCAAACGATTCCGAAGAGTAGTCTGAAGAAGGGAAAGGGAGAAGAAAAGATGGGAAGAAGAAAGGAAGTGTCTGAAGGAGTGAACGAGAGCCATTGATTCTTGGTTTAGTTCCGCCCTTCAGTTGAATGTGGAGGAAAGGCCAAGGGGTGAAGAAGAGCAACCTTTTTTTAAAGAAGTCAAAAGATTGCGATTAAAGGGAATGATGTACAGCAATATTGGACATCTTTCAACAGAAGAAGTAACATATTATATTACTATAGTCACTTCGCTTGTTTGGATTATTGAACGCAAATCGCACCTATGTTCATAACATACATTATAAAGTAACCGATTGCCTTCTTTACTAGAGAATTTGAAAGAATATTCAATGTTTAACATTGCTTAACGACTCTAAAATGATTCAGTATTGTTAACTAAACATCTTGGTAAAGAAATTCAAATGGAAATCCCACATATTATTTTAAAAGTCATTCAAATAATAAATAAAAAATAAATCATTCAAAAATAAATCTTGGTAAATAAATAACATCGCTTTCTCAAAGTTTAAATTAAAAGAGAATATAGTTATGGAATATATCCCGATGTACTTACACATTGAAAAATGAGATACTTCTATTTACATACTGCAATTTGTGGAACATACTTCTATGCCTTACTATCACTATTCTATTTGTTCTAAACTATTAACATTTTCTAACTAAAAAACTACACAAATCGATATTTTTATTTCAAATTTAGTTATTTATCAAATAACAATAATGAAATTCCACATTTTATTACTTTTCCATAAAAACTCTTTCTATTAGAGGGATATTTAAAACTATATAGACCATTAGAGAAAGCATAAAAAGATGAAAATAAAGTAAAGATGCAAGTATAGGTAGATTATGGCGTTACTTTGTCTAGTTATTCAGTACTTCTTTCATTTATTTCTTTTCAGCTTCATAATGATAGGGTTGGCTTTTGATATACATTCCATAAAAAGGTTCTAAAGAAAAAACTAAGATTAAAAAAATCATCATCAAAATCTTGAAAATATAAAACTCAAATTATTAGATTCGGAATATGAGATCTGTTTTGGATGATTTCATTTATGGGAACGGTTTACAAACGAATCAAACTAAAAGATAATGAATCGTTTTCCTACTGAACGAATAAAACAATTATCAAGTTTAGATTCATGCTTTTTAATTAAAATTGCTGTGAATTCAAATATTCAATAATGATTCAAATAATGATCCGAAAGTATTTTGTTAAATTAATCTTGAAATTTTATTCGACGATATCTCATATTCAAAGCGCGTGTGATTTCTTTGGAAATTCAAAGAAATATTAAGCAGAAAAGATTTGTTTGTTGGCGCTCAAAGAAAGTGATTGATCGCAGGTGTGTGAGGAGAGTTAAATGATGAGACGAGGGACCGAAAATGGGAGTAAAAGGAAATCGGAAGAGGATATGCATGTAATGAAATAAGAGGAAGCGAGTGGAAAAAGGCGGGAGAGTAAATATGAGGGTGGAGAAAATTGATAGCTGTAGGTGGGGCCACACCCTCTTTACCCTCCCTATATGGGGAGAAGAATAAAGGGATGGTAGATTTACTTAGCTGGTAATGTAAAACTGCTCCTCCAGACCCTTTTAAAACCTCAAACAAGTTGCTTTAAGAAACTTAATGTCGTCCATGCTCCTTAGATCTTTACCTAAATATTTGCTGAATTTGACAATGAAGAATCCATATTGAATTGAAAACGTGAACAAAATTGGATCTGCCCTAAATTCTAGTAATATATACTCGTAGTTGCCAATCTTTTATTTACCTACCGCTCACCTTTGCACAGTTAAATTGCTCTACCGCTAACCGATGTCCAATAGCGAAATTCAGCGCTTTTGGAAGTGTTTGCACAAAAGAGGATACGTAAGAATAATAATGACTACTAGGGACTAAGGCTACTGACGCTATACATTGACGTACACACGAATGAGTAAATTGATCAGTACTCATTACGTAATTTGATAACTTAAAACCCAATTAGTATGGGCGGTAGGGACCACGTTGACAAATAAATTACTGTAACCATTTGAAATTTCTGTTTCCGGAACTATGAAGATCTTGATATTTAAATTCTATTACGTAGGATCTTGAATATTAAATCCAGAGAGAGAATCGCTTAATCACGTTATATTTCCCCAGGTATTCTTGTAAGATCCGAAATGCACAAAATAAAATTCTTATCATGGTCCATAAAGCGACATAGCCTAAAATCTAAGATGAATGACTAAAAATGTCTCGCTAAATCATCGCTCGGAAAACGTTTTGAATTCTTAACATCTTAAGTATAGCTGGGTAAGAGTAAAATTAAATTCTAAGCCTCCATGTTCTGCCTACACCACGCCTTGGAATGTTCAGCTGTGCTCCAGATTCTCAGAGTCTAAAGAGGAATTCTCTTCCCTATGAATTTTTCCCGATCAATATTCACAAAGCGAACTGAAAGCTTTATTTATTATGTAAAATAGAACAATAACTTCGACAAAATTTTTTGTGTGTTAAATTGCTATGAAAAATTCAAGGAGTAAAATGGCGATCCTCTTTCTTTTTTTACCGGAGGTGTCGAATAAACCTCATAATATTGATGAAAAAATTCGGAATGCATGTTCCGAATTTTTTATATCCATAACAAATGATTTTTATAGAAAGGATTTGAAGCTTTTAATAACCAATGATTAGCGATATCTTATTTTAGACTATGATTTTTCAAGATCAACCTACACACTTGTATTAAACGCGATATTTCAGGTTCCTAATTAATCGAGGGAACGATTTCATTTACTATTATCTTATTGGTGTCATTTCTGTTGCTTGCAAAAACATAATATGAAAAGATAGAAAATTATTTGCTCTCTATATCCGTAAATTCTGAAGTACAAAACGAATAAATTTTTAGTCTCATAAAGAGATGATTCATTAAAATTTTAGCTTAATATTCAACACTAAAAATGTCTATCCTAATAAATAGATTCGAAATTTAAGGGATTGGACCAGCTATGCTATTAAGGTATATTTGGACAAAACGGATAGAACTTAACCTTTCCCGCAGGAAATGTTCCCGCGATGGAAGACTCTCCTCGGTGGGACGTGGAGTACTATTGGGAAAATAATAGTTTATTAGATATTATTAGTCAATGTCTCATGCATAAAAAAGGCTAAATTTTCTAATCTCTCTGCAAATAATAATCGAAATGAACAAAAAAGGCCGATTGAAAAACTAAAAGAACTCAGGAAACGGGATCATACTTAGAACTTCAAAGATATTGTGAAAATAACTATATGCATTGAAATTTGTTTTAATCAGTTAACTTCATCATAATTCATGCAATAATTAGTCAAAAAACTTGTTAATTTAATATCACAATTGAAAGTTATGAGACCATAAACTTCTTCTATTATTTCGATGAAAGTATATTCATCTTATTAGTAAGAATGCTTTAAAGGAATTAACTTTTATAGATTACACATACATTGAATCCGTATAAGTATTTTTATTCAATTCCAACATGCAACATAAAAATGAAAATATTGATGAACGTTAGTAAAATATAAAGGATTAAAATAATTATTTTATGAGAAACGAGAAAATTAGCAAGATTAATAAAAGTCTTCAGCGGCTTGGAACCTCGGAAATTGAGTGTTAAATACACAAGTTTTCCTATATAAGCACAAAATTCCGAGTTTAAAATTATCTACAATCAAACTAAAAATTAACCCCAAAAACACTAAATCAAGAGTGGAGAAAGTAGCAGTAACTTGACCTACTTAAACTCGGTCTGATCTCATAAATTTTAATCAAGGAAGGACGTCATGTGCCTTAGATATTTTTATGCAAGATTAATTATCTCACGAGAGAAATGATTTCCTTTTACAACTGCAATAAACATATAATCGCAAATAGTTAAATCTAATCTCTTTTCCCACTACGGATAATAGGGATATAATATTCAAACTTCGGCGAAAATATTTATCGGTGGAAAATGACAGAAAGAACTGAGATTTTAAACTGCCGATGTTATATACCTCTCATATTCACTTCGAAGCGTCGCTTTCCCTCACCAGAAGTAGTAACCCAAAGGAAACAAGTGCTTAGTTTATCATTCACACGCTTACAAAGGAGAGCTTCCTTTCTCTTTAGTAAATTCTTAAAGGGAGATTCCATTTCCGTGCATGAAATACATCTCGTCTCCGGTGAATGCGGAATCTGCAAGCTTGACGGCACCATGCGAAAGCTTCCCTTATGATGCAAAGTTTAGAGCTGAGGGCCTCATAAAATGAAGTGCGGATGTATTCTGCCAGGGTCGTGCCATGATGATGATTCTAAGAAATCAATGCCATATGAAGATTTATAACATAAAATTGACGGATGATGGTCACCTTCAGAGCTGTGAGGAACTTGTCTATATCGTTTATAAACTGCTTGGTACCAAAAGGTAGAGATAAAAAAGTCGACATGTATTATATCAAATGCTTTATTCTTTCTCTTCATAAAAAATACTATTCTCGTAAATGTCTGCTATTTAAAAGGCCTTTCCTTTTCTTGCCGAACGAAAAGAGAGTAAAAAATATGAAATGAGAGATCATTTAGCAGATGGTTGAGACACAACACCTCAGCGGAAAAAAAAAACAGAGTATGTACTGAGAAAATTGCCAGATATCATTAACAAGGCAAAAAATATACTTATCATCGTATACGCTGAAAGAAATTCACACGTATGAATGTGCTATTTCAAATTCAATTTGAAGTAAGCAGGAATAGAGAAACAGTGGATAAGCGCTTCTAAATAAAACCAATTACTCGGTTCCAAATGAAATTTACTTCTGTCAGATATTGTAGTTATGGGCTTAAGGTACGCCTGCGTCATAATACATGATGATGAATTATTCTATGAAAATTTAACTGCATAAAATTACATCATTGATATGCTCATTTATAGCGCTGATTGGCAAGTTTAATCGTATTCTATCTAGTTTGGAAAGTTGAGAGAAAATTCAAGGGGTTCACACAATAGAGTCAATTACTGGGAAATATAAGAGTGAGTGTCCTTTACTGTAACAATCACAAAAATAAACATTCGAAGTTCCATTTGCGTTGCCTTCGCTGCATAAGAACGCTAATCATGTTACCTTCCCTCCATTTGCTTTTCAATAATAATCGGTTCTTCTGAAATTGAATATTTCAACATTCTGCAGATCGAATACTTGATGAAAAACAAGTACACATTTGGTAAATAAAGTTGGAATTCGTTTAGCTATATTTGTGTCTATCGAATGCACATGCCGACTTAACTTCGTTAGAGCAGCGCTTTCTTACTTCACGTCTTTCGGGACAAACTAAGTTACCCAAACTTCGCGCCACACTGAACCACGCGTTAGTTAATTTCATTCTAATAGTTATTTGAAAAGGAAGAAATATCCAAGTACGGAATTGAATAACTCTAATTCTACCACGGTCTCCAACTTAACGACAAAATATCTCGCAAAATTAAATGAAAAAATAACGATAGAATTTATGAATATGTCATCCTCATATATTAAGCGGCATACAAATATCACTCATGGTACACCATTGTTACATTGCACACTGGCCAAAAGTGATCATGGTAGATGAACGCACTATTAGTATATACGCTACTATTAATCAGAGGAACTAAAAAATAATGCCTAATGGACCAAATCTTCCATTCCAGGAAACTACGGCGAAGCGTTACGTAGGACGTTGCAATTCCTCTACAAAACGCAGTGCACCTCGACGTAGGCGGTGGACATCGCAATCGATAGGATACGAGGTCCTACAGGAGGAGAGGTCATCGGCCTCCATCCATGAGGATAGTCCCCGCATTTAACCTCTACGACACACGTGCATTGCTCCAGCCGTAGCCAAATTAGACCGTTTAGCATTCCTAATTTGGACGGGCGGCGAAATTTCACGCGCCCCGGCACGCCCTTCTCAAACACCGCTTTTCAGCCACGAAGATAATTGCAGCACTTGTCACTTCGAGACATGTTTACTTGATGTCTTAAACTGCACACTAGACGACGCAATGAAGGGTGAACTGTAAGGTCATGCTCATCATATTCTACGAAGAGGAATAAGAATGTGAAGACCAATTTCATCATTCGATTCGAGAGGAATCAGAAACCGCGGCGGATCTCGAAACTCTTCTGAAGAGGAGACGATTTATAACAATTTCCTTTGATGCATATACTCGTCCTAAAACAACCTATTATTGTATTGCCCAAGAAAATTCAGATATGGAAAATAATTGACATGACAGGGACTCGATTCCAGGACCCCTATGTTCACAACAGCTACCCGGAAATTGAGGAGGGGTGCTGGGTTCGAGTCCTAGTCATGGCGATAATTCTATGTTTTTTTTATTGTTTTGGTCTAGGGTTTCCGAGCCGCTCGTTTAACGTGCAAAGTCTACTTTTTCCTCATCCTTTAAAATTGCAGTACCTTAATTTTCTCAGTAACTGTTATATGAGATCGTGAGACATCCAACATAGATAAAGTAATGGTACATACATAATTAATATTATTATTAATAATGAGACATATTTATTTATAACATTTTTTAATCTGAGGTCTTTTGTGCCTTAAGCAAATTCCTCGTTTAAAAAAGCCATAAAGAGGGCAGAACCCCTTTCCTATGATTACGCCAATGATCGGAAATTATAAAAATCTCTATCAGGGAAATGTGAGCTCTTCTAAGGTCTCTAAGTTCATTGAACCTACGGTTAGCGATCGAACGATTGCTTTTGAAGCACTCAGCCGGTGAATCTTTCCATACTGAATATGTTATTGGATTCCATACGAAAAGTGTGTCAAACGCTTTATCCATTTTAAAATGACTCCGTATTCGTTTGAAATGACTTCCGTAAGCTATCTCGATCTGAACTGTTAAGGAATATTAATGCCCAATTCGTTGGATATTCTACGCATTTTAGACTTGGAAGATAATTTAAGGCGAATCATTTTTCCAACGCACACCCAAATGATTAAAAGAAAATATTCACGCTAGAGGAAGCAGACTGCGAAACGCCATTATAATGGATAATTTGCATAAGAAAAACCCCATTGAACGTAGATTTTTAAAACTCCACCCTCCTCTATAGAAAATTTTCCATTATGTCATTTAGAAGAATGACTTACGGAGTTCATATATAGCCAGATATGCAATTATCAGTCACGAGTGATTGCCTTACTTCAATATTTTCCTTTGAATTGGCCGTTAACCTATTCCGTAAATGTAATTTTAGAATCATTTTGTAACAGTAAAATATCTTGGGAGATTGATTTAAATCCAGGAGAGAGAATCCCTACATTTTTCTCTCCTAACGACAAATTAATAGATGAATTATATAAATAAGAATTTATTTCTAAGAAAATTATGTATAGTAATTATCTTTTATTGCTTTAGGAGTTTATGCTAGACAATCTAGAGCGTTATTCAAAATGATATTTATATTATACGAGCTGAACTGCCCGTTGATTCTCAACGGAGAAAAAACAGTTATAAATGCCATAATATTTGCAGTTAACTGAACCAAGGAATGGGTAATGGGTGGTTTTGCACGTAAGGGCGTGCACCCAGGAAAATTCCCAAGGAAGAATAGACTTGAAAAAAGTCCGACGGGACCGGGAATCGAACCCGGGTCTCCCGATTGCCGGTCGGGTGCTCTGTCCGTTGAGCTATCTCGGCGGAACATTCTCTCAAGCTATTCGGGAGACTTTGTGGGCAAGGACATTGCAAGTTCGTCCGCATAGCGGCATCGTTTGCGTCGTGGCTTCAACGAAGCACCGGCCACACAAAGTGAAGGTTTTAGGTATACCCCCCTAAGGTTCAATATCAAGGAATGGGTAATGGGTGGTTTTGCACGTAAGGGCGTGCACCCAGGAAAATTCCCAAGGAAGAATAGACTTGAAAAAAGTGCCTTGCCCACAAAGTCTCCCGAATAGCTTGAGAGAATGTTCCGCCGAGATAGCTCAACGGACAGAGCACCCGACCGGCAATCGGGAGACCCGGGTTCGATTCCCGGTCCCGTCGGACTTTTTTCAAGTCTATTCTTCCTTGGGAAGTTAACTGAACTTTAAATTTTAGTTTACATGCCGGGTTTTATCTTTGTTTTATCTATGTTCTCATGAAGCGATTCAAAAAATCTTAAAAACTGCCGCATGTACTTTAAAGGGAAGAATTTTGCATTTACCTGGCGTCGAACCCATGCTCGTAGAAAAACAATACAATTCGTCTAAATCAAGCCATTTCCAAAAAAAATGGGAGGATAGACGGACAGACGAACGGACGGACGATTCGCTAATTATATATAGGATAATTAGACTTCTCGAAGTAAATTTCGATATTTGTACTACACACGTAACTCTCGTAACGTAACTAGCTTTCGTTGTCGTAGTTCTTAAAAGTTAACTTAATAGATAGCCATTTCGTATCTCACTCAATATCTCCAACCGGGAATCGAACTTTGGATCGCTTTCACTAGAGGCGAAGGCGCCACCTACTTGTCTATCCAAGAACCCAGCTCTGGTTGTCGTTCAATAGATAATGCTGATAAATAAATAATAATATAAAAAAATAAAGTAGGTAGTAATCGCAAAATAATTAATTCGTATTCCTTCTCGATCATTAACTGTTAATACTTGAGATTTTTCTTTGGGGACTTAACAACAACGCCATACTATCGAATAATGAAAATTATCACACGATAAAGGCAAATAAGAGCCATGGTAAGAGAATGCTCGACGGAGAAGCATAAGAATAAGAAAATGGCATTCAAGTCTCTGTAAGACTTCCAAAAGGTAAACCAACTTCTAAAAATGAATGCACTTCTCCTCACGAAAGAAAAACATGCACTTTATTAAAAGGCTTCATATTCCTTCGACTGCAAAGACCGTAACAAATGGCATTGGTAGTTGGAGTTCTTAACCTAATCGTCTGTAATCACAGCAAGCTTTGATCCTCGAACCCCCTTTTATCTCCATTTAAATTACCTCGATGAAAAACACTGAAACCAGTCACAACCTTATGTTTAACTGTGGAATTCAGTCCTTTTATGTACATTATATACGGAAGGTGATGAATTATCATAAAAACTTATTATTATAATGCTACTAATAATTCCTTGTAATGATCATGTAAATACAATTGAGAAAGCTATTTCAAGTAATATATTGATGCCCGGGTTCATATTGTATATTTAATAAAGATTGACACATCATTTTTAACTGTAACGAACCGTATTGTAATCCGGCTCCAAGTCTTCCGTGTGAATTACAATCTGGTTTGATGTAGGCCACAGATCGGTTCAACCTTACAATGATGTGTAATGGCAATGCATCACGATTGTAAACACATCCATGATGCTTTGCGCCAAAACAATATGTCGGGTGTGTATCGGCATGAAAATGTATGGTAGAATGCAAAAGCTGCTCTGGCACCGAAGTAAGGAACATAGGGGAAACACTGAACTACATATAACAAAGGCATATGTAACTTTTGTTTACATGCCTGTTCTTACGTTTGCATGTAAACGGGAAGGCCTTCAAAAAAATAAAATACTTAAAGCCGCCGTAATGTATTTTGAATCGAAGAAATTCGCCCACCCACATTGCGTCGAACTCACGAACTTTTGGTGACATCATTTCCGCCCCTTGTGATTTTGAATTCCGTATCCCACCAGGAAGAGCCTAAGCTTTTTTTCGGAATATTCGCGCAATGTATCCTTACGGGAAATATCATACTTGTATCCCTAGTTTTTATCATTCCCTCGAATCTTATGTTGTTGTACTCGACTTCAACAATGGAATTCATCATGCAGACGACGAATTTCGCCGTCGTTCGAAAGGGACGAATTTCATATATTTTAACAACGTTTGCAGTAATTGAATCAGGAATCTATAATTGTGAATAAGAATAGAAATGTTGATGAAATTTCCTGTCTCTTCTATTTTAATTCTGGAAAAGAAGGAAAGCCTGCAATCGGTTAAGCACTCCCCCTCTACTAGTATTTTAATGAAGAGGTCGTTCATCACTCAGAATTTCATGAAAAATTTCATAAATAATGCTGATATTTGAATGATATTTAATGATATCCAAAGATGACAGTGCTAATGATTTGGACATCTTTTTCAAAAAGTAGTCCGATACGTTACTTCAATACTTACGGGAAAGAAGTCATGGAGAGGGGTATGAAATTCATTCGCAGTAAGGAGCCGCATGTTTGTGGATAATGTAAAAACGATGGAGTAAATAATTTTATAGCATGAACTGCTGATAAATGTAATTTTCCCTTGATATTCACGCAAATTGAAAAGCTGATTGAGCAGGCAATAAATAACCGGGACTAACTAACACCAACAACATTATATCGTATGTTACGAAAAAGGTAATGTATATTTTCGTGAAGGAAGTAACTATATTTACGATTAATGAAACGAAAATTTTTAAATATAGTTTTACAAAAATACAAAAATTACATTATTAGGCGAAATTGATCTGTTTTAGGATAACAATAATAACCATTATAATCAGTTTTAAATAAAACAGTCATCAATATTACCCGATTCGTAATTTCTTTTACCAAATACCTTTTCTGTTAAGCAAAACTAGAATTAAATTTGTTTACACCTATCAACCATAATTTAAGGCTGCATTTATTTATTAGCCATCTCGTATAAAAATTACATTAAGGGAGCTAATAATCCTTTTTGTATTATTTACTTTCAAAAGATAATGAAAGGTTTTTTGTAATAGGGAAGGAGATATTCCGAGCCCACAATGAAACAGCTGATTGACAAGTGACAGATTAATTGCTCGAGCCACGTTCATTGCGTCAACCGTGACCTCGAATCGATTGAATTCCTATTGTCATTAACGGTAGCTGATACTCACTGTGTTACATACTTGGTGAAACCCTAAATTCCGTTTGATTCTTTCCTTTCGAGATTAAATAAAAACTTTGAATGAAAGTTTTCTTTCATAAAAAGTTATCCCAACGAAGAAAACATTACTTTCCATTATAAGATTCTACAGTTAATTAAATATTTACAATCAATGTTCTGTAAAACAGCAAATTCTTCAAGTAGATTAAAAGTAATATATGAGAAACTGAAGTAAATTTATCTATTTTGATAGAGATACTGCGCAAATGTACCAAATAATTATTAGTAATTCACGCATGAGCAGTGTTTTCCTGCAAAAGGAACAACTCATTTTACTCATTCGTTGCTCTCTATTGATTACGTTACCGATATTTTTCATTGCGAATATCAATGCACACATTTCTATCATATATTTCTGTAATCACAAGGGCATACAATCACAGTCCCACAAACATTGCCTGTACGAGACTAATCATATACGATTCGATTTCTCACCGAACTTCACTTATTTTTTGGCCCCAAATTTCAAATCACCTTTATGTGCACATATTTACATCCTTTAAAAGTTGGATTTTTAGTCCAAAAAATTCTTCACGGACATAATAATAGAAATATGCGCGCCCAGAAATGTATGTAATCAAACTGTCTCGATAACGCAAAATCGAAAGGTCGATTTGAAGAGAAATCGAACAGCGGAGGAAAAAGGAATTCTGCCAACGATAAAAGGGACAGGGAAAGAGAAATTATTGGAAAATGCCCAAGGTTTGCAGAATGCTAAACGAACAAGAACGAATTTATTATTGGAGAAGAGAGTGTGTGAGTTAGAGTGAGAGTGAGGGCTAAGAAAGAGGTCGAAGAGGTCATGCGCATGAGAAAGAGGTCCCATTGTAAGACAAAAGCTGGGTCAGAATACACACTTTTCAGCAAATACCTTGATTATAGTGTCAAAGGAACTGCATAAAGAAGGATTCAATGTTGTTAGCCGAAGATGGTGTATGCGAATCTACTACTTTTCTAGTGACAAAAAGTAAGTGAACGTTGTGAAAAAATGATGATTTGATCATTGAGAACTAAAACTCGTAAGCTGTCCGAAAAATGATTCGGTAATAAGTCCGACTTTTTATGGAAAGCAATATATAAAAATGCACTATTCCATTCTTTATTCGAAAAGGAATAAATTATTATTCGTCGATAAATGGTCCCTTATTTAGATATAACATCAATAACACTCGTGTACGCCTAGCCCTATGAAATAATACAAGGTTCAAATATCGAAACCGGTAGTCTGTTTATCAACAGAAATTTGTGAAAACTGAAATACTGAGCAATTTTTTCTTGATTAATGATATTTACTGTAATAAGCTGTTTTATAATCAGTTAACGGTCTAAATCTAACCATCTGAAAGTGGCACTTGGAATGGAGAGATGAAGAGGTCGTTTTTCATAAACAATAAATCATATGAAACAAACGTTTAAGACCACCAAGGACGTATTGATAGTCAACAGATATACCAAAGAAAGCAGGACTTCAAGTTCAACCACGTGAGTGATTGTGGGCACGAACTAAGGTGTGCAAATGACACATAATCCGGGTCACCGTGAGACTGCTATCGAAGGAAAGCGCTATTGTTCTCTTAAAGGCACTCCATCGACATACGTGAACATATGCTCAATTCCGCGACAGAGAATCTCTAATCGTAGAAAGGTGCCGTTTTCTGCCTTTTGCCTACTCAGAAGTATTATTTTGAGACCTTCTATCATAACTTCACTACTTATACGCATCAGATATATGCCTCTATTTATTTAATTTAACGTTAAAAATGTCTGTGACGAATGAGCAACGTGGGAGGTTGATGAGATTTGAAATGCAGAGCACACTCTTGCCTATTTTCTAAATTATTCTCTCGATATTTCGCTGCTTTCATTTCATGCTTAATTCACCGACACCAGTTAATATGCAGTTTATCGGTGCGCATCTCTCCAAAAGAAATGGTTAATTACTTACATCTTTACCGCTTTTTCTTTTATAAATTGAAATTAATTATCGATACATCATAATGAAAGAATAATTGAGGGAGAATTTTCCTTTAAATTTTAAAGTTATACTTTAATTAGTAGAATAAACTTCATCGCGTGCTCTTTGGCACCTAAGTAGTTAAATAATCGTAATGAAATCCTTCGCAGACTTCCAGTTTATTTAATCCTTCTATTATGGCCTATTATTACAAGATAACACCTTCCCATATTGTGTTGAAGTGGATTATATTAACTCTTTCAAGTGAGATGAAGTGAAAATCCTTAGAAGTTTATGAAAAGGAAGCATAAAACTGATTTCGAAATGTACTTAGGGAAAGAACGAATCTTTTAAATCCGGAATCTATATTAAGAACCATAAAAGTTTTAATTTTGGAAAAATATACGCAGACTAGAAGTGAATAAAATATTTCTATAAATTCATAACGCATTGAAAGTTTGCTTTGACATCCATTCTACAAAATCTAACATTTTCCAATCATCCAGACGGATTTCAAATGGATATTTCAATTTTCAGCTTGTCAGCATTATTATTCAGTATTTAATATTCTCCTATACTACTATATTATTAATTTCGAGAAATCACAATTAAGCTATTGCGAATTTTATCTTCTCTTTGACCTCAGGGAACTGCAGTAAATCAATGGAAATGTACTTTTACTAAAGGTAAGAGAGAAATTCTTCCTACGAAAGTTTAATTTAGCGATCTTCCGGTATTACATTCCCATAAATATATTGAAAAGGAGAACAGAAGAAGAGCTTTCTATTTCTTTATAAATCTAGTATGGAATAATCTACTATTGTTGGCGGGGCGACAACAATTTTCACAGCAGAAATTATAGAAGAAAGAGAAAACTGTGGCCTACTGAGAGGATACCCACGCTTAAGTTTGATATTAGAATAGGTGTCATGCATGTTAAAATATCAAAACGTGAGAGAAAAGTAAATTATAAGGTTTCAGAAAACAATGTACGAATATCCCGTTGCATTCATTAGAATTAAATATGAGAGATTAAACAAAGTATATCACAAATAATTAACTTGTTAAGTTGTTTCTTTGTTAATAGCCTTATCTTGAGAACAGAATATCATCCTTTCTCTGGTATATCGAAAATAAGACAAGAAGTAATTACATTGCTAATAAATGAATCCTATCATAGAGTTAAGTTGGTTTTAGTTGGAGTATACAACCAAATGTATGAAAATTTTTAGTAACAACAATTAAATTTAATTGGAATTAAATATATGTCTTGTTTATTTATGTAATCATATTTATTATATCTATTAGTAATGAAAATACGGTGTTGTTTTCCTTGTACGCCAATCTTTGACTTAGTACTGAATTCTTACATGAAGAAATTAAAACTCGCAAGAAAACATTACCCGGCATGTTGTCCCCCAATTTTTATTAATACATGCCCCTTAAAATAATTCTGAAATCGAATGAATAAATAAATACACTCAGGAAGTTAATTACAATCATAGATAAGTGAGAATATTGATAGCGCTGGAGTATTCGTATAATAATAAAAAGAAAAACTGATGAGAGGGAATGACTGAATCACTAATAAAGTCATAATTTCTTCAAAAATGGAATCCATAGACAGATTAAAATCTATATTACCTTGAAGACAAGCGGGTTGGATTGATCCATACTTAAAACAGACATAATTATTTTGGCAGTATTGGAATGAATGTATTGGCTGAATATTTTTAACTCAAGAAGGTTAATTACTTTTAGTCCTGCTGAAAATACCTTAACTTTGAAAATCCTGAGTGCTAATAGTATAGCATCAAGAATTTAAATATAAAAATTAAATAAGGGAGACTCCGAAACTTCCGCGTCACAAGACCTACATTTAAAAAAAGCACTTCTTCTGATAAACATATTTAAAACTCTGCTCCTTAGGTTTAGGACACTTAAAATATTGTATCTCTATAACAATTCGAGCATTTATTTATATATCCCTTTTAGCTAAATTTTAAACTGCTTTCAAACGAGCGCAGGGAAATATTTTACATCCTACCATATCGAACAATGGTTCTTTCCATCTCAATTTTTTCGCGCTATTTGTCTTAAATGAGGTTCAATGATATTTGTAATTGATAAACCAAAACGAGAAGGAAATCGCGTTTTCTGAGAACATAGAAGCAAGGCAGAAACTTAAGTTTTACTGACATTCTGCTAAGCCTCAAAACATTCTTTAAGACTAGGAATGGCTCAGAAAAACTCATATCTCGGAAATATATAGCTAGAACTTGCGTTGTAAATGTTCATACTTTAGCGCTTCGGTAGAGCCTAGCGAGTTCGTGTTAACTGCCGTAAGATGTCACTAGCGGACGAACGCCCCGGAAAGTGTCGCTATCGTCACGTCTTTTGCGAATTCCATCATGTAAACAGTCGCGTCTTCGAATGACCCGCGTGATGCGTTGGACATTATAATTCTCTTTTTAGTCGGATAGTTGGAGACCCGGAACGTGAACAGGCAAAGAGAGTTAACAGAATTGATAAGTAGCGACGGCGCAGTGGAACGGGAAGGGTCGAGTTGGCAGCTCATGGGACGAATTCCCCAAACGTTCTTCCGGATTGTTCCAACCTCGAGTTGCGTGCATCATAAATTTAATGTCACACTTGCTTCTTCAGATTGTGCATTGGAAATCGATTCACAGAAAAGGTTTTTGCAAAGAATGGCCGGATACATACGTATGAATTCTTTCCTTGACATGCCTTTCCATTAAACAGTCTGGAGGGAGATTTCGTAGCGGAGTTTTCTTTCGGTCGTTTTTCTTCCGAAGAAGTGTCGAGCAAAATCCATCAATTCACGTTGAAATGAAAACAACACGTAACCGGAAAGTTTAACGAGAAAGAAAATCGTTAAGATTAAGATCTTATTTATTAGTGGATAATCCAGCTTTAACGGAATCGTATGCCGTTTAGTCATTCGCGGAATACAAAAGAGAGGTAAAGAATGTCTGTTTTTTCTTAAGGTAAGGCATACCTGTCTTTCCGGTAGTAAATAGCTCACTTGCAGTGCTATTTCTCAAACCTAAGACAAGGAGTATCATATACCTGCGGTTTAAATATTTAAACCTTTAGTAATTCGAGAAAAAGTATTTCATTACTTAACTGCTGCCAATATCGGCATGTAAGAGCAAGTAGTTCTAACAACTCGTGATCTTTAATTTCCATTCAAGAAATGTCATTTTCTCAATCTAATCTCAAACAATTCTTCCTGATCGAACTATATATAAATGCGCAGTTAGCCATACTATGAATTTTTAAATTTAACTACAATATTTAGTTGAATAATTGTTTATTTGAATAATTCAAATATTCATCTTTCACTGCACAATTGAACATCCAAGGAGATCCCAGATAGCAAAATGGGTAGAGCGTTCGCCTTTGATGAAAGCGGTCCCGGGTTCAATTTCCGGTAAGAGCCTACGGGTGCGAAATTTTAACAAGGAATTTTTAACCAACGATACGACTTTATCATCTGATAATTAAATTTAAAGGTAATTATTTTAATGATGAATTATATATTTGTAGCTCGATACTAGTAATAATATCTCAATTACACTAATAATAACTCGATAGGCTATATCTTATTCCTGTTTGAATGTGTAAATTTAAAAATTACCTTATTATGAGCATCCTAAGCCCTATCCCATCCCTAAAACCTGTTCATTCCTTAATTCCATAGCATTCATTTTTTTTTATCTTGAAACAAAATTGTGTCATAGAACAATTACACTTCATGCTATTTAAAAATCTGTACGATCAGTTTCCTCATATTCGATCAACGTCAGGTGAAAATCTGTAGGAAACATCAACAACAACATGTCATCGGAGGAAGTTGAAGGCTGAAGATATGCTCTAGAGAGTAATTTTACTTGTCTAGCAGAGATAGATACAATGCATATTAATATTACCTTTTTTAAGGCAAAGTTGTAGTGATTGAATTTAAATCATTTCAATGGGTGAACATGTTCAATGGCAACTTGCCGAATCCTCATTCCGTTAGGATATTGTCTTTTTTGTTCGAAATATACCGTTTTCCTTTACTTGTTCTTTCCGTCTGTGAGGAAACTATCCATAACTGCTTTTTCTTTTATTTCTATTCTTCAAAGAAAAAACACATTCGCAAGAATCTATATTTGCATAATTAATCTCATTACAAGTTCAATAACGCAAAAACCCATTCAGTGAAAACGGTTCGGCTTTTTCCTCCCTTAACTGGAGTTTGGAATTGAGATTCGCGTTTGAGGAATGATAAACTTTTCAATCTAAACTGGACTGCTTCAGCCGTCTTCTAGGGCAAATTAAACAAACGATCATATCAGGACAGTTATTAATACTGTAGTGGAAATATAAATGAAGCCATTATATTGCCAATGATAATTAATTAAAGCTTTACTTAAGCATTACAGTCACATTCTAAATTATTTCTTACTTAATTTCTCCGCCATTATGCAGCTTGTTACGTGATTATTCATTTTTCTCTAATCAATTAACTACATAGTATAAATATTATATTAAAATACCAACATAGAGATCGAAGAATAGAATACTAATACACAGATATAGCACATAGATCTAATAAAAATTGCATGAAAGAACGTTGCAGAAGCCTTCCTCGCGACGCCTCGGAACTGTTCGAGAGTGTCTAGTCTGAATTTGCCAATTTCGCTAACACCAACAATCAATTAACCTGAGTCTTTGCCGGCATTTTCAAACTTCAACTTCGATATGTTTCGTGATGACATCAGGATATCCAAACTTAATATTTTTTGTTCTAGTTTTCGCTCCTTTTCAATTTAAAGAAAAAACAAATTTCAGTTCGGTTCTGACTTTGCTACTTCAACCAACGTCGTTCCTGTTCGAACCAGTATTTTCCGCCATGACCACTATAATATTATATTCTACTAAAAGGTTCCTTCATTATTTCCAGATTTCCTTATTTACATGATTTTATTTTAAATTTTGGAATAAAAGTTTATGATTATAAGTTGTAAGATTTGATTACACTAGTTTGGTAAATCTTTCTCCAAGTGCTCTTAAGTTTGCATTGTTGGAAACTGATTGGAACAGAATAAATAAAGGTCATCAGTTCGGGTTCGAGAATTTTAACATTTTTCGGTTCGGGTTCGGTTTTCACTCCGGCAAAAAACAAACTGTTTTCGGTTAGATTCCGGTTCAATGCCCAGGATAACATCCAAATAAATAAATGCGTACCGTAATATGAGGCTATCATCTTCGTAAAATCCGATTAAAAAATTCCCTTGACTCAGAATTATAACAAATATAGTCGTCATATTTCTATGGATATAATATATACAAAATTATAATATAATTAATCCATAGAAAGGATATTGTATTTTATATAAGTAGCTTTTGCGTATATCTATAGAATTACATAAAAACAGTAGTTTTTCCTTTTCTTCTAAAAATTCAACATCTTTGCCTTTAGCAGTGATATATTTATGCAAGTTGGATGACAGTCCATACGTAACCGTCTGTGGCGTTTACCATCATTTATGATATCTAAGTGTTCGATCCATTAAATTAAATCATATAAAGCTTTCTCTATATTATTATTCGTTTATATGCTTTTGAAACAGAAATGGGAATATACCGTTGTAAATTATTAAACACTAATTGAATTAAACGAGTCGTGGGGTACCAAAAAATTATACGGATGCGGAGGAAATTAGTGTTTAATAAAATTGCGGTGTGTATAAATTTGCAGTCCACTACTTTTCTAAAATAGTTTTTAAGTCGAATATAGGAGAGAAGGCTTTTACAAGCCGGTCAAGGTTCTTGAAGCATTGTAAATGGAGGAATCCTGACGCCATAAGCCAGCTAAAAAATCAGGATTTAATTCATCAAAATACCCTTAAATTATTCCTCAAATAAGAGACTAAATTTATTCGGCCTTTAATGTCCAAACGTAAAATTTGGTAAGAAACTGAAAAAAGCATATCTTAGCTATGTAATGCCCATCAAGATATTCCCATCTTAACGACCCGGTTTCTGGGAAATTTTCTCACCCATGGGATCCCACGTTTTGTGTCCTCGATGACCGCTTACGTATTTTTTTATGAAATATTTGAGTTTTCGCCATGAATTTCGGTCTTTAGCATATTTAACGCTGATGATGCAGTAGACTCTCGTTACTATTACTAGTAGACTAGGGAAGATTTCTCGAATTTCTACCTCGCTTTCAATGATTGCGATTGCTTCATTCTACTCGATCGGAAATAAATATTTTAAATACGTATAAAAATCTTATAATCAAATAAGCCATTAAAATACCGTTTTCATTATGCTTGGTTCATCACAGCTTAATTTGCTCATATATGTATTTGCTCTGCCATCAGTTGGTTTCTTCGACAATGCAAATATTTTAAGTAAAAGAGGTGATAAGGAATGTCCCTATACAAGTGTTAAAAGAGTTAGGAATTGATCCGAAATAATGTATTTATGAGTTTGTAGTTATCAGTATCGGAAAAATCTAATTAAAATTTACCTCGACTTAGAAGAAAGAAGTTTACCATTAGCAAATAAATTCAAACGATAATGTATCACTTCTTTTATTCGCTTCGGTTGTGGACAATTTTATAAAATATTTTAAGTCATCTGTTTCCCAGGAAAAGAAACTATCGCTGAGTACTAAAATGAAGAACTAAGAATAATAATTTGATCTGCTGAATTATTTCAATAAATTTCTTTTGCTTATCAATTTATCGTTAAAATAAAATCAGACTTTTAACTTGAATGAAGACAAAAACAACCTTCCTAAATTTAGCATATTTCGATGACATTGGTCTAACTAAAAGCACTGAATTCCGGCAGATAGTAAAGAAGTTCACAGAGACAACTTAGCGAATCAGGAGGTAACCCTTGCGATTTTAGTTTGTCATTTGTACCATGAGCTCTAATAAACACAAAACGTTTAATACAAAGTTTTGCGTAACTGAAGTCAAAAGTGATCATTATTACGAGCAAGATTCGAACCATTATTTAACCAAAAAAATGGCATAAAAATATTTAATTGCACGGGTATAATCAATGCTTGCATCGTCTCTGCTAAGACATACTTTCCTGTGGCTTGAGACGATTTTTGGTAAAATTTCAGTGATTAATACTGTGATACTTAAATTTTGAGCCATTTATAGTCGGTGTATAGAGAAGCATCTCCCGCTGGTGAACTCCTTATTAGTAATACTTATAACTAAAAATTTTAGATCTAAAACAATTGTAATTTTCCAAAAAAAAACACTTCATTTCGTCAATGAAATATCACACGGACCACTCCCACCGCCAATATCGAAAAACTATTCGCATGATTTCAAGCAAAGAAACCGAATTCACCACAGAGAGCCACAGTCCGTAAAAAGATGCGGTGAAATATTATCCACACGGAAATCCACATTTTTCTTGTTCCTCCCTTCCGAAACTCGATCAAATAAAGAAGTCCTCAAGGTGCACGCCGCTCGTCACTGCAGACAACTCTCGCACAAAGCGGGTAAACCGAATAAGCTAGATGTAATTGGTTTTCCAATATGAATATCCAAAGGCTTCCGAGCACCGGTGCGAGCAGCTGGGGAAGGTATCCATTGCACAAATGAGTAAAAATGCACACCGCGGATGTATCCAAGATTGAAGGAAAGATCGACGGAACACATCACAAACACAGATCTTCCAAAGGGATAATCCTTTTCTATCCGCAGCTTTCGTGGCTGGAATCTCCTCAGGCATTTCCGGGGGTATCGAAAATACCACGGGATACACAGTGATGCCGAATAGAACCGTCGCAAACAGAAATTTCCGCGCGACAATTCGAGGGAACATTTCGACGCACCGAAAAATCCAAGGATTTCTGAGCACCCAAAGGGGAGTAGCATTCTAAACACTTGAACAAGAGTGGAGGAATCAGATGGACACTCGCCGATGAAATCATTCGTGGGTAAGTGGAACCGGTGACCAAATAAAATCATCCTAGAACTCACCTCGTACGTGTAGCTGTTATGTCCCGGATAGGTGAACACCCATCGCACGGCGCTGATAAACCTCCTGGTGCACATCCTGAACAAGTCGAGGGTCATCGGATCGAGTCCAGGGCGTCGCAGCGGGCGTGTCTGTCAACGGAGAGCGGGTGAGGTGAACTGAAGGTGCGGAGGAATGGAAGGTGAGGAGAGAGACATCATCAGAAAGAGAGAAAGGTCGCAAACACAACGCGGACTGGGGAAGCCCGGAGGGGCAAGTAGTATATGGGGAAGGAAAGCAGCTTGGTGCCCGAGTTACGTCAGGGACGGCGGAGTGGGGTAGAGTTGAGGGGTTTCGCGAAGAATGACGGTGGAAGGCGCGCGGAAGTGAACGGCGTCCCTTTTCGGTGGGTGTCGAGGGTATGGCGACGCCCTCTCGCAGAGATGAAGAAACTGAGGGGGCGGAGGTGTGGGCAGGAGGAAGAGCCGTGCAGAAAAAAAATGCCAACGGAGGTGACTCTTCGCTAAAATGATTGCCGTCTTTCGCAGCGATGGACTCGATCGGCCTGAGAATTTTTTTTCGTGCCTCCGAATTATAATCCAAAGCTTTTTACTTATCCTTCGCGCCTACTTTTATTGACCGCCACAAAAACAATGAGCTTTTGAGTTTTCTCCCGGCCTTGCCAACCGATTTCAAAATTCCGCATAGCGAAAGAAACCCGTGGCTGGAAATCAGATTTAGGACGATTTCCTCGTATCGGGTAAAATTTATCCTATATCATGTTAATTTGCCCGAGAATCGATACTTGGGTAACCGTAGATAAATATAATATTTTTAGGTAATAAGTAAAACAACTCGTTTATCCCTTGAATTATATTAACATTAGAAGAACTTTATATAAATTTATCTTAATTTGCTCGATACTAAATTGCGAGGGCCGAAAAAACCTTCCGTAAATCTCCAGCAATTTATTTAAAAATTTACGGAATATTTCAGGTTTATTTGTGCAGATAACCTGTATTATCGGATGCTTAAATCTCTGTAATGTAGAATTCTAAGTTTTCGGCGAAATGTATATATCTATCTCTCATAAGTATTACGTGATTTTATGTGATGATTTCCGCGACATTAAGAATTCATTGTTTTCAGAGAAAATAACCATCTAAATATCCAGCACCTTCGAAAGATGCCACGGTAAATATGCGTGGAAATACGGCAGTAATTACATTCCCTCTTTTCTTTCTTAGATCGAAGGAACGGAAATATATATCTCAGAGAAGTCAGACTGAAATATTCCAAGGTTCGACTCCATTTAGATGGGAATATGCTTTCTGTCATCAGCAAGAAAACCTAAAATCCTATAAATCAAATTCCATAAAATGTAGCAAAATCCAGCTAAGACTATTTCGTTGACCTTTTTTTTTAAGGACTAACTTTTCATGAAAACTCCTGGGAAGGAATCCCACCAAGTTTAGGTCAAAGACTTCAAGGTTACATTTTACTGCTTTCAAAAATATACGAGATAGCTGTGTCATAACATTACGGATCTGCATGAAAATGACGGCAAACAAAATATTCAGCCTGAAATATCTTTAAGAAAGACATTAGATAAGAATATAAAAGCTTTTTATCGTGCCTAAAGAATGAAAAGAATGAAGACGAGATCACAATCTTGATTTTTACTGACTGACTGAAAGCTTCATAAATTGAGTCAATTTTACAAAAATTAAATATTAATAATTATAGCAAGATCTTATCTTATATAATTATTATATTTTCAATCATATAATTATCAATATTTCTCATTTCTCTCATTTAATGTTATTAGTTTTAAGATCAAAGGATGACGACCCCTAATGGCACATGATACCCTGCTTTTAAGATAGCTATAAACCTTTTAACTGCTTGCATGGAAGATGTCTTTATCTCCTTCTTATTGTCTAGCAAATTTTCGCTTTTTTCGCAAATTTTTGGATGAAATATACTATCTTTTATTAAGCTAGATCTCATTATCAATTCCCGAATTATTACTGCGCATCCTGTCTAGCCATAGGATGCAAATTGATGACTTCCATTAAGTAAGGTCATAAATTATAACAAACAATTAAACATTCTGCTTCATAAAATTTTAAATTATAAAATAAATTGGCGTGGATGTAAAACCACTCTGCACAAATTGCATTCGCAAATGATACGCGACGATGTCGATCTTCTCCCACTGCAGCAAACTATTAAGCCTTCTAAATCTTAAACTAAATCGGACTGTAATCTTTATTAATAAATTTAAAATTTCTCAAAAAAATAAGAGTATATTACAAAAGTCACCGGACGAATAATTTAAAGATGATAATAAATAAGGATATAAATATACCGACACGGAGAATGGGATGGAGGATCTCGTGGCCTCATAGAAATTTGACAGTGGTGTCATTGCATAGACAAATTTTTGACTACTGTAGAATTTTTAAATGTAATAGAAGAGCCGAACGAACTTCCTTCCTAGCATGTAAAGTCAACTACAGCTAGAAGCGCCGTACACGAAAATAGATTTGTAGTGAATATTCAGATGAGTTTGTTCTAATTTTTTCAGGCTCGCAAATTCTCAAAATATGCATTAAATCACGCGCGAACATCCTCGCAATAAGTTGCTATATTCTTCCCCTTGCGTCTTCAACAGGTTCCACGGTCTTTGACCATTCGCTGGTGACACCAACCAACTCATCCTCGTTTCTTCCAACGTCCTTCCCAACCCCTCAATATCCTCTTCACCAAGTAATATATATATTTTTTTCTTGTACACGCCCACCCTATGGGATTTGTTGGCCGCGGGCCCGACAACTGTTCCCTTGCCCTCTGGGACGATGACCGCAGAAGGTGTGGGCGATCGCAGGCGGTGCCAGACGACCTTTGATGCCACCGTCCTCACCCACTTCACCATCGTGCCCACGTTGCACCGTTTCTTCCCATTCCAAAAATCGATGAGGCGTATCGAGGACGAATCCTCCAGTTCGATTCATATGCTGGATAACAATAACTTCATTTTATGCGAGTTTTGAGGGACCGGCACGGAAGCGATTTTGATGATTCCTCGAATTTTCGATGAGGAGAAGAAATAAAATAAAATGTTGCCTCGGTTATGGAAAGATCACTGTCGCTCCTCAGTGGAAGGTGTGCAGTTTTAGAACTGCTATTGAATGTTCATTGAATAAATATACCTAAAACCATGAATCGCCAGTGGTTAATCTCGAGCTGTATTTCCAACTGACATGACGTAATTAGATTAAGTAAATAAATTTTAATTTCAAGAATAGCTTATAAATGGTGAAAAGGGAATTGGATTTCAAGAAAATTCCTATTTTACAAAATAAATACGTGGATAAATAAATACGTGAAATATAGATTCCGCTTCAGATAGATGCAATTGAAACACTCCGGCCAACTGACTTTTGTGGGGGGCAAAGATGTTTTTGCTTCACTTCGATGAGCTGTGACGCAATTTTCGACAGTTAGTAGTCACAGAGAGGAAATTTTCGTTAGGTAAACCTTAGAAATACAATGTCGAGATGTTTACTTCACGTATATGTGCAATAACGACGGCAAATAAAGTGTTGCTTTCGGGCGGCAAATGCTATAAAGACAGACTGAAATTATATATTCCCTGAACACAGTATTTGTTATTTGCATAAGATTATGTCTGAACTTAATTTCTGTTTCCTTCACAATGAAAACGGAATGAGTTGTTACGATCATAACCATACAGTGATGACAATGTTAGTTTCTTTCGGAGTTGGAACTCAGAGCAGGAATTCTCATATCATCTATGGTAAAACTTCGCAACTTTAATAACCTCTCTTTTGATGAGTTTAGCTATAATTTGTGATGGTAACTGAAAGGGACTTCATTCATATGCTGCATGATAAATATGTAAAAATGAAGATTTTAGTTTTTTAAAAACAAATGTATGGGTCATTAGCAAAAGTGGAAAATTTCCCAAAATTCAACGATAAGTTCCGATATCAAAAGTTTCAAAATTTATGCTTAATGGAATGAATTACGGGCGTTGTTAAGTGAAATTGCATGCTATTATCATGGTAAGTGATTTTGCATGATGATTGAATGCAAATTCACTTTGCATGCAAATGAAGATTTCGAAAACTCTTTAATTCTTCTCACCGTATGATAGAATATTTTCAGGTCAAATTAAACTAGTAAATGTTAGTCTTTAAGCTCATGTTTAATGAATAATGATTCGAGATACCTATAAATGCTAAATAAAATGTACCTTAAGAGAGAAATGAAATTCTCAGGAAAGCTGTATATTCTCACGAAACATCAAAACTTTACGATCGAGATAACCACGCTAATACGCGATTATAAAATAATTTGACATTTAAGAAAGCCAGGTACCTACGTTTTCTTTTATTCTTTGCATGAATTATTTATCTAACCTATTCATACGACTACTCTGGTGACGCGGAAATGTAAATGGAAAAGAAATATTAAATTATCAAGTAAGCTAAATATTTAGTAAACAAGTAAGTCTCTCCTAATTTAGTTTCTAAAGATAGGAGCAAGAAGATTAATCCATACTTATCACTTACTGCATCTTGTATTTCAGTCCGAATTTCGATACCTTTGCGTCTGATTTCATAGATAAATCTCTCCTTTGAGTACTTCAGAAACATATGTTCTCAAATCATTTCTCTCTATTTTTTCTTTCACCGGATAAAGAATAATATTGCCTAACTAGAAATATTGCCTTATAATTTTCCTCCACCTAAACAAGCAAATTCGACATTCTAATCTAATATCGTCAGTGATATATCTTCAAATTGCCATGAGTAAAAACACTTCTTCATTCTTAGCGGTCAAAGTTACGAACGCACGGAAACCTAAAGAAAATTACTCAAGTTTTTAAAAGGTTTCTTCCAGGAATTCATGAACGTAGATATTTGTCATTGTCCTCCACTCACTCCCAGATATCTTCTGCAACGTGAGTAATGCAATGACTGGGAGTGCTTTTGCACCAAAACGGCTAAAAACATGACACGTTCCCTCTGATACGTCAAAATTATGAATCACATAAAAGACTTCCGATCTTTTATGTTATTTTTCTTATCAAAAATTGATGACGTAACTTTTACTGTTTTGTATGGTAGTTCATACAATTTGACAGGTGAAATATTCCAAGCACGACGAAATATATCTAAAAATACTCCGATTTAGTAGCTTAGCGGCCATCCCCGCAATACCCGTTTGAGTTTCTCAACCGGTAGATGTGTACGAATAATGGGAATGTTTTGTCTATTAGATGGGACTCTTGCAGGTTGATGTCGTTCTACTTTACTTTCTTTAGCATTTTTTCAAATATTTTACTTCATTGCGAACAAACTCTTCAAGAATTTTACTGCAAAAGAATTCTCCTCCGAGAATTTAATTATAAATCTAATTATTCGTACATATAAAATTGTCACAGCTGGAAAATTTCACTCTTGGAGGGATGCGGATTTTGAATTTCTTTTTCTTTTTAATCATTGCTCTAGATCAGGATTCCCTCGGAATGAGCTCCGGTAATACTCGTAACACTGCAACCAGAAATATTTAGAATATTTCGTAAACAGGATGACTACCAAAACATGATAAACCTCCCCGCGGTGTATTAATATATGTTTTGTATTTTCTTCCCCTATTATTCTCACCTATAATTGTAACAAATTGTCATCTTTAGCAACTTTTTTCCCCGGCAGATACTAACTGCAACCCTTTTTAAAAAACTTTAATGGAAAAGAAGGAAGGGAACGAAAAGTATGTTTTGTTAGATCACAATTACTAAAGAAAGCGCTTTGCTTTCCCAGTCCGCCTTGTTTTGAACTGCGTTTTAAAAATTCGGGCTTAAAATCAAACTCAACTCAAGAGTTGAAAATTTGAAGGAATTCGATTCCAAGACTATGTCCCTCCTTTAACAGGTGACTAACGGTGAGACAAAGATATCGCACCGATCGATAAAACCTACCTTTTCCTCCTGAACACGGTGCTTTGAAAAAGAGAGGGAACTATGGACATTCCGCCTTTCGTTTCTGGCAGTGTTCCCAACATCTTAACTGGCTGTACGCCACGGAATCATGAAACGCCGCGTCATTCGGTTCCGTTAATTTTATTCTTCTCTGTCCCGAAGAGTTGTCACCGTGGACAATTTGGAAGTGTCGGATTAAGAGTGACTTCGCCCGCTGACATTGTTTCGGAATCTTTCAGGTGTTCAAATACTGAGAGCCTCTCTGACCTCCGCACGATTTGGGTAACGGAATTCAATCGCAGTGGCCATCTGAATTGGCCCCGAAACTACCTGTCAATAACTTTTTGATACCATCTGAAATGCTGAATTTCTTAGTAAAATAAACACTCTCTAACAAGCCTCATCTGTTCCTCGCAATGAAAATTTAGATGGAAACTGACCAGAACTGATATATCGAAGACCTTTTCGCTTTTTCAATGAATCTATCATGTGCAGTGGTACGTGTGGGAATTCCTGCATACGTCTCTAAAGAATGGAAGAACTAAAAGTGCCGAAGAATCTCTAGGTTACTTCAAACCCCGCAGAAAAATATTTTCCGACATGTTTTCCTTAATCAACTAGAATTGCATGACGCTTTCGCATAATTCTCTTAGAGTTTATCGCCACGATTGGCCGCGTATATAAAAGAGTATAAAATAATTTTAAACATAGTGTCTGTATATTTAAAAAAAAACTTTAGAACCTAATGTATGTATCTCCCATAAGTCACTCTACCGAAGGAATTACTCTGTCAGAAGAAAAACGAGTACTTCACAATCCAGATAAGGAAACGATTATCAAATATTTCATTTGTTTTATTAATACGAGATACAAAAATTCGAGGAATTATTTTCGGCTGATCTCAAATAAAATAAAAATGTGTGATAACGTTGATGTAAGTTTCTGCACAGAAATTAGGTGCCGAAATTGCTGAAAAAATGATTTCAGTGGGAATGAAAGGAAGCCGCGTGCGCTACGAACCAAATCTCTTCCGTCAAAAACGAACCTCGTCGCTTAGAGAGTTCCCGTCCTTGCGAAGGAGGGATAAGGCTAATTGAGCTCTTGAGAAAAACGGGGAAACATACGGACGACCTAGATTTGAAATGCGTTCGGCAATTCCATTATAGTCAACGTCAACAAGTATTTCAAGGTTGAATCATGGATTATAAAGACTGACGCGCTAAAAAAAAAGGAATTCCATGCTTCAAAATGGGTAAGCAGCTCACAAAAGAAATGGAATCTGATTCAGGCTTCAAGAATTCGGAATATTTGAAGGGGAAATTTCAAACTTGACGCCAAATTTTATTGTAAGAAATGAAAATGGAGAAATAATGCGGAATTTTAGCGACTAAATGGTTGAATTATTTTAGGGATTCCTTTGATAAAGTATGGTAATATTAAAAGTTACCTTGGGGAAATGAGGCAATTTTTTGCCGTATTAAGAGAAAACTGAAAACTAAAACTGGTTATCTGTATCGACTTGCAATAATGGCTACAAATTCTTTACATTTAAAAATTTACTCTGTTAGCCGTCAGTGGACTATGGCATGAGTTACATGAAAATACTCTCATCTAAATTTAATGACCATACTCTCCGAAAGAAAGATTTGCTTTTATCAATTATTTCCTTGTAACTCTTTCTGGATTTTTTGAGCGTTTAGTTCATGCTGCTAATTGTGATTGTAAATTAATCTACTTCGTCCATGAAGTTTTCGTACAGCTTCCTTTTGTAATCAGATCTCCACACTTGGAGCGAATTCCATTAAAGGGACATTGTAACAGCCAAAACATTACTCTCAAGTCTGAAATTTTCGTTGGCGAACCAAGCTGTTTCACGTTAAATCATGCATAAACTGGAGAACAAAAGACGAAAACGTCTTAGACATTCTATTTTTAAGGCTTAATGAACAAACCCTATTAGGAGTGTTTCATCGATACATCTATGGTTAAGGATATTTTTATTGTTCTTAATATATTATTATTGTAAAAGCGCTGATTCTTTTTCCAACAAAGGAGACTAAAATGCTTGAAGAAACTTCAAAACCAGACGGATCCATATTTTTATCATTTACTCGTGTTTGAGCTCCTAAAATGACTGCACATAAGAAGAAAAGTAGGATAGTTCAACTGTAATTTCCATTTATCCAAGACTAATGAATAAATACGAGTTCGATGTAAAAATAATAATATTAAAAGCTATCAGACACGCGGAGTACCGCGACTCGATAATTGAGAGGGATAATGCCTCTATCCTCAGGCATACAATCAATGAAATCCCTTTACTCTTGAATGATAAATCGATCTATTATAATGGGTATCCTCAGGTTCCAGTGCAGCAGTTGGATTAATGCTCTGATCGAAACAGATGAAGGTCAAAAATCGCAAGGCTTGCAGCGCCTCGGTACATTTCTTTACCGCGGATCATTAAAAATCGCAGCTTGGCTTCATTTTCCGCGTCGTGTGGCATACTGGGCGTATCCAGCCTCCTTCCAGTCCTTGAGAGATTCCTTTCTCGACAGAACTATCCAGAACAACTCCGTTCTCTCCTTCTGTAAATCGCGCACCTCTCGACAAATCTCTTTGCAAACAATCCTCCCCACCCACACTTATGCATTCCTCTCTTCTCCAACACCCCCGCACGCGCGCGAGATTTTTGTCTCTGACGCAACCTGCGTTTAAGTGTGTTGCTGGGAAAACGATCTGTTAAAAACTAAATCAAGATCGTCTCTAGTTTTCCTCAGGCGCCACAAATCCCTGCCCTTAATTCCGGTTTAGTTTTTCTGTACCACTGCATGAGCGTCATTAGGCAGCCTTCGTCTTCTTTCTCAGGTAAAACTGGTTGAATTCTAGCCTAAAGCTAACTTCACCGAGACATTGGGGAACAAGTGGATCACAATAGAACAGTGTTTTCGACACTCTGGTGTGCCGCTCGAAGTTCTCTCTAGAAGTAGTAAGTGAGCCGCGAAAATTCTCATAGGAGTGAGGATACGAAACTTGAGAGGGTTTGAGTAATTTCTTCAATTATCTCTACAGTACGTGTTTGCACAATTGTGGAGAATTCTGCAACAAAACTATGGATATTTGCAAATTTTAACATTATTACATCGTAATTGATTATTATATTGTGAACTCTAACCTTAAGTCAATATTCTAAATAGCAACTACTGTCCTTTGATTCCTCTTGCCATTAGTTAGGTACACAATGCTGTCTTTGAAATATAATGAAATCTACATGCTCAGGCGTAACTTTTTAGCGAAACCAGTCGACAGTAATAAGCAGTGTGGAAAATTAACAGTGTTCTTCTTTTTTGAAATATAAGTTTTCCGGCTATTATGAATAAAAATAATAACACGAACTACTGCAGATACTAAATTAGGAGCTATATATATATATATATATATATATATATATATATATATATATATAGCTCCTAATTTAGTATCTGCAGTAGTTCGTGTTATTATTTTTATTCATAATAGCCGGAAAACTTATATTATATATATATATATATAATTTATCGCTATGTTTCGATAGATATATGTTCATATAAAATTTCATCATAAAAGAAATATATTTACAATTGGTGTAGCATAAAAGAAACTGTACATTCTTAGATTGTCGCGGGCTAAAATATATTGGCAGATACTGCAATTAACTTATGAAACCAAGTGGTATCCAAGTTCATAAGACGCAAAGCTTTTGTGTTGCCCTCTGACATTTATTTTCATAAATTGCTATTGTTAATGTATTTGTATATTTAATTAGTCATTGATTCATTAATATATATTTCAAACACTTTATGACCCTTTCTTATATTCCCATTTAAAAATACTGCACTTAGGGAGTCCTTACAAAAGTTAATGTTCATATGCGATGTTTAGTTATTCCTGTGCCAATGCGTTATTAAAATGGGATTTCATTGAGATGGTTTCTACTTTATTTTGAAATCACTGCCAGATTTTCATACTTTAACCCTTTTCTGTAATTCTTGAAATAAAGTGATAATTAATACTCGCCCTAGTCAACTAGAACAAAGGACAAAGGGCCTTGAGAGTGAAAGATCATCATTAAATATAATCACTTATCTAAGAAAAAAAAAACAAAATTTTCATAGAGACAATCGAAATGGTTTCAATAAAGATCGCATAAACTCCGAATAAAAGTAATGATTTTTTTGGAGTTTATTTATTTTTGTTAAAACGTTTCTTCATTTTTTAGTTTTAAGCTGTTCCATCAGTAATCAGTAAGATATATCCGTATATGTTATAGCTTATAGCAATTAAGAAAATTTTTAATGATAGACACTAGATGCTTCAAATTTAAATGGTAAAGAAGTAAATTTCAATTACTGCCTGCATTTAATTTAGCCTATTACAACAAACGTCATTTTCACTTAAAATTCTTTTTCTTGCGTTAATTCTCTTTTTACTGGAAGGCATAGTTGTCTTAAAATCTCAGAATTGATTATATGAGACTGGATACATTTCTACGTGATCAACTTCAAGAGTTAAATTTTCATAACTATACTAAGATTCTTCTTGAATTTTTGATTGTATACAATGAATCATGAAAGGAAAATTGAAAACAATTTATAGAATACTCAAGCTTAATCAACAAAGGCAACTTACTTTTAATCATTCAATAATTTTCTGTTTTTAATAGATTCCTATCCTACATAAAGGGAAGGACTACTGGTTGTATACTAGGCGTAGGTGTTAACTTGGCTACCGAAATTATGTTTTTAATTCACAAAGTAACTATGATTGTTGAGACTGATATACCGCTGTGGAGGAGTGATAAGTGCTCTCCTACACCAAAGTCCAGGATAACCGGATTTTTCTAATTAGGGAATGTTCGTATGAGTTCGTCTATTGCTAACGCTTCTCCTGTAATTATTTCACAAGTGGAAGTTTGTGGGGGCAACGGAAATATATCAAATTAAGCCTTATATGGTGCATAATTCTTCCTTTAGTTCACCAAGAGCTCAATTCGATGCTAAATTTCTATCAAAGGAAATAAGTACTTAAGTAGTATACATATAGTACTACTTAGTACTGGAAAGAGTATAGTCCGAGAGCTATTGCCGAATATCGCTCAAATAAAAACCAGAGAATACGTAATCAATCAATGGAAAAGTAATAATGCGAAGTAACTCCTGTTAAGCTAAGTTGCATAACTCAAATCAAAATTATTAGTTAGGCGTTTAAGTATGCTGATTCCCTTCGAAAATTACCGAAAAATTATATTAAATTCTCATGAAAAATTATTTTCATCAAATTTTCCCTACGTTTAAAATTCCGTATTGCACCAAAGCACAAAACTTGTCTTCATTACAGCACGCAATATGACTCGGATTGGCCATTAAAAAAATCGTTTTTAAGTAATTTTAAAATGCTGACCAGTCTGTCTAAAAATCAAAATACTCAGAATAGTTGTAAAATGTATTGATAATTGAATAATATAAAGCGATTAAGGTTTAATTTGAAAAAAAATAGTGACTCGCCACAATGCTTACATTTCTAAGCGCAAAGATAAAATCAATCTAACTTTGGGAACGTGGAAATCACAATAATCCTTCCTCAAAATTCAACAGGAGGTTAATATCAAGAACCTAGCCGATGTGTTTTATTAAAAAGAATGATAAATTATCAAATATAATTTTAAATCTTAATTTTATGTTATACAAGCTATTAAAGAATCTTATATCGTAAAAAAATGGGATATTCTGATTCGGGCATTGTTATTAGCGCACACAAGTATGTTCTTAAAATTGGAAGTACGGAAAATTTATAATAGCAGTAAAATAACGAATATGTAAAGATTTTATAGACGGTGCTAACAACAGACATTGAATGTTAAGTATTTATGAAAAGTGTGAACCTGATAGATGAGATCTATTAGCACGTCCAACGTTACACTGAGAATATTTTTTACAATGAAATAGTAGAATTTTTCCTCTGTAACTATGATAGTTATAGCTACACGTTATTATGGGGAACATTTCGACTATCTTTCCGAATTTCTATTTACGCTTCGCTTTCTTATTCATGATTAAACATTTGGAAATTGTGTTAAAGAGGGATGAAGGACCCGCTTTGAATCTACCAATTACACTACTTTGCTCTAAGCATTATCTCATTAGTTATGCAATATAATCAAATTATTTTTTCGAGGTGAAGAATTTTTTCATTATTCTTCAATCCGTCTACTAAGTTATTACTTTGATAAATCTCATATTAAAACCCACACAAGCGCAAAGAAGACCCGAAGACACTCATAATCAGGCCAAGGGTAGAAACTTCAAAATTTAAACTTTTGAATAAATACATGAATGAATTTACTGAATAAGTTGAAAGTTACATAGATATACCATTTCCTTACTATTCATTCGACGGTGGAAGACAGTATTAGATATTGTTCATTAGAAATGATTGTGCTAATTAAGAAGCAGATACTTAAAAAACGGTTTTGGCGACCGATATTTGAGTTACGGTATTGATCAAATTCTGGCAACTTTCCATCGAATAGCATAATGTAGACGACGGCATAGCGAAGGCTTCTAATCGAAGGTTGGATGCAAGGAAGGTCATAACGGCGTATTCAATAAACAAGCGAAATTAAATTTATGTATCGGTTAATTTGCTTTTACGGATTTTTACTTTAATTAATTGTTGATCCTCCCAAACATCTTTTCAAAGCTAAATAATTTTCCATTAAAGGAGATTCTTCATAACTTTTCACTATCATTACGTCTTCTTATATTGCTCTGTGAAGCATTTATAGAGTTCTGTTTGAATTTGTAGCGCAAAATAAAGAGCTACTGAACCGGTAAGTCGCAGTACATTAGCATGCAACTTGATATCTGAGAATTCCTAATTTTCGTAACGATATATTATAAATGTGATATATTATAAGAAAGGAATTTCGAACGATAACCCTGATAGCTTTCATTCAGCTTCATTTGTTTGTTTTTTCTTCCTATTCGGACGTTCAATCACGTTAATAAATATGTCGAGGAAGAAAAGTACTAACTACTATTAACTTTATGAGAACTAGGAAGGAATTGCACAGAAAGTCATAGCATAAAACTTTTATAGGACATTTTCTACTTTGAAATTGAAATGGTAGTTACAAAAAAGGTATTTTTTCATAAGATGAAGACCAAACCCTGATGTTCTGAAGTATATGATTAAATTTTCCTTCTTATGAAACATGGAGGATAAAAATCTGTTTCAAATACCACCGTAAGTACAAACGGAACTGTGATGCAAAAACGCGACCAGACTCCGCCTTCCTTTTCATGCCAAGTATCGTAACTGATCGTAATGTTGAGCTCTGGATAGTGATTAAATATTTATAAGTTATGAAATAACGAATAATACGCAATCATACAAATATTATTGCATAACAGACCGTTACCTGCCTTTCTTTACTTTGAAAGGCAACTATATTAAAACACAAGTTATATATAATCAATTGACGTAGCCGTTACTTGGTAGAACTCCATTACAGGAAATAATGCAATAACTAGGTAAAGTTCAACAAAAATATTTTCATTATATGTGCTACATATTACGTCCCAAAGAGACATCCTCAGGCACTGATAGAAAAATTGAAAACAAAAAATAGCAAACCGAAAGAGAAAAGGGATTCGCTTACTTTGACAAACATAATGACATAATGTTGTAAGTTCTGAATACGGGTGTATTGCAGCTGGTGGCATTCAAATGTATTTGCTTTCTAGTAAATGTTTGGATAGCATAAAATGACACCAGTAACTCATTAGGAAAAATTTCAAAGAAGAAAGATAAGTGAAAAATTACAATTAGATTTCTAAATGAATATCTCCCGTTCCTAACTAGCATGAAAATTTTCTCATTGAAGTCTTTCGATTGATGATTGCATACTTAGCCAAGACATGATGTTTTAAAAAGACATTTGCAGTGGATTTGTTTCATGCACATCGAACCTTATGATCCAACAAAACAATATGCACTCGTGATAAGGAATTTCCAGAAAAATATATTCACAGATGATGGCACAATGTAAAGTTCAATTCGATAAAGCGCTTCGATTTCACAATTGAAGTATTCAAAACACTTAAGTTTTAAGATTCATCACCTGGGATTGTATATTAAATGATTCGCAAATGCAAAACTCAGAGGAAAAATAAGACCAGTGTAAAGATAATTGTATTTCTAAATGAATGCTGAACCTTCTTTAATTTTTCTAACATTTTGAAATTCCTCCTGGTTCCTCTCGCTGTCAATTTTACCCAACACCATTACTTTCTCCTGAGTACGGTTAACCGTCGATCCTGGTGTTTCTCCGCTGACTCCGACGATGAGGGAGGGAAGGGGGGGAATTGGGGGGACACCCTATAAAGCCCTAAGAAGTGGACCCTCCAGGCCGTTGTGACGTGCTATAGGGTTCACCTCTATGCCTAGAGGGCCCCCTGCCACAACTTCAAGGACAAGCTCCGACCTCATAGACAGAAAGAACGAGCAGGTGAGAAGTGAGTGCTTAGTTACCTCACCCCTGCAGAAGAAGGTGAAAGAAAGGCCCCTGAAATAGGTGCCTGCGTCTGTAGGCCTAAAAGTAGGCTAGGTTTGTAGAGAATGCCTTCTCCACGCCCCCTACAGGGCAGGTGGTTAATGCATTTATTGTGCACTTCTTAAGAAAACTACAGCCAGATTTTGAAAACTTCATTTAATTTTGATCTGGCCACAATAATCGACCGTTCAATTTCAGAGTTATGGAAATAATTGAACGTCAAAATGTTAGTTATCTTTATGGTTAAATTCTTGCCTTTTCATGAAATGCAGAGGACAATAAAATCAGAGTTCACAAAATAGCGCTTAGGCTGAAAGTTAAAAGAGGTAAGTACTATTGAAGACACGCTAATTGCGTGAATATCCTCTTAGATGAAGATATGTATGATGAGCTACGTGACATTAAGCCTTTGATCGTCTGTAGAGAAAACAAACAGAGTACTCACGTCTATTTCTGGAGTTGATTATGCTGAATTTTTCCTATAAGAAAAGAAAACAAATTCATTAATAGATAGATTCCCTCTTCTATACTCACAGATCCATTCCATTTTTATCTACAATATTAAAAAATTTGCATTTTGACTTTTAAAATCAATAAGTAATAATCTGAAGGTACGCCAAGATTTTTAGAGACTCCTATGAAAAACAATATTTTACTCCATTATCTATCTCTCCATCATCAATTCAATTCGAATTATATTCTAAGTGAAAAATTATAGTAAGAAATCCGGCACATTTACGTGTAGGATACCTGCTCAGCTTCGCGTTCCAACTGTGCGGAATTGTGTGAAATTAATTTCTGCTAAACCTAAGGAATAGTTTAGGAGCAATCATCCGTAAATATGGATTTCCAGACTCACAGCAGCATTTTTAAGCATGTTGCAAATGACAATGAGCGACATTAGGTTAAAACTCAATGAATGGCTTATGGACGAAAGAGAAAACAGCATAATAATAAATATAACGTTTACCTTGTTTGTTTACGAAAATTATAAGAACTTGAACTTCAGCGTAGAGTCGAAGGTCAGTGAAAACAAGGCTATTTCAGTTGCTAATATCTTAACAGTGAAAGCAAAGAAGAGTCATCTATCCTTGAGATGATAACGAAGTCGCTCTCCTAAATTATCGGTGTACGCTTCACTCTCCTCTCATTTTCATTGAATGTAAACAAAGGCGAGAGAGAAGGTGCCTCAAGTCAAAGAGGGAGTGAAGATGGGGTAAATTGGGGAAGGAGATAAAAAAAGGAAAAGACCAAATGACGCCGAAACACATTGTATCGTATAGAAAACTCGAATATATTTATATATTTAAAGATTGCTAGATTCATTAATCTCGTGCCTTTTTTTCCAAGAGATGATCGACTAAAGAGAGCACATATTTTGTATCGGTGTAAAATTCATTTTTAAATCATTTAATTTTAATAAAAAGCCTTGCAAAATCAGGAAAGGATAATAGTAGTGAAGATGAACTGCTTCTCGATTAAAAACTATCAAAAATGCCGTACGCTTTTCTTTTCCTTGACCGATATGACGTCGCGTAAATCTACGTTTCCCTTTTAATCGTTCTTTCATGTGAAGTGTTTCTTACCGGAAACGAATTCATATGCATTGAATGTTATACGAGAAGGAACGGACTGATAATGCATTTGATACTTGCCGAGATTTTGCGTAATGCTGGAAGCCAGTAAGTTTCAACAGTTCAAAGTTCACTTAATTAGCAAGAGAAATCCAATGAGCTAAGTTATAAGTCTCCAAAATAATACTGTTCCATCGAAAGCGGAAAAGCAAAAGAAAAAATGCTCACCACTTGCGGTTCTCCGGGTGGCGCCCTTCTGATTATTCCTCTATACTTAGTGCCCTTCCACCATCACAAAGGAGAAATTCCCAAGTAGAAATGCTGAGGAGAGGAGGCTGTCATTATCTGGAAAAATAGACACAACAATTTAGTTCCTCCGTGAATAGCGAATGTAATCTGGAGTAATATTGTATTGCGAATAAATGATAGCGAGCAGTTGCCAAAGATGATTATTCAAATTATGAATTTCTTTACGAAAATTTAATAAAATATCCTATTCCACATCGTTAAATTAATTACAGCAGTTTTTTCCATAGATTTAATTCAACACGAAGAGTATGTAGAAATATGGCAACACTTCCTACATCCAGGAATTTTAAAGGAATTATATATCCTCGGTGAAATTTTGGGAATTGTTAGTAAAATAAGAACTGAAATTGCTTAGGAAAATGAACTTCTCTTGCCTCAGTTTCAAAACTTGACCTAAAATTCACTTACAATTGCCGTTGAGTATCTTATGAATAGTCTACAAATAAATATTTCCTGGGATTCTTTCAAACTTCAATTCGATTTAGCTCGAGCTTCAGCTACGAGTAACATTCAAAAATTATTTCCTTATAAGCGAGGCTTAAGAATATCATTGATTGCAATGTGAAGAGATTTACGAACCAGATGTATGATATAGTCTATTCTATTCGACGGTGATTGTGATATGTAAAAGATCAAGAAGTTAAAATTTAAACACAATTTCTGTAAAAATTTCCGCTTATACTATTTGCTCATAATCTTGAAAATTTTCCAAAATTATTTATTTACTTATTTGGTCACAGCTACGGGTAATGATTTATTTATTTGAAGTAGAGTTCATTTTAAATTTTATTTAACGTCCGACTTTAGAACAATATGCTCTGTGACTAAAAACGATACAATCCAAATTATAATTTAACAAATGCATGTTACATTTTAAAATCAATCAATACTAAAATATATAAATACATAAAAAAGAAATCGAAAAAAATTAAATGTAAGATTTAAGATAATGGATGAAGCTCGAGAAACTGGTGCACGATATATCGCATTATATATCGTGTTCCAGTCTACGGATGGATGTTAGTAAAGCTTATTATTCAAGAAAAGTAGCACCTTGGAATATGACTTCAATTTAAGAAGACAAAGGCAATCAGGACTTGAATTAGTTTATATGAAATGATAAAAAGAAAACACATGAAAATTACAAGTTAAAGAATCATCCTTAAAGGAGTGAATGCTTAAAGAAAGTGCTTAACTTTTAATATTGGCTTATTTAAATGTAGTCATGGGAGGATCGTAAGATTATATTGATTAAATGCATCTCAAAACTTAACTCATAAATAATAATAAAGAAAGAATTCGGGAAGGGGTGATAAATAGTAAACCCCGATTGAAATACGGAGTGATAAACTGCTTGTTCATTAAAACCCATCATTTATCCCGTATTTTTCTTTAGCCGATAATTACCTGCTGGTCAAAATTATTGTCATATAAATCGACATTAATGCAATAAATTTAATAAAGTGAGTTACTGATCGAAATTAAACGTAAGTTACGGATTGAGTTCGATTTCGTATAGAATATCTAGGTAGTGTTATACTGATATTGATTTAATTAATTATTGCAAAGGTACACTGAAAGTCAAACGTAGATTTCCGTCGTGATAGCGGTCGGCAGTAACTTCTATTCACCATTATAGGAATTTGGCGAAAAATGTTATTCAACTAAATGCAGCGAATATCTAAAGATTGCATGTGGCATCGGAAAAGATTCGAAACATGATCTGAGGTTTCGTAAGGTAACGTCTTCGGAAGTTAAGAGTGGCTTCATTTCTTAAATATCAGGTAGTATTGGCCAGAAATGTGGTATGGTAATAGACGCACGTAACTTGAAAGATCGCATACTAAAAGATAGCAAGATAATCACTTAAAAGTTGAATCATCCAGGCGTCGGTTTCATGGCTAATCATAAGGGTCTAATGTAACGAAAAAAATTCACCTACTACCTTCAAAAAGAAGGACTTCGTTACCAATATTATCGATGATTACCTTTAAATTCAGAGGTAACTTTAAGACATCAAATACTATTAACTTATTTTACTTACCAAACTGAAGAATTCTCAAAGATGGGCAGCGGATGTCTTGACGCAAAAAATATTTTTACTTCTCGTTAATTAATTATAAATCATGTTAAGAATTCTAAAGGTTTCAAATTTATTACGTTAAGCTTAAACTATACTTCACAATTACTAAATTTCGATACGTCCGCACTTCAATAAGATGAAATCCTAACGATTTTTTCAAACCATTCTTCAATACTTCTGCAGCAGGCGATGTTTCCACATTAACTATTAAAATTTTGCCTCCAAAATCAACAGTTGATCAAAACGGCGAGATCTGATTGGTCGCCGCCGTTACTTTTTTCGGTCACCCCCCCTCTTTGCCCCCTACAGGGAAAAGTTGCAATTTTTATCGTTAATATTAATTAACATTAAATCAAATTTTTGTTAGTCTTAACACAATTTATCATTGCACTATATTTTTATCATCCTAAGCAATTAAAATTCAATTTATGTTTCATGAAAGATACGTTTTTTATGTTAATACTTAAATCCGACGTAAAGCAGTATATAGCTCCGTGTGACGCCATTTTGTCGTATTTGTAACAAAGGGTATGCGAGAAGAAATAATTTTAATTTTCGATTTGTGAAGCGACGCCATGAGATTTGCAAATAATAAATGAAATAACTATGTGTAACTGATAAATTGACGCATTTAAGGCGATTATTAACTCATTATATGCGATATTCTAAATTAATAATTGCTTTCTCATACGGTAACATAACATATACTTGGGATTCATAAACGTATATGAAACTCAAATCGTTATTTTTACCAATTAAACTGTGATTGCGATAAATATGATTTAAAATTGTTTAATCCTTAACGTTTTACGAAGAGTTGCAAAGAAACGGCGGTAAAGATTAATTAAAAAATGTTTCTGACAATGCTATCGAAATCTTTCGAACTTATTCTTCCTGTTACATATATTATTTTAAAATTCCATTGGTTAATCGAAAGTAGTAATAAAATGTTTTTTCAGGCGAAAATTCTAAACTGCCAGCTCAAATGGAAAAGTACTGACGATGAATGAGTAAATTATGGACAAGGAGCGGCGGCAGTCAAGATCGGATATATTATTCAAGAGGATGGATTCAAGGTAATGATTTTAATGATACCACTGCATTGCATTGCTCTGTGTATTCATCATTAATTGTTTGAAACTGATATCTTAGTCTAATAAATTGAATGATTTAGCAGTACTTCATTACCTAATAGTAAGTCCAATGTTTTTCCAATTAACCCGTCATAAGATTGTCTTTCATCGAATTTTCCTCTGAAAATTATAATATATTTCTAACGAATGGAAATTTTCCTGATTATATCTCATTATATTTAGAAAATTACGTGCGGATACACGGATGCTCACCTTCACTTGCTCATTAAACTGTCGTTGAAGTCGCCATTGCTCCATACTCGGAAAAAGTAATTCACTGAAGATCCTATAATGCCTCGATTCACATTCACGCTTTTTTAAGGAAACCACTGAATTTGTCCCTACATTTACACTACACAAACTTCATTTCACTCCTGATTACCGTTGAAATTTGCTGGAAGTTGTAAACGGAACCAGTTCGAACATATAGCACACAGCAAGACAAAGAATTGATATGTGCGAAGGTCGCGTGGCGCGAAGTACAAGTTTCGTTAGTCAAACTTTTCAATACCATGATTCTTCCTAAAATAGTGGAAACACTTTAAAACTACGAGGTTTCCTTAACTCAAGTTGGCCATGCTCCTTCAAATCTCAAGTACTCTTCAGCGTTAAGTAGTTTCAGAAGTCTTGGGACAATGTTATCTGGTCGAAATTCAATCGCAGTATGTTGTGCATGTTCTGTGGAGAGTACGTGGAATACAATGATGAAGGTGTGTTTGTGCATTAGAAACTCAGCTTCATGATCTGTTATTTTTCAAAGAGTGCGTCAAAGTTTAGAGCTGAAAACAGTCTTCGGTTCAAATACATTTTCCATATTTGAAGTTCTTATGAAGTCAGATTTTTCACGAATCTGTACTATGTCTGTGTAATTCTAAGTTTGTTACTCAACAGTGTCAAGATGCCAGTGCAACCAAAATGGATGGATTTCAGGTTGGAGATTTACGGATACCGAGTTTTAGGTGTAGAATCACATATTAAGCCGGCATTATACAGAATGGGTAAGGTAAGCACGGTTACTCTAACAAGTAGATATACAGGTACTGTGGGTAGTACTGTGATTTATTTCACTTAAAATCTTTTTGGGTAATGTAAGATAATGAGCAGAGTATGTTGATATGAATTTCATTGTGAACCTCTTTATTTACTTCAAAATCTAAGCTTCGGCATGGAAATAGTTATTTAAACAATTGTAATAAAATTATAAAGGCACCAGAGAATTACTGCTAATTTGCGAATCTTTTGATTTCACATTTCTTTCGTTCTCAGATGGGGGATGTGGTAGGCTTTTGTTGCTTTTTTAAACCGAGCCACAATGCTATGGGTGGGAAATGTTCAAGAAAGTGTATTGTACCGTATAAGTTTCCTTGATGCATTGGAAAGGGTTGAGATTATTATAATGATCAAGAATCACTCATATCACACTACATATATTGTCTCTGCCATGTATAAAATGGCAGATATAATTAGATTGATTCTGTAGTGAAAAAAACTGACGAATCCTTACTATATTCATGTATGGTTTCAAGAATATATATATATATATATATATATATATATATATATATATATTTACACATATATACAAATAATTCTTGAATGTTACTCCTAGCTAGGGCTCGAGTTCAATCGAATAGAAGTTTGAATAAATCCCAGGAAAGGGAAGAAATCCCGGAAGAATTATTTATCTGTAAAACTTATTCTTTAGAAATACTCAACGGCAAATGTAAGTGAATTTTAGGTCAAGTTTTGAAACTGAGGCAAGAGATGTTAATTTTCTTAAGCAATTTCAGTTCTTATTTTACTAATAATTACCCACAAATTCACCGAGGATATAAATTTCCTTTGTACTTCCTGGATATAGGAATTTTTGCCATATTTCTTCATACTCTTCGTGTTGAATTAAATCTATTGAAAAACTACTGTAATTAATTATAGGATACTTTTTTAATTTTCCTAAATAAATTCATAATTTCTATAATAACCATTGGAAACTGCTCGCTCTCATTTATGCACAATTCAATATTACTGCAGATTTAAATTCGCTATTCACGGAGGAACTAAATTGGTGATTTTATTTTTCTAGATAGTGACAGCTTCCGCTACTCGGCATTTCTACTACTTGGGAATTTCTCCTTTGTGATGGTGAATGGGTACTATAGAGGAATAAGCAGGAACATGGCTACTCGGAGAACCGCAAGTGGTGAGCATTTTTTTCTTTTGCATTCCACTTTCGATGGAACAGTATTGTTGTGGAGACTCATAACTTAGCTCATTGTACGATATTTTCTATTGCTGATTAAGTGAATGTTCAACTGTTGAACGGCTTTAAGCATTAGACACAATCTCGACCGGCATGAAATGCATTATCGGTTTGTTCCTTCTCGTATAACATTCAATGTATATTAATTAGTTTCCCTTTAAGAAACACTTTACAAGAAAGAACGATTAAAAGGGAAACATAGTTTTCCGCAGGAAATATATTCCCTCTAAATTCTCTCTACAGCATAAAATCGTATTTATAGTGCGATTTCAACCCGCATTCAAAAATGATTATGCCATATTTCCAATGGCATTAAAGTTTTTAAGAAAAACAGGCATTAAAGTTTTTAAGAAAAAATGGCATTAAAGTTTTTAAAAAATGGATTTTGGTCGAGAAGCTGTTTATATTCACTATTATTATCCTTTCCTGATTTCGCAAGGCTTTTTATTAAAATTAAATCATTTAAAAATAAATTCTACACCGATACAAATTATGTGTTCTCTTTAGTCGATCATCTCTTGGAGAAAAAAGCACGACATGAATGAATCTACCAATTTTTAAAAATATAAATATATACGAGACGTTAATCATCTGAAAAGGGAACTTCCTCTTTCTCGAGTATTCGCAAGTAGGTTTTTTATACGATACAGGTGTTTCGGCGTCACGTGGTCTTTTCCTTTTTTTATCTCCTTCCCCAATTTACCCCATATTCACTCCCTCTTTGACCAGAGGCACCTTCTTTCTCGCCTTTATTTACATTCAATGAAAATGAGAGGAGAATGAAGTGTACACTGATAGTTTAGGAGAACGACTTCGTTATCATCTCAAGGATAGATGACTCTTCTTTGCTTTCACTGTTAAGATATTAGCAACTGAAATAGCCTTGTTTTCACTGACCTTCGACTCTACGCTGAAGTTCAAGTTCTTATAATTTTCGTAAACAAACAAGGTAAACGTTATATTTATTATTATGCTGTTTTCTCTTCCATCCATAAGCCAATCATTGAGTTGTAACCTAATGTCGCTCATTGTCATTTGCAACATGCTTAATAACGCTGCTGTGAGTCTGGATATCCATATTTACGGATGATTGCTCCTAAACTATTCCTTAGGTTTAGGAGAAATTAATTTCACACAATTCCGCACAGTTGGAACGCGAAGCTGAGCAGGTATCCTACACGTAAATGTGCCGGATTTATTACTATAATTTTTCACTTAGAATATAATTCGAAATGAATTGATGATGGAGAGATAGATAATGGAAGAAAATACTGTTCTTCATAGTTCTATTTTACTGAGTAAAATAGAACTATGAAGAGAATAGAGTCTATTTTCACTGTTTACTCACATCGAATGTCCTAATACCGTCGCCCACTAGGTAACAGTAGTAATACGAATTTTTCTAGATGCTTTTAAAATCTTCGCATACCTTCAGATTATTACTTATTGATGTTAAAAGTTAAAATGCAACTCTTTTAATATTGTAGATAAAAGTGGATTGGATCTGCGAGTATAGAATTGAGAATCTGTCTATTCATGATTTTTTTCTTTTCTTATAGGAAAAAATTCAGCATAATCAACTCCTGAAATAGCCTGAGTACTCAGTTTGTTTTCTCTACAGGCGATTAAAGGCTTAAGGTCACGTAGTTCATCAAGCAAATCTTCATCTAAGAGGATATTCACGCAAGTAGCGTGTCTTCAATAGTAGTTACCTCTTTTAACTTTCAGCCTAAGCGCTATTTTGTGAACTCTGATTTTATTGTCCTCTGCATTTCATGAAAAGGCAAGAATTTAACCATCAAGATAACTAACATTTTCACGTTCAATAAATTCCATAACTCTGAAATTTAACGGTGGATTATTGCGGCCAGATCAAAATTAAATGAAGTTGTCAAAAGCTGGCTGTAGTTTTCTTAAGAAGGGCACAATAAATGCATTAACCACCTGTTCTGTAGGGGGCGTGGAGAAGGCATTCTCTACAAACCTAGCCAACTTCGAGGCCTACAGACGCAGGCATTTATTTTTATTGGAATAAATTACGAACAATTATTTCATTGCATATTAAATTGTTAAAAATTAAGATTTAATTACGTTATTTTTATTGGTAATGATTAAAATTTCTCTTCACTGGTCGACAAATTAAGCGGTATTCTTATATAGGAAGACAGAACGTAGTTTCAGTTTACAACGCTTCTTTTTAGTTATTATTTAGCATTTCTGCTCTATATCACGAAATGTTAACTATTTCTTCTGTATACCTTTCAGATAAATAGCTAGATTGCTTTCAAAACCGGCTAGCAATAAATTGATCGGTGTTTGCAAATTGTGAACTATCATAAAAGGGGAAAGCTTTGTTGGAAAGTTATTCATCTTCGACAGTTATATCGATAAGCTGATTGCTTTATTGAAATTTTTTAAGAGATACAAGTACACTAATAGCACCTTAAAGTAATGCTTTAGAGTAGTCTTTATTAAAGATCGCTTCCAATTGGTTCATAATTATTTCAAAAGTAAAGAATACCTTCGTTAATAACAATTAAATCCAAATATTGGCAAAGGCTGTGATTAGCATAATCCATCCTAGCCATATGACAAAATTTAGGATGTAGATTTCACGTTGACTTGAAGTAGAATTGATACCATGAAAGTCTACTGGTGGAATTTCTTTACTAGAAATATTCTTACGATTGCTTATATTTATTCTATTTGCCACATCAATCTTAACTTTCTATCTTCTTCCAAATTTTCCATCTCATGTTCAATTGGGATAAACTTAAACTTTAAAATTTACGAAGGAAACTAAAGAAGGGATATGATGAGGATTCAAAGTTAACCCTTCTGTGTGAGAATTCATTGAATATATAGTTTTACATGTTCTCTCAGTGTTGTCTTCTACAATTTAACTTAACAATGAGCCATCATTTGGGAGAATATTTTCCTGGAAATTCATTATAACAAGTGCATATAGTTTTGATATCTTAAGGTTTGATGAGTATAAAACAAATCAACCTCAAATGTCACTTTGAAGCATCAAAGGCCAGGAAAAACTCACCCTTGTCTTGGTTTTACAATATAATCATAGATCAAAAGACCTTAACGAGAAAATTACAACTGTGCAATATAATCTCAAATCTAACACTGGCCGTATCATATTAAGTACAAGATAAGATACAAACCGTATAATATTAACTATTCAACAATAAATTGCAGGTGCGATTTTCAACTTTCAAATATTTTTACCTTGAAGGATATTCAGATCAATCTAGAAGTAACTTCACTGGTATTCTGTTATGTTTTAAATCCATTGACCATGTATTACATTAATTCTCTCTAGGAGACCTGTCCTTACTGTTAAAAATAACTGCTAAGTTAAAATGAGTTGAATGTCAAAATTGGAGATTTTATCACATAATTGACACTCGTATAGTTAAAAATATCAGGATGAATTTCATTCTCAGAACTTCTAAAGCACAGCCAACCAAAATAACCTTCATAGCAGTCTTAAGATTAACTCAAATTCCTTCCTTAATTTTACCAAAAATCTGTGCTTTCTTTTAAAGATTTCTCGAGTTAGGAAGATAAAAATATTATATTGGTATAATAAGTGTCTCCATTACGTCATGTTAATCATTTTTGAATGAGTAAGGTCATCACTAAGGACATCTTCCAAAAGTATCCTTGGCTAGAAGCCTGACCGTTTTTTTTTCTTTAGAGAAGTAATACATTTGAATATGCTGAAATTAAATGTTTAATTTAAAAAAATATATTGATTACTTCATATGGGAAATGAAGCAAATAACAAAATTGATAATTTTCTAAAAAAAGTATTGGAGCTGATCTTCAAACATAGTAATAGATTCTCTAAGAATATTTAAGAACAGATACAAGGGAACAATTGTTATGGATGTATATCATTATCATTATACATATATCATGTAAATCAATTTCAAATTACCATTGATTCTTATTAAAATTTACAAAAGGTTACTGACAAGTACAAGAAACATTACAAATTCTTGAACTAAAAATAGTAATTTTGCAGCTGAATCAGTTAAATGGCAAACTTGGTTAGATGAATCATATCTTAAGTAATATATCATTTAAGGAAAGTCTGCAACCATCAAAATAAAAAACCTTTTTGGGTAAATATCAATACTTCATAGATTTGCCAAAATCCTTATGAACAAAACCTTCAGATGAACAAGTTTATAATCTTCAATGGAAGCAATAAACATGACTCTCTTAACTGCGGTGAAAATACCCTCCCCCATTTATGCTGAATGGCTTGAACATACCAGTTCAATTTTGGCCCTTTATTTTCTTTAATAAAAGATTTCATAAATAGTAAACATCATTAACTTTATTGAAACATTTTTGATATCTCAGTTTAACAGTATACAAGAGTACAAGAGGATTTTGATTACGAATAGACTTTAGATTAAAACTTGCAGAGAGAACACTTTTAAGCACATCTTAAACAACAGCCACCAGTGAAGATATGAAATAGGTTACAGGCATTTGAGATCAAGCAAAATAAATGTACAAACTCCACAACTAGTAAATCATAAGTAAAGAAGACTTCCACTATGTAACCTACAACAATTTATCTCTGGCAAAATGATAATTGAAACTTAAAAGCATTAAAAATAACATTCCCAAAACCAAACAGGCTCTTTAGCGTAAATAACTTCAAATTTTTCTGACACTTGAGAGATTATTTATGATGAGAATTTTCATAATTGCTATGCTAACACTATAAAAGAATTGGGGGAGTAAAATAATTCATAATTAAAGCTTTTAGCAAACTTACATTCCACTAAATTAAGAAAATAGTTTGAAGAAATGTATCAAACTCATACTACATCACTGCAAATTTTATAACTGCTTAACCTTTAAATAACACATTACTTTGGAAATATCACATAACTTTTCAATACAACACAAACTCTGAATATAAAAATAATTTCAATAATGGGAGGAATTGCTTAATAAAAATATAATATTTCATTGCTCAAGATCATGGTCCCCTCACTACATAATTAATGCCTGGATATGCACAGTCATTCCACAACATATAGGAAATCAGACACAAATTAATTTTAATAAATAAATAGTCTAATACTTCCTTATCCCACCTTCAGAGCATTTCACAGGATCATTTTCCTAGCACCATTTGTATTTAACTCTTGCGACACTAAATGATGCATAGTTTATGGGGCAAAACGCAAAAGCTTTACATGAAAACAATCAATCATCCCATAAGCAAATACAAATATCCACATCAAGGAATACTTCCCATGGCATTGTTCACAGATTGGAAAGTAAAATACCATCTTCTAGTTGCTAGTTGCAAGAAAATGGTTGGAAGGCTGTACTTTGCTTAGTCCGCCACATCTTCCAGGACGCCACGACTGAAGTTTGAACCTTAAAGGCAATAAAGCAATTTCATTTGTTTCAAGAAGTCAATAAATCACTCAATCACCTCTATTAAACCTAATAAATGATTCTGCTTTGGAGAGTATTCAATAATGGACTACTCTAAAGGCCTAATTATGGTAACTCTATAGTTGAGAAGAATAAAATATTAATTAATAAAAATAAATACACAATCTAAGTGTACCCATTTACTAATCTCTTAGCCTATAAGATGCAGTTACAAGCTAAAAAATTGTGATGTAGAACTGTCCAGTCTACTGCTGTCAGGATGATAACCTTTTTAACAGCTTTAATGATGCAAAAATAACCAAAGGGATAAATTTCTGAGACAATATAACAAGCAATCTTCTGTAAAATAGTCTATTTGGAATTGAGAGAATCATATATTTCTATTTAAAATCCTCCATCCTTTCCTTAAAATCCTTTCTCATGCTGAAAATATTTTCAAAAATTCCACTAAGGTTCCATGAGAAGTGAAAATAAAAGTTAAAAATTGTGACTTGGCTGGAACTTGAACCCAGGTCTCTATTGTGTAAATTCCACCAATATCGCATCTTAGACATGGTCATTTTACTTGGAAATATTATAAGTTCAGTTCCTTGAGACATTGTACATTTGACAACATTCAAAGACAAAAATATTATTTTATCATTCTGAACAACAAAATAAAATGGATAAATCAATAATTCATGAATATAATAATAAATCTAATTCTCAGCACTGAAGAACCCTACCAAATATAAATCCCATCCCATAAATTTGCATAGTGCAAATGGAATCTCATAAGGTTATGCTTATAGATAAGCTGTTAAACCTTGAAGAGAGGCCCACTCAGGCCTAACCTCACCAAATAAAGGGTCAAATGATAATAATAAGAATAATAAAATTAGTTTTTAAAGTCATTAAGCAGCATGAACCAGGAAGTAGATAATTTTATAAGTTCAGGATATAATTTATGCCAAGAACCTTAAATGTTCCAATTTAATACAAACTTTCAATATATCAATATACTATATGATTTCTCAAATTTTAAGAATCAGGTTTACAAGGATTTCTAAAATAAACATTCCAACTTTTTAACTTTCCATTTTTGCATATGATTTCTATGTTCATTCTTACTAAGAATATGACATATCATGAAATATCCATGCATACAATATCCAACACATGCTGTTCACAAAATCTTTGTCACATACATTATCAAAATCAAAGTAATCTTAAAAAATATAAAGCATATTAGTAAAAATTCTGTTAGTAATGAAGATGCAACAACAATCCATAAGGAATTTTACTCATTTGACTAGAAAAATTATTCATCAAGTCAGAAAGAATCTGATTCATGATTGTACACTCTTGATTGTATATAAACAAACTAAAAATAGCTAAAGAATTTTTTAAATGAATTTCCCTCAAGGGTGGATTTTTTTAATACTCAAATTTTGTGAAAAAGATGTTACGGTCAAATAAACAAAGAAAGATTTAAAAATAAACTAAAGAAAAACCTAAAGAGGGTAAAGCCAGCAGTTTTGAGGTCAAAGAGAGGATCAATTACTTGGAAATTCCCTAAATTGTAGAAAACACAATCAAGGAGTCTCAAATTCAAGTAAATTTTCTGAAGGATGTTTTACTACAAAAATAGAGATTTCTTGTACAGCCAAGGGAGGTGGTCCAACCAGGGTGGTCTTTTAACACCTTATATTCAATAGTATTGAAGTGTACTTAGAAGGACAGCAAAGACAGGCCCTGAGTAGCAAAATGCCTCTGTAAAACCCTTATAATCCTTCATCTCTTCATTTACATCATTTCCCCATACACACAACATATATAGTCTACATCAAACATTTTTCATACCTTGAACATGACTAAGAATCACCTCAAAGTCACTGAAAGTTACTGATATCTCCTTAAATTTTTTCAACAATATCCATAATTATACTACAAAGAGGCTTCCAGAAAAAAAATTGATTAATATATTCCTCTAAATCACCAAATCTTTGAAGAATGGTTTAAATGTTTGATATGCTATTAAAAGACACTGTATCTGGGTTAAAATGCAACAGTAAAGATGTTGCAGGATTAAAAAAAGGAAATCTAGATTAAAAAATTTGGCATATTATACAAAGGGAATATACATTCAAGTAAAAGAAATGAAAACCAATAATTTTATGCTTGAAAAAGAACTACAAAGTCAGTAACAGAAGATAATTATCTATATGTTCCTCATAATAAACAATCAACTGCGCTTAATCAGGACAAACAAATTCTAAGGAGCTTCTTAATATTAGAACAACAATTCAAATTTAAAAATCAATTACAGCAGAAGTCTGTTATAACAAGTACAGCGTATAAAGATAGTTGTGTTATACCAAGTGATTATTTGGCCATTGTCCATCTCACAGCATAAAGAAAAGGGAGTAATGTCCATTATAATGAGTGATAATTTCTGAAATATCGGGATAATGAGTGGTAGGTTTCTTCTTGCAGGAGGCATATCTCAGAATCATCAATTGATATGAGAGAAGAAGTCCGTCAAGCAAGCAGTAATCTGAGGCACGTTATATCTTCAAAGAGCAGAAAAAAATTAAATGCAAAAATTATCATCACCTAATTCCTGAATTTGTTACCCACAACTTGCCTCAACCTTCCTCCGTAAATATGCTTCAGAGAGCTTTGATTACAGACTTCTCATGAGTTTCACGCTTCCCTTTGTCCCTCCCTACATATGCACTTTGGTTATGGTTTATGAATCAAACTATATTTTTGACTCAAACATACTTTTTAACTCACTCTGAAACATTTGCACGAGAATTAGGAACCCTCCAGTTCCATTCTACCATACTTGATGTCCTTGAATTCAAGAGAATGGACATTTTATATTAGAAATCAGCTGTAACAATAGTCTTTATAACAAGCACTTTTCTAATTTTTGTCAGCTTTCATTATAACAGACTTCTACTGTACAAAGAAATAGAATTATTTGAAACCTAATGTTTCACAAGTGTATGAATTACTCAAACATGTTCTTTGTTAGTAAGACAAATGTTGTGTGCCTAACATTAAAAAAAGTTAGTCATAAACATTTTAGCCACATAAAATTTAACCCACAATTTCTATTTTTAACAACTTTTACACATTAAGGCACACAATGACAACCCAGACATAAAAGGAAAGCAAATAGTTAACAGGAAATAGGTGCAAATTTATTTTTTTACTTTGTTTATCCTTGGCTTTTAATAATTTGAAGTAAGAGTGCAATATATACCTACTTGAATTTTTTAAAATTATAACTTCAGATTAATAAGATTTATAACACAGAATTTCTTTAACAATAAACAAAATCTTTCTTCATAAGGAAATGGAATTACATAAAAACTGAAGACTTGAGAAGAGCATCACTTTAAATTGTGAAAAAGTAAAACATAGATTTTAAAAAGACCTATAATTCAGCTGACAGTCAAATATCATGTTTAAGCCTCCTTGGATAAGAGATCTTCTAACAATCTATGAAATAACTTTATACATATGAAATCATGAAATCCATATCTTTGTAACTTGACTCTGCTTGCAAGAAATGACAAAATAAATAACCTGGGGGTTACTATTCAAATATTTTTCTTCAAAACTGTTATTATTTAGTAGAAAATACTTTTCTCTGATTTTACACGATTCTTTATCAAATATTTTATAATTTATCCATCAGAGCTGACCATAACAAAGACTCAAGCTACACATAAGAGAGATCATTTACACAACAAACCCTTCAATTCAACTTGGCAATACTTCAAAATGCTTCACTGATACAAATTATGAATATTCTTTACTGCAAGAAATACCTTGAGGACTGATGGTTTCAAAATTAGGCATCATGACCCAGATGTATTTCTTTTGCAAAGAATATTCATTGCACCATCACTCCTTTGTTTATGGATTATCATAATATTTAAGCTAAAATGCATCACAGATCTCTTGATAATGAAGTGTTTACCATCAGTGATATTCTTTGGCTATCAAAACAACAACAAAGAGCAAATGCAATTATTCAATTCATTATACTGCAAAAGAAATCCTTCTTAAAACTATGATGAATTTAATCTAATAATCAAAATGACGAAAAACTAATTTGACAGTATTATATGAAATAACCTTCAAGTCAGATATCCATAGCAGAACCCAATGCAGTACATAAAAAGTATAACAAATATAATTTTACATTTTAACCATTTGACACAAACTGAATTCTCAAGAGCAATATCTGGATAAAAGAAAAATATGAGTCTAAAACCATTTAATTTTATGGAATTAAATAAAACAAAGTCACTGGCAAAATAAATCCCAATTAAGGTTCAGAAATTGCATAATTCCTGTAATCAAATGAAAATGACTTTCATTATTTCAGTTAATATCTCACTACACTCATAGTTAGTATTAGCACAAATTAAACATATGATATGCTTAAAGGTACATTATATATTTATCAAATTCTATCTCAAAGAAGTCATCTAATTCACAGTTTTATGATACCCATCTGCTCAATGTTCACATAAGAATTTATTCGACAGAAGCATGACTCCTCATGCATTATGTTGCTTCTAGATCATGTTTATGAATTATTGACAGTACACATTACATGAAATAAATTTTTTATATGTTATCAAGCAAATGATAATTGAGATCTGTGAGCCACAAGAGACAGGTGTTCTCTATTTGTCATTCTATGAATACTTCTCAATGTAAATCCACTTCATATTTTCATCAGATAAACTACAAAATTTGGGGGATACTTGTTTAACATTGTATATAAAATTGTACTACTGTTGATAACCTTTTTCATTGCCAACATTTAAATTAAACTTTTTGACTGATATTGTGTTCAAATTGTCAATAGAATATTTACTAAGTTCATATAAGACAAAACAAAGAGCTTTTCTTGAAAATCAGATTAATATGGAATTTAAAATATCTTTCAGTGACAAGTGGATAATATCAACCATTTTCTCAACCCATTCTCTTTCCTCCAGAAAACTTCTCTGATTGTTCACATCAGATTTCAGACCTTTAGCCTTTTTTACCCCTTTCAACAGCATTGTTTGGAGACCACACTATATTGTCAATGCTTGAAATTAATATCATATTTTACAATTATTATGTTGATCCATCAATCTTATCATCTTCTAAGATTTTATTATCTTATAATAAAACCATACTATGACAAGCTTCCTCAATTTGGGTAAGGTTGCCAAAATTTTTAAACAAAACAAAAAGACATAGAACGCCAATTGGGAGGGATACATATTTTTTAAAGACTAAAATTATTCCTTGATTGAAAAACATTTCAAGTTATAAAAAAACAAATGTTCTCCCATGTGTATCCCAGCTGGTTATTTAAAATGAAAATCATGGATAAGTTCCACCATGTACTGCTGGATTTAGTTAATTCCACCAGCATGTTATGTTTACAATGAAATAAATACACTTCAGATTAAGAGCTGGTAAAGATTAAATTTCCATTCTACCTCTAAAAATGGAACTCTATCAATAATTCCAAAACTCAAGTAAATCTAAGGACTGAAAGATAATGAAAACTGAAGTTATGTAGATAGTAATTAGCAGAGCTGCTTTCTTATTTCCCTCCAGTTATAGAAATAGTTCCTATCTTTAGGATTCCTTATTTCATACTGTCTCCAAGTGTATAATACAAAAATTGAGCTCATGAACCAGCATCTGATAATAATGCTTTTGAAGTGGAATTGAAGAAGTGGAAAAATAAAATTCATATTTCATCCATGCCAAACTTAAGAGCAATGCCTGAAGTAATAATAATAACAACTGTAGAATATTTTCTGGATCCAACAATCCAATTAAAATTAACATATCCTAAACCAGTGAATGCTACAGTGGAATGGAAACTCTGTTCCTACAGTACAGTAGTATAGTCTACATGATATCTTGGTAGAGTGGATTCTTGCAAGTAGAATTCTATGATTTCATCATTTCTTTTCATAAAACTTACAGTATATTCTTTAATCAACGATATTAAAATATGCATGAATCTAAGACAAGATAATTTCCCTTTCTGATTTCCTGCATAATATAGTTATTTTTTACATTTATATTGTATGTACCTACACCAGAGTATATAGGTATGTAGAAAAATTTTGTTAGAGTTGCATTTCCATTAACATTACCTCAACTCACAAAAAGATTGCGACAAATGAAAATTTACCAAACTTGGACTGAAAGAGCATCAAGATTTTTTAGAAAAAATCCTAAACCAACTATTGAACAATTACTTAAATAATTATTTTTTAAAGCAATTTTGGAACTCTCAGAATAGCACACATATAAGAGTAACAAATCTGGGTACATAAAATCAAAATGTATAGCTACACTTATACTACAACAGCAATTTTAAGGATAATTATTAATATGATGTAATATTGAGTTATAGCCGGTTCAGGAAATCCTTCATTTAAAAATAGATTTCTTCTCACCCCTGATAGTATATTTATCAAATAACTACGCTAAGAAATCTCATTTCAATCAAAAGACTAACTCCTGATTTTGATAAACAACTGAGCTCCAAAGAAGATAATATTTCATTACTATTTTCTGATGATTACCAAAGATGAAAGGATGTATAGGTATATTGTATAATTCATAAGCAACAGATGATCAATAATTATATTAATTTTAAAAAGAAAGTTTTCCTTGTTTGAAAGCTATGAAACGAGTAGAATAGAAATTAAAACACAAACATTAGTTTCCCCAACAAGCAAAAATTGAATAATAGGGCAAAAATCAAGAGACTAAGGAACAGAGTACTACACTATCATTTGCTTCATCATTATTAATTAATAGAAACATCAACAACAGATTAACTAGATTTGTGAGATGCAATAATTAACAATGGTCAATTAATGTTTCAGAAGATATTCAGAATCTGGATTGGAAAAATTATATGAATAAACAAACAGATGCTATTTGGTGATTCTCTTCTACCACCTGTCAGTAAATGTGAGAAATGTATAAATTCTTTATTTTAATCTTTCATTCTTGGAATTTTAAATTTTAAAAGTATACAACTTATTGACTTAAAGTAATGAAGACAACGATGATCACTCTTCTCAGAATATTAATATAATTAATATAGAGATTAAATTTTACCCCAATCAAAGAATTTTAAATGCTTGAGATGCATATTTCTCTAGATTTCTCAGATTCAAAACATCATACTTAGCATCCTACTCTTAGGTCTCTTTCAATGACATAAAAATTAAACTTGTAGTTAAATGGAACCAAATCTGTACAGTTAAATTCATTAAGCAATATACTGTATGATTTCAATCCATAAATAATTTTACATAACTTTTATTTTATTCATATAAATAAGATACCTCACTGTATTGAAGCTGATAGACAACTAATCTCGAATAAATTTTATCAGTGCTCTAAAGATAACTCAGCCATTCAAGTTAATGGTTTTGGAATGATTTTGATTAAATAGCTAAACTTGGAATAAATGCTTATCAACTATAAAGTAAAATAATACTTCTATTTTAATTACTAGTGAGTTAATTGAAGCTTATTCTTTTATTTTTTCAAACAGATAGAAAAACTTAAAAATCAAAAACACGAGGTAATCAAAACGCTAACTTTAGCATTCAAATAAAACACAATGATATGTAAAATAAATCCGTTATTATTCCACCATTCATTTCATTAACAGAATTAAAGTTTTATTTAAATTCATTCATATAGTATGGTAATGGATTTAACTTCAGAGGTCTGATTTTTCCATTATAAAATATGCTCACCTTAGGAGAACATTAAAATAAAAAGATATAAAATAAGGACACAATAACCAATAAAATAAGTGGTCTTCATGTATCCAAAAATAACAATATTAAGTTAACTACGTCAACTTACATGAGTATTTGATAGCAGACAATTTTTTATCATAACTGATGACTTCATACATCCACACAATTTCATTTCTCATATTTGCCAATTCAAAGTTACATGAATTTGCAAAACATCAAAATTTATCACATATTTGGCAAGATATTTATATACTAAGTTTAAATACAACTTAAACTTGAGCAATATAAATGCTACCTTTCATTTATATCAAAAAGGGTTCTTATGGTAATATTATGAATTGAATGACAACATATCCAATCAGTGTAAAACAAAATCCTGTAAGGACAATGCTGAAAAGGGTTCCTTATATGAAAAATTATCACAATGACAGTCTTATTTGCCAACCTGACTTGGATGAAAAATGAAACTACATTAATCAATTACCATATCATCTCATGAAAAGCTTTACATTTCCTTTGTCAAAGTTTTCCAGTTTGTAATTTGCTCAGACACTGAAACAAAAGGATTTCCTAGAAGCGCTCAAGTCAAATTGGCATCTCAGAGGTTAAAGTATGAAAATAAATTATGGAACCAAAAATTTGTAAATTGAATTTACAATTCCATGAAAAAAATGCATACACCACTCAAAAAAGGACATATAAAACTTATTAAAAATTAATGAAAGCTAATTTTGGTAAAAGTCATCCATGCAACAAAAAAATTTCGAAAAGAAACAAAGAAGCTGAAAGGTACCTTTGTAGCAACAAACTGATGCAGTTATACATATTATGCATTTAAAAAGAAAGCACAAATGGAAGTGTAAATTACCCTCTCCAAAACAAGCTAATAAACATTCATTCAATAATACCGTGCGCAAAGATCATGACGAGACCAGGTTCAACCATCATGTCCTCTGACATATGGGCGTTGTCACACTGTAATACCACAACAGCTTGCCTTCCTGGAATCCTCTTACAAACAAAGTTCTCATACTGCCGCCTGTTGGCCTGCCTAGTCTCCAAGGAACTTAAGCCAGGAGGCCACCTGCTTTCATGAGCTCTCTCCATCAAGTCATCTACTATGTGAGGAGGACAATTACATTCTGATAGGGCTCTCTTCACCAATGTCTGCAAAAATAAACATTATTCTAAATAAGTTATTAATAAGGAGAAAGATAATAAAAAATTCCAATTATTTCACAAATTTGCTGGAATATTTTCCTAATAGGCAAAATTTCCATTCAACACCATTACAAGAATCTAAGGAGGCAATGGTAAGAATAAATCACCCTACTTGGTTAAAATATTGCAAGGCACACGTGACCATTCCTTACCAGCTGAGTAAAAGTATGGTGACAAATATGAATTAAAGCAAATAATAACATAAAATACCATATATTCTCTCATGTATGGTTAAACCAACTTAAAAATGGAAATATTAAACAACATCATGCCTCGTTTACAGTTAAGCCTCAGTTTTCCTGCATTCACAACCACAATTTTTGATATGATTGACAACTTTGATTAGGAAATCTGAAAATTCACGATCAAAGTACTAAAAAAATAATCCTTATTTTTGGCTACATATGGATGCATATTATATCTGAACAGTTGGAGAATGCAATCAGAAATATTATTCACCATCATTTGATTCCAAGCAACAAATTGCATTACTTTTTGACTAACAATAATTTCATAAGATATGAATTTTTGTACCAGCAGAAATTAGAGAAAATCTTGTAGAACTTCTTTACCCAGATAAAAATGTCAAGTATCTTTATTGCTCCAAACAGTAAAGTAAATTTTGAGATTTTTTGAATCATTCAAGTTTCCACTTGATCTACAAAATATTAAGAAATCCATAGGTGGTCTGCAGACCAGGGATAGTCTCTGAGAAGTTTTAAGTGGCCAGCAAAGAAATTTTGGCATTATTTGCAGTTTTTATGATTATTACACCCTTCATTACATTCTGAACCCTTTTTGTGTCCTCAACAAAGAAATATCAATGTCATATTTATAAAATGAAAAGTTAATGATAATTATTTTATATATCTTTGTACCTTTTAAAAACCCTTCATCTTAGTAGTTAGCAGGATTCAAAATTGTGAATTGAGTGGTCCATTTGACCCAAAAGGTTTGAAACTGCTGATCAACAGAATATTTCATAAGTGCATGAATTCATACACGGAGGTGATTCCTACCCATCATAGGGGTTTCTTTGCCTATGTTTCAGGCATAGATGTTTTCTACAGGTTTTAGTAACAAATAAGAAGAGCAAACTTTGTTGTAGTTTTAGTAAATTCATAACACAACCCTTCATTTAGGGCATCCCTAGGTGGATCCTAGGGATGACTTAAACATACACTTGTAGATTACTCTCAAGATGTTGATGAATACTGTGATGTCGAAGACTCACTGGATGTACCGGTTCTTTCTTAGAGCCAGTCTTAATCCAGATATTAGAGATTTGATCAATTATGAGTAATAATTATTCCATATAGAACATGCAATTGGTATAAATAGCAAAATACTATAATTTATCCTCCATAGGGGCTGATGCATGAAATTTAGCCTTATGACACTGGTATTGATATAAACAATTATGCCACTGAAGCCTTGAGTAGAAACTTCAACAATTTGACTCTACACAGTAAAAATAAGAAAATATATTTGTGCTTTTTCTACAAATCTTAATGCATTCCATTTCACAAAATCAGGTTCAGATGTGTTCACATATGTATATATGTATAGCTGATGATGGTGTAAATACACCAAAACCTGGTCATGGTCCTGGAATCAAAGAAATTCATTAAAAATGAGCATGCAGCAGGTATCAGGCAACCTAGAGAGCATATCATAATAGAGTTCCAAGAATAGAAGAAAATCAATGACAAAACTATCAACCATCTTGGGATTTTAGTTAGGTTTCATCCACTGAATCAAAAAATAAATATTTGATTAATCACGTTACAGCAGATGCCAAGATGAATGCCAAGACCACTGAAGTTGTCCTACATGCTTACAAGTTCCTTATGGTAAATGTCTGCTGGTTTCTCTTTTTTTAGAAGAGGTTCTAATCAGAGTGAGCCTAAAAATGACTGCTGACAATCTTAAATGATTTTGTGTGTTGGCTAAAACAAAACTACTTCTACTGAGATGACATCAATTTCAGCCTCATAAAAAAAGGCATTTTTAAGGTGTTATTGAAGGATAGCCAAAGAAAAAATTCTGACAGAGCTATGGAACATTTTCACAGATTTTTTCCAGCAAAAGAAAGAGATTTATGTAAGAATTAAAAGCAAATACTCGAGCAAAAGGTAGTTACATCAAAACACACAAAAGGTACTGAAATTGCTTTGGAAATTGTGTCAAATTCAGTTAAAATGCTGTTTGCTCCTATCCCTTGAACTTGCTTACAGAACTCATAGTAAAAACCCCAGCTTACAATGCACAACTAACAACTGCTTATAAGGCTTAAATACCCATCCCCAATTGCACTGCAACCTGCTTTAGCCAATCATCTACCTTAATTAGTTAACCAAACACTGTTTACATAAGCTGTATCACCATCTCCTTTTCTCACATCTCATGCTTACTGGGTCTTCTTCACATCTCTTGCTTCGAGTAAGAAAGGGCGACAAAGAGTGGATAGGCAGTTTATTATTTCCTTCCAAACACTAGCTTAAGACACATCAAACAACTTGCTACAATTAAAGGAAAATCAAAACCAGAAAGAGGTGAAGAATGACTAAGTAATATTCAAAACACATAAATGTTATAGAATGCTACAATGACAGCATCAGGTAAACCTGATGGCATCGTAGCCAAAATTGGTCATTGAATAAAACATGTTGAAGAAATTACCTAGTCATTCTTCACTTCTTTATAACATCATTCCATGAAGTTGGGCATATCATGATAGATGATAAAAAATATTCTTACATTTTAAGATATATAGTACTTGAGCATGAAACTCATATAATTATGCAAAGAGTAAAAATGAAGTCTTGCCATAAACTGCCTAAGACACTATATTGCTTAAACAACAGCAATAAATAGATTCCCTAGAGAACATCTTTACATGGGTTGTAAGAAACCTAAATCTATTGTTTACTAATAAAAAAGGTAGTGAAAAAGAAAAGATTTGCCTCAAGTTTACAAATCCAATCTGTAATAATGAATTAGGTAAACAATATAAAATGAAAAGGTTGGTTGTAAGGAATTCCATAAGAGAAGTTTAAATTACAAGGATACTGACTGTGTTGGGTGATAAAAAGACTGAAACCTGATTTTATTCTCGATGACGAGATATCTGTAATAGCACAATCATATAACATTAACTATTAGCATAGGAGTAGTGACATTATCACCTGTCAAATACTCCAATAGTAAAGGATACTAATACCTAGTTTCTTTTCACTTTCTTTATCTCTGCCACAATTTTTTCAACCTTTCTTCCATGTATATGCCTTTTCAGCCCTCCCTTAATATTATAAACAATATTTTTAATAGAAATATTTATAACTGTAAGCTAGTTGTATAGATGTGGATGAAACCATTATACTTTTTTCCCTGAGATAGTCTAATCTAGTCCCTAAAGTAATATATTGGACGAATTTATTCATTCTGAATGGACAAGGTTTTCTGGTTTCTACTTTAAGTAAGAGATCTTCAAATAATTAATTCAATCTGAACATTAATTCCAACAAAATCTCAAATAATACCTCCCACTGGAATGATCATAAACAATTAACAAATTTCCACATCAATTGGGCTATGTATGTAGTTTGTATTTTAGCATGTGATTTTTATCCCCGGTTTCGGAGGGTGTTTAGGGCAGTAATTTGGGTAGTTTCTTACTCAACCATAACTTGCAAAGATTTTTGTAATATATAACACCCTACTCTTTCCTCCTCAATCATTAATTTCTATAACTATTTTAACAACATGTAAGGTTAAGAGATGGCCTACATGAGTCTGACCCTCATAATAAGGGTCTTTTAAAGATGATAGCAATGAGTTTTCATCGAGTATCCACTACAAATTAAATTCTTAGTTAGTACTAAGTATTATGGTGATAATATGACTAATACTTAAAATAGGACATATTAGAAAATATTGTTTACAAAATGAAGATGAAATGAAGACTGAATCTATCCCTTCTTCCAGAAATTTACATAAATTACTATTCCTACTTGAAGCATATATTCAAGATCAGCTATTCATAAAGAAGAGAGACAACTGTAGAACAAAAATCAAAATACAGAAGTATTAAAACATATACAAAGAAATTCAAGGGATTATTGATGCTGGTAGTATAGAGGAGTGTAGTACACAGTGTTTAAGATTCGGATATTATGACAAAACATTACGAAACATAAAAATATAACATAATGAGTGAGAAAAACTGTATAAGACTGTATTTATTGCAACTGGCTGTTGCCTAAAAGTGCTAAAGGATAAATCTCTAATGATATATATGACAGGTATGTTTTGAGTTAGTTAAGACAAATAGAGATGATGAAAGATAAATAAGAGAAAAGTGAGAGGATTTAAAGGGCCATGGGGGCAAAACAAAAACTCTAGTTAGATACATATGGGGTATCACGATAAGAAAGTGAGAAGAATAAGAGCACAAAATAAAGCTTAGATGGATAAAAACAGGAGAAATACACAAGGATAAAAGATAAGCATGAGTAAGTCAGGTTACTAAATAATTAAAGTAATAGAATGAACAAAACATATTTTTGCTTAATAAGTAAACACTCAAAGAATTTAAAAGGCAAAAACTAAATGGATCATATAATCAATTTGTTGCTCACCCTTAATGCGACTTCAGGTGTAGATATCATTCCTCCCCATCTTGTGACTCTGGCCCTGACAAGTGTGTTTGACCATCTTATCACTTCATCTCGCTCCATTCTGTCAGCTATTGCTCTCATGGCTGGATTTGAGATCCTCATAGCACGCATGAAATCCTGCAATTCATATAATGCGATTTTTACAATTAAATTCTTGATAAATAATTTCTTTGCAATCGTAATTAACTCTAAAAGAAACCAATTCTGTGATACTATCAGGGAAGGAATGAATTCTTTATCAGTCAATAAGGTTGGATGTCCAGAAATACAAAATAGCACTACACTATAATCAGACAATTTACAATATCATATTTACCTCAAAAAATTCATTTACGTAATAAAAAGGATTTAATGCCAGCCATAATGATAAAAATGACTTTAAGATTCTTGCTAGGTTGATATTGTTACTTCTTTGGTAATTTATTGAACATCATTATGTCCAAACTATAGCGATGTTCCATCTTTCTACATAAACTAAATGAGGGTGAGTTGATTCTATGAGTGTTTCTTGCATTATATTAGTATATTTTCCATCTAGATTTTGAGTTCTTCCTAATATGGATAAGAATAATAAGTTAAATGCAAAATAAGAATTATCTGCAACCTATAAAACAATTGTTAGCTTAATTATTAGTGATAATCTGTTTTTTATAGGTTCTTGGAGTCCATCCATTTTTCTCAATCCTCTCAATTGTTGCAATCTTAGTCCATTCTTCGAATTATTGATCATTTGGACTCATTTACTTCCATTTTTCATTCATCCTTTTACTACTACTATATCTCTCCTTTAGTAAGCATATCCTTATCTATTACCAGTTTTACATTCTGTGGACACCTAGTGATTGCTAATTCTCTCCAACATGCTTGGACGCATCTCCAAATATACCACTCTCTTACAATAGAATCCCAGTGAATTCTTCTCAATTCCTGTGTTCATCAAACCATGTATGCTGTGGTTTTCCTATAAGTCTTCTTCCATCCTCTCTTAATTCTAGCTAATCATTCATTTCATGACTTTAGTTTCAGCCATTCTCTTATTTTATCTTGCTTTGTTTTGCCTACTATAATCCTCAGAAACTTAATTTCTCCAGCACTGATTTAATTTGGTAAGCATATGCTTCTTAGAGAAAATATTCTTCCTTTTCCTTCAAGTTAATGATTTATTCAACATCCTTTTCCAAAATGTTCTTCTCAACAACAACTCTTGCCTGATTTCATTTCTCCACTTTAGCTAAGAAATGAAACCAAGTTCAACTGGCCCTGGCCCTTCAACACATGTGTTCCATATGTATTCTATGATATTTGTTGTCCTATTGCCTCTCCTAAATCTAAACAGTTCTCCTGCATAATTTTCCCCATCTTTCTATAATTATACTTCTAATCAATACTTGTGATAGCTTCACTGTATAAAAGAGCCTAATTGTTTTATGTCCTTCATATCAATTTACACTCATCCTTATTAATAAGGGTATCATTTCAGCCAATTGGAAATCTGTGGGTCATTCTCCACCACACTCTCACTACAAAAGACTGCTATTTCCTTCATTTCCTATCAGAAATTTCAGGAATTTCATCCAAAATTATCCACTGCTGGTGCCTCCCATCTTTCATATCCCTTTGGCTGCTACCACTTCATCTTAAAGTATATCTTGATTTACATTATCTAATTCTACTGAATATTTTCTTCCATATTTAGATTATGCAGTTCATATTTTGTTCTATAAAGATCCTCTAGGGATTCTCCCCATTGATATAACAGCTTAATCTTCTTTTAGCAAAAGATTTTGTTTGTCTTCAATTTCCTTAGAGTGATTAACTTAAAAAAGGACAATAATTGCATTGGTATACATATCATAGATTCCAAGTAAGCCCTCTCACTAAAAGAGATTAGTTACAAATTAATGCATATAGATAGAGATATTTATAAACACAATGTATGAAAATGACAATAAGGATGAAAGCTACACAGTTTTCAAGAGGAAACTAATGAAGATGATTGAAAGATCGAAGATGCATTGCAGGAAATTCTTAAGAAAAAGAAAAATATGCATTCACTATTAAAATTATTAAAACCAACTAACTTTCAATAGCTGCAACTCTCTCTTTTGCTCACTTATTTGAAAACGTAACTCCGCCATCCCTTGCTGGAAATCTCCAAGCTTTTGCTGTTGTGTATGTATTAGAGATCGCAGCTCACGGACACAATTATGGTCCTGCAAAGGCAATTCAAAGATTAAAATTGATTCTAAATTCTTTATTTTCATTAATTTTCGATATTGATAATTGCTCTAAACGAATTCAGATTTTATTAATCTTCACAAGTTGATGGAGAAATAAAATCAAACGCAAAATTTTTTGTTGAGGCAAACAATGAAGACATTCCACAGAAATAAGTTACATATTTACAAAATTAAAATAGGTGAAACTGCTTCTCCATAATTAGGAATTATCAACAAGGACAACTAAAGAAGAATCTCGTACCTTCAGTTCATCCTTTGGAATAACTAGACCACAACCTTGTTCACACCTAATGGGCCTCTTAGGGTTGTGCAGACATTCCTCTAGATGTGCAGCTAATAAATCCAACTTCATCACCGATGTACACCCAAAAGATTTGTTATCACAAGTAATACATAATCTAAAATAAAAATAAGAATAGATCATTCAGTATGCGTAACATTCAGAAGGTACCATTTCATAAATACTGCAATAAGGAACCCTCAATCGCAAGGAAATACGCCAAAACATCATCAAAAATAAAGACAACTGGCTCAAACTGAGAGATATTCCGCATAAAACTCATAAGTTTGTTTTTAAAAAGCTTGCTTAAAGACTAAACATGATCAGCAAATAATGTATTGAACGTTTCAAAATATTCTCACGAGGCAATAAAAATCAATGTAATTGCAAACCTAGATAGGAGATTTCTTAATATTCGTGGAACTGGTCTCAACTGAGCAAATGTGATAGGCTGTCTATCCACTGGGCATGTTGGCTGACGTGAAACCCACTCCTGTATGCATGCTTGACAAAAAGCATGCTCACACTCAGGAGCCTGGCGAGAAAATAGAAAACGGTCAGTTTCCATGCAATATTAATGAATGATCTTCATGAAATATCCTTAAAAACTCACTTGCAGGGGATCTTCAAGTACTCCAGAACAAATTGGACATACTAGTTCCTCATCAACATCACCCTGGAATCTATTCAAATCAAATCCCATGCTTCTACTCCTGAAAAACATAAAATGAAACGAAAAAACATGCAATTAAAAATACTAACTTTCTTCTAAGAGGACTCATGCAAGTGATGAGGGAAAAGCTATAATCTACTTTGGAAACGACGAAGTACTACCAAAAGAGAATTTAAACTTCATAAACAAAGGACGAATAGACTGAAAAATGAAATATTTAGACTTACAAGTAAAAATAATTTAAATTCTATTGGTTTATCACTCATTAAACTGAAATATAACAATTTTTATCCTAAGGTAACAGCAGGGATCGCTTTTGCTAACTACTACACCCAAGGTATAAAAAGTTGAAGAAACTTACCTTTTGAGATTAAAAAAAACACCCTGTATTTGGAATTATATACATACGCCTAGTGCATTATAAACGTGCTTAAAACACGGTACTTTAACCTAAGTACATTTTAAAATTGCAATTTGTACTCATCCAGCTTTCTGATCAATCTATTCGTTCATAGGTAAAACAAAAAACTAACTCTTAATAGGCAGTATGAAAATTTCATCGGACATATAGCATTATTATTCACTTTAATGATATCTGTGATCGCTTAAAATGAATTAGAAACGAGTTAATGATTAAATTTTCATAACAGAAAATCGTCTACAAAGTCTAAGGAAAAATCAAGGCACTGATAATTTCTGGCTTTCGGGTTATTGAGTTAGACGCCATCTTAGCAGAGATTCTGTGAACAGTTATGAGGAAGTCAGATCAAGGTTCCGTCGATAATTTATTCATTAATGAGTTCGGTCGCCTCTAGTTTTCTTAGCTATTTGTTCATCCTCGATTCTGAAATCTAGAAATTATTCTTCGCCAAGGGAATATATGTCAATCCTATAGTAATGAAAAGACAAGTCTATTTATATTCCATCTCTTAAAATTAAGAACCCTGCTCAACTTTGATATCTCATTCGCGGAGAGTAACCGAATCTTTTACATCGAAAACTATGTAATTATAAATATTTCGTCTTTGGCTCTGATTTACACATGCAAAGTTTGTTATAGCTGTATTTACTTGCTTCCTATGAAAGATGTGACTATTGCTTGGATTTTTGTTCAGAGGAAATTCGGAAAATTTGAAAAACAAAGTAATAGTATTACTTAAATGAAGTTTTCGTACCTGGCAATCTGAAGTTGGTAAATAATTCAATGTAAAAATCATAAGAATATATCATCAAAGCATACCTCTTATCATTAAATCATTGCAATACGCCAAAATAATATTAAATTATCATCTATAAATTTATGAGTAAGATACCTTAGGTAACCTAAAGATTAAGACTTTTTCTTAATCTTTTCCGAATAGGTTAAATACTGTTACTTCTTTGAGCAAAATTTTTTAAATGAACATAATATAACATTTTTTAGTATCGATTGTCGTATCTGTCAAAGCTGGAATTCCGGTTATACATAACTGCAAGCAGCGAAAAGTTTTCAATCGCATAACTCCGCGAACCAATTCCTGTAACGGAAAGTGCCGTGCTAAGTAGATGCAATTCCAACACGTTTCATATCCACCATGGCAATCGCTTTTGAAGGATGTGCTATCTAACGCCATCCTTACTCAGAGTTCATCAAGGTTTCAAGTCCGTCATGAGAAGGTGGGAATGTAAAGCCATCTTAATTAACATTCAACCTTACATTGCAATGTTCGCTGTGTGGAGGAATGAAAGGAGTGAGCCCTTGGTGTATTGGAAAATCAAATTTTTGTTTCGTGTTGCAATTGTGAGCAAGACTCAATGAAGTCACAGAATGCTCCCAGCCCCACGAAATAAGTCGATGTTATTTTCACTCCATCAGTTCTTGTTCGCTCTTGTAGTCCTGCGACATCACTTAATGCAAAAGAAATGAATACGGGTGCTAATGTGCATAAGAGAGAGAAACCTAATGTTGCTAATGAAAAGTCAAGTCTGAATTATAGTGATGAAAGTATATAGTTACTTAATACCCATTATTTGCTTTTTATTTTGTTTCTGTGTCTTCAATTAAATTCACTTGTAACTTATCGTATTTTTGTTTGTAAGAATTCAAAAAACGAAAATTTATAACTCTAGGCAATTTTGTATTCAAATTTATCTAAGAAATTTCTTGAAACATCAAATTTTCTTATAACTCAGGAATTAATATTGGCTATTATTCTATTAAACTAAATTCTCAGGATAAATTATTCCACGCAATCTTCGGAGTTCATACTATGTTGTAAATATATTTCACTATTCTAATGACTTCTTATAGTCTAAAATTTTAGACCTGGTAAATCAATTAGAAGTATTATCAATTTATCACCTGTCATTTAATTCTCTACCTTACCTGGTTGATACTTATAAAGAGAAAAATGCTGTAGTCTTGTTTTTCCTCTTTGAATGAATTTATCAAAATGAATTATTTTGTTAGCACCAGTGCCATCTTAACCTATATGCCTGCGGTATTCGAAACTAATACTCCATGAGCATCGGGGCCCCATACTAATCTTTGTATGGCAAGTCACTTGCCATAAAATTAATATACATTTGGTACTTAAATTATTCTATAAAACCAAATTTCTGTTTGCCTCTTTTCAGATTGTGAACTATATTTTACATTTACTTCTTTTTGTCAACGCATGGCTGTCGTTAGAGGCACACTGGTTTGCCCAAGAGCCTAAAAATCTGATAAAAGGGGCCTATCTGTTATGATGGCTATGGTTAGTGCTTCTCTAGCCTCTACTTCTACTTCAATTACAAAATCTGAATGTATGTGAGACCTTAACTTTAATTATCCCAAAGGAATGGTAACCAAATACTTTTTCATATCAGGAAATTCAATGAAAAAGTAACCAACTGAAGGTTTTCCTTCCAGCGTTTTCTCTAAAATGTATTACATTTGTCTTAAGGCTGTAGGGATTTAGTGTTAATTTCAGTTAGAAGTGGATGTAACTCTGATTTGCATCATTTTATATGAGAGCTTAGAGTAGGGTTCATTTTTGGTTAAAAATTTTTAGCATCTCAGGAATCAGATTTCACAGTTTCATTTCCTAGTTATTTTAAACTATCTCTCAAAATTACTGATTACAGATAAAGTAATATTTTCCATTTCTCAATGAATTTCAAGTAATTATACACTATTAAATATTAATTATTACTCAAATCTTGTGACAGGCACTCACTCTCAGAGCTGAAAATGATTTTTCATCTTATTCTTTACCTTACACTAATTCTGTCGTAGAACCTCTTTGTCCAAATTCTGATTTTAGATTTACATTGAATCGACTGTTATTGGATGAAATATAAGAAACCTTTAGCGGCTTTTGCAGATAATAGGGATGAATTTGATTAATAATTTTAATAGTATTTGAGGTTCCTGAAATAATTCAACATGAGAATAATAACATCATACTACTTTTCTTTTAGATTAAGGCATAGGAAAATACAGCATCTTAACTAATGAAGAAATCATCTGTTGATGTTCATTGAATATAATGTAGTGCTCCACTCAAAGGCATAAAAAATGACAGGTATGAGAGAAAGGTACTAATAGTTTGTCATTCCTTCATCTCATCTAATTGTTTTCATTTAATCATTTTTAAGAACTATTTCAAAGATTTCATAGTTGTTTAAATGGATGAATGCTTTAATGGCCCATATTTTATATCCAATATTTAATATTTTACTTAATATTCAAGAAAATAGTAATTTAGCATAGGGACAGATTACTCAAGGCTAAATGCTTGGTTTGCATTGTTTTAAATTCATGATATGCCTCCTGATGTTCATGTTTTATATTTGTTTTATATTTGTTTAAGAATAGGCATATTTATCTCTTTTTTGCTCTATTAATGGTGCTATTATAAAGATAAAATCAAATGAAGCTATTAATTTCTTCCTCATAACATTTTCCTTTTTAGAAACATTTCAATACTAAATTATGGAAAGGGTAATTTTGTAAATTTACCCCTTAAAAGTTTGAATGAGTAAGAGTTTAAGGTGGAGCTATTTCACTGAAAGTTAAAGCAATTTTAATTTCATTGAAGCAAATATAATTCATATTCCTACTGAACTAAGCTAAATATTTTTAGTGCACTCCCTCACTAATGTAATAAATTATAAAATGATGAATTTCTTTTCATTAATATCATGAAGGGATTCAGCTGATTTTATTTTGGGGTATTGTGTTGCATCATATTTTCCTTAATAGTATTGATGTCTCATCCAGACAAATTATCTAATGGTATCATAAACAGTTGAGTGATTGTTTTTTCCTTGCTTGAAGTCGCATTTGCAGTGTAACAATTAAAAATTTTATGAGGTGTTAACCTACTTCAATTACCCTTTATATTCACTACCAATAATAATTACAGGTATGTTAGTGTTATAAATTAAAAGCCAATTTACCTTTAGGAAGTTGTTGGCACTGTTGTTCTAATTAAACTTATGAATATCTAACAAATATCACTCAATTTTTATGTTATATTCTTTGATTTATATAAATTATTCTGATTATTTGATTTTCAACTATGATATCTTCTAATATATATGTTGTCTATATGATTACTATTTGTCTGTTTTTGAGATAATCTGTGTACACTATTTGAAAATTCAAACAATACCTTGACTTAAGATTGGATTTTTGAACATTATTTTGCTTTAATTTTCACCAGCATAATAGCTTTGAAGGAACAAATGCTAAAATACCTATAAAAATCTCATTTATGAAGAAGTAGTGCAGTCATCAATTACTCTACCTACAGGTAATTCAATATGAAAAACCAGTTGCTTATATCTATGAGATAGTCAATTACACCCATATTTTCCCTCTTTAAAGAGTGATTTGGCATTTGTAAAAGTCTTATAGTACAGCCAGTACTAGGTATGAGTAACTGTCAAAGCATAGAAAAGAAAATTTATCCTAGAAGAACAGAAAGTAATATCCTGAAATAAATTGAATCCACACTTATTCTTTGGCTCAGTGGCAGATAGCTGAGGGCCTTGCTGTTTAGGAGCCCATAAACAAGAATACTATCATTTATTAAGGTGAAGAATTTCGTAGTTGGTTGCCAGTTTCCTGCCTCTAGTTTCTAAAATTTGTCCCCTGCTCTGGTTGATGTTTAATTGAAAAACTTCATTGTTTTCTTAATAAGTAGCTCATTGAAAGTTATTTGCAGCAACAGATCTTTTCCATTTTATATGGACAGCAGTCAGATTTCAATGTTAATAAAATGTAAATTAAATGTATTAAGAACAGGATTTTAAGGTGTTTTACTTTAGACATTATATTTTGTGCTTAATATTATATCTCAATTCATGGACGAGAGCAAAAAATCCAAACACCATTTTCTTTGTGTGCTACTTCTGATGCAATGAGAAATGATGCTTTATGAGATATGTTATAATGAGGATACATATATATGTGCAGCAGAAAGATTGAAATAAATCTTTTCTTTATCTTTAAAACCCTACAAAATACATAGACTGTCCTAGCTAAAAATGTCAAATGCTAACATACCGATTGGTTACAACGCAAGAAATATATTATGGTGCTAATGATAAATTAATTATTAATATTAATGATAAATGCAATGGATTAATATTAATCCATGGCAATATATGATGAGATAGTGACGGCATTCTGAATATCGGAACGAAATCTCTCAAAATTCTTTCCTCAATTGTTATGTCTTCTGCAAGCGCCCTATGCTCGATTTCCGTCAATTCCGTGTAAAATTCGCTTATATAATATTAATTTTTGACGTATTTGGCCTCATTTTTATTGAAAAACTGAAGCAAAAGTTTTTACCATCGTTTATTCACACGTATAGTTTCTCAATTCAATTTCAATTTGGAGTCGCAAACACTTTATAAAAGTATCTAGAAATGTGAAATTTTGATTATATGCTATGTTGCCGCGAACGATAAGTTTTATTTGTTTTTACTTTTTGTTAAACTTTTAACTGTAACTGTCTATCAAATGAATAAATCAATTACAGCTGGAACTTAGACTTAGGAACTGGCTTTTTTCATCGGTGGAAATTCAATTAGAGGCGAGCAATTTAGTTTCAAGAATACCTCGTCACTTTTTCTTATCATAATTTCCTCTTCAAAATCTTTCACAGAAATTTTTTAAAATTTACGGGAGAAGAGGAATTTAATTTGTTCTGGGAAAATAAAATGAACTTTCGATTAGATAAGTTCGTAGCCATAAATCCTTCAGATATCTTTTCATACTCTCGGAGTAAATGCGCCATCGCCCCTGGCAAATCCAGACGAATGGTGATGGATTTTCGGCCTCATTTCTTTCTTATTTTTTCTCGTAGGGCGCTTTACTTTCAATTTTTCCGCCTCAGCTACAGCTTCACCGTGGCGAGAAGGAAGTCTTTAAAGATATCTAGCTTCTAAGGTCAAACTCATATGCCACCTGCTGGTTCTTTTCACTTTTTCCGCAACTTCGACATGGAATTCCACTCCATAGTACATCTTTTATATACACCAATCGTTTTCAGAGCTTTTTGAATAGATTGTGCTACAAAAACAACGAGGAATCGCTTCAAGGGTCGATTGTATGTCTGTTCATTTGGTCTTCACGTTTAATGGTTCAATATTTGTTTTGTTCAATGTTTAAATATCTCTCAGGTAAATCATAAGATGCAGGAATAAAACACCGATGGAGATCACCAAAATAAATCAAAATATGCCATATCCTTCCTGCCATATTTTAACATCTCGTATTTCAGAGTGATCGTTTCATTCAAATTATTCTTTCTTCTTTTCCACAGTCATATTGGTCTGTTTGAATACATATGTTAATATTGTGCCATCACATATTTCTAAATTTAGCGACGGAAATACTGGGATGTGAAATGGTTAATTTCTGAAATCATCATCCTCGCGGTATCTAAGAATGTCGTGTGATTTCAATTTTTGGGATGATGATAGGAGGTGAAATTCCCTCTATTTTGTACCTTAATTTCTAAAAATTCTTGAAAATTACAAAGAGTGAAACACCTTCAAGAATTATTATTAGCGTGCGTTTTCTCCGTCTTTTTTGAGTTTAAGTCACGAAACTGATCTGTTCTCCAGGCGGGAACTCAAATTTCTTTTGGACGACAATCGATTATTTTTGTGTAGTTGCTGTTTCAACTCTGCCTTTATTCTCAGATGAATAAAAGTCACAAATGATATACAAAAGAGATTAGGTGGAGTATGGAGCGAATGCTAACAGGGTCTGCCATGCCGCCTGTGCTTGGGAATGAAAGAAAAATTCCATTCTTTCGTGGCTTGGGCAAGCACCCCATCCAATAGGAGAGGTTTGCTCATCAACTCGTCTGGCCCTCGTAGTGACTCACACCTCCATCACAATGGGATTCAAGACCGGGTTTCCCGTCACTATGTCACAAAGGCCGACAGACGACCACTTTTTTATCCAAGGGCCTGTCAATGAACTAAAATGGCCTTCCTCTGTTGGATAATTTTCAGCCAGGATCCGGGAAAACAGGCCAACGCAACCAACGTTAATACCAGGATAGTAATCCAGAGACGACGAATTCATGTGGTTGTATAATGTTCTAACATCACTTTTGGAAAATATTTGATGTAGCCCTATGAACCAATCTAGATTATTTTTGAAGAATTAATTAGAGATTAGCTAAGAACAGAAGAGTTTCCTATTTAACAGTTTTTGATGAAGGTTACCTGGACATCCCAACAGATGGCCATTGCAGTAAAATGATGCGAGTGAGCACTATTGACTTGGGTAGCGATGATTTCCTTCAAAACACTTTGAGAGAATATTTGTTCTGGAGTAACAGATGACGATTATTTTCGATTAGGATTGGATGAGGATGAAATATTCCTGTAAGCGATAATTACTCTTGGGAAACGGTAGAGGACATGCTAATTCATAGCGCAGCTTGTTCCTTAATTCCTATTATGGGTTAAAGAGGCAATTCCGAATTAAAATTTCTCCTATTTACTTTTCATATATTAACACCCCTGTTCAGTAAGTTCATTTTATATTGACCATATTCATTGCTGATTCACTGAGTTTTGGAGTATATCTGGAAAGCTCTATTTGGCCATACGGTTTAAAAATCTGAGAATGGAACTGTCAGTATTTCAGCTGGAAGAGTAAACTTTGAAAAAAGATTTCTATTTTACTAGCATGAACTGCGGAAATATGAACGAGCCTAAAAATACGTTTAAGGATAACAAATTCGAATCGCTGAATTATTTGTTGACTAAAAGTAGCCCAAAGTCAAGATGTAGAATATACACTATATATTTTTACATTTAAATATGCTTTTGAGTCTTATCGAAGGATTTTGGTGATTTGGATTTGAATTTATCGATTTTTCATTCACTCAAAACCTTTACGACATTTGTGAAGTTTTCTTTAGAATCTCCTGAATTATCCTATCAGTTGCGGTTATATCTTGAAAATAAAGATTGGAGGTCCTCCAAAATAGTATCTAGTGTAGTATTTATCAGAGAACTTTGTTTGGATGTATCGCTGCTTCTGCAAGATGTGGCACAAATGAATTTCCAACACGCCTCACCCATGCAAAGCCATGTTTGCGTGTTTGTTTAAATTTGGTTTTCATGAGAGATTTTTCCAGGTTAATGCCATTGCCAAGCCAACTGGTGGTCGCGATTGTACCCAATTGTTGATTCATTTCATTCTCGCCTTAGGCATGAAAACAGCTCCTAAATGGAAATTGGCTCGACATTTTAGGTTTTTCGTTTCTTTCTTTCTCGTTTGTTACTTCCTACAACTTAAAATAGTTGATTTGTATAAAAGTAGTTAAAATACATTCCAAATCCAGTGACTCTGCTAATGAAATTGCCAAAATTATCTTCTTGTATTTTAATTTTTATCGCTATATTGGTTTAATTTTAATTCAATTAGCTGAAATAGAAAGAAAATGTCAAACTACAAAGTCCATGGCTATAAGATTCAATAATTAATTAAGCGAGTGCTTGGATTTTACTTTGAGCTTAGCGAAGGAAATTCATAGAGTTTACCACGCCAATATTAATCCAAGTCAAATGCAATACAATGTTATTAATGCAAGTTGATTTTTTCTAGTATGATAGTACGTGGAATTTAAGTTTTCTTATTCGCCTTATTTTCAAGAATAACTTTCTGAAAGAAAAATTTTGGGAATCAATATATTATGAATAACATCATGAGTAAATAGTTTATGAGAATGATTTTCACCGAAAAATACATTCTCAAAATTATATTTATCAGATAATTTAATCGATTGTAATACTTCAAAATATCGTTAACAATATTTCTTAAACAGGAAAATTTCCAGAATCGCTCAGCCTCTATATATAATTTTAAACCAAAAAAGCGAAGACGATTGCCGTTAATCAGATACCGTTTTATTTTGCTGAAAAAAATAACCAAGAGGGCACAGGTTTACAGCAGGTTTTCGTTTTCAACAGTCGTAATAGCGGTCCGTGGAGAATTTATTCCTCATCCTTAATAGGTTTCTAGAATTGGATTTTTTCCGCGAAAGCCGATTACCAAGAAAAACCGGCGATGCAATTCAATTCCGATTCAGCGATTCACGTCACGAGGGTCCTTTTATAAGAAGAAGGAAAGAAAAAATGGAATATGTATGTCGTCGTTCAGGAATTCGGGGAGTAGTCTGTCTTTAGGTGGGGAGGACCGGAAGTGGTGGACTAGAGAGAGATTATTACGTGACTCTGCTCGCCCTCAACAGGCAGTGTCCATCCACGGCCGCATTCCTTACTCCTCTCCTTCTCTCGACAGGACTCTGAATTAAAACTTGGGAGATGACCAAGTTCCCCATTATGACCTCGGTGCAATTACGACAAATTAGCGTCCTTAATCTTTTCCGTTTTACTTTCCCAAGCTTTATCACGTGGCTTAAGCGACGAGCAGGAAGTCCTCGCGTCGAAATTTGTAATTAATGCATGTCGATCACAATGAAGGTGTTCTTGGCATCCATGAATCTAATTTCAAATGATGCTTGGCAATTTATTGCAAAATTGTGATTTCTTGTCAGACTGCCTATAGGAAGGGATGTCATATTGTGACGACAAGATACCGGGGCAGATAAAATGTTGAAGAGATTTAAGCCGGGAAAAAAACCGTGACTGCTTTAAAACTAAAATTTGGCCAATTATATAGCTTTGTATCCAACTATTTAGTTGTGAGGAGAATCGCGCTGTTGTTTAACTTTAACCTATGATATATTTTTACCTTATATTTAAGTGATAATTTACTATAAGTTATAAATTCAAGCCGGGAAAAATTATAATGTGATCGAGCCTGTCTCGATTTAACTTATGGTCTCGGTCAATTTTCAGTTTCCCTGGTTCAAAAGAAAATCTCTGAATACAACGTAAGATACAGAGATTTCAATATTAGAAATTATTCTAAGAATTTTAAGAAAGAAATTTTATCATTTGCACTGCAGCACCCACTTGTAAGTGTATTGAAAGCACGTGAAATCAACTTAGACCAATTTTTCCTCGATCAAAATATGATAAATCCCGCTTTCTTGCCGTAAAAATATATTAACCCTACTTATAGATCAAATTGTTCGACAATACTCGTCGAAGGGATTACCATAGAGGATAAATTTGCAACAAACAATGGTTAAGAGAGTATTTTCTAATTTATTTGCTTTTGGTATATTTAAAAGTGTAAGACTGAACTCTTAATCTGCTTATTTCTTCCGAAATATTTATCCTCGTCATCGATTTCTCCATCTAACGTTCATGAGAGCATTCTATTTACAGCTAAGCGTCTACCTAAAAAGATTTTATCTATGTCATAGCTGACTTTGGTAAATCATCCAAGCTTTCACAGAATTTCAAACACTGTTTTCCTTTCTCTGCCTTGTTCCGTTTCCAAATATTATCTATTACATAGTGAATTAAGGAATGGTTGGTTGAGACTGAATCCATAATTTGATGTAGCACATTTTTATAGATAGGAAAATTATCACATGTACGAATATAATCAGTCCCTGAATTGTTTATTTTAATTTTAATTTATTCAATTTTATCCATTATATTTAAGCAAACTTTGATTGAAATATCAGCTATTTTTCATTCATTCAAAATTTCTCGCTTAGCTGCGTGGTACTCATCCTTGTTGCTTTCAGAATAACCCTCCGAGACCTTTATTGACTATAAAAATCTTCCTTAAACTGTAATTGCATAGTCCGATATGCGGAAGTTGCTCTCCCGTTTGAGATTATCACCCAGCAAATATTCACGGAAGCAATCCGTAGTTTCTGGCGATCTTCCCCCTCCGTTTTGCAGGCGTTGTCCAGAGGTTTTAATGGGCGTATTCTCATTTTTTGACTCAGCTTTTCTTTATTTTCAAACCGCCTAAGTTAATAGCCCTAGTTTCGTTCTTTGCGTGGGAAATTTCCTTGGTTACACGCTTCGTCGGAACCATTGGCAACCGCGCCCTCTAACGATGCGATTCGGACGATCCCCCTTCTGGAGGCACTTCGCCATATGAAATGCCCACTCGTCCATTTGCCTAATTGTCCCAATCGCCTCCGCATCCAACTCAGACAGTCCGCTCTTCTTTCTCTCCCTTTCGTCCTTGCAGAATGATGGACTTTCACTCTCTCTTTCTCTCTCCGCTGTGGATACATTTGCAAGTCGGGGTGAGGATGCTGTTTTCGACACCATTAAGATACGTGTCGGAATACAAATGGAATCGAATTCGACACTAATTGTGAGCTCCCATCGATTGATATGAAACGTATATGCTAAGAGTAGTTGCGAAGATTAACGCAATGATCGACTGTACGTACATAACATTTGAACAAGTGCTCCGGGAATTCGAAATTATCAACTTGTCTTCTAGGAGGGTGACTAAGAATTATTCTGTCTTTCAGCGATGATTTTTATATTATCTGTAACCGATGAATCGCAAATATTTTGCTTTTTTCTAAATAACTGTAAAAATATTTTCTCTTAGAAATATGGAAGTACAATAAGTATTTCGTTTTGATATTTCTTCTAATAGATAAAATAAAAATAAGGAGAGTTTAATATACTTCTAAATTCGATACAATTTTTTGGTTATATTTAGATTCATCCAATAGTAATAATGAGAGCATGTGCGCTATATTTTATTTAAAATTTCATGAATCTCACGATGCATCGTCCCCAATGGATATTGACGAGCTAAGTCTTTCAGTCTTTAAAAATTTCTATCACTTTTAACGCATTTTCTAGTAATAGTTTTTTACGTGTCATATACGTATATCCTTTTTTACTTCGGTAAAAGGAAAATTTGGACGTATTTCATGTCGTTCTTTTATTAGCTCAACCAATGCATATGTATAACCTTTACAAGCTATACCCTTATCTCCTAGGGGCCTCAAAAATTTAAAGGAAAAAAACTGGATGTTCGCGATGTAAAAATGTCTCTAGATACCTGTTAGGCTCATAAATTACCACATATTCCACTCAAAAACAGAGACAATTTGTCATAGACAGAGGAGAGCTGTGCGTAGCTTTACGCATCCTCCATTTCAATCGATATTCAATGATAAGCAAATTTTCCAGTAGGATTTCGGTGTTGTGCAACTTGAGAAGTATTCATCTATTACCTTCTTGCCAGTTTAGATTCATACCAGTCTAACGATGAGTATGAGCATTATCTCATGAGGAAGATTCGTCAGCCCATCTCTCCCTCGAAATCCTCTCTATTCGGCATTATTCACTCCTTTCAGCATTCCAACTCGCAACAAGATATCGGAGGAAGCGCAGGCGATCAAAACAGCGGCGGACACGCAAAACACGCGCGAGAGAACACTGTGAGAGAAGGGAGGGTAAACAGAACGAAGGACAGACTTCCGGTGAGGGAGATTGAAAAGAAGTTTCCTCGCAAGAGGGCGTCGGCGGAGAAGATGGCCGTCTTCAGTCTGACCTCCAAGCAATCAACAGTTACCCCTCTCTTTGCCTCCTCTATTTACATCTTTACCTCTCCAAAATGGTCATCCTTATCGCCCACCCACGCCCCTCGCACGCAACCTCTATCATTCTCTTCTTCCCATTACCGCCCTTCTTTCTCCTCTACCCTATATTTCCGCCTATAAATACCTCCTCATTTATCTCTTCCATTATATCTCTTCTTCCACGTATTTCCTTCTTTCGAACCCTTTTTTACGTACCGTCGACCTCCTTTCCGCATCTTCCTTATAGCCGCACATTTCCCTTTCCTTTATATCTTAATTCGAGAGTGACTTTTTTCTTCTCCCTAATCTCTTTCTCCTACATCTCTTCATTATCCCCTTCTTTACTTCTTCCTTAAAAATCTCTCCCCATATCGATTCCTCTCATCTGTCCTTTATCCCTTATCCCCGTCTCTTATTCATCCCCTCTTTCTCCATACTTTCCACTCATTGAGCGCCTCTTCATTTCTGACCCTGCCAACCCTTGCGTGGGGGAGGAATAGGCTGTCTACGGGAAATATACGAACTTCTCCGTCTGAATTCCTATTTTCCTTCTTGGGCATTCGACATTCCAATACATAAATGCGATCTTTTTTCATTCCTTTCGCTCCAGTCCTTTTCTTACGTATATGCACATGCTTTTCTCGGGCGTTATCCTTCTGAAACTGTCTGAAGTAGCGGTTCGTGTGTCCTCTCCTGACAATGAATCCCTCTTTTATTTCCTCTATCTCTCCCACAGTTTCTACCCACCCTCAATGCCACACTAGTGCCATTATTCTTTCAGACATCCTCTTGCCCCTCTCCTGGGACTTCTTACGGAGCGTTTGCATTGCCCTTCAACGTCTTTAGGAGGAGATGCGAGTGGGAGGGGAACGCGAAATTCGTCTCAAACTTCCTTGCGGTTTTTTCGTCTGCGTCCCATTGAAAAAATAGCTCTTCGCAGACTCTCTTTTGCCCGGCTGCGTCTGGGATTAATATGGCAGAGATAATAGGAGAGCATATGAAAATTCGTCCGGCTTACTTGAGGAAAGGAACAGAAAAGAAATTCCTCTACTCGTATGGCTCTCTCACTAATAAAAGTCATCCCACTATGAGCATTTTAGGGCGCATTCATAATTTCTGAAGTATATAATTAAGATCTTGATAAAATCTATTTCCCCTCGCTCTGAAGTAAATTTCTTCAGGTTAAAAATTGACACAAATGATTAGTCTTATCGTTGATTTATTTTTTCAAACTTTTCGATATCCTGAAGTCATTTCGTGAAGTAATCGTTTGGTTATAGGATAAATTTTCGAACGTTTAATATCATCAATTTCAAGGAATGGAATACGATTTTATGATCATCAAGGGAAGGGTTGCGGACGCTTTATTACAAAACCAGATGAATAGATTTAACTCATTAAAGAAAGAGAGAATAATAACCGGAAATTCCTCATTTTCATTTCTCACGAACATTTGAGCCCATTAGGAAGTTTCTATCTAGCATTTGAATTTTATCAATTCTCTGAACTCAGAGTTATTAAAATTTAATTAATCTTTTTTCTTCAAAGTAGCTATCATAAAAGCAGCTTAGGTATAGGTATATCAAAAATAATTATAATTTTCTTCTTTCTAAGCGTTCGAAATGTAGAAAAATGAAGTTAGATTTTTAAATTAGATTCTCACTCAAGGGAGGAATTCATTCAGAACAATGCTGTTTGAATCTCATTTGGAATTTTAAATGATTTCAATTTTTCTCGTATAAGAATCATTTAGAATCATTTATTATTGTTAATCATAATGAAGGGGTCAGTATTTAAAAGTGTAGAATTCCGATTTAAATTTTTCTTTTTAAAGTTTTACGTAGTGCTAAGAAACGAAGACGGACAGTTGCAAAGAAATAAGAAATCCTTCAATTCTTTAAGCATATTTGATAAAAATGAAACAGAAATATAATCTGAGATTCAACGTAGACTACAACCTGAAGACCCTGCGCGTCGAGTTAATCTTTTCAGAACTATTCAGAATTAATATCTTTTAACCATCGTTCTCGGTTTTAACTCAAGGTCCTGGTAATTTTTTTTATTATTTCGGTTTGATAGAAAAGGTTGGAGAATTAATATAACTTGAGATTAGGAGATTTCAATGACAGAAAGAATTTAAAAGCAAATTTTGAAGAAGTAATGATGCTGCACACACTTAGAGATTCTTAAAAGCGAACGAAATGAACTTGAATATGATTGTTTTAGTGAAAATTCCCGCTTTTACTCGCTTCATCATTTGATAAGTCCCGGTTTCCTATCGTTTATGGTATATGGTAACCCTGCGTATAAGTGGGAGGGTAAAGGGAAAAACAATCGGAAATGGTTTTTCACTTTACCTTCTCATCTTCCTTGCCATTAGAGAACCACTGAATAATTTACTTTATTGGTTTCACCCAGATATTCATGGCAAAGATGTGAGCTCACTCATTTTTACTCCATCTCGGAAAATTCTTGTTTTCTTGGGAAGTGCGTCTTTAGAGAATCTAAACTAACTATTATATTTTCTCAAATTTAATTTAGAGGGACCATAAAAGCAATATTCCATTCGGTAACTGTTTTTTCTCCCTTCTTATCAAACCGTCCAGCTATTTCAATTTCCGTTATCCTTCCAAGTCTTTGACTACATCCGTTCGCTCCAAACGTGCGCTTCGGCATTCCTTCCTTCGAACCAGATGCAAATCTTTCATAAATATTCATCACGTGTTTAGGCAACTGCGAAAGGGAATTAATTTTTGGAGCGGAATGAAATTCGTTTGGAGACGACTTTCAAGAAGGGAGATTGCAATTGCAAAAGTATTGCACCCACAAAGAGGACTAATGTGATGAGCCGCAGATTATTCGTCTGCGACTAGCGCTTCATTTTTTGCCAATTTTGCTCGAGAAAATAAGCGACGCTATTTCCGTATCGGAGAAAATGGAATGCGACGAATAAAGCATAAGTTATTTTGGGATAAATAAATAAATAGGCTTCGTCTAAAACAGACAAATCGTTTGATAAATATTTAAATATTTGAGATGGATACCATAAATTGGAGATTAATATTTTCGGAAGAATAGGAATTTTTGCCGCAGCAAATTCCAGCAAAAAATAATAGCTGAGAGATATTTTAAAGGCATGACGCATTTTACGAACATTTAAGCCGCATTTATTTATATTGATGATGCTATATGCGTTTATTCAAATCAATCAATAAAAACCAATATTTAAACTACTTCAAACTAATTAAACTTAAGTTCCGATAATCTCATGCAGTAATAAATTATTGACTTTAGATTTTTAACGGCTTGTTAATTTATTCCTAAATGGTTAAAAAAATTATCAGCCATTGGTATCAGCACAATCTTCCTTTGTAATATTTTATAAGCGCTTCGACAATTCAGAAGCAGAATCCGCACATATGGACTCCCACTGGAAGTCGAACCCGGGACCGCTTTCATCAAAGGCGAACGCGCAACCTACTTTACTATCTGCGAGCTCTACTAAAGACCTTATAAAGATCTTATTCCAAAGAGTACACTTGTATTAGAGCAATTTTAGGAAAATAATACCAAATTCATAGGATAGCATTCATGAGGCTTCGAGGGAGAAATATATGGTTCATAGTCAATACTCAGCTTATATAAAAAAATCGTTGGAAACACTCTCAAAGATTTAGTTAACTTTTGTATTTGATTTAAGCCTTTGATTCCCAGGTTATGGGCCCCCGGTTAGTCAAATTGTTATTGTACAGTCAATACAGTATCTCAGTCTTTCCACCATGGGAGAAAGTGATACCGGTTGGGGCAAATATTTATCGGTGTTCACTTAGCATCGTGAGGAATTGTGGTACCTAACGAAGGTAGCAGATCCGGTCAAAAAAAAGCTAAATTCGGCGTCGTGGGAGTCGATGCACTGACCACGTGTCTCACACGGTGAAGGCAGCCTGGCTAGGCCGTAACCCTCAAAGCGCCACGGACTCGTCATTTTCATCTATGGTCACAGTTCCAAGCGATTTAGATTGAATCATTCCGAGAGATTTCTTTACCTGACACCATAAACGTTACTCATAAATAATGAACGTAAAATAGTTGAAGATTGTTTGGTTTCTATAAAACTTGCTCAGTTGAATGGTTGAACTTAACATAACTAACGTTTTGAATTGTCAGAGCGTCAGAAATATAGAGACTGTCAAGATTTGTCAAGATTGAAATTCATCAGGGGATATAGATATTTTCCAAAGAATTACTAATTAGTTTTTTAAGGAAGAAAACTTCCCGCACCAATAAGTTCGTATTTAGAGGCAGTTAAGTTAAAATAGCGGAAAAGGGGTGAATTTTAAAATAAGAGGCTTTTAAAACAAAGTACTTTAGTTATAGAAAGATGCGATATTTCCAGTTAAACATCAGAGGCTCAGGTCAACCTACCTTCTAACTAAGTTACATAACATAATTTATAACTTCCTTTAATTAGGATATGCGAGATATCTAAAAGCGAGTGCTAGCTTCGCCAAAGCAATATAAAGCTCCCTAATAAACACTCTCTTAATTCATGCTAAATTATTAGTAAAAACATTCCTAGTTTTTAAACAATCTTCATAATTTTTCTGAGCTATATTCAAATTTGGAGTATTGCTCATCAACTTGCTGGATGTCGATGATCTAGTTGTAAATTTGTGAAAATAATTTTACTGGATAGATCCTCAATTACTTCCCTTTTTGGCGCCCTTGACCTCACCTGGTCGAGGAATCTATCATTCTGAGAGCTCTTTGATTAGAAATTTTTTATTCATTCTTAAGAATCTGACCTCTAAAAGAGAATGTTACATCTTACCGACTAGCTATAAATGAACTGAAACTTTAGTGATTCTAAAATTTTCTTTCATTCCAATTGTCTTGTATGAATCGTAATTTGCCGTTACTTCACTCGCGTACGTCTGCGCGATCGCAAGTATTTGATATCATATCGGACGCTCTTCATCTGGATTAAAAATGTGATTCGGTATTCCATCCGCGATTATGAAAGCAACTGCGGAGGTTAGTGAACCGTGAGAAACTGGTTTTATAACTGCCCACATCTTTGTCTCTCTATTCCAAGAAATTTCCATGAGATGCATCAGTCTGAAGCATAGGAAAAAAATCCCTCGGTACTCCCTATTAGGCCGCCGTGAAAAAAACGACGCATGCGCATTCAAGTCACTCTTCTCGTAGTTGCTTTTCCAGTTTCTGCTCTGCGGGGCGCGTAAAGGTCAGTTCGCTCCATTCGATGCAGGGTTCAGTTGACAATTTAGATTCGGAGATAAATCTGAAATGAATCACAGGACTTACCTTACTATTCCGCGAACAGATACATATTAAATTCACTCATAAAGCAAAAAATAATAACATCACTTGATCGAACTAGTAATAATGATTCCATGTGGAGTGAAATCAGTTTTAAGAAATGTAGGGGACCAACTTATACATTGCGCGTTAACCAAATTTCATTAATCGAATTCTTTGCATTGCAGCCAGCCGCTTTGAGTTCCAAAGTTAGGACTATTTATCGTATCTTGTATTGTAAATCATCTTAAGTTTATATTTATTAAACGAGTAAAATTTTTAAACGATGAACTCAATAAAGTAATGACTAAAACTCAGCTGCTAATAAAATAATTGTAGAATCTATGAACACAATCTAAACTATATTAAATTTCCTGTTTTCCCTAGACTTTATTGGGATTATTTTCCCTTCTAACCATAAGATTTCTTGATGTTACCCGTTGCCATGTATTTTCCTTTTCATTTAGAATTACTTAATATGCATCGAAATTTATAGAAGACGGTACGGAAAAATTCTGCACTCCGTATTAACCAAAAATTCGGATTATATCTGTAATAACCGTATTACGTCATGAATGTAGTAAGGTTTATTTAGACAATATGAAATTTTATTCCATTTATCAATAATAACCATCGAATCCTTCACCTAATTATTTATGGTGAAATAATATTAGCACAACGATCACTCTTCCCAGATGAAACTTCATAACTAATAAATATAAACCAACACTAATAAATATAACCCAACACTAATAAATATCATATAATCTATAGCTTCGGCCAAAATGTGGTGGAAATACATAACTGAATGCAGATTTTTACTTTTCCACAAAAATTATTTTATTATTATATATTTTTATTATTTTTGTGGAAAAGTAAAAATCTGTATTCAGAATAAATATCAGTTAACATCAATAGTATCACTTGGTAATTTTTGAAAAACTTATAAGTCTTCAAAAACCATTTATTTATCATTGGTGGATCCAAGAAGACGTAATGGACCCCATCATCAACTTGTTATATGCAGTATTGATTTGGATAAGATATAACGAATAGGTTTAGGAGCAACTAATAAATTTTCTTCTTTCATACAGCATCTACTGCTTCTGTCACGAAAAGATGGTGTTTTAAATTCGTTGAAGATGAATCCATAATGAAATTAACTTTATTGCCCCCATGGCATTTTTTAATATCCGCCCATACCATTTACTAGGTCATTACAATACAAAACTACGTTTTAAGTGCATATTATATGATAACTGAGGGTGTAAAAAAATTTCCGAAAATTTACGTACAATTTGGATTTATATACATCAAAATCCATCTGTTTTCATTATAAACATGGACATAAGAATTCTTGTTTACCTCCACCTCTCATCCTCTCAGCATCGCACGTCGATCGATCCGAATCAAACCAATGTGACTTAATAATTGCATGGACCAATCAAACGATTTGTTTGATTTTGGCTTGGTTATATTCATTTGATTGATTTTGAATTTTTAGATTCCTGTAATTATTTTGATGTATCAGAGTTCATGATTTTGGTTGCATCGGTTTGTTTATGCTAAAATGCAAACATTGCTGTTCTTCTTATTTGTTTTATCTGTCATTCTCTTTTGCCCTGGAAACTCATACAAAATTTTTAGCCACGATTACAATTCAATAAAAACATCGGTGAAATCAGGGTGGGTCTCTGTTTATCCACCAAGTGGGGATGGGTAACGGAACATACATATCTGTAAAGTGAAATAATTTTTCTTCGATGTCTTTTGTTTTAAACTTTACCTATTATTTTTTATTCACGGTACCTATAACTGCACTGAAGCGTTTAGATCGACGACCTGAATGATTCTTTTGAAGATAAATAAAGACAAATCTCACAAGAAAGTATCAGACATAGCGGCAGCCTTCGATTTTCTCGAATAATGGAATAAGACTTTTAGATATCTCAATCTGAAATAGCTTCCGTTCGGAGATTTGTAATTCGATTCTTTGGCCTGTTGCTTTTTCATCTCCGTTTTTCCTTCTGAAAAATCTTTTTACATACACCTCTAATTGCTATCTTTACTTTAGAATTTATTCTCACTATATTTATAGGCACCTGTGAAACATGTGAGAAGAGAAGACATTTCTTGGTTTATCATTAATAATAATAATAATAAAGAGTCTTTATTAGGGCGAGATTGAGACTGGAGAGTCTCTTCTTACATCTAACCCTTTATTAAGGCGGCCACACCCACTTTAAGGAAAATGAATTCGATCATGTTATTTCTTGTGACTCGAAAAATTTAAAACTCCCTCTACGGCCCGACAAAAGACCGTCGACTTCAAAAACAGAGGTATTGCTACAAAGAATTGATTTATACTAAACCAAGAAAACTGAAATGAAGAAATTTAAATTCAAATTTAAATTATTTTTTGTTTCAGTATAATTTAAATTCTTGTGCTTGTCTCCCTGTTTTTGTCATGGGGTTCCACTAAATTAAGCCCCACGTAATTGATATTACTGTTGACTTTCTCCTTGGTTTGTCGAATAGTTATAAATTCCAGTTACAGGTCTCCATTCGCAAATACGATTTTGCGCGTATGCAAACATTAATAAATATTTTTGGTGCCACAATTCACCTTTAACAGTATAATTTTGGCGTCAAAACTGTAATTAACTGGATTTCTTTTAAACGAATACTATTCGGTGGAAATCTTCGAATGAGGCTGCGTCAATGACTTGAAATCCTTTTGTACGTATTTTCTCGACCCCAAAAAGCAAATGACTATGAAAGAGCTCGGAAGAGATAAGATTGCGAATAAAGGCTAGATGGAGGTACTCAATATATACCAAAGGCGCTGGTTATCTCTCTCTTTTGAATAAAGCAGCGCCGAAAAAATAGCTCATAATTCCGTCTCAGATTCCCCAGACCCTTTCTCTCCTTTTCTTTCTATCATATTTCTACCATCCTTCCGCTCATCCCATAACCCCTCCTTTCATTTGCTATCTTCCTTACCCTTTCCCCATTCTAAATCCACTCAAAATCCCTTCTTTGGCCAGAGCTAAGTCTCGATTATTAAATCGAGTCGTATTTCTTCCGATTCCTCCCTCGAAGAGTAAACACGATTTTCCGAGCGCCATGTCAATATGCACAATTTCTTCTCCCAAATACGCACCGCCTTCCGAGCTTATAGAAAAGCTTTTTTTGCTTCTTTTACTCGGAAAGGCTGAGCTTTTCTTCAAAGGCCGTGTTTCATTCGGATGGTGACTTCTTTATACCTTTTCCTAACTCGGCTCCGCTGAAACTTTCATTTTTTCGATTAAGCTTTTATAAGTTGCGCCTCTTTCGATGTCTAAATACGTCTTATAATAGGCAAAAAATTATCTTGTAGTTCAAGAAGCCGCCGAAGGAAAGTCGATCGAGATGAAAAATATCCTTAAGAGGCATTAATCATTCAGAATTCCGCCTGTTTTGAGCGGATTCAGGAATAGAAGCAGCTACAAAGTAACCGCCCTTAAGTTAAGGCCGAGATAGATGAAATATTTGAGGGGTTTTACCATCGATTCAGACGGATATCCAAATGGAAAGTTCAATATTCGTCTTTCCAATTTTCACTTTGTTATATGGAGACTTTGAATACTCTTATGCACGGCGAGGGGAGAAATATTCGCTTTCATGTTCCCTGATAAAATGAAAGTCAGAACATTCCTGGAGGAAACAAAACATGTTTTAATTTTGATCAGTTAATTTGGTCATAATGCGAGCAAATGTTTGCCACTAGGCTACGGATTGAATTTAAAGAAAATAATTTGCTTCAAATATTTAATTTAAATGTACACGGAGTAAGGCAAGTCTCATGTTTTCAAATAGATTACTTTTTGTTGATTAATGGACTTTTAGCTATTTCTTCGAAATTAGATTCCTCTTTGGCCATAGGACTTTAAAATTCACTCTTTTGGATTTCTTCAACTGCCAAAGCTTCATTCATTCGAACGAATTAATACCAAATGTATGAATCTACCTTACCTCGCCTTACAAATATGTAGAATTGTGGGTTTCTGTATTTTATATCTATGATCGTTCCTGCTGCCACCGATTCTTGAGCGAAAAATCCAAGGTAAATAGGGACAGCGGAAAACGGAGGTACGCGTTTGATCTATCTCGGGAATTAAAGATCAACATATTCTCAGATGGCTTGAGTAAAACTTGGAATCAAATTCTATAACTAAAATTGATAAAATAGACACTAGGTTTTAAAAACATTCGTGACCTTTTTGTTCCTAAGAAATCATTAGATTTAAAATGATTAATCAATGCTTTGATAGAGTCTAGAATACTTTTCTCTCTTCTCCCGGATCATTTTCCAAACGATACACAGGGTTCTAAACTCCTGCATGATATCGATGCATTTCAAGATTAAGATGGATATTTTATTCTCTCAAATCATTTTCCCTTCTTGCCGTTTGAGGAAGTAACATGACAGTATTTCAGAAGGAAATTTACACGATTTTAAGTGAAACTATTTATGGTGATACTACTTAAATTCGCTACTTTAATTTTTTCCAATGGTCTCTTTGTAGCGGAATACCGCAGCCTTTACTATAAAACAAGAAAATAGTTCAGGGTTTTGTAATGTATGGAGAAAAATTTGACTATTTATTGGAGTATATTAGGAGTATATATAATATTTGAATATTTATAGGATTCGGTTATTATCTTTTATTCTGTAGAATTTTAATATCATGTTTACACGTCTAGGCTGAATATAGACACTTCTTTTGAATTATGAATGAAATTCCAATAAAATATTTTATCAGAACGTAGCTGTGGAATTGGAAATGTCTCTTGAATTCGGTAAAAAACTTAGTCAGATTAACGAAATGGAATAATCTAGTGAAATACTTAAAGAACTCCTTTGCCTTCTAATTCGATGTGTTGGCGAATTTGGAACCTCGACAAGCCATTAGTGACAAGTGGAAATCGTATTTTAACCATGAGAATTAGATTTGTTTTTCATCTTGCGAGTTTTCTTATCGCCGCCGAAAAGCTTCGAACGAAAGAATCCTGTGTTTCCTATAAGGGAAATGCTTTTACGAAAATTACTCTCTATTCTGCTACGTAGGAAATTCCACTCTATCGTAAAGCTATCAGAGAAGATGTATTTCTCTGTCTCAGAGAAAAAGAAGAATGAATTATCAGTACTTTCATTTCCTCTCTCCGTTGTATTTATGTAATGGTGCAGTAGAAAAGATTGCTTCATACATTTCTATGAAAGGCGTGTTATTTTTAAATAAGTATAAGAAAACTCATTGAAATTTTCGAGTTAAAAGAGATAATCGATGAAAGAAAAAAATAGGAAGATAGGCTGAGAGATAAACGTCAACATTCGAGAGATTTGTTTACTTTACATTTTGGATATCTTTGAAAGTGTTTTGATTTTTATCTTAAATTTCACTCCTGATATGCCTTGCTTTTACAGAACCAATTCTAAGTTATCTCTTATAAGGGAATAGTATTATAAAATTAAGTTTTCGAGAAGCGGAAACTAAACCTTGCATATAAAGTATTTATTTTGCCATGAAAAACACAAAACAATACTTTATTAATAAGTTATTTCAAGTTATATCTGAAATAAAAGAGAGACGATCATTCTTCTTTCGATCCTAACCGTTCCATTTAAGATTAATATTAAAATTATACAAGAGAAAGGATATATCATTATCAAATTAAGGGAAACGGAACGTAATGTATTGGAAATGAAAGTTGCAATAGCTTTAAACCATTGTAAATTTCATTTTCTTTGTCTCATTTGCATGCTCAAATTTATTAATTACTTCGATTGATTACTCGCAGACGTGAAGCTGAGTCAGATATTAAAGAGATGGATAGGAGCCTGATTTACTTCTTTTGTTTTAACATTTGGATCGTTTTTCATGAAAAATAATAAATGGTTTCACAAGTCTGCAGAATTTGAACAATATTCTCTGTATACTATTAAACAAAGGAGGATAAAAATAGAGATAGAATTCATTATACTCACTTCATAGATAGATAATGAAAGATAAATAATATTGAAAAGAACGCTTTTAACTTTACTATTGTATGTGGTCCATACTCTGGGTAAGGGTGGAAGTGTTCTTTTCATTATTTTTTTAATTTCACGTAATCGAGGCTGGATTATTAAATTCTATAAAATAAGAGGCAAGAGTGCATGTTTAATGAACTTGCGTGCCAATGTATTGCCAAACTATAGAGTGAGATGCTGATATTATCTATTTAATTAAGTAAACAATGGGTTAAATATATCATAAGTGATATAAATAATCATTAATTATCACTTATGAAGAGAATACACATTTATTTACTCCGAGGCTTCATTTTTTAGGTGAAGTATCGTGACAATGATTGTGCAGTCAGAGTTCAACAGATTTCCAAAATATTCCCAACAGCTAGCCAAAAGATTTCTTTCGCGTGCCACTTTGGTCACGCCAGAGATTCGCCACCCCTGTTATACGGCAGAGAATCTTAAGGAGGAATTTAGCGAATCCTTATACCTTCTCCCTTAATTGTTTACTTCCAAAATATATTCTCGCCGGAAATTCTTTCCCGCATAATCTGTTATCTTTCTCTTCCTGAATTAAATTTGAATATCACTCCGCCCAATTTCTCTTATCGCTTACTCTCATCCATTTTCACGTTTTTACTTCCCACCATCATTCTTCGCAACACCTTCCTTCCCTCACTCTCATATTTTCATCAATCTCCTCTCCTTCTTACAATCCTCCCATTCTTTTTAGCCCCTCCTTTTGTACCTCTTATCTTGCCCATTACTTCCTGCCTAACCAACCTCATCGCCCTCTCCAACGCGCCTCATTTCTTTCTATCAGTCTCACGTTAAGTCTGTGTCCGTTTTTTTTCTCATCCCCTGCGTACGCCTTGCCTTTAAAGATTATCCCTTTATTTTTTCGTCTAAAGGAGGGTGCGAACTCCAGCCCTCTGAAAAATGATCGCACTTCCGAATTGACATATTTACGAGGGCCCGAACTGCGAGACCCTAAAGAGGATAGAATTGAAAGTAACCGATCGATTCCGAAAAATATAGTCCTTATAACAGTTTTCTTACGTGATGAGATTCTTTCGTTTCGTCCTCTTCGCGCGTTCGTAAATTTTTAAAAAATCCTGCGAAAAGATCTGTGGCGATAAGGCATTTGGCGCTGTATCTCGGGTATCCCACTGCCGGAATAACTGTGAGTAAGTGTGGTAAATATAGGATCGAAAATGAACACAAGATATTTTCCATTTTCCGCTCCCCTCTCGCACTCTTTTCCCTTCCCTACACCTGCTTCTATCATTCTTTCCTCTAACTTTTCTTATTCCAACTCCAGCCCAAGTTTTATTCTCGCGACCCATTTTTCTCCATTACGAATCCCTCCGAAGTCTCCAACCTGTGCCCTTCTCCACATCCTATTTTCACAGATATATTCCTAACCTTTCTACTCCTATTTTTTCTAAGGCTACGTCTTCTCTTTCAATCTTATATTTCCATTATACATTTTCCTCCTCATCGCATTCTTTAGCCTTCCTTTCCATTGCCATCCTCTTAATTTCATTATTTCTCTTTAAACAAATGTTCTACTCATACCCCTTTTTTGCACAAGCTATCTTCTAATAATTCTTTTCTCGTATATATGATCTAACAAAGAAATGGCGTGGTTATTCATCTATTTATGAATGGGGAATTTTTAGCAACCGAAAGTCTTCGACGCAAGAACCATTTCGAGACCCAACCAAGAGATTATTCACCATATAATATTGAAAAAACGTCTCTTTTGCGCCCCTTTAACGGTGAGGCCCTCGGCTAGCTCCTAGTTCACCTAATGGTAAATCTTTTCCTTTATTTATGTATCTCATAGAAGCGATGCATCCATCAAATATTACAACATATTTTTATAAATATCGCATTCGCCGTTCTAATATGATAAAAATACTATGGTTATTAATATTTTTCTTTGAAATATAAAAGATGCTTCCCTATAAAATCATAATATATATGAATATATCGCATTCACCCAATCGATTTGATCTAGCAAAGGTATAGTGTAGATATTCTTCTTTTATGTATCAAATACCAGAAATAATTCCCTAAAATATCTATCAATTCCTTTCTACGTGAATATTAACATTTGTCATGGAAAAACTCAAGATTTTCTAAATGATATTTCTCTTATTTCAAAACACGTAAACAGCCATACAGGTAACACGTCTTCATTAGACTTCATTTAACTTAAGGTTTAAATTCTATTAGCGACTTGTTCTTCAGAATAAAGAAGTCGATGAGAGTTTATAATCTATTAAAATGTTTAAGAGATCGTAGCCAAATTATTCGGAGCTTTTTATAATGCGTTTCAGCTTGAATCAAAATCAAAAGAGAGTGTTAAGCATAAATATCTACCATATGTTCTGTGATGAGGAGGCAATTCAACTAAAATATTAAACAAATAATGCTTTCTATAATAGAATTAATGATTATTCCTTAAGGTTAGGTATATATTTTTTATATTTACTTGATATTTTTTGATTTTTTCTCTTTAATCAAAATATAAGTAAGATAAGAAGACACAACATCGTGGAAATTAATTTAAATACTGTATTTTTTAAAAGCAGATATAAATGAATGTCTCTATTTTAGCGGAATCTAGAAAATAAAATTCTCCTATCCCTCATTCTTTAGAACCCATCTGCAACCAAAACCCATTAGATGGTTGTTAATTCCTTTTATTCTGCTTTCAATTTAGCTTTTAAAAAGAAGTAAGTTCCGTAATACTATTATTTTTCCATTTATTTACAGAGTGTTTCATTTTTCGCTACTAAAATTTTTGCACTTTCTTTTGTGTATTGTAACGCTCTGCATTCGCTAAAATCATATCGATAAATTATTTTTTCCTTCGGATATCCGATTAGTGAATAAACATGCTTTTGGAATTCTTATCTCGGGAGAACTGAGTGTGTCTAAAACCAAAACAAAAGAGAAATAAAGTAGAAGTTCCATGTTGCCTTTCTCACAGTAATGCAGAAGGCTGACCCTACCTTCATTTTATCATTTTACGGGCAAGATTAACCTTATTTTTTGTAATCCTTACAGGCAAAATACCATACATCATGTGTTTATACCAAGTAGCTTAGTATAAAATAGGGAATTACCGGTTTCTTTTCTGTTCTAGGAATTTATTTTCCTATTTTCCCTAATAAAGATGTTTGATCAAGAATTTCAGAAAAATATGTTTGAGATATCTCATAAATTTTCCACGTCCAACTTAATAAATAATATATAAATTTATCTTATCTGTTAGTACAGTTTGTTATATTTTCGTATTTATACATATTTCGTGCGTCTTACCATTAGAATACAATTTTATTACTGATTAATTATCCTGATAACTTGAATAGCACAACACAAGCTGGGTTTTTTGTAAAGATGCAAAGGGTAGTTATTAGAAATTTACTTTAAAATAAACAGATGGTAGATAGAAAAAATGAAAAGTACTTTATGCAATAAATGTTTTGAAGAATTTTATGATACAAATCGCATAGTGTTGACTGATTAGATATGAAGAAGATTGATAAGCGAACTTAAACACAATATGCTCACAGTTGATAAAATTGGTTTACTTAAAGTTTAAACATTTTTATATTAGCTTCACTTTGAATTGAAGATGTAGAAGTAATTTTCAACTGCGGTAATGAAACTTAAATTATGTCTGTTTTCTCTATTTAGGATTATTAACGATTATGAGATTACTCTTCTTGAATGGACGATGGATCAATAAAAAAAATTGAGCTTGTAATTGACACGAAAATAGAACCTACTTAAACTATAAGACGGGAACAATTAGGATTTTCAATTACCAACATTTTATAAACGGGAGTTATTGGTAGGGCTCAGTCTTTCAGAGATTTGAGATTCTAGATAAAATATAAATGCAAAAAGAGAATAAATGCAATTTGCCAATAGGTGGCCTATCGAGAATTGATGACCGGAAACGAGTTCTAATATTTTTCCATTTAAAATTAAAGACTGCTTCAAATAGTATTTATTATTTTGAAAGTAATACTTACAAATACATATGCATACCCGATAAGACAATCGCACTCCGTCGGTTAAAAATTATTATTTGTTACAATTCATTCCGTTTAGAAATTCTTAAAAACATATGAAGCATACAGTTACAATACTACAGTATTGCTTCATACGAGCAATTTTCTTTCCATAGAGAAGCAATTATTTCGCCCGTGTAAAGATCTCTTTTCCCCCTTGATAATTTATTTCACCAAAAAGAATTTATAGAAGATAATATTTGAAAATTGTCTAAATTTTTTAAGTCCGTCCATCTCGCAAATTATGCTGTTTAGTTTTAGCAACACTATATAAATAAAAATTATCGATCTCTTAAATCAGAAGTACTGTTCCAATATCTTCGCTCAGCTACATCTTTCCACTTTTTGTCATAAAATACTTTTGCTTCAGCAAAATACAGTGCATACTTACGATTGCAAGGTTGAAAAATTTGTGATAATTGTCTCAAATTTTCCATAAAAAAATCACTGTACGGATTACTGTGCCACTCCCAACTTTTGACTGATAATTTCCTAACCTTCTCTTAGGACAACTTTTGGTGACGTATAATTTCAGAAGAAAAATAGAAAAAATATCTTAAGGATACCTTGAGAGTAGTACATATATATGATATTCTCCCATTGCATGCATTGCAGGTTAAAAACCGATTTTCCCGCTCTTCTGGTAAACTATTCTTGGGATTCGGGAGCGAGAAACCTGAAACCTTATAAACGAGAAGAATTGCAGAATAGTATTTTATGTTTGTAACGAATCCAACCAAATGAGGCTCTCGCCGATGAATGGACATTCAGCGCACCACAACGAAAGGTAAAAAGAAATAGTGCTTACTAATCGATTCGCTCTTTTGGTTATCACGTTTGTGATTCATATGCATGCAATTAGCCAATGGTAGAAATTAATTTTAAATCCTTTCTCATCCTCAATAAACTATATCGGAAATTATGCGGAAACTTATGTGACGCACAGAGCAGTAGTTAACGATATAATTTTTGAAAGGTGATAGAGATTTTATTACTTGAGAATGGCGATATTTTGACGATAATCAGAAATTACGTCCGTTATGGCTTAATATGGGCTATAAAATATCGATCGATCATACTTAACTTCCGTTCCATTTTCCAAACCTATTTTATTTCTTGTTTATCTTCTACTATCTGGAAACCTCGTTGACGTGTTGCTTTTGCGTCTGCGGAGTAAGAAGTCACCACTTCGAGCTCCATTGGCGCAGAACGCCCTTAAAAATCAAACAGGATCCTAAGTTATTGTTCATTTTCATATCTTTAGTTATTTAATTATTAGAATTTTTACAGAAGCGGTTTTATTTACTCATTCTCAAATACCCATAGATGCAGCCAAATATAAACCACACCCTTTTTAAGCAATGGGAAAACTTTTATATCTTTCTGACCATATTAAAATTTTCAGTGCACGCAGACATGAGCGGATTTTCCCCAAAAGATGAACAAACCTATATTCGTTGCCTGAGTTTGAAAATTTTCGAAAACAATATTCGTTGATCGTAAAATTCATTTTCAGGGTAATTCGTTATCTGAAGTGTCATTTTATTTATTTAATTTCCTCAGTTTTCTTTCCATCTCCCTCTCGCTTTCTGTGTCTCTTCATTTTTCCCTTTTCCTTCTTCGGCAAGTGAAATAGAGGTAGGACTTCGCATTTTGCCCGGAGAAAGGCGAATCCAATCGAATTTACTCCTACTTTTTCAATTTTTTGCTTTCTTCCATTCCGATATTTTTCATTTCCTATCTCAATCTCTACGACCGTCTCCATCCTTCCTTATCCATGGAAAAGCTTTTTTTTAGTTCTATCTTCGAGATGTACTCGCATCACTTGACGTCCCGTTACTTCAATTTCCCAACCTGAGGGAAGGTGGTCTTTCTACAAATAACGCTCCATGAGCGGACACCGCAATTACGCACACGTGAGACTTTAATTTTGTAGTGGCCGAGGGTTCTCTTTGCAATTGAAGGTTTTAACGCAGCCGGTCGTATATTTTGGGTTTTCCGGATAACAAAGCGAACGGAATTCCATCTCCATCCCCGTGTTTTTTTGTCCGTTTTTTTCTTTCTCGCTCGTGTTATTTCTCGGAATTTTATCAACAAACAAGCCCCCGGATATTCATAGTCATAACGGTCTCGACGACGTACTTGCAGCGACGAGAAGGAAATCCCCCGCGGAAAGAGACCCGAGGGTAAATAGAGCGTTCGCGTGGGGGTTTATATCCAGCGTATTGATGGCACGTGTGACGAAATAGTTTCTGCGTCAAAAATGTTGGGTAATCTGGAAAGAGGTCATCGAAAGGATTCCTTCATCGTTCCTCCCTCATAGCCCAGATCCATCCAAATAGAACGGGGAGCGATAAAATGGACCTGGGAAATCTTACAACAACAAATTTCTTCCTCCACTCTTCATCTTTCCCTCTTCATCCGAGTCGTAAAAGTCCCAATCCCCCACCGAAGAAGTATCATCACCTTCCCGTTGAATCCAGAAGCAGCCCTTTTCAATTTCCACGCATCCTTCTTCTGTGTGGCCTCTCGATTCGGACCATCATCATCGAGATGAAACTACGACTCCACGTTACTATCCTCTCATTTCGCCCAAAGTGGGAGGGAAATACTACTTTCAATGCTCATTTTTCGACGCTCACTTCTTCTTTACACCCTTTTCCACAACCAATCATTACCTCATCTGATTTGGTACTCGAAATTGAATTTTCAAACGGCTATTTTAGATCCGTCTATCGTGAGTGGTGAATGGTACTTTATTTTCCTCAAAAAGAATATCTCCTTGAAATGTTTCTCTTTCGAATCTGCCCTCAAAGTACATTTCGTGATTTTAGAAAATTGTTGTTTTGGAGGAAATACTACCAAATGACCTGTTGCATAGTAAACGGATCGAAAAACATACCTCAGAAACATTTTCGGTCGAATTATGAAATCAATAATGACGATTTCAATATCCTATACCTGTTTCAATGTGTAAAAATCACAAAAATCAAACAACATCAATGCTAAGAAAAAATTAACGTACGGAAAGCGATTTAAAGTTGAATATCCGTAGTTCCATCGCTTCTGAAAGTGATGCAGTGATTTCAGGGCTTTCTGGGATTTGCAGTTCAATGTGATAATTAAATAATCAAATATTTATATGATAACTCTTCGGGTGGGCATTCATAATTGATGAAAGTATTGGACCTTTGCTTTATAATTTCTAGTTTATGTTATTAATAAATGTATCACGCAGCGGATAAATATTACTTAGAAATAATTCTAGTTCCGGTAAAAATCAGAGTTGCGTTTGTGCTCTTTTCAATTTATTCAGAATGGAAGGACAAGAACTGCGTTTAAATTATCATCCATGGGTTTACTTATTAATGATTTAAAGGGCCATTGTATATTTATTCATGGGACTTGTAGCAGATATGGCGCGTAGATTTCTATAATTTTAATGTAAGAACGACTGTAGACTATAGATGACTACGGAAAGTTAAATAGCACAACAATATTCGATCTTCTTTCATGTTACTATCGATTTATCATCCTACACTTCTACGTAAGACTTACTTTGGTGTTACATACTATACGAGGGGTGTCTCTACCTCCATGCTAATTAAATGGTAATTGTAAAACTTAATATAACGCTTACTGCACATTTATAGAACATAATTTTCTTTTATTACTTTATTTAGATAATAGAGGCCAGGCTATAATGGGATCTGGTAATGAATTTTTATCACGGTCACCTATTTCCTATAGTGTGCCGTTGGGATCGGAGTTTTAACTGTTTCTATTATCGCTTTATATTATTGACATATCTGATTGCTATGAGAATGGTATATACATGATCTATGCAGATGATTTACAAATTTATCCTTATGCTTCTTGGTATATTATTACATAAGCCATTAATGGGGATACCGTTGCACTATATGAGTGAGAAAATCGCCATTCTTCAAGGTTATATACTTACAAGACCCTAAGACTTGTTCTTATAACAATATTGATTTTGTTTTTTTGTACATAATGATTGTGTTCAGAAAAAATGGACGATGATCGTCCCTTATATTCATAAATCTCGGAATTACTTTGACATGCACTCTTTCGTGGAACCCGCAAATTTTGTAAATGTCCGATAAAGTAAACAAAAGATTTTATCAACTCAAAGTACGTAGTAACTATCTACCTTTTCTGAGAGGCAGGATGTTACTATTTTAAATATTTTAATTGATTTCAAATATTCCTTAATAAAATTCTTTTTCTCCCCTTTCTTAACTACTGCTGCCAAATTTTTAAGGATTTGAATTCCATACAGGCACTACTTTGTATATTAAATGGTCTTAGATTAATTTTCAAAATTTGGGGAGACGAAAATATTTCTCCATAACATCTTGAGATAAACTTGCTTTCTTTATTGCCTAATTCCCACCTGTAACATCTTTATGACGTAATCGCCTACAAAAACTCCTAATCCTCAATAAACACCTGATCAGGGCCCGAAAGATATTTACGTTAAATCTCTTCACTTGATTGATTCTCAATTTTGTTGTCCGTGTTCACGTGTCGAATAAAAATTCCCCTCGTCATTTGTGCAACGTTAAGAATAAATTATGTAATCATTTGCTTTTTTATATCCCAATTGGTAATTACAGGAAAGAATTATTCTTTTAATTTTTCACCCACTTTAAATTTTTACTTCGTTCCTTATTGATTCTTTTTTAAGCGATTCTGTTAGTATTTCATCTCATTACTATATATTTATTTTGTATTATTCTTTATTCTTTATAATTTTTTATTTTATATTATTTATTCTTTGTACATTTATATCTGTTTCATTCTAATATTTTATCTTTCAGAGCAGATAAATTTTGTATACCATTCTTTTCCTTTAGTGTGTTTTATTAAATTATTGTTATCAAAATAACACTTGCCATTTTAGAATCATCTTAATCTTATCTCATAATTTCCTTTCACCATGTTAATCTCCAATTATATTTACCTATTTTCTTGTGAATGAGCAGTAAATTTCTAAAAAGGAACATTCTTATCATACTAGCAATGAACTAAGATAGCGAGATTACTGCATTTATGTTTGCTCGCGATTTTTACAGCTTGCTTTTCAAACCAAAGAACTGTATAGTAAAAGAGAGAAAGAGGTATGCGGGATGGAACACTCTTCGAAAGGTGTATGGCTTGATTCCGAGCACGTGCGCCTCTTGGACGGCGGTGGCCAGTAAATGAAACCGCTCCCAAAATGAGTCCTCTTGGAAACAGATGACGCGCGGAGGATGAGCTAAAAATGAGGGAAGGACATAAAGGGGGCGTGGACGCGATATCTCGTCCGATGGTGGGCGACTCATTAACTCAGGCTGACTCCTACACCAATATCTCTTTCTAAATTATCACACACGCTGGATCTTCTTTTTATTGACTTTCTCGCACACTCACTCTTGAAATAAATAATATGAGCTTGCTTCGGAAGTTATTAATTCAATTGGTGAAGTTAGATAGCAGATTAAGCGGAAAAGGGGTATTACGTAAAAATTAAACGATATTAACGTAACATGCTCATTAATTTAATAGTCCGACTTTAAAGATATTCAGTTGGGTCGACGCTGCGTGACGCTACACTTTAAGAGTGTCATGCTTTGGTAAACCTGAATTAAAAGTTATTCTTAATTAACCTACTAACGTCATTTCATATTGACTGTGATGGACTAAAGTTCTTTAAAGTTATCATCGCGGCTGAGGAGGAGGAGAAAGATATCTTTTAAATGGGGAGGTGGAGGTGGAGGGAGACCAATAAAGAGATGAGTAGGCGACTTATTTGAAAATTCGGAGAAGCTCATTATCTCCCAAGAGAAATCAATCTTTATCAACCCTGTGTTGCCACATTTAGTATATTTCTTTTTCTCTTTCTTGATATTGTATTAGTAAATATTAATTTACATTTTTCCATCGAATCCCGATTTGGGTCGACATAATATGGTAAATATATACAATGTAAGTATATTACACTTTTCAACATAGAATTGAGAGTCTGATTTCTCTTGGAAAACTACGGAGTTTGTGATAGATAGTGCGAGTCTTCTGGGTCTACCGATGAGTCGATTTAATCTTCTCATCTCTGATAGCCTCTTTCCTTCGCCCCCTAAAAGTTTTTTCTTGTTCCTCCACCTCAGCCGTGAAGATAAATTTAAAAAGATTATATGGTATATCGAAATATCGATGAATCGATTTTGCAATATAGAATGGAAATCGCCAGAGTGGAATCAGAGTCTTGGAATCTGAGAATTCGGAATATCTACCACTTCTGGTGTGAATGCGGACTATTTTCTTATGAAATTAATTTAGCACTTTTTATTGGTTAGTGATATTTTAAGAAATTACTTTCGCATTTTATCCTAGTCTTTATAAAATTCTTCAGATGATTCATATCTGTTTCACCTTAGTCTTTAATTTAACTATTTTAATTATATGGAAATATATTTTCATTCACTTTTATTTATTTATTGTCTGATCCAACAGCAACGGCTGGCAATTTACAATAGCGTAGATTCAACATTCTATTTGAGGTTAAGGGCTAGATATTAACGAAGGCTATATTTACGCAGGATATCTCACAGTTCTCTTAACTGTTGAAAAGTTTTCTTGGTATCATTTTCACTTCAGAATGTTAAAGTAACTTTTACACTGTTAAGGTTTATATCCGAACTCTGCGAGCAATTACCCTGCCCTCACTTTCGTTAGACCGATTCAATCCAGATCTTCTTCCAGAATCAGCCTGTGAGTTGCCTCATTCCCTTTAGGAAATTTTACATCTTCCTTTTGTTATTGTCTGTCACCAACTTTTTATATCAAGTGAATCAATTCAAGAGAGTTCCTCATTTGAATTGAAGTTTCTCTTTAATTTTGTTAATGCTTTTCATTTCTCTCTTTTCGTATTTTATTTCGCCTGCTATAGGTCGTGCAAATTATGCTCTCAGGCGTTTCCTTAGCTTCAAAATTTCAACCTGTGAACTAATAATTTGCAGAAGTGTAAGTAATGGTGGAGGCGTTGAGGATCCAACCAGCTCTAGTGCTGATTCAGCCTTGCAGTCTCATCAGATCTGATACAGCCTTGCAGTCAATTCGATGAAGAGAAAGCAAATCTAAAATATATTTCAACTCTTCTCTCTAAAATATGGAATTCTTCATCATGGATTTTGAAACACCCATCGTAGGTGTAGTTATGCTAGATTGCTCCTAGGCTTAGTTCCAGTTATTTCTCTAGCGATGCTACACCTTATCTTATCTCATTATGTACGAGTATCTAAATACAAATACCATACAATCCATCCATAACAATTAATTCTTATCTCTTTTCACTTACCGTAAATACCCAATAATAGTCTTTTTTTCAATCCCTTCTTATGCCTAAATTTAAGAAGTCGTCTTTTATTTGGATAATACTTTTTCTGGTACGAATTTCATGTCTAATCTACATTGAAATTCAAATTATTGTGAAAGATATAAAATAAGAGAAAATAAGTCAAGGACAGTGTTTTAATAAAGGGTGGAGAAGATAAAGCTTGTATTGGTGAAAACAGCATATGGAAATATGATTGTTCTGTCTAATAGACTATGTCCATGTAACTAAACATTTTCTTTCGTTCCTCCTTCTTTCTCTGGATTTGTTACCAGAAAATTGTATCCACACTTACGCTGTGTTAAATTTTAGTGCGTTTAACGATAAGCTATACAAGGCTGCAAATGTGTTAAGAATCATTAAAATCTAAATTCTAAATTATAATAAAGAAAAATTCTAGATTTTCTGACTACAAATTAGGAGGTCTTTTAACCGTTATCGAGTATTATAGGGTATATAAAGATACAAAATATTAAACCGCGTTGTATTTCTATCTTTGAAGTCATTAAAGAAAAAGCAGAGACTTATAATGATGACTTTAAGAGAGCTACATGAAAAAGGTTCCATAAACAATTCAAATATTAAGAAATTACTCTAAGGAATTGAATGCAAATTCTAATTGCATGTGTTTAAAACGTTTGCCAGTATTCGATGAGCGTAGAAAGCAATAAAAAGGGCTAGGTGAGCTAATTATAGTATCCAATTTAAGGTCATCAAACTAATTACTTAAAAATTAACTTCTGTATTGTAGAAACATCATCCACCTCACACCTTTGAACCTGCGGAGAGTTTTTTTGAAACTAATTTAAAAGTCGATGAACACTTTTCATACAAAGGAGTATTTAAGGGTTGAGTCATCTTTTGCTTGAAAATCTTGTCTTGCCCTTGCCCGGATCAATGAATTTTATGGCACAACTGTTGATCTCATTAAATTAAGGAGGCAAATTAATTTCTTTTGTGAAGAACCCCTTTGTCTTTACAGAGACTTTGAGCAAAGTTCTCATCATCAAAGAAATTTCGCCGAAAAACTTTCAAGAGTCTTTAGTACTCCTTATGCATATCTTTAAAGGAAACACGCCTACTACATCTGAAGTGATCCTCGAACCAATTATAAAATATCCATCTCGAGGGATATGCTAATTACTAGCGCATCAATGGAGAAGTATTTAGAGTGCTAAAAAATTCACAGCGAATATGTGGAAGTCTACAGCATGTCACGGAACAGCAACTACTAAAATGTAAATATATTGGTAGAAAAGCCCTCGAATTATTGCAGTTGCAGTGAAGCAAAATTCCTCCTTATATTACATTGCAGCTTTAAACCAATTTCGTGATAGCTACTATTTTCGCATCATTCTCAATGTAGAATTACTTCCTCCATAATGTAGACCTTGCGGGTGTTGAGTAATGTTACCATTAGTCCACTTAGAGTTAGCAACCATTTGACATGGCAGGAACGATATTACATTATAGAGTTGGAGCGTAAGAATTCGATTGCCAGTGAAAACCCATATCTGAACAAATGAATTCAGCTGTCGAATAACTTTATAAGAAACCCATACTATTTGAGAATTAGTTAAGCGACACTCTGAGTGAAGATAAATAGAAAACGAAATGGGTATCATTTGAAAGCGAAAATAATTTTAAGAGGAGATGGAAAGGATGGGAGAGTTCGAATAAATTGTGACATATAGCTTGGCCTTTTAGGCCATGCTTTTAAAAAGAGTCCAGTATGGGGAATGATCAAAACGTAAAGGTTTCCTTCGGAAAAGATCTACTGTGGTGAATATTTTTCATTTTTTATCATTTCCACTCATCTGTTTATCTAAGTATTTCGAAAATAACAGAATGGTGCATGTACTCTTGTATGAGAGAATGTAAAGGAATTTGTAAATACAAAATTTCTCGTAGTTGCCGCACCATAAATTCATCTTCTTTTGTAGTTGAAGACAGGGGTCTAAAATTAGAAGCAAAGAACACTATACAAGTATGGTAATGGTTCCTTAGTTCTAATTTTCCTACATACCCTGATAACCAGGGTATGTAGGAAAATTAGAACTAAGTATAATTACCTTTTTAATTCCTTCCATTAATGAATCTCGTAAGTTTTTCTGACTTCTATTCTATCCCCAAGTCCCTTGGATTTTATTATTCATTGCGATTCTTTATTAATCCGATAGTGACTGCAAACCTTCGATTCCGCACAGCAGCCTTATTATCTACATATCTTACCAACTTTGCTATTCCCACTATAATATTTGGCATAATTTTCTGTAGGTACCGATATAAATTAAAGGGCTTCCGAGTAGCCAAATGGGCAGCGCATTTAACTTTGATGAAAGCGGTCCAGGGTTCGATTCCCGCTGGGGGCTCACTTGCGAAATGGCCTCAAATGTCAAAGCCCTTTTAAAATTGGTAAGAATCATCTCTATATATAGTTTAAAATGAACCTTAGGTAAAGAGCGACCTCGTTTTACTCACACTGTTTGATTTATGTGCATATTTTGCACAAATCTTAACAAATCCAAACTTTCGAGTGTAATCGAACTCTGTTTAAGTAACCCTCTAATTTTGTTTATCGAAATCCTTTCCAAAATACACAAATTCATACATTAAATTCAAGGCTTCGGTTTATAAATGAGCCCCGTTGCATGCCTTTATTCCATTTTCTCTCCGGAAACGAATCTGTGCATCTCTGCTATATCTCTATTAATTTTTCCCTCTATCTTTTCATTAAGATCTCAGAATAACTTTGGCAGTATGAGCTATTGATCTGATCATTCAATAATAATGATATGCCTTTAGCATAGAATAATCTTGCCAATATACGATATACTGTATATACTGACGATATATCGTATATACTGACGATATATCAGTATATACGATATATCGTATATTGACGATATATCGTATATATAAATGCTGTTATAAAAATGTTCCTCTGTTCACATTCGTAAGCAAATTACTGCCATCAGGGTATTTAACTTTTAACATTTTATTTCCATGGTTTAACTCTTAATGATTAACGAAATGTAAAATATTTAAAAGTGAGCAGTTTTTGACTGCAGAAGAATGACGCCTTTCGTAACCTATTCGGATGTGCATTAGCATATGCTCTGTCATTACGATTCGATTCTCCGCTCATCAAAGCAAACTCCTCATCTCATTTCGCGGTCTTTTTTCGTTTCCTCAGACTCGCATTCGAAGGAGCTCGTATTTTAACGAGTCGAAGCAAGATTCCAGGAAGTCCGTAGAAATCCGTTCGCAGTGAAGGAAAAAATAATATCTTCCTTATTCGTTCCTCTGCACACCTTGGAAGAGTCTATCCATTATTACTTCGCTCACAAATATTTCTCTGTCTCCTCCAATGCTGTCGAGGCGTCTGTCACTTAGAAGCAGTGAGAGAGACACAAGGAAAACCTCTCGCGAAAGCAAGCAACGTCTCCCAGTGATGAGAGTCACGCCTTGTACTCCACTTAGCGACCATTCGCGGACGTAGCCTGCCAAGTAATTAGCAGCGAGAATCGTTCTCACTAGTGTATGTATTCATTTTCCGGCCGTGCGCATAAGCCAAGTATTGAACAGCGGTTGGATAAGGGATGTGAGGGAATTGCGGTAGGTTAAGGTGGTGCGAGGGAGGTATTACGGAGAGGAGAAAGGAGGTCGGTTCAATGACCTGCGAAAATGAAAAAAGAGAATTTTTCGGAGATTTTTGCAGCGTTATTTGCTCCTGGTCCGTAAATTAAGCTTCGGAGGCAAAGCTGGGAAGCACGGAATTGGGACGTGGGTCGTATTGCAGCGACGTCGGAAAAGCTCGAATTTGCGAAAATGGGTGGAGAGACATAAAGAAATGGTACTAAAAATTCCTCTAATATTAAGAAGCGGCTAAAAAACTCGCAGGAAGTGAAGAGGCTCGCATTTTTATGGCTCATTAACTTTTTTGTTTGGTTTAATTCTTTTAATTTGGGTGGTTTGCTGGCCCTTTGTTATTTGTCACTAGGCAATAAAGTTTTAGAACTGATGATGAAACATCGCGAGAAATGATGGTCACCAGAACTTAAGATAATTAGGCTATAAAGCTAAAATTTACCATGCCCGGTCGTTTTTTCTAATTTAAGGATTATAATATAAAATGCAATTTAGAATTAAGATTAACAGTTGGGCGTCTACTCATTTAAATTTGAATGTTATTTTAGATATACTGACATTTCTTATTACGAAGATCGTTCATGGTTGGCTTACCATCTTTCAGAGAATGGATCGGACGAAGGCAATAAGTGTATACTTTACATTGAAACTTTCACCAAATATTTAAAATCTTAAGTGTTTTATTCAATGTTGCATAAATTTTATGAGGGATTGCTTTGTGAGAGTTATTGATTCATCAGCTTCACCATAACATTTTAATCTCGAGGGTCCTTGGAAAAGAGAGAAAACGAAGTCCCAGTTTACAGCTCCTGTGCTTAAACTTCCTCGCCGAGGGAACTCTATTAAAATTCTGTAGTACATACATACTAGGAAACCCGCTGGGAAACACTTCAAATTTATCATTCCACTGGTTCCGTGGAGCAAAAAATCTGCGCTCTCCTCTTAATTAATAAAAGTTGTTGAAGACATTTTTTAAATCGTACCCAAAGATATTTTTCCGCAGGTGACGATGGAGCGCACATATAAATTCAGTAAAAAATAATGAGCCTATTATGTTTTGAGCATGGATTTGAAAGATATATATTGCAAGGCAAGGGTGCTTAATTACTAATAAATGTATCTGTAAACAAAGCATGAAAATATTTATCTAAATTTGTAGCAAATTTAAATTATTATCAATCTCTATAATAAAAGTAGCCTTTTTATAGGAAGTCATAGGAAATTAATATTCTGTCGTGACGTTAATCATTCCCTGTCAACTGTTCTAATTTACGCACTGTATTAGAGCCAAAGTTTCCTCCTTTATAAATTTTTGCCACATATTTACAGCTCTTTACAGACGGATTAAACTTAGTATACTAGGTCTCAGAACCTTCATGGATTCTTTAAGGTTTCTAGAGCTTTTTTAAGGAAAGATTTCTATTTATAAATATTACGAGATCGAAAACAAAAGAAAGAGAGATTCTCTTAAAATTTATCCTGCGAATCTGCTTCATAATAATTTTTTCCTGAAATTTTAATTGATGTCGTTATTGATATTTGCTCTGAATTTTTGAAGAATTGGCGCACTCAATGCTTTCATTTTTCAGCGGAAAGTTTTATTCTTGGGACTTATTACCTTTCTTAGAATTTCAGTCCAACGAAAGAAGGCTTAATATCTGCGAGCATTACTTTTCTTGCTAAAGTACGAAAGCAATTTGTTTCACTGTAAATGAGATAGATTCCATAATACATGACACAAGGATGAAACTTATCTTGTAAATTTTGTAACATTTTTTTATTAAATTATATTGGTTTTCTTGCTTTCTTTCGTTGATTTTATATGGATATTTAGAAAGATGAACGATTCTTTTGAGCCCAATTACTGAAAGATAGTAAGACGAAATCCATTCTTTTTGTCTCAACTTTTGTTGCACTTAGAAAATGAAATATAACTAACAATGTGTGTCGCCTAATTACAATTCTATGACGTATCCTTAGAAATGAAAATTAGCGAGCAGCGCTGATATATTACGGAAAATTATTTACAGCGGATAGGCTGTGAAATCCTTGCTGCTAGTCATCAGAAATTACTTACGAATCTTGATCCATTATACTTGGAGGATGTTAGCAATTATGAGCCTGGAAAGGCATCCTTACAAACAACTTGCAGTGTCAGCTGGGACTAATCCGATTGGATGGGTCTTTTAGCGGACATTCAGCCCAACGACAACAGAAAAATCGTGAGATAAGCGTGGATATTTACGGGAAAGTCAACCAGGGCAACGTACTGGAACGAAATTGAAAACCGAATCAGAGAAAACCGTTATTTTATCAACAAAGAAAACCGACCGAAAATAAAATTTTTTAATCTGAACCATAATCGTAAATATTTATTCTTGCCGTTTTGAATTTTGATTCCCAACGATGCGCGATTTAGTGAGTCTCGGAGGAAGATTTACTAAATACTGTAATTACTATTTTCTAGTTTTATTCTAACGTTTAGGCTGATGTAGTGTAGATGAAAAAGGTGGAAAAAATAAGAATTGTTAAAGAATAAGGATTGTTAAATATATTAACATGAATATTAAAGTTGTCGGAGCGAAATATACGAACCGGTTCATCATAACGAAACCGAAGATGAAACGATAAATTTGTCTTTATCTTTGAACAGAAGCAAAAACCAGAATGAAAAATATTTCCATCAACGTATTTGACTTTTCGATGCCCTGCTGTCAACTCGTAGTTAATCTATTCGCGATTTTATTTTCCCTTTATTTGATTTTAAATTTCCATTACTTTTCCATGAAATCAACTTTTATAGGTAAACTCGAGCGGAATTCGCAATTGTATCAGAACTTTCTTCAGCGTGATTTACCTTTCGATAAGGATTTGAAAAATCCTTTTTCTATTTTTGCTCGTTCAAGTACTGCCAATCGAAGTTTGTTTGCTCTGAATAATTACTCAGTTTCAGAATTTTAATCATCAGAATTTTAATCTTCCTTACATTTTATATTTTTTTCGGGGGAAATAATCAAAGTTTCGTTCGAAGAGAAAACTCATTCCTACCCCTTTTAATTAAATCCGTGCGTCTTTTGGGGATTTGCGCGAAACTTTTTTGTATCCTTGGTGCAGATTGAGTTTTTCCTTCCAAAAATCTAACAAGACTTCAATAAAGCGCCTTTTCCACGAACGCGCTCGAATTTCACCCGAATAACTCTCTCTCTTTGCAATTCTCAATCAGACGCTGTTTTCAATCAGTGTCTTTTCAGTCGGCGAATCATTGGGGAGGTTTCGTGCTGAGAAGATAGCGATGCTGCGGAGCGGAAGAATCTCGCCGTTGGAAGAGTGAAAGGGAAAATAAACAAATGAATAAATATGCGAGTATCGGACAAAGGTATTTCCGCCTCATCGAAAGGCGGTTGGGGAGAAAGGAAGTCGAGAGGACTGGAATGTTATTCAGTTTCACTTCTTTTACTATTCTATGCATTCGTGTCTTTGTTTTGGGATTCAAGTCCAAATACTCACTTTTTGGAGCACCATCATCTTTGATACTCATGTGAAGACTCGTCTGGACTTCACCAATGAGCAACTCTTGATTTTAGTGGGAAAGTGGTGAATGAAGATTCACCACTTTCCCATCTATGATTGACAAAACTGAGAGGAGCGATTTTCAAGACGGAGAATAAATCAGGTTCGAAATAAATGCATTACTATTCATAATTTGCAATTCAAATCTATATATCTTTTTGAGACTGTTTACTATTCTTATTAAGCCCATGTTAATTTTATGAGGGAACTTTTCAATTTATGAATATGGAATAAATCAGGCTAAGAGTGCAATAAAAATAAATTAGGCAGAACATTTCTGTTCTTCAATTATAAAAAAGAACCTCAGTATAACTTAGCCGTACCAAATGTAATTTATAACTTATTTTCTTAGAAAATTTAACACCCAAATTTAAATTAAGTAGAAAATAATTGCTATCATCTCTAGAATCAAAAATGTACTTTCGCATACTTAAAGAAAAGTATGATTCTATTAACGTGAATTATTCGACTTTAGTGACAGAAGTTATCCTCAACAAATTGTAATAGTTTTAAATTGAAAAGAGATATGTAATGATCAACGTAGAATAAAGTAGAATCACAAGTTGGAACCGTCTCTATAGTTTCGAATTTGCTTATATCCCAATTATAACTTGAAGGAACAGAGACCATAAAAATTATTATTACCTATTAATTATACATATTTATTAATTTTTCTCATTTGCCGGATTTTTATTGATTTATCTTTCATATCAATAAAAGTAATTCAGCAGAGCAAACGTTTAGGTAATAACTGTTTCAGAAATTAAAAGGTCATCGAGAATATTATAAAATATGAAAATTAAAAGGATATAGTAAGATAACTATACCAAATAATTATTAAAAAAATTTCCTACAGTATATGTACAACGATAGAAAATTTTTATACCCGTATCCTGTACTTTAAAAGTATTAATCCTGATTCTGTTTACTCAATGCTTCTTTGCTCTCAGTCTCAAAGATTTCCTTTTAAAGCTCTTAATTTGTAAGGCCTACAAAGAGTCAGAGTTGGTTAATTACGTCGAACACAATTACAGCTTAAAGGAATCGTTGTTGGTTATCAAAAAGTATATCCGAATGAATTGGACGAGAAGGCAATTATCCGAGAAACAAAGAAAGGCACTCGAAATACAAACTAATTAGCGCTCGCGATTTTCAATTTTTACCACCATTGCTCGCACTCATAATCCTTTGTCTCCTCATTCCATTCCTCTTTCATCTCTTTCCTTCTCTTCTTTTTCTCTAATCCTTTCCCTCTTTCTTTTCTCCTTCCTTTCGGAGCTCCGCTGCACCGTTTCTCGCGTCGAAAAACCAATATCGATATTCAGTCGATGAGCTTTTCTTCCTTTCATATTTTTTCCTCGTTGATTCACTCCTCGTCAGCGAATACTGCACGTGCTCGAGGAAAGATGAATGCAGGTCACTGTGTCCTCAGGATCTCATCTCCATCAATCCCTTTTTTATCCATATACCCTACTTTTTTGTTTCTTTCCATCCTCTTCGGCCGGTTCCTCCGCAGTGGTTTGAGAGCCCTATAGGACGCTGCGATGGGCGCCAAAAAAATAAACAAAATAAAATACACTTCTTGCACAACGACGGGAGAAACTGGGATAAAGGGGATGAGGAGTTGAGGAATTTATATCCCTATCCGTTTACTCTTCCCTCAGCCGCGCCTTTTACGCACGATTACTTCTCCCTCTTCCCATACTAACCCTATATCTCTCTCTCTCCAAAAATATCCGCGCACGTGGTTCTCTTCTCTTTTCTCTTTCCTGTTGCAGCAATTTTATCCGGATAAAATCCTCTCGCTGGGCCCCAAAGTATCTCATATTTCTCCCGCTGCGTCAATATGCACATATTTTTCACTTGTATCCATTTTTTATGAATCTTCTTCCGCGTGTCTTAATCCGTGCTCGGATTTGTCCGTTTTCCATCTCTAAGGATTTTATCCTTCTCGGGGAAATTCTAGATTTTATTCTTTGCTTGTTTGTCTCCGGTTATTAGGAAAGATTTTCGTACCGTCGTTTTTCGTCAGAGAAAAGGAAATCATATGGTACTGTGTCTAAATAAATCTTCAATAAGCGCGAATTATCGAAGTGAGACACGCGATGGAGTTCGATAAAATTGATTTGGTGATATATCAATTCCTTTGAAATTTTATATTTTGTCACATTTGTATATATCCTATTGATCTACAGTCAAGTCCCGGCCAACCGCTATTCCAAATATGAAAAATGCATCATAATTATCCAGAATTATTTACGTCGATTATTGGTAACTTGCAATTCTTTCCCTAAAGAGGAGTAAAAAACTTCCAATCTGTGAGATATATTGCGAGTTACTGTTTTTTCTAATATAACGCAACAAAGTAACTACTTTTATAAGTCTAATCACTAACATTTTGATATAAAATGATTTTACATAATTTAATACGTGTTACTACTGACAATTTTGGAGAGCATGTAAAAATTCACTGAGAACGCCCGAAAAGGTTTTGATTTTTCCTAGATTTTGACTGACTTGTGAAATTTGTGTTTTCTACATTGATTTTCCATATCGTTTCTTATTTTTAATATCTGTTAGTGGCAGCTCCTAGCGTGAAAGTTTTATCGACTCATGGGGAATAAAATAATGCAAACTATTTAGCTGTACTTCAATGCTCTCATTACCTAAGGGCAATCAGCCTATTCGGAAAAATTCGCGGAATCTTTTTCCTTAAGCATAGGATATGATTTCCTGAGTACCTTAGAAACCATCGCACGAAATGGCCAAAGTTTTCTCTTATCCTTCCGTACAAAAAGCTTAGAGAATTGCTCAAATTTACCTCTGGCATCATAATAATTCAACAGAAGTGTTTTTCCTTTAGCTCTTAATATATATAGCCGGTCGTTTACGATTCGGTTTTTTTACATTCTTTCCTTACGCTGCCTCAGCAGAGGATGTAAGAGGGTCACACAACAGCGATGGACCATGGAGGACCTCTTTTTCTGCCACGCCCCTCTCTTTTGCTCTCAATCCTTGACCCTCGCGCGACACCCGCCGTCCACGACACACCCTCCCCTAATCAACTCTCTTCCATCGCTGGATTCAACATTTGCATCCCAATGTGGGGATCTCATGGTAAACAGGCACAAGGGAATATACTGTTCATTGAAGACAAACATTCCACCCACCGCATACTTCCCTACATTTGACCGGAGAGAGAGCGCGTGCGTAAACTCAGTTATGGGAGAAGATAAGGCAGAAGGGTTTTTGATTGCAATGGAGAGGGGGGATTGAGATGAGTGAAGGAAAACGGCGCTACGTGAGAGGTTTAGGTAAGATGCGGAGATTTTGGCGGTCAGCAAGCTAACCACTTATGGGATTTAGTCTCTCTCAGTCTCCATCTGACAATGTAATTGAAAGGCTCCAATATATGTAGCTACTTGCTTAATTTTTTTCGAGATCTCTCATATTGATACGAACAGAAATCATCTTATATATATCCAGCGTTATAAATTATATTTTGCGTATGTGAAGTGTTTTCTACACGAATGAAATGCTTTCTACGATTAAGTCTTTCCAAGCTGAATAATAATTATAATATTATTTCGTAACGACTGTTAACGTTTGGAAGATTATTTATCCATACGGTTTTACTTATTTCCGTGAGTTCGATCATAGCATATCTATTTCTTTGCCGAACTTTCGTAACATTCTAAAGTAAGAATTTCTTGCTATTCTTCCAAGGAGCTTGCGGAAAGAAATAAAATACTGAGTGAATCAAATATGTTGTAAGAAACCCAATTTTATAGTTCTTTTCTTATTTAAAATAAAAGATTTCTACCTTTAATACTTTTTATATCTTTGGCGCAGAGTAAAGCAATGTTATGAATAATATTTATAACTTAAAAGAATAGCATGGTAGATATAACTCTCCAGGAAACTAGTATGATAGACATTAACTCCTACGAGAAATAAAAGACCAAACTCAACGTTGATGAAGATTGACTAAGGTGAGATACATGAATATAAAAGCATATTCTTTACTGTGTGTGTTCATCGGAATATTTTTTCTAGAGTGAAATTCGTAATTATTTCCTTTGCAAAACCTGAAGCTTCCAAATGATATATCTCAGGGAAGGAGCAGGTTATCAGCAATCAACTTCTCCCTTAGGCAGAAAGCTTTCCTGACATGTATATATTGAACTCGGTTCTCGATATTAGGCAGAAAGAAAAGCAATATAAATACATATACATTAATGTACTTTATATCAGGAAAGAAAAACATATATTAGAACTTAATACCCCCCCCCCCCCCCCAACAACACGCCAAGAGGCAGCTTACAGAGGGAGTAATGTAGATAACATATAATTATTACTTAATGTAGATAATAGCATTTTTGATCTTTTTTAAATTCATATTTAGTTAAATTCTGGGATAATGTTTGTTTCGTTCATTTTTATTTCTCAAGACGGACAAGGAAATATTACGAAGTACATGTATCATATTCTAGTTAGATTAGGCTTAGATTAAGCGAGTGCTATATCATAGTGCAATCTTTACGTTAAATACAAATTTATGAGCAAAAGAATACCCTCAGATGATTGACTAGGTTTATGTTGGCACAATTTTAATGACAATCAAATATGAGAGTATAATGATTATTATTTAGAAGACTTTTTCCAACTTTAATTATCCCGCAGTTTAAGAAAGCAAAATCATATATACTCGTATCTGATGGAAGATTTCCCTATAAAGTTGGTACTTCCGGGCTAATGAGAAGACACTCCGGGACTTCAGCGTCCCATAGAAACAACTCACGCAATATTACTTCTATTCTTATACCAAGGTTTGTGAAACTACTTTCTAGATCACTTGTTAACTTTTCCTCAATGCTTAAATTATGGAACGGAATAATGGAAGGGAAGAGTGAAGGAAAATTGTTTGCCGAGGGGAAAGGCGGCATCCTGTTCTGCCCCAACTGCTCGTTTCCCCTCTTCGAAAAATGGCCCAAATAATAAAGGGAGAGTGGTCGAACCATATTCTTCCTCATTACTTCCCTCTACAATATGGAATTGGTAAATACAGAGATGGGGGATGTTTGTCTTCTCGTGGTCGTGAGACATGACATGTATAATAAGGGAATTAGAATTTATTTTTTAGATACGCCTCAGCCATAGTGCACCGACGAAATTGCATTAGCGTTCTCTGGTTTTATTTCCCTCGCTTTCCCAGATGCGTTTCACAGATGGCAGACTTCCAATATTGATTTAACCCCCGATGGTACCGCATATCATGTCCTCAATGAAGCACACAATTGCTTACTATCCGATTTCTTAGGGGCTTAATAAATTAAAACTTATTTGCTGGACATCCATTAATAAATTTCATTGATTATGATAATCGTGCACTCGAATATACTGAGTTTCACCTTTAATTTTTATTTCAAGAAAACGTCTATAAAATATCTGCGTTACGTTTACGTTTGAAAACAGATAAAAATATTGAAAGTTTCGAAGGAAAAATTGTAATATTTTAGAATATGCCCTAAGATGAAAATTCAAGTTGCTAACAACAGGTACATCATTTTTTGAGTTAATTCCTTTAAAGAGAATTCTTACAGCGTAAATTTGTGACTTGAGGCAAAGTGAAATGTAAATTTCCTAAGAAAAATGCTTAATTTACACGTGTTATGTACCGATGTTGAAATTTCTTGATAATACTTTTCGAGGAATATATATTTAAATGAAGTTCTTACATATTCCTTTGGATCTCCAAGAATAGTATGAACTAGTATATGAAAGAAAAAGAAAGAGCGAAATGACATCCGTCCGTCGACGTTTAAAAAATTCTATTGAATTCGCTACCGCAGGCACGACTTGTAGGAAAAGACAGTGATGGCTGAGGAGAAGAGAAGAGAGAATTCTCCCAGGAACATTGGAATTTGATGCAAGCAAAGAAACGAATCATTGCGATCCCTTTCTTGGATCAAATAAACAGAGAAAATAATCGCCATAAGCCAGTAATTTTTAGAATATGTGTATTTGAATATTTCAAAAATTGATGCATAAATTCGGGTTCATAACTCTCATAAATGTTTGTTTTTCAGCGAAAGTTTAAAGTTCTCAAGGTAACCATAGTAACACTAGAGGAGGATATTTGACAAAATACCGTGAGTTAGTGGTAAGACGCGAATTTTGATTTTAGGAAAAAAGAGGAATTGAGAGTTTGTATTCAAAAGTAAAGATAAAACGCTGGCAACCGGACGGAGTCCGAATCGCATGTAGACAAAGAGTAAATTAATTCCAGGAAGTCGACGGCCATTATTTCTGTTTACAGAAAACTCCGTGTTTGAACTCTTAGCTAAACAGCTTCCGTTGAAAACACATGTTAATTCCAAATTCTCCTCGCATATTTATTCCAAGAACGTCTAAATGTGGAATGCAAATATAACCAGACAATGGCCTCGTATATACTCTCAATAAACGTTTCCTTTGCATTGACTAAATAGACCTTTCAACTACGGAAGAATATTGAAATACTTCATTCGATTTTCTGAAAGATAACTTGAGGCGTATGCAATTTATGTAATAGTTATATACTAGAGTACGAAGAAGAAAGACTAATTCATAATCCTCATCAATTCTGTCTTACCGTGATAAGAAAAACTTATTTTTCTGGATTAAAATCTAATTGTACTGTCACAGCTTTCTGATCTGATCTTGAGTATAATGAATTTATTGTGAAAATTCTCCGATACAAACACATAAATTGCATCATTCGAAAGAAGAGAATCATTTCTGCCAAGCGGTTATTTTTTCACTTTCTTTACTCGTTTAACGAACTTACTATGGGTTTTGTCCGATCTCTAAAGAAATTCTCTTTTTCTGTGTGTAGGAATTGAAGGATTTATGAATTCAGATGATTCATAAATGTTTTATAATGAGAGATAGAATTTTAATGAGAGTCCATCCTCTTTTTTGAGACATACATGGGTGGTCTACCAGATACCCCAGATTTATCAGAAATCTTCAGAAAATTTTCAGAAAACATGTCGAGAAATGGCGAAATGTCGGAAACTTTTCAGACCTCCCTCGTATATGTATCAGAGGAGTACATAAGAGAGGATTTCTTTGGTGTAAATCTACAAATATGTTTTGTTAAACTCTTCACAGAAAACCCCATTGTCTGTTTAGAGAAAGAGCATCTTTCAGCAATTTCCTCCGCCATGACTTTCCTACTCGTTAAAGAAGTTAAATCGTTCGAAACTAGCGCAGAACGTGCTCGCACCTCAGCTTGTTTATCTCCTCCCGTATTATCTCCCTCATCATCTCCTCTCTTTCCAACTTTCTCCCATTAAAACTCCTCCGCCTCCCCTTCCAAGAGATGTATCACTTCCTCAGCCGCAACACGCACAGCCTCCTCGTACACCTGTCCAACGCTGCATCAGAAGGGTGACTCATTCCCTCCCCTTTCCATTCCTCAAGGAAAGACTTGGTAGCCTCAATTTTGCGCTGCCAATAAGCCATTCCCCCCCTATGATTTCTCTTTCATCCGCCAATTCTTCTCCTTAACCCCCACGTATGAAACCCTCTCCTCTCGCCTTGTGGAGCGTGGGATAGCTGAAACGAGGCGGAGAAGCGGTTGGATTCGAACGGGGCGACGTAACTAAGACATTGCGGTGTAATTACTCGTTTGGTAAAGAAGGGCAGCGAAATGTCTTTTTAACCTGGATAATTGTGAGGTGATAAAATCGGAGGTATAAATGAAAGGGGTGCTTTAATTGCGTGAAAGAAACCGTTGAAGAGTAATAGATAAGACCTGGGGTTAAGCAATAAGATAATTTATAATCCTGATGTATTTATTATTTTATATTCTGATGTATTAAGTTACGTATGTGCATAACACATTGTTATCATCGTTAAGCAGCGAACGCTCAATATCGCCTAGATGTAATGAGCCGAATTGAATTGAAAAATATAAAATCCTGCAAATCATATTTACGGTGCTCAAAATTCATAGACTATTCCGAGTTAACTGAAATTATTTACGGACACAGAATAGTTATGATTTCAAAGTTACGTCTGAAAAATTCTATTATTCAGGATTTTATGAGTACGATTTTTTATTGCCTCACAGATTATGAAAATACATTGTACGTACGTACGTTTCTTGCTAAAATGAAGGGGTTATTAATGAAGGTTACAATGTTATTTAACTAACAAATTACGCTGTCTGGTCAAGCCTTAGGGTTACATCTGCATGGATAACAGAAAGCTATCTCTAAATAAAGCCAGTATTAAAGTTTTCATCAAAAACTTACTGGTTACTTAGTTTATTTATTGAAGTGATAGGCTTTCAATCTTATATAATAATCAGTATACAAACTCAGCCGTAAGAACTTTATGCCACAATGAACACAGCATAGTAATTTAAATTTAAATTCTCTACATCGCGAACACATTTACATGAGTATGTACATATGTACCATCGAATAGTGATAGATACAGCATGAAACATTTTATACAAAATGAAACATATTATACAGTATGGAACATATAACAAAGTTGCCAATTTCCCTTTTTACGGACACTTTTCAATACTTTATTCTCACGGACCGAATCAGACCTGAACTTCGTAGTTCATGTATAAACGAAAAATATCGATGAAATCGATTCAAGAATTCCGATGCAACTGTTGCGTCATAAGTGACAAAAGAGTTGAAGAATTCGTCCTTCGTATGGAGCGCTAATGAAAATTTCTCGTAAAATCCATAAGATTACCTTTCTCTACCGTGTGTTATCAAGGGAAAAATTTTTATCCTTCTTCAGAATAGTCTTTTTTCAATTAATTTTTCGCCATACCGAAATCTCTAACAGAACTGTTTGCCAGTGGAACTGATTCTGAGTTCATAAACTTAGACTTTAAAGTTAAATTCAAATAGGAATTCTGACATTGATATCTCGTTTTTTTCCGAAAACTGTCATTTAAACTGGAAAATTCGAAAATTCTTAAGGAACCTGTAAAAATTTAGTTTCGAAGTTAGTAGAAGTTTTATGCCAAATTAAATATATAAAGTTGTACATCATGCATATTATAACTGTTGCTATTGAGCTACTTCATTGAATGAATTTCCAGATGGAATATTTTGAAAACGTATCAGCAAGTCTCATATGAGTCATATAGCTTCATATAATATAAAGATTTTTTATTCCATTCCCTCTGGGTAAATAAAAGAATTCACTATTCATTGGACACAGCCGTGCAGAGGTCTTCTCAAAGAGAGAAAGACTTTGCGCAATAAAATCCATTCGGAAGGTTTAAAATGTTTTAACGGTCTCGAGCTTCCGGTACTCGGGTAACGGATGACGCACTTTCACCTTTTCGGTAGAGGGTATAAGAAAGCAACGTATCGTTAAAACCCTTTTTCCTTTTTGTTCTAGGCTTTCAAATTAATCCTACGCCAATACAGCATCCTAGAGCCAGTATGAAACACAATATACAGTTGTATTCCTTAAAAATTTCAATGTATTACCTTGATTTATCTCTAGCAATCTTAACATTTAAAATGATTTAAAATTCGAACCAATGTTAATTAGCTTTTAAAAAGAGAATTATTTTTAAATCGAGGAATGATCCAGAAAAATGCCGAACAATGAATCTTATATTTATGAAAATTAACTTGACGCGATGTCAGTTGATTTATTGATTAAAGGATAGTTCAACAAGAAACCCTTTACATAAAAAGAAAAGAAAATGGGATTCAGCTGCTTAATGAATATGAGGTTCATAAACTCTTCAATAAATATGCCAATTTTCTTTGGACAGGATATGAACCACTGAGCTGAGAATACAATTTGGATTACTTTGGAAACTGGATCGGGCACTCTAACCTCTCGGCCACTATGAATTGGCGATTTGTTAATTTTTGGAACCTATTATCCATATCATGAAGGAAGATTCTTCTATTAATTCTCTATATCTTATCTATTTTCCTACCTTATCCTGCTAGATTCGCCGACTCAAAACATCGTAGGTGCTAATGTGTTTTTCTGATGTCGCACTATATGACTTCGCTGATCACCACCTTTGTTTTGTTTTCCATTAGATAAGTTGAAGAAAGATTGAGGTTATTGGCAGAATTATGCAAGATAACCTGTAGAAACTGCCACCTTGTAGAAAGTAATGTTTACTTCTTATAACGAGTCTCTTGCCGTGTCTATTTATGTATACAAACATTAGATTTCCCCATTGCCGAGACTTACGAGATAACTAATGCACAACGTACGAGTATTGCGTCGTTCGAGCCGTTACTTAGGAAACACTTCATCTTAGGATAGAAATTCCGTGTTCCAAGATGTTTAGCGGAAGAAACTTACGTACCGAGTAGTCCTAGTAAATAAATAACTGTTAATTATTATTTTTAATAGACTCCATTGATGTAACTGCATAAATTGTATTGAATCGGAATTACAGAAACTTATTGAAAACGGTTCGATGGGAAACATGGGCAAGTTGGTTATGGATAAGACAATCAGCACTTTTGGTCAAGGGTTTATGAGATAGTTGAATATAGTTGGTTTCTCGGATAGTATAGGATAGATAATTCTTATTTCTGGTCCCTGTTACTCTTTGACTTGAATTCATAGAAATGAAAGTGACAGTAGCTCTATGATATAATAGACTATCTCTATCCCCGAGCGATCTGCGAAAATAAAGAATTGACGACTATATCAGATGGAATTCACACCTCTTGCCCCTAGATATCATTTTTACCACGTAAAACCACGGAGTAAAACCGATTAGTTGTGAATTCGCGGTAGTAAAGTTCTCATTTACTTTCTATTTCAATTTATCAATTTAACTCACATTGGCAGACGTTACGGAAATCTCTAGTCTTTTTTTTAGTCTTTATGCCAAATAATTAATGCCCTCGTTAAAACATTACGGAATCATAATGTTATTAAAATATCAACAATAAAAACTAAATTTCTGCAGAACACTCGCGGAAATATTGCTATGAAGATTCTCTTAACGAATAACGGAAACGATTTTATGACGAAATCTGTCATCAATTACAATTAAAAATCACTTCATAAATGATATAGTTATAAAAAGTGGAGAATAACAAGATCACTTCCCTTTAACTGCGGTTTAATAGCTTTCTGGATGAGAAAATCAAAATCTCATCCAACCCTTTGAATAAACAAGCATATCATCATAAAATGAACCGATTCAAAAGAAATAAAAACCTTTCCGTTACAGATTGCCGCGATAGATGATCGAAATTTAGCGTTTGGAAATTCATTTGGAGAAGTGGAAGTTGAAAAGAAGGATGAATAGCAGAGGAAGGGATATCTCGCAATGGGGTCAGCCATAGAGTCCCGATCATCGGTCGTTAATGGAAATTCCACGAGGCCAAATGGAGTTTTTTTGTTTACGATGCCTTTTATATCGGCGGCGATCGTCTTCGCATTTATAGAGTTTTAAACGATCCATAATCCGTCCTTTCCTTCTTTTTTAAATAAAAGAAAAATCTCCAGTGATAAGCACCCATTCTTGAGAGCTATTTTCTAGTTATAGGATACGAGTATATTTGTCAGAATAATTGAAGGTAAAATCCTGGTTGACGTGAAGTAATGTCATAAATAAACTAGCCATTCTAATCGTGCACGAAATCTCCTTAGTTTCATGTGAATCAAATTCTTTGAAGTTTCTACCGAAAATTCAGTGAGAAAAATTTTTAACAAATGTTCTGAAAGCTCCCATTATGAAATTTTACCTAAGTCTGTCTTTTTTATGCGGATAGTATTAATTATAATATTTTAATTAGCTATCGCCTGGTAACAACATTTTAATTACATTATATTATATTGGGGAAAAGGTTGTGAATCTATGCTCTGCGGCAGTTATGTTTCCAATGGCACGCCTTTTGGAAAGATTTCGAAGCGACCCATATGTGACCACTATTGTTAATTATTTCTTAATAATACTTGATATTCGCACATGCCATCCACTTTTTGTTCTTGAATTAAATCAAAATATTAATTTTAATTGTCAGTTGCAAAAGTTAAAATATGCATGAAAGGCAAAGTATAAGTTTAATTTCTCCGAGACAAAGGTCACGCTGGACTAACGGATGGGGTTATGCATGAGGGCCGTAAATCGGAGACCTTTGATCAAAACAAGGGTCGGAAAACTTTTTTAGGAAAGGTCAAACCGTAAAAATGCACGCCAGGTAGGAAACTCGAAGATATTTACGCGGTTAAGTCTACTCATAGCGAAAGAGAGAGGATCGAATTAAATGTTCAAGATTTTTTTACTTGTAAGGTATGTTATTATCTAATAACTGTACACGTTTCTCTAAAAAAAGGAACGAATGAAATCTTTCCATTCATCAATATATTATAAAACACGCTAAATTTTATGCAAAGGTGATAAATTAAATTGTTTTTTCTGAGATAATATTTCGTCATACAAGATTTCTAAGTTAGTACGTCCTATTAAAGTTGTTCACAAATGGTAAATCCGTCTCAAATACAAAAATTAATATAAAAAACGAAAAATACATTTCACACAATATTATTGAAACACATTGAGCTAGAAAGGGGAAATGGAAGAATTAGAGAAGAAGGAAATGAAAATCACAAGGAAGATTCTCTGGCCGATAAGAAGATATGATGTTACATGGAGAAAAAAGAAAAATCAAGGTCTTTAGAAAAAAGATGGAGAAGATTACTGATAAAATAATCAAAAGAAGACTTAAGATTTATGGGAAACTCTTAGGAATGAGTGGCTGTAGATTGAAAAAGAAAATCTTCACCCACATTACCAATTTAAAGACAACAACAAAATGGATTGAGAAAATAAAAAAGATACAGAGGAAGTTGGCATCAATATAGAAGATAGCTGGAATGAAATATTTCTCGATGGAAGGTTGTCGAATTTAAGGGGGTCCAGGAGAAACAAAGCAGCAAAGCCAAGAACAACTGGTCTGAAGAAAGGAAGAAGCAAAACAAAAGAATCAAGAAATTTTGGAAGGAGAGGAGAGAGAGAAAAACAACTGTTTCCTGTTGTTTCCAGTGGACCAAAATCGAAAATAAATGAGTTTATACGCATCATATAAATTAACTAATGTCCAATGAAAGTTCCTCCTTTACAGTCTAGTTCCAGTAATAGAATAAGTAAAGCCAGAAGTACTCCAAATAGATAAACAGACGGCAAGGATAGAGATTACTTGGCCAAATAATCGAAGAAAGAAAGTGCGCATCATCCACGCCATCCCGCGCACCTGAGAGACATCCTGAGCGATCCTTCGTAAGGAAGGAGGAAAATTTTCTATTTCGATGCGGATACACTCGGCTGGCGACGACGATAAAATGGCCTGTAAATCATCGCATGAATCGGTTTTCCATCGGAACCACCCACGCGCCACGTCAAGCCCACTCCTCCCACTGATAATCAATTGTTAGGCGTCGAAAGAAATTGTCTCCGTTGCTTTGTCTTCCTCAGATACCCTTCCTCCGTTCACACCTTCCATCAATATATGTACATTCGTGTTCCTTCAATTTAATTTCATCGTTGATTAGCATGTTCATCTTATTGTAATGTGATGATTATTTCCTTGTGAAAGATTATTCCGAAATTATTTTCTCTGTTCATTTTTTCGTATCGCATCTAACATGTAAATATCACATCTGGAAAGGGTCGCTAAAGGTTCATGGACCATCAAGCCTATCGGAACTATAAGCTTTAATTTATCACCCAGATAAGGTAGTATCACTGGGGCATTATCACGAAAATAGACGATTTCATTGATGGCCATCTTCCGCTTCCACGATGGAGAATAAACGTTATTTTTATAGTATCATCTCCAGGGGCTTTATTCCTCGGTTGGATGAGTCTTGATTTGAAAACAGTTTGATTAGAGATTAATCAGCGTGATCTTGGTTGTTTGCGGGATGTTGAAATATGTCGGTGAAACAAAAGTGTGAAATGTAAAACGCATTTGCTAGAGCGCACGCAAGGTCGATGCTACGCTCTTGGATTTTTCTATGGAACTCCAAGAATTTATTTACTCACGCAAACGCGATAAACAGATTATCGTGGAAACATCTCCCAAAAGCATTCGGCTTACGCATCACACATCTACGTGACTAGACTACGTTTTTAATGGTTGTTTATTTAGCTACTGATCTTTCCACGCATTCCTTCCTCCTTACACTGTTCTAAAAACGTCATAAATTTTGTATATGCTCCAAGATCTTAAGCAAAAATAATGCAAATTAATGTTAGATATGACCAGGAATGTGCGAGTTACCGCCAAGGGCGTATTTAAGTTTTAAAATGGAGGCTCTAATTTTCTTGTTGATAGGCATCCTTGATCTATTTTCGAAATATATCTTTAACATATTAGTAAGGTGGCTAGAGAATATGGAAACGCTCCAAATGGAAACGATATGAATTGTCTTTTACAAAATACAAACCCAAAAACTACAAAAGCCAGAAAAGATACGATACAAGTAAAATTACGAATTATAGTTAAAATTGATTAACTTGATTAAGAAGGGAAAGTTCTACCAGGTATTCACTCTAGTCGGGGGAACTCCTCCGAAAGCTTCTATAGGCAGTTCGTCATACAATGTCTCATTTACTATACGAATATTACATATATGGATAACTAAGCCCTACCATAATAAATAAAATTTAAATAAAACAAATTCATACTAAATAAAGCTGATTGCGAAATTCATCTATGAATAAGGGAAGAATTAGTCCTCTGTTTTCATTGATCTGAATCGTTTTGCCAGGGAGAAATTTTGAGCTGCATATCGCCCCAGCTAAAATAATCGTAGGTAATTTCTGTTGTATCATATTCAGTTATTTCTTCTGGAGAAAATTTTATTGACATTTGCATTGAGCTCGATTAAGTAGAATAAATGTATGCACTCTAAGTATCTACGTTAAAGATACGAAGTTGTGACATCTTTCGTCTCCGATAGCCTCTGTTTCTCATTTTGACCAATATTTATCCAAGGAGTAGCAGAAATGGATTTCACACATTTTGAGACATCTTTGTTTTCCCTGTAATACTACTGCTTAACGAAATCCATTGTGAAATTAGGGGCGTGTCTAGGAAAGCGGTTGAAGTTGAATTAAGAAAGAATCTCCGTGTTATATAGTCATTCAATTCAAGATGTCGAGGCAGCGATCCCATATCTAAGTTAATGAGAATTTTCAAATCCATTGCAAGATTTAAAAGAAGTAAATGGGACGAAATCAATAACTCGTCACCACGCAGGATGGGAACAGCTTTCTTTTTTTTGTGTCTACCATCGATTTCTCTGTGCATTCTGCCCCTCCCTCTCATTCTTCAAATATCGCTTCGAACACAAAAGAAAACTTCTATAGGCCACCTTACCGGATGTTGGGCCTCAAAAGAGACACCGAAAACAAACATCGGTGAGAGAGAAACTCCATAGGGTTCACGCACGAGCTTCTTTGCAGCCATTGCCCCGATCGACGCCGGAGGGAAAGTTTCAATAACGGTGGCGTAGAAAATTGGGAGGCTCTTCGCACCTGAGACGGGAGAGGTGGGTGGCGCCAACTCTTAAAGGACGGTCACTTCGGAATTTGCCCCTTTCTCCCATTCTTGTGGTTTTTGGGAACGTTTACCGCGTGCGAGGTGGCCGGTTTTGCTCGTCCTGCAGACGCCTTTGGTCCGACGGCGCCTACCTCGAGGACGCGTCTTCGGGCGACGTCTGTCCCTAAGGAATTTATCCCGCGTTTCCGGAGATATTACTCAATTTTGCAAACCCTTATCCACTCAGCAAATCTCGTTAAGGGTACGTAGAGAGGAAAGGAGACAACGCTATACTTATTGCGAAAGAAAGGGCACAATTACTTCGGAAGTAATAGCGTCTCTTAATCTTCGCTTTGACAGCAATGACATCGCTTTTACTTTAGGGATTAAAAGGGCGTGGCCAAAGAGGTTTCGGACATGGGCTGGGCTGAATACTCTCCAAAATGGAAAGAATTATTGTGATGGTTTTAATTGAAATGTGCGCGCGACGGAAGGCATTTATTAATAACCTCCCAGAAGGATGCTAAGCGAAAATGAAATGAAAAATATTGGACTCATTAGCGAAAATGAGTTAAGCGGCGATGGATGTTCCAAGAATCAGCTGGAGGTTGAGTTCGGTCTCTCTTCCGAACGCACTAATAACCACATCACGTATCGCTGGAGATTTATGTGGACTTGTATTTATGAACGTCTAGCGATGACGAAGATTTCGAAATTTCATGCAGAGAATGGAAATCAAATTAATAATAAAATGATTCAGATGTCTCCTTTTAAAGAATCTTCTCAAATAAGTAAGGTAGGAAAAGTACTTCAACTCAAAGAAAGTAAGGAATTTCTAACTCTGGAATTTTTCTATACATAAGTTTATCAACCTTTTAGTTAAGGTTGCTAATGGTTATTTAGCCTTGCCGTGGAATCTCTACTATGTGCAAATTACTCTCAAGGTTATGCTAGATTCTTGCATTTTTCTCTACGATTAGCGAGTCCGATACTTGAGAATTGATTTCTTGGATTATATTTACAATTTAGATCTGATTTCTATGACTTTTAAACCTATTAGCACCAAATAATATCAACTTGCGCCACTAGAGGTATATTTATCGTGTAACATATAAAACGCAATGAAAATATATTAAAAATTATCATTCAATTCATACGAGAAAATATAGTCAAATTTAAGCATGATATTTATTTTAGGACTGGTTTCACTATGTAAATAGCGTGATTATTAACTGGTTGATCATTAGTTTAACTGTTATGCACTACAAAGTCTGATTCTATTCCGTATGTGGTAATAAGTTCGTCGAATCGATGATAAAGATTCTTCATCTATGGTGGAGAACGGAGAAAAGGACTGAAACATAATATTTCCTCATATCGTACATCGAATGAGTGTTCGATTGTTTAATATCGTTTAAATGATATTAAACACATTATGTAAATTTACTATCCGTCGTTTCTAAGGCACGAAGGATGTCTAGTTTATTAGACTGCTTTCATTCTTAGTCTACCTCTAATATCATATTCCCTCCATGTATTTACCGAGCTCGTAGAAGTACATATTGCATACTATTGACTGAATTACTAGAGAAATTCAATCATTGTCACTGAACTGAAAGTTTTGATCGATGAGAATCTGAACGTCCCCTATGTGAGTTTTCAATCATGTATAGCGACTGGACGTTCACTATAGAGCGAGCACCATAATCTAATAAGCGCCATGTCTATTTATGTGACTCATGCCCTCTAACACATTGCTTATCTTCGATCATAATTTATATGTAGACTCTGAATAATCATTTGTAAACGTCGTCTGTGCTAAACGTAAACATCGATCGTAATAGATTATTTTCCCCTGCTCTTGAGATGAGAATAAATTCAGCCTTGTATCGTACATATTTTCAAATTGGAAATAAGTTAGATTAGTAACATTCAGCAGAATATTTGTCAAATACGCAAGTGATTTGCTCGATAAGTGATACATTCGATAACATTCGTAGGCTGCATCCTCTTTACAGAACTGTTACTCATGACTTAGGGGAAAGAATTCGATGACTTAGACAATGAAAAATCTTACTGAGTTTGGAAGACCTCTGTGGTTCCGAGAATTTCCGCGATGTCCAAAATTCTCAAGAGGACGAGTAAGAGGGCTTATTTCTGAGAAGATGCACGTAGTCAGAGCGCTTACGTGTCCCAATGAGTGCGACGGCACGCGCATGCGCCCTTCCCGTTAATAAGATTAATTAGGATGATTCTCAGGAAGACGAGACGGGTTGATTCACCGCTTTTCGGATTATTCGCGACGAGGGCGAAATATTGAAATTTGGGACGAGATCCCTCGCAGCACTTATGGACTCGCAGACTGAGAGAATGTTTGAGAGCCAACGAAAATTCCGAAATCATCAAGGACCGGAGAATCGGGAAGTTCCTTTTTTATATTCGTTTTATCGTCCTTCATAATTTTGACTTTAATCAAAAATAACAAATAACAGTGGGCATTCGTTTCATATTCCACAAAGCATTAATTATCCGCATATTTAGCAGAACGTTTTCCTGTAGCCAGCAGAGAAAAAAAATTTCTCAGTCGAAAATCATCGAGGAGTTCTCCTCACTGAGAGATTTTATGGGCTATGGGTTTCTTCTCAAAACTTGGATGTGCCTGGATTTCTTCCCTTCCCTGAAATCTCCTCACAGTGGAGGAATATTTAAGTTTCCCTTTGCGAGATACTGTTTAATTATTCAAACAACATATCTTTACAGGAACTCCATAGTAAAAAGTTTTCCTATGGAGTTCTTGTGCATTAATAGTTACCACAAAGTTACCCTTGATTCTTTATCATTTAAGATATCTTTACAGCTTTGATTGGATGCTCACTTAAGCCATGAAACGAAAGAAAATGATACTTTATATTATACCAATTCCCATCCATTGATGAGTTTATTTTGTACTGAAAATCACTATCTATGCGACAAATTCATAGTGTATAATTTAGGTTTGCGTATTTATCGAAATCAGTTCGTGCGAATCAATTCGGAATGTGATTTTGATTTACTATTGCTATGAATTCTTCGTCCAAACCTCGAGTCAGACTTTCCGTTTCTTAAAGTAATTCTTTAAATGCGAGTTTATTAGTCTTACGGTCAAGTACAACTTCACGCGATATTGGAAGCAATGGGAGGTGCTCCAAGCTGTATCGACCTTTTTCAAATCTGGAACGGAAATATTTTAAACAGATTGGAAAGCCAGGATTCGTGATTCCATTATGACTGCTGTTGAGGTTCGGACTTTTTCGTCAATATCTTAATTGTAAATCCACAATGAACGTAGTCTCAAAGATCTTGGACTCTTTTTGTATTCATTATATAAGGAATAACGAGAGGAAAAAATGATCTCTTGGAGTATCTTATTATAGAATAAAGCTCTCTACGACGAGATAGATGTAACCTAGGATGGATATTCGCAACAATCTAATTCATATTTTAAATCTGACATAAATAATCAATAACATATTTGGCCTCTTCCCTAATCGAAATTAATATTATTTTATTAAAAACGATTTCTACCAAAGATTTAAGAAATTGCAGAAGTTCATTCAGCATCACTGATGCATTGATGATTTAGAAAACTCAGCATAGCGATTCCATATCTTTACTGCTTGAGGTGTGAAATAAGTCTATTTTTATCTGATATTTTAAATGTATATTCTATTCATCTGCCTGTGTAATTTCTAACTCTTAAAATTCAAATCCTAATTATTCCAACACGAGTTTAATAATTTCCTCGAGAAATGTACGGGATATTATTATTGGAATTTCGCATTAATCTGTTCGCCAACCTTTAAGAATTGGCGATATTTGCCGTTTTTAATGTAAACCATCAGCAACAGGATGGATTGGGGGTCAATGGGGAGTTATTTTTCCGCAATATTTGATCGAGATCAGTAGATTGGCTCAAACCAACGTAAGTGTACAACGTAAGTGTAAGGCTGAGTCGCACGAGGAAAGCCGCCTCAAAAAATAAAAGACAGAGAAAGGGCGCAGGTTACGTATTTTTCAACATCACCGTTAATGAGACCGAGGGCAGCAGTTAAAACGGGAAAAAAGGATCGAAAAAGTAACGAACCCAACGGTAATTAAATTGGTACGAACGCCATCTCCACCTGGGGGAGGGAAACAATCCTGCAATCTCGTTAAGCAAACACAGGATTCTGCGGAAACGAAACCTTTTCATCCTCAGCCCCTCTAAAATGCGGATAAATTAACCCTTCAAACTCGGCGTCGCGAGTTCGTAGAAGTTTATTTGAGACAAACGGTCTTTCAGATATCTTTGATAAAGAAGGTTATTAAAAACAAACATGTAGCGGCTCTCCATCTTGAAATATCTCTCTTCGCGAGACCGGAAATGGAGTTCAAATTTCGTGCGCGACTCGAGCAGCAATTATCGTACATAAAATAATTAACTGCCTGGAGGATAAAATAACAGTTCTTATCTCTTTTAAATAGGGCACACACTTGGTGCGGCGTAGTATAAAAAATACGCTCTCCTCTCAACCTTCTTCTACTCATCCAGTTTAGAATGGACGCAGAGGGTATTTTTTGTGATGGCTACCCTTGAGCGAGGCTAAGTCTGTTCCCTTCATGTCACTCCCATACTGTCCTACATCGGCTTATCGCTCTCCTTACTATCTCTCCCTCTCATAGAGATGCCTCTGATTGAGGAATTCCAGGAGAAGTGGAGCGTATAAGATTGACTGACACCCAAGGGTTTGGATGCTAAGCAGAAGTGAAAGGAAACGAAAAAGAGTTGAAGTGGAGGGAAACGGGTTGAGAAGAGGAGCGTAGGGAAGGAAGTCATCGAGAGAAACCAAAATGAAGTAACAATATTAGAGGAACTAGAATGAATAGATAAGAGTCTGCCTCGAAAGAGAAGATGAATAAAAGCACGAAGAATTTAATAGAATATCCGCGATGATGATGTCTTACTGGAATGTTTTCTTTGGATCTAATTCAAAGAATCATGACGTCATTGAATCGGATTAGATTATATTAGAGTAGTGAAACTCAGAGCTGTCTCAAAACACGGAGGATCGCCAGAAGTGCCGAAATTTGGGAATACGTGACTTTTTCGGAGGTTTTTATGAGGCGCGGATACCTTAATGTAAGATGTTTCCAAAGATAAACTAGTGATACAAAAATGTAGATGGGGTTGCTTACTTTGTAAATTAATCCTAGATGGAGCGTTTTTTAAAGTTGATACTTGATTATTAGCGAAAGTATACAATCGTTAAGGAAAATTCTGCGTGTTAATAAGTTTTCAGCTATTTTTAGTAGAATTAAGTTATAATATAATGTTACATGAACTAATCGGTTGCAGCAAATAATCGCCGATTCTTAGAGTACATATGCTCCCCATTAATCTGTCTAATACATATATTTTCTTAGTAATGATATTACATAGATGAGGATGGATAGTAATAATAATGATATTATCTTAATTAATATAAACTGTAATTTTCATGAATACCAAAAAAATATCTCATAGAAAAGTGAGGAGCATTTAAGAAATCGACACTTTCAAAGTACTTATATGAAAGGGGTTCTTGCATGTCTCCCATCTGTATGGTCGATAAACTGCTGGCCGTGGAAAATTAACGTATTGAAATAACGAAATTGTAAAGTCTGCCCACAGTAATCATCTTCCTGTTTGGTCGCGGAAAAATTTTCCAATAAATACTATGCCTTAATGGATAGTAAATCTCATAAAAAGGAAGCGGTAGTATATTCCAGAAGTATCGAAATCAGAATATCGGTGCTCTTAACAGTTTTATTCTAGCCTTCTTGAAATATCTTCAAAAGCACAAGGTAAATCTTGCGTTATAAAAATCAGAGACTGTTAACGTAGCATTTATTATTAAGAGAATGGTTGATATTGGAGATGAAATATGGATATGCTAGTTTAACTATTGTACCCAAAGAGAAAAATATTCGTACAAAGTTTTCTGAAATGAGACCTTGGTTTACCATTTGTATTCGTTCATGAAGGCCGAAATATTCGTAAACTGAAACTCTTTTTGCCGTATAAATCGATAGAAAATAGATTAATGCGTTCCTGGATCCCAAATAACTTTTTATTTAAACTTTCTCAAGTATACAAATTCATGACCTTTTTTTCATTTCATGATCCCCGTACTATCTCATCGATACCGCTCCTTCTACCTCATGTGCAAATGGTATATAAAACCCTACTTATAATTACATATAAATAAAACATTTTTATTCTACAACTAATAATAGTTCACGTCGAAAAATATGTACATATTGTGCACTTAATCTCTTTGCTGATTTGTAATGATTATTATTTCAATTAGGTTACCAATTGGCATTCTTCCGCCAACACTCAAACTTTGCCGATAACTTTTCTTGCCGACTTGCGTGTTCATTACACGATACATCGTTTCTCACCCGTGAAGTTTGTTGCTCGGAAAACTTGTTCGTTTGGAGAGGCACAAATAAAAACAAAATACACTGTGGAAAAAAAACGACATTCGCATAGTCTAGAATTCTCCTTCAGAGGGTTTCTGCTTACGAGTGAATGGCAAATAAAAGGTTTTACTTTGTACGTATAAATTGCTTTTGTTGCTAAAACCCTTGAATAAATAGCGTTCACATTCTGCATATGTGTTCAAAGTAGAAGGTATGGAGACAGACAAAGAAACCTCAAGTGTCACTTACGTTTGAAAGAAAAGAAAAAAGGAGAACATTCCATTTGAAGACGAAAGGAAGGATATATTCGGTATCAAAATGAAATGTAGAGTTCCCTTTCGAATTGAGAATAGAATGATTTGTCAAGAAAAGAGAAAATGGTCTGGTAGTCAGGTATATTAAAGGATAAAAAAGTGAGCCTACGGATGCCCGCAATGGATTGGTCCCATTAATTTCGGCAGGAGTTTTCATTATGGAAAAATGGTAGCATGAATCATTGGACACGCATCGAACGCATCATCTCATTTCGTAGACCATTCTAAGATCGCCCCTTTTCTCTCTTCAGCCTATGAAAGATGACTATAAAAGTGCCCAAATGATTGATTTATGGACTGAAACATAGCTCACGGAACACGATAGTAGTTAATAGGCTTTACGGCGCTAATGAAATAACTGTATGGCGAAGATTTACAAGCAATTAATTGATCTGATGTGTCGTGCTTTATGCTCTTATTTTAATGGATGTTTCATGGTATATATTGCGTTAGAAATACGTGATTGTAGCCACGCTCGGGCCTACGAGCATAGTCGTGCCGATGAAATTAAGTTATGGGAGACGTTTAAAGTCTGCTATTAAGTGCTTCTCTTTAATCAATATAACTTAATGTTGATAGCTCCTTGTTTTGATTATCTCTAACTTATTGTAGCTAGAATTCCAGAGAAAATATATTTGATTTCATAAAGTTCAGCGATCAATCGAATAAATTGACGAGTAAGCTATTACATGTACATAATTAACCTCAGTTGACAAACAAATCATCCCTCTGCGCTTATAAATATATTATAACATTCCCTATCAGCTATCACTAGCAAACATTCACAAACTAGAATTTTTCCAAACCCGCACAGAGCTGTCTTCTACATGCTTCGTTTATATTTCACTTAGTAATCCGCGCATATTTTCCCTCAAAAACTAAGAGAAAACTTTTGTAGCTATTCCAAACTTCGCGGCACTCAAAAAGCTTGGTGAAAAGTTGGAAAAGTCCTTCGACTGTTAATGGATTTCCGAAAACTTTCAACCGTGAGCAAAAGAAAAGCGTATTTCTCTCGTAGGGTGCAGCTCATTAAAAAAGAAAATATGAGCGCTTGGCTTGATGCAACCTTACGCCGAACCCGCAACGACCGCTAGCCGTGATGAAATTTCTCGACCACACGGCGAACTTGGGGCTGAAGATTTCTTGTGACCCCTTTCCTTTTAACAAGAGCGCACCCAAAGTCGGACACACTTAAGACACGGGTAAAAGGAGTAAATTGAGATTGAGGGCGGCGTAAATCGGATCAAGGCAATGCATGGGTCCAAAGGAGCGTGAAATATGACAAAGACAGATTGCGGTTGAGAAAACGCATTCGCCAAAGGAGGGTTTGTAATAGAAGGAGATATCACGAGGGAGGAGCACAAGGGGTTAGATAGAGGCAGAGAAGATAAGATGGGCGGCAGAGAGCTACTGATTAATTTGGTTATGCTGATGAACGGCCAGGGGCTGATGAGAAAGTGGACGGTGGCTGGATTGGTTGGAGTTGGCTTACCCTACTGATATTAGGAGAATACGAGGAAGATGCCTTGAGGATACAAATTAACTATACATATATATTATTCCTCAAAAATGTGGAATAATATGTATCTCCGGTTATTTTTATACAAAACACATGGTAAAAATACCGCTTAAGTCGCCCTGCTTCCCAATCGATCGTTGCATTCGATAGACCAAACTTTTTTTACCTGATCTGTGTCGTTCTTTTACATTTCGCCTCAACTCTAGAATGGTTCTTTATGAATTTCTTCTTTGGAATGACTAATTTTGTGATAGTGAAATTGATATATCGCTAACTAAAACAATCTTTTTCCCCCTGTCGGAGCTCATACGAATTTTGAGATTTAGTGAGATCTTCTATATCACTTTTTATAGGACATTAAAAATTCGCTTGGTGGTGTTTCCTTGCGTTATAAACATATCACACATATATAACATATGTCAATGGGACTGCAGTGTTTTGTGGGCTGTTGAGTATATTTTTGAAGAGATCGTGCTCTGAGATATCCTCTCACAACTGCTGTTAAAAAATTCGCTATTCTGTCATGATTGTCTTCCTAATAACATTTGCTTCATTGTAGAATGGAAATGACCAAAATTAAGATACTGAAACACTCTCTTTGTGCGAATAGTAGTACATACTTCAAAAATATTATGTAAGGCAACCAGAATTACACAACCCTTTATGACACTATCCCGCTTTAAACGCGGTTTTCGCCCTAAAAAGCGTTTAAATCGGGTTTTAAAACAAGTATGGAGTTGATCTCATGTGTGGAAAATAAAAGGTTAGAATGATTAACCTACAAAAATTATGAAGATTCTACTTTGAGATGAGTCAGGTTTTAATCCTCTAATCTTTGGCGTAAAGTATCATATTTTACGTCAGTATTTTTAGTATCAATTCAAAAAAATTGCTTTTGTTCCTTTCTAAATCTACTTCTTCCAGCCTCTTCCTTTCGCAATCCCCTATTAAAATTTGCTCCTAACTTGTCTTATTTGTCGTCTTCTTCATCATTCCTTAATCAGCTAATTAAAATATTTATTTTTAATTATTGAAATTTCTCCTTAACCCTTCAGATTCTTATCTTTGGACCTAGTGCTTCTCAAATAAGCAGACCCCAACTTCGTCTAGTTGGGAATCGGCCAGTCATTCGTTCAACTGAATACCGTACTTCACAACTTCAACTATTTTAATGGACTTTTTATTTGCTTGCAACTGATATTAACATTCTGTTCTCCTGAAGCAATGTTAACTCATCGTGGAGAGCCACGTTTTGCATCTATTGATTGACAAGGAAATATCTGGTCATATAGCTAACTCAATGGCATTCATTGGACACACTTCAGGTATATACTAGGTTTTTGTTATTAAAGAGAAATGTAAAACATAAATGATAACAATGAAACCAACTTTAAACATTCACAATGCAAAGAGATTAGTTAAATACTTCTTGTGATCACCATCATCCTAACAGTTCCTTAATATAAAAAGCGTAGTGGACCGACATCCATGAAATTGTTTTAAAATTAATAATAGCGCCTTTGTCATGAATTTCAAAGTCTTTTATGAACTTTAGATCATTTCAGCCATTGATTTTGGCTTGATTGATCGTTTTGCAGAATTTAACTCTTGCTTCCATAGGGCGAGGTCCTGTCAAATGAAACGAAAAATAAGAAAAATTAAGATTTGAAAGCAAATTCTTCATCAGAAATTTTTTATTTGGTGTTGTGGTTAGATTAAAAATTGTGGAGAGAGGAAAATTTTACGTGAAAAAGGATCTTTTTACGTAAAGAGAAGAATGTTACACAAAGAAAGAAGTTGTAAATGTCAACAGGGGATTTCAATCTGAAAGAGAGTAGGAAGATGGAAATAGATCGAAAGAATACGAAAGGAAGACTTGGAAAGATGAATCCGTAAGGAGATGCTGTTGACGCAAAGATAAAAGCGGCGCGATTGACCGCTCCCCGAGGCCACGATCGCAGATTGGGTCGGCGGCGAATGGAAAGGGGCGGTGCGATGCCCTCTTTGGTGTCCACTCCACGGAGGAAATGCCCACGGAAAGAGGAGACATCCTCTCTTCCCCGGGGGCTATCTCATCTTTTGATGGAGAGCTTTCTACGGATGGGATTAGGGGCAGAATCCCAGGCAGCGATTGTTGCGTCTCACCCTATCCCGACCCCTAAGGGCCTTTTGTTGTCTCGGATGTTTTCATTGTTGTCTCAAATGGCAGGGAATTAGCGGGTGTTCTCGCCGCGCCGGCTGTAAATAGGATGAATTAAGGATGGCGGGCGTGGTGAGGTGAGGTTAGGGATCGCTAGTCGCGCGATGCTAATCGAATCGATGTTTCTTACCGTCCCCACGCCGATCTGTACAAATGGTGTGGAAAAAGGTACGCGGTGGAATGACGGTTTCACTGAAATGGCATCCGTTGGAGAGTCCCCAGCTGACAGTAAAGAAGGTGATGAGATGACATCCTGCCCTTACGGCGAGATGTTGACGTTATTTGACGGGGAGGTTATTCTATTTTCATTATCATAGTTTTTTTACCTGTTATCTCACATCTCTGAGGTGGGATATTTTATGACTTCTTGCCATTCTGAAAGAACATGAAAATGTCTATTCAATTACAGTCCACGACTATTGAAAAGCAGGGTGTGGTTAATCTCAGTGGAAGCATGTACCTGAGAAAACAACTTTTCTTTATCTTTTGCGTAAGAATGCAAGTAAGAGAATCAAATTATCAATCAAAAGCAAGTAGGGGAATAAAATATAAAAATCAATCGTGGAAGCCTTGAATTTGTGGAACTCCGTTACAAAAAGCATGGTGTAATAATAACTGAATAAAATATTTATGATTAACATATTTATGATTAATATGCGATTAACTTCAATATTTATCTTTCTCTTTCAATCCAGTTAATGATGCTAGGACAGTCCGGAACTTGCGACCTTCAGGTCAAATGTGGCCCTCTTAGTCGTTCACTGGAGCCATTTAGTCAATTTCTGAAAGAAATGTTCGTACTTAAATAAAGTCCTTCCAGCCTTTTTAAACCACAAATTGAAAGACAGAATGTAAAATATTGTCTTTTATATTACTCAGGGAATGAATTAATATAATTATATACAATATTTTATTTATACAATAATATTTAACATATATTTTCAATATTTAACTCAGATTTCAGTACATGATTACCACTATCACCATCATGCTCATATTTGTCTAGCGGATATCTATCTCGGTGTGAATCTAACGTTGCGTCAGGATTTTCGCTCTTGAGCAACTTAGCTAAAGGATTTTCCCGTGCAATAATCATATTCAGTATTTTACCATTTAAAAGACGCCAACTTCATGATTTCTCTATGATAAGGAATGCAAAGATATTAAAAATTTTATATAGATCCATAAATTTATTCATACTCTTTGATGTTAAGTTCTTAAGGAAGTATTTGTAGAATCTGATGGTCATCAATGCTCACATGCAGCAGATTTATAGAATTAATATTGAGAAACGATGTATGAATCATGTTTAGATAGATTTTTATCTAATGCCAAATTTAGAATACTTTGGAATCTTCTTATTGGTATTATCCGTACGATATGAAATTATATTTCCGTGCATAAGCTTTAATGTATAGCCACTTTCGAATCATAATTATGGCAATATTATTCTTAAAAGAGGGTTCTAGTTTGTTCCTTTTTTTTCATTAAAATATTCCACAAACATAATAGTATATTTGTAATTTATTGTTCCTCGATCTCTTTTAAAAACCTTAAATATCTTCCTCAAAGGAATTGACTTAGCAATGGGGACATCGTCCGGGTAGTATTTATTATAGGGCGGCACCTTTTGCCAACTGCACTGGGTGGGAAGCTAAATAAATTACGAAAAATAGAATAATAATTACAATAGCTGAGGTAATAAAGTCTTAACAAACATATAAGGAAATTTTTGGTATGCATAAAGATTCCATTAGAGCTGTATTCCACTTGTCTTTTTATTCCGTTTATTTAACCGCTTTACTGCCATCCTTCATAAGATGGTATACGCAAAAAGTGTCAAGCTTCTGAAAGAAACACCGTATTAATTACTGCAAAGATTGCTCACCTCTTTCAGGTCAAAAATAAAAGTGATAAAAAGTTTAAAAAGAAAAAAGTTTTTTCTATATGTGATTTTCCTTTTGTTTAAAGTATGTTTGATGTGTATTGTGCGGCAACCTGAGACACCGAACCACAAAGCGTAGCTACTGCTCTTCTTAAGAAATCGAATGATAGCTTAGTTTCTCTGCCTGATATCCAACGCTTAATAATGTTTCGGAATGTTAATCAGAAACACTTCTCTCCTTGTGAAAATAATTATGATAGAAAAACATCATTGATGCTTCATATCTGATATTCAATGGAGTGATAGCGCTTATATATTTCAGGGATATGACATTTTGAACAAAAGAGAACTGCATTGTCATGTTCACCTAATTAGCATCCATGTATCGATGTATTAGAACCTACAGGGGATTTAAAATTTTTAATTTACGAGCGTATCACTCGATAAATTTGGCTATTATCATAAGAAATCATACGTAATGAGGTAAGAAGAGCACTGAGGCTGATGAATGAAGATAGAAAAGACTTATATGTATCGCTTATTCTCAAGAGCTTTGAAGGTCAAAGAAGCATTTAGTTAGCCTCGTCCACTGTGCGCGAGAACGCAATTTGCGAATCAAGTGCGATTAAATCCAACTCGTTGATGCAGTTTCCTCTCATGAAAGTGCCGACTCTTACACGACGACGCGAGTAATCCGTTTTCGACTTCGAGAAATGCGTTCCTTTCCTCCATTGCAGAACTCCATTTTGCGATTGAATATGTTTTGAAACGAAACATTTCCCGACCGACGTCTTTTCCGCAATTCATCATAATTGAAGTAGAGAAAACCTTATAAAATACTTTGAGACAAATAATAAACTTGAGTAAGCACAGTGCCCATTGCTAGAGAAAATATCCCCCCTGGGCTAAAAAAATATTTTTAATCTTGGAGAGATATTTGATACCGTTATAGCCTTTAGAATATTTCTCTAACTCTCCCTTCTTTCGTACGCAACAGCCTAAGGATCGAGTTAAGTATCTCATCTTCTACTAAAATAACAGAATGAGGTCATCCATGAACGTGGAAGTTCCAAGTTTTTATGAAGGGTTCAGGAAACTTGCGAGAGCAGATCAGACAAACGAGGCTTCTTCTAAGTTTCAAGTTTGTGAGAAATTTTATCCATCTTTTTACATCTTATTCATCTATTCTTAACTTTTTACTCCCAAAATATTTAAGAATAAAATCCATAGATAAAGCTTTCTTTTACTTCGTGGAACTCCATAACGGGTAAAATTAAATTCAGAATGTGAAATTCCACTTAAGAACACCGGTTTAATAAATGTTTTTAAAGTGGAATTTCATGAAGTATACATTTTCGATATTTTATTCATTTCAAGAATAATATCAAATAGTGGCTTAGATGAGAGGTATCCTGTACCCCCTAAAGATATAACCTTTATCTTAATTTTCGTAAAAATAAATATCCTTGGACTCATCATTTCGGGAAAAATATCAGTTCTGATCAGTGGTAACCTGGTAAATTATTTCGAAATATTTCACTAACATGATGGGAATTTTCTGTTTATTCGAAATCAGCCATCCTTCGAGTAAGGTATTGAACGAAGCAATAAATCTTGTCTTCCGTAGATTTATCCCATCCTGCCTTAATATAATGCTGCTATTTATCTTAGCTCTTAAAGAAATAGCAACGCCTCTTAAACTATTATCTCAACGATTGAAATTAATACCTTTCTCCTTTGAGCAAGCAGTAGGAGATCCTTGAAAAACTTGTTTGTAAACTCGGCGTATCACATCCTTGAATGTATGCACCCGACTCTGTTTCCTTGGGTAAATGAGCTGAGTTAGTAGTCGCATGCAAAGTGATACAAATAAACAACATGAAAACGTAAGATTTCTTACGAGAGATAAACATCCGATTATCCTTCCTTGGCAGCCATCGTGGCTTCTTTAGCCTTGACCATGACGGCTTATTTTGCCGCGTTTCCACGCATTCCATTCCGCCTCGCCCCCTTTCTAACCTCGGAGACAGTTTCGCAACATGCCTAAAAGGACTGAATGCCAAATGGGCGACTGCAGCGAAGATTGCATCGGAACACGTCTGTGCTGAGGGGCGTTTCCTCTCTTTGGAAAGAGTGAATGAACAGTGGTCGAAATCCCTCAGAGAGATGGAGGAGAAACCCTAGCGATAGGAATTCGATGAGTTGGAGGATTGAAGACGTGAACCGCCCGTGGGGTCGAAAGAAGCACAAAAGCTCAGAAGGAAGTGTCGGGAGGGTTGTTTATTAAGAGAATGATGCAAGTGACGACCGTCCATCGTGATACGGATGCCCTTTCTTTTTTACCGCCGCCGCGAGGGGTCGAATGGGAAGAAGTGTTAAATGGGGCGGGATAATGCACGCCCTCTTCCCGCTCTCGGTACGAGTGGGCGGAGACGTGCTCATGTGCCGAAATAGAAGAGATTTTTCATCCCGTCCCATGCTGATTAGTTCAACATTTTGCTCTACTCCCACATTTCACTTTCGAGATACTAATTTTGGTTGGTTTTGAGTAGTGCTTTCCAATCGGTGTGACGCAAGATCGTTCCTGCCATTTAATATCCAAGACTAATCTAAAAACAGTCAATCTTAAGTTGCGCTCAACTGTGTTGTACGAGCAATTACCTAAAGCAGGACTTTAAACACTGTACGAAGCGGGCCGTAAATGTTCGGAGAAAGAGGGCCGGATATCAAGGATATTTATTTTATTATTCTTCAAATATGCAATGGATAGTGGTTAAAAATTAATAACTGAAGCATGTTTTGTAAGTAAGAATATATATGATTATCAAACATCTGAAATGATCAAGAATAAGTAAGAATATTAAACGTCTCACTTTGAGTATAGCATCCAATTTACTAACGGGACACGCTTAAACCAAACCGGGAGGGAAATAGCCCACGGTTCGTACTTTAGAAACCCATATTCTAAAGCATTAGTGCATATATGTTGTCCTTCAAGAAGCTGCATACTTTTCCAACTTGCGATCAATACTAGTAAAAGTTTTCGGGAATTACTTTGTGCGTTTAACACATGATTAATATTATTTAATTTTATTGTTTAATACATGAATAGATATCGTACATTGGGTAACTCGAAAGATATTTATAATTTTCTCCATAAATTAAGGATTTATCATTTCGTTGAAAAATAAATTTTCAAAATTAATGGTAATTTTAAACTCCTGCAGTGGTTTTAACTCTTCTATTCCTTTGTTATATATCTAGTTTACACACCATCAAATAAGATATAAGTGAGTATTAAAATTATAGAGTGATAGCGAAATTCTAGCAAAATCTTTTTACATTTCACGGCCAAGAGATGTGATTACAGCTTTTGTCTACAGGACGTTTATTGTCAAAATTTTGAAGATATTTAGCCCTATGTTTTTTCTTCCTCATCAGTTGAAATCGAAATTGGTATGAATGGATTATAGTACGACTAAGCTTGCGCTAATGGAGAGATGGAGTAAAAAAGACCGGGATACATTGAGTTAGAGGAGAGAGAAAGACGAAGGAATGGAGCGGAGTGGGCGTGGCATGCTACCCATCTGCGGCCGAGAACATTCACTTGACTCAATCGAAGCTAGATTCGTATCGCTTTCTTCTCGTATGAAGTGGGTGGTATGCGCCTTGGGCATCTGCTATCTAGAGCTGATCAGCTCCAGAAAACACCGGTATTCATTCAAGTTCATGAATGGCAATTGATAATCATTTGATGAAGACGGATTTAACTTCACCTTGTTTAACAGCGGAAATAGACATGTTTGAAATATGTATGAATGCCGCCAGCACCAAAATTTGTCGGTTTGGTTAAACTTTATCAACTTTCATCGATTATGAATTGAAGAACAAGGACAAGAATTTGGTTTTCTCTATATGATACCATTTTGCTAAGTCCTATCTTTCCTCATTTTTAAGTTTCTCGTATATTATGGACTGAAATCATTTCGTCTCGCAAGTTCAATGAAGTAGTTCAGTAAGTGTCCATATGAAAATTTAAGTTCTTCATTTTTTAGGTCGATGTGGTTAGGCGTTACTTCGTGGGAGGAAATAGCAGAGAAGATAAGAAACTTAATAAATCTTCCCCAGAAATTTTACCAGATGATGGGTAGCATAATTCAAATGTGTGGAATATTTACCTAGTTTCTCTTCCTCTATCCTATATATCTCCATAGTTGAATCTGAACACTGCCGTAATTCGAGGTATTTTGTGGATGAAGGTCGAGTAAAAACGGAGCGAGAAATATCTTGGGCTGTCATATCTGCTATCCAGAGACCAGGACGGCAACTCTCCACCTTTCGAGGGCCATCTAGTAGACCAAACCGTGAGAGCCCGCCCGTTCTGTTTCTCCATTGTCCTGCACCTCTTGACAGCATCCACGATTTCTCGATTTTTTCCATCCTTCGACTTTCACGTCCTCAGAGATTCACCCTCTCTGCACGTTCTCCTATCCAATCCCTTTGTCTTTTTTCTATCCTCCAACGAGTCATCCGTCAGAAAAAATAGCCATCCTTATAAAGGCACTCTGATCTCTCAGTGAGGCCGCCTCCGGGGGGCAGAGGGCTCGGTGGGTGGTTGGAGAGCGTCTCGGAGGCCGCTACTGCTACTTACTCCCACTCATTCCTCCGTGGCGTGAGATTGGGGAATAAGAGGGGGGAGAGGGGGCAGGATGCAGCAGCCGCGAAATCGTGCCGTGAGGGGCGTTCCTTTTGATTGGGGTCCGCGACGAGACGAAATATGCGCTCCTGCCACCATGAGAGATTTTTGCGTGCAATTTTTTCATTGAATAATTCCACAGTCGTTATTCTCTGGGAGAGGAAAGGGGGATAAAAAGGTCGATTAAATAATGATGCGGGTTTGTTTTTCTGGCATGAGTCGCTATGGGAGCTGACTCAACCTAGACCGAGTTTCGGACTCCCTTCTCGAACGGCTAAAATTTGCCTTACGTGACCAGTGATTTTTATGGCTGATTGGTTTAAATGGAAATGAATGCAGGGCCATCTTTCGCAGTGCATAGTAGATATTATAAGGACAGTTTAAAAAGTAAATAGCATTAAAAGACGTGTCAGTATCAGGAAAAACGCTACTCGTTACATGAAAAAAGTGAGTTACTCTACTCTAAGTTCATTTATAGAAGAACGTCATCATGTTGAAAAATTGTTGGATTGTTAATTTTCAAAGAACTTAAATACCTTATAAGTTATTTAAGTTCTTTGAATAAAAAGTCTAAGTCTCTAAATACTCATTTTTTCATTTTTTGGCCAATAGTTCTGCTTAGTTTGTATCCCCATTATGTTGTGTTCGATCAAAGTATCTGGTGGATTTCTAGAAATGTTATCATCGATGAGAAATTGCGTTAAATTTTACCGACCACTGACGTACAGAAGTAAAAACAACACAGAGTAAGTCTATCAGTATCAAATCGAAGTAAAATTAATCACAAGTATTAAATTATTCAATTCTGTCCGTTAGTGTATTGCCAAGTTGAAATATATAAGTGTCGTAACTGAAGCTGAATTCTATATTATTACTTTCATATTCATTAAAATTTCCCGTCTTCCATTCAGAAAACACTTTGAAGTTCTCTTGTTTCTTCCAACCAAATTTAGTCTCCTGATTTAAGTACAAAATTTCCGAACTTATAATAGAGATGTCCCTTGATAGTTCTATTAATCCATGTCCCTAGTTATTTAAAATCTAATTCGGGTCAACCAATTCATCAACGTCGCCTCGAGACCAAACATTTAGTCGCTTGTTTACCCTCATTTGACATCTGGTGATAAACAGGGACGAAATCGTTACCGCATCTGTTAAGCAGTTAATATCAGGAAACAAACTGACATGTGTCACGAATGCTCCTTGTTTACAATATGAATTTCGGTCGACGATTTCAATCACATCCGCATTTCTGAGGAATTCCACAGATTTATTAGTTTTGTCAAAAAAGAAAATAATCGGGATTCTAGCTTTGAATTTGTGTATTTTCTGGCATTTCTCGCGTAAATAATTAGATTGAGTGAAGGGAAATTTTAGCGAAATGTCAGACGTTTTTGAAACGCGATTTTTACGACAAACCAAACGGATAATTTAAGTTTCTTTGCATTAAAAATTTTTCATTTTCTATGCCTATAATGTTACATTTTACCTTGTTCTGTACTGTGTTTTCGCAGTGAAGTGAAACCTGTCTTTAGCGGAATTCATTGGTACCGCGATTTTTTCCGGATAAGGCAGTTTTCAGCAGGATCGGTCATTAGTGATGGACGCCAGGACCAAAATTTTATTCCGAATATGATAGGTTTTCGCTTGACATAGGTTCCGCTTAAGTCTGTATTTAAGTTATACACGATAACTCAGGATTTTATGGATATTAGATCTTATTTCTATGAGTATTTTAAACAGGCGGATGTTTAATTTTTCCTTTTATTATGAGTTTCCTCGCATTTTATTTTGAAGGCTACCTCCGTTGTGGAAATTCTTGTACGGTTAATATTCATTGCGTAAATAAATCTTCCGTAGAAGATAACATCTGTCACCAGTTTCTATAAAGGATTAATTTGTATTGATTGCAGTAAATTATTTTTAATAATAAAATTTTATCTTGGAAGAGGATCAGATTTATGATGTCACAAATTGCCTTTCTAAAAACTTTTTTTCAAATGTTTTCATACGTGTCAATCAATTTCCGCTAAAATGTTAATTTTTGCTCGAACACAATCGCTCCGATATTTAAGCATCCAAGCATTGAGTTAGTTTTGTCGGTATACGTAGTAGCGCCCAGCCAGGGCTTGAAACAGACAGTCCGGAATTACCGACTTGAAGGTTTAAAAATAAAAAATATCTACCGAATAGAAGGTTTGTAATCCCGGACTTCCTGTTTCAGACTCTGGCCGGGTGCGAGTCCACATAACATCAAAACGACTATCGGTTTACAAACCTCTAATTCTATTACAGCCGTGTTCCTTTTCTTTCCTCTCACTTAAAGTGCAAAAGACTCTTGAGAAAACCTGCATGAAAATTCATCATTGGAGAGAATATATATTAATCAAATCCTATTTAATTTATATAATTTTTTCTTTTTTCTCTTGTCTCTTTACACGTTTTCTCCTTTACTATAAATCCCACCGTAAAAAAACATAATCTGTGGTTGGCTGGAAGAGGAAACATTCGGGATTAACCTCGCCTAATAAAGGGTTAAATGATAATAATTAATTACATTGATTGTAGATTTTCACTTACGAGCTTGTCCTCCTTTAAATCTCTTCGTTGTAATATTTGTTATTTTTATATTCCAATATTACGATAGAAATGATTTTTTTGCTCGGAACCCTTCAATTCGTTCCTTGGTCAAAAACTTCTCCTCTATCTCGTAATTCTGACCCAAATCTTTTTCAAGTCAATCGCCGCTTTTTCGGTCTCTCTCAGTTTGCTTTCCGTAATTTGTGTCTCCTCTGACATCAACCTTCTCTCCGTAGGTCCTTCATTTTGAAGCGATTCGTTAGCTATAATTGATCGCATTATCGAAAGGATTTTCATTAGTCTCTATCAATTGGGGGGAACTAAGGGATGAGGACCGAAATGGGCTATTTTAGATGTTACGTACCAGTGTTTTTTGTTACACGGCAATGAATCATGCAGGAAAACAGGAAGAAGTCGTAACTCGTTCGCTTTCACCGACGTCATTATCTCGAAGCCGTATTTTGTGCTGAGTTCCCGGAATCCCAAGGATTTCCTAAGCCATCTCTCATCGTTTATTGGGCGAAATTTTTCACGAGCAATGGCCGAATGACTTTCGCATCATCTCAAGCCATTCCTTTGATGAGTTCACTAGCGAGCGAAAGTGATTCGTTGGAAGTCATTTGAGTAATTTGTTGATTCTGATTCAATAAAGAATGCTTGTTTGTGAGGGACTATTTCTATTGCCATTCTCTCTATGACCTATTTGATCAGATATACTTCATAAAAATCACTTTCGTAGACGTTGTATGATCTATTAATTCAAGAGGTACGGGGCACTGAATAAAATGTTTTCCTTAAGAAGACGATAATGCAGCAATTTGTGATGGTGATTGAAAATAAAAAATTTGGGATGAAATTTATTGTTACCAATGTTTGGGAACTCGGAAGGTAATGTCGATGGAAAAGGAAGAAATTCTTCTCTATGACAGTTACGTGAAGATGGATCATCAAACGTTTTTCTATTTTTATTGAGATGATCTCATATACTAGAAAAATAACTTTGGAATCTAATTTTGCGTGCCTAAGAAAGAGTTATAAACTTTGACATTATCTTCAATTATGATGCTTTCGACCAGAATTTCTAAGGGCTCAATATATATTTTTGCTTGTGTATTTGTGTAATTAGAGTTTTCATTTAAATGTAAGAAATTCTTATTGTGATTGTGGCAATCGTGTCTATGTGTATATCTGTGAATTTCGATGAAAATGTGTAAAATCTTCTGAGATGTATGTTTTGTATATGTTGAATTTTTGTAAAATTGACAAAATATTTCATGCTTTCTGAGGTTTAAGTATATTAGTTGATTACTGTATATCATATACAGTAATTTGCCCTGAATTGGTGACATATCCATATGTCAGAAATGGTTTCTATTCATTTTAATGAATGTTTTGTAACGCAAATAAATTATTATAATTGTTATTATAAATGGAGAAAATGAGTCAACTTGAGTCCGGGAGCATACATACGAGTTGTATTTAGTGCAAAACTCATGGAAATAGGAGCAATTTTAGTTTAAATCCACGGTCTTGATATTTTAATTTTTCACATCATATACTCTGTCTTTTCGTGGTTTTTTAAATCTTCTTCTTGAGGTCTAATTTTTCCCGCACAGTGGGATTTTCTCATCTTCAACCTTCAGTTGAGAATATTTTTCCCACAAACCCAGTCTTTATTTGTTGCTGTATATTTATATAATTTTAAATATTAAAGTTAACTTTTGTATAAACAACTAAAGTTAGGCGAGAGAAAAGCCAGCGTGGGCCTAACTTCGCCTCGATAAAGAGGTGGGACTAACTTTCGCCTTGTTAATTAATTTATTCATTTTACATAATCAAGAAGAATACATTTGCCGTTAACATATGGCGTGATTTTCTATGAGTTATGTAGGAGAATATTGAGGAATTACTACCAAAAATATATCGGAGGAAATGTTTTAGGACCCGCCCGGAGAGATTTCTTGGCGTCGGCATTATACACTCAATCCCAGCTGTCTACATATCACGGGGCATTCGCTCTTTGTGACATCAGTTCCTACATCATCGATATACTCCGCGTCTCATGGGGACCACAGTAATAGAACGAGAGGCAATCATCCCAGGGAAGGGAGGAGATTTCCTTATCCCCCATACCAATAAATATTTTAGGGGTGACTCTAGATGAAGTGCTCCTTTCATTCGAGAAGCCCTGACCTCAACAGCCTCCGACCCTCCACTCCCCCCCGGATGACCCCTCCTCCAAAGGCACGCATTCCAGAGGAGTAAAGATAAAGACAGTTTCTTTTTCCTCCTTTTCACATCGTGTGTAGATGATTATGCCCCCACTGTCTGTCCTCAACTTTCCCCCTCCACTTCGTTCCTCTGCGTACTCGTCCGCGGAAATGTCACTCATTCCGCATTTTTTATCCTGTTTTGAGTTTCGAGCAGAAAACTTCGCGAAAGATGGCCTCCAGCGTTGCAGTGCGGAATTCCATCACAGATTGGAAAAGAAGCCGAAGAAAAAACTCTTCTTCTCGTTAGAATCCGAAGAATTCGTACATTTCGAAGGGACGGAAGCCTTTCTCGTCTGATAATTTAAGACGTGCCAGATGATTATCTTCTATTTTTTTCTTTGCTGCTACGTTCCGTGAATATAGAAAGCGTCAGGATGGGAATAATTATTTTTTTCAACATTTAATTGATCGTTACGAAGCTTGACAAGAAAAAAATTCCTGTCTTTAAAACCTACACAAATTAAATCGCCTGTCTTGTAAGGTTACTCGAAATTTAGAGCAGGTGATTTAAGAGGGTCTTTTATTTTTATACGACCCTTTGAAAGCGTTGTTAATATCGGGACCGACTTGTGGGTTATTTAAATATTTAAAAGCTCTTGTCGAATTCATTTCTCTTTGGATCTGCAACCAAGGGTTTCCCTAATTTATGTAACATTAATAATCATGAAAATTATTATACTAATAATAACTCTTAAAATAATAATGAATTAGAAAACATTCTAGTCCCCCTGACCCAAAGTAGGCTCATCAGGAGGTTCACTATTTAATGTTCCACACTAACACAACAACTGCTAAAGAAAAAATCTAAAAATAATCATCATAAAAACACATCATCACATACAGATAAACACTGTAAAACGAATGTAATAAAAATTAAGAGTTATCAACAAGTAGAAGTTAACAAAAAACAAGAAAGAAGTAAAGAGAGTGGGCAAAATAACGAAATGCATTAAGTATCAAACCTTAGGTTTGTCGCAGGTTCCCGAATTAAAAGCTACAGGTGGCGCAGATAGTCTTCTTTTTTCTCCTTTTTTAAATAATTAATAAATTTTTTATTTTAAAGTGATTAGTACACAAGCATCAGATTCAATACTGAACACAATTGGTTGAATGTGAAATATTCTTTCAGTTTTTTTAAAATAATAATAATAATGACAATAGGTTAACTATCGAGGGAGGGAGATTAAAAAGATCTTCAAATCTCTCGGAAATATTGTCATACGCAAGGTGCTTCCATGGGATGGGAAGCTATACTTCAATGATTTTCGTTAGACAATTTGAGTTTCTCAAGGAAGGATAGTACACCCTAGTATGAAGGAAAATTGTGGAATGGATAAATTTAAAAGAGAAAGAGGGAGACGTTCATGGAAGAAAAATTCTGGATTCGTAGTTTTTTCTTGAAATATTGTTGCCCCATGCACGTATTTTCTTTTGCAAATCTTTCCCCTTGGTTTTCTTCGGCTGGAGAGTGATTCCCTTCTTTTCGCTCTATCTGCAGCCCTGACAAATTCCAAAATACTTTAACTACCCGATCATTTGGGTCTCATGAAGTGGAAGAGAAGATTGAGACCAATGGCCCGGCAAAATCGAAGAATGAACCTTCTCCTGAGACAATGTATCTTCCAGATTATTAAACTCATCGCCCGACTCCACGTGACGCCGATCGATGAAAAATGTATCTATCCACGGAAGTGAATTTCTCCTTCAGATTTATCTATTCGTCTGCAATTTTTAAGGTCCATTACTCGTAGACTTTTTGTTCGCGTGCAACCAAATATGATGCGTGATTCAGTCGCTTTACAGATCATCAATCAAGTACATCTAAGAATATCAACATTCATGACGAACTAAAATCGTATAAAATTTCGATTATTTTTCCAGTAAGAAATGTTCAAAATTACTCTACTGTTGGTGTTCTATAGTGACAGTCCAATGAAGATTAGCGAACAGTTATGTCTCATATATGCGAGAAATATATACATATACATATATATGTGTGTGTGTGTGTAAAAACTAATACGAAAATAATAAATCACAGCACAATTGCAACGTTTGAATAAATAACGAGTTATTACATCTGACATACCGTCTAAGTATGTTTGTAAAAATTCGTAAGCATAAAATTATACAACAAATATCTCAAACATGTTTCTACTACTATACGGTATCAATGAAGATTTCACAAAAATCTAAAAAATGGTAGTTAAATAAATGTCATTATTCGGTATATGCATTTCTAATGGATAGTGATACATCTTAAGGACATAGTGATTTATTCTACAAGATGGTAGTGATAAGTATGTTTAAAACTTTTTACGACGTCAATTTCCTTGATAAATTTCATGTGACAATCTCCTAAGTAATCAATTTTCTGATTTTAAGATGCGTACTTTTATGAAAAGTCATTTGTGTATAATTAGTCCAAACTCCAATTCGATACTTAAAATAGCCAAGGGAAAGCAAAGTTACATCGTGTGTGTTCATGTTTTGATTTATTTTAACTTGTAACCACTTTTTATATTATCTTGATTTTGAAATGTCACAAAATCAGTACAGATGTTTTCCTGGGCACTTGAATGTAATCTCCTGAAGTAGTTCATTAATAATTGCTTCCTACATTATACGCTGAAATTATCGAAAGGTGCCCTTTTGTACGATGTTGACAAAGTTCGCATGCGTGGGTAGTTATGTATATATACAGCGTGGTGATTTACTTTACCCTAAGTTTGCTCTCGCTCCGCCGCCGCTCTTGCTACGTAAATAAGAATAGAATAACACAATACCGAAGAGTACTTTATTTTAACGCTATAAAATTGATTTCTTCTGAGCCTTTCCTCCATATACTCTTCAGCAATGACACGGGCCATATAGCGCTCAATTTTAGGATATTTTGGAATCTTTTGTGAAATTTCCGGCAATTTATAATCTAAAACAATATTCGATGTTAAATATAAGAAACTTCATTCAATTTTGTGTGTAGATTATCTAATTAACTTTTGTAGAAGAATAATATATCTTTAAGGATAAAAATAGATAAAATGACTATAGAATATGAATAATAGATAAAAGTTATTTTACAATATGAAATAATATTTTGACATTGTTTAAAATATACATTTTCCCGATGATGTTCATTAATATAAATGGGTGCTGATCACATTTCAGCAAAATTATACTTGAAATTAAGGAAGGATTGTTAGGCATAAATTCGCTTTATACGAAAATGTTGCCTCGTATTTCACTTTTTTGTCGTAAAAAGTATTCTTTGCGATTCATTTGAAGCTATATGTTGCATTACATCTAACCTATGATCTGTTTATCAACTGAATGTAATTTATAACCAAGGTATTATTACGTTCATTTCCTTCTTCGGGTAATTTTAATTCAGTTAGGTAATTATTACTTTTCAACCTATAAAGCCTTTTCTGTTTGCTAACCAACTCTATTCCTTACACAAATGCATTGACCTGTTCTCAAGAAGGTATATTAAAGAAGTATTCTCATGACAGAGAAAGACCTCGCTTGTTTCAGAAGAGAAATTAATGCAGTAACGAATATCAAAGAGAAGCGACAGAAGAGAGAGAATTAATAACTATTGAGAAAATAATCATGTACGAGTAAAGGGCAACAAAACTTTTTGCTTTGAATTTCATATCCTATTAAGCGGTAAAAAGTTTGGAGAACGTTCTAAAATCCAGAGAAAAAGCAAATTGCTTGGCTTCAGAAATTCTGTGTTTTTTGGCACATGTACTTAAGGATGACGGCTTTATTATTCAAAATTTCCTCATGAATATTTCATAAAAGCGAAATTTTTAATTCATAAACTCTTTTGCTTCTCGGTGGTTTATTATACGGCGGTATTACTTATTTCGACACCGCGGGAAACTCCCAGCTATGTGTGTAATCTAAAAATTTAACTTTTGGGTGCGAGAATATCGTCTCCCCTTTCTAACAAATCTTTATTTTTACCTAAACTTGAAGAAGTGTTCTCACCTATATTTCATTCTCAAGCGAGAATGAGTCAAACGTTTTACGAGATCCGGCAGCTGACGTGCGGCTAACGAGTCGCTTTCAGAGGAGTTTCCAAATGAAATTGCTTTTCTAACAGCTCGTTATTCAGATTAAGTCGAGGTGAAAATTTTACGCGCACACACGCTCAGAAACATTCATTTGTATTTCCGCAAAGTGAGTTATGCTTACATGAATGAATCGTTTCCTTATGGGTGGAGTTGAAAGTGCCTATGCCAACTTAAGTTTAACATCTCACAGTGTAAATGTCACCATGGAAATTTAGATTCAATATATCAAGACACGACAGCTGTGTTGGATCTTTGCTTGATTGGCAAACATTTAGTAGAACTATAATTTCAGAGTAAAAGTCGTTTAAATTTTACTCTGGTTCGCTTTTAGTAAACAAGACAGGACAACTACGAACCGGTGATTAAGAATTCAGCTATTCATTCATCAACTTTCCTCAAAAAGAGAAAACACTTGAGAATGTCTAGCCAGTGAATATCAGTGGCAAGATTTACTATCTATTTAAGGGAATAAAAACATTCTGTTAAGCGCAGTGACTTCGAAAACATTTCGTATGAGAGTATAAATACAAAGTATTTTTAGATCGAGCATATTCGATCGCGAGATATTTTTACGAGTACAAAATTTGACCCTTATAGAATAAGAATAATAATCCCTTGTATATCTTTCGGCCATGTGTGAAACATATACATTAGAGTCGTGAAAATAATCAAAAAGATAAACGAAGGATAGCAATGGAAATTCGATTGTCATCAGATTCGCTTGTTTTATGTTTAGTGGTGGAGGCTTATTTACCTTTCGATATATTGACATTAAACGCCAATAACTTGTCTCAATGTTTTGATACTTCAATTCAGATCTCAGGAGACGTGTTTTGGGATATAGCTTGGATGTATCCACAGTAATCGTAACCATCCATCACAGTGTTACATATGCTATTAGTTTCCTCCTCTCATCGACCGTCATCATTCTATATCTTCAGATATCTTCAGAATGGATTTCGGTATCTTATAGAAGGAAAAAATTACAAATATATACTCTGGAAACAGTAGATTAGCAGAATGGCTGTGTATCCTTCCTCTCCAGATGAAAAGCAGGAAATAATACATGACTGTGGGGGTTCCCCTCGGTCCTAGACCCTCTCGGGCATCCGTTTGCTCAATTTCCCTGCAAGATACAATCAATGACATATTTACTTGAGTAACCTTATACGTACGATCTTCGGTGGGAAGCATCTCATCGATTATCCGAACATCAATTATCTGAAGCGTCAATAAAGCGAACGACCCTGATGACCACCGTGGCCTTAATGCGCCAATTGCATCGCTATCTGTCGTTAGCGTGGATGAATGTTGAGGTCTCTAATTAATGTTACAAGATTGAGACCTTTCTCGCGTCATTTTACTTTACTTTACATCGTCATGTAACGTCGGACGCAGAAGTAGCCCTAGTTGAGGAGCCTCTTTCTCGGGGTACGTTTCTTTATTTCCGACGTTTTTAATTGAACATCGAAATAATACTTGTATTTAGAAAAGTAAATTTTTAGTGTCATCAGTATCTGTGAAAGCAGCCCTGCTACGAAAGTCAGGAAACATTTGCATTCGCCGGTATTCGTGACTTACAGTTAGATAAAGCTGATATTAAAGAATCCTGACAACATTCCTTTAGAGACAGAGATTCATTCGAGTTTTTTTTTGAGTGCTGAAGTTTTATTCTAGAAGTTCAATTCATTTCCCTCTTCGCTATGTTGTTCCACTAGATAAAGTTCTCTCCAATCGTTTGTTTTCACTCCTATTGTTGGTAATCCTCTTCTGTGATAAACACTACACGTTTATCTTTTTCATTTTTTGCCTACACCAAGTTTATTTTTCATATTTTCTTATCTCTAAGATAGCCGATGAAACTCCACTAGGATACGTCATTCGACATTAAACTTACCTCTTTCGGAATGAATGAACTTTACTCTTTAATTTTAACACCAATAAATTTGGTATGAAGTGTTTGATTATCACACTAAAAGGATTCAGTTTTCATTCATCGAGAAAGAAATGCACAAATTACAGGTATCGCGATTTCCGCACAAATTATTTCCGGACAAAAGTCTTCCACAAAAATGAATAAGGTTTTTAATCTCCTTGAGAGCATACGAAAAGAGAAAATGAAATCAATTCATCGGATCTGTATCTAACATTGAGATTATTCAGAAGAAATTTTAAATCGATGAATAAAATGGCAATTTTCCATTGGCAAGTGAAGACTGAGCTAGTCGATCAGATGTAATTTTTTTAACAATGACTGATTATTGTCCTTTTTACCAGAATTAGATTCAACAATTTCACATCTCCCTTCATTTTTATCTCATTTGAAATAAAGCTCCAAAGTTCACAATGTACTCATACTTCTCCTGAAATTCCGTTTCATAACTTCGCATATATGTCTGAGTGAGAGGAAAGCAAAACCGAATTGGGAGGCATAAAAAACGCAGTTGCGATACGAATAACTCTTTTCCATTCCGCAATAAATCGTGTCGTTTCGGAAAGAAAAGTGTTTGTTGGAAGAAGCCCAGGCCCTCCCCTGCGCTGCAAAATATCTTCTCCATTTCGGATTCGCCTCTCTTTCGGCTAATATGAAGCCATCTCCAGGAAAAATCCCTTATTCTCACTTCCACTCCTTGAGTGCCCTTCACAACGCCTGTCTAAACCCTAGCTCCTTAAATCCATCTCATCTCTCCCTCATCTTTCCCACGCGATCCTTAAGTGGACCGTCGCACCGCGATGGAAAAACTCCCTTTCTAAAGAGAGTAAAAGGAACGGTTGCTTCTCTAAGGAAGAGACTTAAAAGAACAAGGGAGAGGCATTAAGAAACAGAAAAGGGTGAATAAATACAGCGGAGAAAGGAAGAGGGGAGGCAAAATATTGAATAATGGGGGGAGGACAAGGTGACGAATGACCCTTGACTCCCCTATATCATCTCTGTCCTTTTGTTCTTCCCTCTTCCTTCCCTCGACAATCTTTTCGTAATTTGACAGCTGAGGTCGAACAGTACCGAGAGAAAAAATAACCCACTCATACTGCCCTAATGAACCATCTCTCATTGACTTCCTCCATGAAAGAAGAAGTTTTTCATCATTTTTCGCTAGATTTGTCTTTGTGATACTTTTGAATGTTCTGCCAGCAGGAAATGTTGGCATTCTTCGTCAGCAAGAAGTCTTTGCGCATGCTATTAGGAAATCTTGTTGACTGTTACGAAATCTTTTATTCATAAAGTTAACGACAGGATAATTTCCGTCGAAAGTTAATGATGACGTTTAATGCTACTATGGTGGTTTCCGCGGCGCTGGTTGCTAATTAACTACATATTACTCGGTAGTTTCGAATTCGATTATTCTCTTTAATGACAACAATTTTGCCAGCTATCCTGCTGGTGTCTCCAGGTTGATGTAATGGGAGTTTAATGTTAATGTTATCGATGATTGCAGCAGTAAAATTGTTGAACCTTTTGAGGGTGAAGACAGAAATAATCATCTCCAAGTTCTAGAGGAAAACTTTTATTGGCAACCGGTTTCGATTGTTCACAGCCATCAACGAGCTAAAAATAAGAAAAATGTCAGGTCTATATAGATAAATTTTGTTTCCTACACCTCTGCATTCTTACCTGACACTTGTCTTACTTTTGGCCTGAAAATAATCACGAATAGTTGAAACCGGTTTTCAATAAAGGTTTTTCTGTACTCGGGTATAGTTATTTCTGCCTTCATCGTTTAACCCTACGTTTACTCCTCCAAGAAAATTCCATTTTCAGTGACAATGTTCATTTGGATCCATGATCCAAATCAGCGCCATCGACTATATAAGGTTGGAAATTCCCAAACTGAAGAGATAGCCTCGTGTTCTCTAGCATTTTTATTTTTCCGTCATTGAACTCGATCACAGAATAAAATGAAATTAGACATTAGTGTGATAATATCACGTTCATTCTTGAACAACAGCTTTAGAGCATTCCCAAGGAACAAAATGAAGCCTTCCCACATTGTCCTAATAATTCATCGTTCCTTCGTCTTCTTTATAGAGTTATTTTTTCTATCATTCTATTGATGCATTCTTTCGGTATCAGCGCTCGCTTTTTTTACGAGGGGCAGATAACGCCTCCCCCAGAGGTCTCTGTATTGGAGTTCCCAAGTTAGCGGTTGCCTTGTTGACGATTGTTGCTTCTTAATGGTCGCATCCTTCGGATTCCTTCCCGATGATCCTTCTCCCAATTGCATCACTTCGTTATTTGCTGCTGCGTTACCATAATAACTATCTCCTCTTCATTTTCCCTCTCACTTGGCATGTCTCCCCTCCGCCATGCGCGCTTATCTGCCCGTCTTGATTATTCATCTCTTTCTCCCTCGGATTCTCCGTTCCGCATATTTCATTGTCTTCCTCCATTCTTCTCTTCACCTCTGCATACATCTACGCGCCTTACATACCGTGACTGAACCACGTGACTTCCTGATCGTGATCGCGCACTCCTTTGACCGTGAGTTCTAGCGCACTCGATTTGCTTCTTAGACTAGCCATTCAATCTCACTTTCTTTCCGTTCCTCTCTCACTTTCTCCCCATATTTCTTCTAGATTACTGTTCCTTCCATTTCACTTCCTCTGCCACGGGATTGAATACTAGCAGTATCGAATTATTGTATAATTTTCTTTTCAAATCATTGTCATCGCTTAAAGAAATATATAATATCATCTTATATATATCCCATTTAGTTTATTACATTAATGAGTATCTGCTGGCACAAAATATCTCGAATTACTATATTTTTTATTATTTTTTCCCATATGACAAAAATTACCTCAGATTTATTTAATTCGGAATATTTTCTATACCGATGAGAAATAATTAATTGAAATATCGATCATTCGATGTTATAAGGTTTTAACGATTCGAATTATATAGCTCAATAGAAGAATACTCATGACGATGAAATTTAAAAATTATTTTCTCATTTTAGAAAGATTCGAGCGAAACCAAATTGCTTGTAAGGTCAATATTTGATTATGAGCGTAATCTTCCTATCTTTCGAAAATATTTTTAATTTTTTCAGATCTAAATTTTCTTCATCATACACAGCTAAGTTGTTTTTGGTTATTTAGTAGCAGTATGGCTATCAATTTTGATAATATGTTGATATTTACTGGAGTGTTTTGTTGAGATGAGAATTTCATATTTTTGATTATATTAATATGTGATTATAGAAATAAATATACTCTTAAGCATTATGCTCAATTAAATGTGGAACCGTTAAGTTTTTATGAAACAAATAAATTAATCAAGCCTCGTAATGCATTATTATGTTGAGGCATCATCTTATCAAGGAATGAGAAGGATTACTAAGAGAGACATCAGGAAGTAAATCCCATATTTCCTCGGCGTCACTGATCCGACAAGCATGAAGTCTTCCGTGATGGAATTCACATATCGTAGATCGAAGAATATAAAATTATAACAAAATATCTTTCTCTTGACATTTACCGCTTAAAGACCGGCCTCTTTGCGTATTTTTATCGTCTTCCCACGTTTAGCTTTCGTTCTTCCCTCATTCTCTCTTCAGATTTCTTTTTCTTCCCTCGCAAACACGCGTACACAAACGGGGTTTAAAAGACGCATTTATAGCCAAGGACGGGGTCAAAGGGAGGAATGCGATGACCCGCAATTCTTTCCTCTTCTGCATTGCGTAAGGATGACATGCGTGAAAATGAACGGAGTCGATGGTCCAAATGAAGAGAATTTCTATTCTGTCCAATCGGCTCAGCGATGAAATATCTCTTTAATGAAGGGAGCTGGAAGAGCGGAGAATCTGATTTATGTTTTCTCGGCAATAATTCATCAGTGGGGAAAGGGGAATAACTCCAGCGTAATTATTTTCTGATGTTCTTTCAAAAATCCGCTTCGAGTCGGGCAAAAAGAGGACGACACAAATTGCGGCGATTCAAATGATTTCGTAGCAATTGTCGTGCTTTGAGGGAAAGACACGCTTAATGAACTGTGACTCTTATGCTTCTAAAGGGGTTGATTTAAAGTCCATCCGACAAAAAATCGACTAAAGATAACGTGCTTTGAATGGAAAGTTTTTTACGGAGACCCATTCGAGAGTTGAGATAAGGTTTCACCATCGTAGACCGTCGAATTAAAGATATCAGCATTTTTTAGTGTTCGTATTTATATCAGTTCTTCGGTGAAACTTCATAGGATTCAAAACATAATCAAATGAAATGAAATGAAAAATATTATTGTTCCGTTTTACTCTCGCTGTTAAACCTCACTTAAACACCGTATCATTTGCAAGATCGTATTAAAACATATCCTCTCTTCTGGTTACTTCAGTCTACGTAATTGATTCATATGCGTCATACATTCATTATTCGCTTTTAATACATTACCTTAGAGCTACCGCATAGCAAAGTGGCATAGCGCGTTCGCATTTGGCGAAATCATTTCCAAATTCGAGTTTTAGTGTGTGCCCAAATGTGCGAAGTGATTTTGAAAATACTACAACTAAATTCTATTAATTTTCGCTGATTAATTAGAGATTGTGGTTGAATAATGGTCACCGTGGTTCATAATCCAATAATCCAAATAATGCATGCATTTCTCCTTTACTCATACGAATTTTAAGTATTCCGCAATGGATATTATGCGGCCAATTTAGTTATACGAGACGCTCCTTTTACGGAAGAATATTCAGCTATAAATATTTTGACGGCTTTCTTAGTCATGATCTATTATTGGCTGGTGATATGGCACCATTAATGTCAATAACTCCGGTCAAACAACTGTGTTGACTTCGACGCCAGTCGTGTGATTAGGAAATGTAAACATTCTGCTTTCAATCCACGCTCTATCGCGTATCACTCAATAGCGATTATTTTAAAACCTGCTTCGTCCTGCTCTCAAATTCATGCTTTCTCCATTTAGATACAATTTTTCCAAGCGGTATTATTCTCCATGATAATTTATTCAGAAAACCTAAAAAAATAAAATTCGTTTTCATCGTATTATAACAGAGTAAAGCTAAAATTCATAAAAATGAGACTGTGTATCGCCAAAAAAATTCACGATTCCATTGAAAAATTTGGCATTCAGATAACAATGACACCGGGCTGAAAGTTCCACTTTTTTGAAAGTGAATATAAGGTATTCTTTCGAAAATAGAATAGAATTTGTGAGAATGCGGATATTCCCATTGGGATTTGAGGGATGAAGTTTTAATGCTCTCATAGAATACAGAGGCAGACAATGAGATGGAGGGATTGAGCCGCGGCAATCACAACATGGTGTTATGTAAATGAACGCCGTTTTGAATGAAATGACCAACGACATCCAATTCATTTTAATGACTAAGTGTTACTGTAGACTGTTTTCAACCTATCATTTCATTAATCCGGTCCTACGTTAATTTTCAAGGTTTGAGGATCGTTAAAGATCACATCGTTATTGGTAAAAAGGATGGTTTACTATCATACTAAATGTCATACGTTACTTTAATTCGTCGAAAAAAAGTCGAACCTTTTCGACGTAATGAGAATTTTAATTTTTTCAGTTTTATTGTAATATTTTTGCACAAATTGCATAATTGCAGTCACCAAATACAAAATAAGAATAAATTAATAATAATTATTATAATGTCAAAATTATCTCCATATATTTTATTGCTTAATTAATTTGTAATTTGGTAACTGAGTAAATGATATCCATTTTTATTAATAATGAATAATTGGTGCTAACTCCTTCCTCAGATTTTACCTCTGTCACCGCTATTATGAAATGATACAATATCTGACAAAATGATCATTAACAAACATAATGTATAAATGTGCTATGCGGAAGAAGTGTAGATTACTTCAATTTTGAATTTCCTGTACCATAGGTGATTAACCTATGATACAACCCTGTACGAGTACCCAATTTTAGCGCGAGGGATTTTTTTTTGCTTGTCCTGCACTACCTTGTCATTATGGACGAGACAAAGAAGAGTGCAGTGGGTGCACCGCACCCGGGTGCTGAATATGATTCAAGATATTATTGTCCACTCAATATTGCTCTACATGCTTTGCGCTTTTTCATCTCAGATTTACTAGGGATTTACGAGGGAAACATGAAACGAAGCTGCGTGTTTACGTTCTTTTTCGAAGTAAAGATTAATGAAAAATGATGAGTCAATCACGGTTCGGATGCTTATGCCTCTTGAGGTTACGTGTTTGATATGCCTGAAATCATTAAAATCTTTTCCATTATTCAATCTAGAAGGGCTAATTTTTAGCAGACATAATTCTGAAAAAATTTAAATTTTCCTAAAAAATATATGAAAATTAAATAAAAAATTGTAATTAGGTATGTGTGCATTCACAATTATAATAATATCCAAATAATTGAATCAAATCGATATATCCATCAGCTTGACCTCTTAAAAAAGTCAGATTATATTTAATTTGACATGAAACAAGTTAGAGATATATCTCTGATTCTTATGTATAATTATTATTATTATTTATACTACTTAAGAAAGAAGCCCCAGAGTAAATAAATATGGATTAAGTTAATTAATGATGATTATTTAAGTAAATCGCTACATCGATATAACAAACTAGATAATATCGGCATCTCATTCAATAGTTTGGCACTACATCTCTTTTATTTGGGTTCCCCATTCCTGTTCTAATACTTTATATGCTTTATAGATGTTAATTTTATCATCCTATTATTATAAACCTTTGTTGGGAGTAATCATTCTACTGAGAGTTTATAGTCCATTTTCGTTGAAGATGAGGCAAACATTATGAATACAACCATTTTGGTTGTAGAAAGCAATTTATCAATTTTATTGCACAATAAACCCAATGAAATATTTTCTGCATTTACCTTACTGTTATGCGCGACCATCCCAGCGGAAACTATCCCTTTTCGTCCACTAGTTGAGCGCAGCAAAGCGTGCCCGTCGCTCCAATGCACTTCAGCTGCCGCCTATCGACTAGAAGAAATATTACCTACGAATTCGATAACTCAACGCCCTGGCAAACCCTTATTATTCCCGCGATTTCACTCCGCAACTCGGCGTTTCTGCAGCGGAAAAGTTTCTCCCCTCGATTTACCCCGAATATTTCTTCCGAGACAAAAGATACGGAAAAAACTCGCGGTGAATTCCGGAACACCTCCGCGAGACGCAAGTGCGGTCGCGGTTCGTTTAAAAGGGCCCCATTTAACGCATAACCCAGCCCCATTTAACGCATAACCCAGCAGCGACGGCGCGAGGAAAAGTTGGCTCTAGCCAGCAATAACAAGGCGAGCATACACACGCCCACGTCATAGACTGCATTCCTCCACGCACGATCATAAATCCATCTTTTTTGTTTTCGAAACGGCTCGCCAAAAGCAGAGCGTACGCACGGCACATCCACCCGCGCTCGTCCATTTAAGAGATCCCCGATAAGCGGAGATGTCCTTCTTTCTCCATATGCACTCACGACCACACCCCATTGCATTCGAACGCCAAGACGACTCGCATATTTTCTCCCAACCTTGCCCAACACTTGACCGCCTCAAAATATAATGCGACGCCATTCTCGGACGTTTCGTGTGTTTGTCCTGCGTCTCTATTAGCGCCCCCCCTCGGGTGGTTTGCGACACGGGGGCCTTTGAAATGGCCGTGGGATCGCTTGCATATGTTCAACTTCAGCACGCCAGAGGAAATGAATCCTCATCAATGAGAGATTGGATTCCATCACGCCTCCTCGCCCCGCTATGAGTCTTTGATGGGACTTTATGTACGATTAAGTGCACCTCGCAGTTGCTTTCCATGGTGGATCCTCCCTGAGAAGAAAGAAGGTTTGGGAAAAGGGGTTGTCGCTGATTTACTTTCGAATAATAGATCCAGGTCAAGGGTGGATTCAAAAGAGAGTTAGGGTGGCTCATAGTAACCCGCATCGCATCGTAGAACCCGGATGGATCCATAGGTTCAAATTATGAAAGAAAGGAGTTGTTAATGATGTAATTTTTTATGTTCTGGATAGTTCATTATTATATCTCTGATCTCAGACAGGGATAAGAAACCACCAAAAAAGTTCAAGTCGTGGGACCCGTTATCTACTTTGTGGCCGAATCCGCATTGACTTTAGATGTCCCTAACGCCTCTTCCCGGTTTACATTCGAATAGGCTGATTATCCACCTTATCTCTTCACTTCCTTCGTCAAAATACGGCTTAAAGCAAATGCTACTGACAAATAACAGCAAAAAAGGCATTGCCCTAATTACCATTTCTTTATATTGAAAATTCCTCCCGCTAAGAACTGAACCACTTCTGTGAAATTTCTTGGAAATATGGAGAAAGGTTCAAATTTGTAGCAGCATAGGGATGTTCCTTTTTATGTTTTTGGCAATTTTATCATAATAGTAAAACCAGAGAGCTGATTTCTCTTTCTCTTGAAAACTATTATGAGGATCCAAAAAGAAATTTTCGGAAAAAGATATGGAGATAATTTATTTATTGACTTTCGGCCATTTGGCGAATCGATTGTCATTCTAAAGGATACCTAGGTATTCTAAAACTTTCATAATCGTAGATAAATTCTCCATGGTAATTTTTCAATAAAAATAAATAATCAAATACGTTACAGTCTGTGTAGTAACAAGAGGAAAACAAGAAAGAAGAAATTAAAATAAACAAAATCAAGCGATTTTAAATTATCAATCTAATAAAAACGATCCAAAACATTCATTGATTGCCTTCTTTTAAGTTTGAAAACAGTTTTTTTTTCACTTTCGTTTGACAGTCGATTTTGAAAGAAATTTTGAAAAACGGAAAACTTTAATGCATACAACGCTGATGAGAACGAATTTTCTGTTTCTCCTCATTCGAAATTTTCTAGATCCGCCTCTTCTTTTATTAAAAAGAAATTCGTAAATCCGGCGACGTGACCTTTCAATACTTCGATGACTAATTGGCAACTGTCTACCGATGCAGGATGTATTCCAAGGGCTCCCAAGAAAAGAGGATTGAATTTTTCTCGTAATAAGAGTTTGATTAAGTACCTAGGATTCATACTGGTCGAAATATGATTATTTTGTAGGTTCTACCGACACACTTTATCACTCAGACTTAATAGTACTTTCCTTTATGACGATTTTTCGCCCCTACTAGTTTATCGAGTAATTTAAATTGTGAAATATCGTATTATTTACAGGTTTTTAGCTTCTTTTTATGCAATAAATTATTATAGAAATTAATACATCGGTTTCAGATGGATTAATTTATTTTAATTCAATTATTTCAATACAGCTAACTCCTAGCTACATTTAAAATATTTTTCAATGTAGATGTAATCCCTTAAAAATATACATATTCACGTAATGCCCAACTTACATAATACAAAATTAGTTACATCAAGTACTATTCCTTGCTATATATCCATTATTAGTAAGTCATACAAGTTTTTTCATGGTTCCTGGTAGACCTTCCCGCTATTGTAGTGGTCGTAGGGACAAGTCTCGTCGTACACCACCACCAGGCAATCTCCTACTCCATCCGAACTTCGGTAATCTTAACTTACCTTAATCAACTCCCTCAATCGGTTAAGTTACAACGAAGATGATATGAAATTCATGAGTCTTTAATATCGTAAAACGATATGTGTGTCAGGCACTCTTATACGATTCTTATTGAAACTGCTCATTGCCATTAAGAGAAAATTGGTATTTTGCTGGTCTCATGTTAATCTATAATTGTCTTTCTTCTGTCATCTGAAAGTGAATACTGGAAAATTATTGTAGGTGGATCATTTAATAAAAAAGTATTGAATTCAAAAATCCCGGAAACACTTGTGCTGTTGAATTTTTATTACAAAACAAAACTTCAGAAATAGTCACGCTGTTCAAATAATTATATAATGTATTTTTGTGTTGTACACCTACATAATGATAGTTTTATTAAAGTTTGTTTTAGAAAAATTCACTTTTCACAAACTTTGGGGTCCTGACCTAGTTATAAACTAATTTCGCATGGAAAATCGTTCAATTAATTTAAACTACAGTTGCCGGAAACTATTTGCTTACACCTGCAAAGTTAGCTGTTGGTGATACCCTTAACAAACTATAACATTCCATTACTGTAGTTTAACATTCATGGACCCATATACTGCGTTTTTTCAGAATGTCCAGCAACAAATCATAATTTGCTCAATTATTAGTTGCATAAAACTGGCCAACATCCATCGTCATTAAGGAATGAAATTTTCTTAAAAAATTTCCATCGATTTGAAGAATGAATTCAACCGTCTTTAGCAATAAGTATGTAACAGAAATGACGTCGAAATAGAATCTGAATCTGGCAATCGACGAGTAACGGATATATGATCAAAATTTTTATATGCAGATTACCAGAGCCAGACTAAGTAAAAACTGAAGAAGGAATTAAGATTTTGTTGAACTTCCATATGGAGACTTTCTCGGCTCAGTCACAGTGCGAATAATTGTTACTGGCGATCGTTTCATCAAGTACCTCTCTCTAGAAAATATCAAATACCATCCGTCATTCATTTTCATATCAAAATGTCATCCATGGAGATTATATTGCGTTGTCGATTTTCTCTCTCGAAGATACTTACATTTCATAAAAAGTTTTCGGTGCATAGTTTTAACCTTCTTATAAGATGAATAGTTTTGGAAACGCACAAAAAAGTACGTCTTTAACATATGCAAAATTGTAGGAGAACTTACTCTTCTTCTGCTCTGCTCCATAAGGTTGTTAACATAATTTCGGGTAGATTCAAGCACACGGAGGAAAGCATTAAGTTCACCTTCCTCTACCGGAGTTTTTATGAGAGAGCGAGCGGAAGGATGAGAAGTCTTTTTTTTCTCAAAACGGCGGTTTGCAAAAACGGAACGATTTGCTGGAGCTATTCACTTCCTGCGATAACTCGCTCGTCCGTTGCTGCTCCAATTTCCGAGGGAAATGAAAATTGGAATAAAAACTTCTCTTCTTCATTTGAGACACGGTTCCTTTGCATTCCTGCCATGATGATTGTATGTTCAGATCTCAATGTGACGGGAGAGGTGGTTTCTCTTCCCACCTTTCCCTTCCTATCAGAAATTTTACCTGGAAAATGGCAGAAAGATACTAGGTTTCCAGACGTAGACTATATTTTTCTGGTTTTCTGTTCAATTGTGGTTCACAAACCGACTTTCAGAAAAAAATATCGAAATAAAAGACGTATTTATAAGAAGTTTGTTTAAATTGTGCTGTCGTTCCATTATAAACATAAAAGTAACAATTTAAGAATTAGTCACTTCTTTTTTTTAACCCATGTTAACTAGGGAGACATAAGATTGTTTGTATAAATGAAAAATATTTCCAAGATATATTAAATAGTGTTAGGTAAATATTATTCTACGTTAGACTCTCTTTAATGGCGTCCCTCACAAAATTGTTCATATTAAAATCCCAAATAAATATCATGTCATATAAATCAAATACATGCTAAATTGCAGGGTATTTTACAAATGGAAAGTCAAAAATATGCTTCACCGTTGAGCTGCTTTCGTTAAGATTTCGTCTTTCTTTCCTGGACACTTGATCTGATTGTTTCTTGAGAAAGCAAGATAGATCAATCAGATATTGAATTGGATCGAAGATAGTTGCCTAATGGAATGCCTATTGTGAGAGGAGTGAGAAATCTCCTCTGACTCTTACATAATATTGATGATACGACACAATTAAGAGAGGTTCTTCCCCGTTGCTTAGGAGGAACGGATATTTCCTTTGAAGTCGGCGATTCGTTTCACAGGCATTAATGGCATATTTCCGACCGGAAATATCTGACCCGCGAGATGAGACGTGATAGAGAGAGCAAAGATTAAGGCGAAGGAATCCAGAAGTGGGCCAATCGGAACACGGGTAGCAGCTCTCCTTCGCTTCCCTGCATTAAGGGGGGTCGATACCTCGGGATGGGATTTAAATTAACGGCCGGCCAAAATAGTTCGCAAAACCTCCACCATCCGGAGGGAGAGTTTTCCCCTCGAATAGGTGGAATGGGAAGGAATACTAGAGAGGGGTGGAGGTGGGGTAGTCATTGTAAGATAAGATAATCGCCGTTCCTTCTGGGCTATAGAATGACAAATGGGAAAGACAAGGAAGACGAGATTCACTTGCTTTCATAAGGAAAACAAGCCCGAACAATACCCAAGTGCAACATAGGAATTCCCATACGAGCATATTTTAATTCTTGCGTACGCACCCAAATTGTTACGCGCTATAAGTAATCATTTACCTTCATCCTATTTTCCATATTTTTAAATAATAATACCACTAAATTCTCATCTCTTACAAATTATATCAATAAATGTACATTAAGAGAATTTTTTTGCCCCGCGGTAATCCAACGACGTTATCCTTTTTATAACTTTCATCAGTTAAAGTATTTATCAACTGAGTAAAGATATTTTTTTAAACTCAACTTCTAGAAATTTACCACATAGCTAATTAAGCGGAGTTTTATCAGCATAATGTAGAACTGAGGTTCCCAAACAATTGTGTTCGCGAGTTATCTTGAGTCAGTTATTTGCAATAACAGAAAAAATAATTTTAAATTTAGTCTCAGTACCAAATGAAAAGCATAGTAATTTTTGCTAAAGGGTATTACCGTGGAATATTTTCGTAGTTCACCGAAAGCAACAACACTCAAAATACTTAAAAAAACATACGAGCATAACTATTCGTCATAGCCTCATTTGTTGGAACAGAGTACGCCACGTGAAGGCTGAGGTTGACTGTGGATAGGAGTTGGCTATGTTTTATGCATCACTATCCCTTGTACTCCTCCTAACCTAACTATCCTAAATATTAAAATAACGAAATACTAATATTAAGAAATTCATCAAAGTGGATGCTACAATAAAATTAAGTTAAATCTGAAAAATAAAATATATACGTAATCACTTATGATTATTAAAAGGACATAAATGCTTTATATCTTCTCGCAAGAGATGCATTTTGGCCCGCAATCTTGGGATCTGAAATCAAAATTAGCATCATCAAAATACGGAAAGAGCTACGATGCCGAAATAAGTCACAGAAACTAAGGCGAATTTTACTTTCTATAAACGGAACATATTCCCTTGATCCTCAACTATGTTCCTTTATTTTTAGTCCTCTGGGATATCTCCGTTCAATAATTTCTGTGAGAAGGCAATCTAAGTAAAATTTTTCTAATTTTCTTTCCATTTTATTCTCCCAGAAACTATCATCCCTCTCTAAATATACAGGAGTCTCTCTAAACTGGCGTTTTACCTAGTTGAACGCTGAAAAAACTGTTGCCGCAACAACACGTACGAGAGCACAGAAAGAAAGAGAAACCTTTCCGCCTTAGACTAAAACTGAATCTACAAAAATGTTTTCCTTTTCCTAACCATCGAAAACCCCTTTTCCGTAAATGATACTTTTTTCGAGTTAAGCTGAGAGATTATTGGCGAGTTCGAGCGCTATTTTCCCACACTCGGCTCTGGTATCAGCCTCACACCGCTTGACGAGGAGTGTGAGGGAAAATGAGGGGAAGTGGATTGCAGCGCCAGTTCCTTGGAAGACGTTTTTCGGCGCTTGTTGCGAAAAACGCTGTACATCTTGCTCGCGTTGCACGATTACAGGACTATTATAAAACTTAGAAACTTGAAAATTGTCTAAATTCAAAGTTAAAGGATGAAGCTAGGGTCCCATCCGACAAAATTTTCGTATCCTTACTTATAACCGAGTGCCACTACATCAAAAATGGTCGATTTCTTCAATGTTCTCTATTTTTTTTCTCCGTTATGGTTTGCATTATCAAAAAACGGTCGGATGGGAGCGCAGCTTCTTCTTTCAAGCGTCGAATAGTGAAAACAAATTTTTTTTATCGATTTACATGCCCCCATGGCGATGTAATTGCCAACAGCCTGAAAACGCATTTTCAGGCAAGGTATCGACCCCCCTTAACAGCGAAACACGGCGTAGAAACACGGCCGGAAACATGTTTGTGTCCCGAATTTTTGCTCCAAAAAAATTCGAAAAAGCTAAATTAGGCCATAGATTGAGGTCTGGATATGGAGCACAAAGGGCTTCGCTATTACTCCGAGTGAAGATTATCTGTATAATGATGCACTGTGTGGAATTCAGTTTTGGGTTAGGTTTACGTATGAGAATCGATTAACGCGATTCAAGGTCTTTGCTGATATTCGAGCAAGATCTTAATGTTGAGGAAAGTTGCAAGCAGCTGAGCACAATTTCTGATGTGTATTTTCTTTCAGTATAATAATATTTTCACATAAAAAAGCCCTACCAAGTTAAATTTCTAGATCAATTTTTACAAAAATTATTTTTCTCTCTGTTTAATTAAAATTTTGATATTACTAAACAAATCTTTTGCTTTGAAGACAATTTTTATTACGATTTGATTAGAGCATTCAATAAAAATTAACTATTTAACTGAAGGCAATCACACACCTGCCCAAATACAGAGGCTTACTTAATTAAAATTTTTTATGGCTTACATTATAGAATTGAGATATCAGCTCCATGTTTCCATAAGCTAAAATGAATCAAAATCTATTTTTCATTATGGCATAAAATTAGAGGTGCCATTAAGTAATTCCTTCAATAGTAAACTGGTCACTTGTATACAGGTTAAATTCCAACAAAACTTGATGTGTAGCTTAAAAAAAGATGCTTTGACGGAATCACTCTGAAAAATATAGACGAAAGAACTCTGAAACTTGTATGACGATCAAAAATTTTATAACATTAGATTTAATAGCCGATATTTTAGGTGCAAAAAATAATTTGAGTATGGTGACTTAAAAATTGAGACCAAAATTATCCGGAATTAAAATAAATCACGAATTCTTCATCTCGTGTGATTAAAACTTAGATTATGTATGTCTAAAAATTAGTTAACCGCACACAAAGGAATGGAAAGTAATTATTACTTGACAGTAAATTGTGGTGGAGACAACTACTGAAACTTATGGAAACCTCAAGAAAATAACTTAAATTTATCTTCTAATTCCTCATCGTGCGCTTGAAATATGCATCAAATATGTTTATGTTGCAAAGCACAGTAATCAATTATGGTCACCGAAATCGGCAGTTGAGTTACACTGTTCCCTCACTACCTTATCCTTTGTACTGCCTGTCTCTGTTTCTGATTCCTTAATAAGAGGCTTTTAGCAGATAATGACACAGCAATATCAGGAGACTTGTATGAACCAAATTTCTTTTGCAAAACGATTCCCCATTATTATCTGCATCTAATTTTCAAATCGGTTCAAAATCTCGGAGAGTAAATACTCGATGAAGTATTTTTCATTAGCATTCTTTTAAATTTAGTTTTCTCAACATTTTAAACCGAGTTTTGATTGGTTCAGCAATGGTATGATCAAAGAGTAATAGTAAGGTTATTATATGGTATGATTTATTGACCGAAATGAAAGAAAGGGTTGCTTTTTAAAGACAAGGAGTTAATTAAAATATTAACATTTACCATGTCGCCTTTGTTTTCTATTCAATTGCCATTCAGTTCGCACCATTTCGGATTCTTTAAATCCAACGATAGGAAAAGCTAGCGCAGATTCATCCCGCGTAGTTATAATATTGTGAAGGAGTTCTGCTAAAATCAAAGTCTCAAACAAAACAGAGATGTCTTTGGCCGCCTTAACATTTGGGCTTTGATAATGATTTATAGATACTTGAGCTCTTCCTGTAATAATAATTGTATTTTTTGAGCGCTTCGACAGCGTATGTCATATCGCGTATGAATCCCCACCGGGGAATGTACTCGGGACTGCTTCAATCAAAGTCGACCACTTGGCTATCCGGGAGCTCAGAATGAGTTTTGTAAGCAAACACGCGTCGGAATCTCTATCATCGGGCTGAATCCATGACTGTGAAGTCTTTTCCTCTGTGGTCGTTTGATAAGAATCCTCTTTTCTCAATCTCCCATTATGCATTTTATGTGCATCTCATGTGTTTTGCTTTTGATGTCTTTTGTTGATTGTTTTAAAATTCTCAGTCGACGAATAAATATGTTCAGTATCTCACTTTCATGTGTTTAGGTATGGTAAATAGGTTATGTAGTAATTGAATAGATCAAATTATTCTATCCTTAGTCATATTCCAACTTCTTCACAGAAAAAATATAATTGGAGGCCTTTTGCTGGAAGACTAAATGTAAGCATAATTTGGAAATTCTGTTCCCACAAGAAAAATTAGGTCATCGCTATTAAAACAGCTCCTTTATTCGGATAGTCATAACCACTAAGAAGAAAAAGTGCGCAGCAAGCATTTTTAGTTTCTATCTTTCAAAGTGCCAATTCTCTCCCCGAGAGAGATACTCATACAGGAAGAAAAGCAGTGAAGAAATGAGAAATATAAGTAGAAAAAAGCCTTTCCATTAGGATGAGGGAGTGATAATTCCTTTACCATGCTGCCCTCTGCCATTACGAAAACGGAAATTAATAAAGTGCGTTTGTGCTGCCATGATGATGGTCCTGATTCATATATCCTGCTGTATTGTGGTCTGTCGTTTAGATTATGACGCACCCACAAAAGATAGCTTCGCTGAATTCGGAAGAGCCCTTTTATCCGAGCAAAGATCGATGAGAGTAAAATGACTAAATAACAAGTGGATATTTTCCTCAAGATTATTAGTCAGGATGATGGCCGAGGTCCTTGATTGCCATTTCGCGTGTTGCTGTTTTTGGTTGCCTTTAATCCGTTTCTCCCTTGCTTTCCTTTCGCGTGTTTATGTAATCGGAACTGGATAATCGCACAGTCGGATGTATTTACTACCAAACCCTTGATGTACTCTTGTTAAGCATTTCTTCGGAACATTTTCATTTCTGAAAGTGAAGGATGTCGGAGGAAAATGCTTGTCCGTTATTCAATATTTTAACGTTCATTCCTGTTTCAGTATTTATGTATTTAATTTTTCCCAGAAGTATTCGAATGGTTGAGTATCGATCTTCGTGAAAGAATACATTCAAATAATCCTTCAATCCAATTTTCATCCAATAATATGCTTATCTGTTATCAAATTATTTATAGATTTTTTGGCTTTAATTTTTACTTCTTTTTTAGTCTGCTTTCGCTGTTCCTAGATATATTTCCAGCTATTTCCGCCCCGTGCCTTTCTTTTCATTTTTGTACAACCTTTCTCCTCCTTTAAACTGTCAATCATTTCCACTATTTTCCTTCCTCTTTTTACTCTATCCCCTACAGTTCCTTCAAACACTTCTATCAGCAAGCATGTCCTTCTTCACATATGTCCCATGCAGTTCCTTTTCCTTGATCGATTACTTTAATCAATATTCTTTCCTTTTCGACTCCCCTCAGAACTCATTTCTGACCTTTTCTGTCCACCTTATGTTTATCATCATTCTACGTTCCCACATTTAGAAAGCTTCTATCCTTTTCTAGTCTATCTTAGGTAGAGTCCAAGCTATGTTCTTTTTCTTCCCCATTCTCCTATCAATTGGCATATATTAAATCTTAGCTCCTTTTAGACATTCAGTTCAAAGAAATTTCCAAGGAATTTTCAATAGAGATTTTAAAAATATTCTATACTAACGAAATGGCGAAAAGAAAACACACGTTCTAATTATAGAATATACGACTTATTTGAGTTTTCATTTACATAGGGAATATTTGAGGGCCATTATTAATTTCATGCTTTTTATTTCAACATTTTATAAATTTAATGAATTTCAATTACCCATTTCCCTTGAGTATCATAAACCCTGAACTAGCGAGAGAGCGGTAAAAGCTTTAAAAATGTACGCTTACTTTAATTTCCTGCAAGTCACAATTCGGCTTGTGACATATGGAGATCTAGATGATATAGATCGAGATCTGAGTGGTTATATTTATATTATACTTTTTAACATTTACTTATTTAATCACATTTACTTATGGTATGAAAGACATCATATTTTGACTAGATATTATATATAATACTATATATAATTACCCAAAGGATATAAGTTTAACAAAGGAGAATAGATTATTTTTGTCTCCTATACAACTGTTTATTCCGCCATGAAATTCCTTGAAGAAAAAGAGAGCCAGAATTTTTTGATGGAACTAGAAGCGAAATCGTGTTTTTCATCTTCAAAAACATTCTGAGCTATTTCTACATTAATTAGTTTCCATTTCGTATTCTCATGCAGGACATTAATATAATGCGAGCAATACCAAAAATCTCTTACGGTCTTATTTTTGCCGTCTCAAGAGAAGTGGATGATCCAAAGTAACAATCATTCCCATTTCCTTCGAGCGAAATATTTCCTTCACACAATATTCTCTCTGAGTAAAAGGCGCTTTTCAAGATGAATAAAATTCTTCCGCTTCTACTCTAGACAATGAGAAATTAGTCTACCGGAATAAATGGCATTTCTTTTACATTAGAATCCACCGCGAAAGTCCTAATGTTTATTTTTTGCTTCCTACGTAGAAAGGATTCCATGCCGCGATATTCCTTTCTCTGCATATCTTTTCGCCAACATTTTTTTCCTTTCTAATAGGGGAAGAAATATTTTGCACGATAGTTTATATCGAACGATGCCATCCTGGAGAGAAATACAAGTTATTTGTCGGGCAAGGATGCATAGCGGCTCTGTGTTTGCATTCATGGAAAGAAAAGTAAAAATCACCACAAGGGAACCTTTTATATTTAGCCTTCCATGTAACGGGCATTTTTATGGTGTCGCCCATCGCCCCTTAAGAACACATGGCGCTGTTTTTTGTGCACTAGCATCGTATGACATCCATATAGGAAAAGGGAAGTACTCGTCCCATGAAGAAAATAGGAGTTAAAGAATGTCCCTGCAAGTTTTCCATGTACCCCAGCGTTATTTTCCTTTCCATTCTGGGGAATTTCTTTCATTTCTTCTGTATGATAATACTACTACATTTGGGAGAGAGAATTTAAATAACTTGATGTCGTGCAATATAATTTCAATCCTTTAAGGGAGATTTTAACGACATGGCGGTCTCTACGAAGGAGAGGTTAGCTATTTCCAACCAACCGAGTCGCGGCTAATCGGATATTTACATTAGGGTGGGGATTTACTTTTTAGTTAATAATAACTATAATTACAATGTATGTTGTAGTTGGGGGTTTTCCTATTTCAAAGAAGTTATTATTTTTACATAAAAGATACCTTTCACTGTAAGGGTCTCTGTTACTTGGAACTTATCTGCCATACAGCATTGAGTACATTCAATGTCAACACTAGGATCCCTAGACAACGTTTTGTCGCGGGGCCCCTATTAGAAAAACAAATTTCCTATTTAATCGAAAACTTTCAATTAGATGTGAATATTATCTTTCTAAATCGTAGAAACATGTAAGCCATTGCTAAGGATCGGACTGATTCGTAAAAAAGTAATAAAATCGTTGGAATTTAAAGATCTATTTTTACAGCGCTATCGTGCACAAATTTGTCGTTAAAGTTCTAATTATCTATCGTATCAACTTTTTAATGATCGATTGATAAAAAACGCGACTTTGTCAGCCTCTATTTCGAAATTTTCGATATTAAGTAAATTATTAAAATTAAAATGTAATTGTAAAAATTAAAATGTATTTCGGCCTTGAGATTCGTATTAAACAAGATTGGTAACGAATTTTTCGCTGAACGATCGAGAAACGTAGGAAAGCTCTGTTTTGGGGCGAAGAAAGCTTTGACAGAATGTCAAACAAATGAGATGAAGAATTCGCGCAAAAAAACTTTATAAACAAACGAAGACTAAACTGTGAAATATTTTCAAACTCCATCGTCTCCCTGTTATTCTATAACTGGCCCAAGTGTGCGTTTTTTTTAATTTCAAGGAATATTTTGAAATAAGTTCTGAATCTTATGCAAAAGAAATCCATCTTGAAATGGAGACACTGAATAACTTCCTCAGTAGATTCTTAATGTGACATGTTTCGTCAACGAAAATGACACCTGAAGATGTCAAATCGTTGTCAAAACAGGTCGTATTAAAAATCTACTGTGGAAGTTACTTAATGTTTTCGCATCAAGATGAGTGTTGAAGAATTCCATCACGTGAAGAATGAGCATATTAATTTTAGAAGGGGAATATTTCGCTATATAAAAGTAGTTCCCAATGATATTAGACATTCAAATCTAATTATCATCGTGCCGATGATTTGAATTAAAAGTTTTATCATCTCTTTCTCGAATCTTACAACGCAGTAGATTTTGATAATAGCGTATCGTATCCAGACATACAGCTATTTTTAAATATGAATTCAAAGGATACTGTCATTATTTTGTTTTCGAAAGACTGAAATCACCAGTAACGGATGTGAATAATGCAATTGAGGAAGGAAATTAAGATAATGGGAAGTGAGGCAACTCGGAATCTTTCTAATTTGAGATAGTAAATAAATTTAACTCGATTTTGCTGAGTGCAAGTTAACTAATAATTCTGTCCCATTTCATAATCGAGTTAACTCATTCTATGCACCAAATAATTCATTTTTCTGTAGTCCTTACCATTCATAACAACCCAATTACATAATTATTAGGTAATGAGATGGTAGTTGAAGGTAATGAGAAATTTTCGTAAGTTATCCTTTGCGTAATTTTTTTAAAATTTATAGTATCCGACTTAATCTCCTCCATTCCAGATGATCTTGGCTATACCATAAACGAAACAGCATTTATGAAGACAATGTAACAAATTGTTAATGGAAGGGATTGAATTTTGTCCTTTCATTTACTTTAATTCAAATATCATACGTTAATGAGATTGTGCGAAATACTAAAGTAAGAGAAATTATGTTATTTTTTGTTTTAATATATTTAAAGTTTCCAGTATCCTATTTGCCTATAAATCCTAAACAAAGTTCGCCAAAGACTCTTTGGAGCTAAAGGGGCATCTAAAGGAAAGAGGGATTTAAACCCACAACAGCGAAACGTAACTTTTCAGTTGCCTACGTTTCAGCATTATTATTTGTCGTATGAATCAAGATTTTTATTACCTTCTTTTCGATGAAGTTGTTTGTACGTTTAATAGTGTCCATAGAGATTTCTCTAAGCCCCATAGATAACAGGAGATATATTTCGGAGTGACTGTATTTACTTTCTTGTGAGAGAACCCAGATTTCCACGCGGAAATTTAAAATCCTGTCATTTGTTCTTTGAGTCAGGGAAATCACGACTGTTTCCGGATGACGCAATCCTCGACTGCTCCACAAGGAAGTCGCTCCAAAGAGATAACCCGGAGCGGAAATGTCAAGTGAGTATGCTCAGTCCTAAACGCAGTGAAACTTCAATTCAGTATTTAATTAACAAGCGCCGCGTATGAAGCATTCGTGACCTCTCACAAGAGCACAAGCCAGCGACGCTAGGAAAATGATGATCAGGTTTCTCTTAATTCCCCGAATACAGCCATGTATCCTTTTCCATGAATTCAATGACATATGAGTTCTCAGACAGAGATTGAGGCAAATGGTAGTCGTGGATCCTCAGTTTATCTTCATTGAAGACAAAGCTTTGACAGCAATTGAATTCAATGCATGATAATACAGTACAGCGAATAAAATTTGATTTTCAGCTCAATTAAAGGGATGAGCATTCTGTATCGTATAGTATTGCTTCTACGATTGAGAGTACGCAACTATTAGGGCCATTACGAATTTTCTGGAATTGAAGTGAGCCGCACTTGAATTTGTACATGAAAATTTGTCGCTCATCTATCTCGTGAAACTATGAATGGAAATGTCAATTGGCTGGATAGTCGTTGAAACAATGAATACATTTAATAAATGATTAAGGTATGGCAGAAATGTTTATCTAATATAACAGAAATCTCTACAATTGTTCTTTTGTACTCGATGAACTTCTCTTCTCTATTCTATGATACTAGTTTTCCCTACTAGTGAATTCCCCCACCAAAAATGACGGAAATTAAGTTATTATATATTAGTTAATTTATAGAAAAATGTACTTCTATTATCGCATACATATGATGTATTAAAAATACTCCGTCAAAATGTCAAGGATGACTTTAATTGTATACTATGTCATATTATCTGTCATTATCGGGTATGCAGTAGTCTAAATAAACAACCTTTTTATTTTATTATAACCTGAGGTGATCGTCGTCGTCTAAATGGCCGAGTGGTTACGATCTCTGGTTCAAATGTCCAAAAATCTCCAAAGTTTCCAAAGATTAATCCAAAGTTTATTCTCAGTGGTTCGAATCCTGTTTAGGGAAAAATTTTTTTCCGGAGAAGTTCCGGTTTGCGAAGAAGCTTCACAAGAAAAAGCTATAACGTTTCCTTAGCTCGCTTGTTTCAATAAATCGATTCTTTACTTGTTTACATAATTTTTTATTTCAATGACGCACAATTACATTGATATATAGGTGTCCATTATAACTTAATAATTTTCGTATTTTTGTACTCTACTATGCATATAACGTTTACTTTAGTTCTGATTTCGTCTCATTTCTTCATACATCACGCGTTGCCTCGGCTTGTTTATTTCAACAAAGCAATCCTCCTCTACTTATTAAATGAATTAATGGAGTACTTTTATTTTATTTAATTATCCGTATATTTACATACGTAACCCTTTTGGGCGTATGGCAGAAGGTACGCCATCGGAAAAATAAATATAGACACTACGGTGATTATTATAGAAGATTCTATTGTCGGTTCTCCAGATATATTTACATCAGAATTATCTTCCTCATTTCGAGCCTCATTCTATGAACTACGGAAGCCTGCAAATGCCCCTTAAATCAGGCAACCCCTCCCGTATGTGTATGGCGCATTTTTGCTTAGCTATTTTTACTCAGCTATTAAAATCATATGTGTGAATATCTAAACTCATCGTTAAAACTAGATATAATAGCCAAGCAACAATCCATGCAGTACTCAATAAAAATAAATATATGTTCGTCGAAACATGAATAATATTAATGGACGATAGGTTAACCCTCCCAGGAAGAGAAGAAAATCCATTTCCAAGATTTCCCACCTTTTGAAAATGTTAAAAGGAATATAAATACGAAATACGAAACTAAGCCTTATACCCTTTACCTCCGGAAATAGAACAAAATTTCATAACACTCAAATTAACGATAATTGAGCTAGAAAATTGAGCTGCAGCCCAATCCCTTATGGACACATCAGTCCATCGAGGGTTAAAGTATTCTATAAGTTCTAAGCCCTTTATTTGTGGACTTAAGTTACTTAGATGAAAATTTATTTATAAAATATCGAGAAGATTGACAAGAAACTTAAGCATATGTGCTCGCCAGTAGATCGTAGGCATCCCTGCCCGAAACCCAACCTAATTTTAAAATCTCTTCATTTTCTTTTTCATGTCGAACCTCATAAAATGATATTCAGTTTTAGAGGGGGATGAGATGTTTTCTTAAAGACGGACAAGATATCAATCAAGTCTGGAAATTCGAAAACAGGAGCGATAAGGGCGGTTGCGGTTCAGGGGAAGAGGAGATCAAATCCCGGAAATTAAATCGCCGCAATAAACTAAAATAACCTCCTCTTGGAGTCCGCTAAAAGTGGACCAGAGAAACATTTCATTCGCCACGAAAATATTTCAACGTCAGTTGTTATCTCTAATTACTCAATTTTCGACACGTCCCAATTCTTTAAGCCGTCGAAATAACAGTACATCGGAACAACAAGCGAAAACACACGATTCTCTCCGGAGCAAACATTTCCCTCAATCCCCTTATCGATCTCTTTCAACGTGTTTTCAAAAGGAAATAGCTGTACTTGCACTCTGTATCCACGTCAATTCTCCGAAACGGACAAATTGATACGTCTGCCTCCAGAAAACCGAGTATAGCCGCTTTATTGCTCGGGAATAATTATTGATTTGGCATGTCGAGCGATGTTCTCCCGCAGGCTGAAAATATTTAGAGCGTTAAAGCACTTCCCCGAGAAGCTGTCGCCGGGAGAGCAGCGGAAAGCCGCCTCCACGACAAACCGAATAATATTAAACGCACCGAGATTACAAATACTAGAGTGCTTTCCCTTCGTACATAGTCCATGACGAAAAGTTAGATGAGTATTAGGGGATTGCCTTTGGTATGTACGGCGGATGTTTTGTGGGCCCCGGGACCGATGTGTGATGGCCTACCTGGAACCCCGAAAACCTTGCTTGAACGGAGAAATATGTATATACTTTGGTATGATCTCATGTGTAAATAATGTATCATATTACAATTATACTATACTAAAAAGAAACTAACAATTGAGTTAGTAAGTTGTTAGTGAGCTCCCGGATAGCCAAGTGGGCAGTGTGCTCGAATTCGGTGAAAGCGGTCCCAGATTCGAATCCCGGTGGAAACCCATGTGTGCGAAATGACCTCAGCTGTCGTCTCTCTTCTGACATTACTACGATAGTAATCTGAGATATGTTTATGCCAACTTTTATGACCGAATATTCATTATGTATCCATGAATGTTTCATACGCATCGAGCATCGTGTGTAAGTTTTACTAAGTATATAAATACTCATGTATATATACCGTCATATATTTCCACTGATCTTGTTTTATTTATAACAGGATGTTTATTTTTTATTTTATTTCTTTTATATTTTAGTTGTAAAATCAATTATGTGGGCCTCAACTTGGCAGTACTCTATAACAAAATCAGAGAGATGACTATAAAGGGATTCAATATATACTAAACCACAATAAATAAACTATAGCACGACCTGGCTTCGATGTCTGGTATCACCATCAAGTAGTAGTTGCTATATCGTGGTTTTATGTATATTAAATCTCTTTGAATTTTATCAGAGATTATTTTGCAACGATTCATAATAATGGACTGTTGACTGATTATGATGTATTCCTTAATCTATGATAATAGCTAACGATATATTTATTGTAAAATAAATCCCCGATGCAAAGTCAAAGAACAACGGGAGTATTGAAATAATAATAATAGGAATGAATGAGAATTTATTCCTTTCCCGCACACAATTCAGGGGAAGTTCCTTTGTGTTAATTCTTTTCTCTCTCTCTCCTCTATCACTCGACATCTCTATCATCCACCCAAGGTCTTTTCAATCTATACACAAAAATGTGGTTGTTAACGTTAGATCAACACGTTTAATGACTCGCTCGGTGGCGGTGGTTCTCCGAAGCTGTCTCTTCCTCTCCTCCTTACTCTCTCTCTCTCTCTCTTATTCTCTCTCTCTCTCTGTCTCCCTCTCTATCCGCTGAATCAATCCGTTTCGTGAAACGAGAGGACCTCAAGGCGCATGCGCCGCGAGTACGCGTGTACTTGTGGAAGATAAAAAGCGAGATGCGAAGGGGTGGGAGTGGGGCGTGGTGCCCACGGGAATAGCGAAGAGAGTTCATCTCCGTTATATGGGTGGCGAACTTCGTATGTCCGATGGAAGGGGATGTGATTGCTAAGACCACCTATCTTCCTTCCATCGACCCCCTTCTCCGCCTACTTTCCCTCTAATCATTCTCTCTCCCACTTTCTTTCTCACCACTTTCTCTCTCGTAACTGTATCCCATAAACCTTTGGACTGTTTTTTCCCTCTTCGGATCGATTTCTGTGTTTCGTTTTTCTCTCTTCCATTGCAACTGGATTTCGGAGGCGCCTCACCGCCTGCGCTTGTTTCGCCCTCACGCATAAATAAACAGACAAATGCATTAAGCTGGCGACGACTGTTTAATAAGTTTAACGCTGTAGACACATTGTTACGATCCGCCATAAAGAGGTAATTTGCATATTCTGAGTAAAGCCTCGTTGAAACCTTGATGAAAGTTCATTCTATTGCAAAAATCTTGAGGTTGAAAGATGCATAAATAGACAGGACGGTTTTGTAGACTCGGCGTTATATGCTCCTCTAAGAGTTGTATTTTAATGATAATTCGTTATAATACATACACTTAAATGTTGTAATCAATGTTGTTTGCACGATTTCATTTATTTTTCCAGATTTAGCCTTATTTTTCTTCAATCGTTTTTTAAATAAGAATTTGAAATTGCCGTATTATAACTTCATAGGTTAGTTGGAAGAGAGGCTATTTTAGCCTCTGTTAAAATATTATGCGGTTACTATGATGCATTTTTAAGTTAACCGGTTTAGACTCTAATGATGCTCCATCAACTAATAAAACGCAATATATTACATAATTTTTGTTGAAACTATTATTTGTAATCGAATCCTCTATAAATTCTGAGAATACCTGATTATTCTTCAAATTATAACCTCTATTATTCAAAGATTAACTAAGATAAATACGGTAAAGCAAGGTGTTTTTATACTTTGATTTGTTCACCCTGCAACCTCCCGCCTTTATCTCTAAATTCAATTCATGATGTTTTTTTATTCAAATTGATTATTGAACTAACGCAAATTTAAAATAGATGTATAAAAAACTCAGATTGAAGCACAAGATACGAGCATTCTCCATTCAGAGTGAGGAAGAAATAGGAGGCAAGAACCTTCACCTACAAATCTATCGAAATAGGTACGTTCTTCTACGATCAAAAGAAGAAAATGAGGGGACTTAAAATCGAGCCTCCTTTTTCTATTATCAACAACGTATATTTTTACATTTTTACTACACCATTGTTTCTCCGGGTGTATCCCGATTAAGGGTATTCCCACATAAAGGGTCTCGAGGGCGGGGAAGCCCCTAGGGTCCCAGAGGTTCAAACCAAAAATCGTCAAAAGTTATGAATCATTGTAGGGGTAAGAAAACCTTTCTTTATCGGAAGGCCTCATCTATGTCCCAATCGATCGCATGAGAAACCATAAGGCTCCACTTGAGTGGAATTTTATTTTAATTATACTTAAATGCAACGTCTAAAAAGTTTAACACTGAAATTCCGTAAGACAAAACGAATTGATTTATCAAGTTAACTGAAAGGGATTTTCTTTGATGTTAACTACACTTGGCGTATCTAGCGAGTTTGGAAAACGAAATAATTCATATTAGGAAATTTGTTTAAGAGATAAAAAAAAGGTCGAAGGTTCCCCATCCCGGAATTAGTCTTTCGATTTTACTCGAAAAATAATTCTTCGGTATTTAACTTCTTCCTTCAAATATCAACTTCTATAAATATGGAAGGGAAGGTTTAGCACAAAGATGAAAGAGAGAGAATATCATTGCAGCAAAATAAAAGACACTCAGGCTTAAGGGAGAAAGTCGATTAGGTTTAGAAACGAATAGACACAAGAAAGGAGTCGCTAACATTTCTAATTAGATAACTATCATTATTATAAATGGCTATCCTCATTCACAGCCACTGTATTATTCATTGACTCAATACCATTCTATACCAGTTTTTAGAATCATATTTGTTCAATCTATTGATTCTAATCTCTCTTATTAGATTTGGATTTTATTAAACTCGGAATCTTCCTTTAACCGTATTAACTCGTTTCGTAATTTTTAATTTATTAATTTTATATTCTTTTTTCACATTATATACCCAGTATACAATGTGATACTCGCAGCTTTTCATCACACCCCTGGTGGTGTTTTCCAGCATATTAAGGTTTTTGTCTTCTTCAAACCTCAGTTGCAAAGATTTGGCCCTTCAGGTCCAACCTTTGTGTCGTTGGTGTATTTTTTCTCTTTTAATCCTAAATAATAAATTTAACCAATATATAAACAATTTAGGTTAGATGGAAGGGATAAACTTGGGGCTAATCTCACCCTAATAAAGAGTTTTTAACTATTAGATATTTAAGTCGATTAATAAACTTGTTATTCCATCGAATTTCAAGGGAAGCTACCCCAGATTATCATGTAGGAAAATCAAGTATATTCTCCCTTGTGATAAAAATCTTTTGATTAAAAAAGTCCTAAAACAATCTTTGAGATTGTAAAAGGGTCCAGAGAGGAAAAAGTTTGAGAGACATGGCTCTAGATAACACAGCGACGGAATTTAGAGATGATATTTTGAGGCCTATTCAGGCTGTCTCTCCGTATACTGTGAATAAGAGTGTTTACTCCGTGACTACAAAGCGTGAATCGATCATCCCTTCGCTTTTTAGCATATTTTCAATATTCATGAGCGAGGATTCGCGCCTTTTCCCTCTTTTACGATCCTCTGTCTATAACAACACCGCACAACGTGGTTTTTAAAGGGTTGAATATCTCAATTTGTATATTCTTCAACGCGCTTTTTCTCTCTCTTAATCCTAAGCGCCGCCCCTATCATCCACCCCTCTCTCTCTTCTTTCCATCCTATTAATTTCTCCCTCTTTCCAAGCCTCTCTTAAGTGAGCCGTTTCGACCTCCCACTTCATGCATCCACTCCAAGACCCGTATTTTCCTCTTCTCTCCCTCTTTATCCACTCCTATTATTTCTCAGCAACAGGAGAGGGGCCTCAATGAAGGCCAGACACCAAGATTGGGTAGCATTGGTTCGGACAATATTTGGATAGATATTTCGCCAAGGGAGGATTTTGCAGTCTCGGGCTTTTCAAATACGAAATTTCGTATCCTTTCGAAGCAAACAAACAGGGGATCGTGTAGGGAAATTAAACGGGGTTACTCCCCGATTCAAGAGAATGCATGTCGAGAATATTCTGTCTTAAATAAATGGAATATAACGAGTGAATAGAACCGAAACCCGAATTTTATTCCGTTCAAACGGAAACCGCGATATATTCCATTTCGATTTTTATTTCCCATTAATGCACTTATTTCTTAATATTAATTGGAGTAAGGTTTACAAAACAAAATAATTACGACTAAGAACAGACTACTAATACGTTTTATTCTCAAATTTAGTGTAATGTGGTGTGAATGAAAAATAATAAAACTAAGTACCTAGAGGATATAATATTACAATTATCATAGTCGTAAAACCGGTTCGAACCGGTTCTACATTGACAGAGGGAGCAAAACTGGAACTGAATTGATATTTGTTTTTGTTTTCCTTGAACCGTGAAGTGAAGGGAGGGGAAAACAAAAATGAAAAACACTGCGATTCGATGCCCTACCAGTAGCATTGTTCAAAAATACCTCGTTATTCGCATAATTTGTAATTTGAAACAAGCACAACATGCACAAGCAATGTGTTATTAAAACTAACTTCTTAATTTTCAATGTTGATATTATCGCTTATAAATTTTACTTTATCAACTTCGGATATTGCTGTACATAAATATTATGATATGCCTCTCTGTCTCGAGGTACAAGTATTGCCTGCTAAGGAGATGCATTCAAGATGTTTCCACTAGCTAGATCTCAACTATACCCATCCTCCCTAAGTGAATAGTTGGACGGGGGAACTTTTCCCTCTCGTAGCTTCCGCTCCTATTCCATCAAAATCTAATTAAAATGTTTGAAGAGTTTAACATTTGTAGGCATCTCTTCTCATTTCTGTTTTCATGCTTCGGAGTTTCCACTCCGTTACAATCAGGGAATGCGTTCTTTAAATCTCCAAGCATTAATGTGAAAATTACCATCATAAAAAATTCCATCAATCATCTTAATAACCCATGTATGGAGGAGTGAAGGGTACAGGATTCTTTGCTGTCGTTTGAAATGGGTATAATGTAATAAAATATGATTTAAGGATTGAAATTGTACTGGATTCATGGCATTGGAATTGGAGTTATCTTTGCCTTCAACTTTATCCAAACAGCCGAAGATATGCAATTGAAGTCTACATAAGCATTAAATGATTCAAGGTATCAAAGATTAAAAATAGTCCCCCTAAAACGTATTTACACAAACTCCACCCGTTTAAGAATTATATAAGGCTCGCAAAGCAGTTTATCAATGCTCTTAATTCATATTTTGCCGTAGAATAATTAATTTCAGCATCATATTTTCCGCATAAGTAGTGTTGAGTAAATGCAGCCTTCAAATCAAAATGTTTACGCATCCATACACTACAACATCTGCCTTTAAAATAAATATTTTTCCGCCTCAACATGCTAAGGCGTTACCCAAAAATTTTTTGAAAATAAAACGATTGTTTCTGAATACAATTATTCGGACACTGGATTCATTACTGTAGTTTAGAAAGAATACAATCAGCTCAATCCAAATGATTAAGCAAATCTATATTTTATGGAAATTGTAAAAAATAAGGAAATCGAATGACTAATTAACGATAAATTCATGCACATATGTGTGTGAAATCAGTAGAGAAAGTAATTTAAGTGATTTTGATCTATTTTTTTCCCAAAAATTTTCTCGCAAGTGTCGCGCTAATTACCGTAAATTATAATGTTTACTCACCATCCTTTCTTTTTTTCGTAATAACCGATTATATTTGATAGAGTGTTACTATACTATCTATATACTAAACAATACTTTCCCGTCGGTCCAGTTTTTGTAGGATAATTTTTATCTGTTCTATGAACGTCTAATTAATTGAAATTAAAAATTAAAAATTGAAAATCTCAAAACCTTGTCCGTACTATCTTTTCGACTTAGAGAAATCAATAAATCCCGAATCTTTCTCTCTCATATAGTCGGATACCGTTGACTCAATTGACGAGAGCTTCAGATGCCATCATAAAGGATTAATAAGAAATTCTGAAGATAGTATGATCTGTTTAAGCATTGAACATTTAAAATTTATTGCTCCTGACGGCTAGATTAAATTATTTCTGGGTTTTTTTGTTTATTAATTTTTAATATTACAATCTAATAATGGATTTCCGAATGAAATTGATTAGTTTCAAAAGCTGGTGCTAATCCACGTAACCGCCTTAAGGAGGCAGTTAATCATTTTCGACGTCCATTTTGTTCTTCCCAGCCGTCTTCTTTCCCATCGACCTCGTAGCAACAGGTCATTCGTATACAATCGACACCCTACTTCGCCACCTTCTCTCAGGAAAAACACCTTCCGAAATACGAAAATAAAGGAGGAAAATAGACGTTTTATGCGGAAATTTTATGATCGTGGGCGGTCTCCCTCTCGTCACGCACTCAATTCAGACCGATTTGGGGATCCCGTAATGAGGCGAATGTCGCCGTGTGAAAAAACACTCCCATCGATCGAACACACTAAAAATATCTCGACTCTCGTGTAAATGACTTGTCGCTTTCATCGAAAGAGAGCGGCCGAAAACAGTCCGTCTCTGTCCACGACTCACAGACACCTCCGTATATCGGTGTGGTTTTAGTTTATGAAACCGTGACCTGTTGAATACGAAACGGTCGATGGTAAGGTTTTAATCCGCAAGCCGAGTAATCTAGCAATCTGGGCTTGTTTGGAAGAAGTGTGAATGTGGCCTTCGAAGATCCATGGATAGATATTTAAAAAGGAAGTAATTTCTTCACCGAGAGAGATACGAAAGGAAAGCCTTTCTTCGTGTCCATTATCTCGGAAACGTTTTCTGGCCCTTTCGCGAAATTCGCCGCAATTTCAGGTACGCGGATTTTTTGTTTTGCCTTGACGGATGCCCCCGGTCCGTTGCACGCTTCTTTCCTTTCGCGTTTCATCCGAGCTTATTTCTTTGCAGTTCGCGTGAAAGACCGATGAAAAGCAGCGAGGAATCCGCGAACAAAAACAGTTCTTTCTGGGATTTTTCAGTTTCCGGGTCAAAAAGAAAAGGCCGCGATGGCATGCGAGTAAATAGCTGCCAAAAAAGAAAGCAAAGCTCCGAATGGCTCTTTCTCATTGTCCACCACGAATTCGTTACAAAGGAGAGGAGAGATTCCAACAATGGAGGAACTCGGTGTACTGTGACAACAATGGAGCCCAAAACACACAGGAAACGCACGCCCAACCAGATAGTCCGCTGTTTACATAACCGCCACGTCCAGCAAGGCGAGCCGATATTCCGGCCCGGGGCGTGTCCACGATTTGCTGAAACTCACGCCATCGCACAGAGCTAACCTTCTATCCATCTCGGTTAAAATGCCCGTTCTTTTAACTAAGTAAGAGCTACTTTCCATTTAAACGCCGCCGTCAAAAAATTTAAAGGGTAACTTTCGCTCTCTCTTTGCTCGAGAAAAGGTCATCTGAAAAAATTGGAATCTTTCCTTAGCTTTGGATTAAAGGGATAAACTTTTCTTTTTATCTGCAGCTAGCTTAATGTGTGTAGTTGGCTATTTAAGTAGGAAACATGCTAGATTATTTCCCTATAAATTTACTGGCTGGCTGAGATGTTTTCGACTTACTATTTCTTTCCTCTTTTTTAGATTTCTTATTCTGCCTTGTCTCCATCTGTTTTTTCCTTAAAATTTAGTTAACTCTTAGTGTATTTCGGAAGTTTTTCACACCCCTTCCAGAGGGTGTTTTTCTGGTGTGATATAATTTTTTCCTAAGTGCAAACTTAGTTTTTTTTAAACATACAAAGTAGTTTACGGTGCACTTTTCCATGCTATCTCTTTTAATCCAATTTCATATGACGAAGGGATAATTGCAAGAAGAACTTAATTAGTCTCAATCTCGCCCGAATAAAGCCGTATAGTTATTATTATTCTGAGATTTCTCCACCACACAATTACATCTTGACAAGTGATCATTGGCGGTTCCAAGGGGGTGGAAGAGGCAAAGATTGGCTTGAAGATTTTGTAGTACTAGTAATATGTACCTTTGATGTGTCGAGGAGCTTGAACTAAAGCTGATCACAAAATTTCAAATGTTAATTAGAGATAAGTTGGAAATATGGAAATTACCACAACCCGCTCTCTTGGCACCTTCCTAGATACCTGTAAGTGACATTCATTAATTATACGTTCAGCAGTACTTTTACACATTCAATGCCTATGATGCAAAGTTTTAGAGATTTTAATCAAAAAATAGAAAACACACTTATTTCGATGATGTAAGAGAAAGTATTTGTTGCGATTGGAATTAGAATTATACATTGATAATGATGTTAAAATTTTCTTCTATGATTCCACCTCGATGATTCAAGTACTTTAAGTTAAGAGGTACCTATTTTTTGGTCTGACTATGAGTATAACCTTGAATACTGTTACTTATTGGAGTTAAAAACCAAATTTTTGGTGGTTAGCGGGTAGGAAATCTCTGAGATCAAAATCCAAACACCTACCCAACAGTTATACTCTTACTACTCCAGCTAATCCCCGATAATGAAGAAATAAAGTAATCCATGTCTGCGATAAACTCCGGTAGTGCTATCTACTATTAAACAGAAATGAATTTATGTCAATAAAAGTGACGTAAGGATAATTAGTGAAATCATTGAAACTTTTTCAAGGACACTCATTTTTTTACTTCGCCTCCTTATATTGATTGATAATTTTAAGTCTAAGGGAAAAAATTTACTTGAAATTTCTGAAAATAATGCCGCCAGATTTCTTTCGCTATTGTCAATCAAGAAATAATTAATATTACGCGTGAATTAACAGAGGGAAATAGAGGTCCGATGGTGCAAAATGCTAGGTAAAGGCCCTCATTAGGCCTTATATTTTACGTTACATAAAGACATATGAGTTACGCAACATATTATGTAAATTACCGCAGCGCAACCTTCATTGAGACCTTTTTTGGACGAATCCCTTGGTCGGCGCCTAATTACAAATCCGCCAGAAGTTCTCCTCAGTAATATGATCCCCCTAGATTGTTTACATCCTTGAACTTTTAGCCTTTTACTGATTTTTTACCTAATCTCCCAGAATTAAATTTATTCCCTGGATCTCCTTACCTTAATCTATACTATAGTAATCTTTAGAATATAGTGAATTAAGGAAATAAATCATCAGGTGTAATAGAAAGGCTATTTTCTATTTTTTTCCTTCTATTATTTCCTGTGTGTGATGTTGTGTAAAATCCTAAATAATGTGATGTTTCCTTCTATTCTATTTATTTCCTTCTATGATTTTCTATCCTATTTTCTGAACACTCCTATCAGTATATTCAGGAAGAGACTACTGCATGACTCCATGATCTTATAAACAATACTCTTCCAACCGGCCCTGGCAATAGTTTGTTTTCTTCCATATTCTTTACTCCATGGCAAATAATACATTCTAGAATTGTCTCAACGCAAACATTATGTGTAGAGAAACACGTTTGACCGATAATTGGTACGTTGACTCCAAATGAAGCCGAGGAAATCAAACAAATGAGCTGATAAGAATATTCTCCTTATTCAGAGCTGAGTTAAACGAATTCTCGGTGACGCATCCCTGAGTCGTTTCCTGATAGTGATTTATGGAATATCGGGCAAAACCGCTGAGCTCATTGGCGTCTCCCTATAAAGAAAGCTAAGTATACAAGAGTGAGAGAGACAGCAGAATTAGGGGAAAACGGTAGCAGCCCTCGATCTCTCAGGCGAATCTAATCATCTCTCTGATGGCTCTATACATGGAGTGATTCGGAGTTTCAGGTTAACAATACCGCCCTTATCGGCTGTTCGGCTTCTTTTATTGGCACTTCGCGCCGTTAGTCATCATTTTGTCTCGGATGAATCAATTTCAGAATCCTACTTTTCTCCGGAAACGACTCGATCAAACACGCTAAGATTCATGTTAAGAGCAAAGCGTCGGAGGCGAAAATGTTGTGTTCATCCCATTTATAAAGACGTTCCATCTGAATCGGGTAAATATAGTTTCTGTTGCAGGAAATGATAATATCATTTATCAGATATCTCATTTTTTATGGACGGGTATACATTAAAGCGATTAAACTTTTTGATGACGGTAAATCATCATTTAAACTATTTATTAACGTTTATCAATTCATCATATCTCCAACATAAATTTTTCTTTAGTCGCCTGTCATATTAATATGCTATCGATAGTGAAGTATCAACTGAAGATGGAAAAAATTCCGGAATTCGATGTGTTGATTTAACATTTTCTTTTTGAGAAGTACGAATTTATTTTTTCTCGGTAATTTTCTATCTTGTGTGGAAAAAAGCACGCCGGTTCTCAAAGACCGGACTTTTATACTCTGTTATTCAGAAATTCAAACTCTCCTTTCTAACGTGCACCATTTGGATTGCAATGCTTCACTCCGATCCATGGTGCTTCACAATGCTGAGGTAGATTTTCTCAGAAAAACCTTGCCGGCCTAACGACGGATCGAACAATTCACTTTACGATTAGCATCTCATTTATCGAATGAAAATTCCATGCTAATTATATAATTTGATGCTAAGTATATTTAATGTTAAGCATATTCAATGCTAATAATATTTTCGAATGAAAATTCGATGCTAATTAAAATTAGAATGAATGTTGAATATCGTTCTGATTCCTCCATCGATGTTCATGACAAATCATTACCCATTAAATATTGTAAATAATTGTAGAGACTGCCAGAACCTATGAAATTCTTAACAGAATGTTATAGAGCAAATTAGGAACATTTAGAAAGAAAATTTTTTGTCTAAGCAGAGTATTCACACAAATAGCTCAAATCTATGAACAATATTTTTTGTAGGCTCTTATTTACTTCGATATCTATTAAAGACACATTTATTTTAGTAATACATCTAGACAAACAGTTGCTAGGGTTAGGGAAGGTTTTCGGAACAATGTACATTTTGTTTGATTTAGATGGCTCGTTCGATATTAAACTATTATTATTTTAATGAACATTGTGTATAAATTATTTCGATATTTTTTAATTTTCGTAGATTTAGAGCGTATCAAGAGAGAACTCTTAAGAATCGCCCATCAGAATTTTCGAAAGCATAATTTTTTAAAATTTGGATGATGTCATATCCTCATGTAGATGCTTCATTGTTCCGAGGACACCCTTTCTAGAGCGCAATATTTTAAGTAAGCCCAACACGTCGAATGAATGGTCGTGCATTAATTTTAGTGATATTTTCTCAATCGACTTCGAAACCTTCGTAGACGCATACGGGAAAAAATATCAGTCCAGCGCTATCCTTAGCATAGTCACGCACAAACGTGGAAAGACTTAGTGCACATTAGAGTTCTAATGGAATTGCCGTGTAGAGCAATGAAGCGATGCACTGCACGTCGTCAAGTGGAGAGTACGCATTTGACTCTTTGGCACCATTACATCATCAAACAAACAAAGCCGTGCATTCACTGGTAGAACGAACATAGTTCAAAAGACAAGGAATCCATCGGTTTCACTCAGGGACTCTTAAATTATTTATTTCTGCTCCAACGAGGCCGCAGATAGAAATGTCAGCTCCAGAGGAAGTTAGGCCGATCTCCAGGATATAATTTAATAATTGATTTTTCTGATTTGTAAATTATTCTGAACTTCACAGTGGAAAAAGACCCGTTCATGTCGATTATATCGCAAAGACACCGACAGTTGTAAAGTGCAAAGATTGCAAAAACAGTTTTGATGGACCAAAATTAAATTTTTATCTTAGACAGATATATGTTAAATTTAATGAAGGATATGGAAATGATTATTGCCTAACATTCGAATTCGAAATATTTGAAAATTTTGTAATTAAAATAATCACCAATATTTAAACTTAAATTACATGAAGAACATTATGTTATATTGAATTAACACGCATGCAGTGAGGTTATTTTTAATTTTGGGAAAATTTAATCATTTATGTAACCGAATCTCACAGAAAATGAAAATAGCTGTTATTCTCATAGAAAATGTATTCATACGCTGACTTAAGCGGCTACGCATAATCTTCGTAAACGACAATCAAAATCCCCATTAGGTATAAGTAAATCGTTGATTTTAAACTCTTAAATATTAATCTGGATCATTATCAATTATGTTACGTTATGTATGCATACCAGTACTTATAAAATAATATATACAATATAAGATAGAATTTAAATTATACTTGTATTTTGCACGGAATTTATGTGCCCCAAGCTTTGGGCGTCTTCATCAGTATTTTATTGAGATTTAATCATCCTAATAAGTGATAATGCAGTATTATTGAAAGAAGTTAATTAAATAAAAATTTACAAAAATTATTCCAAAATGATAGAAGAACTACCCTATATCCCTTTGACTTAGTTTTAAACTATTAGCTAAAAAACATATATCCGCAAGGTTGCTTAAGTTGATGCAATCCCTGCATTGGTCTGCTGCCGATGATTTATTTAATAAGGGTAATTTAATTGAACTCGATTGTTTAATTTATCATATCTTAATTAACTTCGCAAGCAGACTCTGTGAGTTCTGTCAAAATTTTCTAGTGTTTACTTAGGGCACCGGTCCGTAATAAAGATGCCAAAAAATTGTGATCATCCGTCCTTATGAATAGCATAAAAATATTACGCAGTAATCTCATTCGTGTATCACGTCTCGTTTTGAGAAATGGTAGTAATCCGATCCCTTTGAACGGAAGGAGATAAGAATGATGGATGCAGAAGGCGTGCATTACGGAATTTGCCATTTCCCACTAATTATTCCAAATTGTCAGCGGGTGGGATTTAATGGATTCGAGATAAGGAGGGGGTTTAGGAAGTGTGCCGAAACGGAAATGGGAAATTAGACAGGAGAGAAACAGGGACTACGTCGAGATTTGGTTGTCATCCCATTTTGCTTCCTTCGAGTGGAAAACACCCGTCTATCCTATCTCTCTTTAAAAGACGCCTCCCCTTTCTTCACTTTCTGCGAGCATGTTTAATCCTCTTCCACGCGCGCTTTTCGCAACTAAGGATTCCGTGCTGTAAAAAATGAGACTTAATCCCTACTTATACCGATTACGCATATATGCATTCCTTACTGTTATTACCAGTTCACATCCATTTGGTGCACCTGTTTGTTTTCCATTCTATGTGTGCCTTTTATTCAGAATTATCTGAATATTCCATCCATTAGCCTGAACATGACTTATAACAGACCTCATATATTCATGGAAGTTATATTTTCATGAATTCTTAAATTTTAACGAATAACTATAATCTTCAATTTAATATTTTATATTAATAATAATAATATCTTAAGTGAATAAAACTTTTTATATTTATGGATGGAATATGGATGGTAACCAAAGTATTATTTGTTACATCTTCAGGTCTCAAGCTTTGCGATAGGTAAAGCTAATAAACTTTTAGGGAAATGATAGATAAAGAACCCAATGATATTTTTATGGGCTTTCTGAAGACTGTGAGACGCGGGTAAGTCATCCCTTGGCTATAATTTATTCTTTCTGATATTCAGGCTCACGGCTAGAGTGACTTCTTCATATATTGTATCATCTTCTATATTGTCTCCGAGTATTCTCATATAATTATCATCATCTATTATTATAATCCTTATACTAATAATTATCGTCATAATTCTAATTTAATTATAACAAATTGATAATTTTGTCAAAAGATATTCCTTTATTAACTTTTAATTTCTTTTTAAAGATACAACACTCCGGTCTTGGTTCTCTAATTGAAAATTCTTAATGTGATTTTATTAAACAACATTAATAAATATTAATGAAATTCGATTGCTTTTAATAAGACATAAAATAAATATTCATGAGCAATGCTTAGTATAAAATAGCAAAGTCCCGGAAACTCGAAGATCCGAGATTGAGTCCCAGCCATGTCTTTCTTTAAACTTTTGGCATTGAATAGATTCCAGTTTATGGCAGTAGCATCTCATTCGCTCTGATTTGTTGAACTTGGTTTTGGATGTATTCATTACAGGTATAAAATTTTTCTCAGGCAGAATGTTTACTTTAGCCGTATCTTTCATTTTCTTACTCATGTCAGAGATGAGCAAATACTCTTACATATTTTTATATAAGGAACGCAAAAGATTGAAATGGTAATCGTCATATGCTAATAAATGATAAGTTAGGAGATTTCCTCATTACTCATTACTATATATATTTTTATTTAAGAGCGTCCTTATGTACTCTAAATATTGAACTGATATCTAAATTTTCTGATTCTCTGCAGTCTTTACTTTAATACTGAGCCGTTTGATATAGAATGAAGGGCAAATATGTTGTTTCAGGAATCGTGTGTTTTATTGAATGTTTGAGCGGGCGATAAAAGAGGCAAATGCTTAGCTGATAAATATTGTAAGATATGCAACTTCTATAATTTCATCTCTTTATTTATTCATCTCCTTTGCGATAGAATCTTAATCCGAGTTATTGATTGGTTCGATACTTGACATCCCTGGACGGAGATCACATTATTTTGCGTTCTCTTTCATCCTTTTCCCTCATTATCCTCATTTCGTTCATTTTTCCTTCTTTTGTGCGGGATAACAGGGTCCGATCACGTCTTCCCTTTTAATTCCTCCGCCATCTTCTCTTCAGCCGCTCATCCACTCATTCCGAGCAAAAATACTCGAAATTCGCTTTAAAAATAAGAGCGGAAAATCCTCTCTCTCTTTCCATTCCCCCGGCGACGGAGTAAAAAAGCTTACTTTTCCCTTTCCTCAGGGTGTGGTAGTCTAGTGTACGATGCCATAGCACTCTTTGCTTTTTACAGTATCCTCTTGAGGTGTATGGAGTGCGCTTCTTCACGGAGTTAATTAATTCCCCGATGTTCGCAAATTATCGCAATGATAAAATATTCCACAGAGTATGAAATAAAGTTGCATAAAAAACGGTATGGACTCTAAAGGTGTGTGCATTCGGATACTGAAGAGTTAAAAGCATAAAATGATGCATTTAGAGAGCAAAGACTCGCGAAAATCTTTTCCTCGTCTAAGATCTCATTCATTCTCCATCATCCACTAATTTTCCTAAAAGTAGTCAGAGAAAATAAAATGGTAATTAATGCTTCATCGTCAAATTTTACCTTGTACTGCATGAATTAAGTGGTCAATTAAGACATTCAGCACTAGATTCAGACAGTAAGGGACACAGGGCATATCAATTAGAGAGTGACATTGCGAAAAAGATTAAAAATTTTAACAAATAAAAAGGAAGAAATGATGGAAATTTCTTCTTAATAATCACGAATTCATAAGTTGAAATGTTTCAAATGTCTTATATCTTATTAATTTAATTACTTAAAGCATAAAAAAGTTTTTAGTTTTTGAACTGTACGATTTAACTCTTATTTTCGATTTTAGTGCAATATTTCCATAATATACTATCTCCAGTGTTGCCGAGGTGCGGGTACGATACCGTTTACATGAAATGGAGCCAGGCATGGTGGAAAATAACGCTAAGGAAATGATTATTTTCCTCGGATATAATCCTGATTTAAGGAACCTTTCTGTTTGTCTGTTTGTATAGTTTGTGGTTCAATCAAAATTTCTACAAAATGGAATGGCGGCAGAAAGAACATGATATTCTGAGAATTACTGTCAAAACATGATGTCATTATATCATAATAAGCCCCTTCGTCATCATCATTTGACCCCTTGAACAGTAATTGGGAAACTGCAGAAGGAAAAATCAATCATATATAAGCAGATGGATTGACAGCTGTCCCGAAACACAGACGATCCGGACCTTTGCCCGGGGCGCCGAGTTAAGTCATACATATTGGGCGTTAGTCGGATGGATGCCAACATCGCAATTACCTTTGTGGGTAATATTTTCTCAGGAAAAACAATCGTCTGCTCAATCAAAATTTTTTATAAATTCAATCGATCGCAAAAGATGATATTTTCCAGTTATTACGATTTATTCTCTTTCTATTCAGTAATCTATTTTATTAAACTTCAAGGTGATAGTAATAATTATCCGAATCATTGTTAGAATAATGATGATACTAACTCAGAAATTGTCATTTGCCTGTTAGCTCAGCTTAAACTAATGTGATAACATATTATTTTCGAAAAATAATCAAGATGTTAATTAATGGATACTTTTCAAGTATTTATACGGAACTGGCACCTGGATGACACCCTGCCCGGGGTGCCAATACACATTGGACCTGGATACACATGCGAGGATTCCCAGCCTGAAAATGAACGTTAATATCAAATATAGAACAGCAATTACAAAGAAATATTTCCACCAGAGTGGCATTTAGGACGACCCTGGATATATACAATATCGCCTGACCGGACAACCCTGCTATAAAAATCTTCACATTCATAGAAACCCTACTTACAGAAAACTCCACATTGACACAACTCATTGACCTCATTGACCGGGACAATTTGTAACCAATTAACCCGGTTGAGAACCTGTAAAGAATTTCTGAGAACAATTCACCGGGAAAACTGTAGGATTTTCTTACCCACACATTGATAAAACTCCATAGTTGCAAAAGCTTACTTTGAAAAAATCCCACATTGAGTTAATCTCACATGCGTAAATGTTCGCATAGAAAAATTTCCCCTTAGGGAAATGTTCACGAGACCGATTTTAAATATTAAAGACGCATATTAGTAAGCGAAATTTTATTTATTGCTATGTCATGCAACCGCAATATCATGCTTAGGCTTAAGTCGAGATAAATCACTCTCGTTCATCTAAAATTTACACGTCACGAATGCCTGCGATGCATTATATTTTTGGAAGATGTGGAGGCAGAAGGGGTGGAGCACACCTCTTTCTCTCTTGAAGGAAGCAATCTCTCCTTTTCATTTCGTTTAGCGCGGCGATGGCTACAGTTTATTATCCATCCTCTCTTTTTCGCACTTTCCTCTGTCGGGAGAGGAGTTTATTGGGCGTCTATTCCACCCACCACATCCATGTTTTTTATCTCCCACGCCCCTCACCAGGGTAATCTTATTCATGGAAGAGACGCCAGGGAAGCGGTGATGGAAGGAAAAGGAGTAAATTAGGGACCTGACTTGTATGCTCAAGTGTCACAGCGAAAATACTTTTCATTCGTTCCCACGTTTCCATTTCCCTTGACTATCCTCGGATCTCCTGTTCGACTTCGTCTTTAGCACGTTTTCTTTTGAGGGAAGATCTTAACGTCATCGTTTCTCTCTTCTCTCAAAACGCGATCACCTTTCTAATTTAATACGGAAAAATTGTTATTGAATTTTCGTATAGACAAGAGAGTTTCCCTTTAATCCGTTATCATATGTGTGGATTCTGAGACGAAAATTCAATAGCAAACTAAATTGTTTCCGTTATTTTTTAGAGTTGATGTAAATTGAAAAATTATTAAAATTATAGCGAGCTGGAGATTTAATATATATAAGTGAACAAGCCAAACTTCCCGTTGACTCTTAATAGAGAAGTCAAAATTAATACATGCAATACTAATTGTGGCGTAGTGAACTCTCAAGAAAATATCAGATATTTCAAACTAATGAGACTAAGGCATAACTATTTAATAAAGGAGGAGCCCATTTTGTCACTTCATCATTTGTGAGATCGCGATATTAATTGTCTCACTTGCTATGTACAAAATGGAGCTGATTAAGAAATATTTGGTCGTAAATTGTACCCAGCAATTTGTCATAGTACATGCAAAATGATGAAATTGCCAATTTCTGGGATGATCACTGCAGTACCATATTAAACTATTTGCAGCATCCTTATCAAATTAAGCACCTTTTTCCAGCGTTCTGCAATTCTCTCCTCGTATCTTTTACAATCATTCTTTTATTTCCCGTTAAGGCTCGCATTTTCTCTTACATTTCGTCTCGTCGATTTACAAAGTAAGCCATTTTCGCTTTATTTTATTACATATAGCGTCCGATTTGATCGAGGGAACATCAACTACAGACCTTAAATTGCAGCCTTCTCGTTTTGTTTCACTCGCCGGCTATTCTCGACTTGTTAGATGATGACGTTTTATTTTCCGTCTGGCTTCACCTCTCCTATTGATTTCCCCGCTTGCTTGACTTTATTTCGTACACCGGGAGAGCCTTTATTCCGAAAAAATAAAGCCATCGGATGTGACAGAGTAAATCGGCGAAACAGCAATCGAGAAAGGTGGCCATCGATCTCGCTGCGACCATCTCGGCAGGCCTTATCTCCATCTCATTGTCTCTCCTCTCATCTTCACTAGCCCTCTCCCACACACTCTCCATTGTACGTATGTCTCCATCCAATGCCCACCCTCCTCGATTTATTACCATCGAGTAGCTTTCTTTTGTTCGCCATCCTCTTTTCGCCCACTTATTTCTACGGCGTCTCTCTCCTCGGTAGGGTTACCACCCATCCGGGTTTCACCCGGACAGTCCGGGAGTCGAGAAATTCTGAGTCCCGGCGGAAGGACCCTCCAGATAGCATGTGTCCAGCAATTTAAAGATGAATAACTGTGAATTTTTTATTTTAAGGGCTACAGACGAATGATTATTGCTGAAATATGTTGCCAACTTGGAGACGCCAGAGTCGCTGATAGATCCTTAGTTATTTCGATCAGTTTCAGCTTATATTTCATTTATTTTAACTCTATCTTAATTTGCGTAAATTTGTGGACGAAATAAATCGTTTGACAGTTGAAAAGGTATAAGAAAAATTAAAGCCAAAACTGAATTTTGAATGGCTTACTCGAAATCTTATAATGTAATCAAAATAAACAAAATATGATCGAAGCAGTTAAAAGTAATGAAAAATCAAACCGGAAATTTAACAATTCTATCTAAAAATACACTTTCAATGTATCATTAATTTTTATTTTCCATTTTTATTGCTAATCTTAATTTAAGTTAAATAATATAAATAGACAAATCCGAGGTTGACTTTCGTTGCTGAAGATACATATCAAAGAATGCTTCGTAAACATTTCTCCTTTCCTTTTTTCTTTCTCAATCTTTTTCGATAATCAGTCGTGGACTGATTTACCCGGGAGTCCATTCAGAGATTCCAGGACACACGTAAGACTGTCCGGAAATCTGCTCAGAAGAATATAGCAACCCTTTACCTTGGCCCGTCCGTTCCCGCGACCGCGCTTTCCCATAAAATAGAGGGCGTGTGCTGCCATCAAGTATTTTTGCTCGCGTCGTATCTCTTTTTAAGGGATAAAAACCTGCCTTCCTCCGTCTTTCTTCATCATGGGAAAGGAGAAGAGGGAATTTAATATTCCCATCGCGCGAGTGTTCTCTGAGTTAAAGCGAGTGGAATATGGGAGCGAAGGAGCAAAACAATGCCGAAGAGATGCGGACATCGATCAAGATTGATAGACGGATAGGGGCTAACGTTACGTCTTAAAATTGACGACGTGTTAAAGGCGGAGCCTTCCTAGACCGATGATAAATCTCTGGGAGAGACTCCACGGAAGTGAGTTTTACTTTTTCCTCCCGAGACACGGTCGCACGTCGCCCGACGTGAGTGACAGCGTAACTACAAACATTCGAGAGCGAATCTCTTTCTAGGATTGAGAAATGATTCTATGGGTTGTCTCGGAATGTTATCACCAAAGTGAAATCTATTTAAAAGACGCCTTTTAGACGGATTTGGAAAAGTAACTTTCACCATTTATTCGTTTCATGCGGTATAATCATACATTCTTAGAGAACATAAATTCAGATATCCAAAGAAAAATTTCCATGGGCGAGAATAAGCTCGAATATATTAATCAAAGGTGATTTTTTCGGAATTTCATTGATAGCTCAGAGATCATCAAATAAAAGGAAGCAATAGCTATTTCAGCTGAACTTTCAAATTCGTATTAGTTGCATAATCATGAATATAGGATGAAGGAACGCATAATGACATGAAGATGCCGACTTAAGTTTCACTTCACTACACAACTCATTACTAAAACCTAACATTAATTAATAAGTTAAATTTGACACCATCCTATACGTTTTTCTGCTCGAAAAACACCGTGCCATACCTTTTTACAATCATCTCTTCCCACATAGAGACGCCGTTAAATTATTTTTGAGGCGACATATTATTCAAAAGATTATTCAAAATAACAATCTAGTTTTGATATGAGGTTTTGTGGAAGATTTTCTCGCGACAACGTTATGATAGTCATATATAAAGCCGTCATACTGTATATTATGGATCACAAAAATTTTGTATCGAAGCACTGTTTATATGAGGATCATGCCGTTGATAGCACATTCTATGGAATCTTGGTTTAATTAAAATTGAAGAGAGAAGATTTGAATTTTTATATCGATGTTTGAGCTTTTCTGCTGTTTTTTTTTTTATTTCTTTACCTATCACAGTAATTAGTATGATTGACCACACTCTTTGTCTTGTGCCGAACGCTGTCACCTAGTTTTGAAGCTATCCGTAGCGTTAAACATGTTAATAATAGTAAATTATACGCCACGTACAAATACCTCCTCAATTTACTCTATGTTATTGGGGATTCCAATCTAGTTAAATTTCATACAATAAATTCCAAGAGCACACATTCATTTCATTCATCGTCTAACACTTGTTATTCATCCACAAATAATAATGAAGAAAAATGGAATATAAGTCCTCGATAACGATTCTTCGTCTGGTTCGATCAATTCGCTACCTTTTCTTCCTTTGAAGTTTTCGATATTCCCTGACTATGCCAATGAAAACGAATCCCTCCTATGCTTCCCTTAAAATGAGGACCTTTTTTGCGACATCTCTCTTTCTTTGTCGGAGAAATCCTCTTCCGAACCGTTAATTAAGGGTATGCCTCTGTCATAGAGTTTACGAGGCCCTTTTTATACCAGAGAAAAACTTATTCCAGCAAAAATACAGCTTCTCTGCCAAGAATTCCGGATGTTCAGTTAGAAAAATTGCCTCGGAATGAATCTTTTTGTTTGAAGATGTAAAGCGATTTGTTGGAGTTTGCTCTCCTTGTAATAAAATATCGGATAAATACATGTTTTTCTTTCCGCTCTTGTCTTGTACACTCAGAAAAGATGATTTTGTAAGAAAAGAAGCATCTAAATTAAACACGCTCATTTTTATTTTGGTGAATGACTAAATTATCAGAGCTCAGAGCTTGCAGATTTCGTACTGGTTCACGTCATCACTTGATGAGGGCGGTAATGGAAAATGTTTCCAAAATACTATTGAAACTTTTTTTCATTTTAGAGTCACGAATTCAGCATCAATTTTTATTGTTTGTTCTGTACTTTTTTGCGTAATTCTTTACTATTTCGGGGAACTTATCCATATATACTTTCAATTACATTAGGTACATATTTGAACTATTTAAGGAGGAGGAATTTCAGGGATATATTATATGAATGCGATTAGAAATGAAAAGGAAGAGCCTAACAATATATGTACAGTTGATATTTGTTCGCGATTTTCGTCAACATGAAAAGGATAATGAAGGCTTGGTGGCATGCGGCTAAGTTATAGATCACAATCATATTGATCGCTGCAATATCCTACAGTCAAAGTTTTCACGATTTAGTAGCCAGTGACGTCTAAACCATATAGAAATGGAAGATTAGATTTGAAGAAAAATTCTAACTTAAAATCAAAATATCGTATCTAATTTCATATTATATTCCGGAATCTTTCTTATGTCAATAAATATTAAACAAATGCTGAAAACGAATCCTTTACTCAAAAAGTGGTTGCAAAGATTTCCCTTTACGAATTGCCTCAGAGTTCACGCTTCCGTAAATATTTACGATTACGCATGCAAGGCCAAGGCTGTGTATGTTACGGAATCACCGTAAGTCTTGCAATAAAAACATGTCTCTTGGATTTGCCCGTTATTTTTTCGACACGAGGAAAATTGAGTGTGTGATTCAGAAGTAGCTGGAACTGGAAACGAACCACGATGTCCGTTATCCTATTTCTACAGCAGCATGTTGATTGACGAGTATGCACGGGCCAGAAAAATAGAGCAATAAGAATCCAGAGTTCATTGCGATATTTCAGCTCGCAAAATTACATAAAGACATGTACACCAGACACAGACCAGGCAGACGATCGTCAAGACTTTTGTTCGATCAAACTCATTCAATATGTTTCGATGAGTTGATGTTGAACAGAAAACTAAAAGATTTTTAAATATAATATTTTGATTGATTCGATTTTAATGGTAGGTAGAGAGTCAAGCCATCCGCTCTAAAACATTACTTAAAAGTCTTAATTATGATCAGAACTAGAGACCTATGTACCCTAAAACAGCTATACAGTAAATTTTCATATGTTGTTGAGAGAGCAGTGTTATCCTTAAAGAGACAAGCCTAGATTGTTACATAGCCAGTCAAGTGAGGAAAATTTTGATGTCAAAAACTCTTTATTCTACTAAGCCATAGAGTTAATTCATTTTATTTTCTCATATCTTGCATTTTTAAGGTTATCATCTAGTAAATTGTAATTATATCCCCTAATCGCTGGAGAAGTTCCTTCATCTATTGAACACTAAAATCTACACAATATTTAGTAATTTATCGTGTATTATTATACTACTAGCGGATTCCCCCGTCAAAATGAAATAAATTAAATTCATTTATAGAAAAACGTTCTACTATTATCGCATACATCTGATATATGTCAAAATACCCTGTCAAAGATGTCAAGGATTCATTTTATTGTATCAATCATATCATCTGTCATTATCTGAAATGCAGATGTCTATCCTACGATCCTTTGTATTAAATTATAACCCTTGTTCATTGTTATCATCCAAATAGCCGAGTGGTTAGTGTATCAGGTTCAAATTCCCAAAGTATTTAAAGTTTAATCCAAAAGTTTATCCTCAGTGGTTCGAATCCCGTTTGGAGAATTTTTTTTCGGAAAATTAAGTTTCAGATTTTCCAAGAAGCTTCACGAGAAGAAGACATTGATATATAAGTCTTCATTATAATTTTCATATATTTCATACAATACACACAACGTTTACTTTAGTTCTTATTTCGTCTCATTTCTTCATACATCACGTGTTGCCTCGGCTTGTTTATTTCAACAAAGCAATCCTCCTCTACTTATTGAATGAATTAATGGAGTACTTTTAATTTATTTAATTATCCGTATATTTACATACGTAAACTTTTGGGTGTATGGCAGGAGGTGCGCGCACTCTATTTCGTCTAGTTTTTATATCGATACGTGATAGGTCACTGATCCTAAAATGAATCTTTAAATTTCATATTTTCATATTGTCGGGAAGTGCGTGAAATCAAGGTTCCAGTTTTTCCTCCTTGTATTTCTTACGGGAGTTACTGATGTCGGATAAACAAATGCGTATACTACGGTGATCATTATATAAGATACTAATATATAAATAATATAAATTTTCCCTCTTAAAAAGTTATTTAATGTTTAAATAAATTAATGAAATTTCCAGAAAATTGAATGCCTTGGGATATTAACTGAAATTATTTCATAAAGTATTTGATTCGGAATTGAAAGGATTTAGCTTAAGAAACGAATAGTAAAACAGAGGAAAATATTAATTCAAATAGTATGCCATGAGTTTAAGGAGTATTTTGAATTTTCTACAACCTATGTAATTCCAGTACTGTCACGTTCACTCTTTATTATGACTTCTTTCCCTTGGGGAGTGAAATGTCATCATGGAGCGCTGAGATGAATCTAATAACTTTATAATTGGGTAGGGTTTATGGACAGCATCCCTAAATTATTTTCTTAAAGCAACAATAATTTTATATCCTCATTTTTCTACCATCGGAAATCAAGAATACCATTTTGTTAGTGAATCCAATCTATTTGATGCAGTTTGGCATTCATCGTTAGTTGTTTCTTTTCCGGATTCCTTTTCATATTATACTCGATTCACGTGCCATAAGTGGTTAAAATGCATGTCAACCCTTTGAATCCTCCAATTATTATATTTTAGTACTCTCTTATTCAAGTGAAAGATAGCTTGATTACGAATATGAATGTTACATAATTATGACGAAAATTTATATTTCAAGATCTTAAGTAAATTCGCCCCAACCAAATGTGTGCGTTAAATATATATATTTCTATCGTTTACGTTTCAGTCAGATCAGAATATCAAATGTATTTGAAGCATAACTTTTTCATTTTGCCAACTGTCTTTTTAAAATTCGAAGAGACAAATGAAGAACCGTTGTTCTTCTTTTGCTATCCTTACGTGTAAAACCATCTTGCTGCACAGTGAAGCAATCATCATCTATGCCCAGAAAGACAATCAAGAAAAAATCCTATCTCTGATGGTGACGTATTTACCGCTAGTAAAGCATTGAGGAAGTTTTCTAACGGGCGTTTTCCTCTAATTAGGAGGGCAGTGGGTGCATATCTTTCGTCTTTCTTAATTTTTAATCCGAGGCGTTCAAAGCGGCATGATTTACCGTCTCATTTCTCAGGAAGTATAAGGGAGAGGAATGTTTCCGTGTCCCCGCCCGTTGTAACAACGGACTTCTCGCTGACCCATTACTCTGCAGCGGTCGCGGGGGGCACATCCAAAACCCGCTGCCAGCGTATGGAAGTGGTGGTCGTGCGGGTGTGAAGGCGTGATGCAGTGGGGGACTCGGAAGGAACCGAGAAAGTGTCGGAGATTGCCGTCGTCAACTCACAGTAACGTTAGCTTAAAAAAATAGGAGTGAGAGAAGGGTGACGCCCGTTTCTGCTTCCGCCATGGGCTATGCGAGCGGTTTGGAGGCGTCGCGGGACGCCATGGGACACTTGCAAGACCTAAAGGAGAAGCAAGTGAATGAGACTCCTCAGTGGCTGCATTCCAGGAGAGTTGAGACGTGAAGAATTAATAGTTGAAGCGAGAGAGGTGTAGAGGAACGCGGAGGACGTGTTCGGGTCATCGGGTCTATTCCGAATGGGTCACCGAGACGCCACTCAACTATACTAGAGTAATCTACGACTTCTTCTTAACACAGAAAAGGAATGCTAACGACTACTCCATTAAGGACTAATGAAACTCGATCTCCTATTGTGATTAGGGAAGGATCCTTTTGTACAATTTTTTCCCCATAAATTTTTTCAAATAATGTCACTGCGGAATGTGCTCTAATTTAACGTATAAACAGGTTTTAATTTCATACGAACCCCAACAAAAAAATTGCTGTTTTCATACTTCAAGATGTACGTAAGAAATGAGAAGATTCATATTTTTGGTGCTCCTCTATAGTTGATCTATTATATCCCGGTTTGTGATATACCTTTCATACTGCACTATTCATTTAATGTGGTTATTATTTATTATTACAGATTATTCTTCATATTATACATATTATTTATTACGCTTTACATACAACTGATTATTATATTTATTTTTAACCCTGAATAGACGTGGCACTATATCAGCCGCATAAGAAGCCTTTCGGCCGCACTTAACGGGTATATTGCCTACATCCAAATGGTTTGACATTGAATGTATGTAAAGCGAATTTATTCGCTAAATGAACTGAAAGAGAATATTATCCATTTTCACTTCGCGCGAGATTGAAAACCAAATTAATTCACACTGGGACATTTACTTAAGAAGTGATGAAAAGGCCCTCAAGGCCGCAGGTTCTCCTGACCTAGTCAATTCAACCCAACCCAACTTCTAGGTTTTAAATAAATTCACTACGTGTTACGTTTATGAATTCACCGCGATTAAATATTAGAAGAATTCCAAATATTCGTACTTATTGCATAGTTGAGTCTTGATTTTTGAAGTAGAATAGTAATTTCTTCTCAGACATTCACAAACCTTAACTATAAATTCACGATGAGAAAAAATATATTTTCCACATAAAAGAATTTTCCATTCGAATCCTGCGTGTCTTTTTTGCAAGTCCATTTCTCCTTAGGTTTCAATTGTCAGTTTATTTTCTCATTTTTAATTTTCTTTTAGTTGTATTAATTTATGAACTCTTAGAATCCATACTCAATAAGTTCAATATGCCTTGAAATTTTTCACACCTAAGCTAAAGCTTTCCACGTCGATTCGAATGGATACATAAGAATACTGCAGAGCAACCGTAATTATTTACATTCTGATTTTCGGTTCGGTTGCTGTTTCGCTTCGGCAGAAACCTTCAAGGAATTTTGGTGTAGGTTCGGTTTGCGCTCTGGAAAAAATAATACTTTTTCGATATCGGTTTCCGGTTCGATTCGGGTTCTATGTTCTAGCAAAAAGGCTGCTCTCCTCAAGTAAAATTTAATCGAGCTCATTCTAGTCGAGATGTATTTTTATTATCTACTTAATACATTGGTTTAAAAAGTCGTCTCTCGAAACACTGAAAGCAACACATCAAAATCAATACGTCTTTTTGTTGGATTTTACTCTTTAGGAAGGGACAAATGAAACTTCTTTTTCGTACCCCAACGTCTCCTTTAAGAAGAACCCCGAAACCTTTTCTTATAAAACCTTCTTAATTGTTAATGAGCCTGTAGCATCCGGATCGGCATCGGTCCAAGGATCCGAATGGCGTCTGAATTATCGGAGTGTGAGCGAAAACGGTTGGCAACACTATATAGTGGAGACACACGAGAAAACCATTCTGGATTCGAGCACACACACGCGGTTGTGGCTTTTACTGCATCTTGGGAAATCGCTCTGTTCGACTTCCTATTAGTATTTGAGAGGAGAGAATGGCTTTGCCGACCGTAAAAAGGCATCTGGGAAAAGTGGAAGGATATTTGGAAAAGGAGATAGCAGGCCGAAGATAAAAGGGGCTTTATTTGGCGAGCCTGAAGACTGAAATATTCCACATGGTGCCTTTTGCTTTCTATACCAATACGAGTGTCTCAAGAGGAAGAAAATCGACACAGACCATGCAATTGTTTCGGTCCATTGGAGAAGAAATAACCCAAATCAAGCGAGGATTCATGCGTCATATGTGATTCGCTCTAGTTCTGACTCACATTTTAAATTCGGATAAAAATAACTCTATCCGAGTGGAAGTTAAAGTGGTCTCCTATCCGAAGAACGAATATCCAAATTTGTAATCTCTCGCAATTTACAGAAGTCATGCGCGGAGATGTGTCCTCCATTCACGAAGGACGTCGCTTACTTACGCCTGTTGATTTTTAAGTAAATATCCCCTATGCTTCAGATATGTGCGTTTTACTAAATGAAAACGAGGACGATTTAAGACCTCTGCAGTGTAATGTAAAAGCGAAACCGTGACTTGTGAAATACTAGGAAGGGAGGGAATACGGAAGTTTTGGATTGGGAATATAATATACTATGATCACTTTCAGGGCCAGTAATCTACTAAAGAGGGTCCGATGCAAATATCCATGGGGGCCCCTTCTCCATTCCCAAAATCCTTGTGTATCTGACCCATTTAAGGCTTAGGTTTATTTAGTCTTAATCTCGCCAAAATAAAGACTTTTCATTAGTATTACTATGATAAGCAATAGTTAATACAAATAAACTCTCGTATACAAGGGGTGGCCAACAGATCGATTGCGACGGACATATCTATCAACAAGGGGTATTCAATCGATTGCGACTTTTGATCGAATAGAATATTCATTTTTTAATAACTCTTCTCAAATTGATTTCACTCAAAAAGAAAAGGAAGATATGCGACACCATATAAATCTGAAATTTGATTTTTATATATCTAGCTTTTTACATATGCACTATATAAAACTAAATGTTAGAATAAAACGTTGCTATAGTTTCAAGTCGTAGTTACGCGTCATTAGTAATACCTTCTCTAATTAGACTTAAAGTAATTGTGAATTGTTGGGCAACAAAAATTGGAACGGAATGAACAACTGCTCTTGATTTCGGTTCGGGATCGGTTTTCATTCCGATTAAATAACGGTTTTTCGATTTCGGTTTTCGGTTAAGTTCTAGCTTGATGCCCTATTCTCTCTGAAGGAGGTTAGTCATTGAAATGGAAGAGGACAAGTAAGAAAATTTTGATAGCGAGTCAGCTTTCAAAGAGAGCACGAAAAATCAAATAATTTTACGGCGTCAATACGATAAGGCGCCTGAAGAAGGGAAAGTGGGAAGTGAAGAATGTGAGGAATGGGAGGCGAAAGAGATAGAGAAGGAGACTCCTAAGTGATTGGCAGGCAACGAACTCGACACTTTATCCGCCTTAACTCACTTAGATAAGAAAAAGGCCCTTTTCCCCTTGAGCACGACGCGCAGTCCTTTCTCTCTCATTCTCTTTCTACAGAAATGATTTTCTCTCAAAACTTTTAATTTTCCCTGCACTTTACGATTCTTTTCTTCCAAATCTGCCTCGCGTCGAATCCTTCGGTTATTTCCATTAAAATAAAAGGGATTCCTGAGAAGTCAAGATGTGAGAGAAGATTGAAACCCATTAATCGGTTCAATAAAAAAAAGTCCATATGACCAAGAATCACAAAATATTAAACAATAGCTATGAAAATTATTTCAATCAACTTTAATCATGGAAAGATACAGCGTTAATTTTATAGACATCCTAGTTATGTATCCTATTATATAAAGTTCCGCAAGTGTACCTTCCTTGAACTGTACCTCCCTTGGGCGAAACCATAATTAGCACATAATGCGCCTGACTGTAAAAGCATCCCAACTTTAAATCTGTTTACCTTCGAAACCCACGTGTCGACAACATTGCGCTCAGCCGAAAATCTCCTTAAATCCGAACACATATGTGAAACACATGGACATTCATACCGTTCGTTTCCGGTTTTTCCAACTCTTCAAGACACGCCGTTATTCCTCTCTCCGAATTTTATTTTAAAATTTTATTCTTTCTGAGTATAGAGTTCTTACTTTGACACAAACTTAGAACTCATAGCAGACGAAAAGCTTTCATCCCTACATTCGGGGACGACCTTGAAATATCAGCCGTATTGCGCCTCCATTTCCTTATCACAATGGTATTTGCTGAGGACCACCCCCGAGTACCTTTACCTACCAGACGATAACGTTCGCTTCATCGTAGGAAGTAATTTTTCACAGCGGAAGCATTTTCAGATAATCCCGATCGGGAAATGCAGGAAATATCAAGGTTTAACAAATTTTGAGCAATAATAGTTCGGGAGCAGGGACAAATTTTAGAAATCTGAGCCACTAGGCCAGGTGTGGGGAACTTTATCCATCGGAAGGAAACATTTAGTATTTGATCTCATTAATACTTTTTAAAACTATCAAACCACGGTTGTCTTGTGTGTTGCATACATTGAAATTTTATATGAGAAAACGGAATTATTCGCCGAGTAAACTGTAAGAAAACATTTTCACATTTTTTTCATTTGGCATGACGTGTAGGTGAAATATTTCATTACATTTATCTGTTTCAGGAAGTGACTAAAAGGCCCGAATGAATCTGAGAAGACCGGAAGACCGCAGGTTCCCCACCTCTACCTTTCGCGCAAGAACCACCTCTGGGCCCCAACAAGAGATCATTTCCTTAAAAATCGACAAGACTCCTCTTTTGGCCCCCTTGAATAGTGAGACCCTAAGATAGGGCCCAATGCACCTAACAGTTAGTCCACACCTGTTCAGAAGTAAATTTTCAGTTGTTGCATGCCACTTGTTTTAGGTGTATCAGTTATTTCGACCCCCGACTCATAAACGTAGTAATTTTTACGCCAGAATTACGATAAGCAGTTCTTCAGAGTTCACGTAGCAAATGGTGAGCTCTCTTCCGTTCCTCCCCTCACTTCCTTTCACCGCAGTTCTCTTCAATACATTCCGGCCGTCGAATTCTTCAACTTCCTTCCCCCCCAGCACCACACCCTCCGTGTCGCCAAAGAGAGAATATTTTAGTAATATGCCGAGGAAGAGGTCACAGGGCGTCCGAGGGAGAGGGGCGGCTCGACGCAATGACTCGGAAGATGGGATGAGTGGTTTAATGAAAGGAACGATCTTAGCAGATCATCGCCAGAGCAAACCCTCTCTCGAGGTTTAACATGTTACGCGACCATTTACTGAGAAGAGGAAAAAAGCGACCCCTTTAGTCCCCCTTTTTGGGAGAAGGTCATGGACGAAAGTAGATGAATCCTCCCCCTGTGCTATCTTTTCTTTCTTGTTTACATTTTGCCCTTTTCAGAGCTAATGGGAACTCGAGGCACGCGAAAAAGGCCAAAGCGGAGGTCTTCGCCTTGTTTAAAGATTACGGATTCTAATTGGAAAGGCTGTGACCATCGCGTCTCGAAAGCAAATGAATGACCTCCACATGTACCGAGTAAGTCCACTCTCTCAATGAGATTGAGGCCTTCCTTACGTCGAAGATATTAAGAAATTCGCTTTGCTATGGAGTTCATATTTTCCCGTTGTGCTGAAATCTCTAGGAAAGCATTTTTCGTGATAACCATTATTCTTCAAATACCGCTTCTTCCTCGTTTCTTCGATCAGCCAAATACATGTATCGAATGCTGTATATGTATTGTTATTTAAAATTTATTCGACAGCTGAGATCATTACACTCATGAACCCCCACCGGGAGTCGAACCCGAGACCGCTTTCACCGAAGTCGAACGCATTGCCAAGGATAGCCAATATCTTTAGGCCAATTTCGGTATAATTTTCATTGATTTCAGCCAAATTATATGTCCTTAAATTGACCATAAATTAGATAATTTAAAACGGTCTAAGTTTAAAATTTATTATTTATCACTAATTTCATCTGAATTTCACAAACAGGTATTACTGCCAATTCGCAAGAAAAATTTAATATGAATACGTACAAATATTCGCCTAAACCTATCATGATCACCCAGATTTCGAACCCGGAACCTTGACAGTGGTAGAATAGCACGCTAACTATCCCGCCACCAAGGTCATCAAAGTCTGAGGAAACCTCTTCCTCCTCAGAAAATAATTTTCTTCCAAAAATAACTCCATACAATCCATGACCAAATCTCCGCATGAATGTATCTGCTTAGTCCCACACTAATGGGACTTTAAATAATAATTATATGGAGCTACGTTTAATAACAAAATTCGATAGACGAAAGCAATTCCGGCCTCTGAAACCTGCGTGATTCGCCTTTGGCGATTCTCTTCATTGGAGCAAATCGGACCACCTGCTTATGAACAGATTGTATCAGTCATAAAGGGAACTCAAATCAAAAGAAAAACAGCTTCAATTCGATGATAAAAAATCAATGGTGGGCAGTGTGCCCTACGAGGAAAGCGTTTCCGCTCTCTAAAGTTCCCACCATCCGAAGACTTTTTTTTTCAATCGTCGCCTCAAGGCAGTCATTAACGACGTTAATCGCATCGCTTGTCTCCCGACGATCAAAATGCATTTCCGCTTCATCGCCTGCCTCGTTAATATTGTAGCGAGGCTCCGGAACAAGATGAGACAAGGGCGGAAATCTATTCGAAAGCAAAAGTCCTCTTCGCTATCTTCCAAATGGATTCCTCATGCGAACTATTCCCATGTGGTAAATCTAAACTGAGTTCCTGAATCAACGGGGTTCTTTTTTTTCTTTCGTTTCAAAGGCTATCGAGAGAGTGAATGAAAAAGAGGGCATGACGACATTTTCAAGCGATTGCGAGAGTGAGACAATTGCTGGAAATAACTTCTGTTCTTCGATTATCTCGGTTTCCGTTATTTTCCTGGCTTTAATTAACTGACGTAATTCTCGCGTATCTAAATCGCTGAATTTCCGCAGAATTCGTTGTTCCAAATATATTCTGTTTATTCGTCTCGTTGCTCTTTTACGATGAATTTGAAGTTTCGGTGATTTTAATCCGAACGGAGATTTTACACTCACTCGCTTCTAAATTTAAATTTTAAGTTTCAATTGTCGTAATGAATGTAGTAGATGTATAGTGACCATGGATTAACTTCGCAATCTGATTTTCTTTATAATTGAAGCCCCTCGTCAAATCCTAGGACTACAAAGTCACCAAAGGGGGATCCTACCCTTCTTCCCCCTCCCTGGATACGCCAAGGTTTTCTTGTTCTTTCGTAATGTATGATAACATCGATTGAATGAATATTTAAAGGGAGAGCATTTCCGTTATCGCAAGGAACGAGTATGTCGTCCAATTTCCCAATAGTCCACGATTAAGAGAATATTCTGCCTTGTTTTCGATGCCACGCCTATTTTCCGTGAGTTACTTCCCACTCGGCACATTCTTTTCTCGATTTTCTGCAGGATAAACTTCCTGTTTCATCCGAGGAAATTTTTGGTCTCTTAGTAATAGACTGATAATTTTATATATTTAATCTTCCACTACCAGTTCAATATGAAATTAATTTTCCACTCAACTACATAATATTAGATTCTTTCGAAATATTCGGTAACCAACTGGAAAAAATAAAATTTATGTTATAGAATAAGAAATTCCTTATAAGCTATCCTAATGCTATTTTCTACATGGGCGCCTAAATGTACACAAGAACTCGGACACGATTATTGGTATACTTTCTTGTTAATTCACGAGTTTTGTCTTTAGTTATTCTATCTTTTTATAGTTTATTATCACAACTGACCACCAGTTTACAATGACAGCCGTCATCAATATTATTCATCATAAAAAGAGAAAAAGTATTACGCTTTCCACTCGCATTGAGTAAAATTCAATAAATGAAAGGTTCCATGAAATGGGGACAGAGATAGTCGATTATATTTCAATATATTACGGCGGAAACTGTGATGTTTCGCCGCGTTTTTCCACTTTAAAATTTGAGAAAGTTTTCCTTTTCCGTCAAACATTTTCTCTGTAAATTATCGAAAATTCTCTTATCTAACCACAGAACTCGTTCCTCGACAAACGTTTGAGACAATCCGGAATTTCCTTGATATTTTTATGCCGCTTGACTTTCCGTCTTTTTTCGCAGGGATGAAAAGCAAATACTGAAACGCACGTATCTTTTAGATCATCGATTTCACGAAGAAGACACACACGTATCAAAGAGATTGGCGTGTGGAATGATTCATGAAATTCAGAGCTATTGGGAGGAGACTCAGCACAATGGTAAATTCAGAATTCTTTTGTTTACACTTCAAATACGAAGTTAGGTCACCAAAATATAAAGAAAAATGCATGAAATAGGCAAAAATACTCTTTAGTTCAAGAATTCAATTTCTTCATTTTAAGAACCCCATGAATTCACGATTTAAAAGCAAAGTGAAATATTTACTCAACAAATTGATGTAAAAGAATACATTTTTATGATTTAAGAAGCGGTTAACAGTTTTTTCATTTTGAGCTCAGCATTGGAAAAAGGTTTCAAAAGATATGTGCCACTACCGCTAATGCATCTCAAATACAGTTATTTAGAGTCATTGTCTCTTCTGTGGAAGCGCATGAGCATCACTGCTCGTAGCGGTATTCGAACTCGTGACCCATATAACAGTATTCAGATGTTAACAGGCATTTTACTGAAGCTTCAACGGCATCGAACGGAAATTCTAAAGCCTATGAATAGGTAGCGGTTATCCATTTGATTTCTACTAAAAGTAGAACAGTTTCCAATTAGCTGCTCACATTTTCACTTGGAAAATTCTATACTTAGAGATGTCTTCGGCCCTGCGATAATTTAAGCCTCGATTTTGAATAGGAATTAATTCCACACGAAAGGAAGTTTCGTACGCGTATCTTTCATTTAAATGTATTGATTGATTAATGATAACGTACTTCACAAGCAATGATCTTCAGCATGTTCCAAAAATCGATTTCAGTCTTTGAAATCCCTCGATGTCTGTTATCATTCAGAAGCAAACAATATCATTTCCATCACAATGGAGAGTGAAAATTGGCCTCTCTTTACTTTAAAAATCAAAATTCAATCAATTTAAAGACGGTTATCAATCATGACAAGCTTGTAATCAGAAACAACTCTCTATAAAAAGTTTTATATTTTAAAGCCTTAGTATTAATTAAAGGGTCTCTTTTAACACTTGTGACAGATTCATATTTTCAATGGAGCTATATTACTATATTGGACCTTTATTGGAAATAGTATATTTGTGATATGTACGTAATAGGACTGCGATTACTAGGGTAGAAAAGAATCGTTTACTTTTCTGCTTCCGAATATATTTCAGAAACAATGAAATTTTATTAAAACGCGTGGATAGCATACTTTATATACACTTTCTACAACACTAATGTTCGTAAATGAGTAAGCACTGCTCTAAATACTACGCCTGGTTACTGACGCTATTATACTCTATTTATCGCCTCATCCTGAATTCCATCCGGTCTCATGAAACGCACCGTAATCAGGATATTATCTAAATCAGGACCAAATCGATCGCCACAAATTACGTAGATTTATCAACCAATGTCGAGGGCCCCTTGAATTAGACCACCCCTCTTCCTTATAAGTATTCCCTATTCCATACTTCGCATTTTAGCATAGCTATTTTTATACAGATCGTCTAGAGGCAATTATTAGGAAACAGATTTCCAAATATACCAGCAAAACTATGCATACACGCAGATGGCAGATTCAAGAAAGGCCCCCTCAGCAAACAATTACTTTGCGCTCAACGATGATAGATTCGATTAAGGGTTTTTAGTTCAAAAGATTAACTGATTTTCCATACAGTAAATGCTTATTTCCTTAATTTCATAAAAGTATCACTGCAAGGCTATGATATGTTAATTTGTTTAAAAATTTTTTGCCTTTATTTTGCGTCGGAGTTAATATCACAACGGTTTAAAAACTTTAACGTACCATATTGTGACCGGCGACAATTATGTTGGACAACACTGGCCTACACACATTTTTGTTGTTCTTTTTCTCATTTTCTCATTCTTCATTGACCAGGAATTTTATCATATTCTTCAAAAAAATAAAGCAGATAGCAATAATGTTTTCTACGAATTTTATTTCGTTTTCTGGAAAGTTTCGATTTCTTTCTCTTCAATAAAATCCTTCCTGAATGTTTACCTATTTTTGTCCCAGCTTCAAAATTTAGATCCTCGCTTGTGTTGGATTGATACATTGTTTAAATATAGAAATGGCACATTTATATCAGGTCTTTTTCATTTTCATTTCATTTTCCACACAATCCTAAATTAATTTGTACGATAATAATGAATTATTCTTATCCCCTTCAAAACTGTTATAAAAACATTTTTTATAGGATTCATATGGCAATGCCTTTTTAGGATAAATTTCACATGTTTCGTTAGAAATTATCAACACATAAATCGTTGCCTCGTTTAAATCATCCAACTAGATTATATCATTCTCGTGAAAATAAGTTCAAACTTCTTTAAAGTGGACACATTTTTCAATTTGATTTGCATAATTGAGGACTCATAAAGCATAAATTATCACCTGGCCATTATTTAAGTATTTCCTGTAAAATATCTCAGCTCTAAATGCATTGCTACAATACTGACCCCATTTCAGTGCGCATCTAAGCTACAAAATCATTAAATATTAATACCTTACTTTAATCATTAAGGAAGTTGAAATCTTTGATAACGAAACGTCCCTTCCTTTTATTAGACCGCAATGTAAATTAAATACAGCAAATATTTACCATAGGTAATTTAGATTTTTCTTTCGATATAGCTTTTTAATTTTTTTAGGCAAAATATTTCAGTAAAAGGACGATGACATATTAAATATGTCAGATACTGAGTATTTCGTCCGTTGTATATCTTTAAGTTTGATGTACTCAAATTTATTTCAATATGGAGGGTAAAATATCAAATCGAATGGGCCATTCTGCGAGAAAAATAACGACTGCTGCATGCAATAAGTATGAGTTGGTATATGATTCAGATATCATTGTAGTAGCAGGTGAAAAGAAAACATCGGATGGAATGGAGATGAAGTGATAAAGAAGATTGATGTAAATAAACGGACAGGCAGAGTAATTACTGACAAAGACTTTCGAGGAGTAAATGAAGAAAGAAGTCATTGGAAAAAATTGAGATAAAGAAGAGAAAATAATCGAGCAGACGTGAAGTCTTTCTTTAAAACATGAGGAGTTAATTATGAGGCATAATATACGTTTCATTTATCAAGAATTAAGCATTATTACTCGAAAAAGGAAAGTGATGATGTTTTTCTTGGAACTCGGCGGACGAAAAATTAACCTTATCAATTATATACAAATTAAATTACCTAAATGGGTACATCATTATTATAATTATTTATTTATTGTATTATTAATGGGTATATTATATTATTATATGGCTATTCTAAAATGTAATGTATTTGATAGTAGCTGCTTAATTATATTTTTCATTGCTATTATCATGAATAGAGACGTCAGATCTTATATGAAAACAACTAATTCCTTAAACACATAAGATTTTTCTTTCCTGATCAATATTTTAGTGGCTCTTCCACGTTTGATTTTCATTATGGGCAAGTTTATCGGAAACATTCGCTTTAGGTTTCTTCTAATTTATTACATAATAATAACGGAGTCCGGTGAAAATTATCTCTTAATACAAAGGTTATTCATAAAAATTTTCATTCTCTTTCATGGTCAATTATAATAAAGAACTCTAACTCATCGAAATTTCAGGGATAAATATTAGTAATATCATATAGCTGAATTATTTTGCGATTTAAGAGTATTTACTAGGATTAGATGAATATTATAAGTATGCATGAGCGAACATGATGGTGCGATAATTAAATAAAATAAACTAAAAATTTTACAGATACTCAGTGAAATATTGTTATTTTCTTATTCGTAATTAATTCCATATAACGATTTCGGTATGTATTCACCTTTTAAAGTATACTAAACTTACTAAACGGTAAATTTTCATTCAGAAATAGATTTATATTGAATTGAAATGCAGTAACTGAAGTAATATTCGCTCCCTTCCCTATAAACGAAAGAACGTTTAAGGAATCAATTAAAGTAACCGACCAAGTGTTATGATGATAGAATGTATGGGACGGTTGTAAATACTTTATTTTGATCTCAGTGTGCTTATCAAATTTGGAATAAGTGATCTAATGAGAAATGTGGCAGTGATTCAGAACTTAAAAGTTATACTGCATGTCGTACTTATATTTATATAATAAATAATTTCTATTTGTGGGTTAAGTTCAATTCTTAAATTTTTTCTTTTATCTCAAACGAAGCCACGTAATTTTTTAAACATATCTGAAATGTAGAATATATAAAATAAAATTTACACTAAACATATTATTTAAAATAATATTATCAACACAAAATAATAATAATAATGCATGACAGGAAATCCAAAGGTAAAGTAAAATAGCTCAATTTCATTTTTTCCGGAATAATTTTCAATAATTTAGTTAATTTTAAGGTTTTAAAAGATTACAATTCATCGATTACGGTTTGAAATCTAATGAGTTTTTTTTTCGCTAGTTGTTTTCATCTATGGGAAAGATAAAGGAACGTAAAACATTTTCCTAATTTTTTGCCCCAGATTGGGGAATTTTTGTGTCAATATTCAGACAAATAGATGAAGTGGAGGATAATTTGAATATATTTATACGGAACGTTACTTTCATACTGAAAACTATGTATGATTCGATGGCGTTAAAAATGTTTGCAGGTAAATTTTTAGAGGCAACCTGACGAATGCATAAAGTTTAATATTGTAGATATCCTCTCCCGTTATTTTTACGTATCATCTAATTAATAACCAAGCAATTTCACTTTAAGGTATGATCAGCATATCTGAGAGCTACGGATTTTAAAATGGGTATTTTCCTAAAATGATGCAATCGATTTCCGAAAACGCGTGTATAAGGTGCTAGAATTTTTAACGGACCCAGAAATAATAAATTGGAGCCCGGAAATGTAAAGACGCCGGCAATTAGCCTTTCGGAAATCAGGGCTCGCATTTGATTTTTACAATAGTGAGAGGTTTCCATTTGAAAAAAAACGTCTACAGTAACACCATGGAAATTGTTCTTCTCACCATAAATTTCTATTACAAAAGAAACCCCGTGGACCAGAGCATCACAATTCCGATCCTATTGAAGTTCCCTGCCCTCATCATCATAGGGTGTGTCGACGACTACTTGAGTCAACCGAGCTCTAAAACTACCCCATTAATCCACATAGGGAAAAGGGAAAATTTAAAATAAACACCGCCGTTCGGCGCATCTTCGGCGACCACATCGATCGCGAGGCTGCGAATCCAGCGAGAAATAACTTCTTTCGTCGAATATTTTCACCCGGCGATGTTACGCAGGCTTCGGAAAGTGTGGTAGGGTGCGCGGGGAGGAGTCGAAGCGAAGAGTTCATGCGTCCTCGTACAGTCTCGCCCTTGACTCGAGCAGTCCGTGACGTCACGGCTTCGGTTACCGCTTCCCGAGGAACGCAGGCAGCGCAGTCGCGCCGAGTTCGTGCTGTGGTGGGTTTGGGAAAGTCGGTGTTGGTCCCTATAGGAACCAGACAGTCAGTCGATCCTGCTTCCGTCGTCTGTTAACATTCCCGCCCAGATACGCCGCTGGCCAGTCCAGACGCTTCTTGGAAGAGTCGATTCTAACCAGTTCTCCTCCGGTAGCCTACCATAGAGGAACTTAACTGTCAGTGCCGCGAGGATATATCGGTTCGCCGCTTTATTTGAGGAGTGTTTCGGTAAAGGGTCCACCAATCGAACTTAACAATGGCCGGTGAAGAGGAGAAGACCGCAACCACGACGGAGAACAACAGCTCGCCGCCGGCGGAAGCTACCAAGGAGGCCCCCAAGGAGGAGGCGGTGGCGGCCGTTAAGGCTCAGGAGACTGAGGCTGCAGACGGGAAAGCCGCCGCGACCACCCCTTCAGCGGAACAGCAGCCACCCGCGCCTCCGAGGCCCACCGTCCACAAACAGAATTTCGAAAAGGACATAGTTTACCTGTACCAATTCTGCCGCACTCCCCTGCTGCCGTCCATCTCTCCCTATTGCCTCAAAGTCGAGACGTGGTTGAGACTCGCCGGCGTCAAGTACGAGGTAAGAGAAAATTCGCCGAAACATGGATTACATCGATCTAACCGGTGGTAGTTTTCGCTTTATCCGGGATGCTTACTATTTTCCCCTATCTCGCGGGAGATTACTAGCGCTACGCGATCTCTCGAGGAATTCCCCCGGTCTATCCGAGAAAGCGGCCGATGAGTAATCTTCTCCATTAGAATATTATCCGAAGTGCGTTTCGGCGTTTAAAATTTTCGACCCGCCACCCCTGCCGCTTTGAAATATCCGGTTTGGGGAAACGCTTAGCGTCTCGTTCTTTGTTTTCAACTTTTTGAGGATAACTGACGCTATCTCCTGCCTCCGGAAAGGATATCCGTACCCTTTAGGCGGATTGGGATCGAATAACTGATGATTAAGTCGTAAAATCGTGAATAATTGATCCGCGATTTATTTTGTTAGCGCCTTCGACCGGTTTTGGAACATGGCGTCCGTCGTTACTAGCCGGCCGTCCTCCGTTGTCAACCAAACCCCTCTCTCACTGAGGTTATTTCTCCCCCCCTTACGGATGCTCTCTGTAGTTTTCCGATGCATTCTTCGTCAAATTTATTCCTTATTTATTTCGAAAAACTTCTCTCTCCCTCCTCCTCCTCTTTTCAATTTTATCTTCGCTTCTCCAACGAGAAAAAATTTCGTGACTTCGTTTTCGGAGAGGTGCTAACTTCAGCTCGTCTTTCATAAGAGCAATCGGGGGAGATCGTGCTTTTTTCCCTTACCGGTGCATTCTTTGTCTGAGATTCGAGCGCCGTCCGCCATGTTAAAAAACCCAACCGGGTTCTCCCACGAGATCGCGAGGGAACAAATACTCCTCGTTAAAAACCTGCTTTATTTCTCCACCGCGCGCTTAATCTCGGCGCTCAACCGTTTCTTCGGATTTTTCTCATTCCGTTTAATTTTCGCCTCCGACCTTGCCGAGGGCTCGGATTTGGTGTTTTTCTCTCGTCGTTTTGAGGGGAGATAATCTTCGGGGGTGGTTGTTTTCTCTCCGGCGGTTGTCGTAGCTCCGAGGGACAACGCCCGTCCGTTATTGTACACATCTCTCCTTTCCAGCCATGCATAAGCTTCCCGGGACGGATAATAGGGGAGGTGATGTTCCACCCCCTCTGCGCACCTTTTTCCCTCCTTTTTTCATAAACCATCTTTCAACCCCAGCCACCCACTCCTTCTCCTCTTCAAGGCCTCCCTCGGAGTCGGCTTGGGCTGGTCGACTGGCATGGCGGACCATTTGCGGTCCTTCGGAGGGATATGCTGAAGGGATTGTGTGCGGTAGCGAAAGGATGTGTGCAAGTCGTAAGGGAGCTCGCCCCCTCTTGTGTTGCTTTTTTGAATCGATTATTTCCCTATCCTCCGGGGGACGTCGGAAGGGGAGAAAGTGGCCGAGTTGGGGTACTATTTATTTTGCCGAGGAATTTATTCGGAGGAGAAATGGCGGATCAGTTGTAGAGGAAATCGGAGTTCGAGAATCCGAGAGAAGGGTCGAGACCTTTCTTACGGCCGAAGAAAAATTCGGAGATTGCATCAGTCAAAAGTCCCGAAGCGCGATTAAATTCCCTACGGGAATATTTCCCGCGTTCGTTTTTGCGACCATTTTTGTTCTTAATGGTCGGTATCTTATCTCGGTCTGTTTTTTTTTTGGCGAACGATAATAACCTACAATTGCGAGTCTGCAAAAGCTGTTATTGTTTTACCGGCGGGGGAGGAGATATGATTCGAACGAATTCAGCATTTCCTCTAAATGTAATCCAACGGTATGCACGTAGATAATGATAACGGTTTTAGGAACCACTGACATCCATTTTCGCGTGATTTTCGCTTCTTGAGGCAAGGTTAACCAAGCGCATTCCACGTCGAACGCGTTCGTATCTCTCGTCTTAAATTCTTGAAAGGGCCCGCATCGCGCTGAAATTCTTCCCTCGGTTCCATTTTTAAAACTTATTCAAGGAGACTGATGTTTGCTTTTCGAATTTGCGCTCGGCTGGTAACGAATTTAGGCGAGCATGAGCGCTTCCTTTTAAAAAGAAGTCCAACAGCTGAGAATATGCTGAGCCATTCGTAATTTTCGAGTTTTCTTCTCGGCGTTGTTTCTTTCTCTGTCATTCGACTTGCCCGCATGGATCTCAATTTCGAGGGCAACTCCATTTTTTTCTGCTTCCATGTATTATTTCCTGTAAACCAAGAGCAAGACTTCTTTGAGTCTGCTGTCCCCAATTCCCGCGAAGTACTATCTCAATGTTCTATGGGGTCTGTCTGAGACCCGAAGCAATTTTCTTTCCTTTTATCTCTCTAAGATAAGAGAACGTATCGGTCAGCTAAAGAATTCGCCAGTTGCGCGCAGTACGCTCACGTCAGTGCATTCCTGGGGGTGCACCCCTTCGTATGCACCTCTGGCTGCAGCGGCAGCAGCTGTCCCTTCCACGATGCATCTCGGATGCACCCGCCATGTTCGAAGGGCCACGCCTACAACATTTCCGAACATCTTCATGATGCGAGACTGCGTCGCGTCGTGAGTTTTTCCGCTTCATCACGCAACTCGCGTTTTTCGCATCGTCACGACGGGAATTTTTTCTCGTCTTCCCAGCAGATTGCCAAGGAGGATCGAGGGCGTCCTTGTCGAGGCAATTGGTGATGGTGGTTTAGGGGCTGCGATGTGTAATTGCCAACGCCGAAACGATTGATCGGTAGCCTTCAAACGTCTGCCTGCGTAATTGCTATAATTCCTTCGTCCTCTCTTTATCTTTGTCCAATGTTAATTCCGATGATGGACGCGATTCTTGGGACATCGCCTGCGATGCATTCCAGGCGTTTCATCGGCAGAAGTTTCGAATAAGGGATGCCTTCTGATGACAGTCGCTGGAATTTGATTCGATAATTGCGTTCATTTTTCTCTTTGAAATACCATGTCTAAGATTTCACTAGGACGCCCCTGTATAGATTCACTTAATGCATCTCTGTATTGATTCATGAAAGCCCTATTCCTTCATCTTCATAGATGTCGTTACTCGTTACTTCCCACCTTTTGGTAAAAAATCGAGCACGAAATTTGAGATGCTATTTCCATTTGAATATTTCTCTTTTTCTCATTTTCATAATTCGTCCATCCATGCTCATTTTTCAACTCAAAAATTTTAATATTTGATTTAAAAATATCTTTAAGATGAGACATGAAAATTAATGAGCGCGGATAGTAATTGGAAATATTTGATTCATTATCATCATTCGTTGTTTTCAAAGGCGATATAAAAACAATTATAACAATTACCGATTTTGTATATTAATAATTGTCGAAGTAAAGCCGCTAACTCAATGTTTCATTCGGATTCCGGCGTGACACAGTCACACAGAATAAGCGTGTGGGTTCATATGGAGGTATTTTTTCCAGAGGCTCTTGAAGACCCGGAAATACCTCCGGCGTCGCTGACGCGGCACCTATTCTCCTTAACGACGGGGTGCGAAAGGGAACTCCTATATCGATCGCTGCCTCTGATGACAAAGGAGCCCTTTCTTCCTCCGCTCGATTTTGTGAGTGGAGATGATGATGCGATATACACAGCTGTGAAGAAGCTCTCCATGCACGACGCGTCATAAATCTCGTTTCGACGAATGATCACGCGTTATTTCGGTCCACTTGCTCCCTCGCGTGTTTTTTTGACTTGTGGCTCGGGATGCGTCTGGAATGAAGGGAGCCCCTTTGTGGTGGAATCGCCCTCTCCTGTTGGCCGATATTCTTCGCCCCATTTGCCTCCATATCTCTACCGGATGCTCGCTCCTGCGCTTCGCCCAGAGTGATTCTCTTCTTTCGGGGGGTCGCGGGTCAAGGCGCCACCCCTCCTCCATCGCTCGAACGGACACGTATCCTTCTGCGCGGGTTTAATCTCGGCGGAAATTCGATATTTCAGTCTGTGAAGATCTGTTTGATGGCCTCTTTTTTTCTCCTGAGGTTAAGGAGGTGGCTGCAGAGAAATAGGTGGTTTGTTCGGTAGAAAAATGGGGTTTTGGATAGGAAGAGCATTTTATAAATATGGGGGATCGGCAGGCTCGCGTGGAATTCAGAGTTGTGTTCAGGAGTTCTAAGACCGAATACAAGTGGATTGAGAATGGGACGGACGTGAGTAAAGGGGTAAGAATTTTAAATGCCGAGAATTTTTTCCTTAGAGGGGTTTAGACTCTTAATTCATCCCGTTGGGAGATGACTGTGGAAGAGCGTTGTTATTCTTCTTGTGAGCGAGGAGATGATTGCAAGAAAAGAGCAGTTTTTATGACCTCAATTCGGAAGCTGAGGAATGGAGATAGTGATGAGTAATCGGGAGTGTTACTCACTGCAGAGGATGTGGATTGGCCCGGAGAATTAAAACCCTCGAGTTATCATTGTGTACCACAAGAATGTACGTCAAAGTTTTTCTCGGCGTTATATAATCAAAGGAAAAGGAAATTACTCATCTACTTGCTTCGCCCGAATAGAGTTTCGATGTTTAGGAAAGCAATTTCCGCCCCTTTTCATTTTGTCCTCGAAGGCTCGCATACATTACTTAACAAACCAGAAAAATAAACACATTTCGGTTAAAGAGACAGTCATTTCAAGCGTTTGCCAATGTTGAAGGAGAAAGTGATTTCAAAAAATTGCCTACAAACATCTTGACCCCTTTCGAGGCTCCTCCAGCCGTGGAATTTAGATTTTGACTAATGACTTATTTAATATCGCAAGCTTTTTCTTCGGCACCAAACCCGAAGGACTATTCTTTTAGTCATAGACTCGCTTCGTAATTTTCGCGAGAGGAAAATGCTTGTTTATGGCAATATTGAATTAACGGGGAATCGTGCCCGCCTTCAGGATATCGCAGTCGCAATAGGAATTCCGTGAATGTGAACCTGAAAACAACCGGTTGTGGGGAAAGATAGTGGGCTTGTTCACCTCACCATACCTTCAAATATATCTGCGACGAACGTTGGTCGAGTCGAATCGCTGAAACATCTCGTGACATTTGCTCATTTTCTGCCAGGAATGCCCAAGAATGCATCGTTCTGTTCATTTCCACATGGCCTTCCCAAAAGGGACGGCGCCTGGCCTTTTAGCCCCTCTCCTAAAAACCCCTAAATCCCCTCTTCCATGCATAATTAAGTGCCGAAAATGTGACATTCCTGAGATTCCGCTTATTAATAGTCCCTCAAGGTTCAAGGGCCTCGGTAGATGGCCCGCTCTCTCTCACGCACGGTACCGCTTCTTCCCTCTGCTGACCATGAAACGGACCTAGTTGCTCGCGACGTAACAGGAAGCGGAGGGTCACAAAAAAGGGTTGTGCTACGTGCCCCACACTTGAATAACTCAGCGAATGGTGGACAGATGCCTTATACAGACATCTATAAAGCTCTCCCCCATCCCAATACCCCATCGACTCTATTTTTCGTTCGTCCGATACCCATGGATTTCGCCGTGCCGGAACGCGGAGAAACTTTTGCTGAAAGGTTTCGTATCTTGTTGGGTGACACGTAATTAGGAATGCTGATCTGCGATTAATTTCACTTCAGGGAAGGTTATCGGTTTAATGTAGACACTAGTTGAGATCACGGATGATCTTCACATGCAATATTCTCATAAGCGTGGGCACCCACACTGAATTGAATCATCTCGCGTGATTTTTCAGTTTGCATTAAAGAATATTAATTGTTTTATATTATACAAATATTTCATTATTTGAATTTTAATTCAATCTGTGGGTGGGAGTCGGTACTCATATCAAATTTTCTTTCATGTAAATTAACTTGTATTGGAATGTTCTAGTCATTCTAAAAAAACAAGCCAACCCATGGATAGCTGTTTCCAATGTCCGGCTATCCTGTTGCATAATTTATCTTTTGATCCAGTATTATTTCTTAATGGGATGTTGTCATAAGATAAAGATTTTACCCAAGAAATTTAAATATAGTTAAATTTAATTAAATTCAACTTCCATTTCAGCGCAATTTTAATTTGTAGATGGTCTGCTTAATTTCGCATGAAGTAACTTAGTTGTAGTATGCACTTTCAAGTCTTGCTGCTTCATGTTTTGCGTGTATGCGATGTCCTCGACCCTTAACAGGCCCTCACTTTTATGCGGCTTCCATTCGTGTATTCTTGAAAGTACGTCCGTATGCGAATCCTTTTGGAAAAAGAGTAGTTCCCAGTGTCGCTGGTGGAAATCTTCGAGTAATCCCTGTCTTATATTCTGCAAAACCTCTCTATCTCTCAAAATAACTTGGGGAAATTTCGCCTGGGTTCGAATGAGAACTGGTTTATCCAATGGAAAACAAACTTTTTCGCGCCCCAAAATATGTTCCCCCCATTTATTCCGCGTGGTATTTTGGAGAGTCTCCAAATCGGCGGCCTCTCCCACTTGGGCTATTTAGCGTATGTGCCATCTCGTTTGTTTTCTTCCGTACCTCTTTCTTGCACATGGAATCCATTTACTTGCCAGTTTGTGCCGTATGCCTGCATAATTAATGTGGAGTTAATATCTAGTTGCTTCAATTTTAACCTTGCCAGGAAAATGCAAAGAGGACTTGTTTGTTTTCTTATTAACATTATTCGCATCTTCCAAGGTAATGTAAACCTTGAGTTACTAACCGGTGCGAAGATATCTTTCACGTCGTAATATAGTTAATAATTATGTAGAATGATAAATTAACATGGAGTACCTTAAATCACGTTAAATGGTTCGAAAAATTATTTATCCTTAAACTCAATTCCCAGGCATTGACTGAGTATTACCAAATTTAATTTTAAATTTTACTTCATCGTGTCTGCATAAATTGCTTTACGAATCTTCCTCTCGATTACATGATTTAAAAGAAAATGTTTTTAATTCGGGTTTTCTTACGATACGCTAAGTTTAAATCTGGCATTTATTATTTACGGAAGATGAAGCCATTGCTATCATCGCAGAATGGAATCGCTTGTGTTTATCAACAGCTACCTGTAAATGTATCCTCTTTTTTGGCACAGCATTCTCTACTCGACGATCTCTCCTTTGTCCACGTCCTTTTTCAAATACTTAGGCGTCTGCTTCTTGGGCAAGATCTTTAAAAAGTCGCCATTCTAACGTCGTTTTCTCTTCCGTTTTTCGGCATCTTTTTATTTCGGTGGGACACGCGCCAATATCCGACGGTTTTTAAGGTTGGAGAAAGTCTCTCTCACTACCCTTCGCGACATACCTTTCCTCGGACGTGCTTAGGATTCGCAATTCGCCCATTCTCTCTCCCTTTATGGACCGGACGCATTTACCTCTTTAATGTCTTTTACACCCACCACACATTCCATTTACCCAATTCTCCGATCGCCTTTATGGTGTGAGGATAATGCCTCTTGTGGTGCATCTCGTTCTCTTTTGTTTCGTGTTGGTCTGCGAGCGGAATGTCGTCGGGTCGGCCAGATTACTTATAGATACTAGTAGTTGAGCGGAGAGTTATCTTTTTATCACTCATTCCTTTACGATGACAAGCGATTAAACCGCGATCAATTTCGTTCCATTCTCTGATCGATAGCTTCAACGAGAACGGACTGTAAAAAGAATACTTCAGTTATTAGAAACTATTATTGATAAAATAAAATTTTATGTAGCTGTATTTGCTTTGGCTGCTATATATTTCTAATAGTTTTGGTAATTTCGAAAATAAATGTAGAAATATCATGGTTTTGCTTCATTATTATCAATCTTTAAAAATTTCACAGTTAATCAATCTTTTAAAATTAATTGGTACAGCTCTTAAAATAAAATTTTTTGTATGGAATGGGGAGGATTTGTTACTGCTTTTGTTAAGTTATTCTTCCATTTTTTACTGTAAGGAAGGCAGTATTGATCATTTTATCAGGAATTGCGAGTTTCGAGGTAGGCCGAGTAAAACTCCTGGAAAAATGCTGTTTGTTTTTTTTAAGAGAAGAGTAACCAGATGATTGACGAGTGGGTGAATTTATTTCTACATATCCATCTTTCATTCAGTATCCTTCTTCACTCTAAGAATGGAAGCCTAATACAGCCTATTCCATCGAATGTTATTCGAAAATAAACAACCGAAAAAGACAATCTACCCATTCTAGACTCAGCGACGAATAAAATTCCTTCGATATCTTTAGTTCGGTGTTATTGTCTCGTTTTAGCAAGGATCTTTGTTACGTAACTTCAGAATGTACGGGATAAGCGTGTGAGCGTTCAAGTTGGAGGGAAGTTCGATCCACCGTTTCCAATCAAAAACGGTAGTGTAGCGATAGGAAGAAGAGTTGAGATTGAAGACTCTCATATGTCCAGTGCTTCGGGTGGCTGCGTCACGTCTCCGGAGTGTACGAGACGGGAAGCAGGAAGTCCGTGAATGTCATTGTGATAGCGTTGGTGGGAGAGGGGATTCCCTTCCTTTCCCTTTCTTGGATCTGCGCTTCGCTCCCCTTCCATATTATAGCCGAGAAGCAAATTAAAATCATCCCGTAGACTTTTTTATTCCCTTTTCTCGTGCTTTTGTTTCTCCATCCCGCGAAATGGATTTACCGCTGCTCTGATCGTGGTCGAATCGGCGCTATTCGGTGGGCGTGGTCGCTATCTGTCCAAGGAATCGCTGCTACGAGAAGCAGTGCGATAGGCCGTTTTATTGCCTTCAGCTTTGGGCCATTGCCTCCGAGTCTAGCCTTGTTCTCTTGCGTGGGAGAAAATGGAAAACGAGATGTCGTGTTTCGATGATATCGAAAGGTCGCGTATCGGAAAACTCGGATCTAGCGATCGTTTCGTCTCGCATGAGATAGCTTTCTTAATCCGCTTCGGTTGTCAAAACGAGACTTAAAGGCTCTCGAAGTTGTTCGGAATCCGTCGTTTGTTGTAGGTATCCTTCCCTCTTTCTTTCAGGGAGTTGGCGAAATTGTAAATCGCTTCCGTTAATTAAACCTCGCCCGTCGAGATTTAAGGGTCGTTGTTTCACGGAAGAAAAAGCAGAGGAATTCTTTATCCTGTGTGCGTGCGAAGGAGATTGACTCCCCTAGAGTTTCTTCCTCCCCCAAAGACTCTTTCCCTTGAGGGTGTGCCGTCCTTCCCTATTACGCTTTTCTCGCGCCGACGTATTTTTTCATTAACCCCGTGAATGCACTCTTCCCTTCTCAGTGGCGTTGAACTTCCTCTATCACTTCCTCTCTTCTCCCCTTTACATTCCTAGGCTTCCCTTCTCCATAACAGACTCTCCATTGCCTCATTTCTCGCTGTCCTCTGCGCTATCGCTCATTCATCAGCCCTCCAAAGTGCCTTTCTATATTCGGACGCACTCGTCTTCCTCTTGTGGCGTTTTAAAACTAACCGGACAAAGCGATTTCTCACTTGACTTCCAAAAGATTCTTCTTCTCCACTCCTGTCGACTTTTTAAAATTTCCTACTCCCTCCCTCGCCTCGGCTCCAAATATCTTATGACAGTCACTCCTTTATGAAAGTGAAAACTGGATTGTTGTGTTTGTGAAGCTTTGGAACTCATAATTTATCTTATTCCAGCGTTTTTAATAGATTTTTGTTTATTTTTAGGCATGCTTAATAATTTTGTAATATTATTCAGTCTTTTAAGTTAGACGTCCCGAAACTACAGCCCGAAAAAGATTTTCGTGTCAGCCGCTAGCAAATTGGGTGTTATAATCAGCAAACTTTGTGGTCAAGCAAATAATGCCACTTTTTATAATTTTTGAGCATTTCTAAAGTATTTAAATACAATGAGTTAATACTCTCAAAGCCATTTGTATTTGTAAAAATACATTAAGAAATATATTCTTAAAGATAAATTTAATTATTCCAATAAAATTAATATGGTCAATATATTTTCGGAGTTCCTTAGTTTTTTCTTTCAAGATGGTTTCAGTTTTATCCTTTTAAGCACGATGTTTTACACATTTGAAAATCCGATTAGTCAAGGTGTCATATCCAGAATCTTGGATGTATTTTGAATACTTTTAATATGAAGATCCTGCCAGCCATGCTCTCTTTCTGTGAACGTATGCGACCCGCCTCTCCAAACATTTTGGGGACCGTTCCTCTAAGTAAATATTATTTGAGAATTCTTTTGGCCTCGCTCTTGGAGGTCATCCAGAGTTAATTCAAGAATCAATATGGTTTTGGAAAACCTAAAATTTAAGTTCCAAATTAGCTAAGCTGGTCGAAACCCACTAAATTTGTAGCAGTTATTGGACTTCTGTCAACTTGTCAGCTACGCGTCAGCGAATATAAATGTAGAATCTCTCCCTCGTTGCGTATTGGATCAATTAACTCCCTTGATTATAGTATCGCAATGGAAGGCGCCATTGAAATCTGAAATTGCTAATCTGGATTGTCGGTTTGGAGGCGTTGTTTGGCGTGATAGTGTGTGAGGAAGGGAAGTAGTTCTCGTTTACGTAACCCTACGTTTGCGTTGGAGGACGACAAAGATTCCGCTCGAGTGGCAAATAAGAGCCTAAGCGATGATTGTCGCAGACTACTACAGGTTGTTTCTTTGTGTTGAGGCGTTGCCTACGCCCAAGGGAAATTTCTCGTCTTATCGGTTCAGATAGATGGATCAGATAAGTAAATTTCGATGTAGAGTCTTATCTGTTCGCTCCAAAGCTAACTTTTTATGGACTATTTAATATTCTGCGGGAAAGGAAGAATATTATTATTTTAGCTGGGGCGAATTTTCCATTATCCTCTGAATATATTTAATAATTGTTCAACTAGATCTTGATGCTGAAGGGAATATGCAAATCCCTCAATGTTGGGTGTTGACCGAAATTGAGAATGTTATCCGAGTAAGCAGACGAGTAAGTTTTGTATAGTGTATATTTTGATGCTACCGGTACAAAGAAAGGAGTGACAGGAATTGGAAAAAACCGTTTTGATTAGCCGTACTTGAACCCTTCGTCTTGGGGTCATAAAAAATATTTCGCGACGGTCAATGTCCAAAATTGTGTGCTGAGAGAGGCTGCATTTTCCCTGCAGATTGAGACTCTCTGTTAGCCAAACGGTGGAAAACTACATGACCGAATTCTTTAGTTAACCCATCGTAGATGGATTTTTCTTTTTTCACCTTTGAGTTGGTGATTGTAGAATTTAATAATTGAATCGATTAGCTATTATCAGTTTTTCTTAGGAATATATCTCTCTTATCAAGCAAGTCGCGTGCTTCTACTCTAGGAAATGCATCTTTTAATGTATTCGGTGAGAGGAAGTTCCATATTTATTCGTCTAGTCCCTCTTTCCCTCTACATATTGCTGCCGGCCTGTAAGATAGCCGTATCGTTGTAGAGGTTGAGTCACTTGACCGCAGAAGTGGTCGCGATAAAAAGTATCCGCTCGTATTTGTCCAGACTGACTGACTGGCGGAGGCCTTTTTAAAATTCGCACGCGGCCAGAGTGACTCAACGGATGTTGTGTATATTGTCTCTCTCGGAGAGGGCATTCCGGTCGTCACGTAATAGTTCCACTTCGTGCGGGTAATAATCGCCTTTTGTTCACAGCTCTTGTTCAATGATTTGAGCGTAGATTGCTGATGCCGAATACTGCGTCGTTTGTCTTGCGATTTGTAAAGGCTTGCCAATCACGTCCCAAGGTTATAAATGCTATTAGCTAAGTCTTCACGAGCTATGAAGAGTGCGTAAGAAAAGCAGGCGAAGATTTAAACAATAACATGGTATAACATAAATTAAATGTTGAAAAAATGTTACCTTTCAATGTTTTAGAAGATCTAAATAAATTGAGATGATATATTGAGACAGTATTTTTAAACTTTAAAATCTTGAAAACTTGACTTGAGATTTGCTATGTTATTTGTCAAGACATAAGACAATTAATCGTCATTGATTTGCTAAAGAAAGAAATTTCAAATAACTATTTATATTGGATTTGGTGAGATTCAGTATATTAGGCCGTAACCTTTGCCAACCAATGTTTTATTTCCTTGGTCTATCATTAAATGTTTATTTCCAGAGAGCTTTCCTTAAAAGTATCCAGGGTGCCGTTAAGCAGAGTTCTATATGCTGCTCTTTTATGGAAGCAATATTTTTCATTCACATCAATGATCTCACTTCCCACGTTAAGCATATTCTGTAGGAAGGCATTAATGAATGGATAGCCATCGTCAATTCGCCTTGGTGTAAGTTGTTTGCTGAGGATTCCTTTATCGCGTGGGCGAATTCTCTCACTCAAGAGTTTATCGAGAGTAAACCGTACACGCCCTCGAACGATATGAAGAATTATTTGCGCGGATTTAGGATTGTTGATTCAGTAGACTTTTCGTTGTTTTCTGAAAGATTTTCTCTTGGATTTTCCTGGAAATGTTTTATTTTGTCCTTTTACGGCGTAATTGGTTTGGGTTATGACGTTCGAAAGTAATGCCGTCAAATGCACATTCTGAAAATACTGGTTCAGAGTGTGTTATCGAATTTTACGATGACATATATTGCAAGTTCTATATTCTAGTGAGCAAAGTCTGTATACTTTGCGGTATAGAAGCCAGCTAGGTCCTTCAAATATCTTCTACCTTTTCAAAGCTGTCCGGGGGATTAAGAAAGATATCCGTATTTTTACGTCAGAAGAGTGGTTAAACCAGCGATACCTCGGAAATGCTCAGCTAAGCCTTCATGCTTGAATGAAGTATCTCTATATACAAGCTTAGATCATCCTGTGTCCTTTTACGTTCAAATCTGAGAGCGTGGGGGTGTTTAGTTTCGGATTGTTAACCTCCATTCCACTTTCCAACCAAAGCGAGAAAAAATGGAAGAAAAACATGTAGAACTCCTTACAGCGCCACTTATCACGACGAGCGATGTGAGAAACCCTTTTCTGATCCTCCGAGAACCCGTTTTTCCCTTGGTTCCCGCCGTCAAACATCTCGTCTCTCATCCCTTGAATGCACACTCTCCCCTTTGACCACCGAATCCTCAGAGGTATTCATCGCGTGCCCTTCCGCGATCGTTTAACTCGTCGATAGGATCTTCCATTGCGATCAATCTCGTCTTCGGCGTTTGAGCAGACTTTTTCGCACCTTTCCCTCCCTTTGACTCTTGTGTTCCTATATTGGATGTAGGCGCGGATATTTCCGTTGGCATGCCTTCTCGATCTCTAGAGAGAATAAAATTTTCCTTGTAGGTGTGCCTTCTCTACGAGTGCCTATCAGAAGGGGCACACAAGGTATTATGCTGCCCCAGAAGTGGAGGGGAACAGGAGAGATGCTTTAGGTGCCCTCGCCGATACATTTTTAATGTTGCAGTAATCGTAAATAGTGATAATATATTGTATGGTTTGAAAGAAACAATAGTAACAATTTCTTTTAACGAAAAATATTTATTAAGGGTGTAATATTTAACTTAACCTATCGAAATTGAACTTTTAACCTATGGAAAATGCTTGCAAATATTTCAAGATGAAAGAATTGCCCTAAATCTCTTTCGCCTGTTTAAAGATTATTGTCTATAAAAGTTACATCCACATGTGTTATGAAATTAATAACGGCCGATGCAGTTGAATAAAAATATTTTCTTGCTTATCATAATTTTCTCCCCGAAGTTTTTCCGCCCCAAGCAATGCTTTCTCTGCTGATTTTGTCGGGCCGGCCCTATTTCACTCTTCGTAAGAAAGCAAACATTTTTTCACAAGGAGTAAAAAAGGAGATATGAAACCAGCCCGCAACTTTTGTTAGAAGTTTGATTCCATAAATTTTCATCCGCGGTTTTCAAGTCGTTCACAAGATTTAAATAAATCTTGAGGATGTTGTCTTTATTGCTAGTTTCATTTGATGACTTGGAGATCGTATTTTCAGATTTTACATTTTCGTCTTTCGTCACTGATGAAAGACTATACCAGATACTCCATCATTTGGTTTCCTTATGTCGAGAATAACGGAAATAATGTTTCGTACGTAACTGCCAAAATCACGTTAGTATGCGTTGAGCGTAACGATTTCCCGTATCATTCCGGGTATGGGGATACCGGAAGACTGCATCCGAATGATTTTGTACGAGGCATACTCCACCCAAATAGTAGGCGAGAGAAGTTTCTTCCGGAAGCGCTTTATGGAGAAGATTCGGGTTCTTCCAATATGCCCAGTTTTAAACTGGTTTCTTGAATATGGAATCTGAGTACAGGCTTTCGATCATTAAGTCCGGTTTAGTGTAAACAGACCCTGATAACTCGGCTCGTGGAATTTATTTCGCCTCCCCTTATCCATCTTCATCGTCAACTTCGTATCTCATTATGAAAATCATAATCGTTTAAACCAATGCTGCTATCTTGCATTTTCCTCTTATCATTTAATGCACTTTAGAGCCAGGGTACTGGTTTCTGGTCGTATAATCAAACCGGTAGTATCAGAGATTCATCACACTATGGGATTTCGAAGCGTATGAGCGTTTTTTCGGTTGCTGCATGTGTTTCTCATTAAATTCTTTTGGAAGACTACGAATTGTCGAATCCTCTGCATTGTTCTACGAAAACGTGCGTGTAGAACAATGAAGAAAAATCCTCATTGTTTTCGTCGCATCGTGAGCACTTCCGCAGGAGCAACTGCCGCGTAACGCACGAAATTAAAACTCATTTATGCCGCCATTTGCGTAACCGGTGACGAGAGCTCTCCCCAAGTGTTTGATGGGGTGGGATGAATGCTCTCGGGGAGGTTTAAAACTGGCCGTATGGAGTTGTAGATCGTACGTCACACAAACGGAGCTTCCCGCTTTCCCACCGAAAGAGAGGGGCTTTTGGTGTGAGGAGTCTGCTTGTCAGAGGCGACGTGGTGGATTCCTTTTGGTAGGGGAAGGAGTGGGCGGGAAAGAAAGCGGGAGAGCAGCTGCGTCTGCATTCCATCCTTTAAAAATCCCGGCGGCTTCCCTCCCTTTTGCCTCCTTATTCGCCGTAAGTTGCAGTTTCCCCAATCTGCAGGAAACGGCGTGGGGTTGAGGCGTGATCCAGAATTTTTATCCATTCCGCGCCAGTTCTCCGTATTATTTTGCCCCACTTGCCTTCTATCTTCCGTCTGCACGACTCGCCAAATGGTAGTTTGGAGTTGGCGGGAGAAATTTCTTCCTCACTCGGTCTCTTTCTCCTCCGCGCGCTTTTCCTTGGAGTGTGAGAAAGTGGGAATCGTTATGGAATGGAGAAAGGAAGATGGGAGAGGAAGCGAAAGCCTTAAGGTGGGGTTGCAAAAGCAGTACTTAATGGGAGATTTTGACGTTAAAACTCATGTAACGGGGAAGGAAACGCTTCTATGATATCATGCGGTTAAATCGTAAACTTTGTTGTACAGAGAACTGGAATCTCTGTAACAGAATCTTTCTATGATATTTGCAAACAACTCGATACTGGTTTATTTCAAACATTTTAATAAATGAATTAATTATAATAATGGAAATAAAACGATAAAAATTTTTGGCGATGTATGTTGGGATTAGGATACCAGTCTGTGAATTCAGCCTCGGGCCCACATCCTTGGTCGAGTGAGTTATTCCCTCCGTTCCCCTGGTGTAACGTTCCCTTGAATACGGTGTTTAAACTATCGAGTTGTGAAGCAGAGGGCTGTCGAAGGGATGTTCGTATGCATACTGTTTGCTTCTTTTGGGGGCAATGAAAGATGGCGGTGGAGAGTTTTCGCCCCCACGCGATGAGGTGAGGGGTGTCAAGAAGCCCCCCGGGGGCGGCGTGGGAGGCGGTTAGTTTGTAGGGAGAGAGGCGACGCTGTGCAGACGAGAGGTCTCGAAAAAAGTGCACGTGTGAGGGCTTCTATGTACTTTAAGTGCGCCATGCAGGAGCTTCTGCTTCCGTCGTTTCCCCGGAAAATCCCGGCGCAGCATTGATTTTTTTATCGCTCGCATGAATTGGTTCCTCAAGAGGGTTTGGCTTTCACACTTATCTCTGAACGTTGATGCTGTCGGTTTCGTTGGCTCTAAGGAACTCGAGTTAACCTAATCTTTATCGTAAAACTTCTAGTGGTTAAATTAAAAGCAAAAATGTTATGGTAATAGTTTAATCATTTTGTATTGTTTGCGCTTTAGATATTTTTATAAACTAATATTAATTCTAGCATATGTTTTACCAGTAGCTAAATATTTCCATTTCATCGATTTAAGCACTAATTGTCCTAATTAAAGAGAGAGGATTGAAATGAATAGAATAACCAAGCAGTGTCACGACCAATTAGTATGAAAATTCGTTCGTAGAGGAGTAGAATTTGATCAAGATTACGTAGAATGTATATTGATGCGGCCTTGTTGTTATGGATGTTCATCGTCACAAAAAGTAAAACGAATGTAGTACTTCTACAGCAGGAACGTTTTACTTGTTCTTTGATGACCACGCCCACTAGAGATGGGAACGAATCGACAGGCCCATTTTGCATGAGATAAATGAATGTTATGGGTTGAAGACTCATGGCCGTCAAAGTTGGAATGCAGACAGTGCATAGTAAAACTGATCTATCTTACTCTTCCTTTAGATATTATTTTCAATTTTTTTAAATAGATTTTGTATGAAAGACAAATTATTTTTCAGTTTTCTCTTCTATTCTTGATATTCTTTCAATTGACGGATAAAAGCAAGCTTTTTTACGCTCCTTTATGATGTAGTTAAAATCAGGCGCACATGAGTTTATTTTATCGATGCCCGGGAGCACCTTTTAGATTAATCGCGGAAAGTGATGCTAATTTGATTCATTCGAACGGCGGTAACGCTTGGGACTGATGCGCAGATGATATCCTTGAGATAAACATCCTGGCGAGAGATTTGTCACTAAATAGGTACTTGGTCCTGACCGCAAGTTTTTCTCTCTTTCCATCTAATCTGTTTTCACATCGTAATCGCGATCCACCTCTTTTACCTCCAGCTAACTGTTCGAAAACTCACATTTTCCTTGGGCTTCGTGTTTATCCTTTTTCCCTCTTCACCACTCTAAATACGTCCGTCCTTCGACTATATGGTGCATATCTTTTCTGAGGAGGGTTTTCTACCTCGACAGGTTTTTTACGACCTCTATGAACCTGCTCCTATTTCGCCCACGCTAGCTCAGATCCTTCATTCTGCCGAGTTGAGGAGGGTTAATTTTTCCAGTTTGAGGGACGGAGCAGACCTTTGGGCTCTCGAAGTAGAGGATAGGCAAAGCTGGTGTAACGTTCGGAAAGGAGGGATTCTTGTATCTCAGCGCCTTCTCTTTTTTCTCATCCTTTAAAAGGGAACTGAAAAAACGCCCTAAAAATTGCCTTCATGGTCACACACTCGGTCTCGGGTAATTCCTCCTCTTTCCGGCCGTTTTATGGTCTCTTTCAGAGAAGCGGAATATTTTTATGGGAACGTCATAGACGGGAAGGAAACAGTCACCTGTTTTCAATTTATCGTTTTTCTTTTTTTCCTCAAGTTCAACATTCGAGAGCCGTTTGACGGCTGTGGCGAACGCTTTTTACGAGGGAAAACACTAGTTCTGTGGTGGAAGGTAAACTGGTGAAGTTTTACGATTAAAATTTGCATAAATTCGGGGTCGTGTGTCATCATTAGTTGGCAATTCGTTGCTGTTTACCTCACGAGAGTTGAAGCTTCGCGAATACGACCTGATAATTCAATCAAATGGAGTTAGATTTTTGACGTCCTAAGTTTTAAGTCCGGATTAAAGTTATCCTAAATAATGGTGCGTTAGTTCTTCCACTCCCTAACATAGATTTGAGGTTTAAAACAAGGTCTGTCAGGAATTTTAAATCTCCTCTAAACTCGCGTCCATTAATCTTATCGTGGCATTTAAATTGCCTTTTGATGCCCCGAAGAAACGCACGCAACTTAAGTGGCGTTGCATTCGTCGTTTCGGAAGATTTATCTAGTCTTTAATGGAACGATGAAATGAGACTGACTGACGTCGGCGATTAGCGTTTTAATATTATTACCCTGTTCCCCCTCTGTCCCTCACAATCCTTAAATTTAGTTTCTCGGTGCGTTTCTTATGTGTCGTTCAGACCATTTCGTCTTCATTAATTTAACGCGGCGGACGGACGCAAAGCCGAAACAATCCATCAGTCGGGCTGGAGATTGCTTTGCCCACCGATTCCCCCTCTTTTTCCGGGAGAAAAGCCGAATTCCCGTTACGGGGCTTTGGATTTGTGGAAACTGCCAAAAAAATGGTCCGAGGGACGAGTGATGACCCGACATGGAGTCCATTTCTGGTAAAATGAGGAAGTCGTCGAAAAAGGGGTTGCATTCTCTGCCGCCCAGCTTTTTCTTCCTGTGGTCCCGTAGAAGGCGAGAGAAACTTTGGGTTAGCTGTAAATGCAGACGTGCAGGAATTGTCACTCGAAACGGGCGGACGCCATCGCAGCTGCATACATCACGGGCTTGTCTTATGAAATATTCACTTTAAAATCTTAGCATAACTAAATGTATATATTTCTTTGCAAGCAACCTAATTTAAATTTGGACTCCGGGACAGCCATGTGTGCAGCGCGTTCACCTTAGGTGAAAGCTGTCCCGTATTCGATTCCCAGTGGGGGGCCATTACTGTAAGATGTCCTTTCCTGTTGAAGCACTTTTGACAGTTTGAATCCTCTACTAAGAATTTCAATTCTGCAAACAAAACTACAATCCTAAATTAACTTACCAGCGATGATTTCTGAAACTTTTATTTGATATGGTAGAGATTTTCAAACTATTAAGATTATTAAGAATTCGTCAATGTTTCCATTTCAAAAAGACTTCCGTTTTTACTAATTTCCCGCCAAATTATGGAAATTGAGTCGTGAAATTTTGGATTTTCATTTGTAAGGCAGTAAAAAGAGGGGTATAAAACTTGTTCATTAAGTTGAAAGTCCTCTTAAAAATAGGAAGCAATTTTTCGAGTTAAAATTCCTAAAGTGACTTTAAGCTGCAATTTTGGATATATCCTCTATTTTTAGTTGACCGTCTTTAGTAATTGCGATCTAAATTATACTGAAGAGAATAGAAGATATGCAAAACCGCTGCTCTCTAAGATTTTAATGCAATAGTCTGCATTTTCTCTTCACGAAGTGTAGCTATATTTCTTCGCAAATTTTCAATTCAATTTCGTGGATGATCTATGAATTTTCTTTTTCAACATTAGCATGAGATTATTATAAATGACGCCTTTCCGTTTAGGTATCATGTTTTACAGAAAGTTAGCGTGGAAATACTGTGATATATGTATGTGAGAGACATAGTTGGGATCCTCAACGGCTTATTTGAAAAGTAACAGTCGAAGCCCACTTCCTTCCCTCTTTTGTCCACAAGAAGGGCGAAAGTGGATCCTGCCCATTGTGTTCCTACCTTTTTCTTTCTCTCGGTAGCCACATGCTTTCTCCCCGCCTTCTTCAAAAGGACGAATATGGCAGTCATAAGCGGTTTATTGGCTTGTTCTAGTGGGTGCAGGTTGGGCTGAAGATTTTTCGAAGGGCAACTTCGGACTCTTTGAGGTAGGGTAGTGAATGTCGAATATTTCTCTCTCGCTATCTTTATTTTTTATCTTGTTTGCTCGCGTCGTGTTTCGGGCGGTGTGGGCGTGTTTGCCCGTAGTCACTCCATCTCTGTCGTCTTCTTCGGTGGATACTTAATGATAAGTCGGATTGTTGAGTAGAGCATCTCGAGAGAGGGGAACTCCGTTGTGTGCCTGTCCGTTATCTTGTCTCTCCGATGGATTGTTTGAGGGTTTATATTGAGGTAATCCGAGTTCTGTGCTCGTCATTCGATCCTTTAGAGATCAAGTGGAATTTCTTCTCGATGAGTGTGCGCTTTGATTGATGCTCAAGATGGTGGCGATTATTTTTTGCTCTGTGTCACTTCTCCTCGGGAAAAGCAAATAAATAAGTGCAAATATTTTCAGCCGTAAACCAAACTTTATAGAGCGCTAAGTAGGTGTTGATGCATGTCGGTTTATTATTATAAAACGAAATAATGATTCATCAATTTGATCTGGTCCCTTAACACAGATTTCCAGCTGTAATGCGGCGTAATTATCTAGATCAAACATTTCTCACATTTTCAAAATATTTTTGGCTGATGTAATTTCGTATTGAAGTAACAATATTCACTAAACGTTAGGGTGTGACTTTATTAGTTAAGGTTGAAATTATTATAAATTATTCTCAAATTTATTGTTAATAGGTGTACCCTGGAAAATAAAGGGTAGAGGATGCCATTAAAACATCTTTTAAAGCACAATATTCATCATTTCCAAGGCGCAATTTCATTAGAAGTTTAATATTTGGCGTTTGCCGTTGGTTTCTGGCTGGTGATTTTAACGCTCCAATCCTTCGTGTCACTAGAGCTTGAGAACGAAATACTTCTGATTTTATTTCTGAATAGTGTCTTTAGAGACTTTTGTTTCTTTTACCTTTCTATTCATGTAAACTTGAAGAACTTTTTATATTTATCAACCCTTTGATCTGTTTGCCTCCCCCTTCGACCATTCATTCGTCCTCTATGTTGCCTATGTTTCTCTGCTCAGCTATGATACTAACTCTAACGTTCTAATCGGAATATCTCTTTTATAATGACATTTTATCTCTGGCTTCCTGTTTTGACCTCTAAATTGCTCATTCATGGCCGTCCTCATGACAATTACTGCCGCATTCGAAGATTCTAGATTCAAAAACTTCCTCTATTTTTGGTATTTTTTATCTCGATCTGCAATGACGTTTATTACTCGCAACCTTCCGCCGGAAAAATATCATCCTGTTGGTAAAAATAATTACCGCTTCTTGGCATTCCTTTCCTTGTGTCAACTGTTTTGGCATGACTTCCCTAAGGAAAAAGCGCTAACCTTGAACGAAGTTAGAGAACAGTAGCGACCGATCTGCGAGATGTTTGAAATCCATTTTCTTTGGAAGTTTTCTTCGATACAAGTCGTGAGGCAAAAAATGTTATGAAACTAGCATTCTCAAGTACCCGACGATAAGCTATGAGAAACATTTCTCTAGTGACGTCATTTTTAAGAATGGTGATTTTTATATATGCCCAAGACAAGTATATATAATTCAATTCATTCAAAACAAATCGCGCAATTATAACGGCACGAATATCTGTTAGGGAAAATACCTTTGAAGTACATTTCTAATACTGAATTTTTGAAGGTATATTAGTTCTTATGTTTGAATCGTCCAGCTCTCGGCAGTCTGATGAGAGAAATAACTGTTACAGATGGATCTCGTCAGGCCTACTTCGGTTAATTGGTAAATATTCTTAACTCACAATGTTTCGGTTAATTATCTTTGTTATTAAAACTTTATTTATCATAATGTCACTCAATAAAACTCTTAATGAAATGGAATCAGATTGAGTATGATTCGTCTCTCAAGCTCGGCTAGAATTCATTAAGTCATCAAATTTAATCTATATTAGCACCCTGCTAGCAGCAAAGGCTGCTTTTGTTACTTTCAGAGTGGGGTTCGGGGAAATTAAGGTTTTCTATTCCAGTCACACGAATCCATTCTCGATAGTTATCGATAGGTCGACTCTTCTAGCGCCTTCCTCTCGTTACATTCCTTTTATCAGTCATTTTCACGGAACGACAAATCGAAGAGTGCGACGTAGCGGCGCCCGGGAATCAGCGCACCAATTAAGCACACTTCCGATGCGTTTTTCTCCCGTAAGAGCGCATACCAAGCCGTAATTCTTCGCCTATTCCAAGTCATTAACGTGCATAATTCTGCGATGGCCTCAGGGCAGATCTTTTTAAGGTCGTGCGGGAGGGGACGCGTGAGTCATTTACTCTTTCCGTTCCTGCATTACAATCGCATCAGTTATTTTTTCCTGACCTGCGGGCGGTTTGTTCGCCGAATCACGCGAACGGAGGGGACTGGCAGCAGCTGCATTCGTCGAGAAGGGAATTCGGTAGGGCTGCCAACTTGTAGAATGTCTAGAACCGCTCGTACTGTTTGTCTCTCTGCTGCTTATGATACGCTGTTAGAATACCTGAGAAACCGTGAATAAACTATTCCGATAATGGATAGTGTCTTGAAACACTGTAGTTTGGTTAGTTTGGAATCGGCTCGGAATTTAGCCAAAGAATTTACCCTCCTAATCAATTCCCTGCGGCGATTATGAATTAGTTTGGATTTGAATGAGTGTTCAGCGCAGGGCAAGACTTCGTTCATCTACATGTCATCGTAACAAGCGCAGATATTTATTCTGGAGTTGAAATGAAGGCAACAGTGATATATTTTTGGACAAATGAGCCTGCGCTTCCGTTTATGAAAATCGAAAGAGGCTTTGATTAGTCAAACGTCCGTTGAACTGTGTATCATCTCGATGATCAATTAACAAAAGTTTTTTTAACGCGATTCCTTGATGTTTCGATTTAAGATCTCTGTCCCATAGCTAGTTCTTCAAAGTCCGAACCTGAACTGCATCTGAACTTGATAGTTCGATAATTGCTCATTATTTGGGTAGTACCATTAAAATTGAATCACAGTGTAAGTTCCTTAATTATATATTAGCTAAGAATTTAATACTATGGCCCAGTCTGGGTTATACGTTTGTATACGGAGACGGTTGAATAGCATATTAACATTCGATGTATAATATGAAGCCCGCAAACATCTGCTTGAAAACTCCTTGACCGCCTACTCACCTTTTGATTGTGATGTGTTATAAACATGTTTGATTTATAAAAGCAAACATGTGCTCCAATAAAATATCGAAATGATTACTTACTAGGAACAAACTCTCTTCATATCGTTCAAAGATGACTCAGTTGTTGTGATTTTAGTCTATATCCATCTATAGATGTGTGATAGCCGTAGGTTGGCAACGGCAGTGAAAGAGGCTGGGGCGGATATGATTCGGTACATGCTAAACGAGGGAAGATGACGAGAGGCGACCAAGAATAAAAGTGTGGGCGACGGTTTGGCGGCAATATTACTTGTCGAGGGTGGAGCCAACGTATTTTTTCTCCCAAATCATCGTGTGGGTGCATGACCCCCTGTAACCGACTGGTGGAGGGCGGGTGCCTGCCGGCCCAAGATCCATACCATCTTGTTGTTCGACTGAGAAGTGGGAGGGGGTTCGTTTGATTGATTAATGTGTTTTAATGGGGGATTGAAAGTCTTCCAACCCTCTTGTCACTTGATGTAGTCCCTCTCTCGCCCACCACTCTTCCGTGGGGAGGAGGAGCGTTTTGGGAATCGTGCTCTCTGAAAGGGTTAGCCCAGCCAGAGGTGTGGCTTATCTCGATTTTCTAACGCTGATCCTCTCCAAGAATCTCTACCTTGCCGAATTCTTTCTCATAGTCATGCTCAGCGACTGCCGCTTGTCTGTCGCCGGTCTGGATATCCATTATAGAATAGGCACGCTATCCTAAAGTTGCGGTAAACGAGACGAGGGACTCCCTTCTGAACGAGGATTTAAGAGAGAAGTCTAGAATCGATGTGGTTGAGAGGGCGTTTGGCCGCCAATGTAAATAGACTGATAATGGCCGTTTATTTATTGAATTTTTGAAAATGTAAGAATGAAGAGTAATTCATCATAATTAAGAATGAAGAGTAATTCAGGCTAAATATAGATCACAATTAAGCTCGCTGAAGATATTAAGCCGGCCGGCCGAACTTCATGTAATTCTATGAATGGTTTGATCTCTGACTTGTATCCGTAAATAAAAGTTTTAAATAGTCGAATATCTTAAACAATTTTATTTAAATCCTTTTTCGTCCATTTTCTTACTTTTATTTGTGAAATCGTTTGTAATGACTTGTCATTATATTGAAGTATCAGTTCTCCTGCTTGTAAAGAAGTATCTTCGTAAATTTGAGGATTAATTGATACGCGGAAAGGATAAGGCTTAATTAAGGTGGTCCCTGCTGACCTGACTGGTTTATAATGAGCAATGTGCCCTTTCAGTGAGGAATATTGCGCAGTCCTGTCCTAGAGGTAAGTCATGTGAGATTCGAAGGCTCCTCACGGGTGTGAATTTTGCCGATGCGACATGCTGACAAGAGATGCCAAACTTCTCTGTCGCTCTCCTTCCTCTCGTTCCTTTACCCTTTCCTGATTTATGCTTTAAAGGTCGGAAAAGATGCGCAGATGTGTATACCTAATGCTGTCAGTAGTATGGTAAATAGTTTGTTCTTGGGAGAGTAAACCGTAGAATGACTCACTGCGCGAGAGCATGTGTGCGTAAAACATTTTTTCCCCTTTTTCTGTTCCGTCGCCTCGCTCGATTTGTCATGGGCTGTTTGCGTGCGTTTGTTGGGAGAAGATATGGAGTAGCTTCTGCTTGTATTACTCTTTTCGTGTTTGGATGTGTCTGGCCACCTCATGTTTCGCTCGATGTTTGATCTTCTCTTCGTTACTTCCCTAATTTCGGCGCCTCCCTCCTTCCTGGCGCCTCTCCTTCGAACCCTCTGTTTTATCGCGTACATTACTCTCCCATTTAAGGCTTCCCTTGATTTACTTATCCTTCGTCACTCCGTTTCAATGCGGGATTTATTTTCTTCAGCCGTCCCTTGATGCTATCTCGCGCCTAACTTGGGGCCAAGAAGCGTATTTGTAGTATGCCTCGATAAGTTGTCGGTTGCATATCGATTTGATGCATCTACAGCATGATTCCTTAATTTGGAGTAACCTTTGATGTTACAACGCGATATTCTATGCAGTTGCAGTGTGATAGCGATCTTTTGCAGTTACCGATCGCTCGATAAATATGTTGCAATAAAAGCAAGACTTGTTAAGCTGGGATAACCTGGGATTAAATTTCCACAATTCTATTTTTACTAGTGTTTGTCTCGTTACCTTTTTTAGCTGACAATTTGGGATATGTTAAAGCGTTGCAATAGATGGATTTAATTTCGCAGTGCCTTAACCGAAAGCTAACTGTTTTGCCTACGTTTTTTGTTTCGGGCTTTTTGGAATTTTATATTCTAAGACATTTAATTGTATTTTATCTTCTCCCCGTTCTTAAGATTTTCCTATGGTGAAGAAAATGGACGAATAAGCTTTGCTTTCTACCCGTGCTTCTTGAGATGAAGTTGGTCGAAATGTTCTCACGAGCAATTCCCCTCCCCATTCTCTTCAGAGCAGATGAAGGAATGGTTTCTATCCTAGCCGCTTCTTTTTTTTGCCCGTTTCGATTCGCGCTTTTTGTCGTCATCCATTCGCTCGTCATCTTGCATTCTTCGCCTTAACTCTTTTTATTTCTTTCTGACCAATAGACGCGCTCTGGGTCAAATTGCTCCCCTTTAGTCCCCTCGGCTGTCATTCTGTTCAATGTCGACTGGATCACTTATGACTCATCGCAAAAATCCACGATTCGAACCATGTCCACTTAATTGAAATTCCTGATTCTATAATCCTTTTTTCCCCATACTAGGTCAATGGAAAGGTGAATTGCCATATTACGGCGGCTTTTTTTACCGTTAAAAACTTCAATTTCTTAAGCACTTGGAATAATTCCATGTGATTTTTCTGACCTACGCCTGGATTAATTGCTTCAAACCATCATTCTTGGAAATCTCACGATTTTCATGTTTTCCCGCGTTTTAAACAGGCATTTTTCTTGTCGCAAGATTGCTTAATTTAAGCATTTATTTATATGGATTCCGGAAGTTTCTTTCATAGCTATATTTGAATTATATCCGAACCGTATAATTTAGTTCATTCCTCAGGATTGCTTGAATATTCGCTCGAGAAAAACTTGATCTGTTATTAAACTAGACTTGATTAACCTTTTAATTTGAAGCTTTATAAAAAGCTCAGTGGAATACGATATTCTATAGGAGATATTCTTTGAATATAGTTGATAATTCTTACCAGTTTGTCAATTCTTTCAATGAAAATGTTTTATCTACCTTTGTGAGGGTCTCTTGATATATCAATGTTTTACGAAGAATATTTTTTTCGTTATCGTCTGGCCTTGTTACTTACTGTACGGTACGCCAGCACAGGATTCTCTTTAGCCTCATCAATCTCTGAAAAATCCTTAAAGATGTAGTTTCCTTTAGGCGTCCCTAAAATACCTCTCTCAAATGTAGGAAGAGGCAGAAGTTTTCCTCTGGGCATTGTTTCCTAGTCCAGTGGTGGTGTCATCTTTTATTCTTTCGCTCCCTCTTTTACGGCCGTTTTTGCGCGTTACTCTCTCTTGGGGACAGAAGACCTTGTCTTCATCATTCGTCGCCATTCTATTTTAATTCCGATTTCGAACCGCCTCTTCTGATTCTTTTATGTCTAGCAGATAAGAGTGATTCACCATGATTGAAAGGAGTGAAGAGGAGAAGCGACGATTATGAATCGTTCGTCATTTGTTGGATCTTCCGCTGGTCGCTTTCTCCTTCCGCTCCCGATGTTTCTCCATTTTTTTAACGGCTCCATAAACACGTCCGTATCTTCGCAGATCGAATTCTCGGCTTCGCCATTTAGTTTTTGTTTTCGTCCGACTCCAACGGCCTTGAGCTCTCCAAAGATGGCTTCGTTTGAGAGGAAGGAAAAAGCACGAAGGGAAAAATGTAACCAAGAGGATATTTGGCCACATATTTTTCTCCTTAGCACGTTCATGGAATGAATGGGTGTTTTTCTTCGAATGGACGAGGCTGTTTTATGGGTTCTCCTTCGGCATCGCATTATCGATTCAACGAGACGTGGGACGGTTTTATCTCCTTTGTGAATGAATCAGTTCGGTTGACAAAAGATTAGTAGCTTTGAAATATTTTTTCGGAAATTATAAATACTTTTCAGATATATTTATCTTACCTGTAATTAAACATATTCTTATATTTATTGATATTCCTAATATCCAGTCTTAAATTTGCCTGTTAATTGTTCTTTGAAGCGTCGTGTTTCTTAGTCAGTATCTTCAATGTAATTAAAGTAATAATCTTTGCTGTAAATACACAAGAAAAAATAATTTTTGTAAATAGTGTGACTTGAAGTTTTTACTTGCAAATTACCGATATTCTGCTACATTTTCGAAATTTTAATTTTTGTTTTTCTTATTTTACAGGTGAGTTCACTTCCGTAAGAGATAGCGTATTCGATTCTTTTGAAAGAACATCCGAACATAAGGTGTTGGTGAGTAAACATAGTGAAGTATTCTTCAAACGAGTGGATAATTTCTTTAGTCTATCAGCCGCTGGGGAGTCATTTTGGCATGACTCTCTTAATACTCGACGTTCATCATTTATTCAAAAAAAATTATTTTACAACCTTTTAATGGTTAAAAACATTTAACACCCGTTAAATTAAATTTGAGTGAATGGAAATTAAAATGTTTAACCATAATTTAAATAAACCATAGTTTAAAATAATTTCGAAGCACGGGATGGCCTGCTAACTTTTTAGTGTTCTGCCGATTCTTCACCTCTTGCCTTTCTCTCGGTCTTTGCGGCATACGTGCGTGTGAAAGTGCGCTTTCTTTCTGAACCCTCAAATGCCCGATCCTCACATATTCTTCATCTCCCCAACTGCATTCCTAAGTTCCCTCTTCCATTCCTTATCCTCCTCATGAACGGAGTGTGGGGAACACTCATCTTCCTGCTCATCTCTTCGTGACAGTCTTTCTTCTTAGCGCCTCTAAGCGGCATTTCCTTTCTTCATTCGGATTCTAATCTCTCCCACAATATTCATTTGTCCCCTCTTCATAGCGGCGTAAGTCACTCTCTCAACTGTTCCTTCTCACGGGCTGAATTCATTCACAGGTCATTTGAATCTTTATATCTTCACTGTTCCTTTTCGTTTAGAAGAAAAAAGTTAAGCGGAGGTGATGTAAACCACCTCCTATAGGTAGTCACTTCAATTTCGGAATATTTATCAGTTAAATTTATTAAATTTTAAAATTACCTATTGAAAATGGCATGGAAGTAATGTTTGATATTGTCATAAAGGTCTTTCTTGCGTAAATCCGATCTCGAATGTATGTCAACTTAGGTTACTCCTCTTTCCAAAGGGTTAATTGTTGATTCTTAAAACCGTTGATTCGAAGAATGACTAAGTAAAAACATGCGGCATCAGCATTGCAAAATAGTGACTCTGCCCTCCACAATCAGAGAATTAGCGAAGATCATGAGGGCAAGAAGTCATTTTCTTTTCCAGGGCTTAAGATAATTCACGTTGGATTAAATTAATTGATTCGGAATGCTTGGTTACTCATCGGCGATTGTTTGCGATGTATTAGTTTCTTAAGCTCTCTAAATCCGATCGGCACATACGTGTTTTTATACGCATCTTTCGGATTGGGTATCCATATTTCAAGTCTTGCCTCTCTTCTGAGAAATAGAGTTCTTTGAGTGAGAGGATAATTAACCCTTTAACCTCTCCTTCTCCTTGACTCGAGTGTTATTTTTCGTAGATATTATAGAGAAATCCTCCATTCGCTTGATGAAAGAAGCCTAAGAGATTTTTGATGCGAAGCGATTAAATAAATCCCTTGTGTGTGGCGAGGTCGCCCCGTGAGTTATGGCTGCGATTGAGAAAAATGGCTGCTATCAGACTCTCGTGTTCCTCAGCCACTCTAAAAAAAGCATTGAAATGGCATCATCGCCTTTAGACTAAGAGTAATCCCATTCCGACATTTTATTTCGCCGATTTCTCCGCAAGGTGTCCGAACGACTCTTGTTATTTATTTATTGCAGTTAAAGCCAGGTGGCAATATAGCTATAGTATGTGGAATTCCGATAGTACAATATAATGTATGAACAGTAATACTAACAAAATTAAAATTTAGAAAAGTCGCACCGAATTATTATTTTTAATATCTTAAGTTCTAATATCCGTTATAAATGTGAATTCATTGATAATAAGAATTTGAGGAAAAGTTGACTCTTAAAATTAATAACGATGCAATAAAATAAATTAGAACGTTTACGATTTATAGCAGAAAGTCAATTTATTTCCTCCATCCTGAATGTATGTCAACGTATGTAAATATAAGAATGCAAGAATTAGTTTTGAAGTAGAAAACCCTTAAAATAACACAGATAGTACCATAATTATCTCTCGTAAATGTTGTATCCTTTATATTTCAAGAGGGACCTTTCTACTTAGTTTTATAGTTCAGCATCTCACCATTCGCGTGCGATTTGTCAATCTCGCCTTTGAAGAGAGGGGAAACTTTTTCCGTGTCGTAGGACGGCTTTTATTTTAGTCTTTCGTCATCTGAAATCCCTTCGCTACTCTCCGACTCCTCGAAATTTTCCCGTTTCTCCTTATTCTCTCCTCTCTCGAGACATTCCCGCGACAGTCTGTCGCTCCATTGGGTCGTTTTAAAATATTCATCCCTCTCTCTTCCCCATGTGACGGAGTTGAAGGGTCTCGGTTGGACCCTTTTATGGCCGTGTTTGATAAAGGAATTCGCTTTTCTAAAGGAGGGCATATATCCGCTAGTCCCTTCTCAAACACTACACTAACACGCGCGCGATTTTTTTCTCTTAAGCTTTTCGGGAGGTTTTTATAACACCTCGCCCTTTGCTTTTTGAAAGAGGGGAAGAAGTAAGGGAGCTCCTCTCTTGTTCTTTTCTTCGGCTTTCTTTAATTCAATCCAAAAGCGTGTACATTCCCCTCGAGGAAATGGCGTAATGGGAGTCTGTGACGTCATTTCCGCAAAAAAAAATTCGCATGTTGACCTTTTCCTATGATAAAACCGCAATTTGGAATGACCAATGAGTTATATATATGTGTTGTGTGTGCTCTCTAGTTTTTAATTTGATCTGCTCAGTTAATTAGTCGTTCAAACATGAATGTTTTCGGTACTCATGGGGAGAAGTTACATTAAAATTATCATTAATACATATAACATGTATTATTCCATCCCAATTTGAGTGGAGTACTGACGTCATCTTTGAAGAAAATTCCTCCTTTTTTTAAGCGAAGAAAAAATGTTGAAAGGGGTTGGATGAAAGGGAGTGAGTGAAGGAAGTTGCTTGATTGAAGGAAACGACGCTTGGAACAGTCGTTTTAATTGTGGCAGTTGTCCCAGCTAAGCTTTCAGACGGATTGAGATGAAAGCAAGGGAAGAGTTGTTGGGCGCCGCTACCTCTAACATCGCAGTGGGGTTTTTGCTGTTGCGAAACCGTGGTAAGAAGCAGAGTCCTTGAGTTATTGCTGGAAATAAAAAAGTTTGGAATTGCTTCCCATTTTGGAGTGTGATTTTCGAGGGAACATCATCGTAGAAAAACTTGCCCTGCAGCCGCCAGGGAATCATTAAGAGTTTCAAGCTTGTCACACAGGCGTGTTTGCTTCTTGGATTGGGTGAACGAGACTACGTTTAATTCTGAAAAAGTCTTAAGTTTTAAACTAATATTATTTTCCGGTAAATGAGAGAATTACGGTGGTTTTGTTTCATTCTATCCGAGTGTAACACCTTGGGCTTTCCCCTCAAAATCTTTGTAATGATGAATATTGAAGTAATGCGAGGAAATTAAACGCTTGCCAATGAATTTAAATTTCTTTTTGCTGAAAGAAGTCATCGCATCTATAATTTATCATAAGTTTTATTCGATGATATTACTGTTATGGAGGGAACTGAATGACCAAGAATATATAATTTGGTCCTTTGGTTTTCATTGAGGATATTGTTTTCAAATATTTTAAAAAATCAAGATTGAGAGAGCGCTAGTAATATGGAACTACATAAGAGGGAAAAATGAGACATTCTAAAATGTATTTATTGAAGTACTACCGGTGTCGACTTCTAATTATCAGATGTACCTGGTACCTTATGGTAATTCGGCTTTCATTCGGTCAACGCGGTAACAATTTTTCGTCCGTCGAAAATGCTGCGGCGTATGGGTGACGCTGTGCAGTCATTATCGTCATTCACTCCTACCCAGGGCGACCTTGGGTCATGATTCGTATCCAGCCCCTGAAAAATCACGCTCATTATCTCTACGAAACGACTTCCCCATTTAAAAAAAAGAAAAGAATGAAAAACCGGTCGTAGCGGGCGTTGAAGTCCTTCACTTCACAGGCGTCATAAAATCGCTCGTGCATAGCGTGTTGCGGCGATCCCGGGGCGTGTAGTGCTGGTTGCCGACCCAAAGGGCTCAGGTGTCGTATAGCGAAATGATATTCGGGAAGGATTATGGGATGGGAAGGATTATGGAATGGGAAGGAAGAGAGAGGGAAGCCGCGAATCCTTTTAATCACATAAAGGAAAGGAATATAGGTCTGGTTTGCGAGGGCATGAGAGGGATATTCGCGAAGGGGATTAGTATTAAGGGAGGATGGGATTCTATAATCCCTCCCACTCGTGTCTGCGAATTTGATATGTCTCCCTGGAATGCGTGTGGCAGAGAGGAAATGGGGGAGACGAATCGACCTTCCTACGGCTTCCCGCCTCCCCTTCTCTGGATTAACTTTCGCCCAAAACGACCTGCACCCTGTTCGCGCCAAACAGGACGATAGTGTAGACTGCAAGGATGTCGAAAGTGTTGGGGAATTTGTCCGTAGACTGGCGTGGGAAATGCAGAGGTCCCGCGCTTGTGTTCCACGAGGGGAGACACGGAATCGGACCATTTGCAGCGGAAGATTGCCCAAATTGAGTGTAAATGTGAAGCCGCGGAAGACAATCTGCACATTCGCAGGCTGTTCTTTGTTATCGGAACGAACTGATTAAGAGTGCAAATAATTGCATTATCGGAGAAAATTCCAAAGGCACGTAATAAGTAACTGTCAGATATCTGTTATCATATCCACTTCTCTGGGCTAGGTAATGGAAGTAATGGTAGGTAAGGTAGTTAATGGAAGAAAATATAAAGTCGTCTTAGTTTTGATTAACCCGGAAATATCTCTTCATAATATGTTCAAGGGCGACTTTTATCCATCTAAGCTTCTCTAAACATCTGATTCATACCATTTTTTTATGCAGAGGATGCTGTCGGAATATTTCTAGATTACGCATAATTCGCTGGATGTCCTAATTCTATCAGTCATTAGTCATTACTCATTCTTCATTGGACAGGAATTCATTCATTAGTTCGCCTTCCCTGTAATTTTTGAACGTTTACCTGCTAACATTCTCTTCCCTGTTAGGTACGATTATTGTGCTTGGCGTGATAGAACGTCAGCTTATTCACCGCTATCGCAGTTCATCCCTCTTACATTTCTATTCCACTATTGATATTCAGTGGACTTAGTTGAATTCCATCAAAGGTCAGTCTCATGATAATTGTTCGCCGTAGAGAATGTCCCTTCTCTTGATTCATACGCGGGACGACTGTGGTTCTTTTGACTAAGACCCTATAAAGGGAATAATTCTGTCATCTGCATGAATGAAGAAATTTAGATTCTCGTGTGTGGTTGGATTTGACAAAAGGTAGCATAAGACAGCCGTCATTTACGGTGGGGACTCAATATGAGGAGGGACCTCAATATGAGGAGCGATCTTTTCCTAGGCGTGGTGTTGTGGATAAACGCGAGAGTAACCTAAAAGCCTCTCCACCGGTATTTAAACTCGTCGTCCTACCTTCGTTTGGAATTCATTGTGAAACATCTACAAATCATTTGGCAATTCTCTCTTCAAACTGAGTGGGGAAGTGTAAAAATCTGCGCAGGAAAGATCTGTTCGACCTCTTTAAATGGAGAAATGAGAGATTGTGCGCATGAAATCGCGCTCTTTCGGTGATTGTGTGCGCTACTGTTTCGGATATTCGCGTTGCCTTTTAACACCTTCCAATTCCCTCTTTTGCATGCATTTCCCTCTCGACTACCGAAATTCCAAGTGCGGAACCTTTTCCATCGTTGCCTAACAACGTCCTCGCTAGCTTCCGTCAGTCTTTTTAAGTTTTCCTCCGCAATCAACTCTTTGCGCTTCGAAGCATGTGCATACTTAGTGCTCTTTTATCAACTCGGATGAAATGTTTGCTTTCATCACCGCTACCATCCTATTTTCGCGAGCTGGAAGTGGCGGTCGCGCTTAAATCATTTCGGAATTCCCATGAAGAGATCCTTGGCCTCCGAAATGACGCCGTATTCCCTCACTGTGTAATACAAAGCATGTTTTGCTCGCAATCTCAAAGGCAGAAAAGAACTCCTTTCTCCAACTAGTGGGATTTTAAGGTAACCTAGTCTGTATAATAAAGGCGAGAGTTTTCTTATTTTACTACGATCTTGTTTATTTTCTCTTCTAAATCTGAAAGAGCAAAGCAAGCAATTTTTCCTCGCCAGAAAGCGCGCCCTCAGGGGTTTTCCCCGATATGTTTTCCTTTCCTCTTTTTTTTTGCTGGAATAAATCGGGGATGCGCCGAGCGCAGTAGCTCCCAGGCACTGTTCACCCAAAAGCTCGCGGCGGAAAAACGAATTCGAGTCAGGATTCCCCAAACGTTACGTGTATGTTCGCGTATCTTTCTGCCATAGTTTTCTACGTTTCGTTCTTTTTTGTATTCTTTCGTCTGCCACGCACCGCCGCTCTCTTCCATCACCCACTGGCATACATTCTTTTTCCTCGTGTGTCAGAGATGCATTCGCGTTCACCTCTTATCATGCGATCTCATTTCCCGTCGTCTGAATGCCAAGTGTCCTCAGTGCGCATTATCTCCTAAGGATAATTAAAATGGCTGATGTTTCTTTTTCTCGCTGTCGTGTGTAATTAACCGGTTTCTCCTCCGCCTGCTAAGTTGATTTTCCATGCGTCACTCCTGCCCCGTATAATTTCCTTCCTATTTATGTGTATCCATCTCGCTTTTCCGTCTTTTTAGGATCTCTGATATCGTTATGTTAGACACTTAAGGGACAGTTTGGGATTGCGCATTTCAGAACTCAATTCTGAAGATTAGTTAATCCAATAATCCAATCCAATAATTAAGAAAATTCTTTCTTTCAGCGAACGTTGAAAAAATACTTCAGAATTCGGTTCTGAAGTCTCCGCGAATTACCAGAATTTCTTGTCGTAATAACAAACTGTCCTCGCGAGTGTATCTGTACTTAATACGTGCGGGAATTCATCATTAGCGAGAGCGAATACCGAGGAATATTTAAACTATGTATTATGCGATTTAATTTTTCTATAGTTCTTCTATTGTAAATGTTAAGTGTAAAGTCACTGTTTTCATTGATAAATATCGTATTGTGAACTGATCGCCTGAAGACTATTCCGAAATCGTAGTTATCTCTTCCGTCAAAGAACTAAGATTGCATTGCAGCCTCTTCTAATTGAACTCAATGGAGTTCGTGTTAAAATGGGCAGAAGATGAAGGGAAAAGACTAAGAAGTATGAATGTCGTCTATTAACTTATTAGCGCGTAGTTCTTGTGCATTCATTTACCCGAATGTTGTCTGAATCTTCATTTCGGAAAATATCTTTAGTAATACTTAAAAGGCATAGTTGGTAATGAGGAATGACAGATTTCTAATTTCCTTCAAAATTTCTAACGCGATTAGTCTTCAACTTTGACGTCGTCTGAGTTTTCACAATGATAATGCTGTGGGTTGAACCGACGTAAATAGTTGCTTAAATTACCGGGAATGCGAACAAAATAGTCTTTAGTACATACGTTCGTACATATGGAAAGCCTTTTTTACGATAAGTATCTCGGTTAATCCATTACTCTACGGGCATTACTCTCGGTCTACGATTTCATTCACATGGGCTTCCTAATGGTCCACCAGAGTAGCTCTTGGTGATGCAACCTGCGATAACGGTGGCATGAGCCCCTCGGGGAGGTTCCTTAGGGTGGTTCCAGAGTTCGGTGCCTTCCCTCCGCCCCACAATGCACCTCTCCGAACACGTGCAGGTCCTCTCTCCTTCCTCCGTGGTAGTTAAACGGAACTTCCGGAAATTTTCCTATTTTTTTTAACCGGTCGACCAGGAAAAACAACTGAAAACTGTTATGTGCTTTCCCGATCCTCCCCTTACTCCATTTCTCTTCTACTGAAACCAGTCGAGTATTTGACCTTGGTAGCTCGGGGGTGGAAGAAAGGGTTGTTCATCTTTCCTACAACTTGCATCAGCAAAAAGGGTTCGAATCTGACCTCTTTAGTTCTACGACGGCCTGCTCAGCTTGTCTCTTGGATCTTTTATGGTTGTCATTTTGGATGGCGGTTCACACTCTTTTTTGGTGGTCGAGTGTGGGTGGTTTGTTACCGTCACGGTTTCGACACTGTGAGGGAAGGGTTGAGTTCGTGGGGCGTTGCGGGATTCCTGTCCATATCCGGTGTCAGGCTGACCGTTTGCTTTCATAGGAACCTGTTGACCCAGAGAGTAAAGAAAGGGGTGAGGAAGGAATGACCTGAAGGCTTTAAAAAGATCGAGTCGCCGTGACAGCAATCTCAAGTTAACGTGGCATAAAACTAAAAGGACCCGTGCCATTAATATTATTCCACCGAGGTGGGAGATTTACCGCTAATTTCAGATGGCGTTTTTATCGATTTGCTGTCGTCGCGTACGTTTTTGGAAGCCGCGGGTTGATTAAGGGGAGAGATACTATTTTCTCACATGTGGTAGTGTGAAATTCCGTTTTTTCTATTCTCAAAAAAATGAAGTTTCTTACTGTTTCTATTTTTCTTTTGAAATTGTTGGCTTTTGATATAACGGTGAATTAATGAAACAATTCATGCTGTACTCGGAGGTTTATAACGAAATAAAACAACTTTACTCCGTCCACAAAAAATTTCTTGGATGGAGTCAAGTTTTGTTTTATTTAGTTTTAAATTTAACGGTGAATTCTAAGTAATTACTTACCATTAATTCATTGAAGAGAAAAAACTTTGTATTTTATATCCTCTATATCTTTTTATGGAAAATATTATATCTCCGTGGACTCCTGACGAGTGTTGGACATCGCATTCATCTCGAACGAGATACAAAAGGAACCTTTGATCTTATTATTTTTCTATATCCTTTGGAGATGATTCTTTCCTCTTTTCCTCTCTCATTCGGAAAAAAGTGGATGTACCCAGCTGTGTTTTTAACATTCCTTTCCAACCCCACCCTTCTGCAGCCTATCGACCCTGGTGGTGATGCCATCGACCTTCCCTTCCCCTCCATTACTCTACATCCCTCAGGCTGCTTTCCTTTTCAGGAAAGCTCTCCGAGTCCATCTGCACTCTCTCTCCCCTTTCTTTTCTCTCGGTATTTCTTTTCAAAGGACGTGAGAGTGGGAGAGAATGAGTTGGAGACAACTATCTCCATTCTGCGCCATCCACTTCCTCCGCCTCTTCATATTTCTCTTTCGCCCTCTTTCCCTCGTCCGGGCAAAGTTTTTATCTCTTACACCCCAACTTCCGATGATTTTTCTCCGTCTTCTCTCCACAGTCCTTCCTTTCCTCGAATTCTCTCTCAATTTACCTCGTTATATCTCCCTCCATTCTTTCCTTTTCTTTCCATTCTAACCTCACGGTTTCCTCCTTTTTATTTCGTGACCCTTTACCCTCATCTGCTTTTCAATTCCAGCGTATCTTATAACGCTGAGTTTAGACTACCACTGTAGCGAACTACTGATTATCTGTACTCGGATTATACGAGCGTAATTTTTATAATCTTCGTCGATATTTTCCGAGGTGGTCTTGAAAAAATTCAAACACAAAAAGACTATTTTCACGTTCTTATTCAAGGAAGACTTGCGTAAAAACTTTTTTAATGAGCTGTGGGAATAAGACTAGAATGGCATCGCTTCTAAATGATCCGCAGTCGTGTAAAAAAATCACTTAGGAAGTCCAATCGAAAATATCAGAATATGTGCGGAAAAATAATAAATTGTTTAATTAATTACATAAATCCTGAAAGCTATAAGTAGTAAAAGTCAAAGCTTGGATATTCCGTGTTTTCTGATCATTCGTGCATCCTCTCCCCATCGTTAGCCCGAATAATTGAGAGTTCACTGTTTTATATTATGTGAACCCTTTTGCTCTCTTTTCGTGAAATTTCTAACCTTTTCTATAACGGTACTTTTCATCCTGAAAGGTTTCAAACCAAGACTTCGTTTGAAAAAGTCTCATTTTTCCCCCTGAATACCCTGCCTAAATCTCTCACCTCCCCATCTTCTTCCAACCGAAATTTCTTCCTCTCGTTCTTCCTCTGAGAGTCTCCTCCTCCCCTATTTGTCTCTCAGTTGATGATGATGACCCTTGGAGATGAAAACTTTCTCCGTTTTTTATCCCACCTCTCTCCCGTGAAATTCCTTCTCCGAATTGTTTTTTCCTCGCTTTTTTCATTTCGTCATCTTTCCACCCACTCATTCCGATTCTTCCTCAGGTGGCGTACGTGTTGATTTCTTTTGTTTTCTTCCGTCGTTTGTTTCTCTTATCGGGTTTCGGGGGCAAACCGCGGGTGTACGCCTCACTTCGCGTTTGAATCTAATTTGAGATGAAAGGTTTCGTTCCTCATTAGCATCTTTCCAAATACAGCGACACGAGAATATTTCCTCGGTGGTCAACTTTTGCACCTATTGTCCTTTTCCTGTTAGTGATAACGCTGTGGAGAAGACTTCATTACATTTTTCTTGCTCTAGATTTGAACTTATCTCTTGTCTTGCGGAAAGCTGTCGAAGCAGCTCGAAGAAAAATACGCATTTGTAACCGGTTATTCGGCGATATTTCATTCCATAAGCAGTCGTGTCCTCGTTTGTTTCCTGAAGATATCCCAGACATTTAAAGGTCAGTAGAAGGTTAATGCTTGCACAATACTATGTAATATTAAAGCATTTGAAGCTATATTACTCTCGCAGAAAATTCTTTTGGGGACTTTGGGAAGTGTCGATTCTTTCTGAAGAGAGAGGAGTTCTCAGAAATGTTGATAGATAATAAAACTTTCGATGCAAGAAAACTTTAGTATAGTGATGGGCATAAATTATCACTTACGCATGAAAGGTACAGAATGTATGGGAAACATCTTATTCGGGACAGAATTCAACGGACATGTAAAGCTTAAATTCATTAAGTCTTCCTCTTAATATTCCTTTGAAATATTACACCACCTTATGCTCAAATTCAACCTTCGTCGGTAACGCCGTTTTGAAATATTCGTCTTTGCGAGGAAGTTTTACATGCATCGAAGAATGGAAGTCTCTTCTAAGGCAAAAAAATTAACTTTTTGTAAATGTTAGTCAGTGGGACTCATCGGTTGGTAGATCCGGACGGCGTTGCTCAAGATTCCATTACTGGTTTCGCAACTCCGTTAAAAACATGCGAAGGCGTCCAATTAGTATTCTCCTCTCCGCCGATGCAAATTCATTTCCGTCTCGCCGATGTAGTCTTTTCGATTAATCGAAGCGTGAACCCTATTAATACCTTAATGCCTCGAATTTTTCTCATCCACTAGAGTTCCTTCACAATTCTCTTCCTTTGCGCTAAGCTTTTACATTTATTAGCATATTGCTGTATCAGAAGTGAAACATGCTTTGCATGGATAGAAATATGCTAACGTATTTTGGGGCGTGGAATATATTTGTTATGCATGGCATGAGTAGGAGGGCGGAATTTCTAGAAACAAAAGCCACTCAAAGTGCATATTAGAACTACGCGTGAATGTCCTGCGTTACCTTTAAAGCTGAAGTGCAAGCTGTAATCATCGATAATTGGTTAATTCCTGTAGTTATCAGTTACGGCTGCCGTATACATCCGGCGCTCTGAAAGTATTTTTGTCACGAACATGTTAGTCATTGTTTCTCTAACTTCAGCATAGTTTCATAAAAATTATCATTTTAAACTTATTTCTTTATTTTACATTGCAATATATTTCCCTTGCGTATTATGGTATCCAATTTAAGTTGCCAATCATATCTGTTGTTCGATCAGATAATAAATAAATAAAAGGAGCTTTTACATTTACTAAAGATACGAAATGTTGTAAAGAAGTCTTACAAAGATTCAAGAAGATTAAAAGGAATTTATGCTCTGCATAAATTGAGAAGTACTCGTTAAAAGTTTCAGAATATCGATCGATTTTAAAGCTCTCCAGGGTATGAGTGCGAAGAAATCAAGCGGTCAGATATTTATTTTGAATCGCCGATGGAAGGGTATTCAACCGTATTATTACCCACCTTTGTCGGTGAAATGTATAACCTTGTATTTTATCTCCGCTTCCGTTAATCTAAAAATTGCTTTACGCAGGGTGCTTCAGCTAAAAAACAGGGCGTGATTAAATAAATGACTCAAGGTCCGGGGCTATCGCGATGCTTATCGTTCCGCCCTTTGCCCTTGTGCGGGGGAGTGGACGACCGGATGCAGCAAAAGTGTTAGGTGCGACAGTTTCCTTCCACAAAAGGATTCGCCATTTCCCATACGAGTATTGAAAACAACCTGACGCTGCCTTCAACGCCCTCTTGTTTGACTCGCGCGAATATTTCGTAAGCCCACTTTCCCTTTCACCTTTTTACTGCTTGCTGATCCTTTAAAACGATTCATATTTCTCGGAGGGAGAATTTTCTACTTTGTATATAAAATATGCTGTAGTAATTGCTATCTTTGTTTGCTCGAAGAGACACTGCAATTTGAATTAGAAGTTTTGATCCGTGTTTCATAGTTCTTCGAGAGGAATTGAAAAGGCGGTACAAGGATACAATCGCCGGGAAGGGCTACCTCTGATCTTTCTTTTTCTCGCATAAAACTACAGAATTAAATAGCAGAGTTAGATAAGGATATCGGTGTTTCTACGCCCCTTGCTACGCGCCATTGCTGGCCTGCACAGACAATTTGTGAACGTATACTTCATCGTTATGTTTGGGTTTGAAGTTGTAAATTGTTATTCAAACTACGGGATTCAAAATCGTGTATACCGTGTGATTCATTTTTTCCCCTCTGTATGCTTTTGATGCCAACGGCGAAATGCTCATGAATAATATTTTCAATTTCGGCGAAAAAGTTGATTCACTATTTTCCTATTATCATTTCAATAATCATTTTTATAGTTTTCAGTATGATACGTTCTAGTGAAAATAATTTAAGACTTGGAACTATATATTATACTCGTAGAAGCAAATTTTTGAATTTCCATTTAACATAACATAAAGAATTTTTCAATCGAATTGCTAGCAGAGAGTTGTCTTATTAAAAAACTACAACTAGCAATTTGTGGCGTGGTACATTAATTGGAGTCATACACGCACTTATGACTTATGCTAATGTAACCCGATGGGCGCCAATTTGGTGTCAGCGTACGTGAGGGGCGTTCTTACAAAGGTAATTCGTCATTTTTTATGCGTACTGTGCTCACTTGAGTGATTATCCCGCCCAGTCACGGTTATGTCATTTGTGATGAGTAATGTTGGAGTGATAGCTTCTGTTTTCGTAATTCACGATCCTCCGCCGTGAGTCAAGGCATGAGGTCCAACATCACTAAGAAGCACCCTTTTTAAATTTAAGGAGTGGATGACGAAATCCTCACACACACCCTTGTACTTAAAGAGTTAACAATGGTGATGATAAACTGTCTGTCCGTCGAGGAACCATCCCTCTTTAGAAGGCTTCCCTGCGTGTCTTTGGGTGGCTTCCTCCCTCACTCTCCAACGTTTAGCATTTCCTCCCACCAAATATTATTGCAACGATCGCACGCGATGTCAATGAAGGGGAAGATTTAAAAACGTAAGCCGCTCTTCTCTGTTTATGATTGCTTCGGGACGAAGCCGACAATGAAGAAACTTTGCTACTTTTTCTAATATTGTCCGAATAATCGTGAATATCATATTGGGGATTGCGGGAGCATTTATAGGAGTATTTCGTAAGTTAAAGCTGTATTGATCATCTTCGATGTTTTGGAGATTTTTCTTTGTTCCAAATGATGTATTATAAGGAGACATGGCTAAGAAGGGTGAAGAAACTCGAGACTGGACTATCGCCGTGTTTTTTGATGATAAATTTACCAAGATAAGCCTTTAGCGACTGACGAGATATCGTTATTTATGTTTGGGGTAATATTCGCCGTTATCGAGGGATCGTCTGGCGACGGAGTCGGCAACCTTTTCGTAAAAGAGTGCTTATTTGAGATAGAGGCGAAACCAAACACGAGAAAGATCAGCAGCGCATTTCCATTGAAATTTTTATTTTCCTAAATACTTTGTCGGTAAATCATATTGCACTTCTAATAGATCTATTTATGACTTGGGAATTGAAGATTACAAATATAATCGTAAATTCTCCCATAACTCTTCTGTACGATGCCTAATCTTTACCACTGAAAAAGATTTTCGAAGTATAGAAAAGTTTTGGTAATGTTACTTTCCGATCCTCCGTGAACTAATAGCCTTCCTAAAAATGCATAAAATTTAAATGAATTTTGGCGACAAAATTTTTTGCTGTAATGAGACAAATCCCTTTGATATTTGAGCAGATGATTCGGATAAAGTAGAATCTTTTCATCGAGCTCCCTCTATTGGGGTTTTATTTTCTTAAAATATTCTCGGTCGAAGTTAATGGAGATCTGTTGGTTAGTTCAGTGATTTTTTACCTGCGGAGCGGTCTGACGGCATTCCAGTAGCACTCAATAAACGGAGGCAGCAGCGGTTACTTCTCCCTTTCCTTTAAGCGCGAAAAATCCCTCATTGTAGAGATGGAGATGACATTGTGCTTCACTCTCTGGCGTCAGGATGAATTAGCTTAGCTCCTTCTCTTATCTATCCACGGAAGCTTTGTAAAGGCGTTCGAATTTTTCTGACTGAGTTATATAATAATAACGTAAATTTTAATGTTATTTTCAGCCGTTGGATACCCTCTCTCCCTGTATCATTAGTGGAGGAATGTTTTACATTTGAGTCGAAGCTTTTATTCCCGCTAATGTGCTTGAAGACAAAGTTTTCTGGAGCATCCGTCGGCCATCTGTTCCAATTATCGCCTCGGCGTCAAATATTTACCACGTCTTAACGTTGGCAATGAACGGTTCTTATTTAATCATCCCCACGAATTTCATAATTGAACTTTTAAAAATTCGCTTTGACCGTGCCTCCCCCTGCTAATGCAGTTCATATTCTTTCGTCAGCCTAAAAAGCAGGCGCCGTACGGATCTACAATTCGCTGCAGAACGAGGGGAAATAAAAGCCAAACATGAATGGCCCAGAAGGTATTGTTGATTCAGATGGAATCTCTGGATCGAAATTCACATAATGAAGTTCCATATCCAGCGGCCATCATATCGCCGCTCGTGGAAAGGCGAGAGAAACTTACAAACCTACCGTAGGGCTAGGAAGAATTCGAAGGCCTGCGGTCTTAACCACTGCCAACGGACGGTTGCCTCCCCCACTTTCCGCTCCTGTTCCTCCCTCACACCACTCCTTCTTACCTGATCCTCCATCACCGCTTCCCACCTTTTTCGCTTCCTCTGCCGGCCGCTGCCCACCCCTGGCGCTGTGGTCACTCTTTCCCAAGGCCTTCTTCCCGCCCTCCTTGTAGCATCTTCCATCACACCTTCTCATTGTTATAAGCACCTATTCCCGGAGGTGGAAAGTCTCAGGTGGGGTAGGCGCCATTTTCCCTGGCCTAACGTAATTAAGCTACGGAAAATTTTTCCGTTTCTGGAGGATGAATGTATCTAACGTTCCTCCGGTTTGAATTATTAATCGAGTTAAGCGAGAGAGTCGGGGAAAGGGGAGCCTTCTATGGAAGTTGGTCTCTTCTTTGATAACATAGTTATTTGTTACACGTAGGCTTCGAGGTTATGTGGTTTGTCGCTTATGAAAGGAGTTTGTTATCGCTCTAGGATACTATTCTTACCAGTTTGAGTTTTTTTGTTGGTATCTTTTTTTTCCATCTTGTTTCACCCCGAAGAAGTTTTGCCTTTGTATTTCTATTTTGATTTTTTTATCTTGGGAATATTTCCCTAAGAAGGAAATATTTTCCCAAGAGAGGAAGAAATATTTTTAGTCCTCGTGCAGTTCTCTGAAAGATTTATCCAAATATTACCATCACAGTCCTCTTTCCTATCGAATCTTTTATAGATATGTTTGCGTGAAATCATTTGAAATTCCGAAGCCGGAATAATTTCAAAAGATCGGTGTCTCATCTGAGGAATATCAAAGGGTTAAATCGATCGGAGTCGAGTAGTGAATGTGAAAGAATCTTTCAACTGCCGATGAGTCTCTCTTGCCTGCAAGTAGTGAGCGTGATTCTGTCAGATGGAAAGTATAATGCGGCTTTCCCAGTCCTTGGAAAAAAATCTTTTGAATCGCGTTACGAGAGACGGAAAATCACCCTCGCTGCACATTTTCGTTTCCGTCTGAAAAATTCCGTTGCGATGGCACGTAAAATCTCTCCTCTTTATCTCCGTTCCTTTGTTGAAGGAGCCCTCGAGTGATTCAACATAAGGACTCGCGATGCGCCCAAAACCCTTTTGTGCCCCTCCCGTGAAAAATTTCTTCCTCTCCCACTCTTCATCCCCTCCTCCTCTTCATCCCCTCCTCCTCCTCAGCGTCTTTTCCTGCAATGATTCACGTCGATACCGTAATTTTCCAGCGCTTCGTCTGACTGGCTTTTCTTCAACCATTGGCTACTTTTAATCCGAGTTTGGACATCGAAATTGAGTATGATACTCATTGTTAAGGGGGTTGAAGTAAATCATGTGAAGTTCTTATTTACTTCATTCGATCTTGCACATGTATCAATCTAGCTCGGAATTGTTTCTTGTAACAACCTAAGTATTATAAATTTCCTCTTCTCTCGTTGAGGGATTCTATTCATCTTCCATCATTCGAAACTCTAAATAAATGAGGCGGAAATTCATAGCAATAAAAATTAGAATCTGGCTGTTTCGTGGGTGTAGCCGAAAGAACGAAACATGGATGCTTTCTTTCTGTAGATTAATTATTGGTAAGGGGATACATCGTGGTCATCTATACTTCCTGTCCACAATTAATTAACTTCCACATAAATTAATGTGAAGGTTGCTGAATTAGTGATCGTCGATAAGCTACTGTCCTTATGTGCTTCATTGCTGATATATTGGTACTAGTAGGGTGGTAGCCCTGTTCTACTCCCTTTCGTCTCATTTCCCCAGATCTCTTTTTTCTGGGCCCTCTCGTCCGACTCTGTTCTTCAGTTTCTTCCTCCCGACCTTGGGAAATCCTCTCCTGAGGTCCTTCACCAACTCGGCCTTCCCTCCCAGACCTAATGCTCCTCCTCTTCCAAGGGCTGCCAACTGCCGGAGTGAATTTCGCCACAAGCTACTCTTCAGTGTCTTTCGGTGGGGTGAATTTGCAGGTACGCTGACCCTCTCCGCTTCCCTTCTTTCTTTTCATTTCTCCCTTTTAAACTCCCCCCTCGTTTTCTTCCATCTTTTGCGTCTGGGGAAACTTTTCTGAAAAACTGTGACCGATGATTGTTCTTCATCGATTTCCGGAGGGAGAAGAGTATATCACGTCTTTTCTGAAAAAAAACGTTTGGTTGGTGTCGTAAAAATTCATTTCGGAACTTCTCGCTTAATTCTCTACGGAATCCATGAGAATTGCGCAGCAAGAAATTCTGTGATTGTTTCAGTTTTTAGTATCTCAACACTCGCAAAATTCTATGAATTTCGATAAACAATTCTAGATATTTTATTCGGATTTTTCCCGTGGTCTCATATAGGCATACTTGATCCTGTTCGATACGAATTAAATCCTTGCCTTTTCTGAGTAGATGAAGTTCGTCTACTCAGAAAAGGCAAAGTATTAGCTTGCGTTAGTCATTCATCATCGAATTGCTTGACGGTATCTGCTACCGATTTTACCCAAACATCTCTAAATTTTTCGTTCTTTTTCATGCTTATTGATGTGATCGTATCAATCTTTCGGCGAATTGAAAAAATAAGAATTCTTGGAAACTCGTGCTTTGGTTCACTAGCTTCAGGGAAACTGTCTTAAAAACATTGGAAGAATTTGAGGTCCCGCGAATGGGCATCCGATTGTATTTTAAGGAAATAAAGAGCAATTTTCTTTGCTGCTCCTGAAGTTGGTAATAAAAGCTTTGAGTTGGAAAGTGAGGTGATGCTCTGTTCTTTCATAGGTGCAGTTTGTCTTATTCAACAGAATCCTTCGGAAAATAGTCCATATTTATTCCTCGGAAGAAATTATATATCCACCCGACTAAAGGTTTGCAAATTCCTGTTTTCCCGCTTTCTGTAATCCACTCAATCACAAAATGACTCTCTTCGCAGTGCACCTGAAGAAAGGAAAAACATAGCAGACGATCTCTCATTTTGTCCCACAGCCAAAAGGGGAGATCTGGTTTCGACTCCCGTTCCCTTGTTTCAAACAGTTTTCCGCACGGGACTTGGGAAAACCGTTCATTTACCACTTCCAATTCTCAGGCAAAAAATCTTTTTCGTATTCAACTGCGGTAGTGCAGTATTCAGAGAGAGCATCTCTTCCTATTAAAGTATCAAAGAATTTGCTGGACCTTGTTTCGACTCGTATATGGTAAATTCCTTGCATTCAAACCATCACGTTACTTTTTATTCGTACGTTTTAAAAAACTAAAGTTCTTTCTGCTAAAGAAAACTCAGGCAATGACCTCTTCCCCCACTAATTCATAACATCTTCGGAGAAAAACTTCACTTAAGAACAGTCCTCATTATCACGAAACGAATTTTTGAATGCGCTTCATAGGAAAACCCATTCATTCATACACGAGAGAACGTAATAAAGAACTTTTAATGTTTTGGAACTTGAGTGTATTCATGATGATCCTCTTCTCAGTCATATTATGTTAGGTAGATCTGAAAATGAGCTCAGATTGGTGAATCAAGGAACTGGAATTCAAGAAACGTCATCAGTAGTAGTTTAAGTGCTGTACAAATCTGTAATCAATCATTTTTCTTTTGAGGGAATGTTTTTCAACCTAAAACTTTGAGATGAAGGAATCTACAGAAATCGATCGCCAACCGAAAATAAAACATCTTATTTGTCGATGAAGTATCCTAGAAGAAACACTTTTTTTTATTCATAAAGCAGTTATTCAATCACCCGATAAAAATGATAAGTTTAAGAATGATTGTTCAAACTGCATTTCAATTGTTATATTTTTAAGTGACTGGAATTGATATATCGTTTCAATCCCTGCTTTCGGATTCAGTTGCGTTTAGTCTTAAACTGTTCGTCGTTGTTTATCATCCTATTGAGCGCGACCCAATTACCAGCTTCCATTTTTTTCTGGGAATACTTGGTCCCGCGCATTCTATACAATGCAGTCGTTTCCCGGAAACCGGAAGTTCTTGATGAGCAGCATGCGCTGTAGTTGGTTATCGTTCCAGCATAGAAGATTCTCTCAAAAGACAATAATGAGTTTCAATGCGAATCTTTTGTTTTCAAGCTTCATGCATTACTCACTAAATGCTATATTCACTTCACTTTATGGTGGAAAATGAATGCAGAATGCTTGTTTATTGCTCTGCGAAGAACTTGATTGTTTCCGATATTTCAGCAGTTTCATCTGAAATCAATGTAATTTCCCTTAAGCATTATTTTTTATTTCAAAATTTTATTTTTTACCTGTTTAGAAAACTCGCTGAATCTCCCAAAAGAATTTCTGCGCCTAATCGAGATAAATGCTTCTATTGATTCTATAAGCTAATCGAAACTGAAGTATTCAAAATTTACAGAAATGAGTGATAGTGATCGGTTGGTGGATTTTAGTAAGAGTTTTTAACTGACATGGTCAAGCCTTACTGTTTTTTCTTTTCATTTGTGGAGTTTGTTGAGATGTTTGCTAATTGCTTTCAATGTAAAGAATTTCTGAAACCATTATTAAACCTTGTTAAAACCTTTCTATTTTGTTGGTGAAGATATTTCCGGCGAACCTACATCGTTTTAAGGAACATCCATCGAAAGTTTCGTTCATTATGCACGTATGGAAGTGTACGATTTTGTGAATATGTGGTTAAATAATACTTCGTCAACTACTCATTGAAGTGTCAGCCTCTTGTACAATTAAGTCTTGAGTTTAGGACAAGTGGGCAACCGAAAAGTGTCTTCACTACTTCTAACTCATCTCCAATAGTTCGTTTAGCACATGTAGATGTATGGAAATAGCTGACACCAGAGTTTCCTCGTGAAAAGTATTTAGTATTTTTCCTGAAAATTAGGCTTCTACCGTTTAAAAAGAATTTCGAAATTCACCAGTCTCTATTTTAGATTATTCAGTATCCGCGTTTCAAGGTAGTTTTGTTTACATCCGAAATCTTCCCAATGTCAAGTTATTTAGACACCTCGGGTCCTCTAGATTTCATCCAAGTAAATAATTTTAGCCTCCTTCAACCGTATCGGCAAAATATTTGATCAGATGTCTTACCAGTGAGATTCTTAGGCCTGATCTCTAATGAAACGAGACTCTCAAAAATCGTTCTCGACGACAGAAGAACGTTAAATCTAAGAATAGATTAATTAGTGACGATGGAAATCAATGCTACCTCGAAGGCCACCGCAACGAGCCTTCTAATTATAATTCCTCAGCAAATCCGCGCTTTTCGCATAGATGTCGTTCCCTCCCTTCGCGACGAATCCCATTTACCCCTTTTAAAACGTAATTACTGTCATTTCTCCGTCACTTTCCCTCTTTAAACGGCTCTCTCTATTGAAGGTGGCGCCAACGAACGCGCAAAGTGTGTGGAAAGTGACGAAACACTCATCGACCACCTTTCTTCCAAATTGACAAATAACTTCCGGTAAACATTTCGATAATGTCCTTTTGTTTGCTGCTTGCTTAACGAAGTCCACCTCTCAGGGGGGTCCGCCCAAGTGGCGGATATAGTATCTGGCAGGCGCTAAGTGGCCGACCCTTTCTTGTGTATAAGAAGGCGTGCAACACATTCCGAAGGGTGAGGTAACAAACACATCATGGTAATTCGGGACTATTTGTGGGAGGGTCTGGGAAATTGGAGGTGAGTGAAGGAAACTCGTTAATGGTCTCCTAGGCGCCTTAAGTGTCTATTTCTGTCACGAACCCCTAGGAATGATTGCATCTCCCTCGAAACCCTGGCCTTGGTGAAAATTTTACACCGTGGCCATTTCCATTAGAACTGGAATTTCGCAATGTCGAAGCCATCCTTCGATTTGTGATTGCCAAATCTTTGGTGAATTTTGGATATCTCATTAAGCTGGTATTGCGAAGTCGCTGGCGATTTCAACTGCGCCGTAGAAAAAGTCTCGCTCTTAGCATGTTGAAAAATATTTTTCTCCGAGTTCGCTGTAGGTCGAACGAATCTAAGGGCGATAAAAGCTCAAGTTCACTTGAACTTCATAACGTCCCCACTCTTCTGTCTGACGTAATGGTGGGCATTACCCAGATGTTGCATAAAATTGGGAATATTTAGAAAAGATTTTAAACTATGAGAGACTTATCTCAGAAATTTCAAGGATAGAGCATCGGTTCTCGACCAGATGCCATGAGAAACATCGGTGAAATTATGAGGTTACAAATTTTTATTATTCTTCTAGCGATATACAAATAACGACGAATTCACCCCATACCACCGGCATACCACGTGTCTACCAGCGACTTGTAGGAGGTATTTGCAGATATGAAGTTACTTTCTTCCGTTAGTGTAGTATTTCGGTTATTTTATTCAAGATCGCATCTAAATTCAGGAAATTCAAATTTTAGAAGTGCAATTATTGAAGAAGTTTACCCATTTGTGACAGTTGGTCCCTGCCGCGAGCGGGAATTTCCTATATAAGGGGATAATTAGTGTCATAATACTCATTTTCAAATCCAATCATTCTTTGCATTTTTTCTGTAATGGCATTATCCAAGAAAGCTTGAAATTTTAAATGCACTCCCTTAATACCATAGAATACTCAATACATTAAGGGTTTGAAGGGAGTCGCGGATTTTGTCAACGCTTTCAAAGAGAGCGTTTTAACACGGGTAAAGCTGTATGAGAGGAAACTTTCGCAAATAACGCATCTTTACATTCGTCTTTGGAGGTTATTTTGGTATAAGTGCGTACGTGATCTCCCTCATATGAGCTACCCTGTTTTTGTTTTCTTCACATTCATTCCTCTTTTCCCTTTTTATGTTGGTCAAGGCAAAAGCTATTTTCTCCTATTTATAAACAAAATCGATACTTAAGTTTTTTTACGAAATTCGCTGGCTTTTCGAACGCTCATTCTCGATCTAGGTTGAAATTTCTATTCAATATTTTTACAATTTTCTAAGAGGCATTTTTACGTATTTCTCAAAGTAATGAATCAGTGAAGTGATGATCCGACATTATAGAACTTCACAAGAATTTCTTTAGCGAATTTCACATGTATGAACCTTCTTTGTGTAAGTTGTGTATTTTACGTTTGTGCTTTCAATTGAAATAAATTACCCTGCCTCAGTCAGATTCATCAAAGAGATTAACCCTTTTCCACTCAAATGAATTTCAATGGATTACAATAATCTTTTCGAGCAATCCACTTCAACGATACTTAGTTTTGCGTGGAAATATGACTTAGCTGCGGTGAGGTTTTGAATCAGGTGCCGAAGTCGTGACGTACCGGTTTTCTGTTTTAATACACAGGCATCCCTTACATTAGAACTCCTTTCGAAATATTTATCAAACCTAGTAGGCCAACTCTCTTCAGCAACACCTATACTCCCCCCAACAAGTCGTTAATGGAAGTTTTCGTTTGTCGTGGAATTTGGGACGCGCTGTGCCGACATGAAGATTGAGGAGCGGCAGAAAAGTAAAATTATTCGCCGGACGTGTGGAATGTGTTTAGAAAGTCATTTCGACCGACTCTTAGGACGAGTTCCGCGGGGTCGTTACTCCTTTTCTAGGCAAGTCTTCCTGTGACGTAAGGACCATGTCCTCAGTGGGCGTGTCCAAGCACGTGTTGAGGATGTTTTCGCATTTGTACTGGAGCGACCCATTTTCGCGTCTTCGGTGCGAACCCTCACGCGATTCCTTCTAAAACCAGACTCTCTCGGCAATCTGAAAATATCCTCGATAAAATCTCCCCGTAAATAACGGATTAGGTGTCGGAGTTGAAATGTTTGATAGGGAAGGGTGCAAGGGACATTTTTCTGATCCCTTCGATGCATGCTGAGAGGATTTCTGTGATCCTCTTGGCCTGAAGATTTATTTCTTGATTTACTGCTTGTACCTTGACGTCTCCTGGGTATATCCAGTTGTCCAATTGGTAACTGTCACTCGTTGAATAAACAATGATAATTCGTTCTGTTAATTCTGAAAAGCTTGTTAAACCTACTTCAGTTGAACCAAATTCATTCTGATGATATAGTAACATTAGCGTCTTACTTGAATCTTCCTTACTTGACACTTTTTCTTGTTTTCCTGTCTCTTCACGGAATTTTTTTTTATATTAGCGTAGTTATAACTTAATTTATGTGCAGAAATAATTTTCGGTGTTTCGTTTTTCAGATTTAAAACAGAAGCTTCGCTTCAATGAAAGGCAGTTCTTAATTAACATCAATCAGCTTTGCTTTGAAAACTGTATCTTCGCATGCCCCCTATTGCTATCTTCTCTGCAAGAAACCTGTGGTTAATTATTGGCTTCCGTTATCCAGTTTTAGATCTGTTAGGTTTTTGATAGAACTAGTCATTATTAATGATGAGCGGAACGATCTAGGTATTCAGTTTTTCAGAGCGAAATAACTCCTCAAACTTAGATGAATATTTAAAAACATTTATGTTCCTATTCGTGCTCTGAATCCTTGAATTGAATCCGAAAAATAATTTATGGACTGCGTCCTTTAATATTGATTTGAACGAAATTTGTCAATCGGAATGTTATTTTATTTATTTCGCAAGGTAAGAATAGATCGGTTTGCGTTCTTGCAAGGAATATGGTAACAATTTTGGTAGAGGTAATCTTTCCCAATGTATTCGTTCTAATTTCTGGCTGGCAATCCGGCTAATCCTGAATTCAAAATGTTTCGTTTAGCTTCTCCATTGGTTTAGAGATGGGTGCAACAAGTAATCGAGAAAATCGATTGAATGTTCCTTATCGATCTCGGGATGCCAACTGTTGTGTTCGTATCATTCTTTCAAGAATCCCTTTCCAATATCAACCGTACGAAAGAGGCGTCGTTAGCAATATTCATGCGGCAGTCCTCTTTTTTGGAACGAGAGGTGATTTTCACATAGCGATTCGACTGCTGATTTCTCGACGTGGAGAGATGAATTTTCACCTCGGTCGAGTGAAAAATCAATAATGCGGCCGTTGGCCGGGATATGAGTACCGGAATTTTGCTTGGCGCGGAACACGGCTTAATCTTTTCCGGCAAATCCCATCACCCGTGACGTGGGCTCTTGAAATTCCGCTGATGACTCCAAAAAGAGGGCTATAGTAGAGAGAGTGTGATCACAGCATCGTTTGGGAAGTGGGGTGAAAATGAGCGATAAGGATCGAGAGCGATGGAATCGCAGTGGGACAATCGGTGAGTGGACAAGCAGATTAGAGGACGGCACGAGCGTGGTTTCTCCTCAAAAAATGGGGCTTTACCCGTGTTCTACTTTTGATTAAAATAAAATATCTTGGTTTTTAATTATTTCTGTGATAATCCTGGAGAGGTGTAGATAAGTTTTTTTCAACGGCAGAGAGCAAATATGCCTACATTTTCATGTGGAACACAAGTATTAGACATAATTTGTTTATATAACCCAGCATCGATAGCGTAAGAAAATTATTTGATTCATGAGTATTGTATTAGAGACAATTTCCGCGAATGTTAGCGGAATTTGCAAGATTCTTAATGTGGTAGCTGAGATGTATTCTTTTCGCAATTCAGTTTTTTAAGAGGCTAAATGATTGCCTAAAAGCCTCTTAGGTGAGATTTTTGTTCGTTTAAGATTCATCAAGTTTCATAATCGTATGTGAAGGACATTTATTTGAATGTTCATAATCTGTAGTGTTAGGACGAACTTTTTGGAGCGAGATATTAAAAAGAAAAGAATTTTAACGTCCACTACAATTTTTTTTGTGGATATTGCAAAGCTTTTCTTCGTTTGAATACGAGTGCTCTTTAATGTCAGTTCCTTAAATTGTAGCAGTAGCAAATTTACTGATCTTGAATTAACTGATGTCTTACGTCGAATAAGGAATCTCTTCCATTCACTTTCTAGTCGGAATTGATTCTGTTAGAAGGTACTGGTCTTTCGAACTCAGTATCCATACTTCGTAACCAAGTCGTTTCTTTCGGATTCTTTCTCACTGTCATATCCTTCCGGTGGCACGCGAAAGCCATTTATCCCATATCTCCATTCGAAAACAAACCTCACATAAGCTGCTCGCTATGGTAGCGCTTCCGTGGTGGCCACCAGATCCAGGGAGGACAGAAATAGTCTGTTCGGCCGATATAAACAGCCGTAATTCTCGTACCTATCCCCTCTTCACTTTCCCCTTCTTAAATCCCCTCCCTTCTTTCTATTGCTCCCTCCCTTTGCTCTCCATTCCCTATGTCAGTGGCACAACACTACGCCCTTCTTTTCAACCTATTCTCGTCTTCCTCTAGCCTTTTACACCCAACTTGTTTCCTCTTTCCATTTGATTTTTTTTTATACTATCTTCTCTAGTAATCGCTTCCGAAGCTCTTTTTTATCCTTTTCAAAAATCTTCCGTGCATCTGCTTCTCATCTTTTCGTTTTATGCTCGTTTCTTCCCTACTCACTGACATCTTTTTTATTCTTCAGTTTGCTTTATTTTGTTTCGTTTACGTTGACCGTATTTTTCTGTTTTTTATTCCCCTTCAACTCCTTATCCTATTATTCTAATCTGCCTTTCGGAAAGTCGGAGTTGTTTTTATTTTGTTCTCCTCTTCAATGGAAATAATAATTTAGTTTTCTCTCAATTTTCGCTTATTCAATTTATCTCCATAGATTAGTTTTTAAACTTGTGTTACTCTTCTTTGACTGTTATCTTTGTGACTGAGATGTTTAAACGTTAAATGTCTCTCTGACATGTCATTTACTACGTAAAAAAGTGTCTTTTTAACTTGTCATATTTCATAAAAACGTCTTTTTAACATGTCATACTCCGTAAGTTCCCAAGAGAATTCGATCTTTTAGAAAAACGTGTTTGGCACATATTTGTTGAGGATTAGCAGTTGCTTGCAAAGTGGTCAACAACTGTAATTTTCTTCTACTCTCGCCTCTATTAAAGAAGACCCTAAACTGTAAAAAATCACGCCGCAACTTTTATCCCATCTTTTTATTGGTTATTGAATAAACTTAACGTCACCACTTACGCTATTTCCGTCACGAAATTTCATTATCTTAGTATAGTGGTTCCTTGTTTAATGTCTGTACAATCTTGTTTAATGTCTGTACAATGGATTACAGTAGTCAACTTCAACCATGGTTAGCAAAGGTGCAATTTCCCACGAATAAAAATGTATTTCTTCCGGCTCCTCCTCACTACCATAGTAAGTTTAACAATGCTGATAAAACTCTTTTAAATGTCTTCCTGAAAATTTAAATGAAATCCACCACCCAACGATGAAACGTCGTCAATCAAACCTTGCGTCGTTACTTAAGACATTCTTTTGATTACCGTCACTTGTCTTTTACCAAGTTAATCAGACAGTCACAAGCTAAGGTGCCATTTTGCATCTTATTCTACATAAAAGTCGAAAAAACAGTTCTAATTAGTCCTTGTTAATGTCAAACAAACCATACCGAGCTCTTTGTCAATATGTTTTTTTCTATTTTCCTACCACCTCTGATTCCCGATGGCATTCCTCGGCCATCATCTCCCACATCACGCACTCTTCCCATTCCATTCTCTCGGACCGAATTTAGTACACGGAATTCCTGTTCTTCCCCTCCGTGCGTGGAATTCTTTCCGCGAGATTTTTCGGCACGCAAACACGCCTTCCGTAGGTCTTTTGTTTACGCAGCCACCGGGTCTTATAGGTGTTTACTCCGAGGTTTGTTAGGAGTAACGCATAAAAGTTGGCCGAGGAATTTAAGAGACGCTCTTATTTAATTCGAGGAGGGGAAAAATTTCCTGAACAGTTTACGTTTGCCGCTATGGTTGCGGCTGAGGTGTTGGAATTTCTTTTCGGAGTTTTCATTTAATGGGTGAGATAATAGTAAACAGTTTTTAAAGTCAACCGTGATGAGTTACAGTGATGAAATGCATCCATTCTCGGAGATAAATTTTCTGGAGAATTTATATGCGAGAGAAACCTCAAACTCGTTCTAGATTATTGAAATGTCAACAAGCGTGACCGATTTAATAAAAGAAATACGAATGATGATCAAGAGTTGCAGAAATAATGCGGGTGAGAAAACGTAATTTCGTATCTGTTTCTAATTCTGTGGTTAGCTGCCGAAAGAAAATGAGGACGATTTCCTGGCTAAAATGTATTCCTTGTGAGCTATGAGAGCTACTTTCAATTCACCACAAGTAATTTCGACCTAGTAATTCCTCCTCAAGACTTGCTGTGAATGCAGCATCCCCGAGTTGAAAGACATTTTAGGGATATAAATCAGCGTTAATTGCTGAAAAATGTTTTCCAGGTCCAACCCGTTAGTGTAAGTTTTATAATTCTCCATATATTACACATTTATAGTAATATGATAATAATTCGTGTCATCTCAGTAATCATAATTCATACAATGCGATATTTACCGACATAATGCAAATAATAATAAATGAAGTAAATCAATCGAAGAATTTGTTAAAAATGTTAATATCCATGATCACAAAAACAATTATGATCGATGGATATGTTTTAAGGGACACCAGGCATTGCAAAGGGACCAATGAGTAATCTTTTGCAGGAATTCCTAAGCTTACTTTTCTACTATTTTCGTGCTTCAGGATCTTAACGCAGACCTTCGTGGCAAAAATGTTCTCTTGATTGCTCATCATCTCCTTCCATTGCATCAAATCGCGTGCATTGCTCTCATCAGAGCCTTTTCACTCACCTTGGTCGCAAGGTACGGCCTGTTTCAAAATTCGGAGGAAGAATGAGAGCGAGCCTGGAATTTTTCATCCTCGCTCTAAGTTTTCTTGAATTAAACATAATTTCTCTCTCTAAATAAAGGATCGGCCTGTGTTTCCATTTTGAAAATTTGATTCCTTTTTATCCTTCTTTTGAGAGAGAGAAAGTCGTTGCAAGTTGAATGAAGGAGGCGTTGGAGTGATTTCCCTCGGAGGGTTAAGAGTTATTTTCGTACAGAGTTTCTTTTCATTTGTGAGCATTTCATTTTTTTCTAGAAGGCGAGGCAGAGCAATATAACTTTCTTTATTTGTGTTAGAAAGAGGTAGTTACGTGTTAGAGTTTTTCTGCTCCTTCGCTCTCTTAGTTTGGAATTCTTCGGTCCAAGTCACCTGTTCCATCGTCACATGACAAACCCTCGGAGATTTGCGAGGATTTTCGTTCACTAGGGCGGATTAGGAGTCTATTCTACTGTGGAAGATACGAAGGACCACGTTCTCGATTTATCTCTTGATTATTTTCAAACTGCCCCCTCTACCTTCAAACGTTTAGAAAACAGCAATTTTAAGGACAAGTATACTTTATGCAGATATGATAGTATCGACGCAGGAAATTGAAGGCTCTCTCGGTCTAAAAGTTCAGGAAGTTGTAAGGTATTATAGAGCTTAAACGTGTAAAGAGGTTTGGCAAGACGTTAATCTGTCATTTAGCTGCCTTTGTAGGTATGCTTCCTTCACTACAGGAGACTTATAAGTATAAACTACCTTGCCTGAATAACTTGTTTATTTATATTTATTTACTATCAAATAAGGACATCATTGCGATGTAAGCAACAGTTTATCTACTATTCCATTACAATAACCTTTTTGTGATTTTTTTTCTTTCGTATAGGTTATTTATTTTTGGCGTTTAAATTTTTGGATTATGATGTATTTAGTAATTTTTTCTCCCACTTCACTTTTCCTGTATGATCAATATTTTATGTGAGATATTTGACTGAGGAATTAAGTTTCCATAAATGTAGATTTTGCGATTTATATTCCTTAATATCGCGAAGATCCTGCGATAACTTGTGAACAAAAACAATTCTAATGAGCGAATTTCCTTTGTTTAGGATTTACAATTGTCTACTTCAGAGAGAGGCATCGTCGTAGGTTCGATTGATATAATCAGCGATAATGCGATAGTGGCGCGAAGAGTGTACACCCGCATGCTATCATTTTCCTTCGGGGTCGTCAGAATTCCGTGAATAGAGGCAGTTTTCGTAGGAAGACAAAACTCACCTCAGCTTTCTCACCCCTATCACCTCCACTATTCCATCCCCAAGCGAACGAAAAAGTAGGTCTCAAGAGAGGTGAATAAAAAACCTCGCTATCGCTCTGGGAATAGAAGGTAGGGTCAAGGTGACCCTTGGGTGAAAGTCCTTCCTTGTCCCACTCTTAAGGTCGGCGTTCCTTTGTCTCTGGATATCGAGGGCATTAATCGCGCTCTTACGCAGCGTTTCCAGATAATCTTCTGTTTATTCCTCTACGTAACAGTGACCACTTAAGTAGCGAGATTGCGATAGAAGTGCGATATGGACAATGTTTTTCTTCCCGGCCTTGAATTTACGATAGGGTCGTAAGAGTTTCGAAGATGAATAGAAATTGAGTAAATTTTTCGGTGAATGACACTGATTAGATGAAGGATTCAATGGGCTCAAGGCTGTTTCATTTATTACGACCTCTGATGTTCGATCCTTAATTCAATCAGCCTTATCTTACAGATGTTGTAAGTGCAAAACCAGTCATTATTATAGATAACAGTTCCTCGAGAGGTTAGATATAATATTTATACAGCAAAAGATTCGAGAGGGAACCACAAAATATAATGAAATACCTCTTTTTCATTCCAAATGCCGAGTGGTAAAAATATTGAGGAACTATTCCTAAATCATAGATTTGGCAAAAGTCAGTTGCACTATTTACAAGAAAAAGTTTAAGAAACTGTTTTCCCTCACTTAGAAATTAAAATTTACCAATGTTTTTCAATTGTAACATTTTCTTTTTGTATCTATAAAATTTTGAATGTTTTACTTCGCCCCTTAATCTTAAGTATCAACTCATTCAGGATTACAAACTCTTAATTCCCTCGATTTTTTATTGCTGGGCGGTTTCAATCCCCTAGGGATTTATTAGATTTGAGCAAGCTTCAAATTCGAACATAGATTTGAGCAAACCTCTGCCTTCCCTCAAAAATAAAAAAATGTCATCAAGGCAATCATGCCGAATCTTCCGGTATGATTTCCAGATGAGGCAAGTGCTTAATGATGCATCTGAACATGAAGTCGAAACCGCTCGGATACAAAAAGATTCAATTTTGTACGGTGCCTCGCAGAGTACGCCCATATCGGAGTGATAACGGTGAAATGTCCTTTCGCCTCAAAGGACACCTACATCCTTTGTTATCTTTGAAGCGTTTTGAAGAGGCTTTGATTGGAAACGCGTGGCTTTCCCATCCGCCCTTCTTGATCATCGTCCTGTGAAGTTCTTTCGCTCGGTTTGGAATCCGCCGTCGTTGTTCCCGATGAAACATAATGAGCGTGATAAAATGGAGCGATTAGGGGGCGGCCTCGTGCCGAATCTCGGCCTCTTGTCGGCATCCAAAGACCGCTTCATCTCTTCCGCTCGTTTTTATTTCATTTAGCGTCTCCTCTTATCGTGCACCCTTAAGACCTTGACATCCGATCTGTCACGGATAAGCTTCCCGAAATTTCATGGAATTCTCGGACCCGCATGACATTTGGGTCAGGAAGGTTAATTGAAGATCGCGCCGATATCTCCGAGGCTAAGAAATTTTTCTCCCCTTAGAATTGTCGCTTGAGAAATTGAGAACCCTTTCGCTCTTGATAATTTAGGGTACCATTAAGGGTTAGGTTATTGTAATAATTTAAGAATAATGATCCTATGCGGGCACTAAGAAGAAAAATTATAGGCAGACAGTTTTGATATTATAGTTATAATTACATTATTTATAAGCTAGAACATATTGTGAAAGCTTTTTTAAATATAGAAAGATTTATTTTTTCTGGCTCATTAAACTCAATCCAACAAGAAATTTCTCAAAATATGATGCAAGAATGCTTTTATCGATTTTAGTAAAGCGTATCTTCTGGGATTGCTTATTGAATAGAATAGATGGAAAATATTGCTAATTTTGTTGGATAAATTTATCTTAAGAGCAAGATAAGGCATTTAATAGGAAGTTTTATCGCAAAGTTTCGTGTAAAGTACTGCTTCACGAGATTTTCTATGAAATAAAAAACATTTTTCAAATTTTTCTTCCACAATTAGATTACCAAGTATAGCAGCCATACTTAAGTCACAACACGAGGCGACTGTAAGAACAGTTGCTGAATCAAATTCAGAACAGTTGAGAAACGTAAAGTGCAGAATTCTGCCTCGTGGTCTTTTGGAAGTGACCTCCGTTCCATTGTTATCCGTCGAATGTTTGACAGATGCGGTTCCGTGGGATGATCGGAGGGTTTAGAGAAACCGATCCGGAATTCGTCTTGTTGCTTGATGAAGCGGAAGGGGATCGAAGCAGACGTAAGGCTATCCTATTCTCTGCGGGAAGATAAGCAAGGCGCGTAGTTGTGTGCGTGGGAGGCAGATGTAAGTGGCGATACGGATGAGTGCTGCAATTGGATACAGCGTGAGGTGGCGAGAGAAACTGAAGAAGATTGTCCAAAGTGTGGCTAACCCGAAGAATATGCGTGCGCTTGACCTTACGTGCCGTTCGGAGGCGATCTTATTTTTCCCCACCGCCTGCATTCCTCCATCGGCTCTGCGGTTCCTTCTCCGCAATTTGGCAGTGCACGTACACCTCCCGAATTCCTCTCTTTAGTAAATGGCACTGTCCCGTCAGCACTTTCTCAAGAATCCATTAGAGCCACTACTTTAATTGAGAAGACAGTAGTATTTACTTATCTTTCCCTAAGTGATCACTATATTTTGGGAATATGTTTGAAGTAGCTTCCACGTCCTCGTTTCCTGTAATTTTTCTTTGACGGCTTTGGTTACGCAACGCTTTTGATATTAAATAGTAGGACTGGAAAGAGAAAAAACACCATTCCCCAATCATTTAACAGCATGCGGCATTAAAAAAACTATGCCAGCGGTATCTTTATCGAGGGAACGCCTGTTCGGAAGCCGCAATCTATTAGGAGAATTTCCATTTCGACCTAAACAGAAGCTAACCGAACCTATGTTAGTTCAACGCATTCCGGTCGTTCGCCTTTTCTTTTTGGCACCGTCTTCAATCGCGACCTTCTTCTGTTCTCGACCGCGTGCCTCCTCTGGGATGCTCATATCTGCCTATCACGTTTGCAAGCTCCCGATTTTCCGGCGTTCCTCTTTGCTGTTGCCGGAAGCGAGTTCCTTAGATCATCGCCGTTGTTTACGTCTGGATTTAATTTTGATCGGCCGTTACGTCGCGAGAATAATGGGTCTGTCAGCCCCCATAAAGGCTCGCTCTTTTCCCGAAGCGCTTTTAGAAAAGACCTCAAATATTTACTTCCAATGAATTCCTTGTCTTGGTGCGAAGTGCTGAATTAGAGATGACGGCCTCAGAAAGAGGGCGTTTCCCCAATGGAAAGCTCTTGAAGTAGCTTCCGGTTCTATTGTAGCTCCTCCGGTCATCCACTTCCTTTTCGGTAAACCAGTAAATTTTAAAGGTCTTCCTTCCTTTCTCGGGGTTCTTTTATAAAATTCCGTGTAAGTGAGAGGCTTCCGTTTCCCTTCCTTTTTACTGTTTCACCAAAATGTGATCAGTCCTCAATACAAGTTTAGAAAAAGCTAACTATATTTCGGTGAATGATTCGTACCTCTATTAAATGAATTCCTAATTCAACTTGGAAATTAAGAATGCTTCAATTTCTTTCCGAAAGTAAATTCATATTGTATGATTTAGATCAAGAAATATGACGAATTTACTCTTAACTTTCTTTTTACCAAAAGATTCAGAACTTTTTTAAACACTAATATCTAAATAAAATCTAAAAATTAATGTCAATTACAGCTTTTTGAATAATAAAACGACTTTATCAGGGCGAGATTGAGACTAATATGTTTCTTTATCAGGGCGAGATGAGACTAATATAATTCTTACATTTAAGCTATCTTCGTAAGAAAATTTAATAGATTGATGAAATTGCGCAGAAGAAAACTACTTTGTGGATGGAAAAACCTTTCTGCTCTTGGAAAAATTCACTACAGAAGGAAACCACCGGAAATTGTCAAAGTAAATTATCTCCTAAATGAAAAAAAAACATTCTACATTAAAACTGCTATTAAAGTTGATCAGTTTAATCTTTTAAGAAAATGTTCACTTACGAAATATTAGGCTATTGGAAAGAATAGAAAGCAAGGAATCAAGGAATCATCAACATTTTGCCTCCCGTAATTCAAGTATGGAGGATTTCTTAACTAATTCAATGCCGCGTCACCACAACTTCCTCACATACGTGCAAGAGATTAGGAACCACTGTTTCCCATAAAATGCTATCTTTCTCAGGGAGTCAATGGAAGTGACGTGTCATATGTTCGCCAAGCCATCGATGCGGTTAAGTACACCGTTAAGAGTTAATCAGGATTACTCGGCTGTCATCCGGGACTGAATTATTTTCCGACAGGTCAGGCAGTTGTGAAGCATTAATCTACGTCCGATCCGATCGCTTTCGAGGAAGATTCGCCGACGAATTAATTTGGCCGCCTTCATTAATTAATGTACCGATGAACAGCGATAAACTCTTGGCAGCACGCACGCAGAGTAAGAGATGCGAAACCCAATTAAAAAGACCTTTGGTCAGGAAGCTCGTCATTTTTTCCGTAGTCAACACGTAGGCGCCCTTTTCCCGCGGAGAATCTTTTTGCTCCTGATGAGTATGCATCCAACCTCACTCGCGAGAGAAACCGTTGTCCTATCTTTCTATAATCGGATTTCTTTCTTCATTGCATTCTCTTATTTTTTAATTTCCGCGTTATCCTCCCCCTCCCATCTCAATATCTCATCTGCTGTGTCCTCTTCCCCCTCCCGTATTGTAGCTGCGTGATATTGACATTCGAAAAACGATTCGTGACCGTCGAAGTGTTCGCGTGACTGCTTCCCTCCAATTCGGCGGGAAACAGCACCCGCTATTATCCTCCATCACTTCTTATTTTCCACATTTGCGTTCTACCGCCCTCACCGCTGCGTTCCATCTCCGCTTGTCTTTTCGGTGCACACGCCCTCGCCCCTCAATGGCCTGCGTGTTTCTAATGCGTACAAGAGTGGCCAATCGTTCCGAGCGTGCTTCCCTTTTCCCCGAGACCTACTTTTTCTCCTATTCAGGCGTTTCTTCCGCAGTTTACTCTTTTTTCCACGGACGTCTATATTTGTTTCACAAACGGCTTTTCTGTTTATTTTCGAGCGTCCTCTGACTCGCGATTTGTATCATACCAATTTTTCCAATAGTTCTTCACTTTTGTATCGTGTTATCTTTTCGTGACGTAAGGGAGATACCGCACGAGTACCGACGCTCATCTCTTGTTCGAAATTGCATCGGAGAGCTGGACCATTAATCAAGTCGCGACTTTTTTTGGGCTATGTTTAAAGTATTCGATACATGTAGAAAATTACGTACCGCTATTGTATGCGAGGTGGATATTTTAATCGTCCTCGTCATTCTTAAAATTCTTCCGAAACCAGGTCAGACGAACATCCGCCGTGCTATTAGCGGACGAATCGACGCGCTTCGGTGCCAAATAAAATCATCGCGAATTCCAAATTGTAGAGATTATACAATACTGCGGATTTGTAGTCGGGAATAGAGAGACTCGATTGTTTTGCTCTAGATTACACGTAGCTTTCTTTGAAAAAGACGAAAAACATCCGCAAGAACCATGTGCAGGAGATTGTCATACGGATAGATTGGGATGTAGTTTAATTCCTTTGCCTCCTTCCGTATCGCCGTCATATTCTTGTTCTTTTTATGACGCAGCGTGGTATATAAACAATTAAAAGTAAAAAAAGTGCAGTTAAAATTTTAAATATTGTTAATAAAGTAACTGGAAATTGTTTAGATTCAACAAAGTATTAGGAAAAGTAAGAAATTCCTTTTAACACAAGTCTCATAAAAGTGCGTGCAGGGAAAGGTTTTAATGTTCAAATCCTTACAGAATTAACAGAGAAATCTAGTTAAAGTAACCTTCATTTTATCAATCGCTTAAATCGCATTTGCTATATAAATGATGCCATGAAATGAGATCCACTGACATCCACAGCCAAAGTTGTGGATTCAGTATGTTGTGTTTATAAATCAGCTACATAGATACGTAGTGAATTTCCGCATCTACTTTCACTCAAAGAAAATATTCATTACCTGAAAACACCGCTGCTTGCTTGTATCATGGTATTACGGATCGATAGTGCGTTGCAATCTCTTGGGGAATGATTGAGCAAAAGGTACACGAAGTTATCCGCTTCTGGCAGTTGGAAATCGCGAAGAGTTCTCATCAATTTTGGACGATTAATTTCGAATGTCGGATGCTCCTTTTTGGTCACAGCGTCCTGCGCTCTTTTTGATTCGCGGCGGCGTCGGAGATTAAAAAGAAAAAATGGGTGTAAACGGGCGCCCAAACAACCCTTTTCTCCCCTAGCGAGGATTCACGGCGCCTGTGTTTGGTCGGCTGAGCACAACCCGCCCTCTCCCGTTTCCTCTCACTCAGACACTTGGTGGCAAAAAATCTCTCCGTACAGTTCCACCCTCTGTAATCGTAGTAAGTTTTCCTCCCGGATTTGATGCACCTGCAAGACTGACTACATACAAGTGGTAGTAGGGTCGAGCAATCAACGGAAGGTCAGTTACTGAATAATGAGCTACTTCATGTTACCTTGTTAAATCATAAACATTATTCATAACAATGAGGACCTGCTGAATCAAGTTTTAGTAAAGGGATAAATTGGCAGGTTATTAGTTAGTTTGCAATTAAGATGAACCAATGAACAAGGTAGTTGAATGATTTTTAAAGAATAGAAAGTTAAGAAATGGTAATTACGATATGTTATCGAATATAAGATATAGTTCAGTTATACCATTGCTAGTTCTCGTCATTTATCTGAGCAATCAAATACGCTTGTCCTTAGCGGTATGCCGGTAGCATGAGTCTTACATATACTTATTTTCCCCCGTAATTGACTTCCAAACTTCGCCTTAGATTTATCTGCGTCTTACTTCTGAGAATGTACGGTACTTCCAATTGCAATTGAAATCGGCAGAAATTTGAGCTAAAGAAGGAATCCATTACTATATCAACCTTAAACGAGACTTTTTGAGTATTGCATCAGAAACAATTCCTTATGAAAACTCTTGTTTTTGTTTTAAAAACAGTTTTGTCACGTAAAAAAATTTTATTAGAGATTGTCGGCATAATAGTTAAAAACGAATATAACAATTGGCTACCAATGATCGAGATAACGCCGAATCCCGTGCAGTGCACCTGCCATTCTCATTTCATCCGAATTAGATTTCCGATGGATTTTGGGATCGATCGTTTACTTTGTTTATCGTGTCGAGCGTTTATTTTCCGCGACTCTCTTACTTTATGGCCTCCGTAATATAACGGTCTTCTCTCGCCATCAATTCACGCACTCCCTCTCTTTTCCCCCTTGTTTATCTTTTGTTTCTTTGCTTTTTTCGGTCCACACCATTATTCTTCTTTATGCCCGTAGTGTCCCCTCTATCTCTGCGTATATTTCCCGTTTGTTTTTCTCGCTTTTTTGTTTGATTCTACTCTGTTTGGTTTTTGAGTCTTCGTAAATTTTCTATTAGCTCTTATTTCCAGCATTCTTCGCCCAAGCTAAGATGTGTTGATGAAATCATTTGAGATTCATGAATAGTTTTGAGATTCTATTCTCAAAATGAAGAATCAGTTAGGGACCTTAATAGAAGAGTTTTAAAATTTCTGTTAGCTGTTGCTTAAGGTTTTTCATAGATTTTGATATTGAATTTGTGTCAATTGATTCAATTAAAATTTTACTAAAAACTCCTGATGGAGTATTATTCCTCTTTCCCACTCTAGCGAAGTTAATCCATCGCGGTTATCTTCTAACGTTGGATTTTTATGAAGAATTAAAACAGTGGAAGGTGCTCCCGGTAAGCTATAGTAAGTGGGCAACGAGTCCGACTTTGGGCATTGCGGTCCCGTGTTCGATTCTCGATGGGAACTCACGATCGAAATGGCCTCATCTGTCAAAGCATTTTTAACAATACTACTGCTCCTGTAACAGTAAAAGTAGTCGGGAATAGAGGCCGAGGTATGGGGTTAGTAGGTAATTCTAGATAATTTTCAGGAAATAATGGGTTTACCCAGTTCAGCTACTCGCTTCATCTATATAGTGTCATCAACCTTTCAGCCTGTGGCAGGGTTTGCACGTAACATTTTATCCAGTTTGGCAGTCTGTTATTAGCCCGTGTTCTTTCCGAGATGGAATTACTAAATCGATTCGTCCTCGCCTATCTCTTTCCTTCGATACGTGACAGGCCAAGGCAACAAAGTTCAATCTTCTGTTCCGAGGAAATTCTCGTTGCCTTTTTTATCTGCTAGACTCCATTTCTCCTCCAATCTCTGCACAGTAAATATTACGGACGCTAACGCGATATCGAAAACTACCGATGTAGCCAAGACATTCGAGACTCCTAGGAATTGCGAGTTTCTATGGTGACTCAATCAAAATTCACATCCCCCTAGGGTCTTTTCCTTTGTTAATACCTTCCCTTTTCCTCGAAATCTCAGCGCTCTTTCGCAATCTCTTCAATGGCTGCGTCCCTTGCTGGAGGACGGGGTTCGTGACAAAGCGAAAAAGAGGGTTCCCGTGGTTTGGTGAAGTGGGAGTGGCGTGCACCGTGCATCGTAGACACGAGCACTAATCGATTGAAACGGTATAGGGGTTGTGCCTTCACGCTCGCCATCTGCTGTGGGATTTAGCCGTGGGGAATGATTTCGAGTGCCTCGTTAGATCGCGTCGGATTGATCCATTTGTACAATCTTTGCAATTCTTGAGGGAATTCTTGTATGTCTGCAGTTGCCCCGTTTCGCATATCCTCTATATCATCGTACTCCTGCGATTTCTTTTATATTCCCGTTTAATGAAAATATTCCACGGCGTATGCCTGTGGAAAATTTCCGTTCGGCGAACGATGAGAAAAATCTTCGTATATTTCGCTAAAAATGTAGATTTAGCAGCGACTCGGGGGAGCCTTAGTTACGGCGTATGTCTTGAATCGAATCCTCTATGAACCACTTTGACATAGGCCTCATTTATTTGTCATCAGTTCCAATATACTTTTATTTGATTTGGTTTAATTTTATACAACTAGTTGCACACAACATATAATAATAGTTCATAAATAAAAGTATAAATTGTTTCCCCTTGAAACGAAAATTTGTTCCATATTAGGTAAATATTTCTGGATAATATGCATTCGAATGGTTCTTCACAATTTGTGAATGGTAAGAGTTCATTTCCAACCTCTTCTATTACCTCTTCCAATGCAATCAACCCATTTCCTCTAGTTCATCCGCTTCCCTCTCTTAACGGAAACATGTCTCTCTTCCTCTTTTCTTTGATTCCCTCCGAAGAAGGAACCTCTCCCCTTCCTCGTCCGTTCCATTTATCATGACCTCACCTGTTACTCTTAATCATTTTAAATGGCCCCACTCTATTCTTCTTCTGATAAAAGGGCAGTCGATTACTTAACGGAAGATAAGTATATATGGTTTCTCTCCGTCACTTCCTCTGCCTTCTTTTATGGAACGATCACATTTATTCATTATGAGCCCATCTGAAAGCCTTGGCGTGATTTACTTGTTGTTATTAATACACGGCATCCCAGTTTTCAAACGACGCCGTTTTTTAAGAGTTAGCATTGCTTTGGCTTCCACAAATATTTATGATTTCATAAACTCACATATCTTGACTAGCTAGTGCATAGAATTTCCTTCAAATTAAATCCTGCATTGGTGTTCCTAGGCTTGACGATCTTGGTGGTGGAGTGGTTAGCAAATTACTCTTCCAATGTTGAGGTGGAGGGTTCGAGTCTCGGCTAACTGGCAAATCCCGTCAGGATTATAAATCTTACGGAATTTTCTGATTAGGATAAGGATGTCTGTCATTCGCCTATCACTGATTTTTTATGGAGGCTGTTAGAAATAAGGAATTTATTCACGAATTTGTCTAGTTTTTATATCATAGCACAAAGAAATTATTTAACGCTCTTTTTATTCACCAAGCACTAAAAGTATCATTCTACTTGGCTCCAAAAAACTTTCATTTGAACGATAATGCAACATTCACAAAAATTCTTTTTCCGAGTATTATAATGCATGCATAATGTATCTGTAAACAATTTTTTAGATTTATTAATCCTGGTACGAGACTAATTCATGTTTTACTTTATTCCAGGTGAGTTAATTCTCGGTCTTCTTCTGCTCTTTCTATGACCAGTCAAATTTTACCGGAATGGGTGAGTACACATAGTTGCATTCCCTTCACACTGAAGATCCCCGTTTTAGCGGTCGATAGGATTTGACGTCCGCTCTCTTCAATAAAAATTGCTCTTCCGTGGATCATGGCAAACGTCGTTACCATTGAGCACGTAACAGAAGGAAGCGTGGTTCTTCGTCGGTCGATTGATCAAAGTCCTCGCCAACGGAAAAAACGTGAGAAATGCTGCGACCCGCCTTTTTCTCTCCCTTTCACCCGCTTCTCCGAGGTCACATCTTCCGTTCCACAATTTCACCCTTTTTTCTCTCGTCCTCACCTGCTTTTCGGCCGACCTTGTGGAGAGCCATAGGCGGTCGAACCTTCCCTCGAGATCCCTTCCTCTCCCCGGGGACTCTTCCTTCGGTCACCCGAGGGCCACTGTATTTGTATGTGGGTGAGGTGTTCATAGTGCGAGTTTCCTAATCGATGCGATGAAGGGAAAGAGAGAGCAATCTCATCGAAAGAGGCAATTCTATTGCCGCTGAATAACAAGATTTCCACGATGATATGGACTTTACCCTCGAGACAGTCAAAGTTAATTCGATCAGATTTTGAGGAAATCAGGAAATTCCACAGAATCGCGGGTAACTTTGCGAGTAATTCTATGAAGGGAAATGTAAATAAATCTGGAAATTTTCTTACGAGGAAACTATCCCGTTTAATAACTTTTATAATACCTTTAATATATAAAAGTATTTCGCAAAATTATTAAACAGGGTATAGTTACATCGTGAAAAATTCTCGTGATATACTTATTTTTCCTGATGAAATGAGTCTTGTTTTCGAGTTATGGTCCTTTAGGGCAGAGTAGAGATGCTCTCAGATTCAGCGGAATAACTCTGATTAGGAGAAAATGTAAATTATCATTCGCTATCACCAGATGACGTTTAAGGATAGTGTTATATAAAGCCAATCCATGAAAGTTTAATTTCAGCAATTTATGGGTACCGAGCAATTTCCAGTGGTTAGTTTTTTCCTCCAAGTGATGAGATGGAGTGAGAACACGAAATTACATGCCATAGAAATTTTTCCTTGGCGTTAGTCATTGCGGTATCTTCCCCATTGGGGCTGAATTTAAAATAAATTCATTCTAATGTAATGCTGTTTCCAGAACCAATCATTAGTTCGGTTTGCTCTTATAAGGTCAGTACAAGCGTTCAGACGCCTCTCCTTTTTAAGAGTAAATAAGTCAACTCGCAGGTATGTTTTACATTCTTCGGCCAAGATTTTCTGCCGCTTTTTCGATTCCTCTTCATTTGAGAGTGCGTTGCAACGGAATCGATCCGGTTTTCCCCCGCCGTCTCTCTTCAAGAGATGCGAGGGGAAGAATTATACATTCCCATGTTGTTTTCCCTTTAACTCCTCTCATGAGAAATACCCTGGTTGAGATAGCGGTATTTTGTGGACGGAAAGGTTTTCTTTAGCAATACATCTACGTCTATTTGATGCACTGCAACCCATAGGTGAGGCAAGTGATGAGGCGATGAACCTCTTTCTTTGGTTAATATTATTGCGAACCTTTCTCAGAAAGAATTAATTTCTAAAATGATCTCTGCCTCTCTCTATTATCATTTTTTGCAGTACTGTATTAGATGTAGGAATACTAGTCTCTTTCGAAGTAATTATATTAATCGTAACATTCTGTAATTTCAAACGCACTTAACAAATATTTCTACTGGATAAAAGGGTCAATTTTCTAGGTCCTCCGAACTTATCCAAAGTACAATAAAGATCAACTTATTGCGTAAGAAATGAAAGATGCGCGACGTATTAGTATATGTCCATATAAGTATAAAATTATACATTGATTTTGCGTAACTACAAGTTTTATTCCAGTTGTCATCTCGTTTGTTATTCTCGAAGAGATAATAGGGGAGATAGTCTTACCTGTAAACTTTAACCTTGCCTATTATTTGTAATCCTAGGCTGTATGTTGCCGATAAGATGCATAACTTTGTGGTAACGCTGCGTAAATTAGCATTTAAAGAAATTTATCCAGACCGTATAATTCATATTAACTACGGTTTCGTTGTCTTGGTTACAGTTCCATGAACGTAAGGGATCTCATCCTTACAATGGAACTTGGTTACTTCATATTAATAGCACTTACCAAAGTTTGTCTTACTACGACACGATAATCGCGACACGAGTTGTTTTATTGCGCACTCAAGGCATTACAGCTAATTAAACTCCGAATCCGAGTAGGATTAATTTCGGAATGTCTCCAGGCTCTGTTCCCGATGCCGGAAACATCACTTGGTTTATCCCTCCTTAATTACCATTAAGGTTCATCGAGCAGTTTCCTTTACCGCCCTCTGTTGCGGCGGGGGAATCATTTAATTAAGAATTTAATGCTCATTAGTTTCCGTGACTCATCGCCCCGGCGGCAGCAGCTGTTCTCCGACGCTGCACGACAAGATAGCAGTGCTCGCCCACTATCGAGCGTCCCCTTCCCGTCTTGTTACCGACGGTCATTGCCAGCCGCGTGATTCGAAAGCTAAGGCCGTTTTTCTTCCCGATAAATCAGCCGATCTGTCCTCTTGCCCCCTTTCCACGTTTCTTTATGATCTGTGGAAGAGTGGCATCAGCTCCTCCACTTCCGCATGTACCGTTCTGCAAGGGAGGATGATTGGGCGTGCCTTGCGGGAGGGTCGTGGGTCGCATCCCGATTGGCGTCTTCTCTCCTATGCCGCTATTCCATTGCTCCGGTTGCCCTCGGTCGCTCTGGAGTCACCGTTCGTGGGATTGATCTCTATGGGGGTTTCCTTTGCTATTAATTCGAGGCTGTAGACTGTAAACCGTGGGAGTGTTTCGTCTGTCGAACGCCGAATTCGATATAATAGTTTCCGCTGGTGAGTGCTGGGAAGAGGGGGAAATTTGACTAGCGTTTGATTAAGTAGAAAATTGCTTTCTAGATGTTTCGGTAATGGAGATTGAATGAATAGGAAATTACACAATAGACGAATTATGCCACAAATTCGCTCAGTCGTTTACAGAGACGAATTAAGTTCTCTTTTTCAGCTGGAAATTACTCGGCAAAGACGAGTTTTTTGACATAAATTTGTAAATTACTGGGCCTAACTCTTCGAACGGAGTGAGGGTTGATTGTCGTAAAATTTGGTGAAGCGCTTTAAAATTATCCTTTCTATATTAATCTTTTCCCTGCATATGCCGAAAGGCGGCTTTTAGGGTATTTATGTAGATTCAGTTGTGAGAAAATTTGATTTTTTAGCACCAAATAGTTCTATATTTTCTCATAAGTAATTATCACTTCAAACGGCATATTTTGACAGAATCCTTTGCTCAGAGAGAAAAAGAGGACGTAAACGAGGCTTTTCAATTTAGATTCCTTCGCCTCTCTTAACGGAGAAAACACGAATTCTAAATCTCGAAAATTAGTAACTTTTTAGAAGTAGATTTCCGAGGAAAAGAGGTGGGATTTTTAACGTGGATGTTCTAGACGCTATCTTGAAAGCTTTTAATTTTTTCGAATGTTCCTAAATTGTGATGCAGTTCTCGTAGTTACGTGGATGAGCCTACCCGTGAAATTCTTCGAAATCTGAGGACCTTTTCCTTCTCGTCATCAACGTCCGCTACAAGTGTTCGCTACCATATTCAAACAGCTTTGCTGCGTCGGCGAAGAAATCTCCTTTCCCCTTCAGAATCTTTTAATATAATCTGTAGCCGCCGCTCCCTCTTCGCCACGCCTTTTAAAGGGGACCACGAATTCTTTGCAAATTCGCACCCTTCCGGAAGCCTACGCCCAAATGCCTTGCCTCCGTATGGATGGGCTCCAAACAGAGAAACGGGCTGATTTTCGTGTTAAGTAATGGTTCAGAAACGTGAAGTAATTTGGAAAAATATTCGCGACATACCTCACGTAAATTGTATTTCCACAGTTTAAGAATGATTTGCTTACTAAAGCAAGAAATTGAACTGAGTGCAAGAAATTTTACTCTACTTCCTTAAATTTCTACGTTGAGTTCTTTTAAAAAGTGAATTGAATAAAAAGCGAGATCTGTATAAAGGGTGTGAAAATAACAGTTTTCAGGAAAGTAAAATTCATAGTAAACTCTCTACTGAAAAATACGCACAAGAAATGTATTCATTTGATAACTCAAATGCAACTCATTTGATACGCCAAGAACTGTTCTGAAACTGTATAAAAGATATTCCATTTTACAAGAATTTTCATTCTAAAGTTCTGGAATAAAAATTAAACGTTTTCTACGCAAAATTATTCGATTAGATTTAAATAGATTCTTCTGTTCATAAAATGCGCTAAAAATTACTCATTGAAGACATGACATAACTTTCATTATGTAATAGTTAAGATAAATCTTAAATAATCGACATGTATGCATAATATGAGTTGCGTATGTTGAAGATATTTTACCCTGTTATCCAATGAAATGCGCAATTATCTAAATATATCAGAATGATAAGTTACACAGATTTGAGGATCTAAAAGTATCATTCTTATCGGAACATAGGCAGTAAATGTCAAAATGAACGTCATTACTCTCGGAAAGCATGTTCGGAAATCTCCTCGGTGTATTTAACTTCGTTATCTTTACTACCAATCGATCGCTACTCCCATTCACAAGCCAACGTTAACGAGATTATCTGAAATAGCATTTTGGACGAAACGCGTTTTAACTCGGAGGAGAAATACGAATGAATGGCTCAACTTACTCAAGTCCTTTTATGTTTTCCTTACCATAGTCATACAATTCCGTTGGTCAATAGGTGCTCTCTATAGATTTAAATTTTTATTAACCAAACATGGCTTTGAAATTAATGTCATTAATGTCACTTGTTCCACGTGGCAGTTGAATGAGTGACGAAATTTCATGAAAAGTTTTCATTTGGATATTTCTTAATCTTATTTGGCTCTAGAAACTGAGATTTTCCTTCTAGACTATTTTTCTACTTGTAATTTGATTCGTCGTGAAAATTATAATATTATTTCAGTGCTCGGTCAATTATAGTATTATTAAAATATGAAAGTTATATTCAGAAGGCTTTTGCCCTCTATCTCCTGATATGCTTTTACTAGTTTCTGTAACCAGTTAGTAGCCGTAGCTTAAAACTGTAGTTGAAATTTACTCATGTAAACTAAGAGTTGTAAATTTAAATGACACATCGCATCAAACCGAATATAGACGACCTAGAATAATGTATTTCTTATGTACGGCAAAAATAGCCTAAGATTTAATTCCCATAACCATCATTGTTGACTAGAAGAACTTGAACGCGCTATAGAGATGTCATATGTATGATTGTTACGGAGGGTGTTTGTCGCACCAATTTGAAACGAATATTCCTCCTACTTCTCTTGTACTTTTGGGCAGAGTAAACGAAATATATAATGACACGTGGTGGGGCGTCCATCACGTGTCACGGCTGCGACACGGGGAGACGCACAAGTGGACCGAATGGCGTAGTCGCGTGCGTTGCTCGCTTGGCGGCCCATGAGGGCGGATGACTCCCACCGATGGCCGTACTCTCCGTCTATCGATTAATTAACTAATTAACCCCCTGCCCTCGAAGCCGCTGCTCTTTTTTAATGCCTGCCCTTTGGATCCAATTTTGTGAAGTGCTCCCTGCGATGTGTCCTCTTCGCATTGCCCAATAAAAGTCATCCGATGCTCGTTAGTGTACTTCTTGGAGTTGCCCCTTCACTTTCTCGACGTCGTTCGCAATTGCGCCGTTTTATATTTATGGATCCTTAAGAGCGTCGCATTTGCTTGCTCGTTGATTCCGTCGTAGAAATCTCCAGAATCCGGGAAAAGGGAGGATGGGGAAATGTCTTCTGAGATGGTTTTCTGGAACCAGGCTTAATTTTTCGCCCGAAGCCTTTCAAATCGACAGCATTGCTGCCTTTTTGAAGTTACGTCGCTTACTCAAAATCTTACGATTGAGAAGTGCGGGGAAAAGTGATTCACAAGACTAGATTTCGATGATAATCTGCTCGAAAATTAAAGATTTGTCGACGAGATATGATTTTCTTTGTTATTAAAGAATTGTTGGTCATTTAGAAGATCTTTTGACGGAAGAATTTACGAAAGTTTGGAAATTCGGTAACTGCGTATGAAATTATCATTAGCTCCCCCTGAGCCGCACGTATGCATTGGTTTGGAAAATCTGTGAAAGACTTGAATGATATGCTTGTACCCTTAGATCGTATCGTTGGAGTCTAATGTACGGCGAATATAGACGAACCAGTAAGAACTGAGGATTTTTTAAACAAATTTTAGTCTGTGGTCGGTGTACTGAGAGGATTACTTATTTTCATAAACACTGGGTTGCGTGAAGTTGGATACTTGATCATCGCATCTACGAGGTTGGATGGTATTCTTCCGCTTTAATTACTTGAATTATCGACAGTTAACCATTGAAACTTGATTAAATTAAAGTTTGTTTCTCAGTAATCAACAACAAGGATTGTATTAAATGCTAAATTTTCATATTTTTCTCAGTTTAGGAATTGCCTGAGGGAGAAAATTAGTCACTCTCATTTTTTAATTTGTTGTAGGATTAAAAACGCTTTAAATTTACATTTTACGTCTACTTGTATAACTGCAGATGCATTCATGATAGCTGCTTGATGCTTACAGCACAATTTTCCTAATGGAGGAAGGCGTCTAAGCTGGCCAGTACTCGAGTCTTTGCAGCTGTGAGGATTTGCGTAGAAAAAAAATGAAACGCCAAGGGGCTCCTCCATTGTGCCAGTTCTTTAGTTAACGTTGGCTGAGGAGAGCCAATGTCGTGGGGAGGAGATGAGTCTCCTTCAAAGGAGTTCGTCCGTCTCAAGTGTTGCGGCCCAATTTGGTTTCTTTAGTGAGCTCCCTCCTGAGGCTCACTTGTCCCATCGCTCCACATAACCTTTCCCCGGCCTCTCTTTGCAGCTACTCTAAGACTCTTCCTTTCTCTACTTCACGGGCCTCCCTTTCTCTCTATACTTCCATCCTGCAAATACTCTCCTGCTACCTTCGACTCTACGATTTCTACGGTCTGTTTTGATACGCAAGTCTACTGGTGGAAATGAGAAATTTTGCTTTCTGATTGTTATTGTTTCCCCTTTTGAGTACGATGATTGACCACGCAAAGAGAATCTTTTCGCGGATAGCCACCGTTTACTAACCATTTGAAAGTAGTCTCTGGCAATCGTGTCCTAGATGTTTATGTCATTTAAATAATGATAAATACAAACACCAAATTTCAAGTGCGATATTATGATAGAGTATACCCCGATTCTTATTGGGGTTTGTCTGCCATTCGTCTGTGTAAAAGTAAATATTTCATTAATCAGTTCAGATTAGAATTTCATCCGATTTTCGAGGAATTACAATATTATAGAATCAGCTCTTCATCCCTGAAAATTAGTGCTCAAACGAGTTGTAATGAAAACCTTGAAGTTTAAATGTAGGCAATCAATGGCTATCAATTATCGTCCAGGGCTTTTAATCCCCCAACTTGGGAAAACGCTAGGTCTGACGTCCTCAATTATACCACCGCATTCTATGTCAATTGCATGAAGATTGGCTTTCGGCGATGCAGCTGTGGACGTAGCTGTTATAATCCGCACAGAGTTCAGGGCGGCGCACAGTGGGCTAGAATCGAAAAAAGCTGGCCAAAAATACGAAAACGCTTTTTTTGAGTGAGGACTACGAAACTTCGTATAATTAATTTAGAATAAATTCTGCATACAACTATGGAGATCATTTAAGTAAGATCCTTCCCATTAAAATTATACAGGGGGTCAAAGTTGACCAATTTTTGCGAAAATTTCCAGTTTTCGATTTTTCACGAAATTCTTCAACTTCAAGTCAATTGTGAACACAAACTAGGAAAATCATCGGGTAAAATATGATTCCATTTTATAAATATGTTCTTTATCCTTCATAAGACTTGGTTTCAATGAGCTCTGGTGAATATTTATGCACTTTACATGACAAAATGGCGGACCCTCATTTTGGAACAAATTTTTACCTAAAGCGAGAAAAAAAGTTGATTGAGACACCGTGTGACACGGAGTTATTTACACCACGATAAACTACAAACCTTCCTTAATGGGAATCTGAAATAAAATCTTGCCCCAATTTGCCCCAATAATATATAAGTCGACTTTTCGACAACGCTGCAAGGGCCAAATCCGCGCGGCGGAGCACCGTCCTCCGCTCCGCTCTCGTGTTTTGGGAGGAACAACGAACCAATACGTTTCTGATTCGTTTTTTTGTAGATTTTAAGCATTATTATACTTTGTACATATCTTAGACATCAATATTTATTACAAACTCACCATTTCTTGTAGGGTGATGATTGTAAAAAATGAAATGGGTTATGCTTTAAAGCATGAGACCACGTAAGCGATATTAATATCATATATTAGTTTACTTCTGTGCGATAATGCTAAATTTCTACTAAATCATGCAGTCAAAGTTTTAAGTGAGTTTATAATGAAGTATACGGTGTTTTTATAAATTACCTTTTCTATTAAATGCATTCCTCGACTGAAGAATCTTCATCCCCATAAGCCAATTCCTCCTCATTGTTCATGACTAAGAGCCCCTTAAGCTCCTTAAAACTCCCTTTGCTCATATTTCTCGATCCTTTCGTTGCTCAAACTGGTGCCGATATTGAAATTAGCGGATCAGAAGTTAGAAGTAATCTTCGGAACAAATCTTCGTTCGTGGCCACTCTGGAATGTTTCCATGTGCATCTCTCCCGGTATTTCCTTGCGTCCTTATTCCGGGCATCCATTGCCTCTTCTGTCAGTTGCCCTAACGGAAGGATTGCCTCTTTTGCTATTTCAGCCCCGTGTATAAGTACTTTATGTACTGTTGGTGGCATATAGTAACACGGATATAATCGAACATACATCTCTGCTGTAGCACAGCAATAATCTTTGAACGCTATTTCATTTAGTGGAAAACCACTTGAAATTGCCTTCAAGATATTGGCAAATCTTTTTATGAGATCTTCGTCAATTCCTTTTAAGAAATGTTTAACTAAATTAGCATTGGGAAACGGTAGTTTACGAAAAACTTAATCATGTAAAGCAGACCATATACAGAACTCTTATCTTTGTAAGTGAAAATTTTAACTTTTACTATTTCAGTTTCCTGATTTTTACATTTAATAATAGATTACGCATTAATAAAAATAACTTCAACCTTGTACCTATTATTTCAGCTTCTAGACGCGGACTTTCAAAGAAACGCCTTGATGTATTTCCATCATTTGTGGAGCCATATCCTAGTTTAGGTACATCTACAATCAGTCCCATCTTTTTTCTAAACACTTTCTGAATATGAGATTTTCTCTTCTCAAGAAGTAATATATTGTTACCACGAGCCTATGTAGGAATATTAAGGTTAGTTCAACGGGTACGTCTAATGACATTACATCATACTCATCAATATGGTACTCTCACCTGCCATTGCTTAAAGATAAGTCCGTAAGATATATGTAATAAACATTCAAAAAATCTTATGTAGCAATGCAGCGTATAAATGCCAAAGGACAAATTTTCTTCGTCAACGTTTCGATTACTAATCGCCGATAGATCGTTCATCTCCGAAATTTTCGCCCCGCAAATGTAGGCGCAGGTATTCAACAAGAGCAGATTGCCCCGCTTTGAATCCTTCTAAGTGAAGTTTCCGAATCAAATAATTCGTTACCAGCCGCTTTTTTAGAGCAAATGCCTGATCTTTTACCTCCATTATTTTATTATGAAGCATTAAACGAGTAATGATCATATCAGCCATGTTTTTTGCAGAAAAACTAATTAAATTACGTATAAATACACTGCAAACCTGGAAAAATTATTATAATATATGAAATGCAACATGGATTTCGTAACTATTTTTTTCCTTCAGTAACACGTGCAGGACAAAGGGAGTAGAAAGCACTCAAACAATTATGAGCACATTTTAAAACGATCAGAAAATACATCATATTTTACCACCATATTCTGATACGTTAAATAAAAGGGAAAGTATAATGAAAAAACATACCTCACGAGATATAATTCCTATAAAATATCTAAAACCTCACACGAGGAATGGTACCAGGAGATTGTCGAAGACTTCTTGTTTCACAGGACTGTCGTAGTAAAGGAGAGAGCACAAAACACAGCCACTTCTTATCCACTGTTCAAATAGAACTGAACTATTCCTATGCTTATAAGGAAAAATCACGGAAATGCAATTCGAAGGGTACCGTTAATCCGCAAAAGCGCAGCTGCCTGTCATAAAACGAACTCTTTGCCGAATTTTCTGAGCTCCAGAGCACTGCAACGGTCACTAAAACAACTCCAGATGTTGGTAAAATTTGTATTTGAAGAAAATGATACGCTATATACCACCATTTTCATAATATTAAAAACATTGCTTTTCTTAATAACTGAAATACACAAAGTGACGGCTTGTTCTATCGAATTTGTAATAATATTTTCAGTATTGTAGAGAGTGAGAGAGAAGAAGTATTCAGTATCAAAATCACAAACATATCTTAAGCAACTTACGAGTAAAAGTTAAAAAATATATACCTGACATGTGTACAAAGTATAATAATGCTTAAAATCTACAAAAAAACGAATCAGAAACGTATTGGTTCGTTGTTCCTCCCAAAACACGAGAGCGGAGCGGAGGACGGTGCTCCGCCGCGCGGATTTGGCCCTTGCAGCGTTGTCGAAAAGTCGACTTATATATTATTGGGGCAAATTGGGGCAAGATTTTATTTCAGATTCCCATTAAGGAAGGTTTGTAGTTTATCGTGGTGTAAATAACTCCGTGTCACACGGTGTCTCAATCAACTTTTTTTCTCGCTTTAGGTAAAAATTTGTTCCAAAATGAGGGTCCGCCATTTTGTCATGTAAAGTGCATAAATATTCACCAGAGCTCATTGAAACCAAGTCTTATGAAGGATAAAGAACATATTTATAAAATGGAATCATATTTTACCCGATGATTTTCCTAGTTTGTGTTCACAATTGACTTGAAGTTGAAGAATTTCGTGAAAAATCGAAAACTGGAAATTTTCGCAAAAATTGGTCAACTTTGACCCCCTGTATAATTTTAATGGGAAGGATCTTACTTAAATGATCTCCATAGTTGTATGCAGAATTTATTCTAAATCAATCATGCGAAGTTTCGTAGTCCTCACTCAAAAAAAGCGTTTTCGTATTTTTGGCCAGCTTTTTTCGATTCTAGCCCACTGTGCGGCGGTCATCTCCCGCTGAGAGGGCGGTTTCTTAAAGATGCAAAGGGTCGCGGTGGCGTCACACAGCAAGTGGGCGGTTCTTATTAAGATGTTGTCCAGTTTTTTTCAATGAGCGCAGCGATGTCGACTTATCTTACTCTTCTTACCATTCAGCATTTTTACTCGAATAAGAGGTACCTTTCTTTGCATACCAGAAACGTCCGTATTCGTTCCATTTGTTTATTTTCCTTCTGATATCTTTTCTACCCTTGGTGAAGTAGTTCCTCTCCATTTGCGATTTCTCTTTAATCTCCGGAGCGTTGTTTAATTTCCCCCTCTACTTACTGCCTCTTTCGTCGAATTCTCTCCCATTGTTCGCGTTCGTGAAATGGAGGGATGAAAGAGGTGTTGGTTTTTATATGTAGTTTCGCCCAAGATTTTTTTCATTTTTTTCTCTCGGTGTTCTAGAAGCATCCTTTATATCAAGGCAGCCTTTGTTTTCCTTTTTGTGCTACGTGCGTGTTTCAGCGGTAAACATCTACTGGTATTGAAGCTTTCTTTCTCCTTCGGATGGAGGGGAAGGATAAAAATAGCCAGATTGATGGATTGGTAGCAGTTAGTGAAGCGAAAGGGTTGGTTTATATAATGGGATGGGTCCATTGGGAGATTGTCGTGCTCGGTCGATGGCTCTACGTGCGTTGCTGCGCCACCACGTCTTTGTTTATAAACAAGATGGAGGCGGAATGAAAACATTGAAATTCCAGTCGTCTCTTTTAGGATCACTGTTAAGTTCCTTGGAATTGTCCTTTTATGTCGCGAGTTTTTTTATCTTGAATGAAAAATATGGTATTGATACACGTAAAATTCGTCTGCGGAGTTTCTAAAGAAAAATCGTGAAAGTTGTCAAAATAAATCGTGAGTAAAATGACAATTTGGATTGCTTAAGAAGTCAAAGCTAAAATTAGTACGATCCTACTTACGCCCATGTATACTAATACGATGTATATAAAATGTCAACCTCTACGAGCGATAGATATTTAAAAAGGTTTTCATGGGAATCGAAATTCTATATATAGCGGATATATTTAATATGTTGGTAGTTATTTTAGACTTCGATCTTGGGATATTATAACTTTTCAGTTCGAATTCCCGCAATGAAATCAAAGAGATGAAGAGATTCCTTATCAATATGAGAAAGGAATTTAAAATTCCACGCACCCATAAATTTCATGAACCGTAGATAATGCGTATTCTATTAAAATGTTTTAGGGATTATTTTCCAGAATGACTCCCACTTTTCCTTAACCTCGCTCTGTTATACCAACTCGGAACCGTGAAGGCCTTCCTTGAGGAAAGGGTTTCCTCTCTGAGTTTACCATTCTCTTTTTGTCAGCGTCTTCATGTGTCCGTCCTAGATTCCGATGGAGATCGCGATAGAGGGCGTTTTCGGTCGCGTGTCCACCTTGAAGATGCGAAGTCTTGGGAGACAAAGGAGATGCTCTGCTGGATAGCATCATCTCTTTGCCTGATAAAGTGGGACTGCGGCAATGTTGAGGTCTCGAAAGATTTCGGCACACCAAAGAGGAAATCCTGAAGAAATGTTCTTGACCGAGATTTTTGGGGTATCGAAGGCCGGCATGGGATGAAATACTCATTTCTTTTAACTAAAACTACTATTAGAGAAATCAGGCTAAAAAAGTGAAAATTTAAAGTTTTTTAACTTAAAATGTAAATTTTATTCATTTAGGGAAAGAATCTGGCTCATTCCGTCACAAATCTTAGTTAGGTAGACAAAGCGGTCTTGACTGATGAAATCCCGTAGAGAAACGAAATATATTCAAGCGAAATTCAAGACGTTGCATTCTTTCCCTCATTCTCTTTCCCAGTCATTTATAGAGGGTAAAAAATATTCATAACACTTCAGAGCAATCGATGTTCCCAGAAGGTGTCGAAGTGACTGATCTGTATCCTACAAATCCTCAAGCTTTTCGTCAGATCCTAGCAAGTAGCTTTGGATCCGACAGAGAGCTTGGATTAAAATCAGATTTAGATGCTTTTCAACAATGAATGTGCATATACTAAGTTTATCACGCTAAGCTTGCTTTAAAGAAAAAAGAGATGTTTATAAGGATACCGTATTAAATGCCCCCCTTGGCAAATACCATCACTCCCCCTCCCCCAATGGCAATACCTGCCAATGGGAGAGCAGACGGCACTTGTCGCCTCCTCATGGAGAGTTTCTAGATCTGCTACTGCTTCTGAGTTCGATCACAGGAGGGAGACGTAGGAATGGATATCCTTTTTGGTGAGACAGCGCTTTGATTGTAATTCCATCGACTCCCCCTCTCAGCTCTTAAAATAATGGCTTTTCGGCGATTGTTAACCGAAAAAATCCTCCACCCCGGTCATCTCGATTGAAGTTTTTTTTCCGCCAACTTCCTCGTCGATGGAATTGTCACAGATGACTCCCCAAGCGAAGAGTGAATTCCATACCGACGGGGATTTGCGCAGTTTCCACCGAAGCCTGTTCGAATCCCGTTTTCATTTCCCCCTCTCTCGGGCGATACCCATTTCAATGTCTGCGGAATCTTAGCGGATAGAGTTAGCATCTGCAAGGGGTTAATTAACTGGAATCACTTAATCACACTCTGACTTGGTTCGTAGGAAAAGTTCTGCTTCGTTTGAACGTCGCCACACGTAGAATGTTCGTGTTGACGGACTTTCGTTCGTTGCGGGAGGTAATTTGAGCGCCTGACCCCGTTTTAGATGTATCCCTGAATCATTTTTACAGGTGATACTTTCATCTCATCGGCGTAAAGAAAAGCAACCCCTCGTATCATGAACTAGAGGTGGAAAATCGATCTGATCTACATAATGACAATAAATTTTTCATTCTTTTCGCAGCTTGCAAGTAATGCTGTTTATCATACCAGCTCATTGGTCGACTATTAAGTATTTGCTGATGCAGATAATAAGCAGTTTATTTTTACGTTCAAAGTCATGCGTAAAATATAACTCTCCCACCTATGATAGCTTTGCATTAGGTTAGACTCGGGCATACCATTTCTATCGCTAAAATCTTGTTTCGGTAAAGATATTACCTCCATTCCATTATCACCTGATTTTTATTTGTACTGTGGGCGATGCCCGAACATTTCTCCTGTTATATCTGCTCCTCTAGAAGTCACTTCATTGCGCGCCAAGTCGAATCAAAGCTTCGGTCTCGCTCTTTGGCTTAAGAAGTTATAGACGTAGCTTCTGGCGCTCACGTTACCGCTCTATGAGGCGTGAAATTAACCGAATGGGTTCCCAAGGTGTCTGCGGAAGCACTGAAATTTACAATCGCACACCAGCGTTCCCCGGTACACGGATTGTAAAGCTGGAGAGGAGATAATGGTTTCATCCGAGGTTTTTGTGCGATTCGGTGGAAAGAGGCGGTCGATGAGGCCTCTGGGGCGTCCGGATGATGCAGCGGCTAACCCATCCGTTGTCGTTTTCCCCTCGCGACGTCTCCACCTCACCGCGGGGACCGCTAATCGATAAAAGGCCTTTGCCAGACTCCACGGCGCACACGGAGTCTACGCACCCCTCCCACGCCCATCTTTCGGACGCGCTCTTTTTTAGATCTCTTCGGGACGGACGGCATATTCTTTCTTTATCTCCATCGGATATGCGGGTTCTCTCTCTCTCTGCGGCCGGTCGATCCTTTTCCTCATTTTTTCTGATTCTTCGGTACGGGTATTTTTATGGGAGGGTTTTTAGGGGAGAGTGGATACGGGCGGGAGTTGTTTTTATTTTTACTCCGGCGTGAAATATAGTTCCGCCTACTTTTCAAGGGGATTTTCTGCGGAGCACTCGACGCTTGCGCTATTTCCAACAAAAGCGGGTTTCTAGCTCGAGGCTAGTTTTTGAGTGAAAGTATTGAATTGGAATTGATTTCTCGAATATCCTTCCACCCTAATAGTACAGTCTACTTTCCAAAGATTCGGTGCTAAAACATTTGTCTAATCACCTCTAATTGAATATTTTAGAAGATAATTTAGAATGCTGATGTAAACGTTAAAAGGCATCCATCCGTGACATAATAAATGCTGAATACATAAAAATAAAGGATCAAAAAAACTAGAAAAGTTAGCTAGGATTTTGGTGTATGCCACTGTAAACTTCTCAAGAAGATATGACGGTGTATGAAATCGTTTTTAAATATCAATCTGAATATGTTTTCATCTAACATTGCGATTCTCAACCGTTGGCCCGCGGATCCTGTGCTTGGACGGTGCAAAAGTTAGACGAATACGAGTCGGGAAAATTTTTCAAAGTTTTTGGTATCAAAGTTAAATTGTCTCCATTATTTTATAGTTACAGAAACTTCATTCTAAATTCGATCGAAAAACGTCATAGAAAATTATTAACGAACACCATTACTAATAATAAATTACCATACCTGTATAAAGTATCGCTATATACTTCGAATTAGGTATTCTACCACTACATAATTGGTCCGAAATTGCACGAGAATGTATAGTCATCTCGAAAAGATTGAAAACCACCGTTGCGATGGATACTCATTGTGTTTTTAGTAGTTATCTTTGGATACTGTATCTTTAATAGTTATCTTTATATACTGTTGCCGTAATATTGAAAGCATATTTCTTTGTGTACTTAAGAGGCTCAAACGTTGAATATTCTTTATTAGATAACCGGCAATGAAAGTGCGTTCGCAGTTCTCAAGAACCGTGTTTACTCCGCGCTTTTCTTTTAAACTGATTATCATAAGGTGATTGTTTCCGCTCGTTTGTTTTCGCTTCTCCTTATTCTCTGCGACGCCAGAGTTGCGATAATCCGCATGTTAAATCTGTCGCGTGACCTTCAGATGCCCATTGAAGTCGAGAGTATCGCATCGCGATTTCTTTTCCCCTCCCATTTCCTCTCTCTTGGCGTGCGTGTTGCAGCAAATCCGGGGGCACTTTTCTTTTTCTGCTTCGCCCTCACTCTGGCGCCCGTGTACAGCTCATTTCAGTTTAATTAGCGTCTCGTAGGCAATCGGAATACTGCATATTTTCGACTTAACCTTATTAATGTCACGAGGGGAAGGTTCTGTTTTCCTTCGAAATTGAAGTTCATATTTCAAGTCGTATTTTTTATTACCACTTCGTTATGTCCTTGAATTTATTTTCGGTGAGCCAGCTGTACCTGCTGGCAGTGACGTAGAATTAATAAAAATCCGAGAAACTGTGCAGAAATCATTATCCCCGACCGCTACCGTTGATTCGTGTCGATATAAAATGTGCATATAAATTGTCTCTAAAGTAATTTCAGCCCATACAAGCCATAGAAAAATAAACCCGTGTGTTAAATCAATTTGGACCATGCAATTATTTCAATCCTTCGAAAAATTAAAGTCTCAGTATCTAACTGGACTGTCTAGAGCTCTGTATTATTCGATGCATAAACTTTGTATGTTCCATCTCCAACTTATTTTAGCCACTCTCAATTACGTATTGTGTACGCAGGTCTATAGAATAAAATATTGAATGCAAAATAAATATTTTCTCTGACAACAGTTGAGTAAATTTAATTCTACTCTGATTTGGCCTCACGGACGCGTCTCCAAGAGTTTCCAAATCTGTTATTCTGAAAGCACAGAGGGTATAAAAAGTGTTCTATACATTTTTCTTTACTTCATGTACGTTTTCATGTAGTTTCCTTCACCACACTTGCGTATCCCTATGTATCGAATCGGTCGTTTCATATTCCTCCAAAAATTTCCGCCCTTGAGGACTTGCGTTTCGCGGTGTTAGTCACGCTCCCTGAACTTCCACCACTCAGTTATTTTAAATCCTCCTCATCAGCGGTGTTTTTTAACCCCTTTCAACTCCTCCCTTCCAAACGACTTTCTCATAAAATTTATCTCTCCTACCTCTCCCCGCGTCACTAACTGGAATGAGCGCTCCACGCAAACATACCTATTTTTTTATTAAGACAAGTGACCCCCAGATTACCTTTCGAGCTAAAAACTGCCGCGCAAATTGTGGGAAAGGCATAGAAGCCTTACATATCCTCATTTGCAGCTTGGATTTTAAAATTACGGTGATTCAGATCTTGCACCATATCCGCAGAAAAGCTTTCGATTATCTCTGTGCGAGAAATTTCGGAGCTGGAAAACTGCATACCATGAATGTTAATAATATTTTTTATTTTATATCAATAAAGACATCTGTCAAACGTAGAAATACTGTACCATTGAAGTAATATGCTTCACTTAATTTGTTTGTAAAATCGTCGAAAAAAACGTGGAAATATGTGGAAAAGCTGTAGAAAATAATTGTGGATTGAGGATGGTATCTATGCAGACATTTCCTCGTTGTGGCAATTTAGAATGAAAATATCTCAAATTCGCGAATATAAATCACAAAGTTCGTTTAAAAAAAATTCACATACCTTTTTATATCTCCAGGTGCAAATCTAACCTTTCTATTCCTCCTTTTAGGCAGTAAATTCTTTCCGTAGTTTCGAAAGAGTAAATTGAGAAACGAATGTTCCACGCTGTTGCAGAAAAATCTCTTTCCACCGTCAACGATTCCCTTTGATTTTTAATTCAATAATTCAAACGTATTCCCTCTCGAGTGCTTCTCTTGTACGTAGAATTTTTTCCTCTCGTGAGTTTACTTTTCCTTTGCCCGAGTACTTTTGATCTGATGCGTTAGCATACTTTTTCTGTGGCTTCTGTTTTCGTTGAGGGTGCTTTAAACTTCTGTGGCGAGCTGTATTTGGGAAAAGGCTCGAATTCAAAGTTCATTCATTAAAGTTCAATAAAGGCGTCATATTTATTTTTCCAGGCCCAATAGCGTAACTTTCCAACGTGTAAGAGTTATTAACATAGATTTTTTATCTCCGGAACAGTTTCTTGTTGTGCGCAAGAATTTCGTTTTCCTTTTTCTAGGAATATAGCAGACAGTTCTTAGCTCGTAGATATAATTTTTATTTGACTGGAAAATATTGTTCAGCACATGCAACTCGGTGGGTCAATTTTATATTCCATAAAATTGACGTAGTTGAAAAAACTGTCCTTTGGGCGATATTGAGTCCACCTCGTCAGTCTAATTTATAAGAAAATTAATTTTCTATCCAGCCAAAGTAGTTTCCCCATTATATTGTAGAAAATTCGTATATATGTATCTACTAATTTATTTTTTACTTAGTTCTCTGTAAAACTAATCGGTGATCACATACTGGTGATATTGTTCTATTTACTTACATTTGTAAACCGTATTTGATAAAAGGAGATGAATGGAACCCTTTTGTAGTTCTTTGTATGAAGGTCTACGAGGGTATTCGACTTTGTCGATTGTCTGCAAAGTTGAATAAATTGGAATTCGATTATGCGCATGGTAGGTTATCTCCAGCCCTTACCTTTCTGTAAACAAGCCTCTTTTATAGAAGCTTGAGACGACGAGAGATGTCTTTCATCTCTGAAGTATCTCTTCTACAGATTAATGAGGATGGGAATTGTAAAATATACATTAACTGACTTATTTCAGGCATGTTTACCGAAACTATCAACAATAAATCAAATTTTTAAATATGGGTTGAGTTTATTCCGTACCTTCGTCTGTTATGCCATTAGTTGTGTAATTGAGTAGCGTTTTCTTTTCTGCGCGTTGCATTGCGAAAAGTTCATACGCAATTGACGTATTAGAATCAAAGGTTTGCTAAATGTTGAGGTATAAAATATTGTCCTCAGCCTATTATAGCTTTGATTTCGGAAATATTACTTCTCTCCGTAAACAGATTCATGGTGAGATTCTTTTTGCTGTCAGGCGTAAATATCTTCTGAGAGTTCACTGGTAAAAGTCAACGAGTAGAAGTTATTCTTGTCGAGAGAGTAAATTTTCCGTTGTCTCGATTTTTTCCATAATCCGGTGATCTTAAGAAAAAAGAAAAGTCACGCCCGCTACAGATAGCGTCAGTGCTTTCGAAGCTCAGGATACAATCTCTTGGGGAAGAAATAAATCGTGTATTCTCGATTCTTCCTTTACCCGCCGCCATGAAAAATTGTTTGGTAAAGTATCTCCGCAAAATCTCCGGACGTCTGCTGGAGTTCGCTTTCGAACTGACCTCGGCAGATAACTTCAATCCGTCCATATTTCCAATCCGAGATAAATAATTCATCGGCGCCGATGGAGAATAAATCAAATGGGAAAAATAATAAGCTCGGATCCTTGAGATTATGCGCAGAGGTCAGAAGAGCAGACGAGTCTCGTAGACTCCCTTTTTTCTTTCCGTTTCGATGTTGATGAAACGGACGCGAATTCAGGAAAAACGCCTAAATAGTTCCATACTTGTCAACACCTCGGAGACTTGCAGTTATTATGTATCATAGGGATAGAAATAATAATGAAAAAGGAACAACTGTGAAATATTTTGGATAGGTTCGAGGTTTGAAAACCCCTGTAGCCGTTTAGTCGGTGTTCGGACCTCCGTCGAGCCCTGGGAAGTCGAGGATTACCGACCTTTTACGAATCTCCTGTTGGGTGGTCGCCCAATGGTGACTGCTTCACTTTCCTACCGTCTGGATTTGGCCCTGGTTTATTGGGTATACAAGTGGTTGATTTCAGTGGTGAAGCTGAATATCTCAACATCCCCTGGTTTGCGGTCTTTTTAATGCTCGCGTAACTACAAATAATACATGTAATTTAAGGTCCAGAGAAACGTCAATATTCTTACTGATCCAACAATTATGAAAGATATCGACAGTTTCTTCCCTTGCATAATCTCTGGTATTCAATAACACGTGAACCATTGCGTACACGAAATCAACGCTCAGCATAAAACAATCGCTCCATTGACAACTGTCCGGGATGATCCTCGTGTTCTTGAAATCACCACTTCCCCGAATGGTCATCTCTCCGGTATTTCTCTCTTCCGCTTCGCATACCTCATTTTCGGAAGTGGTGAGCGTGACTCCGGCGAGAATGGAAATCGAGGCCACCGAAACTTGGGCTTTGTTCATCGCGAACAAACGTCCTCCCACTGCAGGGCGTCAAGTGCTAATTCGCGACGGTCATAAAAACCCTAATTTTCGGGATTTAGCAGGGTCTTCGTCTCGTTGGTGCAGGTCAAGGGTGGTAGGGATTAGGGGACTCAGTGGAAAATGCGGAAATTCAGCGGCCAACGTTGCGAAGTGACCACTGCAAAAGGTCTGAAATATTTGGGGGCATTAGAGGGTCCCATTTCGAAAGAAACTACCTTCCGTTGGAAACTAATGAATTCCAGACTTCCTAATTTGGGGGTATTTTTCCCTTACGTTATTGGAATTTACATTTTGCGCTTCCTTATGCTCAACCTCCTACGTTTCAGAAACCTGTAATAGTGCGCTAAATTTCTCATTTTCTTAAGATGAGTGAGAATTTTCGGAATTTCTTGAGGGCTTGCAGTCGCTGTTATTGAGCAGTGTTTTCTAACCAGTGTGCCGCAATATTTTGGTATGCCACGCTCACCTTTTTCTTTATTTTACTTAATATTTGCGCTTTATTTTTCTACAATTATTTATTTTATTTCCTTAGATTCAGGAACATCTAGAAGCATTTAATTGTATGGTTTATAAGTTGAAGATGGTGCCCTTATCTTTTGCAGTATGTCTTTAGCTAACAAATTTATAGTTTAAAGTACACGAACGTCGATTCGCAAATCTTTACCCAAAATTTCTTCGCGCTGGAAGAAACAGTTTTGCCTTTTTAAATTTTCGTCATTTCATGATTCTACGAAAGGAATCGCGATATTTTAGATTCGTGATGACGAAAATCGTGAGCTCGACCCCGGCGCGCTCTGTTGGCTGTCCAAAATAAGTCCGTTCCGCCCTTGTAAGCAGAGTTATGCTCCAAAAATTAAACTTATATGGGGGAAAATTTCACGGACACGAGGATTCCCAGCGAAATTTCGTTTGCGCTCGAAAATACGTACTAACGTGCGAACGAGGGGATTTGGAAGGAGGCCTCCAAGTTAATAACCTCAGTTTTATTTCGTTCTTAAGGAATGCGATGGAATGGCTCGTTTCCCCACTTGGCAGCTTTAAAGGTTCTTTAATACCCCGCGAACGTGACTTAGCAATGCATCCAAGTGAGGGTGTACACCGCTGAGTCAGTGCGTGATCCGGTGCTCTCCGACGGGATTTACTGTTTCCTTCTTTCTCAAGGGAACGGTGATTTATGATTCGGAGTTTGGAGTCTCCGAAAATTCTCGGTAATCGCACCCTCGCTCGGATTGAGAATTCAGTTAGAAATGGTGTACATCCGAAGTACGGCTAATATTAGCAAATCGGACAGTTTTATTGGCCTCGTTTATTTTTCCCGACTGAAGTAATTGAAGCACGCTTGTAGTCTGACAGGCTGAGAAACGAAATTTCCGTTGACTTGTCGACCTTAGACCATTAGCTCGATTGATCGCAGGTGACACTTAAGAGAGCTCCTTCAATCAGTTTCCGCCCCAACATCGGTCATCCGTGACATCCATTACTTTTTGGAGAAAGGAAAACTGAAATCGTAATTTGTCACGAGAATGAGACATATAGGGCGCTAAAGGAAGTACTTTCGATGGCGTAATTTTCAAGGGCGTAGTAAATCACTTTCCATAAAAAGACGCTTATCTAGGAGCCATTTTCAGCTCGAGATTTATTCCTCGTAAATATCGGAGGATTCTTTTTCGAGAAGTATCGCCTCCCCTCCTGATTGATGTGGCCTTTCGACTTTTCAGTTTCTTATCTATTCTCGGAGGAATTACTAACAAGTCATTTTCATTTTAAATATTAATAGGTTGTTGCTTTGATGATAAGTACATACATCAAAGAAGTTCTAAATTTGACCGTCCTCACTGAGAGCCAAGTTAATCTTACGCTCGAGGCGAGTTATTTTTGCCCGCAATTTAAAATAAACCGTTAATAATTCGGTAAGTGGAATAGACTCGTGTTTCTCGTTTCTTTTTCACTTCTTGTATCTAATCTTGAACCAGAGCATAAATTTATGTAAAAATTATAGCCACCTTTGTTCAAAGGATTATTTTAAGAAGCTAAGCTACTCCCTTTGTGTTTTTAACTACCGAAAGATTTAAATAGTTACATCATTTGTAGAATGGAATTGTATCAATTGAAAACGATCTTAGAATAATAGTTCTAAATATCCCAGACTCCTGTAAATGACGTAAATATTCTTGACAGTTAAGACTTGACCAATTACTTGACCGTAAGACACAATCTTTGTCCAAAAGATGCACTTCTTGCCCAGCATTTTCCCACGAGTCTACTATACTCTCCTTTATTATTATTTTTAGGGCAGTTTTAGAAACTAAAAAGTAGGTTAGGGAGGCCAACTTGTTCCTGACCTCACCAAATGAACGATCCAATTAATCCCACCTATTTTTTCGCAATTTTAATAACTTTAGATGGTTTAATCTTTCTAGAATAGCTGAAGTGAATACCCTAAACTCCATCTGTTAGGTCCATTTTCTGTCCTCGGGTGGAATTTCCTCTTTTATTGCGGCGAGATCCTCTCCGCGAATCCACTCATCCGGAGATTTCATTCCGATCCTTTTTGAAGTCAAAATGGACTTAATTATACGCGTATGATGGATGCGAAATGAAAGGCTCCCCTCTGAGAATTTGACGGCGTTTTCCCTTTTCCACCCCCGCTAACTGAGTCTTCAGCTTCCAAATGGAACTTTCCATGGAAAGTCTTCATCCACCTCTCTTAGCTATGCATGGCCCTTCGATTGATTACCACGAGACCAGGTGTGTTTTTGTTTCCCGCACCGGAAATGGCCTCACACCAGAGGACATCTGGCGGCGCTCTGGTGATGTCACCTGGGTTGATTTCGAGATTGGTGCGTTGGGTGGTTTAAAATAAAGAGTATCGCGCGGGATGGCAGCTGCCCTCTCTTTATTCGCTTTTATTACTCGCTTAATTCGCTCTACATGGCCGATCGTTGACCTCTCTCTTACTTCCTCTTCAAGCCATTTGTCCGTCAATTGTATGGGCGTGCTTTCAGGTAGCGTCGCTTGCGTTTCGCTACGGAATCCTTGTTCGTCGCCCTTTAAAGGTGATAAATCGCAGTATGCGCACGTACTTAGTATTTGATTCAAATTTACATTTTTTCTTGCACCTGCATGTATTTTCTGTTTTGCGAGTCTAACGAGAATTCAGGTAGCCGTATTTTTTAGTGCTCTTAAGCGACGGCGACTGATGAAATTTATGCAAGCACTTTTTAACGTAGAGGTTCAGGGTTCCAGTCCTTGCACAATTAATCTTCTGAAGTGATATCTGCAGGAAATCCATATTCTCGGTAGAAATAAAATTTACAGATTGGTACTTTTCCACCTCGTCAGGTGTATAATAATGACGACCTGACGATGGTATGAATTCACCAAAATTGGTTGTGTACAATATAGCACATTAAACCTTTATGGAAAATTATAAATAAATCAAATTTATTTCTATTGCTTGCACCAGCATTGTTGTTTCTATTCTGTAGTCGTTGACTCCTTACAACCTTAAAAATACTGAAGTTCACCGAACATGCGTTTGTGATCAAAATTGTTGCCTTTTTTGGAATTTTCTCACTATCCTTTTCTCCTCTCATGACTGGTAAATGACTACACTTGGTTTAAAAATGTTATCAATTTCGAACATAAAATTATCTATTTTCGTACCGGAGGAAATTGATTTTACTCCGTCGGTGGGAAATCCTGAAAGGTGAGATACTATACTCGATTTTCTCGAATGGCGGACATTAAATGGCACCGTTTTGGCTTCTTCCGTTTTTTATGGAGCGCTGTCAGCTGTTTCCGAAAGATACGAAGGCCGCTAACCTCTCTTCATCCCGTCTTCCTATTTCTTTCCACTTTCTTTTCACAGTGTTTCCGTCCTATCTTTCTCATGTTCCACTTTTGTTCGGAGGAGAGAACTGAACGCGCGGTAAAAGCACCTCCCTTTCTCTAAGTGTCGAGTACTGGTGATGGGATAGTTTTCTATAATTAGTATTGACGTTGGAGGGAGAGTAATCGTCGGTATCTGCAGACCAATCGTTGTAGTATGATTCGGTTAGTTGCATGCGATGGACCTGATTGGTAGGAAGTAGATTGATGCTGCTTTCAAAGGTGGTCTTTTATTTCAGCCGATTGTTTCCAATTCCGCTCATCTTCGTTTAATTGGTTCGTAAAGGGGAACTTACGTGCTCGTCCGAATTGCTTCTGTAGTCATTTGGTCTTTATCGTAGCTACTACTTTAACCATCCGACAGCTAATTTCCATGGTACGTGTCACAGGAAGTCCATTTGCGTCGAAAAATTAAACTCTTTGATCAACCACTCGGGTTGTTTAAGATTAATTAATATCCTCTGGTGCAAAGAACGAGATAATATTCCCTAAATTAATTTATTTCTTAGTTGCTTAAATTTATAATCATTTAGTCTTCGGATCAACGTCGTCTTCGACACGTTTTAATTGCAACTTACCTATCATATCAAATAATCGTCACTAAGTAATCCGTTGCGCTGATTCCTATGGAAGTCTCGTTTGGTACTGGGATAGTATGTGCTCCTTCTAGCATTCATGAACTCTGGGATAAGAAACTCGGATTTGTTTCTTTAAAGTTCACGTCAGGATTTGTATGCTAATCGAGCTATAAAAAAGTGACTGACGTCGACTGCGCTCACTCAAATATAGCAGTCTTCTGTCCAGTGATCCGTTTCATTGAGTTCCGAGAAAAAGTTCCGCATTATTAGACTTTAGCCGCGAGACATTCGTTGCAATCTCCTCTTCGCGGAGTTTAATTATATTATTAAGCTCATATCTTAGTTCCTGCCGCCGCAACTTGTGAAGAGAATGTTTCAAAACTTAACACTTGAAAAGATGGCTGAAAAAAACATTACATTACTTGGAAAACAGACCAATAGATTAAGATTGCTGAATACTCCCAGAAAATTATTTGCTTTGTTTCTTAATTTTACTTCATCAATAGCGTACACACGAATCCTCAGTAATCTTAAAGAATAATGATTCCGAATATAGAAGAAGTGGAAATCTGGTTTCAAACCGATAGACTCAAGGACTCAAGCGGAATACTCGCCTCATTGTAGTTAATCTTGTTGACGTGTAAAACAATGAGAAAAATTTAAATGGTCGACGCTTTTTTCTAATAAATTAGTAAATATAGCGTAAATTTTGGTTATCTTCTATCTGTGGCGCTCGGATGGATGGCGCTATGAAAAATGCTCATCTATCTCCTGCGGCTGGAATTTTTTTTTCGAGTCTCGCGGTCCGTTAGATAAGAAGCCTCCGACGCCAAAAGAATTGCCCTTTCCCACAGCATCCGGAGATAGGCTCCCCTCCTTTCGACCTTACAAGGTCGCCTTCTCCTGCATTGTGACCTCACCTTTTTCACGCATCCTTCATGGCTGCATTCCTTTTCCCATTCTTCCTGCTCTTAACACAATATAGCCGAAGCTGTATACGGAAAGTAGTGGCAGCAAAATGAAAACGGGAGAAAAATGTTTCTTCGGTTCCCTGCATTTCCAATTGAAATTGCCCTGTTAATGAAAAAATATCTGTTTATGGGAGGAAATTCCAAGTGACCAAGTTTGGAGATAGTATTACGGTCAAATTAAGTAATTGAGGGATCGATGTGGAAAGATGTGGTTATATGTAGATGGTAAAACCCTTGGTTGTAAGAAATTGAATCCCAAGATAGTAGGATGAAAGTAGCATTGTCTAAAATCATGTTTTTGGACCATTGTAATCTTGGATTCGTTCATGCGTACACTATTTGAGGTTTCTTTCTGTAAAGCTGAACTATCAAAAATGAGACAACTCAATTTTGACCTCAAAGATTATGCGTAAAGGCCTACACCGCAGCCTAGAAATTTTAGTGATAAAATATTTGTGTGAATGAAAATTGCCAAGGATTAATCTGAACACATGCAGGATAAACCTAATATTTTAAAGTGTAAATAACTTTGAAGAAAGGCGTTCCTTCTGAATATGCCACTGGCCTAGGAAGCTTATTTATATTGCTTTAGCTGAATGTCAATTACCTTTAGGGCGTTAAGTTGGGGAAATCTCTACATCAGAGGTTCCCAGCTTGTGTTAAGAGTACTTGGGGTATGCGAAGCTTGCTCAGGTGGTAAGTTGAACAGTAGTTAAATTATATTATCCTATTTAATTATTCCAAAAGTTGCTTCTGGTGCATTTCCAAAATATTCCATGTTTGTTATCTTCAGCAAATTTTACCATGCTAATTCAAACTGGCATTACGACTAACTTTAAATTTATTTCATCATAGAAAATACTCAAAAAAGCGGTACAAGAACCAAAATGATTAGAAACCGGTGAACTAGGAGATGAAGTTCCTTTTCTGCCCACCGTTGGCGTGATAGAATATAGGTAGCGAGATTTGCTGGGGAACGCCCAAATGCTTGCAGCGCTGTGTGCACGGCGGCCTGGGCTGCGAGGCTGGGGAATCTCCATGGCAACGGGCTGGGCGTGAACAATGGCGGGGGTGGGAGCACTGAACTTCTCCCCGGACGTGTTTTTCTCTCTTCCAATTCCTTATTTCATCTCTTAACCGTGTCACACGTCTGCCTAAATATTACCTCCTTCGAATCCGCATCTCACTCAAATGTAAACGTCCATTTCCCTCTCGTTCGGGGAAATCGTGTGAATTATCTTCGCTAATTGAGTCGAGAAATGCTCGCGATCGACTTTTTCCATCCACTAAATTTTGGTTCTTGCGCTTCATAATATATTCCCTCTTAAATGGAAGAATTTTTCGATAGCCCTAGAGGGTTTGCGTTGGAATTTCGCCTCTATATATGCATATAAGAATGAAATAATCGATATGAACGCTTAACCCCTGTATTTTTTAACACGACCTTTCTGTTATAGTCAATAACTCAGGGGAGATATTAATTGCAAACCAAAAGGTAGATTGAAAATACGAAAAAATATTTGAATTGTCCATTGAGTAATTTTTAGCAGGATTTTTCACTAATGGTGCTAACAATGGAGGCCATGAGCGGATTATAGAAATAATATAACATCCCTTTTGTATTTTATACTAACGTAATGTACCCTGAAGAAATTTTACTCTTAAATCCGAAGTCTTCGGAGTAAATGGTAATCCGCAGACCGATATATTATACACATTCTGATCGCTGTGAATGAACAAAATAATTTTTGCCCACTTGGGGTTATCACCGAATTCAAGTGGAAAGATATATCTCGGCTCTGAATGGGAATAATGCTTGTAAAACGTCATCTGTAGTGGTTACGATAGGGGTTTGGGACACAGATGGCGCGTGGGCATTGGTATGAGGTCTCCAGAGGTTTAATAGAATGTTCTTTGGGAGAATATGGCTCGCTGCCCTGTGTTACATTCGAAATGATGACATTTTATGGGTAACATTCGTTTTGCTCCACATTTCGTTGGATTTTCCGAGTTGGTTTTAGTATCCAGCAGTTTCTGCTTGAGTTTTATCTTGTGCCATCCAATTATCGTGTAGTGAAATGATTTTGTTCTTTCGGTGAATTACCTGCGATTCGAATTCTGTTTATGTTTATCTTCGGCGTATTTTGTGAATGAGTATCCGAACGAATGGTACGTTGTAGTCGATCAATGGCACAGTCATATTACTAAAATATTCATCTCGGATTAAAACTTGCTTGTTCAGTTTGTCTGGTGACGAAACATGGAATGTTCGTGAATACATAAAACTAACATTAACAGTATCTGGACTCATTGTAGTTGAATTAATAGTACAATTTGGGTTTATTTGAAAATTATGGGTGGGGAAGAGCCCGTGAGTTTTCTAGCCGTTCTTCTTTATCTGCAGTCGATTCAATCAGTATACAATAAATATATAGTTTTTCATCGAAGTTGGGCATGCAACACTGTAGTTTCAGATTTAAAACAATAACAACTTATAACGGTCGAGTGCGTAAATTTGTCATCTCATCTCTTAATTAATAATAAATCAAATGATTACCATATGTTCATTGCGTTCCCTTTTCCCTCCCTCTCCCTCTGAATGACGTGGCATATTCTGAGGAAGGCCTTCGCATTATTCGTCTGAATTTAGAGTTTAAATGTTTCCCAGTATCTGTTTCCCTTCTCGAGAGAAGAATCATGTCTGCAAACAATACACTAAATTTACATAAAATGCGGTCTCGCCAGAATTGTCCCGTCATGTTTGCCAATTTATTTTCTATATTTCGCGGGCGACTTTCTCACGCCCCCCAAAAAGGGCGACGGCGCAGGGCTGTGTACTTCGTAAATTGTGACGACGCTTTTGCAGTCTATTGTTTTATCTCGTTTTCCGTCTCTTTTTCCGCCTGTCGCGCGACGAGCCGACCCACTTACCTTGGGATATCCTCAAGGACTCCTTCCAATTAAGACTGCATAGTTCGTTGCGCACTCTTACTTGGAGAGGTAACCCTTCTTGCCTCGTTCCTCTCGGATGATTCAGCGACCGTTATCTGGATGAAATCCAGGTTGCCTCTCCCGCTTTCTTCCCGCCTCTTATTTTTCGCCATTCGTATAAATACTCGTCGCAGTGCACGGGAAATTTAATTGTCAAAACGGCGATTAGCTCTATAGAATTTTTAAGGGCACTTCGGGATCAAATTTGCCACCCAAAAGATAAGAATAATAGCCCAAGGATAATAAGGTACTCCGTGAAATTAATTCTATCGAATTAACGCGTAAGATAAGAAGCTATATTTCGGTTAATTGAAAATCAAGTTTTCTTTCGAAGAAATGCCTCTTAAGTTGATTTCTCTGTACCGTATAAATTTGATTCTTAGCTACTGTAAAAATTTTAATGATCTGTTCATTTACCCACCTTTGTGTTTTTCCTGCCTTAGCTAATGAATCGAAAATTTTGATAATTTCAATGTAAATTTTCATGGTGATGCACGTATTATTCACATTTGCTCTTACAATTTATTTCACAGGTTAGATTTCAAGAAGTTTGACATTTTATTGCGCAAAATAATATGAAAAAGATTCTTATTCTTTCCAGCGCTACTGCGATCTGAAAATCTCAGGTTTTTTCCCTTTTTATCTTTTGTATACAAAGAAAACCTTCAAAGATGCCATCTCCTCGATACAGCTTTATATTTTTATCTTTAAGATTTAGACATTTTACCTTAATCGTTTCATAATTAAAACCTTATGGTGTCCATAAGCTATAAACCTGAATATTTTCGATACAACTCTGAGAAACGCGAGTTTTTCATCTCATATTAGTACCATTTTCTTACAACCTCCCAAAATCTGAATAAGGAAGAGTCCGACGAGAAAGTGTCAGTGAAAGAAAGTTATTGATAGGGTGTATAACGCAATAAGGAATATATAAAGGGTCATTGCTTTTGACTGATCATGTTATAAATCTCATATTTCCATTCCCTTCCCGATTCCTTCTGATTCGATTTTTTTCTCCTTTTAAAAAGGCGAAGTCCAAATTAATTAGATCCCCTCTCGATTGATTGGGCTCGAAGAAAGAAATCGCTCACGCCTGTTCTTGAGCCACCGCTTTGGCACCACGGAGATACTCCTTAAAATCTCCCAATTGGTGTAAGCGATCGAGAGCGTGTAAAGAACTCCCCTCCGCGGATTAGTTCTCATTAATTCGAGGGATTACACTCGGCTCGAAACCCCCGTTCCCTAGGAGACGTGGTCCTTTTTTGGCTAGACCTCAATGGGAGAGAGGAAGTTTAATGAAGCGCCTATCGGTAGGTGGCGCTAAAGGTGTTTCCCCCTTCCGTCGACTTTAAGGTTCATCGGCCGCCGCATCTGCCCCTTCCACTCGCTGTCTGGACCGATAAATCCGCGGACGATTATGTTCGCGGGAGCGACAGGCAATAACCTCTTCTGCTTTAGATGTGCCCCCACTTACGTTGATCCTGGACTGGTTTTGTCAATAGTCCCTACTCTCAAGACGCAAATGACGTTGCAAGTTTGATGGCTGAGCACACATCTATGATGAAATATGCGGAAGCTATCAAATCTCATTCAAGATTTACTTCCTGTATATCTCATCTTTAATTTCCCCTAGTGTTGGTTGTTATTAAATTTACGTGAGAGCCTTTTATCGTCACTTATAAGGGGCACAATGGAATAATTGAGATTGAGTTAGTGTCAACGAATCAAGATAGCCGTTACGGCCTTCCCGTGGAGTTACGGGAAATTTTTAGTGGCCGATATCAAGGGCGGATATCAGCAGTCGGAGGCACTAGGTGCATGGACCGTTGAGTTTATTAAGGAAAAAACTTCTCTTTTTACTCTCTGATAAGGCATTGTGCGTCTAATGGTAAATCCGTTCTTGGCAGATTTATAGTGACCAAAACTTATCGGTGGTAACACCTGGTGAGAATATAATATCAGAATTTCGTTTATCCTCATTTTGTTGTGTTTTCAAGCGGTTTCCGGAATCTCTGGTCCATAGAGAAAAAACTGAGCATAAATCATTGCCTGTTTCTGAAAGGCGGCTTGCATATAAGCGGTGATTCACAGTCGCTGAAAAAGTATACGGAACATATTTGCGCGTCACTTCGCAATTGCGAGCGGAATAAACAGTAAAAATGGCGGCAGCTGGGTGTGTCAGGCCAAGTGTCACTGTTCGGAAGCGAGAAATGGCATTCCGATTTCTCTATTGCTTGAAGGGATTTTCTTCTCTGAGCAGGATTTGACGGTGATTGGAGAAGGTTCTCGAGTGGAAGTTCACGGGATATGACGTTCCACTTGGGATTCGATCTTTTATCCGCTGATGGATTTTAACCGTGCTGACGATTACTTGAGTCACTCACATTCCGATCGCACTATTGAAGAATCGCACAAATTAATTTGGCGATGTGAATTTCGTGTATTGGAGTAGAACTTTCGAACAATGACGTTAACTGGTGACTTGAATGAGCCGCTATCTAAATTCAGGAAGCCATGAAAAAAGGGAATCGCGGGGAGTGCTATATTCTTTTCTCTTCTGGATGATAGTGTAGTTCTTTTCCACGTTGCAGATATAACTGCTATTATAACGAGCTCCCTATTTTTAGACGAAATAATAATAATAGATTTTGCTTTATAATTTGCAGCATTTTTTTGAAGTAAGAATTCAAAGTAAATGTAGGTTGATTGACCTTAAGAATGAGTTTAATATCGCTTTAACAAAATACAGAAGTAACAGAAGTCTCAAGAAAAATTGCTCTTCGAGTTCAGCTTCTTATGGCTTTCTTACTTCTATGTTCTAATGTTACTCTAACAGCCGTCACTCTCCTTTTTTCCATCAACGTCGCTGTGTCGAATTTAGTGCATTAATTTGGGTATATATGATATTGCAATTCACTTACGATTGAATATGGTTCCTTGATAGCTGTTCGAACAAGCAATCAGAACTTCTCTCACTGTATCGGGATATAACCACACCCTAATTATGGTATCATATTGCCTAAATGGGGCCATGAAATGTCCTTTAAAATTACCATGTATTTATCAAGTGCAACAATCAAGTGTTTTTCTGATAATTTTCGCTTAAACTCGTCAAATTTATTATCCATGTCGATTAATACTGCAGTGGCAGTCGGATTCAGCAGCTGCTTTCTCGTGAAGCGACAGCGGTTAGGCAAATCCACACAAAGAAACTAACATGTAGGTCGCGCATATTTCATCCCCGAAATCCATTCTACCGAATAAATATATCTGCGAGAACGTGGCGCCAACTAGGGTGCAGACCGCGTAGCTGCGCGATTAGTGCGCGCTTAATATTCCCGCCCTCCCACACAGTTGGTGGTCATTCCCAACGATAAACACGCAGTTCTCCCTTGCGGTATTTGCTCCAATTAGGTGGGCTTTCGGTGAAGAGGTGCACCTTTTTAGGGACGAAATGAACCGAGGGATGGATGAAATGGAGTTTCCCTCGCTGATGGCTTAATTCGATGCTCTTTTGTTATTCATCGCTTTATAGATCTTTCTCGGAAAAAAGAGCTCCAAGAATCCGAATCGGAAAGTCGAGTAACAAACCCGTTGAGAATATAGATGTCGACCCTTAAAAGACCCTTATTTTTTCGGAGAAATTGTCGGGGTTTGATAAGGATGCGCTTTTATATATTTTTCATGTCCGCTCCATTTTCCTTCCGATCCGTCGAAAGCGGAGCTGTTGAGTGGAGGAGGCGTAATTGGTTTCCGCTTGGAGGTAACGCGTTAATTGTAAGGATATAATACATCGCGAGATCCCAAAGGCAAGTCTATTATTTTAGATTAGCGAGAGAATTTGTCACGGTTTCTTACTTTCGGTAACGATCCGGAGGCTCGCATGGTCAGTCGGTTGGCAAGGAGAAGAAAATATGGAAAGATCTCGATCACGCGGTCTGGATTTCAGTGGAAATGCATTTGGATGGTCGATGACCGCCGTTTTATCTGAACGGAAGTGCTTTCTCACCATGGATGAGTAGATCGTGATTGGACCAGTTTTCTCCCTAATCCTTGCTTTCCTTGAGATCGGTTGCCATGACCAGTACTCTGGAGAGAGGAATCAGTTGTTGATTGTCCGAAACCCCTTCAATGGGTTTACAAGGATCTGCATTGGAAAAACCGTTGCACCTAGAAAGATCTCTTTCCTTGGGAGCTTAACCTTCTCGAGTCTTTGGAAGTGGTAATATTTACCTAAAATATAATATTTTCATTCAGATATTTCAAAACCCTTCAGTTCTTATAAAGGATTTTTTATTAATCTCATGGATAGTCGAATATTATAGATAACATGTTTTTTTTGCCTGTAACTCACGGTCCGACTAGCTTTTTTACAGCTTCTTGCCTCATATTTTCTACATTTTCCAATACATATTTGATTTTCTTCCAGCAAGAAAATGATTCTCAGAGAAGATGCTAGAGTTGCGTAGTCGGATACGATTCAGTTTCAGTTATCTTTGCATCTCATCTCAGGTTTATATTATTGAGAAGACAATCTTCTTCCAAGTAAATTCAAGATTTTCTTCTTTCGAACTTTTCTATTCGCTTGCTTTACGTTGGAAGGATGGAACTTCATTTATTATAGAATTAGATCTGCAAACAGAAACGAAGTAAATAGAAGACATACGGGCAAAGCCTCTCTGCTTAGTAAACATGGAATTTCTTGACCTCATCATCTTGAACTTTTCTCTCTTCTTCTTTCTCATTCTGAAGAAATCTTCAAGTGAATGCTCTGGTCACCCCTTTCATATCCAGAAAATTGCGCGAAATTCCTTCTTTTCACATAAATTCGTGTGAAAGGAAGAGACCGAGAGGATATCATCACGGGATGAAATTCGATGGGAGGGATGCATTCTCCTCCATCTCTCCTCGTGGGGGAGAGAATACGACGATCGTGGAAGGATGAGGCACAAAAGCAGTTCTTCCTTTAGGATTGATCTACGATTGAACCAGTCCCTCTTTCCGTAAGCCTTTTTTATTCTATTTTCGTTTTCAACTCGAAGTTATCCTGATACGTTCCAAAAATACCTTCGAAAGTAGTGAGAGAGAGAGAGAAACGCTTAATCCATTTTCGCATAAAGTAATACCGTTTAGAATTAATCTGTTTACCTTTATGTGAGAGAAGAATTAAATCTTCTTAAATATTAATATCGTAACAAACTTTCTTCGCAAACTAAGGCGTAACGTTTACTTGTAAAGTAGTTTAGTATTCTTTTATAATTTAACGAATTATTGAAAGATTGCCTTTTCGCCAAAATATCATAATCTATACAGGTTTGTGTAGTTTTACTGTTGAAAAGCGGTGTTTGTTTTTCATGCTACGGATGTAAAGTGGAGGCAACTTAATTCAAATTATATCAAATTAGCAAGGGCTTTAAATTCAGCTCTTCCTGTTTGTCCGTGGGAAGAGAGATGGGAAAATGAAAGGCGGAAAGCTTTCCTCCCAGACGTAAGGAAATAAGAAAAAATCCTTCCAGGCCATTTCATCGCAAATTCTTTCTTCATCCCTCCCAACCCTCTTTTCCTATACACACAGTCGACCCTTCTTCCCCGATTTCCACTTTTCTCGAGAACTCTTCAAACCACTCGCCATTTCCTTGCCCACGCCCATCGACTTGTTTGCCATATTCCTTTAGTGCGGATGAAACACATAAACAAGGTGCATGCGGGGGAGAGGCGTAGGAATGGCTGCCAAGGAGAAGCAAGGTTGCAAGGTGTCGAATGAAGACGAGGGAGAATGCGGTTCATTTACGAATCTGTGGACGTCCTCATCTCGTCGATCCAGAGACGGGGGCGTGTGAAGAATCTCTAAGTGTTTGGGATTCGACCTGTGGATCTGCCGACACTCTTTCTTAGATGAATAAAGGTCGACGTCAAGGCCATTTCTCTTTGTCGGAAATTACGTTCTTACGCTCTTTTGCGCTATTTACGTTCAGATTCTCTAAAGATGAAAAGACAGTGTCTCCGAATGCGTTCTCGCGAGTTCATTTGTCTCGTGAAAGAATCTCTTATTCGAGGAATTCGACTTTGGCCTGCCTTCGGACTTTCGCACAGGATATCCATGGTTTTTCTTTCTGGTATTACTCTCGAAGATCTTCGTAAATGTAGCATGGATATTTTCTTCCGATGGTTTTAAAACTAGAAACTCTATAAAGCTGAAAATGTGTTGGGAAATGTCATAATTGTTACCTCTGTTATGAATATGACTCTGCGTCGTAAGAGTCAGAGGCGACTTAATATCGTGTTGGTCGTAGCATGACAATAAATCAGTCCTTGAGCATTCCATATCTATAAACGGCAAGGTGTCATAGGATGAAGCTTCAAATGGGTGGAGTGTGCGTCTAAGCTGAGCTACCCTTTGTTTCCAAGGGCTCTCCTATTCGCCACGAGAATACTAACAGACGTGGAGTCTTCCTTCATAGAACATCAGCGCTATCCTACGCAGTAGTAGTAAAGTGCTGTGTGTTGAGAGTAATTATTTAAGCGTTTCTTAAAAAAAATTAAACCTAAATAGTGCGTATATTATTGTTAAACTAAATTTCGATGCAGTGTATTTTCCCAATACTAAATCAGCGTTTTATATTTGTTATTATGGGTTCGTAGATGAAAATACATTAATAATAGGAGTCTTTCTACCAATTTCCATCTATAATATTCTTTTTTTATAAGAAAAACTCTTTTGGATTTGAAAATTCCACCGCTCTTACTTACAGATTGCATTTAACTTCTACTATTTTTTCCTCTAAGAATATTTTTAAGTAGCCATTCCTGATAATAAAATAAATATTTCAAGTATTTTCAAGTGATATCCTCGTGGCACCACTGTTGGATGGATGAAACGGTAAAATTCAAATTTTACATTCCTTTTATCATGAAGCCGTTTTGTTTTTACATTCCTTTTCTCTCCCTGGCTTCGAAGTCCATCGCAACGTGTGCCGACAGTTGCATTTGGATTGCTCTCTTATTTACTTCACTGTATATTTATAACGTCCGCGGCGCGACATTCGATATTCTGTCGTCTGCGGTCAGCGTGTCACTGCAAAGAAACGTCATGGTCGATAAAATATATATCGTGCTCGTGTGGTGCAAATGACAGATCTCGATGTGCGTCATTTTAAAGGGTAATGACCAAGTAGGTTACCGCCTCTGCGATTATTTTACATGCCGTGTACGTGAGGACGTATGAATATTCGCTCGTTCTATTAGCATGTCGTCGTTTTCGCAGGAATGGGAGATTCCTGGCGTTCTTCGGCTCTTATTCGAGGGCAGCGCGGGTGGCCTAAGAGTCGGGGGATTGGAAATTGGGTTAATCAGCGGGGCATGTATGTGGGTTACAATCCGTGTACCCTATCGGCTGCGGTGTACAATTAATGTGGATCGGACACGGCTGTCCTTGCGGTTTTTATACTCGGCATCGATAGGGGTTAAGTATTTCTTTACCGATCAACCCGCTTTCTTGTCCCACTGCAACAACCTCGTTTCTTTGTAAAATAGGCTTTGAATCGTACCCAGACTCTCCTTCGTTACATGGGGCGCGATAGGTTCTTGCTTTTGCTTTGATGGTCTCGAATTTCTAGATTCGTATTGCCGTATTTAATTCCATATTTCTCCATCGCTAATCAAGTCGTCTGAGCGGCGATCAAAGCAGTTTTCCTCGAAGGGTTGTTTTCAGGGACTTCCACTTTCAAAGATTTGGTTTCCGAGAAAGATCATCAATAAATATTCTCGCTGAGTTGCAGAAAAATTTCATTAATAATCCCCAATTTCATAATCATTCAAACTCGTGCATCTTTTGTGTCGTGCAGAGCCGGCCCGATAATATATGCGAACCGAGCATTGATTAAAGTGATTAATACCAATCAAAATATTGATTAATACCAAGATAAACGCAAAGTAACTTGTATACCTGCCTCGAAAAATGTGGGCTTCTTTTACTTCAGAAAGGGTTGGAATTTCTCACAAATGACGGCTACGTATATTACTATTTTCCAATTGCTGCCTATTTCCAACTCTTCGAATCTATTTTCTCAGATGAGGTTTGTTGCTTTCTTCCTCGGATAGAGAGTGGAAAACGATTCCTGTAACAGGTGAGATGGGAAAGACTTCAGTTCGGAATCTCAAAGGAAACGGCAGAATGAACGGGAGAATCGATGCATCGAACATTCTCGGGTCTCTCGAAAGACAAGATAATAAATACTTGATTAAGAGAACAGGTGTCACGGGATATAAAATGAAGCCGTTGATCGAGGCTTTGCACTCATAGATGTGTTGACCTAAGAAAAGGAACTTGTTAACTCGTCGTGATAGAAAAACACGATCGCTTGGAGAGACAATGCGGCTAAAACGATTCGTAATCCGCTCTTATTTAACCTCAAAGTCTTCTCGGTCTGAGAATCGAGGTTTTAATTTACCTGCTCTCCTTGCACTCCAAGGCGCTTCTCTGTGCATGAGTGGTCTCCGCTAATGAGGGAGTCATCTTCTTCAGCCCTCTTTCCCTTCCCGAGATCTTGTTTATGAACCAGGATTTGATTCTCAACTGAATCGCCTGATTGGAATTCTCTTTGAACCGTATCGATGTAGTCTGATTGAACTTAAAGGAAGTTCGCAGATTATTTCGCACGTGCATAACCTCCAACGGAAATATCGGAAGGAAGAGTAGGATTGGGAGATTTGCTGTTTTATCTCGTTCATCGTGTAAAAACTTTTACAATTATTTATAATATTTGTTTTAGTAGATTAAATCATTGAATTTCTCTTTTGATTCACTGTCACTTCCATTCAAATCATTTCTTTGTTGGGAATTAGTGACGTATGGAAATCTTCTTAACCGGATTAATTTGGGTAATTTGAACGCATGAGTGGAGCTGAACTTCAGAAATCAAACTGAAACTGAGAAATCATGGTGGAAACCCACATAATTATATAATAAAACCGAACAAAGGAAACTTAACCATTTGGTCGATATTTTTTTCTTTTCAATTACCGTCAACGCTTTAGTTCGGTATAAGGGCGCCCACACGTCTCAAATGAACCTTCCTAAGCACTACCACTTAACTCCCTTACATTACTTAAAAGCTCATTGCCCCTCATTACCAGTCAATCATTTATAATAGTAACAGTACCTTTCTCCGACGTTGCCCAACAGTTTTAGACTATCAAATATATGACGGATATGATATATGATCGTCATGATCTGTACTCCATTGTCTGGCTTCGGAGCCCGAAATGCAGAATTATTGGCTAACTTTGGGGGAGACGTAAAATCAGCCCGTTTACTTAATCTTATCTAAACAGCATCTTTATTCGTAATGTAATATGTTTGCCATTTATGACTTCTAAGCTATGAGACAAAATATGGATATGATCAATGAATTTGGATATTATTGGATGGATTGGATTGATTTTTTTCTATTTCATTCTTTGTTTCTACGTTTAAGTTGACTGAATCATTTTTTGAAAACTCATTTACTAAATTTTACTCTCAATCGTGAGCCTCCGCATAATGAAACTTCGGGAATGTTAAAATTTTCCTAGCTTATATTAATGGAGCGTTCATCAGCCGAAATTCTTTAGTATACCTGCTGTGGTAAAGCTGTTACTCCAAACACAAATAAATAGTTTTCTCTTACATTACGCATTGTTTACAAGTAGTAGTTATCCTTTCTCATCAAACATTTCAAGAACCGAAACACGTTATTCGCTCTTAGGCTACATTTACTAATTTTTCATATGTTAAACTTGGAGTCCGATTCATTCTATCGCTCAGATCTCTGCCGATGGTAGATGGCAGCTACCGAACTCAGCTTCCGCATTCACTTTTAAATCATCCCGAAGGTATGATTGTTTGATCGGTCGTCACCTATTTATTGATAATTGTGTGGGATTTTGGCTCAAACTCCTTTGTGCTTAGCAGTACTCTGCTTGGAAGGGAAAGGAAAATAAAAACAAAGAACCACCTCGTCTAGGAAATGAAAGCGAGACAGTTTCATCGCGTGATCCTTACCCAACGCGCCAACGCGTGAGGGACGCGGTCGTGCTTCCCGGCGGCCCTGCATTGTTCTTCATCCAACCTCTCATGACATTGCCCTCCCGATTTTTCGGGACCATAGTGCAGCTGCTGTAACCCATTTCGTGGGATATGGCACGGGAGAGAGGGGAGGCGTTGGGGGGGAGGTCAGAAAGTTTGTGTGCGCACGTTTGGCTGAATACGGTGGTGGTAGCGGCGTGGAGGCAGCTGTTGGCACGCTTTCCCCCATTTTCGACCCTCTTAGGTCTCGACCCACTCCGCCATTGCTGCTTCTCCCGGTAAAACTTTTCCCGCCATCGGTTGGCTGCCCGCGTGCGCGCCCATCGTCACAGCTGTCTTTCCCGTGCGCCATGTTACCCCTTGTAGACGGCCAGATATGCAGAAGCTGAATCAAAAATCCAACGCGAAGGTTACGTTTCGCGCCTATTGTCTCCTCACGTCTCTTCTGTCGCTTGCTCTTCCGAATGTGGAAGCGTCGTTCTGAAATGCGTCAGATTACAGCGTAATCTGTCAAAAATCTTTCCTTCGAACGACATTTTCGATGATATATTGGAATACTGCGCGTTGCTACTCCTCAGCATCGTCGTTTCTGTAAATCGAGAGACGAAGAGATTTCAGGCGTGGGGAAAGCTTACACACGTATTCGAAATATTCGATGAAAATAGCCCGATAGAGAGCCTAGAACGGCTCATCTTAATTTTTCTAGACCTGTGGAATCGTATAAATGTATTCTACTTCTGGCTTTTTCCTCTCTGCCTCACGCGGTAAACCGTGCATCAAACCTCGTTACCCTCGCGAATGAGTTTGCGACGTCTTTCGTGCCAAACTGTTAAACGGACTCTCTTCTCTTTCCATCGCTTTAATCCTAATATGGAGCGACCAGGTTGCCGACCTTACTCATACTTCTCCCGCGGAGAGCGTCATTAACAAGTCCTCTCGTCGCATTCTTCTCCTCTTCCTTTCTCGGCTCGGTGCCAGAATTAATCCTCAACGTCGCCATGACTACGTCCACCACGTAGAACTAGCAAATATTTGCGCTTCTATCCTCTCTTCCGGCTAATGGTGCCATCTGATATAATGCAACAACTTATACCGGCAGTGCTACCGGGACTAACTCGCCATGGAATTTCTACGTAGTTGTAACGCCATCTGGAAACCTCGGCCTAATGTTTTTGTTTGGTATGGCATTGGTTTAGGGGAGCGGTTGATTTTCGCGGAGAAAGTCTACTTTTTTTCCTCTGGGAAGTGCTTTGCACAACCCCTCCCCCACCGTCTATTCCAATACTTCCCTCTCTCCTCCCCTCTTTTATTCCCTCGTCTGAGTGCTTGTAATTGAAATCCAAACATGGCGGTTCTTTCTTCCGCCACTTTTTCATATTTTCCGAGGGTTACGTAATGGCGCGGTGTATACATAGCCCATTATAATACGCCGCCGCCCTATCCTCGTGGTTTTTTTTCTTCGAAGCGTCATTTTCCCCTCAAACGACTAAGAAAAAAATCAGTTCGAGTTTAAATGCGGTGGGCGGCATTTTAGTGTGCCATGATGTGGATGTGTTACTGGCCGTATCCTGTCAGAGGGTTCATCGTTATTCAATCGACCCCCCTCATGCTTCCCCCTCATTCTCGTCTTAAATCCCCTCTGAACAAAATCCCCAGTAACACTGCTCGATCTGAGGGTGAAAAAATTTAGAAGTGAACATTATGTACCGATAATCTACCTCCTGGTGTTGCCAGTGATAAACGGAAACTTGAGTTATGATGTGCAGATTTCCTCAAATACATCGACGATTCGTCTTCGATGAAGTACTGATTTCACCAGCGTGGTAGCAGTTATCCGCTTAAATTTGTTAAATGAGTTGCCATGTTTATTTATTTACCAAACATTTCGATTTATCTCTTTGTTCGCATTTTTACGAATGTATTGAGGTTTGAAGATTCGTGGTACGCACGTCCGTTCTGCATCTAACCAGAAACCGTTGGTTTGATCGCGGAGAGTTACCATATACTACATAGAGATCTCCTACATTTTCCGTTATAATGTGCTTAGGTTTCCCATCTTTAGTCGAACGATTCAAAATCTCTGTGAGATGTTATCCCATCCATCCACCGCCCATTAACTCCGGTCGTTGGCTGGCGCGTGGACCAAGAGGTGCGCCTCTCGCGAGGGCCACTTCTCCCTTCCGTCCACTCCACCCCACTTCACCCCTCCCTCGGCGTCTGCCCCCACCACCGTCGTCTGCTGCATTGGATCAATACGGGGAGCGGGTGCCATGCCGGGCGTGTAGTAGTCATCTCTCCCATTCCTCACCATCTCAACTTTCCTCCACCCCCGCAGACTTGGATGGAGCCTGCCCCGGCACTAGTCTTCTGTTGCTCCGTTTGCTGTTTCCAGAACAGAAGCTTCTCTTTCCTCCGCTTTCTTCTCCCATCTGCTCTGCATGCTATTCCTCGGCTCGTCTCGATGGACCAGCAAAGAGATGTCCCCCTTAGCTTAACTACCTAATGTCTTTTCCTCATCTCTTGTGCTCCTTTGGCCGGACGAGTCCTGTTGCCATGGCTACTCGCCGCCGGTCGTTCGTCTCTTCGCCGCTGCGTGTCGCTTCGTACGAGGGGAATCTCTCGTAAACGCTCGAAATGTGCTTTGCAGAAAAATGTGGATGAAACCACTTCCCCTTTGAAAATATGTCTTAATTTTCCCATATAGTTGTAGGTGATTAAAGTGTGTAGTCGCTGTTGTCTTGATTTTTTTATTAAATAAATCGAGAATAATATAATTCCAATGTAACATATCTGGTTTTACTCCTTTTTCCTACCCATTACCTATCTCCTCTTCGCCGGCTTTTTCTCGGGTATCATCAATTTCATTCAAATCTATAATCCGTAACTATCGCTAAGTTGTAATCAAAGCTTACTTTAATATAAGAAGTTCGAGTTTTCCTTCATTCGGCTATGGCTTCAGTGGGAATCAGTCCACCCAACCATTTCCACAGCGGAGGTTCGGAATGGACAAAAACACCTACAATTTTAGGCAAGTAAGAAATAAAACAGACACTGCGCTGTAGAAAGATTACGAAACGCTGGTAAATCGAACAAAACTACTACTTACGTGGAACAAAACCAAGGAAGTGCAGAGACCATTATAGAATTTGGCTGGAATAATATTGATATTTTGATCCAGAGGCACTAAGTGTTTAAGATATGGGTGAATAATCTCATTGAAGTAGTAATTATAGTCAGTAGTATCAATGGAAATACCTTTTTTTAAATGGTTAAATTGCGTTAAAAAGTTAACTTTTTCATTGGGCTTTTAATCTCACAATCGAAGCCTTAAGAGAAATATAAAAAATTGGAGACATTTAATGCCTGAAAAGAACCTTAAAGTCCTAATTCAATATTTTTAAAACCACTTGCCTACATAATTTTGGACCATTGCTCAAACAAATAAATGCAATATATTGGTATTAAAGACATTCTTGTATTTAGATAGGTAATATTTGTTGTATAAAACTATCTTGTTTATGGAATTAATTTTGTGAAATTAATTTGTGATTCCCTTGTTTTTTCAGAATGTTGACCACAAGATGAAGCTTCGTTCCAAGAAGGGACAGCTGCCTTTCATTGAGCTGAATGGTGAAGAGATTGCTGATAGCACCATCATTCTGAAGGAGTTGGCTCAGCGATTTGACAAGGATTTGGATGCAGGTCTCAACAATTATCATAAGAGCATCTCCCATGCTCTTATTTCCATGATCGAAAACAGCCTGGTCATGTAAGTCATACTAGTAACTCCCTCAGTGTGTTCAAGGAAAATCATCATTAAAGTAGAATTTAGGAAATATCTAATCATAAAAAACCCAAGTGTATTCCTGATATTCATTCTATAAGTCAAGACCTCAGAAAGCAATATTTTGCATTGTATGAAGGTATCCTTGAATTAGAATATATCATAATCCTTAAAAAGAATGACTTTTATGGGAATTTCTTAAATTAGTATTAGCTAAGTATATTTTGCTGCTGCTGTATTTAAACTTTTTTGTATTTTTCTTTTGAAATCTAGTCTTAAGGAGTGATAAAGTTATCATTCTAATACTGATTAAAAATTGGTAATTGTTGATATTAAAATAGCAAAACAGCTACTTCATTACATTAATAAGCAAGCATAACATTAAAATAATTTTCTTCTTCAACCTTCTAATAAGTGTGTCACTGATCCATTTGTTTTGTATGAAATCTACATTTTAAATTCTTTTCATATATTCAAGGGTTGTTCTGTGGTGGAGATCTAAGAACACCGATAGTGTTCTCAAGGGATACAAGATGAATCTTCAGCATGGCTATGGAACCAAGATTCCTCAAGTTATCTTGAACTTCTTGTTCAAGTTTGCCTTCAGTCGCAAGGTATAGTAATAATTCTTTTCTTACTCAATTCCAAACTGAGTCACTCAGATTACATGAATTTATAATACCACCTGCTATTTCTTTAACAGGGAGCCAAGAAGGTAAAAGCCCATGGAATTGGTGTTCACAAGCCAGAGGAGATCATGGATATGGGAAAGAGGGACCTGAAAGTTCTTTCGGATGTCCTTGCTGATAAACCATTTTTCTTTGGAGATGAGCCAACTGTGGTAATTATTGCTTCCTTAAAGAATATCATATATAGCATGAAAAATTATTTCCTGTAATCGTGAATTTTAAAGATACAAATCTTGTGTGATTTCAATCCAAGTAGAATTGAAAGTTAGAGATTGCTCAACTATAATGTACTTAATTAAATCTTAATAATTCTGGATAAGACTTAAGATTAAAAATAATGGTTGATTTTAATTAGATGTTGAAAAGTGGGATTACTTTGAACTCCATTAGAAAGTAATGAATTCTCATGAGAAAATTGCTTCTTTATGCCTTTAATTCAAAGCCAAACATTTTCAAAGGCATCCATATACATCAGTCATCTGAAATTTAACAAATGAAGTCCTCAACTTAAAATTCCCAAAAAATATAAATCTTTCTTATTTCTATGGCTTCATATTTATTAACCGTGCTTGATATATATTAATCATTCACTGTGATCTGGGCTCTCATCAAAATGCAGAATTTAGATTGACAACAGTTTCTCCTGGATTCCACCAGGTATCTGAGATGTAAAGGCACCTGGTGGAATTGAGATGATGATGAAGTAAATCCAAATTTTCCATTGCATTGAGAGCCTAGAAAAAAATATGAGGATGAGTGAATAGATTAACTTGTGGACAGATGGAATTTTACTCCATGTTTTGATTGAGAAATTTGTGTGTAAGTCCTTGTATTTGCAATTTACAATCTGGACATGCACTTCAAAAGTTTTTCTTTTCTTTCCAGCTGGATGTTGTTGCTTTTGCCAATCTAGCCCAGATTTACTTCTTTGACAAGGAGCAGGAATTTGTCCTGAGAGATTACATGCAGGATAACTGTGCAAACTTGGTTGGGCTTGTCAACAGAATGAAAGAGAGGTAAGCTGTTAAAATGTGACACACTTATGTTTTAATCAGTGAAAATATTTAATAAAAAATTTGAACTGACAAGAAAAAATGACTTCTACATCATTCTTTCTTTCTTCATTTCATTTTAGCTCTTCTTAATAAATTTTAATGGAAGTTGTTTTTTCCTCAATGTAATTTAACTGAAAATTGAATTTATATTAATACACAGTGCTCTATGTAGACAGTATGTTTTATACTGCTACAAAATCATTCCATTTTAATTTAATGTCCTTTGTGCAACCATTATTCTTTGACTTTATTGGTTAACTTTGACTATTGGTTAACTTTTTTAAAAGTGATTTATAAGACTGAGATTATGAGATTCCTTCTAGATGATTCTTTTCAAATTTAAATCTTATTTCATTTAAAGTTCTGAGGAGATGGTCAACATAATATAGAAAAGGTAACATTTTCATCAACTAGGAAATAATCTAAATATACGAGAAGTATAATTAAACTTTCTTATTTTCAAATTTCTAAGAAGAGAGAACTAACAAAAGAAACAGTCACATCAAAGTAATGTTTGACCTCTTATTTTACTTAGGTGCTATCCTGATTGGGAAGATATGTGCAAGACATTGGATCTGAACAGCCACCTCCCTAAGCCAGAACCCCAGGAGAAGGCAGCTGATGGAAAGGGCAAGGAAGAAGAGAAGAAGGATGAGAAGGAGGGAGACAAAGAAACAGAAAAGGACATTGAGAAGGAGAAAGAGAAGGTACTGTGAAATAATTGATCTTTTTGGTGATTTCACATGCTGAAAACTTTTCATGAAATAATACTGCTCCAGTCTCTTTCTCTAATAAAGTGGGGCAGTTGCTTCATATTAGTATTTATTTCATTTCAACTTCAAGTTTGGTATTTATTAGATATATATTTTTAAATATCTAGTAGTTGATGAAAAGATAAAATTTACTAGTTGAGTTATCTAAAAGAAATTATACCTATTTAGGTGTGAACATATTCTATGAATACTTATACGGATATTGCCATTACTACAACGAATAGAATTCCATTTCACCTTGTTTACTTTTTTATCATAATAATAGACTAAGATTAACTAAATGTCCATAGCATTCAAACAAAATACTTGGTGAAAAGATTTGTCAATGATATAATTTTTCTTTTAATTTATTTAATGCATATCATCAAATCTTGCAGGTTAACTTACTGCTTGTATGTGTTATGCCCTTAATAATCTTTGACTGAATTCTATGAATCTTAATTATATTACAGGGATATAATAGAAAATATTATACTTTATAATTAACTATATTGAATCAGGATAAGAGAATGTGAATAACTACAAGATCATTAATTAATGTTAATATTAGAGTGGGATATTCTAATCGTAAATATGATCAATTAATTTTAACTAGAGACATGATTCCAATACAGGAATGTTTCTATAGTAATGAATAGTATGTTTGAAATCTTGAGTGAAATTTTCCATTAACTGTGATGTTTTATAATATTAATTCGTAACCCTACTCTTGCCTTGATTCTTAGTCAATTAGTGTCAGAATATTACTTTTGTTCATGTTTATAAATTGAAAATCTTTGTTTGCTTAAGAGTTAAATTATATAATAAAAATGTTTCCAAAATTAATGGATATTTGAAAGCATTGGATAATATCAAATAGATTCTCATAAAATGAAATTTGATGATTCAGTTTCTCTTAATTTTAGATTACATATTTATGCTGTTATTAAGGTTTAGACACTTAATAATCATCCTAATGAGCTGATGCAATTTCATCAAATCTCTTAATCGAATTATTCCATGGCTAAATCTGCTTATTTGGTGTATTGAATAAGTAATATTCTTATATGTTTGCTTGAATTGATAGCAAGAGGAAGTAATTGTTATTGAGGGTTTGATTGCTTGAAAGTGAAGAATGATCTACTTGAAATAGTATTGGTCACGTCGCAATTATTTCACCAGATGGTTATTTTACAGGGAGAAAATGAGAAGGATGCTGAGAAAGACGTGGAGGAGAACAAGCAAAAGGAAGAGAAAGAAACAAAGTGAAATTGTTGAGCTCTGTAACAACGTGAACGGCGAAGAGGTGTGAAGAGTACATGGTGAATGTGTCGACCTACCTATCCTCTCTCCTCACTCGTTGTCTGACTGTGTGTGCATGTGTGTGTCGTGTGATGTGCTGCTGCTTAACTCACTAGATTTCCACCCCACCTACAGTGGTCATCATAACAAAAACCAAACAAAAAATTTATTTCTCCATTTTGGCAATGTGGTTCTCTCTTAAATGAATTTTTAGGTTTCAAATCGTGATGCAGTCCCCTCTTTTATATAACATTTGTAAGAATATTGAAAGCAGTTTGTGTAGCTTTTTAAATAAAGTGTGTACGATAAATGGGAAGGGATTAACAAAAACAATTTTATGCAATCTTAGTTTGTTGTGGTAGGCTTGAAGATTTTTCCAATTTTTTAAAATCGGATTTTAACTGCAGAATGTGTTTTACAAAGCTATTATTCCCGATGTTCATTCCACTATGCCTTCTAAATGTTATTGAGTATATTTTATACAATCGTGTAGATACCATAGTTCTTAGCCCTGGTGGGAGTCGGAGGGTGTGTCAGAAAAGGTTTAGTGAAGTATTTTTTTTTTTTAGCTATTCCAAATCTTCATGTGATTTTCCATGTGGCTCAAAATAATATGAAATGTGACCCAAAGAAATGTGTTGATTCTTGTTTTTTCATGATGGACTTTGTCAAGTTGACTGGGGAATAAAAAAGAAAGGATCTTGTGAAGTGAAGTGAATAGCTTAAAAAAAAAGGAATGCAGGTGAAACGATCGTTTGAAAGACTCGCATTTTTTATTATTATTAGACCAGCAAGTCTTTTGAGTGAGGGGAAGATTGGGAAGGATTTTATAGTATATTACCCAGAGAATAGTTACTAGAGGAGAGAGAGCGGGACGGTGTTCCATTGTAAGTAGTGCTATATTTCATCATCCCTTTAAGAAAAAGAAAATAAGTTTTTTTAGCTTTGGTGCTGCTCATTACCAAAGCAAAAGAGAGAACAAATTTATACAGCAAATTTGTAGCAATGACCGAAAGCGAGAATGAATTTCATCACACATTTTAAAAAATTTGTGTTTTTTTTAGGATGAGCACTCAACCGTGTTATTATTGTAATGCCTTTATACTATTCAATTTGTGTTAATATACAGTATTTGATGAATGTTAACATTTCAGATGGTTGAGTGATTTGTCAAGTATGAAAGTATTGTAATTGTTCATATGTACAATGAAATTTATTAGAAAGCCACCTGTATCGTTAAGTGGAAGCCGTATTAAAGAAAATAAGGATGCTCAACGTGGACTTTTTCAGCCAGTGTGGGAGAGTGTGTTGGTGATGAGGGAGAGGAAGGTTACTCTAAGATATATTTCGGGGGAAGTATGTGAGCAGGAAGATAGGATGGGAAGGATGCCATAGACTGGTTTGTGCCGATCCAAAAAAGAAAAATAAAAAAAATTCATTCCAGAGTTGTGAAGTGTCATGGCAGGGGAGGGTGTTGATAGGTGTTTAAGGGTCTGGAAGAATTATTGTGAACTGATTTCATATTGGGGGTTTGAGGCCAACCTGACCATGGCTCTTTTCCCCCACTCTTTAATTCCCCTCCCCTTTAACCCCTTATCGACTTTCTTTTTAAAGAATTCTTCCCTTTCTGCTCTCTACACAGACTTTTGAAAGTTTTTCTCCACCCATATAAAGTAAATATTGTTGAGACCCTCCCCCCTTCCTATCCATCTTCCTGCCTGCATACACTGCCATAGCTGGAGTGGAAGGTGGCTACCCTTGTAAAAATTTTAGCTGGAAGAGGGGAGGGTTTCTCTTGTAACAAGGACAGTTTTATCATCCAAAAGGAAAAGTTTTAACAAAAAGGGGAATTGATTTAGATGAGGCGTACTCTGGCCTAGGATGTGTTCTGTTGGAGGTGCAAATTTTGATGTCACGCTGTTGGCATTGAGACGGTGCCCATGGAGAACTCAAAGGTTGGAGGCAGCTATGTGTAAGATTTTTAAGAAAACTCGATCTGCATGAGATATGTTGTTTAGTATGTTTGGCCACTCCAGCTTGTTTTTACCGTCATCAATTAGACATAGTTAGTTGTATACCAAGATTTTATGATTCCAAGTATTTGAGGACATGAAAAATAAATGATATACTGAAAAAATGTGTTGGTTTGTGCTGTATGTTATAATGCGAAGGGCGGAGAGGGATGTTGCTGACAGAAGGCATTCCCTTGAATGAAATTTATTAATGCATATCAAGGATTTTGTCTTGCCATGCAGCTGGTTGAATTCATTTGGAGATTGTGAAAAAATTGAAAATTGCAGTTTTGTTTTTTGGAATCCAAAAGTGCAATGAGTTTTTTCGTAGTTTCCCTTCTATTATACATGTCTTAAATACTCATAAATAAATATTCATATTCGTGAATATCTTGGCTTTGTGCTTTACAAGCTGTAACATAAAACATGCCCAATAAAGGAAAATTATCTGCTTTAAGTGGTTCTAATTTTCCAAGAACTCTCCTAGATCTAGATTATCTCGAGTGAATATATAAAAAAAGCTTTAAATTCAGCTATTTAAATCATCTGATGGAAAGATTGAGCTGTTAATTTTGTTTGCAACATATTAAGGAGAAATTTCAAAATTATTTTTACAGTATTCTCAATTAAGTTTTTCATATTTCCCTTTAAGTTCTCCAATTTTGAAGATTTCATTAACTTATTGATATTTTGGAATTGATAAATTTAAAAATGATAAAAAATGAAGAAACTTAATTTTCAACATGTGTAGTGTAGCGTTCCCTACTGTGGAATCATTTATTTTGCTGATTGGTTCATTGCTTGGAGAGCAGAAGACCTTTGTTCAGGCCCTGGTCAAGTCACTGTTTTTATACTTCTATTTAACCTTGTTTTCAAAGGCACACACCTTAAAATTCTAATAATGCTATACCCTGATTCTTAGAATGGAGAAATTTCTGGCTGAGAAACTTATTGTAACATAAATGTGACCAAGCTCACTATTAATGGATTAAAATCTATTGCTTTTTCGCTCAAGTCTTTACCAATATTGTTATTAATAGAGAGAATTACTCATTTCCTTGTTTAAAAATTGATGAACCCTTATGAATATTTTTTGAAAAATCAAGAATTTATATCTAAAGTATTTTGTTTATAAGAGATCGTCTATTAATGGACATGAGGAAAAATATTCGCTAAAATGTAAGTATGAGAAAGTGAAATACTCCTTTTTTAATTCAATCTTTCAGACTTGCAGCTCATTCCAAATCTCAATCTAATTTTCTTTCATCTATACCATGCCATACACAGGGTATGAATTTAGAAAGAGATTTGTATGCTATTGGTTCCAGAGCACACTTAGAATGGTTGAAGAGAAACTTAGTAATTTCCACCTTAAACCTACATATACCAGCCCTTTTTAAGCAAAAGAAAATGAAGTACTACTACTGGAGCTACTTATGGAACTACATATAATAAACATGTTCTAAAAGAAGAATTGCTGCTGAATATAAAAAATTTAAGATGAGCAGTAAAAAATAAGTGTTTGTAATGGGAATGACTTACAAATTTCTGTGACAAAAGGAAGTAACAATCTTGTCTCTGACAAATAAAAATATATCCTCCTCTAACTCTAACAAAATATTATAGCATAAACCAAATATATGAGGTAACTCTCAGCAAAAGCACAATGTTGGACAAGGAGCAAAAAATATGTAGATAGTTTTTACTCTTCTTCTTATCAATTACTAGTATAAATTGCTCTCTAAAGTTTGTGGTATGGCCACATCAAAATTTATTTCATCAGAGAGGGTTCATCATATTACAAAATATCACAAATATCAAATTTGTAATAGAGGTAATGATAGTAAAATATTTTTAGATCTGAGTTAACAAACAAATGCTCTGAAACTAAAATTTCAGCTAAGCTTTTGATTTCTATGGTTCATATAGTAAATGGAGACAATGATTTATTATGGTACAGCCTAAGAGATAAGCAAAGGGAGTTATGGGAGCCTTGCTTATGATTTCTGTTCATAATGGACAAGGAAGCACTTTTGAAAGACTACATCAGGATGCTTTCAAGCCTGGAGCCTCCCTTTATTAATTTTATACATTTCAAGCATTTTTTCTTAGTGAGGAATTTCCTTATAATGAAAATATTTTCATCCCTTCAAAGACAAGAAATTGAAGTTTTAATGTTGAAAGTTGATTTATTATCAAGATAATTTCCTAATATATTTTCTTTGGTCATAGTATTCTCAATGTTTCCATCTTATTAAAACTAGCAATGGCATCCCTTATTCCATGATATAGTTAATAGAATTCTCTGGATACAAGCTACTATTGATTTAAGCAAATTTAGTCTCATTCTTTTTTCTCTAGAAATGCTTATTTTTAATTAAAAAGTAAATCGCTAAACTTTGCACTCATTTTTCCCAATAGAATGAGGAAAGAGCATTTTCTCAATCTTAAGAAAGACTTTAAAATTTTATTCAGATTTTATCTCAAGGGCCAAGAAAATAAATACAATGAATCAGAATGGACTCCATAACATGTCTGAAGTTGATTATCAACAATTAGCAATTTGGATGAAGGCTAAATTATTATGAGCACTGATGTCATCTTGACCTCTGTCCCACATCACACTCGCCTCTCTACTTAAATTAAAGAGGTTAATTGGTATGATGATCAAAGATGCTGTGGAATGAGGCTCTAAATAAGCGGAAGGCCAGCCGTGAGCTCCCGAACTTGCTCCAATAAAATGCACTGTAGTGTTTCCTGATTGCAGCATATTCATCATCAAATGACAAAACACGAAGAGGTTGGTTTTTCATGGATGTGATGAAAGTATGGGATTCACATAAGTTGAAAATAAACCACTGAGTAACGTTCTACCTTAACGTAATGTGATATCAATCATAGACAACAGTTTGAAACATAAACAGATTTTGTCCCTGCTGTATATTATGAAAGTTGTTATACTGTGAAAATGTCTCCTTGGTTTAAATCAGATTATGATTAAGGGAAGATCCATTCCACAATTTTGATATAATTTGTCCACGAATTGAGTCCATTATAATTTTCGTGTATGCAAAGAGTATACCTATTTTTAGCTCGAAAATAATTACGTGTAAAAATATGAGAATATTGCGAGTATCTGAAGCAGAAAATATAGCAGAGGTAGAAAGGCAGAAAAAACATACCATTACTTCAATGACTAGTTTTCACAGATACAGTTCAATTCAAAGATACAGTTTCATTTCTTCTTCTAAAAAAGATTCATGCATCATTTTTCTTCTTAGTTTACGTAATCACATTTCGGCTGCGACTGAATTTGGGCTTTGATCCCAAAAATTATTCTCATTCAACTCGTCCAATTACTGCCTTCGAAAGAAAAAGAGTCGAGTGCTGCGTTTTTGAGCACTTATTGTGATAGGAGAACAATCATATGAGTTAATGAATTTATTCGGGCTGACTAAGAGAGATAGGACCGGCATTCATTCGAATGAGCCTGTATCTTGTGGGGATTAAGATTAACTCATATCCAAGACAATATCGAATGACGGTTTTTGAAAAGCATCCTCAAGTAAGGAGGAAATCTTTCAGAAATAACCTAAAAAGATTATTTTTGAAAGATTTCCTTCTTACTTCTAAATGCTTGAAATTCCTTTCCTAACTATAATATTAACGCTATGTATTTTCATTTATTTTCGTTCACACGCTTCAATCCTTTAGATCGATAAAAGTCCTTATAAAAAGTTATCTGTCAAGTTTATGACTGTATTAATTTAAAGATATTTAATAGAAGTAACTATGTAGGTATGTAACCACGATAAAATTACTAACACTGACTAATTCTGGGACATCATTGGGAAATGTTCATCTAACGCAGGCTATCAAAATTCATTCCTCGCTACGCATCTTTGTCCATCTAAAAAGGTTTCGCGCCACTATCACAAACGTGATCAAAGTCACGCACTATCGAGAATATCGCTAACAACAACGCTTTGAGAAATGGCGCGATACGAATCAAATATAACGAATGGTATTCTACTCATCTCCGATTTCGGAACCTGTCTTCTCCGGAATTAAATACCCAGCATTCATTTCGTGAGTGGCGTGATCGTTATTGATTGAGACGCCCACCCGTCCTTTTATTCGTGCCGCCTGGACCTCCCCATCGGTGCACTTCCGAATATATCGCGTCCCCTTTTCCCGAAATGCAACGCGAGCACGCACGGGGAGGAGCGTGCAGACATGTTGGCGGCACGAGTAGAAAGTATGCAGGGATCGAATCGCTAGCCGTGATCTCCGGCAATTGCCCCGACCTTCCTCCCACGCAAGTCCATAGCGGCGCTATCTAAGGAAAGAGTTGATGGCGCCAAGCAGTCCTTTGCAGACATCACTTCAAGACATAAGCCCACAAATGTTTCCTTTTACGTCAAAAAGAGAATGCTAGCTTTGAATGAAGGTTTAAAGCTTCCTGTTGGGCTCAAATCTGACAATAAAAACGTCACTGATTTAGTCTAGTAGCAACCACTCAGAATTTATCATATCAGATCTTTTCCTGAGGGGACATATGACAGACAACAGATTTATTAAAATTATACGCGTTTAGTAATGCACATGTTTTGTTATACATAAAAAGAAAGGATATCGAGACTATTATGATATTGGACGCCAACTAAAAAATCGGGAATATATTTTTGGGTTATGGAGAAATATGACTGAGCTGTGATATATGGTTTAAATGAAATGGGAACGTTGATCCGACTATCTAGAGGCTATCTCATGGCGTAAATAATGTATTAACTTTTTGTCTTCAACGACGAGAAGATGCGGGAACGATGATTCAAAGTCATTTTTTCGATGTTTGGAATTCATCAGCGCTAATTGCTTCGAATGGCTAGTGATTAGAGACAAGTGAAAGTAAGAAATATGTAAATAAAGAAACCGTGATGTAGTTATCATGAGTGTGAAAGAACTCGCAGAAAAGTTCAATATAGAGACCATGAGATGATATTCTGTCAAGATTTAGTCTTGAATAAGTTATAAGAATACGTTCATTATTTTAAAAAGTGAAAGAAAACAACGCTCATATACTCGTACAAGTCGAATCTCAATGGAAAGCAAAAGTAAACAATTTTTTTAAGGAACTTATTCTATGGTGCTGAATATATTTCACCTTTAATTTAAAGTAGCAAACATATAAATCTTAGATTTAGAGTTGAAATATCACAAATTCATTTAGAACGCACTCCCAAATTCAGGATTAAGAACTTCCTGTTGGCGACTTTTAGAGTAACTTAGTGCTTCTCCGAGTATTAACAATTTTAGATTTAGAATTTCCTGCGAGTACAATGATTACTCCTTAAAATATAACAAAGTTACTTCGAGATCAAATTGAGGGATCAAACTCTTTTTCTGATTTGTCTCGAAAGGAAGTATTCATCAGTTAAATTTAGTAGTTTCAGATGATTCGGTGAGATCTTTGATTTGGAAGTTTCAAACTACTAAAAATCATTTGATTGATATTTATTACAATTATGGTGAATTATAATTATTTATACTATTCCTATGCGTTTGCAAACACTGCCAGTAAGTAATGACAAAAAATCAAAGAATCGATATTTTTGAAATTACAACTCATTTAATTTTATAGATAAAAGGAAGTAAATGAGCTCATTGATTTCCGATGCCAGGTTGAATATTTCTCTTGTCCTTTAAACATGGACTTACACATTTGTATCTCATCAGTTCGCTCGAAAGGACCCATTAAGATTTGAATAATTCACGTTTTTTAATTTGAAAATTTTCTCTCTTGCCTTTCGCTGTTTATTTTGAAAATGTTTTTCGAAATCCTGTTGAAAGGTATACCCTTTCACATCGACACCTCTGAGCAAGGTTAAAACCTGAGGTACTTGTCAAGAAGCCGCGAGATACACATCTGTTTATATTTTTTCCTTCCAATTCAGCACGGAGGTCGTCCCATTTTAATGGGGATACCAAAGAGGCTTCGTTAGTCTCGCGACCTCATCTTCCTTTCCATCCATCCCTTTAAGGCGACCTTTCAATCAATCATTTAGTCTAAAACCACAGATAAGTGAATGCAACAGTCTAAGCTGCCACGGAAACACAACGGGAGGTTGACAAAGAGATAAGATCTTCGATATTCGGTGGGGTCCAACTTTCGCTGAAACGGCAAGACACGCGATTTACTCGTTTGTTGCGAATTTTCACGAATTATATTTCAAGAATAAAAAAGGTTCTCTATAAAACACGTATTCGCCTTGTAACCAGTTTGTGTTTATTTTCATAAAGATCATGAAGATCGAAAAAATGAAAATACTTCTTGTCATTTAGACCGACTTGCACTAACTATATAATGAATTACCATATAATAGTCATGTAAAAGTTCATTTTAGTGGGAATTAGTCATCGGACATAATAAAACTCGAAATAGAATTAAGGGCCCTGCCTTATGCAACGAACTCCACACCCGTTGGACGATAAACATCAATTTTAACATCAAGACCATTGAAAAGTCTCTATGATTACATTATACTTGCTCATATAAATGAAATGATTTATTTTAGTATTCACAACAGAATTTCCAAACTGACAACCGATTTCAGTGGATCTTCAGTGATCACCGTCACAGAAACGGTGTATACGTACACAAAACGGATACAAGTTGAATGATGATTAGTATTTCTATATGAAAAGATTTAATATTAAGTAACTGCATATCCGATCGGTAATTAATACTATTTTTGTTGGCAAAGATGGGCCAAAATAGATAATCTCTTCCTTATAACCTCAAAAATTATCTGACATAATGATCACCGTTGTGCTCATATTTATTTATCCTATGTTATTAACTTCCGTAAGAAATACATGGGAGAAATTTTCGAAGATTAATTTCAAGCAGTCCCCGACAAGATAGAAATATGAAATTTGGAAATTCATAAGACGATCGCTGATCAAACACACATCGATATTTTTCTGGCAAAAGTGTCCTTGGTTCGACTCCGGAAGACTCGAAAACGCTCCCATATGAAATGCACTTTAAGTTCATTTCGATCGATTGCAGACATTCTCTCTTTCGTAGAATTAAATTATAAGTAATTATCCGACTAATCGAGATGAGTGCCAAAAGAAAAGGAAATCACGATAATTCACGGACAAAAAGATTTTTATTGGTTTCACTCCCGTCATTTTTGACGGGGAATGCGCTATTTATATGATAATTTCGAAGTATTACATCCAATTTAATTGAAAAGAACTAAGAGAGAATAAACAGGATTTAAAGAATTTTTTTTGATTCGTTTAAGATTATTCAGGATAAGTTTTCAAGGAAATGGAAGTTACTCGTAGTAAGTGATTCGTCCATGTATACGCCAAGATTCTTTACAGTTAAGCTGTAATCAACCAACGTGTCATATATATATTTAATTTAGATGTATTTAAGAGGTGAATTTTATTCCTAATCTTGGAAAGTCAGAATAATAAAGCTTAGGATTTATGCGGATAGATTTTAAGAGAAATTGAAAGATGTAATTGTGTATGAGCTCAGTAGTTCGGGAAATGTTAAGTCGGTTGATAGACGTATTTTTTAATAGTCAGCATACAATGGCTGTATAAAAATATAGAGGAATAGCAAGGGGCTTAGTATGGATTCTTGTGGAAAATTGATAATTCAGGATTTGGGAATTGGTCTCGTCTTATACAGGAGAGCAACGGCTACTTCTTCAGCTGCAGCATTTCTGTTTTATACAATTAGCACATAATCAAAGGCGTGAATACATTGCGACAACTGTCTGGTTAGCCATTTTGTGAGACGGGTCTCTTTCCATTTTTAACCACTGAAAATTTTGCATGGTACCTTTGAAGGAAAATCTAACCGAACTTACTGCAACATAGGACCTTCGCAACTAATATACAATTGTACTTAATAATTATGTTGAAAATCCATATTAACTGCTCTAGGAAATTTCACGGGAAGTTCAACCTTACAATGCTAATAATCCGAGAATCTTTTCTACAGATTATTTTCCGAGGAAAAGTTAAACACACATTAACCTCAACTTGCGAGGCTCTACAAACGTTCGATTCGATGGTCTTCCAATGAAGAATCTTTGTTCCTAAGGTCAGAGCAAGATTTTGATATTTCTTTATAGCAAATGCAAAAGTTTCTAGTAATGTGTTCACCTCAATCATCTGGATTACCCAGCATGAAATATGCGAAGATTCTCTGTACCTGGACGTATTAGCATTTTACCCTTCTTCCCGAGTATTTCTTGTAGTTTTAGATATTCGTATTTCTCGATTAATGCTTTTTACTCTTCCACTTTCAATATTTTCCGATTCAATTTAAGGTTATCGGAATTATATTTTGTTTTAAATGCAAAATTTCAAATAGAATATTTGGCAAAGTTATTAATTTGCATTTCCGGGTTATATTTTCAGTGTGTCATCATAAGCACTATCTTTGTGTACAGTTCCCATACTTTTATATATACTAATTTATTCATGGGAAATATGAAGAAATGATTGCAGAGATGTGCATGTTACCCATTTTAGGTGCCAAACTTTTTTCTTGAAAAGGAAGGTAAAAATCATAAAAAAAATTACATTTGAAGTAAAAACTTCGGGATTTATCTATGGAGAGAACATATGGTATCTCATGAGTACAAGACATGCAGGGATTTCAAAATTTACCTCGCGGAAATGATAAAACTTTTACACTAGAGTTTTGAATTGTTTGTATGTAACTAGCGATATATTTAATAAAATCTTTTACGAACTAAGAGTTTTTATCGATGGACTAAAATCGATATTTAATCCTCTTTTGGTTTGCTAAAACTATGTGTAAAATTAATGAATTTCTATGACGGTTATACTAACTGGAGAGATAAACGCAAGCATTTGTATGGCTGTTTCACAACACCAGTAGGTTGGGGGAAAAAGTCTTTTTGATGTTACCGAACTTTTTTCCTAGATTACCCTTTCCATAATTACTTAATTCCGCTATATCAATTACGCCACGATATATCACCGCCTTTCGGTACCTAAAACCACGAACTTTGTTCGGTGAATTCATGTCTCCGAGAAAAAAATGCTTCCCTCTTAATCTTGTAAATTCCGCTCGGATTGGCTCTTCAAAATCCTCTGGAGTTTATTACAAAGCCGAACGGCACATTTGCATTATCCACTGAAACTCTACCTGCCAAAAAAGCAGGTAATCCGATAATCTTCTCTTAGAAGAGTGACGAACCTGGTCACTGAACCTGAGTTTAGGGACTCGAACTGAAGCACGCTATTTTACGACTTAGCTTCCTACTTGAAGAAAGGACCACTATACATGCACTTAGCGCATTACCCGTGAAGCAATAAAAATGCGACCCAATTAGAAATTATTTCTTACGACCTTCTCAAGGTCAAAATCTCCTTCAGTGTGAGTTATAATGTATTTAACATCATACTAATTATATGGAGATTTTTTGCAGTCTCTCAGATTTTTCTATCGAATCAGAGACTCCGATTACAGTGGTATATTAAGATGTGCAGGTGAATGAGAGAACTACTTTTTTCAGATTACTTCATTTCTTGTCGATGGATAGTGAATCATTGATAGTTTAGATTGAATTTTCTTTTTTATGCCTTTATCATGAAGATGTTTCCCGGTAGCCGGACAAAACAGTCACTGGACAGAACAAAAGAGTGATAAAAAAGTGCAATATTGTTCTACATACATATTCATCGAAGGAAATTCCGAAATGAACATTACATCGTATACGGATTTTTTTCAATAATTTTGTTATTGACGCTTGTTCGGGAACGCCGGTTCCTGACAAAAGTAGGACGCTTCATCCTTACAAAAGTAAAGCATGGCGATTTCACTCTGGGCGTGACAAGCAATGCATTTTCTGTGGACTGTGGTAAAATGAAATTTTTATCGCAGATAAACATAGGCAAATTATTTCGCTGTATATGAAGTACTCGAAACAGACGAGGTGAAGATTTTCTTTTGAGACAGATAAGGGGAAGATATTAAACTTGAATTCTGTAGAATTTATATCTCTAATTATAATGACTGGAATGGATGGATGTGGAGCAAGTGCGGCGTGATTAGTTTTACGAAAGACAAATAAATATTTCGATGGTTTTGAAAATGTTTACGATATCATTCGAATGACTTATTCCACTTCCGCAGCCAATTTTCATTAACTTCCGCAACAATCTGCAACCAATTTTATTAATTTGAATTCAGATAATCGCAACTTTAAATAATGTTCAAAACAGGCTTCCGCAAACTACGGCCCGCCGACCGGCCTTGAAACGTGTCATAAGGCTCGTGATTCAGTTTGATATGAATATTACCCACACGATGCGACCTTCAGCTCCTATTCAGCCATCGCCAAGCATGATTGATGTATTTAAGTTTTTTATAATATTACATACGAAAATCAACTAACTATTTCCTTTGATTATAATTCTAAGAAAAATAAATAAATCCTCTAAATGCCATTTATGAGGTCCGCCTATCAAATCCTTAGAAACCCCCTTTTTGGGTGGATTAGAAATCTATGATTTGAGATCATGGTCTTTTTACCGATTATGTTGCATTCTCAAGGTATGCAACATATGGCAATTGTGTATTAAAATTTTAGAATAAAGATTAATTTTAAAATAATCTAGCGTTCTTTTGAGCAATTCTCTACTCACGTGTATAGGATCATCCTCTGGAAAATTTTCCATCACAGCAGTGTTATTTCCTCCGCGATAGATATCATCTACATCTACAGAAATCGCCATTCTGCTACTGTCAGGGAATTCTGGGGAAAACTGAATAAATAAATAATGCAAAGAAAATGCAACCTTTTCTGCTTTTCATATTTTCATTTTCCTTCATCCATTCCCCACGATTTCAAAACTTGATTGACGGAAAAGTGTTATGTACGGCTTTGGGTTAGATAGTCTTTTTTGGCAACGTGCCAGAGATTTTTGTTTGGTCGGGAATTTGGTCGGGAGAAGAGGCTCAGATGATTGCTGAGAGCAGACTGAAGATAGAGGGGAGAACGGGTTGCTTACGCAATAGACGGGGAAATGGAGAGGAAAGAAAACGGAATTGGAAGGTGAAAGATACGCTGAACAAATAACTGTCGTTCATGGAGAAATGAATGCTTTCCATGTTTCGGAGCTATTTCTCAGCCTCAGCTCTGATTTTGGCATGAATTAATCATCATTTACCTGCCATTATCTTTTCATTGTCGAGGTAAATGTCTCTTTAAAGGTAAAAACGATTACCAACCCAACCCAACCCAACCCATCCTATCCATGAAGGAAAGAAATACGTATACGTATATATTGCAATTTTACATTCCAGGGTCGGATATAGGTATTTGTCTTGGGAGGCAATTTTGCGAAAGGGAGGTTAAGATAATTTCCTTTAACACTCATATCCTATCATTTCCATGTTTATATCCAGGTATAATAATATTAATTATCTAGTACAGTCTTAAACGAATACATACTGATCCATTTACGCACTGACTGTGTGAATAATAAAATTTACTGATATTTAATCTTTATTGATAATTTACCAAACAAGGCATCGATACTTATGGTATCCTTCTTTTAACTCTACGACCGACTTCTGTACTGCTTATTTTTACCAGTCAAAGAATTAATTGCAAGTGGTTACAGCTATCTCATTCTATATCTTGGTGAAAATGAATTATAAACGCAAAATTATTTATGAATAACGGATAATAATTGTTTCCATGATTAAAATTGGTTCCCATTTGAAACATTCATTCATTTTTTATTATTATTTATGTGGTATATTTTTTGATTGAATATGTCTTTTAAGGATATTCTTTTTATGATTACTTTAACCGTAGAATTTTCGATGATTTATGTTGCAATAAAATTAATTATGTACGTAAACTTGAAATGAAATTATTAATGGTACAATGCGAATATTGGAAAGGTTATTGTCTTGAATTATAATCCTCCGTAACTTTTGGATAAACGAAAAATCATTCAAACGCCAAGAAAATAACTCTCCTGAAATGAAAGGAAAGAATTGGAAAAATGATTTTAAAATTAAGTTCTTTCCTCTATATAACATATGGTCACCGTACTTATAGTGCATATATATCTTGTATTTGTTTATAGACTACTGCAAAATATCTCTCAAATGGCTAGAAGGAAATAAAAACCATTATTTTAATAATTTATCGTTAATTATATAATATACAAGGAAATTATTTAAAAGAATAGATATTATGTACAGCAAAGGCCTTTATTCTATGGTAAATAATTTCCTCGAAAATCCTAGAAAACATTTAAGTACAAGTCGGAGAGGCTTCTCTTAAATTTTCTTTGATAATAAAATAAGAAAATATCTTCGGTTTCTCTCCATCCTTCCTTTCATTAAATGGACAACTTGTAAATTGGAGGAAGATTAATCCTGAATTTTCCGTTGCAAAAACAATTCACTTGTGAATACGTAATCGTAATTTTTCAGTCATTATTCATATACGTTTCTATTTACAACTGTATGTAGTAAATTATTTATGAAACGGAAGCAAGGAGACATGGTGAAATTATACTTGATTTTCTTTGACTCACATATGAATAAAAGATAGATAACAGTGGTCTCAGGAGCACATTGGCGAAGTTCTCGAAGATAACCTTATACTCTAGATGTACGAGCTGATGCCTTCACTCAATTATCACGATAATTGATTAAAACTAATCGTGCCGTTTTTATTAGGAATACAATCTAAGGATATATTTTGTGGAATTTACTACTCTTTCACCAAAAATTAATATGGAAAGCGGCCTCAAGGCATTTCATCACAGCTTACTAAACTTTTTTCGAGTATAAATGGGAATATTTCAATCGCTAGTATTGGTCTACACCAGAAGGTTTCCCTGGTGAAAGTTTTGCTTCCAATCCACCTCGGGCACAATGGATGGAGGATATTCAGTTCCCAAAAGTTTCAGGATAAGGATGAGTGGGAGACCAGGGGAGATATAACACTTGATGAACTGTAGGAAAATGACAGCACTAAAGCGTATTTTCGTTCTCAATTCCATTGAGTACTTCATTTTAATTTAAATATTATCAAAATACATATCTTCCAAGATATACGGTACTGGAAGCATGTTTCCTTGCGAAGCGTAATGAAAATAAGCTTCACTTTTTGAAACAGGAATTAATTGTCAATCTCGTGAGGCAAATATGTCCCTCGATGGTCAAAGAGTTAAATGATCGGAAAAAAAGGAGGACTGAGGTGAAATCAAAAGGAACTGGAGAAGGCAGGATATTTATAGGAATTATGGAAATGGAATGTAAGAAATGAGCCATGGAGCTTGGTCGATCGTGGGGAGACGAAAGGGTGGGGAATCAATTTGAAAATGTATAAATGGAAGTAAGTATAAAGATTAATTAGGAAAGGAACAGAAAGAGAAAGCGATGCAGAGTTCATTTTCTCATCGCGATTCACATTTGCGACTTGCGGACTTATTCAAAAACGGAAGATTGGTTATTTTGAGAGAATGTATTCTTATCTTATGAAATATATCCTTCATATTTCATATTATTAACATAATACTGTTATATATATGGCGTTCTTTAAGATCATTAATTTTTATTGATATTTTCCTAATAAATACATTCAGTATTTCTCCATGAATATTTTAACTATCAGGCTGTCTATGTAATGCAGCTTGGATGGTCGTCCTTTTTACTAAAAGCTAACCAAAGCTTTGGAGAGGGTTTGAGACCATTATGCAAGGCGAGGAGTGCGGTAGTTTGCCCTCGCTTTTTTCAATGAAGAATTCAACGAATTGACCTAGTTGAAAAAAGTGTAATTAAAAGAATCTATGAATAAAAGTTTTCATTCCCTTCAATAAGGAGCAAGCAAGATCAATCCATTACTCAGCATCATTAATACCTCAGTAACTTTCGTATTATGACAGTCGCGAACGAGGCAAAATTAAATGAAATATATATCTCCACCTCCCTCCATTCTGTACCAAAACGTAGATGGAATGTGTTACTAAATTACTTAATATGTAACTGGAATTATTTTACAGTCGAATTTAAGGAAATCGAGGGTTAGCGATTGAGGATTGAAAAGTAGTTCAGGTACAAAATTTAATAATTTCTTCTCCAATCCTAATTCCCACATGACTACTGCTCGAAAAATTTGATATATACTCATTGCCCTTTTGTTGATGATAAAGACGATATAAGATGGCCAGGATTAGTGAAAAGCTGGAGAGGGAGGGAGTAGATTTGGAGGGATAAGTGAAGTGAGGCGCAGTGAAAAATAAACGGAGAGAACGTGAGGGATAATGGTGGAGATGAAAGGAATGGGTTGTAATAGGGGACTTAGAGTAGGAGTGAAAGGGAGAAGGGATCTTGAAGTGCAAGGGAAGAGAAATGGGTTTTGGTTGGGAAAGAGAGGACGGCAATATATATTGCAGGATCTCAGGCTGGAATTTTCTTTGTTTAATACCAACATTTTATCCAAAGTCTTGTAATTTTCAGGTATTATGAATACTTCCGTGAATAGTACTCTCAGAGTTATGGATTGCCATTTAGTCTTTCCAAACAAAGTTCACCTCTGAGTTATACTGGATTAAATGTTTCTGGGAAACGTGTGAGAGTTAGCGGCTTTCGGAATTATTTAAACTTACAGGGTAGTATTTTATGATTGGCATTTCTGTTTATTTTCCTTTTCTGTTATTAAATTATATCCCACCAATTTCTTTACTAGGAATGCAAGCGTTTTGTATTACGCTGTCTGACAATTATAAGTGGATCTAAAAGCAGATTTTTTTCATTTCTTCGGTCAGCTACAGCTGTTTAATGAGATTAGTAAAATTTAGGTTGGCATAATTTGTCGACCGAAATTGACGGTAATAGCAAAAATTTATTTTCGCCATGTCGATGCTCTCAGAGAAGTATAGCATATTCGAGCTGATGTTAGGTGTAACTTCTCGAGATTTCTGCAAAACTTCATTGGTAGGGAATTTATTTATCTTGTCCTAACTTTTATTCCCCCTTTTAATGAGCATCGAGTAGTAAAATCATCGAACTTTTACGGATAAATATTCCTCTAACTTAACTTTTATTTCTATATTAATCGGCTATCTTGGAAGGATAGTGAATTAATGTCTAATAATGTTTATACAATAAATAATTAGCCAACAACGTCAAAGAACAATACCTAACTAATACTTTTTAACAACAGTGAAAATTCTTCAACTGTTTCTCGTTAAACGTAAATGCCCCTGTGAACCATTCCATTCAGATTCATTTAGTCACCAAACCTCAAATACCTTCCTTGCATTGGAAGTAAACAATAATTATGAATAAGCCAAATCTAAGTGAATTCGGTGCCTAGATGAACAATTTAATTTCATTGACAGTGAGAGGCAAGGTGTTCTGAAAGTCCATCGTGTAGAATGAAGTGAGGAGTTGCAATATTTCCCAAAATTAAATTTTTCTTTAATAAAGAAACACGACCAGGTTTCGACGAGTAAAGGTACATACATACAATAATTTGAATCTATATATTACATACAATAATTTGAATCTATATATTATGTTCAATCCATTATCAATATTAATGTAACCACTTCAGATTATTTCAATTGCGAAGGGAAACTTAACAACGTTTCTAGTATTACAGCTTGAAATAAGTAAGCCCAAAAATTTTTTAATACAATAAATTTATGGAGAATTGAAGAAATAATTTCAACGGTGTTTCCACAGTCTCTTCACTACTTTCACAGATGCTCCATTTGGAACGAATGGATTTGTGTATCTAACAGACCTGAAATAGAATCTTCTGTGTATCACTTTCCAGTAAAACACAAACAATGTCCTCGGGTTTTATATTATGTAAATATCAAGAGCTACCGATCGGAAACTTACACTTGTGCCATCTATTAGAGACGATATAAAGCAAGCATCGAGAAACAGTTACTCTCTATGTCCCCGATAGAAACCAGATAGTTGAAATTCTCATCCTTAAAGCCTCGTGTTTTACGTTAGAAGGGAGAAGTCTAGAGAGGAAGAACAGAGCTAAGCAACGGAGCCAAACAATAAACAAGGAAAGAAGGACGGAAATATATGTGGGAGATAAGGAAAGTCTGGGGCATGTGAAGCAGGGAAGAAAGGTGTGCGAGAGGGGGAGAGAGAGGACAAAAGAAAGGAGTGTCAGAAGGAGCATCTCTTCGATTCATCTTCTGATAGGGTGTGTCCTATGATCGAATCTGCCCAGCGCAGCCTAAATCGAGGCTTATCGGAGAAGAGGGGAAGCACAATAAAAGCAATAGAATGTGTAACTGGATCGAAGAGACTCCATCAAATCACGGTTTTCTTCACAACGAGACATCGATTTCAGACTTACGATGGAATCGTGCGGGGGAGAGGTGAAGGGTTAAAAGAGTATTTGGACTCTCGAGACGTCCCCGATGATCAGTCGAACGCATTTTCGATTATATCAGGACAAACCGTGGCGACGCAAGGGAAACCCACTCGCCGACTCCCTCATCGATCTCTCAATTTCCTCCCCGCGCACCTTCCTTTCCTCTCCACCGCCTTTAACGGAAGATGCTCTCCTTTTTAAACTTTTAACAAAAGTCCTTTTTCTTCGTCCCACCACCTGGTGTCGTTCTTCACAGCCTACGTCTTCGAGGACTTCTTTGTTTCTTCGCGGATACGTCCAAGATGGCGATCTGTAATTAAAGGAATGTTTGTATCGTAGATTTGCTACACTCTCTCGAATTATCAAATATCTTTTTATTCACCTTCCTATCAATCAACTCTTCCATCACTCGCTCTCCTCTTTTTCATCCGCAATTTTCCCTTTTCTCATCCCTCTTTCCTCCTCTTTACTCCCTTTCTTTGGCTGCATCTCCTCCCTTCCACATCCAACTTTTTATTCCACACCTCCTTTTCATCCACGTTCTCAAACCATATTAAAGTTCCATTCTTTTCCCATCATATGTTACCTCTCCTTCAAGCCAATCCATCTTTTTCCCCTCCAAACTTTTCCTTGTTTTTCACTAAAAAATAGCTGCTCCTCCATCCACCCTTGTTGCTTCACCTACTCACATAGATCGTCATGATTGGCTCCAAATTGTGTTGAAAATTGGATTACCGTTTCATCCTTGATAAAGTCTCATGTCAATCTATTTCCACTCAAATCTCTCTTACGCCTCCCTTCTCTTTCTCACGCTCCTTTCGCTCACTAAGCATCCTATAAGGTCTTTCACTTCTCTTTTGATTGTATATTTTATATTTCATTTGTAGGTTTATCACATTCCCTTTTTGTCGGTGCTCTTTTTCTATTATACGAGGGTGGTCTGAAAAGTTTCCGACCCCAGATTTTTCAGAAATCTTCAGAAAATTTTCAGAAATTTCAGACCACCCAAGTATACTATAGGCATACTCTTGGATTTTTATTTCCACGGCCTCCTCTTAAGATTTACTTTTCATTATCTATTTACACGAGAATTTGAATAAATAAATAATTCTTTTCTAACATTTTTTAAATATGTTATAAGATTTATTCATTAAAGTATTTTCAATTTCGATAGATCTCCTTTGCCAACATTCGGGTAACTGAAATTGGTAAAACCTGATGTAAAAGGATCCAAAAGCATTTTTTAGTTAGAAACGTATTTCTTGCACGAACTTAAAAATCCTAAAACTTTCCGGGTAACCAATAAAGTGTTTAATAGTTTCTCTACATTTCTCCTAGGAATTTCACAAGATTTTCATACCTCCATTCTTTTATGTAATGGATCTTTATTAAATGGAAGATGTGACTATCTAGTGCTATTTTGCCCAATGATAAAGAGGTTTTGTATTGCATTGTATTGTACATACTTCTTCCCCTATACTCTACTTTCTCTAATGCCACTCAATATTCATGTACATACATTGTATGCTTAGAAGGCTTTTATCGCTATCTCTTTTCGCAGACCCTCTTCAATTCAAATAACTCCACTTCTCCTTATCATCGACACATTATGATTCAGAAACATTCAGCCTCAACATTTCTGCTAACTTCTCTGGAAACTTAAGCCCCGTCTGTTCAGAATACAACATTCAAAACAGCTTTTTCTCAGTCTTCTTTTAAACCCCTCTACCTTTTTCTACCTTTTCTAAAATTTACGGAGGGACTCGCATTCCTGACCTCTGCTTTAATTTCTCTTCACCTTCGTATTGCTTCTCCTTCTTCTTTTCCATCTCCTTTCTCTCCCTGCATTTCTCCGTGTCTCTTTCCCTCGTCACCTCTTGAGGCAGGATGACCCCCTCTGGATGTCTGGGGATAAGCGGAAGAGATGGCGGCACATCTCAATGGTGACGACGGCAGCAATCAATCCCACCCGCAGCACACACGCGCCCATCTGTTCCTCACCTTCTCTCACCCACGCCCCCTTTCCAGCCCAATTCCCCATTTCCGCCGACGGCACGATGCGTTCCCGATTTGTTCGGGACACTTGGCTGCATTGTCGACTTCCAGGGAGCCAATTTAGGGATTATTAGAAAGAATAAAGAGGAGCTGCTTCATCTTCGGCCGCTTTGGGGTCCGAGTTCGTGAGAACGTAGCCTCGAGGCAGGACCCAGATTTCGTCTCTTATGACACACGATGTTTAACAGGTTCACAGCGCACACGTCGGTCGTGCTCTACCACTCAACTCTGCACGGAGATGGAGGTATTGACGTATTTTAGCCTCTCGTTGGAGAGTTTCTAGATATTTCGGCAGAATCGTTCTTTCTGAGGGCACTTGAATTGAATAGCTCACCGATGTAAGTGAAATTCAACTATACAGAGAAGTAATCAAGGCAAAAAGATATTTCACCTTAATAAATAAATGTCATAAATCTAAATATTTATGTCACCAAATGAAAATCTTCCGAAGAATGCTCGACATCTTTCGAAACGCATTATTTAGCTTAAATTTTATGCTTTGTAACTAAATTTGAGTTAAGGTTTTCTTATGTTGCAAATGAAATATTAAAATTTGTTAAACGATGAAAGTATAAATTAAGATTACCTATTTCTATTAAGTATAATTCCTCATCAAAAAATAAATAGGAGTTTAGCGGTAGATGCTAGAGTTGTGAAATAGCGGAGTGAATGTGTAAAGTTCTGTAATTATTCGTATATTCTTAAACTTGATGACTGAGTAACTGATGAACTAATATGTGACTAGCCAAAGGAACTATGTAAACTGTGGCTATTTAGTGATTGTAATCATGGGGTATATGTGATGTTAACGTGATAGAAGGGGCACCAGGGGATATTCTCTAATTAGTCAAGTATTTGCTTCAGTGTGTGTTTTAATTCTGTTGTAAATAAAATAATTTTTCGGAACGTAAATCTGTATAATACCTCTAGTATAAGGGACTGTGGAGTGTGTAAGTGTAATAAATGTTGATTGATAATGTTTGAGGTTGCCTCCGGATATACTGCAGTAAATAATAATAAATAAAGAATCATTATCGGATCTCAAAATTTAGATTTAAAATATAGTTTTCAATTAAGTCAATCCTCTGTATTAAAAACTGAAGAAATAAATAGTCCTCGATTTCAAAGTTATATTCATTCACTTTTGAAAAAATATAGTAGTGTTCTTCAAATTTATGCCAAAATATTTTGATATTCAGTTGATGTTTTCGTTGGTGAAAGTGTTATTAATGTTTTAAAAAATACTTAATGGGAAGCTTTAATATTAGCTTTTAACTTAAAAGAATAGATTAAATATCTTATAATTTGATACAAAAATATATATTTACTTAGATATATCTTCGTCATATAGGTATAAAACTTAACCACGATATGATAAAAGTACATATCTCACAAAATATTTATGTTATATTTCTAATTACTCAAATGCTTTCACTCATGTATCAATAACTCTGCGTTCGATTTACTAATGAAAACAAACAAAATGTATTCGCTGTTTTAAGTATTAATTTTAACTACATCCTTCATAATTCTCTACTCCTATTAATCCAACTACTAACGCTTAGTATTACCAACTACAAATCATCTTTCCTAGTGTTCCTTATCCCCCCAGAAAAGAAAATCAGCTAATAGCCAAAAGGCTGATGATGGTCCAATGACGACTTAGGTGACATTCGCATCAATCAGTTTTGCATTTGCTCTATATTTTCAGTAAGAATATAGTCTCCACAGTTACGGTATGGAATTAGAAAACCAATCTCAGAGAGAGGTAGAAGAAACAAGCAGAAGAGCTGAGAGAATAGATTGGGAGAGAAAGCTTTAAATAATTCAGCGAACCGAAAAATTGATACTTTTGAGGAATGATGAAATCGCTGACAGAGATAAGCAACTACGGTATTCAGTGTCGGAAATTGCTGTCTCTGCAGTGATTTGTGCTTGCATCTGTCCTTGAAAGGGCGGGGCTGCAATCTCGGAGACGCCCGAAATTCAACTAGTCTCGCAATCAGTATTGTTGACTCTCTGAAGAATGGCGCCAATGTCCATGAATGCGGGTGCTGTTGTCGAACTCACTGTCCAAGTTCACATGTTAGAGAGGTGAACTTACTAAAATTTACGTCCGGGTTTTTGAGGACATGTCCTCTTTTTTGAGGTGTCCTCGGACGTCCTGCAGTTTTCTTAATTTGTTTTCCAGTTTCCCCCTCCTATTCACAACTTGAAATTTGTTTTCAGTTTACATTTTTACTCCCTCTGTGTTCATTGAACTAATAGAAAATATTAATTTTTTGTAAGTAATATTAAATTTATTTTTTAAAGATCTATTCTATTTTATCAGAAGTAATTTCTATTTATTAGTAATTTATATAAAGTTTATAATATTTAGTTAAAGAAGTTTATAATATCCTGACTTGATACTCTTTTAAAATTAACGGAAGTCCTAGTTTGTTCATCCAGTATCCTAGTTTCTAGATGGTCCACCACTATAAACAGCAATCTAACTTTATGTTCATATAAACAATATAAAAATAATAATGAAATCATTATGTAGCACTTAATATTTTTGATGGTAAAATATTACTTTATTATGATGAGAAAATACGAATAATAAGAACGGAGTCAACCTAGATTCCTTAACACTCTGCAAATACATGATAGAAAACTAAATTTTAACATAAATTTTAAACTAAGCTATTTCGAACGCTCGCTCTAGTGCAACTTAAACATTTTAGTTATTGACATCTTGAATGAAATTTTCTTCAGTGAGCAGTGATAATGTTCACTGAAGATACTACAGGTAGTTTGGGTCGATGATTGAAATATCTAAATGGACCCAACGTTGTCACAGGCCAAATTTAAATCGTGATCTCACGAAAGAGAGAAAGACTCGCCCTCTCTCACCTTGAAATGAGAAGTGACCCTTGTTTCAGTTCAAGCGTTTCATACAAATATGTTGCCAACTACAAAAGATGTCACTAACTATAAATTTCTGATATTTGCGTTAAAAAAAACTAGCGGCATTATAGAAAAAGCAGGAAACATCTCATGAAATTACTAATGACATAGTTGGAAAATATAATCAATGAGTTTTGAACTTAAGATGATAAGAATTCTTAACGAATTTTAAATTTTTTGTTACGTTACATAACATGGTAACAGTATGATACGAAGCATATTTATTTCATGGAAGCCAAACGTGTTTTAATAGGGAATTATTGTGCCGAATATGGCAGAATATTTGGCACCAAAAAGGCGGTCGATCTTAAAAAGCGAGGTGAAAGTGAGTCGGAAGTTGGACCTCTGGTTAGCCCATTCCCAGTAAAGATATTAAGAGCAAAAGTTGATAAAATAGGCAGGTACTAATTGAATGAATGGCCAGGATTCTTTGGAAATAAAATCAGCAAAATTCGCCTTGATCTTTCCATTAAAATACCCCACCTTGCTCGAAATAATTTAATGATGCATCTTTTTAAATTTTTAATCAAAAAATAATGTTTAAAGGTTTCAATTCGTGGAGCGTGCTATTAAAAGTATAACTTTGTAACTTAACTATTTTAATTCATTATACACGAGACCAGTTTGAAATCAAAGCAAACTTGAGGAAGACTATTTTTCCAACCGGAATAATCTCCAACGGTTATCTCCTGTCAAAATCGTAGCTTGGGTGCAAATTCTTTCCGGCAGTGACCAAAGAAGAAAAGTTGGCCTTTGACATTCTTCGCAGATGACCTGGTTAGATTCTGAGCAAGGAAAAGTTTTCACATTCTCAGTGTACGGATAGCTTGAGCCTGACGATTCCTGCTTCGATGCCAGATATTTACGAATTGACCCACGATTCCTTTTCTCTAAGAAATTCTATCCTCTCATCTCTTATATGGCGAACGTAAAAAAGGCAATTTTTGTGGAATGACGACAATCTTAAGTTGAACATCCTAAGATCGACCTCAGAAAATGAGAACAGAAACACTTTTTGGTTTCCTGAAAATTGTCAAGGAAGGTACTCCGAAAAGCGATTACAATTCCATCATGATAAATAGAAACGCTTTTAGAAATCGGTATTCTTCGAATTAAATTTTGGTCTTACAATTTTAGGCGGAAGTAGACTTTTGGAGAAAATATTTAGGAAATAAATTTGTTGAACTCTGGCTGTAATTGTTGGATATTTAATACTTTAGTTCCCCATTAGCATGAGTGAAAACGAACGTTCGGAGTTAGGAGCATATTCCTATGATCCTTTGATATTTACGAATGTTAATGAAAAATATACATACTCTAATTTGTATATTTTTAATAAACGTGTATTACGATTATTCATACGCCTATTCATTCATCTAAAGGCCCCAACCTTTGGAAAATACATGAATGGTACTTTAACCATATACTTGAAAGGAAGTTGAAGAGAAAATATTTTCCAACAAAATTAAACTGTGGAAAATTACAGTCATATTTAATTCATAAATTCATAAGCTTACTTTTACGAAGTGATATTTAATCGTGAGAAAATTCCTTGATAATTTCAGACTTTGAAGAAAACTGTTGGAAAGTTTTTTTTATAATATTCAAAATGTAAATTGAATCAACGTATCAGGAATCGACTACAAGTACTTCTGTTGTCAAGTCTTCATTTAGTCTAAAAATTTCCTTGTGATAAATTTCTTTGTATGTTTAAATGCCGATTTTCATCTATCTATTAATGTTTCATTCATGATTCATTTTTTAATATCTTTTTAAGAGAATTTAAGAGAGGATAACCGTGAAATCAAACAAGCCTTCTATCATCAATCCAGATTTCTTTTATATTAGATGATAACTTTGAACATCTGCAATACATGAATGAGAAATTTCGATATACTTTTAGTTAGTGAGCACAATCAAGACAATATGCCGCAAATCATTTCTCCTCGTGACTTATTCCTTAGGTTGTCCTTAATTTAATGATTATTTCATAAAGGATCTTTTCTTTCAAAAATAGAATAATGGGATTTTAGCTGAAGATAACATCGATCTATTTTTAATATGTTGTTTTTTAAACTTCTGGACGGTATATAATGCAATTCTGGGATAGACTTCTAGACGGTATAGAACGCAAATAGACCGCCATTCGCTCGATGAAAATACTTTTTCGAAAAAAATAACCTTCACCGAATAAATGAGCATTCATATTCCAAATCGGCGAGACGTTGAAGGAGTTCCTGAGTTATGAAATCTATTCGATGTGCGTATAATCAACTGCATCGTCGTCTTTTTGTCCAACAGAGGAAATAGAAGTCTCTCGAGCGAAACGAAGGGAAACCCGAATTGTGCGGAGACGGGGAAGAATTCGGTTAAGACCACCGAAAAAGAAGAATTGATGGCATAATAATCCGATCGAATGACGTCAACCAAGAGGGCTATGCGAAGTCTAGGAAATATTCCTCTCAGACGACAGGAGACCGTTGAAGAGGTATTACGAGTGGTTCGTTAAAATTCTCGGAAAAAAATATTTCCTAGCTCCAATAAAAGCATGAATTTCTCTCTCCGTGAAATTTAAAATTAACCTTTCAAACCATCATTAGAATGGTTTGTATCGAATTTGGCTGTTAACAGTCGCATGTAATGAAATAAATTTTATTTTTCAAAATTATCCACAGATAAATTGCTCTAAGCATTTTAGTATAATAATGATAATAAAAAGTCTTCATTTGGACCAAATTGAGAACGCAAGTCTGCACTTCCATCTCACACTTCTTCCTATTTTATTTAGCTAAATTGATAGCTAGCGGTTAAAAAGAAGAAGAGTGGATATAAAATACCTAAGAGATCCTTAGAGAAAATGATCCATAGCTGGAAAACACCCACTAGAAGCGGGGTTGTGAAATATCTATAAAAAAGATTCGAAAGAACATAAGAATAAAATATGAAAAATGGATTCGTATAGTACAAGCATATTCGTACACATCAACAAGTATTGTCAACTATATACATAAATCAATTATTAGTAATATGAGTACAACAAAACAAGTATCACAATAATATAATCCAAGGTGTGGTTCGCACTTGTATGAATAATTTGGTGGAAGGGATGAATAGAATATTTGGTAATGGTATTCCTATCTTTTTATATTCATCATAGCAGACTCTCGAAGGGCATTGAAACAGCATAAAAACATCATTTTGATTAAAATTAAGTCAACGGAAAATTTATGCCGTGTCAACTTCCGTGTAGAAATTGTTTAGTATATGGGAAATTCCGGGACTCTTACTGTGGGCATTAAAAAGTCTATCTTTTCATGTGCATTTAATTTTCTGATAATAAATTATGCTTGATGAGTCATCTAGAGGAAACCATTGTAATGGAATTATTTTCACCGAGCTTGAAACAGAAACTGATTTAGTAACACCTCATGCTCTTTTCTGCGTGTACCGAATGCTCGGTAGTATCGAAGTTATGTATGAAAACTGCTAAAAAATTTTTAATACCTGAAAATATGAGGTGAGAATTTTCTCATTTTTAAAATTTCTCGTGCTCTTTTCAAAAATTGAACGGTTGGAGGCTCTCTTTCATTCGACCATATCGCAATGTTTCGGAGTCTTACCAAAATAATCTCATCACTTTTCCAAGCCTTCGTTATCAACCTGAATCGAATTCAAGGATCTATGGGTTAGATTCATCTCGATGAATTCTGAATTTTGTATATTTACGATTTTCTTTTTCTTAATTATAAGTATTTGCTTGATAGAAAATTGAATTAAATATTGAAGTTACTTTCTTGAAGACCGCTTAGCTGTTGTCCGAATGACTAACTCGAGAGGGTGGAAGATCGTTATTTAGTAGATGAGGAGCAGAATGTCATTGCTCTCTCCGCATCTCTTTAATAGAGAACATAGTAGAATGATTTTCGGTGCAGAAGATACCTCGGCTAACGAATAACCTGGCTCTCTAAAGTTCGGCGAACTAAGATATTTTTGTCGTTTTCTGAACTCGGAATGGAACGAATTTTAGTAAATATGCGTAGAGGTGGAAACTACCGAGTAAGAACAGTCTAATAACTCGATTGTTTGCTACGATCGAATAATTCGAATAAAACGTTACGACATTTCATTCTATACTTAGTGCGCCAAACAACTGAATAATTCTATTCAGTTTTTCACTCGCTTTTCTCAATCGAATGAACCATTCGATATTTCACTCATTTTCTCTATACACTGAAATAGTGGGCAGCATCCAAATGATATTCAATGGAAACCTACATGAAATCACTCTTTCGGGCTCACTTCGGTTGACGAAGTTTTCGTATAACGAATGTGATTGGTATAGTATTGTTAGAAGTGTTTAGACAGCTAAGGTCATTTCGCGTTCGCTCCCGCCGGGAAACGAACCGCATTCGCCAAAATCAAACGCGCTACCCACTTGTCTATCCGGGAGCCCGCGAATTGTCTATCCGAGGTCTCTTTCGCGCACTCTCTCTTTCAATCTCCGCGCAGCTTTCGATCGTTTCGGGGAGACGACGCCGGGTGAATGACTCCTCTTCTCCTAGTGCAAACGACCTCGGCCCAATTGTGATCCTCCGCCCACCACACAATGGGTGTAGATTGCTCATGGGGCTGATCATCTAGAATTCTTAGACGCAATTAAACCCCATTTGGAGACGAATATGACGAAATAGAGGTGAGATGAGGGCGATCGCATCCCATGACGCCGAAAGAGAGGATGAGACCTTTTTTGCTCCAGACTGCCGTCTTCCACAAACAAACTGAGGGGGAGGGTCGTCTTTGAAGGAAGAGATGAATTTTTTAATGGTCTCTTTCCGGGAGAGTATCATTTTCGTTGTTGGTATACGAGTGGGTCTTTCCTCCGGGTCCTTTGTTATGATCGCGGCAAGGTCGTTCGTATTTTTTCCTGTGATGTCAAACGGAAGCACTGTAATAGCTTAATTCGATCGACGCGTGCGACCGTTTCTTGTACCGTTTTGAGGAGCGACCAAGATTGTAAACCCGTGACTGAGGTTCACGAGCTAGCGATTGAAAAAATGATTTCCGCGATCTTATAATGATTTCTCACGAAATTTGGTCAGTCGGTCAAAAAAAAAGTTTCTCTGATTCTAATCAAAGAGGAGCCAAAGCAATGCAATTACTTCATTAAAACCACACCTTTATTGCATTAACAATGATTGTAACGGATTGGTTATGTTAATTTTCAACCATGAAATCATCTCTAGTAGAATATTAACTTATTGCGTTCAAATAATTAAATAACTAAACTGTAGTATATCTATTATGAAAATCTTGATTTTTTAGAATTAAAAGATGTATTCCGCAAGAACTGGTTCAGTTATATCATATAATCGAAAAAGTACTTTCTTTATTTTATCATCTACTTTTGATGCCGTAATTAATGTATTTGGTAGATGATGCAAGATCAGCTCTGGTTTTGCTCTTTACGGATAGCATAATGAAGAAGAAACGGCAAAAAAGAATAGAATATTTAGATTAAAAATTTTGATAGCTCGAAACAAACTCCGATGAGATCTTATCTTCTGATGTTGAGCCGTTCAGTATTTTGGCTGACCGAACCCTGACTTAATAGGGTTCGGACAGCCTAAGCCGGATTTGTGAGTTATCTGAATAAAATTTATCTTTTGAATTCATATCTAATGGAAATCAATCTTAACAGTAGAAATAAGAATAAAATATTTGTTCTTTTTCCACAAATTTATGGAAGTTGTGCGAATGTCTTATTATTTATACCTTTATCCCGCTATTTATGGAAGATTAAAGGTATGTCTTGGCTTACAGTTAAACTAACGTTAAGATATTTAGTGATAAATTCCACGACGATTTTTCTAATATTCATACCCACGGTTAGGGTCCCCTCTAACCAGAGATAATATTTTATATGCCACTCAGCATATTTTCCGAGCGCCCACTATTTTTGAGGAATTTGAAAGCTATCGTCTCTATTTTTCACCATTGCGTTTGATGCTGATTATGAACTTCATTGAGGCATAAGAAGGCTCATCTCGCCGATTTACACATGATGACCGTGAATTTGAAATTTATATTTTTTCTTGTCTAACATCCGCACATTTCGAAATTAAAGCGCCCACAGTAATTTTTCTTTGGATGGGCCTTACCCAGTGTTGAAGTTTCTGATTGCAAAAAATATTTCTTTGGATTTTTACCGTCTATTGGGCCAAAGAAAAATTCTTATTACGTACTGAAGTCAGTGAGGGTTTTGAGCTCGAACATATGATAATCCTAGATATTTATTTATATTTATAGCTTATGAACTTAGTTTTTGCCCACAAAGTTAAGTGATTAGGATTTAGCAACTCAGGCTTCACTTTCCTCCTTTCTTTATCAAAAGTCTTTCTCTTATTTCCATCAGTCAAAATTATGGGTTTGCTTCAAATGCCGAGAGAGAACCACGAAATAAAAGAAATACTCCATCTTCTAGAATGTAACTCCAGATCCATCTTTTGAAACTGCCTCAATTCTTGAAAATAAAAATTTATACCAAATGGCCCAATTATGGATTCTCGAAATAATGCAGCACCGCTTTCAGAGAGAGGTCATTAAACTCTGTACCTTGGCGCGCATTTTAATGAGACTGGACGGAAACCAACCACTTTTTCTCCGGTATAAACCGCTTGCATTTTGTGTTTTTCTGACCTTCCGTGTACATATGAGTTTCATTATCTATAAATGCTTGAAATCCTACTAAAATTAAAGTAAAAAAATTATTTTCAAGTAAATAAATTATATTATCTGTTTTAAATATTTGCGGAAAATCATCGAATCCTCCTAACCATTTTTCATGAACTTCCTTGCCTTATCAGGAATCGCTGAAGATATTTTCGACAGTCTACGGCGAAAGTCAGACAAATTTTTATCTGTGATATTTTCAGTTTAAATCTATATTTTATATCTAGGTTTTTATTTACATTTCGTAAAGATATGTAAATAGAGGTTTTGCTTGAAAGATGTTAAAATACATCTTATCGGTTTGTAAGAAGAGTAAATTATTGATATCACAAAGGAAAAGATTGCTATTTACATCACAGGGACAGCCAAAGGGTGAAATTATATGACCTTGGAGAATTTTGAATTCACTCCTATCTCATACATAAAGAATCAAAGGACCGTTTGCTACGATGCTATAGCGAAGGCACTGCTTCAGACCGCCGCCGCAAACCCACGCCCTCGCGTTGAACCAGGCGGTTGTTTTCGTCCAGCTCTATCACGGTGAGGTATGGCGTCCTTTCGCTTCACGCACGCAGTCGTCTGTCGAATACCTTTGTCATTTAGGACCCGTGGTGAAATTGAGTTAGAAGAAGCTCGGCGTCAACATGAAGCATTCGTTCGATTATTACGTGAAATTGGTCTTGATGTCATCGAGCTTCCACCAGATGAAGGACTTCCAGAAAGTGTTTATGTAGAGGATACTGCGGTTGTCTGCAATGGCATAGCGTTAATAACTAGGCCTGGCTCCCAGACAAGAGCGAAAGAGGTGAGATATTAGTTACATCATTCAAATATAAAACGTGCTATTGATTGAAGTAGAAATATCTTCTTGTTCACTTGAGCTGTAACCTAGTGTATTATTTTCTTGTTATATCCTTCATCTTATACTCGTTAGGGATGAATGCACAGTGCTCTTGCCTACGTGTTAAATTGGATTATTACGAGGAATACTCGGAAACTCCGTTATTACTTGCAGAATTTTGGTTGCCAAAACGTTACGCCTTGGTGTGATGTCATTGTATTATAAATAAAGCATGATGTCATCTCATACTTGCAGATAAAATTGCAGTGCTCGTAAAGGTGTCAAATAAGAAATTTTGTTCTGAATTCCATTCAGGTAGAGACGATAAGAGCTGTTTTGAAGAAAGAGTTAGATCTTCCTATCGTTGAAATAGCAGACGAAACTGCCAAGTTGGATGGAGGAGATGTTCTTTTCACAGGTATGAAATATTAACTACTTCGACTTCCCTCTTCCTGAATAATAAGTTATTTATATCTTAACTGTATGGATCATTCTTCAATATTATTCAATTTTATGTCGCAAGTTAAGGTAAATTTAGGATAATTTTGTTTCATAATCTTTGAAAATGCACTTTTTCATCTATTTGTACTCCGAATGTTAATTTTCGTGAGAAAAAGTTCTATAATCTATCAATCATCACTAATTCTACATTTCCATTATACCCACAATAGATTTTCTTACTAATTGATAACCTCACTTCACCTATCAGATTCTTGCCTTTCAGAATCTCTTCATTGATCTTAACTTGCATATTAAATAAAAGATTTCTCACCTTGTGGCCATTTTAGTATTCAATTGTAAAATTTGTCATAGTTCACAGAAAATTCAACATTGAAATTCTTCAAAGTATTATTAATGTGAGTACTAAATAAGTATAAACTAATGATTTTTGAAAGGATATAGTAATTTTTTCTAAGAAACCTTTATAGTATTCTATTCTAGTATTCAATCCATTATGTCTTCTCTTGCTTTTGCTCAATTGTTAGAAAAATAAATGTGATAAAGAATGTGCACAATTTAATCATCAAATTCTGAAAAATAACAACTTGTCATCGATGAAGTTGTCTGTGTACTTTTAAATGAATTCATTCTATTTCCTGTGAATGCCTACTGAAAGTCAATCTTGATATTTTTTTTGGAAGTAGGTCTAGTTCATCCAGGTTGACCTAGTTTCATAATTTCTTTGCATAACTTATTTTTTCTTTTCCTTGCTGTATAAATTTTCCTCACTTTTGCACTTACCTTATTTTTACCTTCTTCATTCTTTGGAGGTCCATTATAATTTTAAAACTAAGCATTCAGTAGTAGATCTTTCACTATATTTGGTGAGTTTCTTCATTTGGAATGTAAACTTTATTTCTGTCTGTATTTATATCATCCACCTTTTGCTGTATTGTCACAATAGTATTTTTTATGTCCCGAAAATCAAAATTTTGTAAGTTATTAAAAAACCTTTTTTTACAATGAATGAGGTTGTTTGTTTTCCTCAGGAAGAGAATTTTTTGTTGGGTTATCAGAGTGGACCAATGAGGCTGGAGCAAGAGCAGTTGCAGCTGCATTCCCTGAATTTCCTTGTACTCCCATCAAGGTGAGACCTCCAACACCGGTATTTGACAACTCTTTGCCCATTCAGGTGAGAGTACTCAAACCTGTGATTTCTGAGAATGAATCTGGCCACAGTGGCACTTTTTAAGTCTAGCCTGAACCCTCACTCGCCTACTTGCACTTTTTCATTGAAATTACCAGTTGGTTTAGCAACCAATAGAGAACCCTTACCTCATTGCTTGTTTGCCAGTTTCAACCATACGAGGCTGATTCCATCCTCTGAGGATTGAAAATATGCTCATGGCACTGACTATCTTGCAATAAGAATGTACATTTTCATCTATTGTCCAGAAATCACTCACTGGTTGCCAGTATTTACTTTGGGAGCACTCGAACCTTTGGGCACTTGTAGAAATATATCTTAGTTAAAAGTTATACTTGAATTAAGGTTTCAACAGAATGTTTAAGAAAGCATATGGAGTGAATTTCAACAGCTATTCTGTAAAGAAAGAGATTGGAACCTGACAAATAAATGTAACTTCCTTGCAATTACTCTGGTTTGAAAATTAGGTGCTTTATGCAAGTTTTTGTTATTGCAAGGAAATTAAATCTTCGTCTTATTTGTAAAGCATCATGACTGAAGGAAATGCTGGTTAACTTAAAGCAACCATCAAGTTTCCATGGCCATCTTTGTATCAAGCATTTGATCATCATGTCTAGAAGTAGTAATAATTTTGGCTAGCTAATAAAGAATCATGGCTCAGTATACCAAGTAAATTCCTAATTACAGTCCTCAGGTTTTTATTCCATTAATATATTTTCCAAAATTTATTCCCTTCATGTATTTCTTATTCAAATTATCCCTGTAGCTTGTCCTTTTCAGAATAATATAACTGTAGTTACAGTGTTTATGCATGAGAGGTTATTGCAGATCATGTCTCCCATTGCATATTTTCCCTTGTATGAGAAACCTTCCTAATGTTTAGAATCAGAATGAAAGTGTACTTTCAGTTCATCATAAATATCAGGCTGGAAATTATTCCAAAAAACGTTTCTATCACTTCTTAATGGTTAACCTTTATGTTGCTAAATAGAAAGAACAAGATGACCGTGTGTAATAAGTATAGCTGACTGGACCAAGATATCATAAAACATGAAGGTTATTATAGTCGAAAAACAAGTAACTGAAATCTCTGGCAGTAAATACAAATAATTATTTGTAAAAAAAACTATGAATATTGATGATAATGAGAAAATAGAAATATTTGGGTCATTGTTAAAGGCTGTTTATGTGGTCCTGTGATATATGCTAAAATGTTTACTATATTAATTCATCTGATCTTGCATTTATAGATATGCAGACTGCACACGATTGAATAAAAGATATCAATGTACAATCCTATGAAGTATGATTACTATTTCTTGGACTTAAAAATGGCTATTAGATTGTTTTATTTTTATTAGATTGCCTAGACCACAGTTGGTGGAGTTCTATATTAGTAGTACTTTGTCAGCAATTAAATTTTTTGATACAATTTGTCAAACGCTTAAAATGATTTTGCTGGTATCATATTGTTGAATCATAGACTTTTTAATCAACATTTTCATAGTAACTGCCAGTGACTAGATTTTACAAATGCACAGTTTTCATTATGTCAAATTATTTCAGTAGAATTGAGTGGATATTTTAGTCATAGTAATGTTTGTTGAAAATTAACAATTTATTTTAAATAACTGTAGTCTCTCTCTGTATCACCTCTTAAAACTGAAGCTTTTAATACTTTGGTCAAATGATCATCGATGGAAGTAACATATATTGTATTTGGATGTTAGATGTTTAGTAAGAATTTTTTATGACGCTAAGTCAGTTTATTCAATCTTAATCAAATGGTCTCTACCTTAGACAGATAATTTGTTATCCTTTCAGTATTGCAGCTCTAGATTTTACCTAACCAAATTGTCTTATCTTCCCTTTAATTATTCTTAGGCATGTCAAGTAGAGATTGTAGTTGTAGATATTGCTAATTTTTTTAAACATTGAGTTAGAATGAATGAAGCAGATAAAGATAAGATTAAAAAAGATAAAAAACAATTTACTCCTAGTGATTACATCTCCACAGCTTGGATCCTTCTCTGGCATAATGTCTTTCTTAGTTTTGCTAGCTTCAATTAATAATTTCCATAAGCTATAACTGAAGTGGTGGATAAAGCATAATAATTTAAATAGGAATGAAGTTTGTTTTATTTGACTAAGCATGTACAAAATTTAATTAAATGAGGTTGTGCATCTTTAAAGAGATTCATTGCTAAGGGCTATGAGATGACCTATATGATGGTGTGAGCAAATCTAACCATAAATCTTTAAGAGGAATATTTGCCCATAGATGGATTAATATGGTATGCATTTGTGTGTTACATGATGTTGATGGCATGACATTTTTAATCTTTATCCAGAGATCATTGGTGATTTTTAGCAACAGATATCTCATGGGCATTTTATATGCACTTTAACAGGTTAGCCAACCTAAACACTTGAAGGCAATGGTGACAATGGCTGGGCCTGATGTGATGTGTGTTAGTACTGGAAAGGCTGCACAGGAAGTGCTCAAGGTTGGTATTGTGTTTGGTGAACTTAGGAGATAACTCTGTCACTTATATTTTATATTTTATCATTTCTTTCCAGAGGATTGAAAGGGAAGCAACGTTCACCTATCAAACGATAACTGTTCCTGAAGATGAGGCTGCCAATGTGTTATATGTGAATAACTACTTGATTCACAGGTCCAAAGAAGAAATACCTGAATCTTATAAGGTAATTGACATTGAATATGCCTTGTTCTAATATGAAGCACAGAATTGAGAGAGCAAAGAACTCATACAGTGACATTTTTACAAATGATTTAATTATTTAAAACTTACAAAATTCCTATCCTTAAAGAACAAGGAAAACTTAAAAGATGATCAAGATAGTTAGAAAAATTTCATGTACATAATTAATTAGGAAAATTTACTATTACTATCATCATACTACAGCCACTATGACTGATTATGCATTCTTTACTGTTTATCTTTTAAACTGATTGAAACCTATTCTGTTCCAATTAAATTCTAATTAGCAAATTTGCAACATTTTCCCTCTCCAAGCCAGGTGACAGGGCAGACCTGCAATATATTTTATGCCACACAAGTAATTTATTGAGGGCCCACTGTTGGTAAAATATTTGAAAGCTTTTAGCTTTAATTATTTTACAAATGTATGAATGATTTTGTATATTGTGGATTGTGTAGTGAGATTATTTATTTTGTCATTTACATAAAAAAGATCAGAAATGTTGCAACTTAAAACCCTTCCTTGGAAATAGTGTAAACGAAGAACCTGCAAACATTTTCTTGCCATCCATAGATGGAAAAAATTTGAAGAAATAATGATCCTGATGTGCACAATTTTTTAAATGCTTTAGATTACGTAGTAGTGTTTCCATAACATTATTTCTCTTGGCCGATTCCTCAGAAAGCTTTCTCACTTTAATACAAAAATCTTCTTAAATGAGGCATGAATTTCTCTCTCAATCTTTCCTGTGAATGCTTTCAATGGATGGATTTATCAAGTATCATCATCTTTATTGGTATTAATGGCTTTAATGTATAGAGATTCTGTTGCCTTTTAATAATGGATAACGCAATGCTAGCAGATATTTAACGTTGAGAAAATACCATTTTAGGGCTCCTTCCTTGGCAAACACAATCAGGGGAAAACCGTCATTGGGTAATTCATCTGCAATTCGCTGCATGGAGCCGCTACTAACTGAATGCTATTGATGTCGTTTTGCCAAAGAGTTATAATAATATAATGGCAATGATGTAGCATAATTTTTACTTGGTAATATACTAAATATCTTAATATTAATGGTAGAATTCCATTTAAAAGTTGTAGATAGTCAGCAAAGGACAAGATTTTAATATCTAATGTAATTTTGACAGTTACTACTAAAATAACTCTTTCACAAAACTGTTGCAATAAACTTTAATTTGTTGCGGCACCATGCAGTAAAAAGGATTATGAATGACCCCAGGGGCTAAGTTTCCTCTGTGTGGTGCAGGAGGAAAGGTCTGAGATCCCCCAGAAAAGGGTCAAAATGGTGAGGAGATAATATCCCAATCCTCTGAAACTGCAATTTATACTTGCATCGTTTATAAACAACAGTTATTTGTTTGCATAGGAAAAACTCCGTCATGTATACATGACAACAATATTGAAGAGTAGGAAAATCTCCATCGTCTATTGCCGACAACAGTCTCCAAAGGGTAGAAACAAGGAACTTCATACTCTTTATAAAAGATTACCCACTTGCAATGTAGCAAAATGTGTTTTTTTATTCCTTGGGGCTGCAGTATTTCAGCTCAAAGACATGTTGGAGAATAATGGATGCTTTAATAAAGAATTATCTATTAGAATTTCTGGGTAATATACTAGGAAAGAAAGATTGGTAGATTAACTAAATGTTAGTCATGAACAGGGAGATGGTTAAACTTGGTTACTGAGCAGACAGTCATGATTATTGGTTAAGTTCCTAAAAAGAGAAGGAAAATGAAAAAGTAGTTATAAATATGTGCTAGTGAATACATTTAGAGGCAGTGAGAGGAATTGAATAAACAGTGGTGATTCAAGACATATTAGCAGGTGTGTCTAATTAGATTATCTCAAAAAAATAAGAATTTTGTAACCTTAACTCTAATGATACTGTGGGAGATTTGTATGCGAACTTAAGAGTTAGTTTGCTTCATTTAGATGCCTGTATGACATTAGTATTAAATGTATTGCTCTTGTTTCATTAATTGCCCTTTTGTTTTAGGTATTTGAAGATGTAGTGGACTTCAACCGACGTTCGCTGAATATGTCAGAGCTCTCAAAGGCTGGAGGTTGTCTCAGCTCTTGTTGTCTGTTGTTCAGACGTGCCAAGCACATCCGAAATCTCTGAAAATTTTATTTTTAATCAAAGACTCAAAAGCTTCCATTTAATGTATAAGCCAAAGAGGCAGTTTTTCCAAATTTGTTTCATGCCAGCACATGAAGGTGCCATAATCTTTTTGCCAATGTGCAACTGGTTGTGGAGGGAGGGCAGCTTGGAAGGTTATGTACATCTTTAGTACATAACCTTTTCATCTCAGCAGGAAATTTTGTTAGATCTTTTCCCAGTCCAGCTTTTTTATTGTTTTATTGTATTTTTACATATTTTACCACCCTCTCAGAGTTTTATTTTTGTTTCCATTGCATGGAAAATTTTTCATTTAATTTTCATATTTTCTTATAAAATTATTTGCAGTCTTCTGGATTTAGCTGATCTTGAAAATTTTCTGAATCTTAAGTATTCGATAAGTTTTATCTCATTATATTTGAAGGGATTAAGGTATAAATATTTTTTCAACTCCATAAAGTAATACCTTAAGAAGTGTATCAGATTTTATATTCCATGGTGATTTTACATTCTACTTTTGCCCTACCTCATTTAACATTTGATTACTTTCTTTATTGTATATTTTTATCTTTTGTTTCTTTTCAAAGCATTGTTCTTGAAAAAATAACATTCCACTGCCTGTAGTTATCCTTTCCTGATGCTTTTAAATATAATCTCTCTGAAATGAGCCTTAAATGAGGGACTTTTGGCAGTTCAAGCATAAGATTGGACAATGATTTGGGAAGTCAGTCATTATGGTTTAAAACTATTGCAATTTAATTTTTCTTTGCTTTTACAGCTTGAAAGGTTGGTTTTCCTCTCTCATGACACATGTAATGGGCTTAGTTAGGTGAAATGTTTGTATTCATCCCCTTGCTTTTAATCATGTGTTTACACAAGTAATTTTGCTTGTTAAACATTTAAGTCCAGAGCTAACATGTGGGTTACTGCAGTATTAACTGGTAAAGCCTTTATTTCATTATAAAAGGGAAATTTTGATGAAATGGCCAGATGTCCCTTCCATGAATACTTTTTATCTTTGTAAAATGTTATATTTTAAGAGGAAACATTAGAGATTGCAATTGTATTCTGTGGTTATGAATGAAGGTGTAGATAGTTAAGAGCAAGATATCCTTCAGTCATTCAGCTTAATAGAGCCAGTTTATTTCTTTGAAAGTATTTTCAATTCTATTATAAAATATATCAGAATAATTCAGGTTTTCATCATACTAATTTTCTTTCTAAAACTGTTTACTATCTTTATTCAGTTTTCTGTTTTAAGGAAATAGAAGTATATCAAAGCACCAACTAAACTCTGTATATATTGTTTTATTAGTTAAATTGAGAAGATACTATTATGTTGAAATTTCTTTTTTAACTTGAAAGTAAATTCTTAGTGCAGCTGTGGCCTTAAAGCAGTATTTATGAATAAAATCTATGGCATTTTTAACATGTTAGACATAATGAGATGCTGTTAGAGAAGAGCTAGATTTACTAAATGTGCACTTAGCTGTTACACTGAAATGAATTATTCTTATGGCACAGTAAAAATTTGATACCTTAATAGGGAAATTTTTAGGCTTTGGTGATGCTTTATGAGGAGATAAATATAGTTCAGTTTAATTAAGGCATGAATTTATTTCGGAGGGATGTATTCGGGAGTACAGCAAATAAATTATTTTTATAATGCAATCACAAAACTGTCCATTTCCAATCCTACTGTTGTTACTACTTTATTAAATAAAGTTCCAGTCTTAGTAGGGTACTTGCCTCACATAGTGAGTTATGTAAAGGCAATTCAAAGTCTTTCTAAGTTCCAGGTAGCTTAAGTACCACTATTTTTATATATTATTTTTAATTTCAAAGGAAGTGATGAAATGATGTTTATTATTATTATTATTATCATTTCATTATGAGTTGATTAATCTCAGCAGAGATGGAAGGTAAATCTGTTGATTCTTTCAATTTAGAGAAAAATATATTTGGCCATTGTAGCTGTTAAAGTTTTCAAAACTATCCCACTTTTTAGCTACTAATTAATTAACTTTAAGCACTGAGATGGTTCCCCAAAACATAGGTAAAATGGATGAATTTTCTGAATACCAGAATAACTATGAATTTATTTCTTCGTTGTGAGGATATTATCTTGAAAGTACTTGTTTCAGTGATGCTACAAGTCACTTGAAGAGTGTTTATTAAAAGTGTGTATATCATGCACACTTGGCCGATATTCATTTAAGGCTAAGGGGGCATTTTTAGTGATGGAACAATGATGCATTAAGATCTTGTGTATATATTCTTGGGAAAAATTTGATATATTGATTCACCCACTGGTATTTAGAAGTTATTATTAATGTTCATACTCTTGTTGAATTTTTATGCTAATGAATATTAAGAAAGAATGTCCATAAAATGAAATGCCATCTTGAATTCCAAGGTCTGATCCCAACTTTTAGCATTCATGTAAATAATTTTTGTAAAGACAATTTTTTTGTCAATGTACACTGTGCCAGCACAATTTGTTAATGACCTTTATTGTCTCATACTTGTACATTGTTTCATAAATATATTTATACTGACCATTTTATCAATACAATTTTTGGGTTTCACTTATCCTTTTATATTTGTGTATTATAGTAGTTCAAATTTAATAAGAATTTTCAGCATTGAATTATTGTTTGTTTTAATGTTGAAGTACTGCTCTTACTTTAATGCCTTCTGTTTCATATATACTATTAACTTTTTCATTTTCAATGAAAAGTTTCATTCTGTTAATTAGATAAAACCACTCAAGGTTAGAAATTCAAGATAGTGCATCTACAAAACCTGTTATGTAATAGGAGTCTTAAAGATACTGAGTTTTTGTTGTAGTGACCATATTCTGTCAAACTACCTTTCGTCCTTGTATTTCTGCAGTATTCTGTTCCGTAACCTTGTTCGTATGTCAAATTGCTCGTATCTCAAAGCAATTTTCCCCATTGAAATTAATTGAAATGCCACCCCAGTTGTTCTTGTTGCGTGTTTTTGAATAGGAAAAATGTATTTATAAATGACAAATATTGTATAAAAACATAATAAAAGATAACATAAAGAAATAAACTGACTTTATAAGGTGTATTTGTATTTTGGTCACTAAAATGCAACTTACACACAACTTAAATGCTGCTGTATTTAGTTACTGTTTTTTTCTTCACTGGTCTTTGCCTTTTTTCGTCGGATTAAAAAAAACGTCCAAGGAGGTTTGTTACTTTTTCCGTTTCAGAATGTTGCGGAAATGAATTAGGCGATTAGTCTTCTCCTCTGTCGTTATACAAGTCCAATTCGGCATCTTCTTCCAGAAAAGCTCCGTCTAGTCACAGTTAAAGACTTGCTGGGGGATGTGTCCTTTGGCTTCTATCGGTTCGGAAAAAGTTTTGAGATAATCCTCAGCTGCCTTCAGATCCGAACTTGCAGCCTCACCATGCCTGACAACGGAGTAAATGCCGGTCCTTTTCCTAAAGTTGTCAAATCAGCCTCGACTGGCTTTAAACGAGTCTTACGATGCCTCGTCCGTGGAAGTGCGCGAGGTCTGATTCAGCAAATCACCTTAAATTGCTCGTGGTTTCTCGCATATGATGCCCTGTGTTAAAATATCGCCTTTAAGCTGCTCCTCCGTCACTCAAACAATCAGCAGTTTCTCCATCTTTTCATGGAGAGAGCTCCGGAGCTTATAAATTATTGTAACGCCCTTAGCTGGCGTTATACCCTTTATTGACTCCTTCTGTTTAAGCACTGTACATATCGTTGAAGTACTACGCCCGTACTACCTCGCCAAGTCAGCTACTCGCACATCTCGCTCATTTTTTCTATGATTACACGCTTTAATTCAATTGACATCATCTTCTTCTGAGCATTGACCTTTCCACTCACTTTCTTCGGACCCAAGGTTATAAAAAGAAATGTGATAAAGTATTTAATTGCACAAAAAGCACAAAGCCCTAGAAAAAGTTATCAAAGATGCTTCGACAGCGAGGTAAACAAGTATTCTGGGGGGATGCGTGGGATAATGCGAGACGCACGAGGCACAGTAAACTGGTGGGTCGTGTGCAGCCGGCCGTATCTCAAATCTTGCTCGTATTTCAAAGCAAAACTTCGCTCGCTCGACGGCTCGTATCTCAAATATCTCTTATGTTAGGGCACTCGTATCTCGAGGTACCACTGTACTTCTGAAACAACCTTTCGAAGATCTGAAAGCAATATAATTCTTATAACTCAAATAACGACAGAGGAGACAAAGAAAGTTTAAGAATATCCTGTCTTAAATTTAATATAAAAAGTGAGCCACCTTAAATTTTTTCGCTATATATTCTCTAAAACGTAAACTATCGGCCATTTCCATTGAATCATGCTTCGATGTTTGATACCGACTATCGACAGAAAGAGGGAAAAAGGAGCAACAAAATGTAACCTATTAATATAAAATATCAAGATAGAATAGTAATAATTATAGGTAAAATAAGTGAAAAACGTTGACAAGAAATTAAAATCATCTTGCATAATAATCACCGTCGTGTACATTTTAATAATCCGATGTCAGTAACTCTTGCAGGAATCCCATAGATGAACCTTTTTAAATTAATGTCAATCACTCCGCAGTGTCATAGAATTATGCAGTTTAGAGATTTTTTAGCGTGCTATACACCTATGTTTATTTTTCTACCAAAAAGATCTTGACTTCACCTTGGATGACTAAGAAATGCTCACATAGAAATGCACGCAAGGTTTAATATAAATAAATTTTTAAAGTAGAATATTAAAGAAGATTTATTTCCGTGATTTATTTGTAATAAATAAGGGTACATGAATGAATATGAGAAACTCGCATGAATATGGATAACTATAAGAACGTCACCATAATTTTTATTCCTATAGGTTAGGTTTCCCGAAACTTAAAGAGGGCGCGAAAAGCGCCACCGTAGTCGAAACGAGTTTCATTTTGTTTTGATTCTCACAGTCTTGAATTAACTTCAGAAGAAGGAACATCACAGAAATGTGGGAGAGTACGCGTACGCAGCAAAGATATTCAGCGGTAAGTGTGACTTGTGGATGAATTTGAAATAATTTTCGTAAATGGATACCGGAATACATTCTGGTTGAGTAATTTAATGACATTCGCTTAATTAACAATAAGTTATAACACAAGTTGGTATGAATTATTCTATAGCATCGCCGTTGCGACGAGTACTTCAACGTTCGAATCGAATAGGAACGTATCGTCGTCATGAAGAGGATGCCAGAGTGTACCCAAGTAAAGTAAGTCCTTTTCAATCCTGTTATCTTTTGAGCTTCGTGCCATAAAATCTTTTTAGTGAATCTATCAAATGTGGATTTTCGCTTAGTGAGAACGGTTACCTTTTTCCCGCCAAAAATTGTTTGGGCGGGTGGAACGTTTATTATCCTGATTAAGGCGTAATGTTCTCATAATTGAGATTCTAACGACGTTCTGCCCTTTTGAGTATGAAAGGCATTCGTAATTTAGTGAAAATACGCGATAATTGGCACCCTTTTCGCATTTTCTTCTTTTGCTTTTGGCTATAGCTCGTTTGAAATCTCTTCTAAAAGGACATGCCTCGAGTTTAATTCTGTGAAATTGACTTTCCACAATCATACATTCTGTGATAACCTTGTCCGTAGTTATTTTTCGCAACTTATTGGAAGAGTTTCCATAGCAAATGAATTTCATCATAAGAGATAGGGCAAGTAGAATAGACATTAGGGAAAGAGTTTATCATCATGTTAGTGGCTCCTCAATAATGCCTTTCTGCTTTTCCGTGATTTTTCACTCCTTTCGTAGGATTTTATCGTTCTTGCATTGTCTACACGTTATCGTGATAGGATAAAATTATGTGCGACCATAGCAATTGTTTAAATGTCCTTTATAAAAAAGTGGGTGATATTATAGAACATATCTCTCTAATGAATTATTATATCAAACTCAAGTAAAATTGTTAATCTCTTTTGCAAAACATTTATTCCCAAATTAATATTTAGTGATTTCGAATTTACGGGTGCAGTACATTTTGGCGCGAATCTGTTTTGGTGCAGGCCATTTTGGCGCGGTTTTCGGCGGTTAAGATGTATTAGCATGAATGAATGGAAATATCTTTATGTTAATATATAATATATTTTAATATATGCAATGCTTTTAAAATAGATTCATGCTTTTTGCTTCGAAAAAAGCTGCACATTCTATATACACATTAAGATATATAAAATTTAACTAATTATTTATTATGGATACTCTATTAATTAGGATACCATTAGGAGCTCAATGAAATTAATCAAGGTATCTCAATGAAATAAATGTCTTAAATTTATCATGTTACATTTAATTTTATAATGCAATTGTTTACTTTTGCTAGTTGATGTTTATTTCTTGGTTGAACGGTAGTTGTCCGTTTTACTATTTGCTGTTCATTTCTTAGATAATCTTTAAATCATTATGTTAAGTGCTCGTGCAAAATTTTTACTTTGCGATCAGTGTCTAAGGCCTGAATGGATATCAATCTTCCTAAGGTAGAAACCATCGCTAACATATAGTGACTTCCGAACTATACTTTGGGGGTGTAACATTCAGTATTCCTTCCAACCTCTCTCCGCAGATGTATGCAATTCTGGCGATAGAAGACGGAGTTCACCCGTTAGTGTATGCGATATTTTCAAATAATTAGCGCATCGTTTACGTGAAAGTGGTTCACCTCTTTAGATTATTTACACAATATTGTAGCTAAATTCAATCGTACGATTTTGAGAAAGCTACGCAAAAGTCGATGAAGGAGGTGGCAACCGGTGATTTGATTCGCGGTGATATCAGCGCTACGGTTATTCAGTCGCGTAATAACATGGTCATTTATGAAGGAAGATATCTATATTAAAGTTGACTGTTATGGGAACATGGCAACATCTTCCTTTTTGTTGCCTTCGCAGTCGTTTCGATCGTTGATTAAGGTTCACTTTCCCTTTTTTCACAGGGCGCTCCCGAAGTTGCTGTGGAGTAACATCACCGACGCAACCAATTCAGATCCGTCAAACACAGACATCACAGCGACATACGTTGGAATCGTAGGTTTTCTCAGGTTTAATAAATAATAAAAGGTTCTTAGTACTAAGGTACTATGTTCGACTGTTATTATTCACAGTCAAATAGTAAGCATAGATCTATTTATTGTCATATGGTTTAAGAAGGTATTGCTTATCGTCCGACTTGGTGTTTCATTTAAATTTAAGATTTTATAAATGTTCATGTTTATATGAAACAGTAAGTGTTTGCTATTCCATTTAACATTCCAACGGTGATTAATTAATTTTCAGGGATAATCATCTTTATAATTCTTTTTCAACAGGTTCAAGAACATGGCTCCATCTTCCTTGTTGTTGTTGTATGTTTTGTTGTCGTTTCGATCGTTGAGATGGGTACTCTTCCATTTTCGTGATTTTGGGTTGCATTTCAAATGCAGGAGGATATGGGGTCCTCCTCCACACCTAATGTCATGGCAGGGGCAACATCACACCATGTATCACAGCGAATTACTTGCAAAGATACCTCTAGGTTTATTGTGTTTAATAAGTCGTAATACTATTTCTTTTATTACTCACTTTATTACATTATGAACAATTGTGTTTCTTATATTGTGATGTGGTGTTTAACATTGCTCATTAATGTAATATCCATGCATGTATTTTTTCCAGGCCTTATAATTTGATGTTTTTCCCACAGGTCGGTCAGGATTTATCTTCTAACGTAGAATGCGCGCGAAGTTTTTTTCCTGGTAGGTCGATCTGTTAGTAAGTGAGTTCGTTTTTCTCGAGTTTGCGAAAGATGTATGCGATTTACGTCTTAGGAGGTAGGTAATTTTTCGCGGATCGTAGTTTATCGTTAGGGCTTAGCGTAAATCGTGTCCGTTAGGATAATTTGCCATAGATGCGATTAATTAGCAACTTTTGCGCGTTAGATCGTATCGCTAAGACCGAGACGATTCGTCGGTCATTCGCGTGCTTTTTGTATAAATGTGATGGAAATTGTTGGGGTCCGGTTCTACCTATGATGTTTTTGCTATGATGTGTGATTGATTGCGGCAAGTGCACTTGCATGAGTGTCTGGTAGTGCACAACACCTTTCCTAGTAGACAGATTCCTTATTTGTAGTTAGACATTTGGAACTTACGGTTGTGGTGGTGGGTGAGTGAGTGGGAGGTAAAAACGGATTCCCAGACCAATTTCCATCAAAACAAGTTTCAAGTTAAATGAAAACCGTAGGGACTTGGTATGTTCTCGGCCATTTACGAGAATAAAGAGCTGATATTCGTAAGTTCTCCGTTCCTAGATTCGAAATCCGTCTTAGTTTACGGTGGTCGTAGATTAAACACGCAATCGATATTAGATACCTTAGGTTCTATTCGAAACCTTTGGATGTGCTCGTTAAATCATCGAACCATTATTTAGTATTAATGGAGCCTATGTAACCTTATCCCTTTTTCGTATTTCATAATTTTTTTTTGCGATGTACTTCGTTCGACTGTTATTTTTCACAATCAAATAGTAAGCATGGAACTATTTATTGTCATATGGTTTAAGAAGGTATTGCTTATCGCCCGACTTGGTGTTTCCTTTTAATTTAAGATTTTATAAATGTATATGTTTATATTAAACAGTAAGTGTATGCTATTACATTTAACATTCAAAAGGTGATTAATTACTTTTCAGGAATACTCATCTGTACAATTCTTTTTCTACAGGTTCATGAACATGGCTCCATCTTCCTTGTTGTTGTTGTTGTTGTATCTTTCGTTGTCGTTTCGATCGTTGAGATGGGTACTCTTCCATTTTCGTGATGTTGGGTTGCATTTCAAATGCAGGAGGATATGGGGTCCTCCTCCACACCTAATGTCATGGCAGGGGCAACATCACACCATGTATCACAGCGAATTACTTGCAAAGATTCCTCTAGGTTTATTGTGTTTAATAAGTCGTAATACTATTTCTTTTATTACTCACTTTATTACATTATGAACAATTGTGTTTCTTATATTGTGATGTGGTGTTTAACATTGCTCATTAATGTAATATCCATGCATGTATTTTTTCCAGGCCTTATAATTTGATGTTTTTCCCACAGGTCGGTCAGGATTTATCTTCTAACGTAGAATGCGCGCGAAGTTTTTTTCCTGGTAGGTCGATCTGTTAGTAAGTGAGTTCGTTTTTCTCGAGTTTGCGAAAGATGTATGCGATTTACGTCTTAGGAGGTAGGTAATTTTTCGCAGATCTTAGTTTATCGTTAGGGCTTAGCATAAATCGTGTCCGTTAGGATAATTTTACCATTGATGCGAATAATTAGCAACTTTTGCGCGTTAGATCGTATCGCTAAGACCGAGACGATTCGTCGGTAATTCGCGTGCTTTTTGTATAAATATGATGGAAATTGTTGGGGTCTGGTTCTACCTATGATGTTTTTACTTGGATGTGTGATTGATTGCGGCAAGTGCACTTGCATGAGTGTCTGGTAGTGCACAACACCTATCCTAGTAGACAGATTCCTTATTTGTAGTTAGACATTTGGAACTTACGGTTGTGGTGGTGGGTGAGTGAGTGGGAGGTAAAAACGGATTCACAGACCAATTTCCATCGAAACAAGTTTCAAGTTAAATGAAAACCGTAGGGACTTGGTATGTTCTCGGCCATTTACGAGAACAAAGAGCTGATATTCGTAAGTTCTCCGTTCCTAGATTCGAAATGCGTCTTAGTTTACGGTGGTCGTAGATTAAACCAGCAATCGATATTAGATACCTTAGGTTCAATTCGAAGCCTTTCGCTGTGTTCGTTAAATCATCGAACCATTACTTAGTATGAATGGAGCCCATGTAACCTTATCCCTTTTTCGTATTTCATAAGTTTTTTTTGCGATGTACTATGTTCGACTGTTATTTTTCACAATCAAATAGTAAGCATGGAACTATTTATTGTCATATGGTTTAAGAAGGTATTGCTTATCGCCCGACTTGGTTTTTCCTTTTAATTTAACATTTTATAAATGTATATGTTTATATTAAACAGTAAGTGTATGCTATTACATTTAATATTCCAATGGTGATTAATTACTTGTCAGGGATACTCATCTGTACAATTCTTTTTCTACAGGTTCATGAACATGGCTCCATCTTCCTTGTTGTTGTTGTTGTTGTATCTTTCGTTGTCGTTTCGATCGTTGAGATAGGTATTCTTCCATTTACGTGATGTTGGGTTGCATTTCAAATGCAGGAGGTTATGGGGTCCTCCTCCACACCTAACGTCATGGCAGGGGCATTATCACAGCGAATTACTTGCAAAGATACCTCTAGGTTTAGTGTGTTTAATAAGTCGTAATACTATTTCTTTTACTACTCCCTTTATTACATTATGAACAATTGTGATTCTTATATTGTGATGTGGTGTTTAACATTGCTCATTAATATAATGTCCATGCATGTATTTTTTCCAGGCCTTATAATTTGAAGTTTTCTCCACAGGTCGGTCAGGATTTATCCTGTGACGTAGAATGCGCGCGAGGTTTTTTTGCTGGTAGGTCGATTTGTTAGTGAGTTCGTTTTTCTCGAGTTTGCGAGAGACGTATGCGATTTACGTCTCAGGAGGAAGGTAATTTTTCGCGGATCGTAGTTTATCGTTAGGGCTTAGCGTAAATCCTTTCCGTAAGGGTAATTTGCCATAGATGCGAATAATTAGCAACTTTTGCGCGTTAGATCGTATCGCTAAGACCGAGACGATTCGTCGGTCATTCGCGTGCTTTTTGTATAAATGTGATGGAAATTGTTGGGGTCCGGTTCTACCTATGATGTTTTTGCTATGATGTGTGATTGATTGCGGCAAGTGCACTTGCATGAGTGTCTGGTAGTGCATAACACCTTTCCTAGTAGACAGATTCCTTGTTTGTAGTTAGACCTTTTGGAACTTACGGTTGTGGTGGTGGGTGAGTGAGTGGAAGGTAAAAACGGATTCCCAGTCCAATTTCCATCTAAATAAGTTTCAAGTTAAATGAAAACCGTAGGGACTTGGTTCGTTCTCGGCCATTTAAGAGAAGAAACGACTGATATTCGTAAGTTCTCCGTTCCTAGATTCGAAATCCGTCTTAGTTTACGGTGGTCGTAGATTAAACCTGCAATCGATATTAGATACCTTAGGTTCAATTCGAAGCCTTTCGCTGTGTTCGTTAAATCATCGAGCCATTATTTAGTATTAATGGAGCCCATGTAACCTTATCCCTTTTTCGTATTTCATAAGGTTTTTTTTGCGATGTACTATGTTCGACTGTTATTTTTCACCATCGTATTCAATGCATTGAAGTATTTATTGTGTTTAGGATTTAGAAAGATATAGTGCTCAATGTTTGACTGTGTGTTTAACTTTAATGTAAGTCTTTATATATATTTATATATGTATATATGTATAAATGAGTGTGTGGTATTACATTTAATATTTCAATTGTGATTAATTTGTTTCAGGCACTTTCATCTTCTTTTTGCGACATGTTCATGAACATGGCTCCATCTTCCTTGTTGTTGTTGTATCTTTTGTTGTCGTTTCGATCGTTGAGATAGGTACTCTTCTATTTCCGTGATGTTGGGTTGCATTTCAAAGACAGGAGGATATGGGGTCTTCCTCTACGCCTAACGTCATTTCAGGGGCAACATCAGGTAGTCTTTGGTTTGGTTCGATTCCGCTTCGTGTCCTCTAAAGTATTTGAGGGTTTTAAGAAATGCCTTAACGGTCTTAAACCCGATGACGATACAATCCTTACCTAACACCTCCGCGTGGTAGTGGACGGGCAACGTGTACATATATATGTATATATATATATGTATACGGCTAAGTTAGGAAGGGGCCGAACGGATACCGGGATAAGTATCCACACTCCATGTTTTCTAATGGGGGAGAGGGCATTCTGTTGTCCTGGGGTTGAGAAATCGATCCCGAAGTCTGTAGGGCCATATGCAGGTGGGGAGATTTAGGGTGGGTGTTAGAGTCTATTCCTTAGCAGTCAGAGTTGGAACCGTTTCTTTAGCGCTTTAGCTGGCCATGTAGTGTTGTTCGTTTGTTTCATCCTTCCTCTGCAGAGTATGGGTAAGACGTTACGTTTCATGTAGGTGATTTACATCTTAGGAGGTAGGTAATTTTTTGCGATTCGTAGTTTATCATTATGTCTTAGCGTAAATCATGTTCGTTGGCATACTGTTGCATAGAAGTGATTAATCGACTTTTATGCATTATGTCGTATCGCTAGGACTGATATTATTTCCTAGTCACTCTTTTGCTTTTTATGTGAGTGTTCGTTTGCGATTTTCATATTGTATGCATGGGGACGGATGACTGTGATGATTTTTGGTGATGGATATTGCATGTTATGTATAATTCATTAGGATATATTGTTTTAATTTTGTAGTTCTCTAAAACTGATGCATCAACAAATTCCCAACTATAGGTTTTCCATCCTCTAGAATTCTCCCAATATGCCATTTCTTTATTTGCGATTCAAATTTTTTGGGTCGAAGCGAAATGAAATGATCCTAGAAAAAGGGGTTTTATACGTAATTCTTGGGATGGTTGTTTATGATAGTGGGTTTTTACTTGTACGATGTTGAGTAGGTAGGATTTGGTACACAATTTTTCTATGGTTACCTACTATATTTAGCATTTTATTTTTTTTATTTGAATCTAAATAATTCTGGTAATTGCGATCTCATTTGTTGTACAACACTTAATTATAGATTTTGTTTTATAAATCTTCATTTATTCATGGTATGTTTGTGTTATTTTTAATTTCGTAATTTATACCTGGTTTTAAACTTAGGGAATAAGTACTTTCCATGGAGAAATGTTTGTGATGTTCTCCTCCCTATAAATTCTTATTAATGTTTAAACAATGGCATTGAGTTTGGGCCCTTATCGCCCAGAGGAAAGTTCACTCTGCAACTACCACCTGACATGTCAGAATTGGCCAGAATTAGTATTCGGCAATTGGATGTAATTGTTTGTTGGCTCATTGTTTGAAAATTCAGCTCACTTGAATGTGGCCTCCTTTCAGTTAATTAGATTGGCTATGCAACAACTGGGGTTTAAGATCGTGTAATTGATGTTTCTTTTATTTAATGGAGTGGATTCATTTTCTTAAGGCTTTGATGCCCTTCAAACATTCACTGGAATGTCTTTCCATGGTAATATCATCCATTCCCATTAATTGAACATCTCTTATAAAATGGGATGTAAAATCTCACAAGAGTGCAATATCTACATTAATTCAGTGGACATCAAATTTGGGAAATATTATTCATCCCTATTATGCAATGGTAATACTCTTTTGTATTGTCGAAAAAATTGAAAATAAAGGAAAATTTTCCAAAGTAACTTAGACTCATGTGACAAGGCCTCCCCAAACAGGCACAGAGAGACAGCGGTGGGACACCAATGGGTGCAGGCACCAAGAATTCTCTGTGACTTATTGATACTAAACTAAAAGTCCTAGACTTATAATGCAAAGAATTCTATCACTTCATGGACTTAGATGGTTCATTTTATTGTTTCTATATGCTATAACTTTTGTCTAATCTGAATACAATATCTTAATGACTTGGTGTCCATTCTATTCTTAATTTGGCATATCCAATAAGTTTTAAGTCAATAAATACTGCCTTACAATCATGGATACCTTCCTAAGAGTATGTTCTGTAATATTTCTATCTATGGCTGATTCAGTGTACATTCATCTTTCTGAGTGACTTTGTTGGTTCTTTGTTAGCCAATTTTATTATGATGTCAGATGTTGGCCTTCAAAATGCTTTCCAGATACCTACCTTCGATCTTCTCTTTGCCAAGGTATAAAAAAATTATGTCTGTGTTCTATCAGTCTTTTGGTCTTCTGCTGTACTATGCTGCTCTATTTCAAGTTCCTGCAGGATCTCTCAACAAGATCTTATTGAGATAGAAGGTAAAGCCATCAGGCTTTCACAAGACCCTTTACTACTTACATCCTGTTCTGTGTGTGAAAATCCTGTTATGCTGAAGTAATTGTGCTAGCAGAACAAATGGAACAAATTGTGAAATGACACTGGCTGAACTTTAACTTCTAATTCCCTGTGTCATAGAGTGACATAGGATCTTGTGATGAGACAAGCCTGTTGGGGCACAGAGAGACAGTGGTGAGCAACAATACCAAGAATATCCTCTCTGTGATCTAGCCAAACTACAAGTCCTAGGCATAGAATTCCATGCATTATATACCCTTCATGGATATTGTATTTAACCAAGTGGTTTCTTTACTGATATTGTGCTATGGAAGAGCTTAATGTATAAGAACTTTCACATATTGGTATCATATACATTCATCTGAATGTTGTGCATTAATTGTTTGGTATTTCATTTGTATGTTTAATTTGGTATATCAAAATGTTTTGAGTCAGTTAACCTTTGTTCTGAATTCAACATGTTTCCTTAGGTGCAAATTAGGTTGGTTCACCTAACCTAATTTCAGTATAATGCCTTCTGATATGCTTTCCAGATGCCTACATGCAAGCTCCTCTTTGCCAAGTAATCAAAGTTTTGTCTGTGTTCCATCGTTCATTTGGTCTTCTTCTTGGTCTCTTCACATCTCTTGATGTGAATTTGAGAACTTTTTTCATGTGTGTGTGGGTGTGTGAATGTGTATCTTTAAAGGAAAATGTGTGCGTGTGTTTTTAAAGAAAATGTATGTGTGCGTATGCAAATGTGTATATTTTATTTTCATTGTATTATCTTCTTTTTGGTATGGTTTCCTAATTGAGTTTCTCTGAATTGTTACCAAATCTTTCAGGTATTATATATGTTATATTTCCCTATTGTTCATTTTGATTTATGTGCATAAAAAAATTATGAACTGCCATTGGGAGATTTTAGAGGGGTTTCCCTCTCAACATAGGGCGAATTCCAGGCAGACTGGCCTTGTGGCCCCCCTCTAAAAATTAAATAAAGATATTTACAATAATTGAATGGCCTTTTATATGTTCTTATTTAACCTTCATACCATACCTAATGAAGGCAGTGAAAAAGGTATATTTGGTACTTAACATGCCTATATTGGTGTATCATAAACTTGATCTTACAAAAAAGTATTGCTTTTGTCAGATTCTTGTGAATTTTGCAAGAAAATTCATATTGACACTTAGATAAACTTGAGTAAAATAAATATCAGGATATATATCTATATGTAGATTCTATTTTGTAAAAGTTAGATTGAATTTTAAAATATAGCACTTCATATGCAAATATGCATTGCTGCTACCTTTTATCATATACTTAAAATGAGGCAACTTATGATCGTAAATAATCTGAAAGAGCATTCAAAAATCTAGATAGACATGCCTGCGTTTTGGAAGTTATTTCCTGATATTGATGTTTTTTTAAATAGCGTGTTATATTCTACACTTTTTGGGCAAAAGCAGCCTTCTTGTAAGATTTTTCAAATTTTGAGCTGAACTTTATGACTTTATTACGGAGATACCTTGCTTATTTCAGATGTTGAAGTTGATATTGTGGTAATATTCAGACACTCACTCTAGATGGCTTATGTGGAAAATGTAATCTGCCAATATGTTTAAGATCGGTGTTTTGATTCTCTGTCCCTTCATTTTTTTTGCCTTTAGATTTATTTTGGGTAGACATCCTTACGTGAAAAATTCTTTAATTCTTTTGCAAGAGGTTACATTTTGGTAAAAGCTGAAGATAGATTTCATAATCTAATAATTATATTTGTTTATATAGTAGGTATCTTAAAGGAAAGAAAACAAGATTTAGAGGCCTAGTGGTGCCATGAACTAATAGACTGTAAATTTTAGTTTACCACAAAGAAGGTTATAATATTGTATATACTCATCCATTAGTTAGTCTTACATTGCTCAACTCCAGAATTTTAAGAGAAGTTTTGTTTGTTTTTACCCTTAACAACTTAGTGTGAAGCTACTTTTAATAGACCTTTTTTTTGATTATTTTAATATATACAATATGGCTGTATTATTCTATGAAAGAGTTTGTCGAAGTTTAACTCATACTGCAACATCTTATGTTTAGCAGACAAGAGATGACTCTAGAGGTGGAGAACCTGCTTCCATCTGAAAGCCATATTTAGCATTCACTATGCCAAGAGAGGCTGCATTTGGATGATGTTTTCTTATGTCGCATGCTGCCTACATTCAAATAGTTAAACATCAATCTTTTATATGAGAAAAGTAATTCATTCACTAACCAAACTGAAGGAGAACCTTTTCTTCTTTATTTTATTTAGAATCATTAGCAAGAATCAGGAGGAAATTATTTAAAAAGGCTTATTTTTTTAGGCTTAGAGGCTTTGGAGGCCAATTTTGGCTTGGAGGCTTCAGGTTTCTCACCTCTGCTCTAGAGTATAGGTTGACTTAATCATTTGCAATGAAATTTTGGGTATAAAGGACAACTTCCCATTATGTAGTATACAGTATTTAATTTTTACCTAACTTGATTCTTTAAAAATTATGGCTGATATAGAGGTGGGCGCCGCGCCGCCTACAAAATAAGGCACGCCGCCGCCGCCGAAGAAAAAATTATTTTTAATAATTTGAAAACTGTGATTCTGAATGTTTAAAGTGAGCAGAATAGTTATCTTCTATATATTATTTTAAAACATGCATTTTTGGTGTTTGGGACTTTTCTCCCTTATTACTCCGCCAATGCATATAAATGAATGACCATTTGAAAGGCAAAGTTTCCGGGTTCCTGCTAAAAATAGTCAGATAAATGAAAAATCCACCATTTGTTAGACAAATTGAATTAATATTTTAATCATCGCGTTTGGTCCTGGACGAAAAAATGCTCGGGTTGCTATATATAGATTCAATTTGTTTACTTAGCGACCAGTGTAAAGAAATTTTAAAATCCGATAAACCACCTATTCTCGGTCATAAAATGATTCGCAATTAATATTACAGTCTTCATGAATGAAAACTTCGACGTCATACGCAACCACAACAGTTTAATAAGCAAGCCACATTGCATCTTGCGGGAGCAGAACAACAGCCCAAGAACCATAAATATAGCCGAATATGAGAGTTAGCGTTACAGTTTTATCGTGTGGTAAGCTTGAATAATTTTGCATCATATAAGTTCCCGGTAGTTTTAATTTAAGATCGACAATATTTAAAATTCAATTTTTGGTACAGTGGTACCTCGAGATACGAGTGCCCTAACATACGAGTTTTTCGAGATACGAGCCGTCGAGCGAGCGAAGTTTTGCTTTGAAATACGAGCAAAATTTGAGATACGAGGAACGGCCGGCTGCACACGACCCACCAGTTTACTGTGCCTCATGCGTCTCGCATTATCCCACGCATCCCCCCAGAATACTTGTTTACCTCGCTGTCGAAGCATCTTTGATAACTTTTTCTAGGGCTTTGTGCTTTTTGTGCAATTAAATACTTTATCACATTTCTTTTTATAACCTTGGGTCCGAAGAAAGTGAGTGGAAAGGTCAATGCTCAGAAGAAGATGATGTCAATTGAATTAAAGCGTGTAATCATAGAAAAAATGAGCGAGATGTGCGAGTAGCTGACTTGGCGAGGTAGTACGGGCGTAGTACTTCAACGATATGTACAGTGCTTAAACAGAAGGAGTCAATAAAGGGTATAACGCCAGCTAAGGGCGTTACAATAATTTCTAATTGTAAGCTCCGGAGCTCTCTCAACAACTGGGGTGGCATTTTGGGGCCTGGAACGAATTAATGGCATTTCAATTAATTTCAATAGGGAAAATTGCCTTGACATACGAGCAAGGTTACGGAACGAATTAAACTCGTATCTCGAGGTACCACTGTATTATGATTAGATTATGGAGTATTCATAGAAAAATTAGAGAAATTAATTACGAGTCATGCGATCAAAATAATCAGGTCGTTAAGTTGCTTTCCGAGTATTCAAATTTATTTTGGTGAAACTTTCGTGTGTTGCAAATTTTCTATATATCGAAACCTGATATCAAATGTTTCTCAGTGTTTATATTTCACTCACTGAATAGATAATATTCAACGTTTAATCATATTTCTGAGTAAAGAAAAGGATATCCTGCGATTTCAGAAAACTCACCAGCATGGAATATATGCGTAACGAAAGCCCAAGCTTTTATTCCCAATTGCTATCTCCGAAGCACAAAAATGTACTATTTTGCTACATTAACGATGTAAGATAAGTATTTTAAAAATTGTTTGCAAAAATTACTTAGAAGAACTTTGAGTAATCATACCCGAATTGGTAATTAAACATACAAATGAAATACCAAACAATTAATGCACAACATTCAGATGAATGTATATGATACCAATATGTGAAAGTTCTTATACATTAAGCTCTTCCATAGCACAATATCAGTAAAGAAACCACTTGGTTAAATACAATATCCATGAAGGGTATATAATGCATGGAATTCTATGCCTAGGACTTGTAGTTTGGCTAGATCACAGAGAGGATATTCTTGGTATTGTTGCTCACCACTGTCTCTCTGTGCCCCAACAGGCTTGTCTCATCACAAGATCCTATGTCACTCTATGACACAGGGAATTAGAAGTTAAAGTTCCATTTGTTCTGCTAGCACAATTACTTCAGCATAACAGGATTTTCACACACAGAACAGGATGTAAGTAGTAAAGGGTCTTGTGAAAGCCTGATGGCTTTACCTTCTATCTCAATAAGATCTTGTTGAGAGATCCTGCAGGAACTTGAAATAGAGCAGCATAGTACAGCAGAAGACCAAAAGACTGATAGAACACAGACATAATTTTTTTATACCTTGGCAAAGAGAAGATCGAAGGTAGGTATCTGGAAAGCATTTTGAAGGCCAACATCTGACATCATAATAAAATTGGCTAACAAAGAACCAACAAAGTCACTCAGAAAGATGAATGTACACTGAATCAGCCATAGATAGAAATATTACAGAACATACTCTTAGGAAGGTATCCATGATTGTAAGGCAGTATTTATTGACTTAAAACTTATTGGATATGCCAAATTAAGAATAGAATGGACACCAAGTCATTAAGATATTGTATTCAGATTAGACAAAAGTTATAGCATATAGAAACAATAAAATGAACCATCTAAGTCCATGAAGTGATAGAATTCTTTGCATTATAAGTCTAGGACTTTTAGTTTAGTATCAATAAGTCACAGAGAATTCTTGGTGCCTGCACCCATTGGTGTCCCACCGCTGTCTCTCTGTGCCTGTTTGGGGAGGCCTTGTCACATGAGTCTAAGTTACTTTGGAAAATTTTCCTTTATTTTCAATTTTTTCGACAATACAAAAGAGTATTACCATTGCATAATAGGGATGAATAATATTTCCCAAATTTGATGTCCACTGAATTAATGTAGATATTGCACTCTTGTGAGATTTTACATCCCATTTTATAAGAGATGTTCAATTAATGGGAATGGATGATATTACCATGGAAAGACATTCCAGTGAATGTTTGAAGGGCATCAAAGCCTTAAGAAAATGAATCCACTCCATTAAATAAAAGAAACATCAATTACACGATCTTAAACCCCAGTTGTTGCATAGCCAATCTAATTAACTGAAAGGAGGCCACATTCAAGTGAGCTGAATTTTCAAACAATGAGCCAACAAACAATTACATCCAATTGCCGAATACTAATTCTGGCCAATTCTGACATGTCAGGTGGTAGTTGCAGAGTGAACTTTCCTCTGGGCGATAAGGGCCCAAACTCAATGCCATTGTTTAAACATTAATAAGAATTTATAGGGAGGAGAACATCACAAACATTTCTCCATGGAAAGTACTTATTCCCTAAGTTTAAAACCAGGTATAAATTACGAAATTAAAAATAACACAAACATACCATGAATAAATGAAGATTTATAAAACAAAATCTATAATTAAGTGTTGTACAACAAATGAGATCGCAATTACCAGAATTATTTAGATTCAAATAAAAAAAATAAAATGCTAAATATAGTAGGTAACCATAGAAAAATTGTGTACCAAATCCTACCTACTCAACATCGTACAAGTAAAAACCCACTATCATAAACAACCATCCCAAGAATTACGTATAAAACCCCTTTTTCTAGGATCATTTCATTTCGCTTCGACCCAAAAAATTTGAATCGCAAATAAAGAAATGGCATATTGGGAGAATTCTAGAGGATGGAAAACCTATAGTTGGGAATTTGTTGATGCATCAGTTTTAGAGAACTACAAAATTAAAACAATATATCCTAATGAATTATACATAACATGCAATATCCATCACCAAAAATCATCACAGTCATCCGTCCCCATGCATACAATATGAAAATCGCAAACGAACACTCACATAAAAAGCAAAAGAGTGACTAGGAAATAATATCAGTCCTAGCGATACGACATAATGCATAAAAGTCGATTAATCACTTCTATGCAACAGTATGCCAACGAACATGATTTACGCTAAGACATAATGATAAACTACGAATCGCAAAAAATTACCTACCTCCTAAGATGTAAATCACCTACATGAAACGTAACGTCTTACCCATACTCTGCAGAGGAAGGATGAAACAAACGAACAACACTACATGGCCAGCTAAAGCGCTAAAGAAACGGTTCCAACTCTGACTGCTAAGGAATAGACTCTAACACCCACCCTAAATCTCCCCACCTGCATATGGCCCTACAGACTTCGGGATCGATTTCTCAACCCCAGGACAACAGAATGCCCTCTCCCCCATTAGAAAACATGGAGTGTGGATACTTATCCCGGTATCCGTTCGGCCCCTTCCTAACTTAGCCGTATACATATATATATATACATATATATGTACACGTTGCCCGTCCACTACCACGCGGAGGTGTTAGGTAAGGATTGTATCGTCATCGGGTTTAAGACCGTTAAGGCATTTCTTAAAACCCTCAAATACTTTAGAGGACACGAAGCGGAATCGAACCAAACCAAAGACTACCTGATGTTGCCCCTGAAATGACGTTAGGCGTAGAGGAAGACCCCATATCCTCCTGTCTTTGAAATGCAACCCAACATCACGGAAATAGAAGAGTACCTATCTCAACGATCGAAACGACAACAAAAGATACAACAACAACAAGGAAGATGGAGCCATGTTCATGAACATGTCGCAAAAAGAAGATGAAAGTGCCTGAAACAAATTAATCACAATTGAAATATTAAATGTAATACCACACACTCATTTATACATATATACATATATAAATATATATAAAGACTTACATTAAAGTTAAACACACAGTCAAACATTGAGCACTATATCTTTCTAAATCCTAAACACAATAAATACTTCAATGCATTGAATACGATGGTGAAAAATAACAGTCGAACATAGTACATCGCAAAAAAAACCTTATGAAATACGAAAAAGGGATAAGGTTACATGGGCTCCATTAATACTAAATAATGGCTCGATGATTTAACGAACACAGCGAAAGGCTTCGAATTGAACCTAAGGTATCTAATATCGATTGCAGGTTTAATCTACGACCACCGTAAACTAAGACGGATTTCGAATCTAGGAACGGAGAACTTACGAATATCAGTCGTTTCTTCTCTTAAATGGCCGAGAACGAACCAAGTCCCTACGGTTTTCATTTAACTTGAAACTTATTTAGATGGAAATTGGACTGGGAATCCGTTTTTACCTTCCACTCACTCACCCACCACCACAACCGTAAGTTCCAAAAGGTCTAACTACAAACAAGGAATCTGTCTACTAGGAAAGGTGTTATGCACTACCAGACACTCATGCAAGTGCACTTGCCGCAATCAATCACACATCATAGCAAAAACATCATAGGTAGAACCGGACCCCAACAATTTCCATCACATTTATACAAAAAGCACGCGAATGACCGACGAATCGTCTCGGTCTTAGCGATACGATCTAACGCGCAAAAGTTGCTAATTATTCGCATCTATGGCAAATTACCCTTACGGAAAGGATTTACGCTAAGCCCTAACGATAAACTACGATCCGCGAAAAATTACCTTCCTCCTGAGACGTAAATCGCATACGTCTCTCGCAAACTCGAGAAAAACGAACTCACTAACAAATCGACCTACCAGCAAAAAAACCTCGCGCGCATTCTACGTCACAGGATAAATCCTGACCGACCTGTGGAGAAAACTTCAAATTATAAGGCCTGGAAAAAATACATGCATGGACATTATATTAATGAGCAATGTTAAACACCACATCACAATATAAGAATCACAATTGTTCATAATGTAATAAAGGGAGTAGTAAAAGAAATAGTATTACGACTTATTAAACACACTAAACCTAGAGGTATCTTTGCAAGTAATTCGCTGTGATAATGCCCCTGCCATGACGTTAGGTGTGGAGGAGGACCCCATAACCTCCTGCATTTGAAATGCAACCCAACATCACGTAAATGGAAGAATACCTATCTCAACGATCGAAACGACAACGAAAGATACAACAACAACAACAACAAGGAAGATGGAGCCATGTTCATGAACCTGTAGAAAAAGAATTGTACAGATGAGTATCCCTGACAAGTAATTAATCACCATTGGAATATTAAATGTAATAGCATACACTTACTGTTTAATATAAACATATACATTTATAAAATGTTAAATTAAAAGGAAAAACCAAGTCGGGCGATAAGCAATACCTTCTTAAACCATATGACAATAAATAGTTCCATGCTTACTATTTGATTGTGAAAAATAACAGTCGAACATAGTACATCGCAAAAAAAACTTATGAAATACGAAAAAGGGATAAGGTTACATGGGCTCCATTCATACTAAGTAATGGTTCGATGATTTAACGAACACAGCGAAAGGCTTCGAATTGAACCTAAGGTATCTAATATCGATTGCTGGTTTAATCTACGACCACCGTAAACTAAGACGCATTTCGAATCTAGGAACGGAGAACTTACGAATATCAGCTCTTTGTTCTCGTAAATGGCCGAGAACATACCAAGTCCCTACGGTTTTCATTTAACTTGAAACTTGTTTCGATGGAAATTGGTCTGTGAATCCGTTTTTACCTCCCACTCACTCACCCACCACCACAACCGTAAGTTCCAAATGTCTAACTACAAATAAGGAATCTGTCTACTAGGATAGGTGTTGTGCACTACCAGACACTCATGCAAGTGCACTTGCCGCAATCAATCACACATCCAAGTAAAAACATCATAGGTAGAACCAGACCCCAACAATTTCCATCATATTTATACAAAAAGCACGCGAATTACCGACGAATCGTCTCGGTCTTAGCGATACGATCTAACGCGCAAAAGTTGCTAATTATTCGCATCAATGGTAAAATTATCCTAACGGACACGATTTATGCTAAGCCCTAACGATAAACTAAGATCTGCGAAAAATTACCTACCTCCTAAGACGTAAATCGCATACATCTTTCGCAAACTCGAGAAAAACGAACTCACTTACTAACAGATCGACCTACCAGGAAAAAAACTTCGCGCGCATTCTACGTTAGAAGATAAATCCTGACCGACCTGTGGGAAAAACATCAAATTATAAGGCCTGGAAAAAATACATGCATGGATATTACATTAATGAGCAATGTTAAACACCACATCACAATATAAGAAACACAATTGTTCATAATGTAATAAAGTGAGTAATAAAAGAAATAGTATTACGACTTATTAAACACAATAAACCTAGAGGTATCTTTGCAAGTAATTCGCTGTGATACATGGTGTGATGTTGCCCCTGCCATGACATTAGGTGTGGAGGAGGACCCCATATCCTCCTGCATTTGAAATGCAACCCAACATCACGAAAATGGAAGAGTACCCATCTCAACGATCGAAACGACAACGAAAGATACAACAACAACAACAACAAGGAAGATGGAGCCATGTTCATGAACCTGTAGAAAAAGAATTGTACAGATGAGTATTCCTGAAAAGTAATTAATCACCTTTTGAATGTTAAATGTAATAGCATACACTTACTGTTTAATATAAACATATACATTTATAAAATCTTAAATTAAAAGGAAACACCAAGTCGGGCGATAAGCAATACCTTCTTAAACCATATGACAATAAATAGTTCCATGCTTACTATTTGATTGTGAAAAATAACAGTCGAACGAAGTACATCGCAAAAAAAAATTATGAAATACGAAAAAGGGATAAGGTTACATAGGCTCCATTAATACTAAATAATGGTTCGATGATTTAACGAGCACATCCAAAGGTTTCGAATAGAACCTAAGGTATCTAATATCGATTGCGTGTTTAATCTACGACCACCGTAAACTAAGACGGATTTCGAATCTAGGAACGGAGAACTTACGAATATCAGCTCTTTATTCTCGTAAATGGCCGAGAACATACCAAGTCCCTACGGTTTTCATTTAACTTGAAACTTGTTTTGATGGAAATTGGTCTGGGAATCCGTTTTTACCTCCCACTCACTCACCCACCACCACAACCGTAAGTTCCAAATGTCTAACTACAAATAAGGAATCTGTCTACTAGGAAAGGTGTTGTGCACTACCAGACACTCATGCAAGTGCACTTGCCGCAATCAATCACACATCATAGCAAAAACATCATAGGTAGAACCGGACCCCAACAATTTCCATCACATTTATACAAAAAGCACGCGAATGACCGACGAATCGTCTCGGTCTTAGCGATACGATCTAACGCGCAAAAGTTGCTAATTAATCGCATCTATGGCAAATTATCCTAACGGACACGATTTACGCTAAGCCCTAACGATAAACTACGATCCGCGAAAAATTACCTACCTCCTAAGACGTAAATCGCATACATCTTTCGCAAACTCGAGAAAAACGAACTCACTTACTAACAGATCGACCTACCAGGAAAAAAACTTCGCGCGCATTCTACGTTAGAAGATAAATCCTGACCGACCTGTGGGAAAAACATCAAATTATAAGGCCTGGAAAAAATACATGCATGGATATTACATTAATGAGCAATGTTAAACACCACATCACAATATAAGAAACACAATTGTTCATAATGTAATAAAGTGAGTAATAAAAGAAATAGTATTACGACTTATTAAACACAATAAACCTAGAGGTATCTTTGCAAGTAATTCGCTGTGATACATGGTGTGATGTTGCCCCTGCCATGACATTAGGTGTGGAGGAGGACCCCATATCCTCCTGCATTTGAAATGCAACCCAAAATCACGAAAATGGAAGAGTACCCATCTCAACGATCGAAACGACAACAAAACATACAACAACAACAAGGAAGATGGAGCCATGTTCTTGAACCTGTTGAAAAAGAATTATAAAGATGATTATCCCTGAAAATTAATTAATCACCGTTGGAATGTTAAATGGAATAGCAAACACTTACTGTTTCATATAAACATGAACATTTATAAAATCTTAAATTTAAATGAAACACCAAGTCGGACGATAAGCAATACCTTCTTAAACCATATGACAATAAATAGATCTATGCTTACTATTTGACTGTGAATAATAACAGTCGAACATAGTACCTTAGTACTAAGAACCTTTTATTATTTATTAAACCTGAGAAAACCTACGATTCCAACGTATGTCGCTGTGATGTCTGTGTTTGACGGATCTGAATTGGTTGCGTCGGTGATGTTACTCCACAGCAACTTCGGGAGCGCCCTGTGAAAAAAGGGAAAGTGAACCTTAATCAACGATCGAAACGACTGCGAAGGCAACAAAAAGGAAGATGTTGCCATGTTCCCATAACAGTCAACTTTAATATAGATATCTTCCTTCATAAATGACCATGTTATTACGCGACTGAATAACCGTAGCGCTGATATCACCGCGAATCAAATCACCGGTTGCCACCTCCTTCATCGACTTTTGCGTAGCTTTCTCAAAATCGTACGATTGAATTTAGCTACAATATTGTGTAAATAATCTAAAGAGGTGAACCACTTTCACGTAAACGATGCGCTAATTATTTGAAAATATCGCATACACTAACGGGTGAACTCCGTCTTCTATCGCCAGAATTGCATACATCTGCGGAGAGAGGTTGGAAGGAATACTGAATGTTACACCCCCAAAGTATAGTTCGGAAGTCACTATATGTTAGCGATGGTTTCTACCTTAGGAAGATTGATATCCATTCAGGCCTTAGACACTGATCGCAAAGTAAAAATTTTGCACGAGCACTTAACATAATGATTTAAAGATTATCTAAGAAATGAACAGCAAATAGTAAAACGGACAACTACCGTTCAACCAAGAAATAAACATCAACTAGCAAAAGTAAACAATTGCATTATAAAATTAAATGTAACATGATAAATTTAAGACATTTATTTCATTGAGATACCTTGATTAATTTCATTGAGCTCCTAATGGTATCCTAATTAATAGAGTATCCATAATAAATAATTAGTTAAATTTTATATATCTTAATGTGTATATAGAATGTGCAGCTTTTTTCGAAGCAAAAAGCATGAATCTATTTTAAAAGCATTGCATATATTAAAATATATTATATATTAACATAAAGATATTTCCATTCATTCATGCTAATACATCTTAACCGCCGAAAACCGCGCCAAAATGGCCTGCACCAAAACAGATTCGCGCCAAAATGTACTGCACCCGTAAATTCGAAATCACTAAATATTAATTTGGGAATAAATGTTTTGCAAAAGAGATTAACAATTTTACTTGAGTTTGATATAATAATTCATTAGAGAGATATGTTCTATAATATCACCCACTTTTTTATAAAGGACATTTAAACAATTGCTATGGTCGCACATAATTTTATCCTATCACGATAACGTGTAGACAATGCAAGAACGATAAAATCCTACGAAAGGAGTGAAAAATCACGGAAAAGCAGAAAGGCATTATTGAGGAGCCACTAACATGATGATAAACTCTTTCCCTAATGTCTATTCTACTTGCCCTATCTCTTATGATGAAATTCATTTGCTATGGAAACTCTTCCAATAAGTTGCGAAAAATAACTACGGACAAGGTTATCACAGAATGTATGATTGTGGAAAGTCAATTTCACAGAATTAAACTCGAGGCATGTCCTTTTAGAAGAGATTTCAAACGAGCTATAGCCAAAAGCAAAAGAAGAAAATGCGAAAAGGGTGCCAATTATCGCGTATTTTCACTAAATTACGAATGCCTTTCATACTCAAAAGGGCAGAACGTCGTTAGAATCTCAATTATGAGAACATTACGCCTTAATCAGGATAATAAACGTTCCACCCGCCCAAACAATTTTTGGCGGGAAAAAGGTAACCGTTCTCACTAAGCGAAAATCCACATTTGATAGATTCACTAAAAAGATTTTATGGCACGAAGCTCAAAAGATAACAGGATTGAAAAGGACTTACTTTACTTGGGTACACTCTGGCATCCTCTTCATGACGACGATACGTTCCTATTCGATTCGAACGTTGAAGTACTCGTCGCAACGGCGATGCTATAGAATAATTCATACCAACTTGTGTTATAACTTATTGTTAATTAAGCGAATGTCATTAAATTACTCAACCAGAATGTATTCCGGTATCCATTTACGAAAATTATTTCAAATTCATCCACAAGTCACACTTACCGCTGAATATCTTTGCTGCGTACGCGTACTCTCCCACATTTCTGTGATGTTCCTTCTTCTGAAGTTAATTCAAGACTGTGAGAATCAAAACAAAATGAAACTCGTTTCGACTACGGTGGCGCTTTTCGCGCCCTCTTTAAGTTTCGGGAAACCTAACCTATAGGAATAAAAATTATGGTGACGTTCTTATAGTTATCCATATTCATGCGAGTTTCTCATATTCATTCATGTACCCTTATTTATTACAAATAAATCACGGAAATAAATCTTCTTTAATATTCTACTTTAAAAATTTATTTATATTAAACCTTGCGTGCATTTCTATGTGAGCATTTCTTAGTCATCCAAGGTGAAGTCAAGATCTTTTTGGTAGAAAAATAAACATAGGTGTATAGCACGCTAAAAAAAATCTCTAAACTGCATAATTCTATGACACTGCGGAGTGATTGACATTAATTTAAAAAGGTTCATCTATGGGATTCCTGCAAGAGTTACTGACATCGGATTATTAAAATGTACACGACGGTGATTATTATGCAAGATGATTTTAATTTCTTGTCAACGTTTTTCACTTATTTTACCTATAATTATTACTATTCTATCTTGATATTTTATATTAATAGGTTACATTTTGTTGCTCCTTTTTCCCTCTTTCTGTCGATAGTCGGTATCAAACATCGAAGCATGATTCAATGGAAATGGCCGATAGTTTACGTTTTAGAGAATATATAGCGAAAAAATTTAAGGTGGCTCACTTTTTATAATAAATTTAATTCCTTTCTCACTACATGGAGGGATGTATGCACTGTTGACAAGATTAAATATATCCTGTATAATAATCACCATTGTACGTATATTTATTTATGCAATGTTAGTAACTCCTAGAATAAGGACATAGAAGGAATTTTTGAGCAATTATTTCGCTAACTTACTGAAGAGATAGAAAGTTTAAATTTATAAATTTGTTAGTGGTCCAGTGACATGGGACATGTTGATATCTTTCTAGGAAAATTACCCTTGTTACAACACTGGATTTGAATCACAACAAATCTCAACAATATGAATTTTATTATGATTGATTAAATGCCTTTCTTCTTTTGAAGAACTGAATTAGAAATTTTAGTGTTTTGACATCAAGACCTCATATTCTTAATCAGGTAAAAAATGGAAAGAAGCTGGGAGTGGAAAGAAGATTTAACATTGGTGTTATTAATATAGAGAAGGCAGATGATAGCATTCCAATGAAGATAATTTGGGAAGTTTTCAAAAGAAGAAGATAGAGAAGATTATAATCAATATGATAAAAGGTCTGTACAAGAATTGTCAAAGTTGTGTAAAACTTGTATGAGAAGTTCTAACTGGTTTCCTCTTTAATCAAGATTGAGGCTTGGTAGCGTGCTCTCTCTAATTGCTAGATAACTGTGTTAAACTTAAGTTGAAGTACTACTAACTCCTAATTGAAAATAAAATCTTTTTTAAGAATTGATTTACAAACCAGATTAAGAGAATTATTGGCTTCAAAGTACCAGAGCTGGTAGCAGAGATAATCTGGTCACAAGATCAACTTTCATCCAAGATAAATATCTTTAACAACATATGGGTACTTCCAAACATATTACAACTGTTCAAATTTTAGATTTTCAAAGAAAGGGGAATTTAAAATAGCCATGCAATAGTGCTGCATTTGCACAGCACACAGCTTGATGAATTGCTTGCCTGCATTGCTGCATAAACAGCTTTTGATCATTTGATTTAATGTGCATGAATAAATAGAAAAGACAGAAAGCCCAAACTTTAACTTATATAAATGTAAACCAGTTGCAAGGTATTAAGGAAATCTAATGCATAGAATGAAGAGAGGTATTGAGTTGTGGTACCTGGTTGTGTTACCTCAATAATAAATATAATTTTTATTGAGGTAACACAACCAGGTTTCAGCAAGTAATCTTCATCATCAGGTGATCATTACTCATCAGCTCTTAGTTATGTTTCATCACTAAAGAAAATCTTTATTTTATGGAAACAGCACATCTCTTATCACTCTAAATTTCACTTTCATGATATAATGTTAATAATTTACATGAATCAACAATTCATTATTAGCTATGCACATGGTTATTTTCAATTGCATGGAATCTGTAAAGGCATTCTTCAGTAAGAGCAGATCATTTTAAATAGTACAGCATTTATAAAGGACACTGATGAAATCTGGTCAAGCAAAGCAAGCAACTGCTACACCGAAATTGTCAGGTTCCTCAGTTCATGATAAGAATGGACATAGAAATATCTCACTAACTGCAAGGGTACAAGACAACAGGAGTCTGGGCCAAACCACTATCCACACCAAGCATCAGTATAATATCAACTTCATAGTTGTTGAAATCTCAACAATAGAACTGCAAACAGTTCATTAATAACACTGAAAATTCATCATATATTGAACATACTAATGGTTATGTTCTGCAAAGATGTGACTCACTACTTAGCTCCATAAAAATTATAGTAAGACCTCAATTTCATAAACAATTTTTAAATTTAAATGTCATAATACGATGAAATTGATAGTTAAGTTATAAAGAAAGCCAGATTGACAAAGGAATCCTATAAGAATAAAGTGCATTTGAAGAAAGGAAGCAAGGCATAGGCACTAAGATTTGACTTGTAAATAGTGAAGCCACCTAATTTTTAGGAGTATGCAAAATCAAAGATACTGGAAAACAATACATGAACAAATAAGAAGTTTTTCTAATTCACAAAAAATCATTATAGATCATTTTTTAATCCACAGTAAAAATATTGTCATAGAACTTTTTCAAAATCTTAGAGCAGATGATTATATGAAATCCCTATAACACTGAGAAACACAGCAGGTATTATTCTCTTCAGTGTAAATATTCACCAAGATACTACAGGTGATTTTTGTGACATTAAGTCAGCCTTAAGAAAGCTTGCATGTTAGATTTTCATCAATATCTTATATACTTCACTCATTAGGTTTCAGAGAAGACAAAATTATCATTTTACATTGTAGAACTTATACGAGGATAAATTTTTCCTGAGGGTTTACAGAAACAGATTTATAAATCAACAATGGTAATCAAAATGGTAAATAAATTATGTATATCATGTATAAATTACCGGTAATTCAATAAAAAATATTATAATCAAGAAATCTATGCTTTTCAGAGTTACCACAAGCTGTTGTCTCAGATTACTTTTTCAGCTGCAAAATTTTCAATTTCAAGTCATTTCAGTTTACCACTCTCAAAAAATTGCACTGCTGGGCTCAAAGTTCAGCAAAACAATTTTAGAATCCTGGCAAAAAGTTGACAATAACGTCTGTATCTTAAAATCACTTTCACGGCTTGTGCCCAGCAATGCAACGTTCAGAAAGAGAAAATGCAGAAAGGAGTTATCAGACATTTTATAGCACAGAATCATTCAACTCGTGGTAACGATGGGTTAAAATGTTAAAAGCAACCAATATATGATATTCACGAATTCTCATAAGTTGAAAAGTGACTAATTTTTCGCATATATTACATAAAACATTAGGCATACATTACAGTTTAGTCGGTGGTGTGAACTACTTTCAAGCTGTTGTTAATTTGCCATGAACATACAAGCAATGGGGAAAATTCTTAAGTAGGCAAGTACACATGATACATAAGAAAAAAAATTGGACTTCCTAAAATTAAAATAATGAATCAGGTGAACATTTCTTCAACCAGATAGACTATTTTTCTATGCAAGAAACTTGTACTTAATCAAAACTCTAAATATAGAATCATTGCAGGCTTTCTTCCTTGGACTAAATGAGTGTCTTACAAAATCGAGAGAAGTACCATGAGACTGGATATCTAACAGTGATTCTCATTCTTAGAGAAGTTATATCTATTTTTGTTAGGATCAAGAAGCATCTTTAAATTATTAAATGTTTATGTTGTCATCAGTTGGTTGCGAGAACAGTTTTCAGAGACGGATTTCGGTTTTATGAGGCCCTAAGCTATGGAAGGTAATGGGGCTATTTATGTGTCCTTTGTGAATGACAAATTGTCGCTGTCTTGGTATGGTGCTATGGTAATTTATGGGCCCAATAGGTATCTAAAACCATTTGCGTATGATAAGAAATCTTGTTAATTGCCTTTAAATATTTTGGGGGCACATAGAGACTGGAGTCCAATTAGTGTATGAGTAAACGTGTCATTGAGTTATTTCAATGCTTACATTATTCTGAAGTTTATAAACATCAGTTACTGAATCAGCATCTACAATTCTAAATAAATGACAAATTATTATCATCTCCTTTAAGTTACTGAATACATAAAACTGGATACGGGAATAATACTGGTATAGTTGCAGTTTGTAAAGATAAATCAGCTTTTTAATGGAAATCCTGTCGACTTCAAAATTCTTTAAAGATATAAATACTACTAACTGTAAAAATAAAAGGAATTAAAATAATTATCCTGGATTACTGGTGGACAGAAGAACTGAGAGACTGAGTAGAATAAAAATAGAACTTGTATAACAAATGGTTATAAACAAATGTTCCTGAAAACTTTGAGCAGTATGCAAGAATGAAAAAAGGAAAGAAGAAAATAAAGAAAGAATTCCCTGAAAGAGTGGAAGCTATCACTTTTGGTGTTGATCTATAAAAATGGTTTAGGGAAAGAATACGAAAATTACTAGGGTATCAGTGTAACCACTACTATGAGAAAACTATTTTGATCTGAAATAAAAAGAGACTATGACAGATAATAATTGTTGGGGAAGAACAAAGTGGATTCACAGCATGAGAGTCTTGATTTGGCAATATATTTATGCTAGAACAAATAATGGAAAAAGAACATAAAATAGAGAGACCTATCTTATGTTCAAGATCTGTAAAAGGCCTCTGACACAGAACTTGTGAAAAATCTTAGCTCCATAATTGAGGAATAATTTTCCCCTATCTAATGTATCTTATAAACCAAACAGCACTGTAAATTACTGTAAAAGCCTTGTTTCCAGAAATAAACCGATGGTTGGCTGACAAAGAATTAAAACGAAAAGGAGCTAAGCTCATTGTGATTAAGAAAAAGATTATTTGTTACACATGTTAGATTTCATATCCTTTAAACAAAAGTTTCACTGTTTTCAAAACACTTAATATCAAAAGATGAATTAAAGACCAAAGAGGATTCAGTAAACTTAACCAATAATTGTATTAAATGCCAAGGAACAACTAAATACAACACTGCAAGTTCCAAAACCTTTCCAAGAAAAGTATACAAGGACTCAAACAAAAATGATGAAATTATTTTTGAGACCTTGTATACTTGCAGGATATTTATTATATATCTTGCAAGTATAATAGGACTACTTGTATAGATGTGCGCTATGTGTGCTGATGGCGCACTCACGGCATCACTATTACTTCCAATAGTCGATTTAAGTTAAAAAGTTTTTATAGAAAATAAATGAATATAAAACATAATATTTGCGTATTACATATTCCCAACAAAAAGAAAAAAAATCAAGCTACAGGCATTCTCCTATCCATTGATTCCAAAATTTTGTTTCAGGACGAAAGCGCACACAAAAGCACAGAACCAGAAGAGATTACCGTACTACGGCCATGGCTGCCCAACCCAACGTAAGTGAAGAAGTGAAATGAACGAAAATTAGAAGGCAAAGAATACGCAAAAAATATGCTGTAATTACAAAATTTTATTGATATACATTCTTTTAATACATTTTTGAACTACAAATGACTATGAAAAAAGTTTCTCATAAATAAGTAAGACTGAATCCTGAACATGGTAAATAGAAATAAAACGATTAGTGAAATTAAAAGTAAGATCTAAGATTACTAGTCTGCACTGGAAATACACCTTCCCCAAGGAAAGGGGTCACTCCACAGTGTTGTAGCATTTTAATGGATCAACTCAAAAATGTGTAAACAATAGAAATTTATATGTCTCTGCTAATGTTTTTTTCTATTTAAATACATATATTTCCAGGAAGTTGCTATGTAGAAATAGACAAAAACTTAACATAAAAATAAATTGCATAATTCTATTTGCCAATTCAATTCAGTTTATGTTTCATCAACAATTGAATGGATGGGTAATCTACAGTTATTTTAAGAAATGGTGAGGGAATGGAAGCCGAACTTTTCTTAGGTCCTCGGCCACTCTCAAATTTGGCTTTCTGTACTTCATTCGTACCTTTTGATAAGGTAAAAACATGAGTCACTTAGATGATTTGGGAATGTTTAGGAATGGTGCTCATTCCATTGCTCTTTAATGGTGAATTACCATGAATTTGGTCTATGTAATTTTGTGGATAACAATCACCCACAAAGAATACAATGTAGAGTCAACAAAAACCTTTATCAAGTGACCTAGGTTCCGTTATGGTGTAACATCATCAGGTACTCATGCTCTGATACTGAGTGAATTTTTATTTACTGAAAAAGGCAATCATAGGAACAAAAGGGAAGTTGTTTAGCAATATTTTTCAACCATTAATGTAGAATGTAAATGTGTCTTAAAATTAAGCATTTTAGCTATAAATAGACATAGGAATAACTTACTTGCATTCTTCAGACAAAACAGTCTGTATATCAAGCCTGAGATTTTTAGATTCATTTCCTGTTTTGAAACTTAGGGAAGTATTATGGAGGCAGATATAAGACAAAAATTTCTAAATTTTAACTAAAGATGCAGAATTTTCAATCAGAAAGCTAGCTGAATTTTAGCATTGTCCTTCTTTCATTTGTATTTCCTACAGTTTCATCCACCTAAGTGATTTAAAAAAATACAATTCAGTATATCTCTTCATTACATACCTATTTATTTCCTCTGCAAGCACCATTTACTTTATGTAATATAATTTATATTTTTATTTTAATGCAATTGTTTTCCAACAGAACATGTGAATATCATTCACAAATGAGTACGAGACACATATTAATTGGAAAATCATGTAAATTTTATCAAACAAAGAGAATAATGACCATAAGATAGAAGTACAAGCAGAGAAATGAACATAAAAATATTTATGGCCTGTTATTGAGGGTGAAATAAAATTGAATTCTTTGAGAATGAGACAAAGAACTGGGTCAATCTGACCTAAATTCATTTGGGTTGAATACAGTTTATAGGGCCAAAAATAAGAGCCTCTTGCTGTGCATGGGTGATGAAAGAGTTCTCGAGGATAATAAGGTTAACAGGTCATAGCCTAGTTCTCAAAGCAAGAGAAAAAAATGCTTCATTGTCCTCAGTATATATATTTCCTGGACTCCATCAAATTGTTTCAGTGGCATTATTTAAAACTAGAAAGAATATGTATTATCCTGAGATAACAGTGACTCTTTTGATACTAACATGTCAGCAACTGAGAGCTCAAGAGACATGTATGGATCAATATGGTCTAACAAATCAAACCATTGAGTTTTCAATGGTCAGGTCAAGAAATCAAACTGGCCATTGGTTGAGTCAGTTTTTCATGGAAAGGACCTCAGATAAGCATTCCAAAACCTGGAGGGTAAACATTAAGCAAAGCACTACTAACTATGGAGGAACTATTTCATTTCGAGTCGTGGGCACTATTGCAGGCAAGTAAATTTTTCTGGATGTTTTGAATTTCAAGTAAATCATCATCAGCTGATTGATCATTCATAAAAAATCAAACAATAAGTTTTTATAACCTAAAATTCCAAAAACCTCTTAATATTTACTTTCGAAGTAGTCATTCATGCTGTAGACTCATTTTGCGACAAATAATGGTTCACATAGAAGAAATATAAATACAAATTATGCAAACTTTGTGCTCAAATTCTTAGGAACTAGTGAGTCTTATAGAGCTGAAAATGTTAAAGAAAAATAAGGATTATACCAGCTAGATGGTTGTTCCCATAGAACTGCAACTTATTGGTATATTATCTTCTTAGCAATTAGGGCATTTCATGCTTTGAATGTGCCTCAATATTCCATTATATTAGGTCATCCAGAAAGTTCTAGGATTTTCCAAATTCATATTAGTATTATACTTTTAATTAAACAATGCAATTATAACCTTCTTAGATGACTTTTTTGTCACTTCTACTTACCCAAACATTAAACATTGGCAGTAGGTGATCAATCAAAATGAAAAATACTTAACTGAATAAATCCTTACACATTTTTAAGATGTTAACTGTGTTTCATATTTAAATTGTGCATATTTAAAGATGCAGATCTTTCCAGATGACCTGATAGTAGTAAACCAAAGATAAATAAACAGAAAGTATATCTTTACCTTGATAGATATATTATAGATAGGTTATATTATGTTCAACACCACCATAAATTTCATATAATTTCATAAAATTTTGCATTAAAAATAGCAAAATACCTGAATATATTCAATTAAATGAAAATTTATCTTTATCTTAATTCTCTGGAGAGACATATAGGAAATAATTTTAAACTCTAGAATTTCATTATATGAGAATCACTGAATTCCAACATTATTATGTGTAAATTAAATCTTTCAGAGCCACCTCCAAAACCAAATGACTATGAGCTGTTCCATGGTATAGGTTACTACAAATTTCATCATGATAAGAAAGTCATTTTCACAGAGGCAATGTCTATATGTGCTCAAGAAGGTGGTTACCTAGCCATTATTAATTCAGAAGAAGAATCTAACGTAATCAAGACAATCTATGGAAGATATATTAAGGAAGCAGGTCCTTGGTCCTTTATAGGATTTTATGACAGGAACAAAGCAAAAGGTTCTCGTAATTTTGTCACAATATTTGGTGAGTTACCACCTCTAAATTTCAATGTAAGCATGGTTATTATTACTCATTAAGTCTAATTCATGCTAACACATAAAATTGGTGAAAATTAGGATAAATCGAGAATATATAAATCTGACATATCAATGTATTTTATACTTTCAGGTGAGCCACTGAGAAATACAGGTTTTTATAAATGGCATGGAAATGAACCAAATAATATTGGTGGAGAACAGTTTTGTGGATGTGTTATTTCAGATGGACTTTTGGCAGATGTGGGCTGCAATGATCCAATATCATTCTTCTGTGAATATGATCTTTCATGGAATGAACTCTCCTAAACATAATAAATGCATTGAAAGTTCTTGAGTGATACTTGGTGGAATCTTGTGGTTCAAGGACTATTTTAAATATAACATCAGTACCAAATTTCCACATAAATAAGTTACTTAAGTTACTATAAAATGCAGAGAGCTCACCAGGATCAATTCATTATACTATCATCAGAGCTAAAATCTGTATGAAGTGCAAAGCTTATACATATATGCACACACACACAAAACAACAATGTGGTGGAAGGAGGGGGAGCAAGTTGAGGAATGAGGGGTCGCATTTCGTAGCAAAAGTGGAAATAAATAATGAACCATAATGTTGAAAGTCATTCAAAATAAAATAAATGAGTGATGTGTAAATGTTTAAAGCGATTCAAATCATATTTCAGGAGTTTGACATTAGATTTGAACATATATTTTACACAATTAATGTTCTTACTTCTTGTTAGTGTATAATAATTTCAGCTCTTTCACAATTTTCGAAATATTTTCTTTTCTTCGATTAATATTCTTATATTTTACATTGAAGAGAATGTTAAATTATATTCAAAATAAAAATATTTTCCAGTCATGATTGAATCTTTCTTTGCTTTTCTATTAAATTGCATGTTTCCTCATTCATTTATAGGAATACATTGGTATACTAATTAATCCATTCCATAAAGTAAATGATTGTAAAGTGAGGTAACAGTGGAGTATTACCAGACCCTGGCATAATGCCAAACTTTACTGAATAACTGAATTGCTGAAATTAAAACTTGAGAAAGATTGGGTGAATGTTTATGTAAAAGCATAATTTGGAAAATTATGTAATGAGACTGAAAAATTCAAAATATTTTATTCAGAAACTTCCGTAGATTTACTATGATAAAAATATAGCAAGAAGTTACTCTTGTTTGTATTGAAGACAGTCTAATATTTCTAATCTTAGCATAGTTTTTGTTTTGCATTCACATTTAATTGAAAATGAAAAAATCCTCATGATACACAGTGATATCCTGTTTTATGATATTCCATAATCTTGTATAAGAAAATTGCAGATTACTACTGTTGTATTTCCAGCAAAATATGATCTAAAATATACTTATCTTCAGAAGAAAAAGGATGCTTTATGGGCAAAATTTTGAAGTTGTCATTAACGTTTGACAAGTATCAATCAATCACAGAACTGTCATGAATCTAAATTGAGAGACAAAACATATCTCTTCTGTCAGAATTTATTCTATTTCACATTCTTATGAGAACCATGGGAAAGCAAACAAATCCTACATCAACCAATCCTTTTCTCACTCAGATAACACTGATTGAAAGTTATGAATTTGGATGAAATTTCAGTATATTTTATGAATTTTACCATTATTTGGACCCAGATTTTCTGCAATCAACGATTAGAAAAAAATATTTATGAATTTCTATTCCAGAAATTTTCATGGGCATGATTGAAGAAGATTCTTGGGACTCCATTGATTAGTTACTGGCAGAATAAGGGAAAATGTACCCCCTTATGTTATTGGGACTTATATATAGCATATACTCCCAATGACATAACTCTGGTTATAGACAGAATTCTTTGCAATGGTTTTTCAAGTTCATTTAAGTTTCAAAACTACCCAATCCTTGGCTATTCCTTCATTATTAGTAGTATTAGAGTAATAGAGAAAATATAGTCAAATAATATCTCCAATATTATATATTTCAGTCAAAATCCTGAAGAATTTTTATAGAGACTTAAGTTGTCTTGACATTCCTTCCATCTCTTGCATAAGAGGTCAAAGATTTTATTACCGTGATTCTCAAAATGGAAATATTGGATGATAGCCTTGCAATTTTATGATACTTTAAATCTTTACTGTTTTGTAAAAATCTTATTTCCAGCAATAATAAATATATCTTTAGATACAAGTTGGCATCTGCATATAGACTCAAGAGATCAACTTTATTTCAGAATAGTTACAGCATTATTCTCCTTCATCTTAACTGCATTATTATTATGGAATTAATGAAAGCAATAGTTTTTCTATTGATTGTAAAAAGTCAATTGCTGATGGCAATAGACTTGTGTCAAAATAAGGCCAGTGTAACTAACCAAAATCTTGAGTTTTCAATGGTTCAGTCAAAAAACCAAACAGGCCACTGGTCTACTAAATTTCTCCTGGACAAGGCAGCTGGAAAATTGGCTGAGAGTTGGCAGTGGAATTTAAAACAGAACACTGCTACTTGTGGAGAAATTCATTCACTTCATGTGGAGGGAATTATATCAGGTAATTACTGCAGCATTCTTCACAGGATGTGTTTGAGTTTTTAAGACAAATATTAGTACCAATATGTACATTAGAATTAGAATATTCAAGAAATCAAATTCAGAACAAACGGCAGTTTGGATGGCACAAATTGACTTGAAAGATGAGATTAAGCATATAATTTAAGAACCAAAACCAATAAAACATTACATCATAATTAAGATAAAGTATAAAATACCAAAAATACAAAATTAGATAACTAGAAGATAGTAATAATAATATATTATAATATATATATATTATAATATATATATATATATATATATATATATATTATATATATAATTATTGTAGAGTGTAAGTGTAGAGTCACAATGTACATTAGAACTATCTAACATTTGATAAACACATTTATCCTGTCCAGGAATTGAAAATTTTGCGGCACCATTATCACCATATCATGGTGATAATTTTTCCTTATAATACAAGACTTCTGTTGTATGACTGCAAAGATATTTATATAACAAGAAGTTTTTTGAGCTTCATCATTGCAATATTCCTCAAATCTATTTCTTTCCAGTGCCACCACCAAAACCAAGTGACTATAAACTCTTTCCAGGAATTGGTTACTACAAGTTTCATTTTAACAAGAAAGTGGTGTTTGATGAAGCTTTATCAATATGTGCTAATGAAGGTGGACACCTTGCTATAATCAATTCAGAAGAGGAATCTAAAATATTAAGGACAATATATGCAAGGCATACAAAAGAGGGTGGGCCTTGGTCATATATAGGATTTTATGATCAAAATAAAGCACAAGGTTTTCGTGATTTTGTTACAATATTTGGTAAGAGATTGAAATTTTATTTTATGGATTTTAAATCTATTGGTTGCCATTGGGTGATGATTTCAGAAGTATTAAGCAAAACTTTAATTTTAGAGAACTGAGTAGTATTAATGCAGAGCTTCAATAGGATAATATTGTCCCAAAATTAAGAGAATTTGTTTATGAGAGTAAATAAAAATTATACTTGTAGTCCCTGATTATGCACTCATTCTTGATACATAAAAAATTTGCAAGAGTTGTAATATTTTTCCTTTCTGTATTCTTAGGTCAACCTCTAAATGAAACAGGATTTTTCAAATGGCATGGTAATGACCCCAACAATGTAGGAGGACAGCAATTCTGTGGCTGTGTAGTTACTGATGGACTTTTAGGTGACATTGGCTGCAATGAAAGGCTATCATTTTTCTGTGAATATGATCTCTCATGGGGCATGCTATGATCACCATGAAATACATGCAATATGCTTTAGTAAAAAATATTTTGGTACAAATCCCTTAGTCAATAAAAGCTGATATGATGAGATATTTAATAACAACCATCACCTAGCCTGTTGTTATTTGTAGTCTTTGCACATTTATGTATAAAATAAATGAATATCTTGTAAAGTCCTTTTTCATAAATTAAATATATAATTCAGATTATTAATCTCTTCAAGGAATTCCTTGCTTTATCCCTAAAACTTTATCTTCCAAGCTTTTAGTAATTTTAAGTTAGTCATCTACCACTGTTATGCAATACGATATTCATCAATTGTGTCATTAGGATTTCCCTCACAATATAAGGTTAAGGGAGAAATTGATTGAATAGAATATAGTATTATGGAATTCTGGATTTCGCAGATGCTATGAAGATTGGTGGTAGCTGCAAGTCTACCTCTAGAGCATTTTGTACATAGAAAATATCAAAATTTTACATAAATGTAGCAAACCTGGTTCAGAGTTTCAGGGGGACTATGCAAAAACCACACAATAAACAGGGAAATGTTATAATTGTGTTGTAGAATGCTGGTTGTCTTTTGCTGGTTGATGCTGGGTTTTTTTTAAGAATGGCCTGCTTCTTGCTAAAGGAGAATATTTTCCTCAGTTACTTAATTTTGATCACTTTTTTCATTAGAATGAGCCAATTTTTACCAGATAGACAATTAAGGAAGAATAACAAATTTTTTTAAAGTAGTGGTGAGAGGGCATCACAGAGCATGTTCTCTCCAAGGCTATGGTCCACAGTCCACTGAACTGAACAAAATACTGCATTCCCTTTTTTGGTTTATTTGATATTTTAACCTGAGATTACAAGGCAAGAAAACACCATCAAGCAAATTTTTAATTAAATGTTCATACACATGAAGTAAAGGCAGAGATAACTGAACTAAAACTAAAGTAAACGAAATATCAGAAAAAAGGGGCTCAAGTAGATATACGATATGCACTCAGGCCTTCTTTGGTAGATGACCGGATGTTAATAAAGTTGTCACACATGTATACGGTTCTAGAATAACATGTATTCTTCAATCATATTCCTACAAACTTCAGTAAACTCCAGATAGAAGATGAAGTCCCTCTGCATTATTTAAAAGTTAACATATTGAAATTATTAGTTTATTTTAACATACTTACCCCGTCACAGCCATATATGTTTCATGAGATGTGTAAGGTATGGGATGGCGTCAGTTTAGTATGAAAATATCTTCATTTTATCTGAGGAATTCGATAATGATAATTATTTTCCTCTAATTGCTACCAGGCTAAACACTGTAGAAATCTATGATCATTCCGTTTAGCACACACTATTTGCTAGTTGGGCAAAATGTAGGATGGAATCTCCATAATAAATGGCTCTTACCCGCAGCTTTGCCCGTCCGTCCAACATTTTTCATGCTAATCGTGAACAAACGGATTAACAGGATAGCCTTAAGAAAACATGAGCATTGAAAAAAAAACGCTGAGCACAACTACTCCACTGAAATACTGATAATAGTCGCTAAACACGACAGCATGTAACTACATTGGGAAGAATATAAGCGTTCTACAGAACTCGATAATCAAATAATTAACAGCAAATAAATAACGCGCGAGCGCGCACACACGCAAGAAATAAATCCTGCCAGCGATAAACTTTACTGTATTTATCACGGAAAATAGGTGCCTCATCTAAGATCCAAAAGGAGAGTGAACGATGTATACATAAAGATGTGTATCATCTGCGCGGGAAGATATTTAATTAAGTGCAAGTCTTGAATACTGCCCAAAAGGTTTAGTTTTAGAGGTGTAGGAAAACAGTTCCATCGCCTCCTCTGACTACCCAACCTCCTCTCCGCCTGCTGCATATTATCCGAAGAGAAAGCCTAGGTCACAGTACTACGCTGAAAAGAAACATTATGTGAGAACACTCATGCATTCCTGAAGCAACTATTAATATTTCTGAATGATAATTTTTTCATAAATAATTGAAAGGAGACACGTTTGCCATATGACAGCAGGTGTAAGAATGATAGCACAAACCCTAGAGGTCCCCGATAGATTCTGTCGAGCCTATAGGCAACACCGACCCTGATATTGCTGAATGTAATGGTCCATTGAAACTCGATTGAAGTAACTTATCGGGAAAAAAGTATCCTAACTTTCACTCCACGACACAGATTGTCATCATCAAAACCCGTTCAAATCAAATAGTCACGTAGGCCTCAATATCGCTTTTATTACCAAATCTACCTCATTTTAGAAATTAATTTCATGTACAGACACAGCACCATTAGTTTTATTTTTTGTGTAGATAACGGTATCATCACGTATCATTCTTCAAGCATCTCAAGGTTAGTTGGTCCTCTAGGCGAAGACTGCGGTCTCCAGTTCCGCATACGCAAAAAGCCATGGAACAAAAGTTCCACTACTAAGCAAAGCCGTCCTTAATTGTCACCATATGTTGTTTTTTTAACCGTTCCCCATCACAAATTGTCCCATGGAGCTGCATACGGTGTCACACATTTCCAGACACGCCCCCTTAAGAGTCACAACATTTAAGGCCGACCTCTTATCTGCTGATACCCTCTGACCTTCGTCATCCTTGGTTTTTCTCTGCTTATCTCGCCCTATTTTCGAACGAAATTTTCGATTTATTCAACAGTCAAAGGAAAACCTCCTCATATCACTGGAAAGTTTGTAAAACATGAATCAAAATAATTAGTTTGTCAGAAGGACGAAATTTCCTACTTGGGAAATTTTTTAAATTGTTAAAATAATTGCCTCTATCTCCTCAGAGTGCCAGTTTCACACGATCCTAAGCCAATCTGAATGAAGAAAATTAACTGACTCTTTTTTATGACGATTCCTCAATAGATACCTATTAGACAATACTATTAAACAAAGTTTCTCTGAAGCGCTGATTCTCCTATACAGGATTATCTACAATGCCACTTCCATGTGAATGATAATTTATGACAGTGATTAACCCATTTAAGCAATTTTGCAACCAGTAGTTGTAAAATATTTCTTCTTGAATGTGTTCTTTAGAATCTAATCCGACTTTATGTGCATGATTTATCGATCATACTGTCATATGTTTAGCTCAGTGAGTGAAATTGTTATTAAAATGATATATTTATGGCCCCAACATTAAGGAAAGGTAAGCTCATGAGTTCCCGATTGCTTTGCTTACAAATATTTGATTGATTGAGATAAAGTTTGATCTAGAATGAAACAGAAATGTTGGGAAAGTTATTGTAACCCTCTAATAAAAATTATAACATAACAAAGTAGTCCCTTAAAAAATATTTTCCTATGTATTTCTGAGCTGATTAATATGGAAAATACAAAGATTCCTTCGGATATCAAAAATTTTATATGAATCAAGAAAATTATCTGCTACAGATGATTGACATGATGACTACATGATGATTACATGCAAACACTTGTTTACATTTGTATTTATGCTTGTGTACACACATGAATGTTCATGGATATGAAAAACTGAACAATTTCTTGGACACATAAAAAAGAAAATGTTTATTATGCCCTAATAAGGGCACCAGCATAATATCAACCAATAATATCTTTACAGAGATTTAATAGGAATACAATTTCTCATAACCATACATTTTATCTATATTTTAGGCAAAAAAAGTTTCAAATCAACCAGTTTGCAGCAATTTGGGATTTTTAGGTAACAGAAATAATGTTATATTAAATTTTGTTATAAAAGTCCATAGCCTTGTTACCCTTCAATAGATATTTATATGAAATATGTTTAACTCAGCAAAATATACCAAAAATTTATTTTAAAAGGGTTTTATATTACTCTAAAGTAGCTAAGCAATATTGCATGGGGATTTATTCAAAAACTTCCAAATCTATCAAAAATTATTGACAATTTGTACCCAAGTGCTAAAAGAGCAAATGTCATTCTTTTATTTATCATTCACCATGGTATGAGATGACCCTACTTAGTTTCATCTATTGAACCCTGTTACTGGTCGTTAATGTATTAGTAAAGGAAAAGATACCTAGGAATGTAAAATTTAGTTTGAAAGCAAAAATTATCCATTCAATTTGAATAGGATTATAGGGAGGGAAAATTATTTGAGAGATTATCCTTTCTATTACAGAACTCATGTTACCCTTTTTGTTACTAAGTTATCATAATTTATGAAATAAACTCACAAAACTTTATGAAATTGACCAATACTTACAGATGCAAATAGCATACACACATACACACACATATATTTAAACAGAGAAAACTACATTTGGGAAGAGTATTACACTAAAGCCCCATCACACCTTAATTGAAAATTATCACATTTGGAGTCATAACATGTTCTATTGTTTTAAGAGAAATTTTAGTTCTTCATAAGCTTTTGGCCTTGAAAAGGCACAAAAATAGCACCTTACCTTGAATTCAAATACATATCATACACCACTTAGAGTGTGTCACCAAAATTGTGTGTCTTGGAGATGGCAATTATTCTCCATTTGTTTTAATTAACCTCTTTTGAAATCATATCTCACCTATCTCTGGAATTACTAATAGTGCTGCAATATAATCCATTATTTATTTAAAAATTATGTCCATGAATTAATTGTACCATGAGTATTGACTTAGGCCATGTCCAATGAAAAATTGGTATCAGAACAGTATACAGATATCTAATTGGGACATCTTGAAAATTAGACCTAACTGGTCCTAGGAACTTTTCAATAAATTATTAATGCAACAGCAAAAGTAACCAGGCTCAATCGATCTATTTCCAAATTTCAAATTTATTTTACCGACTTCTGAATCATGAATAAAGATTGTTTTGAACTAGACACCATTGTCTAATAGACATAGGTAACTACTACTTCTTTTATTACCTCTAAGTTAATAATCTATTTAAATGAACAAAATTTTTAACAACAAGAATGAGTACATACAGAGAAATTTTTTATCTGTTACAAGTATATACATCATCCCTATGATTTGTCAAAGCGAATTCATAAAATAAGCCATTAATCAGTACAATTACTGTTATGAGTATTCACCTCTTTTCATTTAAAATTCTAAGTGCATAATAATTCAACTATGCTATTACTGCATAGTAAAAATAACATTCAGGCTTTTGGAAATGAAAATAATTCAAATTTATCAAAAACTTACACCTAAGTTAAGGTTGACATCTGCCCTTTTGATTTCCTGGTACAATACAGTAGCGATAAATAGAATTTTGTGCACACAGATAATTTTTTCATTAATGTAAATATTGAAGAAAGTGGTGAGAATGCAGAATATTTATATTTTTATTAGATATGCTTACAAAACATACCTAGTTTGTGGAATGAAGACAGTTACTTTTAGAAATGGAACGTTTCTGCAAACTTCCAGTTTGCTTTTTATTTAAATTCTAGAAGCTAAATTGTTAAAGACATGTAGAAACGCATGGAAAGAAATGAACACAGTAATTCGGGTATTCTAGCTGCTCTCAAGTGATCAGTCAATCCCAAATTATGCTGGTTGAACATTCTGACTAGAAAAAAGATTAAAGGGTCTACAACCAAACAATTCTGGCCATTAAGCCCATGAATAACCCCACAAAATAGGAAGATATCTCCCTACATGGCCCCACTTCTATTGATAAATATCAGAAATTGACACTCCAGTTTCACTTCTAAACTAAAAGAATACATCAAAATCAATGTTTACATTTTTTAAATATTAAAACAGTAACAATACTTCATTTAAACAACAGCATTTATGATAAAGGCATAGTGTACTTCCTCTTCCTCACCAATACCTGAGATAAGAGTGTTACCCATCCAAAAAAGGTTGCATTTCAACATGGTACTCAAACAGAGTTCCCCAAATGGCAATGCGATCGTGTACCAATCATAAGAGTGCTACCCTTACATTCAATTGAAGGAGAGCTTCTCTTGTGCTTATGAATGGAGACAAGAGTAGCAAGCAGTGTTTATCTATTAATTCTTTCATCAGACATTACATAGGATATAACTCTCCATTTGGGATATGTCTCATGTGGAATGCTTTGCTTGGCAAGCCAATATATGATCATGGGTATGGAAGCACATATTGATAAAGGATGTTCAGAGATATGTCAATGGAAATATGAGCACTGCTGGTGTCAATGAATCTAAAAAACTCACTTTTATGTCCTCAGCTTCAAAGAATGGGATAGTGTCAATGCAGCATTGGATTAAAATGCTACACTTCCTAGCACTCAGGGTATGCACCAAATGTAAATAAAATTAAATATTTTACCCTGTTCCCTCCTTTAATGCATCAACAAACAATTTAAAAGTCATCCTATTCTATCACTATTCTAGCATACTTTCTCTTTTCCACCAAAAATATTTGTATTGCCAGATTATAATACATACTCTGGAAGACTGGTTTCTTCTTGATGATTTCTTGATATATGAGACTTCCCAGCACAACACTTTGAATTAGAAGTTCTCATCTTGATTTAAGCCATGTTTGAGGTCAGAAATTGCTCTTCTTGCTTCACAAAATGTTTTTCACAAACAGAACGAAGTGAGATCAATTTTTCACTGTTAAAGCAAGAAGTAAATGTTTTCATAAGAATCAATATTCCTCTTTGAAATGCATTTATCATATTTCAAGGAAAAGAACAATAACCAGTCATTTGAAAAGGCATTCATTTACTATTTCCATAAGTAAATGGTCAGCTATAATAATTAGTAAAGCTATTCCTTGAGTCAGTCACAACTTACTGTGATATTTTATACCTGATACTGGCATATTTTCCCCCATTTGCTTACGGAAAAACATGTATGAAGGAGCTTTGCTGTAGTGCCTTATGTCCTTATCATGTTTTGCCAACTTATTTAATAACTTTTGGCTCAGTTTTTTCACTTTTTGCTATAAGACAAATTCATAGGTAAAATTTCACCATATTCAGTTACTGATGAAGTAATAGAGTTCTTATGAACAATCAGACTCTTCTTGAATGCTGCTTCCTCCATTTTTGTACTAGTTGCCCTTCCGTTTGAGATGAAGCATCTCCTTATTGCTCCAAGGACCCAATGAAGTCCATGATCTAGAAAATTGATGAGATCAGTATTTATGGAAGGAGGGTGTAAATGGTTAGGTAAAAGGTGAGGTAAAAGGAATGCCACCAGATGTGCTTCATATTCTGTTGTGTTTCCTTTGTGACCTTAAACACAACACTGCCTTATTTATGAAGGCCACTTATGGATATATGTGAAACAACGTTTAGGAACTTCCTCATCAACAATTTCAGTTATATATTTTGCATGGGCTTAGAAGCATTACTTATATCAAACTTTTAATTAAAATAGCATATAAAAGGTTTCTGATTTAGAACACCTCAGTGAATTACATTGGTATCTGGTGGCTTGAGAATATAGGAGTAGGCTATTTACAGTGACACCTGGAAGACTTATCTTTGCTAAAATTAAATAAAAGTATTTGTATTTAAATATTTTAAAAAAATCCACTAATATCTATGATATTATGTTCTAATTTTTGGAATAAAGAAGGGAGATGTTGTATGTGGATAACATGGCAGGTTTAAGACAGTTATAAATCATTTAATATAAGGAATAATGTCTGTATCTATGACAAGTATTTCACCTCAATTCAGTATTCAGTAATATAATTCAAATATCAAATGTAAAATTTAGTTTATTTCTGTCACTTGGATGAACAGTATAAGTTGCCATAGAGGAAATTCCAAGACCAATTTGTAATCAAACATGATAAACATGTTGTAAATGATTTATAAAATTAAGCTGTCTGCTAAATTTGGTCATAACCAGGTTTTGAAATACTGAGACAGTCTCACCTGTAACGTTATGAAAATGATACAAGGAAAATTGCATTATATTTACATGAATGAGTGATAGAATATGTCATTAGGTTATAATGAGAATTATGATTGTCATGATTTTAAAGCAAATGGTTATCAAAAGAAATTGAATAATAGTCAGAGCTCTTGAAAATAATTTGATATCGAGTAATAAAAGTACCCTATTCAAACAAGAATCCAAATATACTGAGCAGTTGATTCTACTAATGTTAAGTTCAATGAAAATATGTTACAAGATAATTGTTACTTTCCTTTTAGGCCAAAAAAATGCTCACACATTTTCAATGTATCTAGATATAACATGAGAATATAGAATTAAGTTATTTTTGCTATATCTTTATGAAATGTTCTTTGGATTCATAATTAAAGTAGATAAAAATTCAAAGTGGAATATTTTAAATTTTTGTAAGAACATCTACCTAAAACAAAATCATCTCTTTAGGCTTCCATTTTAAAAATCTATTTTCTTGATTCAATTTTACTAGTTTTGGATTATTTTTCTACTCCACAGAATTCAATTTGCATTAATGAACATGATTAACCTCTTTTCGTTCAACAAATAGAGAAACTTATAACCTATTGTATAAGATCTGATGGTAATTAATCCAATGTCAAGAAATTGTCTCAAAATGTCCAAGCCTACTCCAATCCTGTGATGAAATAAGCTTAGCTATGAACTTACAAAACAAAAATTGAATTCTGGTCTGAATTCATAAAATAAGACATTAATAAGTGCAATTACTGTTATGAGTATTCACCTCTTTTCATTTAAAATACCAAGTGCAGAATAATTCAACTATGCTATTACTGCATGGTAACAATAATATTCAGGCTTTTGGAAATGAAAATAACTCAAATATATGAAAAACTTACACCTAAGTTAAGGTTGACATCTGCCTTTTTGATTTACTGGTACAATACAGTAGTGATAAATAGAATTTGAAAATGTAAACAAATCTGATTAATCGTAGATATCAGAGAAGTAGCTTAACTTGAAAAATATTAGAATATGGAATTCTGGATACAACACCTATGTAAGACCTGTAGTATGGAATACTTGTGTGAGACTAATATATTTATACATTATTGTGAAGAGAGAACATGCTATGTAGAATGCGCATGTAGGATGTAATTACAGAATAAGGCCAGGTCATTTTCATGGTTGTTAAGCTTAATTTTATCAGAAATATTATATATATCTCAGCATAATAAAAAGGAAATGTCAAGAATGAATCAACGTTTCTCTCAACACCATCAAATTTTACCATGGTCTTGAAACTTCTCTACTGACTGTTATGCAATTTTGATTGTGTTCTGTGCCTGAAAAAAATTCAGATTATAAAAAATACAAAGACAGTCTGCCAAGGTTTCCAAGGGATCAAGGGTGCTAGGAATTTGGAATTCCCAACTAAAAGTGAATAGGAATGGGAATGAGATAGATGGCCTTTAGAAGAGCAAGAAGGAGACGCGCGTGCGCCGTGCATCCCCCTTGGCCCTCCGGGCCATTCCAAACTGTCATATGGACGGGTCTGAGCCGGAGGCGGCCCCAAGTTTTCCTCCCTCCCCTCCTGCCCCTCCACTCCCTCCATCATCATCCCCTCCGCCCCCGGCCCCCCCATAGGAAGGCCCGCACCCGCCTCGGGAGGACAGCCCACGGAAGTCCAAGTTGTACTGAAATTAAATCATTCCTTCAATTAGGAGATTTTAAAATAAACACAAGGCAGAATAGATTTAGTTTACTGGTGGGATACTATCTAGTGATTTGTTGAAAACAAAGGAATCATCAATGCTTTTCAGGCTTCTACTGCAATTTGAACTTGCATGCATTAATTTGAAATACATTTTTATCTAAGTAAAAGGGGGTCTACCCTCTAATCCAAAGAGGTTTTGTGTTTTTTGCCATTAAGACCTGGATGACTGACTGTAATTTACCGTTGGCAAAACATTAAATTCTCTTAAAAATCGTAACCTTGTACTACAGAGCATACGGACTGATTAGCATTAATGGGAAATGCCAAATTTTGCACAAAGAATGTCTGAAATTTGTAATTGCACCCATCCTCATGTAGACATGAAACTTTGGACAGTATACACAAATACTTAAAAAAGAACCCTCATATTATATTAATGTATTCTATAAGATAGTTTAAAGCTCAAATATAGACATGATTTTCATATCAACAACCAAATAGTCTAATAACATCACGGAAATAGAATAAGCACTATGAAATTCTCACCAAACAGATGTTGACAGAATATTTGATAATTTAATTGATAGTTACATTCTAAACACTGGGTTTGAAGAGCAAAAATTACATGAAAATTAGATTCAAATGAAATCACAACACATAAATGGAGAACTTAACCCAGAAACAGACTTCTTTGTCAACACATTCTAGTTACTTACGAATTTTGAAAGTATGACAGAAGCTGACAAAATGAAAACTACATGAAGACATAAGAGGACCTAAAATCAGTAATGAAGAGAGAGACAAAATTTTATAGCAATAGCAAGAAAAGTGAGAATGTTGTGGACCATTTACTACCATGTGATTACCACTGGCTTACTGTAATTTACAAAAATTTACACAACTACTTGTGAATTCACCCCTACTACATCCTGTGAGGAAGTTTGCAGGGTAATATGAAGATGATCCAATATGCTTGCCAAGGGGACCCATCACTAGGATCACTCATTGACCGACCTAAATGTAAGGTCTATAGTGAATGAGTTAAAATTAAGTAAATGATGTATATTTTCACGCCAAATATCACCACTCAAACAAAACTAAGATGTAGCATAGGAAAATCTAGGAAACCATGTATTTGATATGAAAACAACATCATCAGCACTATCATTGAAGAAATAAGAGATAATTATGAACTCCCTAATAATAATACTTTACTCCGAAAGAATTTACAATGAGTAGGATAGTCCAATTTGTATCACAACTACTCATTTACTACCCCTATATATGCAGCAGAAAACTTCTTAAATTAATATCCTGATGCCTTACCAGGTTTTTAAAATATTATATATTTACAGCATATTTACATTATATTTGTAATCAACTGAACATTTAATTACAGCTCTAGCTATCAATATAAACATACTGATGGTCATATTTGTGTTAAATCTCTCTTAGTTTTTCATATCTTTTTACAAGCCCTCCAATGATTGTTTATTTTTATACATATTGTATTCTTATAGCATACATCACAAATATCAATTGTTACCCTATTGTGCCTAACATTTTCCTACTTTATATTATTTTCTTTTCTTCATATGCTCTCCACTTATTTTATACCCTCGTAATTTTACTATATCTTTTTCATTTTCTTCTATAATACCTTTAATAACTTAGAAATTATTTTATTGCTATACAGAAAATATTATGATTAAACTCCAAATGTTCCTAACTTAAACATTTCATACTTTACATGTTTCATTGATAACTGTTTATTTTTATGAAGGTTGAAGTGCTCTAGCTCTAGATCAAAATTGTGAATAGTGAAAGTTGACTAAAAGTCAACTTTTACCAAATTACACTCTCTATACATCCTCTAAGCTTTTATAAGATTGTTTCTAAGATAATCATTATATTAATTTTATACTTCTATATTCTTTGTATATACAATTTATTGTATCTTATAGATTAATTTTACTATTCCACAAATTATTTCTAATTTAGAGAGATATTATATATAATTGAACTCCTTACAACCTGAATGTTTTATGTTTAAATTTTCATTTTTTCATAATTTTCATTATTAAGTGATTTCTTTAGCAATTTTATTTTATGGACATAATTTTCATTGTTGTGCATGAGTAGTATCTGTCTCTATCACAATCGTCAACTCTTGCCAATCTGTGATTTTCCTATAATTTATAATGATTTTTCCCTATATGTATATGTTTACACTCATTTCCTTAACTTCTTTTATTTTCTTTATTTCCTAAACAAAAACTGTGTATTCTTTTAAAGGGGCTTTTCATGTAATAAATTATTATAGTTATGATGCCATACATAACTTGAGTAAATTAGATATGCATAACAATATATATACTATAGATAGTGAACTCCCGTTTATCCTTGGGCAGATTATCCATTCTATACTCCAATCTGAACCATTAACCAATATTTTCCATGGTCCTTTTTAAACAAAATCAGATGAAAAAATCATATTAGTATTTTTGCATCCAAATATAAACAAGAATAACCTTATAAGACCTTGAGGAATCTTCACAATAAGACATTATCACCGTAAAAAAGACCTGAAGTCAGGTAAAGAAAACTCTTAACAAGTGCAGGAAACAATTGTAAATAATAGACTATGTTCACAAATAAATAATATATTGTTTATTTATCTAATTATAAACATTAATAGAATGGTAAAAGTTTGGATACTGTGTTTTCAGATTATTTCTTTATCATCTTCCCATCATTAGCCCGGATGATCGAGAGTTCACTGCATATATTATGATTCTAAATTAATTTTGGTGGGTTTCCTTGATAAATCTATTTATAAACATTCAAATATCTAATCTATTATGTTAACGTTTTACTTGCAAAACTCAAACATGTAAAGTTTATATTACCTTATTAGCACAGAGGAAGCAGGTAGTGACCACTTTTGATATAACGTCCATAAGGTTCTTGGTCTCATGAATGACACTGTCAACTTTGGAAAAAGTTGCAGCTTTGCCTACAGTAGGCTCTTTCACAGTAAACTGAAGTTGTTGTACATATGTCGGTACCCTGTCCAAATTTTCCAACAGATCTTTCTTGTGTGACCCTCCAGGTACCTTTATTGCAAAGGCTCCCATACATTCAAAAGTACATGGATAGCAAACAAAAGTTATGGAAAAGTTCAAAATAAATTATAATGAGAAATTTCATTGAAGTTCATGTTATGTTTTAATGAATATAAAATGATTTTGATAATGAAAAGAATAAAATGCAGATATATATATTAACAGTTCCAAAATCAAAATTTTAAAATTATATTAAATTATTAATGAAATTTATTTATTGTTAACAATTGATATTTTTGATGGAAAGTATGTAATATAGGTATTCATATCAGTGAATTTAAAAATATTTATATATAAGTGAGAAATAATGCAAATATTTAAGTTAAAGTAAATACGAAAGTGAAATTAATTTCATAGATAATAAATAGAAGTTAAGAATATGAACAAATAGTACAGAGATATTGTATACCAACCATTAATATTAGTCCACAGGGAGATTCCAGATGGACCAAATTTTCAAGATGCAAGTTCACATAGATGGTGAAATTGTTAGAGACATTATGTACATGGAGAATGTATAGGAGTATTACCATTCAGCAGTGAATGCAGAAAGTAGATACATGTAAAGAAATGGGGGAGGGGATTTCATTAGAACACTACCTTGCTTTAATATATACATTAACAGCTCTTTAACAAACTTCATTGCATGTAGCTGAATAAGGCAATAAGATCTCTAAATTAATTCTCATATTGTCTCTGAAAATCATTCTTTGGATTCAAACAAATTTTTTACAAGAACTTTATAAGCATCAAAACTTTCTCTTTATAAATAATTTAAATCCAATTCTATTAAAGATATTTAACTATGGGATATTCATTATTCATTTATTTAAGGAAATATAAAATTGAATATTTTCAACATAAAAAATTTTGTTGTGAGAGTAAAAACCAAAATATATATCTGATTATCTAAAGTTTTACTTTTTAGATAACTTTAAAATAATTTTCCTCTTCAAGTTTATGAATGTTTTCATTACAATGCTATCCAAATTTCTCTTCAAGATAAATCGTCCCAACATTTCTAGGGATTATCATTCATTACTAATTCCTATAATCGGATATTTTTGTTTTCATACCCTTATTCCTTTGGAAGGAATACTTCATTTTTTTCAAATTCAACTCCCTGCAGTTACCATAGTTATTTTGTGACTAATTCTCACTATAATTATGTAGGTTGATTTTTCTAGTGAATATGATAGCTGGAGTAATTACAAAATACTTTGTAAATCTACAGATTACCTATGGTACTCTTAATTTCTGACAGAATGAAACGAAAAAACTCCTTTAATTTTTGCAACATTCACTTTTCTGATTGACAAAACTTCAAATTGAGGTCTACTCAATTTTTCATATCCTAACAGAGTTATCAATTTTTCATTGGATTCTACCTGCCCAATTTTAGCTAAAATGTTTATTTGAAATATTTATTTCAACCTTTACTGATTTTTATTACCACTATGACTAATCGCACATGGATATTTAGCATAGAATAATTCTAAAATCTCATTAATTAATAAAAAGAGTAAATATTTTAATGAATTCCATTCTTGTCTAAGATGGAGGCAGTGCATAAGACAAATTCAAATTAAAATATATTTAAATAATAGCAAAAACATATACATGTGATATCCAAATAAAAATATCTGTGGAACGTCTTATAAACTCACATCATGATTATTTTTCCCTTCACACAAGAATTAAGGAATTAACAAATATTTATCAAATCTAGCTTAATAGCTATCATAGCTATTGAAATCCCCTTAAGGAGAAAAAAGAGAATTTCATGATGTTCTATAAGACTATATAGAGCTCGCATTCAGAAAATATTTATTAAAATTGTTCATTTTAAGGTTTAAGCACAAGACATATGAAACTATATGAGAATAACGATATTAATGTACCTATAACAATATTAAAAAGGTGATAATGATAAAAATTAATTGCAAAATTGTTTCTAAATCAACCTCAGGAAATAAGGAAAAAGAAAGATGATATATTTTGATAATTAACTAGAATATTTATTAAATATATTATCTGATAATTATTAAAATTTTAAGTTAGTCCATACAGCCAAATTAAAGAAGACAATAACTGATTACTTGAAAAGATGAATTCAGAAAGATATCTCAAAGTTCACTATTAGGTAGCAGGGTTTTTTTCCTTGGATACCCACCTGATATGAGAATTGACGAACAACTTTGTAGAGACGATTTGCTTCTTCAGCAAAGTATTCTGCTTGGGTGAATAAATCTTGAGTTGTCCGGAGAGATCCCTCACCACGAGTAAAACGGTACATACTGAAAGCCATTGCAGACATATTCTTTGCTCTTTTTACTATATCATTGTCCTCAGCTCCAGGAGGAACTCCTCCAGGGGCACTTCCTGCACGGCGTCTCCGTGATCCCTCTAGATGACTTTCACCCTCCCCTTCAACACCTTCTTCCCCACTTCCAAGTCTTCCTCCCTCTCTAACGTTTTGTGAGCCATCCCCTGATCCCCCACTTACACCCACTCCTTCACCAACACCAATACCACCGCCAACTCCACCACCACTAATTGGCATGCCCCCTCCTCCCCCTTCTTCCCACCTCTCAGTCTCAGCATCCATCTCAGAGGACATTAGCTTCATCTCAAGTCCAGCTTTAGCTATCTTGGCTTGCTCCTGTAAAAATGACAAGAAAACATCATTAATTTAATATGAGAATTTATTATAACTGGCTTTCTCAGTCTGAAAATTCAAATACTTTCTACATACAATACAGTTACATTTCTCATCGCTAACATTCCAGCAGTAGATGCCCCTCACTACAAATATTTTTGTGGTTCCTAGGCCAAATGTTGAACACTCATGTACCTCTAAACCCATAATATACAATCAGAACTCACAAATATATGAACACATGAAAGTTTCAATTCCAAGGTAATGAACTTTGAAGTTCCTTCTCCTCAGTGGCCACTTAAGTTGGACATTAATTTTATCAGCACATTTAGATTAGCTATTTTATAGAAATAGATGAAAGAAATTCAGTTCATGGAACTGTGCTAAGTTTTTTTATGTTTCGACTTAACTTCATGACAAGTTCCTTATAACAAGTATAGCTTTTGCTTCCACAGCAGTAAGAGGAAAATTATAGCATCAGTTTTAAAAAGTGGATTAGATTAGAAGAATGTTAAAAAAAATCAATGGAGTAGCAGGGAGTCAAAGTAAAAGCAATTCCACTAAGAAGTGGATGAACAGCATACGTGCAACAATCCAGAGGCAACGTCGTACAACAATCCAGAGTCAAATATAATATCACTCAATACATTCTTTAATCAAATTCACATTTATTTATATTTATTTTGACATCTTTAAATCATATTTTATTTCATAAACTATGCAAAAGAGTTTAACAGATTCTATTATGGAAAATGCTGTAATGATTGGAGCTTAAACCCTTAATTTCTGATTAACTGATGTGACTTGGCATTATGGCAAGCATTGGTACTACTAAGTGGTGAATTTGGCAAAAGGGAGCACAAGCAAGAATTTTCATTAAAGATCTAATGAAAATTAAAAATCTGGCTATGCCTTATAACATAAATCATTCCTCTCACCTCAGGGTCCAAATGAACTGGTTTCAAAGGTTTTGAAGTGGTACCATGTTTCTGAAGGAAAGAGAAAAAAGGCATTCATTAATATATTTCAAATCATTAACTGTCAATCCTATTTGGTGCAATACTTGAGTATATGTATTTATATATAAGCAATGGAACATTCAAGCGCTTTCTGTGCCTACAAATAATGCAACGCTTCCATTTCTAGTACACTATTCCTGCCCACCTTAATGTTAAATACAGCATAAGATTAAAACATTATAAGAAATAATAATACATGAAATAAATAAATCTTCAGATAATACTAATATTCAAGTTAAGCATGTGCATTTCAGTAAGACGACTTACACGAAATCGGTTAATACCTTGTCATAAATGTCAGTTTCCACAAATGAGAATATCTCAGCATTATAGCGTGTGTAATAGTCACATGCTGAAGCTTATAATGCATAAATGCCTGGGTGGGAGTAGCAATAAAAATTTATAATTTACTTACCAAAAAGAGCTGAAAGCTGGAAGTTTACTTTCTTTGCCAATGGTGACATCTGGTCTGAATAATCCTTAACATATGAAGGAAATAATTTTTCGACATTTTTCACTAATTCACATTCAAATGAAAGTATGCCTTGAGTAAGTGGCACAAGAAGAAACCAACCTTAGCCTACTGCATCCCTAATAAATGTGCAAGCCTAAATATCTGTCACTCACATGTTGTAAGACTCGTAGAATGCAGGTAATAATTCATGTAGGCTCTTATTATGGTGTCAAACATCATATTTTCAAACATAATATATCAGAATAATAATATTTTTAACAGTTTCCTAATAAGAAAGCTCCCTATACTCCATTAAATTCAGAGTGCAAGAATATGGCATGTGCACCTGTTTCTAAGTCAAGATTTTATTAAAGAATGATAACTTTATAAAGGCTGTGCAAGTAAATAAAACTTAAATCATGATACAAAATAATATATTTATACTACATGCCAAAACTATGGGAAAATCTTGCAGAAGAATACCCTCATTATATTATTTAATAAACTTATGACGCAAATAAGAGTGAAAAACAGATGAAATAGCTCATTAAAATATATATTCAAAGATAAATCTTAGTTTCAACAATATCATGCTGATAGTAAGAATATTGAACATTCTTGCTCCTCTTCACTATAACTCTTAATTACCACATGCTTGATATTGTAAATTTTTAATGACTTTATTGTGAAATGAGAAAAGAAGAAAATAATTCAGATAAATACTTTCAGAACTCTTAATTTGTGGATCCGATCATGAAGTTTTTTGAACATATAACCCTCATGTCTTAAATAGCTATGTTTATTTTAAAATATCAAAGAAAGAAATACAGTCATTCACTCTTGTCTAAATTGTGGACAGCATATATATAGCTTGATGGAGGTAATAAATGACACAAACTCACGAGTAATATGGGCTTATATAGCATACTGGGATGCAATTTCTGCAAATGCAGAGCACAAGTCTTATTTTATTTAATATAAAATCATATAATCCTGGAGGGAGAAGAGCTATCATATTCATATATCATATTCATGGCATTTATCTCCCATTTCTGACCAATTGTTTTAAAGTAACACTAGCCAGTAATCCTTGATGATTCATAACATGAAACAAAGTATTACTAAGAATATAGCTGCTAGAAAAGTAGAACTTCTTATTCTAATATTTATTTTAATGAAATGTTAATCCATCTTACATTTATTAAATTTACCATTTTATTGTTGTAATTGAATTTTATTACTAAGGCAAAATTAGAAGTAAATCTAAACATACTGCACAATAATAATGACTTTCTACTCTAAATTTATTTAAATAACAAATATTAATCAACTATAATGGATTATTTTCAGTTTATAGGAATTAATTCTGCTAATACACACCTTTGTTGATTACTACAGAATTTTTAAGTAAGTTATGTTCATGTATTTGAGAAAATGGTTGGTTCATTAGGAATGTCTCAATGTCTTTCATCCAATATAAAGTTGAAAATGATACATTCTAATACAAAATTATACATTTTAGTGCACTCTAATAATATTTCCAATTTAACTTAAAACTACTTTATCTTAGTTTTATACATTTTTAAAATATATTTTTTAAAATTCTTTGCTAAAGCAGTTGATTTACGTTTCTAAATGTAATATACTGATCAAGATGATAACTGTATGGCCTATACAACAGATAAAATTATACTCAAAAAATAGTTAAATATTTCTCAAAATATGTTCAAAAATAAAACAGAATGGAAATGGAAGAGATAATGGAAGAGATAAGAGAGGTCTTGTAACATTGCTAAAGATTCCTTTTCAATTTAGAGAATTTGAAAAAGAGTTGATGACATACATATCTATACAATGGGAACATTTATTACTGAAAATTCATCATTTTATTCGCATGCTGACTTTGGAGAGATCATTGGAAATTGCAGAAGTAGAAAGTAAGAAAGCAAGATTCAAAAAGTACATGATAAATACCATTAGGTGATATTAACTGTAAAATAATACACTCTATTAGAAGATTCAGATCATCAGGTTTTTGCTTAAAAGAAATTAAGTCACCTTTGAGGATCACATTATAAGTATCTATAATGAGACACATTTAAGAACTGCATTAAATGAGCAGATAAACTAGAGATGCTATAAAAGCTTTATTGCTTGTTTGTGATAAAAAGCAGAAGACACATGTATATAGTAGAGAATCAGTCTAAAGATTTGTGATAGACAGATAGGTGGATATGTGAGAGCAAGATAAAGATAAATTTACAATTAGAGGTAGATGTGGAGAGTAATTCTTTGCTATATCTAAGAGAGCTTTATTTCCTATTTTTAAAGTTTTCAATAGGCTCACAATTCTGACTTACCCCGGGCCTAGGAAGAGACATGTAAACTTGCTTTTCTGGTGCACGATTTCGACATTGTACTGTGACCTCTTGAGCAAGCTGTGATACATCTCCCATCAAAGACTGCCACATGTCCGCAAAAACTACAATAAATGGATGAAATTTAATTAGCTTCTCATCCTAACTCAAATAATAAGAGAGAAATCAATGAGTAAAGGTTTGACATATGATATATAAAGTGCTGCACCTTTTTTTTGTTTCTTCTATGTATATACCCTAATAACTCACTTAAACGACATAAAATACTATACTTATCTATGCCAAAGCTCTAACAACACAACAGGAAGACATGTAAACCTAATGATGTAATCCATGGTCATGTTTTCATGTATTCCTGTTGTATAGTAAAAGCTTTGTCATTGATATGTGGATCATGACATAACCCTTACATAAAGTATAGCATACCTTCAAGATTTTCCTTTGCAATTTTTGATGTTGGATGTCTAGATAACGATTGAGCAGCTGTTACTACTTGTGGTCCATATGTACGTATTCCTATTTCTGAATGTTTAGCATATACCTGAAGAGAATCTGTAGGTGCTACATGACGAAGAAGCTTAACTACCTGAAATTAAGAAAATTTCTATTAGCAAAGAAACTAAATATTGAAGAATTTATCAACTTAAGTGGATTAGTGTAAATGAGCTTTTAAGTAGTTCCTCGCCAGTGATATAGTAGAATGCATACAGAATTTTCTATTCTTTTATTCTTTGATACGAAAGGCGCAGTTATTAGTTTCATATATTCAAAGAACCTATTAGAGGTTTGAAAAATAAAACGATAGCCGATTATTATCGGTATAAGGACTCAAAGAGACGGAACGAGACGTCTCGGATTACCGACCTTCTAGAAATCACCCACCTCTGGGTGATTCCAAGATTATTGGTTATCAGAATTTTTTCAAAGCTATAATTCATTAACAGCCGAATTCCAGTTTCTTTACTTTCAAAGAAAAAATCAAACCATCCATCAAACATTTTTTCTTGTCATGGAGCATAGGTGAAGCTTACTACTTTTACTTTTGAGGATGATCTCCCCCAATGGATGCAAAGGTGGTGATTGTACGCATCAATTTACATACATCACCGAAACTATTTTTAAAATTAATTGTCGATAAGCTTATGCTTTAGGTACTACCAAAGTTGCAATGAGAATAAAATGGTCACCTTAAAATACCGAAGATCATTGGAGTAAACAAATTCGAATATATCAGGAGTAGGCTGATGCATCAAAAAAGGTTGGAGTCTCATTCATGTCGATATTTTTCGCATTTATTCTTCCATAGGTTTTTAAGCCGCGCTGCGATATGTGAAATGTTAGTCCATATCCTTATTCCCCAATTTTTTTATTAACAAAATTAAACCATAAATCTTGTATTCCGTGTGTCTAAAATGCAATGGGCAATTTGGAAAACAAAAAGAAAATTTTCAGAACCTCGTTCTTTTGCGGATGTTAAACATTTGTTTGGTAAATATTCGCACGGACTTACATAAAGCAAAACTTTTATAAAATTCAACGATCTGAGTATGAACAATTATTGACAAAGACATCACGACAATTTGACAATAAGTATTTTCCCATAGGGGATGGATATGAAAGAAATAAATAGATGCTGGACGAAAAAATAAAAAGGATAAACTGAGGTTACGGAGAGTTTTTAAAGAATTTGCTGCTCCTGCAAGTAATCAAACGCAACGAAGAGCACAATCACTGTAGAGAGCATAGAAAATTCTTGTCCCTCTTCTATATAGGATCGGCAGTATACTGGGTTCAACGGTACAGAGAAAGTGCAGGGGAAGACTCAATAGGAAATCCCTTAACAAGGATTCGAGAAGCATCAGTACCAAGAATATCACGAGATCATAGAGTGCGAGATCTATTTTCCCCTACGTTTCAGATAAGAGATGCCATAGGGAATTCTCCCTTCGTCCACTAACTGTACAGTGTGGGTAAAGAGGGCCCTGAGAACCTCGGAATGGTAGGTATTCTATCGTTAAACATATTTTTCAAGAATTCATTCGCCTAGATCCTACGGAAAGAACCTAATTATTACAAGCCTCAAATGCGATGTTGCTCTCGTGGGGAGGAGTGTCTGGCGAAAAACCGAATTTCATAAACCACTTTTAAAATCATGCATACCGACCAACGTTTCGTTATAATAACATTCCGGTAATGCCACCAAATATGTGTAGTACAGTAAAACTCGTTTAAGACGCTCCCGCTTCAACCACTATCCCGCTTGATATACCAAGATGTTTAGTTTTCTCCTGATCCCAGACCCGAGCACTCGAATCAAATGGAAAAAACGCCGTTTTAGACGCTATCAACGGATTTCCCTAATCTCTAGATGCGCTGCAACCTGCTATAGCTAATCCTCTGCTTCATTAAATGGACCAAAGAAAAGAAAGTTGAGACATCAGAAAGCAGGCCCATTTTTATCCTACTGTCGGAGACGATACTAACTCTGAGATAGAGTGAGATCTTCCCTAGAAGTTTTTCCTTAGGACAGAACGTTAGATTGTAAATCTCATGCTATGAATATATCGAATGAAACAGAAAGGGACTGAAGTGTTTTCTTGGCTGTTGAGCGTAGATCTCTTTGAGATATCGTCCTATCGGACGACCTCATACCACCGCTGCTACAATATTCGATTTTTCCTTCATTATCTATCCCCATGGTAATAATTGCTTCATTTTAGAGTAAAAGAGGACCAAAATGAAGTAACAAGGTAATTTTATCGAGAGGGCAACCAGTATTACACAACAATACTTCGCTTTAGATGTCCCATTTTTAACTGTGGCAAAGATGGTGAAAGAAAGCAGTGGAATTTTCGTTTTAAGATATAAAACACTTATTTTAGTATGAAATATCAATGGTGCTCTCTTTTGTTTTATAACGTGTAAAAAATATAAATCTTCTTAAGTGAAGCTCGCTTGCTTGCATCTTAGCGTAAGTTACGCGGGTTGTGCCCAAGGGCTATTTTTGTAACCAGATATACATAACAAATAAGATACAAAAAAAGAAGTGTACGTGGAGAGGACCCAATATATAAAACTTATTTACAAAACCACAGGAATTTCGTGCAATATGTTTTTACTAGCATTCATATTAATCGTGGAATCAGATCCAGCTAGATTAACTACTTTTGGAAGTTTAAGTTTAATAACTCAGAATTTTAAGCAATCCAAAATTTGAGTATCTTATGGCTGCAGTGAAGATATCTCACTAACCTCAACCACATGGTCCACATACTCAGCAAACCTTTCTGACACCTCATCAATGCGACGAGAATCTCCTGCTTGAGCTACATTTCTTAATGCTGACACCATATCAGCAACTACACCATTACCAGATGTAGGATCTCCCATTTCAGCCAGAAGATCTGAAGCTCTTTCTAGTGCTGCACGCCGAAGAAGGGTGCGGAGGTCGGAGGTAACTTGCAAGAGAGCACCAGTTGCAGCATCAAGTTGTGGTACTCCAATGGTTTCCTGTAAAGAGTGCAATGATTGGCTATACAAGGTTAATGAAGCAAGGATCTCTAAATGTAACTGGCTTTGAAGTTGAGAGTTTGAGTTTGCTAACTTGTCAACTTCTTGTCAGAAGAGAAATTAGAGTTGAATGAGGGTAAAATACAAGTTAAAAGGATCATAAGCATTGTTGCCTCAAGATTCAAAGTTTAGATCATAACTCCAAGATGATAATTAGCTTCGTTATCAAAATGGATGGATAGATTGAGGCAAGAATTCCCTAAAATAAAACAAGAGAGGAATACTTGGTGAGTACAGGTTAGGTAGAAATCATAAATAGTAGATCATAAATGATGGAATCATGGAACCATAAATGGAAAGATGGAACAGGTATATTGAATTTACAGTTAGAAATGTGAATTAAAGAATTTTATATGGCTTGGGTGGTTTAGAGGATAATTTATGGAGATATCTTGACTGGTAAATACCTGATATTCTAGAAACTTCTTTGAGATATTTTAAAGAAAAAACTAATAAGACAAAAACTCATTAAACTCACCTCAGCCTCATGCATTAATGCATTGAGTTGTAGCCGTGCACGGTCACAAAGCAGAAGGATTCCTTCTCGATGTTCATGACTTGTATAGGCAGAGTCAGTAAAGTCCTGAGTCCTTTCTACAACAGCATCAAGTGCAGCCTTTAGACGTTCCCGGGTCCCAACTCCTCCCCGTACCCCCCCAGGCATTCCATCCTCAGGAGTTGGACTGCGATCCTCCAGAGAGTCCTATGGGAAAAAGCACATCAACACACAATGAATGGATATCTGCATATCAGAAAAGTGTACCCCAAGTAAGATGGGCTTCCTAAAATATTAAACACAAAAATAATTAATATTCTACTCATACTTTTTATTTAAAGGAGATCTTCTAATTTAAGTAATAGTTAATTACACAGTGTAATTAAGGAATTTTCCTTGTAAATGTATTAAAAATTGGTTATTATGAATTACAAAATTTTTTGCATGCATGTTGTAGAAGATACCACAAATTTCAATTTTTACTGAGCCTCACAGAGTTATTATGAAGTTATAGTCATTGAAGTACAACTAAAGTATTGAAGATTAGTTTATTAGAACACTTGAAATTATTGCTTATTCTCAAACAACGGCATAAATTCAAGGAAAGTATAACTTTAAAAGGGTGATTGATAACTTCGATGACCTAAGTATTACTAAGATAACTATATTTGAACTTTCTGTTTATCTACACAATAAAGAAATGAAGTGCTTTTCAAGTAATGGTAATTGATGGATTATCCACTGATTTAGGTAATTTGATATTTTTTGAGATACATACTGTTTTGTTACATTTTTGCGTGAAAATGATGAATTGGGGCTGATGATAAGAGTAACACTTCTTTTATTTATTTTAGACAAAAAGATTCTTTAGAGATGATACATATTCTATTACAAGAAAATACTAGCTGAAATTCCCCCTGACTTTCAATGGAAAAATAAAAAATGATACATGAAATACTGATTGAAACTTACTGGACTCTTAAGAAAACATTAGATAGTTAAAGTAATTAATGATATGGAGGAATAACTATTCATTCAATGAAAAGCACATTCTATTGCTTCAACATTTGTGAGATCACATTGAGAGAAAAACATTAATTTTTAATGTATACATAGAATATGTAGATAAAGGATTTAAACTCAGAGTTGACCAAATGAAGTCATCAAATAAGAATGTAGACATAAATCCACACAATAACCCTGGCATTGAACATATAGCAAAATTTTCTTTGCATGCCTAAAAATTTTCACTAAAAATTTTCTTAAGTCCTCAAAGTTTTCCCTTTTTTGTCCCTGCAGTGATGAAATAATAGCTGCCCCTTTGTAATATGAAAAATTTAGGAGATTAAGAAACTCTGGTAACTAGTAGTAAATAAAACTGAGCCATTTTTATCATAAATACAAACTGCTAAAACTTCCTCCTCTTCTAGTCTATTATCATTTACTTTAATATGGGCTTAAATCGACCATGACTTTCTATGGGATTATCTATGAGAGCTTAGATTAAACTAATAGCTTGGTCATCAGGGGTATGGATTGCTTACAACCACAAAATTACACAAATATTTCATGTGTTTAATTCAAATCCAAATAATACTCTATAACCAAATTAAGAATCTTTATTTAATTTAATTTCTTTCGGTTCTTTTCTCAATTCTGTATGGTTATTCTTTCTTATTTATTTTTTTTTTTTGTATTTTCAAAAGAGATAAACACTGAAAATAATAAAAATGAACTTTAAGTAAGTTTCTTATACACTAATACATAAGAACACTTCATCTAGTTTGGCATCAAACTGGTGTCAGTCAGGTAAATAAAATATATTATTTTGGTAGGAAATCATTTAACAGTTTTTAAAGTTTGAAGATTGGACAACATATGGTTCTCAAGTCTTAGACAATCACTCTCACAAACACACACAGACTTTCTACTTTATTTGTAAGATTCTGGATATGATGAAAATTATTGGTTTATAAATCAACAAAAGCCATACAACAATCTGATAATTATGACTCACATCTTCATGAGTCATTCCATCATCAGGGTGGCCACATAATGTATGACTTGTCCTTCTATGAGATGGTGGAGAGCTGTCTGCCATACCAGTCATGCCAGTTAAACGAACTGTTGATGCAAGGTCTTCAAGTTGACGGATAGCTATGTGAGCTGTGCGTCCAGTCTCCCAATCTTCCTCCTAGGATAAAAAATTCCATATATTATGCAATATGCATACAATAATTACAATTATAATACAACATTTCAGTTGATGCAAGCTCATTTCTCAGAGATTTCAAGCAGCTTATTCTTTCTAATTGAATTTCCTTCCATGGAAAGCAGTCTTGGTATGAAAAGCTCACATAGCAAACACATGCTCCTTACTACAGGTCTCTTGTAAGATATTTATGGGCAATTTATTTCAAAGAGGTTTTGATGGAAAAGTAAATCAAACAATAAATTGAGACAAAGTAATAAAAGAAGGGAATCTCTGGTAATTTATCTAAGGTCCTTCCCATTAAAAGAGATGATTCTTATATGCTTGTACTAAAAACTATATTAACATATCAACTTACTTTCCCTTTCTTTGGAAACTCTACTAATTAGAAATTACTAAATTTACTAAATGAAATTCCCTAATATACTTCTTTACCTTGATTGTTTAATGTATACAATTTGTGATGCAAGTCAATGGGTTTTTGATAAAGTAGTATAGTATAAGTAGCAAGACTTATAAATACTTGATCTTTTGAAATTTTGGCTAAAGTACTTAATGCAAATAAATCATAATTGCTGGATTAATTTTTTTATGAATACATCTTTCATAAAAATTAAAATGATATTTAGTATTTATGAATCACATACTTTTTTACATTCCAAGCATTTTCAAGAAAATCTTTTTTACATTTTGCAACTCTTTATAAAAATATAATTCATACAGATCATTTCATAATGACTGAAATGAAGTAATTTTTCAACATTTGAAATAACATGTAATGAATTAAAAATACAAGACTTGTAAAATTAATTAAATCATGTCAGACTTAAATGGTGAGATTCCATTGATATATGAAAGGATTTTTATTCGTTAAGAAAACAAAAATATGAACAAAATATTTTCACATGGCAGTTCTAAATATTGAATCAAAGAACCTTAGGTTAACTTCACCATCATATAGCAAATGCAATGAAAAACATACCTCTGAAGCTCTGCGGCCATGCTGAAGTAGAAGTCTGTGCTCAGCAGTAGGTGCAAGGAATAAGGGGGATGGAGTAGGTGAAGGAGAAGACGATGAAGAAGATGCTCCTGGGGGCCTTCGGCTACCCTCCGATGCTGAGAGAACACCATCTTTTACTACATAATGAATGAGGTCCATAGCTCTTCTCATCTGACAAAAAACGGTGTCCCTGTTTTCTCTAGCGGAAGGACAGTCTGGATGTCGAAGGCATGCCTAGTAAATTTAAGAAGAATAAAAAATATCCAGTCTGAAGCATCTTTTTCCAAGGCAGTTTTCAATGAGGACATAGGAAATACCTTGGATGAGGTCAGTAACATAACAGTTGAACGTTCTAGAACTTGACGTGCTGCAGCCATTTGAGCTCTTCGACGTTCATCCTTAAGGTCGCCTTGACGGTCTCCTGTGAGGTGAGCTAGTTCCACCATTTCCGCTCCAAAGTGTCCAAATGCCTTGACAAACTCAGTGAAGTTATTGACACTCTCAAGTCGCCCAAGACTCCTTGCCACCTAAATTAGAGTAAAAGTAAATCAGTATAAAGTATCATATGGCATAGCTTTGCCTGAATTGGTATGCCATGCAAGAAAAATAAAATATAATTTCAATTGACATATTTTTTTATATTTCCAGTTCCTGTAAAACTTTCACTATTTTTTCTAAAGAGTTACCTTCATGTTTCCAAATTATGCTGAATATCTTTGCAAGAAAGTTAATAAAATAGTACATGTATAATAATTAATCCTTGTTTCCATATTTGTTAAAGATGACACAATGCATTTACTTTTCAGTCTTCTGTATTCCCTGAATGGTAAATAAATGAGTTTCTTCATTTTCAAACTATGCATAGCTCATGCATCCCATGCATTCTAATCTTTGTTAAAAATTTTCTTATCAATATCATAAAATATTGACAAAATAAGATTTTAATTAATATTTTCTATAAACAGGGGTGTGCAACATGCGGCCATCATCATGATTTTAAGTTGAGAAAAAAATCAAGCGCTGGAGCTCAAGCTTAGATACAGAAAACTTTAAAAAATACAGAGTTGCTTGAATTTATTTTCTTTATAAGCACTGGACTAATAATGCTTATGGTCATCTTTACTATATTTAAATGTGCATTAGACTTTCAGGTTGCATATAATTTGACAGAAATTTATTAAATCAATATCTTCTAATGTGCAACATCAAAACTAATTTCCTACAAGAGGCAATTTAAAAATATAGTAAGCATTAAGAATTTTGTGTTTTTAATACAGTGATAATTAACTTTTATAGCCATGAGATAAAGCAGTTTTGTGGAATGGGTGATATATAACATACAGCCAAAACAACATCAGTTAAGATACTAGACTGGATTTTTACTAAATTTTTCTCTTACAGCTTTGAGTATCTATAAAAATGAAAATAAAGCTAATCCTTGAACAGTGGCGCGGCATTCATGCCCTTGAATGTAATACCTAAACACCCAAATCAGTTTTATTCTATGCATTTCGAATTCCTCTGTTATTCATAAATCTGAAGTTTGTAAATTATACCTAATGACTAAATCAGATAGTCATAACCTCTTCTTAGAGCAACTGTTCGTTCACTTCTTGCATCATGGGTAGGTGTAGGTGATGCTAGTCAAAGAATTTTCAACTACAAGAATATCTCTTCGTGGACAGTTCCATTTTGAAGTTGAGAAATTTAAGTTGTTATACTATTTTCTTGTAATAATTAAGAGAATATTAAGTATATTTTTATTTCATATGTTAAAAATGCAGATAGCTAGTTATTACTTAGTACTAATGGAGAAGACACACTCACTAGTAATAATATTATAGATGTGGTGAGAGGATGGCTCTACATCAGAGGCCAATTTATTGAGATTCTGTCTGTGTGTATGTTGAATATACCTATTCCAGGATTGCAATTCTATCTAACCAAAGATATAAAAAATAAAGCTAGTTGAAGGGTATAGCATTACCAAAGAGAAAAATCCTTATATTTTGTAATTATATGAATTTGCAATATAGCTGTTAATTACAACATTTTTACAAACAAAAAAATTAAAATAAAGATGTTATTTCCTGAAAACAATTATGGGGATATATTTTATTTGTAAGATATAAGTTATTAAGAAAAGCTAATTACTCACAAACTTCAATCATCAATTTTTATGATAGAGAAAATTCTTCAGTTACAAAGTTCTAACTGAATAAAATTAAGTATGTTTGAAACAATTATAGCAATTCAACATCAAGGAATTAATAATTTAACTTGACTAGTTACTTCCAGAAGAAGCTTTGAAGACATGTGCCTTTCTAACTTTAACAAACCTTAAATATAGTTCACATACTCTTCAACAGAAGAGATAACTGAGAGCTTTTCAATGAATATTAAGCAAATGAATTTCTATTGTGTATAATGTATTTGTGTTATTCTAGTAAGGAACCTCAAACAGAAATTAACTAGTAAATTAACTGGTGTTTTGCAAAGGACACACAAACATTGCAGCATTAGATCATTTGAAAATTTCCTCAAATTACTGTCATAATTATTGAAAACTTTTTGCCGATGAAATTTATGAACCGAATTTAAATAAATCACAAAATCTCATAATTAAATGCTGCAACATGTATAAGAATGTAATGATATTTAAATGGTTGATTTGAAATAAAATTCAGATTTACAAAATATGCATATTTATAATTTTTATTGGGGCTAATGCAAAATGTTGCAGCTCTTTACATGCTTAAAACATTTACAAGAAGAATGATGAATTAATGTATAAGGAATTATAATGATACAAATTCAAAATCTTTAAAAAGCAAAAAAATATATATCTGATATTTCTCTGCTTTTACAGGTAACAAAAGATACATAATTTTTGTTACTATCACCTTCTATAATGAAGTTAGTATGAATTGACAAATTAGCACAAGACAGCAAATATTTGCATATTAAAATCAGTATTCATTTTATTCCAAATTCAATCATGTATAGAGGATTTCTGAATAGCATTTCAATGTTAGTCATCTCAGACAGTAAAATTCATATAATAAAATCACATAAATCCTTTCTTTATTGTTAATTCGATGATGAATTAGTAGTTACCTGTCACAGTAACTATATGCTTCTTTTATATGAAACAATGTTTACTAAATGTTATTATATCAATCAACTCACAGAAAAATTTTAGAAAGATCTATTGCATACCTAAGTAAGTCATGCCATATATTCCATTAACCCTCGAGCAATATCTTAAGAAAATTTTTTCAACCTGAAATTAATCATGTTTTGATGCATTGCTTTAATAATTGCATTCTTCATTTCCCTGAGGATAATTATCACATCTTAATAACTAAAGATACATGCTCATAGACAAAAATGAAAATTCTTTGACAACAGATGCTAATGCAACAAACAATATCCTTCTGTACTTTTTGTGAAAATTATGGGATTTGCTCTCAGAGGGTTAATAGTACCATGCATGAATTCTATTTTTACATAAAAATTGTTATTAGTTTTAATTATCATTTTCACTTTGATATTTTTCTGGTCTCAGAGTTAAATCATCATTTAAAATTAAACTAATATAAGTTAACAATTCTAACGTAGAATTCTATAAAATATCTATAGGAAATTTTTAACAGAGGAGGTTTAAATCTTAGGACCACACATTTTGAAATAATTATTTCCACTACCTGCAGGTGGGGAGAGGTATTCAATAATTTGGAATAATAGAGCTCTTTGATATCTATGTGATTAAACATTTATCTAATTTGAGAATGTCATTTTAAAATAGCCATAATTACCCTTTTCGGCTTTCAAATTAAAAATACTCAAATCCTTGGTCCAAGTTAAGTATTCTGGAAAATAACAAAAGCAGTTATGGTGCATTGAAATTAATTAAATCTGTTTTTAGAGTACCTTGACTGAGTCATAAATGTAAAAAACCAGAAAAGGATGGGAAAATAATTTCTCAACATGCATGAATCCTAATCTATCTCTACTTTCTTAATTTACGAGAGGAAAAATTGATTTATTCAGATGTTAAAACTAAACATCTCCATAAGATATTTATACTATTGTTTATTAATCAAGTATTCCTATTTATAATTTTCAAGTCCAGAAACTTTTGTTGGTTATGATAAATTTCATGAGATAAAATAGCCAATAGTTCAGATGAGAGAATGAGTAGGTAAAAAATAGGAAAATTAAAATCCTAGAATTAATATTTTACGTGAATAATTATAAAATTGAAATCATAATTGTATAAAAAATATTCATTCACTGTAACCAATAATTATATGTATATAGGATGTACGTCATTTATTAAATGAAAATTCTTTCCCTTTTCCACTCCTCTACTGCAGGATCCACTGGTCGAAATACAAATGAAACTGTAGTTGCTCTACTGTGGCTTTTTCTCATCTCATAAAGAATGCTACAAATGATGCTGTGCCTCATGCACATGCATACATAAATATGGTTATCGTTTGGGTGGAAAAAATCAGCCAATTTAAACATGAATTAGCATAAAATTAATGGTCTACAAGATGCCCCTAATAGGTATGTATGTACCTAATATAACTCAATTTTAGACATTGGCATTCATAAAAAGTACATCTATAAGGCAATAGATAAGGTTTGAGCTTAAACTATACATAAAGCTAAGAAATATATTAGTCTCTTTTCACTAAAGTTCATAAAATATAAGACATCAATATTTAAGTTGCTTTGATATCAAAATTTTGGAGCTGATGTGGTGAAGGCTGCATTTTTGTTACTAATAATCAAAGAATATTAAATCATTGATACAAGTAAAACTTTTTAAATGTCATAGCCTATTTTGGGTTTATGAAGTTAAGAGAGTATGCTACTTGTTTCCACTTCAGTTATATAATAAATCTGTAAAAGATTTTATGATTGAAAATTTTGCCTTCTATCTGTACACTACAAAATATTAACTAACAGAAGATGGTATTCCAAACAAAAAAATCTCTTGCCTGTGAACACTATGTTTATCACATCTAATGTATCATAAATAAACTGAATTTGATATTTAAGATAAATTGTATGCACTAGAATCTATGAAGCAAAATATAGCAATTGATGTAGGACTATAGTTTATGTACACACTTGTATATTACACAGCTGGCCTTGATGGCAGAGAGGCAGAGTGTCTAGATCATGGCCACGAGACAGCTGGTCAGAATCCTGCCAAAGGCACGGATGTCTGTAATTATGATCATAATTGCCAGGCCATAATCCTGAATAGCCCTGAATGTATTGACAAGAGTTAATTTCAAATAAATATAAACTTTAAATACCATATGACATGCTCAACTTTTTAAAACTTTGAAAAACTAACATTCTTCAAAAAATAAAATGTATAAAAAACTAAATTACATCATCTTTTATAAATCACAGAATTTACTTTGTCATAGTCTAATATTATCAGTTTCTTATTTTTACTAAAACTGAGTAAGTTTATCTCCAAGATGTTATATTTGAATGCATACTTTATACAATTCTACCCAGCCATTTTCTGACATAGGTTAATTGTATTTTCAATGCAAACATTTCCAAACATTTGACTGAATTGCAAAATTCCTGGCCAAAGAAGGTTACACACCCCTGTAGAAGAATTCATAAATAAGGCTGGAAAAAAACTTAGTCCAAAGCATAAAAAATAAGTAAAAGATCAAATCAAATGTTACAATCTGTTATCTTTTAATTTGGTACTACTTATGAGTAGGTAGTAGTACGCACACGGATGAAAATGGAAAGGGTAGATTTTAAGGATTTGAAGGTGGGAAGAGGCAAGGTGGTGCAAATGGGTGGTACATGAGGTTACTGTTCGTTTCCGTATGGTGGCGCACCCTGTCCTTGGCCAGTAGCAGTTGCTTAACGACCACCACATCTGCCAACAGTAGAACGCGTGTTACAGAGGATAGAAGACACCGGGCTGCCCTCACTACTGCTCCTCTTTCCCTTGCTGCCTCACTTGCGCCTTCACACAGCCTTTCTATTGCTGCACCTGCAGCCACCAATTCACAAAAGAAGTGTGTAAGAGAATCAAATATATTTTACATTAAAAGTGGGGTGAAATCCCACATGGAATATTAAATTTATAGACGTTTCAGCATTATATAATAATAAAAGATACCCTCTATATAATCCATGTTTGATTGAGGAGTCTCATGTTATGAACATTGTTCATAGTATGCGACTCCTATATCATGGTATGAATTTACACATCATTAATAAATCAATTTTAAATTCTGGCAGAAAGAGCAGTAAACTAGTATTCCTTGGCTATTTTAAAAATATAATCTTTTACAAATCATGAGCTTAAAATGTGTAGCTGAAGTTTATTTTTAACTACTGTTAATAATTTTGAATATTGATTCTTAAATAAATATGATACAATTTTCTATAAACTTAATTTATAAACTGACAGCAATGTCTGTTGATCCACAATAAGAAAGAAAATTGCAGTAGCTATTAAAATACCCTTTATGCACAACATATTGCCCATCATAGTTCAGTTCTTTACATCTAATGAAAAATATCTGTTTAGTTTCTAGGTGATCCATAGCCACCTATTACAATTCTGTTTTGGCTCTCTTTCAACCAGAGCAACTTTGAAGAGTGATGCTGATACAAATCATGTAAAAGATAACTTTTTTCTGAAAATCAACCATTTTTTTAATATAATTAGGAAACTCTTAAGAAGCAACTATTTTAAATTTTAAAATTATCAACAAATTTTAAAACTCATTCAATCAATTATGGAATAAGCAAAGTAATAATTAAATCAAATAAAATGTTATTATTTGGGAATATTTCAATATTAACATTAGGGTCGCTCCCAAGAAATATTGTTTGGAAAAAAATTGGAGACAAACTTTCCTCTAAAACAAAGCCGATGGGAATTCTGAGACTACCAGCTGAACAGTAGCTTTGAATATAAAGACATGAGTTTTCCTAGTTTTGTATCGTGGAAAGTAATCCAAGGCTCTGAAGGCAGAATCGATAAACAGATTTAAATCATTTGAAACATGATCTTATAGAAGGACGATTATTCTCTGGAATAAAGTAGTATTTACAAGATGGTGGTGTTTAATAACATATTTGCAAAATCCCTTTAAAGCAATATTTGCAGTAAAGAAATATAAAATTCGGTATTTGGGACACTTAAAACACTATACAATTCCATGTGGTTAAATAAAACGAAGTTACTACTAGTCATCATCAAGTTACCTGGCTTAGAAAGTGCTATTATTCTTTATCCTAATATGGAAATCCAGAGTGATGGTACATCTAAAGATTACAATTATAGTATTATGTTTCATCAGAATTGTATGCATAAATATCCAAAATTGTGAATGACTTTAATTTTATTGAAACGGATTCTATTTTGGCTTATTTTGTCGGTAACTTGAAATTTTATATCACACAAGCATGATAAAGACACATTCGCAGTAGACACATAAAGAATCATAACGGAAGCAAATAAGATCATTCAAATTAACGTGAACTAATGTTATAACAAGTGCACCGAGATGAATGGCGCACCTTATCTTCTCCATTATGAAAGAGCAACGAGAAATTTCAGCGTCAGTAGCACACCTGTCAGCCTATTCCTACGTTCTTTGCCATCGACCCAAACCCCGCCCAAACAACGATGTCTAAATCTCCCCAAGACTGCAGTCTCCACTTCTCGTCCTCTCACTTCTTCCCACGGTTCACTCTTTTCTTTTTCTATCAACAGCTAACTCCCCCTTTCCAATTTCCTCTTCTTTATATTCGGACCATCTTCCCTCTGCGACTCCGACCGCCTATCTCTTCTCCCCAATCTCATTCACACGAGACTACGCCCCTCTTGGCCACATCTGCTTGCCTCTAGTGTCCCCTTGTCCCTCTTTTTTCTCCACACCTCACCTCATAGTTTGTGGAAAGGTCAAATTAGTTATTTAACGTCGGGAAAGTCTCTCTTTTCTCATTCCCTTATTCATCGAAATTTTTCTAGCCTGATTAATGTTTTAAATCGCTTAAGTTATATTGATTTAAATTATATTTTGAATTTTATTCGGAGAATTTCCTAAAAAATTTCAAATAATTAGTCTATCAAAAACAATTATCCCTAGGCAAACGAACAAAACTGAAAAGCATTCTGATGACAGTTTCAGTTTGAAGTATTCGAAATCGATAGAATTTAAAGCCGATATTTAATCCCGATATATTTAAATCAAAAATCATATACATCTTTCAGTAATATTGAGCATATTGTAATGTTGTATGATTTAATGCGAATAAATTACGAGATTCACCCTGTATTTTTGGTGATATCAAATAAATAAATTTTCAAACGATTCCATTTTCACTCTACTTTATGGAAACAGAAAAGGGAGCTTTCACTACATAAAAAAAGACTACCAATTTGAAATGAAAAGTATGGTAAAGAAGTTTCGCTATATATAAATTATCTTTCTCCATGAAGATCATATTAAACTTTTGAAAAGTTCGAAAGAAGAAAATTGAGACATGATTGAATAAATATCCCAAATATACTGAATTTAATCTGATGTGTTGAAAAGACGCAAAAATTCTCCGATTATTTAAATATAAACCAAACTAAGTTATTTTAACCCAAGAATTCCCACTTTCATTTTCCCCTTGTAGAGGATATCAATTGAACGAAAGTTTTCAAAAAGTATCCTTATGATTATATATTCGTGTATATCAGTAAAGTAATGCGGTGAAGAGAACAATTAGGGACTGTCAGCCTTTCTTCGCATCCAGAATGGTAAATACATAACATCAAACTGATTAACAGTTTCCTCGCTTGAGATACCTGTACCTTGGTCAAACTACTCGGGCCCATTATAAGGGGTATGGGTAGCTTGTTCAGGGGGCAGGATGATTATTAATAAGAAGTACATCACGCTATCGAAGTATTCCAACATCAGCTGGGTTAGCAACATCTTCTGATTATTTCATGATATTGTCATGCATGTAATCTTATGGCCTAATATCCAAACTTTTCTGAGAAGGGAACGATAAACTTTGAATTTAATACTCATAATACTGTATAAAGAATAAGGTTACCTTTCACATAAGGTATAACCAATCGGAAGGTCAAAGCTAGGGCCAAATAGGTAGAGAACTCCCGCAGTAGAATTTCAGTACCCTAAAATATGAAGTGAGCTGAAATATCATCCGGTTATTGAAAGTCGAATAGCAAACCCAGAAACTGTTAAAACGGCGAAATAAGGGCGGCAATGAACAGAAAAATACGGACATAAAAGCGTAACTGGATAAGTTTATTGAGCGATAGGTCCTGACCATGCCGTATCTGCTGAGCAGAAACGTTGAAAACCTACGATACGGTACGTTTTCTTTGGATTGCGAAAAGGACCGAAAAGTGTAACAAACAGTATATTTTTAACTGGTAAATAAAAGTTTTAAACGAGGAGAAAATTTTACGGAAATGGGTGGTATACTCAATGTTCACTAATTAAATCTACTGTTCTCCATGTATTATGTACGTCCAAGTCGAATCTAAGAATTCAAACCAAACAAATCCAGTGATGCGGGGATGACTCGAGGTACTTAGGAGACAGTCTTTCGAAAACAACCCGTTGACCATCTTTTCATAGCGATAGCAAAGGAAATCCTTCTCAGGGTGTCTCCAACCCCCGAACTTTGCCAGACTAAAAGAAGGAGACGAAAATGCTTCATAAATAATCCGAAATTTATTTCTTAGTCAATTTCAAGAAAAATGTACATCTTTTCCGTGGGAATCGTAACTTTAATTAAATGTAATGAATATCTGTCAAAACAGATATTCAAACCATACATTGAAAAATCTCATAAGAAAAATCAAGAAATTTTTATTTAAATAAGAACGCACTAGCATTTTTATGAGGCTTAATGGATATTAGTAACAAAGGAAACATTGCATAACATTCACAATTTCAATTCCTTTATGTCTCTAGATGTTATGTGAACAGCGCCGATTTTATTTCAGATACAATGCGAATATTTTTTACGAAAAGAAGGAAGAATCATAAAGATTCAATCTCACTGCAATTGGAAGGTAAATGAAATTTCTAACGGGGGTGTTTCTATTCTTTAATATGTTTATTCATGGAGATGATTAAGCCATATATAGCCACACAAACCGTGGAATATGGCAATTATCTAGGAAAAAAGTTGTACGCTTCATTCCTTGCCTTCTCGCCAATCGAGTACAAATAACAGAAGGACTTCATACACTATATGCTATATATGTTCCCTGCAACCGACTTTTGCCGAGCATCAGGGGGTGACCTGAAAATGAATTCTTGGAATAATTAGTCCTGGCATCTATTTCTTTGATTTTTCTCGCAGTATCAGAACGGCCTATGTAACAGGGAGGATGCAACATGTTTTAAGAACGTACTTTCTCTGAAATTTTAAAGCAAATTAAGTCTTAGTTTAAATTAGTAAAATCTGAATTCTTTCCTTTAAAGAATCTAATGTCAGTATTCTGGTAATTATCTCTGATCTGTAATAAAAATTCTTGAAGAAATGTATTCTACCTTTTTTAACTCTTGAATGCAACACTTGTCGGCAGTGTCCCATACCCTACATGCACACTCAGCTTGAAGTCCGTCTAGCGCAAAGTAACATCGCTTTTGAATCATTTCTACGTTCCTACCGACTATTCTCTAAAACAAAGCTGAGTTTCTAGAGTGCTCGTCCACACATAAATCACGTATACTTCAGGGAAGAAACTGAAGAAAAGGGAGAGAAAACAGGTATCTGAGAATACTGTAGAGATGTGAAGGTAAGATAAATGATTAAGAAAAGGAAGCTGGAACGGTGAATAAGAAAGAAGCAAGAAAGGCTGACAGGATGAAAAAGATGGACGAGAAAAGGGAAAGGAAGAGCGACATCTCGGATCAAGGAAAAGGATAATATAGAAAGATAAACAACAAATTAAGGAGACTCAGTGACAAAGTTCAGGAAAAATAAATGGAGAAGCAGTGCCATGAAATCGAGGTACTGGAAGAATTGAAGGGAATGTACTTGCAGAAAGCGAGAAGGTTAGAGACGTACCAAGAGAGAGCTCGCCGCGAGATAACCGATTTGTATATTAAAGGTATGAGAAAAGAAGAAAAAAATGACTTCAGGTGATGACAGAAATGTGGAGAGAATTCATAGAAGACATAAATAGGATAGAAAATTAAAGAGAAGATGAAGAGTGACTCCGGAGGTCCAAAGATAATGAAAGTTTAGATTAAAAGAGAGCAGAAAAAAGAAGAGAAGCAGTCAATGGGGACCACATAACAGCAGAGATATTGAAATCTTCCGGGAAGAACATGTTGAGTCGATTTACAGGCCTGACTACTTAAGTACGAGATAAAGGTGAGAGGTTAGATTACTTTCTAACAACAATCATGTCGCCAACGCTGAAGAAAGGCAATGCACAGGATCATTAGGACTTCAGAACAGCAAGTTTTACATCGCATGTGGACAAGATCGCAGCTGAAGTTATATTGGAAAGAATGAGAAGTAAGATAAACACTTGGAGAAGGATCAGTCGAAAAGGAAAAGAAGAGGCTAATGGATAAATGAGGACACATAAATAAGGGCAGATAGCATGCTGGAGGTAAACCGATGGATATTTGTCTGCATTATTGATTAGGGGAATGACTTATTATTTTTACAGGGTAAGAAGGGTATGGAGTGAAGAGGATTGGAAAGACAGTAGATTAAGAAAAGAGATTCACACCAAACAGAAAGTTATCAGGGTTGGAGCTGAGGATCAAATATAGAGAGGGGAGGGTTGTTTTCTCTTTTCTTTCTTTTCAGGTTGTATCCAGATAGACTGATGCTCTTGAAGGTTACATGAGGGATAACGGTGATAGGGAAGAATTAGGCCTATCAAATTCGCTGATGGACAGACTGACATTGCAAAGAATGGAAAAGAACTTCAGGGGATAATGAATGGAATATGAATAAAGATTAATGAGTATACAATAAGAATGATTAGAAAGAAAACGACGGTAACGTGGATAATGAAGATAGTTTTAAACATAATTATGAATGAAGAATTGTATGACGAGATTCAAAGCGGGATAATGAAAGGAATACTGAACAAGGTAATAATATCAACAAAGAGTATCAAGGTAAATATCAGAATTAGTTTTGGAAAATGCTTCACATGGAGCATTGTGTTGCATGTATTTGAAATGTGGGAAGTGGAGAAAGGGGGAAAGATTGAGAAATATGATGCGATAAGGAAAGATGAGTGAGATGTTGTATGTCTTTCTTCATTCTTCTTAAGAAGAATGCCGAAAGAAAGGCATAAAACGAGGAAGACTAACTGGAGCAATCGTAGTAGGATTTTTTAAAGTGCTTGGACAGCTGAAGTCATTTTGCACGTGGGCTCCTATTGGAAATCGAACTCGGGACCGCTCTTGCCAAAGTCGAACTCCTATACGGGGACCCCAAGACTGTTTCGGCATATTTATGGAAAGAATAGGATTCAGAAACTGATAATGGAAAAGAAGATAGTTTACAAGAGGAAGTAATGTATTGACGGAAGTACGCGAAAATGAAGAAATGGACTGTTGTCGAAGGACTATTCAAGTTGAAACCTGTCAAGGGACAGATATACCAAAGATGACAATGAAAGCGGAGAGGCAATATCATTGGCATGAATACAGTAGCATTAGAAAAGCCAAATGAGATGTAAAATTGTGTGTGAAGACAGTAGGGCACCAAAGCTTACGAAAGTTGTAAAGGAAAACGAAGCAAGATTTTTGGAAAGCCTTTGTTCATATTCATGGATTCAAAAGAGATATCGCCATTAAAATAAATCTCCACCTCTAGTGCGATGATGTCGGTCATGCATCTGAAGTTTCGACAAAATCTATGAAGAAATTCGAGCTAAATGGCAAAACAGAATCCTTAAGATAAATTTTAAAAATCCTTCTCCGGCGTTTAAATACTAAAGATAAATTCTACGCGATTTGACCGAATTAAAAGATCATTGTTATCGAAGGACTTTTAAAGCACTCTTGCAACTAAAAGATCATTTACCGTTCTAAATAAAATACATTAAGGCCCGTTCAAGACGTTTCTCGGGGGACCAAGCGAAAGCCGCGCCTCAAGCAAGATAGCTTTATAACCGGGTTTTTAATGTGGGAATAGGAAAAATTCGCGTCTTAAGCTGGAAGAAAGGCATAATTTTACCACGTTTTTCGTATGAAAGGGAATGGGACCGTGAGAAAACCGCGTCTTAAACGGCTTTTACTGTACTTGTATTTTAGCATTGACTATTTACATTAACTAACCAAACAACAATCATTGTTACATAACCAGAGTCACCTTCCTTCACCAAAGGATACCAAAAACGATATCCATTCATTCATTATTAGTACTTTCAACGAAGAGAAGTTTATCTGAAAGCATTCCGTTGCTTTTACAGGTAGAATAACATTAAAACTCAAAATAATTTTATTTATGGTCTCTAAATTTTTATCCCAAAATTTATATAATTTCCGATCATATCATTTAAATGTGTGCACTTATAGATACGACTGGACTTTCACAGTTATCATATTATTATCATTCAGTAGCATGTGGATCGCATCGGTGAACATTAATTTAAAAAATAAAGAATTTCTCGTTTGATAAGCTAAGTAATATTAAAGACTATTCACTTATAAAATAGCACTTCACTCACTAAGCAATGTTCTAACAAATTCCTACACATACTGAATATTTTCCAGCTATATTCATTCCTAACTTAACATTAATATTTTCCGTATTTCCTTTAGAACATGATAGAGGATAATGCATCGTTCAATCGCAACAATCCTTAAGTCTCGTCCTTTTTGCTACGATGAATATATATATATATACACACATATTCACGAAAGTAGAGAGTAATACGTGTGAATCTCTTTACTAAAAATGAATGTATAAACAACTATCTATGAACTAAACCTGAAAACAATAAAGAAATTATGAATATGAGCTGTTTAATATTTGTTCCATTTTCTACCAAAAAGATCTCAGAGAGGAAGCAAAAGCCGAGGATGTCGCCAAGAGAGAAACAGAACTGTCAAGCATATCATAGACACATAAGATTGAAAGAAAAGAGAGAGGACGGCAAATGATGAAATGTCAAAATGAATAATTCATACTACAAGGGATGAAATTGAATACACCGAGGTTTATTAATTCATTAGTTGACTGCACTTCTGCCAGCACTGACCCGGTTAGCAGCCAGTGAAGATTACCTTCAACAACATTTTAACTGTTAACCTCTTCTGTATTAGATGCTCTCTAGAACCATGGGGTATGTGCAGAGTACAACTATCTATTATGCACCATTTATAGAGTCGACACATCTTCCGAAATGCTAACCTAATGTTGGAGTAACAGAGGAATTCATGATTGACAAACCTACCTATGACAGTTCTTACTTACGGTGCTCTGAAAAAGGTTCTTAGACAGGGAAGGGAAAGATCTACAGACAAATGGAGAGTATATCGGTCTTCTGCGTTTAGCAGATGATAAAGAGCCCATAAAAGTCAACATCTAGAATGGAAGATCGACGGCTTCAACGGCTATATAAAACAAGTAGGCAAAGGATAATATTAATAAACGTCTTTATTTCAGGGCAAGATTGAAACTCATAAGTCTCTCCTTAAGGCGAATCATCCCAGAAAAAGTTACGATTTAATTTCAAGAGATGGCAGCACCGCTAGCGTAAAATTTGTTTTCCTTCTCATTTAATAACGGTTAACCCGATTTTCGTTTAGTGAACGGTTAAATAAACTAAATAATAATAAAATATACGCAGACCAAAAATCAAAATTTACATTCCTTTTTTAACCATCTTTTTGACAAGATCTTTCTTATAAAGATGTAATAAAATTTTTTGGTGTAGTCAGTCTGAGGAGCTAATTTTTTAAAACACGTAGCAACTTTTATTTCTAAAATTGGATGTATAGTTCTTGCATTAGCATGCATTAAAGAAAATTGTAAAACGGCAATGCCGCAGCACACCGCCTAAAAATACGGACTCTCTGGATGTGAGGGTAAGCAGAGTTAAATGCCATGCGATACCTGCGTAATCTCATGTTAACTGATAACCGTCCTTTGCCACCGGGGTCTTCCCTCGGAAGCCTTGGTATATTGTGCTTGGATGTTTTCCTCAGGCACCCTAAAATGTGCTGAGAGGGGAATATTTTTTATATTATAGAATAATTACAGAAATTGAAACTCTTCGCTGGAACTTTGAACGCACAAATATATCATTATCACGTATCACAATGCACGTAAATTTCATTTTGATCGATTGCAGATATTTTTTGTAGAATTAAATTTGTAATGATCTCCTACAATATCATCGAAATCTTTCTCGGTATACCAACCGTCGGATTTAACAATAAGATTTTCATCTTGCCTGCAATGAAAATTGTGCCAATTCGCTTAATTGAAATGTACTTTCCATAAATATATTAACTATATGTAATGCAAATAAATTTTCTTGCTCAATTAACATTAAGGAATTCAAAGTAAGGACGGATTTTCCTCCTCACATCTGTCAAAAAAAAGTTGTAAGATACATTAAATATTGTTCTATCAAACGTACAGGTCGTTACCGATAGCTGAAAAATTCTGCCAAATTAAAATGTAGTAAATAATGTAAAGTAAAAATTAAAATGCTTAATTTCTTGAAATTTTAAATGTTGTTTTACGAAATGCGACAAATCGAAGAATTCGCAACTGATGTTTCATTCGATTAAACCTTTTCACTGACTTTATGAATAATTTGTGGCAGCTAAATAATAACTTCATCTGTTAACCTGGAAACAAAAAATATAAAAAACTATGGAACACGGTCTTGAAAGAATGAATGCAAATTTAGATATAAATTTCTTTCTACGGCGCCTAAATGTCAAAATAATTAAAACTGTCAATCATTATCGCTAGATAATATTTCAGAACTGTCTATTATATGACCGCTCTACACTTCTTATTTACATTAATATATTAATATGTTACCTTGCATTTTTTAATTTCGTAATTATTCCTCTACGTCGCTTTTTCTTCGCTGACATACGGAGAATTTTGGAGCCTTTGGTAGAATATCTCGAGCTCATTACCGAATATTCTTCAGACTAGGTTAGGTGGTCGAAAACGTGATGTTAAACGTGAAAACGCATATGTTCTCAGAAACCAGACACCTCTGATTTGTTTTCGTTTAGAAGTTCATAATATCCTCTTGGGATAAACGAATTCGAATGAGAGGGGTTTAGCGCGCGCTCCCGTCAAATGCACTTCCAGAGGCAGCGTTGCAACGTAGAATTGTTTTCTAGTACTTCTTTAAAACACTCTCCTGAACAAACGATATATTAATTTATTAATATAAAAATTGCAATGTGTTTTTTAAAAAATGCTCTACACTTTGACTACCGCTAATTTTTGAAAAAAGTTTTGATAAGAAAAAAATTGTTAATAAAAATCGCAATTTCAAAAGAATAAATTTCTTCTTCGGTATCCTCGATTTCTATGTTTATTTACAGTTAAAATCCACTTTTTGATTAAAAATTGAACGAATTATTCACAAATAAGAAGGTAAATAAATTTGGCTCATTTTGGTGCTGCCACGTGGGAGAATTTCTTGGAACTAATGCAGGCACGATTCGCCTTAAACCTAACCCCAACAGGAAAATAGGATTTCGGATAAAATTAACTAAAACAAAGGTAAGGTTTAGCAGCACAAGAGCCAATATAGCTTCGAGATATCCCTAGATTTCTGCTCAGAATACATTTACCTGGGACAACTGTTGAAAACAAGAGGACAATGGAGTTAATGAAGTGAACAAAAGAATTTAACTTGGCTGGAGCGCCTTCGGAAGGAAAGCGCAAGGTTCCACAAGTACAATGGCCTTGAGAAAATGGTCTTCGACCAATAAATTTTACCTTTGTTAAGTTATGGAAGTAAAATGTTTGGATTAAACGACATGTTATCCAGTGACTAAAGAAGCGAAGAGAAAAATAGAAAACTATGTGCTGGAAATCCCAAGAAGAGAAAGAAAACGAACCACATTGGTGCGGGCTGTGACTGGAGTGATCTGCATGATAAATAAATTAAGATCACTAAAATGGAAAAGGGAATGAAGAAATGGTAACTGTTGGAAATCAGCAGAGATCAACTGTGCATCCAGAGACATGAACTTAAAAGGAAAATATATATATATATATATATATATATATATATATATATATATATATATATATATATATATATATATATATATATATATATAATTGCTTTTTCAATGAGGCAGCTTATTAACTAAAAGTTGACAATAATCCATTGCTGTCGGGTCATTTGTAACAATATTATAAAATAATGTCTTATATTAATTGAATACGTTATTTTGTATAAGACATCAGGATGCGCGACATCGTTGTTCTGTAACAGTTCGATGCTTTCATGACGACGATGCTTTAGCTAGCCTTTGTGAGGCTAGCTAAAGCATCACATTGACACTTGATATTCCCAAGTTCAAAAGAAAAACGAAGTAGTGAATTAAATCTATATTAATAAAACATCGTTGTTACATGAGTTCCTTATAACGTATACATGCACTGTTTGTATGCGTAGCTCTTACTTTTAATTAAATAATTCATTTGATAGTATAACCCCAAATCAAGTGCGTTTCATCAACATCCATCACAAAGTCTTAGATCCTTCAATAGATCGTTAATTGTTAGGCTTCACTCTGACGCTTTTTAGTCAAACACCTATCGAAGGGTATAAAGTTCATTTTAACTATCATTATAATCTATTAGGAGTGTTTTACAACTCATTCAACAGCATGAGCTAAGAATGAGAGATCGTTTGATATGAATAAAAGTTTTAAAATATAAACGAACGTGGCCTTTGCAATGTTCGTGGGGGATGTTTTACACTTAGATTATAGCATATATATTTTTAAGTAATTACCTTGATCTCTACAGTATGTACAGCATTATTATTTATATTCCATTTTTGAAATCTATTGTCATTATTCGTAATACAACTGAACCAAACTCTGGAACAAACATGTTCCGAAGTAATATTTAGCTCGAACCTTGTTAACAACTCCAGAATATGTTCTATATATATATATATATATATATATATATATATATATATATAACATATTCTGTAGTTGTTAACATGATGTGAATATGTGAATATTTCTATATTTATTGAAAATTTTCTTGGGCTGTCAACACAAGATCTGCAGATGATTCACCAATTAAAAGTGAAGACTTCCTTTTTATATTGAACTAAACTTGACCTTTCCAATAGAAATACTGCTACCGAAGTGGAATTCAATCGACTGATAGCCAATTTTCACGCTTATTTCTTTAACTTACAGACTATACTTTCAACAATAATAATGTTTGTTGAATATTAAGAGAACTAATGAAAAATAGCCTCTCACTTCCTGAGAACCTTTTATGTTTCCGTGGATCGTTTGCAAAGCTCGCTTCTGGTTTTACATGCACGAACATTGTCTTCCCCGCAATTTCGTTAGTCCTATTATTTCAGTTTTATACAAAATTCTAATAAAACCTACACAATTTATGCATTTGTTAAAATACTTTTAATCCTATTAACAATCCTTTTGATGGATAGTTTGAATTTTCGCTTCCTTACCAATGTCTCAAACTATAGTTTTGAAATAATACAAGGTTCTGTTTCCATCTTCGATGGATTTACGAAATATGACCCTTACAGCTTCTCAAAGCTAATTCGATTGGGTATTGAAATCTATTCGGTGCACAATGAATAAGGTAAAACATTGGATACTTAGATGGAGGAGCGTTTATATTTAGTTCAGTTGCAATATTATTTACAAACGGATAATTATTAGTAATAAACTGAGTTATATTGTAGAGCTGAATTAAATTTCTCTACAGCAACATCATCTTGTTTTTATTGTTTCTTTCTCTGAAGCATTACGATGATCTGCTGACAAATTGTCAGCTAATTTTATACCAAATTTACAGCTAACATTAAAATGCCCTACCATGTTCAGGAAATCGAAATCATTTTTATTTTACAATATGATTCTTTTTCTTATTTCCAGACATGTTTTTCATACTGTTTTCAAACATAATTTTCGATTCAGCAACTACTGCAGAATAGAGGTGATAAAATTTCTTTGACTGCAAAAACCTATATTCAGCGATAATGAATACGTTACAATCATGTAAGTCAAATGATTTTCATTGATATAGGAATGAAAAGATGAAAAATCGTTGCCGTTCAGGAATGCTTAAATTATTTTAAATCACTTCCCTCGCATGTTTTTGTCATATTTCTAATTTTCCTGAGGCAAGTCAAACGTTGCGAAAAGCTGCTATTTGATCTAAACGTAAAGAAAGGTTTCGTAACAACATTAAGAAACATTTATATCGTAATTATTTGTATAAACTTCGTGGAGTAAACGTAAAAATTAGTTTAAAAGATAATTTAAAAAATTGATTTACTTCAATATTACAGAATAACACAGAAGAAACGTGAAATAAGTGATAAAGAAGAAGAGGCGATGTAATTCTTTGAACATTGCGTCGATTAAAACGGACACTGAAATCCTTTCCGACACTGATTGTGAATCCTTAGAATAAAGGATGTTAGAAACTTGGCTTTGGTTATTAAATAAAGTTTGTAAAATACGTTCGCAGAGGAGTTAGAAGAAACTATGCGGCCCTCGTTTTATCTCTGACAGTCTGACAATGCACGTGAAATTATCAAGATAGAGGAACGGAAAGTTTTGAAAGCCCTTCCGTGGTCTGTCTGTCATCAACCCAAAGGCTGCTTGGATCCTCACCCACTCCACCATTAGCTACCAAGATCCCTTGCTTTCCTCAGAACCAGAATGCTATGAGAGAAAAGTCAACGAAAGTACAGCACCTTATGAATGGTTTCATTCGGAGCGTTGGATTAGGAAGTAACCAGGATGAATGCCATTTTCCTTCGTCCCGAATTTGCTTTTGTATCATCATATGAACGACTGGGATAGTATTAATTAAAATATTCATTTTTCCTCTAAGCTGCTACATTAATAAAAATTATCGTCCGTCAGCCGTCATCGAAATACAGCGGAATCACATCAAATTGGTAAGTGTTTACAAGTTTACTCCCTGACACTCGCCAACAGGCGATTTTCAAGGTATAAACGCAGATGAAAAGATGATGTTTTCGTAGGAAAGAGAAGGAGATTCCAAACCTAGGAATAATCAGACTCTAGCTATTCAAGAGCGGCAGTTGGTTCGTGAGCAGCGTACCGAGCGACTCTCCATCCGATCAATCCCTCCTCTGCCTTACAAAAGGGAAACTCTTGAGAAAAGACTGAAGGTTTACTTGAAAATGGAATGGCTTCGCAAGTGTTTCTCTCGCCACACAATGCGGACGAAGAAAGTGATAAGGCCGAGTGACGAAGTGCGCAAACGATCCCACGCGAAACTTGTTAGTTTATTTCTAGAGAAAATCTCGAGCGTCGATGGAGAAGCTTTTAGAGCCGCCGATTCTGTAAATGGGTTAAGTAAACGATGTGAAGAAGAAAATTCCGGGTGGCGAGGAACGAGGTTACGTAAAAATATAAAAACGGAAAAGCGAAAGAGCAAGAAAAGGATCGAGTTTGCCAACCCTGACCTGTGACAATCGAAATAAATAAGTTCAAGGATGGAGATTTAAGTGCGGACATTGGAGGAAATGGATCGGTGGTGGAAAGTCCAAGTTGTGGTTTTTGAAAGATGGCGAGCGAAGTTAGAACAATTGAAATGATCAGACTCGTAAGTTATACTAGGGGCGAGTAACCATCGGAAGGTCGCATGTATGAACTACTCCATCAATTATGAAACCGTAAGACTGCATAATAAACCTTCTAATTAGATAAAATCATTCGTTCAAGTAATTGGGCGTTAAAATAGACGAAGAAAAACAAATATAATTGCTAATTAAGTCTACGGAGGATAATTTTCTGTCTATTTTCAACATACGTAGAAACCAAAACTGATGGAAATTATTATAGACTTGTATTTGTTTATTTATTTCTATGTGAAGAAAGGTCGCATTGAACGCTTGGGTGGCCGCATCTTTGGTTTATACATATTCAATAGAAATCCACATCCGATTTACTCATTCTAAGATGCCCGTGGCACTACATGATGATTTCTGAAATGACGCATTCCAACTATCACCGACTTCATCTCTCTCATATCACGCATGCTTGCATTATCTTCGCCGGAATCGATGAGAGAATGCGAATAATGGAAAAGTGAAGACGACTGCGGCGGAACATTATTTGATCCCTTGTGAGCGAATCAAGGATTCTGATATTGCGCAGAATTTAACACTGCGCAGAAGCAGCGGTAGAAAATCGCTGAAATACTTGTAGTATTTCACGCTACAACACTTGAACCGTAAATTCTTAACACTAAAATATTATTGATTAGAAAAGGGGATCCTTTAAGATGCCAAAGAACGAGTCATCTGGTTATAATTAGGTAATAAATCTGTTTTTCCATTATTCTCGCCAGAACTTGAAGAAAAGGAGTCCAGGAAGACTAATTCGAAGTTGAAGGCACGGAAGCAATATCGAGGATATTCGCGGGTGTTAGGATATTCAAAGCCTCTTTGGTTCCTCGCGAAAGAGAGAATGGATACAAGATTGGTCAGAGGTATTCGATCACGGAAGTCTACCGCAATATTAGGGACTGAGCTGATATGAGGGCGCTGAAGAATAGCCGTCGAGTAATGAAACGAATGTTAATTAAGCCACGAAGCTAAAGCGGTCAAAAGCTTTTCCTAAACCTCTATGTTCGTCCTGGTTTCTAAAATAGCTGTTTCCAATCCACTAAAGAGAAATGTATTACTTTTGATCTTTTCGAGCAGGTTTTACTAAATTACCTACGAGATTATAAGATAACTTTTTCCTTTAGTTCGCAAATAAATGTCCCGTCTTATTCATTCAGCATTTTTGATGGATATTACACGACAGTGCGCATGAGGACTTTTTGTGATCGTTCCCTCATCATACTGACGCGAGGGACTGTCTTTCTCATCATGTCAAAGAACGGCGATGTTGAGAGTATCCGCGAAAGCCATTGTTTTCAAAAGGCTACCTCTTTTCTCTCGAACGTATTCATCCAAAGATTATTGCCCATGGCTGGTGAGTCATCGATCGCTCCATCTGACTCCGAGGGCGCCCAGCCGAAGGCGTTTTGGTTTTACAATATCTGGCCGATAATATCACGTAGTTGCGGTAGGAAATTCGTCAAGGTATTCTTAAGGGTTATTAAATAAATCTATTAGAATGTAATATAGCGGAAGAGAATGATAGCTTTCTCAATCTACCCTGTTGAATACTGATATCCTTGCAGTCCAAAATCTCTAGTTATAGCATTGAGAAAGTTATACTAACTCTATTGTCATAGCTATTAGAGGCTCCCAGATAGCCTAGTAGGTTTTGCCGATGGCGAACTAGTGAGGTTCGATATTATATGTGCGGAGTGACTTCAGCTGTACAAACTCTGTTAACAACTCAACTATTATAGCTCTAGGGTGGAATATTATGAATATTTATTTAATCATTGTGTATGGAGAGAATTACACCCTATCCTCTACAAGTTCACATCCTTCTGAAAAATTTTAAATCGTAAATAATTTAGATTATGCCATCGGTATATTTTTCGGCTTTATGAAATCCCTGTTTTCCTGGGCTTTACTCTACCTTGTTTTCCAGTGCCAAGGGGCTATTAATAATTTCTTCGCTGTGGTTGTCTTTGTTATTTTATGGTTGATTTTCACCTAGACATCCATTTCTGAATTAACGCTAGTTAATTTCACTGACACCATGCTAATAGGCTTACGAGTAATCATTCATTATCACGAGTCAGGAGTAATTTTTATGTAAGAGTAACGGGTATTCTTTCATCAACGGGAAGCTGCCCTGTCAAAGGCAACGAAAGACAATCAATCAGAATCAAGATGTCTGATATTCTTCCTTAGACTACATCGTAACCATCCCATTCCTATGAGTTTCCGTCTTCCGCGACAAAAAGAAGTTCCATTTAAAATACTTGAAAGCTTCTAAAATTAACAGGGCGACGTCAAAGCAACCCTCCGACAAAAAGTTTCCGACGCAAACGTCAGAGAGAGAGAGAGAAGGAGATTCGAAGAGGCAAATAATCTCCGCGTTCCATCCTTAATAATGGATGAAGTTCGGAAAAAATTGGCACGAATGAGAAAGGGTTTGATTAATCTTTCCGCCGAGAGCTGAATGCATATCGGCTTTTCCACTCCTCCCCATTGATGGAGGGGGGCCACTCTTACCTGCGGCCCTAGCCTCCTTGCAGGCGTCGTACATTTCCTCCCTGACCTCAGGGTTGCCTTCTGCGATGCTCTCACCCACGGTGACAAAGCGCTCCACCGCGAGGTTAACAGCCACCCCAACGCGTGCCACCGCCCGGCAAGATGGCGAAGGCACGAGGGCTCCGGAGCCGCGCTCCTCATGGGAGACGAGCGTGGATATCTGCAGAAGAGAGGGGAGAGAGAAGAGGGTTGTGAGAGGGAAGCCGCAAGAGGAGGGCGGGGCAAAACTCCACTTGCTTCAGCCCATCAGTGTAGCAGTTTGGAAGTATGTCGCGAGGAAGTTTACCGTGAACAATTCGACGGTTGTCAATGCTAACCTGAGTGTTTGAGAAATTTTTGTATTCTTTTATGGAAATATTTAGAATAAGTTTATGATAGAATTTTGGTGTTTGCAAATTTCAACATTTTCGTACTAGAATTGATTATTCGGTTCTCGAGCAGTTGTAACAGATGTATAGAATACATGCTTAATTTGATTGAGTGAAGTTTTTTGGGTATCTGTTACTTTTTGTTCGGTGAGCGACTGCATCATTACCTCAATCTTATCCCGATCCACGTTCCAAGTAATCTTGCGGATGTCTAAACTATGACTGTAAACATTTTACTATAAATTTGATTCCAAAATTAAAATTCGACGAACAAATTACTCTCTGCGTAACAGACAACCTAAAATTAAATGTCGTTGTTGTGCCACTAAACAATTTCCCAACCAAGAGTGTCGTGAGGTAGAATAATTTAGGTGGTTTGAATCATTGATGATTTTCCCTTGGTACAAAAATTTTAATTTAAAATGTAACTATTCAAGATGACCTTATTACAAAAGAAATGATGAGGAGAATATTGTAGTCTAAAAAGATGAAAACATTTTTTTTTGTCTATACAAGACTATCTTCCAAGGGTATCGGACTAAATAACATTCAAACGCATGAGCATAAACAGGAGTCGTTCAAAACTTAAAAGAATACAAATAACTCCAGTCTATTACAATTATTATCGGTAGTATCGTGAAGTATAGGAAAGTTTTCACGAGGGATCGAGAAAAAATCTACCCGGAAACGGGAAAAGAATCTCTCATTCAGTTTACATTCACAAGCACATAATACGTATAATAAGTCAATATTATTGACGTATACTTTTTTATCGGTTGTGACACATAAAATGAAATATATTTACTATTAATCACGAAGGAATGAATGAAATTTACATACTCCGTCCTTCGTATAACATTTTTCAAATAAGATATTCGTAATGTTCAATATTCAGCTAATTATATTAGCCGAAAAGCACTTGAATTAAAATTTAACCATCATAAGAAAAATTTTCTAAAGAAGCCCAATTAACTCTACTTTTGAACTAGGTGAATTAAAAAATATATAATCAAGAAAGTATTCATTAACTGTTTAACTTCCATATATTTAGAGCAAATGTGGGAAGCAGAACTCTGAGGTAAGCCTTTGACTATTTGAACGAGGAAAACTTTACAGTTTTCGACAGAATTAACTTAAGCGAGCGGTTCCGGCATGGCACTTCGGAGGTCGCTTAAACCAATTCAGTGATTAGCTAAATTTTTTTCTCATTCACATACTTACATGCAATATTATTAGATTCACTTTAAAAATGGACCATAAATCCTGTAGCAACGTCAAAGTTAAGAACATAAAAACAATAAAACCAGAGCCTATAAGCATAAACAGACATAAAAAACTTTTTCATAGAGCTCTCCAAAAACTATTTACGGCTTTTAACGAATGAAAGAGAGTAGCAGCAACGAAATTTTACAAATTTATATTAGTGGTTATAAATTCCTTGGTCATTCTACATAGAATATTATGTGTTAATGTGTATTAACAATGCTTCAGTAATTCATTTCATTCTGTTGTGGTTCTGTTTACGATAAATTGTTTTTCGACGTCCTTCCGTGCAAAATCCAATATCAGATTCGATGGCTCATTAAAGAGAAACAATTCTCAGACGCGACGTAAAATCCATTCTTGTGAACATTTGTCATGGAGAGTAAACAAAAATCTGAATAGAACTAAATAGTAATCCTTGTACATAAATGGTTAAGAATTCTGCGTTGCGATATCCCCAAAACTATCGGCTTTTATCCTAAGAACTAAAGTAGTTTCACAATGAAATGAATTCAACGTCAGCCATAAAAATATCAATACTCCTCAGAATGTTTGCAACCACTCTTTGGAACCGATATTTTCCATGAAATGGATATCCCGCAATAGAGAAAGATTCCATTTTGCTTTTCATTCTGCGATGGAATCGTTTCTGAGAAGCGAATGCAGAACAATTCGCCAGCCGATTGAAGTGCCATTGTCCAAATATTTTTTCGCCGCTCTTCTCGAAGAACTCTTTCGCTCGTTTTGGATAAACGTCTTTGATAGGCGCTCAAATGCCATAGAATAAATTCTCGTTTTCGACAGAAAAGTTCTCATGTCTTTAATATCCGAAACCCCACTTGTTGCCGCGACAGAACGGACAGCTCCTCCATTCGTAACTTTTTCGCACTGATCAATTGATCACACATCGCCAACAGTGACTCTTTTATACGTAAAATCGAAAATGTAACGGGAATATTGAAATGCGATAACGAAATGGACGAAGGAGATGGGCTCGAGAAATTCGTCCCAAAATCGATGCGATGCGAAAACTGTTTTTTCGAAAACGATTTTCTTTCATTCTTATCAGTTTTAGGCATACGTTTATGGATAGGAAATTACGAAGCAACGCTATGGAGTGAGATTTAAATTGGTTGTATGTGGAAGAGAAAAATATAAAGAAACAAAATCGTGATTCCGATAGAAGCTTGCGATTGATAATCATCGATTTATACGAATATACGTAATCCTATACGAAAGTACCGGAACTAAGATGGAAGTAAACGCAATTTGAAATGTAAAAAATGCGATTCACTACTGCAGTGGTCACCAAAACTACCAGAGTACCAAACCGTAATAAATTCCGGTTCAAACAAAAACCAAACATCGGCTCAGTTCCCGTTTCATTCTCTTTCGAACGTCGAACCGGTTACAACCGGTTATATTTTTGCTCCGACTATTAAAATATTTTATCGTCCCGAAATCAAAGAAATATTTCTAGATTTTTTCCATTAACACTACATTACAGTATATTTAAAATAGAAGTTAGCAAAAGTAAGTTGCAAGTTGCAGTTACTCATGTGTAGAGAAATTCCTCCAATTACACTTAAGTAAAATATGCGATGCTAGGAACCAAAAATCAGAATGGAATAAATAACGGTTTTCGGTTTCTGTTCGGGTTCGATGTCCTGATCATTACCAAGCACAGGTGGGCGTTTTAAATATTTGTTCCGGCGGATAGTATTTTCCAAATGATGAAATCGGCAGAGGATACATATAATTAAAGAACATTAAATGCACCTTGAAAGAACCATGATCAATGATGTTTCTGGCAAGAAAGCGTTATTAAGAGATTGATTTTATAGCGATAAAGATATTAATGCTAAAATGTGAAAAAATTAGAATGTATTATCCCTAGTGTATTATAAAGAGAGTACATTCGAAGAATACTTACTTTTGTATTGCATTTCTAAGAAAGATATGGTTTACAAACATTGAATTTGTATTTTGTTTATCAACTGGACGAAGGCACCAATTTTCATAACCATGTTTGGGTGTGTTATGTAAATAAACTTCAAGCAATTATAGCTATAATAAATGATTTTTGAGTAATTATCTTCATATTTGTTAATTTTAGTTACTAGGACACCAGTGGGCGGCGGAGGAGTTAGGGTTTTGACCACAGCAGTATTGGAATTAAATTTATTTAGAGAATCGCATTAGACGAAGAAGCTGAAACGTGGGAACCGTTTGAGCAGTGTCATTTCGTAAAGCGCGAGTTCCGTAATTAATATACACCCTCAGTCAGGAGCCTTTTGTCACGTGAATTTTAACCATGGACCATATAGGTTGAGATTGGAGGCATTTGAGATTTTATCTTAGCGTAGGCTGGAGAAAATGAGTCGCGCTGATACGAAAACATACCGGCGGTGGCAGTACAGGAAAGATTTTTGATTAAAGGAATAAAACGGAAGCAGAGGAAGAGGGCGATGCTATTGCTGAGAATGGATTGATTTCTAAGGAGAGTAATTTAAGTTAGGATGCGAGTGAAAAGTACGAGAGGAAGGCGAATACAAGCGTCGTTGGTAGACGTTATAGAGAAGGAAAGTAAAAGGGAAAAAGCATGCAGTTTTGGCGTGAATAAACCTAGCGAGAAGTAAAAAGCTAGTACGCACGCATACTAAAGATATACAATTGGTTTTGAAATTCGGACTGTAATACGGAACAAAATCTCATGTGGTATGAGTAAATTCCACGACGGTAAGTTTAAAATAGAAAATTTTGGGTTGCCTAGATTTTGCTCGCTAGCCGAAAATAAAAGAAATGCCTTCGAGGCGGTTTTTGAGGAAGACGTATGCATAAAGGACGCCAAACAGCACCCCAAGCGATTAATTTTGATGAGAATGGCCTGTCTCTAACAAACAATGCGCATTTCCTCATTCAGGTGCTCAAAAGTGGAAGGGCACACAAGGAGAGTTTCATGCGAATCAATATGTACGGCAAATTTCGATATGCTATGAAAAATATTACACCAGCAGATGATTTGAATCTGTACTAAATTTAGAAAGTAAAAGTAAAACCGACTTTGCGGACAGAAACGCTGTTAGATATAGAAGAAGGAGCGATCGGTAAATGGTTAAATATTTAGATCAGTGTTCCGCAAAATTTTGTGATTCTCTGACCATTTAAAGAAGTTTACGACTCTTCGTCATCAACCCCTCTACGGTACTTCTATGACATTACAACAGATGAAACAAAAAGGACGTTTATAATTTAAAATGTTTATTTTACTACACATTCTTTTTTATTACATCAGTCTTGCATAAGGATTCCAATATGGTACTATTTTTATGCCTCACTACAAGAGAAATAAAATATTATCATTATAACAAAATGTTAGTATAAATTTTGACCCTCATTCGACTTTCAGGCAGTTCCGACCCTTAAGAATGTCTTATCGACCCTTGGAGGTCTACATCGACTACTTTGCGGACCCCTGGTTTAGATATATTCTTACGAAAATGACTTTTAAATCTGAACACGAGTGCTCCAGAAAGACTAGGATGGAGCTCTTAATACTTCAGATCTCAATTAACACGCCTAGATATATAATCAAACTTTTTACCCAATACCTCATCAATTGATCCACCTAAATTTAAGAGATTAAATTCATCATTGGAAGGAAAGGAGGATTAGGTCTAAACGCCGAAGGAAAATACCTTATACCATTATTCACGCTGCTCCTCTCTCGAATCGCTTTCGGCGATTCCGAACAGCTTTTCTTTAAGAGGCTTGCCTAAAACAACTTAAACGAAATGATTCCTGGGAGGGTTTCCCTATTCGGTAATAGGAAGCAGTAAAATCACCCCAAAATGTATCGGCCCTCCGGTTCGATTCAATAGCAGCGAAGCGGGAGAATCCTTTAAGTAGATGTTGTTGTATGAAAAGGAAGAGATTGTTTGGGGACAGTTGGGTGGAGAGGGCAGAGCGAAGGCGCGATGTGGGCAATGCATCCACACTCTCAATCCTTTTGAAAACAAGGAGAAACAAGGCCCCCTCTTCCTCGGGGAAGAATTACAGGCGCTAACCACGCTAGATCGATAAATCGATAAAAACGCGATGTTTTGAGAGTTTCATGCTTGAAATGCTTCGTCCACGATCCCTTTGGAATTTGTCCGTGACGCTGATTCCGCGTGGCATGCGATTTCCCTTCTCGCCACGCTTCGGGGCACCAAGGGAAGGGGGCGGTGTTAACCCCCGGAGGGGTGCGTCGCGTAGAACACACGCAACAAGTAGCGGTAGGTCCTCGAAAGAGAGGAGTGTGCGCAAGGCGTCCTGTGGCTCTCGTCACTTACGCGCGCGTGTGTGCCATCGATCTGCTTCCATCCGCCGCTCTTGGAACCCCTCGAAAACCTCATTTTAGCCTCTGGCGCCTGAGACAAGAATGAGTCCCACGCGGTAGCTACGTAGGTCTCTTCTTGAGCGAGACATGGATACCAACTGGAAGATCGATTCCGGATGATGTGCCAGCTTAAAGACGCGAGGATTACGTCTTTCCGGGAAATGAACCGAACCTATCCCTAATTCGGACTTTGAATAGAGGCCATAATCGGAATTTATTTCCTTTGGAGGATAAAATACTTTGAGGTCTCCTCTCCTGTTGCCTGGCAGCTAATCAATCAACTGTGATGAAATAGATTACGCGAGTTACGTGACAGAAGCGGTTAGAAAATCACGAAATCATGATTCGAAGCTCAGCAGCGGAAGAGAGGCGGTATTAGCATTTTTCGTTCGATGCAAACTTTCAAAGATATTTACGAAGAAACCGACTTCCTTCGATACAAAGCTTCAAAATTAAAACGTCGATGATGTATATCTGCCTACACAACTTATTTCTGTAACGGATAAGCGGAAGAGTAAGATGCGAGCTATTTAAGGAATATCAATATTCAGAATAAAATTAGAAGAAATTCAACTACTTTAAATTCAACTTCAACAGAATTAAATACAGCATCAGATCCGAAACGTGATCAGTTGGAGCTTCAGAATTCGTTAAAAACACATAAATATATAAATTTGGTAGTTGAAATAGATCTCGGGAAAATGAGGAATATCATTTGATGAAAGTATGCATTGGACTCAGAAGTTTTGATGACGTACTATCCACGCTCTTCATTTCTCGGATCAATTCACTCAAAGCTGATGTCGTTATCATACGAGGCCAAAGGAGATCCGGAAGCCATATCATCCCACTCTTGAACAACATTAGTAATCAAAACATATAGGGTTCCGCCCTCAACGGCGTAGGTATTCCGTTTGTCTACGCAGAAGCCAAGAGTTCATACGCCTTTTCTACTATGGGCGCTATCTTTACGTTGAGTATCCGGAAATTTACCAGTTGAATGCTAGAAACCTTCAACGCTCGCCTAAAATACTATAACCGCTTCCGGCAAAGTTGGAATATTTCGATAGACAGAATTTCCTCAGAATGAACTTCGAACGAGAGTAAAACCGCTTCGCCTCTCCCCTCGCAATGTTTTCCACCGGCATCGCATCCGGGTCGCCGGAACGAGCTCTCTCTCCGGCCCTGGAGCACTAGCACCTTCTATACGCAGCGGCGGAAAGGGAGGTCACGGCACCCAGAGCGAGGGCAGGTGACAAAGTGGGGGGAGTAAAGATAATCGAACGAAACAAAGGCGTCTCCGTGGAAGATATCCTCCATAAAATGTGTTGGCCCGAGGGAGAGTCCAACAAACGCCTTTGCTTTCGCAGCCCGGAAGGGAAAGCAATCCCAAGGCCACTTGGGAGAGACACAGGGTCAAGGACGGAGATCCGCGACCCGTACTCACGCGATGGCGATCGTAAAGGGCCGCCATGGCCCCGTCCGCTCCCTCGGTGGCCCTGCGCGTGATTCCCGGACCCCTGACGCACCTTTGGGCCACTTCCATCGGAGGCTCTCGCGGAGGCGCGGCCTTTGGGTCGCTGTCGGCGGGAGACTGCTAGGCGCCCCGCGGAGCGCCATCGACCGCCCGGAAGGGGAATCGATGCAGAGATGCGCGCGCAACCCGCGGGAATCGATGGCCTCCCCGCCGTCGGGGGCCCCCACTGGCGCCACCCCAACAAAGTAAGCGGCATCTCGCGGGGCGCATTCGATTGATCCGGGGACAGATTCCTCGGGGGAGATATGTGAGGATCCCTCTCTCTTTCTTTGTCTACATAACACCAAAAAGAGCCGAATAGTTCATCTTGGAGACCTTGAGGAGGGCGTGCGAGCGATGGTCAGAAGAAGGAAGGGTGGCGCGCGGTCGAATTGGAATTGACGACGTACGCAAGCGCAGTTCTTCGAAATGTAAACTCATCCGCGGACCCGCCTTAACGTATTGGCGAAAATCTGTGCGGCTAATTAATCCTTAATTTTGTATGAATGAGAGAATGTTGTAATCTTCCTTCGGAATGTAGTGCAGAATGTGGTGTAGCGAGAAAAATCTTCAACTCACTCCGCGTGCATTTCTAAATTAATTGTTTCGCGTATTTAATACAAGATTCAGAGCTTTCGTATGAAACTGGCTTTAAAAGTAAGAAAAATTTTCAGGCAGAAAAGAAATAGATTTGACCAAAAGTTAAGCAGTTTTCCAAAATGCAGAGTTTGTATTTTGGTAATACCAATGCATAAAAGCGATTTGAAATCATTCTAATGTTCATGAGATTGTTGTCAAAGCATTTTACTCGCTGGTAACTATGGAAAAATTTATAAACTATGCTTATATTTTTAGCAATTTGCTTTAAATTGGTAAGCGAAGCGAGAATTATATCTGATGCGTTTTATGCATACCTTTCGTACATGATTTTTTGTGAATGCATTGTTATAATTCACAAGACAGTAAGAACAAAATAATAGGATTAAACATATAGTTTGCTCAATATTCAACCAATATAAAAGATTCATAAATAACTCTTTACTGTGTCGTTTATAGAATTTAAAATAATCTTCCATAATTTATCCTCTGTCTAGTATAATAATCATCAAACATATTTAAAATAAATTTTGAAAACAATTTTGATCCCTCAGCCGCCTAAGTTTCTTTCTGACAGATTTTGCTTTATATGAGTTGGTAAATCACTGCTAATCACCGATTTTAATATCCAGTTGTTCAAATAACGTTTCCATATTGTTCAAATGAAACATTTTGATCAATTTTTAGCTATAAATTTAATGCCCTAACTATTTTATCACTACTGTTACTTATCAAATAATGCTGTTGTATGGACTAGCTAACTGAATCTATCTTCATAACTCAGATATAATTCGAATTACTCATTAACTTAGGAGAATGGAAGTGGTTAAGCTCAAAATATCACAAACATAATTTGGATCATTAAAAATTTGAAAATTACTCTTTCTTATGCTCTTAGAAAATCACAAGAAAGTCGATGCCAAACTTCTTTCTTTCTAGCCATCAATATTATTTTTTTAAAGTACGACTCAAAATCACCAAAACACGCGTGTTCGTTTGTCAACATCATTAGACAAACATTTTTTACCGTCATACGTAAGTGAATGATTCTTTGTACCCTTAAGTAGTAGTATCGAAACCTCAAATTGTATTAATAATACCCTTGTACTCAACACGAACTTCCCAGCGAAACCAACCACCAGTTCAAACGATCCACAAGCATAACGAGATCTCTTTTACAAAATCAAATTATAACTCTTCCCTGACGTTTTTCCTGCAAGAGAGTTTAACTCAGTTTCGCACAGAGCAGAGGATTTTTTCTGAGGAGGATCCATGTCAATGCTGATTTCTTTGTCGTGGATCTTCAAATCGCTTGCAAAAACAGACGCAACTTTTATTGAAATTTTAATTCCTTAAAAGTCGTCTATCAATTTTTGTAATACTTGATTTTTCACAGTTATAGATTTCTACTTGGGATCTAGGATAGCCAAGTGGGTAGCGCACTTGCCTAGTTGGTGAAAATGGTCCTGGGTTCGATTTCCAGCACATGTGTGAAATGACCTCAGCTATCGAAGAAGCACCAATAAAATATTTCTACTCACTTCTATTCTCCTACTTCTCGTTCTCGAGTGCTATCAAAAATTGGGAAAGCATTATGATTTTCAAATCAAGTTAGAGCAAATTTAATGCTGAGTTTTGAGGAATAGATAAGGAGACCTTTCTGGCTTTATCCACGCCGGATACTCAATACTTGGATTCATCCACCCACTCACCGTAATGTTTACGCTACAAAACCAACCCTCACAAATAACATAAATCTGCTTTATTCACTTAATCGCTTACGGCAGTGTGTCATCATCGTAGTTTTCTTTTTTGCCTCACTGGAAGAAATGAGATCATAATATGATTTTTGCTATTGTAAGACTGCAATCAGATGAAGTCCGGAATATTCTAAACGGTATAATTTGTTAAATATTTCATAAAGGGAGTATCATTTGCTGTCTTCATAATACTCCTGGGTTACTTCTTAGGAGCATAGGGAGTGAAATCAACTGGAAAGTGTGAGTGCCAAATATTTTCAAATAAACAGAAAGCGTGCCAACGATAGTGTGAGATGAGGACATTTTTGATTTCATTGCGACGACAGAAGGTCAGTCTGATTTCATTGATAAAAATATTGTAGAAGAATTTGGTGGGAAAAGTAACATTATTCTAAGCTTATTAAATCTTACTACTTTACATCCGGTGATACATAGTTGTTGATACGTTATCAAAACATTCCAAACCTATTTCTAAACAAAAAGCATCTTTTTAAAAGGTTTCCTTATTGTCAATCATCATTCCTTAGATCGGTGCTTTAGATTTCAGATTTATGTATAAACCCTGCGATCTGCCAGTGGCGTATGGCAGAGGGTGCATTAATATCAACATTTTTACTTAATCTACCCTATAAGCTTCATTAATACACTTTAGAAAGAATTAATTCCTTGTAACGCTTTGTCGATGCCTCTCGGAGTTCGTGCCCGTTGTTTACTGGAATCACAATGTTATCTACTTCATAAAAAGTTCTGAACTGACGAATTTTTCGAGAAGCTTCCGTTGTTAAACTGGTCTTCTCACCTTGAGCGAATTACCACGAGGGATTTTATCCTATCCTATTAATGCTTCCGTCGAACCTAATAAAACAATCTGCTCCACGTTGAGCCATTTCTAAATCTGAGATTAATTCTACGTCGTTCGTGTGGATAGCAGATCGCCCAGCAGTATTCGAGACTGGGAATGAGGGAAATATAGGCAATTCAGCGATTAACAGCAGTCAATTACAGTTAATAATAGAAGGGTAAATACAAACCTTTTACGAAAGGTCTGGTATTTACAAACCTTTTGCTAGCTTTTTCGTTAATAAAGGAAAATAAGAGAGATATATCGAACCACTTTGAGTGGTGCGAGTTCCTCTTTCAATCAAAATCATACGAGAAGGCAAAAATCGTCTATTACAATAGGAGAAGCGGCGGGCTGTGAAAACCTTTTGATTATGCGATGAAGCAATGGTGCCATTCAAATTCTTTCAAATGTGGTAATTAATTACATTCACAGACATTTATTGTGGAGTTCAAATATTTCTATTGATGAATGAGTTATTGATTACGCAGTCGCATTTCTGATTTGCTTACATGCCACAGGTTTTCTAACTCTTTAATCGTTTTCCTATTATAATGGAGCAACAGTTAATTGCCGCACAATCATCTGAATACTTTTTCTTGGCGGAAAGGTCATCTTCCTTCTGTTAAAATATTATAGATTTTAGTACAATTCAGAGATGAACTCTGCATCTGCATGAATTCACTAAAATTTATTGATACTTTTCCCATTGACAATTCTCCTGAGTAAATAACTTACGATATAGAATACGTTTTCGATTCCCTTGTAATTGTTTAACCGTCGAAGCTACTCCTTGGATACGACCTCTCAATAAAACAGACACCGAAAATTTATTTTAATTCTATGAATTCGATCTGTTTTCGATTATAGAGCAGAAATAGACCTAATTTGCAGCTTCACTAGTCTATCGTGTTTATAGATCTTTAGTTTCAACTTCCTCGCAGATAACGAAATAAAACTGGATAATTTCCTAACTTACCTGGCATGATACCGATAAATATTGCATCCAAACTGAAAGCGTAAGCGTACAAAACATTGCAAATAGATATGACACTATTAAATTTCCCGTCGGACATTTTTCAAGCCTATTCTTCCTTGGGACTATTAAATTTCCTCAAAGAAAAATATTCTCTGATGAAATTTGGAACGGTCGATGTCAGTTGAACGATCGAAAGGAAATGGTTGGTCGCAACTGCTATATTTGGTACGACCTCTTCACTAGTCTATTGCGAAAATCGAGTTGTTCGCAAGACTGTACGTATAACCATAGTAAGCTCACACCAATACTTAAGATTCATCGCGTGCACATTTATACACAGTGAATGTAAGTTTAAAATGTTCCTCTTTTTCTCAGGTTCTCTTGTTTTTCTTTTGATAGAAGCCTGAATTTTAGAAATAGTTTACTTTTCAGTTTTTTATAGAAGAATGCCAGCAAAAAAATTTATTTTTCTTAAAAAGGAAAATTTTATATATAAGTAGTAAAATACTGAAGAAAAATTAACAGCATCCTAAACTGATGTTGGGATAAGAGCAGGCAAAGCGGATGGCTCATAGAATAAAATAGTAAACGGCTTTATATAGGGTGAGATTGAAACTAGTTTCCTCTTACATTCAACACTTTGTTGTCGTTTTAGAGGAATAGAGAGAAACAAAGCAATAAAAAGGTATGAAGGAATAAACAATTTAGTGGATTAAGAACTTATGTTAAGTACTTAGGAAATAATATCTATATTAGATTTCAATAAAAATTTGTGAAGGTTTGCATGTTTAAAGGTTGTAGAAAAGATACTTCATCCGTTGATGTCTTCTTCTTCCGAAGAAACATAAGACTGTGCCTGTTGCGTTCCATTCTTCTCTTCATCCTTTTCTTGATCTTCCAGACGATCCCCTTCTGTATGGTAGGTTGATATAGATTCTTTTAGGTATTCTTCTCTCGTCCTTTCTAACAAGAAGATTTTTTTCTTTCCTTTCTGATCTAGGATGTTTATTATCAATTTTTTCCCACATTTGTGTTTCTCCTTCCATCGTTTGATGTGTTTCCTGTTATTTATCGGAACATTTTCGTCTGTAATACTTGCATCCGTTGTCGTCCAAGTTTCGCGGCTATATTTTATCCTGAGAATAGCCATTCATTCAAAACATTTTGTCAGCGTTCCCCTTCTAACTCTGTTATTTAAAGTTCCATGTACTCTGATGGTGATATATCGTTTGATATTCTTTTCTAAGTCTTATTCTTTTTCCTAGGTGGTTGAAAGAGTTTTTTCTTTCAATTATTATATTTCCATTTGATATATTACTGTATATGGGTCCTTACTTTCTTAAGTCAATGCTTTTGTATTAATACTTCTATATTTCTATTTTCCTTATTTTGATGCATTCGATACGTTTGCGATGATATTGATCGTCGAATTATCTCTGAAAAGAGATTTTCATTCTTTCCGAGGAATGAATAGCATCAAATATATAATATAGACGCAAATACGACACTAGTAGTCGAGGGAACCTTTCAGATTCCGGACCTGCTTCTATGACATCACCGATGAATTTGCTACATTCAGAGGCACGTAAAAGAAACGATTAAAAATTAATATTACTGAAAAATTTCTTTAATTCTATGTTTTTGTTGGAAATTGCAAATTACACCTAAATGAAGAAAACTAGCAATTATCTCCTAAATAACCAGAAGCCAGAATACCATCATTGTTCTGACAGCTCAAATTGTAAGATGTGCTGCTGAACCATTTCACGCTACGTATATGAGATAAATTAGTCAAATTAGTAATGCAAGAGATTATTTTATACATAAAGAAGAACTAAAATACCTACATGGGTGGTCTGAAAAGTCTCCGACATTTCACCATTTCTCGACATGTTTTCTGAATATTTATCTTAAGGCTCATTTCTCCCATGTTAATTATAATTAAACGTTGATTTTGGAAAGAGTTGCTGACAGTCACCACCGCTGAGACATTAAATAATGGGAAATATAGCATTCCTTATGAGGATATTCTCAGGCTTTGCTGCCATGTATAATGCTTCGCAAATACCGCTAGCTTGATTAAGACGCCGAGTAGAGATCCTGCGTTGATTGAAGCCATACAATGGCGAGCATAGGAAAACTAGTTTCTCGCAGTAGATGAAATGGAAACCTCTTCGAAGATTTATCACTTTGACTATTCTTGGTATGCTCAAGGACTTGCTAACGGAGGGAAGTGATCACAGGAAATTTATTCACGTAAGTGCAATTTAGATGGTGCGAAATGACCTCACCAGTCGAGGTAGTAAAGTCACAGGTTGAGTATCCCAAATTCGAATTGCATAGAACCAAGGTAGTTATGGGTTTTGGAATTTTTTTGGTTTAATGAATGTATAATTCCGTGGAGTTAAAGAGAATCGAGACTAAGTCAGACTTACAGAAAAATTAATTTATCAGACACAAAATATATGAATAAAATGCAACAAACAAAATATGTGATTTTATGTTTATTAATTAAATGGGATGGGCCAAGAACTGAATTCTCTATGAAAAAAAGATATTGTATTCAATGGACTTTAAAAATAACTTCTTTTGTATCATATGCCTCATTACCTAAGGTTTGTGAGTTAAAAGTCTTTTATTATCTTATATATTGGCAATGGAGCCACTGCTGTAAAATCATTTTATCGGAAATATTTCGGATTTTGGAATTTTAGATTGGGGATACTCCACCGGTAATTGAATAACAATAATAGTCTACCATTCGGAGCAATCAATATCTTTGTAAGTCAGCCAGTTGTGGCTGCTAAAACTAGACTAGACTAGAAGGAGAAAAAACCCCCCCGGAAGATGGAAGCATTGTTTCCGAAATGTACATCGGGATTCTGAAGAACTGGGACCTCTAAACGATTATCCGTTTCCCGGGAAATCGCCCTTAGACGGTCGCCGCTATTTCGGCGCTTGGAGAACCTTTATCTCTTAGACTAGACTAGTTTGAAGTAAAGGTTACATTAATAGCACCTCGCTTCATCGCCCCTAGTTAGTTTTCTCTTGTTTATCTCTGGTAAACATTTTTACTGACTGAGTCAACCAGTTGATGCTTAGCTAAAAAAATACGGTAAATGAACTCACATATCTATGTTTTTATAAAGCATGCAGTTCAAATGAAAAGATAAAAAGTAATGAGGCTAGCAAAATTTACGTTATTTACAGTATCAATAATGGCATAACTACGTCTAAGCCGAGGAAGGATCCCTGTTTTCTGTACACATTCTAAGCCATACGAATTATGCATGCAAAGTCATCAGGAGCCTCCGCTATATGTTGGAGAGGGGATGATGGCAAGATGAGGGAAGGCATAGTTTGCTCTTGCTTTCCTCACTGAGATAGAATACGACAAGAGAAATGCGTACTCATAAGTGCGGAAAATCAACTTATGTACATCATCTTCATAGCATTAAATAATGTGACTAGAAATAATGCCTGTATTCACTCATTCCTAAGGTTTCATATTATCAGACCACGACAAGGACAGAGGAAATAGTAAATGAAAGATACGTTTTATATTTTTTCATCCTTTCATCGATAGTAGGAACTTATGATTAGTCATTTGTATATCCTTTAATTCTCACGGAAGCATAAAATTTTCGACTTTGTTTTTATTTACGTGTTGTGCATTTGTAACGAAGAAATATGGGAAAACTTCATCGAACTCGTGCCGTGCATGAGGGATGATAAAAATAAGGAAGTCACATCAAATATCGAGAAATAACATTTCCACGCATCGTGGCATTTGAGATTTAATGACCTCTCTTCGCTTTCTGAATTGGACTTGATTTACGAGGGTGGTCTTCCGTAATGGATTGAGTCAATTACACTACCCTAATCCCCTTGAATTATCGAGGCTGCTTTCATCTGGAAAATAATGGAGAAAGTTTGTTTTATAATGGAAAGGCTCCGATTACGTTTGGCATGGAGTGCGGGGCCGTAAACGCTCGTTGGGTGGAATGCCAAGAGGCGGAGAGCATCAAGTGATCGACCGAGTTCATGTGCACTGAGTGCGGCTTTCAGTCCCCGCATCAAACGGAGGAAACCGGTTGATTCAGTTATCTTAACCACCAGTTTGATTTTCCGGATGGCGCAGAGATGAAACATCGATGTTACCATGACTACCATATTCGCGCCTCGATCTTCGCCAAATTCGAGAACTCTTCAAAATGTGAACTGTTTGCCTGCGTGAGAACGAAGATAATTTGTCCAAAAGAGGAGATGAAGCGATCATTAAGAATACGAAAGCGTGATATCAATTTGATAAAAATAAATCCTATCTTCCGTTTTTTGAGCTATCAACTTTTAATTAAATATCCCTAAGAAATGGCGACTTCAAGTGGCTTTTAAGCAGTATGTGCTAGTTCACCTTTTAATTGACTAAGCTTGTCTCAAACACGAACAAACAAAATTTTAATAGATTAACACCTTTTATAAGAGAGACTGAAATCTGTATGCCATTAGCAAGAATCTCTTAAGTCAAGACAATCTTTCCACTCTAGCCACTGCTGGAGAACTAAAATAATACACAATTCAGAAAAATATGTTGTGTGTTGCAATCGACGAAGAGCGAATTATATAAAAACGAAGCTTCATCTTTGATATGCAATTATGGATCAAATTATCTGCGATTTTTCCAGAATACTGTTTCCTTCTGAAATTTTAAGCGGGTGTTTCTGGTTTCATAATAATTTTTAATTTAACAACGAAGCGTTTTATTATTAAAATGGACAGGTTAGAAAAGTATCGGAAAAATAGAGGTTCTAAAATGAAAGGAAATATCTACTTTAATCGTATTTAATATATAAAAAGAAACATAATACTTAAATGTAAAAGAAAATGCCACAAAAACATTTAATGTGTCACAAAATGAATGAATGAATATGAACAAAATGAATGAATTGAATGTGAGTGACTCTAAAATATGATTTGAAATTTCAGCATTGGACCCCCCATGAAGATGGAAGCATTGTTTCCGAAATGCGCATCGGGATTCTGAATAACTGATGACCGCTGAGCGATTATTCGTATCCCGGGAATCGCCCTAGACGGTTGCCTCTGTCGGCGCTCGGAGAACCTTTCCCTCTTAGTTAATAAATTAAGCTAAATAAGAAGGAAATTCACGGTTAGCTTATTATTACTTTTGTCCTTCGAAAGTAAGCATCATATACATATTCTTGCTTTATTCACACTCAAATTTTCACACGGACCAGAGCCAAATGGAACACCTTCCATTAAGCCAATTCACACGCTAACACATCCTTCAATTCTTCCTCAATTATATTATTTAATTCAAATATTACAAATTACTATTTGAAATTTCAAATTCACACTGAATTCACTAGGACATTTCTATATTAAGGAAGACATTGTATTTTCGGCTTATTTTGGTTAACTCTTAAACTTGTATTTGTTATTGTTATGTTCTATTCTAGTTCATCACTTTTGAACTATTCTATTTTCTTCCGTAGTGTTTTTTGTATTATCTTGTTATTTTCTGCTGTGAGCAAATTTTTCTATCATTTTTCCTTAATTCGGGTGGAATTTTGCCTAGAGCATTAATAAATTAAATTCCATTCTAGACATATTGAAATTGAGAGTTGGAGAGGCCTTAATTTAATAGCACAGCCTACGCAAAAGAAGAATTTCACGGCAATCATTTGATTAGAAAGAAGAAACCGTAATTCATCAATTTTAGGGCCGCTTTTTCGTGCTTTAAGCAATAATCAAGATATGGAATCAATATATTCCTTTAAGTAAATATTTACTTATGCCTAATTGAAAAATTGGTATATTCAACAGGATCAAACGTGAATAGGTTTATTAAATCCTGAGTCATATAATGAACTTTTAAGGTTTTATTTATTGACATCAAACATTTTATACGATTTTAAACACTTCTAAAGACGATAGATAAATATTTCTCTCTTCTTCTATTTGTTTTATTTTCTTAAACTCTTTCATAAACATATTTGATTCACTTTTCGTTTCGCAAAAGTATGTAAGAGAGAAATTGCGATATAAAGCAAATGCCTCGATCTCCTTCTCGGTGAGATTTATAGACTATTTTTCTACTTCCAGTCGACAAATTGAAATAAATTAATAATCCCTAGGGTCAATAGCAAACAAACTTCAGGATGGATTCAAATGTTGCAGGACTAAATGATTAAAGTGAGAATTTACACCATGATCACTAACAAGAAATAATCAATATATTTATTAAATTTGAAATATAACGAAAATAAATATTTTAGCGAATATTTTTCCCTTCATAATTATGAAATTTATATATATTATCTAAGAACTATTTTTTCTGATATTCCAAAGCAACTTTCCGACAAAAAAGTAATTTTTCTTCAATAACTCTCTTTTCTCTGCTTAAATAGCCCTTCGCTAGCTATTATATCCAAGGAGATTTGAATAAATTTACATACGGATGAAGAAATTTTATTCAAAGTTAGAGGGAGATATCTGATTATTTCCTGGATTAAAGTAAGGGTAGCATAGTGAATTACCAGCAGCTTAAAATTCATCGAGGTAAGATTCTTAGGGTTTCCTAGAATTCTTTGCACACATTCACCCTTACAGTTTTCAAAGGCGCAAAAACAACCTTGAGTGTACCGCAACCACTTATAATGAAAGCTGCGGCAAGTTGGTTTCACATTAGGGGCCAAGATATTCTGAAAAAATGGTGAGGTAGAAGGGAGAGGTCATGGAAAAGCAATGGCGGCATGGAAGTCGACGATCACTTAAATACATGCTACTATGGCTTTGACTCATGACAAGAAAAGAACTGAGACGCAACATCCCTCAGTGGATTTATTATTAATACTTTAGAATCGATCATAAAATATCATACATCAATTAAGTGAGAAATTAGTAACTTTGAATAACTTCAGAAGGTTACAATCAATTCTTAAACCCTTCGCAATTACGAAAGAAACGTTTCGTTGATGGATCCATGGACGAATACGTGTTTTGTAGTAATTATCTGTTAATTCTTAGATATTAATTTTAAAATATAAATTTTAAAATATCGATTATTATGTATATTAAAAACAATATTATTGTTTTATATACATAATATTATTGTTCTTAATATACATAATAGTCGATATTTTAATATTTCGTAGATTTTTATCTTTTGTTCCGACTGAAATGTGGTTCTCCTTCCTCCCTGCAGGGGTTTTCCTCCTTAACTTATACCGGGTCGAGCTACTTCATGTTTAATCCCCTTAGTGTACACATATGAGTTTGCTGACTTATAGTTACACAATCGTAGAAAGTTCAGGATTCTACTTGTGTAAATAGCTAATATTAAGTGAGGAAGTATGATCGTTGGTGCATGGTTTATTTGAAGTGATAGGAGTCACTAATTTTTGTACCTGACTGAATCTTCAGAGATATCTGTTTTCCTTTCAGGCGTTGCCACCGGACAGTTGTCCACTTGTGATCCGTTTTTGTGATAGTAAAATTAATAATATTAAGACAGATAAGACAATCAGCGGTAGGGTTTCAGCTCGTAGAGTTTTTATTTTAAAAACTTTGACCTGTTTCTCCTTAAATGTCAATTGCATGACGATCGGTATTATCAATGTGTTGATTGACCTGTTAGAGCTATAAATTGCAACTAAAGACGGCAATAAGTTATTTCGCCCCACCAAGGAACTCAAATTACTTCTAAAGAACGGCTAGAATTCAATTTCTTCTAATGTAAAGTGCATATTTCTTCCCTTTAAGACCCTACATTGACATTAAAACCCTGAGATCGATAAATTTTTCCGAAGCATTTCGTTCCTTCCGAGGACTTCCTCAGCGTAAATTCATAAATTCCCCTCATATTTTTGAAGGCATTTTCAAGGTCTGCCCGAGGGACTTAATTTTGAGGCCATAATCGAATCCATTATGGAATGGCATTCAGTCTCGAATGGAATGATCTTTAATAAAGTCTTTTGGGGCTGCGAATGCGGCGTCTGTGGAGGGGGAGAGAGCAAGAGAGAACACGTACGTCCTGCAGAGGTCAGTAATTCGAGTTATTTCATAAAACTCAGCGGAAGATAAGCGCGCAGGCAGAAGTTAGAATCTAGCTAAATAGAGTTAAGAAGAGCTTCACTTGGATTGTTATCTGTGGAATGTAGATAGCTAACATCGCACATTCATTGGATATTTCTTCATTCAAATTCTATAGGTTAATGGAAGCTTACATTACCAAGTAATCAAACACAATTTTTTACTACGATTAGAGGTAGTATTTAAAAATTTATATTCATATCATATTAATATTTTCTAGGTAATATGCTTCATTACTATTGTAAATATTAGATAACTATAAGTTTTTTCATTCTTTTCGAGAAACGGAGAAATCGTAGCCCGTATTTAAGCCGTAGCCGAAATCGTATTTAAAGTTTCCAAAATTCTTGAAAGCCCAGATACTGATGCATAGAATGCAGTCACCCATAGCAACATGAATTGTTATATTAATTAAACATTGAGGGGTTAAGTCGGAGTACTATTAACGAGGTTTAAAATTTAGAAGACTTATTTTTCCATGGTATCATATGATATACAGATATCAGCAACCAAATAAGCACGGCTTTTCAAGTGAGAATAACGACTAAAGTCGTAATGAGAAGGATTAGGATTTTACTGCCAATTAAGCTAGGAGAAAGCAATTATCGGGGCTACCTTTTACGAATCTTCATTGGCAATTCATTTTCAAAGAAAGAGTTTGAGATTTGTGTAAAGCAATTTCAAGAGAATCAGGCGACAAAATAATTTCTAGTAAATAAAAAAATATTGACAAAATTGATCATACTAATTAGTGGATTACTTGAATAAAATTAGCTACGTCCTCAACATCGTCTCAAGTTAAATGTCCGAATATCATGGACGATTTTCCTTTGTAGTATGACAGTTGCTCTCTGATCCTATCTCAACTGATTCTTCGTTATTCATTGAAAATGAAAATATAATAATTCAATATTTGATCATAATTTAATTAAAAATAATTATGAATCTCTGAAAACCTGTATTTCGAGTGATTATACGCTATTAAGGTTTATAATTAATTTGTAAATAACTGTTAAAATGTTCAATTTATTGTTTGGAGTGTTTTTAAGATTTTATACGGTTTCAAGTCTACTTGGAGCGTGATAATGTACCCATCTGACTTGGACTTATAGACAACTTTGTATCAATATTGATAATTTCCTATTTTTGTGTAGGTTATTTATGTAATTTGAGTTATTTTTATCTTGCTCTTTCCTGTGTGTGTCATTTCGAAGCTTATTTATTATCTCTGTATCAATAATAAATATCGTTATACGAAACCCTCTTCGACATCCATCAAAGCAATGAATCATAAAATGAATATGATCTATCGTGACTTCGTGGTATTTCACAGTAACCGTCTTGAAAAGAAATGACCCCAACATACCTCCCACTGCAGATATTTAATTTCATATGTTTCTCCGACTTGCTGACATCTTTAGATAGTGTTGGTCGTAAGGACATTCAGTATATGCCAACACGACGAAATATGTCAAATTCAAAACCTGAAATACGAAGCGTTTTTCTTTTCAATATAATCACCTTTACTATTGGAAACTATTAATGATATTCGGCACCATTCCTTTCCAGAAATATCGAGAAGAGGTGTATTCTGCAGATCAATACCACTGAAGTGACGATGAGTTTAGATTTCAGAACGTAAAAGAGTCCCTAGGAATTCCTTCCGTTTTCGCAACATGGAAAGAAGCAAGTGAGAGGTATTGGAGCGTTTATAAAGCGTGACATAGGCGTGGCTCTAATGAGCGATGCGATCCTTTAACTCTCTGACAGATACACCCGTTAGCGGCCACTGAGTGTTGCTAGCGTCAATTATCCTTTAGCCCAGCGGTTCGAAACCTGTGTGGCCCAAAGGTATGGGTCCCGAGAGAATTTCAATACTTCACTCTGTAGCCCGATTTTTCAAGTATTTCGCGAAATGACGCGTCTCTATTGATTTCCAAGTATAAAAGAAAATATATTTATTTGTTATTTCAGTTATACACTTTGATAAATATTTTTTCTTTACATCATGTTTGGTTATTTGTTGTTAATATAATTATGCCTGTTCTTTAACTATAAAAAATACATATTCCATACAATGACTGTATATTTAATGAGTCTCCATATCCGGAGGCGTTGTGATGTCACTTGTACCTCTTGATAGAAGAGATTTGGTTGAGAAATTCTGGCTCCCAGCATAAACTAGCCGTTTTAAAAACATACTTGATAGTAAATGAGATGATTTCCTCAGGTTGCACATATATGATGAAATTTCTTTCTCCTCATAATTTTCAATTTTTACCTAACACGGATATTATCTCAAACAGCAAATATTTCCCTTAAATATCTTCATCCTAATCTCTATTACATCTGGAAATAAGTTCAAACGGGGAAAGTTATAATTTTATTTTATTTCATTTTAGATAAAGACAATTTACATCTTCCAAAATTTTATTTAAAATATGTGAAGATTCTCAATACGGGGGAATTTTTCGGGATTTTCGAGTTCGGTAAATTATAACTACCATTTTGCGCCCTCTGATGAATTGGCGCCCCGGGCACGCGCCCCTGTTGCCCCGCCCTTACTACGGTCCGGTTCAGAGCTAAAGTTTAGAAAAGGGATATCGTGAGAGGCGTGCGGATACGCATGTCAAATACGGTTGGGAACCGCTGCGCTACCCTCAAAATATTTCAGAGAGCTCTGCTTCGCAGTATATATCACTGCTATTATACCCTTTATTGGGCAACGACCTTTCGTTTCACGCCAGAGTGGCCTTCCAACTCACCTCGTGAATGCGTACAAATACGCATAAAAGGAAGAAATAAACGCTTTTCGGGAGATAACATCCGCTGAAAAGTACACAGAATAAAAACGAATTGCCAAAAATCCAAAAATATAGAATAGAATCTGGAAAATTCGAATCCACTATCTTCATATATAAACTCTTGAAAGCGATAGAGCTAACATATTGTAATCTTTAAACATGAAGTACTGTCATAGCACTTAGCATGAGGAAGTTTTATTAATTACTATTTTTATTATATGAATGTTTTTAAGACATGGGATTTTTTCTAGAACCTGATTCAAGGCCAATAACATAGAAACTACGCAATGCCTCTACTTCTTTTCCATATATATATCAATGTATACCATTAGTCCGTCAAACAAAATGTACCAAAAAAAAACATTTCTGTTACAAGTATAATCTGTCGCCCATTGTATTCTACTTACTACGACCCTCAATGTCAAGCTCCTTCTTCAGATCGTTTTATTTAATTTAATCTACTTATCTTTAATTATTTATTATAATTTGCTATTATTATTCGTTATTTTTTTCGTATTTTATCCATTCTAATTGAAAAATTTACCTAACGACCGATAGAATTTTAAATAACCACCTGTATAGCGTATATTTCAGTTATTCATTACTTTTTTATTAAATTAGAACTTCCGTATTTCCTTTTGATTGTTGAATTATTTTATTTATTTATTTTTCTTTTTTAAAAAGTTTATTCTTACTTATTATATTTTGTTCTACTGTTTATTTCTTGTAATTTATATAGTTTAAATTCAACATCTCACATCATCTGTATTTTTTGCATGAATGTATTTGTATTCTTAGTTTCTGTTATCTTCGTCGCTAACAATTGCTCTTTAATCTAATTATCTCTTTCTTTTCTTATTTTAAAATTTTAATTACAACTATCTGCAGATTGCAAGTTTTTCATGCCCTCCTTCTGGATGTTGTTTTCCTGAAGGGTTTCACTTAATCTTGTGTGCAGAATAAGGTTATTTTAACCCGCAAAATATTTCCTTCATTAGGTTGCTTTCTCTCTTTTTTAACTCCCAGAAGCTCTTTTGTCAAATCTCTCATGACTAAGATTTGGATGTGAAATGAGATTGATAAAGGACCTCCGATAACGTAACCTCCTCCGTGCGAATCGACCTCGAAACACTTTTAAAATTACTACTACGAGAGTGATGGGTCTCAATATCCCCCTTAAAAACGAATAATTATCATTTTCACCTTTTCTTTTTATTTATTCTTTCGCTATTTATTTTTGTGTGAGTATTCTACCAAATCAACGCTTGGCAAACGATCCATTGGGAGGAATTGTGCTCCTTATTGGGTTTTCAATAGATAAATGAATAAATTGTTTAAAAAGATATTGCATAAAAGATCTGAAAGAGCTTCTGGAGAGGTTGTCATCCGATTATGGTGAATACCAGCCATATCATTGCCCCATCAGTCACGCTTTTCGGACTTCAGTAAGCATTCTTGATTTTTTCAATTTCATATTTTTGGGTTCAGAATTTATTTATATTCTCTTCTTATTGCTTTCTTGATGAATAATATGGTTTCCATCACAAGAAATATGTAATAATATTCATGCTGTACATACTATTCTCTATTCATCGTATCATCGATTACCTTACGGGGGAAGTTCGACGACTTCATCTTCTTTTACTATCACTTTGTTAACTCTCTTATTCTTGTATAAGTTTTTTTGCAAATCTATACATCTTTTAATGAATTCTCTCCTCAGACTACGTAGGTCTAGGGCGATTTTGTGCAGACGGAGGATCAATTTTCGAGGAGCTGTTTGAGATCCCCTCACCGGAAATGCATTCAGCATAAAAGAAATATAAATGTAAATTTTCGGCTCCCCTTTACGGCGTGGCTCTATTGCTACCCCTAAGCGTAAATTTGCCCCCTCTAACCAAGATCTTGCCAGCCATATTCTATGAGCTAGTTCTCAACCTTTTTGTGATCACGTATAATTCGAGTAATTTTACCGTTGGTCCGTAACTAAGTTTGCAATTTCCAGAAGAGTTGATTCCGGAAGTTGTCCATTTCAAAAGTAGAAAATTCTGGTATATCCCGGGAGATTATTTCAAGATTAACTTAAAAAACCGTAGAATATGTAATTTTCGTTAAAGGGCAGCATACATGTACACTTTCATCATCTTTGAACTAGTTCTACCGATAATGTGGATAATTCAACGCAGTACTCGCAACAGAATCATAGAATTAGATTATAACAGTCATCATCACAGAAAACTTCCGGATGTGTTTATACGAATGCAAGAACATAATTTATATAAGGTAGAAGGTCTTAACTTTTACTATAAGTGAAAAGTTGCTTAAGCCGGTATATTAGTGTGCCAACCGTAGGATGAGAATAGTCGAGTAAAGCGGGAGATAGCCGCCCCCGAAGACTTTAAAAGTTGTTGTCCAATCTCCGTGAGTCTTCAGACAAATTCGGAAGAGTAGGCAACCTCACCCTTAAATACGTTCAAGTTAAATACTGAGTCATTCTGAATTTAGGTAAATATTAGGGAACTGTTTCCGGTAGTTGTTGTTGCTTATTCATCCGTAACCAAAGTTGCGAGATAGAAAAGTTATTCTTCGCGGTGGATGACCTAAACGATCTCAAAGAGCTTCCCTTTTTGGCTCAATGAAGCAAAAATTGGGAAGGAAATTCCTCCGGCGGCGGCTATAAAAGGCACATCCTTCCGAGGGAGATGACCGCCTATGAAAAAGCGACCGCACCCATGTGACGCCACCCACGCACAAGACGATGCACACGCACATTATTTGAAGGGGCAATCGATAAAGAGCGTCGCCTCGCGAAAGAGTGATTTCGGGAATCAAATCCAAAATCTAATAGAGAGGCTTCCCTCGTCATTGGAATCATTCGATCCGAAATGTTGCCACACCAACGTCACATCACATCTTAGGGTTAGGCTATAAAGCAGCCACGAAACTTGTTAAATAAGTTTCTGTCATATATTGTAAAAAAATAATTTTTTGCCGGTTTGGATGCAAATAAGTCATCTTAAATCTATGGAATCACAATTTCCATGATAAATGTAAGTGAAAAATTCGATCCTAGCGGCTGCTCTAACCAAATGACTTTACATTGCTAATTGGATGTAACAACACAAGGAATGTGAAAGATCTTGGTTCGACTTCCGATCACGTGGACATTTTTTTATTTTTGTTTATCCGTGAGTTTTTAGGCGCATGTCTATACGAGCGAAGTTATGCATTCTTTGCCTTATCCTCATTCATAATTATTATTTATTAAAATGAGGACAATTTGCTATCTCTGCCTTAACTGCCCTGAATAAACATAGAATTTTCTCCATCCATTTTTAAAATTTTTGCATAAAATAAACTGTAATCGTAAGTATGAGCGGTTTTATTAAATTTCCTTTTGTAATTATTTCTAGATTCTTTCCTAAGAAAAACCTCAGCTATCCTTTTAGGATAGCTGAGATTTTTCTTATGAAGGTTCCATATGTATTTTCTTAAGGTCCTTAAGGTTCCTTAGGTATTTTACAATCTCTCAATTTCTCTAAGCCTCAGTTTGTCAATCTCTTAGATTTCTTTTCACTTAAACCGTATTCTGAATATCTTCTTTTCTGAAATTATTTTAAATCTAAGTTATTCTAATTTTAATTAGGGTACTAATTAGAAGAACTGATAGAAAATTGAGAGGTGGCAGTATTGCAAAAGAAGAGGCATTGTATCTTTGTTCATACAACTCAAATTTTTCCTATATCCTGTTTATTTATCCTTGGAGTCGATTTCTTTCCTTTTCCCTTCTATTTCATATACTTCTCTCTCTGAGCATTTCTTACATTTGATAAAAATAATTTTAATAAAGATAATTTTTGTCAAAAACGTCGATACCGTAAAATGACTCTCCAAAATGAAGTTATACGAAGTTAGCTGTAACAGAGAGTTGAAAACTTTACAATTTGAAAACTATATACGTGATCAATTGCCATCCACAATTTTAGCATCTTAAATCCGATTTCCATCTGCTACGAAAAGATATATTTTCAGCGATTCCCTTCGGAAAGCAGACTAACAAATGAGAACTTTTACTTTTTAGAAGTAAAAATACTTTTAGGATAAAAAGAATTTCAGTAGTAAATCTTATGGTGTAAAATATGTAATCTTAAATATCCTTTAGAAAAGGAAGAAATATAATGCATAGGAAAATCGATTCTTAGTTGATAAATTTTTCAATTAATTTTATTCCTGATTTACGCGTGAAAATCAATAGCAGTAGCTCTTTTAAAATAAAATGCGGCTTAATTAAAATGCAAATTTTTATTTCAGATATATTTATTTGAATTACTGAAATGAAACTTCATTTTCCTTCCTTCTTGAGACAACGCCCGTAGAAAGAAGAAAATTCTATTTCGAGATAAACTGGCAAATAAATTTCGATTGCTAACTTCCCACGAAGAAGGCGAATAAAAATCACAATTCGGACAAAGATAAAATAAAGCATTGGTTCTAATTATCTCCTGAATTTAATTGGAATAATAATTTTAAGGTTATTGCTTACCTTATATTTAGGTTATATTCATTAAAACTAAAATATTTATCAAGATATACCTTGATAAATATTTTTGGCTGCTTGGGTTCCGAAGCGATCGTGGCCTTACAATGAATTATTTTTATCTTCATTTATGATATTTTTAATAAACATATCTGCCTTTTATAAATGCACCGCATATATAAACTACCACATAACTTGTAAGACATACATAGGCGAACCAATTTGGACCCTGAATTTCAGAATGGCGAAGGGCGGGCCTATTAGTTGGACTGTCAAAACTGTGAGGAATCCCCGGGATTCCGAGGATTTAGCCTGTCTCGTTGACCGAATTTTTCGCTGTGGCGGTGTGGTTAACATTCTAGCGCATGTAGTAAGCCGTGTATATAACAAAAAACAAACACTCTTATCATATCTCTAATTAAACATACAAGACAACAAGTGTAAGAATAGGAAGATAACAAGATTAACTGATTCACCAGTTGGGTGGGGGTTAGATAATATACTCTGAGTATATAAGAGCGGAGGTGGGTAGCAGACATCGCGGACATTGACATCACAGGACCTGGAAACTTAGTTTTCCGGAAAAAATTTTTCTTTATACAGGATTTGAACCACTGAGGATAAGCCATGGATATTTGGATACTATCAGAAACTGGACCAGACACTCTAACCACTCGGCCATTTTGATCCCGAGGCATCACTAAAAGAAATAGCTTATTATTCAACAAAAAAGGCTGGTGTAGTAGAATACTGCATAGGCCTGCCTGATAATGAGATAATTTGATAGATACATTTACATTAACACCCCGAGAGCCGCCGTATGGCGCATGACAGAGAGTTTGAACACCAAATGATGCCTTAATCGCCGATTTTATTTAGCCATCTCCGTTTGTGTACCCGGAATGATCTGTAATTGCATTCCAGCGTAAGCTGATAAAACTCCGAATTATATGTGATGCCTTTATAAAAAGCAAATATGTTCATTATAAAAATGTTAAACTAAGAGAAAAATAATACGTTGGTAGGCCGCGATCACAGCGTAACCCGAGCAGCAAAAGTGAACGGCGAGCTCCAGCGACTTCATCGCTGCCACTGATTAGCTGCGAAGAAGCTTAGCAGCAGGCAACTAATCCGCTATTTATGAAGGTATATCTAAGCAACCATATGTCGCGAACCAGTGGAGGGAAACGCTTAGGCCAAAAACGGTATTTTCACATTCAATTCTCTGTTACAATAAATCGTTGTCTCAAAATCGCGATTCCACCTGAGAACCTCTCCTTTAAGTTTCCCATTAATCAAGCACAGTGTTTGAAGCGTAATTTCAGCGAATTTGATTCTCTTCCATGAACAAAAAGAAACAAAACGCGCATAATATTCTGCAGAGATCTGGAGAAGAAACAAATCTTGCGGCTCTCACGAAAATTATTGTTTTGGATAACTGCATCGTGACTGATGTTGAAGTCGTCCTTAGAAATCGTGGTTCAGCTTAAAATCTGACTAAAGTCATGCCTCTGCCTATATACGCTTAAAATACTTGTGAGTCTTGCGGATCTTGAAAACTTTTTTATTTTAAACGCAGTATCACGGCCATTGCGTTTTGTAGATTTATCGCGCATCCCTTTCAAAGAAAAGTATTCTCGGATGGATTTTTCCGAGCATTACTTACGGATTTTTCCATGTTTCCATGTACGTACTTAACTCTGTCCCTCTTTTGTATTTTCCTTAAGTTAACCTGTATTTATTTAAATTCTTCATATGAAACGACGATGGTGTTATGCAATAAAAGACTTTTAAGTCAAAATTTTGGTTTTTATGAAGACGCTATCCATAAATTGCCAAAAGCCTTCCTAAAACCTTAAAAACTAAGAACATTTTCGTTGCATAGGTTTTTAATTTTTATCGAAAAAAAACTACAGAAAATATACGATAAATTATTACTTAATTTAGTAAAATAAAATAATTAAAAATAATTTATCACTCAATATAGTGGAAAGTCATTTTCCACGCAAAGAAGTAACCGATTATTGACTTAATCCCATAAAATGAAAAAAATTATAAAGTTAATTGCATGTGGATGCTAATTTTCCTTACAACGGGAAATGGAAAACTCGATATAATATGTAATCAAGAATTACAAGGCAGATGAAGACATATATATACGAAAAACTTTTTTCGCTCAACGTGGATAAAGCTATCACAGGCTGAGACTTCATAAGATGAAACCGCCCATTAACTTTCGCTGTATCTCGCCCTCGCCTCTGTCAATAAAAATGACTCCCTATGGGAACAAGGACATATTTTTCCTATGAAAAAATTTGACACAAGAGTAATGGATGTATAAAATGTTATCTGCGATAAAAAATGGCCTATTCCTAGAGCAAGAGCAAAAGAAAAATTCCAGGCAATTTTAAATATTCCAATCATATAATTTAAAGATTAGTTAGAAAGAAAAGATGAACACCACTGTTACTTGAATAGAGATTAATTAAAATACTCCTTAAGCCGTTGGACAGTAACTAGTTCGTAGAATACAGCAAGAACTCTGGGAAAACCGCTGTTCTGAGAAGAACTCGATAGCTGATGGAAAATCAGAATGACCAGAGTTACGAGAGGGAGTGAAACAAACCTGTTCTTTGTTACCAATCCTTAGTAATATAGAATATTAGAGGTTTGAAAGAAATAGATAAAGGGGTGAAAGTTGGTTTGTTAAGTAGGAAATGCAATGGGATATGCGGAAGGGAAAACAAGGGTATAAGATTATTATAGGGGTTAGAGAAACATATTTAATACTTTAAATAAAAAATTGTGGATTTTAGAATTGAAATAGAAGTCTAAAAAGATAAGGTATGATATTCAAAAAGGAAAATAAAAAAAAGTGAACATTCAGGATAGATAGGAAAGAAACAAGAGTTTGAAAACCAATTCACGTAAGGGAATGAGAAAAAAATTCGTGAAATTCTTAGTCTGTAGAGTTTTGCTTCATGGATGTGAAACGTGAATCCCAAGAAAAGAGAACATGAAAAGACCTTAGAGATGTGGGTGCGGCATGGTAAAAGTAAGTTGGGTTGATAGGAAAGCATACGCGGGAGTGCAGAAAATGGTGGGAGAAGAATGAGTATTGATTGAAGAAATATAGCGGAGGCAGAGAAAATGGGTGGGTCGAATATTAAGAGGACAGGATGACTAATGAAAGTACCTGAAGGTAGGATAAAAGGTAAAAGAAAGGGGAAAAGACATAGACAAAATATGTTGAATCACTGTCATGTTGGGATTAATTACCAATAAGTATAGGACAGCTTATTAAACAGGATATTGAAAAGTTAATGAAGCTATGGAGAGGCAGAAGACTCATTTATGTGTAGAGATAACGTTACTTTGCTGTATATTTGTGAAACTTGGATTAATCAAAAGAATAATACGAGTAAATTACATAAATCAATTTATGAGGAATATATTGGAAAGTATTAGTCCTAAGGCAAAATATGCAGTTTGCTAACATTTATATTTTTGCGTTAATTGCATATATTGTTGTTTATGATGCTTATTCTGTTTGTAAGGACATCACAGAGGCTATTGGAATCAAAAGAGTTCGTTTAAGGAATCGAAGCTAGTATCACGTTCCCTTTTGACACTCTCCAGTTTAACTGTAAAAAAAATAAGCAAACCAATGGATTATGAGTACGAAAACAAAATGTATAAAGTCGGGAGAATGAGGTAATGACAGGGGAATGAACGACAGTAAACTATTAGAAATTTTATTGAGTAATAATGCATCATTTTTATGAGTATTATATATCATTTTTATGAGTTTGCTAAGGAGTTGGAACGTAATGGAGAGGATGAATAAAAACAGATAGATAAAGATGGAATGTTATGTGAATATGAAGTGTCAAAAGGAGAAGGGAAATAGAACTGGAAAATTAAATAGCTGATTTTCAGACGAAGAACAATCAGTCGAATGATATCTTCCCCAGCAAGCATTAATAATCTATCCTTATAAATCTCACAATCTTCGTCAACGCGTATACTATTAATACGATACCTGTATACGCTCCTGATGAGGACAAACGCTTCCGCACGAAATTTAGAATAGCAGGTTGCAATTGGTTCGGAATGAGCGTCTGTGCGTTCGTAAAACGGGAAAAAGGAAAGTCGAGGGAGAGACAGTAAAAGATAAAGGGAGATAAACGACTTGGATGGAGTGGAAATGGAGAGGAATAATGCCAAGAGTCAAGTTGAACGCGGCGCTAAGGAGAAAAGCATTGGTAGGGCAAGAATAAAGAGTACATCGCAGGACATATCCAACCCAAGAGACATAAGTTAAAAGATGTAGGGAAAAATAATTACAAGTTTTCCACAGGATATATTTAAACTACCGGTTTCGGCATAGATCGTCCATCATTAGGTGACTTGATAATAGCTTCCCTTATCCTGTTAGAAGAAATAATTCATGCTGAACTCCTAATTTAATTGATACCTTTTTCCGATCAGTTTAAATGTTTCTAGCATATATTATTATATATATTAAAACTTCATTCATATATTTGCAATTTCGTACTTCCAATATCTCTAGTTCATAAAGTAGATCAATCCATTTAAAGAGAGAGATTTCATTTGGAAATTGTCAAAACAATGGTAAGGTACCTTGTTAGGATACTTGCTTTAATGCCGATGATCAGAATCTAGAAGCTTTTCCGTTTGCTTTGAAGATCAGTTCAAGAATGTGACAGTTTTCAATGTATATATACATTAAGTATAATTTATTTTAGCGGTCAACTATTTAAAAATACTAGTTTAGGCAAAGATCAGACAGCTATATTTTAAAGCTAAAGAAGATGGAAATATTGAATCTCTTATTTTCACTCTTAAATTTCTGCTATCTTGAAATACTTAAAGGGCATTTAATCTGTTTGCTATTTTGAATTCCTTTTCAAACGTATCTGTATCAATTACATATGTAAAATAAGGACATTAATATTTTCGATATTCAAAATTATATACGCCATTTGATTCGATCGATTGACCAAACCTCTAAAAAAAGGCAACTGCTGAATTTACTTTATCAATACTCATTAAAAATTTTAAAATTCATAACACTAATTTAAAAACCTGATTTTTAATTCTTTATTTAAAATGTTATATTTTCGACAAGGTTTTGAATGAAAATTCTAAGAATCTAATTTGAATGTTCAACGAAAAATCATTTTTGATAAAAGATGCTCTATGAAGTAAAGTAAAAGTACAAAGAGGTAGTTGATTAAATCCGGAAAGGAGCATGTTAAAGTAGAGAGCGTTGGTTTTTTAATTAGTCTACTGAAGCAAATGAAGCCAGAGACAATAGGCTCAAATTAGCATATGGCTTTTTAATCAAAGGAGCTAAGATTTTTTCATACAATACGTGCGAATATAAGGTAAATGTGGACAGTATTTCTCAGAGAATTTAGAAAACTGAACTTCTATTCAAATTCCATTCAAGTGAATAATTCTCCCAGAGCTTCTAATCCATCGGTCAAAAAGTGATCGTTCTTGGTAAACATTATCATTATCATGAAGCAATCAAGCTGGTCTTAGAATAGATGATTTATGTATGATTTCCATCTTAAGTTAAGAAAAAGTTTAAGCAGCATGAAAGCTTACATTTGGGAATCTTACATTCTGAAGTCCACGGAGAAGAACGAATATTTTGGAAAAACAATTAAAATACGACGATTATCGACTCAATCAAACTAAAACATACTTTACACATTATAACCATACACCACCAAGAGAAGATGATTTCCAACTAAACTTAATTAAAATGATATGTATGTAAACTACCACAATACTATATAGCAAGAACAACCGGTTCAATCGAAATGTCATCATCAGCCTATGATTACGTCTTGCTGAAGCTGTATTTATTTTGCTACTGCGAATATTATTTTTGCTTACTTTAATGAACTTTAGAATGGATTACCACCAAATATAGCTTGATTTTTGAATTCTTTCATCTGAATTTATAAGAGAAGAGATATTTTCCACGAAAGAGTAAACATGTGGCAACATGCCTTAAAAATGTATTAGGAGTCTAATATTTACATTTAGTTTGAGAGGCTAATAAACATCAACTTCTGCAGGATGTTTGCACAGTATGAAATCAAAAAAGTTTGCCATTCGTAAATTAAAATGCACTAATAAATATTAATACATAATAATAATAAATAAAATACTAAATATATCATACCTATTTTTACTAAAATACAGACAGTAGATGAAAATAATGAGAGTAATCTTCGGGCTTCGGGATACATATATATCTACCGGAAAAAAATATGTGCATAACTATGATTTTCAAATGTTATTAAAATTCAGGTCATTTCCTTGCTTGATGTAAATACCTGATGCAGCTACGGTTTTTGATTACAAAGCAAAGAACAGTTTAACTACCTCTTTTCTTAAGGTGGTCGGAATTTTATAATTTAAATCGTCCTTTCCATCTTTATCTTGAGGTGATATACACAAGGACGGATATTCCATTAGGCGCTCTAGGCTCTAGGTGAGGGTCCAAGGGGACCCAAAGAATGGCCTTTTGTCGTATTTTAAGATGAAAGTGGGCTTTGCAATTAGAATCTCTGATTCACCCCTAAGTAAATATATCAGATTTTCGATAATATTTACAGTTATTCAAATCCTGATCAGTTGTCGGTTGATTTCTTTGCTTTAACAAAGGACATCGCTATATTGATCCTTCTCTCAGAAAAATGAACCTTTTAAAAATAGTAAATCCAATTCTTAAGCTGCTTCGAACGGTTTAAGCTGTTCTCTTGATGTCACAGGTGGGACTCTCGAGATTTCTAGGCGTTCTTTCTTGAAATATACGTTGCAGCAGTGTGTGAAAATCGTTGTTCTGAGGATTCGAAACATCTAAACTTTGTCCTTAATACTGGTGGATCCAGATAATTTCAATTGATGGCAATAAAACAAGTATTTTGCTCAAAGAAAGGGTTTACTACACGCGTGACTCGATAGAATTTTTCGAAATTCTTATTCTTGTAAAATTTTACTCATTTGGAACATTTAAGCGCCAAAATAAATTAGTGGAAATTCCGCTAGTTATTGATATAAATTATTAATTATTTCCGTTTATAATAAGATTTTAAGGCCATCTTTTACGAAATGTGTATAACATATCAGCATCTCAGGCTATGGTTTGGTAGCACTTTGGCACGGAAGTTGGAAAAGGTTCGCTATTCCTGGCTCAGCGTCTGAAAAGGGGCTCAAACAAAAAACCAAAAGCGAAGTTTTTCTACCATCAAATTGCTTTTATTTGAATTTTCACGGAAACACAGGATTCAACTGTTTACTAGAAAGAAATAAGACAAAGATAATAGTTACTATAAGATGAGTATTAAAGAAAATTTTCCCCCTTTTCGAGACGCGCCCATTTTCGTCCGCAGATTCTGTCGGTCGTAAGAATTTTCAGCTGATTTTTAATTTTTGTTACTGTTCTTCTCTAAAACACATCCCCTTTAAACTCAAAACTCATTTTAAATACAAGGACTATTCTCTAGTATTGATCACGTCAGTAAGGGTTAGTATGGTTGTAGTGGATACTTTGCGGAAGGCTTGCCAGCTACAGAAGTATGTCGTTTTTAAAGATCAAGCATGTGGAAGTGCACTAAATGTCTTTCATCTTCATTATTGAGTTATCATCCTGAAAATTTTATAATGTTACGAAGACCTTTGTAGTATGGATGTGAAACTCCGACCTTAAGTAAAGAGGACATCGAAATATTGGAGGCATTTGAGACGTGGGTGTGGCGTAGAATGGTAAAAGTAGGTTGGGTTGATAGAAAAATAAAGGCAGAATTGCTGCGTATGGAGAGAAGAGGGTATTAACTGAGGTGATTAATTATCAACAGAAGAAATGACGAGATTAAGTAGTTAAATATTGAGAGGAGAGGGATTACTACAGAAAGCCATTGAAAGAAGAATATTAGGGGAAATACATATGGAAAAACAAAAGAAAAGATATTAAATGACTTAAAGGATAGGATTAAGGATAATATAAGAGATAATAAATCACAGAAAGCTATCATAGCTAGAATTATTTAGATGTAATCCGACCGTTTATAAAACAGACTCTCGGAATCAACACAATTTAAAGGTAATTTGGTTTTTCACATAGCCATTCATCGATAATTAATTTCATTTTGATAAATAATCTTGTAAAACACTAATTCCATTAACATTGAAAAGAAGATCTGATTTGAACTTGGATATCCTCGAAAGAGTGAAAACTGGAATTTTTTCTCATTTCTCGCCCCGCGATTGAGAAGTAATATTTGTCGATGTCCTGGTGGTTTAATAAATTTTTGTCGAAAGCTGGAACCAATACAGCAGTTTCCCAGCTTCGAATCAATCTTTCATCATGTAGGCAATTTTTCTCCTCTACGTCTGCTGCGAAGCGAAAGAAACTTCCCATGCTATCAAATTCGAAGGCAAGGAATTATTCCCGAAGCAACATTTTAGTAAATGGATGATGAAACTCCATGCGATTGAAAGATAAACGCTGGAAGTTATAATTAATTTGAAAAGTACTCCAAAAGGTAATATGCAGGTGTATAGTGCATACAGTACGGTACATACATGCCGTAGTGGATCTTTTATAAAAATAATTCTTGTCTAAAATTATTAGATTAATAAAATATTCACTGAAAATCTTCATCAGACTGAACTACTTGATAACTCGAGTTGGATATAACATCGAAGTTCCTCCACCAACTAACCGACGCAAATTGTTGCAACTTACTTTGAGAAGAGAATATCACAGAATAATTTAGAAACTTTCCGCAGCAAATATAATTCAGAATTACCAACCGTTTTTTAGAAAAGATTTCAAACGAATCAAATCACGCTACGAAGAGAATCTTCACCTCGTTCTTTGACTTGTTTTCCATCCACGACGCAAACTTAGTTGTGATCTCAAAAACTTCCTAAGTAATAGGGGTTGTTTCCGTGGACCCAAGTAAATTTATTGCGTTGGAAAAACTTGTTTCATAAGTATCCAATTTTGAGATGACTTCTCCGAACTTTACGAATTTGTCAGTGAGGTGCCGTCATAACGTCTTCAGCTTTTGGAAAACAGTCCATTACTGCTGTATCTAGATGGTAGGCGCAAAAAATGTAAGTCGCCGACTTTCTAAAGAAAAGTAGCAGACACAAAAACACGGAAATTTATTCCCACAAAAACGGAATGCTGAATCGAAAAACTTTCGATGGTCTTTGAGATGACCCAAGTTTCGAGGCGTTATTTATTTTTTGGATCTTTACCGAAAGTAACAAATTACTCCCCGAGGCCCTTCGGAAAACATCTCAAATAAATCTATGAAGTCGCCCGTAGCAACTCGCTCCCTGAAATGCGAACTCAATCGCAGTCGAAAATATATTAAGAAGATAAGTTCTGAGAATTTACCAACACAGACGCTATAATATGTAATACATCTCCGAAGTCACACAAAAACTTCTGAGAAATGGGGATCTTCTACTAGAGCTTTAAATTCACTTATTCATTCGGTGTGCCGCCAAATTTCCAGAATTTTTTTTTTTGTAATTTCATAATAAAATTTACTGTTTAAGGCATTTTGATTTATATGATTATCTAATATATCCAATTCATATGATGAAAGATTTTGTATACTATTATTACCATTATTATTAAATCAGATAAATAAAAACTGAGAGGCGTATAAAGAATATCTAAACGGAGGTATAAAGGTTAATGTTACTGGGAAATAATTATAATCATAATATCCGCATAATTTTTATACCTGATTAGAATGCAAATTACAAGTTAAAGATAACACATCCTAACGAGCATTAAGCTGAGGACTTTAATGTAAGATTGTCACGTAACATGAGAGACATGTTATTGGCAGAGTTTATTCCATGTTTTTAATCTTATTATATGTTATTTGTAAAAATGGTAAAGGTACTATTATGTATATATACTTCACTAAGTGTGGCGGTTGATAGTACTTCTGTATCTATAAAAACGGTTTCATAATTTGAATTGTAAGTACATTGTTCTGCTTCTATTTGCATATGGTTTTTCCTGTTTTTAGCCTGTACAGCAAGTCTAACGAAGATATTAATTAATATTATTTAATGGGAGAGTACAATGCCCGTTTTAATAATTACACTCCGCTTTCAATTCCAAATGCTGGAAAGCAGAATGAATTTAAAAACATATGGCTTAGTTCGTGCTGAAGTTTAAACTCAATTGTGCTTTGGAGAGAAAAGGTTTCGTCGGCCGACCCAAAGTGAACTGCAAAAGAAAGCAACAGCAGTATCGCAGAGCACGTTGCCAGACGATCATTTGAGCGATTAAAATAAAACGCAAAAGTGGCGAGTATATAAGTCCTAAATCACGATAGTTAACTCTGAAGAGGTTTTCTGCGTGTGTGCAGGGCCGTTGTTTTTCCTTTATCGCCTCTCGAGGCAATCATGAAAGGAAGCGTGACAAAAGGCAGGTCGGTAGCCACTCATGACTGCGAGATATCGCGTGACTCTAGTGATTTGGCTCCGGCAAAATATATATAATGCAGAGAGCAATTCGGGTAAATTTCAGGCCGTAAAAGTTTTTAGCGGCATCTTGCGTGACTGAAATGCTGGCCAAACATTTGCGAACCGCTCTGTCGGTCTAGTGAGGATGATAACAGGGGAGCATTTGTTTTCCTGAACAACGAGTGCCATCAATCCCGATTAAAATGTTTGCGCCTACGCCGCGATTATCTATTAAATCGCCCGATTCATCTCGTAAAAACAGCAATATGGCTGAATCCCCGCTGAGATGAAACCAAAAAGGGTTATTGCCACGCTCATTCCCGAAAAAAACTCCCATTCCGTATTATTGCCGTAAAACCGACATTTTCGTCCAAGTCTACATCCTCACATATCCCTATTTGAGAACAAAACGTAGAAGTGTCAATCATCGAAAGTACAGAATATCAATCATTAGAAAATTATTCGCGCAAAACTGGCGAATGTTTACTAAAACACGATAAATAAAGGTATTTATAAGTACAAGCTGCCCGTAGCGACAAAAATGACTGCAACATTTCTTGTGCAGTAACTTTGTCATTTTTAGAATTATAGTAAGCTCCATGAAAGCAATCGTCATATTTAGGAATACGCGGGTCCATTCGCAGGAGTGATTTTCCATTTTCCAAAGTGCAAGGGTCTATTTTTTCATTCATTAAACTGTGTAAATCGGAATGGAATTCCAACGCACTTGGTTTATTCGGGTGTTAAACTGTAATCTATTTCATTTTGGAACGTTTCCGTAGTTTTTTGATTTCTTTGATGATTTTGATAATTCCGTTAATTTGAGATTTATTTCGAAATTTATTTGTTATTTTTCGCTTTTCTCGCAATTGTAATTACTGAATTCTCCGTTTTTGCTTCTGCCGATTCAAGAAGTAAATAAATTCGGAAATAGTAAACGCGTTGCAGCTACATGTAGCTACTAAAATGTTATTGCATACTGATAACAACAATTAAAATTCCATATAGTTTAATTAATTAATTTCACAGAATTCGTGCGCGTTTCGTAGTTGTTTTTGCAACCTTGAATAGAAAAAATATCCTATAATAAAAATAAAAATCTCTATTAAGTTTTCATCCTTACGGTCACAGCCGGGAAATACTTGCTAACCGGGAAAGATCCAAAAAAGAAAAATATTGATGAATTCACGCAAACAAAATGTACTCTTGAAAACAACATATGTCAAGCACACAGATTTTTCATTCTGTAACTCAAAAGTATAAAATTCATTTCATTCAATGTTTTCACATTAATTAATCTACGCTGAATCTCTAAGTAATTAATTCTTCCAAAAATTTTGAATGTTTCCATTCCATAAAATTCCATTTCTATTCCAATTTACTACTTAGTATCATTATCATAATTTTGATTACTGCTCCTCATTTTTAATGGAATCAGCAAAAATGATATAAAGAAACGGCAAAGACTATGAAAAGTAGAGCACTTAGAGTAATACTACGATACACACTCCAGCTGAATTCATGCTAAATCCCTTCAGTGAATCGCAGTAGAATGATTTGTAATGAAATTTAACAAACGAAAAAAGGTAATAATATTAGAATAATTTAAGACAATATTAATATTCAAGATACAATTGCTGAGCATTTGACGGACGGGGAAACATGCCAAACATGTTTCTGTCCGTCGGGTGGGGAGCGGGGAGATAATGGAATTATTTCCTTAATTCAGATTAAAAGAGCTATTTATTCTAAAATGATACAATTCAAACATTTGTCTTGTTTAAAATTGGACTGAGTATGTCGGATTGGGGCGGGTTATTTAACTAATTTCATTATTTCCCTAACACAGATGGTTAATTTTTACGAACTGATTGTCTAGCAGTTGTGATTTATCAATAACAAATCCGTTCACATGTAATTCATGCTATCTATCGATCCACTACGGCATGTATATACCGTACTGTATGTAATATACACCTGCATATTACCTTTTGGAGTACTTTCCAAATTAATTATAAACTTCTCTATACTTTCCTTATTCTACCTACATCTTTCGATTCGAACTCATTCATAACTGTTTTCATATCAACCCTTATACTCAACACCTAGTTGATCTCTTCCCATCAGTATTTCATTCACTTCAGTTGATCAACTTTCCCGTATACTCCCTCTCCCTATAAAGATAATTCACATTGATATAGTATTTCAATCATTCAGGAAAACACTCATCTTTTCCATATGTCAAAACCATGGTATAAGATCGCTGAAATCTATTTAGTATTCGTAACAAGAGAAAAATACGGGAGGAGGGAAGTAAGAAATACGTATTTATGAATGATATAAGGCGAGTTTCTTAAAGCTAGCGAATCGCTAATTGTTAGTGGTATAGCCAGTAGGTGGGGCTAACTTAAAGGAGAGCATCTCCCGTGATTTTCAACTCGACAAATAAAAATATTTTCTTCAATGGATACCAAAAAAGAAATTTTTTATGAAATTTGGTAACTTTCAAAAAGTCGATACAGTATTGTTAAAATTGACAGAAAAATGTAAAAACGACTGATATCTTCACGGTTTCCGAAAAATCACTGAATATTTTGATAAAAATCTTATTAGACAGGATCAGAAGTGGAAGTTATGAATTGAAAGGATTCCTATTGAACACATACCAATTGACGCCCGAGTTTGAACTTTTAATAAGTTTCAAAGTGAAGTAATTCATTTTTAAAGGCAAAAGAATATCATCGATACCTTTACAATAGTCTTTCGTGACAGATAACGGTGAAATATAAGAAGAATATGCTTATTAAATATACGTATATTTATAGATTTCCGTAATTTTACCTGATAGTCTAAGGACCAAGATTTACGATGGATGGTGAATTAAGACAAAACAGGATAGTAACATATTATCAGCAGAGGAAATAGCCCCAGATTCAGCATAAAGATTACCTAATATTGACTAAGAATATGAAATAACTTGTGCGACCCAACTGGAGTTAATATTAGGGAATGGAGAAGATAAGTGACATGTTTTGGTTTTCAAGAGCGAGTATTATACTGGAAGTCTCCAGGTAATGGAATTTGAGGTTTCAATCAATCATATATCTTGCGGAGTATCAAAATCTCTTTAAAGTTAAAAAACAACAATACAGCGATCAGTATGAAAACCTACTATAACTTAAAAGATTGTTTTAGTAGTGCTGATATTTCTTAGAAATATTTAAATAATGCCTTCGATTTTTACAAATCTTTGCAAGATAAATTTAGAAACCAATCGATAAATAATCCAACTAAAAACACTTCACACGCATTTAATTCTTTAGAATAGCAATATTTCATTGGTCGAAATGTATTTTGTTTAGAACACTCAAGTAGTATGCAAACATTTTCGCTAAAGAATATCAACAAGTGAATAAACTCCTCTTAGGTTAACACATAGGTCAATTCAGGGGACATTCACCGAGGTTCCGAAGGCTTCCGAACTCCGACGTCACCTTCAGGGGTGTCTCAATAGTATTTCATGCTCCTTGAGACAGGAAATTTTTTAATGTAAATTGTGTTTTTTAACCTTATGTATTCACCCGAATTTAGTAATGAAACGTTACCACAAATTTTCCTTGTCATTAGAGGATTCCATCATTCATTGATTCATTTTCATGAAATAAAATGAAGTCGACTTAGAAATCAAAAACAGCAAAGAAAAAGACATATTTCCAGCCAGCACTATCTGATTAATTCCACAGCAGATTGAAGGATGAAATTATAGCAATGGCGAAAAAGGATACATTTTGAATGTAAACGTTAAAATAAAAAGTAAAAATATGAAACACTAACCTAATCCAGAAAGAAAATAAATTGGAACTCGGATGTTAAGGAATAAGAGAAGCAAGAATTCTCCAAAAGTCGTATGCCGACGACCGTCGGGGAATTCCTCAGAAAAGGATTATCACCCGGTGCGGGCACCGATTTTCAGAATTTCCCAATGCGCATTTCGGAGGCTATGCTTCTATCATCAATGGAGGTTAAATGCTTAATGCAGCTTTCTCTTAACCAAATCCATCCAAATTATATCCTAAAGGACACAAAATAACACTTCGATAGGAAGACTGCAGTTCTCGAACCCAATATTAGAAGAAATCTTAGGGTGAAATTGAAACATTCGATGGTATCAAAGTGCTGATATTTTAATTTCAGTGATGTTTCGTTAACTAAGATTCTTGTAAGTAGGCTAATTTACGATTCAAGCCAAATGATATTGGATTGGAGCACAAATGGATAGACAATTTTTCCAGAACCATGAAACGTTTCACGGAAACGCAAATTTCGAACAATGGGCACGTTTTCAAATTCATCGATGAATCCATCAAACTTTTGTAATTCACCGATGGATCCGCGATGTTTTCCACCGATGTCCATCGCTTCCATCGTGATTAATACCCGATAAAGTTCCGATGGTTCTGATGACAGCAGCGGGCCATTCAAATGTTAACAATATCCAATAACCTCATAGAAAGGAAGTAAATGGCAACTAGCAGTGGGGAATATAACGTATTTATAATGCAACAATCAACGACCACGTCATCAGTAAAATTAAATTATAAGTTATTCTGATGAAAATATTACTATCCTTCTAATAGTAGAAGAATTTTTTTCTATCAAAGCACGAGCGGAGTTAACCGATGAATTTTATAAAAAATACTTCAAAAGAAATTTGGCTGCATATTAATTGCACAAATAATACTGTGAATCATTTATATAATATAAGTTTATATTTTATTGATAGATATCCCATAAAAGAAGATTTTCTGGTGACAGTTATATTTATGGTAATTTAATCTGTGCTCTAATTTTCAATTACTTGAAGAAAAATTTTGATAATATTTGAAAATAACTTTTCCTTCTTAATCGGTATAGCTGTACAATCTGTTTGAGCCTCCACATATGGGAGACCTGCTCTAGTTTCACAAGTAATTATCACTTGGTACTTATGCTAGTCTAAATTGTTTCTGCGGTTAAAACGATGAGAAGTATATGACTGATACCTAAATTTCTTTCAGTTCATAACATTAAGTTCTTTTACTTGCACGTTAGAGCGAGATATAGTTCATCTCCATGTTACTATTAACGTATTTATTTAGAGATAAAAGTAGTTATTATCTTAGAAAGCAGCTTAATCATCCCTTCGAAAAAATAAACAGTAATAAGGCAACATATTTTAAATGAAACAGAACAACTGAACCGAGGATGACCAACTTTTTATAAATATTCCCTCTTCAATGAATACTGAACATGAGAATAGATTCAACTCTATTATATTCATTCATTCAACCTTACAGTTATTGAGACCGTAAAAATGTAAGAGCTCCGAAATTATTTTAGAATCTCGATCTATTTATCACGCTCAAAGCGTATTAGAAACTAATTTAAAGGAAACAAGAAGAGTGATCGCCGTATCATACGCCACACGTGTTGGTATTCCTCTTTTGGGGTTATTTGCATGAGGTTTCAGAAGAAGACTCGATTACTTTAAAGGATTTACGCTCACGGAGGGAGTCACGTCATCGACTTTCCAAGAAAAAAGTTAGTGGGAAAACAAGTTACATTTCCTCAACAGAAGAATAAGAAAAGACAAGAAGGGAAACTACTGAAACTAGTTAAAATAAGGGCAAAACTATGAAACTCTACATAGACCAGATATCTAAAAATTATATATTTGAAGTAGAAACCGATGACGCACTTGTGAAGAGAAATTGTTGCAGAATTAGGCGTATATTCTTGACTAAAGTTGGAGAAATCGGAAGGCCGCACGTCATCAAGTTGCATTCGCTGCATACATTCAAACAGTCCAACAAATGAAATGGTAAGGAAAAGAAGAAATGTAGTGAACTAAAAAAGAATAATTTCCATTTTATTTTCATGTACATCATCAGCTAAAGGAATGAATAAAATGCACGTGAGTTAGTTTCAAGTAGTAAAGAAAAAGCCGCAGTGAACGACGGAAGAGCTGCATGTTCCCCACCTCTCGTCCACAAAGATGAAATTAAAACGATTTTGAGTTATTATTACTTAATCAATAAGCATCTTGGGAATGATTATCTGGTGAAGATTCAGTCTCACTAATAAATATTAATTCTGTGAGCCTGAAGTTATTGATAAAGTAAAAATTAGCGTTGTTCAAACCTTAAACGAAGTATTCTCGGAGTTAAAATGAGAGACATTCCCTTCCATCGATTTCGGATAGTTAAGCTTCTTCGTACTTAGAATTATTCAATGTCTTTAATTATCATTCGTTGTGTAAGTGTGCCTCGAAAAATAAACGTCAGCGTAGTGTGTTGTTTTAATGTAATTAGAATGGATTTTGAATCAGTTTTTCTAATAGCGTCGCTTTAAAGACGATAATTAACCCTTCCGAAGCTCTAATTGAGCCCAAATTGGCGCTGCAGCCGATGGGTGAAAATGAGGAAGCCTTTTTCTTTTTTTCTTTCCCTTCGATCATTCCGAGTGACTTTCTCCTGCACTGCGGTCGATTACCGCGCTCTCTAGGGGAAGGGGGAGGCAACTTCGTCGGCGAAATATTTCTCGTCCTCAGACGATCGTGTTTTGGGCCCGCGACACCCTTTGCTCAGCATTTCCGCTTCGGATGACTTCAAACAACGATTTCCGCGTAAGGGAAGGATAAAGAAAAAAGAATATCAAAGGTTATGTTTCCAAAGAACATGATATCACCGACCGGTGAAATCAGATGTACGAAGCTGACATAAAAAATTCACGGTGAATTCGTTCACATACGAACGCAAGTGTGGGTGAATTGTCCTTTGTACACGCGAAGTGATATCCTCACAGTGTGAAAGGGTTCTCAAAGGAAGAGCATGCGAACACTTGTCGGCATTTCACTCGAGTTAATGGTTTGTCATGATATATTGCGGGAGGTCGGGATATAATAACCTGTTACTTTAAGGGATAGCATGGAAAAAACATTAAGTGCCTTCGCTCGAGTCTGACGAGATTTTATGCCTCACAGCTGGTCTACGGAGGCTTTTGATGGGATTTCACAATTAAAATAACATTGTTAATGAAAAATTCTGGAATTAAAACACAAATACTCTAACTAGATAAATTAAATGATAAATTCGTCAGGGAGAACGCATTGCTCGATGCTCCATGTGCGACCACTTTCAGTAATTAAATACGAACAAAGTTCAGTTAATTACTCTTTCTTCAGAGTTAATTACTCTTTCTTTTGCTTTTTATACTATCCCCTCGGCAGCTGGGAGTTCTCTTTTAAAATTCTTTGGAGTAAACAAAGTGGGTTACTAAGAAGATTGCCAGTTTAGATTAAGGGACCCGAGAGCTAATAACACGAAGAAAATTTTCAAACCGTTGAAAGAGGATACGTTTGAAGAGAAAGAAGAATTAGTAAACATTCTCCTCTACAGCTGAGACGATTTAGAGAAGACGTTTTTGCAATGCATTCCGATCTCCAAAGTGGTGTCATTTCCTTCGCGATCGCCTTTTTCAGAAAACTCGAAAATCTTCAGCAAAACAAGTCTAAGTACTTGTACAAGTTATAAAATGTGGCCGAAATTTTATCACGGATAACTGCGGGAAAAGATCGCCGATTAGAAAATTGAAATGGATCCGTGTGAAATTTTCTCACTTTTTTGCTTGGTGTAACTTATTCAGATTATCTACAGAAAAGAAATTGACAGCTGACATTAACCTTTCTTTCGCTTGACGAAATTCCTTACGTAAGAACAGTTCCTCCCGAACGGTGACAGAAACTCGTCTTCAACCTATTAAAAACCGCAGTGTATCGAGGTTTCTGGAGAGACCTAAAACGAAAACAAATCATCAGCAGTGTAAGCACGCGTTGCTACGCTCAACAGCCATCTAGCGGATGACTCGGAAGCACTTTTCGCAAGATCACGCAAGAATGAGTGTCGTGTCACAATCAGTTCCCTGAGAGATTTTTCCCCCGAAAGAGTTTAATCGGAGCGGAAAGAAAGGGCTTTTTGAAAAGGCCTCCGTCGAAAGGCCTTTTATCGTCCATCGATCGGGTTCGATCCCCCGCACCACGAGGTTGGAACGCACTCGATCGCGAAGAAGGCCATTCAATCGCACCGTTTGAAGATGCCGCTCGTCTGCCGTGACGTGGTTTGACATCACGAGTGCCTACGTCGTCGTCCGAAGATGGAACGGAGCCCACAAGTGCTCCGAAATTGAATCGCGTACGCGCGTTACCGTATTCTTCTGGAGCGCCACCGGCCGTGCATCCGATAAGAGCGTTAAAAGGGAAAACAAAGGTCGAAAGGGGTGCGGAAGGGGCAGGGAGCCAGGACCCGCCCTATCAGTGTAACCGGAGCCGTGGCGGCCGCTTGCCAGAAGACAAGTTGGACGGACTTCAAGGGGAGGGTGGCGCCAGGGGACGTCCTCGACGCCCGCGACGCCGCTCCCTCGGGCCACGTGCCGACGGCCGAGTGGGCGGGGCGAAGGGGGACGCCGCCGTCTGGCGCACATTCTTGGCCCTGGGCCACGGCGCCCCACACAAGGCTCACCTGCTTCACCAGAGGCAGAAGAGTCTTCTCTATGCTCTTCGTCTTGATCTCGAGTGGTCCATGGTCCAGCGACCTCGCCGCCTCCATCTTGGGACACGCATGACACGACTACGCCTCCGACGCCCCGCGGATCGTCCGTCGCCCCCGCCGTCCGCGCCCACACTGCCCTTCTCGCCGCCTCGAGGGAGGGGAGCCACCGTCGCCGACGGCGACGACGCGGACGCCTCCAAACGGCGGCCGCAGGTAGCAGGAAGAGGCGCCGGCGGTTCTATATCGGACCAAAATTCCTTGGTCGCGGTGCGGCGACGATCGGAGGTGCCCTACGACGCCGAATGCGGCGGTGATGGATCCGAGAAGCGCGGAAGGCCTCCGGAGGCGATAAATATCCCGCCAGAGTTGATTCGCGCACTAATTTCCCGATCGGAAGGCGGGGATAGGCGGAGCCACGCGTCAGCCTAGGCGGAGCCCCGTGCCAAATGCTAAGTAAGGCCGGCAGCTTAGCCCGTTAGTTTGTTTCTAGGGTCCGGAAACATTTCACTCCGCTGCCGATTTGTCAACGCTTTTGCTTCGCCGGCCCCTGTTTCGCGTGTCCGCTGGAAACCTCTGCTATTTGTGGAGAGTTTGCAGCCAGATATAATCGCCCTTGCTCCTTTTATCGCGCGGACAATTGAAATAACTCTAAAATAGTATTCGCCCTCGGGTTGACGATGTTTTCAAATTTCAAGAGCAAAGTGCGCGTGTCCGAGTAAATGAAAACAACATTCGGCAGTCTCGTGGAGCGGATTTCCCTTTCGTTTTACTGAGAGTGGTTCCCTTGATGACGATTTTATTACGCGCTATAGCGCTCGAACGAGGTATTTTGAGGATATATTAACGACGTTAAATTGTTAAGTGGGGCCATTCTAGCACCGAAGTTGTAGGCAGTTATAGAGATTGGCCTTAGGAAGAGAACACCGGAGACATAAAGTAATACATTGCGTTGTAAATCTCGGTTGCGGAAAAGAATTGTGAGGTATTTGTTCATGAATAAGATTACCTATTTTAGAGAAGCAAAGGGTTGAATGACTAGCGAAGAGGGAAGAGCTGTATTGGGGCTCACAGTTCTGGCAAAGAAATTTTCCCGCTATTATCTTTATCTCGTCCGATTATTTTTGCACCTCTAATCAGTCTATTATTGGAGTCCAGTGTCATTTAGGTCCGTATCCATCTAAGAAATCGCATGAAATAAGTCTACCATCTTAACAGGTCATTTATTTTTAGCTTACAGAAAACTTCACTCCACCGCAGAGGTTTAGAAATTGAGATTAAGTTTTAGAATGTGAAGAGATGCTAACCTCTACTAACTATGGTCAATGATTTTCCCGAAGATTCATTGAGGTGAAATAACTTCCCGGGAAACCTAAAAATTACGCTAAGCGCTCGCGACCTTCGTGGTTAATAGGGTTTCGGGTTTAAGTTATTTCCTGATTTCCGCTATTATTTGATCTCTTTTGTATTCATTTCCACTCATTATGATATCTACCATAACACTAAAGTCAAACATAGGTTCTAGAATCTATTAAAAACTAGTGCTTCATAAGTGCCACCGAAGATTAAATCCTATACATATTTTTTGGGTTAGAAGATGTCACAGGAAACTTACTTTTTGAGTATGACCTCTATGCAATATAAGTAGGATATTGAGCAGTGTATTTTGCCCGAGGAACATCTAAATCCAAAGAATAGGGAACGGAAATATCAAGCGCAAATAGGACGCGTACCCAGATCTTCCACTTTTCGGGTGGATGCCCTAGCCAGTGGAGTGATCTTGTAGAGAAGACCGAATTTGTGTCCTGGAAGCTAATGCAAGGCTAAGTAATCTGTGGCTCCGATTTAACAGCACCCATCAGCGCCACGGTCCTCCTGTAGGTAGACAGTCTCAACGAGGACCGTAACCCCCTATCTATAGAGGTAGGGGGTCACGTCCTTAAAGGATGACAATAAGAACAATTATTTAGGGTAAATTTCGCATAAAGCCCCTTACTATACTACTAGAAAACCTCAGGATATGAAAATCGCAGATGACTGGAAATTGAACACAGTTCTTCCACTTTACATATGAATACTCTGGCAACTGCTACGAGAATCACTCAAAACACTTTTTAAGACCTAGTATTGAGTGATTTGAAGTTAAAATCATTTGTGCTGCCTGCAACCAGACTAATAATAAGAATAGGCAAATATAAACCTTCTTAAAAAAAGGGGGTTTTAAACAACTTCCTTTTTTACTCATTCAAGAGTAAAATAAATCTTTCCTTTCTGTAATTCTTAAATATCTACCAATCACAATTAAAAATGTTATAAATATATTAATTTTAGAAATCGGTATAAGTCTTTAATCTGAGCTCTTCGTCATTCAACTCAAATCGCTTTCAAAAGAAATCAAGGAAGTAGGGAGTTCACACCACTCTTTATCCGCTGGAAAGACGATTTTCAGCAAGAGTGATATATCTGTCCATCAACACTCCATTAAAATAGTTTTAATTCTCCACATTTCCCATTCCACTCCTCGGGAAAATTTAACTTTTTCAAGGGTTGGAAAATTATTTTTCTGGTCAATCGCTCATGTATCTTCACGAAAATTAAGTTTCATAATTAAGTGTGGTAATTAGTGAAAATTCCACGTCATTCATTTCTCGGTTTCTTGCTCATTTTCTCGGATTGATGTCCTCATAATAATTCAAGATAATAAAGATTATGCTGCGCGTTAAAATTAAATTATGCAGATAATGTGAATCGGAATTTTCGAAATATTACAGATATTGTCTTAATGTTAAAAATATTCCTTTTTCAGAATTGCTAATTTTTCAGTTTCTCATAAATTCAGTTGCTAGAAACCATGCTCGGCTTCAGTTAACATTGGATTCAGGGATTCCGAGTCCTGATTTAAGCCAGCGGCTGCGTAAATGGTGGGGAAAATTTGTGAAATGACGGTCTTGAAATTTCGAAACGGAGACAATTCATGACAGTCGATTTGATTTGAATGCTTAGAATGATATGCTCTATTGGGTGTGCAGCACCACGTGCGCCGCAGAGGGGAAATGCTGCCCACAGCGCTGACTTGTACGACTGAGGCAAGCGCCAAAAAATACCCGAGGATAGTTGACTCGCAGGCACCCACAAGTTCTATAAATTGTGATCTTATTCTCTAAGGGAGACAGTCCACAGACATGGGCTCATCCGGGCGCTGCCCAAGGCCTCCTGTTTTTCTTGCTATACTGTTTGGATTCTTTTTAATTTTTTATTTCAGACATGTTCTCCAATTTTCCAAGATCGTAGTTATTGAAAACCCTCGAGTAATAAATTCTTAATTTAACGGTTTTTTATTCCTTTTTTATCGGGAGTATCCAGAATCCAAATTAGGATACAAATTGTGGTAACATATTTTAATTTTTATTAATCCCCATCATGTTGTTAGGACGGAAGGCCACGAGGTGAAAGTAAAATTTTTAATTATTTAAATTTATTAGTTACTACATAGTGAAAATGCTGTTTGCGGTTATGACACCATTTCCAGTATTATCGCCAGAAGAGGAGGTTCCCGACCTCACTGGGAGTCGTCCAATAAGGTTGAGAGGTCAATAGGAAATAAAAAATAAACGAATCATAAAATATCGCACTAAGGCAACTTACACAAAGAAGAGACGGTCTATGCAAGCTTGTAGTGAAATACGACAATTTCGTATTAACACTCATGCAAGACGTACGTTTTACATTTGGTTCCAAAGCCTCCAACATTTAGAAAAAGAAGGAGGTTGGGAATCCCTGGAATCGATTTTCTTTTTACATTCTCATTAAATAGAAAACATACTCATTATATGATAAAGTAAAAGAAAACAGTTTCAAAAATTTAATGAACTCCACGGTTCTCAATCTACTATATTAAAAGATACCTAGTCTCGCTTTAGAAATGAAGTTACAGATTCATAACCACTGAATATGAACATTAATTTTCGTTTGTGATAAGCTTTTAGATAATTACTTAATATATTTTGGTGGAGGTGAACTCTCTTCAGAGAATATAACTACAGTTTTCTAGAGCATTGGAAAAAATGAAGATTTGTTCGCCAAGTAGTTTAGGAATAACCTGTGCCGAGAATTATCTTGTTATTGCTTATATGAGTAATTCTTGAGATGATTTCTGGCCATTGTTTATTCTGGTTTATCTACCATTATTACTATCGAGCCGTTGGCTGCTGGTATTCGACAAATAGTAATTCCTCGACGGCAACGCTACTTTACTGGAGGCACATCTTGCGACAACCTTGCGCAACCTTTGTAATTAAGCTACCGATCAGAATTCAATCTCACAAAACATTGAGATACAGGTATCTGAGCTCTGTTTTTCATCGTCATAAGTATGATAAATGGTCTTATTAGCTACGATTAAGGTTACGACAGATCATTCTGTACTATCAGTAAAATTGTAACACGTATTCGTATCCTCCCTAAATACAAGCTTCAAGATCGTTCTTTTTATTTTGCTGCAGTTCGTCCATAATTTCAATTACTATGGAGTTACATATCGAATCAAAGAGCTAGAAGGTTTTCAAGGAAAAATATATGGCCGCAAAGTTTCTAGAAAGTGTTCCATCGTCATGGCATTAGATAATTTACAAATTATTGTTTTAAATGTTGAGTTTCTTGATGGTAAAACCATCCCCCCTGACGTCAGCATTGGATGAATCTTATCCTAATATATATTTTTTTAAGTTTTTTAGAGTTACAGTTATGTGAGAATTACTACAGTTGAAACATATAGATATGATATGGAGGTTTTCTACATAATGTGGTTGAATCTATAATTTCCCTCACATCGTTTTTTCAACGAACAATACGTATTCATTTAAATGCTTTCAAATTATTTCAATCGATGCAATCAAGATGATTGAAAACGCTGCACATTTTATCGCAATAAACAGTAAAATAAAATTTTCGTATAAAAAATACGGCGAAACTTTGAATTTTGATAGCATTTCGTTGATTAAAGGCGGTCTTTTTCAATTGATCAAACCTTATGTTTATTTAGTGTTTAGTTTATTCTTTAGTAAAGAAGATTTTATACTTCTTTGCTAAGGACATAAGTTCTTGAGATTTTCAATTGGTTGAAGTTTCTGCGAATTTGATAGACTGATATAGAAAATGCCGCGAATGGAAATGTTCGGAGAATCTCACCTCGTGCGCATCCAGTCGATCTATGGACGGTTAGAAGAGAGAGGGGAACTGCCAAAGGGGCAGTTTGAGGACAATTTCCTCTTGAACGCATTTCCAATTAAATTTAAAATGCCAATTTGATGTCATAAGTACAACATGATGATCGTAGAAATACATGTAAACAAGATTTTAATTAAAGCTCTTCTCCACATCATAGGTATATTACAAGTACTATGAAGTCATCGAAGACGAAGGGGAGGCCGCCCTTTCTTCCTCCCCTTTCGATCCGCCAATGTCGATCAAAATAATTATTATTCGTTTCCAGTCAGCGCCGTATATCTTCCTTTCCGAGTGGCACTTTCTCAGGATGAAGGAAAATTACGCATTGCGCATTTCGGTAGCAGACTTCCTTCGACGTAGTGATGGCCTCAAATTTAGAGAAGTATCATTTTCCTCCATCTCCTTAATGCAAAGATTCATGGAGAATATCCACCAAAATGGACGAGCTTTTTCCCGTGATGTGACTCACGCTTCGTTAAGGAAAGGGACGAGCCCTTGAGGTACGCTCCAAGCATGGCAATTCCCAATGAAAATCACATGGAAATGGAAAATGAACGGATGGAGGCTCTTCTCTGTCGATTCACTCACAGAATATGAAAACAAGATTTGTTTGCTAACTCAAGCTGAAAAACGAGCAAAAAGTGCGAGTAATATTTCAAAATACGATACCTAATTTTATATGGACTTATTGGATTGGATTGAACAAACTCATAATGATCTTATTATACTCTAATTTACTCTGTCAACAGCCCTTGCCATTCGACGATTAGTGAAATTTTTACCTGGTCGGTATTTCATATTTTTACATTTACCGGCCTCGGTGGCGGAGTGGTTCCAGTCAGTCCGGGTTCGAATCCCGGCGTATCGGATTTTTCCGGTAAGGTAATGGTTGTTTATGCTTGTCTTTAGAAACTTTAATAATAACAGTGGTCTATCTAGACTAAAATTCGCTCAATTATGTTATTATTATTTGGATACTGATTAACCCATAACGAATTATTTTGTTCGTTTCACCTTGCTTGGGCTTATATTTGTTTTTTTTTAATACTCCTGATTATCCTTTTCTTGTTCAACTTATGAAAATAAGCTTGCTATAAAGACCTACTTTTCTCAGATATTCCCATAACGTACGTCGCTTTTGTACTACCCATGTTTCTATTCTGATCTCTTTTACTGTAATCATTTGAGAATATGAATCATTTTTCAGGCGTATGCTATCTTCTGTGCCTTTTATTAATTACAATGTATAATTGCAGTAAATGTAACCTACACGTTTTTTACAATCTTATCCTTCTCCTGGAGGATGTTTTATAATAAATACATTTATATATTCTAAGAAATATATTTATATATCTAATAAAACAAACATAATCATGAATGTGCTTTATTTATGTGTTCATATTGCCAATATTTGTAACTTACGTATTCCGCTCATATCCACCCGAAAAACAGTAAAGTTATCATATAATAAATATATCAAATAATTATAAATACTTTGCCATTAGCTTTAAGTCTAAAATACTTGTCATATCCAAAGTAAATTGCTTGTAAAAATCATCAAATGCTACCTTTTAGTAACAACCTTACGTGAGGTCGTAGACATACGTGAGATCCCAATTCTAACAAATGAAGACGAATGTAAGTATTATCACAACGAATAATCAGGCATGATTAGGTGATGATAGAGTACTTAATTGCATAATAATAATTATTATTAGTGATAGAAAAGATTCCAAAATTTCTTTATAGCACCTTACAATGATGACTCGTGATTCACCCGCGCCGGATTGACATCTTTTCGCCTACAACCGGTTTTAATCGATTTTTTCGAGCATTTCAAGCGAGATATTTTAGCGAGTATTCTTTGCGAATGAATGAAATTGTTTTATCTTGAAGTAATCTACGAGGGTGCAGAGGTTAAGCAATAAATGTTGTTTTAAATAATCAAATTTTGGTTCGGTGAAAGCACGGCCAGCATCACGAGTAGGCAAACGTAAGTAAGAACGTTTGGTCGCATCTCAAGCAGAAACATATTAAGCATGAATTTGCGAAAAGAAAAATAATTTTTTTGCACTTCTGCTGATTCAAAATTCCGGTCAGTCATTTTTCTTCATATTTAAATCTGATAAACGATATTTTTCCATTATCAAAAAGTTTTGTGAGCATCATTCTAACGTAAAATTAGAAATTCATTCATTCGTACCCAATGCAGAAATAGAAATAACTAAATTTTAGAATGCTAATATTTTAAAATTTTTACATAAGTAAATAACCACTTTTTGTTGCGTTTCAGCCTGGTATATATGTAAAGAGATGATTTTGGAGCGCCAACATTTTCTCTGCCTATAGACGTCAAATACTCTCGCCCCAGCCTTGGGTGTGTGGAATTATTTCCCGTAAAGAAGCTTTCACATAAGTCGGTAGACTGCGTTTTGGTAAACTGATAGGTAAGATTCCGAGCAGTTAGAATTCAAACTTCTTGTCAACCGTCGCTAGTGAAGGATCGATTATCGAGACATCACCTTCGGCGGGAACTAAAGAAATTGACAGGATTTACTGCATATTTCAGACACCCGCACCTAGATTGGCAAATGGGTTCTTTCTTCCACGTAATCCATTTTCAACATGCATTTTAAAATCTCTATAAATATTATAATTCCAAAAGATATATAGACAAAAGAAAGACAAGTAGCAACACCAGATGGTAAGTTTTTCGTAATTTCTTACACCTTGAAAACTATGAAAAGTAGTATTAAATTACTAAGATGAGGCATAGTGCATACAGGTACAAATGGCATAGTTTAGCTATAGACGATCATTAAAGCCAGAATTTGGCACGAATTTCTCTAGCTGAGGGAACTCCTAAAAGAAGAGAGGGAAAGGAAATGAGAAAATATGGAATGGGTCGTTAAAAGTAAAACGTGGAAATTGGCAAAAATACGCTACTTAAATCAAACCAAAATTTTATGAATAAACTGGATCATTTATAAACAAATCCATTCCACGACTTACCAAGACATACATAGAGAAATTAAACACAAATAACATCTTTTCATTGTCTCCTGGCAATAAGAAAATCGCATAATAAAGGGAAATTTTTCTGTGCACTACTCAAAAAATATTAAATTGTATACTAATTAGGAAGACAAAGGGAAAGTTTGAGATCATATGACACTAACTATATCATTTATCAAGAGAACACACTTAAACGATGTAAGTACTTTCCGAAAGTAAGGAATTGTTTATTTTGTGCAAACTTTACGCTCAGAAGATACTTAAGTTTTTATAAATTAAAGGTTGAATCTTTAAAGAAATTTTATACTTCTGGGATTCACTGTACATACCAATGATTCTAACTCCGTGGAGCGACATGTAATTATTGATAATATTGTAATGACCGTATTATTGAAATAAGGTCGAGTATTTTTTATTCACTCATTTTACCTAGAATTATAAGAACAGCAGAAATATACTGAGGGGATATTATTTAATTAAGACCATTGGATTCATCTACCACGCAAGATTAAAAGAACACAACTTTAAAAACAACCCTCAATTGCCGAGGAGAGCTAGTTTTCAATCTTAAATTTTAATATACTTACACACTCGTTAGTTGACTGAAAAAGGAGAGATAAAAAAATGGATAAATGTCACTCAAGAAAATTAAAAGCGAGAGGAAATAATTTAAAAAATAGGGTTAAATGAAGATATTAATCAATCATACGCATTCTTATCTAATTAAAATCAATTCCAAGGTAAAGCTTTATCCGAAGAAATAGCTAACCGCAATAATTCCATTATTCATTGATTTTATTCATTTATTTATTGGTTAATCAGAAATGGAATTTTATAAGTGACTGGGAAAGATTAATAGAAGCAGGAATTATGTCTCTTTTGTTCTTGGAACGCAAACGCAAGGGAGGTGGGTGGTGTGCTGAAAGAGTTGGAGTGGAACCGCAGTCACGCGCCTAAGTGTGTGCGTCCGTTTCCAGCCGATCTGCAGTCAGGAGTGAAGGGTCCACGGTGCACACTGAAGCCATTCAATTTGAAAAGGGAATTCCTTTCGAGACGTGAACGGGAGGTAAGGTTTTGTTTGCTCGACGGTCTAGAATGTCTGCTGCGGTGAAAGCCGACAGAAGGAGAATAGTACTCGTTCTGAATTTTTGAACCGACTTTCAGTATATTGATCTGCATTCGGCGAAGTAGTCGCGAAAATTATTTTGATTCGAAGATTTGAAAATAAAAATATACTCGGAGGGAATTGAATTTGAATTATGAATGAATAATATAGTTTCGTTACTTTTATAGAGTCTAATTTCGGAAATATACAAATACAACATTACGAAGTCAGGCGAAAAGACATTTCGAATTAACTCTTTAGAAGATTTAATTTAAATAATTTACATTTACGTGAAACAATCATAAGATATAGCATCGATTGAGAAGAATTTCAAGTAGATTAAATTTCGTAGAATTATTACATACTTAATGCAGTTATTTGCAAGAAGTATATCCTCTTTAAAATCGTTAAAATGAAAACTTCGACGGAAGAGGTCCAATCGTAGATTTTTGGAAATAGAAGGGAGAATGCTTAACATAGGAATATTTTAGATATTGAAATATAATACATATGCGGATCCAAAGGGCTTAATCATCTTCCCTTGACGTCTGCGCAAACCAAGAAATTTGCCTGGGTGAGACGAAGAGGTCGAACTAAAATTTAATGGCGAAGTAATTTTAACTTTGCTTTACATTATTTGGTTTTTCCAGAAATATATAATGATAGCAACAAAAGTGAGATAGTCAAAGCCCTAACATTATTTCTAGATTAAGATGAATATTTATATAAATAAATTATAATGGTCTAAAATCTAAAATTATGGTAAGATTCTAGATCCGCCACTGCAATAATAACATCCATAAGAAACTTAATGACAAGTTTAGTTCATGTTACAAGAATGGACGAAGCACTGAAAATAAGAAGAGAAAATTAAAATGATATCGATTCGGAGAGATACGGAAAAGTGAAGACGGGACGCGTTAGAAAGAGAAAATACGAAATGAATGTGATAAACTTCCGTAAGTGAGGACAGACAGAGTGGGGAACCCTCCTCATTCCGTTAAAAAATGAAAGTCAAATAAAAATTAAAAGCCTTGAAGCATGAAGAAAAGTGCGCATTCGAATAGATTAAGATAAGAGGTATAATCCTGTTTTAAATTTTGCGAAGGAAAATCCGCGATGTCGGATATGGAGAGGAGGAAACGGAGCGTGAAAGAAAGGAAGAGAAGGAGATGCGAAAGAGTGACCGGTAGATGGACGGAAATAAGATGAGATTTTGTGGGTGGATGTGCGGACTTCCACTCTTTTTAATATTTCCGATTCCTTGAGAATATTTCAGGCGTAAAAATTAATTCTAAAATGCTTACCTCTCCGTTTTTTGCCCCAAGAGTCTTACTAACTCCATGAAATGAATAATAAGGAGAATTTTATTTAGCTTGAAACAATACAAGTTGTAACAGAAAGCATTTGTGCCTATGTTGACACTATTTAAATGAAAGATAAATCGATAAATTAAATAATTCATGCAGCACTTGGTTAGTAATTTTGAAGATCATTATGATATACCATTATATTGATGCATACTATCAGCTATCGGAATGAAGCGATTCTGCAGTATCAAAGATTCATATTAAAATTGAATTATAAAAGAGGAACATAATAATAATTATAATAACATCGTGGATGAACATAAATAAAGAAGTTGTTAGTGCTTCTCTTACTGTCAGACTGTAGACAAACTTGGGAGCATCCGAGTTTTTTATTTGTTACATAGAACTAGTACTATGCATACATAATGTATATAGTCTCTATACTTCTTCGCTCATACAAAAGAAACCATAACAATTTATTTCAGTATGTTTACCGATTAAAACTTCATTATCATTTGTTAAAAAAGTTTATTCTTTTTCATTAAAATTTAGCAAAGGTCATATCAATATGTTTGCATTTATTAATGATGATCATTTACACCTGTAAAAAGTTTTTATACAAAATCTACAAAATAATACTTACTGGATTGAGGAGTTATGTACGAGTTGTAAGCTGCTAATATTATATTGACTGTGTTGATTCAACAGAATGAAAACTCAATCTGATGTCATTCAATTATTACTGATAAATAATGAGACTTAAGTATTAAAATCCTTACCACAAGGATACCTATGATATCAAATCTAATAAAATATGTAGGCATCAGTATGTATTAGTAGTATCCACTAGAGCAGAAAGTTTGAATTTCATTACAAAGAATGAAGACTTCACTAAAAACCGCCTCTTCCTCAATAAAAGGAATAATGTTTTTCATTGAAACCAGATTATCAAAATAATAAAAAAAAGGCCTAAAGGATATTTTGAAAATGCTTCAACTTTGTGCCTTATGCTACTACTACTGATTAAAACAGAAGCTAGCTAAGAAGGTATAAGGTGTGGAATTAAATATTTTAGTGCTTTCCTTCCAAACTCTCACTAATAAGAGTCTCAAAAAATAAAGCACAGCAAAATGCATTTTCAAGAATACGTTACCAATAGATATCATGCAGCACACTGGTAGAGAAGCATAGCCATAGAGTAAGGATAAGGATATGATTCTTATTACAGAGGAGATAGTATACTTTTTCCCATCATTCTTGAAATTTAGGTTCATCATAATAAATCATCATCATAAAAATAGGAGGAAAGGTTACAAGTTTATTTTGCCAATTGTCATAATCAGATTCACCACCACCTAAAGTTCTCCAAGCAAATATCTTTTGGCAGATGATGACCGCCATCTTGCTTAGATCTGTACTTCTTCACATGCCACTTCCTCCATGTAGCCCTTGACGAAGTCAGTTTTTACCTGGATTTATAAAGGAACCCTGTCAAATTCTTTAGAATAGTTTGTTACAGTTTAGAGTAATTTTAAATTATTTGGCAGTGCTGCTCCCCAAAGTTTCTTAACAAATAACTTTTTTTCCAACACTACCTTACATACTGCCTTCACTTCAACCTTCTGACCACCATGGCTGTCAATACATAACTCTGCAACTCACTTCTTCCCCTCCTTGTCTCCTACTCCTCCACTAACATCATACTAATATATTTCAAGGAAAAATTTTTCTCCTTTCTACTTCTCAATTTCTTCCATCTTTTCCCAATATTTTGCTCCCTTCCTTTGAATATACTGTCAAGCCAATGTTCCAGTTGCCTGAATACGAGGTGATATCCTTGAAACCAATTGTATTTTCAAGACAATATGATCTTTGTGGATGTAGTCAGTTCTTGTATTTTCATTTAAATACCATTAATGTCAAATGAGTGGATGGCAACAGTTTATGCTTGGTGTAGTCAAGGATGTTTGACTTTTATAATATTTCTCATCAGACATAATTCAGTATTTTAATATAAAATGGAAATGGCATGCTACTGTTAGGACATTGTACTTCATGGGATAATGCAGATGATTCAAACTCAGAAACCTATGAAAGTTAAGAGTGAGATAGTATACCTAGCACAACATTAATAAACATTTCAAGAGATGAAAGATATTACAGACAAAAGGGATTTTGATAACTTCAAATTACTGGTCTGAATTCAGACCCTCAATTCACCGTGTCAATTTCCTGTCATTATAAAAAAGGACTAAATTAATAACAAAAAGTATATATATATATATATATATTTTACATTTAACTCTTGATGAAAATGTTAGTGCCATGCATATTAACACTAATTAGTTTTCAAAGAATTAATAAATTAGTTTTTAATTTATTAGTTAATAATTAGTTTTTAAAGGAAGGCACTTGAAATTTTCTTCACCATCTCTTATTTTCTACATTTGAAAATACAGCTTTTTTAATTATAAAATTTGGAAATCGAAATATCAAATCATGCAAAATTTTAACTGAAACCTATTGGTTGGACCACAAACTCGAAAATTTCCCAACTTACTTTTAATTGAATTATAATAATCATTTTATTAGTATGAAATGTGTCCGGCATTTACTGAATTCTCTAATTATTTTAAAGTGCAAACTTCTTTCAGAATATAATTCCCAGAATAAAACCCAAAGTAATGAACCCTTTTTGTTATCTTCGGCTAATTCTTTAACTTCAACAATATAACTAGCCTTCAGGGGGTAAATTGGGAGGTATATCATAAAATATCTTTTGTGTATAAAAATGCTGCAGTCAAAAAGGATGTCTTACCTGAAACTGAAATTTACTGGCAAAACATTATCTTGTTGCAAATTTTCAGATGAGTTACTCCCACTATGATCTGAGACCTTCAAACATGTTGCCATCAATAAATTCAAGAACTGATTGATACATTTATGAAAAACTTTTGTTTGATTAGTTTAAGACCACATCCTTTCTTAAAACTAACCCAACAAGACCTAGGTAACACAAGCACTGCACTTACATAGGTGCATATAAACCTTTCATAGATAAGGATCAAAATATTCAATGATTGCATTATAACTTCTTCCAATACCCCAAATGAGATGAAAGAGAAATGAAATTAAATCAAATATTTTAGATGTTTATCTTTTCATGTTTCAAGAACTTGGTTGAATGACTATATGCATTACAAATATTTCAGGTAGTTCCTGAATCATGACAAAGAAAATCATTCTTAGACTTAGGATAATTATTCCCATAATGTTTTAGTGCTCTCCCAAACATAATTCCTGAATATACATTTGCCCTCTCAATTATCCTTCGATTGCTATAATCTTTGGTGTGTGAATACAGTAAAATACAGTTAAGGAAATTGTCCATGTGTCTTTTTCAGGAATCAAGTGAAAACCATATTATAAATGAGATAGCATTAACTGGGATAATATAAAATTTTACTTCTTTCACATAAGGTTTTTTGGCCCTTTAATTTTGAAATAAGTAATTTTTACCTTAAGAATGAAAATTCTTATATTACCTTTATTAGGCGCAGTTGTAGATATCTACGCAAACTATTGTCGTGTAATGTGGTTTACCATCTGATTCTATTTTTTTACCACTCTGGTTAATATAATGTACAACTTGAGACTATGATGAAAAGACCTCTATGTAGCAGGTCTTCAGCAGTTTTTATACTATGCGTTGAGTGAGAAAACTGAAGTAGAACTGAAAGGAAACCATATATTAAGCGGGATAGCATCTTAAGCAGGAGTGTTTTAAACAGGCTTAACTGTATTTAGAAAATTCATATACTTATTAATCCAACATTAGTAATTTCCTTAAGAAATTTTTGTAAAATAAACTTCATTACATTGCAGACTATTTTGATTGCAAAATTCAATTAAAAATAGCAGTAATGCAAAATCAGGAGTGCTATGGGGAGGAAAATGTGATCATCTTATTATTCTCATCAATTACTGTTTAGGAATTTCAAACAATACAAATTTGATGAAATAATGATTTTTGTTAAAGTTGTGATTGAAATTTGGTAAATTTAGTACCTTGTTATTATAACTTTTTTATCGATGAGTTGTAAGTTGTGATGCATGAGCCAATAAAAAGTATTTACATTGGTCTGATATACTGAATTGGTGGTATCAATGAGTTTTCTCAGCAATTAAAAAGAGTACAAAATGTCTATATATAATTATAACAAGAATTAACATTACAAATATTGAAATCAATGAAAACTTAGGAATTTTTAAGTTAATTTTATAAATAATTCCTCTAGTTATAAGTGTTCTTAGGTCAATGATGAATTAAGTTGGCTTCAAACAGGTACTTATGATGGTAATAAAATGGCATGGCCTTATAATATCAAATAGTCCATGTTAAGCACTCATATACTGTATTTACTCGAAAATAATGTGCAATTGAATGTAATGTGCACCAAGTGTCGGATATTGAAAAAATCATTTTTCTCACGAATGTAATGCACACCTCAAGACATTACATCGAGTCACTTGCAGTACCTATATATATGTAACACTGGTAGTTGTCAATGCCGAAGCTTTTATCTTGCATGGGGAGTTTATAAAAATGAATTAGAAAAATGCTCACTTAAGAGCACACATTAACCAATATTTACATGCATTTATATTAATCATTACATTATATCATCAATGTTATTTACATGCAAACATTCACCAATTAAAAAATTTGCTGGGCTTGCAGATTCCCTTTCAATTAAAAATTATCGGCCAATTGTTTAGTCTGGAGTATGTGGAGGCTCTCACAGGCAAAACATACATAGTGAATGGGTGAAACATTACATTTACAAGGAATCAGGGTGAGCAGAAGATCCAACAGGTATGGGACACGTGAACGAGTAGATTTGTGATGAATTTAGTGCACCATCAATTCTAACGTGCACACCTATTTATGAGCTGAAAAAGGACCCAAAAGAGTGCATCTTATTTTCGAGTAAAAACAATATATCAAACAGCCTCAATAAGATGTTTCTCAATTACTCCCAGATTCTTAGTGCATTAAAATACCATATTGAAGATAAAAATCTTAACACTAAATATCACAAACTTTAATGAACACTTATATTAATCCCTACAAACAATTAAAATAAGAAAAGTTTTAGAGAAATGGAAAAGAAGTGAAGACTGCTATGAATTAACATGAACATTTTCAGGTTTTACGGTATCCATAATTTTATAGAAGTGTTTTCAAGTACATCATTTTAAGAGAAAGCAATATTCAATGGCAAATTATAAAAATAAAACATCCTTCAAACAGAAAATTACATACCACAAAGAAATGTGATCAAATTGTTAACTTTAATTCTTCTCCTTTCATGCAGACCATGCTGTTTCTTTTGTGGAAAGCTTCAACACTCACAGACCACAACCTGAATGTTGACATTTTTTTCTATTATAGGTTTGAGATTCTAGCAGAGAAAACTGCATCAATCAAAAGTTTGTCAACAGTATTATCTTACAAAGTAAAATGAAATTTGACAATGAGATTGACATCACTCATAAGTTACACTTTATTGTTTTCTTTATAAAAATCTAACTTATCATTCAATAGATTTCAGTAAATATATTAGAAAAGAATAAATGCAGCCTAATTTTGGCAAACAAATTTGAATGTGATAGAAACTTGGTCCTTGAAGTCTTTATAATATATTAATTCTGTAAAGCTTACAGGGGAATGTTGATCAACATTTTCAAAGAAATATTTTCAAGATATATTAAGTAGAAATTTAAATAAACAGTTGTTTACCCTAACTGCTTTGACAAAATTCTACATTTATCATATGAAGATAACATAATCATCCAAAAAGTTCAAGAATTTGATCCCCTAACATATGAGCAGCTAATTTTGTAGTAAATTGGTACTAAGACCAGAACTGTTTATTCAGATGTAATGAGCTCATCACATCATAAGGCTAGCTGCAATCCTAATTATCTCTCAGAATTAAAATATTAGCCAAATTCGATTAAATCCTATATTTATAAGTATACTTTTACACGGCATGATTCTCAACACAACCTCTTATACACTATCATATTGCGGTATAATGTCACTTTATATCAATGACTTAAAATAATGCTGAATTGTTCAGAAGAGATTTCAACAAAAGTTCCCTAAAAAGTAAAATTGATTGGCACAAAATGTAGTCACTTTTGCTTTACTTGGGTGGCACCAAAGTCCCAGACAACAGTCTATAAAGGTCTGCAAAAATAAAAACAAATGGAATTGACAGGGTATTAAATATACAAAAGTGAGAAAGGGAGAGATATGTACATATACAACTATGGAATAATTTGCTTTAATGATATCAAATAAAAGCTAGGAACATCTGAGTGGTATGCAATCAGGCAAGTAAAGTAAGGTGTGCCAGAGTTGATGCCACTGGGGCAGCTTCTGGGAATTTGGCATTTTGCACTGCCTAGTGTGACACCAACAACATGGATGGGCACATCACAGGCACCCAAGAGAGACGCCAAGGGTGCAGGCAGTATTGCCACCGGGTAAACGTTGTCTTCTCCTTGTCCCATCCCCTCCCCTCTTTGCCAGAGAAACATTCACAAGAGGGATCAATTGAGATAGAGAGGAAGCAAAGAGAGCATGTGGTTTAACTGATCAATATGGCAGCGAAACTGCTACTTTCCACTCCATCAAACAGCCATTAAAACAGTCCCTTTTTCTTGTTCTTCTTTTCTTTGCCATCCACAGCCCTGTAATGATAATGTGCATTAGGCTAAATTATGAAAGAAGGATTTAGCAAAGAAATTCAAATAATGTTGACAATTGAAAAACCATAAGCATTATGTAGATATTTCAGTCATACCACTGTAGCACACATGCAATATCTAAGCTCCTTCTATCTACACTAACTGAATGAATCATTAACATACTGGATTGGATTTAACTTAATATTTATGCAATAAATAATAAATTATATTAGGAATTATAAGTGGGAGAAAATACTCATTTGCTTTAACTTGGAAAGTTTCTATCTAAATTATCCAAGTTTTTCATTTCATCATCACAAAATTTTTCCATTAATTTTACGTAATTAGGAAAAAAGTTTGTATGTGGAGCAGTTTTCATGTCAAGGCACCACAGTAATCAATGGAGGAAAGCTTTGACTTCATTTTTATTAACATGACTTAATAATTATTCAGAAATGTGTTGTAGGCTTAATTTTCCATACCATAAACTTGAATATGATTATAACTTCCAACCAGTATCACAGATGCTCAGAATTCAAATTCTGGTAAAAGCAATTTTGTGTTTCAGAAAAGTTAATTAAGAGAGTAGTCTTCCTATAGTAAAACTGTCTTATATGAGATCATTATCATCATAAGCACATTATATTTTAAGTAATAGAGTTCCCATATAACCATATGGGCAGCAAGTTCAACTTCAATAAAAGTAGTCCTGGGTTTGATTCCCATTGGAAGCCCACATGCGAAATGACATCAGACATCAGCTGTCAACGCACTTTTAACAGTTCTACTACTACCTTAAAGTAATAAAATAAAGAGTTAATGAAAGAAATTTCTTGGGCCATTTTCTTAATGCTGTTTATATTCTAAATTCTATGGTTTTGAATGAGCAGTAGGAAGGGTAAGTACTTAGATATCAATCAAACCAAAAATTAATCAATTTCATCAATATTACTCAAATTGCCAATATATTGTTTTGCATCCTACTCCATATAAAATTTTAAATGAAACAGAAATATTTACTCTTTAGAATTAGCCTCCAGTGAACGTCTACGTAGCTCATCCAAAGTAACACCATTTGTTTGCTCCCAAGATTGCTTTTCCTTCTCAAACTGTCTCCGCCTTTCCTCCAACTCCTGCTGCTGAGCTTCAAGGGCCTTTTTCATGGCTTCATGCCTTCGCTGAAGCTGGAAATACAAAAAGCAGAATTACAAATGGCTATGATAAAAACCGCCAAGTATTATCCTCTAAAAATAATATTCCATGTAATTATCCACTAAAACATGGTAAAAGGGCAAAATAAAACAAAGAAATGCTAAATAAAATCAATCTGAAATGTCTTCATTTGGAAATTTACATAGCATTGATCAGTGGATGATAGTCTTAGACAATTCTTAATAACTAAATTTACTTACAAAACATCACTCAATTGTAAAGTTAGAAATGGATACTCATTAATTAATGACAGTAAATATTCAAGTAAATTTCCTTAATAATAGAATGGCAGAACATATCAGTATTAAAAAAAATTAAAAATCTCCATTATATTAGAGGATAAATTTACCTGACGTCCCCAAGAAATCCCCAAGAAATATATCAAAATCGCCCAATAAATCAAATGATGACTTAAGGTTGTCTATCAATCATGAAATATGTAATAAGAATGCAAAAAGTTCAAACTCACATCTGCCTCCGAGTCCTTCAGCTTCTGCTTCTTTTCTCGGACCTTCATCTCAAACACTTGCTCCATCTCTGCTTCCATCTTCTTCATCTTCAGTTCATGCTCCCTCTTCTCTTCCTCCATTTGAGCCAATGGATTCCTACTCAAAGAGAAATCACAGTCCATTCCTCTTTGCAGTACATTTACAAAGCATAAACAAATTTGGAAGCAGAAACATGTAGTGAAGCAAAATTATTCAGTTAAATAGCAATGAACAGATTATCAATTCCTGTTCTAGCATTCAGTAGTCTTTTAAAAAAATATATGCAGTTGTAATTAAGATTACAAGCCCTTTGCCTTCCATAAAATGCATTTTGCCAATGATACTAAGAAACTGATTGGGTAAAAAGCTACACATACTGTAAAGCATTTCTTATGCTCTATATCAGAAAACAAAAGTATTATAATAAAAAAAAAAGCTTTTGAAATCTTGAATGCCTGAATGTATATTAAGGCAAAGGAAAAAATGTCTTCTTGGATCAATGAAATTGAGCAGCCACTACAAATACTCCATGATACACAGATATCCTGGTCATAATATTTTCTCAATCAACAAATACTACAGCAAATAATTCAAAATTATAGGGCCAATTTTGGGATATATATTTATTTATTAACGGTTGATAAATATACAAATTAATATGTTTCCTCATAACTTGCATGTAAGTTAAAATCCTAATGAACTTCTTGAAATATTCTGCCATTACATTCAATGAAATATTATTAACCAACTACCACATACATATTAAAAGATGGCATATGTATATATAAGCTAAAAATTGAAAGTGTGTACTTGCAAAAGTAATTTTATAAAAATGAAACTTTATTACATCATTTATTACTTCTAAAACTTGTGAACTCACTTGTTATTAAAATTTAATATTTTTTGGGATTGAAACAATCAGTTATAGACATTTACTGGAACTACTAGAAAAATTATTCAGACTTAAAATACTTCTTGGGAAAGATAAAAAAGATGAGTGAAAATCTTTACATTGATGTCGCACAGAAGATTTATTATTGTATGATTGTTACTCCTGCAAGCTGAAAACCAGCCAGACAAGCCTCAGATTTTTATGAACTCAAGAATGGCTTTCAAAATTACATCTCTTAATTAAGTTGAAGTTATGAAAAGCTTAGTATTTTATAAAAATTTACTGAAAGTTGCAATGAAAATTTACCTCTCTTATCCAATTAAATAGTAAATACTTTCAACCGCTTTTATTAATCATGCAATGATGATATAGCTCATGAAAGAATCTCACATTATCACCATCCTAGTGATATAGAATCCCATGCAAAGATTTGTTGTTCATACCATATTATGGCAACAGAACTGAATAATATGGCAATTAAAAGTTAATATGTACATGTGTAAAACATCTAATTAAGAACTAGAACAAGGACTGAATACAAACTAAGCTAAAAGATGTAATTATTAGTGTTCAATATAGAACATTGACGAGTAAAACAAAGTACAAAAAACATCACAGCAAAGATAAAATACCTAAAGTAGAAGTTCATAATGAAATGAAAAGATTTTTTCACTTCTACAACTTATTGTATGAGGTGCAAAAATTTTTTCATTTTGTAAAGAAAAATTGGAGAAAACAGATTGCTGTAAATTGTACAATCAAGAATATCCATTTTGAAAATGAACCTTTTTGTTCAAGTCTTATGAGGGATTTACTTGAAGAGAAAACTCATAATTTTCATTACGAGTCATGAAAATAAAGACAAAATAAGGAATATCTTAGCCCAGCACAGACTGAATTAACCACATAGAGGTATTCGAAGAAGGACAAATCAACTGACCAACTTTGATGTTGAATAGTGAAATGACATACATTAACAATGCCTTAAGGATCCATTTCTATTCACTGCTATTTGAAAAGAGTATTTCATGCTAACTACAAAGATCAATGAGCTAAATGGAGAAAATAAGTCAAAAAGAGCTCCTTCTCTGTAAGGAAACAGAAAGGATACCTAAGATATCTAAAATGTGAGAACTACATCGACCTGTAAATTAAACAAACATGCAAATGACAACAGCATGAAATAATCACAAGCAATTAATTTGATACTAACAAAGTGTATGCATCAGGTGCACAACTTGAAATGAATGATGTGCAGAACCTCCTTTGAACTAATGCATAAACTGAGTCAAAGTGCAAATCTCAACAGGATAAATAAACGTGCTTGAAGATGCAAAACCCATTGAGGATCCACTGAACTAAAAATGGACAAAAAACAATCAAATAGTATAAGTTGGTGGAACTATCAAGTACCATTCCCATTGACTCTATCCAAACATGGCAGAACCAGCCAATCAATCTTTTTTTGCCTGAACAACTTAAAATTTCGAGAAGAATGCAAAAACCACAAACCCCCTCATAAAAATCCAAATTTCAACAAAGATTATCTGGGCAAGGAGAATGAATGGTGCCACCCACTAATTAAGCACTCACCAGACTGTCACGAAGCTGTTCACAACTCCTTGGGTGCATAAACTGAAGAATGGATGAGGAGAAAGGGTGAATGGAAAGGGAGAGAGGGAATATTTATTGGATTAATTGGAAAGCAAATTTTCAGGTTATGTCTCCAGTGGAGAAGAAATAACCTGACTAAACCATCAAGTACATGTTACTAATTTTTTCTCAAGATACTGGGCAATGGAAATGTTGGAGCATGGTATGATAAATGGTATAAGAAATAAATTTATTACCTTAAACTTTTTTCCTGTGCATAGAACATTAGGCCAAGTCTCTCACAATATCTTTTTAACTATATAAAAAGGTCTTGAGCGTGCACAAATGCCTCTATAGCCTTAGTGAACAAACAGGGGGCTAATACTAAGCAACCAATTAAATGTATTGCACACATCAAGCTATTAAAAGTGATACTTGTTTCATAGAAAAATTGATCAAGTCACCAATAACTTGGGGAAAATTAAAACTCCAAGCTAAGGGATCATTAAATTAATCAAGTGGGCATTGAAATCCATAAGCAAAATCAAAGAGGGGATGCAGATACACTGCAGAAACCATCAAGAGAGAATTTGTCATCACGATCAACAAGTGGCTGCTCCATTACAAAAGCCATGCATAAATTAAAAACAATCAGTATAACCAGATCCCCAATTCTTGCATTTTTACTGATGTACTTTTCATGGGTTGGATCAATACTGAAAAAATGTACTTAAAATTAAACTTGCACAACTCCTAAGAAAAATAAACTTCATTCAAGCAAGATTTATCATGAGTTTTACTACGTGGAAAAATATAACACCTTCATTCCTTGATAAAAAAAATACAAAAGGTGGATGTCAGTTGAATCTATAAAATGTCAACGTGAAGAGAAAAACCTACTAAATCCTCATAAAGTGACACTATTCACCATTGCCCAAAATAATTCCCAATTCTTAGTTAAACAGTAATAGACACTAAAAGAGCTATATTAAAGTGGAAAATAAAATGTTAAGAATGATGAAGATGATATTTTGGCCTGCTTCAGAAAATTATTGAAAACATGTATTCCTGAACAAGAGATGATATTGATGTAAGGAATAATATGTCTTACCTGTTGGACACACGCGATGGCTTTCCATCAGTTCCTAGACCTGCTAACTTACGACACCTGTAGTTCTCATAGTGTACATTGTTGGTGACGTCCTTAAGATCTTGAAGATGTGTACGAATGAGCATGTCACGAAGAGCAACAAAGTCACAATGCTCCAGGTTTTCCACTGATTTGAAATAGAATAAATTCAACAATCATAAATCATCCACATTCCACAAAACTATAGCTATGGCTAATACTCAATCAACATTAAAAAAAACCAAAATCTTGGATTTTGAAATTAGTATAGGAAAATTGCAGATGAAGTTAGATAAAGATAATATAAGAATAACTACAAAGTTTTCTGCTTAAAAACTTACAACTCATCAGAAACCAATGAGAATGACAATGCTATGAAAATATACTTTCTCTATTCCATAGATTCAGATTTACCTTGGATCAATCACTGCTACGAAGGAATATTTTAAGAAAACCTTTACTCAATTATATATATTTCAAATATTTTTAAAATAAATTATTATTTATTTTATTGCATAAAATTCTTTAAAAATATTTTTAAATAGCCTTTGATTTCTGAATATAAAATAATCAGAAAAGTTTAATGTTATATGCATCATCTGATATACTTCTTTTAAATATATCCTAAATGCCAACATTATAAATCAGCTCTGCCATCTCTGAGGTGGATTGCCATTGTTATACTTTGCAAATACACCTTTTACAAACTGAATCATACACTAAAGATAATGCATCATTACAGCCAAATTTTTATTATTTGATGAGATAAATGAAAAAATTTTGAAACATAATAACTCTCTGCTGCTCATCTAAATTGACAGAGGAGATACAAGGATTCAAGATCATTTTGTAATCCTCGTGGGAAACATTTCAATAAGAATTCCTATTTCACATAAAGACATGACAGTGTAAGGGAAAAAAGTTTACAAAATATTGTCCAAACACAAAAAACTCCTCACCTTCAGCTATTCCCCAGGGATACCGTCTGCCACGAACTTTGCGACCGCCTTCTAGTTCCACAACTGCATTTGATCCAACCACTGCAAATGGAACCCGATCTCTCAAACGCTTTGCATCGGCTTCATCATCATCTCCAGGGTCTCCTCCCGAAGGGAACTCATATATCTTTATTTTATGTTGTGCTATCTCTGAAATAATCTGAAAGAAAATATTATGAATATCAACCTCTATTTGATCATATGCATAACTGGATGTTTTCCACCAATATATGCTTCAATATTATAAATACTTTATCCATAAACTTTAATGAAGATGGGACTTTTTCAATTTTTAACTGAAGTGGTATCGTGGTAAACAACATGGTCACATTGTGGAGTAAACTCCTCAAGGAAGTGAACATGGTGGAACAGAAAACTGAAAAAATTTAAGTTTCAATGCTTAATTATTTACAGCCAACATCATGATAATTCTAATTCAATATAAATCAAAACACATGCAAATGAATTTCCACACTTGATCCTAAGAATATTGATTTTTAGTAAATGATACTATTAAACTTGGAGACGATTTGCTTTGGACTGAAAACAAGAAAGATAGGTAGATTAATTAAATCAGATTTATAGATTAGAAGTTAGGGGATACAGATAAATTCATTCATTCAGTATTGTTATATTTTGCATATTTGATATATAAGATAATTTGATGTACACATTTTAAAATTATGAATATTGTTTAGGTCAGTGTTACTCTAAATAGAGCAGTACTTACAATTATAATCAGCAGAATGTCCAAATAAGAAATTCAAGAAAATATTTTAAATATAATTTGTCCAACCATACAAAAGTGCCTCTGTAAATCTGAAGAGTTTGTGCATACCTGTTTTTTAAAATGAGCACATTCTTCAGGAGTTAACGTATCTGCTTTAGCAATCACAGGTACTACATTCACACGGTCATGAAGTCGTCGCATGAATTCAGCATCTAATGGCTTCAGTCCATGACCCGAAGGTGAAACAAAGTAGAGACAGCAGTGGACACGCCCATCAACTCCTCCACCTCCCCATCCTGGTTTGCGCCCTACCCTTGATTCTGCATTCAAGTACTCTTCATATTTAGATTCCACATAATCTATAATAGGTTGCCAGCTATAAGAGAGAAATTAATCAGTATAAGGCAATGTCCCAGACTGCAACAAGGTTATATACATTATTTCAACAATTATAAACTTACCAGTTACTGTTGTCAACAGCATCACCAAACCCTGGAGTATCAACAACTGTAAGGGTTAAATTAACTCCATTTTCCCTGAGAAGAACCCTGGTAGTTTCCACCTGAGGATGATGATAGGAAAATTGAATATGATACGTAGTTTTAGATGGAAGTCAAAGCAAGAGTCCTCACTATTTTCATACCTGTACAGTTTTCTTGACTCTGTGGGAAGGACCTGGATAATCATTTGAGTAAATATCAGCCAGAAACATGGAGTTGATGAGAGTTGACTTTCCAAGGCCAGATTCCCCTGAAAATAATTTATATGGAGTATAAATATATAAATTACAAATAGTTCATTTAATTGGGTATATGGCAGTGTATTTTGGTGCTTTTCACAGATTGCTATTTAAAATTTTCATCCCCATATGAACTAAGCCAAGATTCTCTCATTTCATGTTTTGCATCTTCAAAATAATAACAAATTAATTCACTATGATAACAAGAACTTTCAGCTAAAAAGCAACTAGCCAATCAAAACAAACAAACATTAAATTCCATTTGGTAATTCGCTAATATTTAGTTACAAGCTGCATTCCATGGTTATAAATTACATGATAATTATAATAATTAATTATTAACACAAAATAACACATTTATCAATTAATAATTAGCCATTCACCGTTATAACAGAATAAAACATCGGGAAAGCATATTTTTATTTTGTAACCATCTGCCAATTATCTTACAAACTGTTTAATTTCCTTCCTACATGGTATATTAAAGAAAATTCCTGAATACCTTAACAGAATAATAGGTAGATCAGACATTCCCATGTAATGGAAAACTACATTTTCCTAATATAAATCAAAAAGTGAAACTTCTCAGTTTCTGTATCAGCTACTTCTTATATAGAACCATTTCATTGACTGCAATCAAGGGTATTATGCAGTGGGTTAATTCTGAAGTAACACTGGTGGTAAGCATTAAGCTTAATGACAATTTGAACCTCTCACTTTCATTATAACATAAAACAACAAAAAGTATAATAAGCTGGGCATTTCAACAACAATCAATTAAACGAATACTGAAAACAAAAAGTATGTAAAATCTCAAAACTCCCATTGAAACAATTAAAGGGATAAGTTAAAATCAAAATGTCACTATGTTGCTTCCAAATATAATCCAGTCAATCTTTTACTATCCTACTAATATTTCCACCTTACTTAATTATACAGAATTTAATTACACAAGAATATAACTTAATTTTCAATCATTAAAATACTTTCCATCAATGATTATGGAGACATTGTATATTAAACACAAAAGAATTCCATTTTGTTGGCATTTAAAAGAAGTGGATCTATTCCCAAAAATGAGGTGGTGACATTTAACAGTTTGACATTCAAGATCACACATTACTCCTACCTCTTTTGCCCTTCCAAGAAAAAAATCACATGGTGGAGAGGGGAAGATACTTAAAGGTTTGAAAAAATGGGGGAGATTCTATTTCAAGTTCATTGACTTTCTAGAATGGTATGGTATAAAATCAATACCTAAAATTCTGGATTAATTTCTCAAGTATCTTAATGTGCCAGTTTTCACAGAAAGCAAAATTTGCATCTATAGCATTGTATTTCTTATGTGTTTAATAAACCTTAAATAAACTTTAATTGAAGTGATTTTTGTATTCTTAGAGAAAAATGGTTTGTAAGATTTCTTTTGCCACTGAAAGTTAAATAAAACTAAAGCAACAGCTTTTACATTTCATAGCAACATGTGATGATAAAAAAAAGTTTGAACATCTCAAAAGAATTAAGAATTCATATTCCACTTGAGTTCTAATTAATTCGCATATTGGATTCTTACACAAAAACTTACACAAGAAATTATAATCAAAGATATTACTTTGTCAAGTGACCTACAAAATATAACTAAATAGAAAATAATCTTGCATAGGAGAAAAACAATTTTGTAGGTAAAGAAAACTAAGAGGAGAGGAAAATTAAACCTAATTTGTGTGAATATGCTCTATCAAAGATTGATTGCAGAGACAGAATATTGCAGATAATGATGGAATCAGCCAGTGATCATAATTCATTGCCTTTTATTAGCTTCTTCAATGATTATGGACTTTTGATGATAGTATACATAATAAACATTATTCTAGCGCATTAAGTCAGTAAAAGATTTGCTGCATTGTATTATATTTCTAAGTTGTTTACTCAGGTTTTCTTTAGCTAATCTATGGTTTGATTCTTAGAAATATCTAGTTACCCTTCCTTCTTTTCTATGATTATGTTTTAAATGAACTGGGACTCTTTAAATCTTGTATCAATTTTCTTTCCACCTGTCATATATAGTTTAATCCTTTACAACATTTCTCAGATACTGGATTTGTTGGTTGAGGCTGAATGACTAATGTTTGGCACTTAGTTGTTACTGACAAATATTGTGGTTAAGTAAGATGGGAAGAATATGTTACTTAATTTACTACTCACTCATAAAGGGAAATTTTCTAAAGTAGTTTCATCTTTTGGGGATTTACTTGCAGCAGTATGTTTTGAGTTTTGTTTGGGCTTTCTTACATTGTAGACTACCACGGACAATTTGAGCTCATTTTCTTCCTATCATCAGCCCTTTTAAGTGTGTGTTCTTTTTTTGTTCACTTATTATGAAAAGGAAAGATGCAAATATTGATAAATGTGATGAAATTAGTCATTCAGGATGTACTTATCTCTGTTAATAGTATTTCAGTGAAAGTGAAACTTAACTCTGCACAGCTCTTGTAACTTTCAAATCTAAGATGACTTTATTCACTTTTAGTATAAATTTTGAAAGATTTGTATGGCTGATTTTGTATTCTATGAACTCCACTATAGGGTCTGTCAATTTGCTGAAAATGGCAATATTGTAACTCTGTTGCTAATTAAACAGTATTTGTCATGTTTTCCAAAAGTTCAGTCACGCGTAAATTGTTAAGAGAGAGGCAGTTCATGCATACTTTAATTTAAAAGAACCCATTCCCTGATTATATCTAACGAGTTGTTTCACTGGTATGCCGTAGTTTGCAAACTTGGTAAGAGATACCTAAGGGAGTTTTCTACTTAGGAGGAGAGGCATAAACAAAAAGCAACTCACTTCTTCATTTAGTTTTTCCAAAGTATGGTGGGGATCACTATATATATATGGGACTCTGTCTGATAAGGTAAATTAAGATTGAGAATGCTCTATAGTGGAATTTAATCACTGTGATATGCTTATCTAAGAGTATTTGAAGTTAGTGAGCATAGTATTTCTTTAATATTTTTAGAAAGGTCACAGGAAATAGGGGAAATCACAGGCCTACATTTCTGTTATAATTTTACTTTCCTCATCCTATTTCTTGATAGTTCTCTGAACTAATCTTGCTTATTTAGACATTATGGCTCAAATAGTTATATGTTTGTACTATTTGTTTATTGACCACAACAGCAGAAAGGCTAGCATGTTAATGAACTAATGCTAAGGCCACAGGTTCAAGTCCTGGCCAAACAGATTGGGCAAAGATGGATGTTTCCTTTCCACATCAAAAACTCAATGCTCAAGTTGCACAACTTGACATGGAACAAATCTTTCAGCAGAAAAGTCTAGTTACAAAATAAATCCTTAGATGGTCCTAAGTACATTACAAGAGTTATTTGTAACAGAGTTTTTCATACTAATTCCTAATGGATTCCTAAGGATAGAATATTCCCCCACTAGTATGAAGAAGTCCCCTATCTATGTAAGAATAAAGATGCAGAGTAGGGTAAGAAATATACAAAAACAATGGTATTTATCACAAAGGTAAGAAGGAAAAAAGGTCTACATAAAACAATAGTGTGATGATAGACAATTAAGAAAAGCTGTTGGAATAAAAAAAAAGCTACAGGGGTACAAATGAGAGTAATGTGAAAGTCAAGAATGAATTAGGAATGAAAGTAAAGTTTCCTTCACACTTTATACTATGGCAACCCTATCAATAATGAAACATAAATGCAAAGAACTTACCAACAACCATTAGGGTGAAGTCAAACCCCTTTTTCACGGCTTTCCGATAAACCTGGTTTGGCAGATTGGCAAAACCCACATAACCATCCAATTCCTTGTGAGCCACAGTAGGTCCACTGTTAGTGCTGGAGTTGGTGCTAGTGGTGGTAGTGGCAGTAGCTGTTGTTGTTCTCGGTTGTCTTTCCCCAGCTATTGACTTTCCTTCACTACTACTTAATTGTGTTGGGCGGGGTCCATCCCTAGCACTTGCTGCCGTTGAGGATGGTGCTGGGGGAGGGGCCACTGAGGAACCCACACTAGGCAGCGATGGTGTTGGAGAAGGCCTGCTACTTGCAGCAGTTCCATTGGAGGAAGGTACTGGAGGAGGGACCACACTTCCCTGAGAACTTGGAGATTGGATCTCGTTCTTGAAAAATAGCTCCCGTTTACTTTGCAGCTGTAAAGATGAATAAATTACGAAAAATAATCACTTTTGAGGAAATGGTTGTGTAATTGCCAAAACATAGAAGACATGATTACTCTTTAAAATAAGCCTAAAAACTGCTTGGATAGCACTTGTGCAAGAGTGCTACAGTGATTGAATTCTAAGGATGCATCCAAATGTGCAGAAATTAGGGGGAGAGAAAAGTGGAAGAGGTTGGGGGAAGCACACACTCATTAGCTGGGTTTTACAGGATGTAAACTGTAAATGCCCCTAAAACAGGATAAAAAAACCAGCTACGTTTAATTTGCCTGTTTGATAATTACACCTTAGCAATTATAAATAACATATACAATCATACTTTGGGGACGTATTGCAGCAACGAAATTTTATTATGGAAAATTGGAGGGAATTCTTGCAAGAGAGGATAATACTCTGACTTAACCAAATCTTTAACAACTTAACAGTTAAATAAACCAACATGTGATGAAAAGAGTAGGGGCAGGTATGAAAAAGCAAGTCATCCAGAAAGAATGTCCTTGAGTGAATATTCATTTTACCAATATTTATCCTTTCATCTAATGACCAAAATTCAAAACCTCATTTTTAGTTATAAGTGGAAACTTTTGAAAATATAGGAAGGCTTGCCTATTGAATATCATAAATCGTCTTTGTAAAACTGTAGTGCTGTCCATTTCAAAACGATTCCAAACAATTTCCATAAAAAAGTCCAGTGGGTGGAAAACAAAAGTAATTCATTCTATTCCCCGAAGCAATGAGTAGCTTCGTTTGCCTGTACTTGGATGTTCAAAGATTTTCAAATCTCAGAGATTAACGGACACTACAAAGTAAACAATTTATTTGCCTTTCCATGATAAGCATTCCTACCAATTCCTCCTCTCATCCATATTACATCACATTCATTATTTCATAATCGTCCGTCTCACACCATCCTTCACAGTTCACCACCCACACCCGTCTTAACGGGCGATAACGCCTTTTCCTTCCTCTGTTTATCCCAACGTCAAACCATTGCCCCTCCCGAACTTCCTCTCCTCGTAAAACCGAACCTTTTCCCCAAAAATAAATCACGCTCTCCCAATTGCTCGCATCTCCGCGAGACTGGGAAGCGATCTGTACGCCTTCGGGGGCGGAAACATCTCGTCCCCATGACTCACAGCAAAACTCGGACGCCTCGAGATGAATCAACGCGGAGAAAAACTCGCCACCGAGAGGCTGTCCCCATTCGGCCGAGAGAGCCTTACAATGAACCTCCCTGTTCGGCGATAAGCGAGCATGATTCATCGAAGGCCACGATCGCTCCTCTTGGGCCATTTCGCTCGACTCTCAACCGAGTCTTCCCAAAGGGGCGGGGCCTTCAAACCTCGTACAGAAACACAGTGACGCCGACGACCGCACGTCTGCCTCGGCTCATTCGCGCGATAAACAAACGCCCGCGCCTTCTCGGAAGGACGGCCGAAATCGATCGGATGACGTGCCTCCTCGACGCACGCTTGTCCCTCTCTCTTTCCCCCTTTTCTACGTGACACTCGGATGACATCTCCGGCCGGCGTGGACTCACCGCTGCGGTTACCGAAGAGGGCGCCATGGAGGCGGTGGTCGTCTGCGGTAAGACCGGTACCGTGGGAGGCGTGGGGACGGCGAGAGGGCGTGGGCCGTCGGCCTCGAATTGCCTCTGCCTCTGTGCGAGGCGGTCCAAACCCGAGAGCCGATAACTGGACGCGATGCCGGCATATTTGGGAGGCGTGGGCGGCGCGGTCCGAGGAGATGCCCTCCTGCCGGCGTCCTCCGACCCCCAGCGACCTCCCGCGGACGTCGTCGAGTCTCCAGGGCGGGGTGCCGTGCCATTCGCCACGTGCACCTCCGAGGAAGGCGTGCCGGCACTCATCGAGGGCGGATCTCCACAGCCGAAATCCGCCTACGAAATCGGAACGAAGAGCACTCGGCGGGGATCGAGGAGGTCCCGTTCGCAGACGGCGATCGGGGAAAAGAGCGTCGCGTTTACACTGAATGAGCGGACGCGCCCAGCCCACTCGCAGACATCTGGCACGCAGGCTTATCCACGCAACGCACACGCCGCCCCCGGCCACGCCGAGAAGCCAACCGCCCCTCGGCGAAAAGGGGAGGGAAGAAGAGAAGTGGTGGAAATGGAAGAAAGGGAGCAGTAGCGAGGAGCGGGTGGAAAGAAGGGAGGGTCAGAGAGTGTCGGACGGCGCTAGTTGAGTGAGGACAGGAGTCGAGAGGGAGAGGGAAAAGACCTCCATCGGTAGTTCGGTCGTACGCCGCCCGACGGAGCCACGTGCAGCGACTCCGTGGGATCGCATTGCCGTTCGATCGGACGGGAGCGAGGGATGAGGGGGGGACGCGCGGAATACGCCAAGAGGAAGGGGAAAGAGATGCGCTTCTATCTCACAATCATTCGCGAGAAAAATACGTCGGAAGCGAAAATTCTTATTCCGCGAGCGAAAGTCGCGATCGACGGAGTTTTTCGCAAATCGCCGTTGCGGCATCCCCTTCCGTCGATAGAAAAATGACGATCGAGAAATCCCGATGTTGCGGAAACACGCGGACGAAAGAAATAAAACTTCTTCTTCGGAAGAGGTTAGGAATTGATTGGGTAAACAATACGAGTGTAGTGACGCAGACGAACACACTCATCATCATACACGAAGCCGCACATGAGCGCGTATCATCGTCATCTCAGCGCCTTCTGCATGAATTTTAACAATCGCTACGAGAGAAATTCAGAAAGCAGAGATGAAGAGGAAGCAGAGCGGATTCCATCCCGTTGAGGCCGATCGTTTAATAACGCGTCTCCTTATGGAACTTGAAGGGCTCCTCAGAAATGTTTCCCCGAGATATCTTCGGAAACGACCATTTTTCCGAATGGAACAGGTCGTCCTTTTATCTGACCTCGTTTAACCTTTAAAATTTCCGCTCATTGAACGGCAGAATGCAACAACGCCGTAAAAATCAATTTAGGAGTAATTCCTCTTGATGTAGGAAGATAAGGATGATTAAACGAAGAATGCGTCCAGAACTTTAACGGAACGTGAATCAGCTCGAAGACACAAAGCATAGTCCAGTAATGACAGCAAACGACCAAAAGGGAAGTACACAAGGAAGTAGAAGGCATTACGACATGCGAGATAAAGTGGATGAGAATTAACGATGTCCCCACAACGTACTGATATCCCACGGCTCTTTCCAACATGCAATGAAGGTCTTCTTATCAAATAGCCACCATTGAAACATAGCATAAATATAGATCGACGGTAGTTTATTCATTGCAATGCCTCTAACAACTTAGAAGGCATACTGTGAGAATCAACACCACGGGATTCAAACCCGGGTGACCTAACAAAGAAAACGGAAAATAATGAACTGGAGATTGAGACCGTTCGCTCTCGCTACATGCAGGATACTCTAAACCCTGTCCATCCGCCTAATGCGATGACGGGTCAGTCTCACTAACAAATGGCAACTACCATTGGCCGGCCGCAAGGGGTGAGAGAAGAGTCCTTCATTGTGAGCGGAATCACGAACTCAAACACATCGACATAAAGGGGAAGCATTCATTGAGTGAGGTTGCATCCCTCACGGAAGTCTAATGAACTCCTCCCAACATTTCGACTTAAGACTGAATGTAAGACGAGCGCGAGACAAAAACATCGCCCCTTATGAACCTCCTCGAAAAGGAGAGGTAGAAATATCCCCATGCCAAAAACAACGGAGGCTTTAATTAACGACACCCGCTTACTTTAAGCTCATAGAACGAGAAAATAGCATTCGTTAGCAAGGCCTAAGGAAAGGTTTTTATCTGACAGAGATCGGAGGCAGAAGACAGCCCAATTACGGCCGAAGAGGTAAACGAAATTCCTTCGGCGTTCACATCATCACGTTCTGCTAATTCAACGCCGGGAAGTGATGGACGATGAGAAGGTGTTCTTCAACCGTACCTACGTGGCTCTCGTGTTTGCACGCTCCTTGGTTATGCTCGCTCATCGTTTTCGCGGCAAAAAGACCCTTGGCTTTTTTACCGCTACTTCTTCATCGATCCATCCCTCTGTCTGTTATCATCGCCGTCGTCGCTAAGGTTGATTGATTTTGATTAGAACTGCCTCTTCGCCCAATTAGGGAGGCCAAATTCACAAGATTCGCACATCTTAATAAGTGAATGACCTGAGACATCGAATGGCATTTTTGTCGCTAAACTCCGTCAGATGCGAATATATAGCCGTTATTACCCACATATCCATCCAAAATGACGAGTAAAATTGGATGAAAAAGAAAAATAAGGCCATGGCAATGCAAGATGGTGTTTATGGCTAAAAATTGTCAAAATTAACAGCCCGTCGAAGACGTTTTCTTCCCACGTAACCTCAAGTTCTATTTTCATAAAGTGTTTTGGCCAACTTTGAGATGAGTGCGCCAGAAAATAGCTTTGGAATCGCACACTAAACTAAAATAAATCATTAACTGTGCGGAATTACCGTCGTTTACCGACTAGTGTAAAACTAACAAAGTTTCGAATCCTCATCTGGCGCAAAGAGATATTAAACCTGTCGCCCCATGGGGAAGGGCATGAGGCCCACCAATTCTGTGAGGTCCACTATTTCTTTCAGAAGGTTTCACGCCATTTTATACGCTAATCATCGACAATAGAATTGGAATAAAGTAAATAAAATACAATCTTAGAATTAAACCACTATCCTCCCATATAATTTAAAATAAAATGTAACGATTTTCTACGTACTGTTACCAACTTCAAATCAAAACATGGTCCACAGCCCGCGAAGACCTTACAGGAGTTCATGCGGCCTGCTAAGGATAAAAGCTTGGATACCCCTCGTACAGAGATGCAGAAAGGATGTTGTGTACTTATAAACATAGAAACCGTTGAGTGTTATCCTTGGACAATAAAAACACGCTTCCAGCTACCATTGCAGAAAGATTGAGCAGTAAAATTCACTCAATCCTTTGGAATGGCCCATAACTCACCGATGGCATCATTAATGAGAATGATCGGAGATAAAAGAACAACAAAAATCCATGAGGCGAAACTCAGCGCCGTGAAGAATCCCATAACAAACCGGTCCTTCTCAACCTGCTGTGCGATTTCTCATCTCTATCCATTGTCATACCGAGTGGGTGTAACAGGTTTTGCTAAAGAAAAATTCGCGAGGATTCGCCGGGAAACAAAACGTTGTTTGGACCAGTGGGGGTCGAGAGGCAGTTGAAATTAGGCCAGAAAACATTACGAGGTTCAAGAATGGAATGAACGAGCTCTTGAAAATAAACAGGCCGCGACCGTGAGGATAAAGAAAGCTACTTCATCAGCGACCCAAGATAATCAATTTACCGAAATCGCTGCAAGATGAGTGGGAAGATTCGGTTTCTGAAAAGATAATGAAGTATTCCTCGTCTTAAGAGGCCTTTAAGGGTGACTTGATGGCTTCTAAACAGCGGGAGCTGACTCACTGAACCGAGTCATAACGTATTTTAAGAGCGGAGTTGCGTCAAATTAAATTCGAATACAAACATGAATCGAACCAACCTCTGTATGTAATTAATGTCCGGTAAGAGCAGTTGCGGCTGTCCTTCATGGACACCGAAGCATGAGGATCTCAAGCTCCATCTGGCACACCATCCGATTTCCCAATAATCACAACAATTATGAAAACTTACTTTCATACTTGTACAGTTAGAAAATTTTCGCAATATCGATCATCTTTACATATTTGTCGATCGCTTCGAATACCCCGTTTCGGTGAATATCTCAAAATAATGCAAACATTTCATCGCAGTTATTTTCGTGCCGGTTTCCGCTCCGGTTCAATGAAAATGCCAAATTCCGATTCACCTCTGGTTTCAGTTTCAGTTCAGGCAGCCAATGACAAACCGGTATTTTTTCGAACGGGCCGTTAGGTATTATAATCTCTTCATCAATGGGTGCAATATATTAATGAGAATATATATAATTGAAATTAAGTACAAAATCCCTGATGTTAAAGAAATAATTTAAATATGAGTTCAGTTATCAAAATATTGTTGTAATGAGTTGCAATCCACGGTTACACATGATAAGTAAATTTAGCTATTTTTATAATTATGCAAGGCTTAATAAGCAAACAAAAAAACAATAAAATCCGCTTTCGTTTAATGCTCAAAAAGTTTAATTTTACAATTCAAGTTCGTTTTTAACTCTGGCAAAAGTAAGTTTTTTTTCGGATTCGATTTTTTGTCACAGACGTAGTTAAGGTCTCAATAATTTCTGCGATGAAAATCCCTCACTGGAAGCCATGGAAGTAAAGGAATACTGAAAAAACGAAATATAGCACTATTCCATCGAAAGTAAAAATAAAATGTCTTTGTCTATAAGACGGTTATCGATTACGATAACTATCCTTCTCGAGTTTCGGAAACGTGACCTACTTATTGTTTATAGGATTCGCGGACACGGAGTCTGGTTTTTTCGCTTTCCAAGAATGCTGCTTTTTCAAAACAATGATAATTACTTAAAATTCAACCGAGATTAGTGCATTCAGAACAACTTCTCATTTACGACACCAAAAGAAATTATCCGTCTTATCACCCTTTAAATATCGTTATGCTCTCAAGCTGGCTTCGAAAATGCCTCAAAAGATAAAAATGAATCTTATTGAGATAACGTAAATAATGGGATATTTTTCCGAAATTATTGAATACTATGCAGTGTTTTATTTTCCACCAATAATGACGACAATCTAGCATTTTTTATTGGTAGTCATGTATGCAAAGAACAAAGGGACGGAGACTACATTGGATAAATTATGGCGGTGTTGCTAGGAGAACTTGAGGTCCTCCAAGAGAATGAGAAGGATGAAAAATACCCCATGAATCAAGATATGGTAGCAGGAACTGTCAAATCTGATAGCAAGGATTATGAGCTTCCCGAACCATTCCACTCCAAACGTCTATTTTACGTTTCAGCTAACATATTCCCGTTGTTTTCATTCGGCGTGAGATGACCACCAAGTATAATTGAGGAAAAATTAACATTTATGCTACTTAATTAAGCTAAACGATTGAAGAATGCGAAGATGATGGTTTTCCTCAGCTGAAATGAGTGATTGATATATTAGTGAGTTCAGTGAGTTTACTTTGCGTGCAATAGCGGGAGAAACTGAAAAGAGTTGTCGGAGAAAACCAACTGGCGATTCGGGATGCAAGGCATCCATCAAAACTACGAAAAAATAATAGAAGAATAATTACAAAATCCATATCCCCAAAATGAAAACAAAGAAAGATTTACAGAATGAAAGAGCTAAAAATAGTGTTAAATCGTTTGGAAATAAATATTATATGTAAGTAATATAAATAAGCGAATGAGGTAATGATAGAAATAAGGAAATAAATTAGTTAAATAGGCGATAAAAATGTACTGCTCAAGAAGAACCTGAAAACAAGATTTCCTAGTATGGAATTACTTTATGTAATGGGAAATGATATCGACGAAGAGAAGAGAGAATTTGACGAGGGTACGCTAATTGGCTAAGCGAAACAAACAGAAAGTCTAGTCAAAAACGACTACCAACGGAACGAAGATGAGAAAGAGTGTTATTGTTAATGTAAGCCAACTTTCCACTAAATTAGAAAGTTTTTAAGGAAAGAAGTTCCGTATGAAAGCAGCAAATAGGCACTGAAACGATGAATGATACGTTCATTTCCTTGAAGGTGCCAATGTACGCATTTCATAAGCTATTAAACAGAAAGTGTAACGAACGTAGAAAATGGCAAAATTCACATTTCTTATAAGCCTAATATTCTCCGCTGCTATGATAAAGACTAGCGGTAATTTTGCGCATTAGATAAAATAAGTTCAAAAAGCTTAAAGTTCCTCATAATCGTTAGCTCTATCCCGCTTAAATTCGGTCACAAAGTACCTAAGATTCGTGATCCTATATCGCACGCATGCACGCGATTTAAAATTATACTCATAAAAATAAAGACAATCTATTTCTGGATTAATTTGAGAAATTGTAGTATTCTTTACGAAAAATATTCAATCCACCAAAGGAAAACAATCGGAAAAGAACTTTTATGATACATTTTTGTATCCTTTTGTGATGAAATACGATAACTTAAATATCGTCAATTATTCGACTTATAAATAGAAGATCAAGAAGTTTCCTTCTGGAGTGAGCACAATTATTACCGCTTATATTAAATTAAATTTCTAAATAGCAAATTATTAAAATCTTAACTATAATAAAGAACACGAAAAATAAGACCTGATGGAATCAACTGAAACCAGAAACAGCATTTACAAGCACGATTTCTTTCGTTATCTCTGGTCGAGTAATTATATAAGTATGAACAACATTCGTACTATTCATATAGAATAAATATTTTTCAGCGTAGAAATGTCCTGAGCGTTTATAAATAGTTCTGTTCTATTGTGAAGAGGCACTTTTCTTAAAATACTACTAAGTTACCCCTACTGGATAAATTTCCTTTTCTAACATGCCTCATTTCAGATACTTGTTACCATGGTAATTACCATGCTTTCACCGATTCAGTTAATCAAAGAAAGAATTGTCTGGGACACTGGGAAAGTTATGATAGAAACAAGATGAAACAAAATTATAAAGGATATTTTCCCCTAAGGAAAGGGGCAAAAGCTAGATTCGAAAGAGCAAAAGACGAAAAAAGAATATTTCCACACGAAAGCTGCATCCGCCAAAAATGAACATAATGGAGTTGTTGAGTTTTAGAATGTCTTCATCTACGATTCCCTCTGAGGTTTGAGCGGATGGACTTGCGAGAAAAGCCTCAAAATCACGAAGGCAAGAAGAACGACCTTTTTACATGCCGAGATCATTTCACTGAGATTATGAAACAAACAGATTTGCTATCTCGCAAGCCTCGAGAAATATGTTATCAGATTAAACATTTTTTATCGCCTATGCGATATATTTTCTACGTCGACCGTTGGAAATAGTTATTTCTCAAAAAAGCTCTATAATGGATTGGCAGATAAGGTGGAAAAGCAATTCAGCCGAAAATGTCAAGGGAGAGCAAAATATATTCGAACTTTCCTTGACGTTGGTGCTAAGTTATCTATGAAAAATACGTATAATCGTCATGATTTTAATTGCTGAGTTATTTTTAGTAATTATAAATAACGAGCTGAAGTACCGGGCGATCTCCGTAGGAAAATGTTACCTTCGACTTCAAAATTTGCTCTAACAGCATGATATACAACCCAGAGGTCGAAATCTCTGCCAAATCCCTCTCTATCCTTCCTCTTTCATCATTAAATTCGTAACAATCGTAGGTTTCATGTAGTATGCTCCAAAGTAACAATTATTTGTTTTTCTGAACAAATAATATGACTTGTAATATCACATATGCCGAGGTTTACGTAGCAATTAAAAAATAATATGTAAAATTAATGAATCTAATTTCTAATCCGCAATTCACTGGTAATGGGCCTATCTCCTCCATGTATCCTTATGAGAGGAGACTTTCTCGAAACTACAAAATTTTAACCCAATTCGTTAATTACATCTATTTTTATATGGAACAGAAAACTATATTTCACAGAAAGAATGTGTATCTTAATGGAAATCTCTATCTCATGGTTTGTGTGGGCTTTGTGGATTGATGAATAATAATTTAATTTTATAAAGGAAAATAACGTTGTAAGCTGAAAACCTGATTTGCAATTGCAATCCTACAGCAAAATAAAATATATAAAATAAATAAATGAAATGAATAAAGTCGAACCCGGTACAATGAGATGAATAAGAAAAGCCAACAATTAGTAGAGTGACAGGTAATGATTTGCGAGATTTGGTAATGGTACAGTCCAACATCCGGTTTTAGGTGGACATTGATGATGATATATGCACGCGTCCAAATCTAAAAAATATACTACTTTATGCATTATTATATCGAATAGAAAAGCATTTAATATTACGCTAAAGAATAATTTCCTTTACGATTTCTCAACCTATTCCCCCGACAGCAACCTCCTCGGAATAATCCATGCGTCATTCCCAGGGTATGGCACTTGACTGGAGAACACGGTAGCTGCAGAATAAAAAGAAAAACATTCCAAGCGTAGACAATAAACGATTAAACGATAAATGCCCAAGCGCGCATAGCAATCGCATCTTCTGCAAGTATCATGAGCAACGAGAAAATTAAAACGGTAGACTAGGCGAACCGGGAGCCTTGAAACTAATTTGCAGCAGGCATATCTCCTTTAAAGGGAAGTCAAAGCAAGCCATTCTAGAACTACAAAAACGCATCACAGGTGGAAGTTCTCCGCAGTTTAAAGATATGCTCACCCAATTTTAACACGAAAACGAATGTAATATATCGCACAAAGATTACCTTCTGACGCTCACAAAGCTTCGAACTGCAAGGGATCACAGCTGAGAGACTTGAACAACAATACATTTTCGTGCCGAAAGAAGTTATCGTGCTTCCGCATGAGAAAAGGCTCCACAGCAAGATCATTTGTTTGGCTCGAAATAGCAAATGTAAGCTTTGGGAGAGCATGCAACGATGATATACTCGCGGAATTCCAACACGGGCTGAACGCATCCGTGACTAAGTCCGCGTTCCGATCACGATCACGTTCTATTTACTTATTGCGATTAACCACGCTTTCTCGCATCGACAATTATGTATTTCAATCGGGAAGCGATCTGAGACGTCAGCAAGAAACACGAGAATCTCTAAAATACAATGCTACCTTGAACTTCGAACGTTCCAGAGTTCCGACGATAATTTCGAAAGGAATTCCTCAGTTCGGACGAAGTTTCCATGTTTGAACTGCATATTTAGAGAAAAAATACAATAGCTTCTTAAACGCCATCTGTTGGTCACCCAAGTCGTCTCGCGCTGCATCTCTCGTGTACTGCTCGTTTGCAATAACATGACGTACATTGAGCAAGTATCAAACAACGCCTACTCCGAGAGGAGCCAATTATTCCTAAGAACTGGAATCGAAAGTGTTTCCACTGGAGCCTTCAGATGTGTTATCAAAATTAATTGCACTGCTTTCTTCCAAAACATTGAGCACAACCAGTTCTGATAACCCTCGTGTGCAAGAGGCCATGGTAAACTAACGTAGGGAAGAGATGCTTCCGGAGGAAGAGTTAAAATATCATCAATCTTAATGTGTGAATCAAATAATCTCGACCAGCAGTTTTTAAACGCCTTACACAAAAACCCTGAAGTAAAGTATCACCGGTTTTCAAATTCCATAAATAACGGTGAAATTTGATCGTTTCATTTATACCTTGTTATAATTCATATTTCCTCATGAAGTTTATAGAAATATATATTGGTTTAGAGCAAAGGTAGGGAACCACAGACCACTTCAGCCTTTATGGGCGTCCTATGCGGCCTCATGACCATCTCCTGAAACAAATTCCTGCACTCAAATAATTTTGCTAATGATGTCAAGTGAAAACAAAATAGAAGTGTTCGTTTTTAGTTCCTTCAGCAATCAATCGTGCACATAGTACCGATGTTAACTATTTACAAGTTTACGATACGCATCTAAAGAGCGGCCTGAAAATTTTCTATGCGGCCTTACTGATGCAGCCGAATGGTGTATACGGACTTCCAATGGCAAAAAGGTTCCCCACCCCTGGTTTAGAGTCTGTAGTGCGTTCCAGTTTTTCTAGTCAGAATGATGAACTATATGGGAGTTGAATCCTATGTACTTTTCACTCTGTTGCAAGAATAGCCTCATTCCAGGTCGTCTCTATACGACGTTCCTCGATCTGGCGATTAAAACTTCGATTAGCTTACATTTTTTAAAATTTCAAATGAATTGTCAGCAATTGCACTGACTTGAAAAACTGGAAAGAAGTAAAGGTACAGATTACTTCACTTTCCATCACTTTGAATGGGAAAGATCAATTCAGACTGAACGATTCGATCGGCCTCCCGAAACGGATTAAGTTCAAAGAACACATTTCGACTCGACCGAATAGAAGGGAAGACTCATTCTCGTCTCGATCGAATTAAGGGTGCAACACTTTTACCACGCGAAATACATCTCCGAGACTCGTTTCGCCGAATGCAGCCAAAAATCTTCTCCTTTTAACGGAGAAAAATCGGAAGCCGTCCCAAAACGAAGTCAGTGTCGTGTGACCGCCAGCACGCGGCGGCCAATTTAATACGAATCGGTTGAGAGCCTGCGGAGAGGCCGAGTGCTCCTTCTGATTATTCACTTCCTTCCTCGAATCTCCGACGCCTTAGTAATTCCTTCGTATCATCCGATGGCATTTCAACAGACGCGAATTAGCGCCGGTTAGTCACGGACGGCCGTCTCACAAATACACTCAAAACATACCAAAGGCAGAGGTTGTATTTACCGGGGATGCTTCTTCGCCTGGACCACATCCTCCATTCGTTTCCATTGCGTGACAGCTCTCGACAAAGACGCATCTCCGCACGGTTTTTCTCACTCCATTCCGTACGCGTGTGTCATCCTCAGCGACGGTTTAATGGAAATGCAATCCACGAGTTTTAAGAACAGAGTGAGAGCATAAGAACGCCTCCTATTCTAGCCTTATATAAATTGTTCATACATTTTTCTGCGTCATCGAAGTGTGGTTATGAGCCAAAAACGACCCGAAAATGACCTGCATCCTGTTTGGCGGTTTTAGCATTTCAGTGATTTCCTGAGGAGGAAAGCGTCACACAATTTTTATCACCGTTAAACATGCGCCTCTTCTCCATAAAATATGGCTGAATCTATACTAAATTATCATTAAAATATGCGATATGAAAGTATCTATCTCCAATCCATACTATGGATTAAAGAAAAAGAATTCGATTACAATACATTAAAATATTACGAATATCACGGAAGAAAACCTCGATGATACCCAATACTCTTTAATGGGCTGACTCGTGAATCACACTTCCTTTAAGGACATCTATTTATGAAAATATGAAAAACTGGCTCCTGAAAAAATTAATTGTATCTTTCTTCTTGTTTAAAGTTTCTTTTGTACTATAACAATGATTAATTATGAGATTTTTTTTGTTAGTTTGTCAATCGGTGCCAAATATAAAACTTACAACATGCTTACAACCAAATGTAAACTTACAACGATTTCTAAAAAATATTTACTTTAAAAGAAATAAATATATATAATTATTAAAATCTAAATGAAAGAATATTTACGAGACGAACCCAATCATAGTAAATCAATTTGATTCTCTAAGGAAATTCAAAACGGTCGAATCATATCAATCTAAAGGTTTCTGGTACAAAAAATTTCTTGAATAAGAGTGGGTTACCGATACGAGTTATCCACTGATGAACACGGATATCTATCTACAACTCAAAATCTTCCATCCTGACAGACTGTAAATACCTGGAGAAACCGAAAAGTAGAGGCACCGATGTATTCTAAATAATGTGACGGTTATTAAATATTCAAACATCGATGACTGTTGGATGTCCTAGATCGAATTTATATAAGATGTTTAACTGTGAAAAATAGCAATATGACGAATACTCTTTGACAGCAAATTTCAAACCGAACTAATGTGATCGTATTCACATAAAACTCGATAAAAATAGTAAATCAAGCACGCGTCAAAAATCTTCGCAGCGTGAAATATGAAACGAAAGCCGCAATGCTTGGAATGTCGAGAAATTAACCATGGGTCGCAATTAGACCGAAAACATTTAGAATTGAAATTTTTATTCAATCGTATTGTTATGTATTGAGTATCGGTCGGATCCAGATGATATACTGATAGGAGTAAGTATTCAACTTCAAATGAGAATTTCTCGATTATGTCACAGGCAGAAAGACAAATAATTACTACTATAGACACGCAAATAATTAACTAATTATGTTATAAATTTTAATATAAAGGTTAACAAATTGAGAAGGTCTTGAGTGCATTTTGACGGATTTATTTAACTGTTCTCATAATTAAAGTAATATCTTAAAACCGTTTGGATGTAATAATTACAATTACCAACCTCCTTGTATACACCATTAGTATTGAGTGCTTTGATATTAATATGATTAAGGTAAACATTTCTAAAAATATCCATTTACACATACCTGTAGATGAATTTTTCGAAAACATAACATAAACATTTTACATAGGAAATGTTTACAAGCAGCGACTGATTTCAAGAAACTGCTGATATAATTAAGGTAAGAAGAACAGCACGTTTTCGCAAAAGCAAACTTTCCCTTTGCTAGTTAATGCGTTAGGACCAAACTGCATGAATTAATAAAACATCAACTTTTCTGGGATTTGGTGCTCCGCGCAAGTTTTGACTATGAGCGATGACTCCTTCCTTGTGTAACGAATAAAAGTCAAAATATACGCACGAAAAATCACCATTTGAATAGGTTTAGATCGACAGATTCATATATATCTAATAATAACTGAATTTTGCAAAACGAAAATGTGGCAACACTACCTATTTGGACAATCATATTAAACACATCGGATTCTTGCCAAGGCGTGTTGCATTGCAGCGCATACGAAATGACAGAAGGGCATGCGAGGCACTTTAAGCAGTCTCCTCGTTCACAGAAGCATCAACTCCGACGCCACACAAGCCACCGGTGGGCATTAGAGTTTCATAAGTCTCTTTGGAATCCTATTATTGAATCCCCATCAAATTTATACACAGGTTAAATTAAGTCAATTCAGTAAGCGATTTACTTTTGTTGTTACAAAAATAATGAGGGGTTTAATAAGACGATTAACTAGACGTTTTTCGTAGTGAAATAAATTATACTTTTTACAAACAACCATTAAATAGCACAAAAAAATCCTACACCCTGCTAGTGGTAATCCCTATACGGACACACGAAATTTTTTAATGAATTCATCGTAAAACCTTTTCCACAACAGTCACGAGAAAGACAAAAGAAGCAACTACTTTAACAAAACATATTTTACGATTTCAAAGAAATGACGAATTTTCAATAATTCAGGCATTAAATTATATCAGAAAACCTTACTAGTAGCAACCTGAACTTCCGCGTACCATCCAATGAAAAATTTAATGAGAGATGAAATCAATTGAAGACGGCTTATTGTGCGGAAAACTTAACAAGGAAATTTATGAAAAAAAAGGATGTATTTAAGAACTACCGGTTTCGGCACAGATAATAAAGCGGTAGTTTTAAGTATATCCTGCGGAAAATGTTATCCGAAATTTCCTTTTAAATATAGATACAATAGATGTGGAAATATATCATAAAAACTACTGGTGTGCGTCCATTAATTTTTCAAATGTCACAATTCATTTACAAAGGAAATACTCTGTATCCACAGAAAATGAGGAAAATTGAATGAACTGAACGATAAAATCATGAAGCTGAGACCAAGATGTGAAATTTGGGCAGTTTTCAGAGGGTACATGTATATTAAATGCCCCCAGTAGCTATGTGGGTAACGCGTTCGCTTTCGGCGCAAGTCCCGGGTTCGAACACCGGTGGGGTCGACGATGTTTCCCCAGCAATTAAACTTATTAAATATATTATTAAATTAAACACGTATTAAATATAAATACCACTTCACTGATATTACACCGAGTGCAATTCATGAGAATCAAAATTACTTCTTGAGAAATTAATACAGTCCATCCCGCTTGTAAGAAGACATCTCCATTTTATAAAACCAAACACTAAATAATCGTAATACGAAATCAAGAATACCACAATAAGATAGGATATTTGATAAAACTTATCATTCTAATAATCATTCTTATCATTCCATTTCGATATCAGAAAGACAGATAAGACGTATGAAAAAAGGTCATCGCTTCTTGAAAATAAACTGATACCATTGTTTTCGAGTCTGTGTATGTCTCTCAGCAATATTCAGTAATGGAATCAGTTTAATAAAGTCTATTTTCTAATCCCAGAAACCTAAGTAGGATTTTGACCACAAGTGGGGGTGAGAAGAAGGGTCAATAAAAATCGAGAGGGACCATAATCAAACATATTTGATATTGGACACTGTGGCCATTTGTTTTGGAAAAGAACAAGAAATTATGAAAGTAAATAAACGAATTAAAGATGTCCTGAAGCTGAAGATTTAAGATGCTGTATGCTTGTGGATCAAAAAATAGGCAGGTGGACTAAGGGACAGAAAATCTGATGAGTATCGTGGAAGAAAATCTGGTGAGTATACCCTTGCTACAGCCCTGCATATTCAACGAAAATCACCTACTAATGAGCACCTTTTGCAGATACTCAAATAATAATAGGCTTGGATATTGATGCCCTAGTTGTTTAGTGTTAAATACTACATCATAGTAGACTTCAATAATCTCCATAACTTCATCCTAAATATCAGTTTGCTTTTCACAAACTAGTCAACTCTTGTATATTCAATGTATACTGAATTCATGCTGGGTAACTGGAAAACTCACCAAAAATGTATACACAGGAATGGGGGAATTTCAACTTGCGGAAGGCCAATAAATAATTAAAATTTTATTATATATATATATATATATATTTATATAAGAAGTCTGACTGCAGGATGATATATCCCACTTCTTTTCTTCCTCTTAGATAAACAATTATTCTAAAAAAAGCACTCACTGTAAGAACCACTGAATTAAACTAACAATGTCAACAGCATTCATTGATTACTCTATGCCCTAATGATAAGAAAGTAAAGATCCTAGTTTTGCAAGTATGGCCTATGATGATGAAGGAAATTATTTTACCACATTCACTCCAATGTAACAATGTTTTGGGCTCACAATTAAAGAAGAAAGAAATACTTGTAACAATGAATATAATTTCCTTCCTATGTGCACCATATATATTGTACGTCATAATCATTGGTATAAGAGATCTCACATCTTCCTGATTTAATATTTTCATGCACAAACCTCTAATTTCTTCTCCATCTTAAGAGAACATAAAATCAATTATGCAACTATAACCCATGATTTTTGGGTGAAAAATTTGTAGATGAAGGGACAAATACTTAAGTAAATATAGTATTTGACTTTCACCTCTCATGTCTATTTCTCTTCCATAAGAGTCTCCAAACGTATATAAAAACTACCAGTCAATGCATAAAATGATCATGTTTTGAACCTTAAAATGAAAACTAATTATCTACTTAGCAATCTAAAAAAACGCTGTTTATTTAACTGATACAGGTATGACTTTCAGCTTACTAGAGTCTGGCAATTTACTGAAATTATTCCAAAGGAAGCAAACCAAACAAACTTCTTCGAAGCAGCTGATAACCATTCAGCAATCAGGTAAGTTGATGAAATTTTAAATTTCAAATTTCTATTATCAGTGAAACACGAGGAAAGGGCCAAGGTGCACATATTTATGTGCCAATTCACCAAAACCCTTTCCTTGTACAGCCCTTATGAGGCCTTGAGTGAACAATGCCACATAGTTGGACAAACTCACATGCTTTTAAAACAAGAAGCTCCAAAAACCATCAAAAAAACTACAGCTAGGCCTATACATATTTCGGCTCCTAAGAAGCCAAGAAGTTGACAGGGCAGTGACAGAGTTGAACTGACAGTTCAACTCTGTCACTGCCCTGTCAACTCTTAGGAGCCGAAATACGTATAGGCCTAACTGTAGTTTTTTGATGGCTTTCGGAGTTTCTTATTTTAATATAGTAACCATCAGCAGCCAACCATTCTATTTCACATGCTTTTGCCTACATATAAACCCGAATGGCAGGGAAGAATGTTTTGACCAGTTAACTCAGAGCGTAGGGAGATCTGGGTTTGATTTCCATCAAAATTTTTCATGTCTATTTCTCCATGGGAAATTATTAGTGACTAAGTCAACTTTGTGATTGATTTGTGTTTAAATCAGGAATGGGCCAATTACAGGTTGAATTTTTGTTTCCTACAGCATGGATGTAGAAAATGAAATCCCAAACCAAGAATTGAAAGTATTCCATTTAATAAGTTGTCTTATACAACTTTAATTCAAATTATAGTTAATTCTATGAATGTGTGGTGTTATTTTCTACAAGAGTGGAATGGAAATTAGCACATATTTTATTCATTCGGGATATAAAGGGGTACCAATAAAGGTAAATAAATAAATTCGTTGTTTTTGCAAACAAGGAAGATGACTTTCAAACAGCATTTATGTTGGGATATGTAATTAGCACAATGATACCAATGCAATCTATTAATGGCTGAATATAACAATTAAATTTAAATATTGAATGAAATTTATAATTGAAAAACCTATAGAAACATTATGGCTGAGATACGTAAAATTAAATTATATTAAATTAGAAACTGGCACAAGATTTTGATGTATAAAAGTATATGTAGTATTCATAATCAATCTTGAACATTAATATTTTTGTAAAAGTAATGAACTCTCACAAAAACTCCCAGATCAATGAGCAATTACTGAACAAAGTATACAGAGTAAAAAGGGACAACAATTCAATTTTATTATCCATCATAACATTGGCAATGAAATAAATATACTAGGAAAAAATTACTACTGTGACTAATTTTATAAGCAAAATAAATTATTTTGTAAGTTTTCTTCCTCTAAATTATATAAATCTATCCAAAGGAACTAATTCATTTACATAAAGAAGGATGAAAATTACATATCAGCATGGGGAACAAAATTGTGATTGTTGAGTCAGAAACATCTAATAAGTGAAGCTTCAATTAGTCCATTTAGTTTTCACATTATTAACAAACCTGCCAAAACCTCCCCTATATCTTTAATTTTCAATTTTGTAATTTTAACTCAAATATATTGTAAACACTAAAACATTACTTATTTAACTTTAACATAACGGAAACATTATCAAATATTCTGAATCGAGGCTACCAAAGATTCTCAGGCGTAGGTAAATCTTTCAACTGATGAACAGATTCTATTCAAAAATATAAAGTAAACTGTTACACAAAAGAGGAGTTCATAATAAATCAAACAGGCTAAGGCTTTTACGAAACCTCTTTAAAAGATTATAATGATCACATTCTGCAAAATTTAAAATAGACATTGATAAAAGCAAAACACAAAAAAATTCATAAAATCACAGGGTCCAAGCTATAAATGAGATCAACGTTACACATTTGGAAAATAACTTTAAAAGGAAAGGATGAAAGAAAAGGGAAAATTGTTCAACAACCAATATAAGTACTATTCCTCTTTAGCAAGAAAATACTTTCACAAAGTAGCTAAAGTATGCAGAATATCGAACTTAACAGTATATAAGGTACACTCAAATTAATTTTTATGGCATCAGTTACAACTCTTTACCATATGTGACCTTAAAACAACTTCAAATACTCATATGATTAAAAGTCCACTTACCGCTGCCATACCAAGATCAGAAATACATCATCCCCATCAATCAGCACAGGAGTACAGGAGGTAACAGGAACCAAAAAGGAGAGAGAGAGAGAGAGAGAAAATATTAAAATTCAGTCAAGGAGAAAGTGGAAGGGAAAGCAACAATCCAAACACTGCCAAGTAGCACACTCAAATGCCCATGCCAATAGGAAAGCCAATGCAGGACTGCAAATGATTCTGCAATGAATTCGGTTGCATAGATAACCAATTACCTAGCTATCACAGTAATGCAACTAGAAGCAATCCTTCATAATTCCAATTTCACACACAATCTGTTTATCATTAACATTCTTTCTACAAGAAATTATTTCAGTCTTATTAATTTTATAGCTAACAGGTATTCCTATCAATACTTGGATGCTACTTAAATCGTAAAATGTTAGGCAAAAAATATTTCCAAGTTTTATATATATCATATAATAGTATAATATCCATAGTATTTTCTCATCAATCAAATGAATTATTGAGAATTTATACTGACTGCTTTTTAAGGAAAGTTTCAACAAATAGCCTTTCCTCCATTCACAGCATTCATGGATATAAATTACTTTTTATGAGAAAATGTATTAAAATCAAAAGTGATGTGGTGGTTACTATTATTATAGCTGCAAATCATTACAGGTATGCCAATGCTAATCAATTTCAACAAAAAATCAAACACACATAAATGAAGAGATTAAGTTGTGAGTGAACATTATGCAAAATAAACATATAAAGATTATGAGTTTTCTATAAAAGTTGTTACATGCGTGAGCATTATATTAACTAAGTATGAAAATGTATCTTTACTCTAGAAAATGAACAAAAATATCAAAGCTGTAAGAATTTATGATGCTATAATCATCTTATAATAAAGTGAGTAATTTTGTGATATATTTCAAGTTCAATTTCAAATTCATTTCTTCAAATTAGATATCTATTTCAAATACAGTAAGAGTTGCTTAAGAACTTTTCAGGGGAATGAGAGCCACAGTAGGAACGGTGGGATGGAAATTGTTCTATAATTACAATATTTTCATTTTCTTCTCATAGAATTAGTCATTGCAAGCCAAAGAGTTAAATGGAATCACTTAAGTGACCTATGGTGACATAAAGGAGAGAAGAGTATGACAATCTAGATAACCTAAAATGTTTTTGGTCTATCAAATAATGTAGAGGATTGGCTACAGAGGATGGCATTGCATCAAGGACAGGAAATATCTCCTTATAATTGTTTACCAGAGCAACTTAAGATGTATTTTAATGTATTACATTATAAGGAGATTTGGACCAAATGAAAACAGCACATTAACCATGAGCATTTTAAACGAATTTTACTGTATTATGAGTGCCAATCAAACCAATTAACAACATTTTTACAAATAATATATTCCAGTTAACATTTTTCAAGAAACCTAGAATCTTGAATTACAGTAAGGCATTTTACAATGAAATTCACATTTGAAATTATGGTTAATATGGTAAGCAAAATTACAACCATAATTTTTTTAGCATTGCTTAAAGTTCCAGTAACAATTGAAGTAGGTATTAAATTAGACCTACCAAATTTTAAAAGTAACATTTTACTTGAGAATATCACTTCTTTTAAGGAGTAGAGTTGAATGAATCATGACAAGGGTTTTTTAAACCAATATCTGGTATTTTTATAATTTTCCAATTTATATTATGGTTATTTTATGCCATACAGTACCAATATCAAAGCTAGAACAATATAGCCTCAGCAGATATTTTGAATTATGTGATGGATAACGCAACTTTCATTGTTATTCATTTTCTCATAAGAAATTAGCATTGTAACTTCATCACCCAAAAATTAATTACAGAGGATAGTCCTAAAACAATCAAAGTAGACTGGAAAGGCTTGGCCAATGAAATACATAGGTTTGTCCTGGGAAAATAAGGGAAGTGAAGAAAAAGCTATTCCATTTGATTAAACTTACTTACAATGTTTGAAATAACAAGACAAGTTTTAAATCATGAGTTTATTGTTCTTGATTTTGCATATTGAACTATAGGAAATTCTTCAATATCGAAACACAGGAAATGTTTCCCTCACTTATTATGAACAATGACCACTTTCAAAATGTGAATTCCTACAATTTTAAATGAATTAAATTTACCAAGAAAAGCTACCTATTAAAAATAAAATATCTGAAGGACAATATTGATTATCATAGACTTAGTTATAATGAGAAATGATAAACAAAATATAGTTTGAGTCCAGCACAATGGAAATATAAATTAAATAATATGACATTAATAAATTTACATTTTATTCATTACTTTTTGTTTATCGCAAACTTATTCACAAAATATAGTAAATGAATAAAAATGGTAGCTTTATTCCTCATTAACTACCATTAAAATTACTAGAAAATTTAAGGATATAAATATAAGGTACTTATTGAGACCTAACAGAGAATTAGTTAGAAAATGACAAATTAACTACTTTAAAATATTGTATTTCTCTAAGATATACTAAGTTGACAATGAATGTATGACAAGTATACTCAATACTAAAACGAAAGAAGTCAGAAAAGAAAATTCAAAAGTTCAAAATGGACAAAAATGTCAGAAGAAATTTTCAGTGCAGTATATATATTTCATAATGCTCATGAAAATCTTAATTGAAAGAAGTAATTATACATAAAATTTATATTCTTTCAAATGCACACACACAAAGAGGACTCCCACAATAGATATACATATAACCTACAAAGGACACTGTGAATAGTATCATTCCAGTGAATTTGGCAATACAAAATTTTCCCTAGCTGATGTCTTAAGATGATTGTTTTTCAGCATGAAAAATGCTCAAGATAACTCATCCTCTCTGGAAAAAAATTTCAAAAAAGTCAAAACATAAATTCAAGGCTAGTATTTACCCTCGTGAGCAAGAAGAAACTTTAACTTTGCATGTAATGTTCATTAAAAGTCACTTAAATGTGGCCCCAGCAATGCAAATGCCCAATCTGAATTAAGTATTTGAGTATCACACCCAACATAATTGAAATGTGAAGTTTCTCTAATAAGTGCCAGTAACCACAGAAAGAATAATTTGAAAAAAATAGATATCTTCAGTGTAACAGATTTCAGAAACCTATACCTACAGACACAGCTTAATCTAATGCAGCATTATTTAATAATTGGCAATTTTTCCCATGATTTTACAAAAGTAAACAGTTTCATTTACTATTTTACAGCAACAACTGCACCTTGAGATTGCAAACGACTACTTCAATTAAACTTAATCAAGATAAGCACGAATTGGCCATTCTTCTTGAAATACTAAAGATTTAGGAAGTTTTCTTTTTGCTCCTCATTCTCTTTAAGAATAAGGGACAATACCTAGGTCCATCACACTTTAACATATATCCTCATTTCTTACATTTTCCATCATTCTCCCTACTTTACTGTTTTATTTTCTCCATCTTTTTCAGAAAATTTCACCTTCTCTTCTTTCCTACTATACCTCAAATCTCAGAGCTTGCATCATTATACTTTTAATTATTCAAAATGAATGTATACAATTTTTTACTACCTTGGCTCCACTGCTTCATCAAGTGGCCTTGTTATGTTTCTTTTCTTCCTCTCTTATTGCATACTCTGTACACATATTTATACTCTATACACATATCCTGGATAGCCCTGCGAGCAGCATATTTGGCTTTAGAAAAAGAGGTCCCAGGTTAGATTCCTAATATGAGCCTAAGGCAAAATTACCTCAGCTCTCAAAGCACTTTTGACAACACTGCAACACGTGTACATAAATTTTTTAAGCAAACATATGAAGCCACAGATTTTTTCTAGCGAGATTTTCCTTAAAAGAATACTTCCTAGTCTATTCATAATTGATAACTAATCATGGACTGTGAAATCCATACTAAACTGGTCTTCTGCATATTCCTTTGTGCAACTTTGTAAAATTCTTGTTACTAACTACAGACAAAATATGTCATAAGAGGCTAATAAACACTGGTGATGAAATTTTATGAAGGCCTTACATCTCGCATAGGTGCTTAGAATTCTTTATTGTCCATGATATTTATAAAGAGCTGCAAAATGAAGTATTCTTCTCTTTCAATTACTTTTTCTATGCAATATTCATTAAATTTATCTCCATCTAGTCTAATTATTAAGGTAATTCACTGGATATTTCTCCAGCAAATACTCTTATCATAAATATTGGGGTTTGATTAAAATTTCATTCACCCCAAAGTAAATATGATGAAATTAAATGATTAGCAGAAAACAAATGATTATGTCCACATTTAACAAATTTTATATAATAAACATATACTGTAACATTAATGAGATAGAAAAACTTCAGAAGATGATAAAAATCCCTCAGGTGTGAAATTCAATCACTTAATTGAATAAAATGAATAAGTAATTAAATAATGCAACCCATGTCTTAAAGAAATTATTTTAAAGGTATTAGGTTAAGGACTTTTAAAGGTTATTAGGTTAAGAACTGTCGGTTACCCTAAAAACTAGTTAAGGTTGCTTAAATCACTACTAAAAAACTGTAATTTTCCATATAGCATTTTAAAAATACCCCATAAAGTAGCTTTGCTGCTTTATCTATTCAACTACAACTTGAAAAATTCAATTATAAATCAAGATTCATGATACATTTTAATGGTACAGGGTGATGGAAAGCTTGCAACCCCCATCTGAGCTGATCAGAGAGGAAAGATTGGGTTTGCAAAGCAAGATGGGAAGCTAGGTGTGATGTATGCATCACTGCCATACATAAATTTGATATGTTGCCACAACTAAACACAGCTTACCACCCAAACCCCTTGCTAACTGCATTCTTTGAAGATAGGATGACTCACCCAGGCCAAAACTTCTTTCTATTCTACAGCTATCAATTTCTCAGTAATTGCATCAATGAAACGGCTAAAATTTCAGTGTGGCTTTATTTAATACCCATATTGTAACTTAGAAAAGGGGAACTTAGAAGTTAATCATCTGACACTGAATCAGAAATTTCTAAAAGGGTAGATACAACTGACAGAAGGTAACCAGAATTCTTAAACTGAAAAATACTGGAAGATAATATATGATCAAGAAGGCAAAAGATATTATGTAATGATATATTAAAATGAAAATGCATTGAGAATAATGATATAAGTTCAACTGGACTAAGAACATCAGGGATTTTCAAAATCTTGGAAATAGCATGCTGTGGTACCTCAACTTACAAATCACCTACGTAGAAATATTTTCACATATGAACTTTTTCTTACTCCATTCTGAATTCTAGATATGAATTAAATTTCAAGAAGAAGTGAATGAATATAAGAAGACATAATGGAAACTGGGTTTCACAATACAAACTTTTTGTGTTACAAACTTCAAAATGAGACTAATTATCTTCATAAGTCTAGATACCATTGTATATTTCTTATATAAGGTATATCTTGGAACAAAATACAAATTACATAATATAATCAAACTGACAAATATAGCCATGAACAAAAAAGATATGGTTTCCAGTTGACGATGGCATGGAGAGATTGCACAAGAGAAACAAACATTTTGAATGAAAGGACAGAAAGAAGAGAACATAGACTGAGCTGTTTTTGAGTAAATCATTTGTTGTAGAATAGCTAATCATATGGTTACATTAATAACCTGCTTGTAAGACACAAAAAGGTCTTTGGGACTACATACTACAATTTCATAATAAACACCATGGGAAATCTGTATCCTCCAATAAAACACACCCCATTTTTAGAATCAATTTTTTGGGAAAAAATGAAGTTTACAGGCACGTTTTAAGGTAAACACTAGAATTAAATCTTATCTCCTTGAAAATATGATGTCCAACAGCATCAACAAAACTTCATTTGAGCAGTTATAGGACACCAGCTAAACACCATAAAATCATAGTAAGTTCAGCTTTGAGGATACAACAGAAAATTAAATTTTTTTAATGGAAGTATTTGCAAGTTGTATGCAGTGCATGCTGAAGAAGTAGATTATAGGACAGAATGTTAAAAAATGTAATGCACACTTCAACGGCATTTTTAATGGTAATGATTCCACCAAGATTCGAACCTGGTTACACTTCTGCCAAAATCAAACAATTGCCTACATAGCTATCCCACAGCCCCAAGTTTGTTAGTAATATAAAATTTTGTGAACAAATTAGAAAAAAAGACTGTGGTAATCCAGAGATTGGATTTAATTTTTTCAGAAAGTCATTTAAAATCTGAAGTCTGCTTCAAGTTTGAGAAAGTTTTCTTCATTTGAAATAATGGAAAGTAATTTAATCTCTTCCCAGATCAATGCAGTGCACAGTACAGATTTCAGGCATTAAAGAATAATATATGGTAAAAGGGGGATTGCAAAATTAATGACTAAACTTGAAAAATATACATAAATTCTGAGATTTAGTTCAGGGCATTTGAAATCATTGGCTTAGATTCATGGATCCTCATGTTAGCATTGATGCTATTTTTATTTCTCTCAACTAGAGCAAGATCTCTTGATGAATCCTTTGTATATATTAACATGACTTCTTCTCAAGGTAATTAGAGATGGTTTTGCACAATATTTTGGAAGGAAATAGTGCAAGTAGATACAATTATGGGGGATTCTAATCAAAATAACTGATACCACTTCTGATGAGAAAGTGATTCCTCTGAGAGTAATGATTAGCACATCCACTTACTAGACCAACTGCTCCAACTTGCTCAATAAACTAATGAGTCTTTATAAATCTTTGACAATCAAGTACTACAAAAGTAAGTATGTTTTATTATTATTAAGCATGTTTTTTCCATTGCATTTAAGTCCAAACATTGAAGCAATGCCTGAACTTCATATAAAATTATTCTCAAATTTAAATTATGAGCTATGGAATGCTCAAAGTTCAAAGTACAGTGCCACTGTATAAGGTTTTTCATCAATACATAATAGTTCTTTCAAATCAGGCAAATGAATTGGGAAACGCTTGTTCTTTAATTATAATTAAATTGTGATAATGTTAAATGGTTGTTTCATATTATTTAATATATATTTAAAACCAATGAAAATAACATAATTTTCTACTCCTTGCAGAATGTTAACTGATAAAATTGCTATAAATAAAGTATATGACAACCCAGTCCATATGATCTAATAATTTGCATGATTTTTCATTGTATTCTTCTCTCATTCTTCCCTTATAAACTCAGAAACAAGGATGAAATTGAAATGAAAGGGTTTCACTTTCATCACTCAATTCAGATCAGTCTTGCCTCCTTCCAAATACGAACTTTTATTTGCACTGATATTATTTGAACATTGATTACCTTTGACCACCAAATTGAGATTTGTTAATTATTTTTTTCACAAGTTGTATTTTTAGAGGCTATTTGTTTTGCATGAGGTGAATAATCACTTTGAATCATGCAAGTATTCAATCACTGATCTACATTTCATAACTCTTCCTTGATTTCAATAAATTAATCTTCTCTATATTTCTCCATTAGGGTCAAAGATACCCTTATATAATATTTAACGGACATTTCACAATTTTTAAAACTCAGATTGTATAACTTAGTCTTTAAAGATAATAAAGATTTTAAATAAATATGTTGCTAAAATCTATGCAAAGTGAATTATTATCCTTGTCAGCTTGATAGATTAGCTGATTGACCCCAAAAGGGGGAATTTATATATGCATATGATAAACATTATCATATGCATAAGTATTATGATATATCTAAAAACACCACATCATTTCAAGATTCTTTGTGAAGAAAGATCTGAGAGCGATACTCTATCCAATTTTTACTGTAAGCTCCTTTTCACTAAATATAAAAATCTTTTTATAGGAACAGCATGATAGCCATTTTAGAATGTAAAATACTGTAAAATTAATTGAACTAATTTTGTTTGTTTTGAATACTCCAATACAAACTGCTTTAATCATTTTAACCAATATGGCTAGGAGAGCCACCCTTGCTTCAAATTAAACTTATCATAGGTTGAGGATGCCTGACACAAATTGGTTAGTTCCAAGGTTATCTTGAATTTGGAGTTTACCACATTTTGAATACACAATGCATTGGAGTTGAAGATACTTGAAAATAAATACATTTATAATTCAAACTCAAATCATATTTCAAAGTGCTGCAACCCAAAGTTTCAAGCTGGTCACTGGATACCAGATAAATAGAACAACATGCCTTCAGTTTGCAATAAAACACTAGCCATCCCACAAGCCATAATGAAAGTGATTTCCTCTCTTTATTTCAAACAATGTTTCATGTAATGCTACACATTTGGGAATAATTTAGAATTTTTGACTGGGAATTCTTTAAGTTTTTAACGTATTTTGTTATAAAATTGTCCAAAACATTTATGAACCATTAAGTCAACATAGTTTGCTCAATTTCTGCAAATAACTCTCATGTGCAAAGACTTTGTCAGCCCAAAAGTTTCCCAAGCAATAAAGAACCATGCTACATTGGTTGAAGTAAGGTAATATTCTGAACATTTAGATTTTGAGATTGAAGACATACAAAAATTGGCTGAACTAAATACCAAAAATTCAGCAATCGCACACCTTTGATGCAAACTTTACATTTCTTCAGGTTAAGAACAATGAAAGACAATGATAAGAAGATAGAGTTAAAAGGTATCTTTTTTTAGTACACTCTCAACTAGCAAGTCATGCAATATTTCTCTTAAATGGTATTTAAAGTTACTACATGTATTACAAAAGAAATTCAACTTACAGAGTAGGTATTTGCCAACAGTGAATAACAAGCATTATAACAGGTGAATGAATGAATGTGATGTGGATATGATGCAGATTTTTTTTACTATTCTCAGATCATTTACTTGCTCACCAGAGTTTTCCTTCAGAAAGTTCGCAAAAAATTCAAAACTCTTGGCAAAACAATTCGGCATTTTCCAGATTATTAGATAACAACTATTGTTAGCATATCACCTAAACTTGTTCATCTCGCTTAAAGAAAACAATGATCATTCACTAGTGGTTTAGTTAGGAAGCACAGATTACTAGTGACAAAGGACTCAGCAAATTCTCCTATAAACATTATGCAATAATGAATAACAACTTGCTATCACAATGGTTTTAATCTCATACCTTTCTAATGTATACTAAGCATGTTTATTTTTTAAATGCAGTAAAGATATTTTTTTCGAATACATAACACTCAAATTATCCACAGGAAATACATTATATGAAACAAGGAAGTGAAATATTTTGTAGTCATTGAAGACTAAGGGTTAAAAATCATTATATTCAGGTATGCATCAATATTAATTCAAAATTTAAAAGTCTCTGGGATCTTTCATAAAGTAGATATTACATGGCTATTAAATGAAAGTTATATTGAATACATGGTATTAAAAATGCATATTCAAGTCATTCTAATTTTTAAAAAGAAAAGGAAGGTAAGCTTTGTTCCTAAGCTGTATAATCTCATGGTCACTTACTATTAGAAGAATGCTTTCAAAACAATTTCCTGACATATTATCAAATTACAACTAACTGACAACTTGAGAGGTTTTCTATGAGCATGAAAATTTATGACAAACTCAAGACGATCAACAATTACAATTTTCCAACATTTAAAACAAATCATCACAAAAGGAGAAAAATATTAAAGAAAATTATTGTGAGTGATTAACAGCTGCTAATACGAAAATGCACATGCATTCTCATTTAGTGAAAAATGCACTTTGAACTGCAATTCAAGGCACTGATGTTAACTATCATGACTAATGATGAGAATAATGCAATGAATGGGGCTCGTGTTGAACAGCATGCAGTTCTAATGCTAGAGGCACTAGGGGCATAGCCGCGGAGTCTTTACTATAGTTAAAAGACTCGACTTGAATGCTAGGGAAGTAGTGACCAAGGAGGATCGCCTCACCCTGAATTGCTTCCATCACACGGCCGACCGGGGGATCCGTGCTTTCACTTTGCTCCATGTCAATCGCCGGTCCAAATCGAAGACGAAAGAGAGGAAGGGAGGACGCGAAGAAAAGCGCGCTAGAGCCGATCTAAAGAAGGAAGAAGTGCGGAAGGAAGCAGCCGGCGGCAATCTCTTCGGAAATGGCATAACCGTCTTGCGGTCGCAGTGGAATGGGATGATGGGCGGGGGACTCGGTCGGCGGAAGAGACCCCACGCTACCAAAAGACAGATTTCGCGCCGATACGGGTTTCGCGGGAGCACTTACACAAGCTGTACGATATTTCAGTGCGCAAATACTTCGTACCCCGTGGATAAATGCGACTACGCTCCGAGGAAATGCTTCAGACTGTCCATGCTACGAGCGTAGGATTCCTTGTGGGGCAACGCTATTTATTTTAAGGCGTCACTTCTGATCCTTGTTGGATGAAGGTAAGAGTTGAGAATGCTGTCAGTTTAGTTTTAATAACAATTTCCTACTTTTTCTCAACAATATTTCCGATAAGTGTGCAGATTTTCAGACTGTTCCAATTTTTCAACCCCGAAAGCTTATAAAACAGTAGGTTAACAGTTTGCATTCACTGAACCACTCACTCTCGCACCGCCATCAAATGATAAACATGAAGTAGCAACATGTGGATAACTCCTTTAAAAAGACAAATCGCGCGGGAAAATAAATACTTCGAAATATATTATTTCAAAGAGGGTGTTTTGCACTGATCTACTTTAAAACCACTCCTGTAGTCTTACTCCATTTAAGGCTCGTTAAAAGGAATCTTCCCGTCAACGATCGTTCACAAAATATTCACTTAAAGATGATCGACCACGGTGCATGAAAATAAGCACACGAACGGACCTTTTACGAAACAATCGGTAAATTATTAAGCGACACAAAAACGCCAAATAAATGCATAGTTAAGTTATTTTTCAAACCAATTCTGATAATTCGGAAATTAATCACTATTTAAAACTGTTGCCATTAAAAATCATAAGGGGGAGGGCACGATCGATCTCACCCGCGTAGCAAATGCGAACCATAGGCATCAGCAATGACCTACATAGCAGAGACAGAAATTCCGCGACTGAGTATTCCGATTATTTGTCTGGGAATGCATCCAACACTTGAACTACTCTAAAGGGACACATCCATCACAACGCCTACCACCACCGCGATTTTTTTAATTCGGACTATATGAAAAAATATTTGCAAAGACTGTTGCTGCTGCGGGCGAATTCATCTAAAATTTGGAGGGAAAGCACAGGCGATCGAAGAGAACCACTGGCTCCCACTAACTCAAGAATACCCTGCGGTCCCGTCGGCATCCGCGTATGACGTCAATGCCTATATTTAGTCACCAAAAACCACAAAAAAACTTTTTCCGCTATTTTATAGATTTGCATGTGGCTAGCATGAAATTAATCATGCGTGATTTGACTGCGTGTGAGCAATATACGCTAAACGTGGTTACGCAAACGCATGTTTCAATTGAGGAAATGATCGAAAAAACGCTCAATTACAAGCCTGGTTTCAGCACCGCTAACTTGCACAATTTATCACTATGACAGCGAAATATCCCGTCAAATTCCTTCGCTCTCGATTATTTTGAGACTAGAATAAATGGAATGTTAACACTTACTTCAACATTTTTAGCCACAAATTTCAATAATTCTAATTCGAAATGAAAGCTAACAATATTTTTATAAAGATTTTCAATTATTGAGAACTATTTAAGAGCCGGGATCTATTTAAAAACTAGTCTGAATTTTGTAAACATTACTAAGGTGGACCATACAAGACTACATCAATCCACCAAAAAATTTTGACGTTATTTCTATTTTGTCAGTGATGGAACGCGAATCATACAAAAATACTGACAAAACTAGCTGAAAGCTCGATGGACAAAAAGTCCATTCTTCTTAGATGCATGCCATGATATATTCAATGATACAGTAGATTTATAGGACTCGTAAAACGGTTGCAAGATATTCTTTATTAGTAGAGTATAAAATAAAAATAAAATTCGGTTTTCTTGAAATAAATACGAGTTCTTTGGGTCAGCAATTTATTAAATAACGGAAGAGTGAACACAGAATGGCAAGATACAAGATCTTTCATTTATCATGAGAGAAAACAGCAAAAACACAATCAAAGTAGTGGAAAAGTACACCATTGAAATCTCCACAGAAAAATTATTTAAAATAATTCTTAAATATGAAATAAACATAGCAAAAATTAACTGTCTACACAATGGAAATTCTTGGTAATTAAAAGGAAATATTTGAGAAGCTATGCTTTGACTAAGATTCTAGGCACGTTTACCATTAGTGGTACTTAGGAATTATAACCAAAAAACATAAAATCTCATCCATCATCAGATATTCTCTTGATTCTCAACTATGAGTTGCCCAATATCACAACCAAACTTATCCCTTAAGGTACAAATAATACTTTTCCATTAGTTAGTGCTTGTATTTTATTTACAAATCAGCAAATATGCATGAACTTTATTGATAAGATGGATGTTATTTTCATGATAAATATCAAGGAAAAAAACTTTAAATTAGCAATCTTTATAAAATAAACTGTATTAACAGATAGTAAATATGAAGGTTTTTGCTATTATCATACTTATCCCATAGACACCTATCGTATAATGAATGAGTTATGATTATGTCCAATCACTTTCCTATCAAGGAAATAGTAGTTAGTAAAAGTTAATTTTCAAAGCATGATTTCAAATTTTAAGCATTTATCTCTCACAATCCGATATCTGGGGATACAGAATTCACAATAGAGGTTTTAACTTATGTAGAAGGTCATTTTCTTATATGTTGCCCATTGATCAGATTTAATTTTGGCAAATTATGAAGGAACGTCTAGTCAATTAAACATATGCATGAAAGAAAATGCAAAAAGTCAGGGTGAAAAGGAAAATTAAGAAAGAAATAAATTAAATTCAATTGAAGCTTCTGGCACAAAGAGGTGATATATTTTCAATTTATTGCATTCCATCACTGCACAACTTTATAAAAGGGTTTAGTGTAAGCAAAAATTTGCTTATAAATACAATCTACAGAACAATTATGTATAATCATCTCTCTTGGCTCTAAGGCTTTCGCTGTGAGTTTCCATTGGAAAATGTCGTCTTGCGGGATACAACAGCGTCGTCAGATTAAAACAACACAACGTTTCGCCAACACCAATATATAATAATTAGGTGAAGTGATTATTATTAATAATAATTCAGGTGAAGTGATTCAGTATCACTTCACCTGAAGAAGCCAACAGTAGTGTTGGCGAAACGTTGTGTTGTTTTAATCTGACGACGCTGTTGTATCCCGCAAGACGACATTTTCCAATCATCTCTCTTCTCTGAATGAGGATATAATATCCACAGGTACAAGAAAAGTTGCAAAAATGCATAAATGCTTTACAGCAATAATTAATTGAACAGTTTATGAAGGAAAAGCCTTCTAGGAGCTACTTTCTGTTGATTGTTTTCTCACAAGCTTGAAAAAAAAATCATTATAAAGAGAAAAAAAGAAAATGATATTCTTTCATTTTACCATAGTATTAAAACAACCTACAGATATTTTCATGTATATTTTTAATCCCAACTTTAAGATAACTACTGAAGTTTGAAGATTTCAAGAAATATTAAAATAAGAGTACATTAAAATTCTGTGAAAGTCATGAGAATACCTCAAGTGAATTTCATTTCATCTCCAGTTAATTTCTTCCTTTTTAAAATATATTAACATCCTGTTGCCTAGTAGAGCCAACTTTTTTCATCTATGATGTACGTTTTACCATTGGAAGACAACATTATGTAATTTGCTTCCACTGAAAATAGCAAAGCATACCTCTCTATCTAAACTTTTATATACTAGACAATGCTGGAGAGTAGAAGGCAAATTATTTGAGATTCCAATAAGACATGTTTAAGCAGTATTTTCAATGTAAAAACAGGAAGAACATGAACTAACAATTTAATTTATACCACAATAATGTTAACGCAATTTTTTATCAATAAAGGATTGGACACCTTTGCTTTGAATGAAAGATAAATAGAAAAACAAAAATCTTCATTAAAATGTATCATTTTCTTGGGTGATTCATTTCTCCAACTTGAAAAATAAAATCAAATTTGCTGCTTTACCTCATTTCAGTGAAAAAATTCCTCACAGGGGAGAGACCTAAAATCATAATTAGAAAATACGGTATGATGCTTAACTTGAGACATAGCACCTACCTGAACCAAAGACAATGTGCTAGTTTAATTGGTCATTGTGTTTGTCCACAAAGAGGAAGATCTGTGTCCAAGGCCCAAACATTCTGAGTTTGCACTTGCATAGGAGGTTTTATACAATTTCTGTCTGTCTTACAGCCCCTTTCTTTCAAATACATAACTACATTTTTTCAAAGCTACACAAATTTAAATAGCCTCATAATGGAATGAAAAGTTTTGAAAACAATTTATTTGAGGAAAATTCAAAGTCTAAGCATGTATTATACTCACAATTTAGAGCCTGATTTTAAAATAATATAGCTACCTCTATCATATAAGACTAGCAGAATTTCTCGCAAAGTTCATATTAAAATATAATACTCAACACATGCAACAATTTGCTCACATAAATAAGAAAATTTTGAGCTATCTCATCTATCAAAATTTTGTTAGCCTTTCCAAATCTTTGGTAATTAACTACAAAACTGTCATTAGGTGCTAAGATAATATAAACATCTTTTTGGAGAAAAAGGTCTTCTCAAGTCAGAGCAAGGATAAAAAATATCAATTTTATATCCAGAGTTATGGTATCAATTAAAAATAAAATTTAGCTAATCTGTAGAATTTCACTGTATTTCAAGAATATTCTACACAAATTAAAGGATACATAACAACGTCTTCAGCAGTAACTACATTCCAATTTCATTCATAAAAATGATATATGCACATACATCATCAACTAATTAATTTAATACCATCAAATACTAATATAGTAGAAAATATAGACACAATAATAACACATCTGACTGTAGAAACTAAACGATTACTAACAAGTAAAAAATTATTCAATTTTAAAGAATATTTAATTTATAATATGGAACTTAATCTCTAAATTATATAACTTTTATAAGTCATACTAGTAAATCAGTAAAATAAAGATAAAATTTTAAAATTTGAAAGCATATATTGAGCAAATATATATTTTAATGGAGTAAAATAATTACCGAGGTCATCAATAGGTCTCCCTGATACCTCAAAGACAGCCAGACTGTATTCTAAGATAACTATTCTCATTGATTACATTAAAAACTGAAAATGAGTTGTTTATTTTAGATTGCTTTCCATAAATCAGAGTAGTTAAAAGCTAATCAATCTACACTTTTTTATGATTTATGCAAAATGATTAACTTTGTAGAAAAAAATCTTTAAACATGTCTGACAAATGTGAATTTTTTGTAGTTGCCACTAAAAAAATCCTACCTCCACAACTAATTTTGCTATATCCTGATAGATTATCAAAACTTGATCTTTTAACTCTGAACTAGAATAAATTTAAAAATGTGGTCAATCTTGACTCTTTGCAGCAACCATCTTGAAAGGAAAAACATTAAGTAACTGCCACAGTAGATTGTTAATTCCACGTTTCGTACATACTTGTTATCAAAAATGTTTCCATGTACAATGTGGTTGAAAGATTAAGGTCCCTGAGAAGAAGTAAAATGTTGGTTGGGTAAAGTCTATGTTACAACCACCAGAAGATGGATACAGAAAAAAGATGTGGGTGGACCAGGGTCCAACAGGCTTAGACATAGAGCTACTTGCTTTACCTCCATTTTGACACTTTCCCCTCTGTTCTGCATACAAGCTTTCAACTGGACTGTAATCTGATATCAGAAAAGAAGGATAACAAAATGGGAAATAACCTCTACTCCCAACTGTAATTCATACAGAAAGCAATTACAGCTAACGTCCTTTTTGATCTAGATGCACTTTTGACTATGCAGTCAAATTTAAAAATACATAGAGAGGTCTTAGGTTACAACAAATTTAATTTTGCTCTTAAGCAGAAGATTTCATAATAAGCAACTTCAATAACAATAACATTACTTCTAAGACCATTTTCTCTAGGTCTGGTGATGAACATGTTATTTATTTCAATGGAAAAATTCCATAAGTCACTTGGAGCCCATGAGCTCCATAATGAGGGATTCCAGAAATGTATTATAATTAAATATTACCTTCTATTAATATATCGGAATTGAGAATTCCTGTGATTGCTTTGCTATGCTACTATAAGTATTCCATCATTATGTACATGCTTAAATAATAAGGGATTCTAATCGCATATAACATTATCATTTCAACCCACACCAAATAATTCAAGCAGCTAGCACTATTGTCCAAGCATTTCTGATTGCCTTTCTAATATGCATATGCAGATAATTTCCTGAGAGCTACAACCTAAATCCCACAATTAATTCCATTCACTGTTGACTTAAATCATCATCCCTATTGGTTTTGAAATAAAATAAACACCATGTGAACTCATAAAAACCTAGGAATCACTAATTATTTTCACTTTAAGATAGAAACATACATAATTTTGAAGCATTCACACTATGTGCATGATATTCACTCATTCATTTACCACATCAATGTTTCTAACTTCAATATTTAATTCCTGAAGGTTATGTGAGTGAATTGTGACCTTTAGTTTGGTGAAATGTATACAAATATGTTACTCAGATTTTTTTAGTCTGAACAATTTTCAAAGAACAGAAATTCAGATAACAAACACTGGACCAAAAATTAGGAATAGAAAATTTAAAAAAATTGTAAACATTTTAGAGAAAGCACAAGCACATTCATTATAAAAATTATAATATATATCCACTGTAAAATTCTGCAATAGACAGGAAACTGAAATGCTCTACAGCTCACTTTTAAGAATGAAATACCATATGTAATGTCTTCCTACTTATTACATCAATCAGTAAATCATTCAATCAAGTAAATAAATTTAAATGTACAATAAATGTAAGTAGAAAAGTAAAAATTACCTAGAAAAGATATCATATAGATTTTAAAATAAAGAAAATACTTTAAAACATGAACATGAAGAGATATGGGCGAAATTCAGTGCAAATCATTCACTATAGTAAGTCATTTACAACTGCGGTTATTTTTTATTCATAACTTCCCGTTTTCAGTAAGATGGTTATATTACTTATAAAATGATATTCAATGAACTTAATTATAATTGAAAATTAATGTAACTGATATTCATTTAAATGAAATTCATAAATTATAAATTTCTGACATATTAAGGTTACATATAATCACATAATATGTGAAGACGCTTTGTTGCAACTATATGGATGAGCTTACGTTGCTCTTAATTCATATAATTTTAAATGTTACTCTCAATAGACCCTGAAATTTTTACTTAATAATGAAATGCTTAGTTTTAAAATAAATATAACTCGAAATATATAGCATATACCAAATGTTGCCAAATTTCTTTCCTTATGAAACATCAATATTACACAAAATTGGAAAAATACCCTTTTCCTCCACCTGTTGCAATGACCTGCTTTATCTTTTTGAAATTATATTTTCATTAAAGATTAAATCCTGAGAAATGTCTATTACCAAAAAATAAAATATATGAAGATTATCCAAAAGAGATACCCAATGGTAATAATGGAAATCAGGAAATTTTGAGGTGAGGTGTATATCAATGGAAAACTTTGCGCCAAAAATGAACAATAATACTGAGCGAGGTCAACTTCACTGACAAAAACTGGAGAGCTTCATTATTGATTTTCCAAAGCACACGTGGAAATGTCAGCGAATCAACACCAAAGGTATTTTACATTCGACGACCTTCACAATGGTTAGCTTAGTTGGTATTCATCAGAACCAACATATAACCAGCATTGAAGGTCACAAAATACGAACATAAAAGGATTTATAGAAGGTATTTACAGGCGTTAGAAATCGTAAACGAACTTTCGCGCCAGCTGAGCTGTCAAAGTTTTCATTGATAGCGGACACCTCTGAATAATATACACTACCCTTACTTTATATCTTATTATTAGCTCGTTAACCAAAAATATAAGCACTTACCGCTTCTCTGCATTTTCAAATATTGGAAAACACTAAAACTTCATTCATAACGGTGCATCTGCAAACGACAAATAATTCGCATAATGCATGAAGGCAATTTGGCAAGCTCAATGCATGTATGATCGCCAAAATCAATAAATACAAACCAACAACAAGAAAAATAACAATTTCAGGGCACTAATTTCTTGTCACAACATAAACTTAGTATATTCACATTCAAAAATCAAAAGTAACGGCAAAGATATCCTAACGCCACCAGTACGCACTCCATATAAAACTAGAACCAATGACAAGTTTACATTTTCTCACCTGGAATTGAACACCAGAAAGATGCGCTTGCGTATCAGCGCTACCTTCAAGCAGTGTTATAATTCTAGATGCTTAAAATTGAATTATTAAACTAATAATAGACAATAATAACCTATCACCTTATGAATATCGTCCGTATAAGTATTTTGTATATTCTGCCCTAAAGAATTTATTTCAGAAATCATGTTTATTTTCGTAAAATTTTTCAAAAGCCAGGTATGTCTTTGGATATTCTCTTTTTGTCGAAGCACGACAAGGACCCAAATACTTATTACTTGGGAACTTGTGCATATTATATCAACACCTATTCTTTTCAATATGGAGATTAAGTAGCCTTTCTAAAGATACCTAATCTCTAAGCTCTGTAAAAACTCATTTGCTGCACAAAAATAGGTATTTAGAATTTAGTTTCTCCTACCTCGATAATAAAAAAATTCTCACACCTCGTTATTCAAAGATTAAATAGGAATATTATAAATAATAAAAAGAAAATTGTTCCTAAATAAAAGGAGAAATAGCAGATATGGTTCTATAATAGCTCCAAGAGAAGTAGGCATTGACATTGTTTATGGATGTATCTGAAATCGTTATCCCTGAGTTCTACATCACCTATGATCTAAACTATTAAAAAATTATAGAAATATTTTCGTGAAAAAATTTTCTCTAATTATGGATGAAGTTATTGATCTCTCTTGATATTTTGTGGAGGGTGGATTTTGGAATTAATGATTACCTATCCTTCAATTTATTGTTAGTAAAGATTCCTGATATTTTCCTTAATTGCTTATTATTCTCATGAATCAAAAAATATATATTTATAACTTTTTCTTTTATAGCTTGAGTTACTATCTCCGTAGTCTTGAGTAACCATCCAGCTTGGATCTATAATAATGATTAAAGGATATCCAACCAACGTCCGATTTATCTATACCATGGATAAGAAAGAAGAAAATTAAGATTTTTATCATACTAATTTGAAAAATAAACAAGGGAGTTTTGATTAATCATCAATACCTGCCAAATACGTTATCAGCGGCAGCGAAGTTTCTACAGCAGCAGTGGCAAACTTATGACACGCGTGCCCAAAGGGACAAAAGGCGAGAAAATTTTCGAATTTTTTGGCACGTGGAAATACCGCGCTATCCTCGTAATATATTCTCTCTTTTGGACATGAATCCCCAGTATATAAGAGCGGATACTAACAATGTGAAATGATAATTAATGACTATTTACGTAAATCACTATATATTAACCGCATCATTAATGAAATTGAATAGAAAATATCTCACTCCATGGGTTGGCACCAGATTAGCAGGTATTGGTGAAATATGACAAAATTTTCGCCATCCCTGGACAATAGGGATTATTAGTAATAATTTCAAAGTACTTCTAAAGCTGAGATCATTTCACTCGTAAGCCCCCAGCGAGCTATAGGTTCACTGTCCTCTGATCACTGAACGAAGAAGTATGGAAATCCCTGATCAGACACATGGTAAGTATTTTACCATCGTAATTAATGACTAAAGGCAACTATTAAATGAGCGATAGTTAGTGTAGAGCTGGAAATGTTGAAAATTCAGAGAACTGCTTCAGATGCCAATTTTTGGCCAATTCCGTTTTTTTTTCAATACACCTGCTAATTTTCGCGAACCATGAGGTAATTTCACTGGATTGAATAATTAACAGTTACTTCTTTGGTACTCAGAAACGGGGTTGAGACGAAAAAATTATTGCCCGCATATCCTTTGGATAACATTTTCAAATACTAGTATTCTAAATAACATGCCCGGAATGAAACTTGTAGATTGACAAAATCCACAAGTAAATAACCGATTTTTTTATAAAAAGTTTCAAAATTTTCATTTGAATTCAAGTTCTGTTCCGCTAAAATTCGATTGATGAACTCTTCACGTTTGGCGCATGAAAATCTGAAATCTTCATCTAATTTTGATAAAAATTTCCGTGATTTCAACAAAAAATAAAAAGTTATTGGAGACGAAGTAGCTGATGAATTTATTATCTCTACAAACCAATGAAACAGAAAAAGCAGCAGTTAGATGGAGGTTTTAATGTTAAAATTTAGCTATGAGACTTGATGATTTAGTAATTATATTTCTTTTCTAATAGTTTTATTTGCAGCATATTCTAGTTACTGATCATTTGGACACTTACAGGATTTCTTTTTTGATTGAAGTATGACGTTATATAAGTGAATGATAAAATATCCATAGATACTGTAAATTGCTTCCTTTCATACAGAGCCAGTCATCTACCAAAGGGGGCCTGGTTGCAAATGCACATTCTCTCTCTCCTCTTTTCTCTCCTTACCCTTACTATAACTAATAAATTAAGCAATAAAATAGACGTGGAAAATCTTAAAGATATATTTTCTGTTGCGTAAAAAATAAGTTACTATTGGAAATAAAAATGAGACCATCAAACTGGAAGCCCGGATGATAGGTATAATTTATGCCAAGGAACTCCCTCTGATTCCATTTTATGGCTCCCCAACGGCCAAGAGGTTAAAGCGGAATTACTTTAGCTGCCGAAGCACTTATATAAATAAAAATATTCTTCCATTTTGTGGCTGGGATTAGTACTGAACAGGCAAGGCTAAGAACCAGTCTCCACTAGAAGGTAGGCGAGGTAAGAATACTGTTTCAAACCTCGATTGTGGACCATATGTGCGGAATGACACAGCTGTCAAAGAACTTTCAATAATACTATAACTATTGTAATACATTAACAGCAAAGTATTTAATGACTGCAATTTATAAATACTATAAGCTGGATATATTTTTTGGAATGCTAAATAATTAAAGGTAAGATGCTGATGTAGAAAATCTGAAGACTTAAAAATCATACTCTGGTAGATAAAGTCCCAGCTCGTGACTTACTGATCAGTATTGAGTGCGAGCGGTTAATTTTAGAGTACTTACGCTTCAATTCTGCTTTAAATGGCATTGTGATAGACATGAAATCATCAAAGAAGATTAAATTGTCTTTGAATTCATGTAATAGTAATAATTATCTCTTCTGCGTATTTTTACTTATAATACGACAGTGTTTCCACCATGGCTATGAAGTTGCGGGACTAGGTATTCAGGTGCCGCGATGCAAATCACACGAAAGTGCTTTCCTCGAAATCTTCATACGTTGATCCTAATGATGCTCATACACTCAGAAGTGCCCCGGTGCTTTGTTCAATTGGCATCTGAAACTGTTCCTGTAATATATAAGCTAGGGTCTGAGGCAGGCCTTATTAGATTTACATGCGAATGTGGATAATCTGGAAACTCGACTCTTAATAAGTGGTCTTAAGATCATTATTATAGATTGTGATGAGCATCATTATTTCCACATAATCGAAGTTTTGAATCTAGTAATTCTGAACTTATCCGTTTGCGATAATTTCATAATAAAGAAAATATCAACTAAAGAAGCTGTAATTATTATTTAACTTAAAGTTCATGACAAGATAATTATCCCCCGAATCAAATTATTATATTTACAGATACTCGACGCAGCTAATTTAAACCAAAGCGGTTCAAAAACAATTTAGCAGAGGAATCCGACTTGTCAATTGCTTCTTGGTGAACGTAGCTTCCGGTGTAAGATGGCGGAACCCGGAGTAATCTTCCCGCTGAGTCTAAAGCAGAATTTCTTATTTTAGATTAGTACGGCTTCAATAATCATTGGAATATCGTATTTGTTAGCTTAAAAGTAAATATTCGAGTATCCCTTTTTCAACCATGTCCTGTTCACTCTGTATTACGTAATATCTAAGTAAAGAAGTCAACGTCTTTCAGGTTGTTAATCCAGTGTGGCGAAAAGATGTTCTTCCCAGCTTCACGAGCCATAGTACATCGCATCAAACCAGTGGGAATGTATCATCGTACCATCAGAAGTGTTGCGTTCCCGAACGTTGTCGAAACTGATGACAGAACCTGTTTTGTTTGCTGGCATCCGGAGAGAAAATTTCCTTATGAATGTACTAGACCTATCCCTCAACGAGCGGAGGAATGCGCCGAGTTAACCAATAGTCCTTTAAAATCGAAGGCAGTGTCCGATGTTTTCCAAGTATTTAAAGAAAAGAAACCAGAAACAGTAAGAGAAGAACTCATGAAAATAACTCACACTACAAAACACCGGTGGTATCCCAGAGCAAGAGATAAATATGCGAAGAAAACTCCCCGTGACCGAGAATACTTGTAAATAGGTCAATAATAAAATATTAGCATTTATTATCGATTGACTCTTATTTTAAACTTTTTATTTACATAAATTTTACAAATTTTATGAATAAAAACTGTCAATGAGAGCAAGATGAAGTAAGAATAATGTGGTATATCCAATGATTGTTATCATAACTATTCAAGTCTTCGCTTCTTCACAAGTGACCCAAGCTGGAAATGAGAGGAAGATAAACTACAATTAGTGCACATCGATATAGGTTTAGCATGATAAAACTTGAATCTTATACATTTGAATTACTAGAATTTATTATACAAATGCAGTTTTATACCATAAAATGTGAAATAGAGCTTGAAGAGTTCTATGCTGTGATTAAGAGCAAGATGGAATTGAATTTTTATTCAACTGCCTGTTTAGTTTAGGACTGAAATTCGTAGTGTTACAGATTTTTCTCTTGATGAGGTAGGAGTTATAGCATAGCTGCTGAGCTCAGCATAATTAAATAAAGTATGTATGCATGACCACTGCAAATCCTGGAAAAATATAATTTTGCCTCAACAGTCTTTCAAGTGGTTGGCCTAATAAATTTAATTCTTTTGCAGACTAGGAAATACTTCTGTTAGCACAGTCAAAGACAAACTTCTGGGTATGAAAATGAAAAATTTTAACCTCAACAGAAAAATTCATAGTGAATCTTAAGAATATTGTTCAGCTTATGAATACCTAGTCCAAAAGGGAATTGAATGAATTTTTCAGAGAAACAAATTTTTAAAAATTATGACATACTAGAGGATTTCACTAATGTATAAAATTATATAATAAGAATAAAACTAAAAGGAATGCATTATTAGAATCTTAGAGACACTAAGATAATTTAAAGGTCAAATTCCATATAGTTTTCATTTTGAGTAGACTAAAGATTTACTTCAAAATGTAATAATGATTGATTCAAAGAATCCTAATAATTTCATTTCTCATGATAGCTCCAATTCCCTTAAGATGAGATCAATTATGATGAGTACAGCAAAAACTATTTTCAAATGAAGGAGAAACTGAAATTGACTTCAAACAGAATGTGTAAGAGAATTAAATGTCACTTGATATTTGAAAGAATTCATGGATCAATAAATAAATGAAAATCTTATCGTCATCAAAAACTTGTGGTAAAAGTTATTAGGCAGGTACCATATTAACTCTTACTATTTTTCTAGAGAGCATAATTAATGAAATGAAAAAGGAAACTATCGTTAAAGATTGACAAATTATCTCTCAAGAGATATAAAAATAGTAGTGTCCCTTATTCAAATCACTGTCTATGCTCAAGTCATTTTTCTAAGTTAGTTATTCGTTGACAAATATAACAGCATCTTACAAGGAAGAAATCAAGATTTGACTACAGAAAAATCAAAACTCCTCAACTTCCTTTAGTTGCTAAATCAATTTTAAAATTTTGAGGGATATCTGTGTCCAAAAAGGGTAGAAAATACTTCAAAAAAATTAAGAAAAATTTATAAATTACGAGAACAACAGAAAAAATGACACAGTTAAACTGCAGTTAGTGATAAGATACAGACCAAATCAGATATGGGCAAGTGAAGCATTTGGTCAGAAGAGGCAGATGCAGATGAAATGTCCTGCCCTCCTATGGAACTCCCAGCTGGACCTCCCTTTCCACCCTTCATGTTGCGGTGCTGGGGGAAGCTGGGCATCAGCTTTGGGTCACAAGCTAATAAAAAAGGTCACTGATTCAGAGAGAATGCAACAGCTCATCTTCCATCAAAATAAACCATGATAACTAAGATATAATCTGCACTTGATGGTATGTATGAAAGGTTAGATGGATTTTATACATGAAAATAGCTTAAATTAATTCTACAAGCCCACATTTTAACAGATACTTGACGCCAAAATATATCTTTTCAAAACACCTTAACCAAACCTATAATCTGAGATACTTAAATTACTAAGTAAGTAAACTTTAAAGTAAAAAACTTTAAAGTTTCCTCCAGAAAGACTGAATTGTTTGCTCAGACTTTGCCATTCTAAAACTTTCCTTAAGTTTAACAAAACAGTCAATTACATAGGTGAGTCTATACCTTGGAGGATAAATATAGAAACTGCCTGCTCTAAACTTATTACACACAATATTAAGTTACTCTCACAAGCCAACTCAGTTTCCATATTTGCTGGGGTATAGATCAACACACAAATTTTTATTTAAAACTTCCTTTCTTCACATTAGCTTATGTTCTATATTTTATTAAATACATATAGCATGTTAATTCAATTAATTGATAAATGAAACTTCAGAAATATTTTACCTTAGTTCTACTCACACCTCAAACAAAATATTTTTAAGAAAGATGAATCTACAGCAGGAATTGTTCTGGAGTTTCCAACCGGGTCCTACCTAATAATAAGCCAAACATTTTGGCCACTGCTTCTACAACCATCCTCAGTGTGAAAGGACCCTTCTATTTCACCTGAAGATGGCTGAAGAGACAGTGGCTGAAATGTTGGACTTTTCAGCACATAGGAGCTGGTTGGAAACCTGAGAACAATTCCTGCAAAATCTTTTTTACACTGTTAAACTGAATGTCTTGCTCAAGTAAGGATCAAATTTAGATAATTAATCCCTCTTAATTCTTTCCAACTTAAGGTGGCATGAAAATATCTGTGGGCACTTTGTTTTACAAAGCTGTTGCAGCTTCAACTATCAAAAAGGAGTTGCAAATTGAAAGTTTTTCTTCACTTAAATGATAAAAGGAACCATGATAACCTGCTATATTATCCACAATATACCAAGTCATTAATGCATTTGTGAAAAGAATGTTAAGGTTTTCAAACTTTTCAATAAATGAAGGGTGCTTGACAAATTAGTTGGGTGGCATTTCAATATATTTTGTGCAGCTGCCCAGGCAGGCAGCTTTAAAGGAACCTTACTCTAGATATTTTTAAGGAAACACAGTATTTACCGGTCCACCTACACATGATTATATCCCAAATACCCATCTCAAAACAATTACATAACAAACCTATTTCATATTAAGGATACATGAAATAGCTAAGATGACTGCAGGTAGGCTAAAGTTAGCAATAACAGATCCAGCAATTACAAGCCAAAACCTGGATTAAAAGTAAAAATAATGAGAGATACTGAGAAGTGAACCATCATTTCACTAGTATTAAAAATAAAGAAAATCATTTACTTGTAGAATATTAGAAGAAATCTATTCCTTTCTGAAAATAAACCACCCTTAGATGAGTGTTCTCAGGATCTCCACCTAGTCAATTGATTTCAGGAATATTTCATCAAATACATAGACTGGGAAAACATAAAATCCTAAATCACCCTTAAAAATTTCTTTCTTCATTGCTTTAAGTTATGAGAGGTATATTTTGGAACTTTCCAATCTTAAGCAACCAGGTGGACATTAAACCTCTGAAAAAGACATAATTAAGCTTCTTCAAAACATAACATAAATCTACAAAATATAATAAAGATATTGCTGTATTTGAAAAATTACTATATTTCTTCATTTGTTTGTGATATTTGCTATTAAAAGAACGAATGAATCAATTTTGAATAAATGAAGCCTGAACTTTGTAGAACTCTAGAATAAGAAGCATTTTAAAATGATCTATGCTAATTTCACAGAAGAATTTTTAATGAGATGGGATTTGAATGAATTTGTTCTTAATTGAGCAAAAGTACTAAAGAGATCCTTTCTTTTTTAGTACCAGAGAGTACCATTCTTTTGCCTGATGATGTACAATTTCATTTGAAACTGCTTGCATTAAAAAGATCGTTTATAGAATTTGCCTAGTTCATTCTTCCAAATCAATCTTATAAATAATGGATTTTTGAGTAAACTTAACTACTGATTTCCTGATTACATTTCTGACCGATAAATTGGGACAACAATGTGATTTAGTGACTAAATCTGATATCTTAGAGGGAGCATTATAAAGAGCAATTCTTACGCAAAGGAGCCTCTTTGAAGTAGGAACTCTGCAGGCATTCCTCAGCAGTGGCACGCTTTTTTGGATCATACATAAAGAGGAAATTAAGGAGCCTTAGTCCAGCAGCAGAAAGCCATGGGAAACGCTGCTTCAAAGTGTTGTATGGCTGCTGTTTGAGAGTGAAAGATTGCAGGGCTGGAAGGGATGAGAACTCTGGCCATATCGCATCTGAAGGTGTGCCTAACAAATCCACTATCAATTCCAATTGATGCAGCTCAGACCTTCCTGGAAGAAGGGGTCTGTGACCTGAAAAAGAAATTCAAGACTGTGTTACATCAGAATGAAAGATTAATAATTAATATAAGTATATATAAATAAATATAAATTTTGTCCGATTCACATCTTTATTTCTTAGCCAACCTAACATAAGCCAGGTTTTAGACAATGGAGAGATATAGAATAAAAAATGGAAACATAATAGTCATCAAAACCAACCTGAGTCTCAAATGGGCATTTATAAGTATTCTAGCAGACATAAGAGCAAAAGATTCTGTTAACTTAAAGATATATTTTAAATGCTTGCATTAACTCTAATACAAGGATAGGGAACCAGATGATCATATATCATTCTTTCTCGTATTGGACATAATGAAAGAGGACTATTTAATAAAAGAGACTTATAGACTTGGGAAAAAGAATAATGGAATGAACAAATATTTAAGTGAGGATATTCAACAATAGAATATCAAGCTAAAATGAAAATAAGAATACTGAAGATATTAATGATCTGGAACAGGGGATGATTATAGAGTATAATACCATAAATGGGCCCAAATTACTGGAAAACATAACAAATTTTGGTTTTTGAACAGAGATTTAAAGATCAAGAAAACTTGCTTATATGAACTCAAATTATGAGTCCAAAATCAATACATATTACTAGCCACCTTATTTTGCTGTTAATTGCATTATACATAGGAGGTGAAGCTTTTTACTTTCGTGAATTGATTCTTGGGCAGAGGGTATACCATGACTACTGGCTAGATTTAAATTGGTAGAGTTTCCTCAATAGCATTTGCTAGAATTATCTGAGGAAATGAAAGATGGCATTATCTTGATCCAGACCTGAAATTTTATCTTGAGTGAAAAGAGAAAATGAAGTGAAACAGCCTAAATAAATTATAAACAAAATAATAATAAATATTACTAGAGTGGCTTTCTACTCACCAAGAAGTTCTCCTAGAATACACCCAGCTGCCCACATGTCAACTGAAGTAGTTTGTGTTCGTGCCTGTTGATAATAGACAGCCAATACTAAGCATATTCAAGGAATGCCATAGCACAAAACTAGACAATTATTTTAGCCTTTGATCAGTGTCTTATGAACTAATTGTAAACCATTTTTTAATTGTAACTAAATGTAGATCCTTGTATACAAGGAATTTGTTGTATTAACTTGATAACACATTTTCAAAACAGTCTGATGAGTAACTCAAGTACTTGAGCTTACAGAATATGCTAAGGAAATGAGCATATCCAAATCTTTTCACTTTTTATACATAGCCATTGATAATTAGCAGAATCTTAAATTATGCAAACCTGCAAGAGTAACTCAGGAGCCCTGTACCAAAGGGTAACCACACGAGGTGTCATAGGCCGCAGTGGTAAGCCAAACCATCTTGCCAAACCAAAGTCAGCTGTGAGCATTGAAATTAGTAACAACATATTAAAAATACATAAGTTGACTCAAGAATCAATTTTTAAGAAAATCAAATAAAATTCACTGTTTTCTCACCAATTTTCACACATCCTTTGTCAGTCATCAAAAGATTTGAGACTTTGAGATCACGATGAACAACAAAGTTTCGGTGAAGATATCTCAGTCCACGTAGAACTTGAAGCATGATACATTTAACTTGTGACTCAGAGAAGGGTGCCTGCATATTATCCAGTAAGGATGCCAAATCTTGTTCACAGTACTCCATTGCCAAGAAAATGCTATGTATATGAAATCAAGTTTTATAAATTCACTACTGCAAAAATATTTTTCAAGTAGCAACAGTAGCACCTTAAATAAACCTTAGAGGTTACAACATTGCCCCAGCACAAACCAGTGATGTAATTGATCTTTATTGCTATTGCTTACATTTTGACCATAGCTTAACAATACAGGAAATCAGACTTGAAAAATGTGACACATGCCAAAGGGGACTGTCAGAAGGGGGAACGTTCACTATGATGGGTCAATTATCAGAGCAGCCACCTGGAAAGTGATCCTAGAATCTCATGGAACCCTACTAGAATAAGCTGCAAGTAAATTTTCCGTTTTTTCATAAAAATATCTACATTAGTAATTTATTCATAATCGGAAACAACTGTGGTTGACTTTAAGAAATAAAGCTAATAGTATAAAACATGTTAAGATAGAAGATCTTGTTTGCTCTTTCAGTGTTGGTACACAATTTATATTCAGCATATAGTCAAAAACCAAAACATATGCTAATTATGGGTCATTTTAGATAACTGAAAAAATTTTCAGGAAACATGGAAAGAAAGGCATGACTATCAAACTAAAGACATACCAAGCATATTTTATATGATGATACAAAATAAAGAGGTTAATAAGTAAGGAGAGCTCCCAAGGAAATATAAATATGAAAATATCTAACAAGACCAGGACTTGAAACTGGATCTTCCACTAGCCAGGTAACGGTTCTAAGAAATTACAGTATCTTGAAGAACATTCAAACATGCCATGTTTGAGTATCACTCTTTTTTCTTTTAGGATAACCCTAGGTGTATGCCTTACTGTGATAAGACATATTGTACCTTTTCCCCTATGGAAATCTCGTATTTATGGAATAGCAGAAACAGAAATGAAGTTAAAAGAAGAATAGCAACAAATAAAGAAGCTCTCAAGAAATGAAAGGGAGTTTTAATGTGGGGCTAAAGAAAGATAACTAAGGATAGATAAAAAAGACAAAGAAACCTTGAACATTATGGCTAGCACTTTTATGGTGATGTTACAACGAAAAAGTAGCTGGTAGTGCAGTCTTAATACATTTGAATTACTTTGAACAACATGGTGGAACAGGAGCAGAATCAAGCAAAATACAAACAATACCTGTTGGCTTCATTTACTTCTGTTTTTAACCTGATACAAAACCATGTTTATAAAATGTAGCATTCAATTTGCATGTATATAGTCTAATTATTATAATTAGATCCAAAAACAGAAAACCCTTAATTAATTACATAAGTCACAAATAAAATCCATTCTTAAGAGAAATTATCATAATCAACTTGATGATATACCTTTCTAGACTGCGACCCACCACAACTTCCCTCAAGTGCACAATATTCTCATGTCTGCAGCTCAGTAGAACTGAAATTTCACGGAGGCCAGACACAGGAAGACCATCTTTTTCATGCTCCATACGTACTTTCTTCAGTGCCACAACACGATCAGTTTTAGTATCTCTTGCCCTATCTGAGATATGAAATTAACTGAATAAGAGAGGAGGTAGAAGTTTGATAGGTTTAGAATAAATGCAAAACTGTTTAGCACATTCTTCTACATTTTCATTGAAGGATGAACATGAAATTAAAGTCATTGAAATCCAAGGGTACTTAGTAGTTTAGTAGTTAGAAAATTACAGCTAATAAAGTATGGATTAGGCCAAAATCTTGGCTATAATTCAAAACTGAACAATATTTCAAACCGCATTATTAAAAAGGGTAGAAATGAGAATAAAGCTGTAAATATAAATAAATCCAATGCTAAAAGTGCTTTCTTCATTTATAATAAAACTTTAAACATATATTGTTATACTTACATACAATGCCATAAGTCCCTTCTCCAATTCTATTCAGTTTTTCAAACTCAGAAACAAATCTACATTTCCCAAGCTGAAACAGAAAAGGTAACATTTTTAAAGATCATAAAAAGTAAAACATATATTAGGAAGGAAATTTCAAGCTAATATTACCATGTCCTGTTCTGGTATTTCCATTGGTTTGCCAGTAAGGAAAGAGAATAGAACTCCTCGACGTGTGACAGGAGCTGATGGATCAGGTCCACTTTCACCTTGAACTCCTTCATCCTGGTCTCCTTCAAGAGATCTTTTACCTAATATTTCATAAAAATAATAATTATTAATTATGGGTCATGAGATTCACTTACCGATTACAAAAAGAAAAGGATTCGTATATGTAGCATGTGATTTAATATACTTAAAAATAGGAGGGACATAAATTAATATACACAATTTAAGATTGCAAATTCAACATATAATACAAAATGTTGATAAACTTCTATAGTAAAAGATATATTAATTCTTTATATAAGGCTAGATTCATGAAAATGTAAAAACATCTTTTATTGAGATAATGCTATTCAAAGTATAAAGGGAAAAATGAAAATAATCTAAATCAACAGTACTAACATTTCTCATAAAACTTGACATTGCTAAAAAAATAAGGAAAGTTACTTTTATGATATGAAACTTGAAAAGGATATTTATTTCTTAAACAAGATTGAGGAGGAGCATTGATGTTAATCAATGAGAGCAATCCTGATATATCAATGTGGTTATTTAGTAATTTTTACAGAAAAATAATTCCTAGGTTTCTTCTCTTAATTTCTTAAGCTTTTTATATTTATTATAGCCAGCCTTACTTGCTAATTAAGATATGAGAATTAAAAATGGTATGATAAAAATCTGACAAACTTTTATGGCATTAGCTCTAAAAGTTGATTATGGTCTTTATAAAAAGGAGACCCCACTCATCAGCTGTATTTGAAAAGTGGCGAAATAAGAGTAACCTTATACAATTAATCTTTTAAAAAGCTCTACTAAATACCTGAATAATACCCAACATTCTCAGGCTTCAGATTTTATCACGAAGCAATGCATTAGGAACTTTATTTTGGAGTCAAAAATGATTCCTTAGTCCCTAATACAGTTAACTCTTAAGTAAAGTTTGACCCAAAAAAGAAATAGCTGTTAACTGACTTAATATTCTAAAAATGAGAACATTTACCTAAATCTAAAGGCAAGAGGTTAATGACATCCAAGAAAGCAGCCTATCAAAGCAAGATTGTAAGGCATAACCAGGATTAATTGATTCAAATGAAATGAATATTTTAAGATCATTAGCATTGAGCTAGAATCTAATTTTAGGAATTGTTTTGCATATAACATCAATAAATACATTTATTAAGAAGGGTCCCAAATGAGAGCCTTAAGGTACTCCGGATGAGATGCAATATATCCTTGGCTTAGAAGAATTAATTTTATTATCTTATTTGTAATTTTTTAAATAAAATTTTCACCAAGACGAAAGATTTTCATGAGACCTCCTGATTTCTTCATCAACATAGTATGATTTACCTTAACGAATGCTTTGCTAAAATATATATATATATATATATATATATATATTAAAGCTTTAATATATATAGCTTTAATATATATACATAGCTTTAATATATAGCTTTAATATATACAGCTTTAATATATATATATATATATATATATATATATATATATATATACATTTATTAAAGCTGTTTGTTCCCTACATTCCAAGATATCCTTAATGAATTTCTGCGATATCATCAGATCGGTATTATTACATTTACCTCTTGCTGTTTTTGTCAGTAACATTTTTGAATAATGGTGACAATTAATCAACTACAAGGCATGTTATTTGGTCACACAGGATTAGATAACTGCTGTTAATAATTCTTGATGTAATTTTTGTTACCATTTTTAAAGATAAGAATTACACATATTTTTAAATTATCGGGGAGAACCTCAAGCATTAATGACATATCGAACAAAATATAAAGCCGGTAGACTAGAGATTCACTATAAGATTTAAAATGAATCTGAGTAACTTAAATGAAACATTATTGGCCAGATCCACTCAACATCTAAACCCCTAAGTCTTCTTAACATGTCATCAACACTCACTGAAATCTTTTATATTGATAGAGTCACTAAGCTTTAAGTCTGGGTTATCAATTCAGATCCCTTTAGTAAGTACCGATGAGAATAATTGTTGCAATTAAATTAGCTATGTTATTTTCATTTTGAGTTATGATATTACCTAGACATAGAGACATTCAATTAGGAAGGCGGTCATATTTTTTAGCTTAGTAAACAAAAGACCAAAAATTACACATATCAAACATTGAATCTTCAACCTTCATGTAGCACTGAGTTGAAAGAGATTTACACAGACTTCTACCACCCTTGAATTTTATCTGGATGACACTGGAAACTAAAATGCACAATTACTCAAGAGGAGGAGACGATTGGGAAAATAGCCTTCAAGAAATAATACTTTTCGCTTACAAAAATAAGTAATATATCTTCAAAAGGTATAGTTTTACCAAACGTGTTTGGTTTGTCAACCCGCCGGTCCATACGATTATGATAAAATGTTTATTATGGAAAACAGATAAAATATGTCAAAGGAATTCCCATACCTTTGGTCATTTCGCGTAGGTTTAGCTCTTGCTCGATATATTATTCAATCTTTCTGCTATGGAATGGTTTAAGTTGTGGGGATTTCTCGCTTATATATTCCACCGACGTTGTTTACGAAACCTCCAATGCCATCTATCGAACGGAGGTGCATTAGTACATGAGAAGTGACACCGCGTCAATTAATCTTTCTCCAGTAATCCCGAAGATTAACGATAACATGGAAATTTAGTTTTTGTTAAATTTAAGGTATAAAGGGTATTATTAGAGAGAAAATTAGGTCCTTTGCCATCACTTCTGAAGATACTTTGATTTTTTTCATTGTAATAGTGTTTTCAGCTTCCTGTCGACATTTTAATCCTTGTCAATGGTTTAAGGGATCAATAATCTTATCTTGGGAGTAATCTCCTGTTAATATAATTTCAGCTCTATGGAAGAAGCGGTCAGTTTCTTTAGTTTTTCTCCGTGATCGAGTAATGTTAACTCGGATCTTTGAAATCCCCTATTGAGGAGAACGTATGATTTCAAAGATCAAGTGTGAATTTATTGCTAAAATGTGCTAATTTGTTGTCAAAGGTGATGTTAGTTTTATGGTATAACAGCATGAGTATTACAACTCTTTAAAATATAATGAAATGATAACCAGAATCATTCACAGGATGAAGAAGTAGACCAGTAAAGGTTTTATTTGCTCCATTTTCATTTAATAAGTTTTACGATTCGCCTTTTTTACCATGTTTGAAATGATAGCCTATAGTATTTAGAGGTTATATAAATAATGAAATGATTATAGGAAATATAAAACTGCTTTTAAGCTTTAATAAGAATACACAAGTAAATTATAACAATATAATAAAACGCAGCATTCTTCATTGGCGATTCCTTCATTCAGTTTACTGAAGGTTTTTCAAAAGCGTTTTAGCCTCTTCATTGGCCTGTGAAAGGAATCAGAATTCCACTCAACCAAATTGTAAAGAAGGAAACCTTCCCATTTCTGGGATATTGAGATACCTTTTTATCGTCTGATGTCTTCTGAGGATAGTCTCGAGCAAGTTTTAGGTAATGTACAGCTTTTTCATTGTTATTTAGCTTCATATAGGTTTTCCCAAGCATCAAGAAGTTCATACTGCAAAAGATAAACCAGTTTTGAATAAAATGTTTCTTCAGCTAGAAAAATAGGATGACAACAGTTATTTATTGTGCAAACTGTACGATTGATTAAACCAAGAACGTTTGATTTAGGATATCACTGTGTAACGGCCAGCAATTATGGTTTTCTTTTTTGGATTAATTAAACTGAGTGAGGTTCGAAGGAAAGTTTCTGACGATGCTCAATCATGCCAGGTTCATTAATAGGAGATGATATATCATAGCCATGTAGGTGGAAGTTTTCAACATTCTTTCTGCTAAGTTGATATGATTCTCAACCTCCAATTTTCTGTTGAAAATTGTGACCATATGAGCGCAAAAGATGTAAAAGAACCCATAATTGTAGCATCTTGTACTTTGAAATAAAGATTTACCTTCTGAAGATTGAGTTGTGATTTAGTTTCACTGGTTATTTTATGACACCACATCTTATATTTTCAGTTATTCTTACCAAGTTTTAAATTAAAATTTTTATAATCGTACAGTTAGGGTTGGTAGTCTGCTAATTTCTGCATGCTAGAGTTAGTTATGTTTTTGTTATGGAAAGCTTTATTTCATCTAATCTAAGTTTCTTTTCCTAAAGTATCTCCCCTCATTTTAAAGTTTTGTAGCATGTACACTAGTAGCTTTCCTAATAAATTTAATGTCGTAGCATAAGCTTTATGATATATGTAGACTAAATAATTATGTTTCATCTTTTCTTAATGGATTGTTGCTCATTAATCAGCTGAATAAGTAGGTATTCTGAATTAACACATTTCTACTCTATTCATTACTTATGGTCTATTAAGACTGACAAATGACTTAAATAATAAATAACAGGGAATTTATAGGTACAACAAAGATATTGTATCACTACATTTCATGAATCATAATACCATAAAGCTCTCATGGTTCAATAAAAATTAATATAATTTTTTACAGTGTTCCATCAACTTCCATAAGGACAGATATCTTGACCTTCATTTACTAAATTGAACATGAGTTTACTTAAAGAAGAAATAAATCAATTAAGAATTACTCACTCAAACGATTTTAACCCTCTGTCTTGTTGAAATTAATATATGCTTAAAAATTGTGAATTTAAGCTCTTGTAGTAAGGGAACTTGCATTTAATTCAAAGGTAACCTCTTTATAGTAACATCCATAAACTATCATAGAATAAACCTATTTTTATGTTTTTTATACAGTATATCTGAACTAAAACAAGAAGGAAATTAGCATGACATACTAAACTAAAACAAATCTAGCAATGATATCAGCAGAGGTATATCAAAGACCACTTTGACTCATACCAAATGAATGTACTCACAGATGATAATATAAAGTAATTGAGGTACCATGAAATAAATTTACAGTTTTGAATGTACTGACGCTCATCATAACAGTAACCCAAAGATATACAATGATTTTTATGCACGTTTGTAATAAATGGGAGATAATATTAGCCCATATGATTAACCAATGACAGTATATTATTTATTTTTCACTGAATTTCATGTCTGAAATTATTTAATGAAATATCAATATATTTTCTAAAACATATTACAAAATCAAGGAAAATTAAAATGCAAGATGCTATACAGTTTTCAAGAAACATAATATATGAAGTTTATTTATAAAATTAGCATTTTGTTTAACATTGGACTTGCATGTAATTTTACTGTAAAAATTCTTGAAATATCTAATATTTATACATACTACTGTATTCTGATGGCAATAATAAAGCTGCATGTAAAATAAGTATCTTAAAGAAATGATAGTTTAGGTTCATCATACCTGCACTCATTCTTTTGTCCTGAAGAGTTGCACAAAAGGACAACCTCGCTCACATGAACACTCAGAGTAGTTGCAGATCATGTTTGGACTCCTCTCCCTTTTTATACACCTGCTTTTTATGTTTAACCTTCCCAAAAGCTTCAGCAAGATGCATTCACCTCACTGCCTCACCCTTCCTGCTACCTCTGCTACTAACATGCCATTGGAGGTATTCTGTTATGAAATGGAATTGGCTGAATTGTATTTGGAAACATGAACTTTTCTTTATTTTTTCTCTTTCACTAAAAATTAGAGTAAAGAATGAAATTCCTATTGCATGTACCTTTAGTGATAAATCGATTTATAAGGAAATGTATCACTCATGTATACTAACGCCTCTATCCTGTACATTATATACCTACGTACATTAGGAAGAAAATCATGATAAATATGTTCCTTTTTACTTCTTTTTCTTCCTCTGTATAAACTCACACTTAAGCTCCTTTTGCAAAGAAATCTATGGAGGAATGTCATCATCTCCTTAAAGGCATGTCTCTTTGTTACACCCACAATCTTGCTCATTTATCACAGGAATGTTTCCCTTAAAGAGGTTTTGTAGAAAACTGTCTTGTTTGAGTATGTGTCCAATGAGCTGCCTGTTTATTGGCATATCCATTCTCCCAACTGGGATATCATTTAATGATGATAATTATATTTCCACATAACTCTTTGTTCAAATCATTATTCTTACAAGGTCTATAGTTGCTCTCCAATGACTTCTCTTGGTTATTTACTCTCTTTGATTTATTAATGCCCTTAAGCATGCCATTAAGCTAAGAAGGTGCTCAAATATTAATTTATATAGCCAAATTATGAGTTTTTTTTTCTCATCATTTACATGTTATGATACCTCTTTTCCCTTTATATGTTCTGATGAATTTCCTGGTGGTTTCCAGCTCAATAACTTGAATTTGGTTAGTAAAATTGGTCTGTTAAATTGCGGAAAGAGTTTCCCAGGAATAGATTATCAAGTACTGGAAGTGCCAAACATAAGCAACTAGAATCAAAATGATGATGACTATGATTGCCTAAGAACTTTCTCTTAAATAATTCTAATCTTAGTTTAAATATATGAAAATAATGTACCTTCCTTTTCTCGTAGATGACCAGATAATTTTATGGAAGCATTACTATCATTTATTTAAACTTGTGTTACTATAGTTGGTGGGAGATTGTTTAAAATAAACAGGCAATTGTATTAGTGGATCTGAAAAGGATTTACTAAGGAGAAGATAAATAACTTTCTTCTTGACATTGAGGGATTTTTTCTCCAATATAAGGACAACATTAATACCTAATACTAAGGACAACATTAATACCTAATATAGAATATATTTATTCAATTGCTCAAAATAATGCTTCATTGTTTGCAACATTATTAAATTTATCTGTATATATGTATCCTCCTTCAAAGAAATGGACAAAGAAAAATGTGGTTTTTTATGTTGCTAAAGTACCTGTAAAAATAAGGATCAGCTGATTCTGCTTTGAGGAAATATTCAAGGGCTTCTTCAAATGATGAAGTAGGAGGTGTTGCAAAAACTGTGCTGGCTATTTTCCTTTGATACCAGGGCATATTAGCAACTTCAAAACACCTAATCAAAGATAGCAGTTAAACTTTCATTAATGTTAACCTATTATCCTAATTTATTTAAATTAATTTCTTACTTACCATGATCCAAGAAGATACAGCACAGTTGCATCTTTTGGATTGAGTTCAACTGCTCTCTGACAAATGTATTTAACCCCATTAATATACTAATCCATGTACTGGGTTCCCACATAACAAAAATTTCAGGTACATACCATCATATGTTGTTTCATAACATGAGCTTGGGTAATTTTTGCTTTTATGCCATTGTATGCTGAAGTAGCGTCAATAAGTATTGACATCCATTTATGAACCGCATAATTTTTCTCATTCAAGCTTAGAGCCTGACTAATGTAATCATATGCCTCAAAAATCATCTCCTTCTTCTTTTTATCATCGGTCACATCTTTCGATAATGTGTATAGGGCCTTACTCATTCTCCAAAGTACTTCATCATTTTTTTCATTCTATTCAATAAGAAAATCTAACTTTAAAAATGAATGAAACTGAGGTTTCACTAAGCATTACTTATACATTATCGCAGTATGTGTACCTTGAAAGGTTCCAAAATTTTGCACGCTTCAGAGGGTTTATTTTCTTCGAAGAGTATATCTGCCTGCCTCAAGGCTTGTTTCACATTCGAATTTGAAGAAAATAAGGAGAGACCATAGAATACTGAAAATGTAGCAACTTTAGAGGGCAGAGAAATATTAATGATGGTTCTTTTCCTTAATTGTGCCTGAAATATAAAGTTAAACGGAACCAGATATAGAATAAAAAATCTACAGAGAAAAGTGAAAAGAATTATGATCCAAATGTGGGCACTTTTAGGAAACAAAAATTAGAATTGAGAATTGAATCAATCTTGAGAAATACTAATAGCGCTATATAGCAATGTATCTGTTGATTCTCTATATACAAAATAATAACATGTAATTCTACTGATTAAATGGAATATGGTTCTTTTAGAACTATGCTCACGTAATCAGAAACGAACATTTTTCGAAGTCTTCAAAATAGGTACTTTAATAACGTTATAAAGTACCCGAGAAATTTCCTTCAACCTATTCACGCGAAACATCTTTCTCGCAATGGGTTTAAATTTATTTTCCATTTCGCAATAACAAAAAAAGGATTCTATGGATGAAGTCGGCGATAGTTTTCTTAGGAAGGAATGTCTAGGAATGAAATTCATTTGAGGACAAAAACGAAGATGTCACCAAAAATTATTCCGATTAATTTAAATCTTAATTTAGACCACCGCCGTTTCTCCTTCTAGTAAATGTTAATGCGAACATTATTTTTATGAAAACAAATCCGAGCATTAGCGAATTAGGTAGCGAAGAGTATAGGTCATGAAGCATGTCAATACGAGAATAGATTACGTTTCTGCAAATCTTGTCCATTTCATTCGAAATTCACCTAATTTCGGTAGGATAATCACACCATAGTCCCGTTGTCAATTCGCAATCAACAACTAAACAAAAAAGATTCTTGATGATGTTTCGTACTGTTGTTCATTCTACTAATTAATACATTGATTTGAGTTGTTCTATATGCAATGGAAAAATTAGCAAATACTATAGTAATGCTGTACTACAATGCGTATTGTCTCACCAACACTTTTCCAGCAGATACAGAAATCTTCAAAATTCGACTTTTGTCAAATTTTCATTCATGAATCAGTAAATATAGGCGGTTCCTTATCATTCTTTGTCTTCTGTTACCGGACTAAGAACATGATTCTACGAAGTTAAATTTATTGCAAATCGTCGCTATACATAACTAACAATGAAAAATCGAACATAGCTATAATTCTAGTATAATATTTCCTCTCGAATCTTTGCGTATTTTCTAGTATTTTAATTTACAGATGGCAATAACTTCACTAAGTGGATTATCGATGATAAGGAAAATTTGATGAGCAAGAGTAAATTATGTGCTGTTTCATTCAAGAATTATTATACCTTTCTTCATTTTCGAAAATTAACCGTAAATGTGAAATTGCTTATAAATTATACAAAAAGATACAATTGAAACGGTTGCTGGAAAAATAGAATCGTCATTACTTGTATTTAATCTCCTGTTTAAAATCGAAATCATCAGCTATTGTAGAGGAATTCTCCAAAAATTCTGATAAAGACAGAAAATTCTCTAACTCAACAACTTGCCATACTGATGTATCATTTATTTATTTTCATGCTTGTGGAAATGTCTTCTCTCTAATCTGAATATTTGAGCTATAGGAAAGGATTAAAAGTGACTTGGCACGGTAAGGCATGCATTCAAGAATAACCCAAAAGATACATAAAAATTAATGAAAGGTTTTTCACATAATGTTCCTTTCTTACATCAAAGCATTTAATATCTGTTCCTGGTAGCTTAAGCTTCCAAAAACATTTTTATACTTACCAGTGTTAATTGATACTTTAGTGTTTTCTATTTGCTTTTCTTGTTCCTGGTCCAATTTCATAGCTAACAGCTTAGCTACAGCTGTAGGAATATTCTAGTATTTTTGGAAAGGTGGTTTTTACAGCATAAATCAACTCAAATTTACATAATATATTTATTATATATAAACTTATATAATCAATTTATTGTTTTAACACAACTAATATATAATAGAAATAAATGTTTATCAACATATTTCATAATGGTGACAGTGTATTCACATAAGTACAGGAATGCATACACATTTTTTATCAATAAGTACAAAAACTGTACTACTTAGCAAATCCATTACAAAGATAACTCTAATTTGTTCATTATTTCTCTTATATTTATTTATAACATATTTTTGGTTGGCAAGAAAAAGATATGGTGCCTACCCGTTCCCTGATAAATCACGATTCACAAGTTCATATCACTCTCATAAGTCACCAGGAAATCTAGGCAACTTCCAATTGTAACATTATCAACAGCCATTAGAAATGCTATATCTGCGTCAATTATTCACAGCAACAGGCAAGCACTTATTATGCCTTATAACATTTAATCTTTAGAAGAAAACACTTTTAAACTCATTTTTGGTTAGTACAATGACTTTCATAATATTTTGAGATGACTTACTGCACTGTTTTTGTACGACAAACCATCACAAATCTGGAAGAGCACTATGAATTTCCACAATCTAGTACCCTGTCATCTCTTCAAATTCTCACAGCTTTCCAACATCTTCTTTACTGCCAACTTCCAAATTCTTGACTAGCAATTTGAAGAGCATCTGTTGCAATAACACTGGCTCAATTATTCTTGCCACAAGCAATCCTTGATGTAGACATCCAAACAAAAATAACTTCACCGATTTATTTTTTAAGTGACCTTCAAACGTATTTACATTGATCGAGCAAATTGGTTTATCTGCACTGTTTTAGGCCACCATCTTAAAAGCACCTGATTTTGGCGATTTGGAATGAGCCAAGAATCATTTTCGTGCCCAGGCATCAGATAGAGTTGTTGTCATCGTCTCTCGTATCTAAAGGAGGTGGTGCATCTGGTAATGTTTTTGTAGTTCCCTGTGTTAAATATCCAGCTACCCCAGGAGCTCCTGTTAACATTCATATATTTATAATTATTACCAAATATGAAAACATACGTACATGAGAAATTTACACAGGCATGCGACCACTACACCATTCAATGAAATTGATTGAATTGATTGAAAATTGACTCAATCTGAAAACTTTCATGAAACTAAAACATGCATACTGAAAAATCAAGTAATGAACCCTTTACGTATTTTTTTCTATTATTTAGCTCAAATAAGAAATTATTTCTCTCACTGTTTATTGGTATTTACTTATTAATTACTTATTTTAATTTATATATATATGATTGCAACTTGAGGTAGTGTGGACATTTACTCATCAACTATGATGTTAATCTAAGGGTAATCTGGGAATATTATAGAGGAGGTATAGGGAGGTATATATAACACAATTTGAGGTCATAAAGAAGTAAATCTTACTTGCAGAATATTGGTTAACTGGAGGAATAATTAAGGAAATGGAATGGAAATGTATGAGAACATATTTTCCTTCCATTCAATTCTAGGTGGTGAGATTTAAGGATTGCTGTCAGCCAATACATATTGATTCATAATATATTATATCAGCGTTTCTCATTTGAATTTTGCTACTACACTCTTGAAGCAGGGAAAATTTGTGTAAACCTTAGTTGTTATTTTTTTTAAGGGATAAAAATTAAAATATACCAAATTAAAGACTTAAGGTCCCATGTGATAGTTTTGTGAGATTGGGAGAGGTCTTATGAGTCTCAAAAATTCTATGACATCATTTAAAGATATCCTCTAAGCTTTAAATACTAGATAATAGAAAAATCATAACCTGTGAGGTATGCTGGTTGATGTCCTCCAGAAATGAAGAGGTCATGTCTTTGGTCCCTGTAGTCAGCCCAGACTGGCGAGCGAGCTAAAAGATTAGCCACTCTCTCTCCATGCATCTGACTTCGTTCCATTGCCTTCAGTGCCTTCACAACTTGAGCTTTGGCTCCTCCACCAACAAGAGTCCCTCCACCGCCTTCCAGAAGACTTAAGAGGAATGGTACCAACTCGGCATTCAAAGCCTATACAAAGGTCAATCCAATTAAAATTATTAGTTACTACTAAGTGGGTCACACATGATCCATTGCATAATTCTAGATTTAGTGTTATGGATTGTAACAGGAAAGTAGTTAACAAGGGAGGAGGAAATGTGAAAAGGAGGCTTAATTTTTAAACATTCGATAGACTTTATGTACTTGTATATAAGTAAACCATTGGAAATTTTACAAAAATAAATTTTTTTGCATACCTCATATTATTCAATCCTTGTTTTTTCTGTATTTTTTTAAGAATACTGTTAAGCTAACTCGAGTGGAGGTACAGAACAATAAATTATGTACTTTCAATAATTCTTAGATGATAATGAAGGATAAGAGTTAATATAATGAAATATACTAAAAGTTAGCCAAATTTGATTTGATTTGCTTGAAAATAGGCATATTTATGTTAGGTATCTGCTAGGCACAGAAACACTTGATGTGTCATACATAAATTGCAAAGGTGTATAAACTTTTATGCCTAAATTGACTTTAGATAATTATATTGAAATTTTGTATAGAAAGGTCAATCTATACACAAGTGGACATGATAACTCACAAATCAGGAAGTGAAAAGTTTAAGAAATTTAAACAAATATTCATAATATCATAAAATCAATACATTTCACTGAAAATCATATTCAAAAGACTAACAAATACTATGAAAAAATCCAAAAGCTTGCAACACAAGTAGTCTGTTAACATTCAAAGATGACGGAGAAGATGAGAAATGAAGAATAGAAAAATAAAATGAGCTCATTAAAATCTAAAATACAGGATGTAAATGTTAATGTAAAATGTTACAATGTAAAAGCTAAACCTTTTTTCCTTAAAAAACAACCAGAAACCAATTACATGCTTACCTGGCGCACTAACTCATCATAATTTGCAGAAAACAAACGATAAAGAGTTTCACAAGCAACTGCAGTGATATCACCTCCATTAGGATCACCAATCACTAACCCTGGACAGCGAAGGGCAGCACTTAGGGGAGCAATGCAATCAGTGTGAGATAGAGCTTCTATGCAAACCTATTTAGAAAAGAAAATCAAAAGAAAAGTATGTAAGGAAACATAAATACACTACTATCCAAAATATTAATATTGTGTTTTTAAATCTACTAATCCATATTGTAAACTTTTATTATTACAGAGAAACTGATGCTTTCTCAAAGCGTCTAAAATAAAAAATATTTGAAATTTTATACAAGTATGAGTAAAGTAAACCATTTTTGGTACAGATCAATGATTCTCTAATTGAGAAATATCCTTCTGGATTCCGTTCAACTCTTCTAGCATGTAAAGAAGCTAATGGGCAATAGAATAATTAACAAAATATGAATACTACTAAATAATACACAATAAAAAATATAAGACAATCTTGTTCAAGCAATAAGTAAAATATTTTTTCCCTGCAGATTTTTATAACATTAAAAATATCTTGAAATATAGGTATATTTCAGGAAGATAAACTACAGCAATTGTTTTCATTCTATCACTGCTTTTCTAAGCCTAATTATATTAATGATATAAAATTTAACTGATAAGCAAAAATGCTTTATTAATTCAATTTAATAAGAGAACTAAATGTTTTGAAAACCTCAATTTGGAGACGATACTTTCTGATCCTCAGTATTTTATTAAATAGGGATTTTACTCTGTCTACTGAATATATCTGAAATAATGTTTGTGGTAGTTTTTCAGAAAATTTAACCCATGCATATTATTAGATTAGAATTGAGATGTGAGTTGAAAAGATGACTACTAACTCAATTCAGATTTATTTAAAAGGAAAATCTTGATTCAAAGACCCCTAAAGGCTATTTGTTCTTATGCATATAAATAAACAAGTATTTTCCTACATACATTAATTGATGAATATTTTTTTTAATTCCTTTACAACTTTCAAAGTCAAAATATAAATGGTTTTGTGTCAATGTAATATAAATATGCTTGTGAAGTTACCTTCTATTATTATAAAAATTTTTGAAAAACTAAGAATACAAAGAATTGGATCACAGTTCAAGGCTTCAAATATTTTTTGAGGAAAAAGCACAGAATTTTTGAAATTTTGGACGACTTTGATATTTTGTCACTTATGATCTTACTGTTATTTACATAATTTAAATTACTTTAGAAATAATATTTAGTGAAGATCCACTAATGGTTTACCAAATTATTACTAATAACTGACCTGTGAAGTAGAAACTTGATGAAGTATTTGAATGGCAGCTCTGGGAACAGGATCTTCCTTCTTTAGCATTGCAGTGGATGACTTTGGTACAAGTGCAGTGGCAGATTTGCCCATGAGTTGGCATAGACGAGGTAGATGTCCTAATGCTGGAACTTGGTCTGCCAAAGCAGGCTGGGCTTTGAGAAGAGCCACAATAGCACTTGTACAAAGGTCTAGGAACTCAACCTAAGGAAGAGAAAGAAAAGAAAATTTTACATTCATGCTTCATATCAACAAAATTGATAATTTTGTAAAACTAATTCTTCATTTTTTTACAAAAATTGCTCAGCTGAATAATATTTAAAGAGCAGTATCTAAAACATAAACAGTGAAAAAAGAGACTTACATCAACTGTCTTTGGATCGCGGCTCATCATGCCAAGAGAAGTATCTAAAAGCTCTGTGAGGAATTCTCGAGGCTTTCTAAGTTGCCAGTTGGGATTTGCAACATAGAGTCGCAGATAGACACCACCAACAACTACCTCTCCACCACCAACAGATGAAGAACCACTTAGCATTTCTACCAGTACACTCTCCTCAGGCAATCTCCAAATAGTTGACAAATTTTCCCTTTGAGATTTGTAATACCTAAAGCAAATAAATTACAGTTGATTATTCATAATCATCAGTCCCTCAAGAACTGAGAAAGGCATTCATAAAAATTAATCGTATTTTGATGACTTCAAACGAAATTTACAGGATACTCCAAATGACCCATTCTGAGCATGATTTGGTTAAACTGATTAATGGAGACAGATTAATGTATGACAATTTTTTAATTAACCACTTAGAAATTTGATACTATTCAGAATCAGATTTCTCATAACTCATAAAATAAAGCAATGAATTAAAGACAGGCATTTTTACTACTGAAAACTATAAACCATCAGTTCATCACAATGATCACCAATTAAAACTAGTAATAGGTATTAGCCTTATCAGTTTCATTTAAGCATAAAGATTAAATCTTCTAAGCACATATATGGAGTCAATTATAATGAACAATATATGTTGAATGCCAGTAGAACCTGTACATTATATTCTAATGAATTTAGGAAAAGAAAACATAATATGGAATAACAAGGAAGGAGCTTAAACATCAAATACACCAACCCTTCGGCTAAATTTCCAATTGCAGAGCAAAGTTGTCTTCTAGCATCATCGTCCCACACTAATTCAGGGTTAGCATGTCGAGATTCAAATGCTTCAACACATGAGGCTGCAGGAAGTGCTGACCCAGTATCTCCTCTAAATGAATCAGCTAGAGCAGCTGGGAGAAGCTTGCCCAAAACCAATCTTACCTAGAAATTTTTTTATACTACAATTAATATTAAAATGAATAGAGATGGTGGGTTAAAAGATATACCTAAAATTTGAACATAAAAATAAAAAATTTAATATGGCATCAAATGATTTAAATTTAAATGACACACAGGTTACTAAGTTACTCAAAAGGATTACACAGAGAAAGCAAAATTTGCTCTAAAGAATTCAATTAACAAACTGAATTTCTTTATAAAATAACTTAAATATGATTAGCAATTTCCCTATCTCATTCTCAGATAATATGACTATTTAATTATTTGAAACAAATTCTAATGCTTCACTTATGGAGGAAAAGTGGTGATATGAATATATTATTGAATACCTCAGTAGTGGTTAAAATCTCTTGACAGTCATTTATAAGATTTAGATAAGCTTTTTTCTCTGTTATGCTGGCCACTTAGATTTGCTCCAATTTTAGATTAAAAATGGATTTACAGAAAGAATCAGAGTAAAGCAATAAACCTAACAATACAATAAAATTATTTAAATATAATATTCTTTGTAAAGCTATGAATAGCTGATTTGATACAGATTAATAGCACAGAATTGTCTACAGCAGAGTTTTCCAAGCTTTTTGAGGTCCATGTTAGAATTTTCATTAAACAAGGAGGAATCCTTGAATTACATTCTTTCAAGTATTTCCTATACCCTAATTTTTGAACAGATTTTCAAACTATAAAGCCCATGCAAAATAAAGGAATACCCATCAATTTTATTAGAACCATGTTATCAGACAATCAAGCTATTTAGTGCCTAACTGAAGCTAAAGTTTAGTCAAAAGATGAAAAAATTATTGTACATGGGTTTTAATAGCTATTCTTCTCTTATCTAAAGACAAAAGTTTCAGATATTAAAATATATTTTAAAAACTTTGATAAAATTGGTGGGCTGATTAAAAATCTTCACTAGACCACATTGTGGCTTGTAGGCTATGTGCTGGACAACTCTTGCCTATCATTTGTGTAACATAGAACACATGATATGAAAATGAAATTAATTACAAACCTTAGCACCAACTAGTTTATCAGCACTCATCTTTCCAAGGAGTTCAGCAGCTCTTTCACGTAAAACTATGCTTGCTCCTGCTCGACCAGAAACACCACCTGATCTGGCAGTTCCTCTTGAGACATCACAAAATATTGCTAACAAATATATTACAGCCCCTATAGGAGAGTAAAATTATCAACAATAATCTATTTACTTGTTTTCAATGCCAAACCCATAGATGTTTACTAGTTCAAATTCAAATTTACTAAGCCAAGGACTACAAAAGCAGTATAGGCATTTTCAAACAAACAAGAAACACAATAAAAGTGTAATCACAATGAAAATAAAACTAGTAGTTGGAAAATTACAGGGGTGTATCAATAAATATGTTTAAAGAAAGAAGACATTGCTGAGGGAAGTTATCATTATTATCTTCTGCTACCACCTTACAAATGATTCCGTACAAAATTTCAGAATGATTTTATGAGATGAATTATGTATGAATTTAACAGTTACAAATTTTAGAATTAAATTTAAAAAATAAAAGGAACTTTAAAATTGCAATGCACAATTTTAATGCGATGAAAAGACAAAATCATCAGCTTTACTTGTGAGACTTGACGCTAGGCACTAAATATAGAGATTCCTTACTTTTCCTTTAATTCAAGCAATATTTCCAAACATATAGTATGATGATACATCTCAGGAAAAATATTGTCAGACACACTTGAAACATTTGTGACAAAATTGATGTGAGCATCAGTATCAAAAAGAAGGAAAGAAGAGTACCTCTGGCAAGGGCTTCCTTGACAATCTTTGGACTTGTCATAAGTGCGTGGAGGGTGTCAAGAGCAATAAGAATATTTCCTCCAGGAGCAGATCCTTGACTACCCACAGGCAGAGAGTGGATAGCCATCAGCAAATGAGGAAGGACAATGGGTCCATTTGCAGCAATATCCTCTACGCATTGCTGATTGCGGGAAGCAATGGCCAACACTCCTAATGCTCCAGATTGTACTTCAGGTCGACACTGACGCCATCCAATCCCAGGATTACATTCCTCAGGACGAAGAAGAGAGAAGAGGAGAGTAAAGTGGCCAATACACTGGATATCAACACCTGGAAAGAAATAAAAGTTGATAAACTCAAACCCATCCCACCATAAAATTTCACAAGTTCACCCAGTAACTTCTATCATGCTCTATCTTGCAGATATTATTTTTTTAAATACAGCACATAAGTCACAAATAATAATTAACTAAAAGGAGCTTATAATATCTGAATAAGTTCACCTGGATTATTTTTTATGACGTTCTCAAGAGCCTTCAGAGCCATGACAACCTGCTTTACTCTATCGCCTTCATCTTCCACTTCTACAATTGCATCAGACCCAATCTCAATGAGACTACCTCCAGAGGAATTTGAAGGCAATTCAATCTGAGTCTTCTTGCGAATAAATTCTAAGAGATCAATGGTGAATCCTTTAGGATTCTGTAGAAATAAAAATGAAAAAAATTACATTGAGTTGCAAATTAACAAGAGAAAATTTACAAAGATGGACAAATTTGAAATCATTAAACAGTACATTTCTAATTGGGAGGAAAAAATTACAAACCCTCATTGTGGAATTCATTTGAACATAACTTATCAAATTACTTTCACTTCACAAAAAACATCTATGTAATTTTACTGAATATGATAACTGAAATATTGAAGGATATATTTTACCTCAATAGGAAATGTTGGTTGATCATTGTAGATCCTGAGGAACACTTCACCAACCATAAGCTCCTTAGAGTGAGCTGAATACTTGAAAGAGGAATCTGCAAGGAGAGCATGATCTCCACCACCTTCACTGCTACCCCAAGATCGCTTGGCCTGTTCCTCTAAATGTTCACCTAATTCTGCCCTAGTTCCATTGTTCCAAATGAGGTAAGGGTTCTCTGTGTTGCTGGTCAATATTTTCAGAAGCTGAAATGGCAAAGTATTAATTACTGAAAATCAAATTTAAAATAACCTGAACTGGAGTTAAGAATGAAGGACTCCACTATCAGTCAAAATACTCAATAACCAAAGTACATACATTTAAATAGTATATAAACATGTGTATCATCACATGAAATATATATTTCAAGATATAAATGGAATATGCTACAGAAGGTTGACTTTGATAGCACATCTAATACTTCATCTGCCTCTGTGAAAGATAAACTTCTATTCCTGCATTTTTGGACTGTTTTTCCTACCATATATGACCAGGCCATTTATTATAAAAGAAAGAGATATTACCAAGTAGAAACCTTCAGAAGCATATTATGACGTAATGTGATTATGGTTACCTCAATCCATCTCTGAAGGCAAGTTTTGTGATTTGAAATTTTTAACCAGAGCCCTAGGACATAAATATTTACCAAGGCCAAATATCTTAGGCTATCTATCTTTTCTTAAAAACCATAAATAACAGCTTCGGAGAATTTTACTATTCAAACCTATCCCAGTGGCCAAGGTGGAATCAAATCTCAAAGCTTCAGTCGTCCCTGTTCAACTTATTAATTACTATTCTCTTCACAATGATCTCTCTTATATTTTTGAGCTTTTGCACATAAATACCACAGGCATTACCATTTTAAGTTATTGAATAAAACTGCAATTTTCTTAAAGGCCTCTTAAATTTTTGCATATGCTTCAATATTAATGTTATTTTACGCCAAAAGTTAAATTTGTTAAAGTTGTAAATGCTTAAAAAATGCGGTAAAATATAGGCAACTTATCAGGCAAATTTTTCACATGCTTAAACAGTCATGGAGCCAAATTCAATTGTAAGATGATAAAATTCACGATAGTCTCCCAGTAACAAATTGAAAAGAGAATAATTTAAAATAGCAGTAATATTAAATTACATAAAAAGAAAATTTTACCTCTTGTGGCTGGTTTTTAGATAGCTGCCTTGCAAGGTATGGAGTAAGAAGTGCAGAGAGAGCAGACCTAGCAACAGGATTCACTGGTGTTTCTCTTGGCAAATTAGATTCAACTTCAGTGTTTCCATCAATTTGCAAATAACCTCCTAAACGTGCACAAGCTCCAACAGCAAGTTTAGCTAACTTGTTCAAAACCTCCTGAAAAATGATTTCCAAATATAGGTTAGTATAATTAATTTAAAACCGAGAGAGAATTCCTTAATGAATTGCAATGGCAAAGCCATATCTTTCAATGTTTATTAGTGACTCACTTGTTGATTAGCAGACTCTGAACGAGTCACCCCACCTTCATCAAGCGTGTAGTCATAAGAAAAGAGTGATGGTAACAAGTGAGTGAGAGCACCCCATTGCAGAAGCTGCATCTGCAGAATGCCATCAACACTTAAGGCACTAACACACTCCACAGCCGATGAGCACAGACGAAATAAATGCTGCAAAGCCAAAAACAGTATTACAAAATCATTTAATCATCAACTTATTCATTATAATCATTGTAATTGTATAGAAACAGTTATGTATATTCAGATGGATGGTGTATATCTTAAATATTAACCATCTAGCTGGTTACATGGCGTGTTACAAATAATTCTTGTCTTGTTTTGTACACTTTCTAAAACACATCTGAACATAATGCATATAATGAGATTTAAATGAAAATATTAGGCTGAGTTATGGATTAAAACTTAATACCTAAAATACATTATATAATACGGAGAATTATAAAATACCGAGAAAGAGAGGTAAAATTTCAAAATTCAGAAATTGGTCTAAGAATTAAATATAAATGAACAACTCGTGCTAAAAAATATTTTACTGTATAATTCTAAAAGATGGCTTTTAATTGTAAAGCTAACAATTCATTGGTAAAGGAACTATCTAAAGATAAACTACCAAGCACCAAATCATTATAAAAGAGCAAACTATTTGGGGAAAATCCACTGTTATAAGAGGCATCAAAATTTAAAATCAAAGATCAATGATTTCTTTTCCATCCATAAAGTTAAGTCAAGTTTTTCCATCACGAAAAATCTTCTCTGGCAGTTAATTTCATGGATTCATCAACGTTAAATGTTAATTCAGTCAAAGAAAAGAAAAAGAACCCTGTGTTCAATAAGTAAGAGACAAAGGAATTCTCCAAGCACCAAAATTGGCAAACTGTCGGGGAATTTGACCCCCCTGGTGATGGGAGCTTAGCTCTTGAAATGCACATTGGGTACTTCTGAAAACTGGCAATCATTTTGGAGATAATCTTTTTCCGAGGAATTGCCCTCGCTGGTTTGCCAATTATGACATTAATATCAATCAAAATATGCTTCAAAGCATTCTCATAAATAGAAGGCCTATACATAAGCTTGTATTGGATAATTATTAACTTTCCATGAAATATTTAAGTGAAAGTGTTATACAAAAGTTTGCAACTATAAATAACCAAAAAAGTTTTTTATGTAAGTTTTCAGAACTGTTCTCACCAAATTTTAAGAATGAATGCTATCATAGAGTAAAATATTGTGATGAGATAGGAAAATCTGACTTAATTCACTGTGAAAGATTTGGAACAAAATAGAATTTTTTCAAGTTATTTGAGGTAAAATTCCTTATTGGTATTCAATGATACTCTTTTTGTTTCTAATCAAAATTTTAACATTAGTCTAAATTTTTTTTAGACTTGGCTACAAACCTTAAATCTCAGAACTCGACACAGATCAGGCACCAGCCCGGTCATTTCAACCATTTTGTCTCGACAAGCTTGAAATCTTGCAGCAACAGCAAAACATCTCACAGAATTATGACATACTTGTACAGCAACTTCAGCAGGTTTAGTGGAATCACCAATCACAGACACACATCTTGAAAATGCTTCAAGAAGAGCCTAATATTTAGAATGAATAGTAAAATTACTACATGAAATCCACAGGTAGCTAATAATGCAAAGGATTATATTAATTGATATACAACATAATGTTTTCCATTGAAAATATTTTATGACTAAATATGTTTCTATAATTATTTTAAAGGGTACATATGAGTATGTACACATCAATAATTATAAATATAGACAGGCATGTCAAAAGTTCATGCCAATGAACAAAAAATTTCAATCATGACTTATTGAATCATCAAAGAAGAGCCTACTACTCCAAATACCCCTCATTTAATTGCTAAGCTTTGAGGCAGCCAGCAAATCAGAAGATAACATATAACGGGAGGTTTTTGGAGGGTTTTTCCTCCCGCCTAAGGGCGAATGCCAGACAGTCATGTCATTGTAATTCCTTTCTTCCCCTCCACCATTGCCACCTGGTCCAAAGACCAAATTGCAGCGTTTTTACAACAAATAAATAAATAACACCAAAGACACTCCTAAACATGTGATTACATTTAGTATCAATAAATATCTTAAAATTAAACAAGTTGTGATAGCTATGTAAGAAAAATTGGGTAACCTGGAACGAGAAGATTCTACTAGGTAAAAATACTATTTCATAGTATAATATTATTTCACACATTTATCTTTGAAGATATTTAAAAATAAGCAATACACTCTTGACACTGTTGTGTAAAATGTAAATGATTACGATCAATCATTCTTCATTAACACCATTATTTTTAAAAACATCCATTATGAAATAAATAAAATCTAGTACATAATTTTTTTTTACAGGCTCCCAAAGAAATATGAACAGAAGAAAATTCTGACAAGAATTTGAACCCAGATCTTCCAGATTCTGGGCTGAAGCATGAACCAATTAAGCTATCTCGCTAGTCTAAAGTAATTTTGGTAGAATTTGAGGACAAAGCTACCTGTACTGGCTAGATAGCTCAAGTTCTGGGTTCTTAGCTTAAGTTCTGAGTTCAAGTCCTGGTCCTGTCAGACTTTTTTCCGATCAGGCAATTTTCCTAGATACATTCTACACTTACATGCAATGTCACCTTTCACCCATTATCTTAGATTTCCTTTAGAGACTTGATCTATGCACAACAAGATGATAGTTTTTATCCTGGTTATTTCTTAAAAACAACTTAAACGTTTGCTCAAAAATTTCTTAAGCATCAGAGAAAATTTATTCAGAGAAGCCATTTCTGATTAATTTTGTACAGAAAGTTTAACAGAACATTTGGTAATCAAGTTTATGCTTGTTTTAGGTTCTACTTCCAGGAAAAAGAAATCTCAGCAAAAAATTAGCATGTATTTCAATAAAAAACTGAACATGACATTAAATTTGAGACTAAAAATTGATGACATTTAAAAGGCAATCCATTTCTTATATTTTGATGGGAGCAACAGTTTACTTACAGGAATCCACCTATGAAGTATGATGGAAATTATAACTTTACAAGCTTATCAGAGGGAGACAGAAGGGAATGCACTTTTTTGGTTTTGCAAAGACTTACATCTAATCCTCTTTCTCGCCTTAACTCCTCAGCATTGATAGCAGAGCACTGAAGAGTATGATAAGCCAACTCAGTTGCAGCAGCTAACAGTGGAATTTCTTTACAGAACAGTCTCTCATCAGTTGTTTCTATTCTAATGGTTTTTATTAGTTGAGGATAGCCAGCATACTTGTATGGATGAAGTTCTATAAAATGAGAATCATAAGTTTAGACAGAGAAGTTATTTATTAGCATTATAGAAATACCATTTAAAACATTCAAATGGGGTATTCATAGCTGTCACTATCCAAGAAAACATAAATATGGTGAACAAAATAACTTTTTACCTTCAGTATATCGCTCGAAGAGAATACTTTGAGCCTTTAAGATTAGGACAATATTATTTGGATCCGGTCCATCAGATGCAGACCATGCAGATCGACTGCAGAGAAACTCATAAGCTTGATTGACTGCTTCAAATTGATCCTGAAAAATGATTTCTACTGTCATAAAGATTACTAAATCAAAGTTTGCATCAAACTTCTTCTTGCATAATAAACTAACATACATATATATCACATAATGTCCATTATAACAGTAGTCAAGGCCATGAGAGAACCAAATATATTCACAGATTAATTTTAGTATACATTTACATATGTTAGCTCTTTAAAAATTTTAAAATGGAGTTTTAGCAATTAGAGCTCATGGATAACCTATTTTATAATAGAACAGAGGTATTAATTCACTAGATAATACACAAAAATATGGATGATATTTCTCATTTTTTTCTTTATCTGATGATTATTGACATGGATCAAACTATGTGAAAATCTGCATAAGTCTAAATAATGTCATCAAGATTGTAATGAGCATCTTAAAGGCAACACAAAAATTATACAATTCAGGTTCAATTCCTAAGCTCAATACAATATCTAGCTAAGTAACTGGGTAGTAGTTCTCAAACTTTCTCATAAATACTTCCAGCAATCCCTATATTTTGCATTTCTGAGTTCTTCCAATCATTCTTCATATACACATATATCTACATCTATATAAATACCCTACAAGCAGCCTTTTGTCCTGTGGCAGGGGTTGATATAACTGAACTAACAATAAGGTTAATAACTCTGTTTATAACATATACAAGCAGCCTGTTGACATGTGGCAGAAGGTACATGCACCATAAGTCTAAAATATAATTGATATGTTCAAGTGATAATTTTTGCAATGAATAAACATACTTATTCATTGGAACTTTACCAGATTTTGTGCATCTGTTATGGAGACTAGAAAGGGTCTTCTTTATGATGTGCACCATAATTCTATCCATAATTTTAATATATAACACACACAATCTATTTCTTTAATTTGTAACTTTCGTCTTCAGTTCATATAAAATATAAATGTTTGAAACAATTATTCCCAGCATCTATTTCCCTAATTTCTCTAGCAGAAATGAAAAGGCCCATGTAACAGAAATAATGTATAATATTCACAACAATGGATATTATTTTCTTCCAAGAAAATACTTTCTCTGAATTTACAGAGCAAATTAAGCCTTAGTTTAAATCTTCCTTCCTCTAAAGGTATCCATACTATTTTCCAAAGTATCTGGGTAGTGCTTACTAATTTATCATAAAATTTATTATAAAAATATATCACCTTCTGCAGTACCTTTTCTAATTCTAGAATACAATAATTGTCAATAGGGTACCACACACTGCTTGCATACTCAAGGTGGGGCCTAATGAGCACAAAGTAACATTAATCTCATACTGTCTTCACTAATACCAACTATTCACTTAACAATGCTGAGCTTCTTGTCATAAACAAATATTATCCATAAAACTGCCATGGATAAGGTCATTGATGTATACTATGAATAGCAAAGGCTCAATGACACTAGCCTGCCGGATGCCTAAAGTCGATTTCTCCATGTTTTACTAATACCATCCAGTACACTGTTATTTGTCACAGAAATAGCCCTTTATCCAGTTTATTGATTATATTGAACTTTGAACCACAACTTTGAATTTGTATACTTAAAGGAAGTGGGATTTATCAAAATGTTTCCAAAAGTCAATGAAAAATACTTCTGCTTGCCATTTACTTTCAGCAGACTTCAAAACATAGTGGAGTAATAACAGTAGCCGATTTGCTTGATTGTGATTTTAAAATAGTCTTGGTTCCTATTCATAAAGTTAGACATTTTGAGAAATCAAATTACAGAACTAGCAATGACAAGTTCAATTATTTTATCAGTATTATTAGTGAAACAGGCCTAAAAATTACTGGATCTTCTTTTAACCCATTATTAAATAGAGATAAATCTCCATTAAGATAGGATTTGTAGATGATGAATTCCTTTCTACTGTTTGTGTTTTTATTTTATTTGTTTTATTGTATTTTAAGTTTTATCATACAAAAATCTCATGTGTATTGCAGCATAGTCATGTCTTATAGAAGGCTTTTTCATTTTCAATAATAATAGATGTTATAGCTTAGATTAGCTAAATTTAATTCTGATCTCCTGTAAACTTCTGATGAGCCATAAATGTTGACTTTGTTCTCTCCTGCATTAAGAGTTTCAATTCCCAATTAGTAGTGACAAAAAGTGAGGTAGCCTTTGCTATAGTGCATTAGGATTTCCTTCTCTGTCATGATCATATCAAATGCTAATGTGAGACATATCAATGTGAAATTCTTCAGTTAACTTCAGAATTCCACCACAAATGTATCGTTTGCAGAAAAAGATCACAGTGATTACAGTCGCGGATGGTAAGAGAAATAGATAGCCATGTAGCGATAACAGAGAGCTAAGCAAAATGAGAGACAATCATACAGACCACTCTCTACCAACAGAAACTTGACACCCTGTTTGCTCTGCAAACTTGCTTATCTCAAGACCTAAAAAGCCACTTCACTATAGGAAATCACAGCACAGGAATAAAAAACATTAGGATGAAATAATGAAATAAAATTAAAATTTATCATAGCTTACCCTCCCATCAGGATTTTTGTCTGGGTGATATTTTGCAGCAAGCCGATAATATGCTTTTCGAATGGTAGCTTCATCATGAGGTTTTAAAGATACTCCACTTATCTCATCATTATCTTTTTCTTTAGCCTTTCCAACGTGGTTTCCAAGCCCTAGAGTTTTATAAGCTTCACTGACAGACATAGATGGTGGTTTCTTCTCAACCTCTGTTCTCCAGGCTTCCAAAATTTCTCTTAGAAGATCAACCTTATCCACAAAAACAAGCAATTATTCATCAGTTCAGAATTAATTCTGAAAACACATTTACCAGAAAAATATTTTATACCACAAGCAATTGAACTTAAAAAGCTTGTCATCAAACCAAATCTACCAACTCTATCATGAAACAACTAAAATGTGCCATCCTGGGTAAAATACATGTATCTTTACTCCATCCACTTGAGGTTCAGTATCCCACCTGAAGATTTCAGAAGATATTCAAACAAAAATCCAGATATTATATTTCTTAAATGAAGCTAATTTCTCTTACCGGCCTTGCTATGGGCCAATCAGGAAAGCGAGTTGTATCACACAGATGCCGCAGATAGTAAATACCGCAGAATAGCTCCCGTTCTAGTTGAGGGTAACGCACAGCCGGGATGGCACAATAATTATACTGAGCACGAATGTTGCTACGTAAGCGGGGAGTGAAGTCAGCCACATGCGCAGCAATCCTCTCAATCATCATTCGCCTGGAGGTAGAGTAAGGCATTGAGGAATCAACTATGTGCACAAATTCTATACAAGCATAAAGGAAAAATTAAAGTTTTGAAAATGTGTAATTTCTAACTTACGTAAATTAAAGAATCTAAATGGTAAAACTACAAATTGCAGTTATAACAACTGTCATACTTAAAAGTGCTATTAAAATCTTTCTGAAAATACTTAATATGTATACTTGTAAGCATCTTTTGATTTGCTATTCATAAAATTCAATAAAATCTAGAAAATGAGTTTGTTAATAAGGTAAAGAGAAAAGTAAGATTATAATAAAGTATGACCTCATTTCAGCATTCCATATTGCTTCTGGAGTGTCAAATTCTCCAAGGAATATTTCTGCAAATTTTTCAGGTCCATGATTTTCCAAATAAGATACCATGGCTTCTGGTAATACTTGTCCAAGCATACTTCCTCCACGTGGCCATGCTGGGTCCTTTATCACAAACATGAAATAAATTCTGGTTAGCAAAATATGTGCAACACAGTGAATGTCCCAAAGAGAGCCATTAAATGAGGCTCATTGAACTGTCTTAAGAGAGTCAAAGATTAAAATAAGATATCACAAAATATTTTCATAGAATATAAGTAACCAAATACTGCACTTTAATTATATTATGATTAATAACTTTAATAATAATTAATCATATAATGACAGAGTAGATCTTAAAATGAAAGCACAAAACTTCTCGGTATCAACAAGAGTAAAATCTATTTGTAACAGATAAAATAGCTATTCTCACCTCATTTGGATTATTGCTAGCACCAAGTCTGGAATGTGTGAGATGAAGAAGTTTGGCAACAGGAAGAACATTGGAACCAGTGTACATGAGAGCAAAATACACAGCTCCAGTGAGGTTGAGTCTGGAAACTGCACTCCCAGGGTTGTCCCTTAATGCTTCCCATAACAAAGTGCACACCCTCTCCACTATACTTGGCTCAAATGTCAGTAAGAGTTGAGAAAGATGAGGTAAAACTCCAGAATCTGACAAATGCCTCTTTATTCTAGGAATGGGTCTAATAACTGCTCCATCAGCATCCCTAAGAAGATTAGAGATAACTTATGAGTCATTCTTCATGCAAAACATTTTCCTGACATACACAAAATGTGCTACATCTTCAAGCACAAATAAATTGGCTAGCTAAAAATAAAGGGAATCACACTAATATCCCAAGGAAGCAAAATATCAACAAATTTGATGAGATAAAGGAATGTGAATTGAGACTATAAGTAAGAAACATCTACAGTAAATGTTGACTTATTCTGATTCCAGTATACTTATTTAATTAAATGGACACTGCAATGATGACTCTAGTCTTGAAAAATGAAAAAAATATACAAAATGAAATAAAAAAAGAGTACTAGATATTTCATAGCATTCTCCAGATCAAGATTTAGAAAATGAACAACATAAACTAGTCAGTGAGGGAAGAGAGATAGTTGACGTAATTAAACTTTTAAACATTTTAGCTCTAGTTACTTGAATGTATGAGGGTCGTTCAATAATTCCTTAGAAAAAGCAAATTATTTTGCATATATATTTTAAAATTTTCACATGATCTCTTTTTAACCCTGTATATTTTCCTAGACATTTTCCAGTTTTTCCTAGGCATTTTTTAAGCCCTCCAAAAAATAGAATTTCTGGACCTCAAAATAGGCACCTGTTTAGGCAATGACGACCTCGTTTGACTTGAGCTGTTGTCTTCCAAGCAATTTTATCAAGTTTGGAAATGAAAAGAAGTCACTGGGAGGAAAATTCAGAAAATATGGCAGATTTTGCGATAATTTTATTAATTGTGATAATAATTTAATTCCAGTTATCATTAGACCTTTTTTTAAAAGTAATTGGCATAGATGATTCAGCATACATCCCAAAAAACCTTGAACATGCCCTTGCAAACCAGTTGCACTGCCTTTGCCTTCTTCGGAGCCTTTTCGCATTCAAAAGCCCAGTGTTTTGACTGTTCTTCTGTCTCTGGAGTGTGGTAGTGTATCCATGTTTTGTCCACAGTTATGTATTGTAAAAACTCGTCAACATTGCGACGAAGAAGGGCCAAAACAGCCTCAGAGGCGACCACATGATTGTATTTATTCTCCTCAGAGAGCAAACCCATCTTATACCTTACGATATGCCAGTGGCCTTAACTATTTCGTGCACATTGACTCAAACCATATAGTGGATTTTATAAATCTCTTCTGGTGTAGTCACTTCTACTGAATGTTCTGATCAATGTTCATCTTTCGTGGATGTATGGCAAAGTTTAAACTTATTTATCCGATTATAAACAGTCGAAAACACAGTAAAAGATGCACCATAAACTTCATTCAACTCAGCTATGATCTCTTTCGATGTTAAGCCTTTTACATACAAGTGTTTAATCACTGCTCAAAACTCAAAATTGGCAATAAAATGAAACCATGAGATGAACATAACTAAGACTTTAACTGTTGTCTAGTGAGTAATGATGCTTACTAAAAACAGACCATTTTCATACTATGAGCACCATGTCTTGGATTTTCTAAGGACTTATTGAACAACTCTCATAGCTATAACATGGAAACCAATAGTCTCATCTTTATTAAATACTTTCAAAAAGTATATTGAAGCTTTATTCATTCTGTGAATTTAACTTCGTGAACCATGGGAACATTCTTTGGGTTACCTTTACTAACTCATTAGGATCTATCACACAACAAAAAGATAAAACATGAAAAATACCTGCTCGGGAAAAAATGGCACATCTTGATAAGCATGTCAAGAATGAGCATAGCAAGTCGACTTTCATCCATAACTGGACTGTTTGTGGCCATTAAAGTCCACCGGAGCTGAGGAACTTGAGCCAAAGAACGCCAACCATCCATGCCTTGAGCCCAGCAACGAGTACGAGCAGTTAACTTGTTCTTAGTCCACAGCTGTTTCATCTAAATATACAGGTGAAATTCAGACCATGTTAGCATATAATCATGCACATTGCATTCTTTTAAGGGTTATTTCTTAGAATTATAATATTATTATTTTCCAATTTTTTTTTATTAATTTGAAATTATAATTTAATTATGGCTAAGTACAGGTATATCAAAAGGAATTTAGAATTCAATCCATATATCCGAATATTACTAATTTCACAATAATGATTTGTTTCACCTTATCAAAAGAAGATTCAACTAACTGACTTAAAACCTTTTCTCCCACACATGCAATTATTATGACTGGAAGAAAATGAAATTATTTAGCATTTATGTTGTACTTGCAAAATTGCTAATATTCACCTTTTCTAATTCAATTTACCTAATAAATTCTACTTAAGCATCTATTTAAGCAAAGAATAATACCTCTTGATAGGAAACAGGTCCAACCATCTCCTCGGAACTTCCACCAAAATACCACTCTTTCTCTTCTTCTCTGCTTGCACTTGACTCTCCTTTGGGTGCTGCTTCAATGGTGTTGCCAGCTAATATAGCTGCTGAGGGAAGAGTAGCCCTTCCTTCATGAAGATGAGCTAAAGTGAGGAGGTCAACAACCACTCGCACTCCATTTGCATCCAAGAATTCCTTCACATTGCGTCGAACTAGAGCCAAGTTGGACAAAAACAGAAGTAACCTATCCCGCTCAGTTCTGTCCATGCACTGAGGGGATATTAGCATATTATTAATATATGAATATTACAAACATAAAACTAATTATTATTAGAATAGTTAAAAATATTAAAATTTATGGATTATTTCAACAAGATATTTATGGTATTGAAATTAATTAAAAACTTTATTTACTTTTGTCTGTAAAAGAAACTTCAAGTATTTTAAGAGATATGTTAAAGATTTATGTTGCTCAATTAGATACGATTAAAGTATTCATATCCCTAAAATCGCTGTATATATCACAGAATTACTCCATGTTTAAATCAAAAATTAATCTACGTATGAATGCCTAGCAATAGGTACTTTTTTCCCCTTACTAATGGAATTACTGAATTGAGTAGTCAATTTGTTAAGAGTTAGGTTGAATGTATCTTCTTGTTTTTAGTTACAAAAATAAAAATAAGCTTCAGTAAAAATATTTTATATTAACCCAAGTCATCTGTAAAATTTTATCTTTTATGTTAAATTTCTTAGAAGAAGCATATACATTTCATCAGTACATAAATCTTTCACACCTTATTATATATAATAAGCCCTTAAAGACCCCAAAGTACTGTCCCAAATTTGGAATAATAACAGAATTCTTTAATGGAACCTCTTTGTTTCTGAGAATCTACCTAGAAGGATATACAACAGCTGTTCCTCAAACAAAAATACCTAAGTAAAACATGCTTGATAGATTCAGAGACAATAATTTCTCCGCATACATTGTATTATCATATTATTTGTATTATATTGTACATATCAAACAGTCACTCCACACATTGAGAAAGCCATCAAATATTGAGAGAAAACCCAGAAAATGGATGCTTGAACTGGTTGAATCAAGAATAAACTCTATCCAGAAATAATATGCGGTAATCAACAAAGAAAATAGACTGCTGACCCCCTGCCACTTACTCAGCAATAAGTAGCTAGTAAAATATAAACATAAATGTAGATACATAAAAATAAATGAAATTCTAGTTTTAATGATGAATGTGACACTGACCCTGTACAGCATTTCAACTATATATCTGGTATCAGAAAAAGGTCCAATATCTTCATGGTGTCTTCCATAAACAATTGCCATAGCTTGAAGGCACATGCATTTCATTTCTGGCTTGGATGTAAGCAAAAAGCGATGATAGAGATCGTTGAAAAACTCATACCTGTGAATTTCAGAGGAAAAGTTAATAAATCAACTGCATATAGAATGATACAATCTTTTTTGGTTTAAATGTTTACAAGCTTCTCACATTAGAAAATTATAATGAACATCAAAAGTGTTGAATAATTATCTTCAATGGGTTAAATACCACTGATATAAAACATACAGTAATATTTCTGCTGGGAAACTGAGCCTTTGTCATGAGCCATTAAAAGATATTTTTGAAATAATAAACATGAAGATGCAATCAGTGAAGTATTATTACTCTCATGGAAAATACAACTAATAATACTTTTACAGTACTGTGAGCCAATTTAGGTGTTTATTTTGATTAAAGTAAGCTCAGTTTGTACTCCACAAACTGTTCACAGATTAAAAAGTCAAATGAAGGAAAGAGAGAAAGAGTCCGGAAAATTATAGAAGAGTAACACATGATTGGTAAAGCCATGGGTTGGAGAACCCTGATCTACACTACTCGTATTTTTAATCATTCTACAATTTTCCTCATGTTCTACATCAGAATGACCAAAAGATATAGAAATACAGCAACTACATTTAACCAAGTCGAATCTTTCATAATCATTTTTACTACAAGACTGACCACTGGAGTAAGATCTTTATGAGTTAAAAATCTTGGCAGAACTTAGTGCTTTGAAGAGCTATGAAGAAAAGAAGAGCATGAGCGAGTGAGAATAAGTGCTAAATACATAGCCTATTCAGCATGTTATATGAGTAGCTTTGAATATTTTTAGCCTCTATGAGAAGGGGTAGGCTGAGTACAGTGTAAGGGTCATATAATTATTCAGCTATTGTCTGCAGGCCATAAGTTATTAGATAACTAAATGCACATGTAGAAAATACCTAGGGAGAAAATAAATTGAAAGTAAATGAAAGAAATTCATTTGCTCATTGCTTTAGAGTAAATCCCAAACTTTCTAATACCAAATCCTTAGTTATATTTTGTGTTTATTTGACAATTCATTCTGCATTGTGGGTGTTTACCTAAACAGTGGGGTTTTTGTCTTCAACCAACCTTTAGTTGAGAAGATTTTCCCTGTAAACCCGATTCTTCGTTGATCTTGTATATATTTCTATTCTAATTTAAACATCACGTTCAAATACATATTAGAAATGAGGTTAGCTGAAATAAGGGACAGCTTGTGCCTAATCACATCTGAATTAAGAATTAATTCATTTATTCCTAATCATCATTTCTTATCTACTGATGAGTGTTCTATTGCCAGAAAATGTGACACACGAACAGTGGTGTTGCCAAAAAATAAATATTCTGAGAATCATACACAACACAAGACATTCACACAAGACATTTTGTCTTCTTCTGATCAAAGTTGATTAATCAAAGCACAAATTGTAGCATTTTAATCTACTTCTAAAATAAAAGAGAGAAAAAGAATACTCTGGTACTATAGGATTGCCTGAAACATTCAATTTTGTTAACAAACATGAAAATAAAGTTGCTTGTTTTAAATATAAGTTCTATATGTATATCTCTGGGTAATATAATCAACAATAAATTGCATAGTTACCACTGGAAACATATTTTAATATTGTATTGCATCAAAGAATAGTATTATTCTAGCAAATGAGAAAAGAAACAGAGAAGTAAAATCAAATTTCCATCATTTGGGTTCGAACCCGTGATAGCATAAAAAGTATTGCTTTTGCAGACCAGTGCCTAACTAGTATAGTCACTCTTATTTTTCAATTTTTTGGGGGATCATTTCAGGATTTCCTGAGATCCTATTTAATATTATCATGAAAAAAAGGCCCTCTCCAAATTTCATTAAAATCGGTTTTCGAATGATATGAATACCCTTTGTAAGTAAAATAGATCAAATAGTAATAGTAATAAAGCAAGTAAGCAAGATGAAGTAATAAATGATTGTCTAAGAACTGAAAAGATTAAAATTTCATTCCAGCACAACCAAGCTTAAGAGTGGAACATGGTACTTTAAGAAGCAACTTACGATCGCCTAATAGGAGATGATGACACCGATGTGACAGAGGCAGTGTCACCATCCTTTTCCCCAGCTGTAGATGGTGCTTTGAAAGTTCCAGTTGTGACTCCATCCCTTTCCAGCAGTAGCCGCAGATAATAATCACCAATACGAACTTCATCTGCCAAACACTGATAAGTTACTTCAAATTCTGCATGATTCCATGATATTGAAAGAGTTCCTCCTGAGCTAGCAACTTCTCTATCAGCTACAAATGATCGGACTTCATTTTCCAGAGCATCTCTTAATTCTTCCCTAGTCTGCAGAGAATTTGTAAAACATTCTTTAATAATAAGTAATAAACTACATGTAATGCTGTGAAAAAGTGAAGAACAAACCTTATGATTCCATATTAGATTTGGAAGGGCATGATCTTTGCCAAATTGATAGTAAAATAATATCCAGTTTGCTTCACTCTTAATTCGTTCCCTCCGTTTCCGTAAAACCACAGGTCTTGAGCTCAGGTCAGTGGTGGTTCCAATAGCCTTAGATCCAACTAATCCTGATTTGACCACCCAATCAGGAGAAAACCCCACTCTGGCACTCCAGTGCTGGAGGGCCCGCTGTAAGCAATATAAAAACTCTACATCATAATCCACTAAAGTAATTATGATTGTGACACTGAAGATTTATTTCAAATATTATGCATAATAGCTATTTATTATAATTTTTAGAGCATCAACTTTAAAGTGGTGATATAAAGATGATTGATAAACCCCTATTTTAAAATTTACTCTGTGGCATAACTACCCATTGTAATATTGTCAATTAGGGAACATTAAGGAAATTTTATAAATCCTAAAAATATGTAATAACTTAAATAAAAACAGGAAGATCTCAATCACTTCCATTTTTTAATTTATTACTATTGACAGAAACAGACAACCATTCCCTAACTAGAAAGATTCAGTTAGCCGGGAGTAAAATCAATGATTTAACTCTGAAGGTCTAGGGAGCTAACCACAGTGGCTGGTGATAAAGATAGATCAAATAACAACATTTTTATGCAATAGTATATTATTTAGAGAATCAGAAGCACAAATTTAATATTTTGTAAATCATTGAATAAAATCATAGACTTTTTTTGACCTGAATTAACTGGGTACATCATCACACCCAATTTTTCATTTCCATAAGGATACATATTAAAGTTGGTTTTTCAGCTTGCAGGATTCCTTCAAGGTAAACTAATAAACCCCAAACATTATATATAAAGCAAAAGAAAAGGAAAAACCATAAAGAAATTAATTCTAATCATTAATGAAGTTTTCTGTTTCAAGTAACCAAAACTTTATTATAATACATCAATGTTTGTAAATTAAAATTTATGAATCGTTGAAATCCACAAAATAGTAAGAAAGATAGGGTCTTGATAAAAAAATGAGGAAAAAGTGGAGATACACCACCCTAAGAAAAACATTGCTAGATGTAAATTAATTTGAAATTGTTTCCTATTTCTTCTCTATGTTTTCTTTTCATTCCCTCATATTTTTGAATCAAAATGAAATTTGACCTTTGTTTTTTTCTTTATTTATATCTGTATCCTTGAAGAACATAACTGTAACTTATCTGCATATTATTAATCTGAATTGAAATGTCTTCATTTTCACTAATTATCTGCATTTATTTGTTTTCGATTATCATTCAATTATTATTTAGAAATTATTTATTTTACATAACCATAAAATACAGAATTTCTTTGGAAAGAAGTTTAAAATAAAGTATTGTTTAGTAATGCAAAAGTATTCTTCTAAATTAAAATTAAAGTGAGCTACATCATAGTGCAAGACTGTTGCAAGTATCCGAAAATGAAAAGTGCTAACAATTTTAAGTGAATGGAAGAAATATTTAATAGCTTTTAGAAAATGACAATGGGCATCTTTTGGGAAATTTTTGAACAACCAACATATCAATTCAAATAAATTAATAACAAGTAGTAAATGCAATACCTCTACATGCTTCTCAACAAGGCGAAGTTGTCGCTCCATGTTAGCCCATTGGGCAGCAGTTGGCTTTCGAAAGCCCCAGCCCCCACTGCGACCCTCACTTTCTGCCTGTGCTAATTTCAGGTTATCCCTTTCCAGCAGCCGCTCTTCTTCATGGGGAGGAACTTTTTCATCTGAGTCAAGGTATGCAAGTAGGCCAGCAGGCTTTACAAATAAACGTGAAAAACATTAATTGATGAAATTTAAAAGGAAAGAAAGTTAACTACACAATTTCTCATTATTTACTACATAGCATCTATATATAATTTTTGTATTGTGCATTCCTCAATTCCCTCTTTCCTTTCAGAAAAAGTTTCCTTTGGAGATTTGAGACAAATTGTATTGTATTCCTATGAGTTAGAAACCCCTAGGAAAGTTATTCCTATTACCAAGAGGGCTCGGGTTTGAACCTAGAGGCCCAAATTATGTTTCCATAAGGTATGCATGTAAACTTAAATTTTATTGGCAGCAGCCTTTAGTTTTTTTGCAAAATTAAATTAGAAAGAACTATCATACCAAAACAAAACTAGCATCAGAAGAAGGGAAATCAAATAAAGTTTCTTATTTTGGCTATGAAATATTGTTTTCGAATTAAAATTGTGAATATTTCCATAAAATACGTTATTACTACAGAAAATTTTGAGGTTGTAAACAAGCCAGTAACGACAAATGCAATTTTTGAATTTTCTCATTAGAACACATCAAGAATTCAGGCCTGTATAAATTTCATAGCTGTCGCAGCAAACATAAATATTAGCAAATGTTATCCTGAAATAAAAAGGTTTTCATATTAGTTAGTTTTCTGAAATTACTTTTGTGAATTCAAGATGTTATTGTATGTACACAACCCAGCAAGTTGAAAACATTTTTAATGTTATATTCTGATTTTAAATTATAAATCATACATTTAAATTTAAAATTATAAATCTTTAAATTATAAATCATTGTGCTTCATTATATATTCTGTGATTGACGAAACTGAATTACTAATATAGATTAGGGTCATCCTTATTTGAGTATTTGCTCTCCTGAGGTTTCGAAAAATGAGTTGTCAAGTAGCAGAGAATTTTCCATATCTTACACTATAATGAAAAGGTAAGGTGAATATGTTTTGTTATTAGCAGAATGAAAATAATTTAAAATATTATATATCAGTAGAGTAATACTTATAATTTTTATTACTATTATGCAACTTAAAACTGTGTACTTGTAAAAACTGATTTGCTAATATTGTCTTATGAACAGAAAAATAAAAATGGCCATCAAAATTTTCTTTCAACATTAAGTATCTCTAGCAACCAAGTCTGTTCATAGCAATTTTAATGTTTATGGTTTTTTGTAAAAATTTTTTGTTTTTTTTTAGTATTAGTGTGTTAACTGAGTGCTTAAGTGAATTCAAGAGGTTATATTTATGTATCAGATGATAGTCTCAAGTCTGGAAATTTTAATATTAATCATTTAATTTAGTAATCAGCTACCAATGACAATTTGAATTCTCTATCCTATAATGACTAATCAAATAAACTAATTATAATTTATGCTGACTCTATTTATAACTATAAGCTGAGCCCACATTATATTCAAACGTGTATTATCTTTAATCTTGAGACATAAATTTTCTTCGTGATTCCTAATTAGATGCAATATCAAACTAAATTATTTTTATAATCACTATGCACATTCATTATGCTAGTTGAAGAGCCTGTTGATTCTCAATGAAGAACATACAAGGATATTTGTATAAATTAAATTTATTTTTATGGAAGGGTATCTAATCTCTCTCCACTTTGTTCTCTGGTACTGGTTACTGAAAAAAAATTCACGGAAAACCAAATGTCTCATCAATTTTATATTGCATCAATTTCATATCTGCATTAATACACTGAATGCTGTATTTAGGCTTGATGCAGGAGTTTTGAACACAGGGTGTCAGAACTCATTATTTAGAACTGAAACCTGGAAACAATGGTAAGAATAAGTAAAAACTACAGAATTTCAGAATTTAATGAGGCATATATCAAGTTCATACTACAATTCCTTTCATTTTGTTTTTCTTTTTTTTCAAATGAAATAGTCAGGAAGAGATTAAAATGAAAATTTAAAACAACAAAAATGACTTTTATACTAATTTACTATAACTGAAAGCATTGTAAACTGACCATCCCTTTTCACCAATACAGGGAATAAATACTAAATAACACATATGTAAGCAATTTAAGAATAAAGCAATCAATAAAGCAGTTAAGTTAAGGCAATTCAGACGTTGCATATATTAATTCCGAGTGGGGCTGTGTATGGATGTTCACCTAGACTTGAGAATTGGAAGCTGCAAAACACAAAAACATCCTTAATGTAAACATTCCATTGCATTAACACATGATGCCTGGCAGATTTCTTTTATTGGTCCCTGCTTGCATGTTAAGTTGCAGGCTTTTTTTTATTTGCAAAAGTCAAGTAAAAAGAATCTTCAGATGAACATGAGACATCTCATAAGAAAGAAATTCTATAACTATTGCATTCTTATTGTCGATTATAGACTTTGGCTTACATTAAGAGGACTTTGATGGGTTTGAAAATGTTCATTTTTCATAAAGTGCAGCACGGAACTAAGATGATAGATTTTAGATTTGTTTATACACAAATAGTACTGCTAATTTTATCCAACATCTATTTTCCCCATTGAGAATCAACAATCAATTCAGCTAGCAGATTATTATGCCAGCGGTAAAAAATGACATTCTCTCAGATAGCTGTGTATAGTTGACCCCAGTGTTTTTCTATTAACATCAATGGCCTAAAAACAGAACTACATTTTTAATTATAAACAAAATGTATTCAAAAAATTAAAAAAATTCAGTAACTAAGACAAAAGTCTACCATATTATCATATATAAGAATAATGCAACAAACCATTATTCGTTTCAGGAGACCCATTGCAGTAGGATGACCAGTGACCCAAAGTCCAACCAAATGCCTTGAAAGTTGTCTATGAGCTAAGAGTCTTCCATCCACAACAATTGGTCCGACCTTGCTTGAACCTGTTGATCCTCCACCTCCTCCCTGAGATTAGATAGGATATCCTTTAATATTATTGTTTCAGAAAATGAAGAACAAATAAAAGGTTTACTTTCCACAGAATTTACTAATGTGAACATGGTTTCACTACAAATTTACACCATCATCAGGTCTTTCCACCACATTTCACTGATTACTTTTAACATTATTCTTTCATTAAAATGTGTAAAAGTTCTACACTTTACCTTAACTGGAGTACAGGAAATAGTAACATTTTGGCAATAAAATTCAGGCTTAATAATAATAATTGCATATTCATTATTACTGAATGCACTTGAATAAATAGGTATTGTGTTACATGTAATAAAAATTGGTAAATTTTCAAATAAAAAAATTTTGAAATGAAAAATTCACAGAAAAAACTAATACAAGACATATAAACTATTGCAGGGGAATCTACAGGAAAAAATACTAGCAAAATTATGAATGAAATACACTGAACACAATTCATTCTATCAGGTACAAATTCATCTTCTGAATAATAACCATATTTTATAGCCAACTTCAAGCTACTCTGTTTCCTACAGCTTATCTCCCACACTTTTCTTATAGAAGAACTTTTACAGTAGCCAGGCATAAAACCCAAGATCATTTCAAAAATGTTCATGTCCTTTACATAATTAAATCACTTTCTCTACAGATAAAACAATTCACAAGTATCTATCTTTTTAGCAAAAGCATAAAATAATTCTGAAACATGCCACAATTCTTTTCTTATGGCAGAGCTTTGTGGAGTGCTTGCATCAAAGCCAAGGTCATTTTGGAATTTGTTAATGAAAATTTATGTGACTAAACCACATTATATATTATATCTTGGTTCACAATTATCCATCCTTTCAGGAAAGTCATAAAAATTACTGAAATCAACACAATGCAGTCTTATAGAGGAAAATTGGAACTTGGGTCTCTTCCAGGATTGAACCTATAATTGCTGAAATGCAAATCTCACATCTTTTTTTCTGAGTTTCCTAAGGGTCTGGTATGATTTAGATCATAGAAAAGTTTAAAAGTTCCTGGATATAGATGGGAAAAATTATCAAAACAGAAACTGTGACATATTTCCAAAAACTTTTATTGCAAATGTTAGAAAATATTTTTAAGTAATCTATTTTGAATAGTTAGTAAATAAATGTAGGAGACAGGTAGGTATAACATATACACACACATTCACACTAAGAGCAATCAAGGCATTCAGTTTTCTAAATATCTTTTTACAAATAGTTCTAGAAAAGACTTCTGACAGAAAACTGATAACTTTTTGTAAAAAATTCATGAAGAAGGTACACACAGGGACCTCAAAAGATTTTGCCAAAATATACTAATAAAACAAAATTAGAATAATGAAAGCATTTTAAATCATCCATGGTGACAGAATTACACAGAAACCTAATGATAATTAAAACTTGGATGATATTATTAAATGATTCCATTTTCCTTTATATTGTACTTGAAGACCTAAAAAACTAGTACTATATTTAAAAAATACACATTATTCTATATATATTCTTTAGGTTTCTTTTAACATCTCAGAATATAATTCAATTTGTAACTTCCAGAGAATGAAAGATATTTGAGATCTAAACACAGATATATTCTCTCAATTAGCTCAATGTATTTCAGGGGTGAGTGACATTTGATGGGTCATTAATAAAGAAAACTTTCAAGTGGAAGTTCACTATTTTCTTTTCCTTGTAAGTTGATAATATAATCTCTATGAATGAAATTAACACTTCATTATTTGGGAGGAGAGATAAATAATCTTTGGCTATACAAGCGAGGGAAATAAATAATATAAAATGAAAGAATATATGAAGGATGAGTAACAAGAGGGAATATCTCTATATTATTGATTACAAACATACTAATGTAGGTGGAAGGGTGAATAATGCTGCAAGCAAATGCCTTGGTAAAGCACCCTCAGCAAGGGCAAGGTCCTGCATGCGAGCAGCCACTTCTGCTTCCCCTTCTTCCACTACAGCACGCATTACTAAACCAGCACCTTTAACTATGGCCAATGATGGATGCTGCAAGAAAAGATGCAATATCCATTATAAGAATAAGAAACAATATAGATTAGTATTAGAAAAATCCACAGTGATATTTATAACATAATTTAATGGCCTTAATGTATTTAAAATAAAAATATTCATTTCCACTTGTAAACATCTACTGCACATTCATAAAATGAGAAAGAAAACTTGGAAGGAAATATTTTATGAATATCATACTAGTCAACATAAAAACAACTTGAAATACAATTTCATCATATTCATTTATGTAATTCATGCTGAATTAAATCAATTACCTGAAACATTCTAAAGAGGGAACGACCTCTTTCTGCCACCATCTTAAGAAGAATATCAAAATGAGTTCCATCAGTTGTTTCACTATAAGGCACACAGAGGGCAAAAGTCAAGAAGTCTAACATAGCAGCAACTACTAGGGCACCAGTGCCACGATTCTGTAAAATATATTTGATTGATTAATAATATTATGACATAACATACAAGATTTCCTTAATTTAATCTCAATTTTCTCATTGAAACTTATATTACTTAATTTTTAAAACTCTCTCTCTGATACAGGTATTACTGTTTAGATACCATTCTGGTAGTTGAATAATAATACTTGTAGTTATCTAGGGCCTCAATATCTATCACCCACAAAAAAATTGTCAAATTTCAAACACTGTCAGGAAATTTGGATTGAGATTATCAACAGTGAATTGTAAAAATCAAAGTCATAGACTTAGATTCACCCAAAGAAGTGTAAAGTTCAGAATACTTTAGTTACACCTTACCACATGGGAAGTCCACATATCTAACAAGGATGAAAGAAAGGTGCGTGAGGAAAGAAGAGAAGATTTATTGAGCTGCTCCTGACGGATATCCTGAGGCTGATGCAGATGTACATGCTGACAATGCATTGGTTGCATTAAAGCACAAACAGTATCAAGAGCTGCCTGCGCTACTCCTTCTTCTCCACAGCGTAATGCTCGAACTACTTTACATCCAATGTACTCTCGAAAACTGAAAAATGAAGAAGATGGTTGGCCACATCTCTACTCAATAGCATATTTACAAAATACTTTAGATTTGTACTTCATAAATATCATTTTATTTATATTCACGAATTTTTAGACAGGAATGAAAATATAGTAAATCATTTCTTTCTTAAAGAGCTTCTTAAAGAATGCATACAAGCATTAAGCAGGCTGGGTTTCCTACACAGAAACACAATATACTGTACAATTTAAAATCTTAATTATGCCACACAATCAGATGTGACTTTCGAAACACCAGTATCCACAAGAAATTATATGTATGATGGCATAATATTCCGATCAACAGACTTATGCAGCTTGGATGTCAACTTCCAGATGAAATAGACATCCTTAGCAATTCTATACAAAAATTTAAACATAAGTCATTCGCAAAGAAAAGTCCTCCTGAAGAGGGCTTTCATTTTTTATGCAATCAGATTTATTATTATTTATTCTTTGTTATCTAACATCAAATCTTTTATTTAGTTGTTTATGTACCAGTTTGCTTTTAAATGGGTAGAAACCTAGTTTGTATAAATAAATATACATTCACTCCCAAATAGTTAACACATATTTAAAGAAAAAGGATTGCAGACAATTATTATATCAACCACTTGAAGAAAAGGATAATAAAATTACCCTGGTAGATTAGTGAATGCTGCAAATCCAACCTTGGAGGCAACTAAACGACGCAGAGCATGAAACTGGGCCTCTAATTCCATCAAAGTAGCAGGATCAGTTGATTCTACTGATTCATTTCCACTTCCAGGGCTATTAGGAGCATTTCCAGCTTTTTGCATGAAAGCTTGTAAAGCAGCAGTTATCTTCTTCTCCTTGTTTTCAGCCAACAATCCCTATTCATGGGCATAAGAAACATCTTTCGATTAACATTGGTGCTCTTTAGGAGAAACTACACGTAATGGATAAGTATAATGAAAAATCTCTCAGACAACCATCTCACTAAGACAGTAGTCACTGAAATTCTTGCTTGATCTGTTGCATCGTAATAGATGGAAATATGTCAAATAGATTGATCACTATTCTAATCCACATGTCTGTAATTGATTCATTGCATCTTAAAGAAGACGAATGATATCTTAAAGTATCTTCATGCAAAAATATACTAATTGATGCTAAAATTGATAACAAAAATCAAGAAGAATTTGATGTTGTATTTAAAAAGCTTCAATTATCTTTATTTATTATTATCTTCCATTACTTATACATTATATCTTCCATTAATTATATATTATATCTTCTATTATTTTTATAATTAAAACTAAATACCCTTCATCTTCTGGTGCTACAGAAACTATACTTTATGTGCTTCAGAAGATGGAATGACAACAGCTTACAACATAATTCCTGAAACTATCAAATACATAGATAACTGATTAACTCATATAGACTCACATCTTGAGTAACTGAATGTATCAGACCACTATATGGCACATTGGCATTGAACCGTTCCACCATTTCTGGAAAATTTTTCTTAGTAGGTGGCTGCTGAAGAAATTTAAGATGAAGAGACTCAACCTAAAATCAAAATGGCACAATTAATTTGAATCTATCAGATAACAAAGCAGAATTACAAGTATAAAATTTGTAGAACTAAATTTAAAAAGAAAAACAAACAAAAAACTAAACAAAAATCTGTTTCAACTGCAATGAAGACAAATTGATAAATGATAAATACAATAATCTCTAGCTGACATGGGACTTCTTCCACATGTAGAATCTCATATTTATACACATTTCCATCAAAGTTAGATAATCCACATCAGTTAACCTGAAACTGACATATTAAAACAGCATTTCTGAATCTCAAAGAAAAACATGTGAAGTTCCTTATGACTAGAAATTTTTCTTGATAAATCATAAATAAAATCAAAGAACTATTTCACCAATATCAAGGATAAGGATTTTGCCGAGATAAAAGGAAATGAATTTATACAAGGGTTTTCTAATACCCAGAAAATTTTATATAGGAAACCAAGAATGGGGAATATTATTTCCTATTGAGTAATGAATAAATAATCTTTTCTTTTAATTTTCAATTGGAAAAGAGGGAATACTAAAATAGCATACGTTATAAAACCAAGGAGAAAGTAAAGATATGCATGAGAACACATTACTATAATACAGTGCTGTGGAAAGACTGTTAAAAATAAACATGCACAATGGTGTAATGAGGTCATACAAAAGGAGTGGACTGAAATTTCAGGAATTCAAAACATGTTCAGCTCAGAATAAGAAACAGTAATAAGGGCATTGATTCTCAGGATAAATTTTCCACAAAGCCTCTGCAACATTTTGGGCATTTTCAAGGTGTAATCTATGTGACTGATAATAAGAAAATGATTTACTGGCAGAGTTAAGTAAGTTACAGCATGATAATTGAGAAATGTTTTAAAAAGTAATTCAACATGAGTATTTATTATACTTCTTATGCTTTTTTTTATTCCTACCAATAGGTTGAAAAGAATTCTTGACTGGGAACTATGCGGAAGATGTTTGTTAAAAACATATTTTGTGTTCTAAACATTAAATAATGTTTACTTCTAAGAAAATATCATAATTATCTGGATTTTACTCTTTATGAATGTCTTAAATTTTATAAAACTTGTGTCATAGTCATTGAAGAAATGGTCATTCATGAATATTCTGACAAAGGCCTACACTTTTACCATTAAAAGAGAAATCTAATTTTAATATGAGATGCAAAAATGATGATGAACAAAATTAATCAGCCCTCACCAAAATTTTATGCAAATTTTAAGTTAGATGGAATCAAAATCAGGATAATCTACAATACTTTAGCCCAAAGATATGGGTTTTATTTCTTTTATAACAGTAGATACTCATTTATAGGCTGACTCTAAATATTTTAAAGAAAAAAATCCAGCCAACCTACATAAATGAAAGCTATTGCGAATAATCTTTTTATAATTCATATATGGCAGAATAACTTTTAATTCAGAGAAGTATTAATTAATGCAGCTATATTTAGATATCAAATCTGTCAAACTTCATATTTCCCAAAGTTTGCACATACTTTGTCAAAATGTTATAAGTTTCAACTTACACAAGTATATAGCTGACTAAAAAGATTCAAAGAAGCATGTTGAACACACGAAATGTATTCTATTTATCCTTTATTACTCAAAAATGTAAGTTTTAAGAGTACAAAATTTAAATAGCTTCATCAAAATTAACTAATAATATTTTATAATGAAAATAACTAGAGTAGACTTAGATAAAAAAACATGTGTTTTGCTGAAAATAAGACAACCCAAATATAAGACCTAATTGAAATCATGTCAGCTAGACTGAATTTGTTCATCCATTGATACCCACAATGCACTTACCAATAGGAAATATAAAGTAATCAATGTGTAAATGAACATAGATAATTAGTGAATTAACTAACTCCCTGATGCAATTCTATAGAATCATTAAAAAAATCATGTTATTTTCTTTAAGCCTTCATGAATATAAAAATTAATATTTGGTCACATCTTTTCCTGCATTTATTTTTAAACCACAACATTTTTGTGGCAATTTTAATGCTATTCCTGAATATTTTGAATCTTTACATTAGATTAGAAAATACAAAAGAACTTCTTACATGACAGGTTTCAAAAATCTTCCAATTTTATTCTTATGTATTATGTAAACTCAAATTTTATTTGATTTTCCACTGAAAAGATAAATGTGTACCATGGAGAGAGAATTGCATGTTTACAATACTTTGAAGATTCTACTATATGAGTAACTCTGTTACATTGCAAATGCAGAACTCTGAAATTGAATCTATATACATGAAAACAGATAAAGACCTTTCTCATAGAATCAAATAATTGGTTTCAGGAAATCATAGTCAAGCTTTTACATTCAAAACTGAAATAGAATTTTATCATTTAGAATTAAAAATATTATTTTATATGTAATACCAAATATAATTTACAAATTAAGCTTGATATAAGGCACTCCACACAAAGGCATGACACAGTCTACGTACATATACATTGTCTGCTTCCATATCAATTTCCCCTATGAATTTCTCTTTCAGAGATAAGCAGTGCACCATTCTTATTGGATTTTCCTTCTTCTATACAGCTGTGATCATATCTAGGAGATGCCTTTCAGTGATGTAGCAGGGATATGGTGTTGAAGGTGGTCTTTCCACCTCTGAGGAGGTTATCAGTTACACCAATAATGGGGAGGTGAAGGGGTATACATTATTCTTCCTCAAAAAGCGGTTTCATTAGAGTTTTTGGAAGACTTAGGAGAACATCAACATATTTTTAAAATGATAATCTAAAATAGTGCCTTTTCCTGTATATGTAAATAATAGCCAACCACAACCATTTCCAGTTTCAAATGAAAGAAATTTCTCAATATTATCCAAACTCTGCCCTTATTGGGGTATATATTGGTGTCAATCTATTAATCTCTTACGTAAAAGAAAACTTATCTACAGTTAGATCATTTTCTAGAGTATACATCTTCCTATATTTTTCCCCCAACATCTGGTAAATCAGCCCAATTTAGTTTATTTTTGGGTTTGGATGATTTAGGATTTCATACTTTACACTGTCGACTAAATGCAAACATTAGCTGATGTTACAAAACCACAATACAAAATTATACATCAGAAGAATGCATAGCAAATAAACTCCTGCTAGACCAATGGCATTTTTGGTCTAGCCAATGAATTTTAGTGTTATTAGTGTGAAAAAAAACATTTCTGCAGCATTGGTGTCACAGCATTTGGGTCTTGAACTGAATGGTGTTTCAAAGAGACGCTGTAACACATACCAATTTGTCTCGTTGGTTAATATATTACCTGCCTTTTCGTTATTGAGGAAAAGTTAAAAAAACTGTAATATACTAACTGCCATTCTGAACAACAACAAAATTCATAGATGACTCTCCTTCAAAGTAATCTGCAGGGAGACAAGAAAAACCTAATTCCTGACATGATTCTCCTTGCAAAGGCTCTCCCCCATCTTTGGAGGCCACAAATTGGAGGTCTAAGGGCTTAAGTGTTAAGGATGTACAGGTATAATAATGGGTAAAGGGACTTCATTCTTTTATTCCTGGTCTTGTTCTTTCACTCTGTTTTCTCCAAGTTCAATGATTACTAAGGCAATTTTTCAGGATCTGAAGCCTTCCTGATTAAGATTCCTCAGAGCTCATGCATCTATCTATATATATATCTTGGCATGTAAACTGATTGCAGAATGTTGAATTTAAGATCAATGGAATTCATACTGTGAAATAAATGCATATGAAAAATAGGCTACAATTGGGTATGAAGACCACAGTATACAGTACATGTGTAAAGATAAGAACAAGTGCACATGAAAAGTAGAAATGACAGAAAATACTTGGACATTGGTTGAAAGTTTAGAAGTGGATTTTATATACAGTGAATAATCTAAACTTCTAATCTCTAAATTTTATAGAACAATTCCAGTGAGACAATAACTAAATATTTAGTATTTTATAAGAGTATAATAATTTGCACTTAAAAGAAATAATATGAAATATTATGGCTCACATCTTTGAATTGATGAAGATAATCTTCAAAACATTTGCTAGATTCATTAGATATCCCTTATGTATATGTTTACTAGCAATGAAAATATTAACTACTTCAAGATGAAAAATAAACTCGACCTGAACAGGAAAGAGAAAGAAAGTTTCAGATATGACGAGTTAATTTGTTCATGTCAAGAAGGAAACCATCTATAAGGACGAGTATGCTCATTGGCATCAGAGAAGCAGTTAATGCCTTTAGTGCTTTAAATTTTCTAACTTTAATAAAAGTAAATTTTTGTACATGAAAAATATGACCCCTGACTGTAATCCCTAAGCCATTTTTAGGGGCAAAAATTAATATTAGGCCTGGTCATACTTTCCAGAAAACAAAGTTAAAAATATCACATTTTAGTAAAAACATTGAATAATAAATAAGATTGACCTCTACATGAGTACATACAAAAACTGACCACAGTGCATAAATAGAAAGAGCAAAACTTATCATTACTTTCAATAAATTATCAAAGAAATTCAAATTTTCAACTAACATACCATGGCATGAATAAATCTATACTTGATAAATAACATTCCTGATTAAAGAAAATTTTCTGAGAAACATACCTCCTCATCTACAGGAAGATTTAATGGACCTAACCTCTTTCCTCTTGGAGTGAGAGCCATTTTAACATGTACATCTCTGTTTCCTGAGGCTCGGACAGCATCTAGGAGGGTGGCTAAGAGTGAATCCCTTGCAATAGGCAAGAAACGAATATTGTTAGAATCATCCAAGAATTTACTTAGACATGAATACATCTGATGAAAATACTACAATTAGAAAGAACTGAATAAAAATATATAACAAAAGGATAGTATCATACATAATTATATAATACTTTTGTTTCAATGAGAAACTCTCCCTTAAAAATTATTCTCTTTGATTAAAAAAATAATCAATTATATTAAAAACAATGATTTAAAAGTTTTTGATTTCTTGATTTTTAGAATATTACTGATAAATCTTAAAAATGATGAATGAATTTTAAAATATAAGAGGTAGCATGGAAAAAACTATATAATGAGTAATAGAATTTGAGATAGTTTTAAAAATGCAATTTTGGAGAAGTAACCATTTGCCAGCTGCAGTGGTGAAGTGGTTAGCACTACTACCACTTTAACCCCATGGTCCCAGGTTTGAATTGATTTTTCCTAAATGGGGAAATCTTGATAACCACATTTTTCTAATTAGGGAATGGTTGTGTTTGTTGTATGTGTCTGTGATTGTTGATTATTATTTAAATTAATGTAATGTTTGCATTAGAGAAATAATAATAATAATAATGCAAGTAAGGGACTCCCAGACAGCCTAGTGGGTAGTGTGTTCTACTTTGGTGAAAGCAGTTCCAGGTTTGCTTCCCAGGACACATTCACAATCTTCATCAACTTTGGGTCTGTTAAATTGAAATCAAGGCCTCCGGTTAAGGATATAAACAGTAATTTGGCAAGAATCAGAAAAGTGTGTTGACTTTGCACGACAAACATCTTGAAAACAATGATAAAAGAAAGTGAAAAATATTACCATGAGAGGAATGCAAACTCGCATGCCACTGCAAACTTTGTAACTCATATGCAAAGTTAACACACTGCAACTATGTGGAAAACCTTCTGCCTTGCTTGCAAGTATTCCACAAACACAATGGATTAGACACAGAGTCCTTGAATGCCTACTCATAGGCTACTCATTCCACTAGCCCAATAGTCTACTTTCTTAATGGTTCTGTATGTAATGTATGTATTTTTGAGTACATAAACTGGAATCCCAACTTTATGAGCGGACTCTTCAGTAACCTTCACCAAAAGGGTCATCTTTTTGCCCTCCTCTTACTGGTCTGAAATTATTCAAGAGTTACTTTCTTTGACTTCTTAACTGAAAATTACACTGTAAAATTTTTGTATGAATATTCAGGATTTCAAAACTGAAATTTACTTACTCAAGAAGAAAAAAATTTCTGGAGTAAGTAAATTTCTTAACTGATCTCTTGAAGTTTTTGACTTGATAAAGTTAATATATTAGAAATTAAGCTGATAATCGATAAGGAGAATATTTAATAAGTTACAGATGTTAAGCAAAATATATCAGTCAGAGGTTTGCGTCTGTGACTTGTGAGTGGCTGACATCACAGTAAATTTAGGAGACCTACCTATCAGTGGCAATGTAGGACCGCACCTGACCACAGTCATACTCCAGTGAAAAGAGTTGAGGATTTCCTGGAGATCGTACAATGGAGCATATTGAAGAAAGTGGGCGGAGGGTCACAGGGGCATAAGTTTGGGGATCACGTTCTACTAAACAAGTCGTTGTGAGACATAATGTCCTTCTTTGTGGTTCTTGATGCCTTTTCCCTCCCTCCAATAGTTCACTTCCAGCCATTCCTTCACCAGCTGTAACCTTTTGCACAGGAAACTCACACACTGATGTGACATTTTCATCACCACTAGAAATAAAATATCTTGATTATTTAAAACACTGCAAAATTGAAGGGATAGATGAAAACAAATACATCCATTCTACATTCAACTAGGTCCTCTGAATTAAGTCTTTCCAATTTCCAGTATTGGACTCTACAATTAGTTGCTCTTAAAAAAAAAGAATTTTTGGAACATAATTTAGATGCTAAAACATATCATTAAGATGGAATGCTAAGGAGAAACTTACATTGTTTACCAAAGTTGATAGAGATAAATAAAAATTAAATTCATCGCAAAAAATGTCCAATATATGTTTGAATGATTAGGAAAAATCTATAAAAAAAGCCCATTAAAAAATTGTACACATTAAATATGAATATATACTTTAAATATGAGAACACAATATAGGACAATGTACTATATGAGGAATGAGTATATCCTGCTTACGGATATATCATTTTTACCAGAAAATCATCACTTCATGATCGAATGGATTTTATTCTTGGGATTATAGTAATTGCAAAGGGTTATGCCTCTCAGAATCATGATATCACAGAAAAGATAGATGCTAAAGAAGCAAAATTAAATGGGATGTGAGAAAAAGGTGATAAAGCTGCATTATCATCCTAACAATCATTAATTGCATGATACTTTTCACAATGAGTATTGGCAGCTAAGATTTTGCAGAATTTGAATGATGAATTGCCAGGTTGGATTTATTTCTTTTATTATAGTCCTTAGTAAATACTGTCATAAGGTCAAACTATCATCAGTTAGTAATGAAGTAAAAATTGTTCAAAGTTACACCAATAATTAAGAAGTAAAACAAGAGATAATTTTTGACAATAATTTGTCAACAATATGCATGCTCTCATTAATTAGGTGACAAATTCAAGCAGATATTGCTCCTCTTCATAAGTTTATCAATTAAAAATTAAGAAAAAGATTGTCAGGATCGCAAACAGTAGATTCAAACAGTTATCTCACAGCATAATTGGCTTCATTGTCCTCTTTAAGAATCAGTTATAGTAAATAAAAGGCAATAAAAATAATCATGAATAAAAATAAGGAAATAAAATTTCAACCTAGGGCTGAAATATTTTATATTTATAATAGCTATATGATATATAGCCAATTAATTTATTTACAGATGTATTTTTCCTGGAAGAGGATAAATCCATACCAACTGAAACATAAAAAGGAACTTAAATGAAATGATAAGCTACATAAGTTAGCACAATCTTGAGAGTTATAATGCATCTTAAAGAGATCTTAGGATAATTATTCATAGCAAAAGACAATTCAAGTAGCATAGAAGAAGAAACAGGAGTAAAGAAAAAACATGGTTATGGAACAAAACCTTCCAAGATAAATGGAACTAACCTGTACTTTCCAAGACGGTTTTCGATGAAATAATCCAGAGTGATGGGAGTGCCTTGAACTTTCACTTGCACACCACTGTAATAAGGTGCTGCCTCAATTATTTTATTAATAATTTCTTTTGACTGCTCAGATGAAAAGAGATGCTGAAAATTCATAAAAGTGCATATATTTATACTTCACTCACACAGATAACAAACTGTACAAAATATTTTTGGGAAATTAAACTGCTAACTCCTATACAGACCATTCTCCCAAAGCCACCAGAAACAACGACAAAACTTCCAGGAAGCTGCCCAGAAACTTCTACCAGAGATTCCATTTTATTATATGGATAAGATGCTAGCAAGATCTTAGTGGTTGGATCTAACTGATCCAGGGATGCTGCACCTACTCTTAATGTCACAGGAAGACGAGTTTCTGACCAGTGATACTTGTAAGCATTGTAATGATCTCTCTGGGAATAAAGGAATTAATGATTAAAGTTCATAACAATTAGGATATAAAACATACAGACAAATCTAGACAAAATGTCATTTTGAATCAATAAGTGCTATTGTATTCCATTTTAAAATGAATCAAAGTTTAATTAAACAATGCACTTACAGCTTCTGCTTTTATGGCTGCTTGATCTGCTGAGGCAAACAGGTGTCTAAATTTAAGAGCCTGGTACAGAATCTGAGCACGATGCTCTGATGAGAATCGCATGCTATCTGCTTTCCCCACCCCTCCAACACCGCTGTCTTTATTACGGCGCATTGCAATCACAAATTCCGCCGGATCTCCAGCTGTAGGGCACACTGAGAAAATATCCGAGTGTGGCCATCGGTTTGTTACTTCTAGGTTTGGATTGTACGTAGTGATTCCCATTGTTCCGATGGAGAAGATTCTTTTATACCTAATATGAAAACGGAAAAAATCAATGGGAACGATGAAAATTATGAATGTCCAACAGGTGCACACAGTTGAGTTAAATCCATAAAAATTAAAAAGTGCTTAAATTTTTAAAATGATCTTTCTGCAATATAGTATAAAATGGAAGCTACAATGTTAATGAGAATTCCTGAGTGGTATAACAATTATTAGCCAATAATGAACGAATCTATCATGTTATGATGGCCCAATACTTTTCTTACCCTTAAAAAATAATTTAGTAAGTATGAAATATTTTGTCATCTCAACCTATGATTTAAACCACTAAATCTGAAACAACAACAGAAACTATTCTTCTTACTATCTTCATCACTTACTTTCCACGCCAGGAATGTTTTGTGACGTAGAAACAAGCCACATCCTGGTTGTCTTTAATTGGCATCATCTTCTCAACGTCTGAAATTTCAAGATAAAAGCAATATAATCCCAAAATATACTGTATTTTTAAAAATAATTCTGAACCGTGAAAATTATCTCACCAATTTTCATATATTTTCAGATAATTCACTTCAAGTTTGACGATGTCAAACAATTCTTCGTCATTTTTTCCAAAAGAAAGGCATCACACATTACTTGCAAGCCAAGACAAGATAGATCACAGGAACTTGCTCATATGCGATACAGAAATTATTTATCCTGGCGGTAGGCATTAATTAAATGGTGATATCACACGTCAACTTCTACCTATTGGAGCAAATCCACTTAATTATAGGGTCTATGGAATGACAAACAAAAGTTTTACGAGGGAGAAAAACTGGTCTACCACTACGTTGGTGCACCACGCATAAATATGCATCAAATAACTGATGTCATGGTCCAAACGAACTTCAAACATTCGGATGACAAAGAAGCCCTACCGCTACCATTAAGGGGTGTCAATTCACAGAGAATTGCCGCTCGCCAGTTATTTGTTCATTCCGCCATTTGTTTTGACCGCCAACTTAATCTGTGATTATCAAGTAACACTGAAAGAAATGTTACTATGACTTAGTTCAACGAAATTGATTGAGTGCATTTATTATAATTTCGTATTTAATGCCGCTTCTACTACAATAATCTGACCTTAGGTTACATTTATTTTTTTCTCCAGCATATTTTACCAAACATAAAATTTCTATTTTTCTCAACAAAAATCCACATAGAAAATGAAAAATTTATAGATTATATGTAAATGGAATTTTAATTCTATATTTGGTCTGCGTAAAATGATGTGGTTTATAAAGATTTAGGAAAGCAAAGCAAAATTATTATAAATATATTGTCCTCAAATGTACAATATGACTTGATTATGTTAATAAAAATTCATTCATTAAGAGAAGCAAGCTCCAGATTAGTGTGTTCTATAACTAATATTTCAGAATTATTTCCAAATATTACTTTTTACTATCATCACTTTGCTTATATTTGGAGATTTTGTTAATATTGTCTCCCTTCAAAAGAAGCTGTTCAATCTGAAAATTAATTATTTCTCTTCCAGGAAAATTTTGAATTGTGATAATTGGTTTTAATAACAATGTTGTTGTGTTTTTTCTTCATAATGTAAAGTAAATGAAGTCTCATTGAGGTTTATCATGTTTATATATTTATCATAAAAATAAATTCTTGATTGTGGATTTTCTTAAGATAAAGAAGCACTTTTATTTTTTCTTTATCAAGATTCAATGTTTTAACTACAGGAATGGAGTTTTGAGCAAAATTTTTTGTAGTACCTTTTCATTTGCATTTTATACTGCCTAAAGAAAAATATACCAACATATTTTTCCTGCTACCATAACTCGATGAATATAATATTTTTCAAGCCTATTGCAATAAGATACAGAAAAATCTAGCATATATCTGCATGACCTATGTAAAAGCTAGACAGTGAAGCTACGTAATTTTCTTTCTTAAGGAAATTTTGAATTTCCATAAAAAATTCAACACAGATATTGAGAAAAATCTTTTATTAATAATTTATTAGTTACATAAAAACAATTTTCAAGAGAGAAAACAGAAATATTTAAACCAAAGAACTGGATGCCCATTGTGAAATTTCAGTTGGTAAGTCCTTATAGTTTCTTACTGCATCCATAACTTGATCAGAAGTAACAAGAAAATAAAAAAGCTGATATTCTTTCTGATAAGCTTTGTCATTTCCAGACTTTGCTTTAACTTTCATGGATCCTTTTGCTGCAGGCAGAATTAGTTCCAGTCTCTGTAAAAGTCAAATTTGAATGTAATTAATTTTTGGAAATAGGACAAGTTAATAATACGTACCACATATACAAGGTCAATTCTTTAACCAAAAATTTTGGTTAAAAAGCAGGGTGCTTCTACTAGGAGGGTAGAGATTTTCCACAGTATATACTGAGATATATAAAAAAGAGTCCCTAACACCTGGTTGCATCTTATATATATATGGTAGTAACAAATAAATTAAAAATAACAATTTTTAATGAATTTGACCTAAAATCACTAAAACTATCATATTCTTTAGGAAAAATAGATAACAAAATACTTCTTTGGCTACTATAATTTCATTCAGGAGTATCTTGAATAAAAATTTGATGATTAAGTTTGAAACATTACATTATCTTATGCTTTTAGGTTTCTTACATTATCAATAATTATATAAAGTAATATTCTAACAATAACCAAGTTTAATAAACTAAATCAGTAGTCTTTCTAAAAGTGCTTCAACAGCTGGGGTCATTTAGCTTATATAGGCCCCAGGAGAATCGAACCAGGGACTGCTTTCACTAAATTTATGTGAAATAAAAACATGACAACACAAGGAAAATCTTATGTGTTACATGCATACTTTGGTTGGTAATTATGATTGATATTATCTAAGACAGAATCATCATACTACAGTCACCATTATTTATTCAACATTTTTGAGATTGGATAGTTGGAATTACTATAAAATCTACCTGCGTTTTTCATAAGACTCATAGAGATTCCCTCCTTACTCAGGGCTACCACCAAGTTTTATTGCCTTGTTCATGCAGCTAAATGAGTTAATTGGATAGTATGGATATAAAAATAATAATTTATCGACAAAAAGATTTGCTTCAATAAGGCTTAATTGAAGAATTGTTAAATAAAACAAATCTTTAGGAAGCCAATATTGGTCTTGAACTACTGTATAAAAAGTGTTACTGAACTGGAAGCAAAACTGAAATCTACATTTTTCATTCCATTACTGTTATTCTATTTTAAAATTTCATATTGAATCAAGTAATTGACTTATTTTACCTGCAGACATTCAAAGGCACACATTGCTGCATTCCTCTCTACACCTTGAACAGTGGATTGTTTACAAACAAATTTTTTATACTGAGAAAGAACCATTTCGAAGTTAAATGGCTCCCTATCATATATTTCATTAAGATGTTTGATGGCAATCACCTTGAAAGATAAGCAAAAATGGTAATGAAAACATAAATGCTATAACAATACATGTATGTGCAATACTAAATCCAGTATATATACACCTTATTTTTCACTAAATTCAGTTTTTATGTGTACTATTAAACAGAAATAAGACTTACCAGACACAGTTCCAATATTGATAATCCCTCCAACATCTGGACCTTGGCATCAACCCCTACAAAGTTTTTCGATACCAGAATAAAATCTTCCTCCACAAGCAAAGGATGATTTTCTCTGAGGCAAGAGACCACACAAACCTAAATTATAAGAGAATTATTCAGTCTCATATCGGAAAGATCGAAGAAGTGCAAGAATTCACATAAACATACCAAAAAATTTCGGAGGATCTTCTCACTTCTACTGATATCCATCAATTGTTCCAGCACAGAGATGACTTCTACGTTTGAAAGTAACTTTTTTATTGAAGCATTCCAGTGTTCAATAACTTTTTTATGGATATGCTTGCTGGTAGATTTAGATAAAGTCAGCAAATCTGCCGAAATGTTTGTAAATGTATTTTCCTCTCCATCTTCTGGCAAGAGGAGTATTTGTCTATGAGAAAATCTTGATCTCACTCTTTTTTCAAGAAGCTCAGTAACGTCAAGGCGGCATGTTAGTCCTATGACGCATATTGGAGCCTGAATGGGAAATTTCAGAATTTAATAACTACAAAAATATTTGGAAAATATTTCATGTTTTACGCTTGAAATTGGGAAGAGAATTCACTTATGGATGCAAGTTTACTTGGTTAAAAGGTTATGCCTTTTAGAAATACATGTACCAAACCTGAGCTGACTGTGCCACATCAAATAGATTATAGAGGAGAGTCTGATTGCGATGAGTGCAAAACAAATCAAACTCATCGAGGATGATAAGTGTTGCTCTGGAAACCCCTCTCTCTCCAGACTTTAAACTTTCGAGTAAGAAAGTAAGATTCTCTGTAATATGAAATGTTTCAGTTAAGAACATTAATTCTAAACTCAGAACTTTATAAACAATGCTAGAATTCCCGAAAATAGATATTAGATGTAAACCTGAATATGATCCGAACACTTTATCCCCAACAACATTTTCTAATTGCATCTGCCTCGTAATATCTTTCAAAGACAATTTGTCATCAGTGTGAATTAATCCATTAAGCTTCACGACGACTGCTTTATTGTTGAAATGGGCATCACGCCGAAGCTCGTCCAAGGCGTTGTTTATCAACTATAGAAACAAATGGTTAATAAAAGCCTCAGTGAATTTAAAGATGTCCATAATGTTTGCAGATATCTTACCGTCGTTTTACCGCAGCCGCGAGGACCGATCAATAACGCTGAGTTACTTTCTCCTACTTTCAACGTTCTACTCATAAGATCCAGCACATGAGTTTTCGCTTTACAATGACCTCTTATACTACTAGAAGGCTTTAAAATTTGTTCTTTGAGGCATTTTCGAATAACCTCCACGTGCTGTCTACAGTTTTCTAAAGTATCATCCATAGCTTACAAAATAAAATCATCAATATATTATCGCAACCGATTGACTTTAATTGAGACTCCTTCCTCTACGCGCCTTTCAGTACGCAAATGATAATCGCGTTTCATTGTGACACTAAAAATGAAAGCTAGGCAAACTGAAATGTTTCCTTTCGTACTAAGAATTCATTAACTTTATAATTAGTCGTCTTTAGGAGCTTGATTAAATGTTTTAGAATTGGAAATTCTAACTTAATGAACGTATTTACGTTCGAGCTGGAAAGATTTTTATATAAAGCTCTCTAAGTGTGTACTTTAATGTTTGGTAACATTTGCGAATTGAAAACCGTAGTGTTGGCATTTATAACACCGCACATGACCGATGTGACTGATTATGCGGTGCGTTGTTTTCAGTGGAATCATTTTTTTAAATTATATAATAAAAAATGATGTCTGAGAAAGATTATGCTCCGCTTAGCGCGGCATGTGTGCGAGCATTAAATGATAAAATTTACGAGAAGAGGAAAGCTGCTGCCTTGGAAATAGAAAAGTATGAAGGGGCGTGGATGTCATGAATTATTTGTTAAACTTCGATTTAGGTTGAGGAATAACTTCGTTACTCTTTTCCTGATTTCAACGAAATATTTATTAATTTATAATTATCCTTGTTCTAGAATGGTGAAAGAGTTTGCAGCTGTTAATAATACTGTACAAATCAAGAAATTGCTTAAAGTCTTAGGTAGAGATTTTGCTAGCTCACAGAATGGTCATGTCCGAAAAGGAGGTCTTATTGGACTTGCTGCAATTGCTGTTGCTTTGGGAAATGTAATTATTCTCTTTCGCTATCTCTACCTTGTCTATTACATCATCATTGTGTGGTTCAACTAGCTTCAGCTATTGTATGCTGAATGTGTCAGCGTTTAGTTGTATTACATTGGAAGTCTTCTTTAAATATAAATTATTCTATATAATATTTTCTTCAGGAATGTTGCTTATATACAGAAGATCTAGTCCTTCCAATCCTAGCATGCCTTGAAGATTCTGACTTAAGAGTGAGGTATTATGCATGTGAGTCGCTTTATAATGTTGCCAAGATAGCTCGGGGATCTCTACTTCCTCATTTATTTCCTCGGATCTTTGATGGCATTGCACGTTTAGCAGCAGATCCTGATCATAATGTCAAAAGTGGAGCAGAGCTTCTTGACAGACTTATGAAGGTAATACTTAGTATTTAATTCAAAGATCTCAAATAATGTGGAAATGATAATATGATTCATAAAAGTATGGAAGATGTATACATTTATTGTAATATCCTATAAGAATTTATAATCTTAAAGTATCGTAATCTCGTATTAATCTTAGTGCGAATCATGTACTATTTACAAAAAATAATGTGATATACCTGAGATTGAGGTATAAAAACATCGACATTTGTTGCTGTAAAAGGTATATTTTCCATGTTCCAAGTTTTTTATGAAACCATTATGTATGTGGTGAGCTCTTGAATTTAGTTTTATACCTAAAGAATTAAAAAATGATGATTCTGGATTATGTAGAATTCACTTTATTAGCTACCATAAAATGCCCTTGAATAATTTATATAGGAGTTTTAGCAGATTTTGGTCAGCCACCCTTTTATTGGTTGATTTAATTGTGCCACTAATCAGACAAAAATATTTCATATATTTTGAGTCCCTGTTTCCTTATGTTATGGATCCCTTGAATTAATGTTACTTGTCAGTTTTTGCCTATTCAAATTTGAGATTCATGTCATTTTAAATTTCAGGACATAGTTACAGAAAGTGGTACACCTTTTGACCTTGCTAGTTTTATACCAATGCTGAGAGAAAGAGTATATGCAACCAATGCTTTTGCTCGTCAGTTTGTTTTATCATGGATTGGAGCCTTGTCAGCTTGTCCATCATTCAACCTATTACCATTCTTACCAGATATCCTTGATGGACTCTTTCGAATTCTCGCTGATTCTACCCCAGGAATCAAGCAAATGTGAGTCTAACTTTGAATATTCATTAGAGAAAATTTTATTGAGGTATTAAGTGTTTTCTGTTTCATTATTTGAATATTTTTCAAAAGGTGTGATAATCTACTGGGAGAGTTCCTACGAAGCATTAAGCATGAACCTGCCAGTGTGGATTTCCCATCAATGATGAATATCCTCATCACTCATTCTCAAGCTGCGGATGATCTCCTTCAGGTATTTAATTTTCTTTTAATATAATTCTTCTATTTTCATTTTCCTTAGTATATAAGACCACATATTTGCTCAACTTTTACAAATTGCTATGTTTTTCAGATTTTCTTTTGAATCGGTATTAATGAAGAAGAATGAGATATCTGAAAATGAAAATTTTCCCACTGGATTATTAACATCAAATTAAAACAAGGATCCCCAAATAGATTTGTTAACTTTTGCTCCTAGGAATAGGCCATTGAAGGGATATGAGTAACATATTTATTTTGCTCTAATAAGATTCTATTACATTCTAAAAGTACAGATCAATGCGATATGTATATGGTGCCTATATGGTGATAATTTTTGGCTGTGATTAATCCATCACTAAGACAATAATAACTTGTAGGTAATAACTTTTTGTTGGAATTCGACTGGCTGCCCCTAAGACCAGCAGTGTATGCCTTTATTGAACTCTGCCAATTCCTAAATCTCTGTACATAGGTTTTCTTGAAGATGACATTGGAGATAATATAGTTATTCAGCTATTATCACTCATAATTTCTACATGTAGTAAATATTTACATTTTTCATAATTATAGAAACACATTTACTTTTCTCTTTAAATATACTATCTATAATTTTTAAAGTAGGAAATCTCAGCTCTTTTACATTTGATTTCAATTGTATTTTGTGTATTTGGGTGACATTACTCCAATATTTTTTTGGAGAATTAGCATAAAACTATTCAAATAACTGATTCAGTGTTGCTCACACATTTCTTAAGGTATCAATGGAAGTAAATTCCAATTTTGTGATACATAGTACGTTATCAGTGTAACTTTTATAAATGGATTATTGTAAATTACAATTACCTCTTCATGCATACAGGTGTTGAACATTGATATGATAAGAAGCTCTGACAAACTGCTCGAGAAATTTGCTTTAATTTGCAGTGGTATTAATGGCATATGAATATTTAGTTTACAGCAATAACATGGATAAAGGAATTCATTCAACTTTCTGGGGAAACCATGCTTCCGTTCACTGCATCTATTCTTCAAGCAACTCTACCATGCTTGGCTTATGAAGATGATTCTCGGAAAAGTACTTTATTGTTGTTTCTTTAAGTATATGAGTCTGAAAATTAATGAAGTATGAGATTTAGCCTCTTATTTTATAATACAATATAACTATGCAATTTTTTCATTTGAATTATTCTAATATATTTTTTAATCAACAGATATCAGAGAAACTGCAAAAGCTGTCAACTACAGTTTGATGAAACTTATTAATGTAGTGGAAGGCTGTCATAATGTAGCTTCATCAAATGAATTAAGGCATTCCACAGTAAATAAGGGAACAGAAAATTGTAAGTAATTTTACAATTTGTTTCCTTTCAATGTTTGTCATGTCTGTAATTCTATTGGTAAAAAATGACAATGACTATAAATATGACCAAAGTTAATATATATTATATCTGTGGGTTTAAGATCAAATAATATTGCAGATCATTCTGTGTGAGGGACTATATTACTTAGAATTACCTCTGGTAATCGGGATACAAGAATGGTACATGATGAAGCAAATTATCATTTACATTTCTGAAGTTTAAATAATATATTTGCATTTGGTCTGATATAATCTGTCTGTTTCATGAAGCTTTGAAGCCAGGAGATGGAAGTGGTGAGCAAAGTGTGAATGAAGTTAAAGTACAAGAAAAAAATGAAAAAGATGGAGAGAAAGTTGAGGGATCATCAAAGCTTGATTTGGAGTCAGTAGTAGAGGTTCTTACAAGACACTTGAATCATTCCTCTGTGGCCACCAAAGTGGCTGTTCTTGGATGGATTCATCATTTACACTGTTGTATGCAATACCAAGTGAGTCCATGAGTCCATATTTTAGTATGTAATATTCATTGATTTTTTTATTGCAGAATATTCAAAAACCAAAAATTAATCGGTCATTTAAAATTTTTATATTTCAGTTTTTTTTAATTCTGGGATATTATTCTATTTAGAAGTTTCAGATTTGTATTAAGTTCACCACTGTTTCATGATTTACCTAAAATTCAAGAATTTTACTTTCTATTTTCTCTGAATCTAATGTTTGTTCTTTTATTATCTGCATATCTTGGTTTGAAGATGCTGTCAAGTATTACATATATAGCTATATATAATAGATATCTATTACATGGTATCACTCGAGATATTTAAGATATTATTAGTTAATTAAAAATATGACCAAGCTTATTTGTGGTTTCATTAAAAGGAAAAAAGGGAATCAGAGAGTTCTCAGTTCTATTATTACCAGGTTATTATAACTTAATGCAGGGAATGGGTTTTATTGCTTACCTTGAGGTAAATTTGGGGTTAGTGTTTGTAGCATATAAAAAGTTGTTAGTGATTTAGCTTTGCTATTATCTCTAGATAAATGAAGAAAAAAGTAAGTTTGCTGGTAGGTAAGCTAGAAAACTTTAGAGAATTTTTAATCTCTTAGCATGTGGGTCACTTGAAATTCTCTTCTATGTTTGTAATTGCATTATAAATCTTCCTGTTAAGTATGCCCCCCTTGGGACCACTCCATTTCCAGAGGGCAGACGTTGCAATAATTGAACCTTGCCATTTCTTTTCTTTTAAATGTCGCTGAATAATTACGAGTAATGTATATAAAATACAATCAGAAGAAAAATCCTTGACATCAATTGAATTGCATAATCTAGATATTTGCAATTATCAGTGTAGGTATGTACTTAGTTAAATTCTGTATCAGTTCAGGTTTGATCAACGTTATCTCAACTCACAAAATGTTTGTGACTCATTACAATATATCTAAATTAAATTTAAAAAGCATCAATACCTCATTGTGTTCATTGTCACAACTTTGGTGTATCGGATGCAGAGCAATGCTATGAACTCATCTAAGTTTTCCACACAAACTTAAGTGACGTTGATAAAATGTATCCTTAGGTATTTAATTTTTTATTACTAGAATTCTTCAAAATTAATCCTTTTCCCTTTTGGAGTTCTAGAAAATATGTTTGAATTAGAATTGGGTTCATCTCATGTATATGCAAATTTGATATGATAACTTTGGTTGTTTCTGAGAGATCTTAACTGAAAATTTATGATTTGTGATCAATGAAATAGTAAGTAGAGTGTAGGGAGGAATTGTTTTCAACAGCCTGTATAAAAGGTATGATAATTCCTTTATATTAAGTGAACTCATAATTGCTGGTACCAAAAAAATGTGTAGTTATGTAGCTTTGACTGAATGAGTTTCCTCTGATGTGAACAATTGTGATGGAGGATTGGATAAGTTTAGGTTAAATTTTTAATGGAAGTACTTCAATACTTTTTAAGAATGCTTGAGTAATTTAATTTTTTCATAGGTTTTGGACCACTTAGAGAAGGGTCTGTTTCCTGCTTTGTTGAGAACCCTGTGTGATCCATCAGATGAAGTAGTGAGACAGGCTCTGAAAGTGATGGCTCGGCTGATCTCAGAAAATAAAGCTCCCTCATCACAGCCTCTTTTGCCTAATGCTACTATTGCTGATGGAACATCTTTGGCTCCACCTCCCATTCAGGAAGGAGATGATTCAAGTATTTCAGGTGAGAATAGCCTCAGTTTAAGTTTATCATGTACGTATCTTTTGTTTGATTGATCTTTAAAAACAAAATTTCCATAAGTAATGTTTTATTTGAGGTTTGAGTTTTTTTTCATGTAGTATGTAATATCTTATGTTCTGAAGTTCCATGTTTAAATATCAACCTATATACTATCAACCTATGCATAAATTTGCCCACAGGCCTTAAAATATACCAAATATATGTAACATAATAATAATACATAGGTGTTAAGTTTTAAGCTTAATATCAATTTATCTTTTTCAGCTTTTGTGCCCAACCCTTATTTCTCCAAATTCATTGTTGGTCTTTTACGTCTTTTCTCCTCTGATCGGTTACTACTTGAAGATAGAGGGTCTTTTGTCATAAGGTAAGTTTTAAATACAGCAAATATATGTAGCAAGGCTTGTTTAAAATATTTTATTCTCACACTTTTGTTTTTCTCCATGAAAATTAATCTCATATATTTGAAGTATAAATCAAATGTTCCATCAAGACATGGCTCAGATTGTGTGGTTGAAAACGTAACCTTGAAATCAAAATTAAATCTATTTTTCTTTCAGGCAGCTCTGTGCGTTATTAAATTCTGAGGCTATTTACTGTGCACTATCAGAGGCATTGATTGCAGAGGAGGATCTAGCTTTTGCAAGTCTAATGGTGGAAAACTTGAATTCAATATTGCTAACATCAACTGAACTTTTCACTCTTAGAATGAAATTGAAGAATTTAGCTGATAAGGTCAGTATAATTAGATATATTGATAATGCGATTCAATCCTGATGATTTAGGGAAATTAAATTGTTGTTATTTGTATTTCAGGAAGCTCATGAGCTGTTTCAGTGCCTGTATGCTTGTTGGTGTCATAGTCCTGTAGCCACTGTTGCCCTTTTATTGTTGACTCAGAATTACGATACTGCTTCTGAGCTAATCAGTACATTGTATCCTTTTATTTAAAAATTAACTTAAGCATTTTGTATGAAGTATGTCTATAAAATGTTATTTTATAAATTTCATATTGTCCAGTCTTTGCAGGATTAGTCACGTTGAGTTTGTTTGTAATTCCTCTGGAGTAGGTCCTGCCCCTCATTTTACTTTGAAATAAATGAGCTGCCTTTTCTGTGGCAGATTTTTTAAATTTAGCACTCATCTTTACCTCTGCTTGAGTTAAGTTACTGTTCTTTCCTTTTTTGATTTCTTCCATACTTGGCATACATAGGTGGTCTGAAAAATTTCAGATATTTTGCCATTTCTCGACATGTTTTCTGAAATTTCTGAAGATTTCTGAAAAATCTGGGATTGGAAACTTTTCAGACCACCCATCTATTTACTCTGACCATCCCAACTACCTAATACAGGAGGGTCTGCTGAATTTTGCAGTTTGACTACATGTCACTGTCACCCTATATTGTGACATTTATTTGCCATCTCTGGCAGCCAATTGTGATTGCAATTGGAAATCCAATCCTAGTTATTGATGTGAAGAGAGAAAAACAAATGCAAAGGAAGTTGGCATTAAATAAATCATATAATTTTTATTGCTTACTCCCCTAATATTATAGTAGAATTTCCTCTTTACTTGGAGTAGTTAAGAAATTCTTTCTCTTGGTTTGTCATTGTTGCCTTAAAATTCTATCTGCTACACCATGCAGTGGTGACTTGGATGTAACTGTTGAATTTTTGACAGAAATTGATCGTTTGATCCAGCTGATAGAATCTCCTATATTCACATGTGAGTATTTTATTATATTTTTAGTTGTTTCATGACAGCTTTCGCCTATTGCAAGGATAATTTACTGGATTTTGCGTTTTTTCCCTACTGTATTTAATTTGGGATAGCTTTATAAATGTCTGAACTCTTGTTTTGTTTGTTGAACAGTGAACACTTACCAAATTCTTAGTATTCTGTGGCTCCTCTGATGTTAATATTAGTTGAATAAAATATAATCAGGAGTTGTTAAATTGTCTCCTACAATTGCATTTATTCTTCATTCTGGTTATATTTCATTCACGCCCTGAACTCCTTTAGCAAATATGACTTCATATTTACTGTCAGGTGCAATCGTAAGTTAAGGATAATTATCGCTGAGGACAGGGACTTTATAACACAGTTGACCACTGATAATGATATAAATTAATATGAACCACTATTACATATCTTTTTCTTAAATGAAATTCCTCAGTCGCTTCCTTTTAATATTGTACACAATTGAGGTACTCTGTTGGCTAATTTATTGTCTTATATTTTTTATGTTGTTAGTTGCTTATTTTAATTTGTTTTCATTGATAATTTTCACATTACTTAAGAAATAATAGTAAATAATGCTATGATAGTGGATTTTAAGTATTTGAATGGCGTAATACAGTAATAATGGTTACCAGTTGTAATTGATACATGTTCATTTGCCTTTTTAGTAATATTTATTTCTCTATATTGTTCTTCAAATTTTACCTCTCTTAACTTTTATTATTTTTTAAACTTTACATAACTAATTTCATTATCTTGTATTTAGCATTCGAATTTCAAATGCTAATTGTGGAACCATAGTTTGGTGAACTTCACCAAGAAACGTTAAATCAATTAAATTGATTTCTTTATTCCCACTTTCATTATATTTATTGATTTTATACAATATCTTGTCAGATTCTTTTTGACTACTTGGATTTTGTCACAATGTATTTTTTAGATTTGTAGAATGACATTCCAAGTATATAGTGATATTTGTACAATTTTCAGTAAAAAATATCTACCACTTTCTATCATATATCATAGTAACACATGCATTAAAATTCATTTCTTTTTAATAACTCTTACCCATCATTTTATTAAATTCCAGTTTACCTAGCCTTAATTTTTTCACTACTTTTTAACTAATTGTAAGAGTTTTCCTCCATAATGTTCCCATGATTGCAATAACTGTAAACTTATCATTTTAGACAGTTTTATATTTTGGTATCTTATATCACTCTTTCATCATTATATATTTATATATTATATGATAAGTACACAGAGGTTCCCATTTTCATTGAATATTTGGCATTTAAATCAGATCTAAGATTGGAGCTACTTGGAACGAAACCTCCTGGAGGAGGGCGACACGGAAGTAGAGAGTCTCTTCTGCGTGCTTTGTATGGCCTTCTGATGCTTCTGCCACAGTCTGAGGCATTTCACACTTTAAGAAGAAGATTACAGTGTGCACCCCCTCTCTGGCCCCATTGTCACTGTGGAAGTCAACTTCCTGGTCCATCGCTTAAAGACACCTCACTCCAAAATCCAAGGTATATAAATAATTTGCTTTCATTCTTATGGAGTAACATGGATAGTCAAAAATTTATTAACAAGCCATACAGTTGCATACATCATTGAAGAAAATAATGTATTTCAGAGAAAAATTAATCAAGGCAGAACATAGATTTTCAAAATTATTGTAAAATTTAATTAAAGAATATCATATAATAATACAAATAGCTGTAAATTATAGGTTACTCTTTTAAAATTCATTGAGATAATAAAATATATTTGATTGGAGATGTAAATGAAAGGATTTCTTGAATTTTTACATTGATTACAGAGTTTTTATTGAAAACAGTTGAGAATTACATAATTTAGTTTAACTCAATTAAGAATCAAGGTTAAATAGGATAAGATTGTAGTGGGTGGTAGGTGTACTATTTACTTGCCTTAGGTGTTAGTCATATATTTTGGAGTCAAGTTCAAACAGATGTTCAGGATTCATCTTTTTACAGTTCAAAGATCATTCTGAAATCCCTCTTCAGAACAGACTTAAGTCATGATGTTATGCTTGGCAGACTTCCCCATTGGGCTTTTGAATAGCCACTTTTTTATACTGGCTATTTGAGGATGAGAGTTGTCATTCTACAGGATACCTATTCCTTGATCAAGTCCCCTTTGATGAATTGCTTTTATAAGTCAATGAAGGTGTTGAATATAGAGATCTGTATTGACTATCTTGTTTGCAAGAAGTTCATAGTGAATAACACCTTCCCAATCCCATCACATCATCCTTTGAAAATGATAAAATCCTTGTTTGCTCATGGTTACTTTTTTATTGGGATTAAGCCCTTCTTTCTGTTTTACCTTGACTTAATGTTTCATTTTCAGGGCTGAAAAAGAAAAAAATATTGAAACAAACCAAATCAAACATTTAAATCAAAAACACTAGTGGGTAGATAAAAAATTCTTCTTTTGAATCCCTCCAGTTCTGCCATTGTCAAAGCCTACCTCGCCTCCCAACTTTCTTTCCTCTTCCTGTTCTTCATATCCCTTCTCTTGGATGTCAGTATGTTCTATGGTTAATTGTTATGGGAAAATTTCTAAAGCTGCTGCTCTGTAAATAAATCTATAGCAAGGAATAGAAGTCAGTATGTATCATTTTCTTGATAGCATTCGACAAAAAGTTAAAAGCAAAATGGGAGTTAGAATTTATCGAAACTGAACTGTCTCATGCTTTATTCTTTTGTATATTTTTGTTAATTGGTATCCTTGGGAAGTATGCAGGTCCTATTTAAGGCCCCAACAAGTTGAAGATGGAGACTTTTTGGGTTGACATGATTTTTGAATCTTAGTTAATGTGTACAACTGTCTTCATAGAGAGCTCTGATGATAAGTGTGGAGTTCTTCTGTATGGGCCCCAAAGTAGGGGCCATTTTTAATCTGTGATGTTCAATATTTACATGATCTGTAAATTATAATCTCTTAAATTAAATATAATATTCCATATATATATATATATATATTTATCTATATTTATGGTATTATTTGTATTGTTCCAAACAGAACATCCGAGACCAAAGAAGAGTCTTCAAAGCGGAAAGGGTGGCTGAGGAAAGACACTTCATGTAAGGATGGCTCAGGGGAATATGTGCACATAGATCCAGGGCTCAAACACTTTTTGTCTGTCCAGACTCGCCACAAAACTGATAAAAAGACAAGAAAACTTTCAGCAATTTTAGATAGAGGTGTAAAAATAAATGAGCCCTAACAGGCAAATCAGTGCCCATTTGCATTTTATTCTGCAGTTCTGTAATAATCATCGTTTAATATTCCCAAGTAATCTCAGTTACAACTTGTAAATATCTGTGAAGTTGATTTCTTGTTTTTGTTGTTTGAATTTGATAAAAGAATATCTTGTTATTTTACTACAAAGATTGTGTATAAATGAAATTTATTCAGAGTAATTTATAGCTGTATATATTTTATATCCTCAATTTGATATTTCATTGTTCAGCAAAAATATACTGTTGTTAAAGCCATGAATATTTTTATTAAACATAAAACATGAATTCAATAATGACTAATGACATAGTAACGAAAAAATATATTCTTTTTTAATCCTTTAAGTTGGGGAAAATACCCATAGGTGTACTTACAGAATGTTGCTGTAGCTAGAAGATTGTGGTATTTAAACTAAGTTAACTATTGTAAAAACATCTTAAGGGTATCTATTAATTCTAAGCATGTCTCATTATGTAAGAGAGCTCTTATAAGAAGAAGTTAAGAAATATTATTGAGTTAAAAATCTATGCCTCACAAATGTTTAAGGAAGTTGAAATGGGAGCTAATATTAGCGCCAAAATAAAGTGGGTATTTTCTCTACTGAATTCTAACTCTATGGAAGTTCAAAGTAATCATTATTTAAGATGATAATCCATAAACCAACCTCAAAATAAAGAATGGTAACTTGATAAAACTAAGTAGATATTTATAGAACTTCCATTTCAAATAATTAAAATGCAACTAATTTTGGCATGCATCAATAGTGAGTGAACAAATGAAACATTTGCAAATATAGTATGCTGTAAAAAATCCCTTTATTTCACAAATGTTATCAATATAGCTAGTAAGGAAAACAAAATAAGAGCAACAGAAACAGCTTCAATCTGCTATTAGATGGTCATTTTCTTAGAAAAATGTGCTACAAAACTACATAGTAACAGATTGGTAAGACTCTAGATTTGTAAAAATACATATCATTCAGAGGCTAGTAAAATAATATTGAGTTTACAAAAGAAAATCATGATTTAATATTCCTTTTAGTCTATGAACACTTTCATTGAAAGTACAAGTGGTTCAATAATAAACCTGGAGGTTCAGAGATAGAAAAACACAAAGTTAAATGGTTAAAAGATTAGAAGCACTTTTCAGCATTTACAAAAATGAGTGATACCACAAAATCAAGGATAAAAAATAATTTATAACTTGAGATTAAATCAGTGAGATATTCACATACTATATTAAGTGTAGCACAAAATAATACTAACTACTTCCAAGGCTTTGTCATTTGTTACAGGTTCAACCATTGAAAGTAGCCACCAATCATCACAAACCTATTTACCAATTATAATGAGCTCTAAAAAGTGTTTAAACTTACTGTTTTCTTTTACAGAAAGACTTTCTTTATAAAAATTTATGCGTGAATTCTGAACAGTCTTAAAGGCTTGTGAATGATTATTCCACCCATAGACTTGATGGTTGAGTTTGTACCATATTACCTACTGGGAGATAATTGTAAAGGCCCAACAATGTTCTCAATCATACAAAATTACACTTACAAATTCTAGCTGAACAAAAATTATTAAACAATCTAACATTACATAAATATTACTTCTGTGAGAAGTAATATGTACTGAAATTTTTCAAGTTCAGTGATTTTGAAATTAATGTTCCTCGGAATGTTTGATTTAAAGTTAATAAGGATTTTAGATTTTTTCATTGCCTTTTAAGTCTAGAATTAAGAAAACCACAGAACTTGATACATCTTGTTTCAGTACTTATCTGGTTGAAATTGGTAAAAGAAGAAGAAATATAAACCTTATTGGGTGAATTCAGTCTTTCAACAATCTAGCAGAGGAATTACGAATACAAGAAACGAAAGCTGTTGATCCAGGAACAGTACAAAATAGAAGGAAAATAATGGAAGAAAGCATACCGTTTTAAGGAAGAATAATTTTTTATAGTTCAAATTTTAACAAATTTTAGTAAGCAGATTGCTAGAGGCAAGTTCAGAGATGACTTTTTCAAAACATCTGACTACATAATATAACACACGAAGCCTCAGATTGACTAGAAGATATGATTTAGAAGTTTCAGAAAAGATAGTTTTTATATAGAAATTGAGAAATAATGCTTAATCTGTAATTAAAGTTTGAAAATGTACCTATAGAGATGAAAAATTCAACTGTAGTAAATATTTAAAGCATCCTTCAGTTTAGGTTGTCCCTTAAAAGTTAATATTATTGAGCTTTCTGGTAAATAATTAACATAAAAAATAAATCATACAAAGTTAAACCTCACATTTCCAATATTTCTGAGAAATGGGATAGGGATGTGTGAGTAAATTTCACTGATGGGTGAAATTATGTCAAGATTGTACAACAGTATTATCACTTTGATTTTAAAATCTCACTTTATCTCAAATCAGAATATAAATACAAAATGTTGTAGATCACTTCTACAATTTATTTGATTACAGCTTGTCCTTTGCAGCCCAACATTTTTGGGTCCTTTTCCAGGTGTCAGCTGCAAACAAAACTGTGAATTCAACAAATGCCATAATCAAATAATTAAGTATCCTTAATGTTCCTTTACTTTTCTTTTCCATTTCCGTCAGCGATACTGTGGTGAATGTTGTTTAATAAGGGACCTTGAAACATCCGCATGACCTGTATAACATTAAATAGATTAAGACCAGAGACATGAAACAAATTTGCAAGAAGAAGAAAGAGAAACATATTTCCATACACAAGAAAAACCATCCACTTACCTAGTTGAAGCTCAATGTAAAGAGCAAGCATAATTACATGAATAGGTACATCACAGCCAGGTCCTTTAGACTTCCAAACCTAAAATTTATAATAACAACTATTAGTAAATTATACTAAAATGCAATATAGACATTAATGTTATTTGAGCCATCTATGGGGATAGATGTAATAAAAATTCTCTGCAAAGCAACATGACGATAATGAGTAGATATTGTAATAATGAAAATTCCTTGATAATCATAGATACATGTTCAATTTTAGAGAATAGTTCACCTTTCACTCATTCTTTTTAAAACGAATTCTTATTCAGTGAAACACTTTTCACTGGATGAAAGGATGAAAAAGTAGGATGAATTTTCAGTGGATGAAAAAATTCACTGAAATATTTTCAGTACTTGGGGGAGAGGCCTTTATCTAGCATATAGATGAGTTCATTGATTTTTCCCTTATGCAGTCTGGCATAAATTTGTTATCCTATTGGAGAATTTGAAAAATATTGAAAAACTATTGATGGTTTCTAAAGGGAGAATTTTGTTCAAGGAGGCATAAATATATTCCTCTTCATATAATACAAGCCAATAAATTTTAACTTTTCTCTCTAACATCGTTAGTAATAGCTGTTTTACACCAATTTTGGGTCATTGAGTCAGGATATGAGCTCTGAAAAGCACAACATATATGATTCTTTTGTTTTGATAACTTTTACATTTTCCCTTTTTAGTAATTTTACATGCATTCGCTTATGTAGTATGTGTAATTTAAGACTAAATTAATTTTCATTTCTTCAACTTTTACACCAGTATTCATTATAGGGAAGGTATAAATATAATTAAGAATTTATCATAGTAATTACGTTTATATATTCTATTAGAACTACTGAAGATTACAAAATTTGCACATAAAAATGGCAACAATATTCCATAAAGCCAGCTAAAATATTCCCTGAATCCTTCTTCTGCTGGCAACTGTGCTTCTTTTGGGAGGTGTTGAATCTTCCTTTATTAAATACTAGCAATTATATCCCATAATCATAGTGCCCCATCAACTCTTATGGTGTTCTTCCATAACATGAATCTCCTCATGAAATCTCTTGCCTTGTTTGTCACTGACTTCACCCAAGCTCTTTGGTAAGAATTTTAGGTTTAAATGTAGGAAATGATCTTCAGTGACATTTAATAACTCAAATTCCTGTAATTTTCTACAAGATTATCCAAAGAAACTTTTCACAATAAATAAGAAATGTGATCTCTTCACTGTAAGTTCTTCGGCAAAAAGGTTGGCATAAATATTATTATTCAGAGCTACTCTTATTTCAGGACTAACAAGACTTCCTTCTTTTACTTCAGTATAACATAGTTTCCGAAATATCTTCCTTAGATATGTGAACCCTTCTCCTTCCTTGTCCTTAGCTTCCACAGAACTTTATAGTAGTCCTAGTTAATGTGGAGTGCAAGTAAGAGAATTCCATGCAGTTCAATCAAAGGCTAACACTTGTTACAATTTTGTAGTCTTTTTCTCTGCTTCTCACATACATAAAACAACAGTATTTGGCAAATCTCCTTTTGAGGTAAATTCCCAAAACTATTACTCTAAATTAGCACATACAGCTCAGCACATTCTCATTTCAGTAGATCCTACTAAGGCTACAGAGTTTATTACATTGGCAATAAATGTTTTCAATTTCTATTAATGTAATGAAACAGCTTTCAAGCTAACATTCGACCAATCTAAAAGAGGTGGCATTTATTTGGGTTGTATTTGAATCTGGAGTCTTTCTTCAGGGCATGAACATCATTAAAATAACAGACTTAGGTAAATTTCTTTACTAAATGCGGAAGATATGATTCATTTCAGTTTTCTTTAGTATTTTCAGCAATTAGATTCCATACTTGCATACAAGATACTAAAAGTTTAGCTTTGAAGATTTAGGAAAGAAGATCAGAGACTGCTTTTACTGAATGAGGCCTAGATTTCAGACATGGATGACATATCCTATCAAAAGGATATAGTGATGTAAAACTTTTTAAGGAATACTTTTAAAGAGCTTTTGTAAAGTGGTGGAGGTCTGGACTCCCATCAGGGTGAAAAGTACTCTCCCAAGGTAGTGATAACATGAAATTTTGGTGGATTGGCAGAAAGTTATACTTCTTTAATTAGATCCTATTTATTTCCAATTATTCAATATATAAACAATATTTAGCATGGATTCAATGTGAAATCTTGGTATGGTTGATGTTTTATTTGTTGCTAAGTACTTTTAGCCTTGGAAAGCTAAGTAGAGCAGTGTGGGAGTCTTTTTATTTCTTCATTGTTGATCAAGCCACAAAAATAAATGCATAAGATTACCTGTTTCAGGGTTTCAGCAGCTTTCTCTAGTTCTCCACGAATTGCAAATGCAACAGCCAAGTTATATTGCATCACAACTCTGGCAGTGGCGAGTGTTGCAGGAAACCATGCTAAATCAAATATAAATAAATTAATAAATGTCTAGTTCCAATGAAATTATTTGTCCTTTTTAATCCCACTCTTGTAACAATACATTCTAATTTGCTTTAAGCATTTATTCCTCAAAATTTACTACTGCCAAATCAAGAATATATAGCAAAGCTCTAATCATCAAACCTTTCAAAACGGACCCTTAGAACAAGAAAGAACCAAGGATCAAAATTAAATGCTCAAACTTACATGGAAGAGAGGGATCATTATTAATAATTATTTATAGTCAGAAAAGATTCCAATACATCCTGCAAAATAACATGACTTTCTAGTAAAGAATTCCTTCTTGCACAAGAAGGCATAGAGCCTTTTCTTTATCCTGATCAGTCAACAGTCCACCTCAAATAAAATATCTCATATCTTTATGATAAAGTAATAATAATTACTATCTTAAATAAATGGTGTCTCAGTGCCATGTTTCAGAACTTTTGGGAGGGGTAGGGTGCATCACAATGACTCAGAAGTTCTGAGCATTCTGGTAGGGAATCTCCCACAAGGATGCAGATTTATTATGATAGTGAATTATATATGAACACAAGGTTAGCTGATATCCATTTGGCATACAGGGCAGCAGATTGTAGAAAGCCAGCCTCACAGTGATTGTACACAGAACAACATCCTATGAGGCAAACTCCCAACCATAATTTCTTTACAAGGCTGTACTGGAAACAGATTCCTTTCTAGAACCTTCATACTATAAATTGGTCACGATCAGCACAGTCATCAAAGAGGGTGTGCAACATCAGGTACAGGAGACTCCAAGTTATAGTATATGAAGCGTAGCCCACATAGTCAGCATTTCTCCTTCCAATGTCTGGAGGATTATTACAAAAAATGAAATGCATCTGTATCACTAGCAGCACATAAAGGCACTTCAACCAGGGGATTATGCACCTCAAATTGCTTTTCCCCGATGGTATCTTTCAGTGTGTGCTACAGATAATTTATATATTTTTATTTCTGATATTTCTGTGTACACCATCTCATCAGGAAAACATTTCTGACCTGGCATTCCCATATGATTCCGAGACATCAGGGTACACCCTACCCCTCCCAGAAGTTCTGAAACATGGTGTGGAGACATTGTGTATATACATTTATATGATAAGTCCTAAGAAAATGAAAATTTGAAGATATTTTAGTTCATGATGTATGTAAATATTCATGGTTCACAATGATATAAAATATCTATCATTTAATTTGCAACAAATGATTTCTGTGTATAATTTAGAACAGTCAAAGTATCTAGGATGCACAGTGCATTTTCAATTTCCAGCATATTGATTAACACTGGAATTTAAAATACTCCCAAAGTTCCTGGATGGGCAATTTACAGAGGAATTTAAACTGGATGCACAAAGACTATGTGATATTTCTGCTTTACATGCTTGATAAAGTATTGGTATTGCCTCGAAGACTGAAATTACCTTTAAGAATTCGACCATTCTCACTACTTGAAGTTGAACTTGGAGTAGATGATGAAATGGTTGCTGATGTGCCTGTTGATGAAGGCACGGTTGTTGGAGGAGTTATTCCATCCACTCCTTTGCTACTGACAGCTATATCATCTCGTGCATCATTGTCTGTTCCAATTGGAGTGACCCCTTCAAAGGGAGCAGCAGGTACAGAAAGAGAAATATCCCAAACATTTTCTGGGTTGAGATGAGAAACTGCTTCAGAAAGCCTGTCAAGCAGTATCAAAGCCTCTGCTGCATACAAGTGGCCAAGAAGCCTAGGGAAACACATAGAAAATGAAATTCATAGCAAGTACATTGGTCACTGTAAGAAAATTTTCAATGGTGTTTTAAAGAGGACTATATAAAGGGAGGCTGCTAATATTGGGAATGACTTCTAAATTTGTATATATGTACACTTAAAATAATTTCAAAGAAGGAGAATTTAAAAGAGTATGTATCTATACTTATGAACCTGAAATCCATTCTGTCCAAACTAAAACAAACTATCTAACAGTCAGTTTTGAAATTGAACTTTAAAGTTCTTAAAACTTAAAAGAACTTAACTTAGAAATTGAAAGCTTAAAGTTTAAAATATATTCACTTAAAACATTAAGCCAGCACTAGAATTTAAGATAAATATTTATGAAAATGATAATAACAGATTATATTACACATATCGAGTTAACTTCAAATAAAAAGTCTTCCTTAATGATATAAAGTTTCATAGACTTTGAAGCAGTTTACTATTTTCAGGATGAAAAAATACACCTTTGGCACTTTTCAGCTTGAGTATATGTTAAGGACAAACTTCAAAAAACTACAGACCACTGTAGACACAAAAGTAACCAAATTTACTAGCAAAGTTTCATATAAATGTGAAGCAAATTACCTATGGGCTCCAGAAAGTCTTGGTTGAGTGAGGAGATTCTGAGCATGTTGTAATGCAATGGTACAATCACCAAGACAGAGGGACACATATGCTGATGCAGCAAGAACTGAGCAGTGCAGTGCACCCAAATCACCTGTATAAGAACCACTTCCACCACTTGAAATACCATTTCCATTTCCTCCACTCACCATACCACTATTCATTGAAGGACCTGAAACATTTAATACATAGAATGAAGAAAAAAATCCATTACACTGACAGGTCACAATTATGGCTGAATTGAAGTACTTCTTATAATCCATTTACTTAATGTTAATTACATGTTAAATAAAAGGATTATGGTAAAACGTTAAAAAGAAAAAAAAATACTTTTCTATTTCCATTGTAGATTCTGCTATGGCCTGCTAAAATTACTGATTTTATTTCTGCTTTAAGATCAGTGCACTGCAATTCTACAAATAAATGCTTGACATAAAATTTTTATAGTACACTGGCACCTTGAACTTCAAGTAAATCTAGCTTTGAATGTTACAGATTTCATAAGCTTCATTAGAAAGGAATTAAAGTTTCAGCAGTGCTTCAATGTCTGAATTGTATGCATGGTGAAAACACGCATTTGAGCAGCATTAAATTCTATCTGTTGTATCTATAAGTTGTCTTTCATATTAAAAGTATCTATTGGGTATAGCTCATTAGCAATAACTTAATTATACTAATTATTCTGGCACTCCCAGATAGCCGTATGGGCAGTGGGTTAGACTTCAATGAAAGCTGTCCCGGGTTCGATTCCCGGTGGGAGCCCACATATGAAATGACCTCAGCTGTCAAAGAACTATTCACAATACTACTACTTCTACTACTAATTATTCCATGAAGCAGCTAGGACTATTTATCTTACAATTATCAATTATGGAAAATAAAGTTTACTTGGAGAGGATCCAATTTCTTCTCAGAAATGGATTCTAAAATGTTTCCAACAGAATCCTCAGATACCTAATTGAGCTCTTTCTTTTATATACTAAAGCAATTACTATTCTGTAATATTTTGAGAACAAGAATCCCTAATGAAAAATAAGGGATCAAGCAAAAGATGAGTTCAAAGTATAAATAATTAAAAAAGGTAGAATGTTAACAAAAGCACCCAAAAAACTAAAGTTTTGTGTGACTAATCCAATTTTCAGTTAATTACAACATTTTCCTCTATTTTATTCATTGATTTGAACTTTCATCAATAAATAATAAATTATTAAAATTTTAATACATAAATTTTGTTTATAATCTCTTTTACTTATTTATACCTAAAATTACATTTGTTTACAGTTTAAGTTTATGGAATTCACATTATTGAGAATGGATTAATTCACTATTCATTATTTTGAATAAGGAAAATTGATTCATATTGATGCAAAATATGAATCAAATGCTATTGAGGCAAATTTAGTCTGAAGACAAAGATACCACTGAAGTAATGGAGGTTAAGAGTAAGAAAAAGGATCAATATTTTTTATCAAGATCAATATAAAACTCACACTCAGGTGTGGCAGCCAGCCTTGATTGAGGGCCACCAGCAACCTTTTCTGTGCTTTCCTCAGATGGAGTAGAGGAAGGCTTAGGCCACTTTCCTAATTGACTTCCTTCTTCTTCCATAGCAGATGATGCTGCTGGAGAAGGCATTTGTGCATTTGGGAGAATTAACTGCAGAGCATTTCTCAGACAAAGTGATGCAAATTCCAAGGAAGGTACTGGGATTGCAGAAGACTGACCATCACAGCTGCACATCAGAAGCATAAGAAAGTACAATATCAGGCAGTAACAAGACAAATGAAATATATGGGTCAAGGATTATGAAGTTTAAGAGTAAAAAAAAATGAATGAAATGTCCTAGGTCTGGTTAACATTCAAATCATCTCACTCAGTGAAGAAAGCATACAAAATTATTACAGTTTCAAGTTTTAATACAACGTAACAGGAAGTGAGCATGGAAGTCTTACTTTACAAGAGCACAACATTTTGATGTTTAAAATTTAAATGTAACAGCAGCTATAGATATTATGGAATCTTTCATTTCTATCCATAAATTAATTCAGAATATTCAAGTTAAAAGTAAGCCAAAACTCAATTAAAGTCAATTTTATTGGAATACAGTTGTGGAAAGTCAATTTAATATCAGTAAAACTAAATAGCTAAATAAAATTTCAAATCTCAGAAGTAAGATGACAATAAGAAAAGGTGTATAATTCAGCAGTACCTGTACTTATCATCTTTGTTGAGATGTGAGGTGAGCACAATTTTTCTATGGGGTGGAACACCTACCACACCTTGAACTAAGTCTTTTCTTCTGGCGGATAAATCAAAATCTGCTTCATTTCCCTGAGAGAGAGAGAATAAATAAAAAATCAATAGGAAAGGGTATTTTATATTTGTGGAGATCAAAAAACCACTACATCATTCAAAATAAAACTTAAGTAATTTACAGTTAAACATTTAAGTAATTAGGGAATCTATACCCTGATTTCATGGAACTAAATATCTAGATGAGAATACCAGACACAAAGGAATTGTTGTTCCTTGAGAATAAGCCTTCATAAAGTCTAAACCTTAAACTGCAATTATTTTTAATACCTTCAATTCATCATTTAATATCAATTTAATAATTACATTTAATATTATATGACACAGGAGACATAAGGAACTCAAATTACTGTCCTGGGTTTACAAACATAAATATGACAGCTAGATTATTTAAACAAAGGTAATTTTCCTTTTATTGTTTAAAATTTTCCCAAGTTTTTTAACTCAAGGGATATCTAACTCTATTTTATTGGCTTTAAAAATTATTATTCTACTAAATATTATGAATATACTTTGTTCATTAAATATTTGTTTCCCAATATGACAGCAATTAAAAAAGTGAATTTTACTCGATGTAGGAATCAAGAATTGTATCAGAAATGAAAGTTTAGAGCAGTATCAGTAATTATATTGGGATCAATAAAAATGTTGGTATAATTTCATCACTAATATTATACTAACTGGATGATGTGCAGCAATGCAGCACTCTGCAAGTCTCAGCCATAGTCTGGGGTCAGCATGATGAAAACGAACAGCTGCAACTAAGCAGTCAAATGCTTGAATAGGCCTACCCGAGTGCAAGAGACAAAGGCCCATGTTGTGCAACAGCCATGGAGAACGGTCACCTGATAAGCAGTGCAAAGGGCGACCTGAGAGACGTTCCCCTAAAAAGAAATGATCAATGATCAAATGGAGAGAGAAAAATGCAAAAAGGGAGAGCAATAATAACCAAGCATAAAGAATTGAGGATGATCTATACTTAAAATGTGAAATGCTACGAGTATAAGAAGTTTGTTATTCTCAAATGTTCAACAACGTTTTTCAGCTATCAGAGAGTTTTTCAAATCTCTAAATCATTAACAGCCAAGTTTCATTTTCTTTTCTTTCATGAAATGCTTTGCCAGCAAAAAGAATTATAGGTTGAAATATACTATAGTTTATAAATTTACTGTATTTGCTCACCAAAGGAAACACTCTCCACACAAAGAACAACAATGAATTTCTCATAAATTAGAGACAAAAACAACATACCTTGTTCTGGCTGAGGTAATGAAGATAAGGCTGCATCATTTTCCTGCATTGCACGATTCAGGTAGTGACAAGCTAAATTGGGTTTTCCCATACATTGATGTATGCATGCCATACCATTGTAATATGCAACAGCTAAGGATTCGCCAGTGTCCCTAAATTAAATTACACCATCAGAAATTCATCACATTAAAAAAACAAAATTATAAAGATTACAGTAACATAAAACTAATTTTGCTATCTATGTGATTTGGTATACATATCATCTTGATGGCTTTTTAAGACTGAAACAAGTCAATATTTGTCCTCTCAAAGGAGATTGGAAAGTTATTGATTTACTGTCACCATTCCGAGAGAGAGAGAGAATAGCTATGGATCTTTTCTTAAACTTACTATTTGCAAAATGATATGTAATCATCATTAAAATTAATATCTTTCCACTAAAGCTTTACATCAAAGTAATTAGTGTAAGTAGAACAGTAAATGCATTATTTGAGATTCTTTTTGTTCATCACTCAATGATTAGAAATTAACTATATAGAACCCACATACCTGTGGAATACTTGGAGTTGAAAATTGTAAGTAATACAGCTTTAAACAGAGGAACACAAATCTATAACTAAGGAGAGTAAGACATTGGAACTGAGAGAAAACTATAGTATATTTTCCTGAGAAAGTTACCAAGTATATTTTTTTCCTTTTTGAGGAATACTATTACATTACATGTACAAGTTTAGTGGAAAATTATGGTTTTGTACACATATGTAAGAGGTGGCTTTAAGTTATTTGACTCAAGCATGATTTTCTGCAAGAAATTACCAATAAAATACATTACTACTTTGGAAATCAAACAAGTTCTGAAACCATTTATATTTTATATTCTATAGGCGTATTCTTATTTGTGGGTTCCATTCAAATTGTCATGCTGTTTTCAGATACTTCTCCTGGGATTTTTCATCAAGCAATAAGAGTTAACTTACTTGAATGTTTGCTCAGTCTGAGGTATTGAGTTGAGAACTTTGATAGCTTTTCTATAATTTCCACGAAGATATTCTAAGTTCCCTTTCAGAAATACTGAAGCAGGACTCTGAAATATTCAAATGGGTAAATTAGAAATGAGTTATTAATCCTAGTTTAGACTTATGTATGAGCTATTCAAATTCTTCTTGTAAACACTTCTTTTATCCAAATTAAGACACATACTGTTTCTAAATTCACATTTAAAATTACATGCATAGCATAAATTTATCCTATATTATGTTTGGCCAAAAGATCTACAAACATACCTGGCAAACAAAGGAAGAATATTAGGAATAGCAAGGGTTTGTTGATAAGAAAATTAGATGAAATTAATTTAATTAACAGGCTCGTGCCCACAAAGCACTCAGTTAATCATTAGTTATAAACAGGTAATAGAATTGAAAGGGGTCTTTATTAAAATGGGTAGAACCATAATAGAGGTAGCTGATCATAACTTTCCTATTTGTAGATTGTTGAAGGCATAATAGAAATACTTACCACACCACCAGAAGTCATGATAGCCTTAAGTTCACGTTTGCAAGATTTTAAAACATGGGTTGAAAGGTAGGCACGTGTTTTCAACATGGATAGTCTCAGCCTAAACCACTCCCAACCTCCATTCAGGTTTTCTCCAACAGAAGCCTGAGAATCCTATAGGGAGAAGGATAAGATGCTTGTGATTTCTATTGGTATCATTGGGAAAGTTAAAATTATCATATATACTTGTAAGCCAACTCTTAAAAACTAAATTTAGATGTTAAAAATAAAAGAAATAATTTTTTGTAAGATTGCTTCACTGTTTCATCCCTTAGTGGTTAAGTTTAATATATTTGTACACACTTTCAGTACATACATACTTTAATTCTTCAGATCCAAAGGAGCTGATAAACACCTCCAAAACTGTCAAAAGAGCTTAATTCTTACAGATGTATTCTGCCTCAATAGATGACAACTTCAGAGTGATTGAAGTACAAGACAAAAAATGCTACTTCTGGTTGAATTGTTATTTTATCAATTCTCAACTATTAACATGAGTTCATTAGCCCGATTTCTCATCAAATTTTGATTGATAGACCAGTATTTATATTATATGATATATAAAGCATGGATCAATATCCACATATTAAAGTATTCCAAAATGCCAAAGAAAGGTGAGTACTTTTCCATCCTTGGATGCTCCATTTCCAGTAGATGTTGGAGGCTGGAGTGGAGAGGAGGGAAGTGAAGTGGCAGACTGTGCAGCTGCAGATGGAACAGGAGCAAAATGCGTGTCTGCATAAGCCACCAATGAGAGCACTCGGTCTGGACGATGAGCACAAAGATGAAGTTCTCCAAGAAGTAAAATTACTCTATGTGCGAGGCCCTCATCTGAAATAGCCATTGCATAGAGAAATATAAAACACAGGAGTATTATAAAATTACAAATATACAATGTAACCCAGTGCTACAGAGAGTCAAAATTTTCAGCATAAAACATGCGTTATTCGTTACTCAATATTTTAGATAATCTTCTTGTTTTTCATGGCATTTTTGGAATCCTGACAACAGCTTCTCTATTGAAATTCTACACCATTATCCCACCAAATTCCTGTTTTTTTAAAGATATTATCTTATTGTAAAAGAGTTTTTAGTAGTTTTCTGAAGTCTTCTATAAGCAAGTTTAACTGCAATGCACTGTCTCAGCGAATTTACATAAAATTCTTAAAAAAATAAATGAATTAATCTATCAAGTGTAAGATAGCTAAGAACAAAGGTGAGTCTTAACCACATCATTTAACAGGATTTTGGAGTAAATTGGAGCTTCTTACTCATGCTTTTGACAAGACTTTGAATCAAGTGTACATATTTAGTCAGAGGCTAAGATTAAGATGAATGGATCAGAGGCCTTCACATTTATAGGAATAAATTAAAATATGCTTAAAATACCATTCTTTGTCCTCAATATTATCCAAAATTTTGCAATAACAAAGTCCGATCTTCAAAGGAATTGCAAATTTTAAAAATATATATTTTTGTTTTCAAGATTTATGTACAAGATTGCTCATATCTATACTTATACATTCATAAGAGGACCTTTCACCCCTAACCACCTAGTATTTTGGATTTTCTTTCTTATTCCTATCTTTGAATTTTCCTATGACCAGTCAATACTATTTAATGCATAAAAAATAGGGCATTGATAATTAAGGCTATTATTCATAGGGACTGTATTTACACTTATTTGCTTCAAATCATTAATGGTGTAAAATAGTTGATTACTGATGGGCATTTTTACCAGTAATGGAACAAGTTGCATGACAATACACTCCACAAATAGCAATTAATTTTAAGTGAGTTGGATTATTTTATTACCGTTTTTACCCTTTGAATTGAAAACACAATATAACTAGTTTTCCAATGCATCTATATTAAATTCCAAAACACATGGAACATTTCCCAAGAGAGTATCCAGTTTCATTGGACAATGGAAATACATTGGAAAAACGAATTATCAAGAAAAATAACATAAATGAATCAAATCACCTTAATGTTTTTTATCACAAAATTTGAAGTAGAATATCTGAATTAACAGAAAAACACAACATTTTAATCTTTTCCTCTTATGAGCCTATGAAATATTGCAAACACAAGTTATATGAAGTACTATCATTATAGCTGTGTCTCTTACCCATAGTTTCAATGTAAGGCAGCAGAGCATTGAGAATGCGAATTGCTATTGAATACTGTCGCATGTGATAGAGTAAAACAGCTTGATTGAAAAAGATGACACAATGAGTGGGGCCTTCCAAAGAATCAAGCTCTTCAATATTTAGGTGAGCCTGAAAGTATTAAAATAATTCAAGTGATATAGTTGGCAAAGACACTTTTTCATCATCATGCTATATGGACATTCAGAAATAAACTTTCTTTTAACTCAAAATCTTTTTAAAATTCTCAAAATGGGAAATGAACATTGACCTTGATTAAATTAATTTCCCAATAAATTCAGATCATTTTAATCCTTAAAAATTTTTTAACTGCATTTCAAGTCAATAGCAACGATGAAAATGCAAAAGATGTTATGATATAAGTGAACTTCAATTTCCATTAAATTGCAGTACATTAAATAGAAATTTATTTCCATAATATACCTAATTAATTCTCAAAGAACATAAAAGATCGTTTTAATTTGATTGATATTAACTCATAGGCAATGTTTTATTATGAATCTATGAGTATGTATTCAAAGAAGATATAGATCAAAAGAATGTCAGCATTTACAGAAGAAAATTCAAATCTGATTACCGCATTACAAACAGAATTCAATGCTCTTCTAAACTGATCCGTCTTCTTCAGTTCTCCACGATAATATTCAGCTACAGCTTTATTATGGGCTATCTTTATATCTATTGGCCTAACTGAGGATGAAACTCCACTTCCAGTAGTGAAATTTCCACTGCCTGATCCCACAGGTGTACTTGCGGTACTGACTACCCCCGAAGGTCCAGTGGACGTTGTTCCGCTAGTAACTCGCGATGATCCCTTTTCCGAAGCCGTCCTGTTACTTGACTGGCTTCCACTACCTCCAAAAGATTGGGCAACTGCATTTCCTACAACAGAACCCGAACTTCCTTCCATTTGAGTTAGTGCTGCTATACATGCAGAATAATTCCCTCGGCGGAATTCCATCACAGCTGTCTGAGCCAACTGTCGTTCCTGTTCTGTACATTGGGATGAAATAGCAGAAGAAACTGTAGAATTGGTGCTCGTTGATGAAGAGCCTGGGTTGGTGGGAGGCTGGTCGGAGGAGGGTGTCCACTTTTCACCTCCTTCGCCATCTTTTTCTATCGTTTCATGCTGCTTCGCCTTAAGAAAGATGAGATATTTTTACGTGTATTGAGGAGCTTACAAATAGTTCAAATTGAGGGAGATATGCGTAACTTTAAACACAATACCGCTATCTATAACGTCATCGAATTATAGCGCAATCAATTATCGTCGAAATTATAAATCCTCACCTTCGTTGCAGATGAATTAAGCTTCATTCTAATGCTGTAATTTGCGAGATTGTCAATGATCCATACGTACAGTGAGAAAAGTTGATACCGCACCGAAGTTCTTAACTAGTCATTAAAGTAGTATTCATATCTAATTGAAATGTCTATTGCTACAACTAAAAGATGACACTAAAAATTTCATGTGCTTAACTACTTTCGGAAGTGAAACTCTCTCTTAACATTCAAATAAAATCGTAATTCTACCAGAATTTCTGTGACAAGCATTATTTTTGATCGTCAACTTTTCTTGTATGAAAACAATGGCAGATGATGTTGCAAGTACATACCGCCTCCAAAAGATGTCACTCATGCTCATTTTCCTCTGCGCCAATTTTAACTAACGCATTGATCATGTGCGCGAATTGAAAGTTTAAGGTTGCTTTTACTAGTGATTACAGCTGTACGTACATCTTTCAGTATTGTTTTTCCTTAAAATATATTCATAGGAATATTGATGTCATATAATCATTTCTCCGCTTCTAACTACTATCAATAGTGAATAGTTTTTTCTTGTTTGGTATTCTCATGGTGTAATATATATCATTATATAAAAACACATGATATTTTTAATAACATACTTGAAGATTTTGATCTATTTTACTCAATTAATATAAATTACGTAATATAATTACGTAAGAATAGTTTTACTTATTCTAGATATTTGTGTCTCAGGTAAACTACAAATTTATTTTTTGTAACTTTCGGAAGATTCATAGATTTATCGCTTTATGCATTCATCTTACATCTCAATCTATGCTAAATCATAAGTTAGAAGTCGATTATTAAAATTATTTGAATTATTAATTTTAGGATTAATTGCCTATTATTGCTTTCAAATATTCAAATCCTCCAATGAAACCCAGTCAATACATCGATTACAGCACAGTTCGACTATAGAGTTTAAATTTGAGATTTGATTCAAGATATAAACACTTGTGATTAGAGAACATAACCATCTCGCAGATATGCACATAGATTTTGACTAAGGATGTTTAGCTTTGCTCAAGCTCACCGAGAACTTTGGGTTATATTCACTGACAAACTTTCGTTTAAAATACGATCCGGAGAAATTGAGGCTCATATTATCATAAAGAGTCCTTTGATGAGAATTACTCTACCTTTTTGGCCTCTCGAACTCCCTTGTATATTCAATTAATGTTGCAGAACCGCTCTTTTGTGGTTTATTACTGTAAATAGTCCTACTTATTAGATAATGTAATTTTAGCGATGGAATTGATTGAAGTTGATTTGAAGTGCGCGCTAACATTGCATTATTAGTTTAGTTACCAATCGTTAAATAATTTATATATTATAACACTGTAGATCTTAAAAGAGCAATCTTTTGGATCTTGCTACCCTATAATTTTCTTTTTTTTCAGAAAATTCTTCTATTCCAAGTAAAAATGCATTCATCAATAGCACCAAAAGGTGGAAAGAAATTCGTTCATGGGTTACTCTCCATACTACGAGTTTAGAATGGGAGAAAATATTTCTATCGCCTAGGACAGATAGATCATAAGACCCCTAAAATAATGCTGATAAAAGGTAACGTATTGCTAGACGTTTGTTATACATTTAGTTTATTAGGAACGATATCGTGTATGAAATATGTCAACTTGTAGGTTTTCGGAAGAAATATCTTCCTTTCTCTAAGGTGAAATAAAATAATCATAAGATGGGATTACGAAATTGAAAGATCATTCCTTGGGCCAACGGATTCGACATCGAACGATTCTTAAATTAGGATGAAAAATATAATATTTCATGGAGGGTACTATGTCTTTTTATTACTGGCCACCATTATTTCCAAAGTATTGCTTTCTCTGAATGGCCAGCGTAGGCCTTGAAATTGCGTTAGTGTGCCGTAATTGTTAGGAATGGAAGGAAAAGATACAATTGACTCAAATAATACAATGAATAAGAGTGTTGTTGCATTTTAATGAAATTCCACGACGAGGGAAAATAAATTTCTGTCATTGTACTCACTCTTGTTTCTAATTAGGAAGGAAACAATTTCCCATTAATATAGATAACGCATCATGATTTATGATTGTTGTTAAGATTTCCAGACTTGATGTGACGCTCATAAGAAGCTCATACATGTCGTGGAATCGGATGCAGCTCTATATCATCTATTGAGTGACTTACAGTTTCATTTATCTCTTAGAGTAAATAGTAAGAGAGGCATATCATATTTTCCCTTATTACAATCATACAATTTCAAGTTCATATCATAGTATGAAAAGGTTATAGGGAATAGGAAGGAAAATATGTCCCACGGAAAATACAGTTAAAGAGCGAACGTATCTATAATTATCTCCGTATATTAACGTATCTATAATATATTAGGACATTTTCGAAATTGTATTGTTCACCATCTGCGCTAAGCTTTCAAGAATTATTTCATCATTTTAGTTTTTATATATATTATGTATTTCACGTAGTTATACTGTGGTGGCGGTTATTTGTGAAAGGAGACATAACATAACACTTACATAACCTGTGCTTGCAAAAAGCATGATATAGGTGACTTCTATCAGTGTTTGCGGGAGGAATATTCGATGAAAAAACATATTTTCTAGATTTACGAGTGGAGACGAATAAATAAAATCCGTGTAAAGTATTCACTACTTTCCAATTATCCTATGAAAAGTTTTATTTTGAGCCATTCAAATTAATAAAGAAACCTGAGTTTCCTTAATTATTCTTTGCCTTTTTGAAATTTGATTATTACTCAGGGGTAGAAGGTTATGTCTTCTAAATCAATGGGATTAATCAGCAGCCTAAAAACATAATATATTTACTTGGAAGGGATTTCATTGAGTGAAATTTTGAAATTATTGGTAAAAACATAAGTGATGAATTGTTGTGGATGATCTCTATGAAGATTGCAGTGGTAAAGACTTCATATTTTGTGTCAAGTATATGAAGGAAGCATTCAAGTATATCAATAAATAGTGACACGTTTGCACATAATGAAAAATGTCGAGTTGCGGAATTGAAATTCGTTTCTTATTAAAACCTTACTGTAATTTTTCTTGCATTTATTTAAGTAAACCACTCTTCATGTAATTAGCGATTCAATAATATTTGATCAGTAATAAAAGATTCAGTAATATTTGATCCAATGATTATCTAACGGGTAGCTTCCCTGTTAAACGCAAGAAAAGCAAAAATCACAACGGCAATTTGATTCGCAATAGAAAGATGGAGATAGGAAAATACAGGAAATACGGAAGATGGCAGGGGATTTAAAAATGGATGAGGTGGAGGAGATAAAAGGAAGATAGGGTGGAATCGAGGTTTGTCTGTGGGAAGGGAAATTATGAGGGGGTATATTTTGGAGGAGGCGGCAGGAAAAGAGCTAAAGCCGTTAGTATGGGTAAAGGATTAATTGTAAAGAGTCGTACTTTGGCGTAGAGATTCGTAGAGTTGTATCAGTGGCGGTGGATTTGAAGTTCCTTCGGGATAAGAATGGCTCATGGTGGAAAGAGTAGAGATATGTATAGTCTTTCTAACGTGGGGATGGCCAACCAATTATACGAACGTTATTAGTGGTGCATTACGATTATAAATAGCGCAGTGAAGCAGAGAAAGGTTTTGAAGAATTCTTCCACAATTTACACATAAAGTCACGAACACATACTTCCAGATGTAACACAACCTATCGTTGAATACCGCTATTTGCTATAGTTTATTAATAAAGTTAATAGCTCATTATTAGAGTTTGATTGGCCCATCTCAAATTTAAATGAAGCAATTGACACAGGAACTACGCTGTTTCATGGGGTAGAGCTTCTTGCCCTTCGTGAGAGGGCTTATGGTGAACAGATTGTGGACTTAATCGTAAAGGGAAGAGGTTTCTCTAATTTAAATTGGTTTGAGACAGTATTGAAAATCATTGGTTTGCATAACATAAATAATAACAGCAATTGCGCCGTAATAGAATGAAATGGATTCGAGATGCGATGCGAGTAAGACTAAAGTTGGGCTTTATTCCCTCAAAGAAAAATGGATAATTATGTGCAAGTCAAAGAAAAATTAAATTGGATGATTAATTTGATATTTCGGGTGAGTTCGATGAGAATTTAACGTATCGACAAATCGGGAGGGCGCATGGATCGCGTTTCACTCATACCTTATCTCTCGTTAAAATTTTATTACCCTAACAATGAACTGGTATAAGTAGGAAAATAAGCCATATTGGACAAGTACTTTAAAATTTAATTCCAGATTTAAGCTCGAACGAAATTCCTATAAAATTAATTTTGTTTCTGTATTTGATGTAGGATGCTCAGGTATCAAAGGACAACTTTCTTGCGTTTAGTCCTGAAAATGAGCACTAGTATTATTCCATAATTTAGGGGATATAGGTAAAGGTTAGGAAAAAAGAATGATTATGTCAGTTCCTCAACAAGAGTCAGTTCTCCATGTCGAAATGGGACATAGTTATTCTTTTCTCGATCAAATGAGAAATAAAATATTTTAAATATATTATATCGATTCGGCCGAGATGTGGTGGAAATACATAATTGAACACAGATTTTTACTTTTCCACAAAATTTTTTTATTCAGTGACTACCGGTTTCGGTGTACTACCATCATCAGGTTCAAATAAAGAAGTTTCCTGAATAAAAAAATTTTGTGGAAAAGTAAAAATCTGTGTTCAATAAAATATTTTACTTTCCACAATTTTACAAATACAGGCGACCGTGATTTCAGTGTGACATTAAACCATCTTCAACCTTTTCCATCAGATTTAAGTAAATACCTAACTTTATTCTTTTCTCCTCATCTTTATGGGATTCTTCTTAGCAATAGCTTCTTGAAGTGATAATAGATATCGGTAGATATTTTTGAGGGAATTTTTATTCGTTGGGGTCAGAACGAATTTTCCTGTTTTTGTAGTAATAGAATTGCTAAAAATGCTAGACAGGTAAGATCATTAAATACATGTGGGCTCCCATCGAGTATCGAACCAGGGATTACTTCAATCATTTCTTCCCGTTTACATCTAGGCACCTGATCATGTTATACTCTAAGCATGCGTAACCTTTTATGGAGACGCAATGGAGAAGGGAAAAATACAGACAAGATAAGGAAAAACTTTTTGGTTACTGCACCAGAATTTGTTATTTGTGGTCCTGAGGTAAATATATGTAGGAATAAAATGCTTCCATATTCTTTAAGATATTCGAAACATATAATTTTTATACGATTGAAAGAAGCAAAAAGAGAATACTTTGAAATAAAATTTTGACAATGACATAGAATTTAGATAGACATGGAAATATTTTTACAGATTGAAGACAGTCCGCGGGTCACCTAAACGTAGTAAGTGGGCTAGATTTGGCCCGAGTGCCGCGGGTTGCTCATGCCTTCTCTAAGCCGTTGTTTCCAAAGTCATCAGTTGAAAGGAAGGTGGGATTCTCAATGCCTCCACCACTAGCTTCGAAAAGTCATGGGGAAGGGATGAGGATTACTAGCCTAGACGATTGCTGGTAATTTTCTTAATAATTTTTCTTTCTTAATTTTTGATTTCTTCGATAATCAGCCAGAATGCTTTAAAGAATAAAAAAATCCTGCTAAAAGCAGCAAAATGACCCTATGAAGAACTTTTAGCAGCATTCAGTAAGGATTGACCGGGATGAATGCTATCATTCAGCATCATTCCCACTTCTTTTCACATATCACAGCCATGAACAAGACAGACAAAAATAAATGAAACATACGTCTTTCCATCCTGTAAAGAATGACGAGTGTTAAATATCTTTTTCACGAAGATAATGCAATAGGAACTAACATATTTCTCAAAAAAAATCAGCCAGAAGTCTGGTGAAAATATCTTTTACACATTTACTCAAATCTTGCCTTTTCGCACAATTTAATGCTGATCTAGTACTATCCAGCTTATCCAGATTTTTCTGAAACATAATATTCTATTAGATATTTCGTATTATGTAGAAGATGCCAGTAATCTTATGTAATACGTATCTTATAAGATTTAGGGAGATATCAATCTTAAAATTCACTAAGTATTAAATGATAAGTTTTTGTCACTTTCGAAGATATCAGCATACAATTCCACTGGTTTCAAAAATGTATGTGAATTATTTTAAATAAATACGAACATCTAAAGCACATCAATGTATTCATGCACTGTTTTGGCCAATTTTGACTTTTTAAAATAACATTTCAGATGTCTGTAAGAGTAAGTCATCGTATTTCTGCATGCTCCATTGGCATCAGTAATTTCTGCTTCCTTAATTGCGGAAAAACCTTTTTCTCCGATCTAATAATTTAAGCGGTGCGGAATCTTCATTTCATTTACCTCTTCATTAGATTTTAAACATCAAGCGTCGATTACTTGATCACTTTGATTTCGTTGGATCCTCTCGTAGTGTCTAAAATTGTAAATACTTAATATAAAAGCGTTTAAGGTATACTTACATAAAGCTTGCAGGTTATTAGGAGCATGCAACCACGATTTAAGTGTAATGGACTTAGAGCTTCAACATTTTCCTGAATTGAAGATGACTGTATATCGAAAATTCGGATAAAGATTCTAAGTAACAAACAATATAGGAATAACTTTTTCCTATTTTTAGAGAATACAGAAAAAAGGAGCTACTAAAGTATTAGCGAAGAAAGGATTTTAGTTAAATCCACTAAATTCTCGAGAAAAGAGAGATATATAAATTGCAGGGTAATTGTATTGTATAACGTGGGATCGATGTAATGGCTAGTTAGCCCATGTTTAGTGGCTAATTAAAGAGTAGTCTTCCAAAAAATCTATTTTTTCTGTTGACATACCAAGAAAACATATGAGAGAGATTTTGGTTCGGATGTGTAAACAGTGAAATAGTTTGTCATTGATCGATTAAAAATATTTCTCAATATCGCCATTAAAGGTTTGAAAACTATCACAACACTATTTATTTACTTCGTGGAAGTGTACCTGTATTTATTTGTCATTTGATTTTTGTTATAAAATCGCTATTACATCAAGTTACAGTCTGATATATTTCTGGCTTGAGTGGAGCCGCACCGGACCATTACGGTTCGTAGACCAGGGCCCATTCAAGAGGTCCTACGCATTAGCGGGGTCGAAGGAGCTTCCACTCCCCCTTTGATAACTTGTTGTAATTTGCTCAGCTTGAAAATCCAATCGTGAAGTTTTTCTATGATCACATCTTCTGCTCTTCACGAAAAAGATGGGATTTAAAAGGTAATTGGAGATGAGTTGATGAAGGAATTGTCTTAAACCGCCCCGCGCCCCCTTTTGGTAAGTTTCTATATCAAGGGTGGCGAACTTATGGTACGCGTGCCCAAAGGGGAAGGAGAGATAATTTTTGGCATGCAGAACTGAAAGACATTATCTCTGTTATATATTCTTCAGTTAAAAAATGAAGCTCCATAGTAATTAAATGTTTGTCAATGAATTCTGTTCGTTATTAAAGATAATTAATGATGATTTGCGTCAACTACTACATCTTAATACCGTCTTTGACAGAATGAATAATTCAATGTCAGTATCTCACTCTATGGTTTGGCACCATATTGGCACGCAAGTCCTCTATATTTATCAAATATGGCACTCATGCCGTAGAAAGTTTATCATCACTGTTCTAGGTCCTCCGTTGTTTGGGCCTCAAATTTTAAAGGGCCCTCTTAAAAAACGCAGTCTTTATATTAAAATGGCAAAGAATATATCTGTAAGTAATTTTTGCTACATCAAATTTCATCTTTCATTCATAAACAATTGCTTATCATATGGGTGGAGATAGAGACCCCTATGAAATTTTGTTCCTCCTTTACTGGATGGTCCGACATTTGTACAGATTTCATAATGACTCGGCCCTGAGTAATAATTCAACCATCTCAATTTCTTCCATTATCTCCTTAACCCAAAAGGGTAAGAAATTCGTCTTCCTTATTGTAGTCCACGTTAATTTGCCAACAAAGAGTGGATGAGAATGGAATTAATCAGCGGACGAGCCGAAGTTACAGAACTAATAAAGTTAATTCTAAGAAATTCCCGAAATCTGAGCGGATGGTCCAATTACTTGGCGATGGAAGTTAATAAGCGGCAGAGAAGTAGATCTCCAGTAATGCGCTATAAAAATGCTACCTCTCGGCCAACTTTAAATTGAATTCTTAATACCGGCGTGCGTCACATGCAAATGTGACTATAACAAAAACTCACCACCTCACTCCCCTCTCATTCTTGTGCCACTCCGCACAGTCTCAAACAATTACCCATCGGCCAATGGCAAGACGCTATTTCCTCTTTCCGGTTGTGGAATCGGTGGAGGTGGGGGAGCGAGGGGGGGATTCCGAAGAGAGTGGGAAAGGCGGCGAGAAATGGAGGCGTGGCCTATGCGAGGATTCAGGAAAACGAATGGCTCGGTTGGATTCGTGTCACGTGACTCATGCGCAATGACGGCGATGTGACAGAGGAGAGGAACAGATCCGTGCATTGGAGGTGGAAAGCTGTTTCATGAGATTATTTTAACGATCTGTTTCAATCGCTAACATAAGTCGAATGCTAAGTACTAGAAGAAACAGGAATCGAAAGATGAACTATGGCTAAGAAAAACTGTATGCAGGATAATCTGGGTTTGAAGAGTTTCTTTCCACGACTAAATTCCTTCAAAGTTCCTTTAACAATTGTGTACCGATCATTAGCGACCTCTTTAGGATACGTTTCTCGAGATTGTTTCACTCGGGCGGTCTTTCGAAAGTTAAATGGAAAAACTGAAGTTACACGGAGAGTATAATCTCGAATGGAGTATATCGATGTAGGATGCTTAATCTATTGCCAAGTAACCTCGATTGCGTAGCTGGTTTTATTGATTCACTTACAATAAAACATCTTGATTGAACCAGTTAAACAAGAGTGAAATTCAGAACAAAAAAAAACTCAGATTTAAAACTTAATTCTTCAATCTCTTAAAGGGAACGAGGATTCTTTTTCCTTACCTTAATAAAATGAAGACGTTATCAATTGCTGTCCTCGGTACTTGAAATATTCATCGACCACCTAAGCTCCTAAGATTACTAATTTCCGTTTCAGTTACAACATAATTCGTCTACAAGAAGGATTTCATGCCTACATAGCACTCATACAAAGATGAAATTACGCTCTGAGAGTAATCTCGTTCCAAAAATCGACTTAATTGAATGAAATGATTTATCTACATAGAAACTTAACACCGTGTCAAAAGAAATATTCTTTCCGCAATTTTTTTTATCAATTAAAAACAGTTCCTTCCTTATATTCACTGACAGTCGAGATATTTTTAACCTATTAAATATTTGACATTTGTTTAAGTATCAGTTATTAATATTTTTTGAGAGTGAATAGCCAGTAAGAAACGGATCCACTTAAATGGTACAAATCTTCGAATGTTCAGGGCGAGGGATCTTAAATTTACTCGGTACGTGAAAACCAAGGTATCGAGCCGAAAACTTATACCGAAAATCGTATAGAAAACCGAAGAAATCTTGAACCTTAACCGAAACGGACACCGTTATTCTTTATGTTCCGATTTCCGTTTCGCGTTCTAATTAAGCGCAGCAGAAGTTATATTCTCTAATCGGCACAAAGATGATCCATCAACTGATGCTTATGTTTTAGAAACCCTCTTCATAATTCGATTTCCCTTTAATAACAGTAGATTTTTCCTACAACGTCCTAAACGTAATATTATTCAAATTAGTAACATAATAAAAAACGTTTAGGAGGGATTATTGGAAGTGAAAGAATCTGTTCGACAGTGGCAGTGAATCGTTACCAAAACCGAGCTGAAAAATCTCGCTTTCATGTTACCGGAGCAAAAACCGGAACGAAAATAATTCCGGTTCGATGGCCTGCAAACATGTGGTCAAATTCCTGAAAAAGCCTATAAGATAAGCGTTTAGGAATGAGAAAAAGAGGCAGAAAAACGCGCAGTGATTCGGTTTAGCTTTATTTTTGATTCGGAAGGCGATGCTTATCTGTTTCTACCGATTAAGCGGAACCACAATATCAATATAATGGAGAGGTCGCCCGGTTAGCGGCTGTAGTGGGGGGGCGCAGTGGAGTGGGGGGGGGGGGGAAGAAGGGGAGACTCCTCCACCGCCTTCGCCTCTTCTATTCTCCACACATTCCCTTTCCGAAGCCCGAGAAGAGAGGTCTCGCTCCTGTTTTGTGTCTTCCGTTGGAGAGGACGACTGCTGCTTCTCGGAGATCGTGTTCCCATTTTTTGTTATCGCTCGAATTCTGCGGAAAGAAGGAGTGGGGGTCGAGTGAATGAGTTGTGCGGCCATTGAGGCTCATCGCCGGGCTGTCGAAGGAGTAGATCCCCGTTTGCATTCCTCTCATCTGCTGGTGAGTACATTAATCCCTCATAAGGGAATTTGCTTCTTTTGACTTAATACTATTTTCCCACAACTCGCATTATTCGAATTCTAATCGTTCGACCGACAATATACCGTTGAAAACATCTTAGAACGGCCCGTTGTTATCCGACATCTAGTCGAACTTGAACTGCAACCGTCTCCAAAGAGCATATTTTTACGTCTTATAACCTTAGGATATTTTCAGAAAGTCAGAATCAAATGTCTATAACATAGTTTTTGCGTTTTTTATAAATGTCGGTTAGACTAGTCAAAGTAAGATTGGACCTTTCGATGGGAGTTCTTTGTCAGCCATCAGTGAGCGAAATCGAATTATTTTTCAAATACATCTCTGCGAATACAATGATATTTTAAAAGATCGGATCAGGACCATGCCAATCATTTCTTAAAAATGAACATATTTTATCGTCGCATCCTTTGTTTTCGAAATATTTTAAAACTTAACGATTAAATTTAGCATTGATGCATTTTAAACTCCCCTTTGCTAGATACTATAGGTCAGGTCTCACCTCTCCGGGAGGATCTCAAAAAATCGGTGTAATAAATGACAGGTAAATAAAGTATTAGCTTCAAATTTCGAATCTCCGATCAATTAATTCTTTCACAAGTTAAAGTAGCGAATTAACTACCGAACTTTCCGAAACGTAATGTCATATAGAAGTGATTTTAATAGCGTATAGTATAAGTAGTTATATATAGTATATAGTATTAGCGTCGAGTATAAAACCGACACTCATGCGAAGTTGACCTTAAAACTAAATTTTAATTTCGTACCAACGCGCAATATAGCTTTAACCCAAAATGTATTGGTGCAATTCAAAGGATACTGGAAGAGCCTGCTTTCTGCAGCTGAGTAAACTTAGCAGTACTCTGTTTTAGGAAAGACATTGTTCCCGCTCCATTGCTCACTCTGTGAAGAATGAATGCTTTTGCACTCGTGTATTGTTTGAGAATAGCACTCTTAAGAATTAAGAAAGAGATTGGAGCAGCTCTTCTAACCACAGAGGACAAAGGGCGCGAAAAGAGAGAGAGTGGGGGAAGTTGCGATGGCACGGGACAGACGCCTTCCGGAGTGCGGGACGGAACGAGGCACACTCATTGCTGCGCGACGCTCCCGATCGTTGGAATCACATCAGAGGGAATGATTAGCAGCACTACGCTTTCATCCTATGTCAGTTCACCAAGTATTAGTTAGAAGTTGAGGAATGTGTAGTAATGTGTTCGAGACTGCTTAGAGTATTCATTGAGGATTTACCGCCAAGTGTGAAAGATTTTTAGCGCAGCTATCGTTGATTGAACGTGACGTAGAATGTACGATGGGTTCTCCTTTTGGATACGATTCATCGGTGCAGTCCTGATTCTAATAACAAATCATCATAGTTTGTGTTACCTTGGATTGCCGTTCGTATACCTCGTGATTTACTGTTATATTATTGGCTAACCCTATAGTCCTCTTAGTACGAGATTGAACTGTGAACTGAACCGATTGAGTTTGTGATAAAGGAGGATCGCGCTTTTTTATTTGCTGTAATACTTCTATTGTCTTCTACTACCATTAAATTCGTTATTCAAATGATTTGTGGATGTGATGGAGACATGACCGCTTACTTACGTTTAATTTGGTTCATTTAGCATTTCAATTATTTGACTGTCTCCAAAACGTTTGCGATTACACATTGACTACTCGTAGGACGTTTTAAAATAGATCGCAATAATGAGAAGTGATTTTTAAATCTCTCTAAGGATTTTCAGGATTTTATATCTGGTATTTGTATTCGCAGGAGGTCCCTGGCCATCCGGGGGCCTTCCCGTCAGGGGGAGTCGGATCCTCGAAAGCTCCCATCTTCAGCGGAGACTTCGGCGGTTATGGTTATCCCCGCGGCGACGTCATGAGCATGCCAGGAGGCCTGGAAGCCGGCAGTCGCCGCTCCGAGCCGCCCACCGCGCTCTCCCTCATCAGCCCGCACCCGCAGCAGCACCTCTCCTCGCACCACCCGCACCATCCTCACCATCCACACCACCACCACGGACCTCCTCCACCGCCTCCTCCGCCGCCCCCGCCTCCCCCCAACGCGGCGCAGCATCACCCCGTCTTAGGGGCACTTCCACCGGCTGCAGCGGCCTTCTTCTTGAGGGCGGCCGCGGCTGCAGCGGCGGGCGGCGGTGGAGGCGTTGGCCCTCCGGGTGTGGTGAACAACAACAGCCTCGCGGCTGCTGCAGCGGCTGCGGCCTGCGTGGCTGAGAGGTACCAAAGGACACCGAAATGCGCACGGTGCAGAAACCACGGCGTTGTGTCAGCCCTCAAGGGCCACAAGAGGTTCTGCCGGTGGAGGGACTGCGCGTGCGCCAAATGCACGCTCATTGCGGAAAGACAACGCGTGATGGCTGCTCAGGTTAGTTACGTTTTTATGCCTATCGTTTTCGTTAACAATTCGTGCGACAGCTCCCCCTGTATTTCATAATTGTACGTAGAGTTACCTTCTTAAATCTCGGAAAGCCGATTCGTGGGCGCAGCTGAGATTCATTCGGAAATCGGTTAATAGATTCCGGGAAACATGGGTTGCTTGCAAATACTTTACTGAGATGGGAAGGGAGGCGGGAGTGTCATGCATTGTTGATAATAAAATCTTCAGAAATAATGAGTTGAAATCTTGGTTCCAGCTGTGTAGATATTCATTCAAAGGATTAAATGTTTGGATTCCCGAAAAGTCTTAGATTTTCCGGACAATATTTTACTTGCTTATCATAGGAAAAGCTTTTGGTATTCCATATAGTTTCCATGAGATCGATGATTCTGTTACAGCTTTTCGAGTAAGCTTTAATTTTTGATGAATAAAATAAGTAAAGGATATTTTGAAAATAACCTGGGATGCACTATTTCTATTGTTTGCTTCATTATGAAAGTGAATACTGATAAAGAATATGTTGCTTTGAAGGGGTCTGTGAATCATTCTTGTTCGAAAAACTAAAGCCGTGGAAGAAAATTGGTTGAGAAATCTGCCTTTCCTGAGAATCGCAGTCACTTAAATTATTAATATCTCAATTGCGTATGAGCATATATCGCATATTTATCATTGATCCAAATTGATCAAAGACACTTATGCTTGACACGCTCCTAAGATGTAATTATAGTTATTATTCACAACTGACGACGGATGTGGTATTGTCATTTCAGTAATTTCATTCTTTTTCTATCTTTCCTATATAAATTACAACTTCATAGATGTAGTGTAATATAAATAAATTCGTTGGCAGATTTGCTTGAAGGCGGAGTAAGCAAGTTCTTGGAAAATTCTTGACTTATTGGCTTCGATTCTGAATAATATTATGATAATATTGCGTCGTAGTCCGTAAATGGACGCTTTTTATTATTTCTATTTCTTAAAATCTGCTTACACTATTAATAAATTATGAGTAAATTGCTTCTTCCATATAATGTTCGTCAAACCTCGCATGCTTTTTGAAATTGCTTTTTTGAGAAATGCAGCGATCAAGAACGTACTTCCCGAGCACTCATCCCAAGGATTTCCCCGAAGTGTCTTTCTTTGGGCGCACTCATAAAACCTCTTGACTCGCACATAATGATGTTTTTTATTCTCTTTCTAGATCGGAAGAATTTTAACATTCTTATCATTCTCTAGTTCATCATACGGCACCGTTCATTCTCCGAACCCTAATCATCCAAACCCCTTCCGCCTTCCCATCAAATCGAAACAAAAGGAGGCACTCGAAAAAAGCTCAAAAACTAAATGGCTTCGGGAGAGAGTCGTCAAAATAACACTTAGTGGCGGAGAGGCACTAACTCGGAAAAGAGTTTTCACGCTAATGGAGCACGCGGTTTTCGATGGGGGAGCGATAAAGGCCACTTGAAGAGTAACTTCGATGTAATACGTATGTGGCGTACACAAGGGAACAGTCTCACTCAAAAGAAATCTCGTTGGCAAAGTGTTCTTGGGCTGAGGGGTGGACACGAGGGGCGCGAATGTCCCCCCCAAACAAACAACGCAGGGGTCGCTGCTTTGAATGCGATTGTTTGCGACTTTTTCAGATGCAACTATAGCAGCACATCGCGGAAAAAGATTTTTGTGAAATAATTGGTGAGGTTTCTCATTGTGCCGGGGCGTATTCTCCTACGCCACCACGCTCGCCGTTTTTCAATTTAATTATTTGGGTGTTCTCTCCCGATTCACGCGCTCGTGCATTAAACTGTGCATTTTCCAGGAATAAAACGGAGAGGGAAATGGCTGTTTCCGAAGTCCACTCGTGGGCGCCGTTTTGAAGAAAGGGTTTCTTTATTTACTCCGTTGAACGGGGGACCACAGCCATATTTAATTAATTCTTTCTTCGAATTCTAAAGAGCTTGCAGAAGTTCTGATCACTTACATGTCTCCTTTTTAAGACCTGCGCGGAAGTTCTTGGGTTACCGTGTTCTTGAATACGTTTCGAAAATTGGAAATCGCTTGACGAACTCGCAGGCATCTGTAATTAATTCAACGATACGCTCATTGAAGGGGCAGTAATCTGTTTAATAAGGGCTTTCGGGGAAGGGATGGCGAGCGAGGTTTGTTTCCTTGTTTTTTTTCCTCATGCTCCTGTCATAATGTGAACTTTTGGGTTACATTTCTCCTACCACTCAGATTGAATTATCTCCCCCAGCGTATTTTATTCGCTATATTTTCGGTGCATGAATTGACTGTAAAACTATCTAAATGCGTACGTAAGTATCTCGGCAAAATTTTCGTAAATGCTATGCGAGGATTAGTGATTTTAGAATCACACAATAGATTTTTATGTTTTAAACATTTTGTTTTCTGAACCTCTCCCTAGCTAACAAGATTGGTTAAAAAAACGAACCGTAATGGAGAAGAGAATATTTACAATGCGAAGATTACCCTGAAATTTATAACATTCTCTTAAGTCTGTATCATCACATTAAAAATATTTAACATCTGTTTCAACTGTATTGCTGTGTATTAAAAGTATTTACAAGTTACCAAACTTTTTCCATTGATCGTAAGATGGACGCAGGTTAATTGTTGTAGTAGTATTGATTCCGTAAATTAGCCAACGGCAGAATTAATTCCCCAGGAGAGCGTATTTAAGGCAAAGAATCCCTGTTTCCCTATAATCGACAAAATATCCTAAATAATATTGGTCAGAAGAGAGAGAGAGAGTAAAATATATTTTTGATTCGGTTGGTGACGATTTACTAATACTCTTACACTTCTGAAGGCAAAGCTTTAGGTTTTTACATCGACTCCTAAAGGAATCACCCATTTATTGCAGGAAAATATAATATTCAGAACTCACTCTAGTGAAGTCATGACTATCTTCAGAATAAAGTAAAGATGAAGAACATTGGCGAGAGAAACATTTTATATCAAAAAATCTTTTGTAAGGATATATCTCAGAAAAATGATTAGATAGTTTACTAAATTACAAAAATATATCTCGGTTTTAAATGGTTTCGTGTCAAAAGTGGAGGAAAGAAAAGTTCTTTTTTTTTTTACTCTCTTTCTTAAACTATAAGAATATAAATCGGAGAGGCATTTCGCATAAACAGATAACAAACGGTGTAAGGTATATGAGGAGGGAAAAATATTTGGAGTAAAATTTAAATATTCCTTCATATATATAAAATTAAATCTTAGTTTTTGATGCAATCATAGGAGAGCTAGTTATTTTTTGCTTAAATGATAACGAATTGCGCATTTTTAAGTTAATCATGAGCTTATGGAAGTTGGATGGTTTGGAACATTAGGCTCTTCTCCGCTCTTTTCTTTAAGTAAGTTCTCCTTTTTAACCGTCAAAATTTCCTCATTTCAATCTAGATTCAGATATAATAGAAAACGGAAATCTATTTTCACCAGCAAGAATTTCTTCGACCGCTCATTTAATCCTCCCGCGTTAAAATTTTAAGTCTTTACCTTCAGACGCATTTCTCAAATATCATCTACAGCTATTTTAAAAAAAATTCACTTTACGCACATCTACAGAAAATTACCATTCGAACCATTACGAAAGATATTCAGAGAAGCTTGTATGAAACGTTGTTTCCACGCGATTGTTGATAATTTTCGTATAGGAAATGATAGATTAGGAGTCGCTATTGTTTTTGAGGAGTAATACTTGTTGATTTATTATCATCATTATATACAGCGAAAAATCAATCAGTCGGTTAATCATTTCAATCTTCTAATGATAGCTTTAGAAATGGAGTTATTTCCGAGAAGGATAGACTTCATCGGAGTCAGATCGGATTACTTATTTTATTTACTGCATACCTGTGCTTAGTAAATATATTTCTGGGTCATCAGGTGAGATAGTAGTGGTCCTTCTCACGCTTACCACATCTAAACTTCTAACATAGATCTTTTGTGTTTGTACTGTGACGACTGCTTTTATTGGTGGACATTTACGCCTACCTTCCATAAGTTGCTTTTAGATCTAACTTCTTCATCACGATGAAGATCCCAACGGATCGCTGAAACCAACGGATGAACATAGTGGAAGTCTTCAAATTGTCTAAAATTAAAGACCAGAAACGGAAATCAATTTTAATACAGTTGAGGGCTTCTCCTTGTTTAGATCCCCAGAATTCGAGTGTTTCTCGTGCTCCTTAGTCTCTCTGGCCAGGGATCATCGTCATTCATTCCTTTCAATTTGCAAAAGCCGTTTTGCTACTTCGATCCTTAACATTTTGAACAGAAAGAAAGATAGTTCAAAATAGAGAGGAAAAGAAGAATGGGATGGGTTCTTCAGGACGCACGCCTTAATGTGACAAATTATCTCTGAGCACGTTATGGCGTGCGCCCTGAAAATAGCCGAAGATATGGGGAGGTTAGAGAGCCTGACGCCACTGTAAGTCAAACCCTATTCCTACAATTGCCGGAGGATTGCTTCACCACGCCTACGAGGCACCCCACATCGGAGTGGTACTCGGTGGTAGTGTAATGGTAAAGCATTCGCCCGGCAAGTGGAGGAACAGCGTTCATCGCCTCAGACTTTTTCATCTTCTTTTATCGTCGAGCATATAACGTGGCGAGTCTCCCCTAATGGAGCACTCACTGAGAGCGGCTCTCTTTGTGGGTGCAGGTGGCATTGCGGAGGCAGCAGGCGCAGGAGGAGAACGAGGCGCGGGAGTTGGGCACTCTTCTCTGCTACGGAGGAGCCGCGGCGGCCGCTGCCGGGGGCGGGGCAGGGGTCGGCGGCGGCGGGAGCGTACCCGGCAGCGGTGGTGGCGGCGGTAGCGGGGGCGTGCCGTCCTCCTCCCCGCCTCCGCCTCCTCCCGCGCTGCCCCCTCCGCCCCCACTCTCAGAGCTACTGTGCTACGGAGCCGGAGGACCCCTCGCGGGAGGGGACGTTTCCTCCCCACCGTCGATGCACCACCATCACCCGCACCACGGACACCCTCTTCACGCACCCAACCAGCAGCCCCTCTCACCACCCCCGACCTCCTCCTCCTCCTCTTCGCCCCACAACCTCACTGCCTCCGGTCCGGCGACCTCCTCTCCATCCTCCGTCCCCTCTATCTCGTCCTCCGGTTCCATGGCTGAACACCACCATCACCCTAGCACCAACGGCCCTCCAATGTTTCACCGGCCGGCTAACGGCCTCATCAGCAGCCATTCTCTGGGGCTCTCCCTGGGGGCCTCTGGGGTGCACCCGCACCAGCAGCCGCTGTTCCCGGGAATGCACCCGATGCCGTCGCCGATGCACCACGCATCGCATCTCCATCAGCACCACTCCATGCAGCACCACCAGAGCCCCATGCAAGGCTACGACTCTCCTTCAGCTCACAGACGGCTATCAGGTAAGGAGAATTTCCTCATTTACCTCAGCTTTCGTAGAAGCATGTACTCATGTTGTTTGATAATTTAATTTTACGGAAAAATGTAAATATTTGATCCATGCATGCAGAAGCGTACGGAGGTTAATCGTTTCCCTCCGAACCTTAGATACGATTATACCAATTACTGTAATTTAGTTGGTATTAGTGGATTCGAAGGTTAATCCTTTCAGACCTGATTTCTAATAAGGATGAAAAATTATTACATGTATAAGAACACATTTCCTTCATGTGCCTGAATATATCACTTGTAGACGAAACATGTCGAATTCAATGTTGAAATTACAGTACGTTTTTCCTTTCAAAATGGTTGCTGCAAAACTTCAATTCAAGTTTCAAGAATTTAAGACTGACCATATTAATTTAAATTGATATTATGTTCAGTATATTGCGTATAGGGTCTGAAAGGTTTAATACTCTCTAGATTAGTGTTTCCCAAATTTTTCATGCTACCGTCTCTTTGGTTCAATTCAACGCATACAGCCACCCTCAGACCGTCATCTATGAAAATTGTTATCTACGCGACAAGCGCTTACATTTTGATGAATCATACGCTTTGATTTATGTGCTCATTCATAAGAATAGCATCAAATTTTCCACGGATAACAGGTATAGCAGTTAACTAGTTCTTTGATTGCTCTCGTTAAACCGTATTCAAAATGTATACAAATTTCTTTGGCTCTGCCTACGATTCAGAAAAATGCTCACTAAGGTGAAGAAAACTTCAACTCATTCTCATCAACAATATCTCATGATAAGGAGTGTTCTGGAAGTCTTTCACAAATGTCTTTTCCATACGAAATACATGGCATCATCAAATATTTTGTCGAATGTTTTCTTGCTTTAAAACTACAAAATCTTTCCCTCAAATTTCTACTGTTTTTTTGTTCACCCTAAAACTCCGGTGTATTTTGAATTTTTGTAATCAATCCATGAATGGATCCAAAAGTTGCTGATCATCCATGAGTATATTGAGATATATGATTGAGTTTATGATTAGTAAACTGAAAAATCATTCCCTAGCTCTCTTAACATCCCCGTTACCATTATAATAACATACATCCACAATTATAATCCTAGTATTCGAATCTTAGTTTCCGATTCTCTTCTTAATATACTCCCATCTCTTTATTTTTATGTCGGTCTCTCTTTTTCTCTTTATATTTAAAGTGATTTTACCCAACTGAAAGCCGATGGCAAACTGGCTTGCGTGAAGATTGCTCACACTACATGATATCCATGTGTTATAGCTTTACATCATGATTGACCTACATTTTCAATAGATTTTTCAGTTTCATGGAGATTCGTCAGTAAGATTTTAATATTTTTAATGTTGAATTTTCAACTTCTTTTCAACTTCGTCAAGATAACTTCTCATCGGTACACAGTACCAATTCATGGTCTCGCAAATTTTTAGTTAATGGAGATGTGTATTTTGGAGGAAGGAATATATGGGAAGCACTGAATTATTTTATGCACCCCGGAATTGTCAGCAAGGGGGGTGATTTGAACTTATTGCCCGACCGCGGCGGCGGGGTGGTTACTATACTACCTGCACTATAACCCATAGGTCCCGGGTTCGTGCCCCAGTAATCAGAATTTTCAGGTTAGGGCATGGTTGTGTGTTCGTCAGTAATAAAAGTTATTAAAATGGATGTATTTGGGATCTTCCTGTTTCAAATAAAGATTTGATTATTATTATATTTGATTTATATCATTATGATATTTTTATTTGTATTGGTTTGATTACATTATTAATATTAAATCAAAAATTCCTTGCAAGCCTATCAAAAATTCACTGAAGTTAAGTCTTCCGATTTAGTTTCCATCGATCGTTAAACAAATGAAACAATGCTCGATGAGATTCATGGTTTTCCATTCCACGAGAATCTTCTCGAGATCCTGTAACGACAGAGACGGTATGAGATTCTTTCGTGAGACAGAAACTGGAGTCACACGCGTATTTCGAATGAGGAGCAACACGTTTCGAGTCCTCAATTTCGGAGCGGCACAAGTATCTGAAGGGGGGGACTCCTTGAGGAATCCAAGTGTCGGTGGGAGGGTGCAAAGGGTTTGCACAGATAAAAGTCGTCGACCCAAATGACGGGACCCCCTGCGAAGATATTGCTTCGGTCGGAAAGGGGATCGCAATGGAGAAAGGAGACGCCGAGAGACACTTTTGTACTACAGTGCTCTTGTCCCTTTTTATTGAAATACTCTCTCCCTTTCTCTGTTTCCTCCTTTATCTTAAAACAGAAGAAGAGACCGCGCGAAAAGTGAGTCGACTGAGAACGATGAAACGCTTTCGGCTGAGGGTAATATTCCGGCGCCTATTTCTCTTCCTCGGAACCTTTTATAAGAGAAGATATTTCCTGGAATGTTTATTACACACGGACGGAAATTTCTGTTTTTCTATTTCGACTCGTATATTGTCAGGTACGGATAGTGTTTGTTTCAAAAGGAATTGCGTTACATTTTTGTTTCATTCAAAACAGATGAATCGGATACGTATGAATTTCTTGAACAGATCTTCGAGAACTGATATTACTGTCGACATTGGAAATGAATTTTCGGGACTTTTTAATGACAGACCTTCAACAACAGGCAGTTTTGATCATCTTCTATATAGAAATCAAATGAAATGAAAAATCAGAAATATGAAGTTTTATGATAAATGATGAAGTTTTCTAAAGATGAGTAACTGCGACATGCAACTAGCCTTTTCCAAATTCTATTCTAAAGTAGTATAGTAAAATGAAAAAAAAACTTGAAGTAATGATGGGTTCGAGTCATTGCTACGTTTAATTATTCAATGCTGTTAATGTTTAGCCGTGCGTTTAACATGCGACATTCTTTCTCTTATCGGGAGGAATGTAATTTCTCGTAAAGCGGCGAAGATTATCAAATCTCGATAGAACAGCCCCAATAACTTGTTTACATATTGATCGTTTCTATCAATGCAAAGCAATAGTAATTATCTGAAAAAACGAAGAAGTCTTTCGATAAAAGAGCAATAATAAGATTATTGTAAGTGCATGAAGACTCGAGAGATCCAGGGAACATTAGCTTATCTATTAATTACAATTTACGGGAGAATTTATCATGAATACGAATCACATACCAGTTGTAACGTCAACATCAAATGAGATGCAGATTTACTCTACTCCATAAATACATAACTTTAATTACAAATTGTTAAAGTCTTTCGGGTGTGTAAATAGTTATATGTACATTTATTCTTTGATTGAACCCATACATTGGATGTTAAACATCGCGAAGTACATTTTCCGTACGCCTATTTGAGTGGGCGTAAGGATTTACTTGGGGAATATATGAGTGGACAGGATATCGCCGTAAATGGTCACAAATACAATACGCGGTAGAGTGTGGCGAAGGAAATGGAGGGAACGTAGGGATTAAATCGGAAGCAAAATCCTGGATTGGTCTTAATTGGAGTGAGGTGGAGTGGTGGAAGAGGGGAAGCGATCAAAGACCCGCAAGTTCGTACAAAAGACAAGCGATTCATTTAGGCGGAGGGAAGTATTAACCGCTGTAACATAATAAGCCCGCAGTCGCCATGGAGATGTTTTTTCCCCATTCGAGGGTATTTGGGCGTGAAGAGGACGTTTATGAAGCGAAGACCCATCGATTGCAACCTACAATTAGAATTCTTCATCGATCGAACCTTTCTCGCTTTCGCCTTTTCTTTTCGTTTGAGTTCTCCATTTGCTGCTTCCGATCTTTAAGCCTTTTCTATCATTCTACCGGATCGCAATACTGCGTGAGTAAGTAATAAATCCGTTGGGATTAAACGAGCTTTGCATCTCATCAATTTTATCACAAAAATTTATTTAATGAGCAAGAACAATTTGTACTTTTTCCACAAATTAATTTTAAAATTTATTTATCTTATTATTTGAGTTAGATCGAAAAGAAGGAATTTGGATGAATAAATAATATTTGTCTCGACTCCTATTACTTTCGAGGAAAAAATCACCTTTTCGTTAAACACTCTAATATCTTTATAATTGAAACTACTCAATGCACGGCGCACGTGACTGTAACCAATCTGTTTAATCTTGGCCTTTATTTTATTCCACCTTGTATTAGTTTCTGTGAATTACTGTCTTACCGGGAATAACTATTTCATTGTTAAAAATTCGCTGAAAAAGCCTAGAAAAAAGTCGATCGCGATGGATCTATCGATCGCTTAAGATATTTTGATCGATCAAATCTTTCTATCGAGATCATTGGAAATTCAAACTGAAATTATGCAATAATTATTTAAAGCATCTTACTTTAAGATGTGTATTACTGCAAAGCCATCTTGCAAAAGGGTCCTTATTCCATTCACAACCTATTACAAGAAGCAACGCATATGCATAAAATGTAGAGTGAACTAGTTTCCCCTTGCGTCACTTACTGAGCCAGAAAGTATGAAAGGAAAAGTAGTTGCAGCACAATCACTCTATTTATCACACATTGCATTAAATTATATGAGAAGTGACCAAAATGAATGCCATTACACAGTAATACATTACAAGGCTGAACAGCTTTTCAAAAAAGTCGTTAATGTCCTTGGCTCCCGGATAGCCAAGTGGATAGTGCGTTCGCTTTTGGTGAAAGCTTTTCTAGATTCGATTCCAATTGGCAGGCCATATGTGGGAAAAGACCTCAGCTGTCGAATCACTATTAATTATACTATTATAATATTTGATGGTTTCGCCTCGGTAGATGATATTTTCCATCAAAAACCAACATCGCAGTCGGTCACCGCCGTGACTCCCAGAGGAAGCACAATGGGCAAATAGGATTTCAGAGGCCGTAATTTCGAGGCTATCATTGTACTCCTTCAGTTTTAACTGCCCTTTGTACGGATTATGGGAAGAATAGATGGCGAAACATAAATAGGGAGATAGATCAGCACCGGAAATAGGAAGAATCAATCGCAGACTTAGGAAAGAGTCACGCATCGGAAGGGGGGTTTGCGTGAGTAATAATCAGACGCTGTTTTTTAATTCCATATTCCATGATCCGATGGCCGACGATAAAAGAGGGGCAGTCGTAGGGTTTTCAATGGGTTGGTGGGGTTGAAAGAGCAAGGGGTCGACGCGAACTGTGGCTTACGAGGCGACCACGTGCCGCATTTAATAGTTGGAGGGGATTCTTTGCTTGAAAGGAGTCAGCCTCTCATCATTTTACGCTCTCTTCGCCTAAATCGTTCTTCTTGCAGTCTGTCAGCGCCCACTATTCTATACCTCTTCCCCTCTCCCCGTTCTCTTTCAGTATCTCCCAATAACAATTCGATCTTTCAATAACTGGTTCTAACACCTACCATCGCTGCTTTTGTTTAACATTCTCTCATCCCATGTTTTAATTCGACTACTCTTTAGCGATTCTCGCTATGATTAAGAAAATTATAGCCGCTCCCCGAAGCATACTTCACGCTTTCGGCTTTGTTATAATTTTCCGTAGAACTTCTAATTTCTGTCATTATAAGTGAATTAACTGTAGCACACAGTTTGTTTCGTCCTTATTTATTTCGTAAATTTCCTACAAATATCAATTCTTGGACAGTTATAGTGAGAGACATATACAGCAAGAATGGACCACACATCTAGAAAAATCCGATTAGCCGATTCTTCTTCTAGCCGTTCCGCCACACCACACTGCCACTGTGGTCGGGATATATTTTATCCTGGATTTTGTATCGTGTAACGAAAGCCGCGATCGAAACAGATTTGCAATAACTTAGCACAATATATCGTGCACCTGGAAAAATTCTCGAGATGTATCGAAAATTCTCAGTAACGTTTCATTTTTTCACTTGTGCTTATTCCTCAGGGAATATTAACTCCTAGATGCACATTTCACGGCATAGTACCGGCTTTTTTATATTTTGCATTCGAAAATTCGGATTTGTTTCTTCTAAGGTGAATAAAGCAAACGTTTTCAACTCAATGTGATGAACGGGGTATTATGTTCCTGTTCTATTAGCTTAATGTTACGCACAAAAATGCACATGCCTAATAATGAATCCATTGCAAGGTGACATCATTTTAAATTTAACGCATTTCTTCATAATTTTCTTTCCTAGTCAACATCTTTCGCCTCCAGCACATCATTACATCTTACCGTAAGTTTTCTTTCCACTGTCATGATATAAACGTTTTACCTTAGGATTGTAAATTATACATTTGTTGTAAATATGTATTTGCTGTGTATTTTATATGCAATATAAATACACAGCAAATATATAGATTTCCAGAGCTATTTTATGGTGGACATATCTGCGCACCAATTTTAAAACTCCCGTAAAGCACGTGCTGAGAAAATAACTTTGAGCACTATTGAACGTCTTACAATCAATTTTATTGACTGCAAGCATTTAGTCAGGTTTAAATGTAGGATTAACTCTCGTATGGCAAATGAGATAGCCTTTACATTTTGCTTAAAAATAAGAAATTCCTCTGTATTTGTGACATTGATGATGATAATGGAAATAAATTCCTAGATTTACAAAATATATCGCAAGCGGATATATTTTTGTCGACACTACGACTTTTACTCCCCTTATAACGATTCCATGCTAATGGAAGATGCTTGATATTTTGGACAGTTAGATCACTATATGTCTTAAAATTTTTCTTCATTTTTGAGGAGGAAGGGCAAAAACAGTCACCTCTTTCAAGGCATGGTGATGGAGGGCTATCAATGATGAGTAGAAGAAAGTGACTTGTCCATAAGCTCGAAGACGCTCATAATTTTCTTAGCATTCCATGGGAACTCAATCTCTCTCAACTCTACGTTGTCACATTTTGTTCTTTACTTTTATTATTTCTTAGGTATTATATTAAAGTAAATTTGAAATTCCGTAGATCTCCAGTTACCCGTACCCGAGCTTAAATCGACCCCCAGCATTATCACTTAGACTCCTGGGATTCGATATCAATGTAGTAACATAGGAAGTATGTTATAGGTGGGGACATAGATTTGAGAGGGACTGATTTCTCACAAAAAACTATGGAGATGAGCATCTCTTCGTTTACAGATACGTCTCTTTAATCTCTTCATCTTTAATTGGTGTTCCTCCTCTACAAAATGTCATTTTTCTTTATTCTCCTCTTCCCTCGTAAAGATAAACTTGAAGAGATATAGGTCATGCGTATTTTTGAATCTTTGTTAAGATCGTGATCTGGTATGAGATTCAATAACTTCTTCTTTCGCTATTCTAGACATTCCGCAAAAGTAAACGAAGATCTCTTTGAAATTTTCCAGCGAATATCGGTACGGTTCACGCACAATGGAGCAATGATCTATAGAGCATTCTCTATCTTCGCAGTGCAACGTTTTCACTGCGATCGAAAAGTTATTTTTGAAGAGACGTCATTAAGGGACGTCCTTAACAGATCAAGTTATTGCGCCCTGTGATGCACCCTCTTCAAGGCGAGCACCCTCTTCGCTACTGTACACACTCCCCTCTTTTGTGTCCCCACATACATACACTTCCCCAATCAGTTTCCGCTGCCAACCACTCGTAAGTGATACACCACTTAAGGATCTTCTATCATCTCGCTCCCCTTTTCCACCAATTTAGCTCTCCTTCTCAGCTTCCTCCCTTCACAATTGGTCATTCAAAGTTTTACTCTTTTTTCATCCTAAAGATTTCGAGTCCAATCTCTACTTTCAATTCAAGCCATTATTAATAAATATATATATTTGTAAATAATCTGAATGTCATTAATTTCAAACGCCATTTGTCTTGGCGGGGTACAATCTTTGCAGTCATACTTTCCCTTTCTTTCTTTCCGTTCTTAAAAGACTAATTTGGAAATAGACTTTTATTTTAAAGTGTTATGTAACTTAACACTTCATTTTAAGTGCTATGTAAGTAACTTTTTCGCTGTGATCTCAGGAAGAATTTTCGAATCTTTTTCCTCATGAAAAAATGAAATCAAATTTCGTGCACCATTAATTACTCAGTTCCAGATGAAAGTATATTTCAAATAAATAACAGCTAAATATTCGACAACAGTGAATTATATATTGCTTAATAAGAGTTAAAAAAAATCAATTAACAGCCAAAAATCTTAATGAGGTAATAATGGTGTTACTTAAAAGGATAATTTTCACTTTTTCGAAAAAGGCAAAGAAAGATAGATGTAAGTTTCTCTTTCAAGCGCGCACTTGGGGTTTCCGCAATTGGGGTTCAAGTACGGATTGTCACTCATAATTACGTACTTCATCCTCTTACTATAAGCTCAAGGGCGATCAAAATACAAGGTGTACTGGTAGAATCATGTTGGGGCAGGAAAGGGGGCTAGCCATCCTTTCGGTTGTGCGTCTGAAAAACTTACATTATTAAAAGTTACCCTACAGAAAATCAACGGACAGCTCTGCTAATATTCAAATACTCATTTGTTTGCTTTCACGTTCTTATTAAATAATTCACAACCTTCTGATAGCATCACTTAAGCTGAAATTTAATTATAAACCCGAGAAAGATTGAGTTCATAAAACTTGCATATTTTTTCACCAATTTCTTTTGCTTTTCGTTCTCTGCGAGCTATGAAACAGCTAAGATTGGCCATCCTATTCAGAGTTGCATCACTAAACGTAATCACGTAATCATTGCCTTCCTTTATCGTCTCAAATTCAAATTTTTCGATTTCATTCCATTACGTTTAATTAGATGCACATTAACTCAGAGCCTTAGAAAGTTATGGTCGGTGCAATTCAACACATGCCTCTAGAAATTATTCTGCGATTTCGGAACTGAGGGGGGATTTCATTTGACGGAAACGAGAGCAAATAGTTTCGGAAATAAGAGTCCTAGAAATAAAAAAACGCACGATAGAATCCGAAGCGATGAATATTTACGCTGCGCAAAGAACAATGAAAATGTACGCCATGAATTGAAATTTCGGCAGAAGTTTTTCTTTTATTTGCGAGTCGAATTTTTTCCGCGCCTGTATTAATTCTTTTCTGTTCTGATTAAAATTCCCCATCTCCACATCCCCTTGCCTCCCAACGCTACAGATTTTTTTTCTCATTCGTCCTGAACAATATTCAAAACTGGCAATATGAAACCCCCGTCGAAGCTGCAAAAGTGCGTCATCAAATCGAAAACACAATTTTTATGTTCGATTGGAACTTTTTCCGCGCTTTTTTCTCCCTTTCACCTCTGTGTCGAGTCGAAAACCTTTCTGCCTCGAAAAATAATTGGTTTTTTGAAATCGAGTACGCTTCGGCGGCATTTAAGATTACAACATCGTGCTGTACATGGAAAGGTTGTTTGATAAACGATCTTCAACTAGGAGAAATGTTCGCAGAAGCTCCGTTTCTGAAGACGAATGGATTTCGATAGAGAAAATGTTACTTGAATCACTTAACAATCTGATAATGAATAGGAAGAGGATGAGGATAAAAAATATCTGAAAAAGAAGATGCTTAAAAAGAGGTTTATGGGTATTTTAAACGAGTAACTATGAAGAAGTTGAGGAAATATATGTACCATTTCAGAAGACAATCCATTCAGAAGGAATGATGTACTGTTCTTCGAATGATGCGCAGTAGCAAAGATGATAATAAAAAACTGTTTGATTTGGGGTTATTGTAATCGTCTTTCCTGGCAATACCAGTGACATGTTTAAAAATTGTTTTATAGAAAAAATAGATTACGGATGGTACAAATGAAACGCATAACTTGTGTGTATATATATATACATTAGTAAACGTTAGTAGTTCCTAGAGAGATGTTACCTCGGATTTGTTTACATTTTAGCCAGTTAACCTTTTAAGTTGGTATTTCTGTTTCGTATATCTAGCTGTGTATTTGTAGCATATCATACTGGACTCATTTACAAATCAAATTAGCATTAAGTTCAGCTGATGAAGTTAAAATTAGCATTAAAACATTTAAATCGTATGATATCTGTATTTTACATTATTTAGGGGCGTTTAGTTACTTGGTATATACTTTTTAGGGTAATTCATCTACATTTGCTATAATTAATTAGCTTCTGAGTTTATTTACTTTATTTTCTTCGAATTAGTGCCACTGAAAGTCTTAGCTATTTTATAGATTCGCATTCATTAGAATGACCAATCATAGTTCACTTTAACGAGGCATAAAAGATGGTAAGGCAAAAAAGAACGGAATCGGATAGAGTAATTGAGAAAGTAGAAAGAGAAGGGGATTGTGGGAGTATTTCTCGGCTCTATATTGGCGGGGGTGGGAATACGGAGGAGGGGTTGTCCTACGTCAACCTGAGAACACATTCGAAATGGGCGTTGCGCTTTGTGAGCTGAGATTATTTGAGGATGAAGAACGAAGGAAAAGATCCAAGTCAAGCAATAAAGGCCATAATGTGGGATAACAGAAAAATGAAATTTCAACATTCCTCCGTCAAACACGTTATTCCCTGTAGCCGATGGTATTGTAGCAATGAGGGATTTTTACCTTGACTCTTAAAATAAACGAAGTACCGATGACGCATGTTGAAACATATCGGTATTTTGGTAATACAATGAGTACGTGAACTATACAATAGAAAAGATCTAACATGATTAGAGTTTAACCGTGAAATAAACGATCTGCACAAATATATCCTTGCATCCCCTCCTCGGAGGAGTATACTCCCGAGGTCATTTCGGACGTGGGATCCCACCGGAAATGGAATCGAAACGCTCTGCGAGTGGAACGCTTGTGATAGAAAGTGTAGATTGCCTGATGTCGCTATCTTAATTAGCTATCAAGTAAAGGTATTATTGAAATTTGAACCCTTAAATAATAATACAATAATAGCGTTTGGAAATGTTTAATTAGAATCCTTTTGCTCGGTTTAAAAGCTCAAAGACTGCTAAAAACTAATCCATCTATAGCCAGCTAAGCTACGAAACATCTTCTATCTGCTTTAAAGCCGTTATCTTTTAAGTTTTACATTTTTCATTCTAAAAATAAAATATAATGAATGCCTTTACCCTGAGGACGTTTCCCTGGATTCGCCCTGAAATTATTTTCGAAGTTTAGGGAAAGGAAATTCTGTATAATCGGTTGAGTTAAAATAAAAAAGGTTTTAAACTATATATAAAAGTTACTTTACCAATTCATAGAAATATATAGCTGGCGACTAGTATCGAATATTGAATAGTCATCGTCGAGCCTGCGTTTTAACTCAAGCTATTCAACATGTTAAAACCTTGCAAAGTTACGGCGTCCTCCTTGAATTTAAATTCTGTTTAGCTTTCGGAATGTCAAATTCACAAGGAAATCATTTGCCTTTTAATTCGAAATCTTCAAAAGTTTTGCGTAAAGAAGTTCCTAAGATTTAGAAAGTAGCCTTGTAGTAGATACACAGAGTTGAGCAATTATTTCGAAGAATTTAGATAAATTTTCGCGAACTTAACAAACGAGGTATCGCGGAAAATATACTCCCAGAATTCAGACGAAAATTACCTTGCTTGCGAATAACAAACGATTTCACGATGAATAACTCTTCAATTGAGCCAAATATTCCATAGAAGAATTGTTTAATTTTAAACCAAATTGCCGGCGAAATGAATGCAGCATTTCACAAAGAACTGACGGAAGAAAGCAAAGACGGAGTAGCGGAAATGTTTTTACGTGAGGTTCAAATGAAATAAATGCACGTTGGCTCGTTCAATACTGCGAGACTACGTTACATTGAAATAAATATTTAATGCACCGCCGTTCGCATTTTCCACTCCTCCGCTTTTCTCTCGATCATCCCTCCCTCCGCTTTATTTAAACGGGGAAAAGGTTGCAGTCAAAGTTAGCATGAAACTTTTTTATAAGTTTTGCTAGGTTTTTGAGCGATCATTAGCAGCGTGAAGGGTTACGAGAACGCGCTCGCAAAACATTTCACCCGTGAATGACCAGCGCAGGGAGAAAGACGAGAAGAAAGGAAGCTTTTTTCACCCTCTGCCCATCGGCCTATGAAAGAGAGAGGAAAGCGCTGGAAAAACGGACCTCTTTTATTTCCGCCATTTTTATTCCGCTTATCGGAGGAAAATTATGTAGCGCTCTCCGTTGCTATCCGGCGAATCAATAACGGCCATGGAAACACTCGCTTCAAGTTTCCGAAACATTCCTGAGTAAAAAATACGAGGATGCCTATGAGTCGGACGCTTGGATTGCCCTTTATATATCCACTAGAGCCTTTGCTAAAAAATTCCACCCGTGGCTTATTAACAATGAAGTGGGCCATTCACGATGTGGAATTGTAGATATCGATTAAAAAGCTAAAAGTATGAACGAGGAATGGAATCGAGGAAATAAAAAAACGTTGGTTGCAACCCATACATTTAGATTTGATTTGAAAAATCCAGCTCAAAGTGCCTCGCGTGGAGCTTTTATGCGATTCCTGGCGCGGTGAAGGACTCCATCAATAAACATTTAATGTGAGAGCTCTATATGTATAACATCTCGGGGAGAAGCGGAGTTTAATCTGAGATGGAGCAGGAAAAAGTGACTGAAGATTGGAGGAAAAAAGTAAGAATAGAACGGTCGAAGAAAATGAGAAGATTAAACGGGAAGTCAAGAAGATATAGAAATAGAGGAATAAAATTGTCTCTGCCCGGAATTTTAGCAGAATAGCATTGCATCAGCAATTCGCAGAAAAAAATCATCCAAAGAAATGCGCAAAAATACGTCAATAGAAAAAAATGCATAGAAGTATCGACCATTCAGAATATTATAACGTCTTTTATTATAAAATTTTTGAAATTATCGGTATGTGATATTTTTTCAGCTACCTTATGTTCATTTTTTCATTGTCCACAAGTCATTCAATTTGATCACTTCTAATTGAATGCAATGGAAAAAGTTATTCTTAGGGTCATGATATATCTTTTAAACGAACTTGCTCCCCTAAGTAAATGAATAGCGCTTTAGTTCAGTGAAGAAAGAAATGAAAAACTACCTCATTCTGCATACTAAGCCTCGTTTTCCCGCTCTCATCCCCCATATGGGATTTCGATAGCTGATAAAGGAGTCCAGATCATCCAATCAGCCTTCGGGTTAATGATTACGGACAGACACATCTTATTTGCGATTTCATTTTAGATCTCAAATTAGTGGGTATTTTTAGTTAGAAATATTACTGCTTGAAGTGACGGAGAATACCTTCCATCGTTCTATATATGAACGACTTAAGAGTTTCCAGCTCCAGAGAGCGATCGATGGGATTCGTACTGACTGCTAGATCCAGAATTTCATATAATGTGCGGATGATTTTAAAATAATAACTTAGTAGATTTCTTATAGATTGCTGGTAACTTCATTCGAGCGCTTTTTTGATTAAATGTAATTTATCATCATGTGATATTTCATCAACTTTGCAATACGATGGAGGGATAAATCATCATATAATAATAAGCATAATAATAAAATAAAATAAAAAATAAATAGAAATATTTCTCTTATCTTACTATTTAGAATTTTATTACTTTATCAGGACATGGATGGAGATTAATCCATATTGAATGAGATATTAAGCTCACAAGCTAAAAATGAAATTAAAGATAAAAATCTAACTAAATATAAAAATAATTTTTACATGCTTGAAGTTCTAATTAAATGTAAATATACTTACGCACTAATATATTTTCCTTAAAGAACAGGAACAAATAAAAATGAATTCGAAAAAGAAAAGTATAATAAAGGGTAACTAATTACCGATTAAAACTAATGAGCCCAGATTAAAAAAATAATACGTGAGAGAAGCAAAATGTCGGTGTAAATGGAAGAGCATGCTAATGGAATGGATAGCCTATTTCTGAATAGGATTCTGAAATCTTATTTGCCTAGAGGCGTCAGATACTCAACAATCGCTAATCAAGGGGTTGAAGGGGCGATTGCCCGCTTTGATGACGTTATAGTCCAAGCAATTCATTTAGGATATGACGAAGAGCTGGAATATCGTTGTGAAGTTTTTCTACTATCAACATTTATCTACGATACATATCATGATAAAGTGGCATTTAAAGGTTAAATGCAAATGAATTCATAAGAAATTGTCTCAGATCGCCGCCCCTCTCGGAAAGTTTTTGGATTTACTTCCAGTCATCCTTGAATCTTAAACTTCGGGATGGATGTACGAAGAAAGTTTTATTTTTCATTCAAAATCTCGACCGAAAAAAGTTGTTACAATCATTAGTATTACTACGCCTTTCCTAGCCACATTCCTATTTGTTTCAATTTCCTGGAGAGAAAAACCCGATCAAAGGGAAACCAAGTAACGGTCACCCGCATCCTTAGAACACTACGTTTTTAAGTAAAATGGGCTTTATAGAAATTTAAAGAATGATCCATGAGAGCTAAGCTAATTGTAGAACGAGATATATAAAACGTGTTGAAATGGCAAAGGAGTAATTTGAAAGAGGAGAAAGAACGAGAGGAAACAGAAATGCAATTGTGAGACCATGAAAATGATTGTAGGAGTAAAGGAGAGATGGCAGAATAAGAAAAGAGAAAGAAATGAAAGGGAGAGAAGGAATAAATGGAAGGAGAGAGGCAGTCGCTAATGTCCTTTTATCGCATTTCTCATTCATGGCTCGAGCCTCTTCCCAGTCTATTCAAATAACATCTCATTTCGAAGCCACAATTTGAAAACAAAATTGAAGTGGTCACACAGCCTCTCGTGTTGCCTTCTGTGCTTGCCCTGGACACTTGACCTCATCTACACTGCACCACGCCACATCAAAAACCGCTCGCCATCCCTACATTTCTCAAGCGTAACCGTAAACTTCCTCGTTTTCCTTCTTTTATCTTGTTCTATTCTCCGTTTCTTTCTTCTTTTACTCCGCTCGCATGTTTGATCTCCGCCTTTCACTCAACCTGAAATTTATTCCTGGTCATGGGCCGTTATCCTTCTTTCTTCGTATTTTTTAGGCTTTAGAACCTGTAACGACTCCATACTCTCCTTGAGTTGGTCACTCCATGTTTTCCTTTGGTATAGCATAGGTAATCTCTTTTAGAAGAAGAACGGATATCTGATTGAAATTTTAGTATGATTTAATACCAATAAAATATAGGAATTATCAAATCTTTTATTACTAGTATTTAGTTTATATTATTACATTACTTAAAAATTCCTCTTCGTTCTTTTTTATTATTGTTCTTAAAATTTCTCATTTTCTGTAGAAACTAATGGTAAAAAAAGAAAAACCTTTTAAGTTATACGTTTTGTCATATCACAGCTACTTCTGCAATCCTCAAGAATAATTTAAACTGAGTGCTGTTGTGCATTTAAGACATTTATCTCTAGTTTTGAACTATGTTGGTGCCGTGCGAGTGGTTCCACAATAAATCTTTGCTTCTGCAGTGAAAAGTAGTTCGGCAAATTTCATTGCGATAAAGATAAGGATGTCATAAATATTTTAATGAATTAAATATTTGCGCTATGTCAAACAAAAATTTTTAGGGAAACGTCACAACTCAATCGATCGAAACAAAATTTTACGAATCGTTCTCTTGATTGATATTTTAAACCTTAATTAAACCGAATATGCTACGTAGCCTACTTAATAAAGGCAGCGCTATTTCTCATAATGCTTTTTAATCCTTTTTTGTATTTAGTTTGCTTATTCAATAAGGCTAGCTTGTGTACTTATCTGGTACCCGCCATCTGCAAACCATGAGAACGATTCAAGGTCCCTATTTGCAGAGGAAGCATTTTCTTCAGTTCAGACTTGAGAGTTCTTTCAATTTTTTTGCATCGATATCAGTGAAATATGTTTTACTTTAGAATGCGGTAGTGCGTGAAGCAATTCTCTATTTTTTTCAGACTTATTTTTTTAAGCATCTTTCACTTAAATTATTTCATGGGTAATTCTGATTAATATATTTGCCTCTCAAACAAATCAAATCAAACAAATACATCTCCATAAAAATAATTTCAGCTAAGAAATAGTTTACGGAGTGTTTCCAACCACAACTCATTAGCATCAATACTTTATCACTCGGTGATATTGAATATTGATTCATTTTTCTTGTCTCGAGCTTCATTATACTAGAAAGTTCAAAGATGTTCTGAATTTTATTACATGTTGAGTTTACAGATATCTGCCTCGTAGGTGGAACTAAATTCCTTAGTTTGGAATTCAGCTATACTTATCATTTGTTTGCCATGTTGCTTGGATATTACGTTTGAAAACAATAAATTTACAAGACAATTATTTACTCTTTACTTACGTATGCTCACGTAATTATTAATTCAAGTTTGAATATTTGGCGATCAATTATATGGAGATTCCTTAAAAATGTTAAGTTTAGGTAACTCTCAAATTTTCATCGATTTTGTGTAATACTTGGTATTTTATAGTTAATAATTTATACATCCTGTAAATGTATTATATTTAAAATTTTTATACAATTCTTATCACATAAATCGTACCTCACTCGGTTTTTCTTTTCTAGATAACCATATTATTTGCCTTATTGATCACAATACTTTCCTATTATGGCGTACGGCCTTCGTTCTATTCGTACGCATTTCCGTGCATTGCTTTTATTATTAAACCTAAATACGTCTCTTCAACCTCTCATTTACCGCATCCATCCAGGTTTGGTTCTCTACCTTTGAACCCGTTCACCTTCCTCTCATGTTAGTCATTCTGCTAGCATCCATCCTTCCTATACGTAAGTGTTAATGTAAGGGTCATTTTGATACTGGCCTCGTAACATTTCTTTTGGCCTTTTTTCGATTAATTACTGCTTCTATCTCCATTGTTTTTGTCAAATATACTCTAAATATACTTATTTCCAATCTCAGTAAATTTACTCGTGCTTCCCTGACCCCCTGACTTTGGACTTCATACAAATAGTAGTTAATAATTATTCTTGCTAAATAAATTCGTATAAGATGTTTCACATTTTTTCATCGATTTATTCCGCTGAAAGTGGATTATGTCGCTTTATGATGAAAGGGACGTTGCATTTTCTGCAATTCCGTTTATATTTATCAGTGATTAAACTCTAGAGCCCATTATAATTACGTATCCCTATTATTGAATTTTTTATTATTTTTTCACTCTAATTTTCCTAGTCTGTAATGTCACTGAAACATTCCCCAAAATCTTTTCTGCGTCCTTAAACAAACAAATTTAGATATCTATTGACTCTTTTAAAGTTTCTCTGATCATTGAAATTTATATAGAAGCGCAGACAATTGTACTCACGTGCCTTACTCATTCCCAAGTTTCTCATTTATCTTATCGTAGAAAGCATATTTCCCGTTAATGTTAATCTCCACATCGTGCCTTTCTATTTGACCTGATCTATCTGAAATAGCGTATGGAGGAGCACTCGTGGGTTTTTCGCAACAAACTTTCCCGGAATAAACTGTGGTTATGTTGAGAGAAAAGCGTAGGATTGGCGGGGGATTAAGCGTGGGAGGGATGAGTGGGATGGAGTGGATCGTGGGGAAACGGACTCATCGAGAGGCATAAAAGGCTAGAATACTTTCCGTGGCCGCTCACACTAACAATTGCCTGATTACTGACCAACTCCAGAGAGGGAGCCGTAAGTGGGAGAGAGAATAAAAACCAGCGACGGTTTGAGGGTGAAAAAATCCAAAGATATTTTTAATACCGAACGGAAAAAGGGGAAAATATTCGGAAAATAATTTTTGGCTCGAGGAGCAGGAGCAGGGAGCGGAGAGGGGGCAGCACCTTCGATTTATTTTCGGACGATATAATTTCTCTCCGCGTATTCCTTTAGCCATAAATGTGGAGTGGATTAAGGGTGCAGGAATTGAATAGGAAGGATACTTGACTTGGAATGGCCACCCTAATTGCCTCCAGTCAATTTGAGCTGACCCTCTCCTTCAGTGTTAGCTTGCGTGCGAACCCATCCTCCCCACTCCCACTCTCCGCCTAATATCCATTCCTCCCCCACCCCCTTCGCCACACCCCGCTAATCCCCCCCCCAAAGCCCCCTCTCAGACTCAATGCGAATTGCTGCGCTAATTCTCTCTTTCAGTTTAACTTTCCTCTATCTCTCTCCCAATCCTCGAATTACCCATTCCAACACTTCATCCGGAATATCCTCGTTCGAGTAGGTTACCGTCATGTATCGCCATTTAATGGAGTTTTAAACTGTTCGCGGAATAACGACTTAGACCTCGTCAATTCGCTATTCCAGAACTCGCAAATTCATTTTCTATGTTCGCATTGAATTGAACGACCGAAGACACGTTCGTTAATTTGATGATTCGATTTGCTCTTTGTCTACGGATTCTTCCAGCAGTTTGTCTTAGACCCCGGTTCAAGAATCAGGATCCTTTCTAGGTAGACCGCGGGTGTGAAAGCGCAGGCGAAACCATAAGGCCGCATTTATTTAGTACATATTCAGTGAGTGCAAATTCAAATTTAGACTCAGGAATATTAATACTTCGCTCTGAATTCTATTTTATTTCCTGTAGATGTAGTTAGCGGGAAATATGATTTACTTGAGACTAGGTCGGAATCAAATTATCGGCTCTCGGATAGCTAAGTGGACAGCGCGTTCTGCTTCGAAGAAAGATCCCTGGAGTCGATTCTCGGTGATTGCCCAGTGCAATTTGCCCACGTACAAAGTCACCTCAACTGTCGAAGTACTTAGCAATACTGCGACCAATTAATTATCTCCATCTTCATTGCCTGGAAAGTCTAAGAGCTAAGCGATAAGGCGTCTCTTTCCGTTCGTAGAAGAGACTTTTAAACAAGATAGCTGTTTTCATCGAAATTTAATATGATCAATTCATTGAGATTGCTACAGTTCTTATTATATGAAGGATACTTGTCATACGAAGGAAACAATTACGTTTTTTAGTATATTTGGATGAATATTTGTTGAGAATCATCTGATATACGATACGTAATTATTACCTTATTCTGAGTGCTTCGACAGATAAGCTCATTTTGCACGTGAGCCTCTATCGGGACCGGTGTTTCTTTCATCAAAGTCGAACTTCGCTATCAGGAGGTCCGGTGTACCATTAGTTTACATAATATGTATTTGTGCCGAAAAATATTGAAAAAAGAAGGGTGAGTTTTTTACAGGCGAATGGGCAAATAAGAAGAACTTTCACTATCTCAGTTTCCCATTTTATTGATCATCGGAAACTATTACCTTATGTTTTATGAAATGAAAGAAATTCAAACACGGAATAATTCAAGAATAAGTAGACCCTGCGCCAAAGCATTCGATTTTCATCTCTTAATTGTGTTTTCTACTTTAACATAATTATTTCTCTTTTTGATATTACTTATTAAATAATTTGACACATTACATTAATTACTTTACTGAAATGAAATTATCGGGCCACAAAAGGAAAATACGCAAAGAAGAGGATTTGCTATGCGTCCGAAAAAGAAGGAAACGGGATAATAGTATAAAACCAATGGACTTAACGTAACGTACCTAATGAGAGATATTTTCATTCATAATTCTACGCATTTTATCTGATTTTGGGGAAAGATTATTTACCACCGAAATATATTAGCCGTGTTCAATTTATATTCGCGTTTTCCGCAAGCATAATTCGCGTCTCGTTTTAACAGTCCAAATACACGTTTCATCGAACAATGGCGGAGTTATAATTCGCATGTGTTCCATTTGCCTTCCAAAAAAACCCTCTCCATTGTCCGTCCGTTGACATGCGATCGTTCGCAGTGCGAGTGACAATCGGAGAAAGCGATAAATAACATCCCAAACACTCCACACATTACAGTCGACACGTAAAAGTCCGAAAAATTAATAAACATCCCGTTTTCCATCGTCTCCATGGAACTCGATTCGAGCGTCCTTTGTCATCGAACGAGTTACCAAATCCGAGCCATTGTGATGGCGGGTGCAGTCCGGAAACGGTCTTCGCGCAAAAATATTGCCTCTTTCCACACGGAGTCACCACCGCATGTGTCTGCCGTCGAAACTCGCGCTCAAAAGCCCTTTCGGAGGCATACTTCATTGGGACATAATAGCAGATTCCAAAGCCCTCCGCTCCATTGACGACAATTTAATTAGGGTCGACGCCTCATTGTTCTGCAACGCTGCACCCGCCGCTGGCGCCCCTACTGGCGGATACGACAGTTAATAATCACCGCTCCCATCTTCAAATACCCATCAGCCTCCCCTTCCAAGTATAAATTCTCTTCGGCACCCCTTCAAAAACATCCTTCGCGGAGAATTTCACGGCGGTTTCGTGCCTGCGGGTGAGGCGAATCCGATGAATGGCGCAAGAAGGATACGCATCCGAGGCAATAAAGTCAATTTTGAAGAGTTATAACTCAGCAGCTCATAATAGGAGACCTTTCGCACTCAACCTCCCCTTGTGTCGAGAGACTCCCCGTTGTTTCGCACCCCCCCTTTCCATTGTACATGTCTCTTTGTCTCTACTGAACACCTCTCGTCGATAGTGTGAAATTGTGCCTCTCTTCCCGCTTTGTCATCCGACCCATCGGCGACATGGGAAATATTCGCCTGTTTCCTTCGACATTATTAAAGCGAGGCAATTTGTGGACAATGGGATATTTTGGCCAAAGCCTACGATCCCATTGTGTGCTAAAGCGAATTGGATTTGATCCAAAATCAATTGGGTTGCGTCGACACCCAGTCATATTGCGCGTTCGCACCTAAATTTCGTGCCTAAACTCGATTTTGAATGACAAGGGAAAGACTTGGTAAGACTTACGAGGGAATGGATGTGTCGAGGGAAGTCTGAGATTTCACTCCTTAGTATTATGCTTGTCCTTTGCAAAGACAGGATTCGCAATTCGCTTTGATGATACTCGAATTTCTTGCTGTGCACATGAAGCTGATCAGGATTCCTGGTGATAACGATGTGACTGGGACCCGAATCCATTCTACCCATGCTCAACCATATTAAGGGATCCACTTGGTAAGTGGAAGAATTTGAGTTCAATTCAGGTCAACTTCTCTTATATCCGTTGATCTTTGGGCATTCTGGCGCACTTCCAACTGTACAAAGTTAAATATCTGTTATATGATATTATACCTTATAATCGATGGATGCAACCATAACTAAGTGGAACTCCATAAAGTTGAAGACAAAAATAACCAATGTCCAAGTTCCGCAGGAAACATTTTCATTACCGACCGGGTTCAGCTATTCTTATTCATTATGTTAACTTAGAATTTTTACATATGGTGTCATCAAATTGTCATCTGCCGTTTTCTTCTTCCATTATATCTGGAATCAGGGGTCATTTTCAGGAAGAAATATCTGAGCTAGATACATTCGAAGTAATTCCAGACTGAATATGAACGTTCAGCAATGTATCAATCATCAACATGGAGGTTTCATATTAAATGGATATATTTATTGTAATTGAAGTTCAGAAATCAGTTTACATAATGTGATAATATAATTTAAACTCATTCCTATCAGTAACATCAACTACAATTATGAAACTTTTCTGTTATTAATTTTTCAAATTCTTTTTACTAATGAGAGAATCGCTTTTTGGCATCTAAATATATATTTCATCATGTACACTAATTAATTAACTTTTAGCTCGAGAGGAGGTTACAACATTGAGTGCAAGCGTTTTTAAGCCATGTAAACATCAGAGAATATGTCACACAAAATTATATTACACATATTCTAATAACCAATCTGGAAGAATCATTATCTAATCCATTGAAATCTTTCAATTCTATCTAAATGGTGGGAAGATTATCTGCAAAGGCGAAGGAGATATGGATTGAATTTTACGTATTTTTTTAGGAAATGAAGATTTCTACAAAGCAGGCGAATGAAAATTCTTGTTTGGCGATGAAGTTAAAATTGAAAATTCAAAACTAAGTCAATTGGAAAATGAATAAAGAGTCCTAAATTGTACCGCATCGCGTTAAACACAAGAGCGGATTTAGAAACTTGCCAAGGGGGGAGCTGAATAAGACAATATCCTGATGAAATCATTTCTTGTTGACTTTTAGAAAGCCACTTGTCGTGATAAATGCGATAAACATATAGTGATCGTAGAAACTCTTAATAATCAGACTTTAATTCAATCGATGCATGAGCTAGGCAAGTTACTAGTAGAGTAGAGTCATCAAAGAGTGAGGAATCGCCCCCCACTCTTTCGACCCTCCTGGATCTGCCAATGATTAAAAAAGCGGTACATCCAACTTCAAACTCTGATTCGCTCGATTGCGCAAAGCGTGACAAAAAACTCGAATGATTGCTTTGGCAATCTTCTGAGAAGGCATTCACAAATCCCAGTTTCCGAATGAAGTCTCCTCCGTGACGATGAAGATCTCATCGATACATGTCAAAATTCGGATAGCAAGTTTAAGATATTTTCAAGTAATTCAGTTCTATTCTGAATCTGTCAAGTACTCCACTAGGAAAAATCTGAGTGTTATGGTGACGAAGAGTTATCAGGTCCTCTACTCATCTCAAGGGACATTCATAATTATGTAGATAAATTAAGAAGTTAATAATCCTTTTTTGGCAAGTGGAAAATGTTATAATTAAGACTTTATACGGATGAAATATGTATCTGTTTATGTCGTTTCTGAATATTTGTTCTGTAATGACTTCCTTGTACTTTGTACTGGTACTACTACAAAGATCTCTGCAATAAACATCTCTTCTGTTGATGAGGTGGTGTGTGAAAAAGCCGTGAGAAAATTAAGAAACAATACCTTATTGGTGCAATTTCTAAATCATTATAAAGAGGTGGGAAAACTATTGTTTTTGCCAGACAATTCCAATTTAATTATTATCATTAAAGATGAATATTATTATTGGGTTAAACTCGCAATTAGAAATTGATTATATGAGGCTTATAGTATGTATGTACCTCTTTCCATGTAAAGTGCGTCCTGATTTCATGCTCACATAAATGGAGATAGAGTTCAAGTGTAAATATGAGTGAAGATGATCGTCTTGTAAAAGGCAGTGGCAGGAAATGGGGGAGAATCGTGCAATATAAAGGTGGAAAGTGTACAGCAGAAGAAGGCAACGAGAATGAGGAATCATTTAAAGAGTGCATAAGGAGTTGTTTGGTCGAAGGGGAGAGAGGGGTCGTTATTGGAATTCCCAGTCGGTGAGTGTGATGGAGGGAAGTATCCAAGTGCAGAAGAAGCGTTTAAGAAGGTGGTGAGAGGGTGCGTGGGAATGAAGATGCGCTTAAGACCCTTGCAGTTATTGCGGAGGAGGGCGATAACATATTGAGCTTAATGGATGGAGAGCGTGTCCACTTATTCATGCGCCTTTTGAGCATCGCATTCTATTCAGCTTCGACCCGTTCATAGTTTAGTATAAATCATTCATGCATATAGTTCTAAGATCAGTTAAGAGGTATGACGCGGGCATTTTCCACCACTCTTAGTCTGCGCGTAAAATCGCTAGCGCGAAGACTGATTGGATCCCTACATCATTATCCACGAAAGACTTTGTAGTGGTGATGAATTGATTTAGCAAAATGAAGAATGAAGAAAAAATGGAAGAATGCAGCGTCCAAATGCAACACAATGACTCTATGAATATCACTTTTTGCTGCGAAAGAGGAAATATCACTTTTTGCTGCCAAATATACTTTTACACGTTAAAGAGTTGTTACCTTTGCGTGATTTTTAATTTATTCCTTTCTCACAATGGACACAAACTCAAGGACAGAACAGCGGATTTTGATTTATTTTCCGTAACATCCAACATGAGGTGATCTAAATGAATGTCTTTATTTTGCATCTCTCTCTCATTAGTAGATGTAACATTGTCACTGACATGTGCAATACCTAAAATCAAGCAAGTGAAAGATACATTTTCTTTGGAAATATACATAACAATGACAAAGGTAAGCATTGAGGGGATGGAAAAAGTGTGTGTTGCGTAAAATTAGGAAAAATATAATTTCGTATTCTTAATGAAATTTATCGGTGTTGTCAGTAAATAAACTGGTACGATGGAGCCCTCAAAGTTATTTTATCCTCTCTAACGTAATCTATCTATAGATGATGCAACTTAAACTTTAATAAGACGCGTTTTGTTTGAAGATTTCTTTGTTTAAAGTAATTCACTGGGATGAAATTTTTAAAGGAATTAGAACCAACATTCATTTACATAGTAATTCCCAAAGAATCATGTTTATTCTATGAATTTCTGCAGTTAATGTATACGATGGCCTTTTTCCTATAACTTTGATCCTGTGTTTCAATTGTTATATATTTGGTCATCCTATTAAGATCTCCATATTTCGAAAAAAACTCTGAAATGCACACGACTATATGCCATGGTTTAAATTTCAATCGAACTCCTTCATCTCATATTGAATTGTTAACGTAATTCCAAATGTGAATTCGAAGTATTGCTTGAGGTTTCCGACATTCTCTTTACTATTTTTAATCGCCATACCTCTTTCATTCTCCAAACTTCAGCCATACCATATCTGACAACCACAGCATCTCCCTGGACTTGATAAAACCCCTCAAATTAACAAAACTCATAACGTCAAACTCTGCCATTCACTTTCCCGAGACATAACAATGAGATTTACGCTCTCTTCAGGTAAACGATCTCCGTATTTTTATGAAATTTTCCAAGGCACCTTAAGTTTTTAATCGATCTTCTGGTCGTATTTTTCTCTCTTTTTATTGTGGAAAAATCCCTCAAATTAATAAAACGACGAAATATTTCGAAAGAATGATAAAGGAGGCCCAAATTCGGGGGATTGAAAAGATGGGAGATTTGCTTGGTCGGACGCATGGAAGAGCTTCCAAATGGGATATAATAAGTGACAAATGAGTGAAGCTGAGTTCTTCATTAAGGCACGAGGGGTGGCGACTTGGAACGCGAGGAATTCACCCCTTTAATGCCCTTCCTCAGTCTCCCTTCCAATAAACGCCTTCCTTTATCTCTTTTGTCTAAAATGTCTCCAAAGAGAAGTTAACGAGCTGCTTTCGCCGTTTTTCATATTTCTTTTCTCTTCTTTTCATCTCTGCCGATTATGAAATTTCCGGCTGTTTCCAGTATATCTTCTTTTTGTTCCAGTTACAATACTTTTAGCTTCTCGGTTATAACTTCATTATTCATTTCTAATTCATAATTATTATAGAATACATTTGAGATGGAAAATATTGCGATTTTTCTAACCGATTTTCCCGGGTGGTGAGTGCTAATCAGTTTTTTGTATTTATGAAAGACCAAAGGCATACGTTTGAGGTGAACTTTTAATGGCAAGCCTGTTACAGAGTTTTGAAACTCTGTGTGGCTGAAATGAATTATCATGCTTTCAAACTGACTTCATGGAACATTCTTCAATGAAGGCAGCAGCAGAAACTTTCGACCATGTAAAACCTAATTGTTTGACCTAGAACAGATGCATTGGAATAATTTCATGTGAGCATAGTATAATTTTATCGGTTATCCTTTGGAAGTAAAGCGCAGAAGTTTAGAACTATGTTTGTAGAAGAGACAGCCAGTACAAGTACGTAATGAGTACCATCTAATACGATAGTAACGAAAAAATTTTTATTGTAAACTACTGATTTGACATCGCTTATAGACTCGGGTCGTTATGGTCTTGTTTAGTGGATTAGTGAGTGTGCTCATGATCAAGTTGTAACCTCAAAGTATTAGTTTGCCTACTTAATTCTAGCGCAACATATATTTTTCTAAACATCTGATGATTTTCAAGACATAAAAATAATTAATTGATAAATTTCTATTGAAATCTTGAGTATAGTTGCCTACATATCCGTCGGATTACCGCATGAATTTTATTTCCGAGACGTTCTTCTCTTTGGTTACCTCATTGAGGATTGTCATAGCTAGAGAGGTATACCATTCACTTATGTTTGATAGCAGCTAAATAATGTTAGAATCACAGCGACCGAAAAAGGAAGCCTTTTAGATTTGATTCCTTATCTTCAAAGCATTTTTAACGTCTCATTCACTTGGATCAGTGTTTACCAACCTGTTTCACGCATACTACTGGAGTGCCTTGGCGTATGGTATAAGCATGCTCTAGGTATGCCACATAATAACTATTGGTAACTTTTACTTCTTATTTTTAATGGATAGATTAGCAGATATATTAATGATTTTACTCTGTGTATAGTTTTGTCATCTTTATCAATTTGATTTCTTACTGAAGCTAACAAACATATAACCTGCCAAATAAGCTCAATAATTCCCTTAAAGTATTATCCTTGGCGAATAGTTTTACTGGTGAATAATAATAATACTATTTATTTTTGCGATAGTATTTGGATGTTAGTGTTCATATGACACTCGTGCATTTGCGAAATTAGTTACTTGAAAGAAAGTCTATGGAATTTACTGTGGAAGTCCTGAATTTTCTTCTTCATAACTAGAAACATCCGCACTCTTCAAAATCCATGAGGGATATCCTAATTAGGGATCTCTATGGTTTTAAATATTACTCGAATAATTGGAAACTAGTTGTTTATCTTAATAGTTAATATTGGATATTATAGATATGACGGGAACAAATTTCCAAAAAATCCGAATTTCTTCTCATGGCTCAGCTCCGAACTCGTTAGTAAACACACCTGATACAATAGTAACATGAAAGTCATTATAAATTCTATCTACTATCACATAATAGTCATACATGCTTACCAGAAGTCTCCGGGAAAAGAGAGGAAATGCAGGCTTTTATTAATTATTAGGACACCGGAACACCCACAGCTTCTATTTCCATTTACTAGTTCCATCTGGTTAAGATATCGAGATTTATATAGTAGCACCATTCACGATTCCTACGTAAAGCAGCCCTTTGAAAATGACCTCTCCTCCACCTGAGGGCGCCCGGACTATCCCTATTAAACGCTCTTCCTCCACTTTCCCTCTCCTTAGTCCATCATTTCCTTTTTCCTCATATACGAGCCCATAATACGGCCTCTCCAACGACCTTTCTCCCTTCCTGCCAAAACGTGACTACTACGCGACTCACACACTTCGCATAAAACCACATCCATTCCTCTCCACTAAATGAGAAACTATATTCCACGGAGATATCATAATAAAACCATTTTGAAATCTTCCCCGGGGAAGGCATAAATGTATATAAATGCGTGAGTGGTGGGGCGTTAAGGTGGTGGCAGGGGTGCGTAATAAAATGACCCCAAACACTGCGGAGCATAAATTCCTGCTCGACCCATTGCCAATGTGGTCCTCTTATGGAAAGGGAAGTTAATGCTGCAATTTGACGCACTAGCACGTGTGAGATACTGTTCATAACGCGGTGATATCGCCCTCTGCGGATTCCATTCCCATGAAACCATTTTGACGGGAAATGAAGTCGACTCCGCCTTTTGATTATTAAAATCTCCTCCACTCCGACCACTATCAGACGGTAAATATAGGCCGATGTCATTCATTGCTCCGAGAGTATCATATGATTTGGTCAAAAAAGCTATCACGAAACTATACTAGACATCACCGATGCACACTTAAAAGTTCGTAAAGCAATTCTTTTTAAGGTTCTAATTAGTCGTTGAGTTAGCGGACAGCCAAGGAGTAGAATCAAAGAAATAATAAGGCAAAGTCACTTCTGTCATCCACGGTGGGATCGAGGATCGGTTCATAAGACATTTATTTGCCAAAGCGCGAATGTTTTAGGTGATACGTTGTCTGCATGGACTGAAAGGCTTTCAAAAATCCTTGAGAGTTTAATATTCTGCATATTTCATGGCCTGATATGCACAGACGGGAAATGAACTGAACGAGTTACAAGACATCCCACAAGAAAACGTTTGGCTTTCATGTTTTACTGTTTCATAGGGAAGCGCATTTTTTAAAAAAATGTAGACTGATGAAAATGAAAGACATAAGTATAGGTAATTTGTAATAGAAAAAAGTTCCAATGAATGGTTAGTACTTCATTGAAACAGACTGCAAAAAGATAGGTTATACAGGCTGCAGATACTCAATATGGCATTTAATATCAAAAGAAATAGGCAATTTGTATCATAGTCTTCAAGTCACTATTATATGATTAAGGTTGATTATGTTAGTTATGACAACGGTGTACATCCGCATCAGTTCATTAAGAATTGAGCTCAATTTACCTCGAGGCACATGATTAGGTTGAAATTTCCTTAGTCTACTATCACTCTTTTTCAACAACGAATCGCATCGGTATTTTAATGGATTAAGCTTGCACTTTTAAAAGTTATTATTTTAAATTGATTTAAAAAAATCTATATTATAAATTTATATATAATTAATATAAGGTACACCTTTATAAGGTACACCAAAGGTGTACCTTTTTAAAATTTCGATAGATTAGTGTTCTTAAGCCAGCTTAAGGTTTAAGATTATAACCTCAGTGGAATTCCCAACAAAGGTTAAGGGACAAGTCTATGGATACTTGGTTTTGAACGGCTTTAACAATAATATGCAAACCTTTTTGAGATGACATTTCAACGAAGTTAATCCCTCTCGTAACTCCTTCATCTATTCTTTCAGAGAAAAACAGTGAACGGGCTGTAAACGTGTTTCCTCAGTGCGCTAAAAGTTGAAAATAATCACAAATAATTTAATTTCTTCCTTCTCATTTATTTCGAAACTCATTTATGAGAAAATTCCCCTTGGGATTTCACTGAGTGAAAGGACAAGCAACAAGGATTTTTCCTTTCGTTTTCTTTCGCGGAGAATTCAGTAGCTACCATGATTATATCGAAAGCGAAGGTTTACAAAATATATCCAGAACCCACTTTAATGTAGTTATCTTTCAAGAATGTGCCTTGCTCATTGTTTACTGAGAAACCTTATACAGAAACGTTTGAGTCCACTACTGACGTGTAACCAATTCCTGCGAGTGAAAGTTGTAAATGATACTGAATGACTTTAGATAAGTGAAGGCTCAGCATATGACTTGCAAATAGGTGTTTATATATAGAAACTGTGTTTCAACAGACGTTAAATCCGCATATTCATTCATTTTCAGTCAAAATGTATATATACTATTGGAAAACAGTGAAAGACGAAAAGATGTGTTGAAATATTTTTCCCTAAGAAACGAATATGAATAATAAAAAAGATAGCGTTCAAAATTATGTATAAAATACTCAATATGAATAGCTTAAGCAGTTACGGGTTCCATCTCGCACTATTTCAGCAATAAATAATTCCCGGGATTTGAAATTCAACCCATTTCGTGATTTATTCAAATAAAATCGGTCAAACTTAGTAGACTTAGCGAAGTCAGAGATAAAGTTGTTTAATTTCATATAACGAAATGTAATGCTTCAGCTATCACTGAGGAATAAATAAGACTTTGGTATGACATGATCTTGATAACAATTTTTTGACGGATGAAGTATATGAGGGTGAAATATTCGACATAATTTTCAATGCGCATTCAAAATTTGCCGCAAGAAAATAATCTAATAATGTAATTTTCGTGGATCTTTGGAAATTTAAATTCGAAATTAAATGTTCGAACAGATTTTATACTATTTTAATAACGTTTATATTTTTATTTAATTATTCCATAGGCCCTCTTTTTTCTAGTTCAGAGTTGGGTAACCTATTTTCATCAATAAGCCGCATTATGCTCAAAGCAGAACATTCTGGTCGCACTTGAATGACGTAAAGTATTTAATAAATTGAAATAGTCCAAAATTGAAATTATACTCAGGAAAACGAATTTAAAAGTCAAATAGACTTCAAAAGAAAATATTTAATTTAATATGACGTTAATCACAATGACCGAAAATAAAATAATTGAAATTAGTTAGTTGATTAAAAAGTGACGAAAAGCCGCACTGACCGCCGCTATAGGCCGCATATGATTTTTAGACTAGAGAACCCTACACCAGAGATATAAGCATAGAGAAGACTAAGCACTACATATAGTCTTTAGTGAAGGAGATTCCGGATTCAAACCCGGTGTCAGCTAAAATGTTCCAGGGCCGGTTATAGGCACGAAGCGTAAATGGATCCAGCACTTAAGATTAGTACCAAAATCTAAAACATTATCATATTATCTGTCATCATAATATCGATTATCATCAGTCGACCTTATAAGCGATTAGAATAATAAGGCTGAGAAACGTACTACCAGCTCATTTTATAATGGTATGGTATGGCGTGCGCGAAATATAAACTATTATCGGGCAAAAGTAAGTGTGAATCATATCACTCGGTTTCCTTCTTGTGAAGGCGATGAATTCATTATGCACATCTCGGGATTGGAAATGTTGCAAAGGCTTTAATGAAATACCTATTCAAATCCTTAAGACGACGTTTTCGTTTAAGGCTCATGGATAGGAATTGATTCGTCTCCCTCAGTCAAATACGGCTCATGATTGATACTCTAGGAATTTCAGCAATAAGCGAGGCGAGGAATTTTTATGTCATTTTAGCCTCTCATTTCCTGCGAAGGAGGAATGAAGAGCCTTAAAGGAGAGAAAGGGAGGACTTCCATCGGAGAATTTCATTACTGCGGCGAAATGTCTTCTCCAAAAGTCTTTTGTGTGTTTCTTTCGAGGAATCTTGGAATATAGCACACGCATGTGGACGACGAAGCATAAAACTACTTCTTCCGACTTTCAAGAACGTCAACTTTGCCGTATTAGCACATTCGCGAGGAAGGAGATCGCCCAAAAGACCATAAAACTTTCCCATGCAAGCAGATAGTTTAAATCTTCGGCAGCTTTCTAACTTATGCATTAATTACGTTGATCCGCCTTTACCATTTCGGAAATTTATAGTTATCAATATGATGATGAATTTTCTGAACGAGCACATACGAAAGAGACATATCATCTATAAACTGTAGAACCATAATTTCACGATTTCAAACTTCGCAAATTATTTAGTTTTGTTATGTGGCTGAACATAGGCTAATTTTTGTTCACACAGAGCAACTTAACAAATAGCTACACTTTTCTATGAGGAATAGGTGTTTCATTTTGCGATTTTACTTCCCTACTTTAAAGTTAAATATTATTTACGAAGCTATAAACTCTTGATACAAACCATATGAAAGATAATCACATAAAGATTAATCACTTTCTCGAAATGTAGTTTTTGGCTCAAAATCACTAAAACTTTGATAAATAATAGTGTTTTTTTTGAAATTTTGCTGCATTCAAAAAGTTTTGAATCTTGGTGTCCGCTTATATTATTCAAGTCGTCTTTCATAGAAATATTTGTGAAAGATGGATAGGAATTTTGAAATTAGCTTAAAATTGAATAGAAATAAAGTGAAATTATTATTAAATATTAATATTAAACATCAAGCTACGATTCCATCATATGATATGTCAACAGTGTTTCCATCGGTTAGGAAAAAATGACTTAAATACACTGAATACACTACATGGATAAAATGATTTTTATAAATTAATTCATTTTTTGATATCCATCTTGTGTATTTTAGCGTCAAAGCAAAATTTTTCTTGAATGAATTGTCTAAAAAATATTCCTGCGGCATTACTGTCTGGATTTTTAGTTCGTTTTCAATCGGAACCACTTTGGAGTTAGTACTTTATTCAGGTGCAGCATCCTGTCTTAGATGTTAGGATTTCAATTGATATAAATATAAAAATTGGTCTTTATGGATGTTTTTAACAGAAATGAATATGAAAATTACTTTATCACTTGTACTAATTACTATCGCTAAAATAGTACTGAGCTCCAAATGATCAGTGAATTTAACCCAACTACAGCTTTTAAGTTTTGATACGTTATTATTAAAAGGATTTCATTTTAAGAATAAAAGAAATATAATGGATGAATTAGTAGCTGACTTGCATTGGTAGTGATTAATCAAAAATGCTTGACTGCTATTAGCTGTCCGCAAGTTTCAACAACAAAGCAACAAATTCTCTCTGAAAGACATCTTTACAGTCAAAGAATCTCTTAAATCAGTAATAAGTGAATGAGAATTTTGATACCTTCTTTTATGATTAACTTTTCTTCTTTAAGTGGATAAGAAAGCGAATAACATCCTATTAGTGAAAGATCAATAGTATTGCGGTATACGCGATGACGGTTCAGAACTTTTCCTCGAATTTTTTTTACTGTAGCTAATTTGCATTCTTCTGACATTAATTGCAAATGAGTTCTGCGAATGGAAGAAGACAAACATTCCAAAGCGGAGATCAAACTCCGCACATTTCGACTCTCTCCCGTAAAAAGTAAATTCTCAAATTTTCGGAAACTCCTCGCTGTCCATAACGGGAAAATTAAGTGTACAATGATGGGTAAACGAAAAGCCCACGACAGGTGCCAATGGCTGATTTCTACCCGGAAGTGACCCGAATTTTGGATCAAAAAGTTTCTTCTCTGCAAACACAAATTGAGGTTTTTGTCTTCTGAAAAATTTCCAGTAGCGGGTCCAAGAGAAGGCAATAGAACAATGTTCGAATCTAATGGTTTGAAGATGAAACACGCAGGGTATGTGTCAATTTCTACGAAAGTAAAATTTTTCTAAGGAAATGAAATACTAATAAATAGATCGTACCGGCAATAAAAAAGAATAATACCTAATAATGAAGCTGTGTTATAAAATAACCTGAGGCGATTCAAAATATACTAGGAAATTCAGTTCTATGATAATAAAAAACTATGAACCGGCTTTCCATTGATGCCATAGAGAAAATTGAGAATTTAACTTCCTCCAATTTCTGTTGACTCTTACTATCAGTTTTATTAATCAACAGGATTTGATTATTTATCCTCCCATGCTAATAACTCAAAAAAGGGTAAAGTTACATACGCATTGTGCTTCCTTTCTTAACTAATACTAAACTCTGGCTATGTTATCGTACCTCTCAAGGTGTATCCGGGTAACACTTACTGAGGAAAGAACTTCTTAGGACATGAAGAGAATCATTTTAGGATCCATGGTCTTCCTAGTTCTATCCGAAGAAGACCCTTCTTAGAGCATGGATATGCTTCTTTGAGTTTTCTTTTTCGGGAGGTCAGGAAATTATATGAATCATAATCCTAATGTGTTGATTTGAGATGAATTGGAGGCATAATCTACCTTTTTAATTCTTAAAAATGGGAGTGTGTACTCCTTTCTCAGCTATCTTGAATACGCTATTGTGTTATCCTGCACAGTCATTAATTTCTTCCGAATCACGTATGCAATTTTAAGAAAACTGAATATTAGAATTGATTTGTGAAGATCGAACCTCATGACTGTTTGCATCCTAGTTTGAAATTACGTGCCCCCTGAGCTCGAGCCACATATTAGAGAAACTAAAAACAAGTTAGCTTTTAGATGAAATTAATTATGATCATGATTATATTACTTCCAAACTGTTTTCATCAATTGGTGAAATGTTTAATTTGCAAAGATTTAATTTAACCAAAACTCACCAAGATTGAGATTTTAAGATTTCCGATACTGAAAATAAATTTTGGGAAAGGTCGTATTTGCAATATCAACCTTCTGCGAACGACACTGAGACAGTCTTCTGCTGACTGCTAATATCAGCTCTCACGAGCTTTCCTAGATAAAACTGTAACAACTTTGTATACTTTTCCTCAGGTGGTAACAGCAACGGGACCAAAAGGCATCGATCGGAGACGTCGAGGAGGAAGGGTTCTCCTCAGCAGAGAGGAGAGGGCGGAGATGAGGAGGAAGAAGAAGAGGAAGAAGGACGTGAGGTGGAGGCGACGGAGGAGGAGGCTGCTGAGGAAGAGGAAGAAGACGAGGGAGTATCGGAGAAGAGGATCAAGAGATCCCCTCCATCTTCCCCTCCCATTCTGCCCACGACCGCCCAGCAGCAGCAGCAACCACCCCCGCAAGGTCCTCCGACGCCCCCGCCCACGGTGACGCCGCCGTCCCTCGAGGACGACCCTCCGGTGGAGAACGGGGGTCTGCAGGCGTACGACATGAGGAGGAGACCCAAGGAGGAGGCGGAGGAAGAGGATGAGGAGGAGGAAGAAGAAGAAGAGGAGGATGCTAACAGCACTCCGGAGAATCTCTCCCTGCCCAAGAAAAGAAGCGAGTCTCCGGTACCTCTAGTGGGGGCCTACGGAAGAGGCAGAGGAGCTTCTAGTCCGGAAGAGGAAGAAGAGGGGAGCCAAAGAGGAAGAGGGACGGCGATAGGGGGCAGTGGCGGCGCCGGAGGTCGAGCACCCATCGACACTCTCATGTTGGCTTTCCCCGGAAGGAGGCGCAGTGAAGTGGAAGCGGCGTTGGCAAGGTGCAGAGGGGATGTGCTATCGGCCATCGAGTACTTGACCGGGCCTTCGGACGGCATGCACCAAGGATCTCCCCATGTGTCCTCCCCGCTCACATCTCTCGGGCCCCCACCGCCCCATTTCTCACCACCTCCTCCACCTCCACCGAGGAGGCCGTCTGCATTTTCCCCGCTCTCCCCTCACCACCCCATTTCGCACCATCAGAGTCACCATAGAAGGTTTCTGGCTGCACCCTACGCCGGCACCGGTTACCTACCAACCCTGTTAAGGCCCTCTGACTATCCTCCGCCTCCACCCCCCAACGGCGGCGGATTACCTCCTCCCGTCGACTTCTACGGCCACCCCAACGCCAACCTAACCACTTCCGTGGAGAAGACGTCTGCAAGCGTCAGCAACGGCAGCAGCTGCGTCGCGCAGAACACGAGTTCGTCAGCTTCTTCCGTGGCCTCGTCTCCATCGCCCGGTTCGGACCACGCATCGACGCACTCAGACTGAATAGAATGTTGGCTTAGTGACGTTGGTTAGCGGAGGACATTCATGTTTTGTAAAGAAATTGTACAGTTTAAAAGATATTATGAAGTGTTTCGATGTCTTACGGAGGAAGATGACGGAGGCTGTGGACAAGATGAAAGAGATCGAACGTGAATCTCACCATCTCAATGATATGGACAATTTACATCGATGGATCGATTCCGTCTTTACCTTCAATCGTAACAGAGTAAATCATTAATTTGTTTGAGGATTTCTAGGAATTCTCAGTCTAATTTATTCCAATAGGATTGAAACCGCAACATTTTTGTGTTTAAGGATGCTAAGACGTTTTCGATATAAAGTCACGTACTTCGGAAATATGCCGGCGAATGCATTCTGCTTTTCGTTTAATCTCATAATACGGAATATTTGCAATATTATTCGCAGTCATATAATTACAGATATAGAGAACCGGTTCCGCTCCTCACAGGTTTAACATGAACAAGTTTCAGAGTTGCTAAGAGAACAAAGAATTAACTCGCAAACGCACTCTGATTGAGGCTAAGTAAGCCTCCTGTGGTGATTGCACTTTCCACATGTACATAGTTTTACTCACGTCGAGTTCCGACGCCAGGAATCGTATATGGACAGTTATCTTCAATTGAATCGTAAGGAATTTTTCCCACATCCAAGGGAAAAGGGGACCCGTTTAAAAAATCTTTATGTATCGTCATCATTTCCCCCACCCAAAAACATTTGTTTTCTTGCTGGTAAAATGGACGCTTTTTTGCGTCATGTTTTAGATTCGCTGTGTATAACTTAAAGTGTTCACACGGGCACTCTTTATGAGGAGAGTTAAGATTAAACAGCGATGACGTTGAGGAGTGATAGATTTCTACCATAAGAAGGATTTGTTGACATAAATCGTTACGCTGGCGAGTGTAGAGAAATCGCCAATATTTCCTATTAGAAACCTTACAGATATTATAGAGAGAAATAAATTTAAAATGTATTTAAATCGATTTGTGATCGAGTTTTTGAAGAGCAAGTTAGTGGTTGTGAGTTTTCCCTAGCTTAAGTGTGTGAATGTGTGGGAGGGCATGTAAACAATTTACAAATATGTAACATACATAAGGTCTGTCACCTTGGAAAGAATATCAAATTACGTAGATGATGTGAAAAACTAATTGTATCGAAAATGTTGTTTCCTGTTGATATGATCAACTAATAAAAGATGAAAGTGAATTATTAGTGTTTTTTCTTTTTACTGAGTAGCTTATATAATCACTACTTTTAGCCATAGCAACTAAAGATTATTTTTCTTCAGAGTTACCGGTTTGGAAGCATAAAATATGGAGATACATTTTCAAGGGGTAGGTATAGTTTGTGGATAATGCAAGATATTTGTAATCCGTAAATATAAATTTAAGAAATTCCATCGTATAGCAGAGAATTCCAAATTTTACCTTCATTCGTATGGTATTCGTTTAAAAATATCATTCTTAAGCCCATAAGCAGAAATTACTTTATTTTGTGCGAAATATAAAATCAGGAATTTCATATTTTTTCCTCTAAATTTCTTTAAAGAAGAAAATTTCTTAACAAGAAGAATACGCCTCTTGTCCATGCTGTTTCCACCGTCTTCTTTATTTTACTACGTCCCCAGAGTAGCTAAGTACCCTCTACGGTGGATCGAAACGCTCACCAAGGGAATTACTGCGTAACCTTTTCGACCGATTGGATTTCTTTTAGCTCTTTCCATCTTAGTTTTAACATGTCATTTAGCATTACCAGATTTATATGTTCCAACTGAAAATAGATCCGTATTAGATTTTCTCAAAGTTACTGTAATTAACAAGAAAGTATATGCATGTACGCAGCTGTGCTTTGTGGGTTGAAATACTTCCCTAGCGTAGGTTCACGAGTGGCCTTTCCCCCACGTTTCAAGGGTAGCCGTTCCTCCGGAGCGAGTCGTTTCCCTGCATTCTCGGGACATTCCTTTTAGTCAGTAACTTTCTGTCACTAAACCGAGGTCTTTCACATTTGGTCTGCATTCTCACGTGCATTTTCACCATGGCTGGGAGGCAATTTTCTTCTCATCCGCTGAAGCTCACCATTGGTAAGTAATCGGCCCATTTCGGCCTCTACATCTCTCCCATTTTAACCAGGAATTCATTTACTGTCCTAATTATTGCTAGGAGACCATCCGTTGACAGCGGAATGTAAGAACCAGTGGTAACGTTCATTCGGTCTTTGGGTGAAAAAATGAAAGTTAATAAGAATGCCCCCTATCCGAAACATCATCATCGCTCTCTTTTAATCTGCAGAGGGCTTGCTGGAGCAGGAAGGATAGGGTTGCATTGAGGGGATCTGTTGCTTGGGGTGAATAAGTGTGGCTATTGTTGAAGGATGAGTGCTGGAGATGGCACGGAGGGGCTTCTAATTAAAATGCACACCGCACTCGGATGTGGATTTCCGATTGAATGGGGTCGCCGTTTGGAGGGAACCCTCGGGGGTTCGCGCATCTATAAGAGTGTCAATCGACCACATTCTTCCCTTACTTGAATTTATTCGTCCGGTACTCGCGCGCTTTCGCACATGCATAGTGCATTTGGAATTCATTTGGAAGCGATATCTATTTGACTCTTTACTTTGCTATTCGTAACCACAGAATAGGCTACGGTCACGGTGGATGCGGGTTCTGACGGAATCGAAATAGTCACGACTGTTCGTCAGAACATAGAAGTTACATTGTGCTTGCAGTCTGTTGAACAGTGTGTCTTCCTTCCAGAGAAGATGGAGGCCAATGATGAATTATCTTTCCTTGTGACCAGTTTCAAAACAATATACCATAATGGAGATGTAGCAGTTTTCCAATTATTGTTATTATTAAGAAAAAATATAAAAAGTTTCAATAAAAATTATACTTGGAATTCAACCCTTGAGAGATTTATTCTCATTTTTGCCGAGATATGTCTTTGGTGTAAAATTTTTCTTTCAAGTCCCATAAAAACTTAATGTCGAACACATTATTTATCAATATTTCGATGCCAATGGCAAGAAAGAGCACTACGCAGTCGGGGACTACAGAACTATAAACGAGGCACTCTAGAACAGAAGGCCCAACGCCAGAGCGCGCGTGAAAAAATCGAACTAATTTGAACATTGGAATGGTTCTGGCGTGTTCGTGCGACATCTGAAGAAACGGTCGCGGCAATAGCAACCAGTCCCATAAACCTTACTTTGATTGTTTTGACGAATTCGTCCGATCTCTTTTCTTCAGAACTCGCATCTATTGTAACAGTACTCGATATCTATATTCCTCTAAATTCTTCTCTGTTAAAAGTGAGTCAGAGGGTGTCCAGATAAGGAATGTCATGTTGCCGTATGAAGGACAAAGAAATCCTGAAGTAAGCGCATCGGATGGGAAGTCCGTATTTATATGTGCAATGTATTTTTCTAAAAACTTTCATGAACATGTTATTTAATGGATTTGTTACTGTACGGAATATATATTCTTATTAACTGAAGCCATGTATCTTAATTGAAATTAAGCCAAAATCACCTACAGGGAGAGATCAAGTCCTCCGAGTAAAATGACGAAAAGGTTTTGAAAGACCAAGAAAATAATAGAATCGTTTGGCCCACAGATATAGGGATCCGCATTCTGTGAAAGCTAAGGTAATGGTTTATTCATTCATTCATTCGATCAAGCCGAGGCATGGGTGTCTATTCTTACCCAAAACTATGGATATGTCATTGGGGAAACTTGTCTTCGTTGGAGAATCGATTATTTTTAATTTTAAATTAATAAAATTTTACGGTTACGCAAAGATAATACTTATTCATAGGTAAACAGCCGATACAGCAGAGAAAATTGATTTCTTGGGATTTATTCTCTCACATTTAGACGAACAAGTTAATCAGTTGTGCAAACGTGGCTGAAGTTTGGACATCCCTACTCATGTACATTTTCAATTTGGTGAGGATAATTGCCACAAAAATTTGGAAAATATTTACAGATAGGCATATGATTGAGATGATACGTACGAGTAAGTCTTTTACTTGTTCGCAAGAAAAGTTGAAAAAAGACGACAGGATCGCGGCTCGAACCTGGAACTTCCAACTGCCGCTCTAAACATTGATCTATCTTGTCGAACTGTCTCGCAATTATTTTCTCGTTTGGATATCCTTTGGAAATACAAATTCGCTCCCATACCAAGTCACGAATCATTCTCGTTATGAGGAAAGGAAGAGTTTCAAGGAATTTTGTACATCATATCGTTACTCTAATAAGAAATTTCATAGTGACCTTATGGATTTAATATCTAATAAATATTTGGACTTATTTTACAATCGGTAGTTTCTGTAAGTAAACGTATGTGTCAGTATAACAAGAGGTATTTTTATACAAATTAAAGAAAGCTATGAATACGGAGCATGATTTCGTTTTTTACGAATTATTTATATTTGTTTCTAGAGGACTGATAAAAATATGAAATTAGGCTACATAAATTTTACTATTAGAAACTGAGATTCTAAAGTACAACGTTTATTGGATATGATGGAGCTATTTGTGCTAAGGAGAATCCTATCAGAGCGGTAAATCACGTCAGTCATTAGTTTGAAGGAAAATTTCTGTTTTGTGAGCATTTAGTGGAGATGCCTTGTTCATCATGTAAAAATTGCTTAGAAAACTGAAGAAAATAATACGAAAATAAAAAAATGCTATAAGACGATGTCTCATATGTTAAAATTTAATACCAGGGTTACAATTACGTTCTTTTCAAATAAAATTTATGTCCACACACTATATTGAAAAAGTTAGACCACTTTTTTTTCTACAATGATTTATCAAATAATTTCGTTGGCTCAATATGAGAAACATATTAGTTGTAGAGAATTTATTATAGGAAGATCCGAAACGGTGGACGACTGCTTTTAGATCTTCACGAAATTCAAACTATATGAAATACATGAAAACATAACTATCGGATGTACTGTAACTGCACCGTGTTAACAAAAGACTTAAAGATAAAAATTTTCAATTATACGAATATATTTGCTTTACTGTCGTGTATTTTTCTATTTACAATTTGAAATAAAATATTCATGAGTGAAATATGTTCCAGCCTCTTCTGAAGCTAAAAAATCCAAAGATAAAGAATTGGTTTCATTTATTTTGCGATGGCCTCTTTCGTATTAATCTGAATAAACGTTCACCTTTTGGGCTCTCGGATAGCCAAGTGACAAGGCGTTCAACTTTGGTGAAAGTGGTTCAGGGTTCGATTAGGGTTCATCAGGGTGGAGGCCTATATTTGTGCAATGACCTAAGCTGTCGAAGTACTCTACAGATACTATGTACTATAATACTCGTTCGCCGACTTGTATAAATTGAACCTCTACTAAGTCATATGTTTGCATTAAGTTTGTGATTTCTCATGAAAGAAATATTGTTTTGTCTTTAATCTATGTCCATTATGTCATCATGCCTCAAAAAAACTGTAAATCATTAACCATTTCTGTGGACACCAACACATAATTAGGATGGTAAGTCACTTGTTAAATTTTGCCATAGAGTAAGTATCTTACTCTATTATTTACCAAAATCAATTGAACGAACTGTTTCATCAAGAGATGAGACACCTTTCGGAATACACCGCGTGAACATGAAAACGGGCATGATATATTATTAGTTCAAATTTCGACTTCTTTTATTCTTAAAATGGATTTCCATAAGATAATGCCTCTAATTCTGAATATTATAAAGGAGAATGTTGAACTTAAGAGGGAGGAAAGTTAGAGAAAGATGGTTCGACTTGATAAAGATTGCTTATTTCTCTAGGCTTGGAATAGGTCAGAAGTAGTTAAGTATAAGAAAATTTTGCCTAACTTTCAAAGAAAAAACTGCCATTCTGATTACTCAGTATCCTTTATTCGTTAAAGGGAATCACAGATCATTCTCTTCATGTATGTAAATATTTTCCTATCTTCATCTATAATGTAATTTTATGATTGGCATCCATATGGATCAAACAAGACGTAAAATAAAATATTTAGTAAATAGTGGAAATAAATAATACTGTTGAATTTCCTAGTAGTTCTCTTATATAAATCAAGTTGAGTTTTTAAATATTCTATTTACTAATTGTGATAATTTTTACAGCATCGATACATTTTATTGTACGTAAATTAATAGTGTGTATTAACTTAAATTGGAATGCACTCTTTTGAGTATTCGTGCGAGTAAACCATTTTGTTGTGGAAAAACACACGTGGATGTCCTATAAATGAGAAAATGGCAGGCACGGAACAGTAATTTGATAAAAATGGAAATATTCTTAATACATCGGAGGGATCATTCCTATCGGTCGGCATATTTTTCCATACCTCTGGGGGCAAGGGATTCATTTGATTGGCTCGTGAAAATAAAGACGCGGGTGGATATGTTCACTAATTAACGGTGGTCACAACTTACCTAGCAATCAAAGAAGAGCGTGAAAACGATAGATTTCCCGGAGGCGATCATTGGATTCGCGGAGAGAAAAAAAACAGATGAATGGCGGCGGGCGACAGGACGAAAAAATGAGAGAAAAGAGAATGTTTTAATTCCGGAGGACGATGGGATGAAAAATAAAAGAAGGACGATTGGAAGGCGCGCGGGAAGATCGGAAGAGAGTAATAGGAGTCGTCGGTTTATTTTGTGGGAGGGAAAGAGACAAGGGTGTCTGCAGTGGATGTGAGATGGGTTAGATCTCTCCTCCGACACACTTGTGCTCGCGAAACACATCCTAGGGCACGTCCTCAGCATCTCTATTCACGAGAACTCCTCTTCAACCCAAAATGCGTTCTCTTTCCCGCCGAAGCCCATCAGCGCCCTGTGCACGCTCCATGGAGACCAAGCAACATGCACACACGGTGAATGGCCGTGCCAACGCCAACCTCTCATCTTCGTTTCAGTCGTTCGTTGACGAAGGGGTTTGACTTAATCAGGTTTCGTGGCTGCTTTTGCCCATCCCCATTGTGGTGGGCTTGATGAATTAACCCGCTGGAGAGATAGCGATTTCCAATATTTAACAGTGGAGATGTGAATTACTTTCGAAACTCCATTACCTAGGTGGAACGATATTTAGGAAAGCTATAAAAGCAGTCGAAAATATTATATATTTATAGATCTGTTCCTGTTGAAATTACAATTTTTTTGCAAAGAAATTGAGCTTTACAACCGGTTCGTTTCATTTGCTGTGCGCTTATCATACTGCGCAGGTATGACGGATGTAGTTAGAAAGTGCTAGTGAGATTAAAGGATTAAGATATTAAAAGCATAATTTAACTCATAAAATAAATGATAGTTATACTCGCATCTTGGCTGTGCCGTGAGTTTTCATAGAAATTTTCTGTTTCTTAAGTTCGTTAATTTCTTCAATTTCGTTCATTTTATTTACAATCTACAAAAGGATTATTTATACAAGTATTACTCACGCCTCAAACAACCTTTTTTAGTCAAAGCGAACATAATCTTTCGTAATTAGGGCGATGAAATTATAAGTTTAAAAAATAAGTCCGAAAATTATTACTACATAGAAATAAATATCTTTTGGCTATTTCTATCATTTTTTTTCTATTAATTTACCACTATGACCATTGAGGTGCTTCTGAAGGAGAAAAACCTTCCCTACAATATATTCATTGATGTTATCGTTACTATTTTATTGCTAAGTGATTGTTTTATTCACAGTGTTATGGATGATTAGTTCAAAATTCAAGAAGTGTATCAAAAGATTTTAAAAGAAATGTAGCTTCTTGTGGTGTAAGATAAAACTTCTGTTTAAGGCCAAGTTACTTTATAAATATATATTCTTCATATTTTATATTAGTAATTAAAATTTATTATTTTTCATTTTTAATCTCTCTATTTTGCATTAAATTATGAAGAAAATAAAATTTGTATTTTAACCCTAGTTACATATCTGAAAATTTTCCACATTTAACGGGGGTGTAATGAAAGTGAAAATGCAAAATTTTAAATGCAAAGTATATCTTTTTCCTTTTGTATTCACGGAATTTTCCATAAAATTGTTCAAAAAGATAATTAATAATAGCAATAAACCTACATAATTTCGTGGTTAATGTAAATAAAATTAATTCGAAGAAAAGTAGGTAATATTAATTTTTCTCTTAAGAGTTTTTGAAATTCCGACTCTGGCAATGTAAAGGACATAAACGAAAGAAGCTAGTGCGAGAAATTTTAGCCAAGTTTCCTCCTTCCAAACTTTCCGATCTTTCCGTCGTTATCGCTCCAATTTGTCGTATACATAGAAACCTAAGATTCAATCTGTAATTAGACTGCAGAATCAAGAGTTCCTCTCCACTCCCACCCAATTCGTTCTCTCCACTCGTCCCTTCTCTCCAACGACACAAGACGACATATTGCTCTGACAGTTCTATTTAGCACCCCAGTCCTTGATTCCCAATTGATGATGAATTTGCTAGTCCCTTCCGATCTCCTCTCTCCCTTATTCTTCTTCTCCCTCGACGCATTGTCATCCCCTTTCCTCTCCTCTGCCCGCCCACCGGCAAACAACTCCGCATCTGCATATATCTACATTTCAACGCATGGGAGACGCGGCCCACTGTCCTGTGTGTTCGTTGTTGGGGGTGTTCCCAACGAGGACGTGCTTCCATCGAATTTGTTTCTCTGCCATCGCTCTCTTCCGCTCACGCGTTCCAGTGGGCGCCCGTGACTGGGCGGCTTTTGCGCCCCTCTCCGTGGGGGTTGCGTCGTTCTGGGTGTGGTCTCCAATCCTTTTTATATGCCGCTGTTATTCTTTCCCTTCGCTGACTTCTCGTGTTTGCTCCTTCGCCATCCCAGGTGTTCTCTCTCGAAGATGAGCGACTTAGAGAGCGCGCAATTGGACGGAGACTCCACCTCAGTTTTTTTGCGAATTGTAATTTTCACTTCACTATTCGTTACTTTTTATGAAACTGAATGCAGTATAACTGTCTCTTGCAAGATGATATATAGTATTGTGGGAATCAGGGATACATCTATTAGTTCAGTTCCAGCGTCTTTAGCGTATTCTTTCTGCTTTCACCGTGTCATCTTTGGGTGGAAGAATGTTCTTAAAACACTAATCAACTATAAAAAATTGTTAGTATTTTTAAATACTAATAATTTTTATTTAAACGGCCTTTTTCAATCATAGCAATCGTCCTCAGTTGATCTTTATGATCGAAACCGGTTATTTAAATAAAAATTCTGTGTAATACTAAGTGCTTATTGTTTTTAGTTGGCTCTAGATGTCGTTCCATAAAGTTCGGCCCGAAGACATGGAGTTTTAAACATTTTTATATCGAAATGTTTATTTTCTTATCTGTGCTCTGCATATGTGTTATTTTTATCTCTCTGCAATGAAACGTTTTTCGCTTCCATTAATTAAATGGCTTCCAATTATAATCTAAACGGACTCAGCTCTCCTATTCTTAGTTTAACGTACTCCCCTATGAAGCTTCCTAAATGCCAATATTAATTAAATTACAAATTAAAAAATTCAAGTCAATTTACGGTGGGTGATACCTGGTCAGTGAATCGAATTCCACGCTGCCTTATTGACTATCTAGATCACTTGTACCCGTTACCTATTCATTCAAGTAGCTTCCCATCTTTTCACGATGCTAGGTCAACATCATGGCTCACACCGGGAATCGAATCTGAGCCCTCTACCCAAATAGCTATTCGAGGAACTAAATTAAAATGAATCTCAACCATTCATATTATTCTCTCAAAGTCAAGCGTATCGTTTTTCGCCAAATTTATCGTTAGCGCAAATATTAAAATTTCAATAGTCTAAAAGGTTTTGTGATCTAAAAAAAGCCTTTCTTGTATTATTTAATGGTTTGAGCGTAGTATTTTATCAATTGATTTGAATAACATATTGAGATCATCACAGAAGTCATTACTACTTCTGTTCGCAGAGCAAAAATTAAAAATGTGTAAAGTTTCTTGACGATCACTTTGGAATCTTCCCGACCATATTACTGTATTTACCTACACGAAGATAAAACTATTGGATGGAACTATGATGTGCAAAACTACCATTACAGCCAAAAGCACGTATTTAGAATGGAGAAACGAAGAAAAAGTATTACTCACATCCATTAAAATTTAGATCACGCCTATATGGAACTGCACAAACTTTTTCATAGGGCCTTTTAGTTTTATTTTGAATCTCAGCCATTTCGACAATTATCCTAATAGTTAAAGCAATAATAATTATTTTTACATTAAAGCTCATGTCCTTCTATCTCTCCTTTTAATTACCACCCTAAAATCTTTTTCGAGATATTTTTCTAATATTTCACGAAACTTTAAGACGCTTATTAACCCTTGTGAGTATTTCTACTGGGAAGTCTTAACCTACTAATTCAATAGATAGTATGTATTTTTATGTACTGTTAGAAATTATCCTCTCTTATTCAGTTTTGACATAGTTTTATGCTTTTAGAAAAATGTTCTCATCCGTTATATGGATGGATCCACTTTTCCATATGCTTGCAAATTAAGAATTCACCGCAGCACTATTTATTTTAATAATTCTTGGCCGGTATTTTATTTACCAAGCGCTCCAGGTAATTCTTGTGTCCCAAAATAACAAATGGCGGTACTCACGATTTCCTCCAAATCATCGTAGTTAATTTCAGGTAATCACTTTTGAAATATATTCCGCTCTTTAGACTTTTATTTCGAAAAAGATGTAAATGGCGAACAAATAATTCCGAAATTCGATGCTTACTAACTTCCGTTAATGAAGTTCTGAAAGGTTTGGTCTTAACGGTGTTCGGTAAATAGCACATCCATCCGTTAGAATTTGGCGAAGATTTTCCCTCCGCATCGAGAGGCCGAACATTTGTGTCCGAATTGGCTCATATAGTATGATGTAGGCTCTCCGTTCGTCCAATGATGTATGTTTTCGCGGAAAAATGAATTATTGCGAGGAATTTACGGCGAAAAGGAAAAGTCTCGTCGCATAAAACATAAAAGAGTTGGCTGTAAGACTTTAGCAATAGGTCCCAAGCTCTGGAAAGCTACATGAGAGAATTTGAAGTGGAGGAATCTCCGTTCCCAAAAACTCTCAGCAAAGCAAACAAAAGAAGAGACAATAAATCAAACAATCCGTTTCGTCACCACCTGCTTCCCCTTAAATTTGCCGAGGAAATAAATACGTTCTTCATTTTTTCTCTCCATGTTTTAACATTCTTACTTCGACGGAGTCCATTTGTGTTGAGAGAGAGAGAGAGGGGAAATAAAATAAAAAAATAATAGAGTAAAATGTGTTGAACAAACTGACGAAAGATAAATTGATGGGAATACTTTTCCAGCCAACTGCCGAAATTGTTAAACAAACAAAAAATGACGGCAAAGACGAGAGCCAGGATGTGTCACCGCACTGTTTGCGGGGCTATTTGCCCCTTTTGCCCCCACCGCTGAAAAAAGGCCCACTCCTATATTTCCCTTTGGGTGCTCCAACGGTGGGGAAAGAGAAACGTAACTGCCTCCTTCCACTTTATGTATGGAGGTCTCCCCTTGTCCTCGAAAGCCTTATGCTTTTCAGAGAACACACGAATTCTTCAAGATTTACTCGTTCCTTTTTATTGCTCATCAACGTAAGAAGACTTTTAAAAGCCACCAACGGTTTCATGGCGCTTTCTAAAAAAGGACTACTCACTTGCCACATAAGCTCTCGTTTTTAAGCAAATCACCCCATTGAGCAATTAAGGTTTCATTCAAATATATTTTGGAAGATGACCTAGTTGGAAATCCGTCACACGTTTCTTTCCAAAGTTCTCCATGCAGTGCTAACATGATTATATAGTATCTACGCAGAGCTATTTGGGGTAAGGATTTTATCGTACCTTAATTAATTAATACTATGCCGGAATAATTTTATAATCACCTCTTCTTGAAACGATAAACTGAACTGTTCTTATCTTACAATGTTTGCGTCATAGAAATACATCATACATTTTGGTGAGGGTACGGATTAGATAGCGATGATAATTAGTGATTATTTTTCCAAGAACTGAAAAATCTCCATTACAAAACATTGATGTTAGCAATAATTAACGATTGAAGTTACAGTAGATAAGGAATAAAATTAGGATGCATTGAAATTTAATGTGATGGACCTGGATTTTTAAGTTGATTGGGGAAAGTATAGCATAAGTGTATATAGTTCCGTTATTATTTGATTGTTTACAAGAGTTAGAAGGGTGTTAGTTCTTGGATATCCTAGTACTTTCACTAATATAATAAAAAATTCAATAAAAATTATTTGAAACCATTTGATCATTGAGAATGAAATTCATTTATCACGAACTTGGCTTTTCGAATATCCTTTTGATCTATTTAAATCCATTCGAAGCATATTCAAGAAATGAAAAGTTCTAAAACTTGAGGATTTTGGACACTCTTGCGGTACATCCATCAATTGTGAGAGAGCTCGAATAATGTGTCACATTAAGCAGTCAGTGGATGCAGACTCACAAGTCAGGTAGGGGAGCGTGAGTAGAAATAGTCCAAAGGGTTTTATTATTACCTGCTCATCTCTTAAGCAGAGGGTTGTTCCTTGAGCGAACCCCTCGTGTGTCCGCCCCTCTGTTCGCTTGGCTGTTGACCCGACTGGTCAAGTACTTCTGGCTAATGGCCAGGTAAACTGAACCGCGCTTTCGGACACACTGTGTGTGCCACCGGTCTCCCTTCTCCAAAATATCCGACAAAAAGGCCTGCCTTTGTGGTCCCTTTTCTAGGAAAGAAAGCGAATATTTATCTAATAATAGAATAATCTTGCTTCTACTCCATGTGAATCCTCATAATTTTTCCTGTGAGATCCAGGGCTCTCATTTCATTGCTAATGATGATACACTTTAACAATTTTTATCTCCATTTCTCGTAAAATCGATCTCGTATAACAGTATAATTAACTTTTACATTGCAGGTAAATTTCCTGTACGCTGCCTTTGCTATTAGAAATGATAATCAATTTTACTTTTAATCAATCTTAGCAGTACATTCAAGTTTAACAGCTTTCTAAATGGCGTTTTAATTACTCTAGCAATTTTGTGAAGTAATAATCTGTAATTTGGAGCGATACTCAAGAGTTACACACTGTAGTAATATTATCAAAAACTCTTCGATAGCTGAGGTCTTTTCGCGTATATACCCGGGAATAGGTGTTTACATCCTATAATATTAGACAATTGTGTTGCAACTGAATGTCCATTATCTGGAAAAGATATTATCATGAGAAAGTTTGTACGACTAATTCGTTGATAATATAAGGAATACCAAAAAAGTGAGCTGTAAAGCATGAAAATGCTTGGTGTCTAGTAGTAGAGTGCCAGCTGAGGTGTAAAAACAATTACGATCAAGAAGCCTTAAGCCGGACTTAACAACTCTGAAAGTAGTAGCTGTCGCCACTCCTAAGATACTTCCGAGAGAAGTAAGAGAAGAGCGAAATAAACAGATGGAGGTCAGAGAAGGAGGAAAAGGTAAGCTAAAGGAGAAAAGGGCGTAATCTAGGCTGCATATTGCATGGTCGCCTCTCCAAGTGTTTGCTTCCGAAATGGATTCACTTGTTTTTTCGGCGAACAACCTTCGAGGAACAAACGCACTTTGGTGGCAAGACAAAGAATTCGAACGAACCTGGAAAGCAGTCGCCGAAGGCCAGGAATTCCAAATGGTTATGAGGCTCAGAAACAGGAGATTTTAACGCGTGCATCCCGCTCACTTAGAGATTACGTCAACGCCGAAAATAAAACTCCATGAATAAAAGACCAAACGAGTATTTTTACTTCTGTTAACTCAAGAATTATATCTTTTTTATATTGAATGAAAAGAGAAGAGTTTCCAATTTTTCGAATTCGTGGAAGATTACGACTAGTTGGAAGATGTAATGAAGATTTGAAGTAAGTGATAAAAGTGAATTATACTCAAGAATAAACCGCTTCAAAAAGTATGATCTACAGTCAGCTGTCAGTTTTGTACTCTTCGCTGCCTTTTTGATGAAATACATTTCCGGATACACTGTTAATATTTATCAATTAATTTTTAACAATTCTTCTATGTGCGCTTATGTAATTTTATATTTAATCTTAAAGTAGAGTTAATTTTTGCATAAAACGTCTTCGTAAATTTAATTTAAAAAATCTAAACTGCCGAAAAGGTAAATTTCTTCTTAAGTAATATCATGTAATTAATTTTTGTGCGCAATAAACCAGGGAGCTTTGTTGATAAGAAATTCAACAGTCCCAGTAAATTATTATCAGCTTATGCAAGTTTCATATAATCTTTTTCCAGTTGGTAAATTACAGGGACGTATATTATCTGCGGACCGATGCGAGGTCTTCACAGTAACTGATTCGGTCAAATAGACGTAAAACATTGTAAGTCCTTTATTTAGATTTTCAATGCTTTCATCTGGCGTCATCTTTAATCTTAAAATTTAATGGGCTACTCTGGAAAATCAATAAGAAATAAATGTCAAGCTGCTAAAGTGCTTTAGAGTTAAATTCTCGACCACGAAGACAGGGTTGGTATGCATGATTCGCGTTCTTTAATTTTAATCGTATTCATTTCCTAATTTACATTTCGATGGGATTATGGATACCCCACAAAAATATGATTTTTCCTTCCACCGTCGAAAAGCTTAAGTTATGATTTTCCTGATCATAAGGAAACAGATAATAACCTAAACTCACCCATTATTATTTGGTTTAAAAACAACCGCTCACTGTGATATTTAAAATGGCAATCTTTTGCCGGAGGAAATTTCAATTATGATTCCAGATCAAGAACAATGATTCTCTTCTCCCTCTTGAATACATCACTCAGCATCACTATCTGTGCTGAAGAACTGAACCCACCACCCACTCGTTGCAGGACGATACAAGACACCGTGTAAACAGAAGAGGACAGAGCGCTTTCCCACACTGGATATGCCGGTGCCTCCCTACTCTATGGCGGCAAACAGATGAAATAGAAAAAGTCGAGAGTGAGAAAAAGGAAAAAGACAGCGGAGAGGAGAAAGACGATTTGTGTATCTTTCCATGGCGGGAGTGTTATTCGAAGGAGCTCCCACTCGATTGGGCAGATCTCCGTGGGCCCAACCGAAAAGACTAATGGGAAGAAGTGAGGGAGGAAATGTGTTAGACTATGGCGTTCTTTGATCCGTAAAAGCTGTCTGCCACAAGTCCGAAAAGATTGAGAGTTCTTTCGAATTGAAGATGGAGACCGACGATGAGAAAGTTTGATATCTGAAAATATCCATTATGACGTTGATGAGGCTTTGGAATTGATGACGATTGGTTTCAAATGTGAGGAGAAAATCCAATGTAATAAATAGGATTCGGAGATCTGTTACAGTGGATATATGGCCATTCCTTCATTTCCAAATTGTGACACACATTATCAAAGCATTGCACCTGGATACATTGTCTTATTTAAAACATTTGTTGAATAAAGGAGCGCCTAAAATATTACCCTAAAGCTTTTAATATTACCTTATACATTCAAACAAGCGTAATATCGTAGAAAATAATCGCTTTTATTAATTTCATGCAAGGATATATTTTTACAGAACCATAAAACTCCCCCTGCCATACGCCATACGGCGGCTCGCGAGTTATTAATGTAAATGTAAAAGATTTATCAGCTTCTTATGTTTCAGTATGTATGGTTTATAGAAGAATTTTAAAATTTAAGACTGCTTGAACTAAGGAATTAGTATCATACTGCATCTTTAATACGCCAGCCATGCTATAAATTTTTAAAAATGAACTAAATATCAATTCCGTTAAAGTTATATCCTGTTTGGTTCTGTGATATTCGAATGTTTGACCAAGGTAATGTTCTGTTATTTATTAATATATTAGATTAATAAATTATTACTCGTAAATATAAAAAGAATATTAGCATTTAAAAACAGTTCGATAATTATTTAAAAAGTGTATAATATCGATGTCTCTATGGCAGATGAGACAGATCATAAATTAAAAGTTGTTCATCTTTGAGATATGTTTAACTAACTCGGAAGGTCATAGGTTTAAAAGTCATGAAATAATATTGTATTCCACATGCGATTGTTAATAAAATGCTAGAAGATCCTGTGTCAGTTTCGTCCTTAGATGATGTAGACATGTAAACAAAGGTAAGCGATGGAATAAGTTACTTGGTGGATTTAATTTGTGTGTTGTTTTCTCGCTGAAAGAGGCGAGGATTCGCTGAGTGGGATGGCGGAAAGTGGGCTTCGTGGCACATTAGCATTCTTCAGTACTTAGGCAGAAAAAGCAAACATTTACGCGTCGATAAGCAGCCACGAACAAGCCAAGCTAACCAAGGGAAAGAGAGTAAAGCAAAATGGCGTCACATCACAAAGAGAAAGAGTTTTCCTAAGTATACCTTTCATTTTTTCCGTCGCATCTCCACTTTGGTCCTTTCTTCCTTCTCTATCATTTGCGTGTCTCCGCCACCTTTGTAGAACTGGACAGTTTATTTGGAAAGAGCTAGGGCATGTAGATACATAGAAAATTACTACGTTTAAGGGAACGAGTAATTTTGGAATTTATGACGCAACATTAGTGAAACAGCAGACCGATAGGTAATTGTTGTTAACTTGGAGTGGGAGTTGTAAAAATTACTATAGTAAGCTTATTCTGTTCGAAAGGGTGAATGGTATGGGGCAATAAACGTAGATAAGATCAAAGTAATGAAATAGCGAGACTTAGTATTTTGAATAGGCTATATTTCTTACTAGCATGAATTGAATAGATTTTCGATAGGAGGAGATATGTTTTACGATAGCTTTTTTCGCGAAGAATACACTTTCATCGTCTTTTGGTTAAAGATAGAAAAACAGATCTCTCAGTTACCTATGTCCCAATCTTGTTCAAGTCAGTAATAATCTAGTAAGGGATGATGGATGATGAATCTTAGCATTCATACTGGAATATTCTTATAAAAATGTTATTCTTATGATTATTGTGCTAAAATTAAATTGACTTGTTCCACTAAGGTATTATGGCTCCATGAGGAAAGCAAGAGAAAACCACATCAGTCAGTCGTCAACTTGCCTAGTATACATATTCATTCAAGAATGAATATGTATACTAGGCAAGTTGAATGTGTACCTGAATATTGCTGCATATATCGAAAGAAGTTGGAGATATTTGTGATTAAATTGCGGAAATTTTATAATGCTGAACCTTTTATGCAAGTTATGAATTCCCACAAAGTGAGGTTTCCGCCATCGATTAATGCTGCTGAAAACTCATGTCCGCATATGATGTTATTTAGGTTTTAACCTAATTTAATCTCGTGTATACGTAATTCGTCTGTCTTCCTCCGCATTTCCATCGCTAGACGATTTAATACATATAACACGTAAATCACAAGAGCAGTGCAATAACCAAATTACATGAATTGAAATCAATAACTGGATACATTGCAATAATTCACTTATAAATAGAAAAATAGGAATTACATAGAAATCAGCATTTTAAACATACTAAAAACTTCCGAAAATTAAAACATTTAAAAAATTGAAAGTAGAAATATTCAACAGAAGAAGCGCGTATGATTCATCTGGGAAATTAAAAATACTAAAGATGAAAAGATGTACTGCTCAACAGTATAGTAATGATTATAAAAAATGGAAGTAAATTAATAAACATCGAAATGTTTGGACCAAGACATGGAAATGTTTCAGTACATGGGAGGAGAGATTTCGCTCAAAATTGCGTCAAGAACTATTCATTTTAATCCATAAATAAACCGTATCCGTTTATCATTTGTCTGATAAATGTATTAATTTATATTTTTGTGGATTATACGTAAGAGATAGACAGGGAAACCTCACACAAAGACATAAATTATAACACCCATAACGAGTTCGATTTGATCTACTCATACTTACGTGTGTATGATCAGATAAAATTCTTCGAGTTATAGTTAACTAATTTAAGGAGATGTGCTCAATTACTCATAATAATAATCAACATCGTAAATGATTTTTTTGTTTTTTAAATATAAACAAATTTTAGTTCTTCTTATAAACCCGGGGATAATTATTTATTTTACTGTACATTATAATCTACATGCATATCTATGAGAGATCATCGAGGAGGAGCGTGGCAATGCAAAAGGGATGAGCGGAGGATGACTGTAAAGAAAAAAGAGAAGATCTGAGCTCAAACATATTACTCGGGTCATGTACTTGTATGGCAATGTCCATATTAGAACGAAGCACGTGCCAATACACACGTCCTCCAAAAGACTCGTCTAAATATTCTGTCGCTAACATTAAGTGACATCGATACGATACATGAACTTCCTTTCGAATTGCAAATGGACGTATAGCTGTTATTTATTTTAAGAAGGCATTAAACATATCGAAAGGATCAAGTAGAAGACTGATAAGTTGAAAGGTAACACAATAGAATAAAAAATCGAGGATTATGACTTTTACGCTAGTGTAAGGAAAGAATCTCCGAAATTTACTTAAAATTTACGTCTTTAATAAGCCTCGTTTGCAAATAGATCCTAGGTTGTATGCGCAATTATGAAAGATAATCTCTATAAAAGATAATAAGCAATTATAAAAAATAATAATTCTGGTCGATCATAGCCTTCACTCTTTCTAAATTGATTTTCATTCGTGATAAAAAAATGATGTTAATTATCCATATCAACTCGTAGCTTTTTGTTTAATAAGTTATTGTCAATTATACGAGGTCAGGAAAATATATTTTCAAACCTCAGATATTTGATGATGATGGTTTTTCAGATTAGTTGTCTCATACATTCATGGATAATCGAAACATTTCATTTTCACAATCTGTTCGACAATGTTACACCAGATAAGTTGTATATAACTGTATAATGGTTAATGCATGTTTAATTTCTCAGTTGTAGATCGGGTGTGGATCTGTTTTATCGAAAATCTGCATCTTCTACACAAGAATATATTCTGTAGTTACCTCTGAGATATTTTGAGCGTGACTTTTTGGTTACGTAAAATGTGATGCAAATATAACTTTTGTTCTAGGAAAGGACTAGTTAACTTATCAGAAATGTTCAAAAAATTTCAGTTCAGAAGGACAGACTAAGTAAAGCATAATGCTATTTTAAGCCAATGGAATTCTATCGTATCTTATGAAAGTGATTTTATTTTCTGATGGGGGAATATATCGACAGACAGACGTGGTTTATCCCTCGAGGTCTTAATAAGCTGCAATTACCATCCAATATCATATTCTAAAAGCCAGACATAAGAGCCTTCTCCTGATTTACTTACTCTTATTAAGTTTGTTCAATGAGATGAATATTCGATTTATAATGATGCCTGTAGAATTACTTAGCTGCCGAATATCATGATTCTTCCCATGAAAACCTTTACATAGTAATGAATACTTATTTTATCATTTTAATATATTTATGTGAAAACAGTGATTAAATTTAAAAATAAAAAGTTAATCCTTGACTTAATTTATTCACATTATTTAAAAATTAAGGATGCGCATAAAATATTACAAAATTACGATGAATAAATCTGTATAGGCATATGCTTTAAAAATTCCATCAGTAAACAAACGTCTTTTCGTTGATTTTTCCTAGAAAATGGCCGAAATGTTCAAATAATGAGTCGCCGAAACTCATACGGTAATGCATTCTAACCGGAGAAGGATTTCCATAAAGGAAACACGCTCTTTACTCACTCTCATTGTATAAAGAAACAAATAGAGTGCTCGAAACTGCTCTGTGATACTGCGCAACTTCTAAGAACGAACACAGTCCTTTCGTTGGTGCTAATATTGACTTAAGAAGTTACACACAGAGAGGAATATAAGAGGCTCTTTTCAAGTGAAGCATAACCGTTGTTAATGAATAAAGACGCTTTTTGTTTACGAATCGTTTTCGCTTGCGCATGTTTCACTTATCCTGAAGGTATCTTTCATCAGCTTCAGAATCACGTGCATGAAATCCTTATCTTCCTCACATCACAATTTAGAAATGTTTTGGATGTATCCACAGCAATTTTTTTTATATGGTTTGTGTCGTAATTAATTTGGCATAACAGAAAAGCGTTCCAAAAAGTAATAGACGGTGCATTAACGTTAATTCTTAGTGCAGATAGCAAATAATCTATGTTAAGTTGATGAGTAAATGTAGGGGAAGAAGTCGTATCCTCCCTTCTGGTTGAATGAAAACAAACTTTATTCAATTAAATATTTCTTGCTAAATAACATGTCTTTGAGTGTTTAAAAACTTCCATCTATATTAGACCAAATTTATGCACTTTTAGAGAGAAAACAAAGAAACGAGTTTATCTCTAGTTTTTTACATAGTGCCTTTGATATATATTTATTCAAGTCGACGATATTAAGTTAAGCAAAATAGAAAACTTAATTACTATTCGTATTATAGTAAAACGTAAGCTATCGCTTATAGTAACAACTTTCAAAATATAAATTATTTTGAGAATAATCAATAATATGATTTATTTAGATTCAAGTTAAGAATTTTATACCATATCAATTAAAGTATTTATATTTCTTAATTCTTTTCAAGATGTAGTACTGACGTTGGCAAGTAGGAAGCCTCTTGTCGACTCTTCAGTTAAGTTTGCATTGCAGGATATTGAGGAAATGAGGGTAGAAGAAATCCAAGATATACTATTTCACTCATTTTTCTCGATGTTGTTGTAATAACAGTAATTCGAGAGAGAACCGTATTTTAGCGAAGGAATCGGCGAACATGAGTTCGGGAGGTGTTGACTTAGTCGAAAGGGCTGCTGTCAACCTTCAAATGAAAAGATTTTGAGCAAACATGTTTCTTCAATCTTATCATTAAAATATCCCTTGCACACTCTCTTTTTCCAAGAGTAAGCGTTCTGAAAATAACTAGATCGATTACAACAAATTGCTTACTAGTAATCTATTCACACCCCACTACTAATTATTCAGCTTTCGGAAATCAAATTTAACTCAAGTGAGAGGAGTATCATTTTTATTTAAAATTAACTTAATTTAAAAGTAGTCATAGTTAAGAAGTAACTTTAAAGTTAAGAATTACAACACGTTCACATTGATAGAAGTATGCCCATTTTGCATTGCAGAATCGCTAAATGGAGGAGGTAGTGGCTGAATATATACTACGTTCCAGTTCTTTTAGTCTGCTTTGGTGGAAGCTATAGTTGAACTCTTTTGTTGTTAACTATGGATCGTAATTTTAACAGCCAGTTAGGGGGACAGCGCAGAGAGACCACTTAGAATAAAGCTTTGGAAAAATTAAAAGGGGATTCAATTCCCATATAGTTCAACATTAATGACTAGAAAAACTAAAACGCAGTATAGTAAACATGATTTGGTATTTATTCGCCTTGAAAACAGAGATTTTAATATTACAGGACAAGAATTCAATGTCAAGATTATCAGAATAACAGTCCCAAAAGATGTGCAACAGAGTAATTCTATACAACTATTTTTACTTACTAAAAGATAAATTTTATGCTTGAGATTAACTCTTTCTCTTGTGGACTTAAGAATTATAGTTTCACTCACAGTTCCCTTGATCATTTACCCGAAGTTAGAGCGTCGCCATTTGAGGACGAGATGCAGTAGCAATAAAAATGAACCCAAATGGGGATAGAAAACCAGAAAAGTTTGAAATATTTAGGGAATAGAAGCGAGGGTTTCGCGAGTTTCAAAAGTAAGAGAAAGGAAGTTCCAAAGAGGTCGAAGAAACGTCGTCGGCAAATGAATTTCTTCCACTTTATCAATTTCCCCTCTAGAGGCCCTATTATTTCTCCTCTATCGATCCATTTAAAGGCTCTCGGCCAAATTTATATAACTTTCTCTCGGTTTCCAAAACTCTTTCCATCAATCTATGGACACCTTTTTCTTAAACTAAATCTGAATCCCGTCCACTCGATAAAAGTGACTTCTCTCAATATTTCTCCTTCTCAAACATCCATCGACTATAAATCGAGCGTTCTTGGGAATTCTCATCGATCATGGTGGGAGCCATTAATTGCACATCCTTGGGGAAAATTGTTCAAATTTCGGCAATATGTTAAACTATACGATATGCAGAGTCATCCTTTTTTATGCTTCAGAAAGATGTTTTAGAAGACTGTTTGTCTTAGGATAAATTTCACGAATGCGCATTTCAGTGGTAACCTAAGTAAAAGGCGGGGATTTGAATGTTTGGCGTTAGTTTGCTTTTCCTTCGCTTGGCTGAGATATCTTCGATGCGTGTATCGGCATCTGTTTATCTTTAACGTCGATAGAAGCAAGGATTCTTTGCTTTCCAGTAAATATAGCGGTTTTTGTCCGAGGAGTTAAGATTTGAAATTGAAGGTAAGCACCGTAAATATCTCAGCCTCCATGGTCTTTTTCTTCGCGGAGGTAACGGTTATCCAAGCAAAAATTACTTTCCCAAAGGACAGATAATTGGGAGGCACGTGTATGAAAATTTTGCGTCGCGTAATGTTCTTTAATCTGTAAAAATTAAAGGGCACATTATAGGGATGAGATCGTGCTTTTGACATTAAATCCTACTTTTGATCTTGCGATGGCATTCAATCCTAAGGCATATCTCGGTTAATTTTCTTTTTCTAAAATGATCTGGAGTTAATATGAAAAGATTGAGAATGTTTGTCGAAGAATTTTAAATTTCTTTAACAGATTTTGGTGTTAAATGGTGGAACTCCTTCATGATCACACACAAAGAAAACTCACTATGTAGAGTCCACAAAAAATTTTATTAAACGACCTAGGTTTCGTTACGGTGTAACATCATCAGGTTACCCATGTTAAAGTTATTTAGAAATAGAGAATAATTACAAAAAATTATATTTTCTAAATAAAGAGGTTAAAAATAAATGGCCGGATTGAAAACGTTTGAAGTATTTCAGGAAACTATTGGAAAAGTTCGAGATCAAACTGAATAGAAAATATGAGCGAAGAAATTTTTTCATGTGAGGTGAATTATCAGTACTAGACTCTATACACGCTACTGATAAGTATTTTCTTCCAATAAATTTCATGAGACATGTAATGAAGTTGGTTTTCTATGATGATGTTAAAATAAATAGTTTTTGATGGATTAGTATCGAAAACGTAACGGATATTCCAAACAACTCGTAACTGAAACAGGTCATGTCATTTGCTATATCTTCGATTGGGAGTGAAATAGATTTTTTATACTGAGTGATTGAGTATTACTTACACATATCCTTTGTCTATTTGATCTATTTTCTTTGATGAATGAAAAGATGATTATAAACCTGTTAGCCACTCAATGAAAATGATCAAAAAAATCTGAACTGTGGGGTACAAAAATTCCCCAATTCCTCTAGCCGATCTTTCGTCAATAAAGTTACTTTAATGTTTAGTGTGTTCCATAAGCATACATTGCATTGAAGTCAAGGGAATATTTTCCAAAAATTTGATTGACCTACTTTCTGACGAGGACGTCAAAAATCTTTACATTTGGCTGTACGTTCTTACCTTTGTTTGGATGTCACGATGGTGATCATTAACAAACATCGAGCCTTAAATAATAGTTACCTCACTTGCTATGCAAAACCATGAATGCCGGAAAGGGAAAGTGCAGTTCGACGATTCAATGACTGTGTTAACCCACACGATTATTATCGGTAGTCTTCGGAGTGTTACTGGTCTTTTCGGTGACGCAGATGTTATCAAGATGACAGCGCGACAAGCCGTAATCTTCGGCGCGGGGTTCAGTTGGTTGGCCCCTCCTGAGGACGTTAAAAAAGAAAGGTGATAAAAGGCGGAGGGAAAGGAAAGAGGTATCCAATGGGGGAGAATAGCACTTGAGGAAGGAGAGCCAATCCATGAGGGGACGTAGCTCGCGAGCCGCTCATATTGTGAGTGGTGTTGATGGTAGAAATGGCGGCTCTTTGGGAGTTGTATAGCAGAGGGGACGTCAAAAGGCCTTCTGCAAGCGAGGAACGTTTCCGCTGTCACTCTGACATTCGGAAAAGTTTACGTGTACTCCTCCTTTCTTTCCGATTGTCCAAATAACAGGCAATGTGGAGTACTATTACAGAGGATATGGAGCACAATGGTCGAGTGCAAAATCTGTCCTCTGTCGAAGGGCAGAGAAGACCGATGTTTTAGAAATATGAAGCTCTCAGACTAGAATTCTCTATTTAAGGAATCGAATAGTGATATTTTCTCTTGATCATTGAATTATTGGGTGTTTGATTACTAGTTTTATTCATCACTTGATGTTTTTTTACCTTTACTTTTACATTGGGAATAGGTTAAAAACAATCCATTCAAAGACAATGTTCGCTACCCATAGAGTGCTTTATACTGATCATCGACTTACCATAGGCGTTTACGCAAATTTGATTAAATCGTTCAGAAATCTATAAAATTAAAAAAATTATGATATTTTCATCGATGGATATTTATGTATAATAAAAAATTCCACCTTTCTTTAACCTTTGGGAGATAAATTTTTTGGGGGATAAATAATATGCTATTCTAATTGCTTTTCTTTCTAACAGTTTTTAGAGTATTAAAGGATTGTCTTCGTAGAGATCCATTAGCATCATCCTGGTTTGGGTGCCTACTCACTACTTTGTTATCCAAAGTTCCCACTTCCTCAAAAGATCAACAGAAACAATATTTGCCATTAGTCTTCTTTCATCTCCCTAGTTTATAAAATCTGTAGAGCGTAAGGTGTTCATCCGTAAGAAGTTCTTTATCTGACAATAAAAATCTTTCGCGAAAGTGTACTTGATTTGCTCCGATTTTTTTCTTTCAGAACTGTTCGTTAACCGACCATCCACTATGCATACTTATCCTGTTACCTACGATTGATTTCAAGGACCCTTAGCAAAAATTCTATTCCTTCGATTTACATTCTGCCGATCTGAGTCGTGTTCTTTTCATTTCATGCTTAACAATTTGAATTTTTTATAACTCCATAAAGACTCGACATGTGACTCTTTATATTGTAATGTAAGCTCACAATTTGAATTATTAATGGCTTTGGAAGATTATTTCCTATGGGTCAGCGCCTTCCGTTGAAGGCTAACGGAAACAAAAATTCAATTATCATATATGTAGCATTTTTCTAAGCAACGGTCACTCATGAATAGATATAACATTTGCGTAGTCCCATTTTCGGTGTGAGCAGTTGAAATAATTTCTCGTGTTTAGCTTATAGTTTGGAGAAAATGCAGAAGCATGCGAGAATGCAGAGAACTTGAGAGCGGATGATTAAATAACCTAAATAAAATGCACTTCATTTAACAAAAAATAAGGTACATTTATGTCTATGGTATAATAATTAAGCTCATGCTTTCTATCAGTTGATCCACATTTTTAATAGTAATTGTGAAGATGTTTAGGATGGGAGATGTAATTTTTGCGCGCCTAAATGTAACGTAATAGAACGTTTCTAGACAACGGAACAAGGGCAGCAGTTTCTTCTTTATTTTTCAAATTAAATAGTGTATACATAAATTCGATAAATGATTACTTTTTATTTGCTTGAAATATTGAAAATTGAATCTCATGAAAATATCTTTAGCTTATAATTAACGTAGTAACGCGATCTCCATCCCAAACTACAGTGGTAACGGTTGAAACATGAGGTTTATTTCATAAAAAATTACATTCCTTTCGAAAATGCATCCCATGTTAGCTCGTACTACCAAAAGAATTCTCGTACGGCTCACGACTTCATTCGGCGAAGGATGGAATGGTATTTTTCTTTAATATTGTGCGAAACTCTGTGGTTACCTACCTAGGCTATTCCATACCCCACCGTTGAATCCTCAAAAATTTTCCACTTTGACGCAGATATGAATTCTATTCGGTGGATTGAATCAGTTCACTTCGCGTGAATGCATCCCCTCAGCATATCGCTGCGGCTATCCTACTGTATTTCTCCACGAAGCTGAGGCACGGCGTCCATTGTTCCAATAAGAGGCACAGAGTACAATCGAGCGAAAAGGGAAAGAGCACACGCTCAAGAGGTTGAAACCACTTACATATTCTATGCTGTATACAGCTATTGGTTTCGAACAGTCGAACATTGTGTTAAGCTGTCAGACTCTTGGTCTCTGAATGGACACCTGAAGGAGAGTGTTGCAGAAGAAAAAGAAGCCATCTTACGAATCCGTGGGCTTAATAAGGCAATGAGACTGGGAGTCCATTGTATAGGGTCTCTCTCCATCCTTCATTGTGTACCCTTTAACGAGGTCAGCAGCGGAATGCGGGGGCAGATCGCTTTGATTGGGGACTGCTCGAGTGGGTTCGGATTCCTGGAAGGCCATTTTGCTCCGATGAATCCATTTCGGCAGAAAAATTCAGTGTTGAAGCTTTCTGGAACGAGTTGAAAAAACTTGAGAGCGATTCATGCTAACCGATTGTAAAGGGTATGAAGGGCTTTCCTTCGTGGTATCCTATCTTTTCTCTAAGATCGTGAAATTTCATTTTCTAAATATTTTAAAGTACTGTGAATTCCTCAGTGATGTATGTGTTACTTTATTTCATGCACAATATTAATATACAGAAAGATTGAACTTCAATTGAAATTTCATTTTCTAAATTTTCTGTATATTTACATTGTTCATGAAATAAAGTAACACATACATCAGTGAGGAAATGAAAAGTTATATCTTTACTTCTGATAAACACAAAGTAATATTTATACTATTCATATTAATATAATGTATATAAAATACAAAATTACATTACACACAATAATCGCAAATCACAAGTGAGGAAATTTCGCAAGCAAATAATATTCATAAACATTCCACTGCTACGTAATAATTCACTTTGACATTTTATGACACTATCTCTTTCTTCTACATACTTATCCGACCTCTTCAAATTCTACAAAACTTGTTTGTATGTTTATGTTTTTTGTGAACTGAAAATAGATGTGTAAACTATAGGTGTTTGTCAGTATTGTGTGATTTGTGTGCGTGAGAGATTAATCTGAAACATAGTGTTAATCTTGATAGAAATAACTTGTTTAGTGTTCCTCACATTGCAGATTTTCCGCTGCCCATTTCTTTTTATTTTCATTATGAGTCAGTAGGGATGATTGAGTCTCCGAATCGAATGTTCCGAAATAGCATATGCTAGATCGGAGCATTCGATTCACTGTGTAACTGAGAAAATTCCCTGTCGGATAATATTAGCAAAAAGCTAGAGAAAAATTACGTAGAATAGTTGTAAAGGAACGAATTTGCAAGGAATGACTGGAGTTGAATTTCAAGATTGTACATTAAAGAAAGCATTGGAAACAAAGACAACGTCACCCACTCGAATAAGTTGACAAAATATCTGGAAAAAGAATGAAACTTGGACCAATTCCCGGAGCAGTAGGGAAAGAAGAGAGCAGGCAGCAAATGAGATGTTCTTCCGGTTCATTAGCAGAAAACAGTGGCCAATGGAAGCGACACGACACTTAACTTTACTCTAGCGACAATGGGACCTTCCGGGAACAATGAAAAGTGGTTGCCTGTGGGATCGCTCCTCTCGAATCAAAGGAACAAAAGGTTCTTTCTCCGTCTGTGCGTAAATGTGTAATCCTTTCTTCTTTGGATGCAAATTTGGAAAGAGAAATGACGCGTTTCCGCTCCAAATGCAATCGAATTGGAGGAAAAGGACACTCGTGTGTTCGGCGAATAATCGCTGCGGGGGATCCTTTACTTCTGCCGGAGACCCTTTCTCTGCAGGACTCCGAAAGAATAGGAAAAAAAGAATGGGAAAATAGACTAAGTAACAGCACAGCCAATGAGTTGACCTAACGGACGATTTGAGATAGTAAGTCTCTTTTGATACCTGAGGATGTTATACAATGATAAGCTTGGATAACGATGAGAGAAAGATTCTTTCAATTTACTGTTGGATGGGAGCAGTGGAATGCAATGGTAACTCGACAATGTCCCGGGATAGAAATTTACTGTGGATATATTTTTATGTGAGCGGTGTGAATATCATGATTAATATTTAATTTTTCTAGTTTCTAACTTTAATTGTGTTAATTAAAACTTTTATATTTCGATATTGTGAATGTTATGCTAGGTATAACACGTTGCTCTTGGTTTAGATTATTGTCCTTTATGATTTGATATTTGTTTCTATTTACATTTATATATTGCTACTCTGTAGAGGAGGTTATGAATCCATTCACGGGTTTGTGGATGTGGCCGAGTACATACACTTGAAAACTTACTACCTTGCGGTGACTCTTGTTACTTGTTTACCTTGTTTATTTCAATCAGAGAGTATTACTTTTATCACACATAGAATATTGAGTGTAAAAAAGTACGTGAATACAATACAGCTATAAAAAAATGCATAAGAAAAATGCTACATGGAAAACCAACGAAGAAGGCTACATATAAAGACGGTGATATATGAGAATTATAAATACAAAATAGAATGGCGGGTTTCTTCGACTCTTGAAAGGGTTTGGAAATACGAAAAACATTTTGGGGGCTGAACATCCGAGAGGAAGCAGATGATTGGTTAGATAAGTCTGAGATGAGGTGGCATATTCCATAATCTGGTTCTGCAAGGGGGGGGGGGATGGGTGGGGGCTGTTGATAGGTCGGAATCGTTTAACGTGAAGAATCCGTTTCCTTTTGTGGCAGCACAATCGAGGCTGGAAATAAAAAAGAGAGAATGTCTCTTCAGGCGGGATATCTCCATTAGAAGGGCCATTGTCGGGACAAAGCGAGTACATTGTTAACCGATCACTCACGGGACCTACTCCTCCTCCCCTATGAGTCCCCCTCTTCCTCGGAACCGCAGAATGGATGACTGCTGTGCATCGTTCACTGGGGCGTTGTGCAGTGGTTTCAGAATCTCATTTCGGTCGGCAGATTGGGGGTAAATGGTTTCTTTATTGGAGGTTCGACCTTAAAGATGTAATTCAATGGCACTGCGCCACGAAGGTTACTGTGTGACGATCAAAGAGACGGCGTAAGGAATGTGACGACCCACTTCCGAAAGAAATGGATGAAAGCGATCCGAGTGTTGTTGCAGAGATGCACTGATCTTCAAACGTATTACGGCGAATCTTTTCAAAACGACAGTCGCAGAACTATAGGGTAGCGTATAAAGGTAAGGTAAAGAGTGGCAATCTTCGCATGATGAAAGGGAGAATGAATTGTATTTTTAATCGTAAATTCTAATACCTACAGATTACCTCACTGTAAGCTAGTGTTTCCCAGACTTTTTCAAGCTACTTCCCCCTTGGTTTCTTGCACGCCCCCCATCTGTCATCTATGTAATTTATATATAAGTATTTAACTCGAAAGATAATGAGAAGCAAGTTAAAAACTAGAATGATGAAAACATCAAATAAATTACTAATTGCAATTTTACTGCTGTCCTAGTAAAATTCAGTTAAGAGGAAGATGATAGGTGATGGAATAAAGTTCTTTTTCGTCAAGCACCCCCTAGACTAGTCCAGCCGCCCTTGGAGGCGGTAATAACCACTTTCGAAATCACTGATCTAATCCATATTGATACTATCTCTAAATAAGCTCCAATTTCTTTGTTCGAGTTAAGATAAGAAAAGGGTTTTCCATTTAAAAAGTATACATTGTATTTTACTGTGAGATTGAAAATGTAAATACTTATTATAATGTGCTATGGAGTTGCATACAGCAAAAGTTCCTCTGACAAGGAGAGACCCTCACTTTTGTCCGGGGATTTTGATGAAACTTTTTGTGGTGGTGCACAAAGTAGAGTAATGAAATAGTGTAACGGCGTTTCTCTGAATGGGCCTTAGTTTCGCTGCAATAATTAATTGAAAATTGAAAATCTGAGTATAGGCAACCCCGCATTACACGCCCGTACTAGCCGAATCTGCAGGAAATAACACGTTTTTTACTAATATTTTTAACTTAATTTTCATTTTCGTATTTAATTATTTTCCTTGTTACTTACTTGTGGACTAAATAATAATAATAATAAATAGATTTAATCAATAGTCCCATTAAATAACCTTCGCCAGCGCTATTTCTTCATTTACGGAACTTAACGACGGCTATCCTAGGAGCACAAAAAGAACTTGCATTCGAACGATTTCGGATTTCCTATTCAATAGAAAGCGACTGCCATCTAATGTTTAATAATAATCACTAGGTGCCTCATAGTTGTTTGTTGAATAATAATCGTCTCCGACCACATACATGCAGATAAATCCCTAGCTAACGGGAAACTTTCCATAATTAATGTCTTACTCGACGTCACCTCTATTTTCTAGCAAAACTCAAGCCAACATATATCGAAGCCACTAGAATTTTGTGAAGGTAAACGTCTCTCTATTGGAAACGAATACTGATAGATATTTGGAAAGAAACTTACTTCCCCATGAGTGGTGCCACAATGCCTATGACTGGAGAGTGACTTCTCTTGCTATCATTTACTTCTATTACCTAGCACTTCTTCATTGGATATTCAAGTAAGGATGAAAGGAGTCCAGCAGCCTTCAGCGAACATTCTAAAGAGGATGCTACGGGCGCAGTTAAATATCTACTAGGTAAGCGTTAAGGTTGCTCTTCAGAATCATTTTTGCTCTAGAAAAATGTGCTCACATTCGATTTAAATTTATTATTGAACTTTAGGAGAAAATTTTTCTCCTGATTAAGCGAATTTTTAGTCAATATTTCCGCAAATAACATTTTCTTTTTCCATCTCATTGAATTTTGGATTTTTTACTCTTAATATTGACAAATAGTACAGTAAATACTGTTATTTCCAGAAACTTTAACGGCCATGAATGTCATTGATAATCTCGTGAACGTGGAAATATCCAAAAAGGCCCGTTTAATCGGCGAGAAAGTTGTGGAAAAATTCATGGAGATCATAGCTGAAATATCTTCATTGAGGAGGAAGAGGACGCAGATGCAGAATTTGTGAATGAGAGCGATGAAGAACCAGAATTGGGAGACAGCAGCCCTCCTTCAATCGAAGGGAACAGTGATTCCTATGAACCATCTCCGAAATCTCCAAAGTATCTTCCTGTTCCGATAGATGCGAAAATTAAGGTCGTTAATCTTGCTAAGAAACACCCAAAATGGTCTGTAGCAACTTTAAAAATGAGAGGTTCACATTTATTACGACGCAAATCTCAGATTCCGGTGTGGAGTAAGGATATTATAAATGGTGGTACTCGAATTGATAAGATGCATATGATAAACAAATGCACATATGAAAGATTTTGTGATGCGAGAAAGAGATGTGTAAATGAGCATGTTACCTCCAGAAGTCTCCAACAGTTAGCTTCACACTTTCCACTTTATCCGTGGGGTATCAGCATTTGTCGAATGAATTCAATTTCACTGCCTCAAAATCATGGCTGATCCGATTTAAAAAATAATTCAAAATACGACAAAGGAAGGTGACGAGTTACGTTTCACATAGAGATATTGTATTTCCAGAAAACACTATTAAGGCTGCGGAACTTTTCTGTAAACAGACGAATCACCTAATGAGAAACTATCAACTGGACTATGTGATCAATACAGATCAGTCGGGATGTGAATATAGAGTTGACGTGAAGAGAACATTAACGCACAAAGGGGAAAAAACTGTGCAGCTATCTATTGGAAGTATAATATATGGTCCTGGAATATTTTCCAGGATTTAATATTTTGACGTTTATATACCAGGAGTTCTATGTCGTGTATAACTATTGCATAGAATTTGAAAATTTTGTGATTTTGAATTGAAAGATACATAATTCTGTCATTTCTTCCGCCGAAGTTGGAAATTGTAAATCTAATATGAAATTAAAATCTCCTTAAATGTCTCAATTTTCTTGCTCCTTTTGTTGTAATTTATACCCAAAAACTTATTCATTATTGAAACTGATAAAATTTAAGAACACAATCAACATTTCCTCTCCTGATAATTGAAGATGGATATTTGTATCATGCGTAGAAGTAAATTTAGCAAGAGAAGTCACTCTCCAGTCATAGGCATTGCGGCACCACTCATGGGGAAGTAAGTTTCTTTCCAAATATCTATCAGTATTCGTTTCCAATAGAGAGACGTTTACCTTCACAAAATTCTAGTGGCTTCGATATATGTTGGCTTGAGTTTTGCTAGAAAATAGAGGTGACGTCGAGTAATACATTAATTATGGAAAGTTTCCCGTTAGCTAGGGATTTATCTGCATGTATGTGGTCGGAGACGATTATTATCCAACAAATAACTATGAGGCACCTAGTGATTATTATTAAACATTAGAAGGCAGTCGCTTTCTATTGAATAGGAAATCCGAAATCGTTCGAATGCAAGTTCTTTTTGTGCTCCTAGGATAGCCGTCGTTAAGTACCATAAATGAAAAATAGCGCTGGCGAAGGTTATTTAATGGGACTATTGATTAAATCTATTTATTATTATTAATATTTAGTCCATAAGTAAGTAACAAGGAAAATAATTAAAAACAAAAATGAAAATTAAGTTAAAAATATTAGTAAAAAACGTGTTATTTCCTGCAGATTCGGCTAGTACGGGCGTGTAATGCGGGGTTGCCTATACTCAGATTTTAAATTTTCAATTAATTATTGCAGCGAAACTAAGGCCCATTCAGAGAAACGCCGTTACACTATTTCATTACTCTACTTTATGCACCACCACAAAAAGTTTCATCAAAATCCCCGGACAAAAGTGAGGGTCTCTCCTTGTGAGACTGAAATCAAGAAAAATATTTGCAAATATGTAACAAAAATTTTAAAGAGTTTTTGTCTTGGACGCATTGGAGGGTTCACAAGGTGGTTATTCGATCAAAAATACCGGTGCACAAGTGCTATTTGCATCTTGGTCAAACAGAGTGAATTCCATTCAATATTAAATTGATACAAAACAAAGATCTTTGTGGCTGTTAACTGTGTGGTATTTGAAGGGACACTTTCTTCTTTCAACTTTGTTTGAATGATGTTGATTGAATTAAAATAAAATTATGATCGGAAAACCGTCTCTTGAGAATTGCTATATTAATATCAGTGATATGTTTACATCATATCAACTGACGTTACCCTTGACATGTATCAATAATTTTATTGTTCTATATTGATGTATTTTATAAAATGTATAATTTAACGCCACTACGTCACTAATTCACATCTTTGTAAAAAGTGTATTCAATGGGTAAACAAAAATGTTGATCGTCAATTTATTTAATTTTCAATGTTATTAATGTTATTCTTCATACAGTTGATGGAAGCTAAAATTGCACTTATTACATTTTGTAAATATTTCAACAGATTGAAATAATAAGAAATCCGAGGAAATAAATCGCGTGAAAAGCAACCCATTTTCCACAAATTTAGAGATGCAGGTAGTGTGTAAAACCTCGAAAGAAACGCAGAACTTGACGCCGGAATGAGGCATTGTAAAACTCGAAGAAATAGATGAAAAGACTTTTTTGTGCCGCTTTTCGAATGAAAGGAACTCTGATTTTTTATGAACGTTTCTCGGTGGAGACGAAAATGATCTTTCTGCAAGAACTTCTCAGATTTCGATGGCGCTCGCCAGATCGATTACAGAAACCCTTTTTATACAATCGCGTTCAACCAGAGATTCGTGCCTTAGTTTCGGAAAGGAGAGATCTTCATCCCGCATCGAAGATATTCAGAGAAAGAAATCAGCCGCTGGCTGTCTTACACAGGAAGAAGTGGAGGAAATATGTGGGTTGTCACATTCTCCGAGACGATTCTCAGACAAATCTGATGCGTGTTAGGTATTAGTAGACAATCCAAAATGTTTATTCACCACTGAAGAAGCGACGGATTCAGCTGCAGACGAACAGGATTGCGAAGTATGTAAGGGGTGTAACTAATCCACTTGTCAATGTGTACCTCCTGTTCATTTGCTGAAAATGTCCTCGATCAATCCATTTCTTTTGATTGCCATTATTCCTTGTTATTCAACTTTGTTGCCGAGCATCGTAAGTTATGTCGATGGCATTATATGCTTAAGAGAGGGTCCTGAAGACGGATATCCCAACTGGTGCACTTGCTAAACTCAAGCCATTTATGCATACTTTCATACATAAGTTAGGGATTAATCACTCAATTGACCATTTAGATCTCAGGTTACTTATCTCCGACAACAAGAGCCAAGTTTCAATTTATAGAAAATGGGTTAACATGGACCATGTTATACCAGCTTCATCCAGCCACAATCACACTATCAAACTTGCTACACTTCAACCCCTCCTTCACAGACTTCTGAATTCCCACGTCCTCCAACGAATATTAAAAAATAAAAAGAATTGAACATCTTGTTGCAATTAGATACAGATATATAACAAGTGAGCCGTCAGTGGTGTATGGCAAGGACGCAGTAATAAATTTCCTCCCTTTATCAGCAATAAACAGTTTGCCACGAAAATGGGAATTATCCTCTTGACATCTCTTAATGCTCGGAGATGGTACAAATTCAGTATTATCATTACTGTATTTATTGCAATTTGTCCCATAAACTCGAGCATGGTTCATCATTTCGCCAAGGATACCTCAACAATAAACACTCAGAACCCTCCTCTAGAATAGTGGATTCACTGCTTAAACCAAGGATTAACAGAATTAGATATGAGCTCTGTAATTGTATTAGTAGTTTTTTATTTCTGTAAGATGAACCTGAACACAAGAAAGCCTTTACAAATAACTCTCCTCATATATCCCACTTAAATGAGGGACTGAAACATCATAACTACCACTCCGACTTTTTACCCATAATATTCGATTCCAGTCATGAAATACTTATATTGGAGATATTAAAACTATGCACATACTCCTCTACCTATATAATTCTCATACCAATGAATATTTATTTCTTGAAAATTCTCCCAAATTGTTAATCTGCATTCATTACCAATATTTCCTCCTTCTGCACCCTTTGGTCCTTTAGTTAGCATGAACTCATTTTGTTTCCCTTTCTTCATTCTATTCTTACTTCGACTGTGAACGTGAAGGCTATGCACCTGACGATGTCTTGAAACTACATCGAAACTAAAAGAGAAATAAGCTTGTGACCTTGATTATTTCTCAGTGTATGGAATTAATTTTACTATAAAGCTCCAAAGCTTCGATATAATGAAAAATAAGTTTCTAAGAAGATACGGCTATTAATAATTTTTTATCTCAACCAACGCCGAAATTTGTCTCTCTGAGTTGATCGCGGTTGAATAATCAGCATCATACTCGATCGCAGCAGGAAATTAATTGGCCACCCCAGATATACTGAAAGGGGTCTTCGGCTTGACCCCGGACGTGCTTCTGAATTCCCAGAGTGTCCGGGAGAAACCCGAGCAACCCTAGTGGTGGCCATCGTAAGGACGACACCGCAATTCGCACTGCGATGTCATCTCGAATCGGATGACTCATCAACAGTGTCCACCTGAAAGCCCGTTCCACCAGCCATCGACACCGTGCTTACTTAGAATCATCAGATAAATATATCTGCTCGATCGCTGAGAGCACTCTCGAGGCTTATCCTGTGATTAAGTGGTCGGCAAATTGAACGGCGGATAAGTAAAGGAGATATTTATTCTCGAAATTTGGCTCAGAATTTGAATGCTTACATTATATTTGCTCGAAGTGTGGAGATCCTAACCGATGAAGCGATTGTTTGCTTTGGAGTCCAATTGCAAACGCTATCGAAGAATACGTTTTGAAAACCTTCGAAGAGAATAGTTGTCCATCAGGTGTGGGTGGATCCCTGTGATGAAATCAAACAAGACAGAAAATGGGCTCATCCGATTCATGGCGGATAAAATTTTCGTTTCATAGATGAGAAACGAAACTGTCTTCAACTGTCGAACTCTCTGAAAAAACCAAATTAATATGATATTATAGAGAGGATAACCAGCTAAAATTACATTTACATTAATACCCCGCGAACCGCCGTATGGGCGTATGGCAGGGGGAATTTTCTAGAACTCATACTATTTGCTTGATAATATCAGGTGGGGGTATTCACCCCCCTGCCATACGCCTCTGGCAGCTTGCGGGGTAATTATCTAAATTAAAAATATCTAAATCTATATTTACTATCTGCAATTTTTACTAACGGAAAACTGCCTTTGTCATTAGAAATGTTAAAGATAAAAGCCACATTTGAGTTACGTTTTGTATTCAAAGAAATCTAAATCGAATTGGTGGGAAAGAAAATGGATATAATATCAAAGTAAACTTCTATAAAATATTTTAAATTTATATTCACTCGAACTTATGAAGGAGTTCACCAAGCAATAGCTTTAATAAATGGGTTTGAAAAGGATGGTATATAATGCGAATTAGCAAAAAACAAAAGTATATGACAAGATAATGCGTGTACTCAGAGAAAAAACCCAAAAGAAAACGGATTTTCGTTCTGCAAGTCTGACTATACCGGACTTGAACCAGGATCTTCCACTTTCCTAGCGGCTGCTCTAACCATTGATTAAGAAACTGTATAGAATCACCACATTGAACGTCACAAATGGCCACAGGCTCCTACACATTCGGTAGAAAAGATGTGTATTTTAAATGTAATAATAACTCGAATACGGTTTGAGAAGACAATTCCCTTCGCATGTATTTGAAAATAGGAAAAATTCATGGATTAAAAGCATAAAGTACTCATGTATATTTTACAGGTTTCTATGAACAGTAGCAAAAACAAATCCTATGTTATAGATTTTACAAGAATTCTCTGAAGTGAGGGCACCTCTACCAAAAAAATTATTTTATTGCAGATTTTAACGGGAGTAAAAAAACGTTTACCTGAACGAGGGTCGAACATACACTATACCTCAAAAACCTAAAAATAAGGCCTATCTATGTATGATGTTCATTAATGTCGACTTTTTTCACTTCCGTCCATTCTTAAGTTTTCATGCGTACACTTAAAAATGTAGACTTTAATATCCTTTCTCCTATCATTATCATTTCATATTTTACTCTACGCACTAATGCCGCACAATATCAACTTGATTCTACTGTATTCGCTAGTGAAAAATGACAGCTATTCGCGTAATCTAAACAGATGCTTAAATTGAGGTTCTGTTCCCACATAGTGTTTTCATCTGAGTTCTTCAATAATTCTGAATGGACCGATTACTTCGAAACTGTCAACAGTCAACTGTTTTGCATCTCGACGGCCAGATTCGAACGTGAATAAAGCACGCGTCAAGGGCGCTGCCGAGTAATCCACTGCGGTAGCGCAAACGGTATTCAGTGCACGATTCATAAATGAGCCATTTTCTCACGCGCGTTGTTATTAATCCGCCGAAATCCTCACGGATTATTCGCGCGGCGTCGCTCCGTTTTCCACACCACCGCAGTTCAAACCGCTAATCTCATCCGATTGGTAACAAAGAGTCCGGTTTTGTATATCACAACAGCAATGAGCCGCAAAAGAGAACACAAAGATGATCGCCAAAGTGTCACAGTGTACAAGTCGTTCCGCCACCAGCCCTCCGACCCTTTCACGCTCTGCGAAGCACGCCGCCCCCTGCCCCTCTGCCCCCCCACCGACCAGCCGCATATTGCACAGTATTCTCTCTCCCCCCTCAAACCGCTTTTCCGGACACAGATCCCTATGGGCGAATCCCACACTCGAACCCTTGCCTCCTTACCTATGGCCAATATCTCCTTCCCTTTATACCTGCAACCCCAAGTATCCCTCCTGACGGAGGACTCCATTGTACTCCTCCCATTCAACTTAATTGTATGTCCACCTCCATAGCAACCCCAGAAACTCATTTTATTTCAAACTGACAATACTCTCTGCGTGCGTGTGTTTGGGGGAAGGGTGAGGGTAGTCGTCGGGAGAGAGAGAACCTCTTCCTTTTAATTTTTTTCTCTCTCTCTCTCTCAGTCCCTCCCGAACCCATTTTATAAATAAATATATAAAGACTGGGCTGCTATTGTGTGCTGCGGAACAGAGAGATGCTGGGAAGGAGAGTGGAAAGGGAACGCGTGTTGTATTGCGTTGAAATACGTGGCGTTTGTGAGTGACGTGAAGAGGGAAGGCGTGGGAGGAGGAGGGATGCACTCAACTCTCAGACATTTTTGCTCTCTGGACCACTAAAACAACCCCGCGGACAAATTCACCACTTCCCTCGTGCAAATAGCACACATTAGATCAGATTAGATAACGCCTTGTGTTAGATGGAGATATTCGCCCTAATATAAGATTAAACCCTACTTAAATGGTCATCGAGGGGGCGGCACATCTGTATCGATTAGATGAAGATAAGTTTAGATATATAAAATAGAAGAGGGGCGGATATCGAAACACCTGATTTTGACACTTGGGGAAAAGTACTTCGGACCAATAAAAGTGTATTTGTACGAAAGAAGTTGTTAAGTATCCGCGGTGAAAATGACATGGATAACTAAGAATTGCAATCAAAATAAAGGAAGTATGAATGTAAGAGGAAATATTTCTATCGTTAAAAGAATTTTGGTACTGAAAAATTAACCATATTAATGAAAGATCCCAATTCAGTCTCTGATAATTGGTTTTTGTAAAGATAGTATGATTAATTTACATAACAATCATCTGTGGTCCAACGCACAAATCGATCACAGCACAGAAATGCGTAATACGTATACGATACTGATACGGTGGTGTAAATGTTTATATTAATTGCACATAATGTGGCCGTCGAAGGAGTAAAACAAATGCAAAAATGTCATAGACGGAATAGAGGATAATTCCAAATGTATACAGTATTTGTATAGTATTTTGTAGTATAATAATTTATACAGTACGTGTAATATGCAAATGTTTGCGATTGAATATCACTCTTGACCGTTGCTGAGCTTACTTAATATGTGTATAGGTATTAATTCAAGTTGGTATGATTTTTGGCTTATGGGTCTGTCTTTCTTATTCCCTTAGATGTTGTTGCAAATGTATACATTTGCAGAAACAGAATCTCCCAATGGGTTTCAATCTTGTGATGAGAGTGGTCCTTGCGCCTATGGTCCCTGATTTTGCCTCTGTCCCAACTACAAGATACAATTCTTTCAGAACCTAACTCCCCACGGTTTACTAATAAATATTTGGAAACTCTATCAATATCTTTATCTTCTGTGACTCCTTTGTTATGATGGGTATTACAATTCGCTTTACGACCTAAAAAGCATTATGTTCAATATTTATTATCATAATTATGAATGCGCGATTGGTTGAGACCTAACTTATATTAGAAAATGTCGATCATATTAAATTCCAATTACTGAGGTAATCTTGTTGGAACATAGTAAAAAGTTAATATAATTTCTGAGAATACGTATAGTCATCGCAAGCTCTTATAAAACGTTTCAGCTACATGATTATAACATTTTCCTCAGTTTTTTATGTTTTGGTCGATTTGTAATGTGTCAACATACTATGATATTTATCTCAATTCCCAACATACTATCAATGAGCATACATTAATTTTAAAATTTGTTCAAGGTTTTCAATTGTAAATCGAATTGGGCACTGTGCGGGACCATTAATTTTTATATCGAAGTTAAGTTATTTATCTTTTCGTCGAGGGGAAGCGCTTACAAGCAAATAGGCGAGGATCTTGTACTTCAATAACAAACCGTGGTCCATAAATCCAAGCACGTCGCCTCAAGCGATCCAAAAAGAAAAATAGAGCTCGGTTACCCTTCTCCGAAGCACAATATCCGACCGCTCATAAAACAACGTTTGCTCAACATGTCATCGCAAGCTCCTCCCCAATGTGAGGCCTCCGTTGGGGTTGGGGAGGCAACCAATTCCATCGCAGCCTCCGCGAGATTCGTCACTGCCCCCATCCGCCAGCACGGCGCCGCCCCCCTCATCGCTCTTGCTACAATGTTACTCGTTCTCTCCCCCATCGCCATTGGCCCGCCAATCGCCGAGTGGCAACGCTCTCTTGGCGGGAAACAGCGCACGCTCTTTCTCTCTCTCTCTTACTCCTCAGGAATTGTTACATTGGTGAAGAGAACGCGGAGGAGTGGGGTAGGGATACACTCCGTAGGAGGAATCGATCGGGAGCACGTATGATGATACCCTTCCTCCCTTTAATTCGAAAATGGGGTAAAACGGATTCACTAAACGACAGCAGAAGAGTAAATAACAGCGTAAGACGCGGAATTGTATAAAAAACCTCTATGATTACATCTCATTAGTGTATTCACATAATGAATAAGAGAGCGATGTTTCGAATTCCTGCGAAACAAGAAATATCGTGGATACTTCATGTTCGGCAGTGGATATCTTAAAGTAATATTCCCATCACGGGTCTGGTCCCCTGAAACAGAGATGTGGCTTTATTCGGAAGTTAGTTATTTGAAAGATACACTACGTTGTATCAAATAATGTGTTGGAAAATAAGCTTCAAATATTGAGAGCTCGTAAGATAAATTTTTAATCGTGCAAGTAACTTAGATCTCCATTTTTAGTTGAATGAAAGTATACGGTAAGCATCTAATCTTGGCGGTAATTGCCCTTCAATATATACTTGACAAATATATACTTTGATCCTCTTCAGAATGAGCAACGAGGTATATGATGATGTACGTATTTATGTAGTTTAGATTATAAATAATTATATTCATCTAAGTACTCGCTAGCGAGATTTTTCAGCACATATATACTCTCCGTCAAGTGCTTAGACTTACAACTAGGGCATTTTTTCCCTTAAAGTAGATCCCTTTATCCTTAAAATGAGGTTTAAATCCTCATCGTAATTTTTCTCCAGCTCAAATCTATAGCAGTCCATCATTCGGGGTTAACAGAATTCAGCTAAGGATGAAATGGCACATCAAGGAATTATTAAGATCCCTTATCAAAGTTGAGGTTGTGTTTTAAGTAACAACGGTTCTTTTGCACATATTTCAATTCAATGTTCAATTCATGCCTTTTGAGATGGCTATATTATATCATAATGACCATTTTCATGGAGGAGATTTCATAAGATTATTTTTTCCGTTCGGGCAAAAATCAAATCAAAGGAAGCAAAGAGAGCTTGTATGGTATTTATCTTGCTTTGCGTCCCTAAAATAAAGCCTCAATGGTTATATGATATGATAATCAATAATTATCAAAAAGTGATTGGTATTACAGCCTTAGCAAATCGAAGAATTATATAAACAACTAGAATTGCAACAATAATAATTTTCTGGGAACTGGAAGAAAATGATACACGAAGTAGATCGTTGCGAACTCTTCCGGGATTCTCTCCTTTAAACCTCAGTCAGGGGGAATAGAGTTAAATGGAATAAAATTAATTGGATAAATAATCATCTTAGGAAGAGTCGATGATCAAACTATATATCAGAGGTTGTGTAGGGGATAGATAAGCAATGAATTGGAAAAGTCTTCAGCCTATAGATGACATTTAAGAGATTGAGGAGATGAAGTAAATAGAAATAATATTATTAAATAAGGCTGGAAGGAGATGTTTATCTGACTTTTTGAACATCAGAGAAGAAAGAATGATGACAATCGATTTCTAATAAATCAGAATTGACATGTACTGTACAACAAGGATAGCGAAGGCTTTGAATATTGGTTTCAATGTCTATCTTTATGTTCTATCTATCTTTATGTCTATCTCTATGTTCTATCTTTGTGGAATAGTACTTCGTTACTGAAATCTCCAATAAATAGTTTAATGTAAATTAGTAGTTAGAATCACTTCACGTATTTTTTTTCGATGATGATATTCTCGTAATCTCCTTAAGGATAATGTTAGTCGACAATTGAATTGTGCCTTTCAATTAATTTATTAACTATCGTTAAACATGAACATTATTGACATAGCTAAGAATTTAACTTAGAGCCTCGGCTACCCTTAAGCTAATCACTACACAAATGTAGCCGAAAGCAGGCGATCACCAGAAAACGAAAACAAGTGGGACTCATTCATCATGGAAAAGAAATCTTTATATGATACGATAGTTACACAAGGAGCCTATCCTTCCCACTAAATTATGGATTTTTTCTTTGGCTTAATATGAATAGGTAGTAAGATATGTAGAAATACATGATAAACATAAAACAATTTAGGAACCAATCGCAAGCGTAGGTCATATTTAATTTTGGTGGATTTATCTTTTCTTCTTCAGAGATTGAGATGAATTTGCCGTAATAAGGAAACAGTTGAAACATTTATCAACTCACATTGGAGAAACTTACGAAATTTAGTTTAACGTACAACTCATTCTTGACATTCAAAAGTAATATTTTATCAAGTTTACTTTCCTTAATAAGAACTATCTTAATTTTCTACCTTGGAGGATAGTTTGCTTCGATCATAATTTTCATGCATAATTTATGAAATGAATGTGCGTTAATTAATCGTAGAAGCTTCAACTACGTCAAAACAAGTCAAGTATTACAAGAATTTTGAAAAATATTATACTTTTAAATAACTTGTATTGGTTACATCATTCTGATTGTATCTCCATAAATTTTAAAAATAATGAAATGTTTCTCAACCATATTCCACGCTTAACAAACTCAATACTAGAACATGTGATATGGAAACGGTATTTAAAAAAAACGAACGAAAACGTTTTGAATGGAATACTATCATGTATACAACCTTAAGACTTTTTCAATTAAAAGATATTATTATCTGCGTTACATGAGGTTATTCATAAAAGGGTAAAGTAACTTTCACCAGAAGATATCAAGGGCGATGAACTATTACAGAGAATAAGCGTCACGTTGTCTTTGAACCGCTTTTCATTTCCCTATTTAAGCCCCAACTTTCAATTCGCCATTCAGTCGTCTCTTCCAGAGCAAGTATTCTGCTCAACAGAAGCCTTATAATTTTGCTTTCAAAGCGTCGTTTATTACCACTCAAGAGAAGGCATCCTCTATCAACAAAGAGCCTCATGACTTCCACTTTACAGCTGGACAGAAATTACAACGGTTTAATAGTTTCATCGTTTTTTAACACGGAATCGGTGAAAGGGCTCCGCCGTGGAAAGGATAGAGAGAGGGTTAATGACTCTGAATTGCGTACGAGAGCTCTATTCTGATGGTCACTTAACTGTGGTCCCACCGCCGTCAAACTCGCTGTCTAGTTGCTCAAATGATTGACGTCTCCTCTTTCACATAAATCCATCTTCATTTCTTCCTTAATGTGGTTGCACGCTTGAGCTGCTTCTATCCTTCACAAGGACCGCTTTCGCCCTTTGCCACGCCCAGTTGCTTCCATTCAGATCTCCTTTCCCTTTTACGCGTTCTTCCAGTTCATACGTTGCATCTTTCCTGTTTTTTACTTCCTTTAACTGTTGCCCATTTACATACGTGCATAATGCGACCCCAGGAAGTTTTGCGACAAATTTCTGTTTCTCGTGTAAAAATTACCCATTAAAAATTAAATTATCCTACAGAGATTTCAGGGGATCAATATCAATTATAATTTTACGGATATTTGTAGAAAGTTCTAAGGCAGGTGTGGCCAATCTTTTATGACAAGGGTGCCATATTTTTAAGAAATATTATGCTTTTTCGTGCAATCTGATGCCAAACTATATACATATTGTATTATTGTATAGAAGGGAATTGGTATTTTAAGAAGTGCTTGGACGGCTGAGGTAATTTAGTACGTGTACTTCAACCAGAAATCGAACGTTCGATTTCGCGAACGTACTGCCCAGTTGGCTATCCGAGAGCATATCCGAGCCATATTACCTATGTTATCATTCCAACGACGGGGATAAGATTGACATGAGCATTAATACCCCGAGAGCCGCCATTTGGCGTATGGCAGGGGATGTGGAAATCGAATACCGAACCTAATTAGCTATCTGATTAGTGCATATACCTAATACTCTCTAGAAAGAGTCTGGAGAAGAAAGACCAGATCAAACAGCTGTTTGCTTTGGCAAATACCCTCGTGAAATCTCTTTGCCGCCTGGTCTCGAAAATTTTGTTCGTTGATCACTGGAATCACGATGTCGCGTATTTTCTTATCACTACTTAAAATTTCCCGAATATCTGATGTCTATACTCGAATCTTCTATCCCTCTGAGATTCCCAGCCGAGGATCTCGAACATCTTTGATTCACTGCTGTCGAATAGTAAGGAGTGATATTGGATGTAGTAATTGAAGAAATCGTTACCATTATTAATAAAACAGAACCACATTTATTTCTTTATAGATTTCATTCTTTAAGTATAGAAAATACATCAGGAATAGTGCAGTCAGAGTTCCACAAGCTAAAAACATTCTCTCGTCTCCAACTTTTACCTTCCTAAGAATCTCGAATGTGGAGTTTCATCCTTCGAAAATTAAAATTAGAAAAATATAAATTACAACACGTGATACAGCTGGAGAAAATATGCATCTTAACAAGCACAATTTTAGCCGCAGTCAGGCCGAAGTCGAACCGCCCGAGTTTTAAATATGAAGATTTGAGATTTAAAGAAGATAGGTCAAATGTTCCCCCTTTTTATGAGGATTGGATTCACCGTTAGGTCTCCGATAAAAGCGAAGAGATAATGCCAGGGATTGGAAGGTGGGATTGGCTGAAAGGATAGGGTCATCTGCACATTGTAAGGGAGATAAGAAGGGCGAAGGGATGAGCAGGTAATATGAAATAATTATATAACCATAAGGCGGGGGGAACAATGGCGTTTAAGGGGCCTCTATCCGAAGCAGTTATCTATATGCGAACGGAAAGAGACCGAATTCGAATCAGTTGTGCGCGGTGTATTTGCATAAAATCTCGCTGCACCGACCAAACAAAAAGTGGATCTGAAAAGGCTTTTGGCTGAGAGAGTTCATGTCACTCAGAATCAAGGCGGCTTTCACATGCCCGTGATCCTTTGCAGAACATAATGTCTTCTTCGGGTAAAGAATAAATAATTTAGAGTAAATAATATAGAGCGCTGAAAGAGATTCTGAGTTCAAAATTAACTCTCTCGAGTAGTCCGACTTAAAAAAGAGGTTAATATCGAGTCTGACCGGTTTCTTCGCTCGCAATTGAAAGCAAGAAATGTCATGTTCGTAATATAATGTGGGTACTGTAAACCTGACCCCATTAGATGATATTAAGCTTCCAGTTAAGGAACAGTTGCTGAGGTTTTAACGTTAGAGCTAACATGTTCCCTGAATGCTAGGATTCTCAAACAACGACGAAACGTCATACTTAGTCTATTTCTGGAAAGAATTTTTAATTTATTCCTTTACATTTTATAGTCTTGCTGCAATTTTAATTTTTCTTACCATATAGTCTAATTATGAAGTTTTTCCATTACATATAATATCACAGGAAATCCGAATTATTTCATTCTAAACAAATTTAAATTTCGGAAAGAGAAACCTGTGGGTATCCCAAGAAATAATAAAAGCTAAAACTTAATTGATAGTGAGAATAAGGAATTAATTTAGTTATGAAACACGACGTTTGCCGAGCAATAAATATTCTGTGGAGAAATAGATATCGCAAGTATCTCTTTGCCGTCATAGTATGACTTCACGAAGGTGCAGCTGAAACAGTCGATTCGAAAGCGGTGAGTTTTCATCTTTAGGAATTCGTAACATTAAAAAATGATTACTTTTTCCGATTGAGGATTCTTATAGTCTGATATTCATAGTTATATGACGCTCAACTGCTTTCAATAACAATTGACATGATTCTCACTGACATTCAGTAATCACGTCAGTTTATTAATTAAAATAAACTTTCCTCTCTCTTCCACCTCGTAACATGTAATCATCCTTCTCAATGAAAAATGCTTGAATAAATGAGTAATTTCAGGTTAATATTAGTTTAATCTACGAAGAATGCTAATGAAATTATCCTTTTATATGAATAATTTTTATTCTTTTGCTCATGTTTGCTATTCAATTTCTCCCAATATGGCTGTAAGTAATCTGAAGTGATCTTTTAAGCTTCATCTAATAAATTTTATTTAGGGAAATTGGAGAATGAGACGGAAAATTGGATGTATTCGCTTTTTAAAGCAATCCAGTATTACTCCTTTAAATATTGTTATTATTTGGATCGCGGAGCTGACTCATTAATAAAATTTGCAATTGATTCCGTCGGGAGAAATTATTTTCGTATTTGCATTAATTTGTGCTACGCGCTATATTTCTTCATCACATTAAAAGTTCGCATCTTTTCTATTTTTTGCGTTTTTTTCTATTCGTATGCATGCATTCATTTAAAAATTGCACTATTGTAAATTGTAACTATTGTAAATTAATGAGGTTCTCTGAAAATTCAATTTGAGTAAGTGAAATAGAAATCCTTACAAGTTCTTCCCCCTATTACTTTTTTTTCTTTCGCAAGGCCAATACCTTGAATTGATTAGCAAGAAGAATAGAAGAATTTATAAAGGTGACTTCCTAAAGTTGCAGTATTATATGTAATTGCAAATGTTTGGAGTAAATTACATTTGTTTCCTTTGAATTTCAGTACCTATATATAAATAAATATATATATAATATATATGTATATATATATAATTTTATAGTTTTCCTTGAAAAATTTAAGCATGAAAGATTTCACGAAGAGATATGCAGCGAGTAAATTTAAAGAATTAAAGTTATAACAGCGAAACAAGGGAATATAGAAGAGTATGAGTAGTTGCTCTTAAACCTTCGGCGCACCTTTTCGCTTATTCACAGTGACTCTGATTTTCCAATTTCCTTGGCGTTGTGCTCATTCACGCTCCAAATTTCGTGTATCCACTATTCACATAGAATGAATCTGAAGCGAGGATCGGAAATTTTCGATTGACTTCGATAAGAAATTAACACCGAACATGATATTCGTGACTTTTCGATTCTGAAACTCAACGCATTCGAGAGAAAAAAGTATCCGAAGAGAACACTTTTATGAAGAGCATTTTCATAATTTACTGCTTTTACCGAAAGGCATAAAAAAGTATTCTAGGTTAAACGTTTTCGTGTTTTTTTATTAGTTTTTGACCAATGCCCTTTATAGCCTTTAGATTATCACGTAAGATAAATGATTCAAGATCTAGATATTTTTAACTTTTTTAAGGGAGAGATGTGATATATAAGACTTTTTCCTTCTATCAATGATGCAAGCTTATGGTTTCGCACTTTAGATTTGCTTCTTTTGTAAAATAAGCTTTCGGTATAAGGGCCATTACTCCTTGAATTTCACGAATATGTGAAGCACGCCTACATTTGCATTTTAGCCAAGTTCTGTCCATAAACACATTTATTCATTAGTGTACACAGAGATTCCGAGTAAGTCCTTCATCACACCCCCTTCGGTCGCCAAATTTTAGTGGAATAATTTATAAAGGAAAAGTCGTGGAAATGATTTTCGGGTAGCCTTGGTAACTTACATTACCTTGAAAACGTTTGCCTATTTGTTTTGGGTTCTGCTTACGTATAATTAAATCTCACTGTTATTCAGTAACTGGCATGAATCAATATCACCGCAGGTTTACAATCATTTCCATTAGGGAGCAAACACTCTAAAGCAATTCATGCTCGAAAATTTCCTCCATTAGTATAAGATTCGTAAGAAAACGCAAAGTCACGCAAAGCTTTCCACGAAAAAACCTTGTCTTTTTTGATATTGGCCAACTCTTTGGAAAACTTACGTTTCAACTGACAATCTCAGACTCACTTCTGCAAAAAGAAATCTCAAAGTAATTCTTTATATCTTTTCAAACATCGAACTAAAGGAGGAATCCATGCAAATTTTCTGCCAGCGTAGAAATGTTATCACATGAATACCATAGAATCGAATCAGGAGGAATATAGAGCCTAATCATAATCTAAGATAATTAGATAAAAGGTTGCTCATCCGCAATAATCACATTGAATAGAAGTTGTTATGTGAAGCCACTAACACAAATATTTTGTATATAATTGGATAATGATGTTGGAATATACCGTAGCGAAAATGGAATCTCTCACCTTTGCCTAAAAGTTCCGTTAATAATTAGTAAATGAATTTATAAAACCATATTTTAGGGATAGTTTTCCTAAATTGCTAATCGTTGGAAAGCATTTAAAACGCTCGTCCTCTGAATAGTTAAAAGCGCTTTTAAAGTCAATATAAAGAGACAGAAATCCCACCTAATCTTACCTCAGCTCACTGAAATATTACAGTTGGTAATTGATTAAAATTATGTTTAAAGGAGCCTATCATACGAATTTTTTCCTTTGATGATACAGTCTAATATAAACTATGAAACTTTGGGCCATATAGGAGTAGTGAAGAAATCACAACTGCCTTCGAAGTAGCCATTTTACACGCGAAATCATTCTTTCATAACCATCGCAGGGGTAACTTTTCCATGATACTCACCCTTAAACATTTTACATCTATCTGCTTTAGCACCTCACAATTCCCATATTGGCGCAACGTTTCAACGCATTTTTTTTACTTTCAGTTCAACAAAACTGGCCTTGAAAACAAAAAAACTGACAATGAACTGTTTATTAAAATCAGAAATAAAATAAGTATTTCTTGTAAATGAAGGTTGGTCTAGTTAGCTTGTCTACTGATTTCCCCATGAAGATCATCGTTTCACTGTCCTATTCGAATTGTTGTACCCTTCTTCTGTAAGTAATTATTTTTCTACCTCTGAAGATTCAATAACATTTTATAGCTGTTAAAATGATACCGAAAAAAGTAAAATTTAATTAACGTTTACTATTGTGCAAAATTCTAAAATCACGATAAACGCTTTTGCTTACAACGCAAAAGAATAATCGTAAGAATAGAATCGGATGGAAATTACAATGAAATAATTCAAAATTAAATTCAATTTAACTATTATTCAAACTATCCTGCAAATGAATTATTTCCATTAAAATTCTACCCAAACTCTCTCAATTTACAATTACCTCTGTATGGCTTCAAAAGAGAGCGTACTAACTTAAACACGGATGTAGCAGAAAGCGCTGTGCCAGAAAAGTTCCTCCTCAACGTTAATTTATTTATAAAAGGCGGATTTGGAATGCTTGAGATCGGCAGCAAATGTTTTAAAAACGAGCCAACGCGAAAACGCGAGTCATCCGTGGGATCGGCAATTGAAAAATCATTCCTCCGAATTACATTCCATTTGAAGAAGAAGAAGATCAGCAGATTGGTTCACGTCATCGCAGTGCTAAATGCGGCCCCTGATGCATTGTTTCTCCACATTTTGGAAGCGAGGACGAGTAACTCACGCGTTCACTTAGCCAGGGGCGGAATCTCATCCGAAAGAACACATTTTCGGGAATATTTTCCCGGGAACAGTCGGCGAATGTTTGAGATGTTTATGAGTGGGAAGGGAAGGGTCCGGGGGCAACAATGAATGAATGGAGGCCTTCTGTTTGCCGTAGATATATGTCTCTTCTCCTTCCTTATAGCCATTCAAAGAGGGTCAATATTTGGACCGCGAGCATCCGGGAGCAGCGAAGCGCGGCCGCCCACTCTGATCCCGTTCACCAACAGATGAGATGGCACCGGAGGATACAGAGCTCTCGAAAGAAAGAGGTTCGCTCATTTGCATGGGGAATAAAGAGTGGAAAAGGGGTCCAATCCAAGGAGGCTCTTCGGACGCAGGGTTTTTTCGGTGCGTGGGAGGAAGGACTGTGGGAAGTTGAGCGGCATCCGGCGTGGGCGGAGGATCGTGAAAAAAGACAATCTCAATCCGCTCTCATTCTTAAGATGGAGAGAAGAAAAGGAAAGCGGAAGGCGTTTGGAGAAACAAATGATTTCTTGCGGAGGAACTCCCTTCGGATGGAGAGTGAACTAGGATAGGCCTCATAGTGGAGTCGGCCTTTGTCGTCTTCGATCGGTTAGCGTTTTTGAATGATCCCGTTCATTTCCCGAGTCATTGAGCCTATGAATGGAACACTGCTCACTACTATAAGCCTTCCTAACCTGATCAATCACATCAATATTTAAGGGCATTTAGTACGACGGTACTTTTCTGTTATAGCTCCCCCATCCCTTAGTATTTTTTGCATTAAATTAATGAAATCCAGGTATATTTTTATAAAATCAAATTTCAATGACTGATGGTGATTTTTTTCGTTTTTATTTTCAAACAGTTACTAAGCAATAGAGAACATTTCAGAAGAAAGAAAAGGATAAGCTTTTTACTTTAAGGCTCGAGAATAAATTGATAGGGTAAAAAAAGTAAAAAAGCTGTCAAGATAGACTGAAATTTAAATTTCAAAATGTTGCTGAGTTAGTTGCTCGTGTGTTCCTTCAATTTTAGACAAGGAAATATACTCGATAAACAATAAAGCGGAATAAGCAGAATAATACTACCTAAATCAACCAACCCAAACTACCATACTCCATTCAACGGATTTTAACATCCCGGAGACGTTGTAGTAGAATAGGCATGACTAATTAATGTTTCTTACTACTGTATTTGAAGTGTGTATCGCCCCGATTCCGCTACATTCTGAGCATAACGATTTTATGTTTTCTTCTGGTAATCCAGATTTTCGACTTTTCGACGTACTATTGAAGCGATTGAATACAGCTGAGGTAGAAGTCCGAATTGTGGTTGAATACAACATTATATTAGGCACTTGGATTGATTAAGTCCCATGAACTCCATAATACAATAGATGCCGACAGGAAAAGTGCAGAAGTGTTCTTTTAATTCTTCGTTGGAAACTAACATATGAAGTTGGTATTCGGCTTATCAAAATGGCATGTCTGACATGTGAGTGATCCGGATAAATATGTTAATTGGTAAAGTATCTGCTCACAAAGTGGAATATCCGGGTTCACTTTTATCCATGTCCGTAGTTCCTTGGGATTCATACGAATAGCTAATTGTATTGCATTAAGGTAAGAGAGCGAGATCAATGATAGAGAAGGAAGTCAAGATGGGCTCATTAAATGGATTACAAAATTTGACTTTAGTATATATCTAAGCAACTTTTAACCATCAAATATTGTGTATAACTCTATACACTATGTATAAAAAATTGCTAAAATGTGCCTTTTTGCACCAATAATCAAAGCCATGAGAGGTAAACTGTCCCTCTTCAAAGAAAGCTATAATATAAAGAGTGGAAGAAAGCTAGAATGAGAAAATCAAAAATCAATCTTTTACTCATTTCCATTTTCGTTAATCGGAGTCTTCAATGAAAACTTTGCGTCACATAAAAAATTTTCAATTAGATTGTTTATTGGAAAGGGTCTAGAAGACCCAGCATATGTGCATTGCACAAACCTGAATGCTACATCCCGACAAAGTCCCGCATCGCATGCTCATTTCGATCGACGAATTTTTCACAGACGATAACATTCATGATTGTATCATAGCCTCTTATTCATTAGATCTTAGTACCTGAGATTATTTTATTCTCTTGGCATAAAAATCACTTGACGTGATTCCGTTGTCGTACATTGATAATATTAGAAGACCGGAACGGGTGAACTGAAAGGAAATCGATCAGAAACATCCATTACTGCTATAATCAATCGAAACTATGTCTATCTTGATGTATAACTTCTAGGAGAAATTAACATTGAAAGGAGTAAACATATTTACAGAAGAAAGCCTCATTTTATGGCGCGCTTCTCATTTTTTGTTTCCCAAGTGGAAAATGTGCTTGACTTCCGTATCGATCTCCTTCCGATAACTATGTTTTAATTTGCTGATTATTCGTCTCTTATCTTCTAATCCTTCAACATCATTTCCTGTTTTCCTATAACACCACAATCTTTTCGTTCGCCTTTTAATGTTCGATGAAATAAGTTGCATATAATTCGTGCACTATCATCATCATCATGAATGGTTTTCCGACAATTCGTCTGTGTGAGGTACATCAATAAGTGCAATTCAACTTATTCTATCATTTCTTATCCTACTGCATTTGATACAATACTGAGTAGTATGACATTAATGAAGGTTTCTCGACAGCTGAGGTCATTTTGCAACTCACTACAAATCAATAAATTGCACTTCGCATACCTCATCTCTCCGTTAAGTGAAAAACATCCTTATTCTCCATACAAGAATCATTTATTTCATCTCTCTAAATCGCCATATCCCCCACCATAAATTCTATTATTATTTCTTTGCGCCATATCGTCTTCATCCTACTACCATGGCTTAATGTGCGCATCTCATTTAAAATTCTTTTCCAAAGACTTCTTACACCTGTTCATGACTAATTTTATCTTAAATTTTCTTCCTTGATACGGCTACATACCATTGTTCACGGTTTTATTTGTTTTTTATTTCCTTAATTAACACAAAGGGTGCAATAATATTTATTTAATAATAATTAGTGGATATTAAGAGCCAAAAGTATGGTAGTTGTGATCAATCAGTATCAAATTATGGTAGTTATTATCAACCAGTACTTCCCCCCCTTTTCAAATGAAGAATTCCCACCATTCGGGGATTGAGTACTCAGCGGTCGAATCTCGGTTCTTCTATTTTTGCATTCGCAAGGAAGATCAGTGAACCATCTTCCATTGCACCTTTCTTCCCACGCATCCTCATAAAAAAGTGGGCCATTGAAACCCTTCCGAACCGATTTTTTTCTCTCGCGATATCCATTTTTTTTATTCGTCCTCAGGTACTCTGTCGGCAGGGAAAATTTTTACGCCAACAAACCCGCTCAATATCTTGGTCCGCCATCTTCCCACCCTCGTGCTCTTTTGTTGCTCGTCGACGTGAAATATCGCATGCATATCGTTCGACTGTCATTTGTTAGGGATGTGCGCAACCCCTCGCAAGTCGCCTAGGATGACCACGGTCTCAGAGCCCGAATCATAATGCGAAACTCTCTCTCCCTTCTTCGCATTAATTCATATTCCATTCATCGAAAGGTGCGCGCAATACTCTTTGTAATCGCGGTTATATCATCATCTATTCATCTCCCTCTTTTATTCCTCTTCGGATCGTTCGCTCCGGGAGACCCTTTCAAAGCACCGGACGATGTCACGGATATACTCTACAAAGCGAATATGTGTGCCTTTGTGAGTACACTTGCGTATGCTCTCATTTGAGTTTGTTTATACTTCCTGTTCGCGAATGAACAACTCGCGTCCAGATGTCGAAAATTCACCCAAAGTGGATTCCAAATATCTTGAATCTATTTTATATCCGCTAATAAATCTTTTCGAAGTTTATCAACTCGATATTTAAAGCGTTGAATTTTTCTATTTTTATTTAATCTTGAAATTAAATCAGTCACTTGCTGATGTATGTAAATATTATTAGTGATGACTTGCAATATATGAAATAATATTCAATGAAATTGTTGTTCTGGCGCTAAGACACTAAATACGTAAGAGTTCAAGCTAAAGTTAAAGAATAAAGACATTCAGTTAAAGAATAAAAATATACGTATGTTGAAATCCAGATATTTTTAATCTTCAACTGAGTTCACCTCAATTGATTTCTATCGTTTGAAAGGTTTTTTGTCTCTCCTGGAACAACTCTCTTCTATGAATAGTTTTTTGGTTGATGTCTGGGCGAATTTTTCGCAAAATATAATAAAAGTCAAAATTTCAACAAACCTAACTTTATATTTTTACTATATTTATTAAAAAGTATTCTATTCCCTCTCTACAAAGAGAGAATTGTAAATAGTTTTGAGTCGAACTTTGGACTGTTAAATGCAAGACTTAGTACCTTCATCGGTAAATATGAAATAAATAAAATTGATTTCCAACTGTGTAGATACATCAAAAACTAATTAAGAAACCTGATACGGTGAGGGAAATGACAATATGATTATAAAAATACCTGTGCTCTAATTTATTCAGGCTAAACCTTCGCCTTACATTATCTCTTCACCACTTATATACATAGTCTACAATTAAGAATATCATTTTATGATAATATAATGTGCCTGAGCCGGTAACACGTAATATGAATTAATGACAGTTGCTTTGTTATTCATCTCCTTGTTCTAATAAACTTATAAGTGTTGATAGCCTACCGGCTACCACCAGCAGTAAGCACCTCTTAATTAGCCATGAATCACAACCGAGTGCGTAGTGGGGACTCCCTTGTTCGATGTGTGCACATTCTAACCGGTTAACCCAGAGGCTGTCAGTTACTCGGAAATCCCCATTAACTGTTATAGGGAAAAGTCATGAGTTGATATTAAAGAGGAAACTGAATTCTCATTTCTAGAGAACTTGTTTCTTCAGGCAATACTTCCTGGTTGTAATTTTTTCGGCACGTCTTCTGCGAATACACCATGAGTTTTAGAGATTCACTCAGTTATGCCGAGAACACTGAATTAGGGAAACTGAGAAAAGCGAAATAAAGATTTATTTCCTGCTCCTCCTGAGAATTAATTTTAAGAGGTGAATATTACGATAGTTTCTATCTTCCATGAATCTTTAGACAATAGTCAATAAGAACTTGAAATAAGATATAATTTTAGAGGGACTATTAGAGAGAATGGATGCGAATTAATTGAAAACTATTGTGTTTCAAGTTAACATGTCTTCTTTTACCGTTTTTTATATGTATTCACGAAAAGAAATTTAAATACTGAGAGAAATAAAATTAGTAATATTATTACTACGATTCCTCGAAGGAAGAATATTTTGTGATAGGATGGAAGGCATAGAAATGCGCAACGGTTCAGTCTCTACAATATTATAGGATTCTATGTGGTGATAAAATAGAATAATTCTGCTCCTTACCAAGCAAATTTATGAATTGAGAGCGGTTTTTATAGCCTTAAATTCCACGGTTTTAATCTGACTTCTTATTGATCGATTTTAAAGAAAATATAAATGAGGATAGAAGACTTTTTAAAAAACTTTTGTCCAAAACACCCAAATCAGAGCATCATTAATATTCATCGTATCATGGAATTTAAGCGTCTCTCTGGGGAATTCTGAGTTTACTGATTCTGATTCCAGACTAGAGCGCAAAATTGAGCATTATTATTTGAGCAGGTAGATAAAGCTGATCCGATCAAGATATTATCGTAATAATGTTAAATTTAAGAATTTTATAATTTTTTATTCAAAAATGGACAACCAAATGTTCATTGTTGACTTGAAAAAGCAAAAGGCGAAGCCTTTATTACTGGAGAAAGAATTCCTAAATTTAGATGTTGTAGTAATAAATAGTAGTGTAGTAAGAAATGGACGAAATAATGGATTTATAAACTAAAAATAAATTAAAGAAATGAATTTTTATTAGATGGAAAGCAAGGAAAAACCTTTTTTTCGTCAATCTTTTTTCGTCTTAGATGACCATGAAACATTTTTATTAGCTATTGAATTCTATTATTATCTGACGATAGTGATACAGAAGAACTTACAGTGTAATACAAAGATCTATTACAAAATCTTTACTAACGAATGGAGGAATAATTTTATTTACTTTTGGAATAAAAAGAAATTCAAACTATACGTTTGTTTATGAGATAGCACAGGTCTGTAAGGTCAGGTCACGCAATACTTATACATCTCATCAACAATATTTCCTTTCTGCCTTCTTATTGGCGATTTGTTGTTAAATCTTGCACCGAGATGATTACCTGTTTTCTGATCTTCTAAAGATGACGATAATTCTTTATTTTATGTAGACCCTTTTAGTAATCTGGTTATGTATTTACTGTTATCATCATCTGACGCTAATATTTAATGGTATAATCATTGCGGAAAGGCATAAATGTGTCCAGAGTTAAATTTTCATCTTTGTTATGGACCACTCTCCTGTTAAAGTGATAGTTATCAATATTGTCTTAGGCATTCAATCCACTCTTTTTAATTTTTCCTTCAGCATTTTTCCCTGAATGAAAACTACAGTTTTATACCCTTAAATTACTTTTATCCTTAAATATTTTCTCGCTTTCACTTTCTTTCATCCTCATAAATGATGGGCTCAATTAAAAAAAAAAGACGTATTAATTTCATTTTTTCTATTAAAGACTTTTATAGTTATTATTATTGTTTGCTTGCTAAAAATTTTCTTACCAACTATTTCAAAATTCTCTAACTATTCTTTAATCACCATTTTGTTAATAAACTTTATCTCAGACGGTGACTTATTGATTCCTTTTTCCTACCCCTGATCGTGTATATATTATTCTTCAAGTTTTTTGCGTCCTCCATCTTTTTTTACTTTCTTCTTATTCTAATTCATTGAGGAATATCTTACGCATTCTTTTCCAAGTCCACACATAACAGCAACCGTAGCATTAACTATCCGTTTTTTGCATTTCCACGTTTCTGCTCTGCAAGAAGGAATACACGGAAAGGAATCCAATTGAATGTGCACGGGTGCATGCAGACTCGTGTTCCAGAAACACTTGGAGGACGCCTGCGCGCGGGGATCGATCGCGGAACAGTTACCGAGCGAATTGAATGCCTTTTACTTTCAAACTGCTCTTTTTCCTTAAGTCTCATCTTTATGTCACGGAGTTTGAAGTCTTTCTCAGAAGCGGCTCTTTTGTTATGGGCGACGTCTGCTCCCGCGGGAATAAAAGGGTTCTGGGAAGGGGAGCCATCAAATAGCGCAAACTTCTTCGAATGGATTTGGGGGAAAATCATTGGCTCATTACCGTCCTTATAGAATCCCCGACTTTTTTATCTCGAGTGATGGACGCTCAAAAGTTTTCCAACAGCGTCTCTTTTGAAATGAACCAGATCTTTCCTTTCAGAAATCTTACTTCTCCGAGTAGCAGTAAATCACGTTCTTCATAAAGGCATTCGGATCAAAGGGTTCTCTCATTACAATTTTAAGACGACAATGGGACAAAAGGTAGAAATGGATTTCCTTTGAATTGAAATGAGTGAGACCGAAAGATATAATGAATAGGTCGAGAATTTCTGCGACAGTGAAATGAAATCGGTAATTGTCCTAATTTATACCATAGATGCCTTACGAATTAGAAATCGTGAAATACCGTTTATTTTCGATTCTAAGACGCACCAAAGATTTAGAAGTTACTTTTGGAGAACAATAATATTGCAACTTTAAATTGCATGCCATTTTTCGAGGTATATACATGGTTTCATGGAATATTCTAAGCTTTTACTGTGCACTGGTGTAACGGGTATACGCCATTGATTAAGGATTATTCTATCTTCAAGTATGCACGTTTCTCAATAGTAAATCAAGGTCTCATAGAAAGTGTATTCTCTATTTACGTAACCTAACGGAAAACTGATAAGCATTTACGATCGCTTGCGAAAACGACGTTAACTGGTGCGAAGAAAACCAAATCATAACTTTAAATTTTATTGTTAAATTTGAATTAACTTTATAATATTTCCCTACCGTAATTTTCCTGTTTAACGACAGTGCATTTAAAATCGAGAATCTGAAATACGTCCTGTTTTAGGAAGCCTTAAAAGCGCAAAAAAGATTCCTTTTAAATTCGAGAATACACGGAATTTTGCATAAAAATTCTAACTAATACGGATATCCACGTTAGCATTCTCCGAGCCGAATTCTCCTCCAAAATATACACAAGAAAAAAGATTTTAGTGTCATTTGCATCTAAGACTGGTGAGAACTGTTTTTCCATATTCTTCACAAAGAATTCAGTATTTTGGAGTTAAATTAAAAGATAAAGTAAATAATACCATAGTGTTTCGAAAAATAACTAATAAATGGAAGAGAATTATAAGAAGCATAGAGAATTTGATTCGCATTCAGTAATACAGAGAAGTAAAAAAACGCAAGTTCATACCTCACAGGTGGGGATTGGTACAAAGAAGTCCTTTGAATGTGTATTCAATGGAATGGAAAAGAAACTAATAAATGTGAAGGTAGTCAAAAAGTGATAAAACTGAGTTCAATGAGGGCTTGAAAGATGTTTTATTTGAGTAATTATTTTGTTTCCTTTAAGACGGGAGAGGGTTTATGATCTCTCTGTAAGATGCATCTCAAGAACCTCTAGGAGGGCAATCTGAGCTGATTCCGTTGAAGAAAATATATTTGAAATGAAATAAGTCCAAATCGTATTCTTTCCACTGTGCTTTTCCATAGATTTTTCATTATGAAAAATATATTAAGATCTCGTTATATTGTATTAAGATCAGGAATCGTTTTCCTGAAATGGTTTGGAAAATTAAAAGACACTGAGAAAAGCAGTAACAGTCACCAGTAGTAGTTCATGTTCATAATAGTTAGGTACAAACTTTCAAGATGCGCGAATATAATCGTAATCTGAGAACAACTGGAATAAAATTAGACTACATAGAGTGGTAAGAGAGTACGGTGGGTTACAATATTACATATTATACATTTCCGCCCCAGTAAGACATGGGTCAATATTCCAAATTTCTACTTATACAAAACCTTGATATATAAACAACCGCACGAACTGACTTTAATAAACTACAAAAATTAACATTTAAACTGCTATATTTGACGTAATAATCTCCAAGCATATATGACTACAAGCAGGCGAATGACTTTATCTGCTAGCTCCTTGATACTTACACCACACCAATTCAAAGTACTAAATTTTGGATTATGACTTGATAAGGCACTGTTTACCAACTTTTATAACACGTTTTACATTTTAGTTTGCCTTAAATAGGAGATTTTCCTAGCTATAGAAGCCAAAGTGCTTCTCTCTTATAGCTTCGTATCCCTTCCCATTGTGAAGATATTGTTTTTACTACTTCGAAGTTAGCCCCTTAATTCATCGCCGTCTGAAACATGGCTTTGCTCCTCATCCTCTCCTATGTTTTTTGTTAAAGGAGGAACAAAAAGTATTTCAATGACCCTTATTATAGTATAAGACCGAAAATTACTTCATGACATCGTTGGAAAGAAAAGAATGTGAGAGACAAAGGAATGTTCATGGTAGTTATAGCGAATTAAAGTTAAATTAATATGTAGTTTGAGACTTGAATATGTAGAAGTAAAAAGTTCTTGAGATTTATTTTTTTCCGGGTTCTTAATATCCGAATCAAGCGACCCCTTGGAATCATAGTAGTAGTATTTTTTAAAGAACAACGACAGCTAAGGTCATTTAGCTCATATAAGTCACCACCGGGAATCGTACCCAGGACCGCCTTCACCAATGTAAGAATGCGTTAACCACTTGGCTATTCGGAATCCCTACCTCTTGGAATATGTGTAGCAAAAGTCTTTTCGGAAAACAGCTATACTTATGTCTAATTTCTAAGGAAAGATTAGGAAAGATTGTAAACGTACTTCAATTGAACCGTAATTGAGAAATAAATAGGAAAAAGTAGAGTCAGCTAACCACAGCAAAAAGTATCAAAGATATTCGAGTCATTTGCATGAATCAAGAACATCTACATAGTAATATTAAGCGATGAAAGAGTTACATGACGTCCATATATTAGTTTTAATAATTAAATGGATAACCAATAAGTGTGCAAAAAGCAGTTAAAAAAACTGCTGAAACCAATCACATTCACCATTCCACATGCATTTTATCCCTACTACTAGTAGTGAACCAAAAGATAGATTAGATACAATTAGTCTTAGTAGTTCAAATATGGCTAATATAATAAAGCTAACTTGTAGGTAATAATTTAAATTAATTGTAATACATCTGTTTGTTTTACAGCATTTTAAAATGGGAATTTTCGGTACTAGAAAATTTTTATCGAAGCGTGTGAACTTGGTGTTATAAGATAATCATAGGAAAAGTTAGTTAAAAAATCAGGCAGTAGACGAAACATTTATTGTTTATTTAATATATTACATGTTATACTGTGTAACATTGCGGGCTTGATTTGGCTAAGCAATGCCTCTCCCTCAATCAATTTTTCGATTTTTTCATGGAAAGAAATGTATGTTTTCCATTATTCCCCGAGAGAAACTATGCTCAACTCTACAAAGGGTAAAAAGGCGAATTTTCTCGCTTTAAATAAAAGTATCTGTGAAATTACCGTATTTGCACCGGCCTTTCAGAATCCGCTCAGCTCAGCATTTCCGAAGTCACGTAATCGCAATATAGTATAGCATTCGAGTAATTCAAAATCAAGTTAATTATCCATAAAGTTAGCATTAGAAAAGTTGAGAAGTCTCATATACTGTTGAACTATTTAACCCAAACTACTATAATATTATCCTGCAAAATTCCGTTTGAATTTCTTGTAATCAACAACAAAAGCAACATGAACGAGTGAACTTGAGTTTAGGGACTTAAAAGAGTAGAATGCTATATTGCGATTTTTACGTTCGTGATGTAATTGGGAAAGTATTTGGCCGATGTACTCGCGTATAGGTCGACGAAATACAGAATTTCAATGAAAACCATATGTTCATGACTTATAATGATACCATTACTATCATTATTAGCATTATAATTAATCCCAAGAGTAAAGTACGACTTAATGCTCCAGTTTTCGTCGATATGAAACACATATTATATATCTCTGACGGGAAATTCGCCTCGGCTTCCTCGATTCAGAAGTTTTCAACAATATTGTATCAATATCCTGTTTCATACAAAAGTATTATAATTCAAAGAAATTCACTTATTTCCTAAGATTTAAAATGAAATTTCTTTTAGCCTTATTAATAGAGGATTCACCTTGAAAAATTCCACAAGAAATGATCGATGTTGAACGACTAGAGATATCTTAGCGGATATTTTTAAGTACAGAAACACCTAGGTTCGACCAACACTTAAGAAATAAAAAACGGATATTTAACGTAAAAATTCGGTATACGTATACTGGTATATAAAATAAGTAATATCGAGCTTTAACAGCTTTGATAGTTCCATTGCAAGTCAAACAAATGTTTAACCGGATACGAGAACACTGTGGAATGCTGTCAAAGGAAAACATTAAAGAGAAAAAATACTTAATTCGTCCGAGAGAAAGGGAAAAGGATGGAGGGAAAGTAAACGGAAAAAATTCTATATTCGTGAATAAAAAAGCCTCGCAGTTGCTAAAGAACGGGAGTCGACGAAGGCTTCCTTTTGTGCGGCTAAAACGAGGGTAACTTTTTCCTCTCTCGGAATCGAAGTTCCCCAAAATTAGCACCAATTACTTTCGGTGGGCAATGGGAGTATTCTCGGATTAAAATAACAGTCCGAGCTAAGATTTGGAGGGAAAGAGGAGACGATAGACGAAAAATAGTATCGTTGGATATTTAAAGGATGGGGGACACAAAGGGGTCCCAGCTTGAAACCGCATAAACCATCGTTTGTGCCCGTACAGTTACCTCCTCCTCCACTCTGAAACCCGCCCTCGCCATTCAAATCCGCTCCCTCCTTGGCCCACGCTAAACAATTGACCGCCCAGACAAGACTGGCAATTGAATGGAATCCGAGTGAACGACTGTGAATAGGGAAGGAGTGTGTCCACGGGGGAGGTTATATGTCTGCAGCTCTTCCCATTTCTCACTCCCTTTCCTCTTTCTCCCATGGTGTGTATCTGTCAGTTCCACCGCACCCCGCAAAGCCGTCTTGTGGCGCTACCGTCGCCGTTGGCTTTTCATATCCATTCTATTCTGCCGACCTGACGCCCTCGCGACCCGCCCACACCTCTTCCTATTTATGATGCCCTTCTCTTACGGAGGAATTATCCTTTTACTTAGATATATTTGTCGAAGACAACTCATACGTTATGGGCCAATGCGAGCTGATCACGTTCAGATGAATTATTATCCGCTGCATTTCCAGTGATCAACTACGTACGATTCATTAGGAATTCAATTACGAAATGCTGACTTCCTCGCATGTAGTGATAATGAAAATCAAATTTTTTTTTCGAATAAAATGGAAATTATTCCACTAGAATGGCGTTTCCTCGCTGTTAGTGGAAATGAATAATGACCATCGCGTTGGTATTCAGTTATCGGTAAATAACTTGTGGTAATGGGCTTAGAAAAGAAATAATAACATTAAAAGTAGAGCAAATACACATTATTTAAGTCATCGCTGGGTTTTCATTCATCGGCTTAATGAATTGCGAGTTACTGATACTTGAAATTTATACATTTTAGTTTCAATAACTCTACTATCCCTATTTGAAAACGAAAATTGGAATACACTGAATGAAATACATTGAATACTGGAATAAATTTCATTTTTAGTGCGCCAGCTGACATCATAATTAATGATAGATATTAATCTATTTTTTAAACAAATTATTCCACGTTCTTTTGTAATCGAGCAAAGGTTAAAAGGTGTGTTAAATATTGTGTGTGATACGGTGCACGAAGAACTAACTCGCGGTACTTTGGGAAGACTGAAATACCTCAAATCTAACGAGTAGAGAAAAGATCACAAACTTGCGCAAATGGGTGAATCGGGCTCTCGTAAATTGTTGGATTACTTTTATCTGATATATTCTCTTTGGATAATTAGATTGAGGACATTTTCCACGAAAGGTACAAATAACCTCCAATTTACCATTCCTCGGAAGTTCTTTTTCCTTCCCTAACAATTCTGAGGATATAGGCTCGAATTCTGGTCGATAAATGGTATTCTTTGTTAAAAAGATAGTCCTCACTATTGATGTTAATTAATAGATATTAAATGTTCTTTTGATTGCAAAAAATCAGAAAGCGAAACATGCAAAGTGACAATGAAAATGCAAATATACGAAAGGCATTGAGAATTCGTGCTATTTATTTGGTTTTCTTTCTTTCTCCTTATCACTGTTTATTCCTTTATTCTCTCATCTTTTTCTCTGATTCATTCCTACAATTTTCCCTCTCCATTCTTCCTCTTCCCCCACTGCGTCCCCTCACATTTATTCTCTTACTGTCTCCACCATTTCTTTTCACCATCGTCTCCTCCATTACTCTTCCGCATTTCCATGCAGATCATCTTATAAGCCCATGAATGCCTGTGTCTATAACTTTATGTATAGAAATACGGATGTGGTCGCTCGTGTGTATACCTCAATATCTTCGTGGCCTGTTTTCAACGACTTGTGTCAGACAAAACTGCTTTCATTGCCATCATCACATCGACGCTTTATGTCATCGCAGAACGGCCCATATTTCATGCCGTAATGGTTTCCTTTCAGTGGTTATATTTGGTATTTGGAGTAATTTCTCCGAAATACCGCACACTTTAGCAATCTCTCATAGATCTGAAGTGACTCGTTATTGAAATCGAGAGCAATTCTCACTTAACGCTTGTTTCGTTTTGTAAGAGTCGTTTGGAGACAAAGATAAAAGCTTTCGTAGCTTTAACAGCGGATGCGTGATATTGGGCACACAGAAGTGAAAGAAAATTAAACATTTGTTCCAGTTTCCTGTTTAACTGCGTGCGGAATTCTTTCTCGCGGGTTTAATTCAGAGATGCAAAGGATAAATATTGTCACTGTAATTATCGAAGTAGCTAGTGGTGGTAAACTACCCTAATAAATTAAAGTTTATAATTTCATATAATCAAGTATAAATTTGAACGTGCGTTATCATATGTAAATCGCTGTTTCTAAGATAAATAATTTTAGCAAAAATGGGGACAGTTATGGTTGACAACAATAGCTTTCTTTACGCAAATTCCAAGTTCTTTACACATATTCGATGTAAGGTAAACTCCAAAAGAATGAATTATTAAGTATAACCATAGTTAGTCATGAGTTGTTGTAACAATGAAGCATAAAAATATTAAGAAGTGAATATATTCAAATTTATAAGGGTACCAAAAATATGTGCCTATTCCCTAAATGAAAACCGAACCCGGGCCGGAATATTGTAATCTATTCGAACTTCTTCCTCCAGATATCATTTGCTTCCGAACAATAGCGTTTTCCAATGTGGGAATTGAAGAAAATTTACCTGATATGTATAACGCCAACCAACTAAAATATATTATATTTTCTCATATTTTGACCATTATTTCTGTAATATATTTTGAGTCGAAAATTACTTTAATGACATCCAAATGAGGAAAGGAAGCTATTTGAACGACACGATAATATACCTTCCTGACGAATGTAAATTTTAACCGAAAAAATACCGATTCGACGTTGAGTGAGTGAACAAAATGAGAGCTGGACCGCAATTTGATATTTTCATTTAGCCGAAGAGAGAAGCGGAAGGAAAAGTATTAGAGGTCGTCGGCCGGCAATTAAATATTACATATTACTGACTGTATTTTATATACTACAGTGGAACCTCGTTTCATGAATTTAATTCGTTTCTGAAGGTCATTGGTCATCCGAAAATTTCATAGATCAATACTTTTTTGCCATAAAAGTAAATGAAAAACAGATTAATCCGTTCCTGAGCAAAAATAATCGTTTATGTGAACATTTTCAATGTGTTTGTGCACGTTTCATTCACATGCGCCGCAATGATGTCTCCCTCTGGCCAAAATCGCATTTAAATGGTGCATAAAATCTTATATCTTTATACTATACTTGAAGACACGAGAAACATGTTAACTTAATATTCGAAGTAATATTGATTAAATATACGACGCAATGAATTTTTTTCTAGATTTAAGAACTATATTCCCCTCGACTTCTTAGGTTAACAATTAGCGTTCTATCGCCGATATTCAAACATTGCCGACAAACTTAGTTACCGATCTGCGTGTTCGTTATTCGACACATCTCCATTAATATTCTGCAAGCAGTCTTTCGGCGTGTGGCAGGGGATACATCGTTCGTTCCCCGAAACGTTATTCGGTAAATTCATTCGTATACCAAATTGTACGTGACAGAAGGAGTTCGTTAGCCGTGGCTATACTGAATACTAATTAAATAATATACTCTACCATACTTTATGTCCCTTGTTTCTCGTAATTAACGTTAAACCAGCTGTTGAAAGGAGTCTCAAACGTAGTCTAACCGCACAGCGCTATCGTTAAAAAGTAGACAATGGGCAGAATTATTCAAACGCTAGATAATCGTCGGATTTCAAACGGGGTCGTTTAACGCTTTCATCGCGATCACTTCCAACGGAGTCAAGAGCTCACATTTAAAACTTCGGAAAAAGAAATCTGCGTCTCCTACGATTTTCCTTTGGACCCTAATCGCATAATTGCTCGGCGTATAATATTTTCGTTTCTATTGATTTAACTCCCTCCGCCGTCCATTATGTAAATAAAAAGAAACGGGAGTCTCGCAGATGCCTCCTTTCACCGCGTGCGACGCAAAACAATCCAAACGCATCGGATGGAAGCAATTGAAGCGAAAGATTTTCAGCACACGCCTATCCGCAAGGCATTTCAATAAAGTTTATACGAACCACATTAACCCCTTTCCTATGCGAGAATACTTCCTTTTTAATTCAGTGTTTGGAATCGTTGGATTATGAGTGTGTTCGCCTCAAAACAGAGCAGTGACAAATGCCTTTGTTTCGATTCGATAAGGCACACCTCGATGGAGCACAATGGAGGTATTTTGCATTTCGACAACTGTCCTCGTGATTCATTTGGTCCTGTGCTGCACGCTAGAGAGGTCCCATTAGGATATGAGTGAGATGGACCTCCTCCCATTGGTGCATCAAGGCGTTTGACGTGCCCTACGACGGGGGTCCCTTGAGCGTCAGGGGCCCGCCGATGTGGAAGGACAGGCCGCGTTCCACTAAACACGCGCTTCCACGTTATTCAAATCGTCCGATATAATAAGGCGCTCGATTATGTGCCGGCAAAGGGTTAACAAAAATCTTTCGAAAGGGAATCGAGAGTTATGCTGAGATCCACAGCGTTGCCAAACTTGAGGAAAGAACGAGAATAGGATGGAAAATTCATTATTTCCCTTAATATCTAATTGGCTCAGAGTGAGTTAAATGGATCTTTCATACATACACCTTTAGGATGAACATGCGTCGAATTAAAATGCTACTAGTACTCAGGATACCTTGACCAGAAAATATTGGCTATTAGGTAAGAGATAATTCAGATCCTATAATCCGGACATCGAGTTCAAAATATATATGCTGCTGATAGAAAGAGAATTTTCAACTAATACAATATACAAGTTTTACAGTCCCATAATATCATTTACATCTCTTTCACAGAGCAATTCAATTTTTATTTATCGTCAGTTGGTGAGGACATTATCATAATTAATTGCCTTTATTTCTCTTGTCTCATTTTTAATCATTCCGTTAGGCCAAACAGGTGTATGAACTTATGCATTCTTCTAAGGATTTCCGCTGAAATAAAAGTTAAATTCAAGTAAATACAAAATTATAGAATAACTTGCGAAATTTAGGGCAAGAAATAATTTGTGTAAGTATGTACTTGAAATTATTTACTATTTCTATGTAAATTTGAAATATATTTCGATTCCAGTTGATTCCAATGATTAACTTTAAGGTTATAATTATTTTCAGCGTTGGCATTTAATTCTACGCTTATTCTATTATATCAGAATATTTCTATTCACTCTTGTTTTCCATTCCTCCGTTGCCTCGTCACGTGTGTTTACCGAGAAAAGAAAGCGTCTTGATTTTGTTTCCCGCAAACCTTTGAAAGTGCATAATTCTAATTCATAACGATGAAATGTGCGCCAAACAAAAGGCGGTGCATATAGAGGGAGCAGCGAGGCGGTAACGCCCCCCGCGAGGCGCCTCAGTCGGCGCCCCTTTTTTGGGCCTTTTGGGGCCCACGAACAAAGGACCCTCTCACGGATCCGCCGTCCGAGGGCTCGGAATGTGAATGAAAGCCCTCGTGTGAATGTGAATGTTTGGATAATGGAAGAGAATCATGGTTATTATCCCCTCACTCTCTGTCCCTCCATTGGTTTCTCAGCAGTCGTTAAATATGTTTATAACCGAAGCAAAGGGTTAGAGCCTCTCACAAAACGGATCCACGCAAACGCCCAAAGAAAAGGGTTGAACTATTAGAATAGGGGAACGGACTACCTTTCGGAGTGGAGTGGGTGAGCAATAAGGCGAATTATTGCGGCTGTCTCTCCGATTTCCAAGAACAAAGACAGCGATGAAGAAGTGACTGTAAAGGACAGTTTTCCAGAGGCACTGGATTAAGTGACGAAACGGTTGAATATGTTTACCGGCAAAGAAGGAAGAGGGAAATTTTACCCATTGTGCATATTTCGAATGCAAATAGATTCTCACAACGATCTCTCTCTCCTAGAAAACTGCGAACGATAATAGTAACAAAACATAGGCTTGCGGTACCCCTTGATTGCCATCAGTATGAAAATTATTAAAACATAATTTAAATCATGATGCAACACGTATCAAAAACTGTTTGTGCTGGATCTGACGGTGGATAAAGCTGTGAATTGGCATCAAGCGAAATGCTTACCCATTTTTCTTTTCAAAGGAATGCCTTCAAACACACCTCTTTTTGTCTTCTATGTTCTCTTTTTATTTTCTATAACAATGCCATTTAAATATAAATCTTCTTTGATTGGTTGTTTATGTGTGTGCATCCTGCAACTTTTGCAAATAATTTAAATAATAATGAAAATTGATTTTAGCCATATTTAGATTTTAGATTTAGATTTGTACCCCGCAAGCAGCCAGTGGTGTATGACAGGAGGACAGGGGTGTGTCAAGAAACATTCTTCTACGTTCTTTTGTAATCAAGCACAGGTTAAAAGGTATTTAAATTTTGTGTACGATACGTACTATACGGTGCACGAAGAACATACGATCCTTTGGGAAGACTTGAATACGAAGCCATTAAAAATTAGTAACAGTAATTATTCAATTATAATTAAGTTATAATTCTTAACTCAATTCAACGATAATAGATTTATTCTTAACTTTGAGTGTGTTCAGTTTATGACAGGGATATTATGATAGTTATGGAGGTATGAGTGATATGGAGGATTGGCACCCATTTTCGTCACTCGTCATTTGAGTGCTATGAAAAGTGTTATTCGTACGGTGTTTTTGCTGTTCTTGCGGAGACTTCTTTCACTTATAGCATTAGGGCTCTGATTGGAAATCGAGAGCAAACTATTTGCAAGAGCGACTATCTTACTTTTCCTACCAAGTAAGAATCGTTCTCTATCCAATACTTTGCAATTAAACATTGAGTTTGGAGAGAAAAGTTAATTGAACATTTATTTTTAAAGGAAACATTTACTCCTTCCTATGACAAAAATAAATGAAGAAATTGACAAATGGTGGCTGGAAAGAAACTAATTCAGATAACATACATTCACAGTTCCTTTGAAATCGATCTGGTATAAAATTCGAGAGCTAGAATTAAACTAAAAAAATCAAAAATAATCTTGATCTGTTGTAATCATTAATTCCTCCATCGTGTACACTGATGTCCTTGTGAGCCTCATTCCATTCACTAAATCTTTCGCAGCTTTCGCCGTTTCGATTGTACCACCGACTCTACGACACAAACAGTCACACAGACTCAACTCTTTCATCATGCTAATCAATCCGAACGAGGATTTTAACCTCTTGTTAAAACTCAATTGCAGGCCCCTCTCCACAGGATAACATATAAATAGAAAATTGAACGCCACGTGGCGACCTGCAAAATCCCGCGGCAATCCCCTCTCCCCCCCCTTGCTATTCCCCCCCCCCCCCCCACGCCACGACACCCGTTGAATTTACTCGCCTCCCCTACGGGCGTGACATTTTCAAGTCGCGCCTGCTTTTGATATTTCAATTCCACAAATCCGCGGACGACGGCGAAGATTATTTGCAATGGCCGGCGAAGGGACAGGGGATTTGAGAAGGACTTGTTTCTAGGGACCACAAATGTATGATCACTCAAAGCTTACAAGGGCTGTTGTTGAACATCCGTCCCAAGGAGATTCATCGAAAGATGACGGGAACTCATAAAAGTATTATCGACGGATTTTTTTTGGAGGAATATTTTACAATTCAAATCTTTATCCGCCTAATATCCCGTATACATAAAAAGAAAAGTCTTCTAATTCCTTTATTCTTCTAAAGAAACCAACATTCTCCATTTACTATTGGGATACATGTAAATAAAATTAATTAAATAATATATTCTCTCTAAAATAGATTTCAGAAGTATTATCGTCTACCTCGGCCTTTACTTTGTGGTATCTATCAATTTTATTCGTCATAAAAGAATTATATTTTCCACACAAATTTAATTAAAAGTTCAAGGACTAGATGATTAGATTAATTAGATGATTTGGAAGACATGGAAATCCTCAAATATTTACATGGTGGCCATAGTTTGATGAACAATATCTGATTTTTAATCAATCCCCCAACATTTTCTTCCCTTAAACTCCCCTTCCAACCCCCATCCCTTCCCCTCTTCCAACCTTATTATGTATGGCATTTTTTAAGCTATCATATGGAATGCGTATCGCAGTATTTTCATGAAACAAATGTGTGTTTCTAGAAATTTAATCCTGATCCTGAATATGACTCTCATCCGCTGAAAGCGGTTATCGTAATGGTTTATAACATTGGTTTGGAAACCATAATTCTTTTGCATTTAATTTCACCATGATTTCAGTAGGTTTTATTTTGTGGCACTTCATCTAATCAAGCGTCATATTAGGTATTCAAGAGGGAAGTGATTTAAGGCTGATTACGTTAATGTACAATAATCTACGTTGACTACCTAATATATAATTTAAAGAGCAAGGTTACCTTATTTGCCGATGATACTCTAATGCATAGAGATGTAGCCTCGCTAGATGATATTGGTACTTATCTTACAGACCGACTTCAGTGAAGTGAAATTGGTGCAAGGATTGGAAGCTTGCTTTAAACACAAAGGATATTGGTAACTCTTTCTTTAAATCGTTTCATCGACTTATTTCTCAGAAAAAAATTCAGGACATCCTTTGGAGTTCGTGCGTCATAATAAACATGAAGGAATGATCCTAAGATGCACATATTTTTTCCTTTAAAAACCATTCCCAAAATGCAGAAGTTGATAGAATCGCGAAATTTGATGAGATACGAAGATCAACCTGTAGAATTTTGAAGGAATTTCCTCGAAAATCGAAAAAAGAACGTATACAATCTCATTCGCCTTCTCAAAGTCTAGTGTGGTTTCGGATTCCAATGAAGAACAATAAATCTTGAATTTATTCATGATAATGATTCTCTCGATACTATAGTCATAAGGAAGAAAATTTTCCAAAGATAAAATGTTTCAATGTGAATAGCTCGACTTATTATTTATTATTTTTCCTGTTTTCCTCCAAAATATCAGTTTTTGGGATTGTCATTTGAAAGTGTCGTAATTACCTGAAGATTTCTTCCTTCTTTAAATATGTTTTTTAGGATTCTATCAGAGGAAAAGAGAGGTAAAATGGTTCGGAGGAGATGCAGAGGGAGGAAAATACAAAAGAATGATTAGGAAATGAATTCCCGTGGTGAGACTCTAAATGGCAAAGGCAATAAGTACTCGATGGGGAGTTTCGTTCCGGAGGCTGTTGCATGTCGGGAAGGGGACAGCGTGGAATTCTTTGCACTTCAGCTCGTGGATTTTCATTCAGTGGGCGATTGTGAGGGGTTTCACAGATGTTCCTCGAAAGGGGGAGAAAACAAAGTTTATCTCAGAGAAATAAATAAAGTCTCGGCGGTGCAACAGAATGATTTTTTAAAAAAATTTGTCACACGTTTGAGTCGCCATAAATACTACTTTAAATGAAAAAGTAATAACATATAAATGACATCCGTAAAAAGGAAGATATAGATATTTATTCTGAATGTTATGCAAACATAGCTGCAATGCTCGTTGGTGATCATTACTCAATCTCTAGAGAATTGTGCTTCCTCAGGAAAACAGAGAACTTTAAGGAACTTTAAATTAGTACCTGAAACAGGGAATGCAGTCATTCCCTACCTTTTCTTTTAATATATATAAGTATTCTTTTAACTATTTGTTTTTTTATTTTCGATACGGAATTTTAATCAAGGTCAAGCATTAATCCACTTTAAATTAACAGGATTTTTACACAGTACACCGCATATTTATTTTACACACTGGTAAATGTTCCTATGCTAAATATGCGGTTACTATGATGTAGAGATCCATCAATGAGGCTATAATATAAATCAGTAAATAGTGCTAAATGACCTAAGCCGTTCACGCTCCTTAAACTAGAAATTCTACCACACTGTCATACAAACATCTCATGCATCTCATCATCTACTTCAGCAATGGCAGACGGTGAAAACCCTCTGATTATTGAAATACCAAGCAATAGGAAATTATAATTTTAGCATACAATATTTTTTAGCTGAATTCGTAAACTGATCATAATAGTTCTTCTGTGATTGTTTTATTCGGGATTCTAAATACCATAAACACTCCGTTTGCCATGTATCTCATTTAAACACCATCACCTGTCTTTCACCATTTCAGCGTATATATTCCTTTAGAATTACTTCCTTCCTCAATTCCTTCCAATGCCGTTTTCTGGAGAAGGTAGTGGTTGAGATTGGAACCAATTGAACTTCCTCTTCTTTTAGGCAATGATTTCAATAATTTATCCTTTCTTTCGCTAAGCACAAGGATTCTTAATTTACATAACATTTAAAGCGCTGAGATCCATTCTTGTAATATATACATTACCACTTCCTGTATCGATTCTGCAGTGAGTAGCCATTTAAGAGGATATGAATGTTAAAAATGTCGGCTTGCAAACGATTAAAAACGATGTAAGTTAGACGTCATCAAAATATCGGCTCTCTATCAATTGTTCTTCTTTTTGAACTCTCTCAAATGATGAGATGATCACTATCATCGCGGTCTTTGCAATTTAAAACCCCTCAAATTAGACCCGTATTTCTTGAATGAGACCGTACCCTAACGAATAACCGTTTCATTCGAACACCTTCCGAGAAAGATGAAACCAGATGACCCGCATCTGCTTAAAATTCCTCTTTCATCATCTCTTTCATAATTCCTCTTGTTCCTCCATTGTTACATGGCCACCATTTTCCTTTACTACTCTCTCCACCCTCAAATTCTCCTCGCACATGTCTCTTCGAAAGCGGCGTTGAGTCTATAACCGGACCATTTTACAAGAACTGTTTCTTAAAATGATCCCAAGAGATAGTTCATAGTAGAGAGTACAAGTAACCCCCTAGTAAAACTGTTTCAGTTGGGCATCAAATTGAGTAACCATTTGTGAACGTATTCGTATAACGCGAAAAATTTCTCGCATTAACACCAATTCATAGTATTATCCAATGAGTGGTTATATAAGGATTTTAAATATTCGTTCAACACGAATTCGTTTTTCGCAACATTCTTCAGAAGGTATATTTCATGCTAAAAAGGGCTACCCTGTATAATATAGTAATCATCCGTTTATGAACATGCATCTGTCTTTTACCTGTCTCTTGGTTCATGTGGACTCCACTTCCCCATTTTATGCTCTTAACCTCTTGATAACTTATCAAGAACCTTCATTTAATTGAACACCTTTTGGTTACGACTTCTTCTCTGTTTCTTTCCTTCTATCCTACATCAACTCTCTTCATTCAGGAATCCCTTACTTCTCTGTATTCCATCCACCTATCTCCTCCCCCTCTACTATATTCCTCCAATCAAAAACCTTTATGTTCCCACCATTTCCACGACCTCGTTTGTTTTTGTATTTATGTTACCTACTCGAGGCAATCAATGCCGCAGCCACATCTTTATAGCCTCCAATCTTTTGAAATTCTCCTTTTTAAAGTCCCACGCTTTACGCTCATGTAGCAAAATCATGTTTCGTGATTTCATGAATTTCTGTTACACAGCATGCTATTTTAGATTTGTACCCCGCAAGCCGCCAGTGGTGTATGGCAGGGGGTGTTATGACACCATCATCGTTCTCTAATCGACCCAATTAGCTTCTCAAATAGCTTGCTGAAAGAACGACCAAAAATAACTATCTGTCCTTGCGATTTCCTCCTTAGAAGGCTTTGCTGATGCCTCTCGGAGATCGCGCTCGCTACCTACTGGTTTCAGAATTTACTCACTTCGTCCCTAATTTTAGAACCGATGAACTTTGCGAAAAGTTTCCTTCGGTAATCGTTTCTTCTTTCCTGAAGCGAATTCCAATCGAGAGATTCTATCATGGACGTAACGCTACTGTCGAACCTGAAATCACCTGTAACAAAACCAGCTACTCTATGCTGGGCCATTTCTAAATCTGAGACCAAACCTACTTCGTGTGGATTCCAAATCGCGCAACAATATCCGAAATTAGGTCGAATAACTAAAAAATAACCTAAGTTAGTTATCTAATTGTAAGTACGTACTTACCATACTTACAACGCGGCAGCTGTATCGGATATTCGATGCCATAAACATTTATTATTCGTTTCTTGATCTCCCGCCATTCTCCTACCCTTATTTACGAGTTGTTTACATTTACATAGTTACCCTAAACTCCAAAGTCGTATGGCAAGGGGTGTTAAAAGATCGATTTCATTATCTAACTTTTTAGAAAGATAAGAGATAGAGATTCTATAACGATGCTCGGAAAAACGCCAGAAATCTATTTATTTATCTCTCTGACCTGTCGGTAATCTCCTTGTAACGCTTTTTGGTTTTCACTCAGAGCTTAGCAATATTGTTCACAGGTTAATTAAGTCGAATATCCAGTAACCGAGATTCGTGCTGATATTTTATTCGAATAACTTTTATCAGAAGTGAAGTTTTCTATCTTTAAGCGAATCCCACCCGTTGGAATCAACTGACCGAGTTGATTTTTGTTACAAGTAATTTCTGAAGCATTTCCGATTTTATAACAACATATATGATTTTCTATGTGGGGCTTATAAGTTAGGAGATGAAAGTAAGCAAACGAAATAAAAATACACATCCCGCGTTTTTCTAAAGCATCTCCGCTGCGGAGTCTGGGAAGTTTTTTCATTCGGCGGTGCTTTCAGAGTAGTTAATCTACTCCCCACATTTCCATTTCATATGCGCCCAGAGACGAATAGAAACTCTCCAAGATATATAAGTAATCGCGTGGGTGTCAGAGTGAGGATACCAAGATGCTGGTTGTCATCCTCACCTGTGCGCTCTCATCTCTCCTGCGAGTGTTCCTTTCGCTTCAGATGAATTGTGGGATATGGAAATTCCCTTTGACTCATCCTTCTCTCACGTTCCTTGGGATTTGATTTGTCACAGCACTGTCTAATTATCTCTGAGATATATTATGAGGGACCAGTACCGTAGTCCTCTCAGTTTTGGTATCGAGTGCATTGGCGCTTCCAACTGCAAATGAATTCTCCTCTACTTGTGCACCGTGGGGCACATCATTTCTAGAAGACATGGATGCAAACATAGTACACCAGCATCTCAAAATTCGCGAGGGATGGGTTCCCATTAACCTAGCGAATATCGAAATTCTCAAATACGCGTCTGACTTACAAATATTATAGGAAATACAGGTTTTCACTAATAGTGAACTTTGAATGGTTATGAAATGAATGGTTATGAATGAAACGTTATTACTTATCCGGAAATGGATATCTATGGCGAGGATATTGATCTTAGCAGCGATTCTTAATAAAGGGTCTGTGAGTATTACATGATATTCCTTATTCATGCAAATGTATCATTATTGATGTAAATAGCTTATCAAATTAAATCATTATCAACATTGTGTTTAACCTCCATATTTTCTATAATTTTGTTATATTTTTCCATTGATGATATCAATTAAAGTACTTTAATACTAAACTTTTCACTATCATTTGAATCTACGTTTGGTTATTTGTAATCTAAATAAAATCTCGATATGTTTGTGAAAGCATAAGCTTAATGAAATTCGCGATACGAAATGAGGGGGCCTTCAGCCAACTAAAGATTACTGAATTCATTGTAAAAATATATAATATTGTGATTGTAAACGAGAGCTTAGTAAGGACACCGCAAAACGAATGAGAAACTTTCGCGATAATAGAACGCAATCATGCAGTACTAAATTGATTCTCTCGGAACACGTAAGTTCGCAAAGGGAAGAGAGAAATACTCCTAAGAAGGATTCATCCGTCGTTTGAAATAGGTAAAATTATTTGAAATATGTGTGTAATACGATTAATTATTGTTTCAAAAGTCTAAAACTATGACCGTTTTATCTGCAGAAATTTGAATGAAATAACACGAACAAATCGGCTACATTTCTAGGTTGTGCAATTCAGAGAGATTTTCATCGTCTATTTAAAATCACTTATGATTTACCTAGTACATAAGTGATATGTAAGAATTGGAAAGAGCGAGATCGTAATTTGGATTCCTTATAATTAGAGGAAAATTGCGATACATTAAATAGAAACAGAGGAATCAATTGGATGAACAGTCTTTTGATTCAAGGGAATGATGCCCGAGGAGAAGGCGAATGCAAGAAAAGGGACTGAAGGAAATATAAAGGGTTTCGAAATCACACTGAAAGGGAAAGAGCCTATCGCAATTTTATACTGCCTTGAATCCTCCCCTTCATTCATTTTTCTTGAATCATGTCCCCTTCTCTTGAAAGACTTCCACGTTCTGCACATTGTTCTTACTTCTGATCTTTCAATTACCTTCCAGAAATGAAAGTAAGTAGAAGGAGGGAAAGAAAAGTGGGGCGCAGGAGCAATTAACCTCCTTTCAGGCTAATCAAGTAAATATCAACGGAATTTTGATTTAATCCCCTCACAGTTAATCAATTAACCACTTTTACTGACCAAATCGTTAGGAATGCACCAAATATACCGGTATTTCTTTGAAAAATCCGTCATTTGTAACATCACTCAGTTATTTGGCGAACGAATTGTGCGCCCAACAGGGAATCGAACTGGAACCAAACGAAAATTGGAATCAAAAATAAATAATAAATAAATTATTTTGGCCTGAAGACTGGATCCGCACAGAAAAATTGAAATTCTTGAACCAAGACGGAAAACTTTTATTCATTTTGTTCAGATTCCGACAATGCACATTTTACACAAGTGTAATTGGAGAAAGCTTTTCTAAACATGGGTAACTTCGACTTAAAACTAGCAACTACCATGTTTTACTCTAAAATTTAGTGTAACGTAGTGGAAATGAACGAAGCTAGAAATAATGAAACAAAATTTCAAGAGGATGGCTGAAGCGAAAAGGATAGAAAACAATTGTTGGAGCGAAAAGAAAATCGGTTTGAAATTGAAAGAATAAGAGAAATCGGAACCGAACCGATGTTTTATCATTGAACCAGAGCGGAAACCGGAGCGAAGAGACTTACGGTTCGATTCTAAATATAAAATGTTACTTTCGATGAATCACTGATGAATGGTAATTAAGAGTGAGAAAACGGCCGGCAAGAGAGTTACAACAGGATGCCGTATTTTATGAATATAAATGGTATGTGAATGCGGCACATCACCTCTGCTCCTTTCCTTCGAAGTGATGGGAAACGGAACGCAGCGGATCATTCGTGAGCTCGCAGCTTCCGCTAAATAAGGCACCTCTGCGTCTTTCATTTGCTTCGTCAAGGACTGACAATCGAATGATCCGCTCGCTGTAGCTCTCGAAGCATCTTATCTTATGCCATTCGCTTTATTCCCTAATTGCTAGCCTAGGGGTGGGGAACCTTTATCTATCGAATTTCTGTATTTAGCATTTAGTCTTAGAAGAAACGCGAAACATATTAAAAAATCAGGCCACTCTTGTTGTGTGCGTTACCTACATTCAAACAGTAAAACAAAAATGGAAATTGTATAAGAGAAAATGAAGTTAATTGCCGATTAGGCTGTAAGGGAATCCCACTTTATTTTTAACCTGGTGTCATAAGCAAGAAAACAGAATTAATAAATTACATGGGTGGTCTTAAAAGTTTCCGACGTTTCCTCATTTATCGACATGCTTTCTGAAGATTTCTGAAAAATCTAGGGTCGGAAACTTTTCAGACCACCCTCGTAGGAGTATTTGTTCCAGGAAGTGATTAAATTGACTGGACGCCCAAACTGCCGCAGATTCCCCACCTATATCCTAAACTTATCACAAAGTATCATTCATCTGTCCTAATTTATCATTAAGCATTATCATTTCCCAGATTACAGCTACTTTTCAAACGTCATTGTAATAGCCATATATCGCTGAAATTCTCCACCTCATTGAGGGAGGTACACACAGTCGAGAAGTTTTAATATTTTCATACGAATATGTGTTAAAAAACTAGTTGTGAATTTCATATATTAAGAAGGGTTATTTTATTTTCGCTCTGTTTGCCTCTTTATAAATGCAGTCTCTGACCTTGTATTCGGCTGCAATTTATTTATGAGCTTTTTGTTAATTTGTAATGCTGCCTTTAGGTGAACTTCTAAAAGGAATCGATAAACATTATTAATGTTATCTTTCGTTATCAGGCAATCAGCCAAAGTCTTCTTCCATAATACCTCCCTTCAACTAATCTGAATATTTTTTTCTTCAGGAAGATAACTTTCCTCGGTGTGATCAGACTAAATTTCCTCTTCGTTTCATTAACGTTTCCACTGGATGCTCTCTTTCTCTCTTCTAATCAAACCGCTTATATACTTATTCATACTTATTAATCCTCCTTGTGTTTGTATTCAATATGCTACTTTACTGATAAATAAAAACCAAATACCATAAGTGACTATGTATACTATGGCTTTCGATGTTTGGAACATTTTTGAAGTCTGGTTTGACACTCTCTTTTTGTTTTCTGTTGTTCTTAAACAAGTAAAACTTTGCTTCTATAAAAAAGAATCGGAGATTTGTGGAGAAGAGGAAAAGGAGTTTGAAAAGGTCGGTCACTTCGCAAGGTCTGGAAAGTGGAGAGGAAAAGAAGGTGCGAAAATCGAAGTATTGTACTGGAGATAGAAATTTTCCATTTTGGCCATGGAGTGGCCGATAGTGTATTGGAATTCGAATTGGAGTGGCAGAGAGAGAAGGAGAGGAAAGGGAAAAAAGTAAGAGGCTAGTAGTGTATAGTTAGAGAGATAAATTGGTTCACATTTAAGAAGATATCTTTCGATGAGTAATAAAAATCGTAGGATGTGATTATTCAAACGAAATTTGTTCAAGAGGAAAAGGACTTCATACCTTAGAGATAAGAAAGAGTAAGCAAATTTTTTAAATATCACAAATAGATTGCTCTAGGACAAGTTGGGGTACTTTGCTTGCGGATCTTTGGATAAACTGTTAGTAAGAAAAAGCAAAAGAAATGAAATAATGAATGTTGAGAAAAGGAAATAGAAAGATTTGATAAAACTACTAAAGAATGAAGCGAGAAAGAGAACGCAATCAAAATTTTTTTAAATGAATGGCTAATATCATAATTATGATTAGTGGCGAAATTTTGACTATAACGTCAGTTGATGGGGGAAAGAACTCAAGATTCGAGATGAAAGTGTTTCGAAGAATAACAGGAAAGATTAGAAATTATAGAAGGAGAAATGGATCTGGAAGGAGGACAAGAATAGGTAGAGCATCCCCGTAGGATGGAAGAACGAATATGTGTACCTTGCTACCATATAGGAGAAGCTCGCCTTAAAAGAGCTATGAGTATGAGATGCAACAGGCACAGCCTAATCCAGAGGGAGCCTGAGGTCTTATTTAGTATTTATTGCGATCTTTTCTTCACTTTCCCGAAACAAATATATGTATTTACATGATTTAATTAGCCGGAATTAATTATTACTCCATGAGAAATGAAAAAAGAAAATTATCTTCCCATCTAATCTAATGGCAATTGAACTCGTTTTCCTTATACTAGCATATAATAATAATCGAGTATATATCTAATATGTATTCGAATGTAGGCAATACGCCTCACAGATTCAGTCTCACAACAGTGGTTTCTAACGCAGCCAGCATACGCTGCCTTTCGATGAAAAAAGGTTCCTCACTCCTAGCCTATTGCTTGATCACAAGACGAATTTCCTTGTGCTGCTGAATGAGCGGATGGAGATATCAGAAAAATCCGAGCATAAAGAAATAACAAGAATGAAATGAATATTGGGCGTTATTTTTATCAACGGCATAGTTCTCTCTATTTTTTCCATCTTTTTGTGGCAAAAAAATTACGAGCAATTTGTTTAAGGAGCAGCGCAATTATTCACAAGATATTCTTTCAAAGTGCAAATGTTCTCATTTTCTTCATTTAAGTGAACCATGTAGTCCAATTATAAAATTAATAAATTGGAAAATCATCAATGAATTTGTGAAAACTAAGGCTTTCAAAAAATAGTGGGCTCTCGATTAATTGGCTGTACTTATAAAAGAATTGTGCGGCCGCGCGTGCAGCTTAGGGAACCCTGATGAGCAGGTGTAAGCATGAAAATATCAATTGCCTTAAATAATAGTATTACTATTTTGTATCTCATAATCGATCAAGCACATTTCAATTTAGGATGAAATCGAGATTTTGTAGCTATTTATCTAATTAGCAGCATTCGTATGTGGAACTATTCTCTTGTTAGAACTCGGGAGAGTTTACATTGGATGAGGCGAATCTTGAAAATATTTCTTGCTATTTTTTCTTAAGTTTCAAATTAATTTTAAATTTAATCAACATTGATATTTGTAGCTTAATGAACGAAAAGGAGATTCGCGAAAATCATTTGATTTACATTTATTTCTTGGGAAGAGACATTTGAAATTCGTGTGTGCTGCAAAATGTTCGTAAAATCCAAACCAGATTTTCATATATAGATTTTTAAGCAGATACCAAGAACATAATGCTATCGATATTAATTTTTCAAACCATAGATTTTCACCATATTCGAAGGTTACAAATCATTATCGGTTCATCTCTTTAAAAGAATAAGTACGAAAATGAAAAATTCATTTAGAACAGGGTTCATTCCGATATAATAAAGTATTTAAGATGGAATTATGTATTTTATCGTAATTTTTATTAGAGTTTTGATGTTTCTCTCATTCCTAAAAGTATCTAAGTCTAAAGTTGACTGATAGTGTAAAAATATTGGAATATGATTTCTCTTTTATAACTACTCCTTAATTTTTTATAACCAAGAATCGATTCTATTTTCAGAAGCTTTTAATCAGGTACATACAATAATTACCATGCAAAAGAGGTGGAGGTCCATGAAAATCTGGTTTTTATTTGAGTTTGAGAATTTTCACCCAAAAATTTGAGAATCGGAGAAAATCTTTCCAATGTCCTCCATTTGCGCACCTTTTTCTGATTGCGATGATTTGAATTCACTTAATAATTTTCCAAAACCACTTATACCATTAATATTATAAAATACAGTGAAAACGCATTATGTGTATAGCATTTGCCCGGGGAAGGAAACCTACTGCTTTAGCTTCTCTTTCTTTAAATTAAAATTGCATTCCTATACCTCGAAGATACAAATACGCAAAAAATGCATCAGTGGAAGATTAATAAGTTACTTCTTACTATTGCGAAATTACAAAAGGAGGCGTGGAAACCCTCGCAGTTGAAGGGCGAGGCAAAGTTTATCCCTCGGTTACTACCTTGGCGGAATCCCAAACATCTCAACAGAGAAATATCCGATGGAGAGAATTTTGTGAAAAGGGGTATCGGCAGCGTGACAGTCAATTTCTCCGTCGACACGGAAACCATGGCGACCTCGGCATTGTGGAAGCGAGCGATGATGGCTTTTCTTGTGAAAGAGAGGATACGCTCCCTCCTCCACGGTCCAAGGGAAATCAGGGAATGTCAGCTGCAGATGGGCGTGGGCCGCCTCTTCCAGAAAAATGGGATTGAACACGGGATTATCCGCGTGAAGAGCAAAAATCCGCTCTCTTTCGATTCCATTAATTTTGTTCTCTTGTGGAGAAATTCTTATCCCTACGCATCCCTCCACTGTGCGCCTGCACACGCTCTTTTTTTCCCTTATTTCTAACGTTTTTCGTGGATATCTTTGCGTACGTGCGTGACCAATAAATTGCTTTCTTATGTATACATGTTTTCTTATGTATAAATGTTTTCTTAAAATGATAATTTCCTCAAGTGGTATGTACATACATTTCATAGTGTTGTAGGTTAATTGTGGCATTATGCTGCTCTAAGCTTACATTTCATAACAAATACATTAAAATCTCTGATAAGCGATGTAGCTCGAGCACTTCTTATGCTAGCATGCAAATTTTTTAATTATTTATTTATTAGTAGGTATGCTGATAGTAGAATTGCTTCTGGCGGCAGCCCCAACCATCATCTATAGGCAGCATTATTAAAACCTCAAATCCCTACACCGGACGTTACACAGATAAATATTCCACAATTAACGTTACTACCCACACAGTACGCAAACACAATACACAGTATTCAAATACCACTACACTACATGAAGACCTAATTTACATACACCTCCTTGTCACCTCCACCATAACATTTACACCACATATATTCTCTAATTACAAAAACTACAGTTCACTGCCACACTCTGATACTTTTAAGTCCACATTGTCAATCGTTTTCAAATCGTCCCTTTTATAAACAACCAAATAATACAAAAGATAACAATTCTCACTCCACTTATTTAATTAATCTACAACATCTACTTTTGAACACTTTTCTATTTTAATTTCAAGTTCGATGCAAAAGCATTTGGGCGACTCATCCAGGCCTTAAAAATACACCAACATCTCAGCGTTCACGAACTCAGAGCTTCCGAACTATCGTGTTGACGATATCGTGTAAAATTTGTAAATTTATACCCTACGTCATTTACAAGATACAAAATATCTGAGAATTTAAGAGGTGATAATGGTTATAATTTTCCTAAAAGTTGCACCCTAATTATTTCCATTCCTCTAAAATTATATAATAGTTTCTTTAAAATAGTTGTGATCGACAACCGTGCTCTCAATACATGTTTAATAGTATAGGTGTAGTAGTAGCTCTCATACTTAATAGATGAGGATTATGCATCTTTTGTTTCAATGTTTTTTGTTAAACATTAAAGACCTCCGTAAAAGAATATTAAAAACCTCCGACGGATTGCTTTAAATCCCATTCTAAATGATAGATGGAATATATAGAAATGGTAGAATATGGTAAAAAATTCTGAAATTACAGTAATAGAGAAAATTACGCCACAATAGAAATGGGAATTTTAAACGAGATAAAAAATTTTGAGCGTGAAGTTACGTTTCGCTTCATCACACAATGAATACGAAGTAATTATTTTCTACAATATTTTCAAATTCAAGATCCATGCATTAAATATTATCGCATAAAGTTTAGAATATTTTTATTGTCATACGAGGGTGGGCTGAAAAGTTTCCGACCCCAGATTTTTCAGAAATCTTTAGAAATTTTTCAGAATTTTTCAGAAAACATGCCGAGAAATGGCGAAATGTCGGAAACTTTTCAGACCACCCATGTACTTATGTGAAAAGGTTTATTTCACAGTTAATTTCATTACAATTCTAGGAAACTAAAATTCTGTGCATATATTGGACTAAGTAAGTGAAATTAGAGGCAGATTTTAATGAAAGAAAAATTATTGAAATGCCGTTAACAAATTTCCTTCTGATCCCATTTTCTTGATCCCAATATATATCACTTAGAAAAATTGAAGATGATTTATTTTTAGAGAAGAAGCGCGAATAATCTTCTCGAAAATGTCGATGCTCTTTTCCTGTCATCCTCTTTAGCATACATTAGTAACATGAGATTTTTACCCTTCAGTAGTGTAAATTATCATCCGGCTCTCTATATATATTTATTACATTTTTATCATATCCGTGAAACCAAATGCGTTCACTTTACTTTTTAACAATGCTGATTAGGAATTTAATAAAACATTATAAAATAATACATGTTGCTGTTTAAATGGCCTTCGCATAGCATTTCTAAACCCGATGGCCCTCTTCTGAAAGCGTTTACGTCCTTTTGAATTGAAGTAATCAATCTGACCTCTTCGAACCGCTGAACCGTTTAGGAAGCTCCTTGTTTACGTAATTTTTACAAGGCATCGGATGACCGGAAACTCCGAGATAGTCCGTTACTCAAATTAAGAGAGGACGCAGATAATGGGATGAGCCCAATACCAATTGCGCTACGGTATTGTTCATAATGAGAAGAGAGTATGGTCAGCTCCATCCTCTGAACCGACGAAGGAAAAAAAAGGAGCGCAGTGAGGAACAGAAGAACAGGAAACAGGCGAAACGGTGTGCTAGTCCAGTCTTTTGAAAGCGCTGTGCGGAGACTGGCGAAAATCCCTCCGGAATTTCTTCCTGTGCTTTCACGAGTTCCCGCCTCAGCTAGCCAAAACACACACGCAGGAGGGAGGCGTACAATAGGCTCAACAGGAGGAGGCGAAAACAAGAGAGAAGGCCTCTGTTGAAGGCGTAAGCGGATACTCGCCCCCGCAGTCAAATGGGGCGTCGACCTTAGCCACCGGAAAATGGCGAAGACAAAAGTGCCCGGACATCTTAACGGCAGATACCAAAATCTGCGCACCTGAGGATATTTCCTTCCGTGACCTCCGCCGTCTTAACCCTTCTCAGCGAATGGGGCGGCGAGAGAAAAGGCAGTCTATTGTTCCATTGTGGGGGAATGAGATGGCCAGGGATGGCCAGTCCGAGGACAAGTGGCCCATAATTATCCGTTTGACGAGCGAGATTCTCAAATGGAGACGAATATCGTCGATGGAGGTAGACCTACCTTTGAAAGGAGCAGTGGCAATTTGGAGAGAGGATTAGTGTAATGCGCCTCTTTTCCCCTCATTTTTTCATGAGCTCGTCCTCCTCCTGCTCTTTCACTTACGGTCTACCGGAAGATTCGGAATGGTATTGGCACACGTTTAGGTCACGAATTCTTGGAAAACGCGATATTTCCGGAGGGTTTGTACGTCACGATGCCAATCTATAGAGAAGGAGCCATTTGTGATTAGCAGGTCTTTGGAACGTGGTGACCGCTTTAACGGTTTTGGGTCACTTCTCAGGAAGTATCCCATTATACCACGGTTTTCCGGCAGCGGTGACTAAGCATTGCTCTAATCCTTCAACCTCACGGCCCCGGGCTCGAGTCCCGGCTGACTGGATCCTTTCGATTAAGGAATGGTTGAGTTCATCTTTTGTGTCTGTGATAGTTAAAATTATTAAAACGGGTATAATTCAAGGTTCCTGTTTCCCTTAGAAAGTAAATAGCAAGAAAGATAAATAATAGTAACTATCTTGAAGATATTAGAACTGGTAATCTTTTCTTTTGTGACCTTCTAATTGTAATTTTAGAATAATAACATACTATTAGGTTGTAATCGGTTAATCATAACTATTACTGGCGTAATTAGGGTCCTTAAATGACCTTATATCACTCCACAGTGCTGCCGTCGTCGGTATACACATAACGGAATAAGGAACGTCTAATAAGAGAAGTCATCGCAAATTATAGAATTGTTCTTTTACTTTGTGTTTAAGTGTGATAATTTATAATTCTGTTCCATGTTAGATATGTACGGGTTCCCGGATAGCCAAAAGCGCCGCTCGTTCGACTTTGGTGAAAACGGTCGCGGGTTCGATTCACTATGGGAGCCCATATCTACGAAATGACCTAAGCTGTCGAAGCACTGATAGATTTGTATGTATGCCTTTTCTTTCTTTGCGCTAAACGAAAGTTTGTTTCCTATCACGTACTTGTTGCCTCGCATAGTTGAAATCACATCATCTTATTCGCTAATTCAGATATGTGGTGAATGTCATTTGAATGAATTTGCAGATAATGAATACATCATTATCAAAAATTTCACAAGTTTCAAATTTCTATTAGTGACTTCGAGTCTCCTCATTTACAGTTCTAATATTTGATTTCCAGATTTGAATTAGCTTTATTCAGTACTTATTGTGAATATTTTATTCGAATACAAAACAATTTCTTAAATTTTTGCAGCGCTTAGTTATGTAAAAAATAGATTAAAACTCTTTGCTAAAGGGAATAATGTTGCTTTCCTAGTAGATAGGGCATTAAATCTAGCGATCTTATATACTAAACGTTCCAAACCTAAATTAAACGTCCTTAATGATTTATTTGTAAATTTAGGAAAGTATGACAATATACTTGGAGAATTACCAACACACATGGGATAACATTTATATCAAAATCATATTTACAGGTTTGAGTATGAAAAATGAATAATTAAGATATGATATGTCTTTTGGCGAGTTAACAAAAAGTTAGAGGAGAGAGGGGTTTCTGAATCAAGAAGAGGACAATGTTAAGCGCTGGCTATGAGACAAAAGAGGTATACAAGGGGCATTCTGTTCCACGGTAATTGCTAGGAGTAATGCGAGACTTACGAGAAACGAAAAGAGGAAAAGAAAAAACCTGCGATCACAAAGGGAAAGAGTCGGACGAGTTGCTTGAATGGGAAAGAAAAACGACATAATTAAGAACAATGAAAGAAGGAAATAACACAATAGAGAGAGAAAATGAGACGAAAGGATTGGGAAATAAAGGAGGAAGAAAGAAAAATACCGGGGTAAGAAAGATAAAAACTTTAAAAAATAATCATAGGAATAAAAGTACGACAGAACGCTCGCATGTGAATGGTTTGACAGTTATTGTATTACTCGGAGAAGGGGGACGTTATTGTCTTGGGGACGGAGCCACGCGGACACCATGTCGCTTTTGTTTTTGAAGCCATCTCACGCGATCAAACCACGTCCGCTTTTGTTGATTTCTTCTTTATGAATCTGTGGGAAAGTGGATGAGGAGTGGCATGAAAGGCTCCACAAATACAAAGGAACAGTAATTAGGATGTGACCGGGAGAATTGGAGATCATGGATTTACAGAAGAATCCCGATCCAATATTGCCACCTAAGTAGTAGGAGAAGGAGATTTAATGGTGGAAATATTTGTGAAAGATTCGGATAAAGAATGCTCTGATTCAAAATTACCTTTTTGGAAGACAACAAGTGCTCGGGGACAATGTCTTTTTTAACAGTTTTGCATTAATCCATCCAAAATACATACAGAAATGAAAGCATTGTGCGGTATGTGCCGTGAAAATAAATCCAATAAACGTATTCCCTTGGTAGCTAAATCGGAGACTTCGATGAGAGAGCAAATGTTAACATTATTTTCTTTGGGAATAACTCTTTGTATTTTACGGAATCATCTAATTTCTATAAAGAGACACTTTCGACGGTTTATTGACTTTATTACGAAAGGATTTTTGGAAGGATCTTAACTGAGAGAATTGACGAGATCAGGCCAAAGATGAGAGTTAAAAAAGGAGGGAAGAGAAACACATGGAAGGGAAGGGTGTCGGATGATGCGAGCTAACAAGATAAAGAGATAAGGTGAGAGGGGAACGCGTGAATGGAGGGCGCCATGTTAAGAGGGTTGAGGGAACAATAGGAGGACAGATGACGGAGTGCATGGAGGGTGACCGCCACAGAGCGTGCTCAATTTTGAGATGGAAGGGGAACCATTTAGGAGACACTTAGAACCCATGTATTGTTTCACTATGACATCATCATGGCCAAAGAAGACAATTACAAAGGTCGACCGAGCCGCACGATTTTATAATCAAGTGTAGGCAAGAGGAGTAGGCAAATTATTATATAACAGAGGATTAAGTTTAAAATTAACAAACAGATTAAGACAAAGGCATAGTTAAGAATATAATGGCAAATGAAGCATACTTATGCTACAACATAATAACGGAATATTTATATAATGTCCAATCACCAATTTTTATGGTTGCAGAGTATAAAGTGGAGATAAATTATTGGTGTCCAATTAAGTAGTATAGTTCAAAGAAAATGACTGTAAAATCTTTAAAAAAATTATGATGATGGGTGCTCTATGAGAATTATACGTTCTGAGATGAATGAATAGTAAGTGACATGACCGTCCCTTCATCAATAAGAAAAATGAAGTGTTAATAAGAGGAATATATGTTTTAGGACAACTCAACTTCCTGGTAACCATTAGTCTCGCCTTTAATGAATTTCAATAGAATAATATTACATTCTTATATTTCACTCTCTTCAAGTCCACGTTTAACTGATTACATTTCCTTGGTAAACGTGGCCTAGTTGAGGGGGCTATGCAAAGGTGCTTCTATTGGTAGGCCCTCATAGGGCCACGGAGACAGATGCAGTGTGCTCGGGATTCCCAACTGTCATGGCAACCCGAGAATGAAACGTTGGATTTGGAAATCTTTTCTCCCCATTTTAATCGTCCTTCATCAAACTCGGCCCCTTTGTCTTTTGCCTCCCACCCCCGCCCTTCCTTCTCTCTCGATGTGTGTGTCTCCAGTTTCCCAACACCTGCAACCGACCGATTCATATCCTCCGAACTCTCTTTTGTCTCTATTCCTTCCTCTTTCAGATCTCTTTTTCTTTTCGCCCTCACAAACCTCGCTCCGATTTGCACCTGGTCAATTCGTGAAATTACATTAAACCGATGTTTTTGCGTGGTCAGCGTGGGAATGAATCTCATCGCAATAATCAGATTCAATTACGGAGAAAGGAATGCTTTCCATCGACTTCGACCAAGTATGCGGTTGCTGGTTTCCAGATAATCTAAATAGTTTGATATGAATTTGCAATTTTCCATTAATTATTCTCCTTGTTTTAAGTAAGTGTTTGAGCTCTTAAAAAAGGAAAATCTGATTATTTTGTGATGCGATATTCATCAATTTCCTCTGAGGTTTTGAAGTAATAATTTAATATAGAGGGTGAATGTCTACGAATGGCAAAAATGCAAGAGTATGCTATTAGTCACCGATTTAATCTTTAAATGACTTGGGCTTGGGTTATTAATTACAAAATTGTGGTAAAAGTGAAAAAACTTTCTTAGTTTGTCGTAATTTTTGGGGAAAAATGTAATTCTAAAATTTTCGTTATAATAGTTTCAACGCACTTGGAATGATATTTCGACGCTTGTACCTCAAGCCAAACAACTGAGCTTTACTCGATTTTAAGAATAACAACAAATCGATGAACCTTCGATTATAGATAGATTATCTACCGAAAGATAGAATTTGCTAAAGGTGATGCTTGTGAGATCTTGATACATATGCTTTTTAAATCATCTTTAAATAAACAAAAACACGGTAAATCTTACAATAGATGTTTAATTTGGCTTCAGGTGATCGAACGATTTTGTTGATGAGTTGATAAAAGTAGTCAAATTAAAAAAAATATACCGCGAGTTACCTAGGATAATTTCCTCTTCTAAAAAATAGCTGCTGTGAAATTCCTCGAAGTCGCGATAGGAAATATCAATTCGGTTTTCAAACCCTACAAGTCCTTATCCGGATTTATTTATTCTTCTATAAATTTTTAAATCTGTCTTGCAGTTTGAATTGAAGCCAAGAAGATAAATGAGGAAATGGAAAAAAGCGAATTGGAGCACCCTGAATTATAAATCAAAGAATATATCCGCTGCGATAGTTGTGCACCTCAGGTTAATTTTCTTGGCCCAAACATAATAAAAATGAATTACTCTCTTAACGAGACAGAATTTTAATTTAAGTAAGCACTTTACTCGATTTACTATTTTTTCTCGATGATCTTTAGTTTAAGCATCTGTACGTGAATATAGAAACATAATTCTCGCTATGTATCTATTTTATTAAATGTAAACGAAAATGGGCTGTGTCGAATGTAACACCTATCATAATATATTCATTCCATTTAATATTATGTAAAACACTTAAAGAGAAACGGTATTCTCATTGTTTATTCCATGTACGCACGCTGTGATTTTATTTTTCCTTTTTTAATTTTTTTTTCGTTTACTTTAGCTTATGATTTTTCATTAGGAATTTAAATTTTAATCTCATTTTTGCCTCTTTGAATCTGGTGTTATATTTTATTTTTCTTTTCGCAGCTTTTATCACTATCCTTTTCTTTGGATGCTTTTACTCAAGTTTTTTATTAGTCAAACTTAATCGGCGTATTTTTTCTTCTCTGTACTCTTTATTTTTCTTATTTCACCAAACCATGTCGAATAAAAGGTCACTCTAATTTAAAGCTTAAGAACGGAAACAACTATAGCAAACGAAAAAATGCTCGAAGTTTTAAAATTTAAGATTTTAATCATCATTATAAATCAATTTTACTTATAGTCAGTGGAATTAAAGAACGTTGCGCTTCTTTCTTTGTATAAATTTCTCGTATGATGCTATAACGACACAAAGCTAATCAGGTTATATTTTTGGTTTTTGCAACTATTGCATTTTTTGTGTTTTCTTCGGTAAAAGAAAGAAAGCAAAAAGAAATGTACGTATAATAAGTTAAAAATATCTTTCGAGGTAAATTTATGCAGTATGTCAGAATACTGCCAAGTAAAGAATCTCTAACGGAAAAATATAATGAGAATAGCACTAGTAAAAATGAGACATATTTCCTTTTAACTGTGAAATAGTCGACCATGGTATTAATAATAGATGGAAGGGTAAATTAAGTAGCACAAATAAAACTCGGCTATATGTCTGTGTATACAATATAAGCATTGCTTCATGATCCGACATTCTGATGCTGTCCTCGTTCAGTGTGACCTTCTGCAATAATCCTCACTCATAGCCCTTTTAATTTAGGCCCTATTTATTTACATTCCCAACATCGACACTTGATATCTCCAATTTTCTCCTCCCACTTCTTTTCCAGTCTATTCCAATAGCAAATTCTTGTGCGTGAATGGCGTCACAACTGAAAGCATTGTGATGGCGAATTTCAGAGAACATTCCAGTCTCAATTAAGTGCCTTTGTTTCGTTCTCCTTCGACCGATGCCAAATACGGCTATGGATTCCTCACAATTTAAATCTTTCTTAGGTAAACCTAACGTTTAGCGCATTATACAATACTGGACAAAATCAGAGTCCAAAGTTGCTACATATTACTATATTCTATCAAATATTGGTAGTATATTACAATAGAATGTATCCACTATAGAGTATATGTTAATATAACTACCTCAAGGTCATTATTCTTGGATTCATTTGTCTTCTTTCGTTCCTTTGTATAATTTTTCAGTGTGTAATATATATGTATTATGTCCAGGACTCGAATCAAGCAATGTATTAATTCTTAAAAACAGGTTGCCTTCATGCTTTCTAACTGTGTAAATACATTGAAATATTTCGTTGGAAAATTGAAAAATTCATCGTTCAATCCTTATGATTTAGATTAATTGGTTGACATAAAAAATTGCAGAATTTCTACACTGTGGTATCCAAAATTTTAAAGTTAAAATCATTTTCTTCTAGTTCTTTCGAGTGTCTCAAAATTTAAGTAATATTTTAGTAATTCCATTTCTAAATATTTCTTCCTTTTTTAATTGGTCTCTAGTTTCCATAGTAAGCAAGTAACATATAATTATATAAGATATAATTTAAAATCTTGTAATGTAGCTCTAAAATATAACTTTCTCAATTTGAGGTCGATCTCCTATAAATATGGACCAGAATATTACTAGAACCGAGAACTGAAATTGCTATACGTTGGTAAGTTACTGGTATGACCATTATCATTGACAGAAAGCGATAGAGAGAAAATTGCAGTGGTATGAAGCTATCGTAATCGGTAATTCACATAACACTCTTTATGTTAGGGACACTCTTCGACATACGGAGGGAATATTAACCGAGCTTTGCTTGAGACGAGAAAGTAACAGATTTCTCATAGTACTGATCACCAAGGAGCGAATATGTAAACGGTTAGCCCAGGCTTCCTATAATTATAGTAATTTATTCTCTGTATATCTAAAATATCTGCATAAGTTTTTCTCATGCAAACGCTAATGAATCACATTTGTCCGAAACGACCAGCAGGATTCCATGTTTCCCATTGCGACTCCTCAGCCCATTTCCTCACGCAAGATAGTCGTTTGAGACCTTTTCCTCATGCTAAGTTCCTATCACTCAATTCGATCTCCTCAGAATTATAGATATGAGGAGTTAAAAGTTATTTGAGTAAAAATTTCAAGAAATTCTGCGGAAAATTCGCTAAATTTATTGAATTAGCATCAAATATCGGTAGAGGTTTCCCCACTTTTATTATTATTCCCTAACCACAGCCCAACGTTTTGGATTTTACGGCAAACTCACGTCTTTACTCAAACTCTTAAATTGAATGTATATTAGTTTTAATCGTAATAAAGTTTATAAAGGAGAAAACACCCAGAGTAGATTGAAATCTTATTTTTCACGGCGATTTCTTAACTTATAGAAGTGTTATTGGATTGAATGCATGCAATTATAGTGTTATCGAGTCTATCACAGAGAGACAATTCACAATAATACTCCCCAAGCACCCATATGGCGTATAGCAATTACAAAAAATAACGGACTCTCTAATAAGCTATCTGATTTTTGTAACTAATACTGTCTGGAAAGAGGAGCCAGAAATAGCTATACATTCTTGCTCTAATCTCGAGAAATCTCTTTGACGTCTGTTCTCGAAAATTGTGTTCGCTGAGTTCGGGAATCACGAGTTTGTGAGACGCATTCGTGAGTTTGGCTTATATGAAGGCTTCACGGTTATTGTCTTTTGCATAAGGGGCCCTTAATCCTTTAAGAGCATGCTGTCGATTACTATACAATAGGAAGGTGACACTGAAACGCTACAACTCCAGCAGCCCTCCTTTGAGAGCAACTCGGCATGGCAATCCAAATTGTACGTTTGCTTGATTCAGTCTTTGTGGCCAACATACTCTTAGACCCATAGAAACTTCAATTTCCGAAATATTAAATGATCCATTCGACCTCAGGGTCCGCTGGATGTAGAAGTCTCAGTAAGTCTCATTACTCAAGTTAAAATTTTTTGGGGCAAGGAAGGGACGTCATTCATAAAACGGAACGAAATGGGAAATAAAGTAGTTGCAGAAAAGTGGTTCAAAAGAACTTTGGGAACGGCAGCGGAAGGAATAGGGGAGGTGAAGTGGCGGAAGAAGGCTACAGGGGTGCGTGGGAGTGAACGCATTCGACGAAATGACAAGATACGTACCCCATTTCAGCGAGAGATGTACGCCAAAAAGATACCAACCACTCGAGGAAATTCTCCCTCGGAAATCTCGATTCTATTCTCGAGGACATAAAAAAATTCTTTGACATTTACGCACGCCCCTGTTTGTCATCGTCGACGCGAGAGTCGTTTGCCTCCATTTTCTATCGCCACTTGAAGCGAAACCAACTCAACGAGAAAACATCCACAAGACCTTTTGGGAGCGAGCGATTGTCCCTCGGCATCCGTGCGTGCGACCTTCCGGCAGAAGGACATCGGGTCATGCAGGTTGGTGTCCCCTATATTCGAAAGGACGCAATTTTACCGTTCTTTTGTGTGAAGACTTTTTATCAGCCACTGGAGTCTACCTGTGGCATCTTTTGCGGGTACCGGTCATCTGGGAAAGTTTTACGGAAACCTCACAGCGTAGCGTATCCGCAAGAGTTCCCTTTTCAACATCTGGGAAGACCAACTCTATTTCCCGGATATTTTTTTAGACGGAAAGGGTTCCTGTCTCTCTCATTTTATCTCTAGGGAGATCCAGTTTGACTACTTTTCTAGGTGTCTAGCTAGTTGTTCATTTACTCCCCTTTTCCAACTCGACCCAGGAAACAGCACAATTTAACGGTTTTCTGTATTCATGACCGCTCAACTTCAGGATGGTCGAAGCTAATTATAATCAGACTTTTGTCGTGACAATAGTGGTCTAAAAAGTTAACGCTATATTTCTTGCCAATTATACTCTCCTGCAAATTTACTATGAATGGGTAAAATGTAAGTAATTGGCTTAGTATGATAATTACTTTACCGCTTGTAGAGGCGTCGAGATTATTTGCTATAATATCTACACACTTTTTTTTTAATTATTCCAAATTATGAAACCATTTCAGTTTGTTAGCGGAGTTATATCAGAGTAGGATCTATTAAAAATGACGCGAAGGAAAAGAATGAGAGACTGCCTTTGCTTTCTTCAATTTACTTTTCTTCCGATACATAAACTGTGCTCTGTTCTAATAATAATTAATACCAAGGATGCCGTATTAATTTAACTAGGCTCTTAAGCGAGGTGCTTGGCTATCCTTGCACCCTATTATCCAAAGTATCTAAGTGGTTAAGAATTTGCGAACTGAAAACACATTAACTATCTCCTTCTCTGAAAGTATTCTTTAGATTTTTTTTCAAATACAAGTTGAAATAGTCTGGTAGTCTAATATTTTTATCCCCCCGATCGTAGTTCATGTAGGATCGCCCTTTAGTTCTTCTTGTTAATATACAATTAGGATTCTTCGTAGAGCTCACATAGTTAGGCCTAAGTAGGTGCTAAAGCGAAACGCACTCGGTAACCTTAAAAGAGCTTACTCAAACACAAAATATAGAGAGTAAAGAATCAGATTTTCTTCTCAATATTGATAAAGTAAAAGATATTATGGACATTAAGTAAGATTCATCACCAATTATTAACTGATATGTACCGGCAAACCGAAAATAAAACGTTATACGGGCTTTGCGCACTTGTTACACTAGTCTTGAAAATCGAGAACGGTCACCGTTTCTTTTCCTCGTGAGAGAATTTGTCCCTGAGGTCTTTCCTTATCCCAACATCTGTGGAATGTCCTGCGGTTCGAGAAGGAGATAGTTATCAAGCAAAGAAGCGCGAGAGTAAATACCTGCAGCTTTGGGAAGTATGCGGGTACCAATTGAGACGAGACAAAAATCTTTAAGGACTCGACTGTGGAATGAATGCACAGGTGAAAAGGAAGAATTCAAGCAGTTGGTTTATCTTTCTTGATTGGAGGACGAGATTGGAAGTCTCCCTTTGGTGCTTTCTGTTGCGATTATTTACACCATGATTATGGGTCATGAGCGTGCCAAATATTTATCGATTGTGAAATACTAAAAGTTGACTCCAAGGAATTTGAATTTACAGTAGTTTAATCACTGAATTTATCTATATTATAAAATCTGCACAGAAAATGAATGTATCGCATACTCTAGGTCTCTTGATTTCAATTCACTAATTTAATGGAAAGAGAATTTGAAGCTAATAGAGTCGATTAGTAAACGATGATGGTGTCATTACACCCCTGCCATACGCTACTGGCGGCTTGATACGAATTTAAATCTAATAGGAAAATGTATGTTATTTATTTGTAGTAGAGAAGTTCTCGAACTATCTAAACAAATTACATAATTTTATGGAAATCTAGTTTCTTATTCGTGAGCAATTTTATAATAATAAGGGAATTTATGCTTTAAAAATAATAAATAATTTTTCAGGAATAAGACGATTCGATTAACTGTGGCAAAAGCAGAATATATGTCAAATGTAGTGCAGTTTATCTCGTCAAATTTAAATCCTTGGCAATTGAAACCATTCTCACTCAATTCTGCACTTTAATGATGATTCTTAATACTGTCATAATGTTTCTCCTTTACAACGACAATATTTAAAATAATTAATTGCACCAAGAATGTAGAATAAAATTTTTTAATGCTTACACAAAACCACAGAAAATATACAGTGCGATAAATATTTGAATGAAAGAAGATCACTGAAAATCGTTAGATTCTTTGGTTAAATTACTATTTGATATGCATATTTTCACTTTCAAACGTCGATTAAACCAAAATTTTGTTTTTCATCTTCGGTCATTTCGCTTTCGCGAAGGGAAATCCATGATGATTTCCAAAGGAATTCTCTACAGGAAATTATGGTTGGACACCATAGACACAAAGAAGATAATCCTAATGCATTAATTCATGTAGCACATTTTATTTTCGAATGAATCTGTGAGCGGACTGAGAAGCACCTATCATCAGATTGACGACATTTTTTCATATATTTGCGTATAACTTGCGCCTTGAGGTAAATTTTTTATGAGTCAGTAATCGAAAACATAATGTCATCCTATGATGTATCCATTTATGTTATATATACTCTTTATTGCTCAGCTAATAATGCAAACCCTAAAATCTGCATATGAAGATCCCGAACCATGTTTTTAATTAGGTTCCTCTTCTCACTGCTCAATACGTAAATGGATAAGTCACAAAAGATAATAATTGTGGTATGATATTATCACTATTTGTACACTTAACGTACAGAAGAATTGCTCACTATCTTCTCCAGTGACGTAATGTTTCACTCCTACTAATTGGCTGACAGGAGATGAGGGAATATATAGAAAAGTTTTCCAGTACAATCAATAGGCCAACTGTATTTAGCCGGACCTTTTTCCTCTCGGGGGATCCGAGTGGGTCACCGACCCCCGTTTCGCCCTTATATTCCCTTCCACGGGGTGACTTGAAAAGAGAGGGACATCTTAGTCGTTATGTCGCCGACTTCCTTTTATACTCTTTCTGCGGAAAAAACTGCGCCGCGTGTCATTTTCTAAGTTCTTCTTCCTTCCTCCGATCTCTCTCTGGAAACCACTCGAGGTTTGGTCAAAGTGCTCTTGGTGCTTTGCCTCGCCACTTACCCTCTCCTCTTTCAGCGTCTTTTAGAGGAGAATGCTTTGTACGTAATACACCTAAACTCTCTGCGCTGATGTTGTCCCCTTCGCATGAACAATCACAAGAATTACCTCGAAGGAAAGCGATGAACCAGTCAATTTCAAGAAACTCGTGCTTTTCCTCTCCCTAATTTACCAAACCACAATTTCAACGACTGTTTCAGAACAGCAAACTGACGACATATGTTTCATACCATGCCAGTACTGTTATTTATTTTGTGTTTGCAATCTAATATGTGATATACGTAAAATAAATCGCATGTTCACTTCCTGATCTTCCATTTTAGTAAAATATTTCGTTATTTCTTTCCTAATCCATTATTACTTTTTGTAAGCGCGACCATCTTTGTGCAAATCAACCTAATGCGGGCAATTATTAATTAGACACATTAACCAAGTCCCTTTGAATTGCAAGTTTTCTATCATTATAAATGGAACATCTGCACTTTTCCTCTTAAAAAATTCTCACACTGATATAGAAGTATTTTAACGGCGATTTCAATGCTTGGGTCGTTTTGTACTCATGGATCACCACCGGGAAGTATGACCGCTTTTACCAAAGGCGAACACGCTACCCACAAAGATACCTGGGAGTCCACATAGATTTATCAGCATAAATGTGACAGATAGGAATAAATTTAATTTTCCTAGTTTTACTAGGTGCAAATAAAGGAGGAATAATTACGGTGAACTAGAAATATATGAAGTAACAGCAAAAGATTTATCTGTAACTGATACTACTTGGTAATATATGATTATGATATACTGTCTACTAAGATATAATAATAAATTATAATAAGCAAGTAATCCTTAATATTATTATTTGTTTTGTAATACCACTTTGTTAGTACACCATCCTCTGTTACACCCACAGCGGAGTATTCTGAGAATTATCGAGCAAAGTTATTGAATTTAACTGGGCAAGTATTACTAACTACACGATTATGATACTTGAGGTCGCTAAATTTTTTTCGTGGAATTGTGATTCTGTGACCGAATTTCCAATCAGCTAAGGTATGATCAACTCGTATATGACTGAAGAATTATCTGCTGATCCGAAGTTAAACTTCCACCTTTCGCTCAACCTTTAGTTTTATTTTCGGCCGAATATTCACTATTCCGATAGCTTGACAACGCAGGCGTTTCTGTGTGGAATTGCCGAATCCTCCCCATTTACGAGTTTCCGATAAAGCACAAAATACCTCCCGTAAGCTACCAAATCCAGAATTTATTACCTTCGCGGCTGGGATACCGAGCAAATTTTTTGTCCCCAAAATGTCAATGCAGCGGCATTCTTTTTTTCGAACGACATCTCACGGGAACGTTAGATAAATGGAGAGCCGTTTCGACGGAGACGCAGAAATCTTTCCTCTCTGAATGGCCGAACATTTCACTCGGTTAATATTACACAAAATATTATTTTCTTTCGCTTATCCACGGCAACGGCCCCTCAAAAATCGAAGTTAGTCTCTTTTCCGCTGGGAAAAGATTTCTGATTCGATGAATAAGCATAGATATATTCCTGCATTCGCCTTCTCGAGATTTATAATGTCGTTTCAATTTTTCGGAAAAAAAGAATACCGAAAAATGTGGGTCCGGAAAGGTCGACCGCTGCCCAGGCACTTTTTGGTCGTTTTTTTGCCTCTGCGGCAACACAAACTGCGCCTCTCGATCAGTCTTTCCCTCGGAAATATTTTAAGGCAATGGTCAGCGGCTATTTGTCGCGTCCGAAGCAGATACGGAGAAATCGGAGGTTTTGATAGCGCGGAAAATGGGCGAAAAATGAGAAGGGTGGAAAGAAGCGGGGAAATGAGAAAGAGCGCGGAATAAATCACAGAGGTGACGATAGAGGGAGTGTCCGAAATAAAGAGGAAATGAGGGAAAATGTGATAGAGAAAGAATTCGAAACTGAAAGGAAATCCTTGAGAAGTATACTGGTAAACCATACTTTTTAGGACTTCCATCGCAAACTTGAAATCGTGCTAATACATCTGCATTTGTAGACGATGAATAAATATTTTTAAAATTTAACTGTCATTATTATGTATCACGTAAGATTTTTATCTTTGGGCATTGTTATTACAGATATATATAGAGGATCACTTTCATATTTATATACCACCTAGCTATATAATTTATTTAGCTTTAGTTTTTTTTTGGTATTATTCCAGTAAAAATCCTAGTGGACAGGAAGCCTTAATGAAAAAATTAAAGCAATGTAAGGTAGTTGATTGAAAGTTCCGATTATATATGATTCCGGGATCAAATTGATATTAAATTGTATTACTGTTTTATTTTGTCAGGCACATTTTCCGTTTTCGTAAGATATGTTTTTAACTTCTTACTTTATATGAAGTGGTAAAAAAACTCATCAAATATTTAACAGTATTAATATTTCGGAGCATTCTTAATTATATTTATAGGAAATTTTTCTGAAAGCTTAACAGAATCTTTTCCTGTTACTTGACTGTCATAGGCAGATATTTTTACTCCAAACTTTTATGGTAATCGGAATAATGTAATTAAATAATGATAGATTTTAAAAAAGTACCCACAATCACTCGTTTTCAAAATTTGTTCGCATGGACTCACTTAAGTCTTATGACGATTTGTAACAATGCTTGGCTGTCTCTAAGGTCTGAAGGCTACTAGAATTATTAACCCCTTGCCTGTTAACTATTAAAAGCTTAGGAGAGGAAATGAATCATTAAAGAAAAATTGTGACATAAGTTGAGCTCTTTGCCCAAATGCCAAAATTCCACCAGTGGAAAAGTTCACGTTACGAACAGCTCAAATATAAATCAAAGTGATTTTTATAGCTACTTCGACAGCTAAGATCAACTTGAATCGGAGCTCGAACTTTAGACTGATTTTTCTAAAGGCGATCGTGATAGCCATTTCTATCCGGAAAACCCACTGATTAACAATTTTCATTGCGCAAATGAGAGCATGGTATTATAACATTATTCATTATCACCCATTTCTAGATAGCTTTCCTATAATCAGAACCCTTTGCAAGACTGAGACAGAAGTAATTAAGCTACATTTCCCTCTGTCATTTACCAAATGGAAAAAACAAAAAAGGAGTATTTTCAAAATATTTTATCGCCTTCTCCCGTTTTTCTTTTAGGGGAATAATTGCATCTGAAATTTTATTAAAATAAGGACTGATTCAAGTATAAACATCGACATAGCTGGAATTGCTCACCGAAACTATTAATTGAAACCAGAGGCAAAATGAATATCCGAGAGAATGGAGTGAAATAAACGGTGGATATTCCAACATTAAACTTCCAGTTTTTGAAATCTATTATTCACTCTTTTATTCGCCGGGGTTTAACAAAACCGCGCGCGAGAAAGAGTTTTCCGCTTTTATTTCCTTCTCATTTACGAGGGGAAAAATAAACAAGATTTTTGCGAACGACGAACTCCCGGGAGCAAAAAAGGGCCGAAAAACAACCCTTTTTTTATGCGCTATAAACTTATCCATAAGGGTAATGGCGAAGCCTCGCAAATACTGTCGATACGCCGCCCTTTTTTCGCTTCCGAATTAAAGCCGAAAAATTCGCCCCTTCGGTCAGTGTTATGCCCGATCGTGCGCCCCCCACGAAGAATAAAGCCCCCCCACCAACCCCACAAAGGAAGGGACGGCAATAAAACGCAGACACGAATCAAAAAATCAAATTCATTCCCAACGCCACGCCCACACCGCCTCCCCTTTCTCCAAACCCCTTTGTTTTTTTTTCTCGCGACTAGACTTTTGCCATTCTCCTTATATAATATAAATATATCTTTGAGTTTTTCGCGCGTTTAAAATGGAACGGATATTTTGCGGCCGTCTTTAATGGCCGTTTAGAGCAGAGGGAGGAATGGAAGAAACGACCCAGAATTCGGAGATGACTCTCCCTTCGTGTGTTTTTTTTCCTTTTTATATCCTCTGCTCCTTTTTATTATCAGACTCTCCGCTTCGAAAATTCCTCCCGAAAATAGAAAGATCGCTGTGAATACACTGAGGGACGGCTATTTTTCCGCAACCGTGATTGTTAAATACATCTTTCTCTCGCGTATCGGATATCTCGCTCTTGTAATGGTCCTGGCATTTAAGTTTGTTTGTTCATGGTGAATCCTTCTAACGGAGTAGGGTACCGTAGCCAAAAGAGTGTATTGTTTGGTGCTTGAATGAAACGCATCTTATTTTACATAGATCACTTTCTTTCAAGGATTTCACTGCCAAAAAGGCCGTCATCGGAAGCGAGAATATGATAGATGGCAAAACATTTTGTCATGAAATTAAAAAGCAGTCGATTCAATCAGAGAATATATTTCTGGGTATATATTTCCATTTTTGTTTATCTTGCTACCGATATTCTTCGACTCATTTCAGTGTCCATTCTTAATTTGATCTATTTCCTCTCTAAGTCCGACTACTAGTCGTTAATACTTGATATATTATTATCGTATATTAACTACTCGTAATGCATTGCAGATAATACATAGTCATAATGCTCAGCCAATTATAATAAAGAACTTACTCGTATATTTAGGACATAAATAGCTACATTCTCTGTCGACTTAAATTTATTCAAAAACGAATTGAACAATACGTATTTGATTATTGCACTCTATGCGTAATTCAATTGATTTTTGTACTTTGGTAAATTTAGCTTTTAAATTCATTTGAAGGTTTTTACAATGGGCTAAATTATATCCCATTTCTCTCGGATGCTGTAAAATAATCATACTTACACTCTACTATTTAAAATTTCCCAATACCCAGATAGAAGCTTTTTTCCCGCTTTTACTCAACTATAATAATTTTACAGTTCGTACACCAATTTACCAACTTTTGCAACTTTTCGAGGCTCATTTGCATTCACAGATTGATTTAAGAAGTCCTCATGCGCAACCTAAATCACGTTCCAACTTTGTCTCGAGTTCATGTTCATATTTGCAGAAATTTTTGAAGTGTAACTTATTGGACAAAAAATATCCGTCTCTTTATCCATGCCTGATTATAATTTTCTCGAACTGCACTAAGTGGAAAAATAGTGTAATTTGACCGAGTTGTGTGCATCCAATTCACCCCATTCGTTAACGAATTGTCTAAAAATTCTACAAAATTTATGTACTACGTATTAAAGTATCGCGCTACCGGTAAGAGAATCTACGTGTGATCATAATCGCTGAAAATACGGAATTCCGCCTTGCTTGGCTTGAATATTTTCATTTCATTGATGGGTAAATACCGAAAACTCGCCTATAAAGAACAGTATGAGACCCGTCATTCTACCACTCTGAGAAGGTGTCTGCTTCCGTCCCTGATGTAACCAAGCGGCGTTAACCGTAAGTGGACCTTTACACGGCATTTAATCCACAATAACACGGTAAATACGAGTTCGGGTGAGGCATCCGTGAAAAATGTAGACGTCAGTTGTATTTGGCCCTCATTCACTTCGACGGGGCGTGATTCCGTGCGGATTCGATTTTCTCGTCATCAATGGACAGCTTTTGCGTCACACTCCGAGAGCGATCGAGGAAAAGTGAATAGGGAAAAGGAGAGCAAAATGGAGAAGGGATATATGGTATCCTAAGGGACAATGGGAGGGGGATGCGGAAACAATGGGGAAGGTAAACCACGGAGGGGTTTGCTTTCGCGGTTCGGACCGCAAGATTCGAGTGAAAGGCAGGTAGAGTGCGGGTGGCGCCTACGAGTCTGACCGTGGCCACTGTAGCCGTTCTTCGAGAGCCATTCCCACGCTGAAGAATACATCTGCTCGTATTGGTCCTCCAACGTCCATCTCCTGCTATGCCAGGAACAAACACGGAAGGTTTCGTTTTACGCTTCGCTATGCGGAGGTAAAAGTAGAGAATTCTGCAACAGTTGCGCTTCTATCTTGATAAATACTCGTGAGGGTTTTGAACCACCGGTTTCTCTTCGAAGAGGTTCTTCCCTTCCAGTACAGTACTGATTATGAGGAGCATACTTCTGTGGCTCAGTTTCTCCTTCGAGTCCTACCTCCCTGTCTTTTCAACGTGGCGATTTTGGTTATTGAAATCATATATTAATTAGTTGGCAAATGATTAAGTTTTATAATAATTTCGATAGTATGTTTTATAGCGGGCAACAAATATATATATATATATCGAAGTCATATGCAATAAATCTTTATGAACGCATCAGTTGAACACCCACTTGTCCTCGGTGACGTAGCATATGCCCCCGATGCTAATAGCGATTCACGAATCCACTAATAAAACGTATTTTGAATCAATCAATCAAAAATCAAAAACATAACTTATTGTTTTACAAAATTGAATAAACGGAAAATAGTTATAGACGGCGCTCCACAAAGTTCGGCCAGAGCATTTTAGTTTAAAAGTATTTTGCTTTAAGGGTTTAAATTTGTGAAGGAAGTCAGAACTTGAATGAACGCCGTGACGAGGTGGCCGAGTGGTTAAGGCGTTGGACTGCTAATCCAATCTGCTCTGCACGCGTGGGTTCGAATCCCATCCTCGTCGAAATTTTATCTTTTAATTTTGAAAAACGTTGATGTCACGTGGAAAGTTTGCAAGGTATATAAACAAATGCCGTCTTTGTGACCATGTTGTAAACTAAGGAAGCGTTATTCGTGTTTTATCGACTTTTGCGTTACTTGTAATTGAAATTTTATGAACAACCCATGTTTTGTGACAATGCGATGTTTATCGTGCACATCTATCGCAACCGTACGTCCACCAGCACCAGGCTAATGGTAATGAAATCGTGTTTCTGAATTGTGCTTCTCTCTGATGGTTTTCAGCTGGGATTGTATCACTTATGGTGATCATAGGGTCTTTTGCCCAATTCTTCAAGCGTGTTTTCTGTAGAATTAGCCACGATGATATTTTCTGTATAGTTTTGGTATATGTACCGCAAAAAAGAATACTATCATTATGGTCTACGCTCTATTCGTACGATCGAAAGACAGTCAATGTTAGTCTTCAGTCTCAATATCGAGCAGACCTGTGTCTCTGCTATGGTTTCCTTTTCTTATTCCCATACATCAAGAGTTTAATATATCAATTGCGATTCTTTCATTAATGATACATTTTTACATAATATATACGAGTATACTGATATTTTATGTATACGTAATTATTTGTAATTCGTAATGTTCTGTTTATTTTTTATGCAAATATTTTTGTTCCCTCTACGTGTAAGTGTAATATCATACTGTTCTATATTGTTTGTTTGCCTTTTAGATCTATTTTCCAGCTTCTTTCTACTAAACATTTTGTTAACAATCTGTTGGTCTAACATTTTCAGACCTCTATTCTTGCATCTGTGGTACTGTATTATTCAAGTGAAAAATTACGTTTTTGAACTCACTAACTAACTCTCTTCAGTGCACTTTGTCAAGCAATATCTTTCCTTTAAATTTTATCTCTATTCTCGATCTTGCCCTAATATTATCATTTACTGGAGTAGTTCATTTACGATTTCAGAAATCAACGACTTGCATTTCTTTATTGCGAATCAGTAGTTCACGAACTTGTGAATAATGTTTCGAATGTAAAAATTTCTATCGTGATTTCAAAGTGGTGATCATTCCTCTTTTTTATATTTACCGAAATATTTTCTGAATTATTATCATATCATTTGTATATACTACGGCTAATAGTCAGTGCATTTTAATACATAAGCTAACGTGATGTGGAATTGAGGAACCACAAACAGATAAGCATAAATTAATAATTCAGTAATAATCGTAAGTTACGTTTTATTTTCATACATACGATTAAGTATTATTTCATATTTTCTGCGTTTGTATTTTCATTCAAATAAATACGATAGCAGCTGGTTAAAAATAGTAGTTGAATTTACTTGAAGGAAGGAAGTCAAATTAGCCTAACTTAGCATTTAGGAGACATGGATATGTTACAAATCTTTTGCGCCATCCGTTTTATTTTGAGGAGGAGCTTTGAAAGACGCGTAAATTACTTGTAAAGAAAGTTTATTTTCAATGAAGATGAATTTACTTTACAATATTTGAAATGTTCAAAAGTCTAGAGGTATTGTATACTTCTAGTGTCGGCAATCACGCCAAACAAAACTTGAGTTAGTTTTTCACTAATTTATCTGTTAATGGGTGCAAATACAGCATCAAGGCCTCACTGAGTTTCGTTGTCACCAAAGAAGCGATATTTAGGGCATTTTGGAAAGAAGCGCTGTGATAACCGAATGTAACTAACGACCTGCATCTCAGAATAAATGGCCCCCTCTGAAAGAAACACAATCCCCTGTGTAATTTCGCTTCCCCATTGAGGGCGGAGGCCAATAAAGAAGACACATTTGCGGCGATGGACTCAAAGGGATGCAAGAAAGGCTGATTGTGGCAGTTGCAAAGAAGGGAGACGAGGGATGACCTAAAATGTTTCCTGGTGTGGATTTCGCCTCAGGCTACGGACGTAACCATTATCCAATATCTCTTCGAACCGCTCTTCCCATTCAGACTGTGGTTTAGGGGAAGAGATGACGCTGTGGTTTCCCCGAGGAAATCTTAGACACTTCTTCTCTTTAAATTGCCTAGAAAAAATGCTCAGGGGATTTTTTTTGTGCTGAATCGCTTTAAGAAAGCAAACGTATCTGCATTGTATGTACTCTCTGGAAAAAAACTGCCACAAGGGTATACTCAAGTGAGTTTTATTCCAAATTGAATGGAAGGAATCACACGGAATCGCACCTAATTTTGATAGCTCCCAATATTTGTCACCAATTTATTAAAGATTATTTCTTCCTGTTAGCAAATTTAATTTATTTTTACCATTAAAAAGTCGCCCCACTATTCAGTTCAGAATAAATTCATTTGAACAAACTTTTGCTTCATCTTAAGATTTTCCGCTCTATTTTTATTTACAACATACATAACTTATGCTTGAAGGAGAAAAAAGGAACTCGGCGGTCAATGAACTAAGAGATAAAGGTTCTCCAAGCGCCGAAATAGCGGCGACCGTCTAAGGGCGATTCCCGGGAAACGGGTAATCGTTTAGCGGTCCCAGTTCTTCAGAATCCCGATGTAAATTTCGGAAACAATGCTTCCATCTTCCTGGGGGGTCCAATGCTGAATGAGAATTGAGCTGAATCTCATTCAGCATTGGACCCCCCATGAAGATGGAAGCATTGTTTCCGAAATGTACATCGGGATTCTGAAGAACTGGGACCGCTAAACTATTATCCGTTTCCCGGGAATCGCCCTTAGACGGTCGCCGCTATTTCGGCGCTTGGAGAACCTTTATCTCTTAGATAACTTATGCTTTTTAGCAGTATTATTGATATTGGGTAAGATGGAAGAAGATACTTTTTAGTCTTAATCTCACTTAAAGAAAGACATTAGAGCTTCATTCCCTCTTTATGACTTTCAACCAATGATGTGGGGATTGGATTTAAAGCCGGTCTTGCGATGATAATTTTAAGAAAATCGCTTGATTAGACGGATGAAATACTTAAAATACCAGATGGATATTACGCAGGAGCTCTTCTCGGATTTTCAACCGGATCAGAATGTTGGAATTGCGGCCTTTGGGTTGAATCCTCTGCATTCATTTTCAAGTAATTCGAGAAATTTGTCCCGTACTAATATTTATACAGAAAATGCCAGCAAAGGTTTTAGATGAAAGTGTTGATATTTTCCCAAAACCTTTCGTGGTTGAAAAACTGAGAAAAGATTCTGCTCAATCGCTCGATTACTTAATCTCATGATTGGAAGTACAGAATACATGACTCTATCATTGAAGCTGTGGAGCGAAGCAAAACGAAATACATTATGTTAAAAAAATCCGCTTCGTCTAAAATTACAAGAAAGAGCTGGGCTAACTTTAGTTTTATTTTCCGGTTAGCTTTATGTTTAGTCAATCGGAAGCATGCGCGAAAGTAGATCTTACGTTCACCGTAATCTCTTGACTTATTTTCATGAAGTAACAAAGCAATTAGTTGTAATTCAGAGATATTAAAATTAGTTTGAGATGCGTTAACCGGGTGAGTTGATCACCAGAGTACGAGGCAATGATTTCTGCATATGAAGTAGTAGGCGATGTTATAGCGAGATCTAACAATGACGAGGACAGGAAATGCGGTTCGAATGGATTATCACTATAATTGAGTGGTATGAATCGAAGAATGCGTTTCGGCTGAGATGAAAAGGAAAGTTGTTGAGGAAGGGTTGCCGATGAATGAAGAGAAAGTAAACTTATATGTTTGTTGGTGAAAAGAGTAGGTCTTCATTCGAGGTAAGGAAAAGGGCGTGGAGCGAAGAGAGATGAACCAATTTTTGGTTATTGAGTTACTAAAGGGAGCATCTGGTGAATGGGTGCTCTTCTAAAAGCCCTCCCACGCCCACTCTTCGGTTACATGCGATTCTATCGATGTGACGCTGTTGATGGCGGTTGATGTACAACTATGCTTTCCGTGAATTCAAATTCAAATCTTCGACCGTCTTCTTTCAGTGTCTTTCACACAGGGTTATTAACGAGGGACTCTCTGCTTCTGCAAGTTACAGTTTCATATATTTCATCTATTTGCGACAGATCGAATTTAATATTTCCCAAAACACATTCAGCGAACATATCACGCTATCCTATTAATGTAATTAATTGCGTGTAATTAATATATAAAACATAGTCCTTTGATGTATTTTAATATTTCTCTTCCCATGTAAAACAAATAACGGATATTGAGAGTTAATAAATGCCGCTGAAATTCAAAAAGGAATATTTTTACTAACAAAATAGTAATTACGATATACCATGATTAAGAAGTTTTAATGCTGATGGTTCCTATGAAAAATAATTAATCAAACCTGACAACAAGTGGAATCCGAGCCATTGAGTCGAATATATCTATTCATTATATTCGAGTAAAACAACGAATTTTTAATATTTATTTTAGAAGTTTTGGGGCATATCTATTCGAAGCTTAGAAAATTCATCAGATGTCGTAAACGTAGCAAACAAGTAATTTTCCTGAAGACTGAAAACATAAATGTATAATATGCTTTTCCCCTTTAATGCTAAAAAACGTAGTTGAAAAATATTTCCTTTATAAGATGGAAACAAATATGAATCCCACATATTTAATAGAGTAGACGCTTCATGTGAGGATGAAAAAGATAAATTTTCTTTGTAGATCATTCAGTACCCTCTCCATACACCTTTCTTTGCAGTATTTAGAAAAAGGACCATTTGAAAATAGAATATGGCTTACAGGAGAAAATAAGAAGTGTCCTCCGTTCCTTCCTCAGCGAGCCCGATTATGTCCACGGTAAAACCTTATGTAATACGTTTAAAATACACTGGAAGCCTCCTTTCGGCGTTTGACAGAGAAGATACAAAAATCCTTTAAAATTTTAATTCAAATGTATATTGTCAATTTAGATTGCAAAGAGAAAAATATGTAATTTATCAACATTACTGTTAAATGATAAATAATACCATATCTAATAGGACAAGTATTTCAGTAACAATTTTTAAGTGTAGTACATACCACTTGTAGCATACATAGGCCTTACTATTAATAACTATACAGAGCTTTGTATTTGCTTTTGGAAGGAATTTACATACTTTATGCTTAAAATTCTAGGCCTGATAAAAATTGAGGTACTTAGCCTTTGTTTTCCCTTCTGAGCCAGAATTTTACTTAGTCAACTTAAAGATGAACAACGAAACTATGATGAACAGCATTCATATAATTTAAAGAGACAATGGATTTAAAATCATTAATAGCACAGACAATTTCATTTTATCACAGCCTGCTCAAGAAAAGTAATAGTAAGTGGGGAATACATTTCTTTTATCTTCTTCGATGGCATTTTCCTTCTCTTTCTGATTATGCTCTTTTAAATAGTGGGTTAAGATCGTCTGCCCATCTTCTGCGTGGTCGACCTATGCTCCTCTTTCCTCATTTTCCCTATAAAATTCCAAAAGACAATGAAGACAATTGTGATGAATGGATAGCAAAAATTTTCCTTGAAATAAATACCGTTTAGTTAAACCAGTTAGCGCATTAAGTAAGCAAAAGTGCAAGAAAACGTACCATAAAAATGACATGCTTCAGAAAGGATAATTAATATAATGCTAAATGAAACTATATGATACTCTTGATACTATATATTTAGGATTCGTCAGTCATCCTCTAGCACAGAAATATTTTAATTATATCCCCCCAGTTTTGTTCATGACAGTGACAACCAGCCTGCGTTAAACAAATGAAGTACAGAGAGACCTCAATGCTATTCATTGAGCAATAAGGTGAAAGATGTGCGAAATCAAACGATTCACAAATTGCCATTCATTTTTCTGTCCCTTTAAATTTTACTTACCTTTAATTATATAAATAACGAATTCCCAGCTCAAGTTTAGATAAATCAAGTGGTTGACAATTAAATTCATATCGACACACACTGCCAATTGCCTTAAGTTACCCTAGCATATTTCTAGTAAAATACTTGCAAATACACGAATACTCACATAATATCCTTGTTAGAGTAATCACACTTACCGTCATATCCTATGTAATACAGGCTTAATACGTGAAAATACACCGTATTCATTAATCTCCAACAAGAAATTCATCCAATTTGGTTGCGATGGCATCTTAAGCCTGTTGAGTTGCAGACATATTGCAGATTCATGTAACACTTTATAATAAGTTTTCTACAGAAAAATTTTCTCACTGTTACACTTAGATGCAATCTTCGAAGAGCCTCCGATCTTAAAGCTGATTTTTTACTACACAAACAAACCATCTTGATATTCCGCACACACTCCCAGCACTTACTATGATTGATTTTCCAGCAGATATGTCACAAGTCTTCTAAAACAACCAACTAATGACAAATAATTAAGATTTGAAGTTCATAGAAGCATGGCCGATCTGCCCTTGAGGAAGTTTAACGTGTTTCCGCTATTTTAGAGAGAATTATGGTATAGAAAATTCTGACTGACGAAACTTATTCTCCACGCAAAATGACCTTCCTTTATCTCAGATCTTTGTCTCGCTGAGTGGACTATGTTCAAGATGGTTCCATTTACATTTTCCTGGATTTCAAATATAACCAAGAGTGAAATGGAGTTTGTGTAGTGTAAAAGTATGGTTACATTCAGTGATTTCTTAGGAAAAAGTGTGAGTGGGAATCAAAGGATTACGGTGTCATTAATGGATTACTTTTCCGAGTATGGAGATCATGTAATGGCCACATGAACACGAAACACTTTAAAATCGGCCAAACGAGCATGTGAAGGTGAGTAACCAGGAGAATTTTCAATGGTCAAAATTTATTTCATTATTCCTGGGAAATATCGATGAAAGATTATATTATGACGTGTTAATTGAAACAGGACGTGTAGTGCTGTTTAGGGAATAAAGTAATGGAAAAATATTCATTTTATTTGAAAACTTAGACTTCAGTTTCAATCTTTTCATAATGAATACGCAGAGAAATGCAATATAGTGTATAGTGTTAACATCAAAATGATTTCTCTAGATCCTCTCGAAATAAAATATATTCATTTTCTTCTGCCGCCGCATCATTTACGTAATATACTTATAGCATATCAGTTCTTCATTTTCATTTGAGCTGTCAATTTAGGATTTTCAACCAATAGAAATACTTTTATTGACACTTTTATAATAGAATTTTAATCATAATGAGCGAAAAAGGAAGAGGAAGATCGAATGATTTCGTTAACAACGTCAGAAATTTATAAATTTTCTCAAATGTCGTTTCCTTGCAATCTTCCGAGAAATATTTGGGAAAAAATGATTAGATAATATTTTATCGTAATTATTTACTTTTTGTAGCCTCCTTAATAGCTGTGTGTGAAATGTGTTCAACTTCGATGAAAGCGGTCCCGAGTTCATTTCCCAGTGCGAGCCCACATGCAAAATAATCTCCAATGTCAAAGCACTTTAGCAATACTACAGTGTATTATAATATAAAAATAAAATTCAATGCTATCGTTACACAAATCTACGAATTAAAAATATTTCACCTGCGCATACCCTACGTTCAACCTACCTCATAATTACGTCACACGGAGCTGTCATCAGTTTTACCAGTCCAGTTCAAGTATAAAATCTTAAAAGAACGTAATTTTTCCTAAAAATTGAAATTCGTTCTAAATTAAGGTAAGATTAGTAAAAATTTAATGTAATGTTAATAAATAATTACGATAAAAATTACAACTTTCTCCGTTAGGGGGATGAGGGGGAGGGGTGACCGCAAAAGTAACAGCGAGCGACCAATCAGATTTCGCCATTTTGTTCAAACTTTGATTTTGGAGGCAAAATCTCAGTTGATTTGGAAGCATCGCCTCGTGAACAGATTTGGAACAATTTTTGAAAAAAACCGTTAGAATTTCGACTTCTGGAAAATTCGAAATTGAGTGATTGAGAAGTATACTTTAAACGTTACGCAATCAAATTACAACTTTTAGAAATCTTATCATGATTAATAAGTAGATAAGCGGAAAGGAAGTCTATTTCTTTCATCAAGATATCTATGGCTTATCTTCGGGATTTCTTCGGTTTCGGTAAGTAGTATAAGTTAACATAAATGATTTTAATAAGGTACTCTTGAGTTTAAATGCAATCATAGATGTTATAGGTTGTTTAGCTTGTTATTTATCTGACAGTCGTTGATGCGTATATTTTTTCGTTACGTAAGATTCTAATGCTGGGTAATGAAAGCGACGTCTGGATGATTCGTCTTTTATGTGATTATCTTACTATCTATTGCTGCCTGACGATTTCCACTTATGTCTTTTATGTCATATATCTGAACAAGGATGTCATTTTAAAAATGAAACAACGACTCTTAATTTCTGAAGACGTTATCGGACGATGGCCATACAAAATGCTTCGAATATTTTCCGATGCCTCATTTCCTCTTTAGATATTCGCTGTATATGGGTGAAGAAAAATCTTCTTCAGCATTCTTACTAAAGAGAGTAGAGATACAGACGACCGCTATCGTAACGGAATTCTTCCTTTGAATTTCGGATGAATTTTGAAGTTATCAATTAATTAGAAAAGTTTCAGTATTCCTCAATCTATACATTGATTCGAATTTGAACGTGTAATTTCTCTACGTACGTCATTTTTATTGAATTAGTAATTTAAATTAATTTGATTAAATTTATAAAATTGAATCGTAATTTAAAATCAAAGGACAGCCATATTTAAATTTTCGTTTACTCTTCTTAGCAGCGATTTATAGACGATTTTCGTAGTTATGAATACTGACGCGGGAAGGTCTTGAGCCCGAAACTCCCACTTGCCGGGAGATTTTTCTGATGGATACTTTGTATCGCTAGGAATGATCACGGCATAATTATTGCGATTTTCCCGTTGAACAGAATTAGCGGTTAGGAATCCCGGAAATTATGAAATAGTAATACTTCTCGTATGTTTCAGTCGACTGATTTTGTATTGGATTTTTGGAATTTAGATCGTCATCACAGCCCCTATATTCAAGTATAAGTACGATAAAAATTTTTAAAACATTTCTCTATTCATTTTTAAGCATCTTAATCGTTTCCCGACATGAATTTATTTCATATGTATTTTTGCTTTACTTAAATATTAATCTCTTATCTTTTTAATACTTCGACTGTTACAAAGTTAAAAAGATGTACATTTTCCTTAGCTTCTGTTCTTATCTTCCTCATAGTTTCAATTAATTAAGTCTGGATCTATATTTTTTTCTGCTTGTTTCTGGTGCTCACTATATCAAAGAGCACTAGAAACATTACCATTGTGTCTTTCGTGTAGATTTTAATCAACTGAATAAAATTTAAAATTATTTTACAATAACAATTAGGATGTGGAATAGGATATTGTAAAGATAATCGTGATCAAAATCCTAATTTTAATTATCCTCACTGGCAACTGCTCGCTCTTATAAGTGCACAACACATTATTAACCGAGTTTATGTTCGCTATTCGCCAATGAATTAATTTGATGTTTCTATTTTCCAGATTATACCGTATTTACCTTCTCGGCACTTCTATTACTTCGGAGTTCCTCCTTGGTGATCATGGAAGGGCAGTTTACGAATAGAAGGACCCGCAGAACCACTAGTGGTAAGCAGTTCAGAATCTATTCTCTTTTGTATTTTCATATTCTGATGGCACAGTATCATTCCTAAAACCCATAAATTAGCTCATTATAATTTCAGTTGTTATTTTAGGGGAAATTACAGTTGGAACTGACCGAAGTTAAAACGGATAAAACGAAACCTCGTCTGGCACGAAATTCATTATTGGTACCTTCCTTCTCGTAATGCAAGAAATGTATATTAATTCGGTTACGGAAACGCTACAAATGGAAGACCGCTTACTAAGGAAACCGTTTTTCTGTGGGAAATATATTCTGCCCAAGAGAGATAGTATTCATAGTGCAATTTCGACCGACACATAAAAGTATTGTTATGTGCTTCAATTGGTATTAACATTTTTCAAAAATTTTCTATATATTTTTAAGTGGCTTGATCATGAATTCTACAATGAATTCATTCGTTGAAAGTTTTCTAATTACATAAATATGAATTTCCTATGTTTTTACTAAGATTGAAATGGGTTCGAAGGACAAAAAGACAAACTACTTACCAGTGGAACTTATTACGTCAGTAATATTTAAGCCACATTTTAGTGATTATGTGTTGAACAGAATTTGAATGGAAATTGCATTTGAATTTTAGATTGATATTCGGATTAGCTTTTCAGATTTAAATGACTTTATAATGATTGTTTCCCATAGAAAGTGCATCTGACTTTAGAAACTTAATTAATCAGTAATTTATTTTCTCACTTCGTCAGTAAGAAACATCTCATAACCAATATTCGTGTTGAACGCAGCAGACCGTATCATTCTCGATATTAATATGGGTGTAATTTTCACGGAATAATTAATCACTTAATGATAGTGTTAACCGAAGATAGACTTGAATTTCAAAAATGAAATAAAAATCAATTACTTTCAAAAATAAAATATTTTCTTAATTAATTAATATGTATCATAATGTATATATTTTTGGATTTCTCACAAGCATTTCCACTGCTTCTTAATTTCTTTCGACAGCATTAATCAATTTAATAAAATAATCAGATATTTCTATTATAATACTTTAGGTGTGAAATAGGATAATTTTCAATATCATCCTAACCAAAATCCTAATTTGAATCATCGTCATTGGTAACTGCTTGCTCTTATATATCAGGGGTGCCCAACTTTTCTGTATATAAGATCTACTTTTTATGTTAGGAGTGTGTCGCGATCGACTTATTGTCATAGGCGTAGTAAGGGGAAGGGGAAGAAGGGGTGTGAAATGCATACTATGTTTATTCACTGTGTTTCAGCATAAGGTGCATTCCAGCGAGGTATGGGTAGATAAAAAAATATAGGTTCAAAACTATGTTTTATTTTTAAATCGCTTATTAAGTTTTCGAGGTATAGGCTCCTGATGAAAATAAATTTCCAGAGCCAACTTTTGATAGCAGCATTCCGTACATGCGGTACCAAAAAATTCGATTTTCCGACACTTTTTCGAGACAGATTTTTACTAATTTAAAATACAATTTAATTTTTTTATCAACTGCAATGTATAAGTTGTTGTACTATTTGTTCGTAAATATAAAAAAGTTGTTATAGAATTGCACAGTATGGCTGATAATTTGATTACAATATTTCACTTTCTCGTTTTTTTTGGGCCAAGAAAATTTATCATGAGAGAATAATATGACTTACTTTTTGCTAATTTATCAATAGCTCGCTAAGTACACCTCGTACTGAAATATAGACATACGGCTTATCTACTTACGTAAAATAACATCAACAAAAATTATTTAAAGGGCCAAAAAACTCACGTCCAGGGGAATTAAAAGAACATGGATAATTATTAACAATATTTATTAATTCAAAGTAGCCACAGATAAATACAGATTTAGAATTTACTTTGTTCCCTTAACATTAATGGGAAGACTGAGTTTGCATGCCTCTAACCAAGGAATCATAATCAGGTGTATATCCTGACAAAGGTGGTAATAATGAGTCTTCTGTATGGGAATCAGTCAGGACAGAACGTTGTTTAGTGTTCGTCAGCTTCAAGTATGAAAATGCTGATTCGCAAAGGTATGTAAATCCGAAACAAGAATAGATATATTCGCTACATTTGGTGACACTGGGATATTTTTCTCGGTTGACATATTTCCAAAAATCTTCTTCAGATTTTCTGCCTTGTAAGTTTAAGTCAGTTTGTAAAATTATAATTTCATTTTCTAATGCCTTTTGATCCATATGAAATATGTCTGAAACTTTTGGGCTAATGCGTTTCACACATGCGTTTAAATCTTTTTTAAATGGAAAAGATATAAATTCCATTCCATTTCTTTAATTTTTTCAAAATCATGGAATCTTACCTCAAAATCTTCTATTACATTTTGGATTTCCGCGACGTATTTGTCGATCTTATACTTAATATTGTTATGTTTTTGTAGGTTTTCCGCCATATTTGGAAAATTATTCAGATTATTTTGTTGCAGATCTTCTATTAGCAACATAAATTTTTGTTTTATATGCGTCTATGCAGCTGATCATATCAATTACTGTTTTATTTTTACCTTGTAATTCTAAATTTAAATGACTTAATATTGAAGTAAAATCGATAAGAAATGCCAAGTCTCTAAGCCAAATTTCATCATTTAAATTTTCACAGTTTCCATCTTGTTCGTGAAGAAAATCTATAATTTTAGGAAATAAATCACGAAATCGCTGCAGAAATTTACCTCTGCTCAGCCATCTAACATCGGTATGTAGTAATAATTCAGGTTGGCCTTCATCAAGCTGCAGTTGGAAGAGACGCCGTTTGAGGGAACTTCCTCGAATTGAATTAACAATTATAAATGCTAAGTCCATTACCTCTTTTGTGTTTAGTCTCTTAGTAGCTAACACTTGCTGGTGAATTATGCAGTGATAGCTCAAATAGGCTGGGAATTCATCTTCAGTTCGACATAGGGATATAAATCCATTTTTGCAACCTATTATTGCAGCTGCGCCATCCGTTGTTTTGAGACTAACTTGAAAAGTGGTACTTTCAAATCATAGAGCAAGTTTTTATAGGCTTTGAATATGTCGACACCCCTAGTCCTTTCCTTCAAAGAAATCATACCCAACAATTCTTCTTTAGATGTAAAATCCTTTAAAATCATACGAACGAAAGCAAGTAATTGTGCTGTATCACTTGTATCTGTCGATTCATCACACTGAATGGAAAAACAAGAACATCTATTAATATCATTAATTAACTGCTCTTTTAGATTCCCACTCATCATTTCAATTCGTCGCACCACTGTGTTTCGAGGCAATTGTAGATCTTGAATTACAGCAACAATTTCACTCTTGTTCTTAAAATCGTTAAAAAGTGAATCTGAAATTTCCAAAAATATTTCCTTTACAAATTCACCGCCGGAAAATGGCTTGCATTTTTTTTGCTAAGAGATAGCTTACTTTGAATGATGCAGTAGTTACTGCTTGTGACTTCAACCTTGGCTTTTTAAAAACGCTTTGTTGATTTGTTAATCGAGTTTTAAGATCCCTAACTTTATGTTTTCTCAATTCAGAATTTGGTGGATAATCTGTTTGATACTTGTTATGTAAAGCTAAAAAATATCTCTCCAGATTACTCTTCTTAGCAATGGCTACCGAGGTAAGGCGTATTAAACAACAGCATTTATCATTCACCATTGTAAAAAAGTAATCGAGCTCCCATTCTTCATTGAAGTGATAAGTTTTAGATTTCTTCGGTTTACTACTCATGTTCAGGGGTATACTAGAATGTAAAGAAATATGGCAATTTAAAGAATAAATATTCAATTAAATATTTTCCTAGAAAATTCAAAAACTCGTGAACTGCGGCAATTCTCTCCGATACATTGAGAGAAATAATAACAATCCTGCATACTACAATCGGGGACAACAATACAAGTATATTAAAATCTAATTTAGATCTATTCGAATTTACAAGAAGTATGTTAAAGTTACAATATATTTATTACGGTTTACAATACTGACCTCTTACTTTAGAGTTTTACTTACTCTCACTTACGTCCTGAGAGTCGGAGAGAGTGGACGTGTTTACCTGAGCTCCCGAGAGGACCCCCGGTGTGACTGACAATCGGCAGTTGAGCCATCATTACTCGGTGTTTTGCAGCTTTGCGGTTTGGTTTGCAGTGCTGTAGATCCCAAGGAGTAGTCTTGAGTAGTCTTGAGAAAGACAGGCTTACTGTCTTTCTTTATTTCTTATCTTATTTTTCAGTTCTCCCTTTCTTAGTTTGACTTTGTTACTTTGTTACTACTACTTTGTTACTACTTTGTTACTTGGCGTCACTCTAAAGATCGTTTCTTTTTATACTTATATTTGCTACTACTTATATTTGTTACTACTACTTTGTTACTACTTTGTTACTTGGCGTCACTCTAAAGATCGTTTCTTTTTATACTTATATTTGCTCAGTTCTTAAGTAAGCTCTCGAGTAGTCTTGAGAAAGACAGGCTTACTGTCTTTCTTTATTTCTTATCTTTTTTTTCAGTTCTCCCTTTCTTAGTTTGACTTTGTTACTTTGTTACTACTACTTTGTTACTACTTTGTTACTTGGCGTCACTCTAAAGATCGTTTCTTTTTATACTTATATTTGCTCAGTTCTTAAGTAAGCTCTCAGGTCTCTCGTCACAGTCAGTAGTCCAATCCGAGGGTAGCTATCGTTATCTGTTTTCACGTTTAAACCAACTTAGTGGGCACATAGTTTATTTCAAAGTTTATCAACTGTTCAGTTAGGAGTTTTTGAGCTTAGCATGGCTTCCCTGAGGACTCCCGTATCTTCGACCTTGAGTGCCGCTGAATGTGGGGCACTTGTGTCTCGCTTCACGGAACTTGAGAGAGTTGTTGCGGACCTCCGTTCCCAGCTCGAAGGGCTCGGGCTAGTTTCGGCTTGCGAAGGACCCTCCGTCAAGAGTCTCGAATCTTGTCGCGCCTCAGAGGTGCCTCGGGCTTGCTCGAGTACGAAAGTAGACAAGCCTATCGGCTCCTCTGCGGAGGACTCCGAGCGGGTCGTTGCCTGTCCGTCCCGGAGGGCTGCCGAGTGGAAGGTGGTCTCCGATCGTGGTGCACGTGGTGTTGTGCTGCGAAAGCAGTGTGCTGGTAATGCTTCGGCTGAACCGCTCGCTGTTAGCAATAGATTTGAGGTGTTGTCGGTGGACGACTCCGCAGATCTTGCGCTAGCGCACTCGCCCGTTGCCATGGCGGAGGCTGGGCCGAAGGCAAGCCGTGGGGGGAGGGGAGTGTTAGTGATAGGGAGCTCCAACGTCCGGCGTATGATGGCTCCGTTGCAGCGAAGGGCACGCCGGGAGGGAGTTGTGGAGCGGGTGTTCTCCAGGTGTATACCAGGAGGTACGGTGCCCCAGGTGACGAAGGAGTTGAGGGCGGCGGTCGGGGAGACGGGTTGCTCCTCGCTGCGTGTGGTGGCCCATGTTGGCACCAACGATGCCTCGTGTCGTGGCTCCGAGGAGATTTTGGACTCCTTTAAGGACCTAGTCTCTGAGGTTGCTCGCGTCCGGGAGTCGTCTGGGGTCTGCATTGGGCTGTCCATATGCAGCATTGTTCCGCGGATTGACCGAGGTCGCACGGTTTGGAGTAGGGTGGTGGGTCTAAACCGTCGGCTGAGGGATTTCTGTCGGGGCAAGGGAGTTGACTTTGTCGACCTGGGCAACGTCCTTGATTCGTGTAGGGCACCCCTGAACGGCTCCGGAGTGCATTATACGACCGAGTCAGCGGAGAAGGTAGCGGGTAGGGTTTTTAGGCATGTGGGTGATTTTTTAGGCTAGACTACAATATTAAGAGCGAGAATAAAAAATTAGGGAGCATATTCAACGAGTTGAACACCCACAGTAATAGGCATGCAGTTACATGTGAACCAATTCAGGTAAAAAGAGTTAGTTTTAATGATGAGGAAATGGCTTCGGATGAATTGAAGGTTAGAGCAACGAGAAACCCGACTTGTAAAAACGTGGAAAAAGAGTTAAAGGTAATTGTCGTGAATTGTAGAAGCATACGAAACAAGCAGCCAGAGTTCCTTAATCTCACGAAAATTACATGCGCGGACGTCATACTAGGAACTGAGAGTTGGTTAAGTGAGGATATCGCGACGAGCGAGATTTTCCCTCCCAACTATGTTGTATATCGAAAGGATAGACTCTGTAGAACAGGCGGTGGAGTGTTTATAGCGGTCAGAAATCATTTAATCAGTCAACGTGAAGAGTACGTAAGTAAAAACACAAGCGAAATGGTTTGGTGTTCTATTCTGAGACAAAACGGAAGTAAAGTTCATTTTTGCTCTTTATATCGTCCTCCCGACGGCGGTATTGATTGTATAGATGACCTATCCCTGTCATTAGAGATAATTTGTAAGAAAAGGAAAGATCCTATCATTTTCATAGGTGGAGATTTTAACCTTCCGTATATTAATTGGCAGAATTTCACATACTCAAGTACTTGCAGAGAAAAGAAAATTTCGCAAAAATTAATCGATACCTTCTCGTTTTATGCTTTAGATCAGGTGAATATGACGGTAACTCGAAAGAACCGGGCGGGTCAAGGTAACATTCTTGATTTACTAGCTACTTCCAACCCACAAATGATAACTAGTCTCGATATAGTCGACGGTATTTCAGATCATGATGTCATAATGGCTCATATTAAAGTAGCAGCGGTTAAATCTCTTAAGCCGCGGAGGCAAGTATATGTAATTCGAAAAGCAAATTTTTCAGAATATAAAAGCTACATAAACGCGTGCAAGGACGATTTTTATCGCTTTATGGATCGTAATTCAGTAAATGATAGTTGGATAGAGTTTCTCCGTATAATAAAAGAAGGTTTAATTAAATACGTTCCGATTAAAAACGTGCGTGAACGTCAAGAGCCGCGTTGGACGAAACCTAAGTTACGAGCGTTGCATAGGAAACAGAGAGTCATTCATTCGCGATTACGAAAACTCAAAGCTTCTGGAGATAATTTTGAGCGCGAACAGCATAATTATAGAGAAATACGTAAACTGGTTAAAGAAGAAGCACAGAAAGAATATCAGGAATACAGATCTAGAACCTTGTTAGAATCACTAGGGGGAGATCAGAAAGAGTTTTGGTCGTATGTCCGTGAGACTCGAGGAGGTCAGTCTTCTGTGCCTAACCTAATAAGCGAAGAGGGAGTCACCGTGAATGAACCAACAGAAAAAGCTAATTTACTAAACCAGCACTACAGGAAATGCTTTACAGCAGACAATGGCCAAGTTAATGACTTTCCTGTGCGCATTGATTCAGAGATGAGTCCCATAGAGATATCAGCTGATGGAATTGCTAAGTTATTGCGAGAGATTGAAAGGAAAAAGGCGCCAGGACCCGAAGGTATTCCTGCTGTTGTCATAAAAACTTTAGCCGACAATATTGCCCCCCTTCTTCAGGTATTCTATAAGAAATCACTGGATGAGGGTACTGTCCCAATGTCTTGGAAGAAAGCACACATCACTCCGGTGCCTAAGAAAGGGCGTACTGTAAAACCAGACGACTATAGGCCCATATCACTAACTTCTATATTTTGCAAAATTATGGAACATATTATAGCCAGCTCAATTATGCGCTTTCTAGCTGAAAATGGAGCAATCAGTCAGAGCCAGCATGGATTCCGTAAGGGTAGGTCTTGCGATACCCAGTTAGCCCTCTTTATGAATGACGTATCTAAGGCAGCAGATAAGGGAGTTAGATCAGACGCAATTTTTCTAGATTTTAAGAAAGCCTTCGACACGGTGTCCCATGTAAAGCTCATACAAAAGTTAAGTTCCTACGCGATTGACGGAAAGGTGGTCAGGTGGACAAAATCATTTCTAGAAAACAGATCTCAGAGAGTTGCGTTAGACGGAATATTATCCAACGAAATTAGTATCACATCAGGTGTTCCGCAGGGAAGTGTCCTAGGGCCGATTTTATTCCTCATATACATTAACGACCTAGCGGATAAAGTAAAGAGCAAAGTTAGATTGTTCGCCGATGATACCCTCATATACAGAGAGATTTCGTCAGAAAATGATATACATATACTACAGAATGACTTGGACGTTATAGCAGGATGGTGTAAGGATTGGCAGCTTGATCTGAATCTTAAGAAATGCGTTGCTATGAGTTTCACGCGTTCTACAAACGTTATTCCCGCACTGTACAAAATTTCAGGACATCCCTTAGAGTTCGTGCGTCATAATAAATATCTAGGAGTCACGTTCAGTAGTAGTTTATCTTTTAAAGAACACATTCGAGATGTAATAGGTAAGGCGAACAAAATACAGAGACTAACAGGTAGAACGCTGAAGGGATGCTCATCAAGAGTAAAAGAAATAGCTTATTTTTCACTCATTCGACCTAATCTCGAATATTGCTGCGCGATTTGGGATCCACACGAGGTAGGTTTGGTCTCAGACTTAGAAATGGCCCAACGTAGAGCAGCTCGTTTCGTTACAGGAGATTTCAGGTTCGACAGTAGCGTTACGTCCATGATAGAATCCCTCGGTTGGAATTCACTTCAGGAGAGAAGAAACGATTACCGAAGGAAACTTTTCGAAAAGTTCCTCGGTTCCGAATTTAGGGACGAGGTGAATGAAACTTTGATTCCGGTTAGTAGTGAGCGCGATCTCCGAGAGGCATCAACCAAGCGTTATAAGGAGGAAATAGCAAGGACAGATATTTATTTCTGGTCGTTCTTCCCGCGAGCTATTAGAGAAGCTAATAGGGCCGATTAGAATACTAAGATGGTGTCATTACACCCCCTGCCATACGCCACTGGCGGCTTGCGGGGTACAAATCTAAATCTAAATCTAAATCTAGATAGAATTACTGCTATTCCTAATATATTTGTAATACTGTCCCTTATTTTTCTTCCAGTGTAATGACCGCAGTTTAGAGATCTTTTGCTGAGAATGCTCACTTATCAAGTAAATAGATTAGATAATAGGTAAGAAAAGCAATTTAATTTAAAACAAAGAAAATGTACCTACATTTTAAACAGAAGAAAAATCCAACGTGGTAACCGAGGATAAATAATATTGCTTAATAATGACACAGTTAATACAAAAGAAAAGAAGCTACCGTATGGCCAAATATTCAAGCTGACTGACTGTGTTCTTCGATGAGTCGAGTTGTAACAGTTGCGTTCGCGCGTTGTGTCCGGTGACAATGTAACACATAAGTCAAAATGTATTGTGCTGGGTGAGCGGAGATAACAGTGTCTGGCTGTCATAATTCTAGGTATTCATGAACTTGCCAAGTTCCCAGAATACATTCAACTATTACTACAAAGTTTTGTCTTCTAAAATCGCTTCAAAGTCACGGGAGTACACGGAATTCTACCCAGACATTGCGAGAGACGAAGATCGACCAATATTGGCCTCGCGATCGACTTGTTGGCCACCCCTTTTATATATGTACGATACAAAAGTTCCCAAGATTCTAATCACTATTCACCGATGAATTATTATGATGTTTCTATTTTTATAGATTGTGACTTCCTCTCAGCACTTCCATTACTTCGGAGATTCTCCTTTGTGATGTTGGAAGGGCTAACTGAAGAGGCCAAGGAGAACCGGAGAACAACAAATGGTGAGTTGCTCAAACATAAATCATAATTAATTTAGCATTTAATGATCTCTATTCTGTATGCTTCGTACTGAATTCAGAAAATCCGAGTACGATGGATGATGCTTGATCCTAAATCTGATAAAACGACGCATTATTGTCTTCTGTTTGCTATAACTCTAAATTTATATTAATTCGTAGGGGTGTAAGCGATAAAGACGGTCTGGAGAATTATTAACCTGTGAATGGTTTCTAGACAAAGAGGAAAATAACCCAATATAATAGATTTAGGAAGATTAATTAATTTTTACTTAATTCTCTAAGGTTCAAGAGACGTCACTTGTGGTAGAATTTTAGTCTACAACTAATTTAAATAGCGTTTAATCTTTTTTCATCACATCCGATTATTAAATAATCAACAGATTCATGACCATTTATGAGTTTATTTTCAAATAGTAAATGTCAACTTAAGATCCTCTTCATGATATCATAGGTTAAATATTCCTACTTAAGTCACTAGAATCGGGTTTTCAGTAATTCGGTGAATAAGAAATTCGATTACCGCTATTTTTGATCATTGCTCCACTGAATTGCGCCTTAACCAATCTCCAAATACTTCCTTGTAAATAATTAGGATACCTTTATTGTAGCCACTGATCCTACCAATACTGTAAGATAAACCATGAAACACCTAGTGCTTGGGTGCATCTGTTGTAGCAATCAAAATTCAAAAGTTTTCTAAAGGACCACTACATATTCGTGTTTGATCTCATGAAAAAAGGTATTTATCATCACTATTTTACTATTATTCTTTTTATGTAAAATGTGGATATCCTTATGGATCGGGATATACATAAGTATCCCACTAAAACTGATTTATCACGACATTTATCTCTAATTAAATCATGTGGATAAAGATAGTCTGCCCTAATGCTAAAGTGTACACATCTAATTGATCATCTCTTGGAAATAAATTCATCAGATGAATACATCTACCTATGTAAATTACATAAAATCTTCACAAGGCAATCGATAGAGATTATAATTTCCTATTTTTATTGGCAGGTAGGTTTTCCAATCGTGTCATAGGTAGGACTTTACTTCCTTCTCTACGAATTTGGTATCTCCTGCGAAAATCTTTCCCCCTTATTTATTTCTTTTAGACGCGAGCTACTTTCGTTTTCGCTTTTGTTTACATTCAATGAAAATGAGAGGATACTGAGTGTGTATTGATGATGCAGAAAAACGACTTCGTTATCATCCCAAGGACAGTTGGCTCACCTTTGCTTTCACTGTTAGATATTAGCAACGGTATTACCTTGGCCTTGTTTTCTCTGACCTTCGAGTCTATGCTGAAGTTCAAGTCCCTTCTAATTTTCGTAAACAAACTAGGTAAATTATACTTATTATAATCCTTCTTTCTCCTCCAGTCTGTCCATACACCATTCATTGGGTATTAACTAAATATCGCTCGCTTGTCATTTTCAACTCGCTTAAAAATGGTTCAGAGACTCCGAAGATTAATACATTCAGATTTCTGCTGAACGTAAATGTTCATAAAGTACGTTTGCCGTGAATTTCCATTTCTATTAAAATTGGAATCCAATTAATTACACACTAATTGGAAACTTAATATGCTTTGTCCGTTTGTTTTTCGTATGATTCATAATCAGTAAGAAAAAAAAAGGAACTCGGCGTTCAATGAACAAAGAGACAACGGTTCTCAAAGCGCCGACAGAGGCAACCGTCGAGGGCAATTCCTGGGAAAAGGATAATCTCTCGGCGGTCACTTATTAATCGCTACCGACGGTGTAAACTCTCCTTGTAAGTTTTGTTTGTTCAAAAAATAATCTTATGCAAATATTGTGCGTGATTATGATACAAAGAGAAATCTAGGGAAAAAAACGACCACTAATATCTGATTCTAAGGGAGTAATGGCAGATTTAAAAATGTTCATGGGAGAAAAATGTCATTTTATTTCTTTTTCGCTCTAAGCGATATTTTATCGCAATAAATGTGTAAAATCTTCGCTGCAGTGTTGATAAACCATTCTCATTCAAATATAATAAGAACCAAAGATGAAATCGCCCGTGACTAAAGAGAAGAATACAAGTGAGCACACATCTAAGACCGAATTCAAATCCTCCGCGTAGCTATCCGGAGCTGATACCGTAGTGACATCTTAGAAACGTCTCCGGTGCGTCTAATTCCATATAACACAACACAAACGGGGATGGCCTTGTATATACTTGCCTTATGGATATGCTAAGTAAGTTTTTGCTCTCACGACAGAAGAAAATACGGAAAAAGTTAAACTTAACACGTATGCAATTTTCATGAAATAAAAGCCTCTTAGATTCACTTAACTTTATGCTGTTTACAATTTATTACAGAATAAAGCATAAACGGAATTGAGGACGAAATTTTAAATACTTAATGTTATCGTAAATGTCATAGAAAACTGTCAAATAGACATTATCATGTCTTACTGCAGGCGTGGTATTAAACACTTCAGATCTTTAAAGATAACTTCAATTTAGATGTTTGCTGGAGCTGGAGTTCTTATTTGAATAGAACAGAGCTACGAAATTCTACACTGATAATCTGATTACAGTTCAAGAAAATATTAGCACGAGATGTTGAATACGAGGGCTGTTCAAAAAGTTCCCGAACTTTATTTATTACAGCACAAATATTTCACTTACAAATTATTGCTCCGAGTCTCCTTAAAAGCACTCCCCACCCCAACGTATACACTTATCCAAATGGTATTTCCACTATTTAAAACAGTCTTGGGACGCTTCTTTCGGACTGTTCATAAGCTCCTCCGTCGAATTTTTCTTTATTTCTCGAATGGTGGCAAATCTTTTTCCTTTGAGCAGGGTTTTTAGCTTAGGAAATAGGAAAATGTCACATGGAGCCAGGCTTGGTGAATACGGTGGTTAAAGAAGCACAGTGGTCTTGTTTTTGGCTAAAAAATCACGAGTTGCTCGTGTTGCTCCTGGTCTGCTGTCATCAGGCGAGGCATGAATTTGTCCTCGACTCGATGCATCCTCAATTTTTTTAGTTAGGATTTCGTAGCAGAACCAATCGGAATGCCACGCTCTTCTGCAAGCTCCCTAACAGTCAAACGTCAATTTGCACGAACGATGTCGTTCACTTTTTCGATGTGGGGGTCATCTGTGGACGTTGATGGTCTTCCGGAACACTCGTCGTCTTCGCCCGTCTTTGAACCGTATAAACCACTCATAACACGCGGTACGTTTCATAGCATGCTCACCAATAGCCTTGGTGATCAACTCAAAAGTTTCCGCGAAAGATTTTCCCAGTTTCACGCAGAATTTTACAGAAGAACGCTGCTCCTTCAAAGAGCTCATTTCCGCGGACCCGATTTTTCGCCGCACTCTACGATCATCTGTTCAAATAAACATCCGTAACTAATGAACAAATCAAGATATCGACAAAGTGATTAAAGGTGGTTATTTGGGAAGCTTTCGCGGATACAATGCCTACAGGCAGATTAAAAAATAACCAACTGGAGGCACACTATAAAAAAAGTTCGGGAACTTTTTGAACAGACCTCGTACATTAGGTAATAAGGTACTCGTCGAGTTTCTCTAGCATTTAGTTTGAGGACTAAAAGTTCAATACTTAAATATGACTTTATCGAGGCCGAGATGGAGTCCAATAAAGTCTCCTATTACATCTAACCCTTTTTATTTTAGGTTTAGTTAGTATAAAGGAAAATAAAGCAATGAAAAGGGGAAGAATTATTAAAAGAAAGATGAAACTACTGTGTGTGGATCAAAAAATACCTAAATCAAGTACATAAGAACAATCTGTTCAAGATTTCTACAAAAAATACAAGAAGCTTGCAAAGCCTATAAGCAGTAATAGCTAAATTTTAAACTTAAAGAATATCAGTTTCTAAAACGCAAAAGAACAGAAAACTTAACTCCCTCCACATGTTATGAAATCATTTTTTTTTTAAGAAACTAAAACTTCTGAAGCCTGAAAAGAAAATATTAGCAATAAAAAAGGAAAAAAGCGTATAAGTAGGATCCTTTTCGCATCAGAAGACATTAAAATTTGAAATATTAAAGATAAATAAAAATAGTGAATAGAAAATAGAATTAAAAATGAAAATACAAAATAGATAGCTACTATCAAATAAGATTCTCCAATGTGAATCGTTACTTGTATTTAGAAAAAACAACGAATCTACTCCAAGAGATGTTACTCTCGCAGCAAATAAAATTAGTCAAAGAGAGAGTATAATCGATGGGGCTTGCCTTCACTAGGTGGAACGTCATAGAGAAGTAAATTAAAATTTCCACAAACTATTTTACTTTGACCATTTACGACTCTATCGAGCCATCTTCAAGTATAAAAGAGTAGAGATGTTATAGCTGTATAGTGGGATGAGCTAAGTTATAAAAATGTATCTTTACCTAAGGTCTTAGAATATAAAAAAAATGATCAATTTATGTATAAAATTCCTTATCTTTCGCGGATTAAGCACAGAAATTATCGGTGATAATTCAAGAAATGATCAACATTACGAAGATTGAGAGCAAATCAAACACAAGTATTAGAAAGCCGTAAGAATTTCAGGTCTAATCATCATTTACAAGACTATAATAATAGAAGAGAAGAAATATAAGGTGGATACAAACATAATGGAGTTTTTCGGAGTTGAAGGATTAAGCATATTTTTATTCGATATTTTTGTCGATAAGGAGAATTGTCGACTAGATTCGATAACTCAGATGGATAAATGTCGGTACTCTTCCTCTAATATTCAGAAAGCGTTAGTTTTTCACTCATAATACTATGTTTTCCTCGCACAATACGGAGATCGAATAGGTTATTGGTTCTGCTCTCTTTCTATTCCCACTCAAGTCGATTCCAAAGAAAGAAGCATCCCTTTTTCGAAGAAATCTGATTCGACGAGAATGACACTCACAGGAGATGTTCTTTTTTCCAATTGGTTCCTTTCCATCTCCTCTTTTTTCAATTTATTTCTATTTTCGCTTTAATTCCTCTCTCTAACCAGCGACCTCTCGCTTGATTTGTGCTTCTCCGCCCTCTTTTGTCCTCCATCCAGATCGTCTTTCCTTTTCTCTTATTTCTTTCCGATTCTCAATTTCCTCTCAATAAGCTTTCTCTTTATACTAATGCCTCTTTGATTTACTATTCTCATTTATCTTTCCTCTTCACTGCTCTTTCAAACCATTCTCCCAAAACACTTCTGTTCACGCCCTTTTTAATGCTCTACGTTTTCAGTAAATTACCTATTCGCGCATAGAGGAATCCTGAGCATCTTTCTTTATTCACGCCTAGTTAGTCTCTTAGAGTTCGTGACGAACATTCGTTTACAATAAAAAGATGTCTCACAAGGAAGATGCTAACGTCATCTTTTACTCTTCAAGTTACATTTTGAAGTTTAGGAAAGATTTTTGCAGGAATTTCTAGAATATTACACCAGATGCTTAATTCTGGAGGTGGATGAAGATTGTATTTTTATATCAAATTGGAAAATTAGATTTTATGCATCTAAATATTCACATTTGCGTTTTTAATACATTCTTTCAATTTTAACCTACTCACTCCCACTATGCCAAAATCAATCCATGCCTCATCCATTGAGAGTTTAATCTGTGAATAAAATACATAAAAATCCTTAAATTAATATTTAGAAGGAAAAATTAACAGAGGAACTTACTACCACATAAGGAATATGAGTAAATGCATCTGTTGATTACGATGTCATTTTAGACAAAAACGAAATAAACATTATTCTGTTTGCTAACAGGTCGGCGTTTGAAAGTTTCCCGAGAACTTACTTGGCTGTCAACCCGAGAGTATTTTCTCCATACCATTCGCCGGGAAAACCTTTCTACAGATTTATAATTTATTTCCTTACTGAAAATTTTCCTATTGCGCTAAATATATTTCTGATACCACTTGGAATCCAAATTTCTCCCGATATTAATTGATAAGAGCAAATTTTGAGGCCGTTTAAATTCAAGGGAGGTAATCATTTTTAAATCCGCCTTTGCTTTTATATCGCTATATTTATATATCTTACGCTCGATTCTCAATTCAATAATCTAGCTCTCAGAAAATAGGAAAACACCTCCTAAGAATAGCCAGGTACAAAATGGAGAGGGCTTCATAAGTTGGACCAGAAGGGAGGTAACAGGTTGGATTTACTACACAAGAGACCTGCCCTCGCCAACAATAGCTCAGCCGCCGACGTTAATTTCCAAATTTCGAACTACCGGAGAAAACTAAGGGGACTCCGGGAAATTGATTCCTCAACTCCGTCCTCAAGAATATAAAGTTTTGCCAATGCTTTTCGCCGTCTCCATTCACCACTCGCTTCTTTTTTATTCCATCGGCTTCTATTCATTTGAAAATTTTCCTTTACCGCCGAGATATCAACCAATTCCAATCTCTTCTGGAACCCTATCGCCTTCCTTCACAGATCCCCCCAATTTCATTTCCTCCCTCTTGTCTTTGTCCTCCCCACTCCCCTACATTCTACAGCATCCCGGAAGAAATGATTTCGTTTCTACTCTTTTCTTCCTCCAGCCACACCGTTGACACCTCATCTCCCCCAATCATCATTCGACGGAAATCTCATTCTTCGGACGGAACAACTCTCTCTCTTCGCCTTCCATCGGGAAAAAAACATTCTGAACAAATAACTCGTCCAATTTCAATTTCACCCCGACATCGTCTGCAAATTTGTCCGGCGATTCCTTCTGGATTGTAATCCATTTATATTTTTCCCCTTTCCACGAGCATCGATGGTTCATCTAACGCGACTTTATTATTTTGGGACGTTGAAGTGTAAATTACGACGGAGGCGCGCAACCAATCTCATGGAGTGCACGAGGGATGATTAGTTCTGACCTTTCATAACTTATGGAATTTGATTATTTGTTTACCCTTGATACTGCTCTCGACAGAGGCTCGCTTCAAGCGAGTGTTTAGACGTTACTTAGTTGTAAAGCTGTCGCATGGGTTTACTTCCTCGGATAACATTCTGTTCATTAAATCGTTATGAGTATCAATTAATGACGTTTTCATTAAGGACGCAATTCAGATTCCTTAGTATATGAATTTTCGAATCGGTTCCTCATGGAGGCCCAGTTAATCACACATTTCCTTCTATCATTCTAGATCCCTAATTGAAATACATTTATGGAAACTTCAAAATGATCCGCATGTGGAATTTTAATTAGTAGCTACACCTACTATACTTAAAGTCAGTATCTTTCTTCTCTTTATATATTATAATTTTAGTATACAATGATAAGTTTAAAATTCAGGTTTCAGTCAAGAGAATAGTCAGAGTCAGGTCGTTAGAGACAATAATAAAGAAAGTAACTTTACCGCTTCTATATCCCTCTAAATCTCAATTAAAATAACTTTTGACCGCCTTTGAATAATTCATCGCATACTTTTACCATAAAATATCATTTTTCAATATTTTCAATACACGAAAGCAGAATGGCCGTCTTCTAAGAAGAATCTGCCGAAAGATATACCATGAGAGATTAGAAATTATGATATGTGATGAACTATGGAGCTACCTTTGTGTATATTTGTGGAAACTTGCTTATTTACCTTAATAAATAATAATAATGATAAAACGATTCTATTTGGGCATGATCGAGATTGAGTCTCTATTTATATTCAACCCTTAAATTGATCTCCATTTAAGTATCAGGTAATACTTCAAATATTTTTGTGATAGATTGCATTTCCATATCTTAGATTCATTAACTGATAAATCTGCAACGATGAAATGATACTGATACTCATATTTTTCCGACTTTGAGCGAAGTAATTTCTCCGCATGTGTTTCTCCCTGGAATAGTGTATAAACTCAGCAATGAAGTACGGCTGAAACTATCCAAATTAGGTATATGTGGTGAAAGGCACAATAGCTGCGCTGTTCATTGAGAAGGGAGATACAGAATGGGGAGGATTCGATGAAGGAAGAAGCGAAAAGTGACGTCACTTGAATGTCAGGGACACTCCCATGGAGCAGAATGCTCACTTTAATTGGAATCCGGTGGAGAAGAAGGAGGGGATCCTTAGCAGATAAATGGCGGCGATTGACGCCTGAGGAAAAGGGCGCGACACTTGCGTAACAATCGAAAGGATATCAAAAGCTATTCTATGTTAGGAATATACCTCTGTTGATTGGGAAAAATGGCGGACCGGGTGAAGAAGCAACCTCCCAATTTATTAGGAGAAGGGGTGAAACACTCCTCTTCTCGGGCGAAATCTGCTCCTCACATTCCCCGAGGTTTGGAAATGTATAGTGTGGATGGAGTTTGAGTGTTTTCTATGCTCAGCAATTGTGGATTTCAGAAATCTGTACGATTGAGTAGTTTCAAGTCACACGAATGGGAGAATGGGAATAGGTGGTAATTGTATTTGATTTAAAACATGACCCAAAACCTCTTACGTTCGAGTTGTCGAAAAAAATTACCAAATGAATACTGAGTACCCTTGTGCAGGATAACTGATATAGAATTAGTGATGGTTGGTAGCATTATGTAAATAAAAATTTTTCATGGCATTATGATTTGGAGATTTGGTTACTTACTCATTGAAAATCATACTTAATGTAGGTAAACTCCTCAATTTCACTTCAACTTGATTCTCTCAATAGTAAAATCTCTGTATTTTCATAGCATTACATAAATAATGTTTTTGCTAATTAACTAAATGCTTACTTAGTGGCTCATGTACTTATCATTTGCAAAATAAATTACTCCTCAGTGGAAATGAAACCCGAAGTATCCACTTAAGGTCCTTTCCAAAACGGTAGTTCGCTCACGTTGGCTTACTTTGACTCGATGCTTTGCAATTGATTCAAGTGAAGTGCGTTGAGGTTCGCGGTCGCTCGCTCTTCTGCAGAGTTTATCAAGTCATTTACTTATTTTTGGAAGTAAACAATCCTTTCCTAGTGATCATAGCGAGTGTTGCGGAATAAACGTATACTTCTGGTTCCGAGGGGTTCCCTTATGGTTTTGTTGGATATGTAGATTATTTTGTTTTAATGAATGGGCGATGGGCGTTTCCTGCAAGAAAAGGGAAGGATAACGAAAAGGCTGATTTGGCTGAAGTAAATTTATCGGCTTCTTGAATTGATAGCTTTATTGAAAATCCCGCGATTGAGAAATTTCAAGCAAACTAAGAAATTTGCGATGGCTAAAAATATAACTGTAAGTTGACTCATGGATAACAGTTAATACTGGAAAATTATTTATGCTATCCTTTTTACATTTTCCAATAATAGTTCCATTTAGCAAAGTTTCCCTGATATTCCATATTTTAAATAACCTTCAAATGAATCTCTAATGATGAGCGATAAGGGGATCAGGGTTGATCTCAATAAGAGAAGGGAGGTCGTCAGAATCAAAAACGTTGGGTTACCCTGTTTTAAGATTTATTAGGTTCTCTAATGCTCCGCGGAAAAAATCTAAAGTAGCTACTGGTTACATAGATACTCCTCTTGCAATGCGTTTTTCTCGCCAGCGCAGTAAACAGGATTAACAATATCTACTTCGTCGAAGAGCTCTACACTGATGAAATTTTTCGAAAAGTTTCCGGCACTCATGTAAACTCCTCAGCTGGAGCGAATTTAATCACAGTTTAAACTAGTGTTTTACCTGATATCTCCGCTAATAATCCTTCCTGCTTTATGTTGGACCGTTTCTAAAACCGATACCAATTTAAATCAGTTTAAATTTTCATTGGTGTCTTATCTTTACATCATTGCATGTTTAGCAACTTATCAACTTTTTTCTGCTTATCTGACGCGCAGACTCGAAAAAAATGTGCTTAGATTAAAAAGAAAAGGATGTTAATTCGTTGATAATTTCTTATTCTTGGCTTATTGGTTGAGGTATTTCAGAAAGGGGTTTGTTTAGGCCACAAGTGCCACACCCCTGACTCGCGGGTCGCATGCTATCCATTAAACTGATTTTATGTGTGATTCAGTACTTAATTCAGTAACTTGGTTATTAATTCTTTACACAAATTTTCATTTACTTTCCTAAATTGAGATAGAAAGGTTTTGGTTGAATTCTACCAAAAGGATTTGAAATACTCGATATAATGGTACTCAATTTTACCGTAATCGCATGGAAAGAATTGGATTTATTTTCCTATGATATATTGATAATTAAAGTACAGGAAAGGACACAATGTGCGATAAGGTTAGCAAGATAAGATTCACAGTTGATAGGAGTAACTGAACGTGTGGCATTCATGTCTTATGAATCGGGATGATAGGTTTCTCTTCACATGATTCCGACCCACTAATTGCACTTCGTGCGAGCTGAGAGCTGTATCAGAATTGATTCAGGAGCTATGATATGAATGTAAATGAGAGAGAATACATCTCAGGATCGTTTATCGAAGTATTAAAGCGAAATTATGAAAATGAGATTTAAAGTTGTCCTAGAATAGATAGATTTGATTAAAGAACGAGAGTTTATCAAAACTCTCTGACATACTGGAAACTTTTCCCCTAAATTCGCAAAAGTCTTAGCGAATGCAGCAAGAAATTTTGTTTATTTGAGTACTCCTGGAGAAATATATTCTTATTCTTCTTCGTGCTATTTCTTAGGCTTGTATTCAGCTTAATCGTACACATCTTGATAGTAACTTTGGTGCCAGAGTATGTTTCTAAGACGAAATAGCAGTTTTATGCCCCACTATTTTTATTCTTTTATATGAGCACTAAAGCATTAAGCCCACGGGAATAACTCAACGATATTTATACACATATAGATATCGTCATGCTTTTGCGGACCTTGGTTCGGACAATTGGGAACATATTTTAGGTAGTGCTTTAATGAATCTATAAGGAAGCTTTCAGGATGGGAATTTCATCTACTTATTGTATTTTTTAGACGAATCGCTCGAACTGATTCATCTTATTGTTCTATAGAAATGAATAATTTAGTCGTAATACGCATTGTTTTTCGTACACAGCTCAAATTTGCCGATGTTCGGTCGGATAAATTGGCGACATACTCGGGAAGGAATGTTCCCAAAAGGGGACACTCAAAGGACTTCATTTTAAAGGGCGAAATTGAAGAGATCCTGGAAAGGAAAACAGAGGTCAAAAGAGATTATATGGAGTGGGGGTGGTCCTCTTCAGAAAAGAAGAGGAAGTCTATCCATTGCAGTCTCTCTTCCATTCGGAGTGGAAGCCAATCCCCTCCTTTAGCCAGTGTTGCCCCTTCCATCCTTCTCTACACTTTGAAAACTTCCATACACACACACACTACCCTGCGACGTTCAACTCCAGCGTACTTCCGTATTCTGCTCTCTGCCAACTTGGCTCCCCCTCCTTTTTGCCGCTTCAAAAGCCACACATCTCCTTTGCCTTAGTTTTCTGTCTCTCTCTCGAACTTAAACCCAATTCGCTCCCTTAATGTAGAATATTCTTGCAGTTCAGCCGTCCGAAAAAAGGAAGCTAGCGTCTTAATCTCTTTATCTCGAATCTCCGTTCAGTTTCCCTTGTCTTTTATTTTTCTCTTCTTTTTCCTCGAGTCTCTAATTTCTCCCTCGGCGCTCGTTGTCAGTTCCACACTCTTTTATGAACTATCTCGAAATTACTCTCGAATCCTTTTAGGAGCCAAAGGAATAAAAACAGTCAAACCCCGCTTCCTTTCTGTTTAATTTCAGACCCAGAAGTCGTTTTTCATCAGATCTTCTCTTTCGGCAGTTTCAATAACTTCAAAAGTATTTGTGTCTGGAAGAAGATTTACACGCATTGTACATAACCAGAGATGAGAAACCAGCTATATATCGCTATTGATTTAATATTGATAAATTAAAATTAATTTAATAATATTGTGTGTCCTGTTAAAATGGGGGAAATAACAGTCTTGACCAGTCGTAATTGTCCGAAGGGAACTTTCGAGATTTTTGGGAAAAGTAATTTGGGTAATCTCCATCGCTTCGGTTCTATACAAACCGAAATTCTTTCTTTTATATTACTTTCTTATTCGGATAAGGTTAATTAATCTAATCGTCCGTTAAATTTCAAAGCTTTAGTTTATATTTTAATCTCAAACCTTATTAGGTCACACTGTGATGTTGAAATCATTGCTGGAACGTAAATGGTCCGCTAAACCTATTCAGTAATGAAAAATAGCGAAAAAAAGTATAAATTTAATTACTTAATAATAAAATTTAAGGGACGAGGGAGAGAATTCAATATTTAGTAGGGTGAACGCTCATATAAATAAACCAGGAAGAAAACCTTTCCAATATTTCTTACAGTCAGCAACTCATACTTAACATTTAACAATGTGAATGTATAACTTTGCAAGATTAAAAATTTGGCAATAAATCAATTTTAGCAATTGAGGAGGAAATAACTGAGCAATGTTCCAATTTCCAGATTGATTTCAACAGGCGACCGATTTCGGACTATCTGCCCATCATCAGGCACACATCAACCCGCTTATAAGGTGGATTTTTCCCATCCTCAGAACCTGCTAGAGCCAATCTTCTATCCCAATCGACAGACTGAGAATTGTTCACATTATTCTTCCTCAATTGTCCATATGGTAAATAATACTCATCATAGAAAGAAAAAGTCCTTAGTAGGAAAATTACACCATTCTTAAAAAATACGATTAGAAGAAAACCACAACACACCATTGGCTGGCGGATTCTCTAGATATTTACATTGTGGCAAAGAAAACAAACTTAAAAAACTACTCTTTCCGATTTAAGGTGTAGAGCACTTTCTGAAAAATTAAAGAGCCAAAGAACCCTCCATTTAGGTTTCTAATTTAAAGAAAAAAATTCTAATGTCTCTGTTATAATGCGGTTTTTACTCGGCCCTCTGAAAACGTCTTAACCGGGTTTTACTGTATGTACAATTACAACAGGTGGCGTAAACACAGCAATGGAATCCGATACGTATCCAAAACTTTTCTCGAATCATATTTTATGGCGGTTGATCCACCAACATGCAATTTTGTACGCTGAATCCAATGTGTGTTGACATACAAGATTTCGTTACCTCTACTTTATCCCTTCCTTCCATCTCCAAGAGCGAGGAATAACTTGGTTCCATTCCGAGATATTCCCCAAGTAAGGCCTCGACCCGATATCCTCCCCTTCCCCTTCGCAGAGGGCGGTAATTTGTAATTTATAAGCAGACAATTCAAGAGTCGGGGATTATTCAAACTGTGGAGGAGTTTGGGAGAGACTTAGCGAGGTATAAGTGATAAACGCCTTTCTGATGACACCAGTGACGAAGTTCAAAAGAAAGCGAGTGCGGGAGGGAGTGAGTGAAAGGTTTTTCCTCTCTCTCCTTCTACATTTCCTTCCATCGATCCGTAGGCCTTTGTCGTGCAGGAAATTGAACATAGTTCGCGGAGCAGAAGAATGGTGTTGCTGATTGAATTTTGGAGATTAGGCGAAGCGAGGGAAGGGAAAAGTTCCCTCAAAGCGAGTATATTCCTGAGAGATCTTCTAAAACGACAGTTGGAATACGAGATGAAAATTTTCTACGCACACCTTGGCGTTTTCCGTGAGGATCCATTTCCTCTTGTTCAAAAGATATGACATAATGACGGGCCATTACTCTCGGTAGCGGGAATTAATTAATAGAGAGAATTTAATTTAGGTAAAATAGAACGAGTCATTCCGGTGAAATTAGATGTTCACTTAGATAAGCACTTAATAATAATTGTTGCCCGGGAAGTATATCTCATGAAAGTGTCTGATTTGCTGAGAAAACTTTGATATGAGAATCGGAATTTTCGGTCAAAATCATCCGGTTCTCAAAAATCGATCTCAGCGAAAACAGGCTCTGCAGAAGTGGACTTCCATATGAATAAAAGTGAAGATGCGATAGAGAGAAAACCGCGAGGTGGACGAAATCGCGAACGCGCCTACAAAGACGGGAAATAATGATTTTCTACAATTCTATTAAGTATGGGTATGCTACAAGTAACCAATCATCGATGGTTTAAGGTATTAGAGGAGAGCATAGCTAAGCTTAGTGGTTTAGACACTGCAGTGATTGAAACCATGATCTACATGCTGCCATTGTTGATATTTTTGGTCAACGAATGAATGTGGACAGACAGCAAGACATGTGAAAAGTTTCTCGAATTGCTTCCATTCACTATTCTGCGCAATCTTTTGAACCGTTTAATTATTTGAAAAGGCGCCTCTGTGCTTGGTTGATTCCGAGGTTTTTGCCGTATGCACAGAAGAGTGAACGAACTAGCAGCTTCATCGTCTGGTAGCGAAGCATGGCAATGCATACCTGAATTCCATTATTATTGTCGATGAAATTAAGCTTCACCATTACGATCACGTAAGTGAATTGGTTTACAAAGTAGATATCGTGAAAGAGGTGGAGGCATGTCTTAGGATGATGTCGAAATACGGTTTCCACCACCTCTTCCAGGGCTGGGAGTCTTGTTGAACCAAGAGCATGCAACTATGGTGACTCCTTAGAAAAACAAGCTGAACCCTATCAAGTTTATTTTGAGCTTAAAATATAATTCTTAGCCCTGATTGACTGGGTCTTGCGTTTAAAGTAACGTGCTATTTTATTTTTAATGTAATAATTTATCGCGAAAGATACAGCTAGTCTTTCCATTTATTAAGAAATTTTGATTTCTAGGATGTTAACTTTAGTGTTATAGCAAATTATTACTTCAAAAATAAATTAATTACCCTCATGAGTAACGCTGAGTTACTTTACCTCATATGTGATAAATTCAGCATTTCGTATGGGCAAACAGAAATCTTCCATGCAGTTAGCTTCACTGTTTGTTTATTAGTCTTGTTTTAGGAATTGGTCTTCTCAGCCACATCTTCTGAATTAACAGTAATTTATGTCCTGAAAATCACCCAATGTGTTCATGGCATATTTAGCCTGACCTAAAATTAACATTTAGTATTCCGTGTCTATTATATTTTAGACTATATTTTAACGCACACTTTTCCAGATGCGAAAATGAGGAAAATAAAATGAGACACGAGCGTTCCCCATCAGCAAAAATATAACTATAATTATAAACTTACATTTAAATATTTAGAAAGTATTTATGAAATACAATTTCAAACTATAACACCTGTAACGTTTTGTTTACAAGATATTTAAATATCCGCAGAAGATTAAATTCACCCCATTCTGATTCACGTTATATTTCATTATTATTGATCAAATATATGGTCATATCAAACGTTTGTACATTTTTTGGTATTTATCAATGTTTTTATGGGTGCTTTCAAAACATTGTTATTTGCATTACAGTACGCAGTTAATCAAAAGCACATGGAAGTAAATTCAATTCAAAATACCTAAAAAACATTCAACTTTACACATATCACAATACGTTTAAATATTTTTTCTATTTTAAACTATCTTTGTGTGAGTATCATGAAGTACTACCAAATAAGGACCAATGAGCCAAACTAATAAAAAACCTCTTTCTGAATGGATATTAAAAGCACGGAAATTTTCAAGAACGAGTAAAACGTGCTATATATGAGATATTACTGTTTAAAAAATTAGAAATAATGGAAAACTGAAATTTATAATTTTTTTAAACGCATTCCTAGGATGATGGAAAAATGCAAAGATTTAGAGGTGAATATAAAACGCCACTCCATTGTCCTTACACCTCTCCTTTAGAGGGAATCAACGGAATAAGAAAGGAGAAAAAAGAAATTAATTTCTTCCCAAATAGATTCCGGAAGGAGGAGATCCTTCGCGCAGGAATAACTCCCGGAGTTTTTAAAGAAATAATTTCTAAGATACCCTCCCAGTTTTTTTTCTTTCTTTACCCAATCTCGGACGAAAGACGGGAAATTGAAGGAAAAAAAATGAGTTTTGTAATTGCACTCACAGTAATAAACTTCCTGGTTTCAACTCTTCTTCCAATTTCCCCGCCCTTGTTTCCGAGAAACTCTGGCGAAAATAAAAACGAAGATCCCCCACTCCCACACGCAGTCTCTCCCCTTGCGACCCCAAAAACTTCAAACGCTTTAAGCGACCCTCCTTCAAAACGTCCTCCACAGATGGCAGCGCAAACCAACCACTCTTGCACCAGTCTCCATGGAAACCTTGTCTGTTGACTGAAGCTTGAAACTTGGCCTCTTCCTCCGTGGCATTTCCTCTTCGCTACCTCCAGTGGGAGGGTGCGAACAAAGTTGGGATTCAAAGGAGCACACAAATAAGGCAGATGAACAGTCAAACGGATTTCTTTGTGTTCGTTTCTGGAGACATTTCTTTGCGAGTTACGCTGGGAGACAACGAGTAATTAGTTCACAATTAAAAGATAGTGGAAGATATTAACCGATTGTCCTGTAAGAAAGAGAGAGAATGCTTTGAAGAGTTTTAAGGAAGAAGCGGGAAGGAGAACCACTCCTAAACTATGCCTTTGTTCTTTTATAATGTAAGCAGAATGTCTCGCAAGATTTTCAGTACGAACTATATGGCAAATATTAATATTCGAAAACGTTTTCCAGCCGAAATGCTTCTGAAAGTGGAAAATTATTGTCAAATAAATTTGATCGACTAGAATTTCACCAAAATTTGACGGAGATGGTTAAAATTGCAGTGCCGAGGAAGAATTATCACAATGAAGTGATCTGACGGGGAATAAAAGAAAAAGTCTTGAGAAGAGCTAATGAATGAATAAACTCTTTCGGAGAATTGGAAAATTCCTGGTTCTTCTGTTCATTGACAGCCTAGTTCCATTTCTTTTCTTTCGTTATAGCTAGTGTTTAAGTTGGGAAAAAATGTCATTTGTCTAAGGTCATTTGGCACATATAGGTCCCACACCGGGAATCAAACCCGGGACCGCTTTCTCTGAAGGCGAACGCGCTGCCCCCGCTTCAGGGAACCCTTAAGGATAAGGTACTATGATTTAAGGCTTTATAATCGATATCTGTTTATGTATATTGCATTTCCTTTTGTTTATTATTCAGGATGTTAATTTTGTTTCCCGATGACATATCCGAGAATAAAACGAAAATAATTCGAAATGCAATTATTTTCCCCAGTTTGCTAGACTAGCATTAAAGATATATAAAACAAGATTTAGTTAGGATAAAATAATCTTTCAATTCCTCTCGTGCTGTGTTTAATTTTTTCTTTAATTTAAATTACTTAAATTACTTTTCTGTAGTAATAAGATCATGTAGTTAAATATACGACACAGACTCAGGTTTCACTTTGTGGTATTCATAAATGCTATTCATAAATGCTGTTCATAAATGCTATTCGTAAAAGGTGTTTCTTTGTGAACATGAAGATGTAGCTTGACTACGAAAGCTTGGTCGTCCTGTTGTATATTCTTGTGACGTAGTAAAAGTTATCGTGAAGCCGTTATATAGTTAAATTTAAAATATTTCACAACTTAGACCCTTTTAAGATAAAAGAAAAAAATTAATTGTCCGGTAAATAATGCCGTCCTAAATGGCAGGTCCCTGATAAAAAGATCGTCTATGGATCATCTGTACCAGATTCCACAACAATGTTAATTATCTTTTTGGAGAATAAACGCGCCCTTTTCTCGATATTCTTCACCCATTCAGATCATTAACTTATCTTATACTGCATCTGTCATTGTGCTTTCATTCATCCTCGGTAGGCCCGGCTTGAGAAATGAGCGTGTTGGGAAAGGACTTCAGTCTGGGGATTTTATTAGACGTGGATAACTCGTATCGTCTTATCATGAAAAAATCAGCGATATTTATGCGTTTCTCAGTGTATGCATAAATTCCAGATTCAGAGTTTCCAAGGAATTGAATTTGATTATTGGAAAACGTATTCAAGGAATAATAGAAAATTATGCGCATTAGGAATTTTTCTGGTAACATTTTTACAGAAGGAATTTTGAATAAAAAATTTCAAGAATTAATCTATCGCAACCATTAGTAATCTCCAAATCTTAGACAGAATTCGTCTTTTTCATTAACTAATATTTTTATTTATAATTCAAGATGATAGTAATTTGATAGTTAATAATGTTATTATCTTAATAAACATTCCCATGCAATTAATATTAATGAATGAAAATGTATCTCCTGCAATGTAGAAGGTAATTGGTCTCTTGCAAATAACCTTAGCTGTCGAGGCACAAAAAGTATAAAAAATATTGGTCTTTACGTTCGCTGCAACATCCAATCTTCAGCAACTAGAAGTGATTGCACGGATTTATTGTTCATCGCTTAACTTTCTTATCGTTTAAATAATAATATCTGAAGCCGTAAGTGTTTGAGTAATATCTTCTTTTGATAAAAAATATCTTCTTCTTCGTTCTACGTATTAATACTCCTGCTGCGGTAGCTATCTCTCCTCCGGGTCTTTCTCCACTTTCTGTCTTTTGTGCGTATATAAACAAAAAAATAATACTTCATTTGTTGAGTCAATGCTTCTTTTTCGTATATAAATGTCTGAAAAGCTCGTAAAATTTAACCATGGTTTATTTTTAGTGTTAGTTTAATCTCATGTCATGTGGATATTTACTAATTGCATTATGAGTATATTTGCTTGTACTCTTTGGATATTAATAGAAATTAAATTATTTTAACTCATAATAAGAAGGAGAAAAATTATCGAAAGCATTACGAACTTGGGTATCTGCATACGTTTGATAAAAATGTATGCATAGAGTTTCCTTTTTACGGCTTTAATACATGGATGGCAAGAGGCCGGAGGAAAGAGAAGATTAAATGATTTAGGAGATAAAATGCTATAGAAGAATGATAGAAAAGACAGGTCGAGTAAATCAAATCTGATACTTCGTAGTGCAAATGAAGAATGTTAACTTTGCAGGTAAAAGAGTGTAACTATGAAAGCACCCAAGCAAAAATGGATATGAAGAAAGTCTGACAGGATTAGGACTCGAACACGAATCTTCCACATGCCGATCGGATGCTATATTCAATTAAGCTATCAAGCCAACAAATTTAATCAAGCCTTTTTGGAAACCACTCGCCCTTGGCTAAAAAGTCTCTCAAAATGGTATGTATGAATATACAGACTAAATATTTAAATTGGTAGATGTATCCGCCCGGCAAGTGTAAGATTAGAATTCAAGACTTGGTTCTATCAGACTGTTTTCTCAAAGTTTTTCCTTGGGAAGAGAGATATCTCTGGAAAAGGTTGATAAAGAGAGGAGTAAATTTAATCGGTTCACAATGGAGTGAAATAGACTCCTGAAGTCAGTACTGGGAAGAAGTAAATTATATAGAAGCGTTTCCCAAATCTTTATACGCTACCACTCAGTTCGTTTTTCGTTCCCCTTGCTCCCGAGTCACTATCTACGCCATATATTATTCAAATGCGGAAAAGAGCATAAAGGTAAATAAAAACTACAGTGAGAAAAATCAGATCAGAATATAGGAAATTACTTATACTTTATTACTACCTAAATCTCAATAATTCAAGTGAGGAAGAAAGGCTTTGAAGTAGAATTCTGTTGCGTCCACCTAGATTAGTCAAGCGCCCCTAGGAGGACGGTATTGTCCAATTTATAAAATCACTGTTATAGAGGAAGAACTAGGCAGAATTACGAGAGATTGCTAATAGTTTAGAGTAGGAATTCTGAGAGATCGAAATGATCGGCAGGGGATAGGACTTCATGTAAAGTTGAAACATTCCTATCTTGAGATTGTTGACCCATGCTAACGATTGACAATATCGTTATATTTGTATTTGTAAATAATTGTAAAAGAGCTCATAGAAGTATTGCAAAGAGATAAAAATGGAGTTTGGTAAGAAATTGTAAGAACCGAGAAGGATGAATGGAAGGAAAAAACGCGAACTGGAATTACCTTGCAAAAAATAATCGCGTCAGCTTCGCAAAGACACAATGCAACATTTTGAAAACTGCTCCTCTCGTCGACAAGAGTTTTCCGTTGACATTTTGCGGAGGCGAAGAAAAAAATTCTCGTTGAGAAAATACAAACTAAATGTGGAAACATACAAAAGAGTGCTCTCGGAGGAGAAATAAGACTCGAAAGACCTCGTTATTCCTTGAAAATCCCAAGAAGTTCAAGTCCTTGAAGAAAATCGGCGCAGTTTCAGTCATAATTAAGATAACTGAAGACTTTTACGAGATGAGAACTCCTTTATTGCGGAAAACCTCATAATTGAGGCTACAGAATGAAATTTCTTGGAGAATTCTGAAAACTTGCTTGATTTTTTATTCTGTAATATTTAGCGGCAATCAGCTCTCAATTTTAACTGTATACCGGGTGAAAAACGCCTTTAAATTTAAAAACTCAAATATTTTTCCTCTTAAACCGACGGACACATTTAGAAAGAAATAAGTTCCCAAAAGTACGCACAATTGTTGAAATATGCTAAGGATTTGATCGGAGATGGGGAAACTGTGGCCTTTAGTGGCATTCAATACGGCCATTATTTTACCACATGAAACTAATGAACGTAGTAAACTAATTTAGTTTCTCAGTCTTATTCATTACCTCAAGCGAAAGTACAATGGAAAATATTCTACTCGTAAAATTCACAGTGAAAGGTGATATCTTGAATAAATCCATAATGTGGAATAGAAGACATTTTACTCTTTCCAGAACAATTTTTAGTAAAAACTTGAATTTAGTTTCAACGAATGATTGATGACAGTTATTCCTTGAATCTAGTCGTGTGTTTCTTTTGTGCATATTAAAAACAGTAGAAGAGAAAGTACAACAACTTCTCTTCATTTGATATTCTCCTTTAAGTTTGTACAAGTTCTTTCGTACAATATCAAGAAGAAACTATTTGTATAAATAAAATGTACAAATCTAGTGCGGCTTAATTATTTCATATGCGGATATGCCTTCTGATATGAAACGGTCCTCTCTGGATTGGATGAATAAATTTGTCCATAGCTTGTGAAATTTGATGGAATGCTATACTTCATGTATACAATAGGAATAAAATGGACTATCCATAGAATACACTAACCGTATGTTCTTTTTTGAAACGAAAATGGTTTTGGTGATGTCCTATTTTATTCTAGAGATGCTCAGAAAGTTCCCAAGTAAATTCCTTTACGTTTGCCAACAAACAAAAAAGAAACTTTTATTGATATACCTTCGATCAAAATTGTTTCTTTCTATCCCCTTTATAAACTTCATCTGACTTCGGAAGATTACTCACTTTGAAGTTTTCCTTAGGTTTTTTGCAATGGGCAACTTCTTACGACTCGTCATAGTGATCAGATTTTAAATTCGAGTTTTTTATTAAATATAATAATATTAGAAATAAATGACGATAATGCAATTCTCTCATATGAGGTTTAAATCTAAAATAAATCGAGTACGGTAAAACAAACCGAATGATGGTATTTACAGTTATGTTTAATGCCAGCCAAGTTTCAAATACTTGCAAAGATATTAATACATATACCACGAGTTAGAATCGTGGGATAGAGTTTATTCCGTGAAGTCAGAACTCTAGGCAACTCGCTGGAAATTCTGATTCCATTATCTTCACTTTAGTTGTTATCTCAAGCAGACCATTATTTCTCCCGACAAATGGAATATGAATTAGGCCTATTCACGTGAGTAAACGGAAAGTGTATAGTGGGTAAGGTAAAAATACAGTTGAGCGTAAGGGAACGCGACAGCCTCCGTTTGCTTTGTGCCTTTTCCCTTTGATCCGTGGCAAGGGTGAAGTAGTGCTCGAATGCGGCCACGGCAGCAAAAAGGGGAGTGGAGCACTCGCAATTATGTAAGTTCTAAGAAAAGGAAAACAATTGAAGGGAAAGGAAAATTGTCAGTGGCGAAAAAACACACTCCCGAAACAGACTGAAGGGTTCTTGCTTGAAATTCATCAATTTCAAAAAATCTTAACTTCTTTCGATTTGAGACTGAATAATATTTCAATCAGAGGGCAGATTTACATCTAAATCTACATATGTACCCTACAAGCGGCCTTTCGGCGTGTGGCAGGAGGTGCAAGCACCAGTGAACTTTACGACATGAACGAGTTCTTGATGCCTATATAAATAACTTAATAGCATATTAATTTGATTCATATTTACTTAAAATTCATTAAGAACCTATTGATTTCTTTACTCCATGATTACTATGGGATAGATAGTCATAGCTACAAAAATTAGCCTTAGGGGAAAAATCGACATCGAAAATATTATTTTCTAAATGAAGATACTTTGGAATGGGGTAATTTATCTAGATTAGGTAGGGATTCAGCGAAATTTCGTCTGTTAATCTTAAATACTTGTAAAAATTAATGTTTTCATGTGGAATTAAAATTATTATTGTGGATTTTAAACTGCAATGGTTCAGAAAGAAATAAAGGATTGCTTTCCAGAGGGTGATTGTCTGGGTAGAAGAAATGACCTGTCAGAACTAAGACGATTACGTGTAAGATTTTTATACGTCAAATATACTGTCACTAACTGCGGTTTTCTAAATGGAAAAATATAATCATATCCTACCTGAATGAAAACGTTCTGCGGTCGGATGCACAAGTTTCTCAAATTCCTCATTGATAATTGCGTAAAACATGATTCAGCTTTTCCATGCGTTTAGGCTTTCCAAGTCTATATTGAACTTTCACTCGCAAAATTTAGGGAAACATATTCATCAAAAGAAGCGGTATTTGCCTTCTTTTGTGCTCGACAGTTTCTGTTTGATGGCGACTTCGAGGCGAGCACATGGAAAGACTAGGATTTTTCAATTTAAACTAGATGATCTCACGCTATAGTATGCTGGTGGTATAAATACAGTGTCATCTTTAGTGGACTTTAGCCATCCAGAATATGAAGCAACTGATATGGACTGGATTTTTCCCCTCATTCAAAGATGATCTTTTAATCATGAAACTGTGCGTTTTATTCATCATTTTCATTGCATAGATTCAAGTTTACCATTAAGATCGCGGCCGTTTAGTTTTCCCATCAATCGATGGGAAGATGTCTTAAAATTTAAAAAGACCGCTTTCCGATGGAAAACAGTATAAGATCACGCGTAATTTTTCGAAGAAAAGTTCTTATTCTCAGGTGCTAAATCCGCTAATTAGGCTGTAGCAGTCTTCGACTCCTATTTCTGCTTTCCTTTCCTTTTCCATTTATTTGGCACAGCTAACGTTCTCTGCTGTACTCATCCAAAGCGGGTTTCTTCTCGACTTCTACTCGGTCATGCCTTCCAACAATGTCCAAAATAAATACTTCTTCTAACCTTAGGTTTAACATCCGTCATTACATCCGCTGAAATGATTTCACGTATTTATGAAAAGAACGACAAGGCTAAAACCTCAGAGTCTGAATGCTGCGATAGCCGTACGTGCAGAACGTAAACCGCGCAAATTATATTTTTCTTGCTTTTTCTACCAGGCTTTTGAAGAAACCAGAAAAGGGTTTTCGATAACAATGTTTCATATCTACTCTTGGAAACCCAAGAAAGTATTTCGACTACTCTCCAAGGGATGGCGTCTCTTCACTCCCTGACGATGAGAATGAAGAGACTGCATCCCCTTTGGATAGCAATATAATTTGTATCCCTGGAGTACACTCCGGTCAAATGTTTCAATTTCAATTTCTACTCCGTCTCCTCATGTAAAAATTTAATTACCGGATAAGAGTCCCGCTTTGACTTCACAGAACCTTAGAATGTTAATAATCTAATATGAATAATATTAATGGTAAATATTCCCCCCACATTCAGGATAGGGCTGGAAGGAATTCCCTAATTCATTCCATTTTGATTACCATTCAAATGCTTTTGTGCATTGCTCGCTCACTAAGAATATCAGTTCACTAAGCTCCAGATTTTTAGAAATATATGGAGAAGGTCTTCTATATTCTTTCAGTTAACGCTGGATGTACAATTCAATTTCCTTCTTTTATGTATTCTGAGATCTGTTTCCATCCCCATTATAGATACTATTTCCATATTTATAGTCTTTATTTAGATCATTGACTGCTTAAAATTGTTTTTTGTTATCTTACTCTTACTTGGCTAGACAAAATTCAATCTAAATATGAAAAATTCTATGAATGCACTTTGTTACAGTATTCTCCAGTAAAGCAGTCTCCTCCTTAGATTTATTTTCTTCCATTCGGCAGGTACATTTGCTCTCACATTCCCAATGCAGTATCCTGTCCTTTACTTTTTGCTAACTCATCCCTCCCTTTAAGTCATCTAACATCTTTTACTCTAGTCTCCCCCTCTGTCTTTTCCTAACATTCTTCTCTTTATTGCTTTCTCTAGCTATCCCTCTCCTCTCGTCATGTGACTCACCCGTTTCCTCTATCGATGTTTAATTACTTCGATTAAAACCTTTTTCTCCCCATAAAACTCGTATTTCCTCTTTTTTTGTCAACCCAGCTTAGTTTCTCCATTCTGCCTCATGCCGACATCTCAAAAGCCTCTATCTTTTGATCAAATCCTTTGATATCTTCTCTTCTTAAGGTCCACGTTTCACACTCATACAGTAATTTTCTTAAAGTCTACGTTTCACGCTCCTCACCATGGTTTACAAATCTTTTCCTGATTCCTTTATCGAGACCCTTCTTCATTAGCTCTCTTCGTTTCGCACTTCTTTGAATATCCTTTTCCTAACCTCACCTGGGCACCTTCCATCCCTAGAACGAAGGCTACCCAAGCATCAAAGTTGATCTATTTGTTCTATTTTTTCCCCATATATCCTCACCGTTAACTTAACTATTTGGTCCCTTCCTTATTACGTGAAATGTTACACCTCAAATAGATTTTATTCTCTCTTAGAAATTTAAATAACTACAGCCTTAGAAAACCTACTTGGGAAGTGGGAGACCTGAGTTCAAGCCCCAGTCATGTCGCTACATTTCGTTTCCGTTTATCCTTCAGTTTTCAAGGGCGCGCACCAAATGTACTAAGATTAACATTTTTCTCCATACGTCAAATACTATTTACTTAAGAGGTTCGTTCTTAATGGAAATGCTCATCTTCCTATTTACATCTATCTTTTTCACTTTCCATAACACTATAATTATTGCAAGAGAAGCGGTCTCATTCCACTTCTTGAAATACTAATTAATTTTTGTTTCATCCATACTTTAATTCGAGTTAAATATGAATAAGAAATCACATATCATAGAAAGGATCATTTCCACAAACACTAAGGCGCTGTGATGGACTGGGAATGTGACATATTCCAATACATTAGACGATAAACGTGAAAAGAGAGAGATAGGAACGCAAAGAGAAAAGACCCGCTTCTTTTACGTTTTTTCAGAGTCCCGTGTTTTGCGCATCGCTCATTCCTCACGAACGTAAAATTTATTCTGTGAAAGAAAAGGTCAACGGAAAAGGTATTTGAGAAAACGAGGGAATGACAAAGAGCAAATAAGGAATGTTTTGTGATCAAGGACAGTGACGGTCAGCAGAAAGAGATCGCAACGAATGTGTTATCAGAAGAGAAGGAATGCAAAGACATTTCTACTCTCCTGATACTTGTAGCATGTTTACTTTACCGAATAAATATGGGTATCACGAAATATCTCCTAGAGAAACAGATGTGAGATCTGAACATCACCGTTATAACCTTAAATATAATACTTTAAATACTGCGTTCAAAAATTACAGCTCCAAAATCTCCAGCTAGAAGCATGCACTCACTTCGTGTTTCTCTAGGAAAAAGGAAATCTGATTAGCACATTTTTATTCGTAATTCTGTGCAATTAAATTTTCTTTTATACAAGCAAAGAATTTTACCTACTGGACTCAAAGCAGTTGTTATAGTTGGTCAGATCCAGACTTATCTAAAGGGTGTCTCTAAAAAATAATTGCTATTGATAAGCATACAACTACCTCTGTATACGATCTGTGTATTAAATATATTTCAAGAGCATTCCCTATTTCTGTTAAAGAGAATTTGGCAAGATATAGACATTTTTCTATATTAAAATCACAAACGCTCTGCAGTGACTGGTAATTATCCCAGATTATTGAAGATTTGCTTCGTACGTTTTCGAAATCACGTGATCAGGCTTGTTTACTTTTGGTGAAGATCAAGCGTTTTGACTCACGTCAGTTTTTTGTTAAAACAAGTAGTTGAATAATAAGTCTCATCCAGCAGCACATAGGCTTAGTAAGTCGCAATATTATTTACTTTGTAATCTTAGTCCCTATGTGGAATGTGAAGTAAACATGATGGTGGGATGGTGTCGACGATCCTAACCGGGTTTCCTAAATGAAAATCAACGGATTGTCAGTTTTCCTGAATATACAATTTTGAAGTATAAACTCACAGAGACTTTCCAAGTGTAATTATCTTTAATAATCGAATAATTAATAGTAAATCTTTGACTCCCTGCTGGAAGTAACACATCGTGAGCTACTTTCCAATATGCTGCTTCTATGGTTTACTGTATAAGTTAGAAATGCGATACCTATCATCTGATAGAGAAGAAAACGACCTTTTTCGAAACCGGAGGTCGGAGAGATTAGACTATCTAATTAACTCTAAACTCTTTTTTCCTATATTTCTCGCGGATTTTCTGTCGTATAAAATTCAATAAAAATTAAATTACTACGAAAAAGAAATGATATTAGAACAAAATTGGTATGAAATCGGAACTCTGCAGATAAGCTTCCTATAATTATTCTTACGTCGCATATGTTTAAAATCACCTTTTTAGCTTTCATCTGCATTCACATGAGATTATATAAAAATTTTACTGAGTACTTTAATTATTATTTAGCGACTCTTGCTTTTGCGTTCTTATTTCTAGGTCATTATAAGTATTTCTGTTTTAATATCTTTCAGTGAGTATTCTCAGTATGCCTGTGCTTTTTTTTTCACAGCTCCTTCCTGTAGGGTGTTTTCCTGTTTTGAATAACTTTCGATAAGATTCACATTGAGTTTTCAAATCTACAACGATTTTTTAAATTCCTAATTAATTTAAGTTACCTATTATTATTTAAGAATCATCTATTTCACATTGAAAATGGGTTAAATGGAAGTAAGGAGTAAAACACGAAAATCTCAAATTCGCCTAAAATAAAGATGTTTATTTACTTATTTACTACGCCACTTAGAGTTCTTACTTTCGCGCAAATATCGGAGCATTTCTTGTGCGCAGTCAAAGCAAATGTAAACAAACCCGAAAGAACAAGTGTCGAAAGCTATCAACAGCCAAGAAAAGAAGATTCTAGGATAGAGTACATTGGATAAGGAATTCGTGTGAGTGGGGGAATGCGCGAAAATTTCCGCGCAGGTTGTTTGTACACGACTGAACTGTGCGCTTAAATATGGGAACTTAATTTCCCTCTAAAAGAGTTAAGGAGACATGACTCCTTTCGGAAGGGGAAAGTTTAAGGAGACTCGCTCGAAAATAATTACAAGACTGACAAAAGAGTGGATGTGAAAACTGAAATTATTATCATCATTACATGTTTTTATCTCTTTGAAACTCGTTAGCGAGTTCACCCTTCTCCACTCACCTCTTCTGCTTCCCAATTTGCAGGCTTCCGCCTTGGAAACATCCACTTTTTCGTCGACGAAAAGAAACGAAAGCCAGCGGCTACAGTAGGAAGGTGTTTAAGGGGCTCTTTTTCAGTTGGGGGAGACAAAGAAACGAGAAAATGGCGTCTCGTTTAAGACGAGTGTTCATTTTAATCTTCCGCCTCCTTAGAGATGTGCGTGCCGCCGTTGATTCAGAAGAAGCGCAACACAAGGGAAATCTCAATGGAGATTCGTTTCCTTTTCCCTTGGGCACGTTGTTACGCTGTTAACTATAAAGGGGAGAATAGAAGAAAGTGGGTGCCGGTTTTTTCTCTCCCCTCTCTCTGTTATTTTCTCTCCCCTCTATTCAGAGGAACAATTTCGGTGGCCAACCCTCCAAATGTTAAAACGAAGCTTTATTGATTCAGAACTCATGCGCATGACTTCCTTTAGTATTATAACGATATATTTCATATAATTACACCAATTTACGAGTAAGTCAAGGTCAGGTGGCAACATTTCCAGTGCCTACCGGAAGGCAAGTGGGTGGCGCCTTAACTTCTGGTGAAAGAAATTAAAAATTTTTTCAGACTATACATACGTACTTCAACCGTTAAATTGTGACGCTACAAGAAATTTATTTATAGCTTAATTTATTATGTATATTATAACGCGATCAAAGAATTCTAATTCTTCTAGTGCATGAATGAATTAAAAATGAATTAAATAATTTTCATAATTATGTTTTGTCAAAATTGCTTTATTAATTCCATACGATGTAAGATATCATGAAGACATTACGTAGCCGTAGAAAGAAATGAGCATTCAACGCAAACGTTTAATATTTTTATTAGGGAGTTTATTTTCACTAGTCTTATAATTTGATTTATTAAGGAATGCGTTAAATTATGTTAATGTTGTGAATAAAGAAGCTTCAAGATAAATTTTTCACATATGAGGTTAAAGATCAGAATATACAATTGGTCTTATGATTTCACATGCGAGGAAATGTAAATACATATGGCCTTCCGATGAAACAAGGGCCCAATCCATACCACAACCATTTGGTTAGATTATAGAAGATCCGAATTTGATTGATGCTTTCGTAAGCCCTTCGCGTTATCCAGATTATTATGCACCATACTTTTCATTTTGGAACTTTATCATTCCAGAAAAAATCTTCTTTCGAATAAATTAATTTCTTCAGTTCAGCTAGAAGCATATATTAATTGAATTTATTTCTACTATTAATTGAATTTATTTCTCTACTGAAGAAGAACTTATTATAGCTACGGGAAAGATACAGAATATAAAATTGTCTGATAAAATCAGGCAATGGTAATTAGGAAGAGGAAGGGAAAACAGAGAGGAAAGTTGAAATAACCTTCGTGTTTTTTAATATATAATATTTCTGTTTAATTTAAATATCTTGTCAATTGCTATTTGCGTACGCGGTATGTGAATTTCTGAATCTTACAATTATTTTACTTTCAGCTGATTATTTTGAAAATACGTTATAATACAAAATGACTGTTTGATTCCTTTGCTCTAGTTTTAATGTTTTAATCTTTAATTACCTACAGTTTCAGTTTCTTTGCTACTTCAATCGTAAAACTGCAGCAAAATAATACAGTTTTCCCTTGACTCGAATTTACCCCTTAAATTCAGACAACCGTGCGAAGCTCTAAGGCAAATCCTGCGAGTTACATTTTTCTGTCGCTTCAACACGCGCACAAGTGGTCCAGCAAGTTGATTCTGCAAAATTAGATTACCATGATTTTGAGCATTATAAAATATAAAACTAGCTCATTCCCAATTCTTGAATAGGAAAGCATATCAAACTGATACAAGAGTAACGTATTCCCTCGCTATTTTCTTCATAGACCAATTGGTTTTTTCAGTTTTTCTGTTTATATTTTGAGTTTATTTAGATATCTTTTTTTTATTAACATTAATTCAAAATTGAATATATATAAACCTTAGGAAAAAGGCATATAAATCCTGACATGCTCTTGAAATATTTAGTTTGAGGAAAGCTATATCCCATCTTGTACATAAACTTGCCCCTGGATGTTAGACAACCACTCCTTTACATTCTTCCATTCATAACTATTCTTTCGCAATAGCTTCTTTCCCTTCAGCGATACTGGATGTAAAACGCAAGAAAAGGAAGGCAAGTCTCTCTTTCCAAATTTATTTTGTTTATGGTGATGGTTTAAGAGACCACAATTTTATCATAGAGTGATCAGAGGCGAGGTAGTTTTCAATAGTGTTCGATGGTAATATATTTATAAACAATTTTCCAAAATTAAAATGAAAATTGACTAAAGCAGGGAGTAAATTTAGAACGAATTTATTTCGCGCGAATTCCGCTCCGACGGGAGGTGGAATTTCGCAATATTCAATTTAGAGGATAAGGAATTGCCGTTGTGTACACTCTTGAGACATTCCATTCTGATTTCACTAATTGCTATCAAAAAAGGCCTTCCCTCGCCTTTTTCATGCGACGTAAGAATAACTCGCGCGAAATTCACCGAGGAATACAGCCGTTTGTGATTCGTTATGGTTGCGACGGCGGAAAACTGTACTACAGTACCCATAAGTAAGGAAAATGGCAGTCGACCCTATTGCAGGACAAAAAAGCGAGGGAAAGAAACCCTGAGCGCATTGTCGCCGCTGCACCAGCCTCGCAATACTAATCTTTTAATTAGTATTCGGCGGTGAGGTTGACCGTTGCAACCGTTTGATGTGGGAATGTGTCGAAGGGACGCATTGGGCTAATGACGTGGGCCGCGGCGCCAACCACTCGCGTTATTCCTTTGTTTTCGTTTCCCATTCGTTCCGTCAATTCGCTGCGCCGAGCGAGAAAACGGCTGGGGAGATTCGAGTGGAAAGAGAGGGAATTCTGTTTCACGATTCCGGTTTTTTTTGCGGCTGCTAGTCTCCACAAACGCCACACGGCAATTTGTTTGTTTCTTTAAATAAAATAAAAGCGGATTGCAAACATTGAAAAAGAGAGAGAGAAACCGGTGGGGTGTGTCGCCCTCTGCGTCTCCTGCTAATTCCTGCCGCCCACTTGAACCAGATTAGGTTGTGAAAGTTGGGGAGATGAAAAGGCGGATTGTTCCTTGGCCAGTCAGCCATGACAAACGGCGGGGCCTTTAATTGGACGCTAATCCCAGAGGCAGCCATGATACAATTGCAAGCTTTGCCGCCAGCCCATGTTGCGTACTTCGCCGATTTTTACTTCCAGGGGCTAACTTAGCGCACTGAGTCACAGACACCGGGATCGAACTCGTAATTAAACTCATTCGGAAGCGATAACGGCGGTTCTTAGACAAGAAAGCGCGCGGAGAAAGGGGAGATAATGGCTTGAGAGAGGGAATATTGTATTGCGTCCCTTTCAGATTTTACACTCGCGTCTCTATCTATTGAATTTCTCGCTCAGAGGCGGTGCCGATGAATTCCTTTGAATTGCCTCTCTCGCCGAATTGTCGCTTCAATGGAAGTTCGTCGCGCGTGCAGTAGTCGCCCTTAATTCCGTTGGGGCCTTTTTGTGCGCGTGTGTGACCCGATGAAAGCACGGGCGTGTAAGAAGGAGACCTTTGTTGGCTTTCGCACGGTGCACAGTCACGCACCGCGAGCTGAAACTCGATTGGTAAGGAGCGTTTGTTTTGTGCTTTACTCGGCATTTCGGTTCGGACGTAGTTGATGGGTATCGCGACAACTTTCTCTCTCCGACGATTTAAGTTCGTCCTTTAATTCAACCTATCTTCTCTAAACGCGCATTTCGAAATGTTGTGCGGTTCGCATATTCTATCCAGTAAACTATCTATCAACTTATTAACAGTTTCCTTCAGGTTAGGGATGAGGAACGTTTGGCAATCGTTTGTCCTTTTTGGGCGTTCTTTGCGCTCTTTTAGTCACTCCTGAAAAATCAGCGAATGAATTTGCTAAGTAAACTTTGGAGATAGAATTTTGATACTTTACTATAACGTAGGAAATACCCAATAAAAGAGTGGCCTGATGTTTGGATGAATGAAAGTACAACGCAGAAAAAATTGTCGTTGGGGGTCAGTCTGGATTCGAGTGATGCTAGGGAAGTGAAGGGAATGATACAAGATTATAAAATAAATAAGATCTCGATTTTTGAGATGTTCATTTACAAGCAAAAAACTATCCATGGAGTAATGTATAAGTATAGCAAGTATATAATAATTCATTTTGAATAACACGTATTTTGGCTGCAGAAAAGGGAATTGATAATAAACCTTTAATTATTCCATCTAAAAAAATTAGGTTATAACAGACTGGTATTAGGGAAATTCAGATAGGAAAATGAGTACAACTGTATTGCTTATGACTTATGATTCATGTGCATGAGTAATCAAAGAGAATGAAACATGACTATTGGGCAATACTGTGACCTACCATTTTCTTCTTTCATATAACGAAGCGTCCTTAGATATCCTCTATATATTATTTTAAAATATCCATTTTTGGTGACCGGGGCTTTTCTCTCTTCTTACTCCACCAATACATGTAAATTAACGACTATTTGAAAGAATAAGCTTCCCGGTTTCTGCTAAAACAGTCAGGCCAATGAAAAATGTACCAGTTGGTCAAAAAATTGAGTTAATATTTGAATCATCGTGTTCCGTCCTGAGGTTGCTATAGAAAGAATTTTTGTTTATTTAGTTATGTTTGTAAATAGTTCTTAACATCGGACATTGCATAATATTTCAGTAAATATTCTTCTTGGTCTTAAAATGATCCAAACGGTTTTTGGAGGTAATATATAGTGTCCATAAACGAAGACCTCGGCGTCGTACTCATTCGTCCACCTTGAATCGTCTTGGAGCAGAACGGAAACTACAGAAACATGAGTATTGCCTAAGGTAAAGGTTTTTTTATACAAAAGTTTCATTATTATAAACGCTTGCTCATTCAAAGTGGACTTTAAGCTAAAGTGACTTTTAGCGGGATGACGTGTATTATAAAACTGTTAAGATGTGTTTTTCTTAATTAGAGACCACTTTGAATTAAAGATTCCTTGCCTAAGAATGATGTTCAATACCGACGACGCGTCATGTAGTTTTTTTAAACAACTTTGCATCGTATTACTTCCTGGTAGTTTTAATTTTTAACCACATTAAAAATTTTGATTATGGGGTATCACGATTAGATATGGGTGTATTCATAGAAATAATTTAATTTTTTAATTATGCGTTTTTATGAATAATCACGATATTTCGTCTCCGATTTTGCAGAAACAAGTGGAGCAGATGCCGTATTTTTCCAAGCGTTTACATTGGCTTCTTCAGTGGACGACGGCAATCAAGAACTATCATCGCAATAAGTCCCGATTGTAACATCGCCAAGTAAGGGTCAGAGCTAACATGCGTAATCGTCCAACTGTTCTCTTCGACAGTAATCCATGGAAGTTGCAACAAGAAAGCGGTAGAGCTGACATCGATTCCCACATACTTTAGTAGATGCAATAGTAGATTGTAAATTCATTCCATAAGAATTCGTTAAAGCTCACAGCTCCTAGTTCAACGCTGGGATTAAATTAGTAATCAGAGAGTAATCTCTATCGTGCTTAATTTTTCTAAATGATGACATTTATACAACTATGAGTTGCAACTACGATGCACGAGATCTTCGAAAATTATCCTGAAATTCGATCGATTCCCACTTACTTTAGTAGGTGTGATTATGCAATGTGAAGTTATACCGTAAGAATTCGTTCACATTCCCAGCTTCAAGCAATACGCTGGAATAGATATTAATAATCATAGAGTAATCTTTATCGTGATTTATTTTTCTGAATGATGACGTTTGTATAACAAATCAATGTTCATTATCCAAGTAAAATACAATTCGGTAAAATTATACTAGGGTTTCAGCAGCTAAAAAATTTATGAGGAACCAACCCAAAAGCAAGAAGGTCTCTCCAAGATCGGCTTAGACTTGTCCCTGCTGTCGTAGATCATTTGCACACTTATTTGATTCGCAGAGGGGATTCGCCTCGACATATGCTGGGAGCCACTGATGTGTGATCGATGATAATCTGGACGTGTCGATCAAGCTTTCAATTGTAGCGTTTCACAAAGGAATCGACTTGGATTCAGGTCCTCCTCTTACAGGTGCTGCTGCCCGATATACCCGATCCGGGAGTTCACGACGGTTTCTCTGACTGCTGGCCGGGCAGAATGTCGATTGGCATGAAAGTCGATCATCGTTGCCTCCGTTCTCGATTCGTGGGGACCACCGTTAGAACTCTTGAGAGATGGCGTCGTCGAATCTTTTACTCCCCTCGACAAAGGGATGATGTTATGTTTCTTCAGGCATCCATTCGACGGCACTGGAAGCGGGCAACGCTTTAGTCTTTGGGAGGAGAAATATAAGTTCTTAATCCATGTGTTCGGAACAACGATAAATGCTCTTACCACTATTATCAGATTGTACTCACATAAGTAGTCGCTCGTATCCTTTAAAAGAATAAGGGCTTCACGACTGAACAGGAAGGGTTCTGGCGGTGCCTGAAAAAAGAAACGAAATGGCTGTGTTAAAATAGAGATTTTTGCCACGAGTGTGCTTCAAATGTGTGCCTTCCAGATGTTTAGTGCGGTCTTTCCGTGGGAACATTACGGGTCATATCATTGAAAAATAATGCGAGCAGTCCCAGTAGGTACATGCGTTCAAAGCCAAGAAAGTTGTTCTGATCTACACATTAGAGTGGTTCAATGTACACGAGATATGCGGTGCGGAATACATTATTATTCGCGAAATCCTGAGAAATTCCGAAGAACGATGGTCAACATACTTGGATAACTGTTCAGAGGGAATGTAGTGTTTGAGAAGTTGACGAGTGATGATCGTATCTGTACTGGTACCACAATGTTTGTTCACTATGGTTACAGGACGTATGGTACTTACTCTGAACCTCCCGTACACCCTTCCACTTCTAGTCGCCCTATATACCCAACGATCCGAGGATTCACAAGAGGGCCTCCAAATATATATAATTTCCCTGGTTTCGGATCTACGTTCGGTGGCAAACGATCGTTCATAGCGTCTTATCGCCCCAACAGGAAGCGTAACATAAACGGAAACAGAAAATAAATTGAACGTTCATCATCAGATGAGATCGATAACCAGGGTGAAATAGCAAGGAACTTCGCAATTTCATTCAAATAAACTCTTACCTTCGTATCCAGCAGAGGTTGGCGAAGAAAACAAAAAGCATTGCTGTTACAGCAATTGCAGTAGTAGCATGCAGCAAGGAGAACATCTCAGAGAAGTATTCCCACGCAATCATCAATGGTATGGAAAATTTCCAACTGAAGTCGTTGCTTCGGCAAGAAGTTTGGTAGTTGCTAACACCGAATGTTGTTGTTAGGGGTTTGTTTAGATTCCTGTCATCATCCAATGCCGTCTGGAAGCTTTGCAATTTTTACACTGATTTCGATTCGAACATTGCTTGGATTTTCAAAACACTCTATTTACACTCCTTTATCAAAATAAAACGAATCTTCTTTTCCGAGCGATCAAAAAGCATTGCCTCTGCTAATCCTATAGTTCTCGAATGAACGTCACCTCAAATGCATCCGTATTGTCAGATGCATTGAATTTCCATTCGCAAGGGGGCGTTATGTAGGACTGGAGCACAAATATTTACTGTGATGTGTGTAGAATTGAAAAGAATTTTGTTACTTGGAAAGCAAGGAAAATCCAAGTTTATTCCCATGGTCATGACATTGAAAGTTTTGGAATACTGAGCAAAGAAAGTTGACATGTTGCTTTTATTATGCATTGTTTTTTTCAGACCTATGTAACATCCTTCTTTGAAAACTTCATCGTAAGATGTTCAGAAGAAGTATAGGCTCATGGGTTGCGCTATAGAAGTCATTGAATATCCTAAAGGTGTTAAATAACGTAAGCAAAGATGAAGGTAATGCAATAATAATCATCTACTTTGTTATTCACAGACATACACATACAAAGGATGTCAATGCACCGCTTGTAATAAAATTTTATGAATTCTCACCTGATGTTTAGCATCCATCGTCCACTCTTCTATCCTCCGCGCAGATGAAGGATGTAACAATAGTCGCTTCTTTCCGAAAGAAGAAAACGAAATCTGGAAAAGGACCACGAAGTACTTTCACGGGGTTGCAAATATGTGGCATATATTTAGCTCCTTAAGAAAGGAAGTAATTTCTGATTATCAATCTCTCTTTAAGGTGCACCCAAAAAAATTTCAAGGTTCGGGTAAAAGGTGAAATTCGAGACTCGATCTCAACGGGTTGCATATTTGACTAAGGATTTTTCCAAGAAGGTGAAGCAGTTTGTATCGTTTAATCAGCCTAAATTCTTGAAGGAAAATCAATAAAATTAGAATTTTACTGAAAAGGCGTAATGTCTCTATTTTGGTATGCTTACATGATCCTAATACGGGAAATCTCACATTTGGCCTACCTTTGAATAGGAGCGAATATAGTTCCCCTGTCAAATGTGAAATACATCTTTCATCCGCGAAGGAATTGCGAGGGCAATCCTTATACATATCAGTGGCGGACACCATTATGTAACTCATGATTGTATTTTTGATCTCCACTTTCTCTTATCCGCTGCATACAATTGAGCCAAGGTGCTAGAAAACTGATCCTAATCTGTGCGAATACTTATGCTATTTTTATTTTCTTAGTGTTGCTTTCGGGATGCTACCGCATTGAACGTCGATGAGATGCCGATGTTTCTTTAGCGTTTCCCTCAGTAGAAGATGGCAATCATCAACCGTGATCGCGATGTGTCCGGATGGTAACATCAACGAGGAAGCATCACAGCTAACATACGAGGGTGGTTCAATAAGTCCGTGACCTCTCAAAGAAAACGCAAGTTTTTCGGCAAAAAAACGTTTTATTTTTCATCATAGTCCCCTTTTAGCTCGATACATTCAGTCCAACGTTTCTCTAGTTTTTTAATTCCTTCCAAATAATATGATTTATCAAGGCCCTCAAAATAAGCATTTGTTTGAGCTATTACCTCATCATTGGAGGCAAATCTCTTTCCCCCGAGCCATTTCTTTAGATTTGGAAAAAGAAAATAGTCGCTGGGAGCTAAATCCGGAGAATATGGCGGATGTGGTAGTAGATGATACCTCAAATTACTTATTTTTCCCATAGCGACTGCGCACGTGTGGACCCTTGCATTGTCCTGGTGGAAGACCACTTTCTTTTTGGCCAAATGTGGTCGTTTTTTCATTAAATCTCGGTTGAACTGGTCGAGTAAGTTGGCATATTATTCTCCATTGATCGTTCTTCTCTTTTGGAGGTAATCAATATGTATTATACCACTTGCATCTCAGAAAACTTTCGTCATGATTTTGTTGGCTGACAGACACACCTGGGCCTTCTTCGGCGCCGATTCTCCCTGAGAAACCCACTGTTTCGACTGCTGCTTGGTCTCCGGTGTGCTGTGATGGATCCATGTTTCATCTACAGTCACATAACGGCGTAAAAACTCATTTGGATCTCTGTTGAACAACACTAAACACTCCTGTGAAGTTGTCACACGCACCCTTTTGTGGTCAATTGAGAGCAAGCGCGGCACCCATCTTGCGGATAGCTTTCTTATGCCCAAATGATCATTCAAAATTGAAAAAACTGAGCCGTTTGATATGTTTGTTGTCTCTACGATCTCGTGCACTTTCAATCTTCGATCGGCCAGCACCATATCGTGGATTTTTTCGATGGTTTCAGGTGTAGAGACCTCAATTGGGCGTCCAGAACGTTCGGCGTCACTCGTGCTTGTGCGACCACTACGAAATTCAAAAAAACCACTTTTTTATCATTGACATTGATGGTGCGGAGCCCCCATAGTATTTGACTAGCTTTTCTTTGGTTTAGGAGATGGTTTTCTTCCGCAAAAAATAATGCTTAATGAGCACTCGGAATTCACTTTTTTCCATTATCGAAATTTCACGAAGTTGTTTGCTTGCAATGACTGTCAAATATAAACAAATTAACATAACTACTTAAAACTTTGATTGTTACCCGTTTAAAGATAGTTGTTGACTAGAGTAGGATTACTTTTCAGATTAAGGAGCGGGAAATACAATAGGTCACGGACTTATTGAACCATCCTCGGATATAATGGTATATCTGTTTTCTTCGATGGTAATCCACGGATGTTGCATCAAGTACGCTGGAGTGCTGTGAATGTCATCCTGAGCTTCGATCGATTCTCACTTTCTTTAGTAGGTGCAAGTATGTATTGTGACATCATTCTTTATAAACTTCGTTGACACTCCCAGCCTCAAGCTCTACTCTGGCATAAATATCAATAAACAGACAGAAATCTTTCTTTTTCCGAAGGATTAGATGTTTATAATAAATCATTATTCATCATACAAGTTGAAAACACTTCAGTGAAATTTGACGTTGTTTTTGACGTTGACGTTGACACTTTTTTCATCTACATACATACCCTACAATCCGCCTTTCGGCGTGTAGCAGGGCGATGAGCTACATTTTTGGCCTGCTTTTATTGCGTATAGTTCGCGGAAAGAATGTGTCCTGAAAACGACCTGTTTTAGAGTCCGTATCTCCTATTATGTTCTCATCGGATCGGCCGAAGTAACAGGGGGGTCGCATAATATGAATCACGTTCTCTTTCTAAATTTCTGAAGTAGTCGCAACTTTACTTCTATTCTCCTTTCTTTCAATGATTCCCAACCTGCATCTGAGAGCATATTCGTAACGCTTGCATTTTTCTAGTAGCATTTTTCTACGAAACATATCGCTTTGCGCTGAATATTATCGAGCTCACGGATACACGTTTCATACGCTGGTCCCCATATGCATTTCGCATATTCAAGGTGTGGCCTGACCAAGGAGAAATAACATCGCTCTCTAACTTTCTTATCCTATCTATCGACAATACGCTTTATAAATCCCAGCTTTTTACTTGCTTTACCGTAGAATGAACGGATTGAGTGCTCCGGTTAAAGTTATTAGTAAGAGATATCCCAAGATATTCAACTTCATCGACAACATTTATGATTATTCCATTTATTGAGCGTGGGTAATTATGACACAATTCTTCATCTTCGAGGAAATTAAAAACGGAGCATTTCTTCACATAGAGCTCCAGCTCCCATTTTTCGCACCACCAATGGATGGTAACTTAATCGTTAGATAGAGAAATACAGTCGTCTTCGTTAGATATTTCTCTATATATGACTGAGTCATCCCCACACACCCTCACCTTACTACCTATCTCTTCACACATGTCATAAATATATATTAGTAATTGAAAAGGTTCAATTAAGCTACCCGGAGATACGCCTGAGGTAACTTGACTCGGTTCGAAGCAACGCCATCAAGTACTACTTGCTGCTCCCGTTCGTGAAGAATATCCTTAAGCCAGTCAATTACTTCGTTATTAATTCCCGCTAATTTTAACTTGTAAATTACCTTATAGTGAGGGACTCCGTCGAAAGCCTTCTTGAGGAAAATTGCATCTAATTTCGGCAGACTTTCGGATGTCGTTAACGAATAGCGCAAGTTGTGTTTCGCACGATTGCGAATTTCTGAATGCGTGCTGGTTCACACTGAAAATCTCATGAAATCTCTTTTCTAAAAATTTCATGGATGAGCTGAAAACGATATATTCCATAACTTTTCCTGATAGCGTAGATAATGAGATTTCATTTCATGGGATTCATCTTTTTATCCACTCTTATAAACTGGTGTTACATTCGCTAACTTCCAATCCATAGGGACATAACCTTCAGTCATTGACTTGGAAAATATAGTTTTGAGATACTTCTTAACCTGGTGATTTTTTCGGCTTAATTTTACCTAAGAGTTTAATGATCCCATCTTCTGTGAAAGATATACTCGGCATCGACACGGATGAATTAATCTCCGGGAGGTTTTCTGTCATACTATCGGGCGTGTATAAGCTTTGGTAAAAGTAGCTTAGGATGCTCGCTTTCTTCTTCGAGTCGCTACTTAAATTTCCATCGCTATCCCTTAGGGAGCTTAATTTTTTAATCTTTCCCTGTACCTCTCTAACGTAAGACCAGTAAGGCCTTAGGGTCCTCCTCATGGCACTCCCCAAAATATTTCTGTTTGAAATTACGGAGGGCGTTACACATCTCTCTTGGTGTCGGATTTCTCTTTCTTGCGCTTCTTTAACTATAGTGATTTCGCTGGACTGAAATCAGGATGATCCTTAACCGCAAAAGCCTTTACTTTCCCATGTAGTTTTCTCTCTTTACGAAGAGCCTTTCGAAGAACGCTGTGATACCATCTAGGTTCGCAATTGTTTTTAGAGTATTTCGAGGTTGTATAAAGAGCTATTTACGAGTATTTCCATCCGTAGGATTCGACGGGTTTTTCACACCACCCTTTCTTGAGGGTATTTTCCTGCGGCGGAAATTTTTTTCCTAAGCTCTCAGCTTAGGTTTTTAAATCCACAAAATAGTTTTCTTCTACGTTCTGTTTTTTCAACCAATCTCTTTCTCTTTTTTAAATTTATGTGACGTAGGTTAGGATGTAACAAGAGACTTTACATTCTCAATCTCGCCATAAATATATATAAAGTGTTCTACCTTTCGGTAGGTTCATGTGCCCCCACATTCCCTATTTAATACCCTCTCCTTCAATTCCCGGTAACTTATCCCACCCCTTAATTCGTCTAATAACTTTTGTCTTTGTCTTCCCCTCTGTCTTTTCCCTAGCATTCTTCCCTCGATCGCTTTCTTCAACAATCCCTCCCCTCTCAATATTTGACCCACCCATTTCTTTTGTCTATTTTTAATACTTCAATCATTACTCTTTTCTCCCCAACCATCTCTAGAACCTCCTCGTTCGTTTTTCTATCGACCCAACTTACTTTCTCCATTCTACGCCATACCCACATCTCAAAAGCCTCCAATCTTTTGACATCCTCTTTTCTTAACGTCCACGTTTCACACCCGTACAACATTACACTCCACACGAAGGATTTTACCAATCTCTTCCTGATTCCTTTATCCAGTCCCTTTGTCATCAGTTCCCTTCGCTTCATGAAGGCTTCTTTCGCTAATACTATCCTTATTCTAATTTCTGTCGAACATCTTCCATCCTTAGAAAGAAGACTGCCCAAGTATGAAAACTGGTCTACTTGTTCTAGTTTTTCCCCATTCACCCTTATCGTTAATTTATCATTCTTTCCCTTTGAAAACCTCATAATCTTAGTCTTTCTTACATTGATTTTCATCCCAAACTCCTTTGCTTTATCATTTAGTGCATTAACTAGGATTTGCAAACCCTTTTCCGAATCGCACACAATAGCTTTATCGTCTGCATATCTTACTGACTTCACTAGTTCCCCACCAACCCCCCCTTATCTGTTTCATCCCAAGCTTCTTTGATCATTTCTTCTGCATATAAGTTAAAAAGAGATGGTGATAAAGGACAGCCTTGTCTTACTCCCCTCCCTTACTCTGCCCATTCCGATTCCCCATTAGCAACTCTTACTCGTGCGGTCTGATTTAAATACAAATTTTGCACTAAACGCCTATCTTTCCAATCCAACCCAATTTTCTTTAGAATCACCATCAGTTTTGGCCATTGAACTCTATCGAAGGCCTTTTCAAAATCAACAAAACAAACACAAACGTCCCTTTTAAATTCTAAGCTTCGTTCTACGAGAACCCTCATGACCCCAATTGCACCCCTCGACCCTTTTCCTCTCTGAAAACCGAACTGGTCATTTCCTATGTGTTCCTTAGTTTTCCCCTCTATTCTTCTATTCAATACCTTTTGAATAACTTTTGCCACATGAGATATTAAGCTAATTGTTCGGTAGTCCCGGCATTCTAAGGCATTATTCTTTTTCTGTAACGGAATCAGGATAGACTTGGTAAAATCCTCTGGCTACTTTCCTTCGTCGTAAATTTTCCTACATAAATCATAGAATTGTTTTTTACCCTTTCCCCCAAGATTCTTAAGAAATTCTACAGGAATCTCGTCCACGCCCGTTGCTTTCTTCTCCTTCATGTCCCGCAGTGCCCTATCAAGTTCACTATCTAGTATATTCGGCCCAAGATCATCTTCCTCTACTTCTTGTATGCCCTCAATCTTAATGTGGGTAGGCTTCATGTCTTTCGAATACAATTCTTCCACATACTCTTTCCATCGTCCCCTTATGCTTGCTGGCTCCCTTAAGACGTTTCCCTTGTTAGCCCTAATAGCGGCCATTTTATTGCTAATTCTATTCCCTGTTAATTGTTTTACTTTTCTGTATAATAGGTCGACCCTCCCACTTTCAGCCATCTTCTCTATTTCGATACACTGACCCTGCCACCACGATTCTCTTGCTTTATTTGTTACCCTCCTCAGTTCGTTGTTTAGGGCCCTGTACATTCTACGCCCGTGTTCTATGTTAACACTTTTCCATTTCCTTCTTTCCTCCATTTTATTTATCATTTCAACCGTCACCCATGGTTTCCTAATTTTGTTTTGGTTGACCCTCCCAATGGTTCTTTGGGCACTATCCTTGATGCTGGTTTTCATCTTTTCCCATCCCTCGTTTACGCTGAGTTCCCTTTCTATACCATCTAGAGCCTCGTTGACTGACTCTCGAAACTCTCTAGCTTTCCTACCCCTGAGGACTTCTACGTTCCATTTGGGTGCGGTTTTTGCCCTATAAATCTTTTTGAATCTAAGCTCGGTCTTCATTATTACTAAATTATGATCCGAGTCTACATCAGCACCAGGATAACTTCGCGTGTTTTTAACACTATTTCAAAACCTCCTCCTCCAAAATATAGTCGATTTGGTATCTATCCGTGTCCCCCGGCTTTTTCCATGTGTACCTCCTTCTGTTATGGTGTTGAAAAAGGGTGTTGGTGATACAGAGGTTATTCCTTTTGCAAAAATCTACCAGTTTTTGTCCTCTGTCGTTTCTATTTCCTAGATAGAACTCTCCCACTTCGTCCCCATCTTTTCCCTGCCCTACAACAGCGTTCCAATCTCCCATTACAATAAGGTTTTTATTGCCTTTCACCCTTCCAATAACCTCTTCTATTTGTTCATAAACTAAATCTATTTCATTCTCACTGTAATCGCTAGTAGGGAGGTACACTCGCACTATCACAGTGTTTACTGGTTCAGCCTTAATTTCTACAGACATTACCCGGTCGCTTATCAGTCCGGTGGCTATCACGGCATTTCCCGCTTCCTTGTCCAACACTATAGCAACCCCTCTCTGGCTATCATTTCCCCCACTGAATATGACCCTCACATCATCGCTCCAAAAATCTCCCCCATCCTTCCACCGTACTTCGCATAGCCCCAGAATGTTTATGTTGGACCTCTTCATTTCTAACTTTACGTTTTCTAACTTCCCTTTCCTAAGCATCGTTCTCACGTTCCAGCTCCCTACTCTGGTTTCCTTGGTCATCTTCTTCTTTTCTTGTGTCGCTGTTAGGTAAGGATTTCGTGGAATGACGACCGGGATGGCCTTACCACCATCCCTGCCGGGCACGACACTCTCCCTAGTGGGCTGAGTCCCGTTTGTGCCAGGGACAATATAATTATTGTGGCATATCATATTCATGGGATAGATAGTCGAGGTGGTCTCCCCTTGCCTTCCTCAACAGTGTTTTTAACGTGACACCATCACTCATATAGGCCGCCCCACTGGGGTACAGATGCCTTTGCAGCCGCCTCACTGAGGTACAGACGCTGCGTGGACTACCTTTCGTCTGGACCCCACCTATTGACGTTTCTGGCATGAGTGACTCTACCAGGAACAAAGTTCCAGCCAGTATAGTTCTCTAGGTCATAGGAACACGAGGGCCCCTTCACCACGTCAAGGTGTAGTCCGCAGAAGGGATAAAATTAATAAAGTAATTATATTTATAAATAAATAAAGTACATTATTATAACCTTCATTATTCTGTAATTCGCATTAACTCGACGAAAATTTTCCAGGTTTCTTCTGAGAGCATATTTGTTACACGTGACTCGAAATAATTAAACTCTGTGACCAGTGATTCCTAAAAACTCTCAAAATTCGCTCTGTGATGTAGATAAATCTTGCGTTATTACCTCCTTAAATTTGTCTAACTTCATATTGATGTCTAATATATACTGATCGACAAGGCCTTCGTCAATAGAAATTCTATTTAAACTTCCCGGAAAGGTGATTAAGAAAAGATAAGACTTGGATAACTGTTCAGAGGGAATGTAGTGTTTGAGAAGTTGACGAGTGATGATCGTGTCTGTACTGGTACCACAATGTTTGTTCACTATGGTTACGGGACGTATGGTACTTACTCTGAACCTCCCGTACACCCTTCCACTTCTAGTCGTCCTAAATACCCAACGATCCGTGGATTCACAAGAGGGCCTCCAAATATATATAATTTCCCTGGTTTCGGATCTACGTTCGGTGGCAAACGATCGTTCATAGCGTCTTATCGCCCCAACAGGAAGCGTAACATAAACGGAAACAGAAAATAAATTGAACGTTCATCATCAGATGAGATCGATAACCAGGGTGAAATAGCAAGGAACTTCGCAATTTCATTCAAATAAACTCTTACCTTCGTATCCAGCAGAGGTTGGCGAAGAAAACAAAAAGCATTGCTGTTACAGCAATTGCAGTAGTAGCATGCAGCAAGGAGAACATCTCAGAGAAGTATTCCCACGCAATCATCAATGGTATGGAAAATTTCCAACTGAAGTCGTTGCTTCGGCAAGAAGTTTGGTAGTTGCTAACACCGAATGTTGTTGTTAGGGGTTTGTTTAGATTCCTGTCATCATCCAATGCCGTCTGGAAGCTTTGCAATTTTTACACTGATTTCGATTCGAACATTGCTTGGATTTTCAAAACACTCTATTTACACTCCTTTATCAAAACAAAACGAATCTTCTTTTCCGAGCGATCAAAAAGCATGGCCTCTGCTAATCCTATAGTTCTCGAATGAACGTCACCTCAAATGCATCCGTATTGTCAGATGCATTGAATTTCCATTCGCAAGGGGGCGTTATGTAGGACTGGTGCACAAATATTTACTGTGGTGTGTGTAGAATTTAAAAGAATTTTGTTACTTGGAAAGCAAGGAAAATCCAAGTTTATTCCCATGGTCGAGACACAGAAAGTTTTGGAATACTGAGCAAAGAAAGTTGACATGTTGCTATTATTATCGATGGCATTTTTTTGCTAATAATGCACCTTTCTTTGAAAACCTTATCGTTCGAGGGTCGTATAGGAAGGATAGGCCTTCAATTCATGGGTTGCGCTAGAGAAGTCATTCAATATTCTCAGGATGCTTTATTTAACGAATGTATTGATGATGGTAATAAGATTTCAATCCACTGCTCTATCATTCCCAGAGTTCCTCAAATATCTTTTCTATATGCAGACGATTTTAATCCACCTCTAGCAATTAAATACTATAAATTTTCACCTTATGTAGAAGTGGCGTTTTGTATTCGTCGAGTTCTCTTCTATCCACCACGCAGATGAAGCGTGAGAACAAAGGCCGTATCGATTTTTCCAAGATATACGAGTAGGAAATTTTATCTTTTTTAATATTGTTTACTATTTAAATTTATAAGGAATGGATGAAAGTTTTTATTTATTTCTTATACATATTTTCAGTACATTTGAAGTTATAAGGACTTAGTATCTATGAATAACAAATGCAATTTTTAATTTTGGGCTCTCTGATTTTCCTCCTAAAATATTGGTCATGTTTTCTTGAGGTACGGACGTTAAGGTTCTTAGATATTCTTGAAATAAAAGGGATTTGGTACGGGGGAATTTAAAATTTATAATGTCTTGGATGTTTTGAGAATTACATAGCAATGAATTGTGATAGTGTTTGATGCTAAAATCTTACTTACGTTGTAATTAACATTTATGTGCATAATTGTATTCATCGCTATTGATATGATAATTTAGCTAAGTACGCCATCATCCCTCCGTTAGGTTATTCGCTTCCTTTGTGATGTTCAGCAGCCAGTTGTTAAGTTATGCTGGTGTTCCAATTATCCCTGACTGAGAATGTAAGGAGATGTTTCCTTTAATTATTAGCTGAATGCAAAAAATTATGAGCAAATCAGTACGTTAATTATTACTACAGTTCATCCGAATCATCGAAGCAACTTAAAAGTCTGTAGTGTTGGTGCACCTAATATAGAATCCCCCTGCGTCACGCCATGAAGTCCTGCAGTGTTCGAGAGGATTTTGAAGTCTGAGAAAATGCTCCTGCCAATCTTCTTGCGAATTTTTTGTGCTCAGGAGAAATTCACTAGCTTTTGTGACGCTATCAACTTTTATGACTACCTTTTACTATAATGATTTTTGCCACGAGTAAGCCTCAATGGCGTGCTGGAAGGAGATTCTAAGCACATGATCTAATTTGATTCTGTGCAATATTTGAGAGTTTCTTCCGTGAGAGTATTATGCGTCATTGCTCTTATCTATCATTAAGTAATGCAAACATTGCCGTTAGGTACATGCATTGAAAGCGAAGTGTGAAGTTTTGTCTACATATTAAATAGAGTGGATAAATCCTGGAGAGTACTCGTAAACCCAAGATCTCCATCTTTCCGAGTCTCGTAAGTTGAGATATTTATCTAATGATATTTGTTGGTGTAAGGGGTTATTCGCGAATATAACATGTTCATGATGCGGTGAATCCCCGAATATATTCGGATTAAATCCATGAGATTTTCAATTAAACAAAACTTTGAAAAGTCAAGCCTCGTCAAGTTTCTGTATCTGTTCCGACAAGGTATGTCAGTATGTAGGTAATCATTAAAATCGTTATATGTATAATATCCTCATTTGTATTATATTAAATAATTTCCGTGATCTCTCTTTCTATTTCTGTCAGTTTATTTGTTTGTGCAAATCTATATTCATGAACGATTCAATCGATTTTAACGAAATTTCCCATACTTGGGGTTTGCTCCATGTAAAGTACAGTTGTGAAATCTTTAATTCGCTAGATATTTATTAATTTTCGTTCCTAAATGGTTGAGTTTCTTTTAATGTCATAGTCGCTTCCTTACAACCTTTCTTAATTTTTATAGTAGTTCTCGACTTAGAATCGGAATGTTGGCTTACTTACATATTACTTAAATGGTACATCTATTAACATGACATTGCCCTGAATATATATTAGTATTGCGATAACTATAGATCACGCAAATGATTCTAAATCAAATGATAAAAGCTGCAAGTGAGGAAGAATCATGTAAAATTTTTGTAAAATTTGATGAAGAAGTAAGAGCCACTTGAAATGAGGTGAAGGAACTATTCAGTTATATTATGATTAAGCATGCATATTGAAAACGAAAAATACGCTTCTTTCATAACTTTGGAGCTAGAAAAGCCTAACTTTGTAGAAAGACAAGTATGTTTGGTATCGTTTACAATGGAATGTATTTAACCTGAATATTATTGCGTTCTTAATTTAGTAAGGTTCCTGCAATCTATTATAAACATGAATAAATGAACATTCATTTCTGAGGTTACGCCTCAGCAAAGATTTGAGTGGCCGAAACATTAGAATCAATTGATAGTATTAAAATGTTGTCGCTTCATCAATTACTAGAGCCGTTTTTTAATATATTCCATTTTTATTCTTTATCATTATTATATGATGGTGTCTTTATACAACAGGAAGCTGTTTTTCCAATAAATTACGAAGATTGCTCCAGCTAATCGGGTAGTTTTTTAATGCACGTGTCCTCCACTCCATCTAAGGAATTAAGATTGTCAGAATCTCGATTACTGAAGAGGCGGCAAGGAAGACTGGAGCGGGAAATTTTAACGATTATGAAAAATTTTTGTCCAAAATAAAAAAAAACACTCCGCAAACACGGAGAAGAGAACCCAAGTTAATGATCCTTCAATTTCAGATTAATCATAGAAACTTTCGGATTTTTGATCGAAGAAATTTGATATAATATAATTTATATCCATTTAATAATATAATATATTATATATTTGTAGGTCCGGTCTTGGGCAAAGACCAGATAAGCAGGATAGGCTAGCGAGCCGGCAATCATTGTCCAAGTACCAATGAAAATCCTCGGGTTGATTATTTGTCTAATAACATTTGTATTGATCATGTGAATGGAATCAAAGTCAACCTGATAGGAATACGAAGTAGTGTTTCAGAAATACAGTTGTATGGCTTATCTTTTGATTGTTAAGAAAGAAAGCAATTTTTGATGATCACTATCACTGTAGGGCTCCAATTTGAGGATTGAATTTTGGATCCAAGGAGTTTTGCGAATATTCCAAGCCTCGAGTAAAACGCGACGTTCGTTTGTGGTTTGATCTTGACGGATTGCTTTTATCGTTAATGTTTTTCTCCAGAGAGTGAAAGCAATTTTAAGCGCTTTTTGTTATCGAAGGAATTCAATTCCATGTGAAAAGTCGTTTTCTACGCCAATCGAAGAAAATTTTCATTTTGGTCTTGGAATATCGTTTCGACTTTTCAGTAAATTTTGAGGTTATAAACTTTCCCCTACCAAAGGACAACGAGTTTGATTGTTAATTCCGTGCTCAAGGATTTTGTTTAAAAAGACATAGATAATATAGGCCCGTATTAACGTCATGTTTATTTATAGCAACGTAGATGTTTGCAGATGTATACGTGAAATAAGAGGAATTTAGAGTTGGTGTGTTATTTGTAATTTCTACCGTGGATCCAAGGGATGGTATTTACATTGTTATAAGTTGATGATGTCTTACTTTAGCTGTAATATTTATATAATAATTGCATTATCGTAATACTTATATAATAATTGCATGAAAATTTTAGTTAAGTACGTGAAAACCTCCCTATAAGGATATTTACTCCCTTTGAGTTGTTAATAAGCGAATTATTATTATTATTAATATTACAAAATCTTAAAGTTGGACTATTCTTCCGGTTGCATATTAAATACATTCAATAAATTTACAACCTAACTAATATACACTGAACAATACAATAATTCCGTAAATTTTCTACGATAATACAGTACAATTCAATATAGAATAATAAGTAAAATGATCCAAAGTAATAAATACAATAATAAACAATTAATGCAATATTACACATAATTCACATATTACTATACTCTAACTTATCAACTCCCACCCCCCTAATACAGACTTTTTCAGGATTCCCAGTAGGCATTTACGGCTACCGTAGCGGTCCCGGAGACAAGTACTTAACCCTTCTGGCCAATCCCCTACTCCTCCTGTACTCGTCAACGGCAAGCTCACTATTCCTTGATAGTTTCACCCAATCTTTTTATAAATTTCTTATGAATATTTGGGAAGTGCTCCAAGACTCCTGCAGGCAAATTGTTCCAATATGTAACTTTACGATTTAAAAAGGAAAATTTACTTATATTTTTTCTGTTTTATTTAACTTTATGTCTATGGTCTTTTCTGCCATGAAATATTTCCCTAGTGATTTTATTTGATGATTCCTCCAACGATTTTATCCTTTTCTTTGCCCTCCGCTCTCCTAATCTTTCCCAACCTAATTCTTTTAGCATTTGATTTACGCTATCGACCCTTCCATACCCGCCTAAGGCGAACCTTGTTGCTCTTTTCTGAACCTCTTCTATTTTTTATACTATATATACTATATTTATAGTATATGGGAGTATCGGATGGAGTTATCAAGGAGTAGCTGATGTTGCAGTGAATACCTGACTAAAAAGGTAAAGTAATATTTTGTTTTATTATTTCCTGAATGTTGAGGTGATTATGATCAACTTATATGGGAATTAACCCGAGAAAATTTTACACATTTATTTGCCTTTCTTCGTTAAATTAATGGAATGTGAGATTTTTGAGTGATTTGAGATTGTTTTTGTGAATTCGAGTGCTTGCATGAACTACGGATGTATTTTTACCATTTTCTATGTATTAAATTCTATTTAATTGTAATCTGTTTTCATTCTTGCTTATGTTAATTAAACTGGGTACATTAGCACTTATATGAGCGTTGAAACGCGATACCTTAGTCGGTTATAAGTTATTAATAGAATTAGTAATATAAAATAGAAAGTGAATCTGGCGTATTTATTTAATTATTTCAAATTACCGCTGCGATTTCGTATTTGGCCAGATATGAATGGTTTGGTGAGTTTCATGGTGATGTTGTTATGTATGATTTTCAGAATCGCATTCTATAACCGTCGACCCTGATTAACTGTCCCTTTCAGTTCCGTTATCACGGTTGATGAATCTTCCTGCATATCATCATAGAGAATAAGAAATTTCTAAAAATTCACCGGAACAGATAAATGTAGAAGAATCAGATGTTCGTGGAAAAAAAGGGTGAGAATTCCGGGAATCGATATTCGGCAACGGGATAATTCGGGAAGTTAGAGAATGAAGCTAAGGAAAGTGAGATGAGGGAAATGCGAATTCGGCCAATGGTTGGACAAGGCGAGGAATAGGCGACAGCGAAACAAACGAACAATTCCCTTGGCGAGGGAGAGAGAGAGAGAAAACAAGCGATTCGATTGAGAGGAAAACAAACAAAATCCGAAAAATAAATCACACGTCTTAGCGGAATGGTTAATGGTGGCCTCGCCCAGATGTGGTGGGGAAGAGAACACACACGTGTTAAGGGGAGGTTAATTGTTTTATGTAGAAAAATGGATCCGCTCGAAAGGCGAATGAATAACGTGCGCGAAAAAGGGGTTGCCTTATTGAAGTAGGGAAATTCGAAGGGGAGCTGACAAACGAGGCGGCGGACAATGTGTGAGTCGCACACACAGCGCTCTCTCACTTTGCGCAAACGAAAGGAATTTCCAAACGGGTTAAAATATTATTAGTGTGTGTGTGCGCAATGGGCGATTCCAATCCGCTCGTTTGCGAGACATCCAAGGCGACAGAGGTGTGCTCGAGTGCTGCAAAATGGTAGCGCTGCTGTTAATTTCGTGATTAGCGACGGCGCGCTCATTTTCCGCGACGATTTCTCGAAAAATTATTCGCGGAAATAAAAGAGCAATCCGTGGCTCGTTGTATACTTTCTCCCTTTGATCGCGGACAGGAAATGCAGAGGCGAAAGTAGCGCGGGTTTTGTGATTATTCGAGCGACGGCGAGAGGGAAGCGATTTGCGCGGAGATTGTGTCGCCGATGTGTTATTTTTTTGCGAAAATCGCCCTTTTTAGAATCGAGGCATTAAAAAATTATGCGCCGCGATTCTGAAAAAACCGCAAACACGTCGAAAGGCCAGAGTTCCAGACTTGACGCGGCGTTCGAGACGAATGGGAATGTTTATCCTTTTATTATATGTTCTCCGGCGGAAGTAAGTAGGCTGTCGGAAGGGACTAATAATTCACTATAACTGGCGATTAGCGAAAGCCGCGAAATGTAAGGAACTCGGAATTTGCTTGCCGTGAGTAACTCTTCCTAAGTATGCGCTATTGAGCCTTTAAGGGGTTTCGAAAATCGAAATATATTGATGATTTTAAGAGAATACACGAATAGATTTGATTAATTGATGTAAAATCTCTAACTTGGGGGAAATATTGTGTAGGAATGAGAGCAGTGTTTCTTTAATTCTACTTTTTCATCTTCACGAGCAAATTAATCACAAATATATGTTCCTTACATAAAATAATTAGAAAAGAATTAAAACAATTTCCAATGAATACATGTTATTTCTAATCACTTATTGCCTCGTTTTACGATTTACTAATCTCTATCTCTTTACACATGTTTATGCTATGATTGTTTTAGTAGCTCAGGCTCCAAACGTCACTTCCATAAGGGATTTCATCCTCAATCTTCAATTATCTTTTACTTGCTCTTCCTTTCCCTTTTTGGCCGCCCACTCACTCCATGCATCCATCGTTTCTTTATTCTTTCATTCATAAACTCCGTACATCTTCACCGTTGATCGAAACCTGCATACTGCATCCTTTAATCATCCCTCTTATTTCTCAATACTCTCTACTCCCATCTTATTTCTAAAATGCTTCTTACGAATATGCGCCTCGGATACCTCGGGACAACCCCGATCAGAACCTGCCTTCCCTTTTTATTGTCAAAAAATATACTTTTCTCCGTTTCAGAGTCAACTCCATTACTCGTGGTTTGTGATATTGTCCTTTAACCTTTAAGATAGTAAAAGTAAATTGTCGAAAGCATAACATTCGGCAGTAGCAATTTTATTCTTGAATTATATCTTGAAATTTATTGAAGAGTTTAAATTCATATCGCATTCAACTCTTTCATTACAACGTTACTTTCGAATTCTGCTTGAAAAGAATGTTTGGAAACAGCATTAGGGCTCAAGAAGTAGTTCTTTCATGTTTATGTTTCTTCTACATACATAATTCTTAAGTTCTTTGGCCCATTTGCATATACGAACTAAATAAACATTCTCTCTCTAATAGAGATGAAATTATCGGTAGGGAAATGGCGCAGAGCCTATGGAATGTCTCATATAAAGAATTACTTCTAAAGTCGCGCTAAATCATGTTCCGTATCGTTCCTTTATTCTAATAGAATATGTCCCGTTTTCGACCTGTTACGAAAAGGTTAGCGCTTTCACACTTCTTCCACATTCAATTTTCGAGCAACTCCAAGCTCAATTAATCCTCGCGTTTCTTTGCAGCTTCTACCATCTCTTCTATCTGCGTTCTCCTTCATCTATTCTAAAATAGAATTTTGTCAGAATGAATCAAGTCAATCACCGGTTGTATTTATCATTTACTGCATATGCACAGAATTTGTTAGAAGCCTACCATATTGATGCACTGAACAGCTTTTTTTAGTTAATATGTTCTATGAAATGTTCGGTATTCTTTCGGCAACATACACTTTCAGGTACATCCTCTTAGTAATTAAATCTAGAGCATCTAGCATAGCATCTACTCTAATATTTCGGCCTTCGATTCTGCACCTTCGGCATATTAAAAAACTCAAAAGTTTTCTTCTCTTGGACAAAGAAAAATATCAATGTGTTTATAAAGAAGTCGAATAACTCTCCGTAAGCCGACTCCACGAAGAGAGAGATCTTGCGAATTACTGACCTTCTAAGATTATTTTTCTCATCGATTAACATATTTTTAATGAACGTATTTGTATTGAATAAAGATATCTCATAAATAACCCACCGCATAGCTTGTTAGACATACATAGGTTAAGCACTTTGGACCCCGTATCTAAGAAATGTATGTGTGTACCACAATGGGTGACGAAAGGCAGTTCTATTAGTTTGGCCGTCAAAACAGTCAGGAATATCCGGGATTCCGAGGATTTAGACTGTTTTGTTGATCGTGACCGAAATAGCCAGCTGCTGTGGCGGTATGGTTAACATTCTAACAGAAGTAGTGAGCCGTGTATAATACAGCAAAATAAACGCTCTGATTAAACGAACGGGATAACAAATATCACAATAGAAAGATGATAAGATTAACTGATCCACCAGTAGGGTGGATAGAAAAGATAAGGTTAGAAAAAATAAGCTGATAAATCACAAGAGCGGTGGTGGGTGGCAGCTATCTTGATGATCAACCTCGAAGGACCTGAAAACTTAATTTTCTGAAAAATTATTTGCTGTAAACAGGGTTCGAATCACTAAGTATAAGTTTTGGATATATTGGAAACTTGACCAGACACTTTAACCTCTCGGCCATATTGGTATTACGTTTTTTTTGTGAAAGAAGCAGGCTGATAATGACCATTAAACCATCAGAGTACTGAGTCAACCCAATGTGCATTTCATGCTCCGTGAGCACATCATCAAGGGCGAATTGAGGAAAACTGATATTTTTTATGTTCAATTCTGTGTTACAATGAACATCGTTACATTACATCGTTTCAAAATCGCGGTTCCCCCTGAGAACCTCTATCCGTAAGGAAATACTGATAATTCAATCATCGTAAGGGTCCTTCCTCAAATGCATTTCAGAACCCACTGTCATGAGATGTCTCATGGAGTTGCATAATTTAGGTGATGCAATATATCAGATCCCCAGCGATTCTTTCCCTTTCCCCAGAGTATTTAAGGCTAATTACTGAGAGTCAGGAATAACCCAAAGAATTAAAGCGCCAGAAGTTTTCCGGGGGTCGTAGAGTGGGGGATAGGATTATAAAGAATGCAAATTAGCCGCGGTGGCCGTTTATGCATGTCATGAACTCTGAATAATCCAGAACTCAGATCATTGCATGAAAGGAATATATGTTTGTAACATACTATAGCCAATTATGTTGCCTTTTAGTATCTAATACTCTCCATCTGCTATTGACGATTCTCTCAATAGGAACGGTAAACCGTATTGTTCGCGATCTTGAAGTTGTGTGAAAATGAGAGTGTGAAAAACATGTGAGTAATTTCTCATACAAAATACATGAAAGTGGTGAAAGTGAAATAAAGTTTCAAACGGAATTTTTGATGCTATAATATCATTTACGAAATTAAATACCTATAGAGAGAATACCGCGATAAGAAAATGTTATTTTCATTCTGAGTTTTGCAACCGCGACAGCAAAGATTTCAAATTATCATCTTATCCTCTGAAGCACCAAAATAAATGAATCCATCTTTTCTCTAGTTACCCAAGTTCAACAAAACAAGAGCTCTTTTATTGGCTCCGAAATGGGAATCTTTTGATCAGGGCCAACGCAAGGCATTTTGGTGCTTCGAGCGAAAACATCTTGATATGCCCATCCCTCAAATTTAAGAAAAATGCACAAGCACTTTTAAATGAATTTATTTTTAAGCACCCAAACTATATCAATATAGTGAATTGTAATCGACATCGATTTTTATCTTAGTCAACCTTAATGGAACCACATGTAATTCTGAATAATTTTACTTAATAGAAATACGTGATTCTGCTACTCATTTCTATTTTGTTTCTATAGAAGATTCACGTACGTTCCGCTTGGGGGACTCCGATAATACGTTGGTTTCCAGTATGTCTTACCGTGCGTCCGAGGCATGAGAGAGGCTTTTTCTGGGAATGTTTCACGTGTAGCTGAAATTGACTGACTCGTCGCAGAAGTGTGAAAAAGGTTTGTAATATAATGCAGTGACCATTACTATTGATTATCGCCGATGACAACTTAAAACTTCGTGAATAAGTGTCTCGTTTAAGCCGAGTGTGATTGCTTCTGCCACGCGATCTGAATTCGTGAAAAGTTCATTTGTTTCTATACTATACTAAATGTAGAAAGTGCTTTCGATGTCATTTATAACGTAACACGAAGAACCATAAGAAACGATGACCACTATCGGGTGCTGTACGAGCAACCTTCATCTTAGCTGCTTCGCCTTGATCGAAGTTGAGCATTTGATTTAGCTCGATCATTCTTTTAATTCCAGAGAGACTCGTTTGAAACGGCGCGCGTATTTCATCTGCATTTGCACAGTAATCATCAGTCGTTCGAAATTGTTAAAGGAATCCAAGTATTAAAAGGATTAAGTATAAAAGGCCTATTCGTGTCAAATCCTTGCTAGTAATTGCTCTGGTGATTCCTTTTAACAGGGTCGCTTGTTGGATATCTCTCTTCTTCCGCGATGCTTGATTATTGAGCCTGAAGATCCTTCCTGAAGCCTGCTGTAGGAATCTCCTACTCCGCAAGTATCAGCGGTATTTCAACAGCCTTCGGAACGCTGATCAGTTTGCAGAGTTGATGTTGTGGTGTAGGAAAAAAATCTTTCTTTCTATCATACCGTGACAAAAGGAATATTTTTCATCTCTCTTTTGGCACGTGATAATGAATTAATAGTAACATATATAAAATTGATTCTTTAACTTAATTTTATATCAGTGGTATTTGTGGTAGTGGTTGTCGGTAGAGGAATCATTGCTGGGAATAATGACTGGCATACGTAGAGTTATTGATAGGGTCATGGACATAAACCGTTCATTGTTTCAGCGAGAAAAGCAATAGCAAACTACTCCATTTCTAATCTTGCTAATTTTTTCTCACTTCAACGCTAAAGATTATGAAGATCTAAAATAAAAGGGGCAGGGGATGTTTTCGAATTTCAGCATAAATGCTACCCATGCCTAGCGGCTTGCAGAGCCACTAAAGATCTGAGGCAGAGGATGAAACCCGGATAGTTTTATTCAACTCCTCTACTATATTCACTAATCTTCAGAGGGAAAAATTGTTGGTACGCCTAATATTGCATTCTGTATTCTCACAAGAAAATTCTTTTTCTTTCAAGCACAATCACGACATTTCTTATATGAGAGAGTTATTGCGATCTCGATCATTGATTCTTGTGAGAAGGGCTTAACTAAGAGGAATTCCTTTCGCGATCTTGAGTTCGGTGACGTCAACTGTGAATGCCTAGATACTGAGGTTCCCATTTAAAATAAAATATTATTTCATTTTACAAATGCAGAAATATATTTGTAAAATATATATCATATTTTTTAAATAGTGATTACGTATTTCATTGACAAAAGAAGCAGAGGCGGCGGCCCGCTGGAAATTAGTAGCAGAGCTCTCTCTGGTAGATGGCCAGCCCTAACTAAGGATTTTGTTATTCGGACTAGCACAACTGCGAAATTTCTTGCCATATGAGGTACGTAAATGTTGCAACTGGGTGTAGTGCACTATTTGCTCGAATTTTTAATTAATCTTCATTTAATATTAGTTAAGAAACTGTTTCTCGTTCCGACATTCATTATCTTCTAATTACATTTAGTTTTTCTTTGCTACTCAGTATTTCGATGCTTAATTTTACTTTATCTTGCCGTGGGAATTTTTGCTACCTTTCTATGTTTTTGAGTTAATACTTATTATTTTCGAATGTTTGAATTATAAGCTTAGATGATGATTTCAATTTTTACAGCAGGTTTATTTTGCAACGTTCCTTTTTGTTATTGCCTTCCTACGGTGGAAATCATTCTAAGTATCTGACATATTTTAAACTCAAATAATACTTTCTTTTTCTCTTACCTGCTAAATTTTCATTGGAACGAGAGAAATATTGAGCTTCTGTCTCATCATGTTTCCTAAACTAATCCACCCTTTCCTACAGTAGGAAGTCTCCGAATGTTTTCTGAGATGGGCCGCGTAAGTATTGATAGAGACCCACTAGAAACAATGATGATTTATACGCACTTAGATCTGCGAGGATATATTTTTATTTCTGGCGTGAAAACCATTTCCACCAGACAACGCTTCAGAAGATTAATTTTATTCACATAGAGAGTTAGGCGGACCGGGTCTAAAGAATCCTCATTTTATGCCTACCTTTTATGCATTTTATATAATCTGTTGTACTTAAAAAAATAATCACGTGGTTTTATAATATTGTAGATTGTTAGATTATAGGTTAACTATAGATTGATCTTTGAATTTTTCCTCTACGGAGAGATGGATATAGGATTGATGAACCTATAAAGTTTTAATCTGTTCTCTTGCTAAAACACTTTCTTTTTCTGGTACAATCACAACATCTCTTCTATGAGAAAGTATTACTTGCCGAGCTCTCGCTCGGTGATCCTTGCCAGAGTGGCTAAAATGTAGAAGTGTGTAATATGGCCGGCCAAGAGGATTTCCGTAGATGAGGACTTCCTCATCAATGGAACTCTTGAAGACTGTGGATGGCTAGCATCTGGTTTAAGAAGGCCCTGTCTTAAAAATGTTAAGTTGAATATTTTACGGAAGTAAACAACAAACAAATGTTAAAATGGTGAGTGGAGTCCATACTTAAGCATATAATTCATCTTTATTTAACATCAATCAAGAAAATTGTTTCGTATTGTGACATTCATAATTTTCGACGCATTTAAAATTTGCTTCTCAGTATTTCTCGTAGTATTTAACATGGATTTCAATTGACTTGGAAGTTTTTGGTTCTTTCTATATTTTCCAGCTATTAATTTTTCGTTTTCGGATATTAGGATTCCATATTCAGATATTTTCAGATTATTTCCATATGAATTTAAAATTCGGACGATTTGAATTGTTATAGCAGATTTTTGCCACGATTTCCTCCTTGTCAGTCTATTTCTTGTTGGGAATAACCTTCTAAGTACGTGATAGGTATTTTAATTTCAAATAATTGTTTCTTTTCTTATTTCATTAGCCAAATTTTCAATATTTCTTTATCCTGAAGATACTATAACGAAGTTTTTGGAATAAGAGAACACTTAAGTTTCAGTATCCTCAAATTAAAGACGATTTCTTATTTAATCCATCTGGGTAAGATATCCAAACGTTTTCATAAGTTCATTTAATGGGTTTGAGCCGGCCAGATCTAAAGAATTCTCAGTGAATTCCAGTTAATAAGTTCTCAAATATAGAATATATCGTACTTAAAATGTAAACACTAAATTAGGTTTGATATCCGAGATTGATTATTATTAAAGCACTTCAGAAATGTTTGAAAATAACGAAGTAATAAAATAAAAGGCCTCGCCATGACCGAGAACTAATTATTCTATCGGGACACATTGAAACCTTTCGCAGGGTTTGTTTGGAGATCCCTGCTCTAGATGAAGCAGATCGGGATGAACCTCTCCGGTGAACTCCAAATGCTCTCCAACTGGTGATGATGTATGGTATGTTTCATAATTAATGAGATTGAAGTCAATCGAAGGAAGAATACCCGTCATTGAGCTATTTTAATTCGATACACAGCCCCTTTTTTGACCGATATTTTTTTACCGCATACAAGCGGAAAGGCCAAAAAGAAGCTAAGCGATTTATGAGGTACATACCTATTTGCGTATGGCCCAGAAGACTAGATGAGTACAGTTATTTGCATTTTGAAACATCTTAAAAGCAGTCTATCAATTTTGATCAAATTTTATGAGAAATAAATAATCTCTAATGGAAAACTTCAAGCAGTTATACGTTCTTAGTAAAATTTTCGTGCGTCATTACGCTGCTCCCTCGTGAATATCTCGTGAATTAATTGTCGTGCGTTTGGCACATAACGAATCCCTGGAAGCCTTAGGTATGTTAATGCATGGAGGGCGACTTTATTCTCTACAGTCTGGAGAGGGAGTTCCCTCGATTATATCAGTATTTCGCAGTAACTTCAAGTGGTAAAGATAATTACATTGCCAGAAAAACGTTATATTTCCATTAAACGATAGAGTCACGGAAAATAATAGATGGAAAATGTTTCATTTAACGATATTACTTTCGTATGTTCATTTTAACGATAGTACTGTCACTGAAAGTCTATAATTATTAAATTCTGTATGTAAAGCTAACACAAGACTCGGTTAGTATTGACGTTAGATCCTTAAGGTATTGGTATGATAGAATTGCTTATTTATGTGTTTAAATTATGTATAATTACCGTATTTCATTCTATATTTACAGGGTTCTCTCACTGATAAGGAGGAATTAGATGAGGAACAATGATAAAGATTACTGAAATAGATATTATCAAAGGAATACCTCTTACTGGAAACCTTAATATAAGTGATTTAAAGGCCTTATATACAAAGTTTACAAAGATATACAATAATATTGATTTAAATTCATATTTGTACTGTATGGTTTTTGTTCTGTTTGAAATATTCAGTCTCTTACTTCCTACATTTTTATTTCTACATTTGTAATTTGAGTAACATTTTTTATTCATTAGATTTTTTATTATTTTTCTTCTCCGATACTACTCCGCAAATTGAATTCTAATTTTTCATCCTCGAATTGCAATTCTTTCTTCCTACACCCCCTACTATTCCATTTTTGTTCCTGATTATTCTTCTTTAATATTATAAACATATAATAGATTAGGTAGATGAGCGGTTCACCTGAGCCTAACTTCGCCAATTGATGATGATGGCTGATGCTGACCTGGGTGAATCTTTATACTGAAAGATATTTAGATGCTGCTGAGGAACACAACATCAGCACTGTGCCGAGAAATGTGGCAGATATCCAGAGCCGCTTATGAGGAAGAATCGCAGTTGTGCAAGAATGGAGAAAAATTCAAGGAAAATTTCGATGGAATTGATGTATTATTTAAGACAGTAAAATTCTTCTGTAAAACAAAAATTATTTGAAAACCAAAAATTGTTTTACTTACTATGAAACATAGCTTAAATATACGAGGGTGGTCTGAAAAGTTTCCTACCCCAGATTTTTCAGAAATCTTCAGAAAATGTTCAGAATACATGTCGAGAAATGGCAAAATGTCGGAAACTTTTCAGATCACCCATGTACTCTCACAGGAGATAGATTGATTTGAAAATCTTTAACCATCCAATGAAGAACAGTAGATAAAATATTTTTGCATTCTTAAAAGAAAGATTATGAATGATTTGTATATTTATGACTAGTTTGTCAAAATTTACTTCCAAACAGTCAATTTTCAATCACTTTCAATTATCATCCGCGCCAAAGCTATCTATATATTCATTTTGTCAGTTAAAATCTAAGGAATACATTCTTAATAAAAGGACCTTATGCAGATGACGAGTGTTGTTTAAATGGCTTCCTACGTGGAAATTTAATTTCCAAATTTTTCTATTTTGAAATTATGGGAGAAAATAGAAAATGAATATATCAATTATTCCTTTAACTTAAATCACATTATTTAAATTCTTACAATATTTGACTGTATGGCACAAAAATAATTCAGAAACTTATCCATTGAGCCTCGATTTACTTTAAGCTCACCAAAACTTGTGCAAAAGTGCATTCATACCCCATCTATTTGCAAATATTAGTAAGCAGTCGGTTTTCTCTGCCCTCTGCTGGGATAAAAGGGAACTTGTCACTTTACCACTGTTTGAATCGCCCGCTTACCCATAATACACCGTGGGAAAAAAAAAGTTGGGAACTCGCCTTCGGACTTAGATTTTTGAGGGCCTCTAGCTGCCGAACGGTTGCGTATCATCCTACGAAAACTTGGATATCGGGGTTTTGGGCCATCCGTTACCTTTTTTTTCTCTTTGTAGGCCCCTGGAGGGGATTTTAGGGCCCCTTTGTTCTTGATTAACGTGAGAAAACATCTAATTTTGGGACTCTAGGAGACGGGAAGATGAATTTTTAGCGAAGGAATTGCTTCTATTTATCGTGGTGTCCATTCGGTCTGTGATTCTTACTCAAAAGCGGCCTTCTGCCACATCTCGGGGCTAATGATGTGTCCCTCAGCAGTGTCCAAATATCTTCCAGCATGAAGATTCACCCAGGTCAGGATCAGCCTAAAGATCTTCATTGGTGGAGTTAAGCCTCGATCCTAACCTAGTATGTCGTCATAATATTTAAAAATGGAAGAATAAGAGGTGTAAGTAGAAATCAATGCAACTCGAGGATGAAGAGTTAAAATTCAATTCGTGGTGAAACTCGCAGGAAAAGGGGGGGGAATAAAATAATAGATAGAAAACATTGTAAAATTCAAAGAAAGTATACAATAGTGTGTACTTACGCAGATAAATAATAAAAAATAAAGCGAAAAATAAAACTGATCTTACGTAATTGGAAGAAAGACAGAAAAATCAAGGGAAACAGAGAAGGAATCATACAGACACAATAATAAAAGCACGGCGTAAAATAATGAGTAATTCCAATAACATTATTTATCTATATAAGGGTATCAAATCACGATATCAAGACTTCCGCATCGGCAGCTTACAAAATTTTGTACATCGCGATCGAGGTCAGAGGTCTGAAAAAACGATTGAGAGTGATACTTTTTTTTTGCATTATGATAATTGTGTACTAAGTATAAATTTTAACCTTCTCAATAATATGAGTATATAACTGAAAGTCTGGAATATGATCACCATGATAAACGAGGGAAGTAATTTTAGTAACACAGTTGAGAAATAGATAAATAAATAAATATATAAATCGTAGTCATTGTTAAATAAGAATATAAAAGGCAATCGCTATATATGGCTGAAAATCCTAAGTAATTCGAACGCAAATTCCTTTTTCATTCTAAGGATAGTAGTGAAATACTTAAAATGGAGTAAAATTGCTTACGAAAGTTATTTAAGGGATTACATACTAATCTCATCTTGAAAAAATCAAATATTTGTTTCTTTGCATGAATGTAAAGAATCAACCTTAAAAATATTCAGGCAAAGTAGTATTTTAATCTTATAATAATTAGCTGAGCTACAGTAGTTTTTCTTGAACAATGCGGAGCACTCGATGAGCCGCCAGTGACACTCGTAAGCTTATGGAGTGGAACATAGGGGTTATTACCTTCTCCTAAAGCATTCTTTCCTCAAAGTAACATCGAGGCACCTTTATTACGAGGTATTTATTTTCTCATCTACAATCGAATCATAGCTTAAATGTATTGTCGTTTACTAACTGATCAAAACATACATGTGCGCACATGATAACAGGAATATATTTATCCCTTTCGTAAATATCCTAAATGTCAAGATAACTTCTCTGCCAGAAACGACTTTCATTTTGATAACTTTGGAGTTCATTTGAATTTCATGATTTGTGAATTTCTTAACGTTTCGAAGTCGAATGTTGTATTTATCTTCCGAGAATTATTCGCCTCCCTCCTGAAAAAGTAGCGTCGCCTCGCTGCACACTATATGCTACTTCAACTTTCCCGCAGAATTCCAATATTTTGGCGGAAGAATTCAAATTCGAACCGGTTTGCTCAAGTGTTAGCAAGATGTCGCTCCTCTTGCCGCAAGATAGGCCGCTGGTTTTTAACATAATTTTCTGAAGAAGCTATGGGAAAAAAACAAGTTTCGTAAAACGATTAGGCCAATGTCGTCCATCCGCAACGATCCTTTGTGCGGAAACTTAGTTGCGCCCTGAATTAAGGGCTACTGCTGCATCACGGATTTACCTCCCCCACCAGATTTTTCAGGAGCCGCACTGGCGTTGTCGCGTTTTGGTAAGTGAAGGATCTGGCACAACCAGAAAAGAAAAGAAAGTGAAATCAAAGAAAAGAAAGGAATAATTAGTTCCTTCTGGGTGTTTTGCAGGTCGTGCTGCCCGATAGGCTACAGAATTTTTAAATTTTAAAGTGCCACCGCTAGCAGCGGAAGATAGATTTTCTGATACCAACATATATTACTCTGGTAGAGGCTGAGAATTACTTCATCGCGGGATATCGAACACCTTCTGACAGAGATGTGTAGAACTGTGTAGTAAACGTGACGAAGTCAACAGCTTACACATGCATATTTGTTGTATATGTTCATCTTCCCTAAACATAGTCTTTCATATCCCCTTTCGTATTAGTAATTCCTTAAATACCGAGTAAATTATCTTAGGGCTTCAGTGGGCGATGGAGAAATTATACTGCTCGAATGTGCGCGGTAAGGAAAGAAAATTTTGCGACGGCTTAATTGAAACACGCCGGATTGCGTCGGCATACTCAGAATAATATTGGAAAATGCTGTAATATGTACAAAATATTACTGGAATGATTGGTAAGAGTGCTGCCGTTAGTAATCTAATACTTGTTAATTAAGATCTACATATAAGTTATCAGTAATAAAAAATGAAAAATATAGTCAAATTTAGAATTTATAGTGTAAAGTATACTCTGTTTAGCCAAAGCGTTTATGAAAATTGTTTTGAGTACATTGTTGTCGGGTATTATTAGTATTATTTGTACCTCTTGAGTATTTATTTGTATTGCGCGGTTTTTTAGGGTTAATTATGAACGCCAACGAACAAATGTCTCTTGCTTTGGTTATGGGAATTGAATTGTTTAGAGATTTAGCATTCTACCCTCGGGTAGGCACCAGAGATTAGGATTATTAATGGATATGCTTGAATATTACGTACTTCCGAGCGTAATTCAGTAAACGTCGCATGTTTCAATCGGCTGACGCTTGCAATTTTTAATGGAATCAACCATTCCCAAAGCGGGTAGTTCTAAGGTTGGCACTCCATTCTTCCTTTGACATATTTGACAAACCGTTCTTTTTTCAAGGAAAATTATGAAAGGTGTACCTCGAATTACGTCCATGTAATATACAGAAATCTTTTACCCTAATATGACCACCGTAGAAGCAGTCTCATGTATTGGAATAATAACCTATGGTGTGTTTGCGACAAGAGAACAAGATGTATTGGGACGGAAACCTCGCGCAATATTACCTCTCTGTTGCACTTCCTGATCTCGACCGAGTATAAATCAATTTTTCATGAAGTGATACGAAATATTAAAAAATCTCGGAAGGAAACCTCGCGCAATATTCCAACTATTTGGCCGAATATTTAAAACTGGTATCAGTATGGGCAAACGTGCGCAAGATGTCTCTCCTGACGCCGCCTTCTCGGCCGCCTGCTATTGAAACAAGTTTGTGGATGAGCTATGGGAAAAACATCTAATTTGTTTAACAATTAGACAAATGTCCTCCATCCGCAACGATCCTTTGCGCGGAAACTTAGTTGCGTCCTGAATTAAGGGCTACTGCTGAATCACGGATTTACCTCCCCCACCAGATTTTTCAGGAGCCGCACTGGCGTTGTCGCGTTTTGGTAAGTGAAGGATCTGGCACAACCAGAAAAGAAAAGAAAGTGAAATCAAAGAAAAGAAAGGAATAATTAGTTCCTTCTGGGTGTTTTGCAGGTCGTGCTGCCCGACGGGCTACAGAATTTCAAAAATTGCCATTGTTGAAAACGAGAGATGAATTTTTGGATAATAAAAACATCGCTTTGGTAGAGCTTGAGAATTTCTTCATAGCAGCACAAAAACACTGCAAAAAGTTTCATCAAAATCCCCGGACAAAAATGAGAGTCTCTCCTTGTAAGTAAACCTAAGATACTGCGGGATAAAAAAAACAAAACATGACGTGAAACAGTTTCGCTATTACGTCTCTCTGGCATGAGACTGTAAAATACTGGTTTTAAAATAAATAGAATTAAACTTTTATGATAAAAATATGTTGTCTAAAATTTAACGTGAGTGAAAATGTATGAACGATAATAAAACTCTGTATTCTACGGTGACAGTGCTGCGAATGAAAATATCTGGATATACACCAGATCACACACACACACACACCACACCAAATCGAGCAAAAAAACACAGAAGTTCGGATCTTCCTAAACTGTTGCCATAATATTGATAACGATGAGAGAAACAGTTTTGCGGAGCCCTAAACCGAATTGCTACAAAATGGCAATCTGGTTAAGTTCGCAAAAATAATGAAATTTAGCCCGCGTGCTCATATTCAAACTTCCGTTACTGAAAGTATTCAAACATAAATTGCATTACATATACTCATTTTAAAACTTTAAAATAGAGCATAATTATAATAAAGAACTAAATATGATTTATAAGAGACGATTTCTTTATTGGGCTAGCTAATTTTTCAATGGATTGTTAACTGATGAACACTTATATGCCTCTCAAAAAAAAAAAAAGATACCATAGAAAGCTGCGGGAGGAAACGAAAAAGAGTTACAAGAATATACTTGTCATGACAGAGAACCACTTCAGGTCTTATACTCCGGGAAGCGTTAGAGAACCATATACAGGAGTTAGATTGGCATTTCTTAATTCCATAATTTCTAAAAATGAAATCTGTAGTACAAGACAGATTAGTAGGGTAGTTTGACATCCATGTCCTCGATGAGCAAGGATGAGCGGAATAAATTCACGTATATTCAGCAAAATGATCCCATCAATAACAATACATATGCTACACGGTAATGAGGATCCTGGGGCATACCATTATTCCAATCTCCGATTCCTCAGAAGTTTTCATTTCCCAGCCGTGAGCATGACTGAAATGAAAAATAATAATACAATTTTCTGTATCTACTTATCATTTTCTTATCTTATACTTATCCCAGATTTAAAAATCATTCCATAAATCAAGTTTTGATAGCCAGAGCAGTTTTTCCCTTATCACAACAAATCTACAAACCGTTCCCCTTTCCGAATTCTGATGAATCCCAGGGCGCAGATAAGTCAGGCTGCACAACTGCCTGACTAAAAGGACTCGTCGAAAGAGAGGGAGAAACACCACGCGACCCTATTTGATCGAAAAGAAAAACGTCAGAGAAATAATTATCAGAACTTTACACGAACCAGCTCACTTAATCCTTCTCATACCGTGTTTGCAATCGAATTCCTTTCATAATGTTGATGATTTTTCAGACGAGACGCTTCTTTAGCTAAGAAGGCAGATATCGAACCAAATCAAATCCTTTAGTTCGATAAAGACTGACTTGGATAAGATGTGGTCGCACGTACAGCACCCGATAGTGGTCATCGTTTATTATGGAGAGAAAATTCGCGGTGCGCCATGAATCAAATCGAAATCACCGTCTACATTTCGCATAGTATAAATGCAGGAATGAACTTTTCACGAATTCAGATCGCGTGACACAAGCAACCACACCAGGGTTAAACGCGGTAATTGTATTGAAAGAGTTCTCAGTTGTCATCTGCGACAGTAGATAGCATCGATCATAACATAAGGTAACAAACCTTCTTACCACGTCTGCGACGAGTCAGTCTATTTCAGCTGTACGGGGAACAATCTCTCTGAAGAACCAGCTCTCTCAAACTCCGGACGCACGGCACCTTGGGAATACTTACTGGAATTTCGCATTGTACAGAAATAGGAATGAACTTTTCACGAATTAGAATCGCGAGGCACAAGCAATCACAGTCAGGTTAAACGAGACATTTATTATTTTTTTCGAAGTTGTCATCGGCGATAATCAATAGTAATGGTCACTACATTATGTTACAAACCTTTTTCACACAGCAAAAGCCAACTGTCTCTCACGCCTCGGACGCGCGGCAAGACCTACTGTAATTCAGCGTATTATCCGAGTCCCCCAAGCGGCACTTAGGTGAATCTTCTATAGAAACAAAATTGAAATGAGCAACAGAATCACGTATTTCTACGAAGTAAAGTTGGTAAAGTTATTCAGAGATATATGTGGTACTATTTAGGTTGACTAAGAAAAAAAAGTCTCTGCAGAAAATGCTAATAGTGATAATTATAAATAAAAGATGAAGTAAATGGGAAAACTGTAAAATTGGAATTTATTATACAAGAAAAATTAGCTGCGCAGCAAAAGTATAAAGGATGAAATGGAAAGAAAATTCAAATTACATAAAATGTGAATGCAGAGGATATATATATTTTAACGAAGAGAGAGGAAAAATAAGATAAATATAACATTAAAAACGGAAATGAATAAGAGAATAAATCCGAGATTTTTCCGGGGTGTTAAGGTGATTCCGAGAATTTTCTCGGATTTTCTCAGTCGAGAATCCGCGAGGGAATACCTATTAAGGTTTACGCTAATCTCTATTTCTCTAAAAATTTCGGCAATCGATGTAACCGTTTTCGTCCTATGGGTTTCTCTCCAGTAGCTCGCAAGAAATAATTGTTTAAGTATACCGTAAAAGATAAGATACCTATTGCTATTCATTTTCGCTATTAATCAGTGGCAACGATGATGTCTCGGGAACATCGCTATTCATTTTGGCTGCTCGAGTTACGCTGCGATCGCGACCTAGCAAAGGATTATTTTTCTCTTCTATTAAGATATTCTTAATAAACATTTTTGACCTTTATAAATGCACCGCATAAGTAACCCACTGCATAGCTTATAAGACATAGATAGATTAAGAAGTTTGGACCCTGAATTTAAGAAATGTATCACAATGGGTGACGAAAAGCAGTTCTATTAGTTTGACCGTCAAAACTGTCAGGAATTCCGGAGGCTTAGCCTGTTTTGTTGTCCGCGACCGAGTTAGCCTGTGGCTGTGTGGTTATCGTGCCAGTGCAAGTAGTGAGCCGTGTATAATACAGCAAAAGAAACGCTCTAATCTCTACAAAAATAAACAAATATAACAAGAGAATGATAATTAGATTAACTGAGCCACCAGTAGGGTGGATAGAAAAGATTAGCTTAGAAAATATAAACTGACAAGCGATAAGAGCGGTGGTGGGTGGCAGCTATCTTGATCATCAGTGTCACAGGAAACATTCTAATTTCTACAGGAAAGGATACACTCTCATTCTGTTAAGTTTAATAATTTTAAAATGGATCTGTCATATTTTCTTTTATTATCTGCCATGCAAATCAACTAAAATTAATCAGCATTCTTATTAAATTATAAGCTTATTTATAATTAAGATGGCCGAGTGGTTAGAGACTCTTGATTCCTCAAATATCCAAAAGTCTATCCAGAAGTTTATCCTCTGTGGTTCGAATCCTTTATACGGAATATTTTTTTCCGGAAATAAAGTTTAAGGTTTGCTGAGAACCTTCGTGTGGAGAAGCTAAGAAGTTTCCATAGCTTGTTTTAATAAAGTTGTTATTTACATGGTCAAGGTTTTCTTTTTTTAATACACAAAGATATGTTTGTATTTGTAATATTTCAATATATATCCGATATTAACCTTTATTTCGCAGTATAAATTCATAAAACTTCTAATTTTGTTCTCATTTTGTCTCATTTCTACATGTATTAACATACATAATACGTATTCATACGGGCTATTCCACGGGAAATCGGATAGAAATTGACCTCTATTTTTTTAAAATCGATGAAATGTTTTTACTTGCGTGCTTCTATGGTAACACCTTTATGCCAAAGTCTTAGCTCAGAAAAATTTTATTTGCAAAGTTATTAATTTTTAAAATTTCGAAATTTTTGAAACATCGGCGAACAAGGGTCATTTGAAGGGCTATAACCTTTTAATAAAACGAGTTATGGGAATTATATTTTCGGTTTTAGATAGTCGTTGTATGTATGTTTGAAATGTATCTTTGAAAATTTATCAATAAAAGTGTCACATATTGTATATAAAGTTGTTTAAATTAGCAACAAATTATTTAATGTAACTTTTGACCAAGATGCCACCCAATAATCCGATTTGAAAATAAAGTATCGGATTTATCTCTCTTTTATCTATAGAAAAACATATTTTGTGAAGTGGAACAATGATTATAAGATAATGTGAAAATTAAAGAGTATCGAGTGGTTCTACGGCTACGAGCTCGCTTAAGTCAGTAGTAAGCCAAATGGTAGCTTCGTAGCTTAGACAATAACCGTTTTCGTCCTAAGGATATTACTATTTATTACCAATTTACTAGTTATGTGCCTCCAGCAATATTTCACTCTTATTGGATATTTTATTAAAAAATATCATTTAACGGTAAACTGGAGATAGTTAAGACACTCAGGCTATTTGCCTTTTGTATGGAGATACGGAAAAATTGCCTCAAATCCTTGGCTTATTTCTCACTCTACCTCAGAAAATTACCAATAATTAGTTAAATAAAGTAATCCGTTGCTTATTAATTAAAAAATGGTTAGCTCTTAGAGGGAAAAATGGCATTGTGAAAATCCAGTTTTGCCTTTTTGTCTTTCACAATCTTCTCAACCATCCCCTACTCTTGGGGAGAGTGGCGCGCCGAGAAGGAAAGGGTCGGAAAAGGCACTTTATTTCACGAAAACGAAACAATGAGGTAGAAAAGGAAAACACACGCGAACAAAACCCTCAAAGCCAAAGGAACAGATTTACGCTTTTCTCTTCTCATTCCAGCGGTCGGAATCTAAATTCCGCGGAGACAAAAGGAGTGGCAATTGAAGCAAAGCGTTGCTTTTTAGCAGCGCTCCCTTTTTCGCTATCCACTTGATAGCAACCGCCCCAAGAGAGCGGGGAAATTGAGGGAATGGCGGAAGAGTTGTCCTTCTGCAGAGCGATTTACACAGAGATTATATGAAGAGAGAAACAGCCACATCTGAACCCTGCGGTGAAAACGCTCTCCTTTCGGTGGGTGAGGGCCACAGTCACCAGCAATATTCACTCTCTCATCATCCGTGGTTCGACACTTGTGTACTTTCCTTATCGTATAATCTCATATTATGTAAAGATCTCGTCCTTGATATGATATTAGGTAGGTAAGACAACTACTCGTGCAAAGGGCGTATGATTACCTCATAGACTATTAATGCGTGGTAGGACTGGTTAATGGTTACCTTATTGTAAAATACATATGAAAATATTATAAAATATATTAATTTTGGCTTCCACCCGGAATCGAACAAGGGATTGCTTCCACCAAAGGCGATCGAGCTGCCGAGAGCCTTTAATTTTGTATCTCTCACAGTTACTGCAATAATACGCTGGGCAAAACCAAATGCTTGCGGGACCCAGAACAGTTGAAGCTCGCAGGGCCCCAAAAAATTCGTCTCAAACGCTGCTGAACCGAAGATTGAGGTGAGCATAGTGGCCAATTTAGCGATTTTTTTCACCAGATCCAGAGACTTTTTCTGCTTTGGTGACTTCTCGCACTCAATGTAGCTTTTAACGGTAACCCTTCTTTACGTACTCTTGACTTGGCATACTTGACTTATTCTAAAATTAAAACAACATCAAACTCATTTGATTAAACATTCTATCATATTATTAATTTAACTATACATCACATTATACATTCAATTCCTGTAATATTTAAACTGATATTCTATTTATAGAAGCAAATTTAAGCTACTTTATTTTTAATTACTCTCTAGCCTTATATTTTTGAGAGTTCAGCGACTTTTTAGCTACATTAGAAATCGCTCTAGCGATACTTTCAAAGGATCGGCAACATCACAACCCTGCCATCCGCGTTTCGAGTTACCATCGTAATTTACATTCGCGTATTTTGACGTCATCAATTAACTAAAAGGGTTTGATTTGCACAGAAAATAAATTCAGTGTTTTCTCACTAGCATTCCAACTGGTAATTTTTACTTACGAAATAGGAGGAGAGGTGGCAGGCGACTATATTTCTCCCTGTATTTTCCCGAAAACTCTGGTATTCCTTATAGATTTTTCCAAGGCACTCTAATCCAAAATTTTTAATAGCAAGTGAAAAACATATTATGACTATATTAAACCTGGATTAATTCCACCATGCCATAATGAATTAATTTTTGTCAATGCTGAATGTATTCCAAATAAGTTCTCGTCGAATTTCTTTTTTTTTGTGCAAATGTGTCAACAGCACCCGCCGTTCTCCCGTATGAAATACATGAGGCCATGTTCTTTACATGGTATCTTCGTGACGTTGGATGGAGTATAGCTCAAGAATGGGCTTATAAATGCGTATAAGTCATCATACTTTAATCGTTATATTTTCTCTTATGATTGCCGATCACTAATATCCTTCGATATCCCAATCCTGATTTATGTAAATAAACCTAGACGCATTTTTCATGCGATGTTGTCTTATGTATGTCATCAATAATGGAACCGAAACTGCTATAGGTAAAAATAAAATCGATGGTTAACAGATCGGAAAGTTAAAGTATTTATCTCTCTTATAAATGCTAACTTTTGAATTTTCCCTCAATCCAGCACAATTGGATTGTCCAGGGGCATTTTGTTTGAAAATATCATATTTTATATCTGGCGATTTGTTTGAAGTTTGCGCTGCGCTCTATAGGGAGAAAGGTGGTCCACTCTCAAAACGCCACGTTTTTACCGTCTTCGAGGCAAAGTATACGAGATTAAAATTTATAATACTAACCTTTACATCTTTTCCATTCCTGCTAACCCCACTTGTGCTTAGAAACTCCTTTTTAATTAAAAGATAATTATTCATATGGAATCCATTACTATTTGCAAGACGTAACTATGGTTGATGAGAGGTTCTCAATCTGAGGATTGTTTCGTTTCAGCTTTTTAGGTCAACCTGTCTTGGAAAAATGCATAAATTCCAAATCAAAACAGAATATAGCCATCACCTACCTCTCGTAATCCAACCTAAATCTTCCAACGTAATGTCTTCTGTCCACTATTTCTTCCGAAACTGTTTATAATGGAATATGCCTCAAAGATTGCCAATTTCATTTCCCTCGTCTTTTCACCTAGCTTTCGCACAGATCTGATTCGTTAGTTTATTATTATTTATTATAGTTTATCATTCAGTTAAATTTATTTCCATCATTAGTGTTTATTCCATAAATCTACTTTGCAGACGAAATAGTTCCTCAGCCACAAAAGAGGAAATTATTAGTTTCCATGAAACAGTTGTTTATATGACATCATACGTGATTTTAGTAGTGTTTATGAAAGTTGCTTTGACATCTGAGGTCATTTTGCAGTCCTGGGTTGAATTATCGGGGAATCGAACCCGGGACCGCTTCTGACAAGAGCGAACACGCTTGGTAACCCACCTCATCCAATAGGCTATCGGGAAGGCAAATTTCATTTTATATACCAAAATAAACTGAGGACAGTTTTTAATGATTTGGAAATCAACTAAAATGAGACGAGCGATTCACTCGAATTAACACTAGGATCTTGCTAACAGTTACATATCTATATTATTTTACGACGGTGAAATTTCTGAAATGTGAAAAGGGGAAGAACTTTGGGGACATTAATGGTAAAGTAGGTGATGTATCAAGATCTAAAGATAAACAGACGATTTCATACTACAATAGTAATTAACAAATGATGTTCCTCTAAGCGCCTTGAAAGATATAGCAGTTTGCGGAGGCAGTGTAAGAAAGCTGGGTATTGTCGGCTCAGCAGAATCCGGTTAAATTAACTGGTGGAGGGCATCTTATTTTGAGGCGGTGAAAGAGAGAAGAATGAGATAATAGCAAGATAAGTGAGACTTGTAAATTACTGCGGGGAAAGAAAAATGAAGCCGTAAGAGAATATTTAAGAGAAAGAATGGAGGGGAGATGAAGTGTGGGCGGGGCTTAAGAAGTTGTGGCCTAACGGATGTAAACAAAGGTTATATGTTATGGCGAAGAGGCAAAGATGAAAAAACTCTTCTGCAGACTCCCACACTCGAAAGCAAAAGCCAGAGCGCCGTCGAAGCCAACAATGGAAACGCGGCTGTCGCAAAGAAGGACGGGAAACTGCAGATATGACGCCACGCGAGAAAAATGCGGAAACAAAGGCAGGCAAAAAGTTGAAGTGTGACAAGGCAAAAGATGACGAAGAAGGAAAAAAAGATATCCACGTCTGCGGAAAATTCAACGAAAATGTAAAAATGGGAAAATCTGTCCTTTAAGGGAACAAAAGACCTTTTACACCTCGTTTGACTCGCTAAAAATTCTAAAGGGATAGTAAATATCGTAATTATAAGACTGAAAGAGAAATAAAAACCTTCTCTATCTCGAGATGTAAACAGCAAATGAAGGCTCAACAGTCACCCATTTATTAATTTCTTTTCCTTCGAATGAATCGAAAAGGAATTGCTGGATTTAACATTTTACTGACCTGCTTACTATTTCTGAGTAAGCGATTCGTTTTACGGAAATTCTTAGTCGCAAAAGCGGGCTTCTCCGTATGTGTGCAAGTGTCTGTATTGAAGCGTACGATACATTAAGAACAATGCAATTCTCCATTCTCTTTTGTCCTGCGTCAAAACTTTTACCTCTCGTTGACTTCTCCAATAATAATATGATATATTCCTATAATACATTTTTTAAAGTGTGGAATCATGCTTTTTAAAACGTCTTCTGTTTCAGCCAGAGCCATAGTATGTTTGTGCTAACTATTTTACGTCAATTTAAATATTTTTATTGTGAGGTCTTTAATATAATTTTGTTTTCAATTTTCTATCTCTTCTTTCAAATATATATTTTAGTTTTTTACCCATTTATATTCTGAATATTTTTATTACATTTGATTTATCTGTATTTTCGTGAAGGAACTATGCCATATTGTATATTGCCTTCGCAATATTTTATTGTATTTTCGCGGTTTTTTTCGTCCCCTTTTTCTACGGAGGGCTTTATTGTTGACCTTAAGTAGAAAACATTTTTCCTGTTATCTTTCTTTTTATTCTTAATTAATCTCTGTAGATAGTATTATACTATTATACGAGGGATACTATTATACGAGGTTAGGTGAAAGAGAGACCCATATGGACCTAACCTCGTCAGCAAAGTGTCTAGCTACCTATTTATCTAAGCGTCTATCTATCTAATATCATCGGAAATCCTATTGTCGCATTTCTTCCCCTTGGACTGTCATCACACTTTCAGACTGTGTAATTAACTCTTCCAACGCCTCCCCTATCTGCTGATGAAAGAGCATCAGCGATTTTTAAATACATTTTCGTCTTGCACTCTTTTACGAAGAAGATCATTTTTTTAATATTCTGCCTTTGTTTCGGTATCTGTTAAAAGGAGTTTTGACAATGAAATTATATAAAGGATGAAGAAATTACAGATTGAGAGGAAAATTTCCATTGTAAATCAATCATAATAAAATCCCCATTGTAAATCAAGCATAAACTCTCTACAACCCAAAACTTCCACTCCGCATGTGATATTCATAACGTAATAAAAATATTGAGTCGGAGTAAAAGATTATAGTACGATAAATACCTCAGCAGTGCGACCTATTTAGGCAACTCTCTTCTATCCCTTCTAATTAGATATCTCTAGAAGATGGAGGAAGTGTTTATACCTCACTTCCTCAATTATGTGAATCTCCTTTTAAGAACCATCCACTCTTGATTATAGTAAATCTAAATTTACTGATGATATTAACTGATATAAGTTTAGGTCCTAATCTAATATATGTGATATAGTTGGTTCTGAGGACTGCAAAGTATGCGTAATTTAGAGTAGGAGAAATAATATCGTATTCCATCTGGAATAAACGGAATATTGCGTAAAGTTCTCTTGTTTAAACTTTCTCCATGCCCCATCACTGAGGATTCTTAAATTTTAACTAAGGGTTGCGTTACGCAAATGATATAGTGGGCCTCTGATTATTGAGTTACAATGAAATGCAAACCCCTGAAACTGTCAAAAATCATACTCACTATAAAAAGCTGATACGTATTTCGCATCCAAAGGGAGGATCTTCAGAGCTTGAGGGACAAACGAGTCATCGCGCGACACCCCACATAGGGATGTCGCGCCATGGAAACGAGATATATATATATATATATATATATATATATATATATATATATATATATATATATATATATATATATATATTTATATATATATATATATTTATATATATATATATATTTATATATATATATATATATATAATAATATATATCCCCTCCTCACACTGCCACAGTTCATTGCCTCAACGGGGCGGAGGGGTGTTAACGGAGGTTGGAGGCGATGCATAGCCCAGGTTCAACCATGCTAAGAAGGCTTCAACAATATCTCCGGCCAAATTGTGAAAGTGGTATTCACCAACCGGCAGTAGGACAGCCTGGTGAATTAATGTCCTTCATCCCCCAAATGCAATTACAATTTTCATGATGAGCTTCTGTAATGGAAATTTATCCGGACGTAAAAGCACCACCCATTCGGATGTCCGGGAGGTGGTGGCATTGCAGAGGTCCATCATGAGGAAAAGAGCTACCACCCTCCACTTTGCGACTTACAATTGCCGCAGCTTGAAGAGTGAAGACAGACTACTGGAACTACTGAATGAAGCAGAGAAGATAAACTGGGACGTCATCGGACTCAGCGAAGTTAGAAGAAAATCAGAAGACTTGATTACACTCAAGGAAGGTAATTTATTTTATTACAGGGGTACTAAGGATGGAAGACTAGGAGGTGTCGGGTTCCTGATCAACAAGAGATGGAAAAACAATGTACAGAAGATAGAAAGTATATCTGAGAGAATTTGCAAGCTCATACTAAAGATAAATGAGCGTTACTCTGTTCAGATCATACAAGTCTACGCACCAACAGCAGCAAGCAGCGAAGAAGAAATTGAAAAATTTTACCAAACTCTCGGCACTGAGCACGATAAGGAAGCCCACTACTATAAAATAATAATGGGCGATTTTAACGCTCGTGTAGGTCAACAGGAAGCCGATGACACCGTCGCAGGACAATACGGACTGGGCCAGAGAAACGAACGTGGTCACCGCCTGGTAGAGTTTGCTGAATGCACCAATATGTACATAACAAATACATATTACAAGAAGAACCCAAAAAGGAAGTGGACTTGGAGAGGACCCAACGGAGCAAAAAATGAAATAGATTACATATTGGTTAATAAACTCTACACAGTGACAGACTGTGAAGTCTTGAATAACTTTAGCACTGGAAGTGACCACAGGATCGTAAGATGCAGATTGAAGATTAATCTCCAAATGGAACGCAAGAAGTTGATTTCATGCAAGAAACATGAAATAAGCATCAAAAAACTAGAGGAAAACAAGAATAAATATCAGTTTGAGCTAAAAAATAGATTCTCAGCACTTCAAGAAGAAGAACTAGAAACCAAAGTCATGCAAGCTGTTAAGGAAGCAGCAGAAGAAGTAGCAAGCACACCAAGAAGAGCTAAAGATAGAAAGCTAAGTGACAGCACCCGACAAATGATGAAACGACGTAAGGAACTGAAGAATTCAGATACACAAAAGGATAACATCGAATACGCCGAGCTTAGTAAGGCTATCAGGATGGCAATTAAGGAAGACGTGAGAAAATTCAATGAGAGAATTGTGCAAGAGGCTATAGAAAACAGCAAAAGTATGAAGAAGACCAGACAACGCCTAGCAATTGGAAGAAAACAGATTTTAGCCATACAGAAGGAAGATGGTACAAGAACTTGCAACAGACAAGCAATACTAAGGACGGTAGCAGAATACTTTGGCAACCTATACAAGAAGGAAGAAAATGCTGAAGAGGAAAACCAAGAAGAAAGCCAAAACCAACGAGATCCCCTCTCTATTCTCCCAGGAGAAGTAACTGCAGCAATAAAGCAGACGAAGAACGGAAAAGCAGGAGGCATAGATGGAGTGTTATCAGAATATTTAAAACTTGGTGGAACAGAAGTTGCACACGTTTTAGCGCAGTTATTCACAACTTGCCTGAAACAAGGAAGAATCCTCCAGGACTGGAATCATGCAAGAATAGTCCTCTTGCACAAGAAAGGAAGCAAGGAAGAGCTGAAGAATTACCGCCCCATCAGTCTCCTTCCTGTTGTTTACAAAACATTCATGAGGATAATAGCTGAACGGATAAAGATTATTCTATCATCTGCCCAGCCTAGAGAACAAGCAGGATTCCGGAAGGGCTTCAGTACTATGGACCACATCCACACACTACAAGAAATAATCAGCAGGACGAATGAATATGAGATGCCACTAGTACTATGCTTTGTAGACTATGCTCAGGCCTTCGACTCAGTAAGTACCTCCTCTACACTAGAAGCTCTGGAAAAACAAGGAGTAGATGCAGAGTACATCCGACTCCTACGCAGCATTTATAAAAATGCCACAGCCTCAGTAATGCTACACGAAGTTACTGAAGAATTCAAGATTGAGAAGGGAGTTAGACAAGGAGATTGCCTTTCCCCAATTCTTTTCACAGCTGTTCTGGAGGAAGTTTTTAAAACCTTGGACTGGGAGCAGAAAGGTCTGCGGATTAATGGGGAACACATCAGTCATCTGCGCTTTGCAGATGATATAGTACTCTTCGCAACCAACGGAGAAGATCTAGCTTCAAGACTTCATGAACTGAACACAGCAGGACAGAAGATAGGACTCAGGATAAATTTAACAAAAACAAAGGTAATGTATAACTCTTTTGCAGCACAAGAAACAATCAAATTTGAAGGGACGCCTCTGGATGTCTGCTCAGAATACACATACCTAGGACAACTAGTAACCACAGGAGAGAACAACAGGATTAACGAAGTAAACAGAAGAATTAAACTCGGCTGGAGTGCCTTCGGAAGAAATGCACACATTCTAAAGTCACAAATGCCAATGGTCTTGAAGAGAAAGGTCTTCAACCAATGCATTCTACCAGTGTTGACATATGGAAGTGAAACCTGGGTGTTAAACGCAGCAATAACCCAGCGACTTCAGACAACGCAAAGAAGTATGGAAAGGTGTATGCTTGGGATCACAAGAAGAGACAGGAAACGCAACACCTGGGTGAGGATGAAGACCGGAGTGACAGACATCATAGATAAAGTAAGATCACTGAAATGGATGTGGGCAGGCCATGTGGCGAGAAGAAACGACAACCGTTGGACAAAAGCGGTTCTGAACTGGACACCAAGAGATGTGAAGAGACCAAGAAGAAGACCAAAGGACCGATGGAACAGAGACATCATTAAGTACTTAGGTGTGACATGGCAAAGAGAAGCTCAGAATAGAGAGAATTGGAAAGCGCTTGGGGAGGCCTACATCCGACATCGGATTGAAAATGGCTGATGATGATGATGATGATGATGATATATATATATATATATATATATATATATATATATATATATATATATATATATATATAAACATAATTCATGAATTTTCCTATTTCTAGTTGACCGCACTTGGCTAGGACTCCAACTTCCAACATATAATTCTAGATGACCTATTTTTCATACTCGCAAATATTAATGTCCGGATGTAATGACGCCAGCCAGCGAGACATCAACTGTTTTTGTTAAAGGGCCTTTTTTCATCCGCCAGTTATCTTTTTCTACTCATGTTTATAAAAATGTTCCTTCATATGTAATGCACATCATGTCTGATATATGCTTATAGCCACAAAGAAGTATCTTTATTACATTTTTAATAACTACAGCATTCATTCCCCTAAAAAAAATTGAGAAACATCCTTTCCATTCGCCCCAGTAAACTTCTTAATTCTTGAAAATTAAACCTGGGAAATATATTTTGTTTCAAAACTAGCGATTGTTTCAATTTCTGAGCTCTTTGGACCAGTATTTAAGAGTGAACAAATAATTTTCCGCCTGATATTTTGTTTTATTTTCTTATTTTCGAGCCGATAAAAATTTCGACGGCTATGCGGAAAACGTAACTTCTCTTTTAGGAGAGGCGAAAAATGACCGTTCTCGACTAATCCTAAAACCTACGGGTTCATTTCCTGAGCATCGTCCTGTAAATCTCTTCCTATAGGACTCGCGTGGCATAAGATTACCCTCGTCCCTCTCATTCCACACAATACTACATTGTAGCTATATGCTTCGCCGGAGGACCTTTGGGAATGCCACCTGAGCAGGACCATTGTACGCCATTCAATAGAAACGGGACAATGTTGAGTTTGTTATAGTGTTAACGTAAAAAGAACATCCAAACTAGGTGTCAAGTAGGAAGGCTCTCCAACGATAGTAACCTGTAATTTGAAAGGCAGATGATCGCCTTAAGGAGCCCTTTGGGTCTGCTCACTTTCCATGCGACACCTTTTTTTATCTGAGCATTAGCATGACACCTTTTCAAAGGAAGGAGGCCGATCCACGGCTTTTACGGATGGAAAATCATCTAACCGAGTCCAGAAGCGACAAAGAATTCCGTTTCCAAAGAACTCTAGCGGATGCTGAAGATCGAATAACCCCCGTCGAATTCCCTTATCTTCTTATGGGAGAGGTTGCCAAAATGCCGATTTCCAAATAAGATACCTCCTCATTTGAACCGGTTGAAAATTTTCGATTTCTATACACTATGCAACGATAGGAAACGTGTAAAGGATCTACGCTTTCGCCCGTTTCAATTTGAAATATGCGAATGAAATAGTCGCTACTCCAATAAAATATCTGAAACGCGATTTTCCGGAGCATCAATAGATTTTCCGTTTACTTAATGACAAATTTATTTTCGACCTTTTTAAATGAAGGATTTAAAGAGAATACTGTATGATATTATAAATATATTAATTATGTTCGGATTTATTGTCATATATCCAAATAAGAGTCACTTTACATATAACATGATCAAATTAAACGTTCGTAATGGATAAGTATGTACGTAAGAAATTATTTGTGTTATCTGCCCATTACAAGGATGAAATGATATAAGTATTTAACAGTGCTATAGATTTAGTTCATACCAATGTAAGACAAATAAATACTGCTTTCAAAAATCACAGGAGTGTCAGTGCTTACTATGTAATTAGTAAGTAGTTTAATCAGTAATTTTGAAGTAGTATTAAAATTTACCTTAAACTTTTGTACTTTATCAAAGTCATTTAATATCGCGTAGTGATTTATATTGTTCTATAGTTTGTATTTTTTGTTGTTTTAAGTGTGTTATTATGCTATCGCTGAGTTACATACGTTTTGATGCAGTATATGTTTATTCTGTTTGTAATTGTGTTTTACATGAGTTTGTCCATATTAACTTCAATTTCCATTTTATATGAATATACGGTAATAGTAACTGTTGTGTAACTGAGATCATTCATTTAGTCCTTTGATATCACCTTCTACGGTATAAAAAGGGTATTTTTTATGCCCGTTTAATGATTCAAAAAAAATATTCACCTTATCACTTGACAAGACCAACACCTTACGATACATATATCACAACGACTTGGAAGTTCAGATCAAAATATGCAGCCGTTTTCAACACCCCTGAATGTTTATTTGTATTTGACAGTGAGCCCTTATCTATCTCGAACGTGAATAAACATGTAGACCTTGTCTACAAATACGCGAGGCTATCTCCGTAAGCAACCTTGTAACTTATGGAGTAATCCTCCAGTGAGGATTCGGACAGCATGAAGAACCCGGAAAATTAGAATCACAGCGAGAAAGTACGATCAAATCTAGGAAATACTTTCATTGTATTCTAAAACGGATCGAGGGGAAAATTCACCCTCTGTCACTATAGAAAAATGACTCTTAGTGTTGAAACATCAAATCCTCAGTTCCCGCTTTCCGTGGGAAAGGGTCTTTCACCAAGGATAAACCGAAATTAAAAGGATATTTTGGAGTGAATGAGGGAACGGAGAGAAATATATTATTGGAACGATTCCTCTTCTTTAAAAATTCTAGTGGCAAAATGAGTAGCGATTGAGTGATAATGACCGAACGGTCCAAGCTCAAGAGTTTATACCAGAATAAGTAAATATTAATATCAAATTATAAGAGCCAGGATATGAGGAAAAATAGGAAGAAATGCATAAATGGAGTGTTCTTTTGCAGAGCTGGTGGGCACGAGCAGTAACGGAAACCGAGTAAGGATGAATATGAGAAACTTAGATTCGATTCCATAAAAAATCACCAAAAAATGGACAATGCTTAGGAGAAAGATAGTCGAAGAGTGAATGAAGAGAGTTCTATGGAAAACTTTCATGAATGGTAGAGGAAAACCAGCAGTGTGAGGGACGATAGTGATTAGCATTGGAAGAAAAGGGAAGAATTACTGATAGGAATACCATAGTCCAGGGGTGGCCAACTTTTCTTTTCCTGCAATTGAATTTTATCTTGATATTTCGACCGCAGTCGACGGAAACAAAATTAGCCGTTTTTTTCGAGTGAATAATTTTCAATAGTCGTATTTTCGCAACTTCATTTGTATTCTATAAAGAATCGGAGCTTTGTAGTCATATTAATACAAAAAATATATGACGATTATTATCATAGCATATTCATGACAGTAATGTTTTAACATAATCAGAAAACACAGACTATTCACACCATGCCCTTAGTGCGCAGTTTGATAAGTTACATTTTATGACAGGTCAGACCTAGATGAGGTGAGACCTACATGTGAAAGAAATGTTTTGCAGAACTTTGGGAAGATTGATTGCCTTAACTGGAGGAATAATCACTGAATTTCGACAAATATATTTCGGAAGGTAGGCTCTTTTCATTGGATTATCTGTGGGAGGACACATGGACTGCTTCTTCAGCTAAGAACGAAACTCTTCTATAAGCCATTTTGAAAGGTAAATTTAAAAAATCCAGTTCGTCTAGCTAAACTTCCAGCTCACTGACGCTGATTTTATAACATGACGTTCTTAATGACAGCACGACTATCCAAGACATTCTTCCAGGATAAACTTTCGGAGATGTAGTAAAATATCACTCAGGATCATTTTTTTCCTCTTACCATCGGTGACTGAATTTCCTCCTTTCATAATTCAATTCAAAGATGACATCACTTTTTTCAATTGCTTATCCAGATAATGTCTTACAGAGGCATGTTGACTAAGATTTGAGAAAGTTTGCTGGATATATACAGTGAAAGGCTTATTTATTAAATATTGTTAGTGTGTTATTCAGCACCGGTTGGATCCTCATTCACTCCACCAACTTAATGTTGGAAATGAGAAACATCAATGATCAATCATCAACATGAAGATGAGGAGTGAAGAAGTTCGCTATTGCCACCCACGCCATAGAATGGTGTAGGCGGAAGGAGTATGCGCAATCGCAGCCCAATGACCCTTAGAATGACACTTCACAGCATACAATTAGGAGTAGCCATATGAATGTCAGTAATCAGCATCAAGCACATCTCATTTTCTTTCATATTAACGCGTGAGAAAGACTTGGAAAAAAGTAAATTAATGATACAATTTTCTCTACCCTGAGCCAAAAAGAAAATAAAAACTATTCCATCCATAAAGATATGACGGAGTTAGCAGTTAGAAAACTTATTCGAACAAACAATAGTCATTACGAAAATCAGTAAATCATATCAACAATACATGCTCATCTAGGCACATACATCCACGAGAGCATACAATGCTTAGACTATTCGAAGGGATATCAATTTCCTCTTTCACAATTTATATAACTGGAGTACGCTATGCGTCTTGCCTAAAATGTTTTACATCTTTGGATCCAAATTCGTTTTCTCTAGAATCCGTTTTTTTCAAAGGAGAGAAGAATATAAAGAATCGTCTAGATGAATTTGCTTCAGATAGTCCAAATATTGAAAATGATGATTGGATATGGATGGACTCGAAAGTCTCCATTTACAAAGGCTCATTTTATAATCCTAACAAAGGGCCAGTCTCCGATAAAAAGATACGTTTTTCTCTCTTTTGAAGCGACGGAACACGAAATGAAAAGAGCCGCTTTCTTTAGCCGTTACAATTCTCAATTCTCTACCACTATATTTGCAGTCTCACTCCTGCATTGGGTAATCCCTTCCGAAAGTTTTTTGTTAGAGGCCAAGACGTACGTGTGTGAGAGAGTATCCTTTGAAAGAGATTACGCTCGGGGGAAGGACACCTCTTCAGCGAAAGGAGCGGGATATTAGAGGATATTGTCCAGGTGTCTTCTTTGAAGGACAAAAGTGAAAGATCAAGCTTCGGTTACATTTCAGGAAGTGTGAGGAAGAGGGTAATGTTTCTACCAATCTATTGTTTGGGAGATTAATAAATAAGTAAGAAGGTGGGCCACTGGAATCACTAGAGGATACAGGAGGGGGTCGAAGGAAACGTTCATCCCCCACCCTCCCCCCTTGATGACTTTTTAGTACTAGCAATTTGCCTAGAATCTAACAAGGAGCTTGAATTCAAATCAAACTGAGCAATTTTCCGCGATCCCTATACATTTACTGCATTTATCACGACAAAATGATAATTACAAGTTAATACGTGATGTGTTCATATTTATGTTGACTTAAATACCCTCCCTCTTGAAAACTTTCAGTTTCCTATCCTCCATTGACTGGAATCAGTAGATACAACGAGGCGGGAGGAAAAGTTATGGTTTTGATGAGGAAATTGTTCTACATTACTTTTCAGAATAACTCGCGATTTCTACTTAATTGTTCCAAATGTGGCCAAACGCAACAGACGAACGGCAAACGTTCAGGTTTATTACAGCAGTTGATCTGATTTTGCGAATTCATACTCTGAAGAAAGTATAGTACATACTTTATGAGAAAAATATGTTAAAAGGTTAATGTGTTTTATTAACATGGAAATATGTTATTGTCAAATAATATTTCTTACAAAATTAGTAGGGATACTTAAAAAGATGATATTTTCGATTCGACTAAAATGTTTCTTCATAATCTCAAGGGAAACTGAGGTAGTCCATTAACCACGTTCGGAGACCGAATGCTTAAAATTATACTTTCTAAAATGATGCCGACGGACCCACCTACTTCATCTATAAGTACACACGAATGTATAAAAGAATCCAGGTGCAGCATATGAATTGGGACGAATGTATTGCGTGAATATCTGACTATCCTTATTTTCAGGTACGTTTGTAACGACGGAGTGCATTTATTTAAGTAATCTACGTAATTTTTTAAAAGTTACCCCCGGCATCATTGTGTTATGATTATGATGAACATCATCATGAGAATGATTTCCTAATGAGAATCAGTGCTCTAAATCACCGTTTTGAAGATTTCTTCAGCTATAGCAGTGGATGAGAGGAGGAAAAGGAAGCGGCTAAATAAAAAAACTTCGACCAAACCCAAGTAGTTCTATCATCTCCGTTTTCATCCGGAGAGCACGGATACACCGCATTGCTGGGAGGCTGAGTGCAACGCCGCTACCACCTATCGGAGGAGAATCCAAGCTCGTCCCCAGAAGATGAAAAGGCGCTCCTCTTTAATTTAAGAGTGCTTTGGATGTATTTTTGTATGGCGCCATTATAACTGTTAGATGCGATGCAAGGGTTACTTAAATAATATATGGAAAATATTAGTGTCTGAGGAGACACAATCGTATATGGGAGTAGAATGCAACCAAAATCAAGAGAAGTGGGGACTCTTATTATATTATAGCCTCCATGGTTTCCACTTTGGTCACAAAAGCCTCAATTGCAAACTAAAATTGTTATTAAAGTTATTATCGTTTTGGTTAAACTATTAGTTATTAAAATTTCCTTCTCTTGAACCGATTATTTTAGGGAAATGCTCGTTTAGATGATACATAACAGCCACTAAGTAATTAACTGTTATTTAATGCCTTAAGAGCAGCAATAGTGGTATCGTTTAGTAAAGTGCACCGACTGCCGAGGTAATTTTGTACATATGGACTCCCACCAGGAAACGAACCCGGTACCATTTTCATCAAAGGCGAACTTCTTACTATGGTGGCTAGAGTGTCTGGTCCAGCTTTCAAAATGCATCCAAAAATTCATTCTCTATGGTTCAAATCCTGTCTAAAGAAATTTTTTCCAGAAAATCAAGTTTTCAGGTTCTGATTGATGATCAAGATGGCTGCCACCCACCTTCGCTCTGATGGTTAGTCAATTCATCTTATCTAACCTGCACCCCACTGATGAATCATTCATTCTAAATATGTTTCTCTTGTTGTACTTGTTGTCTCGTATGTTTAATTCGAGATATGATATTAGTGTTTATTTTGCATGCAGACGTCTTACTGCTTGCACCAGCACGATAAACATCGCCACAGCGGCCGGCAAATTCACTCACGATCAACAAAACAGATTCCACCTTGGAACCTCTCCTTGTAAGCCTTAAAATTAAAATGAGTATAGCAAATCATAAAACTCCTATCGTAAAATAATCAAATGAGTTAGTGACAAATATTTTCGTGCCTCGCGGTCCATAGTTTGGTCATCATTGTAATTAAGCAGAGGTGGAGAATCTTCAAGCCACGTTTGGCCTTTTCTCTCGTCAATCGCGCCATTTTAGTCAATTTATGAAACAAACACTCCTATTTATTTTCTTTTTCTGATGTTACAGATGATGCCAATTGAAAAATAAAGGGAAAATGTACGTTTTCAGTTAATTCAATCCATTAATTCGTTTTATCGTCTATAATCTCGATATTCAGAATATAATCAGCACACAACGGCTGATGGTTTCATATAAGGCCTTCCTTCTGTCACCGAATACAAAACGTAGCCATCTGATAGAAAAAGGTTCCCCACCCCTCATATTGAACAGAGAAAAAGAAAAAAAATTCGTTGAGACCAAAATTTTGCAATATAAACAATGACATAAATTGAATAGCTTGTATCTGTACAGAAAATAAGGTAAATCTGTAACACTGCACACGTAGAGTATTCAGTTGTTTCTACGAAAGCTTGTTTTGAATTATGTATACGATAAGATAAAGCCTAAGTAATTTCCGAAACATGCAACCTGAACTATTATGGGAAAACTATTGTACGAATAAACTTAGAGGGAAAATAAAAGCGGCGGAAAATAATGCGAATTATTAAGTTGTTTCGCTCAAAAGTAACTTATAATGGAATGTTCTGCAAAGGCTAATTATAAGCAAAACAAACGAAAGTTTATTTTGCTTACTTCTAAATATACTTACATACAAGTAAAAATCCTTTATAATATGTTGTGAGGACAATCATCATGCAGGAATTAAATCGGATGATGCAAGAAAAGAAAGTAAGAACAAGCATTCAAAGAAGGTCGGCTTAGTTTGAGTTAGTTGACAGAAGTATCAGCTTATCTCAGATGCTAAATGCATTATTGGAAAGGAAATCATCGGCAAGCTGTAGAAGAGGGGTGTACAACTCTTTTGAGAATGCGTGCTAAAATCAGGCAAGACTGTGTCTCAAAAATTTTCGGCTTAGCAATCTTTTTTTTGAGAATACTCTTTATATCTTGATATTTTTCCTTAACTAGTTATCTATATGCTACACTGACTGAATGCAAGAATAATCACAGGTTACCTCACATTTTGAAAATAAATTTAGCAAGGACTTGTTCCGCGTGCCAGAAGCAAGCCATCCGCGTTCCACGTTTGCATGCGTGCCACGGGTTGTCCTGCTCTTGGAAATTGGGTACTCCGACGAAATGTCATACAGAAGCCCCTTGTCCATCTTTCCGTATAAATAGTAAGGAAAATCACAGTTAAGGCACCCGTGGTTCGCAAAGGCCCCGATGCTTTGCTGAGATCCGTCGCTAATCATCGATATTTAATAAAACCTACCTCGGAAATCTTGCAGAGTGAAATACACGGTTGATGGAAGCTGATTGCGCTGTTAGGCGCGAAACTACAAAGTAGGACCTTCAAAGCACAAAATCGGAAAACTAAAATATTCGTTTTAAATAAAGAAATGGGGGAACGGAACAGTTTACCTTCAGATGACTTGGAGCCCTTGCAGAAAAAATGAAGATGTTATGGAAATAGAAATAAAAAATTATTTATTTGGACAAGAAAGCTTCCCAGTAACGTAGCAGGGGATTGGCTTGAAGAGTGGCATAAAAACCTGAAAGGGTGACGAAGGTGCTTTTGTGAGTCCCAGGATCAAAGCCAATCAGGGACATTAAAAAATCTAGCATGGGTGGCGATCACAATTTAATTCATAGATGGTACTCGTGGTATAAGTAATTTTCAAGTTTACTTTTAAACTTCATCATTACATTGAAACTTCATCTATAATAGGACTAATGAATTTGAGTAATTATTTTTTTACGTTTAATGCTGTTAATTATATCAAATAATTGTTATACTATATGTAAATAATTAATTACATCTAAACTTCCAGCCTGATCTTATGAAGCGCCCAGAAGCGACGAAAATAAAAATTTTAATCGAAACTAAATTCGAATAAAATGGTCGACCATTATTATAGCATAAGAAACTATATTAATAATCGGACGAATAGATAATTTGGAAGCAGTAATTTACTAAACTCCCTATCATCAAAAGAGTATAGAGTGATTAATTCTTATAATTGAGCAACTATGATTAAAACAGGTTCCTTTGAATATTTATTTCCTTTTTATCTTCAGTCATAAGTACGTACCCTCAATCTATTTCATTGACGAAAAATACGAAATAAACAATTTCTCCCACTTCTATCTTCTTTTCGCTGCAATAGGAGACGGCCGCCTTTATGGAAATCACTCCGAGACTTCATGAGACCTCCCAATTTTAAGATAAGCAGGTTAGTAGCTAGAGAAAGTCTATAAAGGGAGCGCAATGAATTCTAAACGCGAACGACCGCTTTCGGTTGTTGAAGAGTGGTGATGCGGAGGAGGGTTTCGGGCGGGATGAATTGTTGACGATGCGGGTTGGAGGCGCGCGAATTTCGTAGTCAATATTTCTGTGGTGTGCATCTAGGCGCAGAAGACATCGCTTCCGAATGCGAGGCACGTCCTCCGACTGTGTGTGTGAGTGTGTGGGGGGAGGGAGGGAAAAAATGGGTTCAAGTGAGGGGAGATCGGCGGATGGATCGTCGAGTAATTTGGCTCAGAAGGCAACGGAGTGTAGGTTGTGAAAGAGTGTGGTTTGGCGGGTGGAGGAGTCTTAAGACGCACGGAATTCTGGGTACACGAAGAGACTGAATAATGCGAGCGCTTGGGGAGAGAGATATTCGGCGAAATTTGATGATATTCGGTTATTTGCTCCACGCGCACGGACTCGATGGAGTCTTCGGATCCGTCGTGTTTTTGTCTCGAATCGTTTTCTTTCCACGACTGCTGATATTATTCAATAAATAAATTTCGAAATCGCTTCATTATGAGAAGTTCGCCTCCTCTCGCAGAGTTTATCACTTTCGGCAAGTGAAAGGGGAAAATTATTTTCTTCCGATTCAATGGAGAGTTATTTTAAACGGTGGAAAAAAGTTTTCACTGCAGCCTCGTAAACATAGAATAGTTTTTGAAAACAGAAATGACTTACCACTTTTCCCATTTTTTTATTTCTAATTAAAATAATTTATATTTTGATAAATAAAATTAATATATAATAATTAAAATTATAATATTATTTTAAAATATAACAGGTTTCCACGAGTAATATATATTATCAAGTTTCATATCCTAATAATAAAGTTTACTCTTTGAACCTGAGTGCCTTTTGATCAAAAATAAAATATTGTTATAGAAAAATTACAGTATCTTCTTCATACTGTATTCTGAACTTCCACAGAACAAAACTAAATTGCCATATAATGGGAACGGGAAATTCATTAGAATATTTTATAATGACTACCTTTATTGGTATATATACCTCGTACAATTATTCGATAACTTCATATATTTACTTTCGCCAAGAAAATTTATTTCTGCTGAATTTATAATTTACCTCTTAAAATTTCCAATGCATTGAAATGATGTAATATTAAAGAGAAGAATCTTAAGAATGGCATTTGAATCAACCTTGCGGATGAAAATTGATAATAATTCACTAAACTATTATACAAAACGATTTAGCAGAAAATTAATCCAATACATGGAAGACTATCTCAATGTGAGAACGTTCTAATTTGAGTAAAGATCTGAAAGAAAAGCTAAGTAGGCTGACTTCCCTGAAATTATTCTCAAAAGTTAAAACATGCAGTCAAACATGGTGAAGGGATATTTGTGGGGGTGAATAGAATTTTTGAACAAAGTAAGACTATAGAGCAAGAACTACATGGAATGACACAACATCAATAATGATATGTATTATTCGGTTTTAATTTGATCTATGCTTCTTGATAAGTTCCCTAGCTTGAAACTGAATAATTGCCAATCTAGCTCCAATAATTTTAACTCTTTCTTATTTGGGGTTGAAAACTAACCAATCCGCAGAAGCCGATATTTTATAGAAATTAGCATACCTTACTATTTCTCAAATACTGAGTATATTTTTGCTGGAAATGGACGTTTTTTTTTCAGAAAATGTATTATTATCCATTAGTGTAAATAAACTGCCGATATAGATTTTTCTATTGCAGAGAAAATCTCAGTCATCGAAAATTTTCCTTCTAAGGTTATAGGAAATAGAGGAAATTTCTTAAATAACAAAGGAGTTTCGAAGGTAACTTGCAATACTCCCTCACTGGTGGCTATAATGGGGGAAGAAAGGAAAGGGCGTTTGAGAAATCTTTTGATGAGTACTAGCAATTTGCCTAAAATTCTCTTCTGACGAGAATGTTGAATTAATATCGGATTGCGAAGGTATTCTATGATTTATACGTCTACTGCATACATTAGGAAAAAATGGCATTTTAACAGTTAACTTGAGAAGAGTTCAAGAGGAATTTATCTTTAACCGCCCCCGTCCTAGAGAAGTTTCTTGATCCACCCCCTGAAATCCCAGTTGCATTCAACCCGAAATACAATACAACCCATTTTGATTATGGTTTTTTGGTTTCAGAAAAGGAAAATAAAGAGTTCGTTCTACCCATACGTTGATTTTGTCGATAACTCTCCGAATTGGAAATACGATCGAATTAGACGACCGAAATCCGTTTGCTGGTTTAAAAAATCAGGTACTTATTTCGGTTAGGTTGATGGACTCTAAAATTTTTTAAATGAACTTAAGCAACGAGTTAGATTGTAGGATCCAGTATATGTAAAACGTAATCAAGTTTTGGAATGAATATTGAACTTCCTAGTTTCCATGAGGCAGTGATATATATAGTGATCCTGAAGGAATTTTGCATAGCCCTGAGCAATAATGAAGAATGATGGAGTTTTATGAAAAATGGAACGATCCATGATCTTATTTATGCCGAGTTCTGAATGAGCATTCAGATAGGAAATTTATTGTATTTTCAAAAGTCAGAATCGGTTTGAATTTGAAAGTATTATTCTAAATGTTGGTATTTATTCGATCATAAGGATAAATACGTTGTTTTGGAGATGGAGTTTGTATCCTTGAATAATTTGGAATTATTCAGTGGCTATTGAATCGGATATATCCTTTTCAATGGTGTCAATACGTAAATATATTTACCACCTTTTGGTAAAATTATCACAATCTATGATAAAATACCAATTATATGTACCACATTTTCTATCAATTGCTTTTTTGTGGGAGATTTCTGCTTTCTTTCCCTGTTAGAGTTTTCGTTTGATCTTTTTGTTATGGTTTCTCCGAGAACTGTTCGAAGTTTCTTCTCTGAGAAGATTAAGAAAATTAGATGGAAGTTAACATTTTACAGTGACCGCAAAGACGAGCAGGCTCCATAATTAAAAATGGATTTGCGTAATTCATAAAAATAAATCATAAAATTCAGATAAGATGGGCGATTAATACAATGAGTGATTCACTAACTACAAGATCTCTTCATCAGTTCTACTAGCATGAGATCGCCATATCATAGGATTTTTAAACTTGATGCATTAATTAAAATTGGATTAATTGAAATATAAATTAAGATTCCTTTGAGATATAACGAAGAGTAAAACTTTGTTGAGGGGAAATGAGATTAGCTTTGAGAATAATTTTATAGTTATAGTTGTCAAAATCTTGATATTATCATTTTCTTTTCTGTCTAGTATGAGAAAGAGTAATATAATGGGAAAGTAGGACAATGAAAAGGATGAGTATTTCTCATGAAAATCCTTAGTAACGTAAAACGTTTGTCTTCCTAATTTAATCGTGATTACTATGGCCCAACTGCATACAATTCAGCAGAACCAATGTTTACGTGAATAAAGAATAGTATCTTGTAGAGGACAATTTCCTACATCTACGTCTACATTGATATCCTGCAAGCCACCTTTCAGCCTGTGGTTTTTGGACAAAAAGTGGTTACTTATGACGACATGACTTTGGCTAAGAGAAAGAGTATAAGAAATTCTTAGTAAAAAGTAGATAAATCATTATAACACTTATGTTAATATGCTTTAACATCAATATGTATTTGAAAATTGCATTAGCTCTAAAATGTATCTCGTTTATGCGGATGAGATGTTTGTTATCGCACATCTTTTGGGAAATTAATAAAAACATTCTACCAGATATTATTGAATATTTTTGCGTGACCTTTCGTTAGAAGGAGAAAAAAGGAACTCGGCGGTCAATGAACTAAGAGATAAAGGTTCTCCAAGCGCCGAAATAGCGGAGACCGTCTAAGGGCGATTACCGGGAAACGGATAATCGTATTAGCGGTCCCAGTTCTTTAGAATCCCGATGTACATTTCGGAAACAATGCTTCCATCTTCATAGGGGGTCCAATGCTGAATGGACAGAAAGAGTGTGGTGTGAGGTATTTGTAATACAATACAATACTTACAAATACCTCACACCACACTCTTTCTGTCCATTCAGCATTGGACCCCCTATGAAGATGGAAGCATTGTTTCCGAAATGTACATCGGGATTCTAAAGAACTGGGACCGCTAATACGATTATCCGTTTCCCGGTAATCGCCCTTAGACGGTCTCCGCTATTTCGGCGCTTGGAGAACCTTTATCTCTTAGTGACCTTTCGTTCTAAATTCTATATTTTTCTATTAAAGGTGAGGTGAAAAAAGATTCTGGGTGGATAATGTTTCTTCTGACAGTGATAAAAATCAGAGGTCGCTATTTGATTTTCTATTAATCGGTTTGCTAAAAAGGTTGCCGTGTATAATTTATTATGAGAATTTGGAATATCTCCCGAGAATGAAAAATGATTACTGCCCTTTCCTCAAGTAAGTGTGAAAGTTAATTGTTTATCAATGGCCAGGCTATTTTGGTACCCTTCATCGAAGTATTATTAGAGTTTAATCGCAACTACTTTCTTAACAATTATATTTTATAACTTTAGATTTCTTTCCACCCAGCGTCCTTAGGAGTTTGTACAACAGGATCAATGGAAACAATTCTTTAGAGAAGGGAACGTAATTTGATCGATGAGAAATAAGATTTGGAGTGGTGTATATTAGTTCCATTTTTTCTTGATATCTTTTGATCCTTTATGAATTTCTCTGCCTTTTGAATTTGGGTTTGTTCCCTTTGTAACGAATCGGCAAGCGCTACTAAGGCGCGAATGAATGCTAATCGTTAGAAGAAAAAACATAAAAACTTTCTCAATCTATTTTACCAAAAATATGAAATATACCTTTCAATAAAATAGAATCGATATCATACATCCTTGATGGTAAGATACCGCATAGAAAATAGGGGAAAAGAAACTATGACCGGTAATTCGAAAATTCATTCCCCTCTCGAGCACTAGAAAGCATTTATCTGTCAGGGTAAGTTGCATGCACGTTGATGCATGTTTATATCTATAAATATAAACTGACGATCCCAACATTTCTATGGTGAGAGTAGAAGTTCGTTTTCTACGGTCTTTACATTCTGCAGACTAATGAGGTCCGTGACGCGTTAGATATTTGCCATTTCACTTCGCTATTAACATTTAGCCAAGAAATGCACTTATCAATGGGTTATCTGGTAGTGTAGCGTGCTACTTAAAGCTGCGAACATCTACATTATATCTCTTGATAGAGTAAGCAAGAAAAGAAAAAGTTGTTCGGAGAGCGATGAAGTCAGGAGCTGGGCCGTTTATGAAATCATTAATGAGGGGTCATCCCCTGAAAATATAGATTTACTTTTCTTTACCTCTCTCTCTTATATTTAAAAACAACTAGCTAAATCTAAAATAACTCACAGTTATTGTTTTTAGTTCATCTCCTTAAATTTCACTAACTTCGATCATTTCATTAACTTATTATTATCATCAATCTTATCATCAATCATTATCATTAAATAACATCATTTATTAACTACGTTTATCAAAACATTCTTAGTAATGATCATAGGTCGAAGACATATTGTGATGAAATTTTTATCAGTGCCTTCGTGATGAATTTGACGTTAGAAATTTTAATTTTAATCTAATTTTCTATTTAATTTTAATCTGAATTTCTAAAACTTAATAATATTTCTATCGTTAGCATCTTCTAAAATTACGGTCGGAAATAATATATAATGAAAAATAAATGGGGAACTAAAGCAATAAAGCTGGGTTACGTAGAAATCCACTACTGCCTCGTGTAATATTTCGAAAAATTGAGTAGCATACCATAATAAGCGCAAGGGTTCGCGTATGAACTTCATTTTTTTATAATTGTAATAGTGATGTTTTTTGAAATAAGGTGGCCTGTAAGTTATTAATTACATGATATCAAGAGTCATAACGTGGAACTTGAAGTATTCTTAATAAAGCATGTCTTTTAGTGTATTTATAACAAGGCTAATAAATGAAAATATACTATTTATGATATTGAAACTCATGCTTATTTAAAGGTCATGTGAATAAAAATAAAACGTTCAAGATTCATTATCTTGGAATAAAAATGTATAATACGCGTAAATATTTGCAAATATAAGACTTTTAATGAAAGATTTGAGAAACTGAGAAGAATTAGCGAAGCGTTGGGAAAGTAAAACGAGAATGCGAGATAATAGGGGATGGAGTGGATACTGCAATATATAAGGAGAGAAGGCGTTTGAATGCTATCATCTCGCACTCTCTATCCATTCTGAAAGGAGCGAATGGAACGCTTATGTGTGCGAGGCGTGCGTGTGAGGTGGGAATCGCCTTGGCGCGTGAGAAAAGACGGAAATAAAAGAGGGAATGAGATGCCTGTTACGAGACGTGGTAGCGAAATGAAGAAGAGGAAATTATGAAGGAGATTAGAAGACGGCGTCTTCATCGGAGACTTTGCTTGAGTTTGAAGTAAACAGTCGATGTTATCTAATGAATACGCTCCTTTCTGAGAATCATTTAAAACATAACTAATCGCTCCTGAGCTTTACTTTTCTTTAATCCTATGTCTTCATCTTTTTCCAACGTCCTCCCGCATAAGAATGACGGAAATGAAAAATGTTTCACTCTACGCTGATTATTCAACGCGTCGACAACCGAATCTTTTACTAAATTAGAACGTCTTGAAAGTTTGATGATAATCCGCCACGTTACGGCTGGATATTATCTTTCCTTGATTTATTTCCCATATTAAAATTTATGTAATTTCCCTTTTAAAAAGCAGATATTAGTATCAGCATCTCCTCCTTTCTGCCTTCTCCGATTCCCTATGCTTTCAGCCTAAGACGAAGCCCAATTAATTTTAATTTCTACTTTGGGTCACGATTCTCAATTCTTCTTTTTCCTTTAGAAGCTAATGATTATCAAGATTAATCTTTTTTCATTTTTTAACATTGAATTTAATTGTAACCATTTTATGGACTCATTCTAATTTCTTAATCCTAATTATAACATTTTAATATTATATATAACTTCTTTAATCGCCTAATATCTTTCTCTGATTTACCGATTTATTGGATGATTTTTATTTTTTCTGAATTAATTTTACTTTATTTAACTTTCAAGTTATTTCACTTTCAATTTATTTTATTTTCTCTTATGTTATGCTAATATATCTCTTCTTGTTAAAAACTTAAATGTGATGAATTGTTTCAGTTGCCTCAGTTATTCTAACTTTGCGATCTGTTTTCTGAGTTTATTCAACAAAGAATGCCTAAGTCACATGCTTAATATTACAAATATTGTATATATTATTACGTTATACATATATATTTGCCATATATATCTTTATATACGAGAGTTAAGTTGAATTCGCAAAATTTTATAAAAGGTACAAAATCTTACATATTTTTCTTTATGTGTATATCTATTTTTCTTCCAAACGATTAGAATTGGATAAGAAAAGAAGCAAGTCGCTGAAAATAATAATTTTCATTTTCCACAAATTTAATCCGAACGTAATCGAGTTTGCTAATTAAATAAATTCACGATCTCAATGATGCACGACTGAGACAGCGAAATCATATCACATCGAATGACTTCTAATTTTATTCCATGAGAAAGCAAAGAATCCCATAATCATTTTTCATACGGCATGAATCAACGAGTCGTCTCGCCTCCACGAGAATATATTTAGTCTTACCGAATAATTCCGCGTAATTTCCCTTCTTTAGCTGAAATTCTCTTTCTCTGAAGTACGTGCCTCGCAATCCTATATTGTATTTGATTGCTCAGACCAAGGGATCAAGATGAATGACTTTGATTTCCTTGTGAGCCAAATGGAGACGCAATAAATATTCGGTAACTGCTTTATTTGTTCATAGGAAGGATTGCGAATCTCCTTAAACTCGATGGACTCCAATAAAGAACAGTAAATTGATTCCGTGCGCGGAGCAAGAGGCAAGATATCCCCACTTATATTCAATGTCCACTTCTTATAGTGCTCGCGCTGCGTGGTGTAATCCTTATATCGTGCTTCGAATAAATAGCTCCGTGGCGCTTTTAAAAAACGACTTGAGCGTGGGAGAAGAGATGCGAGGAAAGAAAAGGAAGGGAAAATGCTCTTTCTTAGACTATTGGAATGGCCCTTCTTCCCTTTTTTGTGGACGATATTGTGCATTCTTCGGAAGAAGAAGAATAGAAGTTGGGCGTGGGGTGGGAAGGGGAGGAATAAAGTGGCAAAGTTGGAGGGAATTCCATTTTGAGATGAGCATCGATGAAGAAGACGGAAAATTGGAGAAAACATTCGGATGGAGTGACGGCGTACTTTTTATGACGTAATGGCAATTGGTATGAAGTTGTCAAGAATCAGATGCTTGGATCTGTGAATTATTGCACATACATATTCGTCCTGGCAGATGGATTTTAAGATCATCATCACTACCACCTTAGTATTGCCTTGTTTACATACTGTACCCTTTTTATCTGCGCAATACTTTATTTATTTTATTTTTGTTTACTATCTTATTTAATTCGCAATGTTTTATTGGCCCATTTTCTTCCTGTATGTTTTTAACCCACTGTAGATACATTATTATTTTCAAAATAATTAATATTTTCAATCCACGGAACTTATTCTTTTTCTTACCGTTTCATATTTACTATTAATACTATTTCACGCAACCTTGTATTTATAATAAATGCATCATTTTTATACACCTCATACTCCATTGGTTATATGAAAAAATAAAATTTCTCAGTAATAGGTTAAAGGACAGACGGGGGACAGACAATCAAGTCTAAATTTGCCCGTAATTAAGTACCTATGAATATTGATTGAGAATAAATAAATTATGAAGTACAGTAACGCTTGCATTCTGTATAGGTATATAAATTTGTAGGCTTATTTCGTCTTTTTAAAAAAATAGAATACATCTAATTTATGTTTCGCAGACTGTAAGAAGAACGTGGTTCCGATCATCATGAAATAGAAAATATACTGACCACGTATGGAAATATAATATTTGCTATGGATACATGTAATTTAAAATTATATATTACTGAAGAATTTATCATTCCGGAGATATTTAAGGTTTCAGCTTTTCTTTCAGTATTTAACATCATTCTAAACCTAAAACTACATCAATGCTTGGTTTCTTATAGTAAATAAAAAGAGATTTATGTAATGATCATAAAGAAACAATAAATAGCTTCATTTCAGAACTTTCATACTTTTTAGGGGAATTTTTGCTAACATCCATATCCCAAATATTCCATTCTATTAGATTCCATACTATTAGATTCTCCTGACAGATCTCATGTCTCGGATTCAGGTGTCCTCTTTGAGCTGTTCATACCGTTCCTCATACGATATTATCTTTAGGGTATACACAGGGCTAACCAAATGTGAAAAAATGAATTTCCAGGAGAAAATCAAAGATTCTAGGAAGATATTCTAGAATTGTTATGGAGGAAATGTTTGAGTTGTCTCAATAGTATAGGCTCCTCAACTGATTCCTTCTTTACCAAAATTCTGTGGTAAACTACTAATTACTGAAGTAATATCAATGAACACTAATGGATTAATCAAATAAGTCCCGCAGAAAAATTTTATTCTCGTATGCATAGTTGCATTTCGTTAATACACTTGCCAAAAATGTTTATCGTAAATTTAAAAGATTTTGGCATCCCAAGGAAGGAAACATGCATGAAGAAATCTTTTCCTTTTTCGTGTTCATTCTTCTTTGGGATTTTTCCTAGCCGCACGAATTTCCACGCTAAGCTACCTTTCACCCTTTCCTAGATTCTGAAATCACAAATGCCACCAAGTCTCGCTGCTAGAGCGAAATATATTTTCTTTTTTATTTTTCTAAGTTTTTCCCAATGCGAAGGTAAAAATTGACATCGCATTTTCGAAAACTTCCAAAAGAAAATAAACGCACAGTTCCAATATTAATAAACCCATGTTTTATGCGCGCAATGCTCTCAAGTAGTGTAAGGATGGAATCCGTTCCAGGAAAACTCAGATCGGAGATTACTCAACCCGGCAAATAATAAATATTCCCTTAAATATACATCGCGAGTTTGAAATTTATTTCCCAGCCACAACCTACGCCTCTCTAAACTCATCGGAAATAATATAGATGGCCCGCGGGCTTTCGGCGATTTGAAAAATATTCTTCGGGAAATGATAAGGCTGGTCATTTATCTATGAATGAAGATGGAGGGAAAAATCGGGCGCGAGGTACAATAAGGCAACCTCTCGAGCAACAAAAAATAATAAAACGCCCCGAAATCCCCTCGCATTACTTGTCTAACTCTTTCACTCCTGAAAAACACTCCCCAACTCTCGTCCCAAACTGCCTTCGTTTGGAGGGTCGCTAATAGCGACGGAAGCAGCAGGTTTTTCCCCTTTTTATTTAGGGAAAACGATGGGCTCTTTCTAATGGGCCCTCCAAAGGATGCCTCCGAAGGGTGTGCTTGCCAAGTGGAATCCGGAGAAATCACTCTTGGAGTAGATATTCATGTGGTGGAAATAAATTCGAGAGGAGTGGAAGGGCAGAGTGAATGGGAGCGAGGAATATTCGATTTGAAAATAAATACACTTCCATGCCGCCTCACTGACGACCATTAAAAATCCATCGTCGAACGAGGACGTTGTTAATGAAAATGTCGGGCGGGGAAAATAGCGGAAGATAAGGAGGGGATACGGAATGAGAGTGGAATGTGGAAAAATTAGACACCGCACTTATGAATGGCGCATATTAGAAATGTACATGGTTTGTGCTAACTGAATATAGACACTTATCCTTGTCCGATACTGTAATTGCGTAATTTTTATGAAGGGCTGAGAAGTCATCAAATATGACATAGTCCTGCAGTCCTGCAAAATTCATGAATTTTCGAAGTCACCTTTCCTCTCCTTTCTTAAAATGACACTATCATATCGAATTGTGAAAATAACCGCAGAAAAATTCCTACTGGTAATGCGATTGATTCGTATAAACTTGACTGTTATAATTACTTCATCGTTTATTTTTTTTAATAGAAGTCATTCGTCGGAATATAAATTAAAGGCATGCAACTGTAACCGAACCGAAAGAGAAACTAAGAATAACGAATATTTTTGCTGGAGTAATAAACGAACCCGAGCAGAATATGAACATTCTATATCCTGAGCCAAACCCGAAAACTATTATTTATTCTCTTTCCATTTCAGTTATGAAAATTCTTTTATATATATAATAATAATTTGTATCGGTGTAGTATTTGAATAACTGACCTCATACTTTTATCCTTAAATATTCGAAAACTTGGTCAAATTTGATGTTATTAAATACATAAAAATAAATTTGCACAAAATATATATTTCAGAAGGACAATAGTATTTAATCATTCTGCGGAAAACTGGCTTACTGATGAATAAAAATCGGAGGAGAGACGGAATTCGGCGTTTTCATTGAACTGGGGGAAAAATAACGGACGGATGTCTCAATAAATTGATAAAATGCATCGATTTCGAGCGATATAATCGCAAATTCTTCCAGCTTGTGGAACTTACGAGTTACGTTTCGTAAGGTAAAGTGATTTTAAGGTTGAATTCGAAAGAACGGCGGGAATGAAATAATATTCCTTTTTAAAAGTCTGCGGCTCTGACCTTTCCTTAGACACTTAAGTATGCCAGCCACGAAAATGAGGCTTCGGAAAATCAGGTTGAAATAAATGAAAAATGGAAATAAACGGAAGATTGAAGTAAATGGAAAGAATCCGTTGGATTGAAAGGCGGAGAAATATTCGGGAGAAATGGAAGGAGAGTGAGAATTTTGAGAAAAGAGATTAAAATAAAAAACATGAACAGATATGGAAGAATCTCGAAGGAAGAGAAATGGATGATGGGAAAGTGGACGTTCCAATAGAATTGAGAGTCTAAAAGAAAATGCAAGGGAAAGGGAGAATTGTATAAAAGGAGTCAAAATGGAAATGGGGAAGGATCAGGGGAATTGGTGTGAAGAGGGAAGCGACCTGTACACGACGCCATTGTGAGAAGTGCATGCGATGGGTGGAATGCCGTGAAGCGCTGATACCCCATTCGCCGATCATGGGAATTTCGAGGAACTGATGAGTTGGAGACGTTTGTAAATAAATCCACATTTATAGTAAAAGAATCGCTTCAAAGAGAACTTGAGAATAGAAATGCAAAAACTAAACGGGGATACAAATTAAACTATCCAGTGTAGCTACAGGAGAAAATAAAATTGTTGTACATTTTGTACTGACGCTAAAATTGAATTCCATTAGGTAAAACTTCTGCCCATACTCTCACAGTCCTCCATTTTGTATAATTTACATTTTGTAAATTTACATCAAATACATGGATTCCATGTATTTGATGTAAATGTACAAAATCCATTTACATAGATTCCATGCAGCATGTTAGCGCTTATTAGGTATAGTTTTTATTAACTATTTGAAGGGCTTTTCCCGTCATGTGCTGTGGGCTCATAAGTAAATAATCAAAGAGAACGTTAGCTGTAATTTCTCTTTTTTTCTCTCTTTTGTAATCGAATATTATAATCCTTCATACTCAATGCATTCGTAATAGGTCCCTCAACGTTTTCTTTGAGGAGTGACCTCAACCATTGTTGAGGTACAAGTTGCGGGTTGAGATTTAAGTTAGAGCAAAATTTTGCCAAAATCCATTGAACTTTCGAGATACCTTTCTTTCAGTTACTTATCCAAAAATAAATAACTTTCTTCTTTGTCTTACTCTCGCTCCTTGTGGGGTCGGCAGATGATGCTTTACAGTGATGATGAATTTGGTTTGGGAATGATATCCGGATGTCCTTCCTGCCGTCAATCCTCCATACACTCGAACTCCTGGAAATCGAACCCGGGACACCAAACCGAAGTTGTTATCCAATTGGCTATCAGGGGTCACTTTCACTGATACATAAGCCAATACTAATTTATACGAATCATTCATAATTTATCTGAATAAAAACGTATTCTATAAAAAGATAAATTCCATGATTTATTTAGCTTGTGTTAACTTATAAATAATTGTATTTTAATACAAGAGCATGTAGCAATTGAAGAAACGTTGCATTAATAAAATCTAGAAATATTTTCTTCATTAAGAAATACTTGATCATGACAAACGTTCACTTAAAATAAAGAAAATATTTTTGAATATGTTAGTTAAAATTAATGCTTCATATTGAGGGAGATATCTGGACCATAAGCAGGGAATAATAACATTTGTATATTTTTGTGAAATAGAGCTTCTGCAACTATATCTTGAAGGATGGAAAATGATTCAGTTTTCTTTTGGTACAGATTAGAGAAAATTTATCTTTTATTTACTTTTGTCTCAGTCTCGTTTAAAGCTGTGATCATATTAACATTTCTGCGGTATGAGTGATTTTGTATATAGATATTTGACTTTGGTAATTCCTTAATGAGCAATACAGAGGTTTTATTCACGGTATTCATTGTACTGCTTTTGTATAATATTTTCCCTTATAACATTCTGGCTAAATAGGGAATGTAAGAGCATATTATCTCATTTATCTTGTACCAAGTAAACCTCATTTCTTCTCCAAAGCTTTTGGTAGCCAAAGATGAGGCGGTCGAGGACGCAGAAATCCTTTAGGCTGATGACATGATAGATAAATAGAAGAGTAACGGAAGAAAACCAAATTCCGGTCAAATGAAGATGTTATGATCCCCATAGGAAAGAAGGGATCCTTTTGGAAAAATCTGATTAAAATAAGAAATAGGCTTACACGATACATTTTGAAGGGAATGTGAGCCCCAAAAATGATAAAGGGACCTGATTGTTGTAAGCAGTGGTTAATCGGAGAAAGAGGTACAATAAAGAATGACTACAAGAAACCAGCATATTTGCATATTTCCCGAAGACATAAATAAATACATGCATATGCATAAATATTCATATTGCATATTTCCCGAATACTTCAACGACTGTATACCAGAGATTTTCAATTTGTAAGAATAACATCAAAACCAATCGAGGATAAAAATTAAACAGCTTTGAAGATATATTAATCTGAACTTCAGCTGAAGATCGTCTGATGCTTGGATCTTTTTCGGATTGACAGAGGATGCAAAGCAGCTACCTGGAGTATTTAAATGGATGATGAGTATGCTAAGAAGTTTTGGACAACTTAATGTCCAAATGGGCCAATCTCAAAGAACTGAAAATAAAATAGAGGTATTCACAATTTTTAGCCAACCTAGAAACGCGGAGTAACCGAATCTGCGATCAAGGTTTAAAAAAAAAACATTGCAGACGAGTCGCAAAATTGAAGTGTCTGTTTTTTCTAGGTTCATTGTATGCAGAGATGCCAATTTAATTTGAAAATGTCACTAAATGCAGCTTGAAAAGTGCTAGATCGTTGCTAAGAAGTCGCTGAACTCGGAAAAAAGATTTTTCCCCGTCGAAATAGTCGAAGTAAATAAATCGAAAGTCGAAGTAAATAAATAAGTCGAAAATAAATTAGCTTAAATTATCTTATATGAAATACCAGTTCAGTTATTATTAAAATTATTCATATTTCTTCAATACAAAGATTGACTGTATGATATGAATGGTTTTTTATTAACTGAACGTTAAGCCATTTCTTAAAATAAGTCAAATATATTATGTTAAGAGTACATGGAGTACAAGAGGGGTGTCGACACACAGTACATGCTCCACAGAAAGCAATAAGTCACTAAAACCTTTCGTTAGGTCTCACCCTGAGTACACAAGAAGCGTAGAGGACCCAGCTGAAAAGTGTTCTATTGGCGAATTAGAAAAGGTACAACGAAAGTCAAAGCTTTTTTAAAGAATTGCTATGACGAATTGGTTGGCGTTACTAAGATGCTTCTGGCGGCAGGATGGGAATCCTTAGGAGGTTCAACCAAAGACAATTTGCTTCATAAATTCAGAGAGATACGTTCTTAGAATATGTGGTGAATTACTATGAGCCACAAAAGTGATACATACATGATGATGTATTATGCGCATTCCTTGTTACATAGGCCGTTCTGATACTGCGAGGAAGAACAGAGAAACAGATGCTAGACCAAGTATATTCAATTAATTTTCCCGGAATGATACGAGAAAGTAATCGATTTGAAAAGTTGAATAATGGTGCATGCACCCCTTGCCACACGCCGAAAGGTGGCTCGCAGTGTGCATATGTAGATAACAGAAAAAAGGTCGCTACAAAGTGGAAAAATAAACGAAAACCTGGCGATAAAACTGCTAAATTGGCAAATACGATTGACTGAGTGAGTGAATATTAGGTTTATTCTCAGCGCATTCGGAGTGCAATTCATAAAACGGAATTTTCAATATTATGAATTAATGGGGCATATATGACAAAATATTTGGGCGAGGTATATGAGGCGGATTCCAATATTTTCGTATTATAATATTATTTGACGTGTTGCATATATTATATATTCAGGAGCCGTGGATTTAGATTGTTTTATGATGAAAACCCATAAACAGCCGCGCCATTTCAGTCCCTATCCACCATCTTCTCCTCCCCCTCCTCTCCTTTGTTTCGCATACATCTCCGAGCTAAGGAGCGAACTATTATATGAGCGCCTTCAGTTTCCCCTTCTAGTGTCGCACCCCCACCAATTCAACCCTTCGAAAGAACCCCGAAATTCCTGTCGGGCAATTTCGAATTCCTCCCTCCGTTCAATTCGACCTCTACCTCTTCCAACTGCTCCTTCTATTGCTTCGCACCAACACATTTCTTCGCGAGTATAGCGTGTGTCTGAGAAGGAGAGTGCTGAGGGTATATTATAGCGAAGAAAGAGAAGACAAAAAAATACACTGCCGCGCAGTTCGCAAATTCGTCGCGAGAGACCGCGGAGACGCATTCCGGCCGTGCCAGCGTCGAAGCGAAGGCGTTTCCAGAGAGAAGTTGATGAAGCTCCTTATAGATGGCTGTCGTGTCTGTTCGATTGGGAGGAGAGGCTCAGTTTCAAAAAGAAAAGGAGGCATTCGGAGGATGCCTTTCAACAGATGAAAGACATGCCCAAGATATCTTTTCGCAACAAATGCGATCCCCATGCCCTGCGATGCCTCCTACTCGACAAAATGGGAAAATTTTCCCGTTGCCCAGCATTTTCCTTTCCCTAAAGAATTGTTAGCGTGAAATGTTGAATTTTATTGTGGTATGATATCGGTTTCATTTACCAAAGGTGACCAGATTGAAAATTTAGTTTCGGGGTATAGCAAATAAATTTTGAGGATTTAATAACTCTAGTTTTCAGGTATTCACAGGACGAACCAAATACAAGCATACATAACCTCCAAAAATTTATAAACAGGGTTTATTAAATGTTTTAACAATCTTTAAGAGTACATTTCAACGTATCATTTTCTCACGGCTAATTTTAATTTTGCATAATTATCTAAACATGATTATGTATAATTTGTAACGCATAAATTAGGCTTGGAGAAGCAAAGGATAGCTTACGATGCCACTTTTTCCACAGGTTTATTTTTGGAATATAATCACAAGGAAAATTAATATTAAAAATTTTCCATTGCTTCTCCATTCTTGATTTCAAAAATACCTCTCCTTTTTCTGTGAGCTTATATTTAGCTTGCTTGGAGGAAAGTTCTTTATTTAGCTCCGAAAAACCAAGAATATTTAAGGCTCTTACTCGCAGAGGAGTATCTGAACCCCTTATAAAATCAACAAAAGAGACATTTGATGAGTTTGATTTAGTACATGTCGTATTATAGCCTGAGTATCTAAGATATATATATATTGATAATACCCTGGTAACATCGCATTAAATTTTAAAAATAATGCCAACTTCATTAATGTTCAAATTGGTGTTAGTGTTAAAAATCAATAGATTAATGTACTTTTAAATTCTGAAACAGTATATTTTCCTTGCAGTCTCTTCCCAAGAATTTTTTCTCTATTTACACTCTACTATTTCTAATTTAAACCTGTGATTAGTTTTGGACTATATTTTCCTAAATTTTGAAAAAATATATCGTTATTCCTTAGCTAAAATACAATCAGTTCCCGTCCTCTTTAATCTCACTGATGAACAAAAAATGAAAGTTAAGATGAGGAAAGGCCTCGATCGTTTACTTTTGTCTGACAAGAACTAAAATTAAAAATAACGCATTTCTATAATCTTATTTGTATGTCTTTTCAACGTGTATAAATGAGATATTAATTTATCTTATTCCTGCTCAAATGCTTAAATATAATCAATTAAACATTAACTGTAAAAACCACTAGCCACCATATCATTTCCTTTGCACCATCAAAATTAAATGCAAATTAAGGCAATACTCAATCATAACTCAATGAAATATTTTCTGCGTAGGTCTCTTAAAATTAAAATTTTATTAATAATTTGTCCTTTAAATTTTTTATCTATTTTATTTTTGATACGGGTTACCACCAAGTTAAAGGCGAGACGATCCAGCAAACACCTTGAGCATCATTTAAAAATAATTTAAATCATTATATATTAAAACGCTTAGAAAGATTTTTTCCTGCTACAATGAGGGTTTCCATCAAAATTATCTGAAAAACTACAAGAATATCATCGATATCCCTTTATTTAGCAAGTTCCGAATGGATATTCTACTCTTCTATTCTGCGATTAGTTTTCCCTAAGAAAAAACGGCCCTCTGCGCCGCATTTTACGTCGTAAAGTCTGAAATGATTATTTTTCATTTAATCATATTCCCTCCCCCAATAAATATCTCCCATTGATTCGCTTCAACTGAAAGAAAAAAGTCTCGGGCGTCGCCCTCATTTGGAAATCGCCATTAAGTTCCGCAGAACGACCGTTTTTTGTTATTCTCCACCTCTTCAAATTACTCCGACGTGATCTAAATACCTTCCTCCGATAATGAACTGCCTCCCCATCATTAATTCATGCACGGATGTCTCGTCTTACACTTCCCCAATAACCTGATCAAATTTTCTCAAAAAACACACCGTCTCCAGAATTTATCGCGACGTGCTAGTCCCAATGACTCCACCGCTAATTGGTCACATACTTAAATACTCGTAATGACCTTAAAAATAGCACGATATCGGCATTTTTTGTTTAGGACATCTTAAATTAATATTCATTGCATCTTTTAAATATATGCGAAAGATCGATGTTAGAAAGAAAATAGTCTTTATTAAAAACTCGAGTCGTTGGGACTTTTTCCAAAAAATCACTAGTTCTAATGAATTCAATGCTGATCAGAAACCAGAAAAAGCCTTACTTGATCAGTAATAATGGCGATTACATTACCTCTCGTGGTTAGCTTTGCTAGCGCTTCAACAGTGCTTCCTGGCTCGAATCCCGGCTAACAATATATATATCCAGTTGGAGAATGGTTGGCTGTGTATGTCCGACTCTTCCTTGAAAGATTGGCGACAGGAATGAAATTGCTAATACAAAAATCACCAAGTGGAAAACAACTGAATATTAATACAACTCTAGGCCTAAGAAAATTATTTGTTGGTATTAGGTGTGCAAATTCTCTTTGTCGTATAAATTATTATCGGATTTCCTACCCGGTAAGATCCGGAGACATTTCTGTCACCATCGATTCCATGATAAACTCTGTCATCACATTAGCGCTGAGGAAGGTGTCTCATATGACAATAATGTCTCCAGATCTCATCTGGTTGCTTATCAGAAATCAATCATATAATTCATATACTAAGAGAGCTTAAAACCTTTAATTCCTCTTTGCTATTAATGATGTAATTATATAGATGGGTGATGATATGTAGGTATCGTCAGTGTGATGATAGATTTTAGATAAATAATGAGTAAACTAAGGTCTCTACCAGTCCTACTTTTTTACTGTGGCAAAGTATACTAGAGTTTATTAATTGAATTTCCGTATAAATGAGACTTGGTTGGTGAATATGTGAGTTTTAGCGTCTTTATAATGAGATTTCTTGATGATGAAAGGGTATCATTACTTTTACGAAGGGTGTCCTCAGTTCGATTTCAGACGACTCGGAATAACTTCCATAAGAAACGTCCGTAAATTTTAATCCTTTGGTCAGCAACCTCTTTCTCTTATTCTAGTTTAAATTAAAAGTAATGGTTTTATATCTTCGGGACTCACGCCAATGGAAATAAAATTCCTGATTTTTCACGGAAATTTTTTTTTCGATTCCAATTCGAAAAATTATTTATAGCCATTTTCACCATCCATCCCTATTAAAACCAAATTAATTTTAAAACTCTCCTTTTAGGCGAATTCACTGGATAATAAGACCCAAAAAGTATCATTTGGAAAACTTAAATAATCTCTCGTCACACAGGACCCAAATTTGTAGAATTCGAAGAGGTGTAAAAATATGTCCACATCTATCAAACGCGTCAAAGACCGATAAATAAGTCCATTAAGGCAAAATGCGTTGGTGAAGAGCAATTTCAGCTATTTATTTTCGTTGTTTTTTAATCCAACTCAAAAGCTTTCTTAGAGCTATAATATCTTTCGTATCTTTGCATGAAAAATTAAATTTTTATTGAGTGAATGATAGTTTCTGCATCGAAGTTTTTCTTTGCATCGTTGTTGTTACAATTTAGCTTAGTCACACATTTCATAATTAAATTATACATGTTTCTCTTATTTTAGCGTTCAACAAAGGTTCAGGCGATTACTTTCTGCAGAGAACAATATATAGGTTGTTATTTGGATGATTTCTCCATTCAAATATTCCCTCTTTCCGTTAAGTGTAAACCTTAGACGGACGATCCCGTGTTTTCTCCAATACCCGAAGATCTCTCTCGGAACTGTGGGTGCTTACCCGAGTCGATAAATAAATTTAATACTATTAAATCGAAATCGATATTGTTGCTAAAGATGTATGACATAGGGTTAGAGCCCTTCCCCAAGAAATTTCTTTATCTTTAATATGCCTTGTATCTTTTGTTCCCGTTATACTTCTGAAGTAAAATTATGTTTCTCTGGTAAATGATTTGACTCTTCATCGTATCAACGGGAATGGATGAAGTCGCACCCTACTTTATACCCTCTGTGATGTTTAGACTTTAGTAAAATGATGATCCATTCAAAGTAATAAATGAGAGTATATATAGGTACTTTTTTACAAAAATCACACTGATGACCAGCCATCATCAGGCCAAAGATTTATACTTATTTACTGTGAAGATAGAGTTTTATCAGATTTAACTACAGAGGATCTAATATTTTGTTGATCCATTATTCCCTATAAATTTAATGTTTATGTATGATATCATTTATAATTTTATAACAATAATTTTTGAATTATCATAAAAATAGAAATTATTTACAAATAACACCAGTGATTTTCAAACGGTTATTTGTGAATCCCTGGGAATTTCAGGATTGCATTAAGGGTGAAGGCTGGCTTTAGATTAATATAACCTTAACATGTTTCGGCTAATTTAACTAGGAATTTAATGTTAGCACGTACTTTATCTTAATTTCTGGGAAAAGTGTAACATAATTAGATGTAAATTAGATAGTCTAAGATACATTATTTCACATAGGATATAAGTTAATATTAAATTGGCGCCCTAGTCTCGGTATATTTGAATTATGATGCACGTAAAAAGATTCTGCTGCTAATAATATTTAACTAAAGAAGAAAGGGTGAAATCATAAAAGGACCATAATGCTCGAGAAGCTCTGAGTTGAAAAAATAAAAAAGTATCGCATGGAGAAGGAGCGTGGTATCATCACAAGGCGAAGTGATTCTTTTTTTTCATTTCATAATTTTTATAGCATGAATGATAAGTGATGTACATATATACATTGCTCGTTATATTTTCATTTTGTTAGCGAGGTACCTTCGACAAAAATAGCCAAGAAAGCAAAATAAGTTAACGTATTCCTCGCAGTATTTATTATTATATCCGTGATAAACCACGATATCCCACATTTTTTCTACGTAATTCCAACACATCGCAGTTTCATGATCGCCTCATTTACAGTTTAGCTGGATACGCCAAATTAGATGTATTTTACGTCTCGAGAATTGACTGAAAATATTTCCGCCCGTGAAGAGTGTGTTCGCCCCTCATTTCTGAGTCGTTAGTCATCGCAGAGCAATTAGCAAAGGGAAAAGGAGGGAGTGGACACGGAGGAATGTGCGGTTCCAATTAATAGCATCTTCCGGACGAATGGATGCGCTGTAATCGAAAAGGACTTAATCGCGTAATGGATATGTACGGCGGCCGATTAACATTGTTCAGAGCTCAAGTGCTGAGGGGATGGATTTTTCTGCTTTCGAAGGCAAAAGAAAGGTGCGGTACGGAATGGTGTGGGGCATGCTGCGGTTACCCTCAATGGGAATAGCAAGAAGAGATAAATAGTGTCAACTCACCATGCGAAAATAACTACCGTATTTAACTGCATATAAGACGCACTGGCACATAAGACTAACCCCTTATTTCAGCAGGAAAATCTCAAGAAAAAGTTTTAATGATACTGTTGAAACTTAAGCTATGTTTCCGTCGAAATTTTAAACTTCTGTTTTATCGCTTTTTAAGGTCGCATATTTTTATCTATAAAGGAGGTTTGATACGTCGATCGTACTTCCTTCAATATTGTAGAAACGAGCAAAACGGTGAAAAAGGAATAACATTCGCTTGTAAGACGCGGATCTTACCCATAATTTAGAATAAAAGATGTTTTACATGCCATTAAATACGGTACATTTATTGCAAGAGTTTGTTTGGGGCCTAGTGAAAGAAAAAAGAGGTACTAATCATAATTTTCGGGGCTAACATTTGATCAAAAGAGACCGAAGGTCAATTGAAAGCTATTATCCTTTTAAGTAGTCTCCTTTCACATACAAAAATCGTTTTTTATGGTCATTCAATTTTTAAACGCATTCTGGAAGTTGTAGTAGTTGTTATATTCTTAACTGTGCGTCGACAGATAAGGTCATTTCGCACATTTAGGCCCCCACCGAGAATCGAACCCGATACCAATCCCCGAACCCGATAACAGAATATTAATATACTAATCCAATTCATTGCAAATGCTAAATTTTAAATAGACCTTTCCTTTTGGTACTAATAAGGCGAATTTGTGCGAACGGAATAAGAAAGTAAAATGCAAAACAAATTTTATATAAAGTCAGAAAAATCAGATCTTTATTCCATGCAATAAAATATCAAGAAATTGATCTCCTTTTTCCACATCCTCTGCTCAGTATCGCTAATATTCTCAATATTTCTAAGTGACAGCTAATTGCACCACTCACTTTGTTCACTCTTGAAAGTTGTTGTAACACTCTTGAGATTAAATCCTGCTTCAAATGAGAAGCACCGAAACTTGTTGGAATGTCTAATGAAGTCCCTTTTAGATGTGCATCATATGAACACAAGAAAAAAGCACGAATGAAATTCCTGTAGCTAAGCACCGGCATTGAAATGCGTATTACAGTCGCAACCTCCGATAATGACCGCTGAAGATTCCTTCTCAATGGGGTTTTATGTTTCGTTCAAGAGAAAATTGCAGATGAAAAAGAGGGTGGTCGACACAAATGAATATAGGGGAGCGAAAACCGGATAAAAAACTGTAAAATGATCATCCCGTTGCAGGGAAAGACACGCATCGACTCGCTCTTCCTAAAAAAAAAGGTAAAACACTTGTGTTTTACCCCATCTCCGACAGTCGATGGGGAGGAAACCCTTTCTCGCCCTTTAAGGGTACTCCACTCTGCTCGTACCCCTCGCCAAGTGTCCCCGCGAAAAAATAACCTCTTCATTTCCTCCGATTGGTTTACCCGAACGCCGTCACCCTTTTCGTCTTCGAGCAATTATAGCGGTTTTAATCATCTGTGTTCGCCTCCTCTCGCTTACGTAGAAAAACAACGCGGACTTCGAAAACTTGGTGATCAACATCAATAATTTTATCATTTTTTAAGACTCGGAGAAATGGAAAGACTGCTAAAATGAAAAAAACGTATTTATCCATTTGCGAACAGAACTAAGGCCATAACTATTAAGATCAGAGGTTTCGTACCGTTTCTCTCAAAAGTTTTAATAACTTTTTGTTCCCATTTTTTTCATGACAAATATTTAGATATGTAAATATTAATATTTTACATTAATGTCTTCTATTGATTGAATAACCCACAGAAATCGCCCACATATCCTCTAGTTTGAATGAAAATCGATTCCCTAACGGAAAAATCGATATTTCTGCAATAATTTTAAGTTAATTCTGTCATTTGAATACGGAGAGCCTATAAATTCAGTTTTCTGGTAAAATCTTTCACATAGGGATAATTAGTCAACTCCTTAAATTAGCCTCCTGTTGTGAAAACTAATATGCCAGAAAACCCATTTTAAGAAAATTCCGTTTAAATTCAGAATCAGTAGTTAAGAAACAAGCAATAGTTTTAGCGGCTACAATTTACGCTGAATGAGCTTCTAATTTAAATCGCTTTCTTTGGATGAATAAGCAATTGATGACGTAATTGCAGCTTTTCATTCAATTTTAAATCATCGCTTTACAAAAATTAAAGTGACTGTATTTTCTCAGGTAAAAAGTCTTACAAAACTGATAATTCTTCCATAGAACTGAGAGTTAGAGTGTACTAAATAACAGTCATCAATTTCCGTTGAGGATCAATAATTTGGAAACTAACTAAAAACAATATGTAGTATTTCCCACAATCTTTATTTAAACGACTGGTTCCGATGATATCTCTCATTGTCATGTTACCGAACGAGCACTGTCTTTAGTTGATTCTACATCTAGAGTTCTATCTATATGTTCCACAATGTTCGACCAGAACACCTGGCTTCCAGAAGAATTTTAATTTTTCGATTAAGATTAGGTGCTCACTACGAAAAAACTTTCGGTTTCGTTATCTTTTTGGTTTGACTCCGGCTTTATGATATTTTTTAAACTAAGCATGGTACCTTTTTCATTGCGATCCTGTCTATATATTTGGCATAAATCATTTTCCTAAAATAAAACTTTTCTAAGTCTTCTCTTTTCATCTGAATAACACAAGGTTCAATAACAATCTCGGTTCAATACTAAACTACATTCTAAGAAATGCTTTCAGTCGAATAGGGATGATGTTGAAGTTAGCATTCCTTTTTTCAAAGGGAAATTTTCCTGTTTCCAGGTGATTTCATCATATTTTGCTAGCGGACAGAAGTCTCAGAAGCCAACGGCTCAAATGTTAAGTCAGTTTCGCTCTCGTTGGCAGTACTTCTCCTCCAAATTGGACGCCGTCCAATGGAGAGAGCGAGCCAACCTTTGCTGATCATTTGTCAGGACTATCGTGAAGACGATGCAAATGAAAGCAAATGGGTTTGTAGTGCATCAGGTATTCTCCGTCACCATTCTCATGAAAATCAAGCATTTCTTCGCGTCTTCGCTAGTGTCCTCTTGATACAGCTGCGAGATATTTCTCACTTTGTAGCATAAATCGATAAATATACAAATGCAGGATTCGCAGCATCTTTTACTTGGGTTATTGTACGTGAAAACAAGAAAATATTATACCTTCTCTAATTGTCAAAGTGACTGGTAGGCATGGTCCCACGCGCTGCTTTCATACTTGAGTTGGAGAGTAACTAGCGCGAAGTAACAAAATTCGAGGACTTTTTCCTCGCTTCGACAGATGAATAACTATAATATACCTGTGCGCCATATGGTGAATTCAACCCTGAATATGAGTGACAATCTTACATTTCCAATGTTCCGTTATGATCACTACAAGCTTATTTCTCCTTTCGAATCACTCACATATGACGGTGACAGCGTATTTCAGAGGCTTTATAAAAACGTTCTCTGGGTAAAAGTTGAAGATAATGGAAGCTATATCTGTAGAACGTACGATATTTAGAAGATAACTCATCTTTGCGAACCAACGAAGATATACTCATTACACGAAAAAATTTTCCAAATTATGACGGCAGCAATATCAGTTTACCCAACCAAATTCCTCGATAGAGATCAACTACTTGAATATTTACCGATTAACTGTCCATGTGTGATTAGGGTAGTCATTTAGTAAAACATACCCTCGCTTTCTTATTTGTTTTTCCCCTAAAGTTGGAAATCAGTATATTCCATCATTTTTATTTTTATAAAGCCGATAACCATTCAAACAAATCAAACAAAGATATAATGTAATAGTTTCAAACCTCAAGGACATCTATATAGACTATAGGAATGAATTCCGTGGGAACTAAATAAACGTAGTTATTGTGCTATCCCCTTAATTCAGGGGTTTCCATGAGTAATTGTAGCCCGTTGAAAAACTCGAAAACAAATCCGTTGAAGTAATATCTCATAGTAAGAAAAATATTAAACTTTTAGGGGGAATTTCCTTAGCACCCTGGAATCTACACGTTATTTAATCGTTTAGCTTGGAGTTTTCCTGTAAAGCACATTCTTAAATCGCGTACTTATTACTCGATCTTATGTAGATAAATTCTCAACTCTGCGTCTCGGAGGATCGGTCAATACTTCCGTCCTTATTATTCGAGAAATTAAACAGTGAGTCAGCAGAAACGAGAGATTTCGAAATGTCAACAACCCTAATTAATTCCGTTTTCAGCGATTCCCTTACCTCCGAAGCGATTCCGAGAAATCCCGTCCGAATGCTCGCAACACCCAAATTAAATTCGAGTTAAAAAAAATGTGAGCGGACGAAAAAGTGGTAGCTAAGAAAAACTAACGCGCGAAGAGAGGCCAGCTGCTAAAATTAAGTCACACTCATGAGGAAGAATTAAGCGGAAGATGACAGAAAAATAAAGCGAGGTGCTCGTTTTACTTAAATCGTTAGCGATTAATTTCCCAAAGCCGGGACAAAAAGTTAAAACGCCAATGTATGCTTCGTTAAGAAAGGCAAGCGTGGAAAATTCTAGGAAAAGAAATTCGCGAGGAGGAAAAAAGAAAAACACTCGAGCATCGTCGAATGATTATAACCCAGGCAGATCTGGGCTGCCCTCCAATTAATCACGTCGCAAATTTCTACACAAATCGCCTGTGTAGGATAGGCAGGGAAAGGAAGGGGTGGAGGAAGCGAAACGGAAAAATCAGAAGTGGAGGAATTGACAAGTCGATCGTTAAATGAACGAGGCTTTCGAGTGAAGGGACACGAAAATATATCTTGCGGTGATGAACGCAGGATAACGTAAAGGGGAAATTATTTGCGAAGTAAATCAAGCCTATTACGACATCTCACGCACCCATACATTTAACAGCATTTACTAAAGTGATGACTGAAACAATGGACCGATATTCAGCAGATTTGAAAATGGCTTAGGTAATGAGAGGAAGTCGAACCCACGGTCACGCTTAATTATCTTATCTTCAAGTAATTAATAAATATATGTATAGGATTAGGTACTGAGTTGATGAATTTACCATACATAATCTCGTATAGGTCGACTCCTGAAATTTATCGTAAGATGTTTATTTTGTACATCACGACCGTATTTTTGCGTAATTATTAAATATTGCAATAAAATTGCTATATATTAATTTTCATTCTGAGTCACTGCCTTTTACGAATGCGTTGTCTTCAGTAATTGGAGAGAACAATGTAACATTTTCAAATTAAGGCCTTGAATCATAAAATTTGATAATGCTTTTGTATCATCAGTTTTTCTTTACTGATTATTTCACTCCACATTCTTTGCAGTATATGTTGGATATGCGGTTTTCTATTTACACACAGCCATCCTCCAACTCGGCATACCCGATTAGCCGGGACTCGAACCCGGAGCCAGGTGCGTTGGTAGCCTAATCATTCAGCAGCAGAGGTCGACCCGTAAATATCAGGTTGAATCCTAAAACATACTTTCTAATTCCAAACGATAAGTTTGATAAATAAGAATGAATTGTTATTAAATGTGGTTGGTTAAATCTAATAGCTTCTAGAGCTTTTTGGCGAATATTAATATACATCAGATACTGTATTGACCATCTAGATTTAATTTTTTGCTAATTTAAATGAATTAATTCGAATTTTCAACCATAGCGACATTGTTCCTTTGAACAATGAGTAACAATGATAAAAATTTAAGGGGCAACATTCAGTATCCGCAGTTTCGTCTACAAACTAATCGATTGTGTTCTAATATTACCTCCTCAATTTCTGCAGCTCATTGCATTGTTTACATAAGCGCATGCTTTCAGGGCGTTGCCAATGACTCGATATTCAACTAATCTCGATACGAGGTGAGAAAAAGTCCAAAATAGTAGGAAAAGGAAATAAAATCATCTGAAGGGAATGAAAGAGAAGGGAACTATGTGAGACAGCGTTATTGGAAGGAAAATAGAGGAGTAAATGGGAGAAAAGAGAGGCGGAGAATGGGTTTTCGGGGAAAAGAGGAGGAAGTCGAGCGAGAGAATAATGGAATTGAGAGAAAATGGATGGGTTTGGTGTAAATTGAGGAGGGCTGCGAAAGGGCTGAGGGGATGAGGAGGCGAAAACATTCCGTTTACATTGGCGTTCGCCAGGACAACGGAGATTTTCATAGATAAGCGCTAAAGATAACATTCGCACCGGAACGAAAGAATTCCAAGCTCAGAATGTGACGCAGTTTGAAATGAAAAGGGTCTTCGACCTCTGCAGCGATGACAAATTTGCCCGAGGCCCGCGTTCTTCCAGATCATCGAAATAGGCACACTTGCATGTGTTTCCTCGCTTAGTCTCCTTCAAAACATAGCACTCTTAATCTTAACCTAACTCCCGGTCATCTACTAACAGATTATTCATGGAATTCTTATTGTTTCATGTATATACATCAGTGGTGATCTCCAGTGTAATTTCGTGATTATATGGATTCAAAGGAGTTTTGGATATAAATAGAGAATAACGAAGAGTTCGAGGAATATGGAAATGAAATAGGAAAGATGGGAGAGAACTTCCTCCTAACATTCAAAATGTATCAATAACATACTTATTGCTTATAGAATAGAATAGTACATGGATTTCTTTAGGGCGAGACAAAGACTATAGAATCTCCCCCTTATCTAATCCTTTGCTCTTTTACAAAGGATAAGGATAAAGGAAATTAAACAATATAAAAAGAAAAAAGAAATAGGAAATAGGAAATAAGAGCATGAATAAAGAAAACTATGTCAAGTACTTAAGAAATAACCCCACTGAAAAAAATTCCTTTTTCCAAGGAAAACAACCAAAAGAAAGTGAAAAACCTGGGAAACCTACTGATTCTATTAGCTAAATTTTAAACTTTAAGGAAATTATTTTATTCAACCTGAAATGAAAACATTGACGGTAAAAATGAGAAAAAGTTCATAACAGCTTGGGGAGGTTTTGACATTGAAATTGAATATTGAACATTGAAAAATATAAAAAAGAAATAGTAAAAATGGAGGTTAAAAATATACAAAACCAAATTCATCATAAGGCTACTACAATCATACTAATACAGATATGGATCGCTATTGGCTTCCAAACACCTATATATTTATAGGTGTTTTGTAGGTATTTATGCTATAATTTTCGTCGCGCAATTGCGAAATGACGAATTTGTCTTTCTTTCGAATTTCTAATCACTTCTAATAATAAAAAAATCCACCAGATTCGGTCATATTTTATTCGTACATATTATTCAAGTCCTCTTCAAAATGCTCTCGTCTTAAATATCAACTCAGCCATTCGTCTTTTTGAAGAAAGCTAAATATTCAATTTCAGAAAAGAGCTGCGGGTAAGTCGCGAGGGCTAGTTTCGACAGCCAGTTCCACATACCGGCAGATAAGAGTAAAAAAAACTCAATGAGGGACGCTAATCATGTAAATGGAAATGCTAATCCTACAGCAAGTGAAAAAGTAAATATGGAACGGGAGGATGGCGAGAAAGATTCAGAGATCACAAAGTAAATAAACAGAACTAATGAGCGGATACCTAAAAGTTAGGTTAACTGATTCAAAACCTTTTGTCATTAATATGTTTGACACGCGTTGACTAAAGTATTATAGAACACTAAACTGTGCCTTTGTTTAGTTTGTAATTGAGAAAGAAGAGGTTTGATCCGGAGCAAATTATTTTAAATCTTCCATTACGAACAAAATAAAAATATATCTCGCAAAATTAATGTGCTTGATGTGTTGCGCACATAATTAATTGCGCATACGAATGTGCCGCAGCTAAATAACACCAGCTGATAAGCACTAGCCTAAACAATTCCTTTTTATCTTACTGGTACTTTTTCAGAGCTTCATGATTTCTAAAATAATAAGCGATCAAACATATGGTGGCATTGCTAATATTAGGAAAAGATTCAGAATTAATCAAAACAAGTATAGGTTTTAAAAGAAAATTTATTTCATTTCTTCAAGCATTAAAATGACTTGATGTAAATGTAAAACATCGCGTCAGAATGATCGCGTATTTTCCTCGATAGGTTTAATATTTGAAATTAAAAGCAAGGAAATAAGATGGTTCTAATTGAACTGTATGCATTGCATTTTAATGTGAAATAACTTAGATCAATTATTGAGATTGATAAATAAATAGTAGTGATGGTGGCACAGGCAGTCCAAAAATGGATAATGTCTGCAAAAAGGCGAATCCAGCGGCGGAAGGGGAGAAGGAAGCAAGAACGCGAAATTCGAGTGTGCTTTAAGATGATCCTCGTATGGATATCGGAGGCATATGATAGGGAGACCTTTTTGCAGATGAGTGGGGAAGAGTTAAATAAATTGATGGAAATGAAAGTAAGGGGAGGGGGAGGCGCAAGAGGAGAAGGGCCGTAATGGGATTTTTCAATGTGTTTTGCGATCGAAGAGACTTTGGAAGTTTTTTCCATTTTTTCCGAATATATATCGAGGGTATGAAGAAGGAGAAGAAGAGGATCATCTGGAAAATTTACTCCAACTTCTCGGATGGAGCTCTTCTTTTATTTCCTAATATCATCTCATTCTGATGCCCTCCAGAATGAAAGGATGGAATCCAAAGCGCTATTGATGAAATTTTCTTTTATAGAAATTCTCCCGAATTATCTGTCTCGTTAATTTAAGTCTTCGGAATGCAGTGCGCGCTCCCATTGGTTCAAATGACTCTCGATAAGAATTTCCTTCCGAATAATATTTTTGCGCAGACGAGAACTCATCTGGCGTTTTGGAGGAAAAATGGTTTATTTTATCAATTTTCCATAATAAGGGAATTCAGATGTGGAGGTATTCATATATCGATATCGAAAGATTAATATCAGATCAATTGAACGCAAAGCAGAGCAAAGAAAGAGTGATATAAAACAAAACGATTAACGATGCATTTATGCTCTACAAATTGTCAGAATGGAATGAAATAGTGTAATAATTTCATTATTTGATGAATTCACCTACAATACTCGTACATCAACCTCCGTAATTGTTAAATTACCTAATTTTATCATCAGTGTTCCTTACCACTTACCCGAGACTGAAATTAAAAGATGAAAAGAATAAAAATACCACTCTGTTTAAAACGATTTTAGAAAGATATTGATCGAAATTATTTTTACCGTATACACGTTTTACCAATCATTACCGAAAGTAATAGCAGGATTAATTAATTGGATAACATGAACTATTTAATTAATCATATGTCACTTTTCATCTGTATGATGTATAACCGCAGAAAGCAGTCTAAAAACCGTTCTATACGACATATTTTTCGCTAGAAACATGATCGAATGAATGAATGGACGTAATGATAAAATGCAAAATCACGAACACTTTCGCATTCAAAGCGATAGTTTTTTCAAATTCTGATTCCAACAAACGGAAATCTTCGTCTTTCTTAAAGTTATTGCTACTCCATACCGGCAATCATAAACTTCTTGAACATCAATAGAGGCTTTTGGGTTGTCTTTTCATTGTAATCGTCCCCTTTGCTCGATTCGGATGAACTGATGATGAACGTTTGTTGTCCCAGCTCTGCATGGTAACCTTCGTGAGGGTTTCTCGAATCCGGCTTACTCTTACGGTAAGGATGATCTTCATGAGGTTGGTCAACTTGGGTTTCACTGATGTGCAGATGAGAGTAATTCAAGTGACCTTCCGATGGAAGAAGATGATCTATGTGGTGCCTTTCCATGTCCTTCATTCCTAGAAGAAATGTTGCAGTGGGCTTTGAGTGAATTCAATCAAAGATTTAAGTAAATTACGTAAACTTATAGCCTGCAAAGATTCCAATTGTCTAATTTTATTTAACTATTTGAGTAGAGTCAAAAGTATCCTACTATTTTAGACCGCGATCTGGTATTAATAACTATATTCATTCAAAATCCCAGGAGAAAAGGAATTATTTTAAACGGAATTAGTTATTTCTCTTAGGTAGTTTATCTCTTATTATCTCGTATTACATGAATTAACTAGGTACTTTGAAGTTTGTCATTCCCTTTCATTAACCCCAGATGTTCTCGTTTTTCCTAATATATACATTCAGATGAATTATTATTGAAAATTCATCATTTTATATCAAAAATATTTGTTAATAATCCATTTTGTTCGAGAAATAGCATGTACTAGGATAAGATTACTTTTATAATGGTATGTAATTACTAAAAAACACTATCAACGCTGAGTAAAAGCTCTACTGATGGAGAGGTCGCTACCAAATGTGTGCCCTCTTACTATTCATCTCGAAGTTGTATTAATTGAATTCAGTAGTTAGTTTCAAGAGAAACATTGAGAAGTGATCATAATTAATTTGATAGTATTGCTTACAATTAACTCGAACAATATTTAAATCCATACGAAGAAATAACTGAAGATGTAAAACATGGTAAAACGCCGACTTACATATCACGCAGTTGCGTGGATCTCGAAAATAATGATATCAATGAATTTAATGAATTCATATAATCAGAGGCTGACAATGAAACAGTTCATATGGATACATGATGCTAAATGGTAATGACGACAACAAACATGGAAAATCCGACGTTTCAGAACAGAATTAAACAGAAAAGTATAAATCAGAGACAAGCTTGATAGATGTCTAGGCTCAATTGAAAAAGGTTTACGAATATATAAAAAACGAAGCTTCATACATTCTCTAATAACAATTATTATAGATACAAAGCAAGGAATGATAAAATTAGTTCCTTGACCCGAAGAAATATGCATGAAATAAGGAAAATATTTTGTCATCACACAAATTTGCTATATTTTGCCAATGTGACTAATTTAATTCTTTAATACTTTTTACTAATATTTATACAGAACTATTATTTTTACTAAATGCTATTCTTCTAAGCTACGGTTTTGTTATTTGTTTACTTATACTTATTCTCTGTTAAAGAAATTTGTATGTTGATTCCCAACTTAGGCGAATTCTACATGATCGATTTTCCTCGATCCATCCTATCCCCCTTCCTTTTGAGTATTGCTGTAATGGATCAATAATAGTAGAAATTGTTACGTATAATGGTACCTATTGATAACTAACGCGATCGAACTGTGGTTAAAGTGTGTCGTGCTGGCAACTCTTGGTCTCATAAACAAAGTCAACTGGATAATGTTTTTCATGAATGCTACCTTAATCTTTCATAGATTGATATCAGAGAAAAAGAAAGGATAAGGTAGATATTTGTCACATTTCTAGAAATTCCGAAAAATCATTCGTAATTTCCTTCTGCAAATATTTAGCAAAGCTTTTTATACAAAGCTTTGGGAGAAGTTATATTTCTCGATCTCATGAAAAGATTTCGTTCGTATAAATTTTATAGAGAGAGTAATAATTCACAAAATTAAAATAAAAAGTCTTATTAAAAATATTTGGCAAAATAAAATATAAGTAGAACAACTCACCTATCCGAACCACAGGAGTTGTAACAGCTACATTTGGATGCGTCTCAGCATGTCCGTCATGTCCGTAGTCAAGTAATTCAGGAGATAAATTTCCATTTTCATCCCGTTTCATAATTGGAAGAGCAGGCCCTGTGTAGGATTCCGAGTTGGTGGATTCTGTAACATCATGAGGGTCAGGACCTACAGGTTTGTAATCAAACAAATTAGGTTTTAAGTTGATGTCAAGGCTTCCTTGATTTATAACTGGGTCTGGATTCAACGGTGCCTCCGAATTAGCCGGACTCACAAAATCATGAGGGTCGGGACCAACTGGTGCGTAATCAAACAGATTCGGTCTCAAGTTGATGTTACCATCTACTGGATTCTTAAATGGTAAATGGTCTGGTATCTTTGGTGTCTCTACATTGGTGGGCCCTTCGAATTCGTGAGGGTCGGGACCAACTGGTGCGTAATCAAACAGATTCGGTCTCAAGTTGATGTTCCCACCTACTGGATTCTTAAATGGTGAATGCTCTGGTATCTTTGGTGTCTCTACATTGGTGGGCCCTTCGAATTCGTGAGGGTCGGGACCAACTGGTGCGTAATCAAACAGATTCGGTCTCAAGTTGATGTTACCATCTACTGGATTCTTAAATGGTAAATGGTCTGGTATCTTTGGTGTCTCTACATTGGTGGGCCCTTCGAATTCGTGAGGGTCGGGACCAACTGGTGCGTAATCAAACAGATTCGGTCTCAAGTTGATGTTCCCACCTACTGGATTCTTAAATGGTGAATGCTCTGGTATCTTTGGTGTCTCTACATTGGTGGGACCTTCAAATTCGTGAGGGTTGGGGCCAACTGGTTTGTAGTCAAACAAACTTGGTTTTAAGTTGATGTCATCGTTTCCTGGATTCCCAACTGGTGTATAGTCATTAATTAATGAATCCTCCGATGTCGCTGGTTCCAACGCGTCATGAGGGTCAGGACCAACTGGTTTGTAATCAAATAAATTAGGTGATAAGCTAAGGTCCCCGCTTCCTGGATTATTTACTTGTGTATTGTCTGGAACCTTGGACCACTCTGCATTAGCACTCCCTTCAAAGTCGTGAGGGTCAGGACCGACAGGTCTATAGTTAAACAAATCTGGGGATGAACTATCATTTTCGCCTGGATTTTTAATTGGTAGATAATCTGGTGTTGTCTGTGGCTCCAAGTTGGTAGATTCCTTGACATCATGAGGATTTGGACCAATAGGGTTGTAATCAAACGAATTCGTCGTTGTATTAATGACACCTGATCCTGGATTCCTGACGGATGCATAGTCTGAAAGCTTCGATGTCCCAACATTAGTGGGCCCCACGAAGTCGTGAGTGATTGAACCAGCTGGTTTGTGATCAAACACATTAGGTTTCAAATTGACATAACTGCTTCCTGGCTTTTCAAATGGCAGATTTTCTAATCCAAACTGTGGGTTCGTGGATTCTGTTACATCATGAGGATCCGGACCAACAGGTCTGTAATTGAGCACATCAGGTGGTGAATTCAGGTTGCTAGTCGCTGGTTTATCCGCTGGAAGATCGATATCATCTGACTGGATCTCTGATTTGGAGGTTATTTTGATGTCATGTGAGTCCATCACAATATAATGATCTGGACTACTTGATTTACGCTGATGTAGCTGTAAAATTAAGTCTAGATCACTGAGCTCTGACGTTTGCAAAGGTTTATTTTGTGGTCTTTGTAGCGTCGCACTAACTTGTGAATCATTATCTAGTTTTCCTGGAATCTTCGTTGGAATATTTCCAGGTTTTTGTTGGACCATTGAATGTGTTGATCCTGTCTCGCTTTGCACATTAGAATACGTTCCGTTGTGAGAGTCAGGACGAACTGAAGTATATTGCTGAACGTTGGAAGTTGAATGAATATGGCTTGATCCAGGTCTCGGAACTGCTGCAGCAGTTGGTGTCACATCTGATCCGATGTCCGGTTTGGAGGGTTTCTTCTGTTCATGAGATGGAAATTCCGAAGAATAAGGAAATTTTCCAGTCGGTCCGTTGCTTTGAGGGGATTTTGATGGTTGAGTAACGTGATGGCTTGAATTTTGTCGGCTGGGATTTTCATGTTTTACTGGTCTGTTTTCCAAGAATGAATTGGCATTATCGTGGCTACTAGAGGGCCTCTTACTGTTATAATGGACTGTTGATGGGGAATATTCATCATCTTCTTCACTCTAAAAGATAAAATAAAAAAATGTTTGCACTTTAAAATTTATAGATGACTGAAGGTACATACTATAAGCAAGAATTCCTCGTTTTATTTTATATTTACCCTGTTTAAGTCATAAGACAGTAAGCAAATTTATTCATTATTATTTCTCGTACGCGTGACAACAGTGAAATATATGTATTTTATGATTAATTATTTGTTATGGAACAACAAAGCTTGTGGAACAACAAAGATTGCTTTCGTTTTCTATTTAAGATAGATTTAAGCATATATTCGATGTTGCCTAGGAAGTTTTTGTCAGATTGAAGATTGCTAAAAATAATTTGATTATAAACCGTATCGGAAGCATAATTATAAATGAGAACGTATTAAACAGTAATTCTGTTTCATAGCATTCCTTGATTTTATATATTCCTTGATGTTCTTTGACATTATAATTCACAGTAAATTTGCAGTTAAGAAGGTAATTTGGCTCTAGACAGATTTTTAGGTTATGTATTAAAAACTCGAAAAAAATGGCAGTGCCATTGAATAGAATTTTCTTTAGTAAGAGATGTTCATATTTTGTGAAACAAAAATGGGGAGCAGATGATGACTGAAATACATATGCTTAGCTTAAAATGAACCATAATGAAATTTTGAAATGTCTGTTGGCAGAAAATAAAACGTATCTTGTGCAATAATCACCGTCGTGTATATATTAATTTATCCGAAGTCAGTAACTCCCGTAAGAAATACATGAGAGAAGTATAGGAATATTTATTTCACGCACTTCTCGACGAGATAGAAATATGAAATTTAAAGATTCATTAGAGAATGATTGACCTTACAAAATATCGATATTTTTCTACCAATGGTATCCTTTATTCGACTCTGGAAGACTGGAAAATGTTCTCATATAAAATTCATTTTAGGATGAATTTGATCTGTTGTGGACATTCTTTTATTTTGCAGAATTATATTAGAAGTAATGGTCCTATGAAATCGAGATTAGAGCCAAAAGAAAGAAAATTGGATAAAGATTCTTAATTTGCAGTGAATTATTTGGATTCCAAATTGAGAGCATTTTGATAAAATAAAAGTAAATTTCGCGAGATTTTGCGGTTGTACATAACCGGTCCTCATGACGACCAATGCGGTTGTTGAATCCGTGCTTATGCATTCTTAGAATATAGATAGATAAATCCATGTTTCACAGGCCGCAATGATATAGTGAGTAAAGGGAAATATATGCTAAAGCTAGTAGGTTCTAAGATTGATTTTTAGTAGCAGTATTGTGAAAAGTGCTTCAACAACTAGACAGAGGTCATTTCGCATGTGGGCTCCCACAGGGAATCGAACCCGGAACCTCTTTCATTGAAGTCGCACGCGCTGCCAACACGGTTATCCGGGAGCCCTGATTGATTTTTGAAGTCTACTAATGAAATAATAATGAAATAGATTGCGCGCACCTCCTGCCATGCGCCCAAAATAGTATCGTACATACGGATGATTAAATAAGATAATTAATTTAATAATTAATTCATTCAATAAAAGGGGAGGGAGTTGTTGAAATAAACAATCCGTGTCAACACGTAATGTATAAAGAAATGAGACGAAATGAGAAGTACAGTAAAAGTTATCTACAATTGTTGAGAACGAAATATACGAAAGTTATAAAGCTATTATGATTACCAATATTTTTATGTAATGGTACGTTATAAGAATAAACAGTTGCGTAACCAAATAAAGAATTGATTTATTAAAAGCAAGCAAGCTATGGGAAATTCTTAGTTTCTCCTTACGAAGCTTCTTAGCAAACCTGAAACTTAATTTACTGGAAGAGAAATTCCCTTCACAGGGTTCGAAACACTGAAGATAAACTTTCGGAATAAATTGTGGAAATTTTGGGAATCAGGGCCAGACAATCTAACTACTCGGCCATTTTAAAGATTAAATAATACAGGTAGACATAAGTTAATTAAATACAAATGTTGCGAGTCTTTGATTAGCTGTAAAGGATCAGAATATGATTTTTTATCTTTGCATAACACAAATTAAAATACGCAACAGTTATAATACCCTTTTGTCTATGTAATAATATACATCTCCTTGTTTAACGTAATAATACACCATGATGCACTAATGCACTAGCCTTTGCTGCAAATGAACATAAAAATTGAGAAAACAGACCACAGCAGGAGAATCAGCCCCAGAATTTAGTACTCACATCCAATTCACTCTTCTTGTCTTCTTCCAATTCATCAAAAACAGAGGACACAACTCCTAGAAGCTCCATTTTGATGGGGTCCGAATACGAGGGCTGTTGACCACGGAAGGGCCGATTCGGTTGCATTGCCGCAGTTCCTCCGATAACTTTACACGATCCAGCACTATTGCACAAGACATACACATCGTGCATCTTCAAGTCATCGCGTTTGGATGTCGAGGGTTTAGTTCCAGTGGGTGAATGGGAGGAAGTTGGTGAGTGCTGCACTACAGGGCCTTGAGAATGGGAGGCGCTTTGGCCAGGAAAACGAAGTTGCTGCGGTAAAGATTCCGATGCTCCCATAACCGTGCAGAAGCCAGCCCTGTTGCACACGGCATAAGGTCTAATGCGTTCTCTCATGCTGGGGCGTTTGGTTGTCGACCGAGGAGGAATACTGTGCCGATGGCCATTTGATGCACGCCCCGGAAAGGGCGATTCCGAACGGTTATGTTGGAGTCGTACGTAAGAATGCGGCAGAGCCCAGCAGGAGATGGCAAGTGAAGCCACCGTAAGAAGGAGAAACACATGAGTTTCCTATATTTGAGAACGATTCAGAGTAAATAATTAATTCCACGTATAGGAAAGGAACATTGGCAAGTTCAAATAACTATAAAACACCTAAGTGGTATACCATTGTATTATTAATTATATTATTATTAGTAATATAGCAAAAAATATATTAGTCTACTCATCGATTGAATTTATGAGATCTTGGGTTGTCCCCTGTACAAAATATAGGTCGATTTTATTTGGAATACATTGAATATTTAAATCTAGAAATCTCTTGTTTAACTCGTCGGCTCCCTTCTAGCGCTCCACATACTGCGGCTACTACGATTACTTTTGTTTTCTATTTAACCCTGATATAAGATATTATCCACATTTCGTTTGAATAGTATGTACAACAAAAATATTCTCTCTTAAAACTATTTCCTTTACCTGTATCATATTCTAATATGGAGAAAATAATTTGTATTACAAACTCGATTTTATTTCTTAACGAGCTTTCGTATTGGATAGATTTTTTATCAAAATGTGTTATTGTTAATCAATTTTACTTCAAACACATAACTATACAAAATAACGACTCTTTTACTTAAAATATGAAGTTATAAAGATGAGATGCACTTACCATTCTGTCCTCACGTGTATTCCAAGCAGCGCCACTGAGAACTGAAGATTTCAAGCAAATGCTTAAATTTAAATACTTTCTAACGTTGTTTCTCTAGCAAGGCGTGGGAACTCCCCATTACAACTTTGGGACAACCCTTGCGTTGATAATAATCTGCTTTACGACCATTCTAATGCCTGCAATCCTTCAGACAAAAGTTTAACGGCCGTAGGCATAGACCATCCCACCCAAAGTAACCGTAAATGTCTCCGAGCGTAAAGAGTAGTTTCGATTTAAATGGGAATATTCAATCGAAAATTGTAACAAGGAGTGAATTACAGCTTCACTCGTGATCGAATCAGAAGAAATCTTTCCGGCTCCAAATGAGTCTTACGGATTCAATGGTATCAAGAGATGGCGAATTCCATTCTTTTCAGTTGATTTCCCTCGTAAAATGGCATCATGCAAAACTCTTGGTGTGGTAACAGGAAAAGGAAAATTTCATGAGTCGTTTCCTAACGACCCCTCGAGCCGGACTTTCAGGTAGGGAACGGTCTTTAAAGGGTCGAGGTTTTATCGAGGAAAACTAACTTCCCTTCTCTCACGAACTTTGGCATTTTCAGAGATATCGCTCCCGTAATACCTGCAGATTTTCTTTAACTCTAATTTCAGTATGCTTATAATAGCGTATCATTGTATTTGTTAAATTGGCGACGAAAAATAATAAAGTCATAAAATTCATAATAATTGGCTCCTGGTTAACCAGGTGGACAACGCGCTCGCTTTTGGTGAATGCGATCCTATATTCGATTTCCGATGGGAAAAACTGTGTTTTATCAGTATCTGTAACATAATTGGAGTTGATCTGAATTAACATGTCGTTATATTGTGGCCAGTGAAATTCAATGAGACTGTGAGGAAGTTAGTATCGACCACGAATCATTCACCATAATTACCACTCTTTTGTGACATTGCCTTTGAGCTGTAAATGTTGATAGACCTTGATTCTATTGAAAGAGATACTTTAAGCGGAAAATTTCGCTTACTGCATTTCTGAGCTATGACTCTTCTCCACCTACTTACATGACTGCAGACAAAAGCTAACCCACGATACTTTATTCTCAGAATGGATTCAAACCTACAGAGGCGTTCCACATGGTTCAATATTATCAACTTGCTATCCTTTATAGTTCATTAACAGCCTTCATAAGTTTGATACTTCTCTACTTCCACCGGCTTCGGTGGAAATTTTAAAAATTATGTAGAAAAAAGTCAAGAACTGTTTTTTCTTCTTCAAAATACATTTTTAAAACCATTAGTTTATGCTATGGTAAATCATCGCGGGAAAACTGAAGATACTCTAACCAGGGCGACAAATGTCATCTCTATGGTTGAGCGCATATATTTTTATTCATGCAGATAATTAAGGAAAATCCAATTTGTTCACGGGTCTCATAAGTCCTTCTGGGACTGTAGTTTGAATTCCCCTAGTCTTTATTATAAATTAATGAATTGGAGAGATGGAAGCAACATCCTCTTCTCATTTCACATTCAGCAGAAAGCACTTTGATCTCTCTTCTCGTGAAACGTGTAAATTGTGGAAGAAAATCAACCAAGCAATTACTCCAAGATGCGACACCAATAATTTATAATTCATTCATTCATTAATCATACCTTCATTGATCTACGGGATTCATACCGTATCATTATCAGAAATCACACATTTAGTAATTTAAAGGACGAAATCAATTTTTACTGGAAGAGTAAAGTAAAAATCTTCCAGAAAATAAACATCTTAATTAAATAACTTTATTCAATCGTAATTTACAATAATGTTGAAGTAGATTCCCATCGGAATCATTCAAAATTCATATTATACAAAGAAATTCCTTTTTGTTGAAATAAAAGTATTAAAAACGTTGCAGAATACAATGCATAAACGATTTTGAGATATTTCAACTCGTTTTCGAAATTTGCCGATCAAAAGATTCAAATGAGTCATTCATTTAAGGATCCTCATTCTCCTCGTCCTTCGCCAATTTGAAGAAAATTCGGAGAGTTTTCAAATGCAACAATTCACCTTTCCCAATGCTATCACCATTGGACCCTCTGAAAATCGTATTTACTAGGAATAACGTAGTTTACCTCGTATAACTTCATACGATTACATATAAGTTATAAATAAAACTTGAAGCTGAGTCATCAACATTGTGAATGAGTCCCCGTATCTTTTATAGGAATGCATGGTTGTGGATGGAACTCCACAGCTCCGACATATTGCGAGCATAGTGTCCGCCGAACGGATTGTCTCTACGCGGAATCTGTTTCCGATCGGAAAAAAGAAACACAGAGAGATGCGTGTTCTTGGCCCCAGTGGCGCTCAATCCGGATATTGGACGGGCAGGGGGGGGAGAGTGGGTCTTCCCCCCCGCCTGCCTCCTTCCTGCGGCCGCGGCCTTCTGGGCCGACACTCAGGCAGAGGCTGCGGGCAAGGACTCTCTGGAGGGGGGAGGAGGCAGAAGCGCGGTTCTTGGACACACTCTTGGTCCGCGCCTGCACATTCCATCACTGAACAGTTCCGAGCGACATCCACGTCTGGACAAGGCGTCGCTGCGTCTGAGATAAAGGTTGAGAGATAACATAACTATTATGTGACAGCAACCGATTAAAATTCAAAAAGACGACAGGTAAGCTCTTAACAATTAAATTAAACACACGAAATATTCGGAGAAAAGCACGCTCAGAAAGATAAGATGAAGTGATGTTTCGTTAAATTTGAAGATTATCTAGTAGTTGAAATACTAGGAAATAAAAACAGAGGAAAAACTTCAGGTAAAGTTTCTTGATTTACAAATTTCATTACTTCCGATTTTTTGTCTGACATTTTAGAGTTGAATAATCGAAAAGGAAGAAAAATTTGGGGAGTTGACTGAAATCCCAACACCTAGGATTTGTATATTATTATCACAGTAAAATTTCGCTAAGGAGTAATTTATTTTCCTCCAAAAGAAACGCTGGGAAATTCAGCTTGTTTTTAGTAAATCTTGATCTAATAAATAGCGAAGCAATTTTGCATCAACGGATTGCTAACACATAAAAAAATGTTTCTTTGAATCCCGCAACTCCCCAAATTTTAAAATCGCACCAGCAGAATGTTTTATCGAATGGTATATTGATACTGAATTTGAAGCATTTAAAAATTTCCAATGTAGCTTGGCTAATCCAGGTTAAAGGCACTGAAAGAAGACATGTGAAACCAATGTTGGTTAAGTAAATTTTTTTAAGGTTTCTAACATAACAAACTGAAAATAGTACTTAATAATTACGTATGACTTGATTCAGAGCAGATTTAAGTGATTCGGCATCTGATGTGTTTCATGGCTTCCTGGATATATTTTAACAGTTCTCAATATTTTCACGGTCAGCAATGGAAATAGTCTTTGGATAATTTGCATAGATTATTTCTAATTTTGCAGAATATTAAGTGGGAGTAAGGAAAAATAGAATGAGGGATAATGTTCAAGGACGAGGGAATCAGTAAAGATACAATAGTCACTCAAGCGAAAACTTAAAAATTGAGATGCATATCGCTTTATCTCGTTTTTTATGTCATACTTGATATCGGAAACAGAAAAGTGTATGCTGTATTCCTGTGTTTCATAAGAAATAAAGAAATGAAAAACGCTATTTACGTATTTTAGTGCAAAAATTAAATTTAAGTAAGAGAGTGTATCTTGCGTTGTTCAAATCTAGGCAAGTCTCTAGGCCAATCGTATTTAAAGATCAATCTTCAAATTCCATTGGAGTCAGAAAACAGGTAAAAGCTTAAAATATATTTCTAATTACAAAGGGAAGAGAATTATTTTCAAAAGATCTTACCTTCCACGCACTGGGACTCAATGCAACACCCAAAGCAGCAATCCAAAGAATGATAACACTGAAAACAAACAGAAATTGATCGTTATCAATTGTATTGTTGATTATCACATATAATTTTAGGAAAGTAATTACATTGAACACCGAGAGTATAAAAGGAACCCTACTAACATTTTACATAACCTTTTTCGATGAAAGGTCATCTAATACAACTGCATAAGGTTTTTTTTCCTCAGATATCTATGAAGTCGTGCCAAAATATCATAAATATGGATTTACAGAATATAGGATACAGGCTATTGTCTAGCTCTAGAACATTTCCCACGTGTTAGTGGTGGTATCTACATTTCTGACTTGCGGTACATACATTTACATGGAATTACCATTAGTTTTTTTTATTTCGCGCGCCAACAGATAGAAAGAATGTAGACCAGAGGTTCGGAAACTACGGCCTACAAACAGTGTCCGTTTTTCTTCACTTTTTGAAAAAATATCAGTTATTTATATAATTTTCTCTGAGATTAAGGATGAAGAATAACTTTGCACTATCGAAGCGCGGCTTAAGAGCCCAAGAAGAAACTAAGGCAAAAAATATCGAAATGATTTGGATTCGAACTCAGACATGTCGATATGTTTTGCTCCTGAATGTGTCCAATATGTGAATCAAGAGCAGGATAAATGTTTAAAATGTTGCCTCATTTTTTCTAGTTCATTCAAATGATTTATGTAGCCTTCCGACGAAGAAGTGTTCTCCAACCCTGACGTACCAACCCATACATTCCCAACTTGCTCCCCGGGAGCCGCGTGCGACTCTAAAATCAATTTTGTGCGATCCTCAAATCAGAGAAATTTAATCTTTCCTTTATCTTACTATTTTTTCCATTGATGGCTCCAGTGCGAACAAAGCGTATTTTGAACGAAATCAAGCACAATAAGAGTGACTCGATACTAATACAAAGCAATGTTGAAAACGTATAGATCAGTAATGATCCGCAATGAAATTTTGGTATCCAAACTTGGATAAGCTGTCTGCGGTTTTGAAACCCTTTCGAAATCGAAAAATTAGGAACCTTTACTGTGGACGGATTTGAAAATCACCTTCACAATGTCCAGTTTCTCCGCAAATATTTAGGAGTATTTATTTCGTATGTTCTAGACAGCACACATTTTTGCAATGCTTCCTTCGTATACCTCCATTGTTTGAAGGTATTCCTACTTAAAGAGTGCTACACGGCATTGAATGAACATTACACTGGGAACATTAATTACAAGGAAAGAAATTTCAACTCTTTCTTAGAGAGAGATGTCTTGAAAAGCACGGCTGCACTCTCGGATGAAGAGGAAGCAGTATGTTTCATGCATATAATGCGTCGCGGAGGTGACAGATGAGTGATCACCCGTTCTGTCATCGAATGACATGCGCGCGAATCCATAACAGATGCCATTACAACGGCACATATACAAGTGCATTTTGGAAAAGCGCCAAAAGTGACTCACCAGACTTCGTCTCACACAATTGGACGTCGAAAGCGTTGAGTTATCGCTTGTCTCGTCTGCTAACGACGCTGTGAACATTACCACCACTATGAGCTTAACGATAGCGCTTCTTGCGAGGAGATTCATGTTTACCCTGTGGAAAGAATTTTCGCATTAGAAATCCGTCACGTTATTAAATATTTCAACAGCGGCAATACCAGACGACCAATCGACTGTTATTACCCATCCTCAACTATGAGAAGAGAAACGATACGTTGATATTTCATCTTGAGTACGAAAAAGTAAACGAAAAGAAGAATAGCTTTGTATGGGAAACGTATGGCGATAAAATCGAAGAGTTGCGAATTTGATGGGCGAATTTTCGTCTCTCATACCATTCAAACCCGAGTCCATGGAGTAGGTACGCACTACACCGACCCTTACGCCAGAGTCTTACGAAATAATTGAAGGTCCCGCTGAGATTTGAACTCGGATTCGAATTCTAGGTTGCTGACAATTTCACTGTGAGAAAGCCACATCTTGTGATAATAATTATACATTCTTAGGGATAAAAATTTTTAAAATGTTCCTTATAAATTGATATGTATTCAGTCGAGTTCATGTTGGAGTACAAGAGACGATAAGCGGAATTGGTTTAATTTTTGAAGTATTTAACTAACACGCAATTAATTTAATTTACACATTCTGCATAGAAATCTAAATTTGGAATCATTGAAATAAAAATCAAACTAACTGAAGCTCAGTCTTAAGATACAGAGCCCTGTCGATAAATATCACGATTTTGGTAGATATAGCGAAATAAATTTTTCTTAAATTCTTATGATTTCTTATAAATCTAATAAGAAAGATAAATATTAAATGGGGCATAAATATTTTCGTTTTTTAACATCATAATTGTAAAATACATGGCTGATATAATTCGCTTCGCCCTAAAAATTCAAAGAAATTAAATCAATTGAAAGCGGACTGGGAAAGAAGATCAAAACAAACATATATTCTTACAAATAGCGCGACCACTAATTGAAATGCTGATGACATCGCATTTTCAAACTACGAAAGAGACTCTCTCAATTTCAACACGGAAGCAGCACGAAATCTATATTCATTAGATTTGGAAATAATCTATAGGAATGAAGAAGGCTACTAATCCATAGAAACAACTGATCGCTCGCGACACTAAACCCCGTGGAAATTCGAATAACTCAGCACGCAGTGACTCAAACCAACCCAAAAATATAAGGAAAAAAAACAGAAGAAATTAAACCAGAATTCACTCGAAAAACCCGGATTTCTGTTGTAAATTGAAATATGTATAAAAAAGAAACTCGCCAACTGAAGATCCGATTAAGTCGCGCGAAAGATGTCGATGACTTTCGAAATGGAATCTCTGAGGGAAGATAGAAAAAATCTCCGGAGAACACCGAAGGAATAGTAGAGCAATGCACAGTACTTACCGATATATCGCAAAGGAAGTCGCATACGAACAAATAAGGGAACGAGCAGTTGACACGCAGTGGAGAGAAAGGGATTGGCGAGCGCGTGCGAAGTGGAGGAGCACACAGCGACGACTGCCAACATCGGCGAATGCCCATGCTTTATACTTTTAGTCTGGGAAAACAAAATATGAAGCTACGCAAGGTTCGGAATAAAAAGACGCTGAAAAAAGATCGAACCCAATGGTTGGATGCGAATGATAAAAAAGTGGCGAGGAGGAGGGGGAGGAGGAAGTGGGGAAGCAGAAAAAATCAAGAGAGACACACTTTGCTCCGCACGAACACTGTTTACCCATTCTCTTTCCCTTCCCATACTCCATCCCCTTCCTTGCCTCCACCTACACCACGCATTTCTCTATCTTCTCTCCCCTTCTCATAGTACTTATTCCATCGACTCTTGTTTCTTTTTCCACTCCTTTCCATTCACCTCGATAGAAAAACGTACCCTCCTTCGGAGGAACAACCCTTCTCCTGTGATTGACGCTCCGGATAACTCGTGACTGCTGAATTCCATCTCATTTTGACACATTAAAATTTTAATTCGACGCTTAAGCTTCCGGATGGAATTATTTCAAAAGGTATTTCGTAAATGAATCCCTAACATATAAAAATTTATCGCTAAATGTTGGTGATTAACACACCTTGGGAATTACGAAAAATCTGAAATCACCCTGAATTCATTTTTATCAATTAATAAGCAAAAAATTGCTTATGAAGATGGCCCCATGTATTGTAAAGAGCAATACGGACCAACATTTTCAGAAGGGAACGCGATTATTTGTAATTTAAGTCAAAAAATTTAGAGACGATAGTAAAAAAATCATAAAAAATACTTCAGGCGTTGAAATCTCCCGCCTGAGATATTCTTGCATATGTCTTTGTATCTGTTGCCGTAAGGAAGCAATTTCATATATGAAGATAAAATTCACATACCTGTATATTAGTCATATTTACGAAGCTATAATCAATAGGAATTTATACACAAACACACCCATGGATAAATTTACAGTCTGAACCCGTCTTAGGTAGTCCTTTGAGATGCTTAAACAGCAGAAAACTAGCTGCACTTTTTACTGTTACATCTTTGATCTAGACGCTAACCTATAGTAAAGTAAACTCTCAGTGAAGTCATATGGCAATTAGATTATCATTGAATCGAATTACCACTAAGAATTCTTAATTTCATAATGATTTCCTCTAATGAAATTTCGCTCGAATGAATTAATTTTTACTGGAAATACAAGAAATGACTGACGATTTATAATTTCTAGTTTCCAAATTCGATAGTCGTGAGTACACATTAGAGAAGAGCTCTTGTGGAAACAGAATCTCTTTGAGTTGAACCTCTTGAATTTTTCTTGGATATTTAGTCTCTTGGTCGTAGGTTTCCGTGGAAAAGGGATCATCGACTATTTGGAGTTGTGATGCTCACGCTTGCGTTATTTTGTCAAGAATAAACCGTTAAGGTGGGGTAAGAACTCGTCATGACAAAATCGCCAAAAAATTCGGAGCTCCGCAGCAGGATGCGGAAGATTTCAATGGCAAAAAAATGTTCTGCTGAAATAAATATGCTTTTGAATGACATCATTGTCTCAGGTCTGCCCGTCACACTTGTCCAATTACTCTTATAAAAGAATTTTACATCTGCAGAATCATTTTCTTCCCTTAGGCATAAAAATAACGGAAAAACTACCAGGCTTATAGAAAATTTTGCATTTTACTCCTTGTGTATCCGTAAAAACACGCAACTAACCAAGGAAGCTACTTTAACGGAGAAACTGGATGGTAATAAGTAATGAGTTTCACACGGATGCATCTGAATGGATTCTAGCTAATTCCCTAGTATGGAATTCGTGTATAAAAAAGATATAAAAAAATCTTCGTACATTTCCACAGTAGATTACTATGGCCTTCCATGAGGTAATGTCTTCGCATAAGGAATTTATGGCGGATAAAACTTTATAGATTTTTTGGATGGATCTGAAAGTGAAATTAATTTTGAAATGTTTCTCAATATATGGCTTTATATCAAAACAATTAGAGGGTGACTACTGTTACTAATATATAAATCTTAAATAGATGCATTTCCTATTGAAAGAGCGCTCAACAATTTCAAAATCTCACTGGCTACGGCGGCTTTCATAAATATAACGGAGGTGATCGTTTATCTTTCATTTAGTTTCCATATCTGTGCTTGGTATATGAATGAAGCCAAAATTCTAAACCACTTAATTAAACCTAGATTCATATTTATCATTAATATTAGGGGACATTTTAAAAATTTTCAATATACCTATCGGAAAAAACCAGATGGTCTACATTTATGGATTACTTCAATGAACTAGGAACATCATAGCCTAAAATCGACGGGTATGATATCTTATCATTCTCTCCCAAGATATTATCTTTTCATCGCTAATTTCGTTTGCTATCCATAACTGCCATCTCTAAAAATATTCTATCTGTAAGGAAAACAGAGTACTACCCCTATTAATAATCTGAAAGAATGCAGAAATAGTTTGATACGCCTAGAAGTAGTCTGCGACCTCTAGTCGCTATTCTAATTCAAACGGCGTCTTTGAAACTGCATGTTCTCTCACGGTCATCCACTCCAAGTGTTTCATTATCTCCAAGTGTGACCTTCGCATTGCAGGTACTCGCTTATCACTTTCATTTCCATAATACAAGCTTGCAGCTCCTCGCCAGAGTAATTCTTTTCGGTAATTCCAACTTGTTCGAGGATACAGAGTCTTGAAATTGCGAGTCTGCCGTTTAATTTACAAGAAAGAGTTCGAACGAAATGACTTTCAGAATAAATTTAAAACGCAAGGCAATAAGTAATGAATTACCCCATCATACTTTGAATTCAGTGTTTGTTATATTTATTTTAGTCTCACAAAAATAATTTTTTCGCTGCTTTACAACCTTAAGCAGCGATACTATTTTCATCACAATCTCACGACTATTTAGAATCTAGACGAATAGAATTTCTCGAGGTTATTTCATCTTTAATACCATCCGTCATGTTAACAGCAAAAACATCTCGATATATATTATTTGAGCCGTTGCTCATTGCATTACTAGTTACTGGACTATCCATTTCATCAAAAACTGCAACTAGTTAAATATGATATATTATACACACAAAAAACCGGAATTCAAAATACCGCGTGTACTCGATTATAGGTTAACATAAATTTTTACATAAATTTCCCATTTCTTACGCCAGTTAATTTTTTGCCCTTTGCAAATTGCGGGAGCTATCAAGCAATATATATTCGATATTTATTTCGATCACTTCAATACATCGGCAGTTATAATCTAAAAGATAGATTCTGTGGACATTAAACTCATACCTTTCAAACTATATCTTTTATATAACATTGTAAGCACCTCTATCGCACTAAAATCGACTTCACATTTACACTCGAAAATTTGCTTTTAAAAGTCGCTTTAAACACTAATAATGCGATAATTTTTCAAAAGAATAAAATCTTTTCGGAATGAATAATGCCTTCTCTCTAACAATAGTCAACATCACTAAGGTTACAGAAGACTCTATTAAATGTATCATAGTCCCGTTGCGACCGGGACTGTACCGGTTTTAAGGTATGATCTATATTTCTGTCGCCACGATTTGATGGAAAAGCTCAAAGGAAGGTTATAATGTAAGGTATGGATATTCTAATTATAGAAAGGATAAAAAGCATTTTAAACGAAAAATGTCAGAAAGTATGACGCAGAAAACACTCTTTCTTGTTTCTAAAACGCGTGCGAAATTAACCCAGACTAAGTTTTAAGGCAACTTTCCTGCTTCGTCCCAGTTATAACCGCTGCAAACTTTGAAGTTCCAGTTTCTCACCATTAGAATACGCTAACCCTAATTGAGAATCCGACAGAGGATCGCACACCATTTGTAGAGAAGACGACATCGAACCGAAGACTTAATCCGCGAGACGCTTAGAAAAGGAATCCGAGGAAAATTCCGCAGAAAGATCCGAAGTCGCGAATCGAATCCGCGGAAACAAAAAGAGGAACGCCTCACGCACACGCCATCGTGAGAAAGACATCGTTCGAAGGGAGAGAGAGAGTGGGTATAATATGTTGACCCCGTGCGACTCCCTAGCTGGGATGGACCGCTTCGGCCGCAGCACGAAATCTGCAGACGCGAAATGCCCTCCGGAGAGCGATGGCTGGCGCCACCCGCCCCCCGCGATGGACACCCCTCCCACCCCTTAACGGGAGAGATGTGGGCGTCCGGAAAAAACCTGTTCGCAACAAGGACAGTGGTGGCGCCGGCCGGAAGGTTGTCCGGAGTGAGGTTCTCTCTCGCGCTGCACGGAGTCGCTCGAGGGCACTGAAAGAGGCTGTCGGGCGGTTATCGCGGTAATTACGACCCTAACAATCGGAAGACGTTTGACAACTATGAGGAATTTCAGAACCTCGCGGCGGAAATTTATTTTTCGTCGACACAATCTCTCGGCCTAAAAATACCTCGTTTACTAAAACGACTGCGGTAATACTTCATCCTGAGCGAAACAATATTATGGTGATTACGAACAGCCAGAAGGTGTTTGACAACTCTTAGGAATTTCAAAACCATGCAGCAAAAACTTAGTTTCCGCATAAAAAAAGAATAAAAATAACTTTAAAATACGTTTGGTTTCAAAAGCCGATGCAGGTATGGTATTCTCCCAAAAGTAACAAAATGTGATAATGAACATATTTAAACTATTAATGCCAACCTTTAGTTAAAATATGTTTCTAAAAAGATGTAAAATCGGCATACATACGAGAGAGGCATTTATAGTCAGCTAAATAAACAGCTAAATATTGCCTTTAAAAAATCAGTTATTAAGAAAACAAAGTTATTTTGGAGCGTTAATGAAATTTCTATGTTATCTCTTTCATTAGTTATGATGGCAAACATATTGAAGTAATCAAAGTAAATAAAATCAATTGCATGGATATTGATTTCTTGTTAAAAAACCGTAATTTATAAGAGAAGGAAAATAAAGAATGTGTTAAAAGGACGAGACGAAAATATCAGGAGGTCAACGTATCTTTGTGGTAACTATTGATAGCTAGTTTAATGCTATGAATCTAATTTTCCTTAGAATATTTATAGTTAACATACATAGCTTACGTCAACAATTCTCACTAGAATTGATTTTGCACTGATACTGCAAGACGTCACCTTTCATTTTAAACACGCGATATTAAAAGGTAACTATTTCTTTTGACTGAAATATTCCATAGAATCGCCTTTACTAAGCTTGACATTTCTTGAGCAAATTCGCTATAGTTATGCGACGAATGAGATGGAATGCCACGGTCCAGGTGCAGAGTGTTGCGGAAGGCGGGCCGTTTAGGATGAAAGGAATGAGAAATGCAGATCGAGGTGATTGCAAGGACGAGGCGAAGATGAAATAAGCACTTCCTCACTTCTCTCCGGGGCTATTTTTAGACTGCGGAGTAAAGGAACAAAAAGAGGGATCGAAAAAGAAGTAATGGAGTGCGTTAGTTTTTCGGGAGGGATATGGTGGTCGGAGTGAGGGGTTTGAGCGACGAAGGGGGACAACTACGGTACAGAACGAACTAAACGGTTTGGTTTTCCTTCCCTCGTTGAGCGATCCGTCTGAAAAAATACGTGGCCGAAGTAGGATTTAAAATTCCATCCTCCGGTTCCACGGTAGGCACTTCTTTTTATTTTCTCATCTCTGTTACAGTTATTCGAGGACATCTGCGGCACATTCTGATCGGAACCGCGTGAGGAAAATACCGAAGAGGAAATAATTCGAGAGGTAACCGAGATTCCACGTATCCAATCGTTTCCACTGATTCTCTTGAATGCCAATCTTTGAATTGAAGGTTTTCTGACTATTGCGGACCGTTTGCTGATGAATGGGATACCTATGAGCGCTCTTATGCTGCGATATATTATCTGCGAAATATATTTCAAGCATCTTAAGAGTAAGTGAGGGAAAAGCAAATACACCACGTAATTCTATGTTCATTAAAGAAATTAAATAAAAGTATCAGATAATTTAAAATACTTCGGGAGGCTGCCTCGAGAGACGAATTGAGTATTGCATATATTGTGCATTGGACGATTTCGCATATTAGTCGAGTCCCCAGATTTATAGGATTTTAACAAATCTCGAGCATGAGCCGAACTTATATTCATTTACACATTCTGCTCAGCTAATTCCAGTGGTTTAATTTTAATCATCAAATACGGATTCTTGAAAATGGATTTTCTCGGTTAATACGGGCTAAGGGAGTTATAATGTATAGATTAAGATATTTTGAGTAGCATAAATCAGCAATACTTTCTATTAAGTGAAGAATGCATACTACAGCTTGGTGAGATTAAGTTTGTATCTTGATACTGTTAAATAAGGGTCGACTCTGAATATTTTAAGTTCTGAATAATAAAATCGTGCATACATGTGAATATTCAGTAAGATACACATTTGTGTCGATGCGGAGTTTTTCATCTAAAAATATGAAAAATGTGCTTACAAACTGCGATAAAGTCAACGAAAATCATTTAAAATTTATTTTTTTTGTAGTGAAAACTCAAAAATATTATTCAACCAACAATCATTATTCAACCAAGAAAAGTAATATTTCGAAGATTCATTTTCAAATTGGCAAATCCAGCTTTCGACAAGATATCGCAGGTGCCATGAAATAATTTTTTTGTTGAATTATCCCCAACGAAAAGAAATTTTTAGGAATAGCGCCCATCAAAAATGTCGAAAAACAGAGCGAATAATTAATAGAATGAATATTCCCTTTTCAGAAACGAAAGAGCATAGAAAGAACTGAGCTGTTGGTAATAAGGTGTGCGACGCTTCTTTTAGGCATAAAATGTGTGAGTGGAATACGATGAACTCCGATGTTAGAAATAACGCTTTCTATCCAAAACAAACCGAAGGCTCTAAAGCTTAAGATACCTTAACTACTTGACTTTAAGGGATACTTTATCGTCTTCTTAAGAATTTTAGTACATGAAATGTCTTCTTTTATTCATGTATCTGCGGGAATTAGATTACATGGTATGTTTTCAATGTAAAAGAAAGGTAAATATTGCTTGCAATCGCAGGTGAAGGCTTTTGAGAGCCATTCGAAATGTTTACTCTCCCGTAAAAAAATCTTACTGAATATTCATGCAATGGGTTTATGAGTACTTTTATCATTGGCATAACTATCAACGTAGTGCAAGAAACGTGTATACATTGGTATTTCAAGAACCATTGCGAATTCCGTAATGTATGTTTCGGAATGAAGCGGCTATAGGCAGTAATGCATGTTGCAAAAGTAACCAACTACTCCATTTCAACTCATTCGTCACTTAGATGTGTTAGATCACAAGTGACCATAGGAAACCGAAATAATCTACGGTAAAGGTTCTTCTTATCCAAATATCTAATGACATTACATGCTGGTCTTCGTAGCAATTGAACTGTGTTGTAAAGTTAAAGCTAAAATTTGGAAACTCTCTTTAATGGAACCAGAAAATCAATCTAATAACATTTAATCGTGAGCGAGGAGGCAAAATATCTGTAGCGAGCATTTTAGATACCCCACTATCCGCCGATGCAGACGGTGTATTAACACGAACATCCTCGCCTCCTTTTCTTCTTCTACTGTTGTCTGCTTTTGCACATCTCTTTCCATCCATTCTCATTCTGTGATCTTCTCTTCTTTTCTGCATATCCTTTTCCCTCTTTAAAATTGTCTACCATTTTTACTTTTATTTTACTTCTTTACCTTTCATTGTACTCAAACTCATCTGCCAACAAGCACATCCTGTTTAATGTGTGTCTTATCAAGGTTCTTTTCCTTTGATTGATTAGTCAATACTCTTTTCTCTTTCACTCTTCTTAGAAACTCGTCGTTTCACACTTTGTCCTTCTACCTAAGGTTTAACATTCTCCTCTATATCCATATTTCGAAATATTCTATCCTTTTGTAGCCATTCTTAAGGATAATCCAAGTTTCACAACTATAAAGAAACATTCTATACCATGCACTTTATCATTCTATTCCTCAGGTTTTGCTTGTTCACACTTTCCACTGCTTCTGGAAATCCTCCTTTTCCATGTCCCATTCGCGCTTCTTTTTCGCTTCTCTAGTCATCTGTCAACTCAGCCTAGATATTTCTACCTAAACGCACGATAGTGTTAATGGAACAATTAAAATCATACAGATAGGATGCGTGAACTTATCGTATCCAAAATATCACTATAGTTAGGTTATCTTAGAGGCATGTTGCATTACGTTGAGGAGTGAAATAAAAGAAAGTTTTAGGAGAAGTAAATAATAAATGCCGAAGAATACATCTTCTACCTGTGGAGGAAAAACGTTATCTGTTAACTAGAGTTTCGGGATTTAAACATATCGGAAAATTTCATAACTTTTTATTGACTACGATTTATGGATCGATGTTTATACGACATAGAGCGAAAAACATCCAACGCTGGTGAAATAATGGTGTTCTTTGCTTTTTTACTGTCCATAAGTCGGTATTTTTTCTAATTATTTTCCGATAATGGCCATAGCTGCAAATTTTCCTCGTTACATATGATATTTAAATTTCCAACTATATACCGAAATGTACTCAAAGTTAACGAAATTATTGAAAAGAGAATATTATTGTGAATATTGAAAGAGGAATCGACAAAAGAAATGGGTGGGTCAAATATTGAGAGGAGAGGGATTACTGAAGAAAACGATCCAAGGAAGAATTCTAGGGAAAAGACAGAGGGGAAGACAAAGCGGGAGTTGTTAGACAAATTAATGGGAGGTATTAGTTACACGGAATGGAAGGAGAAGGAATTAAATAGGGAATGTGGGGGCACAAGAACCTACCGGAAGGTAGAACACTATTATATATATATAGAGAGAGGCTTGAACTAGGCTTTGACCCGAGCAAAGCCTAGTAATTTAGGCACCAATATTCCCTAAATGTAAGTAAATTGGATAGACAATCAACTGAACAGAGAGCGAAAGAAGGAGTGGATTCGCTTCTACATAACCACATATCCTACAACTAAACCCTGGAAGCCGCCTTTTAGCTTGTAGCTGAGGAATCATGTGCTACATATTCTATAACCTTAGTTGGTTATTGTCGCGTATCCTTCGCCAGAATTTTTGAAAAGAAAGCCTAGCATTTATTTTCATGTTTAACTCACGGTATTTGATCGGTCTATAATTTAGTGAACGACTAATAACTGCAACTTCTTCCACGAACGAAATATCTCGGAATCTACACAAATTCAGCCTAGGTTTAGTTTCGAATTTAAGTCCAATTTTAAATGTCTCTAAAATTCCCATATTACGTCGCAAATGGGTATCTACAGAAGAAAATTCAACGAAATATATAAAATAGGAGAGTATTTTTCAGGAAAAGCTCTTAGCAAATACATGAGCTAACACTAGATGTGGTTGAATCTAAAGAGGGGAGCTGGCAACAGGAGCGATAAATATAAAACTTCAACGCAGTCTTGAAGAAACACACAACTCCAATGATGATCTACGTCTACTGTTTGAACTCACTTCCGGTTCCAGACATACTATTCATACCATAGATGTCATTTCTTTCTTGATTCAAGTGTTACGGTTGCGTCTTAAGAAAGGTAACGAGAAGGTGGCCACGAATAACAAGGTGAAAGTGGAATATTTTTGGAGATGTGGAATGTTCTGGTAGCAAGGGCACCGTGTGGAGAATCAGCATTGGGTTTGCCTTCACGGATGCGCTGCAATCTCGGCTGTCCATCTCTCGTCTGCCCACTTGGCTTCTCCCTCCATTATGAGCCAACCTGTTCATCTACTTATCTTGTTCGCACATCTATTTCAAACTAATCTCGTTTACTTCCACTCTTTCCTCTATCTTCCCCTCGAAAGTAATCAAGTCCGAAGATTAAATCTGACTGAAGGTCAGTCGATCATGAAATACATGTTCCTCCCACAAAGTATTCGTTTAGCATTTCGGGTCCGTTTAGACCAGAGATGGCGAACCTGCGGCCTTCAGCCCGCATGCGGCCTTTTACAGCGTTCGGAGCGGCCTTTCTTCGCATCTTAGATTTCACGCAGAAATTTTAACGATTTCGTTCATAATTCTGCTTCATCATATCAGGTGAAAATGAAACGAAAAGTATTTTTCTTAGCGATTTAATTCGTTTCCCTGAGAAACTTCTCGATGTTAGGGCGTTTGAAGATAAGGCAAACGCTAAAATGTTCGGTCTACTAGATTAATTTGCGGCATGATAAAAAGCTTCCCAATCTGACATTTCCTAGCGTTGATGCAATCTTGATAATTTGGATCCCCTTCGGACACAAGAGCATGATGGGCCTTATAAAATTGATAATTCGAGAATAACACCTCCTCTCTGGACAAAATATAGCGCAATTATCAGCAATAATATTTTTCCTTACTTTCATGGCCAGAAATACGCGTCTTTAAATGGAACTTGCATGATTGCCACGCCCTTAACTGCGGTAATTATTGAGCGAGAGACAGCTGTTTTCACGTTTTATTTTCAAATGCAGACGAAGGAATTTAAATTCAGAGCACACTACGTGAATTTATACCTTTTTTTAATGGGAAGTGAAAATTTTATGCTCGTTCGTTCTCTCAGCTTAAGTAGTTCAGTTGCAGTCGTCGAGTTTATTTTAACTTCTATGACTCCATTCTTCCTATTTACTATGAACACCCTTCGCCGTTTTATTGAACCCGCGTGATTTATTTTCAGAATTTCATCACGTGATAACAGATACTTCTCTAGAAATTTTTAGAGGGATTTCCTCAGAGAGATGCAGCTATTATAATTAAATACGCCAACTCAATGTTAAGAAACGACATTATATCGTACGATGTATCATCTTCATTTGGCTCGATACATTTTGTGATAAAACTTTATCTCTATCAATATACCTTATTCATAAAGCATCCTATGGTAGTATCTGAGTCAATTCCACATCACATTTGGATATTATTCTGAATAATCATATCGTGATTTAGTTTCGCAATGGTGTTATTACGCTACAAAGAAACGATCTCACAAAACGGCATCGTTAAAATGTCGCTTTAAGTATCTTTCTGGTTTCCAGCTCTGAAATGTTTGAGAAATGCTTGATTAAAACATAAGGGACTCTGTGGCGCCACTCCAGCCATCGGCGCCGTTCGTAATAGAAACCCGGAAGTCTAAATGGACACTTTCTGGTTCCAAGAAGGTAAAAAATCCGTTGCGGAAATAAAAGGACTAAGGAAATGACTCAGTAGCAACCAAAGAGTGTTACTGTCCAGAAATGAATGGAGATACACGATAGCATTTATGCAAAAGAATACTTCTTGTAAGAAGAATGCAGCATGTCATTAGTTTTGCAATGATTTACCTTTATGTTGCACACGTGAGCTTACAAGAAAAACTATGATTGCACGAAGTTTTAAAATGAAATTTCAAAAAGAATTTGATTATTTTCTTGCCAAATGTGTTGAAAGTTGTGAAAATGACAGTTAACGTAGCTGTCAAGAAGAAAAAGTTATTACTATTCTGTAATTATTAGCGTCGGATGCTAATATGATATCATGGAGAGTATTACGTACAGCAAGATAGAAAGGTACTTCCTACGTAGATGAAAAGGGAGTTTCACAACACTCTCAACCAAAATATTAATCGAAACAGAACTTCTCCATTTCTGAAATTCATTGTATAAAGTAAATTTCTGAATCATTGCAGAGTAGTTAAACTCCATACTAGTATAAATTTGATAACCTCGTTTATGAGAATATCAAATAACAAATCTTACTCAAAAGCATTCCCGTATATGTTTCTTATATAGGCAGTAACTCGATAAATGATCCGCTTGCAGAAATCTCACATCACTATTCATTGGTCTGATACATTTAGTCAGAATCAAAGACTAGGCCGTAATTAAATTTACTTAATTTTGGCTAATTTTGTTTACGATGATATGAAATTTTTATGATTTCGTTAAGGAATTTATGGCTTATAATTTTCGCCTTATAAATTTTTGTTATGAATAGGTAAATATACATAGAATGTTATTAATTATAGTACATTATATTATTTATAATACTGAATTTTTCATATTCTTTTCACCATTATATCCATATCGAAGATATATACAATGTGCAACATGGTATTATGTATATGGCATTGGTATTGTAAATATTCTCTTCAGTTTTTATTTCAAAATAAATATTTTTCAGATTGTGCTCGCATGTTCATTATTAATTTAATATGTATCCTCGAATCTGGAAAAAGGAACGAATGAAAGTTTCATTGTGATTGAATTCATGGTAAGGTTGAGAGCGAAGGAGTAGCGTACTTATCTTGTATTCGACCGATCTTTGAATACAGCTACGCGGTCAGAGATCCCCTCGAAGATTGCCTTTTTAGAAAATTTACATTGCAGAGCAGCTCGATTTCCCGAGGGGGTCGGACATAGCGAATTTGAGATGATAACATTCTTCGAGTGAAATTCAACGGCGAATACAAGATTAGAACACAGACGAAAGTTTTCCAATAAATCCATCATTCGATAAATTCATGCCTCTCATCTCCACGTCGCTCGAAGGAATTTAATAATATCTCTATCCCATCTGCATTTCGGCCTTCTTGACCGTGCCATGTCTCGAGGTATCCATGCCATTCATACCATTACCAGCCTTGGTCATTCCCTTTGTGACAAGCCCATTTCCATTTCATTGCTCAACCTTCTCAAAAATATCACTCACATCAGTTTTCTGTTTCACCCAAGTGCCTTTTGTAATCTCTTATCATTTTTTCGGCAAGCGAATCCCCGAAAGTTCCTCACGTGGTCCTATGAAGCACGGTCAGTTTAGATGGTAGTCCATAAGTTTCACAGCCATACACTGATTCAAGCAGAATGTATAACTCAAAAACTCCCTCTTTAGGCACACTGGAAGCTTTTATATGATAATGTGGAGAACCGTGGAAATTGGCCCTCCATCCCAACTTTGTTCTTTTGTTTGTCTCTCCCAATACTATCCATAGGTGGTTTATCATAATCTAAGACAGCCTTTTTCCAGTGGATGGTTTAGATGAAGCTCTCTAGTATTGTTCTCCACCAGGTCAAGTGAATCGTTGCAGGCGGCCGACTCTGTGGCACTTCCAGAACCTGAGAGGACTTCATGTAAAGGAAGCGCCTTGTTGTTGCAGATATCTCCATTGCTACTATTTTCAGTTCTAGATGTATTGCTCCTATGATGTTTTATGCAATTTTTCAGTATTCAGACAGTAATATTTTCACTGCCATTCTCTTTCCTTATGATATTTCCAATTGTAAGGGACATAAGATCTTTTTCCTTCATTACGTTTTCTAGGCAGTTTTAATATTTAGAAACATGGCCGATAAACTAATTATATCTCTGTCGTTAAAATTTTTCCTATTTAACTTCTCTTGGAAATTTTATCATACACTTCTTTTCTGCCCATCTTTTTACTGACATCCTTCTATGAATCCTTATTTCCATAGCCATGTATTTCCAAGAGAGACTCATCCACTTTTCCCATTGTCTCAGTCTCACTGACATATGATACATGTTCTCTATAAAATTTTTGAAAAATAGTTTTTAATATTCAGATTCATATGCCTTTTTCCTAAGACATTCTTTTACTTTCGCATATTTTCCTCACCTGAGCTATCTTTCTTTTCATTTCGAAAATGCACCTGATATCTCTTGTAATTATGCTCCCCAAACGACAGATCTCATCTCTTGGATTCATTTCTGATTCCTCTATCATTTGATATACCTGGATTTTATTCTTGTACCTAGATTTCTTTCGCAATTATTTTCAATTTCTGTTTTGATATAGCTGATATGATTCTATATAATCTAATCATATCATCAGCGGATTATGCCCGGAAGACAATATTATCTGCAAACCAAATTCAGGGTTTCTTTCTTTCATTAACGTCTTTACCATTTGTTTTCTCCTTCATCGTCGCTATAGCTTCTATAAAACATAATTTGAATAGATGTTGTAAAGGTGAATGCCCTCTTACCACTCCCATGTCTTTGCTTCTTTCTCACATTCATTCATTACTATTAAGATAATTTGGTTACGGTAAAACTTTTTTATTTTCTCTTTCTTAGTAGTAAACCTTTCTTTCTTAACAGTGAAATCGGTGGTTGAAGCGTCCCAAACAAACAAATTTGACAATTTTTTCTTGCTCTGAAATATTCACTACTGCCTTTTGGGTGTTAAAGATGAGTTGAATAGAAGCTGGGACTTAAAGAATAGCCATGCTGCTTCTGAATCTTTAGTTCTTCTTATGATGTCCTCTGGTTGACTTAAGGGGAGCATAATTTAATCTCCATCAACCCTAAGTACACGAGTATATAAAAATATTTTTTAGCTTTGCTCATTCTGACAAACGTGTAATTTTCTTTCAATGTAGTGGTAGTATTATTATGAAAAAGTGCTTCGACAGCTTAGGTCATTTCGCACGTGGGCTCCCACTGGGAATCGAACCCAGGACTACTTCCACTGAAATCGAACGCGCTGCCCACACGGCAATCCAGGAGCCCTTCTTTCAATGTAACAAACTCATGGCAGTAATACTGCTTTCACGACGTAGAAACTTCCTATTTCTCTCCTTTTATTCTGCATCGAAGTCTTCAATTTCCTCTTAAATTTCGATCTATTAGGCTATATTCTTGTGTAATGTTTCCATCATGTTCCCGTATACTCGTATATAGCTTACAGTTTGATCAATACATTAAGGCATTAATCAAGACATATAGGTTATTATGAAAGAAATGTTACTTTAGGGTGCTCTCCTGTTCCGAATTTTTCATGAGTACGTATAGTTATGATTTTTGTAACTATTGCCTGATTTCGTAGAAAATGATCCTCTTCTGTGCAAGATAGCGGATCCTGGACTATCATATCCCCATTAGAAACGCTTTTCAACCATAATGTACCTTCCGTTCTTTTGCATGCGGAGTCTTTGCCACACAACATAGGGTTTCAACTCTTACAAACCTTTATTACTGACTGTTGGCAATGTCAATGTGACGAACTGCACGGACAACTAAAGCTGGTAGCCAAGTAGAAGTGGAGATCTTAGGATGAACTTCAGCGGATTTAGGGGTAGGATTGATTTGGAGATGCATAGTTCGTCTAATTTAAAGTTTAAAAGTAGTTAAAAGGAAGGCATGCTCTTAGAGTTCAAAATATTTTTTCAATTGTGGATATCATTCGTCAAATGAGAGAGTGGGATTGCATTTGATCATTAGTTCGTTGCACTTTTGAAATCCTCGCCATTTCTAACCCCTCACATCCGCATTCTTCTTTCCCCTTTAATTATAACCACACCCGATCGTGGCGCTGTTTACCGCCACGCCTCCCAATGCCGCCTGCTGCAATCAAATTCACAATTGTAAGAATTACTTTGGATCGAAAGAGGCATACGCCTTCTGTTTCGGGAACGGCCGACAAATTAAGAGGTAGCTCACGGCGAATTGAAGAAGCCTTCCTCCGAGAAAAGATTTCAACTTAAGTGGCATATTTTTCGCCGCTTCAGTTGTGAGCCGACTTTTGACTCGGAGCGAAATGGAAATCAATCGATCGTTTCGTGGAAACCCTGAGATTACTGAAATTAATTATTCTTTCAGATGATGATTTCATTCGGTTTCTGAGCAATCCGGAGGACAGACATTGTTTCATTGCGATTCATTCCCACAAATGCACTTCTTATGCAAATTTAGGAAAGGTATTTACCATAAATAGTAGCTCCCCTGTCTTTTCTCTTTAATGAAGGACAGACTTGATTTTATTTTTTGAAGTTGTCTCGGTAATGTGGAACAAGTTATACACGAGTGTAAAAGCTGAATATCAGAATCAGGATTTCATAAACATCGGCAAATACGCTAAGATGTTGTTACGCATTCTATCCTTAAATAACAGCAGCAGTATATTTAACTATTCAATGCACTAAGACCCAATTTCTTCCTACACAGATTACCAGATTGTATACAGTTGAAAATTGATTTTAAAAGTGGTCCTCGACTGTAATAAGTATTATTGTTCCGGTTTCCGCTCCGCTTCAACGTTAATCCAATTTTAGCTTCAGTTCCTACGTCGTCGATCGGCCTTCTGCCAACGTCGAACCAGTTCGAACCGTTTTTTTTTGGCATCTACCATTGTAATATTAAATCCTTCTGGATTTTAAAAATATTTATTCTACCTGTTTCATTTGCTATACATTACAAGAAATTTTTGAAATACATTGAAATGGTTAGTTGCAGGTTGTAGTTACACATATTTAATAAACCTTCCTCCATTTTTGATTTGGTAAATAACATTTTTTCGATTCCAAAATCTGGCTGTCGATTTCGGTTTGGAATTTCATTGTTTCCGATTCGGGCTCGGTGTTCACTTCGGCGAAACTAATAGTATTTTCGGTTCGATGTTCAGCCTAAAAGTAGCTCTTTTTTATAGCGATTACTTACGAATTCCCGCAATACGCAATTGCGCAAGAGGATCTCTTTATCCTAAAATCCATCGGTATGTATAAATATACCTCATTGCACCAGATCTGCAGTTGTGTGACACAAGAACCGCATAAGTAAATGTGGTACGTTCCTGTAGTTTCTGAGATTTAACATTTGAGAATAGGCAAAAACGTATTTTTAAACTTCGTCTAGAATACTGACGCGACTTTATCAAAGGGCACACTATTCGTAATGAAAATTAATTTTTATTTGGCAAAGTCGTACAGTAGAATATGTTACCCTTCGAGATACGCAGTCTGTATCGCCATCAATGGATTCTCCTGACTGCAACGTCGTTTTCATAACTTCTACGTCATCATTACTTACTACATTATCAAAAATTTTTATATTCCTTTCAATTGATGTTACTGATCTCTTTCACTCATTCATATTCTTGACGAAAGTATTACTTTTACATTATTATGCTTTGTTTTGCAATGAATTTAACTTACGATTCGTATCTTATATCTCCTAACGAAGATTGAATGATCCATTGGCATGATTTTGCACTTATATTTACTCGTCATTTCTCCACGACAAAGCAATTTTCTTGGTGATATTCTTGAGTTTTTGCACACAAATTTATTATTTTTACCCTACTGTTAAGCTATTTAGAGAATCAGTATGTATTTCTGTGCCCAAGACACCGATAAAAAATCCAAGGAGCTAATAAAGGGAGAAGTGGGAAACTTTGGTGAAGAGACGAGGGGGTACACTCTTGAAAGCATTATAGTCTGCGAAAGAGAGTAATGGAGGACATGATTGAAGGGAAGAATTACAGAATAAGACATGAATTAGATTATGAGAGACAAGTAATAGTTGGTTTCAAGGTAAGGAACTATAAAAAAGTGCTATTGGCTGGGAGCAGAACGGCTTGGAGATCTGCTGCAAACTTCGCCTTCTCTACTCATGATGATGATTGTTTTGTTACTTTGAGGCGTTGCTAGCATAGCAAGCATAGTTGCTTGGAGGAATCTGATTAGTCTAAAACTCGCTCAACAAAGACATGAAATAAAAGATGATAAGAACGTAAATGCATGAATCGTGGGAAATTGTAAAGGGAAAATAAACTTACAAAAATCTGATAGGACCGGCACTCTAACCCGGATCCATCAAATCCCAAGCATATACTTTAATCAATCGACTATCTAACCAGAACATTCAAGTATACCGTTATGAATCTATGCACGAATTTTAAGAATTATACGAAAACGTAAAATTTAAAGGAAAAGGTAAAACTTTAACAGAAGTCTAATATGTGTAACATTCAAATATATACAATATACAAAATGCTTTTGAGGTGTGAATTCGTGCTTCTAACATTCCAGTCGAGATTTCTTGATTATAGGAAAATAACTTTTAATGAATAATATTAATGACACGATTGAAATGCCACTTAATAACGTACTACTTTTTAGGAAATTAAATTCTGCCTGTAATGGAACTGATCACTCGATATTCTGTTAATGTTTTCATAAATATGTTAATTGTAAAATTTTCTCTCGCATAATTTTGAAAAGCCTTCGTTATGCAATTGCGTCACAAAAAGAAAATGACCGGAGGTTAAGAGAATGGGTTCTTAGAAAGGCAGCTACATTTAAATTTACTGATTCTTTAAAGATATATTACCAAGCGTTAATTTCTGCCTTCCATGCAGTATTTTCTCTTTCGAAATTTTAGTTACGAAATGTCAATGTTATATAATGATATTCATGTAATAAGAATTATGTGATTACGTAATCATTAGTTCCCAATACGAATCGCTGAGAATGAAACAAAAAGCCGGAACGCAAGAGTCCCTAAGCTTCTGCAACCGGTCATTGGTCAACGAAAAGTGGGTTGCATACTTAAAATCTAACGTAGGCGCTTTCCACCTGTACAGCGCTTCGAACCGTAATTATTTTCACTCCGGTTCAATAAGAAAGTCGACTTACAATTCGGATCCGGTTTTTTCCGTGAGTAAAAGTTGAATCTTTTATATTAGCTTCGATATAATAATCCCTGTGAAAGGCTTGTATTATATGTGACCCTTATATAAAATTTCTGTTGATTAAATTTTAGAATATCGCTATTGACAAAAAGATTGAATAATAAGTTCTGTAATCGTAAATGAAATGTTAATAAATGGGTTATAATTCGCCGTTGCATATATTTATTAAATATGATAGCAGTTACACAAGATGAGTATGTGAGCCGAAAATCGGAGGGGAAAAATAACTGTTTAAGTTTCGGTTCAAGGATTTTAATTCTTCTGTTCGGGTTCGGTTTTCAGTTCGGCAGAAATATCGATTTTTATCGGTTACGGTTTTCTGTTAGGTCCTAGCCCGATTACCTGACTGAAAGCAGCTCCACATTTTATGTACCTCAGTAAACGATGGAGGTAAACATTTCGCGATGAAAATTATGATGTGACCCGCGCATCACTTCCTCCACAATCTTGTTTCGTCCACTCGTTATCATTTAAAGTAAGAGTACTCAAGAAGAACAATTTTCGTGAGTGTTACCTTCTGGATGCAAAGGAAATGTGAAGGACTGTGCTGGCTTAAAGCATTGTATTATGAGATATTTACATAATCTCATTGTTTTTAGCGATAACTAATACGGGAACATATGAAAGAATCATTCTGCATAGTTTCACAGTAAAAATATTGTAATAATGTGACCGATTTCGAACTAATTTTTTAATACAAATTAGTAAAAATACTTTATTAGAATTTCTGTGCTGAGGAACTTCGAGTAATTATTTTTTCATAACTCTTGGTCCGGTGATTCACAAATTTCACTCGTCACTTTGTCCATTTCAAATGCATACTATATATAATTCATATAATAAATTAATTTTTTAGGAAATTAATTACATGATCAGCAGCTTATATAGTAGAGCAGCTGCCGAAAATGTGTTATGTCAATTGAATATTTTTAATATTTCCCTCTCAAGAAAGAGAAAGTACGACAATTGACAAAATAACTCTACCTCAATATAAAAAATTAATCTTCCTCTACCTCCAGCTACGATTTAAAATCCAAAGATCTCTAGTTTTCATTATAAACGTAATATTGAACAGTTATATTTATTTACCAAAGCTTAGCTCGTAGATATTAATTTTATAATGATAGAAATATCTATAATACTTGCGCTCAAATACTTCAAGCTTACTCCACTCATTATTCAGCGATATTTTCAAAAATTAAACAAAAATCTTAAGCATGTTTCACCTGTTTCACTCTGTTATGCCAATATCCGAAATGATCATTAGACTTTCGAAAAATGACACTTGATTTACACGTGTAAGAACGGCCCAGTTTGGTTTCTCGAGATATCTTTGGGATTTTTCGGCTCGAATGGCAAGCGACCACTGAACTGACGCCGTCTGATTGAGAAAAAGAGGTCACATGATGATGTTACAGTTCCTCCAGATCAATCTATAAATAACTGAATGATGGGTGGAGAGAGTTGCTTCAAAAAATTTAATATTTTTGGATGAAAAGTAGTAAGAGAGGCAGTGTAACATAGGGCGATGTATCTTTCTTCATGCCATTATTTTATTGCTTTTAAGGTGCTCCTAAAACTGTGAAAAAGTCTAAACCAGATCGGTGTTGCAAATGTGCCATTTTATATGGTGAAATAAACATTACTACTAGAGAGATGAAGGTTAGGAAACGGAAAGGACCGAACCTTTGCCAAGTTTCAATTTTTCAGCTCTGAAATCATCAAATCTTTGCGGAGAATGAGGGATATTTTGCAAATAAAACACAATGGATAAAATACATAATTTTTTATATATGTAAAAGAGTAGCCAAATTTCCCACACTTTATATTAGTGCGTCTTTATTCAAATAGAAGCCTAGAAACTACTCCAAATTTCCATCATGTTTCCTTCTAAAAAACAAAAACATTCTGAGTTTAAAACTACTATAAAATACTTAACTTGAAATCTCTCTCCAATGCTCGCCTTATAGACAGAACCTTCTAATTTCTTCCCTAAATACTTGACTTAAAAATTTAGTATTCAAGTAGAAAGTATTTAAATTTAAAATTAAGTCATGAGAGAGGGAAGAGCAAAGAAATTCGCTAAGAACAACGCGGATAAGAAACATCATTAAAAACAAATAACAAGAGCAGTAGCGTAAGACAAGTAATAATACGATCCTTAAGTATTAGGGGGGGTCGCATTACATCAGTTACGTCGTCTATGAACCTTTTCTCTGATTTTTTAAAATAAATTTAGCCATTTTTTTTCTTTCTTCTGAATATTTCTATCCTGTCTCCTGAAGCATCAGTGTAACACTAACCATTTTGTCGTAGCTATTCTTTACTTAATATATTGCCTTTCGTGGTGCCTTTCCTTATTCTCGAATAATACTCTTTTCGGTAGTGTCCCGTACACTTCACAGTGAGGCCTAACAAGGTGAAATTATAAGAGTAACATCGTTCGCAGACTTTCTCTCTGCTCTTACCGACTATTCTCTTGATGAAGCTGAGTTTCAAACTAAGTTAATGAAAGTATGAATTCAGTTCCATTCAGTTAACATATAAAGGACAATAATTAAGTTGTGAGAGAGTGCTAGATATGATTTTTAACTATATGAACTTATGAGAATTCGAACTGAGAATCGGAACAGAAATAATATATAAAAATAACCGGTTTCCGTTTTCGGTTCAAGAGTTTTTATTTTCAATTTCGGGTTCTGTTTTCACTATGGCAACAATTCATTTTTCGGTCTAGGTTTCTGATATTGTTCCGGTTCGAAGTTTCGATTGAAATTTACGCGAGAAATAAAATATATACGCGGCTGAAAGAAAGCTTTAAGAGAATTTCCACAAAAATGTGATAATCTGACCGTCCTTCAAGGAACGGGAAAAAAACGCTTCCTTGGCAGATTTTCAACTATTTTTAGGGGAAAACCTGGCATTTTAGAAGCGGATGTATCTGTGAGCCGCCGTGCGAACATTTTATCGAGCAGAGAAATCACAGAAGGCGAGATGATTTTGTCTTGTAAGCAAAATGACAAAGGTGCCGCCTTCCAAAGAAACGTGCCAACTCTCACGTATCCAAGATCGCCCGTCAGAATTTGGTATTTGAAGGGAGACACAATTCGACCAGCGCTGTTTAGCGCATGTTTGCGATGTGACATTACGCCACGGTCGAAAGGTACCACGAGACTGAAAAATCGTGGCTAACTTTTCGACATATGAAGAAATGAAGGCTATTCCGAACTAATTAACCAAGGAATGAAGTGCCCCACCTTCCAGTAAACACTTTTCATGATATCCTAAATACGCTATTAATAAAATTATAAAATATTGCATATGTTACCTTAGGAGACCTTCTAGCCCTTACCAAAAACAAATTACGAGTTTACTAAATGGCGTAGGACTGGGGTAAGGAGTAACCCATGTAACCTGAAGGCCGCAGGATCACTTCTTCTGCTACAGGACTTGGTTGGAGGGACCTTATTTATTAAAAGAAGGCTGGATGTATGTACTCTAAGGTCGCATATGAAACCATTCGACCATATGCGTAGCCATTAGGATACCATTTGAATGACGTACTAAAATAACTTCGATCTTTTACGAAGTAAAACCACTTTATAAAAAAACTTTAGAAGAATACTTCCATTTCATTATTTCCTTAATTTCTCTTGAATTCACTAGTATTTTTCGAAAGGAATGGGTGATGTTTAAATTTAAATGCAAGTTTCCTGAACTTCACACAATCATTCTCTTTGATTCCCCTTATAAATTATGCCGCATCTATTCAATACCTCAGATTACCTTATAAGCTTACTTTGCAAATTATTTATTGAAACAGCGATATTATTAAACATATTTTAAACCTATTAATCTACAATTTTTTATTGTTGAAAAGTTCCATCGTCCATTAGAAAATACAATCTCGTTTAATCATGGTCGACTTTGAAAATGAAAACTATTTCCTTTTCGTCCTTTTATGTGATGTCTCCTAATGTATTTAAAACGAAAAAGATATATTTTATAAGCGTACGCAAAAAAAATATGAAAAAGAGTAAAATTACTAAATTTTATTCTTTTTATTTTTTCAGGTAAAGAACAAATTTAACATTAGACTAAAATCTAGAAGTTGTGCTTTAGCAACTTGTAATACTGCCGAAATTCAAGTAGAAACGTTGCTATCTAACTTCTAAGAAAAGCAAATGGAATGATGTGTCCCAATCAAAACGCAAGTCATCGACTTGGAAATTTCGAGAAACGATTGTATGTCATTTATTGATTCAGTCCTGCCCACCGAAAGATGAAGAAAGTCGTGTGAACCAGTCTCAAGAACGAATCTTTGAAGATTTTGATGTGGAGGGTTCATTTCGTGAGGAAAATGGCTAAGTAGGGCGTGGGTCGTTGTGGGCAAGAGATATCTATGGAGATGCCTTTTCTCTTCTTCATTGGTTAGACACGCATAACGATGTATTTTATTATTCCAGTCAAAAGATTTATCAACTGAGAGTTAACTATTTTAGAATACTTATGCGATCCTTCTCTGGAAAAAGTTTTCGTTCATCTAGGAGACTTAAGGAATCTTAATTTTATGTTGCTGATATCATCCAGGATTTTGCTAAATATTCATTAGAATTTCTTGTCTAAGATGACAAGTTGAACTCACTCATTCGTCGAAGGCCTGTCTTTATTCGATAATTGCACACCTTAGATTATGTGAGATGAAATGACTAAATCATTCTTACTAAGACACATCAAAGAAATCCATATATAATTTAAAATTTACAAATTACAACTTACAACGTTAGTTCCATCGAAGATAAAAAGGATTAAAATATTAAATATTGCAAAGAAAAATATTTCAGAAATATCTAATATCATTTTCTAAATCTTTATCTGTCCGTCGATAGGGAAACTATAGGCTGATTGGTTTCAAACCCCACCACCGCCAGCTGCTGAAAACTTTGGATGGAATGGAAGGAATGATATCTAAATGAGGAGTGAGGTAACTTTTTCCTTTCAGGATAGCATGAATGAGTGCGGTGCCCTATGAATAGCACTTCTCGTAGCGTTTAATGCGGAGTGACCAAAATGAATTTTATTACTAAACATCATCCACACTCAGGTAGCTTTCATTTCATAACAAAAGTGAATGAAGATACATTATTCTCGAGCAATAGAATGCATACATTATTTAATTATTAAATACAAATGCAAAATAGTGAATTTATGATTATATAGTTGAGGTACCCTTGAATCTACACTACAGCGTTGATTATTCGGTCGTTTCCTCGCAAAGAGAACGTAATGTTTATCATCTAAGGCATCCACTGGCATTAACGGATGCACCGCTTCTTGCCCTTAACACACCTCTCATTTTCCTTTCTCTCCGCCTGCTCTACGACGTCACCGTTCTAATTGCAAATCGATCTCCCAGGCCAGGGATCTCATGAGCTCCATTTTCCTGGGTGACCATATTGATCTTCCTGTGTTATCAGAGTTTTAACTAGCTATGTCGCGGTAAATGTCTTGTTTGTTTGATATCGATGTTATTTATATCACTTCCACGTACATTAAAGGCACAATATAATTGTGTACGCAATGGAAAGGTTAAATTCTTCTATCGTGAAATGCAATACAACTATGATGATCAAATAATTTCCATCATTTACGTATTTAACAGTATAATTATTCAAGCAAGTGTTTCCGAGACCAATGCGGCATCAAATGAGTTTGTCGCTAATGCTCTAATTGAAAAGATTCAAACTAATACATGATCAATTTTCACTTGTACCCGTTAACCAAGGAGATGCCTTCTTTCTTATTCCTTCCTCGTTCCTCATCTTCTTTAGACATCAGTTGACGTAAAAATATTAGCCTATTCACGGTCTCAATTCCGCTTCAAAATCTTTTAAGCATGAATTATTAATTTTTTGTCTAATTCAGACGAATTTTATCGAAATATCCCAAAATTTTACATTATACTTTAATGCTATTACCTTTTTGGCTATTTTAAGAGCAACTTTCTGAAGCTGCTCAGAGAAAGTGAATCAAAATTAACGTTTTCATACACCTTACTACGTATGTAATCGACATCTTAAATGTTTAAATAATCGTCTTTTACCCTTTTTCCTAATGAAGAAATGCGTTATTATGTGTTTTAAGGGTTTTCTTCATTATCGATATCCTATATTCAGGCATACTTCTGCACGTATCCTCCATAATGCTCACTAACCGATTCCGTACTCTTTTTTCAGACTTCATTTAACGTCAGTTAGTTATGATTTCCTTGAGCATTTCCCAACGAGTTGCTTCTTTATCACTATATTTCCCGTATTCTTCTCTTTTTGACGTGGATCCATAAGGTTCGATGATGATAAACAACAATTTCTGAGACGATATAATAATAAAACGGATGTAACTGGCTGGAACTATCCAAATTAATTAACTCTATGTAAACAACAGTGACTATGTTAAAATTTGTATCTGACATTTTTCATACTGTTGTAATGATATATAACATTATATTGTGGAGAAATGAGTGCACTACAACCTTAAAATTTGTTAGTTGGTTTTTTCACCCTCCTCGGCGAGTGTTTTCCTGCGATAGGATTTTTTTCTTTGCTAACCTTGAGCAGTAAAGATTTTTCCCACACTCTACTCTTTCTTTCTTTTCATTGATTCTGTATATATTTTATAATTAAGGTGGCCCCCATAGAGCTAACCTGTTCAAATAAGCGGAAAGTCAAATAATGTATCAATTTATCTTTTGAGTCGCCAAAATCGAAAAACGTCGCAAATAAAATCTTCACCAGCCGAAGATCCCTAAGAATGGTTTCTCGTTAGACCGACACACCTTGTCCAGAAGCCCTCGATGTAGCCAAGACATTCCCACAAATACCGATATGGATACCGCTTGGCGACTATGTAGCTCGCGAGATGATCGAAACAATTTTCTCCGCTAAAACTCTTAACGTTTTACAAGCGGATGTGGCTTACTGGAGGAGCGGCAGTTCCAGGAAATCATGTTATGCGAGGGCAGCTTCCGAGCGTTAACAGCCTCTTGTGGGACCTCGTCGATGTCCAAAAGGGAAGAGAGGACACGTAGAGGGGAAAAAAGAAAACGGTTAGTTTAGATCCATCGCCCGGAGGAGGGATATGATTCGTATGCGGGACCGATGCCCGTTTAGATCGGACATTGATGGCACTTTACGTACTGCGGTCCGACGGAATATCTTACGTCCCTTAGGCCATGGGGTCTCAAGACGCAGTATCTTACGCACCGTCGTGCACGGCGTGACCGGAGTTGATGGCGGAGACGACGCCAGAGCATAGCGGGAGAGCGTGGGATTCCGTGCTCTGATGGAAGCACACTTGGAGGATGGACTGGGCGACAGATGGTCACCATTATCTATGAACGCAATCTTCCCTTCTCGCGGAAGACACGCATGACCGAAATGGTGATGAGAATCTCTTTCCCCTTTCGCAATGAGGAGAGGGATTACATTTGAGGCTAACAGGGCCCTCAGAACACTTTTCACCGTCGCTGCGAAGCTAAACATCTCGGCAGAAAACATGAGTGTCCCATGAGGAAAGGAATATCCGAATATTTTCATAGGAGACGGGTCAACTACTCGTCTTAAGGCGAACCGGAATATTGTTTCCTCGTTAAAAAATGCAGCAGTGTCTCGCATTTCGAACTTTCGTCCAAATTCTAAATCGTTCAAAGTCCGAATCTATTGTTCAGCTTCAAAATAATGCAAAGTGAATTATTTCGTCCTCAGATCTTTACCATTCCCGATTTCTATACAGTTAAACAGCAAATACGAATGACTAAAGTTATAAATAAAAGGAAATTTAATTTAAATTGCGTGCTTAAAGAGAAATTTCAAAACTATTGTTATTCTAGGGTCTTGTTTCTGATGTTTGAAAAAGGGGGGTCGATTTTACAATGACGCATATCAAAATATGAGCTAATATTTTTATATGACTACGCGAGATACTGAAATACGCATTTTAGCCTTAATATAGCCCAGGTGTATCTACGTAGAATGAATATATTTTCCAGATACGAAATATAATTCTTCCGAAAATCAACATAATGAAAGTGAAAATAATAAAAAGAGTTATGTACCGAGAAGGTGCAGTAAGGTAGAGTTTTCCATTTGAGGTAAGTCCATCTAGGTGAGTTAAATCGAACTTGAGAGCCTCTTTGGTGGGACTCGTTTGATTTAGTCGTTGCTTCACATTTATATTTTATTTCTTTGCAGTCCTAATTAAATCTTTAAGAATACTCATTATCTTTTATTATAATTATCTTGATGTGATGTGTGTTTGTGACGTTAGCCTATATGTCAATGAATTCCTAAGAATTGAATAAGATTGAATTCCTATGACCCAAAAGGGGTGCGACCGATCACACGCATGAACAACACTCATAAAAAAATCTCGAAGGCAAAGGCTATCGAACGGAATGGATAAAAACCTATCCTTCGCCTAAAAGGATACACTTTTATCCATTCCGTTCCAATTGAAAAATTAAACATATTCCAGTAATCAAGACGGGTGCAGTGACAGACATTAGGTATGTTAAAATTCGTATGTCAATACGTTATATATAAGAATTCTGAATTTATTTAAAGATTTTTTTAACTTAATACTAATGAGAGAAACTAAATAGGTGGGCTGATTAATATCTACCTAAAAGGTGAGGGAAATGGCGGTTCTTTCTAGTTTCGGAGAAACTACTGTATAGGTACGGAAACACCGCTTAAAGTGGTAGAAACTAAAAATGTCTAACATATAGGTGTATTATTTCCTCTTATTAATCATTATATTCACGCCAGTTACGAGAATTAAGATTAATAAACTCGATCTAAAGAGATAAGTTTATAATTTGGATACCACGAGTCTCAACATAACCAAGAGAGCAGATTCCTCGATATTGAGAGCTGCAAGTGGGCCTCTGCATCCCAGGGACAATTTTAAATTCATCCCTTCTAAAAACTTATACTCTGATAAAAATGGAAACAATAAGAGAACAATAGAATGGGATATCCCCATTTATATCGCCCCATGTGTAGTTTATTTTCTTCCATATATTGTAGTGAAACTCCTTTTTGAGCTAAATGATGACGAATAGGCTCCATCCATCTCTTTCTTCATCTCCTTACTCTCCTCCTGTCAGAAATTTCTCTTTCTGCCATCTTTCGGCATTCATTCTTTATACATAACCATTCTAATCTTCTACCTCTAAGTTTTTCGTTAGTTGGCCTGTGTATTCAACTTGTGGATTAAGATCATATTGTGTACGACTGGTATGTTTCTCCTGGTTCTCAGTTTATATTTTTTGACTTTTCATTTCACTTAGCGACATTTTATTACACTTATTGTTCGGCATAGCCCCATATCCTCTAGTTGCGGAAAGCATTGATATCTGTTTTGATTTCTGCTATTGTTTGTCTTATTAATTCATCAATAATTCTCGTAAGTAGAAATAGAAACAGACCTTGAATTACTCTCCTTCTTGTTCCAATGTTGTTCAAACAATGAAAACATGTTGTTTCCGACCTGTGCGCTACTCTTACTTCCTTCACAGTATCTTAACTTTTCGTATTACACCAGGGATATCTCTCTTTTTCATACATTCCAGATTTCATGTCATAAAGCAATATCGTAAGCTTTCACTATGACAGGGAATACTAGTTCTACTTTTTTCTTTCTCTCAATGTTTTTCAATCATTCTTCTTGGTACAAATATCAAGTTAATCGTTGATCTCTTAGAGATGCGTGTCACTTTTCCTCTTGGCTCTCTAATTTAACTCTTTTCAATTATCTTCCCATTTGCTCTTGCCAGGCGATGACAATTTTATTTCTCTAGAATTGTCACGTTTCTTTTCTCTTCGTTCGTTCTTCGTATCCTTTTCCTTATAAAGGAAGCGATCACACCATTTTTTCAATCTTGTGGGATTTGATTTTGTTGCACTTATTACTCTAACGACCACTTCATTCCTTATGTTTCTGCTGCTTTGATCACAGCTCTTGGCGTTTTCATTGAACTTAAATCAGCTGCGAGTAGATAGTGATAATTGTTCAGATTTTAACTAAGTATTACTTTTGTATCAGTGATGTCGCTTTTTGAGTGTTGTTTGATGAAATGGAGTGAAGATAACGAGTAATGAAAATATGATAGAAATGCTGTAATCTACCACTGATCTTCGATGAATTAATTGAAAAGACAAGGGATGAAGTCGAGGAAAGGTCAAAAGTGGACGCATGACTACAAGGAGTAAAGATCAGTATGCTACAATTGGCTGACGAAAAAGCAGTACTCGCTAACCAGAACTCTGATTTCCACGAAAAAGAATATGAGGAGTCCTCAAGTGTCATGTCCATTTCATGGATCTCCGTATTGTTCTGTCTCCTGCAGCTCATAGCGTCGGCCCATTCCTTCATATTGACCACCCGCACTTCCATTGGTATTCCTCTTCTTTTGATCCTATGTGTCCAATAATTATTGTTTCTACTTCTAAGTCAGAGCGGAGTCAGTATTATAAGCATCGCTTGGAACGGCAAAATTTAGGGAGTGAAGACTTTGATTACAAAGGCAATATTTTTATTCTGTTGTATTAGCAGCAAACAAAAAATAGGAATAGGAATTATTTATCAAATAGAGAGAACACGTAAAATGCTAAAATGATTGAGTTTTTTAATTCTTAAGGAAAAAGAAAATTCATTCCTTAATATTACATTACTGCAATCTTTCACAACAGTCAATTGTCGAAGTGCAACTATGCATCAGAAAGAGTATTTTCCCTTTCTTTAATTCTATATAATTAAATAATAACTTTTCTGTAAATATATAAAGTGACCAGAAGATTCTATAATTCTTTTATCCAACGATAACGTTTCCTCTCCTATTACATAGTATTGCATTCTAAAAAAAATTATGATGGCATCCAAAACACTACTCGCTTGAGGTGTCAAAATACCCGTTACTGCTCTAATTGCATATTTCCATATCCTTTTAATTTAGCTATTTCTTATATTATCTCTCTAGTCCATTCAGGGGGTTTCCTTAATTCTTATTCTATACACATCCTTATCATAATTTACCTTTCATAATTTCCGCGAGCAGTAGGAAGGAACTCTAACAGAATTCATTTCCGTTTTCAACTAAGGCATCCTTTATTTCAATTTTATATTTCTCAGTTGTTCTATTACATCTTATAATCACCATTTCTTCTTTGCATTTAATTTAATTTCATACTGCCAGCCTGTATTGCAAATACTATTTAGGGAATTTTGAAAATCCCTTGTATCACTAGCAATTATTGTAATTATCATCAGCGTATCTTTTTCTGTCAAAAATGTGTATCATACTCTCTTCTCCCAGTACAATTTTGACCATATATATAAAAGATTCGTGGAGATACTAGGCATCAAAAGATAATTAATCTCGTAAAAGACTTAATATTCGCATTATATTTTTCATTATGTGTTTCAAATCTCATGTTATATGTTTTGTATTTCATCTTGTATTGTATTATAATTATTCATGTATTATCTGAACAAATATAATAACTATGAGAATTAAAGCTGCTCGATTTTTTTACTACTTTTCATAAATTTTTCTAATTTCTGTGATTTTATTCGTTTAATTAATGTTTTTTTTAGACATTTCAAAAATAAATCTTATATTCTTTGGTCTCGAAATCACTCCAAAAGAGAACAATCATTTTTCATGTTTTGAGATGATATTTAATGGTTCAATATCAGAATCTTTTATCGGTATGTATGACTCAAGAAAAGTTGTATGTACCAATAGTAATCATACGTAGCTTTGGAGGGCAGAAGCCTCAGTTAGGCGCTTCTAATTAGCTTAAAGCCTTGTTTTTCAATAGAATCTTGATCAATGAGAGAGCGATGTGTCTTTCTACAAAACGAGGTTTGGAAAGGGAGAACATAACCTCTTTTTCAAAGTTCGATAAAAGCCAAGAATGGTCCTTCCGCCGCCCGAGCGCTGAGTGATGCGGATTCCCACGCACTGGCCAAAAGAGGCTGTAACAATATGAGTGTGGGGAAGGAGTGCGGATTGAGAATGAATAAGCAGGCAGTGGGAACCGGAGAAGAGAGAAGCGTGGGTTTTCGGTAAGGTGAAAACGGAGGGCACTCATGAGAAGCGGGCGCAAAAAGATGTAAAAATGCCAAGGTCAAATCGTAAGGGAACAAAGTCAAATTCGGAGAAATTTATGAGATCGAAGGTAGTGGATAAAGAAGAACTATTGGCATTCCTTTCGAGACGATTTGATAATTTTTAGTCATGCTGATAAAAATTGAGTGTAATTTTAAATTATTTATGGTGAATTGTTTGAATGGAAAAAAGAAGTATATCTTTTATGAAACCAAAGGTCATTTTTGGGCTGCAATTAAGATGAACAGATTAAATATTTTGTTTAAGGATATCATGCGAAGATGTTGGGATACTCTTGGCAAGGATTTAGGGAATACATCATTGGTGAAAGATTTCAAAGTAAGTGTAAATATTCTTTAAACATATAAGGTTAATCAGTTGTTTTCCTAGTCATTAAGAACGGATTTTAATATAATCATCAGCGAGTAATTTTAATTGTACATAATACCCTAAACTCAGTATTGTGTGATATGTAGCGTGTCAGGCTCATTGGGTGTTATTCTAAATAAAGAAAATATTCAACATTATCTATTTAGTGGATAAAGCTAATATAGAGCATTATGTTCAAAAACCAAAATTGGGTACTTGTAGCACCCCTCAAAGAAGTGTAAAAAGTGATATTTCATAACTTTGATTCCGTAATCAGGGTATAATTAAATGTGGGTAGGCCTGAGTACCCTAACTGCAGCCTTAAAGACAAATTTCTGAATAAAACCAGTTTCTGGACACGTTATTCCGTCCAGCACTAAGAATTCGCACTTAAGAAAAGAGAGAGAGGGGGGAAGGCGTCAAATATTATTGATAAAGGTAACTTGGGATGCGAAAAATCATTCCTTCAATATGTAAGGTAATATTTTCGAAGGAAATTCTTATATGATACTGATGCAAAGGGCAGTCAGCGTAAAAAACAAAATTAGGCTATCTGAGTCATCCAAGAAATGGAAAATCCTGAAAGGTCCTGAAAAATCGAATCCTAGATCGCGGTGGTACGTACTGTTATAGTGTTATGCATTTAGTTAGCAGGAAACCTAAATGAAGGCTTTGTGTTCATGAGGATATCATTCCTGCCGTATCAGAAAGAGTGGTTATCTTTCTATATTTGGTTTGTATTATTGTCATAAGCAAAACGTTAAATTCCTCATAAGAAATGAAATTTCCTGTTAATCTTACTCTATATAATTAGGTTTAAATTTGGTAAATTAGTACATCAATATATTATGATTTAATCTCAGTCAACAAAATTATATATGTATTTCAGAATTTTGGCAGAAAATTGCAATATAGCGTGAGTAAATAATTATTATCTTGTGACAAAAGCTCAATTTCCTACAGTTTAAAATTTAAAAAATCACTTTACTGAATGATGTACAGCTAGGTAAGAAGGATGTATGTACAAAGGACAGGTATTGTACCAGCATAATTTCAAGGTTAAAATCATACGAACGCTCAAGCATTTCAAATGTAATTATATATCCAGAATTTTTAAGATCTCTTACGCTTTCTGGATATTTAGAAACAATGAGCATTTCTCTTGTATGAAGACGAATAACATTTCCTTGAAGAATTACTGACAAAATTTCATAAATCCAAAAAATAGAAGCAGAAAACCTCGAATTTTCAGTGATAAATCTTATGATGATAAGTGTAAATTTTTTTGTCTATATTTAAAAGTCATCGATCAAGAGTACTTCACTCGTGGTGGCATAAAGAAAAATCAATACTGATATCAATTCGTATCCTTACTTTCTTTACTGAAAAGAATAAATAGATTTTTATTACATAAAAATATTCTACGTCAAGGTTCTTTTAAAAATGGATAGATAATGGATGAACCCTTTCAACATTTGGTGAATTATGTATTTTTTACAGAAAAACATATATTTATTACATTCCAAAATAGTAATAATATACAGTAAAAAGTATGGCTGATTCTTCCAAAAATATGATTTCGCTCTAGTCGGGCTAGTCGTGAATTTGTTTCAGTTTAGTAAGTAAATGACGCTTGGATGTAACTCGAATACTGATAATGGAAGTTATTTTTAATCCAATTGTAAATTTGTCATTTGGATCAAAGATTATCAAGACTCCTGTGAGTTTAATCGTTTTTCGTCAAGCAGAAATGGATTCTTCTATTTTACGGAAGAATATTTTAAATAGCATTACACTGGTCGAATGATAAGCGGTTCGAAAGGTCGAGGCGAAGTAAAGTTGTTTACTAAAGCAACCTCAAGTCATTACCATAAAATATAGATGAATTATTTTACAATTATCATATTTTGAACTAAAAGGAGACGTCTATTGGAAAAGACTAATTCATTATTGGTGGAAAGAAAACGGTATATAATAACATACTTATAAGATTTCTGTTTCGTAATGATATTAGAGAAATCATAGTAGTTATTAATCGAAGACAGTGTTTCCATGCATTGGTATTGAATTTAAGTTAATGGAAGAACGAAATAGCGTTCCATTTAGCATAGATCTGACTTCATGGTAGTGTTTATATCCTCGCTCGAGTATATTGTTCTATATAATTCGAACTTTTGCTATTCTCAGAAAAGAAAATATCTCTCTGTATTGAAATCTGAAGTACTGGAAAATACCAAATAGGACATTTCAACGAAGGTTCAAATTAAATATTAAAATATCGGAATAGAAAATATATAAATCGAAAATATTACAAACTCGTGTATTTCCACAAAGCTGAATTCTAAGGAATGAAATCCTCAATAGCATTTCAAAAATACGGAAGTCTAAAACTTGTCACCAGATGCATCTCATTAAGTAACATCTATGAATCAACTCATACCTGCTACTTTTCTCTCGGAATTATATGTTAATTATCAGTGGAAACTTTGCGCTTACACTCGTAAACGATAATCGAGCGGATAGCGCACACCTCATAAATAATCGCATGGTTGGAATGGCAAGCGGAGAAGGGACCTTGGACATGGAGGGGGCAAGGCCACCTGAGGACACCTTTTGAGTGAGCCAACTCCACCTCAGATTCCCACGCCTTCCTCCTTATTCTTTCCCTCCGTGTCCGCCACTTAGCACGTTCTGCAGAAAAATCTAAAGGCAGCACAGATCGTGCAGGTGTTGGGGCAGGGCCGGGTTTGCTTTAAGAACACTCATGATCTGCTGTTACATTTACATGTGGCAAAGGAACGAGGGGAAATATCACCTCCTTTAGTTTGGGAACCCATAGTTTCTGACCCTTACTGCTGCAAAGTAACATACTTGAATGAGTATGGAGCTCCATCAAATACTCCATCTCACTAAGGAAAAAATAAGAGACGGCGTGTCATAAGCCGCGGCGTACAAAACCCTTGGCATTGGAGAATTTGCCAAGGGCGCAGCGGTCAGAGAGGCGATGAACTGATATAAATAAATCATAATATCAATTCAAGAATGCGAAGGGTATCATAAATCAATGCATGAATGCGAACGATCTAACCACATATTTGCGCTACAGAAGCGCATTAAAATTATCAGATTTCACCATTCATCAAAATAGTCTCAATGAATTACAGGGAGAGAGAATGTTGCCATGGACGTAAAAAAAACCTACGAACGCTCCCGGTCATAAGTTTGAAATAATCGACGCACTGTCGAGACCCCAGCTCTTCATTCGCAGTTACATTATTCCCAGAATGTTAAACTAAAAGATTTCTAAATGCGGGGCAAGACATCTGAAAGATTTATATATATCAGGAAATATACGGTAAAACCTTGCTTCTCGTGGGACCGGTTTAACCATTAGACGAACCTAAGCTATGACTATGGACGCTGAGACTTGGGGAGCTGTTTTTTGATCACAGAGCAAGCAACATTATCCACTGTAGAAAGCATTGTGCTTACATTAAACGAAAATAGCTAATGTTTGGTGGTTAATTGTTCATTGCTTAGAATTTAAGATATTAAAATTATTCTTTGTATCATCTGTAAATTACCGCCCATGGAGGGAAGGGCTGCTTCTGCCCTATCTCAAGAATCTTAAAATGATCAAATTAAGTCATTATGAAAATTAAATGAGACCAACGAATAACTACTTCAATTTTCCTTTTCGTCTTTCAGAAGAAGAGCAAGGTTTAATAATAAAATCAACGTCGGTGTTGTTAGCTTTCCCTTTGGTTTTTAGATGTGAAAGTTACTGCTCACGTTTTGAATCAAAATGTTGCATGAAGATTCTCATTCATTTCTTTCATCTTATAATTTGTTTCATTAGTGTATATATGTTGTTAGAGGCCTTGTACACCTGTTCACGAGTGAGTACAGATTGAGGTTTTTGGGAGCCCAAAACAGAATAACGATAGCAAATGAAAACAATGAGTTTTTCATAAGAGTAAATTTGTAGATATTAGCAGTTTAAGAATTTCCATTTTACCATGACAACTAGTTTTGCTTACTTTTTCTTATTTTCATTTACTTTTATTACTTTAGCACATAAAATGTGTTACCCAAACAAACCACCAGCATAGTCGTGTATCAAATTTAGAATTCCTCAAGTTATGATTGTAAAAACAAAATTAAGTCATGTAAGACTTCAATTATTCCATAGAAATTTGAATTCTACTTTGAATCCCTCAATCAGAATTATGTACGAGGGTGGTCTGAAAAGTTTCCGACTCCACATTTTTCAGAAATCTTCAGAAAACACGTCGAGAAATGGCAAAATGTCGGAAACTTTTCAGATCACCCATGTACATGTATAATTCATAATTGATGTTTACTAAGAGACTAGTGATTTTTGGAACCAAAAGAGTATTGGTAACAAGAAGAGGCAAATAATAGGTGTAGGAATGAGTTCAAGCATTAAATGAAAAACAGTTCCTCATCAATGTGTAATATGAAAGTGAGTTTCAGTACTAGACTTCACCATTATGACTGAAATTCAATAATGATGCACATGAATATCAGAATAAGGAAGAAAAATATTTACATTTCCTTCCTGCTGTAACCTTTAACAAAAAAACCATAAATTTGGTCAAAACTATATACATTTTTACAAGAGGAGGTTAGATTGCTTTTATGAATAATAAACTTTAGCCAACTTTTACCATCATTAAAATGAAAAATCCACCCAAAAAAACAACTATTGAAATTGTGTCATTCACTTATTAACCAATAACTACTTCACATGTTATTTGATATTTCTAAATTTACTTCAAGCTATGATGGTCATTATGTTGCACTCCAAAAAATACAATATCATTTTCTAAGAGAAAATGTGACAAACATTTTAACAAATTCATAAATTATGGTTAGTAATTATATTTTAGTTGTTCATTTCATGAAAAATATTATATTCAGGCAAAAATATAATTTTCTATTATGGTTATAGAATAGCTTTCCTATCTGCCACTAAACATAAGATATTTAAATGTTGAATGACTACAAATCAAAGAGGTTTTGAGGTGATGGTAAAATATACAGTATCAGCACAAATGACTCAAAGCAATCATTCCTAATTTCTTGACTAAAAAGACTATTGATTAAAGCTATTACTCATATTAGAAGATAAAATGAACTTGAATGGAAAATGAAGAACCAATAAACAATCCAGCATTGCTAAATACAATTTAAATCATTGCAAAGGGATGTTCAAATATGTTGATAAATAAATAATAATTTTTCAGTTTTAAGTAGTGAATTTAAAATATGAAATTAATCAAGAATTTCTAAGACTAAAAAGACACTTTTTATCACTAAAATACACTGAGTAACCTTAAAAGCATTACTTCAATTTTCTTTTTCCAAACCTGATTAAGATTTATAACTATTTGGAAAATCAACTATTCCAGAAGAGAGAATTTAAAAATCATCATAATTACACACATGCAAGATAAATGGTCATTTCTTATGGAGGACAGTTATAGCAACAAAAACTACCAAAATTAAAATCAGTAATGTTTGATAGGATAAGTATTTGTTGTGAAATAAATATATGATAAACTGAATTCTTGGATTTTCTGAGTACGAATTGAGTAATTTTATCTAAAATGTAAAAAGTTATTGTATATATAGCCAAAAACTTATGTATTTCATGTTAAAGAAAAGGCTTTTTTAACTTTTTTTGGTATTACAAGAGATATGTCTATAAAAGATAGACCTTTTTAAATGGTTCTTTTCTATATACATAACAAAAAACTATATTCAATATGATATATACAGCATAAACTACGTAATAATAACTTTGAAAACCTTGGCAGCTGAATATAGCTATTATATCATTATATAATAATTATAGAACAATATTAGATCATGGGCCCTACCTAAGGCAAATTTTAAGATGTTACAAGTTTGTAATTTCCAAACTGGCTTTGATCTAAATCTTTTGTAATAAAAAATTTAATCTATTTTTTGCATTGAAACTTCATCTCCCACTTCAAAGCTTATTGTAGTTAATGATGGAGGAATGTGCTTCAAACCAGCCTTCAGGCTGAAGACTGCTAATACAAGTCTTGACTATGATAAAAATTATGAAATTCTGAACTGTCAAACAAATAATAGTTAGAGATTGATGACATTTCTTCTTCAAGTACAGTATTAATAACACCATTAAAAAGGATATACCTATTAATAAACTACAACACTATAGCAATCTAAGATGTTTCATAAATGATTTTTCTGAAGGTTAGGGAAATTTCATTCAAGGTTAGGTGATTTTCTGAAAATACTGGTCCTTGAGATACAAAAGGCACCACTTGGTAGTCACTGTAAGCTAACACCATATTTCATGCAGTGAGATATTTAATGTTCTACATTACATGATTTGCCTTAATAAAAAATCAATTAGAGAAAATAGTATAGTAATGCTAGTAACATTTGCATAAAAATATTAAACAATAAATATTTTGTATAAAAATGGAATAGATAATGCATTGAAAATAAATCTAAAACAATAGGGGAGAGAGAATATTAGAAAAGATAATACAACTATCTATAAAAGTATTTAGAAAGGAATAAATTTATTTGGATACCAAAAGATGGGCATTATGAGAACAAAACAGTGAAAAAGTTAGTTGCATTGGAAAGAAAACATTAATTCTGCAAGATTGATCATCTTAAATACCTTTCAAATACTTACCTGTGTCAAAAGAGTAACACACAAATTCTAAACTAAAGCAATTTCTGGACCAGTTTTCAATCAAAGACTTGTCTGTATTTCACTTATTCTTTCATCATTCCTTATTTCCAGCTGTCTCAACTGGTTTCAAAAGGATAATGCCATGGAAAGGAAACCTCACCAACATGATTTTAATATCAAACATCAAAGGGTGACCATACTTATGCATATGTTTCTGAGGACATGCCCACTTTATTGAGGTGTCTCCACACATTTTAGAGGTTTAAAAAATTTGAGCACTTTGTCATAATTTTTCAATTAAAAACTTAACATTTCCTGCCCACTGTATTCATGTAAGCAATAAAAATATTATTTTAAAAGTATTTAATGTATTTTTAAATATAAAAAATAATCTATACTAAATTATTTCTATTTTATCAATAATGTTTAAATCTTCTGCTAACAAAAAGGTAAAAAATGTCCTAGTTTTGTCCTCTTTCTTTAAGCAAGTCAATATCCCTACGGCTTCTTAGTTACTCTTAAGTCAATATGGTCACCCTAGAAATAAATGGCATTATATTAGCATAAGTTAGAAGAATTCAGAAAGTAGACTCCCTAAAATAGGTCGCAGATTAAATCTGGCTCTGTACAAGTGTCAATTTCTTAGCCCATTTTAACAGAAATCTATTCAGCAGAAATTTACCCATACAGGGTGATAAAAAATGTGGGTCATAAATTTTAACTGGTGGGTTTGATGAAGTGGATGAAACAAAGAATTTCTCATGATTTTGGTTCTTTAAATGAATATCTATACACATAAGCTATGATTAGAAATGTAGAAGATGAAATAATAGCATATTTTAAATGTTTGCCATTCTTGCAAGCACTAAGAAAACTCTCAATTGCCATTACGTCAGAAAGAATAAAATAATAGGAAGTTTGTGTGAATTTAATTGGAGGAAACTATGAGTGAACGTTTGCTTTGACTATACTTGAAATATTTGTGGTTTACTTCAAAATTGATTTTTTTTAGTCTTTATCATAGAGACTCTTTTGTACCATTCACTAGGCTCCACACATGGAAGACTATCTACCCATATTTTTAAATCACCCTGAAAATTTTCACTCCATCTCTTGCTACTTGATAGAAATTTCATATTGAAATACTCTCCCTTTGGATGACATTACTATACATAGTCACTTCAAAATGGAGATAATTATGTTAAATAATTAATTAGATTATTATTAACTGATATTTTACCCTTTGAAGGGGATTTTATACTTTGGATTTTCTCCCTTTTAGTAGATTAAATAACAAATGAAGTTCATTTCCCAACCAGGAGTGATTGAAGGTCACCTGAGATTACTTGGTTATCAGTACACAGAATTTTCACATTTGTCATATTTTACATGTAACACACAAAAAATGGCGAAGAAAGATATAATAATGTCAAGCCATTGGAAAATAGTTACTCTTGGTAGTTGTAAGTAGGTACTCTTCTTTTCATGGTTTACTCAAGTTCAAGATAAATTCAAAACACCCTTCAAGAGAAATGATTAGTAAAAATATTTCATTGGCCATTTTCTCTAAAGAGAAAATAAGTAACTCATCAAAGTCATCTCACTGTTACTTTAAAAGATGAGGCTTAAATGTCTTCAGGTTACCAAATTTCTAACAAATTTCAATTGAAAATTAAAAATTGAATTGAGGGGAATCTTAAATTATAGAAAATTGCCGTCACAAATTTTAAAAAAATTGATTTTTTTCAAGAGATTATTTGTATAAATGAGAAATTATGAGAATTTTCCCAAAACATTTCATCATATTCTCACACAAAATAGCAATTTACCCACCAAAAGGATTTTGACATTCAAAAAAAATAATGGACAAAACAATAATAATAATAATGTAATAACTATCATTACAATTGTGCAATCACTTGTCTACATCAAAGTATCAAAATAACCTACGAGTCACAATGGTATATATAAACACTTGTGGAAGAAACCGAATCAGTCACAATCACAATGTAGCATCCTTTTTTCAATCTTTAAGTTGTAAATATATTTTCATAAAAAATTAAAATGCAGCCATTAGTGATAATAAATGACAGAAATAGTAAAATTTGCCAGGGAAACTAAAGCAAAAGATTTTTAAAATGCTCACATCAATTTTGCATATTTGATTGAAAAAAAGATGCCCTACTTCTTTCTAAAGATAGATAATCTGGCATTCTGCTTTGAACTAATCTCTCCCTTTCTCTTGATTACATTTCAACAAGACCTTAGAGCTCTGTCATTTTCAGGATTGTCTGTTATGTAAAAAGGTTCTGCACTTAAAAGTATGCTACATTTATAAATATCCTTTTCAATCACAAGAATATAAAAAGGATTTCATATACAACTGATCTCTACACTGGTAAAAATTGAATTCTTAATCTTTGAAAAGACATGTTTTTCTTTCAAAGATGAAAGTAAAACACTGCCTTTTCAAAGTAGCAGAAAAAGGCAAAAATATATTCTTATAAATCTTATGAACTAAAACAGTGGCTCTCAATGCAGTATAATTGTGCATAGATTAAGGAAATCCAAGATTTTCCAAAACTTCTCAACAACCACTCCAAACTAACATGCAAAATTACAACACACATTTCACTATTCTTTTAGATGTTACAGTCAAAGTTGAGAGTGACAGAGAAAAAGAAGAAATGACGTGAATGACAATTTTGTGATGTCTAAAAAATATTCAATGAATGAAGTATGCATACTTTGAAGTTCTAATGTCATCAACACACCTTTTAATTATTTTTCCACAATGAGAGCTGGCAGTGCAGTTTCACAAAATCATTAGGCCTAATAATCAAAACTTTTCCACACTTTACGGACGACAATTTTCTGCTGTGAAGATGCATACAGAATACGTATGACAAATTTACGTCACATGCAATAGAAATTTGATTGGTAATATTATCAAAAATGCCAAAATTAAAATGGATCATTTGCTATTTTTGATTCATTATACTTCTGATATCACTAGTAACACATTTTCAATATATTAAAGCTTACTCATAGATTCACAGAGAGATGGCTGGCAGTGCACTTTGTTATCAAATTATTAGGACTGATTAACTCTTCAACTTGATTAAGGAATACCATAACACATTAAGTCTGTTGGCTGATAAACAACCACAAGTGAACACCACATAAAAATTTAAATGCTAATTTTCAATGACAATAAAGTAGGATTTTATGAATGCAAATTGAGAAAGTTGGGGATTTGAGATGTTGACATAATTCTTTCTCTGTAACAAACAAAACACTGATTTGAGTTCCTTCAGTAGAGATGCAAATCATTACTTAAGCTTAAACAATAATAATCCAAGTTAGAGGCACTCATGCTTGATACTCAAAAACATAATTGGATTCACAGGGTTTCATGCACTGAAAGAAATCAGCACACAAAGGGTTTGATCCAATCAATAGTCAAGAAACTATCCAGAGCTACATTCCTCAACAATCACAAAACATGTCCACACAAATAAAAGTCTATTTTCACAAACCATATACATCCTTACCATGCACTTTAAGATTCTCAACAAATTACTTACTGCAGAGAGAGTCACAAGTTTCAGTGTTGACAGGAAGAGATTTGGGTGTTTTAGTGGGAGCTATGAAGAGGAAGGCTAATATTAATGGCCTGAGATGGAGAAGTTTTGAATGTCTATCATACCCCTTGACCGGGCAAATGAAGCAGATTAGCAAGGTAATCTCAAATAATTTAACAGCTATAAGCATAATAACTATGGATAAAAGATTCCAGTCTAACGACAGCAATGGTCAATGAAAAATTAAAGAAAAAAAGCATATACTCTGAATAACTAAATTTGTCAGTCACCATTATATTTAAATTGTCTCAAGCTATTTAAAAAACTGACCTAAACTTTAATGCAGTCAATTTTTTTAAACTGTAAATTATTTTTATGTTAATCTAATCACAATGAATCATTTCTCTAAGTAGTTGATGAACTAATGTAACCTAAAACCAAGATGAAGTATGCAAATAAGCTTCAAAACATTTCAGTGTTATATTCGTTAATGCTATGAACATCAGAAAATTCTTTCATAAGTAAATCTGGAAATACTATCCAAAACGCAGTTCAATAAATGAACCCATAAAAACCAAAATACACAACTTAATATTGTCATAAGCTACAAATATGTATGGAAGAAATAAGGAAACAAAATACAAGTCAAATACAAGTAGCTAAGTTAGGCCAAAGATGTAATGATTTCTTGGACTAGAAGATGCACAATTACATTTGAAAAATTTTTCTTTTAAGGCAGATATCTCCTTAAACCTTTGTTATGGTTCAGGAAGTTTTCTATTTTTCGGCAGACTACAGAAGTTCTTCAGTCAATGACCTTCCCAATTTTATCCCTATAGTTTTCAGCTACTTCAGTCCTCAGCATATAGGAACTAACTGGATTGATTACTCAAAAGTATGTTTGCATTGGAGCTTTAGACCACATTCACCCATAAACCCTGTTAACAACTACTCAATCATTCAAAGCAAAACTAAAAATATTGAATATTAATAAACTATTAGGACTGTCTACAAAATTATTCTCCTTCAGGAAAATATCCCCTGTAGATGTCTCAAAGTCATAAAAGACCAAAGGAGAGCAATCTTGACGACCTAAAAATAACATTACACAAACAAATTTTATCTCAAATGTTATTACAACTCTAAGCGTATGTAAGTCCTTTCAGAAAATGATATATATCTTGGTTCTAGGTTATCACGTTCATTATACTGAATGCAATGTGAATTACAAAAACAAATTCCCACTTACTTTGTCTACCTCATTATAAATTACTCCATTCTGCAAGGCATTCATGATTCAGGAAATGTTAAGAACTTCAGATTAAGGAATACATGTTTTCGAGGTTGAAGGAAGACAATAGTTTGAACATTAACTGATGAACCAACAGATCATACAGCAAGAGAATCTTGAAATTCAGCACCTACCCCTTCAACTTAATTTAAATAAAGATTGCATTAAATACGCAGATATTTTACAGCATTTTAACATTCAAGACCTCATGATACGTGCAGTGTCTGATTATATAATTTCTCTCCCTTTTACACCATTTTTATAAACATTAAATTAGAGGATTCCCTTGATTCTTATTTGTACAACTTTGAGGGTATGATACAAGGGCATGTACGACAACAACAATAACATTAACAATTTCTCTCTTATATGAGGTCAAGCTTTTTAAAAAGATATCAAGTTTTAATGATAGAATTATTGATCCAAAATAAAACTAAGATTTTTTCAAACAAATTGGAACATTTTGTACAAACCATTATGGTAAACCTTAAAATCAAGAATTCAATATTTCATAACTCTTCCTTTCATGACATTCTTTGTACTTACATGTCAAAATTTGGGAATCAGATAATTTGTTTATGTTGCATAACTAAAGGGAAGAAGCATGATGGTGAAAATTTGAGAATAGTGATAAAAATTTTCAATAATATTCCTAAGAAATCTTAGAACCTTAAATGTTTACAATAAAAAGGAAAAGTAAATTCAGTGAAAGCTGAAAGAAGCTTACAAAATGGTGAGATAAATCTAAAAGCAGTATCATTCACTAAAGTTCAGGCAATATGCATATAAGAGACTAGGAGCTACTCAGAGAAAGCGCAAAACAAACCAAGGACTGCATATAAAATTTGATGAGCCAAGTGATTCATTGATATAATATGAAGAGTACCGAATCCATATTTTTTGTCAACGCACCAGTTGTAAAAGCTTCTTAATATAAAGCAATGCAATAATAATCTATAATCAAACTCCTAGATAACTAATAACTCAGTAAATGAAGTAATAGGCTAAGGCGACTTTCAGAAACTGTAAATCAACCATTTTGACTAGAATGAAGGTATGTACACTATTTGATGGGCAAGGTGATCAGGAATAAATAACTCATCTGTGCCATTAGAGCATCAAGCCTAAACAATGCAGGATCCAAGTCGAGTTACTTAAATTCTTCAATTCAATGTAAAAAAATTCAAAGAATAATTTCATTTAAATGTCTTCATTAACTATAATAATTAATTAAGAGGAAATTCTCATTTCTTTTTCATCCCATTAATTCACCTTCCCTTTTTAAAAATTTTAAGGTAAGGTTTCATCAAATTATAACTCAACAGATAAATCAAATAATTTACCACACAAAGTATCCTGAGAATCCAATATGAGTTATTTCCCAAAATTTTTAAGAATTTTCTCATGGAATTGTTAAAATCAATCGACTTGGATTATGAGGATCATTTATTTCACAACTCAAAACAAATCGCTCAAGATGGAAATGTTTTGAGTTTTATTGTCAAGTCATTTCAAGCTGTTTGAGGAAAATATTTTCCAAATTAGGAAAATACAGTTTTTCTGGTGATAAATACAAAAATAAATGATCCTCGCTTGCAGAGTTAGCATTTAACAATTTTCCCCAAAGGCTGAGCCAGAGATACCTGAGATAAGGCCATCACTATTTAAAGGTCATGATTAGAGATGGAGTGTGAAGCAACTTTAAAATACCATCACTTTAACCCTTCAAGCATGGCTTATCAATTTGCCTTCTTTGACCAAACCTAAATTTTCATCATGAACCAACAAAAAAATCTGGCTGTAGCAAAACTTGCTTTTATGGTATATTGGTGCTTTTTTTATAAAAATTGACCTTTTATAGTTGTACATTTATCAGATGAACTATGCAAATTTTGCATAAATCATGAGAGAGGGGTTAACATGATTTACTTCCAAACTGAATGTTTTATTTTTCAAAAGATTCAATTAGTTCAAACTCACATTTCAGCATACCTATTAAGTAAAACATGCCATTTAGATCCAATTTCCATCCCTACTCATGTTTAATTACAGTAACACCATGCATTTAGTACCCTCAAGGATTGGGTTATTAATAAACACCAGTGAGCAAATAGTAATCTCAATCCTATGAGATGGGCAGTAATAAAAGTTATCATTGCTAATGACAATAGAGATCAAAATGGCAGAATGGGATTCAGAGTTCATGCCAAACATGAAAAAATGATGTATGCACATAAAGGAACAATACAAATAATACCACATGTAAAATATAAATTACCTTACACAATACATTTTATGATATATATGATATTTGAAATGGTTCTTTTTCAAATAAAACTATGGTGTACAAAATATCTAGAATCACATAAGAAATATAGCTGAAATAACTTACATTTCAAAAATAAATAATGCAAAGAGATCAATAAATTAACTTCTCCTGAGTAGTGTGAGCATTTAAAAATATCAATACAAAGCCAGGCTTAACCTAATAGTTTTTCAACTTAGGCATCCATGACAAAATAAATAAAAAAATCACAATTGGCAAAAAATAATACTGATCAGTTGCTAAATATATAATGGACTGTCAACTTGACAAATATAAGAAAACTCACATAAATAATGAGAAAGCACCCTTTCAACTGAGACATGGTTGCCAGCTATTTTACCACTGACTGAGCAACACACAGAGAACATAGCCATTAGTGTCCCAAATTACATTACCAACATACGTTGACGACGTACATTTCCAACATAGCAAGCAGTTGACTGGTATGATTTTTCAGCCAACTGCAACACTACAATCTGAAAATACAAGATTACTTTTGCCTCCAATTTCAAAACCGACACCACTGATATCAAATCACCACAAACAATATCTGACTGGCTTTTTGCAGCCCAGTTTTCTGAAACACCATCAGTGGCCCTAAAAGCTCTCAATTATTGCATAAGAGCCAAAGGGCAACGCATGTGACCCGAGACGCCAATACAAAAGAGCCTCAGATGGAAATGAATTCCCCGAGTCTCAACTGATATTACACATCGACTTGATTCACCCACAAGGCACCTCAACCTCACCGGTCCGTCGTTCCTACCTCGTAGAGTGCAGCCTCATCCGATTGCTTGGATGATCCCGCTCTAGGTTCCCTTTCTGTCCATCGGGAGTGGGAGGGACCTGCCACTGGGGACTCTACTGAGACAGGAGTCTGAGAGGTCCTTCCTCCACCACCCACATCCTCTTTCCGCCTCTTCCCTTTTCGTGCCCCACCGCCCTGCCCTCCACTTCCCCTCGGGCTCTTACTCTGCTGCCCACCTCCAACTATCCCCTCCACCTCTTTGTCTGCCACTTCTTCATCCTCAACTCCCACTGCCACTTCCATCTCCTCATCCTCTTCCACCTCACGATTTATGCCACGCAGTGCAGTCCGCTCTTCTTCTACTGGAGCATATCTTGGCTGATCACAGCGCGTGAGCACCGCCAATAACAGGGCCTCTACAGCACACAGATAACCAAGAGCCTACAAGCATATTTAAATTCATTCATGAACAAGAATCGTGGAAAATCCAAAGATGTTTTCCTGAATGTAAATCACCACAAAGAAAAGAAATGTTACCTAATTAAGCCTTCAAATCTAGACAGATTTGATGGTAAAAAACACTGTCCAAATGAAAGATTTCAGACATTGCCTCCTTATACAACTACAATAGTTTTAAACTGACAAATTGACGTGGAAAATAATCTTCAACTGCAATGGACCCCCTTCAAATGAAAAAGTGTTTTCTGGTCAGCAAGAGCAGATATTTATGTCCATTAACCTCAAAAAGTTAACAGAAATGAAAAAGGTCTGAAAAGACAAAGATTTAAACACAGATCTTACTCCTGATAGACAGCTGATTATAACAATTGAGCTTCCTTGGAGAAAAAGGCATTGTACCATTTATTTCATATCTAGTTTACTTATCAGTTTCTCCTAGGTCTGTTTCATTAATTGAACTAAACTTCACTGGTACTACTCCAGATGAGTTCCCATCTTAAAACTCAATGAATTGTTAAAGCATTACCATTAACGCTAAATCACTATAACATAAATCTTTCATAAAAACAGTCACTTCCCTCCTTTCCTGAAACACTCTCAACTGCATAGCAATTCTCACATCTTTATTAGTGAATTTTAGTTGATATCTTTCATTCCAACACTAAGATTTGAATATTTAGTAGCAAACAAATTTCTACCCAAGCCAACTTATTCACCGATCATACTCTAAGGATATACATATCTGTTACCTCATTTTTATCTATGACAACTTCATCCTTCTTGAGAATGAAGAAATGAGAGGTTGAGTATAACAGAGGAGCATTAACAGCTGTTAAACAACTATAAGATAGGTTGGCTAGTGACCATGAGCTTCCTCTCACTTACCCCTTCCTCTTTCCTCTTCCCCTAAATTCTGCACATTTGGGTGCATCCTTATAGCACAATCATTACATGAATATATACAGGGTTTTGCTTAATCCCAATATTTTTAAGTAAACCAAAATATACATGATGAAATAAATAATTTATGAATGACTTTACCATAAGATTTTAAACACTTAAAAGTTTTACCTGTGTATGGTTCAACCACCATTTTTTTTACTTTAAAAATGTGTTCTAGGAAGCTTAAGTTGTACTTTCATATACATGATACTCCCAATAACTTTTAATGCTTAATGCCTTTCATTAGGACACACGAAAGATACACAAATGAACAGAAAACTAATAATATAGATCATCCCTTTTCATATTCTTCACTATAAGATTTTAAATTTTTAATTGGAGAAAAGAATAAGCATATTAGTGCTTAATGGTATATCCTCCAGAAACTGTGAGATCAATCAAATTAATGTTAAAATTGAGCCATGAAATATACTCACCCCAGTGACTATTAGCTGGTCACGTGTGTGCTTGGACACCCAGCTGTATGTCACCAAGTAGATGTGCACCAGGTGAAGAAGCAGGGATGAGCTGACTACATAAGCAACACTAACCAACACATAAAACCAGCCATTCTGAAAACACAAGCAATCAACAATTTACTCTTTAATGATACTGTATATTTTTATTAAAGATTAAAATTAAATGTATCACAACATAAATGTTATCTATATGCTATCTTACAGAAATGAATAAACTTACTTAATACATAATTATAAAACTTAAAATGTTTCCCAATTGAATGTTTTAAGAAATTGATTATTAGATACATAGATACAAATAACTTCATATGTTGTAGATTATATTTTACATCAGTATCGATCCTTTACTAATTCAAATTGTATAAAAAATATATATTGATACAAATTACAGGAAGTAAATCAATGAACAAAATTTGTTCGTTGATTAACCTAGTAACCTAGGTTTTGCAACAGTCAAAGCATCTTCAGGCCTCAAATTCACAAAAAATGATTTTCATCATTCTATTATAGACGAAATGATTTTCCAGCATTTTAAATCAATTCAATAAAATCACAACAAATCATAACTAAATATGATGGATGATTATATATAAGGAAAGTTGCTTTACTGCCATATCATGTAAAATCAATTTCTCAAGAACCACATAATGCAAAAATACAATCCATTCAATATGTGTATGTATTCCCAAGATATACAATGCCAAAATTTGATAAAAAAATCTGAATTTAAGACTATGTTCTTGACAAAGTAAACATTACATTTAGTAAACCTTAATTGGAGGAAGGTTGATAGGGTGAAGGTGGAACTGTGATTGCAGCCCTTACTCATGATGAGTTCTTGGTAAAATTTCATAAAAATATTATGAAATGGGTCATAAGTTGAAAAATGATGTACTCTCATGAAAATGCAATGTATAAAACCAATCTTATGAATTAATTATTAAGAAATATGGCCTTTTAAAATTTAAAATACCATAGAGGGCCAGTAAGTAAAATGATAAAAAAAACCACACTTTTTCACCTAAATTCAAGTTTAGACTTATGTATGAACTCAAAATGTAGCGTATTCTTTTTATATAATATTTCTGCCGATATATAATATATATATATAATCTTTATATATAACACATAATATATTTTTATTTTAATATTTCTGTTTTTCTTTACTATAACATTTCTTAATATAATATCAGACAATTAAATGAAGTATTTAAACCCTTATGAAAGAAATAAAACGTTACTTGTACAGTTTTAGTGTAAAAATGAAATTTGGTGCTTTTCATATCTTTTTCCAAAATTTTCACTGATTGCAGGAACCAAAGTTCCAAGGTATGACTTTGTAAATAATTTTATATCAATGAGCATGCAAATACACCAATTTTGAGCACTATTAGAAAATCATACAAGAAAATCAATATTTTCGACCTACCCTAGAGATGTATCATCATCACTGGAAATATAGAAGATCAATTTTTTGTGCGATTACTCAGAATTTTAGCTTTTAATAATGAAAATGGCTAATTATTTTCGATTAATTTAATTGAAAAGATTTTACAGATAATTTATCATGTGGAAACAATTCTATGTTATGCATCTATATCAATAAATGAAATTTAAATTTTATGAGCTGATGTTAGAGAGAATTCGTCTCTAAAGGAAGTGACACTTCATAAAAGCAAAGATAGAGATTAATTATTTGAACTATAAATAAATAAAACCTTCTGAATGTGACCATCTCATTAAAATAACCATCTACCTAATGTGACCAATTTTAGTCAGACTCTAGAGAAGTGTTAAATTAAGGTAATAATTCATACATAAGGTGACTAACAGTGGATAAAGAACATTGACCATTCACAAGGGAAAATTTCATTAAAATGTACCTATTTCAAGATAACCAATTAAAATTATCAAGAGATGATAAGGTTAGAAATCCTTGAATGTTAATAAAATGACATTCCTTTGTAAATAATTAAGCATGAGTTTTGTAGGCTTTTGATGGGTAGGAACTAGATTTTATCCCTTTCCAGCTCTCCAATATACAGTAAACATAACCAAATAAAAAGAAGAAATCCAGTAATTACAAAAGCAATACCTTTACCTTATGGTACAGTTTTGAAAAATTGCTCATTGCATTTCAAAAAACATTCCTACAGCTTATCATAAGCCAATTTTACTATGGTGACCACCTTTTTAAAGTGACCACTTTTTGACGGTCCTCTTAGGGTATGAGTTGTTTAACAAGCCAACCCAATCATAGCCAACCCAATCATAGCCAACCTGTATCAAATGCACCCTCATACAAAGAAAGCAGACCAATAGTAGTTTTGGCTAGTAACTAGTAGCAGTGCTTTTTCCTTCAGATGATAATTTTTCATTTCTTTTGGAAAACTCAGCTTTAAAGTGAAAAGGAAAACAAGCATACATCCACAAAATACTGCAACAGATGTTCTGTAGTACATCATTATTTATTTGGTGAACTAATGGCAGATGAAGAAAGATTTTTGCAATACACTAGATTTACTCTATCATTTCCTATGATGGATTTCCACCACATCTCGCCGGACTCAGCGAATTTTATTGAAGATATTAAGGTTCTACACATTTAAGGTTTATTTATAATTTATAATTATTTATTTAAGGAAGGTTCAACACTACTTTAAAAAAATTTCCTGCAATTGGCATAAACAGCCATTACTGTCAATGTGAATGTCCCTATAAATAAAACGTGACTTTCTCTACCTCGACTGATACCTGTAGTTTTTCTATCTCTTTTCAGCTCTGATGATAGAAGGATAATTGGATCCAAAAATTAGTTTCCAAGAAGCTATTTGCTATATTACATGGAATGAAGGAAATTGAAATGTAACAGGGAAATTAAGTTAATGCAAATATTTCCTGAGATAATAACATTCTGAAAATATTCCAATAACGTATACCTTTAAATAGATATTTTGCTAAATGTTCAACATTTAAGACTTTTACATTCATCTCTATAATATGGTTATTAACTGATGAGCAAATCATTGCAGTGACAGGAAAGAGAGAAAATCTAGAAATAAAAATAAAATATACTACCAATGACAGAAAATTTTCCATAAATGAACCATCACTAGATCTATTGACAGGGCTATATTTTAATTAAGCAACCATGAAGTAGATCATGTTTTTCATGCTATAAACAACATTTTTTCAGCATTTTTATAGACACAGTGTGAACATCTCAAGAGTACATCTGAAGAACTCCATTTTAAGGGGTTAATGAATTTTATCAAATTTGGAATTTTACCCAAGTTTTAAAGGCAATTGATGGTAATCAAGAGCATAAGGAACTACCAAGTGATTCAGGCTCCTTACTTTTGATTGCAAGAAATAATATTAAAGGGTTTCTGGATAGCCAAATGGGCAGAGCATTGCATTGGTGTAAATGGTTCCAGGTTCAATTCCTGGTGGGGACCTATGCGTGCAAAATGATCTAACCTGTTCAAAGCATTCTCAAAATACCACTACCACCAATATTACTAAAAGTTGTTCAAGACATTTCTAACGACAATCAAAAATTTGTGATGATATGCGAGAGATGTAAAACAGAGCAATGAGGCACTTTCAAGCCCACATTTACCAGTTATTGAACAGTCAGTGATCGCAAAAACTAGAAACAAAGAATTTGCCTGTCCATAACTTAAAGACTCCACTGAAAAAATAAACTATGAAGCATGATTAAGCTCTTCGAGTTATTTATTATTCCTTTTAGGAGAAAAGATCTACGTCGAGGAAAGGAATATTACTTCAACTGCCTAGAAGTAGATGTCTAGAATCTGAAGTGAGATTATTATCAAAATGTATCCATTCAGAAGTATAAACAGCAGTTTGATATGTATCGATCTTACATAATGCTATTATTAACAGAACAATACAGTAAAACCCATTTTAAATGTCCTGCCTAGGACACTATCCTACTTAATGTGTACTTTTTTCTCAAACCTGCTCCCTTTCACAAGAAACACATGGTAAAAATACTACTTAAAATGCTCTGCTTTTAAGGCATATTTCTTACCCAAATTCACTGTAACTCACTAATTCACCATAGCTGCTGATCCTCTATCTCATTTGATCAACCAAAAATTGTATATAAAATATGAGTTCACTTAAGCTACAAAATATAATACTGAATAATTAACTCACGCTTGTCTTTCATCTCTGCATTTATTCCCAGCCATGACTTATCAACTATGTTCACTCCTTTAGCAATAACTTTTGTTGCTCCTATCCCAAATAGTAGATCTGCAGTACATCAGTACAATTAACTCATGAGTATTCATACCTCTACATCATAGAAGCTCAGTAAGGAAGTTTGTTGGTTTTTGGCACTATTTAAAAGGGCTTAGAAAAGGACTGGCTTTGTCAGCGAACGAGTAAAGAGCGTGTAAGAATGTATCACTGCCAACTACTAGTAAGCAGACAACCTACATTCCTTTGGTTTCTAGTCTCTGTACCGTTTTAACTAGGTTTTAGCTTATCATGAGAGAAAGAACAAAGGATTATCTCATACTCACAAGTCTGGACCAGTTGAAAGGAAATAAGTAGACTAAATGGGAGATGTCAAGGAAGAGCAGGAGGCAAGTGGCAAGTATGCTGAACACAGTGACAAATAACATGAGGCGCAATCTGCCGGGGAGAGGAAGCAGAAAAAGGCCCCCAGCTGCTGCTGCTGCCCCTCCACGGCCACCAGCAGCTCCTCCTGGTCCACCACCACCAGCTCCAGCAGCTGCTGAGGCACCACTGCTGCTTCCCCCACCACCCGAGGAGCACAGGCATGCAAGGCATGCTACAGATGAGATCTAAGGAAAACACATTTTATAGTTTATAAACCGATGAATCAAATGCTACTAAAATCACCTCAATTACTTCAAGTTACTAAAAAGACACTTTTACAAGAATTATTGAGAAAAAAGTTGAAATTTGAATGAAGAGATTAATTTTTCTTATTGTCAAAATCTGTGTTGAAGAAAGAGCACTAGGGAATCTGAGGTCAGTTTATGAGTTTGAAATAAGAGCTTAAGTTATTCAGTCTAAGGTCTGGTTGCACTGGTTGGTCAACTTTCTTAGTTCTCCAGGAAAAAATAATACAAGTAGGCGACTTGTTAAACTTTATGGTGATGATATTATGTCCAGACAGGATGTAACAAAGGTACCCTTTTATAGGATATGACCCCTCTATGGAAATAAATACATAAAAATACTCTATTTTATCTTACTCATTTCGGTGTTTGGATTTTCATCCATATAAATATACATGGTATTAAATATAAATAATAGAAAACTCTGCTTGTATTACAACTCAAATTTACTTATGTTTGTCTTTGTTTAAAGTATTTAAAAATTCTTGAGAATATCATAATCAATGAAGAGTAAATAATCGTGTACAGAAAATCAGCCCATGGATAGTCAGTAGTTTGTTGTACCTTCAAGTAACAATTATTCTTAAGGTAACATATGGCTCACCAAAGGCTACATACTTTCACCATATGAAGTCTAGATAACTTCTAGAGCCTAGAAATCTTCTCAGACATTTTCATTACTATTACAAAAAAATACTACATTGTTCTGCACTGAACTTCCTATTCAAAACAGTCAAAATCTTGTCCTTTGTATCTATATCCATTTTCTAATAAGACTCCTGAGCTACTATCAAAGAAAGCAATAATTAATATTACCTTGTTGCAAACTGACATCTTACTAGGCCTTGTAAAAGATTAACATAGCAGTTTCATAATAGAGGTATAATTTCCTTAAAATAACAGAATTTTTGCATTGATTGCACTGAAAACCACAATCTACAGGAAATGAAAATTTTGCTTCAATAAATTTGCAATTGTGCAGATCTTTTGATTAGACAAGTATAAAATACATAATAAAATCAACACTAGTAACTCAAATACATCTACTGAAAATGTAATTTAATCACCCTAATATATTGCCAAATAAGGATGAATAAATACAACTAGAAAGATTGTATTTGATCTGATTTGAGTGAGAGAAATTAAGTATTTTACGGACTGAAGTGTAAAAGACAATATTGTACACTAAGATGACTACTTGGTGTTTAAGACAACATTTAGGTATGAAAATTCATAAATCACAGTTTACTCCATGCATCATCTGAAAATGCATGCACAGTGGTAGTTTATGAGCAAACACGGCTCTTTCATAGGCTACTATCAAACAACAAAGTATCATTACATCTACATGTTGACATGAAGGCAAGGAATTCCTTCCCATTGACTTTTTTACGGCAGAGATATGTATGAGGGTATAAAGATGAACAAGTGTGTTCCAGATGGCCATGTTATATAGCCCCATGGCATTCATTATATAGATCTTTCCCATCAGCTGCATCATAATAAGACAATTTCTGAGCTAAATCAATACTACAAAGTAGTATTTGCACTCTTAGAATTGGCCCCAATGTGCAGAATTCAGCAAAAGAGGAAAAAGGTAGGGGTAAGAAAGGGGAAGCTCATGGTTACTAGCACACAAACTTTTGGAAGAGATTTTGAGAGTATGCCAACTTTAAATGCTTCTCAGTTCTACTCACCCCCCTATTTTTGCATTCTAGGGAAGGATGGACTCCTCATAGACAAAAACAGGGAGATTTTTATGGGAATACTTAGATAGGAACCACTGTACCAAGATTTCCCTGAATCTAAGTAAGACCTCAAATTTTAAAATTTAGAAAGAAGACCATTAGAGTGAAAAATAATTTTCATAAAAGAATAATTTTTCAAAAAATAAGAGCTCTAGTAGTGGAAAAGAGTTTACATTTTACCATTCAAAATACCAAGTCCAACATATCGGTACAAAATTGCTCTCCTAAATAAAATTACCAAAATTTGAATGAAAGCAATTCAGTATTCACTACAAATATTAACAACTCTGAAACACATACCACTAGCAAGACCCGTACGATTCCTGTTGGAGACTTGAGGTGGGATTCATCACAAAATAAAACAACTCCAGGGAAGGGCGCCCCACCACCATCAGAGCCATCTTCAAGACCATACATTTGCTGGTAATTTGTATGTGAATCCCAAGATCCAATAGTGCCCAATGATTCACACCTCTCTCCAGTATTTGCTCCTACATCACCATCTTCAATGCCTTGATTTACACCTGACATTCCTTGCCCAAGAGTTCCTGCTCTCTCCACACCTCCACTACGACTTCCATCGATCTCAAAGTCCTACAAAATAAAAAACAGGACAAGTTTGTACGAATCTGAACTAAAAATAGAGTATAACAGCCTCATCAGAATCTCTAATGTAACATACTATATCTAAAGACTAGCTTTTAATATATTATAGCTCTATGAAATAGCAGAGCACTAAAACAGAAAAAAGCAATTTAAGATAAATTTACCTTAGCAAATTATGGGGCAACAATGTTCTAAAATCATAACAAAACATTATGATTGCAACCATAGGAATAACTCTCAGGGAGAAAGAAATCTGTACATAGAAGAGTTAATCTAAATCAGTTTTCCTGATTACTAAAAACTAATGCTTTTAAAAATGACAATGCATACATTCAGATTTCAAGCCACAGATCTAGGATTCTCTTGAGTAAGGAGGAAGAATACGAGTTTTTTCTTTCTCATTCGTTACTGAAAACACAAACAGCATTATAAAGACTGCATAAAGCACATCAGTAGTAGGTGTAATACTTAATAAGGACTGTTTCAGCTTTGATATACAGCAAAGGCATAAAAAGCAAGGTAGAACATTGCCCGTTTTTTGTATGCATTTTCACCTGGAAGTCCTCAGCTGTGGAGGGGGGTTCCAGGTCTCGAATCTCTTCCAATAATACCTCTATTTCATCAGCGCCGTAGAGGTCTGATACAGAGTGGACGTATCTTCCAGCAGAAGTAGCCCTTGGTAAGGTGGCCCCACGCTCTCTGTTTCCCCCTCCTCCACCAGCAACCCCTCCACTTCCCTGCATGGTATAGCAATCACCAAACCTTCAGCCCCAACTCTCCAGACCTGACAGCTTCTCTCAGCAAGACTTATTCCAAAAACACAAGTGGTAGAGGAAGAGCCACAACAAAACGGCTGACCACGCAAAGGCAATTGTGTTGGCGGTAATGGATACAGAAGGGATAGGATGGTTAGGAGAGGGATTAGGCATACTAAAGACTGCCAGACTGAACCAGTTCATTGTGGTGTCCGCGTCCTGTTGACAGAAGGAAAACGTATAAGTACACTTAAATGCAGAAAACTTACAAGAAGATATCTTTTCTAAAACAAACTATAAATTACTTTCGACCAAACATTCTTTCCGAACATCGGCGGCTTCATTGGCTCATTAATTCAAAATGTATTACGATAAGCATAGAAGGTAGCCGCACAATGAAAAATATGCACTTTGAGCATTTATATTTGAAAGTAAATTACTTCCAATCATTTCTCGAATCTTCCTGATAATAAAGAAACTTATAATAACCATCGGTTCAGTTGTTTGTACTTACGGTAAGCAAGGCGTTGTTACAGGAACAAACCATCTTTGAAGACCTAGCCCATTTTTCTGAAGATATGAGCTATGCCCATGAGATATAATGAAAAAATCACCAAGACATGTGAAATTCATCTAAACATTTCTAATAAAAACCATTAAAAATATAGTAATACAAAAAATATAGCTATATTCCTGCCCTCCCGCCCCCACTCAGTTCGCAGTCAGCTTACACAGCGTTACACTGAGCGTACGAGCATGACCGTTCGCCATGTTTACTAAATAACTGACTAGATCTAGTCGAGAGACGAAATTTTCTTTTTTTCTAGGAAGTGATAAAAAATAGTATAGAGGTTAGCAATCACGATTTCATCGCTATGAGTTTAATATTTCAATGAAAGTGATGTAGTAAATTCGAATTTTTAGAAGTCGATAATGCGACCGATATTATTGAATTATTACTACGGTAGTAAAGTACACACGTGTGTAAGCTAGGTTGGAGTAAAGTCTCCTTGACTGTAGTTATTTGACCGCCGTAGGAATATTCTAACATTAAAGAAAATTCTTTATTAGCGCCAATGAGATTCTAGTTTTAACCAATTTTTTTTTTAATATCGGTTTTTCAGCAAAAGGAGAAAATGAGTTTTTCAGGTTATAAAGAATTCATTGAAGAAGGTGATACCGTAATTCTTTACCTAAATGTGCACAATATGTATGCTATTAAGGTAAATAAATAGTTAAGACTTCTGTTTCTTTGTGATTCGTTTGAAATTCGGTATATTAGCATAGTGCGGAGTAGTTGTGTACCGATGTTTACCTTGGCTTAAGTATCACAGTATAGCTGTTATTTAGCAAGGGTTTTGATACCTTCAACCTATGGATGGAAATCGAACATTCATTAGAAATTTAGATGACCATATCGTTTTGATATTTCTTGATTTACTTGCGCGATGTAAGGTATAATTGTGTCTCCTGTCAAAAATTTTCAGGCAGTACCGCATATTCGTTCCCGCAAGGGAAAAATGGTGGAAAATGTAATGCAAACAACATGTGGAGCCCTTAACGTCCGTTCGTTAATCGGTCGCCGATATGGATACCGAGCTCCACTTTCACGAGGAGGTTGGGCAATTCCTCTTCATCCTACTCCAGAACTTTGGACACGAACTTTACCTCATAGAACACAAATTATCTACACACCGGATATAAGTCTGATCATATTAAAGCTGGATTTGAATTCAGGAAGCACAGTCATAGAATCAGGTTTGTGAATTGGAATAGAGGTTGTTAAGATTCGAAAGCTAGCTATCGTTGATGGTTTTCCTAAACAAGGAAATCAACTGTCAGCTAACAATTCTATTGAGCGAAGTACATTCCTTTCATTTATTCCACTCATTCTGAAAGCTGATAGAATATCCATCTAATTGTCTTAAGATTTCAAAATTTCATTATCTTTCTTATTGATGGCACTGGCATCTCTTGACCCATCTGAAAATAGCAAATTAATTGAATTTTAAGTAAGATTTATGTCGATAAGCCGTTCAAATGAGGGAAATTACTGCTTAATATTTTATAAATTTGAGTATACTTTCCATATCTTGATCGTTTCCATTCATGGTTAATTGAATATTGAAGCAGTATTAAAATTAACACTAATTTTGAAGGGTTTTTGTCAGTTTGAATTGTTACCTTTTTTCTGACTAAAGAATCATCATTGTGGTTACTTGATTATAAAAAATTATTTTATCAGGTACAGGAAGTGGATCTCTTACACATGCGTTGCATCGCTGTGTTTCTCCTGGTGGTTGTGTTTATTCTTTCGATTTTCATCCCTTAAGAGTTGAAACGGCAAAAACTGAATTTTTAGACCACGGAATCCTTCATGATGAAAATGGTGAAAGTAATGGAACAGTTAGAGTTGCAGTACGAGATGTGTGTAAAGATGGATTCGGACTTGAAGAAGTAGCTGATGCTGTGTTTTTGGATCTTCCATGTCCTTGGGATGCTGTTAAACATTCAACTGTGGCCATGAAAGCTGATGGTAATGAATTCTTTTTGTTACAACCCCTTTATTTCTTTTATATATATTAGTTACAGGAACTAATAATGTAATTTGATTGGAATATTCAAGTCTTCAGTTTTCAGATGAGAGCAAAAGCCAAGCTTTAACATTTTGCATTTATAATTAAATAGAGATGGAGTCTGGTGCATATTTGATTGAGTGATATATATATTGCCTTGATGCATACTATGAAACAATTTTAAATATTCAATGATAAATCAAAATTTTTTCAGCGTCTTCCATAACTTTCTTATGTTCTGCATTATGTTCATTTTCCATAGAATCTTTTGATACAAATTTATTTCTCTTAAAAAAGGTCAATAAAATAAAAAGGAAATAATTTTTATATGGAGAAAGTATTTCCCTCTAATTATGCTACCTTTTGCAGAGGGTGTCCTTATTATGAGATCTAAGGTTTTAACTCATAACATATCTTTACAGGTGGGAAACTATGTTCTTTTTCTCCATGTATAGAGCAAGTACAAAGAACAGTTATTGCCATGAATTCAGAGGGATATATTGATATATCCACAGTTGAATGTATTCAAACTGATCTAAAGGTTGCCTCTAGGATTATGCCTGATGTAGTTCCTTCCAAGGTGAGGTATTTGAAATCTTTCACTAAATTAACTGGATTAGAAAAGTGTAATTGCAGGTTCTATGATTCTTATTATAAATGAAATTGTTGTCATTTTAATGGGACTAAAGCACGGAAAACTGTAGTTTAGTTGTAAATTCTATTCTATAATATTATGATAGAAGTGACCACCAACCCTTCCAGTCCCTACAGTTCACATTAGGTTTTATTAGTAGACATTATTATTATAAATATATGTACTGGAATTATTTCCATGAGCACTAAATTATCAAAACAGAAGGGAAATTGTCTATTAACGAGAGTACTAATATGGGAGGTATTGCAAAAGCAATTTTTTCCTAATTTGCTTAGTCACTCATTGCTGTTTGAAGATCAATGAAAATATATAAATTAAAATTTACTAATACATCATTAAGAAAGAAAAATACTGCATGTGGCAAAATGGATTCAAGAGATGTTTGTTCCACACAACCCATATGTGATAATAAGTATAACTAATATATTATTCAAGAGATAAGTCTCTATGATCAACTTTAGCATTTTGCTTATTAATACATTTGTATTACAGGATGATGCCTGTAAGGGAAAGAAGAATGCAGATGAAACAGACATCCAAGCTCAGCAGACTAAGTATGATAATAATTTAAGCTTTTTGACAGGGATACCACCCAATACTCAACCAGGCCATACCGGTTATCTCACATTTGCCACTCTACCCCCTAAAAGGCTTATTTCCAGGACTAAGAAAGAACAAAATACTTGAACAAAACTAGATGTGGAAAATGTGAAATGTGTCTTTGTTTTATATATAACTTGACAGTTTTTATTTATCTCTGACCAAATGAATTAAATGATTTTTTTAACAAGAGACTGTTCATGCATATCAGAAATATCAAAACTTATGATTTCTATTTATTCCTTATACTAGTTCAAATCACTATAAATACTGCTGCAAAGGTCAACCTTGAAATACAGAATTCCTAAAGCAAGTATGTCTATTTGAACTAAAAAGAATCTATATTATGGATTACAATTGCATATATTTAAAAAATCTAACAGATGATGACTGATATGTTACATACTTTATACAATAAAGAAAAATGAAATTGTAAGGTAAAAAGGTTTGACCTTTACATAAGTATATTCGGCATCTGAAACTCAAAATTAATGTGTTGTTTCTTGATAACATCTCTTACAGCTTTTAATAGACAGATATTAATATCTTAATTGTGGAGCCAAATCTTATATTTATGCATCTGAAACTGAAAGATGAATCTTTGTGTGACAAACGAGTGGTGACAAACATATGAATCCACGCCTTGAGAATTGCTCATAGCTTCCCTTCGGACACCTTAAGGTAGGAGGATTTTGCACACCTGCCCATTTAAGCTCTGTAATGGATAGAGGTTCATTCTTATCATATCCATCTACATTTAAGACCAACACTAAGTACTTGTCAATTACTTATTTTCCCTTATTAAGTGTTCATTGTTGCTCAATTAACAATTTAAACTTATTATGCAAAGTAGCCCATAGGTAGCATTTAGCTTTGTTGAATGATATCAAAGAGAAAATAAGAGGCACTTAATATTTTAAATATAACCTCATGAGAGTCTTGTTTTGCTACCTTTGAATTGGCTACAAGCAGATGCATAATTTAATCCATGAAAAGTACTCGTGCTATTTTGTACCTTTTGGAAGCTACCTCATTTGCTTACCTTCTGAATCTGTTTGTAAAATTAATCTAAGAAGGATTAACCCAAATCAGGGACTAAGTGGCAAATAAGAGTTTTCTGAAATATCCACATTTATATTTTTAAGTTTTCACATGTGCTTCTAGTACAACAAGAGCACCCAGTTATCCTGTAAAGTTTGTCTGCTTCTACTTCAAATCAGTCATCACAGAAAACAAAGCTATTCTTAAAAGTCAACTTAGCACCAATTTTTCACCAACCAAACACACCAACATAATTTGTTTCCTTAATTTGTTCGCCATCTTTTACCTGAACTGCAGGCAGTAAGTCATCAGAAAATTATTACAATATGGTGAAGAATTACCATGTATACTTTATTTATAAGTTGGTCTTTAAGTATTACATTTTGAGCTAACGACTTCTAGAGTTGATGTATACATAAGAGAAATATTGTTGATAGCCGTATTATTATTATTTATACATCACAACAGCTTACAACAGACTATTGGAAAGAAGTACATCAAATATCCAAGTGTAATAAATCTTGGCATTGAATCGGGTCATCAAGGTGTTAAATTAGCCTTTCTAGCATTTGATTCACTCAAATATTGTGATATTATTCTACCTTTACCTGTATAAAAGAATTGACTTATTGGCTAGCCTAAACTTTGGCTCTATACAATGTCAAATATGTTTAATTGTTGCTCTCCTGCTCAAGAATTTGCACTATCATAAGTTTAACATTTTAAATAAAAATCATTTGATTTTAATTAAATACCCCCTGTAATTAAATTAATATTGAAATGTAATAGATAAATGAATGAACCCAGTTTAGTATTCTAAGCATAATGTAAGATTGGAATTGTTAGTGAAAGTAAGACTACTACTGATATTAGTTTAAAATATTAATTTTTTAAAACATAATTTATTTCATTTGCTTGTGGATGAAAGAGCAATATTTTTTAATATTACTCATAAAAATATTAAATGGGTGTGGATTTTAAATCAAATGTGATGCATTATTGTGAAGTATCATCTCTGCATATTTACAAAAGAAAATTTCTTATATCTCTCCATAAGAAGTTATAAGTTAAACTGCCTGGAATCTATTTGCTTACACATATACTTGTTGGTATCCTGTGAATAGGAGACATTTTATTGATTAGATTTGTAGAATGAAACAATATGAGACTGTGCAAACCTATCCTTACATTGGAAATAAGCAATGCTGAAGTTTTTTCTCAGGGTATAAAATCCATTTATCTAAATTAAGTTGATGATTTCATCTGAATTACCTAGTAATAGAGTGCTAGCCATGGTGGCGGAGTGATTAGCGTGCTAGCACGTTAACGCTCCAACCACACAGTCCCGGGTTTGAATCCTGGCTAATAGGATATTTCCGGTTAGGGAATGGTTGTCTGTAATTGTTGTGTTCAATAAGAAAAGAGGATAAAAATAGGATGAAAAAAAAACAAAAGCAAAAAAGGGTTAATTGTAAGAATGGCCTGCATTGGCTAAAATTCTCCCAAAAAAAGACGGCATTATTATTATTAATAGACAACACTTGGCTGCAAAGTGCTAGTGAATGTATATGACATTTCCTTTTACCATTCTCAATCTATTGCTCTTATGAAAAATGTGAAAAGTTGTCCAAACTACATATTCCCCTGCTTACTAGAAATCAACTAACTGCTATTAGCTCTTCCTCAATGGCTGTAATGGTTTTCAAAGAAAAATTTGGCCAACACATATGTTCCCATGAGAAGATTGTGAAGTGAATTTTAGGATGTCAAAAGGCAGTTCACACTTATGTAAATGGCACTGCTGCAAGAAGCAAGTGAACAGAATCTTGAATAAATCCTATCTGTGCAATATTACTCATGAGTGACATACTTACCAGAATATGCCTAATTTTAACCCCCTTAGATTACATATTTAAGGTCAGAAAGGACCTTTTCTGTTGAGAGTGTAATCAATTGAGGAAGCCATAACTTTGTTGAACTCCATTATCATAATTTTTAAAAAAATATTGGTATAAGTTCCACAAAAGAGGATTAGCTCTTCCTCAATGGTCATAATGTTATTCAAAGCATACCATAAATAAGCATAGTATACTCTGAAATATCATTTCTCTAGTGGTACTTTTACTAATTTATTTTCAACCCTGAGAATATAATCATTGAAAGGTTACAGCTGAAGCAAAGTGATTTCCAGTCGTTGTTGCTTATAGGTAAGTATGTAAGCTCCAAACTCTGCTGAATTTGTTTGGATTCCTGGTGCATTGTGGACTTATGTTATCTTTTTTTGTGGTCAACAATTCATGGCTGTATATGAAGTGAAAGTCAATATTTTCAATAAAAAATGGTATAATTTAAAATTAGGATGCAATGAATAAACTTTGTACTATCAACTTTAACAAATAATTTACAGTCTACAGTGACACTGATATATTTACTATTTCTTTCAACCCCTGGCCGTATATTTTTTGTTTTAATTATCTTTACCTTATTATTACTATCTCTGATAGTAATCACCAAATAGGATGTCATTTACACTGTTTTACATCCATCTCAGCCTAAGATATGAATTCTATCTAATATGCATTAAATCTTATTTAAGATATTATCTGTTGCAGAATATATCTCCTGAACTGTTAAAAAATGGGTGGACAATATTATTTCAGTTTCCAAGTGAAATACAACATTAAATGGAGGATAAAGGAAATTTAAATTTCTACATACAAAGGATTTATTACCTCCACCAGGTGAAAGACAAAGACTATTTACACTAGAATTACCGTAAAAACCATTTTACAAGAAGTGGCTCTGGTCCATTTTATCTTTAACTTTTGTTGTATAGATTAGTTTTAATGCAAAACAATGAATGCAAAAAATCTTCAAGTCCACATGGAAATGTCACCATAGAATTCTTCCAGTAGCATTAAAGTAGAAATTCAATCTTCATAAAGATTATCACTACATTTTCAGTGGTGGGTGCATTAGGAAGAATTTCAGTTGCAAAAAATTTTTCTTTGAGAAAGTTGGTCTCCTACATTGCATTTTAATAACCATTTTCCACTGTACAAGATAAGCATGTAAAGTTATACAAGTAGCTGAAAGAGAAAAGAATCTTGCTTTTTATATTTTTACTATTGCTATTAGTTGATTAAGGTCCCTCTTGTACCAAATATTAATGGCTGAAGATTATTAAATCCTAGCATGTACCAGAGTTGGGCTAGAGCAAGTCCAAGAAGTGTTCACATCTACTTTCTTTTCAATCTCTCCCTGTATAAGTTTTAATTTGCTAGCACCTAATGCACTCCATCCCAACTTATTATTATCTCAATTACACATTTTATTTCTAAAGAGTTAGTACCACTTAGTTTCTGTTACGATATCTGCAATTCCACAACAACAGTTTTTATTCTTAACAAACATTCCATATTTAATTCAGCAATCATTTCTGATGCTAAGATAATTTAACCAAACCTTAATTACTAGATTTTAGGTAGTTTCTTACTGTCATACATGATTTAGAGGAAACCAACAATAATGAATTTTTAGGAAATTGAATATCGTACATTCTGAAAAATGAAGAGGATAACCTATTCAGACAAACTGCTGAAGTAGAGACTTAATTAATTTTATGATAAAAAATTTACACTGATACATTAATTTACCTTCACAGGTAATCTGAAGGTAGCACAAAGGTTCTGAGGATGCAAATAAGATTATGAAAGGCAAAGCAGACAAAATCTTTTTAAACAGAATAATAATAAATAATTAAGAGGAAGAAAAATGCAAAATATATTTCAAGCTGTAAACAGATTACACTTGAGATCTGCAAAGAATGCAAGAAAAGATATTCATGGCATTCAAATATTGCAGTTTCCTTATGACAAGCAGCATAAAAACATTAAAGCTTTTCACAGCATTGCAATAAAATGTAGTCTAGTAGATAACAACAGTATCAAAATAAAATGCTTGAGTGAAATGCTCACAAAATTGAATTACACAATAAATATTTGATACAATTAATTCATCGCAGTTCATTCTCAACATCATTATTAGAATTTAAACTGGCACTGTTCTTTCTATAATACTGATAGGTTAATGCACACAATTCATTTACATTAATTACAGTTAAAATTTCATTGTGGTTAGTTGAAGGCATACTAACATCTAAGATCCCACTGGGATGCCCAATAGGGACAAATTCAGTGATTGATATTCTTCTCAGGAACAAATAGTTAAGCCATTAAGACTTCTCCTGAAGCCAGATATGTTATTGAAAAATGCAGAAAAGCAAACATCTTTCCAAAGAAAGAAACATTATTACTCAAGAACAACATGCTCTTGATCTAAATAAAATCCATGGTAAAGCATCTCATAATACGTACAACATTCAGCAGCTCAACAAATTTAGAAGAAGAAAATTTCTAACTATCGGAATTCTAATGCCTAAATGTCTCCCAAAATTAAAATTTCAAATAATTATCCTACCCAATAATAGGAATGTCAACAAATAACATGACTACAACAATTTGCCTGTGAAAGCAAATGATATTATGGCTCTAATTTCTGAGATCTTTTGTAGAATCTGCATTTTCATTCTTCAGCTTTTGAATTTCAGGCAAAATAAAAGCCCTCAGCTCTTCATAAGCCTTGTCAATAATGTCATTTATCAAAACCAGGTCAAAGTTACCAGGTCTCTCTCCTGAAAACAGAAGAGCAAAACAAATTTTCAAAATATGACTTTGCAGAACCTATAACGATAAAGATATGTATTTGCATTTAGTTAAAGTTAGTTAAAACACCCCTATAATATCAATTAGGCTCATCTCGACCCTCAGTTAAAGTTTCTGTACAGCAATAGACATTGGAGTGTGATATGCATAAAAATAATTCAAGCCTTAAAAACACTTAACAGTAATTAATAAATTAATGACAAACCATATTCCAGCTCAACACGAGCAGTCTCAAGACGACGTGCTAAACTTTCTTCCGTTTCTGTAGCGCGTGAACGAAGTCTATCTTCCAAAACTTCAAGGGAAGGGGGTCGTATGAAGACCAACAAAGGTGGAGGCTGTAAGTTCTGCTGACGAACTTGTTGTACCCCTTGAACATCAATGTCAAGAACGCAGATCTTTCCCATATTACAAACAGCATCAACAGCAGACTTGCTACATTTTAAGTAGAGATATGGATTAAAAATAGACCGACTCAAAACCAGACAATACAATCTACAGATATATGTATCTAGCATGCAGGTGCACACACCTTGTTCCATACATGTTGCCAGAAAAAACGGCAGACTCTAAGAATTCGCCTCTAGCAATAGCCGCCTTCATTTCCTCAGGATCTTTGACAAAGTGATAATCTCTCCCATCAACCTCTCCTTCCCTTGGTTTTCGAGTAGTATGAGACACCGAGAATCCGAAAGCAGAGTCAAACTCTGCCAGTAAACGACGAAGTAGAGTGGATTTTCCAGATCCTGACGGACCACATAATATTAAGGGCCTCGGTCCTTTACCCGGGTCGAATTGTGAAGCTTCGGCGCAGTCTCCAAATGATGACATGGTTCTAAAATTCCTCAACTGCAGTACAGAGTAACCAAATGTTTTCTGACAGATAAAAGTCAAAGGAATCGTGGTGATAGCTACCGGGAACCCTTCTCTACAAGAGTATTTTCAGTTTTGAGATCGTATTGTTTCAAAATTTCTACTATGACACTGTCCGTAGAACAATATACGCCCACTTTCCAATAAAATAATAGAAAAATACTTTTTTACAGGACGCAATCAATACGTAAGGGTATCACGCGAAAAATTTATCAAGAGTTACGGAACCTGATAGCTCTATTCCCTCGAGTGAGGTCGTGAACGTGACGCAAGCCCACTCAATTAAATTACCACAAGATCAGCGAGAGTAATGAAATACGGTTTCGCAATGGATAAAATGACGGACCATAAGCCGTAGCTGGCATAATTAACTAATGATATTTCCACTCCGATAACTACATTTTATGATTTAGTAATAAACTCAACGTTATGTTAATTCATTACCGACTAGGTATAAACCACACATCGAAAAGCGCAACACATTTCATTTATCTTTACATATACTTACATAGATATTACAAGTTTTCCATAGGCTTCATCGATTTTCCATATAAACACACACGTAAGCATTCACGTTAACACAACATGAAACAGGTTCCGTAGTCCTTATCTACAACACATCCAATGTCGGCGATGTAGCATGGGCGCCAAGATGAAACAAATGCACTGCGCACCACACAAATGTCACTACAAGAATTTTACGCCTTCGTTCCCATCGAACATAATTATTTCAGCCTTCTTCTTGTGCTCCAGGGTTCTTAACGCTTTTAATAGGAGATCCGCATCCAGTCCATAAAATTCTGAAAATGAACAAATAACATGCTTAATTGACAATAAATATATATATACATACATTTTATAGAAGACGAAAAAATAATACCTTCCCCCACGGTGTTATCTCCTGAAACTAATTCGTACAAGGTGCAAACTGTGTTTACCATCCCGTTGCTTTGAACCCAATCGTAGATCATCGAACCCCATTCCTCCGGCGTGTGCCAATATATGTACCACCTGTTGTTATAAAAAGAATGACGATTTTTACTGACAAAGGTTCAGCCACTTATTTTAATAGCCGATGTCGAGGACATTATTCATTATGGAAATTGAAAATTTTCACAGCTTACATTCTTTATAATACGTTATTTACTTCTCTGGGCATGATCGTATTTACTCACAAGCAAAAAATTTTTCTTGGAGCAGTATTAAAAAGGCAAGGTCAGTGATGCAACTAATGTGGAATACATAAATACAATACATAATCTGAGACCTTAAACATTAACCAAATCACCACTTGAGTTATTTAGAGATTTACCTTGGTAAGCAAAAGTATAAGCTAAAATATCAATACATAAATAAAACTAATAAGTTAGTCATTTCAGTCATTTGATTTAATTGAAATCGAATCAGTAGTCCGTTTATAATTCATACTTAAAATGAAAAAAAAAATGTAAAATAATCAAAGAAACAATATACAATGAAATATTGCACAAGGTAAATCTAAACTTCTAGGGAGCATTATCATGGAAACTTTAATCCATTTCATAAATAAGTTAATTTTAAGTATTTCACAGCTGCAGCTAATAATTACTCTCGAACATATAATGTCAATGGTGGGTCGCTAAATGTAATCATTTTACAATGTTGTATCTGGGTGATCTAGTTAACTCATGACTTCAGACGATCAACTTTCAACCGAAATATTTCTAGCAGTAAATTTCACTTTGAAAATATATCGATGAGAAATTACTACAGAGCTTCATCGATCGATAAACATAGTTCAAATTTCTTTTGCTAAATTTGGAATACTTGGCAAGATGTCTCGCAGGCTGAGAATGAGAAAATAGTTTCTGTAGGACTGATCTAATTTAGGATAATAAATAATTCATCATATTCGTCCTAGCAGTCTCACACAGACAAATATCACGTTTTTTCTTCAGGGGAAAAAACGCCTTGGAACGAAGGGAAATGAAATGATGTCTCTTTTAATCAATATTATATCAAAAACTTCAATGCCCCACTTTTCCAAATAATCTTTGCAACACGTTGTAAATGTTATATATACTCTTTATAATGGATCACAGGCTGACAGATTGAATTCACTTAACATTACTACTGGAGTATAATTTTTCTATTCTCAGCAAACCAAACATTCTAAAAAATCTCAAAGTAGGACTCATAAATATAGTTTATTCCTTCAGCTGAACGTATATACTTCAATTTGTAACTCCAATCACTATAAGATCTTAAAACAAGAAAGATACTTGGAAAATGAAGTGTTAACATAATTCCTACTGTGCTGTCTTTAGAACAATCCTTAACACTCCTTAATTTAACTTACACTGAATAATTTCGATGTCTCTTAAATAATTGCAGGTATCTGTAGTAACACAATTATACTGATGAATTCCTATACAGCAGAAATACCAGAACATCATGAGCAAAGAGGTGAAATCGATAATATATTCTTTCCAAATACTCGATGATATGAATTACTTCCACATAGTAGTAGACAATGTCATAATAGTAAGGATATATATAAAGTTCAAATTCTACTTTTATTAGGTATAATACACACTGCTATTACCTTATAAACTGATATTAAAGCTGCCAGAACTGTATAAATAAATGAATGAGTGTACCAGTATACTTAATCAAGGTTACGAGGTAAATTAGTAACATCGATTCATAAAAAATTATGAAATCAATTTCTATGAGGCAAAATAGGAGCTATTCATTAAAGAAGTAGCTGTATATCCGAATAAGATAGTGTACAAAACACTAGTCCACTGGAGTCCTCTTTAACTACCAATGTTATAACAAACGCAAATGCAGTTCACAACACTCATGAGGTCATAAGCTACGTATTGTAGCATCGGACTTAATGGATGGAAATCCTTAAAATGTTATGAAATACATTATTTAGAAATCAATACATCTAAAATCTCACCTATTTTTTGACTTGTCAACTGGTTCCGCAAGTCCGGACAGTGCCAAACTCTCAAGAATCTTCAAAATACCTTCCTGAGAAAGCTTACCTTAAGAGTTAGTAAAGGAAATAAACATTTCCAAAAATGTGGATAAATTGAAAAGAAATGAAAGTGTAAATATTTAAAATGATCAAAAATTAAATGCATGACGTGGCTGATCAAAAGATATAAAAACTAGTTAAGCCAAAATTACATAATATTCTTTATCTTTAACGTTGCCGAATGTTTCGGTCATTTATATAATAAGAGGGACACAAACTTGGGATAAATTGCCAAAAAGGATACGGTTTATTTTTGCATTGTTAAACAAGGGAGAGTTCTGAGATTCCCTCACATCTAGTACGTAACTTTTGGTGCTCTTGAAATAATCAAGAATCAAACTTTGCCACGCCTTTATCTGCTTGTTCTGGGTTTCGAGATGAGGCTGAATGCTGGAGGAAAAATAAATATTAGAATTGCAATCTCTCTCAACAGGTAACGAGAAAAAGAATTACTTCAAATGTGAACCGCTGGAATGTCCAAAAGAACATCTCAAACTCTAAGAACAAAGTAATTCATGAGATAAACGAGGTTTTGACTTTCAATGGAATATTGTTAAATGTGATTTTTAATCGTTCTTCTAATATCTAAACGATTTGATTTTAAATAACATCAGTTCAACTATTTTTCTTCCATTTTATCAAAGTTTAAAGCAGAAAATTATAGTTAATGAAATTAATAAGTCTGCGTTAGCTTTAAAATCGTCCTATCTTAACTCACGTGAAAAACGGAGGGAAGTCATACTGCCACGGCCAATCAACCTCGGCCATTCTTCCAGAAGATTGAAATAAGTACAACCTTAACAAATAACAAGAAATTCACTCCGTGTAATACATGGGAACTGATAAATTATATAGGGTGAAATTGTCGCATTCCAAGCCAAATCCAAGAATCCAAGTAAGCTAAACAAAAGAAGAGAATGGCACGCATCGAAAAATCTAAGCAGTTTCAAAGTTATAGTAAAAATCTTTCATCGCCGGTTTATTGCGGAACGTTTTGAATTGAAATATTTAATTAATATTTCCATTATAATAGCTGACTTAATTGCACGCTACTCATTCCTTTCAATTACCATCTTCTTCAACACCCCGAGGGAATTTTAAAGTTTCCTGTAAAACGGTGATATACGAATTACTCACAATTTCTACAATCTTTTGTAGAAATAACGTTAAATAACGTTCACTAACTGCGCTCTTTCAGACTAAAATCTATTTGTAGGATACTGTCAAATAAAATAAAGCATTTTAACAATTATTAGTCGAAAACATCTCTATAATCTTTTGTGAGTTAGTTTGTTTAACGTCCAACAACTTCTAGCGAAGAATCATTGAATAGCAAAAGAGCATACAACTACATCTCGAGTCGCAGAAAAATATCATTCAGACTCAACATTTACGGAAAAGTTTCCTTCGTAATTCATACCTTTCTTTTGATTGAGCAATTTTCAGAAAATTTAATGAACAATGCAGTGAAAATTTTATAAAATGTAATTAATTCATAACGAAGCGGAGAAGTCCATATTAAATAACAACCAAAAATCATAGTTTAGCTTAGCAAACTGAGTAATGACAAAAAATAATTCGCAGCTTCATCGCTTAATCTACTCCTTTCGATCCAACCAGCTTACAATTAACAGGATTAGCAGTCTACGGAACACTACGGAATATCTTCTATGAAGTTCGGAAGATGTTGGTCAGAGAGCGCTACTCGCACTGAGATATCAACGCAACACTATATTTTCTATACTTTCTAACTCTTGTATTAAACAAGCGAAAGATCTGAATGCGAAATAATTCACTGCGATATGTAAGCGTTCGATTTACCGTCGAAGTGCCAAGGTGCTTCAGTGAATAAACATAAAAAGTCATGTTTAATATTTTCTGCGGACTTTGGTGGTGACGAAGTGGTAGGCATTTCATTTGTGAATTTCCTAATTGTCGTCATTTTACATCTACTTTCCATTCTTTTATGTTTTAGTTAATTTGATGTTTATCAATATTATTTCTTAGCTGTTTAAAATGATAACGCTGACCAGAAAACTTAAGAAGGAAACTGATGAACAACGAAGCACATCCAATCTTCCCGAGCCCGTGAAGAGAATTTCTGTTCGCGACAAGCTTTTGATTAGAGAGGTATTTGTTGTGATATCCTTTAAGGAAAATGCTGATTATGAAGTAATCCACTTTGGCATTAATTTATTTTATTAAGTCTGAAGTACAGTAGGCTAACTTTTGCCTCGAGACTTTTTTTTTAATCTTGCCAGTTCTACTCCGCCAGTCGTATTCCTTGATATCTATCAGGCCTTTTTCCACTGTGCTTAACAACGAATCTTTTGTTTTAGTAATAATTTTTTCGTCTTTATCTGTCAGATTCTTATTTTTTAAGTTCATTTGCAGCCTTACAAATATATGTATAAAATCATTCACTTATTCCTTTTAATTGTAATGCAAGTCATTTGCATTCGGTGTCTTGTACATTTTAGTACCATTTTCAATTAGATATTTAGTCTATTTGACATTCTTTATGTCTTATATACCATTAACTTAACAAATACCTTTCATATGACCAATGGAAGTTGAGGCGATCTATTTTAATAAAATCCTGACCCTAAATGAAAAATCCGTTCCATATTCTTTGAGTAAGATTTTAGTATATACACGCTTCGTGATTGTACGCTTAGTGAAGGTGAAGGAGTAATAAGTCAACGAACGAACAGACTATTATATAATTTATAATCCTGTTTCATATTATCACTATAAAGCTAAAATGAATTATTAAAAATTTCTACTTAGGTGCAGGAAATGGAAACAAACCTACCTCCAACATGTCAGACCAATTTCCCAGATCCTCATGCTTTATATGATTTTCACTTATGTGTAACTCCAGATGAAGGTTATTGGCATGGTGGACGATTTCGCTTCCACATATTTGTGACAGAAGAGTATAATATGGCGGTATGTACACAATAAATTGTTCAAGCTATTATAAAATATAGAATTTTATAAAAATTTGAGGTTTTTCGTATTTTTAATTAATTTTGCATGAAGGACCTTAAATATATTATTTAATTACGTTTCAATGCTCGCATAGTTACATTTGTTAGGGTTTGGGTTAAGATCTTTAGATCTTACAGTATCCTTAAATGCTAAAATGTTTTTTTTACTATTTTTGACTGTTATATATCTAGGAAATTTATCTCTAATCCGATAAGTTAATTTAGTGTACTGATTTTAACTTCAGTTGATTTTTATGCCATTATTTTTTAATATTTCTCAATTTTTGCTCAAGCCCCCTCAAGTTAGATGCTTAACAAAATTGTGGCATCCAAATATCAGTGAAGATGGAGATGTTTGTTTGAGTCTACTTCGTGCATCGTCAGTGGATGGAATGGGTTGGGCCCCCACTCGTAGACTTAAAGACGTTGTCTGGGGTCTTAATTCTCTCTTCACTGTGAGTACTTAAGTTGTTGACTGACATTAATATTTGCAATTTTTTATATGAAAGCTTTTTGCTAATCACTTATGTACAAGGATGTTGTCACCTATATGGTAATAAATGCATTGTAATGCATTAAATTTACAGGTTGTGTTATAACACTGCCGATATTTTGTTATGGCTTGAAATTGTAAATAGTTAATTTTATTCATTATCGTATCTATAACACTCCTAGTTATTCATGACGATTTCTATTCTAAGTAATGTTCTTCTCATAGTTTGTCTCAGTATTTCTCATGAAGATCTAGCCTCCTGATGTATATTATCTATGTTAGCAATGGTTAATGTATTTATGCTGAATCTCTCCAAAAATTAAGTTCTGAATGTGCGATTTGTAATGTTTATTATTATATTTGCCCTTCAAATATAAGCTTAGAGAAGACAGCATGCAATGACTGATAATAAAACATCAAATGGCTTTGTTATGTTTACATCTGTTAAAATTTGATTCACATTTTCAGGATCTTCTGAATTTTGATGATCCACTTAATATTGAAGCAGCAGAAATGTATTTGAGGGATCGAGAAGCCTTTCGCATTCGTGTGGGTGACTATGTTGCTCTCTTTTCTGAGAGGTGATTACTGCTGTGAAAGTGATGCTGATGTGGTAAAATTAAGGCTTTATGCCCAGCCAAAGTGTGATTAAACGGCTTTAGATTATTTATCCGGAATGAAAAAAGAAGCAAGTGGTTTTAAAGGTTTTATTTAGTTTATTTGAAGAGTCTGGGTTCCCTGTATATTGTGGCTTTATTTAAAGCATGCTTCAAATTTGTGAAAAGAAAAATGCTGGTAATACATTGTGGTTTCAAGCATTACTTTTGGATGAAAATAAGGGCAGGTATTTCAGTATATTCTAGTACTTTTTGAATGCCAATGATATTCAAAAAGATGAAGAATGTTATCTAAAGTTAAATTTATGCAGCCAAAAACTTTGTTATTACAATCAAGTTTTTGATAGTTTTATGAGGTGGTTTATAAAATTTATCACTTTTAAAACTGTAACTTTACGATAATCATCAGTTATGCAGATGTGGTACTGATATTACATGGTTTAAATTTCAATTTGTTCTTCATAAAACTTTGGTCAGTGGCTTCATGGTCGCAACCCATTACATTCACCACTGTTTTAAAATGTAATAAAGAATAGGGGTGGAATTCATTATGAAAAATAAAATGCTACATAATTTTTTCAACCATCAAATATGAATGTAAGAAATATGGTTAAAAATTTATGGGCTTAGAACTGCTTACTAAGATTTTTCTAATGAATTCTTCAAGTGGTGATAAGAATGGATGTCATTGATCTACTTGATAACTCTCTGCTGTTTTCATGGCATAAAAAACTAATTTCTTGCCATGTGAGGGCAATGGTCCAATCCATTTATTTTAGCAAATATTACCATTGTAGTCGCATTATATCATTTTTGTGTGCTGATAAAGACATCAAGTGTAGAGAATTAATCAAAGCAGGGATGGGCAAAGATTTCTGTTATTGTTTGATGATACTTTTATGTTTTAATTTTTGAAAAGTAATTATGAAAATTTGATTACACATTTCATCTGGATTTTGGTTGTCATAATTTGTTTTCCAATAATTTCTTCCTGATTAAGTTTCAAAATCCTAATGAGAAAGTCTCTTGTATTCATGATACCTAATGAAGAATTTTTACATTGTTTAATTAAAGAGATGATGAGTTTTATCCCTTGAAGTACCTTCATATCGAATCAGTCTGCAATACACAAACTATGATAAGGATCTCATGGTTTCCTGTTTAATGTTTTAAAAAATTCTTCTTTGGATTTTAACCTGGTGAGGATGTTGATAAGCTAACATTTTGGCCATAACCTAATTCAGAGGTATGATCCTTAGGAATGGCTGTAGAGACTCCAAAAAATCAGAGTTCATCTAAGTCCTAAACTTGTTTAAGTCCCGAGAAGGATTTTTGAACAGACATCCTTTGATTTTACTCCAATTTTGCTATTGCCACAACATCCGGAATAATTGCCACCCAAAGGCATCGAAACGGACGAGATGGATTTTCCATGGGGGATTGAGAGAATGAGGTCTTAAAACATATGTTTTTGGTCAGAACGTCATTTAGAAGTTGTAGATTTACATTTTAACATCTTATCAAACACATCAAGTGAATCAATAGCAAATATACCTATGTTACGTTAGAAAGAATGCATATTTCTTAAAATATCTCTCTATTGATGAAGTGGGGTTAGATTTGAATGATGGGCACCAATATCAGTCTATTAAATAAATTGTGTGTTCATAAGCTTAATTTGATAGTTCAGTGATGCAATAATTGGTATTTGATAGCAGATAAAGATGATAAGCATCCGTAGAATTTGCTGGAAATTTTTTATTCTTATATCTTAAGTTTTGGTAATGAGAAAATTTAAAATATATTTGACTACGTAGATCTGGTCTGGAAGAACTATTTTGTTAACATGAGGTACTACATTTCATTCTGGCTTCTCTTTCTGAATTGAAGGATTTTCATCAAATTTAAATACAGTTTAAATTCATAAATCCTAAATTTCCTGTATGCTTCCATATGTTGGAAAGTATGTGCGTCAATAGAAAAATTTTGCATTGGAAAGGTCAATTGGATCATGATCTCAATAAATATGTACTTGATATTTCATGAATTGTTTTCTTTCTCTATGTCCTGATCTATTTTAAAGGACTCAAAAATGTTTTTATTTCCACTTGTGGTGAATCAAGTGTCGATCTTAATTTTCCTTCAAAGCCCAATAATATCTCTGATCCTTTATGAAAGTATTCATTAGCAGGGCATATGATTGCTCCCCCTTGATGATTTACTTCAGCGTTCCCCAATTTTTCTCCTTCAAGGCACATTCATGTATGTACCAATTCATATTTAGTCATACAGAAATCCAAGAGTTTATAATTTCTAGAGAAAATTCAAATTAAAAATGAACCAGATGCATCGTAAAGTATTTTAATATTATGGTAACATCTCCTACTAAACAAATATCTCAAAATACAGTGTGTATGTAGTGTTGAGAAAGAAATGTGTTACTCTTGCATATTATGTGGCACCTCAAGAACTTCACCAAGGAACACATGGTACCAAGGAAAGCATGGTAGCACACTTCTTAGGAATCCCTGACTTAGTGGAACCAGAGATTCTCGTGGGACATGAACTGTTTAAAATAACTGACTGCAAAATCTCTCTACAATTCATGTATATCTATTACTTTAATCATGAGAAAGTGGCTAATTTAATTTTAATGATGCAATAATGAAAGTACTAAGTTCATCTATGTTTTATGGGTAAATAAGAAAATTGTCTCAAAATTCTCCACTTATGCAGGTTTTTGGAGGACTGAAAGAATTTTAAATGAGAGATTATTAAATGCTGAAAATAGAAATAAAGGAATAAAAATAGAATAATAACTAACACTTCTCAAGTCTATAGAATTTCAGCTGTTAAGATGAGGTATCGAAAGTGAGACAAATACTGCTCATTAATAAAATCTTTGATTTTTAAAAATGCGAATGGAAAAATTTATATGCAGCTTTGTTACCTAAATTACATCTACTACATTATATGTAAATAAAAATACCTCTCTGTAGTATCAATGAATTTATTTTAACTTTAAAGTATTATTTTTCAAATAATTGTATATACATCTTGAATAACTACCCCTTTTCAGTTTGAAAAATTTTGGTTCCTGCTGAAATTTTAGCCTTAACAGCTGCAATATTTTTTCTTAACAGCTCATATTTGCAAATAGACAAAATAGCAGCAGCATATATCTATAAACATGAGAATTATTTTATTTACTTTTATTTTTCAACTGAATATTCTCTGACAATGGGAACAATGATAGTTAAGTTGAAAATATATTATGTCTCTTAACAATGCTCTATACAAAATTATCATCTAAGTGATGGTAAAAATAACAGTCTTTAAAGTTGTATATACATGCTGCAAGAAGCACCACACAGAAGTTGTCATGGGAATATCTTGGAGATGAACATTCTTTAAGTGGTACTGTTTCTCATAATAGAAAGTTCATATTTGTATGAATTAGTTAATTCTCTTACCAGAAAAACGAAAAAAATCATTCAAGGTTCATCACCCAAAGGATTTGAATGGATTTAAAACTCTTATATAAATGTTTTCCTAATCACCTCTGAGCCAATTCCTCCTGTGTAGACTTTCTTCCCGTCATAGGCATGTATATATCAGCATCATTCATCATATAGGCAGAGGAGTTAATGGAGTCATCAACTGGATCAAATGATTCTCTGTAAGAATTTTTATCCATTTTGCATGCTGATGCTGTGATTCCTTCCATTGAAATGTAATCTTCTTCCGGCATGACTGTCTCACTTTTTTCACCTTGGATCTTCAAGTCTTTTGAGCCAAAAAGTACTTCATCTCCATGCTTCTTTAGAGGCCTCATTGGAATGTAATGTGAATCATCTTCCATTTTCATATTACAAATCTTTTCACAGATTAGCTCTTGCTTGGCTAGCCTTTCTATATCCTCCAAAGTTCGTCCAATGCCACAATCCATTTTTTTCAGTTGAGATTTATGATAGGAGCATATTGCACTGTCCTCTAGCAAGTTTATTGAGCTTGAGATATCCAATTTCTCCTCCATAGATTTTGAGGTACAGGATGTGTTTGTATCAGGTTTTCCCCTGGCCAGTTTCTCTCCATCACACGCTTTACCTCCATCTTTGTAAACTTTAGCTGCTGCCCCCCTTCTTCGGGCATTCTGTCTTTCAGTCTGAAAATCTACTCCTGTGCAAGTTGCACTGCGGTAGAAGCTACTTCCACCTACCACAACATTGCAACCACTATCTTCAAATTGACTAGTTGCCAAACTGAGCCATCCCAATGTTTCTAGTGATCTGTTGATCACTTGTTTTGTTTTATCTCGTAAACTTGGAAGTTCTTGCTGTTTGGTTTGCTCTTTTAGAATGAGCTTCATTAGATTTGGCTTTTTTATCATCTGAAGACGTTTTGCGATAGAGCGAGGGCTTTTAGGTGACTGATCCCTTTTGTCAGAGCTGTCACTTTTATTTGTTTGAAGAGAACATGAAAAAGAATGACATCTCTCTATCTTCTCATTGTCAAAAAGAGTGTATTGAAAGTCAGTGTTTTCAGAGATCATAGAAGGCAAATTTTTCACAGCATTATCTTGAGATTCATTCTTTACACATTCATTCTCTTCTTTGTCTATTTTGACATTAGCTTCTGTTTGTGGAGAATCTTCATTCTTCTCAATTCCTCTTGCAGCCTGTGGTATTTCTATCACAGCATCTCGAGAAAATAAAGATCCAGCACTAGTACTTCTGTGTGACTCCTGAAACTTCACATTGTCCAGTCTACTTCGTGAGACTTCTGTGTAAGTTCTTGTCCTGATTTGTCCTTCCTTATCAGTGAAGCCTTTTTCACCTCTAGATATCATCTCTAAAGCTCCAAGAGATTTATTTAAGACATTCATACCAGTCTTGTTCATATCTTTTGCTCTTGAGCCAAATTCCATCACTCCTAAAAATGATTCTAAGTTCTTCCTCCTCCGTCTGGAATAACCAATTGTTGCTGTTCTTGCTTGTTCTCGAACAGGGGTGATTCCTGAGGGCTCTGAAATTTTTCTTCGGGTCATTATAACTTCATCGTTGTCTTGCCCATAAACAGGACTGCTCTCTCTACTTGGTGGTTCATCATCTTCCACATCAGAAGCTGGGCAACTATTGCTGTTTCTGCAAAAATAAGAAAAGCTACAGTGATTGCTGATAAATACATGTTTACTGATTAAAGGGAACTAAGGAACAGATGGAAGTGAGAGAGTCATACATGTTTGCATCTTAAGCCCAAATCTTTCCTTGCACATACTCGACCAATTGAGCTCCTTTCCAGAGCAGACTCATTTTCTTTTTAGAGAAGCTTTGTAGGTAAAGAAGCTCAACTTGTAGAGCACCTGCCCAAAAAGGAGAATATCTGGGTTCTATTGAGTTCAAGTGATTTATGACTTTCAATTTTATTTATTCCTTGGATTTTCTCAGGTGTATGTGTTTCTGCATGCAGAATTTTTTTCTTAATTTTTTGCTAGTAGATGGATACTAATATGAATGTAATAAGTAGAGTATTTTATGGCATCGATCTTTTTATTGTTTAAAAGAAGTCCAATTACTATCTGATTAATGAGCTTAAGAATCAAGAGTTTTATTTTGAATGGAGTTTTTACATGACTGAATTTTATCTATTGCTCTTAAATTTCTCTGAATTTCTTATTTTGTTCTATCAATAGAGAGAAAAATTTCTTCAGAGATGAGAAATTGCAGAAAAATCTTCAAATGAAGTTTCATAATAGTTATAGGAGCAAAATTAAGATACAACAAAATGATATTCCATAAAAACCCACCTGTGTACTCCAAGGAACCAGGCAAGTTCTCTCTGCCTTCCATTCAAAAAGTGAAGACATTGAGAAGGACTTCTAGGTGGTAGAGGTGGTGGTGAGGCCACTATGCTACTTTCTGCTAGCATGCTAGGTGCTGGAAGTAAATTCTTTGAGTTTTCCAAAGATTGATCATCTTCCTGGATCTCTTCATATATACCAGATGTGATAGATTCACGTCTGTCCATGTCAGCTTCTTCTTGTTGGTTATTTCCTTGGAGACATCTGGATGACTCTTCTTCAGCACTTGAATTCTCTCTTTGGAAGGTAGCATTGTGAAGGTCATTCACTCCATCCAAATTAACTGGAGTAGAGAGCATCAACCCTATGCCAGCTGTCACTAGGCTGCTAGCTACCTATAGGATTACCATCACAAGAATTAAAAATTGTAAAGGCAGATGATTAAAATAGAATATTTTATACTCACTTGAATATGATTAAGAATCCATGACCCAGAAATTCATTTGTTCTTAAATTATCTCTCAATTCAATGGTGAATGTATAAAATTTAGTGGGACATATACTTCATGTGCTCTCAATTCAATGAAATAATTCCTTGCATAGATTTTAAAATATTTTTCCTAGATAATTCTACTGGACATTCAATAGAACATAATAAGGGATACTTGAGATCATCTTAGTTAGATTTCATTCAGTAAAATACAATATCCAAGTAATCCACTCCAAATTCATGTATTAAACTCCCTATTCTCATCTATGTGAATTTTATGATGTAAAATTTTCCATTCATCCAAAGATCTAATTTGAACAAAATTGTAATTGGAAGCAAGTTACTAAGTGACATTCTGAACTAATTTCTTTGATCGGAAAATGAAGATGGAGACATTGAGAAGAAAAATATAAATTTAATAGCTCTTTCATGCAAATAAATTCTATCAAGAAACATTTTGCCATAAATATATTTCCTAGACGTATTTCTATGAGCTCTTAATTAAGATATTGAGAAGTTAGAGAAAATACTCTTTTAACACATGTTACTGTTTTGTTACTTATTGGCCACAATTATGGCTGGTACATTAAAAAAGTTGGGCAGCCACTGCTTTACAAGAAAATGTTATCCAGATTTGTTCTCAGGAATCAGCAGGAAGAGGAATAAAATTATTTTTATTTCAAGAATTGAGTCAGAAAATTCTTGGTAAAATTATTGGAAATCTTTTGAATATTTCTGATTAATTATTTGGAATGTCAGCCTATACTCATGATCTCAAAATTCTACAATGAGATAAATTAAAAATGGTATTTCAACTTTCTACAACAAGATAAATTGCAAGCAATTATTGCAATCATAAAGTGCAAATATTATAATTCAAAGCAGTTATTACATAGATAAAAATAATTTCAGTTCAACTTCAGCATGCTCTATGAATTATTACTGAGTTTTAATAATAATCAAGAACATACCTTTCCTGTTAATATGGAAGGATCATCTCCCCTCAACAGCACTTGTGTGCTGGTCTCAGCAGGTACTACTTCTAACTCATTTCCTCTTAAATATGATGTAAATCCACTTGACGAAGGTGATGCATATGCATATAAACCAGGTGAAGAAGAACAGGAAGATGAAGTTGAGGAGGACAGGAAACTCCTTGAGACATTAGACATAGAGGAACAAACTCCTGAATCACCAATACCAGCATATATGTGGTGGTCGTAGTCCTCCAGCAGATACTCATTTCTTGATGTATCAGCATCCAAGGCTATTTAAAATAATGATAATGCAATGATGAGGATTAAATCAATACTGTAACAATTTTTACAACAAAGTAAATTTTGCTCTTTTACTTCTATACATAAAAAATTAGTGATCCAGTTAATATCTTTGTTGAAGCAGGTATTTATCACAATGAGAAAGAACTAATAAGAATAGGGTAAATATTATTATGTAAGGCAGCAAATCAAATATATAACTCAAGAAATGGAAAACTTTAAATCCTTATTTCTATATCCAGAAAATCATTGGCAGCTCTTGATTGTGTGTGAGAACGAAAGGCTCACAGAGATAATTCACAAATAACACTGACCTTTTGATGAAATAGTTTGGCATTTACGCCTGCGATGATGACGCTCAGAAACGGTGCTATTAGGTAATTCACTGTCACTTAAGCTTCGCCTTCGATCCATCAGGAACACTGGCGCTGTTAAGGATTCAAGGGATGAACGCCTGCGTAACCTACATCGTGAAGGTAACGGTGGAAGTGGGGGGAAGCATACATGTTGTGACCTAGGTACACTTTTGCTTTGGTAAGTTTCTGGAGATGAAGACAATGGTGAACTATGATGGAAGGATCCTATTGAAAGATGGGGAAAATTTTAATGTAGTTTATTTGCATTGAATACATGAATTTGACAAGTCTTACCATTAATTTTGAAGTAACATCTTGATAATATTCCCTAATTACTGTATTTATATTTAAGTTACATTTGAATTAAAAATTATATCTACACATTTATTCTGAAGAGAAACTTTCAAATAACTTGGGTAATTGGGAGACCCTGGTTTGATTCTTGGTCCCGTCATACTTTTTTCAAGTGTATTCTCTCTTGGAATTTTAGTTTGATGGTTTTTGCTGTGATGCTGTTCCATAGTAAAGGCAATACAATGAAACATGCCTTATTAGGTGCTGAACACCAATCATTGCCTTTATTATGAAACTTTAACTTTTATTCATTGAATCAACGAAAAAAAAAGAGAAGTTGATTGATTAAGCATGAATTGCCTCATTTTATCTTGGGTTTAACTAAAAACATTTTAGAACTGAGTTATTTGAATTTATGCAAGCAATAGGGCTACCATTCTTAGGTAGGAGCATAGACAAATAATAAAGGTCCTGGTATATTCCATATAATAAATTCCTGTTCCATGGTAGACCTCTAGCCATGTGAGCAGTATGTTTAGCTTTGGCAAAAGAAGTCCTGGGTTCAATTCCCAGGGGGGCCCACATGCAAAATGATCTCAGCTGTCAAAGCATTTTTTACAATTCTAAGACCTTATTGTTTCATTCATGAACAATAATGAAATTGTGAGCTCTGATGCTGTAAACCTCCAAGATCATCTTATTGTAGTCCTGTTTTTCTGACCATTATATAAAAATCATTTTTATGCAAAGTCACTTGAAATTAACAGGCATTGAGCTAATGTTAGGGAGAAATAAAATTATGGGCCCAGACTATTGCCATTCAATTTGCATTGGCAATGGAATTTGATAATAATCTATCACATAGCCTGGGTTACATCTGAGAAGAGAAAGCATGGGTGGAGATTTATATACGATTTCAGAACTGTAAATGCTTGTCTTTGTTCTGACTCTGTAAAAATTCTCTCTGTAAAGTCCTCAGCCCTAAGGATAATTGGATCCTTAACCCTGCCACCAGTAGAGTGGCTCACTAGTTTAAAGAGGGGCTCTCACTAGGTTAGCAAGTGAAGTAGTTTGTGCTAGATCTCTGCATAATGCTTCTGGGCTCCAGAGGCTATTATTACTAATAATAACTTCTTAATATTACAGCTATTGCTCATATTAAAGAAGACCTCATTTCAAAGTTGGAATTCTGACCTAAAGAGGGCTACTGGAATATATGCAAAATGTCCTCACTACAGCAGTGAAAATCTGGAGACAACACACAGAAATCAAAAACCAAACTACTTCATGGGAATCTATGAACAAATGTAGTTTTCACTAGCTTTCTTCTATAATAATATAAATAGCAGAAAGCATATGTATAATTACAGAACAATGACTCTATGAATAACATTCCTTTCATAGCATTCAAAAAGGAGTAACCAAAATGAATGTCATTATTCAGCATCACTTAAGTAGTTTTGCTGTAGTTTTATGGTACATCCACCTTATGGCTCACGCCAAAAGAGGGCTTTCAGGGTGAAAATGTAAATGTAGATCATCAGAGTCGTGAACTAGAGAAAGAAAAATTACATGGAAGAAATATTTTCCTTTTTCTGTAATAAAAGAAAAATTAAAAATATTCCATCATCCAGATGTGGTAGCAGTGGCTACCAAGTTTTTACTGTTTAGAATTTTATGACATATTGCTAGAAGAAGCCATGTCCATATTACATTTTTTAGCTTCAACTAGTCCTGGTAACTTCCAGTTCAAACATTCCCCTTACCATCAACATCTTCTCCAGTGCTACTTGAGACAGAAGACAGTCTGTAGCTACATGGTCTGAAAGGTGGCACAAGCAAAGAGCGAATGCTGGCCAGCCATCGTCGGGATTCTTCAGCTGTACGTCCAGAAAGGAAGAGAACTGGATCGCAACCGGGCTGGGGGAAAAGGCCGAAGGCATATGGGTGGGATCTAAAAAGAATACAAAATGCAAGAATACTAAATCATTCAGATGCTATAGATACATGGCGATATCTCAATTATGAGAAATAACTGTCTTAAATATATATTTTATGTAAATACCAATAGTATCATTGACCATAACAAAGTCTGAATGATCATTCTGAAATCCTACATTGATATCCTCTTTTTTATGACTACAGAACTAAGTCGTTGAGCTTTTCATCATATTTCACTCGTTGTACCTATTTTAGTAACAGTCGCGTCATTCAAGTATAATCTTAAACATGGAAAATTTGAGCAAACTCAAACCTTCGGCAGCCGCACCAAATAAGATCAAAGTGTAAATTAGTCATTCAATTTCACTCTGAATGAGAGTTACTCTGAATTTAAAATTATTCTGGCTAATGATCAAAATGGTTTTTCCTTGTTGTGCCTAATAAGAACAGCGAAATTAACCAACGAAAAGACCGACGGACTTTTAATAAATTATTTGTTAAAGATCGTCCACACATACACGTATTTCGAGTCAAAAGATAGCAAAAGTGGGGAAAAGGTGTTTCATGCGTTGATTCGATTTCGAATCAAAATGATTTCGCTGAACAGAAGTTGCTTTCCATGAATTATAAATCAGCGTTGACCACAGTGCATATTCTACCTGGAAAAAATTCCGCGAAGACTTCATACAAACGAGGTGTTTCGGAATGGAACTGGAACGGGACTAAACTAATATTGCACATGTTATTAGCATACTACAAAAATAGGGTCTTTATTAGCTCAACCAGGAACTAGGTACTTCGGCGCCCTGACTCCAAGTCATACGTAGGCAACCCCTAGTACATACATACACCTTTTCACCCCTAATTGTCGAGCGCCTCGGGCTTACGCTTACTTCGCTGACCGCCTAGAGCCGACCGTAAACTCAGCTAATGCATTTTTTTCAAGAAGAAAATAGAGACAGCTGCATTAAAATCCATTATTTTTGCATAGAATCATCATCAATCATAAAGAAACATACAGTAAAATACGGGTCAATATGGTGTGGGGCGGTCTTGTCTTACATAATGCCTCATCCCTCTTTGAACCCATCCTACTATGAATGAACAATGCACATGAATACAACAAATAAAGGGGGGTACCTCTCATCTGGCGACCTCACAGCTAATCAATGATCGGCGATATAGTAATGATAATTTTCTGTGTCAGTAGCCCCACTACTTGCTTCTTGTATTCTAGATCGTTACTGGGATTCATTGTTTACTTTTGTTAAAAGGTGAATTAAAAGACAACTACTATAGGAGACTTCAAGGATGGATGCATGTAAAGATAACCAATTTGATATTATTCATTATTCTGACTTGCTAAATGATAAATACAAGTAAATAAGTATTAGCAGACCTTCAATCAGTTTTTAATTTTATAATGTGCTACTTTTCATGATGCAATAATAACCTTATCTAAATTAAATCCAAAAGTTTCACTAATAGACCTCACGAATTCGAAAAATCAAATAATTTACGAATAGAATAATACGTTATTGAAATATAAAAATTTAAGTGCGGCTTGAGAAATGTGTTAATTGGCCCTACGAGTACAAGATTTAGTTTTAAGGTTTAAGTTAAAAGTCCGATCTAGAGCGTTAATTGGCTACTCTTAATGACAAAGAATGTTCCACAGCAATCCTCATCTTCTGACGAAGTATAACTTTATTTTGTAAACGTTCAAGCGTTGAATGAATATAGAAAGTTATTAATCCGAGAAATTAATTTTAGAATAGATGTAATAGGAAAGGTCGCAATTTTCCTTATTCTTTGATTATCATTTATCGTTACTATAATTACAAGTCAATTATAAAAATGAAAATAGACCGTCATCTTAATAAAATTGATGTAATTTTGTGGCTGGTTCAATGCTTTGATGCATTATTTATACACAAGATTCATTTGAACCTACTAAAAATAAGAGACTTCTGGTTAAATTTCTCTGTGGGTGCATGGCATAATCGAAAATATCAATTTCAAGCTAAACGTGATAGGAAATAGATGCGAGTCTATATCCTATGTCCTAATAATTTATTTATGATGCATTTTTCCTAATATTTTCTTGATGAAATATATTTTTCGAAGATTCCTTTAAAAATTCTCAATACTATCATCGATTCCAAGTTCCAGTCTCACCGTGACTTCGTCGGACAGACCAAGGCATCTTCCTGCCATTCTTCGACAACTACTATAGGACATGGAGCTGCGGAGTTACCACTGTCATCTCCAGTTAGCTTAAGTTCAATCCTTCGTCCAAGAATAGCCCCTTCATCCATGGTGAGAGGTGATGAGACCAAAAATCTTCGTACCACCAACCAACGTCTTCTCCATGCCTATAATAAAAATTCCCATTGCCAATCAAATAAAGGATGGACATATTTATATATTTAAGAATATTCATTCAAAGAGGAATAACTCCTTACCTTCCAATTAACCAACAGTCCTTTCTTTCTTGAGACAGAAGGAACTTTGACATCTAAGTAACCACGCAGTTCATCGCACACCGGCGTTCCAAGCATCTCTACTACTTCTGACTAGGCTACACTGCAAAAAAAAGTTGTTATTTTAGCACATCATACTCTTATAGTTTCATTATAATCACCTAAAGAGTTCCTCGATGTATTACTCGAGAAGTATGGAACCTGTGGCCTTCTCTTAGACTCTCTGAGACAAGTGCATTACAATAATTTCATTTCCCAGCATCGCTAATTACATAAATGTAAATGAAATGGCAACTATATTACTCAGATTTATTTAGAAGTTATTAAATTCGTTTCATTTTGAATAATTTCTATGTTTAAGTATTTTCATGTAGATTCGCCAACTAAAGAATAGCCAAATGGTTTCTTTTGCTGCCGAATGGTATTTGCGGCCTTCCAATGAAAAAGAGGTTCTCACCACCTGTACCAGACCGTGAAAACTTATATTCCTAAAGGTCAAAAACAACAGAAAACTGCATGTTGCTGGAAACCTACGCAGTAATGTCAAAAAGAGAAATTCGACCTTTCAGCCAGCGGCTTTTACCTTTGGAAGAAGGAACATACAATAAAATAACGTAAATCTAATCGTATCTCTGAATCATTTAAGAAACTGCAGATTTTAAGGTTAATAATATCAAGTTAGTTTTGAATGTATTCTCCATTTCTTAGGTCTGGTTAAAACTTCGATGAATATTTTTCTTATGATACTATGTCAACGCAAAGGATGTCAATACTTCCCCTATAGAAACCATAGTAGTTATTTAATAAATACAGGGTATGCGTCGCAGGTTTCTCAAAGTCGACACTTTTGCCTCCAATAGTGCACGAAATATATTTCGGCCAGATGAGACAGTCTCAAAATCAAACACCAACAGGGTAAAGGGCATTCCTCGTCGATTTCTATCACAACCTCGTAGAATATTGATTCATTTCTTCCTATGTGAAAATGCTCCAGGGAATAAAAACATGGAAGAAATAGATCTTCAGAAATTTCTGATATAAAACCACTCCGCATTAGCAACTTCACTTTTCTACGTCTCTCTCCTCTCCTTTAAAACTTCATTTCCTCCACATAATGCATAGTATCTACACTTAATAGTGAATCTGTGTGGTAAGCTTCAGAGTTTGTATCTTCTCATAATCGGTATCAATAGAGGTTACAGTTATTTAAAACCCAGGAGTACGGGGGCTCAAAAGGTTGGGAACCCCTGCCCTAGAGTATCCTTGAAGTTATAGCGACGTTTTTACGTTCGCCCGAGCGCCTCAATATTTGGAGGTTTAAAAAAGTGACGGAGCATTTAAAAAAAAAAAAAAAAAATTATTGGGCTCTGTGATCAAAGAAACTTCCGCAGAATGGATTCTCCGTACAGGAGAGCGGCGTGTCATAGAAAAAGGTTCTATTGATCGAGCGCGTCTTTTACTTTTCGGTAAAATAACCACACCAATAAGTCAAACCAACCAAACGCTACAGATTCCAATGTCTCTGTAGCGTTTCTCCAAGAACGTTTAAATTCATCTACAGTGTTATTAAACAGATTGTTTAATATATGTTTAATATAATGATTCTCTTTAACTACATCCCTAGAATCGACTTTTCCTAAAAACTCTCCCTCTATATAGGCAAATACCTAATTTAGTACATATAATGCTAACCCGCAAAATTAATTACTTATCCTAGATAAGATATCATTAAACATTACATATATCATTACTGTATTTACTCAGCCGCTGTTCAACTCTCTTCTGTTCAACTTCTCTGTTCAACGTCAAGTTCAAAGAGACAACTTGAAATTTTACACCAAAAACTCAGATGAAAAAGGATGAAATCTCTTTTAAAGCGTGTTGGGATCAATGAAGGGAACAAAATATCAATCAAAACCACATAATTATGGACGAAAATGCAGTTATGAGAGTTAATTCAATATGATGACGTGAATGAGTCGATAAAAATACATACCGATCAATCCTCTTCCAAGCTTGTATGCTTCGGCTCTTAATTAAAGTATAGAAAACTATTATTAACTTATTAATTCTGAGTATCATTCTGGTTATATCTCATTTTAACCAAGAGCTTAAAAGGCACTTCGGAGATCTCACGATATATTATATTAATAAAATTCAAAGTTTGCTTTAAGATGGATACTTCGTAATAAAGTAAGCCAACATTAAAAAGCATAAAGTCTATAGAGGAATCAAAAATTATTGTGCTACTTGTGATACATGTAACTAACATCATTAATATCAGAAATGCCTTACAATCATTCTCGAGGTTATTCAAATCTGGGGCAATTTTAAGTCCCAAGTTTAGTAATTTTATTGCTCTATTTTATTCTGAATGATTAATCCAGTCCATATTAGGTGCAGAGAATGCTGCGACTCGGAGAGCGTGTTACTCCGCGAGATTGAATAAATCACAATCAATGCGATTAGAACAGGAGGTTTCGAGTGTCTCTGACAAAGCTAAGAGCTCGATCGATACGTAACCAAGCAGAATGACTTACAAGTTTCAAAGGAATTTCGGTGAACAGTCTCATTATTTTCACCAACTAGCCCAGAGAGCTGCTTAAGTTGACGCGCGTAAACACATAATTTGATACAACAAATGCTCGTACTTTTCAAAGGTTAAGAAAAATAATTGTTTTTCGTTGGAATATTCCCAAAGAAATTCCAAAATCCGGGGTTATTTCACTTGATACAGAAAACGGAGAGAGTATGAAACTGCGAATTTCTTTGATGAATTCTCATTCATATATAATATATTTATTATTAATAATACGCTTTCTACAAAGTTTACTAAAATATAGCTGTGCACTTGAACTTGTTAAGTGCAATAACAGGGTGTGCATAATACACATTATTATTACATATCGTGGTATGAATAGTAATTGATACGGGATAGTTAATTGACCGCGATTGATTCAAAAGCAACAGTTTAGGCAGGAGGTGATGTGATGAACCTTCGACACTGAGATATACAGAGATTTATCGCTGGCTTATGCGGAAAAGTTATTCTTGAGAGCGTGAACTACTGTCAAGGTTATGTGAAAAATAAGGGAAAGCAATTACGGGTTCTTTTTGCTCAGCGTGAACTCGCTTCACAACAGGAAGGTCCACCTTTTCTCAGATGTTTATTTAAGAAGAATTGCCAAAGTCTTTTATGAGGACCGAACAGAATTTCCTCTTCCCGACCGCAATATATATAACGTGTTCTATTGCAGAGTTCTTGGTAAAAAGTTTCATCAACTCTACTTAAAGGAAGTGCTTTACTGCACGGCTGTGAAATAGCTGATCACATGATAATTTCATGACACTCATAGAAACGAAATGTACCGGAGTGTAACCAGTCAATTCACGAAAGCTTCAGTGTAATGGCCGACTTCACAACAACTTCACCTTCTTGGTAAATAATTGCCTGAAATTGCAAATATGTTACTACAGTTAGGTTTAATTGCTCTCAAAAGCCTCCTTAACCCATATAGGAACCAATAAGGTAAAAAATCGTCTGCTTATCTAAATGGCGATATGCAATAAAGGATAATATTTTAAATCTTTAAAAAATAACAATTATTTCTTAAAGTTAATAAAAGTGAATACTCAAAATATCTTTGTAAAGATTTCTATTTACAAATTCACCCAGTATGCCGCATGTGTCAGGAGGGAGTGCCTATCGAAAATTCAAAATCGCCCGCTCTTTTCAAACAACAACACTCACATAATTCTCCATAACATTTAAATATAGATGAGCATAAAAATTGTTTTATATAAATATATAGTTCACCATCGGACCAGTAAAGAAGTAAGACATATCGGCGAACTTCCCGTATGCAGACGACTGCGACATTGGACTAGTTCATTGGAAATAATATAAAAGCGTTGCCACCTGTCCAATTCAAAATGTATTGAAGCTAGCTAATATAAGAATTTCATGTAACAGAAGAGAATTTGCTTTTTGGAAGAAGAATATCCACAACTCATTAATCGCAATAGAGTTTACCAAGTGCACACACATGTTACAAATCGTTTTTTCCCATGCGTTTGAAACCGTCTGTCAAAAATAGTGACGAGTGGAAATTAACTGCATCTAAATGGAAATATTAATTAGGGATTAGCGAACATATTAGTATATTATTATTATCCAATCCAAACAGGCAATAAGAACAGCTGAATATGATTTGATGCGCTTTGTCAGTGTTTATGAGTTACCATGCAGTTTATTTTTAGATGTAATAAAATTACATCGAGGAATTTAATTCATCCCTTTTGAAGCACTGCCACATTAGTATCATGATGACTCAATCGCAACTGAATGGCACCAAGCCATCAACGACAAAGTTGCTTTTATTCATTGTAGATGATGATGGCTCTCGATTCGTTCTTTTCCTCGACTCAATCTTCTAATTCATTTAATTAATCTTCCGACGTATTTATGATGAGATACACACATTTTTCTTTAGATGGATATTTTTTATTCAAAACATCGATATATTTGAAGTAGTGCAATCAGATTTCGAACGTATTTTCGTAATTCATAATAATGCGAAGTGAACAAGCAAACGTGCATAATTTGGGGTAGATGCATAGAGGTAAATTCGCCATTATCAATAAAAATTGAAAAACATTTATGAAATTTGGAGTCTTGTTTACGGTGTTGGATACCGTAGGTATTAGGAAATTACTCGGTTCCTGCATTACTAGTGATACCTTTTTTGATTTTCCTACTTTAGGACCGTCTCTCGCTTGATTTGCTATGCTCAACGTGGATTCTTACTCTAAAGTGATGTCAGAATGGGTAGCGTTCAATGATTTAGAAGGAAACAGCAATCAGAGTTGATGTCATTTGCGAGGATAATGATGGTAACACATTCCGAGAAATAATGGGCTCCTCTCGAAACAAACATTGTCTCCCTCGCTTACTAAGACTCTTATTACCTGCTCATTAGACTGATGGATATACGCCAATACATTACAAATGAGCAAGGGATGAATGAATTCACAGCGGGAGAGGACTTAGGCTCACCACATATGGCACTTGAGCAGAAAATTCCCTTTATGTGAGAGTAATTCGATCCTAAAAGCGTCTTTCAAACTTGAATCTCTCTCGATCTTAGGAACGTGTAAAGTTCGAGGGACCACTTTATTTATACGTTCACTGTATTTGTTAGATTTGAGCTCTAAAGCTTTCCGCATGTGAAAAATGTTCACGAAACTTGACATAACAAAGCAGGGACATCAGGCGGGTCTTGAATCAGGAGCATTTAGCGATTCTCTTATCTATTGTTTAAGTGCGTTAAACTCTGTGTTAAGAGACGGTCGTTCTCATACATTTCCAGATTCAGATGCGACACAATGAAACGAGGCATAATGTATCACCTTCGTATTTTCGCAATCGTGTAGTATTAATCGTATTTAGATAATAGAAATCTGAATTATAAGAATTTCTTTGTTAAATATCAAGTAACTACTAAATCAAGTACCCAACAGTGAATTAATACTACCTGGGTAAATAAATACTTAAAATAAATAAAATACTTCCATGTTAAAATAGTTCCGCTGCGTTGCCGTTTGGAATATTTGAATCAGTGCAACGTGGATACTATAAGGATCTAAAGAGGGTATATAAAGTAAAATTAAAAGTCGCCACTGCGCTTATACTTACTTTTGCACCTTTACATTGGGCTTGCAACAAATACAAACATTTAGGAACTTTTCTCTCATTTATTTTCTACATTTTTCTCAGTTGTTCTCTTTGCTAGCTACCGAGAAAAGATTACATTGGTATTTACGATTAAAAATATAAATCTTAAATGATTATTTTCGTCTGTTACGTTCTCTCTCATTGTCAGTCTCGCTTACTTGTTAGCTTTGGTGGCAGTGCACATACATTCAAGAAATTTAAAATACACAAAATATTCCCGAACTAACCTATTGAACCAATTTCCATATTTAGTATCTCTGACTCACTCACTACCATAGCGTTTGGCAAATATTTCCTCGTCAATCAGTTTATTGCTTCAGATAAAGTTTAAATGGAGAGAACTATATCGACTAGACTAAGTCTTAGTTAAAAATTATATAATGTGCAAAACTTAATGCTTGTCAAAGCAGCAAAATAGCACCATCGCGATCAAGGAAGAAAAAAGCTGCATTTCCAGAGGAAAGTATCAGTAAAATCTTTAATTTATTTACTATCCAATTAATTTTCCTTCGCACAATTTCGATGTTGCAATATTTGAATGTAGGCGAACCGCTACTCAAGTGCGACCTGATTGTTTTATATGCAGCCTTATGTTGTCTAATGCTGCCGAATGATACATGAGACCTTATAAAAGATTCTTGACGCATGACAAACCTGAAAGGCGCTAAATCCTATCGCGAAAAGCGATAAAAAGGAATCGCTGCTGGAGCCCTCATTCGAGAGACGCCTGAGGTTGTCGCCTATCGCCGAGATGCTGCATTGAGTGGGAATAGCAGCTTATAATACATGGCATTTACCCCCATTACGTTGACAAAATTCGAGCAGAATGTTGAATACCTGGCAAAGAGGAGGAATTTTTCCAAATTTGGTGATCAGAAGTTTCTAAGAAGTGCCTCCTTTGAGAAATTCCCGGGCTCTTATTCTTCTTTCCCATCAATATTGCTACATTTAATAGGAAATCGCATGCTTGGTATCGCTGAGGTAGGTAAGAAAACAAAAGATGTGGATTGAGCAAGTGCCAGTTCCACATTCGACCACCCTACATCCCATGTAGTTAGGCAGCGAAAGCCGCTGACTCGTTTCGAGGTGAAGGTAGTCAACCCCCTCCTCCTTCAACAGCGCCCCACGGACTCTCAGCATGCTCTCCGAGCCAAAAGATATTCTCTCAGCCTTTGGGACTTCCTAAACTGTAAACAAATGGTGGTACGTGCCTCAAACTGCATTGGGATTATCGGAGAAAGAATGGATTGAAGCCATAAACGACACAATTACATCGCATCGTATCGGAATTTGTTAGGTTTCACAAACAAAAGTTTTAGTTGAGCGAGCGAGTCGGGAATACACTCTCGTTTGTTGAGTCTGATGCAGATATTCGAGAAGATGAAGAATTCCCGTCGGTTAGCAACCCATCTAAATTCGTCTCGTGCACAATACCTGAATGTTAGAACATGACCGACGGGTATAAATGATATCTATAGAAATAATTTATATTAAGAAATAAAAATAATGGAATTAGGATGCATGTCAATAAACTGTAAGAAATAAAAATAGAACTAATTTGGAGAGAATTTAAACGGGATTCATTATATTATACACTCTGTGCACGCTGACATCCCGTTTTTACAAAAACCCGACTTTTAAATATCTTATTTATAACCCTACGTAATCCTACGTTTTTTTTAATTCTCTTTATTAATTTCCATTTTAACTTTTGCAATTATTAAAACTCATATTATAATAGAGCGAGGGGTAAAGACGAATAATTTAACATTTTACCTAATTGCATTTACATTTACTATACGAATTAATTTAATGCATAAAATTATGTAGTAATCTAAATGTATTTAAAATGAATGCTATAATTTAGGACAAAAAAGACAAAAGATATCACGAAAAAAGATTGCAGTTTCATGTGCCAAGAAATTAACCAGATATTATATCTCCATTTATCGAGGAAAATGGTGTATTTTAGTCCGAACTAGATAGCCACTGGATCACATGTTCCATACTAACTGAAAATGTGAAAGAAGAGAGATTCATGATGTATCCCGAGAGCATATTGCTTCTCAATAGTTTCATTATTTTTTTATTTTATGGTTGACATGCTCATCAATCATGAACTCGATATTTGCTTTGATAATTCAGAGTAGTCACATATTGAAGAAAATGCAAAGACTGGTGTACTGAGTAAAGAAACAAATGCCAAACTGAAAGCGGACTAATTTTAACTTTGGTTGGCATTATAAAGAAGGGCATTCTCCATGACTGCTATCGGACGGCTTCGTCATTAAATGAAGTCATTCGACAAGTGAAGATGATAGAAGGGCGACAGAGGAAACTTTATGCAGCCTGATTCAGAAGCTATGCTTCCGGCTTCCGTAGTAGATTCATCTCTATATGATGAACGCAATTATTCATTCAAGAAATAGGAAATATATAAATTACATAGAACTATAGTGCCTGGTTTGCTCTTCGATGGGAACTTAGTGTTCACTAAGATGAATAGGAATCCTTTAGATCTCCATCCGAGATGAGCCGCGTAACGTTGTTTGCTCTGTAGTATGGTAATTCAACTAAAATATTTCCTCCAAATGGAGAAAAATAAATAAATATGCAAAATACAGCGATAAAAAGTCGGTCTGCACTTTAATGCTACTTTTATTATATAGCCTACAATTTAATACAGAAAGAAGAAAGTCAGTACGCTAATGTTCACATTAACCAGAAAAATCACGATTTGCACAATTTTAGGCTTAGAATATCAATAAATAATGTCCCACTTTCTATTCACCCAGTCCCGGGTTCGATTTTATGCAGTGTTATATTTTCTCATATCACGGTAGAGAAATGAAAAAAAAACAGCAGCAGATGTCATAAACCCTATATATCCACAAGAAGGGCGAATTTCATCAATTACCCGCTGCTTACTAACATTGATGTTGAGTCATTCCACATGTGCGGGATCGAAGACATGCCAGTAGTTGAGGACGCGAGTGTAATTCGCAGATTCAGCCTCAGGGAGAGGATTGTCCCATTTGGAAGTCCAATATCTCTTCCCCGTACACCTTTCCAGATAACATTCACGCTGACAAGGGGTCTATAGAAATCTTTCCCTACTGTCGCTCAAATATAAGCGATATTTAAATAATACGACATCAACATTTTAGTAACGAGACGTCGCATGGTAAATGTAAGTTTAAAATTCATAAGAACAGAAAAACGGCAAAATTTTATCTTTCACAATAAGTAATTAAGGGTCTTGAGTGAAATTCGATGAAAGATCGTAGGATGACTGGATAAGTTTTAAAACTTAATACAAAATAATAGTAATAAAAGTACTTTATTCGGGAGAGATCGAACAAGTGAACTAGTCTTCTTACCCTTCGTCCTGTAAAATTTAAAAGAAAGAGTTAACTTGAAAAAAGAGCACGGAAGAAATCTACTTTTTAGATTTAAAAGATATCGATTATATACAAATTTTCTAATTATAATTTCATTCCTTGGTCATCACAACTTTTTTATATTGCAAGAGGACAAAACCATGGTCTTCTAATAAAGCAAAACTTGTGTTAAAAGTCGAAGTTTTCGTGTTGTGTAATTACTGAAATACTCTTATACTATCACCGTTTTTATATCACATGTTACAGGATGTCTGTTTTTAACAGAATTAGTCCAAGGATTCGTTGAATTTCCAATTATCATCAGCTATTAAAAGCTGTGAAGGAACGAGGACCTCACTCCTTGGAAAATAAGGAGTGAGGATTTTTCCCATGCTTTTCCCGCTTAACCACGCTGCCAAGAGTATTTCCACGTCCAAGCAGCACAGTGATTTTAAGAATAATACTTTCCACAGCATAAGGAGTGACGATAATCAATTCCCTTACTGAGCATCACAAATATCTCGATACACATTTTCTCGTAGCCGAGACAAGTAAGCGTGAGATATATACTTTTCTACGTCCAGTTCCAAAAGTGTAAAATATTGTCTACTCTGAGCCAAAAGTACAGTAAAGCAAATTATGTATTTATAATTAGTGACATATTACAAATCAAAAAGATTTTAATTATGATTTCATGTATCCTAGAATATATATGTGCATCTCGTCCAACTGCGAGCAGAGTCATAGCCTAAATTTTTCCTAGGAGGACTAAAAATAAAATTTCATGACGGAAGATGTTGAGGTAGTTGAAGCTACCCATATATTTTTGAAATACAATTCTTTGTAATGAAAGTTAGCCAAGTTTGGAAGAGATATGCATGTGAATATACAAATATAAAAAGTCCATAACGCGATATCCCTATGATGGGATTTGGCACAGGCCAGCGGTATTCACCGAACTCATTCATATCCATATACAAATATACTTTTCATTTTATAAATCTCTAATCGGAATATATTTCCGTGATAATTTAAAAATGAAATATTAATTAACATAATATCAGAAGCCTAACGTTTCATGATGCTGCTTTGAACTGCTTATCAGCAGAAACTTCGAACAAATATTACTACGCAGAATGTTTTACCGGCATGTAAAATAATAGCGATAATTTCTTAATAATATAAAAATCTAAGGGATATACATTGGTGGTCTGAAAATTTTCCGACGTTTCGCCATTTCTCGACATGTTTTCTGAAAATTTCTGAAGATTTCTGAAAATCTGGGGTCGGAAACTTTTCAGACCACCCTCATAAAATTAACATTAGTGAGGGCAATCAGCTCGATTATGTATTCAAATAAACACGGAAGAAAGGAAAACAGCACATTTTGAAATGATTCATGAAGAAGCAAATTAAACCGACACTCAAAACTTATGAAAAGTTTTACTTATTATTTTGGTAGGTTAAGGGTAAGGAAGGAAGGTTAGAAAAGTCTAAAGTTAGGCATCTTCAAACACCATATTCGAAATGTAATATGAAATGAGGATGGAATGCAAATATTCACCAGTAAGAATCTGAAGATGCCTTTCAGCAGTCAGAGAATAAACGTATTTTCCCTTGCTCAACCTTTCTTTGAACATTACAGTGCGATTTAGGATCCTCACGAGTAAGTCTCCGATTTAGAGAGGGCCCAATGTACAGCAGCAAGGTTTGCCAGTGGAGATAGCAGTTTCGACTACGATAAAGTCCCTTGGGTGGGATTCGCAACGGGAAAGAAGATTAGATTACCGACTGAAGCTTTTCGAAAAATAAATCAGAACAAAACTCTTCGACGACGTTTGAACATAGTTGATTTTCTTATCCAAGTTAACAACTCCGAGAGAGAATTACAAGGCGTCACAAGCATATAATCACTGCCATAAGCAATTATTTCTAGTCGTAATTTTTCGTAAGAGTTTCTAGAAAATCCTACAAAGTTTAGATATATACAAGGAGGTTGTTTTTAAAACACTCCCTAGAGGATATCAGGGTAAATATATACATGTAAAACGCTGTTTCCCTCTTGTATGGTGGTGCAATTTGAGAGGTATATGAGTAAACATTATGTGATTGGTTGTGTTATATGGGGAGCATTGTGGAGTGTGAATTATGTGTGAAGAGATATCATATAAATCGAACCATGTGAGCAAGGATATGATAGTATGGAATATCATCGTTAATAAAGAGGAAATAAAATGCTTACCACGCAAATAAATAAGTGGATGTTCATTTTAGATATAAACTCAAAGAATTACACACACATAAATTTCTTTCGATACACTTTTCTCCTGGATTATTAAAGGCGTGTGAAGATTATCAGTCGAGGGGAAAATTCGAAATAATGAAATACACATGGAATTCGGTAGACATTGCAGAACAATCGTAGAACTTTCCTCTATCCACCTATTTTAATATGTGTATGGGGTAGAGGAGACAAATTAATGCTCATTTTTGTGAATGATTTGACCAATAAAAAAGGTGAAGTTCTTGAAGAATATAGCACGAGAGGCGGTTCCAATGACAAATAATCTCTTTCAGTCCCTTACAAAATGAGTCACAAAAGGCTTCTTCGTCGGTACGGTGACAAATTCACAGCAAGTCACCAATCCCGGCGCGTGACTCAAGAGAATGAGAAAACAGTTCCTACACAAAAAAATCTTCAAAAAACCGTCGATGATAATTACTTTCGTATAAGCAACACACATATATACGACTACAAGGAAAGCTATCTCAAAATTCTTCCCTGGGTCAATTGTCACTGATATGATTCACAGAGATATTGTTTATCACGATATTTACTCCCAGTATTAATTGAAGCGGGAGTTCCCTCACTTCCTGACGCTGTTTTCTTCGGTTGCTCCCCATGTATACATATTTCATTTCTATTTAAGTAAGTTTTGACAGCATTCCACGTTAAATAGAAAGTTTAAATTCCGAAAAATAAATAGTCAAAGACAGAGATAGTATACGTACTTACACAACCTCTTCAGCCTTTAACGCGGCAGGCATTTTGGATTTAAAATTCTTAACCCATATATAGTACTGATCACTCGAACTATCCACTTTGGGATAAGCCCGTTATTTCCATCGCTCATTCATCCTCGTCGGCGATTTAGTATCTTTGTATACATGTTTCGCTTCAAACACTTGGGGAAACCGGTTTACACGAAAGTGGATATCACGGAATATCGGTTAACAAGAAGTTCGCGATTGTTCCGCTCCGTCTCCTATAACTTTCAGATCGAAATTCGTTAACTTTAATGTATTAATTCGTTTGACACGAAACGGTTAACACCGTTAACTGAAAAAGTTTAGTTCCATAGTAAAAATCACACGTAAAAATCTTCGGCGAAAGGAAACGACAATTATGCTGGGATTTCAATCAGCAAGAAGAATTCTCATTCGATGTTTTAAATAGCATTAAATTTTTTCAATAATTTTATAATTACGTTTACGTAATTAATTTTTGAGCCCAACGAATAAAAATTCATTTATTTAACGAACGTAACCTTATGATGCTTTTCAAGATGACTCTAAGAGATTAGAAATACAATATGAAAAGAACACAAAGTGGATGATTGCGTTAGCAAGGATTTCGGTTATCATCGCTAAATGTAATATATATATATATATATATATATATATATATATATATATATATATATATATATATATATATTGTATATAATGTTTCCTAAATTGCGGCCCTTTCATTTTTAATGCTACGTACAACTTTCCAGCATCTTATCCACCACAATCAACTGTTTTCCTCACTCTACATCTCTCCATAGGAAACCTCGCATTCTCCTCATACATAATTTAACTCTTCCTAATTTCGTCCATCCTAAAACGTTCGAGCAATTTATATGATTTGGATAAAACAATTTGGAGGCAATTAAAGACATTTTTAATCAGGTAAGCTGTCATGTTTTGGATAATATCGGTTGGATGCAATCCTGAAATTACTACCAAGAGTTTTCGATTCCTGATAATAGTAGAAAATTCGGTCGCGCCTCTTCCTTTTATTGCACATGTCAAATATTCTTGGAATTTCGATACAAGCCATCGTCATCTGAGGAAGGCAGCATTTTCTCCGTGGCGTTCGGTTGTCAGTAGCGCAGGTGAGGGTAAGTAAACAAGAATCCTTTTGGGAACATTCTGCGAGGACGAAATCCCTTATGAGATAAATGCGCTCGCACAAGGCGCTGTGATGTCGTCAGAAGCCATGTTTCGTAGAAAATACGCCAGCACTCGGCGCAATACATTTATTACGAGAGGGTGACACAGTGTTTTCTCAAGATGCTGAAGAGGATATCCTTAAAATAGATTTGGGTGGGCCGCATCTCTGGGCTCAGCACTTAGCTATCTTCGTTTTACGCGAAATTTAAATAAAATTAAACAACACGAGTACAACCCAATACGAAAACCTGTACTATTCTTTACCTGTACTATTCAACTTTTTGGGTTGTATTTGTATCCTTGCTAAATTTTAGTCATACTACTCCTTCAAATATCGCCACTTCGAAATCTATTTCGTGTTCACTTTATAAAGGTCATTTGCAAAGTCTCTGAAGTCACAATTATTCATAAGTATTTCTAATTCCAATACATGTGCTTCCGACGTCAACGATTACTGTTACATATATAATTTAATGATTTATTAACCCTAACATTATATTACAGAATTTAGACCAAAAATTAAAAAATAAGGATTTGAAATCTACCAATCAATACACTTCGATATTTGTTCAGAATACGGAATCGAAAATTAAAGGAGAATCATGATAATTATTAACATTTTTGTATGTTACCCATAGAAATTGCTCTCTCAGTAAGGATTTAACTCGAAAGTATAAATGGATAATGAAAAGGCGTTTCCCGACCTGTGACAGCTAAAATATTCGGGTTAATGGAAACTTCTACATTCGACGGACGAAAAGGGTGTCTTGGTAATAATCATAATTTTGTCCGCTAATCTCCACTATATTTTGCAAGCAGCTCTAATATACATTTTGGCGAGTTAAAAAAATACAGGATTCCAATTTTGTGTTCTACTCGTACATATATATATAAGTGATTTAAAGAATACAACATTAGCAGCAAACAATCCTTTTAACAAGTTCAGCTTTTCTTACTGCAAGTAAAAATAATTGTACTTGGAAAGTGTAGTTTTTTCTCTGAAATTATTTAAATGGGTTCATGAATGTAAAATAAACAAAAGTAATTCCTGAAAAATAAATTACCCATGTTGGATTTTACTTTAAATCAACACTTAATGTATTAGCATATATATGACCGTTAAATAGAAGTTTAACTACATTAAAATAAGCAAGGAAAACTTTATAATACACATAATATCATCGAAAAGGACTAAAACCTTTATCTGACTACAAAAAGTTTAATCCGCCGCTGCGAGTGAAAATTGAAAATCCATTAGTATCCATAATTTGCTATAATTTCAGATAGTTTAGACTGCAAACGTCAAGAGAGTTTTGATTTAAATCCTAAAAAAATTGGAATCAGTACTTTCATAGCCATCGTTTCACGCTACTACGAGAGGTGCTGAATAGTGCAATCGTTCTAATTCTGAAACTTCGACTCTTTTGTGCGGGTCCCGAACTGCGCAGAAGACAGCGGGCAAATTGCCGAAAATATTAGCTATAGTAGAACGTGGACAAGCGTGTACTTATTTTCACCAAAACTGGAGCACAATAGATCGAAAATATTTAAATATTTGCACATCATTAAATGCAGATATCTGCTGGACAACATAATGCATTCAAATTCAATATCAACCAAGATTCAGTATTCTGTCATTCGGAAGTTTCCTTCTATGGGAAAGACATAGAACAATTTTACTCTTAAAAAGGTTTTTATGAAGTATAAATAACAATAAAAACGATACAGTATAGAATCAGTATTACTGCATTAAAATTAGACAACAGCATATAAGTTGTCCGCTTTGTTACCATAAAATAATATCGTTTTCTTCACCAGAACTGCGACTTTTACTCAAAGGATACGTTAAAGGTCATACGGTTTATTGGATCGCAAACTCTTGTAAACATCAAATAGTTTGATATTTATTAATTTACACAGAATTTACGGTCTCTCTCAAAAAATCCATACTATAGTGCTAACTAAAATAATATAAAAAAAGAAGTTTATCTCTTTTTGCTAGGAAATTCTCGTTATTTCAACATCGACTCAATCTTCTTTACTCCTGTCTTTCCGCCCAAAAGGTACACCTCAGTATCTTTTCCTTAAAGACTAGGCAGTTGGGAAGGTCAAGGAGAAACACCTTTTATATGCCCTACGGCTTTATCCTCTTCGCCGCGGCTGAAATTCTGCAGAATCCGTCTTCCTTCTCGGAACCACAATCGGCTGCTGCTTTCCTGCGAACCAGTATTGCCATCAAACAGCCTTCGGCCAGGGAGAGGCTCTCGATTTTCGGTGGAAATCGAAAAGAAAGCTCAAGGAAATCGGAATGAAATCGTGGCTCCCTCATTTCCTTCGGAAACCCCTCCACCATCTTCTGGTGCTCTACTGACGCACTACTCCACGCTATCTCACGTCATTTTTGCACTCCGCAACTACCAAATCATGACTCTAAATGGCACATTTAGAATTAGACAAATACGGAGGAACTCGCTGATATATAACTTCCTTCCTGTAGTGGCCAACTGCTCCATGAGGCCATCCAAACTCAAACTTTTTTAAAAATATTATATTGAATTTTTGCACAAGTTGACCATATAACTAAAAGGAAAACAACGTAAAAATATTTTTTCATTCTCAGTTTGGTTAAAGCGGTATTCTCTTCTAAAAAGAAATAGTGGCATGGTAGGCTTATTTATGTGTTATTTATCGACGATTCTCCTCTATAAATATTTATTCATTTACTCTATGGTATGACAATCTCATTCCCATATAGTCATTGTTTTACCTATGGAAAATACAGTTCACAGTCTAAACATTCATTTCGTAATTTCTTTTACTATATTCCTGATGTAATTTTTCTTTCTTCTGCCTGAGGCGGCCAGCTTTGGATGGGCTACGTAGGATTTTCTCAAGATTTTTATGAATGCTGAAACCTAAGAGAGACAATAGGCAATCTAATTTACTATGAGTAAACAGGTACGATCTTCCTATGATAGACGTCGATGTTTGGCACTATTACCTGAGAAAAGTGATCGTGGAAGAAGTATAAGAAAGGCCTGCACTTTTAATGAAGTAGAATTATTTGAAAAGCGGTCTTCAAATTTTAAAGAGCTCGTTCTGATAAGTAAAAATAAAATTCAAAAACGGAAGTTTAAAATTAAGAATAACACCATGAAAGAGAAACTCAAACTCTGAGTGATCATTGATCAGCATTATTATTTATCACCATTGCGTCCATATTTCAGTAAGAAAGAAAAATAATCATGATACAATAATGGTGAATGAAATGTGAATTTAGAAGCAATTTAATTACCCATTCGCAAATAGAAAGTGAAAGTGTGGAATACAGAATAATATAAATTGGTATCATTTTCTTCGGTAAATGTATAAGTATATGGTTATGCTATTTATAAAATCGTATTAGGAAGATATTGGTATTTAGTAAGGAAAGCCAATGTACGATTGACGCCTACAAAACTGGACTAGCTCATAAATTCGTTGAAATATTCTCTACGTCAGGCATGAAATCGAGCGTAATAATCTGGCCATCGAGAGCTAAGGAAGTGACGGCAAAGGAAATGCTTAAAATAAATTAGGCCTTTTATACAGTATTAATGAACGGAGGAGTAGGACGTCAATCTAAATTAAAATTGCTGAAAGTTGCATTATTTATGGGAATGCATGCAAATTCTTGTGCGTAATCTTCAAATGATAATTTTTACTAAAAACTTCCAAAATTATAAGTATTTTGGATAGTGTAACTCATATAATAGATTTTAAATATGGAAAAAGATAAGACTAGTAGTTAAGAAAGAGATTAGTCTAAAACCAAAGCAACAATAAAGAAATCACTATCGGTGGTGATTTCAAAAGAAATGAACACTTAACGCTAAAATGGAGAGAGCTTAAAAATTCATCTCTCCATCGTCTTCCAATTCAATCTTGAATTCAATCTAGTAGGAAACTTTAAAGAGATAATCTGTATGTATGCCACATTGCTTGGAATGTTATAAACGAAATTTTGAGCTAAGTTTCTGAGAGTCTCTCATAAAATTATTTGCAATTTAATAATGAGCACTTAACACATTAGCAGTTGAATTACTTGAAATATGCTCCCCTGCCAATATCAGATACGGGCAAATAAGATAAATGGGAATAAAGAAAGTAGTGTGAGAAGGCATGAAAATTAACGTAAACATGAATCGTAACAACTTTCCTAGGATTATTAGTAATAACGATTCAGAATTATTTTATTGTAAAATTTAAGCACTAACCTGTTAATTAAATATAAAGCTTTCAATTGACAAAAATACAATTTCCATTCGACTTTCCTAAACATTAGTCCACCATTAAAGGAGTCTCGACAGCTGCTAAAATGTGGGATTTACGCGGAACACCGCTCGCTTCCATCGACAGGGAAACACAGTTATTCAGATTAAATATAATTAAAATCTGGAACTTTCCGAGGGAAAGCCAGCTCCTCAACCCGCAGCTTGTAACGCGACCTTGTAATGTTTCTCTGTCAAATCAACCGTAACCTCAACCAAAAAAACTGTAAATAAGCTCTAGGAAATTTTCATTGGATCTTTTTAACTATCTATAGATTTGAAATTCTTGCGTTCAAACATTCTTGGAAAAAATTTGGGGAAAGCGATGAATTTCGAAAGGGCTACATATGGACCTTCCACATAGTTATCATTATCCACTTATTCCCGCCTGTGACTTCACTCATTAGGGCGATGATCGGGGCTAAAATTTAATTGTTTTCTAAGGAAAAAAAAGAAAATTTTAAAAACCTTTTTCAATTAAAAGAAATCAGAAACGGGAAATTGTCGACATAAGAGGGCGGAAACAAATTTAATAATTAAAGAAATTTTTCAACCAACTGCAACGGTCATAATTGAAACTTTTCATAGCCTAAATGGTTTAAAAATGAATAAATTCTGAGAGCAATAATTAAATAGCGTGAGGAAGCAAGGCTTCAATTTCATCTGAAGTGAAACGAGCCCTTATTGCTGAATCGATTTGATAAATTTGACTTTTATACTTTATTTATTTCGTTAGTGGTGGTATTTGGATGTCGATGAATTTACTCTTACATTAATTATTTAGTACTGTAACACATTACTGTGCATAATAATTTAATCTTTGCGAATTATTAAATTCATCGAAAAATAATTAAGGCGACAAAGATATGAGGTGGTATTGATGACTGTTGGTTTCCAAAATTTCATTTTCCATTATTTCCTAAAGTACAGCAGTGATAAGTAAGGAAATTCTTAAGTATTACGAATGTATAAATCCCAAATTTTATATATAATATCGTAAGCTTTTCGTTCTCGGTTTTATATTACATGATAATTATCTTTTACGAACTGTTTTCGATAATCGCTTTCGATAAATTTCATTTTCCATTATTTCCTAAAGTACAGCAGTGATAAGTAAGGAAATTCTTAAGTATTACGAATGTATAAATCCCAAATTTTATATATAATATCGTAAGCTTTTCGTTCTCGGTTTTATATTACATGATAATTATCTTTTACGAACTGTTTTCGATAATCGCAGTCCTAGATGAGGTCCTCTACATCCTGGAAACATATATAAACAAATACATTACATATATTATAATAGGCATAAACATAATTTGGATCGTTCGGAATATATATTTCCGATAGGGACATGCGAATGATCCGGAATTCAACATCATTAACGCGTAACTATTCCTTAAGCAGCGGAGATTCATAAATTCTACTTAAAACTAATTCACCTTTTTCACTTTAATCCAATTAATATCCACGGAGTGTTCACACTTGATTCATATATTCATTTATAGCATACTGCACTAATTTTGATAATTTTATTGTGTAAATGAATGAAAGAAGATGAAATGGAATGATTTATCAACTGCACCTGCCATCAACGATAAATATCAATATTGATTCCTTCTTTCGTTGAACAATAATTCAAGTTTACATCTTGAGAACCCTCCTGAATATAATTTAAATTAGAGAGGGCTCTGATTATTAAACCAGCCGGATGTGATATGGGGCGGATGCCATCCGAAATCTTTCCATGGAAGTTCATACGCAAAAATGTATCGCTGAAATGTGCGACTTCTGAAACTACTGCGCATTTGGCTAATATTGTAAAAATACCCTATTAATAAAAGAATGTGTGTTGTAAAACTATTTCCGACATCTTCTAACAGTAAAAAATGTTTATATTCGACATCCAAATACTTTTTAAACCTATTCTTGTTACTACACGTATTAGAATTAGAAATGAATTTTGGGATTTTGGATCGTTGTATTCCAGATCTCGATATTCGAAAATGTCTGTCCATTAGGAGTACATAAATTTTTAATGTTACGCTACCTTTTCAGACGAAAATATCGCTTCTTCGGTATTGCCCTATATATCTTCGTTACAAATGGCTTTCTAAATTTCTAATTGTTTCGGAACGTTACAAAACCATAAGGCTTGTAAAATTTTACTTTTCCTTTAAGCCGTTCCAGATGATTTTAAGATATTCGTTTATCCATATGATGACTTGGTGAATAACTCAAAATAATACTATTTATATTCTTATAAAAGAAAACCGTCAGATTTTTACCAATAATAAACATTTGACAGCATTTTTAAGAGAAAAATTCCTGGAATTTCAAGTTAGCTTTAGTGAAAATCCGTAAAATTCTCAATCCGGACGGATCTTTTACAGACAAAACTTGTTTTTCAGGACCGAAAACCTCGATGGAATATATCCCAATGCCATTCAACACATCTGTGGAAAATTTGGGGGCTGAAAAGATTCAGAAAATTTGGCTTAAAACGAATCCTTCTTTATAATTGATGGTAAAACTGAAGTAGTTAATAACGTCTCTAAAACTTCCCTTGAATGATAAAATATTCTACGGCAGCATTCTTTCATTCAAACATGCCCGAATTAAATGTTAGACAAACCGCATAACTATGTAAAAGACTCATAACACGATTCATCAAAATTTAATGACATATTTTATTAATATGAATAACTTCCTGAGAGAATAAATAAGCCAGTGAGAACCACAACGTCAATTATAAGTACAAACGGCAATTCTCCACAATTCAAAACCTTTACAACACGCTGTTGACGAACATTCTTCTTTCCTACAGAAGTAAATATCTCTTTCGTTATAAGATATGAAATTCCAAAAATTTTCCGGAAACTTTACGGACGACCGCTGTAAAAATATGCCAATTTTCGCATTCATTCTTTCTGCTTGAGAGTTTAAGGATCGCGCTTGGTGAATTCCCGTACAGGAAGACGATTTGTGCGCTCAGTCGCGTCGACTACTAACCTAGATTGCCCAGCGTCGCCGTTTCCCTCGCTGTCTTCGTGTACTTTTGAATGCCACTCGTGCCTCGGATGAATATGACGATAAATCGAGAACTTCGAGAAACCGAACCAAAATAGCGGAAGTAGGATTACGAATCAGGAACTCTTCGAACCACCACTTCCGATATGATCACAAAAATAAGAAAGCGAGGAGTTGCGTCAGAGGAACCCTTTTCAGAGTGGTACATCGAGCGTATCAAGCGCCCATTACAGAGAGAAATTGCCATCTCTCCTCGAAGAAGATCGATTTGGGAATCTCTCAACACGGCCAGTTGCGCTTCCAAATAGTAGCGAATTTTTTCTGCTTTTAATCACGCTGTAATTGAGAAATTCTAATCGATTGTCGAAAGTAGAGAGAAAGGGCTGGGCACAGTCTCTGAATTTGACCGAAACATGAGTGAGTTTGGAGCAGGGTTCTTTCTAAACTCTTGGTTGGCCGCGCAATACTTTTTTAAGGCCACCCAACTAATTTATCGAGCTTCTTTTATTTACTGAAAATTTTTGAATCCTTTAGATATACTATAGTTTTCACAAATGATAAATGACAAATATATGACAAATGACAAATATATATAATGAATTTTATAATGGTATTACAAAGTTAATTTTGTCCTAAACTGAATCAAATCAGAGAAATTGCAAGTTAAAACTCTTCTTTGGCAATAGTGGCACAGCTCTGTACAACTAAGAGTCCGCAGCTTTTTTGTCGCTCAGAGATTGGAAAAAATTAGACTGCTCTATAATTAGGAGGAGCATTGAAGAAATTGAATAGAGTAGCAGTAGAATCGCTAAAGAGCTTAGACTGCTTAGGTCATTTCGCACGTGGACTCCCACCGGGAATCGAACCCGAGTCCTCTTGGAATGATGGAGAAAAGCGGTTTGGATGGAGTCAGCCATGCCTGGGAGATGAACGAAGAAGGAATGAGCGACAATGACAAGTAAGAAAGGGAGAAGGTGATAGAAATACTGTGAGTGACAGCTAAGGGAACGAGGACCGAGGTCGAGCTTTTAGGATTTGAGAAATGAAATTGTGAAGGGACGTCGAACGAAGAATTAGATCAAAAGCATCAGAGATTCTGAAAATTCTGAAAGTTTTCAAAGCGACAGCGGTATGTAAGGACGGAGGTCAGACCAAAGTGTCATTCTCTAATAAAAAGAAATCGCAATATACTATTTATGTATTACTTGTCTACCAATATCCTCCATATTTATTCATTTATAGAGGATAGAAATTAACAACATAAAACACAGGCATCAAGAGCTTTAATATCCTATAAAAGCTCTTATATATCCCATCGAAAAACCACCAGAATATATGAGACAAATTTAGTAAGTAATAACAATCACAGCGTATTTGAGTTGTGTATTGCCTACATTAAGATATTTAATAGCGAAAGTATGCATTACAAAACTAATTAATTCGCTAATTGAGCTGATTGAGAAATTGAAAATATTTTAAATTTATTTAATGCGTGCGTCACTAGCGAGATTAAGAAACTAAATATTTATGCAAGGGTATTTGATTACGTAGTGACTATAAAGGTGCTTTGAACGTGAGAAAAGATCGTAGGCCCTCATCCAACCAACCTTCCCTCCTGGATAGAGGAAAGTTGTGACCCTTTGGGTTCCGCATGATTCTATTGGATAGGGTTTTATGCGTTCCAGCGTCTTCTTAGGACCTTTCGGTGATAACTGTAGAGGTTAATTCTCGGGAACGTAGAGCCATTAGGGGTCGGCATGGATTCTATGGTCCTATGGCCCACGTTTTTTCACAGGCAGTTCATATCAGGGTAAAATTTAATTAAAAGAATATTTTAAAAACTTCAAATTGATTGACAGGGCTCCCAGTTAGCCTAAGAGGTTGCGCTTTCTCCAATTGTGAAAGAAATCCAGGGTTCCATTCCCATTGAGGGTCCATCCGTACAAAATGACCTCAGCAGTCGAAACCCTTTTAAAATACTAATTCGTAGTCAACAAGGCCAACCTATTTAAAATAGATTGGGCGGCCCTCGCTAAATATCGGCGAGAGTCATTTCCACCAAATGATGTCATCATAAGAAAGAGAAGGAAGACTTGCGCACAACGCGAAAGATAACGCACCGAAGTTTGCCGTTCATGGCAGAACATACCGTAACGCACGTTTCCTTTTTTATGTGGAAGTAAGCAATAAGGGGAGAAACCAGTTTTTTATTCCTTCGCAAGGAAAGAACTTTCTCACTCACTGCGCAACTTGCATCAAGGTGCAGTGGTGTTACAAAATTATTCTGTGGTCTTGGGATGATTGTAAAAAAGTCGGATTATTTTCCAAGACCTAACCAAATGCTTTACTACGACACGACGGGGTTTCAAGATTTCCTCCCTTAAGTACTGAATTTAACGTACGCAAATCTACATTTTGTAAGATTAATTTAAATTCTAAAACGGATACTTTAAGATAAACTTACAGAAATGGTCAGCTACTTTGACAATGCTTTCTTTCATTCGAATGACTAGCATCGTTAAATTGTACGAAACAGTCATCTTTTTGTTTTGGCGCCGAATGCATCAAGTTTAGAATCACAGACTTTCTTCGGAGTTAATCATAAACAGCATAAAAGCATCGATTCCACTTTCATCCACTTAACGTTTTTCACCGCTATCCCAATTTATCACCCTTTCCAAAACTGTCTGCTTTTACTTTCTGTAATGCTAATTGTTCTTGATTCGTCATGGAATTTTCATTTCTATCTCATCCTTTTCATTTATTATCATCAGTTAGCGATCCATTTTTAATTTTTTAATGTGTTGCACGTGTTCCTGTGCACCTAGCTTAAAACTTGATTTGGGCGTATGCGAGTTTACGAAATAAACTAAATAAATAATAACAAAATTAAGTAAACTTCGAACGAAAGAATATTACGCAAGAGATTTATTCATGGCATCCAAAAAAACCAAAGAAAAACACCATCTCCGGTTCAGACGCGATTTCCTTAAACGAGTCCTTTTTTAAGAAGAAATACAGAAAGCATCGCGGTAGTAACAGCACTCCAAGGACGAGTTCTCAAGCAAGACCTTCTCCAAGCAAATCACACCGAGCAAGAAGGTGCTTGAGTAACAAGAGAGAAGGAATTTATGTCTGATAATAAAATTTAATGGTAAGCTCAAACTTTTCTCTTCTTTCTTCTTATTTCTCTGATGTTTTCCGACCATCACTTCAGTAATTCGAATTTTCATTAATGAGATTAATATAGGAATAATTTTAGGAAGTCTTCTTATTCTAAATGCATTTAATGAAACATCGTTCAATAAATGTTTGGATTTCATCTATTGGCAAATAATCTTCACAATGCCAAATTTTAATACAGAAAGAAGATAAATGACTAGTAAAAAATTTTGGCAACAGAATCATAAATTAGATTAACCATAGGGAGCGATAATTGTGTTGAGTGATATCCTAGACTTATTCTAGAGCCATCTATTAAATAATCATTCCAATACAATGAATAGTAATTGCGAAAATCCATTTCTGTACTAGATTCGCAAGTAATCTTAACTATAATCCTATATAAATTATCGCCTACATAGTATATATAGCGTATAGCGACTTAGCGTATCTGAAAAAATCTTACATGGAGGTTATAATATCTGCAATAATGATTCAGTTACAATATGATAAATTGCTCGTTAAGTATTTAAAATGTCTACATAAAACTTACTAGGTCTTATATTTCTATCATGGTCATATACAAAAATATAAATTTTCTGCGATAAAGCCATTATTCTATAATCATTCAATATAAAATCCATTGAAAGGAATCCAAAATTTATTTTGCTAAAAATAATGTATCAAGAACAATATATTATGCATTTATAGCAAAAGAAACCGAGATAAGATTCATGGAACTCGCAAACAATTATCAAGATAATTCTCTAATTTTAAAATTCCATGCCAATGAGGAGGAAAAATCAAGAAGTGCAAATCATTACTGTCTTTTAGCATGTGTTTCATTGAATGAGGTATTTGATGTGTAGTCAAAGATGTATAAATTAAAGGTGTCAATTGAGCCTCTGTTATGAATGCCTGTTGTCCATGAAAACAGCTATTCATCGTCTTACAACAGATCACTTCATTACAAAGAAACTCTATGCTATCCTTCGAATACTTCCTAGTCCTCGTCCTATAACCACTGTAATACATGATCTCGGAAAAATCCGGTCACGGTCATATTTATAGACTGATTTCTGCAAAATTTGAATGTAAATTCCTCGAAAACAGAATCTGTGAGTTCTTTTTCCCTTAATTACTCGTTAGCATATAAACAAACCCTAAAGGTAAGGTGAATTTTATTCTTTAAAATTTAAACAGGTATTTCTATATATTTTGATTGCAAATACGTTCTAGGAGAACGACAACAACTAATTCAAATTTTTACCTCGAAAGAAACATATTATCTGTTATAAACTTTACTAACAGGGCGAAAATGTCTCTAAAATCGCAACTTACAGTACAATAAAATTTACTGTAAAATGAATTTTTCTTAAGTTTCTAAAAACTAACGCCAAAAATATATTCTATAAGGGAAGATACCAGGAAAACATCTCAAGCAATAGATATGTACTTTATTAAAACTGATCCCGAAAACATCTTGCAGTCTTTTAAAGATACCTCACATAACGTAGCATTTATAAATATTGACATCACTTCATTCAAATTTAGTCTAAATACTAAGAACTGAGCCACAGCTTCTGTTAAAAAAATTATGGTATTTATGAAAATTTCGTCAAAATAGAAGCGTTGAGAATATTATCTTAAAGTAATCATATCTTTCGATACATTCGTACGATTTTTAATTCAATGATTCGAATGATAATCGTCGCAATAGGATGTCATATTAGAAAAAAGTAAATAAGTTTTAGAAATGCGTTAAAAACTCTTTGAACTCTAACGGAATGGATGGTAATTGCATTATGCAGCAGTACAGCGTTTTCGGTCGCAAACGAAAAATTCAAGTCTCACCGGTGAAATACGATAGGCTCCTATGTTTCACGCGTACGTACATACGTTTTATTACGGGAGAAATTGGGATTAAATACATTTTCTTACATTTAACATGTTAAATAAGGGCAAAAATAAAATAGAATACAAGGAGAGAATTCAGGGAGAAGGAAAGAAAGAAAACAAAAACAGGATAGAATTCCTGTTTCAAATTCAGTTACAAAAATAAATAATTATCTAATGAAACATTGCATAATAAGATAATAATAACAATAAGAAAATTTTATGCGTCATAAGATGAGCTTTGAGCGTTCTTAAAGACGGGTCAATTACTTTGCGCCCGAGGAACATGAGGAATGTTACTAGTCGGTTTCATGGGCGGAATTAGACATCATCTGAAGGACTGCGTTTTAAAGAATTCTTTCCTAGAGACGTTTGGAATTAAATCCCTCCTCCTCAATCCTCATCCTCATTCCTCGACCACTTCCGAAAGCTTTGGTGCGGGAATGAGACGTTCATGTGGAATTGCCAGATGCACTGATTTACGAAGTACATGTACATACAAATTGTCACAGTTAATTTTCTATTACCTTTCTAGAAATGCATTTACCTTCAGTAATTTTCAAAGACGTTTCACAGTGTGCTTCATTTTTTTTAAAACATTATTGTCAAAAAAAATCACTAAAAGGTATCAAATGTAATGTTGATTAATTTATTGCGAAACCAAACTCAAATGTAATGCCTGATGGAGGAATTGATCTTATAGGCTTGGAAAAACAAAATAGATTGTTTATTGCTATAAATAAGTCAACTGTATTATAGGTTTATTAATTCAAAGAAACAATTTTCTGATTTTTTGCAGAATGATGATTTGATGCATAGAATTAAGTCCAGTGAAGAGTAAATATAAAAATGTAATTAAATATTTTCAAATGCGATATCAAATCAAAGTTTTTCATAGTTTCGACACATACATATCCTTAATATTATAATTTGCCGAAATTTATTGATTATGAAGTTGATTTTAACAAGTTCATCTCAGCTGTTACTTTTAAAAGATTTTGGATTCGATTTTATGTAAATACTCTCTTATTGTCTTTTAGAAATTATTATTATAGTTGAATTTTTTAAAATTTTATTATTAAGAAGAAATCTTATTTTAGAAATTTTCTTCACCAAAGTAACTTACAAAGCCATTCTAAATTGATAAGGTATCATATTAGATGAGGAATGAGGTATTTTTCCATTGTTTTTCCTAATCGGCAAGAACGCTTGAATGTAATAAACTTAAGCAAGCGATCATAAATGACCCAATTGGGTATGCAAAGACTGCATCTAAGAGGAAACGTAAGCTGTTGACCGTGAAAAAGATCAATTTGCAAACGAGGAAGAGGTTCCTAAATTTCCGTAACTCTCTTCCAATAGCCACAACTGTGTATCGGATTTGATAAAGTCGAGTGGGATGTGGAAGAAAGATTGGAGTAATGACGGAAGCTATTCGAAAAAATTATCTGTATAGATCTCGACGACGCGATAGTTGACTTTTTCACTGCGGTAAACAAGATTCGCAAACTCGGAGAGAAAACGAAAAGGCGTTTCAAGGAAATGTTAAGTAGTAGTTAGTGAGATAGCTTTTTCAGATCGTTTTTTCAGCGGAGCATTAGAGAAGTATCATGAGTTAGAAGGAGATCATACACACACACACACACATACACACCCTGCCACCCAACACAAGCCTTTTGCAGGGTCAATATGTTAATGAACAAAATGTAGAGAGATTGGGAAATAAAAATTAAATTTTCTGAGGTTAGCCCCTTCGTTTTAAAAACAGAATTTCAAGAGCAAAACTATGTGTCGATCCATAACTTAATCTTCTCATGATAACTAGAAAAGATTAAAATGCATATCGGAATGTTCATATCGAAAATCACCCTTCGCCTCAACGTTGCATTGCGCTTAAGGTGGGCGGAGAGGTCAACCCGTTAGCAAACCGATAAGTGGATTGGGCGATAAACATAAAGCAGAAAAATTTGGCTATCGGCCGGCGCTCTCGAAAATAGTAATAAATAATAATACCTACTATAATAGTATAGTAGGCTCACGTTTTACACGACAAAGAGAAAAACAGACTACCATCAAAATTTTATCAAAAGAACTTCTAGAAAAGTAAATGATAATATGCTATGGGATAAGAAAAATTATTTTAATCATCAACTATTACACCCATCAAACGAAGTAAACTTCTATAGCTCTAAATCTGGAACCACTTTATTTTCCCAAGGAAGAGTAGACTTGAAGAAATTCCGACGGGATCGGGAATCGAACCGGGTCTATCGAAAGACCTGGGTTCACACCATCTCGTGCATAAATCACCTTCACCCATCACTTCGTTTTCGTTTTCCTTCCGGTTCAATTAAAAGGAAAATTTCGGCTCAATTTCATTTCATTCCGTCAGCCACCATGGAATCGGTTTTTTCACTTCAAGTTACTGAATAATAATCTTTCCGAAAGATTTTTATTTTATGTTTCTTGAATTAACTGAATTATAATTTTTGAATTTCAGTGCATCTGTCTGTATAGGAATAGTATAGTATCTGAAGGTTCAATCCCTCCACCTTAAACTTCAAAAAGGAGAGGGAATGAGGCAATATACAGAGAGCAATAAGAATATTGATATAGTATGTGCTTGCTTTCTTCACTAAGACAGAATTCTATATATTAAAAGGTCTACAACAACCAAAAGAGACATATATATATAATATTTTTATAGCCCTCAACAAGTTACCATAGGATGCCATTATATAGCAATTCTCACAGCTCACTCAGCAATTTCCAGAATAATTAATTTAATTTTACAGTGTAATGTGTGATATGGAAGAAATATAAATCAAGTATATTAATCAAGTATATTTAGAGATAAATTATTCAGAATGAAGGTGTAAAAATATTTAGCTGCAAATCACCATTATAAAAAGTAGTGAATAATATTGCTGGAAAAATAACCGTATGTGAACTGAAAATTGAGTAGGAGTAAATGATAGTTTGCAGTCCAGACTCAAAAAATTTTTTGAGCTAGAGTTCATTTTCCTGTAGGGAATTAAATAACGGTTACTTTTGGTTTCGATTAACAGTTAGATACTCCGAATACAAAGCATGAGTCTGAGAACTGGTATTCACAGAATCCCGAATCTGAGAATCATTTCAACGCAAAACCCAGTCCAAAACAAATTAGAGAACGGGAATGTATACAAACACAAATCCCATTATCAGAACGAGATCAATGGATGTTTGGCTTGTCTATATATGAACAGTATAATCTGCAGAGGAATTCATCGTCTAAATAGAGTGTTAATAAATAATTACCAAAACTGCAGAAAAAGAGAAATCATTTCAGGTTTTACAACGGATGGATCTCATAAATTTTCATACAATTTCTTGTATAATTTAAATTTTAAAATTCATGGGCTTCTAAAAGACAATTAGAGTTCATGGGTATCTTACTAACGAAAGCTGTAATAGATGTCTACTTTTGACAATGAAGGGATAAACTTGAATAGTTGAATAGTTCTATTCTATCTTTTCAAAGTATCCGAAGATTTAACTCCGAAGGCAGGAGTAGAAATTGATGTGCATGAAAAAATCTATAAAAGAGGAATGGAAACAGGCAAGCAAAAAATTACGAATACCATATCAATCAACTTACGAGAAAGTCATTTCTAAGAATAAACATTTATCAGGATTAAATTTCTTATACATTCAGGATTTTTCCAATTTGTTAAAACACCACAGTTGCAGTTTCTTAATTCTATAAATCTCCGATGATGTCCCAATTAGAACTTGTTTATCTTTCACTGCAACAATAGACAATTTTAGTTGGGAAATATTCCCTGGAGCTTCATCAGGAGGATTATCCAAATATTCCAGTGTAATAACATTTTCAAGTTTGCACATAATGTATGTATGTACATCAGTTCATTAAATGATTATTAAAACGATTTTTATAGAAGAATTTTCCTAAATCACAGATTAGATCTTTATTCCGAGAATGGTTCCAACTTTGTTAATATTACTGCTTGGCATTTTCTTATAATCCCTCCTAAATTTGTTTTATACATGACATCCTGGAGATTTAATATTATTTGCATGAACTAAAATGAAAATTAATTTGTATTATTCCATATTGAACTTAGTAGATATTTAAAAATAAACTATCAAAAACTCAAATTGAGTGATCTATTATGGTATGATAGATACTTCTGAAAAGGTAATCACCACTTATAATTATTGGTAAATTTATTTTGAACTCTAATCTCAGCTACTTCCCTAGTTGAACATAATGCTTAATGTAGTTTCAGTAACGAGATACACAACTAAATTTTATATAGTATTTCTAATTTAAATCAATAATCCGCCACTGTCAGAGGAAAATCCCTGTCCTTGCTGGAGCTAATCTATCATAAATGACGTTTCTGTATATGTTCTTTTGTGTACCTTTCTCGCAAATACTCCTGATAAACCTAGCTTTTCGTAGAATCCGTGTCTCTATCTCCCATAAAACCGGACGTTATCATAGTAGTTCTCCTCGTTTGAAACTCGGATGCTTCAGCAAATCCAAAGAAGACAGTAGATCGGTCCATACTCTACATATACACTAAAAAGATAAATTTATTTCTTTTTACCAGAAACTCAGAACTAATAGGCACAAGAAAGACGAAGGACATGAGAAACTCTTCGTTCTTATACGGAACAGCTGGGAGATTGACAAAGAGTCATTTTCACAAGAAAGTGGAAATGCGAGATAACAGCTGAATATATACATATAATAAACGAGGAATGTGCGAGGTAACAGCTGAACCCCATCGCAATTAAAAACACCATGGAGTGGATGAAGTATCAGCGAATGAACAACATTGGAAACGGGAAATGCGTGGCTCGTATATGAGACGAATGATTGAGACGTGAATGCAATGTGGAGGCGGCATTCGCAGACACGCAAGGATTTCGTTCAAATGCAGCGGAATCTTTTCTTCCCGGAAAATAGAGGCGTGGGCAAAGAGCAAAAGTAAGAGAGATAACAAATGGAAATGGGAAGACAAAAGAGACAGTTTTATGTGTGAATTGCAGAGTATAAAATGAACCGCCACTTATCATTTCGAACCACCAATGCACGGCGTGTTTTAGATTGCTTGCCAGAGAAAGGCTAATGTACAGTCCTGACAAACTGACTGAACTGACTGAGTCCTGAAACTGATAACTTTCTGGTGCAAATTTTAATCTCCAATCCCATTGCATGATATTTCTGCTGATCCATTTCTCCTTTTCTTTCTTTTATTTTTACTTCGAAAAGTTAGAAGCTTATTTAGTACTCACAATGCTTCTTTCATTTATTGGACGTGTATAGCTTTGTACTTTCACAACGGATAAAAATCAAGACAGGACATTTGAGCTTCATATCTTAAAATTATTTCTAAATTATCTCCGTAAGTATGGTTACGGGAATAAAATAGCAACAGAATCTAGCTATCTTCCAATTATACACTTGAAAGCTTGATTCTGCATTGATAAATAAAAGAAACGTACATCGTATAGTATTACTGAGAATATCTAAGGATAATGAATATGAGAGCGATGTGAATGGAAAAAATGCCCAATAGGGGACCATTTCAGATGAAGATTCATGTTTTAAAATGTATTAAAAGAAGAAAAAATATGTAAAAAAACAGGTAAGATATTACATTTGATAGGAAGGTAATTATGCCATTAAGAAGAATTTAAGTGTACGGTTGAAAGACTGATTTATAAGTAATTTTCGTTTAAATGAAGGAAGTTAAACGTATTTACAGTAAAGGCAAGAAAAAATGCGTGCAACATTTCTAGAAGAGTGAATAATTTTCCATTGTTTTGTTCGAAAAGAAGTTCAGCGCCTTCGTTCTCATTTCCAAACTCATTTTATCTCTCTTCACTTTATAACAAAGCGTACTTTCATTAGATTATGTCTCCATCAATGGAAAGGACTGAAGAGAGCTATGCAAGATGAGAAGCCGATGGACTAATTTCTTGAATGCAAAGAGTAATTTCATACTAATAAACCCCCTATGGTGTAAATCTGAGGTAAATATATAACAACATGATTTTACATCAGATAATATAGTGACACCCAAGATCGAATGTGTAGATATTTTGATTAATCTTTCAAAGAAAGCTCCAATGAAAAAGAGATGGGGACTACTGTGTGCCACACAAAGACAGTATATTTAACTCCATCTTCAGAGGAAAATGTGATGAAAGATGGAGAAATTCGGTCACTTCTCTTACATAGTGTAATTATAATATCAGTAAAAGAAAAGAAACAGGATTAAGGTGGTAAAATTATGAAATAAATTAAATTAAAAGAAGAGGCGAAATTTTTTTCTTGTTTTGTTCGCACATCGGCAACTATTTGGGTAGTTAGAACAGAATCTCCTACGGAAAGTTGAGTAAATAAGCCTGCAAGATTTATTGTTTATTTTTGAAGTTACCTAGTATTAATTTAAAACCAAAATAACCTAATAAAACGACTTTATCGCTTTATTTAGATATTTTGGTTGATAAACAACTAAGTAGACTGCCAGCTGCTAACAGTAAGGTAGATTTTCTGAATTTCATGTATAAAAGGGATGGCCAAACCTTATGGTTCATACTTGAATTATTTAAACTCATTCTAGATGTGCTACACGAACCATTACAATGCGCAATAAACTTTGATGAATGCTCTCTAAAATTCAGCAATAGGTTATGTCATTTATGTAAATGTGTTTTTGAGTGCGCGTATAAATTGATAAAGATATTAATTTTTAATGGTTCTCTGTCTGAGTTTGATGCACCATCTTTAATCATGTAATCCGCCACTTTTGACGATTGCGTCATAGGTAGGCCATCACTTGTATACATTGCAGTAAAATCGATAATCGAATATAAATACGTGGGGTCGACTGAGAAATTATTAATAGACTAAAAGAATCCCACCCTTATTTATGGGATAGTCGAGCAAAGATTCTAGTTGCATAGAGAAGTAGGAAAGAGATTCGAAGCTCTTCCACGAAAATGATCCATTCTTCGCACGAACAGTCTATCTCCATTTCATCCTCGATTGTCTCGCAGCTGTTGATAGAGGTCGCTGCAACCACGCACGCAACATCTCGGGTAACCCGTGCTGTTTAAAGCCACCGCACATTCTACATCGGCTCTCTTAAGCCTGGCATAAACTTTCCCGTCAACACGATTTAAGACTTTCTTCCGCGAATGTTAACTCAGCAACCGCAACTGACACGCGGAGATTTTATTCAAAGACACGTCATATTTTGCGCTTCATCTCATCTTGCGCATCTCCCTACACAAAATGAAAATCTCCGGAAGCTGAATTAATGTTTGAGCATACCTTTCAGATTGGAAATTAAAGGGAATTCTGAGAAATGGCCGTTTACTTCGCGTCTTGCGGATTGTAATTTTCTCCCCGCGGCCATTAACCATGCCATCAAGGTAAACGCCGATTTGAAAAAAATAGGAGGTGAAATGAGACGCGGCCTATTACCACAACAATTCCGAAACCAAGGACTCGAATTTGCTTTCGTGTTTGTGATGACGCAAGCGATGAGAGGGTAAAAAAGCGAAATACTGCCACTGAGCAAATATTCGAGACTGGGCCAAAAGCCAAAAGGCACAATTGAATGTATGCGAGGGGAGAATCAAATGCAAATGAGCGGAGATGTTACTTTAATTCGAGAAATACGTTAGCGGGAAAATGATGAAATACAATGCTGAAACGGGTAAGTTTTTATTGAAATAAACTTGATAAATAATCTGCCTTTGAAATAGACTTGGCTGCATTTTTATTAATGGAAGAAGAAAGGAAAAACCCTTTTCCTCGAAGCCGAATGACTAAGCTTTTCTATTAACATAGCATTTCTATTACAATTGCTTCAAAATAATCTGTATCTTGCGAATAATTACTGCCATTTGTGAACCTAGTTACCAATATACGGTAATAAAACTATAAAAGCGAGATCGATTCTGAGGAAATAAATACTACAATCATAGATAGTCTGCCTGTTTAAAATCTCAGCAGAATGATTATTCTGAACCTCACAAAGTGGAACCAAACTCAAACATTAGCATTCATCAAGTAGTAGTAGTCAATTTTAAAACTCTTCGACAGCTGAGGTAATATCGCACGTTAGCTTCCACTGGCATTCGAACCCGTGACCGTTTACACCAAAGTCGAATGCTTTGCCCTCTTGGTTATCAGGAGGCCCCATATTCTATATCAATATTATATCAATGTCTAGTGATTATTCTGAACCTCACAAAGTGGAACCAAACTCAAACATTAGCATTCATCAAGTAGTAGTAGTCAATTTTAAAACTCTTCGACAGCTGAGGTAATATCGCACGTTAGCTTCCACTGGCATTCGAACCCGTGACCGTTTACACCAAAGTCGAATGCTTTGCCCTCTTGGTTATCAGGAGGCCCCATATTCTATATCAATATTATATCAATGATATAATATTGCTTGATATTGAGAAAGATACGTTTAAGAATAGAACTGGCACTTTTCTTCTACACAGTCACGACAGTTTGTAATGTAAAGGATTGTATATATCTTCATGTAGGATCAAAAATTAAATTAAATTAAGTATATTTACTTCCTGGTAAACATTGACGTTTCAGCTGACTCAATGTAGTTTACCATTGTTATTTTATATTATTCAAAGAAGAGAGTTCCTAGCTGGACACTTTAATGGAATACTAGCAAATTTTCAGACTAATACTGAAAAATCTTATAATTAATTGAAAGTTGTACCCATGTAGCAAGGCGCTAGTACGAGGCTAGAAGATTTTTATTCAATATCATTGTTTCTAGGTAACATATTGGGTTTCATAATCTCGAACCCAGCGTAAAAGCAGTTTCATGGATGATGATGCATGTTGTAACGTTAGAGTCAATAAATCGTTAAAAGCCTCGTATGAGAAGTAGTAAAACCTAGAAAATTAACATGATCGCATTTGATAGTCAAAGATAAAACGAGGAAAAGAAGAAACACGAGAGAAAGGATCGTAAATGAAACCATTTCTTTGACCGTATCAGTGACGCGCTTCGAATTAATCAACCTCCGTTCTTCCGCAAATATTTCTTTTTCCGGCGAATAAATTATGACGCAACGAGTCGGTCTTGGGAAACAACGAACGCCTCATGTCGGTCGGTCCTTTAAATTACACCTTTCCAAATATCACCCAAATTCAGCTTAGATTTCTCTAGCGATGGAAATACGTGCCTTATCATGTTTTGCACCCTTGACCCATGAATCTATTAATCTAACTTCGACGCTGTCGAACACCACTTTCCCTTTCGCCGGGGGAAGATTTCTCTATGATTTACTTGTTTGAACTAGGCGCCTTGGGGCCTTGGTAATCGCTGTAACCAATCTGGCGTAAGATTTATAGAGCGTAAAACAACTAGTGGAGAGGTTTACATCGACTTTAACAACTTTTACTTGCGAATCACTTGAATATAGAGATAGCTGTAAAACGAAACATCGTTTTTCGAAAGAACCACTACATAAGTACCGGTTTTCCTTACCTGAAGTATGTCTGAGGGACAGTCTAAAAATTATGCTATCAAAATATTGCAATTCGACTCAAAAGAACGCTTTTTGAGAAAATTATTCTTAACTTTGAGAAATATATATAGCAACATGCTTACCAAAACTTAACAATAAGCTTATACACGTCATTGCTGCAGTTTTTGATGCAATGTAGGTTATTACTTTATTAAAATAAGAAGCAAGAATGTCTAAAAGTTAGAAAGAAATACAGGCTTTTAAATTTGCTTCGTATATAAATCATATATTCATCCATATAAAATCCGTACATAAGTGAGAATGAATTCGTATATAGCATGAATTTTGTTTTCTTTATCTACGAAAGGAGGGGAAATACTGCTTGAAAAGGCGAAAAATCGTACCATTGGTAATTATGCCCGATATCGTTAAAAAATCACAATTAATACTTATACCTATTTAAAAAAACGACAATGCATTTTTATCGAAAAATCAGAAATCTCGTACTTAAAAACAGGTAAGCTGGTGGCGATGAACAGTTCTTCTAAAAAATTTTAAGCCCCGTCTACTTAATTGCTTCAGAAACGAAAAAATCCATCGGCGTGACTTTGGAGAGGAGAACGCATCCATCACTCACATTTTGCCGATTCTGATCGAAAAAGAGAATTGTTTTATTTGCTGCTACCTCAGAGTGAACGAATGCGTATGTTGTTTAAGACAGAAAATTTTAGTAATCGGGATTATTTATTCGGCTAACCTAATAGGAAAAGTGGAACGGTCGAGTTAAGACATCGGCAAGAGTAAAGTTTTCCTGAGATAAATAAAAAAATAAAAGCTTTCGTGACGCGTGGGCTGTACATTGAGCTAATGATTGCACAGCTTGATGGACATTTAAGGCAGCGCCTGCGGCTTCGTCCAAAGAACGGAAATCATGAGAAGGTGAAACTAGATTATAGGCGCAACGTAATTGCGCTACTCTCTGCTGACACTTTCTACAGTTTCAAACAGATTGGATGGATCAAATAACCGTGTGTAATACCGGTGTGTAGCGAACAAGGTAAATATTACGGAATCTGTTATTTTTCTGTAACAGTAACCGAGCTTCTCAGCCGCATCAAGTCGCCACTCCTTTGATTTAAGCCTCAGCGTAACGATTATTAGAGCCGTTCAGTTGGTTTGGAAATAAATTATAGATAACTCACTGGTAAGCGGAAAATTCCGGTGCATAATAACTTATTGGTCTCTTTTCCCAGATGATAAAACGAATCAGGTATCAGATATTTAATTTGGGAGTTCGGTCATTTCACGCTCACTGCTATACGCCATTTGGCAGATCGCGGGCTACAAATGCTTAAGATACACATTTTTCTTAGATTGATCCATTTTTCCTCAAAGTTTACTATTTTGACTTGCACAGAGAAATTATCAATATTTATCTAAATATGAAAATGAAGGCATTATAACCAAACATTCTTATTGGACGGTGCAACGGTAACTATACGGAAATTTCGTCAACGAACCTTAACTATCATTTTAATCGGAGAATTTGCGGTAATTTTATCAAATATTTCCGGGAATTTCATTTCTTACAATTTGCACAAGATTATTCATCGGAAGTATGACTTATTTCACATTAGTATCATTAATACGGAAGCCGAACTTACTTCGAGAGAGAGAACTAACTTATGGTAAATAGCGAGGTTGTATCAAGACGGTTCTAATCGGTTTGCTTACAATTAAGGCTGTTTACGTAATTGAGCTCTTCATTACGAACTGAAGAAGAGCGCTTAATCTAATTCGCGTTTTATGTATACGCCGTAGTCAGGCGCCGAATCGATTGGTGCCCTACCTCGTCAAGTATTTCTCTCCACACAAATCGAAACTTAATTATCAGGCGCCATAAATACATATTGCATCCGGGTGCCAAGGTTGGTTTCTATTCATTTACGACAAAGTCATGAATTTACCATTTTGCAATTATGTGTCTACGATCTGCTCTAGAAAACAATACTTGTGACTTGACAAAAATCAAGAAAGGACGATGTAATTTTGAGTAGGAAACATGTCGGCGAAAAATTTCGTATGAAGCGAAAGATATATTAAACAGTTATTCATTATGTAATAAACCGTATCCTTTATTTCGACCTTTCCCGAATAATTTCTTGTGTTTTGTTAAAGTTGATAAATCCTGGATGCTTATTACAGATAGTATGTACAGTTCTTATTGGTTTACAATCACTATTAATGAAGTGAATTCTTTCATTTCTGGATTTTCGTCAACTGAGACGAAGGTTCAACAAACAAAAACTAAAATCAGGATGTAAAAATAGTATCAGGATGTAACAAGATAAATAATTATTTTATTTGATTCTATTTCCTTGTAACTGTAAACATAACAAAAACCTATTTCCTTTTCTGTCAGAGAAAAAGAATTTTTCTGAGTAATGTGTTTCCGTTCGCTGAAAATGTCGATTCCCCTGAATCCCTGAGCGGATTCGCCTAAACGTGGCGCGAGTTACGAAGAACTCGACGAAATGCTAAGCATTTAAGTAAAAATCGGAATCGTTTAAATTGAGACCAATTTCCTCTTTCGAAGGACTTATTTTGGCATTAAATCATGCTCTCTCGCACCAATTTTCCCATCAACTTTAACTGACCTTCGAAAAAAATGAGATCTTCAAATTTAAGGCCTCTTTCTCAGAAATAAATATAGTCCCTGAAACAAAACAACATTTCGATGAGCTATGGAGGCAACAAGCAGCCAAATCTGTCCTGAAACATCAAATATTCTCAGAAATATTTGAAGGGTATAAAATAAGGGAGTAATTCAGGAAAATAACTTTAGGTCACAGATAAATTGACGTGCGCGTCCCTGAGACTGGGAAAGGACGGCGAGATTTTCATAATTTATCTACAAAGTTGAAGGAATTTTTTTGTATTCGAGTGAGGTTTCGTTAACTTTATTGAAGAAACTTTTTCGGGCAATTAAAAACTTAGAATTACCAACGTTCGTTCTATTGTCTGTCATTTCATCGAGTTTATTTATGAACAGTCGTGCTTTTTTTGTTTTGGACTCCGTTAGACGAATCTATAGATGTAATATCGTTTTCTGGATATTTTCTCAAAACAAAAAGTCCAGAGAACACACATTTGAAGCTCACGAATAAGGTTGTACTTAAAATATTCTAATCCTCAGCTTTCAATTGAACGGAATTACACTCAAATAAGTAATACTCGATTAAATATCTCTTTTCTTTGTCCTTATTAGGATTTCGCTGTGGATAATCCATCTACAACACCAATTAGTGAGAGAGAGAAAGGTTCTCTATATTTATTTATATATTTCTCTGTGTTTCTACCTGGAGCATTCTCCCATTCTTCTTGCGCAGGAGTCGAACAGTCAGTTGGAGATATTCTTTTCTTCCAGAATGCTTCTACATCACAAAGGAAATGTTTTAAAAACAAAGTGGCATGAAACTTGCGGCTTTAGCATTCACGATACATGACTCATTTCATTGGTAGCTATATCTTACTGGTGAAACATTCGATACTGATAGTCTGACCACTTCCTACAGCATCGCCGTAAGTGAATACTTCCTCAAGCTGTTAAAACAGCAAAAGTTGTCCCTGGAAATTTAACAGGTTGCCATAAACACAAGCAACTATACTGAATCTAACATCTTCGATCCAGAAGTCCTTCAACGATGATTTAAGTAATAATTAATTACATCATAGAATTCAAAAACGCATATCTAACCACGGATGTAAAAGAAATTAAAATCCGTCTAATCTTTAAATCAACTAAAATATTATAAGTCTGTAAAAATTCCTGAATATTTCCAATCATCTAAATTGTGAATACTTTATACAAACAATTACAAAACCTCTCAATATAAACTTCTGAAAATTAGAATTTCTTCATTTTTTGTTTGCCTTCATTTTGCCTTGCAAATTTCAATCTTCTCTATTTTTATTTTAACGAAATTAAATTATCTTTATATCAATTCAGCTAAACCCCATCATTTAAATGCTACGAGATTAATTTTGAATTAACGAACAACTTACGAGTAGTAACAAAAGCACACCAAGAGTATAGTATATATAGGTATGTAGATAACTTCTTCAAGAATTAAATATCAACATTTTAATCCATTTTTGGATACTCTTACAATTTTAGGCGTTTTACACCTTTCAGCAGCCTGTTTTATATATGTAGCACATGCGGTCGATAAGTCTAAAACTTCCCGTATCATCTACAAAATCTCCCTTTTAATTAATTAAGCATACTTTTTTATTAAATGAAATATCATGTTTGTTTAAATTTCATGTTTCTAACCATTGAAAGGTTTTCTATCTTGAGTACAGAGATGCTTGCCTTACTTTGTCTGGTCCTTGTCGTGGACTTCTGACGAAGACATTCCTTACCATCACTCATAAGATTCGTTTTGAATGACGAATTCCGTCGAAGCGGGACGGAAGCGCACCCTGGGAATCGATTTAGTTAGTAACACTTGGGTGTAGTATCAGACGACAGAGATTGAGGCCTCAATTGGGTGAATTCGAGAGGCGGAATGAAGGGGCTGAAAGGCGGGATTAGACTAGTAACGGAATATTTCGGTTTTTGTATCACCCTCAACGCATTTCATTAATCTAAAGTTTAAATCTGAATATTTATTAACAATTTGAGTGCCTGATGCGCTTCAGATAATCTGTTTTGAATTTTTGTTCATCCGCTCATCCAAATAATCACTTCCAAAAGGATTTAGACGAAAACTCCCTATTCCTGAAAAATAATCCCATTTTGTTTTTCTCGATCCAAATTTCGTAAACATAGTTGGTCAATTGGAATTCTTTTAGCAACCATCGTTCTATTTTCGATTTTCCTTATTACCGGAGATTTTCGATATGAGATTGCGGAATAGAATGGAGGTAGTAAGTTGAGTTTAAAGAAAAACAAACAAGGAATTGCCGGTAACGTCAAGTTAGGAAAGGGTTTCGAAACAAGAGATGAAACGGAGGAAGAGGGAATGAGCGGGACAAAGATAGAGAAGAGAGAGGTTGATAAAGAAACCGAAATTATGATGCAACAGAAAACAAAGATGTTGCATGACATAAAGGGCCTCAAGTGCATAAAAATCTATTAATAAAGGAAAGCGCCTTGAGAAAGGAAATTTTAGAGGTACAAACCCACCGATTGGAAGAAGATTCATCGTCATTAACCCTAGGTCAACACAATAATAGCAAAAAAGAATATTAACAGTCAAATTCAATAACAACAATCTGAAGATAAAGAAATAATCAACAGGACTATTTTATGTCCTCCAAAAAGAGTTCATAAACAGTTAGTGAGGAAGTAAAAATAGTTTCGTATGATCTCTGAATTGTTTCAGCATTTTTTGCTTTTAATCACTCCTGTCTGAATATGATAAAATCATGACTGCGAGACTTTTTGTCCAAACTGATGCTGTCAACCCAAACTCCTTGGAGTACTTCGCATTTAGGGCTAAAGAAGACTTTCAGAATAAGTCCTTCGACCCTATTATTTGTCCTTTGGATATTCTAGATTTAATTTTAGCATTCGCGCGAATATACGTCCAGTGGACGTCAAGATGTCTGTCAGAGTAGAAGATGTAAGAGACTGCAGAGAAAGACGTCCCCAAGGAAACGGTCGCCAAAAATATTCTAGTTCGCCTACTGAAGCTTTCAAGAAATGTTAAAGACTAGCAGATTTGAGGGGAGAAAAGTGCTCTCGTTTATCCACTCCGAGATTTGCGACAAGAGCTGAAATATTTGTTATATATCGTTATGGTGAATCTCTCGGATAAGATTCATTTGCTTACGAGTGTTACGTATTTGTGAGGTTACGGTTCGATGACTAAATGAGTATTCGGGATTCCTTAATTTGGATTCCTTTCCTTAATTCCGTAGGATTTGTTAATATGAAAAACAAGCATCTTTCATAAGAACCTGACAGATAATATAGAGTTACAACAAATTTGTAAAATGTTAAGCAAATTAAAGACTAGCAATCTTAAAGGCGTCGGCTGGTATTCGCGAGCAGAGAGTCGTGCCATTCTAAATTCGAGTCCGTGCTCCAAACTGCAATTGACTCATGGTCGGATGCCGACGTGATTAAGTGAATCATCTCCGTCAACTGAAATAATCTCACACTTGTCGCAGCGAAACACTCGCACCAAAGGAGTCCGAGCACTGTGAAATTTTTCTCTGCAAACCTTAGTACTTATTGTAATTCTAACAAAAAGTTTAACGCAGAGGCATATAAAATTCGGTTCAAAAGATAGCTCACCTTCCCAATCAAGGATAATCTCGAGATATTCTGGCAACATTATACATAATACCGTTATCTTATTTTTTAAATTTTGATGCACCTGAGAATATCCCAAAGACTCGCGTTTAGATTTCCTTTAATTTGCTGTGTGTTGAACCATGAGAATCACACTTTTAGAAAATGAAAGAAGGTAGAGAGAAACATACATTCGATAAAATTTTTTGTTGTCTGCATACTCCCATGGTCAAATTATGGGGAAATCGTGAATGAGTTTGAATAATCTTGTTCTCACGCTAATCGCCTTACCCACAAAAGGCATCAATGTAAGAATGAAGAGAGTGTAATTAGAACTATCATTTGTACATTATGTATTAAACGGTTTTTTCTTTGATGTGCCAAGTGAAGTGGATAGATTCGAATCATAAATAGTGGGATTTAAGAGTTATTTCTATCATAATGGTTTTAAATGCATTTTCCAGAAAAATAAGGGTCAAGAAAGAGAGTTTGACGATTTTCTCCGACAGTTTTTAGTTTTATAAGTCAACACTACTCTTGTGAGTAGCATGACAGAAGGAGAATATTTTTGCACGCTATGGATTCTAGAAAGTTGCCCAGATTCGATATCTTGTACTAATTATTTGATTGTCAATATATTTCATACCAACCATCTATTAACAGTTATTCTCCTAACAAGTTGCATATCAGTTTTATGGAAGGTTTTCCTTGAACTACAGTGAACAGTGGGCGGATTATCGTGCATGATTCTTAATCTATATCAATTTTTTGCCGCGATCTTTTTAAGGAAATTTAAACATAAAAAACACACTAGCATTATCGTGTTCTAATACAAGCAGGAATTACATAAGACCTCTTCCATGAAACAGAGGTAATAGGACTACAATGACATTATCACTGCTAAAAATTCTGCATTTGAATGAGGAAAACTATTAATGAATCACCATATAATCGAAAATAACGGAAAAATAAAATGCGCAAATAATAATAAATTGCTTATTCGTATAAATATTGAATATTAAAAAATAAAAGTGTATGTTTCGATTATCTGTGTTTTCCGATTAGTCGTGCATCCACTCCCCATCATATGCCTGGATAATCAAAAGTTCACTTTACATCGTGTACAGGTATGATCGGTTTTATTTCTTGACATTTTGTATTTTTAGGTCTACCTATATACACTAGGATATAAGGTATACTTTTGCTATTTATTTCAATAGGACTCTTTGTAAACAATGAGGGAGCATACGAAAATACAATAAACCAAGATGCTCGAATGATTTGTCGACAGTAATGAGCAGCTGGATATTTGTGGCAGAGTCAGTGTGTGCCCATACAGATGGCCGAGTCTACCCTTTCACCGTGGGGTTAAAAAATAATTGGTTTCTTATCTACCATTCAAATGGCCACAAAAGACATTCATTAATGCCTCGACTTCCCTTTTCAACCGAACATCCCTGTTTCAGAGAATATGTTCGATGAGGAATTCTTTTTTAGGATAGAGCTTCAAAACACGTTGAATGCGTATGAGGAAGGACAGCCATCATGTTTATTATGAATGATCCGTAAGGTGTGTTTTTCTTTCAGCTTTTCTAGCTAGTATTGAGAGTAATGATTGCTCCAACGATACGATGGTACGCTATACTGCCTAAATAGTGTCTTTGTACTGAATTCAACTCCCGACTGCTTAAAGTACATAGACTGTACATATCGTATGTACATTAGTTACTTTCGACGATGGAATATCAAATTCCATCCAGTTTGACATTCAATGTAAGCCATACATTAACTTTTCGTTTCTCATCATCTAAAATAAAAATATACGACGATTATGAAAATATATCCTTAGTGGCGTCAAAACTAGATTAAAACTTCTGGAGATTGGTAGAATCTTCGCAAAACATTAAAAGTATATCTCATCTTATTTTTCGTGAAAATACACTTTGCTGGCTTGCCGGAATGAGAATAAATTAAAGTAATTTAATGAATTTTGATTGAGAAATGGAATTTTTTCAAAAGCAAGCACTCTTTTCTTTGTGAGATGCAGCAAACAAAAATTACTTCTTTTAATACCACATTTTCAAGCATTATATAATATTTTATTCTCCCAAGTTCGAAATGTTCTGCAAAACTTTGTATTAGTTGAGAGAATAAGAAGTTTTAAATAATAAATCGCGAAGTACATTATTATTATTCTAAAAACCAGTACAAATATGTTTAAAAATTATAAACATACAACGAAGAAATTAATCCTATAAAATAACTACTACAATGATCACCGTCACGTATATATTAATTTATCCGATAACATCTAAAATAGGTGCGGTGAGTAACTATATTTTTTTAATTTAGCGCACTTTCCTTTAAGACAGAGAGATGAAATTGCAGGATTCACAAAAGGGGCTGATTGATTATTATAATTTGTCGACACATGATGATCGCCAAGTCAGGCTGCAAGCTCAATGAGAAGCATTTCATCGAATCATGCCAATAGGGGGATATTGAACCCTCAACCTCCCTCTAGTAGTACGTGCATGCATTGTGGTGAAGTGATAATAAATTAACACCCGAAGATCCAATTGTGGAGCATAATAAGCAAATCAGCAATCACAAAAGACAATAGGAAGCGCTTTGCTGTCTTACGGGGGCTCAAATGAAGTGTGAAATCTAAAGGGTGAAAACAAGGACGCCGTTTCCTCCATTGTTATCTTCTCTGCAGCATTTCCACTACAAATGGCAACGATCGTTTTGGTAGCAACCTTTTATCAGCCGCCTTTCATCATCGAAACCTTTGAAATCATCTCCGTAGAGGAGAACCAGAAATAGTCTTTTTTAGAGTCTTTGTTATAGCTACCGATGGAATCCATCTGCCGTGTTAATTGCAGCTAATGGTCGTTAATGAGACGGAGTGAGCCGAAAGACCACGCTCCGTCTGCATCCATTACGCGCAATTGCCACTTCGAATGATCTTTTTACGAGACTTCTAAGATGCTAATCAACCCTTAACTCAAATATAATGGCCAACATAATAAGCCTTTGCTATATAAAACGTAAGAGAAAAAAATCATACCAAATCATTAACTATAGTAATACATCTCTACGATAATCTGCTGTGAGCCACATATCTCTCTTTTTAATTTATATATGCATATGATCTTATAATTCTTCTCCCAAAAACTTTAATGAAACAAATAAAATTACAACCATGGAAATGGATGCAACAAAACATCCCATGATCAAATTGTGTTTGTGAATTACGATGACTTATTTCCCTGAATGTAAAGGCTTAATATGCGCGCAGAGGAAAGAAAAATATTATACTGATCATTCCAGAAAAAGGAGTTTATGATTATTGGTACGCTCTTAATTTGTTGGAATGCATATGACTTCTATTGTAGTTACATAATATCATATATTATATATCTCCTAAATTTGTAGATAATATTATATGTTACAAAGGATAGAGAAACGTAAGATTCTACGAAATATTATTCAACAGCTAAAATTAACATCGTCGTAATAATCAGACAAGAAATTTTCTTTCCAGATGTTTTTAACTGGAAGAGATTTTTTTAATAAATGTGTTATATCAGTAACGTATTAAGGGGAAGGAATAAAAGAGACATATGTCCCCTTTTAAAACAACATCGAAGAGGAATTTTTGGGCCCTTCCTACACTTTAAACATTTAATATTTTATCAAATTCCTGTTCAGAAAAAGTGCAAAAATCTATGTTCCCAATTGTAATGGATGCAACACTTGGAAAAAATATTATTTCTTCCAAGTTTTGAATTGGAAGAAATTAACTTTGAAGAAATTAAGTTTGAAGAAATAATAATTGGAAAAATAATTTTTCAGTCTACCTGCGACAGATACATTTTTAAAATTCTTTTTCGTACACTGTACTAAATATCAAGTAACATTCTATGATCCATATTACGCTTCATTAGACCTTTTCAAATAGGATGAAGAGCGGAGAATTTAGGCGTAAGAACGAAAGAGTTCATTTAGTCCTTCTCCACCTTGATTTGAAATGACAATATCTCAAATTGTAGTGCGGACTACGAAATGGGTGCCAAGTAGTCAACGTCATTGATTTAAACTATTATGTCACTGAATTGAAAATTAATCAAACAAAATATCAGAATTATTTCCTTTCAATTAACAATCAATTGAAAATTGATCCGTTAATCTGCAATAAAATATTTTATTTGCGCAATGGCGGAAACAGAGTACCTTTGTATGCATTCACGTCTGCTTGGCGGTAAACAAAACCGAATGCCAAGTCGAGGGGTCGAAGTTTTATGGCGAAGGCAGTCTAATCTCAGGGCGAAAAGATGACAAATATTTGGACAGCCCAGCGACGAAAAGACACTTCACCACCGACATCAAAAACATCTTCAGCCTGGCGCCTTGTTTACAACACAAGATGAAAACTGTAGACCTCCGATTTCATAGACAACGAATAGAAGAATTTAAACATTTAGAGCAAAGAATTTACGATACATACGAAAATAGATTTCATCTCTGAAAAATGGTCAAATCAATCATCTAAGTTCTGATCAACCAACGTTACCAAATAAAGAAAAGTTACGTAGATCCAGCGACCATTCCTAACACATTGTCGACGATATATGCAAGTCTACCATTTATGTATCAAGATTCGCAGACATACTTTCATGAGTTTCCTGTTATAAAACTTTATAATAAAAATAGTTTTAACGTATTTGACGTAATAAAAATCAACGAAAAACTCTCCTTTATCTCTTGTTAAAATTCTAATGAATTACTGGCTATTAAGCATTCAATAAAATGAATACATTCCTTTCACGGATTGAATAAAGATAGATCGTTCTTTCGTGAGTAATATTATATAAAAACAAAAACTCTTAAAATTCCGGGCTTATAACGAGCTGCTAAACAATTCTCTCTACTTTGGCATCAAAAGCAATTCATTAAACGGCTCAAATTAGATAGATTCTTTAATTGATATTAAATGAAGCAATCAAATAGAACGACTTACTACTGATAAAGAAAAAAAATGGTATAAAATTAATACACTGTTGATTGAAATTAGACTGGTGAATGGTTTCATTTGGGTATAAAATCATTTTCCAATCATCTAAATGTAAAAGCTAAGAAATTGCTTCATCCTCCCTCCCAATCGATCGGCTCGGCAAAATTTTCTTCTTCCGCGAGATTTGCTCGGGTTCCAGCTCTTTGCTCGAAATATTTCTTCAAACTTTACAAGTTAATCACCATAACGTTCATGCATCATAAGTCATCTGTCAATACAAAAAGAGATCTTTTTCTAAGTACTTGAGCTTTAAGAACAAGGGAAAGAAACTTCGTGAGTTGTATTTTTTCTATCCAGTTCTACGATAAACCCGAATATGGAGTAAGACCGGCTCGGCGTGGTGGTGTATAGCCCATGGTGGTGGATCGAGTCATAGTCGTGTGCATTGCACATTGAGCTAGCTAATACAAGCAATGATTTAAACCTACCAGTAGCAAATTAAGAAATAATTTCATTTACTTCATAAAATTTAAACAAAAATAATTATGTGTAAATGAAAATAAATTTCAATAAATATTTAAACGTATTTTAATTATAAGCATTCATGAAACGTCACTCCGGTAAGTTTGTAGGTATATTTTAATACTTTAATGAATTCTTTAGTAATGTAGGTTGCGTACTTGCAAAAGAGATCTTGGAAGCTAAAAAACATAATGGTGATGAACATCTTGATAATATTATCAAACATAATTCACAATCTATTTTTCTTACACCAGTAAATAGCAATGAAATAGTAGATACAATAAATAGTTTGGGAAATAGTAAAGCAACTGGTCCAGATGCAATATCTATACGCACATTAAAAGAATGCAAACATTTAATTGCAAATCCACTAACATACATCATTAATAAAATTTTATATACTGGAATCTTTCCAGATAGTTTAAAGACTAGTTGGATTTGCCCCATCTACAAAGGTAAAGGGGACACAAAAAATCCTGTAAACTATAGGCCAATATCCTTAATTAGCAATGTAGCTAAAATATTTGAATCATGTATAAAAACTAGAATCATGAACTTTATAAATAAATGTGAAATTCTATCTAAAAATCAGTTTGGCTTCCAAAAGGGTAAGAGTACCAGTGACGCACTTGTTAAGTTAGTACAAGAAGTGAGTAATTTTAAAGACAAGGGAAACAAATGTGCAGCAATATTCCTCGACTTTAAGAAAGCATTCGACTCCATCTCTCATGAAAGATTACTATTAAAAATGAGCAAACTGGGGATTAGAGGAGTGGCTCTGAAACTAATGCAGAGTTATTTGGAAAAAAGGGTTCAAAGGGTCAAAGTAAATGGAGTGTTGAGTGAACCAAAAGAAGTCAAATTTGGAGTACCACAAGGCACAATTTTAGGACCAATATTTTTCCTTATATATATAAATGACTTATGTGAAGTTAATGTTGAAAATGCCAAACTACAAGCATATGCGGATGACACTGTGGTTATAGTTTGGGGAAAAAGCATGGAAGCAGTAACAAATAGGGCAAATTTGCTTTTGAATAACACAATTAAGACCTGGTGTGATAATAACTTCCTGACCCTAAATGCAACAAAAACAGAATGCATCCTGTTTGAAGAAAAACCCACCCTATGCAACAAAAATGATAGTAATATAACTATACATGGTACTTGGTGCTCGAATACCAGATCTTGTAAGTGCAAAAATATTAAAATTGTAGAACAAACAAAATACCTAGGGGTGAAAATAGACTATAAACTTAATTGGAAATATCACATGCTATACCTGGAATCAATACTAAGAAAACTGGCGTATAAAATTCATCTACTGAACCAAATACTCAATGTAAAAACATTAAAAGTAATATACTATGCCCTCATTCAATCTGTGATCACATATGGTATTGTTGTCTGGGGAGGGGTGGCTGATAAATTTATTAAACCCAATTTTATCTTACAAAAATTGATATTAAAAAGAATTTTAAAAAAACCAAAACTTTACTCTACCGTACAATTATTCAAAGAATTTGATGTACTGACGATAAGACAGTTATATATTTACAATGTGGTAAAATTTATAAAAGGAAAAAACTATCTATTGAAAAATAATTACCACACTTATGTCACCAGAGGAAAAACCTCTAAATCTGCAGCATTACCTTACTGCAAAAAAAGTGGAACACAGCTACAGTTACCATACTTAGCAACTAAAATCTTCAATTTATGCCCTAAAGTTATCAAAGATATACTTGATAAAACAGGTAATCTTAATAAACAGAATATGAACGTTATTCAAATATGGATAAAAGAGCATTTCTTTTTTGAAAATTTAAAAAAGCTCTTTATAGAATGAAATGTGCAATGTATGAAAAATTCTTATGTTTTAGATTTATGGTTTTATGTATGTTTGTCTGTTCTCTATTTCTATTGTATTTGTAATTTGTAAAAATAGAAGTTCCTAAAAATTACACTAGGATAGTATTGTAATAAATGTAATATGATGTATTGTACGATTACATATATATCTATATATTTTGTTATTGTAAATTCATTATTTGTAAACAATAGAAATTTTTAATTTCCTGATTCTTCATCAATTGTACTTTGATGTTATGTAATGTCTTTTTTTTCAAGTCATTGTATGTGCAATTAAATGGTGGATGGCCGGACAAGATTTGATAATCTTTTGGCTGTCGCAGGCACTATGCACGCTGTTGTGTGTTTGATTTTTTTCTTTTGTGATTTTTATTTTGAGTTGATGTAATTCCAATATTGTACAATTCCAATATTGTACAATATTGTACAATATTTTGCAGATTCAATAAAAAGAATCACGTGACGGAGATGAAGAAAGGAAAGCATCGTCACGTTGAGTTTTGTTTTCTCAGAAGAACGATTCAAATAGATGCCTGAAAGGAGTTGATGTTGACGTTGCTGTTTTAAATCAACCGGTGTCATAGCTGCATATTCCTTCATCTTAAACCACAAAAACAAAGGCGGTCATGACCTGCACACGTCAATGCCACAAGTCTGCTTCGGGATCAATTTATAACTTCAATGATGCATAGAAAAGATCTTCCTTTCCTCAGTGTTGCTGCAATCACGACGACACTGACGTTTTGCCCTCACCAAAGTCGTAACAATTAGTTTTTGCGTCATGGAGCCGAAGAAAAATGACGTCAAAACCTATTATAAAGAACCCTAAACATTTAATGGGAAACGACGCTCTAGATTCCGAAAAAATGTCCATAAATTAGATACTACCTTCAATATCAAACGGCACAGCCGATTTAATACCATGGTAGCCTCTACATACAGTAAAAGAACTTGCAAGTAGAGATTTCTAGCAACATAGTAAGACAAAATGACTAGTAAACGCAGAAAGAGATACCTTCAGCCTTAATAATATTTTGTATCAATTAGGATCTTTTAATTATTTGTATGTATTATGTATTAATGAAAATATATAATAACTTATTAGGTACCCTAAATTAACATATCTAACATAAATATTTCTATAATATATATAGAAATTATAATAGAATATAAAAAATTCAGCCTCAACTTTGTGGTAGGTCTCCACCATAAAGAAATTTGATTAAAAAGCACTTACCACCAATATTTTTACCTCTTTACCACCAATATTTTAATATGCGACCATGGTTTCGATCCTGTGGGTCATAATCAGGCTTGATGATGACCTAAAGGGTCGCATAGTAAATGTATAAGTGGTTTTAGTCAATTTTCTTTATAAATATTTCATCATTGAAATTTGTTGATATTCAATAATTAATGGAATAATATTTTTCAATCGCTATAATCTTTACAACATATTATTATATTATTCAAACAAAAAAGGAAAAATAAAACTCCGAGAAATGGATAGGTTTGGATCAAAACTTCAATTTTATACGAAGTCGATTGAAAAACGAAAATGTGGAGGAAGCAAATAGAAAGCTCGGAAAAGATCAAACCTTGAAAAGTAAGGACGGAAGTGATCGTGAAAAGGGATTATAATTCATTCATGAATGACGAGAAAAATCCAAGTCCTCGGGAAATAAAATAGGCTTGCATCCATCACAATAGAGAAATAGGGAAATCATTGCTTTAGAGTTACGCTCGAACAGAATGGGGCTCTGTCAGAATCAAGGAAACGTGAAATCGTTTGGTTTGCATAATAAGTCAATCGGAGCAAGACAATACCGACCTCGCGTGGACATTGCAACGTATCAGGAAGTTTATGATTTACATCCTTTTGAGTAACGGAGAGATGTTTAACAATCTTCGACTGAGCAGCGGCACGAAGGAATTTCACAAAAGTAAGAAATAAACAAATCGTGATGGTTGTTTTGATACAATGAGGGAAAGCTGAAGAACCTACACCCTCCTCTAATTTTATCTCTGAATTCTGACGATCTTTGCGACCATTATGGATATTTTATTACGTTTTTATTGTAGCAATGAAAACTTTGACAAATTCATCTTTCGAGGAAAGGCCTTAAACACAGATAAGTCCCCATTTGCCTGAATTCTAGAATGAAGATATAATTTTGAACATAACCCGAGAGCGAATATCAGTCAAATTTAATTTTTAAAACAGCGTATTTAATTTTGAAGCTCTCAACATTGTTCTTCCTGCAATTAGATCTGTTCTCTTGATAGCTGAAATTAATATAGCAATATTTTCTGGGATTGAGGTAGACGGTCCATTACTCTCGATGTTCCATAACTTTCACTTTCATTCACTTTTATTTTCAAGCCATAATCGAGCAGAAAATACTCTATTTAGCACTTTATTAAACAATGAGAACAGAGAATAACTCGGGAATCCAAATTTTTTGTTAAGGGCCGCATCAGCATCTGAGATGTCTCGATCTGCTCATAGTTTGTACATTAGTTGAAATCAAAATACACTTTCTTCCTATTCAGCAATTAAGAGGCAGGAAAATTGTTTCTAAACACATAGGAAAGATATCATTCTTAGAAACTGAGAGGCACATAGCGTTTGCTTGAGAGGATGGGTTAGGAACCCCGTCATTTTTCCCATTAAATCGACACTTTAACTCCTAACTAATTAAGTACCAATTAATACCGTAGGTGGAAAATTTTTTAAACGATTATGACTTGAACAGAGCAAAGTTAGTTTCATTTATTACTCATTTCACTATTATAAACTATATTTGACACTGTTGATTATAATAAACTTCACAATATTATATTCTAGCTTGATTTTTCTAATCTTTGATCCATTATGGCATTAAATCTATTACAGTGATTCACTTTGTGATCTTAATTAAATGAAATTAAAGACGGAAATTAAATTCGTGAAAATGAATTAATATTTAAGTTTTCTAAAATTATTGCCTATTGTAGACTTTAAACCATTGTATACCTTTTATACCTTAAAAATTTATTTAGATGAGAAGAAATTTTACACTAACGGGAACCTTTATGAGTATTACGTGAAAATTCCTACAACCGGAATTTCCCATAAAATCTCTTTTCGTTCGATTTCAGAATTGCCAATTATTCATTCAAGAGTGGAACCATTCTAATCGAAATGAGTACTCAAGTTTGAAGACTGTGTCAATACTTCCTATGCATTCAATTTCACTTATGCAAGGCAACCTGTGACCCCAGAAGCGATTTTAGTCAAGAAATCGTACCTGAAGAGAACTAGTATACTTAGACCTTTTCTATCAAGTTTTTCCCAAGGCTATGCCCTCGATTTCGACCGAGCGAAAAATTATTATCATTCAAATCAATAGTCATAAAACCTAAGTGAGTGAGAGAGATGCGAAAGTGACCCATAGTTTGTATTCGATGTGAGTAGGCACTATTCCTTAGCCGCTAATGTCTCGGGACAAGCGGACGGTAGTCACACTGCCACCACTTACATACCATCTAACACTTAACATTAAAGACTACACCAGATTTGAGGATTGGCAAGCTCCGCGTGACAGCTCTCGGTCAAGGTCGTTAACGAAGCATTTAGGGAAATCATAATTCTAACTTGTTAGAAAACAAGATCTACTGAGTTAATGAGCTAAGGTAAACATTCTATTGATGATCGAAAAACATTGAGAAGAAAACATTGATGAATCCCCTTCGAAATTTTAGATGGTTTTGAATATTATACAAGTACATTGAACATTATGACCGAATTTCCCAAATATTTTCATTTCCTAAAGGCTTGACTCGTTTGCAAAATTACATGAAAACAAATTTCGAGAGAGACGTAATTCTATTTACTGTAATGCTATTTAATGTCATTTCAGAAGTAAATTGAATTTCATCGTAATTCATTCCTTTAATGTCAAGTGGCCTATGAATGTTATTTCCGAGAATATTTTAGTGTTTTATAATGTCAATGATGATAGTTTCTTTCCCATTAATTACTAAGATTTTATCATAAACTTTTTTCTGCATAGTAAAAAGTGATGAACATGTGCCATTCACTGTAAAATATTAACAATATTAAAGCATAAATTCTTAAAATGTAAAGAAAGAGCAGGAAATTGACATTTTTATCCAGAGAAATTGTTTCAAAAGTATATGATATGAATTTTATTACCTGTCATTAGGAGCGCGACGATGATTATAAAGTGGTTTTCTTAATTTGTTTGGTTGAAGTCACAGAATGAGCCAATTTTCCGAATAAAAATAACTTTTAAATTTACTTGATTTATCATAAGTCTGAAAATTTGCTCATTCTCATTCTGAAGTTCAAGTGCAGAATTTGACCTCAAAAATAAAATCTCCAAGAATATAGGCTCCTATATTGATGAGAAAGTCAATTTAACATCTAAATACGCGTTTTCAAAGAACGTATAGAAATCTGGCATTCGTTAACCCGAAAAAGCATGCAATCCGAGAATTTATATAAGCCTCATGAATTTCATCGTTACCGCCTTTTAACAGAAAGTTAATTTGCCAAAAAAAACTATATAGATTAAAATAATTCACTCACCACGTTTTCCCTTTAACTTCTCTAAACGAGATCCATTCGACAATAACAAATCCAACAACAGCACACGTCCGGATCAAACCGAACCGCCTAATCTTCACAGAACCTCACGCATACGCAAATTCGCATGGACTGGAATCACTGGAATTCTCAAGCGCTAAGCAGAGAATTCGGAACACCTAGCGCGCTAGCAGCGTCGCCTTTCAACACCAAGAGTATTTTGCTGCCTTTGCTGCCATCTTCATGCTTTATAAAATACTATTTGAGATGATAAATATTGGTTCTTTGTTTGGTTTCGTTTTGTCGAGGTTCACACTGAAGATGCTGATTATTATTGAATGGGTGGAATGTTTCTACCCGCATTGATTTTAATTACTGCAAAAGAATGTAATCTCTGGTCTATTTTTTAACTAACGTTGTAGTTCGTAGTAATCCTTTGTTAAAAATCTTCAGAGTTTTTCGTCGTATCCGCCATATCAGTAAGGATCTTAAATACAAACATTCATAATGGGAAATTGTTTAATTAAACCATAATTTTATTAGTTACTTCAAGTTCCATTTCCGCTTGCAAAATCCATAAATGTGAAATTTAATGTCATAATCCTACTTTTAAATCGAAAATGATGAACTTAATGATTTCCCTTGCTTACATCAAAGAAAGTTTGATCGATAGCAATTCCAGAAGAGGCTTAAAGTTTAAATCAATATCTTGACAGTTGAGTAACATACGTATTTGTCCTAGTCAGAGAACGATTCTGCTATTTTTCATTTGCCTAAACTAATATTTTGTAGATGGATGTTTAAAAGAATATTTCTTTGATTCATCTTTTATATATTTCGAAGGACACGAATGGTTTGACTTCAGTAAAATGGAAAACTCCGTAAAAATGAAAAAAGCTAAGGTTAAAGATCCCCACGAAAAAACAGCTAGTGAAGATGAAAAGGCTCTTCTCCTGTCAAGGTGAATTATGAATTTAAAATTTCAATGTTGTCGTTGAAAATGTAAGTATTTGTCTTTGAAAAGTATGATTTTAACTTTTATTTCAAAGCGCAAAAATCTCCAAGAAAATATATTTTTCGAAGAAATATTTCTTATTCCAGCAGGGTGACCCTGTCACAAAATTTTGAAATAAAACACAAACATAATAAATTTCCACTAATTGTGAGAATGATTCATATTAATGTAAACCAATGTTATATAAAAACAAAAAAGTTGCACGGAATTCGTTATAATAGTTGAAATAGAATGGGAAATTCTATGATAATTGTAGGATATATTTGAAATAAAACTTTGTTACCAGGGATTCAGCATCAGGGGACCAATCTTCCTCTGAATCCTCTTCTGATGAAGATGATTTAGAAGATTCACAAGATGAGAGTAAAAAGGAAGAAGGTGAAGGAAAGTCAACAGGGAGAGGTGCAGAAGTATCATCTGAGTACTGGAACATTCAAAAATTAATTAAATATATCATGGTAGGATGCTTGCTCTGTATCAACTTTTTTCAAGATAAAATGTAATTGTGAACTCTTATACAAAAACTCTTATCTAAATAATACAAGAAAATTAAATATAAGAATCCTCTGATTCAAACATCTTGAATTTTAATTGAGAATGGCTAAATTGCAACTCTACTTGTTTAGCCTGTATGATTACTTAAATTGCCAATAATAAAAACATAACTGAAAAATCAGATAAGAAATAACATTTAATCTTGAGATGATAAACTAAAGAGTGAGCAATGCAATTGATTAATTAATTCAAGTATAAGTGTTCTCTCCTAATTACATTAAAAATTCATCAATAATGTAATCTCACAAGAGGCACTCTTTAAATAAGTTTGAACATGATGCATTTTTTCTTACCTTTACAGCTCAGAATCATGCATATAAATTGTTTTGAGACTTAAAATGTGAAGAAGACTTTCTTTAATTAGCACAGGGGTTCAAATTAGCTTGCTCTAGCACAGTTTCTTCAATGTTTTCTGGAATAAGAAGAAACTTGTTTTTCTTTACCAATATTACACTGAAAGCAATATTTCCCATTTATTTTTCTGAATCTGAGAATGTAGTGGCTACCAGTTTCAAATAATATGCAATCATTATTATTCATAGAATACATGGAGAAAGTCCTCCTCTAATCCCTGTTTCATACTCTTTTTTATAGTCATGGATCTCATTTTTAGCTTAAATAATTATATTGAAGCAGAAACAACTCATATTACTCAAATGTGATGTTCTTTTTCTTTCTATTCAAGTGACTCATATTTTAATGAATTTTCTTGCAGGCAGGAAATCAAACAGCTACAATTATTGCTCTTTGTTGTCTGAAAGAGCATGATTTGACAGAGCGTGTTAATATTACTGCTATTCTGGATATAGGAGGCTTAGAGGTGCTTATAAACCTTCTTGAAACAAAGGATTTGAAATGTAAGGTAATATAATAAACAAGTATGGAAAATAGATTATAATATTGAATTTTGTAATAGTCTTCTTTTAGTCTTATTTCTTCAGTTAAAAGTTTAATGACTTAAACAAAAGCCAATGGAATTTGTCTCATTTTTTTGCAAGATGAAAACTTTTTCCTACCATTTATCTCATAAATTTTAATTGTTATTGATTTAGTTTGATCAATGTTAATGTAATATCCTTTCACTAAATCAGCTATTTTCTCTGAGCTAATGATTCTATTACAATCTTTATCTTAAAAGTTTTATTTCCAAAAAATATTTTACTTGGAATCCATGCCTACATAGATTCCCTTAACTTATATATATTGTAAAATTGTGTATCAGATGCATATCACACAATCCTCTTATTGAATTCATAAGAGATCTTATTTTTTTCCAGATAGCTGCATTGAAAGTTCTGAGTGAAATATCAGGTGATGCAGAAGTGAGGCGGCACCTCACAGATTTAGGTATAGTGCCACTTTTGGTGCTTACCTTGGCTCAACCTTACAGGGAGCTCCAAATATTAGCAGCTGAAACTCTCGCAAATGTTGGACGAGTTAAGAAGGCTCGCAAATTAGTGCGACGATACTATGGTATTCCTAGATTGGTGAGAGAGCTATTACTCCTATAATTAATTACCTCTCTAGAAGAACAGATGAGCAATTGTCTTTAATTATTAAAGGGAAATTTATTCATTATTATAAATTTATTCCTTATTTCATTTTTCAGCCAGAAGAACAAGAGAGGAAGAATAGGGATTATTTTCATAACATTGTACATTTAATTTGAATAGATACTTTTATATCCTATTTCATTCACTTCTCTTTCACCTTGTGGTTGATCGTTGTTCTATTGAGTTCATCACATCAAAGCATTATTGGTTTAATGATAAATGAATATTGTTCAAATTAAAGTTGGGATTGTTTCATAGTCATGATTTTCTGTTTGTGTTAGAAGTCCTTTTAAAAGTGCTTTGACAGCTAAGATCATTTGGCAGATATAGGCCCCCTCTAGAAACTGAATTGGGGACTGCTTTCTCAAAAAGGGAACACTACCCACTTGGCTATCTATGAGCCCAAAGTTTTGAGATCCTGCTGCTACATTGTGGAGAATGGAATTTCATTTTTTTCGGCACAGGATTGAGCAAAATGTATCTATCATTTCCTTTTTTCTCAGACCTGTTCATGGCTTTGATAATATGAAATTTATTTAAGATATGACTGAGCTGAGAAATGACATTCCTTCCTATCCCATTCAGTGCTATTCTTTGAAGAAAGTATCAAATGGTCATTATACAGCACTTTTAAGGATCTTTTCTCCTTTGATTTTCTTTCTCTTTTAGTCTGAAATCTGATAGATTTAATAAATAATACAATTTATATGCACAGTGGTTATATTTTATTATTTATGAATCTCATGATGTTCATTGTGTTAGATATGGAAATTCACATAATTAAGTTTCATTGAGGAGTCAAAATAGAATATTTGCATTTCAATTTTACAAATTTCTTTTTAAATAATTTTTAAGATTACCTTAAATCCTGTGTGTAGAAATTCTTCTCTTAGTTTTATGGAACTGAGATTCACTTACCTGGAAGTGTGTTGGTTCAAAATTTATTTTTAATATTGTTTGTACAGGTTGATCTGTTAGACTCTGCATCCCCTACTATACTCTCTAAAGACCCAAAAAGCTTAACTTCTGCTGAGATGGATGCTTTAGCAGTTTCCAGAGCAGGAGCAAGGGCTTTGTGGTCATTATCTCATACTTGGCGTAATCAAGAGGCTATGAGGAAGGCTGGAGTTGTTAGGCTGTTGGCAAGACTTTTGAAAGCCAAATTACATCCGGATGTTGTAGTTCCAATAGTTGCTATTGTCCAGCAATGTGCATCTCAGGTAACTGTGACTCTATGTTGATATTTTCTGATCTATGACCTTCACCATACCAAATAATCATAAAAACATTACAGAAAAGCTACCAACTGGCTATTCAAACTGAGGGAATGATAGAGGGACTTGTGGAATACCTTGCAGAGGGAACAACTGAGCTGAAGAAACATTGTGCATCAGCAATATTCAAAGTAAGTGTAATCTCACCTTTTTATATCACTAATTGAATGAAAATGGGTTGGTTAATATGATGATCATAGCTATCAACTTGGTGTTCAACCTTACACAAAGAATTATTTCTTTATGAATAGGAATTAAAAATATTCTCATTCAATCTTATAGATCGAAAATTGGGAATGTGAGGACAATTCAAAAGTTTGGTTGAGAACATGTATAAATTAGTAATCTCTTATGAATATAAATAAATAATTTCATCAAGGAGGAACACAATATAAGTCTGAATTATTTTCAAAAGGAAGGGTATAGTGTGTATATATTATTATTAAATTAATTCTTAATCAGCATTTCATAGCAAACAATTTTTGGTGAGCAAACCTGCCTCTTAATTTTTAACAAAAATCTTACCAAGGCAGGGAAGGATTTTAATGAATTGTAAATAATCTCCATGAATTTAAAGAATTTCTTTGGCTTAAAAACAGAAAATGTCTTTGCTATTGGTGTACAGTGTGCTGAAGATGAAACAACTCGAGATCTTGTCCGTCAACATGGAGGTCTTGAGCCTTTGGTTAAGATTGCAAGCGATGCCTCTTTGAGAGGACTGAAGTCACTGCTGGCAGCTGTAACAGGTGCAATTTGGAAATGCTCTATTTCATCAGAAAATGTTAGTAAATTTGAAGAACTTAGGGTTATGGATACTTTGGTTGAACTACTGATGGTGGAAGAAAATGAGGAGGTAATATATTAAAATTTAATCCTTTCTTAATTTCTTAAGAAATTCTTGCTGGTTTGAGAGAAAACTTTGTGCTGCAATGTAACCTACAAAACTGCATTAATGAACTGTAATACTTTAATAAGGTTTCTTTCATGTGGAGGTCTCATCATTCTCATATGAAAATATTTTAGTATTCAATGACTACAAAACAATCTAGGGTTATCGCCACTTTTCTAGCTGTTCCAAGCTGTGTGTGTGGTGTGTGAAATGTGATCATAATTGCTGCCATAATTTTAACGTAAGGATCTTCTCATAAGGAAATTTATATAGCAAACTCATTGTCCAAAAAGTGACATATTTGATGAAAAATTATATAAACGCAATTTTTTTCCAAACTATGGCATGAGATACTGATATTATAAAAATTGTAAATAAAAATAAAATTTTCTTGCATGTCACATGCTTGTCATCACCATTTGTGTAAGAACTTCAGTTTAGTTTATGAGCAGATGTTAAATAGAAGGTTCAGGTTAAAATTTTTCCACAGGGTTAGAATTCCAGTCTCCTTCATAAGAAACCATTAGAAACTCCTCTGAATTTTATTTTCTATATCACATGTCTAGTTAATCTTATCAGATATAGATTTACATAAAAGAGAAAAAGAAGATGCAAATAAAAAATGAATTTTTCCTCAAATACACATAAAGAGAAGTACTTTACTTTTTCATAAGTTCTCTCATAAGGAGAATATAGGTCTAAACCAGTTAGTTACATGTCTGAATTTTAGGTTTTGGCATAGTTACTGGATTGGCTGAAATGCTGATGTACATACTTAGTAATAAGAGAAGATAGAAGAGGGATAAGAAGGAAGATGTAGTTTTTTGTGATTTCTTTTGAGGTACTCACGAATGTTGTTGGTGCTGTAGCAGAGTGTGCTCGTTTTCCGGCAAACAAGGCAGCACTTCGGATTGCTGGTGGGATTCCACCCCTTGTAAGCCTTCTTTCTGGTGGAACAAATGCATCACTTCTTGAAAATGCTGCGAGGGCTTTAGGGGAAGCAGCTGAGGAATTAGAGTCCATGGAAATCATAGAGCAGCTAGATGGTGTCAGAATGGTTTGGTCCATGCTCAAGCGCCCTTATCCTGCAGTACAAGCTGCTGCTGCTGCAGCATTGTGCCCTTGCATTCAGAATGCAAAGGTAATGACTTGTTAAAATATCATTTCAAGTTCGGTAGCTCAGGGCATGTTTGTATATGAAAATGCTAAATGAAATTCTATGAAATATCCTTTCATCCCATACTGTTGTAATATGCATGTGTTTCTTTCACATGTAGGACTCTGGTGAAATGGTTCGCAGTTTTGTTGGTGGATTAGAACTTATTGTTGGACTACTGAGATCAACTGATAAGAGAGTTCTAGCATCCGTATGTGCAGCTTTATCCATTATAGCCATCGATAGAGAAAACTTAGCTGTTATTACTGACCATGGCGTTGTGCCTCTCTTATCTGATCTTGTATTGACCGTGAGTATTGAATCAATCTATTCATACTTGTATTTTTAAGATAGCTGGAATGGAGAATTGTTATATCAGTTTGCAGTGGAATTATTTATGGAAATAATGGTGAATACATCATCCTTGACTGGATTTCTATCAACTTTCAGCTTTTAATTTAGAAATTATCAGTAACATAAAAAATTAAGGAATTCCAAAGTAATGTGGAATTCAGATTTAAATATACTTTCTACGATAGTATGAAACTTTCATTCTTTGCAAATCTTTAACACATTCCTTCTGATAAGAGCAATTTAACTAAAAGTTGAGTTTGAAATTTTAATATTTTAACTGATTTTTCTGTGAAGCTGTAGATTATCTTCAAATTCATCTTTTCTTGAAAGTGGGGCCTTTACTACTAGAAATGGTCTACACATAGAGATTCAGACCATTGATGACCCTTTGCTGAAATCATGTTATTATTTCTAAAATCTTATTCTTGCTATAAAACTGTCTCATTGTCTGCTTAGGAGGCAGGATGGACAATGGAATTCTTAAATTCTGTAATTTCCAGCAAATAATGGGATTTTCTTTACTCACTCAAGATATATAAATTATTATAGGAATTATAAATATATTATAAATTATTATAGGAAAGATAGTTTCTGATTCCTTTCAGTCCATATGATTCTTTCTTTTAATAATTATTGATTCTTTGCACCAGTCATGAGGTCTTGCATCAATACCTTTCAGAAATCACTGCCTAATTATTATATTGTGTATAAGTAAACTTAGTTTTTTCTGCAAACCTACATACTCATGTATTGGTTGGTCTATTGCATAAGCCAACTCTTTATTTTTCCATAGTCATTAAACATTTCTGAATATTTGGATTTTATTATAACTAAGAGTAATATTCATAAATGCTTATTCTCTAAGCAATAATAGAAGGTAAAGATATGATTTTATGTACTAACCTTGTTATTCGTCATTTTGTAGGGCACTGTTAAGTTTCAGGCATTAAAAATTCAGTTCCAGATTATAAATTTTGCCAGATTCAGTTTTTGCTTGTAAATAATTGGTATATTGCATCCTAATAATCTGCTGGGCTCATATCTACAGATTATGCTGCATAAAAATTATAAAAAGGCTATTTGCAATCTGTCTCTCTCATGTATACGTCAACACTAGATGTTTTTCATTGAATATTTCTATTTAATGGGCAACCTTTACACGAGTATTTATGGTATCTCAGATGGAGAAAGTTAAAAGGGTTTGGCAATGTATTGATGCTAGTCACTCTATAAGAAATCAAGGACTACTCCATATACCAAAGTAAACCCTGAAAGGTCAAGTAGTTGCCATTTCTACTTTTCTCAGTGGATATTATGAACTGTAAGCAATAATATAATATTGATGTAGCCACTTATAGTGCAATTACTGTAGGTGTCAAATAGGATGGGAAACCCAGTAAGGAGAAACAGCAAGAATAAAGAATTGGGTGAAAAGAAGAAAGAAGATGAACTCTCTGAGGAGGTGACAGGGAAAAACTCTTACTTTGTTTTTTTTTTCATAAAGCTGACACTGAATGGAAATTTTCCAGTTTTACTACTATTTTCTTCTCATAAATATTAAAATTTTTTATGCATTTTACTATCATTCCTTGCTAACTGCATAAGATATTTAACTTAAGTGGCATGTGATAGGACAGTCAAATGAAAGTAGATCAATCAACTTGCAGACAAATATATAATTTTCATGCAAATAAGAGCTACCCATACATGGTGATTACTGAAAGAATTTTAGAATCCCTTAGAAAAGTTACTACCCCGCCAAAGAGGAAGAATACTCAAACGATAGCATTTCATTAATGAAGCAGAGCAGTTTTTTCATTAGCAGTTAACACAATAAAAACTTCCAGTCAATATTGCTGAATTCTAATATAAATTATTGTATCTGTTATAAAATGTATTTTGTCTGGATGTTAGAATTGGATGCTCTAACACTTGTTGCCAATGGTACCTAATAACAGCCCACAAAGGGTTCAACACTTTCTAGATATAAAACTCATCACTTATACCTTATATTTGCAAATACTCTGGATATACTATAGATATTAGAGACCTTACCACCAGTTTTGACTAGCTTACTTTCATTTTATTTGGTATTAATTTTTTCATTATCTAATATTGATTATAATTTTTTACCGTAACCTTGCATATTTTTAACAACAATATTTTTCTTTAGATATGAGAGAGAAGCATGAAGGAATCCTTATCCTGAGCACAAATATATTAAAATATTAAATAATTTCAACCTTAATTACAGAATACTTCATGTTAAATACTAACTAATTTCCCTTTCTAACAATTACACATATTCAGGTTAATGTTTATTTGTGAGCCATTGGCATGCTGTAAACTGATGTTTCCAAAATTTTTCATAGCACTGCCCACTTTGTTCCAAACTTAACATCCCATAACCATCATCTATAATTATTATTCTTAGTGTGGCCAAATTCAGAGCATAATAAAAAGATATATACAGAATGTAACATTCAATGGATATTCTTTGATGTTTTTTTCTGTTTAGAACCTATTATCATCTCATTAAAGGAAGAAGATCAATAGCTATGTAAAATACCCTTGCTCCCTTAACAGTACCTGAGAATCCCCCAATAGCTCTTTGTCAGTATTACTCACTTTGAGAATAGTAGCTCTAAAAACATTGATAGAATTCTAAATAATGCCTCATATAAAAAAATATTTTCATAAGGAAATACTTTTAGCTTTACTAAGGTTTAGTCATTACTAAGCAAGATTTCCAGTAATTAGTCAGTCATTAATTTATAATAATGGAATTATTGCTTTCACAATCCTAAACCATTCCACAATTTTCATTTGACTGTACCTTGTAATGTAATGTAATTACCAGTGGTAGCAAAGAAACTTTTGCCAGCAATAAGTATATTTGATAATTCATTTGCTATGTTCAAATGCCTCCCATCACCAGTTATGCTATCACATATAGCAGTGTGATACTGTGTATTTTTAAGGCATGTAAACAAATTGCTGGATTGCTTCCACTTCCTCTAAAAAATGAAGCAGTTTTAGTCTTCATTATGAAAAGCCATTCATGATGAGAGCTTTTTTTGTCTAATATTCCTTTGTCAGAGGTAGACTCACTATGATTCTGTCTCCTATTTGTTAACTGACAGCATCATTGCCATGCATTTTATCTAACCCCTGTATATTACAGTGTACCATTACTATGGTATTATTATATTTTTCTACCTTCTTATTTGTTTGGCAATGCTTAAATATTCTTGCTTTGGTATTAAAAGGATTATCAATTTATATATATATATAGTTTTTACACTCTTATCATGAGACAATCTTTTATGTATGTGATATTAAGCTTTGAATGCAAACTATAACAAACAATTTTAGAAGGTTGCATAAACCACTTGCACTATAATGAATACAAAATTGCTTTCATTATGCTGTATCAATTTTTACTCTGCTCAAAGATAGGAAATGTGTAATATTATTGAAGATTTTTCTATCCCAAATAAAAAGGCATAACTGAAAAATGTAGAAATACCAAATATTCGATTATTTAGTTCTTATGGTAATATATGCACTGTCTTTGAGCACAGTAAAAAAAATCAATAAATTTTAGCTAATATTCATGCTTTAATAATGCTTAATATGTTTGATTTCTCCAGATATCACTTTGGAGTATGCTTGAACTGAAATGCTTGAGTGAATGATATCCATTTCCAGAGATATTTTACCATCTTGATTTGTTTGGAAAACAATTGCATTTTGTTACTTTTAATACAAGATTTTCTTTCTGCACTTTTAATGTAGTGAAAATTACTAAAAAGAGAAGTTTTCAAGAAAAATTGCATATATCTTATATAAAATTACTTTACAAGTTGTGAATGAATCATTCATATTAGAGTATCATCTGGTTAACTATATAAGATGTCATACATTCACAAAATATAACTTCAAATAATGAGAGAAAGTAATAATCTCCTTCCATTTGCTTCTAACAGAATGATGACCGATTACGCCAGCACTTGGCAGAAGCTATTGCCAATTGTTGCCAGTGGGGAAATAACTGCCGTGACTTTGGACGCCTTGGTGCAATCACTCCACTGGTAGCATACATGGCTTCATCTGATCCGCTTGTTCATCGTTCAACTGCACATGCTCTTCATAGCCTCTCTAACGATGCATTCAACTGCATCACAATGCACCAAAGTGGTGTAGTTCCGGTAAGTAACCATACTTCATTATTCTCATCATTAAATCTCACAGCAGATTCTTCACGTCACTAATTTTTGCCTAAATTTCAGTACCTTTTGGAAACAATTGGATCAGAGGATGAAAAACTGCAAGAATCATCAGCTGGATGCCTAAGCAACATAAGGAAGCTAGCTTTGTCTGCTGAAAAATATAAATACACACCTTGAAATAGAGTCATTTTTAAGCTTGCAATACTTTAACTTCATCAAAATAAGTGAATAAAATTGCTAAATAGAGATGAAACAATCGCAGTGTACAAATTATAATATATCTAAAGCAATCGAATGAAATGGTGTTTATTTGGAACATAACTTTTGAACAAAGAACTTTTCTCACAACTGGATCTTCCATCTACGTTTTTCACTATAATGAGAGAGAAATACAAGAGGGAGTAACAAACTCATTGAAGTGCTATTTCTTAAACCTTTCACTGCATACTTGTTGCAGTGAAAATTTCCAAAGAGAATGCAAAAATATGAAAAACCTGCTGATAGAATGCTGAATAATGAGCATGAAAAAATGCTGATAGAAATAAATTTCTGGAGGATTTTCAAAGAAAAATTATCAAGGTTATGAGCACATGAAATATCATTGAATATTTCTTCAAAAGTAAACTTCTCAAAAGGAACTATTGGAGTAATTAGAATATAGCCAAAATATTTCTTTTTCCATTTATTGCATCAAGAAATTGACATTGCAGGATTTAAGTAAGATACAGTCAATCAAAGTCAACTCTCACACAAATATCATAACAGTTCATGGGCATTATTTTTCTTGATCAACGCAAAAGTTATTTATTACATCAAAATCATGTTGAAAGTTATATTCTTTTACTTTTAATTTTTACATCCACACAAAAAGTGAAGTACAGAAACTTTGAGTAACTTGTGTTGGTACCTTGGCAGTATATATTTCAACACAAATCTTTAGAAGCATGAAAAATTCTTTTCAGAGCATGATAATGCATAAAAAACACCAGACACTTAGTCCTTACTTGGATATCAGTCCAATAACACTTCTAAAATTACAAAGATGTAAAGATGACGTCAAACGTCTTCACATCTCATTAACACATGATAAAGCAATAAATTTCACTAAATTTACCAAAGAAAATGTTACTAAGATTTATCAAATATCTATCCAAGAGGAATGTCCATGAAATTATAATGGTGAGCAGTAATTAATTGAATTCGACACATACAAATCAAAGTATCCAAAACACCAATTTTGTAAACAATTACTACATTTCAAAATTATATGTTGCAATAAAGAAAATTTAATGAATTTTACTCACTTAAAATACCAAAGGAAATCAATTTTTTATCATGGCTCAAAGAAACTTCTAAAGTATAATTCATTCTTATTAATTTCAAGAAAACATCTTTTATATGCATAGATGTTAACATGAAACACTGAATAGGAACCATATCATCTACAGTACAACTGATGAGATTAATATGTACTATGTAAGATGATATTAGTGTAAAAAGAATCTTAGGAAACAATATTCACTTATCAAACAATTTCCATCAAAACAATGACTTTCAAACATGAAAAACAAAAATTATTCATTGATCTTTCATTTTTATCACTAACCCTTAATGGTTGCTTGCTTTTGCTGCAATCAGTCAAAGTAAAGAATTAACTCTGATAAGCATGAAGAACAACTCAGTCCATCATCTAAAAACAAAAAGGCACAGATTTTCTCCCTAGATTTTATCAAAAATACTTAAAAGTAATACAAATGTTAATAAAAATTGAGCGGGGTGTCATCAAAAAATTAATGACTTATTTAATCAGTCTTATGGCTCATATCTGGGTATGAAAAGAATCACACCCTTAATCCAGGGCTAAATCAGCCTTGAGGATTCAAACAATATCAAATGCCAAACAATAGCAGATCAGTCTTAAGATCAACCTTTACAGTTCATACCCGTATACTTATTTGTTAGAACTCACGTTTAGAGACATTATCAATGCTATGTGTAAAATGACATTCATAATCAAAATCTGATATTTCTCACAATCACACCTGATTTAACCAGGCAGAAATATCGCACAATTAGCATTAATTACCTGGCCTATATTTATAAAATTTCACCCTTTCACAAAACTAGGAAACTAAAATTTGATCAGGCACAGGAACTTAAGATAACATCTTTTTATGTTGCACAAAAAGACAGGAACAAAATATAGTTGCCTCATCATTGTGGTAACGACCTTGATAGTAATATCAATGAACATAAACTACTTGCCATATAGCTAACAAAAATAAAAGTTACACATGACTTCAAAAATATTCAATCTCATGAACTTATGACTGTGTTAAACAGTATTCAATAATGCACATGATTATTAAGGCGTTGCAATGTTACACAGGCAAAATCCACCTTTGACATTGGACTTCAGAAAATCAATTGGTTAACATCAAACAAAAGACTTTTAAAAACATAAACTGTTATAAAATTGTCTAGACATTCATAAGAAAAATATAAAGCAAAAGGTAAAAAATTCATTTTCAAACAAAATTCATCACACCATTATAAAACAGAGCAATGCAATACTCTGTAACCTCTTTTCCATCCACTACTGTCCAATGGCCCATTGATTCCTCCCAAATGTTCCCTGAGTGAACCCATTTAACAACGGGTCAGAGGTAGCAATATTAAGCACAATGGGAACCTATGGTCCCTAAACAATCATGCTTTCCTTCAACACTTCGCTTATTGTGACAATTTTATAAGGAACTTTTGAATTGTACACACAATCAAAATTATTATTGTCACCCATGCTATGCAAAAAGGTAATTTAAGCATTATATCGCACATGGTAGTGCATTTAATTTTAAGACAATCACAATAGATTAAAAATTAATCATTTGAAATCAGAACAAACTGTTCTATTGTTCATATAAATATTTTATCCATTACAGAATAAAAATCATGTAAATAATTATTTTCTGAGGTACTGATGAAATGTGACATAGAAGAAGCAATTGCAGTAGTTAGAGCTAGAGCTAAACTAAAAATTATCACTGAAAAACATGGAAGACTTCCAATATTACCAATTGCAATTAACTTATCTAAGAGCCATTTATGAGAAATAGTTAAAATTCAGTTCAGTCTTAGAATTTAAGATTTTTACATGAGAGCACCATCAATTATGGGAATAGCCCATGATATCTTCATGATTTTCAGCAGTCAGCAATTTGAACTATATAAGGTACTTACTAAAATCATGTGATTTTTGACTCCACGATAAGCTTTATATCAAGGCATTTCTTTGTTTTACGAGTAGGCCTCTGAAGTTATGAGTAAATCATTAACTTTTATAACAAACTTCTAAACATATCAAACAGACAATAAGCAACAAAAATTTCTCGGAAAACAATCCTATCTCCTTTGATTAAAAAATAAGTATAGGAATAAGAAAAATAATTGAAAATATTACAATAAAAATAGCTTTGCAGATCATAAAAAGAAGTTAATGATAATACCAAAAGACAGGCTAGTAAGAATTTTATATTAAAGATAATTTGGAATTTTTAAAAATATATGCCAACTCAATACCTACAGATAAAAGTATAATGGAAGACAAATTATTCCCACTTCAGACACCAAAGAAACAAGGAGGAAATCTGATATTGATAATAAGTAACCATTCACCAGGAAGGTTTGTCAGTAAAATTAAGTGGCCCCTACTTAGAGAAATTCTTTCCAATATATTAAGTATTCAAGATGTACAGACTTTGGGAATGCATATAGGAATTAACATTACAATGTGCTCAAAATAGAGCTGTACATCAAAATTTTTAAGTGAGCAAAAGGTGACCCCAAAATTCAATTAAATTACTTTGTTTTGAAGAAAATAGGTAATTTGGAGTATCTTTGGATTCAGAAGGAAATTGAAGTTAAAAATTCGTAAAAAATATAACTTTGCACTGCAAATAATCTCATTTTTAATGAGATTTATATCACTAACTACCACAACTTTAAAAAGTCTAAAAGAGTTTCCAAAAAGAATGTACTGATGTCAAAATTCCAACCTTGTTACAATATACTCAGTCTTTTAAAGTTGTAAAAACTAAAGCAAATAATTCATTAAATTGCTACTTTAGATAGAGTTAAAATGAACTCATTTAACCCTTTTCATCAAACTCTTTTAGTAAACCTGTACCCGATTATTTCCAAAATCTACAACCACAACATGGCCATTAGGAGTGACACAGATTCCAGATGGTCGGTCCATTTCTCCAGCCTTGGTCCCAAAGGTTCCCCACTGACATAAGAATGTTCCATTCGGCTCAAATACCTGTATCCGGTTGTTTCGAGAATCAGCAACTATTATCCTTCCCTCTTCATCCACTGTTACACCCTAAAACCAGCAGCACAAACGTTAATTCAAAATATAATCATATGTCAGCCTTTCATAGTAACTTCTAAAATTAAATTTTTAAGGTATTTATAAGATAATGTATTTAAGATCAAAAATGTAAGACATTAAATTTTTAGAATTTTTAAAGATGCAAACAAAGTGGATTTTAGGTTCAAGAATATACAGTGTATTATAAAAAAATTGTGTTACCCAGAAAACATATATGGAGTATGTAAGAATCACCACAGACAGAAATTAGAACGGTTAACCCTAAAAAGATAAGCTACCTTTTTATAAATAAATCCTTTAATCTGCGGTAATAGCAGATCGATAAATAATAATAGACAAATAATCATTGATACTGATTAGTTAAATAAATTTAGGATGCTAATGTATGTAATAAATAAAACCAAAATATATTGATACGAGACTTATAAACCCTGAACTTAATAGTATTTTTCTTATGACTATTTTCTAGTAGATAATTGGTGCATTATTAAAATAATGAAAAATAATAAATATTACTACATGATTTTAATTCAAATAGAGTAATAATAATAAAAAGTGATGGAAAAGTACAATAATCAATACTTAAACCTCATACTAAATATGTAACTTATGTGGTTATTAACAGAAAGATGTTACTAGAATCTGAAAATGCTGTTTGGTGAGTGATAAATAAATAATTAAGAATTGAAAAAAGAGCATATCATGAAATCATCACATGAATTACAGAAATGTGCATAGGCTACACAATCATCAAAGCAACAAACTATTTTCATGCATGCTAATAGGTGCCACTTATTTCAGAAAAATATTGTGATAACTCAGCAACCCTCAATTTCTATGGAAAAATTCATAGAACATACCTTGATTTTAAAACAAAATTATGGCATATATTAGGAAAGTTAACCAAAGACTTTGAAATTCACTTACCTGAGGTCTCATAAACTGCCCAGGGCCACTGCCTGAACCTCCAAGAGATCTTGCATTTTGAAAGTCAGGATCAATCACAACTAAGATATGGTTATTGAAATCTGTGACAACCACATGGTGAGTAGCCCAGATACCATTAATGGGACCACTGTCTCCATTGCCTGTACATCCATTTCCATCAGATGCCATGGAAGGTAAGGTATTGCTCACAGGTTTATCTTCAGAAGGAAGCAAATGTTTTCCTTTGTGAGATAAGTTGTTTTGAAAAGACATTAGCTTCTCTCCACCTTTAATCTTCCTGCTCTCAGGATGAGGAAAAGTTAATGGAGTAGTATTTGTTTTCATTGGGTGTCGGAAGAAACAAACACCTCGTGGAGAGTCAAAGTGCTTCCACATCCCAGGAGCATTGGATCCCTCAAAGCCAAACTTCTGAAGAAATACTCCAGCTGGAGTAAAAAGTTGAATTCTGTGGTTCCGAGTGTCAGACACAACAATAGCACCAGAATCAGGAGCACAATCCACATCCCAAGGATAATGGAACTGGCCCACTCTACTGCCACGCTCACCAAACATCAAGAGAAAAGATGCGTCAGCAGCTGAAAATACCTGATCATGAGAGAGGAAAACAACTTATTAGAAAAGCTGATAAGCTACTCTCTTACATTAATCATAGATCTTAAGTAGCAACTTCTTACCAATGATTTAGCATCCTACAATGCATAAGAATAATTTACACCAATTATCTAGATGATTAAATCTGCCCAAATTTTTAACATCAAACACTTTTAAAATAGTCAATGTTGTATACATCTTGACTTTTTGACCTTCTGAAATGTATCTGATAAATTTAATATACATAAATATTATAATAAATTTACTCAAAAAGATTATTGAAAATTCTTAAATCTTATTCGTAATGACAATTTGGTCAATTTGTCAAAACAATTTGATCAAATAAAATGACAATAAAAGAAAAGGTGAATTCTTGAAGGGTTGAGTGCAACAGAAGTTGGACGATTCCTGGTGTAATATTAACATTTACAAAATCATGATTAATTTACATAGTAAAATCATCAGTCAAAGGCAAGAAAATGTAATCACCTGTATCCTGTGATTATCCTTGTCAGCAACAACTATGCGACCCAAACAATCACAAGCCACACCTGCTGGACGTTCAAATTCTCCACAGCCTGAGCCCTGAGATCCAAATGCTCGAATAAATCGCCCGTCTGATGAAAATATCTGCAAGGAAAGAAATATTTAAAAACGTTATGTGTGCAAGTTTAAAGTTTATTTTAAAGTTTTTGCATGAAAATTTTAAAAGGTAATAAGATAATTTTTGACAAAATATACAACAGCTCTCAAATACATAATTTGATTGCAAGTGATTTAACCAACCTCACATAATTAAAAAAATCTTTCAATCAAAAGATTTTATACATTTCATACCAGGAATATTTTTACTCCTAAAACTTCTACCTCAATTTCCTCTGTAGCAATTAATTTATGGATAAATATGAAATAAACAAAAATTGTTAAAACACAAGACTTGAATATCCTTACATATTTATATCTCTAGGTCTTTGTATCACATCATGAAAATGTTTCATGCATATTTTTCATGATGGAAATTTTCATTTCACTTTAATCATGAGATTAAATAAGTTTAAATTAATCTGTGCAATGCAAAGAAAGATATTAAACTGATAATCTGAATATAAAATCAGTAATTTACCCTAATGAAGTAATTAAATCAATTATTGATACCAAAGTATAATTATAAGATGTAACATGTATCTTCAGATGGAAATCAAATTCAAAATTTGAATAAACTTTTTATGGTCAAACAGCATGCACTGAGTAAAGCCAAGTTTTCTGCTTAAACAGATGTCCCTCACAGAAAAAGCATTTGTTGTTTACAATTAATTAACAATAACTTTGTATTCCCTCCAGTTTTTTCATTGACCCTAAACTTTTTCAAGCCACTGTCCATTAGGTTTCACAAATTTATACCAAATGCCCACCAGCTATAATGATAAATCCTCACTTATGTCTAGGCCTGGCCTTCACTGCTCTCCTACAGCTATCTCCCTTCCTCTAGATCAACATACCACCCTTCAGGTAGTGCTACACTGGTAGGTAGAACCACTGAACCTGCTACCTTCAGGTAGAATCACTGAGTTTGAGATTCAGGACTAGTACATCTCAGCCAGAGTGAATAATCCTTACTCAGATAATTTTAGGAGAAAACCTGAATTTTTATAAACACTTACTTGTATGCGATTATTGCTTCTGTCAGCAACAACAATATTCCCTCGCTTATCTACTGCAACACCCCATGGTCGACAAAGGCGTCCTTCTTCCTCACCCTCACCCCCAAATACCAACATAGGGCTCCTTATACTTGTATAATCACGAATTCGATAAACTTGTACTACAAATGGGCTGCCACGGATGTGTTTCCCTCTCAGCAAAACATAGATTGAGTGAGAGCCTTCTTGTGAAGGTATCCAAGATGCCCTAACTGTACCTCTTACTTCTTGGTTATACTTTTCCACAGTTCCGCCAATCCAAGAACCTAGATGGATAGATGAAAATTTTAAATATTAGATGAAAGTCACATTGTGACAAAACATGGCAAATCGAATAAGCCTTTCAAATTGGGTCTTGCTGTATCTGCAAGTTAAACCATCTAAAAATGGTTAAGGAAAGACGTAAAACAAAACAAATTAGTTCTGGAAGGGTCTCCATTCTAAACTTAAACCCCGATTTGAATCAGGGTTGTAGTTTTGTAAATATTTTGTAAATATGCATTACTGGCAGAATTTACTATATATACTTGTATACAAGGTCATTCCATGCTTTTGCTGGAGGTGAAAGACATGACACCCTGTCATCCATTATATATTTTTTAATATTTTCCTATATTTTAGTTAAAATAATAATTACAGGAAAGGGAATAGTAAGTTTTTTAAAGAAAACATCCATTATCCATATATGTCCATAAAACATTTTTTTCTAAATAAAACATCTAATATCAAGAAAATCTAGACTGAAATATTCAACTTGCCACCCCCAATCAGAGGTGTCTAAGGCAGTTGCCTCACCATCTCATCTGTTGACACAGCCATTTAATAGAGATTGATCTTTTCTTAATTCAACACCTAAATTTTTACAGCTATTACTTGTTCTCAAGCTCTATCATTTTAAAAATTATTATCATACTTTTTATTCAGTGAGGTTAGACCCATGTTAACATCTCTTACTTATAAGCACTTAAGTCAGAGATTGTGAATAATTATCAAACTGTACATCATTTACTCCCTTTATTTCAATATAACAACCGTTGAAATCTACATGAGATATTTTAGTAGAATTTTTACTCAGATTTAAAAGTTTTAACTAAAACACATTGTTTGTATGGTCTCACATTTTGTATTGCTCTCAGATTATTATTAACAATTGCATAGTTGTCTTAATCTGAAATAATGAACAACAGCCCTTTCTTGATATATATCTTAAACATATACCTTTGTATATGTTTAAGATATATATCAAGAAATCAAGTATCAAGTATCAAGTACCTCAATTATATCTTCAGAGGCCATTATCAATTGAGAACAGGAATTTTAAAATTTCAACATTATCCTGCTTGTTATATAGGTTCCCTCCCATAACATGAGAGATAAATTCTGAAAAACTGTTTGCAATGAAATGTGTTTAGGAATATTAAAAATCCTTACTTACCCTGTCATTTGATAATCAAATGAATTCATGTTAAAGTGGGTAATTTTCTCACGTTACACAAATATAATTCACATATAGCTACTCAAGTTAATGTAAAATTCACGTCAACTTAACTGATGTAAATCGGGTGATACCTACATTATCTAAGAAATCTTGGTCCTGTACATTCGCAAACCAATAAAATCTGATGAAATGACACAAAAATCTAGAATTTGAAAAGTAGTTTTGAAACATGCTTACCATCAGGGCCAAGAACTTTGACAGTGATAGCATCACTAGGAACATCAGACAGCTGGCCAAGATGATCACGCATACGGACTTCGAATGTAGCAGTGTGACCAACAAGAGCATGGTGGAGGCCTTTACCAGAAGCAACAGTAAACATGGCAAAAGCAGAAGAAACAACTCTTCCAGCCGATGACAAGGCATGAAGGATAATGGAACAATCTGTAGGAGACTGGAATGCCAAGTAATCATCTTCACAAGGCTTTAGGAACTCGTCCACATCTACAACAGGCTTTGATTGAGTAGAAGAAGCATTTGATGCCCTAGATGGTGAACCAACATGGGATGATGGAGGGGAATTGAAAAGGAAATTTAGAATAGAATGAGCATCTGAAGATGCTAATGGAGATCCAGGAGAAGAAGGTGGAGGAAGAGTAATGAGCCGGTTAACGGCTTGCTGCAGCTGGTTAGCCCTCTCTGACAATGAAGCCTCTTTCAATGCTCTAACTTTCTCAACTGAAGCCAGAAGTTCTGCTTCAAGGTTGAGTACAGCTTCTGAAAGACTACGGGCAAATGAACGAATCTGGAACAGAGAAGATTTGAATTAATGACCTTTAATCTTCCTTCACAATATAACAAATCAGTAATTACAGAAGCCTCAATAATGCAAATCAAAACCAAATAAGCAATTATTTCACCTAAATTTAAACAAGTGAACAAATATATACGTTAAATGCTTGCATACAAACTTGTAAAAGAAAAGTACTACATCAACAGGAACACTTAGCTTTGAAAGAAGATGTTGGCACATGATCAAATGAAAATATTATCTATTAAATTACCTGCACAGCTGCCAAGGTTGCTCTAGCTGACACTCTTTCCGATGTAGCTCTTGTAGCATGTATTGCATCTTCTATGGCACCGATTGTGGCATTTTTTGAGTCTGAAAATATTCCTCCTTGTTTACTGTGGTAAGTAGTCATACAGTCAGAAGATGTTGAGAACCCTCGATGGCTAACATTTGAGTGACTGACAGAAGTTATATTTCTTGCGTCTTTAACAGAGGGTGGTGATAACAGTAAATGCAACTTTGCACCTATCTCTGACACAGGATTATAAAATAGTGACCCTACAGATGTCACATCCATTGGGGGATGTATATCCACCAACTTTCTTCCAGAATCTGTAAACAAACAAAATATTTCAATAAAACAAACAATTAAAATAGATTTAATAAGTTAAATTATTTAAATTAAAGTTAAATAATTAAATACCATACAAAAGTTCTGAGGTTTCAATTGTAAGAAAAAAAAGACATTAAAATGAAATTCTGGATCAACTAAAATGCACACTAATTTTTAATTTCTCCCCACTATTAAAAATTGCTGTGAATTGCTTTTCCACAAAATATGAAATAAGGAAGCCTCTTAACTGCAGGGTGTGAGTTTTATTCCAAAAAATATTGATTAAAAGAAATTAATGGAAAACAAAGAGAACTAAAATGCTGAGGTTTGTTAAGAAAAAATTTGTGATAAGGTAAATAATTGCCATTTCACTCAGCTTTTTACCCCTCTAAATGGAAAATTCCACAATTATTACTCAACTGTAAAAAATAACAAACTTCAATAAGCTTAAGTTATGAGTGTAATTTTTTATTTATATATTGTTAATGTTGTATGTATGCATAGTTTAAAAATTGAACATGGCTGTCACAGATTCATTCCTTTTCTAACATGAAGATACAGTTTCGTTTGATTTTTGTTTCATTTCTGTCACTACATTGCCCCCCATTCTTTTAGAAAAAATACCAACAGGATTTATTTGAAATGGAGCTACAATATAATTAAAACTTCAGCGCACCAATAAATATTGATTACAGAACAAACAAATATAGTCTTATGGCCTATGGACACAGCCCTTTAAAATAAATTTCTAGCAATATTTATTGCCCAAGTAATGAATGTTTGGAAACTGAATAAAAATAAAATAATTTACACCTAAAAGAATTGTGTAAAATGGTGTGTGGTGGAAGAGCAAAAGTTTAACTCTGATATAAAAATGAGATACTTCTTATAATAAGGTGAGAAAGTGAATGATACAAGATATCTGAAATTATATTTCAGTTAGTTTGTTAATTCTTCTCAGTTAGAAATACAATTAATGTATAGCATTCAAGTCTCTTTGAAGCGGTTTCATACTTCTACAAAGAAAAGAGCAAGATCCAGAAAAACCCTTAATTTTATTCTTTCCAATAACTACTACTTACATTAAGGTATAATTTAGTTAATTTTAGAAATCAAAATAGGATTCTAAATAAATAAGTATCTGGGGAAAAATTTTTTTAACTACTTCTTGAAAATTTATTTCATAGGTCTCCAGAAGCCTGTAATCTGTAATCCAAGTGTTATATATGATTATTCATATTGAAATTAAATGATTTCTTATACCTAAAAAATTAACCTCAAGTTAAATATAGAAGACTTCATGCATCAGCTACGTCAGAAAAACAATAGGAATGATCTTGTTTTTCTGGCATAGCTGATGCATGAATTCTTCTAGGTCAGCTGGGTCAGTATACTGAAGTTCATCAATGTTTTGGTGCATTTCTTAAGTGTCACCTTCAGGTTAAAGTTGACTTAATCCTGAAGATGGTACCAGAGGAAGGCAACACAATGTTGATCTTCAAAGCACTGACCACTCGAGAAGACTTCCTGCATCCCAATTTAATTTATTAAATGAGATATTGATGAGTTGGCATTTCTAAAACAAACCCAAGAAATGATTCATAATTACCAGAATTGTGATGATTAGATCCATGGTCTTTGGACAGGCAAACTCTCTGGTGAGCAATAAGGCAATTCTCACAGAAAGGGTCATCTCCACACTCTTGGCACTTTTCTAAAAACATTTTACTGTCATTACAAGTTGAGCATGCATGCAGAGATCTAGCTGAAGGAGAAGATCTTCGATCGACAACTAAACTTGAAAATGAATTGAGGGAAGACTCCTGAAAATTTGGTGGTGACTGCCCATGAAATGACACTGTTGGTGTGATGGACCTCCCATTGTCATGAACATGGTGACCAAGGGAAGAAACAGGACTTGGAGGTGAGGCATGTTGAAGAAGACTACTGAGATGTTGGTGAATTAAGTTAGATCCACTGCTTCCATAAGAAGAGGAAGCAGTTGAAGATGATGAAGAGAGAGGGGGGTGAGGTGGAGATATTGGCGATGAAGAATGCAATGAAGAAGGAATAGACTCAAAGGGCAAAATGGAATAGCCCATACTACTGGAAGTCTGAGATAAAGATTTTGGATGCTCAGGATATGTTGTGGCCATCCTGTGAACTAAAAGAAAAATCAATGTCAAACACATATGTATATGCAGCCAATAATTGTTGATAAATATAAGTAATAACTTCACAAATTAACAACAAATAAAAATAAAACTTATACCATTCACAAAAAATATACAAGTGCCAATTCACAACTAACAATAAGTTTTATTAAATTGTTAAGTCTGTTGCATTTGTAAATTTCACACTCCAAGGATTCTACTTTAAGTGACAAAATTTAAAAATGCAAACAATTCATTATTTTGGTCAGCTGGATTCTAATGTGATGCTGGAAGAAAATACTAGGTCCACTTTGATATAAAAACACAAAATTTGATGAGCAGAGATTTAGGAAATATGTGCACTAAATTACTTCATACTCCTTTACAATATAAGAAATATTTCTTATAAAACAAGTAATGGTATTGTCAAAAGTGCTTCAATAGCTGAGGTCATTCCACATCCCTCAACGTGAAGCGACCCCTGAATACTTTTTTTATAATACCTATATATACCTTTTACTAAAGTCAAATGCACCGCCCACTTGGCTATCCATGAACCCCTTATATAAGAAATTCAAAAGGAAATTCGGCTCTTGTTCAGGTTAAGATTTTAGACTAATCTCATTTGCCCTAATAATATATCCCATCCAAAATTAGCAAAAAACGAGAAAAATCTCACTGCGCTTCGTTAACGAACCTACCGATTTGATTTGAATCCATATTCAATGAAGAGCCGAAACTCCACTTTATGATTTTTTCACATTTCCCACCAAACAATTAAAAATGAAACATCACGATGAGTATTAACACTGTCTGGAAAGTATTCAGCTTGAAGGCCGGTTGAAATATCCTTCTACCTTTAGCTGGCAATAGCTACGAGTACTAACACTAAAAATCTCATTCCGTGATTGTGGTTATTTTATACGAAATAATTAAAATTTAAAGCTGAAAATAAACATTAAGACTACAGACAACAATTAGTGAGACCCAAAATATTAATTAGAATAACTTTACGAACCAAGAGAACTAGTCGATCACAATGGTTATCAGTCCAAGGCATGACTGAAAACGCTACTTATGAAAAAAATATAGACAAAACTTGACCGAAAGATATAAGTTATGCACGAGATCTTAATCGAACTGAGTCATTCACAAGTTGGTTGAACTAAATATGGAGTACAGAAACGCAGATAATAATGAAATAAACTTACCAAAAGCATGACACCTTGATCGAGATATTCATCTCTCAGATCTAAAGTTCACTCAATAAGGTTATCGAGCTAATCCTGATAATAGCGATCATATCTCAAGTAAAAATGCAAATGTTAACGATGCCCAATTTTATCACGTCATTCTGTAAACGTTCTTGTTAGCAGATGACAAAGGAATACTGACCAAGGGCAGGGTACTATACTTCGTCTATCAACTCCTTAATTTTATCAAACTTCACTTTTAAATTACTTATTGTAACAGACGTAAAAATCAATGAGAGATACGCTATTTGTGAGAGTGAAATGAATAACAGTTTCTTGCGACCGTGATAAAATTGCGAGACGGTCTTATGACCCATACCACTCCCATGACTTCATATTTATTTTTAAGACTAGGATTAACCAAAGGAAATTTATAAATCTCCCGGAGGCACAATGAAAAATCCTAAAAAAATAAAATTTTGGGTGAATATTACGTCACATTCATCTTTTTTAACAAAGATTGTCAACTCAGTGCCGTCGAGAAGATCGTGAACTACTGATAGACGATTGAAAACTAGCAATTACGGCAATCTTATTCCCACGCAGCTACAGGGATCTTCCTGAATATTTCATTGTTCTCCTTATCATCTAATTCATAGACTTTTTCAGTGTGTATAATAATCCCGTGCTTAATTTATCATCACCAATCACTTTGCCAAAATTTTTCAAAAACTTAATGCTCAATATCTGAGGAATTTAAAAATTTCAAAATTCGCAAGTGATGCAAATAAAACGAGCAAGACCAGCTTACTACGGGACGCCATAGTTATTTACTGTGGAAAATTCACGACATAGCTCACGTGTAAATTATGGCAAAATAATAAAAGCAGCATCTTATAAGGTACATATAATTTTAAGAAAAAACGCGATATGATGTCTGTTCAGAGAATAAAGCGCTGAAGTGAAATTCAGAAAACTGCCGCAAGACACTTGACCCTCGAACCAATCAATCATGGCTACCCTTGTCAATTGTCAATTATCGGACGCTAATAATGGCTGCGTACCGAAACTCGGTGTATTACTTCAACGTATTCATCTAAATATATCTTAAATGAATTTATGCCCACATTTCTCTAAAAATTGTTGGTACGGCTGTTTAGAGAATCTGATCAGAGAAGAACTCTGATCAGATATATAAAAGGCTCAATAAAAATCGTTACTCGCCAAGAAATGACTAGATACCACGCACTACCACAAAATTGAAAATTTTGCGATGGTAAAACTCCTAACATGTATAACTAACCCAGATAAATAATAAAATATTCATGGCATTAAGTTCTCTCCCACTTGCTGCTAGTTGTGCAAGGTCAAGGACCGCGTAGCGTCAAGACAAATCGTCTTTCGAATGCAACATAAAAATCAGTACACGAGGTCAGTCAAAAATCTTACCCATACTACTATAGTTAATGTAAATTCATGCTTCTTACCTTTTCTATCCTTTTAAGAATTTCTTCATTTCAATAACTTTCGCCTGTTTATTGTGTTTCCTTAGGCAATTTTGGGTTCCATGCATAACTTATAAGACGGCAATTAAAAATCGTTCTTCAGTATGTACAAGCGAAATATTGCAAAAACAAACAATGAAAATTTGTTCCTTAGCTTAGCTGATGAGCTACCATGTCCTGGGTCAACAAGTTTACCATTACGCCAGATGCTTGCTTTTTCTCTGACGTAGGGGGAAGAAATAACCATGTGACTTCGTTTAACCAATGGGTGAGAGCCTTTCAAGAAAACGATGTAGCCAATAGATTAATTTTCATAAAATGTAATTTCATTTTCGATATAATTTGCTGATTTTACAAGTGCTGAAATAATATTTGCTCTGCGAATTTTTCCGTGAATTCATTCCTTCTAAACAACATTCGGTTATGAAATTTCTAGACTTGGAATCGAATTCCAGATTCTCAGATAACAGTTTCATCAAAACAAAGCACCGTAGCATATCTAAATACGCATGTTGCCTTAACGTTTATCGCGGAATCATCTTCATAACGAAAGAGACCAAGGGAAGCGTTGATTATTGTAATACTGACTCATTCTAAGTTCCAAAATCGATAGCGTTTGTATGTATGTATACTTGGTAACGTAAATTTTGCGAAGTTAGATTCCATTTCATTGCGAAATAAATTTTGTTTGATTTTCATTCTCTGAGTTGATTTGAACTGAAAGAGTGGACTTCGAAGCGGAAATAACAGGAAAGCCTTTTGATTTCGATGGCAGAAATTTTCGTGTAGCCCTTAGTTATCAATTTACGCTTAGAAAGCTTTCAGAAAAAATGAGTACTTTTTAACAATTCTCTATAGGGAAGATCTTGATGGCGTTGAAGAAATGCCTATTAAATTTTCATCGTTACTGAAAGTCGTCTCATTCACACGTAAAGGTATATAAAATATTTTTTCTGCAAATCATGTCTGATAATGTAATGCATATCATTTAACAAGAGCATCGGTCTTTAGACAACATTTAATCTCAAACTTAGCCTCACAGGGATTTCAGCTACTTTCCTTTTGTCACCTATTCTATTGTTTTTACATTAAGATGTCAAACAAGCTCTGATATCTACATAATAACAACATAAAGGGATGTGAGAATATTATTTATTTCGAGAGCAATATAGTATTCATTTAATTTTCAACTTGAAACATGAAGGGACCTCTTCATCAAAAGAATGCTCTAATGTGACAAGTGATTTATCAGAATAAACTATGAGACCCAATTAATTTTTTATTTTATAAAATATACAAAGCTTAAAAAGTCATAAATTCTTGAATATATATTCTGAAATTAAAATAAACAAGAATGCAAGGATAATATTATATAAGAGAAGATGCAACAATAATTTAATAGTAGAAATACAAAACAATCTATTTACATCTTGACCAATAAATTTTACAGCAGCTACTGAAAGAGTTTTATGACAGAATTGAAGCTAATAATAATTCAACTTGACTTTATTACAAAAATACAATTATTAAATTCAGAAATAAAATTTTAAAGAGGAATATTTAATTAACTTTGGATAACCTAGGATATATTTTTCTGAAATAATGTGTACTAGTTAAAATGCACAAAACTACTGGTAATGGTGAGTCTGAAGAATGTGGATTTTGTATTTCAGCCAAATAGCTCAGATGTCCATCATGCAAAAGCTCTTCTTTCAGCCGATGTAAATGAAGAGAACTGTCTGTTTGATAAGCATTCACACACTTCCTGAAAACACATAAAACAGATTTTCAGTAATACACCTTTAGCACAGGGAACACAGATTTAGGCACACAAAAGTAGAAATTTTAAGGTCAGCATTAGTGAATTCAGACGAGGCAATTTAAGATACTCAAGTGTTGGTCAAGGATTCAGAGAGAGGTAATCATCAATAGAAGCATAAATACAAATATGTAACAAGGATGGACAAACATCATTTACTTTATAGAAAAAAAGTTTGCTAATTATATTTCTAATGTTTTAGAAGAGTAAACAGGCATTTCAATAATTTCAGCCAAACCTTTTTAAAGGTTTGGCTGATTTTCCCAAAAGTTCTTTCGGTCTTACATTATTGTTGTTATTCAGAGGTAATCATGAGGGTGCCAATGCATTGTTATACTCTTTGAAAAAGTCATCAAATTTTCTAAACTTCATCTGAGTCTGCCACCATATTGCGTAAGATGAACATGAACAAATATAAAATAAACATCTTTTAAATATTAGCTCTCAAACTATTTCCGATTCCTTTTATGTCCAAATTACATAAGCTGAGGACTGGATAATGACTTTGTTCAATTTCTCATTTGTTAAATTTTTACAAATGTTAGGAGGTTTTGAGTTAATTTCTTTAAAGGAGACACTGTTGTTATTTTGTGTTCGTATATAGGCATGGAAATCATAATGAATAAGATAAAAACACCTCAAAACAGATGAGTGTATTTTCATAAAATGTTAATAAGAGTTTTTACATGCTTAATATATATCTACCCATATTTCGTCCAGTCTTCTCGTAATTTTTTCCATTTATCCTTCTGCAGTTCTTCCATGATTTTCACAGTTGCTCTAGAACACTGTAAAATGATAAAGAATGTATGAAAAATTAATCTCTGAAAATGTAATCTACAACTAAAAATCTATTATTATTTGTTCTACTAAGAATACATAAATGAATTGCTGATCACAAAAGCTTACTCTTCATTAATGCATTACTCATAAATAACATATCCTTAACTTAAATACTCATAATTGTTGATCCAAAAAGCTTAATTACTCAACCCAAGGTATACCATATTTAAATTAATGGGGGTTATGAATGAGTGTGGAACAAATTAATTGTACTAAAAATTTCTATTATTGTCACTGGCTGAAATTAACAGATTTTGACTTACCACAAAATTTAAGACATCAAACTACTTCGAATTCGTTAGCATTTGACAAATATATATTTATGACTTTGCTCATTATTAAAAAATAAAGACAACCTACTTCCATTGCTAGAGTAGCAACATTTAAGGCTGTGTCAGGATTGATCACACAAAACAATTCCACTTTTTCTTCCTCAGTTTCTGTTTCCTTATTAATTTTTAATTTCTCTTTCAGATGGCCTGATAGTTCTCCCTTTCCTCCTAAAAAGAAAAGATGATCATTAGTTACAATAACCACTAAATCCGAGACCTCATATTAACTGTATAGTCCACAAATCATCCTTTCAGATATTTGGCCTTTGGAGTTCAAAACCTACTTAAAGGGTCTTAAATTCAAGGCCAGACAAAAGGCAGTGACCAAACATCAGACCAAATGATCCAGGATATTGGCAGAGGATAAAATAAAATATCCTATCATCTAATACTTTGATCATATTTCCTGGCTAAATAACTTTATCTGACTTTTGGCAAAGAGTCTGATTAAGTATTTTGGCCTTGCTATCATGTATAATCTTTTCAAACTCAGGAAGAGGGCCTGCTTCTATACTTTGAATTTTACTCAGCTGCAAAACTTTGTGCCAAGCTTTGCTTCTTCATGTGAGAACCTTTTTCCTATCCACAAGGTTGTTTTTCAATTCACGTCAGAATGTTTCAAGTCCGTTTCTCCTTGAGAACCTCCCCTCTGTTAATGCTAAATTTTAAATTAATTCATATTAAATCCATTCTATACTCTATGCTACTCCTCCAGATTACTTCAAAATTTCCCATATTTGGGTGCAATTCTACTCTTAATGAATATATAACAACTACTGTAGATGAATTTGTCAGGTAACTTGCTTTCACTATATAATTTTGAAAAATGATGGTATGTGACATACAGCAAAAATTAGATTTACGACAAAAAAATCAAAATTTTATACAAACTATGTTGATATTAGATAGGCAAAGGTTCTCTCTCTGGCTCTGATACCTGCTGTTTTAAGCTTCTTGAGTTGAGTATCCTCTCCATTTAAAATTGACATAATTCAGGGTGAATTACCAAACAACCACTGATAAGTATATTAAAAAACAACGTTACTTCTGCAGACTTATTTTTAGAAACTAGTGCTGATGTGCTGGCATCATGGGACAAATCAAATACAGTTGCTAATACATACATAGGGAGGGGATGAGGAGGAGGCTAAGGAAAATTGGTTTGCAGGGGATAGAAAGAGTGTTGGGAATGGTTTGGGTGATTCCAATTATTATTAAGGTGTTCTTGGTTTCACTGGAAGAAAGTTATCTCCATCTTCAGGTGATTGAGGGGTGTCCTTTTAGTTCCTGTTCTAGACTGTTAGGAATGTGATTGGTGATATGGTTGATGTTCAGTAGGTGCCGTGCAAATGCTGCAAAGTTTACCAATTGACTCATCCTTATGCAAAGTGTTCTTTTTACTTTTTTAATTTCACTTATCTGAAATTCCCTTAAATTACACAAATTCTTTCCTATAGATTGCTATGAAAAAGAAACAGTAGAGAGATATGAAAAGTAAAAAATATAATTAAAAATTACAGACATATAAAGAAGCTTTCAAATTACATACAGACACCCACTTAAAAAGAGTCCTACATGCTTTTATCCTGGTCTCATGTATGTCTTCAAGTACATTAATTTTGCTCATTGTGTAAACAGAGGAAATAATAGTGACTATTGGTATAAAAATAAGCAATGTTATTTGATTAAAACAAAGTAAAAGAGATCCATCTTCATTTCAAAGAGTAACAGACTTCTTTAAAAATAGAACAACTATAAAACTAAACAGCATAAAGTTAAGAAGTGCAGTCACATCCCCATGAAATGCTATCACATTTATTATGCTATTTTCATTTGGTTCCCTGAAGAGTATCTCAAATACGTTTAACTGTATATGAAACTAAAAGAAGCATACAAAATATAACTAGGGTATAAATATGGTAGATTTAGATGAAAGAAGATTTGATGATATCTTTAACATCTAAAACATTCTTTAATTTTATGATGAAAAATTCTATATCATTTAACTTGCCTAAATAAATGGACCATGATACTTTAAATTGACTGATAAAAATGAATTCTGTTACAAAGCAAAGATGGCTTTTCTTTAAATTTCTTTTCAGCCTGTCTAATATTCTAAGACCAACTTAGGGATCCTTTGGGAAAATGGAGAGTGATTCAGAAGATTCCATATTATGATCAAGCATCAACAGACTTTAGTAGAAATTAGAAATAAGCAGAAGAACACACAAGCTCAAGAACACTATATTGATCACCTATACCAATTTCAACATGCCACCAACTTTCCTTCTTACATTTTCCAAGAGGCCTCAAAAAGTATCATGTAAGGACTCTAAGAAGAGCTTCAAATTAGTCACCACAGAAAATTTTCTTTCTTTCATTGATTTTCATAAAATCCTACCTCACTATATTCTTCCAAGCCTCACTGACCCTCCTGTCTATTAGAAAAACAGAGCCATTGGCCATATATAGACACCCCTATAGAGCTGTAGAGCTACAGCCTCTCTCCCCTTGCTTTAATTCATTAAGTGCATACTTAGCCTGCTTTTATGTCCAATGATCACATATTCACAAAGACACTGGCTGTCAATATTTTCTGTTTATTTTGTACTGCAAACTTCTTGTGTAAATAACAATACATATCAAATTTCCCAGTACAGAATATGCCTTTAAAAATTAGAGAAAATTCAGGTCAATTATGGACCAGAATAAAGACATGCAAAACATTGCCTTAATCTTTAGAAGAGAACAAATAAGAAGAGAGAAAATTTGTTTTAAGTGATTTAAATTGCCTTAAAGGAGGGCAAAGAATGGGTAGAATTTAATTAAACAAGGCACCAAAATTATAAATGGTAAATGCATTAAAATATATTTAGAAATTAGAAACTATAAAATCCAATTGATAAACATATATTAAACACAGTGAAAGAGTTTACAACCAGAAAGTAGAATAAAAGGAAAGAAATGTATAGAGATGAAAAGAACTAAAGACATTATTAATGAACAGAACTATGGAACTAATAACCAAAGGATATTGGTATTTGTTGGTAAAAATCCTCTTACTCCTGAAATCAGAAAATTTTTTATAGTAGACCATATCTTTGGAAGTTTTATATAATCTTGAACTGGTAATAAAAAATCACCTGATTGCAATTCATTATCTATCATTCAGCTTTGAATGATGAAGTTAAAATAAAAATTGTGAACAAATATCTCTAGCAATGTGATATGAGCCCCATGAACTTCCTGTTTTGACAGATTGAATTTAAAGAACAGTACATTAAATATTCTATATTTGTAATTATGTATTTATATGGATATATGTATTGAAAATTATCAATACAAAAGTATTGTGAATGGCAAAGATAAGTAGGTTTTTAAAATCCATAGCATAAAAAGGAGTACTTTGAGACCATGTTTGGAAGTTTAGAGTGAATCAGCTTCAATGTTTGTTAATTACCTTTAGAATGTTCCGTCTTGCTTGCATGAAAACTTCTTGCTTCAGTGTCTAATTCCATCCTTTGACAAATGCCATCTTTTTTAATTTCATTCCCATGAAATGAAGTACTTGCTCCACAGTCTTCATCTTCAAGATTCTGAGGCCTTATTTCATTCAAGAATGCCTCTGCATCAGCTAACACCTCTTCTTTGGTCAATGGAGTTAGATCCGGATGTTCTTGAATATATTTTTCAGCAAGATCGACAGATTTATTGTCAGTATAGTACAAAGCCTGCAAAAATTTATTGATAAATCTTATCATACAGTTTCACTTCCTAGGAATAAGTCTTGAAGGAAGCAGTGAGGAAATAATCCTCAAAGTTGTTTTGTATATATGCAGTAATCATATTTGCTTTTGCAATTTATAACCTATCAAAAATAAATAAAAGATTCACTTCTACTGAGCTATTACCTCTTAGTCTTACTTGAGGTGAATGAACAACTTACCTCTCAAATTTGACTAATTGAATTACAACTTTTTTCAACTTTTCCATAACAGTATTTTTGAAATGTTTAAACAGACTGGTAATCATTATATTATTCACTGTCTACTATTATAGTTCCCAACAAGTGCTACATGCTCAGTGAGTGAGGCCTATGGTTAAGGGTGCAATAAATCAAGATAAAAATACAGAAAAGTATTTGAAGACCTTTTTTCCCTAACTGCTCTGTGTGTTATAGAAATATTTTGGATTTGTACCAAAAAGGACAAAGCAATGCATTTCCTCCTCTTTCCCTTCCAAGTAGAATCATTCATTTATCATTGTCAGGGCAACTTCTATGTTAATTTCTATGAGAAGTAGTCAATTAGTAAAACATCCTATAGTGTATCTTCTTAAAAGTGTTCTGTACAAAAAAAAATAATTTAAGACACTCACTAAGCATGATATATTAGCTCATCCACTATGCCTTACTTTCGATCATTAAAAAAATACATATACCTATCCTTTGGCTAAATTGTTACCTAACACTATCAATGGTTTCTTGGCAAATTTAAGATCTGCCAAACTATGATTTTTGGAAGGATAGTTTTAGTAATCATGTACTGATTTGTATGTAGATTATAAGTGAATTCCATGGTATGACATCCCTTTAAGGGATAAACTCAAGCCAGGTGTCTTTCACTGGGGTGAAACATGGTGCATCAACTCCTGGCTAAATTCATGTATTTTGCTTTTGGAGACCTGACCCACTACCTCTTGATTCAGACAACTACAAATATTTGTCATGATGTTGGGTAAAAGTTGATAAATGACCTGAACAATTACTAAAATTTAAAGCAGGATTGTCAAACCTTTTCATCTTGAGAGCCAGATTTAAATTTTATCAAACATTGGGGGAAATCGAAAAACTTATAAAATAAGAGTAACATTCTCTCAACTTAGTATTTTCTTTTCTTATACAACTATTTTAATAATTTATAGTGACTTAAACCAATTATTACATTCAAGTGAGGAGATCATTAGTTATAGCTTTGCATTTATCATGAAGGCTTCTCCTGACTTAAGAGTTTAGCTGTTAAGTTTTAGTTAACTTGGATTCATGTCAGGCAATTTTTTCTGTTACTGGTTAAGAAAAAACTGGTTTCTTGCTCATCTTACACAGTCTATCTAGAATATTAGATTATTTATTAGATGGATTAGGTCATAGGAAAGTGAGAGATCTCTCACTTTCAACCCTATTCACAAAATTAATTGCTTTTTTCTTCCCAGCAATAAAGAAAGATTGCAATAGACCTGATAACTATTCCTATACACTACATGTATATATATAAATTTTATAAATATTTTGAACGGATTCAATAATTTTCTTCTATGGGCAATAATATAAGAATATATTAGTCAATTCAAAGTTACTACACAAGAAGGGTAACATCTACCTTACAGAGCCTGGATTCTTCTTATTGGTACATAAACAAGCAAAATAAGAAAAAATTATCCCTCTGAAATGGGACCCCAACAATATTGGGACCTAGATGTTGGGCATCCATAGAACCCTCTCAAAACAGAAAACTAACCTCTCAAGATTTAATGTTATTTTTAATGGAAAATGGTTACTATTCAATAATTATCAGAGAGCTGTGATAAAATAATTTCTTAATTGCCTTAAAAATCAAATCATCTCCAATGGAATTCTTGTATTGAATCCAAGAACACAAGAGAGCAAGTATGAGTCTGAGAGAACATTTTTTACTTTCTTTATATTCTCATTACTTAAAATAAGATTACTTTCTTTGTTGACACAGTATATATTTTTACTTTAAAAAATTGAAGCATAGGTCTAAGATACTCCATCATCTTTTTGACATTACCTTGTAAAATTTTATCTCTTGAATCTAAGAAGTAGAAAAACTTAGCAAGAAAACTTTATTTCTTACCTTTTCCACTGCCTTTCTTGAATATCCTAACTGTGTAAGATGCAAATAGAATAGAGGATCTGGTTTCCAAAAATATTGTAATGGCTGATGTTCTCTCCACTTTTTAACATCCTCTTCATGTTCTAATCCATCCTTCCTTTTCTTTGATTCTGGAGATTTCTTTTCATTCTTCACAGCCTCTTCCACCCCATCCAGACAGTCCCTTGCCTCTGCCTGATTCAATTCAAAGGCCAAACATTAACATCAAAATAAAGAGCTATAACTAAAAAGTTAACTTTTATGACAAATATAAGTATGTTCATGATTATCAATCTTATCATATTTGAACATTAAGATACATTAATCTTTAAGAAGCTATAATATACCGAATGTACTGTAAAGTAAAAGAAAGTTTGTAACCCAATCTTATAGGCATCACTGACATACATATCACTTGAAGTTAATAAACATTTAGCTGAGCTTGGCAATCCTAATAACCAGAATTTACAGCAAAATCTTGACATATTAATAGTATAAAACTAAAGAATAAAGGCGAATTTATAAAAAGGATTAAAGATTATAAATATAAACAAAAACTCATTTTGACCTGATTAATAATTGTAACAATAAATATTCATTTTCCATCAATTAATAAAAATTCTGGAAGTTATTTGCAATCCCAGATTTAATAATAGGGACACTTCAAAAAGTTGAATACAAGATATCCGCTGATGTTACTCTTAGAATTGTAGTTAAACATTTTTTAAGATAATATAAATATATTTAATGAATGAAATTAATTACAGTTGAAATGACAACTCAAACTAAATTTCTTATACAAAAATCCAGGATAGCGAAGAAATTTACAATCATAAAGATTACAACAGCATAAACTTACATCTTTCTTCATTGATATCTCATGTTCTGAGTCGGTTTCAAGCATAGATTTTGCTGGTATTTGTCCCTCCACAATAGGTATTTTCGTCGTTTTCCAGGCCGTGATTCCTCTTTTGTATGCTTCCTTACGTAGTTTTTCTTCAGAGTTCTCTATTACCTTCATACGTGTTTTGATACTCGTTTTCGGCTTCTCTTCAGAATCGTCATGTAAGTAAGTAGCCCATTTACGGTCGTCAAGGATTTGGAATTGACGACTGCTGTTAGAGGAAATCTCTCTAGAAGAGGATTCCATGTACGAAGTATAAGAGATTAACTTATATGAATGAGACTTTTCCCTAAGGATTAATGATGAATTCAATAGCAATATTAATGTTATAACGAGATCAAAGTATCAAAATTAGACTCAGATAAGATACTAGCAGGAATACTACTATTGAGGAATCCATTCTCAAACTTGCTGACCAAATCCAAACATAGGTTTTTCGAATTGTAACGCTTCGAAAAAATTACTTATTAAAACCCGCGAACGGGTTGAAACAGGTAGATGTTATAAATCTTCTAAATTGCTATATGCATAGGAAATTCTTTTTAAAACTCAGAGTTACACACGAGAAAATTTGTTATTGTTATGCTATGCTATTTTCCGGATCTTCAAATTTTAATTAAGAGTGTAAAATATAAGTATCTTAAAAACAAAAGAAAATTCCAGCTAAGTTATTTTATTTTTATATGCATTACAAATATTTCTAGTAATACCATTGAGGTTCTGCTAACACATTACTTTTTTAAATTAACCTGATTTCCATCTACGGAATCCAAAATAGTTAAATGAAATAATACAATCATCAGGAGCAAAAAATTCTACTTCAATAAATGAACCGAAGTTTACATGGTCTTATCATTGTTTCCAGTATCTGTCTAGATCAACTGGAAGAGTAGTGAGAATTTTTTGTTAAAGCAAATGATATTTAACATTATTCATAGGCTAGGAATATTATAGGTACATCATCTACAAAGTCTTAAATGTTGCGAGCTACGAAGAAGTCTCGAAATCGAATAATTACTTACCATGTTAGTACTGGGTATCGTTATATATACCAGCTTAACTTCGAACAAAATTGATTCTTTGTACTTATTTGTCATAATAAGAGAGATTATTACATATAAATGCTGGTATTCTGCGAAATATGAGTAGGGAGGAACAAAAAATATGTAAAAGAATAAAGAACATATAATTTTCGTGATTGGGTCACGTATAAAACTTGTTTAAAAATAAGGATAAATAAAAAGACCAATGAATGAAAATTCACGCTTTAGGCACTAAAACCGTACACGATCTTTGCAAATTGTAATCATAGTCGATGTTACACTTAATCGAGATTTTTCTTACAATGGGAGTTAATTTTCTATTAATTATTACAATGTCTTCTGCTTGGAAATAAATTACCATACTATCAATGGACGTGAATCGTACAAATATTGACAAAAATTTTTCAATATAAGTATATAAATGGAGGTAAGAATTTATCATACAAATTTTGAAATAGCATATTACCGCGTATGAAAAGGCGTCGCAATTTAAATCACGCAAGTCCCAAAGACTCCTTTAAGACAGGAAGTTATTGCTATACAAGAGCGTTTAGCCAAAGAAATTCCAATAGCTGAATCCTTGCTGTGAATATCCCACCTAAATTTGAATTTCTGCTACCTCGTTCCCATCAGATACATCTATCTGCCGCCTCGGGGCAGCAGCATTGATTTAGAGGAAGAAAGTCATGGAAGGACCAAGCCAGTTTAACATCTAGTCAAACCTTTCCTTAAGAATCAATTTGTGAATGATTATATGAAGAAGCACGTGTGTTGGTGCGGGAGGATCAAGTATTTTGAAATATTATTGACAGTAACTAAAGTCTATTTTTGAAAATGAATGAATCTATTTTATTTTAAATAACAAAAGTTAAATGGATTCAGAAGCGCAGGATGCTGTAAATGCAGGACAGCGAATTTTTACATGTCCTGAAGTGATTTCCAAGAGTGAAATTGTTACTGTTACGGAATTCGTTTCAGATTGTGCTTCAAATGACAATCCATCTGATGATGTCAGTTCTTACTGTGAAATTAAGAGGTCAGTTATCTTGTCTGGAGAGGAATATAGTTCTTTGGACAGAGCGTTTGAAATTCATGATGGAAAGTACCCAAAAGAACATTTGGATGAAAATGTAATACCTACAATGTCCTCTGAAGTGAACCCCTTCGGATCTTCAACGGACAGTCATGTATCTGGTAGCAAAACCGAATCAGTAGCCCATTTACCACCTACAGATCAAAAGGCTGCTCCTGGAATTCTGATGCATATGGCTGAGGAAACTGGTTGTAATAAGGATTGTGCTAGTTTGCCTCCACCCTCTACTGATAACACTTCTTTTCAAGCTAGTCCGACCAATCCCTCAGTAAACTTCCTATCAATTAATGTACCCTCTACTGAAGTCATCCATAAAGGCTCTCTTGTGATTACTAACGATAAAAATGAAGATAATAATGACAACAATTTTGGGACCAGTTTAAGTCAAAACGACCCACAAGTAACAAAGAACCTTGATGAACTGCCCTGCGAAGAACAAGATCAAAATATTGCTGATGATATAACTGTTGATCATAATGATAAAGGTATCAATCTGGAAAATGATAGAGGAAAAGTAACTGGAAATTCCCCAGTTCCTAGTAAAAATGAGGAGAGTGCTTGTTCATTTCCGAATGATGGTGCTAAAATTTATAACTGTATAACAGTTAGCAATGGCAGCTTGGAATCGAAGATTGTGGTTCATCCTGATATTAATCAAGGAGAAAAATGTGATTCTGAAATAGATAAACCTATAGAAGTTTGGGAAAGTAATAAGAATGAGAATCCTCACTTTCGCAATTGTAACGTTGAGAATGATTGTGGTTCTAAACAAAGTGAATTACAGAATAGTAATAAAATAAATGATGTTATGCCTGAAGACGGAACTGTAAATGCTTTGGTCGCTAAGGATTGTGGTGTTTGTAATATTTCGAATGAAAATACGCATTCCTTTGCTGCAATTTCCGATTCAAATAAACTAACAACTGTAGTCTCTAAAGCAAGTTGTAAAGGACCTCTTAACTACCGAGACAGCTCAGACAGTAGTAGTGAGTCAGAGTTGACAAGCAGTTCAGATGATGAGAGTGTTACTGAAATTACAGATTTAGATGGAAACATTCGTAAACATAACCGAAGACCTGAACCAGTTTGTCATGGGGAAATTCTTTTGACTGATCTTCCTCCCATTGAGGATCTCAACATAAGTGTTCCTGAAGAGGAGTGCATCAAAATTGGTGAGATCTCAAGTATAGTTGGTGAACTGGCCGTTATTCAAGCTTTACCAAATACTCCTGCCCTAAATATAGATAGTGTCCTTTTCCTTGATCATGGAAAAACAACATTGGGAAAAATTTTTGATGTCCTTGGACCAGTCAAGGAACCATTTTACACAGTAAGGTTTAATTCAGAGCATCATGCTCGAGAGCGTGGAGTTACTGTTGGAGTTGATGTGTTCTGTGCCCCTAGAACCATTCATACAGCATATGTATTCCTTGGAGAGATGATGAAAATGAAGGGAAGTGATGCATCTTGGGAGCATAATAATGAACCACCACTTCTCTGTTTAGATTATTCTGATGATGAACAGGAAAGGCTTGCAAGAAGAGCTGCAGTATATCAAAGGTATGGAGATGACAGAGATGGTGGACCACCTAGGAAGAAGAGAGGTATGCGCAATAGGATGGGGAATTCCAATCAGTCAAATGGGGAAAATCAAAGAGGAAGTTTTGCTGATAGTGCTAGACCAGACACTTCACCTGTGAGAGGATATTTTTCCCAGTCTCTTCCACATGCTACATCATACCCTCCTCTTTTACCTCCTCGTCCAGTATATCCCTCAGTTGCTCAGAGGGTCCCTGGGGGATATACAGGGCAATATAATAGTCCTCATTTGATGTTAGGAGGTCCCCCACCAAATTTTAGACCCCCCATGAGGACTGGTTATAGCAACCCTTTGTTTGAATCAACACTCAGGAATTTTGCACCATCAGCCTCACCTGGTCTGCCCCCTAACCTAACTCCTCAAATGAGCTCTCCCCCTCCTTACTTCATTAGACCCTTCCACATGTTGCCAAGTGTACCTCTTGTACCGTTACCCCCTCTTCCCCCATATCTTTCATCCCCCCATGTGAGACCTCTTTTATGCCCGCCTCGTTTCCGACCACCCATGGATGACAAGAGAGGGCCAGGCAACTTTTGATATGAATATGATTGTGCATTACAGAATTATTTTGTGACCAAAACGGGTGCAGGACATCTTTAAAAAGGGGCTTTAAACAATCTCATTTGCAGGAGGGTGGAAAGAAATTATTTTATTAGAATTCAAAGACTCGTAGATTTTTCTTTGTGGAAATGATTACAGGTGATGATAGTGGCAAACAGGAGGGTTTTTGAGAAAGAAATCATATACTGTGAACCTTGCAATTTATTACAAATTTTCTCTTTCCTTGTAAGAGAAGGTTCAAACAAATGTTTGTGCATTGCTATATTGAAAAATGACGGTTTACTTATAATTTGCTGATTAATTTTTTTTTAAGATTCCCTTTTTGGAAGCGATCAGTGTTTAAAGTACTTATTTCCATGTTGGATTTGTATTGAGTGAATGATGGTTTTTGTTAATGAGATATGAGTGCATCGAGAAGAAATTTATTCCAATGCTGTAAAGAATTACCACAATTCTTTTCTTTTACTATACTTGCTCTTAATTCACAGTCATTTTCTAAAGGGGTTTTAGGGGCATTAGGAAGGATAAGGGAGAGAACTTCAGAATGAAGAAATCCTTTTCTTGTTAAAAATTACACTTGGAAAATCACGCATGGTGATTTTTTCTCTAATGTCTTTCTGTAAGTGTTCGTACCTCATCAGTCTTTGAACCTTTATTGTTTTAAGTTTGGATTTTTAAAAATTTTATGTATATTTTATTTACCTTAATTGATAAAGTTATTCAGATGGTGATTATTTATCAGAATTATCTCTCTCTCCTTTTGGCTTGGAAGTGAGTTACTCTTAGAAATTAGATTTGAAATTTAATATTTTCAAGAAAGATGAACAAACTTATCTCAATGTCTTTAAACATTTCCTATTTGTAGAAGTCAACCTTTTTCTGTTTCTTTGCTATTGGCATAATTCTAAAACCTTGGTTTTGTCAATGAATTCTAATGAGATTGCCTTTGCTAAATGTATATCATGGAAATTTGTTATGAGCTTTGTTGTTTGTTGAGGTATCTAAAATTATAAGAAGGAAATATTGAAGATCATACATAAAACACCCTACATGAAAATGTAATATTTTTGCTCAATTACTTGTTCAAGATTCGTGTAACAAATGCAATTAAATAATTTTATCTATCATTTGTTAATTTTTTTGTGTTTATATAAAGATAGCCACCAAAGTAATCCTAGATGACAACATTCATCACACATAATATCATGGTTCTCTTTATTAATTTTAAAAAATATTTGCGGCTCTCTGATAACCATGTGGGCAGTGCATTTGACTTAAGCGAAAGGAAAGCGTTTGATTCCTGCTGTGAGCTCATGTGCGAAATAACCTCAGCTGTTCAATCAGTTTTAACAATACCGCCACTACTACTATTTAATATTTAAAAATGATTAAATAACTGCATCATTTGAAACTTTAAAATTAAATTGCACATCTATTACACCATGTTCTTAATTAATATCATTATCCTTTCATTTTGAGGTTGATGTAAATGAATTTAGATTCTCCTTTGAATGATATTCTTTAAATTAAAAGATCAGATTCAGTTAAATTTATTAAGCAATAAAATTTCAGTGAGAAGACACTTGAACAGTTTTATTAAGAGATATTATTCTAACTCCTTAGTTGCTTCCATTGTATATGCATATGTTATCTAATGCGTTATAGAAAATGGTGTCATATAAATAGCCCAGGTAAACATTGATAAAAGGGGATGACAAAATCAATTATCTTCACATTTAGGCATAAATGGGGAAACTGTACCAAAAATAATCATCTTATCTGTACAAAATCTTTATACAAACAGCAGGCAAATTTTCAGAATATTTGCACAGGCCTAGGATGAATGAGATATACTTGTAAAGTGAATTTAATCTTGTATTTATTGGGCTTTTTAAAGTTATTTCACACTGAAAATTTTTTGAGTATTTTATAATACTGTTCATCAGCCTAATTGCCTAATGATTTGAAAATTTTTCATTGGCAAATAATTTTGACTTGGATGTTATTATTTATCATTTATAACAAATTGATATATGTATGTATGTGTATGTATACATAAACATATGTATACACACACACATAATATTTTATTTTAAAATTATAATATTGATGTGAAGTATTTGGTAAAAATTATAATGAATTATAGTAAACATGATTGAATTTCTTAAGTGTAATGGATATTTGAAATTTGAATTATTATCTGCAAGATTTTCAATGAAGATGTAAAAATATCCTAAGTAAATTGTATTTATATATCTGCATCTTAATTATGAATTTTATATAATATTTCCATCCATTAGGAATGACATTATATTCATTTAAAATATCAAATATTTTCAAGAGTTTTTCTCTCTTAAGAATTATTTTCTGTGATAACTTAATTTGATAACTGAGTAATGTTTTTAATGATGATAATGCCTTACCATTTACTCATTTATTGAATTTGCAGACAAGTTTCTCTCAATTTTGGAAATCCTTATGATTGATATTATACACATTTAAGTTTAAAATTAAATTCTGTTTTACTTATATGGATGATTTCTGATCAAGAAGATATTTTGCATTTTGATGTTAGACTTTTGTTGCATTCTGCATTTATTTAGAAGAGAGCCATTATTATTACAGCCAGTCTATAATTCTTGCCTCCTCTGTCTTCTGCATATTCTCAGATCGTTAAGGTTGCTTCAGTTGTCTCTTTTGGCAGCTATGTTTTATTTTGCAATTTTTCTAATTTCTATGGTGGTAAAAATTATACCATGTATATGTTGATGGTATGTTAATGTTGATTCAACTAAGTCTTTTTGGATGCCAATGTTATGCTGGAAGAAATGTACTCTCTAGATCAGCATCCCTATTTATCATATATACAAGAAATTAAATCCTTTGTCAAATTGTTGGTAAAAATTGCCTTATGAAATGTATTAGATATTAATGATCTTGTTATCTTTCACACAGATTTATTTGAGAGGGAATAAATTTGTCCTTTGATGCTAAAATTGATCTAATAATATAAGCTTTACATGTTAATCTCTTCTAACATTGAAAATATAGGTTCACTTTTGTATCTAAATCTATTAATGTTCTGACTTTAGCAAATATAAAAATATGGTGAGTTTCTTGAAATAATTTGTCAGATATATAGAATCTATAGTATCTATATAGACTTGCAAAGCTTGGCATATTTGCCATAATCTCTTATTTTATTTTAATTTTTACAATTCTTTATTGATGTTTCATGATTTTTTCTCACTGAACTTTGTCTTTTAATTTTCATACTTAGTGTGCTTGCTATTTTTTTAGTCATTCTTTTCTTGACTTTCATGATTTGGCTTGAATTTTTCTTGAAGTGCTGAAATTCTATTCCTTATTTTCAGGCAGTTCTCTTCATTGTTTTCATCTAGTTTCTTGATGCTTCTTGCATGAAACCTATTTGTTGCATTTCATTCATAGGCTAATGTTAAACTGCATGTTACAATTCTGTGATCTTACCTAGTTTGATGTAGTTTAGAATTCCATGGGTGGTCTGAAAATTTTCCAACATTTTGCCATTTCTCGACATGTTTTCTGAAGATTTCTGAAAAATCAGGGGTCGGAAACTTTTCAGACCACCCTCGTAAGTATAGTGTGAAGTTATTTTAATCAAGAATTTATTTCACATTTTGTCCGATTTGGCTCTATTCATATACACCTCTTGTTAAGAGTCTTCTTGAAGTATCTTTATGTGATAAACTTGTTATTACATTCAGCTAACTATAGGTGGTTGCCTAATTTGTTTATTACCCTTGTTCATTTATTACTTTTTTCCCCAATCTATATTCACCTCTGATAGTGTTATCTCTCTGCTTCTTGCAGACCTACTCAAGTGTTAAAATCACCCATAATGAAATTGTAGTAGTGTAGTTCAATCTTTTCTTTGCTGATTGTTACTGTTGGTTCACAAACATGGATCTGAACAGAGCAATGCTCCTCTATTTGGAGTATGAGCTTCTATATTCTCTTAGATGCTCTTTCTTATTTGCTGTAATCTATGTATAAATATGTATGGGAGTATCAATATTCTACAGAAATGAAGAATAAAAATTGATCAAAACATAATATACTTAAAGTTGGTCTCTAAAATATGTATATAAATAATTATTTGAGTGGTTTCATTTTGAATTTAAAAGTAATTAGCTTATGTTTGAGGTATGAAAATGACTGATAATCCTGGCATAATGACCATTTTAAAGTTGTTCATATGAAATTGAGAAATGATAAATTTTCAAGAAACTAATGTATGTCTTTCCTACAGTAAATTTGTTTCTGAATTCCTTTTTTTTATAGGATAAAAAAGAAAAATATTTGATGGAAAGGGATTTATTCTTATTTTAAGATGTAAAAAATTAAGACAGAGGATGTGAATTTCTAATTGATTAAATCATCTAGTCATTTCTTACGAAAAGAACTAAAGAATTTGTAAAATGATTGATTCATTTCCAGAACGAAGCTTTAAAAAAGCATAAGTATACGTTAGTCTTCTTATTTTTAATTTTAAAGCTCTTTAATACATCTTAATATATCCTCTAATTGTGGATTAATTCCTGGAATGTTTCTTAAGCGACTGGGTAATAATTCAAAATCTACAATTTCTATTTCATGAGGAGGATCAGCAGATCGAGGTGGCAATAGCAGAAATTGATTTACAGTAGACTCTCCTTCAGCACTCTTGAATAATGTTGCCCCTCCTCCAATTAGTCTTTCACATAAAGCAGCTATTCCACAGAAAGGTCTATATGTAAGCTGCTTTTCCTCTGGAGATGTAATCACTATATTATGGCAATCTGTGAATTCTGAATCCTTTTTCTTTGTCTCACATAGCCCCAAAAAATATTCAGCTTGTGATGAAGTAAGATCTCTGCCCATTATTTCAGAAAGAGCCGTATTGAGTTTCTAAGGAAAAAAGAAAAATGTCATCAATTAACATAGAGATATTAAATGCTCAAGGTATGCTTAAAATGTATGAGGAAATATTATATTAATTGCATTTGTTCCCAACTTTTTCACACTAGAATAAAATTTCTGGCATTTGCTCATGTAATTAGTATGGATAAAGCATGCCTTCCATAACATGTGTAACTTAGGGCTTCTATTATCTTTTCTCATTTTGTAAGCCATAAATGTGGATTATAAAAATGTCCAATTCATTTGAAATAATACTTTTGTTCTTTATATTTACCTTTGTTAGAACATTTACTCCTTTCCATTGTATTTATGTTAGTAAAAAGGTAAGAAAGGCAATGTCACACCTGACTATGCAGTATTGAGAGGAACTGAGTTCTCATGGAACCCAAAGGGTGATAAGAAGAGTCTCTAATTTACAGATACACCTGGTTGATCTTCTATTCTTTGATTAGTCTTCTCCCACTCCCTAAAGGACATTTTTCTCGCTCCTCCTCAGAAGATAAATTTAAAGAGCAAACATGCTACTAATACTCTATTCCTAAAATCAAATTTATTCCAGTAGGAAATATCACTATCGTTAAATGTCTTTTTTTACAGGGGCAAATAAATATATATTGGAAAGTACTTCTGTTGGTAAAAATTATAATAATGTAACAGTATCAATTATATAAAAATGATAATAAAATATATACAGATCTCCCTCTATACAGTTTTCCAGTTTTTCTTGTCAGTTTCAGTTTGATAGTTAAAAACTGTACCTCAAATCTCCAAATGTAGGCTATGGATTGTAATTTTAGTCATCAAATTGAGGAATAAATCACAGAGATGACTAAGAATGAGGTAATTATTGGCATAATAAAAAAACATAGAATTCTATTTCCATATAATTCATCATTACTGACTCAAAAAATTGGAACGCACTGTAGCATATACTGAGAAAATGAATTTTTAGTTTAAGTATCACTCTTTTGTATAAAGCCTGTTCAGTTTCTTTGGTAAGGACAAACCCCACTTATTGTATGTACATCTAAATATTCTTTCTACTCTATGTAAGTGATATAAGGAGACACATGATTTGTATAAAGTGAGACTCTCTATTCATGCCCTGAGTGATGGATTGATTCAGCAATAACTTTAAATTTATATTTTATCATGAAATGTGTATCCTTAGGATGAAATGAGGTTATGTTATCATTAGACTAGTATAGTTCTATCAAGGTTTTTAACAAGGCTTTGAATCAAATTATTCTGCTGAATATATCTATAATTTATAGTTTCTTAAGTAACAACTGAATGATGAACATACTTCAACTGCCATTGTTCTCTGTTCTGGGTAGCCAATATCATCTTCATTTAGTTCTTCATCTTGCTTGTCTTTATTTCTGTTTTTGTTGAAAACTCTGTTGTATAACAAACATCTTTCACTAGAAATGGCTACGTGTTCCTGAAGATATTGTAATGGAGTCATTTCTGGAAAATAAAAATGGAATGGATCTTAGATATACATGTATATTATTGAGAATATTGAAACTATGACAATGAAATTGTAACAACCTTCTATAGTTATTACAATGTGCAAGTTTTATCTTCTATTTGAATTTATAAATAAAGGTAGGCAGCAGTTACAATATCCATCATGCCCTATATTCTCTTGAATAGTAGCTTGATAAAGAAATTTCTTTTCTTGGAGACAATTTTTCATTTAGCTACAATACAATTTACACATATTCTAAAGCCTTATATCATAAATGGTGATTATTAATCGACAGGTTTCTTATAACTCTTTTCTATTTAAGTTTGTGAAAATATTTTTCATTTAAGGAAAGAAAAAATATTACCAACATTGAACTTAGTCTGCCTTTTCTCTTTCTGGTATTCAACTGCTGATAGCATTCATATCAGGTGGTATACTACTGTTAAATGTCTTTAGTGATTTATTTAAATATTTATGCAGGGGGAAAAGGAAAAAAAATTGAAAAAATACTGAGAATACATTAGATAAAATATTAATATGTCTCATTTAATTGGAAGTTTGGAGAAAAATTCATAATCCAGAGAGAAGAATTGAAAATTAGTGTATCGGTATGATGGAATGGAAGCATGGAAATAAGTGAGGCTATTTACTGCCATAGTAGCTTAATACTTGAAAACTGGCTGATATCACTCACTCACAATATCTTTGTGGCTGAGATAATATGAAAGATATCGTGGATGCCATAAAGATATTGGAATGGAGATTAGTTATTATTTATTATAATATTTGTAAAGAACTGAAATATTTTCACATGCAGGAAGATAGGATGCCACTCATGTGGGTTTCCTTGATGTGTGGCCTTTTCTGTAAGTGGAAATGGACTTAAGAGAGAAGCATTTGAATTGAGGTGCTGCTGACAAATACATAGCATCAAACTATTATTTAGGTATGAATATTTCAAATATGATGCATTGAAATGAGTTAATCTGAGTTCAATTTGCTGCTCTATTAGGCCTTTCATACTTAGTTTCTCTTCATTTTCAGGTTTAAACTGTATCCTAAGCCACAGTATAAACACAGTATTAAGTATGATTTCTGAAAGTGAACTAAGGAAATAAAAGTGAAAGGCAACATTTTAGCCCAAGATGGTATGTCATTGAAAGAACCAGACAAATATCTCACTGCTGAATTTCTGGCTATCCATAGGCAGCTCAAAACGTGCTGATTGGCGGGAATATGTTCTTGGAAGAGAAAGCCAAAGATTGGTTGATCCTTGACTCCAATGGCAAGTATCTAAACCATAATACTTGTAGGCATTCCCCATACTCGCCAATTTCTCCTTCTTCCTGCTGTGGTGGTGCAATTTCAGCCATTTAGATCGCAGTGCTTCTGAAAGGGCTCTCTTCCTCTGGTAAAAATAAATAAGGGAAAGTAAATATTTTATCTTCTTTAAAAATAATAATTATCTAATCATATGTTTGCCTTACCAATTCATTCATGCAATAAATCAAATTAAAAATTATTTTCATTCAATCTGTGAAGAGGAAGGTAATACTGATAGAAATAACAGCAAACGTGATTGCAGAAATTATGATGATGAGGAAATCTAGTATAAAAGCATGATTACTTTTCATAAAACTAGCTGATAAATTAAGATGCAATTCAATTGGTTGTACAAGAAGTGTAAAATTTCATATGCCAAGTTTAATTTCAATTCTATCATTGATTTAATTCAGTTGTTTCCTTTTTACATTTATTATTATATTTTCTATATTGTTTTATTTATTTATATTCATTTATATAATTATCTACTTTCCTTAATTGTTTGTATTTTTTAATTCTGTGATAATTGAACTCTTGACTCATGATCTTCTGCTCACAGAACTTCACTTTCTTTGGATGATGATGAAAGATGAAGAGATTAGCTGGAAGCAAAGCAGGAGTTGCTTGAAAGAACAAGAAACCCAAGAATTGCTTGTGAGTTTGATGAGCAAAGATATTAATTTACTATCCGATTCTGTTGCTTAGGCTGCTGATGTAACTCAAATACTGCTTCATTACCTTTGAGAATTTTAGTATTTTATCAATGAGATGATGAAATTCAGTGCTTAGAAAACCTATCTTTGGAATGTATTCTGAAAGGCTTCAATAGTGAGGACTATTTCCTGGAAAAATAGATCCCATTCCTTCTTTGACTTTTTATTAGTAGGAAAGCTACTCATTTCAAAGTTCAATGATCTTGTTCTTTAAAGAAGAGAAATACTCTTAGACCACCACATAATCAGTTATAAAAATTTATTTTCAAGCTCTTGATGCTCGAGAAAAAATTATTTATGAGTGGTATATATGGAACTGTCTTATTTATTCTTCATTTTGTAAGCCTACTTCAGAGTCAAGTCGGGCCTAATCAGAGTATTTCTTGAACTTGCATTCTTAAATACTTATCCACGAGTGACTGAAAACTTTCTTGTAACTCAGGTACATTTTTCTAAATTATTTTAATCCCATCTGCTGTTAATTCCCATTGGAAATCAGAGTTTATCTATACAGTAATAATATGTTCTCTTTATTCTTCTTAAATGGTATTTCCAATTTGAGTGCCTTTCTAGATCAACTTAAGGATATGTCTGCAACAAATACTTCATGACTATATACAGCACATCATGCAAGCAGCTTCTTTTAGACCATTTGAAACACTAGCCTAAACCATGCTCGGTTTAAAGTTCTTAGAAGTGGTATTTGATCATGCAAAGCTTTGGAAAAATTAAAACATGAATCGATTAAAATAAAAGGTTAAGTCCATGGTGTTTCATACGAGATATGAGAGATATGGCCTAATCAGGCAGTATTCACTAGGGGTAAAAAATGGTTAGCATATCAAAATGTTTGACTTTGCTAGACTGCTAGGAATCAAGTAATAATTAACTATTACACTCACTCTGATTTTTTTATGATGGAGATTGCTTAGTAAACATATCTCCTTTGTCTGATTAATAAATAAAGAGAGGAAAATCTTTTGCAGCACTTATTTTAGAGTAAAATAGAATTAGATATTAGATTAAAAGGATAGTTGCATGTCAGTCAAGGTATCATTGCCAATTATTTTCTGAGCTTCCAAAAGAAAATGAACTTTCTAAAAATGGTTTTGAATCCTTAAAGTCCTTCGTGCATTGAAATTGACTTACCAAGGCATGGAATTCACATTCAATAGACTCCCGATCCAGTTCTCTCTCTAAGTAACGAAGTAGTGAGGGATCAAGAAAGGTATCTTCATCCCAATCATCTGCTTCATTGTAACCTGTGAGAGACTCTACAGCATAATTAACAGCTGGTGAGCCTCTAGTCTGTGATGTAGAAGGTCTTGTGTGGGGTAAAGTAGAGAGTTTGCCATCTCGAGAATCATAAGCAAAGAGAACATCATCTGGAGTTGCTCTAGATGGCCCTCTAACTCCCAATGAGGATGTTGTGTCACCACCTCCTGTCATCGTTGAAACCTGGAATGAGATTTTTACTTGTGTTCACCTTATGTTGCTTGAAAATTATTATGTTATTTATAAATATAAATTTCACATAGAATAGTTTGTGCAATTATTTTTGTGTTTCATCACTAGTTGATTATATAAGGGCAGGAAATATCAGAATATGCAATAATTATAAGATTAAAATGTGTTTAAGGATGGCAAGGAAGCAATGACTTAAAAAACTAATGATGAAATACATATGATTGGTTGCTTCTTAAGGGAATGGCATGAGTTGGATGGGTTAGAAGGAAAAGTAGGAATTTAGCAGAATAAATAAACGTGTTTTGATTCAGAAAAAATGATTATTAGACAAACTGCATCCATAATATAAGTGATGGATGTTTTCTATTGCTATCAAAGCATCTAATTTACAGAATCAAATGAGTATAGGAAATCCATAAGAAAAAGGCTTAAAGCCAAAGGAGTGACTATTATAAAGAAGGTACTTTGTAAAGAGAAAATATTATTCTCCAAGCAGAGATGAAACACTATTTTGACTGAATCAAGAAATTCCTATTAAATCATCCAATATATGTGATACTGCAATTTGAACATGATAGCCTGAAACAATTGGGGAATCCATAATAGTGCAAAATTTATTTAGATGAAGAACATAAGTTTTCACAATATCATTTCAGAAGTAGGGGATAATATGAGAAATATTTCAGAAGTTCTGATTCAAGAATGAAGTCAAGATGGATGTTCAAGATTAACATGATATCATGAGCAATTTATTTAATTACTGGAATAGTGCAAATACTTTAGAAATATATTTGGTTACATAGAAGTTTATTGTGTATTAAATTGTTCTTAAGCATGGGAAAAGTTTTTTCCTATTACTTGAGTCTCCCTAGGCTCTGGCATGCCGCGAAATTCTTTCTCTGGAGTTTCACCCCGTCCTGACATTAATGCCCCAGTGTCAAGTCCACCTATACTTTTCTTCTTCTTCTTAGCTGCTCTCTTTCTTGCCCCTTTGCGTTCTAATGGAGGAGTTGTCTTCTTTTCCACTTCATCTTCCTTTGGGGATGGGGGCATCACCTATTACAGTAATAAAGTGAGATAGAGCTATTAATTTTGGTTGTTAATTATTCTTAAGACTTTTTATTTTTATAGTAGAGCTTCTAAAAAATTTCCTTTCTTTTGGTAAACTTTGCTGGAATCAATGGTGAAATAATCTAACTCAAGATTGTGAATCCATGGGTATATTTTAGAGAAAATATAATTAATTAGCTGGTTGCATTGATTTTCAAAATTACCTGTGTGTCCATTTCATTTCTTTGTTCTGGTCCAGTACCATCCTCAACCTTTCCATTTACTGCTGCTTTTCCTCTCTTTTCCACTCTTTTTGAAACCATTCTCTTCTTTCCTGTTGCTACTGAGATGTTCGAAGCAACTTTTGTTGTTGCATCATGGTCATTGTGTTTTTGACCCTTCTCTGGCATAACAGTTTTCCTATTTGTTAGGATAAGTTGTTTAATGCTAGTTGTACACTTTGGGGAACCGGAAGAGGCTGGGGAGGGGCTTTGACCTCCCTTTGACTGCTGTCTTGACAGGCCTTCATCTTGGCTCTGGCTTCTTCTCAAATCCAAAACAAGCATGGTTCTTTGCCGTTGTGGGGGTTGTGGATGATACACAGGATCTGGAGTCTGAGATCTCCTTGTAAATGATCCATGGCCATACCTAATTGTTAAACAGGGACTTCATTGACCACTTCCAGATATTTTGCTAAGCTTGAGTTACTGTGGAACACTGGGGTAACTATTTAGAATCATTAGTGATATTTTATATTACATCACACTCTTATCTTTATATTATTGTTGGTCAGGTGTTATTAATATAATGTATAAATGTGGAAGTAACAAAAGAGTGTCCAAACCACAGGTTGCATGCATCCTTTCACCAAATTTTGTGTGACCAAATAGCTTCTTTTCTGTAAGTTGTATATGATTTTATATCTCAAAGTTTAACTAATTGAAGTGAAAAAACGAACACTTTGGTTGGTATTTTACCTAAAAGCTATGCAATAGTCTTATTATTTATACCAGTAGTCTCCAAACTTTTATCATTATCTGTGCACCTTTACCCTAATGCCAACCATTATACTCTTGTTAACATTATGATTTGCATACCATCTCAATAACTTAATTTAGCGATTATGGAAAAAAGTTGTAAAAGTTTTATTTTAAAGTTTATATTTATTGATATAATTAATTTATATTATATAGCCATTCGGTTTTTTACATTGTTAAATTGATGCATTTTCCCTATTTATTTATATTTCACTTTTTACCATCTAACTATCCATATGAAAAAATTAAATCACTCCAAGTGGGTGGTAAGAACGAGATTATAATCTCTGACTTATGATATATTTCATAAATAAAGCTTCAGATTGTATTATTGTAAAAAATGCAGTTCAGTTTATTTTATGCTGCCAACGAATACTTCATAGGGACCAATGTAACCCACTTGAGGTTAAAACTTACCACCTGCCACCATGTAACTCCAGACATAAGGAACGTCTCCGTTTGCCCTTAACTATCAAATTATTACTATCAAGGATCTAAGTGATTCATTTTTCTGCGATTATTTTATTTTTCTGTCCTTTCCCCGAATTTTCTGTACACTAGGTTAATATAGAGGGATATTTTTGTATTATAGGATACGTTTTAAATCTAGGGGATATTTAAAGTGTTATCATCTTTGTAGAACCTAGCAACCCTCTTCAGCTTAATCGTAAGCCCTGGAGATATTCTATTTTACTTTCGTGGAAAAGAATAATTTGAAATGTAATACCATACAGTCTTTCTCAGTGAAAAGCGAGGACGCTTGAGTTAAGCCAAGGTTGCGTTTTATTTCGTTGGGGAAACGACAAAAAAGAAAAATATTTGCAGCTTTCTTGATGGAAGCTGCAAATATTTTTCTTAAAGCTTCGCTCGTGATTTTTCTCGTCGTCGAAGTCGCGTCTTACCGTGAGGATCATGACGGAGTTCGTTGCCGAGAGGTCTTTGGCAGTAATCACGCCGCAATAGATCTGAGTGACAGCCCAAGATAAGCTCACAAATCAATTAGATATCTGTTTTCAGATCCTCGCTGCTTCAGATAAATCTTGAATTATCTTTTGTAAGGGATCTGTAAATTACTATATTGTTATGATATTATGACAAAATTTTATTACCCCAATTACGAGCAACAGTAAAATATTATTTATAATGTCTGTATTTAGGCAAAAACAAATTTACAGTTATACATTACCTTTTAAAAGAAGTTGTGGCTGTTGATACAGAAGGTGGAGAAGAAACGCAAAATAAAGAGTCAATTGGACCGGAGCGACTGGCAAGCTGAGTATCGGATGCCGATGATGACAGTGCAGGAGTCAGAGGTCGCGAATCAGTTTCCGTGTACCTACGGAAAAGCTCTTCCGGTACCATCGCTTCTTCGTCATCCTCCTCCTCTTCGCCGTTCTGAAGATCAGATGGGGAAGCTCTTTCCGTTCCCTTTATAGTTGAAAAATATACAAGCATTCTCAGAATGTGTATAGATAGGATAATGGATGACAACATATGCAGTCAGCCTAGGGAAAGGAAGAAGAAAATTGGAATGACTGGATCTCGAGCCCAAATATTTCACTTTCTGAGGAAACGCTCGAGTCCTTTCTCGAACTCGAGTCAAGTCGAGACGGTGGCGTCGAATTTCCCCTAATTCCTTGGGTTATTCTGGATGCACGGCTTAAAGTACTCAGAATCAATTCATTAATCATATTTATAATTAACCCTTTTCCTTGATATGCGAATAGGCCGTGATGAAGAGATTGCAAGAGCGTGTCCCATAGTTTTTAAATAAATGAAATAGTTTTGATAGTACTATTGCTTATTTTAGATGATTTAATACTAATGTTGACAATATTACGTAAAGTCCTTATTTCATTCTAACGAAACAAGAATGTCTATTTTCATGTCTAAACTGGAGAGCTGCGTCTTCAATAGGTAGTACATAGAATATTTAGCAGACAAAAATAGGTCTTTATAATGGATTTATCACGGACAACACTAGTATAAAACACTTGCCTTGGCAGCCTGAAGGAGTCCGCGAACAGCCGAAGGTGGTGCAGGATGATTGCAGAGGATGGAGCAGGCGCCTCCAGTTCGACCGAAGGGATTTGGAAGGCCTGCAAGCGGTCGGGTTGCGAGTGGTGCAGGAACTGCAATAGGGGGCAACAATAGCTCCCAATTCGTATCCTCCGATGTTCCTAGTGACTTCGGAAGGAAAGTAACAAAGGAATACAAGTGAATTAATCGTATAATCGATTCTATGATGAAGCATCGATGCGAAACCATTTAGAGAATGAAACTACATGAGAAGCGGATATAAGTAGACAGTATTCTGAAGAGTGCGTCTGGTAAAGGTACCTATCACTTAGGATATTCTGAGAGGATAGAGAGAGTGAGAGAGAAACATAATGAAGGAAAAAGATGATGAAAGTATGTAGGCTCCCTGTGAGCTGTGATAAGATCGACAAATACCTTTTGAAGTGGGTATTAACACTCTTTACTCCAAATACACGCCTTCGTCGTGGAATGAACGTAAATGAACAAAATCGGAAAAATCCAGAGGAATCGTGTCTCTGAATTAACCAAAAGTTACTATACTTTCCCTCCCTTTTGTTACGTCGCTATCGCAGTGCTATAAATCAGTGTGTAATTATTTTTCAAATGCAACCTGAATAATTCGCCCATGCTTTGAAATTTTTAATCAGGGTCGTATGAAATCATTAGTAAAGATTTCAAAGAATGGCTATGCTTATTTTAGGCCGAATGATATTATTTTGACCATAAAGCTGTTCACGCTAAACTAAAGCAGGTACGATTTTCATGTAATTCGTATTAGAAACTCATAAATTAGCAATAAAATAGGGTTTCTCTCTTAACCTTGAATTAGTTTTCCATTTTTTATATTGTTCGCTCAGTTTTTGACATTGGAAAATTTATTTCATTATTTGTAAATAAAAATTCTTTCCGAGATTCACTTAGTATGATGATTCCTTTGAAAGATACTAAAATTATCCATAAGAGATTGATATTTCTGAAATAGAATCCTAACTGTACCTCATTTGCCACAGTAGCACCCGTAAAATTTGGTAGTTAGCCATACTAATTTTCCAAATAATTTTTCTTTGCCTAAACCAGATTGTGCTGGAATATGGTATCACATGATATATTGAAACATTTTGTAAACTATCATCTGAAAATACTTGTCAGATAACAATTTGCGAAATAATTTCCGTCTTTTAATAACATCCAAAAAATTAAATTAATTAACTATATTATCAGTGTGTGCTGTGAGCTGTGAGGGTGAGCTGTTAATTAAGATAGATACTGAGGAAGAAATTTAGTGCCTTCCCAAAATATTTTGTTGAAAAAGCATTTCAAACGTCTACACTCGTTATGAATATCAACGCTGCTATATTCGTGGAAAAGATTTATTATGACTTCCTTCAATACGTTCTTAATGGTTCTTCAGTCCTATTTTGTAGTATTTATGCATACAGCGAACTCAAACTTTAAATCTTATTTTCCGCGGAATTACGATAATTTTTGTGATAAATAAAACTTCAAAAATTTATGCATAGTACCCAAAGATGTCATCTGAAGGAATGTGAGCTGTACTGCAAAATCTTTACCTGGGTATTTTTCTTAATAGTGTATCTTCTTTCGCTTTCTTGAAGTCCAGTTCTACTGATAAGTACCATCGTATCGTAAAAGAGCGACTGGAAGGTTCGATTCTCATCTGTATTCAGAAGGCTGATTCACCTCCCCGGAGAATCTCCCGGACGACATCGTTTGATCAATAAGTTGATTTCGAAAAAGGGGTTTCAAACTAACTTTCCTTTTTTCACTCGTTCACTTCACTCCACTTTCCAAAGTTGAACTAACTCAATCAGATTTAAGCGACTGATTTCCATCATCAGGGGAGACCAGCAATAAATTTGAGTAAATTTGCAAATACCGGATTAGTGGCGTGCAGGGGATTGGATGGTAATGCCCGGGGCCAACTCCTTCAGTGCAGGCAATCGTTGCCAATTAATTGACGGAGGCTTTCATTCTAAAAATATTATTTTATTTTAAAACAATCGTTATTCTCACTACCAATGCCGTTGAAAAGGACAGTTCCGTGATTGCCAAGCCTGCCTATATTTGGAAGAAATGGGTGTTAATAAAATAGTCCTGTCATCAATAAGATCCTGTCATCATGAGAAAACGGATCGAGAGAAAAACTCCGGGTCGCCGCGGCTTGTGCAATACAATAGGCAACCTCACATTCAATAATTTATACACTCTGACAAGATGAGAGATGAGGGCAATTTTATAATTTTCTGAACGAAAACGATTTTAGAAGTATGATTAGCTAGGATGAATTTTCTAAGACGGAAAGTCTACTACTTTGAACTTTCAGACTTTAATACCGATTAGGACATTATTGACATTCGGGGATTTTTAAAACCTCTTTGCACTGAAATTCCTTGCATGCGTCTCACAATCACCATACATTTCATTTCCTGTAAATTGCACCGTTTCTTGGTAATTGAAATTTATGGACTCACCCAGAGTGCCGAATTCGGTGTACATTGGCTGTTATATTTCTTCTGTGTAAATTTAACTCTCAATCTGAGCCAGTTATAGAGAATACAACGTGTAGAAGATAGATGTCTTCAATGTGATTTAACGAGTATATCAATGTGTTGCATACAAGAATTGCAGTAAATTTTAATGTCCAAGGACATGTACTTAAAAAATCGATGTTAGAAGAACAGTAAAAGGCTTAATTTTGATCACCAAACTTAATTTATAAAACTTGGCAAGAAAATGGTGGTAACTAATCTGTAACCAATCTTCATTATGTTCTTATCATTGGTATTGTCAGCCATTACCTTAGATTTAGACTTAGAGTTGTTTTGGTTGAAATACTATTGCAATTGCTTCTTTATTTGTAATCTTATTCAATACACGCCAGATATATTAGAGAACTCACTAAGGGAGACATATGAGCAATTATTAGTCATAGATAAACAAAATTTATTTCATACAAATGTATTTAATTATGTAGGCATTTTGTACACGCAGAATTTTTGCTACATTTTCAGTTACTTCTTAAATGAGCTAATAATACATGTAAAGTTAGTGGACCATTTATGAGCATTCTTACATTTATTTCAGTGTTTTTGATTTTTCCATTTTACTAAAAAAATTATAAACTTAGGAACCCGTAACAAAAATATTTATCACAAACTTAGTAGCATATAAAACATGTTGGCTGTATCCATTGTAGGTCAGTGCCAGTACTGCAACTCTGAAAAAGATGTATTTATATGATTCATCATTTAGTCTTTATTCTCAGGTTACACAAATTCATGTTTTAAATATCTTACAAATCATTGGCAAAAAATTTATATGTAATATTATATAAGAAAGGTATATGTATGATCTTAATGTTAAAGCTTTTCTCCAAGAGGGTTGAAGGAAATATTTTTAGTCTCAATACAATGAATAGCAACTATAATATGGGTATATGTATTTATTAAAATTATACCTTATTAAGAGATTGAAATGTTTCTTTTTTTGTTTAACATGAAGTAACAAAATATAAAAATTAATAAGATCATTGCCAAACCTATCATAAATTAAGTAATTTTGCATAAGTAAAAGAAAAAGAGTAAATTATATTATAACCAAATGAGTAGATTAGCTGTACATCATGAATTGGATTGAATCTCTTGTATATTTACCTGTATATTCCTGGAATCTTAAATTCTTTCATAGAATATAGAATACCCTCTGTACCTTCTGAGCGGACGCGGAAGAGTTGTAAAAACTGCTTACTAGAGGAACCTGAAAAAATGAATATAGAATATAATTTCAGACATAAAAGAATTGCAGTAAGAAACTTTACGGCTCATCATAGCAAATAACTTTCGGCAGATATTCCATATAAGGTACATTAAGACATAATGCATAATATTTCTGTATAAGGCACTATTATTCAAATTAAATATATTTTACATTTAATCTAATTACATATTCATAAACATGATTACTATGATATAATGTGTCAGGGTATAAGTTGAGATAGCACACATCATAAATTGGAGTATTCAATTTTAAGTAATTACATGACTGGAGTATAGTAGAATGTTGCTGTCATTTTATAACAATGACGAATATCTCTCTTCCTCAAGAAACCAGTACATGTGAATTTTCCATCTGTGTATTAAAAAAAAATTCTTATGGTATGCTGAGACAGCTCTATGGACGATGATAAGACTGAATTATTGCAATCATTGTTGCTCAGTTCCCATCTTACTTGAAATATCAAACAAGGTCTACCTGGCATTCTAATATCTCTTGCAACCATACAAATCCAAAGGGTTTGAATTGCATAACATTTTATTTATTACCTGATTCTTCATCCAGCTTGTGGAAAGTTGTTCTTGTTGTAGAAGCAACAGTACTTGTCTGATTCTTTTCATTTTTGGCAGTGATTGGTACTGAAAACTGAGCTAAAGCAAGCCTTGGTTTCAGTGCATCAACAGTCACAATAGCATTTACTATAATTTCTGCAATTTCTGCTTTTTCTTGGCAAGGTAATCCTCCTGAGCCACAGAGTTGTAAACAGTACCTAATTTGAAATGAGTTATCATTAAACTATGAAATATATTCAGTAGAAGTTGTTTCATAAACATGAAAAGCTGAATTTATACCTTAAAGATTCATTTTGAAGGACAAAATCCACTTCTACTTCATCAAAACCAATAGTGCATGACATTTCAACACAATGGAAAGATCCCTTTGTGTTTATGCACTGTTGCCCAGGCAATGGACATGGGGAAGCTTTCTGATATGGGTGCCTCATCTTAGGGTTTCTGTTATAATTCATACATTCATCAATATCTGGAAAATAATCAAATTATTATTTTTTGTTAATTCCATAAGTAACCCAAATGAATGAAAATATATTTTTCAAGGATTAAGTACATTCAGTTTTTGTAAACTTTGGAAGGTCTGAAGATTTTGGATCAGTTTAAACTATGTAACCGTCAACTTTTAATGTCACAAAAATTCACTTAATTTCCTTATGCAATATATGTACTTGATACAATGGAAACTTTATATGATTTTAAGAAAGGAGACGGTATAATTTTTTTTTATTTCCTTGAGATAGCCTGAATTTAATCGTGTATCACATATACAATCACAAAGATTTCCATCTTATCTTCTTGATCATTAGTTTACTGTGTATGTAGATAATGAATTTTATAATTAATCAGAAGCTGAAATAGAATTGTATACATGTATGCATACATGTACATCAGTTTTACTTGTTGGTAATGTATTATTTAAAATTATCATACATTATGAGGAAAATTGTCATATTCTTGAAGAGTATATAAAGTAAAAGCGTAAAATAAGCATATAATTATTATATTATGAATGTTTTGTATTGCAAATACATAGGTATGTATTTATAATACAAGTATGAATGTTCATAAATTATAATGTAAAGATTAAATTCATATTTTCAAAGAAAGGTCCAATGCAATAAATCTTTTTATATAGTCTCAGATTTACCTAGAATCTTTACCTTGGCCTAGTAAAATAGTGATTTCTGTTTATTGTATTATATTTAAATAATATTTTTAACTGTACTATATTAACATAATATGAAGTAACTTACCTTCACATTTTCCACTTCTTGAAACATATCCTGGTGGGCACTTTTGGTAATCTGCATGGTCAAACCACCCACTCATTGACCTATTCTTGGATATTTCCTTGGCATTTAATAAGTCATACATTTCATCATCATGCTTTGCAATTGACCAAAAATGCACAGGAGGTTTAGTTTTCACCAAGGGAATGATATGGTAATCAGGCAACAAGTCCAACTAATAATTAAAAAAGAACATCTTAATGGTAGCATAAATCCAAAATAACCTGATTCAATTCAAACCCAATCAAGAAACCTTACTATCTGTATTCAAAACATATTTTTATTTTGAATTTAAATGAATTATTATTTTAAATTTTATAACATGACATAGTCATGAAGAAACACACATCGTTATATCAGGAAGGGACTTGATAACAATGGCACAGTGACAGTGATTACTTCATAACATAAATAGCATATAATATTCAATGAAATATTTTTACCCTTACTGTTTGCTTTTCATTATTGACCTCTCTTCTTGATATGAACATTTTTATCTTATATCCTATATCATGATCTAGTTTTTACTATTAGTTTATTATTCAATTTTCATTTGGGTATGTATCATGTTGCTAAACTTCTACAAAAAAGAAAAATTAACTCAAAAAGTAAGTATATGAATGTAAAGTTGGTTATCCAAATCTGGTTAGCTGACTCTACTTATACTAATTTATTGAAAAAGAGTGTAAATGATTGTGGTTTCAAACAAGTGGTTAGGGACTGTACACAAGTGTCTCTATATAGTGAAACTCTTATTGATCTAGTGATCACAGATGACATTGATGTGGTAAGTGAAATAATAGATACTCCACGAATTACTGACCACTTCTTGGTTAGGATGCCTATGTGGAAACTTCTCAGAATCACCCATTTGGGAAGGGCAAAAGTGAAAAATATAGAAGCCTTAAAAGAAGAGCTTAAGGAAGTGAAAATTAATTACAGGGAAATTGACTTGGATGTAAGGTATGAGACTGGGATATCGAGTATCCTAAATGTGGCTGATAAACATATGCCAAAAAGGAATTTAATCTTGAGGAATGGGAAGCAATGGTTCAATGGAAAAGTTTTGGCCTCCATCAAAGACAGAAATAAGAAACGTAATGACTTTAAAAAGTTTAAGGATGAATCACACTGGAAAAAAATAAAGCTAGTAGAAACAAAGTGGTTGAAACAATAAGGGAAGTAAAATGTACATATTATGAACAAAAGATCGATAATTGCAGAAGAAACCCCAACCTAATGTGGAAGACCTTAAAAACTAATAGGAACTAGAAAAAGGAAGTGTTTAAAGAGGTAAATTTTTCTCATAGAATTGTGCAAAAACTAGAAGACATTGCCGAGGAATTTAACAGATACTTTATTGAAAGCATATCTGATATAACAAACACTATCCCTACCTGTGATAAATAAAGCTTTTGAGTTGAATATGAGAGAGGGACATTTAAGTGAGTTTAAATTAATAGATAGGATGAAACTATTTAATGTTATAAAGTCTATGTCATGTAAAAGTAGCCCAGATGACATAGATACCTATTTCCTAAGAGATTATTTCAATAAAATATCTGATTTTCTGATAAATATTGTAAATGGCTCCCTTGAATTAGGTGTTGTTCCAAAGAAATTGAAGATATCTAGAGTTATACCTTGTAAAAAAAATTGGTTCAACAATGGCAGAACATTTCAGACCAATCAATATATTATGTGCAATTGAAAAAGTAGTAGAAAAATAGTATACGAACAAATTAAAGAATACATCGAAAAAAATAAAATTTTGGTGCAATATCAATCAGGATTTAGGACTGGATATAGCTGTGAGACCACCATACAGAATGTATTAAATGAATGGAAGGGTTTCCTCGAAAATAAAATGATGATCTGTGATGTTTTCTTGGATCTTAAAAGAGCTTTTGAAACAGTAGATAGGCTTATTTCTAAGCTCTAGAAATATTGTTTTGATGGGATGGTCATTAAATGGATGCAAAATTATTTAAGAAAGAGTACAGGAAGTAAAATGTAATAACTACATCTCATCCCAAAGAAAGATAAAGGTTGGAATTCCCCAGGGCAGTCTCCTAGGACCACTGCTGTTCCTAATATATATTAATGATTTAGGTATATATTTAAAAAATTGTCATTACCATCTCTTTGCTGATGATACACTAATATATCTGGCAGGGACAAATGTTAGTGAGTTAATAACTATGATAAATGAGGACTTAGATTTATTAAAGAAATGGTTTGAAGTAAATAAATTGAAACTCAATACCACTAAGTCAAATGCAATGTTCCTTGGAAATGGCAACCAATATCAGTATTTTAAAGATAGTAATTTTAAAGTCCAAATAAATAAATGTGATATTAAATTTGTTGATTCAATTAAATACCTAGGAGTGATAGTTGATAGGAAGTTAAAATTTTATGAACATTTAAATTAAATCTGTAAGAAAATTGCAAAATATCAAATTTCCTGGCTAGGGTTAGTAGATTTATTTCTATTGAGACACTTAAAGTGATATATAATTGCATTATATTGCCACATTTTACTTTTTGTGCTACTATTTTATACCTAACTAATCAAACAGAAAAAAAGAGATTGCAGATATTACAAAACAAGGCTATGAGAATAATATTAAAATGTGATAGATATACTAAAATTGACACAATGCTCCAAAAATTAGGTTGGTTAAATGTGGAACAAGGTCTGAAATATCAAGTACTAACCTTTATACACAAAATAAGAATGGGTTTTGCCGGAATATTTACATAAATTCCTAAAAACAAATAATGATGTACATGGGCATAACACAAGAGGAAGAAGCAATTTCCACATTCCTTTTGTCTCCAAATCATCAACACAAATCTTTATTTTTTCGAGGAACAATGTTATATGATTCACTTCCAATAGAGATAAAAGATTCCAAAAGCCTGATGATTTTTCAAATAAATCCAAAAAAATACCTTGTAGACTATGATTTAAGTACACATATAATTTACTTGTTATAATGTCATTATTTATTTACTTAGTTTTTATCCTTATGGTTACTTTTGTTATTGTAAATTTTCTTTTTCTATAAATCTTGGCTTCACCCATGTATGATCTCATGTGTCTTTTTTTTCTGGTTTTTATATGTTTAACTTTTATAATGCTAGTGAGAAGATTCCTAATAGCAATCTTTTCCTTCTCAAATCTTTTTGTTGCCAGTCTATAATGCATTAAAAATGTATTATTTCATGTATTTAATGAATAGCATTATGCTAAATAAAGCTCATATTATTATTAAAGTTAAATATACCTTCATCTCATTTGTACATAATTTTAAATGTCTCTTTTTTCTCAGCTATTATTGAAAAAATATCTTCATTGTTATCAAATTTCTAGAGCAATCAGTGTTTACTTAAAAATCTCTGAGTACAGAGGTTGGTACAAACCATTATCAAGAGTTGATCATTATGTACATTTGAACAATACTTCAAATGACACATCCCAGTGAGAAATATTTTTGGATCCATGTTAAATCAATAAGAAAAGAAAGTCAAGTAAAATGCCTAACATTATGAATTACAAGAATCTCAGTTATGAAATACTACTATATTACCTGGTACAGGTATGTATACTGACATCTTCCTAAATAAAAATGCAAAACCTCTAAATAGCCCTGTAACTGAACTAAATTACTTCCATTCAATCAATTTAAGTGGTTTATCAACCTGGGGGAATGAAATGTAAAAAAATTGAGCTCACCTGATTCATTCACTCATTGGTGGGCATCTCCCTGCTTTTATTTATTCAAATATTTTCATGATTGAGTTAACTTTGTTATACCTGCTATATGTAGTACTAATTTACCATTTTTTGCTCTACTATTTTTACAAGGGTATTTTAGGGTAGTATTGTTGTACCAATATTTTCAACTAATGATGAAAATAACAGTCAACTAATCTCCCATTATGATTGCATATTTGTAAAGGGTCATGCCCATCAATAAATATTCTATTGTATTGTTTTTTACAAGTATAGATAAGTCATTAGAATGAAATAACACAGATCAGAGTAGAAGTATTTTATAACACTTACAATTGTAATTTTGGGCTTTTCTGTAACTTTACCACTGGTGTAGGGTATTTCTTGATTTTCTGTAAATAAATAAATATTTTAGATGGATCCAAAGCTTGATCAAATGAAAGAATGGTATAAATAGTAACCTGAAGGTATGATTAATTTAATTATGAAAGTTTAATTTATGCAATGGCTTCTTTTTAATTGATTGGATTATGGAATAATATTAGCAAAGGGTTTAAAGGATACATACTAATTTAACTAGATAATGGTATACAAACTTTTATGCTGTGCTCTTACCACAAGTGAGTCCATCAGACTTCAAATTCATTTCTTTGGGACAAGAGCAATAGAAAGAGCCCTCTATGTTGTGACATTCATGAGAGCAAGGATTTTTCTCGGCAATGCACTCATTTACATCTGAAAAATAAATATATACAGAATCTACTGATATCATGTATAGGAATAAAGTATGACAAATCTATTCCCTTTGAATAGAGTAAAAAATAAAATCATTTAAAATGATGTTCACAAAACCTCTATTAATCAAACTTTTCATGTTAAAATCAAAAGACAATAAAGCAATGATTTTGAATTGGAATGGAAGGACTTACCTATGCATTTCTGTCCAGGATTTTTGGATGTGAATCCTTTTGGACATAAACATCTGTATGAACCCATTTCATTTTTGCATGCCTGAGTTTCATGGCATTTATCAAGATTATCTTTGCATTCATCTACATCTGTTGGCATTTATAAAGCATGAGCACCATAGAAAAATAAAAAAAAACATTGATAATTCTAGAAGGCTAGGTAAGATAATACTAGGGTAGTTTTGGTACATATATACTATATTTAGTAAATTTTTAAATTATCATATTTTGAGTTTCAATGAATAGATTTCACTAAAGACTTATCTGTTCAATCGTAATCAAAGAAGCTTCCAAATGTTATATTATTTATTGATATATTACTTTAATTTTATACTTTAAGTTCAGTTAAGTTATATTCAGTTCATTTGCTGTCTTACCTATGCAATGTAATTTATTTTCATCCATACTGAATCCATCAGGGCAGCGGTTTGTCTGATACTTTTTGCTGATTTTTGGTGTGGCTGAATATGCTATTTTATGATTTTCATAATCATTATAAGTCTTTAAATTATCTATTGATAATTGCTCAACTAAATAGCTGAATGAAAGAAAATTTTATAACATTATTACAGCATAAAAAATTGTTATCAGCTTTGATAATCATATTTTTATACAAATAATAAATTTATATTCTTTTACTGAAGTTATAAAATAGAATCTTTAAATCTTTAAGCTTAAAGTAGAAAAATAAAAAAATACAAACCCCATGGTTCCCATTTCACCATCATAATTTAGAGAGCTGTTCCATTTGTAAGGGTGTCTTTCTCCATTAATATTCATTTCATTTTCAGACCAAGCATATACTGAACTAGGACTCGTCTGGACATACATTTCTATTAGAATACAGAAAGAACATCATAAAATATTTAAAAAAAATTCAAATAGGTTGTAGCAATGAAGCTATATTAATGATACATATTTTTATACATTCATAATACTGAAGCTATTCTATAGTACATTTTTGTGTCTGCAATTAGTGATATATAAAAAGTCATATTAAATGAAAGTAAAGGAAAGTTAGAAGCATTTGAGAGACTGGGAGAACAAAGGGATATTTAATATATGAGAGTATTGAAGATGTAGCAATTGTCATTCTCTATGTAAGTATGGAAAAGACAATGAAGAAATGATGTTAGTACCTGAGAAAGGTTCAAGGTATAACAAAGCATCAGACTGATACTGTGGTACTTCTCCTTCGATTTCAATGTGAACTTTCAGTTCTCCAGTATTCTTATCCACACCATGTCCTCTATGAGCAAGATGCAAAGTTTCTCCTGAAAAGGTATTGAACAGTAGAATTAACTTTTGTATACATGGTAAAAGCTAACTGTAGGAGCTTTACTTTTTTACATTACATTTCCTACGAAGATTGGGATTGGAAAAGCTCAAGCCTCCTTCAAGTTATTTTAGCACAACTACAGAGATTTATAATGAACAACAAAGTTCCAAAATAATTCAAATGATAATACATAGTGAATCTTTAAGTTTGAAACTCAGCAAAAGAATTTTTCAAGTTTCCAAATAATTCATTATAATCTATAAAGTTAGTTAAAATTATCATTTTAAGTTTATAGGTACATAAACAAAAAGTCTTAATATAATTTTAATTTCTAATGAATTTCATTGGCCTTAGGGTATTGTAGGATCCTTTATTTTGAAACATGAAATGCTACCAAACACAAATTACTCATAAGTCTGCATGATGGTGAGCAAATGTAAGGATTTGGCCTGAACAATATCATTTGTGGGGTCTTTGTCCTGAAAGACTAAAATAATACACAAATCTTTACTAGTCTTCTGATTTCTACTACTTAAGTTTTGGTAACATTATCTGTAGATATATGAGATCAAAGGGAATTTGCCAAAGGGATTCACAATATAATGAGTAAATCCTTAAGCTAAATTAATAGGGCACAACACACTTTTGCATGGGTATGAAAATTTGCCTATGCTTGAAGGGAATGATGAGATCAGATTACTGATAACATTCTTTTGGAATGAATTGTTTGCAATATTTTTTATCTTATGGGTAGATAAATTCAAAATATCATAATCTACATTTTGATATATTTTATTTATATTAAGAATATATTTATAATTGTCATCAAAATTTAGTTTATCTTCAAAAGATATTCATTTTATTAGTTATAAGTTAGGTATATTTAGTCAAATCATCTAGATTAATTATTTTCATTTTATCTTGTGTGTGAAACATATAGAGAATAAAAATATGAGTTATTTGACCTTCTGTTCTCTTTTATTATTCAGTAAGTATATTGGAGGTTAATTCCAATATTTACAAGAGAAAGTACATGACTTTCAAACATGCTCGAACCCCCTTTTATGTTCCAAACTTTTGAATTTACATTCAATCATTTATTTCATAATTCTTAGTGTTTTCTCAACTAATATCTGAACTGTAAGTAATATTTTGTATTACATATGTATTTATGTTAATTTTTACTACACATTTATATTAATTTCATACTTTTATACACATTAATATTATTAATTACTCATTTCTATCATGATGAACTAATAATTTTGTGCAAATATTATTTTAATCATTTTGTCTCCATGACAATTTACTATGTAGTTATTTTAGTTGTAATTAATCATAATAAAATGAAATAAATTAAGCAGCCTGGAAGTGTTGGGGCTAGATGACAAAGCTTGCTGTTCTGAGGGAAATGTTGGTCACTATATGGTACAGACTATATTCTTAAGGAGTTGAAATGGACCTATTTAAGATTATGTGCCTCATTCACATATTACTTTAAAGGTAGACTCTATTTTCTCCAAGCTTTCATCCTAAACATTATGTATTATAAGCGATTCACTGAAATAATTATTGAAAAATTTACATTTTGTTACATATTCTTGTTTAATTTTACATATAATATGACATATGCAAGGATGAGTAACATAGGGAAAGTATATGACATTTACATACCTGACATGAATTCAAGTTGAGAATGCTGTTCAAACACTCCATCAGTCAAAGAATATCCATTGCTTGCTTCATCAATTTCACCTGCTGTGTTCCAAGTAACAGGTGAGAGAATAAATGGAAGATAGGGGTGCAAATTTCCCTACAGAGATAATTGTAAGTTTCAAATGAAATGCATAAATCCCAGAATGCAGCACTACACAACAATTTTAAGTTAACCATGAGGGACTGGTAATATGCAACATTTTATTTGTGTATGCTATATTTTCTTCGTCCACTTGATATCTTTAGAACATAATCCAAGTGAAATTTGGTTCTAGAGGTTTAGGTTTTAGGTTCTAAAATTCATTTATCAAATCGAGCAAAACTTGAAAATTTTATCATTTTTTGTCAATTAGTAATGGAACTTATTTGTTCATGGTGAACAAACATGCTGTTGTACTGAAAACTGTTTCCCCACATATAATAATATTCAGCTTTATTCTTATTCTTCAGTATATCATTGAACCAAAAATCATTCACATAATGCAACAACTAAGTTTTACTCACTTGTTCATAAGGATCAAGGTCAAGTTCAGCCATTAGCGTGGGACCATTGTTCCATGGATCATAGCTGGCTGATGCAAAACTAGGATTCAATTGTTTACCATTTATATTTCCTTGTAGATTTAAAGTTGCTTTTCTTGGTACTGAAGAACGTACTTTCTTGACTCTTTTTCTTTTTGGTTGATACTCCCCTGATTCAGAATTTGCACATGGCCCCAAAAAGCATTTCTGACTTTGTTCACCATCGCCTAAACATGCATTTCCTTTTTTCTGCTCTATGTCATTCTCTTTTTTCTCATAATATGAAGGATAAATCTGTTTTGGATTAGGTAGGACCAAAAGGCATTCTCTGTAACGCTTTCTTCTTCCAGGACCACAAGATGAGGAACATGCTGACCAAGAACTCCAAGGTGACCATTCCATTTGTTCCTCTGTAAAATAAATAATCAACATGTTTTCTTTTCTTTAAAAGAAGGTAAAATGAATGAGAATTGAATAGATTTCATCAATATTTACCAAAATTGATTTTGGCTTTGATGTTTCACTTAGCATATTCTTATTCATTAAGTGGAACTTATGCTATTTACATTGAAAGTAATTAACTATGGATCATAAAAAGTAGGACTATAGCTACATACTGCTTAACAGCTCTCGTATATTAAATTCCATAAAATCATTAATCTAATTAATTGATTCCTTTTTTCATTGCTGTAGGATTAATGATTAAATATTAGTTGAGTAAATGTTGGTTAAAAACTTACCAAACACTGATACTTTATAATTTATTTTCCTTGTGCCTGCATCGTTGGTAGCAACACAAGTGTATTCTCCTGTATTTTCTAGCTCTGCTTGCATTATAATAAGCCTTTTCCTATCTTGGCTGATTTGAAACATATTAACAAAGTCTTCATCTATTTCTTCGCTATCCTGAAGGAGAGATTACAAAATGATTAGATAGCAAGACCAAAAGACTACTACTCTTTACTGCTTAACAATTTTTAGATGTGTAGTCATGGTTTTCAAATATCATATCATCAATCTTGAGGAAAATTAAAAGGTTATGGTTGAAAATGCAATTCTTTATGAAATTGTTGATCACAAGAGATATAAAATGATGAGATAAGGAAAAGACATGAAGCTTGATGAGAAGATTGATTGTATGAAAAGTGTACCTATTAAATAGGAATAAACATAAAGAGTAATTTTCAGGGGAATAAATGCTTAAAAGCAGGCAATAATTTATGCTTACCTTAAACCACCTGATTTCAGGATCAGGCTTTCCTGTTATTGGGCAGGTTATAGCAATAAATGAGTGAACTTTAACGGAATATTCTGTTTCAATATCTACTCCTTCTTCTAGTGTTGGAGGTACTGAAATGACAAATGAAAAGCATTTTTAAAATACTGTGGTTATTCAAATGGCAAATTACACTATAAATGAATTGCTTTAAATCATTAAATTATTTATTTTTACTCACCAAACACTTCAACATCAAAGTGCACTGCATTTGTCCCAGCTACATTAGATGCCACACATTTATAAGGTCCGGACTCCTCTTTGGTAATGTTTGATATTACCTTAAAAATTTAAGATTGAAAACTATAGATTTCAGGTTATAATTATAGTTTCTCTCTCTTTGTAAAATAAAAATAGAAGCATTCATTAAAAACTACATCTTTGTATTTATTTTATAAATAGCTGCTATTCAAAGATTAATTAATGTGGATTTTAAAATAACTGCCCTTTTCTACTAAATTTCACTTTCTCAATAACTATTTCGTGAAATAATATTATATAATAAATAATATTATAAAAACAGAAAATAACTAAATAATAAACATGATTGGATTTTTTCAGCATGACAAATGGTTTAATTGAGATATTTTAAAAGTTGAAATTAAATTTGTATAATGAAAAATGTCAGATTCAGCAAGCCAATGTTATGTCTCAAAACCTTGGATAACATTCCACTGAAGTGTATAAAAAGAAGTCTAATAATGTGATTTTTGCTATAAACATGTAATAATTAAGAAAAATTACTTCATATAGGGAGTCTTTTAATCAAACAGATGTTCCTATAAAATTAATATGATTGGAACCTTTACTCGTATTTGCACAATGGGTATGAAAGCAAACAGAACCCGAGAGAACATATCTGAAGACTATAAATATTTTGATCAATTTGATTTCATGATAATATTTTTATAAAATAGAGCATTCTGAATACAGAGCAGTACTTTCAAAATGCTTTTCATCAGTACTTACCAGCGTTTCATCAGAATCTATCACATAAATTCCATGTGTTTTAATGGAGTTAGCATCCTCAAGGATATATCTATGAGGACTTTGTGACTGATGGATATTTTTTAAAATTCGTTTTTCATCTTTCAACCATATCAGTCTCGGACTTGGACGGCCAGAGAGAATTCTGCAGCTTAATGTGAAAGTTTGTCCTTCTACAACCTGAACAGTAAACAATCCTGGCTGCTTTTTTATAACTCCAATTCTATTTAATTTCCCATTTTCATCTGCTATATGGCCTTCCACTGATGGAGGTACTATGAAATGCAGAGAAATAAGGTATTAATTTTAATTTGAGAAGCAAATATGCTGTTATGATTTTTGATTCATTAAACTTACTGTGAACATCTAGATGGAATGTCTTGATGGAGCTTCCTAATTTATTTTCTGCCCTACATACATAAACTGCTGAATTCTGTACATTAATACTGTCAAAATGTAGCTGAGAAGTTGTAGAAATTCCTTTTTTGGGATCCAGTGGTGGATTATTTTCAGCTAACTGTATTGTTTTTAGTTCATCCTTTGGGGGAAGCCTGGTCCATTGAATTTTTGGTTTTGGCTTGCCTGTTGCTGAACAGTCAAACTTGACTGAGGATCCATTTAGAACCTTTACCATATCTGGTATATCCCAATTATAAAATACTGGAGGAGCTGTAATCAATGTACATGAGGTTTCACACTTTATGGATAAGATCTATTTTTAGTAATTCTTAACACATATTGTGAAAATAAATTTTTAAATTCTCTTTTACTTTGATATTAATATCAATGTATTTCAGTAGCTAAAATTTCTATCTTAACAGATTCATCCTCTTACTTATTTCTCAATTATTAATGAATATTAATCATATTTAATACTGCAATTTCACAACATAATTCCAATAATCTGTGTTATTTTATTCAGTAATAATTTGTGGGTGTTTTACACAAATAATAACTATTAATGTAGCAGTATTGAATCTGAATGAATACTACATCAGAATAAACACCTGATTTCAAAAGAAATAAAAACAGATGACCAGAAACGTCTCATGTTCCATTTAGTTATAGGTATTGTGTATGTTTTTATTGAAGCATGAAATGACTGAAAATTAGGTTTCTATTATATGACCTCTTAATTTACATCTTAGACAATTAATTTTGAAATAGTATACACTTATAGACTTTTCACTGAATTTAGTAGATAGATAGATTCTGTAGATGATTTTATCAACTTGAACTTGTCTCTACATATTAATAATCAACATTCAAACATGATTTTGTTATAATCTGAGATTAAAATAATTTTTGTAGAAAATACTCACCAACTGTTTCAATGCTGAATGTCCTTTCTGTACTTCCAATTTTATTGAAAGCTGTACAGGAATAGATCCCATCTGTGTCCCTGTCAACATCATGAAGATAAAGTTTTCTTCCATCCTCTGAAATTATTCCTACTTTTCCAATCTCAGATTTCTGCTTTTCATCAAATGAATTTCCCAGCAAATAGCCATTTTTAAACCAAACAATCGAGGGCTTAGGATTTCCATCAGGATTGCACTCCAAAGTAACATTTTCTCCAATTTTTACCAAGTCCGAAATTGGTGTATCATCCTCTAATTGAGGAGCAACTAAAAGTAATGAAAGAATGAAAACTTCAGCAAAGTGAGCTTGAAGTTTGAAAATTAACCTTTGATTCCTCTAATCTGAAACACTTATACTTGGTTTCTTGATCAAAACATTTTTGATAATTCTTATAATTGTCCATTTAATACCTTTTATAATTTCATAATATATTTCATTAGAAACATGACCCTTAAATTTTTAGAAAACATCATATTATTATTTATTTTTGCAATAAATCAATAATGATAATTCATTATCATTATTTCAAATAGAGGTCACCGTTAAGTATGTGTAATTAATGCCAAGCAATTTCTAGGATACATCTGCATCTTTCTAAATATATTCTTATTCATGATCAGCCTTTGGTTGGAAATATATAATGCTATGCATGAATTACAACAGGAAGGATTAGGGATTAGACACCAACACTAAGTATATACAACACAAAATCTTCTGCTCAGAAACGCTTCAGTTAAAAGTGGAGAGAGGACACTGGAAGTTGAATAGGCAGTGAAAAACAGAGAATTAGTGGTAAAAAAACTTCAGGAGAGCTTGCAATTTATGATGATAAAAAAGGAAGAAAGTTGCTGGGCTGAGGCTGAAAAAATACTTGGATAAGTGTTTTTAAACATAATTGGCTGGGAAAATACAGAATAGTGATATAGGGTACTTTTAGTTGCATAGAAGTATGCTGTGGAAATATCAGATCATAACACAACTTAATAGATGACTTCCAATACTGCATAACATTTTAGAGTCTAAAACTTTGGAAAGCATTATAAAAACAAGAAAATATTTATCATTGTAAAACATCACATATAATTTTTCATGGAGGAAACCATAAAGCAGCTATAAGATATCATTAGAGGAATTTATTTGAGAATACAATAACAACATTTGCTTTGATAATTCTTTTATATATTTATTGTTCTATTTACTGCCATGGTTTTACTTGGTTTAATATATGAATGAAAAATGAATTTATCAGCCTTTCAAAAAATTACTTGAAATTATAAGGAAGAAATCAAACAATGTGATAAAGAAGTTTACATACCTTTGTTGGGATTTTTGATCAAATGTAATGGTATGTCTGATTCATTTTTAGCAACTGTTTATATGCTGTAACACCATGAAATTGAATGTATAACTTAATAAATTGTAGCTTAAAACTATTTTGAGTAAAGCAGATGCAGATTTATTCTTGGCTGCAACTTAAAATACCAGTTTATCAGTGTGTTGTAAGTTAACTTCATCAACCTAACCTATAGTATTTATTAATTACATTTCATATGCATGCCATAGTATTTTAAGTAGCTCTTTTCTTTTATAATATGTTAGTATTGATGTTTCATTTGGTCAGTAATGCTCAGCGATAAAATATTAGATGATTCGTATAGGCATGTTTCTGGTTAGTAAACTTTCTGTGTGTTGATCATTCGCAAATACAGCGGTAGATACAAGCTTTCATTTAGTGATCATATTCTACAAAATTAAATCAAAATGAATAAAATAAAAAATTAAAGGATATTATGAGAAAATGCAATAAAGTAAATACCTACCCAACACACTCACATTGAATGTCTTTTCAGTAGACCCAATATGATTTGAACCTTTACATTTGTAAATTCCACTCTCATCATGATGGATGTTTTGAAGTTCTAATGTTGTGAGAGAAGTGGTATTTGTTTTCCTGATGGCAAGTAATTAATAATACAGTAAATTGCATTTAAATTAAAATGAGATTATTTAGGTCATATAGTGTATAGTTCAGAATTTACTTTTTATAGTTATGCAATTAACCTTATCATTTCTTGAACTCCATTTTCTAATTTGAGCCAGGTAATAGTTGGTTTTGGATTGCCAATGATTGAACAGTTTAAAGAAGTTGATTCTCCCTTAATGACTTCCACATGACTGTTATTGAAACCTTCCACAACTGGAGGAACTGGAAATTAATATTTGAATACACAATCATGTTAGTATTATTAGTGGATGAAACAATATACCCCAAATCAATCTATAAATTTCTCAGTTCATCATCTAACTACAGTAAGAACTTCATTTTATGAAAATATAGTAATAATGCATTGCAACTTTTCTTTATTAATTTATATTTACGATTTGCAATGAATCAATTATAGTATCCTAAATAGGATTTTTAAGAACATTCAATTAATGAACAGCTTAAGATGATAATTAACTCACAATTTAAATGAACTGCACAGAATAAATTAATGCAAATACTATGGAAGCCGGAATATACCTTTAGAGAAAGCCATATACCACACAAAAATGACTGACACCAGCACCATAGAGTTATTATCAAACAAATAGTCACATGCACATTATATGAATCTTTTTGCTTAGAGTAAACATTTTTCAAATGGTCTTAATTAAACTTTGGAGAAGTAACATTAAACATTTAACCCACTTCAAATGTGATTCTTTTTAATTATAATGCTTATTGATTATGGCATTAAAATTTAACTTAATTGATCTTAAACTTAATTGATTATAATCTATGATTTTAGATGCACTAAGTTATTTTGATGTTCAGATTTTTCATTGAAAAATCTTTCCCTAGCCTTTTGGTGATTATTGCCTTGTTTTTAATCAATGTTTACCACTACCATACTTAGTATAATTTATACTTATACTAGAATATTTTAAAGGTTAGGTTTAACTGCATTCATTCTGATCTTAGAAACATCATATAGTGTCAGTTGTAGTATTGGCAATTGAGTTGATAGGTAAAGATGAAAAGAATGCTGTGGAGAGTTAGATAGTATTGAATTATCAATCTCACATGATAATTCATTGAGTAATTTGAAATTTAAATGACAAATAAATTGGCTAACTTTCCAGAAGACCAACCAGTAGAGGATGGTTGATGCAAAAGTAAATAATTCTGATTAAAGATGATAAAATATTATGGATAATTTCAGCACATCTAAAATTAAGAGCAACGACAAAATTCGTAGGAAATCTAACGAAATGCTCAAGGAGTTTTCCTTTCAAAAAAGGCCTTTGAAAAGCTTTCAGTAAGAAAGAAAATACTAGCATGGGTCATTGTTTGTACAATCTTAACATTCTTTGTTTGATAATATTCATTATAATTTGATTAAATAGGATTTTGCTGTAATAGATTCTCTATTAGCTTCTAAGATTCAGTGCCATGGTACAGCTAGTTACAAAAATAATACCACCTTAAATGTAACTGTACAACAGGTGTATAGTCTCAAGAAAAAATTACTGATGATTCAGGATTCTTTCTTTACCAGCTTAAAATTATCAATTTTAATTACAAGTAATTCATAGGAACATATATTACTGATAAAAATTTTCTGTGACCTGTACTAGTTGTGCTCATCGAAATATATCTAACATATCTAGATTTTGTAAGTGATGGTGATAATGGATGAACAATTAGCATTTTAATTAACAGTTATTCATTATTTAAATTAAGGATCAAATTTTTATAAAACAACTAACCAGTCCAAAAAATTTACCTAAGACATCAAGCTCAAATGATGAGGAAGCTTTTCCAATGTGGTTGTCAGACAGGCATTTATAAGTTCCACTATGGTACCTCTTAGAATTATCAATTACTAATTGTCCCAAGACTACATTCTCTTCTTTATGAGTGTGATTTATTTCTATCTCTGGATGACTTTCAGGTATATAAATCCCATCTTTTGTCCAGATTATCTGAAGGAAAAAATATTCAATATCAAAATAATAATGAAAATTTTGATTTTATTTTATACTATTATAATTTCCCTAATCCGACAAGCATTTTAAAATTGTACCTTATTGTATCTTTCTGGTCATAAAGATGTTGATTATACTATCTTATATTCCCATTTACAATTCAATTACAAGTCTGTAAAAATATCAACTATTATGAGACTTTGATGACAGTTATCATTATAGTGATGAAATTTTACTACCAATAAAATTTTAGGCATTTTTGTTTACTCTGGTAGGTGAAACACAAATATTTGCATTCAAACTAAGAAAATAAATTGAATATATCTAATGGCTTCATTCATATCTTTTCCATCAAAATCAAATGCTGTCATTGAACTGATTTCCACCAATTGTACCAATTACCATATGTAATTGTACCATCAATTAACTTTTTATATTTGCCAACATCTTAGTTATGAGAAATCAGAGCTTGAACATAACCATTGGTTAAACAGTAATTAATAGGAATATTTGAAGTTGGAATGAAAATTAATTGCAATAAATTGGATTATGCAACTACAAATAATAGTATATAGTATAATGCAATGAGAAAAGAGACAGATGATAGCTTTCTTACAAAAATCAGATTCCATCATAAGAAAAAAATTATATGTAACATCATTGAATTATATGAAAATGTACTTGAAGAGGTTTTTTTTATATACAGTACGTATCTGTATAGTCTGTTTATATAAAGTCTGAGTATACTCCAATGGTGGGATTAAAAAATTTTAGGAACAGATATTCATCCCTACAGAGTATGCAATGTTTTCCCTTATTATTTTTCAATCATGATCCAAGATTGAAATTACATTGTCATTACCAAGGAATAATGGACATGAAGAAAAGACTGACAGCCTTACATGCCAAATCTTCTGAAACTCCTTTCCTTATATTGTCATTTTAAGGTGCAAATTATAGTACCTTTACATTAATTGTTCCACTACTGTCAAATCATACAGATTTGGGAAACAGATTGACAAAATTTAGAAATTTTAACAACAGATTTGCAACAAGAGCGAACCTGCTGAATCCTACTGGTGGTAGATACCAATAAATCTAGACTTGAAAGGATCATTAAGAAGTTTCATGTAAGGGAAAGTGATACAAATGTATTCTCATATATCTATAAGAATATAAGAAACCACTGATGGCAAAGGATGATAAATTAAAATAACCAACGAACCATCAAAAATGTGTGGGCTTACTCACATTGATGGTTCATTGTTTCTTTTATTTATTACATACCTATTTGAAAACTATACAGAAGAATTTATACTTAAACTACATACATTCTTCTAAAACCATGCATATTCTTAAAAACTCTTAATAGAACCATGTTGCTTGCTAGATGAGAATATATGAAAATTTTTACCTTTGGTTTAGGAACACCCATAAATGAGCAGTTGAATGCTACATTCTCTCCCTCAATAACTTCATAAGCTGATCTGTTGTCAGGTTTGGGGTAGTGGTTTGTTGGAATGTATACCTCAACATCTGCTGCATGTGCTGTAAAACGCCCTGCTCTATTGAAACCAAAGCATGAATAATTTCCAGCATCTTTCAAAGTAACTGCTTCAACATATAAAGATCTTCCATTATCATCAATTCGTAGGTGACCAGTGCTCCTTCCATTATCAGAGGTGATTATCTGTTCAGTGTGTATCATCTCACCATCCTATTTTCAGAAACAGAGATGAGGGTATACATCACTCAATAATTTAATTGTGAATATTACAAGATATATAATGATTAAAATAAGATTAATTTTGATCAATATAAAAATTTATATTAAATTACATCTGTACTAATCAATATCTTTCCCAATCTGGGGATGCAAACTGAATATGAAGTAGAGTAGTCCTCTTTCAGACATCGTTTTATTAGACATGCACATAATGTCAAAGTTTCAATTATTATTATTGTAATTTTGATAAAAATGTTTGTGCGTAAAAACACTTTCTCTGTCTTTGCCCATAGCAATGACCAGCCGCTGTTTCTATGGTTCAATGAATAATAAATAAATGAATGAAGTAGCAGTTGCAGAATACATTTGAATTTTTGATTATATGCAAAATAAGCTATCTTTATTTTCTTTATCCATTGTACAGCAATTTTTCAGGTTTACCTCATCTTTCAAAGAATGTCTAATTTTCCTAAGCATACTAGAGATTTTTAAAAACGAAACGTTGCACTCTATTTCAGATATAATTCAATATAATTCCTGAACTAGCATGAAAATTAATAACCAGGTGAAAAGTCTATTTACAAGATGGAGCATGGTTTTTCCAATAAGTATAAATAACTTCACCTTAGACCAACCATAGAGAGGGGCTGGAATTGCTTGTCCTGTTGCAATTGGACAAGTAATTTTGATTGAATCCCCAGCCTTTACACTCAAAGATGCAGGCTTATTTTGTACATGGAAGTTGGCATGCGCAGGAGGAACTGTTAAAATAACGGAGAAAAAGTATTGGAAATTAATGGCATGTCTGAGTGTTACGTATCACCACAATATATGAATAGGTTTATGATGAACTTACTACTCTATGATTGCTAAATTTACTAACTCCATGAAATTCAAACTGCAATAATATTCATATTATTTATGTATTAATGTAAATAATATAAGTTATATTGAAATTTTTCTTTATGTTGGTAAAACAAATTTCAGTGCATAAAAATTGCAGTATAAAGTAAAATGCAAATAAATTTTCATACATTACATATTAGCTAAAGATTAGTTGGAGAAATTTTATTTAAGTATTCAATTAATAATTCAATTTAATTACCCAAAACTTTCACTTTAAAACTCTTTTCTACTTTCCCAGCCTCATTTTCTGCAATACATGTGTAGTAACCATCAGTATTTCCTCTCTCAGCCAAAATATCAAGCTTGAATCCACCATCAGCAATTAAGTAACTGCCTGAAAAAAATTAGAATTAAATAAAATTAATCTGAATTTTATTATCATGCCATTCAACTGACTGCGCTTATGTAAAAGCAGACAAAATACAGGGAGCATGTACTAAAAATTAGGGTGAGAAAAATTGAAGTATCACTTTTGGCATCACTGTGAGTTGCTCATTTATCAATAATTACTTATATTAAAAATAAATAGAGCAATAAATACTGCATATGAAATAATCTATTTTATAGAAGATAACAAGAATAGTTTGTTGAAAATAATAGGGCATCAGAGACATGCAAATATTCTGAGAGGGGCTATTTTAAAATAATTTGTAATAAAACTTTCCTACTTAAAAGAGATGAGAAAGATAGGTGTTTATACACATGGTTGAGTACTTCAGAATTTCATATGGTTGGATGAAAGATGAAACTCAGGATAAACTTAACCAAACTCTTTTGTTGCTCACATACCAATATGACTTCCAGAAATATTTTTTGCTGTTACTCAGAACACATATCTAGAACAACCAGTGACAGCAGTACAATGAAGTAAACAGAAGAATTAAACTTAGCTGGAATACCTTTGGAAGGAATACAAGTTTTCTTAATCAACGGCTTTCAAGGGAGAGATTTTCCACCAATTCATTTTTACTATGAAAGTGACACTTGGGTACAGCAGCAATCAAGTGACACCAGACAAGAAGTATGGATCATAATCACAATTGGATTGGATTGGAATCACAAGAAGGAACAACAAAAAAGGCAATACCTGAGTGATAATGATGACAGGAGTGACAGACATAACAGAAAAATAAGATCTCAGAAATTGATGTAGACAGGACATATGGTGAGAAGGAATGGCAACTCTTGGACATCAGTAGTTCTCAACTGTATACCAAGGATGTGGACAGACAAAGAAGAAGACCAAAAGATAAACGGAATAGAGACATCATCAAGTACTTATTATTAACATGGCAACAAAAAACTCACTAGAGGAAATTGGAAAACACTTTGATCTACATCTTATGTCAGATTGTTTCGGCTGATGATGTTGATATATATGTGTATATCAACATCATATCATATTATTTATATGATGAAGAGATGAATAAATTACAAAACAAGATAACTTTCTACATTCCATAGCTCAAGCATATGATATTCCTCACTCTACACTGAAAGATCAGTCAGGTGGATTAGAATATTTTTACTTACCATCCAAACTCTTTAATGGTAACTCTGTGCCATCTTTTATCCATCTGATAGTTGGTTCTGGAGATCCTGCTGCTAGACAATGGAGTGAATAACTTTCTGTTTCAACTAGAGAAATATCTACTGGACCTTCACTATCAAGTAGAACTGGTGGAGCTTAAAAAGATGTGTGAAATACAATGAGTAATATAATTCAATTGAGGAGAATAATTCAATTAATCAATAATTTATTCATTGTAATTCAACATGATCTAATTCTATCTTTATTCCTTGTTTTTCAAAAAAGAGTGATTTACACATATTTGCAAAATTACTGATGATTTATTCATTTTCATCACTTAGTTCTTCATCAATCATCATTTTCTGAACAAAATCTGAACAAAGATATTAACAAAATCAGTATTTGAAAAATAATTCACCTCATCCTGGTGTATATTACACAGTCCAGAATTAGTTTTTATATGCTTTATTGTCTTGTTCAGCAAAATTAAAACAAATTCAAGACTTGTAAATTTTGGGTAACATGGCACTAACCAATACTTATTAATTACTTACTTTTAATTTCTGATAAAAATTATTTGATGTGTGTAATGCATTGATTACAGCTAAAAATTTAGGTAAATATGGGACTACAAATGATCAAATTTTCATTGCCCAGTTGCCATTTTTGGGCAATGAACTTTTGAACTTGGTATTTGTCTGTGCATTATAAATTTTCTTTTGATGATTTATTCCATTATAAGCAAAAAAAGGCTTCAATATTAACTATCAATAGCTAATGATATTACTTACCCTTCATATTTAAATAATATATTTTTTCTGAAAATCCTGCCTCATTTTCAGCTGTACAACTGTAAAGCCCTTGGCTGCTGTAGTCAGCATTTGAAATTGTCAACTCTCCACCTGTGATACTAATGTAACATAGTCAGTAAATCTCCAGCTAATATTCATGAGAATATTCCAACAACTGAATTTCATATAGAAAGTTTTGCTTAAGCATTTTTTGCAAGTTATGGATGTGAAATGATAACAGAACTTATGATACCTGATTGTCTCTTTATCATAGTATCCTTTTCCAAGCCTTTCCCAATAAGACATTCCATCTCCTTTGAAGAACCAATTCACAAGTGGCTCGGGCAAGCCACTAGCATTGCACCAAAGGCTAATGTTTTCATTGGATAAATAATTCACATCTTCATCACCTTCAGGTATTATTCTTGGTGGCACTAAAATGAAAATGATCACATTAAAATATGCAAGTTAAAAACTACCTAAATTCCACAAAGATTTTATTTTGAATTTTTTGCCTAAAGAATAGAAAATGTACTCACCTAAACCAATTATTTCTAAGTCCATCTCTAAATCCAATTTTCCATAATCATTTTCCAAAGTACAAATATAAACTCCATCATCAGAAGTGGTTGAATCTTAAAATAAAATTAACATAAAAAATCATTTTCATCCATTTTCATAACCTAGTGAAATCTATTGAAGTTGGTGAGATATTTTGGAAATCTATATTAAACTAATAGGTCACTAATAAGTGCCACGACCATGGCTATATAAAGTCAAAACCAGTCATCAAATAATTAAGTGGAAATGGTATATATTGTTTTTCATTTGATTAGTGAAATGTCTTTTTATCATTTCAATTTCATATTAAATAAAGTAATGTCCTTTTCAAGGACATTACTTCATGTCCTGAATATTTCTTCAGCTCTTGCAAACATATTTATGTAATGTAGACAATATTTCTAGAGAGAGGTATTTATATAATAATAATAATATATAGAGAGTGATAGTTCTACAAATGACCTCAAATATCTACAGTAGTGTTAGGTTAGCATTAAGTCTAATTATTTTATTTGGATACCCACTCATGATGACCAATGTTCCTGTGGGCAGGACTTCATGTCGATCAGAGTCCAGAGGTCTATTCTTCCGTCTCCATGACACCCGAGTCTCCATTCCCGGGAAATTTTGCATTTTTTCATCTTCCTCAGCTCTACATGGAAATGAGCCCTCTTCTCCTAATTTTAAACTTGCATCTTTTAAAATAAAAAATTTCATGGGGGTGCAAGATTCCTTACATTTAATATTAATGAGGATATACACACAGATATGTTATAAGCCCAAAAGAGCAATAGAAATAAGCTAATTAAAAACTAGTGAAACTTTTATGTAAGAAAATTTTTTACAAAAATCTTCAAGAATTTATTTCACAATCATTGGGCAAACTAATAATATTGATAGGTGCAATGGCCAGATTTATATTGTGCAAGTTTCCTTTTATGAGGGCTTTGAGGAAAAGCATAATCATCTTCGGTGATGATACATTCTTAAGAATAATTGAAATATATTTAATATCATATTCAGTTCTTTTAAAGAATTCAGGATCACTGGTAAGATATGGCCTTGTAGTATATGAATTTTCATTTGTGAGGACATATAATCCATGAAAATGACATTCATGACTATATTGATCCTATATTTGGAGTGCAGATAAATCAATATAGTAAAAAAATTACATTGGAACAAAATTTCTATAAAGAATTACTCTATTTCACATTGGCCAGAAAGTATTGTTAAAGCTTTGCTATTAAGATAAGTTAGTAAGAAATATGAGCAAGATATTTAATGTCAATATGTATTTTATCTTAATAAATTTTGAGAATGTATCACTACTTAAAATGCCAATTCACTGAGAGAAAATCACAACTTACAAGGATATGGTTCTCTTGGCCTTGGGGGTCTACCCAGAATAAGTTCAATTGATGTGCTTGCATTTGTGCTCCTAGGACCTACAGCAGTGCAAACATATGATCCTTCATCTTCAGGTTTTAAGTCCAATATTGTAAGTGAAGAGCCATTGGCTGAGATCTGAGGGAGGAAATTCATTTACTGATTACATTTTCCATGAAATTCTGAAATTATCACAGTTTGTATAATTTCTGTTTAAGTTATAAGTCTAGGCATAAATTAGAATTCAAGAGACTTCAATATTGCTAACTCATGCTGAAAACTCATCATATTCTATTGGCAAGACACCATTCATTTATTTCTGTGTAAAAATGTATATGCATTCCATAGCGTTTTCAAAGCACTGTATGTATCAGGTAACTATAGTGAAGAGTGTGGTAAATTTTTACTCTCTTGGGCATGAACCAATCTTATAATTGATAAATGATACCATAGAATAAGTATATAGTTACTTTATAACGATACTGATTCACTCATTTAAGTAGTGATGGTTGTGATATGTATTAGCTCTACATGCCAATACTTTAGCATTAAACTCTAACCTTGTATTTTTCACTGTTGGTGAGAATGTGGTCCCTATAGAACCAATGTACTTCAGGATCTGGATATCCAGATGCTATACATTTCATCTCAACTTTTTCATCAGGCTTTGCAGCAACATGCTCATTCTCAGATTTTACTTCAGGAGGTTCAATATATATTCCTTCAATTTCTTGATACACTGAAGTAAGAGAAAAAGGCAATAAATTATCAAATAGTTATACAGTGGGGTTTCAAAATGAAACTTCTCAAATGCTTGCAGAGATGTAGCTCTAGTTTTGATTGATTTCTGAAATATAAGATTTTAGAATGTCTTCATTTATATACAAATTAAGTCATCAAGAACTCATTTCTCATTTTTCAAATATAATATGAGAATCGGTTAAAATGCTTGCAGCATAAAGTATTTAAAAATGATTGACTCAAAATCAGCTAATGAATGTTGCAGGTGAAAGCCACATTAAACTACTTTATAATGTGTGATAGTGATAAAAAAAAGTTGTAAGTGAAAGAAAAGCAGATGTATCGAAAAAAGCTCAATTTTACATATTCAGCCCTCTGCAGTGATGTTTAGTACAACTAAATGGCCACAGTACCAACATTATTTGCTTTTAGGTTGAGTAAGCTCAAATTCTCCCAAGCTCACCATTTTTATTTTCTTTAAAATTATTACAGTAAATCATTATGGAATGATAAAGAACTATCAAGAAAAAATTAAAAATGAATATTTTCGTAAATATATAAATTTTAATGTCCTCTGAAGAATTTAAGCATGCAAAGAAAACCCTTAGTGAATATTTATTAAAATAATGAATATTTACCCATTTTGAACCAACTTTTCATACCTTCTATGTTTTTGAACTCACCTTTTCCAGCATCATTTATGGCTATGCACGTAAATAGTCCTTCCCAGTCCTTATTTGCTTCAGAAATTGAAAGTATTTTGGAAATTTTATTTTCAGAATTAGAAAAATGTTCTACTCTAACTCCATTCAACTCCCAAAACATATTTGCTGGCTCATCATTGTCTAACGTACAATTGATATTTATACTATCACCATTTAGGAAATAAAATTTGTCTTCAGGAAAAGTCATTATTCTTGGAGGTGATACAACATTGATCTCAATTTCTTTGTTTGTTGTACCAGCTGAGAAAAAAGGAAAATTAAATTATTTTATAATCAATCAAAGAAGCTGTAACTTTGTATCCATAAAATCTTTAGTGGAACTTATACTAAGTTATTTTATTTTCAACCATTTAATTATCTTACCTACCAGTTTCATCTGCATAGATTTAATATAGTTCAATTAATTTTATTTTAGTTCACATAATTTACATTTAATTACAATTGCTGATTTAGTTTACATCACCTCTATTAGAAGCACTGCAAATATATTTTCCAGAATCCTTCTTGCTGATTGAAGAAATCCTCAAAGAGTTGTTTTCCAGTAACTGTATTCTGCCATTGCTATCATCATATTGAGGGACATCTTCTTCAGTATTTAAGAAACAGAACATGTTATGTAATTATATATATTTTTAAATATAATGTAATTTTTTCTTCACTCCTTGCATACAATGAAAAGTTGTTAAGGGTTACTTACTGTGCTAATGTTTAGACATTTTCCAAATGTTTAATAAGAAGCAAAAACTTTTCAGGGAGCATGATTAAATGTTAGTTCCACAAGAGATATACTTTAACTTGGTGGTCAGTTTTAATCAACTACTACTTCATTTTCAGGCAAAGAGACACTACAAGCAAGCACTTATACACGAGGAGGAGGGAACATTAAAGCAATTGTGGTACCTCTTTGTCCAAAATTTAACTTGTAATTGTTGGCTACCATTTACCATTTAAATAGCATTTCCCCTGTAGAACTTATGTTTCATAATTTCACCATACCTTTAGCATGGAGTTCCACCATGTCAAGGATTCATCAGTTGACTTCTCAGATAATTTTACATTGTATATACGTAAAATGCATCTCATTAGAATCTTTGAAAATTGGGGACTAGTTTATAATGATCTTTGGGGACTATGTTTATATTCATTTCTTTCTTTTCCATGGAATTAAATTTCATCTCACCTTGTATTCCATCGTAGTCATGAATCCATTGTACATCATAATTTAGGTCTGTAACCACAACACAATCCAGGATTACAGACTTATTTTCTGCAACCTCTAAATATGGCTCAGGCATTCCAATAATCATGGGTGGTGCTGAAAATAGGTGTCATCACCAAATGATTCAGTTTCATTTAACTTATAATGGATAACTGGTCAGCTCTAAGGCATGATTAGAATCCATTATTTGACATCATCAGCCACTTTTTAATATTACCGTGTTTCATTGAAAAATAGAAATTTACACTAAAGGAAAATATCAAAGTATCAAGTAAATATTATATAAAAAGATATTAAAAGTTAATGTCAAATGTTAAAGCCCATAGTAGAAATATTAACCTCTCCTAAGCCTGTTTCAATTCTATTACTTAAATTTAGTTATATAATTTAAAAGTAGGCTCAAAAGCTTATTCACAATATTTATGAGCATTTCTATACACTTTGTGAGCATTTTTAATCATTTCAAAAATATAAAAATCAGTTATTCAATAAGTATGAAAACTATTAGTGAGTACTTATCCAGATATTTCATAAATCACATTATACTGATATTTTTGCAATATTTATATCAAAATATATTAACTAAATGTCTCCTCAGAAACAGTTTACCATCAATTTACAATGTTAATGAATAACAAAAATCTATAAAAATGATGAACAATATGATGGATATTAGAATTGAAGAGAACGAAAATTATTACTATTACTGAGTTCAGATGAATACAAAATCTGGGAGTAATATGTTATCATTATAAAGGGTATCATTGCTTCTAATTTTGTAGGTAGATATTAATATGGCAATCAGGAAAGGTCAAAGATAACTTACCTTTTCACAACAAATAACTCTACATGCTTAAGCTCAATGACCAAAACTAATAAAGGATTCAACTTACTAAACCCTGTTAGCTCTAAATCCATTTCTATTTCTGTTTTCCCGAAATCATTCTCCATACTGCAAATATAAACTCCTTCATCAGCTATATCAGCATCTAAAAAATAAATTTAAAAATATAGAATAGATCATTACAGTAAAGTTTTTTTTTCATATATGAAAGAACTCCTCTAGAATTTTCACTTCCTATTAAGTTTTAATCATATCTATGATTCACTCTCAATTCTTTTATTGAGTTCTTGATCCTCAAGTCCTTGTTGATAAGAGTATGAAATAATGAGGTGGAAAATAATGCTCCTTAAAAGATAAAATTGAGAAGGTTGAGAATAACCTGAACTACAGATGAATTCACATAAAATATTAGATTAGGCAGATTCAGGAGACAATTCTGGCTGACCAGGATCATATTTACATTTTTAAAGAAAGGAAAAAGGCTCATATTTTTATAGTTTATATTAACTGGTTAATTAACAACTAAACTAAACATAATAACCAATGCTAAATAAAGAGAATGTAAACTTGTTGATCTTTCAAAGTCCAATAAGAATTATTTTAATAAATACCTCCATTTAAGAAAAATTTATGCTCATAGAGTTCAGGAAAATCCAGAAAGATTAATGTATTGAACAGAGGAAGAGAAACTGAACAAAAATAACTTTCATCTGATAAATACGTAGCATTGTAATAAGTTAGACTACTCTATTTTCCTATTCCTCTTAGACTACTACCATAATTAAAATTTTGGTGGAGGTATTTATATCAATTTATTTTGGCTACTACCTTTTTTAAGTACCTAGGTAATTATGTTTGGCAAATAAAATAAACACTGACTGTAGATGAATTAAATATAAATCTCTATACTTACTGCTTATGTATAGCATTCCAGATTCAAGAACTTTTTGTCTTTTTGAATCCAAAGGGATTCCATTTGCTTTTCTCCATGAAGTGCGGGCTTTGAGTTCTGGGTACAAAATTTCATTATTTTCAGTTTCAGCAGCACATGGAAACCAACCTTCTCCCCATAGATTTATTGTGGAATCTAGAAAAGCCAATCCAAAGAGAACTTCAGAGAAGTTGCAATAGGAAAATGTTGTAATTTTTCTGTATATTTTTTAACACTAATCCTTTGTAGTATACAATAATGATATCACTAATACTTATAAAGAAGAGAAGATTGTGGCATATTTTACATACACATATAAAAAGATTGCTAATGTGTTTATATCTACATTACATATATGCATCTATGGTCCCTGTGATATATTTCAACACTCTTGGTGATATTACTTGAATGTTTTTACTCGTAATTAGTGGGCAGAAATACATCTAAGTGTAAAGTTAGAATTCTGAAGACTACAGTAAACAACAAATAAGACTTGTATCAAAGTTCAAGTTTCATAAATAGAGAAAAAGAAAAAAGCTGCATCAATGTGAAACCATAAGAATTTATCATAACCATAATAAAGCATATGTCATGGTAATGCAGTTCAAGTGGGACAGAGAACATACTCCACATAATCTATACCCTGAATGTGATATCTCATGCTCTTCTCTTGTCAGAACCCCTAATATTTTTGTAGGAATCTGAATATGGAATTGGACGAATGAGTGACAAGCAAATTTTTCCAAAAGACTATTAGTGTGTCTATTGATGAGGATGGAAAAGTTCCAAAGAATATCCATTTGTATTTAAATTAGCTGTCTTTTGTAAGGAAATGTACAATTAATGCCCATATCTCTAGATTAAAATATAGTTACTTTATACACACACAAAATGTTCACAATGATTGTTAAGGATGAGCAAGATACATATGTTTAAAGATTTTGGAAGCACCAAGCGGGTTTTATCACAGAAGATCAACTTAGGTTGTGAAAGACAAATAATCAAAGGTTTCATGTAGCATAAATTTAATGAAGATAAAACTGATTATTTTATTCATCCCAATAAATTAATGAAGGCAATTTCTCTCTTCAACTCCATTCTCATTCAGCTATTGAAAATCTATGAAAATTGGACTTGTGTATAGCTTTATCTGTAAAATTGATCAGGTAAATGTACCTCTATGATTATCTGTAGGTAATTTTTCATGATAATTCAACGCTTAAACTCTAGGTTAAATTAGCATCACAAAATATAGCTTACCAGAGGGTATATATTTTGGTTTTGGAGGAGTGCCTAATATAACCTGAAATACACCTTTACTTTCTGTGTCCTTAGGACCTCTTGCAAGACATTCATAAGAGCCTTCATCACTAGAACTAAAATCAAATATCCTCAAAGACAAACCATCGTGGGACACCTATAAAAAATATAATATGCAGCATTATTTAAAAATTCATTTCATTCATCCTGAGCATTATAAATATTTAACTATATGAGGTATACTTAAAATATATAGTATGTGATGGAAAATGTAAACATACTTCTTACCTCATATTTTTCATTATTTTCAAGGAGATTTTTGTTGTGAAACCATAAAATTGATGGTTTTGGTTTTCCAGAAACTGAGCATTCCAAAATAGCTTCTTCTCCCTCTTTAACTGCCATATACATATCCAATGGCTCTGCTATTGGAGGCTCAAGATAAATTCCCACAACTTCTTTATGAGCTAAAAATAAAAATTATAGAAGGTATTTGAAAACGGTTTCAATTAATGGAATCTATTAATAAAGAAATCCTACTTCCCCCTGCTATACAATGAAAGGCAGCTTTCAGGGTATTTATGTAGATATAGAAGAAAGAAGCATATGCTTGGTCAGATGGCTATTTCAATGACTGGATCAAATTTATAATTCAGTTAATTATGTTCTGTTAAGATAGAATCCTTTAAAAATGATTGTTGTAAGCACAAATAGATATGCTTATAAAATTCAAAAAGGTAATAAACAATTTTATTAACATTTTGCTTGAATTATATTGTTGATGAAACATCACGTAAAATAAAATATTTTAATGATATCACATGAAGCTCAAAGATACAGTATCTCATCAGCATATTCTAAGCATTAATAATATAAGGATATACAACAACTACTACTAATTTATATAATATCAATATCAATAGATAAAATATCTAATTTTATATTACTATAAGTCACCTTTTCCAGCCTCATTTACAGCAACGCAAACATATGTGCCTTCCCATTTTTTATCAGCATTTGGAATTGAAAGAATTTTAGATTGGTCATCACTTGTTTCATAAAATTGTTCAGCTAATACTTGATTAAATTCCCATGAGAGATTGGCATTGGTGCTTCCTACTGATTTACATTCAATTTTTACGTTCTCTCCTTCTTGGAAGTAAAATTCTTTTTCAGGATCAGTAACTATTTCAGGAGGTGAAATAACCATGAGGTGAACTTTTTTAAGGGCATCTCCAGCTGTAAATGATGCAAGGGTACATATTAATAATTGTGTAAGTACAAACATAGTATATATAATTATTCATGAGGTAAAATAATTGTAGTATTCAAGATTAAGAATTAAACAATTTTCCAAGTACTATATTAAATATCCACAAGTTTTGAAACTAAAAAAGTCACTATAGAGGCATACAGAATATTGAAATTAAATTCTCTTTTATAGTTTTATCATTTCCTGCTACAAAGATAGTAATGACTTATAACTTTTGCCATCCATTCTTTTTCTTATTGATGCAGGAAATTATGGAAAATTATAGTGTAGAAGATTTATCTATTGGTTTAGACTGCAGAATTACCGTAAAGTTATGCATAATATCAAGGAAACAGCAACTTGTTTCCATGACTACTTAGATTTTGGGCAGTAATACACCTGTTCATGATTTGATTCCCATTATCAAAACAAAAAAACAAATATACTCTTTTGTTTCAAGTGACTTAATGTGTCATAGCTCACAAAAACATTGAGATTTCCTACTGCTGTTGACATAGGAGAAAGAAAAAATAGTGGCTCCCTGGGGCAATAATAAAACAGTTTAGCATAGTTTACCCAAATTTGTAGCTCTGCATATGTACGATCCTGAGTCTTCTTTATTGGTTGACAAAATAAAAAGGGAGTTATTCTGAAGTAGTTGAAATTTGCCATTTTCATGGGATGAAAATAATTGCTCTGTAAAAAGGAAACAGTGCCTTGATAAGCATGTAAAATTCGTAACTGCAAAACTTAATCAAATTCATAGATATTTTTGTGTACATGAAGCATACCCATCTTTCCATCATCCTCACGGAACCATTCCACTTTGTAGTTAGTGTCTGACTTGACCACACAATCTAAAACAGTATTACCATTTTCATATGCAGAATTATTTTGCTCATCTGTCTCATCAATTTCAGGAGGCACTATTGAGATGATAAGAAGGCAGTTATAAGTCATTAAAAAAAACAGACCTTTGAAGAGACTTTTATATGAAAATCATAACAAATGGCACAGGTGAGGAAAGTTTATATTTATTTGAATCTCTTTAAATTCTTTAAACTACCCTCATAATAAAATGTACACCTCATTCAAGAAACAAGTATATGTAATTAATATTTTCATGAATCTGATTATTATTAGTAGCATTCTTAAAAGTACTTTGACAGCTATGGTTATTTTGCACATATAGGCACCCACCAAAAATCAAATCTGAGACTAGTTTCACCAAATGCAAATGAGCTATCCACTTGGCTATTTGGGAACTCATCTAATCATTGTTATTTAGCTAAATTACTGATTACTGAATAACCAACATAAATAATAGATGATGTATTGCCAAAACCATTTCACTTCTCATACAAATCTTTTTGCCCCATAATATTATTTTCTCTTCCTTAACAAATGTATAGTAATCATTTATTACCAAAGATAGTAACAGCAGTTCCCTCTAGTGCAAGAGTTGATCCTATGGTATTTGTAGCTTTGCATGTGTAATTTCCTTCATCTGCCTTCTCTATATTCTCAATTTTCAAAATAGCTTCAGAGCTTTGCCTATTTTAGACAAGGTAAAGATAAATTAGCATAATAAATTAAATATAATTAAAAATAATAAAATGTTAACTAAAACATCAGTTGCATTTTCGTCCATATTTCTGAAGTAATAAAATATGATTTAGTTAATATTTAAGCAATGGAAAGGAAAGATACATTTGACAAGTTTTAGTGAGAATTCTGAAAATAGAACACCAAATGAAATGAGCCTTGTTGACTTATTAATTAAAATTATAGTTACAAACAACAACTCAATTCTATAAAGTTTATTATTTAGTTTTATTTTACAAACATTCCAAATTTTCTAAACTGCCGAGTAAATGGAATAATTAATCAACTCATTACCAATACACTTACTCATATTCCTTAGATTCACCATATGGATTATCATTCTTATACCATTCAAGAGTAAATGGTAATAAACTCTCCACAGCACATTTTACCGTTAGGTTTTTACCTCCAAATCCAACTTCTTGAGGCACCATCTTCACCAATGGTGCAGCTGAAATAAAGTTTTATGTGTATTTTCATGTAAACATGACCAGTTATATTTATTAAATTAATACTCATTTTATTAGATTTTTCATATAAAATGATGTAGTCAGGTTAAATATTCAATATCAGCATGCAATAGTGAATACCTGCAAATTGGGAACTGATGGCATTTGGGGAAGATCTGCTAACAGGATTCCCTTCTCCATCATAACCACGATACTGAAAGAAAAACCAATACCTTATTTTATCAATAATCATCAATTCACTTAAAATTTTATTTCACTGCTTTTTTTGAGAATTGGCTCTTAATGTGTTGATACTGCAAAATCAACTATATACTCTCTTAGTTACAGCAAGTTATGGCAGATAGATCATGAAATAAGTTGGCTGAATATTCTCAGAATTTCAATCACTGTGCATTTCTGAACAAAAAGTTTATCAAAGGGGGCTCCCTGATAGCCAAGTGAGTTGTGCATTTTCTATTGGCAAAACTGGTCCCAGGTTAAATTCCTTTTACAGCAGTAGGCTACTTCTACATTATCAAAGACAGAAAGTCAGCATACTCTACGATAAGCTTTTGATGCTAGGTGGAAATAATTGAGCTGTGCCAATTTCTTTCTCAAAACTTTGGGAGAAAAAGAATTTATTAATGAAAATAACTATGTTAAGTATCTGATATGCCGAGGACAGTGAGTTACATAAGCATGATGAACTACCCAAAGGTCTGATAAATAAGCTGAAGTTTTACAAATAAATCTACAAGACTTACAATAAGATAAAACAGATCATTTATGGGTTTAAAAGGTCCAGCAGAGAATTTTAATTTGTTTGGTTGATCATCTTCATCTACAGTAACAGGTCGCAAAGGAAGTGTATCAATGTTTTCACCATCTGTTGTCACAATGTCGACTGATGTCCAATTATATTTCTTTAATTCAACTAAGTTTTCTGGCTCACTCCCTAGAGGATCAACCTCAGCAGTCAAAAAGTTGTTTTTTCCTGCAAATAATCAAAGAAATAGATAGCTATAATTTCAACAGTTTCTTTACTTTCCATGAGAATATAAAGAAAGATAACCACTTTAGTATACTTTTATGTAATTTTTATCATATTTCTGGTAATTAATCCTCAGCCATTTTATTAATTTCAAAAGTGAGGCTAAACCTTGAATGAAAAGTAATCTCAAGTAAACCCCATGAAGAAAAGTCCCCAGCTGCATCTAGTTCATCTGTAAATAGTTTATTGACTAATGCCCAAGAATTTTACAATTTCAAAAAATTCAAAATTCATATAATTTAGTTCACAAGTGATATTGCTTTCTGTTATAATTCCAAAGAGCCATGCAAAATAAAGATAAAAATTTTTACATGCACATTTATCTCATTAATTTTTTAAAATAGTCTTTGTGATTTATCCATGGCATTGTTAGTATAAACTATATAATCTAATTTTTAAATCAAAATTTATGTTTTCAATGTTCAAAAACTGAATTACTTTTATTGCATATAATAATATACTAATATATTTTGCATTTTAAAGTCTTCCTCAATGATAAAAAAAGCATTAAGCAATATTGCATGCAAAATACAAATAAAGAAATCCTTGAAAGTAACAGGATCAGAGTCAAGTATGTCAACAAATTATTATCATTTTATAGTTTTCTTTCATGGAACTAAGGACCTTCTCAAACTATTGTAACTAAATTTTGGTTTCAAATTCCTTGAGATAAGAATTTAACTCCCTTTAATTAGTAATATACTATTATATAGAAAAACCAGTTGTTACTGATACGAATGAGATTCAGGAATAAAAATGGAAAAGAAAGAAAGAGGAATACCAAAAAATAAAATATCAGGATATTATTTACCCATAAGTGGACGTATGCCAGTTTCTTGCAAATTTTTAGCAGGTTGGATTGAAAATCCTTGGTGTATTTTATAACTACTTCCAGTTGCTCTTGCGTTTAAAGAAAAACCATCTGGTATGGTCTTTGAATCTGAAGAATTTTTAGGTTGAACTGTTACATTCACAGTCCAAGTGCCTGCAGGTTTAGGGTCATCAACATTGACTACTACAACAGTTGGAAGATCAAGAACTGTTTTCAAGTCCTTGGGAGTTTCTCCTGATGGTGTTCGAACATCAACAGTAGGGTTATTTCCAGTGAGTGTGACTGTAAGCTTCTCTAAATTTTTATCAACTGTTACATTAAAGTCTTCAGTGTGAGGTTTTCCAGTTAATGGTGCAGGACGATTTATAGAAAAGACGTTCACTCCACGTGCTCGCAATGTATCTCGAACAAATTTCATTACCTGTGAAAGAAAGTGGAAAGGGATGAAAATTGAAAATGGGTTCAAAGAAGGAGAAGTGAGAATCTATCTAGTGTAAGATATGCAGATAGTTAAAGAAAAAGAAAAGCAGATGAGAGGATAAGAGAAAATTATATGAAAACTTGTGAGAGCAACACAATCTTTATCATCAGCTGCTAGTGATAGGCTTAAAAACTACTGTATTAGTAAATGGGTAAAGGTAAATTAGCACATAAGGGCATGCACCCAGGAAAAATCCCAAGGAGTAACAGACCTGTAAAAAGTCTGACAGGACCAGGAATCGAACCTGGGATCTTCCTCTATCTGAAGACTGCTTTTACTTTTTTTACTGTATTAATAACAATTAATGCAAATACGATGCAAAAAAGAAATTTTGTTGAGCTTTACCTAAGATATTGATCTATTAAGAATGTGATCTTCAACCTTTATTATTAATTATCCACAGTAAAAGTATGATGATATAAATCAAGGAATTTTTGAATGATACTTTTATAGAACAGTATTTCTGATGAAGAATTACTGAAATTAAAGGTGAAGCTTATATATTTTTTTCTGATTTTACTCTCATACTTATTTCAATTATAGAGACATCGATAAAGGAAAAGTTAACTTAATCATATTTCAATTTATTTCCACTTTAAGTATCTTTCATATGCCACAAGAGAGAATTATGGTTTTAGAGGAAGCTGCAGGGAGCTGGAGCTTCAAATAAGATTAAATAGATAGTTACAAGGGGAAATATTTGGAAGGACATCAATGGCAAAGAGTAGGATAGCAGGGCTTTGAGAAAATTATTAACTTAAAATATCTTGGATTGCTGATTACAGAAATTAATGTCTTAAGAATTAAAGGATAGAATTGCAATATGAAATCAGTGCTATTTCTCTCACTGCTTATACTAGGGTCAAAGAAAATTAGTACAGCAACTTAGATATAGATAGGAAATTAACTTTAAGCCTATGTTAACTTACATATTGAACACATGGACAGACAGAAGTTGCTAAGAAAGTGGGAAAGAAAAATGCTAAGAATAGTTTATGGCGCAAAAAATGAACAAGAAATTTTGAGAATATGCACAAATGAAGAGCAGAAGAGACTGCACAAAGATCAAGAAGTAAAGAATGACACTAGAAGAGGAAGAATCAGATCATAACCAGAGGAAGTTGGAATTTTCTGTTTTGAAAAGTTTTTACTGACAGGCCAGAAGGCAGAAGAAGATAAAGAAAGCAGAAAGAAATTGAGGTAAATAGTTCTGGAGGCTCAGTCTCTTCACAAGCTGTAGTAAAAAATATATGGACAGATATATATTATTTCTATTTTATTCTACTTACATCATCAACATTGCTCTTATCTAGTTGGAAAACTTGACCAGAGCTAGCTGTAGCAATCTTGGAGTAAACATTGTAAGATAAAGGATTATGGTCTCTGGTGCGGCACATTCCAGTGAGAACAAATACAACCTGTGCAGAAATTAAATTTGATAGTTAAATAATGCCCCCTGAGTGATAAATAATCTTAAGAGATGTAAAAGTACTTTTCAGATGTTTTCCAAGAGCTGATATTTTCCATACTTTATATACGGATGATATTCTTTCATATTTTAAATCAAATATAACTCAACATATCTACATGGAGCTGTCAAAAAATCAGTGGGAGTTCTTGTCAAAGAATACTAATCATATGCTATTCACCAACTAGCATCAGTATCAATGAATCATATTTTCATGATTTAATAAACAATATGAGCCCATTTCTTGAAGTATTTTTAATCAAAGTTGCTTAAAAATGGAGTCAAAGTACATCGATGGGAGATAAAGAAAATGTGTCATAAGATGCAACTAGAATAATTTCATACAAAATAAAACAAAAAGATTTTTTAATGCAATAAAAATATTGTAATGAAATTATAAATCTCAGTAGAAATTTTTCAAGATAATATTATGATTTCCCTTTTTCTTTAATGGAATAGAAAGAATAGATATATGAAGTATAAATCAAGGTCATATAAATCTTGTAATAATCTCAATCTTGTAAATAGTATGGATTTTGATAGTGGCAAAAAAGTAGCTTTATTTCGGTATTTTATTATAACTTAAGTTATGCATCAGTGGTGGAATGAATGATAATAATAATTGACAAGTGAAAACTTATTGATAATTTTATAGAGAAGTAAAAAATCTCTAAGATCAGATATTGGGAATATTATTAGCTAACACTATTTCTGTGTTTCTGAAGATTAGAACCTAGTGACCTACCATGACTTACTTGAGAATGCTTTCTTTGAATTAATTCAAGAATTTGATCATATTTATAGTGGTCTTTGGCTGAAGCATCTGTGAAGACGTATAAATATGAATTGGGATGAGCAACTTCAAGAGCTCGAAGTATACCAGTTGCAGCCATCTCAGGACAGTCTCCTCCTCCTCTAACAGTCAATTCATCCAATGCCTCCACAAATTTAACTGGTTCTTCTGTTATATTCACAGGTCCAACCACTATCAGAGAACAGGAAAAAGCAAATAATTGATTAAGAAGTAATTAATCAATAATAACTATCCCTAACTACCATAATTTAAAAAATCATAATTTGCTATGAAATAAAACCTTTTCAATCTAAAGAATAATCATTTGGTATCTTTAAATTTCAAGGGATAATTTAGGGGTAAAAATAAATCTAATCCATAGAGACAAATCTTTAACAAGATTTTTGAGTGTGCACCTTGACAAAAACAAAAACTGATTGTCCTAGAATTATGAGAGCATAAATTTCTACATAAGGAGCAGAGATACTTGTTATGAAAAATTTTATGATGTTATCAATTCCAAGTGTGAATAAGTGTTGATAATAAAAATGAGAACTCGATATAGGAAGGCGTTACCTCATGGAAGGCCATTACAAAGAAGGAAATAACTCTTTGTACATTTCCACAGAAATTTTATTAAGGCAACATGTTTCGCTGGCGAACATGTCTGAGAAGATCTGGAAAATTAAATGAGTTAGTATAGATACATTGAAGCATATGTTATATATTACTGTAAGGGATAAAGATTACTAAAATATTTAACCACTATTATACATTATAAATTGCAAATATAAAAGGAAGAGAGACTTTTTGAAAAATGTACTGTAAAAGGGATTCATTTAACTCTTAATGATAAGGAAATGTAGTCATTTCATGACTATGGCATAAAAGTTCAGTATTTAATTTACTTAATATGAGGTTGACTGATTATTTTTACAGTTCAGATTAAGAAATTTTGTTGATTAAAAAGGTGACTTAATCTAAGCTACCTCATTTGGTATTTAAATGTAAAAAAAAATTGAGTCTAATTTTGATCTCTCTGAGGAGAATTTAACTAGATGTTTCTCTGGTCTTGCCAATAATATTATTATTATTATCAAAAGGTATTTTCTAAATGCATGATTTTTACATTTTAGTGAAAAAATTAATTGGATTGATTCCCATTGTTGTAGTGTGGGGAATTTTCAAAGCTTATCTGGAAAGCAAAGTAGAGGGACTCCCTAGGGGTGCATATGCATTTGCACTTAAATAAGTGATTGCTAAAGAATTAATAAAAATTGCTTTTTCAGTTCAAAAATATAATTTTAACTCCAGATTCAGCTTCTTTTACTGTGTAAAATTATTAGATAGTAACAGGAAACTGATAAAAATGTACATACCCAAAAAGAAGTAGGAGGTAGAGGAGCTGGATGGGTGGGGAGAGGATAAGTGGGTGTTAAGAGGATATGGGGAGTGTGTTTTTAGACATAATTTGTACGGTTTAGTCCAGTTACAAATACCTAAACCCCATAGACAGGAATAACAATCAGCAATTCACAAAGTTGTTACAAAGAGTAGTTGACAATATAAAAACATCAAAGCAACCAGAAAACTATTTACGAAAGTAAAGTATAAAATAAGTGAAATATAATAAATTATTATGATAAATTAAAGAGAGGAGAGAAACAAATCAACTGTATAGCTGTGAAATGTTTAATCAAGGGAAACGGTAGGGAAAGAGAACCTCATTAAGTATCCTTCTGAGATTTCAGGCAGTTTAAAACTTTTATATGAATGACCAGACCAGTTCCTCTCCTTCTTTCCTGAATACATATATTTTTGAAAATTTCCTATCATTGTCTAATAATATTCTACAGTTGCAAACTGATGGTGATACATAAAATTATATTTGTGGACTTGATAAAGTATGCTTCACTTATTTCCTTCTCATTATGAGAGAGGTCCACCAAGAAACCCAAAAACTATTATATTTATCTAAATTACGGAACATAAAAGGGAACATGAAAAAGTAGATTAATTCATATGATTTTGAATCAGGAAGCCAGTATTCTACACTAAGGGTGATGTAGTTTACAAGAATAAAACCTACTGGCTGAAGTCATTATGATTCTATAATGTAGAATCATCTCAGTTCAACCCATATTCCTTTATAATAATCCATTGCAGTCACTTTGCATAAAGTAATCTCCATTGATGTCTTTACAGTTTAAATTATAACTAAAGTAACTTGGGTATGTCAATCTAACTAGCTAGGAAAATTATGCCATAAACCATTTTAAATATAATGATCTAATCTTTGTGTGTAATTAGTAAAATATCTACATGTCTATCCATATTATTCCTATTTCAGAGCCAGTTTGTCTGAGAGGTATACAGTCAACCACTGTAGATTTCAATACTTGAAAGTTCAGCTGGTAAAACTGAAGATTATTAGTCATTGCTGGATAATATTCCATTCAATTCACTGCAGTTTATGCATATCATTAAGAGTATCTAAGATTAACTCTATCAATATTGATTAAAAATATTTTTTTTCTGTGTATAAAATATCTATGTGTTTCTAAGATTATAAAAATTTTCACAAAAATATAAAGTAAGCAAATACTGTATAGGATTTTGCTTGCAAGGAATAAATATTTTATTCCAAACACTTATTAAGTTTTTCTAATGTGTATCTAAGAATATTATAAAACTACACTGATGGATGCTTCAGTGCTGGGGTGGGGAAGAACAAATAGGACAAAAGGGTGGAAAGAGACACCATGATGGAAAGAAACCATGGGAAAATCAATAAGGTCTTCAGGATATGGTTCCCACAAAGTACCAAATAGACAGGGGGAGAATATAGCACATAAAATAAAAAGTCATGAAGATTTAAGGGAGAGAGGAAATTATGGATAGAAAATAGACAAGGTTGATGGAGGAAGATAGCTGAGAAAATAGGAGTTTTGTATGGAATGATGAAAGAGAAGAGAAATTTGAGAATACTGCCATACTGAATGATAACCAAAAGGAATTACACGATAAAGAAAACCTTTATATGATGTGGAGAAACTATTTCCATGATGTACCTAACTCAGATGGGACAGCCGAATGCAGCTGTCTGCAGAAGAGGTGACTGAGGAACTAGAAATATAGGATACGAGAAGGATACAACATTAACGGAAGTGGAAGCAGCACATATAAGTAGGAAAGGCTCATGGTATAAGTATGGTAAGCGCAAAAATAATAAAAGCAGCTGGAGAGCTAGGAAAACAATAGCTTTACCGTTTAATCAGGATAGCATGAAAACTAGGATGATTGGAAGAAAGAAATAACTGTGCCTGCTATTATAATACTAAAGATATCATAATATACCTGCACACACCTCATAATATACCTCACACCAATATTCTTTTGTATCAAAATTTTTGAGATTTGGGACAAGGTAGAAAATGAAATAAGAAAACATCAATGTGGTTTCAGAATAGGGAGGTCAACAGTGGACATGGGAAATACTGGAGAAGAGTAATAACAGAGGTGGTGGAAAGAGAAATAAGATTGACGGGACATATGAGGCACGGCAGACCCGGCCAGGGGCTGCAAACTCCACATGGTAATGAGCTAAGATTCTATTACTTTTCACAAGAATATGATGTTAGCAAATACTTCGAGACATTGCTAGCGAAGTAAAAAATATCATTATGGCATAAGTGGCATGTATAGAACAACGAAAACAATGAGAGTTCATAAATTGTCACGTTGATGACAGCCACATTCAGATATTCCTTTTGAACAAAATGGCACGAGTGTATTGTATAATACAATGAAAATTATTAATGATACTATGAGGGGAGGTAGTAGGGAGAGAAGTTTCTGAAGAGGAAGGGGGGGACCTCCGTAGCTAAGAGGGAACACGATCAACATGGGTGAAAACGGTCTCAGGTTCGATTCTCGGAGGGGGGCTCACGTGCGAAATAATCTCAGCTGTCGAAGCACTTAAAAATAACAAAAAAATACTACTACTATTGAAGGAGATGAGTAAATTGCACCCTGAAAGATACTACTGAGATTTGGACCTTCTGCTGCTTCAGAGTTCTTAGTTGAGTCAGCATCGTGCTGACTTACGACAGCCAAATTTCTAACTAGAAAGCCACGTACATTATTCGTATGTAACAGCGCTACATTTCCTAAAAAGGTCGTCTGCATTGTGCTGTCATCGATGGGGCAAACCATGAACTTCCATTCTGTATATCCTGATGTGCACTACTTTTGAAAAGATCTACCCTTAAAACGACGCTTTTTTATCAAAGGAAAATATGAATGGGAATTCAATTCATAAAGTTTGAAGTAATTTCGTAATTTCAATTTTTTACATCAATCAGTGCCCAAATTATTGAGCGTATTTGGCAGCACTGATCGTAAATGCGATCGATAGTACTGAATTTTTCTCAGTAATTTTCTCAGGATAGTAAGGGAAAGTGTCTGTCAGTACCACAGTTTACACAGAGGTAAATACAGGTACAGGAGCCAAAGGGGGGTAATAAATAAATTTCTAGAAATAAAAATTACAAATAACTTCTTACATATACAAACTTTGATCAATCTTCCTTTTGGTGGGTCTATAAAAAGCAAAGAATTTCAGTTACTTTTTTAAATTTGTATTTGCGCTTTGGATGTGAATCATCATCGCAATCTTATTATTAATACATTATATACGAACTAAATATATAAGTAATAAATTCTTAGATAATTCGCAAACGGAGAGCAGTTTATTTTTGTAATAGTAACCCTGAGCAATCTTCACACATATTAGGATATATTAGTTATAATAGCGGTTATATTAGGATATATAGCCGCAATGAAGCCAGATAAAATTTTTTAATGATGAGTTACAATTTATCGTAAACATTTCAATAACTTAACTCCTTTGCATGGAATGCTCAATTATTATTGTCGTTAGTTATCAAATAAATCTTAAAAATAAAACGACGAAAACAAACAAGCACTTGGCAAAGAAGATATTATATTAATGATCTTAAATTCACTAAATTATCTAACTACCAAAATAAAATATATTTTGGAATTTACTCTCTCTATTAGCCGCAAGGGTTTGAGAGATGGCCGTAAAAATAAAGCAGTGGTCGCGGTTAAGCGGATAAGCTGAATAATTTTCATCTTTGATTATCTTATTCAAAATAGCAATGTCAAATGATTCGTTACTGTCTTGAAATATTAATATTCAGCCGAAACATCCCAATTATGACCGACGGTTATATATTCGCCATAAAGTTTTTCGTTATGAACAATAACCCATCCCTGGCTTTCAGATTAATGTAACTAACGATAATCATATCTAACGGTATTACTAGCAGTTTTTGGTTTATTGACTATATATATAAGTGTTCTACCTTTCGGTAGGTTCATGTGCCCCCACATGCCCCCTATTCAGTTCCCTCTCCTTCAATTCCCGATAACTTATCCCACCCCTTAATTCGTCTAACAACTTCTGTCTTTGTCTTCTCCTCTGTCTTTTCCCTAGCATTCTTCCCTCGATCGCTTTCTTCAGCAATCCCTCTCCTCTCAATATTTGACCCACCCATTTCTTCTGTCGATTTCTAATTACTTCAATTATTACCCTTTTCTCCCCAACCATCTCTAGCACCTCCTCTTTCGTTTTCTATCGACCCAGCTTACTTTCTCCATTCTACGCCATACCCATATGTCAAAAGCCTCCGATCTTTTAATATCTTCTTTTCTTAACGTCCACGTTTCACACCCGTACAACATTACTCTCCACACCAAGGATTTTACCAATCGTTTCCTGATTCCTTTATCAAGGCCCTTCGTCATCAGTTCCCTTCGCTTCATGAAAGCTTCTTTCGCTAATGCTATCCTTTTTCTAATCTCTGTCAAGCATCTTCCATCCTTAGAAAAAAGGCTGCCCAAGTATGAAAATTGATCTACTTGTTCTAGTTTTTCTCCACCCACCCTTATCGTTAACTTAGATTTCTTACCCTTCGAAAACCTCATAATTTTAGTCTTTCTTACATTTATTTTCATCCCAAACTCCTTTGCTTTATCGTTTAGTGCATTTACTAGGATTTGCAAACCCCTTTCAGAATCGCATCCAATAGCCTTTTCGTCCGCATATCTTACCGATTTCACTACTTCCCCGCCAACTTTTACTCCCTTATCTATTTCATCCCAAGCTTCCCTTGACCATTTCTTCTGCATAGATATTAAAAAGAGATGGTGATAAAGAACAGCCTTGTCTTGCTCCCCTCCCTAACTCTGCCTATTCCGATCCCCCATTAGTATCTCTTACTCGTGCGGTCTGATTTATATACAAATTTTGCACTAAACGCCTATCTTTTCAATCCAACCCAATTCCCTTCAGTATCGCCATCAGTTTTGGCCATTGATCTCTATGGAAGGCCTTTTCAAAGTCAACAAAACATACACAAACGTCCCTTTTAAATTCTAAGCATCGTTCTACGAGTATCCTCATAACCCCTATTGCATCCCTCGTCCCATTCCCTCTCTGGAAACCGAACCGGTCATTTCCTATGAGTTCCTTAGTTTTCCCCTCGATTCTTCTATTCAAGACCCTTAGAATAACTTTTGCCGCGTGAGAAATTAAACTAACTGTTCCTAATCCCGGCATTCTAAGGCATTACTCTTTTTCTGTAACGGAATCAGAATAGATTTAGTAAAATCCTCTGGCCACTTTCCTTCGTCATAAATTTTCCTACATAAATCGTAGAAGTGCTTTTTACCCTTTCCCCCCAGATTCTTAAGTAATTCTACTGGAATCTCATCCACACCCGTTGTGCTTTGTTCCCTTTCATATCCCGCAGTGCCCTATCAAGTTCACTATCTAGTACACTTGGTCCAACATCAACTTCCTCTACTTCTTGTACACTTTTTATCTTCATGTGGGTAGGTTTCATGGCTTTGGAATTGTTTTGGTATACAATTATTGGTTTATTGACTGTGATTCTATAAATGCCTAACTGTGCCATCCTATTCCTGTTTTATTTACTACTATTCTCTTATCATTCCGTGATCTCCAAATCTAGCTAGTTTCAGATTATGGATTATTTAAGATTCAGATGAGGTTTTTGATTTTAGTGCTGGATACTCTTTCAACTGAAAATGAATCGGTTGTTCTTCGTTAGGGGTGATAGGAATAAGGTAAGATATTGTTGTTTTTCCCAAAAGAAAGTTTTCGTGCGAATTGGATTGATTTGACTTATCTATATCTATATAATAAATCTATAAAGGGTGTCATATCTGTCTGTCTGTCTGAAACAGCATCACGCAAAAACTACCCTACGGATTTTGATGAAATTTGAGAGGAAATGGTCTATGACCTCGAGTGACATAAAAGTTACTTTTTATCCCGATATGAGACCCCAGTTCGATCCCAGACGAGGAAAATACTTCTCATAAGAAATATATGTAAATTTCATTTTACTGGTTGCAGGCTTTATTTCTTTTGCACGATTAAATTAGAAAGAATGACCGTTAGAAATTGAGACAAGCATCAAAAGACAGAAAATTGAATAAAGATTCTTATTTTGGTCGTTAACTATCGTTATCGGGTTGAAATTTCGAGAACTTTGATGAAGTAAACGAAAGTTTTGAAAAATTTTGAGGCTATAAACAACCGGTCACCTTACATAATATTTTTGAACAATAGCCTGCTTTTCGCACAAAGAGAGGGTCTAAGTTACTTAATTTTGGGAATTGTAACTTTACATTCAAGCCATGTTTGTCATATAGACAATTAGGTAAGAATGACAGCAAATGACTTTTTAACAGCAGTGGTGTGAGTGCATCACGATCTCGCCAAGAATACGCTCAATATCCCACGAAACTCTCCTTTCCTGTTTTTTTTTCGATATGTTTACTTCATAAAATTTTGATGAAAGATGATGAAAAAAGACTGGTTTGTGGAAAGAGGCGAACGATTGGTTAAAGAGGGTTGTAGTGCATCTGGAAAAGGGAAGAATTCGCGTCTTAAGCGAGAAGCAGGGCGTTTTAAGCGGTATTTTTTTTACCATGTTTTTCATGGGAAAGGGACTGAAAACGTGAGAAACCGCATCTTAATAACGTCTAGAGAAGCGTCTTAGACGGGTTTTAATATGTATAATAAATCTGTATATGAGGTCGTGTCTTTTTGGAGGATTTTCAAATAAAATGATATACAAGTATTTGGTAATTATGGTAATATATAAATATGCGATTTCCAAATTATGAAGACACCTTATGCGTTTTCCTGAAGTAAATATTTATTTCTGCATGTCAAGTACTATATAATTGCAGGTCGCACTTACTATGTCATTCGTCTATTTTTACTTCCCCGTTGAGAATCAACGAGTAGCTCCGTTTGTTTCATAATAAAAGTTAAAGTCTGTAATATCATTATCTGAAATCCAGTTGAATGCTCAACATTTCCATCAATAGCTTTCAAAAGTTTTGGAAAGGAAATTATGTTTACTACTTGTCAAGACATGAAGTAAAATGTTATCTTCGCTGAGTGAGAACGGTCTAAGAGGGAAAGCAATGTGGATTGATCAAACAACGCGAATCAAAGGAGCATGAATCCTATGATGATCCTATGAATAACAATTTTCATAATATTTTGGACTCCGGGGAATGTTTTCTTAGTATCTCTCATACCTCGGAAGCTTTCACGAAACCCGGATAAAGGAGAAGACAGCCGGAAAAATAAATGATGCAATACCAAAAGAACAATAAAAATATTCCATTCATCAATATACAGTAGTCAAACCTCAAAACGTCAAAAAACAACCTCACTCTACATCTTATAGAGTGTGCGTCATTCCCTTTCCGGGTCTTATGGCAGCTGATTGTGGAGAGGCTGGAGTTCCAACCTTGCATCAGGATTAATACTTTTTAGATAAAAACTGTTGATGAAATATGTATTTAAAATTAGATTCATATCCCGTGATCCATACCGTAGGGGGTGTATTAATTTTAACCTACATAACCTAACCCATTAGCTCGGATCTTTCGAACGACCAAAAGTTACTATCATCTTTAACGATTAATTTCTCGATATGACTCGTTGTTTACTGGAATTACTATGTCACTTCATCAAAAAGTTCTGAACCGATGAATCTTTCGGAAAGCTTTCTTCAGTAATCAAATTTCCCACCCTAGGGATTTTATCATAGCCGTAACGCTACTGCTGAATCTGAAATCTCCACAAACGGAACGAGCTGATGCCATATGTTTGACCGTTTTTAAATCTAAAACCAACCCTCCTTCATGTATATCCGAAATCGCGGAGGACAGGTCGAATAAGCTCTTTATTTTACCCTCGATGAACTGCCACTCAGGATTCTACTTGTTTATCTTTTCTTTATATTCGCACTTCCTATTACATTTCGAAGGATAAACTGCTGCTAAATATAACTCCTAGGTTTCATAGTAACTCGCGAAATTTAAGGGATATCTTGAGATTTAGTATGATACGTGAATAAAGTTTCTGGAGCGTGAATTATGTAAGTGGAATATGTACTCACACGGGTCGTTGAAAGGGACAAGGATGTAGTTGCTCACTGGGTTGATCTCTTGTTCGAGAAATGCACTCAAAATCGACTTAGCGCCGTGTCGTGCTTGCAACAGATCGTCGTGCATTGAACCTGTGGTATCGAAGATGAATACGAGGCTCGCTGTGTCCTTTTCTCGAGACTCTTGGCCCAACTTTGTTCCAACGCTCATGTTCTCGAACACTAATTCCCCTTCTCCAGCCGCTCCATCTCTCATCTGCACATCGCTTAAATTCACCGTCTCATTCTTCTCGCTTCCTTCTGCTTCCTCTGTAAGATTCACTTCATCCTTTGATGGAGGTTTGCAAATGCCCTCCCCACAAGAAACCTCGCTTTCCTCTTCACTCTTCACTTCTTTTAAATCTTCTACTCTCTCTTCATTCAATTCGAGGGATGCAGTATCATGTGAGCTTAACTTTTCTTTCTTTTCGATACCTGTATCCACAATCATCTCGATTTTTTCAGTTAACAAGCCACCTTCAGCCTTTTCGTCAGCGAAACTTGAAGGGATCTCGTCTTCGATGGTCTCTGGATTTTCTTTCCTCGGATTTTCTTTCGATTCCTCCTCCTTTTTTTCCTCCACATCTCCCGCTGGATCATCTACCGCGGATTCGGCGCCATCTTCAGACAGTATCCCCGAAATCGCCTTTCCTTCCTCCTCAGTGCCCTTTTCCACCTTCGGAAACTCGCCACCCTGCAGAGTCGCTCCGTCGACCGCATTTCCCTCCGAAGACTCCGGTTCGTCTCCGGATCCTGTTTCTAACTCCAACGTCGGAGAATCAACGATTTCCATTCCCTCGTCTCCGACAATGTCCATCAGTTCCTTTCTGTCAACGTTAAGTGGGAGTTCTAGATCTTCTGGTGCATTCCGATCAGCATTCTCTTGATTTGCAGTGGCGAAGGAGGATCCTGTCGTGTCCCTTTCGAGAGGTGTCTCGACTTTAACTTCTGCAACTGCGAAGGCTACAGCTAGGTAAAACAGGCAGAGGAGTGACCTGTGAAGGTAATGAAAATGAGTATAAAGCCATCTACCATTAAGAATAAAAATAGTTGCATACTTTAAATATAGTCGTCCAAATGCGATGCAGAGAATTTTCCAAGCAGGTGACCCTACCAATTCATAAGTAAAGTATGCATAATTTCTGTTTTTGTGTTCTGCAATCGACGGTGATAATTACTTTCGTTATCGACATATATGCGCCAGGAGTGAGCAACCGGCGTTCCGCTCTGGCCCAAGGAAGAATTTTCTTCGGCCCTGAATGTAATCTCATTTCTTGAAGAGTATTATTACCTATTTATGAGAACAGATCTATCTATAAATTAAGAGATTTTAAAGCGTAAATACGTGTAAAATAAAATAATTCTTAATGTCATTAAGAACATAACCTTAGTAAATTGATTTTTGCGATAGAAAGAGTAGTATTACAAACATCAATTTCAAATCCGACCCTCGAAGGTTTCTAAACACATAAATTTGGTAAATATGCTTATCTCTGTTACCAACAAATTTTTATAGCAATATGCCTCAATAATATTTCGCGGGAAAGTTGGTATGAGAGACAAAATTGCCAAATTATTTTGAAAATGTTACTAGATGTATCACAAATGGTACCTTAAAACTCAATAAACTCAGAAAATATCGGTAAAAGTAGGTGGTTACACTGGCTTTAATCTGCTTTCATAAACACAATATGATGCTTATGTTGCAAGATTAATAGCAAAGCATGCATTTTAAATCTTTCCTCAGCTAAATTCAATGCTATTTTGTTGTATAAATAAGTCAAATAAGTTAAGCTACGAGTACGCAGAGAACGTAGCCTACGTAATAGCAAACGCTAAGTAGAATATGAAATGTTGCTGGATTAGCGAATAAGTCACTTAAAGAAGAAAATGTCAATATTATATATATGTGAGACAAAATCGCAAAATGGGCAACCATTATAAGAAAATAATTGTAAACCTACACATTGACAGAATCTTCAGAAATACTTCACTGTTTCAGAAAATCGAGTGAGAGATATAAATAGAATCAGATGTAGAAGAAAACGAATCAACTGTTTAGAGCAGGATATAAAAATAGGAGCGAAAGAAAAGTTTTCCCAACAGAGCAAAAAAGAGCAAACTTAAAACTAACCTTCCACTATAGGGCAGAGGTGCTGCCCCCATGCTCCGCTTTATCATATTCGATGGGCAAATGCTTCGCTTTCACACAAACATTCCGCGCCTCTACTTGGAATCCACTCAACACAAGACCCGCACATTCAATGGATTGAATGCAACTGACGCTTCCAACCCTTCAAAGCACAGCCTTCCCTCTCGAAGGCGGCATGCTAAAAGTCCCTCCACTTCCCCCTCCCCCAACCCTCCGCCTCCTCCTTTTTTATAACTCTTGCCACTTATCGTCTCTTCTTTTTGCTACTACGAATCTTCCGTACACAATAATAAAAGCGGTCAAATCACTCGAGTTATCTTGTAAGGAATATTTCAAAATAAGCAAGAATATCGCGCTCCTCCCAAAGAATATTCCGCGCGAACGGTGCTAATCAATGTCTTTTTTTTTTCATTTTTCGAAGGATCTCCATGATGCTAAATAATACCGTTTCCGCATCTTTATCATGTGCATATTTCAACACTTTTCCTGATTTATTCACACGGTTTGAGATACACATCTTCCGGTTACGACTATTGGAATTTCTGGCACCTAGTGCCGATGAATAGTGAAAAGAATTAGCATTTTATCGAAAATCACCTTTGAAAAGGATCCTTGTTATTTTGCTCGCGAATGAAATATATTCTCACCATCACTCGGATTTCTGTTAAATCGCGTTTTCTTATTGACTTCGAAAATTCTTATTGAAAATTTAAGACGCTTATTAAACTGCAATGTTCATTACCCTAATTTTCCCTGTTCCGCAATTACTATAGGACCTACTCGGTCACAATCTTAAATCACAATACGCATGAACTGCTAATTAATGGAGTAACTTCAATATTATTTATATTGATATAAATTTTTCTTGAGTACTTTTTAAGAGTTCTTCTTCGTCGTACAGTTTCACTTTTCTTCGAAATGAATCCCCAAAAAATTCTTATGTTGACTTCATTTCAACTTCACTTCTAGAGATGTGGGGGTCTTATTTTGACTGCTGTAATCACTTTTTCGGTCAACACATGTTAATGATTCTAAGCTGTAAATAATAAATATTAATTACACTTAACTGATACATAGCTTAACTTTCCTTCTATTGTAAGTTGCTCAGGAGTTTGCGTAGGAAGTGTAATAGTCTTAATCTAATATGCTACATGATTTTTACAATATCTCAAACACAATATATGATTTATATATTATATATTTACAATATATTATTTATTACGCATATAATTCACTCGAGACGGATGACTAAAATGTTTCACCTGAATCTGTTAAGTTTCTCATCAAAGATAGTCGGATAAATAATTAATTACCTGTAAAAAGGATTTTTCTGTGTTCAAAATTTACAGGAAAATATAAAATATTAAATCTGTTTTTCCATCAAAATCAAGATAGTTTGATATAGAATGATCGGACCCCGGAATAGGAGATAGAGACGAAGAAATGAAACATACTGTCCGTAGTAGCAAAGGAAATGGGTAACTGAGAATTAAGTGTAACTGAAATATAAACAAATGTTACTAACCCAAGCGAAAACATGTTAATGTTGAATAAAGATCGATTTGTAAATCCAAAATGGAGTATTTCTGCAGAGAATTATGGAAGTTTTTCAGGAAAAAAGGCGAGAATATATTGCTTGCGCTCGCAAATCTGGTTTGTTTGCCAAATATATTTAACGCTATGTGCTCAACTGTGCGCGTGTGCTCGAAGTTACGATTCTACTATATTCCTTGAGCTGTCAATAATTCTTACCTTCATTTACTTCTAAAATTCAGAAGTAGTTAGCCTTTTTGTCATGATAACTGCCAACCGCTAATAATATGGTATTACATATGCGTGACAGCAAACTTTAAGTGGTCAATTAGCACATATGTCTGAGATACCCTGGCTTAGATATTCTAAAGGGAAAATGCGTTAAAATGTTTGGAGAGTTTAATAGGTGGTCAAAAATATTTTAACAACCAGTTAAAAGTACCCTTGTTTGTGAAATAATTATTCACTCTCACGCATCTTGTCCTTATAGTTGAGAATCACTCGAAAGAAGATGGCGTTCATGATGTAAGTGAAGGGAATGCATGAAAAATGGTTACGTTCGTAACTTTATGTTGAAAGTTTAGATATAATTTGCCACGGATGTCAATAGACTTTTTACCATGGGGGTACCAAAAAGAGCCAATGATAATCGAGGGAGACAGAATATTTGAATCATGGGCCAAAATAAAATATATAAATATTTGGGAAAAAAGAGAAACTTTGGAAATAATATGTTGTATGCGTGCAACGGGATGAAGATTACTGGACTGAGAGGAACCAAGACAGAGCCGAAAGGTTGTTGGGATACCCAGCTATCGGTTTCAACTAAATAAAAATATATTTTTAAATCAATACTGTACCATGAGAATTAAGTAAAATTAGAAGCCGAAAAAGAGTGCCTAACTTTGAGTTTCTTAGATATATTTTCTCATTACTTATCTTTGAATTTAGCGCCTACATAGTTCACACGAAACATTTAAATCAAAAGCACACTATTGCAAAACAATAATAGGATCAATAATTCTTCCACTTAAAATAAAAATTCATATCTCCAACTTCTCTCAGCAAATATTGATTTGAACAAAATTTACATTACTTGTCCACTATCGGAACAATTACGCAAAATTGGTAACGCAAAAGAAGCTACATTGATATCTAATTTTAGTACGCCTGTTACATTTATTGCACATCCTATGATTACCATTCCACGGCCTTCTTCTAGCTGCAGAATACAAGGCCGAAATTAAACTTTTCAAAGATTGATTATTTATTCTGAGGGTGATCAGCAACTTTTCTAATTAAATTTCCGAGCGCAAACAATTCGTTTCGTGCTATGCGGGATTTCTAATCATTCTTTGCTTGACCTTACGAGGCCACTGCTAACGTCACCGATTTGTTTACCTAAATCTATGAAACTAAGAATCGGTCTCCGTAGGAATACCTCGCTTCCGAATTAATGTGTTTATTCTGTGATACATCAAGGGCAGATTGTTTGCTCTAGCTGTTCACTGCGAGAATCCGCACAAACTAGCACAGCTCCTGTCCAATAGCCTCGTGCCGAAGCTCATCCCGAATTCGAATCGCTCGCTCATCGGTGCCTCACTTCTCGGTTTTACATCGAGTTTTCGCATACTTTTTAGTCATGGAATGCTCACGGAAGCGAAGCAGCGATGCAGAATGTTCTTTCATGTTAAATAGTGGTTCTGCATCCATTTCAGTAGATGGCTGTAGTGGAGGCCGCACGTGCTTCGGAAACGCGCTCAATTTACAAAGATTTATTCTGAGTTGGCAGAGGTGATTAATCAGGTAATTCGAGCGCCTCTTCGAGAAGCCTGATTGATCTAAGGAATGTCCTTTGTCCTGGCGGAGAGCTGTAATAAACTTTCTACGTTTCCATAAATCTGAATGACATCACGATTCATTTTACTCTTCCTACACTTATCCTTATATTAAGTTGGTCACGACGAGAAGGTGTCTTCAAGGCGTAATCTTGAGTCATGTTTTCACATAAATCGGCACTGCTCTAGTACGAATGTGTTTGTCGCTCTGTTTTCAGCTGAATGTATAGGCTTATCTAATTCTACTACCGTAAGCTAAATTTAAAGGAAGTTCTTTTAAGATAATATTGAATTGGTTATATTAACTTAATTTTTTGTTAAATTATCTTTAAATAATGAGAGAAATATAAAAAGGCTTCAGTCTCCGATTATTTTTAAAAGATATATATTTACATAATTACATTGTATCAAATTTACATTTAGATACAAGATTTACACTGCAATTTTGCTAGCTCATTCTTCAAGGCAGATAACAATGAACAAGGATGACTGCTCTCAGTAAACTCTTATTCATTCACTTGATTAACTTAAACGTGGGAATGAGTAATTGGGAACTATGAAATGCTTCTAAAAATAAAATGAAAATATAAAAAGACTAGAAGGCCATGTTAGATAATAGTGAGCAGATGCATAAGTAAATGGTATTGGTATGAGAAATATTTCTACAGAAATATTAATTGGGACTCTTTAGTCCAATCACTAAAATTAAAATATTTCCTTGAACTTACTGCCCCAAGGCACGTAAAAATTTTAATTTAGGATTTCCTTCCTTTCCTTGCCAAATCATAAATTTTGTTCCCGAAATATATCTCTTATTCAGTTGTATTAATTTATTGCGGTCTTATTTCATGGACAAGGCATGCCAGAGATATGATATTCATCTCCCCATTTCTGCCCTTTGAGCTAATCACAAATGGCCTTGAAAGATCACATCAGAGCACATTAATGTTGGCTAACTAACGATAAAATTCATTTTCAACGACACTTGGTATCACGTGGTAAATTTTGTAATATGATTATGTTCATCGATTTCCTGTAATGAAGCGCAATTCTCTATCATTATGTAACTTTTCGATTGTTATAGATTTATTAATTGCTCTTGTTCGATAGTTCGATATGCTAAATTCAAAGTCGAGAAGATGAGAGTAATAGATTTGATTGCGATTGCTTGTTGATGTCAACGTGGTGTAGTATATTAGGGAAAATGCCATGAGAAGTCCATAAATAAAAAATGTCATTATAAATAATATTACGAACGATGTTAATGAATGTTAAAAATTGACCAAAAGTGCAGGACAGATATATTAGTGCGGATAACCATGCTTCACCACTAATGTAGAAACCAATTTTACATTTTTTGCATGACAACTCTGACAACACATTCCAAAGTTTTCCACCTCTTCTGTGCTCTAAAGAAACTATTTACAATTTTACGATGCATAATGAAAATATAAAAGATGCACATACACAAGACTAGAAGTTGCTTACATTCTGAGAGAAATTATTTGTTTAGAGTGAAAATAAATTGTGCTTGGTTCGGGCCCCAAATATGAACCTCTAATTTCTCGACGAGGTGTTTCTGAAGACCTTACCACACGATTCCAGGGTTAGGACCCCAAGAATGAACCTTCAGAACCTCTTCGGAGGCCTCAGAAGGACTTTGAAAAGACGCATCTTATGAGCCTGTATGCTTTAATGGGGACCCCAAAATCGGACCTCCACATTCATCTCCATAGAATCCTACAAAGTATTCGACAAGATACTATGCCGATCCCGGAAAGCACCAACTTTCCCTCGAATCACAAAGGACTTGGTCTCGCTGGAGGAAACCGTTGTATCTTTTAACGTATTCAGAGAGTTCATTATTATTAATTATTCTCTATTCGAAAGGTTTCGACACTTCTGAAGCTTCGGCTTCCCCGTTCACAGTTTCTCGTTAATTTCTTATGGATGAAGATTTATAGCGACCAAGTGTCGAACATATGATTGATTATTCAAGAAAATTCCCTATCGTTTACTTTAAGAACAACTATAAACTGTGCTACCCATGATTGGCTGAATATAATTTAAAACATTTTGTAATTAGTAAATCAGATTAAGTATTGCTATTTAATTTATACAAAGTGCAATTTATTACAACTAGTACAGGGTAAAGTAGATTTTAGATTAGATATGGAATAAATTTCTTTCTTTGCTTGTAAATATTTCACATTCATTATGTATTTACACGCATATGGGAAATATTTTCACAGATAAAGAGAAATTTTAGAATATAGCTATGATAGCCTAGTGTTTAATATAATAGATAGATTCCATCATCTAGGTTTGATCTCAGAAAATGTTTCTTAATTTCTGCCCTTTTTATATCCTCGTTATCTTGCAGACCACTACTTTTGTTTTCAATTCACTGTTTTCAATTAATTTCAATTTTCATATCAAACGTTTGACGGTAGCGTTGGTGTTTACATGGAGTTTTTAATTTGATGTGCGTACTGACACTAACGTTACATTTGAGTATTATTAAGATTGACCATAAAATAATAATATTTAGAATATTAAGAACCAATACTTGCGAAAGACAATTGAAAGCTATGAACCACGATCGGTCCTTGGATGGCCCTTTTGAGAATCACGGCTTCAGATGTTTTAAAACATAGTCAGTTCGCCAACTCTTAACCTTAGAGCCATTCATGATGTAGGAAGTTCTCTCGGGTTTCCTACTTCGATGTCGGTCGTCGCTTGGGCGCCTTTCTTGGTGCCATCTTCAGGACTAAGTGCCGAGATGTTCTTCCCTTCGTAGTCGTTTAAACGCCCTAAATAAAGTCTTTTTATTATTATTTTTCTTATTAAAGAGGGTTATGAAAGGTTGAAGTCGGCCTTCAATTGCTCCAGAAGTTCACATGACTTTCATTTGAGAAAGATGTAATGCCAGAAAACGAGCTATTTTATTCTTATTTTGTCTGTATTCTTGGATGAGATTGGTGTCGAAGGATTGCATAGATGAAGAAGATGCTTTAAGCGAATTTTATCTACTTACGTGTGTGGAGTCAATTCATATTTTTTAAACAAGGACCAAAAGGAAGGCTTTTTGCGTACCGATTTTCGGAGTTGTTTGCTGGTCTTTGTCTAAAGCTGTAAGATAAGAGCAGAAACGGGAAGAGAGAGGATTCTTCGAATGCTGCACACAACGGATGGTAGTTGTCAAAATGAAATGAGTGAGGGACGTGTGAGAGGTCGAAAGCTGTCAGTGTTCACTTATCGGAAACGGAATGACATCACTGTAAGATGAGGTACATATCCAGCGTAATCCAATTCGTTCCGATGCGCAGTACCGAAAGGAATTTTAGAGGGGATTCATTGAAGGAAATTGGCATGATAAAGGAATGCTATATAATAGAAACACGTAGTTGTACTTCCATATCTTGAGTGGAAGTCTTTCATCTGTGAGTGGAATACGTTTTTTTACCTTTTGATGCAAAATTGAGGAATACATACTTCAGTTAATTTTGTTACCGTCTTGTTCATGGTAGGATTAGCAAGACAATAGTTAATTTTCCTCAATAGACCCTGGTTTTAATAATAACTAAGCAAAAAACCGCAGTAAAAAGAACACTCTCCTTGTTTCGATGCTTGAGCGTCATCTTCGAAACAAGTCGTGCGCTCTTTGTACTGGAGTGCTTCTGGTCAGTTCTTATGAAAACAGGATCTAGCTCCTGAATGATGAAGAAATATTAATTGCTGTCTTGTTTCTCCTAACATAGAGTACCACAGTGTTACTTTCAGTTCGGTTGAATTTATACTTGTTCATGGTTATGATTATTTGAAAGCCACTGAGGTTTTAGAGATTCTGAATTTAAGTATTCATCTTAGTTACTAATTATTAAATACATTGTAAATCATAGGGTCATTATGCTAATATTATGGATCTTCTTCCATTATCATTATAGTTTTCAATCGGTGTGAAAACATTGCATAATACACATTCCCTCTCCAATGCATGATGGAGGGTTGAGGATCCAATCAGTGTTTGGAATAATGACTTTTTAGACAGATATCAAAGTAGAGCATCTCCAGGATCCTTAATAAATAAGTCTTTCAAACAAAATTCGTTCATTGTGCTGGTGCGATAGTCTTATTACGGCTGATATTTATAAAAATTATATATATATATATATATATATATATATAATTATATATAAGAATTCATTTTGTATTCTATTAATTAATTACACTATAAATAAATTTAATTTATGTTCCATCATGATTGAAGGGGAAAATTTAGCAATAGTGACGTTGATACTCATTCTCCTTGCATTATTGCGTACGCGAGGAATTTCTGCCTAATTAAAATTAAAGATTCGAAGATCAATTTATTTACCTATCATAATTTAATAATTTAAAAAAATAATAATATCGCTAATAACTAGAAAATATAAATTTATTTGAATATTGATTTTATGACTATAATTTGAAATATATGTATTCGTACGAGAATATATATATTCGCATATCTCGTATATATAGTGTATTGGGGATTTATCGGAAATTTACCCCTGAGAACAGTATCGTATTAATAATAATAATATTAAAGAATAAGAATAATATTAAAGTCTTAAAGACTTAAAATTCATACATACAGTAGTAGATATATGTTTGCAAGTACGTTCCGTAATTTTTGACGGGAAAGTACACTAGTGAAACATATTGATGTTTCATCATTCTTCCTGTAAACCAAACATAAATAAAGAATTGAGGATTCCATTAAAAATAAAAAAAATAAGACAGAAAAGAGGGAATTTGACGCTCTAAAGATTTTGTATGTTCACTATTGCAAACGTGATGCCGCTGACGAAATAGAAGAAAACGGAATATTTCCAGTCGAACTTCATTTCACACCATAAAATTACGAAAGAAATTTCGTCCAAACCGATCAATTAAGTACGGAGGAGAATTTGTTTACTAGAAAATACTTCTATAGCATAAAAATATCAGTTAAGTGCTAGTATATATATATATATATATATATGGAGAACGTTTAAATTTTGGGAAAGGGAACGACTCAAAGTTGGAACCTTACTGAAAACACTATCAACAAAGAGGTCGCATACAAAATAATTGAATTCTCACAAAAACAATCATCTTTTCCACCCAACTGTTAACCTACTTTCACCCCTTAATGCCCGCTCTTCTCCCGACATTTTCCTCCTCGTTCCTGATTGGTTTACTGTTTGTTCTGTTTCTGCAGGCAGTTTTGTTTTGGTGGTATTCTCCGCCCGATGATGGACTTTTACTTCGGAAATGGTTGTGACATTAAAATGCATCAAATGGAACGTTTGATAATTTTTCCTTGCTAGTTTTCGAACATATGCACAGTTATAGTAATCGAGTCTACAACGCATAAATGATTCAGTTATAAGATATAATACGATTTAAAGCCGCCTGCAAAGGAAATTACTTATCATTTAAGAGAACGGAAGGGGAGGAAAAAGAAAGTCTAGCTCCATGACAAATGAAAAATCGTGTGGCTTAATACTGCGATAAAAAATTCGCAAAGGGCTTCAAGTCATTTTTTCTTTGGAATTTATGAAATGAGAACAGATTCCTAAGGACGGGGCTAGATTTCTTCTCTGTAAAAAAAAAAACAGATTTTGTTGCCGACATGTTAACTAAACTGTTTGTATGTTAGAGACAGACAGAACGCTTCGAAATTTATGTATGTATAAAGTAGAAAATTTATTATTTACGTATGTATGCTATTAACAAAACTTGCTTTAAACTGGAGAACTATTATATTTATAAACATAACAAATCATTAAATTTCACGTCACAGAACATGGGCTACCATTAACACTTAATTGTCCCGCGGTTGACTATAGGCAATGTTGTATGATTTTTAAAAGAATACAAGTAAGAATACGTAAATTTTAAGTGGGCTGAATTATTAAAAAAGTTATTTCTCATCAGCCAGCGACCTCCACACATAAGCCATAAAGACGGAAATTTCACACACGGTTGTTATCATGATATATTGACTTTGGCTCAAAACCGCGAAGAGCTTGACGAAATGTTGGTAAAAATATTAAGACATGAAGATATTTGAAATTGACAGCTCCCATATATTGTCGTTTCTCATAAGATTATTATGAAATTATGAAAGATGTATTTATTATTAACATTCGTACTATATTTATAGTATCAACGCGAGCCCAAATCACACGGTATCTCCCTCTTTCTATTTGTTAAGATTACAATTACGTTTTGCAAGTGACTCACTTACTATGTGGACCTACGGCCTTTAAGTAATGGAAAATGACAAGCAGTTATTGATTTGATAGAAATCTTGACATCTTGTTTGGGTAGCGATATAAAATTTTACATAAAACGTTACTTAATCTTCTTTTTAGGCAATGTCGCATTCTCCAGTTAGTTGTATTTAAAAATCATTTCTTTGCTTAATACACACGGTGAGACGCTACCAGATAAAATTCGCTCTAGCTTATGTTAGGTTCACAATTTAGGCAGCGTACCGATGGAAGGCGGCCGTTTGATGCATCATTCCATTAGTAAGCATTAATGCTACAGACGGGAGAGAATTCAACGTTAGACTTCGAAAACACCTTTCCCTTCGAAAGGAAATTGCAGTGGAAGAAAAATCGATATAAAGAGGTTCAAGAACTCGTCGTCTCCGAATGCCGAACCATTAAACGACACTCTATCGAGAGAGCGCTCACATGAATCAATCGATTTGAAAAATGGAACTAAAAGACTCACCTCTGTCCTTCTTGTTGTTTATGTGCTACGGTTTGTAGGCCTGCTGATAATGAGTTCGAACATTCGCTGGTTTTCTCAGCAGATTGACTGTCCTGCTTTGACGACGATGAATTTAAAATCAACTTGAAGAGCATAAATGTAATGAACGTGTATCACAACATTAATGTAACAATCTAACATCTATATCATAAATGTAACATTACGCTGCCTGAAGTGAAGAAGTTCGTAGCGAACAAGGCAGTCAAACCTGGGGTCTCTACTTCAAATTCCAGTTCAGGTACGAATGTTTTTTATTGTTTTACTGCTTGTCGTCTTTGACCAATTATGGCTCCCGATTAGATTTTGATGAATAAACAACATAAATAAATAAGAGAAACAATAGAAATATGTTCTAGAACTACTTTTTTCCGAGGTATTTCCAACTTGGAGATTCTAATAATTTATACTCTGTTTGAACTGATGTGAAATAGCGTACTGAAGCAAAATTCTTAAATGAAGGAGATAAGAGTGATTAAATAGGATTTGCTTATCATTGGATTTTCGACTACGAGGTATTCAAAACGTCGATTAACAAAACCTGAATCAAATGTCAATGAAAATCGAAATAAAAACAGTTTAAAGAAATGTCTGTGAGTAAAATAAATAGAAAAATAATGAGAAAAATGTAGAAAAAATTTACATATATGACGATAATAAATCTTAGATATATAAAGATTAAATTTAACGATTAATTTGCTTAAAACGAATGAAAGAGTCTTGAATTTCGATTCGGCAATATCTGAATATGCCGTCAGACATATTATTAGAATAATATGTCTGACGGCATTATGTGAGAACAAGAATGTAGTTGCGTTTCGGAGGCAATTTTCGTTAAAAAAGATAAAGGTGATTTTAGGGAAAAATAGTGAGAAATATGAAATAATCTCATTTTTAATGCGTCTCAAAGAGTGAGACATACAACTTCGAAATTACTTAATATTGTAAAATGATGGATAGTTGGATAGAACTTTCCCAACCCCAATATTTATGGTCAGAGAAATGGCATTTGGAAATTGCTCATTGTTCGACAAGAGTATCGGTGAATATTCCAAATACTGACAAAAATTTGATAATTAGCGATGTTATATTTTCTCATGCATTTTCATATTTTTCAGATATAGAAGTTTTCGAATATAGAAGAAATAAATCAGCTCAAATACGGATTAGTTTACCTTCATTAACTCTCATGAATCGCCATTTCTCTAAAAGGGTACGGGAAATGGAAACTATGTGAGGGCCCGGAGGCGTACAACCGCCTCACTTCCTCTGGCCCGTATTAGCTCGGAAGCTTTAGGCCTGTGTAGTTTGATATGAGGTTCCTGTTGCGTATATTGCCTGGAACCCTTGTCTATTGTAGGTAAGTTGTGAACAAGAACCAGTTCTGGGCCTCTCATGGTATATTTACCATTTTTCGAGCAATTTAATTACAGACACTTGTTACTTCCTCAACGATACTTCTCATTTCAAGCTGTTTCGTATTTAGAAGTAATCTTCAGGTCCTGAAGGTGTACTTAAGATTAGAATGCGGTCGGCAATAAAAATGATATCGTGAAAATTAAGAATTCTTATAATTTGGTTCTATAGAGCGGTGTACGATTGTTACATTTCCCCTTCCTTATACTCGTAAAAGTACCGAAAAAAGAGTCAACGATGATATAAGTCATGAAAGGACTACATTTATTATAAATTATACAATTATTCCATCAATTTATATTTTGATATTTCAATTTGCTAAGGTGTGCAACACATTTTCCACAATTACAGGTATTTTTCTTACCTTTGGTTACCAACCTTTTACATTCGATGTCTTCTAGACCCGTGTACAATAAAGCGAAGGAATTTAGCTTATGAGAGCTAAAAGAATTTCCCACTTCCCTACGCATTAGCTGAGGCATTTTTTTCTCTTCTTTTATGCTATAATGCGGCCCTGATGACAAATGGAAAACTTGGAGCGACATTTTTTGATTCTGGAAGCCGTCATCGCGGCACTAAATTTCTTGGTGAGAGAGTTCGGCGCCCCTGCTCCTTACGCAGGCGATTGTTCCTCCGAAAAAGAATCTAATGAATGCTTTCCACTCATCTTTCTCTCTGTTATCCTATTTTCCTGGTCGGAAAAATCCTTCCCTCGGACCTACATCCTCCACAATTTTTGAAAAAGCCAGTTTCACCTGCGCTGCTGCAGATGTGCTCGTTTCTGCTTCGATTTTTCCCAGTCCTCTGCCAAACAAGAAGTTTTTCCATTTAGCGGCCCGCTACCCAAGTGACCCTTTTTTTCTAAGTGGCGTCGGTGGAATTGCCGCTGCGCCATTGTCTGGCACATCGGAGCGCGGGAGTTCAAAAAGGACCTTCATTCCATTCGTGGATATGGCACAGCCGAGGGACTCGAAGGAACGTATCGTTGCACTGTAACTCATCTCGCGTATTTTAGCGATCTCTATTCCGTGTGTAGGCAATCCGAGTATTCCAGCGCTGAACGAACAACTTTTCTCGTCGCGATTCATTTTTATACTTCACTATAGTTATCTTGCATAAAAGGATGGAAATGACACCGGTGTTTACTTTTAGCGTAAAAAATGAAATAATTCCGAATGGGTGCATGAAAGGCTAATATTTCCAAAGACAAAAGCCATTCGCCTAATTAAACTGAAAGTACCCACGAATCCTCTTTTTGATCGTTGAATTCAAAATCACGGAGAGTATTTAATCGGTGGAAAAGAGAAATAACCATGACATAAATTAAGCCATGAAAATAAGATATTTATATATATTCGGTAAGCAAGCCACTTGAAACCCGTATTGGAAGGAATGGTAAATGGAAGTAAATCTCAGGGAAAAATAATTATGCATAACGAAATAAGGGTGACAGTAAAGGTCAAAGTTAAAAATAATGAGGTAATGAGAGACTGGTTGGGTTGAAAACAAACCATTGTACGGATTGAACCTTTGACGATGACAATGTCAATTAATATTCAGAGAGATTGAATATTCGGATCATTTTGAGGGAGTGTTGATTACAGTAGGATGGGAGGAAAAATGCCGTCTGAGTAAACGATCAATTAATAGTTAATTCTGTTTGTGTCCAAAATCGAGTGACGTAACCTGTGACCCATGCATTTAACCCAAGAGAAGAATGTTCGGTTTCAACACCGCATTGAGGCTATGTTTTTGGTTAGTTTAATAATTTTCTTGTTTCCACTTTATGGAAATGTATTTCGCTATCATTCGTGATTAAAGCCCATAAATATGTCATTCGTCTTTTTACGATCGTCTTTAATATTCTTTGAGAGGGAGGATTATTTCAACTCTGAGAAAATCTTTAACAACTGTGGCAAATATTTTACCTTATTATTTTATCAAGAACCAGAATTTCGAGAAATAAAAACGTATTCACGCCATAAATAGAAATATGCGTGGGCTCCATTTCTAAGGACCCACCGTTACTTTCCTCACTTGCCTCATCGTAATTATCGTACTCCGAATCGGAAGGTACCTCATTTATACTATCCAGTCTTAGGCTTGGATGACACTTTAGGTTATCATAAACAAAATCATTAATTTTATTTCTTCGTATTACAAATATAACGTTACTATATAGAAAAATATACAATGAAAGAATATATTTAAAAAATATAATCACGGCTTGGTTTCCGCTTGACTGGGTCTGCAACTTCACCAAGACAGACAAAAAGAAACCCGCTAAGAAGGGCAGAAAATAAACAATATCAGAGACTCGGGGCACGGGTTTGTCATGGGGTCAGTATCTTTCGTATCCGAAGATTACGAGAGAGATTGTGAAGTTCGTCAACTTCCAACGAGGTTCGCTGGAACAATTGTTAACCCCTCGCTCTATGAAAATAAAAGACGGCGGCTACGATTTAAGGAAAGACAACGGTTGCTTCTTCACTCTCTCTTTTTCATCGGAACAATAGAAGTGAGGATTCCGAAATAAGCTAGCCATGAATGGACTCCATACAGCAGGCTTATACAAATAGCTACCTCCCCTGATAAATACCACAACAATGGACTTTCATACAACGCAAAGGAAATGATAGTAATTTCATTATTTTAAAACGACTTCAGATTAAAAAATTTACCGATTTGCAGAAGAAACTATGAATTTTATTTTATGAGAGCTTCTCTGCAATTATTACGATTTTTTAAATCTCAAATAAAATTGCCCAACTTTATTTTTGAAAATGTGGTTGGATCTAACTAGAAAATAAGCTAATAAGTCACATACAAAACAGAAAAGTATATTGACAAAAAACTTATAAAATAAATTTGCTAGACTTCGCTTTTGTAAATTCAATATAAGTATAAAAATATTGAATGAAGAAATATACTATATGCATTTTAAGTCTTTTCTTAAAAAGGTTGATTCAATTTTGATCTATATTTATGTAAAAAAGTTATGTTACAAGTAATCAGAGTCTACGCATGTGAACACGATGGATGAGTTATGAAGCTGAAAAGCGAGGAGTAGGGATTCCCGATAGGGATCCTAGAATCCCTTTCAAACGAGAATATCGCGAGAAATAAATAGCATATAATTATAATAGTAGACCATGAAGCTGAATGCATGATTCTTACTCTCTCATGTAAAAGTAAAGAAACAAACACCTATCTAAGAAAAGTAACGAGAACTGCAAAAAACTTCTCCAAATACAAATAATTGTCTCTCACTTGGATGTTAATCATACTTTCATGTTTATAAAGGAGATTCGTTCGGAAATAGAAATAATTATAAGATAAGATCGATCGGTATAATCATCGGCTTTTATAACATTCAAAAAAATTATTTCAAAAGCTATAGGGGATTGACATTTTAGAATTATAAGGATTTGATGTTATTAATGTCATTGTGACATCATTACGTTGTATCATTGCAGCAGCAGACCGACTCGGTCGAAGGCCTTTGATACTATTAACAGCCAAACGCATATTTCGATTTATTATTTATGATTTATCCTAAAAGACTACCATTTGTTTTTCTCAAGTAAAGAAACCTTACAGAAAAAGATAAAAAAGATAAAGGAACGTAGAAATAGAATTCTTGTCAGCTATTAGAGGCATGTGTGTATAGATAAATGTAAACAATCCTTAGCAAAATCGAAAAATGAGAACATTACTCAATGTAAAGATCCTAAATTAAAGAGGAAGCCAGTCAGATGGAAAATATTCAAAAGAGATTATCTGCACTTACGTTAGCACCTCAGAAGTTAGATCTTATTAGATAATTATTATTCTGTCTATTGTCCCTATTGAATAAATTGAATATCACGATTGGAAATGCTGTAAGCAATAGTAAAGTACGCTACAACTTAGAAAAACTTTCCTCAGAAATCTTTTAATTAACCGAAGAACGTTATTTTAGGATAAACGATTTGTGTGAAGATTGCTAATTATTCCAGGAACCTCAGTTGGAGTGGATTTTCTAGCGCATGTTTCCTTGTTACGAAACAAAAACAAATAAGTCTCTTCTCTAAATTTATTTTGGTTATTTACATATTTAATATTTTCCTTTATTATTTTTCACGTCACATCTGATATATAAGTATTAACAATAAATATCAACTAACATAATATTTTATTACTGGTGCTAAAGTTTAAAGTAACCGAATCCCAAAGATTTTCCGAAAGATAGGATTGAATTTTTTTGTTCTGTAATCTGGGAGTGAGGAAAATCAGGGAAACGTTAATCAATAGTGATGTCTCAAGGGAACAGAAAAATGTCTTCCGAAGAAGGAAAGGATTCTAGATCTAGTAAAAAAGATCGCTTAATTGGCAAATACACTCCTAGAAAATTCTTTCTAATGTTTCCTTACAATTTGGAGTTCAGATTATCAGACTACCATCGAGGATCGGATAAATAAATCATGTTGTCAGGATTTTCACTCTTAGTATATAACATCTTTGGATATTTTTTTCATTGTTGTTTCGACTTTTTGAAAAGTAGAAGCGACTTAGTCCTCCTTTTCTCCCAAGGCCTTGAGAAGGCTTTCGGTGGAGATTCCCGTTGTCTGTTTCTCACAAATTACATATAACATCTCTGCTGAAATATAAGTCTTACAGCTGAAGCTTTTAAATGATGTTTACTTTACGCTGCTTCAAAGAGGATTTGGATGAAAAAACTGGTTACTGGAATACACGAACGAGAAATAGCTTGATGTAGACGTACATTTCCTTCCCATGTGATTCCATCGAGGACGGGTTGTACAATTTCCAGCAGACCATATTTTATTTGGTGAATCATCACAGATTACATGACACTTTCGTATCTGAGAGAGTTTAAACTTGCACTGGCTTAATGAGCTTAAGTAAATAGTACAATAAGTTTCTTTGCTTTTGAGATAGATGTAATAATATTGTTTAATACTGCATTTCAAATGATGAAAATAGAATTTCTCCATCGATGAGCATCTTTTAGTATTTTATCTCACCATTGATCTTACTTAATAATAAATTTTCTCCTTAAAGTATTTGAGAGATTTCTGGTCTAAGATCATTTTAAAATTTTGGTTATCTTATGTAAATGTGTGATTTTTTTAAATTAAGTTTTAGATATTCATTGCGACGGAAATAACTCGTTCATTATCATTCTTCCAACGGATAAGAACTACTGACGTAGCTGAATCTTAACATATCCTTGTGATATTTTTGCTCCAGTCATAGGGATAACTAATTTAGGGTCAGCATCCAACCCTGGGTTCCTGTAAGTATGTTATATGATAATGCCTTCCATCAGTCGGTTTTGTTACATTATAGCTCATGGGTATGACGGTATGAAATAATGATGATATGAATATAGGATTAAGGACAAATTCTCAACTTGGTCGCTCTTTGAGTGTTGCTATGAAAGTGTACGAATGTTACGAAAAGTGTAATTAAGATGAATTTACTCGTGGTCTTTTTCATCTTGTAGCATTTTGGGTCTGTGAGAAAAAAGGGTGAATCACCTTACTCTTCGCCTCACCTCTTGTATATACCTCAACACCTCTCTTAAGCTTCCGGAAGCTATTAGTGGAGGGTTTGAAGTGGGTTATGACATTACAGAAAGGCAATCTAAATTGAATTTATAGATAAAGATTGTGTTATTAACTTTGACTTCCTTGCTTATTAAACTTGTGTCGATGCAATAAAGTTCAAATCGAATCCATTATTGTTTAATATTTTTGTGTACCTCGGCGATGTAAGGGTTGGCGCTCTAGATATTGTCCACTGAGGTCTCGGATTCGAATCCCATGTTGGATGGAGCATGGGACATTCTTCTTGAACCACTGCAGCGTGAGAGTAACAGGTTTATTTCTGAATCATTAATCTATTCTTTTTTATAGGCCTCACTTTTAAGTGACGTAACTGTATTACAATCATCCTTCCATTAAAAAAATATCTTTTTATTTATAGCTCACAATAGTTAGCTTTACATAAAATATTCCACTTGAAACAAATATTGGTTCATAGAAGGGTGAATGGTCGTCGTGGTCTTCATCCAGTAAAACTTCTCTCCAATAAACGTTATTGGTACTGCTATTATATGCATTTGGAGCGCACCCACTAAAATTTACGATGCTTTGGATTATTCATAAGTCTTTCAATTTCACCTTAAGCTATTCGATAAATTTAGTCATTTCGTTTTTGTTACTTATGGCGCTGAAATACGCAGAAAAGATATCTTTCTAAAATAGATCCAGTTCTATAAAATATTTCGTCAAAAACTGATTTATAGAGTCTCGTTAGTAGCTCATCTTTAAAAGCCATGGGATAAGTGCTTAATTTTAGCCGGAAATGCTTTCGCCGCACTCTAATTAACAATTTCATCGTGACCAATTTCTTCCACGTGTATCCGTCACTCTCCAAATTTAATTATTTCCTCTGCACACAGCGGCGCAGTCCGACCTTCAGTCGCTCCAATCTCTCCCGCAAAACACTCATTCCTTCGCTTCCCCCGAGGCTGCTCGGAGAAAAATTAAAACGGGTCGAGGAATCGTTTGCTTAACAGTGAACGACTGAAGAGGCGCACAAATCCGGGTCATTTCCACAATGACGAGGGGACAAAGGGAGCTACTGGACGAAGCTGCGGAGCGACGCACCACCCGGAAGAGGACCGAAGTCACCTTGGCGTCGATGCCCCAATTCCGCGCTCAATGTCACCACTGTCTGCGTAATGAGACCCCGAGGGGAAGGGGTAGACCGCAAAGTAAGTGCTCGTGAATCCGCAGACGCGCATGCACCTCGACTTGAAGAGCGCCTCCTTTTATCGAAGGCAACAAATAGCGCGACCTGTTACCATAAGCACTAACAATGCGGAAGAATGAAGAAAAAACATCTGCCGGCGTGTTGGCGCATTTCATAGATGCGTTTGCTAGAAACGATGATGGATGCAGCTGAAATCTCTCGTGATCCCCACCGAGTTCTATCTCAAGATTTGTGTCACTTTTTACTTGGTTTACTTTGAATTGGAATCGAATGAAGTGAATACCATGCATGACTATAATTGGGGAACCTGCCACCAAAATGATGCACGAATCAACAAAAATATTTTGTCGTGTTCGTTTATCAAATGAAAATGAAACGGAAAATATTCTATTTACTTTTATTAAAGAATTAATTTCCTCTCGTTTATTTTCGATTTTGAACTGTCCGTATGTGATTTGCTGAATACATGTATATTTACGAATTTGTTTTTTTTTAACTCGTTGACTAAAAAATTTTAGTTTGTTTATAAATTTTGTATCTTTTATGTATTTTATTGACTGTGTTTATGAATGTAACTATGTATATTGACTTAATTTATCAACTTTCTTACCTTTTAATTAATTTTTATTTAGGCGTGTGTACGTTTTTCACAACTCCTTTCTTTGTTAGCGTTTTCTCACTGTGCGTTACCTTTTCTTAAGCATTTTCATCTTTTTCTCTTCTAATTATCTTAAACTATCGATTTCTACAACAATCTCCGTGAAGTATATTTATATTTCTTACGAAGTGTATTTACAATGACGATGTAAACGACGATCTGTCCCGTATAAATAAAGACGTTTATCCTAGAATCGCTCAACTGCAAATTCATTCCCAGATGCTACGTTACTTTAGAGGAAGATATTTATTTTCTGTAATTGTAGTTTAGAAATTTAAAGTAGCCAAACTAGATTTTATCTAGAGGTCGCAAGAGGTCATCAATTTAGGGAATAATCGAAAATTTTATGGAGAGTTAGGGATATTTCTTCTTATACTCAAACAAAATATTTGGATATTTTCATAGGATGGCAATCCAAAGATTATGAGAATAATAACAATCCTGTCCTTTGAGGACATCCTAGAAAATATCTATATTGAATTTGAGAAATATTTTACAATTTTAAAGAGAAAAAGAAGGCATGAAGCCATTTACTCAATATTTTTGAGAAGTGTCCATGCCCTTTCACTCTCTATGAATGCGCCACGTCTAACTTTTATTATTCTTTTTTCCAATAAGCTATTATAATAATTTAAGATAGTTTCCGATGAATATGTTATTGCTACTTGATGGGAATTCTGAAGTTGAACAATGTTACCGAATGAACAATGTTACCGAAAATGTCAAGATGTATAAAATTAATATTCAAGAGTCAGAGAATTCAAAATCCAGAATCAATTAACACTATATGCGGTATTTTTTCGCAACAATAGAAGTTTATTTAGAATTAAAGCTAGTCCCTTTTACTTAAGTGGTTGCAAACAAAAATAAATATATGGAATGTTTATTTTACGAAGTGCAACGTTTGGTGCACTTTACTCGTCTCTTACCGCTCAAAACACTTCAGCAAATACGTTCGAATTAAGCCCTTGTTTTTTTATAGAAATTTCAAAATATGAAACTTTTTGATTTCAAAATAAAAGTGCGCTTTTCGAAATAAAAGTAAAATCAGCTTTTATCCACTCAAAATAGAAACACTCTCTCAAGAAGCTAGTAAAATTTGGATGAGTAACCACAACAAAAAATGCAGAAATTGGTTTGCCCTTTTCGGAACAATGGTGCATTGAAATGGAGGAAAAAATTTGAAGGGCCGAATTGATATTGGAATGGTTCATCACAAAGACTCTTTGTGATTCATTCTGCCATCGATGAGGAATTTTCTCGGCACTGATAACACGAGCTGTTGGTCAGAGTAAAACAAAACGAGGTGCTTAATCACACTTACTGTGACAGCGAACGAGAGCATCGATTCATCCGAATTAAGGCCTTTTGGATTTTAATTTAAAATCGAGCCAGAAAGAAGAGCGATTCCAAGAAAATCGGACAGATTGAAAAAAAAACAGCTTTTTAAATTTTTTGTGGTTTCCCGTAATTTATTTTGCGTCTCTTCATCTGCGCCAAGAATCGCGAGTTTGCTCTTGAATCGAAGAAGATGGAGAATCTAAAAAAAACAGGAGAGAGAGAGAAAAAATTAATTTCCTTCATAACATGCAAACCCTTCCACCCCTCTTTTTACCGTCCCTCCCTTTGGATGATGCCATCTTGATACATATCGACCCTCATTCCACCCCACGATGATTTTCGTCCAGACGTAAGCGGGACGGAAAAAATTGCCAACTGAAAGTGGAAGGGAGAGTTTTGTTCCGGAGTTTAGGTGATGGAGAAATGGCCTGGTAAGCGGAAGGGGTAACATAGTCGCCCGTAGCTACGAAAGGAAGGCATGTGGGTAAACGAGAAGAATGAGAACCCGTGTGAATGTATGTGGCGTAGAGACAATTGAGGGAGAATTCGCGTATTTAAAGAGAGGAGGGAAGTAAGGAGCGAGCAAAGAGAGTTTCCGTGGGTCGAAATGAGAGATATTTAAATGAGTGGTTGATGGCTCTTGATTGCTATGCGGTATGCGACAGCCACCGACTGTTTGGTTGAGTGCCGCGTCGCATTCCCGCAGCGGTATTATTAATTTAATAAGTCGCCAGTTGTTTTCGAAATCGACGCTGGAGGTCGCTGGCGAGCAAATATTGACCAGAAAAGGGATACACGCGGAGCTGCGTGATTTCGAGTTTATTGACAGGTGAACTCAAAAGGAGTGCTTTGAGATTTTCCTCTATTTTCTGAGAGCACTTTCCCTGGCATCCGAAAACAAGAAGACTACCGGTTCACATCCATATGCATGGTCTTTTGAGGTCATACTGCTGCCAACAATCTGGATTTTATTGATTGCGTACTCATTGCGCTGATGATAGATTACCGTATGTTTTCAAATTGTTTATCATGGAATAGTAAATATCCTATCATTTTTCTCATATAATTGCTTTACACAAATTTCGAAAGAAAAATGTGATTTCCTGAAGAATTCAATAGTATGACTCTTGGGCTAACCTCGCAGACCATGTTTCTAATGATAAGCAAGATAATTCATTGAGTTATCAGCATTTCTAAATAGGAAAAGAATTTAGGGTATAAGCTCCTTATTCCATGGTGCTCCATTCGTTAGATCTCTTCGTCAAAGACTAGAACTAGATAATGATGCTCGTTCTCTTTGCAAATTTCTATGGGATTGATTTCCGTACACCTATACACATACGTATACCTATACACATATTTTCGTATACCTATACACTTATAGGGCCAATGTGTGGCCGATGTAAGGCGCAAATTCGTAAGAAGGACCAAAACGAAGATTATCATTTCCCCAATTCGAAAACTCCTTGAGATTATGTTGTCTTCGGAAGCCTAAAAAATTACGTTCTTTATATTTAAGTCAAAAACCATGATATATTTAATATGTGATAAGATGTAATAAGAGAAGTAGAAAGCGTACTTTATGATGATGAGAAAGAAATATGAAGTATAAAATATTTCGGTTCTTCGATAAAAAGGGAAATTTATACAGAAATGAAAACTTGAAATTTTCTTCGGGAATACGAGTGGGAACTTTTTTATTTATATCAGGATTTTAAAATATTTACTATTTATATAAATAGATATCTCAAAATTATTCGTTCCATTATCTAAGGGATAAAGAAGATCATTTAGTTGTATGGTCTGATAATTTTTCCAGTAGAAATGTCAGTTAATTTAAATTAGTGAAATATTACAGATGAAAAAATTTCTCTTAGTTTCCAAACTGAAAATTATCATCCATCGCGCTTCATTCACCGATTAACTTAAAGATTCGATTTTAAGGAAACTAAAACATGCTTTCACAACAATCCATTTCTGATCTTTACAAAAATCTCGAATCCTTAACCTGTCCTTCTCTAAGTTTTACTATGCAAATAAGCAATACGAAGGACTACATTTTCCCGTTTGTTTTGTTTTTCCTAAACTTATCATTACCGATTTTCTCAAATACAGAGCATTGTATCGCGTTAATAATCCTGCAATTATCACACTAAATGTGTATTCTAATTTTGTTATTATTACTGCTGTCTATTTTTTTATAAAAATTCTAAATTTAATCACAATTAATCTCATTAGTTTACCATCACTTACATTGTTTAAATTATTTATGTTTTTATATTGTATTATTTCTTTTTCATATACATAATACTAGTATTCATTATTATTTAACTCTTTCCTCATACAAGAAATCTTGACTTTAAACCATTTTTCGTATAGGCTTGCTAAAGTTACTCCTTCGTTTTGTGCAAATCATTTAAAATAATTGTTCTTCAATAAATTCATTTTCACTCGCAATTGTTAACATATATTTGGCTTTAATCAAAGTTTTATCATCCCCTGATTTTGAATTTATCATGCATACGGCAACTGAATCAACTATTGCAACATTAAAAGCAGGTTTAATTTGTGGGATCGAAGTGGCGATGGTTGGCCACTCTTCATTCTCTAATCAGGTTCAAAGGAATTCTCTTTGTCCTCAAACTCACGCATCGAGATTCGCAAGGCGTCCGTAGAAGAGAGAAAGCCTTCAAAGGCAGTAGAGAAGTGATAGAGAGATGAAAGGGAATCCAAAGGACAGTCCCTATTGAGGGGAATAGTTTATTTGGAAAGGATGAGGGACTAATTAAATACGAAAAGGATGGGATGGAATGGAAAAACCCATGGAAAATCAGACGAAATCGTTTTTACGGGTTTATTCAACGGCAATTAGTCCTTAGTCTCCATCACTTGGAGATGAAGACCTGATGATGAACCATAAACGAACGGTAACCATATCGTTCTGTGATTTCTATTAAGCTATGTAAAGACTTTCGTTTATTTCTACTACCATTTATCGATGAATAAAATTATATTTCCAGCTCATTACATACTATAATAAGCTGTAAACTCATATGTAATAAATAATGTAAGAATTTAATGACGATTTCCAATTCATATCTGAAACCGCCATCCATAAGATAAATTGTCTATCGAATGAATAAAATTTATAGGCACATTTGTTGATTCATATCAATCTTTTTTTCAGAGAGTCCTTTTCTAAAACATTTCAAAACGTTTGTTTTCTCTAAATATTCGGTAATGAAATCGAAGCCTCGCTTCCCAAGGGTCGTACAAGGGTGTTTAACATCTTACCCAACACTAAAATTTACGTAATTTATTTAACTGAGGTAAATGAATTTTATTTCATAATTTTAATTAATATTTGATTTCATTTTCTGTCAGAGGAAATCAAGCTTATGCTCCCGGTGGAGATTGATCATAACGATTGATTAATCCTATGTCAGCACTGAATTTCCAGTCATAATCCATCAAACTCCCGAATGCGTCGTAAATGGCAATTTATATGTGGATATAAGTGATGGAAGGATTTCTTCAACCGAAACAAAGAAATGGGAATAGAGAATGCTTGAGTAATTAGACAGGTGATTTTATTAGTGAAGTTTAGTAAGGAGAAAGCTAATATACTCGAATGTAACAAAGAAAATCGAAACGTAAGAGAATTTATTCGAACAATATTTAGGGAAACTTATTCATTCTTTTATGTAAATGAATAAACAAAAACCTACTACGTTCATAGATAATAATTTTTCATTTTCCTCGTAGAAATTCTCTCCATCCTTTTTCTGTTGAGTAAATTTCTGTTTATTCATTTGACTAAAACGTGAGCAATGCTTGAGAATTTGAAAGATGTAGATTTTAAAATATAAGGACGATAGAAATAAATCAAAATTTTTAATTCGATCAAGCTAGAACATTTTATTAATTCCAAAGATTCAGAAAAGCTAATAACAAACAAGGAACTGTATCGTTAGGTTTGATCGTAAGTAAATAAACAATGAGTGTCACCGTCTTTGACTTGCTCTAACTGGCAGTCCCTAACGAGACATGATTCCCTCTTCCTTCGTCCTCTCTTTTTGATGCAAGGGCAAAGAATTTGTTCGATACTATCCTATCAACGAACGAGGCAAACAGACCGATAAACAGATCACTTAGACCAATTATTATTTCGTATTCAAACCAGTTTCATGATATCTTGGTACTCTTGGTGTTTTATTGGATTTTTCCGCTCCCAATCCTGTGGTATCGTCTTACTGTGCCGTGGGCTTTACTTCGTAAATTTGCTTGGATAGTTTTCCGGAGAAGCTGATTAGATTAGCATTTAACTTTACCGAATGAAAGAAAAATAATTGGTAGGTACGATGAGAAGGCAAGAGAGTGATGCTACTTCATTTAAGTCAGACCTTAAGTAGAATATGTGGGAAAAAGGGATCCTGCGACCGGCATCTATGAGTTCGACATAATAATAATAATAATAAAACGTCTTTATTCGGGCGAGATTGAGACTGATAAAGTCTCTTCTTACATCTAACCATCTACCTAACATGGTAAACTTGGAGGTAGCGATTGTCTTGATCTTTACAGAAGACATAATATATGTATTGAATAAGAGAAATAAACTCGAAGACCAATTAAACATTAAATTCCATTGAACGACCTTCATGACTGATGAACAAAATAAATAATTCGATCTGTTAGTATTGATACCCCCTGTCACTCATCGGTAGACGGCTCCAAGGACATAAATTTGATGTACATATATGAATGATGGTGTTAACAGTGAAAGATATCTTTATGCGTTACTTGTGAGCAGTTTATTCAAAACAGTTAATTGGAAGATGTATAAAACATCACAGGAATAGGGAATATAATGAGAAACGGTTTCAAGTTAACTATGCGATAAGTAATAGAGTTTTCATTAAAATTCCATTATTAACGTAAAATTTAAGAAAAACGACATGTGAGTCTTTTAGAACCCGAAGAGAGATCAAAGGTCAAGTCAGTCAACAAGAGGAAGTTTACTAAATACTATTGTAAGGGGAACAATTTATAACTCAGAAATATTATAGTTACAACTGGATGGGCTCCTCTCGATTCAAGTCTTACCCAAAATTCATTGCTTAGAGTTTCGAAACCAGCCTTCGCTAATGTTCAATAAAACACCTAATCTCGATTTAGTTCCGGTTTCGCTTTGATATCGTTGAATCGGTTCGAACCGATATAATTGCTCCCATCATTAAGTATTTCTGAAAGGTTGTTGTTGTGTGTGATATTTTATTAAATTATAATCAATCAATGCTACAATAATGTTCCTAATATTAAAGAATAAATTATATTATCACTTATTGAAAAATAAATATTGATCAGAGAGTCGCAAATCACCGTCTCACGAATTCAGTAATAATCCCAGCTTTAATATATTATGAGGATGCTAACCGAAATCCTTAACAGAATAAACAACGGTTTCAGGTTTTTCAGGTTCAAAAATTTCAATTCCCCTTTTCGGGTTCATTTTTCACTGCGGAAAAATATTTTGTCAATTTCGGTTTTTGGTTAATTCCGGGTCAATGTACCCGTTTTAGGATTTAATGAACGATGTCGGACTAAAAATGTAGCCGAAATAAAGTCGCTGTGGAAAGAGAGGGGAAAAGGATTGGAAAATGGAGGAAAAAATATGAGGAATAGGAAAGAGAAAGAAATCCACAAGTGGAGAGAGGAAATTTACAGCTTGAGACGGAGGCAAGCGAGTCGAAGATGCGGGAAATGGTTCAGCGCTGATGGAAGGAAATGAAGACCAGGATCTTGATGTTCGGGAAAACACTCATGGAGTTTATTGCAGCGGAAAACTATCCAAAAGAAAAAAGTAAAAAATATCTTAAGATAAATACAACTTGAGAGTGACACATTTAAGACCCGGGGAATCCAGCGATAAAAACTTTCACAAAAAAGAATAAACTATACTTTGGTGGAATTTACGTGGGCGTCTCTGGTGTGTATAAACGGTGATAGGGTGTTTGTAACATTCTTAAAATTATGAAAAGAAATGCGGGCTTTTTCTCCATTATTTTTTTGGTAAGCATGTCATTTATGCGCTTTTCGCCATTTGTATACTCCGTCCCGGTATCTAAGAAGCCCATTATGATGGTGATGAGACATCATAGATGTCGTGTGTGTGTTTAGGAGTTGGTGTCAACTTAGATGTATCCTCTGAAACACACCGTTTCCAATCTTAGCTTTAGATATTGAATTGATTTATACTTGTTATAATTGTTAATATTGATTGTTCTGTCACGGTACCTTCATTGGATAAAGCAACTTCACGGCAAATAAGAGATCCAGTTTCCAATCCCGGCTGAGGACTTTTCTCCTTTATTTCTGACTCTGATATTCAGCAATACAAAAGTCCTCCTTGAATTATCGGCTCGGAAAAATGAATTAGTGATCTTATGACTTAAGGATATCTTTTGAATATTCCTAGGCTAGTTATGAAGCACTTTCTAATTAAATAATTCGTGGAGTATCATTTTTATTCTCAGAATCTTAAATGTGTTTAGAAATAATAGAATATCACTTAGTGAGAAAAAATTTAAGACCGTACACCAATGAAAAATAATGGAACATCAGCATCTATATCCTTTACCTCCAGGAAAAGGTAATGTAGACTTAATGCAGAGTGTAATTATTTGTCAACGGAGGCTGTTGCCAGGAGCAAGGCCGTTGTATGGGTGAGAGGAAAGAGTAGTAGAAGGATAAATACGAAATGCAGGTTAATACCGAAATGAGAGTGCAAATATGGATTAGAATTCAGCAAATAAGCTCCCAGTCGATGAGTGGGAAAAGGGGCGATTGAGGGAGGTTTTACTCAACGCATTATACAAATATTCTATTCTGAAAAGGAAACGAAACTCCCAAGTTCAAAGGAATTTTGTTAAATTTTGAACCAAAGCCAACTTTAACTTAACTAAAAGAGAAACTATAACTTTGTGAAGTTGCACGACCAAATTAAAACACATGGATCGACATTTCCAAAGATAACCAGAACCCGAATTTCTCAACTTGGCAGTTTTCGCAATCCTTTTCTATAGAAATAGCTAAAATTGATAAAATCGTAAAGATCAAGGTATAGGTAATTATTTTAGCGATAGACGTGCGCCATAAAACTAGAGGATTATTAAAGGTGAAAATATCGGCATGACTCGAAAGCGAACCAGTTCTTCCAGTTTATGAGCATCACTATTGTTTTGTAACGTGATTTTGCAATCATTTAAGTCTATAAGAATTTAAAATCAATTAGAGTACAGAACACTTTTCTTATTCCGTTAAGTACAGAATACTTTTCTTATTCTGATATGGAAAGAAAAATTTACGTTTAGTCAGGAAAAAACTTTCCGCCCTAAAACGGAAAAGTACTACCTTAAGAAGATTAAAAGACGAAATCGTGAGGGAAACGTTTTGGAAGAAGCGGCTGAGTAGATAAAGAGCGGGGAAAATAGCGAAGGAGAGAATAAATGGACGGGGGAGTTGTAAAAGAGAGATCTTATTTACGTGGTGATTATCACCCCTTACGCCCTTCGCATTTTCCTTCATCTTCTTCTCTTTGTCCAAGGAGGAGTACCTCTTTAAGGGGATTAGGAGTGGAAAAGGAGAAAATTCGGACCTCTTTCTCGAAGGAAACGACTTTTTTTTATCCACAAGCAGAGAAATGTGATGCTCGGAAGGGCCAAGAGGGGGGGGATTACTGCCTTCCGGTGATCTGCGAACTATTTTTCTGCACTTGGAGTCCTTTGCTAAGTCGGAAAAAGGCGTATCTGGCTTCTTAGATCGAAATGTTTGAAATTTGGTAATTTTTAATCAATTTTCGGTTTTATTCAGGTTCCGTCCTGGCAGCCACAGTCGGTCCGTTGTTTTTGCTTCGAGCATTACATTTTAAATTGTGTCTGAAAGGTTTTATAATGAGTAATTTTAATTGCGTTAAGTTTCATTAAATGATAGGCTAATTATCCAGATGTCAAAGAATATGTCGTCAGTTACTAAAGAATAAGTATTAATCAGTAAGTTGCTAATCAGTGTCAGTAAATATTTTCGATCCAATAATGTCATTAAATATTCGTAAAGAGTACCAGTGAATATTTCTTCAGTCACATATAATCATGCTAACCAAAAATCGCAAAAAATGTTAAAAATTCTCGAGTTTCAGCTCGAGTTCGAAAATTTCAATATTTCGGTTTGGCTTCGGGTTTCCCTATTGTAGAAATACGGGTTTATTTCAATTTTTATATTTCGGTTTGGTTCCAATTCGATGCCCTTATTTGTGCTATGGATTTGATCACGATCGTAAGTTTTATGTTCGCGAGTATTATCTCTTCCATGGAGGAGTTCCTTTTCTTTTATCTCATGAAAACAATTCTTTGCGGACCATAAGGGCAGCACGTTCAACTTTGGTGATAGCAGTGGAATCTCCTGCGCGAAATGACCTTAGTTGTCGAAGCACCTTTAACTACTACTTCTACCAATTCTTTGCTCTCTCCGACCCGTTATTCCCTCAGGAGATGTGATACTATGATATTATCTTATGGATTTAAATTTTGTATAAAGTGTGACAGGGTATATGAGGAAAATTTCCCATTTATTTTAGATTTAATTGCTGGGATTTGCAGGCGCACATCTGAAAATATTTAAAAACTTAAGTATGACAAAGAGAAACATCGAGTACTTGAGAGGTCACCGAAGAGATTTCTCAATTAGAAAGCTGAAAGAAGTTGAAAATCATCACGAGAGAACCTGTGCTTTTAGTAGTAAAAAGACAGAAAACTGTGACAATATGACATTATTAAGAGATGATCTGTTTCTGAAGGAACGGGGATCTTGATTTTAGGAAAGTGGGTCACTTGTGCTGGTGAGCGATTTCCAAAGAATAATTAATTCTCTTTTTAAGCTTTATCGATGAAACAAGGAAATAATCCAGGACCTAAAAATGTATATAAATATGTGTATATGTGTGTACATACGTAAATATACGCAAAATCAGCTGTTATTTCCTAGTTAAAAATATTTTAACCGCATAGCAGAGCTCAACCCATTTCCAGACTTGGACTATCTGGGTCAAGTTCGCTCAATATAGAAAACAGATTTTCGCGAAAGTAGTCCAAGTATGGGAATTAAATTAAGCCTCGTATTTTTCATCGTGGTCTTCAAAGTATATGCATCGAATCAGCTTAAGCAGGTATCAAACTCTGACTCAATTTATCGGATTAAAGCAATGCTCTCATCCCCATTCATACAATAGATAATATTCGTAAAGGGACAAAAGAATGCCATTTCTCTAATTAGGAAGCCAATATTTTAAGCTTTCATCACCGCGCCTCTTCCAAATCTCCCTGTGGAGAGAGTGAATCAATCCTCCAACCCCTCCGAAGATGTGAGCTCCCCGTCCATTGATCCCTTCTCACAACAAGAAGCTCCTTTCTTTACGTCTCGCTATGGAATCAAAGGAAGGCGAAAGAACGAAGGATACATTCGAAGGTTCCGGAGAAAAAAAAGTGCGAAGAATCCGTGTTGCAACCGAAGAGAGGATCAACGTGAGCATAAGAGGCTCCTCTTCCTCCCTATTCAATTTTCCCTTTCATCCTCGTTCTCTTCTCTCCTTTATCTTCTCTTTCGCTTTACCTCTTTTCCGGAGAAACGGCCGTCCGTGGCAAAGAATTCTTCTTGTGTCCTCTGCATGCTTACCATCCAGCACGTCGCTCCTCTCCGGAGTAAGTTTATTTGATGCATTTACCTCACACTACTCCTTCGATTCTCTACCAGCGAAGAGAACTGATGAAGAAGGATAAAGGAATCAAGAAAAGATTATCAATAAAATGGTTATCAAATTTAATTGAGCCGCGGTCGTTCGTAAAAACTTATAGAATGCTCTTGACCGAAATTTTCTCCAAGATTTATTTTTTTGACTACTTGAAAAGCTTATTGAAGCTATTGAAGATTCATTGATAAAATCGAGCAATGAAATGGGTACAGCTGATTTTACACGAGATGGAGCGCACCCAGGAAAAATCCCAAGGAAGAATAGACTTGAAGAAGTCCGACGGGACCGGAAATTTAAATAATCCTTTTTGTGGAGTTTTTTGCTGTTTGGGTGTGAAACGTAGACTTTAATTGAAGTGAATATCAAAAGATTAGGGGCTTTCGAGATGTGGGAGTGGAAAACGTAAGTTGTGTGGAAACAAACACGATGTTAGAGATGGTGGGGAAAGAGAGGGTTATAAATGAATACTTAAATGAAGCAATTAAGGGACAGCAGAGGAAGTGGGTGAGTCAAATATTAAAAGGATAGGGACTGCTAAAGAAAATTATTGAAGTTAGAATGCAAGGTAGTAGACGGAGGGAAAGAAAAAGACAAGATGATATGAAGGACGGGAGCACATACGGAAGCGGAAGAAAAAGTATTGGATACGGAAGATTAGGGAATATTAGGGCATATGAACCTACCGAAAGGGGAACACCTATATCTCTGTATTTTGCTTCAGATCAGGGGCGCAGCCAGGATGAGTCTATAGGGAGGGGGGTTCCGAGACCTTAGAGAGAAGGAAAAGATGCTTACCTTTCAGGGGCCGGTATGATATCTTCCTTAAAGAAATGGACCCTCTTGGGGGGTTGAATCCCTAAAACCTCTCCTTCCTGTACCACAGACAAATTCATAAATCTTCCGTAACCTTCATTTATAGTTTTTAATCAAAGTACATATCTACTCTCAATGCCTCATTCATACAATTCAATCAGCTTCTTTTGGATATCCATCTCCCATCTTCCTCCATTCACGTTCACACAGCAATACCCAGACCTAAGCTCCTCGGAGTGACGCGGTTCTTGATTTTCCTCTCTCCAAAAGAAACACTGTTCATTCCATTTCCAAAGTTAGACAAATGTTACATCAGATATGACCATGTCGACTACGTGACATTAAAAGTTGTCAATCTTACAAGGCACTTATATTTCTAAGTCAAAAATGATGTTTTTTCCGAGGTGGTGGATTCACGTAATCAGGAGCTGACAATCGATGCGTCTCATTAAGATGTGGGAGCAAAACATCAAATCATTATGAAGCCATCGATATCACAATAACTTCGTTTTATGTGATTCATTTATTTTGTGACCATTTTGTATTAATATTTATGAAGAAATACAATTTTTATGAAATATTTTTCTCCTAAACTTGTTCTTATTATTTTCATTGCGTTTTTGCATAAACATCTCTGATAAAATCACAACTGCAGCTATATCGCGTTTCTGTTATCCTTGTCGGTAATTATAGCTTATGAATGAATAATATCGTAACCCAGCCAACGGAAGTATCCTCATTGCGGGTCTTTAATTGAAGTTGCACGACCGGATGAAAAAATTACGATTTATAGTTTACATTCAAACATTTTAACTGCCGTTTTCATCCACTGCCTTGAAAAGCTGTAACGCAATATAGATTATTGGAAGCGAAACGGTCTCTTCCTCCTGGTGCAGCATGGCTGAAGGTCACTTCCATGTTCCTCTGGCATTTGAGCCTTTGAGAGAAAATTGTAAGCGGAATAAATGTTTTAGCATCGAAAGAAACGAGGTGGATTAATTGTTTAACGTGTGGGTTGTGAGAGAAGTTATATAGAATTGTAGAGGTCTGAAATTTGTGTACATTAAAGTGTGTGTAGTTATTGAGTGAGTTATTCGTTTGCGACCATTCGAGGATTTTCAGATAACATGGCTGCGATGATAGAGAGAATGGTTCTAGGAATAAATGTGACCAAAACAATGATTGTATAGTTCGAAAGGAATTAATTGAAAGACTGCAGCTTCAGAAAAATTACTGAAAATATTGAAATAGTGTATGATCTTGAATACTTTGCAGAATGTTCTGCAAAAACGGAAGAGTAAATAGAGGAACAAAAGGTGCGTGAATGCAGATAAAAATTGATGAGATAAAAATGCAATGGCTGGTTCGTGGTCAGCGATCAAATCTAATACATTTTCTAAATTAGCGAAAATAGCTTTATGCAGAAGGATATTTACGCCCACTTTATCATATCACAAGTTGGATATGTCAGGAAAACCATATGAGTAAACTGAAATCAGTTGGAATGGACTACTAAAGAAAGGAAGAATGATATAGAATGTAAAACAGGAGGGATAGTCTGTGATTGAGGCGTGATGTATGAGAATCTGAGTTACCGGGATAAAGCGGTGTTTCTCATTTATTTGGATACATAGAAATCAGAATGACTATAATTTTGTATGTGGTGAATATCAGGTATACCATAGAGAGAGGATGGCCTAATTAAAGTTCGCTAAATATCGTGAATAAGATGCTAAAGAGAAAAGATGTAAGTGATGCCTTAAGAATGAAAGGAAATGAGTGACAAGATACACTCCATATTTGTATGAGATGTGTCCGAATATAATTCAAAAGGTAAAATAAATATGAAAATTGCAAATAATTCCCAAAGTTCTTAATGAACCACCAAAAGCTCCTCATACACCATCAGTGGTCCGTGTATGAGCGGTAGGCGACAGCTGTTACAGACAGGACGTATGCAGCCTAACGACAAACTAAAGTGTAGATACAAGATTGCTGAACCTGCAATCTCCACGACTTGTAATAGATAAATCTTTCCGAAGTAATATCTATGAAGGTTTTCCGGATAAAATATGAGGATTGCAGTGATTAAGTTAGAGGTATGGTAGACATCGACTTGAATAAGCTGTCTTCCTCACAGAAAGTAATAATATATTTGGTTAACTCAGCCTAACTATTTTGAATTCCTTTCTCAATTTCTAGATTTTTTCAGTACGATTAGGAAACAGAGAGATTCGCAACATTCCGTTTGTATGTGTGACGTGAGTGATAAGTTTCAACACAAACGGAATAGAATTTCTCACCGTGCACTGTAGATTGGAGCTATAATGGGCCCAAGAACAAGCGGGCTATCCATCGTGAAGAAATATTATATCGTGAAGAAATATTATAGGCAATGAAATAAGAGTGAATAAAGAAACTACATGTTTATTTTAGCCTGTTACGGAATCGCAATTCAGGCGCGTGGAAAACGACCTGCACAGAACTTTTCGCCCATAACCTCACTAGAAGTACGAGTATACCCTCACTCTTTCAGCAATGCTCTTTATCCTCCTCCTATCATCCTTCCTCAACCATCTACATTGGTTATTTTTGTTTTTGTCTACATGAACTATGATTTTTTATGGTCAGTTATCAAGGAACATACTACCAGGGAGAAAATGGCAAAACTTCTGTCCAAAGTAAAGACTCATTGCATGAAAATGAGGGGAAAATAGATGAAGAAGGTCCATCTACTGGTGCCGGGAATATTGCTTCCTTCACAGACAAAACGTTTTAAATTTTATCTTGAGAGTTAGTAGCATAAGATCATTCTTGTAATCATAAAAATGTTTGAAAAGAACTGTATCATGGTTCAGTGTCATGGTGTTAAGTTCACTTTAAACGCGTAGTTCATTCCGTCAAGAAGACAACTGATTGGTGGTAGGGAATTCAACCCTTATATTAGGAAGAAAAACAAACTTGATGAGAAACATCCTCTGAAAAGCCCCCAAATTATCTCGCGGAGCCAAAATGTCGTATTCATTTTCTCTTTCATTGCCCTATTTCAGTCAGAATGAAACTTCCTTAGCGGAATATTTCAATTCCTCCGCGGACTATTCAAACATTTACGGCAGTCTAAATGCCTCCAAAAGATGGAATCGAGCTTTCTTACGTATTTCCCAATTTTTAGATCCAAATTACCCTCATTCTCGCGGTTTCTTCCCTTCCCTCTCTCCCTCGGGATTGTTGTTGTGGGCGGGAAGAAAAGTCCCGTGGCGCTTTGCTGGTAATACTCTTTTGCCCGATGCAGTGGAGGAAAAGAAGAGAGAGATTGAGGAGCACATGTGCCCAGAGGCAGCACCGTTACAGGATTCTCAGGGTCGCCTGGGAATGGAAGGAGGGTTTTCAAAGAAGAAGATGATGAAGGATTAGGGCACTCGCGATGAAAGAGGGAAGAAACTGCGCGCACAATTACTCTCATACACGGATAAGGAGTCGATCCGTCTTCCGAAGAACAATGGCGCATTAACTTGACTACGTTGGATGAGGCAAAAGAGAGTCTCGAAAGAATCTCGTCGTGATTTTGAAACCCCCACTCCGACAGCTCTGATTAGTCAGACTATTCCTCAGGCTAATTATGCTCAATTTTTTATCAGTGATTAAAAATAGTTTAACCATGTCGCGTTTTCAGTAATGGAAAATGCCGTTGAATGATGAATCATCGATGTAGAGGGTGTTTTGTCTCTTGAAATGAGGTGGATTGATGTGGGAGGGAGAGATGCCTCTCTCGAAGTGTCTCCAGTAGATTGACTCTGTTATCACAAATAACCCGAAGAAAATTGTCTCAAGATAAATTTCATTAGTGATTTTCACTCAATATTTTTACCATATACTAATGAAATTAAATAACAAGAATGAAGAAAGATGTTAAATTAGCACCTTCATTCCGAAGAATAAATTTCGGCTCGAGTTCCAGTCATGCCACTATTTTTAACTTCCCTTTCAATATGAAATGAAGTTTCATCATCATCTGAGTTAAGAAAATCTGTATATAATGATCACACGATCTGCCTATAAAGTCATCATCGCTGGTTGATCTTACTCCTCCCCATCGTTGACTTACGGAGTTGACTGAAGAGGGAGTGAGGCATGTTAGGCTAGATGAGGTAGTTATCCTTTCATTTACTCACTGGGTCAGAATGCGAGAAGTGGAAAAAGTCCGGTGTTATGGACTTTTATTACAATAACACTTTTCATAGCATTCGATAAGGACTGACTAAGATGAGTCCTTTATTCATTATCACTCACACCGCAGTAACATGCATATAAAAATAATGAATAACACACTGACTAATGGAAGGTAAACTTTCCTCTGCTTTATATCAGAGAATAGAAGAGAGATACTGATGAAGTCATGAACAGATGGTCCTAAAAGCAATAGAAATTCATTATTTGACTCTTAAAAGGTAAAACTATTTATAACTGAGATACACAGTATAGGCCAAGACTGGAATAAATATTAAATATATCAAGATACAGTGGCATGGATTCTTGCATGGTAGGAACCCGTAATGGATTTATTTTTATTCCATGGACTCTGTCTGAAGCGAAACATGTCTGCGAAGACAGGAGAAAATGGAGGTGTATTGTTGGAATGAATGTAACGTATAGATGGGTACCGACTTCCAGGGAATTACGGTTTTATGATCCAGATTATAAGCTAGATTAATGGGAATAGAATTGAAATTGCATACGTTTTCATCAATTGATTTCAACCAACATCACCGGTTCTGCTTTATTTAAATTCATTTCTGCTAAAGTTTGACGTAACGGAATCGATAACCTCTCCAAAGTTCAAAGACTGAGGATTTCCTCAGATCAGTTCGTATATAGGTCACAGTAAGTCTCTATTCAATTATACTTCTACTTTGCAGAGATGTAAGATACCGCAACACAAACTATCGCAGGACTAATTGATCCCAATATATATAAATGGAGACTATCCGTAGGGTTTCAAAGCTAAATTTTTATCTGTTGAAGATTTAATTGGCCAAATTATAGTGATTTTTGGTTAACGAGTAAAAATGTAGAAAGAGAAATCTTTTCCGTTAAAAATTTTTAATGCTCCCAAAAAGGTAGAAATAAAATTCTGGACATTAGTTTGCAATAAATGGAATGGGAATAGGAAGCAGAGCGAGTGAAGTGACTTTCAGAGGAATGGAATAGAGATTATTTTTTTGCAAACTTTGACCTTGCATCTGATGGAAAGAGAACATCACAAGCTCTCTGGAGTTTAATCTCTTATGATTTCACCCGGTTGCTTTTATCGATTCCATGAGTTCAAAACACCACGTAAATAGAACATAAGCATTTCCGATTGGCTTCAAATTATCAGAGTAGAACATCAGTGGAATTAATCTTATCAGGAGTAAATGATTTCAATATATTTCGAAGGAATGATAGGTAGAGTTGAAGCTCTGGTGTATATTAATGAAATGAAAAATAAATCAAGTTTCAAAAGAATCAAAATAGCTAAAAATTTATTTCTTATAATTTAAGCTTATAAAAAATTATCGATTTCAGTTCAATATATGGCTGTCAGGAAGATATGTTTTGTATATGTAACGGTCATGGTAGAGAAGGAAAAATTGGATGTTTTCCTGCACCACACAATGTTTATTTAACGAACACCGTTACGACCCGTCGTGTTATCATCTGGGAAACTTTTGTAAAAACGTTGCATTCTGATGTTCTGACACGTCGAAACTATGGTAGCTACCAATCATGTGGTGAAGGAAAACGTTTGTTCTTTGTTCCTCTCTCACGTTATGAAATTGCACCACAAAGTCGAGCCCTAATTAATTGATAGGTTAACGGCCATATGTCGATATTATTTGTCAGTGCATTGATATGAATTGATGGTGCAGGTAATTGTCAAAAAGTATGTACGATTACAAATACGACTTTTGTGACATATCTGCACAAAAACCTCTTCAAATTTCTAAATTTATACTCTATTGTAGAGATATCATCTGTCAATTGCGTTCGACGAGTATATTCAACCCAAATGTTCAGAAAAATACGATATGTAAAATGTGAGAATTGTATTTATTGAATGCTTTTATTCGCGAATAATATATAAGTATATCGCTTACAATTTTTTCAAGAAATCGGCCGTTTCAAGAAGCGGAAGTGAGAATATCGAGTTAAGTGGCGATACGAGCTGCCAAAGGAAAATATCAAGGGGTGACTCGTGGCTTACAGAAACATCACATAGTGATCACATGTGGGGGATTCAAAAGCAAAATGTCGACTGAGAAATTTCTCATTCACTTTCCAAATATAATAATAATCGATTTAAACGGTATTCTTTTCCAAAATTTATATGTTTAGTAGTAGTTGGTTATTCATGGCTTAAAATTGAGTGGTGAAATAACTACTCTTGTCTTAAATTTAATATTATACATTTAATTTTAATCCTCGGGAATATAAGTTTCACGAGGAAAAATACGTAATGGACTGCGCGACTAACACCGGTTCGACGGAGCCAAAATGTTATGATTTTGACATTGAGCCTAAAAGAAAAATTTTGCGATGCCCTAGTTTCTAATCCATTACTTTTATAACACTTTAATATCACACGTGTGTTTTGTTGCCTTTCTCTTATCAGAAAATAAATCATTTCATCATGTCCCAAATCTAGGCATAAAAAATGAATAACCGAAAGTAACGGAGAAGGAAATGGCATGTCACACGTAAAAACTGTGGAAAGGAATATGAATTTCTGCATATTCTATAAAGAAACAATGGCTGCTATTCAATTCGAGGCTAGCAATCACGTCCGTAGCAAGTAGAAGCGCGGCCACGTTCTGAAGGAATTGGGCCGAAGAAGAGAATAAGAGAGATGGGTGCAATGGATACGCCATCCGCGCCAATTTTGAAAGGGCGTCGGAGGGAGGAGGTGAAAAGAGGGGAAGCAGCGTCGCGATGCCGAGCGTCCCATTCACCGTCCGAGGCGCACAGGAAGTGGAAGCAAGGTGCTTTCGGTCCGACGGGCGGAACAAGTGGCCGCTGCTCATCATAAGGTAACTTGGTTTCAATAGACTCTGCGGACACGCATTTTCCGATCGCTGGTTTTCATTTGTTTGGCTTTCCGCTGTTGTCGCTTTGGCCGAAGATGGTGAGTGCGCAACCCGCGACACTTGTACGATTCTCATGGCGCCCCTGAAAACATGTGACAAGTGTTGTCTTCTCATCAAACTCACTTCTTACATTTGGGAAGACCGCGCTGCTTGCTTTCGTAGTAACCATGTTTGTGGCCGCCCCTATCTGGAAGATTTCTTCTTTTATTTCTTTGTGCGGACTTCTTTTGTCTCTCTTCATTATTTCAATGAAAATACCACGTGCATCCAGATTTTACTCGACCTCTCTACTTTACTCTCCTCATCATTTCATCTTCAAAATGCGACAGAATGATTCAACTAACCACACATCAAGCAGATTTTCTGATCATCAATTCATTTATACTCAATCCCTTCCGTTTTTATACCTCTTCATACAAACTATTCCAACAGCATTCGCTTTAGTCGAATGCTCCTTCCGAAGCACTCATGCCCCACCACCAAACTGCAAGATGTGCGAAAGGATATTTACATTCGCTTGAACTCATTTATGAAAATAGGAAGAAAGAGAAGTCGTCATCTTCTAACATGTCATTAAGTAGATATTCTCGGTGAAAGAGTCGAGATTCAAGAATGCATCCGTCTCGCGTCGCAAGAGATGATTTACGAGGAGTGCACGTGCGGCCTTATACTGTGAAAAGATTACCCACCAATGAGCTGTCAAGATACCACGAGGTGGCGTTGAATGTGTGCAGCGGAGCCGATGAAATTCTTCCCTTTCCTCGTGTTTATTGTGTTTTAGATAAGAATTTCCGAGGATCTCCGCATTGAGACACGGTAACATAGATATCTTGCATAGACATAGCATCTTGCATTTAGGCAGCGACGCCAAAAAGGAGAACAAAGCAGTTGAACTGATGGAAATCGCAAACGATTTATTGTGCATGTAATTTAGTTGATTATTGTTAAGTTTCAAACAAAGCTGTATCATGAAGATTTTTTTCTATTTGAGAGCTTCTCCAAGTGGAATTTCTTCATCACCTATGATCGATAAGATTTATAGAAGAATAAGAGTATAAATATTATATTTTTATACTCACTGCCCATTGCACTATATCATTTGTACTCGTTTGTTAATAGTTTAAAAAGTTAATCAGAATCCATAGTTGAGTTATCCATCCTAATTTCGTAAGGGCACTTAATAATAAAATAACATAATCAAAAATGGCTAATTCCATTTACCATTCCAATTCCATTAGCCATTTTTGATTATGTCCCCCTTAAGAATCTCGCCGATCCTTCATCCAGTATTTTGCAACTCTAAATTGGGGCAATCAATCTCAAAATTTATTGAGCCGCGGTCGTTCGTAATAACTTCCAGAATACTCTAGACCGAAATTTTCTTCTAGATTTAGTTTAGTGACTTCTTACAAAGCTTATTAAAGGTATTGAAGAGTCATTTCTCATGCTGTTTCCACCTAATTCCAATGAAATGATCGCATCAGGGGCTTCTGTCGTAACAAAAGGTATTGTAAAAGCACACGATTCTTTCGAACTTAACATAGCTAAGGATATTTTTTAAAACGTTGATAGAAATGAAGAAAGGCGATATTAATCAAGTACAGAACTGTAAGACAAAAGTTACCCAAACTGTTCGAAATATATTTATCGCCAATTTGGCAGGAAAATATGTGGAATTATTCTCATTATCTTACGTTTGCATGTGTTTGGATTGTCTGTTTTCGGGCGGGAAAGCAAACTCTGGTCCTCGTTAATAATGAGGAAAAGAAAGCAGTGAGTAGAATGGATCGTTGAGATTGCAGAAATGAAGGGCTGGCACATCGTACTCAGTCATCCACGTGCATTCGTTAGAAAATGCGGGGGAAATTACGCTAGGGTTGCCCTAATATTCTTCGCATGAAAACACACATTAAAGATACATACCACACAGAATTAAAGGCGCGTTTGCTCATCTAATACCTGAATCTAAAACAAGGCAAGATACCTCAGGTTTTACCATTCTATTTTTTGAGTAATGAGACTTAAATGGTTGTCTGCGCAAAGCTCTAATATGTAGCACTTATGATATGCTAAATGTTTCTGTATAACTCTCAAATTCGATTACTTTTACCTGATTAATGAGTAATGATGGTAATCCTGCATTGTCCTTTTCTCGAGAGTGATTGAGCCAAGGAATTTGCTTCGAGGGAAAATAAATTTGGGCTTTCGGCCAAAGAGCGACGTAAAGAAAAGATTTTAATGGAAAGTCTGTGCAAATCTATTCAAAATTCCGGCGAAAACAGGGAAAAGAACTGGAATGTTCCATGGGTGATAATAATAGGTTGATATTTATCAGTCCCTTTAATATTTTGGATTCGATCATGTAAATGATGAAGGTGAATAATTACGTTAGCTCAATTTATAAACTGAAATATCTGATCGATTGAGGAAGGAATCCCAGAAATGTTCTCGGATAATGAAGAAAATTCGCTCACTATGTAGGCCGATCCTACATAGAGAGCGAATAAAAAAATATTCGATTCCTATTCGAAGGCTTTTTTTAACCGAGCATCGTGGACCAAATGCAGTCAGAATGCCATCGGGCATGCGGAATAAAATGCATATCTATGTTTTCCTAATGACTTTCAATAGTGACTGTTGAGCCAAGAGAAGATACGGTATGAGGGAAAGAAAATTCACAGAAATGAGGAAACCTCATCTTCCACATTCTTAAGAGTTTTTATCAGGGAAAATAAAACAGGCGTCGGGGAAAATATCGACTTCTTTTCCTCTCTCCGGCGAAATAAAACTTTTCATGATAATAAGATCGTCTGACGGCTTGAGACGCATTGCAAATTCGTACAGCAAGGCATTCAGTTTTAAAAATTTCTCCCTAATAGATAGTATTAATAGGATGTTTAGCAAAAGACTGTTTAGGGGATTGGGAAGGGTTGAATGAGATAAAACATAACAATATTACTTGTCGATTAAGTGCGATAAAGATTTTCCTAGAGTCACATGGGCATGCTCTACGTGAAATTTGCAGTGGATCATAGAATGAAAGTAAAGTTATCGAAGATACATTTAAGTTCAACAATGTGATATAATTCTCGGTGCTGCTGAAAATTGCACCTCATAAATTTCAGTCAGTCATTTTGTAATTCTCTCCTCTTCTTGAAAATGAACTTCGTAATCAGTTGACTTTCTCACTGTGAGTGAGAATAAAAATTATAACTGAGAATATATGATTTAGAATCCTATTTTTACATACAGTGAGACAGTATTAAAATTATTCGTTTTCGGGTAACTGATGCAAAAATATACGATTACAATTATAAAATCTCTCTTTTATTTCTGAAGCGGAAATCACTTCTCAAAAATATATTTAATACCTTACTTACATAATAATATCTTTACTTTAATGTGAAAGTTAATTAAATGGTAATAAATTTTAAATTTAAATTTCCCCTAACTAACTTTTTGCGGAGTTGTTTTTTCTATCGAATGTCAACAATCGGGGCACTTCAAAGCCCTCAATTCGTTGTCTCATGAATAATATTTATTCATTAATATCAACCAGCAAAAGTAATCAATAGATAGCCACGAGCCAGAAATGAAAGACATTTTTCCGGGTAATTCAGCTTAAAATTTTCACGAAAAGCAATTTTGAATTGAAATTTAATTTTTGTAGGTATTCTTTCATATGCATATTTCAAAAACCATTTCTAGTTTGCATCACTACCTCAGTATTCTGCAAACTTGATTGAGATCCCAAATGACTGGGGAGATCCAGTCCAAATGGCGGGAGAGAAAATTAAGGAGCGAAAAATGCCCTCTAAAAGAGTAGCGCCTGTTTTAATGACCTGAATCTCGGAGTTCGTGAAGAGATATTGCGCCTTGTGGTGTTTAGAATGGACGACTTTCTTAAAAGTATTTTTTATCCTTTATATAGATGTATGACCTTGGTGCATTCCTCCATAAGTCATCGATATTCATTTTGATTATGAATTAAGTTCATACCTAAGCTTTATTATGGTTACAATGAAATTAAGTTTGTATAATTTCACAATTTTCATTTATTACAATATGCATGTAAGTATTCAATCAACACCGATTTTATGTGGTCTTAAATTATTTTATACTACTACTATGCCTTACTAAAGCTTTGGTATGGAATAATTTATAAAATATTGAATTTTTTAAGCTATCTTAGCATCAGTAATCTTTTAGTTTATGGAAAAGGCTGGTAATTGAATGACTATAAATTCTGACTACGTGCGTCACACTTTCATTTCCTTTAAATCGCGCTTAGCTGTCATTGTTTTCCTGTGAATATATACGTATCTACTATACACATATTTACTATACATTTCCTCGGAATGCCTAGTGGATAGCATGTTTTCTTTTGGAGAAAGCAGTCCCAGGTTCGATTTCTGTCGGGGGCCCTTATGTGCGGGTGGAAACCCACAGCTGAGGTCATTAACGAAATTATCTCAGCATTCGAAGCACTTTTAACTACTTACGTATTATTCTTAAGACTATTCTCATTTTCGATAAGGGACCTTTAAAAGGTTCAGTGCCTTTAAAATGAGTGCAGAAAGAAACCTTTCGCTGCAACAAAATAAATGGTACATTTTCATGATAAAAATATCATGTGAACCTAAGGAGCTACTACTATATCATGAGAAAGTAAAACTCAGCGAAAATTCTGAGATTAATTATAATATCTCTGATTTCACCGTGGTCAGAGTAAATGTTTTTCAATGAGTTTTCTAACGTTCGATAGTCATTTTAGTTTTAGGAATACTGCACAGAAACGATTCGTTAAAAAAAAAAAAATGAAATCGTGTTTTCCTTTCACGTAAACTTTTAATAGGTTCCTGCTCATGAACCAGCTATAAATAGACGTCTTTTTAATTACTTATAATAGTTAAAAGATCTTTCGTTGAAGGTAAATAATGACTTTCATTAATTCATTTCTTATTCCAGATAGCTTCATGAACAGGTGGTTCTAACTCATGGAATCTAAGTAAAAAATCAGACGAAAATTATGACTACATTAACTTTAGAGATATGAAAAATAAACAATCATCAAAATAAAGTTAAAGCAATTTGCATTTACTAAAAATATTCCTCCAGCTACTGCTCTATCTTCCATGCACAAAGTAATAATACTTACAGAACACGATAATAACGCGAAAAGTCTTAAAATTTACGTATTAAGATCACACAATCGCTAAACATTAGTCAACGAGATGAATCATGCTTTGCTATCAATTAATAAATGTGAGACGCAAATAATCCGTCTGAAATTCCTTGGAAGTAAAATTTAATCTTGATTGTATATTTACACGTGTAGCCCTAGATGAAAGAGATTTAGAAGCCACTTACTCTCCAAAATACTCTTTATAAACAGACCAACGATAACTATCTGACAATAATCGTTACGATAGTTTTATAGATTATATCTCTAAGCAGACTATTACGCTAGATCCAATAATTATAAGCCATATCTTTAATTATGTGTTAGTAAAGCACACTGAATTTCAATAAGAAATTAGTATATTATTAAGTGATTAATAAAGAGCGGGAGGCATTCCGAGAAATTAAAGAAGCGTTACAACTGCAAGAGAAACTGCATGACAGTAACCAGTGCAGGGAGAAAAAGTTTCGGCATAAATTAGCCTCAAAAAACGCTGATATCATTAATAACTCGTTTTTGGCTAACCCCTTTGATGACGAGGAGCGCTGAAAGAAAAATCGGAGGGTGTAAAAAAGGCACACCCAAAAACATAAACGACCAGCGGAGGATGAACTTGCCTCGACTCCCACGGAAAGACGCTTCTGGAAAAGGCGACGCGGAGGACAAAAAAATAGCGGCGTTGGAAGCGAATGAAGAGAAAAAGCGGCTTCGGAGACGAGCGATGCTCGCTCATCACAACACGCAAAGCCAACGGACGTATCCAGATTCCCACATCTTGCCATAACAAGCGGAGACGTCGGTTTCTTTTGTCTTGTTTCCTGGCTCTCTTTTTTCCTTGGCTCATTCGGGACGCGTCATAAGGCGGCGGAAAAAGAGCGATCCGCGTGCGAACGTAGCGAAGAATGGTGTAAAGATACAAGCAAAGGAGGGTGAAGTTTTGCAGGGGAAAATCCGTGGGAAGGATTTAGTGCTTTTTTCAATGATAGTCCACGTGCATCATAAGAAGAAATCCTGTGAAAGGCGCTGGAAAATCCTTGGATCAAACTGGAACCAAAAGGAAGACCAATACATCAAAATTTCGTTATTTTTTCCGAAATGAGACCGAGCGAAAAACTTAGGATTCTTAAAACTGAACCGAAACTGTTAATCGTTATTTATTTCGTTCCTATTTTTGTTTCATGCACTATTTATGAGGTGCAATAATTATAATGACCGATCAAGTAAAGCTGTAGCTAGCAACAGTCTACAATACACGCTTAAGATTTAAATCTACGTAGCAGATATCAATTTATTAGTATTTATTTAAGATACCAAATTCCATTCTGAATTTAAGGTTATTTTACTTCGATTAAGAGACATCCACCAAATAAAAACGTTCCAGGGTGACTGTAATATTTTATGTTAGGAGCGATACAGGTTTGAAGGTGAATGACAGAGTGACATCGGAACGGAAGGAAAATTTGGCGTTTTTTCCTGAACTGAAGAGCGAAAAATTACAGTTCGATAGCATACTTGGATAAATTATTTGTAATTTAATAAATTAACGATATAATTTTGCGAAAGCATTAAGTTGTAGCGAGTGGCATTATTGGAGTAGACTTTCAGAGAGTTGACTTTCCTTTCAGACAAAAAAGAGCTTTCTTGAAATTTCTTGTAAACATGATATTCTACATCTGAGACTTCTTCAGAAGATTATTTTAACCATAAATTTAAGGGAAATATATTCTCGGTTTCAATCCACGAAACTGCTATAAAATGCGTCATTATTCTGTTAAAAGGTTAATGAAAATCGAAATTTCAGTTCCAGAGTTTATTGTATTCACAATTTATTACCTAATGTGTCATGCGTCTCAAGAGCTATAATACAAATACCGCATAAGAATGCTACCTATTTCCATTTTAACTTTTATAAAACGAAGTAACAGAATGGTATGAAGGATGGAATATGATGTGGGAAGTGATGAAGAAGTCTCACTGGGATCTGCTAAGGCCGCAGTTTCTTCGTCATTAAAACAAATAGTTAAATTTCCTACCGCAAGAATTTTAACACATCTATTTTAAATGAAGAGATATTTTTTATCAATAAGACATTATTTTGTAGTTATGTACCAATAATATACACATTATTATTATTATTTATTGGATTTACAGGCGAGTCGCCCATATTTCAAAAGTTACATTAATGAAAAAATACAATCAGACAATGAAATAAAATACACTTATACAGTATAAATATTCAAAAAATCCACAATAATATAAGACCAAATCAACAGACTCCATATATGACAATTACAAGCATGCATATCATAATAAAATAAAATCAGAACAAGTAACAATCATACAAGTGAACTATATATTAAAATACAAAACCTCATATACACATATCACATACCCTGTTGCAAGAGATCTGTAAATCTCTGATTTGGGTGGCAGAACAGTTGAAGATATCTAGGGAAGTACCATAAAGATTAAAATTTCTTAAAATTCTTTCCATAGGGGCATCATGACCATAACAAGTCCTATGGTAGTTATTAGAAAAAACCAGGTTAGTTCTAGTATTATATGAAGGGACTCTTAAATTAACAGACCCAAGAAGATCTGAGGAAATAGTTTCATTATTTAATAGTTTATATAAAAAGATTACATCAGCCTTAATTCTTCTATGGTCTAATGTGTCGAGGTGGAGTTTGCACAATATATCCCTATAGTTAACATCAAGAGAGAAGCCCTTAGATTTAAAGGTGACATACCTGAGGAATTTATGTTGAATTCTCTCTATGCGTTTTAGGTGAGTACTTTTATAGGGCCACCATACGATAGAAGCATACTCAATCACAGGACGGACTAAGGTAGCAAATAAATGCCCTATAATGTCAATGTTAAAATTTCTTGTATTTCGTATCAAAAAGCCCAGGTTTTTCATAGACTTTTTTATGACATAATCAAGATGATGATCAAATTTGAGTTTATTATCAAAGATAACACCAAGATCTTTAATTGTTTCCACATTAGTCAATATCTTATTTTCCAGAGCATAATAATTAATTTTTGGAGAAATAGATTTACTAAATATTCATTCATAACCTTCTAAAATTTTTCATAGACAGAAACTTCTTTCAACAACTGTTACAAAGAGAAGCTATTCCAGAGTACTACTAGCACCAAAATTGGCTACTTTGAGTCAAGGGTTTCCCAACGTTTGGTTTTTCAGGGTATGTCCCGTATTAAGGATATATTTGAGATAGAAAATAGTTACATATGAAAGGCAGATATGTTTTGCAGAATGAATTTATAAATATTTTGAAGTAAGGATGAATCAAGTTTTGAGATGATGCCCGGGATTTAATCCTATTTAACTCTGTTTAAAATCTGTCATCTCCAGATTTCGTGCGATCGGAATGGCCTCCGTAGTATATATACGGTAAACATAATAATATCTATGTAAATGCCCTTTTTAATCCTCCTTACTCATTTTATCGTTGAAACGTTAATGATTTTTATTTTAATTAATACTAATCATAATTATCATACTGGTGGTGCTGTGTGAAGAAATTCGGCGTCGTGTTCTGTATCTCCTAGTTTTCATCTTATGGAAATGTATATAGAGGCTCTTAGATAGCCAAGTGCGTTTGACTATGGGGAAAGCGGCCCAGGGTTCGATTCCCCATGGAAGTCTACGAAATTGGAAATGACTTCCGCTGTTGAAGCACTTTAAACTATACTGCTACTGCAAAGTGCATGAATACTTGGGTTAACCCTGGACACGGAACTGGAGAAACTTCATCCAAAAGCACTCAATTAATGTTCTTTCATTTGGAAACGAGTAAATAATTTATGCTAACAAGTTTGGATAGAATTTCAACATATGTTTCATTTCTATAGTAAGAAAAGATGCACCATCATCACCATTGTATCCTATATGTTTTTAACGATGGGACCTATGGAAAAGAGTCTTAAGTCCTGTTCTAATGTTATCAGAGATTGGATACTGATTTCAAATCGGTGTTTAAATTTAACAGATCCCGTACCTAAGAATTTATTTATTACTTTTTATTCAAAAGCAGTATGAAAAGTTCCTGGAAAATGCATTTAATGTTTTTATATTGTGCTAGAAAATGAACGGGCGTAGATAGTGCATTCCGAGAGTCCTCTGAAATAGAACCCGTATTAGAATCCTTGGTACCGTAATTGAGCCATATAATATATATATATATATATATAATAAATGCATAAAAAACTTGTAAGCAAGAATGGAAGTTGTGAATCCATACTTTGAAGCCGTTTTTTGATTTATAGTTAAAAATTATTCATGCCTAAGGGATGAAAATATTCGAATATTCGTAAAGATATTATAAATAATATATACTAAAATAAATTTGTCGAATCATTGGAATAAATAGTCATTTTGTAAGATATATTCAATATCAGTCCTAAGGACATTAATGTTACATATCTAATTGTACGTTTACTGCAAATATTTTCAATTAATAATCATTACTTATATTTTGGATATTCTTCTCTCTGCCCTGCCTCGTCAAGTGGAATCTTTTCTCCTTATGGTACAGGATAAAGAGAAATCTCTCAACTACATGTTTATGGCTCTGATTGCTCGAAACATATGAAAATGTAAATGAAACTACGTCATAGCATTCATCCTGATCACTCCTTATAGAATGTTAAGAAATGTTCTATTCATAGGTTATTGTGTTGTGGACTTTTCCACCTTTCATTTTGGCTCAGTGAGGAGAGCGAGGGCAATCCATCTCACTCTTTATCTTGTACAGCATGCCTCATTCCTCTTCAAAGGCTCTGTAACTAATTGTATACCCAACCCGTTGATGAAATCACAGACAGAAACTGGGGATTTATTTCACTTCATGGATACAATAATAGTTAATAAGATGCAATTTTATTGCTCTAACACTAACACTAGAGAAATATTGGTGGCTATATCTTGCCTTAATAAAAAAACGCAAAATTAAATGCAATCAGTGGTAATGAACTTTTCAATCCGCATCTGGTTTCGGTGACGGAGAGGTGACCACGCTAACATTCACTTGGCTTCTTCAGGGGCGGTGAGGGATCGGCAGGGAGCGTCCCTGTCTAAGGGTCGTGACTCGGTGACCCGATGGCTTGCAGCCTCGACCTTCGCCCAAGACCTTCCCCGCACCCTTTGCCCTCCCTCCTGGCCCTCTTCGTCGTCCTTCAGCCGAGCGCCGCAGGGCAAGCGGACAAGGTCGTGGCCTCCTCCATCCTCTTCTGGACTACTTTAGCGGCCCGCATCGACCTCAGTGAGCGTAAGTATAAGGCGCGCAGCTAATTTTTCAGAATCATTCATGAGTCTCCTCTCGCCGTCCCCCTTCCAGCGGACGCCGGAGGAAAAAGTGCCCCTGGGATTTCGCTTTCTTCCTTTGATAACTTTTTAATTTTTTTTCATTCGGAAAACGCCGCAGATGCGGATTTATAGTTAGCGCCTCTTTTTGTATCCGCAATGCGACCGATAAAGTAGGGAAGAAATCTATCGAAAGCTTTTTTCCCCGTTTCCAGACAAAAATGCTTTCGCGGTTCCACGTGAGAAAAGAATCAATTACGATGGGTCGATCCCAATCTTAGTTCGGAAGATCGAGGCTCGAACTCTGGATCTCCTGCCCCAGCGCCGTCCCTTCGATCGCTGACGATTTATTAAATTGAGTCGCGCAATTGAAGAACGCCTGGCTGTCAAATGCAGCATTGAAAAGTCGTAATCAAGGATGACGTTTTATGAAGAGCTGTTCCCGCGGAAAATGTGACCGTGAAGAAAAATTATTTTGCGGAAACTTCTTTATTCTTCGCATTTAAGGATGCGACCGCATTTCCCCTTTGTCTCGCAGGCAAGCGTGAATCTTCACTGAAACAAAGAATCCGTTACGTTTTGATTTTCCTGTAATCATTCTGAAACATTCTACCTTGACAAATTCGGACCTTGAAGGAAATGATCAAAGCCAGCGGTGGAGAAACGTGGATCATGTTTTGCGGATTTCGGAAGCGATGTTGAAGAAGTCCTCGTTTTTCGAGTGCTTAATTGCCCACAATCTGTTAACATGATAAATTGACCTATATTTATTCGGGTAGTTTACGGTTTTATAGGGCGAACTGTTCCTTATTCGAAAGGAAATGTATCGATTCCATTGAAGTTACGTACTCAGAATCACCGAAGTTACGATATATCAAAGCTTAGGAGTGAATATTTACCGTACTAGGGAACCTTCGAGTTGCTGCTATCAAAATAATGAGTATGGAATATTAAAGTTATACTTCAGCGTTAATCTAATTACATAGAAGTGACTTTCTCAATGATGAAATGTTATTGACTGTCATCAGAGTCTTACCGGAATCGATTCGGAAGCCGAATTTAAAAAAATTTTCCGGAGAATTCACGTTACTTAGAATTTTTGCCGGAGTGAAAACCGAACCCGATTTGAATAATTAAGTCATCGAACTTGAACCGAAACCAAAACCGTAGTTAACTTGGTCGCGATTATCATTTCACATTGTAATCATGCGTTGCAGCGGTATTATTTACGATTTTTTGTGAGAGTAATTTTCCTTTCACTAATAAATATTTATATTTAATATGTGACTATGATATATTTCTTTGATACCACGAGTAAAATTTAATAAACTGAAATCTAATTAAAATGTGACCGTTGAGGAAACTTTACTATACTCTGGTACAGCTAGTTCCAAAAAAAACTTACCACCTAAGCCGCAACCCGCATAACAGGCAGTGAATTTCCTCCGAGCGAGCCTTAAGAAGTGAGAGAGAGAGAGAGAGAGGAAAAACATGGAGGAGATAGTCTGCTTCTGTCCTGGCTCCGCTTGCAGAGTTGAAATGGATTTATTTGCATTATTGATATTGCAAAGATTTATTAGTATCCTTAGTTTGGTGGCATTGGCGTAGCAGAATAGTATTATAACAATATGGATGTTGTAATGCAAGAATTCAGTTATTATAAAATGGTTATTACAAATCAGTACATATTCTAGCTTTGCTTCTCGCACCGAGGGAACCATCGCACACGAGGTCCCGTTATTCCTAGGAAACCGAGGCAAACCCCCTTCCCCTCATAAAATTCGAGTCTGAGACGAAAGGCACAAGCAGGACGAAGGAAATTTTTGCAAAATCTGCCTCTGAGCCGCTCTGAGCTTTTAGGACTGAGATGGGAGGAGGAAAATTTCCGCGCAGTTTGAATCGGTGTCGGACCAGAAATGTATAGACCTCGAATTCGACGCCTTCGTTTGCAAAACTCTGCGGTTATAATGGGTCGTATTATATATTATAATAGTAGATAATATTATACATCGTTCAAGAGAAGAGTTATTAGCCTTTAAAATTATATACCTAAGGAGTCCATATCGATCACCTGTTTTATCACAGCCTGTGTGAATGCAATCTACACAAGTAAAGTAAGGCGAACTCATGGCCATATCTATGCTATTACTTTAAATACATAAAAAATCTATAAGTAAATATGTAGTATGAAGTCTTGAGGCCATCTCTGCGTATTTTAAATAAATTTTGTTTCATTTGATAAGCATCAAAATTAAAACTCGATCGGTAAAAAATCAGTAGATTTTATCATCTATGCAGTTGGTATTTTTAATACACCGTCCAAATCAATTGATAGAAAATGTGCTAGGATCGATTTTCCTGAATTAATAAAGATGACGGATACGAGACAACCATCTTTCACATTAATTTTGAATCCAAAATGAATTTTTTTGGTGTCATTGAAGTGTGAATCGAATAAACGTGATTTCTTCTGTGGATTCCTCTTGAAATGGTTGCAGTCACAAACCATTACGTTCTTAAACGTTCTTCTCTCGTATTTATCAAGTTCTAAAATACACAAAAAGATAGGGCGAATGAGGTTTTGTCATAATGCTCATTGAATGCTACTGTAAGCTATGAATGTAAAATTTTCAATTAATTTTGAATGCATACAAAACTACTTGCATTGTTTATATTTCAACTGTTTATTATTATCACGTTTACAATTATTATAATGTAGAAAACGTAAAAAATACGCGAAATAATAGGGACTTAGTGAAATAGTTTTAGGGCCTTTTTACCTGTAATTCCAACCCTATAAGTATCACACGGGGATAGAAGCACATATAAGGCTCATGTTGAAATTTTGCTCCCCTCGGTTGATGGCTGGCCCTACGTAACTCTCATATTTTTCGACAGAATTTTAATGATTGAGATGAATGGGCGGTGGTTTGGTATGAATAGTCTATCTACATATTTATCGCTCGGTGATATTGAAAATATTCCTTCGTATTTAAAATGTATGGCTATGAGAAACTTTTCATCTCTCCACATTCCATGACAAATTTGAAAAGCAAGATAGAGGAGTGATTGGAAGAAGTGGTTAAAGCAATGAGTTCACCAGGACTTCAAAAGGGGGCCTGCTTTGATAGAGATAGGGAAGTGAGAAACGACGGCAACAGTAATACATACACTCACATGAATTTAACAACCGAAAGTGTAAGAGGTATGTTAATTCCAGATTTTTTGATAAATCACAATAGATAATGGCATTTCTTGCGTTCCTCGTTGACCAATTGGTTACTTTGAGTAGGAGCAACGACCTCTTTTAAAAGTATAACCCACTCACTCACCTTCTCAATTTTCTCATCCAACATATATTTTTTCCGTTTATGACAGCCTCCAGAGAAACTACTCATTTATCCAATTTAAGTAATATCTTAGTCAAACATGGTTAACATTCAAATATACAGGATATAACGCCCATGGCTTATCATGCTTTCAGAAATTTCCTTCTGATGCATTAGTAATTCCCAGGATCTCCGAAATTGTATACAATAGCGATGTTCAATGTATCGTACCAATATTTTAATTCTATAAGAAAGTTCGAGTAGTTTACTAGGCCAGAATCTAAACCATCTTCTTATCAGCAATTTATTTTGGAAAGAGAGTTCGGTTTTTTCAAACCGATAAAAATTGCTAACATTGGTATTACTATCTATGCAAGCCAATGGTTTATTCTAAATCTTACCTAACTTTAGAGATGTAATTTATCTGTAATCGGCGTATAAACTTCAAGTTTCTGCGACACTGAATATGCGGAGTATCTAAAATTCCATATTTACGTTGCAAGTCATATTTTAGTGACATGATAATAGAAACTTTAGTCGATGTAGTAAGATCATCTTCAACGCTCTATCTATTTTGTATCATAGATGTTATAAGAGAAGTGAAACGATTTGGTTCTCGTAAGCGTAAGGAATAAATATTAGATGGCGTTTCTCTAGTTCATTGTTCATTTCTCAAGTTATTTCAAACTGCGAAATATTTAGCTCAATGTAGGGACAAAATAAAGCATAAAAAACAATTTATATAAATAAAGTAAACAATCATTGACGAAGAGCTTGATTGATATAAGTTGACGATAGGCAGCATTACTTATTTTTTCATTTTTGTTATTGCATTAGTTATTTAGTATAATCTAATACAGTTTATACCATTCACTTTAAAAGCAGAATATAGAGATACTAATTCTGATATGATGCACCCAAACATTGTCAACTTTATGTTATCGTTCAGATTTTCCGAAGGTCCTATTTTAACTTGAATGATCTTCCTTGCATTACTATTTAAAAATACTATAAAAAAATTTTAAAAACTTCTTCGCAGAGTTCGTAGAGAATTATGATGTGCCTAGGATGAGGGTGTTACGAAGGTCCTTGAAGTGAATATTGGAGTAATGGATTACATATAGAACCAAGAATATTTTAACAGCTAACGTATGAATCATGAGAATTAGAGGAATATTCTCATGTAAGTACGGTTACCATCCGTTGGTTTCTATTTTTAACGTGTTCTTCCATGACTCCTTTTACCCATCATTCATAATTATTGATAGTGATTTTTCTTTTAATTATTATACATATTATACACCATTCAAACAATTCGGGTTATATAGTTTACTTGAGGCATTCAGAAACCGAAGCAGCGATCATTAGTCATTAGTCTCACTTTCACCTAGCGCATAGTTCTGAAAATCATTTCAGTATAACAATGGAAATCGTGTTGTGGGTGTTTTCACACCCCCTGACATACGTCATCCGGCGGATCGCGGGGTATTAATGTAAATATAAATAAACCAAATGTCAACATGTAAACCTGCAATATGCAAGTATACAAAAACCTGGTATTTATCTGCAATATGCAAATCAGTCTTAAGGTTCTGATTTGCCATACTAACTGTTGTTTCTTAACCATCTGGATTCCTTGCAAGAAGTCCTGAAAGGTCGTCTACCTCAAAAATAGAGTTGAATATCTTCATTCCCTAAGGGAATACCCGCGGCGAAGATTACAAATCGCGGATCCACCATTTCCCACCTTACTTGTGATCGGTCGCCGCCACCATACCCTAACCTTGGATACCTGCTCAGCAGGGGTGCGGTCGGTAATCCTCATTAGCGCTTTCAAATTCGCTACCCCGGATACATACGACCATCCACAATATGCCGAAAAGGGGGTTTTCTTTCTCAGAGAGGAGTTCACCTTCATCCATCGGCCGTTTTATGGTTCCTTTGAGAAAATAGATAATACCTTTCGATGGACGAAACAAAAGAAAAAGAAACAACAAAGGATTTATAGGGGATACTCCTAGGGCCAGAGTGGAGGTCCTCCGCTCTCTCTGAAAGACTCAGTAAAACTTCAGACGGGAATTTGTCAGAAACAGCCAAATCTCATCTCAAAATCATAATGCTTCATCTGATACAATCATCACGAATGCCTGATGGAAGTAAGAACAGAATGGCATGTTGATGCATATATTCTGAATTACCTAATGCTCTGTTAATTGTAGTATCAAGCAAATTTTATACCTCTCTGTATTGCAGAATAATTCAACTGCGAAGAAATCGAGTCAAAATTTGCACCACGGGGCAAGAAAGATTTAGCATCAGATAAAAGTTGGGACAGCATAATTTTGCAAGGAACATGAACTTGATTTAATTAAAGGGATAGTTTTTCTGGGACTGGCAATGAACAATATTTTCGGAAAAATGTTACGAGATGCTGGCGTTAATTTCGTGGTAAATTAATTTTTAATTCGATACGTGAAAAAAATTTGTAGCCTTCAGTATTTAAATTGTGCTACTATTCTAATATCTATGTTATTTTCTATAATATTAAATTAGCAATTTGAATTTTAAACAATTACCTTAGAAAATGATGATAGCACACCAATTAATATTTTACTTTCTATCAATTGATTTGGTGGTATTTAAAATTTTTGTTATATTTGATGTAATTATCTGATGTAGTTGACCGTAATTTACTTGGTTTACTTTATTGTAATATGTTTTGGGTCTAATTTTCAGAGCTCTCTACCAGGTTGACTTAAAATGATTCTTTCTCAGTGTATTCGTCCAGATAAAGTTTCTTTTCATCTTTGCTTTCCTCAGTAGGTATCGAAGTTTTTTCATACTCCCCTTTTCGATAGCATTTTTCTGCAACATAAATTAGTTTACATACAGTTGATTGTGTTCTTATTCCTAATTATTCTTTATCTCCTTGCAGAGTTTTCGTTCATCTTTCTATTTAAGTCATAGTCGTGAATTTCCTCTAAATAAATTTAAAAGTTCTTCCTGTAGGCGTCAAGAGCATAAAAAACGTAATAATATAATCCTTTTTAATCTTGCAATGACATAATTTTTTATTGGATAATTGAAGCAGCTAAATTAAGTTTACCCGATGTCTACAGAAAAAGGTGAATTACGCAAAAATTTCAGGCCGAAATAAGGAGATCCGATTTCCATTCATTTTTTAATACTATGCTGCTGACATAGTAAAAATTAACACTAAATTTAAACTAGATTTCATGCTAATAAAGACGGTACAAATACGTTCAACGCGTTTCACAACGGTTTAAAAAGGCGCCGTCAGAATGCTCCTCCTTCCAAGAGCCAATAGAATGCGTGGAAAACTCTAGACTCGCTCTCATCGAGCTTCACGTCTGTTATGCGGGTTGCGGCTTAGGTGGTAAGTTTTTTTTGGAACTAGCTGTACAATTTTGGACCGCATATTCTAGTGAGTTTTTCACAATGAATGATATATATATATATATATATATATATATATATATATATATATATATATATATATATATATATATATATAAGTGCTGGCTGAGATAGTCGATTATATCTAATTAAAATTATTTCTATTTTAGATCTTTGAGAAATGTTAAATTTCCTGCTGGAAGCGAAAACACCGGTTTGAACCGTTTCAATGCTGGCTAACGAAACAAAATCAGAACAACCGAGATTCGGCGTTATTATAGAGCCGGAGTTGAAACCGGGAGACAAATAATTACGCCTAATTTACGGCTTAGTAGCGATGATGCCCTGACTTTGATGGTTAACAATGAATCGTTATTTTCCGAACCGAATCTACGTCAAGCAGCAAAATGGATTTTTTTTTATTTCCTGCATTTTAGAGCTGATTTTCTTTTTGAAAGGCATCATTTTTAGAAGACGTTTTTCTCAACCCGACTTTAGAGGTGCCGAAGTCACGTTTCTGCTCCTTCGCATTCTTTTAAATTTTCTATTTCACTATTCCCGTCGTTTTTACCTCCATCTTGACTTAATCATCTGCTGTGTCCTCCCCCTCTCCATCCTCTTTTAACCGCCCTACCTAATTATCTATGCGTGCATGCGCCAGCACGAACACAAACTTCCCCTTCCTCACCACATTTGCCTCCGTTAGCGCGACCGCTCGCTAAAAAAATAATAATTACATTCGGCGGTGGAGGGCGTTTCAATTCCTTTGCAGTCAACGAGAAGTATTTCCTTTCGGTGCGAACCAAACGCTCTTACTAAAAACCGCCGAGGACAAATATTTAGTTTTCAATTTAAGCTTAAAACCGCTTTCTAAAGAGAATATGTTTGGATTGGATTAAAATTCGAGGTCCGATTTCTGTTTCGAAATCGACTTCTATCTTCGGGATTTTAAGTTTCGGAAAGATAATCTTCCTTTTGGAATCTAATCATTCCCTACATATATCATTTTATGACATAACATTATCTAAAATTTAAGATTTTCAGTTCGAAACTTAAAGGTCGATTAAGAAAGAATATTTCATGAAAAAACACTCAAATTATATTCCCGTTGTAACGAGCGGATTGCAGTACCTCCGCGCATATAATCTACTCTTTATAGAAACAGACAAATTTAGCTCATCTCGCGATATTTTAATAACCGGTTCAGGCAAGCCAATGCGAACCGATTGAATCCCGTCACTTTAAACCATTAGGATTTCACTCTAGACCGCCACATTAAAGATGAAATTTTTAAGTAAAAAAGCTTCATCTTAAAGCGAACTAGTCAATTGAAACGGAATTATAGATCAATAAGAGGAAAAGCCTTAAAACATTGTAGAACATTCTTTCATAGAACTTCCTATCTGATTTATACAGAATAAACCAACTTTTGCAGAGCTACTATAGTTAGGCTTCAAATAACGGCTTATTTATAAATTTATAATGCACATCATCATTAAGACTAAAAAATTATTGGCCAGAAGTAATCTTTAAGTTATGCTTAAAATGATCAGCAGTGAATAATAGAATACGTTTGCTGGCACTTAACTGAAGTTATCAGTAATCACTTATGTTCAACCCTTCATCAGAAAAAATAACGGAATCTTTTCATGAAACATTTAGCCGTTGCTGAAGACGAAAATAGACTCCAGAACTGCATGTCTGCTAATCTCTGATACTTAATTTCCGTACCATGCGCATTTGGCGTCAAACGACGGATTTTTTCCTCTTTCATTGAGGTAGTGTTCAAGAGTTCAAGAATTAACGAATTTGAGAAGTAAAACTTGTGCATGTGAGATTGTCCCTATGCCAATTTTCACAGCTTGCCGATTATTATCTCCTCATTTACCTCAATAAAATTAAATTGCGTGCAAAAGTCGATGTTAATCTTTGTAAAAATTCCAAACGATATTCGAAAATTGCTAAGAATCTTTCATTTACAGAGCTCACCTGCTTCACGTGCGTCAATGTCACGGACAACGACGTGTGCAACAAATACGCCATCGAGAGGCCTTGTCCGGAAGGTGAGTCACCACATTCAGTGACTGAGATGAACAATTACCTCTGGAACGCATTAAGCATGGGAAAAAATTGCACAAATTAGTGAATTCTTCGTTTTATCTGCGAGTCCTGAAATTTTTGACAGTAAGGTGGTTGAATACGAGCCTTATAGAAAAATATTCTGTTGCTAAAGATTAGCTATATACTAATGATATCGCACCTATTAGTTAAGATATGTTCACTTTTACGTGCGATGTTATTAGTAATGAGTGTTGATATTATGAAAAAATAAAGTGTTGATATTGAAATTTATAAATTGGTATTATATATAAAATTTATGTTAAGTAAATTAAGCTATTAGTACTTATATCGATATAACTATAAAAATAGTTCTTCAATTATGTCTTAGAGCCGCAGAAAAATTTAAGACTTTTCATAGAGGGCTGAAAGACTTGAAGCTATATAAAGTCTTGATGAAGGATGGTGAAGAATTGAAGAGAAAAGATATTAAATGAAATATGTATTAGAAATTTTAAATAAACATTGGTACTTCTATTTTAGTATTAAAGTTATTCTTAATATATTTATATTAATAACATATTTTACGGAATTTAATCATAATCAATTTAGTGGTACATTATATTTCAAATCACAACGAGATACTTCGATTATTTTTGTGTGTATTATTATTGCATAGGAGAAAGTTTTTGTAAACTTTGAGGTAGATGAGAATAACAAGGAAAAGGCTTTTTATAAATATATCAAAGGAGAGTAGCATGCTACTTTGTTCACAAAATGGATAGAAACGGCAAGATTAAAAATTTTAAATCTATAGATTCTGATTGACTGGAAGGCATATGCCCTTTTTGTTAACTTGTACCGACATAAAAATAGATGAAAAGTTGGACTGACTACATATAGCAACAAGGAATGATGATGGAGATTCCATCGATTCAATATTTTAAAATAGTGACATCGGAGCGTTACTTTTTCGCATCCTCATGGTCGAGGAAATAAAAAATATCAAGGCGAGAGGACACTAAATGAATGACAATATAACTACACTGGTATGCTGATGGCGCAGCTCTTGAAGTGAAAAACGAAGGTGACGTTCGTAGATAAATATGCGGATCTAACCCAATAGGAAGGGTTGACTCATTATCTTATGAAAAGCAAGTGCATAACAGCATTAAATATAGCCATCAGACGTAAATCAATGCCATATAGAGTATTTCTTATCACACAATGCAGCTACATATTTCTTGTGTGATGCTGCATAAAGGAATCATAAATATGTTGGCGAATATTCAATCGTATTGTGTAACCATCTTTCGTAAGCATGGCTCTTGTTTCCGTTTTTATCATTACCGAGAATTTTTATTACTACATTTATCGTCATCATTATCATATATGTGAATATAAATCTGTTTCCTTTTCGTTAATGTTTTGGGCGGAAGTTTACCAGCCCCTATATTGCAGGTAACTTTGCGTTTAATCCATGGCTCTGGATCCTCCCTTAAGACAATTCCCTGCTACACCCCAAGCCGAATATTTATTCCTATAATGGCATCCTGAAAAATTCTTTCTATTATTTTAACTCCTTATTTTTTCTTCTAATTTAGACAAAACCTTCTGTCACAGTCTTCACGTACTTGAAGGCTTCGGAAGTACGGGAGACAGTCTACTGGTGAACAAGAGGTGTGCGGGAGAGGACGAATGCAATCCAAAATCAGTTGGATGCCTTCGGGAGAGAGGACAAACGGTAAACGAACCAAATTTTCTTCTCTCCTGTGGAAACTTTTCGTTCGAATTGAGTTGACTTACCTCGTTATTTATGCAATCGACCAGGCATTAAGGACGAGATAGATGTAAGCACAGAAATATCATCAGAATATTTTACGTTTGTAAATTACGAACCTAGAATTCTCGCATTACTGAAATATTCCCGTAGGTGAGATCCTGGCAATCAACATTATACAGTTGATAATTAATACTGTTATTGTTATTATATCGTTAATCAGTAGCGCATCTACTCATCATGAAGCGGGGGCATGAAAACTTTTTTAAGAATAATAATAATCGCACCTCTAAGAAGAATTTTTCGGTCATTAAAGATGTTTATTAGAAATTTTGAATTAAAAATTAGTATATTGAGTGAGTTGATTTCTGCAAATTTACAAGGACAGAAGTTAAAGCAAATTATATATCTGTAATAAGTTAGAAAAATACACTAACCTCCCTTCGATATTGGTTTTGATGGTGGTGTATGCCACTTTACCTCCGCTGAAAACGCTACTAATTTATATGTAACAGTTCGGTTTGTTATAACTTATTCAGTACTTATACTTATTTTTCCTGAATAAATTCATTTAGCCAAGTTTTGACCATGTATTATAGGAATGCAGGAATGCGCAAAATATCTTTTCATTTCAAAGATTACATCGTAAATGTAATATGGACCCACCAGCCAAACTTTAATATATTAAGGTTAATTTATGACAGGATTTCCTAATGTCGAGAACTTATTGTCAGAACGTATTCCATAGAGACAAACTCATGGATACAACAAAAATATCTTCAAAATATAGCGTTCAACAATATTAACTTTAACGTCTAGCTCTTTAGATATTAAGAAGAATAAGAAGAAAAATAAGAAGAATAACTTCCACAGAATTTTTATTAAGACGACCGGTTTCGGCACATTGCCATCCTCAGGTGAAAATGTACAGTTTTTTTTCTTCTTATTCTTCTTAGTATGGCCTTCCACGAAGTCCGGCCAAATATGATAGAATTTATTCTTTAGATATTGTTTGAATAAGTTATGCGTAGTATCAAGCGCCAATTAGTTCTTGTTTCTTTACTGCTGATGCAATAAGAAATAAAAATCAAGAATCACATCAATGATTCTCAGCCAGCATTCCGTGGACTCCAGAGATTCTCTGCGTTACTTTTGGGAGGTCCTCAGTTTCTCACCCATAATAATATCTAAAATCTTTTAATGAACTTATGTATGTATCAAGCTTAATCGCTCAGTTTGAATTAACAGCTGAATGAAAGATCTTAATACAATCACCAACCATAAAATATGCACACAAATGCTAGAGCTAAATGTAACTCTAAGAGGAAGTAAATAAGGATTTAATAGAAGAGTGGCTCCATGAGAATGTAATAAACAAACAACGTCAATCCTTGGATGAGATTGAGATTTAAAGGTTAAACTAATTCAATGTTCGCCTACCTTTTTTCTGTTACGACCTATCTTCATATAATACCCTACCGCCCACCGTCGCGTCTTCACAATTACATACATACTTATTAATCTTACATAGCACTTATGGAAGTAGAAAACGAAAAATCACGAAAAATATTTACAAGGATAATTATACTTCTTAAAGTAATAAATTTACATGATGCAGCCTAGCATGGGATGGGACATGGGATGTCTTCTTCTAGTATAATATAAAAAGCGATTGAAAGTTAGATGAAATATTGTCTTCCAGAACATAAAAACGCCAAAATTAGTTAGTATAAAGAAGGAAATATATTCTAAAATGTTGTAAATTGTAACATTGATTTTATAAATTTAATTCCTTTATCTCTATCGATCTCGTACTATCTATTTTCTAATAAGAATATTTTTCGTCGTCGTCTTTCGAAGTGCATTTGATTTTCCTTTCCTATCACACATTGCTGTCCTCGACTGTCGATTTTACTATCTAAGAAAAAATCGTCACCTGGAATCGTCCATCTGGAAACGACCGCTGCTGGGTGGTAGGGACCAGGTTGGAGATCGTCAGGGTAAAATTGTACTAATTAGTGAACCGTGGTAAAACGTGATATAAATCAATACAGGCTAGGGACATCTTAATTGTGAAAATAAGGAAAAACGAAAAGTAAAAGTAAAACTATCCACGGCTGGAAGACGATCATAAAGGAGGACATGTGTAAACCTCCTTAAAACCGACTAAGAAGAACATCTAAAGGATGTCAAAATAAATACACCTAACATTACCTAGAAATCAAAATATGATATACAGCAAATATATATGATATATAGCAAATATATAAATAAAATACTCTAATAATCCTTAACACTATGGAAATTGTACAAAGGCAATGGAAATTGTAAATTTAAAAAAAAATTTCATGCAAAGTAATCCTAAAAAATCATATAGAATGTAATTTACAGTAACATAATTTTAAGCAATGTGTTTTCATGCTATGTAATTTATGTTTAATCATTTTATGCAAAAAATAGTTCACACGATAAAATATATTAAAACTACAGTCAATTAAGGACTGCTCTCGATTATCCGGGCTAATAATGGGGGAACATAAATCATGAAGCTCGGATATCCAAATTTTCACTTTTAGTCCCTATAATGATCATTTATACTAATAAACATTACATTATCATTTGCGCACAAAGCCACTTATTTTCCATTGATTCATGGATTCATGGTCTCTTTACTTGTTTTCTCCACCCGACTGTGGATCTTTTTTTACAGCATTAATGTAATTGTAGTTCTATTCCCACTACTCCATATAGAATATCTTACGTGATTTCTACTGATATTAGAATACAAAATACTGGTGCGTTTTTTGTGTTTGAATTTTTTTCATAAAGATCGGGAAAAATATGAACAATTAGTAAAAAATCGTGCACGGATAATCCATCCACGGATAATCGAGAGTTAACGATAAAATAATGATAAAGGGTCTGCCGATAATGTTGAGGTAGAGTGCTGCCAGTAAATTTCCGCCTGAGAAACGAACCGACATTACCTCTTGTGAGTTAGAAACTTGGTCTTCCATAGAAATTTTCTCATAGAAAAGTTTAAATAACCTAATTTTATTCTATCACACGATCAAGTAGGTGCTCGAACAACAATACAAACTTGGTTTCACGTTTTTAGACTGCATGAAGGAGGTTCGATTTTTATTTCTGCTTAATCCTAATTTGACTTTTCAGACGTGCGTGTCGTGCTGTGACCACGAATACTGCAACGAACGTGCTCCCGTTGACGCGGATACCGCCATCTTCGTGCGGACGCGTCCTTCCAGCGGTACCCTGTTGGTGCCTTCTCAACTCCCCATCCTCCTCGCCTATTTCTGGCCCTTTATGAATGTTGTGGACGGCATCCTTGATTTCATTGCTGAGACGTGATCCAAGTTTCAAGCCCGTTTTGCTTCATCCATCTTCTTCTGGAAACAAAGGAACGGTTGCGGAAAGGAACCTCTTCAGATTGGATTCCGCAGTTTGTCGAAGCGAGTTAGAATTCATCCCGCGAAAATAACCTGGGTGGATTTCCATTTCCTCAGAATCCCTTTTTTTCCCGAAAAATCTTAGTTTGTAACATTGTTTTATTCATTTTGGTTTGCGTTATGATTTTAACATATCAAAAATATTTTGTTTATTTATTTGCATGGGAGAGTCCTCTGTATCTTAACGATAGATACAAAAACAATTTCAGTGCAGGCATTTCTCCCAGAAACTAGAACATCTGTAAATAACTATCGTGTCAGAATGGCTGAATTGTAAAATGTATTTAAAGTTTTATAACTCAAATCAAAGATTCGTAAATTGTATCCAGAACTGTAAACATGAGAACGCGTAAACTTCGAGTCTTAAAGACGGTCACCAAATAAAGATCCTCTTTGATTCTTTTCCCAGATTCCTCAACAATCTTCTAACTCGGAAAGGAAACGTGATAATTTACAAGTGTTTCGTTCAACTAAATCTGGATGAGTGTGTATTATCAAGAGGAAAATTTTATTAATACATCCTCCTAAGAAAAGCTCATTGATTTCGGTGTAATGAGGACTTTTTGAGTCTCAGAGAAACTAATAATTATACACGTGCGGCACAGTATAGGGATTCATTACAATCGTATGTTTTATTTTAGACCGTTCATTACAAAATGCCAAAGACTTTGGCGTTGAAATCCTAGGTTATTTCACCGCCAAAAAAGCTAGCTTAAATGTTTACTTTAATATTACTATTAAAAGCGATCATTGTTAACGTTGGTTCAAACATTTTCTGGCGATAAATTCACCAGGACTTATGCTAAGATTGTACCAGAGGTTAATAAACGACAATCATGTGATAAATGTATATAAACAATTACAATCTATTTTATTTCGATAACAAAATGTTGTCATGTCAAACGAAAAATGACTTCAGCATTAAATGCTCATCCTCTAAGAGTGTATAAACTATATGTAACATGAAAAAGAGTTACGCCATAGGAAGTAAACCGATCGATGCCGTTTCCTTGGATACCTGGCATTGTTGGTGTTCGTGACATGTGAACCACTTCCTGGTAATCAGCTGACGGTCTTCCGATCTTCTGATAGCAAGTTTTCAGGAATCAAATTATAGATCGGAAGGTGAAACTTCTTCTATGGAGGATTTACAGGAACATCTTCGAAATTTTCGATTTCGTCAAGTATTGCCCAGTTGAATAATTCATCGAAATACTTTTACGACCACAAGTTGGAAAATTTATCTAAGTCGCGAAGGACATAATAATTTAAGGTAATTTGTTGGTAAAGTTACTTTGGAATCACTTACAAATTTCTTCCTTAATTAATTCTTAATTGTGTCCCTCTGGGATCGCAGAGAAGTCGATGCAGGGGCATTGCCCTTTCCCGTCACTTTCGGCGTCGATTTTCGCCTTCGTCCGTGTTGTGTCAGATCAGTCTGAGGTCTGCCGTAGCATTCGTTGTATGTAAATACTTCGGACGTCAAACTCCTCCTTCAATCGACCGAGGAAAGTTGCGGGGGTAAGTGAATAATTTGATTTCTCCAATCAAACTCGTTGTCGTATAAAACTGGGAAATAACCACGGCGATCCATCAAATTTTTTAGCCCCCTTCGGTCTCGACACACTTCCGTTATTTGATCAGTACACAGATATCATTATATATAAGTCATAATCACATAAGTTTTCATTGTAGGTGCATTTCATTAGTTCATCCACTTGTTTGAAAATTTCTTTTTATTATTTACTGTTGATAATGTGGTAGATTTTGGAACCGTGAGCCATTTGCTCCTCTCCCGACATTCATTGACACTTCATTTAACTTCTTAATATATGGTATAAAGGTTATGGTATAAAATTTATGGTATAAAGGTTACGCTACAAACTCTACTGCTTTGACCATTAGCGTAAATTTACAGGCTGTCATCGTATATATATATATACATATAAAGTTTTTATTGAGTTTTTCTGTTTCCAGAATTACCTCCATTTGCCACTGATAACAAAAATTTTAATTCATCCGATAATCAAGTACGAAATGAATAATTTATTCAAATAAATCGGTTGTCCTAAGGATTTATAAAAAGCAAGTCGACCAAGAATGTTGAGAATGTTCAGCTGGTGTATAATTAACGATTAAGAAGCGAATTACACCGAATCTAGTCGGTAAGGTTTCACAATAAGGTATTGCTTATAATTTGGCCTCTGTATGAAAAGGCTTCCTTAGATCCTCCTGGCATATTGGATTTAATATGAAAGTATACCTTTGGAATGATCATAAATTTTCCCATCAATCAATGCCCCGAAATTTTTATATAATTAATTTCCTTTTGGCTCCTCACGAGTAAAACTTTTAGCATTCCATTCAAGGCAAGCTACTTATAAATCAGAGAAAAGTAGTGGTTAGTAAGATTCCGCTCGCAAAGCTTTATAAAGGCAATTTTATGGACCTTGTCTTAAATTGTTGATGATCCATGGCTTAGATAATAAACATCCTTTTAGGCTCCTTCACTGTTCTTTTGTCTAAAATCTTCATTCCATAGATAAAAATTTTCGTACAAGATTAATAAAATAAACAGTATAACTTTGACAGAAAGAAGACTATCCTTAGATATTATAATTTTCCACTTCATCGCTGACATATATCTTGTGAGAATATTCCAGAAGTTAAGAAGTCTATAAACCTAGTGCTACTAGGTGCTAACTAACTCTATAAGTAAATTTAAAAACAGAAATACCAAATATCTGTATTAAGTATTAGATATCCTGGGTGTGAAGAGAAAGGTTATATCTTTGTTATATTCCAAAAAATATCTCAAATACAACCAATTCCTCATTGATTTTCGCATATACATAAATCTCTAGTTAATTCAGCTTAGCGAACACATTACCGGACTATAAAGAGCAATAATTCTACATTTTAATGGTAAACAGAATAACTCCTCCTAATGACTTTTAGTATGGATATCACATGCGATAAAATTAATTGAAAAGAGAATTACATGGAGTGAAAGGATTTAAATCGTTAGACAAGTACCCATATACATTAACTTTCATTGCATTAAATTCAGAAATAAGTAAGTGAATAATAAAAGAAATAATTATGATAAAAATTTCTTGCACATCTTTTGATAAATGTATTATGATACTCTGTACTCCTCTCTGATCACGAATAAATAAATCGTTTGAACAGTACATTTGCAATGATTCGATCCGTGGGTAGTTTATTAATAATATCGAGGTAATATTATTGATAGGTTCTCTATTGATAAGTGAATATGGAATATTAGCATATCTCATCCTTGCTATAGCCATTTTCCTCCTGTTCTGGATGGTTGAAAAGATATTTTTTGAATCCTCGAAGAAAGCAGATATACCAATAAACTTAAACGTTATCTATCAAAGCACCATTGTGCTTTTTATCAGAAATCTGTGAGAATTCAAGTCAAAGGATCTATAGCTGAGGTTAGGCCCCTCAATTTTTTATAGCACCGTAGTTAATAAATAAAACCTTTGTGAAGTTTAACATTAGGTCGAATTCAGCCTTCATCAGAAAAAAGAAAAAGCGTCGAATAAATTTTTTTTATCTTTATTATTCAAATACCCACTACACGCTTCCTCTTCGTCGCCCCTAATTTCCTCGAAGTAAACCGTTTCTGAAGGTCTAAGATAGAGGTCCAGTCTGGTTGAAAGCTATTGCCCCTGTACAGAGATACCAATTATATGTATTATCCGTTCCACGTTAAGTTGACAGTACAGCGTTCTTATGGAGAATCGTTTACCTTGCATTTCCCCGTAAGGAGCAAGGCACGATGTTGTCAAACGTTTCGAAAATTTGCTTTTTTGATTTAAAAATTCTTAACTGATGCAGAAACAAACGTTGCATGGTGTGGTGGAATTTATTTCTCAATATTTAAAGAAATAAAATTGATACAAATTAATTCTCTACATTTTCGCGTAGAAAGACGAATTTTTTATTTTATCTTTATCACGCTGTTGTGAGCATAATGTTCTTTCATTCGACACAAAATTAACACAGAAATATCTTCATACCTTACTTTTTGTATCGGTAAACTTATAGTTTTACATTACTTCGTTTTAACGCCTCTTATAAAATGTGTAAGATTCCTCGAATCGAAATTTTTGAACTATGCAAGCCGAAAAGCCACCGCCAGCTAAATCTCGTTCTGTAAGAGCTACTCACTAACATTCTGCGTGTGAAATTTGAAGAAAAGTGTAAATATATTTTTTGTGAAGGAATGTGAACTTTATCTTGGTAACAAAGGGATTTATGAATTTTTCAGTTAGTTAATTTTCCCGCTCGCCAAGATTTGACAGTACTACCCGTAGATGCCCGCTTTCAGTTATAGGTGTGAAAGAGGAATAGCCCATATCATGGGGAATCGAAAAGAAAACCTATCTTTTTAATTTTAAAATGTCAACACTTCCATCAAGTCGCCCTTCGGGAAACTATACAGCCCAGACACAATCTTTGTTTAGTCATTTATTCCCCAACTCTCGTAATTTTCGCGAAATACGGCGAATATGGATTATTTTGAAGGGTCATAACTTATGATCATAGTAAGAAATATGGTTCTTTCGGTTATTCGGTTTGGATCGAATTTATCATATAGTATCACATGTATTCATTATAGCTCTGAATATTCTTTAAAATTCCTAAAAATTTTCAATTAATTGTTTAATACAGCAGAAAATTTCGCATACTTAGAAGATGTAATACTTCATCTCCTTTGGTACGCAGCTTCTTAGGGTAGCTTGTGAAAGAAGGGCTGCAAAACGTATAGGTCGCCCCTTGAGCCATGAGACATCTAAGCAAACTTAGTGGCTCTTCAATTTTGGGAATTCAGGATTAGAGTTCTTATTTAGTGTGTCTTCGGATTCTCGGAGTATAGAAGTGGAGTAGCGTTGTAACTTACCAAGCGGTGTTGTGGAGTTTTTTCCCAAATGGTTTAAAATCACTGGAGAACGAAAGATGCACAATGATGCGGGTTAGTAGTTTAATTCCTGGACGAGAAACTAAAAAGGTTACACAACTACATAATTATGCGATATACTTTATTTACTTGTGATGAGCTTGGCGTTTTGCACTGCAAAAAGGATTTTTAGTTTAATGAGATATTTATTTCCAGGCAACAATTCATAACTTTGTGTAAATTTGATCAAAATGAATGCGTGGTAAGGAAATACTAATAAAATTGTTCTTGTCGCCGTTGTAAATGAGAAAATTCAAGATATCTCATACTTTCTGTAAAGCAGTTCGCAATTCTGATATTTTCTGATTTGTCAACCTTTACCTGCTAACACTCCCAGAATTTTATGTTCATTTTCCTTTTAGAAAATTTTTAAAGATATGGTAAACTGCAAAACACCTGCCAGTAATCCATTATTATATTTTGAAATACCTAGTTTCGAGTAATCCACATGTTATTTATAACTTTGATCTTTTTCAAACTGATAATATTGAGTATAAATACCATTCTTTTCTTAACCATTACCTTAGGACATTTTAATGTGCTTTCCCTTAACACATCCGGTAGCCAATTCTAATTTGTAAATATACCAATTCAATAGTATCAGATTAGATATCTGCTGCTAAGCGTCTTCGCAGCTAATTAGTGGCAGCGATAGCGTCGCGGTAACTCGTTCATTTCGGTTGCTCGGGTTAGACTGGAATCGCGGCCTATCGACGCATTATTGTTCTCTTCGTTAATGATGTTTTTAATAAACATATTTGCCCTTTCTAAATGCAGCGGAGTTGGGTGGCAGTCACCTTGTTCATCGAAGTCACAGGACCTAAAAACTTTTTTTTTCCTGAAAATAATATCTGTAAGAGGATTCGAGCCACTGATGGTGGCTTGAATTTGATATAATTTCGGATATTTGACTAGACACTGTAACTACTCGGCCATTTTGATGTTAGAATTCCTACAAAAGAAGTAGGTTATAATTCAATAAGGGCATGTTAAGTTTCTACCTACCACATGCGCACGCCAGATAATGACTGATAAAATTACAGAGCATTTACAATTATGTTCATACCCCGCGAGCCGCCGTATGGCGTATGGCAGGGGTTGCGAACACCGACAGATAATACCGATTTTTATTTAGCCGTTTTCGATCGTGAACTTTGATTCATCTGCATTCCAGCATGATAAAATAATCCGTTGATAGGCCGCGCTTGCAGCGTAACCCGAGCAGCCGAAATGAACGGCGGTTTCCCGCGATTTCATCACTGCTGCTGGTTAACTGCGAAGAAGCTTAGTAGTAGTTATCTAATCTGCTACTTTTGAAGGTGTATTTAAACAACTATACCTCGCGAACCAGTGGAGAAAAACACTTAGAAAGAAAACGTTTATTTTTATATACAAAGCTATATTACGCTAAACAGGTCTCCTATCAAAAACGCAATTTCACCTGAGAACTTCTCTTGGTAAGATTTCAACGGGACGTACACGAAGTTTATTCAAGTCTTTTGCAACCCGCCGAATTTGGAGGTAGAGGAACTAAACACTAATCTCTAAACACTAAATCAAAAAAGCAATTTTTCGTAACGTTTGACAACATCGCGCCCTGCTCCTTACGGGGAAATGCACGGAAAAAGATTCTCCATAAGAACACGTACTGTCAACTAAACGTGGAACAGAAATGAGCGACGACGCTCACTGCTGGCGGTTCACCAATGTGGCCGTGGCCTATGTATAAGAAACGTGTCGGTAGAGCTAAAATTTTCGAGAAACCATCCGTAAGGGATTCTAATAATGAATACTCATGTGGGCTAAAAGTTTGTTCCATGGAGTGGGATATATAGGCTAATCTGCATCACTGCTAGAAAGAATTGTTATGTATTTCTCATAACAAAAATTCATTCACTAGGAAGAGGAAGGTTGTGATAACAACTAAAATAAATTTGTAACTTAAGTTTATTTTAATTTTCACTCAAATTAGAAACTTTTCAGCTATAGTTTTTAGGGACGATCTAATGCGATACATGAGATCCTTTCTTAAGCATAATAGCCGATCATCACTACTTTCAAATTGCTTGTAGTCTAGCCTTATGTTTACAGAAAGTCAGGCCAATAATGCACATAATGATACACGAATTGACGTAAGAGTCTCGGCATTTGCAAGGTAAGAATTGTTGTTTGTTAGAAAGAAATTATAACCCAATATTGCACATTACTCATACTGTATGGTGAAAAACCTACCTCCTTAAAACTGATTTAATTACGTATACCTCTTACGTGTGTTGTTAAATAAAACTATTTTATAACTCTAAATGATTAAAAGAGTTGAGTCCAGTGGGATAAAGGGTTAAATAAAATTAAAAGATATCTTATATATTGTATAGGATGATGATGGACATGTCTCTCAAGCAATTATTAGTTAAAGCTTTCAAAATCATAAGTTAAAACCCATTGGACTTCCTCCACAACCCAAACGTCTAAGAGTCACAACACAATCAAAAGTCTTCCTCCTGACCACCGGTGGCCATCCCTCCCAACAACCCAAGAGCCCTCTCCTTACACCCTGGGTGCCTCCCACTCCTAACCCAAACAGGGCCCTCTCACTGAACACCCTCTTTGGCAATCCCACCATGATCGCACCTACGGACATCCCATTATGTACCATTCTGGACCTTCCCACTCAGTCCCTAATGGTCTCCTCTCAGCATTTCTGCCAATGGAGGCCCTACCTGAATCACCCCCATAGAAAACCCTTTCCTTACACTCCTTACCCACCTTCCCTTTGGGCCCTCCAATCTGGCTCCACAGAGGCTCTCCCACCCAATTAACCAAGGGCCTCTCCAACATGACTCCATCAGGGATCAACCAACCTACCGTTTCCTTAACATTATTTACAAAAGTGCTGATGAATTAATTATAATATAAAAATAATTTTTTCATTGCATAAAAAGAAAATAGAAAGTGTGAAGTAGGGTTGGATGAAAAAAAAGCTGGCCAAGAGGCCAAAAAATATTCTTAAGTCATACAATAGACCATTTTAAGATCAGCCATTTATTTAAGAATTCTAACAAATATTATTTTTGCCTCTAAAAAGGCATTATTAGGCAAATTAATTTGAATATTTAATTGATAATTTTAGATAAACAAGTTGATTTCTTTGAGTTGTACCAGCTAATTATTTCTCCTTTACTCTCTATTATATATTTATAATTATTATATAATCATACAATTTCCTAGTATATATATATATAGTGAGTTTTTGCAGCTTCTCGCAACTCAAATGCCATCATTCCTTATCATCCCAATCTTCTGGTTCTAAACCTCTTCTTCTCATTTCTATCTCTATATTTTTTCTCATCTTTTCCTTGGTCTTCCTCCTTTATTTCTTTTCTTTCAGCGGAATTCCATTTCCATACCTTCAAATCTATCCTTTCTTCTTTCATACATCTCAGATGTCCATACCATTTGAATTGTTTGAAATTTATTGTTTCTAAAACTTTTTTGTTGTCATTTTCTCCCTAATCCAATCATTCTAACATGGTCTAGTTAAGTTAGAAAACGGCATTTCCTCCAATATGTCATTTCTGCTGAAAGTAGTCTTTGAGTCATACTTTCATCTACAGCCCCTACGTCTACCAAGCATCATAACAGGTTTTTATTGAAGTGTTAAAAATATTTCCTTTGATTTTATGCATTAATTTACTGTTGCACAGTATTGGATACAGCATCTTAATCATTTCTTTCCCTTTTCCTAAAATCTTCATTATGTCTCTATTGTCCTTCCCATCTTCACTAATTATAACTCCAACATAACCATATAAACTTTTTCATTTGCCCACTTTCCCAGCTCAGTGTTTTCTCCTTTACCATTTATTGTGTTTTGCCTATGTTTATTTCTAATCCCCACATACTGTATACTTCCACTAGTCTATTTAGCGTATACGCCATATTTTATTGGTCTTCTGCCGTTATGATTTGATCATCTGCGCAAAGGATGATGTATATGGTAGTGTTGTCCACCCATATCTCCATTGGGCTGCATTTCCTCTTCCTGTTTTTAATGCAGTACTCAGATAAATTTTGAACAGAGCTGGAGAGAGGCAGCACTCCTGTTTCACACCTTTCATTTAGCAAGAAAGATGGGGACTATGTGCTTCCAATCTTGATAGTAGTTTTATTTTCTTTGTACAGTGCTTTTATTGCATTTATATACACCTTTTTGTTTTTTGAAAAATGTTTTTATCTTTTATGAATAGATTAAAATTTCATGTGTGCAATCACTACAGGATATCTGAAATGGATTGTAAATTTGGAAGATGTTGCATAGAAAGGCATCGGATAGAGCCAACAGATTCAAGAGCTGTAAGTATTACCTTATATTCTATATCTGAATGCATATGAATTCAAACATGATACAACAATTCCTTCAGGTTTTCCTAAATTAATGAATTTCCTTTATTCTATCCCATTATATTTCCTCTTTTCCTATACACTGTAGTGTTTCATGGGTTATTCAGTTGCAAAGATTTTTCCTCTTCTCTTCCTTATACCCTAACTTTGTAAAACATTGAAATAGCACAAGAGGTTAGGTGGAATGGGACCCACATGGTCCTAACCTTCCCAAGTAAAAAGTAAAATTTTATCATATCAGAATTTTGACAGTTACAATTCAATTGTATGCTCTTCCATTTTTACTCTAACCTTGATAAAAAAAACTTTGCATTTATGTATGTTGTTCTCTGAGAAAATAAATTTCAAAATAAATAATGGTAATGGTAAAAACTTGTTTCATTATATTTTCCCTTTGTGATTTTTCAAAGCAGAATAGGAAGTGTATAACCTCTGCTGCATGCTTTGATTTAAATTTCAAATAAGCCAGAGAATCAATCTTCTACCTTCTAGCTTTTCCTTTCCTATATCATGAAGAATAAAATAAACCATTTATTTTAGGCCTCTATATCACTGGAGGAAGAAGGCAAAGGTGAAAGTCCATTTGTGAAAGGGGAAAGAGAATGTACTGACCTATATTCACTATTTTTTATGACTGTTTACTTAATTACTTTGGTAAGTACAGGGAAACTGTAAGTTTATGTACTTGCACACAAGTTATTTTCCTTCTGGTTGATTCTACTTGCAAAAAATGTGGGGAGCAAAGGGTTTGGGTGACCATATGTGTCTTACCTAATTAAATTTAACTTTAAGGCTAAGAAGGAGGAGCAAGAAACTTGATTTTAGAGGCAGGGAGAAGACTAATTAGAGATGAGTAAATTAAAGCAAACTATCTGTAAACACAGAAATACTTATATCCCACCAGAGTTCCATGAGAAATCAATCTCACTCAACTTTGTAATGCTTAACTTAAACTGTTTTTTTCTTGAATAATACATACATATGTAAATATATATATATATATATATATATATATATATATATATATATATATATATATATATATATCTATTATATATAGCTAACTCTCCGGATATACCTATATATATATATATATAGATATAGGGGATACGAATTCTGACCATGTTCCACGAGCGCCGTCGACGTCAGATTTTTTCGACGTACTGGCCCTACACTCTAGATGCCAGAATAATGCAGACATCGACGCTAGCTATCATGGGTTCGATGCCAGAAATTCCCAAAAATCGCAATTTTCCCATAAGAATGCATTGCGCGGATTTTTGAAAATTATTTTGAGGCACTTGTCGGTAAGATAGTGGAACCAAAATCTCGGAGGTTGAAGTTGGTGTAGTCTTCTATATTACAAATGGAAGAAAAGTTACAAAATGACCGTGAGTTCGACGCCAGGTGGATGCAAAATTCTTCCATAAGAAATGCATTGCTGCAATTTTGGAAATTTTTTTTCAATGCCTTCCCGATAAGCTGGAAAGATAAAACCCGGAATGGTGACAGAGGCGTTTGAAAACATTCTATCATCAGGTTTACCGTTTCTCTAGTGGTCCTTGGTTCGATGCAAGACGGTCATTCCGATTCCACCATGTATTTCAAATGGGGACAGCGGAATCTTATTTTGGGACCTTCCCGATAAGATATTGAATCGAAACTTTGGAACAAGTAAGGATGGCACTTATCTAATATTATTTTGCTATCTTCTCTCACGGAAGGGTCCTGAGTTCGACGCTAGGCGGTCTTTTGCGCGAATTTTTGCAATCTGTTTTGAGGCCGTTCTCGATGCGATAGAGCAATCAAAATCTCGGTGTTTGTAGATGAGAAGGTCTTCCATCGTACCAAAGGAAGAAATGTTCCTAAATGTCCGTGTGTTCGACGCCAGGTGGGTCCGAAATGCCTCCGTAAGAAATGAATTGCTGATATCAGGGACGATTCTTTAAAATGCCTTCCCGATAAACTGGAAAGATAAAACCCGGAATGGTGACAGAGGCGTTTGAGAAGATTCCTTCATGACGTCCACTGCTTCTCTAGAGGTCCTTGGTTCGATGCTAGAGCGTCATTCCGATTCTACCATGCATTTCAAACGGGAATAACGGATCTTATTTTAGGACCTTCCCGATAAGATACTGAATTGAAACTTTGAAACACGTCAGAGTAGCACTTCTCTAACATTCATATGCCATTGTCTCCCACGAACGGGTCTAGTGTTCGACGCCAGGCGGTCATTTACGCAATTTTTTAAAAATTGTTTTGAGGCCTTTCTTTATGCAGGAGACTATTCAAAATCACAGCGTTTGCGTTTGAAGTAGTTTTCTATAGAACTAGTGGAAAAAAGGTTGCATATGACCGTGAGTTCGATGCCAGATGGATGAAAATTTCTAACGTAAGAAATGTATTGCGGCAATTTTTAAAAATTTTGCTGGATAAGCTTCGAAGATGACACCCGTAAGGGAAACTTATTGTAAATTTTCACCAATTAGCTTGCAGTATGCAAGCAACTTTTACTCGTATATATATATATCTATTATATATAGCTAACTCTCCGGATATACCTATATATATAGATATATATATATATATAGGGGATTCGAATTCTGACCATGTTCCACAAGCGCCATCGACGTCAGATGTTTTCGACGTACTGGCCCCACACTCTAGACGCCTCAATAATTCAGACATCGACGCTAGCTATCATGAGTTCGATACCAGAAAGTCCCAAAAATCACAATTTTCCCATAAGAATGCATTGCGCGGATTTTTGAAAATTATTTTGAGGCACTTATCGTTAAGATAGAGTAATCAAAATCTCGGAGGTTGAAGTTGAGGTAGTCTTCTATAATACGAATGGAAGAAATGTTACGAAATGACCGTGAGTTCGACGCCAGGTGGGTACAAAATTCTTCCATAAGAAATGCATTGCTGCAATTTTTGAAATTTTTTTGAATGCCTTCCCGATAAGCTGGAAAGATAAAAACCGGAATGGTGACAGAGGCGTTTGAAAACTTACTTTCATGAATTTCACAGTTCGTCTAGTGGTCCTTGGTTCGATGCAAGAGGGTCATTCCGATTCCACCATGCATTTCAAACGGCGAAAACGGAATCTTATTTTGGGACCTTCCCGATAAGATATTGAATCGAAACTTTGGAACAAGTCATAATGGCACATTTATAATATTAATATGCTGTTTTCTCTCACAGAAGGGTCCTGAGTTCGACGCTAGGCGGTCTTTTGCGCAATTATTTGCAATCTGTTTTGAGGCCGTTCTCGATGCTATAGAGCAATCAAAATCACGCTGTTTTTAGATGAGATGGTCTTCCAAAGTACCAAAGGAAGAAATGTTACCAAATGACCGTGTGTTCGACGCCAGGTGGCTTCGAAATGCTTCCGTAAGAAATGCATTGCTGAAATCTTTGACGATTTTTTAAAATGCCTTTTCGTTAAGCTATAAAGATAAAACCCGGAATGGTGACAGAGGCGTTTGAGAAGATTCTTTCATGACGATCGCTGTTTCTCTAGTGGTCCTTGGTTCGATGCAGGATTGTCATTTCGATTCCACCATGCATTTCAAACGGGGAAAATGGAATCTTATTTTATGACCTTCCCGATAAGATATTGAATTGAAACTTTGAAACACGTCATAGTGGCACTTTTCTAACATTTGTATGCCATTGTCTTTCACGAACAGTTCCTGTGTTCGACGCCAGGCGGTCTTTCGTGTGAATTTTCGAAAATTGTTTTGAATCCTTACTCGGAGCGTTAGAACAGTGAAAATCACGGAGGTTGAAGATGCCGTAGTTATCTATTGTACTAACTAAGAAATGTTACCAATCGACCGTGAGTTCGACGTCAAGAGGGTGCAAAATTCTCCGGTATAATGTGCATGGCGGTCAATTTTGACAATTATTTTGAATGCATATCCGATTACCGAGAATGATATAAAACGGAATGTACATAGGGACAATTCATATGTTTCATATACGCTGCTCGCCGTTCCTCTGACGGTTCTTGGTTCGATGCCTGAGCGTCATTTCTATTCTACCATGTATTTCAAAGGGGGATAGCGTAATCTTATTTTAGGAAATTCCTTATAAGATATTTAATCGAAACTTTGGAACAGGTCGCAATGGCACTTATCTAATATTAATATGCAATTGCTTCGCATGATTGGGTAGTTAGTTCGACGCCATGCGGTCATTTGCGTGAAATTTTGAACATTGTTTTAAGGCCTTTCTTGGTACGATACTGCATTTAACTGATAGCTTGCAGTATGCAAGCAACTTTTACTCGTATATATATATATATATATATATATATATATATATATATATATATATATATATATCTATTATATATAGCTAACTCTCCGGATATACCTATATATATAGATATATATATATAGGGGATACGAATTCTGACCATGTTCCACAAGCGCCATCGACGTCAGATTTTTTCGACGTACTGGCCCTACACTCTAGATGCCAGAATAATGCAGACTTCGACGCTAGCTATCATGGGTTCGATGCCAGAAATTCCCAAAAATCGCAATTTTCCCATAAGAATGCATTGCGCGGATTTTTGAAAATTATTTTGAGGCACTTATCGCTAAGATAGAGGAACCAAAATTTCGGAGGTTGAAGTTGAGGTAGTCTTCTATGCTTCTCATGGAAAAAATGTAGCCAAATGACAGTGAGTTCGACGCCAGGTGGATGCAAAATTCTTCCATAAGAAATGCATTGCGGAAATCTTTTTAAATGCCTCGCGATAAGCTGGAAAGATAAAACCCGGAATGGTGACAGAGGCGTGGGACCTTCCCGATAAGATATTGAATCAAAACTTTGGAACAAGTAAGGATGGCACTTATCTAATATTATTTTGCTGTCTTCTCTCACGATCGGGTTCTTAGTTCGTCGCCAGGCGGTCTTTGGCGCGAAGTTTTAAATTTGAACTGAGGCAGTACTTGGTATGATACTGTATTCAACGGATAGCTTGCAGTATGCAAGCAACTTTTACTCGTATCTATTATATATAGCTAACTCTCCGGATATACCTATATATATATATATATATATATATATATATATATATATATATATACGAGTAAAAGTTGCTTGCATACTGACGTCGATGGCGCTTGTGGAACATGGTCAGAATTCGTATCCCCTATATCTATAACTATATAGGTATATCCGGAGAGTTAGCTATATATAATAGATACGAGTAAAAGTTGCTTGCATACTGCAAGCTAATTGGGGAAAATTTACAATAAGTTTCCCTTACGGGTGTCATCTTCGAAGATTATCCAGCAAAATTCTTAACAATTGCCGCAATGCATTTCGAACGTGAGAATTTTTCATCCATCTGGCATCGAACTCACAGTCATATGTAACCTTTCTTCCACTGGTTCTATAGAAAATTACGTCAAACGCAAAGGCTGTGATTTTGAATAGTCTCCTGCATTGAGAAAGGCCACATAACAATTTTTAAAAAATTGCGTAAATGACCGCCTGGCGTCGAACACAGGACCCGTTCGTGAGAGACAATGGCATACGAATGTTAGAGAAGTGCCACTCTGACGTGTCTCAAAGTTTCGATTCAGTATCTTATCGGGAAGGTCCTAAAATAAGATTCCGTTTTCCCCGTTTGAAATGCATGGTGAAATCGGAATGACTCTCTTGCATCGAACCAAGGACCACTAGATGGACGGTGATATTCATGAAAGAATGTTTTCAACCGCCTCCGTCGCCACACCGGGTTTTATCTTTCTAGCTTATCGGGAAGGCATGGAAAAAAATTTTCAAAAATTGCAGCAATGCACTTCTTACGGAAGCATTTCGAACCCACCTGGCGTCGAACACACGGTCATTTGCTAACATTTCTTCCTTTGGTACTATGGAAGACCATCTCATCTGCAAACACCGAAATTTTGATTGCTCTATCGCATCGAGAACGGCCTCAAAACAGATTGCAAAAATTCGCGTAAAAGACCGTACAGCGTCGAACTCAGGACCTTTCTGTGACAGGGAATTGCAAATTAATATTAGATGAGTGCCATTCTCACTAATTCCAAAGTTTCGGTTCAATATCTTATCGGGAAGGTCCTAAAATAAGATTCCGTTTTCCCCGTTTGAAATGCATGGTGGAATAGGAATGACCCTCTTGTATCGAACCAAGGACCACTGGACGAACGGTGAAAGTCAAGAAAGAATTTTTTCAAACGCCTCTGTCGCCACACCGGGTTTTATCTTTCCAGCTTATCGGGAAGGCATTGAAAAAAATTTCAAAAATTGCAGCAATGCATTCCTTATGGAAGAATTTTGCATCCACCTGGCGTCGAACTCACGGTCATTTTGTAACATTTCTTCCGTTCGTAATATAGAAGACTACCTCAACTTCATCCTCCGAGATTTTGGTTCCTCTATCTTAACGATAAGTGCCTCAAAATAATTTTCAAAAATCCGCGCAATGCATTCTTATGGGAAAATTGCGATTTTTGGGAATTTCTGGTATCGAAGCCATGATAGCTAGCGTCAATGTCTGCATTATTCTGGCGTCTAGAGTGTAGGGCCAGTACGTCGAAAAAATCTGACGTTGATGGCGCTTGTGGAACATGGTCAGAATTCGTATCCCCTATATCTATATATATATATCTATTATATATAGCTAACTCTCCGGATATACCTATATAGATACGAGTAAAATTTGCTTGCATACTGCAAGCTAATTGGTAAAGATATACAATAAGTTCCCCTTACGGGTGTCATCTTCGAAGCTTATCCAGCAAAATTTTTAAAATTGCCGCAATACATTTCTTACGTTAGAAATTTTCATCCATCTGGCATCGAACTCACGGTCATATGCAACCTTTCTTCCACTGGTTCTATAGAAAACAACTTCAAACGCAAACGCTGTGATTTTGAATAGTCTCCTGCATAAAGAAAGGCCTCAAAACAATTTTTAAAAAATTGCGTAAATGACCGCCTGGCGTCGAACACAAGACCCGTTCGTGAGAGACAATGGCATATGAATGTTAGAGAAGTGCTACTCTGACGTGTTTCAAAGTTTCAATTCAGTATCTTATCGGGAAGGTCCTAAAATAAGATCCGTTATTCCCGTTTGAAATGCATGGTAAAATCGGAATGACGCTCTAGCATCGAAACAAGGACCTCTAGAGAAGCAGTGGACGTCATGAAGGAATCTTCTCAAACGCCTCTGTCACCATTCCGGGTTTTATCTTTCCAGTTTATCGGGAAGGCATTTTAATAAATCGTCCCTGATATCAGCAATGCATTTCTTACGGAGGCATTTCGGACCCACCTGGCGTCGAACACACGGACATTTGGTAACATTTCTTCGTTTGGTACGATGAAAGACCATCTCATCTGTAAACACCGAGATTTTGATTGCTCTATCGCATCGAGAACGGCCTCAAAACAGATTGAAAAAATTCGCGCAAAAGACCGCCTAGCGTCGAACTCAGGACTCTTCCGTGAGAGAAGATAGCAAAATAATATTAGATAAGTGCCATCCTTACTTGTTCCAAAGTTTCGATTCAATATCTTATCGGGAAGGTCCCAAAATGAGATTCCGCTTTCCCCATTTGAAATACATGGAGGAATCGGAATGACCCTCTTGCATCGAACCAAGGACCACTAGACGAACGATGATATTCATGGAAGAAAGTTTTCAAACGCTTCTGTCACCATTCAGGGTTTTATCTTTCCAGCTTATCGGGAAGGCATTTAAAAAAATCTTAAAAATTTCAGCAATGCATTTCTTATGGAAGAATTTTGCATCCACCTGGCGTCGAACTCACGGTCATTTTATAACATTTCTTCCATTCGTAATATAGAAGACTACCTCAACTTCAACCTCCGAGATTTTGGTTCCTCTATCTTAACGATAAGTGCCTCTAAATAATTTTCAAAAATCCGGGCAATGCATTCTTATGGGAAAATTGCGATTTTTGGGAATTTCTGGTATCGAACCCATGATAGCTAGCGTCGATGTCTGCATTATTCTGGCGTCTAGAGTGTAGGGCCAGTACGTCGAAAAAATCTGACGTCGATGGCGCTTGTGGAACATGGTCAGAATTCGTATCCCCTATATCTATATATATATATATCTATATATCTATATAGGTATATCCGGAGAGTTAGCTATATATAATAGATATAGATATATATATATATATACGAGTAAAAGTTGCTTGCATACTGCAAGCTAATTGGTAAAAATTTACAATAAGTTCCCCTTACGGGTGTCATCTTCGAAGCTTATCCAGCAAAATTTTAAAATTGCCGCAATACATTTCTTACGTTAGAAATTTTCATCCATCTGGCATCGAACTCACGGTCATATGCAACCTTTCTTCCACTGGTTCTATAGAAAACTACTTCAAACGCAAACGCTGTGATTTTGAATAGTCTCCTGCATAAAGAAAGGCCTCAAAACAATTTTTAAAAAATTGCGTAAATGACCGCCTGGCGTCGAACACAGGACCCGTTCGTGAGAGACAATGGCATATGAATGTTAGAGAAGTGCTACTCTGACGTGTTTCAGCGTTTCAATTCAGTATCTTATCGGGAAGGTCCCAAAATGAGATTCCGCTTTCCCCATTTACGGGATACGAATTCTGACCATGTTCCACAAGCGCCATCGACGTCAGATTTTTTCGACGTACTGGCCCTACACTCTAGACGCCAGAATAATGCAGACATCGACGCTAGCTATCATGAGTTCGATACCAGAAATTCCCAAAAATCGCAATTTTCCCATAAGAATGCATTGCGCGGATTTTTAAAAATTATTTTGAGGCACTTATCGTTAACATAGAGGAACCAAAATCTCGGAGGTTGAAGTCGAGGTAGTCTTCTATATTACGAATGGAAGAAATGTTACAAAATGACCGTGAGATCGACTCCAGGTGGGTCCGAAATTCTTCCATAAGAAAAGCATTGCTGCAATTTCTGAAAATTTTTTTTCAATGCCTTCCCGATAAGCTGGAAAGATAAAACCCGGTGTGGCGACGGAGGAGTTTGAACATATTCTTCCATGAATTTCACAGTTCGTCTAGTGGTCCTTGGTTCGATGCAAGAGGGTCATTCCCATTCCTCCATGTATTTCAAATGGGGAAAGCGGAATCTCATTTTGGGACATTCCCGATAAGATATTGAATCGAAACTTTGGAACAAGTAAGGATGGTACTTATCTAATATTATTTTGCTATCTTCTCTCACGGAAGAGTCCTGAGTTCGACGCTAGGCGGTCTTTTGCGCGGTTTTTTTCAATCTCTTTTGAGGCCGTTCTCGATGCGATAGAGCAATCAAAATCTCGTTGTTTACAGATGAGTTGGTCTTCCATCGTAACAAACGAAAAAATGTTACCAAATGTCCGTGTGTTCGAGGCCAGGTGGGTTCGAAATGCTTCCGTAAGAAATGCATTGCTGCAATTTTTGAAAATTTTTTTCCATGCCTTCCCGATAAGCTGGAAAGATAAAACCCGGTGTGGCGACGGAGGCGTTTGAAAACATTCTTTCATGAATTTCACCGTTCGTCTAGTGGTCCTTGGTTCGATGCAAGAGGGTCATTCCGATTCCACCATGCATTTCAAACGGGGAAAATGGAATCTTATTTTAGGACCTTCCCGATAAGATATTGAATCGAAACTTTGGAATAAGTCATAATGGCACTTACCTAATATTAATTCGCTATTTTCTCTAACAGAAGGGTCCTGAGTTCGACGCTAGGCGGTCATTAGCGCGAATATTTGCAATCTGTTTTGAGACCGTTCTCGATGCGATAGAGCAATCAAAATTACGGCGTTTGCAGATGAGATGGTCTTCCATAGTATCAAAGGAAGAAATGTTAGCAAATGACCGTGTGTTCGACGCCAGGTGGGTTCGAAATGCTTTCGTAAGAAATGCATTGGTGAAATCTTGGATGATTTTTTTAAAATCCTTCCCGATAAGCTGGAAAGATAAAACCCAGAATAATGACAGAGGCGTTTGAGAACATTCTTTCATGTTATTCGCCGTTTCTGCAGTGGTCCTTGGTTCGATGCAAGAGTGTCATTCTGATTCTACCATGCATTTCAAACGGGAATAACGGAATCTTATTTTATGACTTTCCCGATAAGATACTGAATTGAAACTTTGAAATACGTCAGAGTGGCGCTTATCTATTATTCGTATGCCATTGTCTCTCACAAATGGGTCCTGTGTTCGACGCCAGGCGGTCATTTACGCAAATTTTAAAAAATTGTTTTGAGGCCTTTCTCAATGCAGGAGACTATTCAAAATCACAGCGTTTGCGTTTCAAGTACTTTTCTATAGAACCAGTGGAAGAAAGGTTGCATATGACCGTGAGTTCGATGCCACATGGATGAAAATTTCTCACGTAAGAAATGTATTGCGGCAATTTTTAAGAATTTTGCTGGATAAGCTTCGAAGATGACACCCGTGAGGGGAACTTATTGTTAAATTTGTACCAATTAGCTTGCAGTATGCAAGCAACTTTTACTCGTATCTATTATATATAGCTAACTCTCCGGATATACCTATATAGTTATAGATATAGGGGATACGAATTCTGACCATGTTCCACAAGCGCCATCGACGTCAGATTTTTTTGACGTACTGGCCCTACACTCTAGATGCCAGAATAATGCAGACTTCGACGCTAGCTATCATGGGTTCGATGCCAGAAATTCCCAAAAATCGCAATTTTCCCATAAGAATGCATTGCGCGGATTTTTGAAAATTATTTTGAGGCACTTATCGTTAAGATAGAGTAACCAAACTTTCGGAGGTTGAAGTTGAGGTAGTCTTCTATGCTTCTCACGGAAAAAATGTAGCCAAATGACAGTGAGTTCGACGCCAGGTGGATGCAAAATTCTTCCATAAGAAATGCATTGCGGAAATCTTTTTAAATGCCTTCCTGATAAGCTGGAAAGATAAAACCCAGAATGGTGACAGAGGCGTGGGACCTTCCCGATAAGATATTGAATCGAAACTTTGGAACAAGTAAGGATGGCACTTATCTAATATTATTTTGCTGTCTTCTCTCACGATCGGGTTCTTAGTTCGTCGCCAGGCGGTCTTTGGCGCGAAGTTTAAAATTTGGACTGAGGCAGTACTTGGTATGATACTGTATTCAACGGATAGCTTGCAGTATGCAAGCAACTTTTACTCGTAATAGATAATAGATAGCCAACTCTCCGGATATACCTATTTATAGGGGATACAAATTCTGACCATGTTCCACAAGCGCCGTCGACGTCAGATTTTTACGACATACTGGCCCCACCCCTTAAATGCCAGAATAATTCAGACATCGACGCTAGCTATCATTGGTTTGATACCAGAAAGTGCCAAAAATCGCAATTTTCCCATAAGAATGCATTGCACGGATTTTTGAAAACTATTTTGAGGTATTTATCGATAAGATAGATGAAGCAAAATCTCGGAGGTTCAATTTGAGGTAGTCTTCTATATTACGAATTGAAGAAATGTTACAAAATGATCGTGAGTTCGACGCCAGGTGGGTGCAAAATTCTTCCATAAGAAATGCATTGCTGCAATTTTTGACATTTTTTTCAATGCCGTCCCGATAAGCTGGAAGGATAAAACCCGGAACGGAGACAGAGGCGTTTGAAAAAATTCTTTCATGAATTTCTCCGTTTGTCTAGTGGTCCTTGGTTCGATGCAAGAGGGTCATTCCGATTCCACCATGCATTTCAAACGGGGAAAACGGAATCTTATTTTGGGACCTTTCCGATAAGATATTGAAACGAAACTTTGGAAGAAGTCAGAATGGCACTTATCTAATATTAATTTGCTATTTTCCTTCACGAAAGGGTCCTGAGTTCGACGCTAGGCGGTCTTTTGGGCGATATTTTACTATCCGTATTGAGGCCGTTCTCGATGCGATAGAACAATCAAAATCACGGTGTTTGCAGATGAGATGGTCTTCCATAGTACCAAAGGAAGAATTGTTACCAAATGTCCGTGTGTTTGATGCCAGGTGGGCTCGAAATGCTTCCGTAAGAAATGCATTGCTAAAATCTTGGACGATTTTTTTCAATGCCTTCCCGATATGCTGGAAGGATAAAACCCGGAATGGTGACAAAGGCGTTTGAAATCCTTCTTTCATGAATTTCACCGTTCGTCTAGTGGTCCTTGGTTCGATGCAAGAACGTCATTCCGATTCCACCATACATTTCAAACGGGGAAAACGGAATCTTATTTTGGGGCCTTCCCGATAAGATATTGAATTGAATCTTTGGAACAGGTCAAAATGGAACTTATCTAATATTAATATGCTATTGTTTCGCCCGATCGGGTCCTTAGTTCGTCGCCAGGCGGTCTTTTGCGCGAAGTTTTCAAAATTCATTTGAGGCATTACTATTAGTACTTGGTACGATACTGCATTCAACTGATAGCTACTTTTACTCGTATATATATATAGGTATATCCGGAGAGATAGCTATATATAACAGATATCAATAATAGTATCTATGTAAAGAAATTTTCTCATTAATATTTTTACTCACCAGAAGTAATAAAAAGCACTTTTTAGTCAACATTAATGTGAAAATCTATTTATTAATCTAAGAATACTCTAATTTATTTATATGTTTGATTTTTAATGCTTCATTAATTTCTGAGAATGTAAAAATTTATTACAGTTTGTGCTACTGAGTTACTGCATTTCCAAAGGAGATATTCATCGCATAATTAATGGATATGATAACTGTGGTAACGTATGCGGGAAAATAACTCATTCTATGTTCAATTTTCCGGAAGAATCATGTAAGGGAGCTGATCATACTAACAAAAGGTCTCTTCTATATATCTATCTATCATATGTTCATTTATACTTCTTCATAGAAATTTGTTAAAGTATTTCATTATAATGTATTTCTCTCCTACTAATAAATTTAAAAAATGTTATAGCTTATTATTGTTAAAGGGACTTGAGAAAGTAATACTCAAACCATCATCTGTAGAGAGAGTTTGTGTTTCCTCCTGCAAGGATTATGTGGATTAGTAAGTAATTATTCCTTGCTTTACTAATGAGATCAAAGTTGTTAAGTATTATTGATAAAAATCTAATCCTGAATATTGTAACATTGCATAATGTTGAATATTGTATGTATAGTTTTAACAAATTTTGGCAGAAAAATATAATGAATGTTTAATTCCTCAAATTAAATAGTCATATTTATTAGTGGAAAGGGACTGTTACAGAATTTCATCATTATCACATCTTTACTTCTATTCTCTCTATAACTATGATATATGTAGCAAAAAACTCCTGAACCGCTGCATTCCAAAAAAGAACTTTGAAAAAATAGGCTCCTTCATTTCCAAAAGTGGAATTGCTGATTTTTTTCAGGTAAATCTTTCAGAATAATAAAATTTTCATGTGCAGTTTATTTTCAACCGATTTACCAATATATGTATGTTTCGATAACAGGAAGTTTCTGAGGATTTGGATCTTTGTTCTCTGGAATTATTTTATACAGGACTGATGGCATTGGGTGAGTCATACTACATTTTATGAACTAGTTAATGTTGCTTATGTTTGAGGCATAAAAATGATGAGAAAAATGAATTTTACTCTGTAAACATTTTGACATTCAAACAGAAAAATTAGTATTTGAATAATTTAAGATATTAACTAACTCCAAGATAAAGGGACCTGTAAAAATTTATTGAAATAAATAGTTGACCTTGTGTTCATAGCAAAAGATAAAAAAGGAAATGCAAAGAATGTTTGATAAACTTCATGAGAAAAGACTCGTTGTCAATATCTGTTATTACCATGCTCTAAGCATGCACCTGTGAAGATACATATGTGATGATAAGCTCATGGTCAATAGGCAAGAAAAGTTTGAGAGCTTTAAACAGCATGCCCACTGTAAATCCCCATGCCCACTCCTTTATCTCTGCATTCTGTAAATGGAATCATTGTGAACAAAATATGGAAAAGTGCTTAAACTGTGACTGCTATAGCAATAGGATAAATTATGGCCAATATGATAAGATTAAACATAAAGTAATAAGGATGATCAGAAAAGACTGTTTTCTATCTTAGTAGATACAAATCATTCAGTTCACACATAGGAAAATAACTGCCCTGGGAATCATATCCAGAGCAGCTCAGGGAAAATCATGGCTCTTTGAATAGAGTGAAAAGTACATCAAGATTTAACAGAAACAAACTAGGTGACAAAGAGATAGGTGAAATTCTAGCCCATAAGATAGCACACTAGTTCTTATAATATTTAGCAACAGAGTAAATAATTTATACCTAATTTGATATCAAAAATGGCAGCTGAAAATAAATGCTATAAAAATTTACATGATTCTCTAAATGTATAAAAACAAAATATTGATACATGAATTCCACTCTATGAGAGCTTGCTGAAGAAGAAGAGATATTTGCTTTAAATTTAGAATTGTTTTGTATTGCAGTTGATTATAAATTTTTAATCTTGTTACAACAGCCTCAAAGTATATTTATTCCCTTTGCTTCATTATAAAAGAGCCTTAATGTATTTTAAATTGTTTTATATCAATTTTTTCAATTTTAGGACTCTCTTCAATGGTATTGTTTCTTTTGTACTTCATTGCCGGAGTAGTTGTATATTTCATAATATTTGCTGTTGCTTCAACATCTCTGTCTGCAACAATAATATTATGGTGAGTTAAATTTTTATGTTTTATACTTTGTATAAATAAAATATCTCTGAAAATTCTCTTCTACATAATCAATTTTATTTTTAAGGACAATATGGAAGAATGGCAAAAGGTTACATGAGTATCATCAAATCACAAATGTTACGACAGAAGAAGTAATATCATCTGGGAATTCTCAACAAGGAAACAGATCCAGCTATTTAATATATGCTATTATTTCCACTTTAATTACTGTGAGTAACCAAGAAAACATTTTTAAGAGGAATTATAATATAAGCTATTAACATGTAGCAATTATATTTTATAAACTTTATAGGCACACTATGAAACTTCTGAAGCAGTATATGGAGTTAAAAGATTAGAAACCTCCTTTGTTGAAAATTTTTATGTTCATAAAAAAGGAAATGCAAAATTCATAGAATTACCATCAAAGAGACTTCTTTTTCCCTTTGAGATTACTTTTCAAAAAAATTTTCTTTGTATTGGAAAGGATAAAAACAAGATAAAGAAGTAATGTTCATTTTAATTGAACACTCTGACTTGCTTTTACAACTGAAGTAATCCCAACTAATTGATAAACTTGTTTAAGAAGATCTAAGATGGGTTCTGATATATTACCTTATATTATTTACAAATACTTTGTGATCATTGTTATTAAGATTAATTAAACCTTGTTTTCAGACGGACAAGTGAGTATCATATCTAAAAATTCCATTCAGAATGTAATTTAGTTTCTTATACTCTTACCAGATTATCATTTTCCTGGTGCTATTTGCAATGAGGAAAAGAATAAAACTAGTGATTATCATTGTTAAAGAAGCTGGAGCTGCTATTTACTCAATGCCTCTCCTGTTGATACAACCTTTGATTGTAAGTATATTTTGTCTTCACCCCTCATTTGCTCTTGATTTATTTTATTTTCTATATTGTTTTCTAAGAAATTAGCGAGTAATTTATTCATAAAAATTAAATTTGAAACAACCAAATATATATGATGTGATATGATCTTATCTCATTGTTCTCATTCAAGGCACCATTCATCATTAAGATATCTTTAAGTCAAAAAATTATATTATATCTAAACAGAAGAAACGAGAGCAAAACTAAGGAATTCATGGGGAATAATCAGTTCGGTTTTCAGAGATGGAAAGGGATGAGGGATGCAATTGGGGTAATGAGGATACTTGTAGAATGATGCTTAGAATTTAAAAAGGACGTTTTTGTATGTTTTGTTGACTTTGAAAAGGCTTTCATTGGAGTTCAATTGTCAAAACTGATGGTGATACTAAAGAAAATTGGTTTGGATTGGAAAGATAGGCATTTAGTGCAAAATTTGTATTTAAATCAGACCACACGAGTAAGAGTTGCTAATGGGAAATCAAAATGGGCAGAGTTAGGGAGGGGAGTAAGACAAGTCTGTCCTTTATCACCATCTCTTTTTAACATATATCCAGAAGAAATGGTAAAAGAAGCTTGGGATGAAATAGAGAAGGGAGTAAAAGTTGGTGGGGAAGTAGTGAAGTCAGTAAGATATGCAGACAACAAGACTATTGTGTGCGATTCTGAAAGGGGTTTGCAAATCCTAGTAAATGCACTAAACGATAAAGCAAAGGAGTTTGGGATGAAAATAAATGTAAGAAAGACTAAAATTATGAGGTTTTCGAAGGGTAAGAAATCTAAGTTAACGATAAGGGTGGGTGGAGAAAAACTAGAACAAGTAGATCAATTTTCATACTTGGGCAGCCTTTTTTCTAAGGATGGAAGATGCTTGACAGAGATTAGAAAAAGGATAGCATTAGCGAAAGAAGCTTTCATGAAGCAAAGGGAACTGATAACAAAGGGACATGATAAAGGAATCAGGAAGAGATTGGTAAAATCCTTGGTATGGAGTGTAATGTTGTACGGGTGTGAAACATGAACGTTAAGAAAAGAGGGTGTTAAAAGATTAGAGGCTTTTGAGATGTGGGTATGGCGTAGAATGGAGAAAGTAATATGGGTCGATAGATGAATGAGGAGATGTATGAGATGGTTGGGAAGAAAAGGGTAATAATTGAAGTAATTATATATATATATTCAGTTGAAATTTAAGAGACTTACTGATATCCACCACAGATGTCTGAAAATCATCCTATAGATCACTTGTAATCTCATAGAATCAAGGTGTTTCATATTTACTTCATTACTTTCCATTTCAAACAATAACATGATTGATTATACTTCTACAAACATGTTTTTGAGGGTTCTAAATGTTCTTATCACTGAGAATTTTAGTTGTTTAATGTGTCAATGCAAGGGACTATAGAGGAGGCTACAGCCCACTAAAATTTTCTAAGGTATTTCTTTTGCTTTTATGCCTAGCATGCATTGACTTAATTCTTCAATTCATTTTAACACTTTTATGAAAATTTTCCTGCATTTTCTATCAGATACACCCATTTCATAAAAAATATATCAAAAATAATAAATTTTGGCCTAGGAACTAAATACCTCTCAATCATCCTTTGACCTCTCTTAGTCATATGCAGAAATCTTAAAACATCACTAGCTAATGCTTTAAACTCTGGATAGAAAACTTCTTCCAATAGAAATTTTGCAGAAAGATGTAAAAATAAGTGTGGCTTGGATTAATACCAACATAAGACCTGTAAAAATAATAATTTTTTAATACATATTTTAGTTGAATGATTTTTGTCAGGTAAATTTCCTTATTAATTGTTATATCAAATAAAACTTTTATTTCACCTTACAAAATGACCAAAAATCTTGAAAAAGAAATTACAAAAACTTATAGTTCTTACAAAAGCTAACTATGATGTAAATAATTACTAGAAGCACAACTATTCACATACAAACGTTCAAATTCATGACAGTTAGGATATACTGGGATTTCTTATCTTGAAAGTGTCCACTAGCATATTAAAAATAAACAGGCAATGACTGATAGGAAAAATATAGAAGTAGTCTCAACTGTGAGCCATTTGGAATCACATCATATTCACTGTGCTCCATTCGAACCTCCCATACTTTCTGTTCAAAGAGAAATTGAAATTCAGGAAATTTGATTGTAAAAACCAACATATTAAGAAGAAAGGGACAGTATGTAATAATAATAAATTAATTTAACGTTGCTCACTAAATTTATTCCTTTAAAACCTGCTCAAAGATAGTTGGGAGGAACTCAAGTTTTCATTATAAGATTTTGCAAAGATTGCATATGTATGGCGTCCTGGGTTGTATTTTTGAAAACTTATCAGCACAGCAACATTTCAATGGATTATAAAAATTTAGAGGTCTTGTGATATTTTCTTATGTTAATATTTTCCCAAAGCTAATGAAGTACTCTTTTCACAGTGCTACTGTCTAATTACCCTGATTTTGACATTATGGCTTTATTTTACTCTGTGGATAGAGAGTGCAGGAACTCTTTCTAAAATATCAAACAAAAACTATCGATTCTTGAAGGATGACACAATTAAGGTATGAGTTTTCTTCTTTTGTCATCTTGGACTGCAAAGTATATTTTATTTCAACCTAAAAATGAATAAATTAGTGAAAATGGCAGCCCTCAAGGTTTAGCCTAAAATGAACAATGAAAGCAGTTATTTTTTAATTAGGTATTATTTGCTCAGGATAAGAATTGTCTCTGGCATCAAACAAAGTGTTTTGCAATATTATAAAGTTTGGCACAGTTTTATTTCCATGATATTAATATTCACTTCATCATTATTTTACTTAAAATGTTTTAAAGTTAAAAGAAGTTTGGTAAGTATGTCCATTATTTGTAAATTAATCTATGTATTTAATCACTTTGAATGATTATCTGGATGGTAACTTTTCATGTATGTATGTACCTCAGGTAACCAGATGGTACAATCTTTTGGGTGCATACTGGATAATTCAGTTCATTCTTGGATGTCAAAACATGGTAATTGCAGGAGCTTCATCAATTTGGTATTTTACTATGTAAGTAAATGCTTCATAATGTATTCATTGAGATATATCAAGATTTGGTAGAGTAAATTTCATGATATATGACATATCCCTCTGTTCTGTATTTAAGACTCTTAAGAGGCAATTTATGATACATAGTTAGATGGTAAACGTATTTCATTTCAAGATAAAAGATACTGCTGTTAACCTGAGTTTAAACCTGATGAAGAAGGTCACATTTTGAAAATGGTATAAAATCAATAACAAAAACTACTAAATAACAAACTTTCCTGAATATTAATTCAAGTTTTTTGAATAAGCAAATTATGGGTTTTGATTAAGTATATTATTTACTGCCAAAAGATATACTAATTAAATTCAAATTGCTTCTTTAAAATAGAGTACTCATCAGGAAGGTGTTTTCGGTTCTCCTTAAAGTAGGGAGTAAATGAAGTTACACTTGTTAAGGTGTAATAAAATATATTTACACATAGCCATTCTTGTTGATCCTAGCAACCTTATGCACTCAAATAAGAATTGACTTCAGTTTAGTACTAACATTTATGTTCACAAACAGCAATTCATATGACTTATGTTTCAGAAACAAGAGCCATTTACAATCTCCAATTAAGACAAGTGTTTGGAGACTAGTACGCTATCACTTGGGATCAGTTGCTATAGGTTCCTTCACAGTTGCTGCAGTCATGGTTGCAAGGTTGATTGCCTGGCAAATGAAATACTGGAAGAAAAAATGTGGTATTAAAGACATGAAAGAGAAAAATGGATGCCTTCCATTCAATATCGATAAGATTAATTGCTGCTGCTTCTCCATTGGATGCTGTGTTCATAAATGTATTTTATTTCTTTCCAGAAATGCTTACATTCAAGTTGGTAAGAAATAAGTTAACTTTTGCAAAAGATTTTTGATAATTTTAATCATTATTATTCAATCTGGTATGAAAAATATTATCCTAATATATAATAAATTATTTACAGCTATGAAAGGCTGCTCATTTTGCAAAGGAGGAAAACAAGCTGTAAAAGTTCTAGGGGCTAATGCTTTGAGATTGGTTGCAATAAACTCTGTTGGAGATTGGGTTCTCTTACTAGCAAAATTATTTGTTGTTATTGGAACACTATTGTTTGGAGTATTAATTACACAGGTATGTATAACATTTAAGTAACTAGAGGGCCGTACTTATATTATGAACAGCAGATGGATAAATGTTTCTCTTAAACATGTATTTATTCTGCATATACTTGAAACTAAAATCTAACATTCTTCCTAGCAAGTTTAAGACTCAGTTTTTTAAAAGTCTGTAATCTTCTTCTATTATTTCACTTTTGGCAAATTCTTAAATGCATAATCACTTCCTTTTCTCTAATTAGTAATTACTAGTGATTATACTAAAATATATGCCAGTTTGGAGATGTATGGGCCAAGAAGTTAGCTCTTTTGATTAGTTAGGACCTTCAAAAAAATTTTCATTTGTATTACCTAATTCTATTTTGATTTGCATTAATCTTGGAAAGCCCAATGTTGGAGCAAAGAAATCATTTAAGTGTTAAAAAGATAAAATTGAAATTAAAGATAAAACTAAATTTTGATTGGCTTGTGCAGAATTTCCTAATTTTATCAAAAATAAATCAAAGATGACAGTCTATTAAAAGCGATAATGATACTTCAATCATTCAAAATATGAATTGTAAATCAACAATGTAGTACAAAAAAATACACCTTCAACACAATATGATTTCTATTTTTCTTTTTATTGTAAATTTAAGATAAATAATAAATTTTTAAGAATATTCCAAGGTTGATTTTTCTTAGCTGAAGATATATTGAAGTATAGTTTATAAATATTTTGCCTTGTCCTCTTTCTTTCTCAGTTCTTTTTTGATAATTTTCTTTGGTGGACTTATATTCAGATTCTCATACACACCTAAGATTGCTAGGAATCTGCTCAGAAGAAGGTGGCAGCCTTCTATGAGGGTAGTTGAATGCTAAATAAATAATGAGGTTTACTAATAACATTTTAAACAGAAAACAGTTTACCCTATGGCATTTCAGGAATCTATGTAATTAAAATATATCACACAGAAAAATCTTAAATCATCCTTCCAACATTTCAATGCTAATCAGTTACAACTGCAATTCAATATACTGTTGGAGCTATAGACTCAGATCAGAAGTAAGATGTTTCACTAGTAGAAATAAAGTATTAAAATTCTTAAAGAATTTATCTATAGAGAGCAGGCAAACACCCATTATTTAAATAATACCCGTTTGATATTACTGAAGGGTTTTATGATTGGGGAGTAAAAATTTTGCCTTATAAGTTTCTCACATGTCCTAGTATAGATTTTGAAATGGAGACATCTCTTAGCTCTAGTATTGAGTAACAATGGAACTCAAATCACTATTGAATATTATTAATATTTACTTCAGATTTCAGTACTTCCAATTGGTACAAATTATTCTTATCCATACACATTGCAATTCTCCATTTCTTCTAGAGAAAAGATGGAATTCAGCATGAATTGGTGATCCTTTTAATAATTGGTATTTGCACTTATGCTGTAGCTCACTGCTTCATGTCAGTTTATGAGGTATGCTGGATAATTTAGTTCAATGAATTTTACAATAAGTTTCATTAGTGTAAAGTCACTGTGATTTTTTTTGAGCATGAACCTTCCCATTAACCTAGCTGAACATCAATTACAAAATAATTCATGTTAATAACATGATCAGGACTTTTAATTTTGATATTGCTATAATTTCATTTTAATCTACATTAACATCAACTCTATTGTATTAAACTTAAAAATAATTAAAATATTGTCTTCATAAAGGCTCTGATTATTACTCAGTTATTTTGTGATAACAGATGGTAATTGATTGCATCTTCATGTGCTTCTGTGAAGATATAGATTCCAGCAATGCTCAGAAGGAAACAAACCATATCAGCCCTGAACTATTAGTAAGTCACTCAGCTGAACATTTTTGCTTCATAAACAGATAACTCAAATATAACAAAGACTATAATGTATTTTAATTTCAAATTTATTGCAGAATTACATGAAAGAAAATGACAGTGCGGAGGAACGGTACTGAAGAGAGTAAAAAGCAGAATAATATTTTTTACTCAAACGTTATTAAAGTATCATAAATCACTTTCGTCAATTATTATATTCAATCAAAGCGGTAATATGCATATCAATTTTTGGTATGCATATTACAGCATAATATGCTGTAATATGGATATGGATGAATTTACAATCAAGTACAACAAAGTTTATAAATGGAACATTTTATCAATCAAATTAAATGAAATTTTACTCATAAGAACTAACTCACATACAAGAATTTTGTACAATTATGGACAGAAAACTCATCAATAAAGAAAATAGCTTCACAAACGTTTATCTTTCAATAATTTTCGTCAACACCAATATTCCATTAAAATATAAAAAGAGAAAAATCACTGTTCATTAATAAGCAGAGAAGCTATCTTTGGACAAGAAATCTTAACACCATGCTGAATTGAAAAGAAGCAGAGACATCTGAAATTTATTCTTACAGTTATTTAATCATCAAATCACTAGCATCATTATTTCGGGGAGCGAACATTATTCATTTCTTAAAACTAAAAACAAAACTTGAAGATTGTCGTCCATGATCTATGACGAAGATGGCAACGACCTAGGATTACGATGATAACCAATTCTTTCTTGAATTATTTCCTGCTTAGTCTTGATGGTCTGCATTGGCTGAACAGAAATTCCTTGCTTTTTATTCTCCTGCTCCCTTCTCACCATTTCATAGTCCTGCAAATCATCTAACTTTAACACAATTCTTGTTGGATTTCGTCGGATCATTGCTAGAAAGGAAAAAAATTACGAACAGATATAAAAGATTGCAGTGATTATCGGTATATGATAAATCCGATCGACATAACATACTAAATATTTGAGATTATATTTTTACACAGAAAATCATTTACTTATGAATATAATCGCTAACGTCTCGGTTTTCCTAATTGCAGTACTTACTGAACTATGTAATACTTTCTATCAGAGATAGAAAGTATCAGAGATACTTTCTATCAGAGGTTTCAAACGCCGAATTGAATGCAGAGGCATCTATAGTTGACCTACACATTTTGTTTTCTGATTTTGAATGTCGTTTGTTTTATTTAAACGCGTCTTCTTGAGCAGTAGAAGATTATAACGAAAATTTGTAACGAGACATGTAAGGTATAGTATCATTTAGGATTTTTGTAGAATTAAGAAGAAGTATTTCTTATTCCTCAATGTGTTAAATACTTTTCATTACTTCGACAACAATTTTTTTACTCGATTAGGAGCCAACTAAAGAGAGGAACGTCTGTTTACGGTGGCACCCTAATCTTAAAAGCCACCAAATAAAATTCGATGTGTGAATTACCCAGAAAGATGGAATCGCTCAACATATCGGAAGATGATGATGCCTCAGTTGTATCAGACTCGCAATGCATGGACTCAGATAAGTCTACGACTGCTGTGTGTTCGCCCCGAAGGATTCTACGTAAAAGGATTGCAAATACAAGTGTTCCAGTGCTGAAAAGAAGATGTAAACTTCCACCTAAAAAATTTCCCGTCGGTAGTAGTGAAAGGGGGTCTGTTTCTCTCGATGAGTTGGTTACTCTTTACGAAAATAAGGGAGGTTGTGGGACCAAAACTATTAAGTGTTTCTTGGAAACTATTTACGAAGAGCCAAAAAGACTGAAGAATGGTTCATTGTTATCCATAGGCATTAGAAAAATGAAGCGTACCATTAACTTTCCCGATTTAGGGTGTGTCAGCAAGAGAAAGCAGCAGAAACGGAAGGCGAAGGCACGGTCACTTTCCAAGTGGGCACCCAATAAAACTGGAAAGAGTCGAGTGTCACTAGATAACTTACTTGCTAAGCTTGAGTTGGAGGAACGCAGAGAACAGAGTGTTGGACGTAAAGATTAGATTCTTTTGAAGTTTATCAGCTGGTACCATTCTTTTTATTTCCTTCAAATTCGCCAAATGAGATCGAGCGAAGTACCAGGTAGCAGCATAAGTTTCGAATGGTGATGAGCTCTACTCTCTTGAAAATTTATTGTCTAATAACGCTCACTCTTTATGCTACAAATGTGAACTTTCTCTTCACTATTAAACCTAAGGGAAATGAATTCATCTTTTATTTTTTGAGAAAAACCTCTCATACTATGGCAAATCATGAAGATCCAGACCTTAAGCTTCTCTAGAAATACAGGTAGGCAATTGATCTTTATTTACCTTTACATCAGTTCTGAATGTGATTTATCGTTTTTTTCCCGAAAGAACTCTATGCAATTTCATAATTCGAATGTATCTGGTAAATATAATTTCGCCATTTTCTTCTATCTATTCTTTTGTCAAATATTTTTGTATGCATAAAAGTTTTATGTGATTAAGGTAAAAATTTTGATGTAGTAGAATGTATTTAAAATAAATCTCTTTTGTACATCATCAGAACTTGATTTCATGTATTTCATTGGTGCTATGAAATACCCTTCAATACTGCTTCAACATAAACGCATTGATACTACAGCGGTTATCCTTTAATCCAACAACTGTGGGAGTCTTTAGGGCAACCAGGATATTCCTCAAGTTGTGGATCATCGATTTTAGGTTCATGCGATTCTTGCGAGGATATTTCTTTTGGATGCCTTACACATGCACACCTTGGTGAAGAGGAACCTGCAACATAAAGCTTTCTTGGAACACCGACCCAATTCCTTTCTATGCCGCCACTGGAATGGAGAGATAGTGAAGATAACTACAGGACAACGTCTGAGTGTATAATATAATAGTTTAAAGCTAGATACCTCCTCTTTGAACACCACACCCGACTTCCTTTGTCAGCCTGCCACTCGCTGTTACAAGGAGGGAATCTAAATTTTTCTTTCTGTGCTTCCTTATCTTCTATGTCCGCTCCCCTAAGTAATTCTTTCACTTTTATTAAATACGGTGTTTCATATCCTTTGGAATCGTAGTATCGACCAACCAGCTTACCTAATGGTTATAGTTACAGAGATAAAAATTTCTGAATAAGTTCTTCGTTTGTACATCGACTAAACTCACCTATGCACGTGTATTCTTTCTGGTAAAATTCTGTCCATTTCTTTAATCCGCGAAGTTGCTCACGATCGAAGTCGGACACATCATCAGTAAGGCCCGAATCGGAAAAGTCACCTGTGACAAATGCCCTAGAGGCATCCCTGCCTATGTGAATAAATTTCAGAGGTCTTTTACTGATACGAAGTGCCTATAAGTAAATAATTTGCAAAAAATGAAATCACCTGTGAAAAAATGATAATGACTTCCGGGACCATAAAACTTCCTTCCCCTTGAGACGTCGAAAACTTTGCCTAAAATACTTAATAATAATTTTCCATCTTCTCCTTGCCCATTAAATTCTTTTAATTCTTGAGGGTACATCAAAATTTCCCCTTTTGGATGCGATCCAGGTTTATTAGCCGGAATAAATTTTATAAAAGCAGCATTTAACATATGAAATGCTCCATGTCCGAATGGAATCATGCGAAGGTAACTCGATATTACAGAATGATGGTACTGATGCAAATATATACTTATAGCAAGGACCAAAAAGGGTGCCCATATCATACATTTTGCTGAAATCATTATCAAAACATTTACGCGATTCAACAGGTTCACAAGCTGTGATTTAAGGACGAAGACAAATTGTACAAGAAATACATAAGTCAAAATTTTTACGAGGGTGTGGGCTTTAAACGTAGAATATGATAGCCGACTTATCCTAATCCTCTATCACATTTTAAATGCTGAGTGTGTTGAGAGTAACGAGATGTGTCTTCTCACAAAAGCAATCCTCACGCCCCAGCGGAATTCAACTGTTGAAGAACATTTACCGTATTTTCGGAATTTACCAGTATTTACGTTCCGAAGCATTTTATGTTCTTGTTTTCTAGGAAGCCAGTAGGTAGTAGGATGGCGAAGTATGCCCTCAGTTTCTTAAAAAGGCTGTAAGGCCTTTATTTCAACAAGTATGGTGTTGTTAACGATGTATTTAATTGCGTAAATCATTTTTACTCTTTCATATCTTCATGACTAGAGAGGAGAATGTTTACGAAGTTATTCTCGTTAAGAATTAAATGCAGACGTGTAACATTTTAATCTCCCTTTTCTCTGTATTAAAACAACTGAGTTGTGGTATAATTATTTTATATATAGAGGATCTAAATAATCGACGTCCGAACTCGAGATTCCTTACTAATAATCTTTATTTTTCCGCTCCAGTCGTCTTAAATATCTAGCTATCTCGGAGTGCTACAATTTCTGTTCTGACTCCATTTCTACGTTTTATCCATCCTAATTTTCCTATTGGTTACAACTGTTGGATATAGTATTTCAACACACCAGTTTTCTCATTTGCTAACCCCATAAGAGATTCGGGTATTACGGTATTAATTCTAGATGATAATTTCCTCTCTAAATTGAGAATAATTGAAGTTGTATTCACTTAAGGTATCCTCATGAGTCCTCGGGCAAACTCATAAAGTCAAAAGAGCCAAATATAACAGTACAACGATCGAAATTTCTTTTGAGAGCTTAATTTTTAAAACTTGAACCATATAGGTATGTATGTACCTTGTCATTATCATTACATCCCGCAAGTTTATCCCGTCGCCCGACCCCCGCATGTACTATTTTGTGGAAGAGCCACACTTGATAGGCCAAAAAGCCGCATGTGGCTCACGAGTCTCAGTTTGCCGACCACTGTTCTGTGCTATTTGCCTTAAGGATCAATTTTTTCTCAACAGGAAAGTGTGCTCTTTTCATACTTCTCCTGAGAAGGCCATTGGCACTTGATAAAAGCGGACCTCTCATGTCAACGGTTATTAGCATTATTCATTTCCTAATTCTCCATTAAAGAGAGGTGAATGTCCAGATTCTCCTTTTAATGAATATAGTATATAGAGGTGAACCCTAGATTCTCAAGAAGTCATTGAGAGTACCATTGTGTATAATCCATACAATACTAAAAACTCAAATAGACAGTACCATAGCAAATAAAACTGTAATTTTTATCTCCTCAGCTAGATCATCTCACATGGAAAATGAAAACTATAGACAAAATATCAGGAAAATAGGGGGAAGTTTGAATTCATTCAAATGGAAAATAAATAAGGTTATATAATTTAATTTTAAAATGTCAAGATCGGAAGGTAATGTAGGAGTATTGTAACTGCTAATGAAATATCTAAGCCACCAAATAAATATTCAGACAAACGACTTAATGGTTATACATTCACAAAAATTGAAGATTTTGAGTAAAGCAAGCTGCACTGATTTAACATTCTCATAAAAATTCTATAAAACATTAACCTCTCTTTACATTTTCCTTTCACCATGAATGTGGGATTTTGCCTCCATTTCAACTTTAATTTTCTTTTTGAATGTTTTAAAGGTCAGTGGTTGATAAATTTCTCTTGTTATGAATTGATACTTAAAACAATTTTACTCTGACATTAAATGTCAATGCAGCTTGGCTAAACACTTCAAATATGCATTTACATGGATAGATACATAATTTGTTAGTGTTGAAAATATCATTTTACTATAAAGCACAATGATGTACTTATTTTGATCTGAAAGGTATATCACAATTAAAATCACTCTAAAATGTGGGAACTATAAAGCATTTTAAACCTTTATGCAAACAGTGAAAAATGCCTTAAAATAATTCAATTAATTCCTAAATTAGATCTCTTCCTGTTTCACAGTATAGCTTGCCATAAGTTTCATAGAAAGAAGTACTGTAGTTGTTCACATCACTTAGATAGCATATAATCTTGATCTTCTTGATCCTTCATATCCCACATTTTTCCAATTATATTAGTCAACAAGTCTTTAAAGTGATCCTTCATCTTTTTCAAGTCATCTTCAGCATCTATAATTATATGTGGGATTTGTGAATATTTCTCCACTGGAAAAAATGAACCTTAGCAGTTGAAAATTTGTATTAACTAAGGTAACACTTTTAAGTTGGTAATTACAATTTACCTGTAAGGCTTTAAAAATTAGTTTACTACTACTAAATTGTATGAAAGAATCAAATCTTATGTTTAGTGAATTATATTAAATTTTATTTAGCTGCATGACATGATGAATCATGGGAGAAAATATTAAGAATATTGTACTTGAAATTGAAAAAATGTATGTATAATTAATACTCCTACTGCATCCAAATATATTTGAATATTGTGGACATCATTTTCTTATACAAGAAAGGAAGTAAACAAGAAATGAGAAGGACCATTTTCTTGAAGCAATTAAGCGGGAATTCAGAATTGAGCAAAACTTAAGAGTCTCATTGAATGGTTCCTGTCATGTCATATCCTCCATAAATAAAGGAGATCTTAAGGCCTATTAACATTAAATTTAAAATCTATCAATATAAATGCAGTTTATTTACTGTTACACTGTACATAATACTTATGTGTCTTAAGGAAATGAAAATTTGGATACCGAATGAGCATTTGAGGAAGGTTTATAATGTACTCTTCCATGATCCCCTTTGCAGTAGAAACTTCAAAATGATGCAATAAATTTCACAATGGAATGTATAAATTTGACATGATCAATCTCATTGCATTGTTGCTAAATGCTTTTTTAATTGATTTACAACTTCACTGACACTTAGCTATTCAAACAACTATGGTGAATACTTACGAAGTGTTCTTCCATTTTTCTTACTTTTGCTTTTTTTGTTAGCAAAAATCATACAATTCATCAATTCAGTGTCTTGCTTATCAATAAAATATTCTAGAAATGATTCCAATTCCTTCACATCATTCATGTTAGAGGAGTCATAAACAAATATGAACCCATCAGCTTTATTCAGGAAAACTGGCCAGAATTGCTTGAACCTGTTCAGATAGCCATTGCGGAATATTTGAGTAAATTAAAAAAAAACAATTTAGTGCAGTCAATCAACAGAAATAGTGTCAAAGTACATTATAGTATGGAACTTATATCTTTCAATGCTAAACTTAACAATAAACAATACTAATATCTTAATTTTTCATAGGATATTAAAAGAAACAAATTTCTAATTATTGGCTACTATTAAGCACATTAAAACTTGAGGCATATTTCAACCTTACAAAAATGAGTGAGCTTCAAAACTAATTTTCTCAAGTTTCAAACTGCAGCAAATTTCAAATACATTTGGCTGGGCTAGGCGCAACTGATTTGATGACTTAAATTACCAAGAGAGCAAATTCATCAAAGGTGGTTGGTAGCTGCGAAAAAAGAGGGTAGCCAATACAGTGACCCGGCACAAATGAAACCCATTCAGAGTGAAGGTTTTAGGCATCAAAAATATCATGTGTTACACACACACAGTCACAATTAGATCAAGAATGAGATATGATTGATTAAATAAAATAGTAGTATTGTTAAAAGTGCTTAGATAGCTGAGATCATTTCACACGTTAGCTTCCACCATCGAACCCACAACTGCATGCATCAAAGTAGAAGGCTCTGCCCACATGGCAATCAGGGAATAATATAAGAGGTGAAAGACAAAAAAGTGACGAGAGAATCTAAATTTAGAATTGATCATTATCTTGATATCTTAATGACGTTGTTCAATCAGCTAAGGACAAAGACATGTAAAGGAGATGTAAAACATAGACTGGATTGAGTGAGGATATAGCTTTGTGTCTACTAATAAGGATGCGTTAGAATATAAATGGAAGGAAAAGAGATGGAATAAGCATAATCTATGAAGTGAGCATCGATAATAAAATGATAGTCATCATATATTGTGCCAATTAGAACATTAGAAAAATCATTGGGATGTAGGATAGGAACATAACGGAGATAAAATGGATGATGACACAAAACAACAGAAAATTTACCAGTTGATGAGAAGAAAGGGGATCGTATTATGGTGAACACAGCATAGCATATTTGTAGGTAAAAGGTTTTACATGCATAGCACAAAAGGTAGCATTGTTGGTGGCCTAGTAACACAAGAGGATGTGTGAGAGATTTTGTCTATAAAAAAGGTGAAACAAATATTCAATTTGGAATTAAGAAATACATAAAAGGTGGTTATGAAGGGGAATAATTGAAAATATAGATTAAATATATTGCATGCTAAAGAGATTGGAGATGTGAAATAGAAGAAAAACTATGAACAGAAAAAATTACATGTGGAACAGGTCTACTGCAAAGATTAATCTCCGGTGAACCACATATCGCATTTAAATGTAGTGCTTAAAAGGATAAATCTAAATGAAATATGGATGTGACATACTAGGTTTTTAGCCAAATGTGTAGATGCTGAGAAGTTGATCCAGAATTGAATGAAATTTTTGATGAAAAAACTTGGGTGAGACAAAATTATAATTTGTATTTGCTTTTCCTACCCGAATACCTATAAAAATACGTATTCTGAATGATTTTACAAATGCTGTTGTGTTCCTAAACTAAAGGTTATGAGATTCGATGTAAAACGGTAGAAATTGAATCATATCAAATTATTGTGAAAGTAATATTTTTGGATGCTACCTGAAAATTTTAAAATAGCTGTTTGATGAAATATTGTTGTGTATGATACATATGTAAAGTAGGGATTTTTTTCTTTTTTTAGGCTAGTGCTGCATATAGCCCTTCAATAATGAAGGAATAAAGGTAACAAGAGCTTTTAAATAATTCACCTTAAAATGTTAATTATCAAGCGCTTCTGGCTAAAATTCAAGCATCCAAAAATCAAATGACTGAACAAGGCTTAAGTCTGAGAACGCAGGATATTGTACAAATAGAAAATAATCATAATGAACATAGATAACTAGCACAAGTATTAAATGATAAATACCTATATTATATACAAGAAAAAATACAAAATTCATCCATGAATTGATTAAATTCCGTCTACCTAAGCGGCATCCCACGAAGAGATGAAGCGCGACGGACTTTACTTTTAAATTACTATGACGTTTCAAAGAAAAACAACCACGTATTTGGATACTTATCACTTGAATGTTTTCAATGAAGGATGCCGGTGTGAGCAGAGAATTGAATAACAGCTATACAAGTAATGGGGCATATAAAAATGTACAATCAAGTGCGACATGTGCCACATGCTTTTGTGTTTGGTTACATCTGATGATAGAATATTTCATACTTCATTCCACCGCTGCAGTCCCACATTTCTATTTCAGAATTTATATTTTTCCCATCTACGTTTACATAGGCTGATTCAAATTCCAGTATTCGCACGCCTTTCGTTTGACGATATTCTCCTCCAAACTGTTCAACTTCATTCGATAAGTAATTAGAAATGCAAGTTTTGCCGCTCTGAAAATGGATAGTTGCATGTTTAAAATAGTTCCTTGCCCTCATTCGAGGCATATTTATATTTAATTAATTGCATAGCTCACTTTACTAGGGCCTAAAACAACAACCTTTATCCGGAACATTTTCAACGTTATTTCTATTACAATAGTAAATAGCTATTTATCGTGAAACTGAGAAACCCGTTTCCTAAAATATCTAAAATTTCAGAAGAAAACTATCCGATACGAATTTCTCAATGCAACCGAATGTAAATATATTATGACAATGCTCAATGAATGGTATAACTCTGAATGCTCAGCTGATGATTGTTGACATTGTTGTCTTCCTTAACGCATTTTCGTCCTTTCGTTCTTCATCTTCAAAACTCATTTACCCACCCCACTCATCCCAACCTGCTCACCTAACCAACAGTAAATGTTGAAAGACTCTCATAAATAAATGTTATTAAGACATATTGAAAATAATTTTGGGATTATCCAGCTAAATTTTTTGATAAGAATGGTACTGAAAGACACTATTTTCATCAAATAATTATACAGTAAATTGTTTCCATATCATTGAGGATAGATGTTATCATGTGTCGTAAGATATGAAAATCTTATATGTAAAGACATCAAAATGTCTAAAATCGTTCCTGAAATAACTAATACAGCATTAAAATGATTAATAGCAAATTTTAAGGCCAATAAAATTAAAATATTGAAAGATTTGGGAAGAATTTTTATCACGGAAAAGTTGGTAACCTTGACATTTCTGCTAACCGCCATGTGTAACTATTTATTGTTTTCTGTGCATTAATAGAAGGCCGATTGTTTTGAATGTTTTCATCCTTCAATGGAAAACTATTGTGAAATGTAGGGCTTTATGCTACAATCTCCCATCATTTAAAAGTGCACACCTTCGCCAAAGATTATGTTCGATCTCAAATTTGACGTTGGTCTTCGTATTGTTTTTCTTCAGTAAATTATGTTGTTTTGGGAAAACCGTAGCGTAATCTTACAAAATGATGTTGATTTTTTGTAGTACAGGTTTCAATCTCTTGAAATATGGTAATTTGAAATAACTCGTTTCACATCCATCTAACTGTCGTTGATGGTAATTCAGAGAGGCAGTGTTGAACCGTGGAGTTAGTCATCCGAAACAAGAACCCCTCTTCAGCGTCAGACAGTTGTAAGAAGTCTGTCCGGAGCAAACAATTCATCCGAGCTCCAAACACAATTTTCCTTACGACATCCATCTGTTACCCAATGTCAGACATCTAGCTCTCCCAAGTTGTCATCAACAAACATTGAGAAAATGGTTGCTGATACTGTTCCACAGTTTTGTAACAACTTTAACGTGCCTCTGGTGAAAGAAATTAAACTGGAGCCTCAAGAATATGTGGAATGGGTAAGAAAACTGCGCGTAACTTCGTACAATGTATTCGTGATAATTCTTTTTTCCAATATCTTCTCATATTTTTCTACCTTTGTTCGAAAAAATGGTAGAAATAACATTTTATAGAGCGACTCTCCTACTAATTCATTAATTGTTTATTTTCATAAGAGGAACACTTTCAACGTTCGCCAAACAAATATAACATCTCTGACGGGGACACTCTGCATTCCTGGTACCAATTCAAGCACGTCTTGGCGCGGAAGATTCGGTCCTGAACGAGGAATAAGTGGCCCAGTGAGTGCATCTAGATCCCTTGATCTTCTCAGACAGAACCTTCAAAACATAATAAATCAGGAGATCGATCATGTGTTTTCTAGGTATCTTGAGGTATGTTACCAGTTTATGGTTGGAAGGGGGAACTTTCAAGTAAATTATTTTTCCTTATCTATCTTTTTCTATTATGGCTTATGTTTCATTATTTACTTTTCATCATGGTATTTTTATACTTTGAAAATAATAAGATAACAACAGAGTAAATACCGAAATTTTGGGGACTATAAACAATAATATCAATAAGCTATGCTCAAAAGTAAATGAAATGAGATTCAGATAAGTACATAAAGCAACCTTGAAAAGTTAGGCAGGGATTTGTACAATCAAAAATTTAATCTGTTAAATATTTATTTATAAGACTGCTACGAGGCTATGCTATTTGTATTCTTAAAAGGATAAAAGTAAGTTGTGCGTTAATGTATAATATTGTGCATATTAAAGTATTTTTAACATTCCAAAGTCATGTAGACAGTTTTTAACATAGAATTGGTTGCTGATGGAGAGAATGTTAGGATGGATTACATAATGGTGGAATTTCAGAATATGCTGTCTTTTGATACAAAGGATGGTGTTTTATTTTTTATTTGTGTGTTATATATTTTCCAATGTAACAAAATTATTTACTAGAGAGTGCTGCAAAAAGCAATGGTAACACTGTAAAATTTATTTATTTCCGGTTTATCTAGAATACAATATGCAATTGTCCATTTATAAGACAAATACAGGAGATGTGTGAACAGTAATAGAAGACAAATGCATGCAATCATACAGTAACTGGGAAAAATCCAACTAGCTGGGACTCAAACCCAGTACCTTGGCATAGTTCTAATAGAATGCAAAATCTAGGGGAAAAGCTGTCTGTTACAGCCTTCAAAAATTTTGATCAAATTAATGAGTAACTTATTGCATTGTAAACAGAAAATAAAGGAATGAAAACAATTGTAAGTTTAAGATAAAAATTCTAGAAAGTGGTAAATTGTAAAATATTACAAAAATACTATCAAATCTAAGAGGAAATGTAATAATTTTTATTTATACATAACTGCAATGAAATTAATGAGACGTTAGAGAGGTTAAAGAAGCTTTTACTAAGTTATATGTGGGTTATTCCACTTGGTTGTGGTGTTGGAGGAACTCCATTTAAATTTTCTTTAAATGTCCATTTTATAGTGCTAGGAATATTGATTATAACTTTGAGAAGATACCATAGTAATGGAGCAGTTCCAGAGAACAGAACAGAAGAGGAAGCTGACTAATATGATGCCAATCTATTGACCTACTTTTCTGTAGTAGTATACGTAGATATAAATACAAATAAAAAAAAATTTGCTAAAGTCTGGTGTGATGAAATAACTGGTTGGAAAATGTATCAAAATTGAATCCAATTCCTTTCTCTATATATTATATAATGCTCCTCTTCTTTAGTTCCACTCTGTTGCCAGACATAAACATACAATAAAACCAAGTTAAGATGCTTGTCAGGGAAACAATTTAAAACCGAGTTATAAGTGGGATAGTGTTTATTATAACTGGTATATTACAAATTCTTATTTCTATTAATTTGTCTCTTTAATTTTTAAATAAGTGGTTTATTCCGTAAAAAGAAGAAGAATCTTCTTTAATTTGCTCTACTTGCCACAGCTGTAGATATGTAAAGATCCACTATCTATTTTTGTGTAATACTCATTAACTTCTTGTTGTATTTTTTAAAGAATGGTGTGATTTTTTTTATAAAGAGTGTTTATTTTCTTGTTACTTATGGTGATTTTTCACTCTTCAAAGAATGGTTGAGCCATTATTTAGTTAGCAGTGTAATTTTGTCATCGTTTTGTGTTGACAAATTGGAGTTCAAGCAATGAAGAACCAGGATGAACTTGGTTCTTTGAAAATACCTCTTTATAAGCGAAGTAAATATATGCATCATTTCTGAATTCATTTGAAAAATCTTGGGCTCAGTGTTGCCAGTCTCATTGCATTTCTGCTACAACTTTTAAATAATAAATATCGTCAAACGACATCATAAGAGTATATCTTTTGTCTGAAAAGAGGATGGTATAGGTTAAGAATCAGTCAGTATTTTTGGAAATGCTTTCCTCAAGTATGTAAATTTTTACAGAGATTACTACCTTGAATAACAGTGTGATTAAACACTTTATAAATTAGTGCTAATAAGATTGTGAGGGGTTTTTATAATTACTTTCTTGTTCATTTTTGTTAATAATCATGCCACTTGCATTTCAGAAATACTTTCATCCTGCCATTGAAAATATTAAAGATAACTTAGGACCTGAGTCAGTCACTCAAGACATGCTGAGGAAAGTTTGTCGTCAGTTTTTGGAGGATGCCAAAATGATGTATTCTTCACCATCAAATTTGTACTGTTCCTCAGAGCCTCAAAACTCATGGAAATCTACTCATGTCAAATCTGAAAGAAGCAGATCACATAAGGCAAATACTTCCAAAATCGTTAAAAATGAAAATATGGGAGTTAATCAAATTAGTGTCATGGAAGAATCTGCATTGAAAATTGGTCTGTTGAATTCTCAGGTATATAATTTCGTATTATTTTCACCACATGTTGTATTATTTATAAATTGCTCTTAAATTTTCATTGACAGGTTTAAGAATCTTTTTTAAATTCTATCTTGAAACTTGAAAATATCTTTGCAAAGGTTTTTCCTAAAATGTGTGATCATTCCACAATTAGGAAATAAATTATATCTTAAATAACTAATTGATGAAAATGTATCAATAGGTTAAACTTAAGTATTTTGAATGAAATTATATCTTCAGTAAAAGATATGACATTGTTTACCACCTCTTTGGATACAGTAGAAAAGAATTATTTATTGGGTTCTATTGCCCATAGTGGGTGGCTCATATAGCCAAATGTACATTGTGGTCACCCTTGGCAAAGCAGTTTAATTTCCAGTGTGGGCCTATATGTGCAAAACAATATCAGCTGTAAAAACACTTGACAGTACTACTACAATTATTTATTGCCAATTTTGAGTACAGCGTTATGGGCATCCTGTGCTCTAAATTTAATTTTAAAACAAGAAAATACTTTTGGTTTAAGGAAAAATTGTTATTTGTTTGGATCATATGAACTAATGGCTAAGATTTAAGTTAAGGTTTGATGTTTTAATTGCCATTGAATAATTTATTTACTGAGTGTATTTTGAATTTGCCATTTTATTTTTCATGCCAGACAATTCTTAAGGTATTGTATCCTAAAATCTTATACAATACCTCTTACACTTTAATAATTGTTTTATTGTGAATGCCTGCTAACTACAGTGATAATCTGAAAAAGATTGTAAATTGTGAGTAGATGGGTCACTTAAATAGTCAGAACTCTTTAAGATTACAAGTATTCAAATGTTCTTCCATAACTGTGTAGCAGAAACAGTCACAAATACCAAACTTACAAAGTTATACCAGTTAAGACGATTCTGAAGTAAACAAATATTTATGATTATTTGTCTTTTATCATCATCATTATTTTAATCTAAAAAACTAAAAATATTCACTTCAGAATGGGAATTCTTCAAAGAGGAAATCTCAAGTTTATAAGTACAACAATTCTGAACATGAATGCAGTAAAAAGAGGCAGAAATGTGGAGTTACTTCATCCAGCAAAGTTACTGCTGCAGTTGCAACAAAAACATCAAGTACCTCCTCTACAGAAATTATTCACAACAGTAAGTGCAACCAAGGAAGTGATCAGCAGCAATCTAGACCACACTCCTCTACAGTTACATCACCTACTGCTTCATCCAACATTACTCCAGCTGTTTGCAGTGCTTTAAGCAAAGTGAAGAACAAAGATGTAGGATCAGGTGTACCCAATCCAAAATGGGATAGTACTAAGTGGGAACCATCTCGGATAGTGTCCCAAACACTGTTTGTGATGGGAGCTAGGTAAAATTCATCCTTTCAAAATTTTAAATGTTAGATTTAGGATATGAAGGGAGAGTCAATAAGGATAGACATCCTTGTAATTTATTTTTGTCTCAACCTGAGCTTTATCCATATAGTAGACAGAATAGTTACTAAATAATATATAATTTCATTTTTATTCACCAAAATGGTACTGTCTTATTTTATGGTGATGTCCCTCCATTATTATTGTATGCTTTGGATTGTAGGATAACTTGCAATTATTTTATGAGAACTTCATTTCTTATCACTGATAGAGAAATTAAGAAAGGTGTTGAAGAGGGCCATTGTTAATAAAATGTAGACACTACTTAGTTTATTAAGAATATTAACTAGAAATGATAACTGTATCCAAAGTTTCAAGTCGATATCATATTGGGAAGACCTCAATAAAAGATTCCATAATCCTTACTTGAAATGTGTGGTGGAATGGAAATGGCACGTTGGCATCAAAAAAGTTCTTTGGTAGATGAATTGCTATTTTTTAACATTTTTAATATTCAAATGTAACAATTTAAATATTATAATTATCGAGGGAAATCCATCACTGTTAATAAAAACATGGTTCCCTCTAAGCTTTGCACCATGGTGGCAAGATATTCTTGATTGCTTCCCAACTTATTTTCCAAGTGCTTATAATTCAGTGAAAACTTTGAAAGGTATTATCTTTACCTAACAAATTTCTCTAATTTATTATTTTTAACAAATTTATCTAGCAAATGCATGATTGATTTAGCATATTATGAGTTGTATTTTGGGATTATATGGTTCATTTCATCATTGAAATGTTGAGATGAACCATGAAGACATTCATAAACATCATATCTCAAAACTCTTACTTGACAATAGTGGCTCAGCTCTATAAACTAAGTACCCACAATTGCTTTTTTATTCTTCAAAGATTGAAAATGTTAGAGAGAACTATGGCTCTAATTGTTGTCACAACAATATGAACATTTTGTAAGATGAATCTGTTAAGAGTAAACAAAAACCGTTGGAAGATTTGGCAATCAGTCATTCATTTAAAATTGCAATCATTCATTAACAGGAAAACAACATTCCTCATTATTCTAAAAAATACTATATGATAAGAAATTTTCTTGGTAAAATATTCTTTTCTAATTTATTTTAAATAGTCATTTCTACTTTAAACAGTCATATTTGTAATGATGTGGGCCAAGGATGTTGCCCTTATGAAAATTTGTCACCTGCTGCATCATTTCCAAATTTATTTGAAGGTCTGAAGGTTTTTTCAAGTTTATCAGCAATATGAGCATTTACATTTTTGTCTCATAGAAAGGTTTATTGGCTAAAATATATTTTGATTATTTGAAATAATATAATTTGTCTATTCCAATTCAACTTGACTTTCAAATTCAGTTGAAGGCCCAGATTATAGTGCTTTTAAGTGCTTTTATACTGTCTTATCACTGTTCACTGAAGTTAGACATTGTTCTGCCCATATCTGAGCCTGTTTAAACTGGCTCAGCTTTATTGTTTCTGGAAAGTTTTACTTTTTGTGATAGTACTACATGGCCTGAAAAGTCCCGAGCCTTACATAGAGATGTCGCCACTAGTAACTTTTTCTGCACATTTCACTTGAGAACCAACCTTAAGATGGCACTGTTTTTAATTTCATGGCAATTCATGTATTAGTTCCCGGATGGCAGCTGATTGTTTTCACGAATTTTAGGCATTTCGCGAACGATGGAAAAAGACGAGTTTCGAGTTTTGATTAAACATTGTCTCTTGATGGGAAAAAACACTGTCCAAGCCAAAACTTGGTTAGATAAATGTTACCCAACATCCTCGCCTTCGGAAGTGACTGTGAAACGGTGGTTCGCGGACTTTAAACGTGGTCGTCTCAGCACCAAAGACACCGAACGGTGGGAGGAACCCTTGGAGGGGCCCTGGACGCCCCTCCAAGGCCACCACTTCAGAAAATATAAAAAAAGTCAATCTGATCGTTTTGAACGATCATAAAGCAAAGTTGCGTAAGATAGCAGAGTCTGTGGGTATATCGATGGAACGTGTTGGAAATATTCTGCATGAACATTTGGGGATGAAGAAGCTTATCGCGCGATGGGTGCCGCGTTTCCCGACTCCGGACCAGAAGCAAAGATGTGTGGAGGATTCTGAGCGTGGTTTGGCCTAGTTTCAAAAAAACAAAAAGGACTTTTTGCACCAATTTGTGATGATGGACGATTCTTGAATACATTATTATACTCCTGAGTCCAATGGGCAGTCTGCAGAATGGTTGGAAGCGGGTAGCAGTCGTCCAAAGTGTCCAAAGACCCAACAGTCAGCTGGGAAGGTTATGGCGAGTGTTTATTGGGACGCAAGTGGAATCATTATGATTTAATACTTGGAAAAGGGAAAAACAATCACAGGCGACTACTACGTTGCTCAACTGGACAGTTTGGACATCGAGATCAAGAAAAAACGGCCACACATGAAAAAGAAGAAAGTGCTGTATCACCACGACAATGCACCAGCTCATTCGTCAATGAAAGCGACGGTCAAATTGAGTGAATTGCGGTACGAATTGGTTTCACATCCTCCATATTCACCAGATCTGGCACCCAGCGACTACTATCTATTCCCAAACATGCATGAAGAGATTTCTTCAGGGGAAAAAATTCACGGCAAATGAAGAAGTCATGTCCGAAACAGAGGCCTATTTTGGAGGACTTGAGAAATCATTTTTTTTGAAAGGCATCGAAATGCTCGAGGACCGGTGGAATAAGTGCATAGCTCTAGATGGAGATTATACTGAAGAATAAAAAAGTTTTTCAGTTAAAAAATTGATTTATTATTTGTTAGGCTCGGGACTTTTCAGGCCTTGTAGTATATCCTAGTTCCTGAACAATTTTTTTTAAAGCATTTATTATATAGTCTTGCATTGCCAATTTCTTCAAGGAGTTGGTTATGTCTACCAGAACTATTAGGTATAAACTTGTATGATTCATTTTAGGGCAAATAAAGCTCTTGGATTTGGACAAATGAGAGGTCGGCTATATATGAAGCATCCAGAATTATTCAAGTATTCTGGAGACCAAGAAGACAAGGAGTGGCTCACACGTAACAATTTAATGGCTCCAACTGGAGGAAAAGCCTATCTTATGATAGTAGAAGACATTAGAGAGCTTGCTGAAACAGATGAGTACAAGTGAGTTCTGGTTGTTGAAATGATTCATCAAAAATTCTGGACTGCTTAATATGCTGCCTGTTTTCCGCATGTATGAAAAATTAAAATTGACAGTAATAAGGTAGAAATATTGGTGAGAAACAGGAACAAATGCAGAGTAGCATTTTAGCCGTTGTTTTATTTATGTATACAAATACAGTAAAACCTGGTGAAGATACTTTCCAGGGGACCAAATGAAACTGCTTAATAAGCAGGATTACAAAGGCTCCTGGATGGCCAAGTTGGTTAAGCGTTCAACTTTGATGAAAGCGGTCCTCGGTTATATTGCCAGTGGGAGCAAAATTATGAGCGAAATGACCTCAACTGTCGAAACACTTAACAATACTACTTTTACTAGCAATACAACTAGGTTATGTAAATAAGTGCTTTCCAACTTAAAACAAATGGCATATGGAATAAATAAATAAAAAATGGTACTTAAAGTAGCTTAATTTGCCACGGTTGAAGGTGGGATTTCTAGAAAGCTGAAGTATTGTTGCAAAATACTGGGTGCCTTCTCAAATAATTTTTGAAGTTATCAGCTTTTCAGACAAAGATGATCCTATACTTTTGTCTTTTTCCTCTCTGCAATGAAGCAATTTTTACTTAAGAGATAGTGAATAAGGGAAGAATGATGATTTTTCAACAGCAGTGGTAAGAGGCTGTGACAGCACAAATTCCCAAGATTATTCTCAACCTCCCACTAAACACTGCACACACTTTCTGGTTTATCTGATATATTTACAGCTTGAAATTGCAACAAAAGGAAACACCACCTAATGAAATTTTAATGTAATGTTCCGTCTTGAAAGAAAACTGATTGGGAAGATCACACTATCTCAGGGTTAGTATTGCCTCCAACTTTGAATTAAGATTGCTCTGCTTTGCGATATCTTCATTTCATTCCACAAAACATTCAACAAATTCTCAAGTATTCCTTTTAGGAAGCAGGCAAAGGATAGTAGGGCATTAATGCAGATCTAAAACATTTTGGCCAAGCAAATTAGGTGTCCAATTTGCTAAAGCATGTTGCAGTGTACTTAGGGATGGGAAAAATCCTCTGTAAGCTGGTAACAGAGAGTCTTAAATGGCATTCATGCCATTTTATTTGTTTGGTAGGGACTAGGATAAAGGAGTTTACAAGTTTTCAAAAAGTAAGTTATACTTTTCTCCCAAAGATTGTAACTTTGCACAGCTAAAACTAAACAAGCTCAAAAGATTTAGACTGTTGCGTTACAGTGGCATTTTCATTCAGTTAGCAGCAAGCATTGTTTATTAATAAAAAAAAATGGTATGTTACGTGAAAACTTACTCCAATGTGGAAGTTCATGGAAGAGAACAATTTTTGTGTGCAAAATTGCAAACTTCTATCAGTTTGTAGGCAGCTGCTCAGACTTGAGTGATTCAAAAGAAAGCCAGCAATGATGACCATGACAGACCCGGTGGAGCACAATTATTGTGACCATCACACAGCTTGAACAGGAGTTGGGCATATTTCACTATGGATTTTTGTGCAAGTGACCTGTTTTCAGACAAAAATTGCTCTGTTCTGCAAACTTCAACATTGGAGAAAGTTTTCAAGGGATGCTCATTTTTTATATTACCCAACACTGCATGCTGCTAATTGAATGGAAATGCTGCCATAACAAGCGGGGGGTTTCACAATATTTTTCACCAGTTCTGCTTTTGAAAATTACAAGCTTTGTGGTAAGAGTGTAACTTTGGCTGTCTGTACCTGTATTTTACTGTATAATCCAAACCAATGCTACTTACATCAACTTTTGACAATGCGATATATATGTAGAGATAAATAATAAAATAGTGGATTGAATCATTAGAAAAAATGTTAAAAATGTACTCAAATTCACAAGCTCATGAAATATCTACAATGTTTAAAATACAATACTCAAACCTTTTAATTTAAGGAATCTTAAATATTTATTTTTAATTTTATCCTAATATAACTAGTCACAGTGTTTAATCTTACACTTGTTGAACAGCAATATTTGTGACACTCGCTGTGTGCTTTTGCCTGCTTCTAATTCTGGTTTTAAAAATTGATGAAATGAACATATCTAAATGTTATTCAACACTCTACTGTTCTGTTTTGCATTGAATTCTGAATTTTAAGAATTTTAACTGTAAGTTGTGGATGGGAGCTATTGTACTAATTACTGTCTTAATTGTACTGTATTGATTTCTAACGATGGATTTTTGTTCTCCTTTCTTCTTTGGTTTCTTTTTTCTTTTTTAAGGAACAATCCAAATTTACTCCTTGATGAGATTCATGGATTTGAAGCTCCTGATTTCATGTTGAAGAAAATTCGCTGCTATGTTAATGATCTGAGAATGGGGGTTGTTAATCTATCTCCACCCACAAATCCTGTAAAAACTACTCAAGTGGTCAAAGCAAAGGTACAGAATAAATTACCAAAACTTCTAATACCACCTGTACTTGGAGCAATCAGTCAACCAGAAAATATTCAGCCTTTAACTAATGTAAGTATCTTATAGTTGATTTGGTGAACTTTTGGGAAGGTTTTACTAATACACGAATGTGTGAAATGTTTTATTGCTTCTGATCTATCATAATCCTAAGCTATGATCATCATTCATTACCTTTTTTATGAATTTGTATTCCCAAGTACTATACTTATTTATTGCTTATTATAAGTTTAAAAGATTTCATTATCAGTGATTTTAAAACTTCCTGGTTCGTAATAGATGGGATATTAATTAATTAATAGATGGGACTAGACATGAATCATCTTAAAGCTTCAGCTATGTTTACTTCTGTGACAATATTCAATTGTCAACTTGTACTGTAGGTCAAAGGTTTGAAGACCTTTTTATAATTAAGATTATTATATGATATCAGTTATTTACATGATATCAGATAGGTAATTACAAATTTTGATTATGTATAAGATAATAGAGCATAGATTTCCTTACTGAACTTCAATTGGAAAGCCAAATAATTCCCAACCAGGAAAACCTTAATGACATATTGATTCTTAGTTAGTGGCCCACAGCCTGCATATTGAAACTCTTTTATAGCTCCAGGGTCCTAGGGACATGCCAAAATGCACTGAGAGTAAGAGTTAAGGAAATTGGAGGGGGTGTCACTGGGAAATAGCCAAGTGTAAATGAATAAGTTATTAAGAAGAAATCTTATTCTGCATTTATAGTGCATAATTTTGATTAGAGTCATCTGTTATGAATACAAGTGAAGTCAGATGTGTTGAGTCATGCATCTATTTCCAAATTTGTTAAAAGTCTTTACTCATCCTGAACAAAAGCAAGAAAAAGGTCATGCACATCCTTAGGCTGATAGCATTATAACATGTAAGTGATCCCCAGCCTGTGGTATTCCTGGAGGTAAGAACTTAAGGTTTGGCATAAAGTGTTGAAAGCTGGAAATGAAGTAAAGACACATATTTGCTCCATGTTTGCTCCTGTTGTTTGTCAATGAAACAGTTTTCTGTTCTTTCTTGACCAGTCTCAATTATTGTAAATTAATTTCAAAATATTTATACATGCAGCACCTTTTAGGGAATGGATCTTGCAAGGAGATTTTAAAGTGGTTGGGAACTGCTGTTGTAGATTATGTATCATCTAATATAATCTAAATCTATCAATCATTTTAATCAAAGTTGTGAAAGAATATATTTCTTGAATGAATTCAAAGAGTATTCAGTCTAATTACAATAAGGAAGAAAAAACTTTGTAAGTTTTCCACATAAATGTTTTTTATTGACCGGTTTTGCTATCACAGTAGCATCTTCATGGACGTAATTTTTTTTTAACATTGCTTATCTAGCAGGAAAGGGTTGGAGGGTGTGGCGAATTTCCCCTTTAAAAGTTGCAGATTTAAAAGTCTCCCATTTAGAAGTCACAAATAGACACGATTGGGCTAGATCCAAGTGGGCATGTCCGTGTGGGTTTGGGTCATATGCTGCATTATTTTTTCTCTCAAGTGCGCCAATAACCTGTTGTTAGGGAACTAATTGTGAATGCGGAACAATTGACAGCTATTGTGAAAGTTGATTGGCCTCACTTTTTGAAACAACTGAAATTTTAAACTCTTGGGTCGTCTCGTGATGTGCCACGTGGCACTTTGCTTGCAGAAGAGAGAGCTCAGCTGGCATGATACAGGGTTCTTAAAGGCTCATACTCGGTTACTGTTTACGTTAATAATGTTAATGTATCTGGTTGAATGTTGCAACAGGAAGGAGAGGTGGGTTAGGGAAAAGCCCTTTTGGGAAGGGAGATAAGGGAAGGTGTGCTCATTGGTCAATTGTCCTTTTTCTGCAGGGAAATTGACAATTTCTGTTATTTCTGAAATATCCAAATGACTTCATTTTATCTCTTGATGGAAGTGTTTGGGGACAAAGTTGCTTTTTTGCCCAGATTCCAAGAGATGAAGGGTGAAAGAAGAAGTAGAGGGCCATTGTTTCTGTCAAAGGCAGGCTCGGTGCTCAGCAGCCCTAGTTGCTGGGTTCCAGCTGCTTCGTCCTCAGTATTTGACCTCACAGTTTTTGCAGGAGAGGATGTAGATGCCACTTATGGTCACTGGTCTTTGGTGCTGGGGAGAAGGTTTTAAATTTTGAGTGGGTTGTGAAATACAGGTCTGATGGAATTTGAGAAAAGGTTGGTAATGGTATATGAAATGGTTAAGTAGGGAAAGGAATTTTTCATCACAAGGTAGCTTCTTTCTTGAGGGTGATGACAGAAGGGCTATTATTTGGGAAGCAGGCTTTTTGAGTTTTCTATTCTGTAGATTATTGATGAAATTGGTTATAATTATTTATTTGAGCTATATATTGAGTTCTTTTCCTCTGATAATTATTCTCAGAAACATGCCCTCTTTCATTCCCCCCATCCACAGGCTTGTGCAAATACCCCTTTCCCTCTAAAAATCACTAAAACAATGGCCCCACGCTTCTTCCTTTGCCCTTCATCTCCTAGAATCCAGGCACCAAAGCATCTTTGTCATCAAGAGAGAAGGGTGTAGTTTGGATATCTTAGAAGTTATAGAAATTGTCAATATTGCTGTGTAAAAATGTACTACTCCATTCTATACTATAACTCAAAAAGTCTCACCATTGTAGGAAAGAATTTAAATGACAGAGAACACCTTTATTTTCAAATGGGACAAAAAGCCCATGGCTCTAGTGTTAAAAATATGTGTGGAAAATTTACTGAGATTTTTCTTCCTTATTGTATAATGGCTTTCCACAAAGTAATGCCTGGCCATCTAGATTTCAGTCAGTTAATCACTTCAGTATATTCAGTCTTATTAATTAAGGGATGTATGGTTTCTTGTTTTCACCAAATCCTGCAGTTCCCAATCTGCTGGTTATTATCCTCATAGTTAAGTATTTGTTAACATGAATTATGTGATAACTGTTGAATGTCATTCTAAATATCTTCTTTTGTGTCTTCATCTTCCACATTTAGTAAATTTATTTTTACTTTAAATATGACAAACTACTCAGAATTAGGTCAGAAAAGATAGTGAATTGCTAGCCAAAATCAAATAAGTGAATTTAGATTTTGAATTTCATATATTCTTTTACAGGAAAGAAAAATTTTGCAGGCAAAGGTGAATGAGACGAAAATGAGGGACATCAGTCACACAGTCAAAAGTATATTGGAAACAAAGTTGAGGGAAGAAAAGTCTTCGCTCATATCAGAAGCACTTGCTCCATCCTCATGCAAGTCATCTCCAACATCAAATACTTCCTCGTCAATTTCCTCCTCTTTGCCAGATAACAAAATCACTCTAAAATCATTGTTAGAGAGTAAAACAAGTTATCACATTGGGGAGAAACGATTGTCAGATGAGAAATGAAATTATTGTTGGTTTTGAGATTACGTCCAGAACTATGAAGCTTAAAGAAAGTGAGATCCATTTGATTAAGTTACTCAAGGAAAAAATGTTACCTAACCCACATTTCAGTACAAATTTTGCTTGCAATGTTTCAAAGAACAGATTATTTGATGCTTGGCATGAAACATTTACATTAAGATTTTTCTTATTTATAAATTTATTTGCATGTCCCAGGCATAGTAAAGAATATCATTGATTTATTTAAGGAAAACAATGAAAAGCAATCTTCTCTCATAAAACATTTAGTTTAGTTGCTTTTGCTAGTCATTTTCACCAAATGACCTGAAATGGTGTATATTAGTTTGGGTCCAATTAACCGCCCTCATTCATGTTGCATTTATACTTGAATGTGAGTGAGAAAAATGGTAATGAAGCTTATGTATGTCAGTATTTTTTTTGCTAAATGCCATTTGTTACTATATTATAATTGAAGTGATTGATTATTATGTGTTCTGACTCTGGCCAAAAATATATTTTTGAGGAAACCATTCATAATTTTTGGCCTTGCCATCACAAAAGATGCTCAGAACAAGATATTTTTTATTTTTTTATAGATTGCTCTTCACACAGGTGTATTGCCACATTTGTAAGATAATGAAATGTGAAGTCTCATGTGTATCTTGGTCATGAGCTTATTGATATGAAATTACATTTCCATGTGTTTTGGTAGTGGGCCTCGTGTTGAGGTAAAAGAATATTAGCTATATTTTATGAAAATGTTAGTATAACATGGAATGGTTGAATCCATTGAAAGATAACATTATATGAAATTGAATAATATTAACGTGATATACCAAATGTTTTATATGTGGAAGATCAAGACTTGTTGTTCACATTCCTTAAATTTACCTATAATATGTTTAAAGATGTTTATCTGTTGTTCTTTCTACTAATTATCAATTCTATTGCTTGTCAAATTTGTAGAAATTGGTCTGTGTACATCTATGTCATAATTTAATAAACAGTAATTTTTTAACTATGAGTTTATAAAAATATCGAACATAGACTTGCAGTTTATATGAAGTAAGGTAAGGAAAAAATTGCCAATGTGTGAAAATGAGAAGTACTGTCTTCTCAAGGCATTTCCCCCTTTACTTTGAATACACATTCTTAAGCAACTTTTTGGTAAATTCAAAAGGTTCCAGGTGATAAAGTAGCTCTTTGTGGAATGATGTACTATGATAATGAGATTTTTGTAAGACCTTGTTGAATTTCTTGGTAGTTGATCTGCAAAGTTATCCTCGTTGCAGCTTCAGAATCAATAATTTTGCCATGTCTGGCAGTTAACACCAAATCCAATGTAGGTTGCATACAATGAAACAATCTTCATGCAGTCCTGTACAATTATGAGAAAATTTTCTCTCAGTAGAAGCTGAGTGTCTAGTAACCCTTTCTGTTGCACAGCATATTGCAAGTAACTGGCCCTCACATTTGGAAAGGAGATATTGAAATCTTGAAAAACTTAAGTGGAAGGAAGAAATTGAAGTGAAAAAGTAGATATGACTGAGATATCTACCACTTTAGGAAGATCTGCATTCAAGTTGGTCATTTCGAAGTCGGAAGTTAGTCACTTCCGTTCACTCCTTTCTTTATTTCAGAGAAACATCCCTAACTTTATCCTAAACCTCTTTTCTTCATTTTTTCATGCACTATTAATGATTCTACATGTAATTCATTTATTGGGCTTAGAATGAAAACTCAGATTCCACTTTGGCAGTGAACCTGTTAATTCTCTCAGAAAATATCTGCTCCTTTTCTTTCTCAAGTAGATCATTTCTCATCTCCTTTTTCTAACCATTTCCTTGTCTCTTCTTCTTACTGCATAATCATTGTAATACATGCATCCATTGCATTAATTTGTATTTCCTATACATCCCTTAACTATTGCCCTGCTCCTCTACCACAATCATATCTACCTCATTGTCCTTTGATGTACTGATTCTTAGCCTCTCTCAGCTATTTAGAACAGATAATATCACTGAAAATTATTCAGAAATGCTTTCATTGTCAGTATTTATTTAAGAGAGAAAATAAATTATTAACCTTCCAGTGCTCATGTGGGGTATATGGTACACCCCAAGGTTCTATTTCGAGGAAAAATACCCTTTTCCTTACATTTAGAAATTTTACCTTTTTGAGTCTGGAGATGGATATGTTTTTTTCCAACTTTCCTCAAACTTTCAACTATTTATCCAAAATCTTGTTAATTTATAAATTATTTTCATAAAGCTTACCCTGCCTTATGCCACAATTCACTGGATGGATCCTTCCTATCCGTCTCCATATTGCCCTTTTTGAGCTTTTTAGAACATACTACTATAGTGAATTTGGTATGGGAATGATTTTGACAAGAATTTAATAATGCTTGGCAAGAAATTTTCCCTTTACTTATGTATTGGTTTGGATTTAGGGGCTTCATGTGAGCTCGAAGGGTAAGTTTTAGGAAAATAGTTTAAAAATCAATGCATTTTTGGGTAAAATAGTTAGTACCATACACCCCACACAAGCACTTGCATTACAAAAATAGAAGTGAATGCTGGAGGGTTAACGAACATTCTTAATGATTTTCCAAGACTGTAATGTGAAAAATCTTGGTTGCTTTCTGTTATGGTATTAAGTTTGAGGGAAATTTTCACTCTCATTCACTTAATTTACAATATTTCAGATACTAATTTAATTATTACTATGTACTTGTGTATAGTTTGAATTTCCAAGACTAAACAGAAAATTGTAATTTAGCTTCATGCAATCTATCCATTTGAAGGATTTGGATTCAACATCAATACAATTAGAAAGTTTTAATTTAACCTTCCGCATTATAGACCAAATCTAAAAGTGGGATTTGCAAAACCTGTATATGAAAGCTGTCTAAATTTTAATTATTATGATTAAATTTTGTTAAAAAAATTGTCGTGAATGCTTAGACAGTCTTATGCTCATCATAAAAAGTCTTCTTGTGATGTTGCTATTTTGCTGTTCAGTGTGGTTGATTTAGTTGACATATATATCCATGATAGCTAAGAATATTTCAGAGGGGTGAACAGTATTGTTTTCTATTTAATTGGATTGTGACCTTAGGAACCAAATTAAAAAATGTTGAGGATAATGAAAATTCAGCTTCTCTAAGAATAGGAAAATATAATCACACTTTATGCTAAGTTTAGCAATAAATAAATTTTCTACTAAAAATAACGTGAGATTTAACTTTGCAAAGGGTCAAATTATACATGAGTATTCATAGCATTCAGTTAAAATATTTTATATTTACTTTATTTAATGGCAAAATTTGAATATAAAAGGCAGTGAAAGCATATCTTTCTTTCAGTCAGTAGATAATGTCCAAATTTAGCCTTTTGATTTTATTTTTGCATTGTGTCCCCTATTGAAATGACTGTTTTTGTTTCTGTCTGTAATACTTCATTTTGTTTGGAACAATGAGGTGTATTTGGTTAATAATTTCATTTTTTCATTACTTTTAAATCTTGCTTTCTATCTTGGTGTAATGTCTCTTGTTGTAGTCTGCAAAGTATCATCTGAATTTACTTTCCTTTGTTTTGGAAACATGGTGTTCCTTTCTCCTGGAACCTAGCATTTCAAGTATGTCATGTGGTTCTTATGTTTTGCATCTGTATGAAAAACTGCCAAGTTATCCTTTCCATCAATGTGCCACATGTCAGAAATGGAAGGTCACTTCTGCGTACAGAATTCCTCCAGAAGTCAGGAATGAATTGCATAGCCAGTTTTATGTGCTCCCCATCAGGATTGACATACAAATGGCTTCCTCAAATCTTCCTTGGCCTTCTGTAAACTTTTAGTCTCCATGCAGCAATGAATGCAGCCTACCTAAGGTTTTAATCCAGCATGTTAGTTTTCCCAAAGCTTTATAACTAAATTTGAAACCTGAGAACCTTGGATCTATAGATAAAATAGATGTAACTATTGAAATATCCATTAAGTTGTTAGTTTTTCAAATACTTCTATACATTCCTTTAAATATATGTGGCTATTGATGTAAACGATCTGTGTAAAGTAATTGTAGGCAATTGCAAAAGGCTTATATGAAAGAGGTAAGAAAGAAAGAAAGGTCCTGGACCTAATGTAAGATGTCCTGGCTGGCTGGCTAAGTCAGCAAAAATTTTATTGCATGCTCTTAGAAAATATGGTTGGGCAATCTTGCTGTACTTCTAGATGCTCACTCCATATATAAATGCTGATATTAATTTGGAGTGTATATAATATATGTATATATATACACACACACAATCTATACATTTCTTCTTTCGTTCTAGAGTTTTTCCTCTGAAGTATCATGCAGTCAATGAACACAGTACAATAGTCAATGTCACTTTTCCTCTGATATTTTTATTGGTTATTTTTTGCATGCTATCTTTTTTTCCTATTTATGAAAGTTGATTTATATTTTCTTATACTACTGAGCAGTTTTTGAAATTATAAAATACTCTTTTGGGGAATTTGAGAGGGTTTAGGGGACCAATGCTCAAAAAATGTGATGTTCTGTAGATTATGAAAATCTATAAAATTTTCTGAGGTTTTCAATTTAGTATTTGAGACAAGGTATAGTTAATGGAGTGTTATCAATGAAGATCAATAATCAATGCTGTATTATTTGGAGTTTCAAAATAAATCTTTTAACCCAGAGAATACCTCGAGGAATGGTAATTATATTGTAAGTCCTTGGTTGGTACACTGTAAAGAAATAAATGTAAGGTTTAGATCTGCTGGTCTAGCTACTCTGAAATTTTAACCTTTCATGCATCAGTGCACAAGCATGAGCCTATTGATGGTCATTTAAAAGTTTTGACGAGATACTTCTGGAATTCAAATTTTAACATCTTTATACATTCTTTTCAATAGCAGAATTTGCCTTGGATAGCAGAATGTTGATCAATGACCCTGTATCATATCATTTGTCAAACAAAGAGGCCACATGCTATTATAAAACCAATGTCATTTGTGTTCATGTTTGGCCTAGAATTGCAGAAGTTAGTTCTTTCATGTAATCTTTGAATTTAGTCCTGAGAATATTTGTAATATGCTGACCTTTGAAGATTTTTAGACTCAACTTATCATCAAGTGTGTTACAACAATGCATTTGACTTAATATTATTGGTTAGAAACAAAAGATTAGGTGAATCTATATCTACATGGTGAACTTTGTCACCATATTTCATTAAAAGTGTATTGTAGTGTTAGGTATTTATCAAATATATATTTCTTGTTATTGGTATTGAATTTTGTGAATCTCCCCTGTTAGAGTATTTCTATGCCATTCAAATATTCTTGTAAGAATTTGAAAGAATGTTTTGAATCTTCAAATAAAGTGTCCTGATTGTCGATGTAGTTTTTTTGTGGTTTTTGCCATCATGCTTCATTCAAGTCAACTCTTTTTTGGTAAGATGATTTTTTTGCTATACAATTGTATATTACATTTTGAATTTTCTTAAGTATAAGGTCCATTAGCATCTTGAAACATAATTTCAATAGCAATTATTTGTACAGGATTAAAGAGTAGATTTACTGGTACCTCATAAATTAATGACAATATTCAAATGTAATCATGAATGTAATTCAAATGTGATCATGCATCCTTATGATTTGTATTAGATGTAAAATTGTTTTCTTTTGCATTGGAAAGAAAAACCTTGTAGACATAACATTAACTGACTATCATATTTTTAGAGACACTCGATTTCTACAAATGGACAAAATTTAGAAAAAAAATAGGTTGAGGAGGAGGATTTATGTGACAATCAATAAATAACCTAAACATAGAAGGACATTATCTAAAATGACAATGAAAATTCATTGGGTTAAGTTTCTCTGTTGTAAATTTTATTGATAAACTTCATTCCAATTCAAGAAGTTATTTATGACAAATGATGGACTATTGCTCTCTTTTCTCCCATCTCCAATATTGGCCCTTGGACTCAAAATATTTTAGTTGCTGCTCTTACAGTTAAATGAGAAACATGGAGTTTCATGATATTTCATCTGTGCTGACACTCTAAAGTAATTTTAAAAAATTTTCTGTATGAATTTGAGAATATGTTTCTTTTCTAAATTTAACTTTTCAACACCATTCTACACCGTCTCTCTCTTAATTGAATTACTTCATCTATTGGTCTGGAGTCTTTATTTCCAGATTGCATTTCATTTGATAATTTTTTTGCATACTCAACCAACTTTTTTTCAAGCTTATCCTGTAAAATATTTTTCTCTTTCATGAATTCATTCATCTCTTCTAAATACTGCTTCTTTTCTCTTGCTTTTGCCCCCTAAAGTCATAAGCGATTTTTGACAGGTAAGACAAATGAATAGATAAATGAAGTATCATGAAGATTAATATCTTACCTCTTGTGCCACATAATTAAATCTGGCCAATTGGCTTTCATTTTTGATTTTGCTCTGTTGATTTATCTTACTTTCTTTTTCATTTTCAAACAGTTTAATCATCTGGATTCGCTCCAAGTTCTTCATTTTTAGAGAAAGTAATTTATTTTGCAACTTCTGCTTTATAAGATAATCATTGGCTAATTTAAATGTCATCTTCTGTTCACTCTCTTTTCTCTTATTTTCTTTCATCCTTTCTTCATCCCTAATGAATGATAAGATTACCAAACATTATTTTTAACTTGGCAAAGAATACAATATATTCAATTTTCTATGAACTTAAGTTGAATTATAATAAAACATTGTGTGCTGTGATATCTTTTTGTTAGTTAATGTAACCTATAGACAGTAGAAGTTTAGACCATTCTGCTTTAGAAGATTCAGGTTTTAAGGAAAAAATGTCATGCAAACCAATCTTCAGTTGTGGTACCTAGAGAAATTGGGAAATATGTGTAACTTTGTGATACAGGTGACATTTTTGGCAGGAATTTAAACTCTAAGCTATGATTCCCTACCAAATTTTCCTAAAAAGGATAACAGGTTAATTCTAAGAAAACCCATCAAAAAATTAATTATGAGTGAAAACAGCTCTGAAGAAACACGCTAGAGATGCAACTTCGTTCAGTATTGGCCTAAATACATATTTTGCCTTTGGACTTGGCCTTTGAATACCCAAATAATTACATATCTTTACATTTACTTTTACATCTTTACTGCTCTTTGGTCAAGTGTTGTATTAATCAAGTTTGTTCATGAAGAATCATCTTCATCAATAGAAAAGTCTTCAACTGTCACATATTGACACATAGCCAAGTTTTAGATTTGAATAACTTCCTTTCAGTTTAATAAAATTAGTTGACATGAAGTATGAGTGGTTATAGCTGTCAGCTTATCTTATTGAAAAAGACATTGAAGACTAAAAGGAATGATTGAAGATAGATAAAGTTACGCTAAGTAGTTATTCACTTAAATAAGGCTAATAAGATACTTTGTATTAGAAATAATTTTTATTTTAAAATTTACTTTAGAATAGTGCTGAATATATAGATTTTTCAAGATTAATGAACCTTGAATGATTTCACAATCATAAGCTGACCATACCTCTATGATTATTAGAATTTATTGTAAAATTCCATTGGTCTCAAATTTAAACAGTATTTACTATTTTCTGAATTTAATTAATTAGCATTATTTTTTCCGTAGCTCAATTTTATCTTTCTAAGGTTCAAGGATATAGAACACATGCCGACATTCACTACCTTCACAAAATTTTAGTGTGTCATACCCTCTTAAGTTTTTATATCTGTCATGGATTTTTACATTTTTAAGCCTTTGCTGATTGACTTCTTTTGCAGCTAGATTGAGGGCATTTACCCGTAGATAGCATATGAAAGGGGGTATCCTGCTAGAAGATGAAGTTTATATATAGAATATCAATCAGGCCATAATAGCCTTTCATACTCTTACCTTTAGGCCACATTAAGATTAAATCTGATCAAGACATTTGTTTGAACTATCATACTCAATGGAAATGAGACCTGGACTCTCGGAAAGAGAGATAAATGCTTTCAAAATGGATTACCAACAAATACTGATGATGTCTAGCAGACAGGGTAATGAGTGATTAGGTTTCTTGAAGGACCAGAGACTGGTTGTTGATGTTGAGACTTAGCAGAAATAGCTATTTGCTTTGGAGGTAACCAGGAGCTTGAATTAAAAGTTGCAGTTTTTTCTATGTTCATTGTACATTAACTACATTTATCCTGACACAATGACATTTTTAAGGACAATTGGAGATGAGTTCATAAGGAAATTATATTCAATTGCTCTTAACCTTTCTTGAAAAGATTTGAGATATATCCTTGGAGTGTGTAACCGAAGGAGAAAACAGCTAAGGCAGACCTACATTTGATTACTTAGGACAGTAATAGACTGATCCAGGTTGCTAATCTTATCAAGTAGCTAAAATACTGGCTCAGGATTGCGAAAGATGGGAAATGGCTGCAAACCAATTAATGGATTGGAATTGGAGAGGATGCCTTTAAAAACTGATGCTGATTTTTGAGAATTGAAGGTGATGTTTTTTTACTCAGTATGTTAAGTTTGACCTTTAAAAATTGATGATGGATGAGGTTGATGTGATTAGGACTTATTTGGTGAAAAGCTATAGCATAGAGAACCTTTATAAACTTCTTCAGAAATATTCATTTCCCACCAAATTTGCTACCTTTGATAGCATCATCAGGTAATGCTCTCTTATATCTTTTTCCAAGCTTGATAATGAAATTAAAAATTATTTCTTTTCTTAAGTCAATAGAGGTACATAATTACCTGGCTATCGACTCTTGCCTTTGCTTTTGAAATAATTCATTCTCTTTCTCCATTTGGGTTTTCATTTTTGTCTCCCAAATGTTTTGTGCCTGATTCAGAACAATTTTTCTTGCTCCAGGAATATAATCACCTTCTCTCATTGCCATTATTGCTCTACTGTATTCATCAATATTTTCATTGTAGGCCTGTTAATACAAACCTCCATTTAATCTTTCCATATCAGAAACATTTTCCCAATCATTGAAAATTTATAATAATTGAAATTATCAAATAATTTTTCAGTGTCTTTTTCTTGAGTGTTAGATAATGCTCCTACCTGTATGGATCTTTCCAGTTCCTCATCATCCCGTAATCTCTCAGCTTTCAGCAACCCCTTTTCCTTCTCTGAAATTTCTAATCCTTTTAGAAAATCTATCCTCTTTGCCTTTTTTATTTTCTCTTCTGAACTTCCATCCAATTCATGTTTAAGGATCTTCAGTACTTCAATTTCTTCTCTCAGCTTCTCTTTTTTGTCTATTTCTCTCAGTTTCATCCGTTCCTCATTCCTAAACAATTACAAAAATACAATATAGCATTGGAAATACCTTTCTCTGCCTCTGTTCACTAATGTCATATACATAACTGTTTATCAATGTATTCCCAGTAATTCTTGTTTCTCATGGCCTTCTCAGCTTCTTGCTTCTCTTCCTTCTCATGGAATCTTCGTTTAGCTCCTTCATTTTTCATCATCCCAGCTTTTCCTATTTCTTTCAACTTCATACTGAATTCTTTTTGAGCACTAATTTCATGTAATACCTAGAATGGCTATAATTTCACAATAAATATCTCAAACACCTCAACTTGGATCTTCTCTTATGTGTATTTGTTTAAGTATATATTTATACATGTATGTTTATGTTTAGAATAGTGCCTGGATAACCACCTAGTTCACCTTCATAAAAAGTATTCCACGGTTTCATTGTTAGAGAGGTTCAACAAACATCAACACATGATAAAATATTACAAAGTAGTTGTAGTGTTTTTTGAAGGTTTTCAACAGCTGAGGTAATTTCTCACTTAGGCCTTCATTTGTAATCAAAACTGGGACCTCTTTCAAAAGGCAAACAGGCTACCCTTTTGGATACCCTGGAGACCCAAAATTGGGAAGCCACCTGAATTAATTGGTATCAGATACAGTGGATTTTCAAAAATTAATTGACAGTAGAGTATGGTCAATGCACTAAGTGGTCATCAACAGCTTTATTGTGAATAGGTCAATATGCTATGGTTTTATAAATTCTTATAAACTCACAATTTTTTACATAAGTTACTTATGAAAGGAAGATGAGGGCTAATATTTTAGTGCATAATATAATATGTAGTGTATAGTAGGAGTATATAATAACATACATAGTAGGTAGTAGTATAATAAAATAATGATAGGATAAATCAAAGGTAAGGAAAGATGCCATAGAAAATGGATTGACACATATATGTGGAATTGAAGGAAAAAATGACACTGGAGAAGAAGATTTGGGGGTTTAAAAGGCATAAAAGTAATTAATAAGAGACAGAATCACTGAAAGAGACTTGAAAATTTGAATGATATGTGAGGGAGTCATAAAGTTAACTTAAATCTTTTTATTACCAAAATACAATTATGAAACAAATGGAAACTTGTCCTCAGTTTTCATTATGGTCCCATCCACCTTCAATGAATGTGCACCACCTTTTCCCTGGTGCTTTGATTCTGCAAGAAAGTTGTGCTAATGCAGCTAACAGACTATGATCCATCCTTTATCTTCTCCACATTAAGCTCTTGTCATTCTTACTCTGTTATCTTTTTTATAGATCTCCATGGACCAACATACATGTAGTGTAAACTTATGATTTATTGAATCAAGTGAGTACAATCTAATCAAAAGCTCCACAAAACCAACAAGCATATCTTCTTTCTCATTTTATTGTCCAAAAACAAATTCTCCTATGATGTTTTTCTCTTTTGCGCCAGGGACGAAAAAGATCCTCCGTATAAGTGGATAGCAGAGCGTCTTAAGCAGAATTTTACCACGTGTTTCGTGTAAAAAGCAACGGGGCCGAGAGAAAACCGCGTATTAAAGATAGTGTCTTGAGTGGATGCATTATAAACGGGTTTTACAGTATGTATTTCTTAGTTTGACAGAATATGTGTTCATCAACGGGGTATTTTTCACGGGAATTTAAAATAAGTGAAACTTGATGCGGTTCGATTCCTGAAGGTTATTTTCATATTATTCATTTAAAACTTTCGTTCTTAACCTTAAATTTTTTTCAAAGCTGATTTTTCTGTTATATTGAAGTAGCCATTAATTGCGAAGAACTTAAACAAGCTTCTGCTTCGTATTCCAATGTAGATAAACTTTTACGTTGAGAAATTTGTTGCTTTGTAATGTTTTCCTTTTTTCAGGTAAGAAGAGCAGTAAACACGTTGCTTTCGAATGCAAATTGTAACTACATTCTTTCAATGGAGTTTATACTACTATGAAGGATTTACTTTAGTTTATATTTACGTCATTAAAAAAGTAACTGTGAAAAGCCCATAAAGATATGTTGCACAAAAGTAACAAAATTATTTAGCCCTCGAATGTTTTTTGATGAACACTGTCGGAAAAAGCGCTTTCGGAATACCATCAGCGTACATCAACTCCAGTTGATGCCTACAGGAGATTGGCACTCGTGCTTCTCGCGAAACATGTAAAATGTTTCTTTTACGTGGATTTGATCACTTTAACGTTTTATATAAAAGTGATTGATTAAGCTATCACAATACAAATATAGGTTTACCACCCATATAGAAGTAAGGCATTCGCCTTACCCCTATATGGGTGGTGAGGTAAAGGCCTGTGATCAACCCTCTTAAAGCAACTTAAAACGAAGAGTTACATTACCTGTGCCTTCAAGTAGGCTCGGTGAATTTCTCTGACTTCAGGTAACTCGTTCCATAACATTTTTTTTGCGTCAGCGATAATTTTTCTATCCGCGGCACGGTTTTCCCATGCAATCAGTTCATGCCTCTTGTCCATTTCCTCTCTGAGTCTCTCAGCTTCCTCTTGCTCGCGTAATTTCCTAGATTTTTCCTTATTCTAGAATATTTGAAGATTACTCGTATTAAAAAAGGTAAATGGGGAAGCTATTCGCGCATTATTGAGTGATTTCAACCTCAATCGAATCAGGCCAATTCTTAGCCATCGCTTTAGACTTCGCATGTTCATCTAGACGGCGTCTTCTTAGAGCTTCTGTCACATCTTTGTCGCATACCTTCCGGTAACGTAAGATGTGGTCGTAATATGCACGGTTTACGTACAATGCCGGTACCGCTTTTTCACGACCATGCTCATCCTTTCTAGGTATATATCCACTACAAAACAGTTTCTTGTCTGCTTTTGAAGCTTGTATGATTCGCAACATTTCTATCCTCTCTTAGGACTAGAACTAAATAAAATGTTTTATCATGTGCTCGACTGCTTACAAATTATAACCTCCATCATACTGAAACTGCAATGATAATTCCCGAACTTATAATTTGAATAGGATAATAGACAATTTAGATCAAAAGTTTACTTTGAGACTATATCTGATCGGCAACTAATTAAAAAAATTTTAAAATTTTGAAAAAGCATTGTTGATAACATTTATTACTTACTGAAACGCGGAAATAGATGTATAATTTTTTTAATATAATGAAAGAGACGTACATGATACATACCCAACGATAATACTTGATTAAACATTATGTTTAATGTAGTAGCAACAATTAGAGAGCAAATAAATAATGAATTTACTACCTTCTCTAATTGGTTAACGTGGATCAGGAAACCTTAATTTGTCAGAAAATGCCTTAAAACCCAAAAAATGAATATAATATATTAAGAATCGGTAATTTCCAGAGCATTCGGTTTACAAGAAATTAGGACATTTATGTTCGTGTGTTTGGTGTTTTTTCTTGGTTATATTTAATAATAATATTTTTTCACCCTTTTACACATTTAATACAACATATATTTGTTATGATCTATTATATGTATAATAATAATATATAAAAGAAATAAATAAAATCAAAAGAACGAAAGAGAAGGGAAGAATATAGGTACCCCAAAGGGAAAAACGTCTTGGGGTTACCTCAAAATATATAAGCATGCAGCCAAAGAATTTACAAATAATCTTGCTGAAACTATAGTAAAAAAAAGAACAAGGATGTGTATATTTAAAATATACTTCCAAATTTTCATTTAAAAAGAGCCTCCTCGAGTCTTTTAAAGCACAAATACAGAGCTTCAGATCGGCCAGATTACCTGGGATGAGAAAAAATAATTTCGGTCACATGCATGCACACGTTTGAAAAGAAAGCCTTTTACTTAATATCGTGTCTTCGGCTGTTGTAAAATATTTTTAAGACCTTATTATATATGAATAAATGTAATACGGCAAAATATCCTTATAAATAACAGAGCTCTGTTGTATATTATTATAAATAACAGAATTGAGAGCTCTGTACTTTTTTAGAAAAATAACTCACACTCGTTCTGGGCTATTTGAATATGTTTTATATTGGAAATATAAGCACCTTTCCAGCAATTTAGGCCATAATGAAGCCTGGAGTCGGCAGGAGAACAATACATATAGTGTAAAACAGGTACAGGGCACATAAATCTCAATATTAAAGTTTCCTAAATTTTACAATTTTTTCCTCTTCCTTTATTTATAAGAAGCTTCCAATTAGTGTAATTATCAATTACAAGCCCTAAATACTTAAGTTCTTCTCTTTCAGTTTTTGTAAATTCTGAACTTAAAAAACCTTAACACGAAAACATCTATAAGAATTATACCTATTATTTCCTTTATACGGGCGTACTTTTTATTAATTATCGGACTGGACTCCCAAATTTCTTTCGATTGTGGTTCTTGAAACCGTGACTTACCGAGAAGAGCAGTTATTCTATGTGAGATCGGTTCCTAAACTTTGACCGCATCTTAACGAACTAACTTTATGTGAGTCCGCGCTATGTGAGGGTACTTACTGTACTTAAGAGAACAACATCTAAGAGAAGTCCGGAAATATTTCGCCAAACGTAATAACTCAAGAATAAAGGGTCGTGAAAGGAGAAGCGAGATCTACGGATTGCGTCATCAACGAATAATGCTATGTCCATTTTTATGAACAAACCCACTCATAAAAGGAGTGAATTGCATTTGTCCATTTTGCTATCTACTAGAAGAGTAAGATGTTTGTAGAATTCTTATTACATATTATGGATTATGTTATATACTATAGATTATACACCACCATCTCACGAAGTTTACTCAATATGTAAACAATGCCATGACGACGCTTTGTAAACAGAGACGGTGGAAATTTAGCGTGCGATATCAGGTACATTTTTACTTTTGTCTTACGTTTTCCCTAAGAAAAGTGTAATTATTATAGGAGTATGGTAGATTTTTGAATCTTTACCTTTGTGAGATTGATATTTCTAGAAATACAAGTGTCTGTCACTCTTGTTATTCCTTTAGAATATAATTGGTGATTGATCGGCAAGATTCATGCTTGTAGGTTACTTGAATCTTTATCTGCGTTAAAATATTTTAAACGAACTAATGCATTCAGTAGAGATCGATAAGTATTAATTAACATGAATATGGGCGATAAATATAAATTTAGTCTAACAAAATTGTTTGCTATTGAAAGGTAAATATTGACCGCACGTGCTTATTTTATTCACATGAAAGCCGGAAGTAAGCAACTAGCAGGTCAAAGTTTGCTGCTTAGACTACAAATACCTCGGCGGTTTACCCTTTATTTGACGAAATGAATAACATCATGAAAATTTTGTGTTGAGAATGGACTATGGGGATTGCGTAATTCCTATGCAGTCTTGGAGGGTCTCCTTCGCGATTTTCTGAGTCACTGTGTTAATTCTTCAAATCGAATGGTTGAGAGTAGCCACCATTTCGTTCTATTCTATGTATCTTCCTACATAGCCGCTCCTGCTCCATCATCAGACGTCATACAATCCCTAAATTTTCTAGGTTACAAATATTCGCAAAAGAATTTTTTCTTCCTCAGTAACTGATAAATCGGAAATTTATTTCGAAGCACATACTGAAATTATTATTGTATTTTTCTGAAATGGGAACATGGATGGGAGTGATGGATAAATAGTTCGATTTTAATCCATGAGCTTGATAGTATGGGGAGAAACTCCTCAATATTAATAGAATAAATTTGTTATATGCCATAAAATGGATACAGGCTAGCATTGAATGCATTCGGTTTAAAAAAAATTTCCTGTTAATTTAACATGAAATACCGTTTGAATCGCATCTGATGGAATGATTACAATAAATATTTACTTTGAATGAAAGCGAGGTGAAATGAAATTGTGATTTCAGTGTACACAATTTTTAAATTTCAATTTTGTTACTTAAATATTTTTATTTCAATATATATATGTAGACATTACTCATTCCGTCGTGAATAATGAAATGATATCCGGTATTCATTAAAAACCATGGTGAATGTGTGTGTGTGTGTCCCAACTAAATGAAGTGTTTATATTGAACACTTTGTCTCGCTAAGTAATAGGTAAAATCGGAAATGTACGAAACCATTTATCCTTTGATAAAATTGAATAGAAAACATGTGGGAATAAATCTAATTAAAGGATATTTCTTTTACTTCACGCAACTTTACTCACACATGCTCTTGTTCATTTGCTTTATGTGAGATGCATCCAATCAATCATCATGTATCTGGGATTGATAGTTTGTTTCTTAAATGTGATCAGTGTGTGGTGTATGAGGGGTGTAGCAATGCTCATTCGTTTATCTTAATTTAAGCTCTTCTCTTCAAGGTGCATCAATTTTAAGAAATGATTTGATGACATTTTCTAGTCCCAATGGTTTGATTTGTACTTTCGATTAGTTGATGAATAAGTCAACATGAAAATTAGAAGAAAATTTAAATACTTACTTTGGTTGATACTGGTCATTAATCCTAGTAAGGAGTGTATCTTTCATGAATCAGTACAGTGCTACTCCATTGTATCACTTATTTCTTCTAAAAACTATCATGATATAATTATCGAATATATAAAAATACTTATTTCATCTTTGAATATTTAGTGATAAAATGAAGGCTTTAATATCTCTCATAATATTCTTTGCTTTAGCAGTGTGTCGTTTACATATTCCAACGTCATGGAGTCCAATGTCTGTGGTAAAGAAGTGAAACCAACAACTTCAAGGAATAGTGTAAGATGGTGGATCCCTTTGAAAGGTGAATATCTTGAATGACTAGGGCAAACAAAGGTCAGAGGTTCGTCGTTGCATGTCCCTCATTAGGACTCCAAAATTGCTGTTTAGTAAAAGTTCAGTCGATTTGTAAAATGTCATTCCTCCGTGAAAACTCAGCAATGATAGATGCAGTGCATAGACCGAATGGGAGGATTTAATATTGGTCAAAATGGATGGAGCGACTTACAACGCATCCACTTAATCAGTCCTAGTAACCGCGCGGCTTTAACATGTATTGAATAGTTTATATCTTATTCTAAAAACGTGCAACAGAAGAATTTAGCTAAGAGTTTATTCCGTGCAGGCAGATTGGAAGTGATGTCTTTAATTATATTACCTGCTTGATTTAAAAAATAACCCTCCTACTATTTCTTTTGAATAAGTGATCATGACATTCTCTTGTAAGCAGCAACGATAACTTTGCTCTAATGAAAATAATGATATTTGTAATATAAAAATGACAAATGAATTAGACTGTTTTACATGAGAGACGATTAGTAAGAAAGACTATGACAATCATAGGACTCTGGAATCTTTTTAGGTAACGCACTGTATGAAGAGCGAAGTGCAATGATCAGTGAATAAATGACTCGCAGAGCAAAGAGGAAACTTCGTCGCCTCTCAACTTTTGGCTAAAACAGATTTGAAAATGCGTTTAACTGAAAATATTTCAAATACTATTATGATAGCCAAAAATTATGGCTCTTTTCCTGTTCTAAACAGCCAGTCATCATTCGTTATTACTGCAGTCATTTCGTGTCAGGCAGGGATGGACCTCATCCTCATACTAATGTATCGGTGACCGGTACTTCCCTGAGGAGCGCAAGGAAATAAACAACACACTATGCATTCCAATGCTCCACTTGTTATACAAAAAAACACTAGGTAGATTCCCTCCAAATCGTATTAAAATTTGCATGTTAATCCCCAGGCCGGAAAGTATGTTGAAATGGAATACTGTGACACGGTTCGATGTAAATCTTTGTGGAGTCAGTGATTCGTGCCGTTGGCGCCACCATCTAATTACTACAGTCCCGTTAGTGATATCATGAAGAATTCTTTGCATCGGTATAACCCTGTAAATTCAGGATCGGGTGAATCCTATGTTAACGATGGTCGAAAACTTTTTACAGATGCCGAAGGGGAATCGGACTTGAATGGGTCAAACGTTAACTTCGTAAGCTTTGACTCGAGGATCCCTATACCTATGGAGGACTCCCGGAGAGATGTAGAACGTACGGAGCAAGGAGACGGCTGGAGTGGCACGAAAAGGGTCGATGAGTCGCCAGAACTGAGCGTAGAGGAAAACGCCGTGGTGGAGCCTAGCGCTCCGAAAGGAGGCTCCGACGTCCTTTTTTGCGTCCCTGCGATTGAGAGCAGGGGAGTTGAAGAAAGGGTTGGAGGCGAGAAGGGGAGAGTGGGGTCGGAGGAGCTTGAAGTTGGCGTCATACTTGGTGCCGAAAGAGTAAAAAATACGCCCACGAAAGGCGAAAATGTGGATCCGATTACACGTGCAATAGGAGAAAGAGAGGAAGAATCGGTTGGAGAAAGTACTACATCTACAAGCCGCTCGACCCAAGCAGAGCGCATTACTCCAGTTGAACACGAGAATCAAAATGTGAGTGGTTCGGAAGTTCTGCCGGTAGAAGAGGACAGAACTTCCATTGAAAAAGGGGATTTGTCATATATGGAAGCATCAAAAATCTGCGAGGGAAAACTAGAAGATACATATTCTAATTTCGATTCGAATCCAGAGGGAGAAATCCTTTCGGACGAGGAGTACATGAGTCTTGATAGCATAATGTTAAGGGGCATAATGTTAAGGGGCTCTAGGTGTGTGAGTGATGAGTTCAAATGGAAGGTTAAACAATTATTTTACAATATTAATAATGAGGTATTACTCCTACCTCCGAGTCCATCCAAGGAAGAGATGAAAGCTTCCTCGAGAGCGAGATATACTGAGCCACACGTTATAGAGTGCTATAAATGTCTGAATGATGGAGACGTATCCCTACAGCGCCGAAACATATTAAACAAGAGATATAGCAAAATCGGTGTAGACAGGGAGGTTTCGGGCGGTTTCGGGGACAACATCTTCTACTCTGATATCGCCTTTGGACCTCGTCTTGAAAAAACAGAGCTAAATAAAACTGGAGGTGACTGTTTTTCCGGCGATTCAGCATCGAAAAAAGGGGACACAAGACTGCGCATCCAATTTCAAAGCGCTGAGAATGCAAGGGAAATGGTTGAGAAAACCAGTAATATGTCCCTCCGGAGAACTCCACCTCCATCGAAATATAATGGATGCGAAGGCACCCGAGGAAGCTCTGTTCCATCTAAGAACAATCCTCGGAATAGATCGCACAAATGCTCAGAAACTACTGCGGAAATTGAGTCGGGAGTGAGTACCGAGACGGAAGCCGAGGTTATAAGTTTCGAGAGGGAAAAAGAAACTTGCGCCTCCGGTAAGGATGGGAAGATCAGAAGAAAAATTTGGAAAATATACAAATTTTCCGTTAAATTTGTGAAAGATAAGGAAAATGAGAAAACTCACTCCTCTGATAAAGGCAATAGCAGTAATGGAAGGAGATGGCGAACAGCGGAAGCAGACGAGGAAGAAAATGAAAGTAAGAGAAGAAAAAGATACTCCCTCCGACCAACTAGCAAAGAGTATTCTTCTTCCTGCGAGGCAGCAAAAGTAAAAGGATGTCTTCCGAAAAATTCATCTCCTTGGGAGAAAATCAAAACTTTCATAAACACAGCCTTGACGAAAAGTAAAGTAAGAGCATTTGGCAAAAGAGTGAGAAATGTATTCAACCGCACCCGACAATAATGGCTTCGTGGGGACTATGTATGGGAATCGTGGGCCAAATCAGGAATAAACAAAGGTTCAATTGAATAGCAATTACTTCTTACTCTACGTGTTATTTAGAACATTTTAGATTTTGCTTATTTCCAGGTATTAGAAATAAAAACGCTTTACAAAAATTCCACATGGATTTGTTTTAATACCACCGGTATCAGACAAATCGGGCGAAGACACGAGCGAATATATGCAAATCATTTGCCAATGAGGAAAGGGTGAGGTGGAGGGAAGGTTAGGGATATTAGGGGAAGGAAGCAACGGGAGGAGTCGAATTCTAATAAGAAAGCAAGTTTTAACTACCAAGATTTATAAATCCTACCAAGTAAAATAAAAACACTCAAATAGCGCGAATATACGTTGCTTTAAATCACCGCGTTATGTAAATAGCGCATTATGAAACGAGCGTATTACGGGAAATATCCTGTATCCATAATTTCCATAATTTCATGCATTTAAACTTTTTCACATTGTGAATATTCCTAACAAGGTTCATTAATTACCAGTGAGTTGTATTTCCAAATATTTTGACTTTGGATAGATATCTGAATATGTTGTCATAGTCTTTATTTTATCGATTCAGTTTCCATTATGTCAAGTTAAATCATACTTGTCTTCAAAATACTCCTTTCCATATTGATTTATCAATCATATTTTCAACATTTGCAGTAAAATTTCTAGGATAAAAGCCATTATCATCCAGAAGAATATAGTCGATTCCTATTATTTTTCTTCATTTCAATAAGCCTTTGTTCTTCATAAAGACTCTTTTAGTTATAACATAACATTTTGTTATTGTAAGGAAACTTCTTGAAAAGTGACTAGAAAAATTCTCTCTGTTGAAATTGAGATTCACAAAGAAAAGATTGATTTTATTGAGAAATCTCATTTGCTTTAAGTTAAGCTGTTTAGGTAAATTTATTTTTAAGGACCAGCATTTTAAAATGTGCTTGCTTGCTTGTTTTGCTATTAGGTATTCACACATGCTAAATTCATACTTTTTTCTTTCTTTAGATAGATTTTTCAAAGAAATCTTTCCATTTAATAAAACTGCTGTTTCATTTTCATGAATTTTGGCAAACAATTTCTAGCATATGGTATAGCATTACAAATGACAGGATAAATAATTTTTCATATTTCTATGATGAGTCTAAGATCCTTTTATTTCCAGTGAATTTGATCATAAATAACATTCATAGTTAAAATTGGGTATTCTTTTCAAAGCAACAACTTATGGAAGTATATCCTTAGCAATTAATTTAATTTTTCATTTTTATATCATATTTCAATCAATATCCTGGATTAGCATTATAAAAAGTTATTTTTAATAAATAACAGACTAAGTTTCAACATAGAGGTTAAACATACACAAAATTCTGCCTGACTTCTTACTTTTCAAAACAAAATATGATACATTTCAAGGAAATAAAGTAGCTTAAAAAAATAAAATAAATAATATGATTTATGTAGTTGGAATTTCAGCAAAACATGACCATGATAATTAGCTAAGGCTTTTCATGCAGATGATTCATATTCCATGGATTCTTCTTTACTCATAATCTTTGATTGCAGTATTTCTTAAAATCAGGTAAATTTTCTATTAATACCTTGCTTTGGTATTGATTTTTTATTTTGGTCTCATCTTTTCATGAGCCAACCTGCTCTGAGATCTTTGCATGCCCTATTCTTTAAATATTTTCATATAGAAGTTCATGTATAGTTTTCAGTAAACTAGGTCTGAATTCAATGTTTATCATTTAGTTGCAAAAGCAGCTCAAAAAGCATTTTTTATGAAATTAAAATTTTAAATACAATATTTCATTGAAAATATTCATATGTAGAAGATATTCATGTATTCTTAACTGAAATATTATGGAAGCAAATGACCATAAGGCCTAGAGAAAATTTGACTTGTAGATCTTGTGTATGTTCCATTAATTCTTTATCATATATTTTATGTTGCTTGCTATCTTTGTTTGTTTTCTGTAATTTGTTCAATAGATTCCTTTCTCTTAATTTGCTCAACTTTTGTTTGAATGTTCTTGAGATATGTGGCAAATTCTCAAACTCCTTCTGTTGAGACTGCAGGAACCTGGTTAATCACTTCCACCACACGCCAATAATCACCATCACTATCGCCCTCAACATCACTCTCTGGAATATTAAACAGCAATACATTGTACAACCTCATCTGCCTGTCATGAACTTTGCCAATAAGCGACTCAAACACCTCATCGGAAGTTACGACAGTTACTCAAGTCAGCAAGAGAGGTTTTTAGCTCAGTCTTGAACAACCCCAAGATTGATTTAAGCTCTTGTAGACCAGTCAAGTTGTAGCCAGGTATAGAGTTCATTTTCGTGCAACTAACACAAAAATACTTAAGTTGGGACTTGCTGGAGAGGGATTGAATAACAGACCGCGACAGTCCAGAGCATGCCAAAGTATTGTGTACACAAAGTACACAGCGACAGCAATTGATAATGTCTCCATCAGTTAAATCAGCACCACAAGTAATGCAAACCTCAACACTTATTACTGACATCGTGGAGGATAATTGTATTACGTACCACAAGTTATTAGTATGATACCAAAAATCATTGGGAAGCAGTGCTAATGTCAGCCTCAGGCATGCCAGTGTTAGGCCTACAGAGGACGTGACAAAAACCCAGAACATACTGGATGTAATAACAAGGTGGATTGTAATCCCTAACAGTCCCTTAGAAAGGAAACAATACATTGAAAAGTACGCCTTTTCCATGCTATAGGCAATTCATTTATTTTCATCCCCTTGGGTCATTAGAATATAAATATTCATTCTCTATATAACAAATTTATTCAAAGGAAAGTAAATGATTATCACTGGCAGCACAGTCCTCAGCATTAAAATAAAGAAAATTGTATCATATGACAGTAAAAAACACTAATATGAAGAAAAACAAAATAGTACCTGCTATAAAATAAAAATAAATAACCTGTTACATAAAGTGATAAATGAAATAGATAAAAGTAATGGAAATGGGCCCTGTATAGTAATGATAAAAAAATATCTCAACTTTATGACAAAAGAGAGACTGCTTCAAAATAAAAATTAAGAAATGGCTTCTGCTTTATAGTAATAAATAATTTTATATAAAAAACCTGCTTCTTTAAAGATAATAACAATAAAAAAAATCAATCATAGAATATCCAAATAAAAGATACATATGTAAACTTATTTCCTTAGGTTCCTTAATCTGAAAAGTTCATACAAAATAGTACAAAAGATTGTACCTTATGTCCAATGTATGGTACGACAACTAAGATCATGAATTTAAAGCTAACGTATGTAAGGGGTATGTAGAGGAATAGTATGTTTGTATGTATACAATTTTTATTGTAAGTATGCGTGTATTTTATATCCATGTATTATTTTGTATGTATGACCTTCCAGAGTATACGTCTGTCCCAGTACATGCAGAAATGGCTATAGTGGTAAATAAAAACAGAATGGAATTGAACAATGTTATTTATAAATTTCCTTTCCTTCTCAGACTTAGATTATGTTCTAATATCCTTAGATATTATCATATCATTGCAAACAAAGTACACTTCCAATTTATTTTCTCCAACACGTAAGTTAACATGAAGGTTCATCTCCAACCTTCATATAGTAAAATTTATAAAACCTTATCAAAACTCATCTTAAAAGGAATTGCTGCCTTCGAGTCAGCTGAAGTAATAAACCATAGAATGAAATTCCATTTTAGTGCAGCAATTAACCTTTTTGTGTAGACCTTTTACGAGGTGGCGGAGTAGCAAAAGATGGATCCTGCATCACAGAAAGCGCTGCACTCTCACAAGAACTGGACACAATATGAGATGTAGAAGCAATCACTTCTCTTTGCTGGCCAGGTACTCTCGTGCTAAGGGCTTTTAAATGCAATATTACAAGTTATTAATAATGTCCAAATGTCCTTGGAATGTTTTGATCAAGCCATTGATAAATACCTCAACAATTTAGTGATAATTTTCAATGATACAATATGATTTAAAATGAGTATATAGGTTGGGATTCTTCAAAGTATAAACGAACAAAACCGTGTAAATATTACCACATTTCTGTCTCAAATGCTCAAAACTGCAGGAGAGTACTTCACAAAAATTACTGTTTACTGGAAAGCTGTTTTTCTCTGCTCACTCGTCTCTTAGGAACATGTGATTGCTTATGATGTTTCTTCATTTCTCGAATGGGATGAGGAGTGACTTCATACCCAAGACGGCCTTCTTGACTTGACTATGAAATCTATAAACCACACTCACTGGATCCCTGTGGATATTTATAGGCAATTACATTTCCCTGTTCCGCATACCTTAGTCTGAAATAAAGAATGTAGGAAAATTCAGCATCTCTTATAAAATTTTAGGCAGTATAAATGCTTAACTGAAAAGTTTCAAAGAAAAGTTTTAGGTGGCTATTTTGGGGAAACCCAAATGATTCCACTTGGAGGGAATATGAAATTGATACAATCATTAGTTCCAAGATCTTCATCCAACAATCCTTATAATTTTCAACGTAATGTAGAAAGATTGTTAAAATTTTAACTCTCCAATCCTTATTGATAATACATTGAGAAGAGTAAATTCGTCAAAGTTCATTCATTTAGCGGCCTACTCAAACACACTGTAGTTGTAGTAGTGCTATTGTGGAAAATGCTTCGACAGCTGAGGTCACGTGAGATCCCACCGGGAATCGAACCCGGACCGCTTTCATTGAAGTCGAACTCGCTGCTCACACAGCTATCCGGGAGTCCCATAAACACTCTGTAAATTCATTGATTGAAGAATCGGAGAAGTTAAGATAATGAACATTACTTATATATCGCATAAAAAAGTCTTTTATGAAAACATAATAAACAATATGCATTCAAATAATTAAACCGTATCCTTACACTCCCATATATATTTGTTCACGCTTCTCCATGATAGAACAAGAGAAATCATATACCGCCCTTCTCCAGTATGAATTCGTAGCGATGGTATGAGTGTTCAGGAAGTCAATTTTGGCGGAATCGGTGCGGTCACTTTTGTGCAGTTGACTCATAAAAGTCGGAGCATTTGAACGGAGCGAACCTGTCTGTGCTGGAGTGTCTCAAAGTTGGACTCCTTGGCAATGTAAGAACTTTTGAGAAGTCTATACATCTAGTTTTTCAATATTTATCGGTGTTATATCTTACGGATGACTCTTCGCGATTGCAACGAACTTCCGATTCGATGATTTTATATTACTCCTAGGCCTTATTCCTATTCTAGTGTCCTGATAACTTCGTCTCTGAGCGGCAGTTTGCACTGTGCTATTCGCCCGCGCTAAATAATAATTCTTCACTATGTTGCAAGCAAAGTCGCCGGACGTTGAGGTTTTAGGAGGCTGTCAGCGCTCTCCTTCTCGGAAGATGGGTACGTACTTTACAGTTTGCCTCTTGTAGTGTAAGAATATCCTAAACGTTATAATATCTTCTCGATGAAATCATGGTATTGAAATCTCGTTGGAGAGACTGCCGTCTAAATATGTGTAAGAGAAACTGAAGTTCCTACTCCAGAGTAGTTGATTCTCCCGGGGGCAAAAGATGTAGGTAGTTAGTTTTAAAAATAATTTAAAGAAGTACATGAAGCATCTCTCACGTTCCCTTAATTCTATGAGAGAAATTATCAGACTGTGAGGAATTTCCCTCTGATTCGAACTTGGCTCAAGGTATTCTGGTTAATGTTTTCCTTTCAATTTTCCGACAGAATAATTCTTTCAAAGAGTTAAAATGAACTTAACATGCATATTTTCGGCACTCTTTGCCTCATCTGCGGTCGGTTCTTAGATTAAATATATGCATTATGGAAAGCGAGACGTTGAATTTCAATAAAGTGCAAGAACTTATATTAATCCTTCTCTTTTTACCCTACAATCAAAGCTGCTTTACATGAATGAATAATTGATAAAATCCATTAATGTGGAAATATATGAATTTCTTTTTCTTTCAAATTAGCATGTCGTTCCACAAAAGCATTAAAATTATATGATTGAGGCCTTTTAATTAACTTAGAAAATGGAAATGATTATGCTTGTGCATATCTCGTAATACATTTTCATTGCATAAAAACCTCCTCTCGTTATTGCTGAGTATAGTTTCATTTTAATTTTCCATATGCAGAGTTCATAATGTAAATAACCCCAGGATATAAAGCCTTTCTCACCCAATTTATTTCTTTTTGTTACATCATTTGACAATGTTCGATGGCGTGGTAAATTTTAAATGAGTGCCATAGAGAAATTTTGAGTGTTGAGACTGACTTTTCAAATACACATTCAAGGAAATCACGTTGTTTTGAGCTCTTTTCGTAAGATCTTACATAGCAATATAATTCCAATGCATTCCTTTCTCAATTTATCTCGGAGGCCTACGAGTTTCACAAAGACATCAACCTTGGCGTCTTCGACCGCTGGGATGGGATTCCACAGCTGAAGGAAGGATTGCAGGAATTGGCCTCGGGATTCATGGTTATAATTTGACCAGAGGTCCTGCAGCGGTGAGATCCTCTCCAGGGCGAGAAGAACGACCCGGCACAATTCGCCCTCCTTCCCTTCAGGTGACCGCGAAGAGATAGGGGAGTGATATTTGTGTGTAGTGAGTGCTCTGCGAGTGGAAAAGTTAGTGAATCGTGATTTGAAATGTGTGCAGTTTTCAGTGGTCAGTGTGTGTAGTATTCGGTGATATACGCGAACTCATGCAATGATTATTGGAAGGTAAGTTAATATTCTTACTTTACATCCTCATATTATTGGGTGATAGGCATCAGAGGTCATTCCAGAAGCAGTGGTAGGTTAATAATGCCGTTATTAACGGGAGCACGGCATTGACGTCTATAGTATGACATTCATAATATTGAATGCTAATTATTTAAACGAAAGCATTGTATTTATACAGCGACATAATTCAAAATATGATTTTTGAAATAGTTAATTATTCCAACAGAAATCATTAAAAATTTAATGAAAATAGTTTTTGTTTTGACAGCAAGGTACTACTAGAGTCAAAGTTTGGCGGAAATCTATTTTCATAACTTTTAAATCAAGTGTTACGATCGAAAGTATTGCGTTGTAAAATCGAGTTACATTAAAATAAGATCACTGACACAGTCCATTGGCTGATCCCAAATAATATAAAATATAACAAGTATTGATTTGACTTCCGGGCACGGTCGGAGCCAAGGCTCTTCGGAAAGCTACTCGCAATACATCCAACAGAAAAGTTACAATGGGAACTTATGTACTCGTTATGTTGCTGTTTATGAATAAACAAATCGAGAAATAGATTTTAATTCGGTAGTTTATGGCAGCCAAGCTGAAATGCCCCTCGATACTCGTTGTGATTAGAAATTAACCATCTTTTTTACGGGTTGATCTATTTATTAGGCTTACGCTCGCCACGGATTTATATTGAGACTTATTGAACTATCTATAAAATTTCTATGGAGATCAAGAATTTGGCAACAGTGGAGTAGTTCTTGCTAATTTCAATTTGGGTAATCTAATATTTCTGTATCACCTTCCACGCACTGGATAAGTCACAGTTTTTCGTATAGCAAACTTCACCACAGGAAATATTTAAATAGTCTGATGGTTGCCATCAGTTGGAAAATTTGATAAATAACATGCTAATCGAGACTTACTCGACCATAATTATACGAAATTATTGCAGGTGTTAACTTTGATACCTTGATTTATGATGTTAGTCACCGAAAACGCCTATATGATAGCGCGGCAATACCCTATGAACTCAGAATGTAACAGAGGCATCGTTCATCCACGATTCATATATAAGGCATTCATTATGAATAAAAGGTTTTTTTTAGAAGAATTCAATTTGTTTTAATCTATGATTCTAACATCTCTTACGGATGTGTTAAGAGTAGGACATGTAAATTAGGTGAATCCTCCGTGATTTTTTATCGGCGAAGCAAATCTAGTTTCGTTAAGGTAATCGGAAATAATCATCAGCTAAATGGAATGCCTTTAGCTTTCTTAGGGTGATCATAAAAACACTATTCGCTCCAATCGCGTTGTTTCACAGGAAAAATGTAGCATGATGAGGAATAGCCCCCTTTAAAATTTCAAATCCAACCCTTGCACCGGGTGTTAAACAAGGAAAAGAAAAATTAGTTGAGCTCAAGACCGCGGGGCAGGTATTTGAGTATTTCTAACGGTTGGTGCATAAAGAGGTGTATGGGATACCAAAGTCAAACATTGCAGGGACGTCTTAGAACCTACCACTGCTTCTGGAATGACCTCTGATGCCTATCACCTAATAATATGAGTGTACTAAAAAAGATGGTTAACTTCTCATCACAACGAGTATCAAGGGGCATTTCAGCTTGGCTGCCATAAACTACCGAATTAAAATCTATTTCTCGATTTGTTTATTCATAAACAGCAACATAACGAGTAACTTCCCATTGTAACTTTTCTGTTGGATGTATTGCGAGTAGCTTTCCGAAGAGCCTTGGCTCCGACCGTACCCGGAAGTCAAATCAATACTTGTTATATTTTATATTATTTGGGATCAGCCAATGGACTGTGTCAGTGATCTTATTTTAATGTAACTCGATTTTACAACGCAATACTTTCGATCGTAACACTTGATTAAAAAGTTATGAAAATAGATTTCCGCCAAACTTTGACTCTAGTAGTACCTTGCTGTCAAAACAAAAACTATTTTCATTAAATTTTTAATGACTTCTGTTGGAATAATTAACTATTCCAAAAATCATATTTTGAATTATGTTGCTGTATAAATACAATGCTTTCGTTTAAATAATTAGCATTCAATATTATGAATGTCATACTATAGACGTCAATGCCGTGCTCCCGTTATCGCTGCTCCAATGTTTGAATACAAATAATTACATGATAAAATACGAATAAGAAGGATGTGTGTGAATTAGTACATGATCGTTTTTATCCTAGTGCCAATATATGCACGACTTTCATACTTTCGATGACTTAGAATCGATTAATTAGTACTCAAAGCGCAGATAGTAGTTTACTATACGCTCAGTCATCAACAGTTGTAGTGTTAATAATTGTCTTTTAATTGTAATTGAAAATACATTGTGTAATTTTAAATTTATAAAATCACTTGTAAAAAAACATTTAAAATGATACAAGTAAATAAAAAATATTTGCTCAAATTTTTTGTGTATTCAATTCTTTCCTGGAAAAGGAGTAGCTTCTGACATTATTATTATCTCCAGGGATTTGAACTTTGTAGTCTAAATTAGACGTAGAATATTTTACATTGCTCTCAAGTTTGACTTGGAGATATATTTCAAAATATTGTAATAGAACTTTGCATTTGAATCTGAAATAAATTATGTTAAATTTTTTATTTGTATAAATTGCTTAATAAATACTTTATTAAGATAATTAATTCGCATGAATTCAATTGCATTCGGGAAAAAACTATTAAACTTAATTATTGCTTAATCCTAGCTGAATTAAAAAAATAATAAGCTTCATCTCAATTAAACGCAAAGAGATCATAAATTTATTGGCATTTGCCTGACATTGATTCAGTATGTAGCGATGTGAATTCTACCGTTTCAAATAAGAAAAAAGGAAGTAAATACTCGTGTGTATTCTATTGAGATTCATACGGTATCACTGTACACTGCGCAATCAGAACGCTAACAGTGCAATGTTCAATGATTGTAGAAAATTAACTTTCGTGTTTACCGGTAAGAAACACACTTATCGCTACTCTACTGTCTCTGTACACTGAGAATTTCACGGCGCGTTTTATGTCAGAATCGCTTGTCTGTTGCTAGACTTCGGTATGCTCCTCTTTACAATGGAAATATTTTTTCTTCGAAGAATGATTTTTTATTTACATCAGAATCAAACGTCCTACCAATTCTAAGAAATGATATCGAGGAGTAACATCAAAAATTAAGGGAAACGTTTCATTATAGAGATAAATTTCCTACGCCTTTTTAATATCTTGCCACTTGTTCGATATGTCTATGCCCATTTTGGCCAACAGAATAAATGCAATTCCGCTGTTTAACGTTACAAATGATCTTTTTAACGCAATCTTTCAAATTGTTGAAGGCTGTCTATCGCTTTCGAATGTTTTGAAATGCTAGATGTGTTCTGTCAAACGATAAAGCGATTATGTATAAACTTTGAAACTTTTGATTTCGTAGAGAAAACCTCCGATAGATTTTACATGTGGATTTAATCTTTAAGCGCATGTTTACTCCAGTAAATTTATTCTGGTTTTAAAATCGGCGTGATAGATGTGATTGACCTAGTTTTTTCACTCGATCAAATCCTGTCAATCAATGTGTAGTTAACTACAGTTTGGATTTATTTTATAAAAAGTAATTTATACTTAATTACTCGTTATTAAAGTGAAAGTAAATGATATTTTTGCAGGGTATCTATGTGGAAAGGTAGCTGTTATTCATGCCACTGGTGGTTGATTCTTCGCCGAACTTGATGTTTTCTTCTTTGTCAAACCTTTCCCTTCGTGTCATCGTTAGTAATTTGGGGTTCAACATTAAGTTGTACTAGAGGATGAAATCTCATGAGTCGTGAGAGCATCATGCTAATGAAAACTTGCATCTGCAAGTAGGAGAACATAGTGATGTGGCGAATGAGTGGTGTGATATGCAAGCAGTGTTGTTATATCATCTGGAGGACTTTTTGCAGTATGCTAAGAGGTGTTCAGTTCCTCACTGCTTTTGAGTAAACAATCATGGAAGTATGTTGTAACTTTCTTTCTTCATTTCATATTCTTGTCATGAAGCCAGGCTCTAAATTCTTCTGAAATGTATAATGCTAGTTGCAGTCAGGTTCTCCCTTCTTGTGTTTTGATATATAGCTTATCTTCCCTTGGTTTCTCAAAGGCATCATTTCTTTACAAAAGGCTAGTGCAGTCTTTGGATGGATTTTGCATGTTGCAAATAATTATATATGTTGCAATTAATCGTGTATTCATTGTTATTCAGAAATTGTTGTGGTTATCTGTTGTTTATTCTTTCATTTAAGAAGTGTTTGCAAATATCTATAGCCATAATCTCTTACATTTCAACTTCTTCAAGTAAGACATTCCAATCTGCTGATCCAGTATATTGGATAGGGTATTGGCCTAGATTTTAAATTTTCTTTGTCAGATTGATTCTTATAGTTCATTCAGAAGTTGGCAGTTAGTTCTCTTGTTAATGGATTGCTTGAGTTTCTGATTCAAGACTAGCGTCGACTTATTCTTTCATCCTCTAATGACAATTATTTCATAATTTCATGCATTTAAACTTTTTCACATTGTGAATATTCCTAACAAGGTTCATTAATTACCAGTGAGTTGTATTTCCAAATATTTTGACTTTGGATAGATATCTGAATATGTTGTCATAGTCTTTATTTTATCGATTCAGTTTCCATTATGTCAAGTTAAATCATACTTGTCTTCAAAATACTCCTTTCCATATTGATTTATCAATCATATTTTCAACATTTGCAGTAAAATTTCTAGGATAAAAGCCATTATCATCCAGAAGAATATAGTCGATTCCTATTATTTTTCTTCATTTCAATAAGCCTTTGTTCTTCATAAAGACTCTTTTAGTTATAACATAACATTTTGTTATTGTAAGGAAACTTCTTGAAAAGTGACTAGAAAAATTCTCTCTGTTGAAATTGAGATTCACAAAGAAAAGATTGATTTTATTGAGAAATCTCATTTGCTTTAAGTTAAGCTGTTTAGGTAAATTTATTTTTAAGGACCAGCATTTTAAAATGTGCTTGCTTGCTTGTTTTGCTATTAGGTATTCACACATGCTAAATTCATACTTTTTTCTTTCTTTAGATAGATTTTTCAAAGAAATCTTTCCATTTAATAAAACTGCTGTTTCATTTTCATGAAGTTTGGCAAACAATTTCTAGCATATGGTATAGCATTACAAATGACAGGATAAATAATTTTTCATATTTCTATGATGAGTCTAAGATCCTTTTATTTCCAGTGAATTTGATCATAAATAACATTCATAGTTAAAATTGGGTATTCTTTTCAAAGCAACAACTTATGGAAGTATATCCTTAGCAATTAATTTAATTTTTCATTTTTATATCATATTTCAATCAATATCCTGGATTAGCATTATAAAAAGTTATTTTTAATAAATAACAGACTAAGTTTCAACATAGAGGTTAAACATACACAAAATTCTGCCTGACTTCTTACTTTTCAAAACAAAATATGATACATTTCAAGGAAATAAAGTAGCTTAAAAAAATAAAATAAATAATATGATTTATGTAGTTGGAATTTCAGCAAAACATGACCATGAGAATTAGCTAAGGCTTTTCATGCAGATGATTCATATTCCATGGATTCTTCTTTACTCGTAATCTTTGATTGCAGTATTTCTTAAAATCAGGTAAATTTTCTATTAATACCTTGCTTTGGTATTGATTTTTTATTTTGGTCTCATCTTTTCATGAGCCAACCTGCTCTGAGATCTTTGCATGCCCTATTCTTTAAATATTTTCATATAGAAGTTCATGTATAGTTTTCAGTAAACTAGGTCTGAATTCAATGTTTATCATTTAGTTGCAAAAGCAGCTCAAAAAGCATTTTTTATGAAATTAAAATTTTAAATACAATATTTCATTGAAAATATTCATATGTAGAAGATATTCATGTATTCTTAACTGAAATATTATGGAAGCAAATGACCATAAGGCCTAGAGAAAATTTGACTTGTAGATCTTGTGTATGTTCCATTAATTCTTTATCATATATTTTATGTTGCTTGCTATCTTTGTTTGTTTTCTGTAATTTGTTCAATAGATTCCTTTCTCTTAATTTGCTCAACTTTTGTTTGAATGTTCTTGAGATATGTGGCAAATTCTCAAACTCCTTCTGTTGAGACTGCAGGAACCTGGTTAATCACTTCCACCACACGCCAATAATCACCATCACTATCGCCCTCAACATCACTCTCTGGAATATTAAACAGCAATACATTGTACAACCTCATCTGCCTGTCATGAACTTTGCCAATAAGCGACTCAAACACCTCATCGGAAGTTACGACAGTTACTCAAGTCAGCAAGAGAGGTTTTTAGCTCAGTCTTGAACAACCCCAAGATTGATTTAAGCTCTTGTAGACCAGTCAAGTTGTAGCCAGGTATAGAGTTCATTTTCGTGCAACTAACACAAAAATACTTAAGTTGGGACTTGCTGGAGAGGGATTGAATAACAGACCGCGACAGTCCAGAGCATGCCAAAGTATTGTGTACACAAAGTACACAGCGACAGCAATTGATAATGTCTCCATCAGTTAAATCAGCACCACAAGTAATGCAAACCTCAACACTTATTACTGACATCGTGGAGGATAATTGTATTACGTACCACAAGTTATTAGTATGATACCAAAAATCATTGGGAAGCAGTGCTAATGTCAGCCTCAGGCATGCCAGTGTTAGGCCTACAGAGGACGTGACAAAAACCCAGAACATACTGGATGTAATAACAAGGTGGATTGTAATCCCTAACAGTCCCTTAGAAAGGAAACAATACATTGAAAAGTACGCCTTTTCCATGCTATAGGCAATTCATTTATTTTCATCCCCTTGGGTCATTAGAATATAAATATTCATTCTCTATATAACAAATTTATTCAAAGGAAAGTAAATGATTATCACTGGCAGCACAGTCCTCAGCATTAAAATAAAGAAAATTGTATCATATGACAGTAAAAAACACTAATATGAAGAAAAACAAAATAGTACCTGCTATAAAATAAAAATAAATAACCTGTTACATAAAGTGATAAATGAAATAGATAAAAGTAATGGAAATGGGCCCTGTATAGTAATGATAAAAAAATATCTCAACTTTATGACAAAAGAGAGACTGCTTCAAAATAAAAATTAAGAAATGGCTTCTGCTTTATAGTAATAAATAATTTTATATAAAAAACCTGCTTCTTTAAAGATAATAACAATAAAAAAAATCAATCATAGAATATCCAAATAAAAGATACATATGTAAACTTATTTCCTTAGGTTCCTTAATCTGAAAAGTTCATACAAAATAGTACAAAAGATTGTACCTTATGTCCAATGTATGGTACGACAACTAAGATCATGAATTTAAAGCTAACGTATGTAAGGGGTATGTAGAGGAATAGTATGTTTGTATGTATACAATTTTTATTGTAAGTATGCGTGTATTTTATATCCATGTATTATTTTGTATGTATGACCTTCCAGAGTATACGTCTGTCCCAGTACATGCAGAAATGGCTATAGTGGTAAATAAAAACAGAATGGAATTGAACAATGTTATTTATAAATTTCCTTTCCTTCTCAGACTTAGATTATGTTCTACTATCCTTAGATATTATCATATCATTGCAAACAAAGTACACTTCCAATTTATTTTCTCCAACACGTAAGTTAACATGAAGGTTCATCTCCAACCTTCATATAGTAAAATTTATAAAACCTTATCAAAACTCATCTTAAAAGGAATTGCTGCCTTCGAGTCAGCTGAAGTAATAAACCATAGAATGAAATTCCATTTTAGTGCAGCAATTAACCTTTTTGTGTAGACCTTTTACGAGGTGGCGGAGTAGCAAAAGATGGATCCTGCATCACAGAAAGCGCTGCACTCTCACAAGAACTGGACACAATATGAGATGTAGAAGCAATCACTTCTCTTTGCTGGCCAGGTACTCTCGTGCTAAGGGCTTTTAAATGCAATATTACAAGTTATTAATAATGTCCAAATGTCCTTGGAATGTTTTGATCAAGCCATTGATAAATACCTCAACAATTTAGTGATAATTTTCAATGATATAATATGATTTAAAATGAGTATATAGGTTGGGATTCTTCAAAGTATAAACGAACAAAACCGTGTAAATATTACCACATTTCTGTCTCAAATGCTCAAAACTGCAGGAGAGTACTTCACAAAAATTACTGTTTACTGGAAAGCTGTTTTTCTCTGCTCACTCGTCTCTTAGGAACATGTGATTGCTTATGATGTTTCTTCATTTCTCGAATGGGATGAGGAGTGACTTCATACCCAAGACGGCCTTCTTGACTTGACTATGAAATCTATAAACCACACTCACTGGATCCCTGTGGATATTTATAGGCAATTACATTTCCCTGTTCTGCATACCTTAGTCTGAAATAAAGAATGTAGGAAAATTCAGCATCTCTTATAAAATTTTAGGCAGTATAAATGCTTAACTGAAAAGTTTCAAAGAAAAGTTTTAGGTGGCTATTTTGGGGAAACCCAAATGATTCCACTTGGAGGGAATATGAAATTGATACAATCATTAGTTCCAAGATCTTCATCCAACAATCCTTATAATTTTCAACGTAATGTAGAAAGATTGTTAAAATTTTAACTCTCCAATCCTTATTGATAATACATTGAGAAGAGTAAATTCGTCAAAGTTCATTCATTTAGCGGCCTACTCAAACACACTGTAGTTGTAGTAGTGCTATTGTGGAAAATGCTTCGACAGCTGAGGTCACGTGAGATCCCACCGGGAATCGAACCCGGACCGCTTTCATTGAAGTCGAACTCGCTGCTCACACAGCTATCCGGGAGTCCCATAAACACTCTGTAAATTCATTGATTGAAGAATCGGAGAAGTTAAGATAATGAACATTACTTATATATCGCATAAAAAAGTCTTTTATGAAAACATAATAAACAATATGCATTCAAATAATTAAACCGTATCCTTACACTCCCATATATATTTGTTCACGCTTCTCCATGATAGAACAAGAGAAATCATATACCGCCCTTCTCCAGTATGAATTCGTAGCGATGGTATGAGTGTTCAGGAAGTCAATTTTGGCGGAATCGGTGCGGTCACTTTTGTGCAGTTGACTCATAAAAGTCGGAGCATTTGAACGGAGCGAACCTGTCTGTGCTGGAGTGTCTCAAAGTTGGACTCCTTGGCAATGTAAGAACTTTTGAGAAGTCTATACATCTAGTTTTTCAATATTTATCGGTGTTATATCTTACGGATGACTCTTCGCGATTGCAACGAACTTCCGATTCGATGATTTTATATTACTCCTAGGCCTTATTCCTATTCTAGTGTCCTGATAACTTCGTCTCTGAGCGGCAGTTTGCACTGTGCTATTCGCCCGCGCTAAATAATAATTCTTCACTATGTTGCAAGCAAAGTCGCCGGACGTTGAGGTTTTAGGAGGCTGTCAGCGCTCTCCTTCTCGGAAGATGGGTACGTACTTTACAGTTTGCCTCTTGTAGTGTAAGAATATCCTAAACGTTATAATATCTTCTCGATGAAATCATGGTATTGAAATCTCGTTGGAGAGACTGCCGTCTAAATATGTGTAAGAGAAACTGAAGTTCCTACTCCAGAGTAGTTGATTCTCCCGGGGGCAAAAGATGTAGGTAGTTAGTTTTAAAAATAATTTAAAGAAGTACATGAAGCATCTCTCACGTTCCCTTAATTCTATGAGAGAAATTATCAGACTGTGAGGAATTTCCCTCTGATTCGAACTTGGCTCAAGGTATTCTGGTTAATGTTTTCCTTTCAATTTTCCGACAGAATAATTCTTTCAAAGAGTTAAAATGAACTTAACATGCATATTTTCGGCACTCTTTGCCTCATCTGCGGTCGGTTCTTAGATTAAATATATGCATTATGGAAAGCGAGACGTTGAATTTCAATAAAGTGCAAGAACTTATATTAATCCTTCTCTTTTTACCCTACAATCAAAGCTGCTTTACATGAATGAATAATTGATAAAATCCATTAATGTGGAAATATATGAATTTCTTTTTCTTTCAAATTAGCATGTCGTTCCACAAAAGCATTAAAATTATATGATTGAGGCCTTTTAATTAACTTAGAAAATGGAAATGATTATGCTTGTGCATATCTCGTAATACATTTTCATTGCATAAAAACCTCCTCTCGTTATTGCTGAGTATAGTTTCATTTTAATTTTCCATATGCAGAGTTCATAATGTAAATAACCCCAGGATATAAAGCCTTTCTCACCCAATTTATTTCTTTTTGTTACATCATTTGACAATGTTCGATGGCGTGGTAAATTTTAAATGAGTGCCATAGAGAAATTTTGAGTGTTGAGACTGACTTTTCAAATACACATTCAAGGAAATCACGTTGTTTTGAGCTCTTTTCGTAAGATCTTACATAGCAAGATAATTTCAATGCATTCCTTTCTCAATTTATCTCGGAGGCCTACGAGTTTCACAAAGACATCAACCTTGGCGTCTTCGACCGCTGGGATGGGATTCCACAGCTGAAGGAAGGATTGCAGGAATTGGCCTCGGGATTCATGGTTATAATTTGACCAGAGGTCCTGCAGCGGTGAGATCCTCTCCAGGGCGAGAAGAACGACCCGGCACAATTCGCCCTCCTTCCCTTCAGGTGACCGCGAAGAGATAGGGGAGTGATATTTGTGTGTAGTGAGTGCTCTGCGAGTGGAAAAGTTAGTGAATCGTGATTTGAAATGTGTGCAGTTTTCAGTGGTCAGTGTGTGTAGTATTCGGTGATATACGCGAACTCATGCAATGATTATTGGAAGGTAAGTTAATATTCTTACTTTACATCCTCATATTATTGGGTGATAGGCATCAGAGGTCATTCCAGAAGCAGTGGTAGGTTAATAATGCCGTTATTAACGGGAGCACGGCATTGACGTCTATAGTATGACATTCATAATATTGAATGCTAATTATTTAAACGAAAGCATTGTATTTATACAGCGACATAATTCAAAATATGATTTTTGAAATAGTTAATTATTCCAACAGAAATCATTAAAAATTTAATGAAAATAGTTTTTGTTTTGACAGCAAGGTACTACTAGAGTCAAAGTTTGGCGGAAATCTATTTTCATAACTTTTTAATCAAGTGTTACGATCGAAAGTATTGCGTTGTAAAATCGAGTTACATTAAAATAAGATCACTGACACAGTCCATTGGCTGATCCCAAATAATATAAAATATAACAAGTATTGATTTGACTTCCGGGCACGGTCGGAGCCAAGGCTCTTCGGAAAGCTACTCGCAATACATCCAACAGAAAAGTTACAATGGGAACTTATGTACTCGTTATGTTGCTGTTTATGAATAAACAAATCGAGAAATAGATTTTAATTCGGTAGTTTATGGCAGCCAAGCTGAAATGCCCCTCGATACTCGTTGTGATTAGAAATTAACCATCTTTTTTACGGGTTGATCTATTTATTAGGCTTACGCTCGCCACGGATTTATATTGAGACTTATTGAACTATCTATAAAATTTCTATGGAGATCAAGAATTTGGCAACAGTGGAGTAGTTCTTGCTAATTTCAATTTGGGTAATCTAATATTTCTGTATCACCTTCCACGCACCGGATAAGTCACAGTTTTTCGTATAGCAAACTTCACCACAGGAAATATTTAAATAGTCTGATGGTTGCCATCAGTTGGAAAATTTGATAAATAACATGCTAATCGAGACTTACTCGACCATAATTATACGAAATTATTGCAGGTGTTAACTTTGATACCTTGATTTATGATGTTAGTCACCGAAAACGCCTATATGATAGCGCGGCAATACCCTATGAACTCAGAATGTAACAGAGGCATCGTTCATCCACGATTCATATATAAGGCATTCATTATGAATAAAAGGTTTTTTTTAGAAGAATTCAATTTGTTTTAATCTATGATTCTAACATCTCTTACGGATGTGTTAAGAGTAGGACATGTAAATTAGGTGAATCCTCCGTGATTTTTTATTTGCGAAGCAAATCTAGTTTCGTTAAGGTAATCGGAAATAATCATCAGCTAAATGGAATGCCTTTAGCTTTCTTAGGGTGATCATAAAAACACTATTCGCTCCAATCGCGTTGTTTCACAGGAAAAATGTAGCATGATGAGGAATAGCCCCCTTTAAAATTTCAAATCCAACCCTTGCACCGGGTGTTAAACAAGGAAAAGAAAAATTAGTTGAGCTCAAGACCGCGGGGCAGGTATTTGAGTATTTCTAACGGTTGGTGCATAAAGAGGTGTATGGGATACCAAAGTCAAACATTGCAGGGACGTCTTAGAACCTACCACTGCTTCTGGAATGACCTCTGATGCCTATCACCTAATAATATGAGTGTACTAAAAAAGATGGTTAACTTCTCATCACAACGAGTATCAAGGGGCATTTCAGCTTGGCTGCCATAAACTACCGAATTAAAATCTATTTCTCGATTTGTTTATTCATAAACAGCAACATAACGAGTAACTTCCCATTGTAACTTTTCTGTTGGATGTATTGCGAGTAGCTTTCCGAAGAGCCTTGGCTCCGACCGTACCCGGAAGTCAAATCAATACTTGTTATATTTTATATTATTTGGGATCAGCCAATGGACTGTGTCAGTGATCTTATTTTAATGTAACTCGATTTTACAACGCAATACTTTCGATCGTAACACTTGATTAAAAAGTTATGAAAATAGATTTCCGCCAAACTTTGACTCTAGTAGTACCTTGCTGTCAAAACAAAAACTATTTTCATTAAATTTTTAATGACTTCTGTTGGAATAATTAACTATTCCAAAAATCATATTTTGAATTATGTTGCTGTATAAATACAATGCTTTCGTTTAAATAATTAGCATTCAATATTATGAATGTCATACTATAGACGTCAATGCCGTGCTCCCGTTATCGCTGCTCCAATGTTTGAATACAAATAATTACATGATAAAATACGAATAAGAAGGATGTGTGTGAATTAGTACATGATCGTTTTTATCCTAGTGCCAATATATGCACGACTTTCATACTTTCGATGACTTAGAATCGATTAATTAGTACTCAAAGCGCAGATAGTAGTTTACTATACGCTCAGTCATCAACAGTTGTAGTGTTAATAATTGTCTTTTAATTGTAATTGAAAATACATTGTGTAATTTTAAATTTATAAAATCACTTGTAAAAAAACATTTAAAATGATACAAGTAAATAAAAAATATTTGCTCAAATTTTTTGTGTATTCAATTCTTTCCTGGAAAAGGAGTAGCTTCTGACATTATTATTATCTCCAGGGATTTGAACTTTGTAGTCTAAATTAGACGTAGAATATTTTACATTGCTCTCAAGTTTGACTTGGAGATATATTTCAAAATATTGTAATAGAACTTTGCATTTGAATCTGAAATAAATTATGTTAAATTTTTTATTTGTATAAATTGCTTAATAAATACTTTATTAAGATAATTAATTCGCATGAATTCAATTGCATTCGGGAAAAAAACTATTAAACTTAATTATTGCTTAATCCTAGCTGAATTAAAAAAATAATAAGCTTCATCTCAATTAAACGCAAAGAGATCATAAATTTATTGGCATTTGCCTGACATTGATTCAGTATGTAGCGATGTGAATTCTACCGTTTCAAATAAGAAAAAAGGAAGTAAATACTCGTGTGTATTCTATTGAGATTCATACGGTATCACTGTACACTGCGCAATCAGAACGCTAACAGTGCAATGTTCAATGATTGTAGAAAATTAACTTTCGTGTTTACCGGTAAGAAACACACTTATCGCTACTCTACTGTCTCTGTACACTGAGAATTTCACGGCGCGTTTTATGTCAGAATCGCTTGTCTGTTGCTAGACTTCGGTATGCTCCTCTTTACAATGGAAATATTTTTTCTTCGAAGAATGATTTTTTATTTACATCAGAATCAAACGTCCTACCAATTCTAAGAAATGATATCGAGGAGTAACATCAAAAATTAAGGGAAACGTTTCATTATAGAGATAAATTTCCTACGCCTTTTTAATATCTTGCCACTTGTTCGATATGTCTATGCCCATTTTGGCCAACAGAATAAATGCAATTCCGCTGTTTAACGTTACAAATGATCTTTTTAACGCAATCTTTCAAATTGTTGAAGGCTGTCTATCGCTTTCGAATGTTTTGAAATGCTAGATGTGTTCTGTCAAACGATAAAGCGATTATGTATAAACTTTGAAACTTTTGATTTCGTAGAGAAAACCTCCGATAGATTTTACATGTGGATTTAATCTTTAAGCGCATGTTTACTCCAGTAAATTTATTCTGGTTTTAAAATCGGCGTGATAGATGTGATTGACCTAGTTTTTTCACTCGATCAAATCCTGTCAATCAATGTGTAGTTAACTACAGTTTGGATTTATTTTATAAAAAGTAATTTATACTTAATTACTCGTTATTAAAGTGAAAGTAAATGATATTTTTGCAGGGTATCTATGTGGAAAGGTAGCTGTTATTCATGCCACTGGTGGTTGATTCTTCGCCGAACTTGATGTTTTCTTCTTTGTCAAACCTTTCCCTTCGTGTCATCGTTAGTAATTTGGGGTTCAACATTAAGTTGTACTAGAGGATGAAATCTCATGAGTCGTGAGAGCATCATGCTAATGAAAACTTGCATCTGCAAGTAGGAGAACATAGTGATGTGGCGAATGAGTGGTGTGATATGCAAGCAGTGTTGTTATATCATCTGGAGGACTTTTTGCAGTATGCTAAGAGGTGTTCAGTTCCTCACTGCTTTTGAGTAAACAATCATGGAAGTATGTTGTAACTTTCTTTCTTCATTTCATATTCTTGTCATGAAGCCAGGCTCTAAATTCTTCTGAAATGTATAATGCTAGTTGCAGTCAGGTTCTCCCTTCTTGTGTTTTGATATATAGCTTATCTTCCCTTGGTTTCTCAAAGGCATCATTTCTTTACAAAAGGCTAGTGCAGTCTTTGGATGGATTTTGCATGTTGCAAATAATTATATATGTTGCAATTAATCGTGTATTCATTGTTATTCAGAAATTGTTGTGGTTATCTGTTGTTTATTCTTTCATTTAAGAAGTGTTTGCAAATATCTATAGCCATAATCTCTTACATTTCAACTTCTTCAAGTAAGACATTCCAATCTGCTGATCCAGTATATTGGATAGGGTATTGGCCTAGATTTTAAATTTTCTTTGTCAGATTGATTCTTATAGTTCATTCAGAAGTTGGCAGTTAGTTCTCTTGTTAATGGATTGCTTGAGTTTCTGATTCAAGACTAGCGTCGACTTATTCTTTCATCCTCTAATGACAATTATTTCATAATTTCATGCATTTAAACTTTTTCACATTGTGAATATTCCTAACAAGGTTCATTAATTACCAGTGAGTTGTATTTCCAAATATTTTGACTTTGGATAGATATCTGAATATGTTGTCATAGTCTTTATTTTATCGATTCAGTTTCCATTATGTCAAGTTAAATCATACTTGTCTTCAAAATACTCCTTTCCATATTGATTTATCAATCATATTTTCAACATTTGCAGTAAAATTTCTAGGATAAAAGCCATTATCATCCAGAAGAATATAGTCGATTCCTATTATTTTTCTTCATTTCAATAAGCCTTTGTTCTTCATAAAGACTCTTTTAGTTATAACATAACATTTTGTTATTGTAAGGAAACTTCTTGAAAAGTGACTAGAAAAATTCTCTCTGTTGAAATTGAGATTCACAAAGAAAAGATTGATTTTATTGAGAAATCTCATTTGCTTTAAGTTAAGCTGTTTAGGTAAATTTATTTTTAAGGACCAGCATTTTAAAATGTGCTTGCTTGCTTGTTTTGCTATTAGGTATTCACACATGCTAAATTCATACTTTTTTCTTTCTTTAGATAGATTTTTCAAAGAAATCTTTCCATTTAATAAAACTGCTGTTTCATTTTCATGAAGTTTGGCAAACAATTTCTAGCATATGGTATAGCATTACAAATGACAGGATAAATAATTTTTCATATTTCTATGATGAGTCTAAGATCCTTTTATTTCCAGTGAATTTGATCATAAATAACATTCATAGTTAAAATTGGGTATTCTTTTCAAAGCAACAACTTATGGAAGTATATCCTTAGCAATTAATTTAATTTTTCATTTTTATATCATATTTCAATCAATATCCTGGATTAGCATTATAAAAAGTTATTTTTAATAAATAACAGACTAAGTTTCAACATAGAGGTTAAACATACACAAAATTCTGCCTGACTTCTTACTTTTCAAAACAAAATATGATACATTTCAAGGAAATAAAGTAGCTTAAAAAAATAAAATAAATAATATGATTTATGTAGTTGGAATTTCAGCAAAACATGACCATGATAATTAGCTAAGGCTTTTCATGCAGATGATTCATATTCCATGGATTCTTCTTTACTCATAATCTTTGATTGCAGTATTTCTTAAAATCAGGTAAATTTTCTATTAATACCTTGCTTTGGTATTGATTTTTTATTTTGGTCTCATCTTTTCATGAGCCAACCTGCTCTGAGATCTTTGCATGCCCTATTCTTTAAATATTTTCATATAGAAGTTCATGTATAGTTTTCAGTAAACTAGGTCTGAATTCAATGTTTATCATTTAGTTGCAAAAGCAGCTCAAAAAGCATTTTTTATGAAATTAAAATTTTAAATACAATATTTCATTGAAAATATTCATATGTAGAAGATATTCATGTATTCTTAACTGAAATATTATGGAAGCAAATGACCATAAGGCCTAGAGAAAATTTGACTTGTAGATCTTGTGTATGTTCCATTAATTCTTTATCATATATTTTATGTTGCTTGCTATCTTTGTTGGTTTTCTGTAATTTGTTCAATAGATTCCTTTCTCTTAATTTGCTCAACTTTTGTTTGAATGTTCTTGAGATATGTGGCAAATTCTCAAACTCCTTCTGTTGAGACTGCAGGAACCTGGTTAATCACTTCCACCACACGCCAATAATCACCATCACTATCGCCCTCAACATCACTCTCTGGAATATTAAACAGCAATACATTGTACAACCTCATCTGCCTGTCATGAACTTTGCCAATAAGCGACTCAAACACCTCATCGGAAGTTACGACAGTTACTCAAGTCAGCAAGAGAGGTTTTTAGCTCAGTCTTGAACAACCCCAAGATTGATTTAAGCTCTTGTAGACCAGTCAAGTTGTAGCCAGGTATAGAGTTCATTTTCGTGCAACTAACACAAAAATACTTAAGTTGGGACTTGCTGGAGAGGGATTGAATAACAGACCGCGACAGTCCAGAGCATGCCAAAGTATTGTGTACACAAAGTACACAGCGACAGCAATTGATAATGTCTCCATCAGTTAAATCAGCACCACAAGTAATGCAAACCTCAACACTTATTACTGACATCGTGGAGGATAATTGTATTACGTACCACAAGTTATTAGTATGATACCAAAAATCATTGGGAAGCAGTGCTAATGTCAGCCTCAGGCATGCCAGTGTTAGGCCTACAGAGGACGTGACAAAAACCCAGAACATACTGGATGTAATAACAAGGTGGATTGTAATCCCTAACAGTCCCTTAGAAAGGAAACAATACATTGAAAAGTACGCCTTTTCCATGCTATAGGCAATTCATTTATTTTCATCCCCTTGGGTCATTAGAATATAAATATTCATTCTCTATATAACAAATTTATTCAAAGGAAAGTAAATGATTATCACTGGCAGCACAGTCCTCAGCATTAAAATAAAGAAAATTGTATCATATGACAGTAAAAAACACTAATATGAAGAAAAACAAAATAGTACCTGCTATAAAATAAAAATAAATAACCTGTTACATAAAGTGATAAATGAAATAGATAAAAGTAATGGAAATGGGCCCTGTATAGTAATGATAAAAAAATATCTCAACTTTATGACAAAAGAGAGACTGCTTCAAAATAAAAATTAAGAAATGGCTTCTGCTTTATAGTAATAAATAATTTTATATAAAAAACCTGCTTCTTTAAAGATAATAACAATAAAAAAAATCAATCATAGAATATCCAAATAAAAGATACATATGTAAACTTATTTCCTTAGGTTCCTTAATCTGAAAAGTTCATACAAAATAGTACAAAAGATTGTACCTTATGTCCAATGTATGGTACGACAACTAAGATCATGAATTTAAAGCTAACGTATGTAAGGGGTATGTAGAGGAATAGTATGTTTGTATGTATACAATTTTTATTGTAAGTATGCGTGTATTTTATATCCATGTATTATTTTGTATGTATGACCTTCCAGAGTATACGTCTGTCCCAGTACATGCAGAAATGGCTATAGTGGTAAATAAAAACAGAATGGAATTGAACAATGTTATTTATAAATTTCCTTTCCTTCTCAGACTTAGATTATGTTCTACTATCCTTAGATATTATCATATCATTGCAAACAAAGTACACTTCCAATTTATTTTCTCCAACACGTAAGTTAACATGAAGGTTCATCTCCAACCTTCATATAGTAAAATTTATAAAACCTTATCAAAACTCATCTTAAAAGGAATTGCTGCCTTCGAGTCAGCTGAAGTAATAAACCATAGAATGAAATTCCATTTTAGTGCAGCAATTAACCTTTTTGTGTAGACCTTTTACGAGGTGGCGGAGTAGCAAAAGATGGATCCTGCATCACAGAAAGCGCTGCACTCTCACAAGAACTGGACACAATATGAGATGTAGAAGCAATCACTTCTCTTTGCTGGCCAGGTACTCTCGTGCTAAGGGCTTTTAAATGCAATATTACAAGTTATTAATAATGTCCAAATGTCCTTGGAATGTTTTGATCAAGCCATTGATAAATACCTCAACAATTTAGTGATAATTTTCAATGATATAATATGATTTAAAATGAGTATATAGGTTGGGATTCTTCAAAGTATAAACGAACAAAACCGTGTAAATATTACCACATTTCTGTCTCAAATGCTCAAAACTGCAGGAGAGTACTTCACAAAAATTACTGTTTACTGGAAAGCTGTTTTTCTCTGCTCACTCGTCTCTTAGGAACATGTGATTGCTTATGATGTTTCTTCATTTCTCGAATGGGATGAGGAGTGACTTCATACCCAAGACGGCCTTCTTGACTTGACTATGAAATCTATAAACCACACTCACTGGATCCCTGTGGATATTTATAGGCAATTACATTTCCCTGTTCCGCATACCTTAGTCTGAAATAAAGAATGTAGGAAAATTCAGCATCTCTTATAAAATTTTAGGCAGTATAAATGCTTAACTGAAAAGTTTCAAAGAAAAGTTTTAGGTGGCTATTTTGGGGAAACCCAAATGATTCCACTTGGAGGGAATATGAAATTGATACAATCATTAGTTCCAAGATCTTCATCCAACAATCCTTATAATTTTCAACGTAATGTAGAAAGATTGTTAAAATTTTAACTCTCCAATCCTTATTGATAATACATTGAGAAGAGTAAATTCGTCAAAGTTCATTCATTTAGCGGCCTACTCAAACACACTGTAGTTGTAGAAGTGCTATTGTGGAAAATGCTTCGACAGCTGAGGTCACGTGAGATCCCACCGGGAATCGAACCCGGACCGCTTTCATTGAAGTCGAACTCGCTGCTCACACAGCTATCCGGGAGTCCCATAAACACTCTGTAAATTCATTGATTGAAGAATCGGAGAAGTTAAGATAATGAACATTACTTATATATCGCATAAAAAAGTCTTTTATGAAAACATAATAAACAATATGCATTCAAATAATTAAACCGTATCCTTACACTCCCATATATATTTGTTCACGCTTCTCCATGATAGAACAAGAGAAATCATATACCGCCCTTCTCCAGTATGAATTCGTAGCGATGGTATGAGTGTTCAGGAAGTCAATTTTGGCGGAATCGGTGCGGTCACTTTTGTGCAGTTGACTCATAAAAGTCGGAGCATTTGAACGGAGCGAACCTGTCTGTGCTGGAGTGTCTCAAAGTTGGACTCCTTGGCAATGTAAGAACTTTTGAGAAGTCTATACATCTAGTTTTTCAATATTTATCGGTGTTATATCTTACGGATGACTCTTCGCGATTGCAACGAACTTCCGATTCGATGATTTTATATTACTCCTAGGCCTTATTCCTATTCTAGTGTCCTGATAACTTCGTCTCTGAGCGGCAGTTTGCACTGTGCTATTCGCCCGCGCTAAATAATAATTCTTCACTATGTTGCAAGCAAAGTCGCCGGACGTTGAGGTTTTAGGAGGCTGTCAGCGCTCTCCTTCTCGGAAGATGGGTACGTACTTTACAGTTTGCCTCTTGTAGTGTAAGAATATCCTAAACGTTATAATATCTTCTCGATGAAATCATGGTATTGAAATCTCGTTGGAGAGACTGCCGTCTAAATATGTGTAAGAGAAACTGAAGTTCCTACTCCAGAGTAGTTGATTCTCCCGGGGGCAAAAGATGTAGGTAGTTAGTTTTAAAAATAATTTAAAGAAGTACATGAAGCATCTCTCACGTTCCCTTAATTCTATGAGAGAAATTATCAGACTGTGAGGAATTTCCCTCTGATTCGAACTTGGCTCAAGGTATTCTGGTTAATGTTTTCCTTTCAATTTTCCGACAGAATAATTCTTTCAAAGAGTTAAAATGAACTTAACATGCATATTTTCGGCACTCTTTGCCTCATCTGCGGTCGGTTCTTAGATTAAATATATGCATTATGGAAAGCGAGACGTTGAATTTCAATAAAGTGCAAGAACTTATATTAATCCTTCTCTTTTTACCCTACAATCAAAGCTGCTTTACATGAATGAATAATTGATAAAATCCATTAATGTGGAAATATATGAATTTCTTTTTCTTTCAAATTAGCATGTCGTTCCACAAAAGCATTAAAATTATATGATTGAGGCCTTTTAATTAACTTAGAAAATGGAAATGATTATGCTTGTGCATATCTCGTAATACATTTTCATTGCATAAAAACCTCCTCTCGTTATTGCTGAGTATAGTTTCATTTTAATTTTCCATATGCAGAGTTCATAATGTAAATAACCCCAGGATATAAAGCCTTTCTCACCCAATTTATTTCTTTTTGTTACATCATTTGACAATGTTCGATGGCGTGGTAAATTTTAAATGAGTGCCATAGAGAAATTTTGAGTGTTGAGACTGACTTTTCAAATACACATTCAAGGAAATCACGTTGTTTTGAGCTCTTTTCGTAAGATCTTACATAGCAAGATAATTTCAATGCATTCCTTTCTCAATTTATCTCGGAGGCCTACGAGTTTCACAAAGACATCAACCTTGGCGTCTTCGACCGCTGGGATGGGATTCCACAGCTGAAGGAAGGATTGCAGGAATTGGCCTCGGGATTCATGGTTATAATTTGACCAGAGGTCCTGCAGCGGTGAGATCCTCTCCAGGGCGAGAAGAACGACCCGGCACAATTCGCCCTCCTTCCCTTCAGGTGACCGCGAAGAGATAGGGGAGTGATATTTGTGTGTAGTGAGTGCTCTGCGAGTGGAAAAGTTAGTGAATCGTGATTTGAAATGTGTGCAGTTTTCAGTGGTCAGTGTGTGTAGTATTCGGTGATATACGCGAACTCATGCAATGATTATTGGAAGGTAAGTTAATATTCTTACTTTACATCCTCATATTATTGGGTGATAGGCATCAGAGGTCATTCCAGAAGCAGTGGTAGGTTAATAATGCCGTTATTAACGGGAGCACGGCATTGACGTCTATAGTATGACATTCATAATATTGAATGCTAATTATTTAAACGAAAGCATTGTATTTATACAGCGACATAATTCAAAATATGATTTTTGAAATAGTTAATTATTCCAACAGAAATCATTAAAAATTTAATGAAAATAGTTTTTGTTTTGACAGCAAGGTACTACTAGAGTCAAAGTTTGGCGGAAATCTATTTTCATAACTTTTTAATCAAGTGTTACGATCGAAAGTATTGCGTTGTAAAATCGAGTTACATTAAAATAAGATCACTGACACAGTCCATTGGCTGATCCCAAATAATATAAAATATAACAAGTATTGATTTGACTTCCGGGCACGGTCGGAGCCAAGGCTCTTCGGAAAGCTACTCGCAATACATCCAACAGAAAAGTTACAATGGGAACTTATGTACTCGTTATGTTGCTGTTTATGAATAAACAAATCGAGAAATAGATTTTAATTCGGTAGTTTATGGCAGCCAAGCTGAAATGCCCCTCGATACTCGTTGTGATTAGAAATTAACCATCTTTTTTACGGGTTGATCTATTTATTAGGCTTACGCTCGCCACGGATTTATATTGAGACTTATTGAACTATCTATAAAATTTCTATGGAGATCAAGAATTTGGCAACAGTGGAGTAGTTCTTGCTATTTTCAATTTGGGTAATCTAATATTTCTGTATCACCTTCCACGCACTGGATAAGTCACAGTTTTTCGTATAGCAAACTTCACCACAGGAAATATTTAAATAGTCTGATGGTTGCCATCAGTTGGAAAATTTGATAAATAACATGCTAATCGAGACTTACTCGACCATAATTATACGAAATTATTGCAGGTGTTAACTTTGATACCTTGATTTATGATGTTAGTCACCGAAAACGCCTATATGATAGCGCGGCAATACCCTATGAACTCAGAATGTAACAGAGGCATCGTTCATCCACGATTCATATATAAGGCATTCATTATGAATAAAAGGTTTTTTTAGAAGAATTCAAATTGTTTTAATCTATGAGTCTAACATCTCTTACGGATGTGTTAAGAGTAGGACATGTAAATTAGGTGAATCCTCCGTGATTTTTTATCGGCGAAGCAAATCTAGTTTCGTTAAGGTAATCGGAAATAATCATCAGCTAAATGGAATGCCTTTAGCTTTCTTAGGGTGATCATAAAAACACTATTCGCTCCAATCGCGTTGTTTCACAGGAAAAATGTAGCATGATGAGGAATAGCCCCCTTTAAAATTTCAAATCCAACCCTTGCACCGGGTGTTAAACAAGGAAAAGAAAAATTAGTTGAATTCAAGACCGCGGGGCAGGTATTTGAGTATTTCTAACGGTTGGTGCATAAAGAGGTGTATGGGATACCAAAGTCAAACATTGCAGGGACGTCTTAGAACCTACCACTGCTTCTGGAATGACCTCTGATGCCTATCACCTAATAATATGAGTGTACTAAAAAAGATGGTTAACTTCTCATCACAACGAGTATCAAGGGGCATTTCAGCTTGGCTGCCATAAACTACCGAATTAAAATCTATTTCTCGATTTGTTTATTCATAAACAGCAACATAACGAGTAACTTCCCATTGTAACTTTTCTGTTGGATGTATTGCGAGTAGCTTTCCGAAGAGCCTTGGCTCCGACCGTACCCGGAAGTCAAATCAATACTTGTTATATTTTATATTATTTGGGATCAGCCAATGGACTGTGTCAGTGATCTTATTTTAATGTAACTCGATTTTACAACGCAATACTTTCGATCGTAACACTTGATTAAAAAGTTATGAAAATAGATTTCCGCCAAACTTTGACTCTAGTAGTACCTTGCTGTCAAAACAAAAACTATTTTCATTAAATTTTTAATGACTTCTGTTGGAATAATTAACTATTCCAAAAATCATATTTTGAATTATGTTGCTGTATAAATACAATGCTTTCGTTTAAATAATTAGCATTCAATATTATGAATGTCATACTATAGACGTCAATGCCGTGCTCCCGTTATCGCTGCTCCAATGTTTGAATACAAATAATTACATGATAAAATACGAATAAGAAGGATGTGTGTGAATTAGTACATGATCGTTTTTATCCTAGTGCCAATATATGCACGACTTTCATACTTTCGATGACTTAGAATCGATTAATTAGTACTCAAAGCGCAGATAGTAGTTTACTATACGCTCAGTCATCAACAGTTGTAGTGTTAATAATTGTCTTTTAATTGTAATTGAAAATACATTGTGTAATTTTAAATTTATAAAATCACTTGTAAAAAAACATTTAAAATGATACAAGTAAATAAAAAATATTTGCTCAAATTTTTTGTGTATTCAATTCTTTCCTGGAAAAGGAGTAGCTTCTGACATTATTATTATCTCCAGGGATTTGAACTTTGTAGTCTAAATTAGACGTAGAATATTTTACATTGCTCTCAAGTTTGACTTGGAGATATATTTCAAAATATTGTAATAGAACTTTGCATTTGAATCTGAAATAAATTATGTTAAATTTTTTATTTGTATAAATTGCTTAATAAATACTTTATTAAGATAATTAATTCGCATGAATTCAATTGCATTCGGGAAAAAACTATTAAACTTAATTATTGCTTAATCCTAGCTGAATTAAAAAAATAATAAGCTTCATCTCAATTAAACGCAAAGAGATCATAAATTTATTGGCATTTGCCTGACATTGATTCAGTATGTAGCGATGTGAATTCTACCGTTTCAAATAAGAAAAAAGGAAGTAAATACTCGTGTGTATTCTATTGAGATTCATACGGTATCACTGTACACTGCGCAATCAGAACGCTAACAGTGCAATGTTCAATGATTGTAGAAAATTAACTTTCGTGTTTACCGGTAAGAAACACACTTATCGCTACTCTACTGTCTCTGTACACTGAGAATTTCACGGCGCGTTTTATGTCAGAATCGCTTGTCTGTTGCTAGACTTCGGTATGCTCCTCTTTACAATGGAAATATTTTTTCTTCGAAGAATGATTTTTTATTTACATCAGAATCAAACGTCCTACCAATTCTAAGAAATGATATCGAGGAGTAACATCAAAAATTAAGGGAAACGTTTCATTATAGAGATAAATTTCCTACGCCTTTTTAATATCTTGCCACTTGTTCGATATGTCTATGCCCATTTTGGCCAACAGAATAAATGCAATTCCGCTGTTTAACGTTACAAATGATCTTTTTAACGCAATCTTTCAAATTGTTGAAGGCTGTCTATCGCTTTCGAATGTTTTGAAATGCTAGATGTGTTCTGTCAAACGATAAAGCGATTATGTATAAACTTTGAAACTTTTGATTTCGTAGAGAAAACCTCCGATAGATTTTACATGTGGATTTAATCTTTAAGCGCATGTTTACTCCAGTAAATTTATTCTGGTTTTAAAATCGGCGTGATAGATGTGATTGACCTAGTTTTTTCACTCGATCAAATCCTGTCAATCAATGTGTAGTTAACTACAGTTTGGATTTATTTTATAAAAAGTAATTTATACTTAATTACTCGTTATTAAAGTGAAAGTAAATGATATTTTTGCAGGGTATCTATGTGGAAAGGTAGCTGTTATTCATGCCACTGGTGGTTGATTCTTCGCCGAACTTGATGTTTTCTTCTTTGTCAAACCTTTCCCTTCGTGTCATCGTTAGTAATTTGGGGTTCAACATTAAGTTGTACTAGAGGATGAAATCTCATGAGTCGTGAGAGCATCATGCTAATGAAAACTTGCATCTGCAAGTAGGAGAACATAGTGATGTGGCGAATGAGTGGTGTGATATGCAAGCAGTGTTGTTATATCATCTGGAGGACTTTTTGCAGTATGCTAAGAGGTGTTCAGTTCCTCACTGCTTTTGAGTAAACAATCATGGAAGTATGTTGTAACTTTCTTTCTTCATTTCATATTCTTGTCATGAAGCCAGGCTCTAAATTCTTCTGAAATGTATAATGCTAGTTGCAGTCAGGTTCTCCCTTCTTGTGTTTTGATATATAGCTTATCTTCCCTTGGTTTCTCAAAGGCATCATTTCTTTACAAAAGGCTAGTGCAGTCTTTGGATGGATTTTGCATGTTGCAAATAATTATATATGTTGCAATTAATCGTGTATTCATTGTTATTCAGAAATTGTTGTGGTTATCTGTTGTTTATTCTTTCATTTAAGAAGTGTTTGCAAATATCTATAGCCATAATCTCTTACATTTCAACTTCTTCAAGTAAGACATTCCAATCTGCTGATCCAGTATATTGGATAGGGTATTGGCCTAGATTTTAAATTTTCTTTGTCAGATTGATTCTTATAGTTCATTCAGAAGTTGGCAGTTAGTTCTCTTGTTAATGGATTGCTTGAGTTTCTGATTCAAGACTAGCGTCGACTTATTCTTTCATCCTCTAATGACAATTATTTCATAATTTCATGCATTTAAACTTTTTCACATTGTGAATATTCCTAACAAGGTTCATTAATTACCAGTGAGTTGTATTTCCAAATATTTTGACTTTGGATAGATATCTGAATATGTTGTCATAGTCTTTATTTTATCGATTCAGTTTCCATTATGTCAAGTTAAATCATACTTGTCTTCAAAATACTCCTTTCCATATTGATTTATCAATCATATTTTCAACATTTGCAGTAAAATTTCTAGGATAAAAGCCATTATCATCCAGAAGAATATAGTCGATTCCTATTATTTTTCTTCATTTCAATAAGCCTTTGTTCTTCATAAAGACTCTTTTAGTTATAACATAACATTTTGTTATTGTAAGGAAACTTCTTGAAAAGTGACTAGAAAAATTCTCTCTGTTGAAATTGAGATTCACAAAGAAAAGATTGATTTTATTGAGAAATCTCATTTGCTTTAAGTTAAGCTGTTTAGGTAAATTTATTTTTAAGGACCAGCATTTTAAAATGTGCTTGCTTGCTTGTTTTGCTATTAGGTATTCACACATGCTAAATTCATACTTTTTTCTTTCTTTAGATAGATTTTTCAAAGAAATCTTTCCATTTAATAAAACTGCTGTTTCATTTTCATGAAGTTTGGCAAACAATTTCTAGCATATGGTATAGCATTACAAATGACAGGATAAATAATTTTTCATATTTCTATGATGAGTCTAAGATCCTTTTATTTCCAGTGAATTTGATCATAAATAACATTCATAGTTAAAATTGGGTATTCTTTTCAAAGCAACAACTTATGGAAGTATATCCTTAGCAATTAATTTAATTTTTCATTTTTATATCATATTTCAATCAATATCCTGGATTAGCATTATAAAAAGTTATTTTTAATAAATAACAGACTAAGTTTCAACATAGAGGTTAAACATACACAAAATTCTGCCTGACTTCTTACTTTTCAAAACAAAATATGATACATTTCAAGGAAATAAAGTAGCTTAAAAAAATAAAATAAATAATATGATTTATGTAGTTGGAATTTCAGCAAAACATGACCATGAGAATTAGCTAAGGCTTTTCATGCAGATGATTCATATTCCATGGATTCTTCTTTACTCGTAATCTTTGATTGCAGTATTTCTTAAAATCAGGTAAATTTTCTATTAATACCTTGCTTTGGTATTGATTTTTTATTTTGGTCTCATCTTTTCATGAGCCAACCTGCTCTGAGATCTTTGCATGCCCTATTCTTTAAATATTTTCATATAGAAGTTCATGTATAGTTTTCAGTAAACTAGGTCTGAATTCAATGTTTATCATTTAGTTGCAAAAGCAGCTCAAAAAGCATTTTTTATGAAATTAAAATTTTAAATACAATATTTCATTGAAAATATTCATATGTAGAAGATATTCATGTATTCTTAACTGAAATATTATGGAAGCAAATGACCATAAGGCCTAGAGAAAATTTGACTTGTAGATCTTGTGTATGTTCCATTAATTCTTTATCATATATTTTATGTTGCTTGCTATCTTTGTTTGTTTTCTGTAATTTGTTCAATAGATTCCTTTCTCTTAATTTGCTCAACTTTTGTTTGAATGTTCTTGAGATATGTGGCAAATTCTCAAACTCCTTCTGTTGAGACTGCAGGAACCTGGTTAATCACTTCCACCACACGCCAATAATCACCATCACTATCGCCCTCAACATCACTCTCTGGAATATTAAACAGCAATACATTGTACAACCTCATCTGCCTGTCATGAACTTTGCCAATAAGCGACTCAAACACCTCATCGGAAGTTACGACAGTTACTCAAGTCAGCAAGAGAGGTTTTTAGCTCAGTCTTGAACAACCCCAAGATTGATTTAAGCTCTTGTAGACCAGTCAAGTTGTAGCCAGGTATAGAGTTCATTTTCGTGCAACTAACACAAAAATACTTAAGTTGGGACTTGCTGGAGAGGGATTGAATAACAGACCGCGACAGTCCAGAGCATGCCAAAGTATTGTGTACACAAAGTACACAGCGACAGCAATTGATAATGTCTCCATCAGTTAAATCAGCACCACAAGTAATGCAAACCTCAACACTTATTACTGACATCGTGGAGGATAATTGTATTACGTACCACAAGTTATTAGTATGATACCAAAAATCATTGGGAAGCAGTGCTAATGTCAGCCTCAGGCATGCCAGTGTTAGGCCTACAGAGGACGTGACAAAAACCCAGAACATACTGGATGTAATAACAAGGTGGATTGTAATCCCTAACAGTCCCTTAGAAAGGAAACAATACATTGAAAAGTACGCCTTTTCCATGCTATAGGCAATTCATTTATTTTCATCCCCTTGGGTCATTAGAATATAAATATTCATTCTCTATATAACAAATTTATTCAAAGGAAAGTAAATGATTATCACTGGCAGCACAGTCCTCAGCATTAAAATAAAGAAAATTGTATCATATGACAGTAAAAAACACTAATATGAAGAAAAACAAAATAGTACCTGCTATAAAATAAAAATAAATAACCTGTTACATAAAGTGATAAATGAAATAGATAAAAGTAATGGAAATGGGCCCTGTATAGTAATGATAAAAAAATATCTCAACTTTATGACAAAAGAGAGACTGCTTCAAAATAAAAATTAAGAAATGGCTTCTGCTTTATAGTAATAAATAATTTTATATAAAAAACCTGCTTCTTTAAAGATAATAACAATAAAAAAAATCAATCATAGAATATCCAAATAAAAGATACATATGTAAACTTATTTCCTTAGGTTCCTTAATCTGAAAAGTTCATACAAAATAGTACAAAAGATTGTACCTTATGTCCAATGTATGGTACGACAACTAAGATCATGAATTTAAAGCTAACGTATGTAAGGGGTATGTAGAGGAATAGTATGTTTGTATGTATACAATTTTTATTGTAAGTATGCGTGTATTTTATATCCATGTATTATTTTGTATGTATGACCTTCCAGAGTATACGTCTGTCCCAGTACATGCAGAAATGGCTATAGTGGTAAATAAAAACAGAATGGAATTGAACAATGTTATTTATAAATTTCCTTTCCTTCTCAGACTTAGATTATGTTCTACTATCCTTAGATATTATCATATCATTGCAAACAAAGTACACTTCCAATTTATTTTCTCCAACACGTAAGTTAACATGAAGGTTCATCTCCAACCTTCATATAGTAAAATTTATAAAACCTTATCAAAACTCATCTTAAAAGGAATTGCTGCCTTCGAGTCAGCTGAAGTAATAAACCATAGAATGAAATTCCATTTTAGTGCAGCAATTAACCTTTTTGTGTAGACCTTTTACGAGGTGGCGGAGTAGCAAAAGATGGATCCTGCATCACAGAAAGCGCTGCACTCTCACAAGAACTGGACACAATATGAGATGTAGAAGCAATCACTTCTCTTTGCTGGCCAGGTACTCTCGTGCTAAGGGCTTTTAAATGCAATATTACAAGTTATTAATAATGTCCAAATGTCCTTGGAATGTTTTGATCAAGCCATTGATAAATACCTCAACAATTTAGTGATAATTTTCAATGATATAATATGATTTAAAATGAGTATATAGGTTGGGATTCTTCAAAGTATAAACGAACAAAACCGTGTAAATATTACCACATTTCTGTCTCAAATGCTCAAAACTGCAGGAGAGTACTTCACAAAAATTACTGTTTACTGGAAAGCTGTTTTTCTCTGCTCACTCGTCTCTTAGGAACATGTGATTGCTTATGATGTTTCTTCATTTCTCGAATGGGATGAGGAGTGACTTCATACCCAAGACGGCCTTCTTGACTTGACTATGAAATCTATAAACCACACTCACTGGATCCCTGTGGATATTTATAGGCAATTACATTTCCCTGTTCTGCATACCTTAGTCTGAAATAAAGAATGTAGGAAAATTCAGCATCTCTTATAAAATTTTAGGCAGTATAAATGCTTAACTGAAAAGTTTCAAAGAAAAGTTTTAGGTGGCTATTTTGGGGAAACCCAAATGATTCCACTTGGAGGGAATATGAAATTGATACAATCATTAGTTCCAAGATCTTCATCCAACAATCCTTATAATTTTCAACGTAATGTAGAAAGATTGTTAAAATTTTAACTCTCCAATCCTTATTGATAATACATTGAGAAGAGTAAATTCGTCAAAGTTCATTCATTTAGCGGCCTACTCAAACACACTGTAGTTGTAGTAGTGCTATTGTGGAAAATGCTTCGACAGCTGAGGTCACGTGAGATCCCACCGGGAATCGAACCCGGACCGCTTTCATTGAAGTCGAACTCGCTGCTCACACAGCTATCCGGGAGTCCCATAAACACTCTGTAAATTCATTGATTGAAGAATCGGAGAAGTTAAGATAATGAACATTACTTATATATCGCATAAAAAAGTCTTTTATGAAAACATAATAAACAATATGCATTCAAATAATTAAACCGTATCCTTACACTCCCATATATATTTGTTCACGCTTCTCCATGATAGAACAAGAGAAATCATATACCGCCCTTCTCCAGTATGAATTCGTAGCGATGGTATGAGTGTTCAGGAAGTCAATTTTGGCGGAATCGGTGCGGTCACTTTTGTGCAGTTGACTCATAAAAGTCGGAGCATTTGAACGGAGCGAACCTGTCTGTGCTGGAGTGTCTCAAAGTTGGACTCCTTGGCAATGTAAGAACTTTTGAGAAGTCTATACATCTAGTTTTTCAATATTTATCGGTGTTATATCTTACGGATGACTCTTCGCGATTGCAACGAACTTCCGATTCGATGATTTTATATTACTCCTAGGCCTTATTCCTATTCTAGTGTCCTGATAACTTCGTCTCTGAGCGGCAGTTTGCACTGTGCTATTCGCCCGCGCTAAATAATAATTCTTCACTATGTTGCAAGCAAAGTCGCCGGACGTTGAGGTTTTAGGAGGCTGTCAGCGCTCTCCTTCTCGGAAGATGGGTACGTACTTTACAGTTTGCCTCTTGTAGTGTAAGAATATCCTAAACGTTATAATATCTTCTCGATGAAATCATGGTATTGAAATCTCGTTGGAGAGACTGCCGTCTAAATATGTGTAAGAGAAACTGAAGTTCCTACTCCAGAGTAGTTGATTCTCCCGGGGGCAAAAGATGTAGGTAGTTAGTTTTAAAAATAATTTAAAGAAGTACATGAAGCATCTCTCACGTTCCCTTAATTCTATGAGAGAAATTATCAGACTGTGAGGAATTTCCCTCTGATTCGAACTTGGCTCAAGGTATTCTGGTTAATGTTTTCCTTTCAATTTTCCGACAGAATAATTCTTTCAAAGAGTTAAAATGAACTTAACATGCATATTTTCGGCACTCTTTGCCTCATCTGCGGTCGGTTCTTAGATTAAATATATGCATTATGGAAAGCGAGACGTTGAATTTCAATAAAGTGCAAGAACTTATATTAATCCTTCTCTTTTTACCCTACAATCAAAGCTGCTTTACATGAATGAATAATTGATAAAATCCATTAATGTGGAAATATATGAATTTCTTTTTCTTTCAAATTAGCATGTCGTTCCACAAAAGCATTAAAATTATATGATTGAGGCCTTTTAATTAACTTAGAAAATGGAAATGATTATGCTTGTGCATATCTCGTAATACATTTTCATTGCATAAAAACCTCCTCTCGTTATTGCTGAGTATAGTTTCATTTTAATTTTCCATATGCAGAGTTCATAATGTAAATAACCCCAGGATATAAAGCCTTTCTCACCCAATTTATTTCTTTTTGTTACATCATTTGACAATGTTCGATGGCGTGGTAAATTTTAAATGAGTGCCATAGAGAAATTTTGAGTGTTGAGACTGACTTTTCAAATACACATTCAAGGAAATCACGTTGTTTTGAGCTCTTTTCGTAAGATCTTACATAGCAAGATAATTTCAATGCATTCCTTTCTCAATTTATCTCGGAGGCCTACGAGTTTCACAAAGACATCAACCTTGGCGTCTTCGACCGCTGGGATGGGATTCCACAGCTGAAGGAAGGATTGCAGGAATTGGCCTCGGGATTCATGGTTATAATTTGACCAGAGGTCCTGCAGCGGTGAGATCCTCTCCAGGGCGAGAAGAACGACCCGGCACAATTCGCCCTCCTTCCCTTCAGGTGACCGCGAAGAGATAGGGGAGTGATATTTGTGTGTAGTGAGTGCTCTGCGAGTGGAAAAGTTAGTGAATCGTGATTTGAAATGTGTGCAGTTTTCAGTGGTCAGTGTGTGTAGTATTCGGTGATATACGCGAACTCATGCAATGATTATTGGAAGGTAAGTTAATATTCTTACTTTACATCCTCATATTATTGGGTGATAGGCATCAGAGGTCATTCCAGAAGCAGTGGTAGGTTAATAATGCCGTTATTAACGGGAGCACGGCATTGACGTCTATAGTATGACATTCATAATATTGAATGCTAATTATTTAAACGAAAGCATTGTATTTATACAGCGACATAATTCAAAATATGATTTTTGAAATAGTTAATTATTCCAACAGAAATCATTAAAAATTTAATGAAAATAGTTTTTGTTTTGACAGCAAGGTACTACTAGAGTCAAAGTTTGGCGGAAATCTATTTTCATAACTTTTTAATCAAGTGTTACGATCGAAAGTATTGCGTTGTAAAATCGAGTTACATTAAAATAAGATAACTGACACAGTCCATTGGCTGATCCCAAATAATATAAAATATAACAAGTATTGATTTGACTTCCGGGCACGGTCGGAGCCAAGGCTCTTCGGAAAGCTACTCGCAATACATCCAACAGAAAAGTTACAATGGGAACTTATGTACTCGTTATGTTGCTGTTTATGAATAAACAAATCGAGAAATAGATTTTAATTCGGTAGTTTATGGCAGCCAAGCTGAAATGCCCCTCGATACTCGTTGTGATTAGAAATTAACCATCTTTTTTACGGGTTGATCTATTTATTAGGCTTACGCTCGCCACGGATTTATATTGAGACTTATTGAACTATCTATAAAATTTCTATGGAGATCAAGAATTTGGCAACAGTGGAGTAGTTCTTGCTATTTTCAATTTGGGTAATCTAATATTTCTGTATCACCTTCCACGCACTGGATAAGTCACAGTTTTTCGTATAGCAAACTTCACCACAGGAAATATTTAAATAGTCTGATGGTTGCCATCAGTTGGAAAATTTGATAAATAACATGCTAATCGAGACTTACTCGACCATAATTATACGAAATTATTGCAGGTGTTAACTTTGATACCTTGATTTATGATGTTAGTCACCGAAAACGCCTATATGATAGCGCGGCAATACCCTATGAACTCAGAATGTAACAGAGGCATCGTTCATCCACGATTCATATATAAGGCATTCATTATGAATAAAAGGTTTTTTTAGAAGAATTCAAATTGTTTTAATCTATGAGTCTAACATCTCTTACGGATGTGTTAAGAGTAGGACATGTAAATTAGGTGAATCCTCCGTGATTTTTTATCGGCGAAGCAAATCTAGTTTCGTTAAGGTAATCGGAAATAATCATCAGCTAAATGGAATGCCTTTAGCTTTCTTAGGGTGATCATAAAAACACTATTCGCTCCAATCGCGTTGTTTCACAGGAAAAATGTAGCATGATGAGGAATAGCCCCCTTTAAAATTTCAAATCCAACCCTTGCACCGGGTGTTAAACAAGGAAAAGAAAAATTAGTTGAATTCAAGACCGCGGGGCAGGTATTTGAGTATTTCTAACGGTTGGTGCATAAAGAGGTGTATGGGATACCAAAGTCAAACATTGCAGGGACGTCTTAGAACCTACCACTGCTTCTGGAATGACCTCTGATGCCTATCACCTAATAATATGAGTGTACTAAAAAAGATGGTTAACTTCTCATCACAACGAGTATCAAGGGGCATTTCAGCTTGGCTGCCATAAACTACCGAATTAAAATCTATTTCTCGATTTGTTTATTCATAAACAGCAACATAACGAGTAACTTCCCATTGTAACTTTTCTGTTGGATGTATTGCGAGTAGCTTTCCGAAGAGCCTTGGCTCCGACCGTACCCGGAAGTCAAATCAATACTTGTTATATTTTATATTATTTGGGATCAGCCAATGGACTGTGTCAGTGATCTTATTTTAATGTAACTCGATTTTACAACGCAATACTTTCGATCGTAACACTTGATTAAAAAGTTATGAAAATAGATTTCCGCCAAACTTTGACTCTAGTAGTACCTTGCTGTCAAAACAAAAACTATTTTCATTAAATTTTTAATGACTTCTGTTGGAATAATTAACTATTCCAAAAATCATATTTTGAATTATGTTGCTGTATAAATACAATGCTTTCGTTTAAATAATTAGCATTCAATATTATGAATGTCATACTATAGACGTCAATGCCGTGCTCCCGTTATCGCTGCTCCAATGTTTGAATACAAATAATTACATGATAAAATACGAATAAGAAGGATGTGTGTGAATTAGTACATGATCGTTTTATCCTAGTGCCAATATATGCACGACTTTCATACTTTCGATGACTTAGAATCGATTAATTAGTACTCAAAGCGCAGATAGTAGTTTACTATACGCTCAGTCATCAACAGTTGTAGTGTTAATAATTGTCTTTTAATTGTAATTGAAAATACATTGTGTAATTTTAAATTTATAAAATCACTTGTAAAAAAACATTTAAAATGATACAAGTAAATAAAAAATATTTGCTCAAATTTTTTGTGTATTCAATTCTTTCCTGGAAAAGGAGTAGCTTCTGACATTATTATTATCTCCAGGGATTTGAACTTTGTAGTCTAAATTAGACGTAGAATATTTTACATTGCTCTCAAGTTTGACTTGGAGATATATTTCAAAATATTGTAATAGAACTTTGCATTTGAATCTGAAATAAATTATGTTAAATTTTTTATTTGTATAAATTGCTTAATAAATACTTTATTAAGATAATTAATTCGCATGAATTCAATTGCATTCGGGAAAAAAACTATTAAACTTAATTATTGCTTAATCCTAGCTGAATTAAAAAAATAATAAGCTTCATCTCAATTAAACGCAAAGAGATCATAAATTTATTGGCATTTGCCTGACATTGATTCAGTATGTAGCGATGTGAATTCTACCGTTTCAAATAAGAAAAAAGGAAGTAAATACTCGTGTGTATTCTATTGAGATTCATACGGTATCACTGTACACTGCGCAATCAGAACGCTAACAGTGCAATGTTCAATGATTGTAGAAAATTAACTTTCGTGTTTACCGGTAAGAAACACACTTATCGCTACTCTACTGTCTCTGTACACTGAGAATTTCACGGCGCGTTTTATGTCAGAATCGCTTGTCTGTTGCTAGACTTCGGTATGCTCCTCTTTACAATGGAAATATTTTTTCTTCGAAGAATGATTTTTTATTTACATCAGAATCAAACGTCCTACCAATTCTAAGAAATGATATCGAGGAGTAACATCAAAAATTAAGGGAAACGTTTCATTATAGAGATAAATTTCCTACGCCTTTTTAATATCTTGCCACTTGTTCGATATGTCTATGCCCATTTTGGCCAACAGAATAAATGCAATTCCGCTGTTTAACGTTACAAATGATCTTTTTAACGCAATCTTTCAAATTGTTGAAGGCTGTCTATCGCTTTCGAATGTTTTGAAATGCTAGATGTGTTCTGTCAAACGATAAAGCGATTATGTATAAACTTTGAAACTTTTGATTTCGTAGAGAAAACCTCCGATAGATTTTACATGTGGATTTAATCTTTAAGCGCATGTTTACTCCAGTAAATTTATTCTGGTTTTAAAATCGGCGTGATAGATGTGATTGACCTAGTTTTTTCACTCGATCAAATCCTGTCAATCAATGTGTAGTTAACTACAGTTTGGATTTATTTTATAAAAAGTAATTTATACTTAATTACTCGTTATTAAAGTGAAAGTAAATGATATTTTTGCAGGGTATCTATGTGGAAAGGTAGCTGTTATTCATGCCACTGGTGGTTGATTCTTCGCCGAACTTGATGTTTTCTTCTTTGTCAAACCTTTCCCTTCGTGTCATCGTTAGTAATTTGGGGTTCAACATTAAGTTGTACTAGAGGATGAAATCTCATGAGTCGTGAGAGCATCATGCTAATGAAAACTTGCATCTGCAAGTAGGAGAACATAGTGATGTGGCGAATGAGTGGTGTGATATGCAAGCAGTGTTGTTATATCATCTGGAGGACTTTTTGCAGTATGCTAAGAGGTGTTCAGTTCCTCACTGCTTTTGAGTAAACAATCATGGAAGTATGTTGTAACTTTCTTTCTTCATTTCATATTCTTGTCATGAAGCCAGGCTCTAAATTCTTCTGAAATGTATAATGCTAGTTGCAGTCAGGTTCTCCCTTCTTGTGTTTTGATATATAGCTTATCTTCCCTTGGTTTCTCAAAGGCATCATTTCTTTACAAAAGGCTAGTGCAGTCTTTGGATGGATTTTGCATGTTGCAAATAATTATATATGTTGCAATTAATCGTGTATTCATTGTTATTCAGAAATTGTTGTGGTTATCTGTTGTTTATTCTTTCATTTAAGAAGTGTTTGCAAATATCTATAGCCATAATCTCTTACATTTCAACTTCTTCAAGTAAGACATTCCAATCTGCTGATCCAGTATATTGGATAGGGTATTGGCCTAGATTTTAAATTTTCTTTGTCAGATTGATTCTTATAGTTCATTCAGAAGTTGGCAGTTAGTTCTCTTGTTAATGGATTGCTTGAGTTTCTGATTCAAGACTAGCGTCGACTTATTCTTTCATCCTCTAATGACAATTATTTCATAATTTCATGCATTTAAACTTTTTCACATTGTGAATATTCCTAACAAGGTTCATTAATTACCAGTGAGTTGTATTTCCAAATATTTTGACTTTGGATAGATATCTGAATATGTTGTCATAGTCTTTATTTTATCGATTCAGTTTCCATTATGTCAAGTTAAATCATACTTGTCTTCAAAATACTCCTTTCCATATTGATTTATCAATCATATTTTCAACATTTGCAGTAAAATTTCTAGGATAAAAGCCATTATCATCCAGAAGAATATAGTCGATTCCTATTATTTTTCTTCATTTCAATAAGCCTTTGTTCTTCATAAAGACTCTTTTAGTTATAACATAACATTTTGTTATTGTAAGGAAACTTCTTGAAAAGTGACTAGAAAAATTCTCTCTGTTGAAATTGAGATTCACAAAGAAAAGATTGATTTTATTGAGAAATCTCATTTGCTTTAAGTTAAGCTGTTTAGGTAAATTTATTTTTAAGGACCAGCATTTTAAAATGTGCTTGCTTGCTTGTTTTGCTATTAGGTATTCACACATGCTAAATTCATACTTTTTTCTTTCTTTAGATAGATTTTTCAAAGAAATCTTTCCATTTAATAAAACTGCTGTTTCATTTTCATGAAGTTTGGCAAACAATTTCTAGCATATGGTATAGCATTACAAATGACAGGATAAATAATTTTTCATATTTCTATGATGAGTCTAAGATCCTTTTATTTCCAGTGAATTTGATCATAAATAACATTCATAGTTAAAATTGGGTATTCTTTTCAAAGCAACAACTTATGGAAGTATATCCTTAGCAATTAATTTAATTTTTCATTTTTATATCATATTTCAATCAATATCCTGGATTAGCATTATAAAGAGTTATTTTTAATAAATAACAGACTAAGTTTCAACATAGAGGTTAAACATACACAAAATTCTGCCTGACTTCTTACTTTTCAAAACAAAATATGATACATTTCAAGGAAATAAAGTAGCTTAAAAAAATAAAATAAATAATATGATTTATGTAGTTGGAATTTCAGCAAAACATGACCATGAGAATTAGCTAAGGCTTTTCATGCAGATGATTCATATTCCATGGATTCTTCTTTACTCATAATCTTTGATTGCAGTATTTCTTAAAATCAGGTAAATTTTCTATTAATACCTTGCTTTGGTATTGATTTTTTATTTTGGTCTCATCTTTTCATGAGCCAACCTGCTCTGAGATCTTTGCATGCCCTATTCTTTAAATATTTTCATATAGAAGTTCATGTATAGTTTTCAGTAAACTAGGTCTGAATTCAATGTTTATCATTTAGTTGCAAAAGCAGCTCAAAAAGCATTTTTTATGAAATTAAAATTTTAAATACAATATTTCATTGAAAATATTCATATGTAGAAGATATTCATGTATTCTTAACTGAAATATTATGGAAGCAAATGACCATAAGGCCTAGAGAAAATTTGACTTGTAGATCTTGTGTATGTTCCATTAATTCTTTATCATATATTTTATGTTGCTTGCTATCTTTGTTGGTTTTCTGTAATTTGTTCAATAGATTCCTTTCTCTTAATTTGCTCAACTTTTGTTTGAATGTTCTTGAGATATGTGGCAAATTCTCAAACTCCTTCTGTTGAGACTGCAGGAACCTGGTTAATCACTTCCACCACACGCCAATAATCACCATCACTATCGCCCTCAACATCACTCTCTGGAATATTAAACAGCAATACATTGTACAACCTCATCTGCCTGTCATGAACTTTGCCAATAAGCGACTCAAACACCTCATCGGAAGTTACGACAGTTACTCAAGTCAGCAAGAGAGGTTTTTAGCTCAGTCTTGAACAACCCCAAGATTGATTTAAGCTCTTGTAGACCAGTCAAGTTGTAGCCAGGTATAGAGTTCATTTTCGTGCAACTAACACAAAAATACTTAAGTTGGGACTTGCTGGAGAGGGATTGAATAACAGACCGCGACAGTCCAGAGCATGCCAAAGTATTGTGTACACAAAGTACACAGCGACAGCAATTGATAATGTCTCCATCAGTTAAATCAGCACCACAAGTAATGCAAACCTCAACACTTATTACTGACATCGTGGAGGATAATTGTATTACGTACCACAAGTTATTAGTATGATACCAAAAATCATTGGGAAGCAGTGCTAATGTCAGCCTCAGGCATGCCAGTGTTAGGCCTACAGAGGACGTGACAAAAACCCAGAACATACTGGATGTAATAACAAGGTGGATTGTAATCCCTAACAGTCCCTTAGAAAGGAAACAATACATTGAAAAGTACGCCTTTTCCATGCTATAGGCAATTCATTTATTTTCATCCCCTTGGGTCATTAGAATATAAATATTCATTCTCTATATAACAAATTTATTCAAAGGAAAGTAAATGATTATCACTGGCAGCACAGTCCTCAGCATTAAAATAAAGAAAATTGTATCATATGACAGTAAAAAACACTAATATGAAGAAAAACAAAATAGTACCTGCTATAAAATAAAAATAAATAACCTGTTACATAAAGTGATAAATGAAATAGATAAAAGTAATGGAAATGGGCCCTGTATAGTAATGATAAAAAAATATCTCAACTTTATGACAAAAGAGAGACTGCTTCAAAATAAAAATTAAGAAATGGCTTCTGCTTTATAGTAATAAATAATTTTATATAAAAAACCTGCTTCTTTAAAGATAATAACAATAAAAAAAATCAATCATAGAATATCCAAATAAAAGATACATATGTAAACTTATTTCCTTAGGTTCCTTAATCTGAAAAGTTCATACAAAATAGTACAAAAGATTGTACCTTATGTCCAATGTATGGTACGACAACTAAGATCATGAATTTAAAGCTAACGTATGTAAGGGGTATGTAGAGGAATAGTATGTTTGTATGTATACAATTTTTATTGTAAGTATGCGTGTATTTTATATCCATGTATTATTTTGTATGTATGACCTTCCAGAGTGTACGTCTGTCCCAGTACATGCAGAAATGGCTATAGTGGTAAATAAAAACAGAATGGAATTGAACAATGTTATTTATAAATTTCCTTTCCTTCTCAGACTTAGATTATGTTCTACTATCCTTAGATATTATCATATCATTGCAAACAAAGTACACTTCCAATTTATTTTCTCCAACACGTAAGTTAACATGAAGGTTCATCTCCAACCTTCATATAGTAAAATTTATAAAACCTTATCAAAACTCATCTTAAAAGGAATTGCTGCCTTCGAGTCAGCTGAAGTAATAAACCATAGAATGAAATTCCATTTTAGTGCAGCAATTAACCTTTTTGTGTAGACCTTTTACGAGGTGGCGGAGTAGCAAAAGATGGATCCTGCATCACAGAAAGCGCTGCACTCTCACAAGAACTGGACACAATATGAGATGTAGAAGCAATCACTTCTCTTTGCTGGCCAGGTACTCTCGTGCTAAGGGCTTTTAAATGCAATATTACAAGTTATTAATAATGTCCAAATGTCCTTGGAATGTTTTGATCAAGCCATTGATAAATACCTCAACAATTTAGTGATAATTTTCAATGATACAATATGATTTAAAATGAGTATATAGGTTGGGATTCTTCAAAGTATAAACGAACAAAACCGTGTAAATATTACCACATTTCTGTCTCAAATGCTCAAAACTGCAGGAGAGTACTTCACAAAAATTACTGTTTACTGGAAAGCTGTTTTTCTCTGCTCACTCGTCTCTTAGGAACATGTGATTGCTTATGATGTTTCTTCATTTCTCGAATGGGATGAGGAGTGACTTCATACCCAAGACGGCCTTCTTGACTTGACTATGAAATCTATAAACCACACTCACTGGATCCCTGTGGATATTTATAGGCAATTACATTTCCCTGTTCTGCATACCTTAGTCTGAAATAAAGAATGTAGGAAAATTCAGCATCTCTTATAAAATTTTAGGCAGTATAAATGCTTAACTGAAAAGTTTCAAAGAAAAGTTTTAGGTGGCTATTTTGGGGAAACCCAAATGATTCCACTTGGAGGGAATATGAAATTGATACAATCATTAGTTCCAAGATCTTCATCCAACAATCCTTATAATTTTCAACGTAATGTAGAAAGATTGTTAAAATTTTAACTCTCCAATCCTTATTGATAATACATTGAGAAGAGTAAATTCGTCAAAGTTCATTCATTTAGCGGCCTACTCAAACACACTGTAGTTGTAGTAGTGCTATTGTGGAAAATGCTTCGACAGCTGAGGTCACGTGAGATCCCACCGGGAATCGAACCCGGACCGCTTTCATTGAAGTCGAACTCGCTGCTCACACAGCTATCCGGGAGTCCCATAAACACTCTGTAAATTCATTGATTGAAGAATCGGAGAAGTTAAGATAATGAACATTACTTATATATCGCATAAAAAAGTCTTTTATGAAAACATAATAAACAATATGCATTCAAATAATTAAACCGTATCCTTACACTCCCATATATATTTGTTCACGCTTCTCCATGATAGAACAAGAGAAATCATATACCGCCCTTCTCCAGTATGAATTCGTAGCGATGGTATGAGTGTTCAGGAAGTCAATTTTGGCGGAATCGGTGCGGTCACTTTTGTGCAGTTGACTCATAAAAGTCGGAGCATTTGAACGGAGCGAACCTGTCTGTGCTGGAGTGTCTCAAAGTTGGACTCCTTGGCAATGTAAGAACTTTTGAGAAGTCTATACATCTAGTTTTTCAATATTTATCGGTGTTATATCTTACGGATGACTCTTCGCGATTGCAACGAACTTCCGATTCGATGATTTTATATTACTCCTAGGCCTTATTCCTATTCTAGTGTCCTGATAACTTCGTCTCTGAGCGGCAGTTTGCACTGTGCTATTCGCCCGCGCTAAATAATAATTCTTCACTATGTTGCAAGCAAAGTCGCCGGACGTTGAGGTTTTAGGAGGCTGTCAGCGCTCTCCTTCTCGGAAGATGGGTACGTACTTTACAGTTTGCCTCTTGTAGTGTAAGAATATCCTAAACGTTATAATATCTTCTCGATGAAATCATGGTATTGAAATCTCGTTGGAGAGACTGCCGTCTAAATATGTGTAAGAGAAACTGAAGTTCCTACTCCAGAGTAGTTGATTCTCCCGGGGGCAAAAGATGTAGGTAGTTAGTTTTAAAAATAATTTAAAGAAGTACATGAAGCATCTCTCACGTTCCCTTAATTCTATGAGAGAAATTATCAGACTGTGAGGAATTTCCCTCTGATTCGAACTTGGCTCAAGGTATTCTGGTTAATGTTTTCCTTTCAATTTTCCGACAGAATAATTCTTTCAAAGAGTTAAAATGAACTTAACATGCATATTTTCGGCACTCTTTGCCTCATCTGCGGTCGGTTCTTAGATTAAATATATGCATTATGGAATGCGAGACGTTGAATTTCAATAAAGTGCAAGAACTTATATTAATCCTTCTCTTTTTACCCTACAATCAAAGCTGCTTTACATGAATGAATAATTGATAAAATCCATTAATGTGGAAATATATGAATTTCTTTTTCTTTCAAATTAGCATGTCGTTCCACAAAAGCATTAAAATTATATGATTGAGGCCTTTTAATTAACTTAGAAAATGGAAATGATTATGCTTGTGCATATCTCGTAATACATTTTCATTGCATAAAAACCTCCTCTCGTTATTGCTGAGTATAGTTTCATTTTAATTTTCCATATGCAGAGTTCATAATGTAAATAACCCCAGGATATAAAGCCTTTCTCACCCAATTTATTTCTTTTTGTTACATCATTTGACAATGTTCGATGGCGTGGTAAATTTTAAATGAGTGCCATAGAGAAATTTTGAGTGTTGAGACTGACTTTTCAAATACACATTCAAGGAAATCACGTTGTTTTGAGCTCTTTTCGTAAGATCTTACATAGCAAGATAATTTCAATGCATTCCTTTCTCAATTTATCTCGGAGGCCTACGAGTTTCACAAAGACATCAACCTTGGCGTCTTCGACCGCTGGGATGGGATTCCACAGCTGAAGGAAGGATTGCAGGAATTGGCCTCGGGATTCATGGTTATAATTTGACCAGAGGTCCTGCAGCGGTGAGATCCTCTCCAGGGCGAGAAGAACGACCCGGCACAATTCGCCCTCCTTCCCTTCAGGTGACCGCGAAGAGATAGGGGAGTGATATTTGTGTGTAGTGAGTGCTCTGCGAGTGGAAAAGTTAGTGAATCGTGATTTGAAATGTGTGCAGTTTTCAGTGGTCAGTGTGTGTAGTATTCGGTGATATACGCGAACTCATGCAATGATTATTGGAAGGTAAGTTAATATTCTTACTTTACATCCTCATATTATTGGGTGATAGGCATCAGAGGTCATTCCAGAAGCAGTGGTAGGTTAATAATGCCGTTATTAACGGGAGCACGGCATTGACGTCTATAGTATGACATTCATAATATTGAATGCTAATTATTTAAACGAAAGCATTGTATTTATACAGCGACATAATTCAAAATATGATTTTTGAAATAGTTAATTATTCCAACAGAAATCATTAAAAATTTAATGAAAATAGTTTTTGTTTTGACAGCAAGGTACTACTAGAGTCAAAGTTTGGCGGAAATCTATTTTCATAACTTTTTAATCAAGTGTTACGATCGAAAGTATTGCGTTGTAAAATCGAGTTACATTAAAATAAGATCACTGACACAGTCCATTGGCTGATCCCAAATAATATAAAATATAACAAGTATTGATTTGACTTCCGGGCACGGTCGGAGCCAAGGCTCTTCGGAAAGCTACTCGCAATACATCCAACAGAAAAGTTACAATGGGAACTTATGTACTCGTTATGTTGCTGTTTATGAATAAACAAATCGAGAAATAGATTTTAATTCGGTAGTTTATGGCAGCCAAGCTGAAATGCCCCTCGATACTCGTTGTGATTAGAAATTAACCATCTTTTTTACGGGTTGATCTATTTATTAGGCTTACGCTCGCCACGGATTTATATTGAGACTTATTGAACTATCTATAAAATTTCTATGGAGATCAAGAATTTGGCAACAGTGGAGTAGTTCTTGCTATTTTCAATTTGGGTAATCTAATATTTCTGTATCACCTTCCACGCACTGGATAAGTCACAGTTTTTCGTATAGCAAACTTCACCACAGGAAATATTTAAATAGTCTGATGGTTGCCATCAGTTGGAAAATTTGATAAATAACATGCTAATCGAGACTTACTCGACCATAATTATACGAAATTATTGCAGGTGTTAACTTTGATACCTTGATTTATGATGTTAGTCACCGAAAACGCCTATATGATAGCGCGGCAATACCCTATGAACTCAGAATGTAACAGAGGCATCGTTCATCCACGATTCATATATAAGGCATTCATTATGAATAAAAGGTTTTTTTAGAAGAATTCAAATTGTTTTAATCTATGAGTCTAACATCTCTTACGGATGTGTTAAGAGTAGGACATGTAAATTAGGTGAATCCTCCGTGATTTTTTATCGGCGAAGCAAATCTAGTTTCGTTAAGGTAATCGGAAATAATCATCAGCTAAATGGAATGCCTTTAGCTTTCTTAGGGTGATCATAAAAACACTATTCGCTCCAATCGCGTTGTTTCACAGGAAAAATGTAGCATGATGAGGAATAGCCCCCTTTAAAATTTCAAATCCAACCCTTGCACCGGGTGTTAAACAAGGAAAAGAAAAATTAGTTGAGCTCAAGACCGCGGGGCAGGTATTTGAGTATTTCTAACGGTTGGTGCATAAAGAGGTGTATGGGATACCAAAGTCAAACATTGCAGGGACGTCTTAGAACCTACCACTGCTTCTGGAATGACCTCTGATGCCTATCACCTAATAATATGAGTGTACTAAAAAAGATGGTTAACTTCTCATCACAACGAGTATCAAGGGGCATTTCAGCTTGGCTGCCATAAACTACCGAATTAAAATCTATTTCTCGATTTGTTTATTCATAAACAGCAACATAACGAGTACATAAGTTCCCATTGTAACTTTTCTGTTGGATGTATTGCGAATAGCTTTCCGAAGAGCCTTGGCTCCGACCGTACCCGGAAGTCAAATCAATACTTGTTATATTTTATATTATTTGGGATCAGCCAATGGACTGTGTCAGTGATCTTATTTTAATGTAACTCGATTTTACAACGCAATACTTTCGATCGTAACACTTGATTAAAAAGTTATGAAAATAGATTTCCGCCAAACTTTGACTCTAGTAGTACCTTGCTGTCAAAACAAAAACTATTTTCATTAAATTTTTAATGACTTCTGTTGGAATAATTAACTATTCCAAAAATCATATTTTGAATTATGTTGCTGTATAAATACAATGCTTTCGTTTAAATAATTAGCATTCAATATTATGAATGTCATACTATAGACGTCAATGCCGTGCTCCCGTTATCGCTGCTCCAATGTTTGAATACAAATAATTACATGATAAAATACGAATAAGAAGGATGTGTGTGAATTAGTACATGATCGTTTTTATTCTAGTGCCAATATATGCACGACTTTCATACTTTCGATGACTTAGAATCGATTAATTAGTACTCAAAGCGCAGATAGTAGTTTACTATACGCTCAGTCATCAACAGTTGTAGTGTTAATAATTGTCTTTTAATTGTAATTGAAAATACATTGTGTAATTTTAAATTTATAAAATCACTTGTAAAAAAACATTTAAAATGATACAAGTAAATAAAAAATATTTGCTCAAATTTTTTGTGTATTCAATTCTTTCCTGGAAAAGGAGTAGCTTCTGACATTATTATTATCTCCAGGGATTTGAACTTTGTAGTCTAAATTAGACGTAGAATATTTTACATTGCTCTCAAGTTTGACTTGGAGATATATTTCAAAATATTGTAATAGAACTTTGCATTTGAATCTGAAATAAATTATGTTAAATTTTTTATTTGTATAAATTGCTTAATAAATACTTTATTAAGATAATTAATTCGCATGAATTCAATTGCATTCGGGAAAAAACTATTAAACTTAATTATTGCTTAATCCTAGCTGAATTAAAAAAATAATAAGCTTCATCTCAATTAAACGCAAAGAGATCATAAATTTATTGGCATTTGCCTGACATTGATTCAGTATGTAGCGATGTGAATTCTACCGTTTCAAATAAGAAAAAAGGAAGTAAATACTCGTGTGTATTCTATTGAGATTCATACGGTATCACTGTACACTGCGCAATCAGAACGCTAACAGTGCAATGTTCAATGATTGTAGAAAATTAACTTTCGTGTTTACCGGTAAGAAACACACTTATCGCTACTCTACTGTCTCTGTACACTGAGAATTTCACGGCGCGTTTTATGTCAGAATCGCTTGTCTGTTGCTAGACTTCGGTATGCTCCTCTTTACAATGGAAATATTTTTTCTTCGAAGAATGATTTTTTATTTACATCAGAATCAAACGTCCTACCAATTCTAAGAAATGATATCGAGGAGTAACATCAAAAATTAAGGGAAACGTTTCATTATAGAGATAAATTTCCTACGCCTTTTTAATATCTTGCCACTTGTTCGATATGTCTATGCCCATTTTGGCCAACAGAATAAATGCAATTCCGCTGTTTAACGTTACAAATGATCTTTTTAACGCAATCTTTCAAATTGTTGAAGGCTGTCTATCGCTTTCGAATGTTTTGAAATGCTAGATGTGTTCTGTCAAACGATAAAGCGATTATGTATAAACCTTGAAACTTTTGATTTCGTAGAGAAAACCTCCGATAGATTTTACATGTGGATTTAATCTTTAAGCGCATGATTACTCCAGTAAATTTATTCTGGTTTTAAAATCGGCGTGATAGATGTGATTGACCTAGTTTTTTCACTCGATCAAATCCTGTCAATCAATGTGTAGTTAACTACAGTTTGGATTTATTTTATAAAAAGTAATTTATACTTAATTACTCGTTATTAAAGTGAAAGTAAATGATATTTTTGCAGGGTATCTATGTGGAAAGGTAGCTGTTATTCATGCCACTGGTGGTTGATTCTTCGCCGAACTTGATGTTTTCTTCTTTGTCAAACCTTTCCCTTCGTGTCATCGTTAGTAATTTGGGGTTCAACATTAAGTTGTACTAGAGGATGAAATCTCATGAGACGTGAGAGCATCATGCTAATGAAAACTTGCATCTGCAAGTAGGAGAACATAGTGATGTGGCGAATGAGTGGTGTGATATGCAAGCAGTGTTGTTATATCATCTGGAGGACTTTTTGCAGTATGCTAAGAGGTGTTCAGTTCCTCACTGCTTTTGAGTAAACAATCATGGAAGTATGTTGTAACTTTCTTTCTTCATTTCATATTCTTGTCATGAAGCCAGGCTCTAAATTCTTCTGAAATGTATAATGCTAGTTGCAGTCAGGTTCTCCCTTCTTGTGTTTTGATATATAGCTTATCTTCCCTTGGTTTCTCAAAGGCATCATTTCTTTACAAAAGGCTAGTGCAGTCTTTGGATGGATTTTGCATGTTGCAAATAATTATATATGTTGCAATTAATCGTGTATTCATTGTTATTCAGAAATTGTTGTGGTTATCTGTTGTTTATTCTTTCATTTAAGAAGTGTTTGCAAATATCTATAGCCATAATCTCTTACATTTCAACTTCTTCAAGTAAGACATTCCAATCTGCTGATCCAGTATATTGGATAGGGTATTGGCCTAGATTTTAAATTTTCTTTGTCAGATTGATTCTTATAGTTCATTCAGAAGTTGGCAGTTAGTTCTCTTGTTAATGGATTGCTTGAGTTTCTGATTAAAGACTAGCGTCGACTTATTCTTTCATCCTCTAATGACAATTATTTCATAATTTCATGCATTTAAACTTTTTCACATTGTGAATATTCCTAACAAGGTTCATTAATTACCAGTGAGTTGTATTTCCAAATATTTTGACTTTGGATAGATATCTGAATATGTTGTCATAGTCTTTATTTTATCGATTCAGTTTCCATTATGTCAAGTTAAATCATACTTGTCTTCAAAATACTCCTTTCCATATTGATTTATCAATCATATTTTCAACATTTGCAGTAAAATTTCTAGGATAAAAGCCATTATCATCCAGAAGAATATAGTCGATTCCTATTATTTTTCTTCATTTCAATAAGCCTTTGTTCTTCATAAAGACTCTTTTAGTTATAACATAACATTTTGTTATTGTAAGGAAACTTCTTGAAAAGTGACTAGAAAAATTCTCTCTGTTGAAATTGAGATTCACAAAGAAAAGATTGATTTTATTGAGAAATCTCATTTGCTTTAAGTTAAGCTGTTTAGGTAAATTTATTTTTAAGGACCAGCATTTTAAAATGTGCTTGCTTGCTTGTTTTGCTATTAGGTATTCACACATGCTAAATTCATACTTTTTTCTTTCTTTAGATAGATTTTTCAAAGAAATCTTTCCATTTAATAAAACTGCTGTTTCATTTTCATGAAGTTTGGCAAACAATTTCTAGCATATGGTATAGCATTACAAATGACAGGATAAATAATTTTTCATATTTCTATGATGAGTCTAAGATCCTTTTATTTCCAGTGAATTTGATCATAAATAACATTCATAGTTAAAATTGGGTATTCTTTTCAAAGCAACAACTTATGGAAGTATATCCTTAGCAATTAATTTAATTTTTCATTTTTATATCATATTTCAATCAATATCCTGGATTAGCATTATAAAAAGTTATTTTTAATAAATAACAGACTAAGTTTCAACATAGAGGTTAAACATACACAAAATTCTGCCTGACTTCTTACTTTTCAAAACAAAATATGATACATTTCAAGGAAATAAAGTAGCTTAAAAAAATAAAATAAATAATATGATTTATGTAGTTGGAATTTCAGCAAAACATGACCATGAGAATTAGCTAAGGCTTTTCATGCAGATGATTCATATTCCATGGATTCTTCTTTACTCATAATCTTTGATTGCAGTATTTCTTAAAATCAGGTAAATTTTCTATTAATACCTTGCTTTGGTATTGATTTTTTATTTTGGTCTCATCTTTTCATGAGCCAACCTGCTCTGAGATCTTTGCATGCCCTATTCTTTAAATATTTTCATATAGAAGTTCATGTATAGTTTTCAGTAAACTAGGTCTGAATTCAATGTTTATCATTTAGTTGCAAAAGCAGCTCAAAAAGCATTTTTTATGAAATTAAAATTTTAAATACAATATTTCATTGAAAATATTCATATGTAGAAGATATTCATGTATTCTTAACTGAAATATTATGGAAGCAAATGACCATAAGGCCTAGAGAAAATTTGACTTGTAGATCTTGTGTATGTTCCATTAATTCTTTATCATATATTTTATGTTGCTTGCTATCTTTGTTGGTTTTCTGTAATTTGTTCAATAGATTCCTTTCTCTTAATTTGCTCAACTTTTGTTTGAATGTTCTTGAGATATGTGGCAAATTCTCAAACTCCTTCTGTTGAGACTGCAGGAACCTGGTTAATCACTTCCACCACACGCCAATAATCACCATCACTATCGCCCTCAACATCACTCTCTGGAATATTAAACAGCAATACATTGTACAACCTCATCTGCCTGTCATGAACTTTGCCAATAAGCGACTCAAACACCTCATCGGAAGTTACGACAGTTACTCAAGTCAGCAAGAGAGGTTTTTAGCTCAGTCTTGAACAACCCCAAGATTGATTTAAGCTCTTGTAGACCAGTCAAGTTGTAGCCAGGTATAGAGTTCATTTTCGTGCAACTAACACAAAAATACTTAAGTTGGGACTTGCTGGAGAGGGATTGAATAACAGACCGCGACAGTCCAGAGCATGCCAAAGTATTGTGTACACAAAGTACACAGCGACAGCAATTGATAATGTCTCCATCAGTTAAATCAGCACCACAAGTAATGCAAACCTCAACACTTATTACTGACATCGTGGAGGATAATTGTATTACGTACCACAAGTTATTAGTATGATACCAAAAATCATTGGGAAGCAGTGCTAATGTCAGCCTCAGGCATGCCAGTGTTAGGCCTACAGAGGACGTGACAAAAACCCAGAACATACTGGATGTAATAACAAGGTGGATTGTAATCCCTAACAGTCCCTTAGAAAGGAAACAATACATTGAAAAGTACGCCTTTTCCATGCTATAGGCAATTCATTTATTTTCATCCCCTTGGGTCATTAGAATATAAATATTCATTCTCTATATAACAAATTTATTCAAAGGAAAGTAAATGATTATCACTGGCAGCACAGTCCTCAGCATTAAAATAAAGAAAATTGTATCATATGACAGTAAAAAACACTAATATGAAGAAAAACAAAATAGTACCTGCTATAAAATGAAAATAAATAACCTGTTACATAAAGTGATAAATGAAATAGATAAAAGTAATGGAAATGGGCCCTGTATAGTAATGATAAAAAAATATCTCAACTTTATGACAAAAGAGAGACTGCTTCAAAATAAAAATTAAGAAATGGCTTCTGCTTTATAGTAATAAATAATTTTATATAAAAAACCTGCTTCTTTAAAGATAATAACAATAAAAAAAATCAATCATAGAATATCCAAATAAAAGATACATATGTAAACTTATTTCCTTAGGTTCCTTAATCTGAAAAGTTCATACAAAATAGTACAAAAGATTGTACCTTATGTCCAATGTATGGTACGACAACTAAGATCATGAATTTAAAGCTAACGTATGTAAGGGGTATGTAGAGGAATAGTATGTTTGTATGTATACAATTTTTATTGTAAGTATGCGTGTATTTTATATCCATGTATTATTTTGTATGTATGACCTTCCAGAGTATACGTCTGTCCCAGTACATGCAGAAATGGCTATAGTGGTAAATAAAAACAGAATGGAATTGAACAATGTTATTTATAAATTTCCTTTCCTTCTCAGACTTAGATTATGTTCTACTATCCTTAGATATTATCATATCATTGCAAACAAAGTACACTTCCAATTTATTTTCTCCAACACGTAAGTTAACATGAAGGTTCATCTCCAACCTTCATATAGTAAAATTTATAAAACCTTATCAAAACTCATCTTAAAAGGAATTGCTGCCTTCGAGTCAGCTGAAGTAATAAACCATAGAATGAAATTCCATTTTAGTGCAGCAATTAACCTTTTTGTGTAGACCTTTTACGAGGTGGCGGAGTAGCAAAAGATGGATCCTGCATCACACAAAGTGCTGCACTCTCACAAGAACTGGACACAATATGAGATGTAGAAGCAATCACTTCTCTTTGCTGGCCAGGTACTCTCGTGCTAAGGGCTTTTAAATGCAATATTACAAGTTATTAATAATGTCCAAATGTCCTTGGAATGTTTTGATCAAGCCATTGATAAATACCTCAACAATTTAGTGATAATTTTCAATGATACAATATGATTTAAAATGAGTATATAGGTTGGGATTCTTCAAAGTATAAACGAACAAAACCGTGTAAATATTACCACATTTCTGTCTCAAATGCTCAAAACTGCAGGAGAGTACTTCACAAAAATTACTGTTTACTGGAAAGCTGTTTTTCTCTGCTCACTCGTCTCTTAGGAACATGTGATTGCTTATGATGTTTCTTCATTTCTCGAATGGGATGAGGAGTGACTTCATACCCAAGACGGCCTTCTTGACTTGACTATGAAATCTATAAACCACACTCACTGGATCCCTGTGGATATTTATAGGCAATTACATTTCCCTGTTCTGCATACCTTAGTCTGAAATAAAGAATGTAGGAAAATTCAGCATCTCTTATAAAATTTTAGGCAGTATAAATGCTTAACTGAAAAGTTTCAAAGAAAAGTTTTAGGTGGCTATTTTGGGGAAACCCAAATGATTCCACTTGGAGGGAATATGAAATTGATACAATCATTAGTTCCAAGATCTTCATCCAACAATCCTTATAATTTTCAACGTAATGTAGAAAGATTGTTAAAATTTTAACTCTCCAATCCTTATTGATAATACATTGAGAAGAGTAAATTCGTCAAAGTTCATTCATTTAGCGGCCTACTCAAACACACTGTAGTTGTAGTAGTGCTATTGTGGAAAATGCTTCGACAGCTGAGGTCACGTGAGATCCCACCGGGAATCGAACCCGGACCGCTTTCATTGAAGTCGAACTCGCTGCTCACACAGCTATCCGGGAGTCCCATAAACACTCTGTAAATTCATTGATTGAAGAATCGGAGAAGTTAAGATAATGAACATTACTTATATATCGCATAAAAAAGTCTTTTATGAAAACATAATAAACAATATGCATTCAAATAATTAAACCGTATCCTTACACTCCCATATATATTTGTTCACGCTTCTCCATGATAGAACAAGAGAAATCATATACCGCCCTTCTCCAGTATGAATTCGTAGCGATGGTATGAGTGTTCAGGAAGTCAATTTTGGCGGAATCGGTGCGGTCACTTTTGTGCAGTTGACTCATAAAAGTCGGAGCATTTGAACGGAGCGAACCTGTCTGTGCTGGAGTGTCTCAAAGTTGGACTCCTTGGCAATGTAAGAACTTTTGAGAAGTCTATACATCTAGTTTTTCAATATTTATCGGTGTTATATCTTACGGATGACTCTTCGCGATTGCAACGAACTTCCGATTCGATGATTTTATATTACTCCTAGGCCTTATTCCTATTCTAGTGTCCTGATAACTTCGTCTCTGAGCGGCAGTTTGCACTGTGCTATTCGCCCGCGCTAAATAATAATTCTTCACTATGTTGCAAGCAAAGTCGCCGGACGTTGAGGTTTTAGGAGGCTGTCAGCGCTCTCCTTCTCGGAAGATGGGTACGTACTTTACAGTTTGCCTCTTGTAGTGTAAGAATATCCTAAACGTTATAATATCTTCTCGATGAAATCATGGTATTGAAATCTCGTTGGAGAGACTGCCGTCTAAATATGTGTAAGAGAAACAGAAGTTCCTACTCCAGAGTAGTTGATTCTCCCGGGGGCAAAAGATGTAGGTAGTTAGTTTTAAAAATAATTTAAAGAAGTCCATGAAGCATCTCTCACGTTCCCTTAATTCTATGAGAGAAATTATCAGACTGTGAGGAATTTCCCTCTGATTCGAACTTGGCTCAAGGTATTCTGGTTAATGTTTTCCTTTCAATTTTCCGACAGAATAATTCTTTCAAAGAGTTAAAATGAACTTAACATGCATATTTTCGGCACTCTTTGCCTCATCTGCGGTCGGTTCTTAGATTAAATATATGCATTATGGAAAGCGAGACGTTGAATTTCAATAAAGTGCAAGAACTTATATTAATCCTTCTCTTTTTACCCTACAATCAAAGCTGCTTTACATGAATGAATAATTGATAAAATCCATTAATGTGGAAATATATGAATTTCTTTTTCTTTCAAATTAGCATGTCGTTCCACAAAAGCATTAAAATTATATGATTGAGGCCTTTTAATTAACTTAGAAAATGGAAATGATTATGCTTGTGCATATCTCGTAATACATTTTCATTGCATAAAAACCTCCTCTCGTTATTGCTGAGTATAGTTTCATTTTAATTTTCCATATGCAGAGTTCATAATGTAAATAACCCCAGGATATAAAGCCTTTCTCACCCAATTTATTTCTTTTTGTTACATCATTTGACAATGTTCGATGGCGTGGTAAATTTTAAATGAGTGCCATAGAGAAATTTTGAGTGTTGAGACTGACTTTTCAAATACACATTCAAGGAAATCACGTTGTTTTGAGCTCTTTTCGTAAGATCTTACATAGCAAGATAATTTCAATGCATTCCTTTCTCAATTTATCTCGGAGGCCTACGAGTTTCACAAAGACATCAACCTTGGCGTCTTCGACCGCTGGGATGGGATTCCACAGCTGAAGGAAGGATTGCAGGAATTGGCCTCGGGATTCATGGTTATAATTTGACCAGAGGTCCTGCAGCGGTGAGATCCTCTCCAGGGCGAGAAGAACGACCCGGCACAATTCGCCCTCCTTCCCTTCAGGTGACCGCGAAGAGATAGGGGAGTGATATTTGTGTGTAGTGAGTGCTCTGCGAGTGGAAAAGTTAGTGAATCGTGATTTGAAATGTGTGCAGTTTTCAGTGGTCAGTGTGTGTAGTATTCGGTGATATACGCGAACTCATGCAATGATTATTGGAAGGTAAGTTAATATTCTTACTTTACATCCTCATATTATTGGGTGATAGGCATCAGAGGTCATTCCAGAAGCAGTGGTAGGTTAATAATGCCGTTATTAACGGGAGCACGGCATTGACGTCTATAGTATGACATTCATAATATTGAATGCTAATTATTTAAACGAAAGCATTGTATTTATACAGCGACATAATTCAAAATATGATTTTTGAAATAGTTAATTATTCCAACAGAAATCATTAAAAATTTAATGAAAATAGTTTTTGTTTTGACAGCAAGGTACTACTAGAGTCAAAGTTTGGCGGAAATCTATTTTCATAACTTTTTAATCAAGTGTTACGATCGAAAGTATTGCGTTGTAAAATCGAGTTACATTAAAATAAGATCACTGATACAGTCCATTGGCTGTTCCCAAATAATATAAAATATAACAAGTATTGATTTGACTTCCGGGCACGGTCGGAGCCAAGGCTCTTCGGAAAGCTACTCGCAATACATCCAACAGAAAAGTTACAATGGGAACTTATGTACTCGTTATGTTGCTGTTTATGAATAAACAAATCGAGAAATAGATTTTAATTCGGTAGTTTATGGCAGCCAAGCTGAAATGCCCCTCGATACTCGTTGTGATTAGAAATTAACCATCTTTTTTACGGGTTGATCTATTTATTAGGCTTACGCTCGCCACGGATTTATATTGAGACTTATTGAACTATCTATAAAATTTCTATGGAGATCAAGAAGTTGGCAACAGTGGAGTAGTTCTTGCTATTTTCAATTTGGGTAATCTAATATTTCTGTATCACCTTCCACGCACTGGATAAGTCACAGTTTTTCGTATAGCAAACTTCACCACAGGAAATATTTAAATAGTCTGATGGTTGCCATCAGTTGGAAAATTTGATAAATAACATGCTAATCGAGACTTACTCGACCATAATTATACGAAATTATTGCAGGTGTTAACTTTGATACCTTGATTTATGATGTTAGTCACCGAAAACGCCTATATGATAGCGCGGCAATACCCTATGAACTCAGAATGTAACAGAGGCATCGTTCATCCACGATTCATATATAAGGCATTCATTATGAATAAAAGGTTTTTTTAGAAGAATTCAAATTGTTTTAATCTATGAGTCTAACATCTCTTACGGATGTGTTAAGAGTAGGACATGTAAATTAGGTGAATCCTCCGTGATTTTTTATCGGCGAAGCAAATCTAGTTTCGTTAAGGTAATCGGAAATAATCATCAGCTAAATGGAATGCCTTTAGCTTTCTTAGGGTGATCATAAAAACACTATTCGCTCCAATCGCGTTGTTTCACAGGAAAAATGTAGCATGATGAGGAATAGCCCCCTTTAAAATTTCAAATCCAACCCTTGCACCGGGTGTTAAACAAGGAAAAGAAAAATTAGTTGAGCTCAAGACCGCGGGGCAGGTATTTGAGTATTTCTAACGGTTGGTGCATAAAGAGGTGTATGGGATACCAAAGTCAAACATTGCAGGGACGTCTTAGAACCTACCACTGCTTCTGGAATGACCTCTGATGCCTATCACCTAATAATATGAGTGTACTAAAAAAGATGGTTAACTTCTCATCACAACGAGTATCAAGGGGCATTTCAGCTTGGCTGCCATAAACTACCGAATTAAAATCTATTTCTCGATTTGTTTATTCATAAACAGCAACATAACGAGTACATAAGTTCCCATTGTAACTTTTCTGTTGGATGTATTGCGAATAGCTTTCCGAAGAGCCTTGGCTCCGACCGTACCCGGAAGTCAAATCAATACTTGTTATATTTTATATTATTTGGGATCAGCCAATGGACTGTGTCAGTGATCTTATTTTAATGTAACTCGATTTTACAACGCAATACTTTCGATCGTAACACTTGATTAAAAAGTTATGAAAATAGATTTCCGCCAAACTTTGACTCTAGTAGTACCTTGCTGTCAAAACAAAAACTATTTTCATTAAATTTTTAATGACTTCTGTTGGAATAATTAACTATTCCAAAAATCATATTTTGAATTATGTTGCTGTATAAATACAATGCTTTCGTTTAAATAATTAGCATTCAATATTATGAATGTCATACTATAGACGTCAATGCCGTGCTCCCGTTATCGCTGCTCCAATGTTTGAATACAAATAATTACATGATAAAATACGAATAAGAAGGATGTGTGTGAATTAGTACATGATCGTTTTTATTCTAGTGCCAATATATGCACGACTTTCATACTTTCGATGACTTAGAATCGATTAATTAGTACTCAAAGCGCAGATAGTAGTTTACTATACGCTCAGTCATCAACAGTTGTAGTGTTAATAATTGTCTTTTAATTGTAATTGAAAATACATTGTGTAATTTTAAATTTATAAAATCACTTGTAAAAAAACATTTAAAATGATACAAGTAAATAAAAAATATTTGCTCAAATTTTTTGTGTATTCAATTCTTTCCTGGAAAAGGAGTAGCTTCTGACATTATTATTATCTCCAGGGATTTGAACTTTGTAGTCTAAATTAGACGTAGAATATTTTACATTGCTCTCAAGTTTGACTTGGAGATATATTTCAAAATATTGTAATAGAACTTTGCATTTGAATCTGAAATAAATTATGTTAAATTTTTTATTTGTATAAATTGCTTAATAAATACTTTATTAAGATAATTAATTCGCATGAATTCAATTGCATTCGGGAAAAAACTATTAAACTTAATTATTGCTTAATCCTAGCTGAATTAAAAAAATAATAAGCTTCATCTCAATTAAACGCAAAGAGATCATAAATTTATTGGCATTTGCCTGACATTGATTCAGTATGTAGCGATGTGAATTCTACCGTTTCAAATAAGAAAAAAGGAAGTAAATACTCGTGTGTATTCTATTGAGATTCATACGGTATCACTGTACACTGCGCAATCAGAACGCTAACAGTGCAATGTTCAATGATTGTAGAAAATTAACTTTCGTGTTTACCGGTAAGAAACACACTTATCGCTACTCTACTGTCTCTGTACACTGAGAATTTCACGGCGCGTTTTATGTCAGAATCGCTTGTCTGTTGCTAGACTTCGGTATGCTCCTCTTTACAATGGAAATATTTTTTCTTCGAAGAATGATTTTTTATTTACATCAGAATCAAACGTCCTACCAATTCTAAGAAATGATATCGAGGAGTAACATCAAAAATTAAGGGAAACGTTTCATTATAGAGATAAATTTCCTACGCCTTTTTAATATCTTGCCACTTGTTCGATATGTCTATGCCCATTTTGGCCAACAGAATAAATGCAATTCCGCTGTTTAACGTTACAAATGATCTTTTTAACGCAATCTTTCAAATTGTTGAAGGCTGTCTATCGCTTTCGAATGTTTTGAAATGCTAGATGTGTTCTGTCAAACGATAAAGCGATTATGTATAAACTTTGAAACTTTTGATTTCGTAGAGAAAACCTCCGATAGATTTTACATGTGGATTTAATCTTTAAGCGCATGATTACTCCAGTAAATTTATTCTGGTTTTAAAATCGGCGTGATAGATGTGATTGACCTAGTTTTTTCACTCGATCAAATCCTGTCAATCAATGTGTAGTTAACTACAGTTTGGATTTATTTTATAAAAAGTAATTTATACTTAATTACTCGTTATTAAAGTGAAAGTAAATGATATTTTTGCAGGGTATCTATGTGGAAAGGTAGCTGTTATTCATGCCACTGGTGGTTGATTCTTCGCCGAACTTGATGTTTTCTTCTTTGTCAAACCTTTCCCTTCGTGTCATCGTTAGTAATTTGGGGTTCAACATTAAGTTGTACTAGAGGATGAAATCTCATGAGTCGTGAGAGCATCATGCTAATGAAAACTTGCATCTGCAAGTAGGAGAACATAGTGATGTGGCGAATGAGTGGTGTGATATGCAAGCAGTGTTGTTATATCATCTGGAGGACTTTTTGCAGTATGCTAAGAGGTGTTCAGTTCCTCACTGCTTTTGAGTAAACAATCATGGAAGTATGTTGTAACTTTCTTTCTTCATTTCATATTCTTGTCATGAAGCCAGGCTCTAAATTCTTCTGAAATGTATAATGCTAGTTGCAGTCAGGTTCTCCCTTCTTGTGTTTTGATATATAGCTTATCTTCCCTTGGTTTCTCAAAGGCATCATTTCTTTACAAAAGGCTAGTGCAGTCTTTGGATGGATTTTGCATGTTGCAAATAATTATATATGTTGCAATTAATCGTGTATTCATTGTTATTCAGAAATTGTTGTGGTTATCTGTTGTTTATTCTTTCATTTAAGAAGTGTTTGCAAATATCTATAGCCATAATCTCTTACATTTCAACTTCTTCAAGTAAGACATTCCAATCTGCTGATCCAGTATATTGGATAGGGTATTGGCCTAGATTTTAAATTTTCTTTGTCAGATTGATTCTTATAGTTCATTCAGAAGTTGGCAGTTAGTTCTCTTGTTAATGGATTGCTTGAGTTTCTGATTAAAGACTAGCGTCGACTTATTCTTTCAACCTCTAATGACAATTATTTCATAATTTCATGCATTTAAACTTTTTCACATTGTGAATATTCCTAACAAGGTTCATTAATTACCAGTGAGTTGTATTTCCAAATATTTTGACTTTGGATAGATATCTGAATATGTTGTCATAGTCTTTATTTTATCGATTCAGTTTCCATTATGTCAAGTTAAATCATACTTGTCTTCAAAATACTCCTTTCCATATTGATTTATCAATCATATTTTCAACATTTGCAGTAAAATTTCTAGGATAAAAGCCATTATCATCCAGAAGAATATAGTCGATTCCTATTATTTTTCTTCATTTCAATAAGCCTTTGTTCTTCATAAAGACTCTTTTAGTTATAACATAACATTTTGTTATTGTAAGGAAACTTCTTGAAAAGTGACTAGAAAAATTCTCTCTGTTGAAATTGAGATTCACAAAGAAAAGATTGATTTTATTGAGAAATCTCATTTGCTTTAAGTTAAGCTGTTTAGGTAAATTTATTTTTAAGGACCAGCATTTTAAAATGTGCTTGCTTGCTTGTTTTGCTATTAGGTATTCACACATGCTAAATTCATACTTTTTTCTTTCTTTAGATAGATTTTTCAAAGAAATCTTTCCATTTAATAAAACTGCTGTTTCATTTTCATGAAGTTTGGCAAACAATTTCTAGCATATGGTATAGCATTACAAATGACAGGATAAATAATTTTTCATATTTCTATGATGAGTCTAAGATCCTTTTATTTCCAGTGAATTTGATCATAAATAACATTCATAGTTAAAATTGGGTATTCTTTTCAAAGCAACAACTTATGGAAGTATATCCTTAGCAATTAATTTAATTTTTCATTTTTATATCATATTTCAATCAATATCCTGGATTAGCATTATAAAAAGTTATTTTTAATAAATAACAGACTAAGTTTCAACATAGAGGTTAAACATACACAAAATTCTGCCTGACTTCTTACTTTTCAAAACAAAATATGATACATTTCAAGGAAATAAAGTAGCTTAAAAAAATAAAATAAATAATATGATTTATGTAGTTGGAATTTCAGCAAAACATGACCATGAGAATTAGCTAAGGCTTTTCATGCAGATGATTCATATTCCATGGATTCTTCTTTACTCATAATCTTTGATTGCAGTATTTCTTAAAATCAGGTAAATTTTCTATTAATACCTTGCTTTGGTATTGATTTTTTATTTTGGTCTCATCTTTTCATGAGCCAACCTGCTCTGAGATCTTTGCATGCCCTATTCTTTAAATATTTTCATATAGAAGTTCATGTATAGTTTTCAGTAAACTAGGTCTGAATTCAATGTTTATCATTTAGTTGCAAAAGCAGCTCAAAAAGCATTTTTTATGAAATTAAAATTTTAAATACAATATTTCATTGAAAATATTCATATGTAGAAGATATTCATGTATTCTTAACTGAAATATTATGGAAGCAAATGACCATAAGGCCTAGAGAAAATTTGACTTGTAGATCTTGTGTATGTTCCATTAATTCTTTATCATATATTTTATGTTGCTTGCTATCTTTGTTGGTTTTCTGTAATTTGTTCAATAGATTCCTTTCTCTTAATTTGCTCAACTTTTGTTTGAATGTTCTTGAGATATGTGGCAAATTCTCAAACTCCTTCTGTTGAGACTGCAGGAACCTGGTTAATCACTTCCACCACACGCCAATAATCACCATCACTATCGCCCTCAACATCACTCTCTGGAATATTAAACAGCAATACATTGTACAACCTCATCTGCCTGTCATGAACTTTGCCAATAAGCGACTCAAACACCTCATCGGAAGTTACGACAGTTACTCAAGTCAGCAAGAGAGGTTTTTAGCTCAGTCTTGAACAACCCCAAGATTGATTTAAGCTCTTGTAGACCAGTCAAGTTGTAGCCAGGTATAGAGTTCATTTTCGTGCAACTAACACAAAAATACTTAAGTTGGGACTTGCTGGAGAGGGATTGAATAACAGACCGCGACAGTCCAGAGCATGCCAAAGTATTGTGTACACAAAGTACACAGCGACAGCAATTGATAATGTCTCCATCAGTTAAATCAGCACCACAAGTAATGCAAACCTCAACACTTATTACTGACATCGTGGAGGATAATTGTATTACGTACCACAAGTTATTAGTATGATACCAAAAATCATTGGGAAGCAGTGCTAATGTCAGCCTCAGGCATGCCAGTGTTAGGCCTACAGAGGACGTGACAAAAACCCAGAACATACTGGATGTAATAACAAGGTGGATTGTAATCCCTAACAGTCCCTTAGAAAGGAAACAATACATTGAAAAGTACGCCTTTTCCATGCTATAGGCAATTCATTTATTTTCATCCCCTTGGGTCATTAGAATATAAATATTCATTCTCTATATAACAAATTTATTCAAAGGAAAGTAAATGATTATCACTGGCAGCACAGTCCTCAGCATTAAAATAAAGAAAATTGTATCATATGACAGTAAAAAACACTAATATGAAGAAAAACAAAATAGTACCTGCTATAAAATGAAAATAAATAACCTGTTACATAAAGTGATAAATGAAATAGATAAAAGTAATGGAAATGGGCCCTGTATAGTAATGATAAAAAAATATCTCAACTTTATGACAAAAGAGAGACTGCTTCAAAATAAAAATTAAGAAATGGCTTCTGCTTTATAGTAATAAATAATTTTATATAAAAAACCTGCTTCTTTAACGATAATAACAATAAAAAAAATCAATCATAGAATATCCAAATAAAAGATACATATGTAAACTTATTTCCTTAGGTTCCTTAATCTGAAAAGTTCATACAAAATAGTACAAAAGATTGTACCTTATGTCCAATGTATGGTACGACAACTAAGATCATGAATTTAAAGCTAACGTATGTAAGGGGTATGTAGAGGAATAGTATGTTTGTATGTATACAATTTTTATTGTAAGTATGCGTGTATTTTATATCCATGTATTATTTTGTATGTATGACCTTCCAGAGTATACGTCTGTCCCAGTACATGCAGAAATGGCTATAGTGGTAAATAAAAACAGAATGGAATTGAACAATGTTATTTATAAATTTCCTTTCCTTCTCAGACTTAGATTATGTTCTACTATCCTTAGATATTATCATATCATTGCAAACAAAGTACACTTCCAATTTATTTTCTCCAACACGTAAGTTAACATGAAGGTTCATCTCCAACCTTCATATAGTAAAATTTATAAAACCTTATCAAAACTCATCTTAAAAGGAATTGCTGCCTTCGAGTCAGCTGAAGTAATAAACCATAGAATGAAATTCCATTTTAGTGCAGCAATTAACCTTTTTGTGTAGACCTTTTACGAGGTGGCGGAGTAGCAAAAGATGGATCCTGCATCACACAAAGTGCTGCACTCTCACAAGAACTGGACACAATATGAGATGTAGAAGCAATCACTTCTCTTTGCTGGCCAGGTACTCTCGTGCTAAGGGCTTTTAAATGCAATATTACAAGTTATTAATAATGTCCAAATGTCCTTGGAATGTTTTGATCAAGCCATTGATAAATACCTCAACAATTTAGTGATAATTTTCAATGATACAATATGATTTAAAATGAGTATATAGGTTGGGATTCTTCAAAGTATAAACGAACAAAACCGTGTAAATATTACCACATTTCTGTCTCAAATGCTCAAAACTGCAGGAGAGTACTTCACAAAAATTACTGTTTACTGGAAAGCTGTTTTTCTCTGCTCACTCGTCTCTTAGGAACATGTGATTGCTTATGATGTTTCTTCATTTCTCGAATGGGATGAGGAGTGACTTCATACCCAAGACGGCCTTCTTGACTTGACTATGAAATCTATAAACCACACCTACTGGATCCCTGTGGATATTTATAGGCAATTACATTTCCCTGTTCTGCATACCTTAGTCTGAAATAAAGAATGTAGGAAAATTCAGCATCTCTTATAAAATTTTAGGCAGTATAAATGCTTAACTGAAAAGTTTCAAAGAAAAGTTTTAGGTGGCTATTTTGGGGAAACCCAAATGATTCCACTTGGAGGGAATATGAAATTGATACAATCATTAGTTCCAAGATCTTCATCCAACAATCCTTATAATTTTCAACGTAATGTAGAAAGATTGTTAAAATTTTAACTCTCCAATCCTTATTGATAATACATTGAGAAGAGTAAATTCGTCAAAGTTCATTCATTTAGCGGCCTACTCAAACACACTGTAGTTGTAGTAGTGCTATTGTGGAAAATGCTTCGACAGCTGAGGTCACGTGAGATCCCACCGGGAATCGAACCCGGACCGCTTTCATTGAAGTCGAACTCGCTGCTCACACAGCTATCCGGGAGTCCCATAAACACTCTGTAAATTCATTGATTGAAGAATCGGAGAAGTTAAGATAATGAACATTACTTATATATCGCATAAAAAAGTCTTTTATGAAAACATAATAAACAATATGCATTCAAATAATTAAACCGTATCCTTACACTCCCATATATATTTGTTCACGCTTCTCCATGATAGAACAAGAGAAATCATATACCGCCCTTCTCCAGTATGAATTCGTAGCGATGGTATGAGTGTTCAGGAAGTCAATTTTGGCGGAATCGGTGCGGTCACTTTTGTGCAGTTGACTCATAAAAGTCGGAGCATTTGAACGGAGCGAACCTGTCTGTGCTGGAGTGTCTCAAAGTTGGACTCCTTGGCAATGTAAGAACTTTTGAGAAGTCTATACATCTAGTTTTTCAATATTTATCGGTGTTATATCTTACGGATGACTCTTCGCGATTGCAACGAACTTCCGATTCGATGATTTTATATTACTCCTAGGCCTTATTCCTATTCTAGTGTCCTGATAACTTCGTCTCTGAGCGGCAGTTTGCACTGTGCTATTCGCCCGCGCTAAATAATAATTCTTCACTATGTTGCAAGCAAAGTCGCCGGACGTTGAGGTTTTAGGAGGCTGTCAGCGCTCTCCTTCTCGGAAGATGGGTACGTACTTTACAGTTTGCCTCTTGTAGTGTAAGAATATCCTAAACGTTATAATATCTTCTCGATGAAATCATGGTATTGAAATCTCGTTGGAGAGACTGCCGTCTAAATATGTGTAAGAGAAACAGAAGTTCCTACTCCAGAGTAGTTGATTCTCCCGGGGGCAAAAGATGTAGGTAGTTAGTTTTAAAAATAATTTAAAGAAGTCCATGAAGCATCTCTCACGTTCCCTTAATTCTATGAGAGAAATTATCAGACTGTGAGGAATTTCCCTCTGATTCGAACTTGGCTCAAGGTATTCTGGTTAATGTTTTCCTTTCAATTTTCCGACAGAATAATTCTTTCAAAGAGTTAAAATGAACTTAACATGCATATTTTCGGCACTCTTTGCCTCATCTGCGGTCGGTTCTTAGATTAAATATATGCATTATGGAAAGCGAGACGTTGAATTTCAATAAAGTGCAAGAACTTATATTAATCCTTCTCTTTTTACCCTACAATCAAAGCTGCTTTACATGAATGAATAATTGATAAAATCCATTAATGTGGAAATATATGAATTTCTTTTTCTTTCAAATTAGCATGTCGTTCCACAAAAGCATTAAAATTATATGATTGAGGCCTTTTAATTAACTTAGAAAATGGAAATGATTATGCTTGTGCATATCTCGTAATACATTTTCATTGCATAAAAACCTCCTCTCGTTATTGCTGAGTATAGTTTCATTTTAATTTTCCATATGCAGAGTTCATAATGTAAATAACCCCAGGATATAAAGCCTTTCTCACCCAATTTATTTCTTTTTGTTACATCATTTGACAATGTTCGATGGCGTGGTAAATTTTAAATGAGTGCCATAGAGAAATTTTGAGTGTTGAGACTGACTTTTCAAATACACATTCAAGGAAATCACGTTGTTTTGAGCTCTTTTCGTAAGATCTTACATAGCAAGATAATTTCAATGCATTCCTTTCTCAATTTATCTCGGAGGCCTACGAGTTTCACAAAGACATCAACCTTGGCGTCTTCGACCGCTGGGATGGGATTCCACAGCTGAAGGAAGGATTGCAGGAATTGGCCTCGGGATTCATGGTTATAATTTGACCAGAGGTCCTGCAGCGGTGAGATCCTCTCCAGGGCGAGAAGAACGACCCGGCACAATTCGCCCTCCTTCCCTTCAGGTGACCGCGAAGAGATAGGGGAGTGATATTTGTGTGTAGTGAGTGCTCTGCGAGTGGAAAAGTTAGTGAATCGTGATTTGAAATGTGTGCAGTTTTCAGTGGTCAGTGTGTGTAGTATTCGGTGATATACGCGAACTCATGCAATGATTATTGGAAGGTAAGTTAATATTCTTACTTTACATCCTCATATTATTGGGTGATAGGCATCAGAGGTCATTCCAGAAGCAGTGGTAGGTTAATAATGCCGTTATTAACGGGAGCACGGCATTGACGTCTATAGTATGACATTCATAATATTGAATGCTAATTATTTAAACGAAAGCATTGTATTTATACAGCGACATAATTCAAAATATGATTTTTGAAATAGTTAATTATTCCAACAGAAATCATTAAAAATTTAATGAAAATAGTTTTTGTTTTGACAGCAAGGTACTACTAGAGTCAAAGTTTGGCGGAAATCTATTTTCATAACTTTTTAATCAAGTGTTACGATCGAAAGTATTGCGTTGTAAAATCGAGTTACATTAAAATAAGATCACTGACACAGTCCATTGGCTGATCCCAAATAATATAAAATATAACAAGTATTGATTTGACTTCCGGGCACGGTCGGAGCCAAGGCTCTTCGGAAAGCTACTCGCAATACATCCAACAGAAAAGTTACAATGGGTACTTATGTACTCGTTATGTTGCTGTTTATGAATAAACAAATCGAGAAATAGATTTTAATTCGGTAGTTTATGGCAGCCAAGCTGAAATGCCCCTCGATACTCGTTGTGATTAGAAATTAACCATCTTTTTTACGGGTTGATCTATTTATTAGGCTTACGCTCGCCACGGATTTATATTGAGACTTATTGAACTATCTATAAAATTTCTATGGAGATCAAGAATTTGGCAACAGTGGAGTAGTTCTTGCTATTTTCAATTTGGGTAATCTAATATTTCTGTATCACCTTCCACGCACTGGATAAGTCACAGTTTTTCGTATAGCAAACTTCACCACAGGAAATATTTAAATAGTCTGATGGTTGCCATCAGTTGGAAAATTTGATAAATAACATGCTAATCGAGACTTACTCGACCATAATTATACGAAATTATTGCAGGTGTTAACTTTGATACCTTGATTTATGATGTTAGTCACCGAAAACGCCTATATGATAGCGCGGCAATACCCTATGAACTCAGAATGTAACAGAGGCATCGTTCATCCACGATTCATATATAAGGCATTCATTATGAATAAAAGGTTTTTTTAGAAGAATTCAAATTGTTTTAATCTATGAGTCTAACATCTCTTACGGATGTGTTAAGAGTAGGACATGTAAATTAGGTGAATCCTCCGTGATTTTTTATCGGCGAAGCAAATCTAGTTTCGTTAAGGTAATCGGAAATAATCATCAGCTAAATGGAATGCCTTTAGCTTTCTTAGGGTGATCATAAAAACACTATTCGCTCCAATCGCGTTGTTTCACAGGAAAAATGTAGCATGATGAGGAATAGCCCCCTTTAAAATTTCAAATCCAACCCTTGCACCGGGTGTTAAACAAGGAAAAGAAAAATTAGTTGAGCTCAAGACCGCGGAGCAGGTATTTGAGTATTTCTAACGGTTGGTGCATAAAGAGGTGTATGGGATACCAAAGAACCTACCACTGCTTCTGGAATGACCTCTGATGCCTATCACCTAATAATATGAGTGTACTAAAAAAGATGGTTAACTTCTCATCACAACGAGTATCAAGGGGCATTTCAGCTTGGCTGCCATAAACTACCGAATTAAAATCTATTTCTCGATTTGTTTATTCATAAACAGCAACATAACGAGTACATAAGTTCCCATTGTAACTTTTCTGTTGGATGTATTGCGAGTAGCTTTCCGAAGAGCCTTGGCTCCGACCGTACCCGGAAGTCAAATCAATACTTGTTATATTTTATATTATTTGGGATCAGCCAATGGACTGTGTCAGTGATCTTATTTTAATGTAACTCGATTTTACAACGCAATACTTTCGATCGTAACACTTGATTAAAAAGTTATGAAAATAGATTTCCGCCAAACTTTGACTCTAGTAGTACCTTGCTGTCAAAACAAAAACTATTTTCATTAAATTTTTAATGACTTCTGTTGGAATAATTAACTATTCCAAAAATCATATTTTGAATTATGTTGCTGTATAAATACAATGCTTTCGTTTAAATAATTAGCATTCAATATTATGAATGTCATACTATAGACGTCAATGCCGTGCTCCCGTTATCGCTGCTCCAATGTTTGAATACAAATAATTACATGATAAAATACGAATAAGAAGGATGTGTGTGAATTAGTACATGATCGTTTTTATTCTAGTGCCAATATATGCACGACTTTCATACTTTCGATGACTTAGAATCAATTAATTAGTACTCAAAGCGCAGATAGTAGTTTACTATACGCTCAGTCATCAACAGTTGTAGTGTTAATAATTGTCTTTTAATTGTAATTGAAAATACATTGTGTAATTTTAAATTTATAAAATCACTTGTAAAAAAACATTTAAAATGATACAAGTAAATAAAAAATATTTGCTCAAATTTTTTGTGTATTCAATTCTTTCCTGGAAAAGGAGTAGCTTCTGACATTATTATTATCTCCAGGGATTTGAACTTTGTAGTCTAAATTAGACGTAGAATATTTTACATTGCTCTCAAGTTTGACTTGGAGATATATTTCAAAATATTGTGATAGAACTTTGCATTTGAATCTGAAATAAATTATGTTAAATTTTTTATTTGTATAAATTGCTTAATAAATACTTTATTAAGATAATTAATTCGCATGAATTCAATTGCATTCGGGAAAAAACTATTAAACTTAATTATTGCTTAATCCTAGCTGAATTAAAAAAATAATAAGCTTCATCTCAATTAAACGCAAAGAGATCATAAATTTATTGGCATTTGCCTGACATTGATTCAGTATGTAGCGATGTGAATTCTACCGTTTCAAATAAGAAAAAAGGAAGTAAATACTCGTGTGTATTCTATTGAGATTCATACGGTATCACTGTACACTGCGCAATCAGAACGCTAACAGTGCAATGTTCAATGATTGTAGAAAATTAACTTTCGTGTTTACCGGTAAGAAACACACTTATCGCTACTCTACTGTCTCTGTACACTGAGAATTTCACGGCGCGTTTTATGTCAGAATCGCTTGTCTGTTGCTAGACTTCGGTATGCTCCTCTTTACAATGGAAATATTTTTTCTTCGAAGAATGATTTTTTATTTACATCAGAATCAAACGTCCTACCAATTCTAAGAAATGATATCGAGGAGTAACATCAAAAATTAAGGGAAACGTTTCATTATAGAGATAAATTTCCTACGCCTTTTTAATATCTTGCCACTTGTTCGATATGTCTATGCCCATTTTGGCCAACAGAATAAATGCAATTCCGCTGTTTAACGTTACAAATGATCTTTTTAACGCAATCTTTCAAATTGTTGAAGGCTGTCTATCGCTTTCGAATGTTTTGAAATGCTAGATGTGTTCTGTCAAACGATAAAGCGATTATGTATAAACTTTGAAACTTTTGATTTCGTAGAGAAAACCTCCGATAGATTTTACATGTGGATTTAATCTTTAAGCGCATGTTTACTCCAGTAAACTTATTCTGGTTTTAAAATCGGCGTGATAGATGTGATTGACCTAGTTTTTTCACTCGATCAAATCCTGTCAAACAATAGTAGTGCAAAAAAGTGGGTTCTGGCACAATTCTTTGAACTTTGCCAATTACAGCGTAATGAACGACCAAAGAACGTCCAATCAACGCCTACGATCTTCCTCAATCTTTTCCGCATCCCACCCCTCCCACCCCCCTCTTCTGACAATATATAAGCTCTTACAAAAGTAGTCAGCGAGTTTATTATATTTTGAAAAATTAAATACAAGCAATTATTATTAAATGTTTATTGTAAAACAATACAATTTTTTTTTACAACGTGCAGATTCTGCTCCCACGAATCAGCATTATAATCTTCTATCCCCCTTTTATCCAATTGGAAATATTTAGGGAGTTATATTTTTCGCATCCCCCCGTCGTACACAATTTCTGCCAATAAGCCTCCATACTTCGTCTCAGCTGCTAACAGCCTCTCTATGGGGTACAGCACCCCCTCGCCCAAATCTCGCATTTGAAGATGAAATATATGTATACTAAAGTGAATAAAATTTCGAGTTTGTAAAAAAAATGTGTTTTTATTTTATAGGATATAAGAATGGAAATAATGCACAGATTCAACCTTTTTACAATTTATTAAAGCATAAATACATGATTACTATTAACAAATATTATTTTTCATACACCAATCAGCCAGTTTACGACAGTTTTTTCTAGCGCATTGTAAATTACCTTTTACGTGTGGTCCCACTAAACAACCCTCCCTTGTTTCTAGCTTTTTTAACGAAGGGCAACCATAAAGTTCCAGATTTATCACGTTCACCCCCCTAGGCAATGGACTACTGAGAAAGGAAGATTTCTGAGCTCCTTTGGTAAACAAATGTTTAAAGTGATTTGTACTATATATCCGTAATATTTCCCTCAATTCAGAATACTCAATGTCTCCGGAATGTTCATCTAACCCATGATAATTCTTTTTTAACCAAGCATTATCCTTCGTGACGTGCGTAGATGGCGGTGATTTAAAAAGCCACGTATTGCAGCATTTGTTTTGCACATCGATTATTGTTGCTCTCAAGTTTGCCAAGTCAAACTTGAGAGCAATGTAAAATATTCTACGTCTAATTTAGACTACAAAGTTCAAATCCCTGGAGATAATAATAATGTCAGAAGCTACTCCTTTTCCAGGAAAGAATTGAATACACAAAAAATTTGAGCAAATATTTTTTATTTACTTGTATTATTTTAAATGTTTTTTTACAAGTGATTTTATAAATTTAAAATTACACAATGTATTTTCAATTACAATTAAAAGACAATTATTAACACTACAACTGTTGATGACTGAGCGTATAGTAAACTACTATCTGCGCTTTGAGTACTAATTAATTGATTCTAAGTCATCGAAAGTATGAAAGTCGTGCATATATTGGCACTAGAATAAAAACGGTCATGTACTAATTCACACACATCCTTCTTATTCGTATTTTATCATGTAATTATTTGTATTCAAACATTGGAGCAGCGATAACGGGAGCATGGTTATTATGAATCAGTATATATTCTAGCTTTGCTTCTCGCACAGAGGGAAACGTCGCACACGAGGTCCCGTTATTCCGAGGATACCGAGGCAAACCCCCTTCCCTTCCCTTCCTGTCATAAAATTCGAGTCTGAGACGAAAGGCACGAGCAAGACGAAGGAAATTTTCGCAAACCCTGCCTCTGAGCCGCTCTGAGCTTATGTTTAGGACTGAGATGGGAGAAAGAAAATTTCCGCGCAGTTTGAAACAGTGTCGGACCAAAAATATATAGACCTCGTATTTGACGCTATCGCTTGCAAAACTCTGCGGTTATAATGGGTTATATTATGTAATATAATAGTACGTAATATTATACATTCAAGAGAGCAGTTATTTGCTTTTAAAATGATATACGTAAGGAGTCCATATCAATCACCTGTTTTATCACAGCCTGTGTGAATGCAATCTACACAAGTAACGTAAGGCAAACTCATGGCCATATCTAGGCTATTACTTTAAATACATTTAAAAAAAAACTATAAGTAAATATGAACTATGAAGTCTCGAGGCAGTCTCTGCGTATTTTAGATAAATTCTGTTTCATTTGATAAGCATCGAAATTAAAACTCGATCGGTAAAAAATCAGTAAATTTTATCATCTATGCAGTTGGAATTTTTACTATAGTATACCGTCCAAATCAATTGAGAGAAAATGTGCTAGGATCGATTTTCCTGTATGAGTAAAGATGACGGATACGAGACAACCATCTTTCACATTAATTTTGAATTAATTAATTAATTTTTTTCGGTGTCATTGAAGCGTGAATCGAATAAACTTGATTTCTTCTGTGGATTCCTCTTGAAATGGTTGCAGTCACAAACCATTACGTTTTTAAACATTCTTCTCGCTATATTTATCATCTTTAAAAGTTCTAAAATACACAAAAAGATAGTGCGAATGAGGTTTGGTCATAATGCTCATTGGATGCTACTGTTAGCTATAAATGTAAAATTTTCAATTAATTTTGAATGTATACAAAACTACCTACATTATTTATATTTCAATTGTTTATTTTAAAGTTTACAATTATTATATTGTAGAAAACGTTAAAAATACGCAAAATAATAGAGACTTGGTGAAATAGTTTTTCCCAGGACCTTTTTACCTGTAATTCCAACCCTGTAATATCACACGGGGAAGCGCATATGAGGCTCATGTTGAAATTTTGCTCCCCTCGGTTGATGGCTGGCCATGCGTAACTCTCATATTTTTCAACAGAATTTTAATGATTGAGATGAATGGGTGGTGGTTTGGTATGGCTAGTCTATCTACATATTTATCGCTTGGTGATATTGAAACAATTCCTTCGTATTTAAAATGTATTGGCTATGAGATATATAATATATATATATATATATCTATATAGGTATATCCGGAGAGTTAGCTATATATAATAGATATATATATATATTTATAGGGGATACGAATTCTGACCATGTTCCACAAGCGCTGTCGACGTCAGATTTTTTCGACGTACTGGCCCTACACTCTAGATGCCAGAATAATGCAGACTTCGACGCTAGCTATCATTGGTTCGATGCCAGAAATTCCCAAAAATCGCAATTTTCCCATAAGAATGCATTGCGCGGATTTTTGAAAATTATTTTGAGGCACTTATCGCTAAGATAGAGGAACCAAAATTTCGGAGGTTGAAGTTGAGGTAGTCTTCTATGCTTCTCATGGAAAAAATGTAGCCAAATGACAGTGAGTTCGACGCCAGGTGGATGCAAAATTCTTCCATAAGAAATGCATTGGACGATTTTTTAAAAATGGCTTCCCGATAAGCTGGAAAGATAAAACCCGGAATGGTGACAGAGGCGTGGGACCTTCCCGATAAGATATTGAATCGAAACTTTGGAACGAGTAAGGATGGCACTTATCTAATATTATTTTGCTGTCTTCTCTCACGATCGGGTTCTTAGTTCGTCGCCAGGCGGTCTTTGGCGCGAAGTTTTAAATTTGAACTGAGGCAGTACTTGGTGTGATACTGTATTCAACGGATAGCTTGCAGTATGCAAGCAACTTTTACTCGTATATATATATATATATATATATATATATATATATATATATATATATATATATATATATATATATATATATATATATATCTCCTGTTTTGAGTTTTAATTCATAAATTACAGAGTAAACTTCATGAATTGTGTGACATGATGTTTTCTCAATTCTGTTGTCCTGTCCGTTCACACATCAGCTGTCAATAATTTCTGCTTTACCCTTAACTACCCAACCATCGCCCTGTACAGAATGGTCTTGATGCAGAGGGATGGAAAATGACTGCCTCTTCCAACTTCACACCCTCTCTTACTCCATTGCATAACATAATAAGTGGTCAAAGTATCTCGGATTATCCCTTAACCTCGCAGACGTTTACACGCGGAAATATAGAACTAGAGGCGAGAATGTTCTGTTTGTCTCGTGATCTAGACGGAGTCACAGCTATTTTGCTGACAGCGAGAAGTGCGCAACTAATTCTATCAGCACAGTATTTAGGCGCGGAGAACTTCATTATAAGGTGAGGATATTTTAAACTTTATTTTGTTATTTTTGATGGAAAATTTTGTGCATTCTTTCGGATCGTCGATTGCCATTATATTTTTAATGACACATCTTCTAATCGTCTTCATAAATTAAATATTTTAAAATTTTAGCTGCTTTGGAAGCAGAATGGAGAGTATAAAAGTAACTCGTCTCGAACTGTATGATAAAATAATGGAAAGAAAGGTGAGTCAGTGGAATTTAGGAGACAGCATATCCTAGAATATTGAAGAGCAAAATTCAATTTGAATGGAGATAAAACTGCCAATAATATTCTAAAAGTATCCTTTCAAAAAATTTCTTCCATCATTATTTATTAAGGTGGAACTAAAGCTTACGATATGACAACATTTTTTTTATACGAAAAGAGGCTTAAGTAAGACACTACTACTTCCATCAAGAGCATACAAATACCTGCCGTCTACTTCCAATATCGGTGAATAGGTAACGAACTTCATTTATGTTCAGTATTAAATTCCAAATCACATTGGCGGCATGCGACATATATGCTCATGAATGTTTACTATAGGGTTGCCTGAGGAATTCTCTGGTGGCCGACCAATAAAACATTTTGAAGGTTCAAGTCAGCGATCAAAACGGAGGAAAAAAGAAAGTCTAAGGGCTACAACTTCCGCTGCTGAACTACCTTTCGCTGAATCGATGAAAAACTCTCAGAAAATGCAATGAAGGCGAGAAAATAGATATTCGTCGCTTTAGAAAGTAGAATTTGAGAAAACATTCCAGGTTGGCGGTTAATGATGACCTTATCCGAAGGTTGTTTTTAACTTCTGATCCAATGAACTAAGAAGAAAATGAGGGAATTGGATGCGAATTTATACAAACTTTTGCTTTTAAATGATGTAGAAAATAAGTTACCAACTGAGGGAAGTGACGAGTCGGAAGATGAGAACTCTCCGTTTTCGATTTCACATGAAAATTAAATATACGCGTTTCTTTTACTTTTAGTTCTTTTTATATGAAGGTTTACGATTCCTTATGACTTATAAATAAGTTTCCATTTTTTATTTTAGAAATATGGAAAATAATATTATTTATTACAGTAAATGCTCTCGGTTTAATCGTATTTTTACTATTTCCATAGTTATTTAGCCACCCCTGTCGTCATTCCACGAAATCCTTACCCAACGACGCAAGAAAAGATGAAGATGACCAAGGAAACCAGGGTAGGGACCTGGAACGTGAGAACGATGCTTAGGAAAGGGAAGTTAGTAAACGTAAAGTTAGAAATGAAGAGGTCCAACATAAAAATTCTGGGGCTATGCAAAGTACGGTGGAAGGATCACACATGGAAAAAGCCGGGGGACACGGATAGATACCAAATCGACTATATTTTGGTAAGGAAGAGGTTTAGAAATAGTGTTTAAAACTCGCAAAGTTATCCTGGTGCTGATGTAGACTCGGATCATAATTTAGTAATGAAGACAACCGAGCTTAGATGTAAAAAGATTTATAGGGCAAAAACCGCACCCAAATGGAACATAGAAGCCCTCAGGGGTAGGAAAGCTAGAGAGTTTCAAGAGTCAGTCAACAGGGCTCTAGATTGTAAAGAAAGGGAACTCAGCGTAAACGAGGGATGGGAAAAGATGAAAACCAGCATCAAGGATAGTGCCCAAAGAACCATTGGGAGGGTCAACCAAATCAAAATTAGGAAACCATGGGTGACGGTTGAAATGATAAACAAAATGGAGGAAAGAAGGAAATGGAAAAGTGTTACCACAGAACACGGGCGTAGAATGTACAGGGCACTGAACAACGAACAGAGCTAGAGAATTGTGGTGGAAGGGACAGTGTAACGAAATAGAGAAGACGGCTGAAAGTGGGAGGGTCGACCTATTATATAGAAAAGCAACGGGTGTGGACGAGATTCCAGTAGAATTTCTTAAGAATCTTGGGGGAAAGGGTTAAAAGCAATTTGATTTATGTAGGAAAATTTACGATGAAGGAAAGTAGCCAGAGGATTTTACCAAGTCTATCCTGATTCCGTTACAGAAAAAGAATAATGCCTTAGAATGCCGGGACTACCGCACAATTAGCTTAATATCTCATGCGGCAAAAGTTATTCTAAGGGTCTTGCATAGAAGAATAGAGGGGAAAACTAAAGAACACATAGAAAATGACCAGTTCAGTTTTCAGAGAGGAAAAGGGATGAGGGATGCAATTGGGGTTATGAGAGTTCTCGTAGCTTATAATTTAAAAGGGACGTTTGTGTATGTTTTGTTGATTTTGAAAAGGCCTTTGATAGAGTTCAATGGCCAAAACTGATGGTGATACTAAAGAAAATTGGGTTGGATTGGAAAGATAGTGCAAAATTTGTATTTAAATCAGACCGCACGAGTAAGAGTTGCTAATGGGGAATCGGAATGGGCAGAGTTAGGAAGGGGAGTAAGACAAGGCTGTCCTTAAACACCATCTCTTTTTAACATACATGCAGAAGAAGTGATCAAAGAAGCTTGGGATGAAATAGATAAGGGAATAAAGGTTGGTGGGGAACTTGTGAAGTCAATAAGATATGCAGACGATAAAGCTATTGTGTGCGATTCTGAAAGGGATTTGCAAATCCTAGTAAATGCATTAAACGATAAAGCAAAGGAGTTTGGGATGAAAATCAATGTACGAAAGACTAAAATTATGAGGTTTTCAAAGGGAAAGAAAGCTAAGTTAACGATAAGGGTGGATGGGGAAAAACTAGAACAAGTAGATCAGTTTTCATACTTGGGCAGCCTTCTTTCTAAGGATGGCAGATGTTCGACAGAAATTAGAAAAGGATAGAATTAGCGAAAGAAGCATTCATGAAGCGAAGGGAACTGATGACAAAGGGAGTTGATAAAGGAATAAGGAAGAGATTGGTAAAATCCTTGGTGTGGAGTGTAATGATGTATGGATGTGAAACGTGGACATTAAGAAAAGAGGATGTCAAAAGATTGGAGGCTTTTGAGATGTGGGTATGGTCTAGAATGGAGAAGGTAAGTTGGGTCGATATAAAAACGAACGAGGAGGTTCTAGAGATGGTTGGGGAGAAAAGAGTAATGATTGAAGTCATTAAAAATAGACAAGAGAAATGGGTGGGTCAAATATTGAGAGGAGAGGGATTATTGAAGAAAGCGATCGAGGGAAGAATGCTAGGAAAAAGACAGAGAAGAAGACAAAGACAGAAGTTGTTAGACGAATTAAGGGGTGGGATAAGTTACCGAGAATTGAAGAAGAGGGAAATAAATAGGGAATGTGGGGGCACATGAACCTACCGAAAGGTAGAACACTTTATATTATACGAGTAAAAGTTGCTTGCATACTGCAAGCTATCAGTTGAATGCAGTATCGTACCAAGAAAGGCCTCAAAACAATGTTCAAAACTTCGCGCAAATGACGCCTGGAGTCGAACTAAGGACCTAATCGTGCGAAACAATTGCATATTAATGTAAGATAAGTGCCATTCTGACCTGTTCCAATGTTTCAATTCAATATCTGATTGGGTAGGTCCTAAAATAAGATTACGCTTTCCCCCTTTGAAATACATGGTGGAATAGAAATGACGTTCAGGCATCGAAATAAGAACCGTCAGAGAAACGGCGAACAGCGTATATGAAAAATATGAATTGCCTCTATATACATTCCATTTTATATCATTCCCGGTTATCGGATATGCATTCAAAATAATTGTCAAAATTGACCGCCATGCATTTTATACCGGAGAATTTTGCACCCAGTTGGCGTCGAACTCACGGTCGTTTAGTAACATTTCTTCCTTTGGTACTATGAGCGACCATCTCATCTGCAAACACCATGATTATGATTGCTCTATCGCATCGAGAACGGCCTCAAAACAGATTGTAAATAATCGCGCACAAGACCTTCTAGCGTCGAACACAGGACCCTTTCGTAAAGGAAAATAGGAAATTAATATTAGATAAGTGCCATTCTCACTAGTTCCAAAGTTTCGATTCAATATCTTATCGGGAAGGTCCTAAAATAAGATTCCGTTTTCCGTTTGAAATGTATTGTAGAATCGGAATGACACTCATGCATCGAACCTAGGACCACTGGAGAAACGGTGCACCTCTTGAAAGAAGGATTTCAAACGTAAAATTTTAAAGAATATTCAGAGCTTTAATGAATACATATGACATGATAAATTTGATCCATATCAATAACTGAAAGAACCAGATTTCTTACTATGATCATAAGTTATGACCCTTCAAAATAATCCATGTTTGCTGTATTTTGCAAAAATTACGAGAGTTGGAGATTTAACAGCTAAACAAAAGTTGTTTATGGGTAGCATAGTTGCCCAAAGGGCGGCTTGATTGAAGTGTTCACATTTTAAAATTAAAAAGATAGGTTTTCTTTTCGATTCTCCATGATATGACCTATATCTTCTTCACACCTATAACTGAGAGCAGGCATCTACGGGTGGTACTGCAAAATTTTGGCGTGTGGAAAAAATCTACAAACTGAAAAATTCATAAATCTCTTTGTTATAAAGATAAAGTCCTCATTCCTTCTCAAAAAATATATTTACACTTTTCTTCCAATTTCATACACAGAATGTTAGTGAGTAGCTCTTACAGAACGTGATTTAGCTGGCGATGGCTTTTCGGCTTGCATTATTCAAACATTGCAATTCAAAGAATCTTACACATTTTATAAGAGGCGTTAAATGAAGTAATGTAAAACTATAAGTTTACAGATACAAAAGGTAAGGTATGAAGATATTTCTGTGTTAATTTTGTGTCGAATGAAAGAACGTTATGCTCACAACAGTGTGATAAAGATAAAATAAAAAATTTGTCTTTCCACGCAAAAATGTAGAGAATTAATTTGTATCAATTTTATTTCTTAAAATATTGAGAAATAAATTCCACCACACTATGCATCCTTTATTTCTGCATCAGTTAAGAATTTTTAAATCAAAAAAGCAATTTTTTGCAATGTTTGACAATATCGTGCCTTGCTCCTTACACCTTACACGGGAAACGATCCTCCATAAGAATGCTGTACTGTCAACTTAACGTGGAATGGATAATAGGACTGATAGATACAGGAACTAAGGCAAAAGCGCAACTGATAAGACAGTACATAAAGGACCTCAATAGGCAAGATGTAACTACTAAGTCAAAATGCAAATCAGCGATCAACAGGATTAAAGATAAAGGAGATTATAGAAACTTCATATAAATGTTCCTTCTAGTTGTGGACAGACTACCAGAAAATACTCATGCAAAAAGTAAGAATATTTCTTAGAAGAGGAAGATTCTTATTAAAAATAATGAAGAAGCTGTAAAAGATACATATCCAACTTCTCCACAAGATTATAATTTATTCCAAGTGTTAGCAAATTTGACTGAAAAATCGATTTCATTAAAGGAAAAGACTGAATTATTTTGTACAATCAACAATTTATATCCAAAAAATTAAAAACTATACAAAATAGGGAGGCAAAGCAATAAATTCTGCAAAATTTGTGGTAAAATTGACACCGATATTCAAAGATTTGTTAACTGCAATGGCAAGTGGAAACATCTCAAAAACATTTATGAGAGTATAAACACATTTGGGGAGAAAAATTTCAGAGATGAAAAGTTATTGCTCACAGACATTAGGCTCTTTCCAAAAGTAAATCATGATATCATAACATGGCCAATAAGGAAGTATAGTACATGGACTAGAAAAAATAAAAATGCAGAATGGAATGATTTTAGACAAAAAGTTCAAAGAGGGTTAGAAAAGCAATATGTAACGTATAAAGTCTGATTGAGAAATGCTATCAGACATGAAATGTAAATTATCTATTGAACTACAAATGTAAGTTGAGCTACAGTAATTTAATCTCAGAGTATCATTTTTTGCTTTTATATATACAATTGTATTTTGTTATCTACATTGTAATCTTGTTGTAAAGGCTAAACCTATTTTTGGAAAGAAGGAAACAAAGAAAGAAGAAAAGGGAAAACATACTTTTAAAAAATTGGATAGAGCAAGCATCCGATAAGAGAAATATTGAAGGTTCCATTCCTGATACTGTCAGAAATTCTTCAACTTCCTTTTACTTAATTGGATGGTATTTATTCTGAGCTGGGGCATTTCGATATTTTAAGCCTTCTCAGATTGACTTCAAGCCTAGAATTTTTACACTGAATATTGAGAAAACCAAACGATTTTTCCATTCTGCATCCATCCATTCGAATACAAGATCTGTCACCATGTTTGGTATAAATCTAACAAATAGAGAAAGGATTAAGGTATTTTCCGCCTAAGTGCTTCTACAGAGGATAGATCAAGAGGAAAAACAGGATATAAAGAAATAAGACCAGATCGGGAATCGAGCCTACCATCTTTTTCATGCTGGCAGGTTGTATTATACATCAAATATATCCGAGCGAAGATTCTATAAATAACCGTAATTTCTTTAGCCTGATGGCCTAGTCAGATGGTGCAATCTGCCGATAAGAGAAACATTGAGGGTTCAATTCCTGCTACTGTTAGAATTATTTTCAACTCCGTTTTACTTCAGTGGATAGCATTTTTTCTGAGCTTGGGCCTTCTGAAATTTAAAGTATAATGTTTTCCTGAGCCCAGATGACCACAATCTGCTGTACTTAAGGCTCCACCTCAATTAGATGACCAAAAATTGTTTACATTATTCTTTCCTATAACCTGTAGTAGAAATTGTTTCACTGTAGTGTAAACTTTTACTATAATTATGCAACAAAGGGTATTACTCGTTCTTTACTAAATGCAGACTTCCCATAAAATTAATGCTTTCTAAGCATAAAGTTACTACATTGTCCAAGAATTTTCGATGTATTAACTAGATAGTGCAGATTGTGATACCCTCTTTCTACTGCTATAAGATAAATATTTTTCTTATTAGAGTATCTGGTACCAATTGCTTCATTTAGAGTAAAAACGATGAAAATTTAGTTATTAACAAGTCTTCCTGCAAAAAGATGAGAAAAACCTTTTATGAAAATAGAAAAAAAGTAACGAATAATACAAACAATAGATCAAAAATGTTTACAGAGTCCCCAAGGATTCCATATAAATCTTCTGATATGGAATATAAAGCATAATAAACAGGTACTATTTTTTCACCTCTTTTACTTATAATAATACATAATCTATCATGATATTTTATGTGAGTAGCTCATATTCTGTTTTTCCCTCTCTGACTGTCGATAGTCCAAGTGTCGACTATGGAAGTATTTATGATAATTACTAATTTCCCGCGGAGATAGAAGGCTGAAATTTATAAATTTGTTAGAGGTCCAATGACACAAGACATGTTGATATCTTTCTAGGAAAGTTATGCTTGTTTCGACTCTGGAGGATTCGAAAGCATTTCTCAGAGGAAATGCACGTGAAGTTTATTTCGATTGATTAAATACCTTCCTTCTTTTGGAGGATTGAATTATAAATTTCAGTATTACGAAGTCGAGACCAGTTTCTAAAGAAATGAAAGGAAGATTCTTCTTTTGGTCAAGTAATTTCCCTTTGGATTCGAAATTGCCAGAAATAGGACATAAGATACGCGGAATATGTATAGTTTTGGGGTTGTTAACAACCAATCTTCCTGGCGCTTGAAGAAATTGCTGAACTCGACTCAAATGCAAATAGAAGGAAAGTCGTTCAGCTTTTTCTTATACACCTTATTTATTTTATTTAACAAAACCCTGGAGCATACTGTCTTCCCAGACCTTTTTAAGATCACAACTGTTATTATTATTTTTAAGAGTGCGGATAGACGTGATTTTAGTAACTATAAACCTATTCTCATTCAACATTCTTGAGGGCATCTTATTACATAAATGATCTCAAACTTTAGAACAGCATAACCAAGTCAACAATGCACAGCTTTCGATATCAACCATCAAATACTGTTATCTTAATTAAAAGCTTACGGCGTATTTGGTTACCCTGAGTAAGAGCTACCTAGTAAATAGAAAATATTTGGTTAAATTGGTTGACTCCAATTCTATTGTTTCCTGCCACCCCAGGCATTGCCTAAGGGTGTCAGAAGGTCCCATTCCATTTCCTATATTCATTAATGATATTGGTGAACATTTACAAACCTTAAAATATTTGTTATGTGCTGACAACATAAAGATATTTCACCCTATCAATAACTACCACAATTATGTTGAAATACAAGATTGTATGATTAGGCTTGTCGGCTGGTGCAATACAAACTTCATGGACTTAAGTATTAAAAAAATGTAGTAATTTTTCACAAAAGGAACTCTCATAAATAATGATTGCATTCTTTTTGATGGTGTTTTAAATGCAGCAATCATATTTCTGACTTGATAATTATAAGATTATAAGGCGGCAGAGAATCAGTTCACAAAGATAGAGTCCGGTCGGTATAAAAGTATAGGAGAGGAAAACAGGATATCTTTTCAAATAGATATAAGAAAGATGCTAAGAGAGCAGGGAAGTATATTTTACAGAAAATCATTCAAATAAATATATCGAAACCCCATGGTTTACATGAATTTCCAGTAACGTTATTAAAAACCTTGAGATAAAATTTAATTGGGTAATGGATGATCGTTATTTGTGGAATGGGGAGATAAATATCTTCAAACTGAGTTAGTTGAGGAGAATCAACTTATTAAAATAATTCGCAGTTAGGAAATTGTCATCTTAATCACCTACGCTATTTCTTTAAACATGTAATAATGCAAATTATTAAAATAACACGATATATATGTCAGCGAGTACTTATTGACAGTGTTTTTGAGAACCACCCCATGATCAGTAATCTGAAAGTGAAAAGAAAAAACTAAATATGCCTTATCTTCATCCCGGAAAAACACAATTTGGTTTAGCATTGAGACAAGATAACGGAATTTCGGAAAAGCGCACAAACAATTCCCGCAGATAAATATTTTACGAAAATCTTCATTTTTTCACAAACCAGATTAAACGAATAAATCAGCACAGTATTTATTCACCAACTAGTCACGCAGTTAGCCGTATGCTTGGAGTCTGAAGTTAGCCTCTTCCCGATGTATCGCAATCAGCTGACTAATGTTGACAACGCTTAAAACTGTAATGCGACGTTGAAGAGATGTCGTATTTGCTTGTATGGTTGTATAGTGTTGACAATGAAGGTTGTGACTGAAAATTCGTAAATATTTACCGCTAAAATGGCAATGGCCGTAAAAGTGCCTAAGAAAAAGGTGCGTGTGTTTCAAATAATTTATGTGACAGCAATTTCTGTGGTCGAAATATCAAGGATATACGTGTTTCCAGCTAAATCGGTTTTGGTATATTTTTGGAGAATGATTTATTATGATACGCCATTATTTTAAATTTTACTCAATGATTTTATGAATGTAAAGAGCGGCTAATCGCTAATTCTTACATCCTATCGTTGTAAACCTAACAATATTTGCATAAATTCTTTAGCTGTTTCTGATGTTACATGGATGTTATGCAATTCTCTAGCTGTTTCTGATGTTACATGGATGTTATGCTTTACCTTCTTTGCTTGACGTAGTAATTGGATGTAACATTGGAAAGAATGTTACATGCTATTTGGAAACCGCTTTCGCTTTCTAGCTTGATGATAAACATTCAGTTGTCCATTTCTCTTACAATGCCGGAGCCTTCTGAAAATATTTGAAAACAACATTTATAATTTACATCCAACACACAGTTTACATGACGGTGCTTTTGTCGTTTTGTTCTAAAATTCATTTTATCACCCGTGTAAAGGCAACGAAACACCTTTAGTTCTTGCAGTTGGTGCATTTTGTAAATTTTACCTGATCTTCTTTTCCCTTACAGTCTAAAAAAATAAGAATTCCTCGAGAAGTTACTGAGGAGTCTTCAAATAAGTTAACAGACATTCCAGATGCCATCACAACTAATCAAGGTCTGGAGACTACTATTTCAAAATCTGAGATAGTGAATGAGCCTCGTGAGAAACTTAGAATTAAAGAAGGTGTCTCACATGATACTGTAAATTCTTATGATTTGACTCTTACTTCACCATCCATCAGAAATTCTGTGATTCCTGACGACGGAAATTTAAAAAATGATAACACTTGCAACATTTCTTCATCCATTAAAAAAGCAGGGGAAGATACAAAGGATGTTAACAATCAACATTTTCAAGAGCTCGAAAGTCATGTTGATCCAGGCGTTAGCTTAGAAAAACAAAGTATGACTTCAGACATAACGATCTCCGGCCGTAATCAACAAGATAAAGTCTCAAATAGCTACAAATATTTGATCAATGAGTCGACCAGTGACTTATCAGTAGCTAAGCAACTTGAAGATTCAAGGAGTGGCTCAGAATATTCAAGGCTATCCGCCAATGTGCTCTCTTTGCATGAAAATTTAAGAACGCTTGATGGACAGATATATCAACTTGAAGACAAAATTAGTTCTGTAAATGTAATTTTGGAGAAACAAGAGCGGTCAATGGCAGTAGAACCCTCTGCCCCCCTATTAACCAAAACCGTAGATAGAATTCGTAGTCTAGATGAATCCTCCTTGTGTTCCCTTTATCCTCTCCAGACTCACAAATTTAATTTGCCATCTGATCCAGCCATTCGTAACCACCCACTCTTTACTCTCTTAACTGATTACCTTTGCTCTTGCAACCACTTGGAGAGCTCTTTGCAGAAACATGAGTCACTAATTTCTGCTGCAGAGAATCACAGGAAATCAGTCTGGACCTTGACTGAAGAGCAAGTATGATTTGATGAATATTTCATTTATACATTTTTTTCTAAAATTTTCTTAAAACTTTTAAAATTTTGTGTTTTTATTCAGGTGGTTGAGTTGGGGAAGTGTAAAGACCAAGTCCCAGTTGCAGCTACATATCGTAGGACCTCTGCTGTTAAAGATGAAATGCATTTATCCCAGCTTGGAACCTGCTTATCAGCTCTCAGAGAAAATTTGCATTCCGAGTGTGCCTTTTATCTGTTTGATTCTGAAACTCATCATTTGCGGGTAGAATTCTTCATGCAGGTAAGACAAGCATAAATGTCAAAGTAGTAGCTCTACAAATATGTCAAAGTAAAATCTGAAGAGCTGAATCTCATTTTATTAGTTCATCATATCTTTCATTTTCAATCAGTACATCCTATAAATAAACTTAAAATTAAGCTATATGCTGTTTATGTAAAAGTAGACTAAACAAGATTTGGTAAAAAAAGCAGATTACTGATTTTGAATGTTAATTTATTAATATCTATAAATCTGACTTAAAATAAAATGCTGTAATACTACGAGTCGATTTTCATTACTATACATCTTCATTGATATTATGGGTAGCAGTAAATTTTTATTTGTTTTGAAAATAAAGCAATGAAATGCATATCTTGTGCAACATACCAAGGTAGTTGTTTCTTTCTATTCCCCATTTACAACTTTACAAATGTTTACAAATTTTAGAAGTCAATTAATTCTAGGAAATGGGTTATTATACCTCAAAAGTCTTTTCATCTGCCCTAGCACCAGGATAACTGCCCAATACTTTTTTAAATGGTACCCAATTGATCTTTTGAGTGCTCAATATTTAGGAACAATAGAAACAAAAAGGAAATCTATTGTGAAGTTTCAACTGAGGGAAACTCCAGTTTATGAAACTTAATTTTAGGTTATGAATGATTAGCTCTTTCACTCATATTTCCATTTTTTCAGGCTTTAGAGGAAGCTCAAGCTGTGTTCCCTTCTCGTGATGAGCTACACACTTGTATCTGCATTCTTTTTTTATTTGTCTGCCGTCAAGATCTTAACTCTTGTTTCATTTCAAAAGTGCAAGAATGGATTCTGAGGTTAGGGAAAGCTCTCCTCAGAATAGCTGTTCCAAGTGATAGGTTGCTACTGCTTTCACAAATCTTGCATTGTCCCAAAGGTGTGAGCACTTGGGCTATTCCTCTTATTCAAGTAAGTGATAGAAAATAAAATGAATATTTCCAGTTTATGAACATATTCTAATTACTTTATAATTCTCTTTGAATTATTTTTTTCTAGTTTACCCTGAAATTTTCTTGATTTTTCTTTTATGGTTTCCTTTGTAATAATAAACAAAAATCTTGAATTCCTTTGATTATATTATCTCTTAAGTAACTGTATGGATCCTGAAGTTTTTCTGGTAGTAGAGAGAAAAATAGTTTGTAAGTAATATATTCTTATAGAATAATAAAGGGCCATTACTAAATAAATAAAGCAATAATAAATTATTGGTTACAAAAACAAAGAGCACTGATGGCAAAAGATAAAGTATTAAGATATTACAATACACCATCAAAACCCTCAAAGGGACTCACATGGAGGATATCCCTTTTTGCCTCTGAAGGCAATTGCTCATCACATGAGCAGGAAACACGCATTGGGCTCGTTCAGCATATTGATAGTGTATTGGTAATATCTTAGCATTTTATTAGCTTATAGTTATGTGCAGAATAAGAAACACCATTCCTCAAAAACAGATTGAGATCCCCTGAATGAGACTTTAGTTGGCTGAAGGCTCAGAAGAAGAAGATCTGGCTTTGAGTTCTTCTCATTGAGAAATTTTTCACTTTATTTAGTTCCTGAGCTTGATGTATAAACATTTATGCGATTCAAGTAAAATTTGTTACTGTGGGAAGAAAGCTGCTACTTAAAAACTGTTATCCTCCTTCACCAGTTTGAACCTCCTCCTCAACTTTCTACCTTCACAACTGCAGTAAGCTGCCGCCCTGAGTTAGAGGTTGTGGTGGAAGCCATCTCTTCAGTAATAAATTCACCAGCTCTGAAACAAATTGAGAAAGAGTCAAGAAACAGTATGATTGAAGAGGTATGGGTGGTTCTAGACTCCGAAGGAGAAGAAGAGGTACTAGAAGTGCCAGGAGATGAAGATTTGTGTGAAATACTTGATTGTATTCCATTGAAAGCAGCTGTAGTGCATGTTTTGGGCTTAGTTGGAGAGGAATGCCTTTCATCACTTACTGCTGTAGATTTGCTGAAGTACTTCTCATTATCGAATTCCATACTGAAAATCCTGGGAGTTGGCCTCTTAAAATCAAGATTGCAAAGGTATTTACCTACTGTTGCATTCATTTTTCCATGTATAGCTTTGAGATGGCATAAAAATCATGAAATCAACATTTAAATTTAAGTTAGTGTGAAAATACTTACACTTACCTTGAACTTGTGTGATTATGAAAATAAATTAATTATTACATTATAAAAACATTAACAACATTATGCAGGATGTCTGAGATCAAGAATGAAGGATATTAACCAGAAATAAGCTAGACTTAAAAACACTATCACTGGGTCAGCCCCAATTACCTCTCGTCTATTATGGCTAGTTGGGCTTTTTCCAGCATTCTGCAGTCTTGTGCTTGGGTCCCATGCTATAGTTGTAAATCAACAAAATAAGAATTTTTTGTTTCAAGTTGGATATTTGTAGAAATTTTTTAGATGTAAATTTCAAAAAGAAAACTTAATGTGTGATTTGTAGACCTCAAATTTCTGATATTTTGCATAAATTGTATTGTACCGTAATTCTGTATCTATTGTATATTGATGCGGTGATATTTTTCTCATATCATGATTGCTTTTCTGCTCTAGGAGGATCATGTATGTTTAATCGTAAGAAATAGAAGCATGAACTTGAACATTCATGTATAAAAATGATAAGTTAAACCATGATCTAAGGATCTTCCCATACTTTCCAAAGTAATAAATTGTGAAATAAGAAATATATACTAACTCTTTTATATGATTACTTTCAGAAAATACAGTATGATTGAGGTTGTAATTTAGAATTGTTAAGCCAAGCTCATATGGCCATCAAAAACTGGCTTTTTACCCTACATCAACATTAGTTACCTCCAAATTTTTCATTTTCCTTTAGTATTTATTCATCATTATACTTCACTCCAATTTTTCTGGTCAATAAAGATATATTGAATGGGAATGAAATTCTTTGTATATTTCTCCGTAATATAAGGATAGCCTCATTCCAGTTTGTCTCTATGCAGTGCCCTTTGATCTGACATTTTATTACCATATTTAATATTATTAATATTGGAAAATATCTACCACTACAGTTTACCCTATTACAGAGACTATTACACTGACCAGAAGAACTGGAATGCAGTATAATCATGAATCAAAACTGGAAGATAAAGCACTCCCAACTTCTCATATGCTGTTGAAAATATCATTGCTAACGTGCATTTTTCATTTACAGTTTATATGTTTAGGAACGATATAACTGAGTAAAACCAGAGGTTTCAATGATTGTTTCAACTTCGTTCAAAGAGATTTCATTATTCTTGCAATTTACCCTTTGCTGGATTTTGTTGGTAAGAAGATGCAATTATCAGATAGTAAAATTGTCATAAAATATAACATTCAATTCATTAAAAAACCTTTATGTTTTTTATTAATGTCAGTGCTAATTAAAACTCTAACTGCACCTGGAAAATGTTAACTCAAATTTTGACAAACCACAGTTAATCTGTGAAGCAGATGTTCTGCATTTTGCTCTCTTGGATTATAATGTCATTTAATTTTATGTTTCAAATGTGTTCTTTATTCTTTCCTCTGTCACAACCAGGTATCCATGCTTTTGCAAGAGGCTGACTTTACTGGCACAGCATGTAATTCATTTAATCTCTGACATCTGGGAGTTGTCTACTTCCCTGAATTGTATGGATTGTGATCCTGCCATGCAAGCTCGTGTAGCTGTTGAGTTTGATTCCTTGTTCATGAAAGTGACTGGATATTTGTTCCAGTGTGTTATTCGGTGTCATGGCTGGGAAAAATTGACAGAATTACCCTTCAGACTTCTTTCTCTTGATGCTCGTTGGAATATCTTAAACTTTCTGCATAACTTTGAGGAAAATAAATGGTTTGGTGGAATAGAGGTTCCTTCCCAGGCCACTGAAGGTTGGTTATATGAAAACCTGTTGTGCTTATAAAGATGAAATTTCTATGAATATGCTCATTAACAATTGATGGTTGTTTTTTATTCTCTTTGAAAATTTTTACCATTTGCATTACATCATATATGTCAAAGAATGTACTGATGGCCATTCTGTTTTAGATTGGGTGCTGGAAATAAAAAATAGTGCAGCTTCTTTTGGAAATATGATCAAAAATACTTCTGACGAGGAGGCATCCTTGCTTTTAATTACTTTAAAAAATTTGGCCTTTACCTGTGAAGTTAGTACTTTTGCAGAGGCTGTGGCATATGACCTCTTTATGGTTAGTCCTTTATATGTAAATGTAATCCCTTTTCTTGTTCAATTTTTCCATTTTAAGAAAAGAATGTAGACTGTTATTTTTGAAGTAATTAATTATATTGTATATTCAATGCTATGGGCAGATCTACTCCTAAGCATGCCTACTAATTCATTGAATCCCAAAGACCTTTCCCTCTCTAATTTCCAAAGATTTCCAGTCTTGCAGAAAATTTCATTGGCAAAGTTATTGTAATTTTACTTTAAATGTTGTACTCATTTAAGGCAGGGTTTCTGGCTGTTAAAGCTTGTTAATCTCACTTTATGTGACCTGACTTAATGTTGTTCCATGTTTATTTAGTTTCTGTGGGATGCTAAAACTTATCCTTATATCTGTAGACTGATTGCCTAGTTTTCTTCCTCTTATAATGGTGAGTTATATTTAAATGTCTCATAAATATTCTGTAATTCATTCACCTCTCAGCATAAATTAATTTCAAAGTTTTGAATTATTTTGTATCATCTGTGTTATATTAACTTGCATTAATTATTGATATGATAACTTTTTGTTTTTAACCTGTGTCAAAACTGTCCTGTTTCTCACCTAAGTATTTCTTTAGAAAAATAGAAATATAGTAGTGAAAACTAAGCTTTTGATGGAGAAGTAGTGGCACTGTATTGGAATTAAATAACACATAAAAATATTAACTAACTTACACAAAATAAATATTTAGATATAAAATTTTACCTTCCAAAGGATACAAATACCTTTAGTAACACCAAAGAATAATTTATGGAACTTATCTTTTTATGGAGTTATCAGTTTAGAATTTCACTGTTAGATAACATTTACCTATTGATCTGTGATTGTTTAGTTAATCTTTTTATCCTTACCTTTTACCTAAGGTTGGTCACCTTAATCCTCTTGCTGAAGAAAGAGAACTTACGAAGGCAGCCAATTCTCATCTAGCATCTGTACTCTCCAAACATCCTTGTTTGTTCTCTACTGTGATTAAGTGGCTGAAAGAAGTCCCTAAAGAAGTGGAGAAGGTAATTGCTGTTTTTCATGCTCATTTTCTTGTGGTTTTCTTCTCTTTCCTTTTCAGCTTGATCTTATTGGGAAAAAAACTGATTCTTTTAAATATCTCTCTTCTATCATGGCTACTGATGCATTTAATTTTTGTGGCAAGTAACAGCTCTATTGCTTGTTTTCATTTCAGAGAATCAAATCTAATTAATTTATAACTTAAATAGTGATACATCTTAGCCAGGATTACAATTAAGATTGAATTATCTATAGTGAACATCTTCATTGCTTACAGGGAATTCTGAAACTATTCTCAACTCTCCCTCTGCATATGTGGGAACCTTCAGCGCAAGATTTAGTAATTTTATCTTCTTGGATATTACAAAATGACCCTCAAACAGTTAAAAACTCTGTTGCCAGAAACATTTTGATTGGAATATCATGGAGAGAAAATTGTATAGGAGATCCTCTTTCTTTGGACACATGCTATGCAGCTGCCACTCTAGCTCTTGATGCTTGCCTTACCTGGGATTCCAAGAGTAGAATGTCTCAGCTGGCTACATCTGTTGTAAGTATGCTATTTGCATATTTGCTTTTACATACTCTTTTACCTGATATAAACTTTGAAAATCCACTTTTTTGTGGGACAGCTTCTGGTTTAGTTAGTAATTTTTATGGCAAATCTGTTGTACTCATTAATGAAAAATAGTTGCAATAATACATCATTGTTGATATGTACTCATTTGATATTTTGTCAGTTTTTACTCTCCAGTGCATTTTTATGCACCAGGAAGTTTATGGTTTTCATTTTGTCTACGTTAGAATTAATTTTACTCTCTAGAAGTTAATTTATCTGGCATCTTCAATGAAAGAGATTAAGGAATTAATAATTGCATAACCACTTTCTTTTGCTGAATACATCAGTTCTCTTTGTAGCTTACCTTACTATCTGGGATAATGATAAACAAGTTAGTGTGTGATATGAAGTGAGTTACTATATAGAAATTGAAACCTGTGACACTGAATCAGAAAGTTTTTTTCCTTGGTACTTCATTCATAGAAAGGTAGTTATGGAATAAATTCTGCTATTTTCCTTACAAAAATACATGTAGTTATTTTTGGATGCATATAATTAGCAGTTATCGGAAAACAAGAAATATTTTATATGTGCATTATCAAGAAGAGGTACTCCATACATAAGAATAACAAGTAAAATTATTTAGCCTTTTTACATTTATGAAGTACTTTTATTCATGAAAGAATGTTATTAGTCTTTGGAAATATGTACGAGTACTTGAGTTCATTTCTCATGCATCCACTTCTGAATTTTAATTGTGTGTTAGAGTTCTATCCATAATGTAGTCATTATAGCATACAGAGTAAAGAAATTGTCATCAAAATAAAATGTTCTTGAAGAAATTTTGTGGAATAAAATAGGATTTAAGAAAGATGGAAATGAAATTTCTATTTTCTTTTATTTTTAGATATGGCCTAAGAGTACCATGTCATCATGGGCCTGGTCATTGGTTGGATCACTTCCACTACACCATTATGATAGAAGGAAAATATCATCCAATTTCATTCAACAATATGCACACTCTGAGTGTGCTTTTCTCGAAGTGTTGAACCATGGATTTCGAGAGAACCATCCTTTGTCATTCTTACTTGCTGTGTTAGGCACTGAGATAGGCCATAATTGGACAAATGCTGAAAAAGATGCTTTTTCTCATTTATCCATAGTTGTAGCCAACGGAAAGCACACAGCAGCAATATCAGCCCTTTATCTCATTTTACCTCTGTTTATTGATAATGTTGAGAAGTTGATTGGTTGTAAAAGGTGAGTGTGGTTATGGTAATCATATTTCATGTATGCTTATAAGAATATCAATAAAACAGTAAAGTCAGGAAAATTCAAAGAAATATGGATCAAGACAATTCAAATAATTTGGAAGGCCTAATATTAATCTCAAATGGCTAAAACAAAGTCATCATTCTGAAATTTCTTGATATCTTGTGCTATTGCTAATTATTAAGTAAATATTGTACTGTTTAAAAAAAATATGCATGTGTTTTGGTACTGAATTTTATTCTTATCTCTGAATGATTATTATTTATAAATTTTAAGCACTGTAGCTTATTGTTAGTGTTTGCTGTTATCGTTTAACACATACATTCATTTGTTACAGTTTTGAAACGTTATTTCAATCACTTCTCTTTGCCGATTACACCTACATGCAGATGGCCACAAACTTGATAATCTCTAATTTCCCTGGAGTCATTTTAACTGATTTGGGAAATATGATGGTTTCACATTTGGAGGAGTCTTATAAGTGAGTATCATGTATTTGACATCTCATTCTCTTGGTTTGGATTCTTTAGTTATCCTTTCCCATAAAATTTTAGGTTTGGAACAACATGTAGCTCTTTCGTCTGTTTATGGCTGAATTGCATCTTCCTGACCCCAAATTGGATGCATAAGAAAGAAGCATTGTACCTTGCTGACCTAGTTATTAGGTCAGCTGTGCTAGATGAAAGTGGGAAAGCTTGGAATGAGGCCATCTGCTTGTTGAAGAAACATAAGGAGGTTAGTTTGTGAGACTCTGCTGAGGTATTATTTTCTCTGGAAGTAAAGAGGGTTGTTAACTTACTATAAGCAACCAAACTGAATATTTCTTTACTGATTTTAGTATTTGAGGGGTGCATATGTAATATCTATCTACATAATCTGAAATCTCCTCCCATCATCTTAGTTGTTATGATGGAGATTTTCATCTATTGTAGTAGTACACATACATTTTTATTGGATCTTATTTTGTATTCTTAAATATATTAATTAAAATAAATCTCATATTAACCATTAATTGATGTAACAGTATAACAATAAATACTACACAATATTTTACAACAAGGAAAAATATATAATATAGGTGTATAAAGCATTTCTTTCACTGTTAATAAGGGAGATTGAACTGCATGAATTTGGAATACTGATTGCGTGATACTGTTTTTGATTTGGAGAAAAAATGTAAATTTTTAATTACCCACTGTGATTGCCCTAAAAATTATTATTAAGCATGTTCTTGTTGTATTAAAATTCTCTATTTTAATTGAGTATTCCAGTATAATGACAAATATTGGGGGAATTTAACTTGTCCCAGAGCTTGTTGAAAATATCAATGTTTTATGTCTAGTTTTAATAAAAAGGTTATTTTTATTTACTTCCTTGAGAAATGTCTACAATCTACAATAATTTATTGTGAACAATGTGTTAAATAAATAAATTTGCTTAAATTCTTTATTATATTACAGCAATATACTCCTATAGGTGGAGCTGCTCCCAGCAGTGCCCTCTCCTCTCTCTTTACTATGCTTTCAATGGAGCCATCCTTAGGATCCCCTCATCCTCAATCTCTTGTGGTACGGAGTTCATGGCCAGAATTCCCATGGTTTGTGTTAGCTGCTCTTGATGTTGAAGAAGAACATGAAGTATCTCTGTGGGATCGTATTCAAATGGATTTAGGCTCACTTCCCTGCAATGTCCCAGTCAACAGCATTACTCTAAATAATGCTCTTAAGGTAAGTCACTAAAAACCCATCATGTGTATCACGTTATCTGTTCAATAAATATCAGCTCTAAATATTCAATAATCCAACCATGATTGAGCTTAATGTACATACATTATTGCAGAAAAATGTAAATAAATGAGAAGGTATATAATAATTCAGTCGTCCTCATCATAAATTAATTGAATTGATTATGCAATGCAATTTGCCATTTCTCATCACATAAAAATTATTTCTTCAGCCTTCCTTTGGAAATTGCTGAAAATCTATAGTCAAGTTCTTCTTCAGTTCTAACTTCCGATTTATTAAGAGCTTAATTCCAAACAGAATTCTCGTTCCCTTTGTTGTACTCAGAATGATGGCATATTTTCCTTTTACTATCATATCTTATTTAGTATTTTCATTTGTCACTATTATGCTAAGCGAAATAGGCAGTGTTGATTCCAACATTAACTTGTTTTTTATTCACACCTCCATAACTCTTTAATTTATTCTGCTTATTTTTTCTGTGTGCATTTTTCCTTATATCCTCATTCTCTTTCTCTCTATTCTTATCTAAAGTCATGGAATACCTTTGTCTCCTACTCAATTCTACTTGTAAACATGCATAATTTGGCTTCTTATGCATCAACAACTCATTTTCTATATTAGATAGAAGCTAATCACACTCTTGGGGCCTCCATTTACCTAGGGATATCTTTTAGGGCCATCTCCTCTTTTAGTATCATCTCCCTTCACTTTTATCCATTGCACCCTTAGTACTTTCAGTATAAATATAAATTTTCTAAGCCTTATTCCCATCACTAATGGGGTCTGCTGATGAAGAATGGTTGGGTGATGATAAGCTTGGCTTTGTTGATGATTGAATTTTATGGCTGGATGCCCTTCCTGCTGCCAACCCTGAATGGGAAAATCAGACTACATTCCCTGATCAGAAAATCCTGATCAGCCGGGATTTGAATCCAGAGCCTTGAATCTGGAGCTATAGTGCTTAGCACTCTAACCACTTGGCCACTAAGGCCAGCGCCCTTAGTACTTTCAGTATATTTCTCTAAAATTTCAGTACTTTAATTCAACTATCAATTATTCTCATAAATTAATGAGTCTTAATATACACATTATAGCTGATAGTATGCTACTGGTTGATTTTGATCAATTTGAGCTGTACCTAGAACTTTCTTATTTCTCAATACTTAAAGACGCTCATTTAGTTAGGATTTGCAATGTAGCACTGATATTCTAAGGATAAATAGTAATATTTGTATTATGTACATACATTGCAATTTTATAAATAAATATAACCACATATTTTATAAAATCATATAATACGTGATAATTTTACTGTTTCTTTCCAGAATGCTTGCCAAAAGTCAGATATTCAACCATTTCCTGCAACCTGCTTGACTATTTTTAGGTGGGCTCGACAAGCTTTAGACACTTCTATTGGCCATCCAGTATTTCCACTTTTATGGGCTAGTTTTTTTTCTCTTTACAGCAAGATATTCAGGTAAAATAATCTATAATTATATTCACTGTAACCTTCTCATAATTCATTAGTTTGAGTTAAAAATTAAAATTAGTTTTACGTTGTTCACATCACAGTTTAAAGTTAATGACACTTGATATTTATAGCTCTTGCACTACTGGGCCATCAACAATTTTTGAGGGTCATTCTTCTTGGGTAAACTTCCTTAATTCAATGAAAAAGAAGCTAAATGAGTCTCACAAGTGGTATTACAAAGAAGCAGCTTCTGATGAAGATGACCATGAACTGATCCTGTGGCTGAAACATTGTGCCAGGTATAGTTTCAATACAGCTATTAATTTTATCATGGTTCACTCTTTATTACTTTGATTCTCATAGCTATAACAATATAAGAAAGATTTCATAACACCAGGTAAAGTAAATATAAGAGGGTGTTTTGATGATTGACTTGGTTTCATACAATTAGATGGCAGTTTAATTATGAATATTTTGTGTAATGCTCATCAGTCCTGTTGGAATATTTTGATAGACAGAAGCTCAGAAGATCTCTAAGAGTGGCACATTGATAAAAGGTTTAGTGATATGTGAATGATATTATAAGTTATTGATCATTTGGTTTTAGAAATGAATTTAAACAAATTTTCTCTCCATAAGGTATATTGACAGTATGATTCAACTGAGTGGCTTCATCTGTTTAGTTCTGTTTGTGCTTACCTGACAAATGGTTGAGTTCTTCTGCAATTACTCAATCACTAGTAAATCAAGTGTCAATTCCTGACTGACAAAATTGGAAATCTCAAATTTCATTTTTTAAAAAGAGACAATGGAAAGTTTCCTCATCATCAGTTGACTTGTTCCTTGTTTACAAAACCATTAATTGTGGAATGGTTTAAATAAGAGATCAATTTTCCCAGCCATGATTTAATGCACTTACTGTATGTTCCTCAATACAAATGATTTAAGTAAGGCTTGAACTAGTTTTGAATCCTAAGTAGGCCCATGGGACTGCCATTTATAACTAGAAAAGTAAACTTTCTAGGAAACTGAAAAATTGGGGTAAATGAAGGTGAATATGATATTGCTAAAAGTATGTTCTATTAAGCTCTTTAGGTACCTAGTTATATGAAGACATGAAAAATGTTGAACAACTCTGATGGTAGTTTGTTGAACTTCAAGGGATGGAAGTAAAGTGGTTAAAACTCTTGTTTTAGTATCAAACCAAGTCACTCATGAAACAGTATTCCTTGTACCCCATGTAAGTATAAATGATCTAAAGTGTCTTAGGAAAGTTAGTGGGGAAAGAAATCTAAAGGAAAAGTTTTCTCGTAATTAAATACATAGTTTTTGAATAGATAATGAGTTATTGGAATTACGGTAGGGGACTTACTATACTATGTAGTGATAGTGCTGTTGATAGTTCTACATGATGAAGATGTTTTTCATATACTTAAAAACAGGTTACTATTCTCTTGTAGGCTTTTTGGTGCATTTGGTGCTTGGTTAGAAGATAAACATCAGTCTATTCCTCTATCAAATCTACCGGTGCAGTATACTCGAGATAGACTGGAAGGAAATCTTCTCTATTCAAAAAGGGTAAAATTTAGTCTACATTAATTAAAACTGTTCTCTTTATCATTTCTTTAAATTTCAGTATTGTTTTGGCTCTTTTTTGCAGGTAACAGGGGTTATTTACATTTTTCTCTACTCTTGATGTATGTTTTACCTAATTTGAGAAAAACTGAATAAGAAGATTCAGTAAAATCATGTTAAATTTGTCATAGCCAATTTAATATTTTTAAGAACAATTTCCTTGAACACAATTCATGTCTTCAACTAAAATAATTATTTTTGTAAAGAATATGAATCCAGCGTCTCTAATAATTGAAAGAGATGTATTAATCTTTACATTATGGCGGAGTAGATTTCATCAGTATATGTATAACATAACTTCTTCAGAGTAATTAGTAGGAAAACTAGTTGAAACTCCTTTTTGATGACATATTGCATTGAAGCCTAAGTAGAGGAAAAACACACTTTTTCTGTGATACAAACCTATATATTCTTGCCTAAGATTTAGTTCTCATACAACTTACTAATTGGACGTTAACTTTGTTACTGTATTATTCTTCTGAAATCGCAAATTAGACATGCTACTATCAATGGAAACAATCAAATTTGCAGTGTGTTTATAAATAAGTACTTTTCTGAAACTATCAACTACTATTATTATTATGTGCTACAAATTCCATTGTGGAATGATTATGCTCCTAAACTTTTATAAATAGGGAATGATTGCTATCAAATACATGCTTAATAAATTATGATATTCTTAAGTATACAAGATTTATTTGCATTGGTTTTTAATTATTAGATAAACAGAAATGATAGTCGAATATAATTCTCTACTTGTTAGAATAGTGATTCACTATTAAGGTATGAAGTGATTGAAAACAGACCTGAAGTTATTTTGCTGATCTTCCTTGCTTTTTATATTTATTTGATATCTTTATAGCAAAGCACTTTGAACTTATAAAACAACTAATAAATATTAAATGTGCGCTTATTTTATAATCCCAAAATATTATGGGTATGTTAAAATACGAAACACCTAATTCTATAAAGGAGAAAAAAGGAACTCGGCAGTCAATGAACTAAGAGATAAAGGTTCTCCAAGCGCCGAAAAGCGGGGACCGTCTAAGGGCGATTCCCGGGAAAACGGATAATCGTTTAGCGGTCCCAGTTCTTCAGAATTCCGATGTACATTTCGGAAACAATGCTTCCATCTTCATAGGGGGTCCAATGCTGAATTCAGCATTTCATTCTCTTGCTAGGGAATATCTGTGTTTGAACCCATTAACATTAAACTTCTTTGACTGTTGTTAATACCCAATTCATCCAAGGCATATTTGCAGGAACAGGAAATTTATAGTAACTTTGCCGGATTTTTGCAGTAACTTCTCATATCCTGTTACCTTACCCATTCATTTATTCTTCTAATGTGCTTACATGGTGTTATAGAGCAGAATATATTTATTCTAAACACTTATGTTTCTATAGTGTGAACTATCATTCCTTTTTATTGCTATGCATTGACTGTATTTCACAGAACTCTATTAAATACTTTTTAATTGATGACTTTCATGAATTCTACTTTATATTTTCTGTAGAGAATATGGAGGAAAGACTATATATATACAGTTGGTGTTAGAAGAAATATTTTAAGTAATTTGAAGGCATGGGAAGCTCTCAGAGGTTCTTGTGACCAATCAGTCAGTAAAGAGAACTTCATTCAATCTTCCTCTTATTCTCATCCACTACAAAGGATTACTGACAGGTAAGAAATTTATTTAATTCTCATGCACAAGAAGACTAAGATTTTTTATTAATCTAAATTACAAAACATATCCTACATATATTATTTCATTTATCTCTGTGGTTGAACAAAATATTAACTTGTAGATGTTGATGGAATAATTAAAATGATTGAAAATGAAAAATTTAGAATTAAAGGAGACATTTTTGGGATATAATGTTGTAACTATTTGAAATTTAATTTTCTTAGGCTATGTTTGTGCTCAGATCCACCTTCGATACAGTTTCCTCCTCCAACTGATCCTCCGATTACATTTGAACATGTGCACCCTGCAAGTAGAAAGGAAGTATCTTCAAAAGCCATAAGATCTTGCATACTTCCTCTACTAGAATGTGCTAGGTAAGTTTACCCTTAGATGGTCATTCTGAAAAGATTTTTAATAGCTGTGCACCAAATATATTTTGGCTGAATGTCAAATATTATTGAATATCTAAATTTAGATTTGGCTAAAGCCAAGGCCAAATGCAGATAGTTACTTCAAGTCATTTGTTCCATGGAGCATTTGAGAGGTCAACTGACTTTAGTATAAGAAAAGAAAATTGGAATACTGCTGTTAATGAATTAGAGGTTGAACATATTCACTTATTTGTTTGTTGGGCCAGCATCTTTTAGGTACTGAAGGAACTGGGAAAGGCCAGTATTATGGACTTGTTGAAATCACCTAATGCAAATTTTGGTTGCCATAACACCTGGAAGTTGATTATCCTAACCTTCCCCTGGCTCCTTTGTAACCTAGAAAACCCTTGTCTGACAAACAATTAACAGAGTGTTTTCAACCTCTTGATATACTTTAGTTATATAAGAATTTTGGTGTAAAAGCACCTCCTACCATACTCCATCTGCAGCTTGTATGGTAAATGTCCTATATCTAGCTGCAACTTCCATGTGGTTGGCAACATTTTAGTGTTGCACATTCTTTTAGTGAAGTTTCAACAAAATTGGAATTTTTTTTTTCAAATGTTGTGACACTTCCTAGTTATTTTTGGTATGGAATTATGGAATATTTTCATTTTGAAAAAAAAACTGTAAAATATACTTAAAATGTTTTACTTCACCTAAATATGGTTTCACTTGGGAACAACATCATCAGGCAGTAAAACGTGAAATTGCCGACGAGTGTAGAGAGGCAGGCAATGGAGAGAATGGAAAAGTCACTTGTTTTGTATACCAACATCAACTGATTTGAAATGTTTTGGTTATCTTTGAATGAATAATATTTTCATTTTATATTCAATATTTCTGCTATATATATTTGTATTTTGGTAACTTTTAATAAGGTACCTCATTTGTATTTATTTCCTAATCTCTCTATTAGGCTGTACTCTCTCTACAACTCAGAACATACTGCCTTGGACTGCTCTTTCCTTGAACTCCTCCCTCATCTCTATGAAGACACAAGTATAGAATTCACTCAGGTGGTTCACTGTAAGCCATCTTCATCTCCAAAGGAAGGTGATAAACCCTCCACATGTAGTTCTCCTGCAAGAATCACTTTTAAGGTAGGTATTATCATATCTGTTGGATCCATTAATTTATTGATCTTTTTTCCCTGCATATCTTATGTTTAAGTTGAGCTTACTTTTTCCATAATTATTAAATACTGCTAAGCTAATTCCTGTGGATTAATATTAATTTTAACATTTAAATTAATCTTCTGAAGTGATATCTAGTGGAAACCTATCTTCACAGTAGAAATAAACATCACACATTCATATGTTTTCCACTAATTTAAATGTACTACATTATATACATACACAATTACATTTACTCTGTTTCCATGTTTATTTCCTGGATTGACTCCTCAAATTACATTAAAGGTGCATTTTTACCTTTCTTTCACTTTCCTATATGATTTTTTATTACACAACCTCTCTTATTCCTGTTGATCCCACTATGACATTGCTTCTCAACATTTAACTTTTGAATTCATAATTTATAAATAAATATATGAGAAGCCTTTTTATTAAAATTATTAGAGAACCCTTAATTGAGTAATCTTCTTAAGTTGCATATCAAATTCTTACAATACTTTAATAATATTTGTCCAGTAGTAATAATATTTGTCTTTCAGTATTTTAGTAATATTTGTCCAAATGAAGTCATGTAGATATTACATAAGGGTAATCATTTTTTTAAGTACAAACTATGTTGTTTACTTTTCAAGCAACTCTCTGAACATTCTTCTCTAAGATTGGTACAGATAGTTATTGTTATCACCTTAGAAAATGATATAAATAAAGACATCAATTGTAGAATTTGAAAGAGAATAATAACCAAAAGGTAGTTTCTGGGAACAAATTTTCTTTGAAATATGAATTTATACTCTTCAAGCTTATTATTTCCTTTTTAAGAATTTTCAGCAGGTGTTTTTGAAAGAAAGATTTTGAGTTTTCTCATTTTATACAATATATTAAAATTTATAAAGCAAAATTTTGTATAAATTAAGAATAAATCATATTTAGGGCATGTATGGCTTCGATAGATGGATTTTTCTGACAATGTACTGTTTTATAACCCATAAATTGGGAACTATCTTGTAATAAAGTGTATTTCTTTCAACTCAGTTTTTTCCTTTCCATTTACCTTAAATTAAGTCTAAGTTGGTGGCATAAACTAACTGAAGAATCAAAATCAAGGCATATCAGATGAATTTTTGTCCTTTCAATCCTAAAAATTAGAAAATTGATGAAAACATTATAGAGTTATCACCTCTCTGCAATCCATCAAACAGATATAACTGACACAGAATTCAGTCACTTCAAAGTTTAAGACAATGTATGTGTGTACATATATTTAGTATATTAGAAGATCTGAAGTATCTAATTATTGAATATCACTTATAAAGTGATACATTGTAGGGACCAATCTCAGAGATCAGCATCCTTATTACTACTATTTTTGTTTTGTTACATTGCTTGTTTTGATTCCTCAATTGTTCATTTTGAACTAGGTGAAAGAATCAAAGATATGTGAGGGAATAAGGAGTAAACTAGATAGGAATCTAAATGACCGAGACCGATTAATCAATTCTGTACTGCATGAAGCTCCTCGTGAGGCATGTGCTGCAAGTGTTTCTTTGGAGAGTATTGTTAGGTAAGAATATATTTAGTAGTGTTATCCATTAAATGCAATGTATGGCATAATTATTTAAAATGACCCTATCAAATGATAATGCATCTGTCATTTGGCAATATCAGTCTGATTAAGATAGAAATGAAGTTGATAGTTGGAGATCGCAATTCTCAGCTGTTTACTCACCTAATTTTTCTAAATGAATCATGACTCTCTTGAATACTGCTTCAGAAAATGTACAGAAGTACAGTAAAATGTACAGTCAGATTTACTAAAAATATAACTGTGATGGTGGCATAAATCAGTATAATATGCTGAGCACTCAACTTTCTGTTTCCTGAATTTGAAAAAGGGGTTTTTGCATTACATTTTCTGCTTGGTGATAGATATCCTGCAAGGATTTAAATTTTTGAGTGAATGCCAGTCTTAGGATTTTCGGTTGCTTTGTAATAGGACTTTTATTCTGTACAAATGTAATCACTGTTTACCAATTTATATTAAAGAAAATTAAAACTTTTCAGGTCACTCATTTCAGAAAAAAAGAACATCAGTCAAAGACCAAAAGTATATGAAACAGCTTTAGTATTACTTAATGCTCTTGTGGATATGTTCAGTGAGGATACCATTTCTCAGTACTTCCCAACCAAGAAGCTTGTAAATTCCTGTGTTGAAACTCTTGGAAGGGTAGGTTACTATCAGCTCCTTTACTGTGGCACTAACTTATTCATCAAAAAATTTTAATTTTTTTAAATTTAAAGTTCAACCTGATACAGGGTGGGCTGTTTTTTCTAATGTATTTTTTAAATCTGCCAATGAATTAAACTCTTATATCTTGAAGAATTATCTTGACAATTTTTCTATAAATAAGGAGATTACCTTAACATGGATTGTATATTTATGCTTTGAAAGGAGTTTGTTGTTGGAGTAGAGAGCCAGCTGTTACCCCTACTTTTGAAGATGATGGAGCGTCCACAACTTGTTGGAATACTGGCTCCACTCCTCTCACCCTCCACTGTATCGAATGCTGCATTTCTTCAAGCCTATGATGTTGTGATTCGACATCTACCTAACATGGATGAAAATGTTGCATTTGTATTGTTATCAAAGGTAAGCTTTTGCTTTCTTGAAATATGGCAGGTTTCTTTGAATTTGTAAACTTTCATTCTGTTCATGTGTCATTTGTCCACAAATTTTTCATCAGAAAATAAAGATTTTATCATACCTCGCATGCAATTTAACCCTTATCTCCTTTGCTAAGACACTGTAATTTTTTTCATTGTTGACATTTTTCATTTGAGAATAAAGTTTAAGAAAAATATACAAGGAATTATCCATAATTCCAATAAATCTTTGTTCTACCTATATATTCACATATTTATTAACTATAGATTACTTCAAATGAGTTTTAACTTTATGTTATCTTTGTTTTCATTTCCTATTATTTTCAAGTATATATATCTTGTCTTTCTCTGGGCAGTTTGATATTGGTCATTGGGTAATCCAAGATAATCCTCCTGATGTAGAACGAGTTCACCTTGTACACTTGATCATTGACGGCTTATCTTCCTCTTGCACACTGAAGGACAATGAACCTACAGTAATTGCTGGGGTGAGTGTTCTAAATTTCAAAGAAATCTTTATTCATTTCCTTTTATTGAGCATTCCTTTTACAATTGTAATTAAAATTTGTTACCGATTTTATTGTTTTTCCAAAACCATTATAAAAATAGACCAGTTTTGGAAAAGGACAATTTTTTATTGCATTATACTAATAAATTACTCATGGATACTTGATGCCTGTGCCTGAAAATACTATGGCAAAATTTCTGTGGGCAATTCATGTTGATTTTGTTACTTATATAAATAAAATAAATAAAGTCATCTTTATTGTGGGCAGAATTTAGACTGTAAACTCTTCTCTTCCATCTAAACCATCATAGTAGGCATAGTAAAAATTAAATAATATTGTAAACTTATGTATGAATTTAATTGTGGTTAATAAAATTGTGGTTATTCATTGTTCATTCATACATTATAAGTATATTTTTGATAAATTTAGCCTTAGATGATAGTCATATTTTTATTCTTATGATAAAATGCTTAAGCTAGTCTTCAAGTAATCGTGTTGATCATCAAGGGTGAGGGTTGCTTTTAACCACAGAATATTGCAAAATTTTCTATTATTTTATCAAAACTCACAATTTTGAAACAAAAGTAATATTCTGCCAATTAAGTGTTAATTTTAGTTCAGTTTTACTTCTTGTGGTGCTTTTTTTGATTTCATATAACTATTCTTTTTAATTTAATTCTGAAAAAGAAATCAAGCCTGGAAAGGATAAAAATGAAGTTTTCTAGCATTTTTAGCATGGAAGTAGTTTTGAGTTGTCTAGAGTCAGACCCTGCATACTTTTGTAAAAATAACAGCAAATTTAAATACTAAAGTATTTCCCTTTTATGTATTCTATATTTTCATCTTTCAATCTTATAAGAAAATGCAGAAAATTATTTTTTGAATTATCTCTTCAATGAGTCCTATTGCTGTCACCGATATTGGATACATCTTATATAAAATGGTTATAAATATGGGTAAGACTGTGATTGTTGTGACAGATCCATTGCTATAAATAACCTTGAGAGGTAATTAAATAATTTAAAAGAATTTAAATATTAAACATTTTCCTATCTCATGAATAAAATTGACAATAATTCATATCTTCTCTCATTTAGCTTCTTCAAAGACATCTGAGGACACTATTAATCAACAACGTACCAGAATTATTCCTTAAAGTAATAGAATTTCTTCTGAAAGCAAGTGGTGATCATTGTCTACAAACATTTGTTTGGTTTGATGTACTTGATGCTATAATTTCTTTGGGTAATGGTCAACTCAAATCTCAAATGCCAGTTTTGAGAGCTGATATTTCACCTGAGCATCTTGCTGTCATTTTGAAGGACTTTGCCACAGGACAGAGAATTCTCACTTTTGATCAGGTAAAGTAGAATCCAACCTAAAAGTAAATTAATTAACCAGTTACTGAACCCATAGCAATTTGTTTCTAGCTATGCTAACTAATGAAGAGTAATTTTTTACAGTAAGGATTGTCCCAAGGTATTAATTGTATTTTCCTAGAGTTAGTTCCTACCAGGAAGTATCATATTTAAATTACATTGGAATGAAACTCTCTAAAGTGAAACAATGAATAAAAGATTTTGAAGTTACTTTTTGCTCTAATAGAGTTTGTATTATGAGATTAATCATGAATCTGATGATATTTATAATTGTAAATAAGAAATATACTTAACCATAGTCTATCATTTTATAATTTTTTTTTCTTCTAGGTGAAGAATGTGGCAAATTTTCTTGGTGATTATTTTCATGATGAGAGATTGCACTTTGGACTTCATGGTCTCTATCCAAAATATCGTTCACATATAAAAGCTATTCAGGTTCTTCTTGAACTCGTGGGTCATCTGCTAATTGCAGCAAGTAATGGCAGGGAAATGGGTCCATTCACTTCATCCAGCTGTAAGTTGGACTAATTTTGTTAAATATTCTGGCACTTTGTGAAATCATTTTAAATGAAGAATCATTGCAAAGGACAAGGAAAACAAAATAAAATCCCTAAAGCTAGAAATTGAAGTTTAGTAAAAAAGTTTCAATTTATGAAACAATTCAAAAATTTATTTTATACCTATACAATCTAGTAACTAGTAAATTAATTTATTATGTTTTGTTACATATAAAATGATATATTCTTTATTATTTAACTACTTTAGATCCTATTAGTTTTGTTTACTCTTTGTAAGATCTCTAACTTTGATAAATCTTCCTGTCCAATCTCTTTTGATATATTCCTAAATGTCACCTATGCTCTTTCTATGGATATTATATCAGTTCTGTTAAGCCTTCCTCTTCATTTTCACTCTACTTATCAGTGCCTGTTAATTTATTATCTCTTCCACTTTCTTAATCTTTTGTATTTTTCTCTTTAGTTTTGTCTGAAAGATGAGGTGACCTTCTTTCTTAACTTTATTCTGAATATATTCTTTTTGTAGGAGGTTCTGGCCTCCAAATATTTTAATTTTCTACTTCATTAAAAAGGCATTCTTAAAAATAAAAACATCTTAAACTTGATTGTCAGAGGAAGGTTTGAATGAAATTAAATCTTCCAATCCATAGGGAAGATGATTTGTTTGACTAGTGAGTAATTTCTGTGTTTTTTTGCTTCTTCAAATGTAACAACTGCCTTATATTCTGGTGCATAAAACATGAGTTATCTTTGAAAAAATGGGAAAAATGATAAAAATCACAGTCACAAATCAGACAGATGAAATACCCATCATATCTGAGATCAAACAAGTATTTCTTCTTGTTTATTTGTTCAAAAGAAGGAAATTTCAGGTTCAAAATCTCAGGCTCAGTGTTGATACTTTTAAAATAATTTTGATTTATTTCAGTTAGTTCAAGTACATACATAAATGTATCAATGTAAGAAAATATATGCTTGTAGAATAATAAAATTTACATTAAGAGGTGAGTTGTTGTGGAAGTAATGTCGAAAGAAGAGAAGTGTTGTACTGCTTTCAGATAATGAGGATGATGATTTACATTGAATCCTGGTCATATTTTATTAAAGAAAAATAGTTTTTTGTAGAAAGTGTAGAATGTTTATCTTCCTTCTACATTTTTAGAATAAGTCAAAATTTTATAGATGATGCCATTTAACATGCCTGCTATAGAAAATTTTTCTGAGTGGTTCAAAACAAATGTTATTGAGAATTTAGTGTTATCATTAGGGTCATCCTAGAATTGAAGGACAAGGAAGTATTTAGGGAGTATGAGTATTTTGTGTAAAAGCAGTAGAAATGTAAGGTAATCTGAAAAGTGTTTTATTTGTGCTATCTCACATGATTGTAACACCATAAAGCAGCTTTATTATATTATTCATTTTTCAATGTAGAAATTGATTCTGAAATTTTAAGCTAATTCTTTCAGTAGAATTTATTTCCATTTAATTTTGTTTATGTATTGTTGTTATGAATGGAATTGATAAGATTTTCTTTTGTATTCTCTCCAAACAGTTGTTGGATACCTGTGGCCATCTCTTTGTAATATGTTTGGCCCATGGCTTCTTCCCTATTGGGAAGATCAACTGAAGGAAGAAGGAGCTCATTGGATTTTGGAGTTAATGGATGGCCACCCACCCCTCACACCTTGGATTCCATCTGATTCTACTTATGCTCTCACTATTGCCCTCTCATTTAGTCACTGCATTTTCTTCCTGATGGATGTATTCCCAGGTGATATACCTTTGAATGAAATTTCTTTGAGTACATATGTTATTGTAAGATTCTTTATAGCATATTTTAATTTAGACCAGAAGTTTTGCATATGTCCTGAAAATTCATGTATACATATTATATATCTATTGAGCCTCAGCTATCTTATATATTATTTCTAAACATCTATTTTTGGTGACTGGAGCTATTCCTCCTTCACACCCTATCTAAACATATGAATGACTGACCACTTGAAAGAGAGAGTTTCCCGGTTCCTACTAAATATTTTTAAAAGTTTTGTTACTGGATATGTAAGTATCAGTGTTGTTATGTTTGGAGTTTATTATTTACTTGGTTATGTTTGTAGTGGTAAATAAATAGTTTTTCTCATTGGACAGCAATAGTTATTCTTGGCCTTAATATGATTGAAACAGTTTTCGCAAATAATATTATAGTCTTTATATATGAAGACCTCAACCTCATACGAACTATTAACAATATTTTAATAAACTGGCATAAACTTTATACTTTAACGTATCTTTTGGAATCAGAACAAAAGCCACTGAAACATTGCAGAATATGAAGTTTTGTGTCACACTTTAAAACAGCTTACATTGTTATTTCATTCAGGCTATTGCTTTCTTTAAATTAAAATGCATGCACCTCAGTGCTACAATTTATGTGAAATTTTTGCACAGGACAACTACTTAACATTATAAGATGACCATTCTTATTCAATGTATTAAAATCTTTTTGTTTAATTTTTCATGATAATTCTTCCTATTCAAACAGTGTATAATAATAAAAAGCATGCTTTTTGCAAAGCATCAACTGGCTCTAAGAAAGAAGAATTAGCATGAGTTCCTAGTGCTACTTCATCTCACAGTATGGCTGAGTTTGACAGTTATGTTTTTATCATAATGCAGAATACGAAATTATGCTACAATATATTTTACTAACTTAGAATATTTGTGTATTATGTAAGTTTGAATGATATATTTTGGAATTGTATGGGTTTTAGATGTATTTTGATTCATGTAACCCATAGTAACAAAATATCCAACCTCCTTCATAATTCCAAAGACACCAATACACAATTCTGGCATTCATGAAATTTCTTGCCAAGACTGTGATAAAGTATACCTGGGGCAATCAAAATGCAAAATAGAAAATAGATTCAAGGAACACCTAGCTCACTTCAGACACAACCAAATTAATAAATCTAGCGTTGTGCAACACATGCAAGAACAATCATAGGACTGATTTAGACAATTTAAATTAAAGAAATTAATACAGAAAAACTCAAAACTAGATGCTCATGAGAGCATCTTCATACATCAAAATAAAGGAAAACTTATTAATGCTGACAATGGTCCCATCCCAACTTCTTCATTGCACTCTCTTTTGGAGACCGCTTCTTAAAAGGACTTAATCCAGGAATTTCCATTCCCCACCTTCTTCCTCTACATAACACCAAATATACCCCAACCCAAAAATCCCTCCCACAACTATATGTAGTAATAGTGTTCTACCTTTTGGTAGGTTCATGTGCCCCCACATTCACTATTTAATTCCTTCTCCTTGAATTCCTGGTAACTTATCCCACCCCTTAATTCGTCTAACAACTTCTGTCTTTGTCTTCTTCTCTGTCTTTTCCCTAGAATTCTTCCCTCAATCATTTTCTTCAATAATCTCTCTCCTCTCAATATTTGACCCATACATTTCTTTTGTCAATTTCTAATTACTTCAATTATTACCCTTTTCTCCCCAACCATCTCTAGCACCTCCTCATTTGTTTTTCTATCGACCCAACTTACTTTCTCCATTCTACACCATACCCACATCCCAAAAGCCTCTAATCTTTTGACATCCTCTTTTCTTAATGTCCACGTTTCACATTCATACAACATTACACTCCACACCAAGGATTTTACCAATCTCTTCCTGATTCCTTTATCAAGGCCCTTTGTCATCAGTTCTCTTTGCTTCATGAATACTTTTTTCACTTATGCTATCCTTTTTCTGATCTCTGTCGAGCATCTTCTATTTTTAGAAAGAAGGCTGCCCAAGTATGGAAATTGATCTACTTGTTCTAGTTTTTCCCTATCCACCCTTTTCATTAACTTAGCTTTCTTTACCTCAGAACACCTCATTATTTGTTAATATTTGTTACATTTTAGTTTATCAACTATTTTTTAATATTTAAAAAAAAAGTTGAATTTACTATGTTGGCCTTGACTTTGTGGTAGGCTTCCATTATGATGAAATGAAAGAATGCAAAAATTTACCGTACCACTTAATTTTATTTATCACAACCAAGGTTTCGGCCCCTTAGGCCATCTTCAGGTGAATGGCCTAAGGGGCTGAAAAAAGGCCATCTTCACCTGAAGATGGCCTAAGGGGCCGAAACCTTGGTTGTGATAAATAAAATTAAGTGGTACGGTAAATTTTTGCATTCTTTCATTTCATCATAAAAAAAAGTTGATAAACTAAAATTTACTTGTATGTACTTAATATTACTGAAAGAAAAGAAAAGGGAACTCAACTTCCACAACAAAGAGTTACAAATAGCTCACACTCCACACTTTCTTCTCATTCAGCATTTGAACCCCCCTGATGATGGAAGCTTAAGCTTAAAGAGCTTAGCTCTTGAAATGCACATCAGGCACTTCTGAAAACTGGTGACCACGTGGGTGATGACCTTTTTCCAAGGAATTGCCCCCGACGGTTTGTTGATTTTGGCACTTGGAGAATTCCTGTCTCTTACCTGACAAAAATATAAAATTTTATAGAAGTATAATTTAGATGTAGAAGAAAACAAGAAATTAGGAGACTAAGAACCTCTCCATTCCTACCATGGAAAAGTTAATCTGCTTATATTTTCATATTGCATATCTTTGCCTCTCAGCAAAATTTTATTTGATTCCATATTATTTCATTGAATTTTAATGAGACTTATGAAAGTGGAATCACTATTGTTCAGTGGGATATGTAAAAAATATTTCAGAGAATATTGTTTTAATTTGTATTCAATGGTAACAATATATTTATAAAATCTTCTATGAGGATAGACACAAAAAGCAAGTTGCGAGAAAGAGTGGTGGTCACACATTATATACTCATATTCAATGCCTTTTAGTCAATAATAAATATTTACAAGAAATGTTTTAAGTAAATTAAAATTAAGGAGTAAAGTTTTATTGACTTGACCCCCTTGCATATGCCATATGCCATTATTATTGTTGATTATATATTCAATGATCTTTCCCAGTTTTTATCTCTCCCCATTTTACTTATGTATACTGCCTCAAGGTACTCAATTGGCATCCTTGGGTACTTCATAATTTAAGCAATTTAAATTTGGATACTAGATTAAATAAATAAATGGTGTCTTTATTTTCAATGAAGTTAAGATCTTTTCCATTTAACCAATAAGATAAATTCTGTGCATTAACCTTTCTGATGTAATTTTGTTAAAGGTCATAGCAACATACTTACTCCATTGTGGGAGATGTACTTCTCATCCATAGCCCAAGCAGGTGTAGGATGCCATATCTTAGAAATCATTCATGATGCTTTTTCAAAGTTGCCTTGGAATCAATTTTGGCCCTCGCTGCAGAACCTCAAGAATATGATTGATGTAAGTATATCTTCTCTATAATTCTTCTAATTTCTTTCCCTTGGATAATACAATGGCCTATAAATATTGGAAGATTTCTGAAAAGGCATAATATTGCTTTTTTTGATCATTCTCCTATACAGTGAAACCTGTCTTTAGCGGAATCTCTAGTGGCCATAATTTTTTTCCAGGTAAGACAGTTTTCAACTTAACCCAGGGTCTAACGTTTCAAAAAAGACCTTAAAAGCCATATTGCACCCATAACATGCCTAAAAGGTTGGTTTGACTCAAATTCTACATGTTGATTAAATTATTATGAAATAATTAAAGAACAGTATCATATTATGGTAAATTTGTTTATTTGAAGTAATTAGTATAAAAATTGACCCATAAAATATGCATATAATCTGTCCATTTTATCCGCTTAGTGCAGGTTCATGTGGCCGGGAATTGATTCCATTTCTGCATTTAACTGTTTCCATTTAACAAAGGGTACAAAATCATGTAAAACCCTATTACGACTGCCGGGACCAAAATTTTTTTTCCGGTTAAGACAGATATCCATTTAACTTAGGTTCCGCCTAAAGCAGGTTTCACTGTATATGCTTTCTGTATAATTTAGTAACATTTCACATCTGCTGAAAGTATGATTCATAAAACTTTACGTACACAGTTTTCAGTATTCAATAATAATTTGTACCAACTATTTTCATCAATAGTAGTATTCAGTAAGAGGGTTGAAAAACTAATTTATTTACAGCTGAGTTCCATTTTCTTTCCTTTCAGTGATATTCAGTACAAGTAAATTTTAGTTTATCAACTATTTTTATTGAATATTTGAAAAATCTAGCAAAAGAAGATAAAAGAGATTTTAGAAATGGGTCATGCCTCTTTTATGTTTTGCTACTAGCTAATCTGAAAGTCATTGATATACAATTATTACTTTGCATTTATGATCCTTTGTTATTTTCATTAGCGTTAGCTGCAATTTCTTATTGCGAAATACTAAGGTGGTGTTATGATGCACCATTTTAGTTTCATTTCGAGGAATTCCCATACAATTTCCTGCTGATTCAAAAGTTACTGTTTTCTACCATTGAAGCTATAAATTTATAGCCAATATTTTTTTAAATATCTAGTTTTTGAATTGACTTTTTCAGCATAGTTGGAACTAGTTTTTGCAATTTTTGGAAAAGATATCCTGAATAAGGAATACTGATAGTTACTAAATCCTGGTATTTATGCTGAATTCACTCTTTCATTCAATTTACAGTTTATATGATTTTAAATTTGCAAAGATCTGTAATGGTTCAATTTAAAATAGTTTTCATATGGTCTATTCATTTTTTACTTTTATATGTCTACATAACTACACTGATTACTGAATTTGGTTCTTTCCCTCTACTACTTTTAAGGTGTTGGAAAGAGCTCCTGCTGAATGCCATGTATTTATTTTTCACATTACAACTCAAATCCGCTGGAAGGAATGGGTTGGATCTGTGGCTCCATCTAATTCTCTCTGTGCAGAAGCCCTTGCTTCACTTTTGAAATTGATTTTATTGCTTTCCAGTGATCTCAATCTAAAAAAGGTGAGCATCTTACAATAATTATCAACTAATTTTGCAAATACCCTTTAACTCTCAATAAAATTCCTTGGTCTATACTGAGCATCAATATTTGTCTTTGTGATTTTACCACCAGAGATAAGATGTTGTATTATATTTGATTTGGTACTTTATGTGTGTAGTCATGCTGATGTCTGCTTGTCTCAGCTATCAGCATGACCATGGTGTGTCTATGCAAATATCAATCATAAATTTACATAATTCTGTCCATGTTGATATATTATGAATGCTATATTATGTCAGTATAGTAAATTGTGTATCTCTTGCTCATATTATTGTGTTATATATTGGGGGAACATATTTGCATCTAAAATTATTTATCTGCTAATAATTGCAGTTTGTTGCAAAAGTTTATGTCTTACAGAAGAAATAGATTGCCTCTTATCTGAATATCAGGACACTTTCTTGAATGTGTTTTCTAAGCTATGGTGTTTCTTTGATCAAACTTTCATCTGTATATAATTACTGCAGTTAAAGTGTAAAACATCTCCATTCCCTAAGTTTTTAGTGTAGGAGAAAAGTATTCCATTTTCAATATAGTTCAAATAAATTTCTATTGTCTTTTAATTATAAATCTCTTTGTACAAACAAGAAACAATGGTATTCCTTAAAGACAGTTTAATTTCTAAGTTATATCTATGTGTCTTTCAGTATTGAAATAAATAATTCCAAAACAGTCAACTTATTAGACTATAATACCAGTAACTTCTGAAAGTAGAAGCCCTTGCAATCATCATAGTCCAAATGGTCAATCCATTACATAGCTATATAATCCTTTCTGCCACATATAGGTAAACCACAGTGACCTGCACCCCCTTCTGAGGGATGCAAAAGCCTTCCCATGGCACAACTTACGAACCACTGACTATGCGGTGTTGCTTGATCTATTTATTAAGCATACAAAGCCTGATGTTGTGCTTGGATGGAGTGCTTCAAATAAAAATGAAGGCCTTTCACTGCTGTTGTGAGTACAAGTAGTTCATTCAGAGAACAATGGATCTTTTATACCCTTTCTTCTTATTGTTTTGAATCTTTTCTCACTGATTTGTATCATGTTTATAATGACAGAGACCATTACATATTCAACACAGTCAGCTGAGTGGAAGGGATATTAATGTGGTGTGATTTGTTTCCAGGGTGAATCTAGCGCAGGAGTTGTTTTAACATTGACTGGTGAAATTATTCCTTCTATTCTTTTATGTTATAAATTTGCTTATTAAGTAGCTACAACGCATGAGCATACCCATAGCAGTGATCCTTTAGGAGGAAAACCAACTTTAAAGCTGGCTTTTGATCATGAATATCCTAAGAGAGGCCTCCATGTATGCATGTATGACTGAAAAATATATTTAAATACTTACTACACATTCCTTACTCAGTAGGCTGCTTCAATCAATAGCTGGTGTGTGTGATCCTCAACAGGAAGAAGGATTACCACCGCGGTGTCTGCCATTCTTCTGCACTATTGCAAAACTTCTCTTCATTGTCATTGACAGAATAGATCATGATAAAAAAGCAGCGGTGAAGGATGATTTTGCAACACTTCTTAAGGAATTAGAAGCTACAGTTGTGAAAGGTAATCATGCTGTCTCTGATTGAAATGGAACCCCCTACAATTTTTCTAAGAATTTCCAATTTCAAGCTATTGCTCATACCATATTTAAAAGATTAATATTCTCATTATATTTTATCCATATAGATTTAATGTATTTTAATTCTTTTTGCATTGGTCAGAAATCTCCATTTACTTATTTGTAAACACTCTTGCAAAGTGCAGTGCAACCCAAATAAAATCCTCCTGACAATTCTATCCTGCCTACTACACTATTTTTCCAGTCCCAGTCCCATTCAAATGAAAAAATGATATAAGTACTCTTTAAAACATTCTGATAACCACTTCAAAGAAATATTTTTGCTGATCCTAGATTAACTATAGCCAGCTTCAGCCATTTTTCCCACAATTGATAGAAATTTTAATTTGATAGGAAATAATATACCTATGGCAAGATTATGTTTGTGATGTTCAGGAATCTCACTTGGAATTTATGCATATGCTTAATTTAGGATTTCCCAGATATGCTTTTATTTCCCAGATGCTTTCCTGTATATATGTTGTCTGATAAGTGAAAAAGAGACACCATAAATATGAACATCCAAATGATAACCTGAATATAAAAAATAAACTTTGATGTTACTTTCCTACCAAGTTTTGAGAACCACAAGTAATCAAATCCTTGAAGTCATTCAATTTAAAGGTGAACTTTAATTCTAGAAGAAAGATTTCAACCTGAAAAAAATTAGTTTTTTATAAATAGAAGTCTTATGAAAAAGGGAAAAATTGGGCTAATCTGTATGAGATGGACAAGCCACACAGAGGGAAAATTTACTCCAATTTTGGGAATGAATTAATTTCTAGATTAAATAGAAGCTGTATCTTGTACAGCTAGTTCCAAAAAAAAACTTACCACCTAAGCCGCAACCCGCATAACAGGCAGTGAGTTTCCTGCAAGCGAGCCTTGAGAAGTGAGAGAGAGAGAGAGAGGGAAAACATGGAGGAGATAGTCTGCTTCTGTCCTGGCTCCGCTTGCAGGGTTGAAATGGATTTATTTGCATTATTGATATTGCAAATATTTATTAGTATCCTTAGTTTGGTGACATTGGCGTAGCAGAATAGTATTATAACAATATGGATGTTGTAATGCAAGAATTCAGTTATTATAAAATGGTTATTACAAATCAGTATATATTCTAGCTTTGCTTCTCGCACAGAGGGAAGCGTCGCACACGAGGTCCCGTTATTCCTAGGAAACCGAGGCAAACCCCCTTCCCCTCATAAAATTTGAGTCTGAGACGAAAGGCACAAGCAGGACGAAGGAAATTTTTACAAAATCTGCCTCTGAGCCGCTCTGAGCTTATGTTTAGGACTGGGATGGGAGGAAGAAAATTTCCGCGCAGTTTGAATCAGTGTCGGACCCAAAATGTATAGACCTCGAATTCGACGCCTTCGCTTGTAAAACTCTGCGGCAATAATGGGTCGTATTATATATTATAATAGTAGATAATATTATACATCGTTCAAGAGAAGAGTTATTAGCCTTTAAAATTATATACCTAAGGAGTCCATATCAATCACCTGTTTTATCACAGCCTGTGTGAATGCAATCTACAAAAGTAAAGTAAGGTGAACTCATGGCCATATCTAGGCTATTACTTTAAATACATAAAAAATCTATAAGTAAATATGTAGTATGAAGTCTTGAGGCATTCTCTGCGTATTTTAGATAAATTTTGTTTAATTTGATAAGCATCAAAATTAAAACTCGATCGGTAAAAAATCAGTAAATTTTATCATCTATGCAGTTGGTATTTTTAATATACCGTCCAAATCAATTGATAGAAAATGTGCTAGGATCGATTTTCCTGAATTAATAAAGATGACGGATACGAGACAACCATCTTTCACGTTGATTTTGAATCCAAAATGAATTTTTTTGGTGTCATTGAAGTGTGAATCGAATAAACGTGATTTCTTCTGTGGATTCCTCTTGAAATGGTTGCAGTCACAAACCATTACGTTCTTAAACGTTCTTCTCTCGTATTTATCAAGTTCTAAAATACACAAAAAGATAGAGCGAATGAGGTTTTGTCATAATGCTCATTGAATGCTACTGTAAGCTATGAATGTAAAATTTTCAATTAATTTTGAATGCATACAAAACTACTTGCATTGTTTATATTTCAACTGTTTATTATCACGTTTACAATTATTATAATGTAGAAAACGTTAAAAATACGCGAAATAATAGGGACTTAGTGAAATAGTTTTAGGACCTTTTTACCTGTAATTCCAACCCTGTAAGTATCACACGGGGATAAGAAGCGCATATGAGGCTCATGTTGAAATTTTTCTCCCCTCGGTTGATGGCTGGCCCTACGTAACTCTCATATTTTTTCGACTGAATTTTAATGATTGAGATGAATGGGCGGTGGTTTGGTATGAATAGTCTATCTACATATTTATCGCTCGGTGATATTAAAAATATTCCTTCGTATTTAAAATGTATGGCTATGAGAAACTTTTCATCTTTCCACATTCCATGACAAATTTGAAAAGCAAGATAGAGGAGTGATTGGAAGAAGTGGTTAAAGCGATGAATTCACCAGGACTTCAAGAGGGGGACTGTTTTGATAGAGATAGGCAAGTGAGAAACGACGGCAACAGTAATACATACACTCACATGAATTTAACAACCGAAAGTGTAAGAGGTATGTTAATTCCAGATTTTTGGATAAATCACAATAGGTAATGACATTTCTTGCGTTCCTCGTTGACCAATTGGTTACTTTGAGTAGGAGCAACGACCTCTTTTAAAAGTATAACCCACTCACTCACCTTCTCAAATTTCTCATCCAACATATATTTTTTCCGTTTATGACAGCCTCCAGAGAAACTACTCATTTATCCAATTTAAGTAATATATTAGTCAAGAATGGTTAACAATCAAATATACAGGATATAACGCCCATGGCTTATCATACTTTCAGAAATTTCCTTCTGATGCATCAGTAATTCCCAGGATCTCCGAAATTGTATGCAATAGCGATGTTCAATGTATCGTACCAATCTTTTAATTCTATAAGAAAGTTCGAGTAGTTTACTAAGCCAGAACCTAAACCATCTTCTTATCAGCAATTTATTTTGGAAAGAGAGTTCGGTTTTTTCAAACCGATAAAAATTGCTAACATTGGTATTACTATCTATGCAAGCCAATGGTTTATTCTAAATCTTACCTAACTTTAGAGATGTGATTTATCTGTAATCGGCGTATAAACTCTAAGTTTCTGCGACACTAAATATGCGGAGTATCTAAAATTCCATATTTACGTTTCAATTCATATTTTAGTGTCATGATAATAGAAACTTTAGTCGATGTAGTAAGATCATCTTCAACGCTCTATCTATTTTGTATCATAGATGTTATAAGAGAAGTGAAACGATTTGGTTCTCGTAAGCGTAAGGAATAAATATTAGATGGCATTTCTCTAGTTCATTGTTCATTTCTCAAGTTATTCCAAACTACGAAATTTTTAGCTCAATGTAGGGACGAAATAAAGCATAAAAAACAATTTATATAAATAAAGTAAACAATCATTGACGAAGAGCTTGATTGATATAAATTGACGATAGGCAGCATTACTTATTTCTTTAATTTTTGTTGTTGAATTAGTTATTTAGTATAAGCTAATACAGTTTATACCATTCACTTTAAAAGCAGAATATAGAGATACTAATTCTGATATGATGCACCCAAACATTGTCAACTTTATGTTATCATTCAGATTTTCCGAAGGTCCTATTTTAACTGGAATGATCTTCCTTGCATTACTATTTAAAAATACTATGAAAAATTTAAAAAACATCTTCGCAAAGTTCGTAGAGAATTATGATGTGCCTAGGATGAGGGTGTTACGAAGGTCCTTGGAGTGAATGTTGGAGTAATGAATTACATATAGAACCAAGAATATTTTAACAGCTAACGTATGAATCATGAGAATTACAGGAATTACAGGAATTAACATGTAAGTCCGGTTACCATCCGTTGGTTTCTATTTTTAACGTGTTCTTCCACGACTCCTTTTACCCATCATTCATAATTATTGATAGTGATTTTTCTTTTAATTATTATACATATTATGCACCATTCAAATAATTCGGGTTATATATCTTACTTGAGGCATTCAGAAACCGAAGCAGCAATCATTAATCATTAGTCTTATTAAACATTAGTCTAGCGTATAGTTCTGAAAATCATTTCAGTAACATTGGAAATCCTGTTGTGGTTGTTTTCACACCCCCTGACATAAGTCATACGGCGGCTCGCGGGGTATTAATGTAAATGTAAATAAACCAGGTGTTAACGTGTAAACCTGCAATATGCAAGTATAGGAAACCTGGAGTTTATATGCAATATGCAAATTAGTCTTAAGGTTTTGATTTGCCATACTAACTGTTGTTTCTTAACCATCTTAAAGTGTATTCCTTGCAAGAAGTCCTGAAAGGTCGTCTACCTCAAAAATAGAGTTGAATATCTTCATTCCCTAAGGGAATACCTGCGGCGAAGATTACAAATCGTGGATCCACCATTTCCCACCTTACTTGTGATCGGTCGCCGCCACCATACCCTAACCTTTGATACCTGCTCAGCAGGGGTGCGGTCAGGAATCCTCATTAGCGCTTTCAAATTCGCTACCCCGGATACATACGACCATCCACAATCTGCCGAAAAGGGGGTTTTTCTTCTCAGAGCGGAGTTCACCTTCACCCATCGGCCGTTTTATGGTTCCTTTGAAAAAATAGACAATACCTTTCGATGGACGCAACAAAAGAAAAAGAAACAACAAAGGAATGAATAGGGGATACTCCTAGGGCCAGGGTGGAGGACAGGGAAGTTCTGCTTTCTCCATGGAAGAATTAGTAAAACCTCAGACGCGAATTTGTCAGAAACAGCCAAATCTCATCTCAAAATCATAATGCTTCATCTGATAGCGTCACCACGAATGCCTGGTGGAAGTAAGAACAGAATGACATGTTGATGCATATATACTGAAATTTCTAATGCTCTGTTAATTGTCGTATCAAGCAAATTTTATACTTCTCTGTATTGCAGAATAATTCAACTGTGAAGAAATCGAGTCAAAATTTGCACCACGGGGCAAGAAAGAGATTTAGCATCAGATAAAAGTTGGGACAGCATAATTTTGCAAGGAACATGAACTTGATTTAATTAAAGGGATAGTTTTTCTGGGACTGGCAATGAACAATATTTTAGGAAAAATGTTACGAGATGCTGGCGTTAATTTCGTGGTATATTAATTTTTAATTCGATACGTGAAAAAATTTTGTAGCCCTCAGTATTTAAATTGTGCTACTATTTTAATACCTATGTTATTTTCTAAAATATTAAATTAGCAATTTGAATTTTAAACAATTACCTTAGAAAATGATGATAGCACACCAATAAATATTTTACTTTCTATCATATGATTTGGTGGTATTTAAAATTTTTATAATATTTGATGTAATTATCTGATGTAGTTGATCGTAATTTATTTGGTTTACTTTATTGTAATATGTTTTGGGTCTAATTTTTAGAGCTCTCTACCAGGTTGACTTAAAATGATTCTTTCTCGGTGTATTCGTCCAGATAAAGTTTCTTTTCATCTTTGCTTTCCTCAGTAGGTTTCGAAGTTTTTTCATACTCCCCTTCTCGATAGAATTTTTCTGCAACATAAATTAGTTGACATACAGTTGATTGTGTTCTTATTCCTAATTATTCTTTATCTCCTTGCAGAGTTTTCGTTCATCTTTCTATTTGAGTCATAGTCGTGAATTTCCTCTAAATAAATTTAAAAGTTCTTCCTGTAGGCGTCAAGAGCATAAAAAACATAATAATATAATCCTTCTTAATCTTGCAATGACATAATTTTTCATTGGATAATTGAAGCAGCTAAAGTAAGTTTACCCGATGCCTCCAGAAAAAGGTGAATTACGCAGAAATTTCTGGCCGAAATAAGGAGATCCGATTCTCATTCATTTTTTAATACTATGCTGCTGACATAGTAAAAATTAACACTAAATTTAAACTAGATTTCGTGCTAATAAAGACGGTACAAATACGTTCAACGCGTTTCAAAACGGTTTAAAGAGGCGCCTTCCTTCCAAGAGCCAATAGAATGCGTGGAAAACTCTAGACTCGCTCTCATCGAGCTTCACGTCTGTTATGCGGGTTGCGGCTTAGGTGGTAAGTTTTTTTTGGAACTAGCGTACATAGAGCTCTGTGAAGCCTTCAACAGTAGTTTGCAAATGGAAAATATTCTTTCCTATCTCTAAGGGGATTTCTATGATTTTTCTAATGAGGAAATTGTTAAAAACTTCAACAGATTTCTTGTGACATCTGCAGACAACCTGAAAAAATTAGTTTTTTTATAAATAGATGTCTTATGAAAAAGGGGAAAATTTCATCTTATTAAGAGTCTAATACTTTCCTAAGCTTTTTGATTTTGATTTTTTCCTTTGTTTCATGATCTACATTATAAATCTTTCTTTATATTTAGGCTTTCCATGCAGAGGAAGTGGTAAACAGATCCTGGAAATGGCTGATATGATCAAGGCTGTGCTGCTTCCACATCTTTCTGTCAACTCTCCCAAGTTCACAGAGGCCTTTTCTGAAGTCCTTTCTTCAAAATCATCTACTCTTTTGACTCATGTTCAACCAAATATTCTGTGCGCAAAAGGACTTCTGTATGCTCTCCATTCCTCAAACTTGGGACAGTCTCAGTTACACTTGCTGGTTGAATCAGCTTTGGAGGTGTCAGTGATTGATGAGCAAGATGTTTTCCCTTTGCTTGATAATATACCAAAGCTGCTCAACTTTCAAGGTCAGTCAGATTTTTTTATTAGCCATTATTTGTGGTTGATATTACCAAATTAAATTGGAAAAACAAATCTAAAGCTCTAATCTTTTCGCAATGTACTGTATCCCATAGCTAGCTGGTAAAGATTTTTATTTTTTCTGCAAACACTTATGATGTAACTCTGAGTCATCTTCTGTACTGTACACCGAGTAAGATTCTCATTACATTTTATTGGTCCACTAATCTATTTGCATTCTTTTTACTTTCTAACAGATGCACATACTCATCCAGATACAAATTTTACATATCTGGTCTGATCTGATTTTAATTTGTGTAAATGTACCTGTTTATTTAGTCCTATTTTTACTTTGTAAAAATAAAAATAATCTTGATATGTATATGTTTACAAGGAATTTAAGGTTTTATAATGAATCAATTGCTATTTTAATCAGGTAGCTTTGCTTTCATAGATGCGGTACTATCTAAACATGACTTGTAAGACATTTTGTGCATGTAGGGATAAGATTGTGAAATGAAAGAAAATTCCATATGAAATAGTATATTTTGTAGTCATTGTGATTCTTGAGAGTTTATGAGTAGCTTTATTGAGAATTAATTTCCTTGCTAGAACTTTTCTATTTATTGTGGAATATTTTGATTTCAGGTGATAATAAAGTGATGGTTGCAGATGCACTTTCTTCATCTGGTCATCTCTTAGCTCTTTCTGCATGTTTACGGAAATCATCTTCTTTATCCTGGGCATCTAACTCTTCAACTTCCCAAAATGTTGGAAATCCATTGCATTTATTAGTCCATCGATGGCTTCCTGCTGTTATCCTTATGTGAGTTATGTTTTGCTGCTCATACTCTGCAGAATTGCAGAATTCCCTTTTCTGTAAATATTTTTTTTTTTTCAATACAATAAAGCAATAGTCCAATAGACTGCATGAGGAAGTTGATAGAGGAAGAGGATATTATAACCTCAATTTCACTCTAAATGAACCCTTAATCGGTATATCATCTCTCCTTCCAAATTTCCCTTTATAACCTATTTGACCCTGCTCCCTTTCTCCTCTTTCTTCCCTGGAAGTTTAAAAACTAATTCATTATAGCTTAAATGAAAAGAATGATTTTTCAAAATTTTAAATACTACTCTGCTTATTATAATTGTAACCTAACATATTAAAATTATGTTTAGTATATTACTAGTATCTAAAATATATCAAGTATGTTATTCTCTACCTGCTAAGACAGGTACTATTGCTACCCCCTGAAGGCAAAAAGCTTTTATGCTCCTGCTTTGCTAATAAAGAAAGTTCTTTAGAGAACCGTGGTGGAATATCCAGGTTTATCTGCATACATTATACACTTTTTCCACTATTCCTATTTCTTGGTTCACTCTGAAGATTTATCTTGGATTATTTATAGGGAGAATGTTGAAGCCAAGGTTCCTTTGCTCTGGGCCCATGCACTATTATTGGCTCAGAGTAGCCACAACAATGGTGTCTCAGAAGAACCCTTGCAAATCCTGGCATCCAGCCTCATTAACATAGGTAATAGCCAGGAAGGTGTTGTTAGTGGCTTACTTGGAGCCATAGGACTGAAGAAAAGGTTATCACCTTCCATCAGGTAAACATTATAAAATCCTTTGCACTCATCTCTGATGTATGTACATACCTTTAGCTTGTGAAAGCACATTTCTCCCTTCATTTTCCAAACAGATTCAAAATTTTCTGCACTGCTGTTGCTGCATTTCTGAATGCCTATCTTGAAGGAAAAGAAGTGCATGGATCAAGGCAAGTAATGTTCATTCAACTGACTTTCAAATTAAAATGTTGAAATTTGTTGAAACTTACCTATAGTCTTGCTTAATAGCTATTGTTTTATCCATTACTTATCTTTCAGTTTGAATATTTAATAAACTATTAAAACAAATTACTATCAATATTGCTTTCTGTAATTATTGGGGGTAGATCTCATATTCAGTGAATTTCATGCATTCATTTCTTAAACATTGAAAATGACAATTTTTAATATTTTTATAAACAATAAGCAAGGATTTCTCTTTACTAATTTCCTGGTTTTCAGATCAAGAAAATTCCTTCAAAGTATTACAGGTTAAACAATACCAATTCAGGGGTAACTTTTTGGTAATTCTTAATATAATAAAAATGCTCCATTAAGGTAAACTTTTTAATACACCACACAGAACAACATACATCTGACCAAGGTTTTGTAGTGGAGCTACATCATCAGGTCAGACCTGATGATGTAGCTGTAGCATAGATGTAGTAAAAAGTTTACTTTAATGGAGCATTCCTATTATAGGTTATCGAAAAATAATTATTCAAAATCTGAATGTTACCATTAAAGAATGTTTATAGATGTAATCAAAATACCAGAATTTTTTATTCTCACATTTAGAAAATCTGTCTTTTAAGACAATTCTATTAGTCATGAAAATAGGGTTAGAAAAGAATCTTCTTATAAACCTTTGTGGCTTTGTAGCCAAGTTAGATGAAAATAAAATCTACACTTTGTAATGATTCTTAAATTTTACTTAAAACATAATTTTCAATTGTGCCACAATATCTAAAGGTACCAAAATAATACCATTTCCTTAGTAAATGGAGTGTTCATTAGAAGTTAGTTACTAGAAGTTACCTTACTAGAGTTACATTTTTTTTATTTGAAGCCTGGTTCAATAATCATCAATATGGAAGCCTACCCATAGTGCTTTGAGTACATCATTGTAGGAACATGCCCTTTAATGTGAGATTATTTAAAGCTAGTTTTCAACAAACGAATTCCTAGATCATGAAGTATCATCATTCAATTTTTAAGAAACCTGATTTTTGTGCTACTCTTTTTATTATGGTAATTTCAATTTGCTTACATTTATAGGTTGAAAGATGCCCAGAATTCTGTAGAGAAAATTTGCAAACGATACAAGGAGTTCAATGAAGTTGCCACAATTTTCAATTCAACTGTAATGAAGCCTAATCTCTCTCTCAAGAATGGAATTGAGTTAATTGAAAAGCTTCTTGGCAGGCTTTATACAGAGAAGCGCTGCTATGTACAATGTATTTATTAAAAAGCTGTCTGTGATATCTTAGTTTATATTTGAAGAGGTTTATTAATTTTTACAATGTTGATTATTTACATCTCTTCCTCCAAGTTTGTTTTAATTACTCTGTTAATTTAATCCATTCACTGAGGACTCTAAGTTCGTGTATTATTCCCAAAAACATGGATATTTCCATTCTGTAGTTCAAGAGTATATTGTGATTAATAATTCTTAAATTAATCACTATTCCTGAAAAATCCATGAGTCCTATGTCCCTCTTGCCAGTATTGCAAGGTCTGCTTCACATTCTCCTTTGATTTGTCAACTCATGCTTATATATTTCAAATTTTCAACTAGCAAGTACCCATTATTCTACTAGCTCTGCCTAATATATTCCAGTAAGATAGTTTAATTACTTAAACTAGCTATCCTGAAAATGGAGATCTGGGATTAAGTATTGGTCCTGTCAACCTTTTTACTGTCAAATTTTTCTCAGTGCGCACCTTTATGTAGAAAGTTACCCATCACCTTTTTCCTTAGCTATTACTGTGTTATAACTATGCTACAAAGTCAGTTTCTGTGCTACGTTTATTGTTAATTAGCCACAGTGGATGGATTAACTTAAGAATATTTTTGCAAATCCTTTTTATGAATGAAATTTTAGAATAAATACAATTTCTTATTCAATTTGTTTAGAAGGTTTCTATCAAGTGCAGTAAACTCTCGATTAACCTGTTCCAATTATCTAGCTTGCATTTTAGCCATGCTACTTTTGATTCCCTTTACTTTAATGATTTTAATGACATTATTCCAATCCTAAAAACATAAAAATGAAACTTTGGTTTACTTAAGTATGTAAATTTGTAAATCTACAATCATTTATTTCTTAATAATTTCTTACTCATATAGAAGTTGTGAACTGTATTTTATGTATTTAAATATTTTAGCATTATCCATACTTCAACATAACTGTTTTTCTGTATTTTTTTATCTTCCATCAGCAATGACAATTCTACTTCCTCTAAAATGAGCAAATATTAGGGTCGCCAAATTTTTATGATTAGAAAACAGGACTTACTGAATTTTTTGAATGAAGTAAAGCCTATAAATAGTGCCTTAAAATTTTAGTTTGAATTTACTTCTTGTACTTTTAGGTTTGTGAAAATTTGCGCCTAAAGTTCATTCTCTACCAAAGAAAAGGAGGGATTGTCACCAAAAAGCCCTAGTGTAGTTGAATAATGCACCACCTGATGAAATCATTTTAACATCCATTGCCTGCCTTGTTATGTCCAAATATTTTTCCAAATGTTATTGTAATAATGCTGATCAATGTTTAATTGCAGCAATGCATGGAAGTATTGGGCTAATCTGTATAAGATGGACAAGCCACACATAGGGAAAATTTACTTCAATTTTGGGAATGAATTAATTTCTAGATTAAACAGAAGCTGTATCTTGTACATAGAGCTCTGGGAAGCCTTCAACAGTAGTTTGAAAATGGAAAATGTTCTTTCCTATATCTAAGGGGATTTCTATGATTTTTCTAATGAGGAAATTGTTAAAAACTTCAACAGATTTCTTCTGACAACTGCAGACAATGGAAAGATTTGAAGATGTGAACTCATAGAACCTAAGTGAATGGTACAAATGCGACAAATTTTAATTTCTATAACAGATTCTGAATTTTGAGGATATCATTAATGCAGTAACACAAAAATTGAAGGTAATTGTTCCTTGTATTTTAATTTTTTCATATCACAAATAAAATTTTCTAATCCAGGGGTTAAATAAAATTTCATTTGGCCTATATAATTCCTTGTTTTGCAGACCCCCAAAATTTTATACTTTTACATACATATTAAAATCTTATTCGAATTTCAAGAGCTATGGATGTGATGATTAGCTTAATATCAGTTTGTTTTGATTGATTTGATCAACTGGCAAAATTACAGAGAGTAACTAGGAGTATAGAAAATATCATTTTCTTACTAACCATGCCTTATTAGCATGGATAATCAAGAGTTTACTGTATATGTTATGTTAGAATTCTTGCATCTTAATTCCAGAAAATTGTTATATATTTCAATTTATCAGCCTATATTTAAATTTTCTGAAGCAATGCTTCAATTAGTGATTTGTTACTTGACACGAGTAAGTCCAAGCAGAGGGAGGAACAAGAAAATCTTAAATTTTATCATCTCCACTGAGAATTTTTTTCCCCTACAATGGCTTGCTTGAAGATCCTGGAATATATTAGTTGTAAAGGTGTATTTAATGGAATTGAAGATGGAATTTCATTGTGTATTTATAATTTGATTCTCTTGATATTTTATTGTCAGTTTTGCTGTGTCTGATAGCCAATATAATGTCAATGGATTGTTTTAGAGACATCCAGTCAACTTTGTTGGATTTTGAAGTAATGGCCTATATAAGAGTGTGGGTCAATAAGTCCTTGAAATAAAACACAGGTTTTTCAACAAAAAGATCTATTTTTCGACGTTGTCTCTTTTTTTAGCTCTATACATTTTGCCTAACGTTTCTCCTTTTACTTTATCCCTTCCAAATAATAGGACTTGTCGAGGACCTCAAAAAATGCATTATTTTAGCGATGATTTCATAATTTAAGCCAATCTCATCCTATCTAGCCATTTCTTTATATTTGGAAATGGTCGCTGGAAGCTTAATCTGGAGAATATGTTGGATATGATAGAAGTTGGTACCTCAAATCATTAAATTTTTCCCTCAGCGGCTGTGCTCATGTGGACCTTTGCACAGTCCTTGTGGAAGAGCACTTTCTTTTGGTAAATGTGGTCGTTTATCCTTTAATTCTCGATTGAACCAGTCCAGTAAGTTTAAATAATACGAGTAAAAGTTGCTTGCATACTGCAAGCTATCCGTTGAATACAGTATCATACCAAGTACTGCCTCAGTTCAAATTTAAAACTTCGCGCCAAAGACCGCCTGGCGACGAACTAAGAACCCGATCGTGAGAGAAGACAGCAAAATAATATTAGATAAGTGCCATCCTTACTTGTTCCAAAGTTTTGATTCAATATCTTATCGGGAAGGTCCCACGCCTCTGTCACCATTCCGGGTTTTATCTTTCCAGCTTATCGGGAGGCATTTAAAAAGATTTCCGCAATGCATTTCTTATGGAAGAATTTTGCATCCACCTGGCGTCGAACTCACTGTCATTTGGCTACATTTTTTCCATGAGAAGCATAGAAGACTACCTCAACTTCAACCTCCGAAATTTTGGTTACTCTATCTTAACGATAAGTGCCTCAAAATAATTTTCAAAAATCCGCGCAATGCATTCTTATGGGAAAATTGCGATTTTTGGGAATTTCTGGCATCGAACCCATGATAGCTAGCGTCGAAGTCTGCATTATTCTGGCATCCAGAGTGTAGGGCCAGTACGTCGAAAAAATCTGACGTCGATGGCGCTTGTGGAACATGGTCAGAATTCGTATCCCCTATATCTATATATATATATATATATATATATATATATATATCTATTATATATAGCTAACTCTCCGGATATACCTATATATATATATAATATATTTATAGGGGATACGAATTCTGACCATGTTCCACGAGCGCCATCGACTTCAGATTTTTTCGACGTACTGGCCCTACACTCTAGATACCAGAATAATGCAGACATCGACGCTAGCTATCATGAGTTCGATGCCAGAAATTCCCAAAAATCGCAATTTTCCCATAAGAATGCATTGCGCGGATTTTTGAAAATTATTTTGAGGCACTTATCGTTAAGATAGAGTAACCAAAATTTCGGAGGTTGAAGTTGAGGTAGTCTTCTATGCTTCTCATGGAAAAAATGTAGCCAAATGACAGTGAGTTCGACGCCAGGTGGATGCAAAATTCTTCCATAAGAAATGCATTGGACGATTTTTTAAATGGCTTCCCGATAAGCTGGAAAGATAAAACCCGGAATGGTGACAGAGGCGTGGGACCTTCCGGATAAGATATTGAATCGAAACTTTGGAACAAGTAAGGATGGCACTTATCTAATATTATTTTGCTGTCTTCTCTCACGATCGGGTTCTTAGTTCGTCGCGAGGCGGTCTTTGGCGCGAAGTTTTAAATTTGAACTGAGGCAGTACTTGGTATGATACTGTATTCAACGGATAGCTTGCAGTATGCAAGCAACTTTTACTCGTATATATATATATATATAGGTATATCCGGAGAGTTAGCTATATATATATATATTTATAGGGGATACGAATTCTGACCATGTTCCACAAGCGCCATCGACGTCAGATTTTTTCGACGTACTGGCCCTACACTCTAGATGCCAGAAAAATGCAGACTTCGACGCTAGCTATCATTGGTTCGATGCCAGAAATTCCCAAAAATCGCAATTTTCCCATAAGAATGCATTGCGCGGATTTTTGAAAATTATTTTGAGGCACTTATCGCTAAGATAGAGGAACCAAAATTTCGGAGGTTGAAGTTGAGGTAGTCTTCTATGCTTCTCATGGAAAAAATGTAGCCAAATGACAGTGAGTTCGACGCCAGGTGGATGCAAAATTCTTCCATAAGAAATGCATTGCGGAAATCTTTTTAAATGCCTACCGATAAGCTGGAAAGATAAGACCCGGAATGGTGACAGAGGCGTGGGACCTTCCCGATAAGATATTGAATCGAAACTTTGGAACAAGTAAGGATGGCACTTATCTAATATTATTTTGCTGTCTTCTCTCACGATCGGGTTCTTAATTCGTCGCCAGGCGGTCTTTGGCGCGAAGTTTTAAATTTGAACTGAGGCAGTACTTGGTATGATACTGTATTCAACGGATAGCTTGCAGTATGCAAGCAACTTTTACTCGTATATATATATATCTATTATACGAGTAAAAGTTGCTTGCATACTGCAAGCTAATTGGTGAAAATTTACAATAAGTTTCCCTTACGGGTATCTTTTTCGAAGCTTATCCGGCAATAATCTTAAAAATTGCCGCAATGGATTTCGAACGTGAGAATTTTTCATCCATCTGGCATCGAACTCACGGTCATATGTAACCTTTCTTCCACTGGTTCTATAGAAAACTACTTCAAACGCAAAGGCTGTGATTTTGAATAGTCTCCTACATTGAGAAAGGCCTCAAAACAATTTTTAAAAATTTGCGTAAATGACCGCCTGGCGTCGAACACAGGACCCATTTGTGAGAGACAATGGCATATGAATAATAGATAAGCGCCACTCTGACGTGTTTCAAAGTTTCAATTCAGTATCTTATCGGGAAGGTCATAAAATAAGATTCCGTTATTCCCGTTTGAAATGCATGGTAGAATAGGAATAACACTCTTGCATCGAACCAAGGACCACTGCAGAAACGGCGAATAACATGAAAGAATGTTCTCAAACGCCACTGTCACCATTCCGGGTTTTATCTTTCCAGCTTATCGGGAAGGATTTTAAAAAAATCATCCAAGATTTCACCAATGCATTTCTTACGGAAGCATTTCGAACCCACCTGGCGTCGAACACACGGACATTTACTAACATTTCTTCCTTTAATACTATAGAAGATCATCTCATCTGCAAACACCGTAATTTTTATTGCTCTATCGCATCGAGAACGGTCTCAAAAAAGATTGCAAATATTCGCGCTAATGACCGCCTAGCGTCGAACTCAGGACCTTTTTGAGAGAGAAAATAGCAGATTAATATTAGAAAAGTGCCATTCTCACAAGTTCCAAAGTTTCGATTCAATATCTTATCGGGAAGGTCCTAAAATAAGATCTCTATTTACGACGTACTGGCCCCATCCTGTAGATGCCAGAATAATTCAGACATCGGTGCTAGGTGTCGCGGGTTCGATGCCAGAATGTCCCAAAAATCGCAATTTTCCCATAAGAATGCATTGCGTGGATTTTTGAAAATTATTTTGAGGCACTTATCGCTAAGATAGAGGAACCAAAATTTCGGAGGTTGAAGTTGAGGTAGTCTTCTATATTACGAATGGAAGAAATGTTACGAAATGACAGTGAGTTCGACGCCAGGTGGATGCAAAATTCTTCTATAAGAAATGCATGGCTGCAATTTTTGTCATTTTTTTTCAATGCTTTCCCGATAACCTAGAAAGATCAAACTCCGTGTGGCGACGGAGGCGTTTAAAAACATTCTTTCATGAATTTCACAGTTCGTCTAGTGGTCCTTGGTTCGATGCAAGAGGGTCATTCCGATTCCACCATGCATTTCAAACGGGGAAAACGGAATCTTATTTTAGGACCTTCCCGATAAGATATTGAATCGAAACTTTGGAATAAGTCATAATGGCACTTACCTAATATTAATTCGCTATTTTCTATCACAGAAGGGTCCTGAGTTCGACGCTAGGCGGTGATTAGCGCGAATAATTGCAATCTGTTTTGAGACCGTTCTCGATGCGATAGAGCAATCAAAATTACGGCGTTTGCAGATGAGATGGTCTTCCATAGTATCAAAGGAAGAAATGTTAGCAAATGACCGTGTGTTCGACGCCAGGTGGGTTCGAAATGCTTCCGTAAGAAATGCATTGGTGAAATCTTGGATGATTTTTTTAAAATCCTTCCCGATAAGCTGGAAAGATAAAACCCGGAATGGTGACAGTGGCGTTTGAGAACATTCTTTCATGTTATTCGCCGTTTCTGCAGTGGTCCTTGGTTCGATGCAAGAGTGTCATTCCGATTCTACCATGCATTTCAAACGGGAATAACGGAATCTTATTTTATGACCTTCCCGGTAAGATACTGAATTGAAACTTTGAAACACGTCAGAGTGGCGCTTATCTATTATTCGTATGCCATTGTCTCTCACAAATGGGTCCTGTGTTCGATCCGATCGGCCAACAAAGTATCATGGATTTTTTCCATTTTTACTATTGTGGAGACCTCAATTGAGCGTCCAGAACCTCCGGCATCACTTATGCCTGTGCCACCACAAAGAATTTCAGTTAAGTATTTATATAGCTACTCTTTGATTTTAATGATGGTTTTCTTCCGAAAAAAATACGTTAAAGAGTACACGAAATTCGCTTTTTTCCCATTTTCGAAAATTCACGTAGTTATCTCATTTCAGTGGATGTCAAACACAAACTAAATAACGCAACTATCTAGAACTTTGAAATTTACCCATTTAAAGATAACTCTTGACTATAGTAGGATTAATTTTCAGGTTAATAGTCGGGAAATTCACGAAGACACGGACTTATTGACCCACCGTCGTAAACCAAATTTATCTATACAAATACCCAAGATTTGAACCAAGAAACAAATAATTTTTCTATAAGTTGCTGTGTGAGTTTTCATTCTACAGAGTACATGGCTACATTCTTTCATTCATTGAAATATCTAAATGTGAACAAAGTCATATTATGCTTTGTTAATTTGACAGTTTATCCTGGAATATATCTTAATCCTGTAACATTTTTATATACAGTCAATTATATTATTATCTGACCAATAATTTGAAAATTGTATATGTATTAATTTTACTAGTTTTTTGTTGTAGATGTGATGCTCCAGTTGTTCAAGTGATTCTCCATAAGAAAGGCAAATAGTATCTTTTATTATCACCAATGGAGTTTATTTTCTGTAGGGAACTAAATGGAAAAGATTGAGATGGGTATCATTGCTAATTAATTTGAGTCTTATTCTAATTTGTAAGTATTTCCCATGACTTAAGCTCGCAAAAGATTTGATAAGATATTAAAATTGCATCAAAATGTTTATTTTTCAAATCCCTTGACAATCAGTTGTGCCAAGTGCCATTGTTCAAGGCAAGTAAATGTTTACTTTCTTGATGGAAATGAAATTTAGCTTAGCACATTAAGTTGTGCGGCCAAGACTACTTGTGAGAGGGATTCTCTCCATAACATCGCTTTATTGGGTGGTTGCCTCAATGAGGACCTCTGGGGGTGGTTGGTGCCATTAAGTCGATCACTACTTCCTACTCATATAAGCTCTCGATTACAGAAGTGAAGAGGCATGGCTTGATAGTTCAGTTGGTTGGAATACTTTCCTGGAAAGTGGGAGACCTGGGTTCAAGTCCCTGTCAAGTCACAATTTTTCACTTCTTGTAAAACTTTGAGTTTACTTTCTTACTCAACATCTCAAAAGTCTGGAAGATTGAATGTGCCCCTTGTCAGAATATGGCGTTATGCGACCATAAATTGTTTTTGGTTTGGTTGGTAATGTTCTTTTTTTATGTGTACGCAGTGGTCATGTTGGCATCAATAAAGGCGGCAGTTCGCTATCAACACTTGAGCAGTTCGGACGTTATTTAAATCGATCCTCATCCACGTTGTTTTAAGTGCACTTCATGCATTCTTAACGACAATTTTTGTAACAGGTTATGGGCCCAGGTTACGTTGAGGTTTAAATTCGATAGGGAGTAATAACGCCAGTGGAGAATAACTGTTTATATTCGTTGTTGCGGACTCGTGGAGTTAAGCATGGAAGCGTCGTTCGAGCACGTGGGACGGGAGGAAGTCGTGAAATGTCCGTTATTGAACGGCGAAAATTATTATAAATGGGCGATTAGAATTAAGGCGTTGTGTCTTCGATCGGGATGCTGGGAGTCGATCAGTGGTTGGGATTCATCGGAAGCCGACACGAACGAGCTCAGAAAACGATCCAAGATGGACAACGTGGCCAAGGGAATTCTAATCTCCTATGTGAGTGACTCCTTTCTTGATGACATTGCAGACTGTGATACCGCCAAGGAAATGTGGGAGACCTTGGAGAGTATGTGCACAGACTACGGCCTTCTACAGCAAACGTTGTTTTTGAGGGAATTGGTGAACTTGCGGAAAACAGACGAAATTAGTGTACAGGAGTATATTAATAAAATGCAAGACTTGAACAAGAAAATTAAGAAGTGTGGCTTAATTTTTTCCGATTCGATTTTGGCCGCATTTTTCTTAATGGGATTGCCGATGGACAAATATGAGGGGCTAATCCGTAGTTTGGAGAGGGAAATTGAAGGCGGCCTCACTACACACAAAGTGAAGGCGAAGCTTATGCTGGAAGAGAAGAGGATTAGGCTGGCGGACGAGCAGAACGGATTGGACCACCATGCCTTAAAAGCCTCAAGGAGACCCAGAAGCTTAAAGGAGGAGCCGGAGCGGAGGAAACCGGAGCCAGAGCGGAGAAACCCGGAGCCAGAACGGAGGAAGCCTGAGCCAAGACGCCACAAAGATTTTTGGTGCTATGCCTGTGGGGAGAAAGGCCACATTTCCCGAAAGTGCCCGAAGGTTTGTAAGGAAAAGGACGAAGCAAACCATGAGATGAGGCAGGCAACAGCATCTGTGGTTACAAGAGAGTACAAAGCCCTGTGTCTGCGGAAAAAGGAGACCAACGAGGACCAGAGTGTTTGGCTGTTAGACTGTGGGGCCTCAGACCACATGACATACAGAAGGGACCTCATCAGGGACTTTGAAGCTATGGATGGAGAGGTCACGGTGGGTGATGGAACACCACTGAAAATTGAGGGAAAAGGTAGGGTGCTGTTGCACATTTCACAAGAATGTGGGGGATGGGACATAGATTTTAGTGAGGTTCTATATGTCCCTAATCTGCAGGACAATTTGATATCCCAAGGGGTTTTGGAAGAAAAAGGATTAAAAATTGTGTCGTTCAATGGGGAAGCAAAGATACTGGAGGGAGAGAAACAGCTATTTAAAGCCCACCGAGTAGGTAGGCTTTACTACCTCACAACTGAAGGTGGAATGGGAATAAGACTCTTAAAATCAGAATTCAAGGGACGCACAATGGCTTCAAGGGTGACTTTCTCAACGTGGCATGCACGTCTTGGACACCACAATGATGAAACCTTGAAAAAGATACCCTACATCAATGCCAGGGGAGTGATGCAAGGAAACTGTGATACCTGTATCCAGGGGAAAATGAAGCGTGCCAAGTTTCCCAAGAGTTGTGGAGAAAGGGTGAATGGGGTTCTTGACAGAATTCATTCTGATGTTGTGGGTCCCATCTCTCCAGCTACCATTGGTGGATGTAAATATTTCCTTACATTTCTTGATGAGTATTCTCACTTTATGGAAATAACACCAATAAAGAGGAAAGGGGAGGTGTTTGATGCCTTCAAAAGCTTCCAAGCTAAGGTGGAGCTAGAAAAGGGAAAAAGGATTAAAGAGTTCCAGTCTGATAATGGAGGAGAATATACAGGACATGAATTCCTGGACCATCTCAGGAGAAATGGGATTCTTCACCGTCGCTCTGTCCCTTATACACCACAGCAGAATGGCATGGCAGAGCGTTTGAACCAGACATTAATGAACACAACCAGGTGTCTACTGATTTACTCAGGTATGCCATATCATTTCTGGGGAGAAGCATTAAGGAATGCTTGCCATATCCATAATATGTGTCCATCATCAGCCATTGGAGACAAAATTCCACTTGAGGTTTGGAATGAGAGAGAGCTGAATACTGTTGATTTTGAGCACATAAGAGTGTTTGGCTGTCAAGCATGGGCATGGGTCCCTCTTAGGGAGGGGAAACTTAGTCCTCGTGCTAAGGAATGTGTGATGCTTGAATACCAACAAGGCATTAAGGGATACCGCTTATGGTGTCTGAAGGAGCAGAGGGTAGTAATCAGCCGGGATGTTGTCTTCCGAGAGGATGTTTTCCCTTACAAGATCAGGAGTGACCCAGAGAGACAATTGTTGAAGGAACACCTGAGAGTACAGACATCTGAATGGTCCCCACCAAGAGAGGAAAGTGAAGGAGAAGAGGAGCAACCAGTTCCAGGAGAGGAGGAGCTGCCAATGCCAGGAGAGGAGGGAGAACAGCAGCCTATTCCAGTAGGAGAGGATATTGTGGGATTGAGGAGATCCTCTAGACAAAGAATTCCACGAACATGTCCATGCTGCAATCTGGTAAATACCATGAGCAAGGGTGATGTGTCTATACCAGAGACTGCAAAGGAGGCTCTCAATGGTATGTTTGCATCTGAATGGAGAGCCGCAATGGAGGAAGAGGTGAGAAATATGAGGGAGCAACAGACATGGGAAGTTGTTAAGAGACCAAAGGAAATGAATGTTGTTGGATGCAAGTGGGTATTTACAGTGAAAAGAAATGACAAGGGGGAAATTGCAAAATTTAAAGCAAGATTAGTAGCTCAGGGGTTTGGACAAATTGAGGGAATTGATTATTTTGATACTTTCAGTCCTGTGATACAGAGGAAAACTTTGAGGATTTTAATGGCAATTGCAATAGAAAATGATTGGGAAATGGAACACTTGGATGTCGTTGGGGCATATATAAATTGTCCACTTGATGTCACTGTTTTTATGGAACAACCCCAATGCTTTCATGAAGAAGATCCTATGTATTATGTTTGCAGATTAAATAAGAGTGTATATGGTCTCAAACAATCTGGGAGGAACTGGAATGGATTCCTCAATGAAAAGTTGTTACAGTTAGGACTGATAAGGTGTGTGAGTGATCCATGTGTATATAAGGGAGATGATTTAATTTTAGGTGTTTATGTTGATGACTTGTTGGCCATTGGTGAGAGAAAGAGAATCTTGGAATTAAAATGTGGACTGGCTAAGCATATGACAATAAAAGACCTTGGAGAGGTATCTAACTTATTATCTCTCAGAATAAGGAGGCCTACAAGGGGAGAATTATTTGTGAACCAGAAGGACTACATTCTGAGTGTCTTGGGCATGTTTAATATGCTAGAGTGCAGGGGTGTTGTCTCTCCTATGGAGGCAAAAGAACCTGAGAGGGGGCATAATAACTCTGAAGATCAGTTTGATTGCCACCTTTACCGCAAGGCCATTGGGTGTTTACTGTACTTGGCTTCTGGAACTAGATTTGATATCTCTAATGCTATCTGTAGGCTAAGCCAGCACTGTGAGAGACCAACTGTCAAAGACTGGAAGTGTGTAAAGCATGTATTCAGGTATCTCAAGAATACAATGGACTTTGAACTATGTTATTCAAGGAGGGATAAGCCAATAGAGGTATTTGCTGACTCAGATTGGGCTAATGACAGGAGTGACGCAAAGTCAATTTCGGGTTATGTTGTGAGTTTAGCTGGAGCAGCAGTGTCATGGAGAAGTAGGAAACAAGGTTGTGTAGCAACATCAACCACTCATGCGGAGTACATGAGCATGTATGAATCAGTGACAGAGACAATTTGGTTAAAAGAACTTCTATTTGAAATTGAGCAATGTAAATTTTTATCAACACCCTGCATTATTAATGTTGATAATAGAGGTGCAATGAGTATTGCTAATAACAACTCTGTTTCTGACAGAAGTAAACATATCAATGTTAAGTTTCACTATATAAGAGAACTTGTTGAGAAGGGTGAAATTGTGTTTCAATATGTTTCTTCAAATGATAATTGTGCTGATCTTTTAACTAAGCCATTATGTGGACCCAAGACCCGAGGATTGTCTCAGTTGTTGGGGTTGAGACCCTTCCAGTAAGGTAGTTATGAGAAATGTAAATAGTTTGACCTATAGAGTTTTTTTTTATAATTTTTTGTTTGGTTGATGGTCTATAACGAGGAGAGGTGTCAGAATATGGCGTTATGCGACCATAAATTGTTTTTGGTTTGGTTGGTAATGTTCTTTTTTTATGTGTACGCAGTGGTCATGTTGGCATCAATAAAGACGGCAGTTCGCTATCAACACTTGAGCAGTTCGGACGTTATTTAAATCGATCCTCATCCACGTTGTTTTAAGTGCACTTCATGCATTCTTAACGACAATTTTTGTAACACCCCTAAGAAATTAATATGATTTTGGTTTACCTTTTGCCTCTGAAAATATTCATTGTTTGGTTGTTTTTTCCTTAATTACACAAATAGTTGCAAGTAAAAAATTTCTAATATTTTCAATCCACTGATTATCAATATTTTATGTATGTTTACAAGTTCTAAACTTCATAATACTGAATTTTGTCTTAGAAAAATTACAGGTAACTTATTTTTAAATTTATCTGTGAACGCTTTTATATTTTGACAAAAGAAACTTTTCCGAAATAATTCTCATATTCACCCATCAGGGGGCTGGGTTTTTCAGCTTGCACCTAAACTTTATCAGATTTATATTTCTTTTGAATATCATTATCTTCTTAAGGCTAACAAGTAGTGCAAGCTTATTTATGAACTAGCTCATTTTTGTCATTAAAAACTGTAGCTTGGTAATCTGAATAAATTAAGTACCTAAATACATCAGCCAACTCACAACTCCAGGAATTATTGTGGTCTTCCATTAAAGCTATTTTATGTGATAAAAATTGATTAGTGTACCTAAAAGCATGTTTAACTCATTTGATGAATACTAATGTTCTAAGAAGAGTTCACAATTTGACTCATATAACCATTCTAATCTTTAAGAATTCCAACTTATCCAGATTTACGAAGAGATTGGCAAGTCTCAATCTTGCTAGTAAAATTTAACTTGCTGACTAGTAATTTTGGACTAGACTTGTGTAATTATATTTTTTCATTCATCGTACTTGTGCTTTCTCCTCTGAATAAATTTCTCTATTTAAATAATATGAGTGATATTTTGCTTTATGGTTCAGCAGACCAACTATGAAATTCAGCCAGTTCATGCCGGTTTATGCAAAGTGGTTCTTACCATAGCTTCCTAAATCTATCAGATTCTATATGTAGGAACTACTGTAGAAATACTTCAATTAACTGGAAACTATAAAGATATAATTTCATTGTTGCTTTTTTCTTTCTTATTCAATATTAAAGCTTTAAATAACACTTTTTTAAATTGGAACAGTTAGAAAATGTGAGTCTATATGTATTACTGGTAATGTATAGTTTCCAATAAATCAAGATACTGTGAAATTATGAAACATTTCTTCATACCATTCAAGTATGAATGATTTATAGTCCATTTTGGAAAAATGGTTTTGGTACTCAGCAAATTTTATTATTTTGAACTAAAGAGCATTTCTCTTAGATTGCCTTGCATTAGCTTCTCATAATTTCTGGTTGGGCCATTTTTATAAAAAAGGGGCAAGCTGGCCTGCTATTTATATAAATAATATTTGGAGGGAATCAAGGCTCTCTCATTTGAAAGAAGTGATTTACAGTTTAAAATTACAAGAGACCTTCTTTCGTTTGTTATTTTCCACTACTCAAAATATGACAACTAGTAAGTTTGCAAATTATTGGAGGATGGAGGATGATGATACAGATAATGTAAAACAATAGTCTATTTGATTAGATGGAGAATTGGCTAAAGCAGGTTGCATCATTTCCAGGTATGCATGTAACTAGGGCAGGTAAGAATCCTCTTCATAAAGGGCCATCCTTAATTGATGTCACTCTAGGGGTGGGGGGTCTGTGAATCATTGACACTGTGCATTGATGAACTAAGATTTTGTAGCTCCATGGGATGGCATGTGAGAAAGGTAGTTCATAAATCCAAAAATTCCTGTGATATCATTGACAGATAGCCCCTAAATGGCTATCAGAGTGATTTGGTCTGTTTTTACTATATTTCTTGTATTAAAAGGCTTGGGAGAAAATAGGTCATCAAGTTGGATGGCGTGAAAAATACTAAATCCATGTCTAACTAAACTTCAGTAACTATTATTACGAAATAACTACAAGCCAATTCAGTTAAAATAACTCCGCTCTTAAGCAGGAGTTTGGTTTGCATATGCATAATCACGGCAATATTATATTACAAGAAGTATATAGACTTGCGACTCCATAAATGTTGCAGAGGTCTTTAGCTTCTTGAATTACTTCTTCTGTTAAGAACCAAAGGGGACATGGATCAAGTTGGTTTAATATTTTTGGTTATTTACGCTTAGATTATGTAGTTTACCCGGTCTCATGAAAGAATTTTTTAGCGAGTTTTACTGATTTCGTGTTTCCCGCTGCCGTAAACTTATCGATACTCAACTGTCAACCAGAGAAGGAGCATTGACGTTGGTAAATAATTGTTTTCAGTTTATGATATCTTTACTTGATAATTTCTCACAGTAGTTACCGTTCCTCCGCATTCTAATTTTATTAAATACGCTCATTAAAATTCACGGGAAACTTTAGTATACCATAAATTTAACGAGATCTAAAGGTTGTAATTCTTTGGAAAAGGCAGAGAGAGAATTGAAGAACTATCTAAAGTGTTGCAAAAGCCCTTGGAAAACACTTTTAATTTAGGCTCATGGCGTATCAATAGAATGCTTTTTCCTCTACAAAGAAGTAGTGTTTCTAAATAACTTGATCATTTTTCGGATTATTTTTTTCCGTGTGTTGAATTGAAAATGTAGAGTTCTTATGTTGCTGTCATTTCTGTATCCTTATCTGCGAGTTAAGTTTATTCTTAGAATATTTTAATACATCATAATTACGTAATTTATATATTATATATAATATAATATATTTTGTAGGCCTAACTTTTCATTCTGTAATGCTTAAACTTACTCCTAAAATGATGATGTTATCTTGGAGAAGGCTTAAGGAAAGTCTCGTGTGCAGGCTCGATCGGTGATACAGTCTATGTGTATGATCAGTCAGTGTTAAATGTGAAAATTTTTTATAAATATTATTAAGTTAGTAATCCCATTTCTTTATATATTTATAGTAAAATCCAAATCTTCCCTTTCAGTGTGTAGGAAGAACCAGGCTCTAGGAAGTGATTAAGAAGATAAGATTGATTGCCTTCAAAGGTATCGATTGCATGCTAGTCTACTGCTTCCATGAAGAAAGATCCTCTACATCTGTGAGTGCATCTTTCTTTTAATACTTTCATGAAGTAGCTGGTAGACCAGCTCAAAGTTAATTTCGTCTAATCGGATCATAATTCTTTGACGATAACCTTTAGCAGTGTGTGTTTAATAAATTAAGGATCGAGTATTAATCGAGCTTAAAATTTTTAGACTTTATGAAAAGATTTTGGAAGCAGACTCAATTTTATAGTTGTATATAAGGAAAAATATCTCTATTAATCTACTAAAGCATTTCAATTCATATTTTTTTGTATCTGTGAATACTTTTCTATGAAATGTTTTGGAATTTACAATGATACATGTAGTAGTTTCTATGCATTTAGTACAATTTTTGGTAAATACGATTGAATTCTTTTTGTTATTTTATGTATCTTTTGAGAACAAAGAAACCTTCATTTTAAGGATGTAGACTTTAATATATGTAATACGTAGCTTTGCCAATCAAGACAATCCAAAGCTCCTTTTTTATTTTTAGAAATTCTTTATTAACCAACTAAAAATTGAGTTAATCGTGCCAATTTTCCTTCTGGAATAATTATGCCCCATAGTTCATGGTTACTTGCATCTCTACTAATTTAGCTTTTTATTTTAAATAAATTATTCAATATTGGTAGAGCTGAGATTTTTTTTATGCAAATGCAAGTTTAAATGAAAATTGTAAAGAATATAATAGATAATAAATTAGTGTACTTAGAGCATTGAAGTATCTAAGGTGACCAGACAAATCTTTTTAGAGGTATTAGCATATGAGAAACTTCTGATTAGTGGTCAGTTTAATTTCCTTTTCCTGATAAATTTTCCTGATTTTCCCCTTTTTCTGATAAAGGCACTGTTCCTCCTTATAATTCTGCTGATTCTGCCTTTTAAATTAAGTAAATGTTTGCAACAAACCTGTATATTAAAATTTTTGATTAAATACAGGGACTGGTTTCTCATATTCATAGTTATGTTTACTTGATTCATTATTTTAACTTTTGGGAATGTTTTTCTGATGTATAATATTTAATATATAAATCTTTACTCAAGAATTTTCACTGTTAGTTTCTTATTAATTAAAAATATACAGCAAGTTGAAAAGTAGTTTACATCACTGTCAATTCTAAACTATGGGGTTTTATAAAATACGTGCAAAAATTCAGTCAATTCTTTTCATTATCATGTATTAAAAAATACCATGTATTGCTTGTTTTAATATTTTGGCTCATAGTTAGCACAAGTTGAATAATTCGGTGCCATAAAATGTCTGATAGTTCATTTTGGTGTTTCATCTTTCAGAAAGTTGCTCTGCTGGGCACAGTCCATGAAAATGATTTTTAAAATACAGAACAGTTTAAAAACATCTAGCGTTATTGTGAGCTGTTAGAATTTCTCATAAGTTAGAAGTTGGTTACTTTTGGTTAATTATTTCTTTTACTAAACATTATTTTCTATTTTATTGTCTTAAATTGGATAGAATTCTTCTTCAATTTGGACTCCAAAAATTCCTGAATATTTTCACTTTTAATTGGTCTGCAAGTATTTCTGATCTCCAAATTGTTTCTGTGACTGTGACAATTTTCTCTGTGACTGTTCAATCAATTATTGCTTCTTTCTCATATTTCATGTTGCAGGAGCTTGAGACCAATAATCTTTCTTTAAAAAGTCATATAACGACATTGTGAGAAATACTTCTAAATTTTTTTTCTAGTGACTTCTAGAAATTTCAGAAAAATATCTTAACAATTCAACTCCCTACCCCATCCTTAACCCTTTATGCATTTAGTATTGAAAAATTATTCTAAGTCCCCAAGTTCATTCAGTTCATTAGAAAATACATACATTACATTAATTTTTCAGTGCAATTTCTTCCTTCTATTCCAAATTATTCTGAATGCAGACATCAAAGCAGCATTGCCCTGAGAGTAAGTTCAGAGGTAGAAATGGTCCAAGATGATGCTGCAACAGCAGAAAACAAATGACACATCAAAATCTTCGAGATGGGTTTGGCCATTCCAGCTCTTCTAATACCAGAAACCTTTAAGGGTTAGGAATGAGACTGGTTTTGAATGAAATTTGAAAAGTTCCTGTTTGAAATTTTATTTATTGACTTCTGTAATAAATGTACATTTAGGAATTATGCAATAAAATACAAAAGAAGTTGCTTGAATTCTTCATATCTTCCTGGTGTTAGAAACAGTAAAAAAATAATATCTATGAGAAATGAACACTTACAAATACCATTTAGGAGAAGTTCATTTTCATACTTGAGAATGATTTAATGAAATTAAGCCATACTATTTCATTGTGCAAGTGAGAATTAAAATTTGGAAAGTTTCTAGCAATTTATATTTGTTAACCAAATTAGTCTGACTTCTTTTGAAATTCAAACTAATAAATTTTAAGATTATGAAAAATAGAGTTCCAGATAAAGGAAAATTTTCTATGGCAAGATTGAAACTGATCTTTTACGGAAAAATCAAATATTCTTCACTTAATTCTGGTCACTGTAGCAGATAAAAATTAGGTTTTGTTCCAAAATCTTTAAGAATTATAGTTAAAACGATTTCCTAAAAATCGTAACTTAAACCTTAAAACAAAATAATGATTAAACTTTCATTATGAAATGCAATCACTACTTTCATGAATTGTTTCCTTTACATGGTAATATTGCACAATTTATTATTTACGAGCCAGGAGCCCATTTTAAAATACAAATTAATATGGAAAGGTACAGAAAATACTAGAGTTAAACATTAATATAAAACTGACAGCCAAAAATATTACAAAATCAAAAAATATTAAAATATCACAGAATTAATTTGACGCTATACTGCGAATACTACCACAAATTTACATAGCTAAATCATTGAATTCTAACCAGTGAATTTTAAAGTCTCCAGCAAAGCGTAGTGTTTACATTTTAAATGTAAGATCTTAGCTTTACATTCTGCTATCCGCAGATTAGGTTTATCTCGCCTTCGGTAGTAATGACAACCTTATTACGTGTAAGGTGATAATTGAAATAGATTATAGTAACACTTCGTGTATTTCAACCCAGACCTACAAAACCTATTGGAAATAAATGCCTAAAGTTTGGATAACTTTAATTAAAGAAATAAAAAATTCTCGTGAATTCTTATTCTAAACAGATAAAATTGTTAAATATAATTACAAATGCCACGATTTAAGGCAGCACGGATCGTCAAGCACTAACTCTGTTACTCAAGCTTGAAATCGTGCAGAGAGTACAGGAGAGTCATTGAAAATGGATTTTACTGGAGAACTTTGTGTATTCGCTCCCGGGTGGAAACTAATGTAACTTTCGTCCAGATCAAAGCTATCAGCCATAGAATTTTAGGCAGCACTTTTCATTCCATCTCATTTCGCCTCCAAGCGCGAAATTTGGAGAACATCCTATAGAGAGCTTTAGGAGGCTTTGACGTCACTAACGCAGACTGGTACATCTTAAAACAAATTTCAAAATATGCCCAATAGAGCTCGGAAATTCGTCCGCAAAGGAGAGAGAATAATTATTTATTGATGGTCTTTACGCATGATAAACCCTCCCTAAATCAGGTAATTCGAAAAGGAATCTGTTCAAGAGGCTCAAAAGTTCTGTTCACTAAATTTAACTTTGTTAGTGTCTCTTTCGCAGTATGAAAATAATCGTTTATGACAAAAATTGATAATTTACGTTTGATTTGATATTACGTTTTGAATTCCCATTCTGGTATGACTAGAGTGGATCTTCCTCTACTTCTAACCTAAGGAAACCTTTGTGTCATTCACGTTAGAATTTAAGTGGGAACAACAAATTGAAACCTAAATCCTACTTCGATTCCGAGTTTGGCTAAATTAGGCGATTATAAATAAATTCTAACTGTTAAGGTTGAGTTTAATTTCAACCAGTGGTGAAATTTGAGATAAATGGTATGTTCCCTGAATTGAAATGGATCTTTATGAGTAAACCCAAGAAATGGACACTTCACCGTATGATGAAGTGTTCATCGCTTGAGTTTTACCTAATCAATAGTACACTATTGATTATGTAAAACTCAGGCGATCAACCGTCTAATTCAATGTTTTCTACAAATCTGACGTTAAAAGCCTATACCAACAGAAGCAATATAGCGCGGTTGGCCTCCGTCAACGACGTTTTCCAGAATTTTCTGTACTAACCTCGTCCAAGCATGTATTAGCTCAAAAGTTACGAAGTACAACCGAATGTCAAATCCATTCTGCACTTGACGCGATCAAATTTGAAACTGAAATTTTTAATGCTATTTAGCTCGTATCCCTCTGGAATCTGGAATTTAATGAGCATAATTCGACCATGAAAGCATGTATCGCTCTGCGAAAGAGTAACTAGAGGAATCGCCGCAGTTTAACGGAATCCTAAAGGGAAGGAGCGTATTCATCCCTCATTCATTCATTCAAACGAGTGATGAAGTATAAGTCAAATGTACCACGCACTATGGGAAAATAGCTATCCCACTAACTCTGGGAAAATTCCAAATTCAGTCAAAGCAGGACACCTAAATTACAACCCACATTAAGTATATAACTGGACATACGACATATAGTTCCTTACTAATTCATAGAGATAACTATTATAGATGGTATTTCGCGTAAAATTGAAGTTCATGCAACTATGAGAAAAGAATGGAGAACTTACAACGTGCATTCCGATCTGAATCCATTTGGCAAGGTGGAGAGAGGGATAACAGGACGAAGCATCTTAGGTTCGTGTTTGGAAGACATCCTGCACTGTGCGACAGAAACCGTGCACCTAACCAAGATTGTCTGTAATAAGAAAGAAAATGTTGGTGTAATCTTAGTCAATAAAAGCAAAACCGCGATACTAATCTCTAAAGTGACTCTATTCTTAAGAAAATCTATATGTCCAATTGAAGAACGAAGGGTGAAACAAAATAATCTCGTACAATACGTATGTAATGTCCTTACCTAAAGGCAATATCAATGCAACCAAACTGTTTTCGGAATTCAGCAGAAAGAACGCCGTCGACCGCCACCACTGTTACTAAGCGATGCAGTAACCTCGTGAATTAGCTCAGATAAGCAATCGGCTCGAGAAAAGAACGAGCTCTTGGGCAAACCTGCCTTATATATCGTCAAGGAGAAGGTACATGGGTAATACCCTGTTCGCATACATCGGTGAGAATCTAAGGACGAAATAAATAATATGAGGCGTAGTAAAAACTATCAGGCTTTGCCTCGTCGCTACCAGTGAATTCATGCGTATAGGAATGCGTATACTTTAATACGTAGAGATTTCAATGTATTTACGTTCGTTAATATCATTAGACCCACCTATTATTTACAGAAAAGTAATTATTGAAAATGCTAATTAATCTAATACCCGTTAATTAAACTAATCCCCGTAGACAATGCGATGCTCAAGAAAACTGGTTAGTCGATGGAAATGGGAGCCAACGTCCTTAAATGTTTGAGGTTTGGAAAAAGTCCATTCGGAAAGCTTTTAAGTAAACAAAAGGCTGTCCATATTTAATTTCAGTCTAATTCTAGTAGCAGTATTGCTAATAGTCATCTATTACGACATCTACGGTCACTTCGTACATGTGGGCCTCCGCCGAGAATCGAAGATGGGATTGCTTTCACGATAGGCGAACGCACTGCCCCCTTAGCTATTAGCAAACCCCACTAGCAGTGTATGATCGCAGTCTTTATTATTATGGCAATATTAAAATCTGAATAATTGGCCCATAAGTATGCCAGCAACTCAACAATGACGACGAAACACAATATTCTCACGAATTTAAACATTCATGAAAAGAATTTCATTATGATACTTATCTACGTATGATATGCTCCTCATTCACTTTGTCGAAATTACAATTTTCACATATTTACATGTTCAAAAGAATTTAAACCAAATAAAAGATTATTACTTGTATGAGCTCTCATTGCAGTAAATTCATAGCAATTTCATGAAACCTGAGGTCAGCTAATGAGCGATTTCCACCAACTGCCTCCGTCAACCGCGTCAGGGAAAAATATAATTTTACACACTTTCTAATGCGAGCCAAATTAATCAAAATCCAAGAGACAGCAACTTGTGACCCTGCTATTATTTTAACTGCTAGCAATTGTGAAAGTTAAGTACGCTAAGGGGACACCGAACTGCATGTTTGTGTTTTTTCTTTCAAGCACTCAGTTTAATTAAAATAGCACATGATGTGTGCTATTTTTGGTCCCCAAAATTTTGTCTTAATCCAAGACATTAAATCCATAGTAATAATAATATTTAGTATTGAATTTTTAATATGCAGCGACCCTGCTGTTATTCATAGAAAAGTGTTAATAGTGTTTTAAGGAGCACCATTGTATAGCATCCTTGGAGATCTTTAGTTAGGTCAGACCTCCCTGGATGTCATTCTGTTTGACAAGAAACATTAGTATAATAAATATATAATCTTCCTTTCATCAGTATAGACTTTTTCAGTGATCTTAATTTTATATCAAGGATATTAAAACTGACATTTGCTTGCAGGAGAAAATGTATAGTAAAATCAAACTTAATCAACATTAATATAAAAATAGGATTAATGCTAGGACATTAAAAACCATAAAAATATTTAGACTACTTTGAGTAATTAATTCTCAATCATTCAAACTCGACCCATCCTTCCTTCCTATACTCATTGTAGAACATACCTACAATTTACCTTGTGGTAAAGACGTAATGAGAAATAGAATTTCTGTATCCTACAGTGTATGCACATTAAATGTACGTACGTAGGGCGGGTAGCATAACAAAGGTCAGAAACAGAAGCTCAACTAATTTATTTGAAATTCTAAAGAAATGTCCAACCTTCATTGTCTACATAAGCCCTTTGCTTTGAGTAGCATTACCCGGAATCATCAATATATTATGTTGAAATAAATTTCAAAGTTTACATTGCATATTAATATTACATGTACATTCACAGAAAAGTATAGATAGCTCTATTATAATGGTTCGATTGCTAAAGAAAAAGAATGCCCAAACCTTCAAAGAATTCTATATGATTAACCTAACAGATAATTTGCCCATGCGGCAAAGTTGTTGATCAGTATAATGGTGGATACATTTTATAGGAAGGTATAAAAGAACTTAAAAGAGGGTCTGTTTGAATTCTGTAGACAAACGGGAACAAGAGACCCCATTGAGAGTGTGAGAGAATATTAGCAGAAAGAGTGCTAGAGATGATCAGGAAAATGAAAGTCTGCTTCATTGATTGTAAAAAGAGGCATTTGATTGGATTAAAAGAGAGTTATGAAAATAAAAAAATCAAAGTTGACTGGAGAGATAGGAAGTGGATAAAACAGCTGAATATAGGACAAAGAGTACTAGTGAAACTAGAAAAGAATTAGACATGAGATTACTGTGGAACAAGGTATATGCAGCATATTCCTAGTGGCGATTATTCATAGAAAAAGTGATTGATTAAGACATGGAAGATATTAGTAGAGTAGTTTTGGGATAATTACACTAAACTAATATGCAGTCAATTTGATTGTGATAGTAAAGAGTGAGGAAGAATCACATCAAATGAGAGATGAGATCTAAAGGAAAGGAAAAATGAATGAGATTTAATGATGACTACAAGTATTGGTAATTCATAGGTTATGATGATATCTAAAGAGGTCTATGACATTTAGGATGCATCATCTCTGTAATGGGCCCTGTACACAAAAATTAAGAGAGACCCAGAGAAAAATAGCCATTGGAAAACTTAGGGAAGTTTTATAATAAATATCTTATAAATTTCAAACCTTTCGAAACCTTCCGGAATTATTATTGTATCTCCCAATAATTCTCGAAATATAATAATCTGTATGAATGTATTGCTTTCAACACTAGAATAAGCCTCGGATGGAATAAACCAATCGTAGACCCGCCTTCTTATGACCCTGGAACGAATGATGACCCTCTGGAGTCTGATGCTTATCCTGGGAATATTAGAAGGAATCCTAAATTTGACAACCATACAAGGACTAGACTTAAACACCAGAATGAATTAAGAGTGGGAACTCTGAACGTTATAACATTGACTGGAAAGGTTGAAGAGATAGTGGATATGATGGAGAGGAGAAAAATACATGTACTTGGATTAAGTGAAACAAAATGGAAAGGAGTTGCTTCCAAAAAACTGAGGGGAGACTACAAGCTGCACTGGCATGGGCATGAAAACATGGCAAAAAGTGGAGTGGGTCTGGTGCTTCATAGGGACATTGAGGCTATTGCTGATGTCACCTACATCAATGAAAGAATCATTAAAGTCAGATTAAATATTGGGAAGACAAATTTTACAATTGTCCAAGTGTATGCCCCACAACAAGGATGCAGTGATGAAGAGAAAGAAATCTTTCTTCAGGAACTGGAAGATCAAATCCAGGGAAATAACATCATGGTAATAGGAGATTTGAATGCTCAGATTGGAGTTGACAGATCTGGATATGAAGATGTGCTGGGTGCTTTTGGGTATGGAGGAAGAAATATTGAAGGAGAACGCCTCTTAGACTTCTGTGTAAGAAATAACCTATCCATAAAGAACACATTCTTCAAGAAAAGAGAAAGCCATAAGATCACCAGATATGGCTGGGATGGAAGAAGCAAATCGGTTATAGATTATGTGATAACTGACAAGCACATTGGAGGAAGAGTAAGAGATGTGAAAGTCATACCAACAGAATCATTGGACAGTGATCATAGACTGCTTATATCCGATATAAAGGAGAAAATAACTGTTACAACCTGTTCAAGAAAGATACCGAAGATTAAAGAATGGAAACTGAAGGAGGAAGAAAAGAAGAGAATCTATCAAAGTCTAGTAACTGCAAAGTTACCAACTAATGAAACAGGTAGTGCTAATGAAGAATGGGAAGCATTTAAGACAACATTAGTAAGCTGTGCTGCACCAGTCTGTGGTAAAACAAGTGGTAAAGTTAAAGAGAAGGAAACCAACTGGTGGAATGACAAGGTAAAGGAAGCTATTAAAGAACGGAACATAGCAAAGAAAAACAAAGATGTGGAGAAACAAAAACAAACTAATGGGATGAAACCAGTGGATGCTCAAAAAATATCCACATTGGAACAGGAATATAGAGACAAGAAACTAAGGGTTAAAAAGATTGTGAAGGAAGAAAAGGAGAGAAGTTGGGAAATATTTACCCAAAAACTAGAAGAGGACAGCAATGGAAACAAGAAAATGCTATATGGACTAGTGAAAAGCAAAAGATCAGATAGTGAAGGCATAAAAGCAATTGAAAAAGAAAATGGGTGTATAGTCCGGGATGCTGAAGAAATCAGAAAAGAGATGAAAAACTACTTCAACATACTACTGAATGGCAAGGAAGTAATAGGGGTGGAACAGGAAACAAAGAAATTATCAGAGCATGAAGTGGAACAACCACCTATTACATGGGCAGAGACTGAGAATGCCTTGAATAAGATGAAAGGAGGCAAGTCAGCTGGGCCAGATGAATTGACAGCAGACATGATCAAGGCAGCAGGCGTCCAAGGAATACAGTGGCTACATCGAATACTGGGAGTCATTTGGAAAGAAAATAAACTGCCAGATGACTGGAAGAAGGGGATTATAATACCACTGTTCAAGAAAGGTAGCAGGAGGAAGTGTTCTAATTACAGAGGAATCACCTTGTTATCACACTGTCTTAAGATATTAGAAAAGATCATTGAGAAAAGATTAAGATCTTTGTTAGAAAACCAGTTTGAAGAGGAACAACATGGGTTTAGAAGCAACAGAGGAACAACAGATCTCATATTTACACTAAGACAGTTAATGGAAAAGTACTGGGAAAAAGGAAAGGATCTCATCATCATATTCCTGGATCTGGAAAAAGCCTATGACAGTGTGCCGAGGTATAAGATCTGGGAATGTTTAGAAAAACGAATGGTTCCAAACTCCCTAATAAGAAAGGTGCAAATGCTATATGAAGGATGCAAAAGTTGTGTACAAGTGGGTAATGGCAGATCGGACTGGTTCAGGACAGAGAGAGGAGTACAACAAGGTAGTGCACTTTCCCCATTACTCTTTATTACACTTATGGATGTGATAATAAAGGAAATTAAGGAGATGGGAAATGGTGATCTCAGTGCTTTAGTTTTTGCTGATGACGTAGCTATATGGGGAGAAACGGAACTAGAGGTACAGGGAAAACTAGATGAATGGAACGCCAAGTTTAAAGAGTATCAGTTGACTATAAGCAAGAGCAAAACTGTAGCAATGGTTATGAGCAGGATATCTACCCAGTGCAGCCTGATGCTAGATGGAGAGAAAATTGAATGTGTGGAAGCTTTTGATTACCTGGGAAGTACAGTATCAAGGGATGGAACTGCCAGACTGGAAATACAGAACAGAGTAAGAAAGGGATCTAACTTTTTTCATCAAGTGCAGAATCTTGTGTGGGATAAGGGAGTCCCTGTGAGAGCCAAAAAGACCATGTTTAAAACATATCTCCTGCCGATCATGACATACAGCTTGAAGTGCTGTGTAATTAATAAAGCTGAACTGAGCAAGCTCCAAGCATGTGAAATGAAGTTTCTGCGATCAGCCTTGCAGAAGACTAGAAGAGATAAAATTACGAATGATGACATCAGAGGAGAGATGCAAGTGGATCTGTCAATGACTGAGAGACTCAGTACCTCACGGCTCAAGTGGTTTGGACATGTGAAGAGGATGAAGGATAACCGTTTACCAAAACAAGCTTTGGATAAAAAGGTGACTGGAAAAAGACCAGTAGGACGACCCAGGAAAAGATGGCTGGACCAGATCAAGGAAGATCTAAAAACTAGAGGGGAAAACTGGGAAGAAATATCAAAACAAGATGTGTATCAAGATAGGACAAAATGGAGGCAAATTGTTAATAAACGTCCTACCCGGCTCGCTGGAAGGAAACGAAGATGATGATGATGATGATGAGGGAAGTTTTGACAACTAGTTTATCAATAAAGATTTAAAGAACAGAATTGCCAAAAGTTTCATATGGAGAGTAATGTAATATGGGTCAGAGAAAATTAGTTTCTTTGACATTGATGGGATTCAAAAATTTTATGAACAGACTCTTAACCCTATGGAGTCTAAAATCTTGCACTGCATTCTTAAGTACATATCCTTCCCTATATTATTCTTATTTAAAGTTATTTTTACAAAAAAATGAAGATAAAATAATAATGAAACATTTCATGATCCAATATTAAAATGATATTCTTGTTGTAAAGAGCAGATTATAGTACCTCTACATTTATCATTCTAATACTATTGTAGCAGTTAGATATGGGAGCCAGTTTGGCAATTTCCGAAAATTCTGAGAACCAGTTGGAGAACCACTGTGGTAACAAGAAAAATATCTGGGATGTTTTGAGATATGATTATGGTGAAAAATAGTGAAGAATAAGAAACAAAAATATACTGGAGAGAATAGGAGGAGAAAAAGCCAGGGAGAATATAACAGGGAGTCTACTATACTTCAATGTAGCTTGGCTATTTTCCTTTCCATGGATATTTAAGTCAACCAGATCCGACCCTTACTTTGAGTATGACATGCATTAGTGATGAATGCTTCCACGTCGGCCACCGCCAACCCCCTTCGCTCAGTGTGAACTCTGCTCCATTACTCATTTTTTTAATTCTAAGGGGAAACACCAAATTCCATTCATCAAAAATTAAGAAAAGCATATGGAACCAGATACATGTCAGCGAAAAAAGTAAGGAAGTGGTGTAGATAATTTTCAGAGGGTTAGACGGAAGTTCATGACGAACAGTGACGCAATTTGCTCCGAAAGTAATGGCAATAACTTTTTGTGACCAGAAAGTGGCTCTTCTCATCGAGTTTATGGCTAAAAACTTTCTCAAAGCATTCCAAAATCGAAGACAAGACATGCTGACAAAAGGATTTGCCTTCTGCATGACAATCCTCAACCACATGTTGCTCATAACACAAACACTGTTCTGGATCAGTTTGGTTGGTACGTTATTACCCTTCCTGACCACAGCCTATACCTTGCCCATCGGATTTCCACTTGTTCTTGAACCTGAGGAAACATCTTGGAAGAAGATGGATGGATAAAGAGGAGGAAGTGAGAGGGAATACCCAGAAAAATAGCTGATGGCCTATGGCATTGAGTGATTGGTTTTATTTTCCAGTAAGAATATGATAGCAAACTCTGAGAGAAAATGATAGTATTACGATAAGATCATTACCTAGAGATACATTTACTTTTGATCATTTTTCTGTGCCGAGAGTTAGCAAATTAGCTACTTAAGAGTAAGGATAGGAATGATGGGAGTTAAGTGTTACCAGCTGCATCTGTTTGAAAATGTGAATAAATAAAAATCTCATATTCAAGCTTTGTAATTATGAATTCCAACTTCAGATAATTTGCTCTAAATCAAAAATAATTTTTTGACAGACTAAAAGTTCAATACTTGGTAGTGAAATTAAGGATGGTAGGAACTGACAGTACTGTCATTTTGAAAATTTGAATTAGTGATGATGACCATCTTAAGACCCTATAAAACACTTGAAATTGTAAAATTAAGTATCATCAAGTACTAAGACAGTAAACAGATTCATCACATTCTGGGGCGACATTGTTTACTCCAAGAGGAGCCATGCATCCCATACTCTCATCCTCAGAATTAGCAAAAAGAACATTTCTATCATAGTCTTATATATAATATTTAAATAAATACATTCTTTACTTCCAAAATGTTTGACTCAAAATGACGGCTTGCATTAAAAATATGCAACACCACATTATTACAACTTATTCAGTTCAGTTACAGATTCTTCAAATAAATCCTTTCTTTGATCTGTATGTTACTATTTAATTACAATACACATTTTCACTCCAAATAAAAAGGTATAAAATGTGTTAGCCATTGTTGGAAGTAGTCTCAGATTTAATTCCTGGTGACTATCCAAGTGTTAATGATTAGGTCATTGTCAAGCAATGTCCAAAGCTAGGAGAGCACCATAAGATAATAGCATGCTACTATATAAAAATCACTGTGAGCAATCATTGTATCATCAATAGCATATATCATATAGTAGGGTCATAATCTAATATTGACCACAACATTATATAATTTGCTTCATGTAAAATATCATAAGGACAAGTTAAGAAAAATGCATTTTAGATATGAAATAATTGACCATTAACATCAAGCAATATATAGGTTAAAGAAATACATAAAAGACTATAAATAAACTACGTAAATTAAATTAAGCCTCCTTAAAAACATGTCTGGCATTTCCATATAGATGATAAAATTTGATATTTGACAAAATGTTTGAAACTCAACATTAACTACCACATTTCCTTTTCAAATTATTAGCAGAAGTAATGTATAAGAAATAAAATGTAATCCAAAATTAGATACTTAAATGATTTTTTTTCTTCCTGATATGATCAAGATCTTCATTAACTCTTAGTAAGTGATAATTGTATAGCTGAAGTAAAATTTTACCAGCAAGTGCATCATATATAAAGAGAATGTGTTCATATGTACAAGGAAAAGGAATAAAAACAAATGATTACTTTCTGTGAGGGATTCAAGATCAGGTATACAAAAATGCAATAAACTTTCTTCAAACATTTGTGTAATACTTCTGGCTCTAAGAGAATTGACATTCTGCCTGGCTCTTGCAAACTTCTCAAAGATAGATCTCTATAAATAGATTACTCTATACACAGCTATTAGACATAGACATGTGAGTAACACACAAAACTTGTTTGTTACTCACATTTCCCATATGTAGTTTCACAGAGGATCATTAACAATAGAGATAAATCATTATAAATTAATAAGTCAATGCATTCAAAAGAAATTATACTTTAGAATTAATTATGTTTACAAAATATAACAAAATCATGCAATTATAACACAAAAATCATTAAATTTCATAGTAGAAATTATGATTTATAAAATCAGAACAAAAAATATGGAGCTAAAAGTATTTAGCTTATAATTTTAATTGAAGTCATATTATAAATCTCACAAATTTAATTATCATTGTTATTTTGTTAACTAAAAAGATAATGAAAAAATAAAATTGCAAATGCATAATACGCATATTTTCAGAATTTCAAACAAATAAAATTGTAAAGTTGGTACATATATCTTAGGAGGACAAAGAAACATATCTTGAATGAATCGAAACTCAAGATTACTCATGGTCAGCATAGAGTAGTAATGGATGAAATAATTGGTGTTAGGGAAGGCATTAAAAATAAGTTCAGGAAAGAAATTCTGCAGGGACCTGGAGGATGTCCTCAGCAATAATTGAAAGGTAACACTACATAACCTAACCAATGAAACAACAAACCAAACAGGAAAATAGAGTTAGTCCAGTAACAGACCAATCCTTTTTCAGATTGACCCGACTGCTATAATATCAAATCCATATCTCTTATAAGTACTGCAGAGAGAGTTGAAGTTCAACCAGGTAGAATTTGAGCGGGATGAATGAAGGTAGTGCATGATATTAGGTGAACAGGATGAGGGCAATCCTGTTTACCCTGATCAATGAAACAACCATCAGCATAAATAGTCCACTCCCAACATTGCTTGCAACCATAATAAGGATAATTGCAAAGAAGGAAACAAATTACAAATAATGACAGCAACAGCCACTTAATGGATGATGTAACAATCTTCTGAAACATCTGAAAAAATGTTCAGACATTATAGTAGCTGAAATGATAACTAAATTCATGGAAAATTACATAATGGAGCTCAATTAGTCAGTCTAAATCTATGTATGAACATTTGATGAGAGGTGACAATGAGGAATGCAAAATTTTAACACCCATACAATACAACTTAGATACAAAAATTTAAAGAGCCTTAAAAAGCGAAGATATGCATGCAAGTTTTCTACTTTGTAGTAGAAATTGCTTCTCATCCAATTGTGCCACCCTTCAACAGTTCCTGGTCTTCAGTGCACGCAGTCACTGCACTACCTTGCATTGCTGAAGATTAGACTTCCTAACCTTGCTTTTCTTATGCATCCCTGGATTCAGGCGTTGTTTCCTTATATGGTTGCCAATCAAGTTTTTCTTATAGTATGCTCAAGAAAGAGAAATAAATGACTATAAAATAACTTACCTATAGCCTTGCATATATAAAGAATGAGTTCTTGGATAAGTAAAAGAAAAAATAAAAACAATGATAAAACATGCAATGAGAAAATCAAAGAGTCATAAATTAAAACAAAGGTAACATTTCATTTCCATTTAATTTAACCATTCTGCCTGTCAACACATAGCAGTCATCTAGGTTAGCTTTTGAGTATCATTCAAGGTAGAGAATGGCTGTAGTCATTGGAAAGCTGATTGATGATATTCAAGTTTGACAAAGCTTCCTTGAGCGCACTTCTCTTAACTATGTATGCATAACTAAAGATGTGGAAATTTACCATTAGATAATTCTCATTGGCCGTTTGTAAGCTTCTTAAAAATTACAAAAAGCATTCGTAAACGACACGGAATCAGGTGTAACTCTGTGGTATTTATTAATTCTAACAAAATCCATATCGAGGAATCTTTTACTAAACCTGAGAAAAAGTACAGAAATGACCATAGTTTCACAGCATGGCTGCATCATCAGGTAAAAGGATAGGAAACAACACAAGATGGAACTTCCCTCCCCTACCTCACCTTACTCCTTCTTCCTTCTCCCCCCTCCCATCCCACTATGATTTCTGATTCACAACTTGGTTTGTTTATAACCTTAAAAAAAAGCTTAAATGAGTAGATTCTGGATAGCTAAAAAGTCAATTATTGAAAAAGCAAAAGATTGACAAGGAAACTACATAATACTCTCTCTTTTAGCCTCGGTGTCTACCGAAGATGCTTCTGGATCCATTTGAGAAGCAGCTCCCTCAGCAAGAGCATCTACAATGGCTCAAATTCCTCTTACACTTCTTCAAAGATAGCAAAAATAGCACATATGGATAAGAGGGTTCATTAACAACTAAACCTTTATTCAGTTTCCATAGAGCCATATGAATCTTAGAAAGATAACTCTGGTTTCATTAGTCAATGACAGGAAACATTCATAATAATTTAGAAAATCATTCAGGTAAAATATTCAGAATGATCAGGTAGTACATACAATACATCATTCAGAGAAATCGAACCATTTCCTTTCTGGACCTTTAACCAATAATCTAGTGCATTATTGTAACAATTGACTCTCAGGCTATCAGTGACTCAACATTTTTCTCATCTTTTTTCCAGTTCCAGTTAGAGGAAGATCACTAATAGCTAAACCCTCAATTTATATCTTAAATATACCCTTATATATCTGAAAAAGGTAGCTAAGGTTTTATTTTTCAAAGACAGAAAAAAACATTAAATAACCCAGACAACCAAAGTAAATCCTTCATATATAAAATTCAAAAAAATCAACTTGTTTCTATCTCGGACTTCTTATTCTAGCATTTAGTTCATACATTGATAAGATTAAAGAAGACTAGAATACTGCAGACTGCAAGAAAGTTTAATGAGAAAACTCATAACAGAAGGATGTAGAATCCCTCCAAGTGGGTTTGGTAGGAATTGTAATAGCATGTATCTATCTATCTGTTTTAATTTATCCTAAGACCTAAACTGAACAAGGAATGGGTAAAGGTAACTTTGTACATAAGGGTGTGCACCCAGGGACCTAAACTGAACATTGAATTTAAACATCAATAGTGATATATGTTACTTTTATCATTGCTGGGTGAGTTTGCTTTTATTCAAATTTTGTAAAAATTTTGGAAATATTACATAAATACATTTGCAACAATTTGGAGAGGACATAAGTTTATTTCCTTTAAAAAATGATGGACAGATATAGTCAGTTATTTTCAGAAATACCAAATAGCAATTTTATTAAAGTAAACAAAATTATCAAAGAATTGAATATTAGAGCAAAAAGCTTACTTAGAAATTAAGGCCAATAACTGGCAATAAAGATATTTAACGTGATCCCTTCCTACTCCTTCTCTTTCTCAATTTAAGAAATTAGTGAATTTGTGTAAATGATCTTCATGCAAATTTCTCTGAACTAATAATCTTGGATAATTATTCTCCATGCAATTTCCATTTAATTATATTTCTAATCAAAGTAAAATTACACAAAGAAAGAATGAATTTAATTTAAACTTTGGTGTAGGATTAGTAGCCCAGTGAAATGATTCAATGAATTTTTATAAATCATCTCAATAAAAGATATTGTCTATGTAACATATGGTGATTTTTCGTATGGTAAAAAAGTATCTTCATTGCTCAGAAAATTATTTTCATTAAGATAAAATTATGAATGACTTAATAGTTGAACACTGATGGATAACATTGCCATTAAATTGAGCGTGAAGGCTTCCGCTGTCTCTGTGATTCATGACTGCTTCTTCTCTTTGGTAACAGTGGTAACATCTCGGCGACGACGTTTCACCAGTGGCGCTGCTGGCTTCCTCAGGTCGGAAGTGGCTCTATCCTTATTTCGTCCTCTTTATATACCCTACTCCCTTTCAATTCCTTTTTCACTTCTTCTTCACTTTCACACTCATGAGAACTGATAAAGTTATTGAAATGTTTCACAAGGCAAAACCAACAATAAACTAGCACTATTCCTTTAGATTTTATCATTTACTAGAGGAGAGTATGATGGAGATCCTGATGTTACAAATAAGATGCCATGAAAATCATGGAAGTAAAAGCTTCAAGCAAATATGAAAATTGGGATCCTTTGAATTTTGAATTTTTGCAAGAAATTTCAAAGTAACCTTTAAGATTGGAGAATTCAAGTATAATTGTACCTAGGCTACAAGACTATATCTTTCGCTACAAGATTGCCTAGCCAATAAGTTACTTTGCTTATTATTATTAATTAAGCTTTAATCTGGAGAATTTGGTTATGTACCAACTAGAAGAACTAAGGTCCATATCGACATTGATTTGAAATAAGTATACAAGGTCTGTATCCAATATCCTTTTACATCTGTTCTGCATTCTTCCTTTACTGAAGTAATAAATCTGAAACTCCAAGAATTCCAAAAAGGATGAGAATAACCATGGACATAAATCAAAATGATACAAAACATCAGAAATAGCTGTTTTGGCGATTCAATACAGAGGTCAATCATGAGCAAAAATATTTCCCTATGAAGAGTTGACGCACGTTCACAAAGAGAAAGGAGTGGAGCAGAACAGAAGCAAAATGTACATAACTATGTTGCTTTGTTCACCGTTATTCCCTTCGCAAGCCCTTCGGTGGAGAAAAACCTACCGAAAAGAGGGGCACCTCTGCTTATAAACATGGGATCCAAACAATGGCTACTACTAACCAAATAACTTTGTATTCTTTGGTGTAGGCACCGAAACTTTCGAGATTTTTAGAAGCCTCACTTATCGATTCCGATGAAAGTAGGTTTAACAGGGAACTGATTGATTAAAATCTTTCATATAAGCTCCAAATTAAATTGATTATGGCTCTTGATTTTTATAACGTTAAATGATTTACATTTCCAAAATAATAATAATAAAACAAATTGCATCGAGACCGTAGTGGAATAGAAATACCAATGCTGTGATTCGACTTCGAACGTCATACTTTGAATCTGAGTTAAAAGAATTTAAGCATTCGTTTATTTAGTTCACTCAAAATAAGGCAACTTTAAAGAAGTCAAAGTTATTTTGACGCAGAAGATCATTATGGAATACATTATTCTTTCTTATTCAATTGTACTATTTCACTGACAATGAGTAATGAAGCTGGGTAATGTGTCTTTCCTTATAATATTAAAAACTACGCGGGTAGAATAGACGGACATGTAATTATGTATATAAAATAGAGAACTTCTTGGTTTCAAGGGCTACGTTTTTCTGCAATGTAAGAAATTACTTTCTTAAGAAAATACAAATTATTTCTTTTCTTAACAGTTCTGTTTCCTTACCTTCGCTCTCAAGAATGCGAAAACGGTACAGAGGTGGTTAACCTACCAATCTCTGGAAGTGCAGAAGAGTGTCTAACAATAAATAAGGTTAATTAAGGACGGACTTGTTTCCACCGCAGCGCAGTCGCGCAGCAGATTTCCATAAGATACGCCGAAATATGCAGTTTTTCGAAGGGATGCAAAATCTAAATATTCGAAAGAAGAAAAGGCGGTTTTTCGATGCCGTGTGTTATTGAATCATTCCAAATGCGTTCTCTACAAACTTCTTTATGCTTCTACTTTCTCGCATTCCCTCTCCTTATCACCTGCTTTCCAAGCCTTTGGGATTACGAATGATCTAATTAAAGTATACAAGAAAAATTGGGTGGATAAAGGAAAGAAAGGAAAAGTGAAATCTTTTACATACTTTGGCAGGATATGCTGCTTAATGAACTAAGGGATTAAAATACCAAGGACACGTAATTGGATGTACCATCATTTGCTCATCAGCAGTCTCCCAATTGTTAGCATTAATTCTTGACCGTACTGTCGCGGCTAAAGTCATTTCGCACAAAAGAATGCACCGGGAATCGACGTCGCTCACCTTCCTTTCGCTATCGTATTCCGGAACCCGAAGGTTCAAGCAAGTAGGCATCCTCAAGCAACTCGTTGGATAGACGGTATTTTAATACTATATAATTTAATGAACTATTAACAAAATCATCATTTGGCTCCAGTTTTTGGTGGGGTTTCCACATCTCAAGAAATAAAAAATTTCCTCATGGTATTAGATTAATGTTGGAATTTTCTTCTAAGGACTTGTACAATGGCAATATCATCTCAAAATCACCATTTGAATCCTGAAAGATACACTGAGAAATGAGGAAAATAAAGCACATAACATAGGTTACTATAAAAGTAAACTCATATCCTTATTTAACCCTTTATTCATGGGTTATTACAAAAGCTTTGTTGCAGTGTAACATTCAAACAATTTCTGTTGCAACCTATCAGAATCAACAATTCCAACAGAAATATATTTTCAAATTTCTTTTCTTAACAAAGTCAAAATTTATGTAAACCATTTTATACAAATAGTGAAAAACTTGGATTACCTTATAACTAAAAATACATAAACTTTAATGCCATTTTACAGTAAAGGCTGAAAGGCAGTTTTGGAATATTTAAGACATATTCAACAATACCTCCCTTATTTTGCACAATGCCCACTGCTAACAACAAATGATAAAGGAACTGTAGTTGGCTAAAATTATATATCCTAATGGAAATCTCATATCAGTCAAAATCATAAAATGTTCACAACAAGCTAGTGAAGAGCATAAAAAATTCAACTTAAATGCAAAGTCAATAAATGAATAGCATATTCAAACAAAACATCATTTACATAACAGGTGATGCTTCCAATCACTGGATCATTTGAAGGTAACGATTTTCCTCAAGTAGTGAAGTCAAAGAAGATGTCATGTCATTCACTACCATATTTGAAGTTTGGAGCAAACTAGTGTTATCTCCCATATCATTGCCTGCCATCTTGGTTTCTGGAGCATACATCTGCATTGGTGGGCAGCCAGAAGGCACATTGTCTCTGAATCCACCAGCATTGTTTATTCTTCCTCTTGCTTCAGTGCTACTGGTCACTGTGTCACAGTCAGGTGATAAAGGCATGTTGTTTACTGCTGTATTCGATTCCACATTGCGAGATGACGCAGTCCAAGAGCGACATTGACGTACATACTCCAGAGTCCTTTGATAAGCTTCTGGACGCATACCTCCAGGGGGAACTTCAACAACAGAGCATGCTCTATTCCTGCCTCCAGGATTGTTCATGGATGAAGACTGGCTAATATCTTGGCACTGAATTTCCTGATTAGGTCTATTGTTGGCAAATGCCTGTCTGTCATGTACTTCCCCTAATCTCCTCATTTCACCACTTTGCACTTGTGAGTGGCTATGCATCACCTGGCCCATTGGCTTACCACAATTAATAGGCATGGCAGTATTTGAAGGCCAACACTTTCCTCCCTGACAGTGAGCTCCACATGGCACTTCTCTCTGATTTTTATTCCTAGCATTTGCAGTGTTCATACTGTGCCAATGATAGCAACCATTGTCTCCAGTCTGTGGTCCTGAGGTAGGGAATTGTTGGTGGTGGTGTACTCTGAAAGATTCACCTCTGTCATAGGGTTCTGAATCACAATACGGATTTTCAACACAGTCACGAACATAGGGAGGAGGACACCATCCCTGTGCACCATTCCTTCTGTTGTCTCGATAATGAATACCACTGCACTCTTGGCCATCCCATCTACCCCCCCAGCAACCCTGAGTATTCCAAGCAGGTGGGTGTTGGTTTGTAGATCCGGGACATATCCCATGAGGATTGCTGTAAGCAGGAGATGCAGCATGTCCTTGATACCTTGTTGATGCATCTCCCCATCTGGTAGGTGACTGCATCCAAGCATGAGGGCACTGATTGTTCTGGGGAATGTAATTGTGGGGATTGGCACAATGATGATGGTTCTCTGCAAGCTGGCTTTTTACAGTGTTGCAAGACATCCCATGTGAATGAGACTGATCAGATTCCAAGGGGATCTTGGAAGCTGCAGGAATGGAAGGCTCATTCATGGGGGGAACCATTTCCTGAGGGTGGACAAGATGCTGCTGGGTTTGACACACATCTTGAGGAATAGAAGGACAGCATTCTGGTCTTTCTGCTGTAGAAGGTGGCCCATGGCTTGCAGGCATGAGGTGATCCTTCTGTATTGCATCAGAGGTTTGCATAAGGTTATGAGAAGCTGCACTTGGCTGCTGTTGATCTGTATTTTGTGGAAAATCTGAAGCAGCTTTTTTGTTCTCTGCGTCATTTGATACTCCCCCATCAGCCACCTGTAAAATAAAAGATGAGATTTTTTAGTTTCATTGGCAAGAGACAAGAAAACCTGTTGATGAACATAATCTTTCCCATATGCATTCCAAAATTTCTGAACTTCTTAAATTTCTTATTTTAAAAAATTTTTTTGATGGACATTTAGAAAATCATTACCACTAAATTAGTTTTACTGAATACCCCCTTATAACAATTAATTACTCCAATCTACGCAAACCCTATTAATTACTCATTACTTGGTCAAATATGGCATTCCCTCCATCTTGATTCCTTAATGTTGTAATATTGTTTACTAATTCCTGTCTGAGTATGATGATGATCCAATGCTAAAAACAATGAATACCTCTTGAATAATTCTGAGAAGAAAAATTTATTATTTCATCTCTAAATTTTGATTTTTCTTTAAATTTTCCTTTGTAATTATGATTGCTACCATTTAATCCATGTAAAAATTCAGGGATACTTTAAATGAATAAATAAGTTTAGAAGAATAATTTAAGATCATTGCTTTGATTCTGGTGGAATGTTCATTGCAACTAGTGAAAAAGACATAAGAGTTATACTTATTTATGGAAACCGACTATGTCAGGAGCAAACAACTTGGGAATAAGACATAGGCACAGGGAAATTTAGTGAATTTTAGTTATTGGCACTATGTTAGCATTAAAGTTAATGTCTTATTTTATTCAGCCTCAAAATGTCTATCATAAAATGCAGCTTTTTTAAGAATTAAGAACAAAGGAATTTATTTTGTTTGATTACCAAAAGTCACCTAATATTCCTTTTATATATTCTATGTAATAATTAAATACATATGTAAGTACTTAAGTTTGATACTAGAAGTTAGTGATCACCTTTCATTGTTTTAAGGGTGGTTTCTACATGCCTCATAGGCATACTAAATATTACATAAAGGTATCTCTCATGATAAGACCTTTTCTACACCTATTTGATTATTTTCATGCATTTTATATTCTTGGATATCATGTTTTCATAATGACAAAATCTTTGGGCACCCAAGCTGCCAGAAATATATCTGTGCCCTTTGTAAAATAACTTAATTTGAGGAGTAAATATCAAGAAGAATATTTATAACTGTGCTAATCTAGGTTAACATGCAGCAAAATCGAGATTAAATTAATTATTGTAATAATCTTACCTGATTAAGATAGTGTACCATTTCATCAGGAATCACTAATTTGTTCTCTACCATTTCTCCCTCACCAACTTCCTCCAATACAACTTCACGATTAGGGTGGTGCTCAGGAAGCCCACTGTGACGAGTGCCCTCGGCAAGGGATGTTGCTGGCACATTCTCTATACTTGGCACATTGGCAGTATTAGTAGATTCTTGAGTCATAACCCTTGATGGTGAAGCAGTGGTTGGATTGGGTAATCTATGATGATTGGGTCCAGAACCTTCCAATAGCTGCTGTGTACCACATAGGGACATCTTCTGAGTCTACGAAGATTAAAATTAAAGAAATATTAATACTTATATACTGTTTTAAAGATAAATGTTAATGATATAACAAACTTGTCTATTTTATAGGAGAAATAGCAAAATGAGAGAAGATACTTAGATTACCTTTACCCTTAGAAATGCAACCTTAGAATAGAAATTAATATCAAAAATGATTTCAAAAGTAAACATAGAATCATTTAAACCAGAATTTCTCCGAGTGCCAGTCTTTCCTTTGCTGTCAAAAGCAGAATGAAATGTGCTTAGAGTTGCTGTATATAGCCCTAAGTTTGAAAGTAAAGTAGTAAATACTATCCTCCAATTAACAAATACTTATAATTGATATTCATGCATATAACCTGACCTTTAAATACAAAACTTCAATGAAAAAATCTAGAACCAATCCATAAAAAAAGATATACTCATAATAGGTTACCCAAAATCAAATAGTAAACAGAGTAAGTCAAATTAAGTATTGAGCAGATCCTCAAGTTATTCCAATTACCTACATGTGATAAATCAAGATGTACAATCTGGCCAACTCCCTAGCACCTGACGATTGTAAAATATTGTCATTATGTTACATAATTTAACTTACACCACATTATTTTTAATATAAAAGATTCAAAGCAGTATTTAAAAATATTTATGTCTTTAGACCTAATAAGTTTAAAATATACTTTTTAACTATTCCAAAATATTAGCATTAATACACTGGCATCAGAGTACAAATTAATATAGGAGTTAAGTAAGAAAGAAAAATTTCTAGTGAATATTTCAGTAGACAACTAATACTTAAGATTGACATGTTTAAATTTAGGGGTTAATACTGTTCCTAATTATAATATAACTATTAAGAGATTTCATCATAACTAAATCTACTAAATTAACTAATAGCATGAAATACTTCATTAACATTTATTTCTGATGTCATTATGAAATAGCTAACAACTGATATAATCTTTACAAGGTGTCTAAAGGGTTATTAATTGTAACTTTTAACCTATTAATACTTTCAGTTACCTCTTTAATAATGCAATGCTAATAGTTTAATTTTTCATTAGCAATAATTTTATTAAGTTGACAAGAATAAACAACATCATGTAACCCCATGGAAAAATGTAATTTAATCACTCTTATCAAAAAATATTCCATGAATTTCAGAAAATAAAAATATTTTTGAAATTTGAAATAATGATAAATACTTTAGGAGTACAGAGTTGAACAAATATATAAATGAGAAATATTATTTAATTTATCCAAATAATTCACTCTAGAAATGTATTTTAATGAAAGAATAAAGTAATAGAGTTGGCAACTGTGAGATTTCTTACCTGAACAACAAGATTTGAGGTAAGAAAGGTGTCGATAGTTGATGGCATTCCCTCTTGGTTATGTGGTCCTCCTGGAGGCCCCATCATCCCCTGTATCTGACCATTGGGAACCCTTCTTTGAGGTGCTGTCATTTGCCTCTGATTTGCCATAACACATGAGGTAGTCTCCATGTTTGGAGTTGGTTCCATTTCCTGCCGCTGGTGTCCCATGTGGTTGTTCATCATGTTCCCAGGAATTGGCTCATAATGAGTACTCAGTTCACTGGATCTACGAGAACTGCCTGGGGAAATAGGATCATAGAAGGATGAAGATGAAGGTATAGCTCCTGGAGGTCCAGCATTTGCATTGAAGACTGAGGATCGCCAGGGCCGAGAGAGTGATGCAGTAGAAACCTGAAGAAGAGGATGTTTAGTTATTCACTGACTTATACTAGCAACATTGATGTTTATTAACTAATAAATATTATAAATGAATTTCAAACTGTGGATTTTTTTCAATAAGCTATAATTTTGTAGTCCAGATTTTTTATGACAGTCATGAGAGAGTAATAAAGATCAAGAATATTACTACTTCTACTAAAGTATTTTTTAGTCGTAGATTTAGTAGTAAAGTAGATTTTTCATACAATACTGATTGATGAAAAAACTTTTACTTATAGCTATCTTGGTATTGCTTCACTCTTCTAGGGTTATGCTTCCAAATAATTGTTCTTCGCTCTTTGGAAATACATTTATTATCTTTCATAGAGAACTTTCAGAGAATGTTGAAATTTTGTATTTGAAGTCAATAATTCTAACAGTCACTATTGCTTCCTCTTACTTTTACTTGAATCTAAAAATGAGATTAGGAATGTAAAAAATATGAGCAAACTTTTTACATAACAGAGAGATTATCACCGGGGAGGCCCATCACCATTCTAGCTCAACTCACTGAGACATTTTTGGTTAGTTGCTTAGTAATGCCATGATTTCTTAATATAGCTGCCTGAAAGATCTTATTTTTTTTAAATTCTGGAATGGGAATGCCGAACCTTTCATCCAAAAAGTTGTTTGATAAATAAAAGATTAGCATGCCAATGTGATATCAAACAATGCCAAGAGATACTTTTACCATGTATATTATTATATCAGTGATGGGCTCAAGATAGTGTTATTCACAAAGATCCATTATAAAATCATCAAGTTCTATATTTGTTTAAGTGAAGAATACAAAAAAGGACAGCATTATTAGAGTTCTGCTTGCCAAAATAATTCTATTGCACGCCACTTTAGGAAAATGGCTTTTGAAGGCTATTTTATACTTTTCCATGGGTTCAGCACTACCATCTAGAGGATTATGAGAATAAAGTTTGAAGGTTAGAGATCTTTCAGCAGCAAAATGAAAACCAAGAGAAGGAGTTTTTGAAAAGAATTGATAAAATGATAAGTAAAACTGAACTATATCACAGGATATGCTAGTCTACTCAACTTGCCATGCATTATGAAAAGGACTACTACTGATAATTCTTACAAGTTAGTAAACAAATTTAATGTAATTTCAGGGTTTTAGTGCAAACAATTTTGGTCATCATTAAGGATAGTCATCTAATACAAACCCCCAATTTTCCTCTCCATTAGAAATAATCAAAGGATTTAATCGAACTGCTTTTTTTTCCCTACAATGTTTCTGGTTCACAGTATATATTTACAAATCCAATTCTTTACAGAAAATAAAGGAATTAGTGCGATTGCAAGATTTACAGTTATACTTTAAATTCATGAATAGATATCGTAATACAGGTATAGGCAACCTATGACTCTCAGGCCAATTTTGGTCCTACTTACAATCAATGTCTCTGAAATGGCTTTTCTTAGTTTTTCATAAATATCTGGTTATATACTATGTTTTTTATTTCAATATCATATCTATACCTTTACTGAATATAAGAAAAGACATTATATTTCCAACATCAAGTGGAGAAAAGTTTTCAATTCTAAAAAATATTTGGCCTTTAGAAACTAAATTGCTCATTCTAGCTCAAAGATCTAAAAGAGTAGCCTTATCCTGCCACCTTGCTGATATGTACCCCAGGTACAATTTCAGCTCATTTCATTTGATATGTATTTGATTCTGCAATAAAATTATTTTAGAAATGAAACTACTCTTTTTTTCTATTAATAATATTTTTATGCTGGCTATCAATTTAGTTTCTGAAATGAGGTGCCATAAAACATCAGCAAATCTATTTCTTGAAAAGCAACAAGAATACTCAATATTTATGGAGAATGATAAACAGAGGCTGAAGCTGATGTTGCCTGTCATGGTAGTACTTTTCTCACCCTTCTTTGATTTATAAAATGGAAGGTGAAACTTAATAGGAGTCACTAATTACAAAACCAGTAGACATATTGGATAGCTAATTTATAGCATAACATAAGTTTGATAACTTCTACATTATGCCTATCAATGAGGTGTTTTTAGCAAAATGAATAACCTGAGAGCCTCTACTGCTCCTTCTACTGCTACCCTGCATGCTGCCATAATAGGAACTAACAGTGGTGGAGCCACTGTCTCTGCGAGTGTCTGGTGATGCTTGCTCCATAAGTAGATGCCCACCACGAACTCTTGTCATTGGAATGGCACCTCGGGAAGAAGCTGGTAGCATTGTGGTTTGGTAATCTATATGTTGTGCAAGGGCAGTTCTGGCCATCTCAGATCCACTTATAGCTCCAATACGAGTTGTTCCTAATATGATGAAAAGGAAACAAATCACAAATCAAACAAATTAAGATGTTAAGAAATTACATTTATAGACACTCAGCCTTTTTCACAGGAAGTCGATGAAGCTATGGTCAAAAGAGAAAGAAGAGAGATGTTAACTGATATAGATAATTTTATGGAAAAAGTATAATATGGCATAAAATGAAAATTGATCAGTCAGGATAAATCCATTCGGAAGAAATAACATTTTATCAATAATTCTGATTACTGTTTAAAATTTATTAAACAACCAGTATTAATTTCATCAATTTAAAATTCCTTGAATAATGTACTTCTAAGTATAGATATTTTGAGGGCAAAAATCTCCCACCTTTTCAGGAATCTCTCAAACTTTACTGTTTCGTCATAATGATGGGCCAAGTTAAATGAGTAGATATGCTAAAGAGAGGTTGAAAACTCGGGAACAGAAAGACACATTAGTCATCATGACAGAGCATATATTAATTCTTTTATCAATATTTATTCTTTATGTTCCTTTAAATCACCGAGCAATGTGAAATCGCGCTATGAGAAACGAGTACATTACGGGAAATATCGTGTTTCGTTCCTTAATCTGAAAAATATGTCTCTATCAGAAAGTAATTTTTGTCCACAATGCAGACGCGCTGTTAAGAAAATTATTGCGTAATCGTATTTAAATTCTAAATAAAAACTGACACAGCGACACTAATAAAGCTGTTCACTTGCTCGGAAAACCGCATAAGTAGCGAACGAAAAAAACACAAACTATACTGCCGCCCAATAGCCTATCATGGGTCCTTCGTCCTCCGACTGATCTGAGACATACTAATGTCTATTTGCAACTGTAAGTTGTGAGATCGCATGAGTTGTAGCCGCTTCTCTTCGACAAGTTATCATATATTTTCTGTCGCATTTCTATACCCTCAAACGGTAGGGGTCGGCCGGCTACTCCATAGTTACAAAGCTACAACGTATACATACAAGCGAATAATGTTCGGACGGGACTCCCAAATTTCTTCCGAATGTGACTTTTGAAACAGCGTCTTACCGAGAAAAGCTGTCGCGCTATGTGAAATCGGCTTCTAAACTTTGACCGCGTCTTAACGAAATAGCTTTATGTGAGTCCGCGCTATGTGAGGGTTTACTGTACTTCAAATGTGAAATATTGAGTCATCTGAACACACTCACCAGCTCCACCACCACCATGAGGCGGAGGGTTGGCAAAAAGTGGCGAATAGAGCAGACCAGAGTTAACTTTGGCTAGTTTCCTTCCACTTGTCATGTGCATGCCATTGAGGGCACCCGGAGGAACACAACCACCCCCTCCCCCACCACCACCCTGCCGCAGAACGATGTCTTGCATTCCACCTTTGACATCTCCTTCAACACCACATGGTGCCACCGCAACTGGGCCAACCTCAAGTGACATGTTGGAAATCTGAAGAAAAAAAGAATCAAAATTTACCGATCCTAGGTTAATTTTATCCCAGCAAAAGTCTCCCATAAAAAGAGGAAGCATTACTTTCTAATATGTATCTAATACGTTCTAATGCACGACTGCCAAAAAATTTAATTTTTCCTTTACTTTTTACCTCAAAATTGATACATTTTGAACCAGAGGTGCATGCAGAATTTTTGCTTTGGGGAATATCTTAAATACTGTGAATAAAAATATTCAGAACATATAACAACTAAAGCTGTGAAAATAACTTAAAAACTTTCATGAAAAGGTTGTAGTATTATAGAAACTTTGTAGTTTCTGTAAATTTGGTTCATTTAAAGTTCAAGAATGACTAATTTTGGAATAGGGAGGGTAAATTCTAACAGCTTTGAGTATGCACCTATTTTGAACAGCTATCATTTGTTATGATTAGGTCTGGGGTGCAGCCAGGATTTGTCTATGGGGGATTGAAGGCCTTAGAGAAAATTTAAAAATGTCTACCTTCCAGGAACTGGTATGATATCTTCCTTAAAGAATTTAATCCTCTTGCGATTAGGGGTTCAACCCCCCCCCCCCCATCGCTGCACTACTGGATTAGGTACATACATTGAATATATGCTCTAAGACATACTTTACATACGATTTTTAAATAAAATGTTTAACTTGAACTTGCGTATAGCTCAACCTTTCAACTTTTACTATGAAAAGTTTAATTTTATAACATCTATTATGTATGACTTGGCCCTAGATTTCCATAATTATCAATTAATAATTATGTAATGCCATTGGATTAGTCTTAATTTTTGAAAGTATTAAAATGCACATTCTCAAGATATAAAAGCTGAAGACATAAACTTTACCGCTGTCAGTGAGTTGCTTTGTTCTTACAAATTAATATTTGTTGAAAGTAAAAATGAATAGCATAATTGTATATGTACAGTCATCAGGTGCTAGGAAGTCGGCCAGATTCAATATTTTCATTTATCACTCTTAAATAACTTAAATAATTTATTCTGATGACCTTTTAGAAACTAAATCTCATGCAATACTGTATTCTTCCCACAGGGTAGTTCAAAATTCTCTTGTGCGCAGGTCAACTCAAGAAAACTGTCACTTCTGTCACTGAAATTATGTACTGAAAGGTTGACTCATCCATAAATACTTACAGTGACAAATAACATTATTTTAATAATTAATTATACATAGACAATTTCATGATGAACCAATATGCAAACATGATTGAAATACAAAAAGCTGAAAGTAATTGAGTTAATGAAGGATGTGTCCAAGGATTTATTCTTAGATTACAAGTATAGAAATAGTTTTATCAGATTCTGACCTGCTCAGGTTCTTCCAAAAATTCTGCCCATGGAGATAATGAAGTTCCTTGCCCAATGACTTCTTCCTCTCCCTCTTCCTCCCCACCTGGACTTTCACCTACTCCTAGTGCAGCAACCAAAGAGTCTGCGGTTGGCAAACCAGCCTCCCCCATGAAACTGGGGTCAGGTGCATCAGGGCCAACAGTGCCATCTCCAGGAGAATCTGCATCCTTTACCAAAGAATATAAATATTAAACAATAGCCACAGATATAGGTGCTCAACTGATTACCTTTGCATTTCTATTTTCTCCTTACACATACTATCCCATTAATTAAAATTAATTCAAGACTCCATAAATTTTATAACTTAATAAACTTTAGTATACATTCAGCTAAACTTCACCACAAACCAAAATTTTGCAATATCAGCCCAAGCATGTAGATCATACATACTTTTGTCAAGATGTAACAATAATATAGCAGATAGCAGATAGCAGATATAGCAAATAATGCAATGACTTGGTAAAGTTCTTTTGCATTATTTCCTGTAATGGAGTTCTACTAAGTAATGGCTACTTCAGCTGATTAAATAATATAGTAATCAAAAGACAAAGAAATTATTTCTTGTTATAGGCTATATTTTATCAATGCTGACTGTATTAGTTTCTGACAATGACCAATGCATTAGCTGGTATCCATAGGTAATTCTTATAAGATTTCACTGTAGTATATTTATTATATTATTTATTCAACTTTAAAACATCTCAATTACATAAGACAATGAATTAATCATAGTTGTGAGAAATAGCTCACCTCAGATTTAAGACTGGGACTTGCCCCTGTTTTGATACTGCAGGCATCGCTGCTTCTAGCTGGACTACCCCCTTCACCTTCAGCACCAGGAGGCATACCTTCTTCTCCTCCAGCATCTCCTTTGTGCCTCTTATTGGCATAAAAGTCAGCTCCATGAACTGTTTTAACATGCTTCCGAAGTGAGCTTGGGTCGGTGTATCGCTTTGAGCAGCCAGGAGCTTTGCATACATATGGTTTCTAAAGATATTTACAGATTACAATCATTAGTTACTATTGATATCCATATGATAAATGATAAAATAATTTGAATTGCTAATATTTATTATTGATAAAATATTGAATTATTGATAATAAAATAATGAATAAATAACTTGAAAGCCTCACTGAACATACTAATAGTGATCAAACCTAACGAAAAAATATTCCATCAGATAAAACCAATGGGCACTATTTCATTTAAGGGAAAAATTTATCTACTCATAGCTATTTTGAATTGGCAGAGAAATTTTTAGAATAAAGGACAGATACGATTTGTTAAATGCAATTCAGATATGTAACAAAATACTCATTTTGAAACAAATTATAAGAACCTGCTATCCAAAAATGATATTTTTCACTTATAAATTTGTTTACTTACCAAGTAGAAAGTTAATCCTAGTGAGCTTGTAAGAAATGAATAGAGTATCTTAATAGTTAGTCAGAAAACTTGTTTTTAATGTTACCATTTATGTTCATTGTAAAAACATCTATTAATAGGCACATTTTTCAAAGAAACAGCTTGCCGATGACTAAGTTTGGGAAGGGAAACTACACTCAAGAAATTTATTCATCAATGAAAATTCTCTTAATTATAAAACAGCCAGCAAGAAATCTCTAAAGCATCTTAAAAAAATCCTCAAGCATCCACTTCAGGGTGAAACAGATGAATATACAAACTTTTTGTAGAATATACAAGCTGAGAGGTGTGCCACTGTATTTTTGCCTACATCTCAGTAAAATAGATCCCTGAGATTCATTGAGGAAGATTCACTTTAAAGGAGAAAATAATTCTGTTTCCTTACTTTTAGAAGAATTACATTGTTTTAATCTTAATTCTCATTAAAAACATTGCTTAAGGGAAGCACTTTCCTCAAATTCTATAGCAAAAGTGTCAAAAGACAAATGTATCAATAAGTAAATTAAAATTGTTATTCTCTCTTTTTCATTTATTTATTTTTCTATTCACACAGCATCCATACCATGCAAGTAACCATTGATGAATGTGTGACTATTACTATCTATCTCTCCACTAACCTCATTGGAGTGCGTCCTGTTCTGATGTTTGGCACGGTCTGATGCATTGGAGAAGGCCTTAGTGCAACCAGGATACTCACAAGTATAGGGCTTCTCACCTGTGTGAGATCGCAGGTGAGTCTTCAAATTCTCCAACCGAGAATAGGCCTTGGTGCATCCCTCAAACTAAGGAATGAGAGTAAAAAAATTATTACAGTCTCAATCATGATCATGCTTAATAATTCTGTAAAGTAAGATATCTTAGCCTGCCTTCTATTTAATTTCTAAATTATTCTACTAGAAATGACAAGAAATCATTTGAAATAGAAAGGGAATATTAAGCATTCCTTATGATAGTTCATAATAATTTTCTAAATTAAACATCACAAATGAAGAAAATCAAGACTTAAATCATTAATTGAAGCCCCCTATGAAAGGCTCCTGAAGTGGTTGATTTGCCAACTAACCCATTGGTACAAGGATGCATCTAGAATCTTGCCAAGGGCAAGACAATTTGATATGATTTCCTAATGGATGCATCTCTATTAAACATTTAAATTACCATTTTAATGATGAATATATAAAATGTATAGTGATTATGAAAGAAGTCCATTAACCAATTGTAATTCCAGCCCTTACTCAAGTTCTAAATAAATTACTAGTACTATAAAGTCATAAAGAGGGGAAGGGGTTGACCACCCCCTTGGATCTGCCACTGCACTGATGATAATAAATTTATCTTTTAAGAAATGCCATGAGATAATGCCACTGATAGTTATTCCTCAAATGCTATTAATACTCACATACTAATATTAGTAAATAAATAAATATATCCTTCTATCCAGATTAATCTAATGAGAGGAATTAATAATTGTAGTACAACGTGACAAAATCAATCACAAAGTTATCTAGTACAAATACAAAGTAATTTCACATTTCACTTTAAGAGGCCATAATTAAGTAGAATATTTAAGCCTAACAGGCACCGACTTTTATAATCAAGAAGCACAAACAATAAATATTGTAAGCATAAATATGTGGAAAAATTATAAACAGATGGTATTTTTCTTTCTAGAAAAAAAGAAAACAAAAATCAATTACTTTCAAATGTCAATACATCTATGTGTATTTTCCCCTCATGAGTGGCTAGAACTACTTAAGTTCTTGCTGATGAGAAGATATATAATTCTCTTTCAGAAGATTAAAAAATTATTTAAACCATCTACGAAAAAGACAGAAAAAATATCCTGTTCACTGATTATTATGCTTCAAACCTGGTGGAAATGGTCAAACAAGGAGTAAACTTGAGCACAAATATAAATTTTATCTATAAAGAGAGGAAAGCTGATTCTAACCTGAGAAAGCATCCATTTTACTGTACGTAAATTTCAGAAATTTTTAAATTTTGCAAGAGAATTATACGGTATGGTAAGAATGAGTTCAGCATATAGGTGATAACTTCTGCATTGGCATGTTTGAATGCAGAGCAAAGCTTCAAATTTGCTATTGCTCTCATATGCTTTCCCCTTTACTGTATTTACTCATTTAAGTAAAATAACTCACATCTCTATGTTAAAGTATTTATATGTAAAAGTATTTATATGTAATAATAATGGTTGTGCCTTCATTCGTAACTTACCGTACACTTGTGAGGTTTCTCTCCAGTATGTCTTCGCATATGCACTACTAGCATGTATTGTGCCTTAAATGGCTTCTCATTGCGTGAGCATTCACACCATCTGCACACAAAGGCTTTTTTGTTTGTGTGAATGTGGTCATTATTTATGTGCTAAAATGGAAGAAAACAGCCAATTATAAATAAGCAAATATCTGATACTTGTCAGACAGTTCATCAAGATACAAAATTGTAAATGACAAATCATGATCAATCAATATGCCAAAGTAACCAACTAATAAAGAATAATGAAGCAGACAGGCCTTTTACAAGTAGGAGTATATGTTTACATTTAATTCAACAAGCAAAAGCAACATATGGAGGTGAGTTTTGCAATTCATGTATAAGGCCTTCATACCTTTACGAGATCATCCTGAGTTGGAAATTCTCTGTCACAGTCTTTCCAGTGACAATGTGTCTCAACAAAATCCCCAGGCTCTTCAGCTCCATCACAGTTTCCTTCACTCTTGACCCCTCGCCCTCGCCCTGCTCCACTGCACAGAATCTCATCATCTTCTGCCACTGTGCTAGACACTGGGTGGGTCCAAGATGGAGATGAGCTCCTCTCGGGGTGCAGCACCTGAATAATTATAATGAAATTGCTGCTGCTAACAAGGACTACAACAAAAGAACATTATATGCAACGAATCCTACATTATATTACAAAGACTTCAAATGATAATGGTATAAGAACTGAATTCCTTTAAGTCAGACCCATTACCTCCTTTTCCCTGTCCATTGTTTCTGGTTGAGTGCTATGCATGGTAGGTATCATGTCATGATGATGATGATGCTGCCTTGTGGCCCCTTGGGTGCTTTGGCTCAGCCCTAGGCTTGCTTGAGCAGACCTTGACAGAAATGGTGATGAGGGAGGGAGGGCACCACTCCTCAGAAGATGTGCTTGCAGATGCTGCAGATGAGGTGCTACTGATGGGTGCATTCCCAGGGCAGGACTGATAGCACCTGATTAACAAAGTAAGAGAATGAAAATATTCCTTATTTTGCTGAAGGCTCTATACATTAGTACATTACTGCATGATTTCCTCTGTTTGTCCTATTATGTGTTTTACTTCAGTTTTGTACTATGCATACAGTATATACCATAGCCTGTTCATTATAGTTTAGTTGATAAGAAGGAACAACTTATATGAGTAAAGAAGAGACAATTCTAAATGAATAGTTTTCTTAATGATCATATATTATAATATTGATCTTCTCCTCTTGTACAATATTATTGGTTCTAACATACCTTTGTAGTTGGAAATTGGAAATCAGAATAAGTCAGTAAGTAACATATAATTTTGCAAATGAGTCAACTCTAAAATATAAAATTTTCAAAAATAATAAAGAAAAATCATAAGGGACATATTAACAGTCTGTTAAACAAACTGTTATTGAGTTGGGAGTAAAAAATCAACAAAATCTCTTTTATGAATTGATTCTAAATGTAACTATACAAACACTAAAAATAAATGTATATTGTAATGATAACTGATAATTAATAAAACAAATGATAACCAACATAATTTATTGACAGGAAAAGACTGTGATACTGGGAAAGAGTGTAATTGAACATGAAATGCAGATCCTTGGAGTAAAATTTTAGGAGTCAATCTGTACAAGAAATAGATTATCATGAAGGTATATTCAGTATTTATAATTTTCATTCATATAATTTTAATGAAATTTTCCCTAATATCAGCAATCAAATTTTTATTTTATTTATTTCCAATGCATTTGCCATGAAATAAGATTTGTTTTAACCAATAAATGCAGCTCTAAAAATTAGCTCAAAGAATCATTATGAATCATATAAAATCTTTAACTACAAGAGGAAGCAGTAAAATTATATCGATCGACTATACTGACTTAGGAGATTATATTGGTGAAATACTGAATTCATAAGGTAATTTCCAAAGATAATCATCCTGTATTTTCAGAAATGAATAAACTATGAAAAATTTTAAGGAAAAGAGTCAAACATGATGCCCTTCATGTAGCTGAGGTATTTTTAAAATTAGACGTTTATAACAAATTTAAAATGAAAGTTATTAATTTGAATCAGCAACCTGTGAGTGTATTCACTTCAGGTATTAACTTCCTAGAGATAAAAAATCTTAATCCTAGATATATATGAGCTATCAGGATAAGACATACCAGCTGAGAGATGTCCATATGAACCACTGGCTGAGGAAGAGCGTGACCCATTTACCAATGATGCAAGAGAATTAGGGGAAAACCTGATCATGGAATTAATATCAAAGGAATCTGAGTATGGAGATGCAGAGAGAGATCTCTTCCTACTTTGCCTCAAATGACCCCTGGGACTTGCAATTCCAGAAGCTGCAAAAGAAGTTCAATTTTTATCAATAAAAATTTATAAACCACATAAATATAATGAACAAGAAAATTAAATAATACAGTTAATGAAACATGTATTTAGATGTTTGATGGACTTGGCTACTTGAAGCTAGAGAATACAGAAATTTTGAAGTTTCATTATATATTATTCTTAATTGCTTCTGTTTTATAAGTTACTTTAAGCTAAAGTTGGTTAGTTATGTTAAGTCATATACAATTATAATCATTCTAGCATCGTATAGTTTCCAAAAGAAAGCAGAAAAATAAGGAAGATGTACGAGTAATTTGGTTTTGAATATAATCAATACAATTATTTTTCACTTTAAACAGCTTTAAATGAAATAAATATCGTTTCTACAAAGAATTTCAAAACTGCACAATATAAAGTGCAAAATATGAAAAACATCAGCATATAAAAATGCTGAATAAGAACTTAAAATTAATAACACGAATGTAATGAATCAAATTATAATATTCTATTCTCAAGAAATTGTAAAAGAATTCGCCAACTCGTAAACTCGAGGATAGTCGATATCTAATCCCGCCAAAATTCCGAATTTCAGCCACTACTACTATTAATTCCGGATAATAACTTAACCATTCTTGAATACCGTTGCTGAAAAAATTGATAATGTAGTAACCAATTAAGTATACCTTAAAATAGTACTTCATACTCGAGTAAACATTTACCAACTTTCTCCAACTCTTTTGTTAATATAAATATACTGAAGAGTGAAGTCCTCTTGAGAAACAAGAAAGTGCGAGCAAAACAACTGGAGAGGATAGGAAAACTCCGAGTCTCTCGTAATCAGCAGATGGTATCGCTTATTGAGAATTCAAGTGAGGAGCTTGAAAGCTGCGCCAAAACTAACTAATCAACAAGTGAAATAAACGGATTACAGCGGAAGGTGTTAAACGCCGCACAGACATCCACTCTCCAGGGCTTCGAAATGAAGCCATTTCCTCCCATATTTACTACCGATAAAACGTGATGATTATCTGCCGCAACGAAAAGTAATCGAATAATAATGAAAAATTATTAAAAAGAAGAACTACTATTTCTGGAGATATTTCACATTGCATTTAAGCAATACTGCAAATTAATGAGCTAAACTTCTTATAGGGTATTTTTCATACTCAAAGAATAATACAGTCCAGGTGGAACTCACCCTCCATGGCGTGAAATGGTAATTCCGCACTCGCCACGGTGGAGGGCGGATGGTGGAGGATGTCCGAAGCAATGCCTCCCACTGCCAGGTAATCTGGAGCTAGAGGCAAACCTGCAGAGAAGAAAATTTATTTACAGGACTATTTAAATTAACGCATTTAAGAGTGAAGTTAATTTTAATCTAAATCAATCAGCGTTCAAAAATACATATCAAAGTAAAAACTTATTTCAAAAACGAACTCAAATGAAATCAAACACATAGGTAGAAATGTGTCTCCGCTAAAAATAACTTAGAGTGTATGAGTAAGTAACTTATTTAAAGGTATGTCAAAGTACTAAATTCCGATGTACATCCTGCAAAAAATGAAATACTTAACATGCAAACTATCTGTGAAAGCGATCTGATTTGAATACAGGTAAAGGTGTTCAAAAGTCTAAAGGGCTTCTTTCTTTTGAGGACGAAAATGCCTGGCATACTTCACGTAGTTTTTAAAGTTTCAATACGACAACGGTCTACGATAAGGGAGTAAGCCACAAGCAATGAATCACATTTACAATTAAAAGCGGGTATGATTGCGAAGATGGCTACATAATTGCTTGATTGTCCGCCTCAGCTCAATCCTGAAGGCATTGGTTATTATTGTGTTGTACAAAATAGGTGGTGTCAGTCACGGCGGGGCGAGGGATGGAAGGGGAAAACCCGTCTCCACAAGGCCGCTCACTGCCTCTTACAGCTCAATTTTATTACCGTACCCAAATATCGTCGCGTGGCTTAGGAAATGCTGCCTCTTCTATTAGGCACATGAGATTTCTCATGGACTGCAGACGAGGAGCACTGCTACCATAAAAGCTCTTCGAATCTCATGAAAACTAAGCTATTCTTCGAAAGCGTAAAATTAGACGGTGAATCTACCAATTCCTTCAATATTGGGAGACGTCAATTTCAAACATTTCACAATTGAAACGAATATTCATCCACTATAGTTAAAGCTGTCGATGCGAAATGATATGTAAACACGAGAATTAAGTTATCATTCTCGCATCATATTTTGATAACGGCAATTATTTTACGAGTTTTCCCGCGGTCGCAAACTCACAAAAGATTTAACCATTTTCTTCTCTCGAAAGACAATGATCACAAAATCACAGTTATATTTAGATCTTATATAGCTTTCTCTATGGCCAAAAAAACTTCGCATTCAAAGGGGAAGTGACCAACAATTTTCTTGAAATATACAAACGGCTTGCAATTAGTTGGCGGTAGAGGACGACTTATTTACTAACATTTACTTATTTAAAATCCTTTTAAAATTAAGCATTGCATCTAAATATATAATGTTCATCAAAAATCGGGATGTATCATTGTTTTTTATTGAAATGTTACTCTACGTCTTTGTGCCTTAAAAACGATACTACTCGCGAGTGAAATATTGCTGAGTTCATGTTAAAATAACCTAAAAAAAACTCATTACAAAGGTGAATTCCTGTAGAATGATACTTCAAAGCGTACACTTTCCAAGGTTTTCTGAGACGAAATCATTATTTTAGTCTTTAATTATTAGGAACTAACACTGCAATGCTAGGTTCTGTAAACCAAATTTACGTTTGTCAATGAATTTATTAATTTCTCAAGAATTAATGTATATAAGAGGAGTATTCATAGCATTCTTAGGCGCCATAAATGGTCATGATTTACAAACGCCAAACCATATTAATGGTAAATAAATCACGATAAAGACGAAAATAAGGTAGAAATATTTTCTGCCTTGCACTTGAGCTTAAATATTTTTCTAATAAATGATGATTAGCCGAAATATGGGAAAGTTTTCAATGAAGCTACTTAAAGACCTGTATTCTAAGCATGAGAGTTTTTAATACGTTTTAAAGCAAAAAGATCATCAATAAAATCGATTTAATAAGTATTAATATCGAATAAAACCCTCTACTTATGCGTACATTTATTTCTGTATTATTTATAAACTAAACTAAATTAACTAAGCCAAATAAACTAAATTAAATAAAAGGTAGCAGCTTTGAAACTGATGTCCAACCTCGGCATTTGATTTAATACCGCAGAACGGATGTTCACATCATCGGTATAATTCAGGAATGAAATTCAAGATGTGTATCAATGCCTACCTCCTCAACTTTATGAATTTTTGGTTTTTAAGAAAGATTACGTCTTTATGCTAAAAAATGTTATTGTATGGTGTATACTGTCCTATATAGTGTTTTAAAATTTTATATATAATATCAGAATAATAAAGAACTTTGGTATCAAACAATAGAAAATCTACCTTTAATTTTCATGAAATTTAGGAGGTATTAATTATTCAAAAGAATAATAAGAAAATGCTAAAATAAAGAAATTTGTAACAGCAAAAGGAGGGTAATCGTAATCATTCGTTAGAGCATTTAATGGTATCAAAAATGAGATTGGCCATTGGACCAAAATATTAAATAAAGCTAACATCCTGTAAATAAATCGTTTTAAGAAAGAATACTTCATTTTTTGCTTAAATCCACTTTATGATTACAGTTAAATTTCTCTGTCAAATTTTCTTCAACGGAATTATTATATAAATTCCAGAGTCCAGGTCCGGCCATCTCCCACGTAAGGGCGTGGGTGAATATTTCTACTTGGCTCCCATCTCTAGAGTAGTTTCTTTGATTGCATTGAGGACTGAGGTCATTTCGTACATACAGATCCACATCGGGAATCGAACTCAGTATCGCTTTCATCAAAACCGAACGCGTCCCCTCAAACTCGGGGCCCGGTTACAAGACATTCTCTCGGTCGGTCCTGCCTGAATCAATATATATCTGAACATCTGATGTAATAAAATTCGTAATTTTAAGTATCAGCTGAATAGAGTAATTTGTCTGAGCTAAAAATTGTAGGCTCTACCTACGACGAAAACCGCGATAAAGCAGTTGAGTTTAACGGGGTCAACAAGTCAGTAACATAATCATTTTTGGAAAGTCGATGGTTGAATTGTTTTGAAAGTACGAAATAAAGCATACCTAATAATACCACCGCTGAGTTTCATGCCAAAAAGATCGACTTTAAACCATTATTTCTTCTACATAAATACATAAATAAAACTTCACTTTCAATTTTTTCAATCATTTTTCTTTTAAAAAAGAAAGGAAAGAATGAGCAATTAAAAGCATTAAAATATGTATATTAAGCTTTTGAGACTTTCCCATGATTACAATAATAACTTTCATCATAAAGAGGATTTCAATTACATTACAATTAGATTACAGTCTAATGATCTGGTGGTAATTTCTTTACAATTATAACATCATTTTCTAATTAAAATGAAGGACAGTAGCCTTGTTTGAATCTTTTCCTTGTCAATTCAACTTCTAGGAAGTTTTATGGATTTCGAAGAAATTAACGGCAGTAAAACACAGAAGGAAGGCACATTTTAGGTAATCCTAATTTAGGTAGGTTTCCCTGGTTTTTAATCAGCTTGTAAAATTTAAATGACAGCTGTCACAAATACGGGCCAAATACCAAAACATTATCCTCTGAACGCTCAAAACACAATAATTGTTTCTAATTTTGGCAAATAAAATTTGAACTTCAGAAACATCCAAAGATGCATTATCCGAACAAAATTTTCATGCCAGCAGCCATTAAAATTATTCTTGCTTCGAAAATATTTATTATATTTACTAACAAATAACAATTAAAAATTTGGTAATCTGTTTGCATGTTTGGTTTGAGCGATATAATTAGAATTTTAAACACATTTAAACGTGGCTACATGCATATTGCTTTTATTAATCATGATAACGATACGGAAAATTACACTACTTACCCTACCATACATGTGTGAATGAGAGGAAACCTAATTTGATAGGAGCTTACCAGCCATTTTGGTTGATGAGACAGAATGCGAACCAAAAGATTGGACGTCCCTGATCCATTCACATTTATAACATTCTGTGTTTTCAGTGTTTGTTTTAATATCTTATCTCATGTTATCCTTTTACTAACTGTTATTCTTTTATGGACTATTTTATATGCAGTTTGAAGTGTGAATATGTTCCTTGCTTTTTCATTCCAGCCTTTTATATAAATTTTCAGTTTCTTATCTATCTGTAGGTTTCGCAGGTTTTTCACACCCTCTTCTGGGGTGTTTTCCTGCTGTGGGCTATTTTTCCTATCCTAGGTTTTTAAGCCCACAATATAAATTTCTTCTGTGCACTTTTTTTCTGCTGTCTCTTTCTTTCAAATTGACGAAGGGTTAGATGTAAGAAGAGACTTTTCAGTCTCAATCTCGCCCGAATAAAGACGATTTATTATTATTATTATTATTATTTAACTAGTAAGGTTTAGTAACGATATTAACGAACTTAAACAAAGAGGCATTTACTTTAAGGAATGTCGCGACCAAATCAAAACATAGGGATTGTATAATTTAGTAATTTTCATAGAAACAAAAATGAAAGTGATGATCCCCTTCTGTCTAGCTGAAATGCATTTAGGATCATTATTATGATATCAATAACCGGTTTATAAATATCTGAGCAGTCGATGAGATGATATTGCAAGTAAATGTAATAATCTATTTCCAAAGAAATAGATTATTAAAATAATAAATAAGGGTTATGGCTTCCTTGGAACAATTGATCCCTCTTCGTCACGTATTAACTTCCAATTCTGCATTAGTACAGCAATCTTTACAAAGATAGTTTTTTCAGCAAACTATTTGTTTATTAGATAAAAGAGAAGCACATACCTCTGCTGGTGGGGGCATCCACGTGGTGATGGGGGTGCGGTTGAGGCACGTGCGGGCCATCCAACGCAGATCTTATGGAAGCAGCGGCAGCGGCTGCAGCAGCAGCGGCCGAAGCTGCGTGCAGGGAGCCGTAGAGGTGGTCCATGTAAGAAGGGTGATGCAGTCTGAAGGGGGGTGGCGGTGCTGAGGAAGGGTGGTGCAGGGCGTGATGGGAGGGCGGGCGGTGGGCCAGGAGGAGGCCCGACAGGCCCTCGCCCTCCCCCACCCGCCCCCCGACCACCTCGCCCTCCCGAGGCCGCGACAACGGGGAACCCGGGAACGGAGGGGGAATGTCCAACCTGCGAAAACATATTCCATTACATAACGTACATTCACGCATAAAAAGGAAACCCTGGCGCACGCCTAGGGACCTCCTTTCCGCACTTCGAAGGATCAACTTATAAATGATAAACTCTAAATTTTAGGGGCTTAACAAGGAAAGAAATTAAAAATTCAAATGTACTGTTTCTTCACGGGGTGGAGGAAATGAGGAAGTTTCAGAGGAAAGAGGAAAACACTTTCATCCAACAGACAATTATCTACGAATTGACTTCTGTCTACTTTTGTCGGACAAAGAGTTCGGAAAATCTATTCTTGAGAATTTACAGTAAGCAATGTTTTCTCAAGTAAAGGTCGTTATGATTAACTTTTTATTAACCGACAATATTTGGAAAACGAGTGATTGCAAGAGCAAGACATGTAATATGAACATAGTCAATGGCAAGGAAGAGGAGATAATGAATGAGCAATTCCATTGAAACATTTTTATGTATTTATTATTCATGGCTACAGCATGTTTGGGGCACAGCATCCGACCTACGACAAAATTTGCTCGAAACAACGCCCATCGGTGCCTCGGACTGTTTGAAAAATCGTAGATTAACAGACTTGGAGACAAAGTTGCACTTAAACGATTTCGTGGAAATGAATTTCTTAATCTCTATGGTAATCAATGTAAGAAACAAACTTTCTGTTAACACAAAGAGTATGAAGGAAATAAAAACAAGAAATTCTTTCACGACGAAATACGAAAGATTCGCAATTCCTTTCTTTTCCAACCGATCTGAACTACTCTTCAACTAATCTTAAACAATTGACAAAAGATATAGTAGAAGCATTATGTTTAAAGGTCCTTCGACAGCTTACCCACATACAGACCTCCACCGGAAATAGAGGCAGGGACCGCTTCCACCATAGTGAACACGTTGCCCACTTTGCCATCCGCGAGCCCAAATACATTCTACATTCAAATTGTCGTAATAAGAGAGTTTCGAAATTTGAGTCCCACCAATGACTTCAGAAATAAGATTTCAATACAAACCTAGGAACCGCAGTTATCTATTGAGCATCAAATACGTCGTCTCATACGTATACTCATAAGTATATACTATATACGTACTCATAAGTATCTCCAAGATTGAGAATCTCTTTAAGTATATTTATCACTTTCCATACTTCCCTTGCTTAAAAAATAAATCATAAGTTTATGGAGCGATACCACATCGATCATGCCGCAAATTGTTTTGTCTCACTCGTTACAATTTAATTATTTTTTTATCTCAGTAACATCTCCATTCCCGATCGATTAACACAGTGTAAATGTGAAGTTAGTTTTAGCATCAGTCTTCCCAGAAAACAAGACAGATCAAAGACATTCCGGTATTTCTTTCTAAGAGAAGGTGATGCGAAACTTGGCGAAGGACGAAGAGTTCTCAAAATATTTCTATTCGATCTTTTGGCATTAGATTCGTGCGGAATCTGGCAGTGGAGGATGCGCATTGGTGCCATCGGATTTCAGAGTCATCGCCCTACTGAAATTTCGCTGAAAATATTCATATACATCATTGATCATCATCTCAACAACATATCTAATTACTACAGTCGAAAATTTAAAGCTAGCTCTTAATTAAAAATTCAGTTGATGACATATAAATATTAATTAATAAAATTTATACTAATTTTGCGTCGATTGAAGAAACTTTAGTCAAAGGCTTTGCAAACAATCCTGATCCTGAGACCGAGTGTCCGAAAACTGAGGAAGAGTTATGATCCCTAAGCATAGAACAAAGAAAAAAAAACGGAGCAAATTCATTTACCTCACAATGTAGTTTATTTAGCTTATGGTCGTTTTCAAGGATATGTATCCCTTGAAGTACGATAAGGATACGAATATTGTTTCGAATGGATCAAAAACTCAATTGGCGATGGGTCAAAGGTCAAATGCGATAAAAATGTGAATAAGGCGTTAGAGAGGAATATGAACGGTCGTAGACTGACCGTTCATATTCCTCTTTAACGCCTGTGAAGTGAATATGGAAATGCTCTCAATGATGGTTCTCAATGCATTCCGAAAACCTTGACACTTATGGGGAACATCGCGCTGTTTTGGCAAGGTTAGAATTGGCAATGAGGTCACAAAAGGTGACGAGTACATATACCAATTTAGCATTTACGCTCTTACATCTTTGGATTTCACTCTATCATTTTCCCTTTTCAAAACACACTAAAGGTAAAATATCAGCAACTAAAGACTAATTCTGATAATGGTTTACATCGACAAAAAAGTAAATGTATTTCTAATATCGCTATGGATATCCCAAGTAATGCAGTCGATCGATTCCTGCAGAATGTCTCATGAATTTGATCATAGACCGAGGCAATAAAATAACCTGAACTGTATAGACAAATTAAAACCTCTAATGAAATACTAAACAGAAAACTAAAATAAGCGAACACGCTTCTGAGATATTAGAAATTTTTTTAAATGCACATCGAGGATATTTTCATGCATAGAAATTTTCAGTTCAGCAACCTTTCTGATTTACAATAAAACCTTTAGAGGAAAGTATGTATATGAAATATATATTTCTTTCCTGGTATTTAGACCATCACTGTTTAAACGATGACCTTCAGAAAAATAACTAATTTGTCTCTATCAATTGATTACCCCTGATTATTTATTGAAAACCCATTTAAAATCATTTTTGTCTGGATATTTGGAGATAAGAATTTGTTCAAATCACAGATTTCCTTAGACTTAAGCTCATCGCACAAAATACATGAGTAATCCAAAATTAGTAGAGGTTGAATAAAGAGGAAATATCGATCAAGAATTTATCTTTAGCGGAAAATAAAATAGTGAACATTGAGAAAAGAGTCAATCATGAGTTAAACATAACCTATTGATTTCACATTAATTCTTTTTGGTTGCCCTTAGATCTGAAAGTATCCGCGAGGAGAGGTTCTGACTTGTTGTAACTAAAAATACTCCGGAATGAATTGTTCCATTTCGATTTTAATCGATGAAAATTGTGCGAATTGTTGAAAAATGACGAAAAAGTAGGGGAAGCGTAAATAGTTCCAATAGATGAGGAAGAAGCGAGAAATTAAGAGCGGCAAGATAAATGTTAGAGCTTCGCGTGAAGTTCGAAGGACAGAATAGATTTCGGAGCGACGAAATTATGATAATTGAGGGTCGGGAAAAGGGGCAGCGCTAATTTTGGGCCAGAATACAAGAGAGGGTTGATAAACACAGGGCAAAAACGACTCTCTGATGGCAGCGGAGATTAGGGCAGAACCGACCAATTTAGCGGGCGATCTCGTTTACATGTCATCCACTGAGGATTAAATGGTTTATCGATTAAACGGCACGAAGAAGACTGAAACTGAGAAGGAAAGTTACAATAATTTGATGTCGAGTGAGGCGAAGTAAAGAATGAGAAAAGAGAATGGGTCGGGAGAAGAATTTTAAACATGAAAATCCTAGCGTGACCTTGCGAAGGAAAAAGTCAAGACGAAGGAACGCGTGATATGATCGCGATGTTTGAAGACGACAATGCGACTAAATGCTAAAAGTTAGCGAGCTGTGATGAACAATTCTTTTAAAAATCAAAATGGCGATAATTATAATTGAAAAAGCATGTTACTTTCAAATAAACTCAAACAAATTGCCTTTGCAAAATATTAACGACTGGTTAGTAAAACAACAGCACAATGGACAAAGGAAATTAAAGATCTCCTTTTAAGTATACTATCGATAAAGACTTCCTCAGAAATTAAAATATACTTCAAGGAAGATGTATTGCACTAAAAAATTAACAGAATTTAGTACCCAAAATATTAGCAGAATTTAGCCCCTAAAAACCCTCACATTTAGAATCAGTTTCAATAAATGTGTATATTGTGTGTTCCTCCATTTATGCTTCAGTTTTCTTTATGGCTGTGATAATACGAAACCTTTTGAATTGACGCTGAGTAAAGGCAGTCTTTTTGTCACTCCTTATTTAATGCCATAAAAATATTGTCCTTGGGGCCTTCGTACTGCATTTACTTTAACTTTTCCTATTAATCGTATTCAGATTGGTGGAGAAAGCAAGGGTAAATTATCTCATTGTTCATTTGCCTAATAGCTTTCTTCCCTGTCTAAAGAGTTTGATAACTTACAGTAAAAGAAAATGATTTAAATTTATCATTAATATTGAACTAGATCTCAAGCATTATTTAATTAAAATGACGCATTTTAACAATTGTTCACAGATAGTTTAAATTATTATATCGCTCACCTTTTATATAAATTTTTAATTTTAAAACAACTAAAATAAAATTTTTACTAACCACAGTTCAATTATGGCGAATCCAGCAGTTGAGACGTAAGAACAATGATTTCCACGAATTTTGAACCAAAGGCAATATGTAAATTCTTCTAGGTATGAATTTTTTAATAACGGGGTAATTTCCAACAGTGTAACGTAACATGCGATTAATTTCACATTAGAATTATAAACAGTAGCGGCACAGGTAATCAGAATGGGAAACTATTAAAGATGAGTATAAAGGAATCGAGTCGGCTACTGAAGAATATTAGGTGTTACGGGTCACCTCAGAGCAGTTTTCCGCGGCTTCGTCTCCTTTTGTCCGTCTGCAGTTCTTTGGTTGGGCGTGCCGCCGCAGATGCCGTGGTTAGCCCCAAACAACACCGCCACCTTGCGGTCTTTCCCTTTCAATGATCTCTGCCCCAGTTTGCGGTCTATATTGTGGTCTGCAGCGACACCTCCATCTCTCTGTTTAGCCATACGTGGGCATCACAAGTCAATGGAGGGAACCATTTCCATTCCTTTTTTACAAATTTTCAACTTCAGAGATCTTGTGTCCTTTCCATGCACTAGTTGATATTTTCCTGTTGGAACCTACCTCTTGCGAGGTCTTCCTTCACTATTAAATTTAAAACATGTACAGGCAACCTCAATTGGTACCTTAGGTACAGAATATGGACCTAATGTAGTTGTAACTGATGAGCTGAAGATATATAAGTGAGTTGAAGATACATCTGGAATCCACTCTCTGGAATCCAGATATATCTTCAACTCACTCCTTTACGTTTTCATCAACGAAGATGATTTTTCTGTCAAGTGGTTATCATTATTTGATCATTTTAACTATAAAATTTCGCTTTTCTCAATACTATCGTTTCATGAGCTTGTATTATGATATCTTTTATCTTTGTTATCACCCAAGTTTCGCTTACATATGTAAGTGTAGGAACTAATGTAGCATCGTAAAAGTTTGATTTCGTTTCTTTCATTTTCTCAAATATTCAAACGATCCACCCATTTTTAAAGATTTTCTTCAATGCCTCCATGTGTACAACTAATGTTGTAGTTTATGAAATATTATTACTTATATATACTAATTAATATTATTAATTACTAATTATTTTAACTATTTTGTTTGCTCCAAAACAGGTTGTTTAGGCTCTATTTACTTCATTTTTAGCTCGACTTGTTTTAGTCCCAAAGAAAGTTATAGAACGATTAAGTTTTCTCCGTGGATATTTTGCTGCTGGCTCATAACCGCTCATGAATTGATCATATGGTGAATTTTTAACGGGAAGAGAATTTTCTTTTCTTCCACAATAATCTGTAGCAGCGATGAATAATTGCGCTGATTTGTGATTTCACTCTGCTCGCCTCCAAGAAATCCATTTCGACACTTTAGAGGAAACCGGTCAGCTATGGAGATGAAGAGGGATATTAACAATATGACAGACTGATTTGGAAACGTAGCTCATAACCGACTAGGTCGTCAACAGATGTGCGCGAAATTGAAGAAATCTTATCAATTAAGTCACTGCCTTATCGTACACTGAGTGAGGCTCAAAATCAGACCAATAATTGCCGAATATCGGTAAGAACAATACAATTCATCCTTTCTTGTACTCTTTTCAACACATAATTGTATTCGTTAAATTTCTTTGGCAAAAAAACTTGTCCAATCTTATTAGCTTGGGAGCCAAGTTGGAAAGTTCTAAAGCCACGTGGGTCAGCAAAAAACCTTTAAAGTAGATAATCTCTCTTTCGTGTGCTGCTGTATGCATTTCGTATTTTCGCACCTTATTGAATGGTTTATTTCCGCCAAAGAGAAATGAATTCTGAACATATTGCATGATATATTCACAATTAAATAAAGAAGCAATTTAGTAAATAAGTAATTTAAGATCCACGATGAATACACAATATACCTCCTCTCCAATGTCCGTTGTCGTTAGAGAGAGATTCAGCGGTCCAGCCACGATTTGTCTATGGGAGAAGGGGTTCGAGACCATAGAGAGAACGAAAAAATGCCCACCTTTTCAGGATATCTTCCATAAAGAATTTAACTCTCTTGGGCGGGGATTGAATCCCTAAACCCTCCACTCGCTGCGCCACTGGAGAGATTATATATATCATCCGTAATATATCAAAACCTCTTCGTACTTTTCTATTCATCTATTTGATGTTACTTTACTTCACTTGATGTGAGAATTTCCTATAAGATAATTTCACACATTTTTCTCACTAACTTTATTTCGCACAATTGCAATAAATAAGATTTTTGTGACTTATTTATTCGTCGATGTTAAGTATTACTTAAACAAAACAAAAGGATAAGAGAGAAATAAGGTAGATATATTTTTTCATTTGTTGTAGCCTTGATGGAATAGTATCCATATGCATATAGAAATTCGGGCGATGACATTTTGCACACCCGTATTCGAAAATTTAAGCAACTCATCTGATTGCAATTGAACTACTCTTTTTATTTAATGAGAGCTTTATAGCAGCTGTAGACAACCTTGGCACGCCTTACGGAATTCACAGCACGTAGTCCAAGAGATTCCAAAGCGTACATTTTTCGTTCGAGAATTTCGTCTTTGGTTGTACACTAACGTTTCCTGTTAATACGTAAATGCTGAGAGTTAAAAAGTGAGAGATCATTTTAATGACATCTACTGATGATAAACAAGCATAAAGCTTGATGCTTTTATTCTTGACAAAGTATGTCCGATAGTATTTTATTTCGCCTCCAAATCACAGACTGGCGATCGTAACGTAAATTTCTCCTGGCCTTCATTAAAGAAATGCGATTTCTATACTCTATATCTTCTTGTCTTTTCTTAAATGATGGGCAACTAATAAAATAAAATCCATATTTTCCTTAAGCATCGCATTAAGTATTCTGATGTAGTCGCTCTAAAAGCCCATGCCACAGGTCACCAAACCTAATGCCATGAAATCAACGTAAGAATTTTTCGGATTTGAGTACCGCATAACACGATTTCAAACTTTTGAACGGGTTAAAACTATTGAATTAATTTAATTATCATTGGCAATGTAATTTATGTATCACATACGCACATTAATTTGAAAGAAGATAAGTAATAGTGTATCTATTTTCATATAGTAAAGATAAGTTGAAACTGAATTTATCAGTTTACATAGATGAATGAGAGTATCTTTAACAATAATGGGGAGCCACGAGCGACTTGCAAGCAGGAATTTTCCCATGTTCACAATCAGTCATTTCATCTTATATTCCCTACTATTCACATCGGCGCATCATAAGTTAACCGATTCCATTCGGGGAGTTCCGGTCACTTATTATACTCTTCCTACTTATGGGATGCTTTTCACAAATATTATTTTTTTCATCAAAACTTTTTCGATTTGCTAATTTTACCCATACTTAATCAGATATTATACTGTGTATCAATGTTCACTCCACTCTTTAATTATATCATAAGATATTTCTTCAACCTTGATAAACCTACTTCAAGTAAACACGTATAGACAATATGCCAAAACATATCACATACGTATTTTCGAAAGTATCTTTAAGAAATTTTTTTGAAAAGGGCGAAGGATCTCAGGATGAAAATTTTGAACAGAGGAATATTTTTACTTTTTCTAAAGTAATCTATCACATTTCATAATATTTTTTTAACCGTTTGAAAATGGTTGAAAATAGCGAAATCCTGATCATATAGAAATAACTAATAAGACTAGGAAAAAGGAAAAATATTCTCTTCTTTGTGTGATTTCTGGAGAATGAAATTCAATCGGATTACATCGGAGATGATTTGGTTGGGCTTAAAAATACTTTTGAGGCTAAATTAAGCCTATTTTGCATAAGATGCGGTCAAATATATTAAGACTTTTGAGTAGGTGTTATAATAAAGAAAGCAATCGATATTCAACTCTTTGATCGATATTTTTCCGTATAACTGTGACTCTGATTTCAGTATAACTTTGACTCTGAAAAGAACGAGTAGATTGAGTATCGATTCCCACAAAAATTAATATGATCTCCACAGCTTCAATTACGGTCTTGAAGACGAATTGGTGGCTACTGACATGCTGATTACTGTAATTTAATCATATTAAATGGAGTTACCTCCGAGATTCAAGTCAATACAAAGGATAATGGACAATACAAAGGACAATGCGGGATAGAAAGCTATGGAGGTGTGTTGATAAAAGCAGATTTTACCGAAAAACACGCCGTAAAGAGAATGATAGCATCACCTAGTTCCGTCCTTGTCAATATTTGGATGGCTAGTTGGGATTGCTCATTGACATTCTATTACTTTTAAGTCTCGCCATATTAAGTGCTCCTACCATTCTGAACAGTATCCTGGAGTATTTTCGTTTCGTGAATAAACATATGTACGACAGATAATGATTATTAATCCAAAAATAGTCAGAAATGTTAGCAAAACTGAAAATCCAAACTCTTTGGTACGCAACTGCCCAATAAAATTTGCAAATTAACTCGTACTGGTACTTAACATAGAAAACAAGTTCTTAACTACCTTAAGTAATTCATCGGCTACGCTTGTGAAATGTTTACATCTAAATCTACATATGTACCCTGCAAGCCGCCTTTCGGCGTGCGGCAGGGGGTGCAAGCACCATAAAAATGGCGAATTATTTGAAGTTTACCAGTGGAAATAATTAAAACCGACCATAACTATTTTATTTGAATACTTTACTGGACCAACTCAACTTAACTGCAACTGTGAAGAAAAATGAATACGTGCACTTGCTGTACACAGCCCCATACGGAGTATTGATGAATAGAATTCATCTGAGTAGACCGGTTCCCCTGGATGTCTGTAACTGCATTTTAAATACCGTTGACGAACATACTATCAGGATAAATAAACAAGAGTTATAAGGAACAATGTTGCAATAAAGAAATAAAGCGAATGCTTAAGTTTAGAAGGTCGCAATTTAAACGATGCTCGAGAAAGAATAACTGTTGTCTGCTATGATAAAAACGATTAAATCTTTTTTTTTTCCTTTTTAATGACTACTAACTACTATTGAGGTTGAAAACTAGGATTTCTGCATGTTAGGTACTATTGGAAAATGTTGGTCGTGTCACAGACGTAAAAATCTGCCTATTTGGGCTTGACGATTGAGTCATGAGGAACTCCTATACCGTAAGATTTTCTTCGGTAAATTGAGGATCCCAAGATGTGCGAAACAAACCTTATACATAGTTGTAGGCGCTTTCAATCATCGGAAATGGATACTGTTAACTCAGCACGTGTGTAACATAGAGGACTCAAGACGAGAAATACTCGATACAAATGTATGATTTACGAAGTTATGGAGGCAAGCTGAAAGTAAGGATTGCGTAGCTCCCTGGTGAGTGGAACAAGATGGATTGAAAGACACGAAATATAACAAAAAAAATTCCATGAATGTCATTCTTCCCTATTATATTGGATATATATATGATATTGGAGTAATCCTCATCCAAAGAATAATGTGCATGAGTTAAAGACAAACATTTGCTTGTTTTCCTTTCTGCACGATAATGACGATTTGCTGTCTTAATTAGAGGCGCACTAAAAACTGGCAGACCTCTTATTAAGATGGAATTTTATTATATTAAACTCAGTATTCCTATTTTGACCTACCGATACGTCAAAAAGTCCCAATTAACAGCACACGCCCTCAACTAGATGAAAGGGCTCTCGTATGGAGTTCACGCAACCTTGCTCATTCAAGGTTAGTTGCTTATAACGGGAGAAGGTGGGGCTTCATTGTTTTCCACTGCCTAAAACTATTACATTTACGCCCGGAAGCGATTACCATCTCATAATTAACCGATTAACTGATATTTCTTTGACTAGGGAATTTTAAATTCACTGAGGAACATAATCAGGAACATGAGGAACATCTTCATAAAAAAATCGTACCTAAAAAACTTCGTCTAACTTGATAAGTGTCATGTAAGTTTCCTCATTTTTCATTAATAGAAGGATCTTTAAATAATGTTTTAGAATTGTTTTAACAGGGAACAACTGCGATATCTGGGTTGAATATGTGGCGTTAAAGACAATCTTAATAGTAAATAGGATATTCATTCATCAAATGTTTATTCCTTAACAACATAAATACATAAAAAACATTAAATCACTCAAGGCAAACAGGATGGCTCTTTGACTATAAATTTTAATTTAGTAGATATTACTAGGAAGTTTTTATATTCTACCAAAATAATCAGAAAAGGTCCGCCCAAACTAATTTCATGAAAATAGAACAGCAAAAGGATATACTTCTACAATTATCCTCCGGTGACACTCACAAACAACAAAATCTCTCGGATAAGGATAGACTCACTTTGGAAACTTTATATGAGGAAAATTTATATAGTGTTTTACTTTCATGAAAAATTAATACATAGGAATACATTTCTATTTGGATCAAAACTCCTGCAAAAGTAACAAATATATTAAAGTAAAACATAAACCTAAATTTATTAAAAAAAAGTCTAGCACCAATCTAAACCTGCATAGGAGCCTTTATTTGGAGAAGATAGTTGATATAATTGATCTAAAATTGCTCTCCACTCACTCCTTTTTATTTACATTTACATTAATACCCCGAGTGCCGACGTATGGCAGGAAGATTTCGCCGATTTTCGCATCGTTAACAAGAAAGTGTATACCTATTCGCAACTAGACTTCACAGAAAGAAAAATAGACGTTTGTTTCTGCTCTTGGAAAATTAGAATGAGCGACAATGAAAGCAACTGCTTCATATAATATAAAATTTAATTCAATCTTGAAAGCACTTTCTAAAGGAATATTTCAGAAACGGCCAGGGAATGTAAGATAGTGCATAGATAGGAGGACCTTCAGTCCACATAAGCCTTTTCTGAGGATACAATTCATCACATACATTCACACTAATGCAGAATTTCGTAGTATTTCTCCTTCTTTAGATCAGGTTAAGATAAAAAAGTGGCCCCCTAAGTCTAGCAGATATCAAATTCGTTTCCTTGAGTCTACCTAAGATATCGGGCCATTTTAAATATAAGGAAGGAGTGAAACAATGACGGCCTGGTGCCGTTCACCAAATCCACAGACGACCTTTCGATAAAAAAAACGTTTTCGACTCCTCTCATAGAATATTCGAATATTTGGCATTGAGCGGAATTTATGAGTACCAACGACTGCAGGGGCGGATGTACGGAGGGTCACCGATTCCCTCTGTTTATCTTGGAAATGGGCAACCGAGCTACATTCATCGGAGGATCCAGGGGTGGGGGCGAAGAGGGAGATCGCGCTCCCCCATTCTGTGGCATGCAGTACTAGTAATTTGACTAAGATCTGACTAGATGCTTGTATTAAATTCACTATTACTATAAATCTACTGCACTTATCACGACAAAACGGCTTTTAAAAAGTCAATTGGAGATGAGTTCATAAAGAAATTGTCTGTAACCCTCCCCTTTGGTAGGTAACGCTCCCCCCATGGAGAATTACTAGATCTGTTATGAAGAAAAATTCAAACAAAATCAGCCAATAACGCGAGTTTTACAAATATTGCTCGTTCATTAGATTTATCAAGATGAAAAAATAAAGCACCTAATATACACGGGGTCCAAAACTTAACGTACTTATGAAAATAAAAAGTCATGGATAGTCTGTCCTCCATTTACGAGATACCTGAATGCGCCTCAATTCTCATCGGAATTTTCTACGAAAAATAGTGCGCCGTACATCATAAATAAGTTGACCGTTTTAATTGAAAAAATGGGTATTTCAGAAACTCTAGAAATAGTTGGCAAACACCTTTTTCCTCTCCTTTAAAGATTCTTTTATATTTCATAATATAATAGCATTACATCTAGAATGTTCTATTACGTAGATTCTCCATAAGCATAACGTATTTGACTAATAAATCACCATAGCACAACGTTTTATCTTAAAATTTAAATTCATATAATGAATATAATTCGCGAATGAACCGGATTCGAATATGAACAATCACGCTTTTAACTACTTTCTAGCGACAATTTTACGGAGCCAAGCGACTTTTTTGCAACTTTTCAGGGCATATGAAGTGTGTTTTAGAGGTCTAAAACGCAAGCTAATGCCCATCCTGAAATAAGTCTTTAACGAATGAAATTCTCAACATTGGAAGCATGCTACACTAAGTCTTGCTAACAGTCGGAGTCTTTAAACCATTTCGTCAACCTCACTTTCCGTTAACTCAACTCCGAGTGACACCGCCCTAAAGAAGCTAAAGAACTATTTTTGGACTACCGTACATGAAAATGCCAAGGAAGAGGCCACCGCTGCGCCTGCCATCGGCTTTTCTATTGAGTTTCCTATTTACAGTGAAAAACCCTTCCGAAACGCGTTTTCTCCTTCCGTCGGCTCTCTCTCCCCTCTTGCCCACTTCCCCCTCCCGTGGACAGGCCCTCAGGCATCCGGAGGGCGTCCGCTCTACCATTGGTCCGCCTTTTCGATTGTTTCGGCCCCCGCAGGGGGGAGGGGGCAAAGGGGGAGGGGGCAAGGGGCAGGGACGATTAACAGGCACCTGTAACTCCTGAGGCAGAGATGTGAACCCGGTGCCGCGCACCACCACCTCAAACGAAGCACCGAAACGGCGCTCTGCAGACGGTGCACAGGACCTCTGCGGTCGACAGCGGAAATGAAGCCGGGAAAAGGGGCTTTTCTCAGCATCCGTAACCGTAGCTTCTTCTCTCGTATTTCTCCTCTTTGATTTTTCTTCGGACACTTTCCTTTATTCCTGTTGCCGCTATAGAATAATATGCTTTTCTTGAAATTGTTGCCATTCGCTTAGTTCTCATTAACTACTTCTGAAACACTTACTTACAGGACTTCTCAAGGAATCAAATATCCGAATACAATGGAGAAGCTGAAAAATTTCGTTTGAGTATGATAACGAGCGCATAGCGAGAAAGAAGATTCGGTTTGAGATGCGCTATGGCGAAAAGTTTAAGACTTAGACTATCGGAAACAATACGTAAATTTTTAGAAGATAATTGTGACGCAAGGATAAGTTGAATTTCACTTAAAAAGCTGGATATTAGATAGTAAATATTTAACAAGTATCCTATAACTATCTAAATAATTGGGAAACAAAGTCATTTTCGAAAAATTAGAAAGCAATTCCACAAAATCCAAATTGCGGCTAATTTTCTTATTATTAAATCACATCAACTTGGTATTGCATCATTTGTAGCGTTTGTTTACGGCTTACTTGAATTGACTCACAGTATAGACATATTAAGCACCGATCCACTGATTCATAAGTACACAAAACTAAAATGAAGACATTTTGCCCAAAACCTCGAACAGAGCACTCTCTTAGGATGTCACTTTTCGTATCTCATTTAAAATGAAATAAAATAGGAATTTTGAAAATTTAATCCAATAATTGTTACATTATTACCCGAAATAAGGGGCCACTCTAGATGAATGACTATCCTGAAGTAACGATTGTCGCAGTTTAATTTGTGGACGTTTCCGGCTCAATTTTCAACGAAATTCGGCTTTGATTTAGTATATAATGCTACTGTTATATAACACTATATAATGCACTGTTCTAATATTTTCAACTTCGGCATAACCGAGGAATATCTCAATCACTGGTTTACAACTTAATTTGGCCTCTCATAATTCCCACGTAATAGAAATGTAGCTTTCCAAAAATTTTCGTTTGCTGTATTCATGGGGTTCCGATATTCAATTATCAATGTACCACTGATCCTAGGGGCTTCTTTGTCTGCTCTGAATCACAGAATCAGATAATTTTCAAACAATTTAAAAGACACTAATTTTGTAAAGGAGTTTAAAGATAATATGTTGTTAATCGATAATTAATCGATTGAAAATATTAGAGAATCTCGAAGAATGACAATTTTCTGCATGTTCACTTCAGGTCTATGTCATCCGAGCATTTTCACATATTCTTGTAGAAATAAAAACAAAATTAGATCTCCCTCGCAGCAACGTGCAGCAAACACAGCCGTGATGATTTGAACAACACAACAAAGGAAAATTACTTATCGCATATTCAAAAAACGGAAACTCTAAGTCGAAAACATTTTTAGGTCAATTTGGTTAACAGAGTTAATCACGTTTCTTCCTTCATACTTTATTACTAATGGCAAATAGCAAACAGCTCAAGCGCAGAGACTTTTGAAAGATGGAAATAATACCAGAAAGAGTGAAAACAAAAAGATAACAGGGGTGCAATACCAAGAGACACGTATTTTCAGTACCATAAATGTAAATGAGAATACAATTGAAACATACATTTTTCCTAAACCTATATATTTATTAATACTTATCATCTTCTGCATTATATAGTATCATATCATTATTCCCCTGTCATACGCCACTGGTGGCTTGCTGGGTACTTATCTAAAAATCTCTGCTCATGCACAAAATAACGCTGAAGATTTACCGTCACTATCTTGACCTTCCACTACATCACTTCGATGACATAGAACCTGCTTCGAGCTATTAGAAACTCGTATTATATCTATAATAACTAAGGCTCAAGATGAGCATTGCTATGGAAAGCCTTTACTATAAAGTAGCTATATGTGAGAGATCGAGGGGAAACTCCGAGTTAGTGAGTTTCCCCTCGATATCGGTTTAATTCACATTACAGGCTGTAATGATTCATTCCGGATTGTATGAAGAACAGGCCTCCTTAGGTGATATATCAAAGCTAATCATAAAATTAATGCTAAGAGCACAAGAAGTAAGACTTTATCAATGAAGATTTACCAGGATTTCGTTATATTCTTTCAGATTATCGCTTCCAGTGCGTCATAGACTTGGAAGATCAAGAGAGTTTCTTAGATAGTATTAATTTTAACAGTATCATTTTTAATATTAACCGTTAATATAAATCTACATTATTAAAAACAAATTATTCGTTCTTCAGCAGAATAAAATCGTTTTTATAATTCGTTTAACTGAGGAAAGAGATTAAAGTATCAGCAAAGATATTTTATTTATTTATTATTTATTAGTATTTACGCTACAATTTGGCCATCTGGCCAGGTGGCAGTGTTGGAGGGTAGCATAACATTTAACACATTTGCCTGGCATTCGCCCTCAGACGGAAGGGAAAACACTCCAAAAACCTTCCGTGGGCAATGCATTTTACATAGTGATACATACATTACCTAAACATGCATTTAACATAATAATACAATTATCCTATAATTATTCGTCCTGTTAAATTCACTACTGGTACAACATTTTACATAACATACATAAGAACACATAAAAGCAGATGGTAATAATAATACAGTATGTAAAATATACTAACTTGATCTCTATGAGCTAACATACACAGTGGATAAACCATATAGTCTTAGATTTAATAACAGTTATAAAATATAATAAGAAGATAATATGACAATAAGACTACACGCCACAGTACCACACGATAAAGTTAAGACATTCTAATGCGTGAAACTAGATTTAAGCTTATTTTTAAATATTTTTATATTATTCGGCATTAGAATGAGAATTTCTCCAGGTAAGGCGTCCCATTCTCAGATAACCCTGTTGGCGAATGATTATTTCGCTATGTCCGTTTTTTGCTCGCGTTATTTGATTTTTATGCTGTGTTTACCGCGCCCAATATAGTTAGGAAATTTAAACCTGGCGCGCAGTTCCTGCTATCCTTCTGCAGAATTCCATGCTCTACACATCTCTGCCAGTCGGGATGTTTTCCTTCTCGACTCTAACGATCCCTACTTCAAATAAGCTAACACTTTCGGTTTTCCCGAAATGCATATCTTGCAAGTGCGCTACTGAAATCAGTAGAAACGACAGCAACAGGTGTCCAGTATCTTTCAAAGGTGTAAAAGGATAAATCGGAAGAGAAAAAGTCTGGCGTATTCGGGATTCGAACTATGATTCCCACTTGTTGATCTAACCAATGAACATAACATTGCGAAAAAGCTCTCTCCCCTGATTCTTGGGCTTTCTTTTTGAAGTGAAAAGAGCAGCAACTTGTCATAAATTTGGCCAATAATTGAGCTATAACAACGTAGTACGGTAATATAATAATCACCTGTGACATATATTTTATGATAAATATAAATTTTTCCCGTTTCCTGAACTAATACAAACAGGCGTAATAGGATTTGAGAAGAAAGAAGTTCTCCCTATATATCAGAACTTGGTAGAAGATCTGAGGAGCAAACTAAACTTTACGACAATAGTACGTCCGGATGTTAAAAATTTCAAGACGTTGAATGTTAACTTTTCATGAAAAATATGGAAATAATCTCCTTTCAGGGAGAATTCCATTGTCGCCATCGACAAATGGCAATTTATCAATACTAAATTTTATTTACTTCCATAAATTACAAACCTCAAAGTAGATAAAAAAAAGTGAGGTTTCTCCACTGCAAAGTTTTCGTCAATGGTGATCAATCTGTGCGATAATGACGCTATCAAATCCGATCCAGTATAAATTTATCCACGGGAACATGGTTAGTTTTGAAAGTGATCGTATTAAATTTAGAGAGTAAATCCGCGAAATACCGCGAGGGAAGATTGAAATGGATTGTGGCGGCCATGCGCGACCCTGATGGAATCATTGGGAAGGCAGAAATGGGTCGCCATTGGAGTGGGAGGGCCAGGTGAGAAGAGGAGGCATATCTTTATTAGGACGGGATTGAGTCTAAAAAGTCACTCGGATCGGGAGGGCAGTGGCCGCGGACACGGGATTCGCCGCGCGCGGCGCCACTTTCGTTGAGGAGGAGTTAACCATTTTAAGGGCATTAGCTAGCGCTGAGTAAAGCGACCTCTTGAGGAAGTCTTATCTTTGCGTAGTAACACACCGACTCACGCCGCCTTGTCAATCAATTAATGTGTTACGTCGCTCTGATTCGCTGCGATAAATGGTTTAATTTTAAACGTGAGAGGACACTGTTTATGGAAAACAATTCCTGTTTGTTTGTGTTCCTCGTCTTCGTGTCACGATTATTTCATACGCATAAAATATTTTAACAAAATTGATAATCCTCGTTTACTGTATTTTTGATGATACGTGTAAACTGATATCCTTTAAATTCCCATCAATTCGTAAAATATATGTTTAGTAGATTAAAATTTGTCATTCGTTTACAATATAATGAAGAGGAACTTTTTCTCGATCATTCGGCCACATGTCAAACTATCTGACCGCAGTTAGAGATGTGCGACATATATTTGGTATCTAAATCGTTCCTAGAAAAAGAATTCAGTCTCTATTTACCTGAAGGGAGAATATTTCCGATTTTATTTTCACTTAACAAAATACTATTCTGCCTTCAAAAAAAATAAAAAAGCATTATATACCAGTTGAATTTAGGAAAAGATGAAAAGACCGCAGGACCTTTGACCTAGCATCAGTTCTTGGATAAACAAACTTCCTGACTTCAAGAAAGACAATTTCTAAGAGTTCCATTTCTTTCCAGAAGGCGACTTATGTTTCTCAATACAACTGTTAAAGTATTTTCCAAATTAAATTACATTATAACTATTTAAGAGATCAATTATACTTTACATTCTATAATCAATGAAACACCAGAGAATAAGACAAACCTGTTATCCTCGAAAAAAAATGATCCATTCAGAGATGATTCAGATATGATTACCTCAGAGTATTAGAACCTTCAACTTAGCTGTAAACTGTATTCCGAGTGAATCGCAAAGAAATAATTTCATTGAATACAACACTTGAACATTTTCTCTTGTTTCTCAGCTAATGAAAGAAAAATAATTAATAGTATGATGATATTGAAAGAAAGACAAACCCAGAAAAATTGTCACTGATTGTATACTGAAAACAGATAGGACGAGAAAAGGAGAATATCGTAAGAAAAAGTAAACAAAACTTTATCCTTACCAAAAAATTACGAAGGAAGCAATCTGTTCTATGACAAAAAAATGATCAGAACTGAAATGTTTCCGTTCGTTAGTTTATAATGACAAGAATACGACGGCCTTCACCCACATTAGTCAATACACCGTGTTTATCTATAAATAAATAAGCAGTTAGAAAATAAGAAACTTTAAATTTAAAACGTATGTTAGTTTGTGATTTCAGTCTATTATTATTTTCCTTCATGAATTACTAAGCCCAAACAACGTGTGGCGATCATCAGCGTCTAATAACTCATTTTATTTCATTCGCCAGGGTTGGCAATTCATCTAAAAGGTGCAAATGGAAACATTTAAGAAAGAAGCACTAGAAAGGGGACTGCAAATTACAGAAAGGCAATTAAATGGCAGGCCTTTTCTTTATTTATAATTCATAGAGTTCTATAAAGAAGTTGATGGCTATTCAGGCTTTCATTGAGAAATTGTGGTTTAAATAGTTTAAATATTCACTGAGAACTTGATTAAATATTCACTGAGAAAAAATGCTGGCGAATCACAACAGAGGCGTCAGAATGAAGGTTGACCGTTTTATCCTGAAACCGTTCTACTGAGTCATGTATTATAAACTGATTTGATGACGTACGTGATAAACAGAAATTTAATCGCTCCTATAATTACGTTGGTGATTATACGATATATTTCTATATAAAAGTGCCTGTCCCATCCTTAGAATTCTTCTGGAATTTTAGAAGCCGCATTTAAGGGCTCAACACAGGAGTGAACAACTTATCACTCTGCGGATTGAGATCAGAACCGTTTTCTTCGGCCACAGATTACCTGGAATACCTTTAACTTTAGAAAAAGAATGTGAAATAAAACATAAAATCCAAATAAGAAAGAAACACAATAATCACGAGATCTTTATTTCTCTTCTCCTCGAATTGAAGGTTTACTATTCTAATTCTGGCAGATCGTCCTTTCAACAAATAATCATTTTTTCCACTTTGTACGGCTCGGAAAACACTTAACAGCGGCGACGACTCCTTTCACGGCAATATCGCGAATGTATCTCATTATGCAGAGCAAATCTATTCCTAATTTCATTAAAATTACAGTAAATTCAATCAAAATTTTCTTCTCGATATCAAACGGAAGCCATTTTACACAAGCCTAGATTACAGAGAAGTGCATGATCGATTTCTTACTCCGTAAGTGGTAGGTAAGCATTCTTAAGCTACAGCTTCCTAATGAGCCTCATTCTTTGTAAGTGTGTGCACTTTTCCATTGATGACGTCACAATGATAAACACAAATGCATGGGTGTGATTGTATATCCGCTGCGCCATATCGCCTTCAGTTTTACGACCGCGTGGACTTCAATTCCAATCGTGCTTCGCAAGGTTGGATTTCTCCTCCCTAATATAATGCGTCGCTTCACGTCCTGTCGCCGCTAATGGACATCGTTTGCTAATCAACGTCGGCACTGCATTCCCGGAAGTGTCCGTCCAAAGCGTCCGATTCATCGCCAACGAAGCAGCACAAAACCACCTTTTAGCCACTTTCTGTTTCTTGATTCCCATGAATTACCCTTCTTCCCATTACCCAATAGGCGTGTTGACATATGCCCTCTCCAACCAGAGCCAAATAAGTACATCACGTGACTTTCTCCACAATTTTTGTAGAATTCAGTATTAAATGGTTCAAGTTCCCTTCGAATGATTGAATGACTAGCATATGAAGCAAAATATTAATTTTTCCATCGAAAAGTTTTATCTAATTTATATAACATTACGGTGACTAAGTCAGGATTTTTCGGATTTCAAGAACGACTACCAGGTCGCCCAAAAGTAAAACAAGTCACTAATTTAAAATTGTCGATTTAAATGTTTCTGATAGCTCAAAAATTGTTTAAAGCAAGATAATTTGTTGAAGAGTAACATTTAGGTAACGGCATTTGCCAGTCAATGTACTGCATTGGCTTCCGTTCTTGTAGTTATTGAGCCATAAAGTTTTATGCGGAATCAACTATAGATCACATACAACTATATAAAATCAATGTGATGAGGTGGGACGTTGCAGAATGCCATAAAAAAGAGGAGAGCCTACAACCTCGCACTTTCCACAGATTTATTTTCGAAAAATAGTATCAGGCTGAAAGATGGAAGAACGCTGATGATGCTAGAACACTAATAATACGAATCACCGAAAATAAAGCTTTGGAAAATAAGAGTATTACACTCTTTTTTCACCAAGAACTATGGTCAAATAACTGACCTGCCATGACAAGATAAAGTGGAATAAGTTTGCACCCACGGCAATGAGAATAAGAATAACAATTATGATGATATCACTCAATTCCGGGATTGTGATTTCGACTTTTGGGTCAAAGAGAAATAACTCAATGATAAAAGTATTTTTATAGCTATATACAGCCCAAACCGCAACAATATACGACATTTTCAGAGTGCATTCGAAGTTTCCTCTGGGATTCTCGGTTGAGGATGCTGTTTATTTACCAAACATTATCACTAAATATCATATTGAAAGAAGAGCATTCCGATAATCATTAAATAAAATTATAATAACCAATCGTTCCTTCGTCTTCAACTCTTAAGGCGATGTTATCTAATTTTAAAGGGGGTAAAATCGGGAAGAAACAGTGACGTTGCCGACACCGAGATATTAAAATCTAAGTTCATTTCGCGAGCTTAATGAACATTTTTAGGGATGTGCAGCAACCTAACTTTAATAAAATTAGCTTTAGGATGATTTCGGTCATTGAAATCTCTGTGTTTTCCATTATATTCTTTCTCGAAGTTATTGCTTCAAATTGGGATAGCTGAAAATTGATGGGGACCATAGGTTAAAACAAGACAGTCCCGATCGAAACGGGACGTATGTTAACTCCATGGAAGAACGTAATAATAATAATAATTTATTTGCGTCACAATAACATCCATTACAATAAACAGAAAACATTCTGCCCTGGATTGGTGACATGTCCATAATCGTACTTAAACCTAAGACAGCATGATTTTTTCAATTTTATAAAGATTCAACATATATTAAACAATTTCTTACATTTAAATCAAACATCTAATTACACAGATATGTATATATATATATATACATATATATATAGCAAAAATATTTTTTCAATTTACTCAACAAGTCAACATCTTTGAAACATACTTACTCAAAACTCTTGTCATCTAAAAATTCCTCCACTGAGTAGTAGCACTTTTTTGATAATATTTTATATAAGTTTTCCTTAAATGTTTTTTTTTTTTGTTTTTCCCATATTTTTCTTTGAAAACATTTGGGATGTAATTGATCAGAGATGTGAAACCCACAGCATTAAGGCCACATGCGACCTTTTCATGCGTTCAAAGCTGCCTTATTGTCTTTTTTTGATACGGAAGCACCCATAAATAGATTTGTTTGCCAATATCACTTATTACTTCAATTGAAAATAAACTGGAAAATATTTTGCCTAGTTTAACTTAGAGATTAATATAGTTTTTCCTCGTAAGTTTCAGTTTCAAAAAATTATTTGAACGCAGGAAACTATCCATTCGAATTCGATGAACAGTTTCATTATGCGGCCTAATGCCGAATGGCTATCTTCTCAACCATCCCCGACAACAATGCGTCCATTTGCGGACCAGAATCGATAAGTCGAAGTGTAAACGATTAAAAATTACCGTCGACCGAGATAGTGCTTTACTAGCTACGTAACGAGGAAAATAAAATTATCAAGAGTTGTACAGCGCAGGATTTAGTTTAATGTTGTAAGCAATCATTTATTGTTCAAGATTTAGAGAGGTCATCTGTCTTAGCTTTTCATCTCTACTAAATTTTATCGCACGTGAAACAATCGGATATTAAATTGAAGACTGACGATGAGAATAAGTAGCAGTCCACTCGAAAGCAATCCGCAGCAGGTTTCCGATACCCTTTGCGAGGGCAAGTTGCCAAAATCATAAATTTCTTAGGCTGAGCCGAGCCTCCTAGTTTGAGATTCCTAGTTATGATCGGCATTCATTCATAAGTAGAGTTTTCCGGTCCTCTCCGTTGGCGCAACCTTCGCTAAGGCAAACTCCCTTTCAAAAGAGTATTCAGAAACGTCGTTGAAACATTCATATATGGAGAAAATAGCTTTATTGATCCCAATCTTCGCATCTAACTGCAATCAATCAATTTTTTGCTTCAGCCTCAAAATTCGCGATAACCTTTTCTTCTTACATTAAAGTTCACTCGCGTTCCCTTCCCCTCTTCTCGCCCTCTCCTCGAGTGATATGGAATGAACGACTCAATAACAGGTTCTCGAATTGAGATATCTATTTGAAACCCTAAAACAAAACGTACAAGACAGGACTCTTTATGGAAAAGGATGTGGAAAGGTAGAGCCATTACATTCATCGAAAGCTGTCTATCTATGAAGGAGAATAATTGATTCTAGGAAATTTGATACCAAATGTTGATTCACTTTGCCATGGGAACTTGTTAATTACGGGGTCACTCATGTTATTTCGCATTATGACGATTTGAAATCGCTCTGGTTGTTGGATATAATTCGCAATGTACGAAAAAAGTCTCTATTAGATAATTACACGGTAAAACTCACGTATATACCCTTCGGGAAAGCATATGAAATCAAACATGAAATGCGAGAGATTTTATCGCATTCAGTTCAACCCCTATGCACAATGCGGCTGATCAAGAATTACATTTATGAAAACATCAATTGAAGCTTGTAATTCGATCTCTGTATTCTCGAAAGATAATTAATTGACTGGATGTTGCCCATTGCTTAAAATTCTTGCATAGGTTTTTATCGTACTTGCTCTGTTTTCTTCGATCCTTCCTTTCAATACCACTGGAGAAATGCATCGATGAAAATCAATTTAAGGTAAATAGAATCCAAATTATTTTACAATCTCTGAAAGGAAAAAAGAATATTGGTGAATATCCGCAAGGAAATCAACGGCTTTTCACCAATATTAAATTCACTACCTAAAGAATTAGTCTTTTCTCTTAGAATTAAATCTCATCAGCTTCGAAGTAAGTTACTTTTTTACATTTTCCATTAACACAATCATACCTTAAAGAGAGTCTTCTTCTTTTCCACATTAGGCATTCAACTAGTATGAATACTATTACCAGCATCATTCATATGTCAGTAGATAAAGCTAGTACCATTTTGAATCTTCACATCCAAAGCTGGTTTCTATAAATATGCTGAAACAATTATATATTTTATATCAAACGATGACGATTATCGATAAGTAAAGAAGCCAATTCTACCTGATACTAGAGCACTATTTTTACTTAAAGAAGTAACAGGTTTTAAGCTCAGATGTTTCTCAATTTCAGGTAATTTAGACGGAGATACAAAATGGGAAAATTCCACTAGATAAATAACACTGTTAGGTTACACGAGGTTTACATTTAATTCGTGAAATTTTGAGATCCCCCACGTCGTACCGAGCTCAAGAAGTCTGGCTCTCTTTTTTTCTAGGGGTATATGTGGCAGTAAGCTTGTGCATTATTCCACATCTACAAAGATAGATGGTCCCCTGTCAACTTTAATGCTCGGAGCTCAAACTCGGGGACTTTCGAATGTTGTAAGAGTGACAAAACGATTCAATGACAGTTGAGGCGCAGGAGGTCAGTCGGTCGATCCAAATGTGGCGCTCATGTAGAAAACCATAATTTGTGTTTCGATAATGCGATTATGCGAATAATGAATAAACTTTTTACCACAATAAACAGGCGCGTGAATGTGTCAGGGGCCTAACTATACCTGCGGGCGAAACACGTGGCTGATGACGAAGATGATGAAAATCGAACACACGGAATTACATTACTCCACAATAAAAATGTCTCTTGTATATGTGAAAGGTGTGAGGGCACACCCTTCAAGTATAAAAGAGACATTCTAATTTAAAAACACGTTTTACGGACGAATCAATGGAAGTAGATGAATGTGATGAAAGTGAATATTAAGAAGCCTTTCCGTTACTTTAAACCATAACAAAGATGAGGAGTTGATGTTTATTCTGCAGTGTTTGAGATTCGCAAGTTAAACGTTATGAGAATAATTTGAGCACATGGCTCCCTCAAGGGATGCCCCATAGTTCAATTTTAAATAATCACACCTGTTCACCAATGTGAAAACCACAGCACACACACTGTTAGTACACTATAATAGAATTATAGGTAATGAAAAGAAAATTGAATGAAAAATAGAAATTCTACGATGGGAATTCAATAATTACTTATTTAGACAAATATAGATTCGTTATCACCTCGTTAGTTTTCATATTAATTCAGTCACTAACAGGACTAAGAATGAGGCAAAAACTAAATGACAGAAACATTTTACTCAACACTGTACCAAACGACGAACGGAACGAGCGTTCTGTTAATCTACGTAGATATGGTTATAGGAACGCACTCATAAACGAATAAAATATTTTAGGGCAAGAATTTTATAGTCACAGCTGATACTCAATAAAAGAAGGTCCTGCCCCCAAGATGCTTGGATAAAAAGTTTTACGTGATCACTTTTACGATCTAACCACGCAAATTCTCAAGAATATAAGAGCCCGTACAATTGATTAATATCGGAAGCTGGTTGGAGGAGCAGATTGGATAGCAAGGTCGACGTCTGGCAGTAAAGTCATTAGCACAAAGGCTGGTTGGATCCTCAACCCTTCCATATTACCTATCTAAAACCTTTGGATGTGGAACGAGGTGTACTAAAGTTAAGAATTAGGTCATTTTTCCATTTTTACTCAGAGCAAGAATGCTGTAATTTCAGCGCAATGACCCTATGAATAACAGTTTTCATAGCATTCAAACAGGAGTCATAAAAATGAATGCCATTTTTAGAGATACCTCAACAAATTTTAAATCATCTCTGAAAATAAGGCGATAGTAAATGAGGGGTGTTCAGATCCTACATCCTGCATCAAAAGACCAATAAAAGGTATGCAATTCAGCAAGATATGGTTGCAGGGAAAAAGATCAATATAAGGATTACCGAATCTTCCAAAATAACAGCGGAGTGTTGTGAGGAACGGGATGGATAAATTAAAATTAAATCCTCTACAAAGGAGAATTGAAAATTCTTTCTTCAAAAAAGATTTGAGTCTTAACACCTACTCTCATGCTAAAAACATAAGCTTTCTATCTTTCTTTGATTGCATAACTGTATCCAGTATAGCGCACTATTACTGATATTCGGATAAATGATAATCAGTCAGCATTCTTTAGTTCGAATGAGTCTTCTCAGGGCTAAATTCCAAAAAATTAAGGAAACCAAGTTCTCACGCCAAACATTTAAGCTAATAACTGGATACGCTTCTGATCAGATAAAAATCACAGCGCCCGAGAATCTTAGTAGTGGAAAATATCAAACAAAAGGGTCCAAATAACTTGACTTTTCATCCCGTTCAGAATTTAAGAGCGGTATAACGATAAGATTGAAGCGAATGGACGAAAGAACGGAAAAGAAGCAAACAGGTACCCAAATTCACATACTGAAGAACAGGTAATTCCCAGGTCCACCAGAATCAGATGAGTCTTGTGTACTCTACTAAAATACGCAATGTATATGAATTTATTACGATTTCTGGGTATCAAACGTCATAACGGATCAAGTATCGCTGAGGGATTATCCTTTTACTACTCCTGATCTTTCAATTCAGGATGTGAGCAAAATGGCGACAATTTACGCGATTTTTAGTAATGCAAAATAATTTTTACGATTTATAAGGTCAAATCGCTTATTTTAAAGTTTATCGCTAGGGAGTTTTCGTGAATTACTCGAGAGATAATATAAGGGGTGAGCTCTAGCGACCTATTGCCACTGTTCGTTTGAATCCATAGCGCAATCAAGAATTAAATAAATTCATCGATAAAAATACTCCAAAAATCGCAGTAAAAAGTAAATGTACTTCTCGAAGTTTTTTGATATCCATTTCAATGGTATATGAAACATTTCATATTTTGTGAGCATGAAGAGTTGTGGAAAAGATGATGATCAGTTGATTTGTCTGCTACCGAATGAAAGATATACATTCCAACCTCAATTTAGATCCAATGTTTATGCGCCTCTGGCATTGGCTGGGTGGGTCGAATCAAGTAGCTTAAAATTGTACACAATAATTATTTTAGAATTAGCAGTACACGGAGAAAATTATTGCGAGAAAAGGGGAATTACAAGAAAATCTATTTGAATGATGATTTGAAACTTAAGGTCCAGATAAAAATATTTTCTTACCGTTCAAAATAAAGGAAGAAGAGCCGTTAGAAAGTATTTATTGCTACTACACAAAGGTGGCGCAATATCGGGGTTACACTATTTATTATATATACCACCGAACTTATACGAAAGGCTAAACATGGTTGGCACAGGTTAAATTACAAGACTTTAGCAATCCAGAAAAGAGATCTCACACGAAAAAATGAAGAGTATTTGGAAATGTTATTCTAAGCGGTATTTAAATGATCATAGATCTCGACTATCTTGGGTCCATGATATCTTGTTTCTGAACCTTTTCACCTCTAAGGTATGTCTACATAAATGAGGTATACCGACATGCATAATCCATCCTATAATAATATAACTATTATAATTCATTATTTTAAATTTATTTAGAATTTACGTTAATAAATATAGGATTAGAATTATTCGTCACGCAGAGACACGGAAGGACGAGCTTCTAGTTATAAACTCTTCATCATACGCTCCTTTAGTTTTCTTCTTTTCTATTGGTAACCCAACCATTGTGTGGGATACCCATTTTTATAGCGGTTTCGCTTTAAGGGTACAAAGTAACTGTTTTAGGCCTGGGTGGGTCCGACCTTTCATAGAATGCAGAAATGGGAGAGACCCTAAAAGAAAAGGCTTAACTTTCTCTTCTACGCCTGTAAACTTTAACGGCTGGCAAGTGTGACTTTTGCTTTCCGCTTTCCTCCAACTTCTTCCTCTTCAAACAGCTTCTGAACTTCCGAATCGATACATTCAAAGAAAAGATGATACGAAAAAATGTGTCGTTATTGTTTTACGGGATCCAGTAATTATTATTCCAGGAATGTTTGAGGAAATCATAAGGTTAAGAAAGATCTATGAGGCCTTGAGGAAATTCGAGATCAAAAATGAATAAAACCTGTTACAACGTAAATAATTAATTCTCAAAGAGTGAAAATGTGAAATTACTCAACAAAAAACCGGAAGATATGCCACATAAAAAAGCTACTAACTGGAAAATCTAGAGCATAGAATGACAAACCCTGCAGCATAGAGTTTGACATCCAGGATTCCATGCATTCAGTTTGGGCTTCTAAATCACGAGTATACTCGTATACCTTCCCGCCAAGGTTGAGAAGCCATTAAGTACGCCTCTAAATGGCAACCTAAAGTTATGGTTGAAAAGACTACAAATGATATGCTAATTTCTGAATAAGTTCGTCAACTTAGCTAAATCCTAAGAAAACAGTTAAAGACCGCCAGTTTCAGTCAGCTACCTTTCCCTATTCGCTTCAACAGATGACTCAATACAAAAGACCCTACACTATTTATTGACTTTAAACCAGCAAGTACAATGCAATCACTATTAGGAATTGAAGCATTCCGTTATGGATACTACACTGAAAGCTGATGAGAGTTCGTGTGATCACGCCAACCTACGCTTGACATTCAATCGCGTTTCTTACTGAGAGACACCGATTTGAGAGCGGCTGACAACGGATTTACAAGTAAGAATATTGAAGGAAGGGCTGAAGCTATTTTAGAAAACGGATGGAAATTTTGGATTCTCTAACTACGAAGGCGATGCCCTCAACAAGGATAATTTTAAAAAAAGACGTTCGTCATGCTTTGCCAGCGCCAAGCGGTGATTGTGGCCAAGATGGCGTGAACACAAGCAGCACGTGCCTTCATTGAGGTTTTACATCAAGTGACCACGTGGGCCCTAATTAAAGGATCAGAAAGAGGAAAGGACGAACAAAGAATAATATCTTATTTGAAATATCACAATACGTTTTGTAAGAGATTGAAAACTCGAATTCATTCATAACTTTTCACGAGATAAGAATCAAAGAAACAAGGTAACAGGAAGACGTCAACGAACTATTTTATCCCCTAATAAGTAACTATTACCAATAAAAACTTTCTATAAAACTAAAATTAAGATCTTGATTTACATCTTGGCGTTAAGGTTTTATATGAAATTGAAGTTGTTTACCATTAAAGTTAAGGGTTCGTGCATCAATCGAAAGAAAATCTTCATGAAGTCTATAAAGGGAGTAATTAAAGAGCAGACTATAAATTTAGAATTTAGCATTAACTAGAAAAAAATATATATTCACATATACGAAATAATTTCAACAAATTAATGAGGTAAATTTGTTCAAATAAAATGCAATCCCTTTCTAAATTTTCGTAAATATTTCGGCCAATCTCGGAATTGTAACCTACAGTATGTTAATGAGAAGTTTATTACCATTTCAATCATCCCTCTCGGAAGTAGAAATTGTTTCGACTCAAGTATTAATAGTATTTTTAACAGTGCTTCGACGGCTGAGATCGTTTCGTAAATGGGAGACCCGACCGGGAATCTAAGCCGGGACCGCTTTCATCAACGGATGAAGATAAACTGACTATCCACTTTGCTGTGCAGGAGCCTTTTTCAAAACCAGGAAAGATTTTAAAACCTTCATAGTTACTGAAAAAACGACATGTACACCATAAAATTCCACACGCAGACGAAAATAAATAAAATAATATGGTCGCTTTACATTTCTTTCTACCGAAAATGCCTCCTAATTTGATCAAGGAGGACATTTTAACGGAATAAAGTGGACATCCCATGAAACAAGGAGCATGTGCTTCGCCTTTGGTGCGACAGCTGTGACCCGCGGGCCACAGGTGACCCTATACCCTTTCTCAGATGACTTGTCAACACACAAAAAAAAACTCAAACTTTCGTCGAACTTTATGAAATTTTATCTACAGCACCCGTACAAATGCAACCCGTACAATCATTTTCAAAGAATAACACGATATGAATTTGATAGCATAGGTATACTTTTGCTATAATTTAGAATTATATTAATTTGCTTTTAAAAATTTCCATGATCCTTCATTTTTCATGTATTCAATAATCGCTGTAATTTTTTAACTTAAAGTAAACAACTTAGAAACCACCCAGCCCATTACTGCTGTCATACAAGTAACTCAACGGGATTCAGCTGATATTTTTCTCTCGGGGAACATAGCATTATTAGGGGCAATATTGCCCTTACATGTTCAATTGTAGTACTTGTCATTAGAGGTTTACTTTCAAAGTAGATTACCAGCGAATCAGATATATCTAAGCAATTTTATCGATACAAAATCAAGGGAAAAACGCGAAAAATTCATTTCGATACCCAAGGAATGAGCTAGCCTGAAATACATCAAAGCGTATTCATAGACCTAAATAATTAAAACATCCTGGATGCGAAAGAATCCACGAACCACTAAAGATCTAAAGTCGTACACTTTTAATCCCATGAATTGGTTTGCCAACTCAACTCCCACATTAGCCACAAAAAAAACGATTTTTTCGCACTAGACAGATGCGGCATTCGACACCGTGATGAAGAAGCAGCAGCAGTGCAGGTCAACCGCCTGTGTCCAAGGCGACAAGGTTATCTCTCGCCTCACGACGAGTCATGGGAACGTTACTTCCGGTGGGGAGAGAGAGAAAGAGGGAGAAATGGAGATGATAAAGGGAGATGGAAGAAGATTGGGCGAGAGGGAGATGAAGCGGCACGGTAGCCATCCCTGAAGAGGACGCGCGCTCGTGAAAATGGCGCCGAGGGAAGAGAGCGCCATCGAACGGCCGCGTGCGAAGGCAACATAAGAAGAAGCCGACCTGTTTTGGACTTAACAGAAATGGCGGACTTGCATAGATTTTCGCCGGATACAGGGAGAATATTCTCTACATCATCATTCCAGCAGCCACGATTTCCGTAGAAAGATTGCTTTGGCGTCCTATCCTAGAAATAATGAATTCCTAGGTTCGGATCCTGGTTTGGCTGCGGAATTTTCGTTATGCTGATAAAAGGACAACCAAGGATCTTGTATATTTATTTACAGAAATCCATAAATAATCCAAGGCCTTATAATGGACAATACGTCGGATTAATAAGAATAAATATCAACCGGAACAATATAAAAACTACAAAATCAGGAGGACGACAGCAAAACAATTAAATATTATAAGACTAAGATTCGCTGTCAATTAAGTCCTGATTATGATACGATTATGATAAAGCTACCTACTCCCCTTACACGTCGACGGAGCGAATTTAGGAATTATAATCCAACCTGAATTTCATTATGAAGTTCTTAGAGCTGAATCGAAAGAATATAGCGATGTAATTTGGAAGAACAAATTGCTACAGTTGATGCCTCCTTAGAGCTCTTATTACCTTTAGGATGTAATCAACTCGTAGTTTTGTAAACATTATTCGACACCTTCCTTTATTTTACTTCTCCAGATGGACAGAAAGATATTCGGTGATATATAAGCGTATTTGCAAAGAAATTCACTAAGCGTATATTAGGGCCAGGAAGGAGTACGGAGGTAGATATTATTCATCCAAATCCATCATTAAGGTACTAAGAGCTCACATCTCAATCATCCCGCGCCCACGACATGACGTTGTTAATAGCACCCGATGCACTGCGGCGCTTTTACGTCTCCTTATCTCCGCGTCCATTCAATTTTTTTGCCTACCCTTCGAGCGCACGTCGGTGAGGGATTATTATAATTAATATCCGAAACGTCTCAACATCGAACATAGACGTGTATTTCAGCGATATGGTTAAGACGATAAATGAGTTCTGAACAAACTACTTTCACGACAGCGTTCGCGCGTTATCTGCATAGGACATTTATGAAATAAATAATAAGAATAATTTATTTACTGCCTGTAGAATGGATCATAATTACATATGATACAATAAATAACTGCTCCTAAGTCCATTGCAATACTATTTCGGAGAGCTTTTAACAGACATTTAAGGAGGACTGGTGTCTATTCTATTAAAAGAAATTATCAAGGTAAGTAAAATAGTTTCACTTAAAGCGATCATAAACCAAGAACGCTAATGTTAGAATTAATTGGAAGTAAAATATGACTGACTGTCATGTTTAACTGAATATTAGAAAATCCTGTCAAAAATCCTTTCATGTTAGTTGAAGTCCACTAAGAAGAGAGATTTCAATAATTTTGGAAAGGAGGATTTAAGTTCCTTTCCGAATGTATTGAAATTTATGGATTTCAGAAGATAGGCTATCTCAGATTCGAAAATACGAGATAAGAATTAACTTCGTATATAAATTAGTCACTGTAGTTAACAATTTACGACCATTCGCATCAAACCGCAATCCTATGGAGCACGGCTCCTTCGTCTATGGATTAAAAACGAATTATCAAGCCATCCAGAATTTAGATTTGTGATTGTGGAGATTTGAAATTACTTTATCATACCATTCATAAGTTAGGCATTAAGGACACGGTGTTCAAATTATTTTTACGAATACGCTAAAACCAGTGCAATTTTTATTTCTAACTCTGTTAAGTTATTAATTAAGCATTGAAGTATTGAAGGAATTATATGGCTAATATGGAAGTTTTTTAAATAAAAGCATACTTTCTTGCGGTTGTTCGTTATGACATGATCCTATTCCTTGGAAGAAGCCGCTGGAGCGATCGACTCCCCCATGGATTTGTCTCTTTAATGACGACAGATGTACTGAATATACGAGGGTGATCTGAAAAGTTTCCGACCCCAGATTTTACAGAAATGTCGGAAACTTTTCAGACCACCCACGTATAAGTAAATTGAAATGTTCAGGAAGTGTATGAGCTTAATGAATGTCTTCAGCATTAAGCTCGAATTGAAAAGCACAGAACTTCTTCCTCTTCTTTAGATGATGCCAGAAGCAAAGAGCGGACGACAGCCGTTGGCAGTAGAACTCCGTAGACAACGAAGAAGCTGTCAATTCTAGCGATGAAATACCAAAAGAAAGAGGAAAAGAGAGAAGAGACTGGCGAAACCAAAAATTTAGGGATGAAAACTAATTATAGTTCACCTCCCGTTAACCTTCGCCTTCATTTTTAATCGTTCCTAACATTCGCACGTCCGCAATGTCGTTGTTTAAAGCAATTGTGAGGTATACCCAAAAGCGCTTGGCTCGATGACCGCTGGGGATGCACCTGTGCTGTGCAGGGGGAACTGAGTGACACTTGTAAGCGGCGATTTAACGGATGAGGGCGCAGCAAATCTCATCGGTTTCGCCCAACAAACGGCCCATTTCAGAGAGCACTTGTACGGGTCATTCCTATGATCCTTGGCCCGCGAGTGCGGAATTCATTGTGAAGAGTTCCAGCCATAACGCTGAGCTAATTTCGAGTGACAAACACCATAAAAGAAGTGACACAATACAAACTCAAAATATATATTTATATATCTTTTGAGTTCTTTAATTAGACTGATTTTTATTAGGTATTATTTTAACGAAATTTCATCATGTTATGTATTGAGCATATTTACAGTTTTCAACAGTAAGATAGTCAAAGATACCAGTAAAGATCCAAAGTTTTCCCCTAAATACTAGAGCTAAACAAGCAACATTCTCATATTCGATCCCTTTCAAGCACACATATCAGATTATTTGCTGAGTAACCATTTTACACTTTACATACATGGAAAACAAATTAAGGGAAGGATATAATAGTTTGCAGCGCTTTACGGTGACAGAATATGAAGAGTAAATATAAAATTTCAATCATTTTCAAAAAATGTTTAAAAAGGGATTTCCCGCAACGATTAACTAAAGCTAACCAAATTCTCAGGTTGTAAAAGCTATCAGTCTAATCATCATGATGATCATGACGTTTTCCTGTAGTATATGCACATAATTCGCGAAAAGAAAGAGAAAATCGCAAATTGGCGCAGTGTTTCCTGCCATTACATTACTCATATTGTCAGCTTCTTTGGACATTCAATGAGTATGAACGATGGGAGTTCGTAGTGCTATGAATCAGTTTGCAAGAAGACCACCCAATGATGTCGAAAACTTGGGATCGAAGTCGCTATCGATGTCAACGTAACCGAAAGGCACTACCAAAGGAAATGCTTTATCCAATTCATTTGAAAAGCCTTCGAGGGAACACCACAACACCTGCGGTTTTCGGCCGAAAGAGACGACTTCTTTCACATCCAGTCCCTTTGACCTGAGATCTTCGGATGGCACCCCAGTGAATGGCCGGAGCGGCCATCGATTGTCGGATGACAGCGGATCCACCGAAAGACCGAATCGTATGGAAAAGGACGTGCATTCCTCGAAAATCTTCCGAGAACTTGGAGGGCAAAAATCCGGCGTGCATTTCGCACGTACGCGGCACAGTTTCCTTTGCTGGGCTCAAAATGAAGACGCATCTCCGAGGGAAGCTGTAAAGGACGACATTGTGTTCGGTGCTCCAAGACTGGTTCTTTAATGCGTTGGGCGCGTCTTTACTGAGAGGGAGGGAGGAGAGACTAGAAGGTCGTTTACTAGGAGACGAGGCAAGTATCGAAATATCGCAATCTTCCATTCATAATATACTCTTTTAACGCCAAATGAAAGCAGTAGCATATCATGATTCCCCACTGATAATCCTTATAATTTCGCAGTAGGTGTCAGTGATTGGCCGCTAATTCATTCAACGGACCAGGAGTCATTTCGGGCATAATATGAGAACAAAGATTAGAATGGAATGGATATGGTCATATTACGAGAAGCAATTGCTTCGTATCGAGTATAAATAAGTAATTCTGAAGCGAGTAGAGAGGTGAGACGGAGGAGGAAATTTATTTACTCTACATAAAACGAAATATATATAAGGAAAATAACATTTAATGTTAAAACAGGAGACAGAACTCAAAATCATTTAAACCGTGTGGATAAAACAGCTGGGATTAGGGCTAAACCTTTTAGTGGCTGCTATTTAACAATACCGAGCCATATTGGACAGGAAAATGAATTTCTCCACTCTTGAATATAGCGCACATTTCCTGAAAGGAATTTGAATTGTTTTAGTGGTAACTGTTTCGCTGAAACAATAATAAGATGAAAATTGCTGCGGATGAGATTCGATGAGAGAGGTCACAAATTGCATTGAATGGGACTGGTCATTGGAGATAACTAGAAAACAATAAAATTAATATTTTAACCAATAAAATATAGACATCGCTAGGCGCAACGTACGACAAATACTTGAAATTTTTTCGAAATCATTATTGATAATGTTTCACCTTATGTGAGCTGAGCATGTCACCTCAATGGTAATTAGCCACAAAAATAACTTGTAAATACATCATTAACAGTCATAAAAAAGTTATTAGCCTTGGCTGACTTTAGAGTTTCGGGATATTTCATTGAATAGTTTCCTGGCTGATGTTTAATACATTCACAACATACATACATATTATTCATAATATACGATATTAAGAATAACATTAATAAGAGATAATACCTCGTAACTTACGATATCACTCAACATTTGCCGATTGCTTAGGGAAATGATAGATAATTTAAAATTGAAGATGAACTGAAGACTAGAATGGTGTCTTTAATTCCAGACTGAGCATAGACTATGGAAGTAGGTAGAATAAAATTCGATCTTTCTCAGCAAAAGGGGGGAGTCGGGATCAGATAAGCTGGAGAAGACAATAGGTGGACAGAGGTTGAAAAGGGTAATAAACGATTATTTTCGATGCATCAAAACCTGAAATTGGGTAAACTGATGAATTCTTCAATGTGTCCTAGGTGAAGTGGGTCTGGAAGGAGGTGCCGAGTGCCAAGATGAATAGAACAGGTTAAATACATATTGGTTTATCTATTAAATCCGTATAAAACCTGTTTTGTAGATAGCTCAACAAGTATTTGAGCTGTAAAACAATCAGAAGGGAGGCCAGGGAAATGATTCCTCAAAAAAGAAAGAAATTCATCAAAGTAAATGGTTGGCGAGGGGAGCATCATCGAGCGATATCTGATGTACCTAATTTAAAATCTGTGAACCAATAAAATTGAAGGAAGTAAACTACGTCTGTGCGAGTTTATGAGAAGTGTACGAGAAGTTTTATTTCCTTTATTATGACCTTTCACGTGGTAACGCTTCGCATATTGAATTTAATACAAGGCAAGGAATTATCGTATAAGGAAAAATTAAACGAACAATAGAAGAAACGACAAAACTCGCAACTTAGGAGGGTATCGCTGCATCATGAAATAGCTACCGCAGCTTAAAGATAAAAGTAGAATAGGTCATACTTTATCTTCTATCTTCCAGAATTCTTCAAATATTCTTTCGTAATGCAATAAATAGTCTGTTAATTCTGTGTATTACACGTATCGAAAGACTTAATCCCCAATCCACGCAGTTTTGCCCTCGGGGAAGTATGTTCGGATTCGACAATGGCTGAAGATGAAAGAAATGAAGCCTTTTTGAGGATTCAATTTCAGAATGTAATTGCGGTGAGGGGAGCAGCGGGGTGAATCGAGGGAGTGAATCGCGGGCTGATGAAGTCCTCGGCGGGCGCCAATGCGCAGACATCCTGTTTCAGTGATCATTTGCGCGGCAAAAGAGGAGAAAAGAGCGGATTTACAACTCAATCGCGGCATTTTTCAACTGATGATGCAATCGGCGGCGAAGGAGAGCACGGAGTGGATTGGAACGGGCAATCGGACGGAGAGCGGCCGCGCGGCCATTCCTCCGACTCTCCTCTTGAAACAACTGAATAAAGAAATATCGACAGCCTTATTTAAACGATTCCATCAATAGGGTTCGCTTACTGCTAAAATCAAACTTACTCTTGACTATTTATCTTCGGAAGCCCTTTGAAGGAAACTATAATATATTTGAAGTAAATACACAGTCGAGCATTTTTAATCCTGGAAACTCTATTGTCTGGACCACTTTAAATACGCTTACTTGACTAAGCAGATTTTGCACGGTTCAGGGCTCTCGTCTTCTTCTTTCGTAATCTTTTTTGTAACAATAAATCCTCTTCGTAGGTAAACTTTCTATACTTCATAAAGCACCTTATACGATGGGGTCCATTTTAAAACAAGAACCAGCAAAAATCCAGTAGTTACTCAAACGTTCTTCCCGTAGTTACTTTAAAGAATATAGATACGGTAATGATTTAATAGATACAGCAATATTTATTAAACATGCTCTATTTATCTTGGCTTTCGGCGCATCCTTCCAGACTCAGTTCACCTAGGACACATTCAGGGAATTTCTATCATTTAAAATAATATTCGTATAATGAACATCGCGAGGAAGTTTTAATTATTATGAATAATTCATAGTTTTAATAAATAGCATTTGTTTCTTCAAATCTCCTCTCTCTTCAAACATATCACATCTCTTTCGCTCGTCGAACACCCGCCGCTATAGCGGATGAACTTATTACCAGATAAAATTTTTTTAAAGCATCACGTCAAAGAAAGAAAATAAAGGAAAAAGAAAGAACTAAAAAATATACGAGCGTACAATAACAGGTGCGGATCGAGTAACATTGGCGCTCTGGACGAGATCTCTTAATATTGACAAACTTACTCGAGCAATGTGTATATTTGTAGACAACACGCCTACTCCATGAAAAGAAACAAAATTTTTATAAATTTTCAATAACACTGTTGTCCCTGAATAGTTTTTAATATTACTGTTACCGAACCCTTAATAGGAGACATAATTTGTCAAAAGCATTATAGCGACAACTTTGTCATTCGTTGATGTTTTCCGCATTTTAGATTATGGAACAAAATTAAACGAAACATTACGGAAATGTTCCTTTTTCGATCACATTTAATCAGTTTGTTATTACGATATTTTCTGGTTACATAGAAAATTGCGTCACCACGTATAATGAAAATGCATAGATATTTCAGCATTGGAACCCAGAAAATATGGAATCAAGTTTTAATTCATTGACTGTTTTTCTGTGCTCGAGTTATGAAATCGAGATTTTTTGTTCTCTATATAATTTGTTTTAAAAACCATTATATACTTTCAAAATAGCCTATATTTGGTATAATATTGCTGTCATTAGAATGTCCTGTTAATAATAACCATGCCTTAAAGTTTTCGTGGAATAGAGGGTACTTCAAGTAGTTGAGAAATCCCGCGGATAGCTGAGAGAATCTTAGGTGGGTTTCTCCGAAGTGAGTTTTTCCAGATATTTTCTTTGATTTGTTGCATTAGTTTTCAATAATAATTTCAATTACTGGCTATATATGTTCGTCATATTTTCATTGAAGTACACGCTAGAAAAAATCAGAATCAATTAAAAGCATACTTAATAGTAAACTGTTTATCAATGAAATTTTTTAACACCTATTAACGCTGAATCTACTCCAGTATCAAAGTCATACCTAATATATCCTTCGAGCTCCCCAAGAAACTTGATCCAGACTTAGGAAACAAAAATGAAAACTATAATAATAAGTATTATTATTATTTTAATTATCGCTTCGTCAACAGTCAGGAGTTAAAGTCACATATGCAAAATAAATATACACACAGATCCTATCCATATACAGAATTCGCAACTCCCATCATGTCCTACAAAGCTACACACAAAACTATATCCTAACATCAACAATCATTCCTCCTCATCAATAAATACAAGCTATCTACATAAATACAATCCCCATACACCACTAGCAATTAATCGATGTCCTCTACCTAAGGAAATTTTCCTAAATTTATAACATCATGCAGAACCAAATATGCAAGGTTAAAGGCTGCTATTTTTCCGGAAAGTCTGTACGCGGATTTTTAAATAATAGCAATATCGCCTAGCCTAGGAGCCTGGATTTCCTGTATCCTGGATAGAACATTTAAATCAACCCTATATTGAGTCCCGATTATTATTGCAAATAAATTTGGAAGGTACTCCTTCAGTAGCTGACCCTCCAAGGATGAAAAAGGTGCAGAAAATTTGATAATTACCTTCGCTACACTTGTCATCATTATAAAAGACAATTTTAATTCAATACAATTTTCTGGGCAAATAAATATTTCCGGACTTGTGGAAATACGAATAACAAGTACGTAATGAAGGAACCATGAGCAGTTAAGTGAAACATTCACACAATCCGGAAAATTTTCTACATTCACATCTGTTTCGAACCTATTTTTTTTTTAAAGCGAAAAGCGTTGCTTTTTCAAGCAAAATTTTCTAGATAGATTTACATCCATTATCTTCGATGTTTAATAAATTCCATTCTCAAGTCAAAATTATGATTATTTTGAATAGGACGTGGCTGCAAAAGCCAACAAGACATGCAAAATAATCAGGTTCCGCAGGTAAAATTTGTAAAGGAATCCAAACATAAGAAGTAGTATTTTAATACACTTGTTAGACTTCTCACAGATTGTGAGGTTTCTCTAAAACTAGAATCACGCAATAACTTAATAAAAAATTTCCTGTTTTTCCTTGCACGAATCATGATGGATAGAACACTAAATTAGAATTTAGACACTTGCTTGGGAGAGATCAGTTACTTTCTTAAAAATAAACCGAAATTTTCAAATATAACAACTCTTATTAATTTTTCATGTGTAGACAATGGATTTTATGAATAATATAAAATAAGACTTAAATAACCACAATAAAGCAGTGAAGGATACGAAGATGTGTATGTTCAACCTAACGGAAAAAAGAATGAAATAATAACTAAAATTCCATATTAAAAAATGAATCATTGAATTAAGCTGAATCATACTGAATTACGTGATAACTGAATTTAAAGAGAGAGTAACTCAGCAGGAATTCAATAAATTCTCTTTCTTCCGCTAAATCAATATCGCTTCGTTGGGATTCTGCTTCGTTCATAATTTTTTCTATGAGATATTGATAATTGGAATCTCTTTTATTAGTTACTAACTTCAAAAAGCTTCTAGAGAATATGATGGAAAGATAAGATGTTTTCAAAAATGTACATACCATAATCTTGAATTCGGTACTTTCATACGATGGTTTAATGCAGGAATGAATGAGAAATGAAGGAGAAAAGGTCGGCCATAGCCGGGACTCGAACCCTGATCTCCTACGTTCCGGGCGGTTGCTTCATTCAACTTAGCTACCACGACAGAACAACAATCCCTTCTTCAATTTCTGTTGCTAAGATGGGACATTTCTTGCTAGCCTTTCACCATTCACATATGAAGTTTGAAATAAAAAAAGCAAATTTCTTGTGACTTAGACCCATTTCAAGCCTTAAGATATTTTTACAAAGAAAGTAATCCAAAATGTCTCAGTACGCAAGACTCAATAAAATGGGTGAGTTAAAATTAATGACTTAACTATACCTTCATTGAGAAATTCTTTCACAAGGAATATCTGTTCTGAGTAATTATATTAAACTTCGCGCAATAATTCATGTAAATCGAGTCGATTTTGCTGAGGTTACAAAAACTGGTTTGCAAACGTAAGATCATAAGATTCGCACAAAATATATCATAACGTATGTGTGTGATAAAAGCGAAAATAGATAACACCTTGAATGAACCGCTATCTTGTAAGATTTTCGGCTTTCTCCCATAAATAATACGTTTTTGCGGAACATTAAACAGCTAGATGCACCAGATTCTTCAGAAAATCCTTACACAAGTAGTAAGCATTTGTAGCATGCAACTAGAAGATCAATATTAACAACTTTCTAAACGTAAGCATTCAAATTTTAAATCATAGATTCTGATTCAAAAGTATCTTCTACTTTCTCAGAACACAGATGGGCCAAAAAATACACTCAATCACTCCTTTCTTGCCGTAGAAGTTATCACGGGCTCACTGCCTTTAGGAATAAAATGTGTGTATGGAAAATGCTCGACAGCAAAAATAAGTCAAAAATGGAGATCTGATTGAATATGACCCTCCGAGACCCATTCTCACAAGCTAATTTGAGTGATAGAGGCTATTTTACACACCGGATAATATTCAGTATCTTGAACTTAATTTCGGTTAGCGGACTTTGCCTTCTTTTCTGTAGTTATATAAAAATACATCTAACCTGCACCAAAGAATTTTGAAGCTTGAGCCATGAAAACGTGGAAGCCAAGAGTCTAACAGAATCATTTACTTCTTGCACATAATCAGCGATGAGGAGAAGGAATGAATTCATAAGGAATGAATAAAGAGAGTTTACGTCAGTGGCCCCTGGGTGCCTCTGGCGAAAACCTCGAGATAAGCAAGGCGCACTCCAAATAATCCGCCATTAACATGGAAATGATACCGAGGAGAAAAAGGAAGCGATGACATGCTTGAAATAGCGTGTCGAGAGGCGGAAAAGAGCCGAGCGTGTTAATGAAGCCAATGCGTTCGATGACGCCAACGCCAGGATTCTGGATGAAGGAATTCTCGAGGGGATTGAAGATGGCTTTTGGTCCAAGCACAGCCTCAGGGTGGCCCCGAAGCACGCGACTGACGTCATCGCGAACCAATTCTCTCCCTCCTCTAACGTCGCTGTTGAATACGTCGCGGAAGAATGCCAAAACGAAGACAAAGCATTCTATTCATATAGAAATGATCCATTACCGAAATTATTCGCTCGGTGCGGAACATTATTTATCTTTAAGACGTTTGTTTTCGATCATGATGGGAGGAATTATTTCTAATGAGAGTAAAGAAGGGTGGAAGAGCGCGATGTATGTGTGTATATATGTAAATGCTCAATTATATACACACAGAGATGGATCCGAGATTCATCCTAGTATTGCAATGATTGCCGGCAAATCCTTCAAAATCTATCGCATGCCTCCAGTTTTCAAACGAAAATATTTTAACGAAATCTAATTCCTGAAACAATACGTGAAATGAAAGATATCAGATAAATAAATAAATATATATATACATATATATATATTTATTTATTTATGTAAATTATTATTGGAATACGGGTGAGCATTCAGATTGAGTTTTCTGTCAGTCTTACTTTGCAAAATACTTCTAATTCTTGTAAGTTAAAAAAAAAACAAAAATATTTTTATGGTAAGACTAACTAAATAAATCTAAGAGAACACGAATAAAAAAATTCTCTGCTTAGTTCTCCTCACAATGAACATAGCATACAAATTTTTTCGCCCGAGAAAAACATTTTCGAGAAAATCGTCATTCTTAAAACTAAGATTAAAACTACGTATCAGCTAAAGAAATATGATAAGACTAAGAATATAAAATATATAAGGTTAAACCCTTATGCTCTTTTCCGACGGTATCGGAATATGACAAGCTATACGCTACCTCCCTACAATAAATACATTGGAAATCAGTGAAATTATACAGATTATAAGGAAATCACTGCAGTATAAAAAGGAAATAAAAAAGGTCGAGGAAAATGATGCAAAAACATCATATTGAGAGAAGTGAGGACGGAGATAAATATCACCCCTACTTACATTTCCGCTGCAGTCATTCGATTGATTGCCCTCAGGGACTGAGGAAGAAATTTGGGTCTCCTCGGAATAAAACAGGAATCTGGATTAAGATTTCCGATGTGTACCGAAGTATAGCAGCTCTCTATTTGAAGAGAGCGATTGGGGCGAGAGATAATGGCCGAGGCGCGATTCGAGCGTGTATAAAACGCAGCGCGTGTGAGCGGTTGATGGAAAGAGAGATTCGCCCAAGAAAGAGACGGCCAACCCCCTGTCCTACGCTTCTAAATGCACCCCGTGGGAAATAATTGCGCCTCTCTCGATCCGCCACATTAAAATTCCAGCGTTCGAATCGCCCATTCCGAGCGTAAAAACATCTCCGATAGAGATGCATACGCTTACCAAGAGTAAGGAAAGCATATTCCGCAATATTTACATTCGATGCGGTGGCGGAATTCTCCCTCTTTTCTATCAGCGAATTATCTGACGCGAATGAATGGGTTTTGTATCTGATCCCCACGTAATAATTACTCCGATCTGGCAAGATGTATAGAGGAGAGGCATGAACATACGTCCAGTTTATCAAGAAAGGTCCCGTGTTCCAACCTTCCGTCCCGCTTCAGTCTTCACAAAATAAATTTCCCCAATTTTCATTTATTTTCTGAAATGTTTTAGTGTTAAATTTCTATTTGTGATGTTATAGACCTAAATATGATGATAATTTTTGTAGTTAATTTCTCGTGCTAGATTTTTTACCTTTAACGCAAACCCAATGCTGAGGTAACGGCAATAAAATTTCTTTTGAAAAGAAGCTAACTCGCGTTCAAAATCTATTAAATCCTTTGATATTTTTAGATAATTTTCTTATACAAAGTATGTCCTTTCTCTCATATAAAGCTAGACTTGGAAAGGTCTTGATTCTACCAAAGGACAGTAATATCTAAGTGCAGCTATAAAAATGTCTGAAAAGCGATGGAAAAAATTTCCATTTTGTACCGTCTACGGATGGAAATACTCATTTTCTACATCCTTGGATGTGGTCTGCCTATGCATAACTGAATTTGACTAAATACTTATTCGTGCTGCATAAACAAATAAAAATTTAGGAACGGATTGAGGAGCCCAAAGTAGGACATCTCTTATTCCATCATGAGTGAGATTTTCGCAACGAAGAAGACAGATTTTGTTCAGGTTTTTGAAAATCAATTTCAAAATAATTTCTAGAGTTACAGAAAAAACTGTAATCTTATATGCAATCTCCTTGCTTTCTGTATCAGAGAAAGGAAAAATATTTCATAAAATAATTTAGCCATTTTTCACCCTTCCTAAATGATGAAATTTCTCACAAAATAATGCAAGATGTATATAAGATGCTGAATTTTAAGAATATTGCTGTGATTATATGGTAGATCATCAAGACATTTCTCATTTGTGCAGTTAGGAAGCACTCTGAAGTCCAACGATCTATCTTGAAGAGAATAGCCTATTTCCCTAAAATTTCTCGCAGAATCTCTTAAACCTACGTAGGTTGGCTGTCAACTGAAATACATCACGTCTTCCAAAAATCAATTACCTCAAGGTTACTAAGCAAAAGTAATCTTAGAATCAATATCCTTTCTTCGAAAGCATCTCATCCTTAACAAAGAAGGATCTTGGCGTAGAGTACCGAATTATTCTATCAAATATAGTAGTATTCTTAACAATATACATGAATTTCGTTTCTTTATATAAAAGAAGCGACTAATCTTTTATACTTCGTGAATGCACTTACTGAACAGAGTTTCCCAACTTAACTCTAAAATATTATTTGCCAATAGCTAATATTTTTAACGAAAGTAAATCACTGAAAAATAAAAGAATATTTCATTTATCGAGCAAAAGTAATGAAAAAATAATTAAGATCTTCCGAGTTTCCGAAGCATGACGGTAAGACATTCGTGGGAGGAGCTCAGAGACATAAGCTATAATGATTAACTCATTTAAAGCATGAAAGTTAAGGATATCTAAGTACAAGGATTCAGTGTTTGTATTACTGTTAAGTATTCGTTTTATTTTATTGGTATATCTTAAGTACACATTAAATTGCCTTCGCCTTGAACTAAGATGGTAACCTGCCATTGCTATTATCATTATAGGAAGCTCTTCCTCAAAGAGCTGTACGTGCAATATTATCCACCGTAGTTATTCCTCTCAAAGCTGACTACCATTTTTAGCATGCTAATGCAGGAAAAAAATTATATGTTATTTCTGAAGAGTAAATTATTTGTTACTTTAAATTTATAAGTATATCAAAGGTTTTCATTGAGCAGGTAAATAAGCAATAATGAAATAAAAAATTGAGTGAGATTAATTTATATCTTTTAATTTTAAAATAATTACGTTCAAACAGTCTTCCGTCTTCTCATTCTTTGCCACGATCCAAAGAAAGGTAAGCTTGAAATCGTTTGAATACGACAATATGACAATCATTACATTTCCAACAAATCACTTTGAGAGTTTATGCGTTTGCTTGTATGTCCGATACCATTATTGTTCGTCTAAAACGGTAGATCTATAATTAATACAATTTTCAAACTAAGTATAGTTGATTCATTGAATGCCAATAAAACGGAAGAAAAATTTGCTATTTCTCTGATGTTCTCGATTAAAAAAATATAAAATAGATTTTTATAAGAATAGATGGAAGAATCGATTTTTGTGATAATAAATGATTAAGAACCAATAACGATTAATTGTTAATTAATCAATTTAAGAATCCATTCCTGGACTAAGAGAATGGAAATTCCCTAAAGAATATTATTCGGTATTAGGCTCGTAATCGCGAAAACTTCGACAGAACTCTAAACTAAAATAAAACATCACTCATGAATAAATTCTTCCGACAGATTGTTATTCAATAAGTTCTGAATAAATTGCTGGGGAAAATAGGGAATTACCCATGTGTTTACTACATTTAACAATTTACATTGCTTCCGTGGGAGCTAATATAAACATCCCAGATATCCGCTTTGAGACCTGCTTCGATTTAGAATCGAGGAGGTCGATCTGATCCTGGATTAGATAAAAAAACTAGGTTCCGAAAATGCATCGTATTTAATCCAGCAGCTGTTTCATATTAAACGGGAACGGAGGAGACGTCGGTGATTATTTCTGGATCCGCGACGCCCCAACCGAGAAGAGAATCGTCTCGAAAATTGAGTCTCAAGCGGACGAGCATTTCGCACCAACTCATCGCCCCCATTTATTTACCTTTTTAATCGGTTTCGCAGGTGCGAGCTCTATGAATAGGAGTGGGGGTGGGGGCGGGAGTCCGGGAAACGCAGCGCCTCTTTCTCGCGGAGAGGCTCTCAGAAGATCCGCCACACAGTTCGGGCGAGCACCGCCGACATTCAGATGCAGAAGATTTCTCTTTCGAGAATGACTTATTCGCGCAAGTATTTAACCCCACGGGAGGGGTTGCACGAAGTTTGCGCAATAGTCCATCGTGACTATACTCTAATTTCCGTGCTAGTGCTTATCCAGTTTTCATCTAAATATGAGGCATTAAGACTTTGTTATTGTTGATATACATTCTGGGTAAGGACATTGAGAGGATTATTTGAACAATTAAAAATATTCTTCCAATTTCTTTCACTACATAGTAGTCACTGAATATTTTATGACTTTTATTAACAAAATTTTAGTAATAACATATCTTCCTTGTTCGCTAGTGCGAACCGAAAGTGGGGATTTAACATAACGAAAAATCGTATGAGAAAAAGAAAAAAGTCCTTTTCATGTATTTTTGATACGCAAAACGTCCTTTTAACTCTCTCCTGAATTGAGTTATAGATCAATTAGCCATCGAATACTTGTCTTAACTCGTCCTGACGAATTTTTCTTTGCCATTAATATATGGAATATATGGTTGCCATTAATAAATGGAAGAAACTATAGAAAATTAACGGCATATCCTTCACTGAATGGTTAATGGAGAATGCAGGATGATAATGTGAATTGGAGGTTACGACAGCATCTATATGAAAATTATGACCAGATTGAAAATACACCAGTATTTGTCAAAACGATTAATATTGGGAACATGGATGGATAATGAAAGTATAACAATGAATGTTATGTATTGAATTCCTTAATTAGGTTTCAGTGTAGCAGTAATTCTCCTCATGAGTCTACCACTGGGTATGAATCGAGTAAAAGTTGTAAGTTGGAAGAGAGAAATGTAAGAAAAACAACTTAACAAAAAGTTAAATGTCATCTCAGTATTTCATATCAGGGTCCATGGTCCAATGTTACAGGTGAACGTTTTACATCATACACAAAGAGTTCTTAATTCAATTGAAAAAGTGCAGCGATTTCTATGGATTCCTTGATAAAATCGGTTATATACCATTCAAAGGAATACCATGACTTGTACAACAAATATTTCCCCAGAAGCACAATACAAGTTCTAGCAAAATAAAACTCTCAGGAGATCTTTTTATGGTCAATAAGAGGATAATGGATATAATAGAAAATATATTTTAGGAAAAATTTTTAATTTTTTTTTATTCCATCCCCGAAATGAAGAGAGCCCTTACTAACAGGCAGAATAATTGTACAGCAGTGCTTATTTACGACCATTTCTTTTTCAACAGTTCATCCTATTAGAATGTAGCTCATTTATAAATCCCCCTTAATAAAGCGCTTCCTGACACAGACTGTGACCACGGCGTCTTAATCTACCCTTCCACAGGGACGGAATTCCTAAGGAACAAGTCCGAAATTGGTCACAAAGCGAAGGAATGGGACAGCAGTTTCAATTGGGAAGGACAGTATGAGATCGCGAGGCATTGCCACGGAGAATGGAAGCTGTCAGTGACATAAACAAATCAGTGAGTGCAAGTGGCAATGGGTGCGGGCCGGGAGAGCAGCGGGCGGGGAGGAGGGTGGGGAAGAGAGGGGTGGGGATGGTGCGGGGGAGGAACGAGGGACAGGAGATGGGGAAGGGACGAGAAGGGTGAGGATTCTGGGAAAAAAGAAGCCGTTGGAGTGGATCCACTCGGCCAAGGAACACGAGGACTTCCAAAGTTTCGGGACGAAATCCGACGCAAAGAATCCGATGGCGGGTGGGAGGGTCGCACTGGAGGGAACGAGGACTCACCGGTGGTGCGCTGTGGCGGCCCCCGAAGGCGTTGGGGGCGGAGGCGGCAAGAAAGCCGCGAGTGCGGCGTCCCAGGCGTATCTGCCGTCGTGCGTCCTGGCGTCGAGGGGCAACGGCGCGGCCCTCCGGAAGGCGGCGAAGGCCGAGGGGAGGCGACGCTGCTGGGGGCCGAAGGGAGGCGGTGAGGGAACGGTGCGGTGGGCGGGCGCCGAGGGAGGGAATAGGGACGGCTCCCGCTCAGGCATCGCTCCCCTGCTCCCTTGTCCGCGCCCACACGCACGGAATACGTATCACACACTCACACTGGCACTGCGTCGTCCGTCCGAAAAAAGTCCCTCCGTCTGCAGAGGCACAAATAAAGAGCGCGGGAGAGAGAAAGAGAGACGAGGTTACGACGTCGGCTTCCGGAGTGAGACTGAGTGGGAATGGGGCGAGGGGCGGTCACGTGGTACGCGAGGGAGGAAACGGGTTGGCCGAGCGGGCGGGCGGGGGAGAGAGGGGGGGCGGCGAGGTCTCAATCGAGTGGGGCGAAAGGGGAGGGGAAGACGCCGCCACCGCTGCGCTATTGTTTCCAGCCTCCCACGGAGGAGTCCCTTTAACCCCTCCACTTAACGGAGAAGAAGGACCAATGGGAAGGAGGAAGGGGAAGGAATGCGTAGGCGGCAGGTGGAGGTGGAGGCCACTCCCTTCGGACCCTCTCCTCCACCGAAAAGCGGCGCCCCTCGCGGACGGACAAACGGACGGAGTCTCCGCACCACCTCCCGCACCCCCACCCGCGCGCGTGTCTCCGCCGCCGAGGATAAACAGCGCTCGGTGATAAAAGCAAACATCGGCGCTCGTCCAATATTGACGCAGCACGAGTGGAGTGCGTAAGGTGGGCGCGAAGCGTTTGGACTGGAATTGAGAGGAAACACGGCGTGTTTTCCCAATGGATTGGCTACCCAAACACGGCTCTAATTGGGCTGTAATTACCGCTTTGGGAAATGAGGAGGCACCTCTTCGCGCATGCGTGTCTCCGCGGATTCCGCGGAATCGGTCTCCCAAAGGAACCGATTGCGTATTTTTCGGTTCATGACCAACTTCCCTCTTTCTTCCTTCCGATGGCTATCGGTCGGTCCGGGTCCCTTTTCTTCCCTTTTCCCGGTATTTCCCTTCCAGGGACTCCCTTTGGGACACCATCGACTCTCAGAATCCGTCCAAAGCGATTATTTTTTGTCCTCTGAATTTCACCGACGACCTCTCCACTTGTTCCTCTGACTTTCTCCTATGGTTCCGAGTGCCATCCCCTGCCTCCCTAATTTGCGGCCTCGCTCGCTTCGTAAGATGGACGCTACCAAATAGGGAACTCCACTGACGTTCCTATAGTTTTTGAAATATTTTCCCTTTCAAAGATAAATCTTGAAATTATAAAAATAGCGATACCGATAAACATCTAGGATGGATAGCTATGCAATAGGAATGATACATGCAACCTCCAGTACTCGCTCATCAGGTTCAATATTTTCGCCTTTACGCATTTTTTCCTGAATACAAGCATCTCCCCTTGCATCATCTTTTCTTTGCTTTCCCATACGTCCTTCCCCTATCATCCAATTACCTTCGTTAGCAATCCATCCCCTATTAATATCTCACCCACCCACGTCTTATGCCTCCATTTATTTTACCAATCAAAACCCTTCGTCGCAACATCTTCCTCCTTTTCCATCAACTCAACTGCGACAGCTGAAACTTTTTCCATTCTACTTCTGAACCATATCTCAAATATTTTCGATATCCTCTTTCCTGTGAGTCTACTTTTCATCATAGGTAAAACACTCAAGACTGACTCAAGATGTTAGCCTTTTTTTGTGCATTTTTCGGCCGTCTCTGTCATCATTTCCCTTCCTTTCATCAAAGCTTCCTGTATTAATTTATTCTTCTTGCTTCACTTTTGCAACTCCGTCCCAAGGGATAACAAGATCTACGAATAGTGGTTGTACTGTTCTCCTTTAAACTGTTTTATTGATAACCTAGCGAGTAAAGTCATCAGATAAATGTGCAAAAATGGCACATATACCTGAGCATGACTTTCCTTTCCATTTCTATTGGTATATTGACGTCGATTTCAAAGACTCGGATTTCAGATTGCTACAATCCCTTTCAACAAGCCGGCGGCTGTAAACCTCCAAAGGTCTTACTTCTAACCTCTTAAGGGAAGAGTACGCCTGAAAGCTTCGGTCATTATTTCCACGAAAACTTTAACAGGTAAATTTCCCCTGCTACATCATGTTCCCATAAGGAGTGAACCATTCGTGACATTTGGTAAATACTCTCAAAGGCTTCCAATACTGTTTCAAAGAACTTTCATGTGTTTAACAGTCATCATAGTGAAGTGTAGAAACACTTTCTTTGGGTCCTGAGAAAATCATTGAGTAGCTGGATCATCTCAGAAGTTTGATTGGGTTCGTGCATGGATTCATGACTTGACTCAGGCTTGACAAAAGACGGTAAGTAAAAAGACAACCGTTTCAGGTTACAGCAATAAATGACTCAAATTCAAGTTCCGGATAGCCAAATGGGTAGCGTATTCGCCTTCAGTGAAATCAGGTTCGATATGGGCCCAATTATGCGATATGACTTCAGTTTTCGAAGCACATTTTGCAATACAACTACAAACGGGAATTAAAAATCGGGATGAATGTTTAACTGTAAGAACATGAATATTTATTATTTCAAATTTCAAAATTTTCGATATGCCGAATGGAGATCCCTACCATACAAATGATAAATAGAAACGCATTTCCGTAGCGGAAAGACGTGAAAGAAAGAGGTGAACCACCAATGAAAGATCTGCAAGATGGAGTATTATCGACGTTTTATAGGGAGAATGACTGTTTTTACAATATCAGAACCTTATTTACAGAGCAGACTATATTAACAGAATCAGAGTCACAGGAAACATGTGAATGAATTCTCTTTTAGCAGTAATTTGGAATGGTTTGTCTAAAGTTATTCTCAGTCCCTTCCTCGAATATGGACCTAGGTTTGAAGGTAATGAGATATTTTTAACTACCACGTAAAAAAAAGACGTTTTGAACATGATAATAATAAATTTAAAGTTAACATAACTTAATAACACCTGAGTTCCCTGTAACATAACTTATTAATTTTACATTTTTAAAGGATATGTAGTTGGTAATGTTTCAACTGTATGGTATTCTAAAGTGCACAGAGTAGTAGTTAATGAGATATGTGAAGGAATTATTTGATTATGTTGTACGATATGAGTGTTTTCTTATTATGGTATGCTGTAAAAGTATGCATGTTTGTATGCAACATAAACATGTTACCACCAGGTTTTGGCCTCTTTACATTTTTTTGCAAAACAATACAACCTGATATTTGTTCAATGTGGATAATTTATTGGATAGTTATTATTTACTGCAACAGTTAGCGAAAGCAACAGGTAGAGAAATAACGATTGAGTCCGATACTATTGAAATGTCAATTTGATCGGAGAAGTAAATCATTAACCAAAAGCTGAACTAAAGATGGAGAAAACCTGTTCCTAAGAGGCGATTTTCTTTCTGTTTAATTTTTCGATTATGGAGTCCTCGTTTTTGCTGACAACAGCATCATTTGATGTAACCTCCGAATTTGTCGTCTGGATCGACTTACTCTTCCTTTGACCATCTTTTTTCTTGTTTCTTTTGCACAGAGGGGAACTGGTCGAATGAAAGTTCCATCCCTAACTTGGCAAATGTATGGAGGATCTCATATGCTGAGCCGACTTAAGATAGTAAGCTGGAGATGCTATCGCCTCAAGATGTCATATTCCCTGGGGGCTAGGATCAGATACAGAAAGTTGCCAAGAGATGGAAGGGTGTTTTAATTCAGTTCCTTATGAACTCATCTGCAATTAATCTTTCAAGTTCCATTTTGTAAAGATAAATATAATAAATTTATACTGGTCATTGAATAACTTCACAATCTGCTTTTATTTCGAACTCCACGTTTGATCATAAGCAAATTGCTGGTGATACAAAGTAATCAAACAGGGGAGGTGAGCAGCAAATTTGATATCTGAATGTATGAAGAGAGAGTAATATATGCCATTTTAGTCCAACCTCCCGACGTCCTGGAGTTTCGTGATTTCCCCTGGATTTTAATCACTCCAAATATGCTTTTGAGTATATATTAAGATCTCGGTAATTATGAAGCATTAAGGTACAATAGTCTTCAATGCTATTTAACCAATCGAAGCATTTCCCTGTACGTGCATAGCATTTATCTATTAACGTTATAAAATCTAAGGCACGATTCATTTCGGAGAAAATTTAGTCAAAATATTCCTACGCAAAGAATAAAACTTTTTATTTCTACGAACTACCAACTCGTCAGGCGTAAAAATTTCAAACACACACACAAATCCACAAATTTAACTAGAATGTGTAATTGCTATAAATGTTCTATGCTTTACCCAATAAATCTCCCGGTTTCATTGCATGATTCTATGGAAACTCTACATGTATCAAGGGTAAACAGCTCTGCGCAGGGGCGAATTCCAGTAATCAGAGGTCCTAATCGCAAGGACGACGTGGAGGCCCCACCAAGAGATTAATTGTCTTCATGAACGAAAAAAGTGCTTTCTTTGGGCCCCAGAACGGCGAGGCTCGCAATTTGCAACTTCTGCGCCTAATGGCAGATACATTTCTTGATTTCCTGTTTTAAAACGATACCTTCTTTAGGTATACAGGAAACTAACCTTGGTCTAAATTCCTTCCTGATTTTCGTCAAATGCTAGAGCAACTTTTTTAGTTCTCTTGTATGACCGTTCCTGATACTTCTATACAGATATTAGGGATCCAGATTCATAAAGCAGAGAATTGTCCCCGATTTCCATTTTATGTCTCGCATGCTCCAGATAATCGCAAAATAATGGAAAATTTAGCGAACTCGGTCGAAGATACTTCACATGTAGCCTTCGGTCAATGTGAACCATAATTTAATAGTCTTTCTATTTAACTCACACTCACACAGGGAGGCTAATGGTTCCACATTAATTCGTCCAAGACACACAAATAATTATCGCTGATGCCATGATCTTAAGCTTCCGCTTTCAACATTTGGGTAAATATTTCTGATATTTTATCTTTGGTAGATACCGAAACATCGATTAATGTGCTCCTTTTTTCTCAATAGCAAACGTGCTACATTTACAAAGGCCATCATCATCATAAAGCCATGACATCCCATTCTATAACAATGATACAATAATGATCTCTTGCTCAAAGTCAGATGGATTTAAGAGACAGGTATCACATCATTCCAAAGGATATAACGTGTCATTGGGGCGGCATAACCAAAATCAAAATTTTTAGCCGAGGTTTGCCAGATCCCCTGTATCCCCTCTTTTTAAGACTTTGGTCTTAAAAGTGTTGGCAATTTAGCCAGAGTAGAGCATTAATTAAAATCAGACTATGACGTTATTCCACGATCATTATGCATCTACTTAATTTATCACGACAAAACGACATTTAATAACTTAACTGGAGATGAATTCATACGGAAATTGTCTTATTTCGCCCCCTTTCCCTTGGCAAGCACTGTCATCCCTTGACCAGAACCGCCCCTGAACAGGCTTTTCATACATCAAATAAATTAACAATTTAAAGTCTTGCAAAGTAAAATATTGGTTCTTCCATATACTACATACTACTTATGAAGAAAGAGCTTCTCTTAATGAGATAATCTTCATCTTTGCTCATGCTTTACATTAACATGTTTACATATCTGCCCTAAGATTTAGACTTTTAGATATTCCTTTTAGTGAGGCTCATTCTCATCTTCTTAGTCTATAGAATTTTTGCGCTCCCTTAATGATTATTTACAACGCATTGCATAGCATCTATCAAAAATGTGAGAATAAGTGAAAGGGATTATTGTCCTTTTTCGAAAGAATATTTGTCTGTAACTGATTTCACGTAATATGACGGCAATTACTCCTCGTATCTGAGCACCATTGGATATTCCGCTAAAAGTGAAATCTCGTTTTATTTTTTTATTAAAAATTATTTTTTCAACGAGAAAAACTGTAAAGCGTTCCAAAAACTTGATAAAGTCCACAAGGTATCAAAAAAATATGTCAAGTTGATAAATAAATAATAAATAAAGAAACCTTTCATGAAGATTTCCTGCATCTCTAATAATATTCGTTTCCATTGGTGACTATAATAAGAAATATTCTTGAGTGCTTTGGAAATGCAATCAAACAATATCTAAATTTCACAGGTCATTCTTCGTAAATGCGACAAAGTACAGGTTAATTTTTTATTATTAAGGGCACAATATTCCTGATTCTTTCGAAAACATAACCCAAGATTTCTTCAACTGCAATAACCCTGAGCTACACTATTTATATAATAAACTAGTGAAGTCCCCCCTCAAAATGACGAAAATTAATTAACTTTATAGAAAAATGTGCTACTAAAATGGCAAATATATGACTGAGATCATACATGCCAAAATACCCCATAAAAATGTGAAGGATTAATTTAGATATATCTGGCATTATCGGGCATGCAGTAGTGTACTGAAGCAACTTTTTTTGAACTACGATCGAGTTCTTCAACAACAGTACGACAATATAAGATACTGTGAAAAGAGGAAGAGATGGAAGAAGGTAAAAGAGAAATCACTGAAAAAAATGAAAATTATATGTGAAACCAATTTGCTAGTGCACACTCGGCAGTCAACAGAAATGATGAACAGAGCTACAAACTATAATCTCAGGGAAAAGTATCTCAACCTGATACAGTTTTCAAGAAATGAAGAAAATAGCCAATTTTAAAGATCAAAAGGAAAGTATATATTTCGCAAAACAATAGCATGACACTGGATGCCTATGATGAGGAATATTTTAGACTGAAGCATAAGAACTGCCAAGAAAGAGATGAAAATGAGGAATGAATCGTCAAAGCTCTACCTCAGTTTAGATAGTTTACTTCAGTAAGTTATTAAATAGGGAGAAAATAATGATGCGTAGAAAATTACGGAGCTAGTATAAAATATCCAGCGTCGGTTGTAAATAATGCATAGTTGTATATGGCGATAAAACAAAACAAGGTAAAGCACGTAATATCATCTCGAAGCTACATTTCCTTAACACAAATACGCCAAAATTCGCTCCCTCTTATAGTCTGTCAGTCGCTATTGGTATGGAGTCAAGCGCGCTATGTACGGCAATGCTTCTAAAAAAACTTAACAATTATTGAATTTCTTACCGCTAAGAAAGTGACTTTCATCGAAGTTTAAAAGCTTCTGATAGAAGCACTTTGATTATGCAAAATAATTTCATGGATCGGAAGCTGTTTCAACGAAACATTAAGGCTTGCAATGGTCGACCGGTTTCTGGGACTGATGAGAAGCGTCGAATGGAGGTGGAAAAATTGATTGCAAATGATCGATTTAACTTTTTTGCCATTCATAGAAACGATAAGGCTCCTCATGAGACGTTGATATCGTTTTCAAAAATCCACGGAACCGATAATTCTGCAATACGACAATGCTCCGCCAAATATATGGCGTGCAATCACTAAGGCTCTAACGAAGTTCTGATAAAAACCTATTCCACACCGTTCATACTATCCTGATTTGGCGCTGCGATTTTCACTTCTATCCTCACATAAAGAGGGATGTTAAAGATTTTCATTTAACCGCAGATGATGAACTGAAAGAAACAAAGAAAGGATCAGGGAAAGACCGCACCCTTTGACAAGTTATTCATTGATAAGATGAGAAAACTCGTTCAATGTCAAGAGATATATTTGCCTGTAAATGAGAAGGTACGTGAAAAATAAATTCATCATTTTGTATGCATGTTTTGCCTGTTTAATTCCCCGAGAAGAATAGGTCAACATTATGTCCTTCAGTAATTGCATAATACGATGTGGGTAAGCTTAGTTTCTACAACACAAATTAAAATTTATAATTTACAATATTTGAAGATACATCCTGACAATTCAAACAAAGAACAGGAGATTATTACATTCAAACATTAGTCTTTTACCTGGCAGTAGATCCCCTAAAATTAAACATAATAACTTATCTTGCACTTTTTATCATCCAACAAATTGAACATTTATCTTCCCCTCTCGCATCCTACCTTCAATCACTATCTTTAACAATTCTTCTCTACTCAATCCTTGAATCACCCATTTCCTCTGCATCCGCTTCATTTTGTCGATTATCCTTTCTTTCCACCATCTCCAGCACTTCCTCGTTTGTTTTTATATCAAAGCAATTTACCACTTTCTTTCTACACCACACTCACTTCTCCAAAGCCTCCAAATTTTTATTCTCTCCTCTCCTAATGCCAACTTTCCTAAGGGTTTGCAAATCTACATAACAAATCGATGTAGACAACAGTAAATTTACTGATCCATCTCTTCCATTTTTCCCTTTTACCTGGATTGTTAACTTAGCATCCTTTTCACTCACGACCCGATGCTTTGCATATCCTCGGGAACATGACAGTTCACTTCCAGAGTAGTATTTTACACCAATTATTAAACTAAAAATGTTATTACATGGAATTTATGAATATGATTCTCTTTCATGTTCCTTCTTCATATACACGAGGCCTTTTATTGCCTCTCTTACAAAGGAACAACCCTTTATTTATAATTGTAAATTGTACTCTCATTGCGTCCATTACGTGATGACATGAGGGAGTTTAATTCCGATGAAGATAAGTAGAAAATTTAAATTATCAGCAAAACAATCCCTATTACAACTGTTTTAGAATAAAAATAGCTAGAAAGTTATAATACGTAACACAATAATATATCATTCCGATTTCTTGACGTAATGAAAGTTATCTCATCGGAAAACGAAACCATCACTACATACTTGAAGTATATATCTTAGTTTAGAGAGATGCTTTGTAAACGTTTATTGTGGATCTAAACATGGATATAAAAAATATATTTACCTAATTTATAATGTAATAAACTCGTTTTTATTATTTTCAATATTTCATAATCCACTCATTTCTTTTCCTTATTATATTAATTATTTATGGTTGCGTGATGAGTTAATTATCTATAATTTATTATTGATAAAATAAAAGGAATTTCTAGATCTATGGTATATAAAAAGGCACCTTTTATATTTTCGGTAGAGCATTGACCTAAGAAGTACCTTTTCCTTTCTGCACAAATAATAATTTTCAGCTGAAATATACGAATAATTAATAAAACTATTTTTTGAAATGATATGTTAAATTATATGATTTGTAAAATTAGAAAGGAGCTGCTTTGTTCCAGATTTATATAAATTCAAATCATGATGACATTGTATCAAAGATAAAACTCAATTTTACGTAGGTTTTAATCCAACACGGCCAAGTTTCGCTTCTACATGGAAGCATCATCAGACGAATAAAAATTTTTTCAATCATATAATTTTTTCGAGTATATAATTTATATATGAGATGTGGATATTTTTATCGAAATCCGTGGGATATTGGAAAGTTTATCTTTGATAACATGGCTTTCCACCAACGCACGCCTTCTCATTTGGATTCCTCAATGATGGCATGGTATGTAAATCGATGTATATACAAAAAGCCATTCCTCGAACAACAAACATAATTTTTGTACAGCATCGTTTTGAATCTCGAGATACGATCACGCTTAGTGTCCAATGAAAGTAATTTGATTCGCTTCTCTTACCAGCATAAGTGGCCGTAGCCAGATCATTGAAATAGAAGGAATTAAACTCAATTAAGGACAATTAAATAAAGCAAATTGAGGATTGGTAAGCGACGTTCGGTTAATATACTGTTTCGAACTACAAAAGTTCATATATTTTTCAATGAAATATTTTGCCTAGGACCTAGTATAGCGCCGGGCTTATGAGAAGATCCTAAACCGAGATTTGAAGGTAATGAAGACAATGACATGAAGGTATTAAGACATTTGCTCCAGCGTGACAAGTAATTCTGAGTCGTTTACAGGTCTTGCTGGTAATGAGAGGGCACTAATTTTGGCAGTGACTATATTTAGAGCTATTAACTGAGATGAAATAGAAATTATCACTGCAAACAAATTTAACTTAAAGAATCTCTATAGTCTAGGTATGTCAATTTGCATCCAATATTTCTTTAGTATATCACATAAAAACTATTGAACTATTTATTCCATTTGTCTCGCCGAAGATAAATATCTCTTGAGTGAAAATAATTTATCGAATATGAGCATTCCGTGTAAAGCTCCAGCCAACCCAAGGCAAATTATATATTTTCACTGGCAATAAAATCTATTACTGCACTTAAGTTGATTGATTTTCAGCATTAATATATAGAAAAGAAATCAGGAAAAATAAAGACACCATCCGAAAATTAGAAAATTTAGCAAAGAAATGTCATGTGAAATTTTTAATACTTCATAGATGTGAAACCTATATATATGATGCTGAATTCAAACAAAAAGGGAACCGATCTAGGAAGCAAAAGGGAATGGCCGCAGTTGATAGCTGTAAGAGAAATAAAAACAATTGAACAGTTTACTGGCTTTATCATAGTGGGTAATCAAAATTTAAAATGAATATATTTCTATGTATCTGCTCCTTCGAACACCATCAAATCTTAAGAAATGTTAAATAACGAATTCTACATCTCGATATAAAATTCATCGTTCGTCATTATGAGAAAGAGGTCATGATGGCCTGATGATAACAAATATTGCCGCTAACTCGCATACTATTTCCTAAGCAGCCTGCTACGAAGAAGTCAAGGTCCAGTCTTAGAGTTTTACACAGGTTAGAGGTCTGGTCGAAACGAAGCATCTTTATGTGGCTCAGCCCATTCATAGGTGAACCCAACCAGAGTGCCCTTTGCTGCCCGAAAGAAATCTTTCCTAAATCAGCACAGACTTGACCGAACTCTATTTTAAGATAGATATTCATCTTCTCGAATAAAGTTCAACATGCCTTAATAAAGATTGGAAGTGCTTCTAATGTTATTGTAATATTTTTTAAAGCGTCAATAGTTGGAAAGGTAGTGCTATAAAATTATTCTTTTATACTTCTATTGTTGATCTTTAAATTTGATCTTTTATAATTTGCTTATAAAAAACATGTTTCAAAATTAGAATCCTTTATACATATACATGGGTGGTCTGAAAAGTTTCCGACATTTCTCTATTTCTCGACATAATATTACTTCAAAGTAGACTATACTTGTAGTCTATTGCTGTCATTAAAATTGTTTGTTACTTGCCGTACACTTAAATATTCTTAAACTGGTTTATTTGCGTTCTTAATTTATTCTCTAACAGAATACTTAAAAGTTAAAATAATTACTAGATATATACTTCCAATGCTTTCGAATTTCGTTTGTATGTAAAGACAAATAATTGACAAGAAAATGCAAAGGGAGTTTAAAAGTAATACAAGGTAATTAAGGAAAAATAGCACAATATTTTTCATTGGAAAAAATTGAAATTTGTTGAAACTCGGTGTTTGAAAACACAGTGCTGTTCTTTTCTCGCCTCTGAGTTATCACAGAGATTTTGAAAATGTTTTTTGATTTGTTCCAATAATTAATATGTGAAAAATAAGCATAGAGAATGCCGAGAAATATACGAGAAAATGGAATTTGAATCAAGATATTTAAATACAGAATCTAAATTATCCAATAAATAATTGCAATTTGGTGAAATGATATGTCACAGTCATAGATTTAGCATTCTCACTAATCGTATCTGACTCACTGAAATTTATTCTTTCATATCAGTTACTTCCGCGAGAAATACATGTAACATCCATTTTGCCTTTAGTAGGAGACCATTTTCTATAGTGATATATAAATTAAAGTGATAGATGTACGGGATGAGACGTATCATGAGAAATAAGGAAAATTTTTGCAATTATTATTTCCTCATCAAATGTTGTATTTTTATTGGTACCACAAAAATTTGATGACCAAAGCTTCGACGAACGCACCCTGAACTCCGGCGCACCGGACGACCGCCTGCTCTGCCGATACAACTTCAAATATATGAATTCAGTGCAAGAACCTGGCCAGGTTGCAATGAATAGCCAAACAATCTTTACGCAAGAACCAATAAAAATTAACGTTAATGACAGTGTGAAAAAGGAAGCTAGAAAAAAAATACAGGACACGGAGAGCCTGGGGAAATGGATCAGCGCAAGGAGCACTAGTGTATACGTATTGTACAGTTTCTACAGAGCTGTTTAAAGTACTTCTATGACTCTCTCCGAGAACTGTCGCGAAATTCCTCCAACAGGAAAATAAAACGGATTTTTATTCTCGAATACATCTGATGTTACTCATCCTGACCAGCGAAGAAAAAATTTGGCATCCTCGCGAGAAAATGACGCAAGTGAAAAAGTGCCATTTCTTCTTGTCCGAATGTGAGAAAATCGGTTCCGCAGAATATTATCGCGTCAGTCCAAGTAAAATACGGACGTAGGCCAGAGTGACGAAATGGGTTCTGTGCCTTTTTTTCATTTCGGAGCCGAATGAGCTCGTTTCTAAATGCTCCTAAGACTGGTTCTGCCGGGCATTTGCCTTATTTTAGAAAATAACACGAAGGCTGCATAATGGCCAACTTACTTCGAAGTAGAAAAACTATCGGAAAGATTATAAATGAGAATCGGAAGAAAGGGTGAAAATGCTATCCGAATTCTGCGGGATGCTTATTTCGCAGGTAACCGGCAAAATGTGACTTTTTCTCACTTTTATGGATTGCGAAGTTGCTGAACCGCAGTTCACAGAAAATTGTGAACGTAAGAAAAAGCTGCAATTGGCGAAAGTAGCGGCATGACGCCTACTTTTGCATTTCTCTGAGCGAAAGTCTTTAAATCAAAAGAAGAATCGAATCGAGGAAATTGATTCACGCAAAAGAGAGAAAGTGCGAAAAAAACAATGAAAATGTTTTTAAAAAATATTATAACTTAATCAGAAAATCAGACCAAAGAAAGAAGGAGAGTTAGATATTTGGCAATAATGCAGGATATTTCCTAATTTTCTTTCAAAGAACGCGATTTTGGACACTTGATGACGATGGGCAGTGATATTATGATGATGTTTGGTTCTGGCATTAATTGTTATGGTCAAATGCTTTTTCTGTCTCCAGCCTTCCTTGGAAACATTAATAAGTCATTGAGGACGGACGCTAGGGCTGCAATCACCATGATGGAAAAGGCGACCAAGTATCAAACAATAGCAAGCTTTACTCGAGCGGAACGACCTTCGACAGTAAATAGAATAACAAGGGTTCCATTCATATGATCCCACCAAATTTTAATCCAGTTTTGAAAGACAAGCGAGCGAAAGACAGTGCGCTAGACACAGAAGAAACATGAGTAATTCGTCTTTAAACAGATATCCACGAGGTATACTAGAATATTCACTTATTAGGGTGTCAAGCAAGAAGTAATCCTGGTAAATAGTTCACGAATTTCACTGTTCGACGTATATTATAATTTACTGAATGAGAATTCACACAGTCATATGGAAAAACCTTAATTCTTTACCATAAAGAAGAGAATGAATTCCATCGGGAAATACAGTCCGCTGCCCCCTATTCCTGTTAAATGATTCTGTAAAGACGTCCGGGAATAGGGTCAACAGCAGGGGGCCAAGCACGCATCCCTGATGGACACCAAATGGAGATGTAATCATCTTGAGAGGTAGAAGAGAAACCGGATGAGACGTTACAAACGAGAAGAGAGAAATATCAGAATTACTGATGGAACGATTAATCAAAATCGGGAATCGTAAATATGGGAACTTTCTGAGTATCGGAATCGGAGAATTTCCGATCTAATCACTGATTCCCTTAACGATTCTTTGAAAATGTATGTGTAACTAAATCTTCCAATATTATAGTAATAATTGGAAGATTGAATGGATAAATACTTTTCGATTTTAACTATCAGTAAGACCAAAATCTATATATCTTTAAAACGCCTAAAAAATAACGTGAATTAATTTTACGTATTCTTGTGTACATAAGTGGAATCTTATAGATTCTACCGAATTCTTGAACCCTTCATTCTCCATTGCTGTAGTTTGCTTCAGTTCCAAATAGAAATTTTATTTTTAACCTCCTTTTAAACATTGTTAAAATAGTGATTTAAACAGTTATTTACCAACAAATATGAAATGAGAGAAATGAGGCAGAAAATAGAAACTGGTGGGGTGATAACATTCATACATTATAACTCAGAGATTTTGAGAATTTTATATAAACGAGCTGAACTGCCCGTTGAATCTCAACGCGGAAAAAAATCAAGGAAAAATACCATATTATATGCAGTTAAATGGACTCGTGGTGAAATATAGAAAAAGTAACTTGACGAAAAACACACTGAAACCAGTGACAACAGTATGTTGACGCATGGAATTCGTCTTTCTATTTACATAATATACGGAACGTGATATATTTTCATAACTCTTATTGGTATTATTATCGAATTCCCACATCATAAATGACGGAAATTATTTTAATTTATAGAAAAATGAACAACTATTATCAAATACATATGTAAGTCAAAATACCCCGTCAAAAATGTCAATGATTAATTTAAATGTATCGGTTACTTTATCTGTCATAATCTTGCATGCAAAAGTCTACTTACTCTAACTAAACTTTTCGTAGATTTATAACCTAACCTATCACCATCAAAATGGCCGAGTGGTTAAAGTAACTGGTTCAAATTTCCTACATTACCAAAGATTAATCCAAAATAAATCCCAAGGTTATCCTTAGAGTTTTGAATCCCGTTTATAGAAATTATTTTTCCCGAAAATTTAGCTTTAGGTTTACTAAGAAGCTACGTAATGAAGCTAAGAAGTTTGTACAGCTCGCTTGTTTTAATAAAGCAATTATTTACGTGGTTAAGCTTTTGTTTATGTTAAATTTCGTTATTTCGCAGTCTAAAATGTATAGAACCCGAAATCACGTGTTACCATATCTTGTGGTTAAATAAAGCAATCTTTTACTTGGTTACACAATTGTTTATTTTAATGACGCACAATTACATAGATGTATAGATATTCATAATAACTTATGAATTTCGTATACTTCGTACTCTAAAATGCATATAAAATGGATCTCTCATTTTTTCAAGCAACACGCGTTGCCAAGGGTTTCTTTAACAAAGCAATTCCCCTTCCCTACTTAAAATATGAATTGATGGGGTACTCATATCATATTAAATTATCCGTATATCTACATACGTAACCCTTTTGTGCGTATGGTAGATGGTACACGCACTCTATTTCATCAATAGACTTTTGAAAAAATAATCCTAGAACTGACTTGCTTTAGCATAAGAGACACAGGAATTCTCCAAGCGCCGAATATCGGCAACCGTCGGGGGCAATTTGTCGGAAAAGTATCATCACCCTGGCGGCCGCCAGTTATCATAAACACCTATATCTATATATCTATCCTAGCATCCTTCCACTATTTCTTCTACTAACAATATCATTTTGGCCTATGTAATATGGATTTTTCTATGAAATTTAGCGAATTCTTCCGTCAAAAATGTCGGAAATCAATTTGATTTATAGAGAAATTTACAATTATTATCGCATGCATCTGATCCTTCTGAATAACAAACCATTCAATTTATCACTTTTCACTAACACAGTGGCTTTATATAGTAAATGAAAGAGGATTCGAATTTTTTCCTCTGAAATGTTCCATTTTATCCCCCGAAAGTTTATCTATAGCTTTAACATAAAATCCACGGACGGACAGACGGACAGTTCGCTAATTATATATATAAGATAGCTAGGCACTCAGGTGATTTAAAGAAGTTGTTCTTTATTCATTAAAATTTTACTGGAATCGGTAAAAATTTTGGTATCATCCCATCATTACTCAAAATATCTATGAGTAATTAATTATGATTTGAGATGGGGAGAAACGAGAGGAAGGGTAATACGAGGGAAGAGATACCGGCAGCCCTCATATTTAGCGGAGAGTTACATTTTTTTGTAACTCCGCAAAAGAAGATTAGTTGGAAAATATAGGATCCAGTTCCAATATTAGCGGAAATAGAACAAAAATGAATTTTCCTTTTTATTGTTGAAAGATGAAAATAAGGATGACATAATTATTTATTCACAAGAAATCTGATTTGTTTATTAAACGAGCATCAACGTCTAACAAGAGCGTTCGTATGAATGCTTCGTAATTTCCATGACAGGTTTATTGTTCGAATAGTTTCGTCAACGGATTGAAATCTTCAGGTGATTGTCTGCATAATTTTAGAGCTTAAATATAGGAGGAAGGGGAAGGAATATGTTTAAGATGGTTGGGGAGAGGGGAACAAAGTAGCGGGTAGGGAAAAAGGAGAAAAGGGTTAGGGAACAGATATTCATTCGTTATGAAATGCTTATATTTTCCCAAGATCTCAACGATTTCGAGGGCGTCGAGGCTGTGTCGTTTCTCAGGATGCAGAAGCCGAGGTTGGAAGACGCTGCGGCGTTTTGGTCGATAAGATGGTCAACTTGTGCAGAAACTTAACCCCAAGTGCAATTCTCCTCTTCCCCTTCTTATACTTAAGCCCCGCACTTAAGGAGGCTATCACCTGAAGATGTCAACCTGTTGGTGAAACTAGTATGAATAAACCTGCGCGCAGCTGCGGTAGAAATCAAAAAGCATTCTTCCTTTCAACATGTACTAAGTTTCACAAAATTACGCTAGATTATATTAATTTCATTTTATAGCCAATTACAGCTGACGATGAACAAAAGTGAATGAAAAATGAAAAGATTATATACATTATGAAAAAGAACAAACAAAACTATATATCAATTATAAGGGTTTAAGGAGACACTTCAGAACAGACAACGGATCAATCTCATGCAACGATACCTAGGGTTGGGTTAAGGCGGAGATAAAAAGGATCAACGGTGTTCTTGGAAGAAAAAGAGTTTAAAATTGAAGGTATTCCAAAAAAGATGGACATTTTTATTACTGATAGACGTGGAGTATTCAAAGGGAGGATATCAGCGAGTTGTTCTTGAAGGAACCCAAAAATTGAATAGAGAGAGAAAGAGTGGAGAATCAACCTTATTGTTGATAATATTACATAGGTAAATAATGTATGAGAAATTTAATAGAAAGGAGATAAATGTGTTTTAAAAGATATGGTTTTGACATATTACTAAATGGCGGGACACAGAAAGAGACTATTTTAAAAAGAAATTTAAGACTCGATGAAGAGTAGAGAGGTTTGGCTCGGAAGACATGGCCCCTATAAGAAAGAAATAAGAAAGGAGTGGAAGAACACAGCTTCAGAAAATCAGATCCTTGATTTCAGTAAACCAATAGAGAACCATCCCATGACGAGAAATAGCCCTGTTTTTTAAATAATTTATATGTTCTCAAAAGTTTAATATTTTTAATTGTTAATGAGGGAAAGGAATGTAACATAAATGTCATATCTAGTTTGAAGCTTATAAAAGGAGGAGAGAGTGATCAAGGGTCCCGAACGCTTTAGCAAAATCAATGACATAAATATCTAATTGTTAGTTTATTTTGGTATAATCAACCAAACGAAGAGAGCATAGATTCGTAAGACACAAGCGTATAGGAAAATAATAAATTAAAAATTAATTTAATTAAACGAGTAATAAGATGAAATTTCTAAGAAACTCTGTATTAAAAATCAATGAAATAAGCAAAGGTTGCCTAACTCGCTGGAGCCTGTTTCGTTGATATTGTAAACATCGTAACTATAAAACTGCGATATAAAATAGGGACTAAAGAAAATTGTTAAAAAAGAAACTAAACTTGCAAAATGAAATGTTAAAATTCATTACTTGTTTATGTTAAAAATTTTGTGATGACGTGGATGGAGAGATTGCAGAAATCAGTTACAGGTTCTAAAAATGCAGATGGATCATATTAAATGAATCTTTGCAGCTTAAAATATAATTTTTGAGGCAAAAATATTCTATTGTGAATCGAATTTAACACGGCTGTAACAGCTTACGATCCTAAGAAATTCCCCTACTCCTTACCTTAAGGATTCTCTTAATCTTAATCTTTTATATAAAGACTCCCTCATTCCTAACCAAATTGCATTCATTAAGATTTGCCGGGGACTCCCTTCCCAAGGCAAACACTTATTAAGCCAGTCACGATCATAACAATAGCATTTGTTGTTTTGATGAATTCACCTAGCCAAAATGCCTCGGTGACTAACTATGAAGGATAGCTAAAATCTCTACTCAGCTGCAAGGCTAACCAACAGTATTCTTCACCATCTTCCACTATCTATGGTTCACTATGTATGGTTACATTTAGTTTTTTATATTTTTTCATTATTTACGTTCGTCCCTTTCTCTGACTTCCTATTACGTGATGATCGGCTAAGAACGTCTTTTTAAAATTTTTGTTTTGGTATTTAGCAAATAGCAATGCTAATATTCGGAAATTGTATAATATTTATAATGAATAAGAATCCAATGATGAGAAATCAAATTAGTGCCTTGACTCAGAAGCTTTTAAAGCCACTTTTCAAAGGAATCAAGGAAGCTGTAAACATACTCATGTAATTAATTACACGGATTTCCTAATAGCTTAGAATGCACAGCCAAGATTGCAATCAATTTTCACTCAAATTCAAGACCTCTGAGTAAATACTGAGTGATGAAGCACATTCATGAGTTAACCCCCTGATGATTAATTCACTACGCCTGAGATAATCCTGAAGGATGAAGACGATGAAAGTATTCTTCCTTTATAGCCGCAAGCGTTATGGATAGTAGTATTGTGTTTCCTGGGTAGCTAAAAATGAAGAGCTGGTCGGAAAATTTTCACATTCCTTCCAACAGGAGGTATTCTATGAAAAGAAATATTTTAAACTTATCCTGAAAACAGTTAATGGTAAATATCGATTACCCAATTTTTTCTCGTTATTTCCTGTTACAGTTGCTAGGCGTTTGACAAGATTAGCTTTACTTTTTTCTGTCGTAAACCCGCCATTCCCTAGGCAAACATTCCAATCTTTTCCGCCATCTTAATTCGTTCAACAGTTTAATTAAACCCTTTTCCAACGGCGATGCATTTAGCATACCCGCTCTATCATTATTTCTTCGTGCACATCGATGTCTTTTAGTTTTCACTGTTTTGTGTTTCTAATTCACTTTTATATTTACCGGATCCGTTATTCTGTTACGGGCCTAATCGATTTCATGTTGCATCTAGACTAATCTTATATACAAATCAGAACTTATGTACTCTGTTCCATGTTACTCTTACTATCATTACTCTCACTGGAGAACCATTATTTGAACAATTTTCAAACTTCGCAGTTCATAAATCGTCACAAGTTGAAGAACATTAGCTACTTTCGGCTCTCCTTACGGTTTCAGGTTCGATTCAACGCAGGATTATATTTTTCCATAAGTGCTCAATCAAATTAACTGAATTAAAAGGAGTTCCGAGATATTTTGTTTCTCTCCTATCGTAAAGGTAATCTAATCACTCTATTTTCGGTACATAAGTGGATTAAATTTTGAATTTGATAAAATAAGGAATAAAGCGAGTAATTCAAAGATTAATTCTTAGTAAAATGTCGCGTTATTATATTTTAAATTACCAAGATAAAAATGATTTTAAATTCATCACATGAGATAAATTTTAAGCTTTAAAGATTTCTCCTCGTGTCGAAGAAGGGAAAGCAATGGAGAGAGGAAGGAATGTTAGGAAAAGTTCCACAAAACTTCCATATTATAAAAAAATGACACTTAGCCGTTATCTTAAAAACCAACGCTCTTTATAACGAAAAATATTAATGAAGTGTCCAATATTCTCCATTATATATAGTAAATTCATTTAATAAATAAGCGACCAAAATTACTAAGATATAATGAAACTATTAAAAGAAAAGAGGAATTTTCGAAAATAATTACTGATAAATTGAAAACGAATGGTGAATCGCTGTTTTCTCCAAATCGATTCAAGAGAGGGACGGTTGCTCTTCGTGATTAAGCTCAATAACACAACGATAATGATGAACAGATTGGAAAAAAACGCGGTTGTCAATCTACAGCTTCACTTCAACAGTGTTTATTCTGTGATATAGACGCACGGATTAGTTCCGAACTCAGTAAAGAGATTCGATGACTACGAAGTGCGTCGTATTTCTGCAAATGAAAATAATCCGATCTTCAGCGAAATTGAGTGGAGAAATAGAAGGATGCGAGCGTTAGAGTGAAGAGTCTTTGAGACTGAATGGCCAATGGAGTGCGAAGAAAACTGTGTGTGTCAGTTTTGTTTATTCCACGCCCACGATGCCCCGAATTTCGCTGCGAAATGTCTTCGGACGGCAGATATATTCCTTTTATTCTGACCAAGACGCCTATTTATGGCTACTGACGATGCCGCAGGAGTGTTTTAGAACTTCGATTCGAGATAATTACGATTACAAGGGATAGATTGATGATGTTACGCTTAAACTTAAATCTGGATGGACAAATAAACGCATGCTATTCGATGATAGCTTCTCTTTTGCAATATCCAGAACTATAATTATCTAGCTGGAAACATCCGGAATCACTGGGAAAATAATTAATATTTTGAAGAAACTGTGACGTTTTCGCTTCTTGCAAATTAATTAATATATGCTGAAGGTATACTTGAATGCAAAAGTATCACTAGATAGTACTAGATATTTGGGTAGATTTAGATTTCCAACAGGACTTATATCCAAGAAAAATATTGGCAGCGAAAATTTTATACACTTTGCTTAGGTCTATTTTCAGATTTTCCTGGACCATTTCAATGGTAAATATTTACAAAAGAGAACCTGTTTCCCCCTCGAATATTTATAATGACAACTCTAAGCATTATTTCTTAATTTTTAAAGACACAATTTCTTTTACATGAAGAGAATAAAGGAACTATGAAGTGTATACTGCCGATTACCGATCATTGCTTTCATTTTTAAATATCTATTCTATTCTCAGGTAACATTATTCATATGAAGCTCATAATATTAATTTATTAGGTTTCTTTTGTAATATAACGGATACGGGTGACATTCCTTGCATATGGCCAAATTACAAGTTTCGAATGAGATAAAAAGGGAGGAAAAGTAAGGAATCCTTCCTTAACACATTTTGTAAAATATGGAAAAGTAGTACCCAGGGAATTTTAAAACTTTAATATTCATCTCACATTCTCCTTTTCTCGTTCTCGTTAAATTGATGAGATGCGCGTATGATAATATTTACCTTGCATAATAGCTAATATTTATCCCAGATGTGTTATCTGAAAATTAACGATTCATGGGTACCGTCGCAGTAGAATGATGAATACAGTTTTTGATAAATACAATATAATACTTTCTCCGATCATATTCACAGAAATTCAGGCTCTTCCCACCAATGATCTATGTATATTTCAATAAGATGTATAATAGATAGAATTATCAGTGTTAAAAATTTGCGTCTATCAATTAGTACATGCATTTTTCCTTCGCTTTGATACAAAACAGAGAGGAAAAATCCACAACTATAATTAACCGAAGTAAAACACGGCAGGTTTTTTAAAGCTGCGAAGTAGTTCCGTTTTGTGTACCTCTCTGTATTTAACAAAATATGCTTTTTAATTTTCTCATCATAATGATCTGTAAGGGGAAATTATATGAAAATTTTCAGATAAAATGAGTAAAAAGGCGGTGCTCAGACTTCTGCGCGTTATATACCTTTATAAGACGTCTTCTAGCATCTCATTAATTCATTCAGAGCTTCCTAGAATTTCTAGGTGACATAAAAGTCAGGGATTTTTTAATAAAGTGCTTACCATTAAAACTTACTTATATATAAATTGTTTAATATAATATTATTTGAATGTAGAACAAGATTCACCCAAGCAACGAATATTGAACTGTGAATTATGTTAAGTGAATCTGATCTGCTTCAAATTGAATCTGCTCTCAAAGAATTAAAATTTATCTAAAGATATCGTTTATTTAATTTTCAATGGAGCAGAGTGACTTCATTGATAACTTGCAGATGAAATTAACGTACATCCAGATTATACAGAAACATCTTCTTGCATAAAGAGGGAGTGAATTGTTTCCAAAGAGAAGAAGTGAGCACACAAATGAAAGGATCTAGTGAGTGGGTAAAAAGTATCATGAATTGAAAGATGGTCCAAGACTCAAGTGAACGCGTTCGATAGGAGAAATTGACGGCCATGTTGCTTTAATCTCATCCAATTATAGGTCTCAAGGTGGAGGGTAACTTTTCGTTCCGCCCTCTTGTAACCGGATACTACAATTATGCGTCGTAAAAATAAATAAAAATGAGGAACTGGTTAAAGCATGGAACCTGGCGTTATAGAAGTAACTTTATAAAAAGGATGATAACATTATTAAGAAGCTATCAGCGAGTAAAAAAACGGAGTATGCTCTCTCTTTATGCGGGAAATATGATAATTCTCTAAATCAAGGCAGTAAAACCGCAATTCATTTTGTAAAGTAGCAATGGCAACTATGAAGTAGTCACATGAGGGGAAGTTGAATTAAGGTGATTATTCCTCTCATGTGGGATCTATAAAATATAATGATTAATACCGAGATAACGACCGAATAGTCAAAATGTAACCCGATTATATAGAGGAGTTTGACATAACCGCTATAAGTTTGAATAACAATCCACAGCCGAAGCCACAAACTTCGAAGATAAATCAATCATATGACGTATAGGATCTGTCAGAATAATTAAAAACTGAAGTGCAGCTATCGTGGGCTGGATCCTTGAAGGTCCCTTATTCCGTAAATCCCTGTAAGGAATGTACGTATTTTAGCATATTTTGAACATTTTTATCGCCTCTTTTCTTTGCCTTTTCCAACAATGCAGAGAAATATGTCTGTTACCTTGAGAAAGAATGTAACGTAGCATTCAGATAACTAGATTTTCGTATTATAATCATATAATATTTTGGTATTCTGGTTATATAGCCAGTTTTTGACACTTGACATTAAGTGCCTAACGGCATAGCGGCATTTATCCTAGGCATTCTTTCGTAACATATACCCAAGACGTTAATTTTTCTCTCTTCTCATTTTTGTTCATTAGCAAAATTTATTTCTATTATGTAAATTTCGTGTCTATTTTTTCGATATAAAACAGTATGTAAACCTTTTCGGAGAATTCATTAGCTTTAACATTAGCAAGCCTGGCATCCAAAAACTTCTGTCAATTATTCATCCCCTGACCTTTTTTGTCCAAATTTCCAATATTTCCAATTCTTCGCTTTCGAATGTTATCGCTTATATTACCAATGGCATTGTTTAAGTTGAGATGAAGTTTGTTCTAGTCATTCTCATAAAACTAAGGCCGTAAGGAATCAACTACGATACATTTGTGATTTTTAATTGCTAAACTCATCGTCGAACTGAATAATTTTAGGATATAATGTTTTCATAATAGAAATTAAGAACCTAAGAAATAGGAAGTATAATTCTCAAATCTATAGATTAATATTACTTATTATTAGAGGAGTAATCATCATCGTAACTCACTCCCCTAAGCTACATTGATACCACGGTAATCCTAGAGTCCTAAGATTTCGAAAAATGAAAATGCGGTTGGAGTAACGACTCAAAGGGAGGTGAAAAGACGACATTTGTCACGGTCTTACGTATTGAAAAGCACATACAGCTTTGAAGGTCGAAGAAAAACTGTCACATTTATTCCAGCACAGGAAAGCTGTTTTCCACTTCCTTTTTTCTCCATTCATGGCTTTCATTCGCAGACAGAAGTAAGGCCATGAGATGGAAAGAGATGGAACAGTCGTGACCTCCAGATGTGCGGAAAATGTCGGAGTGACAGCGATTATCAGCACGCTAAATCGCTTCTTAATCCGTAATGCACATCTTGCGGGAGATTCAACCGTTGAGGGTGGAAACTTCTTCAAATTTCTTTGCTACCGATAGCGGTAAAGGATGATTAAGAATAAGGGGCGCAATGACCTTATGAATAACACACTCGTCACTGCAATCAATAAGGATAGATCACGATTTATACTACTTATCACTCATACCTCGGTTTCTTTCATGCGACTGCAGCCATGAACAGACCGACAAGGAAACCTATTTTGAAGTTGAGAATCAAATAAAAGGGGAAATACTTGCCCTTATTAATTTAGGTATGCAAATTGCGAAAATGCCATTTCTCAGTATCACTTATTTTTCGTTAGCGTTCATAAGATCACAGCCATGAATAATATCATGCATCTGCTAATTGTCTTATTGTTGAGATAATCATTGTTTTATTTGAGAAATTTCATGTTTTCATAAATGACGTTTTACCATTCTTTGTATACCAAAGAGCGGAAAAGCTTTAAAACGTTAATTTTTCAGTAAATGATAAAGAGGAGCATACTTTAGCCGTGATATGGCTTTCTACAAGGTAACACCTGACCGTATCGGCGTCATTAATTTATCAGTTTTTTGGCAATATTTTCTCAATGTTGGGTATATAACTATCAAAATAAAAGAAAAAGCTTTTATGCTCTTTCGTATACAAAGAATAGTAAAATAATATTTAACATATGAAAACAAGGAATTTCTCAAATACGACAGTAATTATCTCAATAATGAAGCAGTTTACAAAAGAATGATCATTTTCGTGATCAGCTCCATTTAATTAGTAAAAATAAGTACACACATTCACTTTCTTTTTGCCCTGAACTCCAAAATAGATTTCCATATGAGACAAAATTAATAAAAGATAAACTTTCCTCTGTACTTTACCAAAAGAAAAATATTATTTCATTAATCTCCATTCTGTAGCAGGAATTTACTATTCATGTATTTTAGTCAAGACTGTCTTGTTTGTCCATAGATGAACTTTTAAATTTGCACATTAGCAATTATAGTTGCCTTATAAATAAAAGTTCCTTTTTATTTTACCAATATTTTAGAATCCGAAGAATAGAAAAATTCATCTCGTAAATGGCATTAGAATTGAAATAATTGAAGTTTTACTAAAAAAGGCGAGAATTTTGTTACTTTATAAGTCATTTAATTACAATGAAGAGATACTATTTTTAAAACCATTTTTAAAGTGATTAGGAAACGTAAAAGATATTTTTAAATTTTCATCACTTTTATCAATTTAAAAACAAGTTACTTCAACAAAAATGAATTCTGGTGTATCTTCTTTCTACATTCCGATTTCCCTCTATCTGACCCATAACAAGTCTTAATAATGCAATTTCAATCATCCTGATTCGTATATATATGAATCCTGATACGAACCAGGTAAATTTTCCCTATTTAATTTTATGATTTATACATGATATTGATCATCATCATGCTGTAAAATTCATACTTTAACATAAGGCTATCACATACCGCCTTACTATAGAATGTTGTATTCTTTTAAACCAGTCTTTAGAAAGTCGCTCAACTTAAAGGTATGATCAGCCGGCATCATAATCGCATGCTAATATCTCTGGTGAATTTTCTATAATTTGGCAATGAAGAGTTAAAGGTGATTACTCGTTGAATTACTTCTGCGTTATCGACCGCCAATTAATAATTCCCTACAAGACTGTAGTTACAAGATTATCTTGTTTGGGAAGAAAGGTGCAACGAAGTACAAGAGTTCAGTTGTTTACTGCGTTAAAAACTTTATTTACCTTTGAGTGGCATGGACTCTAATAGGTTTTAACGAGACTCAAATATGTCCGCAATGTTAACGAGAAAAAATGAAAAAAGCTTTGTGTACCTGCTGGAGTTCATAGGTTTTCTACGTTTGCGGTCGTTTAAGAAGCGGCTAGGTCCGTGGCCTCCGAGGAGATGCCTTAATCCGGTTCGGACGTTGACCTATGAGAAGACTTTTAAGAGGACCGAGTGGGTCGTAAGCGGACGAAGAAATCCAAATTACTCACAGTCATTATTTTAAAGGCGCATAAACCGCAGACTCAAGGAAAGGCCGAGAAGCTGTGCAGAGAGAGAACTCTCTCGTTACTCGGCGAGCGGTTATCGCGCCCAACATCGAATGAGACGCAGAGGGACGATCAAGTCATCTCCGTTAACAATAAACGATCGTCAACACCACACGCCCCTTCCAAAGGCCCAGCATTAGGGCTCCATTAACGGGTTTGCGTGCGGCGAGAGCGTGGATCGACTGGAAATGCACCTCCGCACCCCACAAACGACTCCGCGGATGTCTTAATTTCGGAAATTCGCCGCCCAAGCCGTCGTTTCGAGAGTCATTTCGAAGCCGAGCGAAGGCTGGAGGAGGACGAAAAGTCATGTGGCCGCAGGAAGATTGAGACGCCAGAGGATAATTCCCGGTTATGCCATCCGGAGAAACACGAGCGATGGTCTTGGGAGTGTATGGGAGCGTCGGCCGAGTGGCAGACCCAGGTCCACAGGCGACAAAAGAGTCGTCCCCTCCCTCCCACACCGCCCCCCCCCCCCCCGCTCCTACGACCCCGAGAACCGTCCGACGCATCGAAAGAACTTTCCCGTGTAAATGCCTCTGCTCGGCCCAGGAAAGGCCGCTCGGTAAATATTTGAAACACGTTAATAATTAATCCGACAATAAGGCACGAGGGAGGGCGATGAATGGCGCACGCAAATGCGAAACAAAAGAAAGACAGAAACAAATGAGAAAAGAAAGGCGCGCTCGGTGGAAGGAGGGCGCTCGGATTCTGCGAACTGGACCCCAAAGAGAGCCCACGCAGCGCATTCACGAAGCCAAACAGTCTTCTCTCGATTAACCCTCTATCACGTTTCGGGAGAACCACCGAGAAAGCTGAGGCCATTCGAGAACCTCGCTCTCCGAGGAATGCCGACGAAGCTTAGCAATGAGCAACCAGTAATTGCATTGCTGCTTCGGTGCCTATGCAAATTAAGAAAATAATTGAGAGGAGACGCGCGTGAGGATGACGGCATGGACGCCGACTAGGTTCATTGCATGACCAGGAGTCGAACCAGGAACCCGTGATGTCCGCGTACCACGCTATCCATGTAATAGACAAGACTTCCATTCATTTATCATTTCGAAATCCTCGCGAGCATCGACAATTCGGTAAATACGGATGGGTGATATTAGGTAAGCGCAAGCATCCAATCCTTCGCCGGTGGTCGAACCCCGGACCTCGGCGTTGCTAGTTGTGCGCGCTAACAATTACCAGGAGAAAAACGCGATCCCGCACCTCCAATATGGTTCAATTTAGATAATAAAACGGCTCTCCGCCGCTCTCCCTCTTATCGTCCTTCGGCTCGAAGAAGAAGATGTTTCATTCCATTCTTCTCAGCCACCCACGGAAAATGCGGCAACAGTGTACACCTCCCGAGCCTCTCTCTCCCACCCCCAGAAATCGAAATACTGCTCCCCCTCCCACCGGAGGAGGCCTCGAGGGTCGGGCGAGTGGGAGGGCCCGCCGTCGGAGCCCTGCTTGCTGCCGGAGTAATGTCTCTATCTGCGGGCGGAGGGGCGGCGGTCGGACCTTAAATCACTCTCCCCTCCGAGTGGCTGCTTTTGTGGATGCGCTGACCGTAAGGCAGCTGACTCTCGGAGGCCCTCTCTCGGCAACGGCATTCCGGACCTCTATGGCCTCTATTTATCCCTCGCCTTCTATTTTCTGTTTCTCCTCGTCTCGGAGGAACTTGCTGTGACGAGCGGAGGACAGGGCGAGGAGCGGCCAAACGAGGGACTCATCTCTTATTATATCCACCGAAAATCACTCCTCCTCTTCGGGAAAATGTTCCGCTCTCCGACCGACCGCCCCTCTCCTCGATCGCATAATCTACGCCCTTCCCCGGATCCCTTCCACCTCTAATATAGACATTCCCACAGAAACATTTACTTTGGTGGCGTCCCTTGTACCACTTTCGAATTTCCTCCATGTTCTCCTCCCCGAGTCCTTCCTTCCTCCTTCTAACTCACCTAATCTCTCTCTCTTTCTCTCTCTTGGAGTTGTTGGCTAGCGACGCTGCGGTTCGCTGTTCGAGTCCCGACACATGGGTGATCTCTCCTATGGGTCTGAATGAAGAGCGCTGCTTCCGCACATCACTCATACGGCGAGACCCACCGATCATCTCCAATGAGAACCTTATTAAAACTTAAGTTGCGGTAATCTTGCAACATCCGCAAGGTCAAATAAAAAATAGGGAAGGTCTTAGTTACCAATATAACCCTTTATTCTGTCTTTCGGCTACATAATTCTATTTCAGCGGAATCTCGATTTTATCCAGCGTATTCTGTTTTTTAGATTTATTTATGAATCAAAATAACATGTCTCGTTAACAAAAGACATACAATTTACATTATACGTTTAAATCCCAATAATATTGGAAAATTGTTTTAAGGAATTTATTTCTTTAAGCACATGCCAACAAGGTTATATCCGAATTCATGAACTTTTTAGTTACTTTTCAGAGAACAGTTAACAATAATATCCCAAAAAATACAATATCTCAGCAGATTGCAATAAAGTTTTACATTCTTCTATATACACTCACTCTATTCACTTTCTTTATAATTACGTTCTTGCCCTTAGGAGGTATGAGTATGCTGTGCACTGACTCACACAGGATGTCGATAAAGTATTCAATGTGGAATTTCATATATTTCCCTCCAATCTCCAACATGGGAAATACAAACTAGCAACACCAGATACAAGCTCACTTCCTATTTATTTCTAATACAAGTAACGCTTAACGAGGTCATTTATGAGTAAAATTAGCGAAGGAAAACACTCAACCCCATCGACCTGAAGGAATTTCGTTTTTCGAAGAATTATTCGTAAGGATAATTATTTTCAAAAAGTTATCCATTCTTTCATTTCCATTAGCTTCACAATATCACATCATTAGCGGACATTGGGATAGATTTTTAGACTGCAAAAGCGCTTCAAAACAGACTCTTAGTTATTCGTATTCTGGACTCCCCACGGTTACATTTGAGTTCCTCTCGGATTATCGCTCGATGTGACTCAATTGTGCTCATCGTGACGTGGCCATTCTCTTCCTTTTCTCGCTCATATTTTCGATGGCTCCGAATTCCTTCGCCGTGGGTTGATCCCTCTTTCTTTCTCTCCATCCCAACCTTTTCCCGCGCGGCACACACGCCTTCTCTCGAACTTCGCGGCACACTGTAGACACACGCATTTTTTCCCGTCCCAGGAGGGATCCTCACGAACAGACCGCGATGAATTATACAGTGATTAAAAAATGAGATATCTCTAAATCTTGCTCTAAAATATAATAGCAACGCTAGATTTTGGAACCACAGTAAACCACGGCATACCGACTTTCTTGCGGGAAGCTATTGCACCGCTTTGCATTAGATGCCGTCATTTGCAGGCGATGGAGGGGAATAGCCGGGTCTCGAATACGGGCCCCTAGCACGTGACGCGAGATTCCCTTTCGTAGAGAGAGTCTCTAATCCGTCTCCTTCTTTTGCCCTCACGCTCGCCTTCGAAGATGAAGGTCCTGTCCGTTGCTTGGAAACATTGGTGCACCAGGGCCCAGAAAAGGAAAGAATCCACGTTGGCACACTGCAGATGGCGCTACGAAACTCAAGTTGGATGAACCTACTTCTCTAGGATCTATTCTTCATCCATTCCGAATTTGTTTTTACATAGCCACAATAATCGCTGGCCAATTACAATTGGAGTGAAGAAAACTAACAAAAACATCGATGCCAAAGGACGTCTTCAGATGACAGGCTAAGGAGACCAACTCCTAATAGGACAAGAATAACGGCCGCAGAATTAATCCCAATTTTTTACACAAAATAATATTATGAAATAGATCAATGCCTTAATGAAAGAAACTAAAAATACAGAAAACTGTGGACACCATAAAATTATTCCGCTCCCTCTAGCGGTTGAGATTATGAGGTGGATTTTAATGATGAATCCATAATAACTATATATAAAATCAGAAATTTATGAATATGGGTAGGATATAGATTAAAAAATTAACAGATACATCTACATCTACATATGTACCCTGCAACCCGCCTTTCGGCGTGTGGCAGGGGGATACTCATTGGCAGGGGAGATACTCATTGGCCAATGACTAAAACTATCACGGTAAAAACAAATAGGATGTTATGCTATCAACAATATTCAATAATTTACCAGATCAACTTTGCGACAGGCAAAACACATCTGTGAAAGTAAAAGTGAGAATAAAAGACTATATCCTGAAGAAATTTACTTTGCATTGGCGGCATTTATTTACGAACACAAGAGTTCTGCCAATTCTGCCGATTATTTTTTTCAGGACCTACATCTTCGTCTGCTGATGTCATAAAATTAAAGTTTCTTACTATCCTATTTTATTTTATTTATCTATACCTTGAATTAAGAATTTCCAGTCCCTTCAATTTATTTTCTAGCAACTGAATCAGAAATTCTCAGCAAATTTTTTGTTAGTTTGTTTTATTTCAAAGTAATGTTCCTACGTAGGCTGCCGTAGTACTGGTTTTTATAAAACTGCATGTTGTTGGGGATTTAAACGTGATAATTATTATTTTGGAAATTCCCACTGTATTACATCATGTTTACAAAATATGAGACATGTAGTACGTCAACGCAGGTTGAGTACTTGAGAAATCCAGCAGGTAGCTGAGAGGATCTTAGCGGGATTCCTCCAATGTGAGTTCTTCGTAATATTTTCTTTGATTTGCTGCAATAGCTTTCAATAACAATTTCAATTTATAGTTCAACAGTTTCATTATATTTTGCATTATCCAAGTGATCCCTAAGAGAAATTAGATTCGCTTAAAAAAGGTGAGGGAATATTAAGTGGGTTTCTCTAAAGTGAGTTTTTGCAAATATTTTATTTGCAACGAATACATACATCTGCTTAGGTAAAATAAATAATGAAATATATTAATACAATTAAATACAATGTACATGAAAATCCCCCGTTAAAAATGACGGGACTAAATTTAACTTATGACATACGCATAAATACTCGTATCTGGTCCTTGATTATCAAAAATAAAAATTATATGTTATATTACTATGCAAGTAAATCAATTAATATTAACTAACCCTCGTGATAAAAACTGAAGCTATAAATATGAACGGAAGGCCCAAAAATAACATGATAAAATTTTATTAAACCTAATATGTGAGATCACCTTAAAAAAACTATCAGGTAATCAGGTAAGCAAGAAATAGTATTGCTTTTCAGTGGATTTAAAATCACAGAATACAAATTTAAAGCATCTAAAGCATAGGTTACCCTATTTGTAAATATCTATTGCTGAATTATGATTTTGGAGGTTTAGTAATATTTAAGCGTAACTGTCATATTGTCTGTAATTATCTGCCATGAAGTTTAACTTAAATTAATTATCCTTTTTGTTAAATAATAAACACATTCAGAACAGCCGAGTGGTTAGAGTGTCTGGTTTAATTTGCCAAAACTCCAACTTTTCCAAAGTTTAATCCCAAAGTCCCTCCTCAGTGGTTCAAATCCTACTCATGGAAATTTTTTTTCCGGAAAATTAAGTTTCAGGTTAGCTAAGAAGCTTCATAAGAAAAAGCTAAGAAGTTTCCACAGCTTGTTTGTTTTAATAAAGCAATTCTTTACATATTTAAGCTTTTGTTTGTTTTAAATGCGCGAAAATACAATTATATTTATAATATCTCAAAATATTTATAATATTAACCTTTATTTCGTACTATAAAATTCATAAAACTTTTATTTCGTTCTCATTTTGTCTCACTTCTTCATACATGTATTACCATACATAATATGTATGCAACGTTATATTATTAATTATTTTCTGATAACTTATAATCAATAGTAAAAATACGTATGTATACATAAAATATATACATATTTTATATACACGCAAATACAGTATTATACTCATTTGACAATTCTTATTAATATACTATACTATTATTAATATACTATACAATTTTATAAGTATTACTGTAGATTTCGAATGGTCATTTTTATTTCCCAGTCTAAAATGAATTAAACCCGAAATTACGTTCTTAATATCTTTGATTTTGTCATAAATTACGTGTTACCATAGCTTGTGTGTTTTAATAGAGCATTTCTTTAATTGGCTACGCAATTGTGATTTTAATGACGCAATATTACATAAAAATATAGGTATTCATAGTAAATTTATAATTATCGTATATTTTGTACTCTAATGATATAAAAAGTTTACTTTAGTTATTTTCCTTCATACATCACATGTTGTTACGGCTTCTTTTCAAATCCCCCCTCCTTACTTAAAAATGAATTAATAGGGTACTTTTATCTTATTTATTTATCCGGGATACTTTTATCTTTTTTTATTATATATAAATATACTAATCTAATTAATTTTATAACTACATACGTAATCCTTTTGGGCGTATAGCAGAGAGTACGCGCTCTCTATTCCATTAGTAGACTTTAAGAAATTAATCCTACAATCGACTTGTTTTAGCATCTACATCCACTTACTCACTATAACATTTTGGCTTATGTAACATGGATTTTTCATTGTAATCTAGTGAATTCTTCCGTCAAAAATGACGGAAATCAATTCGATTTATAGAAAAATATACAATTTTGATCTCATACATCACATAATAAACCATTAAATTATTCACTAATCTTTTACACCTTGGCTGAATAAATATATACACATCGGTGATCATAATAGAAGATATTGTAAATAAAGAAGATCAAAAATGTTTGCAACAAATAATAAATAAAAAATTAAATTAGGTCAAAATGGCGGCCCACGAGCAGGATGCGACCCTTCAACTCGTCTCGTAAAACTAGCATCTTAAAGGTGTCGTTTCAATAATGCAACATAAAAAATCACCTTCTGAACCTCTCTTTTCGTACATTTTAATTTATAAAAAGAAATCACGAGAGTAGAAAGTTTTCCGCAAAATTTATCCCATACCTCGGAGGTATGCACTTCTGCAAAGATTTTCGTGCTTGAAAATTTATGAAACAGCTCACGAGTCACGACTAGCAGTTGAAAATCTTTCTGCAAACAAGAATAATCACAATTTAAATTTCCAAATTTTGAGAAGTTTAGTTGAGGTAAATAATGATACGTTTCTAGAAAAAATCGTAAGATACATATAAAATTAAAAATTTAGTAGTATTACCATCACTAACTCTATTTTTATTTTTGTCTATCAGCCAAAATATTATGCCTATAATTACATATACGTCCATTATTAACTCTGTGCGTTTCCTTAAGATTATTTAATAGTGATATATTTATCTTAAGTGATGTAATTATATGTCAGCTGCCAGTAACTTCCACAAGATAAAATTTACTTCGTTTTTCTTTGGAGGCCTTTTTTCTTTTAATATATATATATAATTTTTAATAAGAAGTATTTGCCTTTATCGGGAAGAGGTACCATAAAAAAGAAAATTGATATAAAATGTAGTTTTTGATTTGAAATCTAGAGCATATTGATCATCAAGACTTCGACGACCGTCAAACGTCATGCTTTTCGGCTTGTCCGTGACTCTGTACATGGTTTTATTTACATATTTTAGTCTATCCTTAACCGTTTCCAGGCATCTTCCATGTATGTCTATTATAAATCCCCGTTAGTTCATAAGTCCTTTTTCTGATTCTGAAGAATGGCGTTTGACGCTACGAATTTATATTTCCGCAAAACTCTATTGAAAATTCTCTTTTTTGTAAATACTTTGAAAACCATACCTTCCCATCATTCTCCCTTGCTTGTCTTCTCCATCGACTTGTTTCTAAATAATTAAATGCAGCATTATTCCAAATTTAGCAGTTTCATTTATGAATCCCTTATTAATGATCCTAAAGTTACCATTCGAAAGAAATCCCTTTTTGGGCCACTTCATTCATATCACCCCTATAAAATCTAATCGCATCTTTTGCATTTTTAACTAAAAGTCTCCAACTTAACCCTAGCTCCGAGTGACCTAACGTACCATATTTCTATCCTAAAATATTTTTATCCTCTGACCGACGTATTCTTACCAAGTACTCTCCTTCCGGAGATCCGAGTGGGCTCTGTCACCTCCGGAATATATCACTCAAGAGATTACCATCGTGGTTTGAGATAGAGATAGGAGAAACGCATTTACTTGAGAAAGTAATGCAGTCATTACAGAAGAAATTGAACCACTGAGATAAACTTCTAAATAAAAAAACTCATCGAAAAGTATCCCTTTCCCTGTCTGTCATTTCAACCATGTCGTGAACAATTCCTTTTTATCCTAACGCCTCGCACCCTCTAAACAAGCTTCTCACACTCCCAGAGAGGATGCACCCCTGGTAATGCCTTACAGGGAAATATTCTAGCGTAAATTTATGACGACGGAGAAAGTAAACAAACCCAAAGTCAGCGATGACATTTGTCGTGAAGAAAACGACATTTAAGAATAAGTATTCTATTTTATATGTATTAAGGTTATAGAGTGTTTAAAATATTAAATGGAATTCCTAACTAAAATAGAAGCTATAAATAAGTCCGCAATAAGGGTATTCCAAAATTTCGATGAGACGCAAAGGGTCTTTGGGTCTGTCAAGTATTCGGTATTATAATCAGTTGATGAATCGGAATTCGCAATAGTAGTGGGAGGTAGCGTAGAATAGAGATTACAGTCTAATGATCAGTCTAGGCAAATTAATCACGGTAATTTTTCGATACCATGAAATGATAAATATCCATTGACTAAGAGATGAGTTAGCAGTGATGGACTGTATTACTGCTATAAAAAGTAGGCAACACTCTTAGAGAACAGGTAAGGAGAAGTTGCTAAATATATTTAATCCTTTTGCGTATAGCCTTTTAGACACTGCCTCCGTCAATGAATAATTGCGACATATAAATGTAAACAGAGGATTATAAATTCACAAGGAAAGAGATAAGGGCTTTACACTTTAAGGCGTACGCCTAAGAGATTTCTCAATTTATTTCGGGATTGTAAACATTGGTCTTATTGAGATGAAAGTTAGCAAATTAATTTGAGTATTACTTCGTTTCCGTTTTCATCATATTAATAAAAAATTTCAATTAGTTAAAACCTGTAATGAGTGGTTAATTAAAGGAAAGAATTTTTTAACATGGGTGAAATTGGAAGCTATCAGCGCCAATGTGAATAAAGTAACACATTAAAATCCCATATTTTCAGAAAATTTACTGCATCTCAATCTGACGTTTGATTTTTCCTCCTTGCTTCTCGACTCCTCGTCTTTAAAGCGAATTTTTAATTCCCTAAATTGCGAGAACTAAAAATCTCGTCGTTCACCTATCTATGTGGACGGTTCCCAGGGCCAGCAGAATTTTTGGTCGCTGGAGCCATCCGTCTCCATTTCCCCTCAGTGACCCTGAGGTTGCCTCCTCGTGGGGGTCCTCTGATTGACAGAGAAGTCTGCGAACCGAACGATGACGCAGTCTTTCTGCCGCGAACCGCGCATCCGATTCACTGCCTCGGCGATTTGCACTTACACTCTTTCCCTAGTAGTCTTTGCTTAAGTTCTCGCTCGACCGGATATTGTACGATTATCTCCATTCCACATTTAACCCTTAAAGTTGATTGAAAAAAGTTCCTCAATTAGCCACGTGAGGTTAGTATGATCCCAAATTTCTTTGAATTTTACGACCTCTTCAAATGGAGATACAATCGATTTTATCTATCCAGAATTAAGAATAAACTTTTAGACAAACGAGACTTAAACGAGACAAACGACTTATGAGACTTTGGTACCTCTTTAAAGTTTATTTGCCGAACCAAACCAAACGCTGACGAATGCCCCAAATTTCCCACCTTTCTTACATTCGAAATTTTTTCCTATACAAACTATCGATCACCTCAAACTTTCATAAAATATAGAGGGTCCAAAATTTTGATGAAAATTAGAAATTTTTCATGAACTTTTCTATGCTACCAGACGGAAAACCAAGTAAACTACTCTTTCACTTTTAGGGAAAATCCTCAAAAATGATGATGGAAAATATTTTTAATGCTTTCTTGGAAATTTTCACCATTGAGCTTTCGGTTGCTATCGAGCTAATAAAAACTGTATACGGAGTAAATTTTAAGAAATCGGGAGGATTCAATGTTGGTTGCAGTAAGTAAGTCTGACAAACTCGAACTGCGTCTGACTAATTTTGACAAAACCGAAATTTCGGTATTTTTATTATTTATTATATTATTGTTAATAAAATTAAAATATTTTTCCCCCAGAAAAAGAAAATGAGCCTTCATTGCTAAAATTCAATCGTCAGAATAATTATTTATGATATCTAGCTGAAAGTTTGATTTTTCTTAAGATTAAGTCACACTAATATACTTTTTCCGAATATAATATCCCACTATTGATCTATATCATCAAATATTGCGTATATTGATCCATTAAGGAAATGAGAGAAATATTTAGCATTCTTTTTAGTTATGGACGAAGAACCAAATTTGTTAGATCGGGATGACTTGATTTGTATTCGTCTTAAATAAATGCGAAATAAATCTTACGCATAGAATGATTTACGATCAAATTACTCTCAGATATAATAAACGAAATATCTACGTCGCTTATTAAAGACGTTTTCCTCGACAGATATGAAATAGAACAATTAAGAAAATTATACTTAATAACTCGATGAAAACGTTAATAATGGTATTTAGCGCATTTCATACTTACGTTGGATTCAATTATTAGCTTTTTGAGGGTCTTTGGGGCATCAGTTCAAATTTTTCAAAATTGCAGTACTGTTAATTATATATAACATGCAATCAAAGTGCTGGATATTTATACATGTAAACCTCTTTCATTTTCAACAACTATTCGAAGTAACGATCAACATTTGTTTTCTTCGGAAAATATAATGGAGTATTTCCGGGAATTTTCGCTTTTTTAATTTAATTGCATGAATTTGAAACGTGGACATCGATAAGACAATACAACAGAAATTAAGAGCAGCTGGTAAATAATTTCTCCTAAAATTTTAAGAATAGAATATCAATTTAATGATAGAATCAATATTCATATTTACACTACCATCGGTTTGAATGAATCATAAATTCTCTAGTGAGCAGAGTAGAAAAAGTGATTCAAATTAGGGAAAATTTTCAAAGATGTTTTCAGGATGAAGAACCAGAAGTTGCTGTATTTTTAAAAGTGTAAGAATTTTAAAAGAAATTCAACAGAGCCACCATTCGGAATCGAACCTGAGACCACTTTCACTAAAGGGTAAAATGCTACCCTTTTAGCTATTTGGGAGCCTTGAACCAGTAGTTTTTTCCGAAAATCCTGACGGAATGGTGATTAATGCATGTGGTTGAAGCAGGTCTCAGATTAGGTAGGCTATGCCAATTCCAAGTTTCAAGAATTCAATGAATTTGAATGAATGGAAAGAAACTGTCGATAAGTATTAATTGAGATTCCTTTCCTTGTGTAATATTGAAAACGCTCGACGTAAACGACTGTTTCCTTCGTTGGCGCTGCCGTCGAAGCGCGGCTCCTAACAATGGAGATTAACTCCAGCGAAGGAAAAATGACCAACATAAACATCAAGGACATGAGCGGGACTTGAACCCGTGACTTGAGGGTTACTAGGTGGACGCGCTACCCCACTGTGAGTGAGGAACAAGGGACCACGAAGAAGAGTCTGCCATCTCATGCGGCAAAGACTGCAATGCATCAAATACAGAATGAATTTTCCTTCCTAAGAAAGACAAGATACGAAAAGTCGATCGTTTCTTATCGATGACCTAAACCAAACACAGTGATATCTGAACCATGGATCAGTGGTGTACTCAGGTAGGGGACAAAAGGGGAATGTAATTAAATAAATATTCCCAAGAGCGGAGTCCTTTACCTTGATGACTGGATTCGCTGCTGCTACAAGTAGTCAACACTTTTCGAAAGACCATTGGACTATTTATTACTGGACCATTTACAAAGACTATTCGGTACTAACTGCTAGGCAGCGTTTTCCTTCCACCGATAAAATATTAGTATACTCTGATTTAAATGATTTCGTATTTTTTAGCCTTACATATAGCACATTCGCATCGTAAAAGCGAATTAACGAAAAATTGCAATGTTTGTTTTAGAGAAAACGGGGTAAGCGAGCATACTAAACAAAATATCGGTGAACTCCTTAGGAAGGGAATGAACATATTGCATGAGGGAAAAGACTTAGAAGATGGAAAATCCGAAAAATGATGGAAACAGACGTGTATGAGATTGGAAAACAAGTCCTGGCAAATAGAAATATATAGCATGGACGCTAACCATAAATCTTAAACAATCCCAGAGAAATATAAATTGGGTATCTTCGCGCGGTACAACATAGTAATTTTTACTGAATTCCGAGATGAGAGAACGTTTAGAGCAGAATCTAAGTTTCGAAAAATTGGTCCGTCGCTATTTTCTGTTTATCAGAATGAATACTTCATGAATGCAAAGATGTTACTAGTATCTTCACAGAGAAGCTCCCGGATAGAGTTTGAAATAACGTTTCAATAAAGTTAAAAATAAAGCTGTTTAGAGAATGTCGATTAATATAAATGATAAATATTTAGGAAATTAACAGCTTCTAAAGACATAAAAATCTCCTAAAAAATTCACTTAGATATACCAATATAAAAACTCATTCTGGGGAAACGGGAGAAATATATAATTAAGAAACTAATTGGATATCGAAATCGAGCAGAACTATCTCTAACAGAAAGCATGCAAATACTATCGCCCAACTTAATTTTTTTATTGAAAGCAATCAAGCAAACTGGCATTTAAATTACGGAGATAAAAAGCAAAAATAAAATCAAAAAATGAGTTAGACTAAAGGTATATATATAGCTAGTATATAGCTAAAGGTATATATAGAGCTAGATGAGTCCCTGCCGAACAGTATTACTCTTTAAGAAAATGAGACGATAAAGTGAGATTATGAAGTCGTAGTGAAAGCATCAGGAAATAGGGCAAAAGAACTAGAGATGAGGCCAAGGGCAGAAAACGGTCAACAGCGTAAAAAGTCAGAAGATTCCCTCAAGAGGATGAACGGACCATAGGTAGATAGGAATTTATAAGGCGAAGAAAATAAGTTTAATGTAAGGGAAAACGGATTTCATGACGAGAAAACATCGAATATCGAGTGACGGAATAATAAGGATGAGGAAATTCTTAGGTACGTTGTAAATGCAAGTTAGTTGTTTGATTAGGACTTCATGACGAGAGAGTAGAATCAATATAACAAGAAGTGTCGAAGTCTCATGACGATTGTTAAGGAAACAGATACTTTTCACTACCTGGGAAGAAGCCCGAGGAGAGCAAAAATACAGCCAAGTGTAGTTTGAACACATCTGACAAAAGCAGAAATTAATCTCACCTCTACAATTAGGATTATTAACATTTTATCAAACAACATATATTTCCCACTCCCTGATAATGTCAAGCAAGAAAATAGACGATAAACTAAATTTCTGTTAAACAAAAAGATGCCATGATATCCGGATTTCAACGAACAATTCTTATAAGTTTGCATTTTGTTTGATATTTATGAAATTTTTTGCGTAAAAGTCAAAATACTGCGTTGTTTTTATGTTTGGTTGACTATTTTTTCGATTTTCATACAACAGGAATTCTAATTAGATCAAGAGATTGATTCTTCTCAGCAATTAGTAAACTGCTATCATCTATATTTTGATGCAAAAATATGTTAACGTTCCGACGAATAATTATTTTTAGGAATTAATTTCATTTTATAATTTTATTGAGCAGATAATTGTGATTTACGGATGATCTCAAATTTAAATGATAATACAGACGTATTACTACAACAGCGGTTACTCCTATATAAAACTTCCTCTGCGCTTAACACTTACCATTTCCCTCAAAAAATAATAACGTTAATAAAATAGTTTGGAGTCTGTTGAAAAAACAGGATACATAATTAGTAACACTCTAATAATTAGAAAAATATACAAAAGAAAAAAATGCATTTACATTAAAATAGATATACATAAGGGCACTTCAACATTTACCCCACTAATGTGAAAACGGTCATTCCATACTATTTCGAAAGATTTTAATTTATTATTCTTTTTCATTCCACATCAAGCACTCCATATTTTCATTCCTAGGATGCTCAATTCATTCTCCCTGTCTTTTAGATACTATTCCTACGCATCCGTGAAATTGAATTTCCGCTTGCTCCTGCAACATATTTACTTTTATCCTGGTAGGTTTTTAAATTCACTTTTTCCTTTTGCTTTTTTCTTTTGATTAGTCAAACGACAACCAGATGGAAATCAATCTTGTAACATGCATCTTTCATTCCATCTCTCAGTTAGCACTCATTCCATCGTCACAGGTGAAAATGACATTTGCCATATATTATTCCTCTATTCACTTTTTATCACCAAACGTATGTACGTATCTATTTCATATTCATTTTCCCTCCTTCTATCTATCGGCCCTTACTCAGTTATTTTTCTTTAAACTATGTATGTATTTAATAAAAATCTATTCTTCTACCAATACCAATGACACTATCATTAACTTGTTGATACTTAAGATATATTCCACCTTATTATAAGATACGTAAGATTCCACCGAATATATTTCATCTCATACTTTTCAACCAAAAGCTTCCAATAGTTAGGTCCTCCATCTCCTAACATTTATCCACTCACTCATGCTACTGAGCACTGATAATCTCTCATTTACGTTATTGATATATAGATTGATGTCATTGAGTCTACGCAAAAATCCATCAACCAAAGCGAGTGGCGGGGAGATATTGCAACTTTATGTGAGAGATTAATGATTCCTTGCATAGTTTACTACTCACATTTCTTTGGTGCTAAGTCTAACTTTTTGTTTCAGATTCTTCGTTTAACTGTTACTTCAAAGCTAAACTAATAGAACGCGGAAGCAGCATGTGGTATTCTGATGAATAAAATCACGGACTGCATAATTCTATCGAATTAATTACGTTCAATTGAATGATGAAGGGTTCCGAAACAGCTCTGGAGCGATATTTTGTTTCGGAAACAGAATTATTTGAATTGGGGGCTGTTTAAAAAAATCATCTTCCTAAAACTATTATAAATTCATTTAAAAAAGAGAAATTTAATAATAATCATTTAACAATATTAATAAAATATAAACCACTGGATAAATAATATATTAACCACTAATAGATAAAATATTAACCACTAGATGAAAAGGGAATGTTTTATATTTTACGTTTTATTATAAATAATTTATCACTTTTATAAGTAAAGAGGGAGTGAAAATGAGACACTAAAAATTATAGACTATATATAGAATAAAAGTTTAAAAAAGTTCCAATGTGAAAATGAAGATGAAAATAACATTCCAGTTCAATTTCGGAGACGCTGGTTTGGAAGAATGAAAAACCTGCAGATGAGCAGAGAGAAAAATGCAAGTTGCTCGAGAATCTGTAATCGAAGAGAAAGGAGAAAAGGACTTAATAGCGTGTAATTGAGACGAGAAAGACAGAAAGGTATAATTCGCGTGAGGCGAGAGATAGCGATAAATATCAACTGGAAAGCCCTTCTTGATTCCTCCGCTATTGTTGATCCCTCTCTCGGTATAAACAGCAAACGTCCATTAAAGGGATTCTCTCTCTCTCCCACTCGGGATCTAATTCACAAAGTCTCCTCGCCGAGAGACTTTCCGGCGATTAATTAATCAAGTAAATACATCAAGGCATCGAACCGCCAACGATTCCAAAACCAAAACCGAAAAAACGTTACTTGTTCTGAAGTGTAAACCGAATCCGAACGGGAAAATCGAAAGCCTTGAACCTGAACCGGAGGAACCATTTGCTTTTGTTAGGATTTATTTCCATTACAAGTAATAGTAATTATATTTACTAAATCTACGCAATGGCAACTTTCAACTAAGCAATTAACATTCGTATTTTAATGTATTAAGTCATAACTAAATTATTTCATATCAACTCAGTTTTATTCTAAATTTTTAAATGATCAAGTTACTAAAATGTTACATAATAAGTTACATGCATAAAATTCTCTCAAAGAGGTTTCATGTTCGCATCAACATTAACAGGCTCCAACCGATTTGAAGGTGCCAAACGGAGCGAAACTGAAATTTGGCATTTTCATCGAACCGGAACGAAAACCGAAGCAAAAATAATTTGTTTCGATACTGTGAAATACGCAAATGACACGTTGGAGGAGCGGGTACATACATCCAAATAGGAAATCCGAGACAATTGTTTTCAAACACCCGGGTAATATAATACTTTTTAAAATTCAAAAATTTCGCATAGAATGCCCATACTATAACAAGAATGAAAGAGATAATGCAATTAACATGGGTGGTCTGAAAATTTTCCGATATTTCGCCATTTCTCGACATGTTTTCTGAAAATTTTCTGAAGATTTCTGAAAAATCTGAGGTCGGAAACTTTTCAGACCACCCTCGTATAATAATGTAAATATCTTTCATTATCAGTGCTTCATTGATGAAGATCTCTCATCGTCGTGATAATCATCTTTCTTTACTTCGGTGTAACGATATGAAAACAATCATAGCCGTTTTGCGTTAATATTCTATTCTAAAAGCACCTTCATCCGGAGACTTCGAATAGTATTTCATTCTGTTCCAACCAAAACGTAACGAATCTTTAGTCTGTAGTCCACTATCAAATAATGGACGGATGGCTAAGAAAATGAAAGCCTCAGAGAGAGAGAGAGACGAAGAATGAAGGAGAAAAGAGAAGAAAGCGTATTGAGAAATTTGCTTCTCGAACTCGTACTTCGCAATTCATCCTCGCCACCCAGTCTGTAAAGTATCCAGTCAGAAGGCTAATATGAACCTCAGCTCCTCTACCACTAGTTACCAAGAACTAGGAAAGAGGAATGTGGCTTACTAGGCAAAATGAAGACTAAGGTAGGTTGCTTTCCTTTCTTTCCTCACCGAGCCAAAACGCTATAAATGGAACAAGTCCACATACGTGAAGCACAATGACTCTACGAGCACTACTTCTCGTAGAATTTCTTTAGGAGAAATTTTAATCAATGCCATTATTCAGCATCACTCATACCTCGGTATCTCTTATAACATCTTAGCCATAAGCAACACTAAGGATAAACTCAAGTTCTCTATCCAAAAGACAAAAATACTCCATTTATCAAGATGCGGTAACAGGACCCGTCACCCAGAAAGAGAAGATTCACTGAATTATGCAGCACGATATTCGGTACTCGACACTCGATCAAATACCCGTAGTTGTCAATTACTCGGATAATGATGCATAAAGTCAAGAACCCCGGGACTTAATACCCGAACTTATGTTAGACTCCCAACTTCCAATCGTCGCCGCTGCTAGCACACACTTCGCTTTCCGTTCATTTTGATAACCCACTCCACTCTCCACTATACGTTAAGTGCCCAAAGCATTTGCTTTCGGCGAGCATAAATTCCAACTAAGGGGAGAACGTCGAATCCAAAGTTAAATCAATCCTCGATAAAGCAAAAAGTTTAGTCGGTCCATCCTGCTCTGGGTCATTGAGATGATGCAAAATTTGCATCATTGCAAGGGAAGGACGTGCAAAATGACTCACTTCCTCTGAACAGGGGTCGGTGAACTGGGATGAATTACCTTAATTAAGGGGTAACAATCAAAACTATGGAGGCAGTGAGCGAATTTGAGACAAAAGTTAACCAGGAATTCGTGCGTCGGGCCAAATGTGCTAGTAAATTAATCTAAATAAACGGCGTAAATTTATATGGAGATCAATAACAAAATTTTATGTGCATGCACTAAGTCTACGCCAGAAGTACGAGAGTTTTATCAATTTCTAGTAAATTATTCTAAAAATAAACAATGAATTTACATCTAGATCTGTAACCGAAGCTTTTGTGTACTCATTCTATGCCAAAATTAAGATAATTTTACAAATAAGAAGGCCGCTGATGAAAACATTGAGCTGAGAGTGAAAACATCAGGTCGCCCTTGAATGACCTATTCTAGAGATACTAATAATCTGTCAACGTTATTATCAGTAAGTAACGAATTAAATCACTAAATAAACTCAAGAAGAGAATTTCTGCATTTTTTTTAACCTGAATTAATAAATGAAACGAGAAATATGCTTTTACACGCCCCTAAAAAACTCAGAAATTTTCTCGTATATACTCCTTTGAAGCATTTTTATTAATACTTCATTCAATAATTTTTAATTCGCCGAATGTGTATTTTCTAATGGTATTAATAAAAATATTTTGGTGATTGCCCTTGGACAATGGGACCACCAGGACATCTCCCAGTGTTACGTTGATTAATTTAACCCTGGCAATGAGGGCTAAATGAAAGGAAAAAATATTATGTTCATAAAAATGTAAGAATGAAAGGGGAAGCTAAGTGAATGTTTTCCGGAACGAAAGGAAAAGCATTCTGGCAAGTGGAAAATATAATTTGTACAATAAAGATGATATTTCTAAGTATAAATTAATAAAATTAATTTAAATAGATCTAGACTCACTAGCACTCAATTTCAGAATGAAATATCGGCATAACTAAGCTTATTTTGGGCTAATAGATGAGAAACTCCTTGAAGCATAAGATCTTTCCTGCTTATGCTTAACTATGATGAATCATCCCCTCGATGAGCCGTGGAATAAATTATAGTAATTAAATCTCCGCCTATAAAACAAAGGTATAAAACGTGAGCTTTTGATCTCCCTGAATTGAGGAATTTTCGTTCAAAGAATGGGAAAAATGAAAGAATTCGTGCATAGAAATGTGTACGAAATGCGATATGTGATTATTTTCTATGTAGTGTTCCCATTATGCATTTATCAGCCGGGGTGTCTAAACAGCATGAAGCCGCGTCGGGAAAAGTCAGTCGGTGGGACCTTACAGACTCCACGTATGCATTTTACATATGCAATTACAGTACCAAGATCCTTTGCATGAAAATTAGAATAGTTTTATCGAAATATCTATTATAGCAATGTAGTATATATCAAAGAAATGCTAAATTCATATAAATGGTAACGTAGTTAGGATTAAAGGTCCCCTGAACAGGTGTATCCATGGATTGGAGAAGGTGTATCCATGGAGAAGTAGTGTCTAGTAGATCGCTGCCTATTTGATAAGATTAAATGCAGTTAATTTCGCAAGATAAAACGTCTTTTTGTATTGGTAGTAGAAATTTGTATCTTTCAATTTTCTCTCAGTCTTGTTCATGACGAATATGAAAACTACTGTGGAATTAGTGACGCTGAGTAATGACATTCATGTCGGTCACAAGGATGCTTTCCACTGATAGCACTCTGGCTTGAAATTAGTGAGGGAAGCAAGACCATGCCACCTCACTCCTCATCCTTAAAAAGCCTCACTCTCCAAAACGTTTGGGTGTTAATTTTTGGAGATATGGGAATCAAATCAGTTTTGAGATCGATGACTTTTAAGTCGGTAAGTTTACTTCAAATATTTTATTGGGAAGGGATATCCTCAAATGAAATCGTTACTATTGCACAAGGCTGCCGTCGAACATTCACTTCCACGAAATTTATTGCTGGCGCCTGAAATGGGCTTTACATCTCTTTACCATAAAATTCACTTATTTGTAACTTATAAAAAATTTAACGAGGGCTAATGAGAAGGTAGCCGGACGATGCTCGCCAAGAAATCCCCGAACTTAAATAGTCAATATCTCGGGAACGTTATCTCCCGAGCTTTTTAATTCTATAAAATATTGTTTAACATTTTGAGAGGACGGACGGATGAACGTCTCGTGCTTGATAATGAGGCGCCCTCTTCATTTCACGATTTGGTTACAACCTTCGTCACAGACGTTACTGTTTTCCTCTGCGGAGCGGAAGGAACCGCCAGACGAGTTTTAAATAGTTCGGGAATAGTACGAAGGAAGAAAGTCGCTCTGTAACTTTAGCCACTCTATGAAGACTCATCCGTCAACAGTATGAGCGAAAACTCCCTCCTTTTCAAAATTCCAAGTGAACCTTCGAGGAATTCCGCGGAGGGCTACGAAAGATATTTTATACTTCCATTATTCGAAATGGAAAATTTCAATCCGTCATTCTGAAGTTTTTTCCGGAGGCGCGTCTGTTACAAGCTTATGCGGGACAGAAATTCCGCAAGTTTCGACGAAAATCAGGAGATTACGGACAGTGAAGATGCAACGCTAAGGATTCGCTCTTATCCTACGGAAATTGGGATTAACAATTTCGACGTAGAGGTATTCCTTCAATTTCCGGATCATCCAGTCCTGTCCTCATCCATGATGTTGACTTTGGAAGTTCCGTCTTCTATTTCTAGGACTCCGAACAAATTTCCATTCCGAAAGCGCGGGCGTAGGACGTTTCGCATACCTCCACATTTATTTCCGAAGCCTCCTCCGTAATCCGTCCTAATCCATTCTACATACAATCCCACGCACATCATCACGCAACCGATCAAATGCCGCCTCGGAGGCATTTATTTATCGCTCTTCATTTTTTCCCTCGATTCCGGGTCGTTCGCTACGCTAGGGTGTGTTCGCGTCCCTTCCAAGTGAAGACGTCGGGAAGGTTGGCAACGCCGGAACCCAATGACTCTATCCGTCATGAGAGGGCGCTGTATTTCTGTCCATGAGGGGGGGAGAGGTCCATGAGGGGGGAGAGGGAGGAAATGGGAGTCGGGTGAATGGCGGAGGGACACCTTCATTCCAACAACGACGCCCACTCGCCGGCCCACACCCCTGCACCCGCCCGCACACCTCCGCACTCATCGCCGTAATATTATACGTATTCCTCGGACGAGATGGGCTAATATTATGGGGGCACATTCTGAGGAAAGTTTCCGAAAGGATATCCAATGAGTGAGAGGAGTTGTAGCGGATGGACTACCTGCACGCATGCGGATGCTGTCCTCGAGATCCCTCTTCTCTTGTCCCCAACTTGTATCCTTTCTTCCTCTTATGTTCGCAGCTTTCCACTGCCTCAAAGCTTCATCTGGCCGGGATTCCACACCATTAGCAACGCTCATTATATGTAAATAAGAATTACCTAGTTATCCCCCTCGAGAATTTCAATTGCAAACGATTATGCTAACGCACTTGTGTCATCCTCGTAATTCCTGTTTACGTTAGGTGTCATTCCTCTAAGTAACGAGTTCCTTCCTTGATTGTTGTGAATACCAGATTTGAGTACGCACTCTCGGATGAGGAGAGGGAGGCGACCACACTCTCCTAATGACTTTGTTGGACCAGCAATTTACCTCGTAAGAGATGATGAGAAGCGTAAACCGAAAACTGATGAATCTTTAGTTTACACTCCTTCCCTCGACTCATAGAAACACTGGTAAGTTTTTTTACGAGTACTATACATCCAATACATTTATCACGACAAATTGGCACTTTTATCTTTGAGGTTGAGAATTGAGGCTCTACTGCTATTGTTAATTTAGGATGAGTATGTAAGAAATATTCTTAAAACTCCCCCTTAGGAAGTCTGCATCCACCGTGGAACGAAGCGGTATTTCACGCGAGGCGTGAAAAAGGAAAATAATTTTTAACTGCTTCTAGAGAGTATTTTTAAACATATTTTGACTGAAGAAGTTTCGTGATAACAATTCAACACCAAAATATTGAAGGTGGCACAACTAAGACCTAGGTTACTTAGCAAGATTACATGATATCGTATTGTCACAAAAGTAAAATGACCCGATGACATGGCCTTACTCGGACTAGGTAGTATATCATGTTTTGTTATAAAGATTTCGGCTGTGTGCAAACGAAAGTTTCCTAGCCATATTCGGAAATGAGAATAGATGAAGGAGGATTAGAAGGGGAAAACATTCTCTCGGTGATAAAAATAATGTATTTTAACGCAAGTATTCGGTAAATTAAGAGAAAGAATGAATTGACATCAGATTTACCTTCGTCAACAATGGTGCTACTAGAAGACAAGTAACTCTTGTCAATCAAATAACGTAAGTAGCTGTAACGTATTTCGGTAGGAGAGTTTCATTCAGCATTACATGAGTAATGTCCAAAACCGAAACTTGGCATATGCTTAGAACACATCATGGAATTCAAAATGTTAACGCGAAATAAAGACAAGAATGGAAAAAGAGGTGTACCACGTAGGGATAGGCTGCTCTCCCATATTTTTCCAGCTTCCGAGCAATTACATGGTTGAAATACAATATTCGAAAGATTTAACAAAACAGTAATGTGTCACAAAATAGCAATCGTACTATTTCCCTTCGGGATAATGAGACAGTGTCCTCTTTGGCTCGAAAATCTCCCCATGTTTTCGTTGGATTATTCCTCCGGGTTCGTATATAGTTTCATTCATTGCTTTTCTCCTTCTATCTTTGTCCGTTCATTTTAACAAGATTTCATTCATCAGAAAAGTCTCTCTGTCTTCTCCAAGTAGGACCGTTTAACTCTCTCATCAGATAAATATTTATCGCTCTGCTTTCGTCCATCTTATCTCCAAAACAACTCAACACACTCCTTTTATACAAAACACAAAGACAGTTTTGACTAATAACTTGGTTATAACTAACTTCGGCTCTCTCGTTTCTTACACTGGCACCTGTAATGTAATCCGTACCAACTGCACGCAGTGTGTTCTTCTAAAGAACCCAAGTTCCACACTATAAAGTGTTTGCTCTCTGCCGGCGCATTAATTCGTCTTTCTTCCATTCTTAAAGAAATAACGTCCTCTTTCTAAACACAAAACTGTGCATCGCATTCGTGTTTCCTAATTAACGAGCACTTTTCTGTGATTCGATTAACAAATTCTATCAAACGCTAAAACCTTTGTTTTAGCAATATTCACCTCGGTTCTGTCCAGATAATTGAAATATTCTACTGTTATTGGTTATTTAATGGCATATGAATATGTGTGAAAAGGAAACTATACAGAAAATATATACATGAAAGGATCCTGCTAAAGAGTATCCAGAAGATTCCAACTCCTCTCGGTGCAGACAAAATAAGATAATTTCTAAAGGATTTCTTCCGTGATATAAAACGTGACCACCAAACGTTCGCGAAAAAGTGAAGAAAGTCACGTTCTGTAAGTTGTTGAGACGTCAGTTTCAGAGTTTGTTCATTTATATTTCAATGCGCGCTGAGTAAACTGTCCATATATCTTTGAATATATGATAACAAGGGATCTGAATATCTTAAAACCAAAAAGTTAATTTAAAAAACGTTTCAAAGGAATTTTTAAAAGGTACTCCTGATAACGATTTAAGTTTAGAATGTGAAAATTTTAATTAAACAAAAGTAAATCGACGGACAGATAAAAGAATTTTGTAGATTAATCGTCATTGAAAAAAATTATAATTCTGAAATATTTTGTTTAACAAGCATTTCCAGCAAAATGTTGTTAGTTCTCAAACTCGCTTAATTCTTAAATTGCTTATTGCTTCAATTCCTTCAAAATTGATTTTCTTTCCATTTGAATAAGTTAAGTATAACTTCAACCAGATCTCTTTAATTTAAAAAAATGTTATTTGCTGTCTGATGCCGTAATACAATGAAAATAATCACTTGAAGTTATGATATCTATCAAATTAGATAACAAAGTATTATTCAATTGAAACACTATCCGTTCTGCTCTCCCTTCAACAAGATTCCAAAGTTTATTTTGAAAATTCAGCGGATGTGCAACATCAACTAAATCGTGAATCACCCCAAGGAAGTGCATTTGCTCGGATTTTACGTGCATTTTTGTTTCACTCCTTACTTGTATAATTCAATTTCCCTCATTTTCTTCAATCGGTTCGAATAGTAACGATTTCTTACAATTTCCATTTTAAATAATTTTTGTAAGAATAAAAATCTCTTGAATGAATTGTTTCTATAAATAATGAATATAAGATATAGTTTAACGTATTCTAAAAGAAAAATATTTCGAATCCTGACGGACTGAGCGCAGCGAGGTCTGAGGATTCAACTCTGCATTTTAGGCTGGTTGAATTCGCACTATAAACATAGATGATGAAATCAGAGCATTGCATCTTATTTAGCTTAACTTTGATGCGATTGTTAAGCATTTCCAATGTATCCGCGTTAATTTACTTACCGAAAGATCATGTGAAGATTTCAATGTTAACGTGAAAGCTAAGTTTATCGGCTTTTCAACTATTGTACCCAAAGTATTTTGAATATATATGACAATTTTCAAGACTACAAACGTATTATCAGGTCTTAGGTGGATAATCAACACCTTCTTTTCCCATCGTCTCAGCATTAGCCATCTTGTTTCCTCCGCCATTATTTCCTATGCGCTTTATTGTACGTATTTCCTAATCATTTAAATAATTAAAATTCCACCAACTCGTATATTTTCGAGCGCAACGACGGCACCTAAGTCCGAGGGTTCTTTGCATCAGACCGCTAAAATTTCGAAGACGACCGGAACTATCCACGCTGCTTTTTTTATACTACGGAGCAATAAAATCCCGCCAAAGGTTCCCTCGCACCTCCGTACCTAAGTTCTCATGATGACTTCTTCCCAGAATCTGCCCTCTCGAGGGACCATGACCGTGGCAGTGGTCAGGAACAATGCAGGAGGGCAGAGGGTGCTAAGAATCTCCGAAGGTTAAACGCCCACTTCCCTAACCTTCACTTGCCGACCTCTGGCCGGTGAAAGCTCCAACAAAAAGAGGCGGGGATGATTGGGAGTGACGTCTCAGTTTTGTTGAAACGGTTGAAAAGAGGAGCGAAAACTTCGACGCACCTGTAGCAGTGTTTCCAGGGCTTTCGCATCCTCATGGTCTCCTCTGTGAATCACCGATAACGTGCCGGTGGTGCCATCTGTCCTCGCGATCTCACACCACGGGAATGAAAACACGTCAGTTGCTGATAAAATATACAAGGAAGAGGTTTCCTTTATTTTTTCGTCGGAATCTGGCCAAGTCATCTAGTAAAGGGAAATTTCATGCTTAAAAACAATTTAATCTACATACTATCACTACTTAGGTATTTATTAATTTTCTTACCCTACTATACTATCAGTGCGAGAGAAAATAGTTTCTAGTTCCTTTCATCTTTCCATCCTTTAGCTGTCATCATGGTTGGAACGTAGCGTATATAAATAAGACAAATATCTTACATTCATTAATGCTTATTCTTAAAGATTCTTCAATTTTTGGAGTTTACTTTTTTTAAGTCTCTCTAAACTGCTAACTGCTTCTTAACTGCGGTTTACGAACGAAAAGTAAAATAGGGATATTAGTTAATTAGACATTATGAGCGAATTAATTAGAAATGGTATTTTTCCATGCTCAAATAGTTATTAGGTAACCTCTGGACAAATAAAAAGCATGAAAAGTTATTATATAGTAATAAATTATATTAAATGTACTAAATTGCAGAAGCACTGCCGTTTCGAATGAATTAACATTTCCTCGGTATTTGTAACAATTTGGCATGCGATTATATATTTATCAAACATATGAATATCAGAAAAGTATATATAAGTCAGAAAAAAATATTTGGATATATTGAATGAGTACTACATCATATGAAGCTATAGAAAAGGGTTTGAAAGTAAAATATATGTATATACCTGAGTTCTGATGTTCCCGAGATTATCCGTAACACATCTATAGCAAATACTGAAGAGATGGTAGCTCATTTTCGGTCGTCATATGCAGTATTAACGACAATGAACAGTGTATTGGGCAGATATTAAGGTGGTCTAATGGATACTTATTTGATACGATACAAATTCACGAACGCTCATTCGCGAAGGCTCAATGCGAAAGAGAGGAAGACGAAATCTGATTCCTAAATTTGCGATCGTCACTTTCCTATGGGGAATTTAACGATTTCGCAAGTGTTATTTATCTTTGTCAGTAATCGAATGGTTATATCCTATTTTATCGTAAAAGATATAATTTCACAATTATTCATTATATTTCATCATATTTTATGTAAAAATTCATTAGCCAAAACTAAAAACCTTCATTTATCGTGATTTAGAAGAATCTTTAAGAAGAGATTTTGGTTATGTTATATCGATATACGAGCGATATACTACTGTCCTCTTAAATGAACTAACAGTTAGTTTCGCTTTTTTACATTCCGCCTTTTTTGTTTCCTGCAGTGGTAAATTTTATCTAACGATTTTTCATGCAAGATAGTTTTCCTATATACCCTTTTATCGCTATCTCTTTTTTTAACCCTTACAGACAATTGACTACATTTAAGAGGAGACATAAGTCTCAATCTTCCCTCGACTAGGACACTTACAATCATCATTTTAATTATTTATTACATGAAGAAGACCATTGGCGCATTGACATGGACCATCGCGTTATAACACAGTTCTTAGAGTACTCCTCTAAGTAAAACAATCCGTTTATAATTTTTCTTTCGACTTCTGTATTAAATTAAGTTTCTTTTATCTAATACCAGAATACGACAATTTAACTTTCCGTTTAATTCGTTTCATATTAAATACATCTTTCCGAATTGCTGCGAAGGCCATTAATTTCACCTTATTTATTTAATTAAGTCGCATTATATCGTGCTTAAATTGCTACAACAGCATTTTAACGCATGAATCTGAAATCAAAATTTCACATCTAATAAATTGGGCGTGCGAGAGTTGCTTAATTAATCCTGAAAATATCAGGTAAGTTAGTCGCTATTAAAATGACATACTTTAAGTTCTGTTGTAGTTTTTCATTTGTAAAAATATTGATTTTAACGAATAAAGACAATTATAAATTTAATTTCGCACATATTTCTAATGAGTGTTATAATTCCATCCCGTAATATTTTCCGTCAAAACGTGCAGTTGAAAATGTATGTACAAATAAGATAAAAGCATTTTAGGAAATAGAGAAATAAGTCAATTATTGTCAATAAAGACTATTTTATCAATTAACAACTTGTAATGTAATCGCGCAAGTGATAAAGCGCACGAAAGGGAACAGCGGCCGTATGTTGGCCCCAACTGTATCGGACACTGAAAAGAAACGAGGTGAAAGCAAATTCAGACGTTGGGATCTCAATATTGAGGAAGATCTTAGCCACGTGTTGGGCCGATGAGATTTTTTGTGTGTAGAGGATGAGGAGAGCCATTGGCTGGGATGGGCGAGAGGGCGGAGCAGGTGGGAACTTTTTGTTTGCTCCTACGGGAAGCTTGCTTACAGTTTACATTGATCGATTGAGTAACCAATCAGCGTTTAAAACATCATTTAGGAAAAATCAAATATGCTTATCCTCTCAAATTTAAACATGCTGTTGACGGACCATCGCGTTGTGTGTTTAAAAACGACAAAAACCTTATTTACAAGGAATGTTTGCTTTGCATTTAGCTCACGCCAAGCACGGATAATGGCGGCTGAATAAAATAACTATTATTTCCAACCTTGGAGGATCTTACCCATGCGTCATTTTCGATTTCAAATCACCTTAAAGATTTATTACCGTTTTAAATTTCCACCTCAGGCATTCTCATCGATGTTTACGCGAAAGAATTTGTCAACTTTGATTGGTTTGATTTGATATGGTCCTAAGGATTTTTCACTTATTAGGCAAAGGAGAAAGCGTACTAATTAAACTGATTAACTTGGATACGTAACCAAAAGCCACTGCCTCCCCACACAAATTCTTGGCCATCTCTCGATTTATCCACTTTCATTGTATAACGCCTTCAACTTGAAGATCTTTATTTTTCAAATAATAAAATATGAAACAAAATATAGTTACAATAATTTTTAAAAATAAAAACAGTTAGTTAGATAAATTAAATAATCAAGCCTGCTCATGACACGACTGTATAGTCGTTTTAACCGTATTTATTTTCATTGTGGATAGTACTTATATTGTCTTGCATATTTTATTATTTGAACAGATATAGGTTATAGAATTTACTATGTTGGCCTTGACTTTGTGGTAGGCTTCCATTATGATGAAATGAAAGAATTCAAAAATTTACCGTACCACTTGATTTTTTAATTTAAATTCAATTTAATTTGATTTTTTAATTTTAATTTAAAATCAAGTGGTACGGTAAATTTTTGAATTCTTTCATTTCATCATAACAGATATAGGTTAACAAATTACTTTTTATATTTTAGTTTTATTCTCTCATAAAAATTCTACTCTCTTTCCATTGACATATTCTCGCGTCAAATTCTAATATTCACAAAGAAGGATTTGATTTTGGTCCAAGAGGCGAATGCTATTATAATATAATTCTATTTCTTTTGACTCTCCTTGGTGTCCCCAGTTCTTTGCCTTCTCAAAACAACTTGAAAAATGAGGAATACAAAACTGCCTAGCGGCATTTTCATGATTCATCATTACTATCATCGAAATTTTAACTGATTACTCTACCAGCAATAATCTTTCGATGGGATCCCAAGCCCAGTATTGTTTTAGTGTACCGCATAAGCATTAGAAAGTTTCGAACCTACTCGTATTTCATTCTATTTAAACAATTTTTAAATTGCATTCTGTCACTGATTTATTCGTTTGTTTACGATAGTACTTAGTATCCGAGGAGAGTTACCCTTTTTCGTGTGGATTTCCATATTTGAATTTTTAGAATTCCAGATATCAAACATAAACGGAAATAAAAATGAGAAGCTAAGAAAAAATATGATTTCTCGGAATCAGCAGCCACAGCAGACTCGCTAACGCGGGTTGGGGTTCGCTACTTTTAAACAAATACGATTTCTTCGTAAACAATGAGAACACATTAAACAAAAGCTTAAATCTAGATGAAAAAACTAAGGAGAAAAAGTCTGCCGAAGCCGTGAATAGAACCCGGATTTCTTCACTTTCCGGCCGATTGCTTTATCCATCGTGTCCTATCGTAGAAACAGAAACAGCGAAGGGACGGTTCTGTCATTGTAGCTTAAATTGGATAAAGCGCCGATAACTTGGCAACCGCCCTGAACAAATCTACAGGGTTCGAGTCCCGGCTACAGCGAACTTCTTTTTACAGCTTCATTGTTTGTGAACATTTTCTACTATTCAGAATGAAGATTGTGGAATCCGACCCGAAAATTAAATATCAATAAAATACACTACATAATACACTTCTCTAAAAGAAAATCTGGGTTTGGAGTCACTCGATAAAAGGAATAAATCACATTGTCTGATAAATTTCTTGGGAAGGCAGCTAACGTCGTATCTACATGTGCTGTGGAAGGAAAATGGTTGGTTAGCACTGGCTTACAACATTCGGACGGAAATTTCCCCATTACTTCTTTTCCAATATTAACTGCAGGAGTAAAATTTGGTCAGGAATTGAGTTATACTTAATAGCAGAGCATCACCGGGTATTCAACTAGTTCAAGGGTTCCCTACCTTTCTGGTTCCCGCGTTCCCTTCTGCCTTCAGCACTCGGATCCCTAATGCACTAATCACTATGATAAGAAATAAAATCTATCGTTTCACGATATTTTCCATAGAAAGCGCGGATATAAGGGTTATGAGTGTACCTAACATATAGTTCCATCATGGAATAGCTTGGGAATTTATTAATACATCTGATTTTGAAATAATTCAATGGGGTAACTTAATTACTCACCGTTGGTAGGGAACCCTAGCTAATTAAAGATATCTACTGTATTTCCATTTACGTCTACAAATATAACCTACAAACCGCTTTTCGGCATGTGGCAGATGCATGCTCATCGGATCGGTTACTAACTATAGCCACATATCGTTCGCAGAAATAGAAATTGACAGTTTTCTCACAGAATTACCGCGAACTCTATGGGATAAAGGCAAGTTATGTCAACTATATGGAGCCGATCATGAAAAATAATACCAGTCATTTTTCATTAATAAGCGTTTTAAGCAATAAAGAAAATTCTCGAGAGTAAAATACCTATAGTTTCAGTTGCTCAGGTTAGTGAAGCAAAATAGATACGTCTTGATTGGTTATAACTTAAGTTTTCAACTATAAGGAGTATTTTTAATGAACGGAGGATAGTTCAAAATCACTTCTATCATCATCCGAAATGGTAAATGAGTTTGGTTAACGTCAGCAGAGATTTTCGATTCTGTTTGACCGCTTTCTGTTTTATTGCACACTTGCACGCATTTATAATAGGTTTTGGTAAGATTTTTCAGGCATGAAAATACGAGTTCATATTTTAAAATGGATCAGAAGAAAAAATTTAATTCGTTTAATTACATTAGTTTAGCTTTCAATTAATTGATGACAAAAGCCAGCTTGTTGAATGACGTGATAGAATCAAGATTTAGACTTTTTATGGAATATCATGGGAAAAAAATTATACATAGAAGATATACTTCCTCGAGAATGCTTGGAATGAAAAATAGTGCCAAAAATGGACTGATTAAATTTTAGTTTCTTTAGCAACATACTGCAGATTAAATGCCTAATCATCAGCTCACTCTGCTGAGATTGAATAGGCTCATTCATAAATACAAAAAAATTTTGGTTTTAAGTACAAGATCAGGAAATGTATAATCAAAAGCCTACGAATAATAAAATTAAATTGTTTGTACTACATTTAAGAAAGTTATATGAATATATCATAAATTGAACATTATTTCGTCTATGAGAAATGAAATCTGGCAAAAGGTAAGAGGGGCAGAAGTAGAATGGATCTGATTGTAGTTGTACACCATATTCAATGCAAAGACAAAGCTGACGCAGGATACTGCACTGTAATGTGCTAGTTTTATGTCACAAGATAAAATTCTACCTTATTTGAGATGGTTAAGGTGAAATTTCATCGTTATTGTTCCTATTATCAGATTCATAGAAAACATGTAACATCACAGTTATTCAACCTCTTTGGCAAAAGGGATGTTAGAAATTTCATAAAACGTGCAGATCAATGTTTGTCCTTTAAATTAGACTACCACTCTCTTGTCCAAGTATTTTTACATGGCCTTTTGCACAGATTGTTTGAAGATTGCCATAAAGTGTATGCACATAAGCAAACTATATTATTAAAACTGTGCACCCAAATAGAGAAACAACCTAATAAATACATACCTGAAGTTATGTTTGTTAAATGAGTATAATTTTACTGAATGATTTAGTAAGGTTTTTATTATGCTACACTCCCTTATCTAAAGATATAAGTTTCTGAAATCGATCTTTATTTACAGATGTAACTCGTTAAGGATATGCCAAAATGCACAGACGTTAAGGGAGTGGAAAGAGTAGTTGAGGGGAAGATGATGATCCCTAGTCTAGGGATCTTGTAAGCAAAAAGGAGAAAGTTGCTCCTGTTAATCCTCCTCTGCTCTACCCACTATTTTTGCTGAATGGGCTTATCGAGGATGAAAACAGTCAGACAGTAGTGTTCATTCTTAACATGCAATATCTACACCAAGCTTCAAAAAGAATGGCAGCAGAACCCTTCATTGGGCACCTTTCTGGTTCACTGGCCATATTTTGGACAACCCTGATATAAGAATAGTTGTACAACAGAGGGACTGAATCAGCTATTTAGGTAAAAAAAAAATCACCAGCAAGAAACAAGAAAAAATAGTAAGTAATATATACCAAGCAAAGAGGCCAGATTGACCATTTCAGAGCCATTCTACCAGGTATAAAAATTATTCCTGACAGAAAATGATGCAAACTTAAATATTAGGAGACAGTTAACAAGATCTACATGGATAGTGTCCCCCTCAGTGGGTAGGAAACATGGACAGCAGTAAAGAAGAGAAGATTAAAAGCAATGGGAATGTGTTGCTGTAGAAGAATGATGCAAATAAAATAGACAAATCAAGTAATGAATGAAGAAGGCAAAGGAAGAAAATTATAAAAATAATAGATTGAATTAGGCATGCACTATGGCATGATAGCCCCCATAATGCAATACAGATTAAATTAGATTATAAAGAAAAAAGATAATTAGATAATAAAGAAAAAACCAGAAGAAGAAAGTTGAAACAAAAGGGTTGAAAGTTGACCAAAAGAAAGTTAGGAATGAGAAATGAAGCAATTGCCAGGGGTGCAGATTTTGTAGAGAAGCAATTACCAGATACTTGTATTACTAAAAATTCATGGAGTTCGCTTCAAGTAATGTTGCACTTTTTAAGGTATAAAAAGTAATTAAATAGTACTAATGACTTAAAACTCCAAAAATTAAATTACTAGAAGGAATATATTTTCAAGAAGCAAATCTATTTGTATATAAACATAAAGTTCTGGTGCAGTCATATAACCAGCTGCATCAGCAGAAATTGTAAAAACGTTTTTAATAAAATTCCACAACTGAATGAATTTGTTATAAAAATGAAGGTTGTAAACAAATCTTGAAAACAAAGCACTACCTTCAATCCAAAAGATTTTCTCTGGAATGAACAAAGAATCCAGAAGATATAAATTATATTCATTCAGAGATTAAATAGAGATTTTGTAAATTTTAACTTGTGACATTCAGGATAATCCCAATATGTAATATTAAATATGTATTATGCTGTAAAAGAAGAAATAGCTCTAAGAAAATATTAAAAATTAGACAGATATATGACCTGAAATTCACATTCTAATAAAAATATTTTAAGTGAAAATGCTGTTTATTGAAGCTAAAAGAGAATATTACAAGAACTTTTTAAATATATACACGTTAATTAAAATTCATTTCTTGAGATACATGTCTGAGCAGGTGCAACAAACTGCAAACAAAATCATCAGCTGATGATTTTTAATGATAACAAAATATTTTAAAGCAATCTATAGAATAAAGTTCTTAATTCCATGATTACCAAAGTAATTACTTCACAATCAGCAGCAAAGCAGAAAGGACTAGCATTACATTCTCATTCACCGGGGATCTATTTGTAGCCCATAAATCAAAATGCAGTAGATGCTTACCATATAACAATTTCAACAAATAATAAACAATATTATTTGGCCATAATTTAAAGAGAATATTATTCAAATATATAACTAAGAACACAAAACTATTTGCCTAATGTGAACCAATCAAACTAAATTGTTGTGAGCATATGGAAACCCGTGCTAGTTAATTCAAGTACCCTCACAAAAAAAGGGGTTTTAGCTATTTCATGGAAAGTGAAAGCAGTTATCTATGTGAAATTTACTCAAATTATGCTTCTAAATTTTTCTGATGTCTTAAGAAAATATAACCAATAACAGCAATTTGCTTTTGTTATTTATGAATTGAAACATCAGAGAGTCCCTGAGTTACGGTCACATCTCTGGTATCCATATAACTTGTGGATTTTTGAGTAATATCAAGGCTACATTTGTAGGGATCATTGTATTTCAATTATTTACTTTCTACATGGAGTATGCAATGTCTATTTTGTACTTTCTGTCTTAGCTTGCTGTATGCAGGCAAAGACATTTTAACAAAAATCTTTCATGCAAAGAATGCAATATTTACTATTTATTTGCCAGCCCTGGATGACCAAATGAAAATGAACTCACTTGAATCACAATTTCTTCATATAAATAATCGTAAAAAGTATGTGAAAAAATTGCTAGAATAAAACAAATTATTTGTCCCTTTGAGTGATTTCTGATAAACTCATTTCAGATATTTGATTTATGCAAATATGCACTTAAAAATTAAATTTTAAAAATATGAACTTGGATTGCCAAGGCTAAGTTCCCAGATTAAGCATTTGGAAAGGCTAGAAGTAGAATATTGCCTCAACTGGGGAACTTTTTATATCTATATAAATACTTCAATTGGTATTAGAGGGTAAAACTTTATTTTTCTTCCAACCAACACACTCCACTTTTAAAATAACACCCTCACTTAATAGTATCAAAATTAATTTCAAACTCTCTTTCATGTTATAATCTGAGAGGAATCTGCTACTCATGTGCAGCATCTTTATTTTGATATCTTAACATGAGAGCAAGCAATTCAAATCTAAACCTGCATAGGCAAAGAGACCAAGGACAATTTGGATTTAAAACCAAGAACACCTATTTCTAATCATAAAAATTCCACCATGAAAACCTTCCATAGCCTATTATATGTATAAATTTATGACTAATTAATTTGGACTAGGGCCTCTAAGTCCATGGAAAAAGTCCAGTGACTAGTGAATAGTTTTGCCAGAATTAGCCTTATAAGGAAAAATTGTTTCATATAATTCACTCCTGTAATTGCTCAAATTTTGAACTTGTATATTTTAAAGATAACAAATGAAAATTCACACAATTTGCAAACTGCATGCTAGATAGAAGAAAATAGGAATCAGTAGAAGACTATCATGAATCAACAACAAAATAAATAATATTTTAACTAAAATCAATTGGATATGTTGTTAAAAAGAGACGTCTTGGTTCTCTCTTTAATAAGTTATACTTTTTTAATTATTAATTTTTGAGAATTAAATCAAAAGGAAAACAAGCATTAACTTGCAGCTACTAAATGAGCAAACCTTGTACAAAATCTAAGATAGAAACAGTTAATTTTTTTACAATTTCTTCAATTAATCCATCAAAATGCTTCTGCTCTGACAAAAATATACCTTCCTTGGGATTTCACAAAAATGCAAACATTTTCCTAATGCTTGAAAACTGCGCTCATTATTTGCTTATTGCTGATTTTCTTTGTATTCAGACAGAAATCTTCTAATTCTAACACCAAAATGTGTTTGTGTACAGAACAATTATTTATTCGAATTCAGGTACAAGAATTACTAAACTTATGATATTTCTATGTCCAGTAAGTTTAAGTGCACTGAATTTGATTACCATCAGTAGTCATTTAGCTACATGACTGGAAGTACAATTCATTTTCAAAAATTGCCAAAAATTTGCAAAAACTAAACATTTCAAAATTTGAAATGGTTTATCACTGCAAATGTTTATCTAAATGGATGTTAGCAGTAAATTAGTAAAAAATTCATCAACTGTTTTAACATGAATACTAACTAGATTTTTTATAACTCCACATTAGACTGCTCTTATATTTAGAAAATTACTAGAAAGATATATAACCAAAAGAGATGAAAAAGGTAACAAGCAGAAGCAGAATGACCTTTATGAAGCATGTTTCTACTAACATTTTCTATTGTGGGATACAATAACGCTAGTTTTCCATGTTAACAGAAAGAAGATGCACTTATCCATGAGTAACTCTTTCAACAATTTCAACGAGTGTAGAAAAGTGGTATAGAATATTCTTAACACTACTCCTCAACAACCCATCCAGAAAAATTAGGTTAGAGACTTTCCACATTGCAAATGTTCCCTTAACTAAACAGTTAGCAAATGAACTTGGGATGACAGAAAATTACAGTACATTCATGCTCTACAGAAACCATTAAAGCAAGATTTGCTAATCATCACTGCAATTAAAACACTATTTGTAAGATTAAATTCAGGATATACAGCCATCCCAAATCACTGAAAGTTAAATATTATAATATAATACACTTCAGAGAATGTCTTACAGAGTCAAAATTACTGCTTTTGCTTTATTATAATAATCTGCTTTGGTATGATGCTTTACTGAAATAATTCTACCTACACAAGTATTAGCATACCTGCAACTGTTGCCATCATAACAATATCTATACAACTTGACTGATTCTACGCCATATGGCTTTTCACATCTTAAAGATTACATATAGAATGCAACTTTGAGTATTATACAACAATACATTTCCAGGAAATCAAAATAAATGTGCTGGAGTACAGGAAAGAGATTCACCTTCACAAACAAAAAGTAATTTCCGTTTTCCTGCATTTTCCATTCACATTCAGCAATTCATTTTAAGAGGAAATATCAACTGAAATTTTTTAAAATTCAAACATGTATATATTTAAACATAATAACACACAATACTACAGTTCTTAATATGGGAGTTGTTATAGAAGGTAAAATAATAAGTGGTGAATTAACTTTAAATATTTTGATACACAATGCAAACATTTAAATCACAACAAATAGAGAAACATCCATTACAATGCCTGACTTATGTAACCACACACATTCACTCATAATTTCAATGCAACTATAACACACAAATAGCAGATGCTGTCATAAATGCAGATATAGAGGAAATATCCTGTATAAGAATGTTGTACTATGTACTCTCACCACTCATAGCCTATTCAATTTTTTAAAGATCCTAGCAAATGAAATTGAGAATTATTCCATAATAACACATTGTGGCTTCAAATCAATCTTACAGAGAGGCATCTGCCCCCAATGCCACATACAGACATGGCATCAGATGGAGCACGAGCCGCTCACAAAACACGAGTGGAGCACCACCAGGTGTCTGAGGACCTTTTGGCACTCAACTGTGAGAGCATACATACAAATGTGAATGGGATTAAGTAGTACCATTAAATATTACTATTGAGCACATCCACTAAGTGCATACGAATTATTGTCATTTGGTTAAAATGTCATAGTCAAAAGTAATGTAAAATTTTAAATAATGATAATTTCTCAATTACCACAGTTACGGTAACATACACATTTAGCAAAATGATATATCGCCCTCTCACTGTGAGGGAGACTCGGTGAAAGAGGAATGCTCTGACACTCGAGGGAGAATCATGATCCCTCCATTCTCCTATGATACAAAATACACATACAACTGTTATCAAGAAAGGCATTAGCCATGCTTGCAACAGCCTGAATTTTTCTGTGATGTCCAATCACTTCACTTGGAACGACTTGCATTGACAGCAACCTATTTAAAGTTGCTGACCTCATTGCCTGCATTTTGCGCCCAAGTGAACACAAATGCAGGACTGTGCGCTTTGGAATGCTTGTCCCAAAGATTTTTGGGAGCTCTTAATCCCTTCTCGTGATTTTGAGTCACCCAAAGGGAGATCACAGTCTCTAAGGATTTGGAAATCCATAAATGATGGAAAAGGAATACCTCGAACAGAAGTCTACCATTTCTAAATTATGACCAGAGAAAGAACGGCAGAGGGGCATGCCAAGAAAAGTGTCTTAAATGACTGAAAGGCTACAAAATTCCAGTCACTCGTCCATACCCCTCAAACGCGTGCCAACACTAGTGCAGCAAAATTGCTGGTCTAAAAACTGCAGGGCCGTGATTTATCTTCCATATATATTTGCCGTGGAATTCGTGCTAACACTCGAGGACACATTTCTGTACTTCCCATGCAGATTCTTTGAACGACCTTCTATCTACACAACACTCCCCAGCCTGCCTCCCCTTAATATGCAGGGAAGCAGTGCTCTACTAAACTGCAGCCTCATGAAAAATACACTTACTCATTGCACCCTCCCACCTAAATGGAAAAACGGCAAGCTAAATGCAAACTAAGCAAGGGTCAAACTCACTAGAGTTAATCAAGTATTTGCATGAAGTGCTTCTCAAACATCATCAAAAATATAATGGCATCTCTTTGAGAGCCGAAAGCTTGAAAGAGATGGAGCCTGTGGGGGGTATATCCAATTGGAAGTTCCACCAGCAAATGGTGAGTTGCTTAAAGCAAGAGACCCCAACGACACAGGTTCCACCACCCACCTTCCCAACCCTGCATGGGAGAGTCTGTCACGTGCCACCCTCCCAGCGCAAGGGCAGCGCTCTTAATAGTACATTAGATCACACAAACAGTGTCTGTCCCGAGAAGACATCAGCATCTTCCTCGTCATCCTCGGCAGAGAGAAGTATAAGTGCTGAGACTAGGCGTACAAGGCGCCCTTCCCGCCCTGCTGTCACCCAGTGCACCACTGCTACACTCTTTCCCTCCTTCCCATACAACTCCTCCCTGTGGCGAGCACCACGATGCATCTCCTGAACAGACACCTACCAGGGATGAAAATTATTATGTTTAACTGCAGACCATAATAACTGAGGACAGGGCCCAATTTTCCATAAATTAATCCATAAAGTTAGTTTCTCTTTTAATTTCAAACACAAACCACATGCAAAATAACATCAGAAATGAATGGAACGCAAAGAATCCCTAAATATCTCAGAGATTTTTCACTAAATTATGAGCTGATGTTCATAAGAAAGAGGTTTCATAAAAATATGAGGCAAGGAGGAAAGTTGAAGGGAGTTACCCAGATAATGGACATTCCCTTATCAAAGTTTCTCAAGGAATTTCAATTATTCCCCAGTTTTTAATAATAATGTCCAACAGAAAGTAAACAAATTACTGTAGCTTTTTATCTTGAATAATTGATTATTACAATCTGGCATTCTTACATAATAAACATCAAAAATGAATTAACAGAGCTTGTAACATCTACAGATTTTTCCAAAGTATAAAACCACCGAACATTATTTCAAAGCAGCAGTAATTTTTGGATGGACCTGAGCTGGCATGGAGGAAAAAATAAAATTAGAGGAGAGGTAATATATCTTTCCTAAATCTATTCAACTCCATATATACTGGGAAGAGATGTTAACACTCATTTAGCTCCTAAACATACCCATCACAGCATGAGAGTAACTTAAAGAAAAAAGCTTTCCAAAGCAGCATTGCCTAAGAGTTCAAGAAAAGGAAATCTTCAGGAATGGCCATTATTGAACGTTACTTTAATTCAACATCACTATCTAAAAATTCTTATTATAGGTTTCTATACCTAATTATAATGTTTAAGACACGAAGTTACATATATGTTAAAATAAAGATCCTTTAAAACTACATTAATTATAATTCCATCAATCATTAACATATGGGGTAAATATAGGGAGCTGTAAATGAATGCAAGTGTATCCTCAGATAAGAATAGACATATGAGATAGGAAAAAGCTTCAAATGGTCTAAAATCACAAACAACAATCTACATTAATGACTATCTAAATATTTACGCATAAAAACATGCAGAAACTCATTTAAGAGGCATGATGATAAATAAAGGAAATTATAATTCATTAAATAGATGGGATCCAAGCAAAGAATTTAATTGAAAGTATGATTTCAAATAGAACTGACATACCTGCCACATTCCATCAGCTCCTGCACTAGATGGTGCATCATGATCAAAGACATGCACAACAGTGCAAGGGCGCTCAGGATCAAGCAGGCCATTCCCCTGGGCAATATTGTGACGATGAAAGAACACAGCTGCATTGAAGTGTCCTTCAGTAGTCTCCCCAAGGCCAACTACTCTCTGCAGCACATTCACTTTGGGAGCTAGATGCTCCATCAGCATGTCTGCAACCTCACATTCTTCAGGAGCAACAATACAAACACGACACTTACTTTCTGGAATCATAGAATGGATTGGAGATGATTAAAAATCAATACTACGTTGAAGATGAAAAAAACTACCACATTTTTATAAATATTAGATGAAAAATTCAATCACAGCATATTCATTTTTTAAATTGGTTTACACTCCCTTTTTATGAACTACATCTACAGTAATATCCAATAAGCTGCCTTATGGCTTGTGGAAGAATATGTAAACACCGAACATCAAGTTTTTTAAATTTTTTATTTATCTCACACCTGGGAATAAGAACTAAATAATTCAATCGAGAAATATTGTCTACTTCATTTGATATTTCTCTACATATAAGAAAGTCATCTGCAAACATCTTTTACTCTCTGACTCACAGAAAACTAAATTCTTCTTATTATTAATTAAGTTGGTTGGGCAAGGAAAGGATGGGGACGAAGTGGGAGAGTTCAGACTAGGGAACAGAAACAACAGAGGACAAAAACTGATAGATTTTTGCAGCAGATAGCTTCTGTATCACCAAAACCCTATTTCAACACCATAACAGATGGAGGTACACGTGGAAAAAGCTGGGGGACATGGATAGGTACTATATCGATTACATTTTGGTGAGGAAGAGATTGAGAAATAGTGTTGAAAACTCACAAAGTTATCCAGGTGCTGATGTAGACTCGGATCATAACTTAGTAATGATGAAAACCGTGCTTAGATTTAAAAAGATCTATCGAGCAAAAACCGCACCCAAATGGAACGTAGAAGTCAGGGGTAGAAAAGCTAGAGAATTGCAAGAGTCAGTCAACAGGGCTTTAGATGGTAAAGAAAGGGAACTCACTGTAAACGAAGGATGGGAAAAGATCAAAACCAGCATCAAGGATAGTGCCCAAAGAAGAACCATTGGGAGGGTCAACCAAAAGAAAATTAGGAAACCATGGGTGACGGTAGAAATGATAAATAAAATGAAGGAAAGAAAGAAATGGAAAAAAGCCAAAACAGAACATGGGCATAGAATGTACACAGCATTGAACAACTAACTGAGAAGGGAAACAAACAGAGCTAGAGAATTGTGGTGGAAGGGACAGTGTAATGAAATAGAGAAGATGACTGAAAGTGGAAGGGTCAACCTATTATATAGAACCCACATAAAGATAGAAAGTGTACAAGAAGTAGAGGAAGATGATGTTGGACAAGTATATTGGATAGTGAACTTGATAGAGCACTGCGGGATATGAAAAGGAACAAAGTAACAGGTGTGGACAAGATTCCAGTAGAATTTCTTAAGAATCTGGAGGAAAAGGGTAAGAATCACTTCTACGCTTTATGTAGGAAAATTTTTGAAGGAGAAAAGCGGTCAGAGGATTTTGTTAAGTCTATCCTGATTCCATTACAGAAAAAGAGTAATGCCTTAGAATGCCGGGATTACTGAGCAATTAGTTTAACTTCTCATGCGGCAGAAGTAATTTTAAGGGTCTTGAATAGAAGAATGGAGGGAAAAACTAAGGAGCATATAGGAAATGACCAGTTCAGTTTTCAGAGAGGGAAAGGGACAAGGGATGCAATTGGGGTAATGAGGGTATTCGTAGAATGAAGCTTAGAATTTAAAAGGGACGTTTGTGTATGTTTTGTTGACTTTGAAAAGGCCTTCGATAGAGTATAATGGCCAAACTGATGGTGACACCAAAGAAAATTGGGTTGGATTGGAAAGACTGGTGTTTAGTGCAAAATTTGTATTTAAATCAGACTGCACAAGTAAGAGTTGCTAATGGGGAATCGGAATGGGCAGAGTTAGGGAGGGGAGTAAGACAAGGCTGTCCTTTATCAGCATCTCTTTTTATTATATATGCAGAAGAAATGGTCAAAGAAGCATGGGATGAAATAGAGAAGGAAGTAAAAGTTAGTAGGGAAGTAATGAAGTCCTTAAGATATAGACTACAAGGCATGCGATTCTGAAAGCAGTTTTCAAATCCTAATAAATGCACTAAATGATAAAGGAAAGAAGTTTGGGATGAAAATAAATGTAAATAAGACTAAAATTATGAGGTTTTCGAAGGGAAAGAAACCTAAGTAGATGAAAAGGGTAGATGGGAAAAAACTAGAACGAGTAGATCAATTTTCATACTTAGGCAGCCTTCTTTCTAGGGGTGTAAGATGCTCAACAGAAATTAGCAATAAGCCATAGAAAACTTGGAAAGTGAATTAAAATCTTATACTGACCTCTGAGGGAACCAACAGCAGCATATATATCTTTTTTATATGTCACCTTCCACAGGTCTGGTGGCCCTTCAATGAGTTGAGCTCTCACACCTGCATATGCTAGAGCGAGCTGGAGACATTCTGTACCATGATCAAGGTCATGCTCTGTGCACTGGAAAAATATTGATTTGGAGAAAATTAAAAAGGAAGACTTTCCAGATAGAGGGAGATTTGGGTTTAAGTCATTTCACTATTTTTCACTTCAGTTTATCTTTTGAGGTTTTTAAGGTTCGCACTTATACGTGCAAAGTTTAATATCTTTCCCTAAACTTTTTCTTATTAGTTTGTATTTTTCAACTCAAAATTTGGAAAAAGTCAATAGAATACACAAAGAAGGTTGAAAAAATATGCAAAACATAATAAGAATTTAGATACACTTTCATTATCATGGCAACAATGATACATTTTCTATCACCAACATTTCTAAATTTAACAGAATAATGATTGAATCATTACCAAATAAAAGTAAAATGAAAATTTTCAAAACTTATATTATAAAAAATATTGCTAGCTTCTCATAATGCTTTATAGCTTTATAAATCCTGTATCAATGACAGTAGCAATTTTAGCTACATCATTAGCATTATTTTAACAGTGGAGGCCTTTCCAGAGTCTGGAACATTTACTGAATACACTGTGCATGCCTTCATATTTGTTGAACCTCAAATTATTTTCATAATTTTCTTATTTAATGTATTTTACATTAATGTTAACCCTAAGAAAATGATTTTAAGATATTTATAACAAAATATTTACCTAGAACCTTACATTACAAGATATAATTACAACCCTACTGTTTCTTAAACTTAGGAATAAAATATATAGCATCATTATGGAGTTGAAATATTAGCAAATTAGGGGCCTTAAGAAAGAATAGACAGATCATTAGGTAATGTAGTAATGGAACCTACTTTAAAATTTTTAACAAAACCATCGTTATTCACCATGCTAAAACTAAGTTTCACAAAAGTAAACAGTAAATATGATAATTGCAAAGGGCATTTTGCTTCTACTAGGTACCTTGCTGTATGCAGCACATAATGTGTCTAATCGGAATGCTTGGGGAGTCTCACTGGACATGTGAGTGGATCTGTCCAGGCAGTGGTCCAGGAGACCTTCAGGGCCAGTTGAAGCAACAATTGTGGACACTAAAGGCCGGGTGGCACCAGCAGCCCCACATCGCTCTGCTGCAAGTACCAGCTGCTCTAAGAGAGCAGCTGGGACCATGGGTCTAACTGCATCATGCACTACAACTACACGAGTTGAAGGCTCTATGTAACAAAGAGAAAGAAATACTGTTAGTAAATATTCTCACACATGATATGTATACAGTTGGTTATGCTCAAACAGAGAAGCATAAAGTTTCCAAGCCTTCCAATGATTGAAACTTATGTGGGTCTTGATGGATCTTTGCATGCATTTATGGGTCATCTTGGAATAATATGATGATTAAGTTAAGATATTTTAAGTGACCTACTGAGGAAATAATGGTCAATCATAATCTGTTAAGTTATTGAGTCATTTCAAGTGCAGTTCAGAGCCATCCAATTCCCTGCCATTTTCCTAAGTGGTCTATTTCAAAGACCTCAACGTCGGGGCACCCTATCTTCAAAATGTCTTATAATGTAGGGTAATTTCCATTCCTATATCCTACTTACACCAACCAAATAGAGCCTTGAACACCTGATACAGGTGATAATTTCATAGATTGGTAGAAAATTTTCACTTATTAGCTTGCAGTGTGCAAATTGTGATTTGTATGTTATAAGAGGATACTAGAACATATGTAAAATAACCCTAGAAACCATGCTGAACACTAAGAGCCACAAGTAATGAACCCTTAAAATGGAGCTCTGCACTTATCACCACAGGGCCCCAAAATGCATTCAACTTGACCCAGAAAACATATTGACCCCAAATTCATTGGCAACATTCCCTTGTAAGAGACCCTTTAAGGATCTTCTTATGTCTCACCAGAGACTCCCTGAAGGCCCTTCAAGCATTTAAAAAATTATATCACCATTATATACTATATTATATCATTGGTGAGAAGCTGAAAATGATGGATAGTTGTGTAAATGCTCAATTCTAAGTGTCCCTTTACAACCTTACAGATACTCATAAAATTAGTGGGAACACCTGGAGCTGAATACAAGTAAGATGCTTGAATTGGAAAAAGTCAGACTACAATTACAGCTGAGGATGGTGTTCCATACCACTACCAATACTTTGTTATTGGCAGTAATATATTAGGAAACATTCCTTACTATGTGAAACTTTCTACTTAAAGCAGTAGATAGGCAGTGTGCAATGAACTGAGCAGACAGCAATAATATATAATGGTTGAGGTTAATGATTTCCAAAGAGGGCATATTATTGGTAGTCAGATAAGTAGTATGAGTGTCACAAAAGTGGTACGTGTTAGCACTATTGCAAATGCTAGGTTTAATAACTTATTCTACTCACAGCAAAACCACATCGGGAAAGGAGTCAGAAGAAAACCCACTCCCACTGAGCATTAAGTAGACTCACTCACAACCATTGTACATGGAGGAACTCAATGAACTCCTCTCACAGCCTAAGTTGACAATGACAGTCTGCCACAAGTAAGATGATATGAATATACTGGGTTGGGTTGCAAGAGCAAAACCACTGATAAGGGACCAAAATGCTTTAACATGGTGCAGCAAACATGCAACATGGACTACTAATGACTGGAAACATGTAATATAGCCAGATGAGTTGTCATTCACCTTATTTGAAACCAAAAGCAAGGTTTATGTATGGCAAATTCCCAAGGAGTATTGCTATGATTCACAGCCCTCCCAATTGTGAAACATGGCACTAGTTATGTGGTTCTGCTGGCTATATATCCTGGTTTTCAGTGAGTCTTATGCTCACAGTTACTAGTCATGTAACCCATGATTATGTTCCCATTTCAGAGGACCTCATGCATCCTATGCCCCAGATACTGTTTCTAGGCAATTATGCTTCATCCAGGATGATATCGCATTCATTCACACAGCTAGAACTCTAGCAGAATGGTCAAGGAGCAAATGACATTAGATGACATGGACATAGAAGTTGAACTTCTCCCATGGTCCATCCAAACCCTAGACCTGAACATAAGTAAACATCTATGGCCTAGAAAAAAGAAGTTTTTTCCCAGTGAGTAAGATGTATAAAGTGCTCTCGGGTCTCCAACCGGGTTGCCTCCTGCCAAAGGATCGACGTTTCGGGTGCGTACTCTGCACCCATCTTCAGGTACTGATTTTCCTAGTAATCAATTTCCTAGTAATCAATTTTCCAAGAAATCAGTTCCTGAAGATGGGTGCAGAGTACGCACCCGAAACGTCGACTCTTTGGCAGGAGGCAACCCGGTTGGAGACCCGAGAGCACTTTATACATCTATGGTCTATTTAGGAGACCAGTGAAGATTACAGCTTCCATCCTCTCTCTTACAAAACTGAGCAATGCACTGAACACAAAATGGTGTAATCCTCCATTTGCTAGCTCTAGGACTACATTTCCTGTCACATCAGAGCTGTTAAGAGGGCAAAAGATGGTGCATTACCATATTATTTAGGTAAATTCTTTTCTCAGGTGTTTTGAGTAGAAGTGATATGATATATCAAATACTTTAGCCAATTATTACTGCATTGAACTGCTTTGATCTATCATAAGCTTCACCAAACCTTGGTTAATGCATTACAGCTGTAATTCCCAACGGTTTCATTTAAAAAAGGAAAACTTTTAAAAAGGATTCCCTGACTTTTCCAAACAGTAGCATTTTCTATCCAGACTGTGTTGTCCATAAGAAATCTTGTTCTCTCCATCTTACCACCGTTTTATACAGGTATAATATATATTCACTTGTTTGGGCCAAATTTCGATGAAGGAACAAAACTTTTAAACTAATACATAATTTATATAATTAACTGGGATAGTAACTGACTCATACTCCCTTTATATTCATCAGTACTTATCACTGTCTGAATAATAAGCAGGAGTAAGTGCTTCAGTAAATCACCATTACACTATTACGTTGGTCTTACTTATAAATTTATAACCCTTGCCCTTCTGCTGAGAGATGATTTTACTATGGAAAGTAAAATTGCTTCACTCAGTAAAAATAAAAGCTAGCAATTTAATACAAGCCCTCATAGACTTCACTCTGATAATGGAAGTTTATATTTTAAGATTTATTGAAAGCTTATGGTTCCTGTCAGCATAGAAGATGAGCAGTCATCAGGATGTTTAGCAGTAGTAAGACTTCTTTGGACTGGAAAATGGCCTCTGCTCAGGGGCTTTCAATTTTATTGAGACTGGTGTGCCAAAATTTACCATGGCACATCTGTTGCAAAAATTAAATCAACTGCATGGGTAATTGGAATTAGAGGAAGGATGACTATAAACAACGAAAAGAAAAGAGATGAAAAGGACACTGAAGTCAAATATGCTCAAAAAGAGTTGTTTTCTAAAGTTGGAAGGTAAGGTGTGTCAGTGGCCCAGAGTCAGAATTCAGAGATCTCTTAAAAATTTAGACAAGGTAATTTAAAAGTAACTGATGGATGGTTTTCTTGATTTAAAGCTAGATACAATATGAAATTTTAAATAACAGCAATGTTGATAATGTCAATATGGAACTTTGGGAAAATTACAAATTTTATTTCTCTTTAAAGTTTATTACATTGTTACTGTATCCATTGGACATGGGGGTAATAAAAAATGAAAGAGAAAAAATAAGTGAAGATAAGAGCCTTTACCTTAATACATTTTCATATTTGAATGCCTTCTCTAGATTTGCTTTGCTATGGCATATTACTATAAAAATAAATACAACGGCTATGGAAAGGCTTTCGAATTAAGTTACTATGATTTATTTTTTCTGTTATTAATAAGTTTACAGACATTTTTATAAATTCTATCATATTTGGCCGGACTTCGTGGAAGTCCTACTAAGAAGAATAGGAAGAAAAATTTTGTAACTTCCACAGAATTCTGTGGAAGTTACAAAATTTTATTATTCTTCTTAGACATTTTTATACCGAGAGTGCCTTTTTTGGCCAAATGCTTTCATTTTAAGTGGCATTGATTTGAAGATATTCTTTGATGGCATTCTTTGATCTGAAGATATATAGGTTATCATCTATGAGCAAAGTCCACAGTCAGCTGAAACAATTCTAATGGTTAAATTTAGGTTAACTAGTTTTTTCCTCTCCAGCAGAAGGCATTGCGACTTAAAAGAACAGATCCTGTCAGAGGGAGAAAGATTAAACATTTTCTAAGGGAAATTTCAGTATGATATATTTTGGAAAAAAAATAAATAATTACAATTTCATAACTCATATATGATTTAAACTAAAATCATATCATATTGGTAGAAGCTATATGATATACCATTTTCCTAATGAATAAAATAATGTCATACTCATTTCAGTTATTAATAAGAAAATAATTACATTTAAACCCAGTTAAAGGCACTATCCCACTTAAGACACTGTCCTGCCCAATAGACACATTTTCCAGCTCTCCGTTACAGAAAACACATAAAGAATACTGCTTGAAATGCTCTTGTAACTGCTGCTAACTCATTTGTAGCCCAAAAATTGTTTTAATTAACTGCATTGAAAGAGAATATTGAAGCAAAAGCAACCTTACCAACAGATCTTCAAAGAAGAGAGGAAAGATGAAGGAATGAATGAAAAACATGAAGACCTGGAAAAGGTTCTGCTTGGATAGTTCTACCAAGGAAGATCTGGTAATGATACTTTTATTGGATCTACCATAAGAGATAAGGCTGTGGAAATAATCTTTAAATTAGGAATAAAAGGCTTCTCAACTTTAACAAATCCTTTTACAATTTAAGCTACTTTCTGAAAATTAAATAGCCAAAATACATATCCATGTTGATAAAAAAAATCAATCATATAGGTCTTGACTAGGTGGAATCACACCTGAAAACACAACATTGAATAAAAAAAGTTGGGTTCTCAAACTTATGTTAATATATCCAAGTTGTTAGTTCAAAAGATATGCACTGTTTCATATCCTGGTAAAAGACTATCCTATTCCTAGTTTTCAGTCTTTAGAAAACATCTTAACTGGTTTTATTGTAATGTTATCTTTGGTAATGAATATCACTGAAATATCTAATTTAAGCTAATCTAATGCTAATCTAATTTAAGGTAATCTTTGAGCCAGTTAGGAGATCTTGGATTACCTGCCCTTTTAGTAAAATAAAACTGATTTTGCTCTTACCACTTTTCTGGAGAGCAAGCAGCCCAGCACGGATTGAGCGATGGCGAGTGTTTTCTCCTTGAACAACTGCAACCTTGCGACCAACTGAACCACATTCATCAAGGAGACCTCTAGCACGCTCTACACTGTCAGCAACCAGCACCATACTCTTCACCCATGGAATGCGGTCAAATTCCTCAAGGGCATACAGAAAAAGAGGCTTTCCCTGTAAATAAAAATAAACCTCTGGTAAATAATTATTTCCAGAAAATGCTTCAGTGGAGGAATAATTAATAAATAAGGAATAAGGTTTATTCTTGCTAAGGCATGATTATACATTGTATTTGTTCATAGTAATAAAACTGGAAATAATCAAAGGATACCTGGACCAATTAAAGAAGAAAAAGTAATAGTAAAATAATGAGTGTTGACACTATTCCATATTCTGATTTACCACTGCAGGAGTATTTTCAATCCTCTAATTACTGACAATACTAAAGTTAATTTGAATATTTAAATACTCTACTAAAACTTCAATGATTCATCTTCTGCAAATCTTCACTTAATCAAAAGTTCATCAAATCAAGCTGTTTCGCCTTGATTCTAACAGGATTAAAATTTTCAAAAAGTTGTTGATAAAATTATCAATGATCCTACTATTAAGGAATTTCAAGAGGATATCTATCAATTATAACTTGTGTATATATTAAATTCATATTCTTGCATGATACAGACCACAAAAGATAAATTAAATATATTTGCCATGAAGAATGTCAAATGTATTCTGAAAATTTTCTGAATAATTCAATGTTTTACTTTGCATACCTACAAGTGATCTCAATATTATCCATCTTATTAGGTGGGTAAGATTATGGATCATATGGAAGTCAAAGAAACAATCCACTTTAGCATAAGAATATCAAATTTTAAAACCCTTTCTCAAGGAGAGATTAATAACTACTTCCATTATCACCAATTAACCCCCTCCAGAGACATTCAAGGGGAAATCAAACTCATGTTCAACATTATTTTTAGGATGTTAATTCATATATCATGATAATTGTACTTTTTTAAATACTAATTTGTTAGCAACAAATTTCCTTGGTCATATGATTGAAAAGGGAAAGGAGAAAAGGTTTATGATTACTGAATACTACATTAGTAGAAGGTAACATTACTTCAATGAGAAACAGTTATTAAAAATCTCTATAATTCATGATGCTTTCCAAAGGGAGTATTTACCCCTGAAATGATTCTTTACTATAACCCATTTCTATTTCCATATCCTATATGATTCTTTACTATATCCATCTTTACTGAATTTTTTAAAACATAGTTATTGTAACAAGTATAAGTGCCTGTAGGAGACAAATCCAAATGTACTTCAAAAGTAAAAAAAGATGCTTAAAATAGCCAAAGATATTTGTGATAAATAAAATTTATCACTTTTTCATCTCAATTCTTATAATTCAGCTTAAATTCCCTTAAGGTAGGTTTCTGAAAGCATCTAGGCATTCAGTCATGAAAGCCGCCTTTGTTAATATCAATGGATAAAATTATCTAGTACCCAAAATCAAATACATAAATGCTTGCAAAGAAAATATGGATGCTTGTAAAATTCCTAGCAAGCCAATTTATGTCACTGATATCTTCATCTAATAATTCAACCTGGATCAGAAATTCATACACTGAACTGCAATGTGGATGTCAACTACCACAAACAAAATTTAATTGAAAATAAGATCTGAAAAAAAGTTCTTTAAACTCCATTCTAAAGCCTGCTAGAAATGTTCCAGATTTCCTTCCTAAAGTGAGTTATTGTGTTAACAATCAGGTGCTCAATTTCATCAAATGGTTATTTCAATGGGGATTATGAATTTTTAGGTTTCATAATGAATACAACAGAATTAAGGTAAAAATGGAAGAATTAGAGGATTTTTTATAATAATTCATATTAAAACTTCACAAAGAAATGTGAAGTGTTAATGCAAAAAGTTTTAAGCAAAGGACATAAAATCTATCATGATCATCTTTGATCCTGATCTTTCCACCTTAAGAAATTCTGAGATTTAGATTGGTATAGAAAAATAAGTTGCTAAGATCTCAAACCAGAATTTTCAAATATTCAAATATTAGTAATTTTAAAAGCTACTGAAAATTTATTATTCAAAATGTTAGAGATTGATGTTCTTCAAAAAATATTAAAATCTTTCAGTTTCGTAGTTCCTCTATCTACTCTAGTCTCCAACGAGAAGCAAGATAAGATAAAATAACTAAATAAACTGAAATAAAAGCAAGTGATTATAAAGTTTCACATTCATACAGTTCTACAATAACTGGCAAACAAACTACTCTAAACTTCTGACAGTATAACTAAGCTCATTAAACACACATTAAAAATTCAAAGATGTAACAAGGCTAACATACATCATCATAAAAATATCTAGTTCCGTGTACATAATTTTCACTTGTAAATCAAACAAAAATTTTAGATTCTTCTTTTACTATAACCTTTGATTTATTACTCATAAAGAGGATGATGATTATACCTTATAAAATGCATTGGAATCATCATTAACAATAATCACTGTAAATCCTAGACTTTTGGGATGTACATTCTAGACAGAAGTCATACATCGTGCTCACTTCGAATATGAAGTTATACTTTGAATTTAGACTCTACATACTACATTGATCATTAGGAAACCTAGAACTTGATGATCACAAGATGCACATTATTAAACAAAGTCGTTGACGAATAAACATCTCGATAAGAAACGATGGTATTTTGAAATTATCGATTAACAGTGTAAATTCAATCTCTTCCTGAGTGATTAAAATCATAATTCATGATGATGCACAGGAGTCATTATGCATATCCAATGAGAAAAAATAATAAAGGCATCAGAACAAGATAAACTGACTTAGGAGCTTTCCATAAGAAATGCTTGACTCAAAATAGATGGAGATGTTTATAGGATATTTTATATTAGAATTAAGATTCGTCCGCCTCAATTGAGTAAAGAGTGTTTACGCATTCTTCGAATTAAAAAGGTTGATGAAATTTTACCACATTGGATGTGATCTAAAAAGTACTATATGCTCTAGAATACGAATATAAAATTACTTACCAAAATTTTACAATACTGCTTAGGAGTGCTACTATCTAGCCTCTCACTTGACCCTGCTGCTGGTAGTATGACACCCACTTCAAAGTTGATCATTTTCTATGAAAATTGAAAAATACGGTAATGAATATCTTTTCAGATATCAGTAGAGATACAGCTTTATCACACTATTTCACTGAATCCAATCAAATATGTCATTAATCTTTAATGTGATATCCATTCACTCATCCGCCGAAGAACATAATAAATGAAATTATAATGCGTAGGAACACAACGTAACTCATTTTAAATCACTCTCACGGAGACAGATATTTGAAACTCAATATTTCGTTTCGATATTTGGAAATAAAGTTCATTGATTTTATGAAATCTCAAGTGTTTATCTGTCGCCTAAGGCGAGTATAGGTAACTTGGGAATTAAATGGAATTCGCCACAGGCATAGTTTTCACAGCGAAATGTGAAACAAGCAATACATCACAATCCATGAAATAACATTAAATCATGCTTAATAAGTTACTACCTGCAATAATTTTATACTTTGCCTCTATTTTCTGTTACCACACTACTCATCGAGATTTCGACCTATCGAAATATCGACGCTTTCGAGGATTAGGTTTGATATGTTAGATTTCTACTAGTGATCATGGCTGTAGATGCCGTGCGACTAATCGGAAAAAGTTGGACTGCGTTTGTTAGATGTTGACCTCTCACCTGAATACTAAAAATTTCTTGGACGTCGTCTAGTAAACTATGGTAGTAAATAAAATTTGGCTCAGTTTTTTATAGTATTTGTTGCTGATACTGTAGTCAGCATCGGGAGGTAAAGTAATCGGTAACGTAAGTTATGATTTATGAAACCTACGAACTTTCTCTCGAACCATTATTTGGAAAATGTTTATCGTTTTTGAGGTAATTTAAATTATATGGTTTTGGCATCTTTTGTGATAACCAAAGTTGTGTAGAATGTTAGCAAATATTCGTATCTGAAATATCCTTACAACTTCGTTATTGAACCTAACTTTAACCAAGATCATAAGTTTTTCAGCCAAATGGGCGAATATTGCGTAATTTAATTAAACTTAGTCGTTAAAATTTTGATATAATTCTAATGATTTCCAAATTCGAGTACGTTGCAACATTAACTCATCTACTATCCTTCAGCAGTAAACGGGTAATTTATTACCATTCGTCAATTTGCTATGTAGCTCGCCAAGTTATGTGCTTGTAAAATTTTCAATGGGTCCTTCTGAATTATTTTGGGCAAATGTAACTATTAATATTTACTTTATTTTGTAAGTTAAGATAATTGAGTAAATACCCTTTTATCTTAATATGTCACCATCTAAGAATTCAATGAATCGCAGCTTCTATTTGCTAGAACACAAATATACATTAATTTTTTAACTTTTACTGGGTCTTTTAGGAAATTGTGGCAGTTCAATTCAAGAGCCCATCTTCATATCATTTATGTTCTATCTCAGTATCCTAATTAGAAATTTGTGAGTGTTAATCATTAAATACTTTTATCCTTTTCTGTCGTTTTTGTTGTCATAGGATTTATAATTCACATTTACTATCTTTCCCGAATTTCAAATATAATTACATTATACAATGGAACAAAATACTGATATTTTTTTATTGCTTCATTTCTGTTTGAACCAAGATACACCTTTGAACAGGAAAATCTGGGGTCATTGAATTTCATAGATATTATGAATCTATGCAAAAATTTTCTTTTCTCCCATAATGGTCCATATTGTTTTGTTACGCATCCACCTTCACTATTGACTGTTTTTAATTAATTGTAATTCTTATCATTTTTAATATGGTAATCCTTTAGTTCTAGTCTTTTCTTATTTTCGCTTAGCTTCTTATGATCTTACATACTAAGGTTGGGCCAGATTACAAGGGATAATTAAGTATTGGTGTGCTTGCAATGACCTAATTCTCTTATTATATATTCTAATTATTTGTACTAGATGAGGAAGAGGGTGGCTTGACTTGAGTTTCTAAATTGCTTCAATAATTTTTAGAACTTAATGGGTTTCCAAGAAATTTAGTTTTACTCATCAATTATATTTAAAATGGTGATTCAGCTTGATAACTTACTTCTTTCTCAACAACTATTTCCTTTTATATGCTAATGTCTTTTACTTTGTTTCTATTTCACATAACTATGTGATGTCATTGTGAAGATAAAAATAAAAATAACTGAATTCAATTAGAAGGATTAATGTGAAACTAACCATATATTGTGCTATTTTAACTCAGTAGGGTATTTGTGGGGGTAAAGGGACATACCCACTACAAGGAGGGATGTTACAAAACATATTATTTTTCCCAAGTCGTCTTCAGATAAGGAAACAAAAACAATATTCATTAAATTAATCTGAGTTAAAAGTATATAATTTTTATCAAAAATCTTAAATGACTAAACAGTCCTCTTAGACTTATTATTCTCAAATATGATGCAATGAATATTCTTGAAAAAGTCTTTGTTGTATCCTGTGTGATTACACTTACAAATGCTTCTGTTTCAATAACAACCTAAAATTTATGCTAACACGTTAAAACAGGGGGTTTCTTCTCAGGAGCTAGCACTCCTTGAATAATCAAATTGCGAAGGTTTACTCCCATCTGAGCAAAATATCAAATTGCCATAAGCCATGTACAATAATTGAGCTTTAAGTAGTATCAAATTATCAAAGAAAATTGAAGTGTTAAGATAAATTCACAAATATTTCGTAATATACTTTCCTTCACTTGTTTATCACTGCAAATATGTAGAAAGCAGTTCCGTTTTCTTGCAATAACTCTCACCCATTGTCAAAATTCTCACTTCACTAGGGGTGTTAGCTCTTAAAGTTAAGAAATATTGTATTAAAGTAAAGATATATCTCTATGGATATTTTGATGCAGTCGCACAGTCATGACTGTAATTGAAGGGCGAATGGTACAACTAACAGAAAGGGAAAGGCCGCATGGACAAAAATTATAATAACTGGAGAAGAATTTGCAAGAAAGAAGTTAAGAATGTTATAATTATTTAAAACATTAACTCATTTATTTATCATTATAATTTAAAAAGAACAGGTATACAAATTTAAGTCAAGAATATAAACGTGAAAAAAGTATAAATATTATTATACATAACAAATTTTCCCACAAGAAGCTTTCTGTAGATAAGATTGAAAATGAGAGATCAATATTCTTACTATCTCCTAAAGAACCATTTGATGCTTCTTCTTTTAAACAATTCTCAATTGGGAATATTTATATTTTCTAAAACCTATTACGGCCCGCATTTGGTCATCTGGCTTTATATTATGTAGAAAATCTAAACAGCGATATGATTGGGAGACTGTCTCAGGCGTAAGTAGTTGGAATTCTTGTATAATCTTATGAAATAAAATTTCTATTTGGAATTTACTACAGATTTTTATTTCATAATGTAACTGTGCGAGTATTGAATGGTATGGAATCAAACTACTTTAACAGCTGCATCATTGTTACAATATCCGACGAAATCTTGAGTTATTCATCCATAATAACTTTGTATCAATGGGTTCAGCTGAGAAATCTTCAAGCAAAACGCTGGAATGGCGATGCCGCGCCGTTTACTGAAGACCAAATTGCTGTAATTAAAAGAAACAAAATAGGAATCTGTGACATTAAATCGCTTCATTGTAAAACTGCATATATTGAGCCAAGACATATCTTGAGGTCATTCTTGGCACAAAGTAGTCATTTTTAAGGATCATATATCGTTTTAAATGATAATAAAATGAGAAGTATTCGCCTTTGATTTACTTAGCGATTAAATTCGTTTTCGGCGATTTTCTATTCCAAACCCCTTAAACTCTAGAAATATTAATTACGGCCGGATGGCCTCACATGCGTATTTTTACGTATTTTATTTGCGATCTCAATGGCTTGAATTGTAAGGATATAATATTTGATTGTATTACTTATTTGTACTGTTAATAGAACGGAGATATTATCTGCGGATTGGTTTGATGGAAATCGGAGAAATTTAGAATCAAATTTATGAAAGAATATCTTGTCTATGATAAAATTAACATCCACAAAACTTATTTTTCAGTTCTCAGTAACCAGATAGGAGTAAAAGCTCATTTTCTCCACACAATTGATTCTATTCGAGCGTATATTTCCAATGCCTTCTTTATTGATACTACAGAAGATTGTCTAAGACAACCTCTAGCTCCCAATCTTTCCCTGTCCATCATCTTGATGATCCACGAGTCAGATACTGTGCTTTATACAAAAATATTTTTACAAGTAACTCTTTCCCTCAATTTCAGTAGACGAAAAACACCATCTTCCTCTGAAATCCTTAATTCACCTTAACTCCACTGAGTAATTTACGTTCTCAATCAGTATGCTCCACATTATACCTCTACTTGCACAGCGCTTTCTCCCCTAATTTAATAACGATTCTTTTTCTCCCATAACCATATACTGTTTCCTTCCCATTCGCCTCCGTTCTGTAATCCTCGCATTTCCATGTGTTGTTCATAAAATATAAGAAGATGCGTTTAAAGGCACCCAGAGTATGTTCTCCTTCAGAATTAATGCATGTATGTCCACTGACAAAGTTGTGAGATGAAGGCGTCTGCGTATTATTTTACGTGGCAGCGCCTGTGTAGGAACAGAATAGCGATTTGGAGCAAGCTGAAGTATCTCCTTCAAGGAGGCCAATAAAGGAGATTTTTCGATCTTTTAAGATGTAAGCGTATGTCAACGATGATTGAGTAGGAAACAGTTCCCGTGGGTAGCGGATCTTTCTTGAGTTTCTACAGAAAATAGCATATTCTCGAATCCAAGACACACCCGAGTTATTGAAGTCAAACACAGGGAAAAATTATGACGCGATTGTTAGACGTATGCTGTTCGCCGCATGAACTTTCCGCAAGCTTTGCGAACTCAGAAAAGATGCGTCCTACAAATAGGTTGGGAATATACAATAATTTTTTTCTAATATATATCAGAAAGTTTTTGGGAGTCCTCTTTTCCTAATTGGTGTCCAGCTATTCTCTACAAGACGATTTGATTCTCTCTTCATATTACTGTCGATGGAATCCGTTGCAATGTTCCTATTTCTTCAATATTTTCTACGAAATAATTCCGTATATTATTTTGAAAACAAACCTCATTTAACTCATGAATTCTTACAATTTCAGGTTTATTATGATTAATCTAGGAAATTCTCAATATCAGAGAATTAGTTGGCAATCCCACCGAGGTTGCCAACTTTTTTTATTTATTCTATAACTTAAGACTTCTCGCGGCCTATGCGCCCGTTTTCATTCAGGACGAGTCTATTCTGCAGAAATGAGGAAGAAAGGACATACTTTCTCTTTTCTGCCGGAAAAAACCCTAGGTTAGCTTCCCCTCCTCTACTCCCAATTCCCTCTTCCCCTAAATTCTGCGCATTTCGGTGTATCCTTAGACCGCGAGATGTCTACCTTAATTTGCTCGTATTCTCCATTTTTACTATCTACCTATGAAATCTGTGGTACTGGATAGATAATGAGTATGAAACCGCAGCCGAAGAAATATTTTATTTTTGGATCCTAATACAAGGCACCAGAAATCCCAAAACCAGCGTTTATTCCTATGTATTTTGTAAATATTGTCACCATTACTTGTCCAACGATTTTTTAGAGATCATTTCCTAATATTTTTTTTGTTCATCTCTTATTGCTACTAGGATGACTTTATGAATTTGCTTTGCTTACTATTTTTGTTATATGAATGTAAGGAATGGCGGTTTTACCATTAGGCACGCTAGGCACTAGCTGAGGGCCTCACCGTTAGAGGAGCCCAAAAAAGAGCGTTTTGTTGTATATTTTAAGGCGCATTATCTCTTGGTGGGTCTTCGAAGTAGTCATTTTCCATAGGGTCTTCGATAGTCAAAATTCATCCCTGAATGCAAATTAGAAATACGAACTTATCCGCCAGGTCTGTTGAACCTACAACCTTTAACTTCGAGCGCAGGGGCTACGCAACAAGTAGCTCTCCGGACGAGTTATTTCTTGGAATAATACTTGGAAAGAATTATCTTCTAACTTCATTGAGTATAATAAAGATTTTTAATCTTAGAAAGTGGAAAATGTATGTATTCCCTTAATTTCTGCATCACAACATCTGACAGCGTTACAATGTGATTTTACAAGAGAAAGCTGTCTGTCGCTGGCTTAATTTTTATCGAAAATATTCTCCTCTCGATCATATCATCTTTCAATTAGTTTCCAAAAATATTATTTGCAAATACCATCCATCGCTATATCTGCCAATAACATCCCTAAGGTTTGGGTACCTCTCTGGTGAAGGTATCATACCAGGTTTTGATCTTATTTCAATTATATTTTCGTTATTTCAACAATATTACAGTTTAAATAATAATGAATGCTGCACTTGACCTTTAAAAGTAAGAGCTTTTTCTAGGCTAATTATATTTAAATTCCATATTTATTTGGGCCCTTCTCTGCCTGGGTGCCAATAAATCAAGAAATGGCAATGAAAATAACAAGGAAGGACGCACGAAGTGAAAATAACCCATTCTGATAACGATCTGATATCGTTTCTCATGGATGAATTTCTCTAGAGATTTTTTAAGCCAAATAATCTCTATAACAGAGATAATAATATCACGTGACAAGAGATACGATATCACATTCAGGTGGACTGCGGTGAATCCAACTAGTAAGATTGTTTATATGTGACTGAATGCGTTTAAAGGGGAAAATCCGAATTATAAGCTCAGAAAAGATTTCGTCATGCAATATCTCCCGAAGAAATTTTTGCTGAATGTGAGTCTTAATCTGGAATATTTTTAAATTTCGACGGAAGGAAATTCAGAAAGGTGAGCAATAATTTTCTATCTTCATGAAAACAAAACCTAAATTTTCCTGAAAGTGAGCCTGATTTATAAGAGCTGTTCTATAGATATTTCATATGAACTTCTTACTCGTGAATTTTCTATAATGAAGAAAAATCAGGATAGTAGAATCACAGACCATGTGAGAGGCTTCTCGAGCATGAATTTCCTACTGAAAGTGAGGTTGTCAAAATCCGACATTAACGTGGCAGTATCGATACAATATAATATGATCATATTTTACAAAAGGGTCTTATATTTCATAGAAGTCATTAGTTTAACTTAGTTTAAATGAAGGCTCTTATAAGGCATGTATGATCATGCTATCGGTCCTGATAAGACAATCATTAATGTAACTAATGAGTGGGATTTATTGTTGTATTCTTCAAAAATTAAAAATTATTTCAATTTTTAGCCTTTCAGCAAGGAATGTAAAAATATAGAAAATAAAGAAGAAATGCAGAAAATAATGACTCCCATTATAGTAAGTGTTATAAATACCTCAAAAAATACAATGGCAAACACTCATACTCTGGCAGAAATATTAGAAGTTTCATTTGCGAACAATTAAAGAATTTAATCGAAGTTTAATGCAATCGAAATATTTACAGCAACACCTGTACTAGACACTAGAAGGTGAAGAAAGGCGGAATAAGATCACTCTTCGTAAAATCATTAGTGAGGAATCGTAGACTCATTCACATAAGAGAAGGCTGCTTTGAATATATTTAATTCAAGTTTAGTAGAAGCACTATACGTATGCTTTTCTCAAGTGAAGGACGATTTAGTAAAGAGGATCGAACTTTGATTATTTTCCCACCGGTTTCTTTCGGACTTAATTGAATACTCCAAATTGCGGTACATATTCGGTTCTCTTCCGCAGTAACTTTCGAGGTATTCCAAACATTATGGTTCATTTTATGCGTAGATTTTTATTGAGATTGCGTTAAATTTAATTATGAAATAAAAATCTTGAAATTAAATAATTAGTCAAAATTAGTCGATTAAAATATAAATGAAAAATTGTGTATTGCAAGTCACCTTAACACAGAATAACCAAAAATATCTACTACTATCCTTTTTTGTGATACAAATAAAAAATCGGGACAGGATAGATGGCTGTTCTCGGTTCAGATTCAAACTTTTCATTTATAATTTCAGATATCTGTTTTCCCATCAACAAACACAGAATATTCTCAAATGTTAAACGCACTTATTTGCGTATTCAGAGCTTCCCAAATATGTTTGCCACTTAGTTTCGCTACCAAAAATCACTATACAAAAAATAAAAAATAATATAATTTATCGTAAATCAGTATTTTCTTCAGAAAAGACTTGGATGCGTCTGTAATTCGAAAATTTACAGCATATTTTTTCTGCTTTCGATTCTATCCCCTATTTCAGAAACAGAAAAGCAAATATAGAAAAGAGGAGGTGCATTCGCTTGCAATTAACGAATTGGACGTGAGAATTTTTATTTCTCATTAGCTACTTAGAAAAAAGTTGCGAATACGGAAATTTGAACGTATATTGAGGGACTTCTTAACCGTATGAGGTGTGTCGATGCTGCAGAACACTTCAAACTGAAGGCGAAAGCTTGGCTTTCGAAATACAAATTCAACTCTCCATTTTTCTGCTGATGGTATTTTTATTTTTCGTATTTGGTTCACTCGCTTTTCTAATTATTGAAGCAATGTCTCATTTCTGAGAGAAGAAAATTTTCTCCAAAGCGAATCTTATAATGCAAATTTAGTTTAATATAGTCGATTTCTCCTCAATTTGAGCATCTGTTTCGCGAATTTCTAAATTGAAAAGAATCTTTATTTAAAATAATATCCATATGATTAAAAATCTTTCAGCCATATCTTATGCAGATAATGTTAGGAAAATCCCCTTTTGCTTTCAAATATTATATTTGATATTATCTTCGTGCATAGGAACTCTGGATATTATTACTGTTTTTTACTTTCATGTATCTAATTACATCCTGCTTGCATTTCTTTTCAGGGGAATATTAAATAACAAAATCTAACATTTTAATTTTTCTATTATTATTATTATTCGACCCTTTGTTTGGCGAGGTTAGGCCCGACTCTTCCACCTAACCTCGTGTGAAGATTTTACATGGTTATCAATCTAGGAAAAACATAAAAATAATAGTAAGAAAATAAAGAGAAAAAACGAAAAAAGAAAGATTTGATTTGTGGGAAAAAATCTCTATAACTGAAGGTTGATAGAGGAGCACCCAGTTATTGAATTTTCATCTCTTTGAAGAAAGTTAGATTTCGATGATGGATTATGTATATCATGATGGTGATGAATTATTATGTATATATCAGCCGTATAGAATATATTCATATTGCTGTGCGAAAATTATGAAGAATATGGTATATATTTTTGGATATCGATTTAATAATAAATTTCTCTAAAATACTTTCAATTATAGTGATGGAAAACTACGCAGTAAAAGTAGAATCCTTTTATTACGACGAAATATTACGTTGATGTGTCGAGATTCTAAATTTACGGGAATTTTCTCCAGTTCTTTCGAAGCTAATATTCATCTTTTGCTCGGTGCTGTCTCCTATGCGACCGCTCGATATGTCTGTCTGTACTTTCAGATGCTTACTACAGCTTGGTCGATCGAATTCCATATTCAGGTCAATGGAGCATGCGCAACTTTTCTGATCCTGTTCCTCCATCAATTCTCACGTAGTAATTAAAACTCGTTCATTTCCTTCTCAGAATTTTTAACAAATCTTGTGATAATTTTTAAAACTTCTTTAATAAATCTTCTGATAGAGATTCTGGAGATAAATTTGGATATGAACAGTAATTCCGTAGTTGCCTTCAATTGTCTTTAATTATAATGATTGCATATTTATGGTTCATATGTAAGGGTGGCAGTCATTACGTAATAAAGTAAATCTTACAGCCAAATCCATCGTATGCAATTTGCCGCATTATCTCGAATCTCCCACAAATTTAACGCCCATCAATTCTTATTTGCTTTTAGTTTCCTCCTTGATTTTGCTTCATTCGATTCGATTTCTCGTTCGAAAAATTGATTGACCTTAATTAAACCTATTAACCAATCCCATTTTCTTCTCATACATACCTGATGCTTGAACTCATTACATAAATTTACAAGACAACTTACAGAAGTATGTAGCGTAGCTAAAATTTGGTGAGAGTAAAATTAATGTTATTTATAAATTAATTTTTCTGGCGTCATTGCGTGTTACCCCGGTGTAAAATTTTTACAAAATAACAGGACTTATGTTTTTCAAAAGATGACTAAATATAATTGGAGTTATGATAAACAAAGAATCGGGTTAATGAAGTAGTTCACCGCCAACGAGAACAAGTATGAAGCACTGGATCGTATCTAAAGTTTAAGCTTCTCTGTTACGCAACTGAAGTATTGTATAGATATTTTTAAGATAAGTACCTAAATATGTATTCCGCTGTTGATATCGAATGATCCATTAAACATTCTATAAATATTCTAAAATTTGAATTTTAGGTGTTACTTCAGTAGAGGATAAATAGTTTGGAAGAGCATTAGCGTTAGCGTTAATAGTTTACATAAAATTTCTCATCGATAAAAGTATTATTCTCTCAGAATTTGGAGATATTTATTGTTAAAAAATATGCCTATAATCTGTATATAGAGATCTTGTACACTCCCGCATAATTTTGTTTGTGCGACATGTTTTGCTAGCGGACTAGTATGATCAGGAAACTTTCTTTACCGTCCATCAATATATACAGAAAAAAACAATGAAAAAGGTGGAGGAGACAGGGAAGCTTTGACTAAGATAGTTAGAACGTAAATTTTTGGTTGGGAGGAAAAGAAGGAATGAGGGATTGGGAAAAACGTGCTCGTTGCTCAATATTCTCTTAGTTGGAAAGCACACTATCTCCATCTTGTCTAGGAGGTCCAGATGGCGACCATTGCGTTCCCGATGGAGGCTTTTCGGCGGGCAGTCACTGCTATGATCTTCCTCTAAATGGTGCACCGCGTTGGACACAGGAGATCCCTTCTTGTACAAATTGATTCTTTTCCATTATTATGATGGCCTTCCACTAAGTCACACCTTCGCATATCAAGTTCATGTATGAAAAGTTTAAGGGTCCCCGTTTTGTTGATTTCGATGAAGAGATGTGAGCATAAAATTGTCTGAGGCAGGCCTGTTACAAGAAAAAATGAGCCGCATAAATCGCGGGCTGCAGATGAAGAATTTTGGGAAAATGATATTTTTTTCAAAATTTACCAACAATATCTAACTGAAAAAATAGGAATAAGTAATTAATATGATACCTCACAAATTTTCAGTGAAAATTTCTCTATTATTTGGTTGTAAACGTTGATTGATATTCTTAAAATTTTCATTAGTGATGGAGGAACGTTGCTTGTGTTCGAAATGAACAATTTTAAGTATGGCACCTTCAAGATCCTATGTTATGTACATGACTCATGTTCTTCCTAAAAATCTAATAATTCTTGACTTTTTTCATCCGATATTTCGAATTTCTATGTATTACAAATTATAAACGATTCAACTGCAGGTAACGTGAGCCATGAAGCTGCGATTCCGCGCCCACGTGAACATCGCGAGGGCCACATTCCGTCCGGAGGCTCTCAATAGCTCGTCCATTGGAGGATTCTTCGTGCACAGGGACTTCGAAAATGTGGAGCAGTACCAGCAAGCACGACCAGTGGAGGAGGCAAGCCGCAGAGTTGCTCCTCCGCGGCCAACTCAGAAGAGACCAAAGGATAGGGAGTTGGGCAAGAGAGAAGATGAAAAGGAAGGAGGGGGAGAGGGGGGAAGTGGGGTCGGAGGGAAGGATAAAGGAAAAGTAGAGGCGAAGAAGATTGGTAGGGAAGGGGAGAAGAAAAAGAAAAAAGTGGAGAAAAAGAAGAATGAGCGGGGTAAAGGACCAAAGGGAAGTGAGGGAGCGATAGGAGGAGAAGAGATAAAGGATGAAGTGAAAACGGGAGAGAATGGAATTGTGAAGATGGGGAAAGGAGAAGGGAAGAAGAAGGCAAAGAAGGACGTTGAGGGGAAAGTAATGAAAAAGAAAGGAGATGACATGAAGGGAAAAGTAAGTGGCGAGGGAGATGTAGGGGCGGGAAAGAGTCTTGAGCTCATCGCATCGCGAGAAGACATTTCGGAAGCTGGGAATCCGATATTTTCTACGATGGGTGACAAAGTGGGGAGAGATAGGAGCAAAGGCGCGATAGCGAAACCACCAGTTAAATCTGCACAGAATGACATTGAATATTCGGAAGCTGAGAATCCCCTTTTTGCCACGATGGGTGACAAGGTGGGAAAAGAGAGGAGCAAAGGTGGGATAGCGAAACCACCAGCCAAGTCTTCGAAGAAGGACAAAGCATTTTCGGAAGCTGGGAATCCTCTTTTTGCCACGATGGATGACAAGAAGGGGAAGAAGAGTACCAAAGATGCGGTAGCGAAATCACCGGTCAAGTCTACTAAGAAAGACAAAGGAGGTTTTTCAGAAGCTGGCAATCCTCTTTTTGCCACGATGGGTGACAAGGAGGGAAAAGAAAACAGCAAAGGCGCGGTAGCGAAGGTACCTGCTAAGCCAGCAAAGAAAGAGGTAGGCAGAAGGATGTTTATGAAAAAGAATAAGGATGTTGAAGAGTCCCCGAAGATAGAAGTGGTAGCTCCAAAGCCTCGGAAGTTGCCACCAGTAGATAAGAATGCACCTTCGGCCAGGAACCCGCTACTTCAGTATAAAGACAGGCAGACTTCGGGACAGCTGCAAGTGAAAACGAATCTTCATTCGAGTAATGATGCGGACAGCGGTGATGAGTTCGACGCCTGAAGATCCCCACCAAACCAGTCGATTACGCTATCGAATATAGTTTGAAGACAGCTTGTAATCACAGTCCAATTTATTCTTAATTTCGGCACCCTCATGATCAGACCAAAGATGCCCGATGACAACCGCCGCTAATAGCTCCTTCGCCGAAAATATTTGTGTTCCTTCCATATGGCTCATTCCATATATAAACCACGAGGTGAACTATATGTAAACTAACAGTATGTGTAGTTTATACTTCTGTCAATACTATGATTGGAGTATAGCTGATCCCAAACAGAAACTTTTAGACTAGAGGGTGCCGAAAAGAAAAACTGAAACTGAAAAAACTGCGGTTCGATGCCTTTCTGGAATACCTCTGGCACATCACTTGTAACCCTTCAGCAAATGTTGGCTGGTTAAAAATGTGCCTGATTATGGGTGTAGAACGTTCAGCCACCAATAAGTGCTGAAGACGTTCGACTCTGCTATTTCGAGATTTTAATGCCTTTTCCTAAATTATTCTGGAAATAACTTTCTCTGTTTTTGACAGTGTAACGAGTAAACTTCAACAAGTTAATTTCTGTATATCCACGGAAGAGCTGAAGCGAAAGAATTTTACAGAACTGGTGGGAGGCAAAAGTGAAAAATGCCTTACGCCGAGGAAAATTAAAATATTTCGATTGCAAAATCGATTTTGAACCGGTTGACGGCCTAACTTTTATAAAATAGCAATAATGTTACTATCGACCAATAAATTGTAAAATAATTTTCAACTTTTTTTCCAGCACTTATGTAAATTCGTTGTTCACTCTTATGAAAGCTTTTTTAATCCTCAGCCATCCCTGGTGTCTTCTCAGAAATGCGACATAGGAAGAAAGTTGTGTCGTCTCCGAGGCAATGAGGACAAACACGTTTGCAATTCAAGTTTCGTCTTTTTATGTGGTATTTGAAATACTGACTGAGCCTACTTTTTTCAACCGTCCCCAAAATTCCTTAAACAGATAATTTATTGTGATTGAAAATAAATTTTCCGTTTAAAGTATTTACATATCTTTATTTTCATAAAAAAACAAATATAAAAAATTGTATGAAGAAGGGTGGCATTATTTGAAGAGAGCAAATAAATATTTTTCTTTTCTTTCTTTTATTTTAAGCTTTTAAGGAGCCTTTCACTAAGAAATGAAGTCTTAAGTAAAATATTCTAATCCGGTAATTATTTGAAAGCTGAGAATATTTTGTTACAGATACTCTTTAGTTATCCGCTCCATCGAAGCGTAAGTTGGTGACTGTTTTCAAAAAATAAAATAAACGGGTTTACACAAAAATGGAATTGAAAGGAATATTTCGAAAACCTACAATATTTATGTACCTTTGTCATCTTTGTCAATGAATAAGAAGCATATAAATTAGATTTTTGTATGACAGACAATTCACAAGAAGTAACTGTGTTTAAGTTAAGTAATAATATGCATTCGAATGTAAAGAGAGTAATATTCGAGTGCAGAGCGAGTAAGACAATCCTCAAACTATCTACTTCTTTTGTCGCTGTTTATGGAAATGAATCACAGGGATATTGAGTGGATATTTTATTTTTCTCTAAAAGTATTTTCAATGAAACATAACTGCATTATTAAAAGTACAGTGGCATGGTGTATTTTTTGCTCACTTTAATAATGAAATTCTGCCTATTAATTGACAACGTTTTAAGTGATAAAACTATTGCCGAATGAAAATGATTGATATTATGAATAGATATCGATATTATTGGTTAGATGGTGTAATAATGAATGCATAGCAACGTTTCATAATCTGACTTTAATTTAAATATGGAAGGAAAAAATATAGTATCACACATGTTAATTCAATGTTAGTCAATTATGAAGAGATTTATAATACAAAATTTCTCGCTGGCTCAAGATTAATTTCTTTGAACTTGTGAAGTTTGATCATTTGACGATGTATTTGCAGACGCAAATAGTCTTAGAGAAAGGAGAAACCACAGCGAACTCTCTTGTGAGAATATGTTCAGTCTTCATTGTCAACACAAATTAGAATACACTCAGTGCTCACTTCGATGAATGGAAAGCTGTAAGGGCGGTGGAGAGTGCAGAAGGCGGGCAACTCAGCTCACATTCATTTTCTTCAGACATCTGGGGGTCACTGCCAAAAGTAATAGAACGTGCTCTGTGATTAAATAGTTTTCAACTGTATAACTAAGTTTAACTGTGCAAAAATATATAATGAACACACCTTTGTTTAGGAAAGAGATATAAAAAGCACTTGCAAAGCTTCCAATATATTATTTTTATATAACAGTGTCACAAATTAAATAAATATAAAACTGCAATGGATTCTAAGGTAAATGAATATCGAGGATATTTCTTGACCATCTTGAATTCTCAGGGTTAGTCTTATTAAAAATAACCATGAGAAGATGATATTAAATGAGAGAAGTCTGTGCACCGCATTATGAATTCAGAGGATTTTTCTGTTCTCGTCATTGGATCACATTCTTTTAGTTGAAGCTCGGTTGAAGCCAGATGTTGAATAGGAATATCAAATTAACCTAGTTTAATGTTTACGTATCAATGGTATTTCAAAAAGAATGAACCGATTTATAAATTTCATAAAATAACGCTTTATGAATCTCTAAGTGTTGATAAAAAGTAGTAGCTTTTAAGGTGTTAGTAGAATATAACTTCATGAAATCGGTGAATTCTTTTTTAAAGACTATATACATTCACCCTGTAAGTCGCTAGTGTCTAGCAGAAGTCTTATCAACCGCAGGATCCCTATTTATAACTAACATAAGACTTCTCTAATACTCTGAGGAAAAATGACCAAAAGTTACGGTAAGTCCCAGAGATTATTTCCCCGCAATTCTTTGTTAATTTCTTGCGGAGTGTGCGATCGTTCTTTAACTGAGACCACAAAGACATATATTTCCTCTGAATTTTATTATGATTATCTTTCCCAAGAGCTTCTGTCATTAATCTGATCTTCCATCCGGGAATGAATCTCACCTGAAGGATTCATCATAGCTCAAATGTTGTTTACCCTGAAATCTCCGCAAACGACTCCAGTTACTCCGCGTTGGAACATCCTTAAGTCAAAGCTACCAGCACTACTTCATGTGGATCCCAGTCTGAGATCCAACATTGAAGATGAGGTCGTATAAGAGAAAAATAAAGTATTTCTTTAAGCATAGAAGGGCATCTAATTCCTAATTTTAAATCAATAAAGGTTTTGGGCTCGTACCATAAGCTCTCTCGCTAGGGCCATTTGTTGTTCATTCTCCCAAAACGACTGAACGAGAAGGCGAAAATAAAATGAAGTATGTTCATTGGAAATACTCACTCGAATTACTCATTTGAACAACTTGCTATTTAATTTTCTACTTAACTTTATATTCTGCTGCAGAAAGCTAAACTAATTAACGAAGTAGATTAATTTACGATTAGCTAGTTAGCAACGAGCGCGAACTGCGTGAGAAACCGAACAAGCGTTGCAAAGGAGTAATCGCTATGATAGAGAGCTACTTTTGGTCTTTTATTCCTTGAACCATTTTGAGAAGGTTTGTCTTTGCCGACTAAGAGCATGGATGTCCTCTGTCAACCGCATGGGGACCTTGAATCAGGCAAATCTTAGATAGGCGAAACTCAAGGAAACAGAATTTTTCTTATTCTTCCTCAGCTCAGCAGAATGCTCTTTATTTAAATATGATTAAGATATAACCGAGGTAATAATTTAACATACAATAAAAATATATTTTGTTTACCTAGAGTAAAGCATGATTTCCCGAGAAAGTTGTCGCTGCGGAAGCCTGAATGCTATATTTCTCATGGGATGAAAAGGCACCGGATAACTGAGAGGGTAGTGCGTTCGATATAGGTGAAAGAGGTCCCGGGTTCGATCCCGATTGGGCTCATGCGTTTTATTTAGTTACCTCAGTTGTCGAAGCACTTTTCAAATCAGTACTATATACCGAACAAAAGTCAATCAAAATTAAAATCCATTTTTGATCAAAAATTTGACGAATATTCTAAAAAGAAGAGAATAGTTCTTTACTCTCGATTACTTTTAATCAAGGGATAGATAGAAAACATTTTAATTTCTGTTTGACAAAGAAAGCAGCAGTAATGGGCTGTGAGGGCCGTCGGTTTGGCACGCTTGTTTCAGAGCGTGATATTGATGCTGATATAACCCGTCATATATCACTTGCGGGTTTCATGCGAAGCAGGTATATATAAATTAATATACTGAATGAATTAAAATATATTACGCTCACCGTCTTGCTCTTAATGATCAGTCTCACGAAGTTATATCAACTTGGAGATTTTACAATGAAATACCGAGAATGAGATTAGCTAATCTGGAGATTTGGACACTCAAATGGTCAAAGAATTATTTATATAAAACCGTAAGGCTAAAGATCACATTCAATAAAAATAAAATTGCGCAACATCACTGAAACACGATATGACACGATAGTTTCGAGTAGACTGGATTTGAAGTTGTAATCTCGATGATAATTCATGATAACATTATAAGAATTAGTATTCTGGAATGAATGTTTCAGGTAAATAGCATAAGAACTCCGACTTCTCATATAGATGAGATGGCCTTCGTAGCTTTTACGCAATATTGCACGCTCAGGCGAAAAAGAAAGTATCAGATATTTTACTATACTAATAACTTAATTGACTATTCTCCTAAAAATATTTATAAAGAATGTCATGAAAAAAAATAATTGAAAAATAACAGTATGAAATGTGCCTTAGAAATAAGAACAACACGTTTCTTGCGAATAATTCCATTCAATGTCTCTTGAAATATTTTATAATTTACTGTTTCATAAATAATCATGAATGAAAATTACTAATTGGATCCATTATTTTTATAGTCTCTATATCAATTCAAAAATAATCGAGATCTCGAAGCGATCCGAGGTATTTTGGGGTGCAAAGAAGATTTGCCCTTGTCTTTAAATTATTTTTTAGATTAATATTGCGCAAATTACTGATTAAATTTCATTTTTAACGTAAAAAACAATGATGATCTTTTTATTCAGTTTTATAAAATATATAAAATTTATTTTAAATATGTTGTACAATATATCGATCACTGATTAAATAGCTTTACTGCTGTTGGTGTATTTCGTAGATCGTCTGTTCGTTTATGGCCTTTTACATAAAATAAATATAAATGTACAAAAATAAAAGAAATATTTGTTATAAATATATATATAAATATAAATTATTATTTAACCGTAAAGAAGACGGTATAACGATATTTTCTGGCGAATCAAAAAATGTTTCCCCAGTAAAATATCGCCGCCCCAAACGATACCTAGTTCGCTTGTACTGTTAGGCCAATCCTTGATCGAAGTCACTCCTACATTTACCTCTGCTTTCTTAATTGTACTCGGAAAGTTGGAATATATAGTATGTGCCATTCGGCTCGTTCTTAAGATACAGGTAGTGCATCACAACTACACCGAGTACAAGCGCTTACCCATAATCCATACGTTGAGAAGAGAGGTACGAATTAGTAAGGCACAGAAGACGACGTCTACAATCGCCGTTGTCGATGGCGCCGATGGCCAAGTCCGTTATCGCCAGCCTGAGGAATAGTTTCATTTGGGCAGTTCATGATTAGACAGTGCAGATTCTCAGCTAAAGGGGTTTAGAAAGGGCATATACTCAGTATCTAATTATTTTTTATGAATAAAAATGAACCATTTCAACGTAATAAATAATTAACTGAAAATACATGGAACATAAAATAATAGCGGTTTATAGGGTGCGTTTTTATTTCCAAATTTAGTATAGTTTTTGTTTTGGAATAATTTAGCAGCTCTTTAAAGATTTTAAATACAAATATCATAATCAAAGTCTTGCTTTTGATAAGTGTCAGCAGATGCTACTTGGTAAGACCTCTTCATGATGAAAAGGATGCAATTTTATGATAGTTCTTCATAATAGAGTTAAACTTTTAGGGCAAAGTGGTAGATAGAACAAAGTATATGCCTAAATAAAATGATGGGGCCAAAGAGCCCCAAGAGTCAGAGAAGAGGGGTTGCTTCATTACCATGAGCGAACAACCGACCAACACAATTTTTTCTTAATCCTAATGTCGGAGCGCATGTCTTGTTTGATCTTTTTTTCATAGTTTTGGCTTTAAAATCGATTTAATTTTAAAAGATTAGAATAAGTAAAATTAAGTTCTTTCTATTTTAACCATCGGCAGTAAATGTATAGCGGGTATTTATTGCGGACCCATTGAATTACTCAGCCAATCGGTCTTTAATACTATTGAAGCGCCCAAACCCTCCTGTTTATTCTTCTGTCCCTGACGTCCAACATCAGGCACGTTAAGTGTTATGTGATCAATCATTTAGAGAAAATTTTCATGCGAAGCTTCGCGCAAAGCGTTTACTGCCGCCCGGCGTTAAAATATCCATCTCAGGAAAGAGAATACTTATCCAACCTTTCCTTGGCAAGTTCCACGAAGTCCTTTAGAAGATGGCTTCCCGGTTCATAGAGTTGGGCAGTTCTGGCGGGACGTGCTCCGATGTGACCCGCAAAAGAATGTCCATAGCCTGAGTCCTGAAAATTAGAATATCAGGGTTCTTAAAATAGGTTCTATAGATCATTTCGCTACGTGAAGTGAACTGCTAAAATTTTGAAGTATCGGTGCATTTTAGCAGTAATCCCATTTACGTATTTATATATTTTATTGAAAATTAATTTCCCCATAATAAATATGATTCAATTCTTGATTCAAATAATGAAATTTCAAAGACGATGTATGATGAAAAAGATCAACTGAATGCTGTGAGCGGATCCTGAAAAGACAACTTAAATAATTATTGATATCCTTATTGATCAAGGAAATACTTCTGTGATCATTAACAGAAATTAAGATGTTTTAGCAGACAATAAAAAATGAATTTGTGAAATATTGCTCAATCGAAAAATATCTGAAGAAATTATATTCAATGATATTGACTCGAAATGGCATTCTTAGTTTTATCCATCATTAAATTTCATCTCAAATGGCTTTCCTTTCGTATTTATTTGATATTATTAATTTTAAAGTATAGTTGTTAATTTATAAGTAAAGAGTGTAACTAAGGTTTCTAAATTCCTCGAGGAATATAGTATAACAGCCTCCGAATTCCTGGAATAATGTAGTAATACGCATTTCAATAACTTCTCGTAAAGAGTAGCTGTTGTTGTACGCAAATTAAAATTATAATTTTCATAATTTTCTCTTTGATTTATTATCTATTACCGGTTTTACAGCTGCATTTGCGATACTTACCTGAATATGTGATGAACTTGTTAAATCGGAGTAAATGTAATATTTTTAGAAAATTGCAAATTTGTACATCTACATGTTGTGCCTTTCCACACTCTGAGGCCGGATAATAATTTTGATTTGAGCTATGTTTTCGATAATGGCAACCTGCTAGTCATCCGGTCGTTCCCATGCTAAGCTAGTCCATACTCATTAAAGGACGGTAAAACTCACCTGGTATATGGGGGTGGAGTAGTCGTAGGAGGGCGCAGAGCGGCAGAGAGCAAGAGCCCCCACCCATTTGGCGAAGAAGGAGGCCGCCGCCCATAGAATGGCCACAGCCAAAGCGATCTTGGCTTTGAGGGCAACCAAAGAGCCCAAGGCAGTCAGGCTGCTTAAGGTGGTGGTTGTGTTGCCGAAGTCTGAAAAGGGATGTTATAAAATTAATTTAGCTTGGATGGAAGATACTTCTAATATTAAGAACGGATTTACTGATTACATAGTGATAAACTCAAATGTGGACAGAATTTTATGCTGGGTTTTTAACATGAAAGAGCGCTTTACAGAGAATATTTTGCAAAGACGAATAAAGGGACGATAGTGAAAGGCTCTAGACTGATACTTTAAAATATAAGTCGATAGTTTATTGAATATCATGTGGTTCCATTATGTGATAGGAATATACTACTATAATGAATTATTATGTATATCTGTAATTTCGATGTTGTTTACTGTATAAAATGTTAGTGTCAGGTGTTGTAAAGAAAATTTAAGCGATGTAACTTCATAATTTTCGTATATTTCATCTTCTAAAATGCATATAACGTTTACTTTAGTTCTCATTTCTTCATATATCACTCGTTGCCACGGCTTTATTTAACAAAGCAATCCCGCCTCCCTACTTAAAAAATGAATTAATAGGGTACTTTTATTATAATTAATTGTCCGTATATCTACATACGTAACCCTTTTTGGCGTATGGAAGAGGGTAGGAGCACTCTTTTTCATTAATAGACTTAAAAAAATTAATCCTATAACAGACTTGCTTTGGCATCTGTATCCCTTTACTCACTTTATCATTTGGCGTATGTAACATGGATTTTGTTTGTAATCTAGTGATTTCCCCCGTCACAATATAATGAAAAATACACTACTATACAAAATATGCACTGCTATTATAGCATACATCTGATTCTTCTGAATAAAAAACTCTTCACTAAGCACTGAAGACATCTATGAGTTCTGTGAAAAATATATGATAATTTGCTATTCCTGAGAAGTTCCTCATGAGTGGATCTTCAAGGACTAAGACCAATCTAAGAAAATTAAATGCAGACGTATTACAAATAACTTGTGACGTGAAAGCCGACTGTGTTCCTTCGTACCCTTTCGTGGAATTTCGTTTTTATGTATTTTCAAAACTACCATGGATGAAAAGATTACCACCACTAATGATACACTATAACTTGAACGCAGAGTGTCACTACTCGTATCACAAACACAAAATAGTAATCTATTATCCATTATTTGTTATCTTCTTATCAGAATTCTTCGTAATTAATGACTTGTCATTTGATTATTCTGGAATTTTACTATGCCGAGCTTCGCATGAGTCATACTTCTTACAGGCGCTATCGACAGCTTTTAATTGTTTTTATGAAAATACAATAGTTGACGCATTGTTCTCTAAAATAATACATTTCATTCTGAATTTGTGTTGTGTATAAGCAAGTATGTATAGCTATAAAGCAAGTTTGATGTATTGACTTTGTTTACATTACATTTTTCTATAATATTAATTTTAATTAATAATACTCAATCCATAGTTAGATTTCGAATTCTAAATTCTTAATTTAAATATTAATTCAATGATGTTTATTATGCAATGTACTATTTGGAAATCATGAGGTTTTAAAATTGAAAATAAGGGATATGCATAGTGACTAGTATACTAATCACTATATATATCCCTTATATACTTCGTGGTGCCGCATAGAGCTTTGATAATGGATTTCTTTGGCTCAAGAAATTGTGGATTCGGACCGATGTAAAATAAAGGGTAAATGGAGAAACACTGTTGCAATAGGAATTGTTAACTGAATAATGCATCCCAAAATATTTATATTTTTTATTTTAGTGACCGGAATTCTTCGACTCGGTGGCTGTTTCAGACAATAACCAAAGAGTCAAACGCCTCTTTCAAGGTGGGTGCTGCGTTTAAGGATATTATAAATCTTTTGAAGAATTCAATTTCAATTGAAATAATTCTAAATAAAAATACCAGATTCCTAACTTTCTATGTATGCAATAACTTTGAAATATGCATATAACTTGAGTTTTATCCGCAGAATGATACATTTAGTACCATACATTTACTTATTATGAAACGAGACGCACGAAAGATAAGGTCGGCTACACCAAATAACTACGATAATTTATTATAATTTAGAGGTATAATGCTTTTATTGAAGGATTCAAACGGAGGGAGCAATCACTCACAGAAAACTACAATCCAGTAATTTACTCAACTTGCAACCGTCGGGGTACTAAAAGGAGAAATGAAAAGGGAGGAACGGGGCAAAACCATTAATTTTTCTATAAATTTATGGCGATGCAGGCGCAGCTGGAGGGACGGAAAACTAGTTTCAATTAAAGTGAATAACCAAATTAAATATTCCCAAACTGAAGATTTGAGACAGTGTGTAGAATCTATAAAGACGGATGGATCAGGAGGGACAAAAGGCAACCAAGATGATTTATGTTGTCGTATCTCATAAAGACATGTCCAAAAAGGAGGCGTTTACTAAGGCAGAAGAAACGAAAAAAAAACTTAGTCTTAGTTCGTTCATAAATATTAAGCCGGGACTGTTTTGGAAGAAACACCTACCAATCGTGAAGATCCTGTTCTGTCGGAGATCAGTAGCTGCCTCTGCCGCTAAAAGGGCACTGGCTGCGAAGAAGGCGAATCCAGCGACGAGCTTCATGTCTGCAGAAGCAAACCTGTGAAGGTCCTTAAGAATACCTCCATTGAGGCCCGCCCTTTCCAAGCGTCACGCTCTCGCCACCAGTGTAAATGCAAGAAGAAACGCCCTTTTGCGCGCAAAAGTGCGATTAGGGAAGCGTATGAGAAGCACAATGAGTGTGCTGAAAACAGTCTGAATTATGAGACCGAAAAATAGGGTCGGTAGAAAATAAGAATGCTCTCTTGCGTTCAATGAGACAAAGCGTAAAAATGAAAACGCTGCTAAAATTGAGATAGATTATTTACTAGTTTAAGAGAAAGTACTTTCTCGGCAACAACAGGAGAGATCAGCCTATTCTACTTGGATAATTCAAGAAACGATTGAAAAATTAATAACAATAAGACGTACTAAGGTAAATTGTCTTCAGAGTTTCTTTTTAGATTTCGAATGAAAAATAAATTGGTAAATTCACATGAACTTCTAGAAATTAGAGGTGGCGGAGGAAAGTGATTGACAATTATTCATAAATTTTAATGTAAAAAAGGAATATTGTCGGTTACCCTGCGTCCTATCACCGAGTAAGCTTACTCTATGATCTTACTAAGATACCCTCAAATTAAAATCATCTCAAGGAAAAACGGACTTGAATCAAGTCTGACGGGACCGGGAACAGAACCCGAGGTCTTGTTCTATGCGGGAGGCTGCTTTTCGCGGTCCAGTCAGACTTTTTTCAAGTCTAATTTTGCTTTGGATATTTCTGGATGCACACCCTTACGTGCAAAACTATCCTAACCACTCTTCGTCAAAATCAAATGTTTTTGTTAGTATCTGAAGATTTTATTTTTACTTTCCTCTTCCTCTTCACTTTGAATCCAATTTAGTCTTTCTTCTGCTTCTTATAGTAAATATTTAAAATGCCCAAAATATTACCATAGACTTTCTTTCTTCAGATTTCCTGATCTAAAAGGAAATACTGAGATATCTTTAATTATCTATAATTTATAAATAGAACTCTCTTCTTACCTTCTATTTCTCATCATAAACACCACCCATAGAGTGGTGAACCATTATGATCCCAACAACATACCTGCTAGGAATAATCCTATTGAGGTTCTTGCAAGGTTTAAGGACGATTTATTCACCAAAATCATAGCAGAATGAGTTAAAATTTTCAGTTTTGGTCCATTATATTTCTTCAGTTCAGTGTTAGCTTTCACTCCCACAAAGATAATGTTTTCTTTGTGGATTGGGTTTGGTTCTGGTTTGATGCCTTGATCTAAACATCTTGAGTCCAAAATTAAGTTTTCTGCTGCTTAGTAAGTCATTGGTTAAGTTGATGTTCATAAAGAAGATCCATTCTGAAAGACTATAGATAAATCTGTGAGTTTCATATCAGAACTCATATGAAACTATGTTCCCATTTATATCTCTCGAATTTCAATGGGTACTTCTCCAGAGAAGATTATGAAGATCTGTGAAAAAGTTCTACTTATGTGTGACATCAAATTTTGTTAGACATGCCCCCTCCCATGTCACAAAGTGTCAAATATGGCCTCTGCCTTAAGTGTGACATCTTTTAAAGATGACCTCTTAGCAGAATTGTAGTTTGTACTATGTGGAAAGGTAACAGAAGAGCCCAAATAATGAGGCAATTTCTCACTGAATGACAAACAGAAATTTCGACTCCTTCCATTAAATAGAAGGTACCAGTAGAGGGTTTACATGAAAATGTTTTTCTTGGAATAGACAATACTACAGCAAGTCCACCTCAGAAGAGATTCGGATGAAGAGTTTAATTTAATCAAACGGTGTTCTTGCTTCTTACCACATTGCTCTCATAGTCAATGGATAAGTATATTAATGACAACTTCAAACAAATCCACACCAAAATTTTTTCTCAAAAATGTTTCAAGATTATAAGCAGCACAAATTTACCAGCTCTTAAGGGTATCTGGAAGTATCATTTCAACATTCTTTATTGTTTGCAACTTATTAATCAAATATGGGAAGATTTCCATGAGAACACTATTATTAGCCTAGAAAAATTATGGTCCAAAGGTCTAATAAATTGTATTAGGATAAAATATAAGAAGAATCGACATCTCCTGGAAGAAACACAATGAATTTCCTGAGAATGGGAAATGCCTTGTGCATCTTCCAGGAAGTTGAAAAGGACTTAAGTAGAAATTATGAGGACCTTTAGACTTCCAGTGCCACTGATAGTATGAGGTGGAGGATGAGGTTTTTGAGTGATTTTGAGGTAGGAGCATACCTGATCAAACAAAATCAATCCAAACACAAAGTTAAGATTCTATCTTTCCATTAGATTTCCTAACTTCAAGTATAGCCTTAGTTGTAGTTGGTCAGAGATACCATATTTTACAGAAGATAAGACATACATTTGTCCCATAATTATGGCTCACTAAAACTCTCCTGCATCTTAGATGTGAACGTTTGGCCTTTGTTACTGTTTTGCTCATTCATGGAGGTGCAATCAAGATATTGAACAATGCTGATCTATTGAAATATGATCTTCATAAAAAACAATGTAAAAATTGAAACTTAAAAATTAAATGGAACTGTAACCTAAGTTTCTTTAGTGCCATTTAATTTTTAAATTCCTAGGTTTCATCTACTAGAATGGGGGCTAACATGCCTAATATATCTAATATGCCAAGAAATACGGTTAATTAGTAATTTTTTACTTAATGATTTATATAATTTTAGCATTGCTTTCATTTTGATTCCAAAGTTTAATGAACAATGACATTTAAAAGCAATTTGCATTCCATATAAACGTATTACTGTATTTTTTATTGACTAAATACCAAATATTACTCGAAGCTTAATGGAAATTATTAAGAAAATGTAAGATTGAGAGCCAAATTTTGTTGAGAAACTACATATTCTCTGCATACATCAGTGGCTCATATAATAACTATATAATAAAAAAATAATAGCTGTATTCTGATCAATGATGGGATTTTGAGGATCCCATATTGTCTGAGAGATAATGTCAATTCAAATCACCTACAATAATTAAATTTTTTTATCATCAAGGAAAAAATATTTTTGAGTAATCTCAACCTCAACACAAAAGAATTTTAGCTTCATTCAAAAATAAAATTATTTGAATAAAATATATTATTAAGGCTTTTCAAGATTTTATTTTGTAGTAAAAATATTACAAAAATGTGACTGTTGATATGGATGCTAGTGGAACCATGATCCCTCAATCTCTGGTCCCTAAATATTATGAAAGTAGGGTGTACTAATAACCATTTCCCCTTGGTCATCATTTCTCAACACAGAGATAAAATTCCCTTAAAATAAAAATTCAAAACTTCATAATTTGTTGGTAAAATAACAAAGTTAAAAATTGCAACAGTAATTGACGCTAATGTTTCTTCACCACATAAAGAAACTGTACCAAAATCATACTTGAAGGATGAATCTTTAATTATGAGGAATTCTATATTGAATAAAATACCTCTAAAATCCACTAGTTCATCAAATACAACTGTATCAAATAATACAGATATGCCACCAGGTGTTTATGAAAGGAATGAGAGTTTATATAGTAAGTTTAAAACAGTCAGTTCCCCCTTCCACACTTTCCTTTACCTGCTTTATTACCTGCTGCTTACACCTGCTTTCCTTGTTTGTATATACATTCATTGCTTTTCTAAATTCACACCTGAGGTGTCAGGTCAAACATGGCGTACATGTTAGGTCAAACTTTTAGTCTTTAATAAAAATCAGTGGAACTTTTACATGGCTTCATACTTCATTTAATCTAAAATAAAATTGTCTCCAAAGGAAGAGTGAGTTTCTCTTTGCTGCCAAATGTGAATAGAATACTTTCCCCTCTAGTTTTGCTTCACTTAACTAAAATTATGTAGCTACATAAAAAAGAATGCATGTGCATAGTTCTTTTCTGGTTTCCACTAATAGTTTTCTTACTACCAGCAGTAAAAGAGGAATGAATATTTGATGAAAAATCTTCCAATTCATACAGAGACAATTTTTGATCATACATTTTGCCCTCTTAAATTCATCTGCTTTAGAAAATTTACTTTCCATACAGAAATTTCACATTGGATACCAAGGTACATGACACCATTACATGATTGCTAAAACATAACACTTCATTTGCAAAACTTCAACAGAGGTTTTAAATGCCACTTTAAATCTTTGATCTTCAACAAAATGATCCACTAAATTAAATACATAATCCTCACTATCAAGAAAACCCATAGCATTAAAGCTGATTTTTAGGATCCATCAATCAAAACTGAAACTGAAGAAAACACACGGAAATTATCTTGTGCGTGATTGATTATGCAAACACTTCAATTATTTTATCAGAAAATTATATAATTTCTTTTTAAGTATCCTCAAATTGTCCATGAAAATAATATTTTCAGCAAGGTTTTGACTTGCTGACAAATTCTATTCATATTTACAAAAATAATGACTTCCAGTCTTTCAATCACAGCCACTGCATGGACCAAACAAGCGGGTCACTGCACTTAATTCTGATCTTAGATTGTCCTCTACTGTACGTGTTTGATGTACTCACAAGTTCTCCAAACTCCAATGCTTGTGAATCTAACAAAAAAAAAGAAACTGTCATCAATATACAATTTCTAGCAATTTCAACAGAGTAACTCACACTAACAAAGAAATTCAGCCAGTAAAACAAGTACTTAGTAGTAGTATATTAATAAAAATATGACTAAAAAAATTAATTTGACATTAAGATTATCTAAATTCATAGTATTTAAAAGCTTATTAGATATGCTGATTGTCCATTAGCACTTTAAAAAACTTTTCAGGCTAATTTCTAATAAAGAAGACTGAATCTATTGGCATCAATCACTCCTGAGGTGCTCAACCAATACATTTACATGATGTATACAGTGTCTGAGATATATTTTAAATGCAAATGAGAGGTCTTTTTCTACCACTATGAGTGGAAAGTATATGATTCGTTAACTTGTCAACAGAATTGGAACGTCACCAAAAATTTCATACACTAGTAGCAGTCCTTCTCACCTCATTTACAATATCAGGCATTTAAGACATTGCAGTATCTTGAAGACCTTTTTTGCCAATCTCTGCTTTCACCTTGTGAATTGCATCAGCTGTTTCTCAAATTCCAATGTTAAGGTTTTTATATATTAATGATATTTTAGGTTATAATAATTTGGGTAAATAGCCAGTAATACTTGATAGTATGAAATTCTACCCATTTAGATAATTTCCAACTTAAAAGGCACTGCATAGGAAAGATTAAACATCGGCAAATCAATAAAGGAGATTTGCTGATTTTCAGATCAGCAAATCCCCTTTATTGATTTTGCCAATTTAGATGAATTTAAAGGGTACTTTCAGAAAATCTATCATGCATAAGAGCAAAAATTCTTAGATGAATCCTCTTTGTGTCATGAATAGAAGAAATAAAACAGTTAAAACTGCTATAGTAATCCTAACAGATCAAAAGCTAAAATGCACCTTAACTTATTTGAAATAGGAAAGGCATATATGATTCACTTTTTAGTCTGTTAACACTATTACGCAAATAATGGATGCAACAAAATTTCCAGAAAATGCAATTAGGAATGAAAAATATTGAAGAAATGTGGACATATTTCAAGTATTCAAAAAATGCACTTAGATCTTACCAGGTTTAAAGTGATCAAATCCCAAGTTCACCTACATTTATAAAAAAAAAGACTATTTTATTTCATTTCCAAGAGAATGAAATGTTATGAAAGTTGTAAAATATGAGTTATGTCAATAAATAATTTGAACATTATGTTATACTGAATTTATAAATTAACATTTATTAATAACATAAAATAACATGTATTATGATTTTTACAATTACACTATAAATATAAATCAAACAAACATATGTATATGAAGAAAAATTAAGTCCTGTTTCATCTAATTTCAAAATGACAGTAAATGAGGAAAGTATAAAGAATAACTCACTGGAGATTTGCAACCATTGAGACACAATTTCCAATACAGTAGATATTCCATAAATTGACTTGGTTCTTTCCTGGGATTACCCAAGAGAATTTCCTACATTCCATTAGTTGTTGACTAATTTGTAAATTTCGAAAGAAATTATATATATATATATATATATATATATATATATATATATATATATATATATATATATATATATATATATATATATATCATAAAATAAATAAATAAATTTTTTATCCTATAAAAATATCTTTTCTGAAAGGTTAAATCATTGAGCAAAGAGGAAATGAAAAAACTTTCTTCAGAAGATAAAAGGTATATAAAGTATTGTAAGATAAGGTATTCATGCTATTGTAAACTTGAACATCTTAAATAAATAATCTTATTGTAAAAGTATAATATTTAAAAAAAATGATTTATTTCACTGTCAACTGCATAGTGAAAGTTTCCTCTACATAATCTAACGCTGAAATGATACTCTCAAAATCAATTAAATAAAATGATTGACAAATTCAAAATAAAAGAAAAATAATTAGTGAGCAAGGCATCTATTCAAAGTTAGACCATAAAAAATCACCATTATAATGAGAAGAATGAAGCTGGGGAAGGAAATAAATAAGATTTCAGTGCCTGATATCTATGACATGGAGGTCAAGTGAAATTTCTCATTTAACTAACCCATAGAGACCAAGATTATTTCTTGAATAGATAACAAGTGTTCTGATTTGTATCTTAGACTTATCTACTTCCTTACTTTGATATAAATCTCAGTAAACAAATTCACAATGGATAAATGAAAATCAATGCATTAGAAAAAGAATGATATGAAAGATAATAATGAGTATGTGACCATTAAGTTTCAAAAACATATTAAATATATAGGTTACAGTAAGGAATATTATGCAGACATACATCTTGAAGTGTGTTCCAAAAAATAGAGATTCTTAATGAGAATTAAGTAATTGTATTAAAGTAAGTATTATGTATTTTGGTTATGGAGGTTAAACACGGCTACAGGCTAGTGGTGAATTATTATTAAATGAAAAATTTGAAAAAAAGTAATGAAGAAATAAACTTGTAAATTTTCTTCATTACTTCAATGGCTTTCCACAAGGTAACTCCTGAACATCTAGATTTCATTGTAAAAGAAGAATATAAGTTTTACTTAATTATATAGAGTTCTTATATTTCAAAGGAATTTTATTCCAAAGGCCCTAACTACCTAAAGTAACCAAGCAATATCTTGTGAATAGTTCCAATAGAAACTAACTGGTACTAGAAATACCAAATTAAATAGAGCTTAAAGGTAAATAATTGAATTCATGAAAGTCACGGTATCTTAAGTGAAACAGAGTTGGGAATGAAACTAAATTTGAAGACAGGATAGTAGGAAGAAACAGCAAAAAATTAGGGTATTGTGGCTTTTCAGAGACATTAGTTGCAAATTTTAACCACTTAAAAGTAACCAAATTATTATTCATCTTTGTCACTCACTCTCGTTATACCCTATTTCCTAATTCATGTTTATATTTTATCTGTACCAGCACATCTGAAGATGCAGAAACTACTGCAAAAATCGTACTGCACAGTTAAACTGTATATTTAGAAGAGGTTCACATTCCCAAATTCAGTCAAGCAAAAATTTACTTCTCCGAAAGTTTGGAATCATAAAATCTGATGTTATTAACTGACATTACTTTAGTGTGTTAGCCATGTACACATGTCAAATCAGGAAACATTGGGAGAGGGTAAAAGTGAGCTGCACTCTTTTTCTTAAGAGTTCAGTCACTTTTACACTTAAATCAAATTTGATCGGAAAACTTCTTAATCGTTAATTTTTTAAAAAATTTTTATACGGAGATCTATAAGAATCTTGGCAATGGTAATGACAAAATAAAAGAATAATCATGCTCTATTTTACTTTGTACAGTGTTTTCATTCGTAAGGATTCAAAGGAACTTTCAAAAGAAGTTGAGAGACGTTCTCATAGATTAGCTTCAAAGTTAAACTTACCTAAATTCCACTTTAGTCCTGAAGTTGTTACTTTATTGCAACGTCTACCTATGGGAATAAGGCTACACCATTTATTTCCAGAGTTTTCACGATGTTTGATTTCAATTTCGTGCTCTCCAGTCCATAATATCCAAGTAATACTGTCACGGGAAACCAGATACACTGGTATGCTGAAAATTTCCTTCGCTTTATAGAGCGTATTTATGTTTGCCATAATTTGATCAAACCTCCCACTAGTTTCTGCCAGTGTTATTACTGCTTCAACCTGAAAAATGCGGCTGATAAATACTGAAATTAATATTAAAATGCATTAAAGGCCTGCATCTATTCACCTCACTCAAGTCATGAGCACTCTGCTCGGCTAAAACACGGAGAGCTTTTGTGAAATCAGTCTCATCTTGATCTGGTGTTCTGATAATTTTTGTTCCAAGAAATTCAAAACTGTTTAAGACAACTTGAGAAACAGAGTCTAAATCCCCTGTTATAAAATCAGGTAAATTTTGTTTATCTGCGTTTGATAAATTATGTTCTTTCAGGAATTCGAACCATCGATTTGCACCACCGTCCACCAAAATTTTCTTATGGGCTGCAAAAGAACGAATCGGTAAATATTTTGCTTGTTTTTGCTTACCCAAATATATTTTCTATCGTTATCTTACCTTTATTCCACAATGACATCATAAATTCTTTGTCAAATTTTATTCTTCTGTTCAAAATTAGCAGAGCGTATTTTTTAAATCCGCAATCACAGATCAACTGCGGATTCCAGCGAATAGTTCTAGATTTCAAATTGTTCATGATGTTTCACCTCAACACTGCAGTCACCAAAGTTGCTGTGATTCTTTTAATCGAAGAATAGGCGATAATATAATATTGTAATCAGGTTTACGATGCATGATAAAAAATCCTCTGTATCAGAGAGATCACACATTCAAAACAACGGAATGTCAGATAGATACTGCCAAAATCGGACCCTTGGGGTCCGATCATGGGTATTAACAACTCCGTAGATCCTCTAGATCAACATCGACAACTAAATTAACAGAATTGCATTAGTCGATTTTGATCATTGTTATGTCTTGAGTTGATATTGCTCGACTAACAAAAGATGGAAGACTTGTCAATCGAAATCGACAAGTTACAAAATCGGATTATAGTAAATCAAGGACGAATTACTCTTATTATATGATGTGCTGGCATATCAAAGAATTCATTCGATCAGCTGTAACCTTAAAACTCTTGGTACGCATGTACATAGCAATGCGAACTAGTTAAATTTCAGCAGCTAACTCAAGTTAGCAGTCATCAAATATCTTTGTTACCTTTGTTGGATCCGTTAGAACCTTTAAATTAATACGATGATTAGAATTGGATACATTCTGCAAATGGCCAGGATTGTATATTTGATGCTGTTATTCGATTCGTCTGATTATTTAAATCACATTGATGTATCTTTCTATTAAATTTCTGTGGTTGCCGTAGCCGTTCTCTTCTTGTTGACTTCTTTCGGAAATCGACTCTATGGCCACTTATTTCGTGAAATTTCGATTTAATCCTTATTTTGGCTGCTCTTTTACACTGCATGTCGTATCTTACTCTGAAAGTTCTTCTCTCCATAAGTATTTCACTGCATAAGATCCAATAGGATCTATTTCTTTTTCGTCCACTGATCATACCAGGGAATTTCTTAAGCATCTTTGGCTAATATTTATGGATTGTTTTTAATAATTGGCGTAAGATCAAGCGGTAACTGCTGTTTGATTGAGTAAAAACTTTGACATAAGTTGATGGAGGGCGGAAATAATCAACGCCTAAGGCAATTCAGCATATAAAATTATAATATCTTAATTATTCCCCATCTTTAACAGATTTGGAACGTAGATAGCTCTCAATTTGTAGTGGTGCATATATTAGCTCCAATGTTAATCCATAAACTGTATGGCATTCCATGATCCTTAAATTATCTATACTTAAATTTAATTTATAATTATTTGAAGATAGTATTCATTAATAATTCACATTCGCATAATTTCATTTTAATGATGTTATAATTTGATGAGGGATGCCTCGAGAGTTCCTATGTAAAAGTAATTTCTCTGATTATGAAGCCACTTTTGTGTAATAATACCATGATATCTTAAAAACATTACATCCATATGCAATAAAATCTTCCCATGTGTAAATTTACAATTAATTGCAGGTAACATAAAGGTTTTCAAATTCACTAAAACCCTATGATTACAGATTGATGCAGCAAAATCTTAGTGTAACATTAAATGAATGAAAGCTAGCCTTTTTCTGTCTCTTAATATTGACAAATGTAATCCAATAACAATTCATTGTATAAATAACCCTATAAAACCAGAACAAAATTTAAAGAATGTGGATATTTAAAATGTATCTCTAACTCTTCTTTCTTTTTTTTCTTCTTAGCCTCTTCTTTTTCTGACTCCATGCAGTTAAAACAACTAACTTACAGATAAATAGCTAATGCTCAAACATTCTTTCTTTAAAATATAATAGAATTCAGGAAACTAAACACCATTAAGCTAATCTATTATACATTAGTTTGAAGCATGTTAAGTTACTGTTCTGTTTTCTGGGCACCCCATAGCCGGATTTAGGTTTAATGAGGCCCTTAGCTATTGAAGGTATTTGCTCTATAATAACCTTTTATATTTCATTTCTCAATGTTCCATCCTATCATTTCCTTGTTAACCTATATTTAATTTAGAAAAAATATAATTGATAACAAAAATAATGAATATCAGTATAGATACACTAATTTATTTCTTTCTTTAATTACTTTGATTAAAATCAAGCTAAATAATTTGTGGAGAAAATAAAAGGCAATGTATAACATAAAATCTCAGTGGGGCAAACCGTCAAAGCATGGCTGTTTGCAGCATTTTGATCTTCCTAATTTGGTAATTATGGTATAATAATGTTTCCTGGTCATTCCATATGTCTCCTTTAAGAGTTTTTTATTTCAAAATATGATTAACCATCTTACCACTGATAAGAATTATTGTTATATCTATCACTTATTTTTAAAAGTAATTTTTGCAACACCTGTAATCCTCTATGAATCTATGTTATTCTTGTCAAAGGGTTTCTATGTATAAGTATGAAAACAAAAATAAATACTTCAATTTTTATAAGCTTTCAATTCCCTCAAGTACATACCATTTACTTAAACTCAATTGTATATAGTTCTATAATTGTTTGCAAGTTCTTTATCCTGTAAAATTCATTCGATGTTTCTTTTAATACCTTTTTTCTTTGTCACAGCCTCAGATTAATATGTTCTAATAATTTGTTGACAAAACAAAATTTTTACAATGTGCTTGCTTAAACTTAAAGTTTGGATTGCTTGCTTCACCATGTAAATGATCATGATATTGCATTATCCACATCTATTTTAGCAAGAAATTAGTTTGTACTTGAAGTGAGAAGATGTAGAGAACAGAGGTGGGAAACATGTCCTATTAGAGCATTCAATGCTGTCTTATAGTCACCCTCTGAAAGAAATGCTTGTACTAAAATTATTTTGTCTCCCAATGTTACTAATGACAGCAACTAAAAAATGAATTATCTTTCTGATAAAATCTAGAAACTATTTTGAATGTAAGCAACATGCAACACAAAACTACCACTGGTTTCACACAAGACTTTCTTCAGTGACAGACCACCCCAGGCCTAGATAATCAAACATTGAAATTCTTTCTTTCCATCAAATTCCACAGTAAGTCATTCTATTCCCAGTACACAAACTGATGTCATAATATCTTAAAAAAACATTCATTTTATTATTGTAATCCCAATTATAATACTTATGATTTACTGATGCTAAGGCATGTTATTTATAGTTATAAATAGTAATTAATGAATGGTAACCCTAGAAAGAAAATAAATAAAGCAAGCTAAAACTACAGATGCACTCATTTTTAACTGCAATATTTTATTATAAAATGAATTATAATTAAAAAATAATACACTTAATCACTTTACAAGATAAATTATTTGTATTATAAACTTTATCTTCTCTTGAAGCCATACTTCTTGCGTTCGTAAAATAAGTCTGTCTTTGAACTTCCAAGATTCACAATCTTAGGACAGCCATCTCTCTGAAAATAAATAAGTAATCTGAAAGGTTATTATTTATATATTTATTTTAATCAAATATATTAAAGTCAATCCAAATAGCTACTCATGAAAGGCGAAAGGAAATGTGATACAACTTTCATTATTTTGCTTTCAAAAACTACTGGGTTTGACGAAATGTCATGATTATTTGCAACTGATACGATAAGCTCTTCTTAGCCGGGAACGGCTATTATGTTGCACATGCTTTACGATAATATGAATACCCTCGTCCAAAACAATGCGATACAAAAATTATGCAGGCACATAGACAAACTTCACTCAACTACATATTCCTAGCTTTAATTATCATCGATTCCACTTACATCTTTCTCTTGTACGGTGCATTCTTTGCAGTAATATGCGTCTGAAACACCTGGACCTCCACAGATCACGCAACGACCCTGATATGATCCATAATTACATTCGTCACATATTCGAACAAGGGTGCAGGGGCGTACGTAAGAATCGCAAATAACACACTTTCCATCGCATTTTTCACATAATCGTCCGATAGCTATAAAGCAAAAGGAACGCAGAAGTAATTATTAAGGTCATAACATTCATAGAATGGTGAAAAGTTCAAATGTGAGCATGTGCTAGGAAAATCAACTCCGAATTATTTTGAAAAACGACCGTATATGCCAACTTACCAACTCCAGGTTGTTTGCGACAAAATATCAAATCGGGGTGATGTTTAGCCATGATTTTTCGAAGTTAATCTGCGACACGGAGGAAACGAACAGATTATAAAGGAAAGAACAAGACTTGTACGCCTTTAACAATGTTTTCAATATCTTGATCTTGAATATTTCAGTGCATTATCGCGATTCATCCAACTTTTAGTACGTCCCAAGGTCGTTAGATGCCGGCCGGTGAAATTGTTTGTAAGGTACGCATAGTTCGCATGGAGGGCATGGAGCTACTGAACAAGAGTCTTGATGGACGGTGAGGAAGACGACGATAATCGAAGTGCCTGAAACGTCTGGAAGAGACGTGTCTTTTCATCATTTGCGTTCTCTTCTACGGTTTAACTCTAGCGTTTACAAGCATCTTCCCTATAATACTTCACGGATTTAGCTAACGCAGTAAAAAGTAATTTTTATATGGAATCGAGCTTAAAGGTTTTCGTTAAGAAGGAATCATATCTGTGAAGAAATATTACTTACATTATTTACAATTCATGAGTAATTACGGAAAAAGATAAGAGGGTACTTTTTAATCAGGTAGGACGGTATACTGCGCCACTGGAAGCCGCTTGAATCATAATAATAATTTTACGTCCTCCGTTTCCTCACTCTCGTTAAGACGGCCACCAAAAGAAGGGTTTCGCACCCACATTAATTTTCTAATTTATTTGCCTTCCGACAAAAATAAGGTATTTTCTCTACTTTTTACTTTTTTTCATTTTTAACTTTGATTTACCAACTGGTTTTCCACCTCTGAACAGGGGTTCCCCACCTCCAGACTAGGCTTTCGAATACAAACTAATATCTTGTTGAAAGGGTTTTAAGTGACACAAAAACCCTTGATCATTTCATGGTTAAGCAAAATAAGTAAAGAGCTTATTGTAAAGAAATCCAGTTGCATAACAGCAGAGCTTTACTTCTTGTTTTGAAGACATAGAAGATATATATTAGGAAACCTCGAATTTTGATCTTGTATTCTCCATCTTACATGATAAATGCAATTATCAATGTGTTAAAGTAATTATTAGGACAGTTAGTCATGTTAAAGGAGAAAAGAATTTTTTTCTAATTCTATATAATCTTTGACTATAGAACTATAATTCTGATTGTCATCAAATTTACCGCCTAACACTGAAGGTTGAGCTGCGCAGAATAGCTTCGCTTCGCTGAAGTGTTGCGGATCGTGTAGTTTGAAAGGAATAGATTAAATACTGAACTTCTTGAACTGCGATCCCGGAATCAAGCTATTAATGATCTGTTTCGTTGGAGAACTGCGAAACTTCATTTCACTAGTGGTGAGTTCCGATTATTTTCCAAAAAACATTCCTATTCTCGTCGGAATTGATACCGGTATAGCAGTTGTGTTGTTGTTAGCGTTTGATTAAATGAAAGCCGCTTTTGTTATGTTTGCTACTCCGACTTAACTCATTATTGATTGTTTTTTTGTGTTGTATTTGTTGTTAGATATTTTCTTTCATACATAAATGAAAATGCACTTTAGTGGTGGACTGATTGTTTCGATATTTTGCAAATAGTTTTTGTTTGATCTATTTCAGGCGTATGCTTTACCTAGTTGTATTTTGCTTAGTAAGAGTTCAAGGTACTAAATTTACCAGTTGCTTTTGTTGATTGCGAAATATTCCGTGAAATACCGAACGTGTTAAGTTAGTGTTGATGTAAATATTATTCTAGGAACAACTAGATAAATACAGACAAAACCTTGTAAAATTTTTTCAGCAATTATACATTGTTTTGATATTTTCTGCTGCTATACTTCGATAAAAGTTATAGTAAAACGTAGAATAATTTTGAATGGAAAATGGCTGTAAGTAATTCAATGAAGAATATCGACTTTATTTTACTTTGAACGTTTTTAAATGTTATCCACGCTTTGAAAGAGAATATTGACATGAAGCGCTGTGTTTCCGCTTCCTCTTTTTAGCAACAATAAGGGCGTAATCAGTTTTATGCATGTATGGTAGATCATATTTTCGTGTTTGGAAGCAAAAGTATCACGATCCTTACATACCATCGGAAATAAAATTAATTTTGAATTTCTATTATGTTTTAGGTGACATAACAATATAAAATGGCTCTTCCACCAAATTACAAACAAATGGCAACAGCCTCTCCTACTCCTGTTTCAGGAAACCGTAAGTCTTCCTCTTCCAGTTATAATATTCAAGTAAATTATCTTGAATTGTTTGAAAAATTCGGCATAGCAGCGAATATTTATTTTCTGTTGTATGGGGTTAAAAATCCTATAAACATCTTTTTCAATCTTGATTCCAAAAGAAGGCCATATTACATCTTCTCAGTAATTTTCAGTGAATTTGCTGAGCGTATTGAGTTGAATAACTTGCTGCAGAAGATACAATAGATGATTTAATTTAGGTAGTAAAAGAGAGATCTCATACTTCTTGAGTCTTATTTGCATGTTTTGCATTTCCTTTTATCTTTCAAGACCAAAAAAGTTATGAATTCTGAGATATTTTGTTATTTATTATTGCTTTAATAAGTTTAATTTCCCAAATCATGAATGAAGAAGTAAGGTCTTCTAGAAATCAAAAATTATTCGAGTTTTTTGAATCACTGAAAGTCGTTGATTTACAACATTTAAAGGAGAGGTCCTTAGTTCAAATTTGACATTCATGGGAAGTGGATGGAGTTGTCCAATGGTTATTGGTAGCCAACAACTCATATGGCTCACTTTAAATAAATTTAGCTTTACTTTCAGTAGCCCTTGAGACCAATTTTGAGTGAGAATATTTCATAGTATTTATAGTATGTCTATTGTATTCTAGGCTCTGTGACTTTCAGATAAAATTTGTGTAAACATTTTTGAAGAAAGCAGTTACAAATAATTCTGTGTTTCCTAGAATATTTAAAAGTACTTCTATAGAACCACTATTTTATTCTTAGTTGAAGGATAATTATGTGAATTATGAATAGAGTTAATCCTCACCACTCATCATATGCCGTGTGATCTGTCATGTCCATTGATCTTTTGAACCTCTATCTAATCTTTTTGTTCTATGGTTGTGGATACCGTCATCATGTTATTGCTGATTTGTCAGTTGTATTTTCCACTTGGTGGCATGTATTCTTATTTTATTACTTCTAAGATTGATAAGTAAGCAAATTTAAACAACTGTTCTGTTGAAAAAAAAAAAATTAAATAATCCAGTTGCAAGCATTACCACTACAGAAATACCAAAGCATCCTTGTGAGTCTGGATAAGCTCCATTAGGCACACTTTTGAGATGTTCAAGCAGTGAGAAGATTTTTAATTTAAAAATAAATGTACAAAAGTTAATTATTGAATTTTTATTCTTGTAAATATCTTAAGGTTTTTTAGAAAATTTCTACTCTTGCAGAAAACAACTCTTGATGGTTATATAATTCCTTAAGTTTGAAAAAAAAATTCTCAAGACATGATTGGTTTGAAAAAATTAGTCCTCAATTAAGGGGTTAATGTGGTAAGATCAGCAAGTATAGATATCTATACCTAGAAGAAAAATGAAAGATATTTTGGAATCATATATGAACTATTTCTAAACTTAAATAAAACTATAAATGGATAAATTGCTCAATACCATAAATTAAATAAAAGTAGCCACCAAATTTCAATGTTAAACATAACCCTCAAGCTGAGGAAGTTGGCTAAGAAACAGAAAGTTTCTTAACCAGCTTCCTCAGCCTGGTGATGATGGTGATGTAATGTTGAAACTAGTTGCTTTTTTACTCATTTTGTGGTATTCTACAAACCACCCAGTTGTTTGTTCTATGGATTAAATAGAATTGAAAATGGATTCCCATTGAATATTGCTTGATAAGATTCATTTTTTGACTATTTTTGTAACTATTTTACCTGTCAATTCTGTGATATGACCAAGACTTGATTTTTGAGGAATATTAATAATATACAACATATCTACAATTGTCTACCATGCTAACTGCTTCAGTTATTCTCCAGTGTGAGAAGCATCATTTTCACACCAGCTCATTGCACAGGTTTATTTTACAACCAGTCAAAAGAGTCACATTTCCATGGTGAAGGTTATAAATGTTAGGACTAGTTGACCAATTTGGCTGTGCATGAGGGTATTGGAATAAAGTCTCATGGAGGAAGAATTTATGGTTTGGGTTCTTGATGCTTTTCTCAAAATTAAAATTTGGCCATGTGGTTTCATCAGTTTTCATGGATAGCTCTAATTATTATTCAATTACATCTTGTTGGTATAGAGTCCTCCATGTATCACTATAGAGCATCAAGATTGGTTTACTGTGAAGCTGTGATATAAACAAATGATAACTTCTGTTTGTTTCTTTTTGTGGTGCCTCAGATTTTATTGAATCTGTATTTCTCTTCCTTGTTTAAGTTGGTTTTATCAATCTTATTCTTTGTAATGCATTTTAAGTTTATTTATTTATTCCTTATGTTTCCCATAATATCATGACAGACTCATTGGGCTAATTAACAATAAATCTTTTAATCAATTAAAATATTTATTAATTAAGAAATAAACATTCATTTATGAACGATACTTTCCATACTTACACTCTTTCATTATTGCCAATCCTGAAAACTGGAAATCTCCAATAATTTCATATGGATTTGAATCTTTTGATGTAAAGGTAGTTTCCTATTTCTTCGTATCTGATATTTTTGATAGTGTAAAGAAGGGCAAAGGTGGTGTATTATTTATCTGTATTTATATAAGAAGGGAAACACAAGCTATGTTCATGATGTTCAGCATATTTCTAGGGTTCGTTTGTAAATTTCAACTGTAAAAGGTATAATTCCAAATCATGTACAGAGCTTTGAAATTAGTATCATTTAGAGTTTGCATTAGTCTTCATTTAATGTTACTTCTTCTTGACAATATTACTGATTTAGTCTCACAAAATCTTACATTTAATCAGTAACTGTAAAACCTTATATACATTGTAGTAAGGTTTGAGCTAACCATCGTAATATTTTTTGTTTTATTTAAAAATTTGTTTTTTTGCTTTAATATAGCCTGTAATTGTAAAGATTACTACTGTAATCAGTATATTACTTCAATGTGAAATGTATGTATTATGATGTATAAAATGTAAACAGATGTGAAATTCATTCTACACATGGAAATCTGGAAGAGTGTGCGTATGCATTTTTATAAATACTATAATAGCTTAATTTGGAAAATAGAGAATTAGTGCTTGTATTTAATGAGGCAAGGAATACATAGAATCTTTTTTGTATATGAGTTCAGCTATTGCTTTTAGATGTTTTATTGATGAAATTGCTAAGCTAAGCATGGCCTTATAATTTCTCTCTATCAGTACTTGTAATTTATATTTGCTTTAAAATTCTAATTTATTGGTTTTAAATGTTTGTCATTTTCCCATTTACTCATTTCATTTCTACACAAATGCTTTCTGCATCTTACTTAACTTTGCTTGAGAGGATGGCATATACACAGTATTTGATATTCCAGGTGTATTTTGAAAGCTTTCATTATTTTTACTTATTATTATGTATGTCAGAAATCTGGTAATGGTTATTTTACCCACCTTTTTGATCTTTCAAAATAGTCAGATTTGACCCGAAAACTAATTTCAATAACAGCTGTCATAATATACTTAACATTAGGGTTCAAATTTTTGGCATATGGTCAGAATGTCAGCAACCAGTTAGTTATAAAAATAAAATATGCAATAGGATGATTATAAAACTAATGAGTGTTTTAGAAAAATTCTGACAACATGAAACTTATGAATTAATTCCTGTTATGTTATGAAGACATTTCAGTTGTCTTTGATAAGTTTAGATTATGATAGAATCCATCCAGTCAATTATTATAGAATCAGTTTGGTATTGAGCAGGCAAAACCATTTGATCTGGATCTAAGCAGAGTACAACAGTATGCCTGAATGAATATTTAATTTTGGAAAATGAAAAAAAAGTTTCTATTATGATTTTTGAATGATGATAATAAATTTGTATTAAGTATTAAGCCATTGAGGTATGTTTCAGCATTTAAATAAAGACTGATTTCCTAGTTGAAACATAAAATGTTAGTGATCCACAAATATTTATATTTTTTTGTCAATTTGCTTTTGACATTTTAAATTAAGATAGCTTGCTGACTGGTTGTTGGTTTTTGGCCTTTGTTACTTTAATTTTTTCTGAAAGCTACAATTATAGTTTATATTATAAGCATGTTTTCTGTCTTTTTTCTTTCAATCACCTTATAACCATTAACTTATGTGATTTTACTTTATTTCATTCAGTAGAGCTATTTTTGTTATGAAACGCTTTTTATATTTCTTACTTAGATATGCTGTCTGCTGGTGTTCCTGTCTCATTCAACATTTTAAAAGGTAAGATTTTGTTTTTATTGATTTTACAGTTTATTATTATCATATTTAAGGTGATTGAATATCTATTTTCATAGCCAATGAATGAACTACTTTGTATGTCACTCGCATTTTAAGTCAAAGAGAAGGAAGCTCATCTAGTCATAAATCTATGTAAGAGTATGCATAAACATTAAAATTGCTAAATTTAATCTTTAATTTACATTAATACAACAATTTCTGCTAATGTAACCTTTTAAATAGTTTCTTCACTCATGGATCAGTGAAACTGTTATAAAAACAACCTATATTGTTTGTTTTGAGAATTTGTTTTAAACTTTTTTGCATTTATTATTTGATCTCATTTAAAATATTTTGTTGAGAATCAAGTTAGTCAGTACCAGATATGAGAGTAAACTTAAAAATTAATAAAATAGCTTTTTTCATTAAGAATTGCATATTATGCTTAAAATTCTAAAAATCCATGATGTAAATTTGAGTGTTTAGAATTTTTTACCCTTATTCTTTGGACATTTGAAGTATCTCAACTATAATAGGGAATAATTTTGCTTGCATGTTTGCATGCATTGTCATGCATTTAATTGTACATCTTTAAATTTATTGCCAGAGGCAAAAAGCATGTGGACAGCAAGTAATTTGTTTTTTTTTTGTTCATTGGTATGCTTTTATTAACATAGAATGCTTCAAATCACAGTTTTGGCCTTCTTCTCTTACTCTTCCAGATTGTCTCCATTCCATCAATGATTTTTAGGAAAGTAGTATATCTTTTGAAAGTGTTCTAATAAAGATTTTACTTGAAAAATATAGCTGTAAAATTATATTTATGGGTTTTTTAATGGACATTGAGAATAATTATTGCTCTGGTATTAATATATTAATATTTAATCGCAGAAAATCAAATCCTTAATATTAACTACGTATAACTTAGTTATTTAGAATAAATTTGTGGGTAGCTCCTATTTTTGGGAATAGCTTAACTATTAATGCTGAGAAATGTAGTATCGTGTTATGTATTATTATTCAGTCAAGTACCCATTGAAGTTATATATTAGTATTTCATTTGACTGCTTAAATTATTTTTACTATACTAACCTAGCCTTTTCATGTTTTTGTTTACATATGTCTCAGAGATTCATTATAGTAATTTTATTTTATAGAATTGGTCTGTAACCAGTTGTTCTACATAATATTATATTTTAAGCTGTGTTACATGTCAACAGTAATGTTGTTGGCAAAATTGAGTTTTTATGTTTATAAAATAATGCCAAAGGAAATGATTGGAAAATCACACACTGTAGCAAGATAGCTTAAGATATTGTACTATATTTTATGGATTTATTTTGAAACATACTAAATTATCTCTACTCAACATTCTGTACTAGAGATATATTTCTCAATCAATGGATGACTTTTTATAACCTTCTAATGATCCTCTCCAATATCTCTCCAAATTAATGATAATTTTAAAGGATTTGTTTTCAACTGGGAATTTATTGGTACTGAAGCATTATTTGGTCTTTCAAGTGGACTTAAAAGCTTTCACAGGCTCTTAATAATATTCTTGTTAATTTTCAACTCAGAGGTGTGTGAGAATAATTAGAAATAGTGGTTTAGTTCATTTGACATCCATGTTGTAAGCACATTATTTATTTTCAATTTAGGTGTTTGGATGCAAATTGTGTGGTTTGAGGAAATTAGATATATTAATCTGTTTATTCAGCTTTGTTATTATGTAAAAGTTTGAGAGTGTACGTAGAAATATATTCTGCATTATTGAATTTTTAATATTAGTTAAGTTAAATGCATGTTGTTACTTATGTGTTGAATTTTAGATTAATTTCATATTGGCCATTGGGTTACACTTTCAGGGAAAGGTATTTTATGTGATCAGTTGGAAAGTTATAAGCCTCTAGGAGCCTATTATTTCTTTCTGATCAATTTTCAACAGCCTCCAGAAAACCTTGTATGTCAGCTCTTCATATTACTCGTTGATCATTGCAGTATTCTGAGATAAGAAATGCTGCATTTAGTGTTTTTGCCAAAACAGGATCGTTTTTACCATTATATTTTTAGTATTTGCAGTTGCTATTTTTTAACTTTTCAAAATATCTCCAAAGAAATGTTAACTAAGCTTTTATTACTTACTAGAAGGCCTAGTGCTAAGAGGATGTAGTAGAAATTAATGGTGGATTACTGAGGAAAAATATCTGGTGGGGTTGCATTAAAACTGAGGTATGTGAATTTAAACCAGAGAAACCATTGAAATGAACTGTCTGTAAAGTTATGTGGTTAGTGGTTGATTCCTCTTCCCTTCCATTTTTAATTGCCATAAATTTTCAAGTGGGAAGCAGGCAATTAAGCAAGGTAAGTAATGAGGTAATTTGCCTTAACTTCCCTCCTTAAGCCAGAATGCTGTAAGTAGTGAATTTCATAAATGCAATACCCATTTTACTACTCTATAAAAGGAAAACATCCATGTCAGTGTTTCAGAATTCCCCTTTGAATAATATTGCATTCAATAAGTAAAAACCAAAATGAATGCCATCATTCATTATTGTTCATGTCATATAATCTGATCCACACGAAAGACTGAAATATCTTCCATCAGTCAAGAAAAGGTGGCAGGAATGTATTAATTTGATACATACCTTTTGCTGAATTTTATACATAAACCTTTCTCTCTGTATTTGGGATTGAAATGCTGGTAGCTATTCTTTAAAAGTCTTCTGGATGTTCTATTATAATGGAAGAAAAAATATTTTCATTCATACTCATAGTTGATTATGAATTACTGCATACCTTCTTTAAATCCAGATTTCCTCTTTATTTAAGAGATTCTTGTTTAAGCTTGTAAAGTATTTCATTTCCCTCAGAAGATATTTCAAAATCATGTGCTACAGTGAGGTAAAATTAAATTTTAGTTGAACTACTTGCCCCCTCACATGTGTTTTCTTTAATATGAACTCCCATTAATATTTAATAATTTAAACATATTGTGCAAAAAAGGTACTCATCATATATACTTGTTCTTAGGAATGCTTAAGTAATTCCTTATGTGTTCATTTGGGTTATGTGATCTGTTTAATGCTTATCTAAGAATAGTAATTTTTTACTATTTCCTGATCAAAGGAAATTTTCAAGAACTAACTCTATACCTACTTACATCCTGCTATTTTCAATGTGTTATTATGAATTTGAAACTACAAAAAGAAAGTAGGACTTACATAGTCTGCAGCCTTTGAAACTTTTGTAAGATTTGATGCTGCCTGTTGCAAACTTTGCTGGAAATTCACTTTCTATTTTTAACTTGGGGAGAAAGATAGTTGGTGCCCTTTTCCAACTACCTTGCATGCTGAAGATATTTCTGTATCAATGTTTCAAACGAGTGAGAGAGGCTCATCATTACTAATCTTTTCTTCAGTCTTTACAAATTTTTCTCTTCAACAATTTTGCCTTTTGTTATCTTTACTCAGAGATTTGTTTGTAAGCAATGCATTGAATTCTTCAGATTGCTAAATTTCTAAAAGTTAGTCCTCTAACAAAGAGCTGATGAATAATTTTTGAAATAGGGGCTCCTGGACAGCCAAGTGGGCATTGTTTTTGACTTTGATGAAAGTGGTCCTGGGGACAATTCTAGGTGGGAGCCCATATGTACAATATGGGCCTCAGCTGTTGAAGGAATTTTACCATACTATTTTAAAATGTATTACTCTGACTCAATGCTTTCAAAAAAAAAGCATTCAAAGCTGATCGTTTAATTTAGATAATGCCAAAGCAGCTGGTCTAACACAAAACAAAGTAGCAAAACGTATCTACGTTTGAATGACTTTTTTTTCTTGTAATTATTTAAGTTAGCCAAAATTTATTGAATGTTAGCTAGCATAGAATTGTTGAATTAAAGCAAATTTTCGATTGAACATATTGAATTATGAATCATACTATCCGTTAGAAAAATTAATAGCGAAAAAATTCCTCAAAAAGGAGATGATTTTGAATAAGAAGCTCCGATGAGATAGATCAAGTTACAAACTTCAACACCTTGGAACCCTATATATTCATCCCCAGTTGCAACTAGTATTCATAGTTGGTGTCATTCACCTTAGCCAAGAAGTTTTCCATAGTCCCCAATTGGGAAGACCTGTAAAGAAATATCTAAAGTTTGGGGTCCTTTTCAGCTGCTGAGCCTTTTGTACCTCATAATTTTGAAAGGAATCCTATTTCTGCCAACGTCAATTGGAGTTTTGATGTATGTAGGAAAAAGAGAATTCTTCAAAAAGATTTAAGATGAGAATCAGAAGGGATTGATCTTCCACCACCTGCAGTTCAATGATAGCTTCATTTCTGTTGACTATTTCCCCATTCCTTAGAGTGTGTACTCTATTCTCTGCTACCCAATGTTGTTGGTGTTACCCTAAGTGTCTTCACTTCAGGCAGTTTCTTTGGTGACTGCTGCTGTAAATGTCACTGGGTACATAATGAAAAGAATCATTCTTTCAAAATTCATGTGTATCAGAAAGATTAACAATTAGCAAGGATAAATGTTTTGTGAAATATCATACATTTGAGAAAATAAAGAAGCTATCCATCCATATTCTCACATTAAGCATTTCATGTGCTATCTTATCAGTTATTTCGTAGTTAATGTATATTAATGTACCTTCTTTTTTGCAAAGGCATGCTGATGGAATTAACATGCATGATAGTTATTAATTATCATTGATGAAGTGGTTTTTCTTCTCATAGATACGTACCATTCAGAAATAGATGTAAATTCCATATGAGAGTTCATGAATCACTTTCTTTAACCCTTTAACCCTGCCAATGGAAGCTCATACATATTTGTTTGAAAAGTTTTCTTTGTCAGTGGGAGAATGGTTTTAATGTATCTGCCATCTTCACATTCAACCTATAAACATACTGTCTCAAACTTTCCTGTCTCTTTAAGTTGTCTGATTTATTGCCTCTCTAAGAAATTTTATTTTGAGGGTAAATGTACTAACAGAAGCACAAACACACAAATCCCTAAATTATTTTTTTAATATTTAATTTAAATACCAATTGCATTTGTTGATTAAGAATTAGAGCAGGATTTCTTGTTAGTCTGGCTGATAATTATTTCCTCTGAAGAAATTTCATCTCTTATTATTGACCCACCTATACATTCTTTCTTCTTTATCTGTAACTGTGTATCAAAAGTAATTCTGTATGTGTTCTAAAGGAAAGGGATGAAACTAAGGTTCCCTTTAGGTCATCATCTGATACTTCTAAATTGTCAACTGATGGTTGTACAAGTCTATGGAACGTGGATTATTCTTTAGTTTTATGAAGTTTGATGCATGATCAACTTTATCTGCATTTTTCAGATGTTTTGTATGGATTAGCATTCTGATATGTATGATTTTTTAAATGAAAAATATTTTTACATTGCAGAAAGGCTGAAGTCAACAGGATCTTCTGGATCATCTACTGGCACCAGCGTAAGTAATTCCTTCCTGTTCATTTTAGAGTATTTTACATTTCTCATTTGCTAATTCTGTATCAATGGAAAAGTACTAAAAGATGTCATAAATGTACCAGGAAAATTGTTACATTCTCTTTTATTTATTAATTCCTGTTATTTTTACTAAGAATTATGTAAGACTCTTTGATAAGACAGTGAAATAACCAACATCAAGAAAGTTACTCTAAAAGAAAAGGCCAAGGGTCACCTGGACTGCTTGTTCTTGGAAATTGTAATAGCTGGTAATTGGAAGAGCTTCATTCTGTATAGAAAAAAGTGCCTGAGACGTTTAACTTGGCATACTCAAGATTTCATATGAACTATTGTGGTAATGTGTACATTTTAAAATAATGTGCCTACTCATAAATGATATGAGAAATAACTCTTTGGTGGGAATGCTAAATGATAGTTTCCAACCATTATTGTTATATGCTCATGGAAGTCAATGCTGTTTGGGAACTCTTTGTTCTCGTAATTTGATAATCTAATTACTATCCTTTGCAGAAGGATTCCTCTGCTAACCAAAGTCCATTTATATCATCTCCCCATGGACATCCAGGCTTCAATCCTCAGAAAGTCGGGAAAGGTGTTGGGGTGAGTTTGACTTGCAAACATTTAAATGTTTAAATATTATAATTTCATATACTCTTTGAAACCCCCACTTATATTTTTTTGACTTGATGGTAGTTAACAATGTAACACTCTAAAAACTTACAGCCATATAGTTTGTCTTGGATGATAATAATTTTCAGCCAAAGAAATTCAGTTTGCAAAAAATCAGCAGTTGCAAAATGTGTGTGAAGTATAGTTTGTTAGCTTGGCTAGTGTACAAAGTGGGTTCATCATTTAAGTGCTTACCATAATGACATATCTCAAGTATTGTATAGGGGTACTGACAAGTAGAGTTACAGGCAATCAAAGATTGTCCATCTTGAGTTTTATCTATTTAGTGTCATTAACTGAGGCATGAAAAGAAAATATTTAAAGACTACTAAATAGCTTTAGGAAGCTTTGTATGTCAGGCTCGTTGAACCAACAAATATAAGGGCATATTAAAATTAAGAAACTTGTCAAAGTAATTTTGTATAATATGATTCTTTTGCAAGACCTTTGGACTACATTAGCAAGTACTGATGATGGCTTTCAGTACAATCCTTATTTCAATCTTATCTGTATATAAAAGAATATTCAACTGTGGCTAATTTTTATGTATTTTTATAGGGAGAAGCAAGAGCTCCAAAGCCTCCAAAGGCTCCTGAGAAGCCTCTTATGCCATACATGCGTTATAGCAGAAAGGTGTGGGACAGGGTAAAGGCCCAAAATCCAGAGCTTAAATTATGGGAAATAGGCAAAATAATTGGTCAAATGTGGAGAGATCTTCCAGATGAAGACAAACAGGAGTATGTGGATGAATATGAGGCAGAAAAGGTATCTGTGCAAGTTCTCTCTGATGGTAATTCTCAGGCTGGAATTCATTATGAGATAAATTTTAGACTGATAAAAATTCCTTACATTTATCCAATCAAAGGTGATTATGTGCTGTCAAGATTTTAAGTATTTTTGGTATGTTTTTGAAAATCATAGGCTTCTTTACTTTGGATTAGAAATTGAATCAATCATAGTTATACATTAGATGTCACTTATCCTTTAATTAATCAAATTTAGATTTTTGAAAATATATTTCAAGCATAAGCAGATCATGATATTACTACTATTCTTGATTAAAAAGGAATCTTCTGATGTAACTATTTTTGAGAATGTTATCTCTAAAAACATAAATAATGACAGTTAATTTTTATTGCTAAGATTAGACAATTGATGGGTTTTTTTAGTTTGTTCTTGTTGATTCTTAGAGGAACCAATTTGAACTTGTAGCATCATTTGCTGTCTTTATTTTAAATTGATAATGTCTTTGGGATCATATAATATTTTTCAAATCATAATTTATTTTCTTAACCTGAAAAAAATATTGCTGTGTTGTTATATGATAGAATCTATTGATTTGGCCTTGACCAACAAGTTCTGTGGTAAAGGTATAGATATAATTTTCTTTATATGTTTACATACTTGGTTAACTTAATTATGTGTGCATCTATATTTAGCATCTGATATTTCATTTTATCATGTCTATATTTTTCATAAATGTGGTCTAAAATTATTTTACTTCAAGTAGTGAATGTAAAAACACTAATGCTTATAACCCTTCAGTGCTCACATAGGGTGAATGGTACACCCCGTGGTTCTATTTCGAGGAAAAATATCCTTTTCTTTATATTTAGAAATTTAGCCTTTTTAGAGTCTGTAGATGGATATGTTTTCCAACTTTCATCAAACTTTCAACTATTTTATGCAAAATCTCTATGATTCATAAATTATTTTTTACTACATGGCCTGAAAAGTCCCGAGCCTAACATAGAGATGTCGCCACTAGTAACTTTTTCTGCACATTTCACTTGAGAACCAACCTTAAGATGGCACTGTTTTTAATTTCATGACAATTCATGTATTAGTTCCCGAATGGCAGCTGATTGTTTTCACGAAGTTTAGGCATTTCGCGAACGATGGAAAAAGACGAGTTTCGAGTTTTGATTAATCATTGTTTCTTGATGGGAAAAAACACTGTCCAAGCCAAAACTTGGTTAGATAAATGTTACCCAACATCCTCGCCTTCGGATGCGACAGTGAATCGGTGGTTCGTGGACTTTAAACGTGGTCCTGTCAGCACCAAAGACGCCGAACGCCCTGGGCCCCCTCCAAGGCCACCACTTCAGAAAATATAAAAGAAGTCCATCTGATCGTTTTGAACGATCGTAAAGCAAAGTTGCGTGAAATAGCAGAGTCTGTGGGTATATCGATGGAATGCGTTGGAAATATTCTGCATGAACATTTGGGGATGAAGAAGCTTATTGCGCAACGGGTGCCGCGTTTCCTGACTCTGGACCAGAAGCAAAGACGTGTGGAGGATTCCGAGCGTGGTTTGGCCTTGTTTCAAAAAATCAAAAAGGACTTTTTGCGCCGATTTGTGACGATGGACGAATCTTGGATACATTATTACACTCCTGAGTCCAATCGGCAGTCTGCAGAATGGTTGGAAGCGGGTAGCAGTCGTCCGAAGTGTCCAAAGACCCAACAGTCAGCTGGGAAGGTTATGGCGAGTGTTAATTGGGACACAAGAGGAATCATTATGATTGAATACTTGGAAAAGGGAAAAACAATCACAGGCGACTACTACGTTGCTCAACTGGACCGTTTGGACATCGAGATCAAGAAAAAACGGCCACACATGAAAAAGAAGAAAGTGCTGTATCACCACGACAACGCACCAGCTCATTCGTCAATGAAAGCGACGGTCAAATTGAGTGAATTGCGGTACGAATTGGTTTCACATCCCCCGTATTCACCAGATCTGGCACCCAGCGACTACTATCTATTCCCAAACATGAAGAGATTTCTTCAGGGGAAGAAATTCACGTCAAATGAAGAAGTCATGTCCGAAACGGAGGCCTATTTTGGAGGACTTGAGAAATCATTTTTTCGAAAGGCCTCGAAATGCTCGAGGACCGGTGGAATAAGTGCATAGCTCTAGATGGAGATTACACTGAAGAATAAAAAAGGTTTTCAGGTAAAAAATTGATTTTTTATTTGTTAGGCTCGGGACTTTTCAGGCCATGTAGTAAAGCTTACCTTGCTTTCTGCCACAATTTGTGGGATGGTTCTTTCCTATCCATCTCCATATTGCCCTTTTTGAACTTTTTAGAACATACTATAATGTATTTTATAGGGGAATGATTTGGAGATGCATGACAAGAATTTTTCCCTTTACTGATATATTGGTTTGGGTCTAGGGGTTCATGTGAGAACTCGAGGGTAAGTTTTAGGAAAGTAATTTATAAATCAACGAAATGCCCATGAAAATCGTTGAAAGTTTGAGAAAAGTTGGAAAACATATCCATCTCCAGACCCTGAAACTGAAAACTTCTAAATGTGAAGAAAAGGGTATTTTCCTCAAAATAGAACCATGGGGTGTACCACATACCCCATGTGAGCACTCACATTACAAAAATCGATGCTAGCAATGAAGGGTTAAAGAACTCACTTGATAAATTTTTCATCATTTATAGGGAGGCTTCATAATATTGTAATAACTCTGTGCTTAATCTTTATAAGATGAATAGATCAGAAGAAAGTTAACATAGAAATGAATTGTTGTTGGGGAAATCAGTTATTTTTTAGAGGCTTAGATGAGGTCTAATGATTGAATGTGACAAATATATTTGATGATAATTTTGTGAGATGTTTCATTCTAAATCCAGCTTAAAGTCCTCATGTTGTTGATCAACATTTGAAAATATATAATGTTGTGCATAATTTCTCTTGTCAGTTGGAGTATGAAAAAACTTTGAAAGTATACCATAATTCACCTGCATACCTGGCCTATGTAGCTGCCAAGAGTCGCGGTAAGTTTGGTATGTTTCTCTAGTATTGCAATATTGGTTAAATGGTCCTTTGCCTAATTAAGGTATTGCAATTCATGCAGGAAAGGGATCTTACATTTTGTAAGCTTCTTTTATCTTAAAAAACCTTTATTTCTTGTTATTGGTGTATTACATTTGAAATCAGATTGACAGATTTTATAAAGGTGAGTCTATTTTTTTAGGGAACTTGTTTATTGTTGAATTGTGAAGAAACATTTATTATGGCTAACACTACATAAGATTCAATACAATTGAATAATTTTTATGAGTAGATTCTTAGTTCTCTATAAAAATTTCTAAAATGATTCAAAATTAAGTGTCAAAATTTTCAAGTGTAGAGTTCTAGCGGCCTAAGGATGCATCTAACCAGATTGTATTCTTACCCATTTGGGGTGCATCCTTAAAGTGACAGCACTCTACCAGTGTTTTCAAAATATCACTTAAAAATCCCTAAACTTTTTACTTTAAAAGTAAGCTTGTTTTAATTGAATGTATTTTCTTGTGATGGAAGCATAGCAAGTTAAGACCTGGTTGTTGTGGAAATTAGTGAGGATTTGTGTAGCTTTTCTTTTTTTTGAGCTGTTTTCTCTTTGAAGTGGTTCTTACCTCTTATTATGTAGCAACTATATATGTAGTTTGTTAGTTGAGAATATGTCTGTGTAGCTGTGTCATCCTCTTTCTTTCCTGTGCCCCTGTCCCCTCTCTTTACTCTACAACGGGTGGGGGACGGGCAGCGCAAGCCTCTGGTGAAGAAAGAGAGGGTCATGAGAGGACGACTGGAGGTGGTGCTGGCAGTGGAGTGAAACCAGCAGACCGTCGCATTGACATCCAGCCTGCCGAGGATGAAGAAGGTAGGCTCTATATGAAAAAAATATATATATATATATGTTGGATATCTTTCAAATATCTAACATTTAAGAAGTTAATGTTGTAAGGGAGTGAAACATTGCAAGAGAATGAGAATAATCACTTGATGAGACATTGGAGTGAATTATTTTCCCTATTATTGTTTTAGTGCATCAAATGTAGTCTTACTTCTATAATTATAAAAGGTACTATTTCATTTTAGTAAAAGTTCCTCTTACTGCAAAGTAAATGTTAATGATTTCATGTGTTCTAAACCACAATTATGTTTATATCAAAGAGAGAATATTGGCAACAAGGAATCCTACCCTTATGTAAAGAGCTGACCTCTTACTCTACATTTTATTATCTCCCTTATAAGTGGCTCAAATCTCCAAATATTATATTTAAGTTTTTAAGGAATTAATGATGTAATCAATAGGATGGGATAGGATAGTTGGGTCATATTTTGAAAACAATTGATAAGATGATGCATGCATTTTGATCATAATGTAGCATTTTGCAATTGGGCCATTTATATGTAAGTAAAAAGTTTTGGGTCTTAGTACAGATATGGAATGCAATTTTTTTTCTACAAACACTCAAACTGGAATGTATTCTAGATCTTCAGCAATGTATTTCTGTCACACATGAGACATAGTGACTTACCTTACAGAATCTTAATAATATTATTTCTATACATCTGTTTTTGGTGATCAGTGCTGTTTTCCCTTCATACTCCATCAAAACATATAAATGACACACCATTTTAAAGAAAAAGTCTCCCACTTCTAGCTAAAAATTAGACCAACAAATGAAAAGTGCACCATTTGCCGAAATATTGAATTAAAATTTGAATCTGTCCATAGACTACATCAAAATGGGGACTGATACAGAATATGAAGGTATTTTTTAGGTATGTTTTACTATTTGTTTGTAGTGTTTGTTAAAATGTATTTTGGTGGGGAAATCTAGTATCAGTGCCCATCTATAAAATTTTTGCACTGTGCAACTAGTCATTAATAATTGCATTGAATATAAGAATATTAAATATTTATTATCAGAATGAAAATGATAATAATATTAATGATGATCTTTGAAGATAACATTATCATTAACCCTTTCAAGACAGTTGTTGGCTATAGATGATGGAGATTTTCCTACGCAAAAGCACGGCTGTTGTGTATAGATGACGCAGGTATAAATCGTGGGTGAATGCAGTTTCAGAGGATTAGGGTATTATAAACTTACCATTCTGATCATTTTCTGGGGAATTTCTGACCTTTCTTTCTGCACCACACAGAGGAAACTTAGCCCCCGGGGGGCTTTTATAACCCTTTTTACTGCATGGTGCCGTGGCAAATGAAATGTTATGGCAACAGTTTTGCGAAAGAGTTTTTTTTAGTATTAATTGTCAATATTAATTTGGATATAGAAATGTTGGTCTTTGCTGACAATGATTGACAACTTTTAAACGAAGTTCTACCATTAATATTAAGGTAATTATGATATTATTATGTAAAAACTATGCTACATCATTGCCACTATATTAGTACACTAAATAGCTTAATATTAACGGTAAAATTTGATTTGAAAGTTGTACATAGTCGGCAAGGTACAAGATTTTAATTTCCAAATTAATATTGACAATTACTGCTAAAATAACTATTTGGCAAAATGTCAGCAATAACATTTAGTTAGCCGTGGCACCATGCTGTGGAAGGGAAGGTGACGGTTTTCCCCTGATTGCGGTTGAGGAGGGAGGAACCCCGCTTAGGACTCAGAAGGGTTCAATTCTATACCTGCCAAAATCAGAGTCGCAAAATGCTTCCATGTCCAGGAGACGATTTTAAGAGAATGTGACCGTCTTGAAAGGGTTAATAACACTCAAATTCAACAAGTAATCAAACTGTAATATTTTTCCTGTCCTTACATGGACGTTTTCACCCATCTTATCATTCTTGCTCAGTGAGAAAAGCAAATTTACTCCTCATCTTTCCAAATCCAGAGATTTTCTCAGTTAACTGTGGAGGATTTGAGGTTTTAAGAGGCCTTCTCATAGATTAATATGTATAGAATATTTTGCAATCCTGAAGGAAAGAATTGTATTCCCTTTCTGAAAAAAAGATTCTGTATATATTTCAAAATCATATCAAGCTATAGAGAAAATGCAGAATTATATTTCAATGGTAATTTCTGTAATACAAACTGGAGACTTTAGGCTTGCGTCTGTGAAATGACCTCAGTTCATGTATGTCATGACCTCAGCACTTTTAACAATACTAATCTGAGACTTCCCTTTTTCTGTTTTCTTTTTCAACAGATCAAGAAGATGGCTTTTCAGTGAAGCATGTTGCTTATGCACGGTATATAAGAAACCATCGCCTCATTAATGAAATATTCTCAGATGCAGTTGTTCCTGACGTACGTTCAGTTGTCACCACAGCACGTATGCAAGTGCTCAAGAGGCAAGTTCAGTCCTTGACCATGCACCAGGTGAGTTTCTTTAATTGATAAAGAAGTATAAAGTATTGACAATTTATGATGCGTTAATTAATTCTTAGGGTATCCTCTTGTTTGACAAATGTCAATGTTTGAGCAATGATTCAGCAAACCTCTTATTAGAGAGACTGTTTGACTACCATAGTGATGTTAATAATATGAATTATCTACTATTAAACTCCTCTTGCTCTGCTTCTATAATATACCTACAAATTTGATATACCAGGAGCAAAGTCCCCTATCAACCTTATAGAAATAGCAAGTAGTGTTGAATCATCTGTGGCATTTATTTTGTAATTACTTATTAAATAAATTTAGGAAAAAATTTTAAGCATCTGAGTATAATTTAGAGAATTTATTTCTATATTAACAGTTTGCTCAACATTCATTGTAATATATTCAGATAAGTCAATGTATTTTCATTGGCAGAATAGAATTTCATCACATTGTTGTCTATAGTACAATTGTTAAGAATATTCGGAAGGCGAAGGAAAACAGTAAAGAGTTAAATAAGAATTAAATTATCATAAGGTCTTGAATTAGTTTGACAGTATCTTAATCTATATTTTCCAGAAATTCCAGGAATCTAGAGATAAGTGCATTTAATTTGTAAGCTACCTCATATGATGGTTAACTGAAGATATGAGGGTAGTTTGAAAAGTTCTTGGAATCACCACAAAAGGCAAGCACTAGCACAATGAGTTGTTTACGTGCTATTCATTCTATTGTTACCTGTAAACCAGTGTAACGTCTGTGCTCTTGAAAGAAAGCTGTGGCAGTAACGTGGCTCTATTGTTGTTCCCACATAGTAATTTGTGAAGATGGAAAAAATTGAGATTCGAGCAGTGATTAAGTACATCGTAAAGCAAAGCATAAAAGCAAATAACATTCATGCTGATTTCCAGAATACACTAGGGGACTCTGCTCCTTTATATCCTACTGTTGCCAAGTGGACAAACGAATTTAAATTTGGCCAAGAGAGCTTAGATGATGATCCGTGCAATGGTCAGCCAAGATGTGTTACCCCAGAAATCATTGCAAAAGTGCTCATAATGGTTATGCAGGATCACCGATTGAAAATGCAAGAAATAGTTCAAGCTTGCCAGATGTCATCTGAAAGGGTACATCAAATTTTAACTGGAAAATTAAATATGAAAAAATTATCTGCAACATGGGTGTGGCAACTCATGACACTGGATCAAAAATGCAGAATGGAGATATCGGAACAATGCTTGGCCCATGTTAGTAGAAACAAACAGGATTTTTTGTGAAGGTTTGCGACTACAGATGAAACTTGGGTCCAATATTATACCCCAGAGTATAACAAGAGTTAAAGCAGTGGAAACATACTGATTCTCTGCCACCAAAGAAAGGAAAGACAATTCTTTCTTCTGGAAAGGTCTTGGCTCCAGTGTTCTGGAATGTGAAGGGGATCTTGTTTGTAGATTATCTCCCCATTGGACAAACAATGACTGGAGAATACCATACTAACCTCGTGGACCAATTACAGCAAAAGATAGTGAAAAGGGCCAGGTTTAGTGAGGAAAAAACTCATCTTCCACCAAGACAAAGCACACCCGTTCACATGTGATGTGCAATGGCAAAATTACATACATAACTAAGGCATGAATTGTTGCTACATCTGCCTTATTCGCCTAATATGACTCCACCAGACTTCCATCTCATCCTGAAGCTGAAAATTTTCCTTGGTGGATGAAGATTCACTTCAAATGAAGAATTGATGGCCGGAGTTGACAACTATTTTGCAGGCCTGGAGAAATCTCATTTTCGAAATGGGATCAAGGCATTGAAAAACCACTGGACCAAGTGTATTGATCTACAAGGAGACTTCATTGAAAAATAGAAAAGAAAGTTTCAGTGACATGAGTACTTTTTTTCTATTCCATTCCAAGAACTTTTCAAACCACCCTAACATGAATCAGTCCTAATGAACACAGGCTTGTAATTTTTATGGAGTTTTGGAAATCCATATAATCGCAGAAGGTAGGATTCTCTGAGAACCAGGAATTGGTTTCTGAACATGCAGTTGTGAAAATAAATTTTATGATAGGACTAACAAATTACTGACAATTTTTATGATGATTAATATATCTTGAATTTATCAGTGAAATGGTAAAGTAGCCAAGGCCTGCTTTGGTGTTAATAAGATATTAATTTTCATTGGTACAATGCTTTGTCAAAGATACATTATTTTCATTTTTATCAGCTAACCCTATAAGTAAGAATTAATGGGAAGAGTAAAAGTAAAAAAAAAATAGTTGTAAGTTGTTACTGATTTATGGAAATTTCATAACTCTGAATTTCTGATAGAAAAAACTGGAAGCTGAATTGCAGCAAATTGAAGAGAAGTTTGAAGCAAAGAAGAGAAAATTTTTGGAAGCAAGTGAGGCATTTCAAGAAGAACTGAAAAAGGTTAGTATAATGATAGCCCAGTGGTTATAAAGCTAAAATTAACATTTGTAGTAGAATTTTGATAATTTAATTTGAATCAGTATTTTTCCTTGTATTGTTTCTTGAAGTTTCCTCTATATAAGTTAGTTCTCAATTCTTAAAGAAATTAAATAAATTTCACCTTTTCCTTATTATCATTATTTTACCCATTCTTTCCAAGATATAATGGACCAATAGACATTTTTTTAATCGTTCTTAGCTATTCATCTCAAATATTTTTTCTCTTGTTATCCTGCCATCTCTACTAGCATAAAGGAAATGTATTGTAAGAGAAGCTACAACCTCCTACTGAAGTTCTATCTCACTGATACTGAATCTGTTTATTAGGCCTCCGTTTTTTCATTTTCTGCTGCCCAGATTATATTTGTATGAAAAAATTGTTTCAATTGGCTATATAAAATATATTCATTATTTTAAAATGAAACAATTCATAATGGTTAAATAAATTAAATCTGAGCTTCTTTTGAAATAAATATGGTGGCCAATTAATTTTGTAGAAAGTGGTGTTAAAATAAATCACCAGGGTTATCTGCAGCATGGCATGAAAACTATAAACTAAGTTTGTTTTTTTCATTATTCCCATTGCATTAATAAAGGGAAAGATCAGTTAAAAATGAAAATGGTGAGTTATTTTTCCTTCTTAATGTTTAGCACTGCAGACGGGCTGTGGATGAGGAGGCTTTTCAGAGGATGGTAGAGCGGCAATTCGAGTTGTTGCGCAGAGAGAGGGAGGAGCAGCAGAGAGGAGGGAAGCCAATGGCTCCCTCACCAGTGGTTGTGGCCGGTGGCATGGTTGCTATGACCAGCACTCCAGTTGGGTCTCAGGCTCATGAGATGGAGGAAAGTGGAGAGGGAATGATGGAAACAGAAGAAGAGGATCGATCAACACCTCCCCGCATGGCCTCCTCCTCCACTGTTGCAGTTAGAAGTAATGATGACACTATTAGCATGGATGCCACATCTATGGATGAACCACAATCTGAGGTGTGATTTTCTCCCACTTAACCTTTTGATTAACATTTATATCCAACTATAAGATACATTTTATACCAAAAATTACTGTCATCAAAATCTGTTTTTTTTAAGTAAGTGTATTTATCTTTGATTATTCTGAGAGGGAAATATTGAGATTTACCTCTAATTCAAAAGACTGATACCCTTCCTTATTTTATCCAGCATACTATGGATGAGCACAGTGCCATAGAAAATTCCAACATGGATGAGAGTCAGTCTGCTACATCTGCTACTGTTGGAGAAGTGCAGCCTCCATGTGGTGGCCCTCATTCCTCCCATACATCTCCCTCACCACCTGCCAACCCTTGCACTCCTCCACCTCCTCCTTCCTCCTCTTCCCCCCCTCGTCCCCATTCCATGATGGACTCCACTTCCCCTCCTCCAGAGCACATTGCTCCACCACAGCAGTCTACTGGTAATCCTGACATCTGTGACCCTGAATCTCAATCAAATACAATATCTGGCATGAAGAGGACTCCTCACGGCAATGGTCCCATGATGCCTCTGCAGCAGCAGCCGGTGCTCTCTCCCTCAGAAGACAGTCTCTCAAGAGGAGCCCCAAATTCTCCTTCTGCTTCTGTGACTCCTCGTCCTGACACCTCACCCAAGAGGAATCTTCCTCCTTCACCACCTCCTCCTCCATCCTCTTTTGACCTTGGCCATCAGCGCCATGCTCAGTCTCTGCCCCCACGTTATGATGAACCACCTCCCGAGCATATGCGAGCCTTCCCCCCTCCTGTTCACCAACCTCCTCCACAAATGGCACAGGCACCTCCACTATGCCATATGCCACTCTCCCCTGGAGTCTCTTCCCTCCAACCAGGAGCCCCCCCTCACTATCCTCCTGCCCCACCACCACCTCCGACAGCTATGCCTCCTATGTCTCCATCTTTAGGCCGTGCATATCCATCTCCATCTTCCCCACCACACTATGGTACACAGCAGCCCCATCCACCTCCACCACAACTTCCTCCTTGCCCAACGATGCAGTCAGCCCCTCCCCAGATGCGTCTCATGCCACAGCATTCTCCATCTTACTTCATGCATGATAGCATGCGAGAAGGACCTCCTGCTCCTAAGGTAATGTTTTTGATTACTCAACAGCTATACTATAGAAAATTCAGAATTCACTTTGGTGTGAGTTAAGGGGGTGTAAGTTGAGTGGAGATAGTTAAGTTCAAGTGAAAAGAGGTTGTAAAAGAAACTCAATTTAATTTAAATTACAAGAATAGAATGTCTTTTACTGCTCTAGTTGCACACAATGATTGCAATCTGTTTCATCAAGTGAATCTACAAACCTGTGTTCAGTTGAGCTGTATATTTACTAAAAAGCATTCTTATATTTCAATTAGAGCAACTTGTTTATTTGGGAAGTAACTGCATACAGGGTGTGGGATTATTGTTACAAATGCTATAATACACTGGATTTCTAGAAGTGTTTAAGACAGGGAGCATAAGATGTTATGGAATTGCTTCATTAGTTTAAAAATACTTTCCTGAAATTTTCATTGTTTTAAGATTGATCAAATCACTTAGGAATGTCCCCTATTAATAGTATCACTAAAATAAATTATTTTAAAGGAGTTAAATATATTGTAAATCTGAAATTTAATGATTTTATTCATAGGATCCAGTTGATACATTAGAGGGAATCCCTGATATGTCAATGAAATGCCCACCTGAAAGCCACAGTATGGAAGCTGACTCAGGGAGTGATATGAATGTGAATCAGGAGTCTCACCTAGTAGTCAGTGGTCGAGGTAAAGAAGGTCTGGATGAAGGCAGCATACAGATGGAAGATTCCACTGCTCAATCTGGTAGTCCCCCTAGGTCTCATCTCTCAGTTGACAATGCACCTTCAAATGCAGGTAAATGATGAACTTGTGTCATAGTGCAAAAGACAAATCCCAATACCTTTATTCAAAAATTTGTATTAATGGAACAGACCTCTTTGAATGAACTCCTGCTGCAGGAAATAATATATTAATCAATTAATTTTTCAAAAGACTGTAATTTAATGTATTATTTTACTAATATTTCTTATGTTTTTGAAAAGTTGACTTTATTACATAAATCTTACTGATAAAGGAATAGGTTGCCAGTATTTAGATGGTTTCATTTTCTTTCAAACAGAAATGAATATAAAAAATTTAGTACATGTTTCTTGACAATGAGGTTACTGATCAGTTTGAGTTGTTCTTCACTCAGCCTACAAAGTACTTCAAAAACCAGAGTTAGACACTTCTGTGTGATAGTTCAGTTTTTTAGAGCAATCACTTGATCCTATATGTCCTACCCTCAATTATGCTTAGTAAATAATGGAATGTTTCCTCTATTTTATCTTCGTGATTTTAAATATTATTATTGATAATATTTATTTTCTTGAAATGATACTTTATATCTTAAATTTTAACTATAGCGACTCTTCTGAGAAATTTTGAAATAACAAGTAATTTTAATTTACTTTTATTCCATTAATTAGTATTGATATACTTTCTTGTCTATTAAATCTATTAATTAACTTTTCCCTGAAGAACTAAACATAATTTCTGTGTCCCACATGATTGTTGTAAATGCCTAATTTGAATGAGAGATGAGTTGGTGATACTGTGCTGGTTAATTAATTAGTTTCAAATAATACTCTTAGATTTTATTCATCCAATTTACTCTTGATTTATTCATTGAAAAATATTTTAAATTTTCATCAGCTTCTACAATCTTTAGATATTTTTAATACAGATAACTGAATTTCCGTTTCTTCATTCTCATTACTTTTACCCCCATACCATGTCATGTGACCATATTTGTGCTCATTGTTTAGTTTAAGTTTGCTTCTTAGTTTCATTGTAAGCGATACTAAAGTGTATTAGGAAAGAGATTTTTTTTCTGAAATTGAGGTGCATCTTTGTCCTTGTGCCCTTTGGTTGTATTCAAGTGATAGTGGATCTAGATGTGATGTGATCACCCCTCTGATGATTTACTGCTCCCATATCAAATGCAGTTGCTTGAACAGTGGTTTTAAATATGTTTTCTCAAAATCTACTGATTCTCACCATACATAATGATATTTTGGATGTACACAGTAGATCCTGTGATGGAGCATAGCTTAAAATATCTAACTAATTCTGTGATTACTTTGGTTTTTAGCCCATACCTCTTGCTAAATTGGCCACCATTTCCTTATCCCTGTTCAAATGAAGGCTGAAAGAATTGAGGAGGCCTTGTAAAGAGGAGCAGAAAAATTAGAGAGAAAATGAGTCAATCTTATATTCCAAGTTCTTTGAAAAAGAAAATTGGCAATTTTCAAATCAAGGATTATTGTCAAAATTAATATACATGCTATGAGAAAATTTTGTGAAGATAAATATGGTTTACTTTTACTGCATAATTCTCCAGTTTTTACATTTCAATGTCTCTCTAAATTTTATCTGTTAATACTTCTTTTTAGGCATAATAATACAATTGCGTTAACTATTATATATACAACCTTGAAGCCTTTAAAATTTTTATTTTCCTAACATCTGCTTTTACACAAAAACTTGGAATTGCCAACCACTTTTCATTGATCCAATATCTCACTACAATGTGCCATTTTAGCAATTTAGTGAGAATTAAGGCTCTAACTTTGTTATTTTATGATAGGTATATAATGTATTACCCCAAACTGCCCCTCTCCTGGCAAGTTTCTAGATCATCTGCTGCATTGTCTTGATAGCCAAGATATATATTTTTAAAGGATGACACATAGTAATAGTATGATATTATTTATGTTTCTTCATAAATTTCTTCCTTAAAATATTTGCTTTACATTCTTATTTAGACGGCGGAGAAACAATGGGAAGTGAAGGAAGCAGTGAGGCCCCTGATCTCCAGATGAGTATGAAATCTCACCCAGAAGGCAATCAACAGCAGCAGCAACTCCTTGACAGTGCACAATGATTGAGGGGTAGAATAGGAAGTTATATGGCTAGTTATGCAATGAAAAAGTGAACCGATATCTTCAGCAGTATTTTTACACGTCTATATCACTTTATCAAGCATTTTGCATTTGGCCATAGAAAGCTTATCATATGTGTTATGTAATTCCATTCAAAAAGGTAGACTTACAGCTCTGGATATCTCATTGGTAGATGGTGAATCTAAGTTATAAGACAATTAAGTTGTAATCATTGGACATGTAAAAAGTGATGCATTTATTCTGTGGGTTCTATGCTTGTTTTAAGCATACTACTCATATTTAATTAAAAAAATATATAGTGTATTAGTTGAGGATCTTATTGGTTTTCATTGAATACAAGTTAATTCAAAGTTGGTAATGTTGTAAAAGGGCCTTAGTAAATTCTCCTCTGTGTTTAATTTAATTCAATTTGTTTTAATTTAAATGGAGGTACAGTTAAAACTCAAGAGAACTATCTTGTAAATGTAAGAGTACAATCACTTTCTTATTATAATGCAATATTCGAAGAATTTGTAGTTTTAATGAGCATTGTGTTTTGATTCAGACTTAGTATTAGAGATTTTTTGTCTCTTAATTATGAATCATTTTTCTATGGTTTTCAACATTAAAATGTCAAACAAAAATTAAAGCACTTATTTGAATTTTTATTTGTCCTCCTGTTTTATTTCCAGTTATGAAACTGAATCTGATGTTGATTTTATTTTTGTCTAAACAAGATTCTTGCTTCTAATAGAATGTAAATAAAGTTGCTTTAAGAACTTTTCTTTCGTGATATTATGTATGATATATTAAATAAATAATTTTACCTTAGATACCTATAGCTTTTACAATTTAAGGCAATGTAAATTTTTTTCATTTTTAGAACTCATAACATCTGTTTCTTACATCCTTTGATGTCACCAGTTAGATAAGCCTTACTTAGGGAAGATTATATAAAACTTCAATACATGTAGAAAGGGACCTTCTAGGTCCATCACTGTGAGCAGCAGAGGATGCATGAACTGTGTAACCTATTTACCACTTGCCAACTGTTTCAAATAGTTTGAAGAAAAAAATAAATTTTAGAAGCAGCTAGCATTATCTATTTTCCTGTTTCCTTTTTCATAGAATATGATTGGCCTACATAACAGATTGAATGTTCATAAGCCTGTGTTGGAAAATTTTACTACAAAACTTGTGTACATCAATATCCGATTTCTAATCAGTCTAATATTAATACTATTCCATCCACCTTTCTATAATTCTAATGATAGCTCTATTGCCTACAAATATTCTTTTAAAACTTTGATGTGCAACAACTCCAATGCAGTGTTATGAGTTAATGCTAACTTTTAACTTTACTGGATAGCAAAGGATTAAGCTATTGATCATAGAGCTAGAGTCATAAACAGACACAACATAAGTCTCATCTTACTATCATGTATGAAACCTGTAGTGGTTACACAGTGCTGAAGTAAAACTTGAGGTTTCTGTTAATTGACTACTGGAATAACATTGAATGAAGACCATATTGTATAGCACCCTACAGTTTTTACTAGCAACTTTTGATCATGTAGTTCTTAGATAAAATTTTAAGATCATATTTTGAGAAAAATACATCACTGTTAATGTGAGTTGTACATCTCTAATGAAACATCTCAAAGAAACTCTGCAAGAAAAAAGATTTCCTCATTAAAAAAATTATGACTTCCCCAACATCTGCATTTTTGAAAGCCTTAATTTCTTTTCCTTTTTAATTTATTAAAAGAATTTTCTAGTAATTAAATTTGATCTGAAATCGTTAATCGTCAACACAGTCTAAGAAAATCATTGACCAAATGCTAAATTTCTCATACAAAAATCAAATAACTTCCAAAATTTCATAAATCATTTATCTATGTTGGTCCTTGCAATAAAAAAAAATATGATGAACAATGGAAATGGGGTATTCTAGGCCTCTAGTTGATCAGTGTCAATGCTAGAAAGTATGTAGGCAGAAACATGAGACCACTGGCAGCAAACCTATTAAATTGAACTCAAACCTTCATAACACATGTGTTGCTCTGTATTAGAAATGAAATAAATGCTTTATCCTGTTTACCATTAAGAATATCTATAACTTTCGATTTATACAGTTAATTCTGATAAAATGTCTTATAAAATTCTTTTATACAATATTTTTTCAACTAGTACTTTATATTCAACAGATTTCAGCTATCATGAAGAAATAGGACCAGCTGGGAATTGCAGGAAAACATTTTATGAAAACTATGCTAGTTCTTATTAAGTTTCCAAGATCCCATTAATGAATCAATATTGGTTATTCCTCTATTACTTTATCATTTACTAATCTTAGTAATATAGGAATTCAATTGGAGTTGTGAGGCATTTCTTTTGTTGAGCTACAGATTTTAATATGAATGTAAACAGAATATATTCTCACATTCGTATAGATAGGGTAGTATGTATTCTAGTGAGATTCTCCAGAAAGCGGATGGTTTGCATCTTTAATATATGTGTAAATAATGCATCTCGACGTCAATATTGCTTCCAATAACCGGTTTAAGTTAAAAATTTTTTAATGAAAATACCTTGACGCTTATAATTTATTCCCTATAAAAAGAAAAAAAAATTCAAGTAAGTACTTAGTCAAAAAATTTTTTTCAGAAACCACGGCCATAGCTGCCCAAACCCAACCCAACCCCAATTGATTTATGCATTTAATTACAATTCAGAATTCCTCGGAAAATAAAATATGACTTTTCGCATAAGTTACACTAATGTTACACCCGTTGACGCAGCAAATTGCCGGATAACTTATCCTTTGATTCCGACATTTTCTTTCAGGACGAAAGCGCACACAGAAGCACAGAACCAGAAGAGATTACGGTAACCTCTTCAAAATACTCCCGGGAATCTCCAACGGTAAGGGAGAAACACTGTTGCCAATGTAAAATATTTTGAGAAACCACGGCCATGGCTGCCACTCAATGAGATTAAAAATGGGTAGTCTAGTGCTGCCATCTCTGTCTTCTGGTATGTTCTCGGGTAACGACCAGATAAAACAAATGACTGTGTTGCACGCCCTTGAACTTAAAGTATCTAAAGCGTAAACAGTAGCGAAATGAAAACACATCTTAGTATCAATTTTAAAATATGAAGGCTTCAGGAGAAATGAGTGTTAGCCTAGAATTTTACAGAAAACTTGTTAGAACTTACGTTGATTTGGTAAGTAATTTTGTAAATGTTAGCTCGTTATATAACAAGTTCGTGTTATTATGCTTGTATTAAATATCGAGAAATATAAGAGACTTCACCATTATGGTGTGAGAAATCATTATATAGAATTACCAGGAAATTTTTCGTGCATGGTTTTTAGTTTATATTTTAGGTAAATTTTACGGGTGGAATTATAAATACATGTAGAACTGTACATATTTGAGCTGGTTTGATCGAAAAGTTTGGTAATATAGGAATCGCGAAAAATAAGTGAAAACATTTGAGTATAAATTTCGGTTATGTTTGTAATTTTGATTTTCTAATAGAGTTACATGTTTTTGGGGTATATGAAATTCTAAGTAATCGCACGAAGACATGGAAAGTAAATTCAAAGAATGTTTTTTTCGATTAGGTGTAATATTTACTCAAATTTAATCCTACGTGAAAGAGGATTGGTAAATATGGGTATACTAAATTTGGTATCTATTGTTTCTTAATCAAAAACTTGAAAAGTCATTTTCCCTGGTATATAATCTTATTCGTTTCCTTTTAATAGACTTTCGTTAATGCCAGAAATAGTATTCGTCTTTCATTTATAAACACAAATACACCTATAGTTTGTTTATTTAATGATTTTATTTTCCTTCTGCTATTGAAATTTTCTCATATAAAATTCTTTGATATTTTCCTATAACTGCTACTTTTATTTTTCAAATTCTTTTAAAAAATTTTGAAATTTCTTTCAAATTTTTCAATATTTGTACCTGTTATTACATTTTTAGCATCAGTATGGTTCAGCTTACTTTTGGGCTGATAAGGTCGTATCACTGAGTGATGAAGACCCCAAAGATGTTTATTGGCTCGCCCAGTGTATGTATTTAATGAAACAATACCACAGAGCAGCTCATCTTATTCTTAGCCGAAGACTGGACAAGGTAAGTGAACTCCTGTACGTTTTATATTAATTTGAATTTTCCGAACTAATGCATATTTTTTCCAGACACATATATTATGTCACTACCTTGCTGCTCGGTGTCTTTTGGAAGCTGGGGAGCTGGAAGAAGCGCTGGCTGTTCTGCAGGATTTTGATGCCGATGCATCTTCAAATATTTTGACGTCAACTTTCATATCATCTGGTGACAACCTCATGAAGGATACCCCTTCAAATGTAATTACCTTCCTGGCCAAAATTTATCCCCGAGTTCCACTATAAATGCTAATTTATCAATCATGATTTGTACTCTTTGAGAGGTGAATGAATGTTTTATGGCAACCTTATCTTCATGTTGGTGAGCTAGATTGCTGCCATACACGTAGCATTATTGGTGTTGCATGTTGCAACTGTATTTTGTATTCAAACTTATCTCTCATTTTAAGTAAATTATCACCTATCAGAATTAATCATAAATTGAATTATTTATCAATCATATTATTAATTTTCAAATATCATTTCAATTTCAGATAAGAAGTTCCATGCTGTATCTCAAAGGCTGTGTATATGAGGCTTTAGATAACAGAGGCCTTGCCACTCAATGTTACAAGCAAGCTCTCCAAATTGATGTCCATTGTGTTGAAGCATTTGAAGCATTAGTTCAACATCAAATGCTGACCTCCTCTGAAGGTATTTTTCCCTCTTTATTTTTACATGAAAACATAGATGATTGGCAAACAAGAATTATGGAGAATTATTTATCCCATTTGAAAGTGCTAAATTGATTACTTAGATTGTTTTATGAACCAGCTGGTTATTCTTCTGTTTGAATGTTCTGTCATGACTGTTTCCTATCTAGCAGTTTTAAATTGCAATTATGTGTTTGAGAACAAAATTAAGAGAATTTCTGTTTTCTTTTCATTTATATTTTACTATATTTCTATAAGTTATTCATTGCTCTGGAATAATCTAGTAGATCATGGTATCCGATTCCAACAGTCTTTTGCTGAGTAAAGCTTTCAATTTTTGTGGCATTATTTTGTAAACCGACATTGGTATTAAGTCTAAAATTGTGGTATTGTTACTACCATATCTAAATTGTGTTGATTAATTTCATAATTCAGTTATCATTTTAATTTGCAGTGTATTGTTATTGTGATCATTCTTTGCATCAGTATGTGTTATTTTTGTGCAATGTACATAGGATATAAGATGCACTCAGATAGCTTTATTTCTTTGCTCACATATTTAATATTCTACTACTTTCAGTATCTGAGCTTGTCTTTCACAAATTGAGATTTTTTAAGTTAAAAGTTATTTATCCGTATCTACCTTTTTTATTTCTGGGAACATAATATAATATGTCTTGGTTATCTGAGAAATTATTTGCTACTTAGTCTCTCTTCAAATTGTTAGTTGCAGAGAAATTGCCAAAGCTGCTGAAATTCTATTTTCCTTCAATAGAGTGTGAATGAGAGATTGGCAGTTTACTGAATTCAAACTTATTTTTTTTACAATTCTCATAATGAAATGATCCATGCAATCCATAAACCGAAATAGCAATAAGCATCTTTATTTGGGCAAGATTAATGCTGAAGAATCTCTTTTTAAATCTGATTGTATGATTTATCTATATATTTGTGAAAGCATTTATTTTTATAAAGTACAGAAGCTGTATATTATTTTAATCTGAATCTCCTCTACAAGAGGAGATTCAGCCTTTTGATCATCTTTGCTGTTCAGTTTCTCATTTGGTTCTTTTATCAGAAAGGGAACTTCTGGAATCCCTGCCGATGGCTGAGCAGTGCCCTTCTCCTGCTGAAGAGAGTATCTTGCATTTCCTTTATGAGTGCCGAATGAAAAAATATGATCGTCCTGCACCTCTGGATTCTCCAGTACATGTTAGGCATGATGATGTTCAAGAGAGCCATGATTATACTATCCCTGCTGTGCCTGTTCCAGCATTAGCATCAAACCCTGACGTTGCCACTTGGAAAGCCGAACGCCTTTACTATAATTGTGATCATAGAGAGTGCTCACGCATCACTGAAAGGTTATTTTCTCTCCATGTCAATTCTTTTAGTATTACTAATCGATTAATTTAAATAATGAACAAGTCATAAAATTTCATTCATATTAAAATTATATTAAAATATTTGGGTATGCAAGTTTGTAGCTCATAGCTCGTGTACCCAAATTCTGAAAAAATACTCCTCTTAGCTCTCCTGTCCTTGTATCATTTCTAGTCTAGTTTTTTTTAATCATCAAATTAATTATTTTATTCTAGTTTTGATTACCCTTTAATGAATTTAATTCATTTCTAGCTTTACTCTGTGCTTAGGATTCAAATATTTGAATGTTAATGATTTAACTATGACTTTACCTTTACATTGCCAGCTTTAGTTTAGGAAAAATACATTAGACAAATGTACTAAAACATTATTTTCATGGAAAGATTTAAATGATTATCACCTAGAGGGACAATGACTGAGAACTTTGATGGTAATCAGGTCTCTTGCATAACTCTGTAATCACAAAAGTTTTGTGGAGCGAAGCTGACGGATTTGCTCAGAGAATTTTGGTGTGTTATAGCACATTGTCTTCAATACTCTGCATGTTATTACAACACCTAGTGTATCATTTGAAAATCATATTACAACCTAAAGATTCATTACTGTAATACAAACACATCCTTACAATATATTTCAATTATGGTTTATCCCAATCTCCCTAAATTTGCTCAATAAAGTTGCTTAATTGTAGTACTTTGAGAATAACTTATATGCATTGTTTTGTAAGTTATTATTGTCAATCTGCTGTAATAAGTCACGTCAATATTTTCAGGAAGTAGCTTAACTATGTTCTTACATTGATACATTTATCAATACAGGGATTACACTGATTCATCAAAAAAATTGTTCACCTTTTTAATGGTATTTGTAAACCCAACTACCTTTTATTTTTCATTAAGTAAATTTATTTAATTTCACATCCATTTAAGTCAACTCTTTCCAACAGAATATTTGTATGAGAACTTTTATCCTATGTTCTCTGGATTAGGGGCAATAAGTGATTCGCAGCAAATAGGATGGCTTGGTGATCTTGATTAAACATGTCCTTGTATTGTTAACATTTGAGAATGATGAGTGTACTTTATTAACATGATTCTATGAACTAAGAGATAAAGGTTCTCTAAGCGGCAACTGTCGAGGGCAATTCCTGGGAAAAGGATAATCGCTCGGTGGTCACCAGTTATTCAGAATCCCGATGCGCATTTCGGAAACAAAGTTTCCATCTTCATGGGGGGTCCAATGCTTTTCAGCTGAATGCTGAATTTCCAATACTGAAAAGCACCTTTGTCTCTTAGTTCATTGAACGCCGAGTTCCTTTTTCATTCTTCTATGATTCTATGAACTTAATGAAACTTTGTGTTCTTCTCATGAAAGACCCATTTGTTGAAAACATTTATCAAAGCATAGGAAAACGTGTTTTGAAACCCTCCAGTTTAAGACATAACTTTGCTTAACACATCATTTCTATTGGTCCTAGTCCTTTTACATGAAGCACTTGGTAATAATACTGCTTAAGATGCTCTACTATCTTATGGTGGATATTTCACTGCAATCTGATTTACCTTGTCTTTAAGGAAATTCCCTTGTTTTCAATGACTAATTTTGTGAGGAAAAAATTTAAATATCATGAAAAAGGGCAGTCTTCATTTCTCTGTTGGAGCTGATTCTCTCATTGCTCTCTCTTCATTGCCTTGTTGGATGTCTTAGATTCAGTGAGAACTTCCCCATCTCGGGGCAGAATATTTGATTTCAAATTCATATGATTATGTAATCACAGTAAAACCCATTTAAGATGCTCCCTCTTTGTATGAGGTTTTCTCCTCGTCCAGATCCCTTGACACAAAACACATGGTAAATATACCACTTAAGATGCAGATTTTTCCTGTCCTCAGGTGCAGTGAAACCTGCTTTAGTTAATAGTTCACCTCATTGGATAGACCTAAATGTTTTTCATCCTCTAATGCTTTGTGAATTTCTTCTTTGGAATGAATTATTTTCTGAGAATAAAGTGAAGGTATTGCAAATCGGAGCTGATCCTGCTGTTGGAGCTGATACAAACTCTGAGATAGAGTTAGATCTTCTCTATCAGTTTTGCCTCATAATTAAAGCAGAACATTAGAGTAAACCTTTGCTTGGTAGTGTTCCATTGAAATCTCAAACTGTAAACATGACAAAAAATCAGAGAGGCAGTGCAGTGTTTTGTGAGTCATTGAGCATAATTTTGGAGTGATTGTGCTCTGTGATGGCTTTTTACTACTGCTGTAAAAAATTATTCTTCCTTAATTGCCTATCTGGTAAAAATTGCTTCATCGTTGACTGAAAATCAAGAAAAATAAAGTAACAAAATAAGTTGCTATCTTTGTCCGAAAAGCTATTCTTGAAAAATATGACAAGAAGGCAATCAGGATTACCCAAATGTAATCTACAGACACTCTAAGTAGGATACCCTATCATTAACTGTGGTAAATAAAGCAAAATTAAGAATTGTCCTTTTCATTTTAAGGAGTACAGCAGTTATTTAAAAAATTAAAGAGCCGTAGATCACATTACATATTACATACATTATATACCATTTTGTTTTTCAATGAGCAAGAGTGCAAAAGTTGGCATATCCTAGTTAAAATTCTATCTTGCTTACATAGCAGATTTCAATCAATTCTCTGACAAGCATCTTAAACATGGTCATACTTTGGTACAAAAACCTCTCCTAATATCAATGCTTGCATCTTTCAAATATTTCTCGTTTGGTCACTTAAACTTGGCCACTTTCCATCTTGCTATTCTCTATTCATTTGCCGTTATGTTTCTCTTTCCATTTTCTATGCTTAATAAAATTTGATGAGTGAAATTTAATTGTCATATGGTCATTACTGTATTAACTTTAAAAATCAATCTTATTGCAATTTATCAATTGAAATGTGAGGTTTTGGATGCTGTATCCATTGCAGTTAGGAGATTTTCCTAAAGAAATTAAGCCTGTCACCAGCTGTCATACTAGGTCTGTCATACTGTCATAGGTCATTTACGGTTACTTCAAAGTGACAATTTATCATATGTCTGTGTTGTATAACCCATAATCTAAATAAATACATTATAATATAAGTAAGTATATTATGTATATGCATGTATATATGAGGGTGGTCTGAAAAGTTTCCAACCCCCAGATTTTTCAGAAATCTTCAGAAAATTTTCAGAAAACATGTCGAGAAATGGCGAAATGTCAGAAACTTTTCAGACCACCCATGTATATTGATGCATTACACTAGAGATGATTTCTGAGAGAAAAAGTAAATGTACCAAAAGGATTTATTATTACTCTTTAAGCTAAAATTTTACTCTAATTGTAAAATATTTCTCATTCTATCTTTTTATTATTTTTAAGCATTTTAAAAAGAGATCCATGCAGGCCAGGCTGTCTTCCAGTACACATTGCATGTATGGTTGAAATGAACAAGTCAAATGGTATGTATTTGTGTGTGAATTTTACTTCTTTAAGTTATTAATGTAATGGATTGTCATTTATATCAAAAGAGTCTTAGACATGTTAATGATAATGCTTCAAAGATCTCTAATTTTGTAAGGTGTTATTTATCTTTAGCTATATTCTATTTTAAGCATTTTGTAATTACAGTGGAGGACTTTTTGTATGATTTATAAGATTTGCAATATTTTATTAAATATGTCCTCCAAAACTTACACATTCTGAGAAGTTATGGAAAATTTTCTGATGAGTTTCAAAAATGTTAGGAAACTGATATGATGATGTAATTAGGACAGCTTCAGTCGCATTGTAGTATTCTTTTATGTTTGAGGTGGAGTCTTTCCTATTATTTCTTTATTTTCATTGCTTCAAACCATAATCTTTCTTTAGTTCAGAGAAACAAAATTTTATTGAATTTTAGTTTTTAAATTTAAACTGAAGATAGAGGTAATGAAGCTTCTTAAGCATTTCTTAAGTGTTATACGCATAAACTCAGTTTACATCAGAATAATCATTGTATCATGAATTTGTAATTTTTATCACCCATCCACATAATCTTTAATATTTGAAGACATTTTTTAATGAAACCATTAATTTCTTCTTCTTTCATATTCAGTAAGCAATAAAATTAATCTTCAAATCTAATATCAACTTTGTATCAAAATTTTAGCAAATATATTTATTTTGAAAAATATTTATCATCCTTTGACTTGGCTGTGTATATTGTATTATGTGTATATATGGGCTGCTACATTCTCCTCCTTTCCAATGGAGCAAACATACATGTGTCAACTTACACAGTCATAGCATTGAAATGCCAGCACCAACAGGCACAGACTTCCACAACTGTACTCACCATATATGGTGCTATTTACCACCAGAATTTGACATTTCTTCTGTTTTGCATTTTTGTGGGAAAAAATAAGTTCAGGAATTTTTTGAATGTACCTTCTATGTCTTCAGGTAAACCCTGCCAGATAAATTATCATGCTTCAAACAGTACATCATAACATAGAAGATATATGTAAAAGAAGAATTGCAAGTAGGCACACTTTATGCTTTACACTTGTATATGAAAAAGTTTGATTGCTTAATTAAGAGAACAATTTAGTTGTGGTATATTAAGGACTTATGGAGCTAAAAGAGCATTGTAATAGGGAAAGTACAGAATGGATTAAAGATGCTGTGAGAACTTAAGTTCATGGATATAGAGAGCTCTCTATGGATAGAAAATCAAGTCAAGACTTCAAAGAAGAAATTTGTACATTGGTTGTTAGTTCTTCTAGCTTTAAAAAAACTTTCCTTGAAGGTTATCTATTGAATGATGAAAGTTTAATCTTGGATATTTCTTTTAAGATAATACACCCAAAATTCAAGTTCCAAAAAAAACTCAAATGTTTCTTTTCAGAACTTTTCTATCTGGCCCATCGTTTAGTTGATCTTTATCCTCGAATGGCTATATCTTGGTTTGCTGTGGGCTGCTATTACTACATCATTGGTGAGTGAAACTTATTTTAGGCAAATCTTTTTAGAATAATTATTTCTTTGAAGTATTCTCAGTTTCAAATACTATGCTTTTAGTTTAATCATCTGTAAAAATTATAATAAACAACCTCCATTGTTTCATTTCATCAGGTAAGAACGATGTGGCTCGCAGCTATTTGGCAAAGGCAACAACTTTGGAGAAACCATTTGGGCCAGCGTGGCTAGCCTATGGCCATTCATTTGCAGCTGATCGTGAGCATGATCAGGCAATGGCAGCTTATTTCAAAGCATCTCAACTTATGAAAGGGTTTGCTGATATTCTCTATTATTTACAGATCGTGTTAATTTGGATTTTCCATTTTAGTTCATTTCACTTGTATAATTCCCTTTAAATTCTTCCTATTACTTTATTAGTTTATTACCTGCCTATACTTCCTTTTACTATTACTAAAAACAAGATAAGTCCCTTGGAGGAAAATAATTATTTTATATGTATAATTTTTCTCTGAAGCAGAAACATGTATATCAGAAGTCAGCATCACCATCAACTTCCTTTTGGCCCTTTTTTAAACCATGCTTCGGTGGTAAAAACCAAAGGCTCTGTTTATCATGCTCTAAAGTTAGTTGGAGTGTGTTGTTGTTGGCCTTCAAAAATTGAAAATATGCCAGCAGTATAGACTATGCCTACCTTATGAATTGAATAAGTACCTAAATTCTTCATTACCTATATTCTTTCGAAATGAAATGTTATAAAAATTAATTTCATAAACATTCTTAATAAAATTTTTCCAAAAATTGGTTTACGTTATCAGTTTTCATAACTCTAAGCTGAAAATTACATTTAAAGATGAGAAGGTTATTCTTTATAGAATTCTTTTTCTTTAAGATTTGCTGTAGAGTTCATGCATTAGTTAAAATAAATTAATATGTTCTTTATGAGAAAATTATATGCATTGCTGGAAGACCAACAGTAGTTAAGTCTGCAGTGTTACATCCCTTTGTGGGACTGGGATTAGCCAGACAGCATTCACTGTGGGTGATGTGTGGTCAGCACATTGACTCCCATGCCGCCATATTTGACCTAGACCACAGCTGTACCAGCTGAAAGACCAACACTAATCTATATTCTCATGGAAAGGCATAAGTGTAGATAAAGTCGAACCTAAGAATGTTAGATGATTAAAAGGTAGCCATCGTTTTATCAATATTTTATGGTTTGCAAAGTTTGAAAATTTGTGATTCAAGAATTTCCAGGTTTGATGACAGCATACTCCAAAACAAAATTTACTTTATAATTAGAGTCAATGCTGTTGTTCAATGATAAATACATTTGCTGCAATGAAAAATTTGTTTTGATAAATTCAGTAAATCTAGTATTTCTCATCTGAACTGTAGAGTGTTTAATTATTTGCTTAGAGTTACATATTAAGTGCCTATATTATTAGAACATGGATTATTATTAATGCAGGAGAATGCCTGTGTAGGCTCATATAATTCTGGTAACTTCTTACAACCAGTTGTAAGATATGTTATTGAATACAGGATAACAATACAGCCCTTGATGTTATGAAGCATAGTTTATTAAAATTTTGCATCTGTACCAAAAATATTGATTTTCTTAACATGCAAAAGATTTCATCTTTTTTATTTTTTTAGATGCCACTTGCCCCTGCTTTATATTGGACTTGAGTGTGGCTTAACAAACAATACTCAGCTCGCTCTCAAGTTTTTCTCACAAGCAAAGAGCATTGCCCCTGAGGATCCCTTTGTCATCCATGAAATGGGAGTGGTTGCATTCCAGAATCAGGAGTAAGATGATTTTTATATACTAAGAACATTTACCCTCTATACCCATGTATAAGATTCCTTGAATATAAGGATCTACATTCTCAGCTCTTGTAATCAATCGTTTTTGGCCGTACTTCGTGGAAAGTTATTCCTTATTTCATTCTCAGCTCTTCATATTAGGAAAAACTGGGTGTTTATTGATTTATCAAAACTCAGAATATTTCTCAAAAAACATAATGTTATATAATAAGTGTTTAATTACAATTTCTAATAAATAGCTATATGGATGATGGACAATAATACTTTGATCTTTAGTGTAAAATATGCATGATATGTTTCTATAATACCTATTTTAAAACTTAAAAATTACTTTATATCAGGTAGATATTAATGTTTAAGTGGAAGAGGTTTGCTATTAGTGACCCTTTAGCATTGTTGATATATATGAGGGATGTTTTTTAAATAAGGTCAGTTTGTGAATGAGAGTAAGAATTAGGTTGGCTCGCCACAGTACACTTGCTTGTCAGCTTCTGGCTTGCTTTGCACGAATTTGGACACCATTTGCAGCCTTCTCATCCATGTGTGTGGCTTACAAACGTTTATAATGTTTAAGAAAATTGAATTGCCTGCCAACTGTGAGATACATTCTGTAATCCAATTTTTCATTGCCAGAAACTTAACAGCAGCGGAAATTCACTGTCAGACTTGTCTAGTTTATGGTTATAATGGCAGTTCTTCAGACTGACAGACAGCATCTCTTTAGAATCTCCCTTGATTTCAATGCAAGAGTCACAATTCTTCGAAGACTAATTGTAAGACCATTTTGCAGCATTTTCTGTCTATCTGAGACTAGCTTCTGCCTGTGCAAAAATTGTTTTCATCAATTGGTTTTAAATTTCTCATTGTATTTTAAAAATTATTTAAATGCTGCATCGATCTTTTTGATGGAATAGGTAATATTTCCATTGTATATGTTAAAATTAGCAGAAAGGATACAGTTATGATCATGCTGATTAGCTGAAACTGAGTAAAGAGAACAATATTTTTCAGAAAATTAAACAGTTGTAATCTACAATATATAGTCTTCAAGTAGTTCAATAAAAGCTTTACATCAAGTGAACTTTACATAAATGATGACTTAATAGACTAAAAGACCACATACAATGGATGATATATAAAAGTAATTGCTCCTACTTTATTTAAAGAAAATTATTCTTATATTTGTGAATATGGGATGAACTCGTACTCATTTTTATGATGCTAAATTGGGAAAATATCCACATATTATATTCTGGTAACTACGGTCTTTTAAAATTCTTGCTAGGCTGCTGGTGAATTACATGCTATTTGATGATAATGATGATAATATTGAATGATAATTTTTTGGGAATATGATAGAAGGAAAGATCCCTATTGTTGGATCTGCTTTGTTCATTCAAGCACCTTAAACATATTAAATTCATACTCTGTAAACATTCATAAGTATATTCTATAATCATATTCTACTTTCAGCTATGCTGCAGCAGAAGAGCATTTCCTTGAAGCTCTACTGAGAGTAAGAGAGGGTAAGCGCATCAAGGAAAATTCAGGACCATTAGCTCTGCCTCCAGACCGCTGGGAGCCTCTCCTTAATAATCTAGGACATGTTTGTCGCAAACTCCGCAAATATGATGAAGCCTTGGAGTATCATAGACAGGTTGGATTTGTTTATATTTTATTTCTAATAAAAGCTCAGAAAATATGTGGAAGTTGAAGTCCAAAAATTCATAACCCTAAGTTAATAATTAATTAATAAAAAACTTTAGCTTCAAACAGAGAGATCATTAAGCAATGAAAAATACTTGTAACTCTGGTTTCTATGCTACTATAATATTGTAGCATTTTTATGAAGACTCTATCAGTTAATTTTAAAGGAGAGGAATCAGTTAAGTTTGTTCACAAGTCAAGTAAAAGATTGAATATGCCTCAGTTCATTGCATAAAAAGGTACAATGAGAGATAATGTCATTTTTAAAGACAATTGGAATGTGAAGAGTGAGATCCAATTAAGGAATCTAAATACTATTCAGCATTATCTCTCACTGCAAGCAACAATATCAAAGTTTGTTTTTAATTTTCTCTTACTTAAAGGGATATGAGGGAAGAATGAATATAATTGAACTTCTCTTTTGGTTTGGTAAACAGTATTTATGAAAGCATTTTTTACATAAGTAAAGTTTGTGATTATTTTTCCCATTTTCTTCCCATGAATATACCACACAATATCAGTTAATTGAAGAGAGAAAGTAAAGTGAGTAGTATTATTGATTTAAGGAATGGGTGAAAAGAAACCAGATCTCTTTTCTAAACTCATTCTTTTGTTACAGGCTCTGGTGCTTTCCCCTTTGAACTCATCTACATACACTGCTATAGGCTATGTTCAGGCATTGCAAGGGCGACCCGCTGATGCGGTTGAGTCTTTACACAAAGCCTTGGGGCTGAGACCAGATGACACCTTTGCAACAACTGTCTTAGGTTATGTTGTTGATAGATTAGCTGGAGAATCATCTCTGTCAATGCCACATGAAAGTAAGTTTTCATTATCTCCTCTCCTAACGTTTACAAAACAAGAAATTCTTGAAGATTTTTAACTGATATTTTTGATACTTAGTCAGCCATATTTCAGATGATTTTTAAGGTTTTCTTCTTTGTAGTAGGTTCTCTCACCTCTGGAGCTGGAGATGAATCAGAGAGTGGAGATTTAGTGGCGGCTGATACTGCAAACAGCTCAACTCCTCTCATTCCTATGTCTTCATCTGATATTTCTAAGCAAGCTGATGTTCTTGCAGCTAGCGAGTCATCACTTGAGGTATTTCAAGTAATTTTAATACACAATATAATTTTAACTAAAAGAGGGAAACTAAAATGTTTCCTGAATATTTTAATGCTGGAATCATTTTCTATTCTATCTTCTTATTTCCTGATTGAAAAAGCAGGGAATACTGAATGCTCATGTCTTAGTTGTGGTAGAGTTATATTTTTATTTATTTATGGTGTTTTCTCTCAGAATATCTTGACAATACTTAAAGAGAAAAGGGTGATAGATGACTTTACATTTATTTTACATGCTCCCAGGAAAAACATATCTGAAAAATCTGACAGGATCGGATTGTGAAACTACGTATATCACTTTCTAAAATGACATACTTTAATTTTAGGTTGAAATGCAAGATTCCTCTGCACAAACTTTGGATGGATCCTCTTGGAAGTTATCCACCACTGAAGATGGTTGAAATCAATGTTGAATCTCCCATTAATCAACCAGAATGCCTTTTAATTTAAACGACATTATTATAGTGTGTATAAATGAGGTTTACAGCAGAATTTGCTAACACCCTCAAATCTGTCATTTCTTCAGCCTGTAAATAAATCTTAAAAACATATCTTATTTTTGGATTATTCCTAATGATATGATCGTACAGAAGAAGAAACTTTGACTACTGTAAATAGTGGGAGGAAGTGAGGGAGGGGTAGGAAGAATCTTTTTGGGAGGAAAAGGAGGGGATATAATAATAATAATAAAACGACTTTATTAGAGGGCGAGGATAGGTTTATAATAGGAAAAATCATATATGATCATCATATAAGGAATATCACCTCAATGAAATTTTACATTTGTTAGTTATATTTGATTTTAAAATGGATCTATGACTAACAATTGAGTTGAGTAATTGCCTAAATCAGTATTTTAGCAGACCCTTAACTGAAATTTTTTGAAAGCAGTACAATTGTGATAATGATTTCAAAAGAAACATACTATTGTGTCTATGTTGAATAAAACCAGTGGTGGGATTCAAATGATGTGAAAGAACCTGTTCTTAATATATCCAGAGGTCACTTAACCAGTTACTAAATCAGTCGGATATCATAAATAGTAAAACTATACCTGTAGAGATTAGTATCTGGTCTCCCTTGGGGCTTGGAAGGCTTTTGTGTCACTATTATTATTGTTATAATTACTAGCTAATGTTCATTGCTTTTGATACTATACCTACAGAGAAATATACTTTCTTAAATTTGGCCCAAATCTGTGACATAATTTTCTTGTCTTTGGAGTTATTGGTAAAAAATTACTGCCCAAATTATCCCCTCACATAAGAATTTATGTAATTGGAGGATTAGAAATCTGAACAAAATTGAGATTACTTGAATAAGACCAAGATCTATATCCAGAATTTTAATTACCTTACTCTGCTCCATATCTGATAGGTACTGGCTTGATACTTCAGTGTAGAATCCCAAAGAGAAACGGACCTGACAAGTCTGATAGGACCGGTTTGATTCCCTGTCCCGTCAGACTTTTTCAGGTCCATTTCTCCTTGGGATTTTTCCTGGGTGCACGCCCTAATGTGCAAAATTACCTTTACTCATTCCTTACTCCCAGCCCTACTTAGGATGGGATCACGCCAAATCAAGAGCTCAGAACTTATGTCCTGATGATAGCCAAGCATGCTAAAACCGGTCATTGTTTTTGGTGTTTTTTTATCTTCTGGAAGTGTACCGGTTTTATTATCTTTATTTTACTTTGAGAAGATAAAAATAATTCAATCATGGAAATGAACTTCCACCAAGTCAAGCCTACGACAAGATATCCTTTTACATAACTGTATACATCGCTTTTAATTGGTGAATCTATATTTCTGAATTTCAGACAAAAAAGACCACAGTAAGTTATTTAAATAAAGACTAAGATACCAGTACTATTACAGCCAAAGGTGCTTCAGCATGTTTTAAGTAATCAAAATCATAATTTAGGATCATTATAGATGAAGCAAAGAAAAAACATTAAAAATTTAATATTTTATTATAAATTGGGAACAAGTTCATACATTTTGTAGTAAATTACCCTAAATGTCAGGTAAAAGAAGATTCACAAATTTAAAAGATCATTCCACAAAAATGTCAGTTATCAGCTAGATCACTTTGACGAAAATACTTTGCCACTAAACAAATGAAGAGGTTGCATGCGGTCACAATTGAGTGATTTGGAGAATCCTGAAAAGGAAATGAGCAAATTAGTATAATTGTTAATGGTTAAATATATGAAAAAAGGAAAATCAAGAGAAAAATCCAAATATACAAATTGAATCCCGATGATGGTTTTTTGTATGTAAGTGTTCAATGTAAGAATAGTTAACCTTGACTAACAAGTTCCTCATAATAAAGATGAAAATATTATTATTATAAATAATGATTGTTTTATAGGATTAACAATCCCTCCTTACTGTCATCCAATGCCTGAATTTAATTTCCTTTCCATCACAATCAAATTTAATGTCAAATAGCAACTATAATGTCATAAAAATGGGAAGTTTTACTGATATGGTATAGAACCATAATGTCACTATAAACAAACAAAAAACACCAATCATAGTCAAAATGTGATAAATTCATTCTAATTAATAAAATTATTTGAAATTGCTATATCACCTATAATGATTTCTTACAAATATCCCTGAAGATAAAAATCAAGCTACACAGATTGTATTTGAGAGGACTTACATAAAAAATCCAAAACAATGATGAAGGCATTATTGGTACAAAAGGAAAATATTACGGAAATAATAAATTAATTTTTTTGCTGTGTACTCTTTAGAATTAGCTTATCCACAAGCTGAAATAATTTTTCAAGACTAAATTCAATATAAAAAGTGTAAATAAAATCAATTAAATTTGATTTAATTGCTAATTTAGGGTGAATAAATAGGAAAATTATTTTCATAACTACCTTTTATTATCACCAGGAAAATATGGTTATTTCACTTATAATAGAAAGTTGGTACAAACATTTCTCACAATGAAAAGCCTACCATTGCTAAAATAACTTTCCCTAGTAATTCAAAATGGAAAAATTATTTTAAATCAATGTTAGACCAAAATATGAAGAAAGATCAGTTGGACTTAAACATACATCTTGGTTTTCTGTAGTTCTTATGAATAATAAGCTCATTTTTACACCTCTTCAATGAAAAAGAGTTCTAGGGACCAAATTGACTTCACAAAATATATCAATGAGATATCAGTTAGATAAAATCTCATACTTTCCTAGTGAATTTTAAAGGTGAAGACTTCTTGAGTTTCAAAATGGGTTGTTTCTTTGATGAATACAGACTTCATGACTCCTGTCTTCAGAGTCATCTTCAAAATGAAGAGTCAAGGTTTTTTACATAAACCCAGATTGGAAATACTTGAATACACATCATCCTGAAATAACTCTACAGAAACGAGTCTAAACATTGATATTCAATGAAGAAACAACCTGGTTGGAAACTAAAGAAGTCTTCATCCCATGCCAATGATGTTCCCAGGCAGGGACACACATTAATTCATTGCATTTCCAATACAAACAGCCTCTATTTTGAAGATCTTACCAGCTTGGCTCTCAATTGAGAGCAACATCTTGCCAAATTTCGAAGGAGAGCACAAGTGTCAGGGGTTAGAGGAAGCTCAAGGGCAGCAAGCAATGCATATAGCCATTGACCATCCTCATGTGAGAAGCTGCAATCTTCTTCACTCAGCCACTGGACCTCATATTCCAACACTTTTTCAATAATTAACTGCCAAAATATAAGTTCATATAATTATACTAACATACTGTTTAGATAAATAAAAATATGACAAAATAATTAAAATACTCTACTAATCACAGTTGCATATATATTAATTCATCCAATGTTGGTAACTCTTAAAAGTTATGCATGAGACAGTAGAAGACAGTATGAAATTATAGGAGTCAAAAAAGTGTCTATTGGCTATTATAATTCTTAGTTACTTTAACAAAAGTATTCTGTGTTCAAATCCAGATTACTCAAAAATTCTCCTAAAAGAATAATGTTTTAATCACTTTCAGACCTATAGTCTATTGTTGTTTTTCAAGCATTTAATAAGAAATAATGGTCCTATAAAATCAATCATGTACAGAAGAAGAAACATTGAATAGAAATTATTACTTTGGTCATGGAGTACTATATTCAACCTATAGCAGAGAGAAATATGATTGAAACAGAAGTTTTGTGGGGATAAACAACTGGAACAACAAATGTAATTGTTAAATCCACATTCATAAATTCTTTTATAAGAAGACATTGGAATTTAAGTCCATGTAAAATCAATGGTAGGATGATGATAGTATTTATAAAGGTTATACAAATTTCTAGTACTTCAGCACTTCACAGTGCAATAAACAAATTGCAGGGAGAGACTAACAAAGTAGAAGTGTTTCTCAGTCAGCCATTAAAGCTCATAAATTCCAAAATTCATCTATATGCTGATGACTGTATAATTTATTGGGTGAATGGTGAAGATGATATTACATTATTGCAGAGGGAAATTGAAGCATTTGAGATGTGGGCAATGGAAAATGGAGCGGAAATAAATGTGAAAAAAGCAAACATATTACCTTCACAAATAGGAGAAGAGAAAGAGAGGTCACATACAAAGTTAAAGGAGAAAAATTCCCAGGATGAAAGAATGCAAGTACTTAGGGGTTTTATATTTACAAAAAAATAGATTGGCGTAATCATATCAATAAAGTAGTGTCTAAAGCATTAAAATATCTCCATTATGTGATGAGTAACTTAAAGGGAGCTAGTAGGGAAGTGAAAGACTTAGGATATAAAACAATAGTATGGCCTATATTGGAATATGCGACAAACATATGGAATCAACACAGCAAAACTAATATAAAGAAAATTGAAAAGGTGCAACAGAAAGCAGCTAGGTATATATTAAATCAACAAAATAGGGAGGATTGCATAACAAAATGTTAGAAATTCTTTGATGGGAAAATTTAGAAAAAAGGAGGAAGGTGAAGATATTAGAAGGGATTTTATAAGTAAAATCGCTGGCGAAGCATGGAGGGAGATAAGTTACAGATTAGAACAACCAAATTATTTTGCTTGCAGAGATCATGATAGGAAAGTAAAATTAGGGAAACAAAGGACGGACACAGCTACATAGTCATTTCTAAATAGAGGAGTAAAGGAATGGAACATGTTACCTGAAGAGGACTTCAAGTCCTTATCTAAATCAATTAAAGATTTTAAACTTAGGTACTTAAAGTTGTCATAGAAATGTATTTGTATAGAAGAGGGTTTTGGATGTGTTGTTTTGGATATTGTTAAATCTAATGTATATACTGTATGATGTGTGGGTGAGATGGTTAAGTGACTTAAGGAGTGATGTGATTTATCTGGGGACCAATGTAGTGTGATTATATGGGGGCTATGGTTGTGGAATGTGTCTGATGTAAATGTATATGGAGAGATGGGAAAGTGTTTGCTGAATTTGGTCTTGTTTAATGTTAGAAGCATGACCTGATTCTTTTGTTAGTATTTTAATGTTATTTGGGAGTTTTTGATTAATTTGGGTGTGAGAGGGTAAATTATCAATTTTTAGGCTGCTGCTTGACTTTAGTAAACCTGTAACAAATAATAATAATAAACAAATTAATCAGGATCTAAGGAGAGGGTGCCGACCACAAAACCAGTGACTTTGCTAATGCCTCATACTTATTACACAGCAAAACACTTTTGCCCAGAGATTTTCCCAATAATTGGAAATTCGATCTGAGAAACTCAAATGATACAACTCACTTAGTTTTTGCTTATTTGCTTCATAATAATCCTGAATTTAACTTTAACAAAATGCCTGAATTTAAAAGGTAAATATGAATATAGATAAATCACTAAATATTATAAATCTAGCAATAAATCTATAGATTTTGTTGCATTGCATAGAAAAGTGTGAATAGTAAATTGTATTATTTGTTGTCTAAGTAAAATTCCCTTTGTATTCAGTCTTCGCAAAGTTTTAATGACATGGAAATTCACTGTTAATCACTGTAATGAATATGGCCTACAGCATAATTTATTGTTCAGTTAACTAAATCTCAAAGTCAAGGAATATGTATTACAATAGCGGATTGGTTGTGAGACACTTTTTATGCAAGCAGTAATGTGGATTTTGTTTCTCTGTTAAGTTTTCATAAATAATAAATTGAGAAACATAAAACAAAATTACACTCATTCACTATATGAGATACAGAATATAATTTATTGTGCCAGTAGAACATAATAAATCACTAAAACTTTAGACTAGCAGCATGATTTTCCACTGGGGAAGGCCTGGATGATGAGGGGAGGGGGGCACCAGGAAAGGCAATCCTGCACATCAGACTAACAGTGTTATCAACCTCTAATCCATTAATAGTCTTGTTCCAGTTCTTACCTTACAATAATATGCTTAACTTACATTTGGCATAGCTGTGACTATGCTGAGAAGAGGTGGAGCCCGTGCATATTCAGGTCCTTTGTTCTCTGTTTCCACAAATCTTCCAAAGCACATTTGATACCAATCTTCAGCATACCGTTCTTTAGGCTGCAATGCATAATTACATTTACATTGATAAATTGATTCATGCTTAAGTTAATGAGATTTTGAACAACCAATGTTTACAATGAATAGACATTGTTAATAATACCACTAAATTCAATTTATTCAATGAATTCAAGAAGGTTTATAATTAAGAAACATTCAATCTATCACCCTAAGTCAAATATGGGCACTAATAAACAATTCTATCTCTCATTGTTTTCTTCTTGGTTCAAAAATAAAATTTCTTTGGAAATTTAATAATATCAGGGTAATACCACATAGTTGTTGAATGAAGACATTACACCATAAAATAAATTTTCTTTTTGACAGCAAAATAAAAATGTAGTGTTCTTATAATAGTATCCACAAAAAATAAATTAAAAATTGATCAGCATTTAAATCACTCAACAAATATTGATCCCAGAAAAATTTGCTAGGCATCATCAAATAATCATTAGATGACAGCTCAGGTTAACCAATTTAATGGGAATGCTTCCAATAAAATAAATTATTCATTTAGATATTAAATGTATTGCATCAGAAAGGCATAGAAAATCTTTCTATAAGGAAAATTCAACGTGAAAACTAACATTGAGGGATGATAAACTGAGAACTCTATTAAATTCCAAAAGAACCAAGAGGTAAAATCTTTCCCCTATAGTATTTCTACCTTACAAAAAATAAGAATATATTTGGAAGCATTCTTTGATCAAATAATACTAGCTATAGCTGATTTGAATAAACGTGACTAATTACATTCTTCATAGATAGATAAAATAAGCTTTTGAAGTAATTTTAGCTAAATTATAAAGGAATTCCCTTGGTCACACTCCATGCAACACAGGAATATTTATTTGTAGAATAAAAAGATACAGTAAAAATAACTTTCTAAAAATGCTCAATTTCAATAAATAAATTTTAATAAAGCAGTATTTTATAATTTTCCAATGATTTTGAGGTAACAGTCACACAGCCAAAGAAGCAATTTTAAAATTTATAGGAAATAAACACTTAAGAATTCTATGATGAAATGCAAATATGATATTCAATGATATCATTAAGTACAAAAGGCTTACAGAATCTATCATCAAACCTGAGCCTTAAATAAGGAACATTTTCTACGGACTTGAAGTTCAATAATTAAGTGCTCAGTTGTAGTTTAAAGTCCATTTAAATATTCACTTTGATAATAAAAATTGTTCTTAATCTCTGGTTTCTTGGAATATATTGAGCTACATGAATAAGTTCATAATGAACAATGTTCACTATATTATAAGCTCTGTGAGGGGGGGGGGGGGTGTGGGAAGCCATCCTTAGAAGGGTCCTAGTTGATGCAACCAAGACTCCACCCTCACTATCTCAAATTTTCACATCTTTTCCAGTAACTAACTAGTTTCAGCCATAGTTAGGAAAAACCCAAAATATTTCAGTCCATATACAAGTATTCTCATATATATGAGCATTTATGTGCAACAAGCCACAGAATAAAAGTAGTGCATATCAACCTTTTTCATAATCCTGTACAAACAAACATCATGCAGCAAAGCTGGTAAAGATCATAGATTTCATGGAAATGTAACTCTTACTTTCAAAATTATCACAAAAATCACTTGTATCACTATCACAAAGATCAGTAGTATACTTTTTGCTATAAATATTCAAACTTAGAAGTTTTGACGCATTTCTACTAAAAATTGCACACTGCAGAATATTTTCTTAACTAGGGTTGAAACTATTTACAGGGGGGAAATCTGAAAAATCTAAGTTGGTGAGGGTGGGGACTTGGTTGAATTGCCATACAACCCAGAAATATACCTTAAAAAGATTTACATATACCAACTAGGAATACATCAGTAATGTAGGTTTTAAGGAATCAGATGAAAAACTAAAAGCCTGGTTAGAGAAACATTCATAGTAAACTTTCTGAATCATGAAACATTTTAATTAAAATTTACTTTGATTATAAAACATACGGCAATCTTCAAATGAAGAGCGTTTAAGGAGATTAAATGTATTCGGATGAATTAACGTGTTACCAACGGTCTTTTCTCTCTAAAAATGTTGTAAAGCCGCCTTTATCAATAGTATAACAAGTCAAATAATCATCCTTAGCTTTTTACCAGTTTTACAGGAGGAGGCTCCTTGATTATTTTCTTCCTGTATCTATCCAATTTTTGTCTCATTCTTGAAAAATTCGCAACTTGCAACTGCTGCCATTCCTTGGAGGGGGCGAATTCAGAGGGAGCAGCTACACATCCCGGGAGCTAAAATATAGCATGAAATATAGGAAGAAAATTGCAACAGAAGACTAGTCATAACAAGAAATATAACAAAAAATCTTACATTATTTAGAATGAAAGTTTGCTTACTGATACGATTTCGGTCAACTTGGGCAAAGACTACATCGTCGCATCTAGCAGCTTCCAAGCTGAAATTATAAAGCAATTTCCAATACAAATGGCAATATCTTAGTCCTGAACTAGAAAATGTGCAAAAATTAATAAAGAATTATATTTTCAGGTCTTTATTTTTTTATGTAGAGGTCTTAGGCAAAATTCATTTCTTTCGAGCTATTATGTTCAAAACAGGAAATTTCCGTACACAACCCTTTGGATGTATTCTTGTCCCGTTGATGGAGGAACAGATGCATCGAAATCAACCGTGATTTCTTCCACTATCAAAGCTTTCTTCCTCAATTCTTCGTATTCATTGTCAGACATTTTTCGAATTGAACGTAAAGGATTAACTGTGAGAAACTCCAAAACCTATGTTGCTCATTAAATTATTATTGGAATATTAAATAAATAAGGGGATGATGGACATTCAGAATCATTTGGTAATAGTTCAGTTAATCTCAGCACTTCAAACGAAATACAAAAAGTATCATTGCTATGAATGACAGGATATATTCTCGAGAAATTGCAATTCCTAATATTACCGGGCAACTCCGAACACCCAAGAACCCCAAGGCGATGTTTTTGATGCGCTTCTTGTTGTTCAGAGGCGTGCACGCAAGAAATGGGTGGAGAACGTTAAGTAATCTAAGTTTTTGAATTGATTCCGAACATTCAACAAACATGGCATGGAAAGCTTTAAACTTCACAATATTACTGTTTTTCCTAGTTCTGATTGAAAGTAAGTGTATGGAGAAGGTTATTCCCTTGCGAAATGTATTATCTTTTTATAAGTTATAACCATATTTGTTTGTGCAGGTCACAGAAGTTCTTCGTGTAACATTCCTGTTATTATCAGAGGCTCATGGTTCTCCTGGGAAGATGGAACGAACACCATAACAGAAATCAATGCAGATAGCATGAGTAGAAGAGGTCGCTGTGTGAATTTTACGCAGGAGCATCATTCGAATTATACTTTCATTTTCCAGCAAGACAATAGCTGTTATCATTGCGTTAAACTTCTGGTCAGGACTGTTAATGTGTTAGAGAAAATGGAAAGTAAGTTTATTTTGTATTATTCATTTTTATTATAATATTTGATTTGGTTCCGAGCTCGTTTAATGACATTGGTAAAAGTTCTTGCACCTTTTGTTAGGTGCGTGAATCATCAATTCGTGCATTAAATTGATGTGCGTGCGAAATTTTTGTTAAAAGCTGACTAAGTATTTTTCATAGAGGATTAATAATAATGCATAATTGAATAGTTCATGTATTCTAGGCGTTGGCTCATAAACCCTCAGTAGAGCCAATCTATCTTTTAAGCAGTTGACTATTGAGAAAATTTATCACTACCAAAATTCAAGTAATAATTAATTTTTTTAATTGCAGCTGGATGTGTTAATATCCCTGACAACGTTGAACCCACTGTGGACAAAGTTTGTGGTGGCCTAAGAGATCAACAACTTATTACTCTTTTCTCTGAGAACTATGTTCCAGTGAATTGTCGTTCTTCTCTAGAAGGAGTTTGGCAATTCGGATACCAGAATAGATTCAGATTTACAGGAGAATGTAACCACCCAGATGCAACTATAAGATCTTGTCAAACTCCTGGAACACAATTTCTAATTTCCAATCAGAAATTTAACATAACTTACAAGAAATGTGATGGAATGGCTGAGACATTCAACGGAGGTTAGTTATTTACACATTTTTGAATACTTTTTAAATAAAACTCACCTCTTTCACTTCTTTTTTTCTCTTTATGTAGTGGTTGAATATAGCTGTCTTGGCGATTGGTTTGTTGATAAGAATCACTTCTTTGCTGTTGTAAATACAAAAGAATCGAGGAAGGATGAAAAGTACAGATGTTTTCTTAAAAATCGAGATGATGACCTTTACATAGGAGTATCTATAACTGCAGAGTGCAACACCCTGAAAACACCTGAACAAAGTCCTGAACGTCTCCGAATAACACCTAGTAAGAAATTACATATTTAAGGTTTATTTATTCTTGGTAAAGTAATGTGAGAATCTGTAATTCACTCTCACAGAACATTAAAATTGGACCCAATTCATCATTTCAGTCAAATCTGAGGTGGTGGTTCCTGGATGCCGCTTACCACAAAATTTTAGTGGAGAATGGATAAACACTGCTAATCTCGATGCAGATGTTTTCATTAATGAGACACATATCATTGAAACATGGTATCCTGATGATAGTCGATATCGCAGAACTATTTATGTTTGCCGAGAACAACGTGATACACGTTACATGATGGCTCGTTTGACCGTGGATGGATGGTGAGTTTATTGTGAATTGTTTTCTCCTCTTTGATACTCATTCTCAGATTAATTAATTAAGACATTAAGCTCAATCTAAGCTGATGCTCATTTTGATATCTTCTGGATTGATTCATTATTTGCTGAATCCATGGGAGTCATGGATGTAATAACTGTTAATCAACAGCTGTGACAATTATCTTTGAGTTACATCTTACATATGCATGTTGTCCTTAGGATATAATCTAATCCATTCACAAAGAGCTCTCTTAGTATTAGCATTTTTGATTTTGTTTATATCCTAATTATTGCAGCTATAGCAAGTATTTTTAATCCCTTATATTTCTTCTTTCAGTCAGAAGGATTATGTCTGCTTTGATTTTGTCCCTCAGCATCATAACATCATTCGCTATCGTAGAGGTGTTGCTGTTATCATGGATAATTTTCATACAGTATGCTCATGGGTCCAATTTCCTAATAAAGAAGCTTGGAAGTACGATCTTTTCTTAGGTGAGACCTATATGTCTGTTGATACTTAAAGATGAATTTTACTGACTGTAATCTTTTAAATGTACTTCTCCCTAATTTGATCTCTCCTTGAGTACTGCTGCGCGATTTGGGATCCGCACGAAGTGGGATTAACTTCCAGCCTTGAGATGGTTCAACGTAGGGCAGCTAGATTTGTTAAGGGAGATTTCAGTTTTGACAGCAGTGTTTCAGCTATGATAGAATCCCTCGGTTGGGATTCGCTTAGTGATAGAAGACTTGATTACCGTAGGAAGCTTTTTCATAAATTTATCACTACGGATCTCAGGGAGGAGGTAGTTGATATTGTCATACCAGTTTGTAGCATACGTGATCTTCGAGACAAAATGACGAAGCGTTACAGGGAAATAGTTGCCAGGACAGATAGTTATTTCTGGTCATTTTTTCTGCGAAGTATTAGAGAAGCCAACAGCAGTCAAAGGTAGATAGGTTTTCGGTGTTTCACACCCCCTGCCATGCGCCAGTGGCGGTTAGCAGGGTCCTTATGTAAATGTAAATGTAAATGCTTGTTGAATCTATTGGGTATTTTGCAATCAAATTTTGGGTTTACTTGAGTGAAAATTGAGATCAAGCTAATGTCCAAACATAACCTCAATTGGGAATTTTTCCCTACAATAAATTATGAGTTTAAGGAATAGCATACAGATTTAGTATTCCATATTGTTACAGCTTTGTCATAGCTTCTACTTAGGACAGATACTTTATGGATTACACTTGATAGTAATTTACCTATTTCTCTGTTTTCATTCTTTGAAAGGTGATAAAGTATTGTGTAATCCTATTCTAAGGGTGTACTTAATCAATCAATTGGCCAAACATCCTTCTTATTACTTAAGTTTAGCATGTTTAGACGTAAAAGGTGTTGCATTTTGATTGTATATTATAGCCTATCAGATCTTGCATCTTATTGCCATATGTATTTATACATTTTAATTATATATTTTAGTCTCTATGAACTTGAAGATATCTACCTTAAATTTGCTATATTTTGTATTTGTGAGTATTGTTAGGGCTACTGTGTGTTGTGTCCACTATGATTGTAAATGTTGAACACTACTTTATATATCTTATTATAATCCTAATATTTTGAATAAGATGGATCAGTATTATTATCACCAGCAATTTGTGGAAAAGAGATCAATCAGCATTTCTAGTGACAGTTCATGCTGTTCTTTGGTTGGTATACTTAATAATGACTTAAAATCATACTCTTTTTCTCTTTATAGCCAAGAATCCTGTCCCTGTTCGCTGCCCTATTGCTGGAAAGTACAATTTCACTCAAAAAGGGGATGTACTATTTGAGACTCGTATCTTGGGAGGTGTTACTCTTTCTCCTAGGCCTAATTTATATTGCAAAGAAAATATATCAGATTTTTCAGTGTGTGACACAGATCAAAAGGAAATCGCCATAGATGAAACATATTGCCTGTCTGTTGATCATCTTGGAAGACCTGTGGATATTTACAGTAAGTACTTTTCATAGGTTCAGATTTTTGAAACCTCACTCATTCGCGATACCCCGCTTTCTTTATCTCGACAGTTTCAATGGTATGTTCATGTTTCAGTTTCATATTTTTCAAAAAGTGGCAGTTTTGTTTAACTCTACTAAATTATTACTGTCACTGAATTTTTAAAAAAGTAGAGCATATTTTCTTTAGGAATATCATCACTACCTGTCAGAATTGTTGTAAAAGAAGTTTATGTGGTTAGAGTCATACTGCATTTTAAACAATTTTATCTTTAACAAAAATACTACTGATAGGTTAATTTCATTTGGCTGGCAAGGAACGTGGAAGTAAAAGTCAGTGGTGAGCTCTTCCTAGCATAGTGTTTTATACACAAGTGTAAGGAGAATAAGCAATATTTGTAATTTTTTGTTGAGATTCATCACCATGAGATGAGTCTTTTGTTAATATCTTCATTAAGCTAAAGCAAAATCAGGAGTTGGGAGTATGGGAGATGCTTCCAGAAATATCAAGCAAAATATATTTTGTAGATGCAGCTGTAACTGAGTTTAGGGGAAATCCATTAAGGTAAAGACAGCAATAACTATGCCTAAATTCTACAGGAAATATTTTGTTAGTGACCAGTCTCAATTATTCACATGTAGAACTTTGACATAATTATTCCTGGCTTCACATTTCAGCATAAATTCTGATCATCATAACAGATTTTTCAATCATCTGAAGAATAAACAGTTGTGATAAATGTCTGAGGAGAGCAGGGCTGCCAGCTTTCACTTGCTGGGTGACTGCTCTAACCATTGATCTATCTCACAGAGAAGTATTTTTTAAACTTTGTAGGCAAAGCTAGAGGTTTGTCTGATCACTCAGTATTTTCAATAGCAGTGTTCTTATTACTAAATTACCTAAAATCCTTTTCTTACAGATTTAAGGTGGAAATACTAAAGGAAGTCTAGGTGTTTCTGTAATTATTTATAAAATAGCCATCAAGCTCTAAGAACATTTCAAATAATAAGTTCAAATTTATCCTGCTATATACTATAAAATTTGTATATTATGGCATAGTTTTTTTCCTAACAACTTGAATGTAATTGAAAGAGAAACAAAATCTTTGGATGCTTGTGGCATAAGCCAGCTAGTGAAAATTTTTAAATTGATAGAACATTTTTTCTACATGTTGTATTATTTCTTTATAGGTGACCCCGACTATAAAATGAAATGCATTGGCTACTGGAAAGAAAACCTTAAATCATATCTCATAACTTTTGATGAATTGGACCCCTTCAGTAAATACAGATGCTGGGTGAGGAAGATTGTATTATTTGATATGGATTTATTCTCTATTTTGCTTTAAAGATGTATGTGGAAAAGATGCCACCTTACATTTTGTTTTAATCTCAACTATCTTTGCAACTTTCTTATTTTTATATTAGTTTAAAATTATGTAATTTTCTAATATAGTTAATATTATATTTAATTTTCTAGTAAAGCTAATTTTTCTTCTAAAACTGTAACCTACTTTGATCTTTGGCTCTAAAAAGATAGTAATTATTTGCCCTAATTTCAGTTTGCTGATCACACTTTGATAATTTTTCTTAAAGATTGCAATAATTTCAAGGTAATCATTTTTTAGCTGAGAATCTTTCAGTTCTATAATTGCCAATTAAGTTTTTCATAGCTAATGATATTGGTATGATCCTTTCATGAACCAAAATGACAAAATATTGCTGAAGTGAACTATGTGACACTATGTATTGTGTAAAGACAAGCCCTTAAAATTTTGCTCATTTTTCATCTTTTGAATGTATTTATCAGATGTTTACTTTTCTTTAGTTATTAATTAATTGGCAGATTCCTGCAGATTGATTTTAATGGTGACCCGTGGGCTTCTTTATTGTTTATTTTCAGGTAATAAGAGATGGAGAAGATATATATTGATGTTTTTTCCAACAGATTCGATTTATATTAGTCAATGATAATCTGAGTAAAGGAAATTATTCAACATTATGAGAATTCTGTTATAGTTTTCAGATATAAGGAGGTTGGCCACATTTGATGTCTTCTACTTGTATTGTTGTATATAGGCTCTGTGCAATTTTCACTAAAATGTTGCATTTCTAGGTTGGCCTATATATGAGCATATACAAAAATTTTCCTGTTTGCAAACTTGGTAGCAAGATGGTTTCTATTCTAGCCTAAATATTCTGTAACTCTGAGTTTAAGTACTAGCACCAGGATTTTCCTAATTTGAGCATGGAGCTTGTCTTTATCCTTTGTTACTGTTCTCCCTTTCCAATAAGTGGGTTATTTATAGAAATAAGCCTGAGGGGGCATTAGGAATTAAATAAAAGAGCTTCTAAGCTACTGCGTATAACATATAGCCCTATAGATGCATGTTGTATTTTGGCTTTCTCAAGTACAACATGATTGTTCCTATCGTAGATACTATTTGTCCATCAGTGATATTGTTTTGGAGAATCTAATCAAAATAAGTAAAACTTGTGCTTTTTCTATCATTTGGCTTTTCATAGCATTGAAGGGCTTTCCTTGTGAGTATTATCGATTTTATTAATTTGATGTCATTATTTCATCTTCCTGCAGGTCTATCAAAGGGCAGATTTGAATAGAGTGATTATGTCTCAGGCAATTGGTCCATTCTGTGACCTTAAACAAGATGTGTCATCATACAATTACACCGAAGGAGCCACAGTTGCTCTTGAAATGCAAGAATATGAAAGAGAACGTAAGTTCATCTGTATAAATTTTTAAGCCCTGTTTATATACATGCACACAGAATAATACTACCTTTGGTGCATCATCTATGAAAGCTAATCTCATCTTTAAATTAAGGCTTTTAGTAAAAAAACTTGAAATCTTGTAACCCACTTTCTCGTTCATTTCCATGGCGCTGAACCATTATTTTATTTCACGAGTATCTTTCTTAAATATATTATTTTATAATTTTCTTCATTACAGGTGACCAGTGTCCCATGCATTTTGACGATGGAAGTAATCCATGGCTTGTTACAGAGAATTATATCAAAGTTTTCCATTTTGGAGGAGCTGGACAAATATTCCAAGAATTTTATGTAGTGACTATGTTATTTCTTGTTCTTATTCCACAGTTATTATAAATTCCAATATACTAAACTAAATTTTATTAGAATATGTCTTAAGACAAATGGAAGCAACTTTTTTTCATGTGTAAAATTTTGCTCTACTGTAATGAGGATATTTTTAGCATTTTAGAAGAAATGGCCTACTCCATCCGTAAGTTGGACTGATTCCATAATTGTTTTGTGGTTTGATGTATGTCAACTCGTTAGTTCTACTTGGTAGCATAAAATTTGTAAAATGTTTCCCTGCAAACTCACTGAATAGTGATCCGTCCATTTACTCCTTTGATAAATTAATATTTTTGTACTGCTAAGTAATCCATGTTATTTACAAAACTTATTTAATATGTAGGCTTTTAGAATATTTTAATTACAAAACCCTCTACTTTTTTACTTTAATCAATAGATAGTATATGTAGTATAGAAACATATCTTTCAGAAATGCTACTTGTGATTATTCTGTTTGAAATCTCTTAATTTAGTGAGTTTTGTAAATAAACCAAAGAGTAACGGTTGTTTAATTTGATCAGCTTGTTGTTGTTATTGATATTTGTGCATTGTAGACTTTAGCATGCATGTTTTTATGACTGCATTTATGTTTCGTTTTCATGTTCTGAAATTTTTGGCAAATGTGAAGATTGCATCAGAAACTATGGTATTTCGGCGCTCTTACTGTAACTACTTAGTATGTATGACTTTTAAAGTAATATTACTCTATGATCATGCTATATTTTATGTATTTATCTCCTGAAAATACTCCACTCAACTTATTTTTTGGGCTCATTTTAACAGCTATCCTTTTTTCGTATTGCCATGTAATCAACAGGAAAGTTCTGCATGAGATTATGTAAGTTGCATCAATGTTATGTATTGGCATAAGAGAATGACTGTCCAATGACATAAGAAAATTATTCCGTCCTATCAGATTGTTTGAAATAACTGATTTTAGAGATTTTAGGTTTGATGACTGGTAAAGTCTTAATACATTATTTTTAGCCTTTTTATACTAATGATTAAATAAATCTATTTTTCATAGTAAGATTTATTTAAAGAAATTTTTTTACTAACAATGTACACATCTAATCTTAATATTTTTATGATGTTATGTTAAACATTTTTGTAAAAAAAAAACAGGAATAAAATTCAATAAATAAGAAATTGTTTTATTTAGTCCAGCTCACTTTAGGAATATCAAAATGCTCAGTAAGAGTGTCCAAATGGCGATTGAATTCTTCAACTCTCTGCTTGTGGGTCATCGATGCCTTCTGCTTGATTCTCTCCTTTTGCTGCAAAATAAAAGAGAAACAATACATTGTATTGAAGCTTCTCATTTACATCAGACAATATGCTTAAATATGTTAACAAAAAGCCATTGATGTTTAAACAAAAGTCAATGATAGGTTTCCTTGCATTAATAAATGAACTCCCAGTGGTCATTTTATGACAAAAACAATATATTTTTTAATACACTACCGTTTATGATAAACAAGTTGCCTTTAGGCAATGAATTTTGGGAAAAGGTAATTTTTGAAAAAAAAATATATATATATATCTATTATATATAGCTAACTCTCCGGATATACCTATATATATATAGGGGATACGAATTCTGACCATGTTCCACAAGCGCCATCGACGTCAGATTTTTTCGATGTACTGGCCCTACACACTAGATGCCAGAATAATGCAGACTTCGACGCTAGCTATCATGGGTTCGATGCCAGAAATTCCCAAAATTCGCAATTCTCCCATAAGAATGCATTGCGCGGATTTTTGAAAATTATTTTGAGGCACTTATCGTTAAGATAGAGTAACCAAAATTTCGGAGGTTGAAGTTGAGGTAGTCTTCTATGCTTCTCATGGAAAAAATGTAGCCAAATGACAGTGAATACGATGCCAGGTAGATGCAAAATTCTTCCATAAGAAATGCATTGGACGATTTTTTAAATGGCTTCCCGATAAGCTGGAAAGATAAAACCCGGAATGGTGACAGGCGTGGGACCTTCCCAATAAGATATTGAATCGAAACTTTGGAACAAGTAAGGATGGCACTTATCTAATAATATTTTTCTGTCTTCTCTCACGATCGGGTTCTTAGTTCGTCGCCAGGCGGTCTTTGGCGCGAAGTTTTAAATTTGAACTGAGGCAGTACTTGGTATGATACTCTATTCAACGGATAGCTTGCAGTATGCAAGCAACTTTTACTCGTATATATATATATATAGGAAAAGCAGCAGAAAGAAATATACGAGTAAAAATACTTAATGACAAGCACCATGCTCTTTGTCATGGCTGACTACACACAGAATTATTATTGTTAGAACATGGGATTTACTGAAGGAAATCTATGTGAAGCCAAATACACATCTTGAAATCAATCTGGCAGACTGAGCAATGGAAAGACAACAAAGGAATCTCGGCCGTAAGTCTGTTTTTAGTTTCAATATAAAAAACTGACCTGTTTTTTGGTTAACGTCCAATCTGTTCTTACATTTTTGTTTTTGGCATGATCAGTGACAGTTTAGTAATTTTTATGATAAGATGAACTTTTTTCAAGGTATTGGGGAGGTTTTTGGCCCTAGGCTATATATACAATGCAAATATTCAATGTACAATAAATAATATAATGCAAATGTAAATCCTTGGGTCCTCTCCTCAATTATGCGCACCCCATTTTCTGCCACTGATTTAAGGAGTAAAAAGGTGTGTATCGTGATCTAGAAAACGCTGTAGGTTTCACCCTCTTATTTCTGGCCTTCATCAAGAGGCATACACAACAAGAAGCAGGGGTACTTCAGGACAGAGACTAATGTTTCTCCTGGGTACTCATTTACTACCGATTATTGGGATAAAAGTGCAAAAAGACAGAAAATTATTATTTTGAATAAACACTGCTCTCAGAAATTTCAATGATACATACTTCTAGGTTACCTTTTTAACCTGTATGTAGAAGAACAAGAATATGATGCTGAGGAAAAGTTTCATCTAATTACCTTTCTAGTGCTTTATTTATACATCCAACAATGAGTCAATGAGATTATATATGGTGAAATATAGGAGTGTGATGAATGGTCATTACCTAACCATACATGAATGCCTGTTTTAGGAAGTGTGCTTGCTTCTACATAGTTCCATGGATGTGTCAGGAAAAATGAGTTAAGTATTTACAGTATACTTGCGTTAGATGAGCAGCATCAAATAGAAAAGAGAGAGGGATGGAATTAGTCAAGAATATATAATCAAAAAATGTGGAAAAATCTATACAACCAATATAAAATGCAGAAGCTACAGTTTTGGGAGGATGAATAGTATATGTATCTCAAAGGCTCTATGTCATCTCCTAACGGCAATACTTTGATTCGTCTTACCAAAAAAACTAAGTCAATCTTTTATTCTAGTAGTGGACAGACACTTTCCACCGCTTTCAACAGCGTGTTTATTCACAACCAAAATTGGGGTATATAATTAGTTAGATCTGCCTCATAAGTCGCTTTAGTAAACCACGAATTTGAATCTTAAGCACTAAATTAATAAGTTATAAATAACAGTAAGATAAAAGATTGCTATCTCCAATTCAACAAGTTAATTTTACCTATTAACACACTCCTAATATTCCCCGCCTTGAATTCTATTACTATATTTACGGTCATCTTAGAAAAAGATTATAGCATCCTTGTAAAAGTTACTGAAATGACTACTCACCATTTTCTCTTGCATTTTTAAGAAAGCCTCTTCAGCAGGAGTTCTTTTTATCTCTTTTTTAGGTAATTCATTGATCTCAGATTCTTTTATTTTTGGTACTTGCTCGGCGATATGTTTTTTGTCCTTCTTTTTCTTCTTCCTATAAAAAATCACAGTTAAAATGTGGGGCCACTATGTAAAAGTTCAATAATTTTTGATAATACCTGCCGAAAACTTTCAAAATGTACATTAAATTGCTTTTTAAGTATCTAATCATATAAACATAGCATCAAGAAAGCGATAACATGCATACAAGCAAAATGAACTTGATAATGATAAAAACAGGCAGAACAGCTGAATTGAATACCTAAACACATTATTGAAAAGAAGCCATTGTAATGTTATAAATTTGCCAAGCTAGTCATTGCGAAAATTATTTTGGTGCCTGGATTTTCTTTATAACAAGTAATTGGTACTTACTTTTTTATCCCAGCATCTCCTTTCAGCTTTAGTGGTCCTTTCACTACTCCTTCGAAATCCATAAGGTACTTGACAGCAGAGGACTCAGAACTGTATTTTCGCTTTAATTCACTGATAAACCCTTACAACGTAAGAGGAAGTATTTCATTCCATGTGTATATCTACCTATTCAGCGAACGTCTGCAAAATTTCCGTAAGTTGACAGAGGTGCGAAAGTATGAAGTTGTTTAAGTTACAGCGCAGAATGATAAACAACGGTCTTGTCCAGAGAAAAATACACGAAGATGGATGTACTGAAGAACGAAAACAACATATCGTATTGCGATTATAATTTACCTTTAATCCACTAGATGGTAGCCGTGATCACTTACCTCTAGTGGCCAAGGTAGACAACTAATACGGCGGCTTTTGAAGAAGACACGTCAGATATTTGAAGGTCTGGTTTCTTTTAAATTATCCAGAATGTCATCGTCGGAACTATTAGGAAAAATCGAGGCTTATGAGAAACGTGTGAAAAATTTAGAAGAAAGATTAAAGAAGGCTGTTAGTCTTCAAGGATGTAGTCAAAGAGAAAAAATACCACATATGTCAGCCGAAGTAGTCGACTCCAATCCATATAGGTTAGTGTTTGTGATTATTTTTCTGTTTTAGATACACTATTATTGAATAGAATTTTTTAGAATGCTTCTATTTTCACATCGAAACTGACTAAAATTGCATCTTTTTTATAGCCGCCTTATGGCTCTTAAGCGTATGGGAATCGTTCAGAACTATGAGAGTATTAGAGAAAAAGCAGTGATTATAGTTGGGGTAGGTGGTGTTGGCAGTGTTGCAGCAGAGATGCTTACTCGATGTGGTATTGGTAAGGTATGAATATCAAGCAATGTTTTTGTAGATGTAATTATCTTCATTAAGACATCAACAAGAAAGACATTGGTAAAGATACTCCTTAAGGTAATCAATAATAAAGCATAGCAAAGCATCTTCTGCTTATCGCAGTTAACCGACTCCAAAAATTACCGAAAAAATGTATTTACCCTTATCTTTTTCTTCTTAAATCTTTACTTGTGAACAGCTTAAGAGATAAACTAGACATTCTGGACGTTAATCAAAATCTTTCTTTTTTATTTATCATAGTTGCTGCTTTTTGATTATGACCGGGTGGAAATGGCCAACATGAACCGTCTCTTTTACCAACCTCATCAGGCAGGGCTGCCTAAGGTTGAAGCTGCTTCACAGGCCTTACTTCACATCAATCCTGATGTAGAAATCTCCACTTACTCTACAGATATCACAAAACTTGATGGTTATCAACAGCTCACAGATGCTATTAAGTACTACTCAAATTCTTCGTTTTTTGGTCATTTATCTAAAGTACATTGATGCATTATTCATTCACATCCTCTCCACTCCCGTTTTACTCCCAAAGGACAAATAAAATTTAGATGATTTTTTCGGTGACAATTAATTTTCAATTGCTTTTGTCTTATAATTAACATCACCACCTAATTCTGCATTCATGCAGGGACATTGTCTTGAACTGCTAATTAATTCTGAATACTTTCATTGATCCACACCTTAGGTGCTGAGTAGCTAAGCTTGGTATTGATTTCGGCCTTCACTTGGTGAAAGATTATTATAATTATAAAAGAATAATAAATCTAATATTTTAATTAATAGAAAACCACAAAATATGTACATGACCATGGTTTCAATGCATAGCATCATGATGCTATAGTATGTATGTATTTTGCAAAATTTTGTATAAATTTAAATATTAGATATATCATTCTTTATATAGCTAAGCTTTGTTTACATTGCTTGATAATCAAGTTTTCCATTTTTTTAACATCATTATTAGTCTTTTATAGCAGTTTTGTTGTAATCTGTGATAGAATGAACATTATTTGCCTTTGTTGATGCTCTTTCATTGATCATTGCTACATGATTTTCTTCTTCTGTTCTTCATTGTTAAATGTGCTACCACCTCATAAAATTATTATTGTTTATAATTATACCTCTACATATGATTTCATTGCATCTTATTATGTTTTTATGGCTATATCCCCTATTTCTGTATTATATTTAGTAAAGGAGGATTGGGAGAAAATCCGGTAGACCTGTTGTTAAGCTGTGTTGACAACTTTGAAGCTCGCCTCACTGTTAATGTGGCATGTAATGAATTGGGTCACAATTGGTTTGAGTCAGGAGTTTCTGAAAATGCTGTTTCAGGACATGTCCAGTTCATAAAACCTGGAGAGACAGCTTGTTTTGCTGTGAGTCTGATCTTCATTTGTTTCACATTTTAAGTAGAAAGAGTGTTTATCATTAGATCCCTTGGCAGCCTAGAGAAAATCTTTAATATAGTTCCCAGTCAAGTTGAATTTCATGTTAGATTTATTTTAAATGTACTATAATTCACAGAAAATACAAATATATATGTGAACACATCTTAATCATGACCTTGAAAATGTGTCTATATTTTTATTGTTAGCATTAGAGTAATCATAAAGGGAATAAAGCTGTTTACTTTTTTCTCCGTTGTTAAATTTGTCATTCAAAACCTTTGAGTCCAAAATATATATCTCAGAAATCTCCTGATTTGCTCCAAAGGAGCAAATGATCACTGTCATAAAAAGGAAAAAAATAGATAAAGAAGTATGTACTGGTTAGATAGATAATGAATAGATTGACCCCAAAATTTTTATGGAAACTTTGTTTCTGCCCTTTGCAATCATATCAGCTTTATTACCTTAATCATCAAGATCTCTGTAGTATGTATCTCTTTTTATATATTGTTTATTAAAATTATTGAAAGTGATTTTTGAAGTTTTCCTTATTGTTTCACCAGGGCCAGGGTAGTGGGAGATGCCTAGCATCATGGCATACTGTTTGAGGGGGCTCTAGGCTTACAAATAAACCTTCTCATTTTATACGGATGAAACAGTTTACCTGCAAGAAATTTTGTTTTGTGCAATATCTTCCTTTATGGACTGACAGTTATGTGGCACCTGAGCAAAACCGGTTGATTCCTTTGATTGTGTCACATTTTTCATTTATATTATATATTTATAATTTACATTTTCAAAATTTAGCATGGATTTAATGCCATTCAAAATGCTTAACTGTGCTATAAATTTTTGCATAATATTTGTTGATATATGAGGTGAAGATTTTAGGGAATATGCCTTGATTGTCAGCCCAAATGACAAAAGGTGCAGCACTGGCTGAGAGTCAGTATTTGTGGTGACAGCCATGACGTATTCCCAAATAACTTTGGATCATAGAATCTTCATGCAACAGAAGCCTTTATATTATACATATACTCTATACCACATTAATTTGTTGATTTATGTTCATATTTCATCAAAATTATTATGCCTCTCCTCCACTGAATCCTTTCTTATGTATTTATTTTTCATCAGTGTGCTCCTCCACTTGTGGTTGCTTCTGGTATTGATGAGAAAACTCTAAAGCGTGATGGAGTCTGTGCAGCCAGTTTGCCCACAACAATGGGAATCGTTGCTGGCCTTCTGGTACAGAATGCCTTGAAGTATGAACATATTTTTATTTTAATTCTTTTAAGATCATCAGGTATTTTTCTGTGATAAAATAATTTTTGTTCTCCTGTTCTCTTACATCTATGTTTGATTATTGAGTTCATGGGAATTGATTCTTAGTTACAGTAGTTTTAGAATTAGTCAATCATTTAATTTATCAGTTAGTCATTTAGTTTGTATCACAGTTTTTATTTTTGATATATAATTTAGTATTTTGTGTATTAGGTAACTGTCCATTTTCTCTTTCATTATTCAGAGAATATGAGGGGGGGAAACGTTTGCAAGTTTATGAAGAAGATGGAAAATGAAAATAATAAGAATGATTAAATCAAGGACACTGTTGTTGACAAAGCTATTGAAAGTTTGAATATGAATACTTAAGAAGGTGATTGATTCCATAGATACAATGAGCAAAGATTCAAGTAAATATTATTTTTATATTGGAATTGTTCATTGTTAGTATACTATATATTTTGTTACTTCATTCATCATTATACATGTATAGTATTGCAGATTTTATTTTAATATAGGAGGAATTTAAAAAGCATGTTCTTTGATATTTTTATAATTACAATGCTTGTAATTTCTTTTGCAAATTCAATTACGCACTAAAATTTATGCAGGATGTAGCCAGTTTATATTTAATTTTGGTAACTTATCTCAATGAATATGCATGAGATGTAAAATCTTATATGGGCTGATGTGCAAAGTTAAATAAGTAAAATATTTGCTCTTAATCTAATTCTGTAGATATGTAACCTTCAATGCCTAAATAACTATATTTTGTTTATCAGAAATGTATATCTGAAAACTAGAGCAAAATATTTTGTAATAGACAGCCATCCATTCCAAAATTTCCCTTCAAGTCCTTTAATAAGTTTTAGTATGCATATTTGTCTCTTTTGCAACTGGTAACGTTAGAAGTGATTTGCCATTTGAGGTCATAATGCATGAGGTTCCCACTGGGAATCAAACCCAGGACTGCTTTTACCAAAAGCAAACCTGCTGCCCACTAGGCTATCCAGGAGCCTATTGTAAGCAGGTCAAGCATTAGTTTGTCAAGATTTCCATGACTAAATATCACTATTCATGAGAAGAGTCTCAGAATTTTCTATTCTGTATCAGTAATTTTTTATCTTTTGTCGCAGATACCTTTTGAACTTTGGTGAAACATCTCATTACTTAGGATATAGTGCCTTGCTTGACTATTTCCCTAAGATGAGCATGAAGCCAAATCCTGCTTGCACAGATATCAACTGTCAGAAGAAACAAGCAGAATATGCTGATTTGGAGAAAATGAGAAGAGAGACAGAGGGAGAGAATAAAGTACAGGAGATTTTAGAGGAGAAGGTTGTCCATGAGGATAATGAATGGGGTGAGCATATGACAGGGTATTTTAATAAATTTACTTTAGAGGCCTCAGTTCTTCTTGTAATCGAAAGATGAAAAGTAGCCCACAATAATTTTTAAGTCGTTTGTGTTTATTTCACTCTCAATTTTAACTTCCTGAACTTTTTGTGTTGTAAGTCAATGTAAATTTCTTAATGATTTTTTTCCTTTATCAAACTACAAAATTGGATAGTTATAATTTATTACAGATAATAGATTCACTAAAAATTACAGTTGGGACTTATTTAACAATTTTACTCTCAAAACATTCCGTAAACATTGTAATGATTGCTTCACTACTTCCATTAAGAAAACTCATCTTAAAATTCAAAAAGTTGAGTTATAGCTGCAGTGTTCTCTGCATATAATAGTTTTATAAATATAGGGAACTCATACTCCTTAGTAAAAAGAATTAATCAATTCTAGAAAATAAGCTATATATAGAAAAAGAAAACAAGGAAGATATTCTTACATGATTTACCAATGCCAATGTTCAATAAAATTCACACTAATTTTTTTTAAGATTAACTGCAGGAGTTCTTAAACTGAAATTCAAAAGCCTTAGAAATCCTTATCTCAACTTCTTTTTCAATTTTTAATGTAATACATACTAAATTACTACCTTCATTTATTGGGCTATAAAAATGTTTTATCTAATTCTCCTGATAAAAATAATGAAAGCCTTTATCTTGCTTTCAACCGATGTGAGACATAGGACCAGGCTCATATGGTGCACATAATTTGAAAGAAAAATAACAAAGTTTTAAAGGGTATTTTGTATGAAATAAAATTGTCTCTAGACTTCATAATCTCAAGTAAAATCTAAATATTCATTTTTGATGAATTTTGTACTTTTTACCAAAGGTGTGTACCAGTGGCATATATCTTTGATTAACAAATTTATAATACATCCTCATGAACTTTGAGGATATTGACATGTTTTTCCATTGAGCCCATATTGTCATGTTCTTCCATGTTAAGTTGACCAAAATTTGATGAGCATTATGTCTTTCTGGTAAAATTGTCCCATAAACTCTCTCACCATTCGACCAATCAATTTGGTCTTGAAAGGACTGATACATTTCTACTGTCTCCTTTATTCATCTTTAAAATTTTTACCAAATAGTTAAAACTTTAATACAAATTAGGCTAATCTTTTACCAGAGTTACATGGTTATTTTCAAAATAGTTTTTATGCTCATATGTAGTCAAGTTTCTTCTTTTCAATCAGTCCTCTCTACCTGTTGGGTGTCAAGGTTTTGCAAATAGTAAGCCATTCAGTCCCATTGAGAGCCATCACTATGGCTCTGGGCCACACTGATCCTCTGTTTTCTACATTTGCCCTCACATTGTCTTCCCACTTCAGTTTTGGCCTTCCTCTGCTTCCCTCTGGTCTTACTTCCCAGGGGAAGTCTGATTTGATTGAGTAAGGGTATTACTTTGTGCTTCTTAAGTATGATAATTTTTCATATTCTATCTCTTTTTGTCTTGTTCTCAAGATATCTGAAAAACATCTCTGTAGCTTTTAGTTTGCTTTATGTTTTCCCCTCATGACTCTCAGCTATTGTTAGAGCTTATATCAACTTTTACACTCCCTGCTTAGTATTCTTTATTTCTTCTCTTTGAATGAAAAAGTTATGGTTAAGGATGCCTTATAATTTTCAGGCTGCCTGAATGCAACAGTCAAGTTCAGCATCCAGTTTTCCATTTTCACTTAGCAGTGTATACATACTTGTAGGTTCCCACCTGTTCAATTTATGTATTATTGACAACTGTATTGTGCTGTCTCAACTTTATATTAATTGTCATTATTTTTGTTTTTGAGGGGTTGATTTTCACATTTTTGGGAGACATAACTTCATTGCATACATTGAAGTTATGCTAAAGGTCTGGTTCTGAACTGGCTATTGGAACAGTGTCATCAACTAAGGAAAGATCTGAAAAGGTCACTGGCTACATCCTCCAGTTTCTTTGCCTGAACATTTTGTTTCTATATTGGCATTCTTTAATGATGATATTCATCAAGATAATAAATAGAAAAGGGGATTGGATATCGCGCTGTCTCACACATGCAGAGGTTAGGAATTCACTTGCTGTAGCAGTTGCTGTTCCTATATTGTTCCTGTGTCTTTTATAAAAGTTCTGATTTCCTTTTAAAAGCCTGATGTCAACATGGTTTGCCTCAAGTGTCTGCCACTGATTTTCTTACTGAACTTTATTGAATGCTTTCTTCAAATCATGGTAGGCTAGCTGTATTTCTTTTCCAAATTCTACACTCTTTTCCAAAATTGCCCAAGTGTGAAGATGTGGTCTTATGTGCTTTTATGACCCCTAAATCTGCACTGGCTTTCTTATAGGTGCTCTTTGAGTTGTCCTTTTAAACATCTTGAATAGACCTTCCCTGGCACTCTAAGAAGTGGTATACCTCGATAGTTATGAAACTCCATACTTTTCCCCATTCTTAAATATGGGTAGAATGATAACCCTCTTCCATTCTCCAGGTATTATCTTTTGTTTCCAAGCCTTTTTTATTACTCTGGAAACAGGAAAGGAAACAGAAAACTGTCCTTAATGCTCTGGATTCTTTGAAATTTTTCAAGTCACAGTTCTTTCACAGGAATATTTAGTGTTTTTTCTTATAAATTTTCCCATATTTTCTTTCGTTAAAAAGAAGCTAAAGTATAAATGATGGATGTAGAAAATAAAGTGGAAAAAGTATTGTAATGAAAATCCTTATCACAAGTTTTGTTTTCCTTTTGTTATCTTAATAACTTCAATGAAACAAGAAAGAAATGAGTGCTTGGCACTAATTTCTTCCTTGTTTCATTGAATGTGTGCACCTAGGAAAAAATTCCAAGGAGAAGCAGACATGCAAAAAGTCTGATGGGACCGTAATTTGAACCTGGATGGATGAAAGGTTGTGACTGGATAGCTCAGATAGGGTCAGAGCATCTGACCAACAATTGGGAGACCCAGGTTTGAATCCTGGTCTCATCACACTTATTTTGAAGCCCTTTTCTTATTGGGATCATGGGTGAAACATCATGATTATAAGGAAAAATTTAGCTTGCCATATGGTAGTAAATATGTCTCAAATATAGTTGGATCAAACATAAACATTCAGTATAGTTCAAATAAGTTGTAGGTAAGGTTTTCCCAATATAATTGGAATAGTTTGGGCTTAGTGTAGTTTTTGCACTTATTAAAGTAGAAAATAATGTTGTGTGGAATTCCACCAATAAGTATTTTATAATATTGTTACCTTCTGTATGAAATTTCAGTTTTCTTCTTTCTAGTATTCAACATTGTTTAATAAATATAATTAATTAATTCAGAATTACCTTAAATATAAAAACTGAAATCTTTTATTGTATTAAATCCGTCATAGGTAGTTCAATAAGTCTGGAATGAAGGCTTTCGCTGCATAAAGTATCCATGTTGTTGTTTTTCGGGATAGCAGCGTATGTCATTTTTGTCATATTCAACCTGAGGAAGCCAACAGCATCATTGGCGAAATGTTGTCACCAAAAATGACATACACTGCGATCCCAAAAAACTACAACATGGTAGTTCAATAAGATTTGTTTCCGAAGGAAATTGGAAGGAGTGCTGCATGAGCATCTGGTTTACTATTTCTTCCTTTGTAAATTATTCAATGGTAGCTCTTAAGTCAAGGACTCAGCAAGAATATTTATGCTAGAAATAGCAATTAGAAAAGTTTTTTCTTGAATGCTATGTTATTTCAAAACAATTTTCTGAACTAAATAAGTTGTTTTTATCACAGGTATTTCCTTAGTTGATGAAAATGTGAAAGAGGAGGAAACTGAAGATGAGAATCTAGCTGAAGGTCTGAAGCGTGCCTATGCAGCCCCACCTGTTATAGCTGAAGACAGTGGAACTGCTGAAGTCTCTACCTCTGAGATGAGCCTAGAAGATTTAGCAAAGCAGCTGGGCTCTCTTTGATGAGACATCTGATTGTACTGAATTATATTATTATATAAATATTTTTTATTATTTTATAGTATCATCCTTTTAATACTTTGGAAACTAAAATGAACTTCTTTCTGTATATTAAAAAAACTATACATTTTCATTATTTTAAAATTCTCAAATTTCATGAAACCTTCATCTCCAGGTCTTCTTTCTGGGTCTGGTTATACTTTCCAGATTAACTCTCATATAATCGTGGAACAAATCTATTGCTCTTTTCATATCATCTGATCCAATCTTTTAACACGTTCACTGTGTCAGACATGCGAGCATTGCATATAAGGGTCCGATCTGGAAACGACGTGCAATCAAGAAAACTAGCAGTAACACTGTATGTGTCTGCCAAAAATCACAGACACCGGTTGAGAGTTAACAGAAGGGGAAGGCAATACAAAGGAACTAATGGCATCCTTCCAACGGTGAAGGGACCTGCACCATGCGAGAGAAGCACCATGACTCCAACGGTGGAGTGATCCGCAGTGAACATGTTAACTCGATTTAAAGTGATTCAACTAGAGGACTTGAATCACTCTAATATCTGGAATTAATTCTAATCTTCTCAGGAGCTTTTATAAAACAGACCCTGTACATTTTCCAATATATGCAAATAAATTAAGACTATGAATCAGAATAAGAGAGAGTTTCACATGTAAAGAAAAAGGAAGTGAAGAATTATAAAATTAAGAGAATCGATAGTTTAGATTTTTTATTCTTATTCATCAAATTTCTCTACAACACCCACACAATTTTTATTTGGACCTTTTAAGAGTTCTTTGCCAATAATAGTAGTATGATCACTAACATTGGCATTTCACAGCTTTCCAAAGAAAGAGGATGAAAGTAATATACAGTTAATTGGTGATCAGATTGATCAAATGAAAATGCCTACTTCTAATGTCAAATAACTACCAAAGAATTATGATCAGTTTCAATTATGCTCCCAGTATCATTTCATTTACATTCTTCATAAGAGAAATAATTGTACAGACATCAAAAATGTAATCCAAAAATCTTCTTTCTCCAGCAAATAATTTACCTCATCACAGACTGAATCAGTTTACCCTTTACTAAAAAAGGTATTTTATACAATCCATTATTTGTTAGACATAATTTATTTGATCGGAAATTAAGTATGAAGGATAACACCTAAATTTTTCTCAGTTATTATCATTCATTCCGATCCAGATTTCCTCTTCCACATACTTTGTAACAAGGGTAACACAGATATATTCACAACCTTCTCTTCATTCTTAGTATTGACATCTTCACCAAAACTAAAGTTTTGTCATATCATTTTAATAATAAACCTATAAAACAAATTATATGAAACCTGATTTCCTTAAGTATCAAACAAAGTTACCACCTAATTAGAGTACAGTTATTCAACATTGACCTTAGTCTACAATGAGCTACATTGATTATATGTAATGTACTTAAATACCTGAAATAGTTAAATGCAGCTGTTTCAGAAAATTCTCACATTTACCTAGGAGTTCAACAATTCTTCTCAGCTATTTGAAAGTAAAGGAATGCTAATCAAAGCCACTTCAGGCTGGAAATACAGGTCTTTTTAAGGTTACCATTACATCATGACCAAATAAATGACAGTTCTGGCACCTTACTACTTATACTAATGAGTTTTAATTCAGTTATAAATACACAAAGAATGTCGGTTTATGATATACCTTTAATCAACTGCCAGCACCCTTCAAGGGTATACACAAAAACTGTTATAGACTAACACTGCCCCCTTTTTACTCTCTCAGACTACCTTTTCTCTGGGGTTTTTGGAACAGTTATCCTCTTTCTCCATGGTTAATTCTTATTTTTCAAAGAACATATCACCATCACCTTTTAAGTTTCTTACTAGAAAAAATGCTTTTTTCCAAGAAGCTCTCTGCTTTCCACATCCCAAGTTTTTGCATAGACCACTTGATGGAGGCTGGCAGTAAAATGGTTTAGGGAATGTTTTTAAGAATGGAAGAAGGAAAAGTAGGATAATTATACAAGATCCATGTTCTTACATGGGGACCCTATTGGCACCTTCCTAAAAAATTTGTAGTAAATAATTAACAAAATATTAGGGTTAATTTTAAAGTAAGGGTTACTAAATTAGGGTTACTTTAAGTTTACTTTTAGCACTTTTATCCTAAAGACATCTATTGTAGGACAACCAACTGCAAGTGGTAAACTAGGCATGACTACCACATTAGTACAGAAAAAATAACGGGGAGAATCACTTTAGTAGCATAGTATATTTAAAAATGCATAGATAGAAGAGGTCATTTTGCACATATAGACCTCCAATCATGAATCAAAACGAGGGACCACTTTCAGCATGTCCCAACATGTGACCTACTTGGAGCCTGAATGACTTTGTTTAATTTTTTGGTTAATAGCAAAGGAAAAAATAAAAGAATATAAAACCCCTTGTGATGTCATAGAAAAATCTTTATGAACCTATTATTTTGATCTTGTAGGAAATACAGTAAGTTATTGAATTTTGAAATGTATTCTCATTCTTGAATCTCTGAAGTAAGCAACATAAATTGTAGCCTCAACTACTTCACTTATTTGAAATCCAAAAAAATGTAGATAATTCTGGTAGCTTTGTACATAATTCTGGTCATAATTGCAGTAATAAAATGTTGACCTGGATACAAACTAAATAGTTATATGGTAAGTATATATAAAAATTACCAACAATCCAAGTTAAAAATAATTGATTCACTTAGCTCAATAACAATAGGTTGCCTGTAATTAATGGGCATAATTAAAACAGTTTTGTTTATTACTTGCTCTTCCTGACAAGTCTTTCCTAAAAATTTTAAAGAAAGTCCATATTGTGGCATCCATCTTTCTTTTTTCTTTTGAGTAATAATGAACTTGTACATTTATTAAGTTCAAATTATGAAGTCATTTTATTATTATGGCATTCATTTTCAAATCTCTCAATATATGTCAGCAATATATTAGTGATAGGAATATGGAGGTCATAAAACAAACAATGAAAGTCATTCATGATAAATTACTGTGCAAATAATATTGTCTCCCTTAATAATTAAATGGTTATTTGTAAGAATACAAGTCACAAACCTAGTATATTGGATGCTCTTTCTTAAAAAAATCATGTAAATACATCATATTTATCACAATGTATTAATCCAATCTTTTATAAAAATCTTTGTACAAAAGTTTTAACTTAAAATAAATACAAACTTTAACAAAGGAGGAATAAAAATAGTTGTCTCATTTCTTAACATTACCAACAGACTTTTAAATATTATGAAGAACAATCTTAAAGCTCAAACCTTGATATGAGGAATGTTTGAGATGAGGCCTACAAGCCAATGTATATTACAATTTGGCAGCTAATACCCAACTTTATTCCTGAACTAATCCATCATTTTGGACATCTTTGAATCTCTTTAATAACAACAAAAGGATCCAATGTCTCATTTTATCACTTGCTTATGTTCTCTATCAAAATAGTTAACAGTACCCAAAAAAACTGAGAACAAGATATGAACAAAATAATCATAAAAATGATAAAATATGATATCACAATATAATAGAAATCATCACAAAATGTAAATGATGTATCACCCAAGACTATGTAAATGAGAAACAATGAAATATATAACTCTCATGCTTATCAGTACATGACAGTTTTACTTCATGATGAGTGCATTCATGTCCATCACTACAGGATCCCTATGTTTGCCTGCATTAACAGAGGTTGGAAATAACTCCAAAATGTGAAGCTTCTATTGAAATTCACCTCCAAATACGTATTTATATAAAAATAAAGAATGGGGTTAAATTTACTTCACTACTTTAATGGAGGAAATATATTACTTGAAGAATATCTTCTTTCTAAGAAGTGTGCCTATGTTGCTCTTTGGAGATAAATGTAGGTACAAGAAATAAAGTAGCTGCAATGGTAAGGTTGATGAGTACAGTGGGAGTGAGGAGGTCACTCACAGCTGACAATGTTGAAAGTACCTCTCCAGCCTGAACACACACCAAATTGTAGGGAAGGAGTCCTGATGAAAAAGGAAAATTATATATATATATATATATATATATATATATATATATATATATATATATATATATATATATATATATATATATATATATATATGAATTAATAGAAAATTTATAGCTGGGATAAATGTAATGGTCATATCAGGTGAACTATAGCCATAAAAGGACTTTTACATTTAGAACAGAGAAGGGATCACCAGACTTGTATCTTGATTCCTTCAATGTTGTAAAATGCCTATGATGATACCATGAAAATTCAGTTTTCAGTGAATTATTTCATTATAATAAATTAATATTATTATAATAGAATATTATTACAATATAAGTTGATTTTATAAAATAAAATAAAGCAATGAATCCACAAATTAGTGGAACTCCATCACAGGAATGGAAATACAATAATTTATAATAAGTTGTAAACAAATAACTATAATAAGTTCCACATAAATTTAAGTGGGATTTATACTAAGTTATTATATTTCCATTCCCCAATTTTAGCAAAGGTTTTTATTGATACACGAGGCTGTGTATCATAAACTCTATTCAAAATGAATGCAAACAATTAAGACAACATTTTTGTATATAACTAAATTAATCTTTCATATGGATAGCAGTCTTGGTGTTATTTACAAGACCATTTACATTGTAACCATGATTGTTAACCTTAGGTCTTCTCTTCAAGATTTATCATTGCACAACCACAAGCGTGGGTTGGCTAATAGCCAAATCTCCAAAACTAAATGGCTAAATTCATTTAAATTCTATAAGGTGAGGGCTAGAACAGAAAGTATTATTGCACAAGAAAAGGATGTTAATGGATGAAGAAGTCTGTCCAAGTCTTGAAGCTCGAAATTGATTTCAGTGGCACATAATGTTCCATTGATAGTCCGTATTTGATTTCATTTTCTTAATATAAAATAAATATGATCTTTGATATGTGTAATCCATTTGAAATTTAGGGTCACCATCGAGAACGCTTAGTAACAAAGAAAAGGCTTAGTGTTTCACTAATTTGTACTTTTAATCATAAAAATAAAAAAATTACGACAACATTTTCTGTAATTGTAACTCTAATTATTCTAATTTATTATTTTCTTTTTTAAATCAGCCTCGAATATAAGTATTTATAAATAAAATCTACGGAGACGAACAACCTTCAACTCCTTTCTCTTCTTGAATTTACATACTCCTTGATGAATAGGTTTTGGTTTAGACCTGAAAATAGCTAAGTAATGTAGATATCCGTAACAGGTCTACTGCAGAATAAGATTTGATGGAGAAGAACATATCCTTACTTCTTTTAGGGAAAGGCAGCTCATATCAGATACAACATCAGTTTTTCTTAAGTTCAATCTGGTAGTCTCTGTTTATAAGGGGAAGAAGATTAACTCTAAGTATTTCAAAATTTATTTCACCTATGGTATATACTTTTATTTATTATTTCATCCATTAATACAGGACAAGAGAAATGTGGTTTAACTGAAGAAATTGATGATCCTTCCTCCCTCTATTGAATGATGAAGTTTCTTTCATATTAAATGGTAAACATGAGTTAATTTTTCACTGACCCCCCAATTACCCTTCGGCTATCATCTAGCCTCCTTAGAGACTACACAATATTGATATTAACCATGATGGAATTATATTGAGACAAGTTTATATAAATTCAGATATGAACTTGTCATATCAGAGCTGGTGAAAAAAGGAGGTCTTACTATGAAGAGGTCTTACTATGTTTGATATTTTGTTACATTAAACCCACTGCCTAACCAAGGAAAGCACTTAATTTTCATGCTAGTCAAAGTCCTGTTCTCTCAATTTAATATAACAGTAAATGGCATGACTATGAGGAATATTCTGAGTCATCTGCAATTTCAGAAAAACCAAAACAATATCATCAGCAGACATGGAAAAACTGAGAGGTGCACTGACAAGCACTGACACTCCTAGGGATGGATTTTTCACTTCTTTTCTGGGTAGCTTGAATAAAGTCCCATATTTTTCAAGGACATTAAAGTTTTCTACACCCCATGGGTAAATTAATACTGTCAGATTTTTGTACAATACTAGTTTCCTAATGCATCTTATGAATTGTGCGGATCATTCACTGGGTAGATAAATCCCATCTATTCTTAATCTAGAATATTTAGGGATTGATAATTAATTGTAAACAAAAATAGACTACCAATCATAAAATGGTGCCTGTCAGAAAGTTATTATAGTAAAATCATTAAATTAATTCCAAATAAAAGTTATACTGAATCTATTGATCACTACAGATATTAACTGCTGAGTCTTGAGGCAAAAGTTAAGGCTCCCACAATTGATTGTATCTGTTTCCGTTTACCAATCCATATTGTTAAAATAAAGTGTATTGTGGGCAATAAATACTATGATAATTACATGCTGATAATGCTAAACATGACTGCCTATATTATACTATTCAATTACCTAATGTGTAACTAAGAGTATGCCACAAAAAATTGAATATGGATTTTAAAAAGAAGAAATACCTTTCATAAATCAACAAATAACAAAATTTACTTTCGAGATGACCCCATAGGGTGAATATAAATGATATTCAACTCAAAATAAATTACACAAAAAGGTAGTCGCAGTTATTATCATTTAATTTAAAATTATCAGTGAATTAAGCACTTGTTCACTCACCGACTAAGACTGTAATGAAGAACATAGGAAGTGGTACACCAGCAATAGGGGATGCTACATTAATGAACCAATTTGGTGTAACCGGAAATATTCTCAAAAACAAAAGGAAATAGAGTAATCTGCCTGAGTTGGCCATAACCTGAAAAATATCATCACAAAATTATACATTAAAAATTAATTATGATGTGCTTAACCTGCAATTTGCACATATATATTATCATCTAACCTTTGCTTGCAACCGACGAACTCGATCTGGGAAGAATTTCTCCAAAATATCTTTTCCAAAATTCATGGATATTAGGAAACAAACGGAGGCCCCAACAGCAGTAAGTAAACATACTATTGGAAGGGCTAGCCAAGTACCAAAGATCGCACCAGCCAATAAATTCTGCCGGAGAGTTTTAGAAGTTCATATTAGATTACAAAAATGTTTTCAATGCGAATACAACAAGCATAATTCTTAATTAAGTTTCTAGGAAATGCTTGAAAAAAACTACAAGTAAAAAAACTATAAGGCAAATCAACCTACCAGTAACGCTGATCCAGGAATCATAAAGGATTGTTTGTATAAATATGCACTACAAAAAAGTAGAATGACAAACAAGGAATTCTTCTCGTAGTATTTCTTAAGAATCTCCGAAAGATGTTTCAACTCATCTAGGCTGTTTGGGAATCGAAGATTAACCTACGAGGATAAATATTTATGTTGAAGAGATTTCAATAGAAAAGGAACACTACAGCTATTTTTTTTTTGGCTCACCTCTTCAGATTCATCGATAGACGGGGCAAATTTTGTCAGAAAATACAACCATGTAGAAGCTACGATCACTATAATAAATAATTTAATAATATTGGCCATTCTTTGTGGTTTTTCGACTGTAGGATCCCAACGTTTTCTTACAACTCGCTCGAGGATTTTTCATTAGAGGTAATCATACATATAATTCTACCATTTTTTGGAATACAATGAATTTTAGCAATTACAACAATGATATTTCTTGCTGATTAATCGGGAAATCGAATCTGGGGTACAGTGTCATTTCCTTGCTTTCAAAGATTCAAGAGCGAAAGAATTGAAGGTGTGTAACGCGCAAATATTGCACATCCTACATCTCCTAATGTCGTGTTCTGGAAACTCTGTAAAGCTGCATGTAGTACACAATATTGTTGTATGTACTACTCTGCAGCATCTACTCAGTAATGGTTTTCTATGACATACACCCGGTATTGATGGGTACGCACCTCCACTTATACCTTTTCCCCTGGAGTAAGATCTTTACGACACCGAAATCACAATTGCGATTTTTCCAGTGTGAAAGAATTTTAATTCACGTTTTGAAGTTGAAGTTTTTGGTTGAAGAGAAGTCATCCGCAAAGAAATTGTGAAGAACTCTGAAAGTAAAGGGGTTACTAAATGATCAGGCCTCTTATTTACTCATGTCCATGGAATAACGCAAAATTTGAGATTAGATTTCATATGAAAATTCCAACTATGAGTCGGGTTTTAGGTGTTCTATGTAAACAAGTCGTTGTTGTAAATCCAATCCGTTCCAAAAATTATAGATTACATGACTATTTCTATTAGAGTTATCAGTTTTTATGCAAAATTCCTCAACTAATTTTTAGTTTGAGATGAATATCTCAAAGCAAAACTTATCGTGGTTTGCAAGAACAAAATGTATTGGTCTGCAATTGGTAGCTATTTTGAATGTTGTCGTAAAACGTTTTGTCCCAATAGATGTTAAAACTCGGTATTTCTTGCCGAACTTCTTTACATACCTTCGTTCTAAATATCATCATGTGCTCGTGGGATTAATCTACATTTTTCTTCATAGTAACATTGGGTTAACTTTGGGAATCGGCGACATTTTATGATAAACTTAACGAATTAATTATATCCTGATTGACTCTCCATTTGGCAACCTCTTGGCGTTTTGATTGCATATCTGTTATTAGGTTCATTCATTTGAAAAATATTTAACAGCTTTTAAACATACTGGGTTTAGACCAAGTAGATTTTCTGATTTGACGTGGCCACTCTCATACCTACACAAATCTTAACCTTCCTCAAATATTTCGCTTTGTATGTGCTCAAGTTGTGTTTCTCTTCCATTCGAGTCTTTAGAAAATAAATATAATTGGATAATAAATCATCCACATCAATTGCTACAGACAAATATGAATCTGTATTAACTTTGAAAAACATACAAGTATTATGTACATTTAAAAAAACCCAAAATTGGGTACATCTTGGAAAATTGGAAGGTACAGACTACGATTCTTCAGGCTAAGGTTCTCTTTGAATTAGAATTTTATTCTTGTTAATTTGGAAGGCCCCTTCAGAATAACAAAAAGCTGAGGTTATATTTAACTTTTGAGCCTATTTAACAGCTGGTATGGTAATTGAACAACGCCTGAACATTTGAACTCCCTCATGAAAGTAGAAATTTCTCTTTAGTAAATACAACCAATTATCATCTATTTGTCATGGCTGAAACAGGAAAAACTAGTAGTAGTAACAAGATCATCCAGATCTCTAATTGAAAGTACATTTTACCCTGTATTTGTTACTTCGATGTAATTAGTTGAGTGTGAATGTGGAATAACCATGCCAATGATAAGGGAATAAAAATTAGTGCTGTCCTCTGTTGTGTATTACACTGACTCTTGCAGCATGTAAGGGGGGGGGGGGGACATACGTTAAATAGTTAGGTGCATATAATAAGCATATTACCACTCTTAAAACATCACTGGTTTATTGCAGCAAGACACATCCTTCAAACCCAATTAGCCACACAGCTTCTTAGTCTTGAGTCTACTCAGGGCCTTACTTAGGATGTCAGCAATGTTTAAGGCATGATATATCATATTGAAAATGAACTATAGCCTTTGTATTATGGTATGAAATTTAATATCAATATATTTAGACTTTTCTTTCAATATTAGACACTTTTCCTTGAGCAAAAATTGTGGACTCTTCCTTGTCACAAATTGAGCTTGAATGCATCAACAGCCTCCTTTTAAACCCATACTGTGTAACTTCCACATACTAAGCCAAAAAAAGACCGTAAAATTGGCAATGATTGGTAATGCATGAATTAGGCCCTAAATCATACAGATATATTTTGAAGATTCATGCCACTCCCTACCAGACTGCTTTAAGCCATATTATACATTTATCCTCACCCATGGTCAAACCAATAAAAAGATCAATGAAAGTGGAGGATGGACTTAAAATATCGTGCGAGTTCTTAAGTTGTTAACTTACGGTTCTCAAGTATTAGGCGATCATACATAGGCACACTCGACATTGCTGTAGCTGCTCTGCCTGACTGGAGAAAACTTTAATAAACATTATACTAATTGTGACTTTCATGAAAAGCCAATGTAAAAAAGAGACATAGGAATACATTATAATTTACTCAGCATACCACCAAGTAGGGAAGTAGAATCATGGTACCAACATGCACAGCCTGCTACTCCCTGAAAGGTGGCTCATGTGTAAGTTTACATTTAACTGAAACATTTAACTCCCTCTCCACCTTGTCTCTTTTACTGCTTTTTTCATTATCCTATTTTTATAGAACTCTTCCTTAAGTTGTTTCTGGGTTCTTGCTTTCTTTAGTATTCTCATTCCATGTTGCTATTGTTGTATCATTATTGCCTCTCATTAACTTTTTGTTGTATTGAGTCTGCATCAAAGTTTCCACCATGTTCTGAGGCAAAATTCTGATTTCCATAATTATGACTTTTTCCAGAATAAGGTAGTAAGCCTTATGCTCAACCTCCAACCTGGTGGACCAGAGTTTTCATCTCCTAGACCAACTGCAGTTACCACTACTTGAAGACCTTGGTTTTATATCAGTGTGTTCACCTAGCCTTTGAGAATCCCTTCCCATATGCAATGCAGAATGGGAAGTTCTTACAGCAATGCTTAGTAGCTTTGGCGCATCGCTATTGTTGGGCTGGATGGTTTTGAAAGAGTGTGATCTTTCTAAAAGTCTTAGTTCAGTTCCACTGTTTTGAGGGTGGGTCAAATAACTTAGTTAATAGCTTAGCTTAATAGGATCATCTTCATAGTTTATAATATTTTGATAATTTCTAAGTTTTGATCAATTATTTGATCACAATATATTTAATCTATGAAGATATTCAATGGTAGAGGAAATAAACAAAAAACATTTGTCATTAGGTGCCATCCTAAAATTAATTTTTAGAATTTAGAATCCTAGAATTTTCGGGATTTCTGAACCCTCCATCTCAGTCACAAAGAGTCAAATGGAAATTCATCCAAACCAACCCTCTTTCCAGAAAGCTGTGAAAGTCTTTTAAACAAAGTAGCTGCTACAGCTGGTCTTTCATGTTGCAGTTTTATAGAAAAATTAATATGGGAAACACAGGTAGGTGTTATGGCATATATGGTATAAAGGTGCATATGGCATACATTTTCTGGATAAATTTCATATAATGATTACATATTTTTCTCACAAATTTAAAAATAAAATAAGTACAAAAATAAAAAAAATACTTCACTCTAAAATCAAATTCCTATGGCTGGTATTTTCTTATCATGTATAATTTAGGTGTATTGACAATCTAAATCTAATAAATTACATGAAAGGAGTTTCAAGAACAGTCAAATAGATGTACTGATCTATCTCTGCAACATTTTAGGCAACATCTTAGAAGGACGACCCATTACAAACAGCATCACATCTCTTAAGATTTCTATACAAAGTAATTCTATCAAATAACTGTGTGTATTTTTAAACACCAATGAATAGTTTACAACTCAATTTTACTAGACTTTATTAGGCTAACATGATAAGGTCATTTTAAATTTTAGATAAGCTTGTAAATTTTTGTTAAAGAAGTATGTACCAAGTATGCTAACAGTAATGTGATTAAAATGTATTAATAATTGATTAGAAGATAAACGGACAAATATGATGATTTGAAGAAGAAATAGAAAATGAAAATGGATTGAATTTAACAATTCGTTAAACATTTTATTAAACACTTTCATGGTGGTCAATTTCTGATCAAGCTAATTTTATCTAGCTTTATTCATATAGGTCATTTTCTTCAAGAAGAAAAGAATCTCATCATGGAGTTCCATGTTTGGGATTGTACTTTTGTCACTTTATGAAAAGAACAGGGAGATACATTAGAGTGAGTAAGTTTTGGCAGCAGCAAATCATCCTGCTCCCCTTTATTCTTTGTATATCCTTTCAGCATCTTGAACTCAAATAGTGCAATTAACAAGTTGTATAAAGCATAAAGATTCAATCTTCTAGGATGCAAAAGTCCTAAGGATGCAATTGTCCAGAGCACAATTGTCCTAACGCCCAAGTGTTTAAGATGGGCCACATCTTTGCATTCTGTTAAACAAAGTTTTACATGTTAAGTATCATATGACCCATCTCATTTCTGTGTGCCGTTTTTTGTTTAACACAAGGCAAGGCAAGGAATTAAAAATAAAAATCATATGCTAGGACCAAATTTTTTTTCCACAATTGCACTCCTTTGAAATATTTCTAATATGCTGACACATAAAGAATGTAAATTATTTTAAATTTATATACCCTGTTTATCCCCAAACTGCAGTAACTTATATGATTGCATAGTTTAAATTAGTATATATTGGATCTAATAGAAGCTAATGAAATTCATGAACAACTTTATTGCTTTAGAGCAATTAGTTCATAACTTGTGATAAGTCACCTCATACTATTTTATTCATGAGCATCTTGTTTTGTCCATCAATGACTCAACAAATAACACTGCTCATGGATTTGAATAAAGAGCCATGAGGTTGAATGTCATTATTTAGGATCATTCATACCTCTTATCATTACAAGCATCACAAGACAGAGATATAATTAAATGAAAGATAAAAATGGGATGATATTCTAGTTAATTTTTGTCAATTAATTTATTTTGCTCTCTGAGTGATATATTTTTCCAATGATATTAATGTATCTTCTAATCTAAGCTTCAAAGGAAAACTCCGTTCAGTTCTAGTAATGTCATTCTTCCTCTTCATGATTTGCTCAGCATTATTAGATATAATTTGATAAGAAATTATCTTTCCTTTACATTCAAGGACATTTCAAGGACTAAAATTAACATCAAATAAAAGACATAAAACAAACAATTTATAACATAGGAAGTCAACAAATATTCAAATGAAATATTATTTCACAAATCTTATACAATTAAAATTTTTATAAGCATACCTGTTCCACTATTTAGGATATTTATCTCTAATGTACTCTAATAATTCTGTAAAACTCTGTTTTGAAAATTAATTAATCATGATATGTAAAAAAATTCTCAGGATTTTGAAGTTTAGCAATGATTAAGAAATGCTGTGATTTTCATGTATTTATTCTTAACGAGTTATTACAGAAGAACAGAAATACAGTTATTTTTTATAAATATTACTACCTTTAGTTCACTAATTGTTCGTAATTTTAAATTTGCTGCTCTATGGTAAGTAAACTCCAATAAATGAAGTGCATAGATATTTGGTTTTGGAACTTTGGTTCACTAAAAATGGCACTTTAAGTCTTTATAGTGCAAATCCTTAGTGATAAGACATTAGATTACCATATTTTAATGTAGTTTATTTGATGACCCTTAATCGATATATAGTTTTAAAAGTGATCTCTTACATAACCTTTTTTAATGTTATAAGAAAGAGAAATGAGAATGTTCGGTTCTCAGTTAAAATACTATGATTTGTATACTCCTGAACTCTCTATCTGTGATTTCCATAAGCAAATCATCACTCATTGAAATGAAATATTGAAAAGGTCCTAAAAGAAACTAATAACTATTTTTTATGATTAAGATTTGAGAAACTAATACATAGATCTCTGTGTATTTGTTGTTCTCCAGAGATAATAGTTTTCTAAATTGTTTTTAGGGATTATATTATAGTTCTATAAAAGGATCTAAAAATTTCAGAAAGAAGAATATGTATAGAAATCAACATTTCAGATTCAGGCATTGCATTAGTGAGTATCACAGTATTATTTTCCTGTGATTATTCTGCAATGTCAGAATAAATAGGAGGGTATTTTGTATTATAGTAATTTAAAAACAGCAAAATTTAATCTTTCATTTATCATAAAGTTATTAAATCATGATTTTCTTTATATCCAGTCATCATTCCATCTGTAAAACTCAGTTTTCTAATGTATGTTTGAGCAATGAATGAAAAAATCAATGAATATCAAAATTAACCAAGGTAATGTTATAATAAATACCCTCCAATCAAAAGAAAGATGTAATTGCAATATTTTATGCATAATGAATCAAAATTGCAGTTGTTCTTTAAAGTTTTAAGAGAAAATTCATTTAAATTCTAATGCCTGATTAAATGTTTGTAGTATTGTTTACATTTTTATAGCTTAGTTAGCATTAGCATTCCTTATCAATGTTTAGTTCATTATTGATCAAATTTTTACCAACAGTTTTTTTCACTCTGAAATTATGGAATAACCTCAAAGTAAAAAAATAAGCAATTTCTACCAAACTTAAAATACTAAATCCCATACAAAGGCCAAGAAGTCCACCACAGTTGGCTGAAATGAAAAGAAAATATTTTGGTTAGATCTATAACTTTGATTGTTTTAGTTATCTTATCCTGTTTAAAGTAATGCTAATCTTTCCTGTATAATTTACAATAGAACTGTTCATAATTCATATCCATCATCCCTCAATAAACAAATGCAACAATTATATAATATTTTCTGTAAATTACAGAATTGGTGAGTCATGTAATGTAAAATAAATAGTGAAAGAGTAAATAAACTTTGGTCAACAACTTCTGCATTTATCAGTCTGGTTTTCATTTATCTGGTTTAGTTTCTCTATATTCAGTATATTTGAAACATTCAGGAAACTGGTATTTAAATAAGGATTAATATAATCTATATTTCACTTATAACCCAAAATGTTAATGAAAATTAAGATAAGATAACAAGGAATGGATTAGGATGATGTTTGCATGAGATGGCATGCACCCAGGAAAATTCCTAAGGAAGAATAGACTTGAAAAATGTCTGCCAGAACCGGGAATACAAGATAAGAAAAAGAATATTATATATATTCAGCTCTTCAGATTAATCTGATTTAAAGAACTGTCATTAATGATTGGTAATTATATAGTTCTTTGATGTGAGTAAAGATACTTATAAAGCTTTTTATACAAGTTCATATCTATAAGAGGCATACTAAAGGAGCCATTTTCACAGAGAGCAGCAGTATATAATATTTAGCCACTTAAACTAGTATTTAATTTTTCTTCATTTAATGTTGCATAGTTATCATTCCCTTGATATAAAAGTAACTAATTAGTAGTATTGTTAAAACTTCCTCAGCAATTGAGGTTATTTTTGCTCATAGAAGAGCTCACTGGGAATCAAATCCAGGATTTATTTCAGCAAGGGAATACTCATGTGGCTAAGTGACCCCCCAACTTATTGCCAGGGAATGAAATTCTATACCCTTGGAACCTCAAATATTGATATGAAGTTTATATTTCAATGGTGATAGCATGTTTTCCTCCCAGTCCCTTTTTATTAAAAATATTAATAATAATGCTTCATTATAACTATACATGGTTAGTGATTGTAAAAATCAATCTTAGGGAATACTTTCTTGGCACAGTGAAAGCAAATACATGAATAATAAAAGAGATTCTTTCTACAAAAAGGTGCTTCAATTATATATCCACCATGAAAATCCTATTTTGACAAATGGAAAATCCATGTTAAGAGTATAGGGGATTAGTTGGAGGAGGAGTTGTGTTATTTTTTTAGCTGAGCTGAGCAACAATGCATCAAAGTTAGGGTTTGGTCCAAATTTATTGCATCAGGAAGTTATTTATACAAAGTGCATATAACAAGGTAATGTTGTTTTATGCTTTAATGAGCCATATTTATGGACCTTAATATTTTTCAATAAATGTGCCATTATACATGTATTATTGGTGATACAAAAATTTATTTCATTACTAAAACTTAGTAATTGATGTACTGTCCACCCAGTAGTATTTTTAAAGAGTGTATTGAATATGATCATAGATTTATACTGATATTATTTGCATTTATATAAACCTGCTATTCTTCTGAGTGTATTTATAAACCTGTATTAGACAGACCCTCAGGGGTTCTTTTCTCTTACTTTCTGAAAAATTTTCTTTTCTCACTGAATTCAACTTCTTAAAACCACAGATATATAATAATTTTGTTTGTATGTAGTTTTAATTTCCATGTTTGGATACACCATTATTGGTCAATCCAAGATTCAATTCAGAATCTCCCTACACTTTCATTCCCTCCTAGGCTATGATAGTAAATTATTCACAGAATATCTAATAATATATAATATAAATATATATTTTTTCAAATGTCAAGAAGCATTTGTTAAAAGCTTGTAATTACTTACCCAAGAAATCTGTTTGACCATAAAGCTCTCCTCTGCGACTTGTAATGAATTGCCATTCCTTAAAAAAGATTGACAACTTCCCAATGCTTTTTCTGAAAGCAAAATAAATTAATTTATTATACATCCTTTTTGTACAAAAATTTATTCTGATTGCATTTATACAAGTACATACATACAGACATTGTACATACCCTTTGTAAGCACCCTCAGTAACATTGAACTCTGAAAAAATTTTTTCGACATCAAATGTTCCCATTGATGTTTCCGCATCAAAATTTAATTCAGTGCAAGCAGGCATACAGTTGCAGCCAGTTGAACTTGTTGTCTGATTATTTATTGAAGACATAGCCTCTAATATCTCTTCATGCTGCTGATGCTCTGAAATTTGTTATTTTCAATCAATTTGTTTTTTTTTATGGCTTCATCTTTTAGGAATGTATCTCACCTGAAGTTGCACGAACACATGTTAAACTACCAGCTCCACATATTGAGTAACCAAAGCCTGTAAAAGATAAAATAATTAAATTAAGAAACTCCAACAAATTTGTGCCATGAGATTATGATTCTCAATAATTATTTAATTCTTGCGTTATGTATGTGTGTCCATTACTCTGATCATGAATGTCTGCAAATTGATGAAAAAAATTAGTGTTGTTATCCTTGCACATACATCTTTTTCCTAATTGAGTTTACATTTAGCTAATGGTGTATTATCCAACATATTAATTCTTATTTATTTTAGTTAGATAGTTACTTACTCGACATGAAGACAGCACCTTGCAATACCAAGATTCCAAGGATGCATTTATGACAGATTCCAGCCTACAATCGTTCTGCATGTCATCATCTTCTAAAGGCAAGCCCTGGCCTTAAAACTATGCTTGCATGCGCTGCATCTTTGATTTTTTCAATTTGTTGTAGGTTCTTACACCTAGACCTTTACATCATCTAGAAACTTCTTCCATCATCTTTCTTTCTTTCTTAAGAGTTTTCCTTACAAAGTTATTTTTCCTCAGAACATGTCCATCAAATTTAATTTCCATTCTTTCATAGCTGTTATTAAGTTCCTTTCCTCCTTGACCTTGGTCGACAAAATTTCCACATTGCTTTTCTTCAAGGAAAAATAGGCATGAAAAATCTTTAACATGACAGGGACTCAAGGTTTCTTTTATTCCACTTTTCAAGCAGGAGTTCTAATCATCAAATTACTTTGCCAACATAGTTCCTCACTGTTATTGGCATGCTTTAAGAGTAAGGTAAGAACCACCCCATATATTGGCAGTCACTGCCAGAGGTTCTCATTGAGGTTGCCCTCTCACAAATGGGTGTTTTGAGGAATTTCCCTAAGGAAAATGACAAAAATGAAGGAAATGCATTTAATTTTGAAGAATAGATGAGAGATGTAAAAAAAATGACTGATACTTGAACCTAGGTCCCCCACTTTATAGTATTGTAACTTTCCCTCCATCCAACTTTCACTCCCAAATGACATTATGCTCCCAATAAAGGATTTTCTTATTCAAGATTAAATGTTTGTTTCTGAATGTACTCTTTTTATTTTCATATGCTTCCTTACCAATAAATATCTTTTTTCACCATAGAAATGTCTGTTGTCAACTAGTAATTCTACTCCTCAGATAAGATTCATTTGATTTATTCTTGAGCTAATTAACATCAACATAATCTTTTATCTTTCTTATCTTCAGAAATTACCACAACCTTTGTCTTATTCCAATTTATGCTTAATATGGATTTTTCTTAATCTATAGATAAAATTTCAAGATTTCTATTCAATTTCATGGCAGAATAACAAGACTACAATATCATGCACATAAATAATGGAAGGTATCCTACTTTCATGCACCTTCACACATTTAGTCTTCTTTTTTATAGTTGCTTTCCTTTTATAAGTACTGTATTAATAAATTTGATTTTACATATTCCATTGACCTCCAATTGACCCTGCATCAACCCCTATCAATACCATTCAGACCCCTGAGAGGTTGATATCAATACAGTAAGAAAAAAGCATAAAAGCATGAGGAACATATATTTGAGAGAGGTTGATTTCTCATGGAACTCTATGGAGATAATGATATTTTGAGTTGATGAGTAAGTTGCTCTTTTTTCTTGTTCCTCCACCTCCACAACAAAGGTAGATTTAAAGGGGTATGGTTGGGTAAAATCAATAAATTTTGTCCATAATTATTTTAATTAGATATGTACTTACTCGGCATGAAGAACGGCATGCAATTGCAGGATCTCAGAGTGGCATTTATCAAACATTCCAGCTCGCAATTGCTCTGCGTGTAGAATGTGAAAAAGCGGAGCTGTCTCTCACTTTGGAAAAGGCAACGACGCCTGGAAGGTGGATAATCTTGCAATTCATTCCCAGTGCCCATAATATTTGGTTTGACACTCACAACTACATCTTGACTCAGAGGTGCTCGAAAGAACTGTTGACTCATTCGCGGAAACTCTGAAGGATTATGAAGTAGAACCTGTACAGAAAAAAATCGATTCTGTAATCTGTTTATATGGAGGTGAAATGTATCAAAAACGGTATCTACCTTGAATCCTCCAATCACTCTGCATCTTATGTCAATATCATTTGGATCTGCCCTTAAATAAATATGAAGTCCAGAGGTTGCTCCTGCTCCTGGACCTCTCTTAGGGTATGCGTCTAATGTGGCATTTTTAGGGTAACCATCTTGAGCATTCCATTCAGTCCATGGACTTTCTATATCATCTAATATATCGTATTCTTCATCAAATCCATCAACAGTCCTAAGATACATATTATTAACATTAGTATAGCATTAAGATACCCGTTTTGTAATTCAATCTATCAATTCATTATATAATTTACCTCCACGACGGTCGTTCATTTAATAATACAAGTACTCTCCGCGTTAGGTTAGCTTTATCATAGTTGATCCCGCGCCATATTACTCTCCAATGGCTACTACCGTTAATTTTTCTTATAACCTTTGTGAAATTCTATGATTGAGGATCATCTGTAAGATTCTAGATAGTTTTAAATTTCTTCTCTGTCTGTCACAGCCAACTTATGTCTGCATCAACGTCCTCATCGTTGTCGAATATCATTTTTCAAATTACATCCAGAGAACTAATTAAAAGACTTGATGATCAGACGTTGAAGGATCCTAGCATTAGAGGCCGATTAGACTGAGGCGGCTTTAAGGGCGATCTCAAGGTATTTTACAGTATTAGGGAAAGAGAAATTTATATCCCTAAAATTCAAAGTTATGAAAAATTAAGTCTTGGAATATAGTTTCGACAAGGCTTTCGAAAACTTAATAACTTATTGAATGAGCCACTTATCATATCACTTCGCAACTTACAGAGAATGCCTCTCAATCTCAAAGTAAAACAATAACGGTAAGGTGACTATCAGGAGCTGCTCGAGATACAATGGCGCCCCCTTACCTATCTTTCCGTTCATTTAACAAAGTATAAAATACATAGAACGCCTCTGACTCACAAGCGCCCCGATGGTTAGCGTTTCTCGCTTACCTCCTGAAACCAGTCCAAGTGATTATAATCGGGGATAGTCTTGAGCTTGATTTTAACTGAAAGTTATTTACTATCTTCATAAACAATATATCCCCATTTCTTGGTACAGTAATTTTTCAACAGCCAAATAAAATATTTTATTACGATTTAGTAACATTTTGCTTCAAACTGATTTTTTACGGTCACGATTACGTGCGAAAGAGGATTTGAATTTGAGAAACTTATAAAATAGCGAAAGTTAGAAAAGCACTGTAAACCTATTTCCGTTCATAAGGAACTAAAGCGAACTCTCCTTAGACTGAAGGCAGTACTCGAAAATAGAGTATCTCCTTTTCTTTAAAATTTTCACTGGTACCATTTGTGATTCCCGTGATGGGCTGCTGTGGAAAAGGTTGAGATCCAGATGTTACCAGTTCAAAACCATCAAAATGTTAAAGGCTCAGTGGATCAACACCTCTTATTCGTCCACATTTACTCGAAAGTTTGCTTTGAAAATCCATCTTTTTCTCCCGCATCTCATAAAACGGTGAAGTATCCGGGCTAGCGCGATTTTTCGCATATTTTCAAAAGTTTTTCTGAACACTTCTCACCTGTGTCGCATTACTTGGCAGAGTAGCATGTTAGGTTTGATTTCTTCTTATTTAATGTTCAGTGATATTGACATTCATTTTTCTTTCGAAGAGGTAATATAAGAAAATCTATTTAATAGCCTCTATAAATAATATATTTTTTTATTTATTTTCCGGTACATCTTTTGGTGGAGTGATATGCGTTGTTATCCCTTAAAATTTATGTAATGACTACAATCGTCTTTCGAGCGACGCTTTCTCAGAATTTCATTCCAGATATGTGAAATGAGGAATCGGGAACCGCGGTAGCAGAGGCCGCGATTTTGGCTAATTGAGGTTTCAAGGAAATAAAATGCAAAGTAATTAGAGAATCCCCGATTTCTAAGATAAGAAGAGTAAGCTGAGGTTGATTTCTTTTCAGGTAAATCAGGACTTGTACCACTCACCATAATACCCATAATACCCCGCTCTTCTCGATGCGGATACAAAAAGAGAAAAATACAAACATTCAAAATCTGTTTTCTATGTGATATTGTGCGCCTAATATTTATTCCTTTTGGGGATGCTAAGAAAAAAGTATACAGGATATTACTCAACGGTATGTAGTAACGCTATTCAATTACATACTTACATATTCTGAGTGAAAATTTGGCTCGTGGCGAGCATATTAAAAGTATAACAAACTCCCTCTTCGGTGAGAATCGGCCGAAAGAGGCTTCCACAGCAATCAACATATGTTCCTTTCCAAGTGCAATAAAAGAAGTCATCGCAAGGTGGAGCTGCCTGAAAAAGTACAGTTGATGGAATGAAGCTCTCTTTAAGATGTCATTTTGCAGACAAACAAATTTAAATTCTTTCAGCTTTTTCGAAAAGGTTTTAATAGCTTTACTGAATGTATAAAGTGCTCTCGGGTCTCCAACCGGGTTGCCTCCTGCCAAAGGGTCGACGGCAACCCGTTTGGAGACCCGAGAGCACTTTATACATTTTATTCACCGGGAAAAAACTTCTTCTTCCTAGCTTTTCTGAACTTTATTTACTGTCCACGGATTTTATACGAGGTCATAACTCTACGACAATACTCAGAAAAATCTATCTTCTAAGTGGGTCTCCCTATTCAACTTCTGTTGTGGTAATATATATCTTAAGTCTCAAAGTCTATTTGAAACAAAGCAACATTCAAGACCTTTATTATAATTAAAATGTTTCATTTTGACGTAAATGAAACGAAAATTAGCCCATGAGGGCAAAGGAAGATTGAAGTATAAGAAGGATAAGAAAAGATAGTCTACTAGCGATCTCATTAATATAACACGAGATTGTTAGAAACTCGAAGATTTCATCTTTTTACATAAGAATAAGTAAAATAAATTCCTAAAAATAAGGTAGCATAAATAAGACCCAAGAACGCCATAGAACCAGCGTCACTCCTCTATAATATATCGTGGAGAAGGATTGCTTCAATTTAATTCCTACTTTTATGAAACTTTTGGAAAACATTAAGGTAAAGAACACACGACTAGTTTCGATGCATGAGCATCATTATCAAGTGACGAAGCTTCCTCACTTCGATTTTGAAGGTCTTTTGTGTGCGTTGAAACTCTCGAAATACATAATACTGTACATTTCCTCGTAGTCGTCGAGAATATGCCGAACAGTCACATAACAATTAAGTCATTTCAGGAAGAGTCGACGAACATCAGGTTCCCTCTTGTCGGCAATCATATGAACCAATATGAAAAGTTTATCGCAAGCTCCAAACATGCTGCAAATAAACACTTATCTTCTCAGAAAACCACTGCCATATTATCTTCAGCGGGAAACTGTCAGTGTTTCCGGAGTTGGGGTGAATAAATATCAGCTCACGTCAATTCCAAAATAGAGAAAATAAACGAAAAATCCATTCAGTCACGCAAGAAAGGTCGCTCTTGAGTTGCTTGTTCAGTACATTCAAATAATTTAATATCGAAATTTTAGTCGAAGTAGAGAATTTATTTGATCAGTGAACTAAAAGAGAACGATTTCCAATTAAATTTCACTTGACGCTGTCGTTGGCAAGATTGTAAGCAAAATGATGGAAAAGCGAGAATTAGTTTCAAAAAGTGACTGGCAGCATGGAGGGACCGAAAAAAGCCGCTTGCAGAGTAAAGGAAGATCCCCCGGCTTATGTTATAATCGTTCTTGGGGATATATGTTACTGATAAATCTTTCTTTGCATTTATTTCACATACTTGTGCTAAAATAGATGGCATCGACTCATATTTGAAATGATAATTTAATGAATTTAAAGGATTTGTCTTATGAACTCCTGAAGACGATCCACATCTGCAAAATGGAAGTTGCTTTGCGATCCGAGATTACACATGAGTTAACAAGTTGTACACGAGGTTTTTTACTGTTGGTTACCTCCAATTCTGGCTCCGCTAAAACTGAAAAATTAATCAATAAAGATAAAGGAGAGATAACTAACCTGTTGTAAGAATGTGATAGCTTCTGTAGTTGTATTCCAGCTTGCATTCTCTAAGAAGTCGTCACTTTCACACAGTAGGCTTTTATATTCAAATCTTCTCATTCTGGAAAGGAAAGATAAATTTTTCTATAAAAAATCAACTTTTCTTCGTAGAGAAGCATAGCATTCTTATTGTTCACCAAATTCGAGAGATGTCTTCAAAATTTCGGCTCTTTAATGGTTGATTAAAAAATAACAATTCTGATGTTTGGTGCCAACAAGTTATAAAAGTATACCTAAAGCCCGCCTCTGAGAGATTCAGATTGTATTAGATTTGAGTGATTTTTCGGTTTGAGAAATTGAACTCCCTTTTAAATTATATCTGATACTACCAAAAAAAACAAAAATTATTTCTGCAATTAGCATAATTTAATACTTACTTTTCTTCAGATATTTCTAATTTGTTCTGTAGCTTGTAATTAATGTCTGTGTAGTTGAACACAATTTTCCGATATTTTGTTTCCGAGCAAATAGTGACAGCTGGAAATGGTATTTGCCAAACGGGAGTAGATGAGTCAGCAAATGATACAATAACTGGCGTATTCTCCCATTTCTTCCATACCTTATGTATCAAGTGGCCGCAAGCCATGATACTCAATCCAAAAGCAACTAACCAACATATTCTGCAAACAGAAACACACAAGATATTATTTTCATGAATTATTAATCGAAATTAAATTTACCCCTTAAATTCTCATCATTACCTATCTGATAATCAGTAATGATTGTATAACTTAAGAAGCAACTTCATCTCGGAAGGATTGCTCTGAAAGAAGTACACGCAAACCAGTGATGCCCAGATATTTGGGTCGTTCAAACATACTTCTAAAGTTCTGATGTCTTTAATACATGACTTCGGTGACCATTGGTTTCTATTTCCTGATAGCTCTACATGAAATTCCTTTAGGTAAAATTCGTAAAATGCATTAGTAATTCGCTGATTGAAGAAAAGCGATTAGGGAATCACTTTAACAAGGAACTATTAGGTCATTTAGAAAACTAAATGTCGCATAACAAGGAATCTGAAAAGAAGAAGTCTCATTCTCAGTCTAAATAGAAAAGCATCGCGTTATTTATGGCCTTTCTTTGGAAAAATTGTGCTTTACGTGTATGCAAATATAAAAATATCAAAATAAGCATATCAGACGCAAATATATTAGTTTTTACTACAGAATAATTATGTATCAATCGATTATATTATTGAAATTTATAGTATATTTAATTTATGAAACGCATAAGTCCAGATCTTCTTGAGAAAATAGACGACGTTTAATTATAGTGAAGAAATAGCGCATAATCCGGGAGAATATGAGGAAGAGTTACAAGGAATTTATCTCTAAAACGGATGGTCACTTTGGGTTGTTATTGTTAATATGAACTGTCATAAAATACCGTCTGTTTCCACGGATTATGGAAAAGTAAATGTAAATATTTTCTACGGATTAATCGAGAGTAATAATTTCATTTCGTATAATCATGCATAAACAGCATACATTTTAGTCATTGCTAGAATGATAAGCTCGAAAAAGTAACGTAACGGAAAACAACAGACCTTTCCACGAGTGGTCTTTTCTCTTCGCCCATATACCTCAGCCCATGGAGGCTAGTGCTTCCGCAGTACTCCTGAAAGTAGGACGCAGCAGCTCTAACTGATTTTTTTCGGCCATTCCTGGTAGCCCGCTGTTTCTTTGCACCGGTAGCTCCATTCCTCCCTCCCGTATCTCGATCACTCTCTTCATCAGTTACATTTGTGCTTGCGGATACAGCCTCCAGATGTTTTTTCGCGTGTTTCCTCAATTCCGGATCATTCCTAGATTCACCAGAAGATTATCTGCTTTAACGGCTTTGAAGAGATGATACAGAGCATGTTTAGCCACCCTCAGTGTGAAGATGAGAAGTACTCTGCTTAAGACTTCAGTTAATTCATAATTAGGGCCTGCTTTTGATGGATTTAAGCACGGGCTGCCTGGCGACAGGGGCAGCCTGAGATTTTTTTCTTTAATGGGCACAGAAAGATCAAACATATTACTTACTCCCAGCATCCAATAGTCTCTTTTAGAAATTCAACTTTTTTTCTGGGAGAAGGAAAATATGCTTTTGATATTCTCAGCAGTACCTTCAGTGCCGATCTATATCGTCATAATTACAGTAATACGTGGTCATAAAGTAATAATAATACCGAGCAGCATATAGTAACATTTAAAAACCGAATGCTCAATTGAAAGAAGTTCCATGAAGTTCTTTCGATTTATATGTGGAACATTCTGAGAATGTCGATTACCAATGCATTACGGCACGGAGAATATTCTAACTGGCAAACCTGAGACTTAATTTTCCGAAGATAAAAATGTTTCCATAAAGAGGATTCGAACCACAGAGGATGAACTTCTAGGTTATTCTTTGGAACAGTTTGACCTAAGAACCAGACACTCTAATCACTCGGCCACTATTTTGATGATAATTTAGTTTATAATTAAAAAAGGGTTGGTATAGTAGACAACTACATGCCAGATAATGACATATGACAGATACATTTAAATTAATCTTTGAGATATTTGACGGGGTAATTTGACATGCATCAGATTTATGTGATAATAGTAGTGCATACAATTTTCTATAAAATTTAAATTATTTCCCGTCATTTTGACCGGGAAATTCACACTTCTTCTGATATAACAAAGGAGTGTGTATGTGTGTATATTCGCCTAAAGCTCTAGAATCATAAATTGCACAACTTCGTAAACTTTCAAGATTGTTAAATGTACTCCCTGCGCAGATAATTGACTACCTTTTATTTACCTAAAAGTCCCCATTTCGAAACCAGACAAGAAAAACCTTTCTCATAAAGAATACACGTAAGCAAAACTGCTTCATTGTAAAGCTTTGACTGGCTCAGGAGGACCATAATGTTTTATCTCCTATATTTTGTATATTTTGTAATATTTTGTAATTGCAAATATTTTTGTAATATTAGTAAAATTTTCAATTTTACACAAATAAACTTTCATTTACTATAGCCTAAAAAATAATGAAGGGAAGGCGTTTCTGTTTCAAACTCCTTTTAAAAAATCGTCAATGTGAGGACCGTAGTAAAGATTGAGAACCTTTACACATATATCATACACCAAATATTGATAAATAAGATGAAATATTAAGGAGGGTAATATATCGTATGTACATAGAGGAATTCATCGAGAGGGCAAATAAATCTTCAAAATTTAAATATGAGCCATAACGACATCCAAGGTACATAGAAATAGAAATACGTAAATATGTACATAGAAATTTAAATTTCCGCGTTGAGAATCAACGGGATTTTTGGTTAGAATGATATAAGTTAATGAAAACTGCGCATTGATTAGAGTAGTATAGTATTAGAGCGTGCGATTCGCAATAAGTAATATGTGCGGAAGCAGTGACAAGTTTCGGTTTGTATTTATAATGTTGAAAAAGTGGATATCGAGAAAAGATATTACTTATATTGAACAAATTGATGCAAATTGAATTTGGAAGATATACTATTATCTACAAAATTCATAACCTCTGGAATTAGAGTATTACAGAGCCGTTTAAGACGCGATCCTGCTTAATGCGCACTTTCCTCTCGGTCACGGTCTCCCACAAGACACATGGTAAAATTCCGTTTAAGACGCTCTGATAGCCGCTGAGAATAAAAGAATATTCCCGTCCCACTCTAGTCGAACGTCTGCTTCATTTAATTGACCAATACCAATTGTTCACATTCAGTCAGTATTGTCGTCCTCCACTCTCAAATCCTGCTTTACATCGTCTCTAATGAGGTTCTTTTTTATTGATTTGAGGTTATCTTGTTTCAGAGGAATTACTTTAGGAGAAGAAAATAAATAAAAAAATATACAAATAAAGATTCGCGAAACAGAAAAACCCCCACCACACTATTGGAGCCGATACAGGCTCTAAACAGAGTGAAATCTTTGCTATTAGTTTCGTCTCAGGGCAGAAAATAAATTGAAATATACTTGGCGTACTTTGCTTTCGTCGCAATCTCAAGTTATAAACGTATCGAATCGACCAGAAATGTAGGGCAATGTTTGGTGTGCTTGTTGAACGAAGTCTAAGAAATATTCTACTCTGTAGCAACCTCTCATCTCTAATACTAAACATTTATCCTTCAAAATTGCCTATATGGTAAAAAAGTGGTTCGTTGTGGAGTGAAATTACCACAATGAAGTAACTTTGTTAAAAAGGTGACCATGATTATAATTATGAGGATAAGGCCTTTCACACTGGTTGTTCGCGGACTTTTCAAATATCCTATCTTCAACTTTCGCGAATAAAGCAAACTAAAGAAAATGCATTTTCTCTAAAGAGAAGTTGCAAAGTACTTATTTAAAGATTAAAGAGACAAAAAATCTTCCATGTTGTCTTCTTATGCGCAAAAATTAGAAAAGTCACTCGATTAAAACGCTATTCAGCTCACAACGCAGTTGTCACTCGATCTCCTGAAAAGGGTCTTTAGAAGGCATTACTGTCTTTGTAAATAGAAAGTATTTTAAAAAACTACTTACTTCTGAGAAAAGGACATCTCTCGTTCTTCCTGTTGGCTATCGTAGGAGCAAATGAAAAGTGATGTCTCCTAAATATTCGCCGAGAACGCAACGATGGATAGCGTGACTTAATTACTTACGATATACTATATGGCGGTTCAAATAGTTTTTCGCTTAATTTTCATTCGTGTTCAACTCCCCAACCTCTCATTTCTCTTAGTCATTGTCCTGTTCCCTTTTTTCATTCCATTAACTTTTATGGATTAGAATTTTTCGATTCTGACGTTTTGACCTCATAAAAATGAGAATGTAATTCATCATCTGTAATATTCTAATGAGCTCACTCCTGTCTTGGAATAAAATTTGATTTACTTGTATTATCGACGAGAATGAAATTTTACTCGCATTCTGTTCTTACGAGAGAGCTTCCACCGCTCTAGAAGAGATTTAGGAATTCGATTTTCAGTTTCGCGTGTTTATATCCTTTGTCTGTCCAAATAAGCAATTTTACAGTTAAATTACTCTATCGATCCATAAAACTCAGTGATCACAGAGTCATACAAGCGCTTTTTTATAATAGAGGCTTTCAAAAACGTATTCTTTGAATGATTTTTCTATTTTTGTAGCAGTTCTATTTCTTAGAAATTTTGAATAATCTAAAAAGCCAAATTGAAGAATGGAAATTTCGTCATATTTGCATGAAATTTTTTTCACTAAACTCTGAGCTAAAAAAAACTTAGGAATCGACTTTTAATTCTTATTCTCTATTGACCCATTAAAAATCGTATTTTGACTAACCCTACGACTTTACTCGCAAATCGTTCCTCGTATATTTCTGATTTGTTTTCATGACTAATCGATGGTTTACGTGGAAAATTGATAATGTATCCTTGAGAAACACGAAACTGCTAAAGAAATCCTCTATTACTCCTTCACAGAAATTTCTGCACGTCAACTTTCTTTTGACGAAAAAACTTCATCCAGCATCAGAACCTCAGCACCTACACAACATATCCGCTCGTCTGCTTGTATATTTGCTAGTGCTTTCATATGTGTAAAAAAGATTGCTTTGGTACAATTTACTCAGATGCCTAATTTTAAAGGTTTAATCTAGGCGTTGCCAACCTTTTATCTTTCATGCGGCAATTATTTCGTTTTTATTACAGACGAGTCACAAAAACCATAATAATGCTCCAAAAGCAACGACAAATGCAAGCTCTAAAACTCTGCGTTGAATAATGATGTACATTCTAAACGTATATTTCTGTATGTGTGCATGTAAATTTTGCACGATATTTATTTTTAATTTTTCTCTAACGTCAAAACACCACTTATGATCATGCAATGCGCCGCTTTTGACATAAAAGGTTGAACATTCCTGGTTTAAGAGAATAACATATCTCATCTAAATCAACGTAGGCCCTGATGAAAAGTTGCAGAAATCATACAAAACACAAGTAATTCCATCATGCCGAGACGTAGACAGAAAGTATATTTGGTTTATGATTTATCGATGATGTCAGCCTTTTGAAAATTTGTAAATGTTGGTAGAAAAAGCGGAATATCAGCAATCAGCGTCAACACTCAGTATAATTAGTAGGTAGATTAAATAGAGGTCCGAATGATCGGCCTTCGCAGCGATATTTTATCTCGATTTGGATCAGTTGCATTGAAAGAAAATTATATCCTAAATAACCTTTTTATAATTCGTGAAGATGCTCCTACTTCATTGTGATATTTATGCTAAAAATGTTTAGAATTAAACCACAAACCTCTTTTCGGCTAAGAACATCTGTTAGCAGAAACGTAGCATATCTGTTTTCATTAATAATATCTACACTAGGGCAGATGTTTGTCTAACTCTGGATTGTGGGCTATATTAATTTTCTTAGTTATACTGAACTTCTTCCATACACCCACCCTGTTCACGCCCATGTCATTATGCTGTTGGCGTACATACAAACATTTATATCATAGTTCTCCATGATAAATTTCTTATACTATACCACAAAATAAAAGATACACGATAACAAGATACACGATTTCTTTTTAAGGGGTGCTATTATAAACAAAACACAGGATTGGCTATGGGTTCTCCTCTCTCCCCTCTTATGGCAGAAATATTTATGGATGATTTCGCAAATCAACTTTTCAGCTCCAAATCAGTATATTTAAATAATATTCTCTACTGGTATAGGTTTGTAGATGACGTTATTTGTTTATGGATAGGTACTACTCGTACTTTAGATTTGTTTTTTAAATTTTTGAATTCACGCCATAGCAGCATCAAATTTACTTATGAAAAAGAAACCAATGGTAATCTTTCTTTCTTGGATTTGGATATTTCTTTAGTTAACGGCAAACATGATTTTTCCATTTTTCGTAAACCCAGTTACACTGACTGCACTATTAGTAGCGATTCCTTTCACCCTTATTCACAAAAGCTTTCCGCCTTTCATGCTATGGTTCATCGTTTACTCTATGTCCCTCTGTCCAAAATTAATTATAAAAAGGAATTGGATATTTTAAAACACATTGCCCTAGCCAACGGTTTCAATCCGGTAATCATCGACCAACTCATAAAAAAGAAGAAGAAGAAGATAGCCCTCGACCAAACCTTCGTTGTTGGGAATCCCAGTGAAAATCAAAAGTGGTGTTCTGTAAAATATATTGGTAGGGATTCATATAATATAACTGATCGTTTCCCCGATCATCTACGATGTTCGTTCAAGACTGGGCCAAAATTGAAAGATCTGGTTGGGTCGTGCAAGGACCCGGTGGATTTGATGAAGACCAGTGGTGTCTACAAGTTAAATTGTGACGATTGCGATGCCTTTTACGTGGGCCAGACAGGGAGGAGCTTTTCTGACAGAAAAAAGGAACATATCCGAGCGTTTCGTAACAACAACCCTGAAAGTTCCCATTTTAGTAAACACTTGCTAACTACTGGACATACCAGCGATTTTGAAATGACTGTGCTTCACCGTTGTGAAAAAAGTTTTAAACTCGATGCTCTTGAGACTTTTGAAATTGTTAAAAACTCCTCCAAAAATATTGTAAACGAATATTTGTTTCCTAACCATTCCCCTCTATTACAAGCTATCATCCCTAACCCCTCCCTCCTCGCTCCACCTCAAACCCATTAGTTTCCCTTTCCCCCCCCCTTTTTCGTTCGCCAATCCTTTTCCTTTACCTTTCAATATTCCTGCTCCTTCCAATAGTTGCATTAATCTTCCTCCTATCCTGATTCATTGTATTCTATCTTCACTTTCACCTTTCTCATTGGTTCGGTGTTTGTATAAATTCCGAGTGTTTCGCCCTTTGTTTCACCTGATGATGTGGCTTCGCCACGAAACCTAGGTCGTGTATCTTTTATTTTGTGGTATAGTATAAGAAATTTATCTTGGAGAACTTTGTTGTCACACACTACCACCAAGTGAGACCTGAGACTGTGATGTTTATTTATATCATGTTGTACTGATGACTTCTGGAGAATAATAACGGTCATATTTTATTTGTATTATATTCATCTCAAAGTCTTACTTTTAGTCATTTATCATCAAGGAAGAATAAATATGAAAAAGTCCGACGGGATCGGGAAACGAACCCTGGTCGGATCGGACTTTTCTCATGTCTATTCTTCCTTGGGATTTTCCCTAGGTGCACGCCGTTTCGTTCAAATTCACCCAAAACCCATTCCTTATTTATCATCTGTCAAATTTACCGCAATTCGCTTTGATGCTAGGTCTGATTAGTTACTACTTTCGTTTAACATCTCTCTATTGCCACCAGATTTATTTTCTACATTATCTAAAAATAACCAGAGGAAATCAAATAGAAAAAGGGACCACTAAAATTTAAAAATATTATTAATTCAGTGAAAGTGAAAAGTATAAACTACATATTTAATTGATTTCACGGAAAAGTACGGGTAAAGACGATTTTGGACATTCTCTCGCCATCAGACGTATGAACAAGAAACAATTGAGAATATGCCGACGATAAATGATGTAGAAGAAGGGAAATGGAAAGGATAGGATGGTAGAAGGGGTGAAAGAAATAAAAGGATAAAGGTAGAGGATACAGGAAGACATCAAGGTACATATTACTTATGGTAGGAATTAAGAAGGCCTTGAGATAAATTCAGGTCTATTAGAGTAGCGGTGTCTTAGATGTGAAAAGGGATTTTTAGTAATAATTTGTGGGTAGTCTGTATGAAGGGGGGAGTATCTTATCCAAGAAGTTGGGTTTGAGCCTTTTCTAAAGAAAATAATGATTAAAAATCCACAAGCCAAGAAAGTCGTAATTACTTTATGATAAAAGGATTAAATCTAGAATGTCTTATAATTATCATCATCTAGTATATATCGATAAATCAAAATATTTGTCCACCCGAAGCCAGTAAATACCTCTAATAAAAATAGAAATGAACCTTATTTTTCGTTGTCAGACCTTTCATAACCGGTACAACTTAAATAGAAATTTTAGCCAGAGGAATCTAGGAGTAAAATCATAAGAAAATTATTATTTTATATCATTGTTCACTAAAAATTTGGCATAAGTTGTATTAATTTACACCAGGATTGATAACATGCAACTGGAAAGAGAAAAAGACAGCAGTTATTGCAAAGCGTTTCTAACAAATGCAGCGTTCAATAACATTAATCGACGCCGAAAATTGTATAGTAAGTATTTAAACGATCAACGTTCGGAATAGAAGAAATTTTCATCTCAAGGAGACCATAAACGACCTCAATAAACAGAGTTATTCATAGCGCCATTGTGTGCTCCCTTTATGGCATTGCACTCACATACATGTAGCTCAGAGAGAACGGTAAAAGTAAAACACATGACCCTTCGTTTTTTCTAGTATGCCTCATTCAAAACCCATACCAAATATTTTGATAGCTAATGGTGGAGGGATTGAGAACGGCCTTCTAGCTGAAAGCTTACCAAATAAAGAGAAAGATACGTTCATAACAGTATTGGTTTTCATAGAGATAATTTATCAAAAAATGGAAAATTTACATAAGATCAAAGTAATTCATAAAATTCATTTCTCGAAAGCTTATAGAAAACAGTACGAAATCGCAAAAAGAAGAATCTATATTGAATTCCTTGTCTATGGCTCTTGTCTCGATTTCGTATGACAACTATCAAATAAACAACCAATAAGAATCACAAGTTTCCTCTTAAGAAGGAGATTAGAATAAACATTGAGTACTTCATAGGAAGTTCTCTCAAAGTATCGTAGTTACGATGCGACTGCTTACGTTTCTTAGTCGTCAACATCGCATAGACAATACTAAAGAAAAATTTAAAAATTAATATTACTTATTCCAATTGTGATTATATAGTTCTATAATATCAAGTTCGGCTACTATCTTTCTCTTATTTCAACCTATCCCTAGCAATAAACTCAATAATTGAGGAAATATTTTTGAAATGAAAGTTTCATTAGTAGGAAAAAGATTGGCAACAAAGAGAAGAGGGGGTTAAAAAATCACCGAAAACGGTAACGTGGTTTATGCACGACTCCTGTGAAATGCGAAATTGTGAATAATCAGCCTACTAATAAATTCGGCCGGTATACCGGTCGTAATTAAGGTTTAATATTTTATATCTGAAAATCAAGAGTAGATATGAAAAATAATTATTCTGTAATTCACAGAGGAGAAAAAAGGGATACATATATCATAATCGTTAAAACGTAGGATGTGGCACAAATCCCCCTCTGAGAACGGGGAAAGAAGCCACTTTGATCCCCTTTAGAACACTTATTCTGATGCATTTCATCCCTTGCGCTGTAGCTTTAATTATCATTAGTAACAAAGAAGTAGCGGTCATTAACACATTCCGCTTTCCCATCTACTGTATATACCCGACACATGATAGGAGATGTGCTCGAAAGGAAAGACAGCTGTGCATTCTTTGCATCATAATCGTACTAGGTAATTTTAGTTAACTAGAGGAACCGTGGATAGATGGTTATTTCATAAAATAGCATTTATTTACCCCTTGGTTCGTTAGCCTCAGCAGTGTATACGTAATTTCAGCATGATTTTGTAAGCACCTAATGAAGCGCATGATTCCTTTCTTTTCCAGAAGAAAATGTAAAATAAATCATGGCAGATGAAGCATTCACTTAATTATATTGGCTCATTTAGAATTCAGAGATTACTTTAAAAAAATTCTCAGCGTGGGCTTCTCAGCGAAACTTCTTAAATGCTTGGATAGAAATTTGTACTTTAGAGAAATTTACCTACTTTTGAGAGAAATATTTGAGAGATCTGTAAGACTTCATTTTATTTCTCGGTAGATACAATAAAATAATTTCAGGCTTGGGCTTTGCATTTATTATGGAAGGAAAATAACTTTATCACAATGAAGTATTTGTGCGTTTGATGATAGAAACTGAAATTTCTGTTAGATAATTCTTCGATTTAATTCAAACTGTCACTGTCTTTTAATGAGAAGGACACTTGAGGCACGAGATTCATTCTTACGCCAACGGCCACTTACCAACAAGAAGTAATATTGTTATCTACATTAAGTCCGATAGCAACTCTCTGTGCTCAGCTTGAAAGTTTTTCAAAGGAAAACGGCGCATTGGAAAATAAATATAATACTTTTCAAATAAAGAATTTTCTCTCAAAATATTATTCTTTCCTTGGCCAAATTTTTTTGAACGTTATTGAAACGAGATTTAAATCTTTTCAATGCCGAAACCTGAAAGTTCGAAACGCTAAAAATTAAGCTCGTTAAATGTATAAAAATCAATCCAAATCTTGTTGTATGTTTAATAAATTTGAGCTTATTTTTAATCGATCTACGGTTTTCATTGTTAAATTCAACAAAGTTATATATTAATCAATTTCATCATATTTATATTATATCTATTCTTCCGCATTCCTGAAAACTATATATAGAGAATGTGTTCTAATCTATACTGATCTTCATTATAACACTGATAAAATATATTCCATTACGAACCCATTCCATTCGGATCGCTTGATTCTTAAGTCTGACTCACAATCAGAAGAAATAATCCGCGTGACCTCTTAAAAAATCATCACAGCCGAAGTATTTTGAAACATTACGTAATGAACGGATTGCCTTATCTTTATTTTGCTGTTAGCTGATGGTAAAGGGTTCCGCGGGTTCGGCGTATTTAGACCAAAATGAATTAGAAACCTCTGTGGATGCACAAAATTATTTATCTCGCAGTTCATGTTCTTCTTGTTAATAGAATAATAAAATGACCTTCCATTTGGTCTAAATAGTTTTTTTAACGATTCACCGAATTCTCAATATTGTTTTCGTAAAAGTTGAAGTAAAAGCTAACGTTTTATTCTTGAACAACGTTCGTTAAATTCCCAGAATGTAAGAGAGTATTAATGAAATATCATTACATTTAATGGAAATTATCAATGAGGAGGTGTCAAATAATGAAATAATGAAGGGAATAGTCTTCCGAATTCCTCAGTTTTTGGACATATCTACGGATGAAAGTTTTTCTTCTTATCAGTGCCAGTAGGTCGAAGCCTGTGATGATGTCATTCTTAAATGTGCTGCTAAGAACCGGATTCTTTAAATGAGAGGAAGGAATACAAATAGGCTAGGATAAAAGTCGAGCCAATTGTGGTCACTTAGATTTTCAAATGTGGAAAGGAAATTGTTTGGTTAGGTTTGACGAACTTCCCTTAAAATGATTTCACCAGACGTGCTGAGTGCAAGTACGATTATTTTGAACGCTAGCTCATCCCCTCGTGAGTAATGCGATTCTGCAACAAGTAGAAAAAGAAAAATTGTATATTCATGACCTCCTTTCCGGATACCAAACTACGGAGATTTCAATCTTCTAATTGTAGGAAAACAATTGCAGAGAGTAATACTACTATAGCTACATTTTTCGTAATAGCATTAGCTTTATGACATTATTTACGAACTCGTTTTTTATCTTTCATTAAAACAAGAATCGTGGTTTAAACTTACTAAGTAAAGAGTCAACTCGATAGCTTGAAGACTGTCAGAAACTTCAGGTTATGCTGTCTTGAAAATGCTGAGAATGCAAGCGTAAATATTTTTTTAAAAGCAGTTCCAATGATGAACTACGCCCAAAACCACTCAAAATGAAGACGTTTTTACCATTTTCATTATCCTTGCACCGAAGTGTATTTACAAAATAATCACATAGAAAAAGCTTACTAATACTCATTTCTACTTGAATCCTCACACTGTCGACTTTTCGTTTTCATCTCTTTGTATAATTTTTCCAAATTGCAAAAATATCGGGCATAGAAAATACGTGTTCCCTATGTGGATATTATAATTGTAAGATTTAATTAGCGGCATTTCTTTCGAATGTAAAAGCATATATAGAAAAGCTGACAGAGAAGTAGCAAGGGCGACATTGAAATTTTGCTTGATTCCACGAGACACGTTATCGGTAGCAACTAATATATGTTAATTATACGCAATATTCGCGAAGAACATCTAAAGAACATTCGAGTTTTGCTGGGAGTTGATCAAATTGGGATATTTGTGGGTGTAATTATTTATTATAAATAACAGACTTTGTTTAAGCAATAAAACCTCTTTCCAAGAATGGATTCCGGTTACGCTATTGGTTTGCTTATTGGTAATTGCTAAAATGCATGTAGGAGCAGGACCTGATACCTATGGGTAAAATATATCCCCTAATTTTTTGATGTCAGGGAAGGCATCAGGTTATAAAAATGGTGCGAAAACTTAAATTATTCGCCATCTTCATTCATCATTGCCGTAGTTGATTGGAATAGAGCTGGGAGGATGGGAGTCGCAGGTACGAAATTACGAGAGTTTTCCATTGTGAAAGGGATTCCCGGGTAGCCAAGTGGATAGCTCGTTCGCCTTTTGTGTGCGATATGACCTTTACCATCGAAATACTTTTAAAAAATATCCCACTTAAACTTGTGAAAGCGCTTCTGCAACAAAAATCTCTATCAATGAGATATATTTCATGTGTTTGTGTGCAAGACTAAGAAATATGTAGTTGTTTACTTTTCAAGATGGGTATGATCACGTGAAAACTACCAAGGTATGAATTATCCTGAATAATGGCTCACTTTTATTATTGAATTATATTAACAGCATTATTAATAGCGTTATTGTGCCGCACTCATGTAAAAATTTTCCATTTTTAGCATTCTGACTCAGTATGGAAGGCTATGGCAAACATCTTCACCTGAATTTTAGGTTCAAACAGGCTTTAATACCTAGCAAACAACGAGGGCATATTTCTATCTTCGTAATCTCTTGTTGAAATATTATTAAAAATTTATTTGATTCAACTTCCTGGCTTCACTTGGTTCCGATTATAAACCATTCAAATCCTCTGTAGCTGCAGTCTGACTGAAAGAGAATTATGAGAGTATTGGACTGACATCTCTCTTTCGTGCCACGCCCAACCACATTCATCGCCAGAGATGAAAAACAATAAGAACTGCGGCACTTGCTATTTTTAACAGAACCGTGACACTAATTGAGAGGAGAATCGGAGCACCATTCCCATTCGTAGACTCACTCCCTGCTTCCGATTTGTCATTAACACTCCGTCACTCACTCTTTTGAACGCTGACGCAATCACAGGATTCCACGTCTACGGATTATTTTCCGCACAGAATCCATCCCGGAAATTTGTGCCAATATTTGGCTACTGAATTTAACTTTAATCTTTACGTAATACATTGGATATTAAATTATACTGACACCTGAACCTACTAAAATCATTTTCGACGTTTCACTGCACCTTTCAGGCTTGTCCTAGCTTCCTAGTACATCGCTGTCACGTATCTCACGATATTAATTTTCACATCGATTAGTCTTATTTTCCTGATTTTACGTACTGTTTCCGATCTATGCTTTGTATGTATGACGTTATCGCACGCACGTACGCACGTTACCTCATCGTATCCGCCACAAAGCCTTCTGAGGATCTTGAATATAAATAACGTAGTGATTCAACGGGAAAAAGATTCCTCTGGGTCATGAGCGGGTTGTGCCTCTGTATCTAATTCCTCAGCTCAATCGTAGAAGTAATTTATATTCGAACGATACGTGAACTATTCTTTAAAACTTAATTCCGACGCTTGTTGTCGAAATTATTAAAAATACCTTTCTTGAACCTTTAATTTTTTGAATGATTACCTGATTTTTTAAAAATATATATTGGAAGTTTGGAGAAGATTTGCATATGGAATAGAGTTTGGTTCTAGGATTTTTCAGCACAGATAAACTGAAAGCAATTCTGCGAATGAGTTGCGTTGGTAATAAGCACCCGCGTAGGGCGATTCGGCCCCCTAATTCGCCTGATCATTTCAAACACAATAATCGAGAAAGAATCGGAAGAGAATATAATATAATTATAAATTTTATCACTTTAATATTTATGCGAATAGAGATTTTTTAGACAGATAGGCTTTTATAATGCCCTCCGATCCGAAAAATATTTCGTAGCCTTACTACGCAAGAAGCACCGCTGAAATATTATTTAAAAGATAAGATATATTGATTGATCTACCGTGCAGCAATCCTCGACACTAATATTTGCTGTTAATACTGCCTCTCCCTTTAAAAAGATAAGTTCAAGATGTAGAAACCTCAGGAAGCTGAGTAGTTTCATGTACGCACAGGTGGCTAGACACACCCATTTCGGGGTATAACTAACCATATGATACTCAGCTCGAGCCGAGCAATATTAGCTCGGCTAATTTGAAATACACATTTTGTAAAATTTTCAATAACGTAAGAAAAATACCTTGTTTTGGTGTTTCGGACTTAATATCTGTATTTTACTTTTCTTTGCTTGGAGGACACCAAGCAAAAGAAATTTATACGCTAAAAAGCTTAAAGTACCAGTAAAGATGATTTTTAAGAAGACAAACATTTTGTAAAATAAAATCTTTGATACACGAAAAACGACTCTAAAGACAGCATAGAGTGATATCCATCGAATGGCAATGTATCCAAATACCGCGAATTAAAATTTTAAATCCTTACAATAAATGTATTCAAATATATATGTGTTACTCTAAAACCGAAAGAGATGGCAACCCTTAAAAGCTGATAATTTTATCACTTATGATTTAAACATCATTCAATCAGATCACGTAACTGGAAAGGGTTTGAATTAAAAAATAACATATTAGTCAAAGTTTTATTACGCTAAAGTGAAATCGTAAAAGATTTTAATTTCGCATGTCTCAAGGCAGTGACGTCCATACATTCTAGACAGTGAAGTATATATATTCCATATACTCTAGACCTTCAAAACGTATCTGAGTAAGAAAACATTGTAATTAAAATAGTGTTCATATTTTACTCTCGTGAAAACTAACGATTTAACCGTCTTTAATTTTACTTCAAGCTTGTCATCTTTTCTTGAAAATTATTTTTTGTATGTCAGAACGTATTAACCTTGTGTCTTTCGCAGGTTCCGTAGCAAACTTTCGCTCTTGCTCAAACTTCATGCTGCATTAATCTTAGAGTTTGTTATATTTAGTCAGAATGAAAATTGTAAAATAGAAATGTTTAGTTTAATATCTTAGTATTCCCATAAAGAATTCCCACTTAGCGGCAAAAGTATCTCTTAGATCAAAAGAATGAGAAATTTGAATAAATCGAGGTTTCATCCCCAACATTATGAAGTACAGGAAAAGATCATCCTCGGAATATCTGTTTATCAGTCAGTAAACTGGTTGGTAAGAACTGCCTGTTATAAGTTGTCAGAAAATTTGTAATTCTCGAGTTCCAAAACAAAATATATAACTCTGTTCCTTTCTCTTCCTGCAGACTGTGCTGGTCCTAAAGGAGCTTTCCGTATTCAGTAGGTGATCGATTGGATAATAGTTCTGCGGAAAAATTGAACGACGAACACATTCGGATACAAAACTAGCAACTAACCGCTTGCAGCGATATCTCGTATAAAGATCTTTAGAAAAACTGTTTTAGGAAAGTAACCATATCAGGTTTATGTCAATAAAGTGGAGGATCTCAGTATCAAAATTGCCTTACATCAATGTAATCACGAGTGAAATGAAGAGGGAAAATAAATCGACATTCGACCACATTGACGCTGAAGACTAATGAAAATGTAAAAGTATATTTACATTAATTTACCCTACAAGCTGCCTTTCGGTGTGTAGCAGGGAGCAAAGGTATATATTTTGTCATTGCGCATGAACTATCATCGTAAAACTACACAATTATGATTTGTATTATATATATATCCTACACCCACCAAAGGGGACCGAGTGCAAATCTCATCCTGTTTCTTATTCTCCACTGCCTCAATCATTGTTATATTGAATTGTGTAAAAGTAAAGTGTGATTTCAAAAATTCTTAGGTTTGTATTTTATGCCCTCTGAAAAATAATAAATTTATGTTTCCAAATGCAGCCCCTTCAAACCAAGGGCCCGGATGATAGGCATCCACGGAACCTCCCTCTTTTATGGCGCTGCATCCATGGTAAATTGATGATCGATTAACGAACGAGTCGGAGAGCGAATATCTTCTTTGAACAGATAAGGTTCCTTAACTAATAATCAGTTTCTGTCGGAGAATAATCTCCCAAAAATGAAAACAGGACACAATTAGTGAAGTGTAGATCTTTTGTTGCCAATGCCTCTTATTGTTAATTCCTTGTTACCACAAGTTCTTACTGAAAAATCGTAAATTTTCATATTCTAAATTTTGAATTGTTTCACTCTTTACCCCAACTGTTGGAACGTTTTTAGTTGACGGTAGACAAATTGGTAGCCTTGGAAATTTCCTTGGGGTGATTCTCTAACACTTTCCAGTGAAGAGGTCGAGGACCTACAGCCACAAGTGATCGTTGAATCATGTTCTGGCAATGGTTGAAGTGTTTCTTTATTATTCTCGAGAAATATTTTTAGGAGGGAAGTTTATAACATCCTTTGAGTTCTCCTTCTCAGGATCAACAACAGTGTTTCTTCGAAATAAGGAAAAAAAGCAAAATGTTACCTAATTACTTAGCTGAATTCAAATTATTCCTTTTGAACAACTTCGGTTACTGAGACTTCTAAAAATGAGTTACCATTCAGAGATCAATACTGAAATCTAATCTTTGCGATACGGATCTTCAATCACATAACACTCATGTCAATGAAAATCGCATACCTTTGACAGAAATTGAATAAAGTAAAGATAATCCTAGATAAATGGATAAACGTCGACAAAACATTATGGTAAAATGGTATTTTATTAGAATTCACTGGATAAATCGTTTTGAATTTTTATTTCAATATTCCCGATTAACTAACGATGGAATGTATATGTGTGGCATCCTCATTACCAATCATGGAGAAATAAGAGATTACCTGAATCTGAACGCAACTATCGAATTGCGGGTTTTCAAAACTCCAACGTTGGTAACCTCTTCCGTCATACTATCGCAATTGTTATGTGGTGCTTGAAAATAGTATTTCTCAGCGCCGTGGGCACCGAAGACAGTAAAGAAGTTTGTAGGAGAAATTATATTTTCCGCATTGTATTTAATACCATAAATTATACATATTAGGGTTTAAATAGCTTAAATTTTCTTCAGGAAGCAATGTCACTACGTATATGATCCTTTAGTGCAGTACTTAAGTTCACCTCGGTGCCGAGAACTCGTTGTTATTTGAAAGACTTTTACAATGGTTTTCGAATCCATAGTAGCAGATTTACTTAATAGATTCCTGGGAGATTATGTTGAAAATCTCGACAGGTCACAGTTGAAAATTGGTATTTGGGGAGGTGAGCAAAAACAAGCTTTAAGCACGTTACGCTAAGATAAATTTTCCTTTAAAATATGGAAATTACTGACATAGACAGTGTGAATTGATAAAATGTGTAAAGAGTGCATTATGTAATTGGTCCCTGCCATTTTTTGTGTTTGTTTATTGCACCATCATCTGAAATATTCTCCTGTAATTTATTGTTTTGACAGGTGATGTCGTATTAAATGACCTGATATTGAAGCAAAGTGCGCTGAATGAGCTCGATCTACCAGTAAAAACTATATGTGGAAGATTAGGTACGTATAAGAATTATTTTTATGGAAATGATTTTATCCCAATTTGAAATTCCTAATGTAATAGGTTTTTATGACGATTCTTCATCCAATCAAAACAATTTTAATTATGTGCTCTAGTCATTAAGGGTACGCATTTTTTAAGAATATACTTCGGCAACACCTTTCTTACTCTCTGAATGGTTTCATTCCTTTGACTACCACACGGCAATACATTTCTTTCTCTTTAAATAGTACTGCTACCTGTGGTGTTGTATCTTTACAAACTACGCACTTCTCGTATTACCTGTTATATGTCAATATTTGGAAAACAATGATCACAAAGTAAACTCTGCAGAAAAATCTTAAGTTAAATGGTAAATAATTCATTAAATTTTTAAGAAGTCACTGATATTATCAAAGTTATCGGATCATGAGATACCGGAAAAGTACATATTACTTATTAGCAGATTAAATGCTTTGCTCTTTTGGAAATGTCATTTGAAACAGGCACTGAGGCAGGAATGATCTGCTGTTAGTATTACTAAACCCAATATAAAAGATTGATTTGATTAACCAGTGGTGTCGATTTTAATGCTGGTGTGTAATTTTGGAATTGAAAGCTTAGATAAAAGCGTTACATTTATATTCTCCAGAACAATTAAATAAGCTTTTAAGAGTCCCTTTTGATTTTAAGTTAATTATATTTTATGAAAACTTTAAAATGAAGTTCTATTTAAATTAATTATCTTGATTTGTTCATCTAATCAAACAATTTTACCATGTGAATGGAAAATTATCAATGAATCAAAAAACTCTCATTCCTCTCACATGTTTGATTCATCCAATCTCAATACCTTGGTGTCAGATTTCAACAATCATTTTACTAGCCTTTACCTCATGTGCTCAACCTTCTAGTCCTTTTGATTACCAGCATATTTCCAACTCTTCTTCTTTGTACCTCTCGCCTCTTTTTGAAAATAAGCTGAAAATCATCACTATAAAGTGGTGGCCATAATCTCAATGCTGGTATTGATGGAATACCAATCTTTATTATTCAACTTTGTTTTGACTTAATCAAAAGTCCCCTACTGCACCTTATCGATACCTCTTTTCTGGAGGGCGCTTTCCCCTGTGCTCTCAAAATTTCCAAAGTCATTCCTTCATACAAGAAAAATGGAAGTCCTCAAGATTTTAACTCCTACAGACCTATTTCTATTCAAAAACAGTTTTCTAAACTTCTTCATTCTGTTCTTGATGACAGACTTAATGCATGTCTTTGACTACATAAAAGCATATTCATAAAGCATATATATATATTATAAGCATTTGATATTCTTAATTACAATCTCCTGGCAAAAAAACTGGATAGAGTTTGTTTCAGAGACCTATTTCAAAATTCATTACTGTCATTCAAAAAAGATCTCAGCAAGTTATCATTTCTAAAGATGGCATTAAGTATACATCATCTCCAAAAGTAATCAATCAGGGCTCTATCCTCAGCCCAACACTCTTTCTTATATACATAAGTGATCTCCCTGATTACATTAACCATATACAGGACTGTAATTCTATCCTATATGTGGACAACACCAATATTATTATTTCCTCAGCTACTCCTATAAACCTTCTTATAGCCAGCAATCTCACTACCCAGAAAATTTACTCTTTTGTCATTAAATAATTTAATGCTGAGAAATCTCAAATTATTCATTTTTCTTATTAAAACAAACCTACATATGAACTAAACATGCACTCCTGGATGGTAACTTTGCACCCCAGATTGGCTCCTGAAAATTTCTTGGCATTGATTTCAACTCTCATCTTTACTGGATGTCACGTGTAGATAAGCTTCCTAGATAAACTCAGTCTTCTTTGTTTTCTCCCCCCACCATTCGCTCTTTATATCAACTGAAGTTCCTCTCCCTCTCTCTCTTATGGACTATTTCACTTGCATATTGTATACTGTGTACTATTTTAGGGGCTAATCCTCCCAAGCTTTTAAAATTTCCAAACTGCAAGAGAAAATTCTGAGACTGATGGCTACTGCAAGGTATGATGAACCTAATTCAAATTGTTACCTCTACCATTTATGGTCCTCTACCTTTAAATGCAAATTTAGATATATTCCAACAGAGAATGTTTTATTTGAATCTGCTAGTCTTGCATTGATTATTATATTGCTTATTGTTAATTTTAATTTGATGAAATTGATTAACCTATATCTTGTACTGGACCTTTGGGTTAGTGAAATGTTATTATTATTGAGAAATTTGTAATTCAAAATTAGCCAGATTCCTGATTGGATTTAGGTGAAGAATTATGTAATTAATTTGAAAAATATTTGTTTCAGTGGTTTTTGTTGCATATATTTAGCTTTTCTGTTGAGAAACAATTGATGATTTTTATAGGATTGCTTTTTTATCACTATTCTGATATCCCCAGAAAACATGATCTTTAACTCAATATCCCCTGATGAAGAATCATCAAAATTGAGAGTAAAGTGAAATTATTCATTGACCACCTAGTAAAAGCTGTGTATCAAGTTGAGAATTTAATTTTCAAACTGAACTAATCTTTTCTCTATATACCCTCTATAGGTTTCATTATCAGTTACATCATGCAAATCTTTAAAGCTGACCAAAATATAAAAATAGAAATGGCAAATATGAAAGAAATGGAGTTTAATATTTCATTGCCATGGTAATTTAACAGATTCTAAGAGGAAGACTCATCAGGGATATGTGAGACTTTTTTTAAAGCAGATAATTCACATGTGTAAATTATTGTCTTTTTATGAGCTATCTCTATGATATCAGAAATTAAAAAAACCTCCTTCTACAGTAAACCATAGTTTACTGGACAGAGTGAATGTATTTTATTTATATCCCAAATATTTAAGATCGATTTACATTAGTTATCACCTCTCATAGGATGTGATCTAGTTAAAGATATTCATTTTGTATGCAAACAAATATTTTAACTCTTTCCTTTATCTTTTGTGTCATTATGTATATTTCTTCTAGTATTCATGAGCTTATGAGTATCGGGTCCATTAATTCCTTTATTCTGTTTATTTTCATTCCTTGCCTCTTGAATTCCTGTTATTATCCCACATGTAGTCAATGTAAACCATAATATAGTTTCACATATTTTTTTAAAATTCTAGGAAAACTAACTTTGAAGATCCCATGGAAAAACTTATATACTGCTCCAGTAGAGGCCTCCATAGAAAGATTATTTTTGCTAGTTGTTCCTAGTAGTGATGTAAAGTATGATGCTGCCAAAGAAGAAAAATACAAGCAGGAAGTTAAACAGAAAGAGCTCCAGAGGATAGATAAAGCAAAACAAGCTGAAAAAGGTTGTATATTTTGAATTTTATAATTATTCAATTGCCCTCAGAACAATATTGAAGTGAGTTGTTGTATGAAAATTGCTCAAACGTATTTAATTTGCTGGTATTTTTTTTTAACATAATCATTTAACCAATTTAAAGAGTAGGAATGGTCCTGTGTTTTCCCGATTAATTTCATGTAAGAAGCATTATTGGGTTTCCAAGTGATAACTCAATTGGAAACCCCAGAAGTCCTCATCCATCAGATAAAATATTAATGGCAGTAAAGTGAAAATATTATATTAATGTTAAATATTACTCTTTAAGCTTTAATATCCATCTTTCAAGTCATTTACTATTTTAAAACTTGTCTTCTGTATAGGTTGTCCTTTATCAATAAAGTTTCCTCTGCCAAGTTTTGTTAAGTAATATATAATGGATATTTCAATGTTTTCTTTCACCTTTTCCAAGAAAGAGGATTTGCAGTTATCCTCAATTTTTATAGAAATGATAAATTACTCTTCTATATCTTCTCATAATGTTTGAGTATTACGTTTAATAATAACATAAAGAATATTAGGATATTCTCTGATTATATTTGAGTCAAATTTGTTTGTAATATGAATGAGTTACATTTTTCATATTAGGTAATGCCAAATGATAAAATGAAGATAATGGCAGCATTATATTTTTGTATTTATGTGATTTAATGAACATTGTATCTTTATATATATCTATATATTAATAACTCTATATTTATACCTTGTCCTTCATAATTTAGGAGATGCAGACAAGAAAAATGATACTTTTGTTGAAAAGTTGGCAACTCAGATAATCCGTAATGTTCAGATTTCGATCAAGGACATCCATATACGATATGAAGATAAAACAACCTGTCCCACTCAACCATTTTCTGTGGGCTTCACTCTTCATTTGCTTTCTGTACAAACTACTGATGATCAATGGAAGCCATATGTAGTTAAGGAAACAGAGCCCAAATTCCATAAGGTAAGTCAAGAGAATTCAGTAATCTGAAAATATTTCTTTGGTTTTAATAATTTCTTTTGACCCTGATATCTAGGGATTATTGCTTTATAAACTACAAAACGGCTTCATGATAATCTTTTACTACACCCCAAGAACTCTTGCAGTGTAAAATTTAAAAAGTAAAAAAGTTTATTATGAAGCCGTTTTGCATTTATGAATACCAAAGTGAAACCTGAGTCTGTGTCGTTTTCTTAACTTATTAAATATATCAAGAAGTAATGTTTTGGGTAAGCATAATTTCCTTCCAGAAAAGCCAGTTACAAAATCTGGGCCATTAGTTGCTTTGGTTAAAATAGATTGCTGTTTATCAAATATAATTCTTTTGTTTACGTCTGCAATAATAACCAGAAAAGTTAGCCTCTGTTTTGTCTATTCATTCAAAAATTACAAATTTTAAATTTAAATTCATCCTGATAACATCATTCAGTTTGGTCTCATAACTTGACAATTGAAATTCAGGCAAAAATTACATCTGGAATGGCAGCTGTGGTTAATTGTTGTAGGCCTGAAATTATAGTCTTACAATTAAACAATAGATTGTGGACAGATTTGTGTTTTAACACTTGTATCACTGTACTGATTTCATAAGAATCCTCCTGTGATCTCTTTCATAGTTTTCCTTCTATTATTTTTTCAAATCTTTTGGACAGTCTTCTCTATTTTGTTTACTATTTGATACACATTGAGAAGGATAGTACAATGTTACCAGTCAGGAAGCATAGCACATCTCATTTTTTAGATATGTTGCATCCAATATATTTTGGTATATATATATATCCTCATATATATCCTTATATATATATATCCTATATTATCCTCATTCCCCCCTATATATATATATATATATAGGGGGGAATGAGGATAATATAGGATATATATATATAAGGATATATATATAAGGATATATATATCCCCCCTATATATATATATATATATATATATATATATATATATATATATATATATATATATATATATATATATATATATATAGGGTAAAATATATATATATATATATATATATATATATATATATTATTCCTCATTCCCCCCTATATATATATATATATATATATATATAGGGGGGAATGAGGATTCTTTTAATGTCATTGTGCACTTTAGTTATATACTCAATTTAATTAAATTACTTTTCTCTTTTCAGTTTGTAGATTTGGTTGGTTTGGCTGTGTATTGGAATTGTAGTCAAAAATCCTTTATAGATTATACTGACAAGCAAAAGATGGAAATGTTTCAAAAAGGCATAGCTTCGAGGAATTATCAGCCAGATGACTATACGTACCGTAAGCATATTGTAACTGATCCTGAGGAAATTTCTTAGTATGAATTTTATTTACTTATGTTAGTATAATTTTTCATAACTCATATGATTAATGTTTTTATTAACATAATCATGATACAATTTAAGTAATTGTTTCCTTTTATTTACTTATTCATCAATATCAATTTTTAAATTTTTATCATTGCATAACTTGGAGAATATGATTGTTTTTTTTATCTTATGTTTTTCTTTCTCAATAGTTTTGGGTCCAATTGACTCTTCTGCACAACTCACTCTTGCTCCACGACCTGAAATTATGGTTCCAAAATATTCAGAACCCAAAGTCCATGTTAAAGTTGAAATGCAGGAGTTAAGTTTGGGTGAGTACAAAATAGCTCATCCTTCACATCCTTCATCTATTGTCGTATTTTTTCCTAGCATTAATATTAATAGTATTAAATATGTAAAAAATAGCTTTTGTAACTACTATATCCTAAAATATTAATTTTATTTAGTTAATAATATTGCAAATAGATACCCAGGAAGGCTTACAGTTTATTTTCCTAATTTTTTAACAGGAATCGGGAAATACCAATATCAAGATGTTGTTCAGCTATTAGATGCATTTGAGAGATTAGAGAATGCAGCTCGCTATCGGAAGTACAGGCCAAATGTTAATGGATATAGGGGCCACTATAAAGAATGGTGAGTTCAGAGAATTTGAAGGTTTGAATTTAATTGAAAAGATAATATATAAAAGAACAGCTACAAGTATCTTGAGATAGCTTTCTGACAATATGCTTTTCATTTTCAGGTGGCACTTTGCCTTTGAATGTATACTTTCAGAAGAGATTACTCGTAAAAAGCAAAACTGGGACTGGAACCACATAAAGAAACATAGAGCTTTGTGCCGTAAATATTCTGAAGCTTATGGTGCAATGCTGATGAGCCCATCTTCAAAATTAAAACCAGTTATTGAGGAATGTGAAACATTACTGGATGTTTTTAACATAACATTAGTACGACAGAAAACAGAATTGGAGGTTTGTCTCAAGAAGTTCCATTTCATTTTATGAAATCTTGTTTTTATTTTATGACAAGCTTTCTAGCAAATTACTTTGGGGTCAAGCTTTTTATAAAAAAAGACTCGCTTTGAGTCCATATCTTTTGTAAGGTAATATAAATTGCAAAGAGTTCCTCATCAATTTTAATGACTACATTTATCATAGATGAAATAATAATGTTGTACCTTTAAGAGTTTTCACAAAATTCAAATTCATTAAAAACATCAGGACTGTCAAAAAATTTCTTCTTAGTTTTTAAAAAGATATCGTAAAAGCTGGGAAATAATATTCTTAGGATGGATAGATATGTATAATATCATATGTATAATAATTCATTAATTACTGTGTATTAGTTTTGATAAATATCTCAATTTTTAATGTTTTCAACTTGTTTTGATCAGGTTGGGCGTAAGATGATTAAAAAAGAGGAAGAGAAGGCATCACAGGGATGGTTTTCTGGATGGTGGGGAGGCAGCAAGAAGAAATCCAATGTTGAAGAGACAAATACTAATGACATTGGTAATTATTTATTATTGTGATATGATCCTGGAAATCTTTTCTTCGATTTAATTTGTGTGTGTGTGTGTGTATTGTAAGGAAAAAGAGAAAAATATCGTCTTTTGTATCCATAGGAAATAAATTGGAATCTATGTATTTATACTAATAACTGATGAGGTAACTCAAAAGTATGTAGAAAAATCTTTATGTTAATTCTTTCATGAATATGAGAATATTTTAAGGGATTTCAGGACTTGAGAGACAGGAACTATTATTGATGTGTGTGGTGATACTTATTCTTTAAGATTATTCTACCTATGACACATTCAAAAATCTTCCTCTTTCTTTACTACATATTGCTTGTTTCTTGTGTGCTCTTCTTTCTCTCTGCTCCAATTTGGACTTCGGTGAGCATTTTTGAAAGTATTTTTGAAACAGGCTACCACTGTTGGACTAACTTTTACCTAAGATTAATATAATCATTATCATATTTGAAGGAAAAAAATCTTTGAAAATTAATTACATTTTGATTCATATAACTTTTTTGGTTAATTCTATGGATTTATTTCAGATCACATGCCTCTGAGTGGTTTCAGTTCAATTTTCTCGCTTTCTCTTCTTTATAAAATGGATGAATGGAATTTTGTTGATACCCAATTTTAATATCATCAATTTGAATTTGTTTGGTTGGAAAGGTGTACAATTTGACTTTTTGCAGTTGTGAAATATTAATGCAAACATTTTGAGTCTTAGTTTTAATTTTAAGAAATCAACTTCTTAGAAGGGAACATCTGTTATGCAGGAATGAATTATTGGGATTCTATTGCATCATATGGAATATCTATTCTCTCTCTCCCCTGATTAATATATTAATAACATGCTAAGCTGTTACCTGCGATAACAATGTCTGTACATCAGTCTTTTCATATTTTCCCTTCTTGTTTTGATAGAATATCCAACGTTGCATGAAGTATTCTCTGTAAAAATGTGTAGAAAGGTTATTATTGAATTCCCCTTATAATTGTACTTCCTTTGGTACCCTCATTTTAGGTATTAGTATATGAAAGATAATGAGCTGACAATGGTTTACATTAAGTACTTAATAAGAAAGCCTGTTTTCCTCAAAAGTAATTTTGTACCTCTCAAATTTAACTTTGTATTTAGTTGAAGGTTATGTGGAATGTCTGACACAAATAAGGATTTATATTCAGTCATTGAAAGTTAATATGAATTACATGAATGTAAAACTGAAATATTGAAGTTTTAAACCTTGATTAGTGTTTAAGTTTGTTATCTTTCACCAAGAAGTAAATGTAAAGTAAATGTTGCTGTTTACAGTGTCACAGTTTGAAATGGCAATGACTGATGAAGAAAAGAAGAAGCTCTACCGTGCCATTGGCTATGGAGAGGGTACTGTGGCTCCAGAACAGTATCCTTCTACTTTTGTGGAATATAGCCTCTCTTTCTTGCTCAAGAGGCTAGTTGTGGAAGTATGGGAAGGTGATCTGAAGTCTGGCTCCACTCTTAAGGTCAAAACCATTCTGAATGCTCGGATGTCAGGAGTGAAATTCGACATTGAGAAAAGGCCAATTTCTGCTATGAGGTTAGAGTTGCTTGCTTTGTAATGTTTAAATGGTCGAAATTTAAAAAAAACATGATTGTTTGAGGTGTGATTTGGAGGATCTCTCTCCTAATCGTGGAGAAATAAAAACACACTTTGTAATAAAAACTAGGTCACTTTTATGCAAATATTTTTGTGGACTCTACATAGTGTTTTTATTTCTCTGTGATTAAAAAGTAAAATTGAAGAATTATTGATGTAGATCCTACAAATACTTTGTACGATAGGGGGTGAAAATGTTAGAGGTGAGAAATGCTTTCTGAAAGTGAGAGCAAGCCATAAACAATGTCTTTGTCTAAATCTTAGGAAATTCTGAGGAAATATTACTAATTATGAAAATAATTTTCTCTCACTTTGCTTTCATATGCTCAAATCATCAACCTAGTCTCTAAATCAGTCATTCTTCATCATGTTTATTAAAACTACTTTTCTGAAAGGTTTGACATTTATGCTACTTACTCCTTCACTTATTCAGGTATGCCCATAGGTCTCTTGATTTGCTGAATGTCAGCTGCAAATTAAACTTGCATATTCAAATCACTAATTTAATTTTTCTTCCAGCTAGATTGTTTATTGTCTCTCTCTTTAGCGTTTTAACCTTGTACTTAAACTAAACATGCTTCCTTTATGAACATCAATCAGAACTATAATTTTATTAAAGGTGAAATTTTTGTGATTTTTACCATTTTTTAATGCCACTTTGTTTGCATGTATGTCGAAAATTCTAATTTGTACAAGAATAAGTGTCTGTAAGGAATTATCTGAGAGAGGCAGAAAAAACCTCATTCAGATTCATCCACATGATGTGGTTAAAGAGTTAAAATACTACAGAGACAAACAGCATGAAACTGATGACAATTTGGTGTTAACATTCTGATTATATATTAATGTTAATGAGTTAATGCACCAGCACAAACTCAATTGAAATAGACCATTAATTAGAACTGCTTCACTCTTACTTTTGATGTAATAATTTGCTTACTAAGCTCCCTTTAAACATCCTTCGATGGTAGTTTAATTCTCTCTAGACTTAAAATTTTAATTGAATAATTTATGAAGTATTTTTCAAATGGTCTAAATATTGAGGTAACTTTGTTCTATTCAAGCATTTTTATTATTACCAAATTTCTAATTTGAATGACCTTTCCTTCTTTAATTTTCCCAATTTTTCCCTCTCTATGATTCTTAAGCTGGTAAAAGAATGGAAGGAAGTCATAAAATTCTCTCAGTTGAAAATTGTAGCTTATTTTATGATTCTGCCAGCATGATTGATTAATTGCATATTTCATGGGCTTGTTTCTTTCTTCTCTCTTTACCATCTTTCTTTTTCCAAGACGTTATTGGTTAGGCCTTATACATAAATACTGGGGAGATTTGGTGACTGGCAAAATCCATGTAACATTTGTTCTTTGATGATCTTTAGTTTTAAGCCAATGTTTTGGTGTTCCATCCCAAAAAGTATTGGTCTCATTAAAACTGCAATTCTTATATCATTCTTTAATATCCAAAACTGATGTTTCTCAGGAAATATATCTGCCTGAAGACAACTACTTGAATGAATTGATCTTGAAGGTTTTCTGATAGAATTTATCTCCTTAAAAATACTGTTATGGTTTTCTTTAATAGGGTAATATCTGGTATTTCTCGACTTGAGGTGTCTGGCTCCCCAGCCAAAGATGGCAGCTTGCCCTTGCTTGTGGCTCCTCCTGGACAAATTAAGGCTTCTAAAAGCTCAGATGATGATGAATTGCTCCATATTTTCTTTGAGACTGATCCAATTGATGGAAAATGTGATCGCCGTTTGAGAATTCGAGCTGCTCCTCTCCACATAATCTATGATGCTGCCACCATCAATTCTGTTGTCTCAGTGTTTCGACCCCCTCGAGGTGTTCAACTTGAGAGGTTAGTCTAATAATATGATTGCTCAAGTTTACTCAGAGAATGAGTTCATTAATTTTAGTCATTGGCATTGGACAGGTTGCGAGCCGCTGCTATATCTGGGATGGAAGAAATCAAGGAGAGGTCATCAACAGGCTTACAGCATGCTATTGACAATCATAAGAATCTTGACCTGGAAATTAACATCATGTCATCAAGGATACTCATACCAGAAAATGGAACCCTCACCAAGTAAGTTAGCTGGATGAAATCATATAAATTTGATTCTTAATTATTGTTGGTAAAACTTAGGTAATGATTTCAACTACTATCACTGTGTATCCACTTATTCACGTTTTATAGTATTCTATTTATCCTAATATCCTAAATTTCATTAATGTATGCTTAATTCCTGTCTGTTAATTTGTTACTTAGGAATTAAAATATTTGTTGACGTGTTGTTAACTTGTGGGCTTTCTGTCCTCCAAATTTCCACCCACTGCAATCACCTACCTTCAAAATGTGTATAAAAGATACTCTTCTTTTATTTTTTAATATTATTTTTTGTGCCTGTATTGCCTTGAATTTTCAAATTCTTTTATGTTTTAAAAATGTTGTGTGAATATATCAAATTTTCCAAAGTAGAATCATTTGCCTGTTTTATGATCTTAGCTCATGATATTATTATATAATAGTAAAATTCATTTGGAATTATAGGAAGTCTATGAAAGGAAGGGGAAACTGTTAAAGAAGAAATATCATTAAACATTAGTCTTGATTAACCTAAACTTGCCTTACCCAAAATTGTGGGACTCAAATAAACTATCTCTGTATATATAAAACCTTTTTAGATGTTATTTTGGGCATCTTTCACTTAAACTCTTTACTTAAGTGATACGTAATTTTTATGCTATTTTTGCCGAATCACTGTTCATTCCTTCAATCAGAAAAAAAAAAAATATATATATATATATATATATATATATATATATATATATATATATATATATATATATATAATTACCATATATATATATATATATATATATATGGTAATTCATGTTATCTTTGGACATTTTCTGTCACTAAATGACAACTCTAAATTTAATTCTTCGTTCTAAATTGGAGATATGTCTGAGATGTCTTACATTGTTTACAATACCAAATCTTTTGTATGAATAATAATAATAATAACATGAATTTTATTTGTGGTAAGATTGAGACTATTGACTCTGTAACCCTTTGTCATGTGAAATTTAAAGATGGAACTTAAAAAAGCCACATTTGAAAAATACTTTGTGGCTTTAAAAACCTTAGTTTGCACTTAGGAAAAAATACATCAGGAAAACACCCATGAGTACTTGATGAGGGGAATGTGAAAAAAAAACATGAAACCTACAGATAGTTAACTCATATTTATGCATTTATTAATAATTTCCAATGATTATTCTTGTGATTGATGATACCCTTGGTGAAATGTCTTGGCTTTTTAGGGTTTACCAGATTGTTTCAAATTTTGGGAGAAATGGTACTTAATTCATATATATATTTCCTGGGATGATGGAAACACCTCTACTTTTAACTATGTCATCTTTTTCTGTTTTAGAGATGCAGCCTTTCTTATTATTAACCTTGGTGGATTAATGATGAAAAGTGTTGCTCAAGAGAAAGGAATGGTTAGTGTTAAGCAGTTGGCTAGAAGTGGTGCAACTGAAGAGGATGTTTTGAAGGAAATGTTTCAATATTCTTATGATCAGTTCTTCATTGAGTTCAGCGATATGCAGGTTAGTTACAGCATTTCACTCAAAATTGAGTATTTAGTAATTATATGTACTTTTTAAATCTGCTGGATTTGTAGGAATAATTTTATCAGTTAAGAGACTCTATTGTCATAGTATATTATTTTTATTGCCTATTCTTTTCTTGGATAGGCACCTTCATATCCATCTTAATTAAATAACACAGAATCTGGTCTAATTTTGCTATGATTATTAAAACAAAAATACACCACAGGGAAACAGTTAAGTGAACCATAGAAGAATTATTCTTGGAACAACTAAGCTTTTGTAGAAATGTTAACTCATCAGGTGATAACCACCCTAAGAAGCAGAAAAGTATATACAGAATAGGGTACCAAAAAAGATGATGTACTGGAAAACAAAGAAAGAAAGGAAGGGGGAAGGAGTACAACTGATAAGTTAAGCAGGCAAAATAAAGGTTCACAGTTTGTTTGGTATGGTTGTCACTTGATGCTTTAGTACAAAACCTATGTTGCTCTTTATTTTATTATGCTATGGTTTAGTAAGCTGTTTTTCCTGGGGAATTACTTTATTTCAATTAAATTATATAATCTCCTTCATTCTTGCTTTTAAAAGTTTGACATTTAACATATTATTTTCTCTTAGAGTCTGTATATTTGATATTTATATAATACTAAATTAGACTTGAATCTTTGAGTTTCTCAATGAGAGCTATCTGGAGAAGTGTTATTTGTAATTATTTTGAAAAGATGAGAATTTGAGAAGGATCATATTATTATTAAATAGAAATTATTATGTCATATAATAATAATAATTTATATTTTGCTTGAAATAATAATAATATTTTATTTCACTTTATCACAAAATACAAAATTACCAGTCACAAACAGTAATAAAAAGAAGAAAACCTCATTGTAATTTTTAATTACAATGAAGTAATGTCCCCCTAAGCTAGACAAAGGCTCATCAGGAGTTGCCAGGTTTAGAAAAGAAAATGATGTATATTAAAAAGTTTAAATACATTCACAGTCATACATTACATATAGAATAAGTCTTTGAAGTGTTAATATTCAAGCAAAATAATAAACATGATATAGTATTCAGTTAATAATAAAATATATTGGATTGCACATTTTTGATTAATAAGACATACAATAAGAAAACCCTAATATTTTAAAAGATACAAGAATTGTGAAGATACTATTTTATATAGTTGTACATAGGTATTGCAAGGATGTACTAATGATAAATTCAAAACACGTTATTAAAAAATATAACAAGTCTTAATTAAATTAATAATAATAAATATATTAATATGTAATAATTAAGATATTAATTATATTTTATTTGTATATTTGTCCAATTATTAATTATGATGTATCATTTAATATCTTCTGTTGAATGACTAGCAATTGTGGCATAATTTAGGAAATTAATTAATTATTGCAATTTAATAACATCTTCTTTCTGGTGTAAATTTTATTCTAAAAATCTAAAAGAAATTTTAGCTTTTGAGTGCTTTCTCTCAAAGATGACATTATTCATTTTTGTGTTTTAAAAACTTGCAAAAATTATCTCCATATTTTTCTCCTTTGGGAGATACATTTTTATCAGTTTGAAAAAGTGCTTGTATTTTCTTCCAAGTGGTAGAAATGCATTTCATAATTTAAGAAAGCATCTAATAACATAGATGATGTGGTATGTTAAATATATAATGTTAATTATTTATTAAATATTGATAGTAAGATGAAAAGACATGATTACATATGGAAAGGGGTTCTTTTTTAAATGTTCTCATATTATGATGTTCTTCCCTCAGATACTAATGGTATGTAATCATGAAGACTGGGAAAGTGTTGTTGGTGTCAACTCAAAACTCCATTTATTGCATCCATTGGCCCTGGAGATTCGCATATTCATATGCCTAATCACTGATGACCCTAGGCTTCCAAAAGTCAAAGTTGATGTTCATCTTCCTCCTGTTCATGTGCATTTCTCTGGTTAGAGAATTTATTATTGCTTTAGCTCTTCTGTTTCCTATCAAAATTTTTTGATGTGGGTTAATTTGCATGTGTTTTCTATGTAGGCATTTAAAGAAACTCATATGATATCATAGTTGTAAAGCTTGTGTTCAGTGTAGCCTTTATACTTTTAAGTGTATATTGTTGATTATTATTAACAATACATTATTAAATGATCAATTATTATATCATAATTAAATTTATCATTGTGAAATAATATTAATGTTATAAAATCAGTAATTTTCTTGCAATTAGATATTTAACATCTCAATAATTTAAAAAACTTGGAATTCTCATGAAATAATTTTGGTTGAAATTACCTATGATTTAGTTTTACAACTTTTGTCTTTCTTATTTTCAGAATAGGAATGTCTGATTATGTTCTATAGTGGACACTGTTTAGGACTCTTGATCATGGCCAATTCTATCTTCTCTTTCTTCAAATGGAATGCCCTACTCTATGACTTTCCTCAATTTTCAAAAAATAATTTATTTGAAATAATATTTAATGAAATCTGAAATCATTGATACAATATTTTTGGTTTCCCTCATACGTTTTCATTTTTTCAAACATAGTATTATGTGTACTTATTGATAAAAGATGGATATTCTGGAAACCTTTGCATGCACTCTTGTTGTCATGTAAAATTTCAATTTTCTTATCCTCTGAGAATTCAGAATAGTCATTTACTTGGAAGGCACCTTTAATATTGAAGAATATTTAATTTTGCAGCTGTTGTTTAAAAATTTTGATATGAAACAATATCAACTGTTGTTGAAAATATTATAAAATAAAACGTATGAAGTAAATTTCTCATTGGCATTCCTTTATATGAGCAATTTATTAAATATGTTATTCTTTGGTCAAGAATTAATAACTTCTTTGTGTCTGATTTGTTCTTCATAAACTGTTACTAAGAACTGATGATTCGTGTTCACAGTCATCTGATTTAACACAAATATAAATAGATAGGATGTTACTGAAACATTCTAATTACTTGATATAAACTATTTTCAGATACACGTCTTCTTAGTCTTGCTAATTTGTTCCAAAACTTTCCAATGCCTGGAGAAGATGAAGATGACTTTTTACCTCCTCTGGTGAGTTTTTCTTTACTGTAGTTGATGATTCTTTCTGACATTGAAATCTGTTTCCAAACATAGTATTTTACTTCAAATAAATCAAGTTTACTTGATACTTTATTTTTTTACTTATTAAGTTTTTACTTGATACTAGTTTACTATCAAGAGCAGATGTTTCAAAATTAACTTGTATAAGTTAATGATTGACTATTGCTAGACCTAGTCACTTGACTAAAGTGTTGTCCTTTCATTTTTAAGTATTTGGATTTCTCGATATTGGGTGATTCTAATGGTAGATTTCTGTCCAGGATAACATAAACTTATTATACCTCATAACCTTCTAGTGCTATACTGTTATGTACTCTCTTATTTTTAAGTACCATGAAGTCTTCCTTTTGTTCAAACATTTAAAAATGATAAATATTATTTTTAGAATTTTGTTAATCCTATGTCTCAGAGGCTTAAAATGTTAATCTTATTTTCACACTATTTCAGCTGTTATCGAATATTTTACCGTGTATGATTTTACAGTAAATAAATATTTCTACATCAGTTATATTAATTTGTATTGTTTAACTTTCAGGACACATGCTCATTAGCTTCAAGTGTTTATAACATTAGTGAATTAGGTGCCATTGGTGCAAGGATGGCTCCACCATCAAGTCTAAAATCTTCCACTGCTGCACCACTTGTGCAGTCCACACTTACAGAGCTGACATTTCATGCAAATGGTGAGAAGAATGGTTTTTAAGTTTGCCTCAGATAGATTCTTTTTATGAATTGAAATAATTTTTATTGGATTTTTAATAAGGAATATTATTTGGGTTCACTTTAATTTCATTAATCTAGGGTGATATTCACAACGTAAACTTAAGTTTCATTATTCACTTCACTGATTGCCTATTTCATTCCATAGATTTTTTTCACCTCGATTTTCTTGGATGATCGACTGCTGATGTTCTATATGTTGAATTTTTAAGCTAAGTAGAAATTTCAGTCACTGCAGAATGTATAGAAAACTCATTATAAAATTGAATCCTTTTCTGTGTTTGCTCTGAAAATTTCAAAAGAGTTTTATCTATTTTCATGAGATTTTTTACAAACATCTGAGGGGAGAAAATTACTGAAGGGAACTATGTAGTTCTGAAGAAAGAATGTTTCAGGTATATACTCGATTATGGAAGTAATAATGAGGGATTTTAGGTGTTTAATGGAAAAGACTGTATATCTTTGAAAATATGTATGAAATTAATCATTCATTTTTAAATATGCAAAAAAAACAATATATAGAATATAGGATATAGGATATAATGTATATTTGAAGTTTATTTACTATGCAATTTTCAATTTTACATAAGTATTGTACTATATTCCTTAAGTACTTGAATTGATTTTAAAAATAAAAAATATTAAATCGATTTAATAAGGGAAAATTCTTGTAGACTTAGCATCAAGCTAAAGATGCTGCTACTGAATTAAGTATACAATATATATCACCCGAATAAAGACATTTTATTATTATTATTATTAATATTTACCATCACCAGCCTTTACTTCCAGGCTTATATGTAATTTATTTTAATTATCATATTTGCTAGAAAATTTCATCTAAGGACTCATTGTTTTTAAATTTCTCTTTCAGAGTTTGTCATGAGTGTAGGAAGAGAAGTTGATCCTGATGATATGCCTGTGGTTGAGTTTCGTCTTGATACTTTAGAAGCACAGATAAAACAGCGAACTTTTGACCTCACTGTATCACTTCACATCGGTAGTGTACTGTTAAAGCAAGGAATGTTAGGATGTAATGAGCCAATCCATATGCTCTCAGTTGCCCATGTTCCTGTTGATGACATTGATGGAGAAACCCAAGACAAACCACACCTTCTTAGTATTCTTTTCACCCAGGTTTGGATTTTTCTGCTATTATATCTCTTTTTTATTAATTAGTTACATTAGAAAGATGAAGGCTCAAAAATAACAACTGAATTTATTTTATTTAAAAATATATTCTGCAGTTCCTCATTATAGCTTTTTCTATTTTCTATATAAGTATAAATTTTTATCATATAATCGAAAGCTCTGCGGTATACTAAAAGGTCAGAGTTCCATTTCAATGATTATTCATTATTTCTAGCTGATAAGTACAAAAACTTAAAATTTTTATAAAGATAATGCCATGTAGCTCTGATTTACAGTAATTTATTTTACTTTTTCATTTAGGACAGATACCAATGATAATTATCATTACTGTTAAAATCATAAATATGATAATAACTGCAAAATATTTAGTCATCAAATTGGGAATTGGGAATCCAAAAAGGGAATGAAGGGCTGACGTAAGGCAACTGTTACAGGTTTCTCTCATGAGGGGTGCCTAAAAGACATTAAAATAAGTTTTTCTTATCATTTACTGTTTCATTTGGAAGAAAGTGTGAATACTTAAGCAGCCTTCAGGCTAAATTTGTTCTTTCAATCACTTTCTGGTAAAATGCCCATATTTAAATAATTTAGTTTTCAAGTCTTTTTACTTCTACCAAATGGAAAATATTATCTCAAGGTTCACTCAGTGGATGGAATTTATTTTCTTATGAGTAATTTCAATGGTAAAATAATTTGAATGTTGGCAATTTTCAACTCAACAGTGGCCTATCTTATACAGGCAAATAGTAAATGTAGCCTTTTAATGAAATGAAGGCTCCCTATCCCTAAAATTAGATCATATGTAAATGCTCCTAGTATGTAATCTATAGTAGAAGTCTTCCCTGTGTGGAATGCCATCACTGGGAAAATAAAATTCACAATATAAAATTCCATAGGAGTGCATTTATTAAAACACCTGGTTTCTGAACTGAACTTTACCACTCCCTGGAGCTGTTTCAACCGTTGGACTCCTTCAACCCCTCTCTCCCCTAATACGATCACAGTCTTTGATAAACTATGCCCCACTCTCCTTTCCCTGTTGCATATATATTCCTTGCTTGTTTTGCTTGCTTTACTTACCTGGTGATGAACTAACTCTGTTCTTTGTTATTTTGATAAATGTACTCCTGTGGAATTTTACATAGTGAATTTTATTTTCCCAGATCCTGGTATGATTTTAGTCTAGAGAAAATTCAAACTCTTCTGGTCTTTATAGCATAGTGTTATCATTAAGGTAAAGATTAATGCAAGTTATGTCTATTTAACACTTGATTGTGGAAAAATGATCAGTTAATTATAAATTTTTGATTTGCTATGATCATATTTAACTTCATATTCCCTCATGAATTGTTAAAATTCAACAGTATTAGATACATAAATATCTACTGAAAGTGAATGTTGTCTTGTTGAATGCAATAATTATAACCCTTAGTAATATTGTATCAGTTGGCACTGATATTACAAAGCACACTACGGACTGTTTCGTTACTAGAAAGGACTTGGCCTCTGAAGGGTGATAGATTTCATGGAAATGGGCTGTCATGTAATAATGGTAAAGACAGGTTGCTGTACTCTTCATTTTCAATTCTGTTTCATTTATTATGTGTTTGGCCAAATTATATAGTGATTCAAACATTTTTTCTTAGCAGGAAGGATAATTTTGTGATGTTCTGAATCAGTTCCATCAGTATATGCTATTCATGGTTTGTCTTAGATTAACAATTTTAGGTAGATTGATTTTGGGAAAGGTGATTCTTAAAGTTTTATCTAAATAATTATTTCAAGATGATTGTGGTTAAGTATTTGAATTGAAGGTTCAGATCAACTCTGAACTCTGAAATTAGCGATACAGGTGGATAAAGAGCAATTGTCTTTCCAATCCAATTGTTTCTTGTCCTTTAACATTTAAGTATTCTCTTGTCTAATATTTCTTATGAAACCAATTTCCTTAATTTTTATTTCGTGAACTTACCTTCAGCTACCTCAAAGTAAATTGTCAGGAAAGCTATCCTATTTAGACAACACAAGAGTAATTGAAAATATAGTATATCATAGCACCTATTGCTTTAATTAATTTCTAATGCAACTCTCCATTAGCCAAGCTGTAATATTCATTAATTATTCTCCTGCAAATAAAGATATGTAATACTGGAAAAGACTCATTGAGTAAAAATTCTGGTCACCAATAGTTTCTTACTAAGCAGTAAGATTGATAGATTGTTTTGTACTTTTTATAACCTTTTTTTATCTTTTTCTTACTGTTATATCATACTTTTTCAGCTTAAATTTTTAGACATAACTCAGTGCCTTTTTAATTTTGTGTTCTTAAATTTTTCTCCAAAATTCATTTTTTCTTAAAATCCATTTATTAATCCTTGAATTTTTTAGTCACATATCAGGATTATTACATGAGCATTTTCACACTTATGTGTCTATTATTTCAGTTTGAATTCCACATTGCATTAAAATCCTAAAGTATGTAATTCTATTTTTCATCACTTTTTTCTTGCTGTTTTATATTTGTGTTCAGGTTAGTGACAAATCACCAGACTTCCAAACTGAGTGGAAATCTGTGGAACGATCATTGAGCATTCATCTTACTGGAGTGATTCTAGCAGTTCATGCTGAAGCTGTGATGGCATTGAAAGAATTTGTGGAGAATTTGCTTCAAAATATTAGCCAAGATAGCTCTAGTAAAAGAAAAGTTAATGAATTGGCACTACCTGGCCCTAGTAGAGCTGCCTCCACATTAAATATCAATATACCAAGTGGTAAAATAACATTTCTCATTTACTAGAATATAAGAAGGTACATGCGATTTGAGCATAGCTCATTGCTGGACATCTTCCAATAACCTAGTGCAGTTTTATTGCTACAGGTGATATTTCTTCACAGGACAACTTTTTCTTTCAAGAATTTACATTATATAGGCAATATAATCTTTGTCTACCAATTCATTATTTTCACTTCTGAAATTCTCATGCCTTGAACTAAGCATTTTTATGAGAATTATCTGTAGTAAAAGCATCTGAAATTACTTTTCTTTGCCTTTTTGTGAAGAAATAGCACTGTAAAAACAGAAATATTTACAGATAACACACTTTTAAGAAGTTTTTGAAGTTATTTTCTTTAAATCAAAGGTTGATAAATTCAGCCTTCATTTTGCTCTTTCAATGCTCTAGAATTCCAGGGTGCTATCTAATTACACCTTTAGAAGCACAATTATACTTAGTTCTCTTCCTTTACACTGAATGCATGTTTACTGCTTATGGCTTTTATTGCACAGAATGAATGCTGTTTTAATGCAAAAAAATTTTTATTAGGATATATATCAGACACCCTTTAACTGCTAGATTTGATATGCACATAATTTTATTTAGTTTTCCTTTTAGCTACATATACAGCAAATTAATGGCAGAAATTAGAGATTTATATCAAGTGGAAGTACCCAGTTGTGGAAAAAAGTGAAATTTTTAAGGCTGTGCACAGTTATATAATCAGACTGTCTTTACCAAGTTTTTCTTTTAGCGATTCGGTTCAAATCTATAAGCAAAGAAACAGATTCTCACATGGAGTGATTTCAGACTTTCCTGGTGGATTGCTTGTAAAAATCATTCTCGGGTTTCCAACGAGGTTAATTCTGGTGACATTGCTGTCACCAAAATTTCGATGACACACTATGTCATCTTCCTCAGGGCTGCACTGAGGAAGATGACAGTGTGTGTCATCAAAACGTTGGTGACAGCAATGTCACCAGAATTAACCTGTTGGAAACCTGAGTAAGATTTTTACAGATTCTTACATATTGAAAAAATATGTTTAGAATCACAGTGTTGTATGACATTTTTGCTTATTTTTAGCTTAAAAATGAATAAAATTAGTGAAGAAAAACATTTTTGTGAAATTAAATTTTTGATAGATTTTAAATCTGGATTGTAATTCATTTGAAATTATTTTTATGTTGGGTTTGTCTACTCACTAAGACTCATCAAATAGGAAGTTTCTAGATGACAAATTTGTGATGCTTTTATTTAGTAGCCCCATATCTATATAACATATACATATCTGCATGAGCCGTGAATTGAGAATACATTTAGAAGTAAAATGGAGTTAAACAGTTACTGCAAACTATGGAATAGCTAACCTTAGGAAGAGATGTAAGTAGTGGTTAAATTAAATAGTTTAGACTTATATAAATATTGTGCAGTAAGTTGACCTAAATAAGATAATATAGCCTTCATGTATTGAATTAATTCAGTGAATATTTTAGTATAATTTACAATTCTGATATGAAGTCATCATTGGGAAGGTAAACCTAATTAATGGCGTAAGTAAGGCTAACTGTGAACCAATGTATAAGAATCAAATTATGAGCTTAATTTAATAAAATGTTAGGATTTCTTCACTAAAGTTTTATCATCTATTTCGTTAAAATTTTAAGAAAAGAAAATGTACAGGTTAGATCACTGTTAATTTGAATTCTAGAATTGAAAATGGAAAGTGCTTCTTCTTGCATTCACTAACCATCTCTACCTTTTCATTGTTCTTTTTTCCTGCAAGGAAACCAGTAAAATCTGATGCTGACTTTCTTCATTAGATTTTAGATAATATTTTACATTAAGAAATGCTTGTCTTTTGTTGTACTATACACTGATTTTACCAAATTCTAAAGAGTCTTGTTTGACTTTGGTACTATTATAATATTACTACTTTGTAGAAGGTAGCTCTTCTCAGCCATTCCATTTCCTTATGGTCATTATAGTTTTGAGCAAATTGTATAAATCTTTTGTAAAAAATTGAAATATTTTTCAGTTTTAATTTCTTTTTATTTTCATTTTTAATACCCTCCTCCTACCAATTATCTTATTGGTAGTAAATTTGATAGTATAGCAATATTGCATTTTTTGTCTACAAAATTTTTTTTGTTTTCATTATTCCAAGTATGAAAGGAAATAGTGAGGAATTCCTTATAGCAGTATAAAGTGGGATTTTTATTATCTCAATGATTGTTTATAGCCCTTTTTTTACCCATAGCTGAATGTCTTTGAAGTAGATAGTGGGAAGAAAGGTGGAATTTATCTTTACCCAATAGAAAGAAAAGGAAATCCTTTTATTTACATGGGAATCAGTCGTGTTTTCATATTAACCTTCTTAAGCTAGTAACATTTTCTTTTTGAGTATGCTCTACTGCTTTCTTAGTCTATAAAGTGTATATTTACTGCTTTACAGTAAACAATCTTTTAGACGTTATTTATATTGGTTGTGGTATCACTTGTAGCTATAAGGAGTTTTGTTTCAACTAATGAATTTCTTTTATTATCATTAGGAAAAAAGAAGAGGTCTAGACATAATCCTGATTTGATTCATCTCAAATTGGATGCTCAGTTGGAACAATTTGGCATAAGTTGCCATGTTGCTGCACATGATGGACCCCTGATGAGATTTGATGTGAAAACCATGAAGGCATCCACAATTGTCCGAGAGACGCACACAGAGTGCAAAGCTTCTCTTGGTAGTATCCACACAGTGGACCTGAGCCCCAAAACAATCCATAAGGAAGTAATGTCCCGATCTTTTTACTCTCTCATGAATATTCCTTCTGCTGCTATGTCTACAATCATGTGCTTCCTCTTTCTATCAGGTAATCCGTCCCCTGGCTGGAGAAACCTTGGTTCTGGAAGTTGTGATTTGGGCAGAGGGACAAGGTGGAAACAAGGACCTCCGTGTCCGTTGTAACCTTGGCAGAATCCAGTTCATTTTTTTGAATCGATTCATCAACACTTTAATGGTAATTTTTCTTAAATAACTAAATGCAGTGAATTTGAATGCATCTATTTAGTGAAGGGCAGAGTAGGCTGTTTTCTATGAGAAATCATCAAATGTAACGTACCATTAAGCTTGGATCTCAGCAAAATTAAATTACTTTCATAGAAGTCTCTATTCCAGTTCCTTATAAACTGTGTATACTCATGTTAAGATCTACTTTTAAATACAGAATTTTGATGAAGAAAATGTAAAGACTACTCTTAAACAATTGTTCCATTCTCATTGTTCCTATTCTTAAATATCTTTTGAATCTTTGCTTTTATTTTTGAAGTGGAAATCTATTTACCTCATTATTTTAGTTTCATTAATGTATTTAGTGCACTTAGTAGGGCACGGGTAGTTGTGAAATTAAACAGACAAGGTTTTACGACTTCTGATTGTTAATATCCATATATTTATGAAATAATATTATTTTAAATAATAAATTTCAAAAAGAATTATAGTATGCTTTGAAAATCCATATTATAGTTGGTATATTGTGAAGCAGGTTTCGTGGACTGCAGAGATAGATCCTTTTGTGGATTGTGAGTTTGATTATGCCATTTATTGTTATATTGGCTCATTTTGGGGAAATGAAAGCTCCAAGTGTAGTGCTCATGGTTATGGAAATAGGAAACAATTACTAGTGATAAATGTTTTAACACCTTAAGAGACTACTAACTGAGAAATATATGTTTGCAGGGATTTGTGAACAACTTCCAGGCAACAAAAGAAGCACTAAAACGAGCATCTGCCAATGCTGCAGAAGTTGCTAAGCAAAATGTGAAGGAGGCCTATGCTCAGGCAATGAGGATAGCCTTAGACATAAAAGTTGAGGTAACTATTCATGTATTTATTTCTTTAAAAAATTATTAATTTAAAAATGGTGTTGATTATCATCTGCAAAATCAGAGTTCTGTTGTATGATAGGGTTATGCTTGGGAGATGGCCAGCTTATTAGATTAAACATTAAAACATGTCATAAATATTTCTGTCTAGGCTCCAATCATTGTGATACCAACAGACTCAACAAGCCGAGATGCTCTTATTCTAGATTTAGGTGTTTTATCCATAGAAAATGTAATAAGAACTCTTGCTGTTAAAAATGATGAAGGGAATCCTGCTACCTTAGATGACATCCAAATTGATTTGCAAAACTTGAAAATGACCAGGTAAATATTTCTGAATATTCTGTGACCTAAAATTAAAAATTTTACTAACACAGGAGTTTTATCAATAATAATTCAATACTCGTTCAAGCACAGTAAATTCTCTTCTGATCTTGAACCTTTATGAAAAGAAACAGCTTCCAAATCCTAGTCCAGACTGTAAACATTGTTTCTGAGCACTGTTCATAGATGTTTTGCAACACTAAGTTTATAACACATATTCTTGTATTTCTTGCTTTGTGGTAAACATATATAACTTTCAACAAGTCTAAAGTCATGATTATGAAAATTGAAAGAAGAGGGATGCTTTGTAAGTCATTTTGGCTTACAGTCACAGAGATCAAAATAGAAATCCACCCTTTTAAGCCACAGTTTTGATGGTTGTTTAAAAATCTAATGGATTCTAAGAAGAGTGGAAATTAACCGAAGTCGTGCAGTTGGCCACATGAAGTGCTTCAATGACTGTATTGGGTATAACTTGAGAAACAAGGACAATGTGCGTGAGGTCTGGAAAGGGAACAATGTTTACATACTGTTACAAAACTATGTTTCTGAACTGATTATAAGTTTTTTTCAAAACAATGTTCACTAATCTTCAGAAACAATTTTTACAGTCTGGACTAACCTCAACAAGATAACTGCTATCTGCATGTGTAAAAATTTTGAATCAGTCTCGCCTCTCTATGCCACTGTTCATAGCTTTGTTCTGCTCCTTTATTTTCATTTCTCAAACCTTTTATTTTTATTATGACTGTTATTAAGAATATTTTAGCTTCACCCCTAGTGAATAGTGCATTTTTTCTTAGGGAAGGGGTAAGTACCTTTCCTAATTGTGCATACCAAAGTCTTCAACTCTTAAGTGTGTTATTTTGAACATGGCTTTTAAAACTTTGCCCAACTTCTCATTATTTTATTTATTGCAGTGCACTAAAGCTATGCATTCAAACTATCTGTCTATGAAATAGAAAGTACATTTTCATCTTTCTTATTCACTTATTCATGTTATTCATCTTTTAACTGTTTCACTATTTTATAACCAAACACATCTGAGAGGTCTGAAATTTTCAGGCTCAATCATAGGATGATTTTTTGATTAAAATTGATTAACAAAAATATATTTTTGTGCATTTATGATTTCCAAATATTTTAGTATAAGGTTCTTTTACACTAAAATTTTAAATATTTTCAATAATTAATAATGATTTGCTTCAATGTAATTTTCAGAGTAATCAGCTGACAAGTATCTTGAGTTCAAAGATAATGTTTAAAAAATTTTATTTGCTTGAAAATAATGTTTAGAATTGTTTCTCATCTCTGATAGAGTGATACTACCAGATGAAGATTCTAAATTGCTTGAAGAATGGACTCTTATTGAGCCTATTAGTTTTGGGCTGAGACTTCAAAGAAATCTGTCATCGTCATGGTATACAGAAGAGCCTGATTTGGAAATATCCGGACATTTGGGGTCTATTTCGGTATGTTAATAATCTTCATATACAATTAAAGAAACGACTTTAAGATTTAGAACTTTTCTCCTTGTATCTAAAAAATTTTGGCTGTCATAACAATATCATAATTTGTTTGATCATCTAAAATTCATAATAATAGAATAAGTTAGGAGATAAAAATTTTTCTTCTATTTTTGGCTGTCAGTTTTATGGTTTAGAACATACCAACATATTTCCTGTCAAAATTATACAGAATGTCTTTGTTTTCCAGATTTGTCTTTGTGAAGGAGATATGGCAGTTATCAAGAAAGTCTCTGTTGGTAATTTAGCTGAACCATCTTCTATCAGCAGTGGAGAGGAAAGAGGACAGGTTCTAGATGTTACAGCTAATCAGGCCAAAGAACTAGAGGATGTAGCTCCTCCTAGGCCTGACACTTTACAGGGTATGCTACTAATAATCTAATCTCTTATAATTTTCATATTTTCACTGGTAAATTCTGGTTTTATATTTAAAATTCTTGAGGTCTAAGTCTAAGATGCCTAACTTAGTAATGATATCTTTTAATTTTTAAGGTTTCAGAGCAATCTTTTAGTAGATTGCATAAGAAGCACCAAGGAAGCATAAATGGCCAAAGTACATGCTTCTTATTATTTCTTATGTTAAATGGATTTGCTGCATCACAGTAAAATACATAGTCTGTGGCAATATTAACATGAGTTAACTGCTCTGAAGGATTTTTCTCTCATCCCTTACTACCTACTAATATTTCAACTATATTCATGTCTTCTCTATGCTATTTGTTAAACTTCAGTTCCTTCTCTCTTAGATAAAATTCTAGCCCAATAGAATTCTCCACCATTCTCATAATATGTTCTATTTACATCCATTTGATTAATTTATTCTATACCAATAACTTTAATTTTAGTGAAATTAATCTTCAGAATCAACCTCATAGTAACCACAGCTGACTTGTTTGATATTGTTTGGAATTCACTGGCTGCTCCTTAGTCAAGGGGACTCAGTGTCCAAAACTGTTAGCACATTAAATTTCCCAAATGTGAATCCTCTTTCTCCTAGGTTTTGCTCACACATCTTTTTGTGGGTATACTAGGCTTTTCTCTGGAGGCATCACTACATCAGTGTGTATCTTATGTCGTTTTCTTGGGCTCCCAGATAGACAAGTGAGTTAAGAGTTTGACAGTTTCAGGTTTAATTTTCAGCAGGAGCACACATGGGAAGTGACCTCAGCTGACAAACACTTTTAATGATACTACTACTGACATTCATTCTCCTCACAATTTATTCTTACTTTACCTTTCTTGTGGAAAAGCTGCCTTTACTTTATTTATTAATCAATCTTTTACTTTCAAGTAATTTATACCTGTAATTCTTCTTTTTTAACCTTGACTGATGCTTTTTCAAAATCAGGTAAACATACTAAAATTCTATTTATTGTTTCCATGAACTATCCAAATTCTTTTTGGAGCTAATATGTAATACACCCCATGCTGTCAAAGAACCATTCTATCCCCAAATAGTAATCATTTTTCCCATTCTTTGTCATTTTCCAGTATGCGTTGTATGTACTTTTGTTGATAGTCATGTGGTAGTTTTTCTATTAAACGTCTTTTAAATTTCCATTTCAGTAATTTTCAACCAATTTCTCTCTATTCATACTCTTTAGGTATAAAAGAATTTGAAGTTGAAAGTGGAAATCAGAAGTTGGAAACTGTTGATTTGAGTTCTGACAAAACTGGTTCTCCTCCAGTCACCCTGGTGTCTATGAGGCTTGCATTTGTTATGGATGACCTTAAGATTGATCTTCACAGAGGAGATCATAAAGAGGTACTGTGTGGAACTGCCCTTGTTGCTCCCTTTATATTTTTAGTGTACTTCTGTCTTTATTGAGTGAATATGCCCTGTTCCCATTGGTTTTGTCAGGAGTTTTTGAGTTGTTAATTTCTTCATGTATGCATCTTTTATTACAGGAAGGGATTGAAAATAGCCTTGCCCATTTTGAACTTGGGGTGCTATCACTACGTGGCTGCATGTTATCGGATTCATCTATGTCATTATCTCTGCGGCTGATGAACATTCTAATGGAAGACACAAGGATAGAAAAGGGTGCAATAGTACAATTGTTACGTGCAGGAGCATCTCTGGGGCGAAGTTCCAAGACTGTTGATCCCTCAAGAGGTGTCCTGGATATTACAGTTAGACGCAAGAATGATGATATGTTTGGTAAGTCATATTTGATTCTTCATTAAGTAATTTATCTCATTTCATGAAGATCGATTTCTAAAAAAAAGGCCATAAGGCCATTTAAAATTCAATAGTTCATGTTAGTACTATCAAATCTTGATGAATGAAATATTTTCATTTGCTTTTTTATAAAAGATCTGGGTAAGTGGGGCTTCCAAATATCTAAGTGGGTAGCGCATTCAACTCTGGTGATAGTGGTTCCAGATTTGATTCCCAGTAGGGGAAAGTGCTAAATGATCTTAGCTGTGAAAACACTTCTTAAAATACTACTACTACCCACATAGGAAAGTGTATCTTTTGTTTATTTTCATTAAAGTCTTGTTCATAGCTGGGTTTCTGTGTAAGTTTGTGTTAGGGTTATTCTGAGCAATAGCATTCATCTTTTTCACTACTTAGTATGCAATGGAAAGTATTATTCATATGCAGAAGCTCTAAACCAACTGAGTTATCTAGCAGATATTTATAAGTAATATGTGCAAAGTTTTTATCCATTACTTTTCTTTCTGTTACTAGAACTTGGCTAACAATGAGATTAATCCAAGAAAAGTTTTGGTTTGAGTTAATCAGACTAAGAGCTCGACTTTGGCCCATCATACATAGAGATTTTATTGTATTTCCAGTAATTGTTTGGGGTTTTTCATAATGGTATTGGAAATAATCTCTCTATTATGCTTGTACTTTGCACGTAGTAATCCTTTATAAAAATCTTTGCTGTGTATATATATTTAATCTTGATTCATCCTATGTTTGCAATATTTATATTTCAATTAATTTGTGGCCATGCTATGAAGTCTATATTCAGTATTCATTCCTTTAGTACAGAAAAGTTGTACTTAAAAACACTTAGGAATAGTAAACTGTGGTATTTTTGTATTTCATTTAAGGTTTTGCAGAAAGGGTGTTTTATAAATTCATTTCAGAAATGGAGTATCACTCATAAAGTGGGGTAAGTCTACCCACACTTATTTTACTGGATGTCTTCCCAAGTACAAATGACTAAAGGTTATTGGATTTTGCTCTTTTGCACTTATTATAAGAATGTAGTAGTTTTTGGAGTGTACATATACTTTGGATCATACAGGAAATCTCACTTTCATTAACTTTATTTATGAGACAAAAAAATTACTCGCAAATAGAAAAGAAGTAGTTTGTAACTGCATTAAAGTCAAACTATATGGGTATGTATCCTGTTTTACCAGATATAAAATTAACACATTAAGGATACACTTTTCATATTTCACTTTTGTATTACAAATTCCTAAGTAGTTCAAACAAGGATTGATGAATATATTTTAATATTCTTGTGTTTTTTCCTTAGTATTATTCTGTAAAGTGGGGGTAGGGTGAAACCAACAATAGTGTGTAATGGAAGATTATTTCCTTCTTTCAGCGGATGTACGAGTGTTTGCATTTGAGTTTGTATTGTGCCCTCAGTACCTTGCTGCCCTTGGTGCATTCTTTTCTGGAGGTGAAGAAATGCAGAAAGAGAGCCCAACTCCAGCTGCTGTGCAACCATCGCATGCAGTTCAGGCAGCATCTCCCAGTGCCAGTGGTACCAGTGGCTCAATTCATCTTCACCTTCGCGTTGAAAGACAAGACATTGTGTTGATTGCTGACACCAATCAGATAGACACCGAAGCACTACTACTGCAGGTAAAATCAATATCTGTTTTATCAGTATTCTTAGACAGTAGGAAATTTTAGAATACGTACATACTATCATTCAAGACATTATTTGGTTACATTATTTCAAATTTTCATTAATTGAATATTTTTTGAAAGTTGTACATCCAAGTCAACTGTTATTCAGTTTTTACAAGTTAGTACAAAAGTATTGACACTTGAATATTTTCTAGAAAAACTTAAGTTTGGCTTGAGGTTAATGATATTACAGTTAATTTATTATCATGATGGAGATTAAATTTATTTCTGACTTAGGAACAAGTAGGGAACATTTAGTATCACTTTAAGTATTCATAGTGAACATAGTCATCACTTTGTGATGAATTATGTGATGGTGTGCTTCATAGCTCAAGACAGATTGAAGGAAAAGGGTGAAATAGAGTTCATAATTGGAATTAAAAGAAATACCCAAAAATTCTATAATAAAAAGTAAAACAAATTAGAAAGATTATATTATAATTTAGTGGCTCTATGGTTTTACTAATTGAGTACATACCAGTATCCTGAAAGATTGTTGTGATAGAGTGGTGTAAATAATGTATCAGATGTAATGAAATTAGAGGTATATTCATCAAGGGAAGCATTTTATGCCTGCTTAACGTGATATCATTCTTGTGGTAAGTGGTTCAAACCAAAGTTTGCTCTATAAAAATTCTTAAAATCTTATTTCTTCTTAAAAAGGTTTCTTTTTATAAAGATTAATCTTGAATCAAAACATCTGACAGACCTTGATAATTTTTCTGTGGGTGAAGTATTCTAATTTTATTTCATAGAATTATAATTAGATATCAATATCACTTTTTACATCTCCATGTATGTAAGTTAAAGAAATAATTTTATTTGCAGGGTGAAGTTGAGTTGAATTACCGCCTTTCGGGTGATCATTGGACTGTAAATGGATCAGTTCAAAATGTCAGATTACTTTCCTGCCAATATAATCCAAATGTGGGGGGAAAGTCTACTGTTGAGGTATGAATGTAATTATATTGAATTTCTAATGATTCTTTAAATAATTTTAAATCACCCAATTAAATGTGTATGCCATTAGGGAGATTTCCAGGAGTGATTTTTGGCATATCTTATAAAAATAATCGTTATAAAAGTTCCATTAACATATAATGATTCAAATTTCCATTTATATCCTTGGCAGATGTACCTAAATATGATAGATTCATTTTACCTTTTGGGATAAAAACTGTATGCAATACTTTAAGAAACTTATTTTGGTATATGTTTGTAAATTATATTCCTTTGTATGTTTTAGCATCCAATCTGGCAATTAGGGAAATTCAATCAGGGAAAATTAGTTTCATTATGAACGTTCTATCATAGTGTTGGCACAAAAAATATTCGATCAAGAGTCATCATGTTTGTACTGCTTCTCAGCAACTATTCATGTACTCCATTACCATTTTTTGTGGTCCATCTTCACAACGGCATATGATGGTCCCTTTATATTGTCCAGCATCTGTGTTCTCTTTCTTCTCACTCCCCTTTTATCTTTCACCATTGATTTAATCCTATCCTTTACCAAACATTCTTGTCTTCGACAGTTATCTATCCAGTTTCTTTTTGTCTTTCTGATGGTAACATTGTATTTGTAACATTGTCCATTCCTTCCCATCTCTCCCCAGAACTTTCTTATTCTTGACTCTGCCATCCCACATGACTCTTTCTAATCACCTTCCAATTCATATCTCAGGTGCCTCTAGATTTTTTCCTCTTTCTCCATCAATCTCCAACTCCCTAATTATGCAACACTTTAGACATAGCACTTTGTTACAAATCTTATCCTTATTTCTTTGTTCAGCTGCATGTGCCAATAATTTCTTTTCATTGTTAAAACTGCCTTTGCCGTTGCAATCCTTTTTATATATTTCTGTGTATATTATTTCTGTAGGAAGAGTATTGTGCTCTCTGATGGTGTTTGTCAGGTACAGTCGTCCAAGAAAAAATCGAACGGTGTATTCCGTGGTGCATAAGATTGAGGGGTTTCAAATTTTACTCTTTACCCCTTCCACCCGCCCTTCCATTACATTTTGGCAACACCGGAATTTTGCCTTTGCCGCGGCTAGGCCGGTGCGTACCCATGTGCCTACGCTCCGTCCGATGAGGAGGGCTGCTATCGCGAGGTCTAAAGGAAAGCGGTACCAGCGATTGCGGGGAAATTTTCGGTAGACCGTAAGGAATTATATTTTGAAAGGGCAATGGCCTTAAGTTAGAAACAGATTCCTCTTTATTCTTTACGAGAACCAATATTTTCCACCCTGACATAATTTCCAGCTCCCTTGAATATTGAGGACTACAACTGATTTATATAATAATATTAATCGTTAATTCGAAGAAAAGGAATTAAGATTCTGATTCGAACAAATTGCCCTTGGATGTCCTGACTCAGGCTTTCAAATAGCAGGAAGAGAATCCTGAAATGTCATATGTAAATCGCGTTAAATTCGACAGAATTGATAAAAGCAGCCATAAAGGTTCAATCTGTTGGAACCCATCATTTTTACAATGTCGTTCGTCGTAGTTAAAAGACAATATCATAAAATGCATGAGGACTATGAGCTTGCTGAAACCATATTTACACAAACAAATGCAGTAAAATATTTATTCTACGATTATCCTAAGAAATCACAATCAAGCAAGTAATATCGATAACTAAACGTTCATTATTTCTCGCTTTTATGAGTTGTATTTTTAAAAGGCATTCGACTGCGGAGGTCATTTCGCACATGGTCTCCCACCGGGAATCGAACCCGGGACCGCTTTCATCCAAGTAGAACGCGCTGCTAATATGACTATCCGGAAGCCTCTCTTTTATTTCGGCATTAAAAGCCCTCGAGTGCTCCGATCTGACTGGCCCAATCATTACAATAAATATCCAAGTTGGTAACATGTCTTCCGCAATAATTTATGTTCATCTTCGAGCTTTTCTCATACAAACCTTTTCATGCCTTGATTTAAGTTATTTTTAACCACAAGTGGTTTACCTCATCGAGACCGTATGGGCGATCTCATAAATGAATCTTGGAAAAATTCTTTTTATAATACATGTTTTTACTTTATTCTTCTTATTCCAGTTCTGTAGATGAATCCCCTTAAACACTTTAACTCCCTTCCGACAGTCTCTCCTTTTCCCGATGCTTATTTCGTTTAAGTCATTTAAATCATGAACCATTTGCCATTAGATACGGTTGACTTTATCCTTCATTATGTATCACTTCGTATGCATAATCATAACACATCTCTGGAACTTTATTTAGAGCTCTTATTTCAGTCGAAATGCCGCTATGCCTAAAAATAAAATTTTCATTAGGGTCTTAAATTGTTTACGAATTACCGTAGCATTTAGCTACTATTTATTTGATGCCATACGTTTTTCAAACGTTCAGTACGAATAACCCTATTTTTACGCTTCCTTTTAAACCATACTTATTTTTATATACTGTATTTTTAACTATAACTTGAGGTCTAATATCCAATGCATCAGTCTTTTTACACAGTGTTTTTTATGTATGTAGGGTTACTTACTTTAGAAAAGATACCGGGAAACGAATTTCGGAAAATCTATCATTTAAGACCTACTAGTAGCTTATTTAATTAATAAGGTGTAAGTAGCTTAAGCATCACGATATCGATTACATTCAGTTACATATATTTCACTTCATCGGAGTTATCCATCCAAAACGGGACGATATAGAGAATTGATTAGAGACGGAAATTATAGTGGTAGAGAAAGAGAAATATCACTCGAAACAGTAAAGGGTTAGAATGTTCTTTAGGATATCGGTATCCCTCAGTAAATGAGCGAAATTATTCCTTTCATGATTGAAACGCTGATAATCATCGGGATAAGGTAAAAGAGGAAAAGTATTTTGGGGAATGGGAGATTCAAGAACTCTCCAATCGCTGTATGCCGGGAACCATCGGGCGCAATTCCTAAGAAAAGGATTAACCCCAGGTGCGGCGGCCAGTTTTCAGAAACACCTAATGCGCATTTTGGAGACAATGCCTTTCTCATCAAGGGGGGTTAAATGCATAATGAAAAGAAAGTGTGGAGATTGAGGTATATGTAACTGTTTGTCGTGCGAGAGGGGTTTTGGGGTGGGGTTTTTTGGTTTCACTTATGGGAAGAAGGTAGTGAACGGGGATTCCAGGATTAACTCCTTTAAGGAAGCGGTGTCCTGAAAAGACTGTAATGAAGAAGTTGGTTTGGGACCATTTCAAAGCTTTCTGCCATATTGCATGAAATTTTCTAGTAGAATTCCTAACAAATCAGACAGCGAGCCGGACGCTATATATAGTATTATATATAATATATATAATTTATATATTTATAATATTCTTTTTTAAATTTCATTGCTAATGGAATGATGTAGAATCAAAAGAATTTTCCGATTTTCATATTCTTAATTGAAAATCTTGCATCAACTGTGTTTAGTGCACTTATTGAATCATAACGAATAGTGCTTGCTGCTTCAATATTATATGATTAATGATAACGATTATATTTTGTTACATGTTATTTGGATTGAAAAGGGATTTTTGAAGATTATTCCTCGAAAATGAAAGAAAGAATCCGAGCTGTGGAGCACAGAGAAAAATATTCAATCTGCGTATGGTAAGGATACTATTGATCTGGAATAGTGGTATACAGAAAATGAGCGATAAGGAAGAACTTCCTAGGAAGGGAAGGCGATTTAAAAAGCACTTTCACGACTGGCATCCGTCGCATCCCCCGCTGTTTACTTCGTATCTCTTTAGACCTTTCTATTCTTTCCGAGATCCTTCAGTTCTATTCACCCATTTTCCTCCCTATTCATAACTCTCACTATACGCGGAATTCAGTGAACCTCTTTTCTATACCAGCTACCTAACTAAGCTACCCCCCACCTATTGAATTTTCTGCATATCTTTCTCTCCTTAGTCCCACACGTGATTTCGGGTGTTTCTTAATGTCTTCCACAAGCAGCCGTTAGTGAAAGATTTCAAAATGATTTTCAGTATATTTTGGCGAAATTCATCTTCTCAGAAATTTCACTTTCACGTTTCCGAAAACACTGTTTAGAGGTAAGTAATTTTTTCGGAAAAAACATGGTGTATGGTAACTACAGATGACCGAACAAATCTTTGTCTCTATTTGTTTGTGAATTGCAGCATTAACTTTCTTAGTACGGACCTTAGTCTAAGGTGCCCTTCGACCCAGACACGGGGTGTTATGTATGACTATTTTGTATGTGACACTTCAGCTAGTTTATGTAGAAATATTATGATTTAGTTCGTTGAAAGCTACAAAACTACTGTCCTCAAATCCCTTTCTAAATGTTTTGAGCAATTAAGCAATATATTAGCAATAAAAAAGCCTCTCTGCTAACTAGATATGTAATGAAGAAGTTTCTATGTTAGTTTGAGAAAGAGGATGATGGATTTGAAAATTGCCTAAGATTTCATTGTTTACACCTGCAACCACCAATCTGGTGCGCACAGCTGTTGGCGTAGCAATGTCACAAATCTTCGAGTAACTAACAGAACTGCAGCTGATTCTTTGTTATCCTCTTGTTAATAGATATTCAAATCAATCAAAATCTTTTTCATTTACTGTGAATTGGAAGTAATGCAGTGACATACTGTTTTTTAACATAGAAAAGAATACGTTAATGCTTTCAAATAACTTTCGTAGCAAATGAAGCAATTATACTGAGGAAATCTTTAGAGCGAATATGGGGAAAAATTTTACGAAATTACGCCCATCAATATCATTCAGGTTTGATCCCCAAATTTTTCTGCAAAAATTATCAAAGAGGAAAAATGTCCGTTTTCGATCCAAATGGACTTGTCTCTTCTACACCAGTAAGTTTTTGAGTCCTTACGAAAACATTTTGGAAATCTTTTCTTGGCCGCAGAAACTCCAGTACACTGTGCGCTTAGCTAGACCTCACCATAAAACCTATTGTTTCCTCCCTTCCGCTCGCTCCGAGGCCCACGGTCAGATAGAAGGGAAGGCTTCGGACTCTTCCGGTGTTGCCAAAATGTAATAGAAAGGCGGGTGGAAGGGGTAAAGCCAGAAATTTGAAACCCCTCAATCTTATGCACCACGGAATACACCGTTCGATTTTTTCTTGGAGGACTGTACTTTAAGTACTTCACCTGCTCAATCTCTGCCCCATCAATTTTGACTTTTACTCTTTTGTCCTTTCCTCCAATACCATACTCTCAGTCTTCTTGTTTTAATTTTCATACCATACTCTTTTAATGTGATGTTCAGCAATGAGGAAGTCTTAAATTCATACGAAATAAAAATTTTCTTTGCAAGTTGCAAGTCATTATTTCACAACTATCTCCTTAGTTTTTGTTGTATGTCTGATAAAGGTATAAAATAGATACGTGCTCATAGCTACTTGTTGAATTTTAAATGGGAGACCTAGATCACTCAAGAATATCAAATCAATATCTGGACAATAAAATGAGGCAAAATAGTATTAAATGCATAAACAAATTAGGTCCTAAAAACTTGTTTACTGGATGAAAATTTCTTCAATCGGATTAAGAGCAGACTTTGATTGAAAATTGTAAATTAAATAGTACTGCTTAGTGCTAAATAAAAAGTTCAAGGAAGTGCATGCTACAGCTTATCCTGAGAATTGGAAATCTAAGGAATTTAAAAATGCTTTTGTGAATAGTCAAATATTGGCAAAAATTTTTATGCCTCTTTCTATCATTATTCATGCTCATTATTGGGTTTCAAATTGACTTTACTTATGCCTTTAACTTCTTTCTTGCCCAGTCTTCCTCATCTTTTCATGATAGTTTTATTGTAATTTTTCTTCAGCTATCCATCAAAAGGTCTGACCATTCTCATAGTTTATAAATAGAGATTTATCTCTGGTAGGTAATTGTTACTATGCCTTCAGGTGCTGAGTCGATGCCAGTTGGATCTGGCTGGGTCAACCCCAGAAGGCCAGGGACCTCATGTAGAAGTATCTCTGTCTGATTTGTACTTATCAGTATTTCCAGGTCAGTAAAGATGTATTTTTCCCAAATCTTTGCTTATAAATGTCTATTCATGTTGCCATCTCTCCAATTGCAATTATTACTTAAAAAAGAAAAGCATTGATTGTAGCATATAAGTTCAAAAATAATGTAAGAACTCATAGTATTACTATGGGTTTAAAGATTCAGCCTTTCAAACTTTTATCAAATTCCTTAGTCCAAAATTGCATATGAGCATTTGCCAATAAGAAGTAAATACACACATATTAGTACATAAATTAGCCTCAACACTGAAAGTAAAACATAGTATTTTTTTAAATCCACAAATACATTTGCATGTAATTTCTTTGGTAGAAATCTATGGCTGTTCAGTTATAAGAAGAATGAGGATGTATTTTATCTTTCAGGAACAATTGCACTTCTTTCCAAGGTTTACAATTCTTTGTCAGCACCACCCAGAGATGCATCTATGGAGGGAATACTCAGTGAAAATGATTGGAGTGGAGTTTGGCTTCCAAAGAAGTTTGATACTGAAGACTATTGGTTTCTGAAAACTGGTCAGTGTGTTTCAGCATGACGCGAAAGAAAAGGAAAAACTTAGGTTTAATTTGGAGAGAAGATTTGCTAGTTGTTACCATCAAAAATCATAAAATGAGAAAATCTTTTATTTAGAGTTTCTTTCATTCTTCGACTCATTTATAAGGAGGAAAAGAGAAAAAATTATTATAGAGAGCACTTGACCATTATTCTTTATCTTTTTTTATAAAATTCTAGTTAGTTTGTTAATGCAAAAAACATAAGAATATAATAATTTAGCATTTAGAAAAATAAACTGATTGTCACCTGATTCCACTTATACTCAGAGCACCTTCAAATAAAATCATGTAAGTCAAAAAAAGTTTGACATAGTTATGAGTTTCAGTTTTTACTCAGTGGTGGACCCAGGTCATACCTGACCTTATAAAGGCATGGGAGATTCTATGAGAATCAGCTGCACAATGAAGAAAATCTCATGATGATCACCCTTTCATCACAGTTTTTGATGGAAAAAAAGATTAATTTGTTATCCAAAATAAGTTATATCCTCTAAGGCACTTAGCAATAAAATAACTAAAATAAGGAAGAGATTATTATTTATGAGGAGTTTTCATTTTTTACATATATTCATAAATTTTGTTGTTGCTTATACAGTGGTACCTCGACATACGAGTTTAATTCGTTCCGTAACCTTGCTCGTATATCAAATTGCTCGTATCTGAAAGCTATTTTCCCAATTGAAATTAATTGAAATGCCATTAATCCATTCCAGCTCCCATAACACCAACTAGGTTGTTTTTCAGTAGTATGTCCAGTATCAGTAGTATCTCCAGTATCAGTAGTTTCTCCATCTTTTCGTGGAGTGAGGTCCGGAGCTTAGAAATTATTGTAACACCTTTAGCTGGCATCATACCCTTAATCAACTCCTTCTGTTTAAGCACAGTACATATCATTGATGTGCTACGCCTGTACATCCTTGCCAAGTCAGTTACTCGCACGCCTTGCTCATATTTTTCTGTGAATTCACGCTTTAATTCAATAGACAACATCTTCTTCTTTGGACTCATAGTTATAAAAATAAATGTGATAATGTTTTGTAAATGTACAAAAAGCAAAAAACGCGAACCCAAATTATCAAAAATGCTTCAAAAACGAGGGAAACAAGCACACAGACTGAGGTCTCGTCTGAAGTGGGAGAAACTGTTCGGCCGTTTTCTCACACGCATCGGTTTCGATTGTAAGGACGATAATCCAAGGCTTATCATCCGTGGGCTCGGCGTAGTTAACTGAAGAAGTATATGGAGACACCAACATGCGCCCCGCATGTTGGGTCGTGTGCAGCGGTGTAGTGTGCGATTCCTCGTATCTCAAATCTTGCTCTCATCTCAAAGCAAAATATCACTCGCTCGGCTGCTCGTATCTTAGGGCACTCGTATATTGAGGTACTACTGTATTTCTGTATCCTTTTTAAAACCTGTATCAATCTTTTCTGTCTCAAAAATATGCTCTTATAGCTTAGGAAGGATTTCAACTGCAAACTATGTAGTATAGTAGTATTTAACATTTCCCATACTAATTCATGAGCCAGTAATTTATTTTCATCTTCATAATATGTTATTTTTTCATTTAGGCAATCACTTAAGTTTACATCTTGCCAACTCATATCATTTATAAGGTTCCTTAAGCACTCTATGAAATATGTACATAATTAGTATTGAAAGATGTAAAACTACCTTATCTTGTGCTCTTTCTATTAACATATGCATTAGAAATTTACTTAATTGCAGTTTTAAAATGATTTCCATTACAAATAAGCAAATGTCTTGAAGTAAAAATGTACAATTCAAACCTTATTCATCAGCACCTTTTCACCACAATTTTTAGCAGTGGTTTTATTAAAAGTTTTTTTTTATAATTAATCTAGAGGTTGGTGAAGATGCAGTGATGGATGCAACTACTTCCAAGATTCCTACCTGCTATAAAAGTGAACTGTTATTGTTTTCTGCACCATCAGTGAAGATAGCTTTTGAGGCTGGACTGGGAGGACGTGCTTTACCACTACTCCTTTTCCAAACGTCCTTCCAGGGAAAAGTATGCGATTGGAGTTCCAAGGTAGGTATCTGTCAGTGATCACTGTCAAGCATGGCAATTTAATTTTCTTAAAACATTTAGGATGGAAAGCTAACTTAGTATTGCCTTCTAGACACTCCAGAAAATCATTGAAAACCCTACTATGGTTATCCTACTTTCCAAATTAATTCAAATCAAGTTATTGTAGCTTTTGACTGAGTTTAAACTTATTAAGTGACTAAAATGCTTGAATCAATTGATTGATTCAATTGTCATTTAAAATTGTAGAATTTATTCACTAGAAAACAATACAACAATAAAATGCTGTGATTAATTGGCACACACATCTGTGCTAAATAATGAATAACCCAACAACAATAACTATTGCTAAAAAATAAAGAGAAGAGCAGAAAGTTGTGATGGATCATTCCATCAAGCTCTAAGAAAACTTTCTCATTCTATAATATTTAAAGGACAGCTTCCTGAATTATCTAGTATCTCCTATAAAGAATAATATTTTTCTAGAGTTATGATAATTTCTACATTATGATTTTTTGATTAAGAGAAGCAAGATGTATGTATAAGATATCTTTCTAACTGTATTTTTCCACCCTTTTGTGTGGATACTTATTTTAATATATCTACATAGCTATTGTGTTGGTAGTTGATGCATGTTTCACAACTCTTGGGGATATTAATGCTGCTCAACTTTAATATTGTTATTTTATGGTTGGATTCTCCTTTGTTTTTTTCTTTCTGTTTATATAATGGTTTGTTAAATAGATGCGGGTGGAAAGTTCACTCACTCTGCAGATGGAGTATTATAATGGAGGACTAGCTGTGTGGGAGCCTATTATAGAAACAGTTGAAGTTTATCAGAGTGATGGCCAATCAAAACGCCTGCCATGGGAAATATGTTTAGAGGTGAGTGATACTGCTGCAAATTATATTTAGATATATATTAATCCTTATCTTTTAAAAACAAGGATATGGTGAATATGTCATATGAAATTGGGGTATATCACATTACTTGTCTTTCAAATTTTTATGGCCTATATATTCTTATGACTAAAAATCATGTTCTCTTTTCTTCAGGTGGAAAGTGGTGGAGATGATTGTTCCCAGTTACTTAGTCCAAATTCAGATGATGTTGAAGAAATAAGACTTCCCCAGCCTAATCTCACTGCTTCATTATCATCTAAGGTAAAGTCATCCTTTTAGATTCTGCTATAAAAAGCAACAACTCTGGTGATGAATTTTATATAAAGGAATTAATATTGTGCAGAGCTGATTCTTTAAAAATTCTGGTGTGTTTGCCTTACCTGGTTGCTGACTAGAAGAGAAGTCTTCTTGTTCTTGTATTACTCTGCATAAAGTATGATGCTGGATTATCATGAAAAGCGGTTTTGCCCCCATTTGCCATCTTCCCAACAAATATCTCTTGGTTTCTGTGTTCTAAATATTAGAGAGAAAAAAACTCAGGAGAACCTCACCTCTAACTATTGAGGTATAAATTCTTTTGAAATTCTATGTCCAGATTTTATCATTGTAAATAAATGAAGCCTCCTGATTTGATGATCTTTTAAGATTTGTTTCTTTAAAATTTCATGTAAAGTTTTAGTTATTTGCTTCAAACATCATCATTGTTTGTCTGCATGCATTTAAAGTCAGTACCTTAACTCAAGCATTTTCAAGTAAGAAAGGTGGATGTTTGCTGAATGTAGCAAAGTTTAATACATCAAATCTTACTTTTTCATTTAATAATTATCTCATTTCTCTCATTTTTTGTTGTAAATTCAAAAAAGTTAGTCCTAATTTTAATTTTGTTTATATCCATGTCTGCTGGTAGATATCATTGTTTCAAGATTCAGCGTGGAAGTTTCTTAAAAAAATTTTGATGTAATTTATCAATTTGATCCATAAGAGATATATTTCTATACTTTTATTTTTAACCCCTCAGGAAAATTTGGAGATAACAGTCACAAAGACATGTCTGGATGTTATCTCTGTTTTGGGAAAGGCATTTCAGAATGCCATTGATGAAGGAGTAGCCGTAACTTCTGCTCCAACAGCACCATATGTTTTGCAGAATGATTTAGGATTGTCTGTGAATGTTATTCTTAAAGGAACTCCATTTCAGGTACGTTTCCATCCTAAAATGTACCTTTCACTCTTATTTACTCTCTTTCTGCCTTAGCAAAATTATGCATAACTTTTTATGTTAAAGAGTTGGCCTAATTTTTAGTAGTTTTTAAAGAGAAATAGTAACCGTTTGTCCTGGTGTCCATTATATATTGAATATTATGTAATTTTCTCAGTTGAAATCACATAAACATCATTGAAACTCAGCATCAAAGAGATTGATTTAGATCATTTGAGATAATTATCATTATTGAAAATATTTTGCTTTCATGGTGTACGGAAAGCATAACACCCTGATTTTGAGTAATTTATATTTTGCCAATGTCATTAAATAAACCTTGTAATTCATTCCTACGGCTATTGGATTGAAATGTCACTAATTCCAGCTTTCAATATCTGATTGTATTTTAAATAAAGTGTGGAGAGAGAGCATATATCACTGGTGGTACACTATGGTTCAAATGTCTGTTTTTTGACTAATGCTATGTTTCCAACAGCTAATTTCCTGAATCAATTCATATTATTTAATAAAGTGGCTTTGGTAAGTTGAAAACATCTGTTGCTGCTTTTTTTCCTCTGAGAAACTGGGTTAATTTAATGTAAATAGCTCCAGAAACCTAAATGTTTATAAATAATTCAATGTGTTTAAGTATGCTAACATATTAAGATTAAATATTTCATTTTATTTCATTTAATTTATTCCATATATTTTGGTTAATTCTGTAAAATAATGTAATGGTAGTGAAATATGTATTGAAATGTTTAAAACTAAAAGATAGTCATAGAAATTGAAAATAGTCATTTTCATTGGATTCATTGAAGGTGTAAATCATAATTAAAAAATAAAATAATCTAATCTTTAGGCAATTTTTATGAATATATATCAAGTTTTTTGTTAAATACTTTTGAGTTGAACTTGATAAGGTGCAAATTCATGAATTATTGCCCTCAATGAACATCGTTTAAATCATTCACATTCTTCACAGGTTGCTTTGGCAGACACAGATGGTGAAAACAATGGGGGTATCCGAGAGATATGTTTACAATCTGGTGCCAGTGTTTCTCTTGAAAAATCAAAAAACAAATCCAAAGTGGGAGAGGGTTCAAGCATAGATGATGATAATCTGCTTATAGAGGTTCGTTTTTCAATTATTTTGAAAAAAGGAAGTTTGGAAGCAATATGTCTTAATTAAGATATATTTCAATTTCCTTCACTTCCCCTTGATCCCTTTAGCAATTAAAACAATAATCAATGAAGAATCTCTAAAATAAGGGGTATGAATGAAATAAATTGTGCAAAATTAAATGTCATTGCCTATTACCGAACCTTTAAACCATGGAATGGTTATAATTTATTACTCAGCTCAGGGTTCTCTGTTTATATTTACCTTTGATAAAAAAGCAAGGCCTTTATTATTCAAGTTAACTCTAAGTTTACTAATTAAGAGGTAATATGCTTCTATATTTTTACAGATACATGTTGTGAAACTTTATCTACTAAATTGTTATAAATGAAAAATATTTAAACTCAGCAATGTTGGTTTTAATTAACCAAACCATACCAACTGCCTTCTTAAACTGTATGAAGGAAAAATTTATACTATAGAATACACACCCACGCATGGACAGAAACATACTGTAGAAACTAGTTAACTCAAAGAGGAATAATTTAAAATATCAGTTAATTCAGTGTGCTGAACTGGTATGTCAGTTATCCTATAGCTTTCAATGTAATTTGATTAATGCAAAACAGCTAACATGTAACAACAGTCTACATGAAAAAATTTTCGCATCGGCATTGAAAATATTTCCGTGAAATTCGTTGAATAATACAGGGTAGCACATTTGATGGAGTTTCAGTCAACGTAGAAATTATCACTATGTTCAAAGTATCATTTAAATTTTGTTCATAAATTTACAGTTACTTTATATAACTGAGTTTACACAGTTTAACTATTTGAATTCACTGGTTAATAGTTTATTCTTTTAATAAATGTAATCTTATGATGCTTCTTAATATAATAGATATAAATACTACCTATTGAACTCAGTATGTAGGAATGTGTTAGTAATGGTTTCTTTTAAAGCGAAATTTGTTTGAATGAAACAATAGGGTTGGATCCTGTACATTTTGTTTTTAATGATTTCCAATTTATAAAATTTCTTGTAATTGAAATTTTTTTGTTCATTTCAAAATGGAGACTGCATAGGTTATTGAAAAAAAAAAGAATATGGAACTTGGATGTTAATGATTAAGAGGTTCCAAAAACTCTCCAATCACCAATATGCTGTGACTGTTTGACTAATTCCTGGAAATGATCATGGGAACTGCAGATTACCAACCTTCTATGAGGGTCCTTCCTAGAAGGCTGGCAATCCATGGTTTCCATGATCTCGAGGAATTGGCCTGAAGGTCACAGGTACATCAGTGATTTTGAACCTTTTATGCATACATTATGCTTACAAGCACAGTATATATATATAACTGCAATATGCGATTTAACTGACTTAGAGCTAGAAGTCAACCATTTACATTTAGGCAGAGAGCTGGTGTAAACTGAATCTGAGACTATATCTGTAGGTACTTACTGAATCAACTACTACTGAAGGAGTTGGTGGCAGCTGGAAAGTGGAAGTGCCAATATCCCGAGCTGAGCGACGTCACTTCACGCTTCGAAGACACCAAGGGGAATCTTGGTCTTTAATATCTGAGATTTGTGTAGAGAAAGGAAACAAAGTGGTCACTTTGAGAAGTGCTGTCCAGGTGATTACAGAAATTTTGTTATTGCTCTTTCATCTTTAACAATTTTATTACTGTTTATTCTCCCCATTTATTGAAAAACTTAACCACTTGTAAAAACAGGTATTTCTATACCTTACCACTGATGTTTTAAAAGTGTATCTGATTGATATTGAGAATTGTTTTTAATCATTCAGTTTGATAATGAGAAGTAATCATCAGTACTCATGAACTTCTGAAGATGTTCATGTTTTTTTATTTCTTCTAAAACTGTAATATTAATGTATTTAAGTTGGCTTGTACCTACAAAAATAATGGCTCCTGGCCACATTCCTTTGACATCTCAACCATAGATTCAGAACAAGGCTCCAAGATAGTCAGGTGTGTAATGAATTTAACTTTGATGAAAGTGGTCTGGAGTTTGATTCCCTTTATGGCCCCAATTTGTGCAAAATGATCTTAGCTGTCAAAGAACTTAAAAATACCACTACTAAAGAAGCTGATACATCAAATATTATATTTAATGTTTGCTTTCTGACATATTATTGGAAATAAAAAGTTCAATACTTGTTTATGTTCAATTTTACTCTTTTAGTTCCTATACTAAGAAAATCAATTTAAAATTTGATTGTTGGGAAAAATTTATCTCTACTTCAGAAAAAATCACTTAGATATGAAAAGAACTATGAATACCTTTTCTATCATTAATTATCGTTGCCAATGTCTCCATTTAATCTCTAGAATTTTCGATAAAGTTAGACTTCCCTGTTTTACTTTCTAGATTTCTTTCTTCTCTCTAAGTTGAAAGTTTCCCATTCCCCTTTGTTTTACTATTTTCAATCCTGAAATCAACATGTGAAGAATATACCTGTATCTATCTTCTATACAAATATATCCCATATTTGAAAGAACTTCATGAGGATCTAAGAGTAACTTTGATATTTATGGATTGTGACTTGATGCTTTCTTCCTGCAGGTGATAAATGAATTGAGTGAGCCTGCAGAGGTGTACTATATGACCCCAAGGGGGAATGAAGTTGAAAGGGTAGGAGGACCTCTTGCTCCTGGTGATACACTCAATCTTCCTCTCTTTGCCATTCACTCACCAACAGCAGAACTCTTTTTTAGAGTAGAAAAGTGAGTTTCTCAGCTATACACAATCAATTATCAGTAATTTATTTTATGGGTTCTTTAACTTATTTTTTCCTTAATATTTTCATTTTACTGTGATTTACTCTGTAGAATAAAAAAATTCTTTGGAAGAAGCCGACTGTAGAGTGGGCGAAACGTTGTGTTATTTTAACCCGTGATGCTGTATATCAGCCGGAAGAATTTTCTTATTCAATTGACTCAAATAGTGAAAGCCTTTGATCCAGATTTACTCTGTACCTTCAAATCGTAAAATATTGAAAATATGAGTATAAGATTAACTCTTCCTAAAACATTAGTCAAAGAAATGTATGCTGAGTGATATTTTTTCTTTTTAACTATGAATATAAGGCTTTTAAGAGCTTCTGGAAAATTCTGTATTTCTTCAAAAATGAATTTCAGTTCAAGGATAGATTTACCAACTTAAATAGATGATTTTAATGACACTGCTTTTTAACAAGAAATCTTTTCTTCCATTTGAGCTTAATATTTTCAGTAATCTCTAGTTTTACATCTAGCACAAAATAATTTTGACTGTAATATGATTTTTATCAAATCTAAATGTTTAACAGATGTTTGAGCTTCATAAATTATATTTTATGTTATTAAAAAATGATATAAGAACTTCTAGGCTTTTGATATAATTTGCACATACCTCTCTAGCATGATTGAGGGGATTTTCTAAAGAAAATGAGTGTTAACATCTCTTTTCCAGTGTATATGCACATATAGGAGAAAATAGGTATAAATTGAAAGAAACATGTACCCTCACTTTGCATTTGAAGATACTTTGTGCTAAATGGAAGTAATGCTGCTCAAAGAATTATCAGTACTCAGCCAAAATGTTCTTATAGCCTCAAGTAAACACTGCCATTGTGTTTACTCATAGCAGACAAAAAGTTTTCCTAAAATGTAATATTTAAAATCTTTATTGATGTATTCAACATTTTATACTTTCCTAGATCAACTGTGTCCATAGTACCATTTGTTTGGAAAGAACTTCAAAGAGTATCAACATTTTCATCAGTTTTACGCTGTGATCCCAAAGAGGGAGGATCTCCTGTTTATATACAGGTCTGTGTCTTAGTTTTGTATATTTAAGTTTGAGCAAGATTTATTAAACAAAGAGCTTAGTAGTTACTTTTTCAATTATTTTCTGTATTATATCTTATTTAGTTAAAAGATCAGATATATGTTTCTGTAATAACTTTCCAATTGATCTCCTCTTAGGTTATAGGAGAAACTGATAGACTTCCACATGAGCGAACTGGAAAACACACTCTTTCAAGTGTTTGCCATGCTGTGTACTTAAGACCTACTGTTATACTAAGAAATCTACTTCCCTTGGATATAATGGTAACTCAGTCTGGTGTCACTGGGGAGACCACAGTTGCCTCTGGTGATCATCTCAACTTACCATCTGCATGCCCAGGAAGCTGTTCTCTTGTCATCAAGGTACATCCAATTTTCTTTACTCTTTCTTTGATGTTAGTCCTAGGCTCACTTAATGTCCAGCATTTAAGAATCCTTCAGAAATCGAAAATTTTATTTCCTGAAAATACTCAAGAAGCTCCAAAGCATTGTTTCATTTTGTTTTAATTCATGATCTGTAGTGAAAAATATAATAACAGATGGTTTCTCAGATAGTTGTGTGGGTAGCTCATTCGACTGAGGTGGAAGTGGTCCAGGGTTAAATCCTGGAGGGAGCCTTTATGTGAAATTACCTCAGCTGTTGAAGCTTTTAACTATCAACATTACTACTACTATAGCAGTAGATGAAAATACTAACTTCTTACCACAGTGAGGGAGAAATACAGGGCCATGGTGCATTAATATAGAGAAATTAAAAGTATCCAAGCTAATTGCAAAGTTCAGATCAAAGTTCTTCTATAAGAATTCAATTATAATATTATGTCATCGGCACATCCATTGCTTAGGATGTTTTACAAAGATACCTTGCCTTTCACACACAGTACCAACTTGCCTAAGTTTTTGTTAATCTTGAGGTTATCTCTTAGAACTCAAATTAGTAGAATGCAATGTAATTGATGCCTTATTTAGTCAAAATAATTTTTTAATTATGCAGCAAGATATGTTTAAATTTTTTCAAGTTCTTATTGTAAACCCCTTGAATTACATGATAGATAACTTTTGCCTAAATAAAATGTATTTTGGTTGTGTAATTTATATTTGGTTGTCTAAGAAATCCATTTTTGTTTTCTCAGAATTGACCAAGCCTAATATATTAATCTAGTTAATTTATATGATATTGTGTCAAATTTGGAGATGTTTTCTTTGCTTTTTGTGAGAGAAACAGCAAGACTTTATGTCAGTAACTTTTCAGAAGGATAAGTTAAGATATTTAAGCCTGTTAAATGCAAAAGGATAGTATTTCTCGTGTAGAATTATGGTTAAAGAAGTCAATTTCTCAATGTTTCAAATTAGGGTTAGTTTAAATCTTATATGTTCAAACTTAACTTTGTGAAATGGAGCCATTCTTAATAATAGAACTTAAATTTCTATGGAAATATACCTATTTTGGGAACTAGTTTTGTCTACATATAGAAATCATCATGCCTAATGATGTCTACATTTATATTTCATGATATCATCATGAGGATACCAACCAAAATTCTTGTAAAATAAATTTTTGGAACTGCATTATCAGATAATCCAGTGAAAAGATTGATTTAGAATCATGGTGAATGATTAGATGATAACTTCTCTGGTGGTTGTAAAATTAAGTGATCAAAATAGAATCTGTAATGACAAAAGAGAAAATAATTCAATATCTTTATTAATCCTTCCAGATACCTAATTATTTGGAAAGAGAATGGTCTTGTTTAGAGGATATAAGACTTAACCAGCCTGAACTGACAGTGTGGTCCTTTGAGTCTCATGATGCCATGAAGGGTGCAACTTTGGACTTGGGGATGCATGGAGGAAAGGCAAAGGGCACTCTGGAACTAAGCTTATTTGCCCCATGCTGGATGATTAATAAAACGGGTTTCTTGCTCACATACCGAGTAAGCTTTTTGGTCAGATAGTTACTTTTATAGTCTTTGGTTCTGGTTATCATTCATTTTATCCCTGAAATTTTCAGGCTGCCGATGATTCATCAAATACATTATACCATCCTCCAGATCTTAATGGGCCTGTTCTGTTTGGATCAAAAGGCAAAGCTTTCTTTGGCAAAAAGAAGGCTTTAGTGAGAATTGAAAATAGTGAATGGTCCACTAATTTTTCTTTAGATGCTGTTGGGAGCTCTGGAGTGGTCTCATGCAGCACACCTACTTTGACCCAACAGGTAAAAATGCATTTGTATTAAAATACCCTATTGTTAAATAGTGTTTTTGCTGACATGTAAATCTTTCTCCAAACTTTCTCTAAGACCATGAGCAATATAATTTTACAGATTGTAAAGTGTGTAACTTCAGGAATTGCTAGAAGAGTAATATTTTTTTGATTTTTCTGTGTGCATTTATTGCAGAGTCTATTTTATGTAATTATAGGTTATTTGTTTTACAAGCTGTCTGTTTTTCTATGATATTTTCTCTTATGCTTTTATGTATTTATTTTATTGGTGAGAGGTAAGATGTTTAATGTTGCCCATTGAGACTTGTAATTGACCAACCAAAGCATTAATGAGAATGGAAAAGTGGTAAACAGATCTTCCACTCTCTGTAGAAATTGAAGAATGTTATATTTCCACCCATGGTGGGTAGTACAGCCAATTTGGATCCATCTTTTCCCACATCATCTAAGAATCTTATCACTTTCTAATAATCAAAGAATGGGGAATGAGAGTAGTAGGCAAAAAATCCGAATTAGTCATGACATCCACCCAAAAATTGAAGTATCTAGGTTTGATTCTCAGTCAAATCCAACATTTTTACTTTTCTTTTTCTTTATCTGTTCTTTCAATATGTATGTGAATTCACTGTATTAATATTTTATTTTTCTTTCAGCTAGGGGTTCATGTCCAACTTACTGGTTGCTCCCTTACTAAACGTGTGATCTTCATGCCTCGCGTCGTACTTGTGAATAGTGGCAGCCTTGACTTGGAGTGTCGTGAAGAGGGTCGATCTGCTGACCCCTGGATCTATATCCCTGCTGGTGAATGCTGCCCCTTCTGGCCTCATGATGTCAATGGGAAACTGGTTGTTCAAGTTGCTGGGACATCACAAGCTACTGCTCCTTTCCCTATTGGATTGATCACTCCAACATTATTGCCATTATCCAACCGCGTAAGTTCATCATTTTATCTTGGTATCAGAGTTGAATCATTTAATGTTACCTAATTAATATTAAAATCTTTTTGTATTATAGTATGGTGGTTTGGAAGTTGAGTCACAGAACACAGAAGGGGCTACTTATATTACATTTAGACCATATAAACCAGGTCTTGCTCCTGCCCTCATCATAAACCATCATTCCAAGGCCATCGAACTCTGGGAGAAAGGCTCAAAAAATGTTTGGTAAGTCTAGATAACAATGCTTAATATGATATGTTATTTTCCTGGAAATATCCAATGAATAAATAAGCAGAAGAAAAAAAGTTATATTTGTCAGAGACTTTCTAGCATCCAGATCATTCACTTCCAGTACTTATGTGTTTGAGCACTTACATTTTTTTAGATTTTCAAATTTATTCATAAAGGTTCACAGCATTGCTATAGTAAGATGACCTAGCCTTCTTTTCGTTCACTATGGCTTTCTAACTTTTTGACAATATTTTGTGGTGATTTTCTTCAAGTGATTTGGATATTTTTTTTACTTTAAGTAGATAAGGATTTAATTTCTTTGTAATTTTTATTTTAAATTGCCATTTACTTTAATTTAAGGACATTAAAGCCCAATGAGCAGAGGCAGTTTTCTTGGGAAGATCCCTCTGGACCTAGACTTATTTGTTGGAAGGGACGCAATGGGAAGGAAGTTTCTACTGGACTAACAGAGGTATGTGAATAATTTCACAATAAATCAGGATGTTGATTTTATTATTTTCTGCTGGTAGTTTTTGAAGGATATGTGTAATTCACCAAATACCATATCCTTTTCAATATAAACCCATCACCTTATTACTAGCAAGCCTGATTACAGTAAAAAGTGTTGATTAATTTCAGCTTATTTAACCAATGGTCTCTGTGAGAATTGATATGGAAGGTGTTAGAAATACTTTAAGATCGATTTTCTAGAAGTTAATTTGAGGTACAGAAAAATCATTCATATCCATGATGATATCACAGAAAATATTGTACAATCTTTGAAATGTATGATGAAAGTTTTACAAGTTAAAAATTTCTTATATTTACTCTTATTTGCCAAAAAATTTTCTTATTTGTTATAAAAAGGTTTACAGTGGAACCAATGAATTGCTTTCTTTTATGCTTGGCAGACCATGACTTTCAATTTCAAGTAGAAGTTGAAAATTCTTCTCCTTCTAGTCTTCTCCTTCTTCTTCCTTTTCTTATAGCCTCTTTCCTTCAGTATCTTTCCTGCTCATTCCACATCCAGGTCATTATTCCCTCTCTGTCATAGTCATCCCATGCTTCTTAATCCCTTTGGAGCTATATGCTGTAATTATTGCTATCATCTGTTTTGTCATTCTATGTATACCCTCATCCCATTTCAGTTTTCTTCTATGAACCTATTCATTTATATCTATTATATATAGCTAACTCTCCGGATATACCTATATAGATATAGGGGATACGAATTCTGACCATGTTCCACAAGCGCCGCCGACTTCAGATTTTTTCGACGTACTGGCCCTACACTCTAGACGCCAGAATAATTCAGACATCGACGCTAGCTATCATGGGTCCAATACCAGAAAATCCCAAAAATTGCAATTTTCCCATAAGAATGCATTGCGCGGATTTTTGAAAAAATTTTTGAGGCACTTATCGGTAAGATAGTGGAACCAAAATCTCGGAGGTTGAAGTTGAGGTAGTCTTCTATTGGGACCTTCCCAATAAGATATTGAATCGAAACTTTGGAACAAGTAAGGATGGCACTTATCTAATATTATTTTGCTATCTTCTCTCACGGAAGGGTCCTGAGTTTGACGCTGGGCGGTCTTTTGCGCGGATTTTTGCAATCTGTTTTGTGGCCGTTCTCGATGAGATAGAGCAATCAAAATCACGTTGTTTGCAGATGAGATGGTCTTCCATAGTACTTTAGGAAGAAATGTTACCAATGGCCGTATGTTCGACGCCAGGTGGGTCCGAAATGATTCCGTAAGAAATGCATTGGTGAAATTTGGACGATTTTTTTAAATGCCTTCCCGATAAGCTTCAAAGATAAAACCCGGAATGGTGACTGAGGCGTTTGAGAAGATTCTTTCATGACGTCCACTGCTTCTCTAGTGGTCCTTGGTTCGATGCTAGAGCGTCATTCCGTTTCTACCATGCATTTCAAGCGGGAAGAACGGAATCTCATTTTAGGACCTTCCCGATAAGATACTGAATTGAAAATTTGAAACACGTGAAAGTGGCACTTATCTAACATTTCCTTGCCATTGTCTCTCACGAACGGGTCCTGTGTTCGACGCCAGGTGGTCATTCACACTATTTTTTTTAAAATTGTTTTGAGGCCTTTCTCTATGCAGGAGACTATTCAAAATCACAGCGTTTGCGTTTGAAGTAGTTTTCTATAGAACCAGTGGAAGAAAAGTTGCATATGACTGTGAGTTTGATGCCACATGGATGAAAATTTCTCACGTAAGAAATGTATTGCGGCAATTTTTAAGAATTTTGCTGGATAAGCTTCGAAGATGGTACCCATAAGGGGAACTTATTGTTAAATTTGTACCAATTAGCTTGCAGTATGCAAGCAACTTTTACTCGTATTCCAAAAGGGCCTCTTCTTACAACTGTACTAATGTTTCTGTTGAATAATGTTTTGCCTGCAATCTTATGTAAATTTTTCATTTGTTGTTTCTTTAGTTTTGAGTATCTTTTCAGTTTTGGAGATTTTAGATCTTGTCTCCCCCATATATATATCAAAATCAGTCTCATTATAGCTATGTAAAATCTTGCCTTGATCTCTCTTCTTTACTGTTTGTTTTACCAGATGATGACATTGAGGCAACCCACTTCAGATACTTGCTATAAATTGATATGGTGATATTGAAAAATTGCATGAATCCAAAAATTGGATAAAATAAAAGAGGCATCTCCAATTCTGGAAGACAAAGTTTAATTTAATCAAAAAAGTTTTGAGCAACTCTGTTTAAGCTCGAGTTCAAACTGTTTAATTTGCAAGTTTACCTTTTCACATATTTTCTGTAATTATAAAATGCCATCATGGTCATTCAATATGTAGACTGTTCCCCCTTTGATGTCACAGAAAGGAGCAAAACAATAAAGAATGTCAAGCACTGGAATAGGTCATTTCTGAACCATAATTTTGGAATAATTGTCATACGTGCCATCAAAGTGGTGGGTCATGTACTCATATGCCTCTCAGTATCCCCAAGACATGGATATTTTTTAAAGTTTGATCTGAGTAGATCAGAGTTAAAGAGTACCTAAACAGGTAGGTACTCTTTAACTCTAATATGTACTACCATACAAAGTTTTTCCCCTCCCATACAAAATTTTTCCCCTGCTGCTTTGGTTAATATTGCAACCACACTAGATGTTAGCTTAAATTAACCCTATGGTAGTGTTATTGAAATATTTGTTTCTCATAGGATGACTTGGGTGAAATTGGTGACAGTGAAACTGATGGATCATATTGGGTGACCTTCTTGGATGGAATGCAGAGAGTTCTTCTCTTTACGGATGATGTTGCCTTAGCTCAAGATGCACGTACTGCTGGAGAACTTGAAGCTGCCTCTATGAATCTTTCTGTATCTTTTCATGGCCTTGGCCTCTCTCTTGTTGATGACTCTAAGGCTGTGGAGGTGTTGCATGCTGGAATAGTCAGGTAAGAAGGCTCTCAAAATTTTGTATGTCATGAATGGTCCCCAGAAACATGTAAGACAAAAACTTTTAAAATTATCAGTCCTTCTCACTACTACATAAACATTAACTATGAAGAAGTTAATTATTAAAACTGATCTATATTTAAGCTTTCAAGAAAGTTGATTTCCTCTTTACGTGATTTGGTAGTCGATAAAAAAATTAACAGATATTGAGTGCAATACATCCAGTTGACAGTAAGCATTCTTACATGGATCCATTTCTCTTATATATCTCCGTAAGGAGCAAGGTATTGTGTTTCCAAATATGAAAAGTTGTTATGAAAAATTGATTTGTTGATTCAAAAATTGTTCCTGATTTAGAAGTAAAGAATACATTAAATGATGGAATTTATTTATTATTATCTTTTTAAATGAAATTTACGAAAAGTATTTCCTTTGCTTTCCTTCCCAGAAAGTAATGCATGACAAGTTTTCTCATGCATTACTTTCTACTTTGTTATTTTCTTATAACACTTCTATAACTGGTATAATATCCCTTAAAGTGAATTTTCAAATTATGCATTCTAAAAAGTGATTTCCAGCTAAATCTCACACCTAAACAAAGGAATTTATGATTTTTTCACTTTATTGGTTTTTCCTTGTGCTCCAAAATTTTGAATGATTTTGATTCTTGTCTGTAAATGCCTTTTCCATCTTGTCCATTTTTTTCCATATAAAAAGCAATTGATTTGATTGATATTTGAAATCTTAGATGACAGTGGAGACTCATTTTCCATTCATATTACTGTCGCATTTTATTCAATAAGATATAGTATACTTACCAGTAAAAATACAATCATAGCTGCTGCATGAATTTATAATGCCTAAAATAGATTATTATGAGATTAAAAATGTTGAAAAATTAGAACTATTTTATGAAATGAATGAATATACTGGAAATACTTAAATGAAGGAAAATATATTTTTTGATAATTTGAAATAAGCATTTTTATTCTATTATCTATAGCTCTGGAGTTCTGTGGGAAGTCCAGAAATCTGGTGGCAAGCGGTTCCGTGCTCTTTCCTCTAAAGAATCAAATGCTGTGGAAAAGGGTTATCAGAAATATTTGTCAACAGAAAAGGCTGAAGAAAAAGCCAAGTGCCAAGTGGATGGCAAGACTGTGGTATGCTTGAATAGCAATTCACATACAAATGCACATACATAGTTTTGCCTAAAGTGATCGACTAGTTAGCTTTCTTTGTTTTATTTAATTTAGACATTACATGGTGAAAAATCAGTAAAATTAATAAATGCCATTCATCACAATGCATATTATGTACATAGACATGTTAAATGTCAATTGATAAACTGAAAAGTATATGGATGCTGCTATATCTGAAGTTTTATCTGTCTATATTTGGTAGGGAAGAAAACTGCTTTACCCTTTCACATGATCATTACTGTGTCCTCTTATATCTCATATTTGCAAGAAATGCTAAAGACATGAAGCTCCCTTCTGTTTTTGTAAACATCTCTCCTTTCCTCCCAGTGTTATTTTCTTTTCTCATCAGCTTTGCTAATTCCTCCTGATCTACTTATGGAGAAGGCCATCAATATTCCCTTCTACTACTGATGTTACAATTTATCCAGTGTTTACTTTTCCCCAACTTAGAATGCCCTCTGTTGCTATCTCTCCCCATTGACTGAAACTAATGCTATCAGCATTTCATTAGATAACGTATGTAGCATTGCATGAACACTCTTCGTCATTGCAATACCATGATTCATTGCTACTTAACCAATTATTGATATGATTTTTGCAGTGTTTTGATTGAGAAATATTATTAATAAGGTAGCGAAAAATTAATGGGAATTTAACCATCTATCTATACTTTGATTGCAAGCTTCAAGTTATCTGTGCAAAAAATAATCATGAAAATTTTAACTCCTGTTAGTTGAAAATTTGAGTTGAATTGTTCATGAATGTGTGTGGTGTTTGGTGTATTTATTTTTTAAAAAGATTTATTTCTTTGTAGGTTGATTTCAGCTTGATGATGATGGAAAAGCCTCACAAACGCAACTTGAGGCGGTCCTTCCTCACAGGGCTTTGGCTGGAAATGCAAACTTCCCCTCGTGGTAGAACAATTCATGCCAAAATCAACCGTTTGCAGGTTGACTGTCAATTGCCTGATACTGTTTTTCCTACTGTATTTGCTCCTGTACCTCCTCCAAAGTCTGTTGCTACAGATTCTGGTAAGCTAATTTCATGTGTACATCATTGCTAATGCATAAATTGCAGGAATAGAAGATGATGAACATCTTAATTCTCAGCAATACTAGGGCTTTTGTTCAAGCTCCAATAGGCTCTTACATTTTAAAAAAATGGTTTAATCAAAAGCTTTTTTGAAGGAGCAACAGCCTCAATCGTCTTTTCATTATAGTCACTGAAACAGATATGACACTCCTCTTACTGTTGAAAGTTGAAAAAAATATCATCCCAAATGGTCTTAGTCATTTTAAGCCACCATACTCCTTGCAACTTCTTCATTAAAGGAAAGATATAAAATCCCTGTTTTTCAAATTCTAGCTCGATAGTGGATGTTTGAAAACATCCTATTTGAAATGCTTAAGTTTTTAAGCCTGTTGGAAAGTGTAAATACAAATTTTATTCTCAAAAGGATCGCCATTTAATGATAACCATCTGCCCTGCCATTTATTGCCATTTTGATGAATCGCTATATAAGGAAGATTTTTATTATTATTCCATAATACAAGCATCTTGTCCACAAAATACCTCTTGAATCACATATTCCAGTAACATCTTTTCTCTGTTAGAAAAAATTCAGTGAAATTTCATTGGTTTGTTTAGAGATTGGTTCAGTATTTACACATTTGATTGCTCTTTTGTTTATTCAGTTGAATGGATCCCATGTTCCTGTCCAAACCTTCCTCTAGTTCCTGGTAATTATGTTTAATCAAAGTTAAAACTGCACTCATTTGCTTGGTATTGTAATGGTCTGTGAGCATTTTTGGACCTTGCACAATTTTTTCCATATCAAAATTTCTTGTTTACAATTCTGTAGATAGTAGATCTTAAAATTGAAGGAACGGCACCAGAATTCAGAAGTTATGAAATATTGCTTTTCTTTTACTATTTGATTCTCTTGGTGAGCAAAGTTATCTGTTACCATGAACTTTCTTCTCTGATCATTTTCATTTGTCCTTCTCCTTTGAATTTGCTGCTTCATTAGTGCCCTTTGCTATCACTCTAGAAAATTTCCCAGTATATTTAAGTCTTTCTGCCATTAATTTCATGATGTTGATACCTTTGGCTGAATTGATAACTGCATCTAATACAAGAGGGAAAGAAAACTGGATGGAGCAACAATATTCCCATGTGTATATTCCATCAAGTTTTCAAATAATTTTCATGTCAATGTAAAACATTGAAAAAATTGGCTATGTATGATATTTTAATTCTTAAAAGTATCTTGTTAGATTGTAACCTGATAACTGCTCTTCGTTTGATAGGTTATTCAATATGAGTGTTAAGGCATATCAGCTGATGTGTATGAGAAGTTTGCTGGATGTTTACATTTTTGCGTTGTACTTGTTTTTGACTTGGTGAGTATGAGTAGGAAATTGTGTGTTGGTCTGGGAAATTTAAGCAAGAGGTGTACAACATTCTTTAGGTAGGATGCTTCTATAGTTTATCCCTCAGCAGTAAAGTTACATTTTCTGTTGGGTAGAGTAGATACTGACTATGAGAGGTATGATATGGTTTCATATATCTACTTATATTTATCTATGGAGCTAAAGCTTTACCAGAATATGGGAATTCATGAGATAGATTATGAGGTATCTCATATATGAAACGCATGAGAGGGTACTCTGTGGTTTAAATTTAGCTCTAAATACTCTGACATTAATTATTCCATAGATATTGTACCTTTTTTGTCATGTTTCTGAAAGGTGTGCTTGTATGCTTCTTTAGCCTCGTATTATAGGCAAATTCCACATTTTGCTGTGGTTCCTACAGTGGTTTCGTAAGGTTTCTCTGGTGAGGTGAGGTGAAGGAATATATATTAACTTGCCTTATCCTGCTATTCTAGATCATGCAAAAATAGATTATTTGCACATCTATTTCTGATTAGTAATATAATTCTTGGGCTTAACCAAATACCATTATAAAATGTTAACTGACTTATGTATTGCTTCTTGGATTAACTGCTTGTACATTCCATTTTTTTAATTAATAAATAATAATAAAATACTTGACTATGCTGAGCACTCAATAACTACATTGAGAAATATATAGCAAGAAATATTTGCTCTGGAATAATTTGAAATACTGAGAAGCAACTCATATTGAAGTGTCATGATAGATGATATATAATTTTCTCTAATCGATTACCTTAAGTCATACATGAACCATTTACATATGTTCATATATCATTTTATTACTGGATTGCTTCTATTTGGAGATCAGATTTTAAGTAATTAATCCTAGTTTTTTAATTAATTTTGGTTTTTATTCTTTGTATTAACTTTCTCTGGCACCAGTATTTGATTCATCTTAAGTTTTAAGTAAATTGGACAATAGTGGGATTGAGCAGTGCAGGTGTTTCTTCTTTGAATAATCATCCAAGTGATATTCTTTATGTCATTATTACTCTAAAACATGAGTATACCTTGCCATCTTGCATTGGTGTATTAATTTTTTCTGTTAATATCGTGTTGTTACTCTTATTGTTATATTTTGGATTGAAAGAAATGAGCCAATTAAGAAGATGGAGATTTTGTTTATGCTATTATTGAGGAAGAGGATGTAGCCTTATTTGCTATCAAAGATTTATTGGGGAGATGCTACCTTGACAGCAGGAGGTATAAGATTATTTCATCTAGTTTTGGCTGCTCTCTCCCATTCAGAAAATTAATTCATCAGTGTTGTGTTGAATATTGCACCTCACTTCCTAGTTTCCACTTCTTAGTTGTTTATTTATGTAATTCTTGAATAAAGGTCACCCTTATTCTTCCTAAGGATTTCTTTCACTTTGAGATGAAAATAGAAAAAGACTTTTGGTATAGGAAGTTGTAGCGTGAGTCACTCAGTGGACATTCCTTTTTCCCTGCTATATACTTTCAGAGTCATTGATTTATATTTAATATCCTCACGGTGATACAATTTAGTGTAAGTATGTATTAGAAAGAACATTTAGACTCTAAAAAAAGCTCTTTTAGTCAGCTTGGCAAAATTCAGCTCAATCTCTAGTATTTGGCTCTAAAAATCAAAATCTTCTGCTTGTTCATTCAGTAGATTTAAATCATTTTTAAAAGAGGTTATCCAATATTTAGTACATGCTGTTTTACATGAAGGTATAACTATTTCAAATAATTTTTACTTCATATTACTCTTAAATTTATTTTTTTATGTTAAATCTTAAAAATGGGGTTAATTTAAAGAAAAAGCTTTTATATGATGCTTATGCCTTTTTTATTAGTTGTATGAAGTTAAAAAATCATTGAACTTAACTTAAACATTAAATTGAAAATTGAATTGCCTTGAATATTTCCAATTTCTTGTGACTCATGTAATGCTTGGTCTCATTTACTTTTAGATATCATGACATTGCAATGTACTTCTTTATAAGTATAACCTTTTCTTATAATTCAAGTCATGATATGGTCTGTTAATCAACTCTTCCAATTCTATATTGTTACATTTTAAGTTTCATGAGATAAGGTCAAACATCGACTTACTAATGTAACATGGTAGTTTTCATGACAAAAATCATTGCCTTTTTTTAGTCACAAGATCATTAGTGTAGTATGATCAAGCCTCAAGTTTGTGTTTCTTAGTAATTTTGAAATATTTTCATTTAGCTCCAAAGCCATTTGTAGAACTGAGCATTATCCAGCGCTTGAATGAACATAGCACTGTTCAGCAGTTTAAGTATTTCAAGATCCTTGTGCAAGAATTTCATGTCAAGCTAGACATAGGATTCCTGAATGCTCTCCTTGCTTTATTTACTGCTGATGTTGGGCTGGGAGTTTATGATGTAAGTAACATTCCCTTAATAATCCATATTCTTAATTTGCAAACCCCTATTTACATTTCTAATAATTTTTTCTGTTAGAATTTTTTATTAAATGTTTCTCATAATTTATCTTTGAGCTAATTTAGCTTATCCAAACCAATTTTTAATATAAAAAATTTAAGTTAAATTTCTTTATTCCTTTATCATCAAGTGAATATTATTTGGGTCTTAATATGGATTATACCAAAGATTTACCTTAAAATTAAATTCTAACTGAAAAATTTAATCATGATTATTAATGAATTTTAGACGATTACATTTTGATGTAATCTTTTTGACTTACCTATTCTATTGAATTTTGTGGTAAATCAGTTTTTCACTATCATTGCAGTATTTAATAAATTTCTATTTCAGGAAGCGTTATCTATTTTATTTAGATAGTGGCAACTTACATGTTTCATTAAATTTAAAACATTTCACAAATTATCATCTTCTACTATCTCTCTGGAACACTAGTCATATAGGACTTTCTATCTTGTAGATTGAGACTTTTTTAGTAGAAAACAATTTTGGATTAAAATATAACAGCAAATGGTAATGGTCTTAGAGAGGCAATTTGAAATCTAAATTGAACATTGGTTTTCAAAATGTCTTTAAGTTTGTCTATTTTTTACGATTTCATAAATTTTTTATCAGGCACACAGTGTTATATTACTGCATTTTTATCTTGCAATGAAAGACACCATTCTTCAATATAAATGTCTTTTACAATATGTTGTGTAACTGGCATTTATCTGTAAATGTATACTGATGGCATTGTTGTAATTGTAGGAAGATTTTTGTCTTTTAAGTGTTATTTTATGAATATTCTTTTATTCACAGGAATTAAGATTCAAGAATGACCTTGATCTAATCAAGGAACCTCTACAAGCTTATGTTACTATTCAGTCATCTGAAGGACAGAAGAATTTCTATGATCAACTGCACTTCTCTCCTTTGAAGGTATACTTTCATATTCATGATTTTGGTCGTTTGTCATTTCGTTCAGATATTCTTCTTGAATTTTTAGTATGTTTGGCTTCATTTGTAGGATTTTGATATTAATGAAGTCGTTTATTTGTGTAAAATGATAAAATTGATATTTTTATTTTTTATATCATTACTATTCTCTGAAGCCTAACTTGCGAAATGTAATTGATATTGAACTGGAAGTAGTGTTTATGCTACATTAACTTAAATAGTTAAAATTCTAGTGGATTGCCATGTCCCTTTCATTAATATGCATAAAACTAAGTTTTCATTGATATCCCTATACTCATAATATTTTTTCTCTTTTAGATGCATCTCAGTTTCTCTCTGACTCAGGCTGGTGGTAGTGGTGGAGGTGGTATTCATTCTGCATTCCTCAATGTCCTCCTTCAGAGTATTGGTGTCACTCTAACAGATGTACAAGATGTTGTTTTCAGGTAAAATGCCTTATCATCTTCACATAGGAATTGAAATTATTACAGTTCAGCCTTAAATAGCAAAAGTCACAGCTCATTTACTAGTAAAATCATCAAGTTAGTTTTCCTACATTTTTTATTTAAGTTTTTTCACTGGTTGATTTTTAAACTTTTTTCAATATCATATGTTGCAGCCCAAAATCACCTTTTCTCCATTAAATGCTCAGTAAAAAAAGCAGATTTCTTCTATTGTATAGAAAATTTAGATATGATGATAGTTTTTTTGAGACTATGAAGATGGAGTGTAGTGAAAACAGGAGCAGCATAAACAGCAAGGATAGCAAGAATATGCTTATTTTTTGTAATGCTCATTTTATTATGGTTTAGATTTAGATGAAGAATCAATACAAAACAGCAATACATGTCATCAAAATAAGTACATATAACAGTATGGATATATAATATTTTGATTTTGTATTGACAGTAAATAAAATAAGAAAATACTGTAATATAATAACTATTTATCTTTTTAACAGCTCTATTAGATTAGATTATTTGTGACTAGAAGGAATTTCTTTATTTACACTAAGTATTAGGACTTGTATTCCATGCTCTTCCTATAATAATTGCAGATGGTAATGTAGTAATTACAAACTTGTATGTTATGTCTTAAAAATGGGATTGATTAGAAAGTATTGCATGAATATCTGATAGGATTTTTTCAGCTGTAGTAAAAGAAGTTTTAATTCCTTATTTTTAATGCAAGCATTGAATTATTGTAATTAATGTCTTATTTAAGTACAACCTTATATTTTTACATATATTATGCTTAAAGCAGAAAAATAACACAATATTACAATTAGTTATTCTAGTATTTTCTGATATCCTTTTATAGATTATCATATTTTGAACGGAGAGGTGTCTTCTTAAATGGTTCTCAGTTAGTACAAGAAGTGTCCATGCATTATATTGGGCAGTCCTTGAAGCAGCTGTATGTGCTAGTCCTTGGTCTTGATGTAATTGGAAATCCATTTGGCCTTGTTCTTGGACTTACTAGAGGAGTAGAAGACCTCTTCTATGAGCCCTTCCAGGTATTGTTAATATTCCTTCAATACTTCAATTGCAAGTGCAAGTTACTTTAGGAATTGATTCCTTTCAAGGAGTTGATTGCTGAGTGGAATTTTGTGATATGAGGTGTGGTCAAGCATACAAATGTGTGCATTAAATGGAGATATCTTCTACTGTAAAATTTCCCTCATTTTTCAAATAAAGAAAATAACTATGCTTGATCAGTCATTTAACAACTGACAGCAGACATTTTCTTGTATTCATTTATACACAATTTATTTGGCTTTAATCAAGCACTTGTTTTAATTTTTTTCTTTTTATTTGAAAGTTTCCATTCAGTTCTCTTTTAATGCATCAAAGGTGCCTTGATTTGTTAAAGATTGGCAAAGGATGGTCAATTTCAGCAATTTCATCTTCTTCTTTTACAAATATTTCCTCATTTTTTTCCCCACATTAGGAACTTCATAAGTCGCCTATCTAAATATAAGCTAAGAGAATTTGGGTAGAGCTTTGGACAATCTTATCAAAATGAAAGTATAGTTGTGACTGACTTATATTTGATGTTACTGATAGTTGCTTGTGTAGATGAAAAAACCTCTACTATGTTTCTATTCTCTTGAGTCTTCAAAAAGATTTTAAAAATTTCACAATTTTCAGCAACAAAAAAATATTTAAATCTCTATTTTCATGGGATGAATTAATAAATCTGGAATCTGTAAAGAATACTATATTAAGTTAGCTTTACCTGGTTATGCATCTTTTATTAAATTATAAATACTTCTTATAACAGGGTGCAGTGCAAGGGCCAGGAGAATTTGCAGAGGGTTTGGTGTTGGGAGTGCGCAGCCTTTTTGGACACACTGTTGGTGGTGTCACTGGTGCTGCATCAAGAATTGCTGGAACACTAGGTGAGATAAATAATTTTGAATCACAGCCAATTGCTTAGAAGTTGATTGTTGAAGATTTTTAGTTAAAATTGGGCTAAATTCTAAGAGACACTCTAAAAGAAGAAGATTATTATTTTCTCTTGTGATGGGTGTGAACAGAATTTGACTAGGAGGGGGTCCAGAGCCATGTAGTTAACTCAAAATTGCCTATAATCCTGGGGCAGGAAAACTTTTGCCCAAAATATATAGAAAATGGATACAGATTTTCATTTTAGTGCATATCTTATGAGTTATTAGTGGTATATGCATTTATGTAAACATTTACATTCTGATTATCATTTTTCTGTATCTTGATGAATGAGCATTTCATAAGTGCTGCACTTATTCTTTGTCAAATAATGTAATTTTTATTAAGATCATGAAGTGAGAAGGGAACAGTCTGAACATTTGAAAAATGGTTCTTGATTGGAGTGAAACCTTAAACAAATTGCTTTACTGTGTAGTTGCAATCAGTGTTATCAATTTATATCAGTTTACATTCACTTGTTTTTAGATTTTAAAATTAAGCAGGTGTGTTTATTTGGTCTATAGCTCTTCTTTTCCTTGTAATATTTAGCAACACTTGTTTTTCTACAAAAATATTTATTTCAATTTATTTTCCTAATAATTTCTTTAAATGCCACCTATGCATAAGATAGTAAGTCAGAGTTGCCTTTTGCTACCTCCTCAAAAAGTGTTATAGAATGGAGATATTATCATTAAAGCTAGACCAGAGGCCAGAATTCATGAGCACAATTAGACTGGTCTGACCATTGCCATAGTAAATTATAAAATTTGATGCTTACTTAGAGGGGATCTAACTTCTCCATTCATGGTCACTTCCTTAGTTTGTAAGTCCATATGACTTTTATCCATACATAATATTATCTTTCTGTCCATAACTCCATAGCTATAGGCTAAATACAATAGAATTACAAACAAATTATCCCATGAGAACAATAGAGACAAGGTGTTGGTCAGGGATGTTTATGACCCAGTGTTAGTGCTAATATTAATATTTGTAAATTAAATCATTGATATAGGATATAAACTGACTGGAAAAGGTGCAATACACATATTTTATTGTACATGCTGTGGAGATAAAAAAAAGTCGTTCAGAGCTGTAAACAACATGCTGAGAGCAAAGAAAAGTATTATATCAGTAAACCAATGCCAGAGAGAATTTCCTGGATCCCATTGTGACTCTTGCATATTTTGACCCTGTGTTTTTATTGGTAAAGTTATAACTTGATATAGATTTCTTAACCCACTCATAGTAAGGATTCATGAAGATTGAAAAGAACATAATGTAGGTTTATCTCCATACAAGTTGCATTTGAAAGAAGTGTCATGATTTCCCCCAATTTTGTTGTAATCACAACTATGAAATTATTAAATGTCAGGGTAATGTTTCAATGCAATGCTTCAGTTATTTAGAAATTAAACTTTTCTTACCAATTCCATAGTTTGTGATTTGAAAAAATTTCAGATGTTTTTGTAAAGATTATGAACCTCAAAAGTATTATTCATGTGTTATTTGTTCCTTAAGTTAACAACAAAAATAATTTCTGTTGTGAAATATTTATCTTTTGTGCATATTAACAATTCATAATCTGAAAACATGAATAGGAATCACAAGAACTAATGGACTTCCTGAATAAGCAGAGATCAAAGTGTTACTGTTAATTTTCATAATTGTTAAAAGTAAATCGTTGTTTGTTTAGAGGTCTATCTTCTGCTCTTCATTAGGATCCATTATCTTGGAAAATGGAAAATAATTGAATGTATGTTACATGTTTCAGGCAAAGGTATAGCAGCCTTGAGCTTTGACCCTGAATTTCAACGTCGACGTCGTGAACAAATGGGCCGTCAGCCAACCAATATTCAGGAGGGACTTGCAAGAGGTGGAAGAGGGCTTGTAACGGTTAGTTTTTCTCTCATGTGTGATAAATATCTACAATATAGTTTGTATGTTTGATTCGTAGTTTTCATTCATACTTCCCTATTTTCATATGTACTATTTTGGGTTAAGCATTAGAGTATCTGATTGATTAATGCAATAAATAAATATTTTGTTTCAAATATATTTGTAAGGATAAAATAAATTCAAAAATGTTTGCCTGAATCAGGAAACAGAAGATTCAGAATTCAGATAGAAACAGAATTATCAAGAAAACAATAGAAAAACATGCCAATTTTTCATTTCTGGAAATTCATTCATAAAGTAAACCTTTATAGCTTCTAGAAACTGCAATAGTGCTGGTCTAATCTCAGCATTCATAAAATATTACCTTAGAGTTTCTCTATAATTATTCTTATTTTAAAGGGTGTGGTTGATGGAGTATCAGGAGTGTTTACCAAGCCAATATCTGGTGCAATGGAGGAAGGTTTTGGAGGCTTCCTGAAGGGAATGGGGAAAGGTGTTGTTGGGTTGGTTGCTAGGCCTACTGCTGGTGTTGTTGATTTTGCTGGAGGCTCTCTTGATGCAGTTAGACGGTGAGTTTTCTCAAGATGAGCTAATTCTCCTTTAACAGTATGCAAAAAGGTTTAGACTTAGTAGATATAATCTTTTTTCGATTTCTATCTGAAGAGAATAATATTACTTGTTTTTCTTGAAATATTTTATTTTCTGGTCTTGTTAATTATATAATCTTTACTTTTGTCTCAGTGCTGCCGAGCTCTCTGAACATGTGGCCAGACTAAGGCTTCCACGATTCCTTGTTCTTGGAGAGGCTGTGCGTGCATTTGCTGGACAAGAAGCAGAAGGAGATCGTCTTCTGAGAGTAAGAATTTAGCTCTAGATTGTTTGATTGGTAGCTTTCAAATCTCAGTATCATTCTGAAGAAAAAACAATTTATTTGGTAATATTACATGTATGTCACAGAAATTTAAAAAAAGCAAATTGCATGTGAAAAGTGTAGAAATAAAATTATTTTGAACCAGAGGGAGAGTTTTCTCCTCTGGTTCTTGGAGAGCTTGGATTCTCCTGGAGAGCTCTCTTTCAGAGACTAGAGGGTGTTAATTCACCTTTAAATTTGTTTACTCACTGTATTCTGTGATAAAATTTTTAAATATTATGATTTCATGCTAAATGTTAGTGCTACAAATGATAGACCTTCATTAATTTCACAATGAAAAAAGTTATATTTACATTAATAATAATAATAAATATTTATATTCTCTAATAATATTTACAGTAATTATTTTTTTCTGTTTCTGAAGACAGCTAAATTCTTAATATTTATGATCATATTGTATAAATTTATCATCACATTGGTTCTAATGATTTGTTTAACATATTTATATTGAGATTGTATAAAGACCAGTAACTATTTTATTGAATTTTTAGGAGTTGGAGAGAGGGAGGTATGCATCTACTGATACTTACGCTTACCATGCAAGGCTACAATCCGGAGTGCTTCTTCTCACAGATAAAAGAGTCATTTTCCTCCATCATAATGATGTGTTTGGTCAGTGGCAGGTAAGGAAAGCATCTATTAAATTAAGTTGGCTTTGTCTTCTATTAAAATTGGCTTAATGTGGGCATATAATATTACTGGTATATTACACTTTGAATAAAACTATTATCTTATTCTTACCCCTTAAACCATGCAGAATTAAAGAAGGGGTTGTCAATTAATTTCATTGCTGTAAAAATTCATCATTCATTTCATACTTTAATATTTCAGAAGCTTCATGAATAATTTTTGTAATTAAGACAAATATCCAATGATTTGATGTACATAAAATAATATTTTAAAGGAATCAAATGTCCATTTGATTCCTTTAAAATGTCCATTGTCTTAAATTTTGTAGCTAATCAAATGATAATTGAAAGTTCAAATTCAAATTTTCTATGCAGAATCTTGATCAGTCAATAATCATTTTTATGGTATCAAACTTAAGCATTTACTACAGGTCTAAAAAATACACCAAATTAATATGATTATTATGAAATAAAATGTTGCGTATTTTAGCATAAATTTACAACTTCAGATTAACAAGGAGATATTGTAGGACTGATGGTTTCCTTTATCAAATCACCAACTCAAGGAAGAAGGACCTCGAGCAATGTTTAAAAAAATGAGTAGTTGTAATAGAAGAGAGTGCCACAGGAAATTATGAAAAATTTATTTTGAATATGCTTTCTTTGGGCAGGCCGCTTGGGAGCAGACATGGGTTGAAATGGCTGAATCACCACGTTCAGCAGATGGAGGAATCTTTCTCATGACTCCCAGGAAGAAAGTCCTTGGTTTATTTGGTGGTGGTGAACATGGAAGGACACTGAACATTCCAGATAGCCAGATGAAGACTGTGAGTTAATTTTAATCTTTATTTATACATAATGAGGTAATGGTAGTTTTCATTAGAGTACAATGTGAGGATATATCAGATGCTTTTGAAATCTTTATTCTTTCTAAAATTCTTTTCCTCTAAAAAATAATTGAGCTCAGTCTTATAGTTGACTGTTGATTAAAAATTTTATATCTGATTTCTTTTTTATCTAATTAATCAAACTTGTTAATTGAAAAATAGTTTTGCCTAAATGACATGAAATTTTATGTAGACACATTATAAATAATCTTATGAAGTTCTTTCTTACTTATTTATTGCTACTAAATAAATAGTTTGTAAAGCACTCAGTTCTAAGTTAGGTGAAAGAGCTGTTATAGTCTGTTTGTTTGATGTTATTGTGATCAATACCATTAAAATTCATCTCCAATTAGTGCCCTCCTAGCATTTTATTTCTTTCTTTTCAGCCCTTATTTCCTTCACCAAAGGCAAATAGGCATCCCACTTTGCTTTCTAGGAGCTCTTAATTAAAACTATATTCTTTCCTAAATGATTCTTTAGTATATTTATACTGACTATGTACAAGTTATATTCAGAAAATACCAATTAGAACAGTGAAAATTGATTTATTATATCTTTTGTTATGAAATTTACTGCTGCTTAGCTATATTAATTTCAAAAATCTATTATAGGTTTATAATCTGTAGTCATTCTGGTTTAATATAATTAATTAATATAATATTTTGGTAAAATTATTAAACATAAAACGAATATCACTTTATATAGTTGACTTTTCTAATGTACTCTACTCCATCAACATTAATTTTGGGTTGGTTCATTCTTCTTCTTACAGATAATTCTTCATAAGATGGAGGAGCTATACAGAAATGCTAAATAATCTAATGTTTAAAATTGCTGTTCTGGGTTTTCCTGGAAATTTTCTGCTGATGGAAAGTGGACATCCCTCGCCAGCTTACATCTCAATGCGTGCCTTTCTATGAATTTGTTATTGATCTAATAGTTTTCTGCCTTAATAAAATGTTGATTATAAGGCAGCTATAAGAAGGATGCCAAAGACTAGTGATTGTATAATCAGATTGAGCATTATTAATGCTTCATATTGTTATTTCATGTTCGCCATCAAGCAAAGAGCACAATATAATATCCATCTTTCGCTTCATTGTCAATAAATGAGTACAATTTATAAGAAAACATACAATATTGTAATTCCTCTTAATTATGTGTTTAACTTTTACTGTTGGTAAGTTATTTATCTCTTCTGTTGATACTAATTTTGTTATAAGAAGGAAATTGGGTACAAATTTGGTGCTGAATATCACTCATCATTTGTTGGTATATTTTCAGTAATTTCAAACAATGAATGGCTTACTGATAATAAATATATTTCCTAATTCAATTTGCTTTTAGTTACTAAAATCATTTTAATAGAATTAATTATGCCACTAGGTCAGATTCCTCTCTTAGTTTATGTAAATCATATCAATCATAATTATCACCAGGTATAAAAGCTGCCATGTTCATTATATTTTCATTTGATGTAAACAAAACAATGACAAACATCAAAAGTTGGTCATTTTTATAACAAATTAACAGTAATTTCTTGCAAATAATTGTATTTTTTCAGCTATGCTATTTCTTGAGTAGGATAGCTGTTATAACTTTATAACCAGTGGTCACCAACTTTGTTTTAACTACTTCTTATTAATAATATAATTTCTTTGCTGCCCACTGATTTTAGATTTCAGAATTTTAATTTAGAGCTTATAGTAATAATTATACCAGAAAGGATTTACAATTATAAGAATGTTTATAGACACATTACATACATAATAGAGCCAAATTTGTGTAGTGGTGCCTCCATCAAGCATCATATAAATTACAATGAAGTTTTCAGAAATATTACTTTCTATAGAAATATAATGCAAAAGTGAGTACACTTACTTTGTATAGAAGAGAATAGATTCAATGATTTTTTTACATTGTGATTTCAATAACACCTTTATCTCTTAAAAATCATCAGTCTAATTACTAATATTATTTTAAAAGAGCTTGGTTTCTTTTGCACAAATTGGCTCCCACTGTTATCTGAGATCCCAGAATGTACTTCATCCAACATCATAAAGAGGCCATATACATCTTATGGCTCCATCTATTACTTATGGGAGAATGGCACTAGCTGTTTTGACTTATGAATGGAAAAAAAGTTGGTGATAATCAATTTCGAAGATGTTCACATATGGTAAAATTGATTTCTGATAAAATAGCATACACCATTTGCTCATAAGAAATATACTGTGCTGTAAGATTTATGTGGTCTCTTCATGATGTTGAACAAAGTTTAGTAACACTTTTCTACCTATTTTTCCACTATAGTCCTTTAGAAGTGCATTCAAATTACTTTAAATTAATTAATTATGAATTTCCGCTCATTGTTGGCCTTGCCTGTCAATTTTTTTCATTTTGGAATCATTCACTGCCCATCTATAAACTTATAGCACCCTCTAGCAGATGATAGTGACCAGGTTGATGACCACTGGCATAACCACAAAGAACTCTGCTGTATTACCTCTAAAATAGAATTAAAAGATCAAGTTTCTCTGCGTTTGTTAAAGATTTAGGTATCATATGAAATGAAAAAGAAACTTTATATGATAAAAATATTAATTGCATAAATCTGTGTTAAATGAAGAAACAACAGGAAAATATAGTTTCCATGTACTCTGATGCACAATAATGCTAGCACCTACTTTTTCTTCTTAAGTAGTTGAAGAGAATATAGACAAGGTCTTGCAAGTGTACTCCCTAAGTGGTAAGAACTCTAACCAAAAGTAACAACAATGACTAATGTGCATATTCAGTCTTTGCTGGATTTGTAAGGGTTGTTGTTGGATGAAAATAGCTGAGATGATTTCTGATATATGCTTGTATTAATTCAATCCTAAAGTAAGTTTTTATTTTAGATGTGATAAATGAAAGAAACACCACAAGATGTAGAAAGATGTTACTTGAGGTGTAAAAACTTTTACAGTCTCTCTCTTTTAGAACAATGGTAGATTTATTGAAATGATTCAAATCAATAATGATTTTTACCTTTAGAAAAGAGAGAATAGTCTAACATAAATAAGGAGGTATGGAGTCTGTGCAAAACATTAGGATTAATTTTTATATTAAATGAATTCATCGTGGAAGTCAAAGTGATGTAAGGAGGTTTTATTACATCATTTTCATAATTTCAAAAAATAATTAATGATAATAGTCTCTTATTCAAGAGAGAGTTATATAATTGTAATAATCAAACTTTCATCAGATAGAATTAGTTAAAATTTCATATTTTAGCTCAGCTAATACAATAAGAATAAATAATGCAAATTTACAAGGATATGTATTCTTATAATACAAAGGGAATATCAAATTTAGTCAGATAAAATAAAACAGAATACTATGAATAGGTATAGCAAACAAAATCAAATTCTTGAATTGAAAAAAAGGGTGTCGTATGGAGTTATATTTTCTCTGAATACCGAGTATTTTAACAGCATGGCACTATCTACTGGTTCACTAATGCAGAAGTTAATTTAGATTATCATCTCAAATTATATTAACCTTCATGGTCATTAAAGGGAAAGTATACCATGCACACATTTTGAAAGCATATCTATGGTAAAACTCATGCAAATCAACATCAAATATGGTTCATGAAATTATTTCACAGAAAACAGCATTTTGAAGCTCAAGTAGGCAATATTGGATTACAAAATTAATTATGATTTCTGATTATTTTGCTGTTTCATGTATTTTTTGATGATATTGAAGGTTACTAGCAAGTAAATAGTTGATTAGCATGAACTAACAGCTACAATAAATTGAGTTTTTGATAAATACTGAATCTTAGTCAAGATTTATTGAAATGAATTTTAACTTGCACAAAGTCTTCCATTAATACAGAAAAAACAAACATATCAGGAGATATAGTTTACTGTAATGAATGCCTTATCTTAGGGTGCTAAGGAAAAGTGAAGATCTCATCCAAAATTAACACTTTCCACTCCACCAGAAGAGCTGAATATTTAGACAGAAGGCATTTGGGAAGAGATAATAATAAGTGTGTCCTGGGACTTTCAGCTGGCAATAAATTGAAGTAGCTAACCAGCATATATGCTGTTTCTTATAAGTTTCTCAAATGACTTGAATATACACAATCAATGTGTTTTGACACCATTTACAACCTGATATTTCAACAAAGTTTTAACTGTTTATTCTAAACGCATGTACAGAAAAAATATTCTAGATGAGTAAAAAGAATTTAGCACTTGATAAAAAGTTCAAGGGGGTGAATACATGAAAAAACTTCCCAAATTAGTGACTGATTCTTTCATGTAGATTTTATGAAACATTCAGAAAATATCGGATGTTCAAGAAAATAGTTGTGAGAGAGAACTACAACTTCAATATGAGTGGCACGCACTGTAATACCCATTTGAATACATATCGAATGTAGCTAAAGATTAAGAGGACGCATTGAAGCTCATATTTAAGTGGATGTCGAATATTTAGCGTTATAAACATTATTGGCTCATTAACACAGTACTCTTGCTGAAGATAAAAATAATTTCATCGGTAGATTTACTAAGTTCACGTGACCGAGTCCGACAACCAATGGTGGTCGTAGATTCGTCAACAGGTTACGACGTAGAGGAGACAGAAGGGGCGGAGAGGGAAGAAGTTTAAGTAAACGTGGTTTGGCGAAGGACTAAAGCATTGTGCATTGGAGAGCGGAGAGGTCTCTCTAAATATTAGAATATGGTGGATTGTTTGAAGTTTATACTTTAAATTATTTTAAAAACTCAAGAACAAAGAAGCATCATGCCAACGATACAACAGGTTTGTAATTTATAACTTTAGTTATTTAACTTGTAATTTTGACGAAAAATGATTATCCTTTAGTTCTTATTTGTGTTATTAGCTATTCAGAAGCTAAGAGCTCTGAATTAAAAACATTTGGTTTCTCACCTGCCTTTAGATAGTTAATTGAACCTTAGCCTAACCCATTTGACCGTATTCAGTTTTACTGTCAAGAAGAACGTTATAATGGACAAGGAAATGCCTATGGGCTCTTTTATTCCGTTTTAAGATATCTTTGCACTGTTTCTTACTGTCGTAATGAATTTCGGCGAAGCATTTTATCGTGGTTTATTCTATGTAAGTAGTTGATTACCAGACAGGAATTTTGCAGCCGGAAGAAGTCATGTCATGGTATTTCAGTTTCCGGCGAAAATTGTTATTGAAATTTGGAAAGTTCAATTTCATTGCTCGGCATTTAAGGACATCAACTTAGAAGCATACATTTCTCAATAACAATAGGTTTAAGGGTAACAGTAAAGATGTTAAGTCTGAAAATAACAGCTTTGTTTATATGGGCAATTTCAATGAGAAGAATTCATTACGTGATTAGTGATGGGTGGTTAATTCTATATCGTAAGATCTTTTTGAAGTTCACAGTATTGAATAACTTTGTCTCATTTCTGCATCCATTTTTATATTCCCTTATGTAAATATCTCTCACTTTAAGTGGTAAATAAAAGAATGAAAATTTTCATTTCTTAATTGTTCTAAACTTTTAATTGAACTTTGCGCAGGTCACCGTTTTAATCCAGTTTTCTTCTATACCAATCGATCAAGTTGTATTCTTGTGTGTTCATCAATTCTGTTCACAAACTTTTGCTCTTTAAGTCCATAGGTTTTCTTGACATTCTTAAATTTAAAATTTTTAGATTGGATCAACCGAGAATGTTCAGTCACCGCATCCTGCATCTGTGGCACCCTTGAATCATCAGTCAGAGATACTGAGGCAGATCGATATGCTTCTACATGATGGCCATACAGAAACAGTTGCTGTGACAGAGAGGAAACCTTTAGGTGTACTTCGGGGAGGAAGTATTACTGACAGGGAAAATCCCCTCTCTCCATCCCCTGCGGAAGGTGAGTAAACCATATCTATCATTTTAATTGCCTCTGGTAAATCACTCTATCTTTTCTTTCTCTGATTCTCGTCTTTGTTTAACATTCAAGATATTTAATTTTTGAGGCTGTTGAAATTTTTAATTTTATTGAGTATTTATGAGAATTTGTTCCCAAGTTTGCTCGGGAATAAGTATGAAATTTATATTACATTTCAGTAGTTTTGAGATATACTTAATAATTGGTTATTCAATGAAGCACTTATCTTTCAGCTGAGTTACAGGAATGATTTAAAATCTTTGCTATAAAAGTTTTATATGGCAAAGAAATGAAACTATATTGGTGAAAATTGAAAAGAAAATCTGAGGATGACAACCGATATCAATTAATATTAGATTAATGTTGTTTGTACTGTTTTTTTTCTATAAATGATTTGAATCATTTTGGCTTTACAATCTTGTTCTGAATCTTTAATGTTATACTGCAATCAGAACCTTAGCTGTTTAAGCACCAAAAATCTGATATTATAATTCTTATGTTATATTGGTACTGTGTGGAAACCTTGTCATGTATATAATTGGAAAATGATGGTAAGGAAGAGCAAACATCCAGCAATAAGTGTTGAAATTATTCCCTGCTCTCACAAATTGTGAATACTACAAATTCTTATAAGAGCATCTGGAACACTAATAATAACTAATAATTTTAATAACACTAATAATTTTTTTATAGAATTAGTGTTATCTGAGTGTTACTATCAGGAGGAACTTTTTCCAACTTAATTATATTTCTAATATGTTTGTACTAAATTATGTATTTCCCCATTCCTATCAGGAGTTCGTTGTCCATTTTTGTCAGAGGATAAAGGAAAGTCCATATCAGACCTTTTGGGACTCAATATTCCAAGAGGAACATCTGTTGCTGGAGAAGATGCCATGAATGACATGGTGAAGTCAATTAATGGCCAATCAAGCCCTGTCACTTCTCCCTCATCATTGCCAAATTTGTATTTATCTGGTGGCCAATCTCTTAGACATTCAAGTGGCTGTCACTTTAAGGTACATTTCTACCTATGCTGAAATAAATTTTGAAAAAGCTGAAGATAATTTTTAAATTAAAAGATGCGTGATGAACTCGATTTTTTAGCCATTGTTTTTATTTTAGTAAATGTCTTTAATTGTATATTAGTTGACTTTTTATGGTATTGATTAGTGTCAGCGAGATGACTTCAAAGAGACTTCCTCTCCTATCCACATTTTACGGAGAAATCTGGAGTGCCTTTCCCTTTCTACTCCACCATCTCCTGGTTATGGTGGATATCGTGGATCACCTCCATACAGGTTAGTGCACATCTTGATCTTAAATTCTACCAAGCTTCATTCATGTACTCCTTACTTAGATTTTTGTGATCATAAACATGAAAGAGATAATGTTATTAACTTAAAAGAAAAAGTGCTTTTGGTACAGATGTGACTGTAAATTCTGATATTCTGTTTGAACTGTCATACCCTGCTCCTTTAGCTATGAAGGTTCGGGAGAGGGAATGATGCAAATAGGCAGGATGAGGGTTGTGGTAGTTTGTTCTTGCTTTCATCATTGGTATTTAGACTTTGTTTTGTGTTGCTGTGGGTTTATTGGTGTATGGGTGTTCATATGGATGTTCATTCATTAATTTATTCATTCATGTTTGAGAAAGAGACTGATCATTTGTTTCCATGCTTATAAATCTATTTGTGAGCAGCTACCCCCACTAAAACACATGTTGCAGGAAAAAAACCTTTGATTAAAAGTATAAATACATTAGTGTAGTTTTCAGTGATTTTCTTTTGAAGGTACACATTTTATAACAACATTATAGGTCTGAATACAAGTGAATAAATAAAGAATGGCTAGATTTTGGGGATTGAGGAAATTCCTGAACTGAGCTGAATACCATTACCAAACTTTTGGAATTTTTAGGGAGTGCAGAGTCTTTGGAGTGTTAAGTCATATTAGCAAACTATTGTATAACTCCCTCCAAAGTACTCACACATAGCTTAGGGTCATATAGACCAAAAATGTTGAACCATTTTACTTCATATCGTTCTGCAAAGCCAATGGATGAGGGGTTATGTAGAGGAGTGCTCCGTATAATTTGTTTCAAGAAAGTCTCTGATATTTACAGAAAATAATGCACGCCCATTATCTGAAATTATGGGTGGCAATCTTTAACCATAAATGAGATATTGTTGTCAAGGTAGTTTCAAATGACCTCCAAGTGGAAGCTGCTTCAACCCATAGTCTACATAAATGAAGGTGTCTCCATGGATGGATCAAGCAAAATTCAAGTTGAGCTGGTATCATGGGCTGGACAGATTGCTCTATAGGATGATGGAAGCCTTTTGAGTATCTGCAGTAATCCTCACTGCAAAGTAGTTTATATCAATCCCTCTGTCTTAATCTTTAGCCCACAGACATAACTCTACAAGCCATTGAAGGATTTTGCTAGCTTGTCACACTCCGCTGATAATCATAGATTTGAAAATATAGTGCACTAACAGTCGAGCCAAATCCTACAAGGAACTAAAAATTAGGATTATGAGAACAGCTATTCTTGTTTCAAGAACTTAACCTGGTTCAACTCCTGGTTGCAATGGATGGCCAACTGCCTGTAACTCACCATAGCAGTAAGGTTTCCTAAATGAAACTGCCTTACATATTTCAGCACTCTCCTTTGTCCTTTTCTATTGTGAATATGGTTTCTAGTTAACAACCTGGACCAGAGCCATGTCAAGATGCTCAAATCTATGGTCAAAATGCATGTATCTTAACCTTGTGTGGATTGCAGAGTTATTCAGTGCTGCATGTTTCCAATGTGGTGCTCTTGAAAAGTATGGCTACCTCCTCCCAAAAGTTGGCAATAGCAGTGCATTTTGATATTGATAAAATTTATTTGCTTTAATTGGGCCTCAGTTAAATAGAATTGACTAAATGGTTGAATAAAATGCACAAAATGTTGTGTCAGGCTAAATTTTTTGTTCATAGCATAGCTTTTGCTTTCACTATCCTCAAAAGGGCTACCAACTCTAACCTTTTTGAGTCAAATTGTTTTATCTGTTAGATATTACTTTCAATGAGATAAATAATCATTTTCAAATGACTTTGCTAATGGAACCTGGAAATTTCCAAATGTATGTTTCACACTGATATAAGCAAGTATTCTTGACTCCAGGCTCATTAACAAGGATGGGCTAATGCAAACCCAGGTTTTTGTTAGGCAGAGCCTATTTCTTATATACTCAATTGAAAATCAATTCTCGTCAAAGTTTATTAATGGAATCTTCAGTGTGAATGTGCAAAATTGTAATGGCACAATCAAGATCCATGAGGACTACTCTAGTACAGTTAATCCTAAGTTTTTAAAAGATGCCTATCATCATTATGAGATCTTAAGGAATCTTGCCATAGGAAAATTCTTCATGTGATTGGATATGTAACTTGCCTTTCTGAAGCCATCTCTTTATTTCCTTCCTCCTATAATTCTATACTGCTTTCCAGTTTTTCTAATCAGTTATAAGAAAACTGTAGTTGAAACCTTCTAACATAAGCTTTAATAGTAATTTTAATAGTCAGCTTGAGGAACTCCACATATGGAAAACCTACTGGCATATTATTTTAATATTGAGGGGAAAAAATTTACTAACTTGAAAAACTGAAATGCACTATAGCACTTTAAACCCAAAAAGGACATTTTTGGTTGAAGTGTCTTGGCTGAGGCCACTCATAAACTTGTATATAAAAATATGAGCAGAGTGGCTTACGATAGCATGTGAAAAAATGAGCACTGAACCATAAAAATATTGAGCTGTGTAAAAAACAGAATAAAATCTAGTTCAAAATAGTATACTATTTTTAATCATGGAAGTTTAGTTTTGCATGAAAAGAGGTACTTAATTTGTTATTTTATGTTTTCTTATTTCAGTGAATGTGACAGTCACACTTTGGAGCAGATGTTTTTGATGAATCATTATGGAAGTGGTTCTCGCTCAACTTCACCATCTGATTCTGATACTAGTACTGGTGGTTTGGGAAGTGCAGATGGAGCAAATATAGGAGAAATGATGGTAATTATAATAACAATCGGAAGGAAAATATATTAATACTTGATTAGATATTTAAGTATTTATTACCTTATATAATAATCACTGTTGTGTATATTTATATATTTATCTGATGTTAGTTATTTCAGAATGTTGCCTCCTTTTAATATACCCTATCATTCATTCTAATTCTATTTTCATATAGACCTAAAATCCCCATATGTTCATATGGGAAAATGCACAAGCTTGACTTAATTAATCTTATTTGTTTTCAAGGGGACCGGTTGCTAATAGCCTCAAAATTTCGCAAAATTTTTCTACTTCTATATAAGATATAGACCCATATAAAATTTCTGGGGAAGCAGTTGATATTTCATAGTAAGGATAGCATCAGTAAACCCTGTAAATCAAAATTCATTTATATATTTACAAAATAATACTTTAAATGGTTTAAAGTTGCATATTGTGAGTAAAAAGTCGAATAAAAAATGTTTTTGTTCTCAATAACAGGATAAAATTTTGCAGTTGAAATGATTTGAATCTGTCATTGAAGTGATGCATCATTCCTTTGTATCCTCCATTACCTCTTGGTAACATCAAATACTCTAGCACATAGAGAGGAATCTATTTATAACTTACAGCCTTATATAATATATAAAACTGCTGCCTTTCTCAAAATATAATACACTATTATGTATCGAAAAATTCCCAGCAATCATTGGTACCGCATTCCTTTAGATCTCTCTATAGGAACCGTCTGACTGGCAGGGGCTTTGCAGCCTTCTCCTGTATGCAAGAATTTAGTTCTGCCAAGAGGTAATGGAGGATGCAAGGGAGGGTGGTAAGCCCAGAATTTGAAAGCCCTTCAATATTATGCACCAAGAACCACATGGTTCGATTTTATTAAGGAGAGCTGTGCATTTATTGAAAGTTAAATTTAGTTTCATCTGTTTTAATGGAGAAATTCACTAGATATTACTTAGTTTATTTTCCTTCATGTCCAAAGGCAGTTAAAATAAGTAGGTATAATTTTATTTTAAGAAGCAATTTTTGTGTGTGGAATTTAAGTATAATATAACTTGAAGTGTGAAAGTATCAATTTGAACAATGTCATAATTTAGAACGTTATGCTTTTAGCATACAGGACTTAAACATAATTACCTTGAACAGAAGGAATTTGCCCAATGTTTAAATTGGAATTATAATTTAACTACTAATCGCTTATTTTAGACTCAGGCCTCATTCTTGTCAAAGTTACCCTCTTGCCTTTCCTTCCTTTCCTTACTGTTCCACCTACCTTGAATTATCTTCCTCCTCACCATTCTATTTTTGCACTTAGAGCCTAATTATTACTCAATGGGTTGGATCTATTCGCTCAATGAGTTGGTTTAATGAAACTACAAAATTATTTTACCTCCATTCCTGAGATGGAATTTTACCTATTTATAGCTTCAAAATTTTATTATAAATCCAATAATCACTAATTAATCACTAGATGTTTAATGACTCTAGCAAAATTTAGGTATCAGTTGTAATTCTTTCTTTGTATTTATTTAGCTTGTAGCAACTGTGCTGCTATTTAATGTTCAGAAAATTTTTTTCTTTTGAATGATAATGACCTTTATCTTGTAGAATTGTCCAACGGCATCCCCTGATATTTTGTTTGATCATTCACGCTTTGGGGTACTACAAAGCCCCCGCGTTCTTGGAGCCACCAATGGGATTCCAAGGTATCGCTCACAAGTGCAATTGCAAGGGTCTCAATCAATGGAAGATGCACCTGGAGCAAATTCTGACTGTTTTTGGGAGTCACGCCAGGTGAGTTAATGAGATATATTTCGGTTTATTTTAGAATCGACAAATTTCTGCTTAATATTTCTCTTTCTAAAATCAATATATTTCATGAATAATTATTCTTTCATGTTTATGTAAATAAAAATGAAATTATTTCTGTTAATTTATAAGGCATAAGAAGAGATTTAAAGCATCCTTTTTATTGTAGTCCTTAAGTTTAGCCACTGATGGAAAGCCATTGATTTAAATACAAAATGTGAAATCCGAATCAGCGCTGTGGCTAGGCTTAATTCTGACTAGGCCATCACCAAAAATAAACAAGAGACAAGGGAATAGAAAGTACGTAGGGACAAAGGGGATAGTGAAATTCATGAAAAATCTCTAATCAAAGTTCACTGTAGCAGTTTTGCGGAGGAAGTGTCAGGCAAGTTGTGAGAAACAAATGCATGAATTAGGTGATGATAATTTTTGCATTTAATTTTTTTCTGCTCTTTGAAGAGATAACCTGTTCCAGATTACAGTTTGCTTGTTGGACTTCATCTCTAATGTCAATTGACAATTCTGAGAATATACCTCCTACAAGACAGAGGCGTGAAACTCGTTGTACCGATACTTCAGAAATAACCACTCGTTATAATGGATGTAACTCCCTATCCTTTGTGGTGTAAGATGGACAATGGTCAAAAATTCATTTGCTGAAACACTAACCTCGTTATATGCTGTACTTGTTTTCTTTTTTCTAATTTCCAGGCTGGCTATAAGATGTGCTGATGAATTTTGAAATTTTGACAAAGGAATTGGGAAATTGAAGCTTTTCAGCTAAATTTATGGCAAAGATCTTCAATAGAAGGGTGTTGAGGTCACCAGGGAGTAGGCTTGTCATATTTGCAGGCAGATTCTGGCAATTCAATGTTCCTGTTGGTGGTTGTCAGTGGTGATAAGAGCTGAGTTGTTATGACTCTGAGGTTGATCCAAAATTCTTCCGGTGGACTCAAAGAAATACTTCTCAGGAGTTCAAACAGTGAAATAGAAATAATATCTAGTGGGAAACTGTTAGCTCTATGAAGATGAGTTAAGGTCCCAAATTTTATGTTCAATGGAACTGGTTGTAACATTGCCTCTGATCATTCCTTATTCCTTTGTAAGCTTTTACCTTCTGTCGTCTTACATCCATCCTCCTCAGCTGATTTGACAACCTGTAACTTTGTTTAATTAAGGCTGTTGATACAATGTAGAATATCCAGACTGACATAGTGCAGGCAACTTCACTGAAAACTTCCAAAAGGCCTTTGAAAGATACCACAAAAATAGAAAACAGAGTAGATAAAAAAACAGTGCATTGATACATGAGGCGACTTCTTATATATAGAGTTAGAGCTGCCAAAAGGCCATCTTTTGACTATATTGTAGCACTAGTCCCAAAATTTAGTATAGCTCCATGAATTATAAACCATGAATAGTTATATTTAGGAATCTATTAAGTGTAATCATGCTTAAGAAATTGAAATTTGGTTTCTTTCATTGAATGCTGTAAAATTCATTCATTCTAGCATTTTTGCTAAGCAATTGTTCATTAACGGATGAACCATTTCTATCTGACTTGATGTTTGTTGTACCATAAGGGAAATATTATTGCATCAAGAAGGTACAAAAAATGATTACCAAATCACCTTATAAAATGCTTTTAGATTGGAATACTTAACAGGATTGCTTTTTAAATAAGCCAATTTTCTGATTCATAACTTTGCAATCTAGACCATGATAGCACTGAAAATAGTGCCACACAGGTCAAGCTAATTTCAGCATGAACAAGATCATGAAAAATCTTGATTCTGATATCATTTAGGAATTAATCAAGAAATAATATGTATTGATTTTTACACCTTAAGTATTTTTATAAGTACAGTTTATAAACTTCTGTCAACATTTCATTCACGATTTGAGATTATTTTTCATTTGCTAAACCCAATTTATTCATTAATAAAGGTATGCTGATTGCAGTATGTTGGATACAGATCTCGGTGATTGCTTGATTTCTATTATTTTCACTTGCCTGCTGTCTCATAGTATTACAATACTCATTTGTCTTTCAGGCGGCATCATCTCTCCAGTCACTCAGATATTTGCAGTCCTTGGCTTGCTCACCTCAGACCACATACCATGGACCATCAATTGTTGAGCAATATTCACCTTCTTCCCACTCTCCAGGAGGTTGCTCTCCAATGTCACAACGCCAATCAAGTCCTCGCGAGAGTCCACTTCGCTGGCCCTGTTCTTCTACTCTGCCTGTTTCCTTTTTAAATTTTGATGGAGGAACTCTTGAACGAGCTGCTTTGGTGCATCGTGGAGCTGCTGGTAAGAATTAAACATTTGTTAACTTCTCTAAAAAGGAAGTCTATGCTGTATATATTAGGTATTATATATACAGCAGGTGATAGAGGTGGAATGAAAGCATGCAGAACACTTTAGCACTCCACTTTTGAACTAGATTCCTATATCTCAATAGGTACCCTTTCCACTATATCTCATACTAAACGAAATACACATTGATTCTTCATAATGAAGTAAGCAGTCATAGTGTAGTTGATAGTGTTAAGTTAATCGATTTCAACTTAAAGTACTCTTGGTAAAAATAAAAAGTAAAGTCTGTTAGGCTTTTTAGGAATCAGACCTAACCAGGCAATATTCATAATGGGTGACATGCAGTCAGCACATTGACTCCCATTCAGCCACATTTGGCTTACCATGACTGGACCTGCTACCTCAAATAACTACTTCAATACCTATTCAAATAGCTATCCATATTCATCGCTGCTTTCTGGACACTGATTAATGTTGACCCACCCTGGGAATCAAACTTGAGACCACTTCCCAAAGGCAAACACATCAACTAGGCTATAAGGGGACTAAAGTACACAAAGTAGCTTTACCATATTGAAGTAGTGTGGGTATAGTCAAGCATAAGCTTTCATTAAATGGTTGTGCTGTTGTGTAATTAAAATATATATTATTTGATAATAATTATTATAATTATAGATAATATGATAGTAATTAAAATACTAGAAAATTCTCAAAAACTAAATTTCATTTCCAAAATAAGAATCTTCATTTAACTCTCCTTCTTTTGGTGCTAGTATTGGTTTTATGACTATTCTTTCTAATTTAATTTTTCAAAATTAAACCCGCAGCTGATAAAATAAATTTTATATTCATTTCTCATAGAAAGCTTTTTCTTGTCTGGGATCAAACCAGAGACAATTTGTTAAATAAAAGAAGCTTATTATCTGTCCAGTGAATATGTTTGTCACTTCTTAAAATTTAAAAGTTGTGCAACTTCTGGTTATAGAGTTTTTGGAAAACATACACACACAAACTTTCTACTTTATTCCCAAGGAAGACTTGAAACAAGTCCGGCGGGACCGAAAACCTGCGAGTCTATTCTTTCTTGGGATTTTTCTTGGATGCATGCCATTATATGCAAAATCACTATACCCTTCTTGTATTTCTACTTTATTTATAAGGTTTCCTTTCTAATTTGTTACCCAGGTTTATCATGAGCAATTAGCAAAGTTCTTGTCTATGTTCAAGAGAAGAGTTCTATTTTCCCATTGATTTTACTGAACATGATTAGAAGTAAATAGAATGCTACCTTCTGCTTCCTGGTCTTTCTTATACTAGTAATTGCAATGGATAGTGTAATTTGAACTTAATAGATAGAAGAAAAAATGATTTGGTAGCCAGCAGTTTGAAATTACAAGAATTTTTTATTTTAAAGTCCCTATCCAACTCAGCTCTCAACTTCCCTCATTCTAATTCCTCTATGCATACAGTCATGCCAACATTAGCTCAGGTTATTTTTTTATTTCTAAAATTTCTTTTGTAAATGAACACTAAATACCTTGATCTGTTAATGTAGCAATTCTAATCGTAAGAATTCAATAGGCATCAAATAACAGTTGTAGGAGTTTCAAAGGCATATAGGTGTTCATATTTGAAGTGGTATTGGAAATTTCAGGGAGAAAAAGTGGAATATTTATATTTTACTTAGTGGAATGAAGCTTTTGGTTCAAAGTAGAGAGTTGTATGAATTCTTAAACTGTCAATGAAACGGTTTGCCTTTGTAGTGATATAAAATTAAGATTTTCTCTTCAAGATCTAACATTCCAAAGATTGTAATAATAACTTTATTCTTTCATTTTATTTTTGATTAGATCACTCACGTTATGGTAAATAAATTGCATTAATTTATATTTCATGTTTGGTTAAGTAGCTGTCAGCAATGCTGCTTGTACCTGGACAGGAATTTTACCTCCAAAAGATTCTAGGAATCCAGTTTATTCTTGCAAGGTGAGTCATATCCTTGGATTTATTTTTCCTAAAGGTTTTGAAAAATTAACACATTATCTTTAACTCTTATCACTATGAAAATTTCAATAAAATAACTGTGATTGTAAGATTACAGTCCTTAATGAACTAACATTCTATTTTATCAATATTGGTGTTAGTGTAAAAGGTGCTGTTTGTTCAATTTTATGCCGCAAAGCTGATAGCCTCTTTGAATAATTTTTAATTATGTTTTACAGATTCTCCACAGTAAAACGAAAATTTGTTTATACACTTTTTATAACACTGAATAAATAAACTACAGTATGTTAAATTGCACCATAAAAGCAGGGTAGAAAGATGCTGATATGAAATTATTAATTCAATTTGAAATTTTATGTTCACCAAAAACTTTTGATGAGTGACATGTCAGTTGAAGTTGATGAACCCTGCATTTAGATAGCATAAATGTTTTTAATTTTATCAGAATCAATTGATAGACATTAAAAATTTTCATTAACAAGGAAACCTAATTTTTAATTACCAGAAGAATTTTTAATTATATTTAAAATGTGCAACTAGGTTTCCTGTGCAGCTGCAAAGCATAAAAGGAAATAATTTTCATCCACTCCTTAGGTATTCCTTGGAGGTGTTCCATGGGATATAACTGAAGCTTCCTTGATTCAAACATTCCGGTCTTTTGGTTCAATAAAAGTAGAATGGCCTAGGAAAGAGTATTCTATGTCACAACCCAGAGGTTATGTTTATATTGTCTTTGATTCAGAGACTCAAGTAAGTACTTATGTTATTTATTAAATTTAATTAGTTTTGAATGTACAATGCTGTTCAAAGGAAGTACTTTGCATGGTATAGTGAGGACTCTCGTAGTTAGATCTTAGAGCCATAGGGTTTGGAGATCCATGCTCTCATTTGAGTCCAGAGAAGGTTAATTACGGCAGGGACTGACTGACTGCAGCAATGATCGAAGATTATCATTGCAAAGCTTTTATATAAGATTTCATAATTAAGAAAGAAAGGGTGAGTGAAGAAAACTTTCATTTAAGTGTAAGCAAAATTAAGGCGTTTAAAAGTACCCTCTGTCCGTGCGAAACAAGTAATCCAGCCTATACAAAATGTCACTATGAGGTATATTTTTAATGTTAAAAAAGTCGGTAAATATCACAATCATACACTAATTTCCTTGATTAAGGTTAGAGTTGTGGAGAAATGAATATATTCTCGAAACTATTTACAGCACCTTAAATACAAAATTTCTGCAAAATCTTTCTCACTTTTTTTTAGCTGGTTAAAATACATATTATCAAACCCAATGGTAGTGAGAAACTCCTGATTCCTCAACGCACAAAAGAGTATTTAGAGTATTTTATTAGCAATCAATCCATCCACCATTATTCTTCAAAACAAGTTGAGGTCTCCTCGGCATGGATTCGACAACTCTTTCACACAGTTCTTAACTTATATTTTCCCACTGTGTTTCAATAGTTCGTTTGAGTCTCTTGGCCGTGTATCACTCTTGTGGAGCTCTCTTGCCTTTACAGCCCACACATTTTCAATGGGATTCAAATTTGGACTTCTTGCCGACCATTTAAATATATTGATATGTGTAGTGAAAGAGAAATATTCATTCGTCAGAAGTTGAATGACTAGTTCTCTATTGTAGAATTTCCAGAATTCTAAGAATGACTAGTAAAGAAAAAGAGCTGATAGATGCAGGATAAGTGAATTTGAGTTATGCATAGTTAGTCATTTGGAGAGTCCCTCCTCGCAAGCAACCCTGTTAAATGCCCCAGGAAATCTTAAACTGAATAATTTAAAAATGAGAAGAAGAAACACAATGGGCAATTTTTAGCTTATCTGATCCTTAGAATCCAAAACTCTCTGAAGGAAGGGCGACTGTTTTTACATTCTCAGATTGCAAATACAGTAGGCCCTCGCTTATTGTGGTTGATCAGTTCCTGTATCTACTGTGAAAGGTGACTTGCCGTGAAGTAAGATTTTTTATTCATAAATCGAATATTTTCATAGAGCATAGAAAACTTATTTACAGCCAAAATACCTTTTTCTAACATTAGAGCCTCTAGACATGAAATAACACCCTTTTGTCACCATTATGCTTGTATTATCCAATTTATTAGACTAAATAGAAAATTAGGCATTAAACATCCATATATTATTACTTATTAATGAATATACACGATTACAAAATGCTGAAATAGATTTTCTGTGCTTATCCCATATCTTCCCAAGGCTTATTTTAAATGAAGCCCTTTTCAGGCAAACTCTCAGCCTTTTTTGACTGCTATTGCTATGTAGTGCAGGTAGTACATTCGGTGGCCACTCTGGATTGCTGCAAGGTGCTACATTAATTTTTTACAGCACTGTACATGCAATCTCTTTGACACTTTGACCAGTCTTAACGCAATTGATGGACTTCCATGATCATAATTACCAAGATGAACCCTTTGTCACATTTTCCAATGGATTAATCAGTTTGTATTAGAGTATTGCACTCACTGCAGCCACTTATTGTGTTTGACTATGTCTATTGGGTGCAACCTTCTAACTCACTTTGATGTGCTCCTTGACATAATTCTTTATTCCTAGTACCCTCAATCCTCTATACTATCATGTCCTAATAAGCTATGGCTGAAAACGTTTGATGATCAACCAACCGTTGTTCATTTTGATGTTGGATTGTTCAGGAATTTATGAAGGTGGTAAATCAAACCTTTGCATAACCACTTTTGTCATTATGATTATTTATTGAAGTAACAAACCTGTAGAATCTTCATATTATACAGGTCTTCAAAATAAAATTTTATATACTGCATGGGTTTTTGTAACTGATTTTTATGTTTGGGGTGTGCCGAGTCTGAATGACTTATTTTTCCCCACCCTATAAGGTTTTCTTGCAATATAAGGAAGTTGAATTCACCGATTTTTCAAATGATGTATGCGAGTCCACATCAATTCCATGCTTAATCTGAGTTGTTATAAACCCAGTTAATATATGGTAATTTGCAAAAAATCACAACTCTGTCATGTTGCACCATTGCAGAATAACAAACATGTATCAGAAACTAATCTTTAGTAAAAGTGAGGTTTATAGTCCTGAAGCATGCTTCCCCTTTTTGAGATCTGTTCATACTTGATTTACCTCAAATAAGTAAATGAATAAAAAAATTGATTCACTTTACAAATGTTAAACCACAGAGTTCGATTTTTTATTATAAAATCTTAAAATAATTTTTATTAGCATAAAAAGGGCGATTTAAAAAATAGATCTTCGAAGAGGAGTTATACTCTATTATGATGAGGTCACTCTGACAAAAGTCATCATCAAAACTGAACTCCATGGATTTGCTTGAAAACCTGATGTGATGGCATTTTTTTTTGAGTATTTTTCCTGTATTCAGCAAAAATCTATAAGAATTGGTAAAAAATTCTCATGCAGTTTTTTTATGGCAGACCGGTGATATTATTGGTTGCCCAACATCACTAATGAGTTCAAAATCTCATTCTTTTATTACATATCTCAATTCATGTCTGAAATGGAGGTTAGAAAATTTATCCAAATGCCTTCATTTCATCAATAAAAATTGGTTATGATTGATACTTACATAGTATTTGACAATTTAATAATATTAGTACTGAATAGTGGAATGGAAAATTTTGGTTTTAAATGTTGTATGTTTTTGTCAATGGATTCTGGATAGTAAAAGATTTATAATTATCAAGTTGAAATAATTTTTCTACTTACTAACGTGGATAATTTTTTTGCCTAAAAGTACATTATTAAAGATTTTTTTATGCAACAAGGAGATCAGAGCAACATCTTTACTTCTTACCTTTGTATGGTTACTAATGATTTGTTTTGGAGGGTTGAATTTGAAATGCTAATTTACAATATTGGATTTTCAATAGCGTCTTCACTCATGACATGAATGCTAGATGTACAGGAACGTTTGATACTTTCTTGCAAGGTAGAACGTTTAACCTTTTTGTAAGAGTATGTTAGAGATTATAGACCAAAATATATAGTAAAATTGTGATTTATCTCAATGTTACTGGTAAAATTAAAGATTAGTCTGCCCTATTTTTAGTGTGATATGCTACACTTGGTGGTTAAACCTACTAACAGGGAATATTAAAAAGTGTGAATTGTCATTACATAATTTCAAGGCAAAATTTCCGATTGTATGGTGAAATAGCTCAGATAAATGCTATTAAATTAGGCTTGGGGAAATCACTTGTAGTTTTTCTCCCCCTTGTTTTTAAGATTGTCTGTAGAGTTTCCATTTGCAAAATAGTCCTTACGAGCCTGATTTTGGTGTTGGGGTATGGGCTGTATCACTGAAGGAATGTTTCACTAAATTTTCTACTGTGAATCTTTTTTTTTTAATATTTCCTTCAGGTAAAGTCCCTTTTACAAGCATGCTCTTATTATGTGAGCCAAGGTAACTGGTACTTCAAGTTATCTTCCAATAGAATGAAGTCAAAGCAAGTAAGTAAATTGTGAAAGTTTGCTTTTTTTACTAAAATCCCATGAAATTGAAAAATTAATATTCCTTTGATAATTTTAGGTTCAAGTAATACCATGGATAGTGAGTGATAGCAACTATTTGAGATTAAAATCAATAAAATTAGATCCACAGAAAACTGTGTTTGTTGGAGCATTACATGGAATGTTAAATGCTGAAGGCTTAGCTAAAATAATGAATGATTTATTTGATGGTGTTGTTCATGCAGGTTTGTTTGTATTTCTAATTATTTGATGTGCTGCTCATTTTTTTGGGATAATCAAGTGTTCTAATTACTTAGGGATTGATACGGACAAATACAAATATCCAATTGGCTCTGGACGAGTAACATTTAAGGATTTTTCCTCTTACATGAAGGCAGTCAGTGCTGCTTTTATTGAGATAAAAACTCCCAATTTTACCAAAAAGGTATCTATTTTAATTTATTCCTTCATAACTATGGAGATGTATTATTGTATTAATTCCATTCACAATGTTCTTTAATTGTAGGTACAAGTTGATCCTTATCTTGAGGACTCTGTTTGCTCTTTATGTGGTTTACATCAGGGTCCATATTTCTGTCGGGAAGTTTCTTGCTTTAGATACTTCTGTCGAACTTGTTGGCAAGTGTATCATCTGGAACCTCCTTCTCGATCACATAGACCCCTCATGAGAAACTCTAAAACTGGAGTAGCAGTTCCAGTGATTTGACTTGCAAAATGTGCTTACAAAGCTTCCTATTTGCTCCAATGTTTCCTCCAACTGGCATCTCTTCCTTGTTCTTAATAAGCCAATGTCAGGTCAATCTTTTGTTATATTAACTATTGTAAAAACTTGACTTTTATATGTTACTTGTTTAAAGAATAGTTAATTTTTGTTAATTTTTAATGTTAGCACATTGTTAATTTATGAAGAAAATATTTATTTGGGCCAGATAGGGCCCATTTTTCACCCTTTTACCAAGTGAAATTTTATAACTTGGGGTTTTTTGATAAAGATTGAATTTGCAAGAATTGAAGCATTATATTTGGAAACCATGCTCCTTTTATTTTGCTAATTTCAACATTATTTTATTTGTGTCAGATGTGGTGCCTTTCCACGTTAACTTAGCAGAAACGGCTGCATATAATGAAGAAATTTTATTTATTTTCTTTTTCAATTGTGAGACACTAATCCATTCATTTCTGTGAAGTCGTACTGCTGTTAATGTTGACCGTGGTTTCAAATTGTGACATTTGGAGATGAGAAACTGGTTAATGATTTTGGTTTATGCGAGTATTTTTGTAATTTTGGCAACCATAATAAAATGATTATGCTGCATTGGTTCTTAACGTCTTTTATCATGTTCGAAATATTTTAATTATGTTTAATTAGTTGATCTATGCCTGCAAGCATGATAATCAACATCAACATTATTGTACATTTACAGCCGTATTTACAGTATTATATCACTCCTGGTGTTTTGTGCCTTATAAAAGGCTAATTATTTTGTGAGTCATATGACGCTCTCATCCAAAATGTACCAGGTATGGTCTCGGTTGTTTATTCTTCTGTAACACTTTCATTTTCATTACAGCAGATTCTGAATAATCAAAACACTTAAGGGATCATACTGGTGAATCAAGTGATCTTGCAAAATTGCTATAGGAACTTGTAACATGTCTGCCAGTCATTCACAATTAATTGTTTATCTTCCTGAGTAATAACAGTGATTCTCTTTGCCAAAATTATGTTCATTGTAGTGGCTCAGCTTTATTGTCAAAACATAACCATCCTCACCACTTTTAACTATTATGGTATTCTATCAGAATTAACATCAGAGGTTGATTTTTGCTGAATTCATTAATTGTTGTTATAGAAGGAAATCATTTCATCCTGTGAAATTTTAGCTTATCTCCATTAGTATCTAATGTTAACATTAAGGCTGTGGCTACAGTATCTTGAACATGAATAGTAGTTCTAATTGGAACAGTACTTTCAAGCTAAGGATTTCCTTTATTTGGTTCTACAGCAAAATTACTTATCACTGTGATATTTCTCTTTTTCTTGTTAACCCCTTGTTAAATTGTTGGAAACTGAACTTCATGTCAAGTTACAAATTTCCAGCAATTACAACATGGGGATAATATATAAATATGAAGGGAAAAGATTTTCTTATTAAAATCCTTGTTTGCTATCCTGCATATTCTAGCTTGGGAAGTCCACTGTAATTGCAGCTTTATTCAGTATCAATGGCATTGAGTAGACTATGATTTTTAAACAAGTTGATCTAACAAACCTCTGCTTTACAATTTACCCGCTACAGAATTTGGAAAAGTGTAGGATGTTTGCAGGGATATCCTCAAATGAATATACTTTTGGGAGCAGTTAGGAGGACACAGTACGAGAGAGGGAGGGATGGCATAGAATTTGAAAGTTGAACAGAAAATATTTTTAGCTAACTATTACCTTCGTCTATACACTTCCAGTATTATTCCCATCTGGAATGAGTTACTACGAATACATATCTCTGGCCAAAGAATAATTAGGCCAAGGTGGTGAAAGATGTAACTAATTCATTGATGTAACAAATTTATAAACAATATTAAAGGGAACACGTATAATATCTGTTAATATAGGAATAGATATACAATTCTTTGGAAAAAAATTTGTTTTTCCCGACTTTATCACTGATATTCCTTCTCATGTATCATTTCCAGTGGAATCAAAAATGGAGTAATTATAGGATTCTTGTTAGATCAATACATAATTTTAATACAGAACAATGACATATATAGCAATAATGCAATAGTTTATTATATTTTTATAAATAAAGTTAAGTAAATGCACTGAATGTGGTTAATTAGGTAAATGGTTGAAGGTTAATGAGTCAAAGTCCAATGCTTAAGATGAGAGGCTTTACCAACCCTATAGATAAGCCTTTACTAATCTTTGACATCAAGATCTACTTTCCATTTCCTCTTATTCCTGTAAAAGTTCTTAGGCAATTTTATACTTTAGGTTACTCATTATTAATGATACATTTATGAAATTTAATATACTGTAAAATTTTCAGAAATACAATATGTCGGTATGGAGTTCTTTTTTTTTAGAAAAATTCCAGAAATATAATTTCGAGGACAATATACAAAATGCTTCATAAATTCTTTTGGACAATTGATTTGGTTTGATAATTGAAATGATAAAATACTTTTTGAGCTTATTTTAAAAACAAGCTTTATTTGTTCATAATACATTAAGACTCATCATAAATATTATGAGGCCAAAATCTTACATACAAACATAATTAAAAATGAAGATGAATGATCACAAAAAAGTAATGACAAAAATGGAACTGTACAAATGATATTATTCTTTTTACATGAACTTTTTCAAAATTTTCTTGCTAAATAATATATGGAGATTTGATTTAAATAAGATAAGTTTTACATTTATACAAATATATACATTTTACACAATAATTACCTGAAAGAACAATATTTTCATATATCATGGGTAATGCTGCATTTATATAATATTTATTTTAGGTGTTTTTTAAGTACAAGGTTTGAGATTTTTCTGCAGCTAATAGATGGAGCAATTTGAAATTAAAGTAACATAGAGTGGGAGTATCATTTTAATATTGGTGATTCACCAATAATACTTATATATGATTGAAATAACCGTATGGACCAGCAACAGAACAATCCAAATACAAGTTGGGTATTTGAAAATAATTGTTTACAAAGTATATACACAATGAAGTTGTTTATTTTGGATTATCTGTGCTTGCTTAGTGGATATGATAGAGCTGTAAACATTCAATGTTGTATTAATTGCAGATGTAGGGGATGTTATCAATTTCTCATTAATTCATTAGAAATATTTGAATATTAATGGGATTAATTTTCTTCTTAAATTATCTACTTTATCACATATAAAAATATTTTGAATCTACTGTTCTCTATTTAACTTTTGGGCAGTCTGAAAGATCATTTTAAACTCCTGGGATGTCATTTCTTTTTTAAGGGATAAAACTCAACCTTTACTTTTCTTAAGTAGACTTTTCCAAATTAAAACACATTATCACATTCAATACCTATTATCATCTTCATCAATTGAAGAATTATCACTGGCTGTTTCTTGCTTTTCCATTGGCTCTATGGCATTCTTCTTCTCTACGTTGTCATTATCAAGTATAATGACATATTGGTAGTTCCATGACATCCACAAGAATATTAACATCACAGCTAACATAATTCCAGCAAATAGAAAATACTCATATGCCTGTATAAAATGCAAGAAATTTCATTTTTATTTAAAAATTCAGATCAACATTCACATCAGCAACATACACTCACAGAAAATAAAACTCTGGAAAACACTGTATATTAATGTAAAGAAATTTCATCACTGTTATACTCTAAGGAATCTAGAATATTTATAATAATGGCATTAATTGCATTTATTCAGATATGGGTTTCAATCTTATTACTGTAGAGAATGGTGTTGTATGGAGTATTATTATTAGTTTTAATTACTAATGTATAATTTTAATTTATTTACTACATAATATTTAATATTTTAACATTCTGGTTTAGTTATGCAGCCATATAATTTTAATTGGATAAATTATATTGTTTTTGTTTCATTTTACTTGAGAATTAAAGGTGAATCTGAAAAAGATGTCAATATCAGATATTTAAGCATTCTCCTGGAATGTATGCTAAATGAGTGTTTTGAGAACTGTACTAAGTATACAGACTATGACATGTGAATTAAGGATATTAAAATCTGGGATACCATACAAGAAGAATAAATGTAAATGTTTCGGTCAACTTACCTGCTTGTCGAAAATTCTTGCTTCTGCTATTATTATAACAATTGCATTGCCAAATGAATCTGTTAGAAGCCAACATGCCGAGACTAATGATTTCATGCTTGCGGGAGCCTGAAAACAGTAGATGACTTAATAGCTTCATGATATTAACATGTAAATGGTCAAAGAAATTCAATAGTTCTACTGAATAATTTATAGAAATCGATGAATATTTATTTCGCATTACCATCTTTTGGGTCAAGCTGTCTTATCTTATGCAAAGGCTTATACTATCTTCAATAATGATTTTTAAAAAGGAATAATTTTCCAGAAGAGAAGTTTCTGTGTGAGATAGTGATCAAATGTAATGATACTGAATAACTGATGGAAGAACAAATGATTATTAATCATATTGAATGGAATAGAGGAATGGATTTTTATCAGAAAATACTTGATACATGTATGATTCTTGTCTGGATGAAAAATAGTTTCTAATCTCAATACCCTTCAAATAAAGGTCAGATATGAAGTAATTTAGAATTTTGAAACATTGTAGTTATACACATCAGCATTATTTTGCATCATCTGTGTAGCTGTGTGCCTGAAAATTGTAAGTAATTATTTTTTATAATTATTATGTAGGTTAAATATTCTGAACTTTCATGAAAAATGTTGTAACCTTCTTCTAGAAGTGCTGACATTGTAGGTTCATCTTATACTCTAGTTATTTCATATTCATGTAAATACAGTATGTCCACATTGTTTTTGGACTCTTTATTCTGACATGATGGGAACTTTAATGGGACTCAAAGTAGAAAAGACAATGTAAATAGGACAATCAAGAATGAATAAGATTGTAAAGACTAAGATTATTGAGCTTTGTAGAATTTATGTATATTACCTGAGTGAATGCAAACTCTAAACCAGTGATAGAAAACATGATTTCTCCAGCTGTTATTATAATATATTGGGGAAGTAACCACATCATGTGGACATCATTATAAGGTGTTACTGTTTTAAGCTCTGAAAGCTGAAAGAAAAATTAATATAATGTCTTTATAAATACATATATTTTCTTGGAAATAGATTTCATTCAGATAGTACTCACTATGTTTTCTCCATCTTTTATGACTATTAATGAATAAACGCCTCCTTGTCCTAAAGTAATACTTTTAATGAATTGTGAATTTACGTAGAGTTTGTAACTGCAAAAAGAATGTTGATTTTTTGTGATTAATAACTTGACTAGAATGATACACAAATATTTATTTTTGCAAGCAGATGCTTATTTATACCAAAGAGAAACTGGAAATTTTAATTCAAAATATCTATCATTATGCCAAATAATGACTGAATTCTAATGCTTTGGCTCCTGGGGAAGTAATGGTTGTTGTTATCTTCAGTCATAAACTCAAGGTTCATAGCTATTAATATTAAATCTCATTAAAATTCTAAAGTTTTGGAGAGGTTTGGTAAAAGGGACTTTGGAAGCTTAAGAGCAGAATGTGAGCTATAAAAAACTGTGATACATAAAAGACAACAGTCCAGTGGCTGTTCCACTGACAAATTTTTAAGATGAAGGAATATGATTATAAAAGCTCATAAACTTGCTGTACTAATTCCAAGAATACTTTAAAGAAAGTGAAACACTTCAGTTTGCTTCTACTGATTACAGGAGGCTGACTAGGTATCTGAGAGATTTTTCGTAGATATTTCTTTAAAATTTGTGAAGTTTCCAATCAATTAGTCATGAAAATGATAGTACACAAGATTGTTCATTGCATTACTTAAAATACTCTAATACTTAATTTCCTTATAGGTCTTGAGGAACGTATAATATGTTGCAAAAATAAAAATTGTTTTTCATTTGATGAAATATTGACAGTGATTTTCTTGGAAACAAGACTGCTTAATTTGGTTTGAAAATATAAAAATTGCAGATTGTAGCATATCAGCAAAGGTAAAATTTAAGTTTGAATAATTCATAGTTTACTTCCTGAATCATCCTTGTTCGTATTTTGTCATTTATCACAAATTATCTGATATAACATCCTGTATTTTAAGAAATTCAATTCCTACAGATCAGGCAAATTCAAGGTATTGAAGTACTTTCATCAAAGTCATATAAATGCTCACCATGATTTTAGAAGCAAAAGAGTATCCTTAAGCTAAAGATAAATTCTACCTCAAAGAACCAAAGGTAAATTTGTACTCACTTTCCTGGTTCAAAAAGTTTAGGTACATTCTTCATAACGGCTTCTGACTTCCCATTCTTATCTTTGACTTCTATATTTTGTATGTCATTTTCACTGAATATTGCCCTGTAAATGTAATGTACAATAAAAAAATATCCTTTTACTAGCTCCCTCAATTTGGTTTGTGTATTCATTACATACTGTGTTGTATACACAATTTTGCTGGTATACTCAATATACCTCAATCATACCTTAATTTTGCATAGCCGTCTGGGTCCTTTTCTACTATATCAGGATCTAATGACCCATCTATGGTAGGCTTTCCAAGATCTCTTCCAATTAAATAAGATAAGGCCTACATTAAAGCAATATTGAAAGGTATTAATTAATAATGACATTGCAATACACATTTTACTAAACTGTTACAATGTATGTATTTACTAATCATTTTTCCACCACCAAATCCACATACAAAATATCCGGTTCATATCACCATATAATACAGAATAAAACCTGATTAAGATGCTTTTCATTAGACCATATTATAAGCAGGATAGTGTTATAACTGGGTTATGATAATTATATATAATTTCTGAGTAGGAAAACAAAAGGTGTTGGTTTTTTGGCTCTTTTTTAAAAAAAGCAATTTACACATTAAAATTCATAGCCTGCACTGCATTGCACCACTATTTGATTCAATATGTTTATGACTTAAGATTTTGATTAAAGGAAACTATTCCAAGCGAATTTTTAATCTAACATTCTCTTCTAAGATAAAACTTGTAGAGAATATCTCACCATTTCAGAGTTCATATTGGTTCTGACAGTGCAATAAAGATTGGTATGCTTTGTGATATTGTCATTTTTCACATAATTTGTCATTTGAAACAAGGGACTCACAAAGAATCCTTTTAGACATAAGGGAGGAAAGAGGAGGACAGTAACAAAGATAACGTAAAAACTTTTGGTCTATTGAATGAGAGGGCTGATTGGCAGGTTGCATCTGGGAAAGGGAAATATCTGCACTAAAAGTGAGCAGCAGGGCATCTTAAGCTGTATTTTTATTTAATGCTTCGTGTGGTAAGGAATAGGGCCGGAAGAAACCTCATATTAAGCGGGATAGCATCAAAGTAGAAATGTCTTAAGTGGTTTTACTGTATATTCACTGTCCCCCCCCAACAGTCCTCTTATCTCCTAAAATGGCCAGATACGAGTACATGATAAAATCCAGAGCATTAAAAACCAGTACCAAACCCAAACTGCAATATTAAAAGTGCCCATCATTGCTGAATAACAATTTACTTAGGTTTTCACTGAACAGAAACTCAGATAATTGAAAAAAAGGATAATCGTCAACAAGGCAAAATACCAAGGAAAAGGGACTTGAAAAAAGTCTGATGAGACTGGAAATCAAACCTGTGATTTCCACTCTCCAGGAAGTTGCTTGATCTAACTAAGCTAACCAGCCAAAACATTTTCTCAAACTATTTAGGTTACTTTAAGAGCAAGTTTAGTTTTGCCTAGCAAATCCCAGGTTTGATTTCCAGCAATTTGATGGGCACTTTTAATACTGCTTTTTTTATGCTCTGGATTTTATCATGTATATGGCCATTTTATGAGATAAGAGGACCGTTGGGGGGGGGGACATTACCAAGTCCACTTGGTAATGTCCATGCTATTACCTCATAGAGGCTCTGGTCAAACAAAGTGGTGTTTAGGAGGACTCTCTTAAGGAAACACAAGGAAAATAGTAAGGATAATTTTGCACATAAAGGAGTCCAACCAGGAAAAATCCTGAGGATAAACAAACTTAAAAATGTGAGATGAGACCAAGAATCAAACCCTTTGTTTGGCTGGTATTTTAATATTAATTATTAATTTAAAATATTAATTTTTGAAGTGCATAAATATCAAAGCCAATCTGCCAAAGGTTATCTCAACTCTTACACCTGTAATAAATATGATGATAAACTCATTCTGTTATAATATCTAAATAATAAACATTGATCACGGCTCTAAGAGAAAAATTCCATTTAAAAAGATGTAAAGCTGTTTTCAAAAACATATTTCATTGATGTTAACCACAGAAATGAGCTAAGTAAATTTCTTACCTTTCCCTCAGTTATTTGTAAAGATTTTTCTAAGTCTCCACAGCCTGATAATTTTAGAGTAACACTTGTGTTACCATGGGCCTCCAGGTGCTGCATTGCCTCCATACCAAGAGGTGGAAGTTCAAAATCTTTTATATAATTCCCATTAGTTATTGTAATTTGACAGTTTTGATTAATTCCATTGAAGATCCTTAGTTGACCTTGGCCAGAAGATGGTATGACAGCCAGGGAATGCTAGAATGTATAAAATAATTTGAATCTCTAATCACTGTGGCTTTTAAATTGATGGTGTAATAATGCCTTGATTTCTCATTAAAGTACAATACATTGTAGATTCAAAGCCATAATTATACTACAGGTACAGCATTTAATTTACTTCTATAGTACAGAAATATTTACTATGTTAAATACAGAAATCACCTCCAGTTTAAGATCCACAAGTCCAGAAACCAAAAAGGCCAGTGCAGCAAGGCATCCACCAAGAAAGATTCTTGGAATTGCTTTAGTTAATAAATTACATTTAGCAAAAAGTGGGTAGATGACTGACTCAAAAAGTGGAATGAAGAGAAGAATCAGGAGAGGATTGACAACTTGCATTTGATCTGGTTTCAAAGTGTATGAGCCCAATGCACCATTCATTTGTTGAGCTTGAAATGTCCATCGAGATCCCTATAAAAGAGTAATTTCCAAATCATTAGGATACCCATATGGATTTTTAGCCTTGAACATTTACAATATAATCACATTTTGTAACAATTTACACAGTGGTTAAAAAATAAGACTCCACTACCTGCTGATCATATAGTGCCCAAAATATTGGCAAGGGAACAAACAAGGCTAAAACTTTAAAAGCCAACTTCACATCATCAATAAAAGATTGCTCGTATTGATCAGCACCATAATCTAGCCAATGATCTTTTTTCGGTCCTTTGTTTTTAATCTTCTGAGCAACAGAATGCTGAAAATAATAAGCAGAAAATATAATGCAAGTATAAATGTAATTAGAAATAATTGCAGAATCCTATATTATTGTCAAACTTACATTCATGAGTTTACAGAGACGAAGCATTAGGTTGCCCTCTGGTTTTTTCATTGTGTACATGGACTTCCCAATGAGGAAAAGTACTAAAATAAGATGGATGATAAAAGGAAAGTTATGAGCTACCACAGTCAGTGATTTAAAGGTAATGGTATATATTCCACAAACTTTATGACCTCAATGAATAATTTTGAATGTTGAAGTATTAATCCCAGAGCAGAGTAAATCTGTTTTGGGATTGTAGGGTGAGATGCAGAAACTAAAGGTTTACTTTATTTCCACCTAATTTGTGAATTTGATACATTGTTGGAAAGTATTAAAGTAGGAATGAAATAAGGTCTCTTAGTACAATTCAATATGAAAATAACAATGTCATCTATATATCTAAACCAAAATTGTATATAACAAACATTTAGTCATCTTTTGATACTTATCAGCACTTATACTTAGACTTTGTTGCATAAGGTTAACTGGGGGTTAAAATATGGCAAAAGAATATCAATTATCTTATTGTGAGTGTTAAGGAATGAAGAAAGTAAGAAAGGGAATGAGAAATTCTGTAAAGCTATATCATTTGTTAGGTAATGATTATCATGTGAAAAAATTATCATTTAAAACATGTTATAATATTAAATGACTATCATAGTAAGCAAGGGATGGAAAAATGGTTAGACAAGATTAGTTGTACAGATAATAGGTTTTTATTACAAATGTATGTACTTATTAAAAAAATAATTTTTTCACTCTTGAATAAAAGAAATTGACAAGGAGCAATGTAGTTCTAAAAGTTAGCTCATACGAATTAGATTTTGATTAGGACTAAGCCTAAGCAAAGTTCTAACTCTTTGAGATTAACCTGATTACTATTTTTTCTTTTGACTCTACAGATGACTCGTGCAATGCAGTGAAATGTAACTACAGTTTTCGTAAATGAGGTAAATTTAAAAGAACGCGAAGAAAAAACTCATGTGATGAAGATGTGTGAGATCAGACAGGTGCATAGCAAACATGGGGCAAAGGGGTGCTGGGCCCAGGGCCAGTGGGAGTCCAAAGGGACACATGAGGTGATAGAAAAGGAAAAAGCGAAAAAATAATCTAATATAATAAAGATGGTGAGTGTGTGTGTCCGCCTAAAACTTTTGAAGCAAAAGTTACGCGACTTTTAAACTTTAGAGAATGTTAAATGCACTGCGCAGATAATTGTCTACATTTTATTTACCTAAGTGTCCTCAGTTCGACCTCAGACAAGAAAAAGCGTTCTCTTAAAAAATACACGTCAACTTTACTTTATCGGTTGCCGTAACTTTATAGAATTCCTTTCCTGGGCAAATGAAACACTTACTTGTTAGTATTAAATTCGTGTGTGGTGGTGTATGAAAGTGGTGAAATTTAATACAAAATGTTTCCTTTGTCCAGTATGAAAAATAGTTGTATAAAGTTGAAACAAGAAAGAAAATTGATAAAAATTCTTATTTTAATCGTAGAATATCGTTATCTATTCGGAATTGCGAGAATTTGATTGAAATAATCGAAATTTTTGTGAAATTCTGAGGCTATAACAACCAGGCTTTCTTCAGCAATCCTTCTCTTCTCACCAATTTCCTTGTTGATTTCTAATTGCTTCAATTAACACCCTCTTCTCATCTCTAGCTCCTCCTCGTTTGTTTTTCTATCAAACCAGTTTACTTTCTCAATTCTACGCCATACCCAAATCTCAAAAGCCTCTAATCTTTTAATATCCTCTTTTCGTAACGTCCACGTTTTACACACATACACTATCACACTTCACACCAAGGATTATACTAATATTTTACTGATTCCTTTATCAAGACCCTTCATCTTCCATCCCTAGAAAGCGGCTCAAGTATAGAAAATGCTCTACTTGTTCTAGTTTTCCCCTTATCTTTAATATGGCTTTCTTTCCCTTGACAAACCTCATTATTTTAATTGTTCTTAAATTTATTTCCATCCAGAACCCCCTTTATGTTTATTTTTAGGGCATTTCCTAGAATTTGCAAACCCCTTTCAGAATCGGACACAATGGCCTTGTGGTCTGCATATCTTACTGACTTCACTACTTCCCCACCAACTTTAACTCTCTTATCTATTTCATCCCAAGCTTCTATAACTATTTCTTCTGCATGTATATTTGAAAAATGGTAATAAAGGACATGTCTCAACCCCATTTCTAACTCTGTCCATTCTGATTCCCATTAAAAACTTTCTCGTGCGTCAGATTTAAGTAAAGGTTTTGCAACAGACGGCTATCTTTCCAATTCAACCCTATATTCTTTAATATCTCCCGTAAGAATACATTGGGAATTTAGGCTCGGTTAAAAGTAATGATAAAATTATGAATAGGAGGCAATGTTTTGAAATTTTAACATTAGCAGGAACGAACATACGACCAATCAAGTTTTTCTTAAACAGCTCGACTTTGCCAATGGGATTAAAAAAATAATAAAGTGATTATATATGCTTTTTATTGAGTAAATTTATATTTTAATTTGTATTCTGTGAGTCTTTTGTCGGTTCTTGGCAGTGGGTGCATGGAATATGGCTCTAAATAGCTATTCGGTTAACGACTTGTATCACAGCAGTTTGTAAATAATAACATAATTCCATATCTCATATGTAACATCAGCTATCTACTCTTTTGGTAAGGGTAGATAGAAAGTCGTCACTGGTATGGTAATTATAAAAAATACACCCCGTTGATAATAAAATAGCAGTTCGGCTATTATATGTTGTAATTTTGACTACAAAATCTGACTTTTGGTGTGTGTACCTTCACCGAAAACCGCAAGTTGTAAAACATGCTAACATGCACATTATGAAAAGTTGATGCCACGCAGTGAATAAACTTTTTTTATGAGTAATATAGTCCCCGGTTCGATTTCAGACGAGTCTGAGCTTTCCCGTAATAAACGCAGAAAATTTCGTTTTATTCGTTTGTAGGCTCTCGTTATATTGCTAAATTTAAGGAAAAAGAATTGTCCTAAGAAATTGATATTTCATGAAAAAATATATATATTATTATCGTCGCATATAGTATTTTCTAGTTTAAAATAAAAGGACACTTCAACAAGAGATTGCGCGAAGTAGTCTCGCAATGAAGTAAAATGCTCGCGAACAATGGCCGTGTGACTAATTAACCGCGTGCCCTTCATGCTCCGTTTCATGTAAAATGTTGTTTTGGTACACGGGATAACATGATTTTGTTACATTCATGCGCCCACCCGCCGTAGCTTTTGGGGGGCTTTCCATTCCCCTAGGGCTCTCATAATATTCTAAAACCCGAGCCCAACTGCCCTTGGGATCCGAGCATTCTGATGAAGAGCAAACCTGATGGAGTATTCTTGAGATAAACGTACAAATGCAGTACATTTAGAAATATTCCAATGTTTTTGAAGACTTAAAATCGGTATACTAGGCATCGATTTAATTTCCCTGGAGCATAGACGGCGAAACTTTTTCGTTAGAGTATTCTATTTGATAAAATAAAGTACTTGAATGCCAATATGATAAAGGAAAAAAATGAAACTCGGCTGTTAATGAGTAAGAGGACTCTCCAATCGCCGATATGCCGGTGACCGTCTGGCCTATTCCTGGAAAGGATCATGGAGACCGCGGATACCAGAAGGCTGGTAGTCTTGCCTCTTGCCAATATGATGTTAAACCGTGCTGTGAGGTGCTTAAATTATCCATGCTATTACGTAAGTGATGGGCTTAAGATGATGTTCTTCACGAAAACCAATAATTAAGTGACGAAATTCACAATATATTATTTCGACGCTTATTTTTTCCGTGAAGAATACATAACAGGAATGGCGTGTCAAAATAACTCTCCTACGTTTCAAAATAACTCTCACGCGAGCTTTTTTTGGCATGCACAGCATGTTCGCTACCTCAGCCTTACAGATTCGATATAAAAAATATCTAGTTGATTTTTATCATCCCAAATATTTTGATTGAAAATGTGATTAATTTAAAAAAGAGATTCTGCCTTTCATAATAATCAATGGAAATATAGTATTCTTAAATAAAAATTTCATATTTTTATTTTCGGCTCTTACCAAGAGAGACCAGCATAAATATAGCAGGAACTCCAAATGCAATAAAGTAGCAGGTAGTTTCCCCGAAGCATTTCACGTCTTGCCGCAATACCGGGGTGAGAAATGTTGAGATTAAGCTTCCAGAATTTATAGCAAAATAAAACACGGAGAAGAATTGCTTCTGCTGCTTTTCCTGTTCCGGCAATACAAACTGATCGCCACCAAAAGAGGAGACACATGGCTTTATGCCACCAGTTCCAAGTGCTATTAAGAGTAAACCTACCATAGTGGCAGCCCTGGAAGAGAGAAAGAGATTACAAAAAGAAATAAAGGAATTTTTAGCATATTAAAAAAGAATATTAGATTAAAAATTTTAGTTCTAATCCATTAGAATTCGATAAGGGAGACCTTGCGAAGGCAAATCACCGAAGACAAGGATGCTGCCTTTAAAAGAGTACGATATTTGATATTCATCATGAAACGGTATAATAGGCTGTAGATAGCCTAATTTAACAACCCAATTACGTTACTTTCTAAGTATGATAGGTGTAAACTAAATTTTCTTCCTCCTCACTTAGAAGGTAGTCAGAATTTATATAAATTTGCTTGATTGCTTATCTGTATTCCTATAGACTCATTGAATTAACGTTGATGTTTTTCACTTGGTGGTACGCATAGTACAAAAATGAACAGTTCAGTTATTTTCCTGCATGCAATTTTTGTATTTCTTTCAGCTATTTAGCTTCCAATTACATTTATTTTCTAATTTTCAGCCTGGTACAGAAAAAATAAAAATATTTTTTTTATGAATAGTGAGGTTTGTTTATCGGAGGTTTCTTGCCTCGTATCTGGTAAATCAATTAGACTACCTCAAAATGTCGAATGTATGTCGAAAATTTTTTTATCATGAAGCAATCTCGCAATTGTCAAAGTTATTCTATGAAATATTTCAAATGCATTATAATATAAAAAGTAAATGTATGTCAAAATCATTTTTATTATTTACGAATTAAGTTTTCACTATGGTCTAAAATATTAAAAAGGTCTCAAGCTAAATGCTAGAATTCGCATGAAAGTGTTAGTATCTGATTATCTCATACTTTCCCAAGCACAATGTAAATTTTCCATTTCATTTACTCCATCCTAATCAATCTCTACGTATCCCTTATGAAACTCTGGAGTTACCTTGTCTCTTGATTGACTTAGATATAATTATGATTAAATACTGATTAATAAGTAAAGAGTTCAAAGTAAAATGAATTAATTCTGAGTAAATAGTAGTTCTCGATCAATATTTTTCTTTCATTTGGTAGAAACAAATAAAATGGTGGGTGACCCACTAAAATAATCGGCTCTTTAATACAAGTATCCACATAAATTCATGTCACAATTGTGTTGAATTCCTCATTACTCAGAGGTTTCTTCACTTCCCTTTACCTAGAGATAAAGTTCAGAAGAGTTTACATCCTATGTGTTGATTGGCAAACTCGATGAGTAAATCTTGATTCGATCGGAAGATTATGTTCCACAATCTGACCTCATTTCTTTAGCCTCAGTAACCGTTTCTCTATCATCGGTCTGCTATTTCTTCTAGTAATAACATCTAAAAGTTATCATTCATCACATTATGTTGCACATTTCCTGAAGTTGAAGTTTGAATTTTATAGAAATAATCCATCAAATTTCCATATAGCCTAATTATAGCACTATTAATATTCAAGTGCGATAGATTTCTCGGAAATATGTCAACCAAATGGAAATGAAACTTTATTTGAATAAATTGAGCGTGTGATTATTCACCAGAATTTTGTAGTAAATAAGTTATACTCACACTGCTCCATCTCTAAGTCCAGGGATGGCTCCAATGGATAACACAATATTGCCAACCGCATAAATAAGTGACACATAGAAAATTGTCCTGTAAAAAGAGAGGAATAGTGTTATTGAAGTTAATGATTTAGAAAAATTTGGATGCACAGGGGCGCATCGGGCACACTTTCTCGCTTCAGAAGGGCCCAATTTCTACGGGATGCTTTTATTCTTGATTTTAGGAATAGATCAACGATATTTTTAGTCTCCGATTTTCTTTATAATGCAAATTATTGAAAGAATCGATATTCATAGTCCTAAAATAATTATCTTCCATATGTAAATTACTGAAAGTAATTACACATGTAAGATTTATGGAACCTACAGTTGGATTATTTTACTTAGTGTCCTGGATGCTTTTGAGATTCCCCGATCCTAACTTGTAAGGTAAAACTATATTGTGATATTATTTTCTGAATATCGAACGAAAATTAGTACATATTATTATCAAACGTATATTAATTCGTATGAAATAAAGATTCAAAGAAGTATTGATGTTATGCTCTAGAATGTTTCATGTGTCGAAGGAGAATGACTCAGAACAACTCAGAGACACGTTATACTCCTAGATTATAATTTACTAAAAATATAAAATATAATGATGGCGATAAAATAATACATAATTTAAAAAATACATTCTTAAATAGCGCGTTATTCTAATTTCTCCGTCTAACGCAAGCAGCCTTTCGGCGTCTGACTGAGGGTACGTGTATGTACATACCATACGTCTTCTGCTTCCTTAATCAGTAACTATCCCGTACAGTTTGCACAAAAAATTAATGAATTACTAATCCTAGCATCTTTTCTTTGATTTTTCTCGCAGTATATAATCGTCTCATGCAGTCTCAGCTGTAGCAGATTTACAGATACCGGCTCCATATCATTACACTGCAGGCGAACGCCACTCTTTGGGGGTTCCGAATGTTTTCTCTCAATATACATTTTTTTCTGTACAACGATTGGGGATAAAAATTCGGCTGTGCAGGCGGAAGACGCTCAGCCTAGAGCTGATCCTGGGCTCATGTAACTGGGAAGACGCGCAATATCCGCAACGTTATGCAAGAAGACTATTATTTCTGCAGAAATTACATTTAATTGCTGAATTTTCGATCATATCTGACTCCGCCACCACGGACGGCATAACTCCTTCCATTCCTACTTAAAGATTTAAAAAAATCTTTATAATATCTACAGACAATAAATTTAATTGATACGACTAATTTCGTGTACAAGTCGACATTTTCGGGCCTTAAGCTGCCTATCTGTAGACAAACTAGTCGTAATAAATAAATTTATTGTCTATGGAAATTAAAAAGTTTATTTTAATTCTTTAATATGGGTCCCCTCGGCAAAGTTGAGCTTGGCCACATCGGATTTATTTTCTTCCATCCTACCTGCTATTCTCATGACTGAGCAGAAAGCCTGCTCACTCATGTTACGGATGTGAGTACCTTCTGATAAACTACTAATGAGGGTTATGGTAGACCGGGGAAAGTTTGGTATAGGGGCAGGTTTACACAATATACATAGTTAACATGTCGTTGACGGAGCGCACCGCTTGTTGAGCCATGAGAGGCACCGCGACTGTCATTTGCGCTCACGCCAGTCTGGAGTCTGCTGTCATAGTGATCGGTGGAAAGAACAGCTTCTTCTGATTTTCCTTCAGGTGAGTAAACCTATACACCAGTCTAGTGGCGTTAGTACTACCTGTACCATTAGATCTTCGTAAGTCATCATGCTATATCCATTAGATTTTCTTTTGCGGGAATTTTAAGCTATGAAATTGATTGCTTACCTCATTACTAAAGCTGAGAAGTTGCGTTGTAACGAAAACATGGCGAAGGGGCAAGTTTACACAAGGCACTCGGGGAAGATTTACATGCTGACTGAATCTGGTTCATGCTTGTATACATGACCCCTATGTATTAATCGACAGTTTTAATAGCTATAAATACGTATGTAGTGTTTAAAAAATTGCTTGGAACTACTAATGAAAAACCAATATAAGTAATAATACTGAGCCAATTGTGATGAAGATGACAGAAGAAAAGGTTAGGAAAGGACAAACTTTAAGAAAGGTTGCTGAAGCCTTTGGTTTTGGATGAAAGTAGAATGCTGAGAGTAGAATAGGGCAACAAAAAGGCCGGCAAATTTTATGCTGATATGAAAATGACGATGAAAATATGTGTTGAAACTGCATGAAACAGCATATAATGTCAAAGCATGGAGCTCGGCGAATACAATGCATTCAGTGAAAGAGGTGGGTACATGAGCGCTGTATTACAACAGGTGATTCGTTTTTTTGTAAGCATAAATGATATGAGCGAATTTGAAACCAATGAGAATTCATCCTAACTGACTTGTATATTTCACTCAGCTCGAATTTTTATATCATTTGAGATTTTTCTAAATCCTTTGAATTAGCTACTATTTGCTGTAAATTTGCCGTATTTTATTTACAAGGGGGGTTATAGATCATAATTTTTAAGGTATGTAAACGTGCCCCCGGCTCTGTGTAATCCAGCCGCGCTAACTGGGAAAGTTTACATAGGTGACATGACGGTAGTAAATTCAATAAAATTTAAATTAATATGATGATTTTAGACACATTTAATTCATCACACCAAGAGTTTAAGTTAATTAATGAATTAGTATGACAACAAGTAAATAAGTGCAACTACTAAAAATGGAAAATAAAATTTGAAAAATTATGTAAAACTTGTCTTCCCTACTTTAATTTTACTGCTGATAAGTTTCTCCCTCGAAAGCTATGTGAATATTTACATAGCAATGATTTTCTCTCAAAGAAATCTACATGTATTACTGGGAACTTCACTGCATAGAGATCTTAATTCCACTCATCACAAAATTTTATAATTCTATCAATACTCTTGTGTTACATAAACTCTGCTTTCTTTTTTCTATTTCCCTGTAAATTATCGTATCAATTGCTTTATCCGAACCTTTTCGCCAGTCTCATTGGCATGCTCGTTAATTAATTATAACAATAGCAAAGGTCCGATTGGGATAACTTTTCTGAGGTCTCTTTCACCATTTTGGAACATATACCATCCGGCAAATCCCGCTTTTCTTTGTCGTAGAAAAAGTTATTTATCCAGTATAATACTTCTTCATTGATACTGTAAACTTTTAATTTGTTTATTTATTTATGATGAGGGAAATTATCGAATGCATTCCAAAAGTATAAAATTACAGCGTCAATTTTTTCATTTTTCGGCAGATTTCAATTTCAACAGATTGCAGATTTCAAAAGAACACGAACAATTGATATTCGCACGATCGTGTCTTACGAAAAGTATCGTTGGGTCCTGTTAGGCGTTTGATGGAATTTTGCCAGAGAGAATCTCGCCCAATATTGTGTTCCATTACTTTACCGGTCAATGCCATTAATGAAATAGATCTATAGTTTATGAATAATTACGACTAAAACTTTTAAAACCGAGTTCAAACTTTATTTTCTTCTGTCTTTAATTACAAACGTAGACAGAATAATTTGATCATACCTGAATCTGCCCAAAAACGTATCTGCCAACATAGCTCCAAAAATAGGAGTGAAGTAGCACAGGAGGACGAATGTATGATAAATAACAGTTGCATCCGTCTTCGAGAAGCCCAGCATAGTGCTGGCGTAAATGGACAGTATGGCTGCAAATTGAGAGTAAAACGAACAGTTAATTTTTAGAAACATTAAACATTCTAATACGGAGGTGAAGCAGTACCTACTTCTAATTCCATAGTAGGTGAATCTTTCGCAAAATTCATTTCCAATGATAAAGAATACATGCTTTGGGTATTTCACATTCTGGAAAGAAAATAATCGTAGTTAGTATTTTTCTTTTCGATGATTTCATGGCTTATATGTTTAGTTTTTAGAAATTTCCCTTGACAACTCCTAGGCTAATCTAGTGCTAATTACTCTCATTTAGTTCTAAACTTACCTGTCAATAGAAAACACTTTCTTCAATAGCACTCTTACCACATAACTGTAACCTTAATTCACTATGAATTGAATATTATCGTTAAATTAAATCTATTTGAAGTTTAAAATTCAAAATGGTTATAAGTATAATTATAAATTATTTCCAGGCTCCTTAACAGAAGCGTCGAAAAAGTGTGGCCAGAGCTGAACACTACACAGAATCTCCATTTACGTGAGTAACCCATTATTATGGCTATAGTATATTGTTTTGGCATTTAGATTAACTGTTTGTCATGTAATCATACTTTAATTCGAAATCGTTTATACTACAAGAATTAACTATTGTGAATATCACGCTAAGGGTGATCATTATTTCAATTTTCGAGAGTAGATGCTTCTTCTTATTAGTATACGCTCTTCTAATTATTTGCTAAAAGGTCCTCAACGCTTTGAAAACGTTCCTCTTCCTGAGAGAAATCAATGCACCACTATCCAAAGAAACAGACCATATGAAGCCGTTGCTTGAATTTTCATCCCTAGTAATAATTAGTTGAAAAATAGTAATCATTTAATATTTAATATTTACTCGTTTAATACTTGAGATGCTTCCTCGATGAATTTACCTGAACTTGATTTGGTGCAAAATTGCAAGAAACAATTACATTATAGTCAAGGTTTGTCTACAGAAAAAATACATCATTAAGAAATTCAATATTTCTTCGCAGTCTTCGTGAAAATTTAAAGTTAAATAATAGCGATAGGAATATTCTTTTCGTGAGTTTTAGCTTGGTAAACAAATGGAAAATTCCTTTTATTATCTAATACGATGAATGTATTCGATGTATCATTACTCTCTCATATGCAGTTTAAAGAAAGGGTACGGGTTTAAATTTTTATATTAAATAAACCGGAGAAAGTTTATCTGAACTATAATATATAATTTTCACGTGCTTCACTTCAACTTTAATTATTTGGATCAAATTATTAGGTTAACTGCACATTTTCAGTAGTATGATATATTGATTGCAGAAGTAACAAATTTAGTGAAGGATGAGTCTTACAAATTCGAAGCTATACTTTTTAACGAGAAAAAGGGAATTAAAAGGCCCCCTTTAGAATCGCTTTTTGTTTTTACATTAAAATAGAAAATCGTATTTGTAGTTACGAATGGGAACATCACAAAATGTTTCTATAATTGATTGTATTGCTTATTGTATATTATAAATTATATTGTATAGTTTGTATGAACAGTTATTATGCATAAATTATTATTTATTTTGAAAGTTTAAACGTATGAATTACTCCGATTAACTGCTAATCCTACCTAAGGTACACATTATAAGTTCTATCATGTTTCTGAGAGAATTTTATAATTTTACCAAGGAGAAAAAGATAGAAATACGAACCTTTTTCTGAGTTTCCACCTCGTTATCCTCCCCAAATTTTTCAATGGCTGAAATTAAAAGTAGTTTTATTAATACTTGCAATCAACTTTTGTAATAACCTATAACAGCAAAATATGTTCACCAGGGTTGGCCAAACTTCCAGCCACCTACTCTCAATCTTAAGTTAGCTGGAGCCGCAATAAGTAAAAGTTGTAGTAAGTTTTTCGTAAAATCAATCAGTTGTACCACTTTATGAATGTTCAGTATGAATATTATTATTATAATATAATATATAAACTTATCTGTTATAAGTCTGATCGTACTATTTCAATGAGAATGAATAAAATAAACATTTTATTACTTCTTTACGGAATAATTACTATTTATTTGAGGGTTCTGCGAAGTTACTTTCATTTTAAATGAGTAAGTTTTTATTTGTGTTTGCATGCGTTCTAAATAAAGTTGGAAGTCACATTCAAGAGGAAGAAGTCGCATACGGCTATTAAGCCACAATTTGACCATCCCTGATCTACACTCACACACCTGAATTATACAGAATATAATTGATGCTAATTCTCTTCAATGTGGACTTTTTTGCACGAATAAATTTGAACTAGGTCCATTAACCATGTTTCACCAATGTACTAGATGCTTCACTCATTTGTCGTATTCATTAATTGGAGATACGGGGAATGGTGATTTGTAACACAAGTGTAAATGCTGTTTTTTGTTCGGAATTATCATTTTTTACTTCTCTCGATTTTGAAATAACCATTATGCAAAGTATGCTTTTAGTAAAATATCCCTTGAGCGAAACGTCTCAAGGTGAAACGTCCGGAATCCACTAGTAAGTTTCGATCCTACTTTTGCTGTTGTACAGGTATTCATTCGTAATATTTACATGTTTTTGATGATTTTGGACATAAACTTTCAATTATAGAGTGCATTAATAATATCTTAATGTGAATTTGGTCAAATGCTTTCTGTAGATCGATGCGTTGATTTATGTTCTGTTTCCTTTGGTTTTGCTACTACTCTACTACTTATTGCTATCCTTTGGATTATGACTGAAATATATTTAAAATTTAATTATTCATCTTCTTAAACACGTAGCCCAGTTCATAACGCATCATATGATTATTTAAGTTGTTACTATTAATTTAAGCCGGTTTCGGATTTGGAGTCATTTAAAGCATCAAATAACATTGTTGTTTTGTATTTCTGCGTTGATGACTTCTCCTTCTTCTCCTGGGACGATTCAAAGAAGGGAATTGAAAATTGCCAGATCACCTGATGCAAATGATACACTTGCCTGCCATTGATTACAACGATTTTTAGGTGAAAATCTCCTGCTCGGGAAATTGCTTTCGTCTTAAAACTAAAAGTAATCGTGGATATCCGTAGAGGAGAGAGATTTAAAGCTCAATGGATAAAGTCCCCGAAAAGTCAATGCCTGCTTCCGTTTGAGTGCCCAATGCGGATATCATTTTAACGAAAGACGTGTATCTTATTCTTAGATATTATACGCTTTGTAAAACAGTTATTCCGAGCATCCATTCCCATGTAATCAAACTATTAGAGAATCTTATGATTGATGAGGTTGTTTCTATCTTTTAAAAATCCCCAAAGTGATTAAAGATACGGATTCTTTTATCATAACCAGGAAAAATCTCTTTTGTACTAAGGTCAGTAGTAGAACGCTTGATAAACGTTATCTACCAGTAAACAAAAGCTTCCTTTCTATTGACTGGAGATAGTTCTGATAAAAAGATATTGCGTCGAACCCGTCACACAAAGTGTATCTCGATGATATTGACAAAATACAATTTACTCACACTCTATTAAATTTATGAAATTCTAAAAATGATTTTTAACCATATAAATACAATTTAGAGGCTGGGTTTTAAAGGGTTTTATGTGCTGCATCGACTGAAAAAGGGGTTAAATGTTCCTTATGTCCGCAGAAATTGGCCATGAAGGAATCTTCAGAACCAACAGAATTCGCCTAGTGCAAAATCCCATTCACGATAAAATTTCTTTTTTTTCTGGAAAGAAAATCGTTCTTTGAAATCAATAGATTCCTTTTGCTATCCCAAGATGGAAAGCATTATTACTTTTTAATTGAGTTTCATTGCGAAATACTTTCTTTCAATAGCGTTTACGAGAACTATAAATGTAATTTAGTAAAACATTGCGACTCGCTTATTTCCTTGTTTGTTAATCACGGTATAAATGTGTTTGAGCTATCGCTATGAATAGAGGATACTAGAAATAGCAACTTTACATGTAATATTTAGATTTTACGATAAAATATAAAATGTAGTTCATTTGCTATTTCTATGGCTTACTGCTTCAAGAGTTTTTAATTTCACAGTAAAACGTACAGGGTACGATAAACCTCAAAATGTTAACGAATGATTTACTTTATTAAATAGTTATACGTGATAAATAAATAAACATAACTGACTATCAATATAATTTAATTGTGTGTATATTCTCCAAAACCTTTAGCACTATTTTCCCTACTAATTTTAAACTTTTTCTAATACTAAATGTCGACTACAAGGATAACGGGTTGTTCATTTCGGAATTTCTCCCATGTTCGACGCGAGATCGTTCGGAAAGCATTCGATTAATATTAGCGAATAGTTTATGTCCATCGTCTGATGAGTTAAATTCTTTGAAACATTTAAATTGGGAATAATAATTTTAAGAATCTGAAATTAGCACTATAGAAACATTATTATATAAAAGAACGTAAAAAATTACAATATTTTAATGATTTAAAATTAACTAGCAAGTTTTGCAGATATAAATCGTTCAACGTGTTGAAATATGTCAAAATGTAAACATTTTTTACTGAAGATACACTATTTAAGCCGCCTCTGCAATCTAATGAGTAAGCCTTCCATTCCTACACAAACACAAATGCAGGTAATGGACTTTTAATACCGCTGTCACCAAATATGCATCAGGACAACAATTTCGAAGTAAACCGAGCTCTCCTCCTCCATTCCCAAACATTGTATTTGAAGTTCTTGTGTTAGAATAGTAAATATTTAAGGTAGAACTGGATATTACTAGGTAAGACATCCAGACGGCTGTGTTAACAAAAGATTTATCTTTTTGACAAGATATGTCACGTGACAAGAAACTTGATAACAGCTACTTTTATGGAATCCTCGCAAAATGCAAAAGTAAGATGCTTAGCGAGAGAAAATTAAATGATAGCATTTAAAATACTCGTTAATGTATCTAAATAGGCTATTTTGTATAAGTTTGCTACTGAATGAAAATACTGAATATAATCAAAATCATTATCTCCTCGTTTTAAAACACTTCCATACATGGAGAATAACTTTCTCTGCGCTAGGAAAAACATTCAAAGTGGAAAACATATCCTTATTGTGTAAAGTATGTAACCGAAAAGTTAACCAGTTCTTTACATATTTACGACGGGTTTCCTAATAATTTCAATTTTACTATTATAATAAATAAAAATTTATGACGACAATACTAATAATTCTATCATACCCCAAATTTTTTTCATTCTTGTTTTTATGAATTTATGTCATGAATTTTGTATGACATGCACGTTTGTTTCATATAAGAGGACAAGGCAAATCACTCTCTGAAAAGATATCAATGCTTATCTTCCTCTGGATTCCAGGTTAGATGATGCAGTCATTTTTTTCGTTCGTGTCCTTAACTATTTAATAAAACAAGAGCAAAAATTTTCTGATCTCTCCTAAGAGATAGCTTTGCTTGTGTAACGAGGACGAAATCCTTCATAAAGTAGGTTGATTTCTAACATAGCTTTAATATAGACAAATTTAGGGTACGAAACTAATGACCTTGCTCCAATAGATGAAACTAATAAAACTTATATAATAGAGATAATCGTTATCAAAGTCTCCATACTAATTTTTAAGAAAATAATTTCACTTTTAATCCAAAATATAGATTAAATAGAAAAGTTCCCCCTATAACGGGTAATCCTTAGTCCAGGTTTACATTCAACAAGATAAAAACTCATTAGAAGGATTTGATATTGATAGAAATCGTGAAAGTTGGTCAGAGTAGATATCATTTCAGAATGGAGCATTTATGCAGATTTTGCAGTCCAAATTTATCCTTTTATGGGTCAATGCATCAGTTTACCGAGAAGATTCACTTTTTTTGCAAATCAAATTCACCCATTTAGAAATCATGTTTTTTCAAATGTAGTCTTCTTAGCGTTATAATACTGTTTAAATAAAATCCTAGAGACGTTGGTCATTTTGCTGCATTTTGTGTATTCCATAAAAATATATCACCTTTATGTTTTTCCCCAGGTGAATTCATTTGCAACGGCTCCCCTAAATCTGATCAAGGCAATTTCATGTTGATTATGTACTTCAGAAGATTTGAAGGAGCAAGAAATTGATGAAATACATTAACTAAGATTTTCATTTCTTCAAGGATTAGCCAAAATATTTTTTGCGGAGAATTCCATTTCCCTCGCCTTTGCCTATCATGAAGGCAATTCTGCCCTTGTTTTTTCTCAATTTCTTTTTCGATTACTACTTAGTTTATATATCTTGTCTACAAATTCATAATGAAGCTTCACTAAATTAATAATTTAGGGAAGAATAGTATATTTGCGAGTGTAGGCCTAAGTTACTCAGTTATTTAATAACGTGTTATTGCTGACCTCTATATTTATTGTCGCGCGCAGTGTCTCCTAGCACTCGCGCTAGTCGGTAGAAATAAAACTGCTTCCCCGCAAGTATCTTCTCAAAGCAAACTATAAGGTCTAAGTTTACTGGATATCAGGTTTCCATATTTCGTAGAGAAAGCTGAAAATAATTGTTTCATATCTTGTAAATTGGTTGTCAAGCAGCGTTGTAAAGGTTCAAATCAATTTTAAGAAATCTCCGCAGGAATAAACATAGTCTTCCGCCATTCTCATAATTTCTGGAAAGTAGCTAGTCGATTTTTAATTCCCCAAATCCATTCCTTAACATGGAAAAATCTTGAAGGAAGTACGTTATTTTTAGTTATTTTCTAAGGTCCGAATGGATGAATCGTAGATGCGAAAATTCAACTTAGATGCAGGAAAAATTCAAAGTGAAAGCCTCGAGGTGACGAATAGATAGTAACCATATTAATGTATATTGAGGTATCAATTACAAAATTACCAAATGATACATAATTAATACATAATTACCAATATTTCAATAAAAGACAGGATCATTTCGGGGTATAAAATACCATTGTAATTGAAATAGAGCTGTCATCATTGAAATCTTTCCATAACTTTCCATTGTTTTCCTTTCCGAAATTTTTTTTATCATTTACATGCCGCAAATCAATCACGTTGTGTGAACAGCCTTGTGGCAGGATGATTGTCTAAAACGTATCGGTAATATCGTTAGCCCGTCAATCACCGCAAGAGATAATCAGAAACAAGCATTTACGCTTTGCTCCAAAAGTTGCGATCGTTATTTAACGTAGTATTTAGCATCTGGAAACTTAACATATAATGACAAGAATCGAGTATATATAGTTAAGGGAATACTGCTTTCAGATAATGAAGGTTATGATAATGCTCTTACGATTCATGAAGTAGCTAACTCTGTTCTACCATAAGATTCTTAGAAGAAGAATTTGGAAAAAGAGCCCGTATAATCTTGATAGAAGTATTAACATTAGATTTAGAGTACAAAGATCATTCCTCTCATGCTAAAAATCCCCTTCAGAGCATTTCAATAAAAATTCGTTCAGTTCCGCTACGGATATGTCATGTGGCTAATTTACTTTGCAGTGTATTATCTCAATGAATATGGTATCTCGATCGCGAAATTATGACCTCAGCTTCAAAGAAAATTTCCGGTAACATAAAACAGCAAATTATTAAAAAGATAATTCTCTACGATGAAAATATTTTTGTGTATAATTTTAATTTCTGTAGTGATTGATTCTAAAAGATACAATTCTAATGTTATCATTTACTAAGTCCCATTTTCCACAGCAAAACCTTGTTGAGACCCGCCTATACTTCGTCTCAGTATGCTAAGGCTCTTCATTAGACACTCTCATTCCTGCAAATTTCTTTTTGGTCTTTAAAACTTAGGATTTCGGATGGAGACAGTAATGTTAATTGCCAACTTAATCTCATTCAGTGCGCAAAATAAGATACTTTAATAGTCTTTGGCAGTGATTTTCGTCGCAGTTTCCTCTGGTCCTCCATGTTTACTCTTGGGTTAAGTGAAGTTTAACATCGTTGAAATTAATTTGATGAAAATTTCTTCGAAGTATACTAATAGGAAATAAAAATTTGAAAATATCAATAGGTCAGTCAGTCAGCGTTTTCTAAGAAATGAAATAATTATTATACACGATAAATGAGATATTGAGAGTGCATTATTTGTAGGGAATATAAATAGCAAAAATATTATAAATAATTATAAGAAGCAGACTTCCATCGAAGTATGGTTTGAGTTCATTCTCTTAGACGTTTGATATTCTTTGCTTTTCGAAACTTTTTAAGTACTCACATTTCCTTACGGTATGTACACTTGGTTACATTTTATCATCAGAGTATAAAACTTCTGATTCCAAAAGATATTCTATCAAAAAATTTCGAGATATCAATAATATAAGCATCTCTTTTCTTAGTAACTGACTTTTTCCTAATGAAAAAATGTGATCTAAAGATAATATTCGATGTTGAAACATTTATAGTATATTTAGAAGCTATGATAATATGAGGAACTTCATATCTTTCATTCAATTTTGCACAACATGGATTTAGTAGAACCTTAAGATAGCCAAGGCGGTTCCGCGTTCGATGCCCGGTAGGGGCTCATGTGCGAAATTGTCTCAGCTATCCAAGCACTTTTAAACCTATCACTACTACGGTGTTTAGTAATTAATAGTAAATTACAAGGAAGTATATTATCTCGAAGAATCGATATTTTATGCCAGAGACAATTTTATGTTATGGTTTTCTTATGAGAAAAAATGAATTTAATAAGGTACAAAATGTAGTAAATTTTCAGGATCTATAATATATGCTTTTAAATAGGGACCTTTCATAAAGACAAAATTAATTTATAGAGTCTTTAATGCCGAGGTATACTAACTAATTGAAACTTATGATAGGAAAATCGTCTCAAAATAGTTTTTGCATATTCCCTGAAACGACAGCAAACAGAATGCAAATAGAAAACACTTGTTCAACATTATCCCTTGATTGTTTTCGATATTTCTATTATAACCATCTTGGTAAGTTAAGTTCAACTAATATCATGAAGTAGGAGGAAAGTTTTTGGAACGATACACATCTTGAAAAAGCTGAAATCCGCTAAATAATATGTATATATGCAAGCTAGTTATTTTCACGTAGATGCACGTTTTATTCCCGTAACAACGTTTGTCCTCGAAAGACATGAATTAGCGTCGATTCGCCTATTTTTAAATAACTTATAAATTACGTAACGAGCGGTAAATAAAGTTAAATATCCTTCATTAGGTAGGATAAAAATCATTACTTATGAAGTAATCAATAATTATATAGTTCATTTCATCGAAGTAATTGCGGACCACCTAAAGATTAATTTTGAGAGGTCATGTGCTGAGTAACAGTAGTACCAAGGAAGATTTTCGAAAGTATAAAATCTGCTACTTGGAAAAAAATTAAAAACTGAGACATAGACGCTCTCGGAATTTTGCAATATTCGAAAGATAAACTCCAAATCTGCGGACACATTTGGAGTCGTAAAACTTTACGTGAACTACTTTAGCTTCCTCATCCTCTCTTCCACTTATTTTCGTTTCCATATTATATCAGGTAGATACAGGAAATCACGTCTACTATCTTTGCTTTAACTGCCACTAATGTCAATACTCACTTCCATTGGAAAACGCCTGCTTTTCCTTAGAGCCTCCAATAGGATCCGCCGAGTCTTGCTGGTCAGTCATCTCACTGAATGTTACTGTTACAGTTTTAGATGATGATGGTTAAAAGTAGTTGAAGAAAGAGAGAGAGAATGAAAGGAGCACCTTCCTGGCTGTAAGTCGGGTACTCAATGATGTCCACGGCGTCCTGCTCTCGGTTTATCGAATTGCGATCTTAGGAGATAATATTCGAATCTATCACTCAATCATCGGCTTCGATGATAGGGAGTAAGAGAAGGAGAAGGTGTTGCGAGACTGGGAGAAAACTCATAACTCCCAAAAGATACACCTAGCTCTCATTAATAAGATCGTGTCTTTCGCTCCTTATTCAATTTCCCTTGCAATAATTGGTTGTTGTCCTTCATTACTCGGGCATATTTTGTGCGATACCATCATTTTTCTAAAGCGGACGATGACAACGAACCCCTTAACTGAAAAGTCATTTACGAAAACTGGATTTCCCTCGGTATTATCAAATTATTTGGTAATCCAGATTAGTAAACGTGCTGCGACATTTCTGCCGAAATTTTTATCGCCGTAGATGCTTTCATCTTTTCTGGGAGATCTGAAATTTTTAAATCACTGGATAGTTCATTATACTAAGAAATATGAATCGAAAAATGCTGGACTACAATCAGTAAAGCAAACTGTTATCAGACATATACCCTGGTTTCGGAATTCAGAAAAACTTTGACAAACTTTCCTTTCAAAGGCTGTTATATATATAATTTGCAGCCAGAGTAGTCGGGGAAAAATGGAGGCAACGCTATAGAAAGAATATTTTCTAGGAAATTTATTGACTGTAAAACTGCCGCTCAGTATCCATTATTGCTTCGACGTGAAACTGTTGCTTTAATCCATGCTTTTATTGTTGCACGCTTCCTTATTTGCCGTTGATAAGTCAGAGAGAAACCATAATGCAGTGGCAGCAGCATTAAAAATATCACCAATACTAACATAAATCAATCGCATCTATGAGGATATTTTACCAGGGATAGAAAAAAACGAAAAATGATGCTCGGAGAATAGTGACGTCCAGAGATAGATTAGTGAGAACGTAAATTTTAAATTTAAATTTTCATTAAAAGTGACGTTAAAAGTCGATGCACTTTTAACGATATTAAAAATGAGGTGGTAAGATAGAAAGGATATATGCTGAGTCTCTAATTCAATTCAAATTATATGATATAATGCTGTTTAACGCTTTAAGGTATTGCAATGAATATTACTCGTAGAAGCCAGTTTTTAGATATGCTTTCAAGTATCTGAGGAAAAGCGGGTTAAATGGTGAAAGTTGTCATTCCGTTGTCAAGGAGTCATTTTTCTGCTTCCCATCGAGAATATTTATACCAACTAGATGTTTTTTTCAGATCATTAACTTGAGCTCATAATAGGAAGCTTCGAAAGCAGTATCACATTAATACATGCCACATCCTGGCTATAAAGTTAGCTATTTCTTTCTTTTACTACGATGTAAGAAGCTGTTTTGCTATTGTGTATCGCAACTTCTAGTCTTCATCTTCATTCAGTAGCTACAATCCTTGAGTTGGTGGTCTATCATTTTGGCTAGCAAACAACTATATACTTTGTATTGTTCTTGGATTCATTTGGTATAAAAATAGTTTTATCAGGCTAGGGTCGGGTATCGGGTAGCTCTCTAGGGTGCTGATTCTCCAGTCAATATACCTTATCCCACGGAGCTATTAATTCATGTTTAATGCATGGGTGCGATGATGGTATGGATAAGAATACGTGTTTTGCAGTCTTCAAAGAACAAAAGCTAGTTGGATGACCTCCATTTTAAATTAATCGAAAAGGAATTTTGGAGATAGAGAATAATGGGTGCATGCGTTGGAAATAGGAAATAGGAAAGGAATCGTAGGAAACATTGTCACCTCTTTCATGTCCTCCATTCCAATTTGATATTATCTATCTATATGTCTTGGGATAAATAAATGGTAAACAGAAAAATTAAATCGTGGAATAATCTTTTCAATTCATATTCCGAAGGTCAACGGATATAAAATGTCTATTATTCAAAGGAAGGACACATTTTTGCTCGAATAAGATTACATCGATTTCTTTTTACCATTCGTCACTCAGTGATAAATTTTTGTATTTAAAACGTCCCTTTTTATGTCTACTTTTGCTTTTTTGGAAACGATAACTTCCATAATCGATGAAAGCGATTGCGACATTCATCGCTGAGAGTTTTGTAATCAGCACAGGTGAGGCTGATAGAAGCTTCAACATCTCTTTTGTACGATATTTTATTCTTCTCCAGGATACTGGATAAGCTTCTCTTTCAAAATTCTGACTGAGAGAGCAGAATCTTTATTTCAATTTCAGTCCCAAGCAAAAACTCATTCCTTTAACTGTTTTTTTCCCATCATTATTACCACTACAAAGAATCTACGCACGAGAAACTATAAGGAAACTTTGAATAAAATACAAATAAATTCGAATAAATACAAATTAAATTTGAATAGAATACAAAAACATTCGATTTACATTTGAAAATGAATGGAGAATTTCTATTTACTTCAATGAAAGCAAATTTACAAATCGATGCGAAAAATCTAAGAACCATGAGTCTCGCAAAATTTCATAGCCCTCCGATTCACGGAAAGGCGAGAATGCGATTCTATTGAGTATAAACGAAGGGGACAAACAGTAAAGACAAAAAAGCAAAACGAATATATCATATAAAAAGTAACCTCCGTCAGGACTCCTTTCTAAAAATTAGCCTTTGTAACCAAAATTCAACAACAGGTTCTATAAGCTTAGGCAGCATGTGAAAAGGTTTGATCTAAGTATAGGAAATTCCTGAAGGAAAGCAGTTTGTTAAAATTGAAAATGCTAATTTATCCCTTTCTCTGTCTATTTTGCAACTATTATTGCATATGCCTGAATATTTTTTTGGATCTCTGGGCAAGAATGACAGCACCCAGCTTATAGATGGCCGCATCGGCTTTACCTTCTATTACGACTTCATTACAGGCAGTTTTGTTTATAAATAATTTCTAGTAGTCAGGAGGGAAAGAAAAAGTGATCGGTCGACCGAAATTAAGAGATGACTTCTACTGACAATAAGAAAGATCACAACAGAAGTCAACCAGTACTACCGCGATTTGCTTTAAGATCTCATTCTCAAGTAAGCAAGACGTGATCAGCCTCTCCGTAATTTGGGATAAAAGATAACTAAGCAACCATCTCGTTGAAATTTTGAGCTATTTCCGATTGTTTATTCTTGGTTTTTTGGCTCCACGTGCCAGAGGAAACGCGTATAAAACTAGCGAGGAAGTTTACACGCACAATAGCAAATTTCTCAATCCATCCTATGGAATATCAAAGAATCGATTCCCTTTTGGCATTTTAGAGCAAGTTTTTAATTTATAAGTTTGGGTGTCTCTCAAAGCCAAATTATTCCGAAAGTTTTTGAAAACCTTGTCAGCTAATTTTGTTTCCCCCACATTCTGCTTGGGCGAAGATATGTGCTGGTCGATTTAATTTTACCAAAATCATTTCTAAGAAATTTAGTTAAAGAGAAAGTCCGTTCATCACTTGATAGCTGTATTTTCCTTTATCTCGTTACGAAATTTCTATCGTTTTTTAATTAAAACATCTTTAAATGTGCGGTGCGCATGATTGGTAAGATCCGTCAATATCTCTGCTCCGTTTTAAAGTAATTTAGCATAGAATAGAATCTATTATCTCCTCATTATTTTTTCCAATCCCAAAAATTTTGCTGTTTATTTAATCCTTGAGTCCTACCTTTCTTAAGAAAGAGCGTTATAGAGAGAAATCATAGGTTTTAGGAAAAATTGTTGGAGAATGGAAGTTCTAATCTTTAGCTATAATAGCTGTAATAGTATAATCTTAGAAATCTAACGTTAGAATTTTCAATTACAGAATGTTCATACACCCGCAATTGGAAATTCTTCACAGGAAATAAAGATAAATCAATGAGGGAAATAAATAAAGTCGCAAGGTCGAATTCTACCAATTCTGATGATGTTTCCGAGAAGACAAACGAGTAATTAAGAACATGAAATGACTCTTGCAAGGTACTCCAATGTAATATCATCTTAAGCAGAGGAAAACATACTGCGATCTCTATCAGATGGTATGATTAATTTTATCTCGCAAAATTTTGTTGACGTCTAGTCTTTCACAACAGAAACAGTAATCCCGTGATTCGATCAATAAGCAATCATCGGCGAAAGAATAACAGTTTGAAGCTTGATTGAAATCGATTATTTGTGCTCAGCGCTTCATCATTGTAGTGAAACAGAAATATAAATATATTCGGAGAGAATCATTAAGTATCTGTAAGATGTTATTCTACGAAATAACCAAATATGTATCGATTTCATTGTCAATGCTAGTATACTTAGGGCATTCTGAAGGTTGCCGGAAAAAGCTCATATCTTTGCGTGAAGAAACGCTCGATTCCTGGAACATTTTTGCGTCCCTCATACAGGTTCGCTGCGTTTATGAAAAAGACTTTTTTCAATATCATAATCTGTCAATTTAAATGAAAACATATTGAAATTTATAGGAAGAAACTATGATATTCTAAAGAAAAATATAAACCGTACTTGTATTTAAAAAAATTTCAAATCGCATTTAAGAGAATTTAGTGGATTATCGTAGTTATAGTAGAAATAACTTTTCGTACACTTCCTTTCACTTTCTTTCTTTCTTTGTGATTCCTCCACGAGGTAACGCCTTCCCATATTGAATTGATATAGAAGAGGTTGATGAGATGCCTTGGGCATGGGTTGGGCTAATTTGCTAGAAAAAAAATACGGTAAATAAAATATATTGTATCGATAAGTAATCGGGTAGCAATTTTTCTCAGCTCCGAGAAATACATGGATGCGCATGTAGACATTTTTACTGTACATTGATTTTCTTCATTGATTGGATGTTTAAATGTGGTATCTTATCTGAACTTCTATCTGAATAAAAAGCAAGAATGACAGTGTATGATTACATGATTGTGATATAATTTAATGGATGCTCTAGGTAAACAAATATATTTGAGACCTCTGCCATTAGAAATTGGCGGATTATTTTCAAACTACGGAATCTATGTTTAAAATAGTGGTAATCAAGTAATACCTCATGAATAATATTCTAATTTTATCCAAAACTATCGAAAGATGTAACTGAATCTACTCAGATATTGTTGCTTGTTTCAGGGGGAACGTATAAACAAGATCTCTTCATGTTTATGTCAAAGAGTAAATTATAACCACGCTTTCTCTCACGCTTCTTTCTTTCTGCGAACCAGCCAAGTAAATGGCAATGCTTTTTATATCGGAATGTCTTAAGGTCAAAGTGCACATTACCTCAATACCTGGAAAAAAGCGATTCGCAATCTTTGGGAAATGCCCGTCGGTAGATAAGATATTCATTTTATCTTGAAAAACTGGATAACAATATGAATGAAATCAATGCTCGTAAAAAAGAACGAACGACGCTGTTTATCTCACGATAGGAAAGATAGACGATATTCTATGACAATGAGAGTGTTAATGTACTATTATCGCAGAATATTCATGCATATAAATATTTTCATTGTTAAAATGGTGTTTATATTATTTTCACGATGGAACGAGATAAAGAAATTTACATCCATATCTTCGCATGGGGAACCATATTAATGCTTGAACTGAAGGTTATTCAAACGCTGGGAAAGGATGATATTAATAGATCGTAACATTTCGGTAAATTTCTCCTTCATTAACCATGGAACAAGCATTCCTATACAATAGATAAACAGCATGAAATTCTTAGTACTCAATAAGTTTCCTCTTTTTTCCCTATACTTCGTCATTAGAATTCAAATCTCTAAAACTTTGTTCAATTTATTAGATAATTTTAAGCAGATCCTATAACTTCTAAGGCCTGTTTATTAAGAACAGTATGATTTGAAGAGAGGAATTTGAATAGTAATCGATGTAAAACTTCGGAGTATATATTAAGTAGGGGAGAATAGGCGTATATCGGACAAGTGGTGTTACAGCTCTTTTGCATGAGCAGAAGACCCTGTCGCGTCACTGACTATTACAAGTTATTAGCAAAAAGACGCATACAGTATGTGGGATTTCATACTACTTGAACGTTTGTAGAATCTCTTTGTGTGTCTAATGGTAACAAATAGCAATCTTTATTTATACGTTTTATGTTTAAAGTTGATCATTCCTGGTTATTTTCAGCCAAATATCCGTTTCGTAGCTGTCGACTTATATCGGCAGGATCTTGGAGGGTTATATTGGACAATAAATTTACGTGAATAAAATCGAATTTTGACAAAAATTTTTAGTTTTACATGCAAAATGGGGAATTTGAAGAATGGGGAAGGAATTTCAGGCAAAAGGAAAATGGCAATTAAAAAAGTTATAGAGGCAAAGGGTAGTGTTTCAGTACCTAAAAGAACTCTTTGCCTCTTCCTCAAGAAATTTTCAGACGGAGAAGTACGGATGGGACCAATATTAATGAAGGGAAGTTCGAAAGATTTTACTAAAACATTTAATACTGAGCAGGGTCAGGTATTGTATTATCATATCAAAATTTAGAGTCATCAACTAATGCCACTAAGCAGAGATGAGTTCACGAAACCCGCTTCCAATTTGCTGAGCAGTTAAGAATAAAACACCGCAAAAAATCAACGACTACGGCATCTAGCAATCACCACCTATCCAACGACTCGGCAACGTCCTGCGCAAAAGCAGTGAATTGTGTATCAATTGAAAGATAATTATGGAAATCTTGCTGCGCATCGCTTAACCATTTTTTTCGAATTCCACAACTAGGGAATGTATCTAGCCAGTTGTTCCTCATAAGTTTAGGGAACACGCTTGTTAAAGTTATCAGCACGTAATTATTCACGTTTGTACTTTGACCCTCCCCTGGATTGGCAGTACAATCGCGCTCCTATCCGACTGTAGTTTTACGTTATTCAGGAATATCGTAAATGAAATCCACAGATAAAGTATTATTGCTTCTCTTTTAAGTCCTTTTCCGTGATTGATTCAACCCGGCCCTGAGAAATTATGCTTCTGGACATTAAGTATGCTCTTAAGAGTGCAATGCCTTATATACTCGAAATCACCCTTCGATATCGAGACATTACCTCTGATTGGCAGTTACAGATGTATGTAATGCTTCAAAAACTAATTGCTAAAGGCATCAGCTTTGTCGTCACATACTATTAGCCCGTTCAAGTTTAGATTTATTACTTCTTCCCGTCCTCCTCCCCCTGTAATTATATAGGTCCTAGTAATTTTCTACCGTATTAATTTCTTGAACTTTTTTATGCATCATTGTACTTTTCTTGATATTCTCTATACCTTTAACTTATATAAAAATTTCTGGTTTCTTAATCTTATAATGTCATGGTCATCATACTCTGGTTCAGGATTATTACTATGGAATTTTTCGGAACGAAACTATGAATTACCTCCAATAATATTGGTTTAAAGTTATCCCAAAATTCATCAATATTACTTTCCTAGCCAGCCCATTTCTGAAACTTGTCCATTTGCTTTGCTCAATAAACATAGGACACGTTATTTGCCTCGTTTTTCCCATACGAACTCGTGATCGCTTATATCATCGAATACTTCGGTATTTATTGAAAGTAGCTTGGTTTAATCAGGAACACGTGTAAAATATTTCCATCTTTAGTATTCCGTAGCTAGTAAACTACCTGCGTTAAGCCCCTCTGGCCCTGAAGAGTTATTTACGCACCGATGACTTTTATCCCCCGTCCCTGCAAGCCCTCACAAAATTAGGCAAATTGAAATCGCTTGCTATAATTAATGGCTTAGTGTTACCTATGCCGTCGCATTCTATGTCAGCTAACCCTTCCAAGCCCCTCAAACATCCGGCACCCGATGGTATTGTTCCAAGCAAATTGATAATTGATAAAAAATCATCCGTCTGACTAAAGTCCCTCCTTAAAAATTGATATTGTATTTATTTTTTATATCTTATCAGTTTTGTTAATTTCTATTCAAAATATTTCATATAGATGGAATAATTGAATAGGACATGAGTCTGTACACACCTAACTATTAAGAGACTGAGTCTATATATAAGTATCATCCAAACATGCCTCCTGATGGCGAAGAAGGATGCGCGTTCGCTTTCGGCGAAAGCGGTTCCACTTCGATTCCTGCTAAGGGCCACGATGTTGAAAATTTAGAAAACTAGAATTTAGAATCCATAGGTAGCGGTTCTGATCGGTCAACACAAGCCAAATACGGAGGCGTGGGAGTGGATGGGCTCATCACATATCACCCAATGTGAATGTCTCCTGATTAAGCTATATCTTTCAAAGAAATTTCGCACCATGGACTTAACTTTCTTAAGATCTAGATATACTTGCGATTCCATTAGACTGCTTTATTAATCGCTATATGATATATCTTAAAATGGTATTTTTCTTAGATAAATAAATTATATGTTGGGCCATTACAATTATCATCCATTCTTCTATGATTAACATCTTTGTTTCTTTAACATGGCCAACTTCAAACACATCTTATTCAATAAAAATCTCAATTCACCAAGGACCTCTCCGGGGTCGTGAATCACACTTCAGGAAAGGCTAACTTGTATCTGTTCATTTAAACATTAGCGTTTTGTGAAATTGGTGGTTGGGTAAAATTCACAAACGTAGGTTTAAAAGGAGGCGAACCTCACATCAAAGAAAATATATTAGAGCAGTTATTTCATGAATATAAAATTTCAAGAAGATAGACGCTCAAGGAATGCGGCATTTCTCATAAGTAATCATATTTTATGCTTTAAGCAATATATGCAATCATTTTAAATGTTTCAACGCTCGTCGTTTTTCAGAATTAAAAGCTCCTTATAGCAATGAAGAGCGACAACTATTTTATTATAAATGAAGCGTTCATGAATGTTCCATTCAGCTCTTTAGAATTATAAGCATAATGGCCTTCCTACCTCTGCCTTAATGATGTTCCTTACGAGGCAGATTTGTAGTATTGAACTGGATTTGTAGGACTGGAGAAACCTTAAAAAATCTAAGTCAGTGCCTAATATATTCTTAGGCAAATTTACTACAACATAACTGAGGTGATTTGTATTTAAATGAGTTTTCAATAAATTTCTTGTGAAGAGTATCACATTCCACCGAAAAAGGGCTTCAAATTTTAGGATAAAGTTATTGAAAAGAAACACCAATCGATTTTCTGGAAAGCATAAAAATCACGCTTTTGTGTGAATTTGGGGAGAACTTCACAGAAATAGAAATGCTGCTTCATAGAAATCCTGTGAAATACCCATTGATTGTTTTTCTTTATGCTGATGAACGCTGTAAGAGAGTGTGCGAAAGTGATATGATTGTTAAAATCCGTGAGCTTCAGTTGGACCTCTTCTACCAATCCTTTGCATATAATATACACTTGGAAAATTCCATTTCGATGCTGTTATACTTTGTAAGGAATTAAAGGTCGTAAATTCCCCGTCAGTCCTTTCAATCTTTTCTATCTTGTCAATCTATTGAAATTTATCTTTTGATCTGCATCTCTGATCAGGTTAAACAATCGAAAAGCTTCTTTAGGTTCTAATAATGCGATAGTGTATCTTCTTCACTTTCCAGGGACTTTCTCTAAAGATTTTTAACCTTCTTTAAAGATATCAAGCTAGTTAATTTCGGTTAAAATTTCAGCTATATAAACTTAATTCCCCTTCACTTAATGCATAGACTGCGAGAACATTTACAGGTATTATCATAGAAGCATCCATGATTTTAATATTTATATATTTAAAATATTGTTTAAATAATAAACCTAAAAACCACCAGTGGCATGGGATGTAACAAAACCGAGATCCCTATCTACCTCTAAATGCTATAAGCTTTTCTAATGCTCCGCGGAAAGAAAGATCAGAAATAGCTATTCGAGCTGGCGATTATTTTCTATTAACACTTTTTCTCCAACTCCATCAAGAGCGGCAAGTTTTATCTGCATATTAATATGTGATATTATATTTGGAGGAAGGCGTGGCGGAAATGGACAGAGCTTAAATGGACAGATCGGACTTAAATATCGAGAGCGTAGGGGAGGGGAGATCATGCATATCGTAGGCCGTCGTCACTCATAGGCGATGCTTCGTTACGAGTATTGTTTGCTTGGCTTGCTTTGTTCCTTCTATCGAATTATGTGCGCACCGTAAAATATCTTCAATTGAGGTTGAAATTGTCGATATTAACACGACGTACTTCGTATTATTTTTATTTTTATCATAAGGATGGTTATCATTTATATTCGTCATGTAGTCTTCTGCATTTTCCTATTATATTATGATGAAAGTAACTAACATTAATTTTACATTCACTTATGACAGCATTATATACTGAGGCAGAACAGAATTGGCAAGGATGCTATGATACTTCGTTCTTTCTCGTACGTTTTAGTTATAAGTTCTTGTTGATTTGCCAATATTATCGTTTATAATCAACTGCTTCGACAATGACATTCTGGAATGTGAATGCCATCACTAAAAAAGTAACCAGCAAACTTTTACTTTCCACAGGATTTATTAAAAACGACCATGGCGTCGATTCATGGAGTCATCTTCAAGTAATGGTGTTCTGACCATTAGTGAAAACCCTGGTCGTTTTTAAATAAATACCGTGGAAAGTAAAAGTTTGCTGGTTACTTTGTTAATTTTGTGTATTTCTTGTTAAAATAGATGGTGCGTAACTACAATATAAAAAATGGCAAAGCTGGTCGTCAGACAAGCCTTTATTTTTCCTTTGCGTGTGTTTCTCTAGAAGATGTGATTCCTTTGCCAAAAGTTCAATCAAGGCACCAAACAGTTACAAGAAAAGTGGCAAAACGGCAGTCTTGCCATCGTCCCCTTGTATGAGCAAATTAGAAGTAGTCGTGTCGAAAATATGAAACTGGAGAGGGAAAAGGAAAGAATTCAGTGATAGGAGTAGAAAATAAAGTAATGAGGGATTGATCAAGATAAAATACAAAGTAAACAAATGATGAGAAAATAAGATGAGGAAAATACATAAATGGATGGACATTTTAATGGATAGAATTGGATTCTCTGTCAAATGAGGGCTGGTGCTCTTTTCTATACTGCTCCACCTTGCTGGGCAGAATGGGAAGAAACTTATCTTTCAACATTTTATTTATTCAATTCATGGTGATAGCTCATTTAAAGAGATGGTACCTCGTTCCGTCCCACCTTTGCCTATATGTATTTCAGGAAATTTATGTACTATATAAATTACCGGTAAATATTTTCTCCTTATTTTTTGTTTCATTTTGTAGTAATACTTTATAAAGTTCTTCGACAGCTAAGGTATCCCAGCTGGACCACTTTCACCAAGGGCGAACGCGCTACTTACTTGGATATCTGAGAACCCTAAATTTTATTTCATGACGTCAGCTGTCGTAGTTATACTATAGAGAACGAGTCCCCGCGTATACGATTTAGAATACCGCGAAAAACATAAAAAGTAAACTTAATCATACATGGCGTTTATTATGATACAAAATTCTTAACGAAGAATATCGGGGTATACGATGTAAGATATAAGGGATCGGATCCCAGATCGCTTGAAACTATTTTCCCAATAGTTAATTACAGCTGCTTCTATATCACATAAAAATTGTACGGTTTCTCCGAAAATTCGGTGATCATTGGTTCTAGCATAAAAATATTTCCAGGATACGTTGACGCTATGTGAGCAACACGTGAGCACTTTGATAAATGACTCTTAGGATCATATAATTTTATGCGAATCGGTGACCATTCAAATCTAGCGCTCCAAGGAAAAAAAAACATTTTTGGCATCTCGACTCACTTTTTTAGATTGTAGCAACCCAACTAAATGTAGCTTCCATTGTACATACAAATAAATGATCCGTTGCTTTCCTTACTCCCTAAAGTGTACACTACATTTGGATTCTAGAAAGAGTTTAATTTCTAATTAATGGGAATAATTATCAAGAATATATTAATTTAGAAGATCCCAGCGTGAAAGATGCAAAGTGATTCAAACAAAAATCCAAATATCATCATGAACCATTGCTATGGAAAAAATATGATAGAAGCATTTTTGTTAAAAATTTCGGCTTTGAAAAAGTGTCACTGTGATAGCAATTTAAAAATAGGATTTCGTTGGAACAAAAATAAGGCATATTTCATCATAAAATTACCAGTATTTTCAGAATCCTGTAATTGTATTTAAAATGATTCGGCAATGCACAACTCAGAAGATAATTAATACCACTGAGAAGATAGTTGTATTCCTAACTGAGTGCTGAGCTATCTTTTATCTCTTTTCTTTCACTTTAAATTCATCCTGAAGAAGGTGAAAGAAAGGCCCCTGATATAGATGCCTGCGTCTGTAGGCCTAAAAGTAGGCTAGAGTTGTAGAGAATGCCTTCTCCGCATCCCCTACATAGCAGGTGGTTAATACATTTATGCGGCACTTCCTAAGGAAACTACTTCAAACAGTTGAAGAATTTATATTTGTATTTTATGTCGCTGCAGTAATCCACCATTCATGTTGAGTGTTCATGAAGTTATTGAACTGATTTGATTGAACTTTTGGCAAAGGAATTACATCTTCCAGAGAAACAAACGTGAAGAAAGAAAAATGCTTATCTGACGACCAACTTTGCCGTTTGTTTTTCTATTGTAGTGACACACCATCTATTTTAAAAACAAGTAGACAAAACTAACGAAATAACCAGCAAACTTTTATTTTCCACAGGACTTATTTAAAAATGACCAACGTTTCCACTAATAGTCAGGACAGCAATACTTGAAGATGACTCCATGAGTCGAAAACATGGTTGTTTTTAATAAATCCTGTGGAAAGTAAAAGTTTCCTATTTACTTTCTTTTTGATGGCATTTGCATTCCATGAAGTCATTGTCCACGGAGTTGATTATAACCAGAAATATTGAAAAATAACAAAAAATCATAACTAATCTAAAAAATCTAAACTAAAAATCATATTTGAGCTAGTTAGAACGAAGTATCATAGCATCCTTCCCAATCCTATTCTACCCCAGCAGTCATGCAGTCTTAAGTGAAGATGAAATAAATGTTACTCAGTACTTTCATCATAATATAATAGGAAAATGCAAATGACTTCATGAGGAATATAAATTATAACCATACTTATAATAAAAGTTACAAGTAACACGAATTACGTTTATTATTATTTAATTTTATCATTTAATTACATATTAATTAATTTAATATTCCAAGACTTTTACTTCACTTAAAGACATTCTATGGGGTACCTTAAATTTGTTAGAAGGCACAAAGTAAGACCAGCAAACAATACTCGTAACAAAGCATCACCTATGAGCAAATGTTGACCTACGAGTTGCATGTTCTCCCCTCCCCTACAAACTCAATAACAACTCTGTCCCTTTCCGCCCCACCTTCCTCCAAGTATAATATCACATATTAATAAGCAGATAAAACTTACCAATATTGACGCAGTATAAAAAATACCATAGTGTGATAAATACCAAGTAATTTTTTATGTAAAATTGATGCACAAACTCTTGTCATATTGCATTTTATCACCTGTTTTTTTATGCTAAAAGGCATTTTTGTGATCCCTCTCTCCTATTACTCCCCTGGTATATATCTGTGCATTTTTTATGTATATATCTGTGAGTTGTTCCTGCACGCCATTGAAAAAACACCTTAATTCAAACTGATGAGTCTGGGTAGCATTTAAAAACCGATTGATTTCACTGTAGGACTTCCTGATTGGGAAGAGTAACGGGAGAAATATCTCTAGCAGTTTGAGGTGTCCTGCGGGGACTTTTTCAAGGTTGATTACGTTGAATTATCAATAAATCATGAATGCAATCCTTCATTAACATAGTCTCTTCAGTAAATACATCTTTTTTAGATTTATGTCCTGTCATCATATGATCCTTAGAGTTACACTCAGTTGTAGTTTTTCCTCCTGGGAACATATTCAAAGGGTAATAGGAATGACTAGGATGCATAATATGTCAAAGTTATAATGATATTACATTAGAATTCTAAAGGTGTGTCCATTGAGAATAAAATAATTTGTTTGTAGAGTATTGCTCTGCTATTTGGGATGCTCACAAAGAAAAATTAATCTTTGATCAAGAGAAATTCTGCATTGAGCAGCTAGGTTTGTTAGAGGAGATTTCAGATTAGATTTAGATTAGAAAATTTTCGACAACATTATGAGGCGGCTATGGAAGGGTCTTAAGGATAGAAGACCAACAAGTGTATGCAATTGGAAAATTCTAATGTACAGATTTCGATGAGATAGTTGATTTCATTATTCCAGTTCCTAAGCTCCACTAGTCTGGAGAGAAAGTGATAATAGAAAATAATCATCAGCTCGAATGGCTATTTCTGTGGAGGATTAGAAAATCTTATAGCATTTAGAGGGATCTCGATTTTGTTACATCTCATGCCACACACCACTTGTTTAAGGTTAATTATGTAAACAATATTTTAAATATAAAAATATTAAAATCATGGATGCCTCTATGATAATACCTGTGAATGTTCTCACAGTCTGTGCATTAAGTAAAGGGGAATTAAGTTTATGTATTTGAACTTCATATAAACATATCTGGTTATTTCCAAACTACATTTCCTGAAATATAAATATAGTATCATATAACAGGATATAACACTTGTGGTTGTGATACATTAAAATATTCTTTTGGAGTTACATGTGTTTATCTTACATAGAAAGAATAATTTGACATAACTCTTCTATTAACGAGAAATGGAGAATAGGGGTTATAATTTCCATTTTTCATAGTACCTTTTTTCCATTTCTTTTTTATGCCTTTTTATGTATGACTTAGGCTATTTAATTGATTGTGAAAATGGCTAGCTGATCTAAGTCATCAAAGGTGAAATTCCTTCCTTCCTTGATGCAACTCTTAAGTAAACAGTCTGACAGGTTAAGAGATATAGAAGAAGTCTGTTTTAAATAGTTCTACCAGAGAAGATCAGGTAAAGCCATAGCATGCAATCAATTTATGAGAAACAACACATAAGTCTTTCCTCTTCTGAATTTAGTGTTCATAGACTTATGTTGAAGAATTTTATAACATTTAAAGTCACAAGCTATAAAAAATACATTTCCATGTTGATGTTAATAATTCCCAATGGATAAAATCCAGTAGATATAGTATACTTTGCTTTAAAATTAATTTGCTCTAAACTAAAATTCCTGCAAGATGTGTAAAAGAAATACATACATACATATATATAAATTTTTCAGTTTTTTCTTTAGAGAAAAGGTAATGACTTAATCCTAAAAGCATTCTCATAATTATAATAGGATGAGTTTAAACAGTCACATAAAAGGAAAAGTAAATGCACAGAGTCCTTCATTTTTTGAATAGCCTTGACTTCTCTTTCATCAGCTTTCCTTTTCTGTTAATGCAGAGTTATCTGGGTTTCTGTTCCATTCTCTTAGCAATGGAATTTTTGTGGTAGAAAGGATGAACAATAACTTATCCCAAAGAAACTCAATAGTTCTCTATAGAATTTAGATATTAAATTTAAATTTTTTTATTATTCCTTCAATCTATTAATAGTCTCTGAGAGATACATTAAAATTGAAGCAGCAGTCAGAAACTACAGTTGATGGTGTTTAATTATTGCCTTAATATTCAAATTCCTCTATTCCAATCAATACATCATTTGTGATTCTATTATTGTATTCTATTACTCAAACGTAAATAATTTTTTGGGGAAATAATTGGAGGTTTTGAAATTGAAGCTATGCTAATACAGCAGAAATTCATTCAAGATTCTTATATTATTTGCATATTTAGTACAGACAATTTCTTTTGGCATCCCTTAAACTTTAAATGCCAACTTTTAGTAGGAAACAAAATGTTTTCCAAATGAATTCACAAACAAGGGTGTGAGAAAGAATTAAAGGAATTCTCAGAAGGTTGCTCATTTTCTTTATTGTCATTCCAATGATAGAAGAGGAAGTTAATTATAATTCTAAGATAAAGTGGCTGTCATCATAAACCTCTGGTATCTCACCTAATTATGCATTTAGGAAAAGATAACTCTTTCTTAGTATTTTCTAAATTATTCAGAATGAATTATAAAAATTCCAAATGCATAGAATAAATATGATGTTATATATAATAAATATGTTAAATATGAGAGATTTTTAATTCAGACGCTTATAAAAGGTAATCAGTCAAGTACAGATTTAAAAAAAAACTGGAGAATACTTCAGGACGAATACACACTTTTAGTATAAATTTGGTCGTTTTCAGAAATGGTGTTAGCAACAATCATGATTGAGCGAATTTACAGTGTTGATTAAATTTACATCAACTCAGTTTAAGCAGAGAATCCACATCGACTCCTAATATATGTATATATTATTTTAAAGGCTTTTTCAAACGATATATAACATGTTCAGCTGTAACATCAGATCCCCGTAGAGGAACGCATCAAAGTTCAGGTCTATATATTTTTAATCTTACTGTAGATTATAGTTCATGAGAACATTCCTTCTTCCTGTCCTTTATGATAAGTCTAAGTTGGTAAGGACACTGGCTAAAGACTCATTCAAGGTGATCCTACAGAAAACAACTTGTCTCAACGCTTCCTTCATGGGATGGGATGCATGATGAATTGCCATATCTTAAAAACCCATTTTAACTGCTGAATCCATGCTTTCTTCCTCTGTTTTGTTACAATGCCATTCTGCTTTGTCACTAAAAGCCCACCAGACTGTCATTTCTACTAAAAAATGTTCACAAATAATTGATTTAAAGAATGAATAAAAAAATCAATCCAAACACTGCAACTGAGCCTCCTCAGCAGATAGGATCCATTTCTTCCCTCTCTCTCTAGCAAAGGCTTGCTCCCCTAAAACTGTTGTCTGCAGTATAGGTTGCATGCCCAAAATGATTTTAGAACTATCTGTAGTACTTGATAATAGGGAAGACAAGGAAGTAATCATGGGGCCAATTTAATACTAATATTTTATTAATTCTCATATGCCCGTATCAAATCAGACTATTGATTTTAAAATATGAGCCAGCAGTGCATAAATGCTTCTCAAGGAAACCAGGGGCAATCACATAAAACAGAAGGACACAATTATTACATGCTTCACTCGACAACCAATAGAAACATCACCACCATCACAATCTGAGACTATTTGGAATGTATCTTCAATGGCTTCTAAGTACATAGAGATAAAATTAAGTACAGTTACACAATTTCTGCAAAAACATTTGCAAGCTCAACTAGTCTTGAGTAATGACTCAGTAAAGCACACCTTAAAAAGTTGGTTTCTATCAGAGAACACGATTATTTCAAATAATAAAATGTTACATTTTATTTCAACAATTATTCTAAAATTTGATGTTTTTGTTAATCTGAAATGAATTCTACATTAGTCAATTAGTTTTCTACACTGAAGCTGCCAGCACTTCCAACTGCATCAAACTAAGAACAATCAATATTTTTGGTACTAAATTACAGAAGAAGTTACAGCCAGTTTACAAATATCATGTAACTGTAATTCAAATAAAATCCATCATACACATAACATAAAATAATAGCAGCACATATCATAGAGTTGCTAAGTGATTTGGGAGGGAATAGCTTTGAGCAGACATCAGCCAAATGGCTGAAAACATACATAAAAATTGTCAATAAATAACAATAAACAAAAGTAAATAATTTCATTATATATATAAAAGGCATTTACTTCAGGGAAAAGGGGATATTAAACTATTGTAAGGCAATTATAATACCTTTGGATAAACATTCTACATCCTGGATTATCCTTTAATAAATATATTCAAATAAACAACGCACCATAAAATTCTATTCACATTATTGATCCAGGAGCAGAAAGTAAAGCCAACTGAGAAACTAATTGATGCTTGTATTATTAAATGAAAAAGTATGGAATAAGCAGTACCTGAAGCAGTAATAAAGGTATGTAATCATACCATAATAAATACAAAGGCTGATAGGAAGATTATCATAGTCCCCACATGATCATGCTCCAGTAAACACAAATTGCTTATAAAACTCTCATGCGATCACCTTTATTTTATTGGCTTCCATATCTTAAAACTCAAGGCATGATATGGGTAAAGTCAACATCACTTGTGAATGGGTAGATGTCACCTCACTTTGGACCCTCAAATCTCAAGAGGAAAGACAAAGTCATTCGATTCTTTTCTCTTGATAATATCCAAGGCTTCAATTAAGTTAGAAAAGACGGGGGCATCAACAATCCATCCCAATGATTGAATCAGTCAGGAATTTATGCAAGTGAGACAGGAAGAATTCAGACTGAGATTAGAGTTGCATCTGCAGACCACCTAGATTCACTCGTCCTTTGACACAATCACATTTGCCTTTGCTATATCTGTAAATGCTGCCAACTGAACTTGGGCCATTGTTATTTTCACACATCTGGACTTGTTCCGCCACTTCCTTCTCTGCTTCCCCTTCCACTACCTTCGTCAGTGGAGTCACCAGTGCTAAGTCGCAGGTGAAGCGTCTCTGATGGTTCATCATGCTCACTTTCAGTATCAACAGATGCTGCATGGTGTAAGGATGACCTTAGGATTTTGTCACTGTTTTTGAACCTTTCCTGGCCCTCGGATATAGCACCTTCTCCAGTACTCCAGCGCTGTTTCCAGCTCTCCAACCTCATGATCTGTGAATGTGATACCAATGCACAAAATCAGTATGAACTTCTTGTAGGCTCCCCACAGAATTTTCCATGCTCAAATCAACTTTTGGTGAATGGTAACCTCTCAAATGCAAGAAGGGCCTTACTTGCAGGGATTTTAAAAATAGCAAGCTGTAAGAATGGGGAAAGAAGATGATAAGGCATAATTATGGTTCACAGAAGATGGATTTCCTCCAACAATTTTGCATTTAAAACAAACTAGTTGAGTGTACAATAATAATAATAATATACTTTTGAAGCAATCAATATTTTACATACAAAGTCATAGTTTACTTTTCAAGCATCTTGGAGGAAAAAAATTTGCAAAAAAGGAATGCAATAAATGATTTGTAAATGACTTTCTACTATGATACTTGCCAACTTACAGGCTAGTTGGCCACTGAAGTTGGCTAGAGGTCAAAAGAAAATAAGCTTAAAATGGAAAAGGTTGATGGATTAATTTAAAAACAAATAGTCACTACAGCATTACAGGCAACTTTATCTTTTAAAATCAAACAATATTATGTAGTGACATCTGGGCTAAAAAAACTACAAGCTGAAAGTTCCACTTCACAATAGGATATGAAAGCAAAACTTTGTCATAATTTTTCTGATAAAATTTACAATACATATGTTATCTATGAGACAACAATAAATATTTCACATCTAAAGGACTGTGAATTACACAATTACACTACCATAAAATAGCCGATAAACTGACAAACACTAGAACACTAAAATGCTGCCCTCTCAAACTAAAGCCGTTCAATAATATTGTACACACCATACTACACTAAAAATTAAACTATGTAAACAAAAATACATCAGATGTCACAATTACATCAGCAACATAAACTCTAAAGCTAGAGAAATGCTAATCAGCAACTCTACACAGAGAAAAACATGCATAAAAACTTGCCAGCTGAAAAAATGTTAACAAATTGGCAGGGGTAGCAAAGCAAAAAGCTTTCCACTTACTCAAGCCATTTCCAGGGCTCAGTCTCCGGACTTGTTGGCGTGGGGAACTGAAGAAAGGTTTCCGTTAGTCGGTGGAATGTATTAAAAAATGTCAGATAAACTCACAGCATGCTCGCAATCATAATAACAAAGGTTTAGGAACCAGGATGGAAGCAATGGCAGGTAAAATAAAAAGAAACAGCACACCAATATGGATATAAATATTTAACTATTTGAATGAGATGTCAGAGTGTTTCCCTCCAGAGCTTATGATACTTCCATCCTTCATAAAATATCAGATCAAACAAGTGTGTGCAACACAATGCCAATGGGTCTGATCATAATATTCCAAATTTTCATCCACATGAATTTCAAAGGCAAGGTTATTAATAATTTCAAAGTTAGTGGGAATATAATACATCTTCTGTGATTGTACAAAATTCCTGATCTTTGAAGTGCTCACTTCATTCAGAATATGATTAATAACGAGATATCTGCGCCCTTGAACATGAGGTGAGTTTTTAGTAAGCAGTGACCTATTTACATAAAAAGAGAAACCCATAAAGTTGTCCAATAAAGCTGAAAAGTGCATTTTCACACAGTATTAAGTGCAGAAACACCCCCATTGCAAGTGAAATCAGCTTCAAATCACTCATGATTAAATAATAGTATTCATAAAAACAAACAGTTACATAAAACTGATATACAAAAACTTACCTCAGCTTTAAGATCAGCAACCTTGTCTTGAAGTTCTCGAACACGTTCACTATCATCGAGATTACTTCTCAATTCTCCTTCAGCTACCATCTCTTCATTCTTCATCAATTAAATAGAATTTTAAAAATTAAAGAAATCAGTAATAATTTTTCAAATATACTATATCTTTTTCAAACAAAATAAAAATTGATTCATTTAACTGCCCTTCAATTATTAGTTTTACAAAAAATCAAAGATATGCTAATCAGATCAGTACTGCAGGACTTTTTATCATTAATGGAAATCATAAAAGTCATTCATCATATCTGAAAGCATTAAGTAAGGGCTTTTACATAACCAACATAACTTCATCCAAAATTAGTAATCAGCCTAAAAATATCAGCTTTCAAGGGTATTTCTGATGATATACAAACAATGAAAAGGTAATTTCCATGTAATCAAAAAATAGTTTAGAAAATCAATACATTAATATATCTAATATTATAAAATAAGGTGTGTGTGTGTGTGTATGTATGTTCGCCTAAAACTCGAGAACCATAAATGGCACAACTTTCAAACTTTCAGGATTGTTAAATGTAATCCCTGCGCAGATAATAGGCTACTTTTCATTTACTTAAATGTCCCCAGTTCGAACCCAGACAAGAAAAATCGTTCTCATAAGAAATGCACGTAAACCTCAGTTTTATCGGTTGCAGGCTACATTTCTTTTGCAAAATTAAATTAGAAATAATTGGCTTACGAAATCAAGAGAGGCACCAAAAGAAAGAGAAATGAATAGAGAGTCTTATTTTGGTCGTGAAATATTATTATTGAGTCGAAATGGCAAGAATTCGGTTAAAATAAATGGAAATTTCGTGAAATTTTGAGACTATAAACAACGAGTCCCCTTGACGACGAATGCGATTGTTGAAACCGAGGTATTGCATTTTCCCATAAGAATACACGGGTATTTTAGGTACATATGAAAGTTATGATTAAAAGTGAATGATAGTATATGTTCATAGCAAGCAATATTCTGAAATTTCAGCATTTGCATTTACGATCAATTTGCAGCGTTGATTCACAGGAGGCATCGTATGATCATTTAGGGACAGTTTCTTTATCACCTCGACTTTGCCATTTCTATTTGAAAATAATGAAGCTACTACTCGCGATTTACACTGGAAAAACTTTAAATTGATAAATGTATACTGCGTGCAGCCTCTTGGCGTGTGACAGTGGGTGCTTGAACCATGACTCTACTTAAATAATTAAGTAAATAATAAAAAGATAATTTAGCACATACCTTTAATTCCAAAATTGATATTTTATGGGTAAGCTCTGCCACACATTGGGTGTTCTCAGCTTCACGTATTCTTGCCATCATCAGCTCATCCTTCATCTTTAAAAAACAATAATGCTACTTAATTATCAACATTTCATATTAAATAGTATGAAACTTTAAGCCTTAGAACCAATCAAAATCTCATAATGGCAACAAAACATGAAATATTTTTAAAACAAGAAAATATTCTTACTACTGGGATACCTGTTTTGTTTTGTTTAAAATTACAACACATGGTTATCATGAACAATTATAATTCACAAATATGCCATTCAGATCAGCACTGCAGGACTTAATATCATTGAGAAAGCTCATACAAGTCATTCATCATTTCTGATGGCATAAATTTAACATTAAAAGAATTTAAAGCAATACAATTTTCTTAGTATCCATAAGTGAAAATGATTACTTTTATAAAATTTGATTCCCCTTCAAGTGCAAAAAATTTTTCTTTCAACTGAATGATAAAAAGATATACTAGATAACCTTTTCGGAAAGAAAAATTAATTTCATATGGGAAAACTAGCCAGCCTACCATACCACATCATGCTGTCATCGTTTCATATACCTATATTTGCATAACATGGAGTATTTCCTCTTTAAATAGCCAAATATATAGAAATATGGGAACACTGCCAAAAAGATGGTTTACCTTAGACTCAAGATCTGCGTATCGATGTTGTGCTTCTCTAAGACGAGTGAGATGCTCTCTTTCCTGTGTAGCAGCCTGTTCAAGCTCCTCTCTTAACTTCTTGGTTTCTTCATCTTGTCTCCTCAATTGGTTAGTGCTCACTTGCACCTTTGGAATAACATTCAAAATTTTAAGATAGATATTACCTCTGTGATTTATATGCATTTAAGTATAAAATGTCTCCATATATGACAGTGTAATTGAAGCATTGACAAATAGAAATCACTAAAACATGGCTTGAAATTAAGCTCAAGTATTTATAGAATACCTTAGTTTAAAAAAAGAACAAAAGCAAGATCCAATTGCACAGAAACTAAAAATGCCATGGACTTAACCAATGCTTAAGATATAAACTTAATTTTAAAGAGTAAGAGAAAATTAGAGTAAAAAAGTGGCCCTCTGGAAAATTCAAAAAAATACCAGCCCAGTGGTTCAGTCATTCATCAACCTTATCAAACAAAAATACACAGCTTCCTGGCAACAAATCTTGTTAATTATAATTCAGATTTAGGAAAATAAATATTTAGCTTTTGAATCCCTGCATTAACTTCAATTAACCAATTTGGAGACAACTTTTTTGAGACAAAGGTAGATATTCCTACTCTGAGCTCACAGAAAATCTTAGATAAACCTATATTTTAATGAAAATTTTTCAGTTCCTATTATGTCTCCAGATCTAAGATAAGAAATAAAACTGAATTATTTAAAAACTTAAGGAATCAATTTACCTGTGTTTCGAGTTCCATTACTTTTAGTCGCAGCTCTTTTAGTTCAGTTAGGACTTCCATTTCCCTCAACCTTACAGTCATCAGTTCCTCCTCTAACCTTTGAGTTTCTCCTCCACGACTCTCCCAAAATAAGAGCTTCTTAGGAGTGCTATCTGCTGGAGGTTCTGCAGACATACGATGCTCCTTCAGAACAAAAAACATAGTCAATGATTTTCATTTCTTGAAATTAGGTTAGGTAATAATTCTTCAGTTGAAATGATTAATAGCCCAACATATTGTTGAATGGTAAAAGAATCACTTTGTAACCTAATTATTAATCAGGATTCTATTACATGAGACCGAACACATGATTAATCTGAGATAGTAATTTAATTTTATACATCGATATTTGATGTAATAGCATTCCCCATATTGCTACAAAATTCCAATCTTCATAGATCCTGAATAATTTTGAAAAGGAAAATTTTTGGAAGTTATTATGAATTGCATCTAAAAATACACCATTGCATCTTTGTGACATGTATTATTTCTGGATATAACTTTACCCATTATTTTTCTAGATAAGTAAAGGCTGGAATATCTCCTGTAAGATTAAATTTAACTAGACACAACTTGGATGTATCTCATTTTCAATAATTCTCAATATTGTGGAAGAATTATCAAAAGTGCTTTGATAGCTTGAGTCATTTTGCACATGGGCTACTACTGGGAATTAAATCTGGGATTGCTTCCATTGAAGTCGAACAAGGAGCCCACTTGGTTATCTGGAGGCTAACTTTCAATATTATGACAGGATTAATTTTTTAATGATGGAAAGAAAAATATTACTTCCAAAAATCTTCATGAGCTTCAGATGCCTGACTGTGAACAGGTGAAACATAAAAAAGAGCATTTTGTAGTTCACAGACTCCAACAAGGGTTTTGGAGGTTAAGATAATGTTTACTTCTTACCTGAAGATGCCTCTGCCACTGAGCATTCAGATCTGCGACTCTCTGTCTAAGATCTTTGAGAGATAGGTTGGCTTCAGCTTCTCTTAACTTCACAGCAATCAATTCTTCTTGAAGATGTGCAACAGAATTGTCTGGAGTAGACTCACGGAGTGTCTTCTTGTCCTAAAACATAGTGATGTTTATTTTAGTTGTATTCTAAGTAAATTCATTAAAATTAAGCATGTATCGACTTGATTTCAAAGGATGGAAATGCAATACATCACATTTTCTACTTAACTATAACTTTTTACAGCAAATAATTAAACAACACAATGTAGGATTTACAAAAATTTAGCACTGATCTGTTTTTAAATTTTGCCATAGAGTAAAAGGTCTTAATAGGTAAAATATGTTTAGGGTAAATCTTTCTGTCCATCAATGCAATTATAAAATCTTTTAACCCTTGAAGAACAAAGGTTTTAGTGAAAAATTCCACCAACTGTACAATATATTTTATACACTCTAGAAATAGCATATCCAGGCAAAATAATGTTCAAGGAATAGACCCAAAGAGGACTGATCTAGAACTTACTTCAGAAATTAAATCTTAATAATACAAGGTACACTCCCATAACTAACCTGCTCAAGTTCTTGAATTCGTGCTCGCAAATCTCTTACTAAAGCATCACTCTCAGCTTCTCTTAAGCGAACCTTGACAAGCTCTTGTTGAAGACATTCAGCCACCTCATCCTTTTGACGAAGTTGATCTCGCAACATCAGAACTTCATCCAGAGAAGACTGTCTGGTGCTTCGCTAAATTAATGAAAAGATGAAACTGACATTTTTATAGTTGCACAGTCACTAATAATACATTTATAAAAGGTATTACCATAGGAATATCAACACAAAAGTTGAACTCATCAAAGCTTATTATACACAATGTAGAAGGTTAGAAATTACTTCAGTACTACAGTTCAACTTAACGATAAGATTTTCAATTTTAAGATGTTCCATTCTAATTGAGAAACCAATTCTCATGTTTCAGGTGTACAAGTACAGTTTAATTGCACTATGTAATTTGCATGAAATGGCAACAAATTTAATTGTCACACACATTGAAATCATAAGTTTTATTTTAAAGTTCTAGTAAAGAAGAAGTACACAGGTAATTTTCCACACTGTTTATTACTGTCGACCGGTTTCGCTACCCGGAGTAGCATCTTCTGGTACAGAGAAATAATTGTTGGAGTTTAAGTATCATGAAGGATTGTGGGAAACTCCACAAAGTTACGCCTGAGCATGTAGATTTCATTTAAAGTTCTAGTTTTATTGTTTATTGCAGTTTCCCAAATACCTTTTAAACAAGCATTTTACATCACTTTAAATCACCTATAGCTGAAACATTTCCTGCAGTTATATAACTTTATTAGACTTTAAGTGTCTTCTTTTTCACAGAGTTTTTTTTTCATTTTATTAATATGTTATTAATGGAATTAAACTCAATTAATGATAAGTTAATGCAGTAAGATTAAATTCAGTATATATTTTCTACATAATTTTTATTTCTAACAGTTATCAGTAAGAATAATTTGAGATATATTACATAAATAATTGATGAGACAAAGTCTACATTTTATTGAAAAATTCAATGCTGAGAACAAGTAAGTTAGATATAACATTCAATCTAAAGCTGAATGGATGCCTATTCTACTACATGGCCTGAAAAGTCCTGAGCCTAACAGAGATGTCGCCACCAGTAACTTTTTCTGCACATTTCACTTGAGAACCAACCTTAAGATGGCACTGTTTTTAATTTCATGACAATTCATGTATTAGTTTCCGAATGGCAGCTGATTGTTTTCACGAAGTTTAGGGATTTCGCGAACAATGGAAAAAGACGAGTTTCGAGTTTTGATTAAACATTGTTTCTCGATGGGAAAAAACACTGTCCAAGCCAAAACTTGGTTAGATAAATGTTACCCAACATCCTCGCCTTCGGAAGCGACAGTGAAACGGTGGTTCGCGGACTTTAAATGTGGTCGTGTCAGCTCCAAAGACGGCGAACGCCCTGGACGCCCCTCCGAGGCCACCACTTCAGAAATTATAAAAAAAGTCCATCTGATCGTTTTGAACGATCGTAAAGCAAAATTGCGTGAGATAGCAGAGTCTGTGGGTATATCGATGGAACGCGTTGGAAATATTCTGCATGAACATTTGGGGATGAAGAAGCTTATCGCGCGATGGGTGCCGCGTTTCCTGACTCCGGACCAGAAGCAAAGACGTGTGGAGGATTCCGAGCGTGGTTTAGCCTTGTTTCAAAAAAACAAAAAGGACTTTTTGCGCCGATTTGTGACGATGGACGAATCTTGGATACATTATTACACTCCTGAGTCCAATCGGCAGTCTGCAGAATGGTTGGAAGCGGGTAGCAGTCGTCCGAAGTGTCCAAAGACCCAACAGTCAGCTGGGAAGGTTATGGCGAGTGTTAATTGGGACACAAGTGGAATCATTATGATTGAATACTTGGAAAAGGGAAAAACAATCACAGGCGACTACTACGTTGCTCAACTGGACCGTTTGGACATCGAGATCAAGAAAAAACGGCCACACATGAAAAAGAAGAAAGTGCTGTATCACCTCGACAACGCACCAGCTCATTCGTCAATGAAAGCGACGGTCAAATTGAGTGAATTGCGGTACGAATTGGTTTCACATCCCCCGTATTCACCAGATCTGGCACCCAGCGACTACTATCTATTCCCAAACATGAAGAGATTTCTTCAGGGGAAGAAATTCACGTCAAATGAAGAAGTCATGTCCGAAACAGAGGCCTATTTTGGAGGACTTGAGAAATCATTTTTTTTCGAAAGGCATCGAAATGCTCGAGGACCGGTGGAATAAGTGCATAGCTCTAGATGGAGATTATACTGAAGAATAAAAAAGGTTTTCAGGTAAAAAATTGATTTTTTATTTGTTAGGCTCGGGACTTTTCAGGCCATGTAGTAGGTGGTATGCTAGTTTGAAAAAAGTAATATATCACTATCCAAGTGAAAAATGAAATATATAGATAAAATTGCAATACCTATGGAACCAATTTGAAAATTTCAAGAGACAATTCCAAGTTTAAGGCAAGACAGACCAAATTTGATTGAAATCTGATTGTAAAGCAAGAATAGTTTTCTTCCTTACGGTATACTGAAATAACCAATTCAATAAAGACTGGCATTTGGGTCATATCATCTTTATAGTTGAGTATGGAAGAAATATAATATATATAATTATATAGGTACTACTTCAATGGCTTTACATTTTTAATGCTAGAGACTTACTTTATACATTTGAAGAGTAAATCTAATTAAACACCCATCAGAGGTTAAACTAGGGGAAATAAACATTGACCAGCTATCTCTGAGTCTGTTCTGCTCAATAAGGACCATATCAGGAAAATTATAATTACTCATGAAATCTAAATGAATCATAAACATAGATAACACTCACTGAGTCCTCTACCAGCAGAGATAATCTTTGATTTTCTTCTTGAGCTATTTCCAGCTGGTGAGTGACATCCAGATGTGTATGACGCAATGCTGCAAGTTCACGTTGAACCACAAATGCAGTCTCTTCTTCTTCTGCTCGAGATACTTGTCCTCTCACTAGTCTGTCAGCAAGCTCACTGGATTCAGCTTCGAGCAGCTCTACTCTTTGCCTAAGCAACCTGTTCTCTGTCCTCAGGCGCTAAATCATCAAAAATATCAAAAACAATGCAATATGCACAAAGAATACAACACACAATATTTCATCATTTTTTCACATAAATTTCTTTAAAGGAGAAAATGTCCCATTCAATTAATTGTGAATGCTAAGATCAGTACTGCAGGACGTAAAATCACTATAAAATCATAGCAGTCATTCATCATTTCTGATACTGAAGGGTATTCATTGTTATGAAGTAGAAAACTTACCCTTAATTCAACCATTTCCTCTTGCTCCTTGGTTTTCATCACAGTGTAGTCTTTTTCTAATTTTTTCATTCGTTTCTGATTAATTTTCATACTATATGCTATGTTCATGAGGTTATCAGGATCTGCTTCAGCACGGGGAGGCAAGTCTTTTTGAAAAAACTGAAAAATAAAACACCTACATTATAAAAAACTACAACCCCAAGGTAATAATAGTAAATATTAAAATAGGATGAAAGATAGCAAAATGAATATCAAATCTAAATGAAAGAAAAGTGTCCACAATAACCTACTTGTGATCTTTAATGAGCAACTTTATTTCATGGAACATATGTAAAAATGCATGTCTCTGGTTGGCCTAATTTACTAGCTTTTGATTGCCAATGTGGTGCATTGGTTAGAGTGCTACCAGCCCAACTAAGCTCCCCTTGAATTGGAGCATGGTTGTGTTTGTCTTTAAATCTTTGTATGAGTGATCTAATTAGACTAAAATTTTGCATAAAAGATCATTATTATTACTGCATGGATTCCTTAAGCTTAAAGATGCCTGGCCCTAAAGTCCTAACTACTTGGTTGCATTCTCTCCATTCTTGAGCAAAGCACCCATTTGGTCTTTAGCATCCCTCTCTTCTCCATCCAACTCTCCTCAAAGTTTCTTTACATCTATCCTGTCATCATATACTTAAGCTATATAACATATCCCAAAATCAGCTATTTTCTTTCTTTTTCTCACAGTAGACAGATCTTTGATTTAAAATTCTTGCATTCAATTATCAGCAGCTGTCCCAGATCTCCCAGAATCCTCCCATCTTGCTCTTTGCTTGCTCCAAGTTTTCATACCCTAAACAAATAAATTATTTTGAGGGAAAATGTGAATCCTTTACATTAAAAATAAGAATCTCATTGAATTAACTTTTTCATTCAGTTTAAATTTATTTCGTCCAAGCACTGAATCTAACTTTTTTTACAAGTTTACAATTAATGTAGTCTCTGCAGAAGAAACAATTCAGAATGAATATACTATCATACCTTTTAGTAAGGAGAAAAGGTAAGGCTGATCTTTTATCTTGTATATCTAAATCTGATGATATTATAAACAATTATTGATGAAATCACATATTTCCTTAATACTATATAAATTTTGGGATACTATGTGATGCATTTTATATTGTTAACCACTCTTCTTAACATATAGTCAGGGTGAAATATACACATCATTTTCTCAAATTTATCTTTAATTGCTTTGGTTTGATTTGGCTACATGATTTACTACAATTGAAGTTTGATTTAGCTACATATCTCTATTCTTCAAACAATTCTATTAGTTATTGAACATCTTCATTACCATTAAAAGATCTTTTAAATAATAAGATGTAGTCCTCATTGCCAAATTTCACATGGTTCTATCAAGATGAGTGCCTTTCAATCTGAATATTAAACACAATTATCGTGATCTTCGATTTCATCTTTACTTCGGCATTATGTGCCTTTGACAAAGGCATGCATGAGTCTTATTTCTATAGGATATTGGAAAGGAACTATTAAAGATTTGTACTTTTACCACAAAAATATTTTAGATGAAGATTAATCTTCGAAACCGGTCGTGTAGTGGTTGTTTGTGTTAAAATAAAATATTTTTGTGGTAAAAGTACAAATCTTTAATAGTTCCTTTCCATTATGGATTACCACAACACCTCGCCTGAATCTGTGAAGTTTACTATAGGATATTGTTAAGGAATCCAACTAAAAAAATTAGCAGAGGTCCAAGATATACAACCTAATGTATGTGCCTTTAGTTAACTGGTAATGTGAAAATGAAAAATACGTTTCCTCAATGAAAGAGTAATATTCAGGCATAGATATTGAATTACATATACACAGGAAGTAATGAACCAAGGGGACAAATATTTGAAATTACAATTGATACCTAAGGGAATCTATATAAAATGTTGAGAAAAAAGAAAAGTTACTGGATTACCAATCAGATCAGTACTGCAGGAACTTGAATCATCAAATAAATCATATAATTCATTCATCATTTCTGACGGAACCAGTAACAAGAATTGATATGTGATAAATATACACAGCCATGTTGAAATATAAAAAAGAATGTCCTAAAGTACCCACTAAAACACTAATATCATTTTATCGGATTAGTATTCAATATTTAATAAGACAAACCTTAAGCATTCCTTCCATGTCCAAACACAGTAAGTCCTCTTTTCCTATGGTTAACAATGCCAAAGCAGTCTTGAATATTATTTCCATTCCCTCTGCCAGGAAAACATCCATTATCCTAAAAATAAATTTTGTTTCAATAGAAATATCCATAGCAGACAATACTCACACTCCAGGTGTTTATAAATATATATGTATACACCAATTAAATACTACTGACAGATAAAAAACAATCATTCATGATCAAAGAAATTTTAACAAATTATTTCATAGAATTATTAAAATCATTAGCATTCTATTAAAGATTAAGAAAGCAACCTTACCTCCAAGCAACAGGAAGTGGAAGAGCAGTGGTAAAAAGGGTCAAAAACCAGCTACTGGCATACATGCTGGTATGAAAGCTCTGAGATTGGAAGTGGACATGAAGGTCAGGGAGAGACTCCTGAAAATAAAATTACTCTTTTTCATATCAATAAAATAAAAACCTTCCAAAACCAAATCAATGATATTTTTGCCAAAATAACAAAAGAAGCTTCAAATGAGCCCTAAAACATGCAGACATTCAGAATACGAGCTTAAAAAATTGGACGTTCTCGGTAGATATTTGAATACCAATTAGATCAGTACTGCAGGAACTGGAATCATTAAATCAATCATATCATTCATTCATCATTTCTAATGGTATTCATCAAATGAATTACTAAGAATGATAATTTAACACATTTACTACAGAGAACGAATTTATATACTGCACATAATAGGTAATACATAAAATTGTTGTCTGTGAAAATAATGCTAAGGCAAGGCACAAAAAGTAATTACTTAAGTATTGCATGAGAAAAATATTACATTATAATGATATATATATTGAAGAATATTATACATATCTACATTTCTATGAAACCTAAAATCCTATACAATCCTAAAATTACTCACTTGAACAAGATTTTCCAGCTGATACATACACAGTCCTAATTCAGCCATAGTTGGCTTAAACATATCCCTCATTCTGTACTCTTGCATTAACTTCACAAATACTGCGAATGCTTCTTCTTCAGGCATCTGCAAATTTTAAAATCAAGTGATTTAGATGAAAATTCACCATTCTTCATTATTCCAAATGAATTCAGGTCATGCAATGATAGATTAATTTTTTAGAATCAACATGTACTCAAGCAATACCTCCATCAACAGCAGTCCAACAATAAAGCCAGATCCTTGACAGTAACCCACTTCTCTATCATGAAGGGAATATGCTTTCATCACATTAAATAAACTCTCTTGTCCTAGGCCATCTTTTTCTTTGAAAAAATCATGTTCTGGATATGTCCTAGCTATATCCCTCCGTATCACCTAAAACAAATTCAGACCAAGCCATGAGGCACTGCTACTAAATTACTAGCTTTGGTTATCCAAAACATCAGGTTTATAAAATGAGAGATTAATATCTATATATTGTAGAGCTGTGTTTTGGACTGATTTGGATGATTAATTTCAAAAGATAACTCATTTCTCTTAAAAAAAACATTTGATATAAATCCATAAAGTATTAGGAATAATGTAGATCACATGTTTTAAGTACAAAATAGGGAGGACATACTTTTTTCATATTTTAATGCCAATATGACTTTATGCAATAAGAAAACAATGCAGAATTTTCACTAATACATAATTTACAAAAGTTAGGACACTACGGATATGATTCTTTAAGAAAATATTACCTTTTCACATGCAGATGTTGCTTTGATATACTCTGCATACTGTTTCTTGACTGGAGAATCATGGGCTCCACATAAGAGTTGCCAGACCATTCCACGAAAAGGTTTTGGGATTCCTTTCCGAACCAAATCCTGCAAGAAGGTGGTTTGTTTAGTTAATTTCGCAAGTTGTAGGGCTTACAGCAACGGTTATTGTCTTCCTACTAACTTTAACAAACTGATTCCTCTTCTTCCAGAAATTGTCCCAGTCATTGACCACACGGCCCCACAACGTCCAAAGATCTTCCTCCCCACCTCCATCTTCAGCAGCTCGCTCTTGGCTTGAACTAGCACCTGCATAGAGCAAATTCAATGAAAAATAACTCACGATGAAAAGTAAAAAAATACCGATAAGAAAGTACCTTTAGAAGCTTCAAAAAATTTAATTTTCTTTACAGACTTTCATTGAATTATATATATGGAATGAAAATAAAATAATTATATTTATGCGATAAAGCTGCAAACACGCTATTTCTCTGCGAAATATCGAGAAAAATATCTCACCTGACGTAACAGATATTTGTGAAGTGTCGGAACTTTTCCGGGAATGACCACTATTCCCTGACAAAGAGTTCAGGGATTTAGCATCGGACTCGATGAGCCTGAAAAGACCGAAAATGGAGGGAGGGTTAAAGTAAAAATAGTTACCTTCAAATCTTGCGGGAAAATAAAAAGAAAACTGGTATGTTGGCAGCAAATTTAGATATCGATCTTTAGCGAGATATCAACTGGATTAGTTATAAGGGCGACTAACAAGATTTCAACACCGCCGCACACGAGAGTAATGTTTTCAGCTTTAACTTGATAAAATCGTTTATCGGAAACTGCACCAATAATGACCAGAAACAAATGAGCGCTAAGTACGATGCTGAAGTACTTCGTAAAATTCCCTTTTATTTCGCAAACCCGTGAAAATTCAAACAAAAATCTAATAAACAATATACTCACTTTTTGTTAAAGCTTTTAATTTGGTGCATTCGATCGCTCTAAAGCGTCTCACCGGGCACATATAGTAGCTAAGGGGTGAGCGGAGAAGAATGCAGAAAATCTTCTAAAATGAACCCATCACAGATTGGCGTGGCAGAATAACTAAATCAAATTGGATGAACACTCGGAGAGTAGGTTTTTCAATGGCCTCTGACACATTTTTTCGGAAAGTGCTTAAGCTAATAAATAAGTATTACCTGTTGGCCTCCTCCAATTTCGCGAGCAGCGCCAGGTCTTCGGCTGACGGAGGCACGATATTGTTGTTACAACTCGAAGGGGTATTATTATTATCGTGTTTTTCTTCGCTTGTATTCAATTCACCACAGTACTCGTCGGCAGTGTTTTCCTTCTCGCTTTCAGATATGATACAGTTTTTATCTTTAATAGCTTCGCCACTCCCCCTTGCACTTCTTTTGCTCCCTCCGTTCACTGAGTCTCGACGATCCAACTCGACAACAGCTGTCACGGCGACTTTGGCTAACGGACGAACAGTCTCGCAGGTAGAATGCGCCACCATCGCCGAGCTCATGATGGCGGCGGGACTCCGCAGCGCAGCGCTCGAGTCAAAAGCGGGGACCGGATGAACTGAAGTTGCCGAAGCGCGTCCATCAGTGCGAGCTGCGTGATTCCTGTTGAGTTGGATAAATTACACGATTGAAATTCGTGCATCAAAGGAAGAGAAAAGTGTCTCTCGTTCAATACATGAAAATTATTTCCTTCCCTTTCCCTAGTTTTTTTATGCTAGTGACAACGCCACCAGGGACTTTACCATCATAAGATGGACTTCATTATTAAGAATCTTCTTAATTTAAATTATACATAGCGCAATACATGCGAATGTAAAGAGAAGTTTATCGATTTTTTAAAATATCTCCCATTTATAGGAAACTTAATGTTTTTTAATACTCCAGCAGCATTTCATACAACAGACAAGGATTAGAGACTTCGCTTGATAACAACAAAGAAAGTGGTCAACAAATCTAAAAGAAAGTGTTATAGTACAAATGCTGGAACCGAACTACTATCTGTTCCTGCAGCTTGCTTATGTGAATTCCGTTTCCGCTAAAAAAATATTTATTTAGAGAAACGACAATTTCCATTTTTATGGCAATATTATTATTTAATATTACATTCTTTAATATCAATTATTTAATTCATGATTGCGTAGATACTTTTTAAGAATTTATCGACATATGAGACGATTTCAGTCGTTTACTAGGACTCCTTATCTCAGGCAAGAGACCAAGACTTGTCTAAGGAAGCTCTTGTAAAATCAATACTATGAGGGTAATTGAGCTCATAATTTAACAGTAAGTAGGATAAATTGACAAATGTTAAGCAGCAACAACGAATTCTAAATAAACAAGGTAATATTTACTGCATATTCAAATTCGAGTGGACCAAAAAACCTGAAAAATATCTCGCATCTGTAAGGGTTAAATCAATCTTTTGCAAAACTGAATGGTATTCCACTTTTAAACATGCGGAGGTAAAATGTCGGAGGAGAGGAAAGAATTTTATTGATACAATATGATGATAAACTCCTTCACAAAAGATAATCTGTTACATATGCGTTGGTTTTCCATAATATCACATCTTAAGAAGATGAGAGTTTCAATACGGCAGTAACGATGGATATCACGTTGTCACCCTGAAGATTCCCAGTGAATTCTGCAACGGAGGTTAACAGGAATAAGGAGCATTCACCCTCAATCACTTACTGCCAGCTATTTCGTCCTCATTTCCCTCAAAAGTCGGTCACTTAGGACTGGCTGAGGTTACGGAAACAAACGTCAGCGATTTGGGAAAGGTGGACCGAAACTACGATCATTAGCGCCACTTCGATTAACTTACCAACGAGATAACAGTTTACTGTAGTAAAACATCCACAATTCCTGGGTCATTGCAAGTTAAAATAAAATCTCCTAATTAATTTTCGAAAGAAATTAAAAATACAATTGTTGGTCGATAGACATCATTTTTTCATTCACGAGTTTCATAAAATAATAAACAATAAATTTTCTGACTAATTTGCTCTATTCAAAAGTATTTCAACGAAATGGTAATTTAAATGAAAAAAATATTTAATCATTTTATAATTTTTATCGACCAGAGCAAACAATAGATGATAAATACTGAAATAGAAAATTAAACATTAAAATGTTCGGTTTTATATAATAACTATACTTTTAGAAATCGGCGAATTTCTTAAATCTTGTGCTTCAGATCTTTATTGAATTTTACATTTACTGTTGAGAGTGATATTGTGGCATTTTTATGGAATTAACTACCACATACATAGACTAATACAGGCATCACGAGCTTTGTCACTCTGATCAGAATATTTGTTAATAAAGCAGCATTTGATTTGCAAGAACAATAATTCTATAAATCTTTCGCAATAGTCTTACGCTTTAGGTCTTATAAAGCAAATCAAGAGGGCAGATTTTTTACTGCGATCCACGACGGGTGTTGCAGACTCATTAGTTGGTTCTTTGCTCTGTTTATTTCCGATGAGATGCTGTTGATAAAGTATATTTTTTCCTAACCTGAAATTCTTCGTTAAATAAAGCGGTGTATTTCACTTCACTGCTCACCAGTGTGATAGCAGATAAGGAATGTGAAATTTTCAACCTTTCCGCAGAAAATTAAATGACAATTATTTTAGTCAGGGAAAATGTATGAATCCGTCCCATCCTCAGCAGTTATTTCAACTGAATTATCATCCATATTGAAAAAAAATTATCTTTTCTAATCATCTTATGCCGTGCTCATCGCCTCACAAAATTCGGATAATCAACGCTAGGAAAGTCGAGAGCGATTCTCCAGTTTTGTCGGGGAATGGAACGGATGATTCGTATGGATTCTCTGCAAACTCCGGGAAGAGGGTCATTGACCAACAGACAGTATTTCCTAGGAATCTCAAGAAAGGTCTTGAATAAACTTAAGGTGATATTTTTCATCAACCACTTCTTGTTTGGCATAGAGATGCATTCCATGACTCAAGAGAAGGGTTTTCTACTAAATCGTGTTCTCTAAAACAGATTGAATCAGTTTCAAAAAAATTATTACTTCCATTTCTGCATCCCTATCATTGTTTTTCAATCCATCATGAATTTTTTACATGGTCTTCCTTCAGTCTTATCGACGGCCCAACTTCTGAATACTTCCGGAAGAAGGAGGCAGATAAATGAGTGGGCGGTCTGTAATGCGGAGCTGAATGAGTTTTATTTTTAGAAAAAGCAGAAACTTTATCTCTTTCTCTTGTCTAGCACCTAGCCACAACTTGCCGCTTCCCGGCACCACCATTCCAACCCAAGCTGAGAAGAGTTTTAGCCGTCCCATCGAACAAATACGCGGAACGGAATGAAACTTTGGGTACATACATTCGCCCCTCTAATTAGTACGGATCCTTTATATTCTGGTTCCTCCTAAGTTTCGCAAGTGCGAAAGTGCACCGATCCTCAGATTCCATCTATTCAAATGAACGGTTCGTTAGCTGACGATTGGTTTGGATGTGTACCGAGTATAAGTCCATCTTTCATAATATACAACGAAAGAAATTTCGAAGAGGCATGACAATTAAATTATCTAGCTCGGCTGTCGAACCCATAGCAACAATTAAATAGAAAGATCATTAACGATATTACTTTCGGGAACATAAATTGGAAAACAGTTTTGTTACCAATAATGCTATAAAACTACTCTGTGACCGTAGTTCCTTCTAAAATTTTCCATTTCGGACAGCAAGAAATTTACTGCGGGCGCTTAGTTTATGAGGATAAGCCACTATAGTCAAGGAAGAGTTTCAAGTTGCCGTCTTTTATTTTCTTCATTATAATGACGAAATGAATCAATTATAAAATTCATTAAATGCAAAGCACTGATGCATTTTTAAAAACTTCAATTGAAACCATTTATAGTTTTCCATAACTAGAGGGCGAAATATTATTGTGCAGCTATTAAGAAAGTATTGCCCAGGCGAGCAGGTTGAAGGGAGAGATAATCAGCCAACCGATTCCAGGTCTGTTACAGGCATAAGACATATATATTGTTTGGGAGCTATGTACACGGAACGCGTATACGTTTCTAGATAACACACAACGAGTTATTTATTGAAAGACAACTTCGTTATCCCGATTCATCATCAATTATTGTGAAATTTAAACCACCAAGGAAAATTAAATTCATAAAACAGAAGACTTGAAAATCAATCAGGTATCATTTATAATTAACAGCTTAAATCAGTCCCTACATTTTTTCAAAATGTCTTTGTCGTACATCATTATAAAATTTCGATGAGAAAACGAAATTAAAAATCTGCTTTCTGAGTCAACTTATATGGTAATTAGAAAAATATCGTCCCCATATACTAAAATGATGTTCCCTCGTCAGGAAAATTAGCTCTTCCCTTAACGAGGCCTTTGACACAGGAAATTTATGAGAAAGGTACCACAGGAGATTAAAAGACCGGAGGGGCAAGGTGAAAAGTAGACAGCGTCACCAAAGGGCGGCGTATCTAATTGAGGATATTAAGCGGTTACCGCTGAAAGGATAGAAGATTGCAGGCTTACGGGAATTACTACAGAATTGCAGAACAGAAGGCTGTAGAGGGTACATGTAATGATGATATCAAAGAATCGTTTTAGAAACCTCTTATGAGGGAGGTGGACTTTCCTGGATGTGATGAAATTATTCACTGTTAGAGAAAAAAAATTTTCTGATTAATTTTAATTTAAGTATATTCGCATACGAGATCTGTAAGTTTCGTTAGCACAAACACAATTATACGTATTTCTCCTTTTTGTATCTACAGCTATTTTATTAATCATTCAAATTTTATTCCTGATATATAAAGGTAGGAGAGCTGTAAAATATAAACGGAATTTAATAACTAGTTTATTTCCGGAAGCGATGATGCCCTTATGCGGAGCCTGTCATAGTTTTCCTTCGATTGCCTTTCGATTCCTTGGTGCTTTAAATAAGTATATATTTCCAGGGTTATTAGCATATACAAATATGTTTACTTTAAAATAATGCCGAGATAGTCATTATGCATTTTGAGAGATGAATGTGAACTTATGGGGATTTTGAGACTTAATTGCGAGTGATTATTTTCTCGTTAAATGAATTATAGATAGCAGAAAAACCCCAAAAGGAACAAATAAAGAGAGAAACGGAGAATTTCCAAAAAATTTGGCATTAGACTAAAATTACATTACTTTAATGATTATTTTAGCGTAAAATTTATTTTTAGAGCGGTAATTTCAAGCGCTAATTATAAGACATTTTTATTTATTTGAGCCGAGGAAACGTCACTGGATAAACAAAGAAGGTTACAGAAGTGTACTGGACAGTCTCAAACCATTTCACAGTTGGAGGAACGCAAAGTGTCGGACAACTTCCCGCATATACCGAAGGAAATTTTTATACAGTGTAACTCCTCTTAACCGGTTTTGCATTAAGCGGCCGAGGAATTAATCGGTCTGTTTACTATGTGTGTGCAATGGTCTCCTTATGTAGACACATTGTGGTCTCAGTTTACAAATTCTGTTGCTAAAGAATTATTAAGTATTTTAGATGAAAAATTTGAGAGATTTCGCATTCAACAAATCACTGAAAACGAAGAAACAGAAAAGATAAGAGAATTACTCAATAAATAATCAAGCATGTTTGGAAAATATTCGGCATTTTTACATATTATTCTCTGTGAATGTAGAATAAATACGTGTCTCAATTGAATATTTCTCTTTTTATTCATGATACCTCGGAAATATTTTTTTTCGCGTGTAAATACATATGGATATGAAGTATGTAAGTACACGTCGGAAAAACGGATCAAAAAGGCAACTGACCAGGTATGCAGTCCCAATGTGGCAGGTTAAGAGGGATCATACCGAACCGATAAAAGATATCGATTTGAGAACGGAAAGAAGGGACTGCTTTTGCGAACGTATGGCACACGTGCCACAGCTGGCACGCGATACGACTTGGCGGGCGAGCCAAAGAAACACGAAAGTGGTAATTAGCGTTCTCACTTCATTTACCACTTTTATAACAAGCTGTGTTGCCAAGGAAATATTACAGTTATATAAGCGCAACGGATAATTGCGGACGCGATTTATCATTCCATACTCAGACTTGTCACCTTTCGTAAAGACAATCTGAATAGCATTCAAAAAGCATAGCGTTGACTTCCTAAATGCGTATTATTTCCTAAAATACAACTAAACGGCCGACACCGATAAATTTAAATACCAGAAAGTTGACAAGTAGCTATAATAAGAAGCACCAATAATATGAAACCATGTAATTTCAATACGACATATGGGTGTCAGTAAAATAAGGTGACTAAGGCATTCACTTAATCTAGCAATAACCGACACTTTATGGATAATTAGGTTTAAATATCGGATAAAATCGTGAATGAGATTTGCACTTTTAAATAATATTTAGCTTATGAGAGTTCTGAGTACTCCCTTCTATATATAAAAAAATTACCAAAAGAGATTCAAAAGAAAGCTGATGACATGAAAATAAATTGATAACCGGAATTTTTATACCACAGTAGGAAAATGAAGCGGAAATGGAAAATGATGAAAGGAATGATTGGTCAACGAAGCCACAAAAATTATATAAAACAAAAGGACCGAATTACCGTTATGACTTTATGTTTAATGGTAGCTAAAACTGGTTTCTGGATGAATCTCCTGTATAATGGATCATTATATTCGATTCAGTTCAAGTGTTACCGTTCATATTATCTGCAATGGCCCGAAATTCACGCTTTAAGCATCAAATATAAGTTAATTGCAATTTCGCAGATTAAGCGATGAATTGAGCCTACTTCAAAGGTGACCCAACCAGCCTAACAATCTAAAGATAAAATAATAAATCGTTAATTGCAATCATTTCCCAACGCTGTGAACGAAAATTCTGTTTTCTGACGTTTTACCCATCATTAGGAAATTGAAGCATAGAAACCATTAGAAATTGGCTATTTTCACAGGCATAGTAAGAACTAGATTATTTCGAGTGATTTGAATTATCCTTCGTGATCCACTACGCAAGAAACTACCCGTTTTCGAAGAATATCACAACAGCTATTCATCGATGGATATGGGTATAAGAGATCATATTTGCATTATTTCATTACAAGAGTTACTATAGCACTAGAGATAAACATCTAAATTCATTTAAAACAGATCTGCATCAATTCCGTCATTTAAAGCTCTAATCCGGATCGTTTCACCAACTATCCTTTGCAAAAAATTACGCAAGATTGAATGAAGCTAAGCGTAAGCGAGGTCGTTGAAGCAGAAGGAATCACGAATCGAATTCCAGCTCCTTTCAAACACAAGCCTTCGGATCTCAGAAATAAAGAAACCAATTACGGAATGACTCACCGATGACTAACCCTTTCAAAGCCACCAGAGGGACCTCTAGCGGTACTAGTTTTCTTTCGAACGTTGCAATCACTCGTCATTCATATTTGATAGATGATAATTTTATTCCTTACAAAACCTCTAACCGTGAATGTGGAAAAAAGAGGGTAAAAAAATCATATTTGGTGGAACGCGATCATAACGATTTATTATCACTCTTTGCATGCCTCTACGGAGTCATAACGGACCCGAACGCTCGCCCCATGAAAGCTTTGGAGGGCAACAGGAAGAAGAATGGAGTTTGTCGCCAACTCCTTCCCTCCGACACCATATGTTTTAGCCTTCTTCATCCTTCCCTTCCCTTTATCTCGCGTCCCACACGCAATTCCCTCCTCTACACTCAATTGGTGATTCATTGCCGCCTCTCCTCACCTGTGCCGCCACATTCCTCCACCATTACGTTGCCCATAGCCCTTTCCACAACCACCGGAGGGAAACAAAAAAATGCATGGGCACGACCGAGAGTGTAGGCCAGTGTTTTAGCGTGCTTGTGGCAAGAGACCTCAAGCCATATGGAGTTCTTGGATTTCAGCCGATATTATAAGTTACTGTCAAAATCATCTTATTTTTTAGTTACGTATAATAACTTCGGATACTTGTATTAATCTCAATTCACAAGAAGGAGGGAAGGAGACATAATTGTAATAATATTCTAAGCATACCACGCTCCAACTCTCACGGTGGATCAGGCACAGTCATACAGTTATCACAACCGATTCCAAGATAGCTAAGGTTGTGTTACGGGCTATTATCCTTTATCCTTATTTCGAAATAAATTTAAATTGGTTATGATATTTAGTCGGATAATTAATTATTGGCAAGTTTGAAAATATGTAAAACAAGTATTCACGTAGAGGGATCTAATCACGGGAGAATATTAATAAAAATAAATAACTCATTCACAAATTTGTAGGAAACCGAATCCCGTTAGTTCATTGCTTCTTTTTCTGTTTGGTTAGTGTTTAAATCAAAATCGGAATAAATTTTCGTATTATTAACATGTAACGTCGGACAGGTATGAGCCTTTGGGCAAAGCGCCATATTTTGTGAGAGACTGACGTAGCATGGGATGGAGAAAGTTAAATAATCTATCACAATTTTACTACGCCATTAATGGGCTAAAGATTTTCACACTGATGATGAACGATAATTAAGGGTCAAGATCATTGCTTTATTTTGAAATTTAATATTATCAGCGAAATATAAAAGAGCAAGCTGTCACAGTTCCACGAGCCAAAAGATTCTTTCACGTTCCAAATAATCATATTATTATAGGCGCTGTACACTTCCACTAAGAAACACTTTCGCTAAAGATTCCATATGAATGATATGCCACTCCTTTATAAAATAATCCGCGTGACACCATTCAATGTCAGTAGAATAGCACTAGCTGATAAAACATCCCGCTCACAAAGGTTAAGAGGAAATGATGAAATAAATAAGATACTTTCGGTTGTGTTATAACTAAGATAACATCCTCCGTTCGTGAGGAAAAATTTCAATCAACAAATAAAACGATATAAAGCGACGAAACTATATGACATTACTACATTTAATTCACAATGTGTCACATATATATGTAAAGTAGAATGCTTACTTCCTATTTCTCTCAGAAAGGTAAGCAATACTTAAAAGTAAAAACGCCCGAATTAATTCCCCTTACAATAAACAAGGGATACTTACCCGTTCAAAAATGTATCATAGAGAAAATAAAATATTACGTAGAGTAAGTAAATCTCGTTCTTAAACTATTACTAAAGCAAGATCATTCATAATTACAAATCATACTATCAAATTGATTATGTTAACTACCAGATTTGAACTCCAGATTTAAATTATTTATTATAATCTAGAGTCCTGCTACTATATCTTGATGAATAGAATATTTTTCATTATCTTTTACGTTTTGCTGATGGATATAGAGAAATATATAATATCTTTAATTTACTTCTGGCCCCGTCCTGCTCATTACTGTGATGACACGAAAACTACTGAGGTATGAGTGATGCTGAATGATTAAGGTATCTTCGAATGAGATGATACAAATATGTTACTCATAGACTTAGGTGAATTTGTTCCGTTTACTGTAATCTAGCTCTGCAAGAAAAACAAGGACACACCACTTCTCATTTAGCCAAATATTCCTTATTCCCTCTCTTGATAGAAGATACTAGAGGAGATGAGGTTTCAACACGCCTTCGGATTGAATACTATATTGATTGTTTTTTTTTCTAGAATCTGTGTAACTAATCTTCTGTCAATCACAGTGATCATCTACCTTAAGTGTTCATAAAAAATATAAAATTTTGAGCTTATTTTTCTTATTTTACCCTTTCAGAAAAGGCGCGAAATAATATAGCAAGTCTTCGTATTCATCGTTATTTTACGTAAGCTTCATAGGATACTGAAGCCTTTTAACAGCTGTTAAGCTCTGAATTGGCTGAGTAAATGCAACCCACGCACGGCAGAATCCTCTCGATCTCTGAGCCGAATGACCTTGGCAGGTAATATGCAAGTTTGATAAAAATATTTCTTACTTCTCAAAACAAAAAAATATACCCTCCAGAGGAAAAAGTTCGGTATAAAGAGAAGAAAACAAATTGTATTAATTTGCAATCACATTTAAGGAATGCTTTCACCCTGAGGTCTAGGAAGGAAGCACGGAGGAAATATAAGAGGAAAATATAGGATAAGAGAAAGCTGATTTGAAGATGGGGGATATTTTATGCTGAATCTTTGATAGAGAGAGTGATCTGTAAGAGGAGAATAGGTAATCTGACGATTAGAAGAGGGCTATCGATAGAAGAGAGGTCTGAGATGGTAATAACACTTAAGGTGCAAGGACGAAAAATTTCTCTGAGCTGTCAGCATAATGGTCAGGTCAGAAGATGAAGGGAAATATTAGAACTGGTATTTTTTATCAAAGCAGAGAACCTTGTAATATTCCATGTAAAAGTATTACTAATTATTTAATTTTTATTGATTCTTTAATTGCATTTCTTGAAAGTATAATTTTAATTCCATGTCGTGTTTATTGGAGATATTTCGTCACTTCATTAGTCTTCTAGTACATGTATCAACGTTCCCTTAAAATCTTATCAACTTTTGGAATCAATCAAGAAGCAAGAAAAAATTAATTTTAAGGCCGAAAGTATTGAAAAGTACGGAGAAAACTCGTCATCTGAAATAATGTGGGTGCACTTTCATTCATTCTGATGATTCATTGAAATCAATGAATGCGATGAAAGAAGTCATTAGCTTCAATTACTATTCTATAACTTTTCAATCCCCAAGGTAGAACGAATCTGCCATTCCGTTGCTACGCAGAGAAAGTTGCAGAAAGTCGGCGGTGAATTATGCACTTCCACATTCTCCACGTGAAATACCAATGTAGCTCCTAGAGCCGGACGAAGGCATGGTCTTCGGAAGGTGCGGAGTGGGCAATCGAAGGGGCGTTGGGAAAAAAGCGGCCCACTTCCTAGCGAGAATGATAGGAATGAAAGGCTAACGTGGCTGCCAAGACGCCGACTCCCTCACGTTTTCATAGCTGCTCTTTGATCCCAGTTCCGCAAACACAGACAGAAGTACTTCGTTATTCTGCTGATTTCGGTCTACGCTTTGCTCGGGAAGAGCATTAGTCTCTATCAGAGCGGAGCTAAGTTCTGAGACTCGAAGCAATAGCTGGAGTTATAAAGGTAACGCATAGAAATGGCTGGGCGTAGCATCAGAGGAATTTTCGAGATACCGGAAGTAGACGATACCAATGCTTTTGAAGAATTTATAATTTCGTGTGTCCCGAGAGAAATTTCGAGTTCAAACCCATCGACGGAGGTTCTGTTCGGGCTCAAGGAAATGGAAATATCCCGTTATCGTTATGGTTAACGAGCACAGTGTAATTTCCAATGAGATTTTATTCGAGATATTTTGAGGAGTTGATTATCGTGAAAATCCAGGATAATGGCGCTCACATGCGAAAATATAGAATGAAGAAACCGGTGAATATAACGACCTTTAATTCATTTGCAACATAAACCTGATGAAATTTTCTGTCATAAGAAAAGTTTCGAGAAGAAAATTATCGCTGTCTTTAATTGCTTACGAAATTCATCTCTACAGCTAGGAAATTTTTGAATTTTAAATGATATAAATTAATATTGTCAGTGTTTTTAGTTAGAATGATATTCCACCGTTTCAAAGGTAACTAGTGAAACACTTTACTTAATTAGGAATATGCAGATGCTATAATAATTTACCGAGGACATAAATAAAATAAAGATTGTAATGGAAAGAATAGTCCATGGCGTAACATCTCTTTGAAGGATAAGGCCTAGCAAGGCGGCATTCGCCGTAATCTTCGCATTTATTCCCACGCCGCGGTAAATGGTAATGTAAATACAGATGAATTTCAATATACAAAAATAGAGAATTTGAATCGATTGTAATTTGTATTTTGCCCGTTCAATAACATGTAATACACATAAACTTATAATGAGTATGCAATAACATTCACAAAGATATTAAAGCAACTTTCAAAACTTCTTCGTGGTTGCTATAATTACTAAGATGATTAAATATGAAATCGATAAAAAGCGGATTGAACTGAGATTGAAATATCCCATATTATATTTAACACATCAATAATAGTATTATCCTCTAATACTTGGGTTTGACTCAAATCATTAAAATTGATAAAATCAACTGCTTTCCGTTTGGAACTCACCTGCTGCGAATGGGTAACAGTAATCTTGGTATAAATAAAAGTAATACGGAAGAGTGATGCGTAGCAATACTAAATAATATTTCGTAATTATTTATTTCTAAGCCAGAAACTTACGATGGACTACTTTTTGGAGTTTTAGAATGCTACAACGCAAAATTCGAGCACAGCCTTAAATTTCCTTTCTAGAGAGGCATGATCCAATTAAAGCGAAAAATCTGAAAGACTAGCGACGGTTGACAAGGACTTAAACCTTTTAAAGCAACAGGTATATAATTTTATTCCATTGAGGAAAAAGGGGAGCACCATGAACAGAAATTACCACGCAAGTCGCACCGGAGAACTATAGGATAATATAGACTGCTCGCGTGAAATTCCTTTTTTGTGTTTCATATTCATCTGAAATCCAACGGCACCGGTATTTAGAGGCACATAACAGTAAGACATAATGGAAAATAAAGTTAATCTAAAAGTATAAAAAGAAATTAAAATGATTAAATGAAACTGGCAAATTTTGACAATTGTACTTAATCTCTCTCAGCTCTCAGATTAGAGAAAATTTCCAAAGGGCCGGACATATAAAAATAAAATTCATTTACATTCTGAAGAAATAAATAACAAAATTTAATTTTGTGGAATAGTAACCAGTCTTACGAATTCTTTCAGAAATGAGAAATCTTTTTTACATTTTCTATTTTTTTGGTGTATTATAATCACTATTTAAAATCAACTTACTGAAAACATTCTTACGTCTTCACTTACAGCAATACTTCATTCACTTACGAAAACGCTCTCCATACTTAGAAAATAAATGATACCATTCAATCTTCACATAGTGTGATATAGTGGAGAAAAATTATAACATAAAAATCATAGAATAAAGAAAAACAATTCATCTATAGAAACATTATCGCATATTTAATGAAGAAACAGCTATTAATTACGACACAAATATATTTTTTAAATTTCATACCAATCTCCAGTGCGATTTCCGCCTCTTAGTTAGGTTCCTTAACGGCAAATTAGAGTGAATCACTACAGATATGTACGTATAAAATCATATCAATGCAAGCAAATATTTTGAGTCCACATGACTATTCACATAAATGTTAACAATGGAAATCATAAGAAATGTTACTTGAGATCTAAAAGATTGGATGGTCTCATTCACGAATTAAAATAACTTTTTACCGCTTCTTAGATTAGATGAAAATTTATGCTTTTATGTGTTTATTTTCCCTATTCATGATGTTAAACAATTGAAAATATTAAAGATTAAAAAAATGTTGGCACTAAGAATGTATATGCGAGACAGGGAAAATAAAAAACACGCAACAAGCTATCTTCAATTTTACACACCAACCGGCTACAACCCCCATCCTTTGCGTCGATCTGTTTGAATAATATTGACATTTGCGCAAATAACATTCTTCTTTCGGAATGCAAACAGCTTAAACGAGGATGGATGACTCCTATGCATATATTTGTACCCTAAATCAAACCCTTCAACGGAAACCCTTCGGAACGTTTACCAAGGCAAACCGTAGGCGCTCCTCCCTCATTTTGGTCTGTCATTTTTCAAGATATGCAGTTTTTCTATAATTTCCCATTCGTATTCTTCCTCCATTTACAATCGACTCACAAAAATCACTGGAAGACACCGCTATTAAAGAATTCGATACCTGAAATTCGTAAGCCCGCACAATGTAGAATTCTGTAATATTTAATTTGATTATATATAATCATATTAATTAAGCTCAGCAGGGCGAAAATTCTAGATGAATCTTTCCGGTTCTCGTTCACTAATTCCGTCATAATGAGATTTACTTTTCCATTTCTTTTCCGTTTGCCTTCCGTTTTCCGGTTCCGTTAAATCCACTCATGCTTATCTTAAAGCTCTTAATCTTTGACTTAGAAGAACGCCGAAAACAAAGGAACGAAGGTCACCACTAAAAATTTTTTGATGCTAAGATTTCAAAAACTACACTCAGGTTATATTCATTGAATCTTGAGAATTTTCCTATATTAGGAAAAGAAAGAGTGAAACATTGACAGTAACGGTACTATGACCCATCTTCATTCTTTCATCCATCCGCTATTTTCCGTCAAGAAATATAAAAAGGTCTGCGTTGTGCTGAATAACTGCTTCAGGGAACGTGAAAAGGTATTCGTTTTTACAATCTGAAAACAATCAAAACCAAGCGCGTGCTTTATCGATTGGGGAAATATCCCTCTCGGCATTATCGGAATAGCTGATAAACGAGATAACGAGTGCAGCATCACGCTTGCAGACTTAAGCAGATGTCAGGAAGAGTGCCTTTCATTCATTAGGCTAGACGCTGCAATAAAAGAGCAGAGGAGAAGGAATACGAATTTTTTACATGAGCACTCTTATGCTAGACATTTCAGTGAAATATTGCTAACAGTAAGCCGAGAACTTATAGCTAAAACTTGGTAGATGCAAAAATGGGAACTCGGAATTAACCAAGTTGTACATACTCAAGAATTTACAGAGATGCAAGACGTCTAGGAATCGTAACAGGTATTTTAAGTAGTCAAGCAGAACATTTTTATAGTTAGGAAGAGGAAGAGAATGCAACTGGATATAACTAATCTTACGCAGTAATTTACTAGTTTTTAGCGTAAAAATAATTTATGATTTCAGTCTATCTCAATTCAAAGATGCGAAGCATAAGTCTTAAAACGATAAAATACTAGAAAAGTGAAGGCTCATTGGAAGGGACACATGAAAAGGCTGGGAAAGAGGTAATAACCGCAATGAATGAGTCAATGAGCTGATCAAATGTTCAAGATCTACCGATTAACCATATAAGTCATTCATGATGATGATATGATGTAAATGGACCAGCTGTAAATGATACAGGCAAATATTACCAGGGATATTATAAAACACGAAAGCAGCTACCACAAGTGAGCACCTTTCAATGGTACCTCAAGTTTTTCCAACATGAAATAAAGTAAGGGTATGTACGTACATCTATTTTTCATGACATAGCATCATAAGTGAGAAGCGATACATTTCAACTTTGTATCACTAAAAGCCAGAATCAAAGAAATTTCTCTACACCCCACCTCCGACAGGAGGAATTTTTATTATTTTAGTAGAAAATGGTATTTACTACAGATAATGCTCCTCGATTTCTCTCAAATGAGAGAATGGGTGATTTGTGTGATGTCATACCTAGAAAATAGTTTTTACTGCTTCTGAGATTGAGTCTAAAAGCCCAAGGAAATTATCCCCAAAGAAAGCACGTAACCCGATGAGAAACACTGCGAAATATGCCGTACGTAGGAACTTAAGGGATGAGGGAAAGGAGGATTGATAAGGAATGAAGAAAAACATTTTATAAGAGCCTCCTTTAATGTATATGGGCTCATTCTTTTGAAATTACACCTCGTTTCGCGAAGGCATTCTGGAGATGTTTTATAGTATACGCTGATATAGGCTATCCTCTGTTATTACCACATTCTTAGATATCTAAAGCGGTTTGTCTGGAAGACGCTTCAGATTTTAGCCGTAAGAGTGATGTATTCATTTAGACCATGTAGTATTCTATACAAATTAGCGTATCGAAACGGAATCGAACTGAAACCGTAAAAGACAGTTATTTTACTGAGATGAAATCCGAATCCGAAACAAAAAATAATTAAATACTTCAGCCCGACCAGAAACCGAAAACCGTTACTTATTCCGTTCCGAAATTCCTTTCCCACGAATACACATTTTATTTATGTGTAATTGGAGAATGGTGTACAAAAAATATGAAACTACAACCTAAGTTACAAACCTACAAACTAAGCTAACAACAAACTAAGTTTTAATCTAAATTTTGTGTAATCTAATGTACTTAATAAAACCCAGAAATGACTAAGCAAATTTTAGAAGAATGTTTTAATGGTTGGAATGAAGAATACCGTGTCGAAGCGGTTCGACGTTGGCAGGAACGAAACCGGAACTAAACCGAAATTCGGTTTATTCGTTGAACCGGAGCGACATCCGAAAAATATTACACTTGGATGCCCTAATACGAATGAATTTCACAAATGGAATGTTAAGAGAATAAGAGCGAGATGCAGAGTTTTGAGAAATGGGGAATCAAACTTTATGAGGAGTCTATTTAGGGCAGGATAAGAATAAAGATAGAACGCAAAAATTGAATAGAATAAATCACGTTGATAAAATCGGAAAGGAGGAGATAATTCGAAGAATTAGGGACTTTAGGGGAATTATGTGAATATAAATGAAACGGATGATAGTCTACGAAGAGAATCAATGATCAAGGATGTAATTGAAGGAAAGTTAGATGGCAAGGAGGGATGATTTCAAATAAAAGATGAGCATAGGAAGAATGGTGAGAAAGATAAGAGTGGCTCCTTTTTCGCTAGTTCATGATCCACCCCAGTGGCTTCCAACTTTTCTGAGCTATCGTAAGCTATGGATCCATAAACTCATTTCTAACGCTCGCAAGCCGACACTACATCAGTCTTTACGACTCCTACAGGAACACCCTCCTTATTCCCAGGGGACGACAGAGTCCACTTTCGAAGTAACTCCTCTGTAGTTTCCCGGTTCCATCTGTTCTCCTTGAATATACGGAGAAAGCGCATTAACTCACATATACAGTGGAAGAGTTTACGGATTCAACATTATTTACCTTAGTTATGCCAGGAGAGGAAAAACTTCTCCGGCTGATAATTTTCCACGGATTTTCAGAATTTATACGTAAGCACGCATTTGATGAGATATTAATTCGAGAGAAGGCTCACTGAATCCTCATTGGTAATATCGCGCAATCATCATTTTAAAATTTTTAAAATCATACATCGCGTTCTTCTAGATTTGAATTTAAAATACATTTTAAGCGAAGCATTAATTTCTTACGACTTCCCATTTTCCCTTTAATTTCGTATTCCTCTATTAATTTCTTATTTTCTATAGCTATGAGGTAAACAAGATACCCATGTTACTATACATATTACCAAAATTCCCATATTACAATACAAATTACCAAAATGGAGAACCGCCAAGAAAATGGTCAAAGTGATAAATACACGAAATTGTAATATATGCCTTACTGCGTTCTTCGGAACACATTTCTGATCACATGTCAGATAATATCCTCTCACGAACCTCAAAAACATTCTAATTATATTATTTAACCTAAATGCTCAGATTTAAAATGCAAATTTTTATTTCTGTTACTGAATAATTGAGTTTTCGTCAGATGATGATTCTTAAAAGAATCTACGTTTGTCTCTTACTAATTGCATATTCTTTAAACATCCAGAATAATTGTGCATTAGTTTTAGCTCTTGGAAATTAATTTCATTTTCCTGATGGATCAAAGTACTGTGAAACGTGCGTTGCTACATTATATAAATTTACACTTTATATAATAAATATATAAATTTATAAATTATAATAATATATAATATAATAATTTAACATCGGTTATGCTGAAATCTTAGCGCGTAAAAAAACTGGGGAATGATTTTAATCGAAGTATGAAAAAGCTAAGACTTGAATCACATAGGCATTCATCTGCAGCATGTGAACTGTAATGCCTTGGTAATATACATATTGCTAACCAAGCATATTTCATGTCTTCCGTTTATTCCAACTGTGAAATGTGGTATAAAATGAAAAGGCAACTCTTCCCAACAGCTGTTTTTACAAGAACCTTTCATAAATGATTAATAACTGTCAAATATACATTTGGAGTCTCATACTGATGGCTAGGGGAAAAATGAGTGGGAATGAGATGAGCCAGCGGGAAATTGATGAATGAGTCGAGTTCTCGCTCAGATGAATCGAGACAACTAGATATTTGCTACAAATTAAACTAGGAATGATCTAATAAAAGGGATTGATTATCTATCAATTAATCAATTACCTATGATCAATCTATAAAGAAATAAGAATATGCAATATTAGCTTCCATATACGTGTCTTAATATATTTAACTAAAATAAATGGACGATGAATTTATACTGTTACTTCAGTGTTACGGTGTTCAGAGCATGACAAATCATTCGCATTCATTTTGTTGTGTCAGTTCAAGTGCTACTATCAGTTTACACACTTAATCTATGCATAATATGCAATGCCATATATTTCCCATTGATATAATATATAAAGTTAGTAATTCTAGATAAACATCAGCGAATAAACGGATGTTACATTAATTTAGATGAAAACTCCTATTTGATCTCTTAATTTAATTCTGAGCTCGCTCGAGTTTATTTTCTCAATTACACAACACTCTTTCGAATCCTGAGCGAGAAACTTTTTGTCTTCTTCACTCAGGAGCAATTGCAAATGTGTCTATTAATGAGCACTTTTTATTGCTCCCGCATATGAAAAACATGACACATTTTTTCAATTCACCAGTACGATTACTATTCCATGATATTTTACCTCTATAGATTTATCTCACTGCTGTTCCCAAAAATAATCATTAATGCTAATACCTTTCGACATCATCAAAATTCGCTGGCATTTTAATATCCATTTTTCACTTCTAATACTCTAAACTCGCTTTTTATATTACTTAAAAATGGATCGATAGTTATGAAATGTGACCATCTATGTTCGACGTATTATTGTTCTTAAATATCCATTAACAGATAGATATTAATACAAAAACACTTTATATTACATAATGTTGCTTCAATTCAATGTAATCAATATTTTTCATCGAGTTTTATGTCGACTATAAAAATTTGTAAAGTATGAGAGAGCAAGAAACAAGTATAAATGACATTATTTATCCATTTTCTGAATTGTATTTTCAGAAACAAAGTTCTACATTTAGCATCGATAAATTACTTCTAGTAGACCCCATAGAATCCTTTTCATCGCATTAAATATGCAACATTTCCTTGAAGTCTTCAAAAAGACTTTCACTTTGCTCTCTTGAAAATATCCTTTGAAATTCTTCTCCAATCCCCTTTCCTTTTCCAGTGCTCACATGTCTCCCTTCAAAGTGCCCTTCATACGAGTTTTATAAAATATATCATCCAAAAAAGGAAAGAAACGCTCTTGGAAGTATTTCTTTCTTCAAATTTATGCTTTTGAATTTCTGATTAAGTTAAGCTATTCAATAATACTTCCTCCTTGGGAAATTGGTTTAACAAATAAATTTAAGTTCTAAAGTCAGCGGAAGAAATCGGTGAAAAATGAACATCCCATAGATTATGTTCATCTTGACGGATGAAATAAATTCTAATGATTCCTGATAAGTTATATGAGAAAATAATTTTAGAGATCATCTGCGGAAAATATCGAGATTGAGACCAACTGAAAATTGAAAACGCATGCGTTTCTCTTTGCTTTACATGTAGCTAATGAAAGAGACTTAATTCAGGAGGGTTGTTCACAAATCTGTTTAGTTAGCACAAAAGAATAGATACAGGTGTAGATAAATTTTTAGTAAATCGAGGAATGCAAATGTAACAAGCTACTCAACCCACAGCAAGAGAAGCTGAGTTGAAGCTCTATTTGCTATTCAAAGAAGCCAATTGGAATATAAATAAAATCGCAGAGAAAAAATGGAGAGACACGATGATTTGAAAAATTCGAACCGAATATTCCGTGGAATAAAAAAGAAATTGCACGCTTATTGGTATCGGATTCAATATTGGATATCCTTAAATTGGAAAAAAATCGCTCGAGTTGGGAACAGTTAGTAGATGGAGGGTGTACGACCTGACGGAAGACACAAAGGCGTCGGGTTTCTGACTCGACGCACCCGAATACTAAATTCACCAATCAATTTCCTCTGACGGCGAAGAAGAGTGGGGGAGATACACGGAGGGTGGGAAGGCAGAATGGCGGAGTATATCCGGAGGAGCCTTCCGGAAGTCGATCTCCGTTCGAGGTGTGCGTCTGTTTGACGTTTAGTCCGGCGCCAACGTGTGACAATTTCCGGAACGATGAAATGTGTACCCACATCCATTAACCCTTTGAACGTGAGTACTCTTAAAAGCACATCCACGGAAAAAAGTGGCTGCTGGAACGTCAAGTCTCGGAGCGCGATGAATTTTCATCTTTTGCCACCGGAGGCATACTCTAGTGAATTATCGTTCTAAGAAGATTCGTGAAGACATCTTAAACAACCCACTCGCAACGAAGTGGGCATGGCATACAACAGCTTTGCGCTGATTGTGCAAAAATTTCTTTCATGTGCCAAGTCCCTTCTTTTACGGAATATCCGTAAATGCCCACGATCATCCTCGGCAACCCCACAGCTTCACCGGCAAGAAGTCCCTCTCGGAGATCTCCATTCCCTTTATTTTGCCAATTTCTCATTTCCCAGCATCCGAATTCAAGTCGTCGGAGAGCATTAACGGACCGAACCATAACTACTCCTTGGATCCTCCTCTGGAAAACCAGCAGCCTCGTCGATAAAAGGGAGCCGTGGTCTCCCTTGGCCACGTAAAGTGGGCCACTCAAGGTCAATCGTGCAGCGAGAGAGGGTGCAGAGATGTGAGGAGCCACTCCCAGATCGATGAAATGGGGAGAGTACCTGGAAGGGCGTGGTTCCAGCCGTGGGGAGGGAGAGGGGGAGGGATGACGTATGGGGGGATAAAATCCGAGCCACGGGAAGACTCACCTCTTCCTCCGGTGAGCCCGCTCCCATCGGGAGAACACCAGCTCCCGAAGAACCATCCGAAGGCGCGAATCTGTGGAGGGCGCAGTGATAGATGGAGGAGGTTAGGGTCTGAAAGGTCAAGACGACGAAGAGGAGGACTAAGGGAGCGAAGAGGACGAGGAGAAGGAGTATGCGGTCGAGAAAGGCTAAGAAAGGGGCGGAGGGGACGGCCGGCGGTTCGGAGTCGTAATCGGGAGGTGCGCTCTTGGACTCAGAAAAAGACGTGGGGTTCTCAGAATTCGTTTCCGGGTGGGAAGAGACCAGAGGGGCCGGTGGAGGAGGGCCGGAGAGAGGTGAACGGCGAGTGAGGGATGAAGAAAGGACGGAAGAAGAGTCGGGGGAAGAAGAGGAGGAAAGAGGAACAATTTGGGTAGTGGAGGAGGAAGGAGGGACGGAGGAGCGGAGAATGGGAGAAGAAGATAGGGGAGGATTAGGAGAGAAAGAAAGTGAGGGAGAAGTGCGAAGGGGAGATGCGGTTACAGGAGGAGAGGAAGAAGAAAGAGTAGAGGAGTGAGGAAATTTGGAGTAGAGAGATGGAGATTTTGTGAGAGGGGATCTAGAAATTGGAGATCTGGAAGAGGCGCGTGAATTGGGGGAATTAGGAGAGAAAGAGAGTGAGGGAGAGGTACGTAGGGGAGATGCGTTAACAGGAGGAGAGGAAGAAGAAAGGGCAGAAGCGTGCGGAAATTTTGAGTAAAGAGATGGAGATTTTGTGAGAGGAGATCTGGAAAGAGGAGATCTAGAAGAGGCACGGGAATTAGCGGGAGTCGAATTAGAGATGGTACACGAAGGAGAGGGATGATGAGGAAATTTGGAGTATAAAGAGGGAGATTTGGATAGAGGAGATCTGGAGAGAGGTGATTTGGACACCGGAGGGTCAGAAATGAGAGAAGTATCGCGGAGTGGAAATGTTGGTGTAGGTGAGGGAGTCGGAGAAGAAAAGTGAGGGAATTTCGTGTATAGAGAAGGGGATTTGGTGAGAGGTGATCTTGAAGGGATGGAGACAGAGGTAGAATGTGGAGGAACAGGGGAAGTAGCAAGAGAGGAAAAATGGGGAGGAGATCTGGAATAGAGTGAGGGAGACCTAGAAAGTCTGGTATACTCCGCGGTGACGGGAACAGTAGAGGAAGAATGCCGAACTGTGGAAATGGGTGAACTTTCCGGAGAGGATAATTGTGGTGATTTATAGTAAACGCTAATGACCTCTGAAGAAGAATGGGGAGGAATGGAAGGTGGAGAGGAATTTAGCGTAGAAAAGTGAGCAGGAGATTTGGAGTCTCCGAGGAGAGGGGATGAACGGAGAGTGGAGGTACGAGGGGGAGAGGAGGAAAAAGGGGAAGATGAACGCACAGAATCGAGGAAAGAGCGAGAAACGGAGGAAGGTGGAAAGAGAGTGGAACGATATGGAGGAAGATGAGGACGAGGAGGTGATGGAGGAGGGGTCAAGGGAGGAGGGGATGAAGAAGGCGGTGGTGGAGGAGGGCGAGGAGGGGGTGTACCACGAGAAGGAGTGGGCGAGGGTTGAGAAGGGAGGTTTTGTTTAATCGGGGGAGGAGGTGGAGGTCCGGATTTTGGAGAAGGCCTCTTCCGGGTTTTCGGATGCTCGGACTGAGAGGAGACTCTCCTTCCGAGCGACCTCTTAGGCTTGGCGGGGGCGGACTTTTTCGGCGGGGATTTATCCTTTTGGTTGAGAGGAAACGGAGAGGATCTCAGGGATCGGGAGCGATAATTAAGAGTTTTCGAATCAGTAGGCCTGAGGTGAGGGGGAAGACGGTCGATGGATGGTGGAGGAGGACGGGGTGGCGGAGGACGGGAGGTGGACCTCGATCGAGGGGGTGGAGGGCGCGGGGGAGGAGTCAGACGGGCTGGGGGAGTGAGACTGGCGCGGAGGCAGTGGTCAGGATTTGGGGAAGGATTGGGAGAGGGAGAAATGCTGGGAGAAGGGGCAGGATTAGGTGGATTGTGGAGGGGCTGGGGGGAGTGTATTTTGGGAGGATCTAAGAGACAGGTGGGAGCTGGAGGAGGGGAATCTGCGATGGGAGGAGGCGAAGGGGGTGACTCTGCTTCTTCGGTAAGGGGCGATGGCCCTTGCGGGATACAGAGGGAGCTTCTGGGGGAAGTGCCACGATAATTGAATACGAGCGGCCGCGTAGGGGGATGATTCTTACGAACGTACGGCGGAGGACTGACGCAAGAGGAATAATAAGAGGAAGGGGCGTAGAAATTCAAACGAATGGAGGAGGCAGGAGAAGTGAGAGATGAGCCGGTGGAGGTGGAAAAGGTAGAGCTAGTAATGAATGTAGAGGTGGTGTGGCCTGATGAGGGAGAATTTGAGTCTGGAGGTGAGGAGGAAGGTGGAGTTGAGGTGGGTGAAGTGGAGGAGGCGGTGGTGGAGGGAAAAAGGGTCTCGTATTGGGGGGCGGTGGGGACGAGCCCTTGGGAGGGATCGGAGGACGGGTTCTGCTCCAGCGCTGCTACACGATTAATGCACGCGACTAATTGGATCACGGGTGACTGCCATCGTGGAAATTGGGGAGCCCAAAGCGATTCGATAATTTCGCAATCGGAAGAAAAAAAGAAACCAGCCGGCTCAGCTGTTCCACCGACTGCGGCGAATACCCGTTTCTGCAAATATGGAAGGATCCAGAGGCGATAGAAACAGCCTCACCAAAGCACCGGTAGTTAAAAAAATAATCGCGAAAAAATAGGCGCCACAAGTGTTGACGCAAATCTCATCGAACTGTAGAGAACAAATCAGAATTAACGAGGAGGGAGGTTTTGCGTGACCTAAGGAAATAAATCTGCGGTCTCAGGTACTTCGGTCGCTCCTCTTTTCCGTTTGCAGGCATCGAGGAACTAATGGACGGGGTATGCGATCGATATGTTTGTTTTAGTAAGGGAAAACCCACTCGGGCGGAGAAAGTGATTTTGGACAATACACTACGCGAACAACTGCACCGACGTCCTCAGAGAGCACCGCACAGAACGATCGATATATCATGCGAAGCGTGTAAGAAATTTACCGCTAGACGAAAAATTCCCTCATTAGGAGATTTTGCGGCGGTCACCTCAAGACAACGGGATGGCACGTGAAATGAGCACAAAACTCGGGTTCATAATACGCATCAAGTACTTCCTGGGTCGACAATCATAAAGCTTTGCCGCCAAGACGCGATAATCAAGCAAGGCACGGAGAGGGAGGAAAAACGACGCCGATCACGAATCCCGTCACGTGCAGACGGGCGGCACGCGATCTCCGGAGAGGATACCGGAACACCTTTATGGTCGACACACGAAAAGGCGTTTCTTTTCTGCCTCCACACGACAAGGCGACACTTCCCACGGGGCCACACTCATCCTCCACTTTTCGAGATCTCCCTCCACCCCCCTCCACCACCCCCTCCACACCCCCTTCCGGTCAAGGACCTCAACGTTCAAGCAGCGCACTCATCGTACTACGCTCACCAACGCGACGCGTCCACCCCCGCCGAGGAAAGTCTCTGGGAACTGCCGAGGCGGGTGGAATAGGGAAAAATGGTTTGCGCCACCTGGTGATGGACGGAAAATGCGTCGGCGAGGTCGGGACGTCTCCGTCGGTTCCGCGGGGACGGATCGTGGAAAGAGACGCGGTTGCGAGCAACTTGCCTCGAAACTGCCGCCGCCACCGTTGGTGCCACCGGATTCCGGAGCAGATCAATACGGACAGCGGAGGCGAGGAGGAGAGAGGCTCCGGGGAGGGCGGTACTGACAGACAGACGGAGGAATAGGAGGGTAAAAGAAACGGTGGGCAGAGAGAAAAAAGGGGGAGTCACTGAAGGAATGAATAAAGATGTGGAGAGCACGGAGAGGGGAAATTGAGTTGGTAAAGAGTCGGCGGAAGCGTGCACAAAAGCCGCGGAGAGAACACTGAGGGTGAAGGGGTGAAAGAGAATTGAGACGGAAGGATAATATCAAATGAGGAAATGGAATTAAAAACATCGGGGAATTCTATAATGTGTGCAGTTGCGAACCCCCCCACTAGCTCTTGGCCTAACCCTTGCTACGCTCTCTCGATCGAATGAAAGGGGAATGAATAAAAATTGGATTAATATCCGAGGGCACGTTTGAGAGGGATTTGGAGTGGTCGGGGAGTTTGTACGATTCGTCGCCGTGATATTATTCGAAGGCTAAGTGGTTTCCGCATAGGAGCTTAGCAATTAAAATTACGTGCCGAGGGAAAGAAAATCGACGTGGCTTTTGAGAAGATGGAGCGGACGAGATAGAGCATGGAGTGTAAACATGGAGTCTTCCTCGCTGTTTGCTCTCGCCTGTTACGACGACTCTGCCTGCATTAAGAATGCCTCTTCGGAGGCTGTTAAATTGGAAGGGGTGTGACAACAAGCAAACCGAATTGCGTCTTTACCATCCGTCTGAAAGAGGAAGTTGCATCCGATAATGCATCGAGAGAGGCGAATTACCGCCTCTCCCGGACTGCAAACAGTTGATGTTCTATGAACCGCGCTCTTCAATCTAGATAATTGGGGAGAATCGGGTTGATAACCTCTTGATAAAAGGAGGACGATACTTTTTTCTTTACCATCAAAACTCCCGATTTACTTTCCGATACAAAATGGCACGGATGTTGAGAAGCAGCCAAAATTCGCTTCAATGAATTCCCTCCGTTGAACTTTCAATGATTTTCAAATCTGATCGGAAGATCCGTAATTGGATTGCTAATTAAGGTGTCATTACTTGGCTACCTGGAGGGTTCCACTTCACCGCTTAACAAAGCGAATTTTTTTTATCGAAAGAGCTGAAGAGCGGAATTTTGATAAGATTTAAAATAATGCAGAATTAATTAACATGCATTTAAATTAATACCCAGCAAGCCGCCCTTTGGCGTGTGGTAGGAGAAAAATGAGGTGGGGAGCACAACAGTGGTTAACAGTGTTTACCGAAAATGCTGTCCGAAGATACTATATGAATGAAAATATTTCTCAATTTATTCCTAAATGTTTTAATTTTCATGAGAACTAAAGTGGTTTTCCTACGTCATGTGAGAGCAGCAAGGTGAATTAAAAGAATTGGTTAATTGGTTACATTTAAATTCTCAAAGGGATTTAGCTTTGTAAGAAACAAAAGTTTTTGATGTATTTTGCGATTAGTATGTAAACTGCTAAATATTTCAACTATACAAAAAATATTAAAGGATTGGAGAGTAAAATATCACAGAGAAGACTTCTATAAAATAATTTTATACATTTGAAAAATCTCATTTTTAGATTGGAAATTCACTTAAAAAAAGTCAATTGGAAACGCTGAAAAATTTTAATTGGCCACCACGAAGAAAGAAACACTTATTAAATTTATGCTTAAATAAATTGGGAAAAGTTTTTATAACCGAGATTTGCTTTAATTTTCAGTATAAAACCCTTTCACTTGCAGTCTATGAAGAAAGTTCGGAATAGGTCTATTCAAGTGAATATGCATGGGTTCTTCTTTGTTATGCAACCAAAAATAAAAATCCGCAGTATTGGAGAATCTGTGTACATCACGCTCTCAAACTTAAGCAAGTGTATTTAAGTCTTCTCCAACGCGTATGGATTTCACAAAATTTGCCCAAAACGAGCTCTGCAGAAACCTAAATCAACCGATCTTTCTCTTTACAGTTGCGCTGTTGTTTACGGCGGCATTGCTAGATTCCGGACGAAAGAAAATCGCTTGCGAATTTCACAGTAGGTTAGCGTCTAACGTAAGTAAAAACGAGCATTCGCAGAAAATATTAGCGCGCAAATTAAATTTTCCATCCAGCACATTAATCGCCAATGGAACGAGCGAGCAATGCACTCGCCATCTACGGAAAGGAAGCATTCAAAGGGAAATAAAAGAGCGTAGACGCGATACGCCGGTGTGACAGGGAGATTAGTGTCACGGCTTTCGCAGATGAATTGTGTTGGGAGCAGTTCAAGGAAAAGCGCGCTCAACATCAGTTAACAGGCGAAGTTAAGGACGCGCGAATCCAGTAACTGGATGTCGTATTTAATTAGACCGTATGATAATGTAGGTCGTCCAGTCCGCGATGCTCGGCCGAAAGAAATCGACTGTGAACCCATTATTTCAAATGATCCCGTTCACTAAATCGCATGTGCTCGCAGAATAGAAAGTTTGACAGGTATTTTTCCGTCGCTCCGCTCATTTCTAACGCCTTTCGCACGATAACCCGCAAATTTGATCCCCCAAGTTTGTAGGTAAGACATGAAAGGGGAGCGTTTCATTGATGGTACATTTGGAAGGCGGTAGGCAAGTGGGTAACGGGTTTGCGCATGGTGAAAGTGGTCCCGGTGTCGATCCCCGACAGAGGCCATGATGCTGACCCAGAATCGAGAAATAATAAAATCGTGATAATCTTATATAAAAAGAAGTTCTTTTACTCCTCCTCCTGCTTTGCAAAGAACATTCACAGCAGGAGGGAATCATCTGTGATAGCCAAAGGTATTGCAAATAAAAATTTCAAGTATTTTAAAACTTTTCGATGACGTAAAAATATGTACACGCCAAATCTATGTGACTGTTACATAGAACTGTACTTCATCCAAGTAAAACTTGGCGAACGTTGACATCTCAGTCGCTACGGAGTCGGAGGTTCAGTTTGCATCTTGTTACGCTTAACAAGATAAGCAAGACATTATTATTGCCTTAGTCGATGTATTTATACCGCAAATTACTCGATGACAGTTAATTGCATTGTTTGTACAAAAATTCGTAAAGATGAAAGAAAAACAACGATGAATTGTAACTAATTGTAATTGTAGACGATTACGTCTTACTCTGTTTTGAATATTCTTATGTGATGAAATTCTCACATGATCCCCTTCACTTTTTAATAGTTTCTCATGCACAATAATGAAAATAGTATAGAAATAACAGATGCAAAAACTGGACGTTTTTTCTTGTTTGATATTTGCAATATTATCTTTCTAAATTAAATATCTCCGTAGTGCATAGAATAATAAGAGCAGTGATTTGATAGACTGAAAAATTCTCCTGTACTATTTGAAATCGACAGAGGCAAACTTTGTTCATGTTAGTAATTTTCCGAGATTGTTGATGAAATACTTCAGAATCACTTTTGCTATGTATCGTATGTAAAGCGCCCTAAATATTTACAGTGCTATCACTTGATACCCCCATAACACTGTCATTCCAATGCTAGAAAACATTTCACTTTTCTTCATTCAGTCAAAAAATAATATTATTTCTCCATATGTTTCTTAATACGATCAACCAAGCTTCACACCTACAAACTTCTGAAATAAGTTCTTGCCAAGTCCGAGACTGCTTCAGCCACAATAATCGCCTTAAGTGATTGGCTCGAATTCAAAATTCACACTCGGTAAAGATGTGTTGCTTTTCTGTGGATATTAAGAAGCCACCGGACATAGACTTTCAAACGTATCACATTACGCACAAACAAAAAACAGATGCAGTATTGCTTTCCATTTGTTACATACCTCGGAGCGGTCATCGACTGGGAATCCGTCGGCACGAACCGTATCCATTAGAGGGGCGCTCGAACAAAAAAGCAGTTATCAATGACCGATCTCTCCTTTGCGTGTGCTGATGAATTTCGCCCTTTCAAGGTCACATTCATGGACTGAATTGAAGGTGGATTGGCGGAGGGCAGATTTGTTCGAGGGAGGAAGTTAACTCAAAACGGAGATGAAACAGAGATACGCGGTGAAATCGGCAGATCAACGGTAATTAGTCGCGGTTAGCTGAAATTGAGGCTGCTCACACTAGCACAGCACACACCAACTCCAGCAGCCACGTATGTCCACCAACTCCTCTTCTTTTCCACACACTGTGAGCCCGTCCGCCCACAGAGCCAAGGTTCGAATCCCACTCTCCTCCTCCTTCCCACACGCCTACACTAACTCCTCCCATACGAACCTGGACGCGGAACTAACACACGTCTGGAGAAACTTTTCGCGTAAACAAGTTGTTAGGAACTATATGGGCATTGTTGCATGGTTTCGAAAAATGCTGACGTAAGGATTCTGAATGCGACGGGTAATTGGTAAAAATAGGAGTGCGCTACAGTTCCGTAATAATGCGGAAATGAAGATGTCGGAGGATGTAAGACTCGCAGAAGCGGCGATGAGTCTTCTTCATAATATTCTAACTACGTCAAGCTTGTGATACGAGTTCGTACGTGTCGGCAGTCATGCAAAATTTAATAAATTAAACAGTTTCCTAAACTGGTGGTATTTCCCAAATGAGTTACAATAAACTGAACTTGTGAACGGAGCTGTACATTGATTATTCCGTCGTCTCCCGCTGAAAGCGGAACAGAATTTATACATGAAATTTTAGCAGTCGTAAACACCTAATAAATTCACTGATTACATGATTTGCATAAATTAAAATAGGAAATTCAAGATGAAATCGCGCAATTATTCGCAATCAGATTTTGAGATGCGGTGTATTTTATAACGAATGACGACATAAATAATTCACAAAGGAGCCTCCGATGAAACAGATGCTCCGATGAGCAAATAATGCCTTCCGCAGAAAACGGTTCAAGCATGTACTTCGTGTTCTTTTTCTGCTTTATCGGTAGTTGGAATAGAATGAGGAGAAAATGGATAATATTATGACGCGTTCAAAACCGGAGAATTCACGTTTATCTCTCGAGCCTTCGATGAACAGCGCTTTCCTTCCACGAGAAATTCAGATAACGCAAATTTCCATTTCCTCATCTCGAGTCGACCAAAATGCATTGCATCCTGCAGTTTATTAAATCCTAGTTACTTGGCATTTAATCTCCGTCCCTCCAAAACACTTGGAACAGCTCTGAAATAATGAATCGTGTATCTATGGTAATGAAAATGCGCAAGATATTTGTTACATGTTGCAAATGAAGTACGGATAGTGACACTTCTGCAATTACGAAAAACTTTATGAGCTAGCTGAAGTCAATTTTCACATTTCGTCAAAATTCGGTAAAACATACACCCGCACAGGTTCTGGATAGAATGCGATGTACTATATTCTATCGTAGGGAAAAATATGTGTGCTATTATTACAGCGAAAACTATTATAACTAAGGAATGGTTTCAAATCAGGATATCATAATATAATTTGGAATCTTTATGCCGAATGTTCAGAGGAATACTATCCGCCTTCTTCAAATTTTATATTTTATTCTATGCTTTTAATTGTAATCAATCAAATCCTATCAAAGCACGCCACATCTTATTCTTTCTAACCTATATAGTTTTACACAAGGTGCTTACATAGCCAAACAAAGTTTGCAAAGCACTAAATCAGCTGTTCGTGAGTTCAAGCGTAAATTTATACGAAAAAGAAGAAAACACCAACTGTGGTGTAAGATATCATTCTGCATTGTACTATAGAGAAGCCCGTTTTCCTTCAGCATGGGAAAAAGGGGAACATTAATGCATTAACCTTCTTCAAAGGTTCTAGCAGCAGATAAAGGAAGTGTTGAAGGATCCTACCAGCCTTCATGCTGATGACTTTTCGAACTGTATATCAGACAGCTTTAAAGCTTCTATTCTAGGAAAATGGATTGAAAGGAATCCTTATACACAATTTTCGAGCCGTCCGTCATTTTTCTTCGAAGAAAAAAATTAAATTCGCGAATTTAACGTGTAGTCAGAAAAACACGTCACTCTCGCATATTACACTGCACAGCAAGAGCTTAGTCAAGACTCACCAAAAAGCCGTGGTACATGGGCAGGGAAGCAGAGTAAGAGAGATGAGTGATAATGGAGCAGCGCGAAAGCTCATACTTGCTAAGCAAATTAAGTTAGTCGGATTCTAATTTCAATTCCTATTCCAAGGAGTAATACGTCAAGTCCTTAATTGCTCGTCCCTAAGGAGTACATACCATGAGAGCTTCTCCGAAGATCGAATCCAGCGAGGGACATTCCGAGCGCCGAAATAGCTACTGCTTTTCCTCGGAGACATTCTCCTACTCCTGATGCATCTTTTCGTCCGATCGACTCCAACCTTCCGGCTCAATCGCCCTGCTGAGTCGCCGGGGGTCCACTCGGGAGACAGGCCCGGCGACTTAGCAAGACATCTAACTTGAGCGGTTTCCTCTGAAGAAAGACGAATTCGTTTGAGAGAATCCTCAGAGGCGCGGAACATCATCGCCTCGCGATGGAGCCCGGCGAGGATCGGAAATTCCCCGCTGAAGAGAATCTGCACGTGCCCTGACCGCGCGCTATACATGACGATCGGAGTCTGTACCAGGGTTGTTTTCCACTGTAAGCTTTTTATCCCGCGGCGTGTGTCAACTGACCTCTTCATTTGGGGAACGAACTCTCGGCCTCCTTAATTGCGGGCGCGATTCGAGATCCAACTCTGAGGTAGCGATGATATCCCCAGCGGTCTAGATTTATGCCCCCCGAATCGGGCGTTACAACGTTTAATTAGGTCAGCTGATTGCAGAAAAATATGGACGAAGAACAATAGAAATAAAGAGGACGAAAAAATGTTTTTTACGGCTCGTCGTATATCTTCCCTTACGTCGAGTCCCCTCGCGGACTTGGGACGGGATGTCACCTCATCTGTCATTGACAGCACTTGAGACACCCTAATTGCGCCTCGCCGACTTTCCTCAAAAATGGGTCAACTTTCAGAACCAGCAGGCGCCTTCCGGTGGCTATCACCTTAACTAAGCGAGTGCAAAACCATATTTCGGGCATGAATACTATAAATTCCATTCGCGGAATCAATGCCCTCTCCAAAAATTCCCGTGTAAGGCACTTAACTCTTTTTTGGCAGAGGATCCTGAAGAGGTTCTCATCGAATCACGGGAAACGCCTCTCTCATTAAATTTTCGCACACGTTATTTAATTCGCGCATTCAGAAGAAAACAGCTTTTTTAAGTGGCGACATTTTTCTCCGGGCAATTAAAAAGTGCACCCTTAAAATAAACGCGGTTGGTTTAATTTTCATTTAGATTCGTGGAAGAGCCGACATGAGTGGCACTCGGTAGGGCTTCTTGAATCACGTGGAATGCGCGACTCTTAATAATAATGGAGAATTTGATGCACTCTCACAGGAGAATTTTCCGTGAAATCCTGTACTTCTCATAGAAGGGGAAGCTTGGAATAAATCAAGAGGAAAACAGATTTAAACCGAAATAAACGCCGAGTTACTAAAGTAGAAGAACTTTTTAACTTCTCAGCCTCTTCCTTTAAATGGACTCCATCTCTTTCCAGCTTGACATGCTTGATGAATGGTATAATTGACATTATGTTTTTAAGTCAAGAGATTAATAATTATATATAAAGTTAAGCGATTTGACAAACAGGCTGATATAATTGTTCTTTAATCATACGGATAAAAGATACGTATTATTGCAGTACGTTTATTTCTATGTACAGCTAGTTCCAAAAAAAACTTACCACCTAAGCCGCAACCCGCATAACAGGCAGTGAATTTCCTCCGTGCGAGCCTTAAGAAGTGAGAGAGAGAGAGAGAGGAAAAACATGGAGGAGATAGTCTGCTTCTGTCCTGGCTCCGCTTGCAGAGTTGAAATGGATTTATTTGCATTATTGATATTGCAAAGATTTATTAGTATCCTTAGTTTGGTGGCATTGGCGTAGCAGAATAGTATTATAACAATATGGATGTTGTAATGCAAGAATTCAGTTATTATAAAATGGTTATTACAAATCAGTACATATTCTAGCTTTGCTTCTCGCACCGAGGGAACCATCGCACACGAGGTCCCGTTATTCCTAGGAAACCGAGGCAAACCCCCTTCCCCTCATAAAATTCGAGTCTGAGACGAAAGGCACAAGCAGGACGAAGGAAATGTTTGCAAAATCTGCCTCTGAGCCGCTCTGAGCTTTTAGGACTGAGATGGGAGGAGGAAAATTTCCGCGCAGTTTGAATCAGTGTCGGACCCAAAATGTATAGACCTCGAATTCGACGCCTTCGTTTGCAAAACTCTGCGGTTATAATGGGTCGTATTATATATTATAATAGTAGATAATATTATACATCGTTCAAGAGAAGAGTTATTAGCCTTTAAAATTATATACCTAAGGAGTCCATATCGATCACCTGTTTTATCACAGCCTGTGTGAATGCAATCTACACAAGTAAAGTAAGGCGAACTTATGGCCATATCTATGCTATTACTTTAAATACATAAAAAATCTATAAGTAAATATGTAGTATGAAGTCTTGAGGCATTCTCTGCGTATTTTAAATAAATTTTGTTTCATTTGATAAGCATCAAAATTAAAACTCGATCGGTAAAAAATCAGTAGATTTTATCATCTATGCAGTTGGTATTTTTAATACACCGTCCAAATCAATTGATAGAAAATGTGCTAGGATCGATTTTCCTGAATTAATAAAGATGACGGATACGAGACAACCATCTTTCACATTAATTTTGAATCCAAAATGAATTTTTTTGGTGTCATTGAAGTGTGAATGGAATAAACGTGATTTCTTCTGTGGATTCCTCTTGAAATGGTTGCAGTCACAAACCATTACGTTCTTAAACGTTCTTCTCTCGTATTTATCAACTTCTAAAATACACAAAAAGATAGGGCGAATGAGGTTTTGTCATAATGCTCATTGAATGCTACTGTAAGCTATGAATGTAAAATTTTCAATTAATTTTGAATGCATACAAAACTACTTGCATTGTTTATATTTCAACTGTTTATTATTATCACGTTTACAATTATTATAATGTAGAAAACGTTAAAAATACGCGAAATAATAGGGACTTAGTGAAATAGTTTTAGGGCCTTTTTACCTGTAATTCCAACCCTAAAAGTATCACACGGGTATAGAAGCACATATAAGGCTCATGTTGAAATTTTGCTCCCCTCGGTTGATGGCTGGCCCTACGTAACTCTCATATTTTTCGACAGAATTTTAATGATTGAGATGAATGGGCGGTGGTTTGGTATGAATAGTCTATCTACATATTTATCGCTCGGTGATATTGAAAATATTCCTTCGTATTTAAAATGTATGGCTATGAGAAACTTTTCATCTCTCCACATTCCATGACAAATTTGAAAAGCAAGATAGAGGAGTGATTGGAAGAAGTGGTTAAAGCAATGAGTTCACCAGGACTTCAAAAGGGGGCCTGCTTTGATAGAGATAGGGAAGTGAGAAACGACGGCAACAGTAATACATACACTCACATGAATTTAACAACCGAAAGTGTAAGAGGTATGTTAATTCCAGATATTTTGATAAATCACAATAGATAATGGCATTTCTTGCGTTCCTCGTTGACCAATTGGTTACTTTGAGTAGGAGCAACGACCTCTTTTAAAAGTATAACCCACTCACTCACCTTCTCAATTTTCTCATCCAACATATATTTTTTCCGTTTATGACAGCCTCCAGAGAAACTACTCATTTATCCAATTTAAGTAATATCTTAGTCAAACATGGTTAACATTCAAATATACAGGATATAACGCCCATGGCTTATCATACTTTCAGAAATTTCCTTCTGATGCATTAGTAATTCCCAGGATCTCGGAAATTGTATACAATAGCGATGTTCAATGTATCGTACCAATATTTTAATTCTATAAGAAAGTTCGAGTAGTTTACTAAGCCAGAACCTAAACCATCTTCTTATCAGCAATTTATTTTGGAAAGAGAGTTCGGTTTTTTCAAACCGATAAAAATTGCTAACATTGGTATTACTATCTATGCAAGCCAATGGTTTATTCTAAATCTTACCTAACTTTAGAGATGTAATTTATCTGTAATCGGCGTATAAACTTCAAGTTTCTGCGACACTGAATATGCGGAGTATCTAAAATTCCATATTTACGTTTCAATTCATATTTTAGTGACATGATAATAGAAACTTTAGTCGATGTAGTAAGATCATCTTCAACGCTCTATCTATTTTGTATCATAGATGTTATAAGAGAAGTGAAACGATTTGGTTCTCGTAAGCGTAAGGAATAAATATTAGATGGCGTTTCTCTAGTTCATTGTTCATTTCTCAAGTTATTTCAAACTGCGAAATATTTAGCTCAATGTAGGGACAAAATAAAGCATAAAAAACAATTTATATAAATAAAGTAAACAATCATTGACGAAGAGCCTGATTGATATAAGTTGACGATAGGCAGCATTACTTATTTTTTCATTTTTGTTATTGCATTAGTTATTTAGTATAATCTAATACAGTTTATACCATTCACTTTAAAAGCAGAATATAGAGATACTAATTCTGATATGATGCACCCATACATTGTCAACTTTATGTTATCGTTCAGATTTTCCGAAGGTCCTATTTTAACTGGAATGATCTTCCTTGCATTACTATTTAAAAATACTATAAAAAAATTTAAAAAACTTCTTCGCAGAGTTCGTAGAGAATTATGATGTGCCTAGGATGAGGGTGTTACGAAGGTCCTTGAAGTGAATATTGGAGTAATGGATTACGTATAGAACGAAGAATATTTTAACAGCTAACGTATGAATCATGAGAATTAGAGGAATATTCTCATGTAAGTACGGTTACCATCCGTTAGTTTCTATTTTTAACGTGTTCTTCCATGACTCCTTTTACCCATCATTCATAATTATTGATAGTGATTTTTCTTTTAATTATTATACATATTATACACCATTCAAACAATTCGGGTTATATAGTTTACTTGAGGCATTCAGAAACCGAAGCAGCGATCATTAATCATTAGTCTCACTTTCACCTAGCGCATAGTTCTGAAAATCATTTCAGTATAACAATGGAAATCGTGTTGTGGGTGTTTTCACACCCCCTAACATACGTCATCCGGCGGATCGCGGGGTATTAATGTAAATATAAATAAACCAAATGTCAACATGTAAACCTGCAATATGCAAGTATACAAAAACCTGGTATTTATCTGCAATATGCAAATCAGTCTTAAGGTTCTGATTTGCCATACTAACTGTTGTTTCTTAACCATCTGGATTCCTTGCAAGAAGTCCTGAAAGGTCGTCTACCTCAAAAATAGAGTTGAATATTTTCATTCCCTAAGGGAATACCCGCGGCGAAGATTACAAATCGCGGATCCACCATTTCCCACCTTACTTGTGATCGGTCGCCGCCACCATACCCTAACCTTGGATACCTGCTCAGCAGGGGTGCGGTCGGTAATCCTCATTAGCGCTTTCAAATTCGCTACCCCGGATACATACGACCATCCACAATATGCCGAAAAGGGGGTTTTCTTTCTCAGAGAGGAGTTCACCTTCATCCACCGGCCGTTTTATGGTTCCTTTGAGAAAATAGATAATACCTTTCGATGGACGAAACAAAAGAAAAAGAAACAACAAAGGAATGAATAGGGGATACTCCTAGGGCCAGAGTGGAGGTCCTCCGCTCTCTCTGAAAGACTCAGTAAAACTTCAGACGGGAATTTGTCAGAAACAGCCAAATCTCATCTCAAAATCATAATGCTTCATCTGATACAATCATCACGAATGCCTGATGGAAGTAAGAACAGAATGGCATGTTGATGCATATATTCTGAATTACCTAATGCTCTGTTAATTGTAGTATCAAGCAAATTTTATACCTCTCTGTATTGCAGAATAATTCAACTGCGAAGAAATCGAGTCAAAATTTGCACCACGGGGCAAGAAAGAGATTTAGCATCAGATAAAAGTTGGGACAGCATAATTTTGCAAGGAACATGAACTTAATTTAATTAAAGGGATGGTTTTTCTGGGACTGGCAATGAACAATATGTTCGGAAAAGTGTTACGAAATGCTGGCGTTAATTTCGTCGTAAATTAATTTTTTATTCGATACGTGAAAAAAAATTGTAGTCCTCAGTATTTAAATTAAGAGTGCTACTATTCTAATATCTATGTTATTTTCTAAAATATTAAATTAGCAATTTGAATTTTAAACAATTACCTTAGAAAATGATGATAGCACACCAATTAATATTTTACTTTCTATCAATTGATTTGGTGGTATTTAAAATTTTTGTAATATTTGATGTAATTATCTGATGTAGTTGACCGTAATTTACTTGGTTTACTTTATTGTAATATGTTTTGGGTCTAATTTTCAGAGCTCTCTACCAGGTTGACTTAAAATGATTCTTTCTCAGTGTATTCGTCCAGATAAAGTTTCTTTTCATCTTTGCTTTCCTCAGTAGGTATAGAAGTTTTTTCATACTCCCCTTTTCGATAGCATTTTTCTGCAACATAAATTAGTTTACATACAGTTGATTGTGTTCTTATTCCTAATTATTCTTTATCTCCTTGCAGAGTTTTCGTTCATCTTTCTATTTAAGTCATAGTCGTGAAATTCCTCTAAATAAATTTAAAAGTTCTTCCTGTAGGCGTCAAGAGCATAAAAAACGTAATAATATAATCCTTTTTAATCTTGCAATGACATAATTTTTTATTGGATAATTGAAGCAGCTAAATTAAGTTTACCCGATGCCTACAGAAAAAGGTGAATTACGCAGAAATTTCAGGCCGAAATAAGGAGATCCGATTTCCATTCATTTTTTTAATACTATGCTGCTGACATAGTAAAAATTAACACTAAATTTAAACTAGATTTCATGCTAATAAAGACGGTACAAATACGTTCAACGCGTTTCACAACGGTTTAAAAAGGCGCCTTCCTTCCAAGAGCCAATAGAATGCGTGGAAAACTCTAGACTCGCTCCCATCGAGCTTCACGTCTGTTATGCGGGTTGCGGCTTAGGTGGTAAGTTTTTTTTGGAACTAGCTGTACATATTGATTCTCCAATAAGCAGTATTTTCATGATCATTGGTTAGTGAGCATCGTAAGTAAATTCTGGATTAATCGGGCTGATAAAACATTTCAGCCTTACCGGTGAGTAATATTTCATTAGATACTTAAAGATAAAATTTGCGAAAAGCGTCAGTCTAATATCTTTGGGATAAAAGATATATATATATATATATATATATATATATATATATATATGGGGATTGTATTTTAACAGAATGGATACGGAAGTGACCATGGCCAGATTATTCTATCATGTTTTTCAAGTAAGATTAGGAAAAGGAGAAAAAAAGATTCTCAAACTTTATAGAGAAAGAGCTTATCCTAGATTGATATTAACTATGCTATCTTATCTTATCATAATTTTCCAAAGGATGAAGGGTAGTCATATATACAGCATAAGATATGAGCTTTAAGAACCTTAAATTCGCTTTGGATGTATAATATCGTTCTCTAGATCTAATAAGGCATTCTATGACAAAATTATAAGCTATTTCCCCATATCCAGGGAATAAATAAAAATAAACCACTAGGAAACTAGTTCCTAATCCATTAAAAAATAAAACCGCAAAATACTACAGAGCACAAGTAATCAAAAACACGGCATATTTCGACATGTTTCATTTCCTTTCATTGCGTGGCGTTTTGCACACCCTAACATTCATAAATAAGGAAATAGTTTTCTTTGTGAAAATTGTTTCCTTTTTTCATTTTTTCCTTAGTCATGGAATGTCAATCGCCAATCTATTTTTTTTATTATCTATCCATATCTTCAATTGCGTTTATATTCAATCAATTTCCGTTCGATTAATAAATTGCAAAGATTTTTGAGTAGCTTTGTGGTATTACATGAAAGGAGAAATAAGCAGGAATTTTTTAACGAGGAACAGGACACAGTTTCCCTATATATCCTAAAAACAGAATATATTTTCCTAGTAAAAATTCCCTGATTTATTTATCCTTCCGTTCGATCGTTTATTTTTAAAATAGAAGAAGAGAATGATGATGAAAATTTCACAAGAAGGCAGGCCACAATACGCAAGCCAAACGATGGTATATAAGAATGGGATTCTCACGGTAATACAAGACAGATCCTTCCGAAAGTTGTGGGGAGGACGGGAAGAAATGATTATGTGACGTGACCGATTCCCAGAGGAGCTTGTGCCAGTCTCGTAGAGAAAGATGCATCAATCGTTCGCAGTGAATCACCATACATAAGGTCAAGGCTTGTCACTCGATAAAAGGTGGAGGGAGTCATCATTTTAACAGCCTCTGCCAGCAATGGAGAAGGTTTCTCTTTCTCTTACCCCTCCTTCCATTTCTTTAGCCGCTTCGAAGTTGAGATGCTTCCTCCAAGTACTCTCACTACAGCTCTTATTCCTTACGTATTCTCTTTTCTCCGCCTCTACCTACACATCCTTCATATTTTACACAGCTCCTTTTCTTCCTCTGTTCTTATCCAGAGTTATTTTCCTTCAACCGTTCCTCCTTTCCCGTGAAACCTTCCCATTCACCCTTTTGTTAGCTATTTTCCCCTCTGGAAGCATGGCATGAATATGTATACTCTTTGCCTTTCTCTTTCTTTGCGCAGAACTCTCCGGAAACAGTGAGAGCTAATTACGAGAAAATTTTCACGATTTATTCTAGTACATTCTCCACGAAGAATTTTTCCACTCCAGCTGTATATTCTTGGTTATTAACAAGACCGTTTCAGCTTATTCAAGCTTACTTGTGACCGTTATTTGAAATTTCCAAGATTTAACATCTGGTCGAAGAAATATAGTGTATAATCTCTGAGACTTATTTGTATGGTAGCTTGAATTTAAGATTTTTCTTAAGCAGTGGAAAACATGCCTAAAAATTTTCTCATACTAAGGTGAGAATATCCCTGTTACGATATTTCGTACTACAGAAATTATCATAAAATCGCTGTGAGAGAACGTTCTACGAAAAGTCCAATGCTTTTATAGCATGCAGTATATCTATTCATACCAATTGAAATCTCCGGGTTCGAGTATCTGTCTCATCAGCCTTTTTTACTTCGCGATTTATTGTGTGATATCCCTTAAAAGAATTCCCAGCTAAGAAAATCCTAATATAAAACGTTTGCAGTAATTCATGTCCCGGGACGTACTGAACATTCAAATTTATTAATAACCTTTCCTTTGTAAAGATTATTTACATAAGGATTGCCAAAAATATTATAAATGGAAATAAATACTCCTTGCATTATCCCTAAGTCAAGACGATTTCAATGAAAGGATTTTTTGGCACATAAACATGGTTTATTTTTATTCTAAGGATCTCTATGAGTCCCAGAGTAATTTAAATCTTAAATATAAGTCTCACCCTTTGCTGGGAAGGAAGGAAAAGAGAAAAATATAATAAATCGCTTGCTTTCCAACTCATACCGAGTGATACAACACGAGTTATACGCAAAACAGCCGCCTTAATTTCTTTTAAGGACATCAAAAGTATTAAAATATTACTCAACTATAAAAAAGTTTACAAAATTACGAAAGGATAGCAAATGGATGATTGAGAAGGTAATAATGATGACGAAATAATTGCAGAAAAAGTTCTCTTTCTGCCCGTTGTTACTACGAATTTACAGAAAATTCTGTTGATTCTGTAACAATAAATAGAGAGAAATATGTATCATCTTTTTGGCGTTCTTCTTGAGAGAGCGAAAAATGATATTATATGGTTGGGTAATGCTTCCTAAGCTTTCTAGTTTTTTTGCTGGTTTCCTGTATTACATGATTGGGGATGATCTCATTCCAATTCAAAGAAACGATGAAGCATTTGCAGGCACTCAACCGCTCAGTCGGAACCGGAATGCCAAATAACTTTGGATGGAACCTCTTCTAGGGGATCCTCTAAGCAGGGATCAAAGGCAATCGCATTTATAAGAAGAGAAAATATTAAGTCAGCCATTATTTAAGCCTCCATTGCCTCAATAGACTGCCTTATTGGTCACCAGGCACGTAATGGTAAAAATCTTTCACGTCTATAGATGGATTTGCAACATTTAGGGCTCATACACCGATTTCAAAAATATTTATATCTTTTTGCTGCATGTATTTTTTGAAATATTAGTAAGAAACACATTGAATTGATATATTACTAGTTCAGCTTATTTTTGATAACGAATGTTTCAGCTTGAGTTGTGTAAATGTTTTCTCTGGTTGCATTTCCTTTATTGGATCAAAGGTATGCCAATTAATTGAAAAAAATACTATTTTAAGGAAAAAATAGTGGCAGTGCAATCTAATTTAACGCAGTTATAAAACAAAGTGAGGAGAAGACAGGGAATTTAGAGTATATACTTGGGAACATAGAAATAGACAACTACAGAGTATATAATAAAAAGATGAATAAATAAATAATAAATAACAAATAATGAAAATATATGTTAAATTTAATGCCCAACGTTTGGAGACGCCAATGTCTTCCAACTCTTCACTGTTGAGAACCAAAGCTTTGCAATATTTACCAACTGAATACTAAAACGGGGATAAAATTTAATAGCAAAGTCAGTATTTTTGAGGAAAGGAACGGTTGGACCCCTACCCTGGTGAACGACATCTACCACTTCAAGTGCGACGACTTTCCCAGAGGCTACGTGGGTTAAACGGGTAGTGGCAGTGGGCGATGGTCCACCGGTGGCTTCTGCAACAATCATACGGAGCCTTCGCGAGCCACCTCTTGGAATCCGGGCATCTCTTTTGATAGAAAATGGAATACCTCCATTTCGAAAATAAAGGACGGTCAATGAACTCTGGAGAGCAGCTAGAAATTCCTAAGACCCTTTCTACCCTAATACCGAGATTACCTCTTCAATCGTTTTCTCGATTGTTAAATCCCTCTCTCCACTCGACTTAACCCCTTCCACTTCTCTGCCTACTTTTCTATGTATTTGAGAAAATATTTCTGCTCATGGCCTGATGATGTTGCGAAGCGTTGAAATCATGACCGCAGAATAAAATATATTGTAGAACGCGTAAAAATTTGTATTTTTATTCCTTAGGTCACAATGTCTCCATTCTCTACCAAAAAGACATTCCTGAAGCAACTGATAGTATTTTAATGTAGTGTTGAATTGCTTTCTTATCAAACAAACATCGTTACGATCTAGAAAGATATACTAGTGCTAGAATATCCAGACCAATAGATTAATTCAGATTAAATCAATAAGAAGTATAAGTAACTCGGAAGTATAAACGACGATTGAAGATAAAAATAATCAGTCAGTGTTTCGTTTGCGAGATAAAGGATAAAAAGTTCAGCTTTAACAGGTTTTTTACGTTAAATTTACACGATTTTAAGCCATAAAAATATAAAAGATACCACTTTTAATTTCCATCTCCTTGGCATTAAACGCTATCTACTAGACCAAGAAATCCTTTCTCTCTTTGTTTGTCACCACAGACAGCTTCGAAAATTCTCAGGAAACACGCTGCTCACGTAATGCAATAATCGTCACCGTCTATGAAAGCTAAATGGGCCGCTGACAGTGTGGTCTGGAGAGGAAGGAAGCGGGGGCGCGGAGGATGTGGCGAAAACAAGACCGCGAAGGAGAGAATAGCGCTGACAGAGCGCGGAGATGGAGTTCAAGAGGTGCACGACGCATTCGGAATACATGATCGCTCAATGGGAATGTGGTGTAGGCCGCGAGAGGAGAACGACGTCTACTGGGATTCGAATCGTGTTTTGGACGAAAAATAAAGCGCGAGCGACGAAACTGCGTGTGACCGGGAATACATGCGACGGGTTCTCTCCCCATTTGAGCGGCGAAGATCGATTTTTATAACGGGGCCCATCGGCGCTATCTCACACGCTACGGATGAAGGCTTTTTACCGAGCGTCGAATATACGAGCACTCAAATCCCCGGCACCCATATCCATAATCCGGACAAGTAGAGCGTGAGTTTCAGGTGGCTGTTATTGGAGCGACCTCTCCTTTCCTCACATCTATTAATGAGATTTCATTCCCCTGAACCTCATATAATCTCATTCATGGTTTTCCCGAATGATGCTGACGATCGTAACAACGAACCTCAGAGGTAAATCCATTACTTGAGTAGATGTAATAACGGCTTTCATATGACACGGTCCCTGATGCGACGTTGCAGAATTATATTGTGACTTTAATCATGAGACAGAGTTGTGTATTTTACTTGAATTGTTTCAGTGAGATGGGAATCGGCCCCTATTTGATCGAATTTTGTTAATGATTATATTGCAAACAATATAGTATTGCAAGATGAAAAAAGTCACATGCAGAATAAAATAATTCTACACTTACCTTAATCTCATTTTCTAAGGTTTCGGTGTATCATTCAATCATCAAACATTAAAAGAACGAAATATAAAATTCTGTACTATACTTCAGCGTACTCAAAAGAGATATAGTTACAACTGACCTCCTTTTCAATAAATGAACACTGCGACTAGCATAAGTACCCTTTCCATACATTACTGTTTTGCCTTTGTGAGAATTCAAACGACAAAATATTCACTTGGAAAAGTTTATAGACGATTAATAGGTATTTTACGACTTCTAGATAAGAATAATATAACTAGATTCTATCGGAATAGTAGTTCTATACACTACCGACTACAGAATAAACATTAATAAAGTGAAATTACCTAATACTGAGAAAAAATCTGTAGCCTAACAAACACATGCAGTATGGTGTTTGTTATTTCCTCTTTGTTATTCCAAAATCTTCATTTTTTCTAAATGGTGAATATCCTATAAAGAGAACTTTATCGATCGTACACTCTCCCTTCGGTAAGACGAGACATTTACCGTATATTTTGGGATAAACATGCGGAAAAAACCCGTCTCTGAATCCAGTATAAGTATTTTCAGGAGATTCTGGCCTCTATCGGAACGTTTTATGAGAGCGCATCAAAGCATCTCTCTGAAATTGAATATCGGCAATTTTTTCGTGTACATAATAACATTCCGGAATCTGAAATATGACATTTGAATAATCCAATGCAATCGAAATTCCAATGTCAAACGCAAAGCTAGCAATAGCTTTTCAAAAATGCAATCGATTTTCCTTAAGGTCAACTCATGTAGCGCAAAAAACCAAATTCTTCGACCACGAAGGACGTGAATGCATTTTCACAGGATTTACATTTCTTATTAAATTTCGAAGATTTTAAAAATAGGAACAAAATCTTTTCATAGTGTAAAATGAGCTTCGAGAATGAGCTGGTCCACAATCTTAGTAGCTCTACTTCTGCGGAATGTGACGTTAAACGGGACTTGAAAACAAACACGAGCAGCTACATCATCGTCCCTCCGAGAGAGGACGTGTTCGCCATGAAAATAGCTCTTTCGCGGATTCAGTCCTTCATTCGACCGCTATGAATAAGCGGAAAAATGACTGTATTCGGCGCCGCCAGAGGGAGTGCTTTCCGATCGAATCATCCTTTATTTTCTTACTTTCAAAATGTGATACAATTCTTGCCTCCTTGATTTCAATACGATCTGAAGGAAAAATAAGATTGTCTATCAGTTCACTCAACCAGAGCTGAGAATCCTAGAAGTTCTATGCAAGTATTAAATTAGGGCTTACGTCGCGATTTCCGACGATATTAGCTTATATCATTCAAAAAAGAAAATATAGTCGAATTTGACCGATTTCAACGAACAGCATCGCATGAATCTATGCATTTCAATTAGAGATTTCAAAAACGCTGCGATAGCCGATTTTCGGTATATACGTTCTAGCTCCACGGAATTTAACGGGAAGTCCTGGTGTCCCCGACCTTCTTGGAATCACCAAATGCATGTATTGATAGCTACGCTATCAACCTTAAAGGCTAAAAGCAGAATGAAAAATTTCATTTCTTTACCCCGGTGATCCGGGGATTCCCGTTCCATCCCCTGAAGCTAGTCCGTACATCGACAATCGCACTGTGTTTCAAAACTCTAATTCATTAGGTCGATTTTTTATTCTCTATGCAGTTCAATTTCGCAACTGCTATATCTTTAAAAATTTTCTACTTGTTTTTCGTTCATGTACTTCCAAGCATGAGATAATAACTTCTTAAGAGAAAAAGACACTGAAGCTGACCGATTCCTAGGTCTTATCAGCTCTGATAAATGGCGAAGCTTATCTAACAATTAGCGCATAACATGTATTGGGATGTCGTGTACTGACAAACGTTTTATCGCAATTAATATTGGATGATTCTTTGCCGTGTATATTCATGATAATTGCATTAATCTCAGAACTGTCCGAATCGTACAAAATATTGTTTATTATAGACTATTATATTACTGCATATACTACAGGAAAACTGCAAGTTGTTTATTAAGATATTGATATCTTATCTGATTAGAAATCTTTAAAAAGTAGGTAGTATTTTCCGTTCCTAACTTCGAACTTTGCTGTTAATGACGGTGTGAAGGAGCACAAAAAGCCAGTTTTTCGCGCACTCTCGTCTTATTCACACACTAGTTTTCCGCTATAAAACGGTCCACGAAATATCGCAGGCAGAGCCGCTGCCAAATCTTTTCTCCTCCCTGAGCAAATAATGACACCCATTTCCTTCCCATTTCTTCGAACCCCAGAATTGTATCCACTCGAAAACTGCCGCATCGGGTTTTTCCTTAGATCGGAAAAGAAATACGAAATGGATTTCATAATAAACAGCCACAATATATTAAATTAAGCACCATTAGTAAAACATATAACATAGAACATCCATTCATAAAATATAATTTTCGTATAAACATGAGCACTCCAATTTATTGGGTTAATAGCTGGACAAATAACTTCTTTTTTATCTTCTTTATTCGATGATAATATAAATTAATGAATAATTAATTTGGATTTGCACTCATCTGGGTTTTATGTCTAATAAAATCCTTATCGATTTAATAGCATCACACGCTGAGAATTTTAGCAATGTGACACTTAAAAGTCTCAAAACTAGGAAGATAAGATGCATATAAAATACTTACAGAAGCCAGAAATGATAATGTATTTGAGTATTTCTTCGAATGAAAACCGTCTAATTTGAGAAGGCGTTAAAAGTCTGTTAAATTACCTCTTCTAAATCAAAAATTAGACCCGTCTCCGAACTACAGATTGCCTTCTTTGAAAGCGATAAGATAAAGGAGTTCTGAGAGACTCGTACACATTAGAGAATACGACGTTAACTTTCGTAACGGAAACAATACGCTTGATGATATTATATGAAGGGAATGCTCATTGACTTCCATATGAATACGTCGACCGTATGAATATATCTATAATGCAAGGAAGAACGCACTATATTGATAGGCAGCAGAGGAATAGAATCAACTGTTTTCATGAACATATTTCCCACTACTTGTCTTTCCCTCAAAAATTAATGATATACTATAGTTCCTCTATCGTTCGAGCGGTCGAGTCGGTGACAGCGATAACATTTTCTTCACTCGTCGTTCTATCATCGATCTATCAGAGAGCTAACACAAATCACAAAAAGCTCTGCGATGTATCAAAAATTTCCATCGGAATAAAAACTATTTATTCCTCTTTATAAGGCATCGTACTACAAGTCCGCTCTTCATTCATGTTTGAAAATGAAATCTTATAGCGATGTATTATTATTTTATATTATGTTTACTATCCGTTCATTATCAAATAATTACACATAGCTCAAAGATAAGCATCCAATAAAGAAAAGAGCCCAAAAAAGAAATAAAACTATTGGAAAAAATGAAGTCAATGAATGAACGAAGCCAAAAGATATTGCCCACTTTCATATTCTACGCTCAGCGTCATTAGGAAACTTTTGTTAAAAATATAACAATAAAAATCAAATGATCGATTGTATGGTTTCAGTAGAAAATTTCATTGCAAACAGAGGAAATTTATTTTAATAAAAACTCGTGAATGCAGAATGGATATTAAAGTAAAAATGTTGTCTCGATATTAATTTTCGCAAAAAAGAGTCCCTCGATTTAATAATAATTTAAATTGAATTATTACGTTTAATTATTTGCCGTGAAATTCAATCGATGTATTCGCAGCTCATTTAGTGGTTCTTGATTTTGTTCAGCTGTATTTACGTAATATTTCGTTGAGCATTCAAAACATAACTGAAATGCTGATAACATGGTCAAAGTATACTAATGATAGCTCGAATGACAAAGAGAATTTCCGCTAATGAGTTCAGAGTGACGAAAGAATGAATGAAAAACTACCCAAGAAAAAGAAACGTTATATTTCCGACACGAGACATTACATCCCCAGAGGCTGACTCTTACTTTGGAGTACATAATGAAGTAGTGAGCTCTATGAGCTTGTGCAAGGAGAGCATTAGCCTTAGGGGAGAAAGGGAAGGAGCGGATATGCAGAGCATGGCGAAAGAGGAAACAAAGACGGATTTTCACGAGGCGTCATGGCTACGAACTTCTAAATGAGATCCTCACTTGTTACGAAAGAGAAGAAAAAAGATGCGAGGAGCGTGAGACTTCGAAACAAGAGAAACGTTTATCCAGGAGGCGAAGCATGGACCTCGAATGGCGGGCGTGACCTTCGACCTAAAGCAAGTCTGAGGGCACATGAATGAATACAGACCTGCCCTTGCAATCTCCAAACTACGGCCATTACGCAACACCTCTTCGGACGAAACAAATTCCATCATCCCGGTCCGACAGCCGTCTCCCGCACGCGTGAATATTTCAAAGCACGCAGACATTCGCGCGTGTGCGAGGCGCGGATAGGAGCCCTCGAGAGAGAAATGCTCCATTTGTAAAGTTTATCCCTCGAAGTAAATTTTCAAGATCCAATTAAGCCGCAGGGGCAAAAGCCTTGAATTTTGCATTGTCTCCACGGAAGCGAGGCTCAAAGGGTCACCAAAGATGGCTTCCCGCAAAGCGGACGGCCTCCCACGTCCCATATAAAGCCTGCTTCCCTTGTAAAGGCAAAGACATCCGGGCACCACTCCGTCCGCTATACACGTCCTCTCAAAGTGCAGGGCGACTGACTCACGATTAAGAAGCGATTCGCCATTTACATACACGTTTTTGCGGGCCTTTTTCCCTTTCGCTTCTCCATGCGAGAGATCTCGTTTTCTTTTTCTGCTCCACGTCCTTTTCTGTTTTCCGGGCGTTCAATCTCCCAGTTCCGTTTTCTTTTGAGAGACTCGGAAAGGGTCGAAGTTTAGTGTTCGCAAGGGGTAAAATTGATATTGTGGAATTCGATTACTATCCCTCGACGCTAAACTCTGAAAATCTCTCTCGGCAGCTACCCAAACTTCTCCTCCTCCCTTTCCATGCTAGACATCTTACTCTCTCTCTCAATTGAGACGCGCGAGTTTGGTGGTAAACATTTCCATTCTGGAAGTGCCTCAAAAGACGTTTGATGTTTCACAAACTCTCGACGGAGACACAAGGGAAACTCATTCATTTCTCCAACTTCTATCAGAAGATTAAATCGCAAATGCTTTCACTGTTTCCGACCGACGATAATTAATTCTGAGGCATAAATTTCTTGCCATCAGAAATTAATCAAGCAAACGAATGTGACGCAATCAAATTTTTATTATACTAACCAAGTATCTTCGTTGGGCCCCAAAATGACTTAAGGGTGCCTCTTTTGGGCTGGCCATGTGGCTTTGCCGCGATGCCTCCCACGCTCCTATCAAGCCAAGATTATATTCTTTCCTGGCATTTGTGCGTATTTCAAAGAGGCTGGTGAGGCCAAAATAGGGAGGTAAGCGTAAAACAAGGATTCTCATTTCCTATTGATCTCAAAATTGCTTCTGCTTACATGCACTACTGGGTTACAAATAAAATAAAACCGTAACAGATGTGTGTATATAAAAAGTGAAAGGTTAAAGGACGATAAGAAGTAACTTCCTCTAATGAGATTATTATATCATGTAAATCAGCTATTTATTTGAAAGAAAATTGAAAGTTTTGATAAATTTTTCAGTAATTGCTGGAGACATGAAAAGGGATTCATCGCGCGATATGAAATACAAACCCGCCTTATTATGAGGAATTCTCGAGGCTCGCACTGAGAAAGCGAAAATCTAAAAAATGCCTAAGAATTTAACGAAGAGTAAGTAAACTCCTATCTAAAACGGAGACCTAAGTAAGAAAGACTTCTCTTCCCGTGATTTTCTTTAGCCCTCTGCGCCGCTTTCCTCAAGAGATATTACAAGACTCCTCGTGCTGGAGTTTTCCAGACACTCCAGATGAAAAGATTGCTTTCCGCGGAGATTACGATTATGCCTCCTCGTTACCGCATCAGACAGAGGATTTATTCAGCAAAAAATCTCAAAAACGGCATAAAAGGGTACTTGGCCTTTTGAGTAGCGAGATGTGACGTTCGCGAAGAAGTTACACGCGGCTGAAAAATTATAATCATCACTTTTTCTCGGCGTCGAGGGGCCCTAGGTATGAAAATATTCGCTCTATCGACCTCAGAATCCGCCTGATGACATCATTCACCGAAGCATTCGCTTATCGAGAGCTCTTTGCGTGTGGCCTATCAACCGTTGAATCCCCTAAGGTTTTGAAATTCAATTTCCGACACAATTTCCCCGTCTTCTCTCTTTGTTCGCTCGTATTCGCTCCATCGCTACGGTTCCTATCTCCCGAGAACCTGCTCACCCTTTCCTTCCTGAAACAATCGCCCTCTTTTCCCTTTTTCCACCTTTTCCATCCTTTTTTCTCCTTCGAGACCCCGACCTGCTCCTTCTCTCCCATACACTTTTGTCTCAACACGTTCTCCGTTTTGTCGAAAACTCGGGGAGCAACTTTTTTCGTCCCTCTTTCCCGCTGCTGTGCTCATCATCTGCTAACCAAACCCTTCGGGATCCCATCATGCTCCTCGCTGTATTATCTCATTAGCACCAGATATCCAAGGGTACGTAAACATAGTTGCGGCAACAGAAAGAGCTATCCCCTATGTCAGTGGTGCACAACCTTTTTTCCTGGAGAGCTAGACTACACATTACTCGGGTATTGACCAGCAAACGTTGAGTTCATTTAAGGAAAATGTTGTGTTTTACGGAAATTTTCGCCTTCATCGATGACAATATGCTTAATTTTTTGAGATTTATTAAATCAATTCGTTTGGAGATTAAATATATCTCCCTAGCGCTGCCAAAGGAAATAATAGTTATAACGAGAGAAATGCGTCATTATCAGTTAAAAATTTCATTCCTATATCTTCACGAAAACCGGAGAATTTTAGTATTTAGCAATGCTTAAGAAAATTAATTACGCTTCTGAGAATATAAAATTAAAGATACTAAAATTAAAAGATACATCATCTTATGCATATGTGGCATTCTTCCAAAAGGAAGTCGGGATGTACTTTTGGTTATTATCAGTTTCCTCTAACTCAACGTCAATTTCCATTGAAATAGAGTTTTCCTAAAAAAGTAGAGTGCTTATGATATTTATTCGTTCAAAATCTCATACGAACTCTCATGCAATCATTTCATAAAACGGATATGCAATAGTACTAATTTAAATTCATTTGCTTGTTCTTCTCTTCGGAAACTCATTCCATGTAGTTTATATTTCAAGTCAATACTTTCGTTAATTAATCACATTCAATTAATGAATGAAAGGGGTTTTATAGGGATATATGGTGTAAAAAATACGTTTGTTTGCGTCCAAAAACGTAATGGCAAAGTAAAAAGATAGATATTTTAAAGAAAACGTATGGTATGCACTGGTTACGCTATTGCATCTCATGGTCTCAGAGGAATAATCAATGAATCACGTCGATGACGCGCTAATTTTATCTCGTTTATAAGTATTCAAATTGCGAAAAAAATCAACTGTAGGCGTAAAAGGAGAAGTTAACAGAACGGCGGTAACAAATTCACTTTCTCTAACGTTGAGTAACAACTGCAGTCTATTGACCGTAAACGAGTTTAATCATTTATAAATATTTGAAGAGTTGGAGTTATCCTGAATTGAAACACTAAGCCTTTTATACTTTTAAAGACTAATTCCTTAATGAATTTTGAAAGAGATTCTTGTTTCAAAGTAAAATTTCGTCAATCTCAACCGATTTATTTTTCAACGCAATATTATATACCTCGCTGTCCAGCTACACTATCTATAAAACTTTACTTGCTAGAGGAAAAGACAGATCTGGTCCATTACTTATCAGAGATAAACTATTGGAGTACGATAAGAATCTAGCTCACCTCAATTCACGCTGGCAACCTGTGGTAGATTAAAAAAGGAAGACGTGATTTTAAATCTTCCTTCAAAGTTGCCTTTCGATCGCAGAGATACGAACTTTTCCAGCCTTAACCCCTTTATTCTTTAAAAATTCAATCGCCTTTGTGAAAGTCTCCGCTTGACATATTTTTTCGCTTCCCAGCAGTCGAAATGACGCGATCACTCAAAATGAACGCAGGCAGTTTTCGTTTAGCGGGATTCCATCGTTTGGAAAGGAGGAAAAAAGGTTGCGGGAGAAAAGAAATTCGTATAACTTATACGCAAGGAGTTTTATAACGTGCAAGCAGTTATGAAATACTGCTGGAGTAAAAGAGTGAGCCTCATCTCTGAACAGCTGTTTCCCTCTCTCCCGCCATTCCGGAACGCGAAGAGACAAAAAGGGTAGAGCGAGATGACGAAGGAATAAAAATAGAATCCCTCTCTCTTTTTATGAGCTCTTCCAATGGCAATGATATCGACCGGCTGAGATAACGAAGCTTATCCGCGAGTGGTGTCACTTGGAAACAAAAACTCTGGGGGAATCAAAGCGATAAGACAGATAGCGAGGCATGCTTGCGCCGACGGAAAGGCAAAGCGAGAGGAAAAATAAGAGAAAGGGATGAAGAAAGAGAACAAAAACGGAGGCGCGAGATGAATCGAAAGAGGCAGCTTGACAAACGACTTTTACCGCGAGAGATTCAGCTACTATGGCTCTTTGTCAAGCCCAATCCCTCATTATTCTCACAGAATGATGAAAATAACTTATCCTAGCGTTAGTTGGTTCAAAATAACGTATCCTAGCGGAAAGTTGATTTTAGAAATAATCCAATAACACTGAGCAATGGGAGGAATCTACCAATTTCGTATATTTCGTTAACTCGTTACTATATAATGAGTAATAATCGTGGATTAAAAGGCTGTCTAAGAATTTCACGTAAGTTCTGTAATGTGATATCATAAACCTGATGAAGTAAATATTTCTGTAAATTTCATATGTACGAAATATCTAAAAACTTTAATAACAGTCAGAAAATTATAGAGAAAGAAACATCTACTTTACAATCGCATTCATGGTGTAAATGTGACAATGAACGGCTAAAATAACACTTTTACAGAATCATAACCTTGTATTAAACATTGCGTTCAACTTTAAAACATCGTCTAACAAATTTCAGTTAGGTAAGAAATAAAATGTATGTGTACATACTGTGTTCTTTTGAAGTGAACTAGAATTTATGCAGCAAAAGAAGTCTGTATTCTATCTATGAATTAATTACATGGTAACGCTATTATTTCATTTAAATAGATTAAATTTAATACCAGTTTTGACCCTCTGCATTTATTTAAACTTTTATGTTTCAATAGTAATCATCAGTTGGTATACCATCATCAGTTTATGAGGCACACTCTTTGAATAAGAGCGCAAAGAGAGATCAAAAACTCCTTTAGATAAAATGAAAACTCATCACAGTAACAGTGCATTTGTAAAGATTTCACCTTTTTTTAGACCATACGTGGATAGGAAATAAAAGAGAAACCTTTTGCTAGTTTCGTTAGGAGGAGGTACTAGTTTTTTTGGAATTCCCTTAACGATGAATTGAAAAGAAAGTATAAATGAACATTTTCAAAAAAATGTTAAAGATACAAATAAAACGATGCAGTGACTTACTCGCAACACTCCAAATAAGTCTAGAAAAATGAGATTTGCAGTCCTAAATCCCCGCGAGTATCATATTAATTAAGCCCCACTTCGCTCTGTCAAGGCACGAAGGTTTTCATTTTTCGAAGTTCGAAAATGAAGGCTTCACTGCGCTGAATTCCGCGTCAAACTCAGTTCACCAGAAGTGAGCGTACGTACATACCTACTCCCCCAGGCCCGTCAGTGATTACCGTGAATTTCGGCAAAAAGTTTGCATGGAGTAAAATATATTTTTTACCCTGAAAATGTGCGCCGAACATTTCACTGTTAGCGGAAAAAATTCCACTCCAGGATATTATCGGAGCAGATAGGAGTAAAGGAAACTGCTGAAAAATTCCTTGATGATACGATTATAAAAGCAGTATGATGCATGACTACGTCCAAAATCAAAAGCAAAAGGATTGAGACGCGTGCCATGTGCAGATCATGTCGGATATGCGCATTCTGCCGGAAATACGTATTATTACGTACGCCAACTAGATTTGTTTCAGGAAATTCTCTGAAGCTTATCAAGTATTATAATCATCACTTATGTATAATGAGAAGTAATTTTATTCCGAGTTAGAATCGGTAATTAGCTTATTACGGATTAATGGGGTAAAACTTCCCTGGTTATGAAAAAATTCATCGTTGGGATCACGGTTGCACGAATCGACTGCTAAACCCGGCAGAAACAGTAAGTCTTCAGGGTAAAGGGACCCCAACATTTTACTTTTCAAAGGTACAAGTTGTTAGTATTAATAGCATTACCTAAAATAAAAATGATTTACATCCAAGATTTTAGAATACCTTCGGTTGATGATTTTATCATACGCCGTCAATATCGAGGTCAATAGACGAAGCCAAATTGTTGCTGTTTCGGGACAGCTATTGCTTCTTTTTAAAAGTGGTTATTTTGCACGTTTTGTCATGGTGCTGAGGTTATTTTGCACGTGTTGGCTCCCGTCGAGAATCGAACCCAAGACTGCTTCCATCAAAGGCAAACGAGTTACCCACTTAGCTATCAAGGGGCCTCATTTTTATAACAGGTCAATTAGCAGAAGAGAAACCTCAGAAACATACCAATACATCAATTAGAACCTACTACAAATTCATGAACACTCGAACGAGCATGAAACTAAATGGAAACTCTACCCTCGAGCCACTAGTAACAAAGGAAAATGGCCCAACAACACCCGTCATGGTAGTATTAATAAGTCATTAACATTTGAGGAGGGAGGAAGAGTGGGTAGGGCGAGGTCAGCCGTGGGATGAGGCCTTCGGAGAGCGCTGGGTGGGCGGAGGCTCCACAAAGCCGTCGCGAACGGCTGCGAGGCACGGAAATGCATCTGAGCCGGCACTCGCTTCGATGGGATATAATGGAGAGATGGCCGGAGATGAACGCCCTCCACTCCATGGAAACACGAGACTCCATTAGAACTGGCGCGGATCCATCTCCCAGACGGAATGGCGAGGATTTCTTTGCGTGCCACTTCCCCTACCAGACGTGTTTTCTCCTTTTATTTATTTCGTGGACGAAACGACGCCATTCAGAATAGCAATATAATGTCGACAGATGAATATAATCGCCTATTGCCTCCCGTGGGATACGAAACCGGTTGCCGAAGCTGTAGCAGATGTCTGAGGCGGCGTACTCTACTATATACTTCAGTTTTTGAATGTCTGTGGATATGCATTATGAGAAAAAGTGAATCTAATTTAAAACTCATTCCCTTGTCGTTAAATGAATACTTATTTATATTTCAAAATTTGAGATAATCACTCTTACCTCCTCTTCGATAGTTCTTCCTATCGTAGGATAGCATTATAAATTTTCTAAACCACGCGGACTAATCAGCAAGAAACACTTAAATTAGAAAAGCCCTAATTCCTAAAAAAAGGTTAAGTATCTTCGAATATCATTTCTCTGCAGATAACATCAACGCCAAAAAGTACGTTTATATCAACCCTAATCATTAAAAACTATACAAACCGAAAGACTATATAGAACGGAAAACATACCTTATCACCAAAACATAAAAACCCGAAGAGCCCAGCGGATTTGATGAAAGCGATCCCGGATTCGAGTCCCGGTGGCGATTCTTATGTGCGAAATGACTTCAGCTGTCGTAGCACTTATAGAAACTGTATTACCCGGAAAGGTTGGTTGGCGGCTTTATACAATTTTGATAATTAACTCCTATTCTATTTACACATACGAGTACTTTTCTGAGACAAAAATTTCTTCAGGGTAAAATCTAAGAAGCATCTTTTCGTAGAACATAATCAATCACGTAAGGTCTATGATCCTATGATCACTATAGGTCATTGGCGATTAAAATTCTCAATTATATTTCTTAATACTAAATTACATTACCGCGTGATAAGCATTACAAGGATTACTACATCAAGTAAATACACCAAAAAGCTTCATATTCTAATATTAAAAATTTGGTGACTGAGAAACTAGGAATAATGCAGGAGCTACCCCGGTCGGAAAAAGAGGCATAAAAAACATCGAAACATTGGTGTTGTATCTCGTTTCATTCTAGGTGGAGAAACATTCTGAAAGCCAAACTTTGAAGTAAAATTAAAAACATAAAACTCTCATCACAATGGCCATTGTGGGAGTCCGACGGCCGTGACACAACGTTACGTCACGACCACTCGGAGGTTAACAAGTTTAAATGAGGTTCTCTGAGCCCCGCAGCCTCTTCAGAGCAAACAGCACGTCACCATCTCGTTGAAGATGTACCCAAATAATTCCGTTAGTTTCATCCTGTAGAATCCAAAAAAAGCGAAAATTCCATCCGTTTTTTCCCCTTTCGGCATGATCAAATCCTTTGAGTGCCTTCGTTCACTATCAGCAATTAGAGGTTCACGGGAAAAAGGACTCAAAGAGCGTAAAAAACATGTCCCAATCGCTGCCGGCTCCCGAACCTGCCCATCCCAATGAAGTCGGACTCCACCCCGCCGACGTCTTCCTCAATTATACAAGTAAAAATTCCATTTTCAGTTTTTATTTTTCTGGGACAAAGAAAAGGGCCCTTACATCCTGATCATTGAATTTGGGAGAGCCCTCTTCACATTCATCCCCTTCTTCTTCCGTGAGATGTTTTCCCCTTTTTGTCTTCGATGCCATTGTTATCAATTCCATCCCGATTCCCTCCAAGGCTCTCCTTTGCTTTCACTCAGCTTTCCCGAGTATTGGATGTCAACTCTCCTTACACGCACTCACGCGCTCATTTTGTCTCTGCCGCGGATAATACACCCTCCTCCTAGCGTTACGCTATTTTATTTCAAGCCTTTTGAACTTCCTCAAGTCGACTTCAAACATCGATACTATAACATTATGACATTTTCTTTCCGCTTCCAAGAGGAACAATAGGAGAGAAGCTGAGGATGAGGTCCATTGTTGTCGAAGAACGTAACTAAAGGAGTAGTTCCAAAGGGGTTTCTTAGGATGAAAATTCTCCGTCAGACTTGGGAGAATGTGCAAGTAGAAACTTTGTGCACAAAGAAAATGAGGAAAGAACAAAAGAGTTGCTATCACAGAAGCTAATGGTGATTGTCTGTGCTGAACTATGTGCAATTTTTAATACAGGAATCATAAAGGAGAAAGTCAGGAAATCTATTCAAGATTTCAACCCAAGCAAACCTAATCGATGCATGAGATTTGCTGCGAACAAAGAGAATTACTTTCCTCGTGAATGTACAATATTGGGTATATAGGGCCTGTGTGTGTCCCTGTAGCACATACAGTTCAACACTTAACGGACAATAACCCCTGCTTGCTGAAAATGCAAACGATTTTTCATACGGACTAGAAGGAAATCATCCTTTCAGAGAGAAAATTAAAGAAAGCAGTGTTCCTGTAATAACTCTTTTGGATGACCGAAGTGATCTGAATTTGTGACAAGTGGAGTTTAGAGAAATCATACTTTAGTGAAAACATCCTACTAACCAAATTATACAGGAAATTTAATTTGTTTGCTGTAAACCGGTGGTTCCCAAGCTACCGTAGTAATACTCCAAAGTACAAGACTTATACGTCGGATCTTGTGGTAAGCTAAATATTAGCGGAAAATGGTGTTTGCACTCACACGTAGAGTCTATTATTTTTTATTGAGTACTTGAAGTGCTGCTGTTTGTTGAAAAATGAAATTAGAGCAATTTTTTATGCATAAATTTAAATCTTATAGGGTTCATTTCAAGCAAGGGATTTCCTAGAAAAGGTTGCAAGGTTTAGTTTAGGTCAGAAAAATTTGAAAACTGCTGCTACATACATGAATGCTACATATGAATGAAACTGAAAATCCGATAAAAATAAACGATTAAGGCTTATTATGTTGCAAGTTTTAAAAATTTAAGATGCAGAGCTGTTGCTTTCTAATTTCCTTAGATCAATAGTTCTAGTCAAAGGTATTTTTCAGTAAATTCTCAAGATACATTTACATATATATTGTATTAAATATACGGGGCCTTTAAAACAGCCTATAAAATGTACCGAAAAAATTGCAGCTGGCGACAAAATAACGCTCATTAATTAGTGAACAAATTACGCTAACGAATGCGGAGTCGGTTAGCACATCAGAGCGATAACCCACTTCACTTCCAATCTCTACTTGGACGGTTGAAATTTCTGTATCATCAGCACATCTTCCCAAAGGCAATCACGCCACCTCAGTTAGTTGCGATAGCATGGAAACCGAATTTCGCGACCCTGTTTCGGAAGCCAGGTGACGGCGTCATCGCCAATTTGCTAATGGGTTCATCAAAGGGATCCGGAGGCGCAAAACGAAAAGCACATTTCTAGAGTCGATCACTGCCGTTATCTTCCTTAACTTGTCCAGAGACTCCTCTATGTTGTGATGGGGCGATGAGAGATTTCTTTCGAGTGATCCGACCGAATCTCACGCACGTGATAAACTGTCTGGCACGCGTTAAAACGGTATTCCTCTTCCCTGCGGAGGGCAACGACTTCCGGCCGTCGACTCCACTGGAGGTTAAGCGGAATAGCCGTAGATCTCGGAAGAACTTAAGAAATACCGAGCCTCGAAGAAATAGGTAAGGACGTCGCGGGCAGCCGTCGAAATTACTATGATGTATATCTTTTGCGAGGGTCAACGCCTCTCAACTTAAGCTCGGCAACGATGTCGACATGCAAAGACCGAGAGGTATTTCGCTTTCGCTATATATGGTGGGCAAAGACCTTCGCCCACCACTGATTTCCCTTTCCTCGATCACTTTCCAACCCGAGGGAAGTGGGCGACAGCACTCGCAATTGTCGTTAAAATCTCTCGGAGAAAAGGGCGCTAAAATGCCGAGGTAAAAGTGACCCGGTTCGAGACACTCACTAACGCAGGTGATGGATACTCGGAAGTATGGCCTCTGCTCGTGATAATTGTCACAGGTCGTGACTTGTGAGTATCGCTGTGTCGAAGCGTATTCCTTTCGAAGTGCGTGAAGGAAAAGTTTCTGGTATTCCCGAGGAATGTGTTTACTAAAGCAAAAGCATCGCTAGCATCAAATCACACATTCGTCAAAGCAAAATTTCTGCCGGTGATCGAATTCGGTATGTCAGCTCACTATTTAATCCAATAAATTCGCTGTGTCGTTAAATATAGAATCAAAAATGCAGAAATCTTATCAATATTTTTCTCATGTTTACACTTCTTCCTTACTTTCGTATGCGTATAAGTACGTACTAAATACACAACTTTTGTTGCTTGAGTTTACTTCAAATACGGTGATTTAAACTAAAATTATTCGCAATTTAATAAAACGGCAAACAGGTGGATTTAATAGAATTAAAAATCAAAATATTTACGAGTTTTTGGCTTGTAAAAGAGTTGAACCCGAATGAACTGATTACCAGTTTTTTTTACAGAATATTCTAGTTAAATCTTCATTCCTGGAAATTCAGACTACTGGATACCAAGTTTCACAATGTCCCTTAGAAATATTTTTGTACAAAGATCATTGCTAATAGTCACATCAATTCTTTTAATTTCTAAGTGAATCTCTTAAAAGGGATGCTTCTCACAGGTACTCATTCGCATCATTCGTAGGATTCTAATTTATCTTTAATAATCTTTCTGGTGACTATTCCTTTTAACCCGCAGTTTTTTCTAGTAATCACGAGTGAACTGCTGGCACTTTGGTCGACTCTTACTTTAAGACAAAGGTAAACGAAATCACGTAAAGCTCCTCCGTTCGACAAAAGAGGTCAATCCTCTTTAAAGCCGCTTATGGAAGCAGAAATCCAAAAGTTAAACCGGATGATGTAGCAAAGGCATAAAAAAGGGCGCAAATAATAATTCAACGAAAATATTTTTTACGCAAGAGTTTTATCAGTAAGCTGCCCCTAAGATAGTTGAAGCGAAAGGTTTAAAGAACCAAATGCATGGGAAGCCTTTTACAAAATGAAAGAGAGTAATGAAAAGGAGCGGAGGGAAAGAAAGGATATAAACCCGAGTGCGGAGAGCAAACAGGCTAAGGGCACGGAGCGAAGAATAGGGAAAAGAGTAGCAACAGGGGAAACCTAAAAAGTACATCAAAAGGTTAAACTAATATAGAGCAGATATGCAGAATGAAGAGGAGCATATTTTCCAACTCGGTGGAACGTCACGAATGGGAATTTGGAAAGACCGTTATAGGAAAGAGATGCGGAAGACATCAGAGCGGAAAAGGAAAACGGATGGGAACTGGAAACGCATTTAGTGGTGAGGAATGTTGAATATTGCACTACGAATACGAAGAATGAATTTGTCTCATATGAAATGAATAATAAAACTTTTCTTTCCGGTCGCGACGAGCAAGGAAACTGGCATATGATGGAATTGAGTTCACTTCTGGGAAAGAACTTCTTTCCATTGGATGCGAAACGATATGATTAGCGTAACGTGTGACTTGGGGAAAAGCTTATAGAAATGAAAAATTAATTTCATTATAAGAATGAATGAATTAGGAAGTAACTCAGAAGGAACATATATATTTTCCGTACCTCTCAAAAATGGTAAGACTATATAAAAACAGCAGGTTTTAATAACTCTTCTCTGAAAAGGAAAATTGAAATTTGGAGACAAAACTGATAATAAAAACTTAAAAATTTAAATTAAATGAGAAAAAACCAAAATCTGACTGTCCACAAATTTATTTTTAAAATTGCGACCGATCAGGCAGTGCCTGATGATGAGGAAGTTTTCTCGAAATAAATAATAAATTTGTGGACGTAGTCAGATTTTGTTTTTTTCTCATTTAATCATGAATCTCTTCTACGAATTGTCGCTTGAACTAATTTTCCATTTTTAAAATTTAGTAAAGACAATGTCTAAAGCTATATACCTCTAATTAACGACTGTTAGATATTTTCAAACCATGAAAATTCAGCAGAGCTTACATTTGACGGTTACTTACCGTCATAAAATTAAACGACAAAATCTATATTTAATTTATCAATGAATTCATAGCTTTGCTCATTCCTTCATATCCTTCGCCGAATTACTAAGATAAAAGATAAATTTTTAGATTAGCGGTGTCACTTACATTTCTTTTCGACAGTTCTACTTTTAAAGTTTGAATCTCAATCAAATCATTTCACAACAGAATACTTAGAACATGTGGTTTCAGTTTCGGTTCAGTTTAGCTTTTGACATCTGGCATTTCAATCAGCAAATATAAGATACAAAAAGCGTATATAGACATCGCATTATCTATAAAAATTACGAACTACATTCCGATAAGGAATTCCTAGAAGAGCAGATTGGAAGAGCTTTCCGTGACCTTTAGGACATATTCTCACAAAGGGCTTAAATAATATATGGTATCCATTCCGTAAATGGATTGTAGGGCTGAATAAACTTAGGCGACTTTTGGAGTTCGCATAGTAATTAAGCACAGAATCCTCCTCGAGTTAAGGAGAAATACGCAAGTTTCGCAAAATACAAGTGACGCGACGGATGAAGTAACGGCTGATTAATGTTGTGGGTTGGTACGCAACTTTCAATGGGAAAGCTACTCAGAAAGAAAGCTTAAGGCTAAGGTTTTCTCATATCATGAAGTAAAAATTACATTTTTATGCATTAAATCACATGAAACCTGCGCAAAGTCGTGGGAAGAAGAATATTGATTCCGAAACACTAGCTTGCCTTAGAGGTGGCGCAAACATGGTAAAGAAATGTTTGATATCACGATTATTTATTTATTTCAATTTCAAAATTGAATATTCATACCATCTCATGACTAATGGTATATGAGAAGCTTCCGGTGGACCATGGAGAAATTATTATCTTTATTATATCCATTAATTATATTATGGATTCTCTTGGTGTGATCGATGCAGGGTGAATAAAATTAAAGTGTTAGCATGGCAAAGAATTAAGTGGGGCGTACGAACGCAGGATAATTTGAAAACACATTAGTGGTCTGCAGGATTTGCGAGTTTAGCGAGGTTATAATATAATAATAATAATAAAATGTCTTTATTCGGGCGAGATTGAGACTGAATAGTCTCTTCTTACATCTAATCCTTTCGAATGGTTGGCGACCGCTGGCCTAAAAGACGATGCTACACAATCAAACTAGTACATACATATATATCCATTCAATTAATTAAACATGTGCCTTTCTACAGGAGGAAGAAAAAATAATCTTATCCCTCTCTTGACTGCGCTTTGGTATACCTCAGTTGAAATGAGAAACCTAGCACACTCAATTATTAAATTAAACCTCTAAGACGAAACACTCTGAAAACAGGAGTTCCCAACGAGAAGAGGTTAGATACGGAACGAAGAAACTTCGGAGTTCCAAATTTCAACAAAAAGTGATGATCTGTGAATTGCTCACAATTCCTAAAATTGCAGTTTGTTCTCATTTCTTCCTCAAATTCAAACAAGGTAACTAGATGATACTACAGTAATACCGAATCCTGAGCATCTAAAAACCTTTTAATACGACATTTTTCGTGTTTAACTCGTCTACAATGATAGCTAATAGAATATAAAATGCAGAATTCGAGCGAAAAAGAACGGTTCGTGAAGAATCGGCTCCATGCGGAGGCAGAAGTCGAAAAGAGAAAATAAGGCAGAATCGAAACTATGGTCACGTGAGGAGAATGGGAGAAACAAGGTTCCCGCGGTCGCCAATGGCGATGGAAATCTAGGATACGGGAGTTTGGTGTGAGAGAGGAGAGAGCGGACACTCCGAAATTCGAAGATGAAAGTTGGATGGTAAAGTGATCGAGATCAGTGAAAGAAACATGAAAGTAATAAAATTAGAATACGACCTAACCAATGAAAGTTTATAGTGCCTTCAGAGTTCTTTTAGGCAGATTCAGCAAATACAGGGAGAATGAATTGTTTTTGATTACTCCGGAATGGATGTGGCGGGTGAAAATATGAGATGACTAAATCTCATCACTCCAATTATTCAACTTCCCGCAAAATGTATGAAAAGGTCTATCCGATCTGAGCGATGTTTGGGCACATAAGTTGGGTGGATTCTGCTCGGGACTTTTAGAATGTTTCCTAGATGAGCAAATGTATTTATAGCCGATAATAGCAATAAAATCAGAGAAGTCATAGCGCCATAGAATATAGGTACAAATTCTTAGGCTTAAGGCATGCGTTTAGAAACTGCGGCACATGCGGCCCTTTCGTTTGTTCCAAAAACAAATTCACGAATCAAAATAGTTCTGCTTTCGAGTATCTACATGTAACCTGCAAGTCACCTTTCGGCGCGTGGCAGAAAATGCATGCACCATGACTTTATTTTCATTATAGGATGGTTTCCGCATCGTCGTGGAAAAAATGGATTTATAAAGAGACTTTTCACCTATCTATTTTCCCTTACCTCCCTCACAGAATCAGAATGGCATATTTACGCCGCGAAAGGACGCATAACATCGGCTACATTTTCTAAGAGCGCAATTTTTTAAAATTTATCAAGTAAATTAAGAATTTAATCATCCCCTATTCTCCACAGATTCCCATCCTACGCCCTGAAGAATTTGACAATGAGTAACGCTCACCGATTTGATCAAAAATTCATTACAAAACAAATTGCCCTTCGCTGTACCCTTCGTTTTTACAAATATTGTCGGTAGAGTCCCATAAATTGCATGCATACTTACATAACTAGTGTAAAGTAACATTTCTTGCGAACTTTACTGCTCCTACAATTCCCCGTACGAAGCCGATTTTCTTACTATAAGTGCTTGTCCACGTATATTACGGATGTGGGTACCCTTAACTGGTTAAGTTATTCGTGATTGCTCCTACAAGTTATTAAATTAGGTCGCAAACTGAAAAGTACTTTAATACATTTCTATACGTGTCGCATAGCTTTAATTGGTTCGGGTAGGAATACATAAGTAGACAAACACGTGTATAGCTGTAAGTATAAAAAGAAACCTCTCACTAATAGGCTCACTTGCACATTGAATTTATATTTCCTTGTAATACATATTACTTTTAACGAAAGTACAATGTAAAGAATCGAGAGATTTACATAAAAATAAGAAATTGATATACAGCGAAATAAATATGCATTTGATATATTTCGAGGGATAAAACACAGTGGCAGCCCGTATTCTATATAATTGGCAGGTATACATCCCCAATCACTTAAGGCAGCGAATGGAACCAAATGGAATAAAAAATAGCTGTTTTTTTTCATCTAAGTTCAACTACGAGGAAAGTTTTTCAAACTTTACGATTGAGAATTCCTACGAGAATAACAGATGTTTACAGAAGGTCAATTCCGTCGTAAAATTATAGGATCTTAATCACAGGATATACAGACTCTTAGCCTCGATATGGGTTTCGATGTGGGCGATGACTAAGCACCTCGCTTCCTCCAACAAAGGGAGTGTTCAAAATCTGCAAGTATCTTCGCAGGCGAGCTTTCCTGAGAAGGAGCGGCATTGTTAAAAGTGCGTTGGAGGGAGAAATGGCCTTCATAAGATTATTTTCCCCCTAAAATTTGAAATAAAATATGAATGTTTATGACGAGGTAATGATAAATAAAGAGATTACTTTATATAACTGTTAAAGCATATAAATTATTGGAAAATGAAAAATACACCAATTCTCATAGTTTCTCTGCAAAATTTAAAAATATGCTCTTTGCTGGTTTTCTCTTCACAATCTACGAAAGATGTAGCAACCAGCTTTTTCAAGCTAACTCCACAATCAGTCAGCATTCCTACCTTGGAATTCCATCTCTGGAAGTGATTCATTGCAGCGAACAATCTATTGATTACGGAATACGGTATCACACTCAGGATTGATATCAGAAGAGATAAGTAATTTATATCAAAATACATATCTGTAATAGACACTTCGCGCTCCTGGATAGCCAAGTGGGCAGCGTATTCAGCTTTATTGAAAGCGGTCCCGGTTTCGATTCCCGTTGGGGGTCAATACGTGCGAAATGACCTCCGCTATCGAAGCACCTTAACAATAATACTGTTACCAATAGATAGTATATGCACCAAGGTAATAGCTGGTATCTTGACTCAAAACAAGGGCTTTTCCATGGTTAAGATTCTTCCTCTAATCAGTGAAATTTCTTTTCCCATAAATCTCCATCATAATTCGCTAGAATCATGAATTTCCCTTCATTACAGCACATGAGCAAGAGCTTCCTTGATTAAGCGGTTGACCGCAAAATGAATAAGGTTGAGTTGAGATACGCTTTCGCACAACCTTCGCAATTAAATCTCCCGGAAAGAGATTTGAATAAACGTAGCAGGAGAATTCCCCGGAAAATTACAGCATAACGATGAGGTCAACGAAACCTCTATTCGTGTAATCCAATAAACAAAAATCTTCGACATGTGAACGACAAAAAGATTAATAATTACATTTTCGAAAGCCCCACAACTTGGGTTTATTTAATAATTATCAATTGAAACTACTGCTTTTATAAGGTTGGAGGTTGTCGTTGTAAGATATTTTTCTCGACTTATAAGTTTTATTTGATGAAAAAATTTCAAACGCAACATGTACACTGTCGGTACATTATCTACAATAACCAGGAATGTAAAATACTAAGTAAAATTCATATTAGGTCAACCTATGTAATTCTCCCTTTACACTCATTAATGCTGTTCTTTATTCTCAGACCACTGTCACTTTTCAATATCCTGAAGATCTCAAAGCCTTTCAACGGATCCATAATAAATATTATTCAAGTAGACTTTATTTTTTCCTATTATCATTGTCCTATAGTACAATTTCTATTGAAATAAAATGTTTTATGCATTAATTAGAAAGCATGTTACATTTCATTAGGGAGCAAGTCTATGACGGAAATGTTATTACATAAAATAGTGAAACCTGTCTTAAGCGAAATCCATTAGAACTGCGATGTTTTCCTAGATGTGACAGTTTTACGCTTATTACAAGATCGGCCGTTAACGTTAGACGCACGCCGGGACCAAAATTGTAAGACAGGCTTCCCCTTTACACAGGTTTACTTGAGACAGGTTTTACTGCATTCAGGTTATAAATAAATCATTAATATATATTCGAAATTTGGTGAGTATTATCAATTATTTTTTATTACTATTATTATCTATTATTTCCCTCATATTTCCCAATCCTCGTTAAATTATCCGAGAAAAAAAAGCACGATGATTTGGGAAAAACTGCCCTGGCCTACTGATTTTATGGAATCCTTTCCTCTCCTCCCCTGTTCACCGGATGTACTCTGTTCCTAAGTTGCCCATGAAATATATGAACAAGACTTACCAGAGAGGTTTTTTTCTAAAATTGTGGGTATAAATGAATGAAATGAATATGCACAAAATGAAATGAATATATACATCGATGACAGTGCGCGTGATCCCATGCTGTAGAAGTTCCACGAAATCTAGGAAGGAGTAGGAGTCTACTTAAAAACCTGTTTTCCTAGCATGTATATTTCTCGATATTACTCCATTCGCTGTCAAGAACAATATTTAATTTTTCCGTAATTGTTAATAACCTTTCAATCCGTAGGATATTAATTCTTATCTCGAGTATCTTAGGGACATTCAAGTGAGTTTCGTAAGTTGGAAAGAAATTACTAGCGAGAACAGAGGAAGTTTTAGCACCGCGCAGTTATAAATGAAATGTTTCCTAACAGCAATATACTTTGCAATCGTGGATAATTAGGGTTTCAGAAACAGAATAGGGCGGATTTTAAATATGTTTATGGTAAATTTTTATCGTTTCCATTCTCTGATAACGCGGATGAATTAGAGATTTAATAAATCAAACGAAACAACTTTCCCAGAAAACGTTGTTTCGTTTGAGCAAGTCGACAGAGATTATTATTTAGTTACCTTTCGTAACACATTTGGACCCTTTAATTGAGGATTTTGATCGTATGGATGTTCTAGCATCGATCATCAAATTTAAGGCTAACCATGTCAGAAAATGGAAATCCCTCGCAAAGAGACTCAATTATCATCAAATAACATTGACTACCTTTTAATCGTAAAATGATTACTGTTGGAATACAAGTATAACTGTTTTATTACACTGTGCATAGAAATATTTTTCGGCCATTTGAGATGAAATTTCGAACAGAATGAGAATAAAGACAATTTAAGGAAACATGAGCACAATAATATGAATAAAATATTTTCAATTTTATATTGATGAATGGATCGTCTAAAGAAATTATCAATGAGAAATTTTTACTGGATCCCTACATAAGAAAGATTATATCGATAGTTATCTTGATGTTCTATTTTTCTAAATAAAAAAGCTAAACTGTAGGTAGATTCTACTCATTTACGCTGATTCTTCAAAAAGAAAATCAGGCATAGCGAGCGCACCAACGCGTTGCAACGTGCGAAAATTATCTTTTCGCAAATGATTACGCAAGTTATCCACATTGCAGTCGAAGTTACTCTTACATTTTAATTTGTTTCATAAACTAATAGCCACCGCTAAAAATTCCAGAATTTTAGAAAGCGCAGAACAATGAATTGCTTTTCCTGGCAAAATTTCATTTTTATTACGTGAATTTCTTCGTTTTCTTGAAACAACCAGAACAAAGGATTATCTCCGTTAAGCTAATGACATCTTGATTGGTTGTTTGGTCACAAAACCATCTCTGATTCAAAAGTGATGAGCTATCCGCAAAATTTCATAGAATTTGTGTATATACCATATATTTCAAAGGTCGTTAAGGGTCAATCAACCTTTTTCGTAACACAGACAATGTTCACGTGAAACACTGCGACTGATTAGATTCGGCGAATCATTTTATGCCTGTTATGATGGCTTTATAGGCCTCGTATCGCGTGTTTACCCGCGGCGACCTTCGCAGGACTAATTCATTGTCCTAGCTTTGGAAAATACCGCGCCTTCCATTGTCGAAAGAGGTGCGACTTCGCCCACTTTCCACCATCATGGTCGTTAGATTGACGGAGAATGGCGTGAACATTTGTTTATTGCCCAATCGCTCAGCAGAGGGCGTTCCTTCCTATTCAATGAAATTCGAAAATTTGCTCTTTTGGATCTAGCTTATTCGCACCCCCTCTTTGATTCCTTTCGTAGTATTGAACGATCCCCAGGGATGATTAACATAACACAAAAATGCTTTACAGTTGCTCCAACAGCGAGCTCAGTAGATGGAAACCATTATAGAACTAGAATTTATGACTTTCCTGTAAGTACGATTTCGCGTGAGATCTTCACCTCTTGAAAAAAACCACGCCCTCTTTACTCTCTTGGCGATGTGAGAGGATCAAGCAAGAGCAGTCTGGAATACAGTCCAGGGAAGAAAGCATTACTGGGTCACACTGGAGGGATAATTTAATCATTTAATGATATTAAATAATAATTTTATTCAAAATTCCATTTAATTCCAAGATTAATAATTCAATAATTTATATTCTCAGATGGTTCTCGTACCGCATCGGAAAGCGAAGAAGTTACTTTTCATTGCAGACAATACCCTGTCTAAGGACTGAATTCCAAAGAGTACAAATATATTTGCTAAAGTTCAGATACAAAAAACAAACGCAAATTAAATTCTCAAGGATGGATCTTAGAAGACTTAATGGAGAATGAAATTAGTTTGATTCTCCCACTTAAAAAAAATGTTTGGATATTAGTTCGCAAATTTAATATCCACGTATTTCAATATGATCAAGAATAGAAGAAAAATGGATAGGTAAGATATTGATGAAATGGTTTAATAGTCAAGTATTTTTATCATTTGATTAAAACCATCCATTAAGCATTACTCATTATAAATCAATAATGGTATACACAAAATATGAAAACTTTACTTTGTGGAACTCCATAACGGGTTAAATAAAGCTCACAATATGGGGTTTATCTTAAGAACTTTAATACACTGCCGGTTTCCAACTAAATTTTAATCTTCGGGTGATAAATAATTTAATTTGAAATCGTTTGAAAGTTCCGAAGTGGAACTTTGCATTATGAACTTGATTTTACACAATATGCTGTTATTAATATCTTATAATATTAAAATCATTTCCAAAAGAATAATGACGTTCCTGTATTCATACATTATGGCATATACACTCCAAGTTATATAAATAGGGGAACAAAAATTTATTGACACTTACTTCATTCAACTTCATATTATAATAATCAAGTTTTTCAACTAGCTTAGAATTCTCAAACTCACCACCTTCGAAATTGGGGGGGGGGGGGGAGCTCCCACCGGGAATCGAACTCGGGACCGCTTTCATTGAAACAGAACGCGCTGCCCACATAGCTATCCGGGAGCCCTTTGAAATTATGCTCTCTATCGTTAGACCGAGAGTTAATATAATTGAAATCTCATCTGAACAAAGGAGAACGAACCTAAGTAAAATCTTATTAACAAATAAGAGTGAATCAACTTCTACGAATTTATTGTTTATACCAAAAAGTGCTGGTGATGCGGCTGATTGCAAGTTATACTGAAAGAAAGATCTATCCTTTGCAGCCTATTTTTCTTAAAAACTATTCTAAGTATCCTTTTTCAGTTTGTTAACCTGAATGAAAACTGAACTGAACATAAAAAAGCAACAAACAAACACAAAAACAGCAAGACAGCATTATTATTCCCGCGGAGATACTCGCGTCCTCAGCGTTTCCGAAAATGCAAGCACGTTGGCTAAACCGGTCGCGGATTAATCTTTATCGAATGGTACTAAGTTAGCTTGTTACTATCATTCCAAAACTATAAACACTGAAAAAATCAATGTGACCCCACCTCCTCCCTCACAGTTCACTGCGATATAAATTTCCAAAGAACTACTCGGCTCTACGACGTCAAACTATAGAGATTTTCCCTCCCACTTCCGGTGGCTTTATCCTGAATTATTAAACTCAGCAAATTCGGACGGATTTCGCAAGCGGGAGTGCTTTTTACCGGACTGAACAAACACGAGGACGGAAAGGCAGGGCGAAGAATGACGATTGGGTGAAAGGCGAGGCACGGAGAAATCGCTCTTTGATGAAATAGTAACGCGGCAGGTCTCCTCGCGGAATGGACTTTGAATTTTATCGCGCAACGGGGCAGCAACGAACTCAAAAGAGAACTCGGCGTCGCGACGCTCGCCTAGGGACAGAACTCTCTCCTCCAGACCGCGGTCCACGGATAAAGGGCCTGAAAGGACAAGAATGCGCGCGAGGACGTTTCTTCCCATGCATACGCTCTGCAATCGTTAGCCAGCGGTGAACGACCCTCTACGAGAGTAAGAAAACGAGCAGTCCCTAGGGAATTCAGCGGCAGAATGCAGATTTTTCAGGTGCGACTGGCAGCAAAGCTTTCATAGAAGAAAAGTTTTGGGTGCGATTACAATTCTGTACCCCGAATTGAAAAAACCCATATTTTATAATGGAAAATGGGACATCAACACATGAAACGTCACCCAAATTCCTCGCCTAATTCATGCTCCTAGAAAGCAAATTGAGATTTTTTAAATATATATATATATATATATATATAACCAAGGATGTATACAACGGTGATTAATATATACGATAGATCTATATCTCTATCTATAGATGTATGATTTAACGATAATGCAGATTTTATGTTCAAATTTTTGGATAGGTGTTAATGAGATGGAAGGATATTTTAATAACCATCACATACAGCCCAAAATCGTTTTCGCTGGAGAAATGAAAATGATATTCGGTCCAAAGTACCGCTGAAGGTTAAGAATTCATGCCTTCAAGATAGAAATACATCTACTATTCAAGTGCGAGTAACAAAAGGTATTTGAGGCAGCCACCGCCGGTTCCATCTATAAAACACTAGTTCACTTTCTTTATTTTACGAGTCCCTAAACATAACGTTCTTGAAAGCCTCATAAAGAAACGTTTGATATATATCTCTTTCTCCAGCCTCAAAGGGATCTCGCTCTAAATTCGAAAGCATCCCAAGTATCGGAAATAAATGCGAGGCGTGCTATGTATAACATACGGTTACAACATATTGTTATTTACGATGGATCCTTATAAAATTTCCCATTCAGTACCTACTCGACCACTCTAAGATGGATCCATAACTTGCTAAAATGGCTCCACCGACTAAATTTCATTTCTAGCGCGAGGTTATTCACAGAAATAGCCGTTGGTATAATACTTTGGAATGAATATACTACCCAGATGGCCTGAAACAAAAATTAGTCGTAGAGTGTAATTGAAGGAATTTAGAGTAACTGATTCAGTTTTCATTTCGTTTGATGGTATCGCGAAGTCAAAAAGTTCATCCGAACTTTCAAACTTCTAGTACAATCCTTTCCAAAAGGCAAAACCCTTTACTGAAGACTAGAGACGATAGCTTATCTCTAAGGAAAACCTCCGCAGGGCATCCGAGACGTCGCCAACTTTCTCCATTGCTGAATGTCGAAGGAAGGCTTCCCAGAGGTATTTGCTGGTGCGAAAGAGTTGGGGAATCGAGACGGTGGCCCTTAAGACCCACGTCTGAAAGGAAAAGACTGGCCATAACGGTTGTCTAGAGGAGAACCGCGAGCGTTCAGGCGAATGCTAATAACCCGCCTTCCGAAAGCATTATAAAAGCTCAGCCACCTCCCTCCAACTCCCACGCAACTGCTTCCAATTTAGGAGAGAGGGAAGGGAGAACGGCAGGCTGAGGTTGCTTTTTAAATTTTACTGCCGCCGCCAACGGCTATTGGCCGCAAAAATCTCAGGTAAAGAGAAAGAGGAGGAAAAAATTTCTTAGTAGGATGCCGTATTATCCTCAAGATTTTGGGGGTACTCAAGGCAAATTTTCAAAGATGAAGAACAGATAAAATTATGTTATTACTTTCGCGGTCTGTAGTTGTGCTTAAATTGGATCTTCTCTCCAAGGATGTCAACATAACATTTACCTGCGGTAAAATGTTATAAGGAAAATAATATGATAAGTTTGCGATTGAAAGCATAGAAAAATTGCGTGTTAATTACAAGAACGTTTTATTTATTCCATGGCATTAACTACTTTTATAATATTTTAAAGGCCAAATCTACTTAGAAGCCCGTTTGAAGTTGTCTTAATTTATTTTTAATGCAGCCACAGTGTAAGTCGCCAGAGGAAAAGGGCGTCAAAGCCGTATTATTGTGAGTAATTCGCAGAGGATACTATTCATAACACAACACAAAATAAATTAACGCCATAAATTTAAATAGTAAAGGTATTTAGATGTAAAACGTTGTTCATTTAATTTTTGCTTGGGTTTAACCACTATGAGAAGCTGGCAGTATAAAAGCGTAGTATATGAGCGTAGTTTTCGAGACCAGACGTCAAAAAGATTCCGCGAAATTATAGCGAGAACAGATAGCTATTTCTGGTCTCTTTTTCCAGATAGTATTAGGTACGCAAACCAGATGGTTGGTTAGGGAGTTCGGTGTATTCACACCCCCTGCCATACGCCTTACGGCGGTTAGCGGCGTATTAATGTAAATGTAAATTTAAATGTAAAAAAACCTCAAATGAGATCCTGTAGCATTTATTAGGTACAAAATATCCAAAGTGGATCGGTACTGTTGGTAAATGTCGCTTAAAAAAGAATGAAACTTATGGTTGGTATTTAACTTGGCAAAAAGACTGTTTTCTCAAGTACGAAGGAAATTAGCTTTTCGCAATGAAAACTTTGTAAAACAAATTTAAACTCAAGATTTTCGCATTTATCACTTTAGCGGAAAGGAGTCTCAAGCAGTCGTCTTAAATTTCTTCGGAGGAACGGTAGATTTTAAGGAGTGCTATTTTAAACATTTTAAACGCAAATTTTTAAACATTCATCGTAATTACTCTGTTATACAAAAATAACCACTAGAGATATATTTAACATTATTATGGATATTGCGATCGAAAATAAATTTTTGACGATATCAATGAAACGCACTTACAAGAATCTTTCTCCTTACGCTCAGCTCGCGGGATTTTTTTTCCGCGAAATGTGGCCTGGAATCCTATATTTTTAGAGCGGCGTTTTGAGAGAACACCAAATGTATGTTGAAATACTTTTGAAAATATTTATTTCCCTTGTAGAAATTAGTGTAATGCTAATTAAAGGTAACTATGCTAATTTTGAAAAAACGAAAAAAAATGGCGCCAAATATTATCGATGGTTTCGGTTTAAATTAAGTGAATTAGATAAGGATTTTGACATTGTAACACGAACAATTAATTGTTTTGATACAAATAAAGCTAAAATGTATCGGTTTGTTCTGCATAATTGGTATAGCTGCGGTTCTCTGATTAAAGATAACAATAACAGTTAATAATAATTCTCGAGTTTCATCGGAGGAGGTGAAAATATATAAGTTAAAGGCAACAAAGAATCTAATTCATGGATCGCATCTAAATAATTTACGTGAGTGATTCTAAAGCTGGGAAAGTAACGGTGCACCGGAGTCTGTATTTCGATGTCTGGATCGGCATGGAAGAAAGTGTGTGAAAAATCCTTCATCGCAAGAATTCATAAGAAACGGTCATACCAATACTTACAAGGGTAAAGATTCTAATAATTTCTGGGTCTCGTTTAATGTGAGATAGTAAACATGGAAACGTCTGTATCAAAAAATATCATATTAATTTCCAATAAATACGAATAAGTTAACATAAAATCAGGCACCTTATCTTTTACTGAGTCACATATTAAAATCCACCCAATATTTCATACTCTCCGATAAATGTTAATTTTCCGAACATCCGTCATCACTTCGAAACGTAAACAAATCTTAAAATGATGTTTTTAAATATTTCTTTAAGATCAACATGCAGTAATTACCTTTTACATCCGCTCTCAGTTTGATTTGAAATCCAGTTTTAGAATCTGAGTCTTGAAACACTGTGCATCTCAAAGTTCACGATTCAAACAACCTTCGAAGTCGCCCACCAGGCTGGAAGTACTTATATTATGACAGCTCCGCACGCAGATAAACCAATCTTGATTCTTCACTCCGGTCTCGCTGCGCCCTCACCGGCCCTTTCTGAATCACCTGCTTGGCCTACCAAAAGAGTATAATGAAGTCATTTAGAAGGAGACTTCCTATTGGCTTTTCGCTAGCTTTTCAGGTGTACCTCTTGGAAATACTCCAATGAAAAGGTTTGTTAAATAAGCGCACAGAAATACCGGATCGAAATTCGCTCCGTTCACGGAATTTCAGGAAGTAGAGATTCAAACAATTGAGGAACGTATACGAAAGTGGTGAAATGGCCGACGAGGAACTTCCTTCGGGTTGGGAAAAGAGATTAAGCAGGTCCACCGGTCGGTTTCTACATAATAATTACTGTAATAGAAATTGGCAGAATCATGGACGCATTATTTATATCGATATTTTTGTAGAATACTGAATCATTTGTTTACATTCCAGTTGTTCACGTACTCTAACGTAGCGTTATTTATTGTTGAAATCGGCTTGAAAGAAGATCACCGCGTGTATTTTTGTGCGTAGTTATTATTAGTATATCTATTCCTCAATAGTGTTATAGACATTATCAGGCTAAAAAAATTGGCCACATGCAATCGTTATCGGCGTAGAAAATAGTCTTGTACCCACTCTCATGGCGTTTGTCATACAATAAAGTGATTTATGTTTCATCATTAATGGAAGCGGATAAATGTATGTGCAAATGTAGTCCCAGGATCTAAATCAGATAATCTATGTCTTTTTTCTTTTTCCGAATTTCGTAAATAATCGATTTCTATGGATTGTATGGAGAGTTATTACTTGAACCATCAATCCATTATTTAAGTAGGCTATTTACAAAAAAGTAACTGATTTTTTCTTTAGTACTCTGACTGTTGGCTTATAAAAGTTTTTTGCAAATTTTTAGTGATTGTCAACGTTACTAGGAATAAAGCGGAGAGAGCTCTGTAATGTGATGAGTTAGTAGATGTTCTAGAATACGCAAGAGGATTGAGTTGATCTCAGTTCGTGAGTCATTAAAATCAGGGAAAGTTAATTTGGGAAACCAAATCTTTACTGGACTCATTTTCGATGCTTGTCGACCTACGTTTTAAATGTTACGCTTTCGCTAAAATATTCTGAACGTCAAGTTAATTACCATTTCTTATATTCACTCGAGCAAAAAGTTTAAATATTTCCTTTAAAACCATTTTAAAAGTTTGAAGAAAATCCATCTTATTTTTCAGGTCAAAATTATTATTTGAATATATACACAAAGGAAAGTCAATGGGATCGACCGGAGAAAGAAGCAGAGCCGGTATCATGGGGTGGCCCCAGTGCTGTACAGTGCAGACACCTGTTGGTTAAACATCGTAGCTCTAGAAGACCATCTTCATGGCGCGAAGAGAAAATAACGCGAACTCAAGATGAAGCCCTAGAATTAGTTAAATGTAAGTATACTTGAATGTTGCCTTCTTCAACCTTTGTGAAAAAGTAATTGTGGTAATTTGATTTAATAATGCCTTCAATTAATTTTCTGGACAGCAGGATTAAATTTTTGTTAAAATAATAAGTTAGCATGAGAAATTTAAACTATTTCTCTCAATTTTAACTCGCTAAAATTGAGGCACCGTTAATTTTTGACAAAATGTTTCCAATTTAATGTCATGTTTAACTATAGTTTGATTTATCAAGATTTTCATCGTTTACCGTCGCTATCTGTAAACGATAAATAGGTATATGCTCGTCAAAAGAATTTTACTAATTTGATATATAATACTTTTATACTAATTTACTATACTATACTAATTTTTTCTATTATATCTTCGTCCTCTTGCGGAATTTTATGACAGTTCCTAATGTACTCAGGTTTAGTTTTGCAATTTCCGATTTATATGCCCTGGATAAGATTGATGCCAAAGAAAGTTAATAGAACGATCGATTTTGTGAAATTTTCGACAAGGCATCTTAAGTTAAGCATCCTCTTTGACAGTAGGAAATGCATTGTTTGTGTGAAGGTGCAATCTCGTAAACATGGGAAAAATCTCTCAGGCTTTTTTATTCATAATACATCAATTTGATTTGTATGTATGTAACCTCCAAGTCTACTGATATCCCAGAAAATATTACACTTAGAAGTACCTTTGTAAATAGTATCATTATTAATATTATTTAGACTCCTATATCATGGCTTATTTGGTACAAAGGGTTATTTTTATAAATAAATCAATTTTTAAGTAAATTGTAAATATATACTGCCTTGAGAACATTAAGTGAACATAATAGGAATAATTTATAATAACAAACCATGAATATAAAGTCTCAAACTATCTGTTCTTACAAGTCGGAAGAAAATTTAAGATGTTTCCTAAAATAACATAAGGAATGAAAAATGTATGTTGTGAGGGCAAAGAAGGATGAGTATTGTGAATATTTTTCCAGGATATGTATGTTCGCTGTTTATTTTCTTGACTTAGATAATTGTTAAGTGCAAGTTAGAGAGATATTTTTCTTAGCATTGAGACGACATATCTCTGAGGAAAATTTATGTACATTTAAGCTCCTAGAAGTAACTCTTGAACTTATAAATAAAATACTTATTTTCTTATAAGAATTTCTCTATCCAATGTTAATGTAAAGTTATCCCTGCCTTTCCTTTTACTAACCTCTGATACTTTGTCAAAAATGACATTGTATTAAGTTGATAAATTATCATCATGTTTCTGCTTGAATGAGTTTTACATTCAAATCTTTTACTTTAGCGGTGGTGTTGATTGAAATGTGAAAACACTTAGAACACTTTTAGAAATTTGCTTTTTGAAAATTTTCGATAGATTCGATAGATAGAAAAAATTAGTATTATTTTAGAATTATCATCTCTTCATTTTGCTTAATATTTATGTTTAATTCTTGTTTAGCATACCGTGAGCAGATAGTGTCTGGAAGAGCTTCATTTGCTGAACTTGCTCGGAAGTATTCCGATTGTAGTTCAGCTAGAAAAGGTGGTGATCTTGGTCCATTTGAGCGAGGGGTAATGCAGCGACCTTTTGAAGAAGCAGCATTTGCTCTGAAAGTTGGAGAACTCAGTGAACCTGTTTTCACTGATTCTGGAGTGCATATAATTTTGCGCACAGCTTAGGTTTATGTTTTCAAATGAAGGAGATAGGATATCATTGTAACACCTAGGTTTGTTGCAAATATACAGTTAACTATGTTGAAGATTTGTGAAAGTGAAAGTCTCGGTTGCTATTAATTAGCTTAATTTTCGATCTGATATTTTAGAAAATAATGGTACATTTCTTGAGAATGTAATGAAGAGTCAACTGGGTGTTGCACCACATGAAATGATTTCCTCATAGCCATGCTAAGACTGGTCAAGTATTTTTTGTAAAAGAAACAAAATATATTAATATTTAATGATTTTGTTTCTTGGGCAAGTCACATTATTCTCCAACAGTATCTGGTGCTTTCAGAATGATTGATTTATTGAGCATTGATATTGGAGAAGAGCTATTTAAAGGCTTACCTAAAATGTGATCTAATGTTGCCCTCTGCCGTCACCTTATGTCTACCATTCCAGATAGTAGCTCTTCAGTTCTATGATTGGAAAAATTCTGTCATAGGTCAATATTTCTTGTATTATATTTCATAGGAGTCAGATCTCTAAAGAAAACTAATACTCTCTAAAGTTTATTTCTGTCTTGATTTTTGTTTCTGTATATTGTTGATGTTTTTGATTTTTGAATTTAGAGTAAATGAATTTGTTTGCTGTTTGCACCAATTAGTTCCTTTCCATCTACTTGATATGTCTTGTTAATCTTAAACTTAATCATAAAGTCCTCCTTTAAGTCCTTTGTGGTCATTAACATTATCAGCTATATGAAGAAAGTAAATGTTGACTGACGAAGTTCAAGTAGCTGTAGAGAGAATTCTCTTTCTCATTAATGTCTGAGCAGTTTTACTTTATCACTAATGGCTGTGAATCATTTTTTCATTCTAATGCTGTATGAGAATTTCATAAATTTTGTTCCCAGAAAGGCAATTACTTAGGCAATATTAGTAATTAACTCACTGGTGTGAGTAGATATGAAAGATGCCATTTTTTGTCAGTGTCCTTCACAAAATGATTGTCATGTAACCTTTGCAAGAGGCTTAATTTTTCCTCATGTAAGTGCAGAGGAGTTGTAAGAGCTTTAGGGGAGCCCTTGAAATATTGAGTTGTACTGAAGACTATTAGTGTTACTCTCCATTGTATTCATGATAATTTTGTCATTAATAAAACAGTGGTCTCTTTGTAATTTTCTTTCTTCCATTACAAACTATCCACAATACATTCTGAGCCAAAGATATTAGCAGTACTGGAGTAAGTTGGGTATTCCTAAGTAATAAGCCAAGGTATCTCTAAAAAATGTTTTTCTTCCAAGGTCAAAAGGTAACTCCCACATTTTAAAAATGGCTGTGGCACCAGCAAAGGATGGCTTTTGCCATCTGCCTTCTGTAGGTAAAGAAAACTGATGAGATAAAGAAGCCATAAGTCAAAAACAATTTAATGACGATACCTTCATCTCCCTTATCATTATTTTCCTTGAATATCTAAGTAAAGAATTACTACAACTTAAAATTTTGCAGATTTTAGCTTAATTTCCCATGATAGTGACCTGCAGGGTTCCCAGATAGCTAAGTGGGTAGTCCATTCAGCTGTAGTGAAAACTTGTGGGTTAGATTCCAGATGGGGGGACCATTTATAGAAATGACCTTGACTGTTTAAGCACTTTTAGAAATTCTACTATACGATACTGACCTTTGATGATTAACCCTCTGACCATATCTTGGATTGTGTTTAGAGTATATTATGTAGCGCTTCATCCTTGCCTGCTCATGCTTGTGAAAGATATCAAAGAGGTTGCACATCTTTTATGTAATCTTCTGGTTCACAAAATTGTGGAAAAATTGTTTTCTGCCGTTTTGTTACCTTACCTTGTTAATTGATACAGCATTTGTGTAAGGAAGCTTTCTCAAGAATAAAAAACCTCTGGCTGAACTGAAAATATTCCCCTGAGACATTAGTGGCTTTGAATGACTTCATGCTAGATTTTCTTGACCAATTTAAGCTTGTGGAACATATTCCCATGTTTTCATGAAAATCTGTTGCTACAAATAAAGCTTGTGACTCCTAGTATCAGGAATGTGCATTGCACGCAGACAGCAGTTTCAAAAGGGCAGCATAATGTATTGGGTGATTTTTGGAAGAGTTTAATGGGAATGATCTTATTTTGGGACCTGAACAAGTGTTTTGTTAAAAATTTCTCAGATAAAATTGGGAGGAGATTTTCACATATTATTATAGAGTTTTAGAACTGATGAAAAGGTAACAAGAAATTGATTGATTTATTCCATATGACATTCCTATTACAATGGTATGTTTAGCGAGACAGCAAATTTAATTTTGCTCACACCTTTAGTGTGGCCCAGCCTAGAATTAATGGTAACAGAATCTACTTTGAAGAAGGAAAATAGAGAACTTGGTACATTTTCCTTCATTGGTATCCAATGTTTTATCTCTTTTTAAATAGATAGGTCAGGTGTGATTCCATTTGAGCTTTATAACATTATAAAGTGCTTTTATGAAGTAAAGCAGTTACTCTGGCATTAGAAGAATAAAAAAACTCATGTATTGTTAAGCTCTCTTGGTTAGGGCACCAGTATTTTGTTTATTAATGTCTTCAATAATTGCTCTAAAGTCTTTTGGAGCAGATGTAGTATTTGTGACTGCTTGGAGAAATTCATGTTATTTTCTGGTTCTACAGCATTTTAGCGACATCAGATCAGTTAGTAAGCTACTTGATAGTACTTTTTTATCATTAACTAATTAGAGTAGAAAGTTCGTTAAAAGCCAAAATCATGTTTATGCTCAGACCATAAACCATATTTTGGTCCAGCTCTGTAAAAATGCTGAACCTGGCTTTCAGTTCTGGTTATTCTATAACAACCACCATCTAACTTTAAAGTATTTCTTTAGTTCCTTAATTGGGACTATAATTGATATGGACGTCCTTTATTTTTGTAATTATTAATTATATCTTATGAAAAATGTTACCTTTAAGTATATTTTTAAGTTGACTGTGATATTATTGAAATAAGAGTACAAAAAATTATTTAACTACTAAAGTTAGTGAGGTATAAATCATCATTATATTCCTTATATATTATTTCTGAAAATCTATTTTTGGTGACCAGTGCTTTTCTCCCTTCACACTCCATCAAAACATATAAATGATTCATCATTTGGAAAAGAAAGTTTCCCACTTCCTATTGAAAATAGATTGGCAAATGAACAATGTGCCATTTGGTCAAAAAATGGAATTAAAATTTGAATTTTTAAGTTTTGATACTGGATTTGAAAGTATTGGAATTGTCATGTTTGGAGTTTATTGTTTACTTAGTTAAGTTTATTTAGGTAAATAGTTTTCTCATCAGGCAGTGATATTTATTCTTGGTCTTATAATGACTGAAACAGCTTTTGCAAATACCATTATAGTCTCCATAAAAGAAGACCTTGATGTCATACACAACCATAACAGTTAAATAAACGGGCCACCTTGCATCTTTTGGAAGTAGAACAACAACCACAGAGAAATGAGCATTGTTGAATATGAAGGTGTGTGTCACATTTGAAGACAATTCAATTTGTCATCTCATTCCATCAAGTACAAGGGAAGAGAACTGACATCCTTAGTGTTAGGAGAGAGAGATAGGAATAAGTGAAAGGAGGACAATTGATAGCTGAGGAATTCAAAACTTTTAACAGCAAGAGGGCATTTAACTTAGATGAAAGTAGTCCAGGTTTAATTCCTGGCTCCTGGTAGTGCTAATATTTATGAAATTGGCTTATCAAAGCACTTTTAAAAACTACTTAAATTCTGAAAATGGTCAGTAGGATCTTACCTTTGGAGTTGGAGCCCACTTCAGGGAGGAGCGGTGAATTTGTGGGTAGCTGTCTGAAGGGGTTGGCCAAGGAAAGTTTTTCTTCAAACTTTTAGTACCCAAGCTACAAAAATGGATAAGTATGACGTTTTGGTTGCTATCTCCACAGCCATCCTCAGGACTAAGTACAGTCCCTTACAAAAAAAAGTTACCACTTCCAAGGGGCAACTCGTCCAACATCCAAGATATGTACGAAGTATAATAATGCTTAAAATATACAAAAAGAACGAATCAGAATCGTATTGGTTCGTTGTTCCTCTCAAAACACGAGAGCGTAACGGAGGACGGTGCTCCGCCGCGCGGATTTGGGCCTTGTAGCGTTGTCGAAAAGTCGACTTATATATTATTGGGGCAAATTGGGGCAAGATTTTATTTCAGATTCCCATTAAGGAAGGTTTATAGCTTATCGTGGTGTAAGTAATGCCGTGTCACACGGTGTCTCAATCTACTATTTTCCTCACTTTATGTAAAAATTTGTTCCAAAATAAGGGTCAGACATTTTGTGATGTAAAATATATAAATATTCAACAGAGCTCATTAAAATTAAGTCTTATGAAGGAAAAAGAACATATTTATAACATGGCATCATATTTTATCCGATGATTTTCCTAGTTTGGATTCACAATCGACTCGAAGTTGAAGAATTTCGCGAAAAATCGGAAACGGGAAATTTTCGCAAAAATTGGTCAACTTTGACCTCCTGTATAATTCTGTAGCGAAAGATCCAATATAAATTACCTCAATAGTTGTATGCAGGATTTATTCATAATCAATCATGCGAAGTTTCGAGGTCCACACTCAAGAAAAGCGTTTTCGTATTTTTGGCCAGCTTTTTTAGATTCTAGCCCACTGTGCACCGTAAGAAGAGGCATTTACGAGTCATCTGTATCTATGAGTAAAAGAATGAGAAATCGACATATAATAGTTTGGTATACAAACAAGATATATTTTTAAAATTGATATTTTCCAGCCTAACTTTGTGGAATGGTGCCATCATGCAAAGAAAAAAAACACTGTAAATTCCACAGAAATAAATTAATCGGCAACTAGTTTCGTCTGTCAGACATCATCTCAACTCCCTCCAGCAAACCCACCTATTCTGACCTCACCATCCCCTCTCATTCTTCCCATCCTTTTCCCCAGAAGTTAGCTGCTTTCCACAGTATGATCCACCCACATCCCGATGTCACCGGCCAAATCCCTTAAAGAAGTTTTAGTCATCAAATAGATTGCTATAAATAACGGATACAGCCCTGATGTGGTGGATATACTCTTGAGGAGAAAACCAAATATCCTCTCATGCCGTAAAATCACTCATTCGCTCTAATAATTCTCCACATTCCCTTCCTCTGAAGTCTCTCCTATATAGTAGATTGGTACACATGCTTCCTAATGACCTGAGAGCGGCTTTCTATGTCCCCTGGAACCTACGAAGAGCCATCGGCCACCACAAAGACCCAGCGACTCCCTCAGCGGGGTGTACGGTAAAGGTATATTAGGTAAAGTACGAGGTCTGTTCAAAAAGTTCCCGAACTTCTTTTATTGTGTGCCTCCAGTTGGTTATTTTTTTTATCTGCCTATAGGCGTTGTATTCGCGAAAGCTTCCCAAATAATTAACTTCAATCACTTTGTCGATATCTTGCTTTGTTCATTAGTTACGGATGTTTATGTGAACAGGTGATCGTAGAGTGCGGCGAAAAATCGGATCCGCGGAAATGAGCTCTTTGAAGGAGCAGCGTTCTTCTGTAAAATTCTGCGTGAAACTGAGCAAATCTTTCACGGAAACTTTTGATTTGATTACAAAGACTATTGGTGAGCATGCTATGAAACGTACCGCGTGTTATGAGTGGTTTATACGGTTCAAAAACGGACGAAGACGACGAGCGTTCCGGAAGTCCAAAGATAACCCCCACATCGAAAAAGTGAACGATCTCGTTAGTGCAAATTGACGTTTGAATGTCAGGGAGCTTGCAGAAGAGTGTGGCATCCCGATTGATTCTGCTACGAAATCCTAACTAAAAAAATTGAGGATGCATCGAGTCATGCCCAAATTCGTGCCTCGCCTGATGACGGCAGACCGGGAGCAACACGAGTAACTCGTGAATTTTTAGCCAAAAACAAGACCACTGTGCTTCTCTAACCACCCTATTTACTAGGCCTGGCTCCATGTGACTTATTCCTATGCCCAAAGCTAAAAACCCCGCTGAAAGGAAAAAGATTTGCCGCCATTCGAGAAATAAAGAAAAATTCGACGGAGGAGCTTATGAACAATCCGAAAGAAGCGTCCCAAGACTGTTTTAAATAGTGGAAATACCGTTGGGATAAGTGTATACATTAGGGTGGGGAGTACTTTGAAGGAGACCCGAAGCAATAATGTTTAAGTGAATTATTTGTGTTGTAATAAATAAAGTTCGGGAACTTTTTGAACAGCCCTCGTATATTATAAATTACTTAATAAATAAAGTTTATTAAGGGTTGATTAAGTTGGAGGCAATCAGGTATCTGGACCAGGAAAATATATAATAATTATCTCGATTTCTTTTACAATTATAGATAATTGGGATCCGCACGAGAGGGAATGGAGTTCATATTCGCTGAGAAATATTTCTTTTACATTTAGTATACTGATTTAACATATCTTAAAGTTGATAACAAGGTCATACTATGTTTCGACCTAAAATTATTATAAAATACGTCATCACTTACTAGAAAGCATGCATATGAAAATGATAGCATTAAGTAAGAAAACAAGATCATGAGAAAAGATGGAGTTGTTGATTATAGCAACAATGTAGACAGAATGGCAACGATGTAGACAGATATAGTAAGGGTTCGAAAAAGAGCAAAGAATATTCAAAAGAAAAAATAACATGAAAACTGATTCGTCAATATTCAACGCGATTATATAAATTATAAAATTGTGTGTACAAATTCCACATTTTTAGTGAATAATATTTTTGGGAAAGTTTAAACCATTTTTTTCCTCTCCGATATTACTCATCCATATTTTGTGCCACGCCATTGGTAGAGAGTATCACCAAACCATTACTTAGTTCCTCCCCCCCTCTTACCTTCATAGATTCCTTCCTCCTTCTCATTTCTGGACTTCAATGCTTCAACGCCAGTCGTCTTCACATCGTGAGCTCTTCTGGTAAAGAATATTAGATGAAGTAAAGATATCGATATCTACGTTACTTAACTCTGCGTCTATCCTCTTTATTATCTTCAGATTCTTCATGGCTTATAAATACGTTATTTACGACATTCTAGTATTTTAAATACCTTACAATCTTCTAAATTTCAGGAAAGCGTTTCTTAAATTGGAAAATGTATTGGATGTGTGGCTTGTCTTCGGAAGTCTTATCCTGCCAACCATGTGCTCTGCCATGCCGAGGGACTGCGCCGAGGGAACTTCAATGAGACTAACTACAATTAGAAGTCAAGTGATTGCGAACATTTCTTCCAGACTTCTTCCAGTTATGAATTCTAAAGCGTGTCATCCCTTCTTATATCCAAGTAATTTTGTCCAGGTTTTCCTCGGTAAATCCGTCATTTTCATGGTGAATCGCACCACATATTTGAATGTCAGGCATCCCTAACAAATTGCGATCTGAATCGTTGGCGTTTGACGAAATGGTTGGACCGGCGTTGAGCCATTCGAACTCTTTCGAAGGTTTCGGCATGCTTAGTAAATTCATTTTCCTATACCGTAATTTGTCGATGAATGTAAAATCTCATAATTTTTGCCAAGGTTTCTTCAGTCTGAAGTATGTTCTCGGGTATGCTGCTCGGTTAAAAGTTAATGACCCACGTGGGCAAGATTTCCCTCAGTCGCTCCATTGGATAGAGAATTCATTTCTACGGGATGCTTCTCAGGGTTAACATGTGCTTTCGTAGATTTGCTCGCCAGAAACCCTACGGAATAATTCTACTACGTCGAAGTATCAGTGGGATTTAAGGATTGTAGAAATATCTCCATGCTAGGAAAGTCTAAAGTCTTTCCACATTCCTCCGAAATTAAATTCAGTCTCGAAGAATAGTCGATCAGGGATATCTTTGGCGAGCATGAGATGTGTAAAATCACACAGAATAGGAGATTTAGAGTAGATATCTCCTCATATTCTCCTTAGATCAATATGCCCCATCAGATTTAAGTTACTTTATCGCGTCGAACACTCGGATAGCCAAGTCTAATACTTAGGTAATAACGTTCCCGGGTTCGGTTCTCCTTGGTATGTCATATGCGCGAAATAACCTCTGCTTTTAAGCACATTGAACCATACAACTGGTATTAAATATGTTAATTTGGTTGATCCGACAAAGCCATTAATATCGCCCACATTATGCGGGTACGTACTTGGGAGAATAGTACGAGACTTACAATCTTGTAAATCAAGACCTCAAAGTTGTCGGCGCTTCTTAGATTTAATTTTGTCCTTGATTCGATACAGACGTAAATAAAAAAATGTTACCCTTTTTAAATCTATATTTTGTTTTTCGTGCATTTTTATCCCATGAATGGAAAGTAACCCGTTGCTATGAATTTGGGAATGGATCACTAATTCCTTTCATTCAGTCATATTAAAATTTTCAAATATGGTAAAATTTCCAAAATGAGTGAATAGAAATATTTTTAATGAAGCAAAGCGAGGATTGCAGACAATTTTCAAGTTAAATTTTTCTAAGAGTGAGCCTAAATGGAAGTGAATTGATTGTTCGCAGTGATAATATATGCCCTCGACATTTTTGTTACACCAGCAGCTGTAACTACCCGAGCACGAGTGATCTTCGACGTCATCATTCCAACAGGCATAGGAGGAGTACTCTAGGTAGGTTAAATAAACCGTAGGTAATTCCTCCCTTACCCTTCGTGAGTATGATTCATTCACTAAAGCATAAACGACAACAGTGAGAATGATACCGGACAGGCGCATTGCGTCTCTATGTCCCTGTAAAATAGAATAAGAAAAAAATTTACTTATCATAAGGAGGATTTTATTCTCGGAGAGTGGAATTTGTGAAATGTTTGAAGAAAAATTAAAGTTCTAAAAAATAGAAAATAAGACGAAAACCTTTACATGTTTAAACTTTAAGTCACAATTTTTCTGTTAATTTCATAAGTACCTTCTTCTTGAAATCCACTTATTGCGGAAGATTTTGACAGATGCTTTTAAATATCGATCTAAATAGATATTCCAGTATGTAATGAATTTTTAATGTGTTTCGGCTGGAATAGTTTTGAACATTTCTTCCGTTTGAGCAAGTTTATTATTTCTTTCGATGTGAGCAGCTTTGCACCTGTGATTTTCAGACTTTTCAGCTTTCCTGAGTTATTTATATTGGCTAATTTTCTTAAAATATAATTAAGGATATTTGGTGGTTTTTATGGTCGTATAGAGTATTTTTCTCGATTCATTTCAGTCAATTCAGTCGATAATCTGATGCATTAAATAAGGCATACTTTAGGAAATCTTGAATCTGTTTGTAGGCTTGCTTTTTTGTTCTAGATTGGATTTGTTTTCTATGTACCGCTTTTATTCTCCTATACATATTGTATTGTAATTTTAAGACTCTCCATTTTGCCTTTTCGGAGCTTCAATTCATCCGGTACCTGTTAGATTAGAATATGGTAGTATTTTAGGCTTAAGTGCTTCGACAGCTGAGATCATTTTGCACGTGGTCTCCCACCGGAATCGAACCCGTGGCTGTTTTCTCCAATGTAGAACGCGCGGCACACATGGCTATCTGGAGCTGTCTTAAATTCGAGTGTTTCTTAACTTCAACGAAAACGTAATTAAATATAAAGCCCCCTTTAGTTTTTTCACAATTAGTACTTTTAATATTTTTTTCCATTTGGTCAGGGTACTACTACTAAGGAGTCATTTCAAGGTAATTTCCGCATATTTAAATACGTCTACATTTAATCACTTTCTCGGAGAATTACATTGCTTGAGTACCGTCAATTATGATGTAACCTTTATTCGATCACCTTAAACCAGTAGATATATTTTTAACGGAAAATATCGATAATGATTATAAGAGTTGATCAAATTTTTGGAGGGGATATGCTTAACATCTTCTGCAAATGCTGTGTTGATTTATTTAAGAGTTGTAGTAATTCAGCAAACTTTCCAAAATCATCTTTATAGATAACGTAGTGCTTGCAGATCAAAACACAAATTGAACTTTTTAAATCTTGTGTTATACACTTTCAGTAAAATTGAGTGGATGTCATTGGAAGACTCAAGGGAATTAGTGGTGTTTCCAGAGATTTCTTCCTCCACATCAGGCAAGCATACTGAGCAGTTAAAAGATCAAGGAATAAAGGAAGCAGTTGGTGGCCGGAAGAGGTAAGGTTTTTCTCTTATTAAATTGTATCATTTCAGTTTGTGTAGTGGAATTAAAGTGAGTTTTGCAATGCTTGTTAAGACAGTGGTGTTGCTGGCTTGAACAGTAACTCAAGCCCTCTTATATTGTACACTCACCAGAAGTAACGCTTATAAGAAAAAAGATAGAGCTTCAAGCCAATATATTTCAAGATTTTGATTAGATAATATAGGAGCATAGCTTTGCACGGTAGAATTAAATAGCAATAATATTGTGCCTTAACTTTTATTTGTGATACTTTTAAATCGTTTGCTTTGTGCAAGTTTACAATGTCGAATATCACATTCAGGGAAGACGGAATTATTAAACTTTTACGGCAGATTAAGCCAAATAAAGCTCCTGGTCCTGAGGATATACCAGCTCGAGTATTTAAAGAATTAGCAGAGAGCGTAGGCCCTTTTCTTAAAGTAATATTTGAAAAATCTATGAGCGAAGGTAAGGTCCCGAAAGATTGGAAGATTGCGAATGTCACCCAATTTTTAAAAGCGGCGTAAAAGATGATCCATCGAATTATAGGCCATTTCGTTAACTTCATTGAGTGGTAAAATAATGGAAATAAGGAATTACTAGTTCCTTAATGGGTTTTCTCGAAACCTCTAAATTCATAGTTAAGAGTCAACATGGTTTTCGTAAGACACGATCCTGCGAGTCACAGTTAGCGTTATTAATTCACGATATCTTGAAATCGGCCGAAAGTAAAAGACAAGTCGATGCAATATTTTTGGATTTTCGGAAAGCGTTCGATAAAGTCGATATTCACCGAAAGAAGGTTATAGCTTTTAATTAGAAAAGGTGTCGCTTCGACAATGATACACGACAATTATAGTTACTTAGCTCATGGATGGGGATCCTGCAACCTTTGTGCCATGTATGACCTTTCTGTCATTCAGTACCAGCTTTTCTTCTCTTCCTGAATTTTACATGGTTTTATGCATGACTTTTCTCGCAATGCTTTATTAGATTCGGTGAAAATGGAATGGAAAATGTATTACCTGTATTTATAAAACATTTCAGGTAAATTATGTATCAGAAGCCTTTTGAATGTTACTAATATGACTAAGAGATAAATAAATTAGAAAAAATGAACAATGATACAGGGTAAGGCGTTTTTGGGTGTTTTAGTATTTCTGTATTAGTTCGTAGTTTTGTGAGCGTTTGTTTAAATACATTTGGGTGGGGAAAAGAGTATCAGTTTGTCTGGGAAATTGTTGAAAATGGAAACTAGCAGTTTTATATATTCAGATTTCATGATCCTGCACATTATGCGTATTTAAGGATAACAACGTACTTTTTCTGAACTTCTGCAAGATATTTAATACTTAGCGGTTTCTATATTTACGGTATTGTTACTTTGCTTCATTTATGAAGTTCATTTTATTTACCCTTTCAACCTGCTTTTACTGAGTTTATTATAGATTGCAACATATTCATCGTATTTGCTTGCAGAACCTGTATACCCCTATATCATCACTTTGTGTCGACGTGATGCTTACGATCACCGTCGCCGCCACCATCGGCTGTAGCCGATGTTCGCACTGTCGGAAGGACAGAGGGCAAGGGATGATTCAGAGTCAGTCGCAGATGAGTCTTAAGATTATCTATGATGCGTTGTCGTGCACTGTCTCTGGCATCCCTCACCCTCCAATGTATTGGTGGTGCCCTCTAAGCCTTCCGAAAACAGTTATATGGATGGCACAACTAAGGGTCGGGGCCTTCAGCCCACCGACGCTCTTGTGACAGGACGTGCCTCAACGACCGACCGATCCTCAATTGGTCGGCCATGTTGGTCTGTAAACTTGTGTGTAACTTTTAGAATAAATCCGCTCAGCCAACCGAGTAAGTGTTTCAATGTCTTTACGACATTAATTGGTGTCAGGTGTAAAACAATCGGTTGCTCCCAGAACTAGTTTAAATTTTCTCCTGATTCATACTTTTGCTTTATATTCCCTTTGTGTATCGCATTTCGTGTAGCCATGGCCTCCCTCAGTTCTACAAATCCTTTCGCTAACTTATCCGCTGGCCCCTCGCAGCCGAACAGTAACTCTCCTGCTTTTTCGAACGCCATAGGAAATTTAATTCATTTAATCCCATGTTTCAGCGGTGAAAATCAAATTTCTGTGGAAAAATTTCTTGATTGCATCCAATTAACTAGCATTTTAGGTTCTTGGACCGAACAACAAACATTGTGCGCTGCGCGACTTCGTTTGAGAGGCTCCGCGGCTGATTACGTGCTGTACAGTCCTCACATTGCAGAATCGTTCGACAAATTTTCAAAATATTTAAAGCGTAGATTTATTCCTCAAATTTCCCCCGTCTTGCTTGAGCGAATGTTTTTTGATTGTGTACAGAGTCCAAAAGAAACAGTACTTGAGTATTCCACGAGGCTTCGAAAAATTGCAGCTCAGCTCCTAGAAGCGTATAATGATTTATTTCCGGATACAATAGGGTTAACGATGGAAAATCGGATTTATTCGCAATTCCGTGTCGGGCTGAGAGAAGAAATCGGTCGTTTTGTCTTTGTGCGCAATCCGCAAAATATGCTGGAAGCAGAAAAATTTGCTTTGATGGAAGAAGCAAACGTGAGAAATTATAGAAGTCAGTATGTGGGTATTCAGAACTCTATTCCGGAAGAAAGATCGCTGGTAAACCCTTCATACTTGCTTAGTTCAAATTCGATTTCAAAACCTATTGAAACACTTAATTCTGTTGAGCATCATTCAAGTGCAAGTAACTTAAGAAAAACGGAAAACACTAAAAGGCACTATTCCCGCAATGGCTCAAGGGGGTTCGCTCGCACCAGCACTATGCATTTAAAAAGCTGTTTCCATTGTGGGAGAATGGGTCATTTGCGAAAAGATTGCAAATTATTCTTGCGAGGAACTCGCAGAGTACGAAGTTGCACGCCCATGAGCTGCCCCATGGAGGATCCTATTCACTGTCCAAAAAATAAGGGAAGCGGATTGGCGCGGAGGACTGGAGATGTTTGGTTCGGAGGAAGAAGATTTCCCGGAAAGCGGAAAAAGACGAGGCCTTTGGAAAAATCGGCGCAGGACGTGGAGGGATCGAAAGCGTCATCCGGCGCTTCATCATTGATAAAGTCCAACACAGCAGCGTCGGCGCCTCCGCGGAGTCCGAAGAGGAGAAAGGACTGCGAGCCGAAGGAGAAGACTTCCCGAACCGACCAAATCAAAGCAGAAGGCGACAACGGCGGAGATTCGAACGGGTCCAAGTATCCATCCTCCAGAGAGCGGAGACAATTGGGTGCTGAGGAGGAACGGCTTCCATACGCTGACTGCAAGCCGTTAATTAGCGTAATTCTTCATGTGCTGAGATCTCTGGACGAGGTGAGTCTCTCCATGATAACGAAGCAACAGAAATGCAGTATCCAGAGCATCATTTCATCTCCGGCGTGTGAATAATGAAAAGGAGTGATAAGAAAGCTATAAGTGTCGACCGAATTTGTTTGTGTAAGGTGCAATGAAGCTTTTTCCAAGCCGAAGAATGGACAATATTTGTATCGATGTGTCAAGAGTGCAGAAACAGTGGAAAGAATATAGATAGGGGGTTTCAGTGTGGAAAGGAGCCCGAAAGTTGTTGGGCATTATTCATGAAATTTTATTTTTGAGTGGAATGTGGACTTGATTTTTGAGATATTTTTTTTGCTGAACATTTATCGAAAGCACCAAGTAATTCATTTGTGTTTGATATGTTTTCTCTGATTTTTCGATATTTTGCGTGTGAGGTTTTTTTTGGAGATGTTTAGGCTGAATTTTAACTGTTGCTTTTTGGGGTAACTGAAAATTTTGTGGTTTTGACTTCCTATCTGTTTTTGATTTGGGGTTGCTTTTGCTGTCTTGCAAATTGTTGTGAAATTCCGGGAAAATTTTCCACCCCCGGGATCTTAATTGCCAAGGGGGTGATGTCGGAAGGACAGAGGGCAAGGGATGATTCAGAGTCAGTCGCAGATGAGTCTTAAGATTATCTATGATGCGTTGTCGTGCACTGACTCTGGCATCCCTCACCCTCCAATGTATTGGTGGTGCCCTCTAAGCCTTCCGAAAACAGTTATATGGATGGCACAACTAAGGGTCGGGGCCTTCAGCCCACCGACGCTCTTGTGACAGGACGTGCCTCAACGACCGACCGATCCTCAATTGGTCGGCCATGTTGGTCTGTAAACTTGTGTGTAACTTTTAGAATAAATCCGCTCAGCCAACCGAGTTAAGTGTTTCAATGTCTTTACGACAGCACTATACTATGAAAGTTTTTTTTTGCGTATGGTCTCCGCAGTCGACTTATCTATATAACGCCTGTGTATGACATAGCCTTTTTGTTTTTGCAATTGGTTTTTACGAATTTAGTTATTATTCATGAACTTACTGCGAAAGATCCTGCTGTATTTGTCCTTCATTTAATATTACATGTCGCCTTATCCTTAAGGCAACTTTTTCTGCTAGATTATAAGTTGCTTTTATATCCCTTCGATACTGTACCCAATTTTCTTATTGGATGTCAGTAAGATTTAGGGTTTTAGTATGTCTTTTCTTATGTTATTACTGATGATTTAATTTTCATTAAGTGTTACATGGTGTTATAATTTGTTTTATCCTATTGTGAGAATTTGAGTATCATATATAGCATTAAATTTATAATATTTTCTATGGTAATCCATATGGTTAATTTTCCCTTTTTTACAGGAAGTCTTCAACATTTTAAGGAATTTCTTTGAATTCGTCGTTTCTTTCAATTCGTCATTTCTTTGAATTCGTGATTTCTCATTTTCTGTAATTACTGATAAGATGTATTTTTCTTGAAATTTTACGGGCTAGGTTTTAAGGTGTATCGTTCCTTTCCGTACGTGTTCGCATATCAATGTTTGCATTAAATATCTGATCTTTTTTCCAGTATTCGCATATGACTATTATTGTTTTTGAAAGGTCTGTTTGGTGTATTTTCTGTTCCGTGTAATTTGCTCAGAATTTCCAGGTCCAGCTTCGTATTTAGCCACAATTTTTATTTGCCGGTGGAATTTTAGTGGAGAATGTGCTGTTTGAGCCGTTTTAGGTGCCCAAAGATAGGATGGGCTTGGTCTGCCCTGACTCTTGGTCTCTTGCTGCCAATTGAACGGCAGATATGCTGAGGTTCTGGAGGAGTTTCTTCGAGTCCATCGGATTACACCCCTTTGGTTCAGTTTTAGGAATCCTACAGACAGAATGTGATGCTGCAGCATATTTCATCCACGGTAATCTTCCAGAAGGGCGCCCGTACTGGACATCAAATCACTTGTGTGCATTGTTAAGTGACCTTTTACGTGTGGCAAGTTCAGATACGTTCGCAGAGCATTTACTTGAACTATAGTCTCTTCCACCAATGAAGCCACACTTGAAATTAACGTGCTGAAGTGCTTATTAACCCATGTGCTCGTAAAGAGCTGACCGCATTATTAACTGTTGTTTTAACCCTGTACTATTCATTCTTCATGGAGCAATTAATCTATGTTGTGAACTTAAATGTTGTGGCCTATGGTGCTATACTTAATCGAAGTTCAGGAGGAGTGATGAGTAATACAATAGGTTACCAGATCCAGTGAAGAACTTAATTTTACCAAGTTTTCTATTCCTGTAAATGTTTTATAACATACTTTAATTATTACGTTTTCTCTATGTATGTACAGTCACTTACAAAAAAAAGTTACCACTAAAGGATGCAACCCGCTTAACAGACATGAAGCTCGATGAGAGCGAGTCTATGAGCGGCTCTGCTTTTAGCGCGCGTTTCGTCTTCCTCCTTACGCATGTTTTGAGGCTTGTTTGACGTTATTATCTTTAAAGGCTGGCTAAAATTCATTCATTTGGATGCTGTATAAGCAATATAGTATTATAAAGGAACTAAAATCGGATTTTTCTTAAATCGGCTCAAATCTCACGCATACTTCACTCTTCTTTAAAAAAATCCGACAAGAAATACTTTAGTTGCCCATATTTTCTGCTTATGTATAAATTCTCATCAATGGAGGTTTGGAAAGGACTCCATTATTTTTCTTCATGCTCTACATGCCCGCAGGACGAACTTTTCCGTAAAAAAATAATAAATAATAGGGCTTAAATAAATGATAAATAAGAGAAAATGCAATACTATGAATTATGTCAAAAGAAGGGGAAATTAGAGAAAACGTAATTAGAATAGAAATGGAGTAACAGTGAAAGAATACGTTAACCCTTCTAAATCCGCTTACAGGGATGATTTTGTTTCGCGTAATAGCGAACACATCGGATGAATAAGACGTTCTATGCGTTATTTCTCTGTTGGATAATATTTCTAAACGAGATTAGTGAAACCGTATTGAATATATTTTTAATTATTTCGTTGATATTCATTTCATCTCTCCAGATACATATCATCATGACTGAATGGAAGAACCTTAAATGAGTTTCGATACTTGATAAAGAGAGGGAAATGAACGCTATTTTTTCACCCTAAGCCGTGCCGTCCTATGGGTGCATCGCACCCGGGCAAGTAGGATGCCATGGGTATTATCCATAAATAGGAAAATTACAACTAAAACACCTACAAATTACGTCGATCTATTTAATGCAATATATTTTAATTTATATATTTAATCCACTGACGACCAGATTACAATAAAGCGATAGTGGGTGAGGTGAGGGTGAGCCCTGGCGCTGAAGTTGTTGGTGGTAGTTTTGGTAAAAGTTTTTTCGTAGAAATTACGCCCGGAATCACGTGTGGGATTAAGTGGAGAAAGATTAGCAGATAATGTAATGGCTAGGGAGTAGCAGGTAGGCGAAAGGGGTTCACTGAATTCTGCCTATGCTGATCTCGGAAAGAATAGCGAGGTCTAAGGAGTAAGCAGCGGGGGAAGAGATGGGGTCAATGGGATATCAGCCGTGAAGGTCCATTTTAGAACGTAGTATTTCTAGGAAGTAATCAATGAATATGCATTTTCGAGAACCTTCTCCCAAAAGCATCTGGGTTTTCCACACCTTTTCGTCCATTCTAATCGATGAAATCTCAGAAACGCTGAGTTCTTCACTCGAGAGGTGCATTGCTACAACATTTCACTTATTATAAAGTATATTTTCATGCAAATAAAAAAACTTTGTAAATTCCATACAGATATATTAAAGGCAACTAGTTTCGTCTATAGGAAATCATCAGGCACTGAAATATCGAAAATGAGAAAGACCGAGAGGAACAAGGAGGTGTGGTGGGAAAAACCGGGAATTATCAACGGAAAAGGGCTGAGGGGATGAGAAAGGAGGGGAGGACTTGTGGAAGAGGTATTCGTTGGTAAGGATTTTGTCCACCCCCCACGCGCCGGGATGGGCATTCATTGCAACGGTGTTCGTACACCCCGCTGAGAGAGTCGCTGGGTCTCCGCAGATTCCAGGGGACATTGAAAGCCGCTCTCAGGTCATTAGGAAGCATGTGTCCCAATCTATAGGATGAGAGGATATTTGGTTTTCTCCTCAAGAGTTTATCCACCATATATGGGCATATATATACCATCTTTGCATGATGGCACCATTCCACAAAGTTAGGCTGTGAAATGTCAATTTTAATAATATATCTTCTTTGTATACCAAACTATTATATGTCGATTTCTCATTCTTTTACTCATACATATAGATTACTCATAAATGCCTCTTCTTACGGTGTGACCGAGGTTATAGGACACTGCGGAGTTCTTCCTTATCGCTTAATTTCTGTCTAGCTCTATTCCAAATCATTTTCTATTACACTCCTTGCCATACACGGATTGAATACTTTTCTATGTGCACCACTGCTCGGATTTTTATTTTTAATTTTCGAAGAATAACCTTTGTAAAATTCTTTTTTAATCCAAATAACACTTAACAAGTTATAATCGTTACCATTACTCATTACTCATATGAATATGGTATTAAAACCTAATGAATTATATTGCATTTGCACTGAAGTGGCAAGCATGATTTTTTCTGATTCAATAAATGCACTAATCATTATTGATGCAAGATTTTCATTTTAAATATGTTTACCGGAAAATTCCTTAAAAATATAATTTTCTGTTATTCTACAACATGTTATTAGCAATGAAAATTTAAATTATTATATACATATGGATGTCTGCGTTATCCTGAGACTCGTTTATACAGCTGATTATCTTCGCAAGTTCCTTTCAACGGGTTTGTTTATAATTTTATTTAATTTAATCAACCCTTTATTAGGCGAGGTTAGGCCCAAGTGGGCCTCTCTTCCACCTAACCTCGTATGAAGTTACATCGCTATAAAGATTCAAAATAATAATAAGAGAATAAAAAAAGAGAAAGGAAAAAAAACGGAAAAGAAAGATTTGATTTGCGGGAAAAAACCTCTATAACTGAAGGTGTTTATATATAGAATCTCAAAGCTTGCCGCATTCCCTTAAAAATTCTACTTACTTTCCGTACCTTGCCCCCTCTTGTCATCGTTGCCCCGGGCAACCCCCGGCTCGCATGATCTCCTTCTGGCTTTGGTAAAATATGTAAGCGTTTCTACCAGAGAAGTTCATCCAAGAAGAAGGAAAGAGACTTCTAAAATTTCTGCAGGTCATAAACAGCCCTCAACTTTATTGCTGTTTTCCTCCCCCAGATAAAGGGGGAGGGGGAGAGTCCTTGCCCGTCCTTCACTACCCACTCCATTTTTCCCTGAAATGGTCGGCACAGCTTCGGAGCACGGTCGTGAAAATTTCTGAAAAAGTTTACTCTACCATTCATCCCCTCAGATGTTCCTAACGCCTTATATTAAAATGCAATTGGTAATTTCAATCTGTGATTTATCGCAAGAACTAGCTAGCAAGACGCAACGTGCCCAGAATGCGTCTGTTTGATTTATAATTAACTTGAAAAAGTATGACCATACTTCCGATACGTTTAAGAAAATATCTTGGATTAGACTAGAACATTGTCAAAGAATTCATGTTGTAACGCCAGGTTTCAGGGTCTTGCAAGCACAAACTGCGGAATATCTCTTTTCTAAAATTTTTAGCTTGGAATATATTCACGATTGCTATACTACATGCAAAAAATCTAAAGTAAAACTATATCTAAAAAACAACTTTAAAATCACCAAATTAATCCATTCCGACCTCCGAATCGCTATAATATTACTCTGCCATGTTAATGTCACTAAAAAATCGCTTTAAATAAGTTATTTTAACAACAATAACGAAAACGAATCCTTTCAAACGCTCAACGTGGACCTGCATAGCAGACAACGTCCTCCATCTTTATTTTCGCTCTCTCTCTCTCTCTTCTGGAGGCTCGCTCGCCCGAAACGAGGGGTCTATTGGACGAGTTGCCCCTTGCAAGTGGTAACTATTTTTTGTAAGTGACTGTACAAATATGTTTGCCTACTTTTGGAATCTTGTCAGCTTTCAGCTTGCATTGCCAGATGATAATTTATTTACATTACGCTTTGATGGAATCAAACATGGTTTTTCGTTATTGTAAAAGTATCCGAGGAATCGCTTGTAGTTAAATGATTAGTTTGTAAATCACTGAATTTGAGATGTTTTGCTGATTAACTTCCGTGGTTTTGGCTGCCTTTAGGAGGTTTTTTACGGAGGGGTTTTCCTTCCAACTTCGGACAAATGCCAGGCAGACTTAATATTCCCCTCCGGTCTTCCTTGTGATGTCTGTTTTACTGTTGTATTGCTATTTGGTTAGTTTTGTCTGATGTAATCACAGGGAGATTTAAGTGAAATAAAAGTTAATATTGAGAATTGCCTATTCTGATTCTTAGTGGCATTTTGTTCCCACAACATAACTAAAAGGAAAAGCAACCATGTATTTTTCACAGTTCAATCTAAAATTAACTACTGATTATAAGGACAATGCCTACTATCCTGCGATATGAAAGGCAAAAATGCTTCAGCTTGGGTGTATTAAAAGGCCCTTAAAATTTCTTTTAATAGTTTTACTGTACATTTTAATGCGTATCTGAGAAAGTAGAAAAAGCCGCGATCAATTCGAAGATCGCAGGTTTCCCACCTCTATCATAGAATTTTTCGATTTGGGGACGAGCTTCGCGGAATAATCGATTTAGGATTTCAGACTTCCGTTTGAGAATGTACGAGAGAACAATTGTTATCGCCTACAGAACTTTGGTCATTATTAAAAAGACTTAATCATTGTTGATGTTGCGTATGTTCATTTTGGTCTCTTTGGTATTCAACAAAGCCGTAAAAGCCTATAGCCACTAACTCCCAAGCGACAGGTTTTACAATCTGGTGGGGTCACTTGTATCTAAATAATTTTATCGTAAAGCTCGTATAAGAAAAATAATTACGGGACATTTTCAACTTTCGCAGATTAATTGGACGTTTAAATTTAAACTAGTATTTTAGTACCATATATTTTCATAGAAAACTTACTCAATTCTGCCATTCCTGATTTAATTCGTAATTTATCACAACTTTCACATATTTACAATTAGCGTTAAAGAAGCTAGAACTATATAAATCTATATCAAATTCACTATCACCATCGTAATAGCGATTGTTAAATACTGGCCCTTAATAAGTAACCTAGTTAAAACTTCTCTTCGGAAGTATTTTCTCTTAGTCTGTCACCTTGAATACATGGTCCCGCTACCATATATTCGTAAATTGAATACTTCTTGCCTTTTGGTACACGGATAGACCATAGTAGTTTTATACGCTGAAAATAATTTAATAAAGAATGACACGCTGAATAACGCAAATTTCTAGATTACGCCGTCAAATCGAAGTCGAGGATTTTGCTTACAGTCTGGATGACTTCCTCTATTCTTCGGATGTACAGTCACTTACAAAAAAAGTTACCACTTCCAGGGGAAACTCATCCAGCAGACACCACATTTCGGGCGAGCGAGCCTCCAGATAGAGAGAAAATAAAGACGAAGGACAACTTCAGCGCCAGCGCTCACCCTAACCTCACTCGCTATAGTATACACGAGATAATTAAAAATATATAAATCACGGTTTGACTAATCTAACTTAGAAATATTAGCCAGCGGAGAAATTACGCATAGAACGTCTTGTTCACCCGATGTGTTCGCTATTACGCATATCCCAAACGAGATCATCCCCCTAAGTAAAGGATTTTGAAGGGTAAACATATTCTTTCATTGTTACTCCATTTTTATTTTCGTTACGTTTTCTCTAATTTCCCCTTCTTTTGACCTCATTCATAGTACTGCATCTTCTCTTATTTGCCATACATTTAAGCTCTATTATTTATTATGCTTTACGGAGAAGTTTGTCCTGCGAGCATGTGGAGCATGAAGCAAGATAACGAGGTCCTTTCCAGACCTCCATTGATGGGAATTTATACGTAAGGAGAAAATATGGGCAACCAAAGTATTTTTTGTCCGGTCTTTTCGAAGAAGAATGAATTACGCAGAGATATGAGCCGATTTAAGAAAAATCTGAATTTACCTCCTTTATAATTCAATATTACGTAAATAGCTTCCAAATGAATGTATTTTTTGCTGGTATTTAAAAAAATAACGTCAAAGCATCCAAACGTGCGTAAGGAGGAAGACTAAACGCGCGCTAAAAGCAGAGACGCTCACAGACTTGCTCTCATCGAGCTCCTCGTCTGTTAAGCGGGTTGCATTCTTAGTGGTAACTTTTTTGTAAGCGACTGTACATACATTCGACGTCGGATGTATGCCTCCCAAAATGTTTTCAAATTCTTTCTGTTCTGAGCTTCATGTTATCATATTAGCCCTTAGTGCTTAATTATTTCTGTCTTTTTCCTTCGGTCTTTTTTTAGTATCTTCACATCTGTTATTGCATAGTTAAGAACTGTTAATGCTCAATGGTTGTCGACCTTCTTCGACATGTTGCCTGCCCCCATCCATTTCATTGATCTTACTTTATATGTGATGTCTGCCTTCCTGTCATCATCCTCACCTAGGTGTTGCATATCTTTACGATAGAGTACTTACGGAGTCGAAGCCTGGCGCAGAGTCCACAAAGTAGTCTATGATGGGTATTTGTTCGCACTGTTAAGAAATTCATGTAGATACTGTCCATAATGCTGGATTACTTTGCGGAATCTAGCTTTGGGATGAACAGGTGCCAGGTCTTCATACGTTCAGCTATTACCTTCGTGAACCTTTTGTAAACAACAGGGAATGATGGGACAGTTGTTCTTCAACTTTTCCTTGTATCCTTTTTTGAGCAAAAAGACGAGTCTTGCTATTCGTGTGGATTCTTCCTTGTTTCCGACAAATAGTGAATATCTGCGCTAAAATGGGATCAATATTTATTCCACCAAGTTATAGATATTCCGCTAATACACCATTTTCTACTCCATATTTACCATTCATCATCAGTTTGATCGCCACCATTAATTCCTCTTGGAGAATAGAAGGAAGATTTCGTGAGGTACGGCTCTCCTCTTCAATATTTTATGTCTTCTTGTATAGGCTGCAGAAGTTCTGCAACTGCATTGTTTGTTTCATGCTTTGTCTCATCTCCTTTCTCTGCTTCTTCCTCACTGCTAGGCGTTTTCTGGCCTTTATGTTCTCTATAGCCTCTTGTACATTTTTTTCGTCGAAATTCCTGACCTCTTCCTCAGTTATTCTGATAGACTTGCAAAGATCGGCGTGTTAGATATCATTTCAGTTCCTTTTGGCGTTTCATCATTTTCCGTGTTTTATCACTTAACTCTCTATTCTTCGGTTTTCTTGGCGTTCTTGCAATTTCCTTCACTGCTCTCCTTGCGACATCCATGAATTTTGTTTCTAATTCTGCTCGAAGTGAGAACCTATTTCTTAGTTTCAACCGGAATTCTCCCTGATTTCTGATTTTATAACATTTACTTCATGTTTTTATTTATACTTAAATAAGTAGAAATATATGGCATGGTATGATATTTTCGGCTAAAAAGATATATATTACATAAAAGGTTATCACCTGCTATATTAATATAAAAACTACTCTATCATACTGATTGTCAAATAAGGAATCTTTCTAAAATGAATATCCGGAAAAGTTTTACCCTTAATTAAAAAATTATTACAAACATGCTTTTGTGATTTTTCATTTCATTGGCCGAGGCTTGAAAAGGCAAATTCTAGAGAGATCAAATGGAACTTTTGGTTTTGCTCTATTGTTGGTACCGACTCTCAGTACCAAGAAAATTAATTCATTCTCAAGATAAGCGGATATGAAATAGTCTGACAAGATCTTCGAAAATAAATTGAATTTTAATTTTTAAAAGAATTAAAAAACAAAAGTTATGCAAGAAACAAACAGAATGAGTGATCAGGTTTTATTTATAATATTTTGCGGATAACTGAAGCTTATCCACTGTAATAAATGGCAAGAAGTCTATTTCCGGAGAGTAAACATAGAATTTGTGTATATAAGTAAACTGCGTTCCTTTCATTCATTTATGAATATAATTACGCATCCGATGATAAATTCTTAAAATTATCCTCCTTGTACGAAATACGAGTACGAAATGTTTAAATTTATTTTATTGTATGAATTAAAGTAATTTTTCATTATGCATATAGGGTAAGAGGTCGATCACCAATCACTGCGGTGTACAGTTGAATTTTTTGATATCTTTCTTTCGATTATAACGTCATGTCCTCTTCCTTCAGGATGCGGTTTCGCATATTTTTTCCCTATTACTCAGTTGCTCTCTTGATCGACTTCGTGCTATTGAGTTGAAGGTATGTATTTAATAAATAAATACATTTTGTTTATCTCCACTTAGTAGTAGCAGTTTACAATAGGGATGGAATAGGGAATTAAGCGTTTATCTTTGGAATCCTATTAAATCAACAGTCATTTTTCTTACTTGGGAAACGTACTTTTTGCGTAACATGGACTCGTTCGAGACTTCGCTCGATTCCCATTATGGAACATACGACATATGCTGTCAATGATGCTTGTGCACGTTATGATGAAAATTTGAATCCTTTGTAAAGTTAAGAACCGTCTATATGTAATATATACTGGATTTCCGACTTAACATACATTTGAATGAAGGTTGACGAAAACAGTAATAAAATGTCTTTAAGGTAAGAAGTTGAAATTTAATGAGGAAAAAATAAGTTATTTGTGAAATAAATGGGAGAAAATAATTTTCACTAAGAGAAATGTTACGGTGTACATAGTAAGGCATTCTACATACATAAGGCATCTATAGTAGAGTAACTATTTATAAATCGTATAAAACTGAATTCCTTTTAAATATCCCGTACGGAAACAGAATAATGTTGACTGTTCGATGCAATGAAATTCAAATTACTACTTTTACATGTTTTCACAATTGAAACTATTCGAAATGTTACTCAGCATTTTGAAACCTGAATTAATAAATGCTCTGATTATATGCGCTCAAGAAGAAGGTACTTATGAAATTAACAGAAAAATTGTGACTTAAAGTTTAAACATGTAAAGGTTTTCGTCTTATTTTCTATTTTTTAGAACTTTAATTTTTCTTCAAACATTTCACTAATTCCACTCTCCGAGAATAAAATCCTCCTTATGATAAGTAAATTTTTTTCTTATTCTATTTTACAGGGACATAGAGACGCAATGCGCCTGTCCGGTATCATTCTCACTGTTGTCGTTTATGCTTTAGTGAATGAATCATACTCACGAAGGGTAAGGGAGGAATTACCTACGGTTGGTTTAACCTACCTAGAGTACTCCTCCTATGCCTGTTGGAATGATGACGTCGAAGATCACTCGTGCTCGGGTAGTTACAGCTGCTGGTGTAACAAAAATGTCGAGGGCATATATTATCACTGCGAACAATCAATTCACTTCCATTTAGGCTCACTCTTAGAAAAATTTAACTTGAAAATTGTCTGCAATCATACGATCGAAATAGAATCGATTCGCGAGAACATACAGCATTTTCTAAAAGTGGTAAATCATACATTTTATGAACTGGATGTTAGAGAGTGTCCAGTGGAGTTGCTTCAAGAAATCATCGTGGGCCATTTATCGGAAATAACCAAATTGGAATTACATTGCGGGCAAAGAAAGGAATTCTTAATTGGAAATGATTACTTGAAAATTCTTCCCAACTTGAAAGACTTCATGATATCATGTGATACCTTAGAATTACCGATGGACATTTTACAGGGAAATGTTCCTAATTTACAAAAGCTTGTTGTAGAAAATATTAAAATAAACAATATAGATGCAAATTTTTTTCTCAGTCAGCCGAAATTGAAAAGTTTTATTCTAGAAAACAACAGTCTTTCGCGCTTAGAGAAAGATGTATTCATTCGAATACCTTTGCTAGAGGAGCTTAAGTCATATCGAAATCCTTTACAGACCATAGAAGATGATGTATTTGAAATGATCCCTAACCTAAAGAATCTCAGTATAAATAATTTTCTTTTCAATAGGCTTCCTAAAAGTGTGAAGAAATTGCGAAGCTTACACGAATTTCATGTTTCATACTCTAAGCTTGAATATATCGACGCGGACGAATTTGATGAACAAGCTAACATTAAATATATTCATGTATTCCATAATGACGCTTTAGATATACACCCAAAATTCTTTGAAGCATTTAATGGATCCCTTGATATTTTTCTGTTAGGTAACCGCTTATCTAAATTTCCGGAAAAAACGATTCAAATGAACAATTTAAAGAAATTAACTTTTCGCGACAATAAAAATGACGCACTAACTATAAGTAATTTCATATCCAGTGAAAAACTATATTCGGTGCGCATGCAAAATTCGTCTATCTATTCTTTTCACCCGTTGTTTTTCCACTCGATTCCTCAACTTCGTGAAGTTGATCTCAGACGTAATAAACTCACTTCACTGCACGATGGATTCTTTGCCTTCAACCAATACCTTGAGGATGTCGATCTTTCATATAATAACTTGATCTCTATCGAGCCTAGTATTTTTACGGAAAAGCCAAACCTCGAATTTGTTTACTTATCCCACAATAATATCTCCAAAATTTCTTTCTCCTTTAAAAATAAAGAGATACCCCTGAGTGATCTGGATTTATCAAACAATAGGATCAAATTTATACAAACAAATCCATTTTCGTCTTTACGAAATTTGAAAATTCTTAAACTCTCTAGCAATAATATTGAACTGATCGAAAAAGAGGCTTTAGTAGGCATGAAGCACTTGATTGAATTACATCTCGATGGAAATTCATTGAAAGGCCAATTTCCGATTTCAGTAACAGCAATTCCGTTTCTCCGGCTTCTGAGAATCGATAATAACTCAATCGACTCTCTCACCACTCTCGAAATGCCGGTTTTGGTATCGCTTCAGTTGAGCAACAACAGACTTCGGCATTTAAACTATTCAGATCTACAAAAATGTAGAAAACTACAGGAGCTGGATATATCCGGAAATCTACTGGAGCATCTTCCAAATGATACCTTGTCGAGTTACTTGAAGAGCCTAAAAGAGCTTGATCTATCGCGGAACCGCCTTCGATTCATTCCTGAATCTATGTTTGAAAATTCGAACCTCCGCCACATCAGACTGTCAGGAAACGAATTCGCGAGTTTTAATTTTGACTGGATATCTGATGTTGAAGATTTGATTTCATTGAATGTGAGTGGTAGTAAAATATCTACTTTCCATTCTTCACTGAAACATTTACCTCTTCTCAAGATACTAGATTTTTCGAGAAACTGCATTAGTTCTAAACAATGGATGTGGTATTACGATGAGGTGAGGATGACGTCCGGGAGAATTTCGCCATTTATGCTTTTCCCCAGAGTAGAGGTGAGTATAAATAGCTGAAAGGGTGAATCTTGGGCATACGCACTGATTTTTTTCTTAGTCAACAGCGATAGTCTAAATTATTTTAAATTTTGAATTTGCTTTCAACTAGCTGCCAGTATTTTTGAAAAATTCTGTCTGCCTTTAGTTAATTTTTACCACTTCTAAATTCACTTTGTATATCTCGCTGGACTCGATTCCTTCGTAATAATAGGATGGTATGAAGCTCATAAACATCTCACAATATTTTTTTATTATTGTAAAGAATATTTTGGAATTGGAAAAAAAACAAATTTAAGAAACTTGAATTGAAACGGCGATGGTTTCGGTGTTGGGACGGGCAACATGAGGAAACTTGTCATTCGAAATGGTTGAATAAATGTTATTAATATTACGAATAGTTTCACTTTCCAAAAGTTTCAAATTGAAAATGATCCATCAGTTCTCGATGTTTTGATTACTTCATTATTCATGAATTATTTTCACACAGTCGACTCACTTTCATTTCATTTACAAAAATATACTAATTTTCAAATATCAATCAGTATAAACGAAGTTGTCTTTAGCCTCCTTTCATTTTAGATTTCTTCTTAAGACGCGATGCTAAAATTATTAAGAGATGATCCTTTCTTTCATTTAATGTGAACTGTCAATTTAATATCATTGTCGTTGCTCTTCTCCAAAATTTTTATGGACGGTAGCGATTACTTACAATGGAGTCACGTTATTTTACCGCTAACTTATATCTTTCAATATATTTACAGCAATAGTGTACACCAATGCCACCACAAGGTATAATGGTACACGAAATGCTATACAGCGGTTTGCGCTAATTGATTGAAATATACTTAATGAATTAAAGTTTTTCTTATATTCTAAGTTTTCTTTAACCTAATCGTAATAATGTATATCAATCTCTATCCACGAAGAGCCAAAACTTTGTGAAATTGTCGATTTTGTTTGCAGATATTGTAGATGAAGAAGTTAGTATTGTTTGAAATGTTATCTTACGTATTTGTCGTTTGTTTATGTATATGTTTTCTTTTAAGTTAATACATATCTATTTTTGAACTTAGGAGCTTTACTTATCCTACAATCTCATCGAGGAGGTGGCAATGGATTTCAGGAATATCATGCCGTATCTTCGGATTCTTGATCTTCGATACAATAAAATCAAGTTCCTGACACATCACCAGCTGTTCTTTTCTTCTTATAGATCTCTCGAAACCAAAGAACCGTTCGAAGTTGATTATCCGCTAACAGTAGACCTAAGGCACAATTTAATTAGAGGTGTGGAGCTGCCTCAGTCAATGGTAAGTACTATCCGAAGTTTCTCCGCTGTCTGTTACAGAAAATTATAACCCCGTGATTCAGAAAATTCCCTAGAATATATTTGTTAATTGTTCAATAAGAGACCTACGAAACGAATACGAAAACTATTGCATGGGAAGAGATGATGAAAAGTTTTTCATTCAGATCTAAATCAGATATTCTTAAAAAAGAAGGAAATAATGGTATATAATTCGTCGAATGGTTAATTTAGAGTAGTTTGCTGGTAAAAATTGTTCTCTCTCAAATTTACACTTGAATTTATGATAGAAATATCTTATAAAACAGATGGTTTTTTTCATAGTACCACGAAATTTGGCCTTATCATGACGGATTCTACTTGTAACTAATTGAAATGTAGAATAGGGTGCAGGTTACCGAGCGTAGTATCGGACGAAACGTAAACAATGGGAAATGGAAAAATCTCGCAATACCCATTAAAAGAAATGGACGACAAAAGGATGATTCTTAATACTTACTTGTTGAATACGATTTTTAATTTAATCTTTGTAGGTGAAGTATCGCAAAAGTATACTTAATTGAGGGCTATACGCCGAAAGGCGGCTTACATTACGAATATATAGATGTAGAATTGTAGGGAGGGAGAAAAGAAGAGCAAAGTTAGAAAAGGAAAGAGCTGATCGAATAAAGCCTTACTTTGAAATGAAATACGTTCACAATTTTTGGAATTTGAAAACAAAACATACATGGAATAGGCAAATCACAAAGCTCGCACGACGCACGAAATTCACGACTTCGCTTAGTCGTTATATAGGGGAAGAGATGGATATCGTTGCAGAGCTTTCTAAAGCATTTGATGAAGTAGATCATAGATTGTGTTAATGGAAAAATAGCCAAGATGGGAGAAGAGTAGTCAGACAAAAAGGAGAATTTTTATACCATCGTACAGAAAGAAGATATTTATATAACGAGACGAAAATTGCGTTAGAAGTCCCTCAAGGAAGTATTCGCAGAATATTGCTCTTTGTAACAATGAATTTGTAAGATTAGGTTGTTCATGCGCGATTGCTTAATTTCCTGAGAAATTGAGAGTTTAAGTGATTGCCTTCTTTTACAAGCGGAGATAGACGAAATCACTGACATAAAATGACGGTACACATGTACACGAAAACATCATCTGATTCGTTTTCTAGAAGTATAAATACATTGTATTGGGAATTTATTGTAAAGATAGCATTCTCGTGGAAAGTTACGATAATAATTATCGACTCTCAAAGTAAGGCCAATGAATTTTGAGGACTTTGTATCAACCATGTATTACATTGTTAATATAAATCAAAAGGTATTGCGCAAATAACCTTTAAGGTTGACGTCCCTGAACCCACTACTACTACTACTATTAAAAGGTGTTTCACTTAATCATGGAGGCATAAGGGACAATATGTTTAGAATAGTTTTTAAGGGTTCTCATGTGTAACAGAAATATTAACAAAAGCTAGGCTGGGTAAGGTAAAAGAAAGTAAGGGCGAACTTTCGTGCACACGTTACGTATGTGCAGTGGCCAGTCACCCATGAACAGGTATTAAGAAACCCTATTTAATTAAGCAGAAAATACCATAAATGTAAAATGGAATCATCCCTTCAAAGAATTAACACCGTTAAATACTCATTTTTGAACCTCACTTTAGAGCAATAAAACTCATTTACTATATGTATATTCGAAACATTTTTCCCAAGTGCGTACCTTCAGGGTAAATCAAATTTGCAGTTGTACACTTAGGCATGATGACAAATTTTCATTTACGAGGACAGTTAGTTTTTTATGAATATACAGTCACTCTACAGTGGATTCTATATTAAATTCTATCCTGTTAGAGGGAGGTTTTCAAAGGGCCTTTCTCCCTCCTTAGACTAACATGTATTGTTTCCCCTTCAACTTAAAATTTCTAAAATTTAGTATTCTTTATTTGCCTGTTACGTGAAAATTATAGGTAACTCAAAGTACTGAAAATTCTACGAGATCTAATTGTATCTAAATCAGAAATAATAAATAATCAGCAATCGAATTCCAAGCTGTAGAAAGATCGTTCCTCCATTAATGGCATAAAAATTTAACTGAGAAAAGGGAGTTTGCGGTTTAAAATCATTTATAGGCAAATAATTTGAGTTTGAATATTTATAATTTATATTTACTCATTTGAACCTTTTCAGCTATTAAGAAATGTAACGGAAAAGTGTGGCAGGCACCGGTATAGTCATGCCACTATTCTACTTGACGACAATCCTTTCGAATGTGGTTGTGGTGTGATAACCTTTCTACGTGTACTTGAAGAGGACATTATCATAACCAGCGAGCTCTGGAGAACGAAAGAGAAAGACTGGGTGCTACAAGCAAAGATAGACGTAGGAAATTTAACCTGCTGGTAATTAATTTTTCACTAGACATTTTTAAGAAGTGGTTAAATAGCTAAGGACTCTCCATAGCATGCGAATCAAATTTTAACCTATTCCCAAATGGAATTCTTGATTAACATAATTATTAAGTAATTCCCAATGTAATTCTAAAACATCTAACCCTTTCGAGACGGCCATATTCTCTTAAAATCGTGCTCTGGCACCTAATACTTTCGAAAGAACTTCTGGACACGGAAGCATTTCGTGACTCAGATGGTAGGAGGTTTAGAATATACCCCTTTTGAGGCCTTATCGGGGTTCCTTCCTCGGCAACCGCAGTCGGAGGAAAAACCGTCACCGGGTAATTCACCTTCTCTTTAACCCTTTCGAGACGGCCTCATTCTCTTAAAATCGTCTCCTGGACACGGAAGCATTTTTCTACTAAGATGTTGGCAGGTATAGAATTGAACCCTTCTGAGTCCTAAGCGGGGTTCCTTCCTCGGCAACCGCAATCGGGGGAAAACCGTCACCTTACCATCCACAGCATTGGGCCGCGGCTAACTAAATGTTATTGCTGACATTTTGCCAAATAGTTATTTTAGCAGTAATTGTCAATGTTAATTTGGAAATTAAAATCTTGTACCTTGCCGACTATGTACAACTTTCAAACTAAATTTTACCGTTAATATTAAGCTATTTAGTATACTATTATAGTTGCAATGATGTAGCATAGTTTTTACATTATAATATCCTAATTAGGAACCCCGCTTAGGACTCAGAAAGGTTCAATTGTATACCTGCCAACATCTGAGTCGCAAAATGCTTCCGTGTCCAGAAGACGATTTTAAACTATTCGGTATACTAATATAATGGAAATGATGTAGCATAATGTTTACATGGTAATATACTAAATACTTTATTATTAACGGTAGAATTTCGTTTAAAAGTTGTACATAGTCAGCAAAGAACAATATTTTAATATCCAATGTAAAAAACTTTCACAAAACTGTTGCAATAACATTTAATTTGCCGCGGCACCATGCCGTGAAAAGGGTTATGGATGACCCAGGGGCTAAGTTTCCTCTGAGTGGTGCAGAAGAAAAGGTCAGAAATCCCCCAGAAAAGGGTCAGAATGGTAAGATCATAATACCCCAATCTTCTGAAACTCGCCCGCGATTTATACCTGCGTCGTCTATACACGACAGTCGTTCGTTAGTGTAGGAAAAACTCCGTCGTGTATACACAACAACAGTATTTAAGAGAAAGAAAATCTCCGTCGTCTATAGCCGACAACAGTCTCGAAAGGGCTAATTGCCTGATGATTCTATTCCGTTTGAAGTTTTCGTAATATTTAATTTATCGTCATATAACTGAACTGTTTTTTCGGTAGCTAGTTTACTATGCTCATTAATCTACTTCATAAACTTACTAATTCAGGTAGAAGCTTAGTGATACATGGGACCATGGTAATATCTATACTGTTGCTCCTTTATAAATTTAGGAATGCTGATATGACTATTATTGAGTATATGTTTTAATCAATATGTTTTTACAGCAAACATTTTTGTTTTATCATAGTAGATGTTGTACAGTAGCTTCCGTTGTTGTCAGCACGCAAGCAAAAGTTTGCTAAAACTAATTTTATTCATGCTTTTATGAGTAGGATTTCATTCCAAGACCTCATCACAAACTGTCTTTATTACATACCTCAAACTGTTTTACAACTCTCCTCTGAGACCAGAAATGAATGCAATGTAGTTTTGAGAGGAGATAAAACTTGAGATTCTACAATGTTTTCTTTATTCTCTTTCATTTTAATTAAGCTATGATATGTATATTTTCTCATGGAATATAACTTAAGAGCAGGCTTACTTAACTTTCATTTTAATCTTTAATATTTCATGTTTTACATTTCATTTCATGTTTAGCATTTTATTTATTTTACTTAAAAACAATGCAATTAAAGATTACATTCAAAGAATATAATATTTAGTTCCTTCCTAATATTACAAAAACTCACTTAGTTGCAAATTCGTAAGACAAGAGCTTTCTTTGGATTTCAGGTTACCACAGTCTGTCAGGGGAAAGTTGGTGAAAGCCACTGAAACATGGATTCATCATCTTATGCCAACATTAGGATTCTGTTTTTTGGCAGACTAGTCTAAGGCAGACAATTGAATCTAAGCTATAATATGAAAATTTATGCTGCAGTAGTGCTGAAACGATTTTTGGAGTATTTAGGATATTTGTTGGTATAAAATATAATACACACTTAGAAGATGAATTATTTCCATTTTATTTAGAAGAAAATTATGATTGAAGTTGATAATTTTTCCTTCGTGAAGACTTTCAGAAAATATTTTATAAAATTTTAGGTTAATTTTTGTTGACTTCATTGACCTTCATGTTACATATACGAATTCACTCTACAAGCTGCCAGTGATGCCATATTGTAGGGGTCAATGCAATCACTGCAAGGGAAGTGGAGAGGGTAGGTGAAGAGTAGCTCATGGTCTCTCACTGAGATTCTTTAAGCGTGGTGACTGTTCATGCCTATCCGTTCCACCCACACCCCTACTACTGCATTCGAGGAAAGAATGGGCAAGTCATAGACAAAACAAAAAAGCATTTTTATTAAATAATTAATTAAATTTTAGTGTAGTTGACTTGGACATGAATTTAGCTGAAAGATTTTCCTGAAAATATAATTGTGCAATAATGTTTCCAGATTATGCAAGGTGTTAATCAATCATCTTATCTAAAATTAGAATTCAACCAATTTCCTTTCTGCTGCAATGCTTAATTTTTTATCCCTATTGTATTCCTATTTTAAGTTACTTTTCTTATAGCATTTCCTCATTAGTTTTACAGTTAGAATAGAAGTTGAATTTATTCATGTGAATTTATATTTATGTGAACCCAGATGGCAAATAACATCATGTGAAGCTCATACAAATTTCAATGGTAAAACCATTCAACATGGATTGATGAATTTACTTGGAAATGCAAACTTGAAAATGGTCATTGGAAGGAAGTAGAAAGGCTCTTCAAATATCTGATTGCACCATAGATGCCAGTCTCTCAGAACATCTTTAAATGACCATCATATTTGCTGATGTTTCTATCTACTTTGTAGCTGAATAAGAAATTGAATTATGAATACACTACTGATGTTATTAATAACTGATGTTATTAATTGAATTATAAACAAATGTAGAAAATTGTAGAGGCCAGATTTACAATAACAAGACAAATGTGGAAGGCAAAAACAATGGTATTCAAGTCAGAATTTTAAATTGTTGCCCAAGAGCATATTTCATGCCTTTTGGATGTCACTTAACTAATTCAATCTTATCTGGATTAAAACATTAACATGATGTTTTCAGCTTTGGCTCATAGATGAGAATTGCTGAAGAAACATGCTTAAGTGTGAAATAAAGTAGGGGTAAAGAGAGTTAAAATCAATAATAAATGAATGTTTATAATTTGAGAATCCTTTGACCAAACTGAGTGAAATCATTGAGTCCCTTGCTGCATCTATGACAAAAACTATCTTGCTATAATGAGCATGCTAAAATCTTAGTTATAATATATCAGGAGTAAAAGCTGCTGGTATACTGCAAACTAGTTTGTGAATATTTCTTAAAATACCCTCTTACTTTTGGAAATGTTTTCATAAACATTCTTAAGTTTGCCTTAGTGTATAAAAACAATATAATGTAACTGTCCTGGTATAAAACCCAGTTGTATTACCATATACGTTGCTGCCCACTAACTTACATTATTAAGTAATATGAACTTACATTATTGAGTAATAAACACCTTATGAACCCTATGCTGAATTTCAAGTCAATATTATATCAAGAAGGTCCTCAAATGTGATTTTGTATTCTGCATTTATATTTAATCTAGAGTGCAAATGGTGCACTGGCATCAAATCAAGGACTATTTGGGAAACAATAATCTGTATTTGCAAAACATATTCATGACTGCTGTTCAGATTATAGATTTCTATCTTCTCAAGAAATGCTTCATAAAAATATTTGAAATTCCCACCGTACATTTCATGTGGGAGAATTAAGACTGCCTAGTATCGAACCTAGAATCAGTTCATGAAAGATGATTGCATATTGACATTAGATAGGGACAACTTTGACCGCTTTAATTTTCAAGATGATATCATATCAGGAGAGTTCTAAAATATAATTCTGCTATCTCCACCTGAAATGCATGGGGGATTCAAATGTTGCTTTGGGATTGAGCCAAGGATCATTTGGGATATGGTGATCTGCAAATTTAAAATATATTTGTGATTTCTGCTCACACAGGTTATATTTCCATTTTATTGGGAAGAGCTTCAAAAAATCATTTAAAATTGCTGCAATAATATTATATTATTATATATTATTATTGTATTATAAAATGAAGAATTCCGTACCCTTCTGGTGTCAAACTCATGATAGCTAGGATCAAAGTCTGATATTTCAAGATATCTTTTGTGGAACATGGTTATAATTTGTATCCCCTATAGGTATAACCAGAGAAGCATCTATATGTAATAGGTATAATTATATAGTAAGTTATTGATATCTGTGAGGTCCAAATAATACTGATAATTTTAAACACAACAGTCCAAGAAATAAATGCTTGCAATTTTCACTCAAGTGAATGGGGAGCATCACTTAGTTATTGCATTTGGTCTGAAGCTTTCACAAACAAGTAATTTAAATTGAAACTTTCATTTAAAAAATATCACTACCTCTCCAAAAAAACCTCATTATTATTTTACTTGATTACCTTTGAAGTTTGATGGGACTGATGGAGATTTTTTTCCGGGAAGGAACACACACACTAGGGAATAACTCACCCAAGCTGCAACTAAATTGTATTTTTTTTTACTCTAGAGAGTGAACATTTGAAATGAAGTTTTACTTATGCAATGTGGTTGGTTTCTTAGAAACTTAAATGTCGTGGTTACCTCATCTGTCTACCTGACCTTACCCTAATTTTGTTACTAAGTCAAAAAGTCAGAAAAATCTTGTGATCTTTATTATTATTACTGTTATAGCATAAAAACTGCAAGTGGATTACATGCAGTGGCAGTGGGTATCTTATAAATACATATAATGTACTCAAGACTTGGAAGAAGCAAATGTATTTCTCTATGTTAGGAACCTTAAAGACTTAAATGTCCTTTCCTGAAACAAAAAAGAAATTTGAATATATAGCATGACTTTTGAGCTAAAAAAAATAGGATTTTATTGAGATTTATGATTAAAGAGAGTATGGAGTTTGAAGGTCTAAGTCTTGATTTTCCCGAAAAATGTTCATACTAAATGACGAAGAGAGAAAATTTAGAAAATTATGTTACCTGAAGAAAAGGGGGATAAAAGGAAAGTACTATCGGTTTATTTAAAACTCTATAATGGCAGCACACTTGAATCTAGTTATGGTAGACCCAAGTGGGAAAGTGGTTGGAATGTATTTTGGCTTAGGTCTCCTTTTTTGGCACTAAATCAACTACCCATTGAGAACTTCTGATATTAAAACTATTCAGTTAATCTAAACTGCTACACAGCTTTAGAGTCCTATTAGTTGACTCTCCCCAGTATCTTGAAATGCATTTTTAATGATAATTACTACTGCAAAAGATGGTTAAGTATTTGTATTTAACAATGGTGTACGTATATTGATATAGAGAAGGCATATGTTAGTATACCATGAAAATAGATTGGGAGGTGCAATTAAAGAAATATAGAAATGGAAGTAATCCAGGCAATTAAAGATTTATACCTGAATTTCCAAGACCAAGTCAGAATAGGAAGATATATCTGGTTTTTTGCTGAATCAGGATTGAAAGAATGATCTCTTCCAATTCTTATTTATATTGGATGAGGAATGAGATGTTAAGGAAAAAGTAGGTGACTGCATGAAGCTGCCTTGTTTGCTACATTCATATCATCCAGCTTGATCTAGTGGTTTGTGGGAATGATGAGAAATAGTTACAGACACATTTGGAATGAAGTTATCAAGAAGCATGGAATGAGTTTTAACCTAAGAAAAGTAGGGATTAGGCAGTGGCAAGAGATTATGAAAGGGGAAAGGGAAAATTTGAATTCAATGGTTAACAGCTGAATGTGGTGAGGAATTTCAAATTATTGAGTAGAGAGTTATCAGAGGATGGAAAAATCAGCACTGAGACTAGGCACAGAATCAATGAGGCAAATCTATTCTATCAGGGCATACACGAAGAAAGGAATTGCTGACTGAATGCAAGAAGTTGATGTTTGGCTCATATTAGATGCCCGACCTAACATGTGTCTGATGTAGATTAATCATTACAGACTGAGATGAGAGCTGAATTGAAATAATGGTGATGAGTTCCTAAGGAGCATTCAGGATAAAACAAAGAAGGATCAGATCAGAAGCATATAAATACGAAAAATTCTGGCAATAGAAAGGCTACAAATACTGATTGATAGAACGAGGTTTGGCCTTGTGATGTGCATGCAAGAAAGGCAACTCCTAAGAAAAGTTTTTTTAGAAAGGGACAAAGGGAAAGACTAAGTGAAGAGTGGAAGATCATGATTAAAAGTAGACACATGCGAGAGAGAAAGAGAGAAGTAGAAGTAATTTGGATAAGGTGGGATGGTAAGATAGAGAAAAATGCTAGTTACTGGTCCAAAGAAACAGTAACCTGATAACATCAAGAAGAAGGGGAAAAGATGATCATGATTATTTACTGTTCAATGTAATCAAACATGAATGTACATTGATGAATGAAATCTTCACATGATTTCTTTAATATGTACTGCCTACTTTATATTTTGTATAAATATCACAGTAATATTTATGTAAGAAGATATTTCTGCCTGATATTAATTACAACTGTAACTGCATTATGAAATGGAACTAGTTATTATCCATCCAACATTAATTCACTGTTCAAAACATACATTCTGGAATTTCTTCATATAGAGCTACTAATGGATAATATAGGTTGCTGAGAGGTGTAAACTTATTCTTTATAATGGAAAGGATTTTTCTTCTCTATAGCAGGTGAGTGAAATCATCCCACAGTTTTATAAATTTCTGCCTTAAAATCAAGAAACATAGTATTAAATCTTGAGTTAAAAAAGAATCACTTCCATCTAAAGATTTTTAGGACAAAGGTTGTTTCAAACCTCTTTTCGTTTAATATTACATTATTTTTGTGTCATTATCATAAATTAATTTATTTATCTATTGGACTCTCATGGGACACTGATATAGAAAAAGTGATAGCATATATCACATAAATATCAGAAGGAAACAATTAAAATCTTGCTTAAATGGAAAAGTAGATGAAATGAAGCTACTGATTTTTTAATTAATATATGGAGATGGAAGAGTGTAAAATTAAATTAACCCTATCTAAAGTATTTTCCTATTTGTAAAAAGATGAGATTTTCCTGGTTTGGTTCGCAAGAAATCTTCATAGGTTTTCTACCAGGTAAGTTCTGACATTTTGGGGCAACAAACTATTTTTCCATTTTCAAGAAATTGAAACTGAATCCTCTGAGGTTGTTACCAAAACATTGAAATTTTCCCACCAACTTACCTGGTTGACAATGCTGAAGATTTTTCATTGTTCTGTTTGCTTTCTTCTCCAATGACAGGTAGGGAGTATAGAGTTGGATCATAGGTCTTTCTCCTGTCTGTGATAGGGGATTGTGTAATGTGTCTATTTTCTATGAAACTGCTTCTATTTTTGCAGTGTCATTTTATCAGTTAATTTATTTTCAATTATATGAGCAGAATCTTTCACCAAATCAATTTTAAATTAATTTGAATCTCTCCATTTCCTTTTTGAATTATTCTCTATATTCATATTTACTGTCTATCTGTAGCAAGGACTAGCTAAGTGGGAGGTTCTGTGGAAGCCTTGCTTCTGAGCTCCATTCAAAAGTTATTTTTTTTATATTGAAAATGACAAATATTACAACTGTGAGAAAGTTTGTTATGTAAGATGTCATCTGTTAACATATCATTACCATAAGTCTAGAATGGGTTATAAAATAAAATTATCTTGATATGATTATTAACAATCATTTAAGTCTTTAGGAGTGTATAGAATATATTAATAGTAAAAGGGCTTAGAAAGATGTGCTATCTAAATTAAGGAAAGTATTCCAAATGTGGCAAGGAACTATTGTTTTAGTTAATAATTTAATCCTAATTCCAAATGTAAGATTCTGTTCTACAGAAACAAATGTCCTATTCTGTAGAACACAATGTACTTATATATATATATATCAATGTCACATAGAATCTTCAATATTAGACTAGGAGCTGCATTGAATAAAAGGCATAAGGTAAAATGTAAACAATAAGCTGAAAGAATTGGGATAGTTATCAATAGAAAAAGAAATTAAAAGAGATATGTTAACATTTTTCTTTAGACTGGAAAATAACTTATTGGCTAATTATTTAAATGATATTATATAAAGAAATGAAGCCGTCCATCGACACAAAACTAGACAGAAATTTCATGCGGAAAAAATTATTAAAACCCTAAAAACTGTATTTAATATATGAAAAATAATGCATAATACCTTACCTCAGGAAATAAAATCAATAGGAAATGTAATACAATTTAGACACAAAGTGAGAATCAGGCTTAAGAGTACGGATTAAGAAGTAATGGGTGAACATGTGACAATAACAGGTATGATGCTTATTAACAGAAATATATATGTTATGGTTTATTGATTTTTATACCATTGATGAAAAATTATATTGTTAAGCAGTAAGTTGTTGTATTTAAGTTGGACTATGTAAATACCTAGCTGTAGGTATTACTGGTAAATAAATAAACAGAGAATAACTTATTAAAAAAGTAGCTAATTGAAGATAGTCAGGAAAAACTACTTTAAAACCTCATGAAAACTAAGAAAAACGCTTTACAGTAGCATAATTAGCAATGCACAATTCTGAAATAAGCAACTGGTGAATATTTGGTAATGATTAAGGGGGGTACATTTCTAGTAATGCTTATTTAACAGATACAATGAATTCTAACAGATACAATGAATTCTAACAGATACGATGGCTCTAACGTTTTTCGGAATCTTAAAAATTCTGAGACCACAAATATATTCACCTTTATATCCGTATCTTACTTTTTCCGCATCAGGAGCCAGTTTCTTTGGTCCAGTCAAAAGCATTAGATCGGGAGTTCACTGTACAATTATACAATCTCTCAAATTATTAACATCTCTTACCTATAGTCGAGGAAACGCTTCAATTATTTCGACTCGGGTGAAAGCGCTTCCTTTTTAGATTCCCGGTAGGGGCCTTATCAGCGAAATGACTGTCGTAGAACTTTTAACAAAATTACTAGCACGCTTTAAAACAGTCTCAAACATATGATAGGAGATAAGATAATGTTTTTGCTATTATGAGGTCGTTTATATAGTCTTCAATAAACTAGTGTTTGAAGTAGAGTTCGCAAAATCCTACCAAATCTATCTTTTTCTTCTGAGTAAAGCTCTGATATTCTTCGTACCTTATGTAACACTGATCCCAATGCTTCCACAGTCGCTTCGCTAGTATCTTCACCATCTCTTTTCGAGAAAATGCAATTTCTTGGGTGAAACAAATACCAGGGTTTCTCCAAGGATTTTTCCTCCTTCGGATTCATACATGGCACGCAATGACTATACATCTTACTTCGAGTAAGTTGTAACGTCTTTCATTTGATATTTTCTATAAGATGAATTATTTCAGTTCATACAGTAGTATCATATAAATTTAAATCATACATTAATAACATTTAAATCTTACTCTCAATGGAAGGAACATTTCTGTTATCTTGTTTTTCCTATTCTACTTATCTTGTTTTTTCTATTTTGTGTTTGGATTTGGCGTCTCCTAATTTGATTTTTTGATCTTATTTTAGCTTCCTTATTAGATTTATTTCACATCGGTGATGAGTTGGGTGAAGGAAGAGCACATAAACCTCAATATAGAGGTTATATATATTTTATTTGTAAATAAACTTAACCGAATAGTGTACATATACAAGTAATTCTTATAAAATGATATACGGAAATTAAAACGAACTTTATTGTTATAAATACGCAACAATGAGACTCCAGCTTCCGCTTCGATCCTCACCTAAATTTCAGTTGATTATTTTCCTTACTACATTGAATATTTTTGAGGAAGAATATGAGATACCCATGCATTTCGGGATGGTGGTAACTAATATTTTCGATCTTTCATACGTTGGAAGAGGTACCTGAATATGGCAAGATTTCTTCGTTATTTATTCGAAGGGAAAAGCATTGATGGCGGAGACGGAAATAAAAAAGGAGGAAAAAACTATGAACGAGGCGAAGGTGTACCTAAATTAGAAACCTCCAACGATATAAATGAAGGAAGCGAGGACCTCCAGAAAGTATCCGAGGCGAACTATAGCTGTAAAATAAACGACAACGAGCAAGAACAAACTTCTGGAGAAGAGCATGTTTGCGTGAGTCCCATTCCATCGTGTACATCAAGAAGCACTGTTTGCAGAGAGAGACGGAGAAGAAGAAATAGGCGAAAAAGATCCTCATCACGATCGAGATGCAAAGTGCGGGCAAATATAAGAAAGGAATTCAAGAAGGAACAGTTGCCAGTATGCCGAGGCTTAAAGAGAGGGAGAAGTCAAAGTAATCATTGTAGAACTAGAAAGAGAAAGTGCTTCGAAAATCATGAAGAGAGTAAACAAGAGAAAGTGTGTGAAAAACCCAAGAAACAAGAAGTGAAGATTAAGGAAGAGAAGATTGTAAAAGAAGAGAAGATTGTAAAGGAAGAGAGGATAGAAAAGGAGGTGCAAACTGAAAAGGAAGAACGGATTGAAAAGGAGGTACAAACTGAAATGGAAGTGAACAACGAAAATGTTCGTAATTTAAATGAGAAACCGGAAGAACAAACAGTCAGAAGCACCAACCCATGCAGTCGCAAGGGTAGTTGTGCTAGTTGTGCTACATTCAATTTTCTTTGGGAAATGCGGGAATCCTGTTTGCAAAGTAAGCGAAGAAAGACAAGATGTAATGAACGTGGCTCTTCGAGACGTCGGAAAAAAAGATTGAATAAAAGGAAAGGAAGAAGTAGAACGAGAAGTCGGAGTAGGAGCAGAATGAAGATAAAAAGCGACGACGAGGGTATAAGAAGTCAGTTTGTTGAAATTAATAGAAAAAATGTATTCAAAGGTATTAGAGAAACTCCAGGATTTGGTCGAGGTCTGAGGAGATCAGTTAGTTATTTTGGCACTAGAAGTGACGGCCCAAGTATTTCCAGCCTGAGAAGAATAAATTTCAGAAGTAAGACTGAAACAAAAAATGGTATAAAAGAAAAGAGCAAGAGAAGAAGTAGATGTAGGAGACGGTAAACTGTTACATTAACACAATATAATACATGATAAAGATTTTTAATACATGAACTCTAACCAATGGACTACTTAATTTATTTTCATATTAAATATATCACTGTGAGCCCGAGAATTATGTATAGTATGAAATCGTTTGCGATGTGCTTTGGACTTCATGTTAAGATAAATTGCTGCTTAATGGTAGTAGCAATATATATAGTCGGTAGTATATTGAGACGTCAAATATGACTTGTCATATTACAAAATTTATGCGGCACCTTCCATCGAAAGATGTTTCGAATATTTTTTCGTGCTTATAAATACATTATATAATTACCTCGCAAACCGGCTGTAATCGCGTTGAAACCAAAATTCCATTTTCTGGAACAAAAGCAAGCTGCAAAAAATAATTTTATTCCAATATTAAAGATTTATATTGTTCCTAATTCATTTTAGCTAACTACATCTAATATGAAAAGTTCATCTAGGTAAAACGTTAAATTGCTTATGTATTAACATTTCTTTACTAAAACTCCTTATGTAAAACAGGTTTTACATTAGGAGCAACCCATGATTTCCCATTTGGACTAAATTCTAACGCTTTCGAGAGCATTAAAAAGTTTATTGTTGAAAATCGTCCTTTTCGCGTTTTTGAATTTTTTTTTAGACGTTCTTGATGTAAAATGAATGTTGGGTCCAAATTAAAATTTTTATAAAGTATTCAACATTCATGATCCAATTCGTTCATTTTCTTCCGAGGGGGATTATTTACCAACTCTTCAACACTTACTTTCTCCAAGTTGGTCTTTTGACAGTGTTGAATAGAATAGAACAGTGATTCCCAAACTTTTTCGAGCCACCGCCCCCTTGGATCCATAAAACAGTACTCAACGCCCCCCAAGCGGTAACTTTATAATAATAATCAGAATCATAGGCTAAATAACCAGACGAGGAACATTGTAATAATTAAATTAAAACAATGACTAATCAAATGTTTATTTAGAATCTAATAAATGTATAGTTTTCATAGAACATTTATGCAAAAGGTATAATACACAATAAAAGGAACTTAGGTGAGAATATAATTTTTACTTAAAAAGAAATTATGAAAACAAGTAAGTTTAAGAAAGCTTTCTTTAGAAGTTTACATGTCACTTTTACTTAAATGAAGCAATTATATAAGATAAACATTTTCTATTTATGGAAATAGAATAACCAACCATGTTTTGTTAAAATTAGTTAAACAATTAAGTGACTATTGATCATAGTTTTTCACGGTCTAGAAGTCATTTAAGGAGATTCTATCGCCTAATTTAATCACATATTTCCATCAAATAAAATTTTAATGGGATGGATGGGCTTGGTAATATGATATCAGTTTTCCAGTGACCGGTTTAATGTTTAATGAATATTTTTGAAGCATTACACAACATACTTGAAAGTGTTGGACGATTTTGGACTCTTTTGCGAAGTGATTGTAAAATGTTAGTCTTTTAATTTGAAGGTGACTCTATAAATCCACATTACACTGTCTGAATTTCTTCTTTGATGAGTTAATTCCTGCCATTCTGTTTCTACAACAAAGGTTTAAATATTAAATTTTGTTAAAATAAAATTTAATTAACAAAATAGAATACGGGTATGTGTTAATGACGACGGCGACGATAAGACGTGGATTCATGGATCTTTAAGTAGTTTCTTTTTAAAATAAAATTACTAATAACCATATGAAAAACATCAAAACAATATATTTATGTGTTTGTGGCATAACTTCAAACATACATAAGCAAGGCTGAATATATGCATACCTGGTATAGAACTGGATTTATATAGGGGCAGGAAAGGCAGTTCAAGGGACTGTTGCGGTGAAATTAACCTTGATTCAACTTTTGGATACTTGTGTGTGAATATTACCCATTGTGTGAAAAAAGCTATGCTCCAAGGAAATTTACAATGACAGCAAAACCGTAACTTAGATCAGTAAACCGAGAAGTTGTTGAATTGATATTCAACCGCTAAAGAAATTTAATCGTATACGAAGTATGAGAGAAAAGGTCTTCGTTTTGAAAAATCTATTACCATTTCATGAAAACATACTGGCCGTTTATATTTGTGATATACTTCACCATCATAAATAATAATAGAAAATATTATATAGTAGTGCTATAACAAGAATGATATCATGCGATGAATGAAAAATAACTCACCAATACAGCCTTGATAATATCGTTGGAACCGGCTTGTTTGGAAAATGGTTATTCAGGTAAATATTTGATGTAAAACCATCGAATCTTACTATTAGATGACCTGATTCCTCTCCAGATTCACACCCGTTTTATTCACACTGAACCTTACTGCCGAAGTTCTCAGTGTCGTGAAGTTGTGCCAACGATAGACCAAATGAGACTAAACCCCTTCAAATGTTTCCCTTGTGCGAGAAAGGCTTGGAAATATTTTTCAACCGTTCTTACTTTAAAATCTAAGGATACACTTGGTTTAAATTGCTTCCAGATGTGAGAAACAATATAAACTTAAAAAAAGAAGGCTGAAAACGGAGACAAAAGGAAGGTTACCGAGCCTTCGCATTTGTCACATTGTCAGGATCCTCCGGCGCCCCCCTGCCGCCCCCTTGGCTCTGTTCGCCCCCATAGACTAGAGCACTGCCCCCCAGGGGGCGGTAGCGCCCACTTTGGGAACCACTGGAATAGAAGGTTTACGACCTCCCTCATCCCATTCCTCTGCCTCTCACCTTGTCGTAGAAGGTATTGCAGTTGAAGGGGAGGCATTATTTGGGTTTATAGTTGCATTTTAAATTAAATCGTCATGCGCTCCTTTCATTGTTAATCAAGGATCATTTTCTCATTGCATGGTTAAGATGTTTCATGCACAATGTGGACAAAAGGAAGCCAAAAATAAATTTTACACTCCGACTCAGGATTGTCGACTACCTTAAAATATTAAATGAAGGAGGAAAGAGAAAAAAAGCTTAACAGCCATAATTAGATGTGAAAGTCTATTGTTCTCAAAACCTCGTTAAAGAAACATATGGCTAATAATTTTGTTCAAATTTTATGGCTTTGTGTTTTGCACCTTGGAAATTTATTGCTGCTTGCGGATGCTTAATCAGCTCTTACTCAGAAGATGCGCAAATGCTCTCTTTTTTGACAGTAAATGAGAATGAGGCGTTTGGAGGTACTTCTGCTTTTTCAGGGAATGAAAGATTCCAACATATTATTGTATTCAGGGAAATGGAAGATTCCCACAATTATTGTACATAACATGTTTTCCATTCTGTTTTGGAAAGTGCATTTGGTTGCTATGTGTAGGCATCTGCATTTAGTAAAGTTGATGAACAATGAGCATGTATCACTGCTTTTCGGAAAGTACTGAAATCGATCTGCATCTTTGTGATATATGCCGTGAGCTTGTATCGATTTTTGCGCCGCCTCAGGTTGAGTAAATAATGAAGGTCTCTTTTCGAGGCTTCCAAGTTTATAGTAGTACATTGAATTAGTAGAAAATTAAAATTCCTAGATTTAAATTTTGATAAGCAGCATGGAATAAAAGAACTACTTGGCATTTAAAAAGTTGGCATCTAAAGAGTTGAAAGAGAAGGAATAGTATCGGTTTTTATGCATCTAGTGCAATTATAATACATAAATTTAGATGTTGTTTAATTATTCATTAAAAGTAATGCTTACGAGTTGATTATTCATTCAAGTTTTCTTAAAAATATGTCTTTTATCTTTCAAACAGTAGAAGATCCGATACTTAGAAGCCATAAAGATGTTCGACTGTTATTTGTCATTTCATCATTCTGAGGAAGTCGCAGGAGATTATGAAGAAGTTTTCGAAGAGTGTTTCAATATTTCATTTCTTGCCCTATAATGCCTCAGTCACTTCATGCTTGTGAATCTTATAGTCTGGTATGAATAATGGCTTAATATAATTGTAATCAAAACGCGTTTAAACAGCCATTTAATCAAATGTATGTATGCTTCGTCAAAAAATTAACTTACCTAAAAAAACGCAATTTTCACTAAAATTTCGAATTTTTGAGCTATTTGGTCAGGCCCAAGATGAACTGTGTCAGAGCTGTGCTTTTGTACACTTATTTTTGAGCCTAAATGGCAACTTTTCCAACCTATTACGTTTCCGCTACTAGAGTATTTTGTTATTTTGATACACCCTAAGGATCATACTGGTGCTAGACTGAATTTTGACATTCTTGGGCTGAAATATGGTGTTATAGGGGATATTTCATGACTCCCTAACGGTTGGATATTAGTGGAACTAATCTGTCTAATTGTTAACTATGTATTCGGATTAATATCTATCTTACCACGATGATATTCAGTCATTTGTGTCCAATGTACTGTGGATTGGAGGATTTCATTTTATGGTTGTGAAATATTTCTTTCTTCATGTTACATTCTCATGGAATGAGTGGCTTATGTAGCTGAGGAGGAATCATAATAATTCGATCATGTTACATTCTCATGGAATGAGTGGCTTATGTAGCTGAGGAGGAATCATAATAATTCGATAAGTATTTCAGCCAAATTATGGTAATTTATAATTAATCCTTTGATTTTATAAAAATGATACTCAACATTACTTTATTTGACTGGTTTTCCTATTTCAATCTCTCCATCACATATTTAAAAATGCTTCTGATTGGAAAACCAAGGTAGGATTTCACTATTACCAGATTGTTCCTTTCAATACTTATAAGTATACTCTGTTGGAATACCATTGGTTTCACTGTTTTGATTAGTAATCAATTTTATCTCTAAACTTCTCAATAGGATAAGAGATCCCAAGTTTCTGGCATTTCGTTGCAACTGTGTTGTTTAATAATCCATTTCCCTCACAAATAGTGGGATATTTACTTGTAAGATTTTAGTTCAAGTTTGTTGATTGAACGAATTTTGTAAATTTTTTATGATATAAGTTTATCATAGGTAACAACATTAAGTATACAATACATTTAAAACTACCTTTTTGTTTCCTTAATGGTCTTTAAAAATATATTTATTTATAAGTCTTAGTATCTTTTAGCATGTTAGGGTTGGCATTCAGGTGTTAGGTATTATTCATCCTAGCAGTTGGCGTAGTAGTGGCTATTCTGTCAGCCCAACATCATGACTGAAGGGGATATCATAATTTGAAGAATGTAGTTTGTGAGGGAGTTTGTCACTTTTTATCCACTCAAGTCAAATCCACCGTGCATGAGGTTGGCTCTGCAGGTTCTATTAAGCTTTAGATAAGTGAGATATTTTCTAGGAGACAGGTCTTAAATGGAACTATTTTAGGATGCATGATATTCTTGATTCAAATTTATTATTATTTGGCATGTTGTCTTGTTTTGTAAGTCCTACGTCATACTTTTTCAAACAATTTAGGACATCTTCAGTGTACTCATTGATTTCTTTAGCTCTTGAGTGATTTCACCTTCCCTTTCTAGCAAGAATTTTTCTTCGTGTCCATGTAGCACTGCTACCCTTCCTATCATCATATTTTTGCATTGCTTAGAATACTTTATTTGCATGATATATATTAAATATATTTTACATGATATGTATTAAAGTTATTAGCAGATAAAGTTTGCATCCTCAGTGTTGCTAAGCAAGTTATTTAAAGACTGTATTTGGAATTCTATTATGCTTATAAAAATCTGAGCCTTAATAGTTTTGCCTTTTTTTTGAAAGACCCATAATTCTCTTTGAGAGGCAATTAATGCTACTTTAGTAAACATCACTCAAATATGATGATTCGTTATTGTTATAGTTGAACGATTAATTTTAATAATAAGCAAATTTTCCCAGAGTTCAATGTTTTTGAATCATAACATTGATTAGCATTCATTCCTATTCTGAGAGATAATTATTTCAAATAATTACAATGATGAATTTTACAATATGTAGTGCATAAGATTTCAAAAATGGTGAGTAAGGTTTTAACCTTTTCTAATTTCTCGTACATTCGACTGATAAACTCAACGAGAGATGGATTGTGCAAAAATCGTCATCAAAAGGATACGCATATGATGTTTCTTATTGTTACTAGAAAAATGGAGAGAAGAATTTGTTGATGCATGTGAATATTAGTGCAAATTATTTATTGTGACCTGACGCAGAGGTATTGTCAAGGCTTATCATTTTTAGGTTCATCTAAAATAATTCAATAGTTCTATTTAGTGTGATGTACAACCATAATAGAGTAACATAAATGGGCAATTAAGGTGTTATTTGGTCCATGGTGGTCATCAGTTTGATGATGATAGATAGCAAGGGTACGATGGTGCAACCTCTGTGAAAGTATCCTAGCTTACAATTTCAGGCCTCGAGAGGTAATTAATACATGCTTTCATTTAAGTTTAACATCTGATTCACATTTCAAGGTCTGTATTTGAGAATTACAGCCAAATTCAACTACTCAAGAAATGATTTAGAGCTGAAAAATGACTGATATTGAATTATTGATTAATATTGTTAAGTTGCACACCATGCAAGGAAAAAGTTTATAAATTAGTTGGAGTAAATGATGATGGTGATATCAAAAAAAAGTATGACAAACCAAATCCTGTAAATTATATGGGGGGCACATTCTTGGAAATATGGTTTGTTTCAAGTACGGTCTGAACCTGAATTTGAACGGTTATATATTGTCAGAAACAAGTTCCCTTGAGCCCTAACAGATTTTCTTTTCTCTGATATATTTTGCAATGCAAAATGCGTCCTTGCCCACAAAGCCTCCTGAATAGCTTGAGAGAATGTTCCGCCGAGATAGCTCAACAGACAGAGCACCCGACCAGCAATCGGGAGACCCGGATTCGATTCCCAGTCCCGTCGGACTTTTTTCAAGTCTATTCTTCCTTGGGAAATTTGCAATGCAATTTTATAAGGAGGTTTTTCTTACCCCCTTCTGGTGTGTGTTTTTCCGTTGTAAATCTTACTTCTGAAGGTATACTCTTTGGTTTTATGGAAACCACAACTGCTTCCAATGGTTTTTGTTTTTTTTGTATTTCCGTTTAAACTTACATCAATATATTCTTTGCACAATTGAAAGACTACTGGTAAAATGTAAGAAGTGTCTTTCTAGTCTCAATCTCACATAAATGAGAATATTATTATTTTGTTAATCTGAAATGGCATAGGTAGCTGAGTGAATTATTCTCTCATGTTGTTTAAGTAATGGGTGTTGGTCTGTATAAGAGTTCTAGTGTACAAGTTAAAAATTTTCCTACTTTCTTCTTTTTCCCTTTTCTGCCTTTCAGCATCGGGAAAGCAGCCTCAGCCCATCATTTCTTTATCTCTACCCATTTCTTCCATTTTTCCGATTCCTCATCATTTTCCTCATTTCACTTGGTGTCTTGCCCCTTTTGTCTTCCCATCCTCTCAATCCCATCTTCCCTGGTTATTTGTGGTCTACCTCTTTCCCCCTTTCCTTGAACTTTAACTTCTAGTCCTTGCTTTACTTTCCTGTCATATTCCGTTCTAAAAGCATGACCATACCATCATAACTGTTTTTCCTCAATTACTTTTTCAAGTGGCCTTTGCTTCACTTCTTCTATTATTCTCTCATTATGTATTCCATATCTTCTGGTTTTGTTTATGGATTTCCTCAGGAATTTCATCTTGCAAGCCTAGACTTTTTTGCAAGCTTATCCTGCTAGGGTAGACTCTATTCAGAATAAAAGGGAACAAATATCGACTTATATAGCTGCATTTTTTTTGTGGTTATATCTCTCTATCTCAATATGGATTTATTGAATTGATGGTATACACATGGAATTTGCCTTCAGTCTTCTGTTTAGGATCTCATTGTCATAACTCCCATTACTCAAAATTATTGATCCTAAATATTCATATGCCTCTACTTGCTCTAATTTCTCATTTACATATTTAATACATGTATTTTGGTTTCCTTCTTTTGAAATACACATTACTTTCCTTTTCTTTATGTTCATTTCCATTTCCTTCCTTGCTAGTTCATCACCCATTCTGTTAGACTTTTTTGCAACTTTTCTTCATTATTTGAAATTAAAACTATATCTTCAGCACTTAGATATATTGGTTTCAAATTCCATAGTCCTCTTTGAGTCTTTGTTGCTTTTTGTTTGCTCATTGTTTTCTCCATCCTGTTCTTGTATTGTGTTCATTGTATCTACACAATTTCCATCACTGAATATTTTCTTATAATATTTTCTCTATTCTTCCAGGATAACTTACCTGTCCGAAACTCATATATTCTCTTCATTTTTTATATTTTTAGCTGGCTTCCCATAATTTCCTTTCAATGCTTAAATGGTATTACAGAATTGTTTCCTTCATTCTAGAAAATTATGCTCAATTTCATTTCCAAAGTTTTCCCATGAAGTTTGCTTTGCTTGCTAACAGCCGGCTTGAATTTTCAGGCTCACACATATGAATGCCTGATAAACAATTATGATTTCAAAAATATGTGAAGAATATTTTTATTGAAAGTTTTGTGCAAAAGTTTTGCTATTTTAAATCCATTCTCTGGATTGACTTCTCCACTGCAATGTAATTTATGATCCAACATTGGGCTATAATATCAGATAGTTAATGTTTGTGATAAATTTATTTCTAAAAGCTGATCTGAATGAAGAAACTTAATGATCTCTCTTTTTTTCAGATTCTTTGACTTTATGCTGCCCTCTGACAGGTTCTCTCTTGATTTTACCTTTGGCTGTGATGATTTTAACTTCCCTCTCTCTAACCTTCGATTTGTTGGCATCATGTCTATGATTGATGCGCCTTGAGCTGCTATACCCAATGCTGTAGCCAAATGCCAATCTGCTGGTATCATTGTAATTATGATTACTGGTGATCATCCTAAAACTGCCTAGGCTGTTTGCAGTGATAATTAATTACCTAGCCTGTAGAAATTATCTCTGAAAGTAAGAGTTATTATAAGTCAAATTTCTGTGCATACTCTAGTTTGTCTTATCAGCTTTAGTTATTTTTTCTTGTGTTTTAATCTTCCTTCCTTTCACTATTTTCCAAAAATTACATCTTGTAATTTTTCACCAAATAATCAATCTCCAGTTGAATATATTTATATGTTATTTACTTTCCTTCTTTATTTAGAGTTATTGGTGACATTTAGCTTTTATACTGAAGTTACTCAGATTTATTTTTCTATTCAGCCTAATATATTGCATAAGGTGTAACTGAATAATTTTGTTATTTTTCCACCAAAGAACCATTTCCCTCTTTATTAGGAATGCTTTTAATAATATCAGTAAAAGATGAGCAAGTTACAGGTAAAATATTTGGTCAATATACAGTTTGATTTTGGCAAACTCAAACCTCAAGACCTACCAGTGTCTGTAGTTAAGGATGTATTTATGAGCTACCTTATGGAAATTTTGCCTGTATTTGAGACATTATGGTGTTTTTCAAACTCGTTTCTTTGTATTTTGAAACTCTCATTCAGTTCCTCTGATATCCTTATAAAGAATAATATTTTTTATCTATGTATTTGTATGGGATAATGGCTCATATTGGAAGTATTTAGATAGAATAATTACATCAGTTTTGCCATGATATCAGATATTAAGCAATCCTTTTTGTAAGTTTTGTGGAAAACCATATACTTCATACCCAGAAATTCCATTTCTTCTTTGATTGGTGTTTCTGTAGGTATTCCTGGGTTTGATATGTCCAAACAGGCAGCTGATATGATTCTGCTTGTTAAAAACTTTAGTTCTATTGTATTACGAGTAAAAGTTGCTTGCATACTGCAAGCTATCAGTTGAATGCAGTATTGTACAAGTAATACCTCAAATCAATTTTGAAAACTTCGCGCAAAAGACCGCCTGGCAACGAACTACAGACCCGATCATGCTTCACAATGCATATCAATATTAGATAAGTGCCATTCTGACCTGTTCCAAAGTTTCAATTCAATATCTTATAAGGAAGTTCCTAAAATAAGATTACGCTATCCCCCTTAGAAATACATAGTAGAATAGAAATGACGCTCAGGCATCGAACCAAGAACCCACAGAGGAATTGATATATAATGGAATGTACATAGAAGCATGTCATATGTTTCATATACGCTGTCCGCCTATCCTCTGACGGTTCTTGCTTCGAAGCCTGAGCGTCATTTCTATTCTACCATGTATTTCAAAGGGGTATAGCGTAATTTTTATTTAGGACCTTCCCGACTACATATTGAATTGTAACTTTGGAACAGGTCAGAATGGCACTTATCTAATATTAATATGCAATTGTTTCGCACGATTGGGTCCTTAGTTCGACGCCAGGCGGTCATTTGCGCGAAGTTTTGAACATTTTTTTGAGGCCTTCCTTCGTACGATACTGCATTCAACTGATAGCTTGCAGTATGCAAGTAACTTTTACTCGTATAGATATATAGATATATATAGGGGATACGAATTCTGACCATGTTCCACAAGCGCCGTCGACGTCAGATTTTTACGACGTACTGGCCCTACACTCTAGATGCCAGAATAATTCAGACATCGACGCTAGCTATCATGGGTTCGATACCAGAAAGTCCCAAAAATCGCAATTTTCCCATAAGAATGCATTGCGCGGATTTTTGAAAAATTTTTTGAGGCACTTATCGGTAAGATAGAGGAACCAAAATCTCGGAGGTTGAAGTTGAGGTAGTCTTTTATATTAAGAATGAAGAAATGATACAAAAAGACCGTTAGTTCGACGCCAGGTGGATGCAAAATTCTTCCATAAGAAATGAATTGCTGACATCTTTGACGATTTTTTAAAATGCCTTCCCGATAAGCTGGAAAGATAAAACCCGGAATGGTGACAGAGGCGTGGGACCTTCCCGATAAGATATTGAATCGAAACTTTGGAACAAGTAAGGATGGCACTTATCTAATATTATTTTGCTATATTCTATCACGGAAGGGTCCTGAGTTCGACGCTGGGCGGTCTTTTGCGCGTATTTTTGCAATCTGTTTTGTGGCCGTTCTCGATGAGATAGAGCAATCAAAATTACAGTCTTTGCAGATGACATAGTCTTACATAGTACTAAGGAAGAAATGTTACCAATGGCCGTATGTTCGACGCCAGGTGGGTCCGAAATGATTCCGTAAGAAATGCATTGGTGAAATTTTGGACGATTTTTTTAAATGCCTTCCCGATAAGCTTCAAAGATAAAACCCGAAATGGTGACAGAGGCGTTTGAGAAGAATCTTTCATGACGTCCACTGCTTCTCTAGTGGTCCTTGGTTCGATGCTAGAGCGTCATTCCGATTCTACCATGCATTTCAAGCGGGAAGAACGGAATCTCATTTTAGGACCTTCCCGATAAGATACTGAATTGAAACTTTGAAACACGTCAGAGTGACACTTCTTTAGCATTCGTATGCCATTGTCTCTCACGAACGGGTCCTGTGTTTGACGCCAGGCGGTCATTTACGCCTGGCGTCAACTTGTTGAATTTATTCGAGAAATCTTCGAATTTATTCCCAAATTTGCCACGAAAACTGCTTATTCAGCAAGGTAATTAAAAAATCATCCAAATAAAGCCAAATTTCGCACCGAAAACGACTTATCTCACAAGATATTTTTACAATCTTCCCAATAAGGCCGAAATTTACTCCATGAATGGGCTATTTTGCATGATATTTGAAAAGACTTTCAAATTAAGCGGAAATTTGATCAAGAAACGCCTTATTTAGCTAAGTATTTGAAAAATCTTCCAACTTGAGCCAAAATTTTCTCCGTAACCGGCTGATTTTGCAAGATTTAGGAAAAATCTTTAAAATTAAGCCAAAATTTGCTCCAAAAACGGCTTATTTAGTAAGATAAGTGAAAGATTATCCCAATTAAGCCAAAATTTGAACCAAATATGGCTTATTTAGGAAGATATTTTTAAAAATCTTACGTAATATCCGAAATTTGATCAGAAAACCGCTTATTTTGCAAGATAATTGAAAAATCTTTCAAATTAAGACGAAGTTTGCTCCGAAACGGCTTATAAAGAAAGAAATTTAATTTTTTTCGAATTATACCGATATTTGCTTCAAAAACGGCATAATTAGCAAAATATTTGAACAGTCTTACAACTTAAAACAAAATTGCAGCAAAAACGGCTTATCTACTAGGTTTTTTGAAAATTCATTCAAATTATGCCGATATTTGCTCCAGAAAGTGCTTATTTTGCAAGATATTTTGAAAAATCGTGTAAATTAAGGCGAAAGTTGCTCCGAAAACGGTTTATTTAGAATGAAAGTTGATTAATCATACTAAAGAAAACGAAATTAGCCCCAAAAACGGCTTGTTTGGGAAATTATTCTTTAAAATATTTCAAATTAGGCCGAGGTTTGCTCCGAAAACGGTTTATGTAGTTAGATATTCGAAAAATCTTACAAATTAAGCAAAGGATTGCTCCGAAAACGGCTTATTTTGCAATATATTTGAAAAATCTTTAAAATTAAGGCGAAATTTGTACCGATAACGGCTTATCTAGCTAGATATTTGAAAAAACTTCCAAAATAGGCAAAAATATTCTCCGAAAACGGTTTATTTTGCATGTTATTTGAAATTTTTTAAAAAATTAAGCCAAAATTTGCATTGAAAACTGCTTATTTAGCAAGATAATTGAAGAATCTTCGATATTACGCCAACATTTGCTCCGAAAACGGTTTATTTAGCTATATATATGAAATAACTTCCAAATTAAACCAAAATTTGTTCCGAAAATGCCTTAACCAGCAAGATATTTGAAGAAACTTCAAAAAAATGCCAAAATTTCCTCCGTAAACTGCAGATTTTGCAAGATGTATGAAAAATCATGCAAATTAAGGAATAATATTCTCCAAAAACGGTTTATTTTGCATGTTATTTGAAAAATTTATCTAAATTAAGCCAAAATTTGCTTCGAAAACGGCTTATCTAGCTAGATATTGGAAAAATCTTACAAATAAAGCCGAGGTTTGCTCCGAAAATGGCCAATTTTGCAAGATATTTGAAATATCTTTCAAATTAAGGCGAAATTTGTACCGAAAACGGCTTATCTAGCTAAATATTTGAAAAATCTTCCAAAATAGGCGAAAATATTCTCCGAAAATGGTTTATTTTGGAAATTATGTTGAAAAATCAATCATATTAATCCGAAATTTGATCAAGAAACGGCTTATTTAGCTAGATATTTGAAAAATCTTTGAATTTAATCCCAAATTTGCTCCGAAAACAGCATATTTAGCAAGGTATTTGAATCGTCTTTTATATTTAGCTGAAATTTGCTCCGAAAACAGCTTATCTAGGAGGATATTTGAAAATTTTTTAAAATTATGCCGAAATTTTCTCCGAAAACGGCTTATCTCGTACGATATTTGATTCAACTTCCATAGTAAATCGAAATTTGCCCCAAAAACGGCTTATTTAGGAAGATATTTTGATAAATCCTTCAAATTAATCTGAAATTTGATGCACTAACGGCTCATGTAGCAATGTTTTATGATAGAATCTTCCAGCTTAAGCCAAAATTTCTTCCGAAAACAGTTTATCTAGGAAGATATTTGAAAAATCTACAAAATTAATCCACAATATGCCCCAAGAACGGGTTATTTAGCAAGATATTTGAAAATTTTTCAAAATTAAGCAAACATTTGCTCCAGAAACGATATATTTTTCAAGATATTAGAAAAAAATTCAAATTAAGGAATAATTTGCTCCAAGAAGGGGTTATGTAGCAAGATATTTGGAAAACCTCTCAAATTAAGCAAAAATTTAATCCGAAAACTATTGATTTTGCAAGAATTATGTAAAATCATCCAAATTAAGACAATACATCCCAAGCAACCGGTTTATATCGCAAGGTATTTTAAAAATCTTCCAAATTAAGCCAAAATTTGCTCCGAAAACGGTTAATTTAGAAGGATATTCGAGAAATCTTCCAAATTCAGCCTGAAATTTTCCTCGAAAACTGCTTGTTTAGCAAGATATTCGAAAAATCTTCCAAATTAAGCCGAAATTTACTTCGAAAACGGTTACCTTAGAAGGATATTCGAAAAATCTTCCCAATTAAGCCGAAATTTGAAAAAAAATCGCTCATCTAGCAAGATATTCGGAAAATCTTCTAAATTAAGCGGAAATTTGGTGAACAAACTGCTTATTTAGGAAGATATTCGAAAAATCTTCTAAATTAAGCCGAAATTTGTTCTGAAAACGGCATATTAAGTAAGTAATTCGAAATATCTTCCAAGTTAAGCCGAAATTTGGATAAAATAGGGCTTATTTTGCAAGATATTCGAAAAATCTTCCAAATGAAGCCGAAATATTCTCCGAAAACGGCTAATTTGGAAGGATTTTCGAAAAATCTCCAAAATAAAGCTGAAATTTTCTTTGAATACGGGTTATTTAGCAAAATATTGCTAAAATCTTCTAAATTAAGCGGAAATTTGGTGAAAAACGGCTTATTTAGCAAAATATTCGTAAAATCTACCAAATGAAGCCGAAATTTGCTCTGAAAACGGTTTATTTAGCAAGATATTCGAAAAATCTTCCGAATTAAGCTGATTTTTGCACCGAAAACGGCTTAGTTAGAAGGATAGTCAAGACATCTTCCAAATTAAGCCGAAATTTGCCCGGAAAACGGCTTATTTAGCAAGATATTCGATAAATCTTCCAAATTAAGCCGATTTTTGCACCGAAAACGGCTTAGTTGGAAGGATATCCAAAAAACTTCCATATTAAGCCGTAATTTGCCCGGAAAACGGCTTATATAGCAAGATATTCGAATAATATTCGAGATGAAGCCAAAATTTTCTTTGGAAACGGCTTACTAAGCAAGATATTCGAAAAATCTTCCAAATTAAGCCAAAATTTTCTCCGAAAACGGCTTCTTTAGAAAGATATTCGAAAAATCTTCCAAATGAAATAAAAATTTTCTCCGAATACGGCTTATTTAGAAAAATATTCGAAAAAACTACCAAATAAAGCCGAAATTTCCTCCGAAAACGGTTTATTTGTCAAGATTTTCGGAAAATCAACCAAATTAAGCCGTAAGTTGGATGAGATAGGGCTTATTTTGCAAGATATTCAAGAAATCTTCAAAATTAGGCCGAAATTTTGTGAGAAAAAATTTTGAAGTATATTCGAATTATTCCAAATTAAGCGGAAATTTGCCCGGAAAACGGCTTATTTAGGAAGATATTCGAAAAATCTTGCAAATGAAACCGAAATTTGCCCAAAAAACGGTTAATTTAGAAGGACATTCGAAAAATCTTGGAAATGAAGCGGAAATTTGCTTTGGAAACGGCATACTAAGCAAGATATTCGAAAAATCTTCCAAATGAAGCCGATATTTTCTCCGAAAACGGCTTATTTATCAAGTTATTGAAAAATCTAACAAATTAAAGCCTTAAATTTGCTTCTAAATCGGCTTTCTTAGCAAGATATTCGAAAAATCTTCTAATTAAGCCGAAATTTTCTCCAAAAACTGTTGATTAAGAAGGATATTCGAAAAATCTTCCAAATTAAGAAGAAATTTGCTTCGAAAACGATTAATTTAGAAGGATATTCGAAAAACCTTCCAAATTAAGCAGAAATGTGAAAAAATCGTTCATTAAGCAAGATATTCTGAAAATCTTCTAAATTAAGCGGAAATTTTGTGAACAAACTGCTTATTTAGCAAGAAATTTGAGGAATCTTCCAAATTAAGCAGAAATTTGCTCCAAAAACGAATTCAAAGAAATCTTCGAAAGGAAGCTGAAATTTGCTATGGAAACGGCTTACTAAGTAAGATATTTGAAAAATATTCAAAATGAAGCCTGAAATTTTCTTCGAAAACGGCTTGTGTAGCAAGATATTCGATAAATCTTCCAAATTGGGCCGTAATTTTCTGAAATAAACTGCTTATTTAGCAAGATATTCGCAAAATTTTCTAAATTAAGCGGAAATTCGGTGAACAAACTGCTTACTTAGCAAGATATTTGAGAAATCTTCCAAATTAAGCCAAAATTTGAAAAAAAATCGCTTATTTAGCAAGATATTCGCAAAATCTTCTAAATTAAGCGGAAATTTCTTGAACAAACTGCTTATTTAGCAAGATATTCGAAAAGCTACAAGATTAGGCAGAAATTTGCTCCGAAGACGGCTTATTTAGCAAGATATTCGAAAAATCTTCTAAATTAAGCAGAAATTTGAAAAAAAATCGCTTATTTAGCAAGATATTCGCAAAATCTTCTAAATTAAGCGGAAATTTCTTGAACAAACTGCTTATTTAGCAAGATATTCGAAAAGCTACAAGATTAGGCAGAAATTTGCTCCGAAGACGGCTTATTTAGCAAGATATTCGAAAAATCTTCTAAATTAAGCAGAAATTTGGTGAAAAAACGGCTTATTTAGCAAGATATTCGAAGATTCTTCCAAATTAAGTCGATTTTTTCACCGATAACGGCTTAGTTAGAAGGATATCCAAAAAACCTCCATATAGAACCGAAATTTGCCCGGAAAACGGCTTATTCAGCAAGATATTCGTAAAACCGTCCAAAATAAGCAGACATTTCTTCAGAAAACGGCTTATATAGGAAGATATCCGAATAATCTTCGAAACGAAGCCGAAATCTCCTTTGGAAACGGCTTACTAAGCTAATTATTTGAAAAATCTGCAGAATGAAGCCGAAATTTGCTCCGAAAACGGTTAATTTAGAAGGATATCCGAAAAATCTTCGAAATGATGCCGAAATTTTCATCGAATACGGCTTATTTAGCAAAATATTCCTAAAATCTTCTAAATTAAGCGGAATTTTGATGAAATAATGGCTTATTTAGCGAGATATTCGAAAATTCTACCTAATAAAACCGAAATTTGCTTCGAAAACGGCTTATTTAGCAAGATATTCGGAAAATCTTCTAATTAAGCCGAAATTTTCTCCGAAAACGGCTTGATTAGCTTGATATTCGAAAAATCTTCCAAATTAAGCGGTAATTTACTCCGAAAACGGCTAATTTAGAGGGATATACGAAAAATCTTAAAAAGTAAAGCTGAAATTTGCTCCAAAGACGGCTAATTTAGAAGGATATTCGATAAATCTTCAGAATGAAGCCGATATTTTCTCCGAAAACGGCTGCTTTAGGAAGATATTCGAAAAATCTAACAAATTAGGTTTTAAATTTTCTCCGAAAACGGCTTGTTTAGCAAGATATTTGATAAATCTTCCAATTTTGGGCCGAAATTTCCTGAAATAAACTGCTTATTTAGCAAGATATTCGTAAAATTTCCTAAATTAAGCGGAAATTTCCTGAACAAACTGCTTATACAGCAAAATAATCGATAAATCTTCCAGATTAAGCAGAAAGTTGCTCCGAAGACGGGTTATTTAGCAATATATTCGAAAAATCTTCCAAAGGAAGCCGAAATTTTCTCTGAAAACGGCGTCTTTCGCAAGATATTCGAAAAATTTTCCAAATTAAGCCAATTTTTGCACTGAAAACGGGTTAGTTAGAAGGATATCCAAAAATCTTACATATTAAGCCGAAATTTCCTCCGAAAACGGCTTATATAGCAAGATATTCGAATAATCTTCCAAATTAAGCCATAAATTTGCTTCGAAAACGGCTGATTTAGCAAGATATTCGAAAAATCTTCCAATTAGGCCGAAATTTTCTCCGAAAACAGTTAATTTAGAAGGATAATCGAAAAATCTTACAAATTAAGCCGAAATTTGCTTCGAAATCGGATAATTTAGAAGATATTCGGAATTCTTCCTAATTAAGCCGAAATTTGAAAAAAAATCGCTCATCCAGCAAGATATTCGGAAAATCTTCCAAATTATGCCGGAATATGGCCAAAAAACGGCGTATATAGTAAGATTTTTGCGAAATCTTCCAAATTAAGCCGAAATTTGTAAAAAAATCGTCCACCAGGCAAGATATTCGGAAAATCTTCTAAATTAAGCGGAAACTTGGTGAACAAACTGCTTATTTAGCAAGATATTTGAGGAATCTTCCAAATTAAGCAGGAGTTTGCTCCGAAAACGGCTAATTTAGATGGATATTCGAAAAATCTTCCAAATGAAGCCGAAATTTTTGCTGAAAACGGTATCTTTAGCAAGATATTCGAAAAATCTTCCAAATTAAGCGGAAATTTGGTGAACAAACTGCTTATTTAGTAAGATATTTGAGGAATCTTCGAAATTAAGCGGAAATTCGCTCCGAAAACGGCTAATTTAGAAGGATTTTCGAAAAATCTTACAAATGAAGACAAAATTTACTCCGAATACGGCTGATTTAGCAAGATATTTGAAAAATCTTCCAAAAGAAGCCCAAATTTGTTCTGAAAACGGTTTATTTAGCAAGATATTCGAAATATCTTCCAAGTTAAGCCGTAATTTGGATGAAAGAGGGCTTATTTTGCAAGATATTCGAAGAATCTTCCAAATTAGGCCGAAATTTCGTCAAAAAACGTCTTATTTAGCAGGATATTTGAATAAACTTCAAAATTAGGCCGACGTTTTGTAAGAAAAACGCCTTATTTAGCAAGATATTCGAGAAATCTTCCAAATTATCCCGGAAATTTGCCCCGAAAACGGTTTATTTAGAAGGATATTCGTAAAATCTACCAAATAAAGCCGAAATTTGCTCTGAAAAGGGCTTATTTAGCAAGATAAAGATCAAGATATTTGAAAAATCCTCCGAATTAAGCCGATTTTTGCACCGAAAACGGCTTAGTTAGAAGAAAATACAAAAAATTCCAAATTAAGCTGATTTTGCCAGGAAAACGGCTTATTTAGGAAGATATTCGAAAAATCTTTCAAATGAAACCGAAATTTGCTCCGAAAACGGCTAATTTAGAAGGATTTTCGAAAAATCTTACAAATGAAGACAAAATTTTCTCCGAATATGGCTGATTTAGCAAGATATTCGAAAAATCTTCCATACAAAGCTGATATTCGGTTAAAAAAGGGCTTATTTTGCAAGGTATTTGAAAAATCTTCCAATAGAAGCCGAAATTTGTTCTGAAAACGGTTTATTTAGAAGGATATTCAAAAAATCAAGGAAATGAAGCCGAAATTTGCTTTGGAAACGTCTTACTAAGCAAGATATTCGAAAAATCTTAAAAATGAAGCCGATATTTTCTCCGAAGACGGCTTATTTTTTAAGTAATTCGAAAAATCTAACAAATTAAGCCGGAAATTTACTCCGAAAACGGCTTATTTGGAAAGATTTTCGAAAAAATCTTACAAAATAAGGCGAAATTGGCTCCAAAAACAGCTTATTTAGCAAGATTTTCAACAAATCTTCCAGATTAAGCCAACATTTGCTCCGAAAACGGCTTATTTAGAAAGATTTTAGATAAATCTTCCAAATAAAGCCGAAATTTCCTCAATAAACGTCTTATTTGGCAAGATTATCGAAAAAATCTTCCAAATTTAGCCTTAAATTTGCTTCGAAAACGGCTTAATTAGAAGGATATCCAAAAAACGTCCATATTAAGCCGAAATTTTCCCGGAAAACGGTTTATTTAGCAAGATATTCGTAGAACCGTCCAAATCAAGCAGAAATTTCCTCCGAAAATGGCTTATATAGCAAGATATTCGAATAATCTTTCAAATGAAGCCGAAATTTACTCCGAAAACGGTTAATTTAGAGGGATATTCGAACAATCTTCCAAATTAAGCCATAAATTTGCTTCGAAAACGGCTGATTTAGCAAGATATTCGAAAAATCATCCAATTAGGCCGATATTTTCTCCGAAAACGGTTAATTTAGAATGATATTCGAAAAATCTTCAATATGAAGCCGAAATTTTATCCGAAAACGGCTTCTTTAGCAAGATTTTCGAAAAATCTTCCAAGTTAAGCCGTAAGTTGGATGAGATAGGGCTTATTTTGCAAGATATTCAAGAAATCTTCAAAATTAGGCCGAAATTTCGTCAAAAAACGTCTTATTTAGCAAGATATTCTTATAATATTCCAAATTAGGCCGAAATTTTGTAAGAAAAACGGCTTATTTAGCAAGATATTCGAAAAATCTTCCAAATTAAGCCAGAATTTCGTCAAAAAACGTCTTATTTAGGAATATACTCGAAAATCTTCATAATTAGGCCGAAATTTTGTGAGAAAAACGGCTTATTCAGCAAGATATTCGAAGAATCTTCCAAATTAAGCCGGAATTTGCCCCGAAAACGGTTAATTTAGAAGGATATTCGAAAAATCTTCCAAATGAAATCAATATTTTCTCCGAATACGGCTTATTTAGTAAAATATTCGAAAAATCTACCAAATTAAGCCGAAATTTGCTCTGAAAACGGCTCTAAAAAGATTTTCAACAAATCTTCAAGATTAGGTCAAAATGAGCTCCAAAAACGGCTTATTTAGAAAGATTTTTAGTTAAATCTTCCAAATAAAGTCAAATTTCCACTATAAACAATTTATTTGTCAAGAATTTCGAAAAGTCATCCAAATTAAGCTAAACATTGCTCTGAAAGCGGCTTATTTAAAAAGATTTTCGAAAAAATCTTCTAAATTTAACCGAAATTTGATCATTTGTATTTGGCATGATTTCTGAAAAACCCCGTTAAAATGTAAATATGCCGTTTTCAGAGCAAATTTCGGCTTAATTTGGATGATTTTCCGAAAATCTTGCCAAATAATCCGTTTTCGGAGCAATTTATGGCTTAATTTGGAAGGTTCTTCAGAAATCTTGCCAAATAAGAACTTTATTGAGGAAATTTCGGCTTTATTTGGAAGATTTATCTAAAACCTTGCCAAATAAGCCGTTTTCGGAGCAAATGTTGGCTTAATCTGGAAGATTTGTTGAAAATCTTGCAAAATATGCTGTTTTTGGAGAAAATGTCGCCTTATTTTGGAAGATTTTTCAGAAATCTTGCCAAATAAGGCCTTTTCGGATCAAATTTCGACTAAATTTTGAAGATGTTTTCGAAAATCTTGCAAAATAAGCCGTTTTAAGAGCAAATTTTGCCTTAATTTGGATGATTTTCCGATAATCTTGCCAAATAAACCGTTTTCGGAGGAAATTTCGGCTGAATTTTGCAGATTTGTTCGATAATATTGTCAAATAAGCCGTTTATTGAGGTAATTTCGGCCTTATTTGGAAGATTTATCTAACATCTTGCTAAATAAGCCATTTTCGGAGTAAATTTCGGCTTATTTTGGAAGATATTTAAAAAATCTTGCCCAATAAGGCGTTTTCGGATTAAATTTCGGCAAAATTTAGAAGATTTTTTCGAATATCTTGCTAAATAAGCCTTTTTCAGAGCAAATTTCGGCTTAATTTGGATGAATTTCCAAAAATCTTGCCAAATCAACCGATTTCGGAGAAAATTTTGGCATAAGTTGGAAGATTTTTTCTTAAATCTTGCCAAATTAGCCGTTTTTGGATAAAATTTCGGCTTAATTTGGAAGATTTTTGCGAAGATCTTGCTATATAAATCGTTTTCTGAACGAATTTCGGCTTATTTTAGAAGGTTCTTCAGAAATCTTGCCAAATAAGGCGTTTTTGGATCAAATCTCGGCTAAATTAAGGAGATATTTTCGAAAATCTTGTCCAATAGGCCGTTTATAGAGGAAATTTCGGCTTCATTTGGAAGATTTATCTAACATCTTGCTAAATAAGCCTTTTTCGGAGTAAAGTTCGACATATTTTGGAAGATATTTCAAAAATTTTGCCAATTAAGGCGTTTTCGGATTAAATTTCGGCTAAATTTAGAAAATTTAATCGAAAATCTTGCTAAATAAGCCGTTTTCAGAGCAAATTTCGGCTTAATTGGGATGATTTTCGGAAAATCATGCCAAATAAACCTTTTTCGGAGAAAATTTTGGCATAACTTGTAAGATTTTTGCGAAAATCTTGTCAAATAAGACGTTTATAGAGGAAATTTCGGCTTTATTTGGAAGATTTATCTAAGATCTTGCTAAATAAGCCGTTTTTGAATCAAATTTCAGCTTAATTTGGAAGATTTTTTCGAAAATCTTGCTAAAGAAATCGTTTTCGGATCAAATTTTGGATTAATTTGGATGATTTTTCGAAACTCTTGCCAAATAAACCTTTTTCGGAACAATTTTCGGCTTAATTTGGAAGATTCTTTCAAAAATCTTGCCAAATAAGAGTTTTATTGAGGAAATTTCGGCTTTATTTGGAAGATTTATCTAATTTCTTGCTAAATAAGCCGTTTTCGGAGCAAATTTTGGCTTAATCTGGAAGTTTTATTGAATATCTTGCTAAATAAGCTGTTTTTGGAGCAAATTTCGCCTTATTTGGAATATATTTCAAAAATCTTGCGAAATAAGGCGTTTTCGGAGCAAATTTCGTCTTATTTTGGAAGATTTTTTCGAAAATCTTGCCAAATTAAACATTTATTGAGGAAATTTCGGCTAAATTTAGAAGATTTTTCCCAGAATCTTGCTAATTAAGCCGTTTTCAGAGCAAAATTCGGCTTAATTTGGATGATTTTTGGAAAATCTTGCCATATAAACCGTTTTCGTATCAAATTTCGGCTAAATTTAGAAGATTTTTCCCAAGATCCTGCTAATTAATACTTTTTCAGAGCAAATTTCGGCTTAATTTGGATGATTTTTGGAAAATCTTGCTATATAAACCTTTTTCGGAGCAATTTTCGACTTAATTTGGAAGATTTTTTCAAAAATCTTGCCAATTTAGACCTTTATTGAGGAAATTTTGGCTTTATTTGGAATTATTATCTAAAATCTTGCTAAATAAGCCGTTTTCGGGAGAAATGTTGGTTAATTTGGAAGATTTTTTCTAAAATCTTGCTAAATAAGCTGTTTTCGGAGAAAATTTCTTCTTATTTTGGAGGATTTTCAGAAATCTTGTCAAATAAGGCGTTTTCGGATTAAATTTCGGCTATATTAAGGAGATATCTCCGAAAATCTTGCTAATTAAGCCGTTTTCAGATCAAATTTCGGCTTAATTTGGATGATTTTTGGAAAATCTTGCTATATAAACCTTTTTCGGAGCAATTTTCGATTTAATTTGGAAGATTTTTTCAAAATTCTTGCCAAATTAGACCTTTATTGAGGAAATTTTGGCTTTATTTGGAATTATTATCTAAAATCTTGCTAAATAAGCCGTTTTCGGGAGAAATGTTGGTTAATTTGGAAGATTTTTTCTAAAATCTTGCTAAATAAGCCGTTTTCGGATCAAATTTTGGATTAATTTGGATGATTTTCCGAAAATCTTGCCAAATAATCCGTTTTCGGAGCAATTTACGGCTTAATTTGGAAGGTTCTTCAGAAATCTTGCCAAATAAGGCGTTTTCGGATTAAATTTCGGCTATATTAAGGAGATATCTCCGAAAATCTTGCTAATTAAGCCGTTTTCAGATCAAATTTCGGCTTAATTTGGATGATTTTTCGAAACTTTTGCCAAATAAACCGTTTTCGGAGCAATTTTCGGGTTAATTTGGAAGATGTTTTCGAAAATCTTGCCAAATAAGAACTTTATTGAAGAAATTTCGGCTTTATTTGGAAGATTTATCTAAAACCTTGCTAAATAAGCCGTTTTCGGAGCAAATGTTGGCTTAATCTGGAAGATTTGTTGAAAATCTTGCATAATATGCTGTTTTTGGAGAAAATGTCGCCTTATTTTGGAAGATTTTTCAGAAATCTTTCCAAATAAGGCGTTTTCGGATCAAATTTCGACTAAATTTAGAAGATGTTTTCGAAAATCTTGCAAAATAAGCCGTTTTTGGAGAAAATGTCGCCTTAATTTGGATGATTTTCCGATAATCTTGCCAAATAAACCGTTTTCGGAGGAAATTTCGGCTGAATTTTGAAGATTTGTTCGATAATATTGTCAAATAAGCCGTTTATTGAGGTAATTTCGGCTTTATTTGGAAGATTTATCTAACATTTTGCTAAATAAGCCATTTTCGGAGTAAATTTCGGCTTATTTTGGAAGATATTTCAAAAATCTTGCCAAATAAGGCGTTTTCGGATCAAAAGTCCGCTATATTTAGAAGATTTTTTCCAAAATCTTGCTAAATAAGCCGTTTTCAGAGTAAATTTCGGCTTAATTTTGATGATTTTTTCGAAAACCTTGTCAAATAAGACGTTTATACAGGAAATTTCGGCTTTATTTGGAAGATTTATCTAACATCTTGCTAAATAAGCCATTTTCGGAGTAAAGTTCGGCATATTTTGGAAGATATTTCAAAAATTTTGCCAATTAAGGCGTTTTCGGATTAAATTTCGGCTACATTTAGAAGATTTAATCGAAAATCTTGCTAAATAAGCCGTTTTCAGAGCAAATTTCGGCTTAATTGGGATGATTTTCGGAAAATCATGCCAAATAAACCTTTTTCGGAGTAAATTTTGGCATAACTTGTAAGATTTTTTCGAAAATCTTGTCAAATAAGACGTTTATAGAGGAAATTTCGGCTTTATTTGGAAGATTTATCTAAGATCTTGCTAAATAAGCCGTTTTTGAATCAAATTTCAGCTTAATTTGGAAGATTCTTTCGAAAATCTTGCTAAAGAAATCGTTTTCGGATCAAATTTTGGAATAATTTGGATGATTTTTCGAAACTCTTGCCAAATAAACCTTTTTCGGAACAATTTTCGGCTTAATTTGGAAGATTCTTTCAAAAATCTTGCCAAATAAGAGCTTTATTGAGGAAATTTCGGCTTTATTTGGAAGATTTATCTAATTTCTTGCTAAATAAGCCGTTTTCGGAGCAAATTTTGGCTTAATCTGGAAGTTTTTTTGAATATCTTGCTAAATAAGCTGTTTTTGGAGCAAATTTCGCCTTATTTTGGAATATATTTCAAAAATCTTGCGAAATAAGGCGTTTTCGGAGCAAATTTCGTCTTATTTTGGAAGATTTTTTCGAAAATCTTGCCAAATTAAACATTTATTGAGGAAATTTCGGCTAAATTTAGAAGATTTTTCCCAGAATCTTGCTAATTAAGCCGTTTTCAGAGCAAATTTCGGCTTAATTTGGATGATTTTTGGAAATCTTGCCATATAAACCGTTTTCGTATCAAATTTCGGCTAAATTTAGAAGATTTCTCCTAAGATCCTGCTAATTAAGACTTTTTCAGAGCAAATTTCGGCTTAATTTGGATGATTTTTGGAAAATCTTGCTATATTAACCTTTTTCGGAGCAATTTTCGACTTAATTTGGAAGATTTTTTCAAAAATCTTGCCAAATTAGACCTTTATTGAGGAAATTTTGGCTTTATTTGGAATTATTATCTAAAATCTTGCTAAATAAGCCGTTTTCGGGAGAAATGTTGGTTAATTTGGAAGATTTTGTCTAAAATCTTGCTAAATAAGCCGTTTTCGGATCAAATTTTGGATTAATTTGGATGATTTTCCGAAAATCTTGCCAAATAATCCGTTTTCGGAGCAATTTACGGCTTAATTTGGAAGGTTCTTCAGAAATCTTGCCAAATAAGGCGTTTTCGGATTAAATTTCGGCTATATTAAGGAGATATCTCCGAAAATCTTGCTAATTTAGCCGTTTTCAGATCAAATTTCGGCTTAATTTTGATGATTTTTCGAAACTTTTGCCAAATAAACCGTTTTCGGAGCAATTTTCGGGTTAATTTGGAAGATGTTTTCGAAAATCTTGCCAAATAAGAACTTTATTGAGGAAATTTCGGCTTTATTTGGAAGATTTATCTAAAACCTTGCTAAATAAGCCGTTTTCGGAGCAAATGTTGGCTTAATCTGGAAGATTTGTTGAAAATCTTGCATAATATGCTGTTTTTGGAGAAAATGTCGCCTTATTTTGGAAGATTTTTCAGAAATCTTTCCAAATAAGGCGTTTTCGGATCAAATTTCGACTAAATTTAGAAGATGTTTTCGAAAATCTTGCAAAATAAGCCGTTTTTGGAGAAAATGTCGCCTTAATTTGGATGATTTTCCGATAATCTTGCCAAATAAACCGTTTTCGGAGGAAATTTCGGCTGAATTTTGAAGATTTGTTCGATAATATTGTCAAATAAGCCGTTTATTGAGGTAATTTCGGCTTTATTTGGAAGATTTATCTAACATTTTGCTAAATAAGCCATTTTCGGAGTAAATTTTGGCTTATTTTGGAAGTTATTTCAAAAACCTTGCCAAATAATGCGTTTTCGGATCAAAAGTCCGCTATATTTAGAAGATTTTTTCCAAAATCTTGCTAAATAAGCCGTTTTCAGAGCAAATTTCGGCTTAATTTTGATGATTTTCCGAAAATCTTGCCAAATAAACCGTTTTCTGAGAAAATTTTAGCATAACTTGGAAGATTTTTTCGAAAACCTTGTCAAATAAGACGTTTATACAGGAAATTTCGGCTTTATTTGGAAGATTTATCTAACATCTTGCTAAATAAGCCATTTTCGGAGTAAAGTTCGGCATATTTTGGAAGATATTTCAAAAATTTTGCCAATTAAGGCGTTTTCGGATTAAATTTCGGCTACATTTAGAAGATTTAATCGAAAATCTTGCTAAATAAGCCGTTTTCAGAGCAAATTTCGGCTTAATTGGGATGATTTTCGGAAAATCATGCCAAATAAACCTTTTTTGGAGAAAATTTTGGCATAACTTGTAAGATTTTTTCGAAAATCTTGTCAAATAAGACGTTTATAGAGGAAATTTCGGCTTTATTTGGAAGATTTATCTAAGATCTTGCTAAATAAGCCGTTTTTGAATCAAATTTCAGCTTAATTTGGAAGATTCTTTCGAAAATCTTGCTAAAGAAATCGTTTTCGGATCAAATTTTGGAATAATTTGGATGATTTTCGAAACTCTTGCCAAATAAACCTTTTTCGGAAGATTTTCGGGTTAATTTGGAAGATTCTTTCAAAAATCTTGCCAAATAAGAGCTTTATTGAGGAAATTTCGGCTTTATTTGGAAGATTTATCTAATTTCTTGCTACATAAGCCGTTTTCGGAGCAAATTTTGGCTTAATCTGGAAGTTTTTTTGAATATCTTGCTAAATAAGCTGTTTTTGGAGCAAATTTCGGCTTATTTTGGAAGATTTTTTCGAAAATCTTGCCAAATTAAACATTTATTGAGGAAATTTCGGCTAAATTTAGAAGATTTTTCCCAGAATCTTGCTAATTAAGCCGTTTCCAGAGCAAATTTCGGCTTATTTTGGATGATTTTTGGAAAATCTTGCCATATAAACCGTTTTCGTATCAAATTTCGGCTAAATTTAGAAGATTTCTCCCAAGATCCTGCTAATTAAGACTTTTTCAGAGCAAAATTCGGCTTAATTTGGATGATTTTTGGAAAATCTTGCTATATAAACCTTTTTCGGAGCAATTTTCGACTTAATTTGGAAGATTTTTTCAAAAATCTTGCCAAATTAGACCTTTATTGAGGAAATTTTGGCTTTATTTGGAATTATTATCTAAAATCTTGCTAAATAAGCCGTTTTCGGGAGAAATGTTGGTTAATTTGGAAGATTTTGTCTAAAATCTTGCTAAATAAGCCGTTTTCGGATCAAATTTTGGATTAATTTGGATGATTTTCCGAAAATCTTGCCAAATAATCCGTTTTCGGAGCAATTTACGGCTTAATTTGGAAGGTTCTTCAGAAATCTTGCCAAATAAGGCGTTTTCGGATTAAATTTCGGCTATATTAAGGAGATATCTCCGAAAATCTTGCTAATTTAGCCGTTTTCAGATCAAATTTCGGCTTAATTTGGATGATTTTTCGAAACTTTTGCCAAATAAACCGTTTTCGGAGCAATTTTCGGGTTAATTTGGAAGATGTTTTCGAAAATCTTGCCAAATAAGAACTTTATTGAGGAAATTTCGGCTTTATTTGGAAGATTTATCTAAAACCTTGCTAAATAAGCCGTTTTCGGAGCAAATGTTGGCTTAATCTGGAAGATTTGTTGAAAATCTTGCATAATATGCTGTTTTTGGAGAAAATGTCGCCTTATTTTGGAAGATTTTTCAGAAATCTTTCCAAATAAGGCGTTTTCGGATCAAATTTCGACTAAATTTAGAAGATGTTTTCGAAAATCTTGCAAAATAAGCCGTTTTAAGAGCAAATTTTGCCTTAATTTGGATGATTTTCCGATAATCTTGCCAAATAAACCGTTTTCGGAGGAAATTTCGGCTGAATTTTGAAGATTTGTTCGATAATATTGTCAAATAAGCCGTTTATTGAGGTAATTTCGGCTTTATTTGGAATTTTTATCAAAAATCTTGCTAAATAAGCCGTTTTCGGAGCAAATGTTGGCTTAATCTGGAAGATTTGTTGAAAATCTTGCTAAATATGCCCTTTTAGGAGCAAAGTTCTCCTTATTTTGGAAGATTTTTCAGAAATCTTGCCAAATAAGGCGTTTTCGGATCAAATTTCGGGTAAATTTAGGAGATTTTTTCGAAAGTCTTACTAGATAAGCCGTTTTCAAAGCAAATTTCGGCTTAATTTGGAAGATTTTTCCGAAAATTTTGTCAAATAAGCCGTTTATCGAGGACATTTCAGCTTTATTTGGAAGATTTATCTAACATCTTGCTAAATAAGCCGTTTTCGGAGCAAATTTTGGCTTAATCTGGAAGTTTTTTTGAATATCTTGCTAAATAAGCTGTTTTTGGAGCAAATTTCGCCTTATTTTGGAATATATTTCAAAAATCTTGCGAAATAAGGCGTTTTCGGAGCAAATTTCGTCTTATTTTGGAAGATTTTTTCGAAAATCTTGCCAAATTAAACATTTATTGAGGAAATTGCGGCTAAATTTAGAAGATTTTTCCCAGAATCTTGCTAATTAAGCCGTTTTCAGAGCAAATTTCGGCTTAATTTGGATGATTTTTGGAAATCTTGCCATATAAACCGTTTTCGTATCAAATTTCGGCTAAATTTAGAAGATTTCTCCCAAGATCCTGCTAATTAAGACTTTTTCAGAGCAAATTTCGGCTTAATTTGGATGATTTTTGGAAAATGTTGCTATATAAACCTTTTTCGGAGCAATTTTCGACTTAATTTGGAAGATTTTTTCAAAAATCTTGCCAAATTAGACCTTTATTGAGGAAATTTTGGCTTTATTTGGAATTATTATCTAAAATCTTGCTAAATAAGCCGTTTTCGGGAGAAATGTTGGTTAATTTGGAAGATTTTGTCTAAAATCTTGCTAAATAAGCCGTTTTCGGATCAAATTTTGGATTAATTTGGATGATTTTCCGAAAATCTTGCCAAATTATCCGTTTTCGGAGCAATTTACGGCTTAATTTGGAAGGTTCTTCTGAAATCTTGCCAAATAAGGCGTTTTCGGATTAAATTTCGGCTATATTAAGGAGATATCTCCGAAAATCTTGCTAATTTAGCCGTTTTCAGATCAAATTTCGGCTTAATTTGGATGATTTTTCGAAACTTTTGCCAAATAAACCGTTTTCGGAGCAATTTTCGGGTTAATATGGAAGATGTTTTCGAAAATCTTGCCAAATAAGAACTTTATTGAGGAAATTTCGGCTTTATTTGGAAGATTTATCTAAAACCTTGCTAAATAAGCCGTTTTCGGAGCAAATGTTGGCTTAATCTGGAAGATTTGTTGAAAATCTTGCATAATATGCTGTTTTTGGAGAAAATGTCGCCTTATTTTGGAAGATTTTTCAGAAATCTTTCCAAATAAAGCGTTTTCGGATCAAATTTCGACTAAATTTAGAAGATGTTTTCGAAAATCTTGCAAAATAAGCCGTTTTAAGAGCAAATTTTGCCTTAATTTGGATGATTTTCCGATAATCTTGCCAAATAAACCGTTTTCGGAGGAAATTTCGGCTGAATTTTGAAGATTTGTTCGATAATATTGTCAAATAAGCCGTTTATTGAGGTAATTTCGGCTTTATTTGGAAGATTTATCTAACATTTTGCTAAATAAGCCATTTTCGGAGTAAATTTCGGCTTATTTTGGAAGATATTTCAAAAATCTTGCCAAATAAGGCGTTTTCGGAAGAAAAGTCCGCTATATTTAGAAGATTTTTTCCAAAATCTTGCTAAATAAGCCGTTTTCAGAGCAAATTTCGGCTTAATTTTGATGATTTTCCGGAAATCTTGCCAAATAAACCGTTTTCGGAGAAAATTTTAGCGTAACTTGGAAGATTTTTTCGAAAATCTTGTCAAATAAGACGTTTATAGAGGAAATTTCGGCTTTATTTGGAAGATTTATCTAAGATCTTGCTAAATAAGCCGTTTTTGAATCAAATTTCAGCTTAATTTGGAAGATTCTTTCGAAAATCTTGCTAAAGAAATCGTTTTCGGATCAAATTTTGGAATAATTTGGATGATTTTTCGAAACTCTTGCCAAATAAACCTTTTTCGGAACAATTTTCGGCTTAATTTGGAAGATTCTTTCAAAAATCTTGCCAAATAAGACCTTTATTGAGGAAATTTCGGCTTTATTTGGAAGATTTATCTAACATCTTGCTAAATAAGCCATTTTCGGAGTAAAGTTTGGCATATTTTGGAAGATATTTCAAAAATTTTGCCAATTAAGGCGTTTTCGGATTAAATTTCGGCTACATTTAGAAGATTTAATCGAAAATCTTGCTAAATAAGCCGTTTTCAGAGCAAATTTCGGCTTAATTGGGATGATTTTCGGAAAATCATGCCAAATAAACCTTTTTCGGAGAAAATTTTGGCATAACTTGGAAGATTTTTTCGAAAACCTTGTCAAATAAGACGTTTATACAGGAAATTTCGGCTTTATTTGGAAGATTTATCTAACATCTTGCTAAATAAGCCATTTTCGGAGTAAAGTTCGGCATATTTTGGAAGATATTTCAATAATTTTGCCAATTAAGGCGTTTTCGGATTAAATTTCGGCTACATTTAGAAGATTTAATCGAAAATCTTGCTAAATAAGCCGTTTTCAGAGCAAATTTCGGCTTAATTGGGATGATTTTCGGAAAATCATGCCAAATAAACCTTTTTTGGAGAAAATTTTGGCATAACTTGTAAGATTTTTTCGAAAATCTTGTCAAATAAGACGTTTATAGAGGAAATTTCGGCTTTATTTGGAAGATTTATCTAAGATCTTGCTAAATAAGCCGTTTTTGAATCAAATTTCAGCTTAATTTGGAAGATTCTTTCGAAAATCTTGCTAAAGAAATCGTTTTCGGATCAAATTTTGGAATAATTTGGATGATTTTCGAAACTCTTGCCAAATAAACCTTTTTCGGAAGATTTTCGGGTTAATTTGGAAGATTCTTTCAAAAATCTTGCCAAATAAGAGCTTTATTGAGGAAATTTCGGCTTTATTTGGAAGATTTATCTAATTTCTTGCTACATAAGCCGTTTTCGGAGCAAATTTTGGCTTAATCTGGAAGTTTTTTTGAATATCTTGCTAAATAAGCTGTTTTTGGAGCAAATTTCGGCTTATTTTGGAAGATTTTTTCGAAAATCTTGCCAAATTAAACATTTATTGAGGAAATTTCGGCTAAATTTAGAAGATTTTTCCCAGAATCTTGCTAATTAAGCCGTTTCCAGAGCAAATTTCGGCTTATTTTGGATGATTTTTGGAAAATCTTGCCATATAAACCGTTTTCGTATCAAATTTCGGCTAAATTTAGAAGATTTCTCCCAAGATCCTGCTAATTAAGACTTTTTCAGAGCAAAATTCGGCTTAATTTGGATGATTTTTGGAAAATCTTGCTATATAAACCTTTTTCGGAGCAATTTTCGACTTAATTTGGAAGATTTTTTCAAAAATCTTGCCAAATTAGACCTTTATTGAGGAAATTTTGGCTTTATTTGGAATTATTATCTAAAATCTTGCTAAATAAGCCGTTTTCGGGAGAAATGTTGGTTAATTTGGAAGATTTTGTCTAAAATCTTGCTAAATAAGCCGTTTTCGGATCAAATTTTGGATTAATTTGGATGATTTTCCGAAAATCTTGCCAAATAATCCGTTTTCGGAGCAATTTACGGCTTAATTTGGAAGGTTCTTCAGAAATCTTGCCAAATAAGGCGTTTTCGGATTAAATTTCGGCTATATTAAGGAGATATCTCCGAAAATCTTGCTAATTTAGCCGTTTTCAGATCAAATTTCGGCTTAATTTGGATGATTTTTCGAAACTTTTGCCAAATAAACCGTTTTCGGAGCAATTTTCGGGTTAATTTGGAAGATGTTTTCGAAAATCTTGCCAAATAAGAACTTTATTGAGGAAATTTCGGCTTTATTTGGAAGATTTATCTAAAACCTTGCTAAATAAGCCGTTTTCGGAGCAAATGTTGGCTTAATCTGGAAGATTTGTTGAAAATCTTGCATAATATGCTGTTTTTGGAGAAAATGTCGCCTTATTTTGGAAGATTTTTCAGAAATCTTTCCAAATAAGGCGTTTTCGGATCAAATTTCGACTAAATTTAGAAGATGTTTTCGAAAATCTTGCAAAATAAGCCGTTTTAAGAGCAAATTTTGCCTTAATTTGGATGATTTTCCGATAATCTTGCCAAATAAACCGTTTTCGGAGGAAATTTCGGCTGAATTTTGAAGATTTGTTCGATAATATTGTCAAATAAGCCGTTTATTGAGGTAATTTCGGCTTTATTTGGAATTTTTATCAAAAATCTTGCTAAATAAGCCGTTTTCGGAGCAAATGTTGGCTTAATCTGGAAGATTTGTTGAAAATCTTGCTAAATATGCCCTTTTAGGAGCAAAGTTCTCCTTATTTTGGAAGATTTTTCAGAAATCTTGCCAAATAAGGCGTTTTCGGATCAAATTTCGGGTAAATTTAGGAGATTTTTTCGAAAGTCTTACTAGATAAGCCGTTTTCAAAGCAAATTTCGGCTTAATTTGGAAGATTTTTCCGAAAATTTTGTCAAATAAGCCGTTTATCGAGGACATTTCAGCTTTATTTGGAAGATTTATCTAACATCTTGCTAAATAAGCCGTTTTCGGAGCAAATTTTGGCTTAATCTGGAAGTTTTTTTGAATATCTTGCTAAATAAGCTGTTTTTGGAGCAAATTTCGCCTTATTTTGGAATATATTTCAAAAATCTTGCGAAATAAGGCGTTTTCGGAGCAAATTTCGTCTTATTTTGGAAGATTTTTTCGAAAATCTTGCCAAATTAAACATTTATTGAGGAAATTGCGGCTAAATTTAGAAGATTTTTCCCAGAATCTTGCTAATTAAGCCGTTTTCAGAGCAAATTTCGGCTTAATTTGGATGATTTTTGGAAATCTTGCCATATAAACCGTTTTCGTATCAAATTTCGGCTAAATTTAGAAGATTTCTCCCAAGATCCTGCTAATTAAGACTTTTTCAGAGCAAATTTCGGCTTAATTTGGATGATTTTTGGAAAATGTTGCTATATAAACCTTTTTCGGAGCAATTTTCGACTTAATTTGGAAGATTTTTTCAAAAATCTTGCCAAATTAGACCTTTATTGAGGAAATTTTGGCTTTATTTGGAATTATTATCTAAAATCTTGCTAAATATGCCGTTTTCGGGAGAAATGTTGGTTAATTTGGAAGATTTTGTCTAAAATCTTGCTAAATAAGCCGTTTTCGGATCAAATTTTGGATTAATTTGGATGATTTTCCGAAAATCTTGCCAAATTATCCGTTTTCGGAGCAATTTACGGCTTAATTTGGAAGGTTCTTCTGAAATCTTGCCAAATAAGGCGTTTTCGGATTAAATTTCGGCTATATTAAGGAGATATCTCCGAAAATCTTGCTAATTTAGCCGTTTTCAGATCAAATTTCGGCTTAATTTGGATGATTTTTCGAAACTTTTGCCAAATAAACCGTTTTCGGAGCAATTTTCGGGTTAATATGGAAGATGTTTTCGAAAATCTTGCCAAATAAGAACTTTATTGAGGAAATTTCGGCTTTATTTGGAAGATTTATCTAAAACCTTGCTAAATAAGCCGTTTTCGGAGCAAATGTTGGCTTAATCTGGAAGATTTGTTGAAAATCTTGCATAATATGCTGTTTTTGGAGAAAATGTCGCCTTATTTTGGAAGATTTTTCAGAAATCTTTCCAAATAAAGCGTTTTCGGATCAAATTTCGACTAAATTTAGAAGATGTTTTCGAAAATCTTGCAAAATAAGCCGTTTTAAGAGCAAATTTTGCCTTAATTTGGATGATTTTCCGATAATCTTGCCAAATAAACCGTTTTCGGAGGAAATTTCGGCTGAATTTTGAAGATTTGTTCGATAATATTGTCAAATAAGCCGTTTATTGAGGTAATTTCGGCTTTATTTGGAAGATTTATCTAACATTTTGCTAAATAAGCCATTTTCGGAGTAAATTTCGGCTTATTTTGGAAGATATTTCAAAAATCTTGCCAAATAAGGCGTTTTCGGAAGAAAAGTCCGCTATATTTAGAAGATTTTTTCCAAAATCTTGCTAAATAAGCCGTTTTCAGAGCAAATTTCGGCTTAATTTTGATGATTTTCCGGAAATCTTGCCAAATAAACCGTTTTCGGAGAAAATTTTAGCGTAACTTGGAAGATTTTTTCGAAAATCTTGTCAAATAAGACGTTTATAGAGGAAATTTCGGCTTTATTTGGAAGATTTATCTAAGATCTTGCTAAATAAGCCGTTTTTGAATCAAATTTCAGCTTAATTTGGAAGATTCTTTCGAAAATCTTGCTAAAGAAATCGTTTTCGGATCAAATTTTGGAATAATTTGGATGATTTTTCGAAACTCTTGCCAAATAAACCTTTTTCGGAACAATTTTCGGCTTAATTTGGAAGATTCTTTCAAAAATCTTGCCAAATAAGACCTTTATTGAGGAAATTTCGGCTTTATTTGGAAGATTTATCTAACATCTTGCTAAATAAGCCATTTTCGGAGTAAAGTTTGGCATATTTTGGAAGATATTTCAAAAATTTTGCCAATTAAGGCGTTTTCGGATTAAATTTCGGCTACATTTAGAAGATTTAATCGAAAATCTTGCTAAATAAGCCGTTTTCAGAGCAAATTTCGGCTTAATTGGGATGATTTTCGGAAAATCATGCCAAATAAACCTTTTTCGGAGAAAATTTTGGCATAACTTGTAAGATTTTTTCGAAAATCTTGTCAAATAAGACGTTTATAGAGGAAATTTCGGCTTTATTTGGAAGATTTATCTATGATCTTGCTAAATAAGCCGTTTTTGAATCAAATTTCAGCTTAATTTGGAAGATTCTTTCGAAAATCTTGCTAAATAAGCCGTTTTCAGAGCAAATTTCGGCTTAATTGGGATGATTTTGGGAAAATCATGCCAAATAAACCTTTTTCGGAACAATTTTCGGCTTAATTTGGAAGATTCTTTCAAAAATCTTGCCAAATAAGAGCTTTATTGAGGAAATTTCGGCTTTATTTGGAAGATTTATCTAATTTCTTGCTAAATAAGCCGTTTTCGGAGAATATTTTGGCTTAATCTGGAAGTTTTTTTGAATATCTTGCTAAATAAGCTGTTTTTGGAGCAAATTTCGCCTTATTTTGGAATGTATTTCAAAAATCTTGCGAAATAAGGCGTTTTCGGAGCAAATTTCGGCTTATTTTGGAAGATTTTTTCGAAAATCTTGCCAAATTAAACATTTATTGAGGAAATTTCGGCTAAATTTAGAAGATTTTTCCCAGAATCTTTCTAATTAAGCCGTTTCCAGAGCAAATTTCGGCTTATTTTGGATGATTTTTGGAAAATCTTGCCATATAAACCGTTTTCGTATCAAATTTCGGCTAAATTTAGAAGATTTCTCCCAAGATCCTGCTAATTAAGACTTTTTCAGAGCAAATTTCGGCTTAATTTGGATGATTTTTGGAAAATCTTGCTATATAAACCGTTTTCGGAGCAATTTTCGACTTAATTTGGAAGATTTTTTCAAAAATCTTGCCAAATTAGACCTTTATTGAGGAAATTTTGGCTTTATTTGGAATTATTATCTAAAATCTTGCTAAATAAGCCGTTTTCGGGAGAAATGTTGGTTAATTTGGAAGATTTTTTCTAAAATCTTGCTAAATAAGCCGTTTTCGGAGCAAAATTTGGTTTATTTTGGAATATTTTTCAGAAATCTTGTCAAATAAGGCGTTTTCGGATCAAATTTCGGCTAAATTTAAAAATTTTTTTCGAAAATCCTGAAAAATAAGCCGTTTCAAGAGGAAATTTTGCCTTAATTAGGATGATTTTACGAAAATCCTGAGGAATAAACCGTTTTCGGTGGAAATTTCGGCTTAATTTGGAAGATATTTCAAAAATCTTGCAAAATAAGGCGTTTTCAGATCAAAAGTCCGCTATATTTAGAAGATTTTTTCCAAAATCTTGCTAAATAAGCCGTTTTCAGAGCAAATTTCGGCTTAATTTGGATGATTTTCCGAAAATCTTGCCAAATAAACCGTTTTCGGAGAAAATTTTAGCATAACTTGGAAGATTTTTTCGAAAATCTTGTCAAATAACACGTTTATACAAGAAATTTCGGCTTTATTTGGAAGATTTATCTAACATCTTGCTAAATAAGCCATTTTCGGAGTAAATTTCGGCTTATTTTGGAAGATATTTCAAAAATCATGCCAACTAAGGCGTTTTCGGATCAAATTTCGGCTAAATTCAGAAGATTTTTTTGAAAATTTTGCTAAATATGCCGTTTTCAGAGCATCTTTCGGCTTAATTAGGATGATTTTCCAAAAATCTTGCAAAATAAACCGTTTTTGGAGAAAATTTTGCCATAACATAGAAGATTTTTTCGAAAATCTTGTCAAATTAACCGTTTATAGAGGAAATTTTTATTTGGAAGATTTATCTAAAATCTAGCTAAATAAGCCATTTCGGAGTAAATTTCGGCTTATTTTGTAAGATATTTAAAATATCTTGCCCAATATGGCGTTTTCGGATTAAATTTCGGCTAAATTTAGAAGATTTTTTTCGAATATCTTGCTAAATAAGCCGTTTTCAGAGCTAATTTCGGCTTAATTTGGATTAATTTCCGAAAATCTTGCCAAATTAACCGATTTCGGAGAAAATTTTGGCATAAGTTGGAAGATTTTTTCGAAAATCTTGTCAAATAAGACGTTTATAGAGGAAATTTCAGCTTTATTTGGAAGATTTTTTCGAAAATCTTGCTAAATTAATCCGTTTCGGATCAAATTTCGGCTAAATTAAGGAGATATTTTCGAAAATCTTGCCAAATTACACCTTTATTGAGGATTTCGGCTTTATTTGGAATTTTCATGAAAAATCTTGCTAATTAAGCCGTTTTCGGATCAAATTTCGGCTAAATTAAGGAGATATTTTCGAAAAACTTGCCAAATAAGACCTTTATTGAAGAAATGTCGGCTTTATTATTAATTATTATCTAAAATCTTGCTAAATATACCGTTTTCGGAGCAAATGTTGGCTTAATCTGGACGATTTGTTGAAAATTTTGCTAAATATGCTGTTTTAGGAGCAAATTTCGCCTTATTTGGGAAGTTTTGCTGAAATCTTGCCAAATAAGGCGTTTTCGGATCAAGTTGTGTATAAATTTAAAGATTTTTTCGGAAATCTTGCAAAATAAGTCGTTTTCAGAGCAAATTTCGGCTTAATTTGGAAGATTTTTTTAAAATCTTGTCAAATAAGTCGTATTCGGATCAAATTTCGGCTAAATTTAGAAGATTTTTTCGATAATCTAGCAAAATAAGCCGTTTGAAGAGCAAATTTTGCCTTAATTTGGATGATTTTTCGAAAATCCTGCCAAATAAAAAGTTTTCGGAGGAAATTTCGGCTTAATTTGGAAGATTTTTTCGAAAATCTTGTCAAATAAGTCGTTTATAGAGGAAATTTCGGCTTTATTTGGAAGATTTATCTAAGATCTTGATAAATAAGCCGTTTTTGGATCAAATTTCAGCTTAATTTGGAAGATTTTTTCGAAAATCTTGTTAAATAAATCGTTTTCGGATCAAATTTCGGCTAAATTAAGGAGATATTTTCGAATATCTTGCTAATTAATCCGTTTTCAGAGCAAATTACTGCTTAATTTGGATGATTTTTCGAAACTCTTGCCAAATAAACCTTTTTCGGTGCAATTTTCGTCTTAATTTGGAAGATTATTTCAAAAATCTTGCCAAATAAGACCTTTATGTAGTAAATTTCGGCTTTATTTGGAAGATGTATCTAATTTCTTGCCAAATAAGGCGTTTTCGGATCAAATTATGGCTGAATTATGGAGATATTTTCGAAAAGCTTGCCAAATAAAACCTTTATTGAGGAAATTTCGGCTTTATTTGGAATTTTTATCAAAAATTTTGCTAAATAAGCCGTTTTCGGAGTAAATGTTGGCTTAGTCTGGAAGATTTGTTGAAAATCTTGCTAAATATGCAGTTTTAGGAGCAAAGTTTTCCTTATTTTGGATGATTTTTCAGAAATCTTGCCAAATAAGGAGTTTTCGGATCAAATTTCGGGTAAATTTAGGAGATTTTTTCGAAAGTCTTACTAAATAAGCCGTTTTCAGAGCAAATTTCGGCTTAATTTGGAAGATTTTTCCGAAAATCTTGTCAAATAAGCCGTTTATAGAGGAAATTTCGGCTTTATTTGGAAGATTTATCTAACATCTTGCTAAATAAGCCATTTTCGGAGTAAATTTCGGCTTATTTTGGAAGATATTTCAAAAATCTTGCCAACTAAGGCGTTTTCGGATCAAATTTCGGCTAAATTTAGAAGATTTTTTCGAAAATTTTGCTAAATAAGCCGTTTTCAGAGCAAATTTCGGCTTAATTAGCATGATTTTCGGAAAATCTTGCCAAATAAACCTTTTTCGGAGAAAATTTTGGCATAACTTGTAAGATTTTTTTGAAAATCTTGTCAAATAAGACGTTTATGGAGTAAATTTCGGCTTTATTTGGACGATTTATCTAAGATCTTGCTAAATAAGCCGTTTTTGGATCAAATTTCTGCTTTATTTTGAAGATTTTTTCGAAAATCATGCTAAATAAATCGTTTTCGGATCAAATTTCGGCTAAATTAAGGAGATATTTTCGAAAATCTTGCCAAATAAGACCTTTATTGAAGAAAGTTCGGTTTTATTTGGAATTATTATCTAAAATCTTGCTAAATAAGCCGTTTTCGGGACAAATGTTGGCTTAATTTGGAAGATTTATTCTAAAATCTTGCTAAATAAGCTGTTTTAGGAGCAAATTTCTGCTTATTTCGGAGGATTTTCAGAAATCTTGTCAAATAAGGTGTTTTTCGGATCAAATTTCGGGTAAATTTAGAAGATGTTTTCGAAAATCTTGCTAAATAAGCCGTTCTCAATGCAAATTTCGGCTCAATTTGGAAGATTTTTTCGATGATCTTGCTAAATAAGCCGATTTCGGAACAAAATTTGGTTTATTTTGGAAGATTTTTCAGAAAGCCTGTCATATAAGGCGTTTTCGGATCAAATTTCGGCTAAATTTAGAATATTTTTTCGAAAATCCTGAAAAATAAGCCGTTTTAGAGCAAATTTTGCCTTAATTTGGATGATTTTCCGAAAATCCTGCCGAATAAACCATTTTCGGAGGAAATTTCGGCTTAATTTTGAAGATTTTTTCGATAATATTGTTAAATAAGCCGTTTATAGAGGAAATTTCGGCTTAATTTGGAAGATATTTTCGAAAATCTTGTCAAATAAGTCGTTTATAGAGGAAATTTTGGCTTTATTTGGAAGATTTATCTAAGATCTTGCTAAATAAGCCGTTTTTGGATCAAATTTCTGCTTAATTAAGGAGATATTTTCGAAAATCTTGCTAATTAAGCCGTTTTCAGAGTAAATTTCGGCTTAATTTGGATGATTTTTCGAAACTCTTGCCAAATAAACCTTTTTCGGTGCAATTTTCGTCTTAATTTGGAAGATTATTTCAAAAATCTTGCCAAATAAGACCTTTATGTAGTAAATTTCGGCTTTATTTGGAAGATGTATCTAATTTCTTGCCAAATAAGGCGTTTTCGGATCAAATTATGGCTGAATTATGGAGATATTTTCGAAAAGCTTGCCAAATAAAACCTTTATTGAGGAAATTTCGGCTTTATTTGGAATTATTATCTAAAATCTTGCTAAATAAGCCGTTTTCGGGACAAATAATGGCTTAATGTGGAAGATTTGTTAAAAATCTTGCTATATATGCTTTTTTGGAGCAGATTTCGCCTTATCTTGAATGATTTTTGAGAAATCTTGCCAAATAAGGCGTTTTCGGATCAAATTTCGGGTAAATTTAGAAGATTTTTTTGAAACTCTTGCTAAATGGGCAGTAGTCAAAGCAAATTTCGGCTCTTTTTGGAAGAATTTATCGATGATCTTGCTAAAGAAGCCGTTTTCGGAGCTAAATTTGGTTTATTTTATAAGATTTTTCAGATATCCTTCAAATTAGGCGTTTTCGGATCAAATTTCGGCTAAAATTAGAAAATTTTTTCGAAAATCTTGCAAAATAAGCCGTTTTAAGAGCAAATTTTGCCTTAATTTGGATGATTTTCCGAAAATCTTGCAAAATAAGCCGTTTTAAGAGGAAATTTCGGCTTTATTTGGAAGATTTTTTCGATAATATTGTCAAATAAGCCGTTTATAGAGGAAATTTCGGCTTTATTTGGAAGATTTATCTAAAATCTTGCTAAATAAGCCGTTTTCGGAGTAAACTTCGGCTTATTTTGGAAGATTTTTCAAAAATCTTGCTATATAAACCGTTTTCGGAGCAATTTTCGACTTAATTTGGAAGTTTTTTCGATAATCTTGCCAAATTAGACCTTTATTGAGGAAATTTCGGCTTTATTTGGAATTTTTATCAAAAATTTTGCTAAATAAGCCGTTTTCGGAGTAAATGTTGGCTTAGTCTGGAAGATTTGTTGAAAATCTTGCTAAATATGCAGTTTTAGGAGCAAAGTTTTCCTTATTTTGGATGATTTTTCAGAAATCTTGCCAAATAAGGAGTTTTCGGATCAAATTTCGGGTAAATTTAGAAGATTTTTTCGAAAGTCTTACTAAATAAGCCGTTTTCAGAGCAAATTTCGGCTTAATTTGGAAGATTTTTCCGAAAATCTTGTCAAATAAGCCGTTTATAGAGGAAATTTCGGCTTTATTTGGAAGATTTATCTAACATCTTGCTAAATAAGCCATTTTCGGAGTAAATTTCGGCTTATTTTGGAAGATATTTCAAAAATCTTGCCAACTAAGGCGTTTTCGGATCAAATTTCGGCTAAATTTAGAAGATTTTTTCGAAAATTTTGCTAAATAAGCCGTTTTCAGAGCAAATTTCGGCTTAATTAGCATGATTTTCGGAAAATCTTGCCAAATAAACCTTTTTCGGAGAAAATTTTGGCATAACTTGTAAGATTTTTTTGAAAATCTTGTCAAATAAGACGTTTATAGAGTAAATTTCGGCTTTATTTGGACGATTTATCTAAGATCTTGCTAAATAAGCCGTTTTTGGATCAAATTTCTGCTTTATTTTGAAGATTTTTTCGAAAATCATGCTAAATAAATCGTTTTCGGATCAAATTTCGGCTAAATTAAGGAGATATTTTCGAAAATCTTGCCAAATAAGACCTTTATTGAAGAAAGTTCGGTTTTATTTGGAATTATTATCTAAAATCTTGCTAAATAAGCCGTTTTCGGGACAAATGTTGGCTTAATTTGGAAGATTTATTCTAAAATCTTGCTAAATAAGCTGTTTTAGGAGCTTATTTCTGCTTATTTCGGAGGATTTTCAGAAATCTTGTCAAATAAGGTGTTTTTCGGATCAAATTTCGGGTAAATTTAGAAGATGTTTTCGAAAATCTTGCTAAATAAGCCGTTCTCAATGCAAATTTCGGCTCAATTTGGAAGATTTTTTCGATGATCTTGCTAAATAAGCCGATTTCGGAACAAAATTTGGTTTATTTTGGAAGATTTTTCAGAAAGCCTGTCATATAAGGCGTTTTCGGATCAAATTTCGGCTAAATTTAGAATATTTTTTCGAAAATCCTGAAAAATAAGCCGTTTTAGAGCAAATTTTGCCTTAATTTGGATGATTTTCCGAAAATCCTGCCGAATAAACCATTTTCGGAGGAAATTTCGGCTTAATTTTGAAGATTTTTTCGATAATATTGTTAAATAAGCCGTTTATAGAGGAAATTTCGGCTTAATTTGGAAGATTTATCTAAGATCTTGCTAAATAAGCCGTTTTCGGAGTAAACTTCGGCTTATTTTGGAAGATTTTTCAAAAATCTTGCCATATTAACCGTTTTCGGAGCAATTTTCGACTTTATTTGGAAGTTTTTTCGATAATCTTGCCAAATTAGACCTTTATTGAGGAAATTTCGGCTTTATTTGGAATTTTTATCAAAAATTTTGCTAAATAAGCCGTTTTCGGAGTAAATGTTGGCTTAGTCTGGAAGATTTGTTGAAAATCTTGCTAAATATGCAGTTTTAGGAGCAAAGTTTTCCTTATTTTGGATGATTTTTCAGAAATCTTGCCAAATAAGGAGTTTTCGGATCAAATTTCGGGTAAATTTAGAAGATTTTTTCGAAAGTCTTACTAAATAAGCCGTTTTCAGAGCAAATTTCGGCTTAATTTGGAAGATTTTTCCGAAAATCTTGTCAAATAAGCCGTTTATAGAGGAAATTTCGGCTTTATTTGGAAGATTTATCTAACATCTTGCTAAATAAGCCATTTTCGGAGTAAATTTCGGCTTATTTTGGAAGATATTTCAAAAATCTTGCCAACTAAGGCGTTTTCGGATCAAATTTCGGCTAAATTTAGAAGATTTTTTCGAAAATTTTGCTAAATAAGCCGTTTTCAGAGCAAATTTCGGCTTAATTAGCATGATTTTCGGAAAATCTTGCCAAATAAACCTTTTTCGGAGAAAATTTTGGCATAACTTGTAAGATTTTTTTGAAAATCTTGTCAAATAAGACGTTTATAGAGTAAATTTCGGCTTTATTTGGACGATTTATCTAAGATCTTGCTAAATAAGCCGTTTTTGGATCAAATTTCTGCTTTATTTTGAAGATTTTTTCGAAAATCATGCAAAATAAATCGTTTTCGGATCAAATTTCGGCTAAATTAAGGAGATATTTTCGAAAATCTTGCCAAATAAGACCTTTATTGAAGAAAGTTCGGTTTTATTTGGAATTATTATCTAAAATCTTGCTAAATAAGCCGTTTTCGGGACAAATGTTGGCTTAATTTGGAAGATTTATTCTAAAATCTTGCTAAATAAGCTGTTTTAGGAGCAAATTTCTGCTTATTTCGGAGGATTTTCAGAAATCTTGTCAAATAAGGTGTTTTTCGGATCAAATTTCGGGTAAATTTAGAAGATGTTTTCGAAAATCTTGCTAAATAAGCCGTTCTCAATGCAAATTTCGGCTCAATTTGGAAGATTTTTTCGATGATCTTGCTAAATAAGCCGATTTCGGAACAAAATTTGGTTTATTTTGGAAGATTTTTCAGAAAGCCTGTCATATAAGGCGTTTTCGGATCAAATTTCGGCTAAATTTAGAATATTTTTTCGAAAATCCTGAAAAATAAGCCGTTTTAGAGCAAATTTTGCCTTAATTTGGATGATTTTCCGAAAATCCTGCCGATTAAACCATTTTCGGAGGAAATTTCGGCTTAATTTTGAAGATTTTTTCGATAATATTGTTAAATAAGCCGTTTATAGAGGAAATTTCGGCTTAATTTGGAAGATATTTTCGAAAATCTTGTCAAATAAGTCGTTTATAGAGGAAATTTTGGCTTTATTTGGAAGATTTATCTAAGATCTTGCTAAATAAGCCGTTTTTGGATCAAATTTCTGCTTAATTAAGGAGATATTTTCGAAAATCTTGCTAATTAAGCCGTTTTCAGAGCAAATTACTGCTTAATTTGGATGATTTTTCGAAACTCTTGCCAAATAAACCTTTTTCGGTGCAATTTTCGTCTTAATTTGGAAGATTATTTCAAAAATCTTGCCAAATAAGACCTTTATGTAGTAAATTTCGGCTTTATTTGGAAGATGTATCTAATTTCTTGCCAAATAAGGCGTTTTCGGATCAAATTATGGCTGAATTATGGAGATATTTTCGAAAAGCTTGCCAAATAAAACCTTTATTGAGGAAATTTCGGCTTTATTTGGAATTATTATCTAAAATCTTGCTAAATAAGCCGTTTTCGGGACAAATAATGGCTTAATGTGGAAGATTTGTTAAAAATCTTGCTATATATGCTTTTTTGGAGCAGATTTCGCCTTATCTTGAATGATTTTTGAGAAATCTTGCCAAATAAGGCGTTTTCGGATCAAATTTCGGGTAAATTTAGAAGATTTTTTTGAAACTCTTGCTAAATGGGCAGTAGTCAAAGCAAATTTCGGCTCTTTTTGGAAGAATTTATCGACGATCTTGCTAAAGAAGCCGTTTTCGGAGCTAAATTTGGTTTATTTTATAAGATTTTTCAGATATCCTTCAAATCAGGCGTTTTCGGATCAAATTTCGGCTAAAATTAGAAAATTTTTTCGAAAATCTTGCAAAATAAGCCGTTTTAAGAGCAAATTTTGCCTTAATTTGGATGATTTTCCGAAAATCTTGCAAAATAAGCCGTTTTAAGAGGAAATTTCGGCTTTATTTGGAAGATTTTTTCGATAATATTGTCAAATAAGCCGTTTATAGAGGAAATTTCGGCTTTATTTGGAAGATTTATCCAAAATCTTGCTAAATAAGCCGTTTTCGGAGTAAACTTCGGCTTATTTTGGAAAATTTTTAAAAAATCTTGCCATATAAACCGTTTTCGGAGCAATTTTCGACTTAATTTGGAAGTTTTTTCGATAATCTTGCCAAATTAGACCTTTATTGAGGAAATTTCGGCTTTATTTGGAATTTTTATCAAAAATTTTGCTAAATAAGCCGTTTTCGGAGTAAATGTTGGCTTAGTCTGGAAGATTTGTTGAAAATCTTGCTAAAAATGCAGTTTTAGGAGCAAAGTTTTCCTTATTTTGGATGATTTTTCAGAAATCTTGCCAAATAAGGAGTTTTCGGATCAAATTTCGGGTAAATTTAGGAGATTTTTTCGAAAGTCTTACTAAATAAGCCGTTTTCAGAGCAAATTTCGGCTTAATTTGGAAGATTTTTCCGAAAATCTTGTCAAATAAGCCGTTTATAGAGGAAATTTCGGCTTTATTTGGAAGATTTATCTAACATCTTGCTAAATAAGCCATTTTCGGAGTAAATTTCGGCTTATTTTGGAAGATATTTCAAAAATCTTGCCAACTAAGTCGTTTTCGGATCAAATTTCGGCTAAATTTAGAAGATTTTTTCGAAAATTTTGCTAAATAAGCCGTTATCAGAGCAAATTTCGGCTTAATTAGCATGATTTTCGGAAAATCTTGCCAAATAAACCTTTTTCGGAGAAAATTTTGGCATAACTTGTAAGATTTTTTGAAAATCTTGTCAAATAAGACGTTTATAGAGTAAATTTCGGCTTTATTTGGACGATTTATCTAAGATCTTGCTAAATAAGCCGTTTTTGGATCAAATTTCTGCTTTATTTTGAAGATTTTTTCGAAAATCATGCAAAATAAATCGTTTTCGGATCAAATTTCGGCTAAATTAAGGAGATATTTTCGAAAATCTTGCCAAATAAGACCTTTATTGAAGAAAGTTCGGTTTTATTTGGAATTATTATCTAAAATCTTGCTAAATAAGCCGTTTTCGGGACAAATGTTGGCTTAATTTGGAAGATTTATTCTAAAATCTTGCTAAATAAGCTGTTTTAGGAGCTTATTTCTGCTTATTTCGGAGGATTTTCAGAAATCTTGTCAAATAAGGTGTTTTTCGGATCAAATTTCGGGTAAATTTAGAAGATGTTTTCGAAAATCTTGCTAAATAAGCCGTTCTCAATGCAAATTTCGGCTCAATTTGGAAGATTTTTTCGATGATCTTGCTAAATAAGCCGATTTCGGAACAAAATTTGGTTTATTTTGGAAGATTTTTCAGAAAGCCTGTCATATAAGGCGTTTTCGGATCAAATTTCGGCTAAATTTAGAATATTTTTTCGAAAATCCTGAAAAATAAGCCGTTTTAGAGCAAATTTTGCCTTAATTTGGATGATTTTCCGAAAATCCTGCCGAATAAACCATTTTCGGAGGAAATTTCGGCTTAATTTTGAAGATTTTTTCGATAATATTGTTAAATAAGCCGTTTATAGAGGAAATTTCGGCTTAATTTGGAAGATATTTTCGAAAATCTTGTCAAATAAGTCGTTTATAGAGGAAATTTTGGCTTTATTTGGAAGATTTATCTAAGATCTTGCTAAATAAGCCGTTTTTGGATCAAATTTCTGCTTAATTAAGGAGATATTTTCGAAAATCTTGCTAATTAAGCCGTTTTCAGAGTAAATTTCGGCTTAATTTGGATGATTTTTCGAAACTCTTGCCAAATAAACCTTTCTCGGAGCAATTTTCGTCTTAATTTGGAAGATTATTTCAAAAATATTGCCAAATAAGACCTTGATTGAGGAAATTTCGGCTTTATTTGGAAGATTTATCTAATTTCTTGCTAAATAAGACGTTTTCGGAACAAATTTTGGCTTAATCTGTTAGATTTGTTGAATATCTTGCTAAATAAGCTGTTTTTGGAGCAAATTTCGCCTTATTTTGGAATATTTTTTTCAAAAATCTTTCCGAATTAGCCGTTTCTGAATCAAATTTCGGCTTAATTTGGAAGATTTTTGCGAAAATCATGCTAAATAATTCGAGTTTCTGAACAAATTTCGGCTTACTTTGGAGGGTTCTTCAGAAATCTTGCCAAATAAGGCGTTTTGGGATCAAATTATGGCAAAATTATGGAGATATTTTCGAAAATCTTGCTAAATAAAACCTTTATTGAGGAAATTTCGGCTTTATTTTGAATTATTATCTAAAATCTTGCTAAATAAGCCGTTTTCCGGAGAAATGTTGTCTTAATCTGGAAGATTTGTTAAAAATCTTGCTATATATGCTTTTTTGGAGCAGATTTCGCCTTATTTTGGATGATTTTTCAGAAATCTTGCCAAAGAAGGCGTTTTCGGATCAAATTTCGGGTAAATTTAGAAGATTTTGTCGAAATTCTTGCTAAATAGGCCGTAGTCAAAGCAAATTTCGGCTCAATTTGGAAGAATTTTTCGATGATCTTGCTAAAGAAGCCGTTTTAAGAGCAAATTTTGCCTTAATTTGGATGATTTTCCGAAAATCTTGCAAAATAAGCCGTTTTAAGAGCAAATTTCGGCTAAATTTCGAAGATTTTTTCGATAATATTGTCAAATAAGCCGTTTATAGAGGAAATTTCGGCTTTATTTGGAAGATTTATCTAAAATCTTGCTAAATAAGCCGTTTTTGGATCAATTTTCTGCTTTATTTGGAAGATTTTTTCGAAAATCTTGCTAAATAAATCGTTTTCGGATCAAATTTCGGCTAAATTAAGGAGATATTTTCGAAAATCATGCCAAATAAGACCTTTATAGAAAAAATTACTGCTTAATTAGGAATTATTATCTAAAATCTTGCTAAATAATTCGTTTTCGGGACAAATGTTGGCTTAATTTGGAAGATTTATTCTAAAATCTTGCTAAATAAGCTGTTTTCGGAGCAAATTTCGGCTCAATTTGGAAGATTTTTTCGATGATCTTGCTAAATAAGCCGTTTTCGGAACAAAATTTGGTTTATTTTGGAAGATTTTTCAGAAAGCTTGTCAAATAAGGGGTTTTCGGATCAAATTTCGGCTAAATTTAGAAAATTTTATCGAAAATCCTGAAAAATAAGCCGTTTTAAGAGCAAATTTTGCCTTAATTTGGATGATTTTCCGAAAATCCTGCCGAATAAACCGTTTTCGGAGGAAATTTCGGCTTAATTTGGAAGATTTTTTCGATAATATTGTCAAATAAGCCGTTTATAGAGGAAATTTCGGCTATATTTGGAAGATTTTCTCGAAAATCTTGTCAAATAAGCCATTTATAGAGGAAATTTTGGCTTTAATTGGAAGATTTATCTAAAATCTTGCTAAATAAGCCGTTTTCGGAGTAAATTTCGGCTTATTTTGGAAGATTTTTCTAAAATCTTGCAAAATAGTCCGTTTTCGGAGCAAATTTCGGCTTACTTTGGAAGATTTTTTCGAAAATCTTGCCAAATTACACCTTTATAGAGGAAATTACGGCTTTATTTGGAATTTTTATCAAAAATCTTGCTAAATAAGTCGTTTTCGAATCAAATTTCGGGTAAATTTAGAAGATTTTTCCCAATTTCTTGCTAATTAAGCCGTTTTCGGAGCAAATGTTGGCTTAGTCTGGAAGATTCTTTCGAAAATCTTGCTAAATATGCTGTTTTAGGAGCAAAGTTCTCCTTATTTTGGAAGATTTTTCAGAAATCTTGATAAATAAGGCGTTTTCGGATCAAATTTCGGGTAAATTTAGGAGATTTTTTCGAATGTCTTACTAAATAAGCCGTTTTCAGAGCAAATTTCGGCTTAATTTGGAAGATTTATCTAACATCTTGCTTAATAAGCCATTTTCGGAGTAAATTTCGGCTTATTTAGGAAGATATTTCAAAAATCTTGCCAACTAAGCCGTTTTCAGAGCAAATTTAGGCTTAATTAGGATGATTTTCGGAAAATCTTGCCAAATAAACCTTTTTCGGAGAAAATTTTGGCATAATATGTAAAATTTTTTCGAAAATCTTGTCAAATAAGACGTTTATAGAGGAAATTTCGGCTTTATTTGGACGATTTATCTACGATCTTGCTTAATAAGCCGTTTTCGGGACAAAATTTGGTTTATTTTGGAAGATTTTTCAGAAAGCTTGTCAAATAAGGCGTTTTCGGATCAAATTTCGGCTAAATTTAGAAAATTTTTTCGAAAATCCTGAAAAATAAGCCGTTTTAAGAGCAAATTTTGCCTTAATTTGGATGATTTTCCGAAAATTCTGCCGAGTAAACCGTTTTCGGAGGAAATTTCGGCTTAATTTGGAAGATTTTTTCGATAATATTGTCAAATAAGCCGTTTATAGAGGAAATTTCGTTTTTATTTGGAAGATTTTCTCGAAAATCTTGTCAAATAAGCCATTTATAGAGGAAATTTTGGCTTTATTTGGAAGATTTATCTAAAATCTTGCTAAATAAGCCGTTTTCGGAGTAAATTTCGGCTTATTTTGGAAGATTTTTCTAAAATCTTGCAAAATAGGGCGTTTTCGGAGCAAATTTCGGCTTATTTTGGAAGATTTTTTCGAAAATCTTGCAAAATTACACCATTATTGAAGAAATTTCGGCTTTATTTGGAATTTTTATCAAAAATCTTGCTAAATAAGCCGTTTCGGATCAAATTTCGGCTAAATTTAGAAGATTTTTCCCAAAACCTTGCTAATTAAGCCGTTTTCAGAGCAAATTTCCGCTTAATTTGGATGATTTTTGGAAAATCTTGCCATATAAACCGTTTTCGGAGCAATTTTCGACTGAATTTGGAAGTTTTTTCGAAAATCTTGCCAAATTAGACCTTTATTGAGGAAATTTCGGCTTTATTCGGAATTTTTTTCAAAAATCTTGCTAAATAAGCCGTTTTCGGAGCAAATGTTGGCTTAGTCTGGAAGAATCTTTCGAAAATCTTGCTAAATATGCTGTTTTAGGAGCAAAGTTCTCCTTATTTTGGAAGATTTTTCAGAAATCTTGTCAAATTAGGCGTTTTCGGATCAAATTTCGGGTAAATTTAGGAGATTTTTTCGAAAGTCTTACTAAATAAGCCGTTTTCAGAGCAAATTTCGGCTTAATTTGGAAGATTTATCTAACATCTTGCTAAGTAAGCCGTTTTCGGAGTAAATTTCGGCTTATTTTGGAAGATATTTCTAAAATCTTGCAAAATAGGGCGTTTTATTAGCAAATTTCGGCTTACTTTGGAAGATTTTTTCGAAAATCTTGCTAAATAAGCCGTTTTCGAATCAAATTTCGGCTAAATTTAGAAGATTTTTCCCAAAATCTTGCTAAATAAGCCGTTTTCGGAGCAATTGTTGTCTTGGTCTGGAAGATTCTTTCGAAAATCTTGCTAAATATGCTGTTTTAGGAGCAAAGTTCTCTTTATTTTGGAAGATTTTTCAGAAATCTTGCCAAATAAGGCGTTTTCGGATCAAATTTCGGGTAAATTTAGGAGATTTTTTCGAAAGTCTTACTAAATAAGCCGTTTTGAGAGCAAATTTCGGCTTAATTAGGATGATTTTCGGAAAATCTTGCCAGATAAACCTTTTTCGGAGAAAATTTTGGCATAACATGTAAGATTTTTTCGAAAATCCTGTCAAATAAGACGTTTATAGAGGAAATTTCGACTTTATTTGGAAGATTTATCTAAGATCTTGCTAAATAAGCCGTTTTCGGAAAATAAAATTTGTATAATTTTGGAAGATTGTTCAGAAAGCTTGTCAAAGAAGGCGTTTTCGGATCAAATTTCGGCTAAATTTAGAAAATTTTTTCGAAAATCCTGAAAAATAAGCCGTTCTAAGAGCAAATTTTGCCTTAATTTGGATGATTTTCCGAAAATCCTGCCGAATAAACCGTTTTTGGAGGAAATTTCTGCTTAATTTGGAAGATTCTTTCGATATTATTGTCAAATAAGCCGTTTATAGAGGAAATTTCGGCTTTATTTGGAAGATTTTCTCGAAAATCTTGTCAAATAAGCCATTTATAGAGGAAATTTCGGCTTTATTTGGAAGATTTATCTAAAATCTTGCTAAATAAGCCGTTTTCGGAGTAAATTTCGGCTTATTTTGGAAGATTTTTCTAAAATCTTGCAAAATAGGGCGTTTTCGGAGCAAATTTCGGCTTACTTTGGAAGATTTTTTCGAAAATCTTGCCAAATTACACCTTTATAGAGGAAATTTCGGCTTTATTTGGTATTTTTATCAAAAATCTTGCTAAATAAGCCGTTTTCGGATCAAATTTCGGCTAAATTTAGAAGATTTTTCCCAATATCTTGCTAATTAAGCCGTTTTCGGAGCAAATGTTGGCTTAGTCTGGAAGATTCTTTTGAAAATCTTGCTAAATATGCTGTTTTAGGAGAAAAATTCTCCTTATTTTGGAAGATTTTTCAGAAATCTTGCCAAATAAAGCGTTTTCGGATCAAATTTCGGGTAAATTTAGGAGATTTTTTCGAAAGTCTTATTAATAAGCCGTTTTCAGAGCAAATTTCGGCTTAATTTGGAAGATTTTTCCGAAAATCTTGTCAAATTAGCCGTTTATAGAGGAAATTTCGGCTTTATTTGGAAGATTTATCTAACATCTTGCTAAATAAGCCATTTTCGGAGTAAATTTCGGCATATTTTGGAAGATATTTCAAAAATTTTGCAAATTAAGGCGTTTTCGGATTAAATTTCGGCTACATTTAGAAGATTTAATCGAAAATCTTGCTAAATAAGCCGTTTTCAGAGCAAATTTCGGCTTAATTAGGATGATTTTCGGAAAATCTTGCCAAATAAACCTTTTTCGGAGAAAATTTTGGCATAACTTGTAAGATTTTTTCGAAATTCTTGTCGAATAAGACGTTTATAGAGGAAATTTCGGCTTTATTTGGACGATTTATCTAAGATCTTGCTAAAGAAGCCGTTTTTGGATCAAATTTCGGCTAAATTAAGGAGATATTTTCGAAAATCTTGCTAATTAAGCCTTTTTCAGATCAAATTTCGGCTTAATTTGGATGATTTTTCGAAAATCTTGCTAAATAAGCCGTTTTCATAGCAAATTTCGGCTTAAATAGGATGATTTTCCGAAAATCTTGCCAAATAAACCGTTTTCGGAGAATCTTTTGGCATAACTTGGAAGATTTTTTCGAAAAACTTGCCAAATAAACCGTTTTCGGAGAAAATTTTGGCATAACTTGGAAGATTTTTTCGAAAATCTTGTCAAATAAGCCCTTTATAGAGGAAATTTTGACTTAATCTTGAAGATTGGTTGAAAATCTTACTAAATAAGCTGTTTTTGGAGCAAATTTCGGCTTATTGTGGAAGATTTTTCAGAAATCTTGTCAAATAAGGCGTTTTCTGATCAATTTTGGGCTAAATTTAGAAGATTTTTTTGAAAATCTTGCAATATAAGCCGTTTTAAGAGCAAATTTTGCCTTAATTTGGATGGTTTTCCGTAAATAATGCCAAATAAACTGTTTTTAGAGGAAATTTCGGCTATATTTGGAAGATTTTCTCGAAAATCTTGTCAAATAAGCCATTTATAGAGGAAATTTCGGCTTTATTTGGAAGATTTATCTAAAATCTTGCTAAATAAGCCGTTCTCGGAAAAAATTTTGGCCTATTTTGGAAGATTTTTCTAAAATCTTGCAAAATAGGGCGTTTTCGGAGCAAATTTCGGCTTACTTTGGAAGATTTTTTCGAAAATCTTGCCAAATTACACCTTTATTGAGGAAATTTCGGCTTTATTTGGAATTTTTATCAAAAATCTTGCTAAATAAGCCGTTTTCGAATGAAATTATAACTAAATTTAGAAGATTTTTCCCAAACTCTTGCTAAATAAGCCGTTTTCGGAGCAAATGTTGGCTTAGTCTGGAAGATTCTTTCGAAAATCTTGCTGAATATGCTGTTTTAGGAGCAATGTTCTCCTTATTTTGGAAGATTTTTCAGAAATCTTGCCAAATAAGGCGTTTTCGGATCAAATTTCGGGTAAATTTAGGAGATTTTTTCGAAAGTCTTACTAAATAAGCCGTTTTCAGAGCAAATTTCGGCTTAATTTGGAAGATTTTTCCGAAAATCTTGTCGAATAAGCCGTTTATAGAGGAAATTTCGGCTCTATTTGGAAGATTTATCTAACATCTTGCTAAATAAGCCATTTTCGGAGTAAATTTCGGCTTATTTTGGAAGATATTTCAAAAATCTTGCCAACTAAGGCGTTTTCGGATCAAATTTCGGCTAAATTTAGAAGATTTTTTCGAAAATCTTGCTAAATAAGCCGTTTTCAGAGCAAATTTCGGCTTAATTAGGATGATTTTCGGAAAATCATGCCAAATAAACCTTTTTCGGAGAAAATTTTGGCATAACATGTAAAATTTTTTCGAAAATCTTGTCAAATAAGACGTTAATAGAGGAAATTTCGGCTTTATTTGGACGATTTATCTAAGATCTTGCTAAATAAGCCGTTTTCGGGACAAAATTTGGTTTATTTTGGAAGATTTTTCAGAAAGCTTGTCAAATAAGGCGTTTTCGCATCAAATTTCGGCTAAATTTAGAAAATTTTTTCGAAAATCCTGAAAAATATGCCGTTTTAAGAGCAATTTTGCCTTAATTTGGATGATTTTCCGAAAATCCTGCCGAATAAACCGTTTTCGGAGGAAATTTCAGCTTAATTTGGAAGATTTTTTCGATAATATTGTCAAATATGCAGTTTATAGAGGAAATTTCGGCTTTATTTGGAAGATTTTCTCGAAAATCTTGTCAAATAAGCCATTTATAGAGGAAATTTCGGCTTTATTTGGAAGATTTATCTAAAATCTTGCAAAAAAGGTCGTTTTCGGAGCAAATTTCGGCTTATTTTGGAAGATTTTTTCGAAAATCTTGCCAAATTACACCTTTATTGAGGAAATTTCGGCTTTATTTGGAATTTTTATCAAAAATCTTCCTAAATAAGCCGTTTTCGGATCAAACTTCGGCTAAATTTAGAAGATTTTTCCCAAAATCTTGCTAATTAAGCCGTTTTCAGAGCAAATTTCGGCTTAATTTGGATGATTTTTGGAACATCTTGCCATATAAACCGTTTTCGGAGCAATTTTCGACTGAATTTGGAAGTTTTTTCGAAAATCTTGCTAAATTAGACCTTTATTGAGGAAATTCCGGCTTTAATTGGAAGATTTATGTAACATCTTGCTAAATAAGCCATTTTCGGAGTAAATTTCGGCATATTTTGGAAGATATTTCAAAAATCTTGCCAACTAAGGCGTTTTCGGATCAAATTTCGGCTATATTTAGAAGTTTTTTCGAAAATCTTGCTAAATAAGCCGTTTTCAGAGCAAATTTCGGCTTAATTAGGATGATTTTCGGAAAATCTTTCTAAATAAACCTTTTTCGGAGAAAATTTTGGCATAACTTGTAAGATTTTTTCGAAAATCTTGTCAAATAAGACGTTTATAGAGGAAATTTCGGCTTTATTTGGACGATTTATCTAAGATCTTGCTAAAATATCCGTTTTTGGATCAAATTTCTGCTTTATTTGGAAGATTTTTTCGAAACTCTTGCTAAATAAATCGTTTTCGGATCAAATTTCGGGTAAATTAAGGAGATATGTTCGAAAATCTTGCCAAATAAGACCTTTATTGAAGAAATTACGGCTTTATTTGGAATAATTATCTAAAATCTTGCTAAATAAGCCGTTTTCGGGACAAATGTTGGCTTAATTTGGAAGATTTTTTCTAAAATCTTGCTAAATAAGCTGTTTTCGGAGCAAATTTCTGCTTATTTCGGAGGATTTTCAGAAATCTTGTCAAATGAGGCGTTTTTCGGATCAAATTTCGGGTAAATTTAGAAGATGATTTCGAAAATCTTGCTAAATAAGCCGTTGTCAAAGCAAATTTCGGCTCAATTTGGAAGATTTTTTCGATGATCTTGCTGAATAAGCCGTTTTCGGAACAAAATTTGGTTTATTTTGGAAGATTTTTCAGAAAGCTTGTCAAATAAGGCGTTTTCGGATCAAATTTCGGCTAAATTTAGAAAATTGTTTCGAAAATCCTGAAAAATAAGCCGTTTTAAGAGCAAATTTTGCCTTAATTTGGATGATTTTCCGAAAATCCTGCCGAATAAACCGTTTTCGGAGGAAATTTCGGCTTAATTTGGAAGATTCTTTCGATAATATTGTCAAATAAGCCGTTTATAGAGGAAATTTCGGCTTTATTTAGAAGATTTTCTCGAAAATCTTGTCAAATAAGCCATTTATAGAGGATATTTCGGCTTTATTTGGAAGATTTATCTAAAATCTTGCTAAATAAGCCGTTTTCGGAGTAAATTTCGGCTTATTTTGGAAGATTTTTCTAAAATCTTGCAAAATAGGGCGTTTTCGGAGGTAATTTCGGCTTATTTTGGAAGATTTTTTCGAAAATCTTGCCAAATTACACCTTTATTGAGGAAATTCGGCTTTATTTGGAATTTTTATCAAAAATCTTGCTAAATAAGCCGTTTTCGGATCAAATTTCGGCTAAATTTAGAAGATTTTTCCCAAAATCTTGCTAATTAAGCCGTTTTCAGAGCAAATTTCGGCTTAATTTGAATGATTTTTGGAAAATCTTGCCATATAAACCGATTTCGGAGCAATTTTCGACTGAATTTGAATAAATAAGCCGTTTTCGGAACAAATGTTGGCTTAGTCTGGAAGATTCTTTCGAAAATCTTGCTAAATATGCTGTTTTAGTAGCAAAGTTCTCCTTATTTAGGAAGATTTTTCAGAAATCTTGCCAAATAAGGCGTTTTCGGATCAAATTTCGGGTATATTTTTATGAGATTTTTTCGAAAGTCTTACTAAATAAGCCGTTTTCAGAGCAAATTTCGGCTTAATTTGGAAGATTTTTCCGAAAATCTTGTTAAATAAGCCGTTCATAGAGGAAATTTCGGCTTTATTTGGAAGATTTATCTAACATCTTGCTAAATAAGCCATTTTCGGAGTAAATTTCGGCATATTTTGGAAGATATTTAAAAAATCTTGCTAACTAAGGGGTCTTCGGATCAAATTTCGGCTAAATTACGATGATTTTCGGAAAATCTTGCCAAATAATTCTTTTTCGGAGAAAATTTTGGCATAACTTGTAAGATTTTTTCGAAAATCTTGTCAAATAAGACGTTTATAGAGGAAATTTCGGCTTTATTTGGACGATTTATCTAAGATCTTGCTAAATAAGCCGTTTTTGGATCAAATTTCTGCTTTATTTGGAAGATTTTTTCGAAAATCTTACTAAATAAGCTGTTTTTGGAGCGAATTTCTGCTTATTTCGGAGGATTTTCAGAAATCTTGTCAAATAAGGCGTTTTTCGGATCCAATTTCGGGTAATTTTAGAAGATGTTTTCGAAAATCTTGCTAAATAAGCCGTTGTCAAAGCAAATATCGGCTCAATTTGGAATATTTTTTCGATGATCTTGCTAAATAAGCCGTTTTCGGAAAAAATTTGGTTTATTTTGGAAGATTTTTCAGAAAGCTTGTCAAGTAAGAAGTTTTCGGATCAAATTTCGGCTAAATTTAGAAATTTTTTTCGAAAATCCTGAAATATAAGCCGTTTTAAGAGCAAATTTTGCCTTAATTTGGATGATTTTCCGAAAATCCTGCCGAATAAACCGTTTTCGGAGGAAATTTCAGCTTAATTTGGAAGATTTTTTCGATAATATTGTAAAATAAGCCGTTTATATAGGAAATTTCGGCTTTATTTGGACGATTTATCTAAGATCTTGCTAAATAAGCCGTTTTTGGATCAAATTTCTGCTTTATTTTGAAGATTTTTTTGAAAATCTTGCTAAATAAATCGTTTTCGGATCAAATTTCGGCTAAATTAAGGAGATATTTTCGAAAATCTTGCCAAATAAGACCTTAATTGAAGAAATTACGGCTTTATTTGGAATTATTATCTAAAATCTTGCTAAATAAACCGTTTTCGGGACAAATGTTGGCTTAATTTGGAAGATTTTTTCTAAAATCTTGCTGAATAAGCTGTTTTCGGAGCAAATTTCTGCTTATTTTGGAGGATTTTCAGAAATCTTGTCAAATAAGGCGTTTTTCGGATCAAAATTCGGGTAAATTTAGATGACATTTTCGAAAATCTTGCAAAATAAGACCTTTATTGAAGAAATTACGGCTTTATTTGGAATTATTATCTAAAATCTTGCTAAATAAGCCGTTTTCGGAGTAAATTTCGGCTTATTTTGGAAGGTTTTTCTAAAATCTTGCAAAATAGGGCGTTTTCAGAGCAAATGTCGGCTTTTTTTGGAAGATTTTTTCGAAAACCTTGCCAAATTACACCTTTATTGAGGAAATTTCGGCTTTATTTGGAATTTTTATCAAAAATGTTGCTAAATAAGCCGTTTTCGGAGCAAATTTCGGCTAAATTTAGAAGATTATTCCCAGAATCTAGCTAATTAAGCCGTTTTCAGAGCAAATTTCGGCATAATTTGGATGATTTTTGGAAAATCTTGCCATATAAACCGTTTTCGGAGCAATTTTCGACTTAAATTGGAAGTTTTTTCGAAAATCTTGCCAAAATAGACCTTTATTGAGGAAATTTCGGCTTTATTTGGAATTTTTATCAAAAATCTTGCTAAATAAGCCGTTTTCGGAGCAAATGTTTGCTTAGTCTGGAAGATTTGTTGAAAATCTTGCTAAATATGCTGTTTTAGGAGCAAAGTTCTCCTTATTTTGGAAGATTTTTCAGAAATCTTGCCAAATAAGGCGTTTTCGGATCAAATTCCGGTTAAATTTATGAGATTTTTTGAAAGTCTTACAAAATAATCCGTTTTCAGAGCAAATTTCGGCTTAATTTGGAAGATTTTTCCGAAAAACTTGTCAAATAAGCCGTTTATAGAGGAAATTATGCTTTATTTGGAAGATTTATCTAACATCTTGCTAGATAAGCCATTTTCGGAGTAAATTTCGGCTTATTTTGTAAGATATTTCAAAAATCTTGCCAACTAAGGCGTTTTCGGATCAAATTTCGGCTAAATTCAGAAGATTTTTTTGAACATTTTGCTAAATATGCCGTTTTCAGAGCAACTTTCGGTTTAATTAGGATGATTTTCCAAAAATCTTGCAAAATAAACCGTTTTCGGAGAAAATTTTGCCATAACATAGAAGATTTTTTCGAAAATCTTGTCAAATTAACCGTTTATAGAGGAAATTTTTATTTGGAAGATTTATCTAAAATCTTGCTAAATAAGCCATTTTCGGAGTAAATTTCGGCTTATTTTGTAAGATATTTAAAATATCTTGCCCAATATGGCGTTTTCGGATTAAATTTCGGCTAAATTTAGAAGATTTTTTCGAATATCTTGCTAAATAAGCCGTCTTCAGAGCAAATTTCGGCTTAATTTGGATGATTTTTCGAAACTCTTGCCAAATAAACCTTTTTCGGAGCAATTTTCGTCTTAATTTGGAAGATTATTTCAAAAATCTTGCCAAATAAACCTTTTTCGGAGCAATTTTCGTCTTAATTTGGAAGATTATTTCAAAAATCTTGCCAAATAAGACCTTTATTGAGTAAATTTCGGCTTTATTTGGAAGATGTATCTAATTTCTCTTCCAAATAAGGCGTTTTCGGATCAAAGTATGGCTACATTATGGAGATATTTTCGAAAAACTTGCCAAATAAAAGCTTTATTGAGGAAATTTCGGCTTTATTTGGAATTATTATCTAAAATCTTGCTAAATAAGCCGTTTTCGGGACAAATAATGGCTTAATGTGGAAGATTTGTTAAAAATCTTGCTATATATGCTTTTTTGGAGCAGATTTCGCCTTATTTTAGATGATTTTTCAGAAATCTTGCCAAAGAAGGCGTTTTCGGATCAAATTTCGGGTAAATTTAGAAGATTTTTTTGAAACTTTTGCTAAATGGGCAGTAGTCAAAGCAAATTTCGGCTCAATTTGGAAGAATTTATCGATGATCTTGCTAAATAAGCCGTTTTCGGAGCTAAATTTGGTTTATTTTGAAAGATTTTTCAGATATCTTGTCAAATTAGGCGTTTTCGGATCAAATTTCGGCTAAATTTAGAAAATTTTTTCGAAAATCCTGAAAAATAAGCCGTTTTAAGAGCAAATTTTGCCTTATCTGGATGATTTTCCGACAATCCTGCCGAATAAACCGTTTTCGGAGTAAATTTCGGCTTATTTTGGAAGATTTTTCTAAAATCTTGCAAAATAGGGCGTTTTCGGGGCAAATTTCGGCTTATTTTGGAAGATTTTTTCGAAAATCTTGCTAAATAAGCCGTTTTCAGAGCAAATTTCGGCTTAATTACCATGATTTTCGGAAAATCTTGCCAAATAAACCTTTTTCGGAGAAAATTTTGGCATAACTTGTAAGATTTTTTTGAAAATCTTGTCAAATAAGACGTTTATAGAGGAAATTTCGGCTTTATTTGGAAGATTTATCTATGATCTTGCTAAATAAGCCGTTTTTGGATCAAATTTCTGCTTTATTTTGAAGATTTTTTTGAAAATCTTGCTAAATAAATCGTTTTCGGATCAAATTTCGGCTAAATTAAGGAGATATTTTCGAAAATCTTGCCAAATAAGACCTTTATTGAAGAAATTTCGGCTTTATTTGGAATTATTATCTAAAATCTTGCTAAATAAGCCGTTTTCGGGACAAATGTTGGCTTAATTTGGAAGATTTATTCTAAAATCTTGCTAAATAAGCTGTTTTAGGGCAAATTTCTGCTTATTTCAGAGGATTTTCAGAAATCTTGTCAAATAAGGCGTTTTTGGGATCAAATTTCGGGTAAATTTAGAAGATGTTTTCGAAAATCTTGCTAAATAAGCCGTTCTCAATGCAAATTTCGGCTCAATTTGGAAGATTTTTTCGATGATCTTGCTAAATAAGCCGATTTCGGAACAAAATTTGGTTTATTTTGGAAGATTTTTCAGAAAGCCTGTCAAATAAGGCGTTTTCGGATCAAATTTCGGCTAAATTTAGAAAATGTTTTCGAAAATCCTGAAAAATAAGCCGTTTTAGAGCAAATTTTGCCTTAATTTGGATGATTTTCCGAAAATCCTGCCGAATAAACCGTTTTCGGAGGAAATTTCGGCTTAATTTGGAAGATTTTTTCGATAATATTGTCAAATAAGCCGTTTATAGAGGAAATTTCGGCTTAATTTGGAAGATTTTTTCGAAAAGCTTGTCAAATAAGTCGTTTATAGAGGCAATTTCGGCTTTATTTGGAATTTTTATCAAAAATCTTGCTAAATTAGCCGTTTTCGGATCAAATTTCGGCTAAATTTAGAAGATTTTTCCCAATATCTTTCTAATTAAGCCGTTTTCAGAGCAAATTTCGGCTTAATTAGGATGATTTTCGGAAAATCTTGCCAAATAAACCTTTTTCGGAGAAAATTTTGGCATAACATGTGAAATTTTTTCGAAAATCTTGTCAAATATGACGTTTATAGAGGAAATTTCGGCTTTATTTGGACGATTTATCTAAGATCTTGCTTAATAAGCCGTTTTCGGGACAAAATTTGGTTTATTTTGGAAGATTTTTCAGAAAGCTTGTCAAATAAGGCGTTTTCGGATCAAATTTCGGCTAAATTTAGAAAATTTTTTCGAAAATCCTGAAAAATAAGCCGTTTTAAGAGAAAATTGTGCCTTAATTTGGATGATTTTACGAAAATCCTGAGGAATAAACCGTTTTCGGTGGAAATTTCGGCTTAATTTGGAAGATTTTATTGATAATATTGTCAAATAAGCCGTTTTTAGAGGAAATTTCGGCTATATTTGGAAGATTTTCTCGAAAATCTTGTCAAATAAGCCATTTATAGAGGAAATTGCGGCTTTATTTGGAAGATCTATCTAAAATCTTGCTAAATAAGCCGTTTTCGGAGTAAATTTCGGCTTATTTTGGAAGATTTTTCTAAAATCTAGCAAAATAGGGCGTTTCCGGAGCAAATTTTGGCTTATTTTGGAAGATTTTTTCGAAAATCTTACCAAATTACACCTTTATAGAGGAAATTTCGACTTTATTTGGAATTTTTATCAAAAATCTCGCTAAATAAGCCGTTTTCGGATCAAATTTCGGCTAAATTTAGAAGATTTTTTTCAATATCTTGCTAATTAAGCCGTTTTCGGAGCAAATGTTTGCTTAGTCTGGAAGATTCTTTCGAAAATCTTGCTGAATATGCTGTTTTAGGAGCAAAGTTCTCCTTATTTTGGAAGATTTTTCAGAAATCTTACCAAATAAGGCGTTTTCGGATCAAATTTCGGGTAAATTTAGGAGATTTTTTCGAAAGTCTTACTTAATAAGCCGTTTTCAGAGCAAATTTCGGCTTAATTGGGAAGACTTTTGCCGAAAATCTTCTCAAATAAGCCGTTTATAGAGGAAATTTCGGCTTTATTTGGAAGATTTATCTAACATCTTGGTAAATAAGCCATTTTCAGAGTAAATTGCGGCTTATTTTGGAAGATATTTCGAAAATCTTGCTAAATAAGCCGTTTTCAGAGCAAATTTCGGCTTAATTAGGATGATTTTCGGAAAATCTTGCCAAATAAACCTTTTTCGGAGAAAATTTTTGCATAACTTGTAAGATTTTTTCGAAATTCTTGTCAAATAAGACGTTTATAGAGGAAATTTCGGCTTTATTTGGACGATTTATCTACGATCTTGCTAAATAAGCCGTTTTCAGAGCAAATTTCGGCTTAATTAGGATGATTTTCGGAAAATCTTGCCAAATAAACCTTTTTCGGAGAAAATTTTGGCATAACTTGTAAGATTTTTTCGAAATTCTTGTCAAATAAGACGTTTATAGAGGAAATTTCGGCTTTATTTGGACGATTTATCTAAGATCTTGCTAAATAAGCCGTTTTTGGATCAAATTTCGGCTAAATTAAGGAGATATTTTCGAAAATCTTGCTAATTAAGCCATTTTCAGATCAAATTTTGGCTTAATTTGGATGATTTTTCGAAAATCTTGCTTAATAAGCCGATTTCATAGCAAATTTCGGCTTAAATAGGATGATTTTCCGAAAATCTCTCCAAATAAACCGTTTTCGGAGAAAATTTTGGCATAACTTGGAAGATTTTTTCGAAAATCTTGCCAAATAAGCCGTTTATAGAGGAAATTTTGACTTAATCTTGAAGATTTGTTGAAAATCTTGCTAAATAAGCTGTTTTTGGAGCAAATTTTGGCTTATTTTGGAAGAGTTTTCGGATATCTTGTCAAATAAGGCGTTTTCTGATCAATTTTGGGCTAAATTTAGAAGATTTTTTTGAAAATCTTCTCAAATAAGCCCTTTTCAGAGCAAATTTCAGCTTAATTTGGAAGATTTTTTCGATAATATTGTCAAATAAGCCATTTATAGAGGAAATTTCGGCTTTATATGGAAGATTTATCTAAAATCTTGCTAAATAAGCGATTTTCGGAGTAAATTTGGCTTATTTTGGAAGATATTTCAACAATCTTGCCAATTAAGTCGTTTTCGGATGAAATTTCGGCTAAATTTAGAAGATTTTTTCGAAAATCTTGCTAAATAAGCCGTTTTCAGAGCAAATTTCGGCTTAATTAGGATGATTTTCGGAAAATCTTGCCAAATAAACCTTTTTCGGAGAAAATTTTGGCATAACTAGTAAGATTTTATCGAAAATCTTGTCAAATAAGACGTTTATAGAGGAAATTTCGGCATTATTTGGACGATTTATCTAAGATCTTGCTAAATAAGCCGTTTTCGGGACAAAATTTGGTTTATTTTGGAAGATTATTCAGAAAGCATGTCAAATAAGGCGTTTTCGGATCAAATTTCGGCTAAATTTAGAAAATTTTTTCGAAAATCCTGAAAAATAAGCCGTTTTAAGAGCAAATTTTGCCTTAATTTGGATGATTTTCCGAAAATTCTGCCGAATAAACCGTTTTCGGAGGATAATTCGGCTTAATTTGGAAGATTTTTTCGATAATATTGTCAAATAAGCCGTTTATAGAGGAAATTTCGGCTTTATTTGGAAGATTTTCTCGAAAATCTTGTCAAATAAGCCATTTATAGAGGAAATTTTGGCATTATTTGGAAGATTTATCTAAAATAATGCTAAATAGGCCGTTTTCGGAGTAAATTTCGGCTTATTTTGGAAAATTTTTCCAAAATCTTGCAAAATAGGGCGTTTTCGGAGCAAATTTCGGCTTACTTTGGAAGATTTTTTCGAAAATCTTGCGAAATTACACCTTTATTGAGGAAATTTCGGCTTTATTTGGAATTTTTATCAAAAATCTTGCTAAATAAGCCGTTTTCGGATCAAATTTCGGCTAAATTTAGAAGATTTTTCCCAAAACCTTGCTAATTAAGCCGTTTTTAGAGCAAATTTCGGCTTAATTTGGATGATTTTTGGAAAATCTTGCCATATAAACCGTTTTCGGAGCAAATTTCGGCTTAATTTGGAAGTTTTTTCGAAAATCTTGCCAAATTAAACCTTTATTGAGGAATTTCGGCTTTATTTGGAATTTTTTTCAAAAATCTTGCTAAATAAGCCGTTCTCGGAGCAAATGTTGGCTTAGTCTGGAAGATTCTTTCGAAAATCTTGCTAAATATGCTGTTTTAGGAGCAAAGTTCTCCTTATTTTGGAAGATTTTTCAGAAATCTTGCCAAATAAGGCATTTTCGGATCAAATTTCGGGTAAATTTAGGAGATTTTTTCGAATGTCTTACTAAATAAGCCGTTTTCCAGAGCAAATTTCGGCTTAATTTGGAAGATTTTTCCGAAAATCTTGTCAAATAAGCCGTTTATAGAGGAAATTTCGGCTTTATTTGGAAGATTTATCTAACATCTTGCTAGGTAAGCCGTTTTCGGAGTAAATTTCGGCTTATTTTGGAACATTTTTCTAAAATCTTGCAAAATAGGGCGTTTTAGGAGCAAATTTCGGCTTATTATGGAAGATTTTTTCGAAAATCTTGCCAAATTACACCTTTATTGAGGAAATTTTGGCTTTATTTGGAATTTTTATCAAAAATCTTGCTAAGTAAGCCGTTTTCGAATCAAATTTCGGCTAAATTTAGAAATTTTTTTCGAAAATCCTGAAAAATAAGCCGTTTTAAGAGCAAATTTTGCCTTAATTTGTATGATTTTCCGAAAATTCTGCCGAATAAACCGATTTCAGAGGAAATTTCGGCTTAATTTGGAAGATTTTTTCGATAATATTGTCAAATAAGCCGTTTATAAGGGAAATTTCGGCTTTATTTGGAATTTTTATCAAAAATCTTGCTAAATAAGCCGTTTTTGGGTCAAATTTCGGCTAAATTTAGAAGATTTTTCCCAAAATCTTGCTAAATAAGCCGTTTTCGGAGCAAATGTTGGCTTAGTCTGGAAGATTCTTTGGAAAATCTTGCTGAATATGCTGTTTTAGGAGCAAAGTTCTCCTTATTTTGGAAGATTTTTCAGAAATCTTGCCAAATAAGGCGTTTTTGGATCAAATTTCGGGTAAATTTAGGAGATTTTTTCGAAAGTCTTACTAAATATGCAGTTTTCAGAGCAAATTTCGGCTTTATTTGGAAGATTTTTTCGAAAATATTGCCAAATTACACCTTTATTGAGGAAATTTCGGCATTATTTGGAATTTTTATCAAAAATCTTGCTAAATAAGCCGTTTTTGGATCAAATTTCGGCTAAATTTAGAAGATTTTTCCCAAAATCTTGCTAAATAAGCCGTTTTCGGAGCAAATGTTGGCTTAGTCTGGAAGATTATTTCGAAAATCTTGCTAAATAAGCTGTTTTCGGAGCAAATATCTGCATATTTCGGAGGATTTTCAGAAATCTTGTCAAATAAGGCGTTTTTCGGATCAAATTTCGGGTAAATTTAGATGATATTTTCGAAAGTCTTACTAAATGAGCCGTTTTCAGAGCAAATTTCGGCTTAATTTGGAAGATTTTTCCGAAAATCCTTTCAAATAAGCCGTTTATAGAGGAAATTTGGGCTTTATTTGGAAGATTTATCTACCATCTTGCTAAATAAGCCATTTTCGGAGTAAATTTCGGCTTATTTTGGAAGATATTTCAACAATCTTGCCAATTAAGTCGTTTTCGGATCAAATTTCGGCTAAATTTAGAAGATTTTTTCGAAAATCTTGCTAAATAAGCCGTTTTCAGAGCAAATTTCGGCTTAATTAGGATGATTTTCGGAAAATCTTGCCAAATAAACCTCTTTCGGAGAAAATTTTGGCATAACTTGTAAGATTTTATCGAAAATCTTGTCAAATAAGACGTTTATAGAGGAAATTTCGGCATTATTTGGACGATTTATCTAAGATCTTGCTAAATAAGCCGTTTTTGGATCAAATTTCTGCTTTATTTGGAAGATTTTTTCGAAAATCTTGCTAAATAAATCGTTTTCGGATCAAATTTCGGCTAAATTAAGGAGATATTTTCGAAAATCTTGCCCAATAAGACCTTTATTGAAGAAATTTCGGCTTTATTTGGAATTATTATCTAAAATCTTGCTAAATAAGCTGTTTTCGGAGCAAATTTCTGCTTATTTCGGAGGATTTTCAGAAATCTTGTCAAAAAAGGCGTTTTTCGGATCAAATTTCGGGTAAATTTAGAAGATGTTTTCGAAAATCTTGTCAAATATGCCGTTTATAGAGGAAATTTCTGCTTTATTTGGAAGATTTATCTAACATCTTGCTAAATAAGCCATTTTCGGAGTAAATTTCGGCTTATTTTGGAAGATATTTCAAAAATCGTGCCAACTAAGGCGTTTTCGGATCAAATTTCGTCTAAATTTAGAAGATTTTTTTCGAAAATCTTGCTAAATAAGCCGTTTTCAGTGCAAATGTCGGCTTAATTAGGATGATTTTCGGAAAATCTTGCCATATAATTCTTTTTCGGAGAAAATTTTGGCATAACTTGTAAGATTTTTTCGAGAATCTTGTCAAATAAGACGTTTATAGAGGAAAATTCGGCTTTAATTGGACGATTTATCTAAGATATGGAGGAAAATTCGGCTTTAATTGGACGATTTATCTAAGATCTTGCTAAATAAGCCGTTTTTGGATCAAATTTCTGCTTTGTTTGGAAGATTTTCTCGAAAATCTTGCTAAATAAATCGTTTTCGGATCAAATTTCGGCTAAATTAAGGAGATATTTTCGAAAATCTTGCCAAATAAGACCTTTATTGAAGAAAGTTCGGCTTTATTTGGAATTATTATCTAAAATCTTGCTAAATAAGCCGTTTTCGGGTCAAATGTTGGCTTAATTTGGAAGATTTTTTCTAAAATATTGCTAAATAAGCTGTTTTAGGAGCAAATTTCTGCTTATTTCGGAGTATTTTCAGAAATCTTGTCAAATACGGCGTATTTCGGATCAAATTTCGGGTAAATTTAGTGATGTTTTAGAAAATCTTGCTAAATAAGCCGTTTTCGGAACAAAATTTGGTTTATTTTGGAAGATTTTTCAGAAAGCTTGTCAAATAAGGCGTTTTCGGATCAAATTTCGGCTAAATTTAGAAAATTTTTTCGAAAATCCTGAAAAATAAGCCGTTTTAAGAGCAAATTTTGCCTTAATTTGGATGATTTTCCGAAAATCCTGCCGAATAAACCGTTTTCGGAGGAGATTTCAGCTTAATTTGGAAGATTTTTTCGATAATATTGTCAAATAAGCCGTTTATAGAGGAAATTTCGGCTTTATTTGGACGATTTATCTAAGATCTTGCTAAATAAGCCGTTTTTGGATCAAATTTCTGCTTTATTTGGAAGATTTTTTCGAAAATCTTGCTAAATAAATCGTTTTCGGATCAAATTTCGGCTAAATTAAGGAGATATTTTCGAAAATCTTGCCAAATATGACCTTTATTGAAGAAATTACGGCTTTATTTGGAATTATTATCTAAAATCTTGCTAAATAAGCCGTTTTCGGGACAAATGTTGGCTTAATTTGGAGGATTTTTTCAAAAATCTTGCTTAACAAGCTGTTTTCGGAGCAAATTTCTGCTTATTTCGGAGGATTTTCAGAAATCTTGTCAAATAAGGCGTTTTTCGGATCAAATTTCGGGTAAATTTAGAAGATGTTTTCGAAAATCTTGCTAAATATGCTGTTGTCAAAGCAAATTTCGGCTCAATTTGGAAGATTTTTTCGATGATCTTGCTAAATAAGCCGTTTTCGGAACAAAATTTGGTTTATTTTGGAAGATTTTTCAGAAAGCTTGTCAAATAAGGCGTTTTCGGATCAAATTTCGGCTAAATTTAGAAAATTTTTTCGAAAATCCTAAAAAATAAGCCGTTTTAAGAGCAAATTTTGCCTTAATTTGGATGATTTTCCGAAAATCCTACCGAATAAACCGTTTTCGGAGGAAAATTCGGCTTAATTTGGAAGATTTTTTCGATAATATTGTCAAATAAGCCGTTTATAGAGGAAATTTCGGCTTTATTTGGAAGATTTTCTCGAAAATCTGGTCAAATAAGCCATTTATAGAGGAAATTTTGGCATTATTTGGAATATTTATCTAAAATCATGCTAAATAAGCCGTTTTCGGAGTAAATTTCGGCTTATTTTGGAAGATTTTTCTAAAATCTTGCAAAATAGGGCGTTTTCGGAGCAAATTTCGGCTTACTTTGGAAGATTTTTTCGAAAATCTTGCGAAATTACACTTTTATAGAGGAAATTTCGGCTTTATTTGGAATTTTTATCAAAAATCTTGCTAAATAAGCCGTTTTCGGATCAAATTTCGGCTAAATTTAGAAGAATTTTCCCAATATCTTGCTAATTAAGCCGTTTTCGGAGCAAATGTTGGCTTAGTCTGGAAGATTATTTCGAAAATCTTGCTAAATATGCTGTTTTAGGAGCAAAGTTCTCCTTATTTTGGAAGATTTTTCAGAAATCTTGCCAAATAAAGCGTTTTCGGATCAAATTTCGGGTAAATTTAGGAGATTTTTTCGAAAGTCTTACTAAATAAGCCGTTTTCAGAGCAAATTTCGGCTTAATTTGGAAGATTTTTCTAAAATCTTGCAAAATAGGGCGTTTTCGGAGCAAATTTTGGCTTATTTTGGAAGATTTTTTCGAAAATCTTGCCAAATTACACCTTTATTGAGGAAATTTCGGCTTTATTTGGAATTTTTATCAAAAATCTAGCTAAATAAGCCGTTTTCGGATCAAATTTCGGCTAAATTTAGAAGATTTTTCCCAAAACCTTGCTAATTAAGCCGTTTTCAGAGCAAATTTCGGCTTAATTTGGATGATTTTTGGAAAATCTTGCCATATAAACCGTTTTCGGAGCAAATTTCGGCTTAATTTGGAAGTTTTTTCGAAAATCTTGCCAAATTAGACGTTTATTGAGGAAATTTCGGCTTTATTTGGAATTTTTATCAAAAATCTTGCTAAATAAGCCGTTCTTGGATCAAATTTCGGCTAAATTTAGAAGATTTTTCCCAAAATCTTGCTAAATAAGCCGTTTTCGGAGCAAATGTTCGCTTAGTCTGGAAGATTCTTTCGAAAATCTTGCTGAATATGCTGTTTTAGGAGCAAAGTTCTCCTTATTTTGGAAGATTTTTCAGAAATCTTGCCAAATAAGGCGTTTTTGGATCAAATTTCGGGTGAATTTAGGAGATTTTTTCGAAAGTCTTACTAAATATGCAGTTTTCAGAGCAAATTTCGGCTTTATTTGGAAGATTTTTTCGAAAATCTTGCCAAATTACACCTTTATTGAGGAAATTTCGGCATTATTTGGAATTTTTATCAAAAATCTTGCTAAATAAGCCGTTTTTGGATCAAATTTCGGCTAAATTTAGAAGATTTTTCCCAAAATCTTGCTAAATAAGACGTTTTCGGAGCAAATGTTGGCTTAGTCTGGAAGATTCTTTCGAAAATCTTGCTGAATATGCTGTTTTAGGAACAAAGTTCTCCTTATTTTGGAAGATTTTTCAGAAATCTTGCCAAATAAGGCGTTTTTGGATCAGATTTCGGGTAAATTTAGGAGATATTTTCGAAAGTCTTACTAAATAAGCAGTTTTCAGAGCAAATTTCGGCTTTATTTGGAAGATTTATCTAACATCTTGCTAAATAAGCCATTTTCGGAGTAAATTTCGGCATATTTTGGAAGATATTTCAAAAATCTTGCCAACTAAGGCGTTTTCGGATCAAATTTCGGCTTAATTAGGATGATTTTCGGAAATTCTTGCCAAATAAATCGTTTTCGGATCAAATTTCGGCTAAATTAAGGAGATATTTTCGAAAATCTTGCCAAATAAGACCTTTATTGAAGAAATTTCGGCTTTATTTGGAATTATTATCTAGAATATTGCTAAATAAGCCGTTTTCGGGACAAATGTTGGCTTAATTTGGAAGATTTTTTCTAAAATCTTGCTAAATAAGCTGTTTTCGGAGCAAATTTCTGCTTATTTCGGAGGATTTTCAGAAATCTTGTCAAAAAAGGCATTTTTCGGATCAAATTTCGGGTAAATTTAGAAGATTTTATCGATGATCTTGCAAAATAAGCCGTTTTGGGAACAAAATTTGGTTTATTTTGGAAGATTTTTAAGAAATCTTGTCAAATAAGGCGTTTTCGCATCAAATTTTGGCTAAATTTAGAAAATTTTTCGAAAATCCTGAAAAATAAGCCGTTTTAAGAGCAAATTTTGCCTTAATTTGAATGATTTTCCGAAAATCCTGCCGAATAAACCGTTTTCGGAGGAAATTTCAGCTTAATTTGGAAGATTTTTTCGATAATATTGTCAAATAAGCCGTTTATAGAGGAAATTTCGGCTTTATTTGGAAGATTTTCTCGAAAATCTTGTCAAATAAGCCATTCATAGAGGAAATTTCGGCTTTATTTGGAAGATTTATCTAACATCTTGCTAAATAAGCCATTTTCGGAGTAAAAATCGGCATATTTTGGAAGATATTTCAAAAATCTTGCCAACTAAGGCGTTTTCGGATCAAATTTCGGCTAAATTTAGAAGATTTTTTCGAAAATCTTGCTAAATAAGCCGTTTTCAGAGCAAATTTCGGCTTAATTAGGATGATTTTCGGAAAATCTTGCCAAATAAACCTTTTTCGGAGAAAATTTTGGCATAACTTGTAAGATTTTTTCGAAAATCTTGTCAAATAAGACGTTTATAGAGGAAATTTCGGCTTTATTTGGACGATTTATCTAAGATCTTGCTAAAATATCCGTTTTTGGATCAAATTTCTGCTTTATTTGGAAGATTTTTTCGAAACTCTTGCTAAATAAATCGTTTTCGGATAAAATTTCGGCTAAATTAAGGAGATATGTTCGAAAATCTTGCCAAAAAGGACCTTTATTGAAGAAATTACGGCTTTATTTATAATTATTATCTAGAATATTGCTAAATAAGCCGTTTTCGGGACAAATGTTGGCTTAATTTGGAAGATTTTTTCTAAAATCTTGCTTAATAAGCTGTTTTCGGAGCAAATTTCTGCTTATTTCGGAGGATTTTCAGAAATCTTGTCAAAAAAGGCATTTTTCGGATCAAATTTCGGGTAAATTTAGAAGATTTTATCGATGATCTTGCAAAATAAGCCGTTTTGGGAACAAAATTTGGTTTATTTTGGAAGATTTTTAAGAAATCTTGTCAAATAAGGCGTTTTCGCATCAAATTTTGGCTAAATTTAGAAAATTTTTCGAAAATCCTGAAAAATAAGCCGTTTTAAGAGCAAATTTTGCCTTAATTTGAATGATTTTCCGAAGATCCTGCCGAATAAACCGTTTTCGGAGGAAATTTCAGCTTAATTTGGAAGATTTTTTCGATAATATTGTCAAATAAGCCGTTTATAGAGGAAATTTCGGCTTTATTTGGAAGATTTTCTCGAAAATCTTGTCAAATAAGCCATTCATAGAGGAAATTTCGGCTTTATTTGGAAGATTTATCTAACATCTTGCTAAATAAGCCATTTTCGGAGTAAAAATCGGCATATTTTGGAAGATGTTTCAAAAATCTTGCCAACTAAGGCGTTTTCGGATGAAATTTCGGCTAAATTTAGAAGATTTTTTCGAAAATCTTGCTAAATAAGCCGTTTTCAGAGCAAATTTCGGCTTAATTAGGATGATTTTCGGAAAATCTTGCCAAATAAACCTTTTTCGGAGAAAATTTTGGCATAACTTGTAAGATTTTTTCGAAAATCTTGTCAAATAAGACGTTTATAGAGGAAATTTCGGCTTTATTTGGACGATTTATCTAAGATCTTGCTAAAATATCCGTTTTTGGATCAAATTTCTGCTTTATTTGGAAGATTTTTTCGAAACTCTTGCTAAATAAATCGTTTTCGGATAAAATTTCGGCTAAATTAAGGAGATATGTTCGAAAATCTTGCCAAAAAGGACCTTTATTGAAGAAATTACGGCTTTATTTGGAATTATTATCTAAAATCTTGCTAAATAAGCTGTTTTCGGGACAAATGTTGGCTTAATTTGGAAGATTTTTTCTAAAATATTGCTAAATAAGCTGTTTTAGGAGCAAATTTCTGCTTATTTCGGAGGATTTTCAGAAATCTTGTCAAATACGGCGTTTTTCGGATCAAATTTCGGGTAAATTTAGTGATGTTTTCGAAAATCTTGCTAAATAAGCCGTTTTCGGAACAAAATTTGGTTTATTTTGGAAGATTTTTCAGAAAGCTTGTCAAATAAGGCGTTTTCGGATCAAATTTCGGCTAAATTTAGAAAATTTTTTCGAAAATCCTGAAAAATAAGCCGTTTTAAGAGCAAATTTTGCCTTAATTTGGATGATTTTCCGAAAATCCTGCCGAATAAACCGTTTTCGGAGGAGATTTCAGCTTAATTTGGAAGATTTTTTCGATAATATTGTCAAATAAGCCGTTTATAGAGGAAATTTCGGCTTTATTTGGACGATTTATCTAAGATCTTGCTAAATAAGCCGTTTTTGGATAAAATTTCTGCTTTATTTGGAAGATTTTTTCGAAAATCTTGCTAAATAAATCGTTTTCGGATCAAATTTCGGCTAAATTAAGGAGATATTTTCGAAAATCTTGCCAAATAAGACCTTTATTGAGGAAATTTCGGCTTTATTTGGAATTTTTATGAAAAATCATGCTAAATAAGCCGTTTTCGGATCAAATTTTGGCTAAATTTAGAAGATTTTTCCCAAAATCTTGCCATATAAACCGTTTTCGGAGCAATTTTCGACTGAATTTGGAAGTTTTTTCGAAAATCTTGCGAAATTAGACCTTTATTGAGGAAATTTCGGCTTTATTTGGAATTTTTATCAAAAATCTTGCTAAATAAGCCGTTTTCGGAGCAAATGTTGGCTTAGTCTGGAAGATTCTTACGAAAATCTTGCTAAATATGCTGTTTTAGGAGCAAAGTTCTCCTTATTTTGAAAGATTTTTCAGAAATCTTGCCAAATAAGGCGTTTTCGGATCAAATTTCGGGTAAATTTAGGAGATTTCTTCGAAAGTCTTACTAAATAAGCCGTTTTCAGAGCAAATTTCGGCTTAATTTGGAAGATTTTTCCGAAAATCTTGTCAAATAAGCCATTTATAGAGGAAATTTCGGCTTTATTTGGAAGATTTATCTAACATCTTGCTAAATAAGCCATTTTCGGGGTAAATTTCGGCTTATTTTGGATGATATTTCAAAAATCTTGCCAACTAAGGGTTTTCGGATCAAATTTCGGGTAAATTTAGGAGATTTTTTCGAAAGTCTTACTAAATAAGCAGTTTTCAGAGCAAATTTCGGCTTAATTAGGATGATTTTCGGAAAATCATGCCAAATAAACCTTTTCCCGGAGAGGAAAATCTTGCTAATTAAGCCGTTTTCAGAGCAAAATTTGGCTTAATTTGGATGACTTTTCGAAAATCTTGACAAATAAGACGTTTATAGTGGAAATTCTGTTTTATTTGGAAGATTTATCTAAAAGCTTTCTAAATAAGCCGATTTCGGAGCAAATTTTGACTTAAACTTGAAGATTTGCTGAAAAGTTTGCTAAATAAGCTGTTTTTGGAGCAAATTTCGCCTTATTTTGGAAGGTTTTTTTCGAATATCTTGCTTAATAAGCCGTTTTCAGAACAAATTTCGGCTTAATTTGGATGATATTCCGAAAATCTTGCTAAATAAGCCGTTTTCGGAGGAAATTTTGGCTAAATTTAAAAGATTTTCTCAAAAATTCTACAAAATAAGTTGATTTCAGAGGAAATTTTGCCTTAATTTGGATGATTTTCCGAAAATCTTGCCAAATAATCCTTTTTCGGAGAAAATTTTGGCATAACTTGTAAGATTTTTTCGAAAATTTTGTCAAATAAGACGTTTATAGAGGAGATTTCGTCTTTATTTGGACGATTTATCTAAGATCTTGCTAAATAAGCCGTATTCGGAGCAAATGTTTGGCTTAATCTGGAAGATTTGTTGAATATGTTGATAATATGCTGTTTTTGGAGCAAATTCGGCTTAATTTGATAGATTTTTCAGAACTCTTGCCAAATAAGGCGTTTACGGATTAAATTTCGGGTAAATTTAGAAGATTTTTCCCAAACTTTGCTAAATAAGTCGTTCTCAGAGCAAATTTCGGCTTAATTTGGATGATTTGTTGAAAATCTTGCTAAAAAAGCTTTTTTGGAGCAAATTTCGCCTTATTTTGGAATATTTTTCAAAAATCTTGCCATATTAGACCTTTATTGAGGAAATTTCGGCTTTATTTGGAATTTTTATCAAAAATCTTGCTAAATAAGCCGTTCTCGGAGCAAATGTTGGCTTAGTCTGGAAGATTCTTTCAGAAATCTTGCCAAATAAGGCGTTTTCGGATCAAATTTCGGGTAAATTTAGGAGATTTTTTCGAAAGTCTTACTAAATAAGCCGTTTTCAGAGCAAATTTTGGCTTAATTTGGAAGATTTTTCCGAAAATCTTGTCAAATAAGACGTTCATACAGGAAATTTTGGCTTTATTTGGATGATTTATCTAAACTCTTGCTAAATAAGTCGTTTTTGGAGTAAATTTCCGCTTATTTTGGAAGATTTATCTAAAATCTTGCTTAATAAGCCGTTTTCGGAGTAAATCTGCTTATTTTGGAAGATTTTTCAAAAATCTAGCCAAATAACCCGTTTTCAGAGCAAATTTCGGCTTAATCTGGAAGATTTGTTGAAAATCTTGTCAAATAAGACGTTTGTAGAGGAAATTTCGGCTTTATTTGGAAGATTTCTCTAAAATCTTGGTAAATAAGTCGTTTTCGGAGGAAATTTTGGCTTAATCTGGAAGAATTGTTGAAAATCTTGCTATATAAGCTTTTTTGGAACAAATGTTGCCTTATTTTGGAATATTTTTCAAAAATCTTGCCAAATTAGCCGTTTTTGGACCAAATTTCGGCTTAATTTGGTAGATAATTTTGAAAATCTTGCTAAATAAGCCGTTATCGGAGCAAATTTCGGCTTATTTCGGAAGATTTTTCAGAAATCTTGTTAAATAAGGCATTTTGGATCAAATCTCGGCTAAATTAAGAAGATTTTTTTGGAGTATCTTGCTAAATATGGCGTTTTCAGAGCAATTTTTGGCATAAATTGGATGATTTATCGAAAATCTTGCCAAATTAACCGTTTTCGGAAGAAATTTCGGCTTAATTTGGAAGATTTTTTTCGAAAATCTTGTCGAATAAGACGTTTATAGCGGAAATTTTGGTTTTATTTGGAAGATTTATCCAAAATCTTGCTAAATAAGCCGTTTTCGGAGAAAATTTTGGGATAACTTGGAAGTTTTCTTCGAAAATCTTGCTAAATAAATCGTTTTCGGATCAAATATCGGCTAAATTAAGGAGATATTTTCGAAAATCTTGCCAAATATGACCTTTATTTGAGAAATTTCGGCTTTAATTGGAATTATTATCTAAAATCTTGCTAAATATGCCGTTTTCGGGACAAATGTTGGCTTAATTTGGAAGAATTTTTCTAAAATCTTGCTAAATAAGCTGTTTTCGGAGCAAATTTCTGCTTATTTCGGAGGATTTTCAGAAATCTTGTCAAATAAGGCGTTTTTCGGATCAAATTTCGGGTAAATTTAGAAGATGTTTTCGAAAATCTTGCTAAATAAGCCGTTTTCAAAGCAAATTTCGGCTCAATTTGGAAGATTTTTTCGATGATCTTGCTAAATAAGGCGTTTTCGGATCAAATTGCGGCTAAATTTAGAAAATTTTTTCGGAAATCCTGAAAAATAAGCCGTTTTAAGAGCAAATTTTGCCTAAATTTGGATGATTTTTCGAAAATCTTGTCAAATACGCCGTTTATAGAGAAAATTTCGGCTTTATTTGGAAGATTTATCTAAAAGCCTGCGAAATAAGCCGTTTTCGGAGTAAATTTCGGGTTATTTTGGAAGATACTTAAAAATATTGCCAAATAAGGCGTTTTCGGATCAAATTTCGTCTAAATTTAGAAAATTTTTCCGAAAATCTTGCTAATTAAGCCGTTTTCAGAGCAAATTTTGGCTTAATTTGGATGACTTTTCGAAAATCTTGACAAATAAGACTTTTATAGTAGAAATTCTGTTCTATATGGAAGATTTATCTAAAATCTTTCTAAATAAGCCGATTTCGGAGCAAATTTTGACTTAATCTTGAAGATTTGCTGAAAAGTTTGCTAAATAAGCTGTTTTTGGAGCAAATTTCGCCTTATTTTGGTAGGTTTTTCTCGAATATCTTGCTTAATAAGCCGTTTTCAGAACAAATTTCGGCTTAATTTGGATGATATTCCGAAAATCTTGCTAAATAAGCCGTTTTCGGAGGAAATTTTGGCTTAATCTGGAAGATTTGTTGAAAATCTTGCTATATAAGCTTTTTTTGGAACAAATGTCGCCTTATTTTGGAATATTTTTCAAAAATCTTGCCAAATTAGCCGTTTTTGGACCAAATTTCGGCTTAATTTGGTATATTTTTTGGAAAATCTTGCTAAATAAGCCGTTATCGGAGCGAATTTCGGCTTATTTCGGAAGATTTTTCAGAAATCTTGTTAAATAAGGCGATTTGGATCTAATGTCGGCTAAATTAAGAAGATTTTTTCGAGTATCTTGCTAAATATGGCGTTTTCAGAGCAATTTTTGGCATAAATTGGATGATTTATCGAAAATCTTGCCAAAGTAACCGTTTTCGGAAGAAATTTCGGCTTAATTTGGAAGATATTTTTCGAAAATCTTGTCGAATAAGACGTTTATAGAGGAAATTTTGGTTATATTTGGAAGATTTATCCAAAATCTTGCTAAATAAGCCGTTTTCGGAAAAAATTTTGGAATAACTTGGAAGTTTTCTTCGAAAATCTTGTCAAATAAGACGTTTAAAGAAAAAATTTCGGTTTTATTCGGAAGATTTATCTAAAATCTTGCTAAATATGCCGTTTTCGGAGCAAATTTCTGCTTTATTTGGAAGATTTTTTCGAAAATCTTGCTAATTAACCCGTTTTCAGAGCAAATTTTGGCTTAATTTGGATGACTTTTCGAAAATCTTGACAAATAAGACGTTTATAGTAGAAATTCTGTTCTATATGGAAGATTTATCTAAAATCTTTCTAAATAAGCCGATTTCGGAGCAAATTTTGACTTAATCTTGAAGATTTGCTGAAAAGTTTGCTAAATAAGCTGTTTTTGGAGCAAATTTCGCCTTATTTTGGAAGGTTTTTTTCGAATATCTTGCTTAATAAGCCGTGTTCAGAACAAATTTCGGCTTAATTTGGATGATATTCCGAAAATCTTGCTAAATAAGCCGTTTTCGGAGGAAATTTTGGCTAAATTTAAAAGATTTTCTCAAAAATTCTACAAAATAAGTTGATTTCAGAGGAAATTTTGCCTTAATTTGGATGATTTTCCGAAAATCTTGCTAAATAAGCCGTTGTCAAAGCAAATTTCGGCTCAATTTGGAAGATTTTTTCAGTGATCTTGCTAAATAAGGCGTTTTCGGATCAAATTTTGGCTAAATTTAGAAAATTTTTTCGAAAATCCTGAAAAATAAGCCGTTTTAAGAGCAAATTTTGCCTTAATTTGGATGATTTTCCGAAAATCATGACAAATAAACCGTTTTCGGAGGAAATTTCGGCTTAATTTGGAAGATTTATCTAAAATCTTGCTAAATAAGCTGTTTTCGGAGTAAATTTCGGCTTATTTTGGAAGTTTTTTTTGAAAATCTTGTCAAATACGCCGTTCTTAGAGAAAATTTCGGCTTTATTTGGAAGATTTATCTAAAAGCTTGCGAAATAAGCCGTTTTCGGAGTAAATTTCGGGTTATTTTGGAAGATATTTAAAAAATATTGCCTAATAAGGCGTTTTCGGATCAAATTTCGTCTAAATTTAGAAAATTTTTCCGAAAATCTTGCTAATTAACCCGTTTTCAGAGCAAATTTTGGCTTAATTTGGATGACTTTTCGAAAATCTTGTCAAATAAGACGTTTATAGTAGAAATTCTGTTCTATATGGAAGATTTATCTAAAATCTTTCTAAATAAGCCGATTTCGGAGCAAATTTTGACTTAATCTTGAAGATTTGCTGAAAAGTTTGCTAAATAAGCTGTTTTTGGAGCAAATTTCGCCTTATTTTGGAAGGTTTTTTTCGAATATCTTGCTTAATAAGCCGTTTTCAGAACAAATTTCGGCTTAATTTGGATGATATTCCGAAAATCTTGCTAAATAAGCCGTTTTCGGAGGAAATTTTGGCTAAATTTAAAAGATTTTCTCAAAAATTCTACAAAATAAGTTGATTTCAGAGGAAATTTTCCCTTAATTTGGATGATTTTCCGAAAATCTTGCCAAATAAACCGTTTTCGGTGCGATTTTTGGCTTAATTCGGAAGATTTTTTTGAAAATCTTGTCAAATAAGACGTTTGTAGAGGAAATTTCGGCTTTATTTGGAAGATTTCTCTAAAATCTTGGTAAATAAGTCGTTTTCGGAGGAAATTTTGGCTTAATCTGGAAGAATTGTTGAAAATCTTGCTATATAAGCTTTTTTGGAACAAATGTTGCCTTATTTTGGAATATTTTTCAAAAATCTTGCCAAATTAGCCGTTTTTGGACCAAATTTCGGCTTAATTTGGTAGATAATATGGAAAATCTTGCTAAATAAGCCGTTATCGGAGCAAATTTCGGCTTATTTCGGAAGATTTTTCAGAAATCTTGTTAAATAAGGCATTTTGGATCAAATCTCGGCTAAATTAAGAAGATTTTTTCGAGTATCTTGCTAAATATGGCGTTTTCAGAGCAATTTTTGGCATAAATTGGATGATTTATCGAAAATCTTGCCAAATTAACCGTTTTCGGAAGAAATTTCGGCTTAATTTGGAAGATTTTTTTCGAAAATCTTGTCGAATAAGACGTTTATAGCGGAAATTTTGGTTTTATTTGGAAGATTTATCCAAAATCTTGCTAAATAAGCCGTTTTCGGAGAAAATTTTGGGATAACTTGGAAGTTTTCTTCGAAAATCTTGCTAAATAAATCGTTTTCGGATCAAATATCGGCTAAATTAAGGAGATATTTTCGAAAATCTTGCCAAATATGACCTTTATTTGAGAAATTTCGGCTTTAATTGGAATTATTATCTAAAATCTTGCTAAATATGCCGTTTTCGGGACAAATGTTGGCTTAATTTGGAAGAATTTTTCTAAAATCTTGCTAAATAAGCTGTTTTCGGAGCAAATTTCTGCTTATTTCGGAGGATTTTCAGAAATCTTGTCAAATAAGGCGTTTTTCGGATCAAATTTCGGGTAAATTTAGAAGATGTTTTCGAAAATCTTGCTAAATAAGCCGTTTTCAAAGCAAATTTCGGCTCAATTTGGAAGATTTTTTCGATGATCTTGCTAAATAAGGCGTTTTCGGATCAAATTGCGGCTAAATTTAGAAAATTTTTTCGGAAATCCTGAAAAATAAGCCGTTTTAAGAGCAAATTTTGCCTAAATTTGGATGATTTTTCGAAAATCTTGTCAAATACGCCGTTTATAGAGAAAATTTCGGCTTTATTTGGAAGATTTATCTAAAAGCCTGCGAAATAAGCCGTTTTCGGAGTAAATTTCGGGTTATTTTGGAAGATACTTAAAAAATATTGCCAAATAAGGCGTTTTCGGATCAAATTTCGTCTAAATTTAGAAAATTTTTCCGAAAATCTTGCTAATTAAGCCGTTTTCAGAGCAAATTTTGGCTTAATTTGGATGACTTTTCGAAAATCTTGACAAATAAGACTTTTATAGTAGAAATTCTGTTCTATATGGAAGATTTATCTAAAATCTTTCTAAATAAGCCGATTTCGGAGCAAATTTTGACTTAATCTTGAAGATTTGCTGAAAAGTTTGCTAAATAAGCTGTTTTTGGAGCAAATTTCGCCTTATTTTGGTAGGTTTTTCTCGAATATCTTGCTTAATAAGCCGTTTTCAGAACAAATTTCGGCTTAATTTGGATGATATTCCGAAAATCTTGCTAAATAAGCCGTTTTCGGAGGAAATTTTGGCTTAATCTGGAAGATTTGTTGAAAATCTTGCTATATAAGCTTTTTTTGGAACAAATGTCGCCTTATTTTGGAATATTTTTCAAAAATCTTGCCAAATTAGCCGTTTTTGGACCAAATTTCGGCTTAATTTGGTATATTTTTTGGAAATTCTTGCTAAATAAGCCGTTATCGGAGCGAATTTCGGCTTATTTCGGAAGATTTTTCAGAAATCTTGTTAAATAAGGCGATTTGGATCAAATGTCGGCTAAATTAAGAAGATTTTTTCGAGTATCTTGCTAAATATGGCGTTTTCAGAGCAATTTTTGGTATAAATTGGATGATTTATCGAAAATCTTGCCAAAGTAACCGTTTTCGGAAGAAATTTCGGCTTAATTTGGAAGATATTTTTCGAAAATCTTGTCGAATAAGACGTTTATAGAGGAAATTTTGGTTATATTTGGAAGATTTATCCAAAATCTTGCTAAATAAGCCGTTTTCGGAAAAAATTTTGTAATAACTTGGAAGTTTTCTTCGAAAATCTTGTCAAATAAGACGTTTAAAGAAAAAATTTCGGTTTTATTCGGAAGATTTATCTAAAATCTTGCTAAATATGCCGTTTTCGGAGCAAATTTCTGCTTTATTTGGAAGATTTTTTCGAAAATCTTGCTAATTAACCCGTTTTCAGAGCAAATTTTGGCTTAATTTGGATGACTTTTCGAAAATCTTGACAAATAAGACGTTTATAGTAGAAATTCTGTTCTATATGGAAGATTTATCTAAAATCTTTCTAAATAAGCCGATTTCGGAGCAAATTTTGACTTAATCTTGAAGATTTGCTGAAAAGTTTGCTAAATAAGCTGTTTTTGGAGCAAATTTCGCCTTATTTTGGAAGGTTTTTTTCGAATATCTTGCTTAATAAGCCGTGTTCAGAACAAATTTCGGCTTAATTTGGATGATATTCCGAAAATCTTGCTAAATAAGCCGTTTTCGGAGGAAATTTTGGCTAAATTTAAAAGATTTTCTCAAAAATTCTACAAAATAAGTTGATTTCAGAGGAAATTTTGCCTTAATTTGGATGATTTTCCGAAAATCTTGCTAAATAAGCCGTTGTCAAAGCAAATTTCGGCTCAATTTGGAAGATTTTTCAGTGATCTTGCTAAATAAGGCGTTTTCGGATCAAATTTTGGCTAAATTTAGAAAATTTTTTCGAAAATCCTGAAAAATAAGCCGTTTTAAGAGCAAATTTTGCCTTAATTTGGATGATTTTCCGAAAATCATGACAAATAAACCGTTTTCGGAGGAAATTTCGGCTTAATTTGGAAGATTTATCTAAAATCTTGCTAAATAAGCTGTTTTCGGAGTAAATTTCGGCTTATTTTGGAAGTTTTTTTTGAAAATCTTGTCAAATACGCCGTTCTTAGAGAAAATTTCGGCTTTATTTGGAAGATTTATCTAAAAGCTTGCGAAATAAGCCGTTTTCGGAGTAAATTTCGGGTTATTTTGGAAGATATTTAAAAAATATTGCCTAATAAGGCGTTTTCGGATCAAATTTCGTCTAAATTTAGAAAATTTTTCCGAAAATCTTGCTAATTAACCCGTTTTCAGAGCAAATTTTGGCTTAATTTGGATGACTTTTCGAAAATCTTGTCAAATAAGACGTTTATAGTAGAAATTCTGTTCTATATGGAAGATTTATCTAAAATCTTTCTAAATAAGCCGATTTCGGAGCAAATTTTGACTTAATCTTGAAGATTTGCTGAAAAGTTTGCTAAATAAGCTGTTTTTGGAGCAAATTTCGCCTTATTTTGGAAGGTTTTTTTCGAATATCTTGCTTAATAAGCCGTTTTCAGAACAAATTTCGGCTTAATTTGGATGATATTCCGAAAATCTTGCTAAATAAGCCGTTTTCGGAGGAAATTTTGGCTAAATTTAAAAGATTTTCTCAAAAATTCTACAAAATAAGTTGATTTCAGAGGAAATTTTCCCTTAATTTGGATGATTTTCCGAAAATCTTGCCAAATAAACCGTTTTCGGTGCGATTTTTGGCTTAATTCGGAAGATTTTTTTGAAAATCTTGTCAAATAAGACGTTTGTAGAGGAAATTTCGGCTTTATTTGGAAGATTTCTCTAAAATCTTGGTAAATAAGCCGTTTTCGGAGGAAATTTTGGCTTAATCTGGAAGATTTGTTGAACATCTTGCTATATAAGCTTTTTTGGAACAAATGTCGCCTTATTTTGGAATATTTTTCAAAAATCTTGCCAAATTAGCCGTTTTTGGACCAAATTTCGGCTTAATTTGGTAGATTATTTGGAAAATCTTGCTAAATAAGCCGTTATCGGAGCAAATTTCGGCTTATTTCGGAAGATTTTTCAGAAATCTTGTTAAATAAGACGATTTGGATCAAATGTCGGCTAAATTAAGAAGATTTTTTCGAGTATCTTGCTAAATATGGTGTTTTCAGAGCAATTTTTGGCATAAATTGGATGATTTATCGAAAATCTTGCCAAATTAACCGTTTTCGGAAGAAATTTCGGCTTAATTTGGAAGATTTTTTTCGAAAATCTTGTCGAATAAGACGTTTATAGCGGAAATTTTGGTTTTATTTGGAAGATTTATCCAAAATCTTGCTAAATAAGCCGTTTTCGGAGAAAATTTTGGAATAACTTGGAAGTTTTCTTCGAAAATCTTGTCAATTAAGACGTTTAAAGAGGAAATTTCGGTTTTATTTGGAAGATTTATCTAAAATCTTGCTAAATATGCCGTTTTCGGAGCAAATTTCTGCTTTATTTGGAAGATTTTTTCGAAAATCTTGCTAAGTAAATCGTTTTCGGATCAAATTTCGGCTAAATTAAGGAGATATTTACGAAAATCTTGCCAAATAAGACCTTTATTTGAAAAATTTCGGCTTTATTTGGAATTATTATCTAAAATCTTGCTAAATAAGCCGTTTTCGGGACAAATGTTGGCTTAATTTGGAAGATTTTTTCTAAAATCTTGCTTAATAAGCTGTTTTCGGAGCAAATTTCAGCTTATTTCGGAGGATTTTCAGAAATCTTGTCAAATAAGGCGTTTTTCGGATCAAATTTCGGGTAAATTTAGAAGATGTTTTCGAAAATCTTGCTAAATAAGCCGTTGTCAAAGCAAATTTCGGCTCAATTTGGAAGATTTTTTCGATGATCTTGCTAAATAAGGCGTTTTCGGATCAAATTTCGGCTAAATTTAGAAAATTTTTTCGAAAATCCTGAAAAATAAGCCGTTTTAAGAGCAAATTTTGCCTTAATTTGGATGATTTTCCGAAAATCATGACAAATAAACCGTTTTCGGAGGAAATTTCGGCTTAATTTGGAAGATTTATCTAAAATCTTGCTAAATAAGCTGTTTTCGGAGTAAATTTCGGCTTATTTTGGAAGTTTTTTTCGAAAATCTTGTCAAATACGCCGTTTATAGAAAAAATTTCGGCTTTATTTGTAAGATTTATCTAAAAGCTTGCGAAATAAGCCGTTTTCGGAGTAAATTTCGGGTTATTTTGGAAGATACTTAAAAAATATTGCCAAATAAGGCGTTTTCGGATCAAATTTCGTCTAAATTTAGAAAATTTTTCCGAAAATCTTGCTAATTAAGCCGTTTTCAGAGCAAATTTTGGCTTAATTTGGATGACTTTTCGAAAATCTTGACAAATAAGACTTTTATAGTAGAAATTCTGTTCTATATGGAAGATTTATCTAAAATCTTTCTAAATAAGCCGATTTCGGAGCAAATTTTGACTTAATCTTGAAGATTTGCTGAAAAGTTTGCTAAATAAGCTGTTTTTGGAGCAAATTTCGCCTTATTTTGGAAGGTTTTTTTCGAATATCTTGCTTAATAAGCCGTTTTCAGAACAAATTTCGGCTTAATTTGGATGATATTCCGAAAATCTTGCTAAATAAGCCGTTTTCGGAGGAAATTTTGGCTAAATTTAAAAGATTTTCTCAAAAATTCTACAAAATAAGTTGATTTCAGAGGAAATTTTCCCTTAATTTGGATGATTTTCCGAAAATCTTGCCAAATAAACCGTTTTCGGTGCGATTTTTGGCTTAATTCGGAAGGTTTTTTTGAAAATCTTGTCAAATAAGACGTTTGTAGAGGAAATTTCGGCTTTATTTGGAAGATTTCTCTAAAATCTTGGTAAATAAGCCGTTTTCGGAGGAAATTTTGGCTTAATCTGGAAGCCTTGTTGAAAATCTTGCTATATAAGCTTTTTTGGAACAAATTTCGCCTTATTTTGGAATATTTTTAAAAATCTTGCCAAATTAGTCGTTTTTGGACCAAATTTCGGCTTAATTTGGTAGATTATTTGGAAAATCTTGCTAAATAAGCCGTTATCGGAGCAAATTTCGGCTTATTTCGGATGATTTTTCAGAAATCTTGTTAAATACGGCGTTTTGGATCAAATGTCGGCTAAATTAAGAAGATTTTTTCGAGTATCTTGCTAAATATGGCGTTTTCAGAGCAATTTTTGGCATAAATTGGATGATTTATCGAAAATCTTGCCAAATTAACCGTTTTCGGAAGAAATTTCGGCTTAATTTGGAAGATTTTTTTCGAAAATCTTGTCGAAAAAGACGTTTATAGAGGATATTTTGGTTTTATTTGGAAGATTTATCCAAAATCTTGCTAAATAAGACGTTTTCGGAGAAAATTTCGGCTAAATTAAGGAGATATTTTCGAAAATCTTGCCAAATAAGACCTTTATTGAAGAAATTTCGGCTTTATTTGGAATTATTATCTAAAATCTTGTTAAATAAGCCGTTTTCGGGACAAATGTTGGCTTAATTTGGAAGATTTTTTCTAAAATCTTGCTAAATAAGCTGTTTTCGGAGCAAATTTCTGCTTAATTCGGAGGATTTTCAGAAATCTATTCAAATAAGGCGTTTTTCGGATCAAATTTCGGGTAAATTTAGAAGATGTTTTTGAAAATCTTGCTAAATAAGCCGTTGTCAAAGCAAATTTCGGCTCAATTTGGAAGATTTTTTCGATGATCTTGCTAAATAAGCCGTTTTCGGAACAAAATTTGGTTTATTTTGGAAGATTTTTCAGAAAGCTTGTCAAATAAGGCGTTTTCGGATCAAATTTCGGCTAAATTTAGAAAATTTTTTCGAAAATCCTGAAAAATAAGCCGTTTTAAGAGCAAATTTTGCCTTATCTGGATGATTTTCCGACAATCCTGCCGAATAAACCGTTTTCGGAGTAAATTTAGCTTATTTTGGAAGATTTTTCTAAAATCTTGCAAAATAGGGCGTTTTCGGGGCAAATTTCGGCTTATTTTGGAAGATTTTTTCGAAAATCTTGCCAAATTACACCTTTATTGAGGAAATTTCGGCTTTATTTGGAATTTTTATCAAAAATCTTGCTAAATAAGCCGTTTTCGGGACAAATGTTGGCTTAATTTGGAATATTTTTTCTAAAATATTGCTAAATAAGCTGTTTTAGGAGCAAATTTCTGCTTATTTCGGAGGATTTTCAGAAATCTTGTCAAATACGGCGTATTTCGGATCAAATTTCGGGTAAATTTAGTGATGTTTTCGAAAATCTTGCTAAATAAGCCGTTTTCGGAACAAAATTTGGTTTATTTTGGAAGATTTTTCAGAAAGCTTGTCAAATAAGGCGTTTTCGGATCAAATTTCGGCTAAATTTAGAAAATTTTTTCGAAAATCCTGAAAAATAAGCCGTTTTAAGAGCAAATTTTGCCTTAATTTGGATGATTTTCCGAAAATCCTGCCGAATAAACCGTTTTCGGAGGAGATTTCAGCTTAATTTGGAAGATTTTTTCGATAATATTGTCAAATAAGCCGTTTATAGAGGAAATTTCGGCTTTATTTGGACGATTTATCTAAGATCTTGCTAAATAAGCCGTTTTTGGATAAAATTTCTGCTTTATTTGGAAGATTTTTTCGAAAATCTTGCTAAATAAATCGTTTTCGGATCAAATTTCGGCTAAATTAAGGAGATATTTTCGAAAATCTTGCCAAATAAGACCTTTATTGAGGAAATTTCGGCTTTATTTGGAATTTTTATGAAAAATCATGCTAAATAAGCCGTTTTCGGATCAAATTTTGGCTAAATTTAGAAGATTTTTCCCAAAATCTTGCCATATAAACCGTTTTCGGAGCAATTTTCGACTGAATTTGGAAGTTTTTTCGAAAATCTTGCGAAATTAGACCTTTATTGAGGAAATTTCGGCTTTATTTGGAATTTTTATCAAAAATCTTGCTAAATAAGCCGTTTTCGGAGCAAATGTTGGCTTAGTCTGGAAGATTCTTACGAAAATCTTGCTAAATATGCTGTTTTAGGAGCAAAGTTCTCCTTATTTTGAAAGATTTTTCAGAAATCTTGCCAAATAAGGCGTTTTCGGATCAAATTTCGGGTAAATTTAGGAGATTTCTTCGAAAGTCTTACTAAATAAGCCGTTTTCAGAGCAAATTTCGGCTTAATTTGGAAGATTTTTCCGAAAATCTTGTCAAATAAGCCGTTTATAGAGGAAATTTCGGCTTTATTTGGAAGATTTATCTAACATCTTGCTAAATAAGCCATTTTCGGGTTAAATTTCGGCTTATTTTGGATGATATTTCAAAAATCTTGCCAACTAAGGGTTTTCGGATCAAATTTCGGGTAAATTTAGGAGATTTTTTCGAACGTCTTACTAAATAAGCAGTTTTCAGAGCAAATTTCGGCTTAATTAGGATGATTTTCGGAAAATCATGCCAAATAAACCTTTTCCCGGAGAGGAAAATCTTGCTAATTAAGCCGTTTTCAGAGCAAAATTTGGCTTAATTTGGATGACTTTTCGAAAATCTTGACAAATAAGACGTTTATAGTGGAAATTCTGTTTTATTTGGAAGATTTATCTAAAAGCTTTCTAAATAAGCCGATTTCGGAGCAAATTTTGACTTAATCTTGAAGATTTGCTGAAAAGTTTGCTAAATAAGCTGTTTTTGGAGCAAATTTCGCCTTATTTTGGAAGGTTTTTTTCGAATATCTTGCTTAATAAGCCGTTTTCAGAACAAATTTCGGCTTAATTTGGATGATATTCCGAAAATCTTGCTAAATAAGCCGTTTTCGGAGGAAATTTTGGCTTAATCTGGAAGATTTGTTGAAAATCTTGCTATATAAGCTTTTTTTGGAACAAATGTCGCCTTATTTTGGAATATTTTTCAAAAATCTTGCCAAATTAGCCGTTTTTGGACCAAATTTCGGCTTAATTTGGTATATTTTTTGGAAAATCTTGCTAAATAAGCCGTTATCGGAGCGAATTTCGGCTTATTTCGGAAGATTTTTCAGAAATCTTGTTAAATAAGGCGATTTGGATCAAATGTCGGCTAAATTAAGAAGATTTTTTCGAGTATCTTGCTAAATATGGCGTTTTCAGAGCAATTTTTGGCATAAATTGGATGATTTATCGAAAATCTTGCCAAAGTAACCGTTTTCGGAAGAAATTTCGGCTTAATTTGGAAGATATTTTTCGAAAATCTTGTCGAATAAGACGTTTATAGAGGAAATTTTGGTTATATTTGGAAGATTTATCCAAAATCTTGCTAAATAAGCCGTTTTCGGAAAAAATTTTGTAATAACTTGGAAGTTTTCTTCGAAAATCTTGTCAAATAAGACGTTTAAAGAAAAAATTTCGGTTTTATTCGGAAGATTTATCTAAAATCTTGCTAAATATGCCGTTTTCGGAGCAAATTTCTGCTTTATTTGGAAGATTTTTTCGAAAATCTTGCTAATTAACCCGTTTTCAGAGCAAATTTTGGCTTAATTTGGATGACTTTTCGAAAATCTTGACAAATAAGACGTTTATAGTAGAAATTCTGTTCTATATGGAAGATTTATCTAAAATCTTTCTAAATAAGCCGATTTCGGAGCAAATTTTGACTTAATCTTGAAGATTTGCTGAAAAGTTTGCTAAATAAGCTGTTTTTGGAGCAAATTTCGCCTTATTTTGGAAGGTTTTTTTCGAATATCTTGCTTAATAAGCCGTGTTCAGAACAAATTTCGGCTTAATTTGGATGATATTCCGAAAATCTTGCTAAATAAGCCGTTTTCGGAGGAAATTTTGGCTAAATTTAAAAGATTTTCTCAAAAATTCTACAAAATAAGTTGATTTCAGAGGAAATTTTGCCTTAATTTGGATGATTTTCCGAAAATCTTGCTAAATAAGCCGTTGTCAAAGCAAATTTCGGCTCAATTTGGAAGATTTTTCAGTGATCTTGCTAAATAAGGCGTTTTCGGATCAAATTTTGGCTAAATTTAGAAAATTTTTTCGAAAATCCTGAAAAATAAGCCGTTTTAAGAGCAAATTTTGCCTTAATTTGGATGATTTTCCGAAAATCATGACAAATAAACCGTTTTCGGAGGAAATTTCGGCTTAATTTGGAAGATTTATCTAAAATCTTGCTAAATAAGCTGTTTTCGGAGTAAATTTCGGCTTATTTTGGAAGTTTTTTTTGAAAATCTTGTCAAATACGCCGTTCTTAGAGAAAATTTCGGCTTTATTTGGAAGATTTATCTAAAAGCTTGCGAAATAAGCCGTTTTCGGAATAAATTTCGGGTTATTTTGGAAGATATTTAAAAAATATTGCCTAATAAGGCGTTTTCGGATCAAATTTCGTCTAAATTTAGAAAATTTTTCCGAAAATCTTGCTAATTAACCCGTTTTCAGAGCAAATTTTGGCTTAATTTGGATGACTTTTCGAAAATCTTGTCAAATAAGACGTTTATAGTAGAAATTCTGTTCTATATGGAAGATTTATCTAAAATCTTTCTAAATAAGCCGATTTCGGAGCAAATTTTGACTTAATCTTGAAGATTTGCTGAAAAGTTTGCTAAATAAGCTGTTTTTGGAGCAAATTTCGCCTTATTTTGGAAGGTTTTTTTCGAATATCTTGCTTAATAAGCCGTTTTCAGAACAAATTTCGGCTTAATTTGGATGATATTCCGAAAATCTTGCTAAATAAGCCGTTTTCGGAGGAAATTTTGGCTTAATCTGGAAGATTTGTTGAAAATCTTGCTATATAAGCTTTTTTTGGAACAAATGTCGCCTTATTTTGGAATATTTTTCAAAAATCTTGCCAAATTAGCCGTTTTTGGACCAAATTTCGGCTTAATTTGGTATATTTTTTGGAAAATCTTGCTAAATAAGCCGTTATCGGAGCGAATTTCGGCTTATTTCGGAAGATTTTTCAGAAATCTTGTTAAATAAGGCGATTTGGATCAAATGTCGGCTAAATTAAGAAGATTTTTTCGAGTATCTTGCTAAATATGGCGTTTTCAGAGCAATTTTTGGCATAAATTGGATGATTTATCGAAAATCTTGCCAAAGTAACCGTTTTCGGAAGAAATTTCGGCTTAATTTGGAAGATATTTTTCGAAAATCTTGTCGAATAAGACGTTTATAGAGGAAATTTTGGTTATATTTGGAAGATTTATCCAAAATCTTGCTAAATAAGCCGTTTTCGGAAAAAATTTTGTAATAACTTGGAAGTTTTCTTCGAAAATCTTGTCAAATAAGACGTTTAAAGAAAAAATTTCGGTTTTATTCGGAAGATTTATCTAAAATCTTGCTAAATATGCCGTTTTCGGAGCAAATTTCTGCTTTATTTGGAAGATTTTTTCGAAAATCTTGCTAATTAACCCGTTTTCAGAGCAAATTTTGGCTTAATTTGGATGACTTTTCGAAAATCTTGACAAATAAGACGTTTATAGTAGAAATTCTGTTCTATATGGAAGATTTATCTAAAATCTTTCTAAATAAGCCGATTTCGGAGCAAATTTTGACTTAATCTTGAAGATTTGCTGAAAAGTTTGCTAAATAAGCTGTTTTTGGAGCAAATTTCGCCTTATTTTGGAAGGTTTTTTTCGAATATCTTGCTTAATAAGCCGTGTTCAGAACAAATTTCGGCTTAATTTGGATGATATTCCGAAAATCTTGCTAAATAAGCCGTTTTCGGAGGAAATTTTGGCTAAATTTAAAAGATTTTCTCAAAAATTCTACAAAATAAGTTGATTTCAGAGGAAATTTTGCCTTAATTTGGATGATTTTCCGAAAATCTTGCTAAATAAGCCGTTGTCAAAGCAAATTTCGGCTCAATTTGGAAGATTTTTCAGTGATCTTGCTAAATAAGGCGTTTTCGGATCAAATTTTGGCTAAATTTAGAAAATTTTTTCGAAAATCCTGAAAAATAAGCCGTTTTAAGAGCAAATTTTGCCTTAATTTGGATGATTTTCCGAAAATCATGACAAATAAACCGTTTTCGGAGGAAATTTCGGCTTAATTTGGAAGATTTATCTAAAATCTTGCTAAATAAGCTGTTTTCGGAGTAAATTTCGGCTTATTTTGGAAGTTTTTTTTGAAAATCTTGTCAAATACGCCGTTCTTAGAGAAAATTTCGGCTTTATTTGGAAGATTTATCTAAAAGCTTGCGAAATAAGCCGTTTTCGGAGTAAATTTCGGGTTATTTTGGAAGATATTTAAAAAATATTGCCTAATAAGGCGTTTTCGGATCAAATTTCGTCTAAATTTAGAAAATTTTTCCGAAAATCTTGCTAATTAACCCGTTTTCAGAGCAAATTTTGGCTTAATTTGGATGACTTTTCGAAAATCTTGTCAAATAAGACGTTTATAGTAGAAATTCTGTTCTATATGGAAGATTTATCTAAAATCTTTCTAAATAAGCCGATTTCGGAGCAAATTTTGACTTAATCTTGAAGATTTGCTGAAAAGTTTGCTAAATAAGCTGTTTTTGGAGCAAATTTCGCCTTATTTTGGAAGGTTTTTTTCGAATATCTTGCTTAATAAGCCGTTTTCAGAACAAATTTCGGCTTAATTTGGATGATATTCCGAAAATCTTGCTAAATAAGCCGTTTTCGGAGGAAATTTTGGCTAAATTTAAAAGATTTTCTCAAAAATTCTACAAAATAAGTTGATTTCAGAGGAAATTTTCCCTTAATTTGGATGATTTTCCGAAAATCTTGCCAAATAAACCGTTTTCGGTGCGATTTTTGGCTTAATTCGGAAGATTTTTTTGAAAATCTTGTCAAATAAGACGTTTGTAGAGGAAATTTCGGCTTTATTTGGAAGATTTCTCTAAAATCTTGGTAAATAAGCCGTTTTCGGAGGAAATTTTGGCTTAATCTGGAAGATTTGTTGAACATCTTGCTATATAAGCTTTTTTGGAACAAATGTCGCCTTATTTTGGAATATTTTTCAAAAATCTTGCCAAATTAGCCGTTTTTGGACCAAATTTCGGCTTAATTTGGTAGATTATTTGGAAAATCTTGCTAAATAAGCCGTTATCGGAGCAAATTTCGGCTTATTTCGGAAGATTTTTCAGAAATCTTGTTAAATAAGACGATTTGGATCAAATGTCGGCTAAATTAAGAAGATTTTTTCGAGTATCTTGCTAAATATGGTGTTTTCAGAGCAATTTTTGGCATAAATTGGATGATTTATCGAAAATCTTGCCAAATTAACCGTTTTCGGAAGAAATTTCGGCTTAATTTGGAAGATTTTTTTCGAAAATCTTGTCGAATAAGACGTTTATAGCGGAAATTTTGGTTTTATTTGGAAGATTTATCCAAAATCTTGCTAAATAAGCCGTTTTCGGAGAAAATTTTGGAATAACTTGGAAGTTTTCTTCGAAAATCTTGTCAATTAAGACGTTTAAAGAGGAAATTTCGGTTTTATTTGGAAGATTTATCTAAAATCTTGCTAAATATGCCGTTTTCGGAGCAAATTTCTGCTTTATTTGGAAGATTTTTTCGAAAATCTTGCTAAGTAAATCGTTTTCGGATCAAATTTCGGCTAAATTAAGGAGATATTTACGAAAATCTTGCCAAATAAGACCTTTATTTGAAAAATTTCGGCTTTATTTGGAATTATTATCTAAAATCTTGCTAAATAAGCCGTTTTCGGGACAAATGTTGGCTTAATTTGGAAGATTTTTTCTAAAATCTTGCTTAATAAGCTGTTTTCGGAGCAAATTTCAGCTTATTTCGGAGGATTTTCAGAAATCTTGTCAAATAAGGCGTTTTTCGGATCAAATTTCGGGTAAATTTAGAAGATGTTTTCGAAAATCTTGCTAAATAAGCCGTTGTCAAAGCAAATTTCGGCTCAATTTGGAAGATTTTTTCGATGATCTTGCTAAATAAGGCGTTTTCGGATCAAATTTCGGCTAAATTTAGAAAATTTTTTCGAAAATCCTGAAAAATAAGCCGTTTTAAGAGCAAATTTTGCCTTAATTTGGATGATTTTCCGAAAATCATGACAAATAAACCGTTTTCGGAGGAAATTTCGGCTTAATTTGGAAGATTTATCTAAAATCTTGCTAAATAAGCTGTTTTCGGAGTAAATTTCGGCTTATTTTGGAAGTTTTTTTCGAAAATCTTGTCAAATACGCCGTTTATAGAAAAAATTTCGGCTTTATTTGTAAGATTTATCTAAAAGCTTGCGAAATAAGCCGTTTTCGGAGTAAATTTCGGGTTATTTTGGAAGATACTTAAAAAATATTGCCAAATAAGGCGTTTTCGGATCAAATTTCGTCTAAATTTAGAAAATTTTTCCGAAAATCTTGCTAATTAAGCCGTTTTCAGAGCAAATTTTGGCTTAATTTGGATGACTTTTCGAAAATCTTGACAAATAAGACTTTTATAGTAGAAATTCTGTTCTATATGGAAGATTTATCTAAAATCTTTCTAAATAAGCCGATTTCGGAGCAAATTTTGACTTAATCTTGAAGATTTGCTGAAAAGTTTGCTAAATAAGCTGTTTTTGGAGCAAATTTCGCCTTATTTTGGAAGGTTTTTTTCGAATATCTTGCTTAATAAGCCGTTTTCAGAACAAATTTCGGCTTAATTTGGATGATATTCCGAAAATCTTGCTAAATAAGCCGTTTTCGGAGGAAATTTTGGCTAAATTTAAAAGATTTTCTCAAAAATTCTACAAAATAAGTTGATTACAGAGGAAATTTTCCCTTAATTTGGATGATTTTCCGAAAATCTTGCCAAATAAACCGTTTTCGGTGCGATTTTTGGCTTAATTCGGAAGGTTTTTTTGAAAATCTTGTCAAATAAGACGTTTGTAGAGGAAATTTCGGCTTTATTTGGAAGATTTCTCTAAAATCTTGGTAAATAAGCCGTTTTCGGAGGAAATTTTGGCTTAATCTGGAAGCCTTGTTGAAAATCTTGCTATATAAGCTTTTTTGGAACAAATTTCGCCTTATTTTGGAATATTTTTAAAAATCTTGCCAAATTAGTCGTTTTTGGACCAAATTTCGGCTTAATTTGGTAGATTTTTTGGAAAATCTTGCTAAATAAGCCGTTATCGGAGCAAATTTCGGCTTATTTCGGATGATTTTTCAGAAATCTTGTTAAGTACGGCGTTTTGGATCAAATGTCGGCTAAATTAAGAAGATTTTTTCGAGTATCTTGCTAAATATGGCGTTTTCAGAGCAATTTTTGGCATAAATTGGATGATTTATCGAAAATCTTGCCAAATTAACCGTTTTCGGAAGAAATTTCGGCTTAATTTGGAAGATTTTTTTCGAAAATCTTGTCGAAAAAGACGTTTATAGAGGATATTTTGGTTTTATTTGGAAGATTTATCCAAAATCTTGCTAAATAAGACGTTTTCGGAGAAAATTTCGGCTAAATTAAGGAGATATTTTCGAAAATCTTGCCAAATAAGACCTTTATTGAAGAAATTTCGGCTTTATTTGGAATTATTATCTAAAATCTTGTTAAATAAGCCGTTTTCGGGACAAATGTTGGCTTAATTTGGAAGATTTTTTCTAAAATCTTGCTAAATAAGCTGTTTTCGGAGCAAATTTCTGCTTAATTCGGAGGATTTTCAGAAATCTATTCAAATAAGGCGTTTTTCGGATCAAATTTCGGGTAAATTTAGAAGATGTTTTTGAAAATCTTGCTAAATAAGCCGTTGTCAAAGCAAATTTCGGCTCAATTTGGAAGATTTTTTCGATGATCTTGCTAAATAAGCCGTTTTCGGAACAAAATTTGGTTTATTTTGGAAGATTTTTCAGAAAGCTTGTCAAATAAGGCGTTTTCGGATCAAATTTCGGCTAAATTTAGAAAATTTTTTCGAAAATCCTGAAAAATAAGCCGTTTTAAGAGCAAATTTTGCCTTATCTGGATGATTTTCCGACAATCCTGCCGAATAAACCGTTTTCGGAGTAAATTTAGCTTATTTTGGAAGATTTTTCTAAAATCTTGCAAAATAGGGCGTTTTCGGGGCAAATTTCGGCTTATTTTGGAAGATTTTTTCGAAAATCTTGCCAAATTACACCTTTATTGAGGAAATTTCGGCTTTATTTGGAATTTTTATCAAAAATCTTGCTAAATAAGCCGTTTTCGGGACAAATGTTGGCTTAATTTGGAATATTTTTTCTAAAATATTGCTAAAATAGCTGTTTTAGGAGCAAATTTCTGCTTATTTCGGAGGATTTTCAGAAATCTTGTCAAATACGGCGTATTTCGGATCAAATTTCGGGTAAATTTAGTGATGTTTTCGAAAATCTTGCTAAATAAGCCGTTTTCGGAACAAAATTTGGTTTATTTTGGAAGATTTTTCAGAAAGCTTGTCAAATAAGGCGTTTTCGGATCAAATTTCGGCTAAATTTAGAAAATTTTTTCGAAAATCCTGAAAAATAAGCCGTTTTAAGAGCAAATTTTGCCTTAATTTGGATGATTTTCCGAAAATCCTGCCGAATAAACCGTTTTCGGAGGAGATTTCAGCTTAATTTGGAAGATTTTTTCGATAATATTGTCAAATAAGCCGTTTATAGAGGAAATTTCGGCTTTATTTGGACGATTTATCTAAGATCTTGCTAAATAAGCCGTTTTTGGATAAAATTTCTGCTTTATTTGGAAGATTTTTTCGAAAATCTTGCTAAATAAATCGTTTTCGGATCAAATTTCGGCTAAATTAAGGAGATATTTTCGAAAATCTTGCCAAATAAGACCTTTATTGAGGAAATTTCGGCTTTATTTGGAATTTTTATGAAAAATCATGCTAAATAAGCCGTTTTCGGATCAAATTTTGGCTAAATTTAGAAGATTTTTCCCAAAATCTTGCCATATAAACCGTTTTCGGAGCAATTTTCGACTGAATTTGGAAGTTTTTTCGAAAATCTTGCGAAATTAGACCTTTATTGAGGAAATTTCGGCTTTATTTGGAATTTTTATCAAAAATCTTGCTAAATAAGCCGTTTTCGGAGCAAATGTTGGCTTAGTCTGGAAGATTCTTACGAAAATCTTGCTAAATATGCTGTTTTAGGAGCAAAGTTCTCCTTATTTTGAAAGATTTTTCAGAAATCTTGCCAAATAAGGCGTTTTCGGATCAAATTTCGGGTAAATTTAGGAGATTTCTTCGAAAGTCTTACTAAATAAGCCGTTTTCAGAGCAAATTTCGGCTTAATTTGGAAGATTTTTCCGAAAATCTTGTCAAATAAGCCGTTTATAGAGGAAATTTCGGCTTTATTTGGAAGATTTATCTAACATCTTGCTAAATAAGCCATTTTCGGGGTAAATTTCGGCTTATTTTGGATGATATTTCAAAAATCTTGCCAACTAAGGGTTTTCGGATCAAATTTCGGGTAAATTTAGGAGATTTTTTCGAACGTCTTACTAAATAAGCAGTTTTCAGAGCAAATTTCGGCTTAATTAGGATGATTTTCGGAAAATCATGCCAAATAAACCTTTTCCCGGAGAGGAAAATCTTGCTAATTAAGCCGTTTTCAGAGCAAAATTTGGCTTAATTTGGATGACTTTTCGAAAATCTTGACAAATAAGACGTTTATAGTGGAAATTCTGTTTTATTTGGAAGATTTATCTAAAAGCTTTCTAAATAAGCCGATTTCGGAGCAAATTTTGACTTAATCTTGAAGATTTGCTGAAAAGTTTGCTAAATAAGCTGTTTTTGGAGCAAATTTCGCCTTATTTTGGAAGGTTTTTTTCGAATATCTTGCTTAATAAGCCGTTTTCAGAACAAATTTCGGCTTAATTTGGATGATATTCCGAAAATCTTGCTAAATAAGCCGTTTTCGGAGAAAATTTTGGCATAACTTGTAAGATTTTTTCGAAAATTTTGTCAAATAAGACGTTTATAGAGGAAATTTCGTCTTTATTTGGACGATTTATCTAAGATCTTGCTAAATAAGCCGTATTCGGAGCAAATGTTTGGCTTAATCTGGAAGATTTGTTGAATATGTTGCTAAATATGCTGTTTTTGGAGCAAATTCGGCTTAATTTGATAGATTTTTCAGAACTCTTGCCAAATAAGGCGTTTACGGATTAAATTTCGGGTAAATTTAGAAGATTTTTCCCAAAATTTGCTAAATAAGTCGTTCTCAGAGCAAATTTCGGCTTAATTTGGATGATTTGTTGAAAATCTTGCTAAAAAAGCTTTTTTGGAGCAAATTTCGCCTTATTTTGGAATATTTTTCAAAAATCTTGCCATATTAGACCTTTATTGAGGAAATTTCGGCTTTATTTGGAATTTTTATCAAAAATCTTGCTAAATAAGCCGTTCTCGGAGCAAATGTTGGCTTAGTCTGGAAGATTCTTTCAGAAATCTTGCCAAATAAGGCGTTTTCGGATCAAATTTCGGGTAAATTTAGGAGATTTTTTCGAAAGTCTTACTAAATAAGCCGTTTTCAGAGCAAATTTCGGCTTAATTTGGAAGATTTTTCCGAAAATCTTGTCAAATAAGACGTTCATACAGGAAATTTTGGCTATATTTGGATGATTTATCTAAACTCTTGCTAAATAAGTCGTTTTTGGAGTAAATTTCCGCTTATTTTGGAAGATTTATCTAAAATCTTGCTTAATAAGCCGTTTTCGGAGTAAATCTGCTTATTTTGGAAGATTTTTCAAAAATCTAGCCAAATAACCCGTTTTCAGAGCAAAGAAAGATTTATCTAAAATCTTTCTTTTTAGAAAGATTTATCTAAAATCTTTCTAAATAAGCCGATTTCGGAGCAAATTTTGACTTAATCTTGAAGATTTGCTGAAAAGTTTGCTAAATAAGCTGTTTTTGGAGCAAATTTCGCCTTATTTTGGTAGGTTTTTTTCGAATATCTTGCTTAATAAGCCGTTTTCAGAACAAATTTCGGCTTAATTTGGATGATATTCCGAAAATCTTGCTAAATAAGCCGTTTTCGGAGGAAATTTTGGCTAAATTTAAAAGATTTTCTCAAAAATTCTACAAAATAAGTTGATTTCAGAGGAAATTTTGCCTTAATTTGGATGATTTTCCGAAAATCTTGCCAAATAAACCGTTTTCGGTGCGATTTTTGGCTTAATTCGGAAGATTTTTTTGAAAATCTTGTCAAATAAGACGTTTGTAGAGGAAATTTCGGCTTTTTTGGAAGATTTCTCTAAAATCTTGGTAAATAAGCCGTTTTCGGAGGAAATTTTGGCTTAATCTGGAAGATTTGTTGAAAATCTTGCTATATAAGCTTTTTTGGAACAAATGTCGCCTTATTTTGGAATATTTTTCAAAAATCTTGCCAAATTAGCCGTTTTTGGACCAAATTTCGGCTTAATTTGGTATATTTTTTGGAAAATCTTGCTAAATAAGCCGTTATCGGAGCGAATTTCGGCTTATTTCGGAAGATTTTTCAGAAATCTTGTTAAATAAGGCGATTTGGATAAAATGTCGGCTAAATTAAGAAGATTTTTTCGAGTATCTTGCTAAATATGGCGTTTTCAGAGCAATTTTTGGCATAAATTGGATGATTTATCGAAAATCTTGCCAAATTAACCGTTTTCGGAAGAAATTTCGGCTTAATTTGGAAGATTTTTTTCGAAAATCTTGTCGAATAAGACGTTTATAGAGGAAATTTTGGTTATATTTGGAAGATTTATCCAAAATCTTGCTAAATAAGCCGTTTTCGGAGAAAATTTTGGAATAACTTGGAAGTTTTCTTCGAAAATCTTGTCAAATAAGACGTTTAAAGAGGAAATTTCGGTTTTATTCGGAAGATTTATCTAAAATCTTGCTAAATATGCCGTTTTCGGAGCAAATTTCTGCTTTATTTGGAAGATTTTTTCGAAAATCTTGCTAAGTAAATCGTTTTCGGATCAAATTTCGGCTAAATTAAGGAGATATTTACGAAAATCTTGCCAAATAAGACCTTTATTTGAAAAATTTCGGCTTTATTTGGAATTATTATCTAAAATCTTGCTAAATAAGCCGTTTTCGGGACAAATGTTGGCTTAATTTGGAAGATTTTTTCTAAAATCTTGCTAAATAAGCTGTTTTCGGAGCAAATTTCTGCTTATTTCGGAGGATTTTCAGAAATCTTGTCAAATAAGGCGTTTTTCGGATCAAATTTCGGGTAAATTTAGAAGATGTTTTCGAAAATCTTGCTAAATAAGCCGTTGTCAAAGCAAATTTCGGCTCAATTTGGAAGATTTTTTCGATGATCTTGCTAAATAAGGCGTTTTCGGATCAAATTTCGGCTAAATTTAGAAAATTTTTTCGAAAATCCTGAAAAATAAGCCGTTTAAGAGCAAATTTTGCCTTAATTTGGATGATTTTCCGAAAATCATGACAAATAAACCGTTTTCGGAGGAAATTTCGGCTTAATTTGGAAGATTTATCTAAAATCTTGCTAAATAAGCTGTTTTCGGAGTAAATTTCGGCTTATTTTGGAAGTTTTTTTCGAAAATCTTGTCAAATACGCCGTTTATAGAGAAAATTTCGGCTTTATTTGGAAGATTTATCTAAAAGCTTGCGAAATAAGCCGTTTTCGGAGTAAATTTCGGGTTATTTTGGAAGATACTTAAAAAATATTGCCAAATAAGGCGTTTTCGGATCAAATTTCGTCTAAATTTAGAAAATTTTTCCGAAAATCTTGCTAATTAAGCCGTTTTCAGAGCAAATTTTGGCTTAATTTGGATGACTTTTCGAAAATCTTGACAAATAAGACTTTTATAGTAGAAATTCTGTTCTATATGGAAGATTTATCTAAAATCTTTCTAAATAAGCCGATTTCGGAGCAAATTTTGACTTAATCTTGAAGATTTGCTGAAAAGTTTGCTAAATAAGCTGTTTTTGGAGCAAATTTCGCCTTATTTTGGAAGGTTTTTTTCGAATATCTTGCTTAATAAGCCGTTTTCAGAACAAATTTCGGCTTAATTTGGATGATATTCCGAAAATCTTGCTAAATAAGCCGTTTTCGGAGGAAATTTTGGCTAAATTTAAAAGATTTTCTCAAAAATTCTACAAAATAAGTTGATTTCAGAGGAAAATTTGCCTTAATTTGGATGATTTTCCGAAAATCTTGCCAAATAAACCGTTTTCGGTGCGATTTTTGGCTTAATTCGGAAGATTTTTTTGAAAATCTTGTCAAATAAGACGTTTGTAGAGTAAATTTCGGCTTTATTTGGAAGATTTCTCTAAAATCTTGGTAAATAAGCCGTTTTCGGAGGAAATTTTGGCTTAATCTGGAAGATTTGTTGAACATCTTGCTATATAAGCTTTTTTGGAACAAATGTCGCCTTATTTTGGAATATTTTTCAAAAATCTTGCCAAATTAGCCGTTTTTGGACCAAATTTCGGCTTAATTTGGTAGATTTTTTGGAAAATCTTGCTAAATAAGCCGTTATCGGAGCAAATTTCGGCTTATTTCGGAAGATTTTTCAGAAATCTTGTTAAATAAGACGATTTGGATCAAATGTCGGCTAAATTAAGAAGATTTTTTCGAGTATCTTGCTAAATATGGTGTTTTCAGAGCAATTTTTGGCATAAATTGGATGATTTATCGAAAATCTTGCCAAATTAACCGTTTTCGGAAGAAATTTCGGCTTAATTTGGAAGATTTTTTTCGAAAATCTTGTCGAATAAGACGTTTATAGCGGAAATTTTGGTTTTATTTGGAAGATTTATCCAAAATCTTGCTAAATAAGCCGTTTTCGGAGAAAATTTTGGAATAACTTGGAAGTTTTCTTCGAAAATCTTGTCAATTAAGACGTTTAAAGAGGAAATTTCGGTTTTATTTGGAAGATTTATCTAAAATCTTGCTAAATATGCCGTTTTCGGAGCAAATTTCTGCTTTATTTGGAAGATTTTTTCGAAAATCTTGCTAAGTAAATCGTTTTCGGATCAAATTTCGGCTAAATTAAGGAGATATTTACGAAAATCTTGCCAAATAAGACCTTTATTTGAAAAATTTCGGCTTTATTTGGAATTATTATCTAAAATCTTGCTAAATAAGCTGTTTTCGGAGCAAATTTCTGCTTATTTCGGAGGATTTTCAGAAATCTTGTCAAATAAGGCGTTTTTCGGATCAAATTTCGGGTAAATTTAGAAGATGTTTTCGAAAATCTTGCTAAATAAGCCGTTGTCAAAGCAAATTTCGGCTCAATTTGGAAGATTTTTTCGATGATCTTGCTAAATAAGGCGTTTTCGGATCAAATTTCGGCTAAATTTAGAAAATTTTTTCGAAAATCCTGAAAAATAAGCCGTTTAAGAGCAAATTTTGCCTTAATTTGGATGATTTTCCGAAAATCATGACAAATAAACCGTTTTCGGAGGAAATTTCGGCTTAATTTGGAAGATTTATCTAAAATCTTGCTAAATAAGCTGTTTTCGGAGTAAATTTCGGCTTATTTTGGAAGTTTTTTTCGAAAATCTTGTCAAATACGCCGTTTATAGAGAAAATTTCGGCTTTATTTGGAAGATTTATCTAAGATCTTGCTAAATAAGCCGTTTTTGGATAAAATTTCTGCTTTATTTGGAAGATTTTTTCGAAAATCTTGCTAAATAAATCGTTTTCGGATCAAATTTCGGCTAAATTAAGGAGATATTTTCGAAAATCTTGCCAAATAAGACCTTTATTGAGGAAATTTCGGCTTTATTTGGAATTTTTATGAAAAATCATGCTAAATAAGCCGTTTTCGGATCAAATTTTGGCTAAATTTAGAAGATTTTCCCAAAATCTTGCCATATAAACCGTTTTCGGAGCAATTTTCGACTGAATTTGGAAGTTTTTTCGAAAATCTTGCGAAATTAGACCTTTATTGAGGAAATTTCGGCTTTATTTGGAATTTTTATCAATAATCTTGCTAAATAAGCCGTTTTCGGAGCAAATGTTGGCTTAGTCTGGAAGATTCTTACGAAAATCTTGCTAAATATGCTGTTTTAGGAGCAAAGTTCTTCTTATTTTGAAAGATTTTTCAGAAATCTTGCCAAATAAGGCGTTTTCGGATCAAATTTCGGGTAAATTTAGGAGATTTCTTCGAAAGTCTTACTAAATAAGCCGTTTTCAGAGCAAATTTCGGCTTAATTTGGAAGATTTTTCCGAAAATCTTGTCAAATAAGCCGTTTATAGAGGAAATTTCGGCTTTATTTGGAAGATTTATCTAACATCTTGCTAAATAAGCCATTTTCGGGGTAAATTTCGGCTTATTTTGGATGATATTTCAAAAATCTTGCCAACTAAGGGTTTTCGGATCAAATTTCGGGTAAATTTAGGAGATTTTTTCGAAAGTCTTACTAAATAAGCAGTTTTCAGAGCAAATTTCGGCTTAATTAGGATGATTTTCGGAAAATCATGCCAAATAAACCTTTTCCCGGAGAGGAAAATCTTGCTAATTAAGCCGTTTTCAGAGCAAAATTTGGCTTAATTTGGATGACTTTTCGAAAATCTTGACAAATAAGACGTTTATAGTGGAAATTCTGTTTTATTTGGAAGATTTATCTAAAAGCTTTCTAAATAAGCCGATTTCGGAGCAAATTTTGACTTAATCTTGAAGATTTGCTGAAAAGTTTGCTAAATAAGCTGTTTTTGGAGCAAATTTCGCCTTATTTTGGAAGGTTTTTTTCGAATATCTTGCTTAATAAGCCGTTTTCAGAACAAATTTCGGCTTAATTTGGATGATATTCCGAAAATCTTGCTAAATAAGCCGTTTTCGGAGAAAATTTTGGCATAACTTGTAAGATTTTTTCGAAAATTTTGTCAAATAAGACGTTTATAGAGGAAATTTCGTCTTTATTTGGACGATTTATCTAAGATCTTGCTAAATAAGCCGTATTCGGAGCAAATGTTTGGCTTAATCTGGAAGATTTGTTGAATATGTTGCTAAATATGCTGTTTTTGGAGCAAATTCGGCTTAATTTGATAGATTTTTCAGAACTCTTGCCAAATAAGGCGTTTACGGATTAAATTTCGGGTAAATTTAGAAGATTTTTCCCAAAATTTGCTAAATAAGTCGTTCTCAGAGCAAATTTCGGCTTAATTTGGATGATTTGTTGAAAATCTTGCTAAAAAAGCTTTTTTGGAGCAAATTTCGCCTTATTTTGGAATATTTTTCAAAAATCTTGCCATATTAGACCTTTATTGAGGAAATTTCGGCTTTATTTGGAATTTTTATCAAAAATCTTGCTAAATAAGCCGTTCTCGGAGCAAATGTTGGCTTAGTCTGGAAGATTCTTTCAGAAATCTTGCCAAATAAGGCGTTTTCGGATCAAATTTCGGGTAAATTTAGGAGATTTTTTCGAAAGTCTTACTAAATAAGCCGTTTTCAGAGCAAATTTCGGCTTAATTTGGAAGATTTTTCCGAAAATCTTGTCAAATAAGACGTTCATACAGGAAATTTTGGCTTTATTTGGATGATTTATCTAAACTCTTGCTAAATAAGTCGTTTTTGGAGTAAATTTCCGCTTATTTTGGAAGATTTATCTAAAATCTTGCTTAATAAGCCGTTTTCGGAGTAAATCTGCTTATTTTGGAAGATTTTTCAAAAATATAGCCAAATAACCCGTTTTCAGAGCAAAGAAAGATTTATCTAAAATCTTTCTTTTTAGAAAGATTTATCTAAAATCTTTCTAAATAAGCCGATTTCGGAGCAAATTTTGACTTAATCTTGAAGATTTGCTGAAAAGTTTGCTAAATAAGCTGTTTTTGGAGCAAATTTCGCCTTATTTTGGTAGGTTTTTTTCGAATATCTTGCTTAATAAGCCGTTTTCAGAACAAATTTCGGCTTAATTTGGATGATATTCCGAAAATCTTGCTAAATAAGCCGTTTTCGGAGGAAATTTTGGCTAAATTTAAAAGATTTTCTCAAAAATTCTACAAAATAAGTTGATTTCAGAGGAAATTTTGCCTTAATTTGGATGATTTTCCGAAAATCTTGCCAAATAAACCGTTTTCGGTGCGATTTTTGGCTTAATTCGGAAGATTTTTTTGAAAATCTTGTCAAATAAGACGTTTGTAGAGGAAATTTCGGCTTTTTTGGAAGATTTCTCTAAAATCTTGGTAAATAAGCCGTTTTCGGAGGAAATTTTGGCTTAATCTGGAAGATTTGTTGAAAATCTTGCTATATAAGCTTTTTTGGAACAAATGTCGCCTTATTTTGGAATATTTTTCAAAAATCTTGCCAAATTAGCCGTTTTTGGACCAAATTTCGGCTTAATTTGGTATATTTTTTGGAAAATCTTGCTAAATAAGCCGTTATCGGAGCGAATTTCGGCTTATTTCGGAAGATTTTTCAGAAATCTTGTTAAATAAGGCGATTTGGATAAAATGTCGGCTAAATTAAGAAGATTTTTTCGAGTATCTTGCTAAATATGGCGTTTTCAGAGCAATTTTTGGCATAAATTGGATGATTTATCGAAAATCTTGCCAAATTAACCGTTTTCGGAAGAAATTTCGGCTTAATTTGGAAGATTTTTTTCGAAAATCTTGTCGAATAAGACGTTTATAGAGGAAATTTTGGTTATATTTGGAAGATTTATCCAAAATCTTGCTAAATAAGCCGTTTTCGGAGAAAATTTTGGAATAACTTGGAAGTTTTCTTCGAAAATCTTGTCAAATAAGACGTTTAAAGAGGAAATTTCGGTTTTATTCGGAAGATTTATCTAAAATCTTGCTAAATATGCCGTTTTCGGAGCAAATTTCTGCTTTATTTGGAAGATTTTTTCGAAAATCTTGCTAAGTAAATCGTTTTCGGATCAAATTTCGGCTAAATTAAGGAGATATTTACGAAAATCTTGCCAAATAAGACCTTTATTTGAAAAATTTCGGCTTTATTTGGAATTATTATCTAAAATCTTGCTAAATAAGCCGTTTTCGGGACAAATGTTGGCTTAATTTGGAAGATTTTTTCTAAAATCTTGCTAAATAAGCTGTTTTCGGAGCAAATTTCTGCTTATTTCGGAGGATTTTCAGAAATCTTGTCAAATAAGGCGTTTTCCGGATCAAATTTCGGGTAAATTTAGAAGATGTTTTCGAAAATCTTGCTAAATAAGCCGTTGTCAAAGCAAATTTCGGCTCAATTTGGAAGATTTTTTCGATGATCTTGCTAAATAAGGCGTTTTCGGATCAAATTTCGGCTAAATTTAGAAAATTTTTTCAAAAATCCTGAAAAATAAGCCGTTTTAAGAGCAAATTTTGCCTTAATTTGGATGATTTTCCGAAAATCATGACAAATAAACCGTTTTCGGAGGAAATTTCGGCTTAATTTGGAAGATTTATCTAAAATCTTGCTAAATAAGCTGTTTCCGGAGTAAATTTCGGCTTATTTTGGAAGTTTTTTTCGAAAATCTTGTCAAATACGCCGTTTATAGAGAAAATTTCGGCTTTATTTGGAAGATTTATCTAAAAGCTTGCGAAATAAGCCGTTTTCGGAGTAAATTTCGGGTTATTTTGGAAGATACTTAAAAAATATTGCCAAATAAGGCGTTTTCGGATCAAATTTCGTCTAAATTTAGAAAATTTTTCCGAAAATCTTGCTAATTAAGCCGTTTTCAGAGCAAATTTTGGCTTAATTTGGATGACTTTTCGAAAATCTTGACAAATAAGACTTTTATAGTAGAAATTCTGTTCTATATGGAAGATTTATCTAAAATCTTTCTAAATAAGCCGATTTCGGAGCAAATTTTGACTTAATCTTGAAGATTTGCTGAAAAGTTTGCTAAATAAGCTGTTTTTGGAGCAAATTTCGCCTTATTTTGGAAGGTTTTTTTCGAATATCTTGCTTAATAAGCCGTTTTCAGAACAAATTTCGGCTTAATTTGGATGATATTCCGAAAATCTTGCTAAATAAGCCGTTTTCGGAGGAAATTTTGGCTAAATTTAAAAGATTTTCTCAAAAATTCTACAAAATAAGTTGATTTCAGAGGAAAATTTGCCTTAATTTGGATGATTTTCCGAAAATCTTGCCAAATAAACCGTTTTCGGTGCGATTTTTGGCTTAATTCGGAAGATTTTTTTGAAAATCTTGTCAAATAAGACGTTTGTAGAGTAAATTTCGGCTTTATTTGGAAGATTTCTCTAAAATCTTGGTAAATAAGCCGTTTTCGGAGGAAATTTTGGCTTAATCTGGAAGATTTGTTGAACATCTTGCTCTATAAGCTTTTTTGGAACAAATGTCGCCTTATTTTGGAATATTTTTCAAAAATCTTGCCAAATTAGCCGTTTTTGGACCAAATTTCGGCTTAATTTGGTAGATTTTTTGGAAAATCTTGCTAAATAAGCCGTTATCGGAGCAAATTTCGGCTTATTTCGGAATATTTTTCAGAAATCTTGTTAAATAAGACGATTTGGATCAAATGTCGGCTAAATTAAGAAGTTTTTTTCGAGTATCTTGCTAAATATGGTGTTTTCAGAGCAATTTTTGGCATAAATTGGATGATTTATCGAAAATCTTGCCAAATTAACCGTTTTCGGAAGAAATTTCGGCTTAATTTGGAAGATTTTTTTCGAAAATCTTGTCGAATAAGACGTTTATAGCGGAAATTTTGGTTTTATTTGGAAGATTTATCCAAAATCTTGCTAAATAAGCCGTTTTCGGAGAAAATTTTGGAATAACTTGGAAGTTTTCTTCGAAAATCTTGTCAATTAAGACGTTTAAAGAGGAAATTTCGGCTTTATTTGGAAGATTTATCTAAAATCTTGCTAAATAAGCCGTTTCGGAGCAAATTTCTGCTTTATTTGGAAGATTTTTTCGAAAATCTTGCTAAATAAATCGTTTTCGGATCAAATTTCGGCTAAATTAAGGAGATATTTTCGAAAATCTTGCCAAATAAGACCTTTATTGAAGAAATTTCGGCTTTATTTGGAATTATTATCTAAAGTCTTGCTAAATAAGCCGTTTTCGGGACAAATGTTGGCTTAATTTGGAAGATTTTTTCTAAAATCTTGCTAAATAAGCTGTTTTCGGAGCAAATTTCTGCTTAATTCGGAGGATTTTCAGAAATATATTCAAATAAGGCGTTTTTCGGATCAAATTTCGGGTAAATTTAGAAGATGTTTTTGAAAATCTTGCTAAATAAGCCGTTGTCAAAGCAAATTTCGGCTCAATTTGGAAGATTTTTTCGATGATCTTGCTAAATAAGCCGTTTTCGGAACAAAATTTGGTTTATTTTGGAAGATTTTTCAGAAAGCTTGTCAAATAAGGCGTTTTCGGATCAAATTTCGGCTAAATTTAGAAAATTTTTTCGAAAATCCTGAAAAATAAGCCGTTTTAAGAGCAAATTTTGCCTTATCTGGATGATTTTCCGACAATCCTGCCGAATAAACCGTTTTCGGAGTAAATTTAGCTTATTTTGGAAGATTTTTCTAAAATCTTGCAAAATAGGGCGTTTTCGGGGCAAATTTCGGCTTATTTTGGAAGATTTTTTCGAAAATCTTGCCAAATAAGACCTTTATTTGAAAAATTTCGGCTTTATTTGGAATTATTATCTAAAATCTTGCTAAATAAGCCGTTTTCGGGACAAATGTTGGCTTAATGTGGATGATTTGTTGAAGATCTTGCTAAATAAGCTGTTTTCGGAGCAAATTTCTGCTTATTTCGGAGGATTTTCAGAAATCTTGTCAAATAAGGCGTTTTTCGGATCAAATTTCGGGTAAATTTAGAAGATGTTTTCGAAAATCTTGCTAAATAAGCCGTTGTCAAAGCAAATTTCGGCTCAATTTGGAAGATTTTTTCGATGATCTTGCTAAATAAGGCGTTTTCGGATCAAATTTCGGCTAAATTTAGAAAATTTTTTCGAAAATCCTGAAAAATAAGCCGTTTAAGAGCAAATTTTGCCTTAATTTGGATGATTTTCCGAAAATCATGACAAATAAACCGTTTTCGGAGGAAATTTCGGCTTAATTTGGAAGATTTATCTAAAATCTTGCTAAATAAGCTGTTTTCGGAGTAAATTTCGGCTTATTTTGGAAGTTTTTTTCGAAAATCTTGTCAAATACGCCGTTTATAGAGAAAATTTCGGCTTTATTTGGAAGATTTATCTAAAAGCTTGCGAAATAAGCCGTTTTCGGAGTAAATTTCGGGTTATTTTGGAAGATACTTAAAAAATATTGCCAAATAAGGCGTTTTCGGATCAAATTTCGTCTAAATTTAGAAAATTTTTCCGAAAATCTTGCTAATTAAGCCGTTTTCAGAGCAAATTTTGGCTTAATTTGGATGACTTTTCGAAAATCTTGACAAATAAGACTTTTATAGTAGAAATTCTGTTCTATATGGAAGATTTATCTAAAATCTTTCTAAATAAGCCGATTTCGGAGCAAATTTTGACTTAATCTTGCAGATTTGCTGAAAAGTTTGCTAAATAAGCTGTTTTTGGAGCAAATTTCGCCTTATTTTGGAAGGTTTTTTTCGAATATCTTGCTTAATAAGCCGTTTTCAGAACAAATTTCGGCTTAATTTGGATGATATTCCGAAAATCTTGCTAAATAAGCCGTTTTCGGAGGAAATTTTGGCTGAATTTAAAAGATTTTCTCAAAAATTCTACAAAATAAGTTGATTTCAGAGGAAATTTTGCCTTAATTTGGATGATTTTCCGAAAATCTTGCCAAATAAACCGTTTTCGGTGCGATTTTTGGCTTAATTCGGAAGATTTTTTTGAAAATCTTGTCAAATAAGACGTTTGTAGAGGAAATTTCGGCTTTATTTGGAAGATTTCTCTAAAATCTTGGTAAATAAGCCGTTTTCGGAGGAAATTTTGGCTTAATCTGGAAGCTTTGTTGAAAATCTTGCTATATAAGCTTTTTTGGAACAAATTTCGCCTTATTTTGGAATATTTTTAAAAATCTTGCCAAATTAGTCGTTTTTGGACCAAATTTCGGCTTAATTTGGTAGATTTTTTGGAAAATCTTGCTAAATAAGCCGTTATCGGAGCAAATTTCGGCTTATTTCGGAATATTTTTCAGAAATCTTGTTAAATAAGACGATTTGGATCAAATGTCGGCTAAATTAAGAAGTTTTTTTCGAGTATCTTGCTAAATATGGTGTTTTCAGAGCAATTTTTGGCATAAATTGGATGATTTATCGAAAATCTTGCCAAATTAACCGTTTTCGGAAGAAATTTCGGCTTAATTTGGAAGATTTTTTTCGAAAATCTTGTCGAATAAGACGTTTATAGCGGAAATTTTGGTTTTATTTGGAAGATTTATCCAAAATCTTGCTAAATAAGCCGTTTTCGGAGAAAATTTTGGAATAACTTGGAAGTTTTCTTCGAAAATCTTGTCAATTAAGACGTTTAAAGAGGAAATTTCGGCTTTATTTGGAAGATTTATCTAAAATCTTGCTAAATAAGCCGTTTCGGAGCAAATTTCTGCTTTATTTGGAAGATTTTTTCGAAAATCTTGCTAAATAAATCGTTTTCGGATCAAATTTCGGCTAAATTAAGGAGATATTTTCGAAAATCTTGCCAAATAAGACCTTTATTGAAGAAATTTCGGCTTTATTTGGAATTATTATCTAAAGTCTTGCTAAATAAGCCGTTTTCGGGACAAATGTTGGCTTAATTTGGAAGATTTTTTCTAAAATCTTGCTAAATAAGCTGTTTTCGGAGCAAATTTCTGCTTAATTCGGAGGATTTTCAGAAATATATTCAAATAAGGCGTTTTTCGGATCAAATTTCGGGTAAATTTAGAAGATGTTTTTGAAAATCTTGCTAAATAAGCCGTTGTCAAAGCAAATTTCGGCTCAATTTGGAAGATTTTTTCGATGATCTTGCTAAATAAGCCGTTTTCGGAACAAAATTTGGTTTATTTTGGAAGATTTTTCAGAAAGCTTGTCAAATAAGGCGTTTTCGGATCAAATTTCGGCTAAATTTAGAAAATTTTTTCGAAAATCCTGAAAAATAAGCCGTTTTAAGAGCAAATTTTGCCTTATCTGGAAGATTTTCCGACAATCCTGCCGAATAAACCGTTTTCGGAGTAAATTTAGCTTATTTTGGAAGATTTTTCTAAAATCTTGCAAAATAGGGCGTTTTCGGGGCAAATTTCGGCTTATTTTGGAAGATTTTTTCGAAAATCTTGCCAAATTACACCTTTATTGAGGAAATTTCGGCTTTATTTGGAATTTTTATCAAAAATCTTGCTAAATAAGCCGTTTTCGGATCAAATTTTGGCTAAATTTAGAAGATTTTTCCCAAAATCTTGCCATATAAACCGTTTTCGGAGCAATTTTCGACTGAATTTGGAAGTTTTTTCGAAAATCTTGCCAAATTAGACCTTTATTGAGGAAATTTCGGCTTTATTTGGAATTTTTATCAAAAATCTTGTTAAATAAGCCGTTTTCGGAGCAAATGTTGGCTTAGTCTGGAAGATTCTTACGAAAATCTTGCTAAATATGCTGTTTTAGGAGCAAAGTTCTCCTTATTTTGGAAGATTTTTCAGAAATCTTGCCAAATAAGGCGTTTTCGGATCAAATTTCGGGTAAATTTAGGAGATTTCTTCGAAAGTCTTACTAAATAAGCCGTTTTCAGAGCAAATTTCGGCTTAATTTGGAAGATTTTTCCGAAAATCTTGTCAAATAAGCCGTTTATAGAGGAAATTTCGGCTTCATTTGGAAGATTTATCTAACATCTTGCTAAATAAGCCATTTTCGGAGTAAATTTCGGCTTATTTTGGAAGATATTTCAAAAATCTTGCCAACTAAGGCGTTTTCGGATCAAATTTCGGCTAAATTTAGAAGATTTTTTCGAAAATCTTGCTAAATAAGCCGTTTTCAGAGCAAATTTCGGCTTAATTAGGATGATTTTCGGAAAATCTTGCCAAATAATTCTTTTTCGGAGAAAATTTTGGCATAACTTGTAAGATTTTTTTGAAAATCTTGTCAAATAAGACGTTTATAGAGGTAATTTCGGGTTTTTTTTGCACGATTTATCTAAGATCTTGCTAAATAAGCCGTTTTTGGATCAAATTTCTGGTTTATTTGGAAGATTTTTTCGAAAATCTTGCTAAATAAATCGTTTTCGGATCAAATTTCAGCTAAATTAAGGAGATATTTTCGAAAATCTTGCCAAATATGACCTTTATTGATGAAATTACGGCTTTATTTGGAATTATTATCTAAAATCTTGCTTAACAAGCTGTTTTCGGAGCAAATTTCTGCTTATTTCGGAGGATTTTTTGAAATCTGGTCAAATAAGGCGTTTTTCGGATCAAATTTCGGGTAAATTTAGAAGATGTTTTCGAAAATCTTGCTAAATACGCCGTTGTCAAAGCAAATTTCGGCTCAATTTGGAAGATTTTTTCGATGATCTTGCTAAATAAGCCGTTTTCGGAACAAAATTTGGTTTATTTTGGAAGATTTTTCAGAAAGCTTGTCAAATAAGGCGTTTTCGGATCAAACTTCGGTTAAATTTAGAAAATTTTTTCGAAAATCCTGAAAAATAAGCCGTTTTAAGAGCAAATTTTGCCTTAATTTGGATGATTTTCCGAAAATCCTGCCGAATAAACCGTTTTCGGAGGAAATTTCAGCTTAATTTGGAAGATTTTTTCGATAATATTGTCAAATAAGCCGTTTATAGAGGAAATTTCGGCTTTATTTGGAAGATTTATCTAAAATCTTGCTAAATATGCCGTTTTCGGAGTAAATTTCGGCTTATTTTGGAAGATTTTTTCGAAAATCTTGCTAAATAAATCGTTTTCGGAGCAAATTTCGGCTAAATTAAGGAGATATTTTCGAAAATCTTGCCAAATATGACCTTTAAAGAAGAAATTACGGCTCTATTTGGAATTATTATCTAAAATCTTGCTAAATAAGCCGTTTTCGGATCAAATTTCGGCTAAATTTAGAAGATTTTTCCCAAAATCTTGTCAAATAAGACGTTTATAGAGGAAATTTTGTCTTTATTTGGACGATTTATCTAAGATCTTGCTAAATAAGCCGTATTCGGAGCAAATGTTTGGCTTAATCTGGAAGATTTGTTGAATATGTTGCTAAATATGCTGTTTTTGGAGCAAATTCGGCTTAATTTGATAGATTTTTCAGAACTCTTGCCAAATAAGGCGTTTACGGATTAAATTTCGGGTAAATTTAGAAGATTTTTCCCAAAATTTGCTAAATAAGTCGTTCTCAGAGCAAATTTCGGCTTAATTTGGATGATTTGTTGAAAATCTTGCTAAAAAAGCTTTTTCGGAGTAAATTTCGGCTTATTTTGGAAGATTTTTCAAAATTCTTGCCAAATAGGGCGTTTTTGGAGCAAATTTTGGCTTATTTTGGATAGGTTTTCAGAAATCTTGCCAAATAAGGTGTTTTCGGATCAAATTTAGGCTAAATTTAGAGGATTCTTTCGAAAATCTTGCTAAATAAGCCGTTTTTAGAGCAAATTTCGGCTGAATTTGGATGATTTTCCGAAAATCATGCCAAATAAACCGTTTTAGGAGAAAATTTTGCCATAACATGGAAGATTTTTTTGAAAATCTTGTCAAATAAGACGTTTATAGAGGAAATTTTGGCTTTATTTGGAAGATTTATCTAAAATCTTGCTATACAAGCCGTTTTCGGAGCAAATGTTTAGCTTAATCTGGAAGATTTGTTGAATATGTTGCTATATATGCTGTTTTTGGAGCAAATTTCGGCTTAATTTGATAGATTTTTCAGAACTCTTGCCAAATAAGGCGTTTACGGATTAAATTTCGGGTAAATTTAGAAGCTTTTTCCCAAAATTTGCTAAATAAGTCGTTCTCAGAGCAAATTTCGGCTTAATTTGGATGATTTGTTGAAAATCTTGCTAAAAAAGCTTTTTTGGAGCAAATTTCGCCTTATTTTGGAATATTTTTCAAAAATCTTGCCATATTAGCCGTTTTTGGACCAAACTTCGGCTTAATTTGGTAGATTTTTTCGAGAATCTTGCTAGGTATGCCATTTTCAGAGCAAATTTCTGCTTATTTTGGACGTTTTTCAGAAATCTTGCCAAATAAGACGTTATCGGAGGAAATTTCTGCTTAATTTGGATGATTTTTTCGAAAATCTTTTCAAATAAGACGTTCATACAGGAAATTTTGGCTTTATTTGGATGATTTATCTAAACTCTTGCTAAATAAGTCGTTTTTGGAGTAAATTTCCGCTTATTTTGGAAGATTTATCTAAAATCTTGCTTAATAAGCCGTTTTCGGAGTAAATCTGCTTATTTTGGAAGATTTTTCAAAAATCTAGCCAAATAAGCCGTTTTCAGAGCAAATTTCGGCTTAATTAGGATGATTTTCGGAAAATCTTGCCAAATAAACCGTTTTCGGTGCGATTTTTGGCTTAATTCGGAAGATTTTTTTGAAAATCTTGTCAAATAAGACGTTTGTAGAGGAAATTACGGCTTTATTTGGAAGATTTCTCTAAAATCTTGGTAAATAAGCCGTTTTCGGAGGAAATTTTGGCTTAATCTGGAAGATTTGTTGAACATCTTGCTATATAAGCTTTTTTGGAACAAATGTCGCCTTATTTTGGAATATTTTTCAAAAATCTTGCCAAATTAGCCGTTTTTGGACCAAATTTCGGCTTAATTTGGTAGATTTTTTGGAAAATCTTGCTAAATAAGCCGTTATCGGAGCAAATTTCGGCTTATTTCGGAAGATTTTTCAGAAATATTGTTAAATAAGACGATTTGGATCAAATGTCGGCTAAATTAAGAAGATTTTTTCGAGTATCTTGCTAAATATGGTGTTTTCAGAGCAATTTTTGGCATAAATTGGATGATTTATCGAAAATCTTGCCAAATTAACCGTTTTCGGAAGAAATTTCGGCTTAATTTGGAAGATTTTTTTCGAAAATCTTGTCGAATAAGACGTTTATAGCGGAAATTTTGGTTTTATTTGGAAGATTTATCCAAAATCTTGCTAAATAAGCCGTTTTCGGAGAAAATTTTGGAATAACTTGGAAGTTTTCTTCAAAAATCTTGTCAATTAAGACGTTTAAAGAGGAAATTTCGGTTTTATTTGGAAGATTTATCTAAAATCTTGCTAAATATGCCGTTTTCGGAGCAAATTTCTGCTTTATTTGGAAGATTTTTTCGAAAATCTTGCTAAGTAAATCGTTTTCGGATCAAATTTCGGCTAAATTAAGGAGATATGTTCGAAAATCTTGCCAAATAAGACCTTTATTTGAAAAATTTCGGCTTTATTTGGAATTATTATCTAAAATCCTGCTAAATATGCCGTTTTCGGGACAAATGTTGGCTTAATTTGGAAGATTTTTTCTAAAATCTTGCTAAATAAGCTGTTTTCGGAGCAAATTTCTGCTTATTTCAGAGGATTTTCAGAAATCTTGTCAAATAAGGCGTTTTTCGGATCAAATTTCGGGTAAATTTAGAAGATGTTTTCGAAAATCTTGCTAAATAAGCCGTTGTCAAAGCAAATTTCGGCTCAATTTGGAAGATTTTTTCGATGATCTTGCTAAATAAGGCGTTTTCGGATCAAATTTCGGCTAAATTTAGAAAATTTTTTCGAAAATCCTGAAAAATAAGCCGTTTAAGAGCAAATTTTGCCTTAATTTGGATGATTTTCCGAAAATCCTGACAAATAAACCGTTTTCGGAGGAAATTTCGGCTTAATTTGGAAGATTTATCTAAAATCTTGCTAAATAAGCTGTTTTCGGAGTAAATTTCGGCTTATTTTGGAGGTTTTTTTCGAAAATCTTGTCAAATACGCCGTTTATAGAGAAAATTTCGGCTTTATTTGGAAGATTTACCTAAAAGCTTGCGAAATAAGCCGTTTTCGGAGTAAATTTCGGGTTATTTTGGAAGATACTTAAAAAATATTGCCAAATAAGGCGTTTTCGGATCAAATTTCGTCTAAATTTAGAAAATTTTTCCGAAAATCTTGCTAATTAAGCCGTTTTCAGAGCAAATTTTGGCTTAATTTGGATGACTTTTCGAAAATCTTGACAAATAAGACTTTTATAGTAGAAATTCTGTTCTATATGGAAGATTTATCTAAAATCTTTCTAAATAAGCCGATTTCGGGCAAATTTTGACTTAATCTTGAAGATTTGCTGAAAAGTTTGCTAAATAAGCTGTTTTTGGAGCAAATTTCGCCTTATTTTGGAAGGTTTTTTTCGAATATCTTGCTTAATAAGCCGTTTTCAGAACAAATTTCGGCTTAATTTGGATGATATTCCGAAAATCTTGCTAAATAAGCCGTTTTCGGAGGAAATTTTGGCTAAATTTAAAAGATTTTCTCAAAAATTCTACAAAATAAGTTGATTTCAGAGGAAATTTTGCCTTAATTTGGATGATTTTCCGAAAATCTTGCCAAATAAACCGTTTTCGGTGCGATTTTTGGCTTAATTCGGAAGATTTTTTTGAAAATCTTGTCAAATAAGACGTTTGTAGAGGAAATTTCGGCTTTATTTGGAAGATTTCTCTAAAATCTTGGTAAATAAGCCGTTTTCGGAGGAAATTTTGGCTTAATCTGGAAGATTTGTTAAAAATCTTGCTATATAAGCTTTTTTGGAACAAATTTCGCCTTATTTTGGAATATTTTTCAAAAATCTTGCCAAATTAGCCGTTTTTGGACCAAATTTCGGCTTAATTTGGTAGATTTTTTGGACAATCTTGCTAAATAAGCCGTTATCGGAGCAAATTTCGGCTTATTTCGGAAGATTTTTCAGAAATCTTGTTAAATAAGGCGTTTTGGATCAAATGTCGGCTAAATTAAGAAGATTTTTTCGAGTATCTTGCTAAATAAGCCATTTTCGGAGTAAATTTCGGCTTATTTTGGATGATATTTCAAAAATCTTGCCAACTAAGGCGTTTTCGGATCAAATTTCGGCTAAATTTAGAAGATTTTTTCGAAAATCTTTTTAAATAAGCCGTTTTCAGAGCAAATTTCGGCTTAATTAGGATGATTTTCGGAAAATCTTGCCAAATAAACCTTTTTCGGAGAAAATTTTGAAATAACTTGTAAGATTTTTTCGAAAATCTTGTCAAATAAGACGTTTATTAAGGAAATTTCGGCTTTATTTGGACGATTTATCTAAGATCTTGCTAAATAAGCCGTTTTTGGATCAAATTTCTGCTTTATTAAGAAGATTTATCGAAAATCTTGCTAAATAAATCGTTTTCGGATCAAATTTCGGCTAAATTAAATAGATAATTTCGAAAATCTTGCCAAATAAGACCTTTATTGAAGAAATTTCGGTTTTATTTGGAATTATTATCAAAAATCTTGCTATATATGCCGTTTTCGGCACAAATGTTGGCTTAATTTGGAAGATTTTTTCAAAAATCTTGCTTAACAAGCTGTTTTCGGAGCAAATTTCTGCTTATTTCGGAGGATTTTCAGAAATCTTGTCAAATAAGGCGTTTTTCGGATCAAATTTCGGGTAAATTTAGAAGATGTTTTCGAAAATCATGCTAAATAAGCCGTTGTCAAAGCAAATTTCGGCTCAATTTGGAAGATTTTTTCGATGATCTTGCAAAATAAGGCGTTTTTGGATCAAATTTCGTCTAAATTTAGAAAATTTTTCCGAAAATCTTGCTAATTAAGCCGTTTTCAGAGCAAATTTTGGCTTAATTTGGATGACTTTTCGAAAATCTTGACAAATAAGACGTTTATAGTGGAAATTCTGTTTTATTTGGAAGATTTATCTAAAATCTTTCTAAATAAGCCGATTTCGGAGCAAATTTTGACTTAATCTTGAAGATTTGCTGAAAAGTTTGCTAAATAAGCTGTTTTTGGAGCAAATTTCGCCTTATTTTGGAAGGTTTTTTTCGAATATCTTGCTTAATAAGCCGTTTTCAGAACAAATTTCGGCTTAATTTGGATGATATTCCGAAAATCTTGCTAAATAAGCCGTTTTCGGAGGAAATTTTGGCTAAATTTAAAAGATTTTCTCAAAAATTCTACAAAATAAGTTGATTTCAGAGGAAAATTTGCCTTAATTTGGATGATTTTCCGAAAATCTTACCAAATAAACCGTTTTCGGTGCGATTTTTGGCTTAATTCGGAAGATATTTTTGAAAATCTTGTCAAAATAGACGTTTTCAGAGGAAATTTCGGCTTTATTTGGAAGATTTCTCTAAAATCTTGGTAAATAAGCCGTTTTCGGAGGAAATTTTGGCTTAATCTGGAAGATTTGTTGAAAATCTTGCTATATAAGCTTTTTTGGAACAAATTTCGCTTTATTTTGGAATATTTTTCAAAAATCTTGCCAAATTAGCCGTTTTTGGACCAAATTTCGGCTTAATTTGGTAGATTTTTTGGAAAATCTTGCTAAATAAGCCGTTATCGGAGCAAATTTCGGCTTATTTCGGAAGATTTTTCAGAAATCTTGTTAAATAAGGCGTTTTGGATCAAATGTCGGCTAAATTAAGAAGATTTTTTCGAGTATCTTGCTAAATATGGCGTTTTCAGAGCAATTTTTGGCATAAATTGGATGATTTATCGAAAATCTTGCCAAATTAACCGTTTTCGGAAGAAATTTTGGCTTAATTTGGAAGATTTTTTTCGAAAATCTTATCGAATAAGACGTTTATAGAGGATATTTTGGTTTTATTTGGAAGATTTATCCAAAATCTTGCTAAATAAGCCGTTTTCGGAGAAAATTTTGGAATAACTTGGAAGTTTTTTTCGAAAATCTTGTCGAATAAGACGTTTGAAGAGGAAATTTCGGCTTTATTTGGAAGATTTATCTAAAATCTTGCTAAATATGCCGTTTTCGGAGCAAATTTCTGCTTTATTTGGAAGATTTTTTCGAAAATCTTGCTAAATAAATCGTTTTCGGATGAAATTTCGGCTAAATTAAGGAGATATGTTCGAAAATCTTGCCAAATAAGACCTTTATTTGAAAAATTTCGGCTTTATTTGGAATTATTATCTAAAATCCTGCTAAATATGCCGTTTTCGGGACAAATGTTGGCTTAATTTGGAAGATTTTTTCTAAAATCTTGCTAAATAAGCTGTTTTCGGAGCAAATTTCTGCTTATTTCGGAGGATTTTCAGAAATCTTGTCAAATAAGGCGTTTTTCGGATCAAATTTCGGGTAAATTTAGAAGATGTTTTCGAAAATCTTGCTAAATAAGCCGTTGTCAAAGCAAATTTCGGCTCAATTTGGAAGATTTTTTCGATGATCTTGCTAAATAAGGCGTTTTCGGATCAAATTTCGGCTAAATTTAGAAAATTTTTTCGAAAATCCTGAAAAATAAGCCGTTTAAGAGCAAATTTTGCCTTAATTTGGATGATTTTCCGAAAATCATGACAAATAAACCGTTTTCGTAGGAAATTTCGGCTTAATTTGGAAGATTTATCTAAAATCTTGCTAAATAAGCTGTTTTCGGAGTAAATTTCGGCTTATTTTGGAAGTTTTTTTCGAAAATCTTGTCAAATACGCCGTTTATAGAGAAAATTTCGGCTTTATTTGGAAGATTTATCTAAAAGCTTGCGAAATAAGCCGTTTTCGGAGTAAATTTCGGGTTATTTTGGAAGATACTTAAAAAATATTGCCAAATAAGGCGTTTTCGGATCAAATTTCGTCTAAATTTAGAAAATTTTTCCGAAAATCTTGCTAATTAAGCCGTTTTCAGAGCAAATTTTGGCTTAATTTGGATGACTTTTCGAAAATCTTGACAAATAAGACTTTTATAGTAGAAATTCTGTTCTATATGGAAGATTTATCTAAAATCTTTCTAAATAAGCCGATTTCGGAGCAAATTTTGACTTAATCTTGAAGATTTGCTGAAAAGTTTGCTAAATAAGCTGTTTTTGGAGCAAATTTCGCCTTATTTTGGAAGGTTTTTTTCGAATATCTTGCTTAATAAGCCGTTTTCAGAACAAATTTCGGCTTAATTTGGATGATATTCCGAAAATCTTGCTAAATAAGCCGTTTTCGGAGGAAATTTTGGCTAAATTTAAAAGATTTTCTCAAAAATTCTACAAAATAAGTTGATTTCAGAGGAAATTTTGCCTTAATTTGGATGATTTTCCGAAAATCTTGCCAAATAAACCGTTTTCGGTGCGATTTTTGGCTTAATTCGGAAGATTTTTTTGAAAATCTTGTCAAATAAGACGTTTGTAGAGGAAATTTCGGCTTTATTTGGAAGATTTCTCTAAAATCTTGGTAAATAAGCCGTTTTCGGAGGAAATTTTGGCTTAATCTGGAAGATTTGTTAAAAATCTTGCTATATAAGCTTTTTTGGAACAAATTTCGCCTTATTTTGGAATATTTTTCAAAAATCTTGCCAAATTAGCCGTTTTTGGACCAAATTTCGGCTTAATTTGGTAGATTTTTCAGAAATCTTGTTAAATAAGGCGTTTTGGATCAAATGTCGGCTAAATTAAGAAGATTGTTTCGAGTATCTTGCTAAATAAGCCATTTTCGGAGTAAATTTCGGCTTATTTTGGATGATATTTCAAAAATCTTGCCAACTAAGGCGTTTTCGGATCAAATTTCGGCTAAATTTAGAAGATTTTTTCGAAAATCTTTTTAAATAAGCCGTTTTCAGAGCAAATTTCGGCTTAATTAGGATGATTTTCGGAAAATCTTGCCAAATAAACCTTTTTCGGAGAAAATTTTGAAATAACTTGTAAGATTTTTTCGAAAATCTTGTCAAATAAGACGTTTATTAAGGAAATTTCGGCTTTATTTGGACGATTTATCTAAGATCTTGCTAAATAAGCCGTTTTTGGATCAAATTTCTGCTTTATTAAGAAGATTTATCGAAAATCTTGCTAAATAAATCGTTTTCGGATCAAATTTCGGCTAAATTAAATAGATAATTTCGAAAATCTTGCCAAATAAGACCTTTATTGAAGAAATTTCGGTTTTATTTGGAATTATTATCAAAAATCTTGCTATATATGCCGTTTTCGGCACAAATGTTGGCTTAATTTGGAAGATTTTTTCAAAAATCTTGCTTAACAAGCTGTTTTCGGAGCAAATTTCTGCTTATTTCGGAGGATTTTCAGAAATCTTGTCAAATAAGGCGTTTTTCGGATCAAATTTCGGGTAAATTTAGAAGATGTTTTCGAAAATCTTGCTAAATAAGCCGTTGTCAAAGCAAATTTCGGCTCAATTTGGAAGATTTTTTCGATGATCTTGCAAAATAAGGCGTTTTTGGATCAAATTTCGTCTAAATTTAGAAAATTTTTCCGAAAATCTTGCTAATTAAGCCGTTTTCAGAGCAAATTTTGGCTTAATTTGGATGACTTTTCGAAAATCTTGACAAATAAGACGTTTATAGTGGAAATTCTGTTTTATTTGGAAGATTTATCTAAAATCTTTCTAAATAAGCCGATTTCGGAGCAAATTTTGACTTAATCTTGAAGATTTGCTGAAAAGTTTGCTAAATAAGCTGTTTTTGGAGCAAATTTCGCCTTATTTTGGAAGGTTTTTTTCGAATATCTTGCTTAATAAGCCGTTTTCAGAACAAATTTCGGCTTAATTTGGATGATATTCCGAAAATCTTGCTAAATAAGCCGTTTTCGGAGGAAATTTTGGCTAAATTTAAAAGATTTTCTCAAAAATTCTACAAAATAAGTTGATTTCAGAGGAAAATTTGCCTTAATTTGGATGATTTTCCGAAAATCTTACCAAATAAACCGTTTTCGGTGCGATTTTTGGCTTAATTCGGAAGATATTTTTGAAAATCTTGTCAAAATAGACGTTTTCAGAGGAAATTTCGGCTTTATTTGGAAGATTTCTCTAAAATCTTGGTAAATAAGCCGTTTTCGGAGGAAATTTTGGCTTAATCTGGAAGATTTGTTGAAAATCTTGCTATATAAGCTTTTTTGGAACAAATTTCGCTTTATTTTGGAATATTTTTCAAAAATCTTGCCAAATTAGCCGTTTTTGGACCAAATTTCGGCTTAATTTGGTAGATTTTTTGGAAAATCTTGCTAAATAAGCCGTTATCGGAGCAAATTTCGGCTTATTTCGGAAGATTTTTCAGAAATCTTGTTAAATAAGGCGTTTTGGATCAAATGTCGGCTAAATTAAGAAGATTTTTTCGAGTATCTTGCTAAATATGGCGTTTTCAGAGCAATTTTTGGCATAAATTGGATGATTTATCGAAAATCTTGCCAAATTAACCGTTTTCGGAAGAAATTTTGGCTTAATTTGGAAGATTTTTTTCGAAAATCTTATCGAATAAGACGTTTATAGAGGATATTTTGGTTTTATTTGGAAGATTTATCCAAAATCTTGCTAAATAAGCCGTTTTCGGAGAAAATTTTGGAATAACTTGGAAGTTTTTTTCGAAAATCTTGTCGAATAAGACGTTTGAAGAGGAAATTTCGGCTTTATTTGGAAGATTTATCTAAAATCTTGCTAAATATGCCGTTTTCGGAGCAAATTTCTGCTTTATTTGGAAGATTTTTTCGAAAATCTTGCTAAATAAATCGTTTTCGGATGAAATTTCGGCTAAATTAAGGAGATATTTTCGAAAATTTTGCCAAATAAGACCTTTATGGAAGAAATTTCGGCTTTATTTGGAATTATTATCTAAAATCTTGCTAAATAAGCCGTTTTCGGGACAAATGTTGGCTTAATTTGGAAGATTTATTCTAAAATCTTGCTAAATAAGCTGTTTTCGGAGCAAATTTCTGCTTAATTCGGAGGATTTTCAGAAATCTATTCAAATAAGGCGTTTTTCGGATCAAATTTCGGGTAAATTTAGAAGATGTTTTTGAAAATGTTGCTAAATAAGCCGTTGTCAAAGCAAATTTCGGCTCAATTTGGAAGATTTTTTCGATGATTTTGCTAAATAAGCCGTTTTAGGAACAAAATTTGGTTTATTTTGGAAGATTTTTCAGAAAGCTTGTCAAATAAGGCGTTTTCGGATCAAATTTCGGCTTAATTTAGAAAATTTTTTCGAAAATCCTGAAAAATAAGCCGTTTTAAGAGCAAATTTTACCTTAATTTGGATGATTTTCCGAAAATCCTGCCGAAAAACCGTTTTCGGAGGAAATTTCGGCTTAATTTGGATGACTTTTCGAAAATCTTGACAAATAAGACTTTTATAGTGGAAATTCTGTTTTATTTGGAAGATTTATCTAAAATCTTTCTAAATAAGCCGATTTCGGAGCAAATTTTGACTTAATCTTGAAGATTTGCTGAAAAGTTTGCTAAATAAGCTGTTTTTGGAGCAAATTTCGCCTTATTTTGGAAGGTTTTTTTCGAATATCTTGCTTAATAAGCCGTTTTCAGAACAAATTTCGGCTTAATTTGGATGATTTTCCGAAAATCTTGCTAAATAAGCCGTTTTCGGAGGAAATTTTGGCTAAATTTAAAAGATTTTCTCAAAAATTCTACAAAATAAGTTGTTTTCAGAGGAAATTTTGCCTTAATTTGGATGATTTTCCGAAAATCTTGCCAAATAAACCGTTTTCGGTGCGATTTTTGGCTTAATTCGGAAGATTTTTTTGAAAATCTTGTCAAATAAGACGTTTGTAGAGGAAATTTCGGCTTTATTTGGAAGATTTCCCTAAAATCTTGGTAAATAAGCCGTTTTCGGTGGAAATTTTGGCTTAATCTGGAAGATTTGTCGAAAATCTTGCTATATAATTTTTTTTTGGATCAAATTTCGCCTTATTTTGGAATATTTTTCAAAAATCTTGCCAAATTAACCGTTTTCGGAAGAAATTTCGGCTTAATTTGGAAGATTTTTTTCGAAAATCTTGTCGAATAAGACGTTTATAGAGGAAATTTTGGTTTTATTTGGAAGATTTATCCAAAATCTTGCTAAATAAGCCGTTTTCGGAGAAAATTTTGGAATAACTTAAAAGTTTTTTTCGAAAATCTTGTCAAATAAGACGTTTAAAGAGGAAATTTCGGCTTTATTTGGAAGATTTACCTAAAATCTTGTTAAATAAGCCGTTTTCGGAGCAAATTTCTGCTTTATATGGAAGATTTTTTCGAAAATCTTGCTAAATAAATCGTTTTCGGATCCAATTTCGGCTAAATTAAGGAGAAAATTTCGAAAATCTTGCCAAATAAGACTTATTTGAGAAATTTCGGCCTTTATTTGGAATTATTATCTAAAATCTTGGTAAATAAGCCGTTTACGGAGCATATTTCAGCTTAATTTGGAAGATTTTTTCGAAAATCTTGCTAAATTATTCGTTGTCGGAGCAAATTTCGGGTAAATTTAGGAGACATTTCCATAAATCTTGCTAATTAAGCCGTTTTCAGAGCAAATTCCGGCTTTACATGAATGATTTTCCTAAAATCTGGCCAAATAAACAGTTTTCGGAGAAAATTTTGGCTTAATTTGGAAGATTTTTTCGAAAATCTTGCCAAATAAGGCTTTTTCGGATCAGATTTTGGCTAAAATTAAAAGATTTTTTCAAAACGCTTGCAAAATAAGCCGTTTTCAGAGCAAAGTTTGCCTTGGTTACACTACAAATCACATATTTTTCGTAATTTTTCGAAATTTTTAACCGCTTTTGTTGCATAACGTTCAAAATTTAATAGAATTATGGTATACCTTAAATACTGAGCAAAAATCCGCTCATAAAACGTCTTTTTTCCTAATATATCATAAATTGTGGAAAAGCTAGTTGCCGAAACCACAATTTCTTCGTTACATTTCGAAATTACGTGCGATTGTTTTGCGAAGCGTTCTCAATTCAAAGGACGTACAAATAATCATAGATATCAAGAAGTTTTCACGTCAAGAAACGTGAAATTTTTCGAGATAATTGAAAATTAACGGAAACGGTTACACTAAAAATCACATATTTTTCGTAATTTTTCGAAATTATTAACCGCTTTTGTTGCAAAACGTTCGTAATTTAATAGATTTATGGTATATTTTAAATGCTGAGCAAAAATCCGCTCATAAAACGTCTTTTTTTTCCAAATATATCATAAATTGTTGAAAAGCTAGCTGCAGAAACCACAATGTCTTCGTTACTTTTCGAAATTACGTGCGATGTTTTTGCAAAGCGTTCTCAATTCAAAAGGACGTACGAATGATTATAGATATCAAAAAGTTTTCACGTCAAAAAACGTGAAATTTTTCGTGATAATTGAAAATTTTCGGAAACGGTTACACTAAGAATCACATATTTTTCGTAATTATGAACCGCTTTTGTTGCAAAACGTTAATAATTTAATAGATTTATGGTATATCTTAAATGCTGAGCAAAAATCCGCTCATAAAACGTCTTTTTTTCCAAATATATAATAAATTGTGGAAAAGCAAGCTGCCGAAACCAAAATTTCTTCGTTACATTTCGAAATTACGTGCGATTTTTTTGCGAAGTCTTCTCCATTCAAAGGACGTTGGAATAATCATTGATATCAAGAAGTTTTCACGTCAAAAAACGTGAAATTTTTCGAGATAATGGAAAATTTTCGGAAACGGTTACTCTAAAAATCACATATTTTTCGTAATTTTTCGAAATTATTAACCGCATTGTTGCAAAACGTTCATAATTTAATAGATTTATGATATATCTTAAATGCTGAGCAAAAATCCGCTCATGAAACGTCTTTTTTTTCCAAAAATATGTCATAAATTGTTGAAAAGCTAGCTGCAGAAACCACAATGTCTTCGTTACTTTTCGAAATTACGTGCGATGTTTTTGAGAAGCGTTCTCAATTCAAAGGATTTAGGAATTTTCATTGATATCAAGAAGTTTTCACGTCAAAAAACGTAAAATTTTTCGAGATAATTGAAAATTTTCGGAAACGGTTACACTAAGAATCACATATTTTTCGAAATCATTAACCTTTTTTGTTGCAAAACGTTCATAATTTAATAGATTTATGGTGTATCTTATATGCTGAGCAAAAATCCGCTCATAAAACGTCTTTTTTTCCAAATATATCATAAATTGTGGAAAAGCTAGCTGCCATAACTACAATTTCTTCGTTACATCTTGAAATTACGTGCGATTTTTTGCGAAGCGTTCTCAATTCAAAGGATGTATGAATAGTCATAGATATGAAGTAGTTTTCACTTCAAAAAACGTGAAATTTTTCGAAATAATTGAAAATTTTCGGAAACGGTTACTGTAAAAATCACATATTTTTCGTAATTTTTCGAAAATATGACCGCTTTTGTTACAAAAGGTTCATAATTTAATTGATTTATGGTATATCGTAAATACCGAGTTAAAATGTTCTTATAAAACATGTTTTTCTTCATATTAATCATAATTTGAGGATAAGCTAGCTGCCGAAACCACAATATCTGCGTTACATTTCGAAATTACGAGCGATTTTTTTGCGAAGCGTTCTCAAATAAAAGGACGTACGAATGATAATAGATATCAAGAAGTTTTCACGTCAAAAAACGTGAAATTTTTCGAGATAATTGAAAATTTTCGGAAACGGTTACTCTAAAAATCACTTATTTTTCGTATTTTTTCGAAATTATTAACCGCATTTATTGCAAAACGTTCATAATATAATAGATGTATGGTATATCTTAAATGCTGAGCAAAAATCCGCTCATAAATCGTCTTTTTTTCCAAATATATCATAAATTGTTGAAAAGCTAGCTGCCGAAACCACAATTTCTTCGTTACATTTCGAAATTACGTGCGATTTTTTTGCGAAGTCTACTCCATTCAAAGGACGTTGGAATAATCATTGATATCAAGAAGTTTTCACGTCAAAAAACGTGAAATTTTTCGAGATAATTGAAAATTTTCGGAAAGGTTACTGTAAAAATCACATTTTTTTCGTAATTTTTCGAAAATATTGACCGCTTTCGTTGCAAAACGTTCATATTTTAATAGATTTATGGTATATCGTAAATGCTGAGTTAAAATGCGCTTATAAAACGTGTTTTTCTCCATATTTATCATAATTTGAGGAAAAGCTAGCTGCCGAAACCACAATTTCTTCGTTACATTTCGAAATTACGAGCGATTTTTTTGCGAAGCGTTCTCAATTCAAAGGACGTACGAATGATAATAGATATCAAGAAGTTGTCACCTCAAAAATCGTGAAATTTTTCGAGATAATTGAAAATTTTCGGAAACGATTACTCTAAAAATCACATAATTTTCGTAGTTTTTCGAAATTTTTAACCCCTTTTGTGGCAAAGCGTTCAGAATTTAATAGATTTGTGGTATATCTTAAATGGTTACCAAAAATCCGCTAATACAACGTATTATTTTTCCAAATTTATCATAAAAATTGTGGAAAAGCTAGCTGCCGAAACCACAATTTCTTCGTTACATTTCGAAATTGCGTTCGATTTTTTTTCGATACGTTCTCAATTCAAAAGGACGTACGAATGATAATTGATATCAAAAAGTTTTCACGGCAAAAAACGTGAAATTTTTCGAGGAATTGAAAATTTTCGGAAACGGTTACACTAAGAATCACATATTTTTCGAAATTATGAACCGCTTTTGTTGCAAAACGTTAATAAGTTAATAGATTTATGGTATCTCTTAAATGCCTAGCTAAAATTTGCTATTAAAACGTCTTTTTTTCCATATATATCATAATTTGAGGAAGAGCTAGCTGCCGAAACCACAATTTCTTCGTTACCTTTCGAAATTGCGTGCGGTTTTTGCGAATAGTTCTCAATTCAAAAGGACGTACGAATGATAATGGATATCAAAAAGTTTTCACGTCAAAAAACGTGAAATTTTTCGAGATAATGGAAATTTTTCGGAAACGGTTACACTAAGAATCACATATTTTTCGAAAATATGAACCGCTTTTGTTGCAAAACGTTAATAAGTTAATAGATTTATGGTATCTCTTAAATGCCTAGCTAAAATTTGCTATTAAAACGTCCTATTTTTCCAAATATATCAGAAATTGTGGAAATGCTAGCTGCCGAAACCACAATTTCTTCGTTACATTTCGAAATTACGGGCGATTTTTTTGCGAAGCGTTCTCAATTTAAAGGACGTACGAATAATCAATGATATCAAGAAGTTTTCACGTCAAAAAACGTGAAAGTTTTCGAGATAATCGAAAATTTACGGAAACGGTTACTCTAAAAATCACATTTTTTTCGTAAGTTTTCGAAATTATTAACCGCTTTTGTTGCAAAACGTTCGTAATTTACTAGATTTATGGTATATCTTAAATGCTGAGAAAAATCCGCTCATAAAACGTCTTTTTTTCCAAGTATATAACAAATTGTGGAAAAGCAAGCTGCCGAAACCAAAATATCTTCGTTACATTTCGAAATTACGAGCGATTTTTTTGCGAAGCGTTCTCAATTAAAAGGACGTACGATTGATAATGGATATCAAAAAGTTTTCACGTCAAAAAACGTGAAATTTTTCGAGATAATTGAAAATTTTCGGAAACGGTTACTCTAAAAATCACATATTTTTCGTAATTTTTAGAAATTATTAACCGCTTGTGTAGCTAAAGTTCATAATTTAATAGATTTATGGTATATCTTAAATGCTGAGTTAAAATGTTCTTATAAAACTTGTTTTTCTTCATATTTATCATAATTTGAGGAAAAGCTAGCTGCCGAAACCACAATTTCTTCGTTACATTTCGAAATTACGTGCGATTTTTTTGCAAAACGTTCTCAATTCAAAGGACGTACAAATGGTAATAGATATCAAAAAGTTTTCACGTCAAAAAACGTGAAATTTTTCGAGATAATTGAAAATTTTCGGAAACGGTTACACTAAAAATCACTTATTTTTCGTATTTTTTCGAAAATATTAACCGCATTGTTCCAAAACGTTCATTATTTAATAGATTTATGGTATATCTTAAATGCTGAGCAAGAATCCGCTCATAAAACGTCTTTTCTTTCTAAATATAGCATAAATTGTGGAAAAGCTAGCTGCCGAAACCACAATTTCTTCGTTACATTTCGAAATTACGTGCGATTTTTTTGCGAAACGTTGTCAATTCAGAAGGACGTACGAATCGTAATAGATATCAAAAAGTTTTCACGTCAAAAAACGTTAAATTTTTTGGAGATAATTGAAAATTTTCGGAAACGGTTAACTAAAAATCCCATATTTTTCGTAGTTTTTCGAAATTTTTAACCGCTTTTGTTGCAAAGCGTTCAGAATTTAATAGATTTGTGGTATCTCTTAAATGCCTAGCTAAAATTTGCTATTAAAACGTCTTATTTTCCATATATATCATAATTTGAGGAAAAGCTAGCTGCGGAAACCACAATTTCTTCGTTACCTTTCGAAATTGCGTGCGATTTTTTTGCGAATAGTTCTCAATTCAAAAGGACGTACGAATGATAATGGATATCAAAAAGTTTTCACGTCAAAAAACGTGAAATTTTTCGAGATAATGGAAATTTTTCGGAAACGGTTACACTAAGAATCACATATTTTTCGAAATTATGAACCGCTTTTGTTGCAAAACGTTAATAAGTTAATAGATTTATGGTATCTCTTAAATGCCTAGCTAAAATTTGCTATTAAAACGTCCTATTTTTCCAAATATATCAGAAATTGTGGAAATGCTAGCTGCCGAAACCACAATTTCTTCGTTACATTTCGAAATTACGGGCGATTTTTTTGCGAAGAGTTCTCAATTTAAAGGACGTACGAATAATCATTGATATCAAGAAGTTTTCACGTCAAAAAACGTGTAAGTTTTCGAGATAATTGAAAATTTTCGGAAACGGTTACTCTAAAAATCACATTTTTTTCGTAATTTTTCGAAATTATTAACCGCTTTTGTTGCAAAACGTTCGTAATTTAATAGATTTATGGTATATCTTAAATGCTGAGCAAACATCCGCTCATAAAACGTCTTTTTTTCCAAGTATATAACAAATTGTGGAAAAGCAAGCTGCCGAAACCAAAATATCTTCGTTACTTTTCGAAATTACGTGTGATTTTTTTGCGAAGCGTTCTCAATTCAAAGGACGTACGAATAATCATAGATATCAAGATGTTTCCACGTCAAAAAACGTGAAATTTTTCGAGATAATTGAAAAATTTCGGAAACAGTTACACTAAAAATCTCACATTTTTCGTAATTTTTTGAAATTTTTAACCGCCCCTGTTTTGCAAAATGTTCATGAATTAATTGTTTCATGGTATATCTTAAATTCTATGCAAAAATCCGCTCATAAAAAGTATTTTTTTTTCAAATATATCATAAATAGTGGAAAAGCTAGCTGCCGAAACCACAATTTCTTCGTTACATTTCGAAATTACGTGCGCTTTATCTGCGAAGCGTTCTCAATTCAAAGTACGTAGTAATAATCATAGATATCAAAAAGTTTTCACGTCAAAAAACGTGAAATTCTTCGAGATAATTGAAAATTTTCGGAAACGGTTACACTAAAAATCACATATTTTTCGTAATTTTTCGAAATTATTAACCGCTTTTGTTGCTAAACGTTCATAATATAATAGATTTATGGTATATCATAAATGCTGAGCAAAAATCCGCTCATAAATAGTCTTTTATTTCAAAATATATCATTAATTGTGGAAAAGCTAGCTGCCAAAACCAAAATTTCTTCGTTACATTTCGAAATTACGTGCGATTTTTTTGCGAAGTCTTCTCCATTCAAAGGACGTTGGAATAATCATTGATATCAAGAAGTTTTCACGTCAAAAAAGGTGAAATTTTTCGAGATAATGGAATATTTTCGGAAACGGTTACTCTAAAAATCACATATTTTTCGTAATTTTTCGAGATTATTAACCGCTTTTGTTGCTAAACGTTCATAATGTAATAGATTAATGGTATATCTTAAATGCTGAGCAAAAATCCGCTCATTAAACGTCTTTTTTTTCCAAATATCACATAAATTGTGGAAAAGCTAGCTGCCCGAAACCACAATTTCTTCGTTACATTTCGAAATTACGTGCGCTTTTTCTGCGAAGCGTTCTCAATTCTATGTACGTAGTAATAATCATAGATATCAAAAAGTTTTCACGTCAAAAAACGTGAAATTTTTCGAGATAATTGAAAATTTTCGGAAACGGTTACACTAAAAATCACATATTTTTGGTAATTTTTCGAAATTATTAACCGCTTTTGTTGCTAAACGTTCATAATATAATAGATTTATGGTATATCTTAAATGCTGAGCAAAAATCCGCTCATAAAATGCCTTTTTTTTCCAAATATCACATAAATTGTGGAAAAGCTAGCTGCCCGAAACCTCAATTTCTTCGTTACATTTCGAAATTACGAGCGATTTTTTTGCGAAGCTATCTCAATTCAAAGGACGTACGAATAGTCATAGATATCAAGTAGCTTTCACGTCAAAAAACGTGAAATTTTTCGAGATAATTGAAGATTTTCGGAAAGGTTACTGTAAAAATCACATTTTTTTCGTAATTTTTCGAAAATATTGACCGCTTTTGTTGCAAAACGTTCATATTTTAATAGATTTATGGTATATCGTAAATGCTGAGTTAAAATGCGCTTATGAAACGTGTTCTTCTCCATATTTATCATAATTTGAGGAAAAGCTAGCTGCCGAAACCACAATTTCTTCGTTACATTTCGAAATTACGAGCGATTTTTTTGCGAAGCGTTCTCAATTCAAAGGACGTACGAATGATAATAGATATCAAGAAGTTGTCACCTCAAAAAACGTGGAATTTTTCGAGATAATTGAAAATTTTCGGAAACGATTACTCTAAAAATCACATAATCTTCGTATTTTTTTTGAAATTATTAACCGCATTTGTTGCAAAACGTTCATAATATAATAGATGTATGGTATATCTTAAATCCTGAGCAAAAATCCGCTCATAAATCGTCTTTTTATCCAAATATATCATAAATTGTGGAAAAGCAAGCTGCCGAAACCAAAATTTCTTCGTTACATTTCGAAATTACGTGCGATTTTTTTGCGAAGTCTTCTCCATTCAAAGGACGTACGAATGATAATAGATATCAAGAAGTTTTCACGTCAAAAAACGTGGAATTTTTCGAGATAATTGAAAATTTTCGGAAACGGTTACTCTAAAAATCACATATTTTTCGTAATTTTTCGAAATTATTAACCGCTTTTGTTGCTAAACGTTCATAATGTAATAGATTTATGGTATATCTTAAATGCTGAGCAATAATCCGCTCATGAAACGTCTTTTTTTTCCAAATATCACATAAATTGTGGAAAAGCTAGCTGCCCGAAACCACAATTTCTTCGTTACATTTCGAAATTACGTGCGCTTTTTCTGCGAAGCGTTCTCAATTCTAAGTACGTAGTAATAATCATAGATATCAAAAAGTTTTCACGTCAAAAAACGTGAAATTCTTCGAGATAATTGAAAATTTTCGGAAACGGTTACACTAAAAATCACATATTTTTGGTAATTTTTCGAAATTATTAACCGCTTTTGTTGCTAAACGTTCATAATATAATAGATTTATGGTATATCTTAAATGCTGAGCAAAAATCCGCTCATAAAATGCCTTTTTTTTCCAAATATATCATAAATTGTGGAAAAGCTAGCTGCCGAAACCTCAATTTCTTCGTTACATTTCGAAATTTCGAGCGATTTTTTTGCGAAGCTATCTCAATTTAAAGGACGTACGAATATTTATAGATATCAAGTAGTTTTCACGTCAAAAAACGTGAAATTTTTCGAGATAATTGAAAATTTTCGGAAAGGTTACTGTAGAAATCACATTTTTTTCGTAATTTTTCGAAAATATTGACCGCTTTTGTTGCAAAACGTTCATAATGTAATAGATTTATGGTATATCTTAAATGCTGAGCTAAAATCCGCTCATTAAACGTCTTTTTTTCCAAATATCACATAAATTGTGGAAAAGCTAGCTGCCGAAACCACAATTTCTTCGTTTCATTTCGCAATTACGTGCGCTTTTTCTGCGAAGCGTTCTCAATTCTAAGTACGTAGTAATAATCATAGATATCAAAAAGTTTTCACGTCAAAAAACGTGAAATTCTTCGAGATAATTGAAAATTTTCGGAAACGGTTACACTAAAAATCACATATTTTTGGTAATTTTTCGAAATTATTAACCGCTTTAGTTGCTAAACGTTCATAATATAATAGATTTATGGTATATCTTAAATGCTGAGCATAAATCCGCTCATAAAATGCCTTTTTTTCCAAATATATCATAAATTGTGGAAAAGCTAGCTGCCGAAACCTCAATTACTTCGTTACATTTCGAAATTTCGAGCGATTTTTTTGCGAAGCTATCTCAATTTAAAGGACGTACGAATATTCATAGATATCAAGTAGTTTTCACGTCAAAAAACGTGAAATTTTTCGAGATAATTGAAAATTTTCGGAAAGGTTACTGTAGAAATCACATTTTTTTCGTAATTTTTCGAAAATATTGACCGCTTTTGTTGCAAAACGTTCATATTTTAATAGATTTATGGTATATCGTAAATGCTGAGTTAAATTGCGCTTATAAAACGTGTTTTTCTCCATATTTATCATAATTTGAGGAAAAGCTAGCTGCCGAAACCACAATTTCTTCGTTACATTTCGAAATTACGAGCGATTTTTTTGCGAAACGTTCTCAATTCAAAGGACGTACGAATGATAATAATATCAAGAAGTTGTCACCTCAAAAAACGTGAAATTTTTCGAGATAATTGAAAATTTTCGGAAACGATTACTCTAAAAATCACATAATTTTCGTAGTTTTTTTGAAATTATTAACCGCATTTGTTGCAAAACGTTCATAATATAATAGATGTATGGTATATCTTAAATGCTGAGCAAAAATCCGCTCATAAATCGTCTTTTTTTCTAAATATATCATAAATTGTGGAAAACCTAGCTGCCGAAACCACAATTTCTTCGTTACATTTCGAAATTACGTGCGATTTTTTTGCGAAGTCTACTCCATTCAAAGGACGTTGGAATAATCATTGATATCAAGAAGTTTTCACGTCAAAAAACGTTAAATTTTTCGAGATAATTGAAAATTTTCGGAAACGGTTACTCTAAAAATCACATATTTTTCGTAATTTTTAGAAATTATTAACCGCTTGTGTTGCTAAAGTTCATAATTTAATAGATTCATGGTATATCTTAAATGCTGAGCAAAAATCCGCTCATGAAACGTCTTTTTTTTCCAAATATATCATAAATTGTTGAAAAGCTAGCTGCAGAAACCACAATGTCTTCGTTACATTTCGAAATTTCGAGCGATTTTTTTGCGAAGCTATCTCAATTTAAAGGACGTACGAATATTTATAGATATCAAGTAGTTTTCACGTCAAAAAACGTGAAATTTTTCGAGATAATTGAAAATTTTCGGAAAGGTTACTGTAGAAATCACATTTTTTTCGTAATTTTTCGAAAATATTGACCGCTTTTGTTGCAAAACGTTCATAATGTAATAGATTTATGGTATATCTTAAATGCTGAGCAAAAATCCGCTCATTAAACGTCTTTTTTTCCAAATATCACATAAATTGTGGAAAAGCTAGCTGCCGAAACCACAATTTCTTCGTTTCATTTCGCAATTACGTGCGCTTTTTCTGCGAAGCGTTCTCAATTCTAAGTACGTAGTAATAATCATAGATATCAAAAAGTTTTCACGTCAAAAAACGTGAAATTCTTCGAGATAATTGAAAATTTTCGGAAACGGTTACACTAAAAATCACATATTTTTGGTAATTTTTCGAAATTATTAACCGCTTTAGTTGCTAAACGTTCATAATATAATAGATTTATGGTATATCTTAAATGCTGAGCATAAATCCGCTCATTAAATGCCTTTTTTTTCCAAATATATCATAAATTGTGGAAAAGCTAACTGCCGAAACCTCAATTACTTCGTTACATTTCGAAATTTCGAGCGATTTTTTTGCGAAGCTATCTCAATTTAAAGGACGTACGAATATTCATAGATATCAAGTAGTTTTCACGTCAAAAAACGTGAAATTTTTCGAGATAATTGAAAATTTTCGGAAAGGTTACTGTAGAAATCACATTTTTTTCGTAATTTTTCGAAAATATTGACCGCTTTTGTTGCAAAACGTTCATATTTTAATAGATTTATGGTATATCGTAAATGCTGAGTTAAATTGCGCTTATAAAACGTGTTTTTCTCCATATTTATCATAATTTGAGGAAAAGCTAGCTGCCGAAACCACAATTTCTTCGTTACATTTCGAAATTACGAGCGATTTTTTTGCGAAACGTTCTCAATTCAAAGGACGTACGAATGATAATAATATCAAGAAGTTGTCACCTCAAAAAACGTGAAATTTTTCGAGATAATTGAAAATTTTCGGAAACGATTACTCTAAAAATCACATAATTTTCGTAGTTTTTTTGAAATTATTAACCGCATTTGTTGCAAAACGTTCATAATATAATAGATGTATGGTATATCTTAAATGCTGAGCAAAAATCCGCTCATAAATCGTCTTTTTTTCTAAATATATCATAAATTGTGGAAAACCTAGCTGCCGAAACCACAATTTCTTCGTTACATTTCGAAATTACGTGCGATTTTTTTGCGAAGTCTACTCCATTCAAAGGACGTTGGAATAATCATTGATATCAAGAAGTTTTCACGTCAAAAAACGTTAAATTTTTCGAGATAATTGAAAATTTTCGGAAACGGTTACTCTAAAAATCACATATTTTTCGTAATTTTTAGAAATTATTAACCGCTTGTGTTGCTAAAGTTCATAATTTAATAGATTTATGGTATATCTTAAATGCTGAGCAAAAATCCGCTCATGAAACGTCTTTTTTTTCCAAATATATCATAAATTGTTGAAAAGCTAGCTGCAGAAACCACAATGTCTTCGTTACTTTTCGAAATTACGTGCGATTTTTTTGCGAAGCTATCTCAATTCAAAGGACGTACGAATAGTCATAGATATCAAGTAGTTTTCACGTCAAAAAACGTGAAATTTTTCGAGATAATTGAAAATTTTCGGAAAGGTTACTGTAAAAATCACATTTTTTTCGTAATTTTTCGAAAATATTGACCGCTTTTGTTGCAAAACGTTCATATTTTAATAGATTTATGGTATATCGTAAATGCTGAGTTAAAATGCGCTTATAAAACGTGTTTTTCTCCATATTTATCATAATTTGAGGAAAAGCTAGCTGCCGAAACCACAATTTCTTCGTTACATTTCGAAATTACGAGCGATTTTTTTGCGAAGCGTTCTCAATTCAAAGGACGTACGAATAATCATAGATATCAAGAAGTTTTAACGTCAATAACGTGAAATTTTTCGAGATAATTGAAAATTTTCGGAAACGGTTACACTAAAAATCACATATTTATCGTGATTTTTCGAAATATTAACCGCTTTTGTTTTTAAAAACGTTCATAATCTAATATATTTATGGTATATCTTAAATGCTGAGAAAGAATCCGCTGATAAAACGTATTATTTTTCCAAATATATCATAAATTGTGGAAAAGCTAGCTGCCGAAACCAAACTTTCTTCGTTACATTTTGAAATTACGTGCGATTTTTTTGCGAAGCGTTCTCAATTCAAAGGACGTACGAATGATAATAATATCAAGAAGTTGTCACCTCAAAAAACGTGAAATTTTTCGAGATAATTGAAAATTTTCGGAAACGATTACTCTAAAAATCACATAATTTTCGTATTTTTTTTGAAATTATTAACCGCATTTGTTGCAAAACGTTCATAATATAATAGATGTATGGTATATCTTAAATGCTGAGCAAAAATCCGCTCATAAATCGTCTTTTTTCCCAAATATATCATAAATTGTTGAAAAGCTAGCTGCAGAAACCACAATGTCTTCGTTACTTTTCGAAATTACGTGCGATTTTTTTGCGAAGCTATCTCAATTCAAAGGACGTACGAATAGTCATAGATATCAAGTAGTTTTACGTCAAAAACGTGAAATTTTTCGAGATAATTGAAAATTTTCGGAAAGGTTACTGTAAAAATCACATTTTTTTCGTAATTTTTCGAAAATATTGACCGCTTTTATTGCAAAACGTTCATATTTCAATAGATTTATGGTATATCTTAAATGCTGAGCAAAAATCCGCTCATAAAACGTCTTTTTTTCCAAGTATATAACAAATTGTGGAAAAGCTAGCTGCCGAAACCAAAATTTCTTCGTTACATTTCGAAATTACGTGCGATTTTTTTGCGAAGTCTTCTCCATTCAAAGGACGTACGAATGATAATAGATATCAAGAAGTTTTCACGTCAAAAAACGTGGAATTTTTCGAGATAATTGAAAATTTTCGGAAACGGTTACTCTAAAAATCACATATTTTTCGTAATTTTTCGAAATTATTAACCGCTTTTGTTGCTAAACGTTCATAATGTAATAGATTTATGGTATATCTTAAATGCTGAGCAATAATCCGCTCATGAAACGTCTTTTTTTTCCAAATATCACATAAATTGTGGAAAAGCTAGCTGCCCGAAACCACAATTTCTTCGTTACATTTCGAAATTACGTGCGCTTTTTCTGCGAAGCGTTCTCAATTCTAAGTACGTAGTAATAATCATAGATATCAAAAAGTTTTCACGTCAAAAAACGTGAAATTCTTCGAGATAATTGAAAATTTTCGGAAACGGTTACACTAAAAATCACATATTTTTGGTAATTTTTCGAAATTATTAACCGCTTTTGTTGCTAAACGTTCATAATATAATAGATTTATGGTATATCTTAAATGCTGAGCAAAAATCCGCTCATAAAATGCCTTTTTTTTCCAAATATATCATAAATTGTGGAAAAGCTAGCTGCCGAAACCTCAATTTCTTCGTTACATTTCGAAATTTCGAGCGATTTTTTTGCGAAGCTATCTCAATTTAAAGGACGTACGAATATTTATAGATATCAAGTAGTTTTCACGTCAAAAAACGTGAAATTTTTCGAGATAATTGAAAATTTTCGGAAAGGTTACTGTAGAAATCACATTTTTTTCGTAATTTTTCGAAAATATTGACCGCTTTTGTTGCAAAACGTTCATAATGTAATAGATTTATGGTATATCTTAAATGCTGAGCTAAAATCCGCTCATTAAACGTCTTTTTTTCCAAATATCACATAAATTGTGGAAAAGCTAGCTGCCGAAACCACAATTTCTTCGTTTCATTTCGCAATTACGTGCGCTTTTTCTGCGAAGCGTTCTCAATTCTAAGTACGTAGTAATAATCATAGATATCAAAAAGTTTTCACGTCAAAAAACGTGAAATTCTTCGAGATAATTGAAAATTTTCGGAAACGGTTACACTAAAAATCACATATTTTTGGTAATTTTTCGAAATTATTAACCGCTTTAGTTGCTAAACGTTCATAATATAATAGATTTATGGTATATCTTAAATGCTGAGCATAAATCCGCTCATAAAATGCCTTTTTTTCCAAATATATCATAAATTGTGGAAAAGCTAGCTGCCGAAACCTCAATTACTTCGTTACATTTCGAAATTTCGAGCGATTTTTTTGCGAAGCTATCTCAATTTAAAGGACGTACGAATATTCATAGATATCAAGTAGTTTTCACGTCAAAAACGTGAAATTTTTCGAGATAATTGAAAATTTTCGGAAAGGTTACTGTAGAAATCACATTTTTTTCGTAATTTTTCGAAAATATTGACCGCTTTTGTTGCAAAACGTTCATATTTTAATAGATTTATGGTATATCGTAAATGCTGAGTTAAATTGCGCTTATAAAACGTGTTTTTCTCCATATTTATCATAATTTGAGGAAAAGCTAGCTGCCGAAACCACAATTTCTTCGTTACATTTCGAAATTACGAGCGATTTTTTTGCGAAACGTTCTCAATTCAAAGGACGTACGAATGATAATAATATCAAGAAGTTGTCACCTCAAAAAACGTGAAATTTTTCGAGATAATTGAAAATTTTCGGAAACGATTACTCTAAAAATCACATAATTTTCGTAGTTTTTTTGAAATTATTAACCGCATTTGTTGCAAAACGTTCATAATATAATAGATGTATGGTATATCTTAAATGCTGAGCAAAAATCCGCTCATAAATCGTCTTTTTTTCTAAATATATCATAAATTGTGGAAAACCTAGCTGCCGAAACCACAATTTCTTCGTTACATTTCGAAATTACGTGCGATTTTTTTGCGAAGTCTACTCCATTCAAAGGACGTTGGAATAATCATTGATATCAAGAAGTTTTCACGTCAAAAAACGTTAAATTTTTCGAGATAATTGAAAATTTTCGGAAACGGTTACTCTAAAAATCACATATTTTTCGTAATTTTTAGAAATTATTAACCGCTTGTGTTGCTAAAGTTCATAATTTAATAGATTTATGGTATATCTTAAATGCTGAGCAAAAATCCGCTCATGAAACGTCTTTTTTTTCCAAATATATCATAAATTGTTGAAAAGCTAGCTGCAGAAACCACAATGTCTTCGTTACATTTCGAAATTTCGAGCGATTTTTTTGCGAAGCTATCTCAATTTAAAGGACGTACGAATATTTATAGATATCAAGTAGTTTTCACGTCAAAAAACGTGAAATTTTTCGAGATAATTGAAAATTTTCGGAAAGGTTACTGTAGAAATCACATTTTTTTCGTAATTTTTCGAAAATATTGACCGCTTTTGTTGCAAAACGTTCATAATGTAATAGATTTATGGTATATCTTAAATGCTGAGCAAAAATCCGCTCATTAAACGTCTTTTTTTCCAAATATCACATAAATTGTGGAAAAGCTAGCTGCCGAAACCACAATTTCTTCGTTTCATTTCGCAATTACGTGCGCTTTTTCTGCGAAGCGTTCTCAATTCTAAGTACGTAGTAATAATCATAGATATCAAAAAGTTTTCACGTCAAAAAACGTGAAATTCTTCGAGATAATTGAAAATTTTCGGAAACGGTTACACTAAAAATCACATATTTTTGGTAATTTTTCGAAATTATTACCGCTTTAGTTGCTAAACGTTCATAATATAATAGATTTATGGTATATCTTAAATGCTGAGCATAAATCCGCTCATAAAATGCCTTTTTTTTCCAAATATATCATAAATTGTGGAAAAGCTAACTGCCGAAACCTCAATTACTTCGTTACATTTCGAAATTTCGAGCGATTTTTTTGCGAAGCTATCTCAATTTAAAGGACGTACGAATAGTCATAGATATCACGTAGTTTTCACGTCAAAAAACGTGAAATTTTTCGAGATAATTGAAAATTTTCGGAAAGGTTACTGTAGAAATCACATTTTTTTCGTAATTTTTCGAAAATATTGACCGCTTTTGTTGCAAAACGTTCATATTTTAATAGATTTATGGTATATCGTAAATGCTGAGTTAAATTGCGCTTATAAAACGTGTTTTTCTCCATATTTATCATAATTTGAGGAAAAGCTAGCTGCCGAAACCACAATTTCTTCGTTACATTTCGAAATTACGAGCGATTTTTTTGCGAAACGTTCTCAATTCAAAGGACGTACGAATGATAATAATATCAAGAAGTTGTCACCTCAAAAAACGTGAAATTTTTCGAGATAATTGAAAATTTTCGGAAACGATTACTCTAAAAATCACATAATTTTCGTAGTTTTTTTGAAATTATTAACCGCATTTGTTGCATAACGTTCATAATATAATAGATGTATGGTATATCTTAAATGCTGAGCAAAAATCCGCTCATAAATCGTCTTTTTTTCTAAATATATCATAAATTGTGGAAAACCTAGCTGCCGAAACCACAATTTCTTCGTTACATTTCGAAATTACGTGCGATTTTTTTGCGAAGTCTACTCCATTCAAAGGACGTTGGAATAATCATTGATATCAAGAAGTTTTCACGTCAAAAAACGTTAAATTTTTCGAGATAATTGAAAATTTTCGGAAACGGTTACTCTAAAAATCACATATTTTTCGTAATTTTTAGAAATTATTAACCGCTTGTGTTGCTAAAGTTCATAATTTAATAGATTTATGGTATATCTTAAATGCTGAGCAAAAATCCGCTAATGAAACGTCTTTTTTTTCCAAATATATCATAAATTGTTGAAAAGCTAGCTGCAGAAACCACAATGTCTTCGTTACTTTTCGAAATTACGTGCGATTTTTTTGCGAAGCTATCTCAATTCAAAGGACGTACGAATAGTCATAGATATCAAGTAGTTTTCACGTCAAAAAACGTGAAATTTTTCGAGATAATTGAAAATTTTCGGAAAGGTTACTGTAAAAATCACATTTTTTTCGTAATTTTTCGAAAATATTGACCGCTTTTGTTGCAAAACGTTCATATTTTAATAGATTTATGGTATATCGTAAATGCTGAGTTAAAATGCGCTTATAAAACGTGTTTTTCTCCATATTTATCATAATTTGAGGAAAAGCTAGCTGTCGAAACCACAATTTCTTCGTTACATTTCGAAATTACGAGCGATTTTTTTGCGAAGCGTTCTCAATTCAAAGGACGTACGAATAATCATAGATATCAAGAAGTTTTAACGTCAATAACGTGAAATTTTTCGAGATAATTGAAAATTTTCGGAAACGGTTACACTAAAAATCACATATTTATCGTGATTTTTCGAAATATTAACCGCTTTTGTTTTTAAAAACGTTCATAATCTAATATATTTATGGTATATCTTAAATGCTGAGAAAGAATCCGCTGATAAAACGTATTATTTTTCCAAATATATCATAAATTGTGGAAAAGCTAGCTGCCGAAACCAAACTTTCTTCGTTACATTTTGAAATTACGTGCGATTTTTTTGCGAAGCGTTCTCAATTCAAAGGACGTACGAATGATAATAATATCAAGAAGTTGTCACCTCAAAAAACGTGAAATTTTTCGAGATAATTGAAAATTTTCGGAACCGATTACTCTAAAAATCACATAATTTTCGTATTTTTTTTGAAATTATTAACCGCATTTGTTGCAAAACGTTCATAATATAATAGATGTATGGTATATCTTAAATGCTGAGCAAAAATCCGCTCATAAATCGTCTTTTTTCCCAAATATATCATAAATTGTTGAAAAGCTAGCTGCAGAAACCACAATGTCTTCGTTACTTTTCGAAATTACGTGCGATTTTTTTGCGAAGCTATCTCAATTCAAAGGACGTACGAATAGTCATAGATATCAAGTAGTTTTACGTCAAAAACGTGAAATTTTTCGAGATAATTGAAAATTTTCGGAAAGGTTACTGTAAAAATCACATTTTTTTCGTAATTTTTCGAAAATATTGACCGCTTTTATTGCAAAACGTTCATATTTCAATAGATTTATGGTATATCTTAAATGCTGAGCAAAAATCCGCTCATAAAACGTCTTTTTTTCCAAGTATATAACAAATTGTGGAAAAGCTAGCTGCCGAAACCACAATTTCATCGTTACATTTCGAAATTACGTGCGCTTTTTCTGCGAAGCGTTCTGAATTCAAAGTACGTAGTAATAATCATAGATATCAAAAAGTTTTCACGTCAAAAAACGTGAAATTCTTCGAGATAATTGAAAATTTTCGGTAACGGTTACACTAAAAATCACATATTTTTCGTAATTTTTCGAAATTATTAACCGCTTTTGTTGCTAAACGTTCATAATCTAATAGATTTATGGTATATCTTAAATGCTGAGCAAAAATCCGCTCATAAATTGTCTTTTATTTCAAAATATATCATAAATTGTGGAAAAGCTAGCTGCCGAAACCAAACTTTCTTCGTTACATTTTGAAATTACGTGCAATTTTTTTGCGAAGCGTTCTCAATTCAAAGGACGTAAGAATGATAATAATATCAAGAAGTTGTCACCTCAAAAAACGTGAAATTTTTCGAGATAATTGAAAATTTTCGGAAACGATTACTCTAAAAATCACATAATTTTCGTATTTTTTTGAAATTATTAACCGCATTGTTGCAAAACGTTCATAATTTAATAGATTTATGATATATCTCAAATGCTAAGCAAAATCCGCTCATAAAACTTATTTTTTTTTCAAATATATCATAAATTGTGGAAAAGCTAGCTGCCGAAACCACAATTTCTTCGTTACATTTCGAAATTACGTGCGATTTTTTTGCGAAGTCTAGTCCATTCAAAGGACGTTGGAATAATCATTGATATCAAGAAGTTTTCACGTCAAAAAACGTGAAATTTTTCGAGATAATTGAAAATTTTCGGAAACGCTTACTCTAAAAATCACATATTTTTCGTAATTTTTAGAAATTATTAACCGCTTGTGTTGCTAAAGTGCATAATTTAATAGATTTATGGTATATCTTAAATGCTGAGCAAAAATCCGCTCATGAAACGTCTTTTTTTTCCAAATATATCATAAATTGTTGAAAAGCTAGCTGCAGAAACCACAATGTCTTCGTTACTTTTCGAAATTACGTGCGATTTTTTTGCGAAGCTATCTCAATTCAAAGGACGTACGAATAGTCATAGATATCAAGTAGTTTTCACGTCAAAAAACGTGAAATTTTTCGAGATAATTGAAAATTTTTGGAAAGGTTACTGTAAAAATCACATTTTTTTCGTAATTTTTCGAAAATATTGACCGCTTTTGATGCAAAACGTTCATATTTTAATAGATTTATGGTATATCTTAAATGCTGAGTTAAAATGCGCTTATAAAACGTGTTTTTCTCCATATTTATCATAATTTGAGGAAAAGCTAGCTGCCGAAACCACAATTTCTTCGTTACATTTCGAAATTACGAGCGATTTTTTTGCGAAGCGTTCTCAATTTAAAGGACGTACGAATAATCATAGATATCAAGAAGTTTTAACGTCAATAACGTGAAATTTTTCGAGATAATTGAAAATTTTCGGAAACGGTTACACTAAAAATCACATATTTATCGTGATTTTTCGAAATATTAACCGCTTTTGTTTTTAAAAACTTTCATAATCTAATATATTTATGGTATATCTTAAATGCTGAGAAAGAATCCGCTGATAAAACGTATTATTTTTCCAAATATATCATAAATTGTGGAAAAGCTAGCTGCCGAAACCAAACTTTCTTCGTTACATTTTGAAATTACGTGCGATTTTTTTGCGAAGCGTTCTCAATTCAAAGGACGTACGAATGATAATAATATCAAGAAGTTGTCACCTCAAAAAACGTGAAATTTTTCGAGATAATTGAAAATTTTCGGAAACGATTACTCTAAAAATCACATAATTTTCGTATTTTTTCGAAATTATTAACCGCATTGTTGCAAAACGTTCATAATTTAATAGATTTATGATATATCTCAAATGCAAAGCAAAATCCGCTCATAAAGCTTATTTTTTTTCCAAATATATCATAAATTGTGGAAAAGCTAGCTGCCGAAACCACAATTTCTTCGATACATTTCGAAATTACGAGCGATTTTTTTGCGAAGCGTTCTCAATTAAAAGGACGTACGAATGATAATAGATACCAGGAAGTTTTCACGTCAAAAAACGTGAAATTTTTCGAGATAATTGAAAAATTTCGGAAACGGTTACTCTAAAAATCACATATTTTTCGTAATTTTTAGAAATTATTAACCGCTTGTGTTGCTAAAGTTCATAATTTAATAGATTTATGGTATATCTTAAATGCTGAGCAAAAATCCGCTCATGAAACGTCTTTTTTTTCCAAATATATCATAAATTGTTGAAAAGCTAGCTGCAGAAACCACAATGTCTTCGTTACTTTTCGAAATTACGTGCGATTTTTTTGCGAAGCTATCTCAATTCAAAGGACGTACGAATAGTCATAGATATCAAGTAGTTTTACGTCAAAAACGTGAAATTTTTCGAGATAATTGAAAATTTTCGGAAAGGTTACTGTAAAAATCACATTTTTTTCGTAATTTTTCGAAAATATTGACCGCTTTTATTGCAAAACGTTCATATTTCAATAGATTTATGGTATATCTTAAATGCTGAGCAAAAATCCGCTCATAAAACGTCTTTTTTTCCAAGTATATAACAAATTGTGGAAAAGCTAGCTGCCGAAACCACAATTTCATCGTTACATTTCGAAATTACGTGCGCTTTTTCTGCGAAGCGTTCTGAATTCAAAGTACGTAGTAATAATCATAGATATCAAAAAGTTTTCACGTCAAAAAACGTGAAATTCTTCGAGATAATTGAAAATTTTCGGTAACGGTTACACTAAAAATCACATATTTTTCGTAATTTTTCGAAATTATTAACCGCTTTTGTTGCTAAACGTTCATAATCTAATAGATTTATGGTATATCTTAAATGCTGAGCAAAAATCCGCTCATAAATTGTCTTTTATTTCAAAATATATCATAAATTGTGGAAAAGCTAGCTGCCGAAACCAAACTTTCTTCGTTACATTTTGAAATTACGTGCAATTTTTTTGCGAAGCGTTCTCAATTCAAAGGACGTAAGAATGATAATAATATCAAGAAGTTGTCACCTCAAAAAACGTGAAATTTTTCGAGATAATTGAAAATTTTCGGAAACGATTACTCTAAAAATCACATAATTTTCGTATTTTTTTGAAATTATTAACCGCATTGTTGCAAAACGTTCATAATTTAATAGATTTATGATATATCTCAAATGCTAAGCAAAATCCGCTCATAAAACTTATTTTTTTTTCAAATATATCATAAATTGTGGAAAAGCTAGCTGCCGAAACCACAATTTCTTCGTTACATTTCGAAATTACGTGCGATTTTTTTGCGAAGTCTAGTCCATTCAAAGGACGTTGGAATAATCATTGATATCAAGAAGTTTTCACGTCAAAAAACGTGAAATTTTTCGAGATAATTGAAAATTTTCGGAAACGCTTACTCTAAAAATCACATATTTTTCGTAATTTTTAGAAATTATTAACCGCTTGTGTTGCTAAAGTGCATAATTTAATAGATTTATGGTATATCTTAAATGCTGAGCAAAAATCCGCTCATGAAACGTCTTTTTTTTCCAAATATATCATAAATTGTTGAAAAGCTAGCTGCAGAAACCACAATGTCTTCGTTACTTTTCGAAATTACGTGCGATTTTTTTGCGAAGCTATCTCAATTCAAAGGACGTACGAATAGTCATAGATATCAAGTAGTTTTCACGTCAAAAAACGTGAAATTTTTCGAGATAATTGAAAATTTTTGGAAAGGTTACTGTAAAAATCACATTTTTTTCGTAATTTTTCGAAAATATTGACCGCTTTTGATGCAAAACGTTCATATTTTAATAGATTTATGGTATATCTTAAATGCTGAGTTAAAATGCGCTTATAAAACGTGTTTTTCTCCATATTTATCATAATTTGAGGAAAAGCTAGCTGCCGAAACCACAATTTCTTCGTTACATTTCGAAATTACGAGCGATTTTTTTGCGAAGTGTTCTCAATTTAAAGGACGTACGAATAATCATAGATATCAAGAAGTTTTAACGTCAATAACGTGAAATTTTTCGAGATAATTGAAAATTTTCGGAAACGGTTACACTAAAAATCACATATTTATCGTGATTTTTCGAAATATTAACCGCTTTTGTTTTTAAAAACTTTCATAATCTAATATATTTATGGTATATCTTAAATGCTGAGAAAGAATCCGCTGATAAAACGTATTATTTTTCCAAATATATCATAAATTGTGGAAAAGCTAGCTGCCGAAACCAAACTTTCTTCGTTACATTTTGAAATTACGTGCGATTTTTTTGCGAAGCGTTCTCAATTCAAAGGACGTACGAATGATAATAATATCAAGAAGTTGTCACCTCAAAAAACGTGAAATTTTTCGAGATAATTGAAAATTTTCGGAAACGATTACTCTAAAAATCACATAATTTTCGTATTTTTTCGAAATTATTAACCGCATTGTTGCAAAACGTTCATAATTTAATAGATTTATGATATATCTCAAATGCAAAGCAAAATCCGCTCATAAAACTTATTTTTTTTCCAAATATATCATAAATTGTGGAAAAGCTAGCTGCCGAAACCACAATTTCTTCGATACATTTCGAAATTACGAGCGATTTTTTTGCGAAGCGTTCTCAATTAAAAGGACGTACGAATGATAATAGATACCAGGAAGTTTTCACGTCAAAAAACGTGAAATTTTTCGAGATAATTGAAAAATTTCGGAAACGGTTACTCTAAAAATCACATATTTTTCGTAATTTTTAGAAATTATTAACCGCTTGTGTTGCTAAAGTTCATAATTTAATTGATTTATGGTATATCTTAAATGCTGAGCAAAAATCCGCTCATGAAACGTCTTTTTTTTCCAAATATATCATAAATTGTTGAAAAGCTAGCTGCAGAAACCACAATGTCTTCGTTACTTTTCGAAATTACGTGCGATTTTTTTGCGAAGCTATCTCAATTCAAAGGACGTACGAATAGTCATAGATATCACGTAGTTTTCACGTCAAAAAACGTGAAATTTTTCGAGATAATTGAAAATTTTCGGAAAGGTTACTGTAAAAATCACATTTTTTTCGTAATTTTTCGAAAATATTGACCGCTTTTGTTGCAAAACGTTCATATTTTAATAGATTTATGGTATATCGTAAATGCTGAGTTAAAATGCGCTTATAAAACGTGTTTTTCTCCATATTTATCATAATTTGAGGAAAAGCTAGCTGCCGAAACCACAATTTCTTCGTTACATTTCGAAATTACGAGCGATTTTTTTGCGAAGCGTTCTCAATTCAAAGGACGTACGAATAATCATAGATATCAAGAAGTTTTAACGTCAATAACGTGAAATTTTTCGAGATAATTGAAAATTTTCGGAAACGGTTACACTAAAAATCACATATTTATCGTGATTTTTCGAAATATTAACCGCTTTTGTTTTTAAAAACGTTCATAATCTAATATATTTATGGTATATCTTAAATGCTGAGAAAGAATCCGCTGATAAAACGTATTATTTTTCCAAATATATCATAAATTGTGGAAAAGCTAGCTGCCGAAACCAAACTTTCTTCGTTACATTTTGAAATTACGTGCGATTTTTTTGCGAAGCGTTCTCAATTCAAAGGACGTACGAATGATAATAATATCAAGAAGTTGTCACCTCAAAAAACGTGAAATTTTTCGAGATAATTGAAAATTTTCGGAAACGGTTACTCTAAAAATCACATAATTTTCGTATTTTTTTGAAATTATTAACCGCATTTGTTGCAAAACGTTCATAATATAATAGATGTATGGTATATCTTAAATGCTGAGCAAAAATCCGCTCATAAATCGTCTTTTTTTCCAAGTATATAACAAATTGTGGAAAAGCAAGCTGCCGAAACAAAAATATCTTCGTTACATTTCGAAATTACGTGTGATTTTTTTGCGAAGCGTTCTCAATTCAATGGACGTACGAATAATCATAGATATCAAGAAGTTTCCACGTCAAAAAACGTGAAATTTTTTGAGATAATTGAAAAATTTCGGAAACAGTTACACTTAAAATCTCAAATTTTTCGTAATTTTTCGAAATTTTTAACCGCCCCTGTTTTGCAAAACGTTCATGAATTAATTGTTTCATGGTATATCTTAAATTCTAGGCAAAAATCCGCTCATAAAAAGTCTTTTTTTTCCAAATATATCATAAATAGTGGAAAAGCTAGCTGCCGAAACCACAATTTCTTCGTTACATTTCGAAATTACGTGCGCTTTTTCTGCGAAGCGTTCTCAATTCAAAGTACGTAAGAATGATAATAATATCAAGAAGTTGTCACCTCAAAAAACGTGAAATTTTTCGAGATAATTGAAAATTTTCGGTAACGGTTACACTAAAAATCACATATTTTTCGTAATTTTTCGAAATTATTAACCGCTTTTGTTGCTAAACGTTCATAATCTAATAGATTTATGGTATATCTTAAATGCTGAGCAAAAATCCGCTCATAAATTGTCTTTTATTTCAAAATATATCATTAATTGTGGAAAAGCTAGCTGCCAAAACCAAAATTTCTTCGTTACATTTCGAAAACACGTGCGATTTTTTTGCGAAGTCTTCTCCATTCAAAGGACGTTGGAATAATCATTCATATCAAGAAGTTTTCACGTTAAAAAACGTGAAATTTTTCGAGATAATGGATAATTTTCGGAAACGGTTACTCTAAAAATCACATATTTTTCGTAATTTTTCGAAATTATTAACCGCTTTTGTTGCTAAACGTTCATAATGTAATAGATTTATGGTATATCTTAAATGCTGAGCAAAAATCCGCTCATTAAACGTCTTTTTTTTCAAATATCACATAAATTGTGGAAGAGCTAGCTGCCCGAAACCACAATTTCTTCGTTACATTTCGAAATTACGTGCGCTTTTTTTGCGAAGCTATCTCAATTCAAAGGACGTACGAATAGTCATAGATATCAAGTAGTTTTCACGTCAAAAAACGTGAAATTTTTCGAGATAATTGAAATTTTGCGGAAAGGTTACTGTAAAAATCACATTTTTTTCGTAATTTTTCGAAAATATTGACCGCTTTTGTTGCAAAACGTTCATATTTTAATAGATTTATGGTATATCGTAAATGCTGAGTTAAAATGCGCTTATAAAACGTGTTTTTCTCCATATTTATCATAATTTGAGGAAAAGCTAGCTGCCGAAACCACAATTTCTTCGTTACATTTCGAAATTACGAGCGATTTTTTTGCGAAGTGTTCTCAATTCAAAGGACGTACGAATAATCATAGATATCAAGAAGTTTTAACGTCAATAACAGGAAATTTTTCGAGATAATTGAAAATTTTCGGAAACGGTTACACTAAAAATCACATATTTATCGTGATTTTTCTAAATATTAACCGCTTTTGTTTTTAAAAACGTTCATAATCTAATATATTTATGGTATATCTTAAATGCTGAGAAAGAATCCGCTGATAAAACGTATTATTTTTCCAAATATATCATAAATTGTGGAAAAGCTAGCTGCCGAAACCAAACTTTCTTCGTTACATTTTGAAATTACGTGCAATTTTTTTGCGAAGCGTTCTCAATTCAAAGGACGTAAGAATGATAATAATATCAAGAAGTTGTCACCTCAAAAAACGTGAAATTTTTCGAGATAATTGAAAATTTTCGGAAACGATTACTCTAAAAATCACATAATTTTCGTATTTTTTCGAAATTATTAACCGCATTGTTGCAAAACGTTCATAATTCAATAGATTTATGATATATCTCAAATGCTAAGCAAAATCCGCTCATAAAACTTATTTTTTTTTCAAATATATCATAAATTGTGGAAAAGCTAGCTGCCGAAACCACAATTTCTTCGATACATTTCGAAATTACGAGCGATTTTTTTGCGAAGCGCTCTCAATTAAAAGGACGTACGAGTGATAATAGATATCAAGAAGTTTTCACGTCAAAAAACGTGAAATTTTTCGAGATAATTGAAAATTTTCGGAAACGGTTACTCTAAAAATCACATTTTTTTCGTAATTTTTCGAAAATATTAACCGCTTGTGTTGCTAAAGTTCATAATTTAATAGATTTATGGTATATCTTAAATGCTGAGCAAAAATCCGCTCATGAAACGTCTTTTTTTCCAAATATATCATAAATTGTTGAAAAGCTAGCTGCAGAAACCACAATGTCTTCGTTACTTTTCGAAATTACGTGCGATTTTTTTGCGAAGCTATCTCAATTCAAAGGACGTACGAATAGTCATAGATATCAAGTAGTTTTCACGTCAAAAAACGTGAAATTTTTCGAGATAATTGAAAATTATCGGAAAGGTTACTGTAAAAATCACATTTTTTTCGTAATTTTTCGAAAATATTGACCGCTTTTGTTGCAAAACGTTCATATTTTAATAGATTTATGGTATATCGTAAATGCTGAGTTAAAATGCGCTTATAAAACGTGTTTTTCTCCATATTTATCATAATTTGAGGAAAAGCTAGCTGCCGAAACCACAATTTCTTCGTTACATTTCGAAATTACGAGCGATTTTTTTGCGAAGCGTTCTCAATTCAAAGGACGTACGAATAATCATAGATATCAAGAAGTTTTAACGTCAATAACGTGAAATTTTTCGAGATAATTGAAAATTTTCGGAAACGGTTACACTAAAAATCACATATTTATCGTGATTTTTCGAAATATTAACCGCTTTTGTTTTTAAAAACGTTCATAATCTAATATATTTATGGTATATCTTAAATGCTGAGAAAGAATCCGCTGATAAAACGTATTATTTTTCCAAATATATCATAAATTGTGGAAAAGCTAGCTGCCGAAACAAAACTTTCTTCGTTACATTTTGAAATTACGTGCGATTTTTTTGCGAAGCGTTCTCAATTCAAAGGACGTACGAATGATAATAATATCAAGAAGTTGTCACCTCAAAAAACGTGAAATTTTTCGAGATAATTGAAAATTTTCGGAAACGGTTACTCTAAAAATCACATAATTTTCGTATTTTTTTGAAATTATTAACCGCATTTGTTGCAAAACGTTCATAATATAATAGATGTATGGTATATCTTAAATGCTGAGCAAAAATCCGCTCATAAATCGTCTTTTTTTCCAAGTATATAACAAATTGTGGAAAAGCAAGCTGCCGAAACAAAAATATCTTCGTTACATTTCGAAATTACGTGTGATTTTTTTGCGAAGCGTTCTCAATTCAATGGACGTACGAATAATCATAGATATCAAGAAGTTTCCACGTCAAAAAACGTGAAATTTTTTGAGATAATTGAAAAATTTCGGAAACAGTTACACTTAAAATCTCAAATTTTTCGTAATTTTTCGAAATTTTTAACCGCCCCTGTTTTGCAAAACGTTCATGAATTAATTGTTTCATGGTATATCTTAAATTCTAGGCAAAAATCCGCTCATAAAAAGTCTTTTTTTTCCAAATATATCATAAATAGTGGAAAAGCTAGCTGCCGAAACCACAATTTCTTCGTTACATTTCGAAATTACGTGCGCTTTTTCTGCGAAGCGTTCTCAATTCAAAGTACGTAAGAATGATAATAATATCAAGAAGTTGTCACCTCAAAAAACGTGAAATTTTTCGAGATAATTGAAAATTTTCGGTAACGGTTACACTAAAAATCACATATTTTTCGTAATTTTTCGAAATTATTAACCGCTTTTGTTGCTAAACGTTCATAATCTAATAGATTTATGGTATATCTTAAATGCTGAGCAAAAATCCGCTCATAAATTGTCTTTTATTTCAAAATATATCATTAATTGTGGAAAAGCTAGCTGCCAAAACCAAAATTTCTTCGTTACATTTCGAAAACACGTGCGATTTTTTTGCGAAGTCTTCTCCATTCAAAGGACGTTGGAATAATCATTGATATCAAGAAGTTTTCACGTTAAAAAACGTGAAATTTTTCGAGATAATGGATAATTTTCGGAAACGGTTACTCTAAAAATCACATATTTTTCGTAATTTTTCGAAATTATTAACCGCTTTTGTTGCTAAACGTTCATAATGTAATAGATTTATGGTATATCTTAAATGCTGAGCAAAAATCCGCTCATTAAACGTCTTTTTTTTCAAATATCACATAAATTGTGGAAGAGCTAGCTGCCCGAAACCACAATTTCTTCGTTACATTTCGAAATTACGTGCGCTTTTTTTGCGAAGCTATCTCAATTCAAAGGACGTACGAATAGTCATAGATATCAAGTAGTTTTCACGTCAAAAAACGTGAAATTTTTCGAGATAATTGAAATTTTGCGGAAAGGTTACTGTAAAAATCACATTTTTTTCGTAATTTTTCGAAAATATTGACCGCTTTTGTTGCAAAACGTTCATATTTTAATAGATTTATGGTATATCGTAAATGCTGAGTTAAAATGCGCTTATAAAACGTGTTTTTCTCCATATTTATCATAATTTGAGGAAAAGCTAGCTGCCGAAACCACAATTTCTTCGTTACATTTCGAAATTACGAGCGATTTTTTTGCGAAGTGTTCTCAATTCAAAGGACGAACGAATAATCATAGATATCAAGAAGTTTTAACGTCAATAACAGGAAATTTTTCGAGATAATTGAAAATTTTCGGAAACGGTTACACTAAAAATCACATATTTATCGTGATTTTTCGAAATATTAACCGCTTTTGTTTTTAAAAACGTTCATAATCTAATATATTTATGGTATATCTTAAATGCTGAGAAAGAATCCGCTGATAAAACGTATTATTTTTCCAAATATATCATAAATTGTGGAAAAGCTAGCTGCCGAAACCAAACTTTCTTCGTTACATTTTGAAATTACGTGCAATTTTTTTGCGAAGCGTTCTCAATTCAAAGGACGTAAGAATGATAATAATATCAAGAAGTTGTCACCTCAAAAAACGTGAAATTTTTCGAGATAATTGAAAATTTTCGGAAACGATTACTCTAAAAATCACATAATTTTCGTATTTTTTCGAAATTATTAACCGCATTGTTGCAAAACGTTCATAATTTAATAGATTTATGATATATCTCAAATGCTAAGCAAAATCCGCTCATAAAACTTATTTTTTTTTCAAATATATCATAAATTGTGGAAAAGCTAGCTGCCGAAACCACAATTTCTTCGATACATTTCGAAATTACGAGCGATTTTTTTGCGAAGCGCTCTCAATTAAAAGGACGTACGAATGATAATAGATATCAAGAAGTTTTCACGTCAAAAAACGTGAAATTTTTCGAGATAATTGAAAATTTTCGGAAACGGTTACTCTAAAAATCACATTTTTTTCGTAATTTTTCGAAAATATTAACCGCTTGTGTTGATAAAGTTCATAATTTAATAGATTTATGGTATATCTTAAATGCTGAGCAAAAATCCGCTCATGAAACGTCTTTTTTTCCAAATATATCATAAATTGTTGAAAAGCTAGCTGCAGAAACCACAATGTCTTCGTTACTTTTCGAAATTACGTGCGATTTTTTTGCGAAGCTATCTCAATTCAAAGGACGTACGAATATTCATAGATATCAAGTAGTTTTCACGTCAAAAAACGTGAAATTTTTCGAGATAATTGAAAATTATCGGAAAGGTTACTGTAAAAATCACATTTTTTTCGTAATTTTTCGAAAATATTGACCGCTTTTGTTGCAAAACGTTCATATTTTAATAGATTTATGGTATATCGTAAATGCTGAGTTAAAATGCGCTTATAAAACGTGTTTTTCTCCATATTTATCATAATTTGAGGAAAAGCTAGCTGCCGAAACCACAATTTCTTCGTTACATTTCGAAATTACGAGCGATTTTTTTGCGAAGCGTTCTCAATTCAAAGGACGTACGAATAATCATAGATATCAAGAAGTTTTAACGTCAATAACGTGAAATTTTTCGAGATAATTGAAAATTTTCGGAAACGGTTACACTAAAAATCACATATTTATCGTGATTTTTCGAAATATTAACCGCTTTTGTTTTTAAAAACGTTCATAATCTAATATATTTATGGTATATCTTAAATGCTGAGAAAGAATCCGCTGATAAAACGTATTATTTTTCCAAATATATCATAAATTGTGGAAAAGCTAGCTGCCGAAACAAAACTTTCTTCGTTACATTTTGAAATTACGTGCGATTTTTTTGCGAAGCGTTCTCAATTCAAAGGACGTACGAATGATAATAATATCAAGAAGTTGTCACGTCAAAAAACGTGAAATTTTTCGAGATAATTGAAAATTTTCGGAAACGGTTACTCTAAAAATCACTTATTTTTCGTAATTTTTAGAAATTATTAACCGCTTGTGTTGCTAAAGTTCATAATTTAATAGATTTATGGTATATCTTAAATGCTGAGCAAAAATCCGCTCATTAAACGTCTTTTTTTTCCAAATATATCATAAATTGTTAAAAAGCTAGCTGCAGAAACCACAATGTCTTCGTTACTTTTCGAAATTACGTGCGCTTTTTTTGCGAAGCTATCTCAATTCAAAGGACGTACGAATAGTCATAGATATCAAGTAGTTTTCACGTCAAAAAACGTGAAATTTTTCGAGATAATTGAAAATTTTCGGAAAGGTTACTGTAAAAATCACATTTTTTTCGTAATTTTTCGAAAATATTGACCACTTTTGTTGCAAAACGTTCATATTTTAATAGATTTATGGTATATCGTAAATGCTGAGTTAAAATGCGCTCATAAAACTTATTTTTTTTCCAAATATATCATAAATTGTGGAAAAGCTAGCTGCCGAAACCACAATTTCTTCGATACATTTCGAAATTACGAGCGATTTTTTTGCGAAGCGTTCTCAAGTAAAAGGACGTACGAATGATAATAGATATCAAGAAGTTTTCACGTCAAAAAACGTGAAATTTTTCGAGATAATTGAAAATTTTCGGAAACGGTTACTCTAAAAATCACTTATAATTCGTATTTTTTCGAAATTATTAACCGCATTTGTTGCAAAACTTTCATAATATAATAGATGTATGGTATATCTTAAATGCTGAGCAAAAATCCGCTCATAAATCGTCTTTTTTTCCAAATATATCATAAATTGTGGAAAAGCTAGCTGCCGAAACCACAATTTCTTCGTTACATTTCGAAATTACGTGCGATTTTTTTGCGAAGTCTACTCCATTCAAAGGACGTTGGAATAATCATTGATATCAAGAAGTTTTCACGTCAAAAAACGTGAAATTTTTCGAGATAATTGAAAATTTTCGGAACCGGTTACTCTAAAAATCAATTATTTTTCGTATTTTTTCGAAATTATTAACCGCATTTGTTGCAAAACGTTCATAATATAATAGATGTATGGTATATCTTAAATGCTGAGCAAAAATCCGCTCATAAATCGTCTTTTTTTCCAAATATATCATAAATTGTGGGAAAGCTAGCTGCCGAAACCACAATTTCTTCGTTACTTTTCGAAATTACGTGCGATGTTTTTGCAAAGCGTTCTCAATGCAAAGGATTTAGGAATAATCATTGATATCAAGAAGTTTTCACGTCAAAAAACGTAAAAAGTTTCGAGATAATTGAAAATTTTCGGAAACGGTTACACTAAGATTCACATATTTTTCGAAATTATGAACCGCTTTTGTTGCAAAACGTTAATAAGTTAATAGATTTATGGTATCTCTTAAATGCCTAGCTAAAATTTGCTATTAAAACGTCTTTTTTTCCATATATATCATAATTTGAGGAAAAGCTAGCTGCCGAAACCACATTTCTTCGTTACATTTCGAAATTGCGTGCGATTTTTTTGCGAATCGTTCTCAATTCAAAAGGACGTACGAATGATTATAGATATCAAAAAGTTTTCACGTCAAAAAACGTGAAATTTTTCGAGATAATTGAAAATTTTCGGAAACGGTTACACTAAGAATCACATATTTTTCGAAATTATGAACCGCTTTTGTTGCAAAACGTTAATAAGTTAATAGATTTATGGTATCTCTTAAATGCCTAGCTAAAATTTGCTATTAAAACGTCTTTTTTTCCATATATATCATAATTTGAGGAAAAGCTAGCTGCCGAAACCACAATTTCTTCGTTACATTTCGAAATTGCGTGCGATTTTTTTGCGAATCGTTCTCAATTCAAAAAGACGTACGAATGATAATAGATATCAAAAAGTTTTCACGTCAAAAAACGTGAAATTTTTCGAGATAATTGAAAATTTTCGGAAACGGTTACACTAAGAATCACATATTTTTCGAAATTATGAACCGCTTTTGTTGCAAAACGTTAATAAGTTAATAGATTTATGGTATCTCTTAAATGCCTAGCTAAAATTTGCTATTAAAACGTCTTTTTTTCCATATATATCATAATTTGAGGAAAAGCTAGCTGCCGAAACCACAATTTCTTCGTTACATTTCGAAATTACGTGCGCTTTTTCTGCGAAGCGTTCTCAATTCAAAGGACGTAGTAATAATCAAAGATATCAAGAAGTTTTCACGTCAAAAAACGTGAAATTGTTTGAGAGAATTGAAAATTTTCGAAAACGGTTACTCTAAAAATCACATGTTTTACGTAATTTTTCGAAATTATTAACCGCTTTTGTTGCAAAACGTTAATAATTTAATGGATTTATGGTATATCTTAAATGCTGAGCAAAAATCTGCTCATAAAACGACTTTTTTTCCCAAATATATCATATATTGTGGAAAAGGTAGCTGCCGAAACCACAATTTCTTTACTTTGTTTGTTTACAGCCCCAAGGCTGAATTTGTTTACAGCCCCAAGGCTGAAGAAAACTTTGGGTTATCTCATCGAAATACTGGAACTTTTGACCCAATAACGATTATCAGCCACCTAAATAGTATGTTTTATTCAATTTTCTCTCTTTTTATGCTTGTCTCTATTTTGTATGATCATTCTTTCTATTTTAATCATGCAAAAGAAGTACAGCTTCCGATTGGTAAACTGAACTCATGCATTTCTTATGGGAACTTTTTTCCTTGCCATGGATCAAACCAGGGTCTTATGTCAGGATGAGGTTATTTTTATGTCATTCTAAGACATAGCTCGCATCCTAACCCCTAAGTATTCCTACTATTGTATTGTTTGGGTACTTTTTGTGTGATGCTGTGACAGATGCGGAATAATATTTTTCATGAATATCATTTGTGGTTATGGGGGCTGGTTATTTATAGCCTAAAAATTCATATTTGCTAAATTTCCAAATTAAACCGAAATTTGATCAAAAAAGGGCATTTTAAGGGAGATATTTGAAAAATCATCTAAAATACGTAGAAAAAACGTCTTATTTATAAAAGCTATTTGCTAAAACATCCAAATTAAGCCGAAATCCGCTCAGGAAATGGCTTATTTAGCAAGATATTTGCTAAATCTTCCAAATGCAGTCGAAATTCGATCAAAAAACGGTTTTTTCAGCATGATATTTTTAAAATCTTCCAAATTCAGCTTAAATCCGCTCAAAAAACAGCTTATTTAGTAACATATTTGCAAAATCCTCCAAATAATGCCAAAATTACCTCAAAAAGGGCTTTAAAAGCAAATTATTTGAATAATCGTCCAAATAACGCCAAAATTCGATCCGAAAAGGGAATATATAGACAGATATTTGCAAAATCTACCGAAGTAAAACGATATCCGCCCAAAAACGGCTTTTTAAGGAAGATATTTGCCAAATCTTCCAAATTAAGCCGTAAATTGATCCAAAAAGGTATTTTTCAGCAAGATATTTGCAAATCTTGCAAACTAGGGCAAAATTTGGTCAAAAAGGTCTTTTTAGGCAAGATGTTTGGAAAATCTTCCAAACTAAGCCTAAATTTGATCTAGAAAGAGCTTTTTAAGCAAGATTTTTGCAAAATCTTCGAAATTGAGCAGAAAATTTGATCCAAAAAGAGCATTTTAAGCAAGATATTTGTAAAATCTTCCAAATTAAGCCGAATTTTGATCCAAAAAGAGCTTTTTAAGCAAGATATTCGAAAAAACCTAAGAAATTAAGCCGGAATTTCGTCAAAAAAGGGTTTTTTAAGGAGGAAATTTACAAAATCTCCACATGAAGCCGAAATTTTGCCAAAAAAAGGGCTTCTTAATCAAGATATTTGCAAAATTTTCCAAAATAAGCCGTAATTTCGTCAGAACGCTTTTTAAGCAAGATATTTTCAATATCTTCGAAATAAAGCCGAAATTTGATGAAAAAATTTCTTTTTAAGCAAGATATTTCCAAAATCTTCCAAATTAAGCCTAAATTCGATCCGAAAAGGGAATATTTAGACAGATATTTTCAAAATCTACCGAATTAAAACGATATCCGCCCAAAAAACCGCTTTTTAAGCAAGATATTTGCCAATTCTTCCAAATTAAGCCGAAATTTGGTCAAAAAATGGCTTCTTAAGTAAGACATTTGCAAAATATACCAAATTAAGCCGAAATTTGGTGAAAAAAGGGTGTTTAAGCAAGATATTTGCAAAATCTTCCAAATTAAGCCGTAAATTGATCCAAAAAATGTATTTTTCAGCAAGATATTTGCAAATCTTGCAAACTAGGGCAAAATTTGGTCAAAAAGGACTTTTTAAGCAATATCTTTAGAAAATCTTCGAAATTAAGCCGAAATTTGATCAAAACGGGGCTTATTAAGCAAGATATTAGCATAATCTTCCAAATTAAGCCGAAATTAGATCGTAAATGGGAATATTAAGCAGAATATTTCGAAAATCTTCCATATTAAGCCAAACTTTAACAAAAAAGGGCTTTTTGTTAAAGATACCAAGATATTATTACCAAGATATATACAAAATCTTCCAAATTAAGCCGAAATTTGGTCAAAAAATGGCTTCTTAAGTAAGACATTTGCAAAATATACCAAATTAAGCCGAAATTTGGTTAAAAAAGGGTGTTTAAGCAAGATATTTGCAAAATCTTCCAAATTAAGCCGTAAATTGATCAAAAAAATGTATTTTTCAGCAAGATATTTGCAAATCTTGCAAACTAGGGCAAAATTTGGTCAAAAAGGACTTTTTAGGCAAGATGTTTGGAAAATCTTCCAAATTAAGCTAAAATATGCCCAGAAACCAGGTTATTTAGCAAGATGTTTGAAAAATCTTCCTAATTAATCCGGAATTTACTCCGAAAACGGTATATTTTGAAAGACATTTGAAAAATCTTTCAAATTATACCGATATTTCTTCGAAAACGGCTTATTTAGCAAGATATTTGAAATATATTCCAAATTAGGCCTAAATTTACTCCAAAAACGGCTTCTTTAGAAGGATATTTGAAAAATCTACCAAATTCATGCATAATTTGCTCCGAAAATGGCTTATTTTGGAAGAGATTTGAATAATCTTTCATATTATACCGATATTTGCTTCAAAAACGGCTGATTTTGCAAGATATTTGAAAAATCTTCCAAATTAAGCCGAAATTTGATCAAAAACGGCTTTTTTAGCAACGTATTTGAAATATCTTCAAAATTAAGCCGAAATTTGCTCCTAAGAAAGCTAATTTAGCAAGATATTTGAATAATTTTTCAAATTAAGCCTACATTTGCTCCGAAAAACGGCTTATTTTGGAAGACATGGAAAATCGTTCATATTATACTGATATTTGCTTGATAACGGCTGATTTTGCATGATATTTTTAAAATCTTTCCAATTAAGCCGAAATTTGCTCCTAAAACAGCTTATTTAGCAAGATATTTGAATAATTTTCCAAATTAAGCCAACGATTGCTCCGAAAACGGCTTATTTTGGAAGAAATTTGAATAATCTTTCATACTATACCGATATTTGCTTCAAAAACGGCTGATTTTGCAAGATATTTGAAAAATCTTCCAAACTAAGCCGAAATTTGATCAAAAACGGCTCATTTAGCAAGGTATTCGAAATATCTTTGAAATTTATCAAAATTTGCTCCGAAAACGGCTTAACTAGCTCTATATTTGAAGAATCTTCCAAATTAATTCGATGCTTGTTGCGAAAAGGGCTTATTTTGTAAGATATTTGAAAAATCTACCAAATGAAGCCTAAATTCGCACCAAAAAGCGGCATATTTAGGTAGTTATTTTGAAATCTCTTTCAAATTAAGCCGAAATTTGATCAAAAACGGCTTATTTTGCAAGGTATTTGAAAATTGCAAGCAACGTTTTATCGTTTACTCGTTTTTCGAGTAAAAGTTGCTTGTATACTGCAAGCTATCAGTTGAATGTAGTTTCGTACCAAGTTATACCTGAAATCAATTTTGAAAACTTTTGAATTCAATTTTGAAAAGCGCAAAAGACTGCCTCTCGAAGGTCCTGATCATGCAACACAATTGCATATTAATATTAGATATGTGCCATTCTGACCTGTTCCAAAGTTTCAATTCATTATCTTATAAGGAAGTTCCTAAAATAAGATTACGTTATCCCCCTTTGAAATGCATGACGCTCAGGTATCGAACAAAGTACCGTCAGAGGAACAGCGTATATGAAACACATGAATTGCCTCTATGTATATTCCATTTTATATCATTCCCGGTTACGGGTATGCATTAAAAATAATTGTCGAAATTGACCGCCATGCATTTTATCCCGGAGAATTTTGCACCCACTTGGCGTCGAACTCACGGTCTTTTGGTAACATTTCTTCAGTTTTTACAATATATTACCTCAGCATCTCCGACCTCCGTGATTTTCACTGTTCTATCGCTCCGAAAAGGAGTCAAAACAATTATCGAAAATTCGCGAAAGACCGCCTGGCGTCAAACACAGGACCCGCTCGTGAGAGACAATGGCATACGAATGTTAGATAAGTGCCACTCTGACGTGTTTGAAAGTTTCAATTCAATAGCTTATCGGGAAGGTCCTAAAATAAGATTCCGTTTTCCCCGTTTGAAATGCATGGTAGAATCGGAATGACACACTTGCATCCAACCAAGGACCACTGGAGAAACAGTGAACCTCATGAAAGAATGTTCTCAAACGCCTCTGTCACCATTTCGGGTTTTATCTTTCCAGATTATCGGGAAAGCATTTAAAAAATTTTTAAAGTTTTCAGCAATGCATTTCTTATGGAAGAATTTTGTACCCACCAGGCGTCGAACTCACTGTCATTTTTAACATTTCTTCCATTCGTAATATAGAAGACTACCTCAACTTCAACCTCCGAGATCTTTGTTCCTATTACTTACCGATAAGTGCTCAAAAAAGTTTCGAAAATCCGCGCAATGCATTCTTATTCGAAAATTGCGATTTTTGGGACATTCTGGTATCGAACCCATTACACCTAGCGTCGATGTCGTAATTATTTTGGCATCTACAGGGTGGGGTCAGTACGTCATAAAAATCTGACGTCCACGGTGCCTGTGAAACATGGTCAGAATTCGTATCCCCTATAAATATATAGGTATATCCGGAGAGTTAGCTATATATAATACGAGTAAAAGTTGCTTGCATACTGCAAGCTAATTGGTGAAAATTTACAATAAGTTTCCCTTACGGGTGTCATCTTCGAAGCTTATCCAGCAAAATTCTTAAAAATTGCCGCAATGCATTTCGAACGTGAGAATTTTTCATCCATCTGGCATCGAACTCACAGTCATGTGTAAGCTTTCTTCCACTGGTTCTGTAGAAAATTACTTCAAACGCAAAGGCTGTGATTTTGAATAGTCTCCTGCATTGAGAAAGGCCTCAAAACAATTTTAAAAAATTTGCGTAAATGACCGCCTGGCGTCGAACACAGGACCCGTTCGTGAGAGACAATGGCATACGAATGTTAGAGAAGTGCCACTCTGACGTGTTTCAAAGTTTCAATTCAGTATCTTATCGGGAAGGTCCTAAATTAAGATTCCGTTCTTCCCGTTTGAAATGCATGGTAGAATCGGAATGACGCTTTTGCATGGAACCAAGGACCACTAGAGAAAAAGCGGACGTCATGAAAGAATGTTCTCAAACGCCTCTGTCACCATTCCGGGTTTTATCTTTCCAGCTTATCGGGAAGGCATTTAAAAAAATCGTCCAAGATTTCACCAATGCATTTCTTACGGAAGGATTTCGAACCCACCTGGCGTCGAACACACGGTCATTTGCTAACATCTCTTCCTTTGGTACTATGGAAGACCATCTCATCTACAAACACCGTAATTTTGATTGCTCTATCGCATCGAGAACGGCCTCAAAACAGATTGCAAAAATTCGCGTAAAAGCCCGCCTAGCGTCGAACTCAGGACCCTTCCGTGAGAGAAGATAGCAAAATGATATTAGATAAGTGCCATTACCACTAGTTCCAAAGTTTCGATTCAATATCTTATCGGGAAGGTCCTAAAATAAGATTCCGTATTCCCCATTCGAAATGCATGGTGGAATTGGAATGACCCTCTTGCATCGAACCAAGGACCACTAGAGAAACGGTAAACCTGATGATAGAATGCTTTCAAACGCCTTTGTCACCATTCCGGGTTTTATCTTTCCAGCTTATCGGGAAGGCATTGAAAAAAATTTTCAAAAATTGCAGCAATGCATTTCTTATGGAAGAATTTTGCACCCACCTGACGGCGAACTCACGGTCATTTTGTAACATTTCTTCCATAAGAACCATAGAAGACTACCTCAACTTGAACCTCCGAGATTTTGATTACTCTATCTTAACGATAAGTGCCTCAAAATAATTTTCAAAAATCCGCGCAATGCATTCTTATGGGAAAATTGCGATTTTTGGGAATTTCTGGCATCGAACCCATGATAGCTAGCGTCGAAGTCTGCATTATTCTGGCATCTAGAGTGTGGGGCCAGTACGTCGTAAAAATCTGACGTGGACGGCGCTTGTGGAACATGGTCAGAATTCGTATCCCCTATAAATATATATATATAGGTATATCCGGAGAGTTAGCTATATATAATAGAAGATATATACGAGTAAAAGTTACTTGCATACTGCAAGCTAATTGGTAAAAATTTACAATAAGTTCCCCGTACGGGTGTCATCTTCGAAGCTTATCAAGCATAATTCTTAAAAATTACCGCAATACATTTCTTAAGTTAGATATTTTCATCCATCTGGCATCGAACTCACGGTCATTTGCATCCTTTCTTCCACTGGTTCTATAGAAAACTACTTCAAACGCAAACGCTGTTTTTTTGAATAGTCTCCTGCATAGAGAGAGGCCTTAAATCAATTTTAAAGAAATTAGTGTAAATGACCGCTTGGCGTCGAACACAGGACCTGTTCGTGAGATACAATGGCATGGGAATGTTAGAGAAGTGCCACTCTGACGTGTTTCAAAGTTTCAATTCAGTATCTTATCGGGAAGGTCCTAAAAAAAGGTCCGATTTTCCCGTTTGAAATGCATGGTAGAATCGGAACGACACTTTTGCATCGAACCAAGGACCACTAGAGAAACAGTGGACGTCATGAAAGAATGTTCTCAAACGCCTCTGTCACCATTCCGGGTTTTATCTTTCCAGCTTATCGGGAAGGCATTTAAAAAAATAGCCCATGATATTAGCAATGCATTTCTTACGGAAGCATTTCGGACCCACCTGGAGTCGAACTTACGGACATTTGGTAACATTTCTTCCTTTGGTACTATGGAAGACCATCTCATCTGCAAATTCCGAGATTTTGATTGCTCTAACGCATCGAGAACGGCCTCGAAAAAGGCTGCGAAAATTTGCGCAAATGACCGCCTAGCGTCGAACTCAGGACCATTCCGTGAGAGAAGATAGCAAAATAATATTAGATAAGTGCCATCCTTACTTGTTCCAAAGTTTCCATTCTATATCTTATCGGGAAGGTCCTAAAATAAGATTCCGTTTTCCCCGTTTGAAATGCATGGTGGAATCGGAATGACCCTCTTGCATCGAACCAAGGACCACTAGACGAACGGTAAAATTCATGAAAGAATGTTCTCAAACGCCTCCGTCGCCGCACGGGGTTTGATCTCTCCAGCTTATCGGGAAGGCATTGAAAAAAATTTTCAAAAATTGCAGCAATGCATTTCTTATGGAAGAATTTCGGACCCACCTGGAGTCGAACTTACGGTCATTTTGTAACATTTCTTCCATAAGAACCATAGAAGACTACCTCAACTTGAACCTCCGAGATTTTGATTACTCTATCTTAACGATAAGTGCCTCAAAATAATTTTCAAAAATCCGCGCAATGCATTCTTATGGGAAAATTGCGATTTTTGGGAATTTCTGGCATCGAACCCATGATAGCTAGCGTCGAAGTCTGCATTATTCTGGCATCTAGAGTGTGGGGCCAGTACGTCGTAAAAATCTGACGTGGACGGCGCTTGTGGAACATGGTCAGAATTCGTATCCCCTATAAATATATATATATAGGTATATCCGGAGAGTTAGCTATATATAATAGATATAGGTATATCCGGAGAGTTAGCTATATATAATAGAGATATAAAAGGTAAAGTGTAGTTTTGTTCCAAGAATGTCATATTTTTCCAAATATTTCAATAATATTATGTAGTTTTGCTCCAAAAACGACGGGTTTTGCATTGCATTCCTAAAATCTAAGTAGTTAAGGCGAAATCCGCTCCTAAAATGGGATATTATTCCAGATGTATGAAAAATAATGTGTAGTTTCGTTCCAATAACAACATATTTTTCAAATATTTTTCAAAATCTACTTCTAGGTTCAATCCAAAGACAGCCTATTTCGCAAGACTTTCCTATAACCTATATATATATATATTTCTTATATTTGTTAATGAAAGTGAAATCCGCTCCAAAAACGGCTTATTCACCCAGATATTTGGAAAATCCTCTAAATAAAGTGAAATTCTTTCCAGAAACAGCTTAATTTGTTACATATTTGGAGAAAATTACCAAATAAAAGATGCACGCGAACCATAAAGGTTTAATAAAGCCAGATATTTAAGAATCCTCCAAATTAATATGAAATTAACTCCTAAAAGGGTTATATCACCAGATATTTATAAATCCTCCAAATTAAGGTGAAATTCGCTCAAAAGCGTGCAATATAGCAAGATATTAGAATGATCTTCTAAATAAGGAAGAAATTAGCTCCAAAAACAGCTCATTTTGCCATATATTTGAAAAATCCTCCAAATTAATGCAAAATTCTCTCCAAGAATGGGCAATATTGTCAGATATTAGAATAATCTTCTAAATAAGGGAGACATTCGCTGCAGGAACGGATCATTCTTTTAAATGTTTGAAAATCTTGTATATAAAGGCAAAATTCGCTCTCAAAACAGCTTATTTTCCCAAACATTTGGTAAATCCTCCTAAAAAAGGCGAAATTCGCTCCAAGAATGGCTCTTAAACATCGAGATATTTACCGAATAATTATTACTTCCTCTTTTCCTGAATATCTTACGGTTCTGCTTGTGTTTGTGTAAATAATTAGGCAATGCAAAAACGTTTAAAATAAAAGTATTTTAAACAAAGAAATGGTAATATTTGGGGGCTGAATTTAAGGGAAATAAATGTGACCAATAAGCTTAATGTAGGAAGTTAAAAAAAAGGGATTACTGATAAAAAATGCATCGTTGTGTGGTGCGGGCCCCTTTGAAGAAGGTGTCCTACCACAAGAAAAGGGGTTCTTCTCAAGGTGTTGATCGACAAGTTGTGAAATAAGCACTCCTTTAGTAGATAAAAAAAGAAACGTATTAATTACCATAAGATCCCTAAAAGTCCCAAATGTTCTATAGCAAAGGGGGCCTTCTCCGGCGATGCGAGGTTGGGTGACTACTCAATCCAGGCATGGAGGCGAAGTGCATGCTGGTTTCATGGGCAGCTACAAAGATGTACTCCGGAAGATCCAGACGAACACCCCTGTGACATTATAATTCGGCTTTAATTATCCTAGCTTTTGGGGCTCATTTTAGGTGGAAAGGGAACTCTACTTGAGCTAGGACGTGAGCAGAAAGGGCAAAGTGTGGGGAGGGAAATAAGGAAAGGTAATTTAATATAACCTCGGATCCCTGGCCACTACAGTTACACTTCTGTGGATAGGCATAAAAAATCCAAAATGAAAATAAATCCCAAAATGCTACAAATATATTCTTAACAGAAACATCAGATTAATCAGAATATAAAAATCAATTTCTTGAGAATATACTGCAATATAAACTAATTTTTATAAAACTGAAGTTTGCAAGTGGCAAATCACTGGTAAATGTCTGACATGTTGCTTGTTTACGTTTCCAACTTACCCAAGATGCATTTCAGTTAACCATCACATTAGGAATTGAACCTCTCAAAATCCACTAGTTGAGATAACCATCACTTTGACTACCACTTGAAACTTAACTATCGATTATAATACACTTTTTTGAGATATTGTGAAGGATAAAGTTAACCTCCTGGGTAACTATACATTATAAGACCAGGCCAGAGAGTTGTAGTGCTCACTCTAGTCAAAGAAGATTGATACAGATAGATGAATAGTACACTTAAATAGATACATAGATGGATTTTGTTTGAGGCACAGTAATTAAAGAGAACACTACAAGACAATCTTAAAATATACAAATTATTCCTAAAGTGGAGAGAACATACAGCTTCCTCCTTGGACTTAGGTAGAATATAGATAGGTTCTTATACTTTTACTTATATATAATACTTTTATATGTACATTTGAGCATATCAATGAACTGTAAGGACTCAATGCTGCTTAGGTTTAATATACTTGGTCATGCAATTATAAAAGGAAAAAATAGTATGGCACAAATTACAAGTGTTTCTTTGAGGTCCTCAGGATATACATTTATTTTTTATCTTCTCTATAATGAGGTCAAAAATAATTTGAATCTGAAAAATAGGAAATAATAAAATATATACAATAGCAAAATACAATACAAAATAAATTTGTTATCAGAGGAATAAGAAACTAAAAGATATTTTTTCAAAACCTCCTATGAAGATTAATTATTAAGATTTCCATCCATCTACAAAGATTAATAGTTAAGATGCTGCAAAATATTATTTTGATGGAATTTTAATGGCTTAAGGATAATTAAATGGCTTTCAAAGATATTCCAAGGATTAAAATGACTCAGACAAAAATTTTTATAAATAATTGTACAGCTTCTCTTTGCTGACAAATTTTAATCCATTGGGATAAACAATAATTTAAATCACAATAGGGTATGAAAATATTTTTTGATCATTATACTTTCACATCCTCCTTCAAACAACTAATTTTCTTCCCCTTCCCCTACACCTACTTTTCAATGCTCACATCTTATCAGACTGATCGGATTATGTTATTTTGATATATAAACCATGGGTTCATTGGAAATAAATATTTGTAGAAACCATTATAATTTGTTCAATTTTTCATAATGAATAATATATCACTCAGGTTCCACAAAGTGACAGTTATGGTTGTTAATTATACTCCATTTAGTGGAATGCTGGGTTATACAGGATGCATCTCTTTGAGGGATATGGCCAAGCCAAACACCATTCACTATGAATGACTCATGGTCAGACTCTCATTCTACTGGATTTGATTAATTTTCTAGACTGCATGCACTGACTAATAGACATCATGATGCTGACCTGCTGAACCTGCTAACATTGGCCCCCTCTAGGAATTGTATCCAGAACCACTTTTACCAAAGGTGAGCAAACTATCCACCTGGCTATCAAAGATTCCATCAAATGAAAATAATATAAGTCAATAAATTTTAGATAGCATTGCCAATATAACTTTGTAAATTGTATTTGAGATTTAATTCTGCAATTATTTATTTCTTTATTCAGTAAGTAACTATTGCACATCATTAAATCTTCATTTTTAACACTCGAGATGTCACTGCACATATTAAAATTAAATCTTGAGACAACTATTAGATAAACTTCTAAAAGCTCTTAAGGTAGTTTTGAAAGAACTGATTTTCTGTGGACATTAGAGGAACTTATTTGAAAAATGGTCCATTTATTTCAGTCACATAGTTCACACTTACAAAACATGCTTTCAGGTATTTTTGTAAAATCATGTAAGGTTTACCTAGGATAAATAAAACAATATTTACATATTATGTGGTAATGCTAGCTACATTTTAGCACAAATTAATTACATAATATATTATTCCTAGATCATTCATACTCTTTTTTACAAAATTTTGAAACTTCCATTATTTTTAAATTATCATCATATTATACCTCAAAAAAATCACGGAGTTTCATTTACTGAAGCTCTACATCACATTAGCATTATATATGTGAAGTGATAAGGTTTGCTGTTTCTATCGATTGAGAGTTTCAATTTATCTTAATTTTTTTCACTATTCTTATTCAAACTAAATTTTTGAAATTTCACACAATCTTTTGAGACAATTTTTCTGAACAACCTAAAGGGTTCTACGCCTAAATAACAGCTAGAAAAGAAATGTTACAATTTAGAAAGCAGAAAAGTAACTATGACTGGGGCTACATTTTGGTGTCCTAAATATATCTTGACCAATATTTGTAACTTCAACTTACCAATACATCTTAAATGGAACATGTTTTAAATTTAATCACTTTGAAGGCTTTTTCACTCACCAAAAAATATTGAGCTCTTTTTTCTTTATAGGTCCCAAAGAAATTCATAATCTGCTATTTCAGCTATTGTCTAATAGCTGAAGAAAGAATCCTTGCAGAATCATGATTTCAACACAAGATTTTATCCTATATAAATATTTTCAATATAATGCATTTTGAATGGTGAAAAATAACTTTAAAAACAATGAACTGACATATTTTTTCAAAAGACAGGAGAAAAGAAGATAGTTATTAAATTTTACACTTCTACCAAGTACTGATATAATTTACCACCAAATGTTTTGTGTCATCTATGGAAAAGAGCCTAACTGACTCAATATTTATGGAACTTATTATAATCTACTCAATTGATTGAACCAAAAAGTGACAAGCATTTCCTCATATGTTCTGAAGTTTGACTTAAAATAAGAAAAATGTTCAATGGGAAAAATCCTATTTACAGCTTAAGTATTACCTTAATGAAATAAAACATTTAAAACAAGTTAAGGATATTAATGATAGAGAGATTAAATAAATCATCTGAAATGTAAATAAGTAAAGAACCATACATTTAATATGTTAGGCAAATTGCAGCTACCTAAAACATTGTGAGAAGAATGGTAATTTTATGAAATATATACATATTGATGAAAGAAATGATAAACAATTATAATTAATAAACCAAAGATAAAATAAGTGGAATAAAAAGTAATATATTGCAATAATTCATAAAAATATGAACTTTATGTAAAATAATAGCTACTATAGGGCAACAAAAACATGCTTTCCCATTATTAGACTGAAGTTAAGAAAATTATTCCAGAAATTTGAGTGTTTGCTTGTCGATTTATGATGTTTTCATTTAATGCCATATTGTGAATCAGTAAGTAAATTTGTGTTGCTGCCTAAGAGGAGCCTCAGGGAAATTCAAGTTTGCTTGTATGGAGATGTTTCGAGTATCAAACTAAGAAAAAATTAACTTCATATGGATTTTATAACCTTAGTTTGTTGCTTTATAAAAATCTGTTCATTTTAAATAATTTACGTATGTGAGAAATCAATTTTCAATGTTGTGTGAACCATGTCCTTACCGAGTGATGGTTAATGTCTCCAACAAAAATGGGTGCCTGATTTTTCAATCTTATGCATTCATGACATAGATAATTTTCATTCTGCTACATAAAAGTCAATTATAAATAATATTTCCTACTCTCATCAGAATGAATTGTAGCTTAAGCCTTTTTTTTAAAGCACCATTATCTCAATTATCTGGCAAGAGATATACTCTACATAGTTTTAACTACATATTTACATATTTACAAATTTTACACATGTATTTTTAGTAAAATACTTCACAATTCATTGTAGAATCTTTGAATTTATTTGGTCCAGTGCTGAGAAAGAAGAGCATCCTACATTTATCTTGGATATAATTAAGCCTCTTTTGTGCTACCATTTGTCAAACTTTCTATTTAGTTGGCTTAAGTCCCAACTTGGTAGCCTATGTTCTTTCTTTTCAGAAACATGTGAATTTCTTTAAATGATGGTCGCAAGTCTTCATCTCTCTTCCAGCATTCTGTCATCAGATCATATACTTCTTTTGGACATAAAGAAGGTTTAGGAAGCATCACCTATAATAAATATAGAGTTTTATTATGAGAAGTTCGAAATTATGATGCAGTGATCTGTATAAATTATGTAAGAATGTTTTGGTTGTTGTTTCAGCAATAGTAGCTAAAAGTTTCCAATGAAAATTAAAATATCGGTTTCTAAGTTTGAGAGTGCTCTGGGGGATAGTATGAATTTGCTTGTATTCAACTTATTTATTACCACTGAAGTTACTTCTACTATTAGTGCTTTATGTTACTCTTTTTGTACATGTCTTCAGCCACATATCAATTTAAAACTAATTATATATATATATATATATATATATATATATATATATATATATATATATATATATATATATTAGAAACATGCAATAATTTGAAATTTTACTTCAAATTTTTATTAATTATACCTTTTATTTAAGACAGTACCAAAACCAATACAATTTGATCCTAGAGGTCAAATCCAAAAATATTCAATTACAGGGGAAAATTTCTTCATAATTACATTGGTATATTGAAGGAGCATTAAAGTTTCAAAACTTGAAAGCCCATTATGAAAATTAAACCAGCATAAAAATAGACCAGGAATTAAGATGACCCTCCCAATTTTTAAAATTTTGAAGCAGGAGAAAGTGAAAAAGGTGTCTCTTGAAATTCCGTTTATATTAGATATTCCTCTGGGTTAATTAGTATAATTGATTGATTCAATGAAAACAATTTCAGCTTTAGTATAATAGTGTGAATTAAGACTGTAGTTATAGAACAAGGATAAATTTACTCCATGTTTAATTACTATACATGTACAGATGATAATATGTAAAACGCATCATCATCTTATGGATCTCTATTCTGATTTAATTCAAATCAGGCCCACTGATTAAGTTCTGGAACTCATTTCAAAGGAAAATTAGCAATTCATAGGTCCTTTAAGAATGTGAACTATTTAGAACTATATACCTGTAACTCTCCTCCGTAGTACATGTGCTCTGCATTTTGAATCACTAGTTCATTTGAGAGGTTGCTGAAAGGTTTTTCACTGGCTAACATTAAGACCTCCCAGAGAGTTACTGCAAATGACCAGGCACTGCTTCGACAAGTGTAACGATCCTAAAGATAAAATGTGTATGAAATAAATGAGAGAATAAATGTAGAGCAACAATAAGAATATGGGAACATTGAATGAAATTGAAGCATATGTAGAGACTGCATATGAAAGATATATGCTATTTAAAAACTTTCTACTACATCTGATTAGAAATAAATCCTATTACTTCACTTTCTATTACCAATAATATACTCTCCCATGGGAGCCATCGAATTGGAGCTGGAGGTCTTCCACCTATTTCACTATAGTCTTCTCGGTAAGCACCATTACACATTGCAACATCACCAATCTTCACTGAATAACCGCGGCCTACCAAACAGTTCCTGGAATGAAATACTTTCCATATAACCAAGATGTGAAGTAAATTAATTACTTTATTTTGAAAGTTTATTCTTGACATACCTTGCAGCTAAGTCCTTATGGGCTATATTTTTGGATTCCATGTATTTCATGCCTGATGCGATTTGTGTTGCCATGTATATAAGGCACCCATAGCTAGAAGAGATGGTCATATGAATTAAGTAATCATATGAATTTTTTTACAGATCAGAATACTGTAATATTTTCTGTATAAGGTTTAAATTATCATGATTAATTACCTCAATGAATTTAGATTAGAAGGCTTGACACTGGATGACTGAGATGTTCTGAACTTTAAAAAATGAGCCAAATCTCCAAATTCTGGATATTCTAAAATGGACCACAGTGAACACTTTGATTCTTGATCTAAACTTCTCTCTTCATCTTCATTATCTACATCATCCTTGCTTTTATCATCATCCTCTAATTCATTTTCTTCATTCTCCTTGAAAATTCCATCTTTGGTCAAATTTGCAGAACAGACTCCAAGTACTCGCACAATGTTGGGGTCTGTGAGGGATGCCAGAAAGCGTACTTCACGCAATGTGATGTTGCCATCAGGAATTGGAACTCCTGGAGTTAAAGCTGGAGTCTTTACTGATTTAGGAGTGGTTGAACGTACTGCAACTAGGCGCCCACCTATTGGTATACTTCCATTCGATCCTAAAGTGGCACTCATTGCTCTTATGCCATCAACTGGAGATGCATCACTAAGATTACTAGTGCTGCAAATTATAACCTAATGAGCAAAGAAGAGGTACATTTTCAGTCTTGTCTCAGAAAACTAAACCATGAAACAGGGTCAGTGAATATATGAATCATTTACCTCTCCAGCATGGCAGCTTCCCATCTTTTCCATTATCCTAAGTGAGTAACATGGTATCTGTTTCACTTCAACCTCTCTGCATTTGTATGATTGTCCCATGCTTGGTGCTATGTTCCATGTGACTACAGGAGGAGGTACCTGCAAAGGTTAAATAAATATATACTTTCATGTAAGAGTGTGATTCTTGTTTGCATGGTTGGATACTGAATGTTAATGGTTTCAATGTCCGAATGCAGTGATGAAGCTCTACTGAAGCTTTGCAATTTTTGTTTTTATATATAAAGATATATAGATAGAGATAGCTATGCTTTTATTCTTCTTACTAGTCAACAACATCTCTCAAGAATAATCATAAATAATTTGAAATGCTCATCCAATTCTTGTAATTGTAGTGAAGAGAAATTATTTAATTAAAAATCTATTATGGAAATGAGAATACAAACTTATACTATATCTCAAAATATATTTATTCAGCTACCTAGGTTTTGACCCTTTGGGTCATCATCAGGCAAATGAGCTCATGACCCAAAGGGTTGAAACCTAGGTAGCTGAATAAATATTTTTTGAGATATAGTATAGGTTTGTTCTTCTCATTTTCATAATGGAAAATTATCACAGGATTAAGGCCGAACTGGTGGAATCTATTAAAAAATTATTCATCATATTACACATTTAATTGTAAGAGGTTATTTAAAGACTTAAGCAGCCTATTTTATGGCCAGAGTTCCTCAAAATAGCAATATTAAACTTCAGTGATACTTTTAATAGTAATTATGGGTATTTCTCTCAGAAATGACATGGGAAATGAGAGTATGTAGTTCTAAACCAGTGGTTTCCCATGAATCAACGATAGACAATTAAGTTTTTCTCATCAATCAAAGCCCAGTTACTTTTTGGTGAATCCGTAAATGTTAAATTATAATTATAACATGAAGTATAAATAAGATTTTTAAATCAATGGGATGTAGTTTGGTATTGATTTTTTTCTGAGAACCATAAAATTTCAAAGAAATAAAGTAAAATAGATAATTTCTTGAATTTTTAGTATGATGTTCACTAAACATACATTAATGAATTTCGGAAGCTCAGAGCACTTGCTTTTCACATATAGTATACAATTAAACCTTCACAGGATTTCAGATAGGGGAAAGACGAAATTTTACGCACCCTATTGTGACGTTCTCTAGGAGCAGTATGGTAACGCTTACGACTTGGTGGATCGGAAGCAACTCGAGGGAAATAGTTACTGAGGTTTATTGCTTGGGAACGAGGAGCAGACAAAGGAGTGCTTTGAAGGCTGCGGAAATGCATTGGAGAGAATCCTCCGGCGATTGAAGCTTCGACCGAGGCTGTCACAGAGGCAGTAGTAGCGTCTTCATAATCTGGTGCGGAAGGCTCTTCTGAAAGAGGTTTAGGCCATGAGTTTGATCCTTTTGAAAGAAATGAATTTTTGTCCGAAATAATGGCGAATTTGTATACAGTTATAGAAATGAATGTAAATTTTTAACTTTTTTATCTTGACTAAATGCAGAAGCCGAAACTTTTAAAATTAATGCTCGACTTTTTTATAGAAAATTTTACGCAGATGTCAAAAAATTTTCACTAACAATTAATTTGTGCGTGTTACAGGAAGAGGTTAAATATTATCAGAGATATTAAAAACATATGTGAATCCGAAATAAAGAGATCTAAAGCATCTCATCAATTTCATTCCTTGCAGATATACGAGGGTGGTCTGTAAAGTTTCCGACCGATTTTTCAGAAATCTTCAGAAAATTTTCAGAAAACATGTCGAGAAATGGCGAAATGTCGGAAACTTTTCAGACCACCCATGTATTTTGCCATGGAATGAAACGGTGGAAAGTAGATAACTCGACTTCAGGAATAGTATTTATAGTTAAAAAGACGGAATTCGAAAGCTACATATTTAGGCAAATAAATTAAAAGGTTTCAACTAATGTATATTTTATTAAAGTTTGCAAGAATTTAAGCCGCACACAATCTTTGATGATAAGAGTTAGAATACTTGATCATTTGTTCTGATGATTGTATTACTTGATTCAAGTTATACTCTTCTAATATAAATCCGGGGAAGAAATATGAAATTTCCTGAAATCGGAAATAATATAACGAAAGATTTCACCTTCGCAGGAACTTCTAGCTCCACCGAGTGTGTTGTGACCCGTGGTGCCATAACAAGTCCGAAGGGTAAGATCACCGCCGCGCAAGCTAGCATAATTCGATATTCCGGAATTCAGTGCCGAGATAGGCCCGACTGTTCCGCTTCCACTGTAACAGGAAACAGTGGCCGCAGTAGCAGCTGCTGCGGCAAGCAGTGGTGATGACCTAAGGTCATCTGGCGGTTCGTAAAAGAAGGTAGTGGTTGGGGCGGCGGTGGATCCAGTGAGTGAGGGACTTCGCCGCCGCCCCGGAGCGCCGTCGTCCTCTTCGAGGTCATCATCTGCTGAAGATGCGTGGTCTCTTACGGGATAAGACCTTCCACTAATGCTTCCTCGGGCACTCCCTCCTCCTCCGCCGCCTACTGAGGAACCTCCACCTCCCATATGCAACATCCCGCTATTCATGGGCGCTAAGTTCATTAGGAGATCCTGAAAGAAGATTAGAGATTTATCGTATTTTCATACAAATATTTGAAATCCGTATGAGCTATTTTAGAATAATAGGAAAGACAGAAAGGAATTTTAAACAAGTATCCTGAGTTAGTGTCACTGTGATTATAGGAATTAAAACAGGATATTAGACAAATTCGGATTATGATCGTATTTAGCGCAATGAATATTGCTTTTTACATCATATATTTAATTCCAATCGCTCACGTGTAGAAAAATGAGGTTCCTATATTTCTCCAATGGCTGTTACAGGGATCACGCTCTGGTTCTTCTATGTCTGATAAGTTTTGTTAGTTTACTCGTATACCACACTACTGCAATCAGATTCGGTATAAAGTCGCAAATGTATGAAAAATATTTGTAAATGGGATAATATTTTGGTATGCGAACATCCGAAGAAGTAAAGTAAACATTTAAGAAGTGAACAATTCCTTGGAATGGATGAAAGCGCCTCGGAATCCTCACTTGAATAGCGGTCTTCAAGTATCAGTATTACTACTTACTTTCTGTTACATGATAATACGAAATGAAGAGAATAGAAATGGATAACCGACAGTGACTTTAGCACAAATATTTAGATTTGGTCAAGACAGAAATTCATTATTTCTAGAAACCAAATTACCATTAATTTCAAAGTCATAAATTCAAATAATTCATTTGACGTAGACGTGTCAGGTAAATCTGTTATTTTCTTAAATAATATGATATAAATTTTTTTGATGCAAGATTTTTGAAATATTTTATGAATTTTGAGTTCTATCATTCCAACATCTTGTAATCTTCTCCACTAATAATTGTTTAGTCTTTAAGCTTAGCCATGTCTGTCTACTATTTGTACCTTCATTAAACTAAGGTTATTTCACTGTTCCTACATGTGACATTCTATTATTTTTATGTGATGAATATTTTTTAGCTCAGAGGAATTTTCTAAATGGCCAGTATCTTTTACCTATCTCTATTGAAACGTACCCATAATTAATTTAGGGTCTCCTATATTTCTGATTTAAGACGATTTTTCATCGTTTTATAGCTTGACAGGATATTTCAGCCTTAATTTCGCTGGAACAGTAACGTCCTTAATTTATTTTATACAATGCTAGTTTTGATGAAAATAACTGCCTTTCATATTTTCATAATCTATATATTTGTGAACTTCCATTCTGCTCATATAGGTTTCTGTCTATTAATTTGAAAACATTTGGTCTATTTTAATTCCTTAATTTTAACCTTTTAATTCTAGTAGCTTGAATTATTTCTTTTCTGATATTATAAGCGTTTGATTTCTTGAGGTGTAACTTTTATTGGAAGTTTTATATGCCAAAGAGTCCGATAAAAACTACATACAATCGTTTTGCAGTGGCGCATCTACTAAGGGTCTTGGCCCCCTCGGCTCTATAGAAAACCCAAATTAATCTTTAATTGGCAAGTCACAGTCACATAGTGACAGCAATCGCTCTAAAAACGTGTTACATCATTTTACTTGAGTGTGACTAGACCAAAGATAAAAGAAGGAAATCTTCATTTGTGCATTAAAAAATAAAATTTTGGTTACGCCTTTATGCAAAAGATCGGGTAAATGTCCCCTCATTCAAATATTTTGGGTGCGCCATTGATTATATGTAATTACATGCTATCTTATACAGTTTATTTTTTAATCAATGGAATAATGATTTTATCTCTTTTAATCACACGATAAATATCATTATAACTATTTTTATATAGTAGATGAAATAATTGTTGTTCTTTTTGGATACAAAAATAATAATAATAAAACGTCTTTATTCGGGCAAGATTGAGACTGGATAGTCTCTTCTTACATCCAACCCTTCGTCAATTTGTAAGAAAGAGATAGCAAAAAAAAGTGCACGGAAGAAATTTATATTGTGGACTTAAAAACCTAGGATAGGAAAAATAGCCCACGGCAGGAAAACACCCCAGAAGAGGGTGTGAAAAATCCGCGAAACCTACAGATAGAAAAGAAACTGAAATTTATAGAAAAGGCTGGAATCAGAAAGCAAGGAACAAATTTACACTAAATGTTTGCAAGGAAGATAGGATGTAATTAGAATATTCAACACGAAAGGCTGAATCTAAGTTTTTGGCTGATCTTTACCTTCATATTAATGGTGACTCCGAAAGGATTCCTCAATATCGTAGGTGATCCATGTAGAAGCTTTTGTCGCCGGCTCAGTACCAAGATTATAACGAAAACCACGAGTAGCAAAAGTGTTATAGCTGTTAAGACGCCAATGACCACTTCCACATATCCATGGCCTTCTTTTCTAGCTGCAACTAGTAGATAGAGAGTACGAAAGAAAGATTAAGGAAGCTGAAATAATATCTGGACGGATGGAAATAAAACCTATTCAGAATAATAAATATTGTTTGCATATAAAGTTAATATAGTTTCCCCAGCAGCACGAATTTATGATGGTTCATCAAAAAAGTTTTAAAAAGTTTCCAATTCTGAGTACATTTTTGAGCAACAATATGCTTAAGTAACCTTTAGTTCCAATTCTACCAAATTGAGCTGCAATAATGTATATCAGGGATGGTCAATAGGTTAATCACCATCGACTTATCGATCGTCGAAGGATCTATCGCGACTGATAATCGGTGGAATTCTCTCGAATATTTTTTATTACTTCAAGGACTTACCTTTATTATACATTAGGTTTAATTAAATTGTCAACAAATTTTCAAAGGTTTGATAAATTACAAACAAATTTCGGATGACCGAAAATACGACAGTTAATAATTTTCTAATAATTTCCGTTTCAAAAAATGCTAAATTTTGTTTCTCCTAGTCGATCGCGGTCGAAAAATGCAAAGTCGATATCAGCAGGAGATAAGCCCCTGGTATATATTAAAGTGATGCCATTTATTGCGTAGATATCTTTTATTTACAATGCATATTGGCTAATATTGCCAATTGAAGTGCTATTAATTAAATTTTTTTCATCATATTGAGGTAAAATGTATATGGTTTAGTATACCTCGCGCAGAGTCCCTCAGCATTAAAACTGGAAAACACGAATAAAGCATTCCAATAAATTTAAGACTTACTTGTTTCATACGGATCCCATGAAGAATCAGCGTTGACAGAGTTGACAACTATTTCCTCAGAACTCGAATTAGGCTCCATTTCTGTGGTGAAGTTGCCAATGGCTGGTTCTGAAATACAAGTATTACATTTATTTTACTCCATTCTCTATCCACTAATTCAGGAATAAATTTTAGAAGGATCCTTGAATTTAAGTCAATTTGGCCAGAATAAATATCTTTCAATTAGATCCGTATCCCATACCAGTGTTTCTCGAACTAAGAAATCCCTTATTGAAGGTGTCGCCGTAGAATTTTAAGGGTAAAAAGACAAAGCTATAAATTCCTTTTTATTTTTGTACTAAAAATCTCCTAGATATTTAATACCACTGAACTTAAGAGCGATTCAATCGTGACTTTATCCAGATCAACCCTATGAGAGAAAACATATCTATTATATTAATAATAATACTCTTATTTAAATTAATAGAAGTAATTTTGACAAGACAATCTCATCTCTTGAGTTTTCAATTAGATTAGAAGACAAATTCCTCACACTTTCGCCCACCATGAAGCATATAGTTTAATATACAGAACAGTTCAGAATAACGATTTCTCTCGTTAAAAACGGAGTTCTTTTTATTTGCTATTCTTAAGATGGAGCTTGGCTGTTCTTATTTTGAATTCAAGGGCAAAAGAGTGAAAAAAATTAAAATACAAACTCTGAGAATATTCAGCTGACAATAGTAGAGACGAGACGTGTTCGTGACTAGCTTTCATGCGTGTCATCGGAGCACACGAAGAGGGAAATACTCCCCTTTTCCTGGGATCGTGTCATATTTTCGCATTTGACTCTTCTGTATGACGTGCTCAGGAGGCGACGAAACTATTTACGCTCTCCGCGCGCAAAGATTATTTTCTACAAACGTTAGGTTCATCATTTCCTGCGGCATATTATAAAACAAGATCGATGGAGAGATACTGAAGTTGGCGCGAGCATTTCCTGGATAGTAAACTTCGTTGCTATCCGGGAAAGCTAATGGGAAGGACATGTTGTTGGCGATTTAAAATTTACAATTCAATGGAACGGAAATGGAAATAGTAACAACATTTGAAACTACCAGGTACACAATTCGATTTTTGGTATGAGATTGTTGAAGCTTCCAGTCAGCATTCTTGATTCAGCAGTAATTTATCTGATTACTGAGGGAAATATCCATTTAAAAACCAAAAAAATCGAAATTAATTTAGGGCTCTACCACCATTTACTTAGTTTACTACTTAATTTGGTATAATATAGAGAAAATATATCTCTAATTTACTTTTGGTCGTGGCTGTGATAATGAGAAAGTTTTTGACGGAAATGAAGTTATATTGTTTGGGTCATTGAGTTACACTTACGTAGGATTGCTCAGTGAGGAAAGCAAGGACTACCTCCTTCAATCCATATCACTCCTTTTCTTGCCTAGTATACCTCATTCTCTCTCCGTTTGCTAATGGTGAAGGGGTTGAGGTTGTAAGCCATCTCCAAGCTGAATAATTCACTGACCAACTCATTTAGGAAAGATCATTTACGCAGGACGGTGGTGAAAGATTTCCCTTTATTTTCCATTTTCATGCAGCTCGTTTCGTTCTTTGGACTGATTGAATATCAGGCAGAAATAAAAATTAAGTCACTTTGTTAAATTTTCTTTCGGCTTTTAAAATACACCCGAATAAAAGACATCAGTAAACGAATATCAAGGGAAACGATCTCAAAATGGAGTAGTAATACCAATAGCTAATGCATGTTAGTTGTCGAATAGTTTCATTGTAGATAATGAATCATTCAAATCTGACCTAAACATATTAATTTTCTTATTCTAGTTACATTATCTCACAAAAGATATCTGATAAAATTTGAGACGTTACTGCTTTAGGAAAGTGTTTTCCTGTTCCTTGATTGTAGTTTAGAAATGTCCTTTGGTTTACCCTGTACGATTAGTCCTATAAGAATTGAAAATTTTCCCCTTAACGTTACCCTCTCTTACCGCATTGATACCGCATATACAGAGGTAGAATTCCTTTTAATTTCCGGAAGTTTGTATTTTTGAAGCAATAACAGCTTCATTAGTTGATTTTATTTTTATAGAAGATGTTAAAACCATACCCCCAAAAGACAGCCTTTGTTCTATGGGTAACTGAAGTAGTAGAACAAAAACAGAGAGGGTCATCCTTAAGAAAGAGGAAAGTGTTTGGCTTATCTGCGCAGTGGATACATCGCTGAGCATCCTGTTCGGCCGGCTTTGGTCGTTAATCTTCCCTGTAGAAACACATCCAGCTGCATCCCCAGAACGCCCTTGCTTAACCTCTTCGCTAATTATGATCGCGGACGGCTGCTTCCGTCGTTTCGAAGCGCCTTCGGAGGAAACTCCTTCGTAAGGGTGCGGTTTTAAAGACGCTGTATATTAAGGAACAGAAAGGATTTGGAATGGTGGTTCGGAGAGGTAATGAGGAGGGGAAAGGTAAGGAAAAGGATGGAATAGAAGAAAGGGAGAGTAGGGGAAGTAGAAGAGAATAAGATTTGGTACGAGGAAAATGAATGGAAGAGAAGGATGAAGAGAAAGAAAGGGACGAAGGATAAGGAAAAGAGAGATACAGACAAGAAATGCGAGAGTGGATGGAGTGAGCAAAAGCAAGGAATTGAGGTGTGTCCTCCAAATAGATCAGGGTTCAAGATGCACAGACGTAAGAAGGAAATACTAGGTGGACAAGAGATCAGGTGAAATTTAATATGGGGTATAAAAATGGAGTGAAAGAGGGAAATATAATGTATGTACTTAAGGGTGGGAAAGAAGGAGCTGGGAAGCGATTCATCTCCGCGGCCACCGCCAGGAGTTCCTAATGATTAGTGTAAGCAAGTTTTAGTCGTTGAACTACGAAGGCGTTCGCTCCTGACCGACCTATCGTTAGGTATTTCCGATTTTTGGTTTGCGTGGTAGAGCATAGTAATTCCCTTTCATGATACGATCAAGCAAATTAACTAGCAAGCACAGTATTGCATGAATGTGTCATGAGATGTACAAGCGAGAATAGTACTCTGATAGGAAAATATGATAATTTGACTCTAGGTGAAATTTTATTTTAGAAACTGAGTTCTTTATCTTCGACTACATTGCAGACTAACAGCAAAAGACAGATAAATTCTATGGCTTTTACACATTCTGTAAATCTCGAGTCGTCGTCGTCGAATCTGTTAATGTGAGCCACACGTTAATGATGCACGTTTTTCAAACTGCATCTGTATAACCTCGAAAGATTTGTAGTTACAATGGTGAAAGTGAAAATTGTCGAATGCTCACACCCTATTACATTGGCTATTGCTTGGATCATCAACGGACACAAAAATTATTCCTGATAAGATTGGCAAAATACATGCAGGCAAGGAAAACTGTAAATTATATAAATTTTGGGGGTTATCATGAAATTTGGAAAGATAATTTGAGATGACATGTTGATGTTACAATGGAATTTATCATATAACAATAACGAAATGTGACTTTAGCAAACATCTACCCATGTAAATATCCAAATGGCGGTGATTTGATTGTAAGAATATTTATATTGATGAATTGTTAGCTAAGTGAAGCCAAGCGAACCACATTTTCTTGTTCGGAGAGGATTGACATTAAATTGACCTTCCTTCACAATTTCTCGCGAAATATTTACGTAATCGGTCTAATATCCTCGATCATGGAAATGTAAATTTATGGAATAATTTGAATAGACTTCTTGATATAGACTTCTGCATTGCCATAATTTCTGATTTATTCATCGTATAGCGTGCATGTTGCATAGAATGAGGCACATTTACAGTTAACCATGAATCCTTTATTACATCCGTCTTTCTCGCTTCACATTCTCTTGATTTGTATCTTAAATGGATTTAAAATTGATACATCACACAACATGCTTTTGAGAGGTTTTAAAATTTCAGAATTATAAATTACGTTGAATTTGTTTCAGCTTGTCATGATAGATTTTATTTATATTGATACTTCTTTATTTATATTGATAGCTTTTTATTATATAGCAGGTATGATGAAGCATTTTAATATCCAGGAAAAGATTTTATAATAATAAGAAGACCGATAGTTAAAAATTACGTACAAGAATACATAAATAAACTTTTAATTTCAATAAAAATACTGGAAATTTATTTTAAGTAATAGTGGCTATACTTTAGGTTTAAAACAGAATTAACAGCGTTAAATTCTATTGGCAATCATTCAAGGAACACAATAAACGAGATCAAAGGATCCCGCAGCATTCGTACAGGCGTGCTCGCACATAGCTTCGTCATATCAGGAACAGTTAATTTTCTGAGGTCGAAATTTCGTGCCAAGCAATCCCAGCGGAGCTTTTCCCAGGGATATCTTACGGGTTGTGGAGTTACTGAGGTGTCGTTATCGTTGTGGAACGGAAGATGGAGCACAGTATCGGCTCGTGCTCATGCTTTCTCTAATTACAATTTGTGCCGCTGTTACATTGCTATTCTGGTGCGCTATGGTAAGCACTATCAAATATCTACAAAGAGAATCAAAAGACTGCATTTTTGGAAATCAGATTCTGCTGAATTTCGAGAACTGTACTTAAGAGTAATAAGGTGATATATGTTTATGGCTCAATACTAAAAGAATTCGAGATTCATTCGAGATTGTTTCGAGAATAAATACGATGATAATTATTATAATATTATATGAATATTAGGTCTAAAGTTAGGATTGTAATCGAACTTTGCCGTGAGTCGAAAAATTGTTCAACTTAAGTTAGGGAGATATTTTTGAAAAAATTAGATTTTTATTCAAAACCTCCCAATATAAATTTAATCGGTGTATTCTGCGGCAGAATGTCTCTTTCAGTGAGAAAAATTTTAACGTGCGTTTTGCAAAGAGGTGTACAAGTAAGTAAGCTATCCCTCCTAATGCTACACAATAGGTTTTTTGGCTCTTTGATCTTATTACACGATTTTGAGGTTATCATTCTAAGGCGACAGTACCATGCATTCTGACTTTCATCTTCTCTTTAGGATCTCAGGATCCGTTGAATTCAACACAATGTTTTTAATCTCCATTTTTACCATATACTCTTTCATCGTATAGAATTATTTGACCTCTAAGTAAGTTAAATAACGCAAGTATCTTATGAGACTAGTCACGCAGATTTACTTCCAATCCATATTAATGTGTTCCCCATCCAATGCCTGCTCGTTATCTCTGGATTTTTCGCTCATACTTCTTAGAAAATCCTTTCCAACCACGTCGAATTTACTGTAAGTTCTATTTATTTACATGCAACTAAGTATACATTCAGCAATTAATGAATCAGTATTTTAATATGCGAAAATAGGACGCGTCTTAATCATCGCATTACGCTTAATTTCTCCTTGTTCCTAGAATTTTCCTTGTTTCATATCCAACGCGCACCCCGGGAAATAAATAAATATCGAATAAGATGTACGATATTCAAATCGCTTATTCAAAACCTGCATATAACACATCTGTATCACATCCTCTGAAAAATACATCGCGCATTTTACGGAATTGCATCTCATCCCAATTTTCTTCCGAGAATAGCACTTTTCCCAAGGACTTCAAACGGAAAAAATTCCCGTGGAGTGGACCTCATTTTGGCCTCTTCCAAAATTCGTCCGCTTTTACGCCATTTCCCTTTAAATCCGCCTGTCTTTTCCCCCTAATCTTTTCTCTCCTCGTCCCCGTTGCAATCCCGTTCCGCTCCGTAGAGTAAATCCATTTCTATGCTTTCTTCAATTTCAACCCCTCTCGATTTCAAATCATTCTCAATATAATAATTTCCTCAAACTCGATGCCTGGAACACTTTCCCGGTCTATCTTTACTTTCTCCTTCGGAAAAAAACCCGTCGACGGTAAAAAGTGGGAAATCTTCCCTCACTCTCGGCGAATTCTTCTCTCGCCGGTATCGTTCCTCTCCCAAGAGAGTGGGATATTGAAGGAAAAACCCTCTTTAATTATGACCCCTGCGAAAGTTACAAACCTCAGCTCTCACCAATGGCCAATTCCCCTGACATTCCGTTTCCTCAACACTCTTTTTAATTCCCTTGCTCTCTTTCCTTCGCGCTTTTTATTCTCTTCTTGGCTGTTGACTCCACAATCTTTTCCCCTTCTTTCCTGTATGCCACAAGCTGGAGCACCAACGTAAAATTTTTACATTTTCTCCCAAATCCAGGTTTCGTCTTGTTTTCATCAATCTAGACATACGTTTCACTTGGGTTATGTTATAACTAATGTTAAATTGAGCCGATTGTTCGATGAATTTATCAAGTTTGTGCATTCTGCCAACAGACTTTTTCTCTTTTCAAGTGCTCGTATTTAAGACACTCCTTGATATCAAATACATCTCATAAATAAATATCTGAAAGGAAAGGCCATTCGTTAGCTCATGGCTCTTCATATCAAAGCGATAAAATAATTGATGAAGAAAGCTTATTTTATTTCCCATGCGTTACATATAATTTGACAGCTACCAAAAATTAGCATATAATTCATAACGTAATTAGTACGTTCCATTGAATTTCGTAGAAGGAATACCTGCCCGGAAAGTGGGAGACCCGGGTTCGAGTCCCGGCCAAGTCACAATTTTTCACTTCTTGTATAACCTCGAATTTCGTAGACTTTTTGAAGAAATATCACATGTCTCGTACATTTTCTCAGTAAGGAAATGTCCTGATGCTTTCTTCATTTCAACTGATCGAACCCGGAATATTCTAATTTTATATTTTTCTTCTCCTTACATACAGATTTTTAAACAATAATTTTCTGCGGGATCGAATAGTTTATCACCACGGGTTTCACTCATTTGGAATAAATGAAAATTTTGTTGCCAATGGAACAGAATAGTAATCACAAGAGGCTTATGAAAAATGAAAGAATCTATCGATAGAAGAAGCATAGGAGAAAGATTATGGGGAGACTAACTAATTTAGTTTTACGTAGAATAGTAGTATTAGTAGTAGAAAATGAAGCATAGAAGAGTAGAACAAAATTGTTTCGACTGCTGAGGTCATTTCGCACTAATAGACTCTCTTCAGTAATCAAACGTAGTACCGCTTACGCCATAAATGAACGAACGAACGATCCACTTGACTTTTCATGAGTCCCTTTATAAAGAATAGGCGAAGAATGAATTTTCCTGAGAATTCATTAAGAAAAGGAAAATATTTTAAACGTCAAATCTCTTATAGACATCCATAGAGGGATAAAAGATAGATCATCACCAAGGAGATCATAGGATGTGATCTCATTTAAATAAAGAGATATTTCATGTATTTTATTATAAAATATATAATTATTCAGGAAGAAGCGACTATATAGTAGAAAGCTATAAAGAGCATTATCCTGGAAGGTACAGAAAGTTGCTAACCCCTAAAATTGCTGCGAAAGTTATTAACACTCTCTGTAATTAGCAACTCAGCTTGCTTTTAATGAATAATTTTCTTACATAAAAAGAAGTCTCAAAGATGCTGAAAGTGAAAACTTAACACAGACTCATCTTAAACGTGCATACAATGAGTAATTATCTATTCGAAATAATCGTGAAAGTGCTTTTTTAATTTCACGTTTTTGTGCCCAAAATAGTTTTTCTTTTCTAAATCAAAAACATTTTCATCGGTAGAGATCTTCACAGATTCTTTAGGTTGTCTAATGAGCCAGTAAAAGACTAAGAGATCGGATGATACCGTTATTATAGTGATTCTGATTCGATACTTCGATATTCGATTCGACTATCAATCGTTCCTGCCGAAGAGGAAAGGAGGCGAAGCTAGACATTTTTTGCTTCAGTTCCGGTGGAAATTAGATGAAAAATTCAGCGACTTCCGGTTTCTCGCGCAGAGATGAAAAGGAAGAAAAAATATTAAAATAGCGCGCTTAGGTCATGAGAGGGTGTAGAAGAGTGGATTCTGGAGCAGTGGATTAATCACGATAAAAAAGAGAATGGAATAAAGATATTCCATGTCGATCTACGCAGATGTATAAGCAACTGCGAACGATTTTTAAGGAAGAGCTCACCCGTGAAAGGGATCCATAGTTTTCCCTCTCTTTAATTGAAGAGATTAATCAAAACCATCCCTTTTTTTTATTTTCACGCTCCGTCTTGGATTATTCTCGGATCATTTTCCCCTTCTGTACTCGAGCTACATATCCCTTCCCCGCCACCATTCCTTCCCCTCTCCGTTAGTTCCGAAGGAAGTCGCAAGAGGGCCAGCAATCTCTTCTGCTCATCTCCCCCTCAGCACCCACTCTTTCGAATATTAAATCAGATAAAAAGCTTGTTGCTTGACGGGACAGCACTAACGAAAATTAAAATGGTGCGCAATATTCACCTCGCGTTCTCCTCTTTCCTTCCCCCTCAATTTTCTCCCCTCTAATGTCTCCTTTTTAGGGAAAAAGTTAATGATGGCGTGGAAGAGTCTCATGGGAAAGGAGATGAGCGTTTGGTGCGAAATCCATCGCCCCCTCTCCTCTTTTCGACTGATGGATGCCACACTCATAAATTTGCTTCTTTCTTATATTTAATGTTCAAATTATCCGGAAAGTATCCTTTTTCTCCTCAGCTAAATGCCTGGAACGTAGTTCTCATCTTTTCTGTGGGAATTCCCGTTTTGCTCATTACCAATTTATTCAATCAGTTTGAAACAAATTTTTCATTCTTTTCACGAAATAATATTATATCTACTTAGTATAAAATACTTATATCTGTTTCAATTTTAGATAATATCAGAAACGCACCTCTTTAAGTTAACTACACTTTGATGGAGAAATAAATTTCTCGGAAGATAAAAGAAATTTTCAATTCTTTGTTTACCATCCTTTAAAAGTCTACTTTCAAGATTCATGGTTGACATTTGAGTTCGTTTCTTCAGGTCATGGCAAATAATATCAATTTAAGGATGAATCAAAGAATAAATATTTGCAGAATGCCAAATCAGAATCGGTAATTGGTAAACATGTCCATGGTATTTAAGCGCATTAGTAGATTAGCAAACAACATTTTGAGTGTCTAACATAGAAAAAAAATTGAGCGTATATGAACAATACACAATCTGGGTCTTTTTCCCTGTATGAGGATTTTAAAGTATGAGCTGCAAGGTCGAAAGTCATTCTTTGTTCATGAAAACGTAGATCTGTAGCTCCTATCACGGCACTTTCAAAAATTTCCCTGAATATTTTTCTCTCTTTCTCTTCCAGAGGTCAGCGCGGTAACAGGTGAAAGGAAATATCGGTTTTGGCTCGATTATGTTGTCTCCGAGGTACAAAAAAATCAAATCTCACGGAGAGTATTGCTTCTACGGAGATACGGCTGCTAGAAATCGAGAGAACCTTTTCTATTTTATGGATACGACTAATGCATCTCACGAGGGGGACTTGGCGTACAGTTAATGTGGTAAACAGCGTGAATTTTCTGTAAGGTCTATGGGAAAAAGTATAAGAAAACCTATTGCAAAGTCATATCTCCTTCGATTAATCGACTTCGCACTTAATGGGTAATATCAAGTATTGGTATATATTTTGGCCGCATTCTATATCGGATTCAAAGCTGTCTATTTTTATATCTTTTCGGATTGAAATTTATAAGTAAGTTGCAGGGAACGTTGGAAGAGCCAGCCATTAAAATTAAAACCATGATTTCACGGTCGAAAAGTATTACTCTTAAGGCTTTTATTCGGTGAACTATAAAAAGTACTCAATTTACGAGGAAAGAAAAAGATTTACCAAAAGTAGCTGTAGGTACAGTGATACAAAACGTGTGTAGGTAGTAAATTAAGCTGCGTAGCGTCGATATCGATGGAGTTTATATTTTAAATATGTAAATAATAAAATTTTGGGATTTAAAATTTTGAAATGTATACCAAAATACTCAAAAGTGCTGATTTTTGCTTTCGAGGACTGGGATATTGTCATTTTATAATAAATAAGTGAAGATTAAGCTTCTCCACGTGTAAATGAAAATATCAATTTAACGACGAAAATATTCTACCTTTATCGAAAATGCACATTTTGGTATCGGAAAACCTTATGTTTTGCATCAATGAAAGATATTGCCTAACAAATCGCCAGATAAACAGGGTGTTGAATAAAATTTCTGCGGGATAAGTTAAATGAATGACAATAACTTTTCTGAAAATCGGATTTGAATAAGATCAAGACTGTTAATAAAATATAATTATGATATTATTATACTTAATTTGTCACATTGACTAGAAAGACAATCAAGAACTAGAAAAGAACTATATGACTTGAAAATTATCTCATTCAGTTGTTACCATAGTCCCACATTATTATATGATAATTTATTGCCTTCATTATATGTCCTGCATTTTCGAGTATAATTGAGACTTACAATTTTAACATGTCCCTTGACACATACTGCTAGTATGATTACAATATGATTAGATAATTTTCTTTTTCTGAAAGACGTTATTCATAAAAAGCAGAATTACAACCTGAGAAAAACAATTTCCTGAAAAATAGGCGAACTATCGCAGAGAGTTACATAAAAAGCTACAGGTTGAACTGAACAAATGCAGTGCGAGGATTCATAGTGCTACATGCAGTCGCTTTTAAAGATGATATTTTTTTGAGGTGTTTATCATAATGTATTGAAAATGCTGCACTTGTCTTGAATCTGAATCGCAAACTTCTTCCATAAATAAAAGTCTTAAAACCATTTGAGATAAAATGGCATCGTAAGAAAAATAATAATCTACCTAAAATATATGTTGATTAAAATCAGTTGAGAGCAAAAACCTGTTACAAACACATAAAAGCCCCGTTATGAAAGCGGTTCATTCATTGAAGAATTTCTATCGTCAAGAATTAGAATACGAAATTTTCCTGCTGAACTTTTGAGCACCCAATAAAAAATGCATTTATGATTTCCCATTTCAGCCATATTCAAATCTCTTCGTTCAAATACGAAGGAACAGATCTTTATCAGAAATATTTGTCTTTATAAAATTTTTCGGTTTTACTGATTGATCTTTTGGGGAAGGAAGAAATGAAGGAAGAATAGATTGCTATTTCAAATTATAAAACGATGAATGAATTTTATTTTTTGACATCGATACAACTATTGCCAACTTCCTGTACACACAAATACATTGAGCATAGTATATGAGGGAAAACGACCATCTTGAAAAGAAAAACAACTCGTACCTCCCTCAGCAGATTTTTAATTTGACATTTTTCGAAAACATGTTGATATCTTCAGATGATATAAATTAATAGAGAAATTTACAAGAATAAAATTCTTTGAACTTACAATTAGATAACATATACGTCCCATTTTCTGTATTTTAAAATATTTAAGATTATAATTTATTGCGTCCCATTTTCTGTATTAAAAATATTGAAATACAGAAAATGGACTGTAACTAATCAAGCCCTAAATTTCTTTACTTATTTACATGAAGATGTCAACACGTCGAGGAAACACATCGAATTAAAAATTTTCTGAGCGAATTAAGGGTTTTTTTTTCTTTTCTAGATGCTTCCTGTATATTTATAGTTAAATGAAAAGAATCAGCAAAACCGGTTAAAAATAAAGGAAACAGTCAAAGGAAATAAATAAAATCGATTTCCCAGAAACCAATTGAATCGTGACTCACCCGAATCGAAGTAAACTTCACTGATCATGATCCATCGCGCGGCGAAGTGTAGCTGCAGTTTCACAAAACGTCCGATGCGATGGCGCAGGTTGATGGAGACGTTCCTTGCGTTTTCGAGGACTGTATCCGGCATGTATGAGAAGGAAAGGGGCCGGCCGTTGAAGAATTTCCCTCCGATACTGAAGAATACTTTGGCTTTTGAGAAAACCTGAAAGTGGTCCACAAAAATATTTTCTACAGGAATGATGAACATTAGATAAGTTACATGTATATATATATTACTAAAATGATTTATTTTACGATAGCATATTGGTACAAGATGACCAAAAAAAAAAAAAAGAAATTAAATTTGAATGCATATGCACGGTATTAAAGAAGCCTCAAGTAAGCCTTAAACCCTCTTCTTATCTAAAGGTTTTTCTATTGATGCACCGAGTACTTTATTACATCGTTTCTCGCTTTAGAAACTAATTCTGTTTTCTTTATAACTATTTCAGACGATTCTGTTTTCGCACCATCAGTTAAAGTGATATAAAAGTGATTAAGGGTGAAAACAGCATCATCCGAAGAAATTATAAACACAACACTCAATAGAAATGCCCATGCTTTTCATTGGAATATGAATTTTAGTTACGACATTGGATTACAGGTCTCCCAGATAGCCAAGTGGGCAGCACATTCGCCTTTAGTGAAAGCAGACCTAGGTTCGATTCTGGGTGGTATGTGAAATGGATGTAGAAGCAGTCTGAAAATTACAACTATTGCTATAGGACTCCACATGAAGAAATACACTGTTTTTATAGAGCTTGTACTATTCTAGTCCGAAGCACCATAGGTGTTTTGTTTCCATCTTTTAAACCACATAACCTTTATAATATTTTAATTTCTTTGTATGTATAATTTTATCCTTTCAACAAAGAACCTCAATGCATAAACGCAAGATGCTTTGGCTTTCTATCTATCCTCGCTAATTTTTAGGAGGCTGTGGATAGTTTGAGCAAATTTACCCTCAGGCGATTGATATTTTTCCCTTTTGCGCCGTTCAGATAGGCTTTTATCGCACTTCGTCTTAATCTAATTTATTCTATTAAGTTTGCCTTTGAATTCAGACCAGCAAACAGGGAGGATGAACTGAGACGATGTAAAATACCGCAAAATCAACACCATATTCTCATACCGCCGTTAATATTTTTGCATACGCAGCGTGAAAAAAGACGATCGAAAAGGAAAACATGGACCGTAATGGCGTTGGAGATATCGTCGCCTCAATATTTTCCCACTGGTCCGCCATTCATGATACCAGTTTTCCTTTTTATGCCAAAAAAGAAGAAAAATCTGAGTGGAAGATCGCCTGATATAGGAAGGGGTGCTCCGCGGTTCCATTATCGGACCACGTCATTTTATTTTTGCCATCTGATCACGGAAAAACGATCTAGAACACACACACTCACGTGGTCACGCAACCCGAGCGGAAGGATCCATCCGTAATTAGTTTCTGGAGGAAGGGAAGGAGATGAAAAATATAACCCTAAAACTAATTTCGCCAAGTCCGCTGGTTCCATTTTCATTAGTTTTTCTACCAAAGGATACCCGGAAAAAATGATCAGACGAAAGGGAAGCAAATAAAATATTGACAGGACAAATTAAATCGAAATTATTAGTAAAAATTTCAATAAGGTTATTGATAGAATTGGCTACCAATATATTTAAAGATATAAAAATAAAAAAATAGTATTTTTGTATTTGAATATATGTGTGTATGTGTGTATGGTGGAACTATATTTATGTAGGTATAGCTAGCCACTTGAAAATAGATACTAGTAGCCACTGCCATTTTCAAAATACCTTATTATTATCTACTGAAAAATTCCCAGCAATCGTTGGTATCGCATTCCTTTAAACCTTGTGATAAAAGCCATCCTAATCGGATGGAGCATAGGCATATGGGTAGGCCTCTGTCTACGGGAATATTCCGGTGTTGCCATGAAGTATTAGAAGAACGGGTGGAAGGTGTCCAGAAAATTTTAGCCCCTCAGTCATGCTCCAAGGACTACATCGTCCGATTTTTAAAAGGCTAGCTGTACATATTGGCGGAAGGTGATTCCAATCTGTAATTGGCCGTTAAGAAAAATTGTCACTGCTTAGCCTCTATTTTTTCGGTAATCGAGTGTGTCCTTCTCGTTATGTTGCTGAATCATTAGCTAGTGGTCGAAATGAGCAATTATTCTTGGCAAATAAGCATTCGTATAAGGGTGTAGCAACGAAACCCAAGGATTATCAATATTATATTGCAATGTAAAATGTGTTAATTAATAACAGGCCTGGAGGAGAAGAATAAATTGTAATTTAAGTGATTGTAATGGAGTCACCAAAGAAGGCGATGAAAGTAGAATATTGAGGGAATGTGGTTTAAGGTAATTGAATTATTTAATTAGTTTATGGTAATTGAAAATTTAGAAAGAGAATCAACAACAAAATTAAATCGAAATTTTCAAGTTAAATTTGTAACTCTTTGGAATGGCGTTATTTTAAGTATTTCTGCGATAAATAAAAGATTTTTTCGTATCTCTAGTAATAAGGAAGGATTCTGATGGGTAATCTGTGTTCTATGATAGATTTTGCACTTAGTTTGATAATATTCCTTTCCATTCGTAGGTAATGGGATTCTTTTCTTAGCACACTGAATGTATGTATGTAAATGGTCAATTAGTGTCTTGAGATGTTTTGAGGTCTGCAGACGATTCTTCAAACTTTGCCTATCGATTTTCTAAAAAAATTTCCTCGTGATAACTTTCGATTCGTTCGGTATTAGGGGTTGTTATGAAATAAAACACACATCCCTCACAGACTAAATTCTTTCAATGCAAGGGGCTTCCGTCAGGTGTGATGCTTCACTCATTCTCACACCAGAACGTTTTTTAACAGGTTCATATCCTACTGCCATGCTTCTGCTATTAATTAATGACTTGTTAAAATGAAAATAATTATTTGTGCTCTCATGGACCACACTCTTCATTTATACCCCTTCAAAATTAATCATTTCTTCTAAGTTCAAATCCTTTTTTAGAAGTAGAGATACGGCCGGGACCCGTTACTTTTAAGAATGTTTTTCATTGGTAGAGGATGCGGAGAAATCTGCACCCGGACCCCTTTTCACATGCCGGCCCTGAGTAGAGAATCTCATAGCTCTCTTGTAATGAACTCCGCGGAATCATCACAAAATTTTATTAAATCTGTAGAGGCGAGTGGATATTTGATGGAAGGTATTTCAATCAGCATAACATCGTAATAAATGTCTTTTGAGGCTTTCATTCTTTACGAATTTTCGATAGATTTTACAATTTCCATTTTTAGCGGAATAGAAGCACTAAAATCAAAAGTATATTATAAGGGGTTCTTGCTTAGATTTATTATTCTGATAATCAAAAAGCTCTAGCGAAAAATACCCACAGAAACATGAATCACAGATGATGATATCCTTTGAAGTGATGAGAATGAGATAATTTTTCACAATGCAATCTGAACTTGTGAATTTTGATGTGAAATATATGCGGAAAATTTAATAATCCCGGCCTCTAATTAGCAGTTCGTGTTCCTTCGACTTCAATTATTCAAAATTGTATGCAGAAACGTGCATCGGACCCGTTCGCTAGTTTTGAGCGATGAAGAGGATATCGGATACTTCTCCATCCGACTCGGTTGAATTAGAAAGGGGAATGAAAACATCCTCTCATGCAATTTCGCGCTTCATTTACCCTGAGCGTGAATTACGACATCTCATTTCCATGCGAGGGAATTGAACACGCATTCATCAGCTCCGACCTATGAAAGTATGTCGACAACGGCGCTAAATTTTCCCCCGTTTCCTGAAAGAATGGGAATGGGGAGATGGCAAACCTGTAGAAGCCGGAGTTTTGGGGGATGGGGTTGCCGGAGTTTGGCCTTTTAAGGGATTCTTTTGAGGGATTAAATCGCGGTGATTTATTGTGCGTCTGCTCATAATTTTCCAGAGGAGAGGAGAGTCGGAAAAAGGAATGGGAGGACGGTTATAAATTCTTGGAGAAGAATATTCGCGAGGGAAGAAGGGGGAAGTTCAGAGAAAGAAGTGGACATCCGAAAGGAAAGGATGAAAGCGAGAGTGGGATGAATGAGAACCAAGTCTTACGCTTAACAATAAGTTTACGTTTCATAACTCTCCGCCTTCCTTCAACTTGGTGCATCGCTTAAAATTTTGCGTCTTTGGCTTTAAAATTAAGAAAAAATTTCCAAATAAATCCCTCATTATATGGCGATGAATAAAATTGGAAGCATAAGGACGGTAAGGGTGTAAGGTGGATGTATCAATAACAACGGTAACTGAACAGCGAAAACCATTTTCAAACTAGAACACTCAACATTCTTGATATCCGAACAATATTTTGGATACCGGAAAAATGTCGAATCTACTTTATCTATAAGAACAAAGTTTATTGATTTAATAGGCGTTCTCGACGGGGATTCGGAGTTAAAATTGTGCGCACAGCTTAGAGATGGAAAAATATGTAAGTTGCAGTATTATTAGTAAGGTATCAACAAGATATAGACTTCTCTGAAAAAATATACGATAGCCTACAATGAAATACATGTTTTAATGGTATCTTACATATTTAGCTATGGTAAAATGATGTAGAAGATAGATAAGTTAGGTAATGCAAACGGGATGACATTGAACCCACCTGTCAAAACTGACGCATGTTAGTATTAGTAATTTTAAAAACATTTCGACAGCTGAGGTCATTGTGCATACGTGGGCCCACACCGGGATTCAAAGCCAAGGCCGCTTTCATCAAAGTAAACGCGGTTAACACTTAGCTATCTGGGAGTCCATATCTCATTCTACAGTGTATTTGTATTATTTAAAGGTAAATGAGTAAAGTAAAAATAATAAATTTAATAAAATTTTCATATGTCATATTTTATCTCGTCTTTAATGCGAATGATAGCTTTCATTCGCACGAAATAGTTGCAAAATCGGACCTGTATCCAATTCAATGAACATAAGACCATCGATTGAAATTTTGAAGGATGACTGTCTTAAGATTAAATTTTGTCCTTAGTTAACACGAGAAAATTATTTCGACTCAATTCGGTCATTATATGGTATTATATATTGATATCAGTGCTTATCTTTTGCCATTTTGCAATATATTATATACCTCTAATAACCGTGGGTGAAAATTTTTTGTTCGTAATTTCCAAATGCGCATTCTATCGAACTCATCCAAGGCATAAGTTGTTCAAATAAGGTTATCTGGGAGACTATTGAGGGCAAAGTAATATGCAAGTGCTATGTAAACAACCGTAGAGAACATTCTATGAGTCTCTGAGGATGTATGAGGGAGAATGCTGAGGAATTTCCAAGCTACAATGAACCGGAAACATAAAAGTAGAGGTATTATAGAAACCTTGGGTTTATGGGAGGTGTGGGACACATAAAAGGAAAGATGGAATATATAAAAAAATACCCGAGATCCATAAGAAAAGGTGTGTCGCATGAAGAAAGAAATACTAAAATTGAGTATTTTTAGAGTATGAACGTTTTGTTGGGGAGGAGAGTAAACAATGTGATCAGAAGGAGGAGATTAATGCATTCCCAAAGTATATATATATATATATATATATATATATATATATATATATATATATATATATATATATATGGTGTTGTCTCTCTAGATAAAATCTGCATTCTCCATTTCCGAGCATTTTTTCTCCGCACCAATCAGTGATGTGTTGGGAAGAGAAAACTACATAAACTTGTCGATACTATGGAAAAAAATGTCAGAGGGACATAGCCATAGCGCAACATGAGCATATGGTACACGAGAAAAGTGAAAACAGCATGAAACACTTTGAAAGGAAGTAAAGAACTATAAAAATCCAATACAAAATCAAGATAATGAATAAAAATAGAAATTTCGCCTCGAAAATTCTTAAAAAATGTAAGAAATTGATGGTATAATGAACGAAAATCCAAACCTATCACTTGTACAGATAGCGCAGAACCAAATTTTAATGTCATTTAAAAGGTCAGCTGTCCAGCCCTCGACAATTCCATATCGGAGAAAAATTCTTTCTTTACTTTTTAGAGTTTGGTGAGATAAGATTCAAGATAAAGAGGTTGAAATCAATTTTTTTGTATGTTATCTCATTATACCGAATAAAACCTTAAAAAATACATCACTAATTGCTATAACGTATACAGTAATGACAATTTTGCTGATAGCTTACAAAATTTTAAATTGTATTACACGTGTTCACAAGTTCCAGAAAAGCACTTCTGCTGCAATGCGAGTTAGACGATTCAATTTTTTCAGATATTTGATGAGTAATATTGTATTCAACTGCCATTATATCTGTTAAAATAGGAATAAAAATATTTTATGTAATGCATATTTCGTTTGAGGATAAGTGCAATAATTCTCAATACTACTCTATGTGAATAACAGAAATCAACAATTACTGCTTTGAATTCTTACAAGTCTTTCGATATTGTCGCGGTGGTCGAGCGGATGAGGACCATCGGATTTAATTGACAATATATTCTTCAGATTCAACTCAGTATGGAACGTATAAATATAAATTACTTTCATCTTGTATTTTTATTGACGAGAAAAAAACATGAATGTACATTTCCCGTGACTTGAATGTATATTTGTAATGAGAAGGGTTTTACTATGAAAGTACTACTTTGCTTCAATAATTTTACTCACAGTAGTTTAACCTGAAAAGCTTAAAATGTTTATTTTGATTATACTTACAATTAGAAAATTTCATATTCCTATGTTATAAGTTTCAGAATTGCAAAAGTTAACACTTAAAAGATATTTTAGCTGAGGAAGATGGTTCTCCGTGATCGCTCTACTGACTTTCTTTTGCTTTAATTTTTAATCTTCGCTGACACTTGCTCATGTCATACTTGCTTCATTCCAATAGATTCATGAGACAGCATAGGCAAAGTCAGAAATAATATAATCGTAATAGTAAATCATTTATCTGGAAAATATTGAGCATCGACTTGAACTTACCTGGACATCTCTACTGAAATAATTATTTGTGTAAAGGTGAACTGCTGAGAAGTTCCTGACTGTGTCAAACTCGAATATCATCTCGACGTGGCGGTCGGGACCGGTCGAGTCATTCTTCCAAGCCACCCATCCGTTTCCTGAAAGTAAATTAATTACGTGAATTCTCACTTGAAAACTTAGAATGATATTATTTTAGAGTTTCCAATAGTTGTAAATATGTTGAAGAATTTAGCAAAAGCCATTTAGTATGTTCGTTAACTTAATCGTGTTTTAGGGAAATGAGGTATTGAAAGGATACCTTTCATTCGGGAAAAATATCTTCAAGCTAACATCACAAGACCATAACATTTCAGTGAAGATAAATTTATATACAATGGAAAGAACGTCAAAACGCAAACGTTTGGGAAAGCAATGCTGTACACTGCTCCGTGCCTTGTTGCACTGTTTAAGAGCGACTTGCTAACATTGACCATTTTCCTCACAATAACGAATTCAGTAGTCTTGCAGATCCCATATGCAGGGGGTGCAGAGATACATCGCTTAGAAGGCCAGCTACACGGTTTTCTCATGTATCGGGCTCGCGACGGCGGCGTTAGTGAAAGAATTGGTATCACATTTGCTTTATGGTCAAGGTTTGAGTCTTTCCTTTGATATACGTTAGTGTTGCAAGTCCTATGAAAGCAGTATTACTGAGATTTGGCGACATGCGAAGCAAGAGTTAAGTATCGACATTCCATCATAGGAACTATTTACCTTATAAAATAGATTTTCCAGGGGTTCTTTCTATAATTTAACGTTAGCTAGGGTTATAATATAAAGTACTTACTATTTACCGCTCAGTTATTATAAAAATATAAACTTTATTTATTCAGTTTTAAAATGAAATAATTTAGATTAATCTGTTATCTACGAAGATTAAGTTTGTTTCTCATCTCTTTAGTTGATTAAGGTATGTTTTCGTGAAACTTTTCCGTAAACCAAAGCAAAGATCCGATAATGGTAGATCTGCGCTCGCAAATCGCATTACTATGAAAAGTATGAAATTGACCTCTTGAAGTTTGTTTCAAAATGACTGTTTTTGGCTCGGAGGCTTTCGAGCCTCTTTATAGAGACTCGAGAATAATTATCCTCGTCATTTGGTAAAGATTCTCGAATAATATCCACTTATTTTCGTGTTTCGTGCCTCTAAGCCCTGCTAATTAAAATGGATAATTTTGTACAACCAAAAATTTTATGCTGCAATTTTAAGACAAAAAGTATCACAGGTAAGCTGAATGCGACCATAAATTTTGCTGAAGTCGATTTTTTGCATGGATCGTTCGAAGAAGTGCGAATAAATAAAATTTTCCTAAATATATGAAAGGTTCATAGATATAAGTTTTGTCATTGTACAGTATTTGACAGCAATACGCAACACTATTGTCATTGTAACGATACGTTCTTTCGCAAAGAAATTCAAAGGATGCAAAAGAGATATTTCCGATTTGTCCCTCCAAAAATTAAATTCTATCATGATTGAGAAAAAGACTGCCTTGTCTGCTAATTTGTTTCCTTTTAAGAAGCCACGCTGAAAATGCAACAGATTTGACGTGAAATAAGAGTCAAAATTATTGAAAAAAGAATTTTATAATATCTCTTCGTCGTATTTTCACGATTGTAGAATACCGCCGAAGATCAGATACAGTTAAAAAGAAATAAGTTCCGCAAATCATGAGGGAATCCTGCAATTTTTGGGGCCGCTTAGTTAAAGAATACCATTCATCAGCCTGTTTTACACACGACGGAATACTTGTAGTGCATACAAGATAATATTTTTCAAAATTCTTTTGGATTTGATTTTGGAAAGGGTGGAAATTTTGGGTGTTGGAAAACTCATTTACTTCGGGTCTGACAAAGTTATTTCTAAGACTAAACCTCATTCTTCAGCTTTTGGCCCTGGAAACAAAAATATCCCTTCATGGACAGCGATATTAAAAGCAATCTAACGGGCCGAAAATTAATTACTGAAGCGTGTACATGTTTATCAAACTCGTCCGAGTGAGTTCGCTTTTATCGTAAATGACCAAGTGGACCTCAACCGCCGCTCTGCTAAAGTAAACAGTTCTTTTTCTTTCCCTTCCCTCGGTCAATTCCGACAATTTTTAACGCACGTGACTGGAAAATAAAACCGGCGTTGCTAAGTTTTTTTGCTTTCTCCGCCAGTGGAAGCATCGGTCATCTGACATTTCCTTTCTCCCCGTCCCCCATTAGCGCTGACCGTCGCAAAATGCCACGACCTTAAAACGAACAACGGAAAGGGAATGGGCCAGGAAAGTCTCCGAGCAGAGTCGGAAAAATTAAGAGCGCTGCGGAAAAAAGAAGAATTCGTAATTTGCGACCGGGAGTCAAAGCTTTCCTGGATGTTTTTAGAGCCTTTATGTTTCAAAATACCACGTTTCTAGAGGCGGAGGTTGCATCGGGTGGAAGTAAGAATTTCTGAAGATCATTTTTTTGCGTTCCGCGATCTCGGAAAGCCAAAAGAAATAAACGCTTTAAGTGGTACGAAAGTTTATGGTTCCGTAAAATTGGTTAAGGGAAATGAAAATTATGAGAGAATGTTAACTTCAGTAAATGCTGTGATAACGAGATGTGTTTTCACGAAGAGAAAGATAGTTATAATTACGATGGGATACAGTCCCTATATGAGACTCACGATGCGATGTGAATGCCGTATAATTAGTGTAATTACTTTTCATTCTACATCGCTGTGTACCGCGCTCAAAAATTATTTAAACTACGAAACGAAATAACTGGAACAATTGATAAAACGAAATCCCTCGGCTGAAAATAATATCCGAGTGTTAAATTTTCGCTTTAATTAGCAATTAAATATATTTCTTTCATATCAGTTGAGTTCTATTTCATCTCAACAGTTTTTAGTTATAAGGTCGCATCGCTGAATATTTCTTAAGTCATCGCAAAAAGATAAGTTTAAGAAGTCAGTCTCCTTAATTTTGGCTTTTGAGAGCGCTCGGTTGGCGTTCCCAGTTATTTATCCTCAGTGCGACAATATTTACATATGAAGTAATCCCTGAGAAATATGCTTCTGTTTTTTCTTAATTTGCTTTAGTTTATAATTTTCTGAATAGTTCTATAAAATAATGTACCAATGTGGACAAAGAATTAGCATACATCACCAAATATGTACAAATATAGTTGTGACAAATTGTGACAGCTGATTGCTCTCATACTCGCTACTCCAACTTTTTACCGAGCAATTTTCAATTCAACTACTCAACGAGACAAATGATGAGGTGACAATGCAAAGTCTACATTAGCTTCTATTTCCTATGAAAAAATATGGAACCAAAAATTACAACGCAAGGGTCATTTTCTTTACGCATCCTGGAAGTAATAATAAATTGATTAACCTCAGTGTTGCAATGGTATTGAGAAGTGGAGTTAAAAGACAGTTCTTTATCTTGAAAGTCTGTTTTGACGAAAGCTAGTGTTCTGGTCCTGTTTTCTGCCTCTAGCTTCTGGAGCTGTTCCATTTCTCCCATTAGTCCGTGAGTCACAATGAAAAGTTTTTCAAAACCGAGAAACTTTCTTCAAGGCGTGACTATTATACCCATGGAAAATAGATCGTTTCATCTCAAGTTTAGGTTGAAGAAGTTTGGTGGGCTACGATAAGGTTTTCTTGCAATCTTACGGCATTTAACGTGACTGGTAAACTACTTATACAATTGATATAAGGTTGGGAGCGACTTCTCTCTCCCTCTCTTGGTTTTCTTTGCAGCAGATTTTAAGCGTTAAGACAGTCATATTTTAATAGATTTTGTGATAGAAAAATTCACGATTTCATAAATAAAAATTTACACTATTCTATTTTCCGCCGTAGATTTTCATATATGTGAAATAAGAAAGGTGATATTTATTAAAAATAAATATCATAGAAGTTAATTATATTTCTGGATTGTATGAAGTCTTCACCACAGTAAAGAGTACCTAATTATTTTTGAAGTAATGTTTCTAGATTACAACGTATAATACTAAATAGTAATTTATCGCAGATGTTTCATTCAAATTTTTCATAAAGAACTTTCATTGCGTGCATGAGCCAACTCGAATTATTTATACATGAAATTTTTCTACTGTAAAATGAGACGAATTAATAATTTACAAATTAAGGACTTTGAGTTGCCTTCGCATCCTAAGCCACTGACTTTATAAGAGTAATTTGTATTTTGGTACTGCATCACTTTCGCACAAATATACCGAGGGTGTAATTCATTATAAAGAAATGAACAATTTTTGATCAAGATTGAGGTGGAATGAAAATAATCTAGTTTTAAATTATCTTTCTAGAAGGCCGTATTTCAGTAAAAATTTTCATGGGTAGTATGAATTTTCAGATGTTTTTGGAGTTTTTTTATCGTTATACCTTGAATAAAAACCTAATAACAATTTTATTACCACATGTGATTTAATTTTACTCACTGAAGTTGGAATTGGTGTGCCCTGACTGTAATTACTTTCGCGTTGTTATTTGCCGTTGAAAACCTTCCTGCTATCTTACTTCACTTACTATTTAATTCCGTGATTATAATTTTTGATTTGAAGTTTCAGCATAAAGAATAGTCTCTTCATAAATATTCTATTTATATTCGTTTTTCAGTGTTTTTTGAAGCTTGTATGTAACATATATAGATACTTTTTTTTACTTAAACGAACTATAATAATACTGAATATGAAGAATTTATGAGGTTTAATTGTATTCATTAATGCTTTTGTTCGTAGGTAAATCTTCGGTTAGATATCCGCGCACTCTATCTTATAAAGAGAAACCATTCCTTTAAAGTTTGCTTAGATCAATAAAAATTGCAATGAAAAAGCTATTATTCCCTGAGGGCTTTCTGAGACCTTCAATGCGCTGCATACTGCGTGATTTATTCAGACGAATGCGTTGTAAGAATGCAATGAACCAGAAACTGGCAAATGTAACGAGCGCTAGTAAAGGCTGATTTCTTAAGAGTGAATATTTGGTGAGTTTTATTTGTTTACTTATATAGGTCAAAACAGTAAAAATTGAGAAAATTTCCATAAAAATCTTTAATCGAAAAACTGTTCAGTAGCTATGCTATTGTAGTTCATAAATTTCCTCATTTGTTTTAGAATAATACAAATTTGACTCGTATTTTTTTAGGACTTGCTTATTCTATTGTGTTTTTCAGAGTTAAGCGTACTAAGGATAGCCTTGAACTCTGGAATCGTAAACCTCGAACAACTTACGCTCAAGGTAAGACGGCGAAAACTCACAAATCATATACTACTTTATTGATAGACTCAAGTCATAACCTCTTACATTTTTTATCTCCATGGAAAAGAATGAAAATTAGTTTCGCATATTGGAGAAGTTTCCTTTGTAAAAGTAAACTATAAGCATTCGTCTATTATTGAGAAATTTAAAAAAAAAGTTCAACCAAAGATTTTATTTACTTCGTGCATTGGTATATAATTACAAATTACAAAAAGTAAATGAAATTAATTACGTAAAAATTTCTACTTTGATTAACAGCAATTTTGATATGTATTTCAATTTTCGCGGTATTTGTTTTCTTTAAATCTATTTCACCTCTACTCGTAATTGTGCCGCATGTGAGAAATAGTGGAATGACGACTGAATGGAATAATTCAGGTTCCGAGCAAAGAAAAATAAGTCAGCAGTGCGCACAAATCACTTAAACACTCACATAAATTCAATAGAAGAGCTCTATGGTATATAGAAGTATGTCTATAATACAATGATTAAGATAATTTAGGTTCTAACACAGAGCGTATGAACACTCTGTTTTAACTCATAATTTATTAAAATAAATTATTTTGTCTTGAAAGACGCAACGCACAACTTCAAGAGATACGAGGTTTTTCTCCATTTAAGATAAAGTAAATTTTAAAAGTTTGAAAATCGTTGTTTTCATCGCGGTAAGTGGTAAATTTTTAACTGGTAACGACAAAAGACAATGATTTCAGACTACCCCATGGAATCTCATAAGAATTTTTTGCCGAAGAGAAAAATTGATTCTATCTGGAAATAAAAACATTTCCTGTTAAAAATAAAATATGTATATACCTAAGTGAAGGTTATTTATATCGTTATAAATGCATGAATCTTTAGTGTTAAATTTATAGGAATAAAAGTATGTACAACTCGCAATGAATTATGTCATAATCTATCAGTTGGCAATTTTAAATTTTGAAGTATTTTTATAACGATAGTTAATGCACTAGTATAGTATTTAAACCTTACTTCTACATTGTAAATCAATGCTTGAATATATTTCACTAATAAATCAATCTTCACCTGATTTATTTCATCAGTTGCTCTCAGGTAGTCGAAGGGGAAGGACGTGGGTTTTTGTTGCTCCGTGAAAGTGAAAGTTATCAGCGGGATGGCCAGTAAGGGTGCTCCGGAACTAAAGTGCAAGGCGTGCAGTAGGAAGTTGAGGCATGGGTGTCAGTGCATTAAGTGTGAACTTTGGTATCATGTGAGTTGTACTAAGAATAAAATAGAGGACAGTGTTAAAGACAATTATGTGTGCAGTACTTGTAATAAGAGTTCAGGAAGAAGAAAATCAATTTCTGAAAAGGACGAACTCATAGAAAGGCTGAAGGAAGAGTTAAAAGAAGCGCACAGTAAGATAGAGAGTTTAACTGAAGAAAACGAAAAACTGAGGGAGAATATAAGGAATATGGAGGAAGTAGCAGAGAAAGAGAAAGAAAAGGAGAAAGAAGAGACGAAGCAAAAGAAGAAGAACATTCGAGTGATGGGGGACTCCATGTCCCGGTATGCTGGGAACATCCCGAGGGCTGAAGGAGCTGTGGTGGAGTGTTTTCCGGGAATGAAGACAGAGGAGATGGAAAAGAGGATCGAAAGACTTGATGATAAGAGGGAAGAAGAAGTGGTTCTGATACATGTTGGAACTAATGACATAAAGAGTGCAAGGAGCAAAGATCACGTGTATGGGCTAGTTTGGGATATGTGTGCAGCGGCAAAGAGGAAATTTAAGAAGGCGAAGATAATCATAAGTGGCATTTTGAGACGGAGGGATGTTCCCGCAAGAAAGATAGACTATATAAACGAGGGAATTGAGTGGGTGTGCCAAAGACAAAATTTATGTTTTGTAGATCCGAATTGCTGGTTAGGGGAAGAAGATCTAGCCAGAGATGGACTCCATCTAAATAGGAGAGGGAGCAACAAACTTGGGAGGCTAATGTTAAATGTTATCAGAGCCAAGTGTTCGGAAAACTAGAGCGGGGATCGGAAGGTGGAAAGGTGCTGGCGACGGAGGAAAATGGAGCGGTGGAAGATGGTCCAGTTGGGTTATGCGGTGCGGCGGCTCACAGGAAGGCGGAATTAAAATTGCAATGTGACAGTAAGTTGGGTGGGGCTCTCAAGCTTTTGCAGGTAAACTGCCGTAGTATTGTTAATAAAATTCATCAGTTCATTACATTAATAGACTCTTGCGATGCAGATGTAGTTGTAGGCACGGAATCATGGCTTAGAGATGAAATTTCTTCTGCAGAAATATTTCCTTCAAAATTTGAGGTTTACAGGCGAGATAGAGATGGAAAAGGGGGTGGTGTTTTCATCTGCGTGTCTAAAAAATTCTCTAGTACGGTCATATTGAAGGACAGCGATTTTGAAATTTTAACGGTAGAAATACAGGAGAAAACAAGCGGGCGAAAATTGCAGGTAGTCGCAGCGTACAGACCCCCCGGGGGAGAGTTAAATACGATAGAGAGGTTAGTGGAAATGACGTGCGAAACAAAGAACATTGGTAAGGCATGTATAATAGCGGGTGACTTAAACCTACCTCATGCTGACTGGTCAGGGAAGAAAGGGTCAGGGGGAAGGGCACAGCAACTGGTAAACACATTAGTGGGAGAGGGTAGCTTTCAGCAGGCGGTAAACGAAGCAACGCGAAACTCTAACACAATAGATATATTTCTAGTTAGATCTCAGATCTTAGTCAAATCTTGTGAGACTTTACCTGGCATCAGTGACCATAAGGCAGTATATTTAGAACTTTTCTGGGGCTATAGAAAAATAGAAAACTCAAAGGATAAGGTCACATTTAGTTTTCAGAGGGCAAACGTCGATGGTTATCGAGAATACTTGACAAAAGAGTTTCATGATTGGGTAGAATATGGCACGGACATTGAGGAGATATGGAATAGCTTTAAAGATATTTTGAGCAAAGGGTTAAAAAAATTTGTTCCTACTAAAAAACTAAAGGGTAACGCGGACCCAGAATTTTACAACAAGGAAATACGATCCTTGAAGCGTAAATCAAGAATTTTACATAAAAGAAAGAGGGATAACCAAGAAAGTATGACTAAATATGGCGAAGTTATTAAATTGTTAAATCGCAAGAAAAAGGATGCGGAGAACAAATTCTTGTACGAAATGTTAAGCGTAAATGGAAGCAGTTCCTTTTATAAATATATGAAGCGTAGGAAGAAAAGCGATTGCGGGGTAGATGTGATAGAAAATACCGATGGTAGGATAATAAATGACAGTATAGAAATAGCCAACGAATTTGGAAAGTACTTCTCAAGTACATATAAAGTAGCGGATCATTCATCTAAACATTTAGATTTAAGCAGTAATCCTTCTATATCACATTCTTTTACAATAGGTTACAATGATATCCTCAAGAGAGTGAGAAAGTTAAAAAACAATAAAAGCCAGGGACCGGACGGAATAAGAAATGAAATCATTAAACTGGGAGATCGGGAAATCGTCCCTTACCTTAGAAGAATTTTCCACGTATGCATTAATAATAACCAAATTCCCAAGGATTGGAAAACTGCCGTAGTAGTACCCATACTCAAGGGAGGGAATAAAAAATCAGTTAAGAATTATAGACCCATTAGTTTAACAAGTGTTGTTTGCAAAATGTTTGAAAGAATGATTTCGGATTATTTAAAAGATTTTTGGGAAACAAAAGGTTGGCTTAACGAATTCCAACACGGTTTTAGGAAGGGATACTCATGTGTGTCTCAGATGTTAAGTTTACATCAGGATCTAGTAGAAGCTCAGGATAAAGGAGAACAGGTCGATGCCATAGTGATAGATTTAGCCAAAGCGTTCGACGTTGTAGATCATGACCTTCTTATGAAAAAAATTAACGTTATGGGGCTGGACAGTAGAATAGTAAAATGGATAGAATCATTTATTAAAGGCAGACATCAAAAAGTAAAAATTGGCGAATCACAATCCACTGAAATAGAGGTAACGTCAGGAGTTCCGCAAGGAAGTGTGTTAGGACCGTTATTGTTTCTTATATTCATAAATGACATGCCAAATGCAGTTAAATCTAGAATCAGATTATTCGCCGATGATTGTATTATATATACAAAAATTATTAATGAAGTTGATAGCAAAGAACTGCAAAAGGATCTGAATTCCATGCTTAACTGGTTAAGAGCAAACAGGTTAGATATCAATTCGAGTAAATGTAGAGCCATTAGTTTTAACAAAAATAAAACAGAATATTCATATAGTATAGGTGATTATGAAATACCGAAGGAAAACGAGATTAAATATCTAGGGATAACTTTCAGTTGTAATCTAAAATGGAATGCGCATATAGAAAAGGTAGTAATGAAAGCTAATAAGGCGCTAAATTATATCATACGAACACTTAGAAAATCGAGCAAGAAAGTAAAAGACATAGCGTATAAGTCGCTAGTTAGGCCGCTTTTAGAATATGGAGAGTGCTTGTGGGATCCGCATGAAATAGGGCTCAAGAAAATTCTTGAAAAAGTACAGAGAAGGGCAGCTAGGTTCGTCTTAGGAAGATATGACAGGAAAGAAAGTGTAACGAGGATGTTGAAAGAATTAGGATGGAATAGTTTAGAGTCACGAAGAACAGACAAAAGACTAGCGATCTTCTTTAAAATGTTTACAGGACATCCTTCATATAAGGAACTAAGGGATAGAGTGAGTAAATCAGAGTTCTTAGGCAGACGCGGTCATAACTATAAAGTTAACTATATGAAACAAAAAACTAATACAAGTAAATTTTGCTTCTTGAACCGAACAATTGAAAATTGGAATAGTTTACCTGCAGAGGCTCTAGAGCCTTTCCCAAAGTCATTGAGGGGATTTAAGAAAAATTTAATAAAGATTTGTGAGCCTGCCGAGGACGAAAAGTAAGATGAGTAGGGGATTGCCTGGTAGGGTGAAGTACGGCGGGGACTTCGTGCGCCCCGGGACCGCTTCGGTAGCCGTGAAGGCCTATCAGGAACCCTGAAAAACCTTACTTGAATACTCATTTCTATATTTACTTTATGTTGGCTTGTATGGGTGAGGGTATCAAGGTAGTTTTAATATATATGTGATGTAATGATGTGTATGTGATCTAAATATGTGTGTTCATAAATAACATTTGTCTTGTATTGTGGAAATAGTTCTTACTTGTACTGTGTAAATAGTTCACTGTTGTATTGTAAAAATGTTTTGTATAATATGACAATGTAAGATGCTGCCACCTGGCGAAAGTCAACTCGCAGCGTGAAATAATAATAATAATAATAATAATAATAATAATAATAATAATTTAATTGCAACCGATAATCCTAAAGCTATACCTTCAACTCTTGTATCTAACATTTACAATAATAGTCCGGCATAGCGCTCTAACTTTCCTATTACAATTTTATTCTTTGCCATAACCTTTCAATTTATTCTGACTGCATGCTTGAAAAAGCTATAATTTCACGAACTGCTGGATAGAATGTTCTAAGTGGTTTTTCCTTCAAACTGAATCTCTCTTCAGCGAAGCAAGTCTTTCTTTTCCGTCTCGCCTCAACTGCTTCTTACTACTCTGGTCTCAGACGACACAGAAGCGGCCAGAAGAGTTACTCGTCCACTTGCTCGTCCTTTGATAGGACGCCTTGCTACACTTCCGAGAAAAGTTGGTCTCCGGGGAGTGGCCGACCATAGCCTATTAGTCAGCTCACGTACTTGAGGGCCTTCCTGAACCGACTTTGGGGCACTCTTCGATTGCTTGTTTTCTATTTCACCAATTTCTTCGTTACCCTCTCTCCTTTTAATTTTCCGCTTCATTTCTCTTTCGAGCTTCTCAGATAATCGGGGACTTGTGAAAGAAGATTAACAAAGAAACTGTCGAAGAATGGGTCACGTGGACGACCTTGAGAGAAGTTACAATTGAATAATAAGACGACTCTTATTCTAAATAATCAGCTTCCGACATTCGCAACTCTTATGTTGGGGGTCTTCTTATTATTACAACTGCTATTCGAATATGTTTATATTTCTGATTCTTGGAATGAATTGCAATAGCAATGTCATAAATATTAAACGTCCTTTATCAAGAAGTATGGCATTCGATCAGTTATAAGTAGTCCCTAGATAAAAATTTAAAATCCTTCGAATGAAAATTAATTGGGCTTTAAGTTGGTATTTCGATTTTGGTAGAATATCAAAAGAAGAACAATTTTCATTTTGTTTAAAACTTAATTTAAAATTTTCTAATTTAAGTAACTTGCTATTTAGGATGGATGTATCAAAGAAAAAGTAATAAATTGGGGATTTTTATTATTACCCAAATTTTTAGTATAAGTAAATGTAAATTTCTAATTCATTTCTCATAATTTTTACACCAATAAAATAAATCTATTGTAATAAATAGTCAAAATGAAAACTGGAACAATAATGTGTTATTATTTCATATGGCCGGCATTGAAAGAGACTCGATGAATCAAATGTAGTTCTTTTGGGATTTCCATTCTTTCTCGAAATGATCTCTAAACTTTTACACATGTCTATCTCCAGCATTCAAAATTTCCATGTAAGAATTTCTCCATGAATAGCTTCATTTTAGATGAAAGAAAACCAAGAAATGTATTCACAGAAACGAAACGTTACAACAAAATTCTTCATTGTGCTTCAGCCAAAAGAAAAAGTCCTCAACAACGAAACTCTCGTATTCGAGAATGAGATAAGAAGAAACCCAAAGTGAAGTCTCCTTTTGCGGTATAGAAAATAGAGGGAGAAAGAGACGGGGAAAGAAGCATTATGTAGGGAAATGGTGTGGTGCGAGACTCACTGAGACGGAGAGAAAAGAAACGCCCAAAAGAGAGGAGGCGTAATAGGGGAAAGTGGTTCTCGTGGGAGGTGCCTTACCATAAGGAGAGGGGCGCCATCATGGCAGATAGGGTGAAGCAGAGGAAAAAAGGGTCCGAACAACCCGCTTTCTCTTCGGGAGGAGAAAAAAGGGAATGCGGAATATGGGATGTTCCACACCTGAGTTTGCGGAGGACGAAGAGAGATAGGTAAAGAGAGACATAAGAGAGACAAGGAAGAAAGTGGAGGCAGACGCAGGAAATTGCGGCAAAGTCAACACGTTTTGCCGGTCGACCCCTCTCCATTCCTTTGGTTCTCAGCGAGTAACTTTGGTGAAGGTGGTATCTGGCCAGGCATAGAGTTCCTGCAAGTTGATGTGGTTGTGAAGGGTGGGGGGCAATGCAGACGCCGGATTCCTGGACTAGAGGATTCAATTGCTCAGTCTGAGCTTATGGCCAGAGACAGGTGACGCAGGAAAGAATGCCATTAGGCACTCAAATCTCAATTCCAAAGAAAGGGTTTCCGATGGGGTTATTGAGTTCCGGATGGAGCATAGTAAAGGAATATTTTTAAAGATAATATCTCCTCTTTCATTTTTGCAACATTCGTTCATACGTACAAATTTTAAAAAAATATATGTTTACGCAAAGGATTTTCATATAAACAATCTTTATTCGCCAATCGAAGGTTTTTTTAAGCGATCATTAAATTAATTCAATTAAAATTTGAAATGGCTAACTGATAGAAGGAGCGGTTATCAATTAATTCCAATACTCGAGGGATGGTCAATCAATTTTCAATTCAGAATAAAAAATAACTTTGGAAATGAAAAACTGAAATTAAAAAAGACATTGATTTCCATAGTTTGATAAATAATTTCACCTTTATGTACATTTATATATGGCATAGAATAATTTGTGGAAGAAATATAGTTCCAATATTCTCCTAAAATTCTTATTTACTTTAAATTAAAGCTAAGTAAAAATCTGAATATCATTAAAAGAATTCAATTCCAGAGAGAATCAATAACCTATATGCAAAAATTCTAGGCGAATTACCTCGTAAAACTTCCAAAAATTACCACCACTGGAGTTGTAAAATAACTATCGTGGAATTCAATTATTTCTTTTTAAATCTACTTAGTTAGCATACGGTTTTCTTTCGTTTTGCCGGCTTTAAGTTTTAGTAAATAGGCATTCTCGAAGTGCGCTCGGTTCTTCGTAAACCGGAGATCCCAAACACTTTCTCTGTCGCATAAATAAACGGTGACAAGAATTTATTTTTCGCCAAACATAAGGATATAATTACCCTTCCAGAGGCACAGATTTATTCACGAGGACACATTTGCGACGGGAGGAGCGTCACGAGCATCCCATTAATTTTTCTGCTGTCCTTTTCTCCCCTCGAAAAGGGGCAATTCTTCCATATTTCTTAGCTTTCCTTACATCCCTCGACCTTTCTCCCTTTCTTTTCCCCACACGAAATAACACTTTTTACCCCATTGCAGCGTCCCGCCCTTTTAATCTCTTAGCCAGACGACTTTGGTTCCCTCTGGGAGTCAAGCCTCAAACTTCTTTGCTCCTGATTCGAAGTATCTTTTGTTTTCCGCTCCTACTCTAGGTCCCATTTCCTCACTATTTCACCATCACCTCCAAATTTCCCTACTACATACACTCACTCTCTGCTTTTTGACCCACAGAATGCGAAGGCTAGACGTGGAAGGTCAGTGGAAGGATGGCCGAGGAAAGAGTATTCTAATGGGAATCTGGTCGATAAAATGGTGGAAATACTTCGCGCAGATGAACCGAGAAAGAAGGTGATAAGCCAAAAAAGGATATAATCTGAAATAGGACAGAAAAATCACATTCCTCAGTCATAATTTAAATGTAATGAATTGGAAATAGAAACGATGGTTATATAATAAAATTGCTACAAAGAAAATTTACGAATTACAATTATTGCGGTATATTGCTAAATAAATTCGTACCAATCAATCTTGAGTTATTACCGTCAAGGCAAGGCAAAAACGATATTAGTATTTCAATATTTTTAAATTGGTAATAATAATATTTTTATTTTTAATTTGGTTTTTCTCATTAAATTTTGAAGCTGCAATCGTGATATAAAGTCGCCCGCGAGTTGAAGATTTTACAAGGGACACCTTTAAATTTAAAATGTTTAAACTAAGCGATACAGTGATATAGAATACTTTCTGGGTCGTATTTATTTCCTTTCAACTTGGTTGATAGCCGATATATTCAATCAGTAAAACTTTCATCGAAGATCAATGATTTTCTCAAGGAGATAATTTTGTTTTAGGATATCGCTCATTGCAATTGATGAACACACCATCCTATGGTTTTGAGAAATTCATACGAACTAATCATCAGATAACTTTGAACAAACTGGGTTCATAAATTAGAAAAAGATTTGAAGGCTCAGTGACAATATTGATGATTATGAAATGAGTAATGCTACTGCAACGAGACACCTTTTAAGTACGGAATGCATAGATGATCGTAAACATTTATCATGGCCGGTGGGTATAAAGAGATATTTGGACGGGATAAACACATTATAGTTATAATGTATTAATCCCAGTAGATGATTATTAATTTTGTTGGGATTATATTGATGTATACATGAGGCGATTGAATGATCAATCAGCTATTCAATATTTCTCTTTCAGGTGGATTTCGTTTTTGTTCGCACAGCACGATTATTCTCTGGGGCGATAAATTATAGATAATGTTGGCAGGAGAGAGATCTCTATTAAGCATACAAAAAATACTCTTCAAAGACTTTTTCTAATCAACAATTTATGAGAAACCTTTCCTCTACTAGAGAAAGAATATTTTTTGGAATCGATATTGCATGGATGAGGATCAAAAGTATTTTGAAATTCTAATGCCATCAGCGTTTTTAAAATATAGGTTAGCATGTGATATATCACGCCATCTAAATAAACAGAATGTATGTAATTTCCGCGAACTCACATTCAAGTTTATTTCTAATCGTGCCTTATTTTCATGAATCATTCAGTCGGATGTTATTTCAGTAAAATCGATTGCCTTTAGTTTTTACTTGGTGGCACTCCAAAATAGAAATAGGCTGGTTAAGATACCCGTACTTTATTTATAATGTACATCAGCATGACCCAAATTCTATGACCCATCGAAATCCGGTTTCTTTAGTAAATTTAGTCTATCTGTTCTTTTTTTATGAATAAATTACTGTTCTTTAAACCCACATGTTTCTTTTAATAGAGTAGTTAATGGTTTACAAATACAATTATATTTGAGAAGAAACTGTAGATTCCATAAACAACTTTCATTATACGTTTTTGAATGGATAGGTTACAGATAATCAACGAATTCTTGGGAATAAACTAGTGAAGGCAGTTTGTAATGTAATCCTTGATCAACATCATGAGCAATTAATGTGGACTCTGATGAAATTTGATTTTATTAGTGGAAGAGATACAAATTCTCTTCTGGAGATAATTAATAAGGGATCTATATCACCCCAATGACCCCATTTGGCAAATACAGACAAGTTAGTGACAGAGTGAAGTCACGGAATGTTGAATATTAAGATTCTCTTCTATTTGTCAAACTGCAATTTCGCTGCCCAGTTCGAAGTATGATCGGAGATTGCGCACTCACTCTCCTGTTTCAATCTCATCATCAGTATAAATAGTCGCGCACCACTAATTTACATAAGAGTTAACAAGGCCTCGATAGCGTACGTTCGATATCGCCATTTGACGTATTTCTAATGAGCTTCGCCACTGAGCTAACAATGAGCAGACACTCAAGAGAGAAGGCGCATATCCTGAATTTTAAGCCACCCGTGTTTTCTCCACCGTTACGAGAAAAAAGGAAAAAGACCTTTGACTCATCCAATCCCCGTAACTCAATAGCAGAACATGCGGGCCAAAGTATTAAATAAAAAATTAAACCTCTGAATAAAACCGCTGCCATAAAAAAAGATTTTTTCGAGAGGGCTCTATTATTTTCTCTCCCTGCTGCCTCGATACGACGCCATTTGATCTTTAGCCACGAAAGGACGGATTGAGGGGAGCTATTGAAAGAAGCAACATTTTCCATTATTTCATAAAAGACCCAGGCAGCGCGTACTCGAAGTTGAGATATGGAAGAGCGAAGAATCTATATTATTGAAGGTGCTCTTTTAATGAACATAACTTCACGGAATTCCTCCCTCCAAAGATAACTAGAAGTGAAAAACATTGACATGACTTGGTGTCGAACCAAGATCTACTACCTAGGCAGAGTTTGTGTGTTTATATAACATATTTACTTTTGCCTCATTGGAATAAAAAGTATATATCTTTGAATATAAAATTGCTATCAAACTACGCTTTGTTTTCTCATGTTAAGTTTTAGGTTTAAGAAGAGACTTTTTAGTCTCCACTTCGCCTAAATAATAATTTTAATAATTATAATTGATTTCCTCGACGCGAACTTCAATTACTTCAATCCTTTTCATACATAATTTCTTATATATATAATGCATCGGGTATAATGTAAAGTTTTATATGAATAACTATCATTTCGGCTATATAATTTTCATAAGCGTGAAAGTTATAATGTCAATAACTTTACGCAAGATACTTTTCAATACAAAATTTACCATTTCTGTTAATTAATCGTATGGAATGGAGCGTTATTTTTCTAACGAGCTTTGGAAACTATATTCTAAGTGAGCCAATGAGTTGAGAGCTAAATGCTGTGACTTGAAAAATGATCGATAAGATATGAATAAATTAAGATATAAGATCGATAATAAATACACGAGACAAAAAAGAGAGTTTGAACAGTTTTCTTTAAAAAAGAAGCAATGAAAAAGACAGTGAAAGCAAGACACTATTCCGACAATAAATCTAGTAGTTTTTCAAAATTGTTTAGACAGCAGTCATTTTGCGCACATGTGCCCCCATTCGAAATCAAACCCAGGATAGCTTTTATCAGTGGTGAACGCGCTACCTACTTGGATACCCAGGAAAGTAGAAGAAAAACGACCAGTATTAGTAATAACAAGCAGAGAATACACCATTTATGTAATATGTAAGAAGGGAAGATATAAAGGAAGAAAGAAGAAAACAGTGTATTAAATAAACGCTACAACAAAAAACGAGATAACTTGACATTAGTTGCATGAATATGAAAGATATCAGCGTGTACGTAGTCGATTATCTTCGTCGAATGCTATAGAGCTTACCAATCGAGGAATGATAAAAGATGTACCATTAAGCTTCTGTTTTCGGTTGTGTCCGTATGCCGCCTCTATATGACCGAGAGTGACTGCAGAAGACTAGTTCAAGCGGCATTCTCACTACCATATTGCCCGTTTAAACAGCGAACCCAACACATTTGCATTGCAGAAAGGTATGCGGGAGAGGAAGATTGGGGCGATTGACGGCGAGTATGACAGCATGTGTGAGGGTGCGTTGGGATCCCCGTTTGACAAGGCTTTCTTGCCGCGAATTCATTCGGGGATTTGAAACCCTCAAACCTCGACCTGGGGAAGACACTCATCGTAGAGGAGATGCTCGCAGCTTACTATCCATCCCGCGTACCCTCTTTCTTCCCCCTCCCAAACGCAGAAAGAGATTTACTTCCATTTCTAAAGGTTTAACGCCCGCCTGCACCTGTCTTTGTCTCCAACAGAGCGCTGCAGATTCAGTCAACAGACGAGTCATTCCGATGGAAAAAGTTGAAAGGCGCGGCGCGGGCTGAGCTTGGGAGAGGGAATTTCGCTGGGAGAAGAGGATGAGGATTTGATGGAGTGAAAGGGGATGTATGGGAGGGAGTTTTATTTTAAGTGGAGAGGGGATTGCGACAGAGGGAGAGGATGCCGTGGATTGAGAATTGGAATGGGGGAGGAGAGAAAAGGGAAGAAATGAACTAACGATGCGTGGCCTGTGGGCTACAAGTGGCCCTTATTTGTCCGATGATTCAACTGTCTACATGATGCGTCGAAATCTCGATGCTAAATGTAAAAATCACCTTAAATGAAATTTATTGATTTTTGTTACCAAAACATACCTCCGAAAATGATTGGCGCGATAGAAATATCATCAGAAAACAATTGTACGATGATGAAAATAATTGAAGCGATACTCAGTCTACTATCGCCCTCTTTCAACGTGTCATCTTTACAGTCTTTTCCATCGACACTAATCGATAATTTACCACTGTTTTCTAGTTATTGAATCGCTCCACGTAGATGGAGAGGGTAGAAATTAAATTGAAGCTCATGCTACTTCTTCGAGTTATTTTGGATCGCATTTGATAATAGAGTAGTTTAATTTTACTTGACTGTTCGTTAACTTGCATCATTAATTCTAATATTTGTCTTCCTGATGTCGAAAACATTTTGAGGCGAATGGTGTTGAGTAATGTTCTCTTTTGTCAAATAATATCTCTTATTGAGAACACTTGTAAATACATTTGTGTATTTGTTACGTTGAAATCGATCAAAATGATGATTATTTTCAACAAGAAAAAACAAAAACAGACTAAAACTTCTACCCTTTCACAAAGTTCCACAGATTAAAATGATCTTAATTTTAAGATTAAATTCCACATAGTATAGCAGGTACTCGATGAGAGTTTTTTTATGATTAAGGAATAGAAAATGAATATATTGTGGCAGGTTTTGAGTTTTAACTTTTATAATGTCGTTCCAGAAATATAACTTGCAAGAAGTGAACCTTATGGTGGTCAGTTTTTCGCAGAGAAACGTGAAAGGAATTACTACCAGTGGTTGTAGACGAAAGTTGTTAGGGTACTGCGTTTCCTTCTATAACAGGATCATAATCATAATAAATATATACGGAAATAAATACTATCGTATATACGTATAAATACTAAATAAGTACTATAAGTAAATATGGGATGAATCGATGAAGAAAATAATCGAAGGAAGGGCGCTAGAAAGACCGGAAAGAGGAGGCATTTACATTGGTTCTAAGGAGGGATATCTGATTAAATGGACGATGTAACGGCAGTTAACAGGGAATTTCGAACCCTAGAGATCAAATGAGAGATGGACAATAACATATTTGACCTTAATGGATGAAAATGGCACGATAAACCTACATATGAAAGCTGAATAGCAATTATAGTTCGTAAGTACAGTTTAAAATGGTAAAGTTATCCATCGTCCTAAAATAGAGGACAACAACTTAAGCTCACAATCATCTCTCATTTGACTTATTTACCATTATAATTGAAATCACGAAAAATAATAATCGGCCGTAATTTTGTGTTTATGTAAAAGTTCTACCAGTTTTCTTCGTTCAGGAATTCGATTCTATGAACTTTGATTGTGTACTAGCATAATGTTTCGCCATGGGAACTTACCGAAAATGATTTCCTTCAACGTTTTAACATCGCATTTTAAGTTTTTATCCGAAGGAGTTTATTCGCATCAATTTTTCCCCGAACTTCTAATTTTCAAGGCCTCATAGAAAACTCTTGAGTCGTTCTTCCGCTTAAGAGGTTGGGCGAAGAGGGATTTGCGATGAATGGGTGGCGGGGATGACACGTTCACACGGACGGGAGTAAAAGTGGGGAGATTAAGAATACGAGGGGTTTGACGAGGAGTGGGGATCGAAGAGAGTGGAAGATGGAAGTAGGTTTCGAAAAACACTGCGACATCTTTAAATCCCACAAAATCTGCGAAACTTTTCACGCAAACTTTTCAATCCTCCCTTCCCCCTTCTTTTCTTCGGGAAAGAGCTCCTGAGGTTGATCCTAAATTGTTACGAGAGGCAGAATTCTGTACGGTTCATTCCCATCGACTCATTGTCCTTTTCGTTTAGTTAGTACGAACGATGAAGTGGGAGGGATCGATATTCGGTGGCGAACATTTTTCATTCGACTCTCAGAAAATGTATTATTGTAAGTGGAGAGATTAAAAAAATATTAATGGCGCGAGAGGTGCATGCATGGCGAATCATGCCAAATTCATCAAATAAAATTGGAAAATAAAGGAAAATTGACGATATTTCAGAATCGTCAATTATATAGTCGACTCAATAAGGGCTCAATTACATAAAAGTACTTCAAGTAAATATCAGAATTGAGATAAACTAGCGTTAAGCGTTAGTTAAAACTAGCATATTTAAGCGACAATGATATTATGTTTCCGAGGATGTGTTAACGTAAATTCAAAGATCCATGTATTGAGTTAGGATACTTTTTACGAATTTTTTTTATAAATTGTTAATATTTCCTGTTTGACTTAGCGAATTCCCAAGTAGCAACATATAGCTCGCAAACAAACTAGGAGAGTGAATTAGCACCACCTTATTCCCTTCTATTACTTTCAAAATATAGTTTGAAATTCTCTTTAACTTAAACAGTGGTGATAGTTGATGTTTTTCAAAAACATTTTATATCATACGAATCATACATAACTTTTTATAAAATAAGAAAACTGTGATGAACAATTCCAAATCCAATACTCCATCATCAGATCTTTCCTCTTTAACGTGAATATTTTCCTCTTTAATCTTTAACTAACGGATGAAAACTTTCATGAAGATGTGCCAAATACTCAGAGATAAACTTCTTTTGCGGAACACTTTTGGGCCTTGAATTCTTTCAATGAATATATGAAAACAAAATAACAATTTATTCTGAATGAGAACTGCTTAAGAATAATTCATATCTCCATAACTTAATTTTATATAATTTTTCGCATGCTTATCAGAAGAATAGAAACGTCATATATTTCCCACTAATGATTATCACAGATTAAATTCACTATGTGTTTGTGCTTGACTTGGGACTCAATTTTAAAATTTGAAGAAATACATATCCAGCAGGATTAACGAAATTCTAATTTACCTATTTAGTTGATGCGGTTCAAAATTGACCAATACTACTATATACAATGTATCGTTTCAGAATTACAAAAAGTATATAAATATCCCCATAAATATAAACAATAAAACATGATAATATAACAAAAACATATCAACAGCAAAATAAATATACAAATAAAAATAAATGATATCTTTGGTCATCCCTTTCATAAAAATTTTCATGAAAAAATAATTATGGCAGGCATTTCTGGAGCCCTATGAGAAGAATTAAGAAAAAATATCTCAGAAATATCATTATTTTGGGGTCGGCTTAATTGCTTACACATGCATATTTTTTTGAAAGCCTATTCTTTTGTTTCAACTCACCGGGTTCATTATGGGGCATGAATAGAACCTTCGGATCCTCTGTCTTCCTTATCTCATTAACTGCCCTCTTTTCGGCTCATTTCTCCAGCCAAAATAACAACTCGCAAAAGTTCTCATTTTTGATACTTTTACTCACGCATTGTTTATACCGCCTTGGTAACGCCGACTCCGAAATCTGGAGCCACGAGAATTATAGCCAAGGCTCTTTCCTCTTGTTAAAAAAGGAAGGCGGATGGGAGACTAAGTCCCGGAACACTCGCTTCATTTTCGGGAAGAAGAGAAGTTTTCAGGTGATGGGCGGGGGGTGGACCGAAGGAGTCGGGGGAGGAAAGAGAAGATGGCAATTTGGAACTTTACTTTGTTCTCTCGTCGACCCGGCATCGAATTACGTCGGAACCTTCCCCATACTTTTTTCCCTTAACCCCCAGCTTTTTCCCCCCTGTCACCCCCTGCCTTCCGCTAACTCCGTCCCGCTCGAATAATTAGAACTGCACAAAGAAAACAGACGTAGATTGCGCTCGGGTCACGGGACCAACTGTAGGAAACTGAGTTTCGCATTCGGGCCTTTAAAAAGGTTCGGAAGTAGAGAGGGTTACGCTTGGGAGTGATAAGTTGGTAGGAGGAGGGGCAAGATTGCATAGTCGTCGAGTGTAGAGACGATGGGAAAAGACTTTAACGGCTCTTTTTTAATTCCCTTTCCTCTAGTTGCAACCGAGAAATAGAGGGATGGATCTCTCCTTTCGCCTGCCATTTCCAGAACATAGGGCCCGTTACGAGAGGCTCTTCTATTCTATCAAATTGAAATTGAATGGAATATTTGGTTTTCATTCGCTACACTTTTTAAACGCTTCCTTCGGATGGGCTGAATTAATTTGCTAAGTAAACTCTCAAGGCACGTTTTCAAAAAGGAAAGTACTTATTGGAAGGAGCTATACATTCAAAGAGATACGGAGATGTTTTCGTAAAATGGTCGATGCGCAAATAGATCTTCTTTCCTAAAAGAAGTTTCCGATATTATTGCGTCCACCTTCGATTTTATTCTTCTTCGTTTCTATATTTCCGAGGGAATGAACTACTTTATGAGGCGAAGCTGTAAAGTATTTTTTCATTCTTGAAGAAATGTCTGATTTTCAGCCTTTGAATTTTCTCGAGGTGAGAATTTTCTTATGGATTAATCTTGAAAGAGATAAAAAGAGTAAATCCAGATTAACGAAGAATACGTAAAAAAAGGAAAGCGAGAGATGAGATTCAATAGATTGTTTCATAATGCCCAAATTTGAGGATATAATCATCAATACATTGTATTTATGTAATGTAAAATGTAGGATTTACATTCGATAGATAAAATTAGGGACAGAAATTATTCAATAATACTTAAAAAATTATCCATAGATTATTTTTAAGAGAAGCATTCCTCTTCGATTAAATGTATACTATAGCAACTCAAAATAACTCGAATCTTTTGAGACTGTATTATGGCGTAGTCAGCTAAGAGAGAAAGTGAGCTATTCATTATTGACTCGAAATAGTTCAGGAGCTATATCTGAAATACGTGCAAAGGTCAAACGAAACCTCCGATCCATTCCGGCCACGTAACAAATTCAAATACCCGTGAAGTGAGTGGGTCGTGAATTTGCAGTAGATAACGGGTCGAGCATCCTGATGCTTATGCAGCACACAATCGTTCGAGTTGCATACAATCAAGGATAAATGGAAAGCAAGATCGGTGTGTTGAGATAATGCAGCATTGATTAATAGGGTCGAGGATGGGTTATTAACTATGTGAGGAAATGCTATCATAGAATGTTGAGAAATGGTTACCTTATTTTCCTCCTTGTATTACGATGTTTCCGGAAAATAAGCAGATAAATGCAGGTAATAAACAGAAACTAATAATCACTCGGGACGGGGATACACACTCACAGAAGGGTACATGGTAGAAAAAGGGTAACTTAGATTTCATTACAACCCTTCTTAGCATCACATTTCGAAAGCTTAACAGAATAATGATAATGGAGATAAGTAGAGAAACATTTCAGAAGCGAAACTTATCCATTAATAATGGAAGTATTTCAACCTTTTTGAACTTGGACAAGCATATTATATTTGACTCTATAAAAGTTCACCTCCTTAAAGGATTCTCATACACAGCCAACTTATGGACGGTTTCTCCTTTCGAAACGAGTAAGCTAATGATTAAAAACAGACGTACAGAATGATGGTTGATAATATTTGTCAAATGACAAATGTTTTAATAAATAATTTTATTGAAAAATAAAAATAAATATTTCCGATATCTTTTTAGGTGGGACTTCTCGATAAAGATTTTAAAACTAAATTCAATTCATCACATACCGTACCATATCATATACAGATTTATCAACTGTAACCTAAAACGAAATTTCCTTAGATAAACCTTGAATGAAAATTCCTTACATAAATTTTAATAATGATACCCTTTCTGGTAATATAATTGAAAAAGAAGAATCCGATTTCAAAAGGCTAAATATTTTTAATGATCAAACCAGGAACTTGAAATGACTTTTAAAATACATGGATAACCATAAAATTTTCTATAAAAATACTTAAAATGCTCAAAAACTCTGAATGTGGCTCCCATTAGGACGCTCGTCATACATCCATACGCTAGGTCGATTCCTCCCACACAAATGCCAACGCTACTGTAATTCGATTCCGCAGTTCATCCACAGTGGTCGGAAGTGGAGGCACATAAACAGTATCTCTAATGTAACCACGCAAGAAAAGATCGCACATTGGCAGGCGACCCAAGAGGCCATCCGTGTAAGTCCACATAGTTAGGACTCTAACGTCCTATCCATCGTTGACAGATTGCTTTGCTCAGGAATCTTCGAACATTCGGAAATTATGTGAAACTAGTGAATCTCATTCTAACACGTTGAGCTCAATGTATATTAACGAACGATAACTAAATTAAATACTTTCCAAATAGGACGATTCTTTTGAAAACACATCGTACAATAATCATAATAATCTACTTCAGAACACGCTTAGCGTTATCAATGAGGTGAATTGAAATTGATTATGGAATCACCGAAAGAGTGAAGATGTAAATCTTTCCAAAAGTTTTGTTTATATTAAATTAAAAATTTATTATTTTCAACTAAATAAATATAATAAATAATATAAAGACTAATTAATATAATAAATAATTTGGTTATTTAATAAATAATATAATAATTAATGTGCCGTTGTGCTATCATCCACAGAATACGATATCCAATCAGATCGCCAGTCTAAGGTCCACAACGATTTCTAATGTTTTATCCATATTCTATCCTAACCCGATGTTCTATCTTTTCACACAGATGTATGCATTCATAAAGAGGAATTCAGAAAGCCTACCTTTTCCGTAGCCGATGTCAAGTCGAAAGTTGTCAGCCCCCACTTCTCCGTCCACTAGTCTTCCTAATCCGCCAAATAATTCCGCACCCCTTCGCTCCCCGTCATACGAGGCGTCGTTAAGTGCAGGAGGATCTCCAGAAGGAGACGCGCTTGAGTCATCCTCTCCAGGTCCAGAAGATGAGTCCATTGCGGGAATCCGGTAACTTACGATGCCACCTGGAATTGAAAATAGTTATCCGTATTAGTTTTATATGTAAAGGAAAATATTAGTATTTTTAAATCAGAAATGTTCATGCATTTAGGCAGTTGAGTAAAGAAATGTGCAAAATAATTCTTATTAATATATCTCATATACTTTGCAAGTCGAATATCCATAATAAATCGAATTTTATTATTTAATGATACTGTAAAAAGGTAGTCTTTATACTTGGCACGCAATTGTTTGCTCCTGATTATCGATGTAGACATTTAATAACTTTTATTTTACTGTATCCATTTATGCTAGACGTCAAGAATGAGAGTAAGTTTACCCAATTTAGGATAACAGTCGTTCATCATCTCATAGTATGAGCTCATAGCCACTTGTTGCCATGAAGCTAACATATTACTCTAGAACTCATCAAAATTTCGATTTAATAATTCTCTCTGCTCATATAAATGGTTTTAATTCGAAACCTTTCTCGTAAATTTAAATAATATTTTTATAAATCGTAAAAGAAATTTAAATAAATGTATCCCATATATTGATTTTTTCCTGATAATTCGTATGCACAGGTAAGATTACCGTAGAATTATGAATATGTAGAATGAAATCCTTTAATTAAGTATTGAATATCTGATATGTGAATAAATTAATATAAAAGAACATTGAATTTGAATTTTAGCATCTAGGAGGCCAATATCAATGATTAGGGTTTTCACTCTGTGGAAATAAAGGTAGAACTCTGCGACTTATTGAAACTTGTAAAGTCGTCAAATTTTCACACCTGTAAAATCTACTTTATACCTTTCTCCCCTGTGGTACTTTAAAATAATTGTCGAGTTGCGCGTCAACAATATCTTCCCGTTAAAAGTTCTCCATTGGTTTGGAGTGAGAGTATGGTATGATTTGAGAGTGAACAGTTGAAAATTATTCTAAAATATTATAATCACTGTTAGTGAGCTCCACTGATTGGACTAATTATCGCTATTTCTAGATAATAGTGAATTATGTTTTTGGATCCCAGAAGTAAGTGAAAGTGTAACAGTTTCGAAGATAATTATCATAAGGCTGTAGAATTCACTGTATTAAAAATATTTGACAACTAAATTCAACCTATGCGGACTTGATATTGCAGAATTCCATCGTCAATGCAAGGATAAAGGACATACTACTTCCTCTATGGGATTTTCCTGCAGAAGAAGCAATAGATTCTTTTTACTTGAAGTGACTTTGTTAATGCTAGAAAAATGTGAATTTCATAGAATTATCGTGGCAGTAAAATGAAACGGTTAAAGATACAGTATGGGATAATACTATTCTGAAATGAAAATAATTAGAGTGAAAACATGAGTATGGATGGTGTGTTAATAATTGAGTGATCAAAATTAATGCATACTGAGATAAAAATAAAATAACTTTAAACGAATAACCGAGATCAAACTACGAATTTTACAATCTCCTAATGTATGGACAAGAGTTGTAGAAAACAAAACAGTAAAACCTTAAACACATCCGATAGCCAAGGCGTTATCATCTGTAAAGAATTAGGAATTCAGCTGAGGAGAGGTGATCATCTGAGGCGAATTTCTATTTTATTTCTGATGATGACAGTTTAGTTGTTGAAATACGTATAATGATCATCTTAAACGTTTTTACGGTTTCGAAGTTTTACTTTCGTGTTTTCCCGGTCCAGACATCGATAGTTGGTTGTGTCCGGGCGACGTTTCTGCAACAAATAATTTGTTCAAGAGGAAATAACGCAAATGACACGTGCCTATGCGAGAGAGCAAGTTTGTGTTTTGCTTTTGTTAACGGGGTATCTAAATTTCTTCGTAGAGTGCTATCAGAATACGAAGAATCTCCCCCTGTTAACTATTTCCTAGGCTTTCGGTGACAATTTTCGACGATTCATGAATATTTGCGCGCTACAAGCATTTGCAGCAGCGCTGTCCAGAGAGGGAACGTGCAGCGGATACGGCTTCGATGCTTGAGTGAATAATACACAGGGATTAAGGAATGATTCGACTAAGCCGACTAAACGTAGGCTGATACGAGAGCATCTGCATCGTAATCAAACGCTCTGCTGGATAGAGGGCCTTTGACCCCAAATCCTTACTGAATTGATTCCAAAATTAAATCTCAGGAATTTGCGAGATCAGGATGGGATAATTTATCATTGGATCGAATAGATAAGGGAAAGGTAGAATAGGAATAGAATGGTTTATCTCTTAATTACTTAGGGTGAGAATTCAAGCCAAGTGATGATGGGACTTAAAATTGAACATTTCCTTCAAAGATTATTAGCAGTCTTTGAAGGTGGTAAAATTTTTTAGATATTATCAATTTATGCTACAGATTTAATTCATTTTAGCCTTTTACTGGGAGATTAATCAATATGGATGTAGTGAATGCTGAATTATATAATGAAGGAGGGTTTAATTGAAATTATCAATAGCATATGGATCTTATGGCCAAAAAGTTTTGAATGAAAATCTTTTTAATACGAAAAGGTAACAATAATGGCTTTATAATATCATATTTAAGGGCTCGATTCATAAACTAATTATATTAACTTAAATGATCTCTAGGAATAAAGCTGGAATCTTTTTATTAGGTTAATATACCATATAATTGGCTGGAAGGATTTCCAACATTTAAAAGCATTTCACCCTTCTCGAGTATCGTTTTTAAAATACAGATGAACTCCTAATTGACGGATGTATTTTAGAAAGACTGTTAATAAAACTTAAATTAAAGTAGATTAAGGGGGTTTATAAATAAATACATAACATATTTATTACGAAAATAATCGAGAAATATGCTCTTCCTTCTAAATCATAGATTTATAGCTAATATGTGAATTATCTCCATAAAATTATGCAAAGCATCCGCGTCAAAAGTTAAATAGGCTTATACGGGGGAGATTTCAGGTAATTTTTCGGGGAAAGAGGGAGGGAGGCGTTTGTATGAAAAGCAGACAGTTATGTTCCATCTTTTAGAGAAAAACTTTATCCCACAAATCGGTCTTTTCTTATCAGAACGTCACAGACTCCTTTCTTAAGCAGATTTGTCAGGGATTAATTCAAAAGTCATCATTTAAGATGTATGGGGTTAATGCAGAATGTCATCCCAAAGGGAAATGTCGAGACGATATTTTAGTCTCTCATTCTCAAGAAAATTTCTTCAGTTAATTTTTTTCGTTAATAGTTTAATTCGTTAAATAAAGTAAAACTACAGAATTTAATATTAATAATAAGTAGAGTTTCACCAGGGATCGTGAGATTATTTTTGAAATGATCGAAAAGGTCTGGTTTGTTCAGTAAGCAGAGAATATAACGTTACATATAATTTTTTTTAGTTTGGATAACATTTAAAATAGGTATTTATTCCAAGATAGTGGAGGTTTGAAATAGCGATGTACTTTAGGAAACCTTAGATAATATCATACGGAGTTTTGAATCTTGCGTGGATGTTCCATTGGTTGTGCAATAGATGTTTTATTATTGAAGGTACCATTAGAAAAGTGCAAATGTGGAATTCTACAGAACGATCTTAGCCATCGAATATTACAGTGGGAAATCCAGAGATGAAAACTGAAAGGAACTGAGCCGATAGACCGAACCGCAGTCGTTATGCTGAACCGCAAACCAAACCGATGCCCTGACTCAGTTTTTCATGACCGCGAATCAAAAGTTTTTTTTCCGTAAGTGGTCCTCTGTCGATTCTATATGCATCCACGGTATATTGAAATTTTAAAAAAGAAAAATCCATGGCAGAGTTATACGTGCAGAGGTGCTTTTCTCTCTCCAATCTCAAATGCACTGCATCTGTTGGTGGATATTTCTATCCAACGTTATGAGTGAAACGAAACTCCGAGGAAAACCAATTTAACTGTTCTTTCTTCGAATTTTGCCTCGAGTTAACCCTCATTTACGATTCGAACATGATACTCGCACGTGTAATCAAATCTCCGTAAAATTTTTCTATGAGGTATTTCTCATCAAAGGGAAAGGAGCCGTCGACGAGCACCTTGAAAAACTATCTTCAAGACAATGTAATGAGCTAATAACAGAATTAAACCGAAAACTCAGTTTCTGAGGAGTTGGCAAGTTTTCCGCCGCGACATTAATCATGCACGAACCTGCTAACATTTTATCAACCACCAAAAAGTTAGAGCCTGGAGGAATAATTATGCCTTACTAAAGGAACAGAATACGGAACCGCCGAAAAAAAGGGATACGAAGAAGGGACGCGGTAAGGAATATCCTGAAAGACGATCACGATCTTCACCGCATCTTCACCCGCTTAATTCCAAACAATGGGGAGACTTGGCGCCAAACAATTGAGATTAATCAGCCACAATGGGAGTTAGGGGTTAGGATGTAAAGGAGGGATTAGAGGAGATGGAAAGGAAACAGTGACGGAGGGAGAAGAAAAGAGAAGATGGAGAACTCGAATCCGGCGTCAGGAAGAGAGAATCTAAGGAAATTATACTCCGAGACAAAGGAACGAGGGATGCGATATAAATATAGGGAGAGGGATTGCGGCGAGATCAGAAGAGCCTTCTAAAACCGACTTAAACTCCGAAACGTAACCGAAACCGAGTTAACTCGGACCGCCTTGAAAGAGAAGTGGGATGAGGAGAATCTCGATGTGATATGAATTCGTCATCGAGATGTTTCTCAAGAGCGAATATTCTTGTACATTTCCATTTCTCGGATACTAACTGCCCCATTATCATCCTCGTTGAGTTGCATGTAATGACGATAATTGTCCAATTCTACTCTAATTACAGGATATTTCTAGCGCATCACGATCTTCCTTCTATGTAAAGTGAGTTCATTGCAGTGATTTATGACCCTGCATGCTAGTGATTACGCTATTATATTGAACCTCTGAAACTACCCAATAGATTTATCGATGGTATTTCTCAAAATTGTATCAAGGGTGTCTTATCATGGAATTCGTAAGCAGCTACGTAAGATTACCGAGGTTTAATGAAGCGTTCATTTGAAACTAAGCGTAGAAGTTCAATGAGGAGTTACCATTTTGTTGTGGTTCCATAATAGATGAACTAAAACACCTTATATTAAATATTTGTTCAGTTTTAGTCTTAATTCACTCGGTAGTTTAAATTTGTAAAATATTTCAGAAAGACCTAAGGATACTTTTCTTTTTTCCAAAGTCAAATTGTACGGATCAGCCTGTTCTTTTATTTACACGGTTATAGGTAATACTGTGTGGTGTTTTTCTCCATATTTGTTTAAATATGGCAACGATCTTAAATAATAACGCCATGAAGATACGGAGAAATATAACCTGTTTCGAGCTAGATATTATTAATATTTTTTGGGCACAAACTAATCTCCAATTTATAATAAAAGGGATTTTGTGAACTGGTTTAAGTGATTAAGTATGTATCAGTAATTATTCAGTTTGTATAATTTATATTAGAAATTTTCATAAAATACAACTGGTGCATATAAAATCATACATTAAATTCAGTCTTATTTTCATATCGGTAATAAAGCTTCTGTTATTTTGGTGTTAGTTAAAGGAAATTTGAATTACTCGAGACTTACCTCAGTTTCTTTTGTTGGTTATCAAAGTTATCGTTATAATATTATGAAAATTCACGTAAGAGTCGCATCATATATTATTACAATTTAAAATCTATTTACTTTCCACAACGACAATGAAATGGAGAAGAATAGAATGGGAGTAAATAATATTCGCTATAAAAATATAAATTTGGTTTAATGGTGTTATCAAAACGTGTATCTCAAAAGTAATTTAAAGGGGCTTTAACCGACCAATAGCAAGAGGTATATGATATGATGATAGATTTTTGATATAGGAGATCGCAGTTCATTTTTAAAAACTTAATTAAATAAATCATCGATATGGTTTCTGTTAAATAATGGTTTTTACCTATCGCGAGGATTTGAGGATAATGAAAAGAAAGTTTGGGGAATTCGTTCCGATAAGTATAAATGAACATAGATCTGTGCCTAAAGATAATTGATTTCCAAATTTATTTCTGAATATTGAGGGAAAAATTCCCCAATATTTGCTTTCTAAAAGAACTTCAATCATTGAAACGATTTTTTTGTCTCAATACTTACGTTCAATCGGGTCATAATCAAGAAAATCGATATACTGGCTAAGGAACGGTTTCCTCCATCTCGACTCCAGTATGAGCGTTTCTTTCGAGTGCTGCATTCTTAGTTCGTGAAATTTCCTTAAGGAGTATCTTTCGTTTCATACAAATTCCATATTAATGGCAGAGGTTTTCTAGAACGGCGATATCCGTACCTCGTATCCGTTAATGGAAATGAAAAATACTCCTTACTAATTTCTGCGTTGCCAAACATCTTGGACTTACTTCATTGACACAATCGCCTTTGGAGAGCCTTCAGTTCCCTCTTTCGAGTCTACGGATTCGCGTCACGTATCTCAAAATTAAAAACAGAGCCCGCTACCCCTTTCCACGTATAACATTACCTCTCTCTCTCTCTCCAGGACATTCGGGCGGCTCCCGTTAAAAGATAGGAGGAGAAGGCGGTGTGGAAGGGAGGAATGTGGTGGAGGGAGGGGTGAATGGGAGGGAGACTTCGTAATTATCTTAATTTTACAGAGAGAGAGGGAGACAGAATCTGAAGCCGTGCTCCGAAAACGAAATCCATGGGACGAGGTTTCCCTGCCGAAAAATATACGGGGCCGGCGTGTTAAGTAGGCTGGAAGTGTCGGCGGCGCTGAGTTCGTTTTCAGAGGCTGTCGGGGGCGAGCAGCGGAAAAATATTAGCTTATCCTCACATTTCCTTCTCTCTTCCATCTGTGGATCCCCTTCTTAAATTCCCCTTGAAGCACAAACGTCACTCATTTCTACACTGACACAACACTCTTTTCTATTCTCTTTTACTTACCTCACATTCCCCGTATCTTATTCCGTTATTCTTCAACTTTCCATAGTTACTCGTCCCTGGTTACCATTAGTTAGTATTTTTCCGCACTTTTCATTGATTTTTATGCTGTCATTTCACTTCATCTTCTCGGCAAAAGTGGGCCTCAGTTTAGTCCTCAGTTTCAAATATTGGTATGGACGTATTTAAAGTATGATACTTAGTATGCATACTTATAATAGGGTCTGGATCAATTGTAATATGAGAATAATTACAAAATGAAGAAGGCATTATAGGGAATAAATCATTAACATTGATTTTGCTATTTTTGTCTTTAGCCCAGCTTGCCTGTCGTCGAATTTATTTCTCTACTTTTCGTGTCTCCCAATATTCCTCATTTATGTAATTTCCTTATTCATATCTTACTACTTGTATCTTGATATCGCACGTCCTTCAGCAGTGTTTAATTTTCTCCTTTAGCTTTGATATCTTCGTTAATTTATTCTTAAATTCAAAATTTATTCTAAAATTCAAAATTTATTCTTTTTTGATTTATTATTTTCATTCCAAACAATAGCGAAATATTTTGCGGCTGATCGATATTAATAAAGGGATAGCGAATGATTATCTTAAAGTTGACGTAAATATCATTATCATGTTAGCCATTTTTCCTTGGCTGTTCTTATACACGAATCTTCCGATTTACTCTTTCTTTTTCCTGTAATTACAGATCCATTGCACGTATATAACAGGGAAATTTTCAGTAACGTTGCGAGTTAGAGCATCACAAAAGCGTTTATTGAAGATTTCTTCAGGTAATCTTATCGCAGCTAGTCATTTATGCGCATAAGCATATTTTCCAGCCTTTATTTTATTTTCTCAATTTTCGGATAGTTTTATTCTAATATGCATAAAACTTATGCCATATCTTCTGTAATTACAAACAGAGCATGCGCATTGTCTTTCTTTTTACCTGCTTCACACGTTATTGCTTCTCTCTGTTCCGTTTGGCTTTCCTGAAATTGCGTGTCTTTTTGTTTCTCTTGCCCATCGGCTCGCCATTTATCTCTGCTTTCCTTTAACTCATTTGTCTTTCCTCCATTTTCTCTCCTTCTCAGCTTTCCTCTCATTTAATCTCTCTCACCTCGATATCCACTCTTCTTTCCCATTTTGCTTTCTTGATCGTCCTCTTTCCTCCTTATCGTCCTCTTTCCATTCATTGAGTTTTTCGTACAGTAATATACATGCTTTTTTACTGTCCATTTCTGCCTACTCTTCCCTTACGTCCTTTCTCTTCGCCCTTCTGCCATTTGGTTAATTACACTCGCGAGAGTTTACTACCCTACGATTTCGTTTAGACGAGGCAGATGTGAAGAAATATTGCGTCACATGAAAAATATGTGAATCACCAAAAAATCACTATACACTGCGTAATGTGTGCTAAAATATAGGAAATTATAATTTAGTATTTTCTGGAAAAACGATTGTGTTCATTTTGTCATTTTACTAACTAAGTACATCCAAAAATTTGCTCTCCGAAATTATTTTGAGTTTTCAACTAAGCATAGAGCTGATTGAAGGTAATCTTCCAGTTGCCAATATTAACTTGGATTGAAGAATGGGAAATTTTACTAGTTATATTCAACTTCGCAAGGATGGAATGGAAGAAATGAAGGGTGGTTAAATGTGTAAAGGAAGAAAGCGGCTGTAATCAATTACCACACTAATAACATGAGTGGCGCGTACTTATTTGTGAAATACCTTTTCATCTATAATTTACACTCTGAGTAAAGTAGAATTATAAGGGTGGAGGAAGTGTTAACCATACGAATTGAAATACGCTCTAGCCATCCATTTCCCAAACAATGGCATTCCTTACAATTAAGTTTTAATAACCGATCACAAACGTCATGGTGGGATTTCTGCGAAGAGTCACTTTCGATTTCCCTCGTTAAAATTGGATTTGCTTTATGTTTATGGTCATCGATCCACTCCGTACGCGTCGCTGAGTGGGAGAAAGGTGGGCGAGTTTAAAGGATTTATGCATTGTCTCCCGGAGAGTGTTGATTCGACATTCTGGCTTTAATTGGCTCGTTCCTGAGGCGGAAGCGCGACATTTTCTTGTGTTAATTACGTAGAGAGGAAGATGCGCCGGCGAAAAAGGTGAGGCAGATGGCGGGTCCATAAACAAGATACCCTTCCTTCATTTGGAGCTCATTTCGTCTTCTCGCGAAATTATGACGAGAAAAAGTTTATTAGGCGCGAAGAGAGGTCGGTAAAGGAAATCAAATTCCTCGGGAGTGCAGAAAGAAACGCCATTCCTTGGAGCATTATCGCGGTTATTACGTCGTTGTCTGAACTCCTACTCGAATGAATTACCTCGCGAAGGAAAATGTGCTTCCTTATGCAGAAATTGACGGGATTTACAATTTGTTTACAGGAACCACGCCGAAAAATGTCTGTTTTCTGATCTCAGGTATTGTTTTTCGCGGCCGAGATGTACATATGGAGTTCACCTTAAACTTCTCATTAAAATTGCTACTTAATGTGCAATATTTTCCTATTCGTAGTTTATAGTCTATACACATTACTTGCATAAACCAGAGAAGTATATTTCATGAAAATGTAATATATTCTAAATTTTCGACGCCAAAGCAAACGTAAAATGAAATATTTTACAAACAAAGATGAAGTATCCTAAGGCAATTCGATTCTACGCATTCAGTTTATGAAATTTACATTAAGAATTTTCAATTTATATATTCATAAATGTTTCATTTTATTTCCTGTTACAATAGATGGAATTGAATTTTAAATAATTATTTATATGCACTTATTATATTTCAGTTTAAATGGCTCAGTTTTAACATCAATAGAATATTTTCCGAAAATTTTAAAGTATACTGGTTCGATTGTTTGAACTAAGAGAACATAAGAAAAAAACAAAAAGAAAAAATATTTGAATTTATGCTTATAATATTGTCTTTTACTCGTTATTGAGTATTCACCTTGGATTAGCATTTTCATTCATCAAATCTTATACCTCAAACCTCTTGTGACGCGCCATGAAATTAATAAGCATTAAGCTAGGATTAGAATATAATATGCATCTAAAATCAGCTACTTTTATATCGCAAATATCTTGGAATCGATTCCTCTTCAGCTGGCAACATTGCGCGAGATATACATACAGTTGGTCGTGGGATGGAGAGAAAAAAGGGCCCTGTTGCTTCACATGGAAGACTTGGCAAGAAAGAAGTAATAGGGATGGGGAAAGTGTAGTGAAGGATGGAGAAGGTTCGGTTCTTTTTTCCCTTTTCGATACGCCCCACCAATCCCATTCCCGCCCTTTTCAATCTCCCCTTCTTTTACCACTTTCGATTCTGCAGCACCCAATACACGAGAACTCTTTGCGTTGCTTTCTCTCACTCTATATCTCACTCCAAGGTTCAAGAAGGAGGAAATCTTTCTCTCGTGAGGTTTATCACAGATCACCCCTTCCATACCTCCCCCTTTTACACATGCCACCATTGAAAAACTTTCTCTTTCTCTCCAACAAGCCTCTCTCCTTTCCCCTGCGCGCGTGGATTTTTATATTTCTTTTCCCTCTCTTCCTCTCATTTCTCAGCGTGCGATTGACGTCTCATATTGCCCTGCGGTTTTTCCAATAATCCTTACTGCGGTATGTAGTCAATACTTTCTCAGTGATTTACATAACGTGTTTGCATCATTAACTTCTACAATGTGATAAATTCAACTTTCAGAAATTACCTACCCTATACAAATACAGACAAGAAAATATCCGCCTCTAAATTATTGTTTCCACATTAAATTATTTTTACACTGAGCTAATATGTAAATTTCGACTATCAAACAATTTGAAGTCCGTAATTACGTAAATCAGCTTGAAAACTTGCATTTCTAATACATACTGAAAGCATTTTTCCGTGTTTGCTCATTTAAATTCCAAATTAGCTGTTTGTGAACGTTTTAATTCGATAAAATCCCGCATTTATAATCTTTATACGGATTAAAATTTTTCTTCCTACGACGTTTAGATTTTTAAATTATGGGTCGCAATTTTAGAGTTTATTTCAAATACTTTATGTAATCAAGCATATGGCAACGAGTCGCGGGCCAAGCTTTTCTGGAGCTCACCCAGAGCTAAAATTGCGGTGAAAAATCTTTTTTTTTTAAGCGGGCGGCTTTTGAGATATAAATGAAAATTAATTACTTACCAACGTAAAGTGAAAGGAGAGCAAGAAAACATTGATATTTCAATCGGAGATAAATATAAATGGCTATTCGGGATCGCGCTTCGAGCTTAAAAAAATTCTCTCAGTTAATATCATTCCGAATATTAATGGTGGCAATAAATTTTATGGAAAAGGATTCAGGAGATTTGAAATGTACTTTTGGAAAAATCTACGATATAATCCAAATGATTTATCACAAGGCTCATCAGGTTTTATGATAAGGAGAAAGTAGCGACGAGGATATATAGGAGAAAACAGGTTATCATTTCATGTTAAGGCTTGTTCTTTCGTATTACGATGATTGCTGTTGCGATACGGCTTCTCGGAAATAAAGTATTCTTCATGCCAATTTTCATATTGTGATATAGAGGTCGTCGAAAATTGTTTCGTATAGCTGTTCCACAATGAATGCGATCTCTTAATGTGAAACAGAGCATCGACCACCCTATTAGCTGAGATATTTTCTCTCTTTTGATGCTAATACTCTTGCAGGGGACTGTAAAATTCCGAGAATGACTAATTTTCATCTCTCTTCCTTAATAGGCTATTCTTCCACCAAGTAATAGAGGAAAGAGAGTGAGTTAATACGACTGGACTTATATTTTCCTTGACTGTGAAATATGTAAGAGATAGCATAATAAAGTTATTAAGATTAAAGATAGGATTTTTACGTTCTTTCGCAGATTTTTGGGACCAAGATTTTTGAAGTCAATTGCGAGAAGTAACCAACGTGATTTTTCTCCATTATCCCAGGATGCTGTCTCCCCTGTATCCGTTTCATCTCTTACAGTGCCTTTAAGTACAGTGTCTGGCATGTAAATACACAGGTAGGAACTTTCATGGATAATCACGTATTGATGGGATTCAGTATGCTAGCATAGAAATGGCATATTAAATCAACTAATAGTGAAATAAAGCCAAGTAACAGAAATATATAAATGATCGACAGACCCTAGATTATATTAATAAATATTTTATTCATTTTTTCCAAAAGTCATTCTTTGCACAAAACATTCTTATCTAACACAGAAATCAACGTGTTTTGATTTATAATAAGTATGATTGAGGTTTTATTATATAATGATTAATTAGTATACTAGAACTATTAAAAGAAAATTATTAATTCATTTTTCGATAGGGGAAATGAAAGGCAAATTTTCGACAATGTCCATGAATTTATGTTTAAATTATTGTTACATTAATCAATGGTTATGTTTATCTTCGTCAAGAATACATTTTTATGCTTGTTTTAATATTTTAGTAAAATTGTCATAAATACATAACATTCGAGGAAATGAGTTGCCGAGATAATAAAAGGGGTAATTAGTACTGAAAATTTAATTGAAAATGACGTCATATTAAAATTTTTCCGAAAGAAAAAGTCTGTAAGGATCTCTTCCAAAACATCAATCGTGGTCCACGTCAAATGCATGGTATATACGTACTACCCAATACATACATTTGCTTACAAATGTATATCCCTAAACCCATTCACCTACCCCAAAGAAGATAAATGGCGTAGGAGAACTTATTTCTAGCAGCCTCTTCTCTTTTTTGCTTCCTTTGGCTAATGTATGAGAGAGCATCCCTCGCCCATCGATTTTCCCAAACATCCCATCGGCATTTCTTTCATTCGGACCTCCGCGAATACCTCTTCCTTTATTCATCTCATTTATTCCGATCCTATATCAGCTTTCACTCTTTTACTTGTTGGAATGTATGGCGGTATTTCTTCATCTTTTTCTCACACATCCGTAGCTTTCCGTTCCGTCGGATCGCAGAATCCCGGCGTATAGGAGTTACAGAAAATCTCCATTCTCTTTATGAAACGAGGTAAACTTCGTGCAAAATTGGCTGGAAACGTTGAGATGATTAGCTTTATGACTAAAAGATGTCTTTTGATTTGCACTCGAAAATAATTACGTCGGTCGACGTTTCATATCTTTTTGAGAGTCATACACCATTTCTTTCTCATACAGTTTCCAGGAAATACAGCAACATTTTAGCGAATGCATCGAAGCGAAACATTTCGAAAAGAACATGTTTCGTTGTACGGATGGCTCTATTTGCTTGGGATATACGTTTCTGGTAAAAGAGGAAAGAACAGAGCTTCGGAAAATTTTCGGCTCAAAAATGAGAAATTTATTTTGATTTCTGTAAATCCGCTTCATGGCGCGGAAGTCGTTAAATCGCAGCGGAATATTTCCCAAAGCTCCCATGAATTTTGATAACTTGAAATCAGTTTTTGGGTGTGCTTCCGCATTTTCTGCCATTGGGAATTTCGTGAAACACTTGAAAGCGTTTGTCAGCAGAAACAATATTAAAAATTCTTCGATGATTTTGAGAATACGCAATAAAAAATAGTAATAAAATTTTTAATTATAAAATTTAACGATAATTAGAGCGAGGATAGAATTAGATAAAAACGGATTTATATCAAATAATGTCTTTTCACTATGCAGTAAGTTTGGGATACAAAAAGAAAACAGCCGTATTATGCACAGAATATAACAAGTTGAACTTGATAAAAGTGACTATGATAAAAGAGCCAGAAAGTCATTCTAGGCCTCGCAGTTTTCAATCAGACTTTTGGCGTTGGATACTTTGGAGAGGTAACCGTCTCGGGAGAGATTTCTTCATAGATGTGACTTTAACAAGAGAAAAGCGGATTGAGTGGCGTTAGAAATTTGATAACGGTAACGGTGGTTTCGTGGTACGAAACACTGACGTTGGTCACCGAGTTAACGGAAGAAACGTCCGCTACAGGTGAACTCACCCGGCTGACAATTCGTGATGTTTTAACCAATTTCTTAACTTAAAGTCTTTGGATTTAAGCACTTAAAATCATGAGAAAATTAAATGTAATTTACGCATATTATTCGTGATTACTCTAAAGAAGGTAACTTAGGAATTAATTACATTAAGTATCACAGAGGATAGGTGTCCTTCTTGTGAAATACAAAATTAAGGGTGAGGAAGGTTGTAAGCATCTGATGCAAGGCAGAAAATAAAATATAAGATTATTTCGAACGCTAGAATGATAAATAACGTAGTACGTTCATAAATATTACATATTAATATACACTATACGTTAATAAACGTGAAAAATAGAGTTGTATAAATAAAGAGCCTGATTTTACCCATCAGGAGATTTGAAATAAAAATTTTTGTTAAAGTTGACAAAATTATTTCGCAAGGGCATAAAGTTCCTCAGAAATTAAATACTCTGTAGCTATAAGGGGAAGGAAACATAATACCTTGAAATGAGGAAATAATTTGATATTTAATAGCAACATGATCCAAATTACAAAGAATTAGCCCAGTAATATTAATGTTCGTGTGATTAGGTTTTCGAAAGAAGTCAAAATGTCTTTTGATGAAACATACTTAAAAGCAATTGATGATGATAATCGCTAACGTTGTTAAAATGATATTTTAAGGATACAAATAGTGCACAGGTTTGTGTGTAGTTTGAGCAGGCACAAATATGTTTTGATATATTTATCAGTAATTAAGCTTTATGAAGAATATTATTCAGCCTTTGATTCTCAACACCACACAAAGCTTCTCAGAGCATTCATATTATTTTTCCAACCATGGACGGCTTACGTAAATACAAAGCATTTAGTGGATTTCATCCACCTTAAGGCAATGGATCGAACTTCAACAGAGCGGAAGGAAGGATAAATGTTAATCCGATGCAGCAACTCAATTCTTCCTACCTTTACACCCTCGGGCACATTTTTTCGTGCCTAACAAACGAAGATAAACACGCTCATTATTTCCGGAGAAGGGATGAGATGGGGGTGAGAAAAAGCAAGCAAAACAAACGAACTCCTAAAAGCGCTTCACGCTCTGTAAACTCTCGCTGCCAAGGACGTAAAAGCACGCCAACTCTCTGATCTATCAGGCCAGGGCCGGTTAATTGAAAACGCTTTAAAATCTTCCTAATTTACATAACTAGATAAGGTCAATTAACTCTTCACTCTATTTCAGATTTGCTGGGGAGTTTCAATTTGTACAGCCCTGGCGGCTGTAGGCGCTGCTAACGCGGAGAGTTCGCCGTGTGTACAGGGAATATAACGCTTGGCCACTGATCCGTAAAAGTGGCCTTTCCCGCACCCTTTTCTAAGTCCCTTTTGCTCTCTCCGTCCATCTGATTTAGTTCCGTGAATCGATTCCCTCGCTAAGCAAGTTATATACGCTCTGTTTGCTATGGAAACGGAACTTCTCTGAGTTGTTTAGCGATGCGTGCCTTTGCAGCGGCCGACGAATCACTATAGCCAAGTTTTTTTTTGTGAATTTCATTTTTAATATTTTACTAATTTATTCAGACATTTTTCTCTCGAGATAGAAATTCCTGCTCAAAGTTACTCAATTTAAAGTAATGGCGACCAACTTTTTTCATACTGGAATCGATTATGTTTGTAGTTTGGCAACGTTATATTACGCTGCTATGAAAACGAGCAGAAAAATTCTCTGAAATATACTGTTCGATTGATTTGGAATTTTAAAGGTATTTCCAACTTTTTAACGCAAAAGATCATTTTACGTCGCATACTATGTATAAAATTTGGAGGTTAAATATTACTGATGAATATAGTTGATCATTCTATGCTATATTTGGGCTTAACATAACCCGATTATTATTCATTCATACTTTCTCGCCACTAAAATGGACATCCAGTAAGCAAGGCCAGTTCAACAGGTCGATCGCGATCGAGTAATTCATCAGTGAAAACTTATAAATCAACTGATAATGATCGTTGGGACGAATTTTAGTTTAACTTTATGGAATTTTTTCGTTTAGAACTTTATCGATTTCTTTCGTCATGGATTTCCTTCAAGTATCAATCTCCGAGTTTCAACGAATCTTAGCTGTTGAACGGTTTTAAGAGCTAGATATATTTATAATTACCTTTAAAATTAAAATGTGCCTATTGATTTATTATAAGGCTTACAGAGACTTAACAGAAATATAAAGTCGAAATAATAAACATTCATCAGTCAATGTATCCTACATGGTATAATACTAATGTATCGTATATTAGGGCTACTGGAAATGATCGCACTAAAGCAAATAAAATGCACTGTGGCTTATCGCGGGTGACGATTTGATTACCTGCTCCTGTATGACATAAATCTGTCAGGTCCTCAAAACAAAACAGGACTCTACTTACAAGCATTAAATTCATCATATCATGCAATTCTTCTTCGACTGAAATAGACTGGTCTATTTCCTCCAAAACAGACTAATTGGAAAGGTTTGTTTTATTTCAATCTAATTCCAACAGAGCTTAAAACTTTTTTCTTAGATCTCCAATACGTTGCCTTTAAAGATTTCGATCTCTGAGTCTCGCTCTCAATAAAAGGATGACACAGATAGGGTTTATCGAACGATTTACGGTCTCCGAGAGAGGAAGTTGCAGTGTATTTGCAAGGGCTAGCGTACATACCCATGACGGCTAGACGAGAGCACGTCGGAGGAGTAAATTTGGCGCTGGCGGAGGTAAATCGGAGAATTAGTTCGTAATAACGCGGAAAGCTTCTCGCGAAATTGCAGTGCGTCAGCTTGTCCGTCTTAATTCTGAGTAATAGTACTGCGTAAGTTAACTAGGTCAGTGCTCATAACGCGCGCGCACCAGGCGTGGATGAATTTTTAACGAAGGTTATATTCTCTCGAATTGTTTCTGCGAACGACGCGCCCATGAGGCGTGCGCGCTCGGATTATTTAACTAGAATTAATGATGATTAAGGACAAAATTCTAGCTTAAACAGGAGTTTTCCCAACTTTCTCAAGCATAACCCTTTTGATGCTTTTATGTTCTTAATTGACCTCCTCCCGATTATTTCCTACTTCACATGGAAAGAGTACCGTAATGCTAGACAAACGTTCTCTTTGATTGAATAATTTTGATTCTTGCAGAGATAAGAAAGCGGGGTGTAGATAGTGATTATTTTGGGAAATCAATTTTGATTAAAAATGCAAATAATCTGAACTGTAACCTTTTCAACGGTCAGATACATTAAAAATTTAAATTGTCGTTATTTGATTCTCTAGAATCCCTTCTCAATAATTTTAGATGTTGATCTATACAATTTGCTGGACAAAAATGGCGAAAAAATTAAGATTTACTGCGGATAATACGGCCAAGAATACATTTATTAAATCAGTTTGGAAATAATACGATTAATAGGGAAAAGAAGAGAACTAGAATATTGATGAGTATAATAGAAAGAAGAATCAATATTATAGAATTGAAAAAGTGTAAAATGACTCTCGCGATGTTATTATCCTATGTTGCTCATTTTTATTATCTTTAGCTATCATAAATCAAAAATTAATAAGATTTAAAAATGTTAGATTATTATCCAAATGTAGCTTCGTCAGTGTTAATAATGGTAACGAGTGTCTCATTGGTGATATCGAAATATCGATTTAAAAATACCAGACTAGTGACGGAACGCAAAATTCCAATGGCCCTTAAGCGATGAAGAACCCGTCGTCACCGAAGGGTTACGCTCTTTTACGTAACCTTAGGTCAATAAACCTTTTCCATGCGACAGAGGTCAACGGGTGATGACTGTCGACAAAAAATAGATTTTCCCGCCAGAACAAAAGATACTTTTTGTGGGCGTATCACTTCACATCCATTTTCAATCTGTCCGGCTCTCTATTCGCTCGCTATTTTCCGCGCGATATTGGAGCTGTGATCGGCTCATCGGCGTCACGAAAGTCACTGCGATTCGCTTCCTTTCATCCGTTCTCCGAGAAACAAAGCTCTGTCTTTCGCCATCATCTCGCTCCAACGAACCTTCCCTTTGGAAGCAATTCCCTGCCGATTCTCACGCCATCTTGAATTCGTATTTCAAAGGGTTTCTTGTCAGCCACGCTGCATTTAACAAGTGATTATTTTTATTTTTAGAGCGACGAGTTACGAAATGTCGCTCGGCTTAGTTTCTCACTCTACTCAGCACATTTCTTTGAAATCACTCTCTCCATTGATCCCCTGTCGCTTGAGAGCATCTGCTGGCTGTTGAGAATGATTTTACGAACTTTGTGTAAAAATACTTAGTCGCTCAGGATGTTGTGAAGTTTCGTTGACCAAATAAATGCAGAATCTGGAGGATTTTATTCTTTACTAAACGGAAATAATTTTATTTCATTGCGTTATTTTATTGTGTATTATTTTAAGGGTCTGCTTTAAATATTGTTTCATTTACTAGAATCCAATTTCATCCGTTACATTAAAATACTTCCAAATTTCCAAGCTAATCTATATTCAAGTTACATGTACAATTAATGCTACGCAAGACTACGCTTATGAAATTCAGATTTATGAAAATACAGGCGAAAAATATTCTATGTACAAATATGTATGCAATACTGGTTTCTTTTTATTTTCTAATGCTATATGCTAATCATAGAACAAATCACAGTACCAAGTAAGTAAAAAAATCCTTTCATGGTTTACGAACTTGAATAAGATTATCTGCCGTGCGTATTCTCATCTCTATTCTCTTTCGCTCTCTCTCATAAATAAATCCGCTAATATCTCATAATCTTTTTAAAATTTTTGTTGAAATATCTTTGAACCGTAAAACTTCTTTGTGGTAGGGGATTATGGATCAAGAAAAAGCCGCTTTATATAAAAGTAAAAAGAGAAAAATAATTCGGTAGAACCGATTCGATTCTATGGGATTCGCTACATTTTTTCATTGGCCTGTCCATGATATCTTGAAAATTACAGGCAGAGAAGTCAAAGGGGTGCAAAACTTGTAATAACTCTACAATTTTTTTTATTAAAAATTCACTATCAAGTATATGTTTTGTCCTTCTTTGACTTAATTTTATTAATATTTGACCCAATCAGTACAAGATCAATTTACTGCTGCCCGATTCTCAGATTTTTTAGGTGAACAGTTTCTCTAAGTGAAAAATTGAAAGTCTTCTGATAATGTTAAACAAATAAAGGTCTTAGTATACCAAAAATCAATTAAACCACTACGAATACAAATTTTTCAGCGTTGTTGGTTTCATATTTTTAGGCTTAAGTGCGTTTTCCTATAACTTTCTGTATGACACAAAGTTGAGCTGCAATTCAATGTAGATGGCGCGTCTCGTCCTTTTTATAGAGTGGTCGATTCCTATAGAGGTAGATTTATAGAGAGATAGATTCACTTTGTGTGAGTCGGCACAATGATTTCTCTTTCTTTCCCACTGATCAAAGAGTCTAGCGATAGTGTGACATAGTATTCCCTACCCTCTCTCTTGACTCTCTAATCAATCTTATCTTGTTTCTTCTTTACTCTCTTAAATGAAATTTTCATTTATATTTTTTCCCTTAACTGCAAGATTTATAATTATAGGTTCATTATGCAGTCCATCATGCAGACTGATGATGCCCGAATAATCTGAAAACACGCATAATCCAAAATTTCACTTCAAAGTTAAAGATGATCATAAATTACATAAATGAACTACTTACTATTATCTTCGAATACAGTCGTATTTTACATTATTTCATTGAATCGTATTAAGATATTTTTTCACCCGACGTCTGATCTCTTTAGTCGCTACGATTTACTTTTTGTGATGAGTTTGAGTTTCATGAAAAGGACTTACTAAAGTCCCACTTGACTTCAAACGCAAACATACTCACGCGTATTTGTTTGAATAATATTTTGCCGCAGAAAATCTCAATGGGGAGGAGAAAATTTGGCACAGATACTGTCTGTCCACGGATAATCGGGAGCTCTCTCTAGTTCCGAAAACTCCGCAGAAAGCACTGTAAAGTATAAACTTATCTATATAAAATAATCGTTTAGTGGGATATTGATGAAAATGAGTATTTATTCTTAAAGTTGCGATAGTTGGTAAGAGGTCGATGTATTCATGCGTTACCATGTGGAAGGCTTTGGCACACAAGACGTTTAGTAAACTCCCACACGAATATTGATATATTCCTATATATTCGTGTAGAAGTTTACCAAATTTCTTTCTTCGGTGAATTAAGAACAGATGTATGTATTTTAGGCTATAAACTCGTTAAGTTAAAATCGCTGACCACAGTACGGTATTGGGAAGTCATTGCTATACTATCTAACTGCAGTACTCCACCTCAGTAATCTCGCCTATTAACTGGCATTGCTTTCTGAAGCAGAAGGTTACGAATGCTTAAACACTTCTGCAACACCGCACCTAGGTTACGGTCTGACATTCATTTCCTATAACTTTCCCTTGCTGCAAGACAAGTTCACTAAAATGTGGAACTCCCACAGGGGTCCAAGTATCGCCGAAAGAAGCTTCATTACTTTTCATAATTAATACCGGATTAGAGCACCGAAAACAGCAGTGTTTTCCAGCCACATATTCCGCTACGACTGGCATTTCTATACTTTCTCGACCGAGGTGACCGGAATGAATCCCACTTAAGCCCTCGGCTCTTCTCTTTGCCCAGACGTACAAATAGCCCCATCATCCTTTGGAGGAATTAGCAAGGAGGCATTTGGGGCTGGCCCCAAAATCCGCGCTCGCTCCCGCTGTGGTTTTGACTAATGCGATTTCATTCTTTCTACATATTTCCCAGTCGGAGGAGGAATCTGAGGGCGGCCGGAGATATGAAAGTGAAAGCTGCGACTTCTTTCTTCCCGCCCAACACAGATATCCTACATAAGACTTGACCTCTGACCTTAGTGAGTTTGTGGGAATTCTCAGCAGCATCCCAACAGAAGCATTTACGTATCATTTCACCTTTCCTGAAATCCAAGCCCTATCTCACGAAGCTCTTGTCTTCAAAGAGAATTTTGGAAAATGCGAATAACGTACCTAACATTAAGTTGCTCGCAAGGTGGACTGTCGTTGCTAGCACATTTATTACGATTTGAATTACGAAAAACGTTCTTTAGTTTTAACCAAGATATGTTAGTGAAAATATTTGAAAGTCTGCTGAATGTAATGATTGAAAAGCATTTAAGAGTGAAATGGTACTTTACGTAGTTAACGAGAAATTCAATGGAAACTTTTAAATTCTAAATATTAGGTATACTACAATGACTTGGATTCTACACAGTTCTACATAAACTCTATAGCCCTCGGTGACTTTAGGAGAAATTAAAAAATTTCCTCTTATTAAATTTAATTAAATACTGAATTTTCGCTCGATGAAATTATTTAAAGTAGTTTTAAAAAGACTTAATTTCTTTTTGCGGAGAATACGAGCATAAATCAGTTGTTTAGAGCATAAACAGCATAATAATAAAATAGAGTAGGGATAGGGAAGGAGACGATATTGCTGTAATGGAAAAACCGCATCACAAAGGACTAGGTCAGGAGTGTAGTGTGGTTTGGCTGTTGTTGTATCAGTGAAGGAAAGGGAAAAGTGAGGACAGTTGCTCAATAAAGTCACCTCAAGGATTTGCAATATTTTTATCACCTACCAAGTGCGGTTTTCATGACGACTGACCTTGACCCTTTTCACATTATGGATACATTTGGAATTAGATTTAAGGATTTTTTAAAAATCCTTCAAATCAAAGAGTAATCTTAGTAATTTAAAAAATGAAGTCTTGTATCCTTTTTTGAATCTTTAGAAATATGAATGCCTGACATATCGAGCTGAATATATAATGATTCACAATGAGAATAAACACACCTTAAGCTTAAATTTGAAGCTGTTGAAATTTTTTCTTAATCGCATATTATGAACATTATTTATCAAATTCAGCATTAAATTTTTTATAACAAATATCGCATCAACCCGTGATCACGGAGCTGTAATCAATAATTAACAGAAATCAAGTTATATAGACAGTAATAGAAATCAAGTTAATTAGACAGAAGGTTATCAAAGTATAATGAACGAAACACAATGGAAAAAGTTAGGAGTAAAGAACAAATATGAATGGTATTAGTATAACAGTCAAATATTGAGTATTGAATGTTTATAGTTGGTCTCGTGATTCCTTGGTGACAACATTAACAGTAGTAAAAGGAGTAAATCTTAAGAAGTCTCCGAGTTTTTTTTTGAAGGTATATGTCTAGCAGGTAATTAGGAAATTTCTTTTAACTTACAAAGAAGGTTAACTGAAATTCGATAAGAATGCGTGAATTAGAGTTGTAATGTTGTTAGAATCAAATTTGAGATATTTTTGAATAAAGCTGTCCTAAATCTAATTTCATTCAATATTCTCCAATTATCATCCAATATTCTCCAAATTAACCAATCACAATTACCTGGAGATGGAGAGACGGTCATATTTATAGAATTTTTCCATTTACTTAAAAAATTTGGGGGATGGAATGGCGAGTATACTGAGATTGGATTCAGATACAATCATTCTATTAATTACTACTAGATGTAAAAAGATTTTGAGAGAGGCGATTCTCGTAAATAGTAAGTTCAAGACTGCATGTGAAGAAGAAAATAAAATCACGGGCTAATATCTCACGATGGGAATGAATTCAAGTGAGAGAACCGTCAAAAATGGACGGAAAAGATTCTGTTTGCGTCTTTTTATATCCTCCAAATCTAATCTTTATATGTTCGGATTGGCCTAATAGGGTGGCGGAAAAGAAGGCCCCTAATGAATAGCTTAGAAGAAGCGTCTGGGAGGTGAGAGAGATACGTAGACTTTTCTTGGCTGAAAGCAATGAAAAATGCCCATGATTAAAATAATATGAGAATTGGATTCGTAATCTCTCTTATAAATTCATGGAGAGATTTTGTGAAGGATGAAGAAGCAGAAAGACATTTCCGACGGAGTTAAGAGGTTATTAAGGATGAGAGATTTACAAGAAAAAATGTCACCACAAATAAAGAATTAACTGGGACTTAATGGATCGACAAATTCCAGAGTTTTGTTAAGCCAGTAGAGGTTGCTTTACTTATTTTAGAGAGAAAGAAATTCATCTTATTTATCTACAGGGGTGTACCTCTGTATTTTTCCGATTATTCAACAATCGAATCATTGTCAAAAAGTTATAGTTATTGAAATATGACGCGTTCGAAGTAAGAATCCTTGATTTCGTCAATGATCTCGGTGAGCATTGAAGGAAAAGGTAATAACCATCCCAGAGTATTAAGTGTTCTGATATATTGCTATCTTAAGCAGTTAATAGGGATATTAAATTAGATTAAATTACACTGAGCATCTTCAATTCCTCGAACTTATTTCGGTTTGCAGAAAAGAGAATTCGCATTTGCAGTGAATTCTTAGATTGCTTATTGTTGGTCGATATATACCCATATATTATATAACGATATATAAAACTGAAATTTTTTCTTGAGATTATTTAGCGTCAATCTATTAAGGTTATATTTAAGATGCAATTTTCCAAAAGTATCGACCATACGAAAAGAAACGAATTATATAAATAAGATATGTATAAGAAAATTTAACTATTTTCCGTAGGAAAGAAGTTTCCCGTCCCCTTAAGACGTTTTTCAATTACGTTTTTCCTTGGGTATTTTCCATAGGATTAATTTATAAACGACCGGTTTAGCCTCAGATTGACAATCATCAAGTTTTGAGTTCGGGTCCCAATGATGACCTCTCTGAGCCGAAACTGGTCGTTTAAAATGTATTCTGTGCAAATGTGTGAAGTTTAACTTTTTTCTACGCTTTTGTATGAATTTCTACACAGTAATATCTTCAGACAATGAATTGAATCATATAAATTTCGATACTCAAGATAAATCTGATAAGTGTGAGATTTTTAAATTCACAATTGCAATTTATAGAATTAATTGTGTACAATACAATTAATTGTGTAATTTTGGGTAAAGTTTGAATTTTAAAGTAGGAATTCTTTTTGTTCAATCGCAGTTCTATGGAATTGTAGCAAATATACCATGCGTGGATTAAGTGAAAACTCGCTTCAAGTCTGCAAATGAACATGACATACACACTTTTCTGCCCGTAGATCACACTTTGAAATTCATTCCTCTAGGAAATTTATCAACGAAATAGTATGAATTTTCACTTTGCTATTTAACACCAGCAATTTATTCATAAAAGGATCAAAAAACTTGGAAATACTAAAGAAGATGTGAGTAGTAGCAGTATTATACTACAATAAACAGAATCACAAGTACTCATTATTGTCTTTATGAAGTCACGTAATTTCTTAAGTGACCCTTTAAAAAAAATTTAGCCCAAGAAGGGTATCATATTAACATATAAATATCGTTGCTGATAATAGAAGAAATCGTAGTACTTGAATACGAGAAAATATTGTAAGTTTTCCAAGAATTTTTGGATTCGCAGAACATACGGAATGCTAAAATAACGACGCAACTTCCACAGAAATATTCACATTGAATTAACTTTGAAACTTCTAATAGGTACGGTTATATCATGAGACAAACGCAAGTTACCTTTAGGTTAAGGAACTCGTGAGTTTGAATTAAAGGTAATTGAGATGGTAGAAATAAGTGTAAGGAATACAGAGTTACGTAGATTCGTAATTGATTCGAGGTGATTTTATATTCTCTTTCAGCCTTGATCTAAAAAAAAGCACCCCTCGCTGACTCTGTGAAATAGTGCTGAGTGGAAACGAAGTCCTGAATGCACAACTCTGTAGCAACAAAAAGTTTTCCAGCTGCCAATTTTGATGTACTGTAATCTTATGTCAGCGAAAATCTTAATGGAAGAAACAGAAAATTATTCAAATATTTGAGAACTGATGGTACGTGGAAAGACTGGATCTTGGGGAACGAAAACTCAACGCGCGCCTCCTTGGTTCCTTTGGCGGAGGACACGGCTGATATATCGAAGGCGCTTCTGGAGAGGTACAAGTACAAGAAGAGGGATTTGGAGAGGTCGATGAGGTATAAATGAAGGCGCATGCGCCAAAGGTAAGTCCAAGGACAAGAAGCTGGAGAGATAAAAGGAAAAGAGATAGGCAGCTTCGTTATTGCTTAAGGTACGGGTAGGTAGAGTGGGTGGCATAGAGGGGATAGCAAGTGGGTCGACCCGTGGATTGATAAAAATTTCATCGCGATTCAAGAGAGGCTATTCTCTCCTTCTCTCTATTCCCTTTTCGATCTTCCTTTTGCCTCTTATTTCCACTCGAAGATTTATGTGTAAGGAGGAAGGGCGGAAACATATTTTTCCATCAAATCACTCTTGTGACTATTTTCTGATGGAAAAGATAAATTCCCAGAAAAATTAACGCTGGACTTTGCCTCTCGACTGAGGAAAGAGGAAATTGTTCATCGCTTTTTTTCCTAAGCTGCTCATCCGTTTTGCTTAAATTTTAAGGTGGATTTCTATATTGGCTCGGATTCTCGCATCTTCCATTCTGAGATACGCACACAAGGCATTCCCAATTACTTGAATATCCTTTCATGCGTGAATGATGACACATTTTGGTTTATGAACTGAATGAGATGCATTATCGCAATGAAATTCAATGTCATAACTCAATGAAATAACGATGGTTACGTGTAGGTGTGGTAGTAGTTGTAGTATTGTTAAAAGTGGTTCGACAACTAAGGAGATTTCGCTCTTGGATTACTACCGGGAATCGAACCCGGGACCCGCTTTTATCATAGTCGAACGATATGCCCATATGGCTATTTGGGAGTAGGTATGATTATACACTATTTAGTATTGGTATACACTCTCAATTAATGCAACCAGGCATTTACCGAATCTTTGCCTAATCCCAGTGATTGCCAGCGATTTCAAAGCCGTTTCTCACTTGTAAAGGATACAGGAGATGATTTTTGGAAGTTACTGGGAATTTTATTTTTATAATTTCATAGAATCGTAAGCCACGATAATCTTTCATATGAAAATCGGATATGGAAATAAATTATTGCAGAGATTTTTAAAAAGGTGTCGATTCCAAAGATTAATCTTTCCGATGGAAGTAAATATACAGAGAGAAGGAGACTACAGATAATCTTAATCGCATCTTACAAATGAAACCATCCAAGTTTCATCGTTTCCTGAAGAAAACTCACTCAGATGGGAGTCATCCATTCATTTTCGGGATAAAAAACTTGGCTTGGACTTAAAAATCACCCAATCCCCCTTTCTGGATAAAGTTATAAACAATTGAGCGTTCAATTAAAGGAGAACATGGCAATCGAAGTGAAAGAGAGGCAAAGGGTTGGAGCTGATAATTAAAACTTAAGCGGCTTCGAATTTCCAATTAGAAGGAAACCCGCGGAACTTTTTTCATACCCTCCTTGGAGAAAAAGAGCAACGAAATAAATAAAGTTTTGACCCCTCTAACATCCCTTCTGTTAATGAATTTAAAGGTGAGAATCTTGGACGGGAGGTGAGGGAACGGAGTTCCTTCCTTTTCCACCCTGTCGCTCACACTATTGAAAAAATGATTTTTTTCCTTTCCTCCAAAGAAACTTTTTATAGATTTCGGCCTTTCAGAAAAATTAAGAAAAGAAACTTCTGGAAAGTCTAGGTACATCCTCTTTTAAGACGAAAGCCCTCTCTCTCGCGAATTAAGAAAAAAGCTCTGAGGATGAGGTATGCATCTAGAGTTCTGAATAAGGGTGCGAAGGATCGTTTGAAACAAATACCGAGTGGGATAAAATCCGAAGGAGGTAAAAAACAAGAGGAAAAGACGTCGTCGAGGGAGTGTTGCGATGAGAATTTTTTAATGCGATTTTCCGTCAGAGAGGATTCGGAACAAGTGAGCCGAAGCAATTTACTTCAACTGAATAAGGAGGGAATAAGATGCTTTGAAGTACGGAACCAATTGAACACTTTTAAATCTCAAGTTATTATGAAATCAGAATGATTTATCGACAGTTTAATGCAATATATATTGTACAAAATGAGTCTTTTTCCAAGGCGTTAAGATGCTCTCTCTTTTTCTTCTCTGCTGCTGAAAATATTCAGTTTCAACAAAAATCATGTACGTTATCCAAGCAGTTATCTATTTATTTTAGTATGAAAGAAAGAAAAAGGAACTCGGCGTTCAATGAAATGCCGCTGCTGGCGATTGGAGAAACCTTTGTCTCTTATTATTTTAGTATCTTAAAAAAATTATGCGTTTCAAAGAAATGCTAATTTCACTTTCTAATTCATAGAGTCATTCAATATAAGTATTTTATATTTATTTCGTAATGATTAACATGAATGTCTACCGCTAAAGTATATTCAGATTCTCTCACATTTCATGGTGACCTTATACTCTTAACAAAAAGTGACCAACAAAAAAAGTTGAAAGAAAATTCAGCCTTGAAAGAAAGAGGTTACAGAATACAATATTTAGAGACACAAAGTGGAATTAAAAATCCTGATCAATTCCAGACTGAAATGATATTTGAATGATCAATGTTTGAGTTCTAATTTGGGAGAAGTAATTTAGTGGCTCCGAATACGTTTTGGGAACTCACTGCGACGGTGCAGGAAGCCAAAGGGAAGGGAATGGTAACAGAATTGGAAGGAATATCGTGACGGCCATATGAACTCAAACTGAGTTTGCAGACCATGTACCTGGTTGCATAAATAAATGGGAAAACAGCGTACGTTTTGCTTAGTCTCTATCGTCTCTCAAAAATATGGACGAATATACGGAATTCAGTAAAAATGACATTTAAGAAGCAAAAATAAATTGTAATTTTTAAATATTTTTGGATGAAACCATACCTAACACGGTTGACAGAAACGCATAAATATGAATGACGTTGTGGCAGCAAGCAAGATAAAAGATTTTGCCACAACGTTTCTCTTTGCGAACATACGTTACCGGGATTAGATCGGAGGCCTAAATTCGATTACAGCCTTTTCGTTTTTGAATACATTACAGATGGATGGAACTAGGGCAAATAGAGCACAGGTCACTGAGCCAGCAGTCAGCGTAATTCTATTCCCTACTGATGCTCTTTGAGGTTAACGTAAATTTTCAAAATAACTTCATCTGAAGGTATTTTTTATTTCGGAATTCCTGTAGAGAACAGAAATCTAGTGAAACAGTCACTGAGACCATTTCGTGATTGTTCCTTTATCGAAGAACATACACTTTGCTGCATGAGCCACCTTTCATGTTTAAAAAATGTATTCAAAGGTTCATTTAAGGAAATTTCATCTTCTTTTTAGAGAGAGCCAATAAAAGGAGTACAATCGTAGTTTATTGAACAAAGATTGCCCAATTGAGGTTGCTGAGGCTTTGTGTAAAAGGATGAAAATTAGTCCTATGTTTCTGGGTAGCACTTCAAATGAAAAATTGACTCTTTATTTAAGATATACGTGGTTGTGGTTAGTTTTGATTTGAAGCACAGTATCTATAATGGTAAGATAGGTATTGTCGGGGGACATTTCATGCAGAGGTTATCCATTTAAAAGGTGATCTATTTTTGCCATGGGTGGAAAAGACTTTTAAAGAGCTGGACCATGATGTCACTCTGGTATTTATCAAAGTCATCATTCTATTTTCTTTAGGTTAACGCTTCTTTTCATGTAAACATCAGTGTATGTTTCACAACTAGATATACTATACCTAAATAATTTATATACAACATAAAATCAAGGTGTTCAGGCCTAACGTTGTGGAAAGCCATTGTAAATGAAAACCGTTAGTACTTCGTATTTTCATAAAATTAAATTTCCACAAAATTTTGTGGAAAATACGAAGTACTAACGGTTTTCATTTTATATACAACATTTTCAAAACTAATTGAATAAATAGAATAGTCTGTTGCAAAAGAGCTGAAAGTCTATGTAAATTGATTTTATAGCAAGACAAAACAATTAAGTATTACTTCAGACAAAGTATTAATTAAGATTACAAAATGTACCTTAGAAAGGAGAATTAATTGTGAATGAATTATTAATTTTCTTTCTAAATTTTCTCTGAGACGTGAAAATTGGAAAATATGATGATTTGGGGAGATCTTAGTTCTATCGTTAGTGATCAGGTTGACAAGGTCTTATGGAAATAATTAATTTTTTATAGAAAACATTTTCATTTCAGAAATAAAAGAAGAGAGTGAAACTGGAAATAAGTTTAGAAATAAGTAAGAATGGATAGTTGAGATTCGGATTGTTTTGAAACAAAATGTCAAACTAAAAAGAATAGCGGATTCAGATGCAAAATAGATGTATATGAATCTGATATTTCATAATATTTTCAAGTACATTTTTCTTTAGCGAAAGAAGATTACGATCAAAAACCGTCCTCGTGTACCAGAAAACCATAGGCAGCCGAGAACAGATGTGCAATGCATAATTTCGCTACGACAACCCTCCGATTGAAAAATGAAAATCTCGTTCGGTTATCGAAAAAGTCAAAACAACCACCCAAACCTCCGATACGGTACGTGTGCAAGCGTCCGCCTTTTCCATTTTTTCCTAATTTAACATTTCCAATAATTCGAACCGATGAGGGCGATCCTAATAAAAAACGCGGCGAAGGAATAAAAAAAAGAGCGCCGCGCAAAAACATCGTATCCGAGACCGAATATCACACCGCAAAACACGGCGACGGATTAGACTCACAAGACGTGCCTTATGAAAAAGCGGCGTTCGAGGCGTGGGAAAGGGAATGAAGGTAGGGGAGAGAACGGGAAACAAATCTTTGTCGTCCCCTTCTGCCCTCGCATAACTCTTTCTCCCTCCAACCCCGACCCACAACCCCGTGACCCTTTTCTGGAATTTCACGACCTCTTCCCGCGCGGCATTCCGATTCGTACGGGAGACCGTGAATAGAAAGCCTTCGTACAGAGCGGCAGTTGGGGGATACAGTGGCGCCACCCGATGCGGTGATAACGAGCGTGAAATCGGAGCGTAATTCTGTTGGAGACCTCAGAAAGTCAATTGCGTGTACGAATGAGGGGGAACGATACAGGGGAGGTAGATTTGGCGTGTGTGGGGGTGGGATGAAAGGGGCTTTTTAGAGAAAAAGAGGGGAAGGAGGCTGAAAAGAGCGCGGGAGGAGGAAACGCGCGGAGAGGATTGGTGCAGTCGGTTGATTGAGACGGGAAGAGATGCGTGTACGACATGCTTCAAAGTTTGAGTAACGAGTCGCGAGGGACTGAGACAAAGAGTGGTTGAAGGGATTAAAATAGAGGAAACGTCATCTTTTCAGAGAAGAGATCAGAAGCGTCTAGGAGGCTTATTGAAAAGACTCGCTATTGTTCGAATCCCCGTTTACTTTGCCTTTTTGCCTGAAAATTGGCGCCACGCTTTCGGTGAGAAGGGGGAAGATACTGAACAATGTCGCATTCGTGAATACCATTTATGATTTTGAAATGTTATTAGTTTAGCGAGCAAGAGGCACGTGGCTTTATGTCTCTTCTCCATGCACTCACATAATCTGAATTTACTTTGGAAAATTAATGAAAGTAAATAAGATTGGCAGTTGCAAGGATGTGATTATCGCGACGGAAGGTGCAATCTTTAGTATATCTCACAAACACAAATTTTATGGAGAAACTCACTTCTTAATGTAGGTAGCATAAGCTGTATCGGAGTTATTCGTTTTACTTATCAATATTTAAGAGTCAGGTAAGCCAATTATTAAAAAAATCTTTGCTTTTATAGATTTATATGAATGATTAAAAAGCTAAAAAAATACCGTTGTTTCATGTGGAACCCAACATTTTGGTAATTTGAGGAAGATTTTTCCACTCGCGGGAGTCAGCGGTATGGGCGACGATGTAAGTTATAGGAGCTGTAAATTTTCTGTAACATTGGAAATGGTGATGGGTTTGATATAACTGGAATAAGATACATTTATGCAAGAAAACTATAGACAGGAAATATTTTTTGAGAATTTACCATAGGATCTGTAATTATAAAACCACAATAGATAATGGCCCTAAAGCTAAATGTTTAATTTTCATGCTTGATTTGTCAAAGCACATCCAATTATAACTTTTTCCTCATGAGGCACTTCAAAGAAAGGATGTTAATTTCAGTGATGGAAGTAATCTTTAAATAATTATAATAGAATATGAGTGAATTGAATTCATTTAATAAAATTGGTATGATGAAAAACAAATTTTTCATCCAAATCTTTTTATCAAAAGAAACAAAACCAACCCACAGGGAAGATGGTTTATCCTCATTCTAATATTAGATCCTAGATACGTTTGTTATTTTTGTTTTCCTTTGGATACTGAATATTTGCAACGTGAGATCAAACTCATATTTTTTAATTCATCAAAATATCATTTTTCAGAGTTACATTCAAACTTTTTGAACTACTTATCTCGTTCTGCTTTTGCGCTATCATTAGCGAATATGCAACATGAGCTCGATTCCTTTATTCCGTTTGGTCGTGTTACTTAATTATTGCGGGATTATTTACGCGACAGTTGCTGGATTAACGAGCAACGATCGAATGATCAAATAGGTTTCGCAAGCTGTATTAGCTGCCGAAATGGGATGGAGGTGAAGTTTCCGTGTTTGGAGGCCGTTTAGATGTGCTCATTTTTCAGTGGCTGAAGAGCCAATGGCAGAGGAAATAGCAATGAGCACGTGAAGGAAATTGAAGAGGCCAACGAGAGGCACTTTCGCTAATAAAACGACTACTTTTCCATCTGTGAACGTCTCAAATTTAAATAGGATTTCTTACTGCCATTTACTCGAAGTAAACGCAAAAATTAACAGTAAACGACACAAAAGCGTCACGTTAATTCGTGTTGATCAAAGGTTCGTAATCGTCTATTGTTCTTGAAACTGATGATTTAGCGGATGATCATTTGAGTCTTCTCTATAAATTGCAGTGATAAACAGAGAATCTATTAAATATATTCATGTTTTCTTGTTCAAGTTATACTCATGAAAATCATTTTAGCATCATCTGAGTTGTTTTTTTACTGAATGAGATGCATTAATACAGAGTAAAAAGGAAGGATTACTTCTTACTCCTTTGCAACTGAAAATGGGCTCAGGACACGCGGATTGGAAACCCAGTTGTGGTAAAACTTAACTGTTATATGGTTCATTCAAAATATAATTCCTAAAATATAACTAGATGATTCAGCGGTGTCACACAAGTTAATGTTTTCATTCTACATGCCGTTTCTGTTGCATACTGTATATTCCTTTGCAAAATAAACTACCGATAAGTGTAATTAAGAAGTATTTATAGTTGAACACGAATTCTATTGGATGTTAGATATGACTTTAAGCTTTCTCGGTGTATGAATTGTAGAAGGAATTCATTGTGGGTGAATAACCGTGTGGTTTCGTGATAAAACACAAAGGCGACATTTCGGCCGCTAACTTCGTAGCGAGACCCGTGTTTGGATGATATTCAGGGATTAGTTTCACACGACACACCCTGTCTAATGATTTCTTTAAGTCTAGTGATACTTCATCTATTCTTTGTCTCTGATTTGCTTGCTTTTTAATCAAGAATAGGCAGAAGAGCTGTAAGATGATCCACTTAGAGGAAACCACATTAGATTGAATGGTCCCATTTTTGCATGATAGCGCTTTTTGGACCTCTCTATAAAATGCTTTATTATTTCATATTATATTCATAAACATTGAATTTAGTAAATTTGGTACATTGGCATCCTTTTCCATGATAATCCTTTTCTTAGGAGCCAGAATAGTGCGTGCTTGCCTCCGCTACATCGGTGCTAAATTCCCGTTCAATGATTTCTGAGAGAATAGAAAAAGAAGAGAGCAAGTTTGTTAGCTTATAAGTAATATGAAAATTAGGGAATACCTCCTTATTCATGGTTGTTTTCTGGCTGTCTCGATAGCGTGCCAATTCCATGTACTGATAAATCGATTGGATTCATCTGATTAAGGCTAATAGTGGAATCATGAACGTGACCGTCGTCTGATATGAAGCCTTTCTGATAGTATTGACTAAGTTAGTTTGCCAACTCTATCGATTCATTAATGGTAATACGCCTATAAAGTACGGACTGATATTCGATCACATTTGATCAACATTCTTTTTGATCGTCACTGAAAAAATCCATTAAGGTTCTGGATCTGGTTCTGATGTTCCATATATTCTTTCTGTCTTTTCCCATAGCTAAAATATGCTTTTATTTATGATATTGCTGCTCGAGTTTTAGATTTTCTTCAAATTTCTCAAGTTTCTCTGATTCTGAGGCAACTATCACAAAGTCGACCTCCTCAGCTTGGCTCCTTACGTCACACGCGTCTTTACACGGGTCGTATTTATCTAACCATGGAAGGCTTTACGTAAAACGCGAATCGTATTTATCTAAACATGATTATGCTATCATCAAGCTCATTTACAGTCACAGAGTGGCAGAAATTACCTCTGAAACCGTTAATACAATCCTTGAACTCCGGAAATATTTGTTTGCCGATAACCTACCTGTCGCCGTGACTCAAGTGATTTAACTGTTTCCGCTTCCATCACTTCTGCTATTTTCAAGCCGTGCTTTTAAATAACGTGAACTACCAAGGTTGGTTGTTTCTCTGGGTTGGAAGTAGATGGTAAATCAAGTATTTTTCCTTGACCCACAAGGTCCGTAAGAGTTATCTTTAGATCCACTTGATCTACTGTGCTATGGATTATTCGAAATTTTAATTGATTATTAAATTGCCTCATGTATACCCACTTCTAGAGCCTCGAATAATATTGCCTAATACGTTTTAAAACAAAAAATCACATTTGAAGAGTGAAATTTAAATTTAAATGTAGTAGTAGTACTGTTAAAAGTGCTTCGACAGCTGATGTCATTTTGCATGCGGGCTAACATCGGTAATCAAATCCGGGATCGAAGGCGCTGCCCACATTTAAACGTTCTTAATAAAGTCTTCTCCCGTTTGAGACAAAACTAATATTTCAAGAACTCAAATCCAGACCAACTTAAAGTAGCTTAGAGCTTTTAGTATTGCTACAACTTATATAACATAAAGTACCTTAAAGCTGTATAACATTGCTAAATGCTAAAAGCTCTGAGCTACTTAAAGTTGCTCTGTATTTGAAATTCATCCACCTGTAAGAAGTGTAGTATGCTATATTAAAGCATAGTAGCATAAAGTATATGAATAATCTGACCAACATAAATAATGAACATATAGAGGTGTAATATTTATTTTTATAGGTGCTTTCTTTAAGAGAGCCCATATTTTCACTCACAGTGTTTCTTCGAGATAGTTTGAAGATCAGACCAAGGGGGTTAGAATATTTTAGAAAATTTACAGGCGATAAATATTTTATTATTCTTTGACATGAATACATGATGTCGAGGTGAAAATTATAAGTTTATTTTATTGCCATGATGTTTATACTATCTCTTAATTAAGATTTGAAAAATTTCACAATTTCGCTTTATCCGAAGAATACTAATAATCGTATCACAAGATGCATAGAGAGATAGTTAAAATATCATTTAAAAGTAGGTCCACACTGACGGACTCTCATGAAGAGTCTGTAAACGATACGTATTGATTGCTGAACCCCATGCACATCGTGAGCCGTGGAATGCATACGAAATATTCAGCTCTCTCACGTTTTTTCTAAGGTCCCTTTTATGTTGGCGCACGTACTCGTATTCATTGGAAGCCTTACTTTTTTCAAATTTACGAAGCCCCCTCACGTTCAATTATAATCATCCTATACAAACGCTGTCTTACTCAGACATGCTAGGCAAAAATTTCTCATCATTCTGCATATTGAATCTGAGTTTCAAAGTGATGTGTCCCCGTCATTCCTAGCATAACTGGGCAAAGGAGGAATAGGAAAACCCAGGTTATATATTAGCTATGCATAGCTGATTTTGCATGAGATATTTCCGTTATCCTGCACAAATGTTAAGGAATATTGAATAAAAAGTGATATTAGAAAGGAATGAATTTAGTTTGGAATTTATTGTGGGAATAGTTAGAGTAGCTGAGCCTTAGAAATGAATCGCCTTGAGGAACTCACCGGATTCTAGTAATCGTAGGAATAAATGTAACCTAAAGGGAGGAAATGAAATTCTGCGAAATATAGTTAGAAAATGTTACATTAATTAGAAAAAAGAGAGAGAAATGAGGAAATATTAGCCTTTACGACAAATTGGTGAGTTCAGAATGGGGAAATGTAAATTTGATTCCGTGGATTCGACGAATTTCAGCAATTTTGAGGCTTTTGGAAATTCGATCTTGATGTAGTAATTAGAAATTTAAAAAGGGATGAATTGTGAAGGGAATGGAAGGATGCAAGATTGATAAGGTTGATCAGAGCTTAAAATACAATTTTAACTTGTGAAGTATAGGATATATATGAAATATGGTAACTGATAAATTGAAGTAAACTTAAAGATGACTTTTATTTCCAATATCTAACAATCAATAGAATTTGCTTGGTTCTAAAAAGAGCTTTGTTATGACATCAAAAGCATTCTGTGACATATCTTCGAGAATCGCATGCGATATCATATGCAGTTTAGTCAGACCATACATTCATTTCTCCCTGTGGAAAATTAATGACTGCAATAAGTGAATACACTAGAGACGACTGTATAGCTGTCTAAATTTCATTCATTATCTCACATAGTTAAAATTCCATGCCGAACCCAACTATTTATCGGAAAGAGAGCTTGGAAATTCTTCTTTATTTTTCAGGCTGTTTGTAACGTTGAAGAATGAATGGCTAATGAGTAAATAAACACTCCATAATAAAATATAAGTTTCACTTCATGAAATTTTGTTCGCGTTCGAATCATTAGAGTTATTTCAAGTGAATTGTGATAGTTATTGCAAATATTTCGTTTCGGAATTTAAAAATTACGCCGAATATTAATGATCACAAAGCGAATACAAGTAGCTTCAAAGTAACTTCAGTATGGAATTCCCTGAAACTTACTCGTCTCTTAATTTCAGTCCTGCTATTGCGTTACATCTAGAAGATATCACACAGTAGAATATAGCATTTTACGAGATATTGAATGAAGTTTAGAATCAGCTCTTATTTTACAAGTAAGTAGTTATTATTCTATATTTTATAGAATAAGAGTTTCTATTTATGTAATAACCCCGCAGAAGGTTTAGAGATGTAGATTGGGATAGTCAAGAAGCCAAGAGAATGAAGTATCGGTGTTCTACATAACGTAGGTAGGAATTTCTGCAATTTAAAAATAATCAATATAATTGAGGAGTCAGATTGCGAGGCAGGTTGGCGAGATCACAAATTCTAAGTGATATATATGTAATTCTTTTTTGAATAGAGCTATCGAGGTACAGTCGACCTAAAGTGGGAATATTCCAGCATCTTACTACCGCGAAAATGTACAATAAATAAATATTTAAGAAGGAAATGACGTGTTTTTTATCCATAACATTTTAATATTTCTAATTTTTTATAGAAATATATGATAAGTGCTTCTATAAAATACAAAACACGAGAACAGAATGGCTAGTACAGTATTTGGGGTAAATAAAGAATTTTCATTCCTTGACATCAAGAATTCTCACACCGGATTTTTCAAATACGTTGAAATGATTTCAGCGAGAACATTTAAATGTATCATATATCACTGAATTTTGAAATACGAAAAATCGCGTATATGGACATTTGAAAAATCGTAGTGACTAATGCTTTTAGACCTTGAAGTTATCATGAATATACATTCCAAAATATTTCAAAATTACGATGTTTTATAATACAGTTTTCTTATTCTGAATGACATAAACGTATAATTGAGAATACAATTTACAACCGTTTTGACTGTTTAAGTTTTGAAGACGCCGAACGTTTAAATTTTATTATCTATTTTCTCAGAAGATACAGAATAAAACCTAAATGATTATAGGATGATGTGTATAAAATATAAAAGAAACAAAAATAAATTTAGTATGTTACATGTTAGCTGAATGCCATAAGGAAACTCCTATTCTCATATGTTTCATCATCAAATTCGTGTTGTACCCCATTCGGTAAACTCAATTCGGCAGCTTTCATCAATATTTGTTTAATGCCAGGTGTGCAGGAAAATTTGCGTTGCATATCATTAACTAAACATGACCTTATATTGATGAGCCGTAACTAATTCATCAACGTCAAAGGGAGCGCCATATTTAACGAGTCGTTTTTGTCCTCTTTTGAATGTTGGTCCAAAGGGTGGCAATTTTATTCATTATTAGAAGTCTCTGTCAAGATGAGAGGAGCAACCGCTGTTATTAATATACTCATACGAACATCAGAGGCTGATAAATATACGAGTTCGACGTTTGTTTTCCAATTCAACTGCGTTAATATTCAAAGCAACGGATCGTCGCGTTCTGCGACGCCTTTCCCCACTATACATGTTTTCTCTCGGGGAAAATACGGAGACAGAGACATTTACGGAAAGGCTTCCGAGAACGCCCACGATTTGCAAATTCCTTTGGTGCTAAAAGGGACCGATGTCTATAGCGGAGAGAACGTGTGAATCGTCTACAAAAAGGTAGGAAGAAATTTGGTCCGCCAAGTGTTCGGGTTTCCCTAGCCGCCGTTGCTGAAACCGAGCACGATCGCCAGACGCTGTGAGGATACTGAGACGGAAATTGGTTCGGAAGGGGAATTGGACATTAAATCCAGATAAGGTTGTTGGGGGCCGAGATTGGGGGAGAAGGGCTTAATGGATAAGGGGCTTTCGGAAGACGAGAACTGCTGAAGAGTACTTTGTAATTCGCAAGGATTTGAACTAATAAAAATAATCAGTGTTCTTCGATTAAAAGCTCTACATAATCGGTTATTTTAATATGCGGAAATATCTATTGGTTCTGGTATCCACATTTAATCGAATTAATATGCCGGTTAATGGTGCCTATGCTTGACGAATTACTTGACCAAGTGTGCATGGAAGACTCCATTAACCGACAGCTCCGTTTTCCTGTTTACCGTATATATTCATTGTCATATAATTTTAAATAAACAATATAGGTAAAATAGCTCGACATTATGTATATAAGGGGAACTGAATTAATTGTGCAACACTGAAAATTAACTAATAAGCCTTTAAAACAATGCAAAATGGAAAATTTATCGGTTAAACAAGAGGATCCCGTGCTGGATAAGGGAGAACATGATATAATTAATAACCGTCGTTGAACAGTTGTCTTATTAACGTTACTTTCTGGAAGGTAACACCATACGCCATATATCATTAAATCATACTGCTTTATTAGATGAAAATGACTTTAAATATTGGAAAAATGAATTTGTGCTTGTAGTAAATACATCCAAGAGCGTATTCTGTAAGATTCAATTGCAAAAGAGAAAAATTTCACCGTCCCTCTCTTATGAAAGTAACGCTTAGCAATTAACAAAAACTTTCTCTCGTTTGGGCTGCAATTATGGATTAAATTGGAGGAAAAGGATGCATATTTAGTAAGAAAAATTAACTCATTTTTTCAGAATATCTATGAAAACTCTATGCTCATTTGGTTAATTATTTTAAATGGTTAACATGCGAAATATTAAACATTATAAAGACATAAGTAATTTGTCACGTGACAGTATGGTGACCAAAAACAGTATTGTATGAAATATTCATATTGATTTATTTAAGAATACAAAACAATTCAAATTCTGAACTACTAATCATCCAGAAGGAATCCATCTCCTCGACGATCTTTGCGGAGTGAACTGAGGTAACTAGAATCAGTTTCCACAAATAGAATATTTACTTTTCATCGGAGGAGCTTCGGTGTCATACTTTGAAATGTAATTGTAAAATCGGGAAGGCTCAGTTTATTAAAATACCGAGACGGAGGAGATTGAAGGGAGGGGAACATAAAAGCTAAATCAAGGTAAAAGGAATTAATTCAAATTTGAAGGTCCTCAGTTAGTTACTCGACCGAATATTTTCGATGGTAATGGTTGGAGCAGGCATTAACTTCTAAGGTCTATTTTTGAATCAATATTACGAAATTGACGTTCTACCTTCATAATAATTGCACCTAAGCTTCGTCGTTTGGGCCGTAAAATATTTCACCTCAACTATCAAGTGCAACAATCAATTTCTTCTTCTATTGGAGAAGTCGATGGCGTATCGGTCAGGCTTGAAAGCGACTAACGGCTCTAGTCAACCCTGCGTTTCGATTGGTTGGCCACCAACGTGTTTGCGCTGAGGACCTCTTCTGAAGTTCTGCATTGATTTCGCAGGCCAGTTCGCCTTCAGAGTCCACGCTATAAGCATCTCTCTCCTATTCCTTTTCTATCGGTGCAGTATAGACGGAGTTCGCATGTGTTCAACGTGTGATTCGGAGGAGAGCTTGTTCGCAGTTTCGCGGTATTGAAGGGACTTAAAACCCCCTTTCGTTCCGCTCCCGAAAACCGTATGGGATGAGAATTTCCTTACGATTGGGAGTCAAGTTGCTCCTGTTTCCCCACTTCCGTCTCTTCGGATCCTCTTTCATGCGAATAGAGTCAAGAAGTTTCCAAGTGTTGGCTCCTCATACTCGCCTAGCCTCTCTGTTGCCTAAAAGTTCAGGCTACAGGTTCAGGTGTTTGTTCTTCAGTCGCAAGGAATAAGTTCAGTTTGTTAAGACATTTATTTGTGGAGAGAGATTCATACTTTTTGTGTTAAAGGAAGTGTTTCATTTACCAGTTTATTTTTTGTTCTCTGAATCCCTCTAAATAATTATATGCTTGTTCCGAGCAGATCTATCTTTTTGGCATCTTTTCTTCATTACTCAACATTAAGATTTTCACTCATCAAACCTACCCTTTTCTTTCGCCTTCCTTCTTTACTGAACTCCCATTCTCCTTCTGTTTATTCTTTCTCTCTATATAAAGGAATAGTCATAAAATTAAGATAAACTCACGCGAGATAATTAATCTTAACTCCGTTAATAATGTCATCCCTACCTTATTGGTTTCTTGTTTCATTTCATGTTTGTTTCTTTAGCTCTGTTGTTTTTACATGCTCTATTATCATCGTAAATTGGACTTCTTGCTTTGACAAATGTGGTAAATATAATATTAATTATAACAAGTACAATAATAAAGTAATAAATATGAAAAATAATTGATTATATTTTCTGTTGTATACTTAATGCGAGGGATAAAGAAAAATTTTCGGTTTCCCTCCTTTAGCTCTAGCGCAAAAAATATCGTATGAGAATTCAAATTTTGTAGTATAAAAACTCAAGGAAAATGCGATGGATACACATTTTAAGAGAAACACAATTCATTGAGCAAATAAGTATCTCAGTCCAAAATATTTTGACGACACTAATGTATTCAAAAAGAGTGATCCAAATTATTGCTTCGTTTTCTACTGTTAGAATAGACTCCTAAAATATAGTTTTCAATCAGTAAGTTTAGGAAGTACCTGAATTTAGCGGACGTTACGAAGTAGATTGATTTCGAACTGCACAATTTGAAATGCATTAAAATTCCGAACTCTTCAAAATTGAAATGTTGAGACGAGATTACTGAAGGTAAAATCGTCATCATTCCAACACAATATATAAGTCAATATCATTTACAAGTCTATCAACTAGAGATACGAAAGCCATCTTTTTTGCGACCAAATGAAAAAATTTGCCGCTTGCTCTTGAAGTTCAACTTTTGTTACAGATAAGATGAACCTTTAAATTCGCGCTGAAATTTTTTGTTTTCGAAATAATAAATTTTCGCCTAATTGTAAGTGGTAATTAAGATTCAAATATTTCCAAAAAAAAGATAAATAGAAAGTGGTAGGGCTCAAACCCCTGCCAATTATAAGAAGAGAATATAGACGCCACACACAAATAAAGCAGCAAACTTGGACCAGTTCTCTTGTGTGTAACCAAGGAGCGCCTCTCGGAGTACTTTTGCTCTTACGCCTCATACTCTTGAAGACTTGCCCTCCCTGCGATTTCTTCCTCATTTTCACCCTTCTCCATCTCTTTCAGGGCAGTCATGCTTCTTCCGTACAGCTGCCAAACTCACCTTCAAAACTTTCCTCACTTGTCAGCGTTCGTCTTAAAGGATTCCACCATACTGCTATCCAGCGCTAATGGCAGGAACGACCCTTCACACTGCTTGATCTTGTGTGAGTTTATCCATTCGGAAAAGTCTTGAGAGAAGGCTTTTGAATGCTGGAATATAACTCTCTATTTCCTTCATCTTGCCTCGAATAGAAATAGCTACGTAAAGGTTAATCACATCAAGTGAAATGCCAGATTTCGGTAGCAGGATGAAGTTTTTGTACTAGCTTAAGATCGGAAATCATATTTTCAAAAGGGGGGAGGAAATCATTTGTCTGATAATCAAAATAGAGATTTGTAACGCCTCTATGTGGAGTTATCTTCGTACGAATTTCCTTTTTTTTGGAAATATCCGAAAGTCTTCAAAGATTATTTTGGTAACTTAAGATATTAGATTGTCTTTTAATCACAATTAGTATTACCACTATTTTTTATAAACCAATATATGCAGTATTCTGTTTATCCTCTTTAATGTAAGAACCTCTGGAATTTGCGAGATAAAGGATTATTTTTTATTTTTATTATTATTTTTATTTTATTATTATTTTTTATTTGAATCCTTAATAGTGCGAATAAAATTGCTTTGGGAAGGTCTAACTCAAATATATCTTCGTAACATATCTACTATGAATGTTGATGTGTAGTCCACGTTGTGAAACAGGGAAACTGCAATTCGAGTAAAAACTCATACTCGAGTGTAAACATATCTATAATGAATGTTGAGGTACTAGTATAGTCACTTTTAATTCATATCTCTGACTGAAGAAAAATTTGCATCGGGATTAGTGTGTGTTTCTAAATTATAGAACTCTTGAATAAAATGCAGAAACTTTCTCTCATGCACAGTCGTACATCTTAAACACAACCAACGAATTTCAAAGAAGTAATGTGTCTTTGACAATACACTTTGCTAATTATCTTCTGTTGAAACACTTTTGCGTACACCAGAAAATATGTATTCAGAATGTTATCCATAACGTTTTGAAAAAATGCGTGGGTCCAAAACTCTCTTCGCGAGCATAAAAAATTCTCGATAATGGCCTAAAATTCCTCTTATGATTGATGTCTTACACTTCGGAAATAACTCCTTCAAAGTAAACCATCCATTAGCCTTAAACATGCAGGGAATTCCAATAACCATTCCTCCTACTCATCGAAACATCAATTTTCGAACGATACCCTGCCTCCAAAGTTACCTTCTCTATCTTCGCGCATTCCCTCTCCCATTTGGACTTGATTAATGCAAGATCAACCACACGCGCCCAGCCGATCGGTATTTTGCTACGAGGAGATGGCAAAAAAAGGACCTCGAGGTTTCTTAGGCAACGTACACTTAATTGCGTCCGCCACTGGAGAAAGGAACCGCTCCTAATTCCTCTTACGTCCCTCCGTAATGATCTCCGATCATCCTTTTAAAGCACTTCCTTCCTTGCCTTCGGCCGAAGAGCTCTCGATCAGCCGACCAACGGGAATTACTCGGGACCACCTACTCAAGCACCTCCTCTTGGGCTGCTTACCGCGACACAGAAGTAAAAGCATCGGAGAATGGATCGTATGTGAAGTTTGAAAGGGATCTGAGAGAGGGGCTGAGTTAAGAGGGATTCCTCCCCAGACAGTGTGACCCGGATGCCTTCCTCCTGCGGGAACCCATTCGTTCCCCCGAGGCCACCAAACCGCCCCCTATTGTCTCCTCTGGCGTTGGATAGCGGTTTTCAGCATTTGAGCTCGCGCCGAGTGTGTGGCTCTCTTTCAAACGCCTCTCCTCTCTCTTTCCCACTCTTTACCCTATGCTCTTCGCTTTGCTTCCTGTTTTTCACTATACCACTCCCCGAATCACCTTCTTTCTCTCTTCCATCTTCTGTTTTTCGCCATTTTCTCTTATTTTCAGCTATCACTATTTCCCCTGTTCACCTTAAGTTCACCTTAAACAGATGAGTCATCACAGTAGAGAGATCCAACTGTTTCAGAATGCAGCCATACTTGGGACTGAGGTAGTATTTAATTTTCTAGGAGTATTTGTATATTGATTTCTCAATATAATAAACCTTCTAAACGTCTGTGGCTAGTTTTTATGCATCTACATTATCCAAAGAAGATTAATCCATACAATCGAAGAGCACAAATAGCTCTTAATCTCTAAGATTATAAATTTGAGACCATGATGTAATCCTAAATTCCGCAAGTTAATTTTCCGGTAGTATAAAGTCTAGAATGTGGATAATAAAATGGTACTTTATGTTTAGTTATGCATAGATGTAACAATGGATATGAATTTAAGTAAGATATAAAGAAACAACAGTAAACAAATTATTTTCAAGTACAATTAGCATAAACGAGTTTATCTTTGTCTCTTGCAGAGCTCATCTCTGAATCCAAATCTGACCTCCAAATATCTCTTTCAATATATCCCTGAAAACATACCAAGTCATCGTCTTCTCCAAGTTATTCTACCCCGCAGTTTCAAAATTATCAAAGACACATTACTATAATGCTTTTACTCTTATATATCGCAGCTCTCAGTTTTCCACATTCACTTTAATCTTTTTTCACTACATTGCACTCAAGGTAAAGCATGGTCACCGTGTTGAATTTTAATTATACTATATCTTGCTCTACAATTTTCTTTCACGGACTTTGTTTTAGAAGCCCACAGCAACAGGTTAATACGTTAGAGGAGAGTGAGTTAAATTGGAGTGTAAATTTAATTTATGAAAAAATACCTCAAAATAAATTCAAAATGGACGAGCGTTACTTTGTGGAAAGTCATCTGAATGAAAATGGAGAAACTTTGTATTCTTTCCACAGGATTTTTATTTTGCGACTAGTTTTGACATCAGGCACAGAGAGAAAGAACATGTCCTTGCTTTCTGTGCTTGATGATGCTTCTTCGGTAGTGAAACTAGTCGCAAAATAAAAATTCCGTGAAGGAATACAAAGTTTCTCCATTTTCATTCAAAAGATTACTGTTACTTCTCATTATATCTCTACTGTCCTTACAAAACCTGTAATTCCCTAAGAAGATGGTAAATATAAAAAGTCGCTCACAAATTATCTATACTTGCCCTACTCTTCCTTTATAGAGATTTTATAGGTCATCTAAAGCCATTCTTCTCCCTCCAGGTTTTTTTGGACATTTGTCTCATTTCCTTATTTACCACTCATTTTCTCTTGATTTCCTCGTCGAAATTTTGCTTTGACTTTTCAAACGCATTTTTTATTTTACCCCTTTACTTTCCATAAGAGTTTTCATTCTATTTAGCTGCGTTTATTTCACTTTTCCCCTTTCACTCTCTCAGATCAAAAGCGGAAATTCATATTTCATGCGATTTCACACTCTTTGCAACTTGATTGAATTCAGTTAACAAATTTCTCTTTAATTTTTAATTTATATTGGTTCTTATATTTTTCCTAATGATCTGTAAAATTTATGTGTAAGAGTAAAAGCATTTTTACTGTGTATTGTACTATATTTATAAAAGCTTGGAAACAGTATCTGAAAATAAAGTGAAACTTATCCACTTGCAATATTCAATGGAATTATAAAATATATTGACACGACCTAAATATTATGTTAAAAGTAAACAACTTGAAAAGTTCTCGCATAAATAAAATTGTTTTTGCGTATATGCACATAGATATGTCAGTCGTTATTTCTAGACTCGATAAACACTATTTGCTTTGAAGTATACAACCGAGAAATAAGAATACTTCTGATTTGTTGATCTTTAAAACAAATCGTGAAAGTTTCAATCTCTCTGATACATCAGAAATATGTAATGCAGTGAAAAAAAACTCTTGTCATTTCATTAATAAGCTATTAAAAAGGAATTCGATTTCAAAATGCTACATCTCATTCTAAGATCCGTGTTTCGCAGAATTTATAAATAAATATCCGATTCTTCCATCCAAGATATCTTTCATCGAGGAAAAAGCTATTATTTTTTAGACTCGATCAATTAAAACTCACCTGAAGAGCATCTTTACTATCTACGGTAAGATGGTACGGAATATAACGGATAGGTGTATTTTGTACATGTCTTTAGTTCTGTAAGATTTCAGACATCGTATTCTATGTCAGTGATTTATTTTTGGGGATATCTTTTTGCTATGTATTTATTCTTCATGGAAACACTAATATTTTAAAATTGAAAAATATATTTATTATTAAAAACGAGTGTTTTCTTTTTCTTGTTTTTCTTGATGCTGGAATGAACCGATAAAACGATAAACGTTGTTCAATATTCCGCGAAGCTCAAGTTACACTGTCACGTTACTTAATTGGTTGTCATTCTGTCTTTTAAAGCAGTCATCTGAGTAAGTAAGGGAATTGTATTCCAACGATTAAGTACGTTTGATCATATAACATAGTTGCCTACCCGTAAATTTTTTAGTCATTACCTGGGCTTTTCCGAAATAAGAAGTGAATGCTAGAGAGATAACGGAGAGGAATGTAGAGAGTACTGGAGATAAATTTATTTTATTTTCAACATTGGCTGAGAAGCGATGAAGGACATTTGAAGATGTGTATAAGTGTCATTGACACATCTCCATATTTACGGTGCTTCGGTGGAAGGAAATGAGTTTGAAGACTTGACATTTTATAAGACGGAAGTGTGTGGAGGATAAGTGGGAGATGAAGTGGTCTTCGCACTTCCTCATTGCTTCATCCTCGGTAAATGGCATTGTAAAGTCACGTGAAAAAATATCCCTGAATTCAAGCTTAATGCTTGAAATCGTTTACGATTCCTTAAATTATTCATTCCTAATTATCATTGTATCTCTTGCAAAAGGTTAATTGAATGTTGTTAACTAGTCAAAAAATGTTTTATTGCATGATTTGTAAGCGCACTTACGTTACAGGCGTTCCGTTCCAAGAAAAATGCTCACTTTAAATAATGTAACGGCACAAATAGTCGCAGATATAAAATATAGACAGAAAAGTACCACGTTTAAGGATTGAGGTTACAATACTTGAGCAAGTGATAAGGAATCTGTTATTGCTTAGGATTCTCAGTTGCTGTTGTTATTTAATTATAGATTGCAGTTTTACTATTAACTTGCGGATTTCCGATTATTAATATTTAACTATTTCAACTTCGAGGTAGAATTCTTGGTGATTTTTAAAGCACAAAGACTTTAATAGAGAAAATATTTTTATTTCCTAAATGAGCTTTCAAAAATTTTAAACAAATGGTGTAGCGACCGAATAGCATAAATAATCAATTCGTGATTTTTCAAATATCATTCATCACTCATCAAAGACCGGTAGGTACTTGTGAATGCCACTTATATTATGGTGTATTTATTACATGACAAAATGTGTAAGGTGAAATGTGAAACGTAAAAAGACATGGATGAGTATTAAGCAATTTTATTAAGATTCAATAAGAAATGAGTGAGATTTCTTTTCAAGAGGATGATTTATTCCTACTTTGAATTCCAATAACATAAATAACATTACATGCAGTTAATTTTATGTTCTTTTTGAAATAAATGAACGTTTTTTTAAATTTCGTATTTTCGTTATCTGATAAAAGAGAGACTAAGAGAGATAAATGTCGGAAGTTGCATTGACACTTCTCCACTGAATATCTGAGGGCGACCTTATACCATCTCTCCGTCGTACAGGACGTTCCCGTACTTTTTCCTCTCAAAGAAAAATAAAATTCTTGGAAAAAAATCCGAGAGAAAAAAGTTTGGAAAACTCTCTTCCATGAAATGGAGAACTTACGACACCAACATGGGTATTAAGAGTTCGGACGAAGATAGGAAATGCCGAGAAGAGGGAAAGAAAGAAAAGTGATCGGCAGGAAATTGTGGAAGGTAGGCTGTCGAATGAGAACTTTGAGAATGCTTCATGAATTAGGGTTAAAAATAGGAAAGAGGTGAACCCGTAATACTCGAAAGAAAGATGCCAAATGTGCTTAAGAAGTAAAAAAGATTAATGTGAAAATCTCTCGTTATTGTTCTTGGAAAGTCTGAGCCTATGAAAGTTGAACGAAGTTCACAAAATGCATTAGAAAAATATATGCAGAAGTAACGTTCCTAAATCCATATTCAAAATGTTTATTAGCACAATTTCTCATTTTAGACCACTGTTTCTTTGTACTTTGCGACATGGTAAGCTTCTTACTACGGCGGCTCGCGAGGTATAAATGTAAGCGTATCTGTCATTATCTGGCGGTAGCTTGTAGTAGTCTAGAGTAGTAAGCCTTTCTTGAATTATAATTTACTTATTTTATTGTTGTATTGTGGGAATCGTTCTGAAGGTTAAAATGAATCAAATCAAGATTTCTGCTGATATAATTTTAAGAATTCATCATTCTACATTGAATATTCTGCATAGCAGGAAATTATTAATGAAAACTTATTACTTATTTATTTTTAAGAATTAAGCAAACATTCCTTACAAAGCAACACGCGATGAAAACGTAAAAGTCGGCCAGACTTAAGTTTGCTACCTCTTTAAATAATAAGATCGTAAAGAGCTGTTAAAACTCATTTTTTTCATGATATACACATTATTTACTCCAAATTTCACTCAACGGATATAGTCATTTACCAAATCATGACTTCATTCTCAGTGCAAAAATTACGATTATATTCATCGGTATTATTCCTTAGGATTTCAAAAATTGAATTCCGAAATAAAGGAACTGTTATAACTCTTTACAAACTCAATACAATACGAAGTAAACGGTACTGTCAAAAATGCGTTCTATGACATGGAAATCTAGCAATTCGGATGTGATCATGAAGCGTATTACCACGACAATATTGAAAAATGCAACAGGATATGAAGAAGGCGCGTGACTGGAATGGGAAGAAAGAACAGTTGGGGGAGGCACGAGACCCCAAAGAGAGATGAAGAAAGATACCCACGCGAACAGCACGCACGATCACCCCTACCTCATCACTTATGGGGGATACCGAAACTGTGGAGGAGTAGACAACGATATTGGACGCTGGTGCCGATACGCCTCCCTCATTTCTGCCGCATCACTTCCGCACCCGCACCCCACTATTGCATCTTCAACATCCCCATTCCTTTCTTTTTCTGGCTTTTCCATGTCGCGTTTCGTGGAAACATCTCGTATATGAAGAGCGGAGGCCGCTATTGAAGAGAAAAGGGAATATCTATATATACAGGTTTCCCTTGAACGGATATCTATAGTGAAACTGAACTATACAGTCCCCTATGTCCTCACCTTGCCACCAGGAAACGCAATGGGAAGAAAAGATCTTATCGCACTCCCAATATCTGAGGGTGTCCTCACCTACCGCGTGCCTTTTCCATTTCTTTCAGTCATCTTCTTCGACTTAGAACGTTTCTCTATTCTCCAACATCCCTTTCCTCCGAACGTATATTCATTTCCTAATGAATGGTTTGACTCAATGCTTCGTAACGACCGATCTCACATTGCACGTATTCAATACCTTTTCTAGAAAGAAATCACTTGAGGGAACTGATCGAGTTAATGAAGGAGTACATGCTTAGAAAAAATAAAATGAGGTAATGGAAGAAGAAACCACTACATTGGAGCAAAGTGCCAAGATAACTCTTTAGCTTAAGTATCGTCGCAGTAATAGAGTAGTACTGCAAGACAATATAAGACAGTTGCCATTGTGGTGATTCCGCCATTTACCATTCCAAGCTCGTGTAAGCAATGTATTTCGCATATAATCCCTATAAATGGATAGACTCGGGATATTTAACTCTTGTCTTACTCTACTTGTCTTAATCTTTGACCTGACGTTGATGAGTGCAAGTTGGTGATTCCATTCTTGACTCGGTTATTTCATCCCGTCAAAGATTTCATTACCGTTGAGACTTATTTCACCTTTCAATCAGAAGAAATGGATATTTTGGTAAATTCATTAAAGCATTGCGGATACCTACTGATGTTTCGTAACAAACGATGCTTCGTAAGAAATCGCTATAATGATTCACTCCATTAAAACGAGTTATTTCGAAGAAATTAGCCGAGGTTCCTGTTTTCGTATGAGAACTGCAATCCTGAGAAAATACTCAAATTTTTAAGAATAATGCGATTTATAAAAACTCTATTTTGTAAAATATACGAATGTTCAAATATGTACGTCAATCCGTAAAAGTCAGCTAATTCGCAGAATTGGCAATCCCTAGAATCTGGTATTGTGTTGAACATTTAAGTTCTTCATTTAGTAGACCAACATAATAACGCTAAATACGGTCGCACAAAAAGTCAGTCAAAGCTTTGTGATATGTGTGAGTAAATATAGTACTCATAGCGATAAGTTAGGAAGGGGATTGAATAATATATGCGGTTCGTGTGAGTGCATACTATGTCGTTTACGTGAGAGTAGAGCCGAAGATGGTTTCCCGCATGTGTGACAGTAGAGACATGTACAAGCGGATTCTCAAGTAGACAGATGGTATATTCCCCGTTTTCTTCTGGCCTTTTTCTTCCCATTTTCCTTTGAAGTTTTTCATCTCGATATACCGAATGCTCCTTTTCAGGGGAGTTCTCTTCGGGGATGAGTTGTCAATTTAATAAATTCGTGTCGCAGATGTTTTATGGCCGAATAGAAGTCTTTCCGGTTCACTCCCTCTCAGTTTATTCCCGTGGGAGCAGGATGGGAACCACTGTCGATAAGTCTAGCAAGAATCTCTATCAATCCAAAGTGTATTTCAAAACTGAATGTCTTTCCGGAGGCATTTTAGCGCGTAGAATTTGAAAAGACGACACTGTTTTTCGAAATATTTTGTAAGAAGATAGTAACAGTGTTGACATTTTTGGAGTTAGTTTTCTTTCCGTTTAGCTTCCAAGAATCTAGCATTGAAACTTTAGTAGAAAACAGATTATGGTGAAACATAAAAATTGAATGAATTCGGAGATTTAAGTAGACCGATTGTTCTGTGGGGGAGAGGACTTAGTAAAATATTTTTCTTTGCAATTGACTTAGCTTATCATTCTCCTTTGAGATATTACCTTTTGCATCTCGTCTAAATAAACATAAGCTCATCAATGTAAAATCTTAATATATGAATTACTGTTGGTTAACTGAAAGCGTGTTCAAATTCAATCTGTTCTGAAATTCATAACTTGTTAAATATCCAAGAATAAACTAATATTTGAGCAAAATAATAATTCAGTTAATAATTGAAACAAAAACAGTTGTCAAACAAAACTAAACGAATTAATTAAAATTTTCAGTCATATGAATGTATCATTCATAACTGAACAAAAATTATAGTCTGTATGTGCTTGATCGAAAAATGTACAGTTATTCATGGTAACGGAAATTGCTTCTATAGTATACGTAAATTCTATTAATTCCTATGCAATATTATTATTACATTTCTGTAAAGAAAGTTTCAGCAGCATCGAATGAGAAATGATAATGAAAACCTCCACCAGAGTATGAAATTGATAATTTTGAAATCGTAATAGAAAATGTAGCACTTAGCAGTTTAGTTTACGCTCGAAATACTTGAATGGGGAGATATAATGAGAATAAAGAATGAGTTCCCAAATTCCTCTATCACGTGCTTCACGCCCAAATGAAATGACAGAATTGGCGGTTTTATCGTATTTCCATGAAATTCGAGTCTCATCATAAAATAACTACATTACTATTCCTCTTATTTTCTATCCATTCTCCATCTATTTGCCTGATCGCATTCTACGAGTGTGGGATATTTACTTGTTCGCTCCCTTTCGCCCGCATTGGCCTCAATCCCTCTCTCTCTATCGCTCCCGATGCCATCCAATATAATGGAGACCTTTTTTTCTCCTCTCTTCGGCAACAGTGTGCCATTTATTCCCCTCCTAACTCACTAATATGCCTCACTACAACTATTCAATTCCATTCAGAAGCGGTTTGTTGTTTTTCCATATTCTTCGCAAAGATCCCTTATCGTTTTTATGGATATTTTTGAAGTTCTTTAGTTCTTTTATCGGTTATATTTTCTCTTTTTGGTTCTTTTTTTACCCGATGGACGTATTCTCTCGTCTTTGGGCGTTTCCTCCTCGATTAATTTTACTTCTCTCACTTTTTTGTAAGCGTCTTTTATTTCACGTACTTTCCAAAAATTTTGGCTTCGTCTTTAATTCCCTTCGAAGTTCATTCTCGATGGTAATAATTCGTGCGTTTTCTACAATTTAATGCTGGTTTGATATGACATCATTTATTCGAATGATTCTTTCCGCAAGAATTACGAAGGAAACTGACAATGGATGAATAATAGATGTTTTTGGTGCATAATATTTGAATATCTTCTGAGAATTACTATGTTTATCATCAGGCTAATGTTACCGTAATTTTTTTTGGCATATTGGTGTATACGATACACTTCATATAAGATTCTGAACTAAATTTCCAATTAAAATCGGTCTTATAGATTAGTGAATTTAAGCACACGTTACGCTCATCATCATAGCATTCCTATGAAAAAATAAAAGCTAATAATCATTCTTTTGTGGTGATTCCAATTTGCTATATAATATATTTCATCCGTCAAATATAAAATTATCCTAATTTTCATCAATTATTCGCTCTTAAAAAGCTAGCAAGAATTTTGGGTTGAAAGTAACGAGGCAAAAAGATTCTTTCATCTTGTTTGACAAACAGGCATTAGTATTGAGGCAGTTAATTAAAACCTGGATTGGCCATGTCTTCATTTGAGTAAACCTAGTATGAGTTAGCAATCATTCATTTACGAAATTGACCCTTTTGTTAGGTCGAAAACACAAGTATCAATTTGGGTCTTATTCATACAAATTGTTATATTCTATTCTTTGTCATTATATTATCTCAGTGCGGGTAAATGAGTCATGATCGGCTGTATTAATTCGTAGCAGAAGCAAATAATGTATTCCACTACTCCATACCTTCTTAACATTCTCCTTTAGCTATTAAGGAAATTGTTATATTTTGGTTTACTTTATCGCTTAATTGACTAGATTCCTTTGATGTTTTATAGTAGAACTTAAATTTTATTTTTGATCAGATTGGATCCTAGTTAGATTACATTAGTACATTTTGAAGTACACAAACTTGTAGATTAAAAGCAGAAAATGTTTATCTTTGATAAGGTTTTCTCGGAAAGAGAAAAGAAAATAATTTTTCACATAGAAATATCCATATAAGCGATGCAATGAAATGTTAAATTTTAATTTGCCTGAAATTTTGCAATATCATTCCAGTTTAAGCTCTATCATTCATATTTTTTATCTCCTAAATACAATGAAATAACGAAAGAAAATAAACATCACATTGAGTTATAAATTTGAAGCTTGAAAAATGTATTATTTTGGAAATCCATGTTCATTTCATTAAACTTTTTAAGTTTTAATTAAATTTATAGGCCTACGAAGAATTAATAAACGTTCTCCTGCAGTTATGGCTTGAGAACTCTATCTTCGAAAGTAAATCCAAATTTTGTATTCCCGTTTTACTTGTTAGCATGATCCATACATAGTGCGCATATTCTGTTTATTCCCAACCGACAGATATCCATAATGAGAATATGTTTACATATACATAGATACACACTCCAGATTATGAAGACCATGATTAATCCACCCTCGTGTAATGAGTCTATTTGAATATCAAACAAACAGCTTCAACGTTTATGAGCACAATGTCTTAGCCGAAGAGAGAACTATTCTCACTTAGCGTCGTCTTTAGACAAGATAATAGATACATTTTGGCCAAATATATCTTATTTATAGAATAAATTAAAGGATTTTAATTTTAATTCCTCACAAAATTGATATTCTTGGGGATTATGTCGTTATTTACTCAACTTTACGAATTATCCGTCAACATTCTACTCTCCCGAGATCCACTAATCTCCCTCAGCCTCCCCTACCATCTTCGTCTTGTTCCCTCTCAATCTTCTTTCACTTTACTCTCCCCTTTCCACTCCGCGTCATTTTGCTTGATCTTCCCTCCGCATTACCTCCTCCATATCCCCCACACAATCATTCCTCTCGCCCCATCCCTTCCCCCGGAGGGCATAGGCAACGACCCCCCGGAGACATCATAGTCCCCCTTTCCTCTTTCTTTACTTACTCCGGGAGCTGTACTCTTTCAACCGAAACTTGTCTCCTTGTCCCAACTTGTACCTTGCTCCTGACGCCGGTACCAGAGGGAAGGTTTCCTTCGAAGCGATTACTTCCCACGGAAGATAAGGTCTGTCCATGTGTCAGTTACGAACCTTCCCTCTTCTCTTTCCTGTTTTTTAAGCTGTACTTCAGGGATAGTTCTGCTTTTGATTTGTTTCTTTACAAAACAGAATCGAAAAATCAATCATTCTCTACGATGCCTCTTTTATTGATGTAAGGATTAACATTTTTGAAATTGTTAAATTTAGAATTTGTTTTATATTGGAGCATACGTTTTCAATAAAAAATTTCGCGGTAAGGTGCTTCAAATCTCTATGTTTGTCCATCTATATAATATTTTTTCTAAGAATTGCTGATGGGGACGTAACAAAACTTTTATATACCTGCAGTTATGTCTTAGTAAAGATCTTGCCGTTTACTTTTTACTTTTATGGCAAGAAAAACATATATAATTTGTATTCAAGTGAAGAAATACATACGACTGATGAAGTTCTTGAGAAATCATAAGTATACTCGTATATACGAACCCACTAAAAGGAACTCGACGCAAATATAATTGATAATTTTTCCTTAAATTATGAGAAAGCAACAAAAGCAAGAGTGAATCACAAGTATTCATTGGATAAAATATGAGGATCTGCAATTAAATTGATGCGATTGTGATGAACGGATGACTACGGATTGCTTTTCCTTAAATTAGTTCGTAGTAATAGATTTTTCTTGCAACTTATAAACTGACACAAAATATATTTTTAATAGAGTCCGCCAGTACCTCACATCTTACTTTAATCGATTAATACAGTATTGAGTAACGAACTTGAACATGACATTCTTATCCAGAAAAGATAAGTGAGCGTAGCTAAAGAAAATGTACCGTCAGCCAAAAATGTGCGAAAATTTCCTTTATATATTTATAAGGGGAAATATATTTCCCTTTGTATATATATAACTCGGAGCAACCTTTTTCTTCAAGTTATAAAATTTCCATGGAATTCACTCAAGAGAAATAAGCAGGTATTTGAAAAGAGTGCAATGAATCTGTGGGTTGTCTCCTCTACTAAATTCTCGCAAGGCGTAATCCATTGAAAATAGATGAATTCCTGAAGCGCTCCTTCGAGATTCGACGTTGATTTACGCACACATTACCCAAAATCAATAAGGCTCCATCATATTTACCCCGAGCTACCAGAAGACGCGGAAGTTTCACGTGGATCGTTGATCAGCGTAAATGGCTCGGGAAATGAAGTAAGGATTATCGTCGCGGTTACAGCAACGGCCACAGGCAGTGCAGCCTTTTCCTTTTGTAAAAGCAGTGATAAAGTCGATAGTTCATTTATTGCCGTTAAATGTGGATACAAAATCGCGCCAACCAAAAAACATCGATGGGCAAACATATATTGAAGGAACATATTTCAGTTTTTATCAGTATAGCTAAAATGACATACTCTTCTTTCCAGTTTCTTCGCCAGTTCTACTGTCAGTATAGACCCTTAAAGTATATAGTAATAGCTATAATTAGAAAGTTCAATATAAATTAATGCAATGTTGGCTATGAATGTTAAGATTAACTCAACGATACAATTACCTTTCTTCACAGATTTTGTTTCGGTGGGATAATATGTTTTTATCAACCAAAAGTCTTTTAGAATAGGCCTCCGATGGAAGTCACTAATTCAATCGATATATTGCAAGAATCTTAGTGTAATGTTTTTCAGATCTCTCTAGTGTAAATTCATAATCAATTATAATGAAGTATTGGGCATCAATTTGTTAGAAGTGATTGTATTATATTTTATCTATTCTCTTAAAGCCATACCTCGTCGTTTCAAAAACTCTCCTCTCTTTTCTGGTGCCTTGTACATTTATGCAGTTTTGAAATATTATTACAGTTATATTATCTTTCTCTCTCTCTCTTTTCTTCATTTACCAAGAAATTTTCCTTCAAACATGTTTGTCATGTACCTTTTGTGTATAAGAAGATGGCCAAGATATTACTTTTCTCTTTCCTAGATGTTCTATATATATATATATTCCCTTGTTTCCTTACTTCTTTTAATATTCTCTCCTTTAATTCTATATTTATTATCATCATATTTCAACAATAGATAAATAATAGTCCCAAAATATATGTACTTATATATCATGCACAACCAGTTTTGGTGTGCTATGCTATCATTAGGAAAAGAGGGGTGGTTAGTGAACTAATTAAGGAAAGAATAAAGTACATATGCTGATGGTATAAATTAAACTAAAATATTTAAACAGTTTGCGCGTTATTCGGTAGTAATTTTGGGGAAATTTTCATTATAATTATTGTGAATAATTGTATTATACCTTGATTAACAGTCCAATATGCGTATATCCATGGTATATGTATTTTCTAATTCAGAATTCGAACTTCCATATTAAATCAGACGTGATCAAATTTTTCTTTGAAATAAATTTCTAGATTTTGAGGTGTGATTTTGCGATTGCAAAATGTTGCCGAAAATGAGGATTGTACCAAATTTAGAAAGCTTTAGAAACAATATACAATTCCTAAAATTTATTGACAGACTATTTTATTCAGTGAATCTGCATGCAGGAAAACGTAAACTGGTGTTCTATAGGTGTACCTAAGTACAAGTAAATTGAAAGCGCCTCATACTAACTTTCTCTGTAGTATTAGCTCATTATATAGTATCATCCAGTTATAAACACGTAATAATTCAGAAAGATTCGTCAACGTGTTTTCGCTTATTGCCGAACGTAAATCAAGAATATGTGAAGACTAAATCCATAAAAGTTCTCTAATTATGACTACCAGAGTATGCGAATCAATGCATTAACCGAACTTTAAAAACCAGACTGACGACATCCAGCTCATCCCAGAGTCGCTCTAAAAAACGAATGCACTTGAATCCAATATATTACCGCACACATGCAAAGCTCTCTCGTTTTCATATCGATATTCATTTGATTTATTTTTCGCATTTACCTCGGTGGGAGGTTCATTATTTTGACTGTTGCGCGAGGTAAATGTATCAACGCTCTTTGGACTCTCGTTTTATTAGGGCTTCAGCAATTTTTACGAGCTGTGTGAAATCGAATATTCTTGTGATGGATAAAACTCGCACGCATTCAATAAAGAACTAGCATTCAGAACGTGCATTCAGAACGTGCATTCAGAACCTCCGCGATGGAGCTGTAATTTTGTCCGAATTAACAGACTGTACCATACAGCGATTATTTCAAAATCATTTTTCTTGTCCCGAAGCATAAACTAATTGGTTCTGACTAAGGAAAATTTACATCATATCTTGATTAAAAGAATGGGATATCAAATTTTCGATAGACTCATTTTTCACCTTTATGTCGATTGCAACTAGAGTAAAATCTTCTGAAACAGCCGCAGTTTTTACATCGTATATTGATTAGAAGCGTGAGTTATTATCGGTCCTTCTTTATCAGATTTTAAGCCGATAATGCACCCAGACCGAGGCTCATGTTTTCCTTGTCATTGAACTGATAAAGTCCTACATTCATAAACTGTCATCTTTTGAACGATTTATTAAACAGGATTCCCCCGAAAATAACGGTTCTTAAAGCCCTTAAAATATTGCTCCCTCCGGGGCGACGGGAAAGGCGGCGGCAAGAACAATTTTCATGCGGAGGAATCCTTGTGCTTCGAAATGGGGCTCGGTTGAAATTCAAGGAGAGGTGGTAGAGGAATATGGAAGCGAATCTGCGAGGTAAATAAATACGAGAGAGGAGAGGGAACCGGATGAGCGGAAGAGAAAAGAAATTGAATGATAATCGATCGATCGATTTTGGTGGTGGAAGAGGTACAGGAAAGTATATAACTCTCATCTAAAACTTTTTGGAATAAGAAAATTCTTTCAATTACTTTTGTACCAATCTGGTTGAGGCTGTGATAGTATATAAGCTCCTGAATTATGGAGATGACTGGATCATGGCGTTCTTAAGGGTTTCTCCATTTGAATACTATTGTAATATATTCACAAGGTCCTTGTGCAGCATTTATGTTTTAATATAATTGCTCATCGAGGAAATCAAAGGGAAACTTCTTCTTTCATCATACTTCCAAGTACGCCTCATTCCTCCTTCATAGGTTTGTGTACACAAATGCATAGAATTTGAGGTTTTAACCGGCCATCGGGCTGAGTACAGATTTCAAAATTAGCTGAAATTCAAGTTTATATGAAAGAACCTCCTGACGTGTTCTTTGATTATAACTTGGAGGAAACTGTCACTTATTCTACAGAAATACATTTCATGCAAACGTTGCCTCATTGCGGTCGATTTATCTTAGTTATCATTAGGAATGGAACGGAAAAAGGGAAAATTAAACTGTGTGACCTATATTTTATATGTGGCAGAAACGCAAAGAATGTTGCCATTTAGAGCGCTCACCATGAATCAGGATGTAATTCCGAGAGTCGTGCAAGAGAAACATACGCCCTTGTTGAAATCTCTAATTAGATGACTTTGAAATATGGACCTTCCTGAATTCTAGATTTATGGAAAGAGTAAATGGATGAATACATTTAATGAAAGACGTATCTTCATTTAGAAACAACCAAAATAAGAGGAAATGTAAAACATGTAAAACTTTATTTATTCCCTGTTTATTTTTTAGATGTATTCCACGTTGTTACGATGGTAGTGTAACCAAAGCCAAGAAATTTGGGATTGCAAACCTCTGAGGCCATTTATCATTTTTTTTGTGTACATGGAACCGCAAAATTAATTCTTAATCCCAATCTTCATTATGTATAATCCGTGTTTAAGGATATATTAAATTTCATGAGAAAATAAGATCGACGGATGAATCTCTCCTGTTAAATAAGGGAAAGTTAGGGAAGGGATACGATAGTAACGCGCTTGCCTAGTGGATGAATGAGTCCAAACACTGCGGAGTTTCAGCTCATAAATTCACTTACTTTTTGTCGGCAAAATTTTGTGGACTAGAGCCTAACGCTAGAACACGAGAGAAATTTGAATGAAAGAGAATAGTTTGGATTTACATACTGCAGATGGCAATAGGAGACTATTTTCAAAAGAGACGATTGCACCAGTAATAGGTATCCAGAGGAGGAAAAAAATATCTCCGGGGATTCATTCATGTTTGCGAATTCCGACGACGTATGGAATTTTTATGAATATAACAATTCCCTTCGCTTTTTCCAAAATTCCACAAACCTAAATTATTTCTGATTGTGAATTCGTTATATTCTAAAATCATCTCCTACGAATCACTGAAAAGTTGGTAAACTACATACTCTGATGAAAAGTGTTGTTTTTTTACGCTGGTAATTAGGGCATTAGAATATAAATCAATTACAGAGACTCAACTAGCCTGACTAAAAAGAAAAATAATAATAAATATATAAAAATAATAAAACAAGTATCCCACGGCAGTATGTTAGAGAATGAACAGCAAAATAATGCGATTAGTATGCGGTAGGAATTGATTTGTTAGGAAGAATAATTCTTATTTTTGAAATTCATAAGACAAACAGAGGAATCAGCTGACCATTAAAACTGCCGCTGTTTAACAATTCATTACACCCGAAAACAAAGATTTTCTTCTACTCTATTCACATCTCCGGTGAAACACTAATTCTAAAAGTGATCGATTGAACACAAAGTCAATATTAACCCCCTCAGCAGTTATGAAGAATGTTATCCTTCAATCTTTAATTAAATTCTCGTCGTTACAGCAAATAACTAGATAAGATTACGAAAGCCGTAAACAACACAACTCATCCGTCGGCGGATAAACTGGAATTAAACCCCAGCATGGGGGACAGAAACCGTCCGATGCTTCAAGGAAGAGAATTAATATCGGAGATTAAGGCGGAAATCTATGGGGGAATTTCAGAGGGGAATCAAAGGGAAAGTGGGAGGCAAAAATAAAAATGGATTTGTGTGCGTGATGATGGTGGCTAAGAACAAAGGATCGAATGACGGGAAGGGGCGTGGGATTGGCAGCATTGGTAGGTGTCGGGGGCGCAGATGCTGGGGGACTTAAAAGACGGAGATGCTAAAAGTATTGGGAGGGGCACACGAATATTAGGAGAGGAAATGGAGCTTTAATGAAGGAAAATTGGCGGGGCGGAGGAGAGCCATCTATTGGCGGGGGTAAGAGGTAATGGGAATATGGGATATCCAAAAGACTAACGAATGCCATTAGGCTACTCTGCCTTCCGTTGGGATATCGATATCGGCTGACTGAATTAATTCCGCACCTCATAAGCCTAATGACTCTGAGTGCCAGAGTAAGCCCCGAAATAATATTAATAACGGCATAATGTTTACCGAATAACACGATACCGTTGTGATAATTTTTGTGAGGAGATAAGAAGGTGGGATATTTTGAGACAGGATGGTCTCGATGAAATCTAAGGGGTAAAGTCTGCGAAGATTAGGTTGAATTCAAAATGGATAAGTATCGGTAATCGTGGGTATATATAAGTATAATTAATTATGTAACCGATCGTTAAATTAGCGTCTTTACTGGTGAGAAATTTATTCTCATTTGATCGATTCTCTTATATTTATCTTTTTAAGTATACAGAGAGCTTGGTAACATATGATCCTTAGTCTATATAAGAGAAATTAAGGATTAAATACAAGATTGATTAGATTTCACTCTTTACATGAAAATAATTATATTTTTCTACCGGAGAAATTAGAGGTTTTATGAGTAAGACGAACTATTAGTGAAGACAAATACCGTCATGAGTATTTTTCTATGTTTTAAAAAAGTTCACGAGAGCTTTGTAAAAATACAATCATATACATACATTGTAAATACAATCGTTATATTTTTGTATTTGTAAGAACGCCTTGTTGACAGGTTAGTTATTTCGATTGCATTCTGAGAACTAATAAAACTTAATTTTGAAAAGGATAAAAATCACGATAATAATACAGCTTTTCCAGTGTAACACATTTTTCACGCTCCGATTCGTTGCCTATATTTTCCCTTTAAATTTAGAATTCACATCGCTCGGCCTCATTGCTCAGCAAAATGGAAAAAATGCAAAGCGTATAAAAAGTTTTATATCGCGAATTTAGAGTTTGTACATCATAAATCACCCGTCTCGGATACCTGGAGGTAATTTATTTCGGGAAAATTTATGTCTGCTTAAAGATTCTTCCATGGTTCTGTTCCATTGAGTTATTAGTAGGAGGGAAAATTTTTATCCTCGGAGCTATACAACCCGCGTATCTTACGCGTGCAACGCGTACTATAACCTCCAGGATGAAACCGGCTGTAATAAGCGACAAGCGGAAGAGCCAATAGCCATATTGCTCGCCGAGTTACTCTCTCCTTAAATCAGCTGGAGGAAACAGCTGCAGGTTATAACGAAATGTATATTGATTGCGCGAAGTATGTAGGATGAGTCTAGTTGAAATCGAAGAAATAGACTTAAAATGCAATAAATACTAGAATACATCCTTAAAACGGTGGGCGATCACGTTAAATGTAGAGGACTAACCTGTACATCTCGCGCTAATCGGATTTAATGTTAACGGAATTCCTTGTTAAGGCAATCCTTAAATTTAAGTTCCATAGGAGTATTTATCGTCTCTTATACTGAAACACATCTTAAGTTTACATCTGTCGAATTAATAAGTTTTTTACTAGCTTATTCAAGGAATTTAATCAACTAATCCTCACCTTCTTATAAACTAACTTTAGTATGTAAGAAATAAATTTAAACCTATTAAAATCAAATAAAACTATACATATTGATTGAAACCCCACTCAAAAGTCAGTTTTGTTACTCAAAGAATTCACCGGAAATATTTTTCCTGCGGTGCATAAAATGCAATTTCTTGGTTTTTATATTTGTAAATCTTTGTGTGTATTTGTACAGTTTTTTACCATTCAGATATTATTTAATTTGCTTTCTGCTTAAAAATTTGTTAACTATCTTTAGACTTCGCAGGCTTTCCACGCCCCCTTCCTTGCGGATGTTTCCCGTTATTATGTATTTCCCTAACTTCAGACTTAGGTTTTAAAACCCAAATAGTACTTTTCTTCTGTGCACTTTTGTTTTCAACCTATCAATTTTAATATGTGGATTTTGAATGGTTAGATGTTAAAAATATACATTAGTCTGAATTTTTCCTCAATAAGAGTTATTTCAATATTAATATTATTGTAAAATCGCACCGTAATAGCCTTTCTGTGTTCAACTAATGTTGAACTAATGTTGTACACTAAAAGTTGAATGGGACAGAACACATTTGGTAAAAAATAATTTACCTATATTTTATTTTCATTCTTCATTAGAATCATCTTTTCAGTGAAAAACCTCACCGTTTTCATAGTAACCTTCTTCCATCTCATTCTGAATCCAATATAAACACCAATTTGCTTCAGTTATATCGCAATAATGTTTTATGCTATACAGAGAGTGAGATGGATAAGAACCAAATACGTTCGTTGGCTTGGAAGAAGAGGCAGAACATAATAGAGGCATTGCGATGGCTCTTCTCGATGGAAGCAGTTGGGCAATGTAAAGTGGTGAGCGATGGAAGCTCTGCTGTGGATATATGACGCGGAGGATGAGCGAGTTAAAGTTTGAGATGAGGCGAAGGAGTCGAACGTTAAGATAATGCGAAATACGTAGGATGAGAGTGGTGACAGTAGATAAGGGGGAATGGGATTGGAGGTGTAGGGATGAAAAATACAAGAACGGCGCGATGAAGAATGCAAGGCGAAAGAGTCGGAAATAAATGTTGACTGCGGATGGAGTTGGGGAGAGGACAAGCTGACAGATGGAATGAAAACCACGGAAAATTTCGGCGCGTGAGAATAATTCCCGAGCGGGAATTTATTTATTTTTTATTCGGGAATGAAATTCATCGAAGATTAAATTGCGGAAATTCACGTCTCGCCAGGCGAGGACGCGTTTTACCCAGTAAATTAAGAATTTCCAGTGAATTAAAAAGCTGTTATTTTAAAAATGGCTCGCTACTACTTCGGAAATACGCGGAATTCTAAAAACGTCCTTATTTATCGCACCGGTTGATATTTTTATATTTCTGCTTTTGACGGAAAGCGGAATTTTCCGTTGCAAATTTTATGAAACGCCTTTTAATGGAAGAATTACAGGATGTATCTGTGTTGGAAAAAAACTTGAAAGTGAGCAAAAATTTCGTTCTTGGCTACTATATTGCAGCAGAAGATTTTCAAACTTTGAGATTGGAAAATAGCATTCACTTCGTCATTTCAAGGTATTCGTGGAACGCATTTAAAAACTTCTCAAGACAAACATCTCGACGCATGGAAGGGTCCATCATTCTCTTGCATTGTAGTTAATCAAACTCAGAAAATGACTGTTTTGTTGTTTAGTCTGGGTTATGCAGATAAAAACTTTTAATTGCATGTCTGAATTTCTGCACGAAGGCAGTTTTTAAGTGCTTATATTGTGACGCCCGTCGCAATGGGGTCCTTCATGAATCAGGAGATGGATATAACCTGAATCATCATTCATTGATTATTAAGAATAATTTCCTTGATGGAAACAGGAAGATAATCCCGATGACACCCATTTGGATAATTATTCTTATCGACGGACACACACAACCATTCTCATTTCAGAAAAACCTGACTAACCAGAACTCGACCCCGGGACATTAGGTTGGAACGCCAGCACGCTCTCATTCCTGCTACCATCTTCGGTAAATTTGTTTTATTCTGAAGGATGTTTATTTTGAATTCCTTCCCGTTTTATGTGATCAACTCTTGCTTTTATATTTCAATATTTATGTAGTTAGTTATCTTAGTTTTGTAATCTGTTCGGTTTTTTATTTTGTGTATTGAGTAATGACAAATGTGCACACAAATTCTATACTTAAGTTTGATAAAAACTGTCAATTTATTTACTGGAACGTAATACTGTTTGAATGCTCTTCATTTAAATGAAGAAAATTCTCACCTTCTGCTTGTATTTTAAAGAACAGTTTGTAAATTTAACCTGTCGGATATGTAAGATCATGATTCAGGCAAAATATGTTTCACTGTTAACTACGTTTTAATCATACTCTGCGCATTGGATCTATTTCATTTGCCCGACATGTTTTTAATTCAGATCTCCAATGTCGAAACAGGAAAGTAACATCGCTATGCTAAAAGTCTATTCAAAATAAACTACAACCGAGACGAAACGTTATGTATTCCGATAATGAGGAAGTTTAATGACTGTGAAAAAATCATATGGTTGGCCTGTTAAAGCATCGATGTGGAATAATTTTCACCACATGGGGAAATTTAAAATTTTATCGAGGTTCGGTTTTAGGTTCCTTGAAACCTAATGGGCTGATAGTAAATAGAGGTTTATGTCATTCTGACAACATCTTATTTTAGGGCTGATCCATTCTTTTTGACATCGTTTCAATTAATTTTAACAAAGCTCTATTCTATTCTGACAACGACTCATTTAATTTTGAGATGCACCAATCAGTTTTGACATGGAATCATTTACCCGTGCCAATGTTACGTTCATTCCCTTTCCGATGAAAATTGGATAATTTTGTGAAGCATGCTCGGAACAGGTATTCCAGCTTATTGAACTAGTGTTAATCAAGGGCATATCCCGATGTGCCATGAGGATAGAAAATAGTTCATTGGAACATTTTATCTTGCAACTGTTTCACAGTAATTTTGAAAACAAATGCGAGTTAGCTCATTTCACCGAGTAATTATCAAAGTGGCAAAAAAGTGAGAGTAAAAGTTTTCATCATATTATACAGCAAATTGTAATGGTAATTTTGCGTAAATATTATTAATATCATGCCAATAAATGTTTTATGTACAGTCGATTTAATTGTGAGTACAATAAAAAATTATAATATTGCATATTTATACCAATTAACTATTATTCTAATGATATCGAAAGTAAAAAGAGTTCGAAAACTGTTCTAGGGAAACGATGGGTAGAAAGACGATGGATTTCATCTAATATTAAAATTGAAAATGTTTTTACTCTGAAATATGTAACTGCTACATGTAAAAAATGGAAAATATTTTTTCTACTAAGTCGTAAATTTTGGTATTAATTCCAGGCTAAATTAAAATTTATAACAAGGAGATGTAACTATTTTTTGAAGGTTAACATTTACAGTTTCATAAAAGTATATAATATATATTTTATTTCATGGGAAATATTTATATTTATATTATGATGACTTATTTTTAAATTTTCGTATTTAAATTCATGGCACGCAACGAAAGAGTTACCTTGAAATTATAACCGCTTTATACATACATCTTCGATTAGTAAATGATTAATTTATTGTTGTTATCTATTTGTGAATCATTATTATTATTACTTTAAAATCACGAAAGGATTATAAATACTAAAGCAGTAGAGGGAGTTACTCAGGATGATATAACGATCAGTGACGAAGATTCAATGGGAAGACCTTCTTCCTCAAAAGCCTTCCCGTTTAGGGAACCAGAGAGTCAGTGTGGGTGGGTGATACAGAAGGGGTTCAGGGTCCGTATATATATAGAGGGTGCATAAGAACAAAGGAATGAGAGAGAACTGCTTTGGACAGGAAAGAGAAGGAAATGAAGTGGGGTGAAGAGGGCGTGGTGAGGAAATCTTTAGCTGACTAAAGAGACGGAACGGACGAAGGTAAGGCGATGGAGACGTTTTGGCTTTTGCGGAACATTTTCGAGTTTCTTTGTTTTCAAAAGGAGTTTTGCGTCCATTTTGCAAATGGGCAAGTAGCACGTGAGAGAATGAGATGCCTATTTTTTTCCTCGCGGAATGGAATGATGAATGGGATTTTAATCACCTAGAATGTTTTTAGTCGAGAGTTTCGGCTTGTTTTCGAATATTTCCTTGTGTACACGAAGATGATTGTTAATTTACTAGCTTTACTGCATGAAATTTTAGGATTACCACTTTCTCAATGCTTTATCAAAGGATTGCGTATCGAATAATTCTAAATAAATATAGGTCTTTGATGTTTGTCAGCATAAAATATCCATTACCTGCAAGGGTTATTTAGTTACTTGGGCTTTAAATATAGCACACATTCTACTTATAAAGTGTTGACATACGACTGAAAACCTTATAATTTGAAAATTGCTTTTCTGTGTCGAATTTCAACGCCTAAATTTGGATGTTTACTTTTTCAGAGAAAATAATTAAATTTACATTAAAGTGAAAGCCTCCATGGACATTAGAGGGATAAAATAAATCCTCAGCAATGGTATTCTTTTCAGATTTTGCTATAATGTGATTCCCTCTCATATTTAGTAACTTTCCCTTCAAAACGAAAATTGAGTTACGATTTTTTCTTATCTTGAACGCTGATCGAAGGCTGTCATTTATATAAATTGGAAAGTTATTCAAAGTTTTCTTCGTGTGATAAGTCGGATGATAAATGAGTCTCCCCACTGATGCGCGTCGTGACGAAATACTCCTGCACTAGAGCACATGCTTTCGTAAGACGTGTCGATAGAAAAATTTGCCTTTAGAACATCTTATCCTATCTATCCTACAGAAGACTAAACACTCTGTACTACGGTAAAATTTTTATTGATTTTTATTTCTAAGTAGTTCTCTTGCAAAGAAAGGGGACACTTAAATAGAAATGTTCTTTAAGAAAAAGTAACTTCGGAATTTTTTCGTATCTGACCTCATATTTTTTCAGATGGACCACAATTCGAGATCTATCGATCATCTTCCCCGACAACCTCTCTATTCTCCTCATTCATCACAGTCCATGGGTAATTTGGAATTGTATTGATTTTTCCCACTTCTTCGGAATACTTTGCTTCCCCTCTTCTTCCCGTTCCTCCTTTTTCTTGATCATTACGAAAATTATCGAACACTCGAATCATGTTTGTTTAGCATTTTATAATTTCTGTTTTTCCTCTTATGTTCACGGAACTTGTTATACGTAATAGTCTGTTCAAGAGATATCATTTGTGAATCAAGTCATCGACACTCGGCCATACTCGACAATCACAACTAATTGAATGAAATATTGCTTCTACTAATACGTTTGTGCGATTGGTAAGCAGACAACTAACCTGAGAACCAAAGGAAGATATTTTATTCTTAGACGAAAAAATTTAAAACATGAATCCTAAATCGACATTTGCGTGTTTGTATGAATATTTTTGTTGTTGATATGTAATAATATGATATAATTAAGAACTTTTTATAAAGATTGTTGTTTAAAGGAGAAATAATAAATACTGTTGTGTATCACATTGAAAAGTTAAACAGAGCTGAAGTCAGTAATTAATTTTTTGACAGTATCCAAAAGCCTCGAACGATCATTTACAGTTGTATTTTAAAACATTTTAATGAATAAAAGAAGCACAACTCATATACTGTCAAAACAGATTCTGGTATAAATTTCATTCGCCATAATAAATTTTCATGGAAATGTTACATCTGATGTACCATCAACTTAATGTTTTCCCTTTCATAGCCATCCGAATCGGCAATATCACGCATCTTCCGCAGTTTCGTGACTGAAATTGGCAAGACTCGGGGAGAAAAACATGCGTTCCCTCGGTAAATAGGTTGGGAAAAGGAAACAAGCCCTTTGTATGAACGTGTTACGGCGGAGAAAGTGCTGGAAGGGAAGGCAAAAAAATCGCTCTGGGAAAAGGAAGAAATAGGAAATTCAGCGACGAGCCACCTGCCTCGAAAAAAGCGACGTCGCATTATGTTGAGTGCGACTCTCAGGAATATGCATGAGGGCAATCCGTCTTTTTTATAACTGGATATTTTTGTTGCGTGTTTATTTTGCGAGGAGCTATCAGGTATCCGCGCGTGGGTTGCCGAAGGCGCCCGCGATTGTGTTCGTTCCGGATTAGATGGTGTGGTGGGGGAGATTCTCCGTGACGCGGTTGATAGATGAGATCGAGGCCAAACACACGCCGAGAGGGAAAAACTTGGAGCCCCCGCGAGAATCTTCGCCGCCGTACCCAAAAGTCACCTGAGTAGCAAACCAACTTCCTCGGGGTGATTACAGGAGAATTCCATTACGAGAGGCGTTTTGGGGAAAGCCAATGCAGAGGTGGGGTGGGTCCGGAGGAATTGTATGTTTGTTGTCCTTCTTTCGGTCAAGAGAGCTTTCCTTGTTTCGAGCTGGCGTAAGATCGATTGCCGCAAGAGGAAGGAGGGTAGTTAAAACGACAAGAATCGTACGCGAGAATCGATTAATTTTCGACGGTTTCCTCGATTTCTAAAGAGGATTACCAAGGAGATGGAGAGGAATCCATTTAAAACAAAGACAGCACGGATGTTTGGTTTTGAGACGCTTGCTTATTGCTTCCCCCTAAAATTCTGGGAGCTTTCGAAGTCTATGAGTTCCAGCGACTTAATTCGGTGCGCCATTCAAACTTGGGATGATGAAAGGATCGGAGCGTAGTAGCGGAAGAACTCTTTTGGAACATTGGAATGAAGTAAAAACATTCTCAGTCTGCCTCTCGGCAGTCCTTTTAATTCATTAGACGAGATTTGAGTTACCCTATTAATCTTGCAATTTTCTACCTGCTCATGATTGGGTTCATTCCTGAAAAAGTGCTGTTACATTTCCATCCTTCAGAAACTTCTTTTCTTCACATGTATCTTACTTGGAGTGTTTACTCAAATGAAAATTTTGGATTACTAATTCAGGTCTAAGAGTCTTCTATCTACGCTAAATCAGTTATTGCAAACGAAAACTCCCACACTGAAGGACAGATTCTTCTTATTTCGGAGATCAATCTTTTAGAGCACCCGTCCAACAAGTGGAGATCTAGGTTTGAGTCCTTGCTACTTTAGACCTCTCTCGATTCGTTCCTCAAATATATAACGTAGAATTCTAGAATCTTTCTAGAAAAGGAAAGGACGATTTGTTTGGACATAGCATTATAATGTGACAATGATATTTCATAGCAAAATGTGATACCACTATCAATAATATCAGATTTGATCAGAAATGTGTGATTTAAGTAGATTTACATTACGAAACTATTTCATTCCAATACGTGGTCTCATTTGAAGAAGATAAAAGATAAAAAAGACAAATTTTCTAAGGAATAAAATAATTTTGACGGAATTCTTTAATTCTCTGCGCGGCCAAAAGTCGGATATGCTGATTAAGATAAGAGAATACGAATTTCATCATTTTTAATTATAGGAATACGAATGATTATAAGTAAATTTTTCTCAATTGCTCAGCAATTGGTAGAAATGGACATTGTACTAAATGAAGTAATTAGTATATGCATTGAACGTAATCCATTTCATAAGATTTGGACGCTTTAATATAATCATACTGAATTATTTATTAATAAAGCTCTCAAATATCGTAGATTTTGTCAACTGTTGTGAATATACAACATGAAATTCTGCCCGAATTTCTGTGAAGTTGAGCAGAGAGATACAGAACTGCAAGCGCAGATGAACCCATTAAGGACCTTCTGAAGGCCTCAAATTATTGGCTGGGCATCACCAAGGAGATGAGAGGCCCATTGCGTTTATTTTGCCTTAGATGATTGGACGGACAAACGGACTACGTCATTTAAGGCCTACTACTTATAAGAAATTAATTATAGTACGGTAAGGTTGCTTGACCATCATATTTTGAAATGATACTCATTTTATTTTAGCAAAATATATAGATCAAGGGGTACGTGGGCAAAAACGGTATCAAGATTCAATAAAATCCTAGAACACAGAATATAAGGTAGAACTCTAGAGATGTACTTATCAAACGTTATACATATTGGATCACTGTATCTTGCAAAAAAATGAGGATAATAGCCACATATGCAAGGGTAATAAATGGACCAAGGCGCTTGTCAAAATTGGAACATAATGATAAAATGGAAATAAGCTGTCAAAACTAATCTAGCTAACAATAGAGGTGTCATGGGGCAGATTTCATAAAACATGGAATAATGTAACTTAGGGATTCCCTCCTCAGTTACAGAGCTCTGGAAGTGAAGAATGATTGCAGACAGATACTGATATCTTGGATGATTAGATCTTTTCAGTCGATTTAGATATAAAAAGCCAGGTTTAATTATATTTAATTATCAATATCCGTAGAATAAATCAAGTGAAGAGGTGAGGAAATTAAGGTAAATCATTAGGGGATACATCACTCAGTAATCTATGGAACGTAGAGGATACTGAAGGCAAAGTATATAAACGATCAATTTTTATAATTCACTCTCTTAAACTGTCTAATAAAAGAGTAAAAGTATTCACAAAAATATCAATAATCAGGTTTCATTAGGAATATGGGATATATTAATTGGTTCCGTCACTTAAAAGGAGTTAAGCGTAGTTAGAAAATGTACATAGAAAGGCGTGTTTGTTTTGTTTATATATGTGTGAGAAGCAAATCTGAGCTATTCAGACCTCAAGGAATGAGATTTGAACAGCGACGAAACCACAAGAAAGAGGTATAACTACAGTATTTTATAATGTGAGTGTGGAATTTCCTGCGTTTGAGTAATTAAGAGGATGTATTAAGGGAATTGAGTTAAGCACGTCCACTAGTACATGTAATAAAAAAATCGTAAAGGGAAAAATCCAGAAAGTGAAAATACTGATATTAAATTAAATCGGTTGAATATTGGAATCGTTTACTAAAAAAGGAACTATAGAAGTTCATTTTCTTAAGAAGTCTCATACGCCTTATAATCGTAAGAATTCCACTATAATTATGAGGGGATATTCTGGTGAGATCAAGTATGGTAGGGCTCCATTGACCATGGAACCTCTTAAGCAGCCGTGGTTACCTGTCAGAAATCTTGATAAATCTTATGCGATTACGATTAGATTCTATATTAACGCTATTTAAGTCAAGGTAATTTTCATGTTTGTGAAAGATGTTGAGTAATTTTTAATTCTTATAAATTATGTAATTTGTTAATTATATGGTTGCTTTTAGATAAATTATAATGTAAAAGAAAATACGATCACTAGTTAATGCGGTAAAATATACAGTAAGAATAAAAATGTGCTTTTGCACAATTCATTCCACCGAGTGGAAGTTCCATTAACAGGTTTTTAGTTAATGCTAAAACCAGAAAAATTAGAAGAAAAAATCGCACACTTGAGTTAAGTTGTACGTGTGTTTAGGCTTCACAATGATTTTGTAGCATTATTTGTAAGAGAAAAATCTCAAAACTTTACCCATTTTTTCAAATCAGCCGCGTTTCGATGATCGAGAATAAACGAATTTAAAAATTTAATTATCTGATAAAATTTACGTTTTTAACTGAGAATATTGATGTTACCGCTCTTTTCGATTCCAAAATAGTTGAAACATTCAGAAAAAAGCCCACGGAATTTTGAGAAAGACACTGAATTTACCTATAGAGATGCTTCTCCAACAAAATATATTCATCCCATCCAATCCGAAAATTTTAGATACAACTGAATCCTCCATCGAAGTTTCTATCAACCCATCTACTAATGGTAATTCAATTCGTCATTATTTCCTCTGGCCCAGAGCCGGTCCGTACGCGAAGGAAATTCGGTTATTATTTCCCGAAAAAACCCACGAGCGCGAATGAGCGCATACATTTTTTTGATCGAGGAATCGAAAATCAGGGCGAGTGGATGTTCCGGCGGAATTGTATGCATTAGGGACGCGGAAATAAAAACAGCGGCTGACGGATAATGGAGCGCCGAGTAGTCAAAGCGCCTATCTTCGGAATATGGGAGGGAATTGTGGAACAAGATGAATGAGCCTTGGAAGGAGAATGTTTAAGAGATGAGCGGAGAGAGAGAAGACGTGTGTGGGGAGGCTGTTTCTCTGGAGACGAGAGTGAGTGAGGGATTGGCTGCTGAGAAACAGACAGAGGCGGATGAGTGGTCGGACTCACGGGGAGTCCTTCATCTCTCCGGAATATGATGAATGCAAGTGGTGCGCTGCGAGGAACATTGTCTCTCCACTCGACTCTGAAGAGTGGGCGGGCGGAATAAAAATTACGTGCGTGTGACCTATTTTCGCGAGAAATAAACAAAATTAGCCACTTGAAACACGCTTCTAGAGCGAGTTATCTTTATTGATGGGAGCCCTTAATTTCCGCTAATGGAGGCTCTAATTCTGGAATCGTAAGTGGTGTTCTGGTTTATATAAATGATACTTATAAAAGCGATACTTCCTATTTACGGCCCGAACCCTTGAAAATATCACATTAACCATTTCGGCTGGTAATTTTTAGAAAACACAGATGGGAACTATAAGTAATTTTAAGAAGTGTTTTAGAATTGATAAAGTAAAATGAAGATTCCATAAATCTAGATTGATTTTATATTTTAGTAAAATCAGCCTAAAAATATTTTCTCTTCAAAATTAAATTATTTAAAAGATTTTAAACAGGTATTTTGTTACTTAAAGTTCGGTTTTTAAATCACTGGTAAGCTTAATTGGTACTGACAAAGTCTAAAATGACATCACAGTCCATCGGAACTTCCACTAGGTTTTTTTATAAACGATTGGTTATGGAGTAAGGAACGGTCTTCACCGATAGCCAGTCGTTTATTAAAAATCTGTTAAAAGTAAGGAAGGTCTTGGGCTTCATTTTAAACTTTTTCATGGCTTCCACAATTTACAAGTAAAACATATAATAGAGATACTAAGTTGAAAAAGCGAAATTGATTCAAAATTTCCTTTGCATGGTAAAAATAATATACCAACTCATATTATGAAATAATTGATAGATGACACAATCAAATAACGTATTTTGCGCAAAAAGGTATAAAAAATTAACCATTCTGTTTCTGATATCGGTGACTTCTTTTGAAAGAGATAGTTTTCTGTCATATAATCTGCAAAGAGTTCCAAAGATTATAGAAATTCATTTCTTTAGAATTTATGTGGAAAAAGTTCCACAGACTTTTAATACTCATTCCCCTCACATCCACTCTTTAGTGCAAACTCAATTCCCTCCCGAGTTCTATACTAACAGCAATTCTAAAAACAGCTACAAATTCCGTTACTCTACCCAGCCTCCATTCAATAACGTGCCGAAGTACTCAATTTTTAAACCAAATTACCCTTTGAAAGCCTCGAGGGAAGAAAACCGATAAAGATGTACGGGGCGCCGTAATTGGAATGGCTAGCGATTCACGCGGAGGAAAGGAGATACGGAAATAGATGGACTTGGAAGAACCGAAATAATAGAGAAGATGATTACGAGGGTAATGGACGAAACAGAAGGGGAGCTGCAACAAGGGTGAGTGGGGGAAGGAAAGGAGATATGCCGTGGGGAAACGGACATGCAATGTGTTCTGAATGGCCACCAGCAGTGAATGGAGACAGAAGGTTCAGTCCATTGACAGTAGCGAAGAAGCGAGGCGAAACGGAATCTTGGACAAGAGAGAAAAGAAGGCGAGGGGAAGATAGAGGTGGGGGAAGGTTTGTTGAGGATAGCAAAAGAAGGAAAGGAAAGAAAATAAAGAGAGGGGAAATTAATTAAGGAAAAAATATGGCAGACGTGAAGGCAAAAATATAAAATGGACATGAATAGTGAAGAAGAATACTGAAGTAAGTAATTTGAAATAGATAGATGGCAAGGTAGAAGGTAGACAAACCGATCCTATATTGGCGAGGTCTGGCTCTTATGAGACTTTCTTCCACCTAAACCCGAATGTCAAAAAAATATGAGCAAAGATTTTAAAAGCAAAACGAATGAGTACAGTTGCTAGAAAAATCTTTACAACTAAAGGTTGACTAAAAAATAAAAACACGTTGCGGGAAAGCACTCACAAGAAAGAGGGTGGAAAAAACTCACGAAATCTTCTTACTCACAGTAAGAAGAAATAAAACGTCAGTTTATTACAAAATAAAGCTACAAAGGAGAAATAAAGGAAAGGAGAAGAAGAGAGGAGGAGAGAATGAGGGAAAGACAGTTAATAAAGAGTTTGGTTCGAATATTTAACAGATTAGAACGAGATATCTAGAGTGAGATGGAAGAGGGATAATAAAGATGAGAGTGGAAATAATATAAAGAAGGGAACCGTAAAAGTAATACGGTAGAAAGATAAGTTGGGGGATATTTAACCCAATCAGAGGAGTTTTCTTAAAAAAATATGGATAAGAAAGGGAGACCGAAGGAATACAAAAAGAGGCAGAATATGAGTAGAGGGTAGAGGCAGAAGATGCAATTGTAGCAGTGAATGAAACAGAGGATATTCGTAGAGGGAGAATAAGAAAGTTGAGAATATATTGGGGAAAGGGCAATCGTATGAAAGAGTGGAAATCGTCCGGGAACATGAGATCTGTAGCTACTGAGAAGGGAATGTGATGGACAGAGGGGTGTGCGTTTAAGCACACATCAGAGTGATAAGAGAGTGATTGGTGCTCATGATGTGCGATGGGGATTGCAGAGACTTCTGGAAAGGAGAGTGTATGGGAGCAGCGCTGCGGGAGATGTGGTCTGCGCTGGAGGGGTCGTGTAATTGAAGAGGTGTGGGTGTAAGTGGAGGGAATTGATTCTGCTGCTATTAATCTGAGCGATGACTGAATACCTTAGGAATTTCGAGAGGGGAAAAGGAAGCTAACCATCGGTAAACGAACACCATTTCCTTGGCAACAACAAGAAACTTAACCGCTGTATGTGACGACTATGACTGTACAAAAACACGAACATAAAACTAAGGCTAATTGATATCGTACGGTATCATATCAACTGAAAACATGGAAATTTAATCATTATTTGTAAAATTTTCATGGAACTAATTTATTTTGCAACGGAAATCTTACTTCCTTTAAAATGAAATAAATATGAGCAAATTTTTTGTCTATGAATGTTGTTTATGTTTAACTATAAATTATTATGTTATATTGCATATTTGCATAGAAAGAAATACTTAATTGTGGGTTTCATATCTTTACAATCTTAAGTAATGTATCAGCGATACTGATAATTATAGTTACTTGAATTTCGATTTGTAAGCCCAGATGTTCCATGTTTTTCTTTGTGACATGTTTCCAAATAAAAGAAATATTGAGAAATATTATTTTCCATGCCATATTTTTATATTAATTCATATTTTATATGAATTCTTACTTTTTCCTGAATTCTTTACCTTTTAAATGTTTGATTTTTCATTAATAAAAAGGCAAGTGTTTTAAATGAGGTATCTTTGACATGAACTATTTATCGACGTTATATACTATCCGTATAAATGTTAGCATATATATCAATTTCCTCTAAGATACTTCAGTTTTATGGGACTTCATTTAAAAATATCCTGGTAAAATGCTTGACGCAAATATTTTCTACTTGACGCGGTCAGTCGATAAAATCAGGGACCTATTATCTTCCAGAATAAAACTGTAATGACGTAATAATAATCGTAAACCAAAACATTCTTCTCTCTGTGCAGTGTTGATTATTAGGATATGTTGTCATCTAATAATGTATATGTGTATGTACGCCATTATGCTGTACTTTTGTTTTTACGCTACTTCCGGTTTTACCCTTGTACATGTAGTTCAGTTCCTGCATGATCATTAAAGAGTTACAACGTGTTTTCTGTATCCAGAGTTTTACTCACGCATCGCTGTATAATCTCAACAGGTTATGGGCCCAGACGGTGTAGTGTGATTGCATTGCGAATCGAGCTTGTGTAGTTCATTTTGAGTTTCTATTTTAGATAATTTTTATTTTCGACTTAGAAACTGACTTTACGAAAATGGCTGAAGCACATGGTAATGGCTCGACGAACTCTTCGCTGCCGGCTATCTGTAAACTTGAGGGTAGGGAAAATTATTGTGACTGGAAGTTTGCCATGAGAATGTACCTGATACATGAAGACCTTTGGTCGTGTATTGAGGGGTACGACGAGGCGGATACAACTTCGCAACATGTGCGGGAACGGAAGGATCAGAAGGCCCTGGCGAAAATTTGTCTGATGGTTAAGCCTGCTGTGTATTCCCATGTTAGATCGGCAAATACAGCATTAGAGGCTTGGCAGAATCTCGCAATAGCTTTCGAAGATAAGGGGTTGAATCGCCGCTTGCGATTGCTACGATCCTTGTGCTCCATCAAATTAGAGAAATTTGCGACGATGGAGGATTACGTGAATGAAGTAATGAGTCTTTCCCAGAAATTAGCTGCCGTGGACAAACCCGTGGATGACGAATTTCTCGGAGCGATCATGTTACAGGGGCTGCCAGATGACTACGAGCCCATGGTGATGGCTTTGGAAAGTTCGGGGGCAACCATTTCCAGCGATTTCGTTAAGTCGAAATTGTTACAGGATGATAAGTGGGGTGCCGGAAGAGACAAAACGGAGTCTGCCCTGTTCGCGAAAGGGAGGAAAGCGAATCCGAAGACCGTACGCTGCTGGAATTGTGGAGAATCGGGGCATATAAAGCCCAAATGTCCGAAGAAAAATTCTTCTGTAGCAGCAGCACGATCGAAGCCAGGTATGCAGAGCATCGAGAGGAAATCCAGAGATAGGGCTTTTCTCGTCGCTCTTGGAGTTTCTACTGGATCCAATGACTGGTTTGTAGATTCAGGCGCCACAACGCATATGACATCGAGAAAGGACTGGTTGGGTAATTATTGCACGAAACCTGGATTGCAAGTGACTGTTGCGAATGATGAAAAGCTCACTGCGGAAGGTATTGGTGATGTAACATTGAGGTTTGATGGTGATAATGTCGTCACAACGGTTTCCAATGTTATATATGTACCTAATTTAAGAGTGAATTTATTATCTGTAAGCATGTTAATATCTAAAGGGTATGTTGTTGTATTTGATTGTAATGGGTGCAAAATTTTTAATCAAGAGGATGTCAATGTTGAGGGAGAGACAAATATGATTGCCTCAAATGTTGGTGGAATATTTCGCTTGAATGTTGCAGATGAGTGTGCAAATATTGCTTCTAATAGACACTCTTACAAGTTGTGGCACAAAAGATTGGGTCATTTAAGCAAATTCAAAATGAATGAGCTTAGGAATGGATTGGCTACAGGTATTTCTTTTGTTGATGAGAGTGATGATGATTGTAAATCATGTATATTGGGGAAGCATTGTAGGGCCACATTTAAAAGTTCTGGTCATAAATCCTCATCAAGACTTAGTCTTGTTCACTCTGATTTGTGTGGACCATTTCAGGTGCCTTCATGGAGTGGGGCTAAGTATATGTTAACTTTTGTGGATGATTGCACTCGTAAAATTTTTGTGTATTTTATAAAGAGAAAGGATGAGGTTTTTATGTACTTTGAAGAGTTTAAAGCTTTGGTTGAGAATGAGACTGACTTGAAAATCAAGTGTATTCGTACAGACAATGGGGGAGAGTATGTAAATCAGAGATTTACTAATTTTCTCAAGTTGCATGGAATTAGGCATCAGCTAACCATCCCATATGCTCCAGAACAGAATGGTGTTGCAGAGAGAGTCAACAGGACTGTAATGGAGAGAGTAAGGTGCATGATGGAGGAAGCTGGTTGCAATAAGAGAATGTGGGCTGAAGCAGCTAACACTGCTGTCTATTTGATTAATAGGTCTCCTCATAGTGCCCTGGTAAATACTGTTCCTGAGGAAAAATGGACAGGTAAGAAAGTGGATTTGTCTCACTTGAGGGTTTTTGGCTGTGAAGCATATGTCCATATACCTGATGAAAAAAGAAGAAAATTGGATGCAAAGAGCAAAAGATTTATCTTTGTTGGCTACTGTGAGTCATCAAAGGGGTACAGACTCTTTGATCCTGATAACCCAAGCAGGATATGTAGGGCAAGGGATGTTATTCATTTGGAGGATGAGTTCAATGCCAGTGTGGAGAGGGTTGTGCCTGTGGATTCAGAATTTCATATTCCTTTAACTGAGCAGGTTTCAAATAATGAGAGTCTTGATGGAGTTAGTCAAGATGGCTGTCCACCAGTAGATATTGAAGGACTTCCGCATGAGGAAGAACTGACAGAGCCGAGATACCCATTGAGGGAGAGGCAACCAAAGAAATTTCCTGATTTTGTGCTGTACCACACAGCATGTGAAGCCTTGGAACCAAGGACAGTTCAGGAAGCACTCTCGGGCAAGGAAAGCGCAAAGTGGAAAAAGGCCATGGATAATGAAATGAAATCATTTAAGGAAAATGAGGCCTGGGTTTTAGTAAGTAGACCCAAGAATAGGGAAGTAGTTAACTGTGGATGGGTTTTCAAACTAAAACGGGATACTCAGGGAAATGTTATTTGCTATAAAGCGCGATTGGTGGCTAAAGGCTATAACCAAGAGTTTGGAATAGATTATGATGAGACTTTTTCACCTGTTGTCAGACGATCTACCATAAGATTGCTTTTGGCAATGTCCTTGGAATTTGACCTCGAAATGCATCATTTAGATGTGAGTTCAGCCTTTTTGCATGGTGAATTGAAGGAGGAAATTTACATGCATCAGCCAGAGGGTTATGTAGTTGAGGGCAATGAGGACAAGGTTTGCCATCTCAGAAAAGCTGTTTATGGGTTAAAACAGGCATCCAAAACTTGGAACGAGAAGGTTCATAATTCTTTACTTGACTTAGGCTATAGGAAATCACTGTTTGAGGCTTGTGTATATTTTAAATTTAATGATAATTTAATTGTAGTTATAGCTGTTTATGTTGATGATTTCTTTGTGTTTTTTAATGATTTTGTTGAAGTAAGTAAACTGAAGAAGGAATTGAAACTTCAGTTCAAGATAAAAGATCTTGGTGACATTGAACAATGTCTGGGCATGAGAATTGTGAGGGACAGTGCAAAAGGTGAGATAAGGTTAGATCAGAAGCAGTATATTGTTGAAGTTTTGGAAAAATTTGGAATGGTTAATTCCAAGATTGCTTGTACTCCATTGGAAGCAAATTTAAAATTAGAAACTTGTGCTACTGATTGTAAAAAGGATGTACCCTTTCAAAGATTGGTTGGATCTCTGTTGTATCTTTCTGTCTGTTCAAGGCCAGACATTGCATATGCTGCTAATTACCTGAGTCAGTTCAATATAGATCATGGCAATGAACATTGGGAACATGCCAAAAGGGTATTAAGGTATTTAAAAGGTACCATTGATATTGGGCTTGCATTCTCCAAAGGTAATAGAAATTTAGTTGGGTATGTTGATGCAGATTGGGCAAGCAATGTGAAGGATAGGAAATCCTACACTGGTTATGTATTCAAACTTGCAAATTCTTGTATCTCATGGGAGTGTAGGAAACAGCGAACGGTGGCATTGTCCAGCACTGAAGCAGAATACATGAGTGTCAGTGATGCTGCAAAGGAGGCTATTTACCTGAAGGGTATTCTTGGTGAAATATTTGGTGAAGTGGGAGCGATTGATATTTGTAATGATAGTCAGAGCGCTCAAAAGATTGCTTGTAATCCGGTGTTTCACAATAGGACAAAGCACATTGATGTGAGATCAGGGAAGATGTTATCAGGGAAGCAATATCTGATGGTCATGTTAATTTAGTGTTTGTGCCATCTGAACAGATGATTGCTGATATTTTCACTAAAGGGCTTCATGGGCCAAAACATAAGTTCTGTGTGAATGGGTTGGGCATGAAGTGATAATGAGTGTGGTTACTCTGAACATTATTAGTTGAAGGGAGAGTGTTGATTATTAGGATATGTTGTCATCTAATAATGTATATGTGTATGTACGCCATTATGCTGTACTTTTGTTTTTACGCTACTTCCGGTTTTACCCTTGTACATGTAGTTCAGTTCCTGCATGATCATTAAAGAGTTACAACGTGTTTTCTGTATCCAGAGTTTTACTCACGCATCGCTGTATAATCTCAACATGCAGTTCAGGCAGATTGAGAGTCTGTTTTAAATACTATCGAAGCGATGAATATATTTTATATTTTCATCGGGTGAATACCACCGTACCCTTTTCAACTTTTTTTGACTGTTGCCTTCCGGAAACATCACTTATATTATTTCAGTTTCATTTGAGTGAACAAATCAGGGATAACAAGAATTATCTCTTAAACCTTTTATTCTCTTGCAATACATCCCTCTTTATACCACAAGTTAGGTCGGTATTTTATATGCCACAAAGAACGTTACGAGAGAAATATTATATAACCTCCAATATTGAAAGTTATGTAAACCCGAGCCTTAAATTTCCAAAATTCTTTTTATGTGCTAAAGAAGGAAGATGAATAGAAGGAGAGAACTGGGAAGGAGAGGGAGGGGAGATTCGGTTGAATGCCTAAACGGCCGATAAAAATGAAAAAGCGGTTGAAAAAATTCAAAAAGCCACCTCATTTGGATTAAAGACACACAAAAAGGGAAGGAAGAAAGTTCGAGGAAAGCAAAGAGAGAGAGTTGGTTGGAAACATTTGGGGAGGTGAAGAAAAGAAGAAATTTTACGAAATTGGAACTGTGCCTTATGCGTTCAGAGGGGATGACTAAGAAATGGAAGGGGGAATTTGATATGCAATGACTAATCAAATATGACTTTCGAGAAGTCAGCATTTGTGCAGTTGAAAGTTTTCGGAATTGGATGGAAATAAAAGAATATCAGAGACGTTCGCAAAAACGCTGATGTCAAAATTATGCAGAGCTAATTGGCTGGAAATGAAAAATTGGAATATAGTCGATTCGGAAGAAGAAGCCGGAAAACAGAAGGAGAAAGAAAACATTTGGATCATTTAGTCGGATAAGCGAATTAGCAATTAAGTATCGAACGATAACAATGTAAGAGTGATGAAAATTAAAGTACGGGAATTTGTAGCGTAAAGCAAATCATAATGAGAAGAGACCCGGTAGAATTTCTTTTTTATGCTCATCATAAAAAATTTAGGATTATTACTGTAAACATAGTTCAGCAGCGTTTGGCTTTGCAGCACAATCATTGATTTCTTTCCCTTTTCTCTGCTTTCTAAACATCGTTTCGTAGGCATAGTGATTGTTTGGCATTTTTATATATAACACATAATTTTCAACGTTTATTGATTTCTTATTGTGTTGGATTGAGAGGCTGATTACTTCTTTTCGGCATAAAGAAAATATTGAAATATGTTTTGTATCAATAGAGATGGACTCTTAAATAGTGCAATGAATTATGTTGGAATGAGGATAAGAAGATTGTATTTAAGAATTAGAAGACGGTTGAACAATACATCCTCTACCTTCGCGGTCCATGAGCGAGAAAACGGTCACCACAGCTCACTTCCCTTCAAGCGGAAGGGAAGTGAACCGTTACTCTCTCCTCACCCTTCATTCTAAACTTTTATAAACTGTATATATATACTCGCAGTTTCTTCTATATTACCACGAGATTTTGTAACTTATCCAAACCCGGCCGTTTTGCTTTTTAAATTAGACATTTTTTCTTTGCTTTCATTATGTCTTTCCGCGAAGTCTGGAAAGCTATGATAGATTAGATAGATGATGGAACATCATCTTATCAAGAAAATTTCACCGTTAGATTTCCGCTAATCCTTAATTTGGAAGAAATTCGTAATAAGCTCAACCTACTTTTAATCCCTTAAAATATCTTTGAAATCTTTGCAGCGACCCAAAGGAAGTCAATTTTCGAAAAGTGAAAACTCTGCGCTGAGACGCCGCCAAAATTTCGCTCGAACGCAAAGCAGGATAATATTGACAAAAAATCAAGCAAGGAAGATGAAAGATGGATTGGAAGAAGGAGATGAGATAGCAGAAACCATACATGAGGAAGACCCCAGAGTCCATATTGCATAATGTAGAAATGGGATGGCATTCTGTGAAGACGGGAAGCATGAGAAAGAAGGAAGGGAAAGTTGTGAAAGAGTTGGAAGAGGAAACAGGAAGTTGGGCGAATATTACACGAGGAAAGGAAAGAAGGAAAGAATGGAGGGATAGTATGATTGAAGAGAGGATGCGTGAAGATAGGAAAAAGGGGAACGCGGAGTAAGTAAAGAAAGGTGGAGCTAGTTGACGGAAGATGGATAGCCTACGGGAAAGCAACAAAAAAGAAACGCAATTTCGAACAGAAGTGCCATGGGTTTCTAACAAGTTCCTGCCTTATATATCCAATTCACCCACAGAGAAACAAATAGTGAAATGGAAAAATTACAATTCGTAATGGAAAAATAAAAAAAGGATGAGGAAGAAAAACGAGAAACGAACCTCCTCGAAATTTATTCTGTGATAATACAATTAAAATGTTTACCTCGTTCGTTTGCGACGCGTAGGCATGTGAAAGAATTTTGAATGATCATTGTGAATTCAGGACAGGTGTTTGATTATGTAAGCTTCCATCCCTTTCAGTTTTCTTTAATTAAAGTTTCGGAATAGAAAGAGCTCTATAATAATTTGAGAAAAGAGGGAAAAACAAACGCATTTGTAAATTCGTCAGCGGAATATTTATCTGCATCCTGTTTCGACGAATTACTTTTCCACGAAAGAATCGAGTAATTTGTTTTCTTTTCACTTCGTCCCATTCCTTTTCCAACATTCTGGAGAATTTTAATTAAGGTCAGCAGGAAACTTCGAATCTTAAATTTTCAATCTACCTCTGAGTAAAATGGACGAAATAATTGGTAATCTTGAGTTAGAGAGAGAGAGATAAATTATCACGTAACTTTACCAATTTTTCCATAGTGTGAAAAATCTTAGTGTAAGACAGAATATGATTATTATGTTTGAACTTGATCAATCTTACCTATATAAGACTGAAAGTCTCCAAGAATTACCATTAAAATATCCATAACTCTCGTTAGTTACGTGTATATTGGTTTAATTAGGATTTTCGATCTGATGATGGAAAAAATATATTGCTGATTATTCTATTGGCAAATAGCGCATTGACTTCGAAATTAATAAAATGATTTTCTCCTGTTTGAGCTGACTTTGACTGAGTAAAGATTAACAAGCACAAATTCGTTTAAGGAAAGTATTTCTACTGGTTAGATTGACTTAAGCATAAGCCAGGGTACGATAGGTATTGAGTATGCGTATTAAATTTAAAAACGCTTGTTTTTTCCGAAAATATTTTCCTCGGAGAAATAGATAGTAAATATTAATCTACTATAATGTCGAAAATATATTTAAATCCGGATATTTCGTGTATAGTTATTGCTGTGCAATAGGCAGAGCTATCTCAAGTCTACGAGGTAATCAACCTTGAATTGTGCTTTTATAGTATAGTTAACTAACGAGTAATTAATGCCGAGGAGGTTTTGTCTTGATAAATAAGAGTATGTCACACGAGTTTCCCAACTAAAGCTCATAAGCAGATGAAAGGACTCAAAGCGCGAAAGAAGAGAAAAAGGAAGATTTGAAATCATAACATATCCATAATTGTATACACGAGTCATGATTTAATTAATTTTAGTCTTGACACTAGTAAAAAAGGTCTTTCTTTCATAATTTTACTGCTGCTTAATTAATAATTTTTCTTTCTTATTTTATAATGTTACCATTTCTAAGCTTACAAATGATTCAGGGTAGAAATAATTAATGAAGCAGAAATCCACATTTTAGTATGGACCTTGTAATCTGAAAAGTTATAATGAACCATAATTGTAATTTCCTTCAAATCCAATTAAAAATAAAATTAAACTCTTAAAAGTAAGAAATGTTCCTATGCCTCTATAGATTTTAGAATTCTACATCAAAGAAATCTTGGTAAGGTTTTGGTACGTTTGTGCATGTCATGGAAGATATCATTCAGTTCCTTTTCAGTTTGATGTATGGGAGGTCTGTGCAGTTCATACAAATTTTTAGAGCGGAAATATGTAAATTTTATTCTTCTTTTGCCGTTACAACGTGCAATCGAAGAGACAAAAGAAATTGGAAAATGGATGAAAATGACGAGGATTACGGAAATGGTAAACAAAGTAGTTCTAAGCCCATGGGATTACCCCAAAGTGCAGTTTTTCTAGCCCTGCTTAACCAGATAAAGTAGAAAAAAATGAGAATGAAACATGGAGAAGGTACGTCAGGAAAGATGAGATAGGAAAGAGAAAAAAGTAAAGCCGGGAAATTGCATTTTTCAAACTCCTTTTGTCATCTTCTGCTGTTTTTCCCAAACGGACGGACATAAACAGAATTTAGCCTGCAGCCTCGCGCAGGAAAAGTATTTGACTAAGCGTTTCCCTTCCTTCTCTCCACGACAGTTTTTCGAAAAAATGTTTCCCTACGAATCATTTTTTGCCCCATTCCCAAACAAAGATGTAATTCCACATAGAATCCGAATAGATGAATACGAATTTGAGCTTAGTTTGTTGTCGTTGTGTTCGTTCGTTTTCTTTGAAAGAACCAAAAGCCTTTGTTGTGATTCTTGATGTTTTGTATTCGGATACTGATAAAAATTTCAAAGTTGAATTTATTCAGGACCCATCGACAAAAACCTTAATTTGCAAACTTATTTTGGACGAAAGAATTGGTTTTCTCAACCTATTGAGGTAAAGTGTATATTTTTAAGGTGCAATTAGAAGAAAAAATAAGAAAGGATGTAAATAGATGAGGAAATGTCAAAGTGGCTTCTACCTGAGTAATATTATTACTATGATTGTGGATTATATATCATTGTATATTATGTATTATTTAATCTTTCCTCATATAAAATAATTGGGGAAAATAATAGTGTGTGTTGGGAATAACTATGACTATTCATTAATTTCCGATTTGTATGCAAATGCATTCCTGCATCATTTAATATAGTAGATAACGTAATAGAAAGAACCAGCACTAACTGCATTATTCAGAGTTTTTTTGTTATTTGGTACTGGACCTTGTGGAAAAGCATGTAATTAGGAATAATGGATTTTGATTTATTCAGTGGATTTTATAGTTCAGTATGTAAATGTGTGTAATATTATTTTCATCCACGTCTGATTCGTTGCGAATGAATAACCATTTACGTAAGTTCCATGATGAGTCAAAATTGCGACCTTCAAAATAATCGCTCTTGGAAAAAAATTGAACTAACTAAAACTGAATTTAGCATAGAATTTGAATTTTTGTGAATGCTCCTATTTTATGAAGAAAATCGAATAAATAAATCGAGTAGTATTTTCGGCTGTTGAGATAACAATTCCTTTAAGATGTAGATATATTTGTGAGTCGAAGCATCTAAAAAGTTATATTCTTAGCACTCATAGTAAAATCACCTCAGAAAAAAAAACAGAATGAGACATCCTAAGGTTATCAGGATAAGAGACTTGAAATATTTTCATTAACACCCCTGAAGTGTGTGCTTCGTAAATCGATGCATCTAAAGTCCTTATTTTAAATTTCTAAAAGCAACATTAATCGTAATTTAATATTTATGATGCATGGAGAAGTACATTATTATCTGAGAATTTTATCCAAGTAAGCGTGTTAAGCGCTTTGACAAAGATACAATAGAGCGATAGAGCAACTACAACAGTGTCTAAAGAGATCATAATCGTTGCCGGAAGCTTCTTCAAATGAGGGAAATTTCCTTATTATGAGACGGAAAAGCAGTTTTACTATGGTAACCGTTCTTGCTGTATGATAATTCTCCGAGGGGAGCGAATGCTTGGACTAGGAGCGACTACCCGAACATATTTCCATTTCATGACCATGATATTTTTGGAGAAATAATTAACCGCGCTTTCCGCCGGAGCAGTCGGTCATAACTCCAACGTAGCACAATAGGAATGTGCACACGAGAAAACTCGATGCTCACCCATGTTTAATGAGGAAAGAAAAGGCTCTGTCCAAACAGGTAACTCGCTGGCAAATAATTACGGTAAACGGCTTACGGAATGCGCAAAGAAACAGTTTGGCCTCGCGACTGGATCGCCGCTCCGTGCGCCTCCCTCGGGGAGAAAGGGAAATCCCGAAAACAGATGATGAACGGCGGAATCCCGAAAGAAATAACTGCACTCTCCGTCCTCACACACTCAATTGGCACGTATTCGCTTAAGGAAATGGGACTGGCGTCTTACCAGCTACATCTCGTCCATTTATGTACACCCACGAACGAAAAAATGACTAAAAAAAGAAATCGCGCGGGAGACTGCATTTTCCCTCCGCCGAAGACACGTCCACTCTCTGCGAAAAAAACGAGTTTCACCTTCCCCAACTCACTTCCTTTAAATACACAGGGGATATTCATCCAGATGGGCAAAAGAAAGATTCAAAAGAAAAACGGCGAGAGAAAAATGAATACCTCGCCCTACGAATAAAAAAACGCGAAAACGGACCGCATAGGCATTCCTTTACAGAATGCATGTCCCTCGGTACGTGACCGAAAGGACAATAGGAATGAAGAGGGAGCATATGTGTACAGAAGGAACCGTGGCGGGGGATAAATTGAACGGGAATTTCGCCGGGGGAGGAGAGAAGGGAGAGGAAGGAGAGAAGGAAGGGGTAATGAGAGGATGAAGGAGAGAAAGAGAAGGAATAAAGGAAAGGAATCTGAAAGTACCAGGCGCCAGGGAGAAGAGAGGAGGTTCATATAAAAGAAGGAAAAAGCGGGAAGTGTGAGGAGCGATGAGAAAAAGAAACGGGCTGAAACAGTTCGATACGCTGCGTGTTTAATGTCATCAAGGAAGTTCAAAAGTATGAATATGCTTTGCAAAATTTGAGGTTTTCCTGTCATCTTTTAGAGTCGTTTTAAATTCATCTTAAAGATATGAATAGAATGGTATCTTTTGAATGTATCCTCTGTTATTTCGGTAGAGGTATTCCAAAATTCGCTACCACATAGATGCCTGAATATAGATATGAATATAGCCTAAATTTATGCCATTTCGTAGTATTTGATGGTCTTTGAACTCAGCATCTGGGAGGACAAGAACAAAAAATCAAATTATACAACGGCATCGAAATATTTGAAAAGTATTATTTACCTTCAAATATTGAAAAGTCATAATTTACAAATTTAAATTAGGTGAAGTTTTGGTATGCTATTAAAGTATCATGATATTGAAATGTGCATACTCAGTAGATGTAATAAACGTCGTGTCGTGTCGTTTTAGAAATTAGAATCTCTTCTTTGTAATGGCTGGTTGCTACAATATATAAATATGAAATATATTTTAGAAATACTTCTTTTACAGTATGGAATTTAACGATATTTATCTTTAAAAATTTATTTTTATGATTCATGCTATTATGTTAAATGCAGAGTGGTGCTCTACTTTCTCTACAAAAACTATATTTGTCTTGAATAAAATACTACCAGGTTTCAATAAATAATAATTATCAGATGATGATTCTTTGAATCTTGGTCGTTTTATTAAAGAAATATATAGAAAGAGGAAGAGTTCTGTCTCTCTTCTTTCTGTATGACAGATATTTCACGACTAACCGCCGCTTACTGTGAATTTAATTGATTCTTCAAATTAAAGTTTATTGAAATTCATGTATCAAATAAGAATTATGAATAACTAACAATAAGCTTTCATTTTACGATTTCTGAAAATGCATTGAAGAGATAAAAATATTCCAATAAATCATAATTGGTACTTACAGGCTCCGGAGATCAAGGTGCATTGGTAACCTATTTATCGCAGAGTTTAATTCAGTTCCTTGACATATTAAGAACGCGCATTTTGTGAATATTCAGCATAGTACAGTAGACGGTTCCGTAAAACTGGAAAACGAACAACACCTCACTAACTCAACGAAAATCTTTCGCCTCAAACAGCCGGCGTAACCTTAGGAATGGGAAAGTGCGGTTTTTTTAGGGAAGTGGGAAGGAAGTAAAGGAAGGGAAGACACGTGGGAAAAAATACAGGAATGTAGAAGGCATAAGAAAATATAGGTCGAGTGGGGAAATAACCTACGTAGAAGAGTAGCAAGAAAAATAAAAAGGTTTATGCAACCCGCGACGATCATTGGCGTCAGCTTCCCATGCCCACGTGCCACAAGGGACGGAAGAGAGACCTCCCCTCTCGTCATCCATCTCCAGTCGATCTGCATGCATACTTCATGCTTTGCGCGCGGGGTGAATGGAGGAGGGCTAAAGACGACTGCCTGAGGGACGGAATAAAACATGACGAAATACCCTCCGCACTTCCCCCACTCTCATCCATCCATCCATATCTTCGTTTCCTTCTCACAATGGCAAAACCTACGCTTTCCTCCCTCCCTCATGCCTGCTATATATTTCGACATTGATAAACAAAACTTTTTTTATGCATCCCAGAACTTTTTTCCCCGCCTTATTTGTTTTGCCGAGATTGGCTTTTTCAGATTACGCGTCCGTATTAAAAGTTTGTTACGGAGGCCATGAATGCGTTCCTCGTGGTTTTAACGGTACGTCCTTGTGGGAGCGACTGTGTCTCGACAGCGCTTAAGTTTTATAAAAGGTCAATCTCCATAAATACGCTCCAAGTGACTCCCTCGATACGGCGAACGCGAGCCGACTCCAAATGTGCGCCTGAACGCTTTCTTATGTTAGCGCAGCACTTTCTCGGAATCGGGGTTTTTTGAAAAGATGGAGAAAATTATCATACTGATCGGTTATGTCCCGGGAGATCTTTGTAAGGTTGTGACGAGATTTGTGAAAGTTTTTTAACTGATGTGCGGACAATATTATCTTGCTGGTCAACGATTCGTTGAGTTAATGCTAAAAGTATTTCGACAGATGTGGTCATTACGAACATAAAGTCTCTCACCGGAAATCGAACCCGGGACCGCAACATAGTCGAACACGCTCCCTACTTGGCTATCTAGGAGACCTCATTCGTTTTCATATTAAATTTAGCATGACTCTGGATTACCTATTTTTCATGTTTCGATATTTTAGACATGAACAATGACTCCTGTTAAAGAGAATCATGAAGTTATCAAAAGTAACTATCCATAATTTAGGCTAGTCAAAATGAAACAACTAAACAAACAAAATAAAAAATCGCAAATTGTTCAGAGTTACGTAGAAAGAATACTGATTAAAAACACTCTCTTCACACTAAACACACTATTACTCTCTTTAAAATTACAGGTTTGTTTCAAAAATAAAATATTGATAAAATATAATTTTCTTGAAGGAATAATTTACTCTGACGATCTAGGAATAAATATCACGGAGCACTTTGAAAAGTATAGCAGATTAGCTTAAAAATGAAAAATTCCGACAAATATTGAGAATTGTTTGGAATTTTTGAGTAAGAACTTTTCAGTATCGTGTTCGTATTATCATGTTGCTTTCTATAGTCTTATTTTCATTCGCCTCTAAACTGTATCAATAATAAGTCTTCTGCAGTTTGAGATCACTCGATACAGTTATACTTTCCCACTCTGATCTTCTCAATGAATTTAACAGGTTCGAACTCGATGCATAAACTCGCTCGAGAGCTATAAATAAAGGAAAAAGGCTCCGTTATTTATTTGGATCGCTTTTGAGACATACGGATCATCCGTTCCGTGGCGTATCCCTTGATCCGTCAGACAGATGAAATTCCTTAAAACGCGATCTATTATTCAGACTGCGATTCCGTGTCGTAGGGTCTATTTCCACACGTTTATTTCTCTCGCAGAATTGACGTCGCGGGCATCTTCCTCTTCCCACCCGCATAAATCGCAGCGAGTAAAATAATGCCATTATCGTGATTTATACTGAACTTCAGAGGAAAACGTCCACTCTGGAAAATGATTTGAACCCGTACCAAGTTGTCGAGTTAGTTTGAGGCATTGCTCCCAAGCGCACCTGGCAACCGCGCCAGAAGGGAGGGGGTGAAGTGAAAGGAGGATCTCAAAGGGAAGGAGAAGTGAAAGTGAGACGGAAAGCTATAAAATACTCGGAAAGAGAGGCACGGCATAGAGAGACTCGTAAGAACGAAGGTATAAAAAGTAAACTGCCTAGGAGATGGGTCAGATAGGGGAGAAAATCGCTCCACCTGTTTTATAAAGCGGTATAACATGTAATTTTATTTGACGCTGATCCACTCGAGATGGCTGTGATGGATCCTTGGATTTCCGGCATCTCAAAGCGCTCCCGTTCACGATTTATGCTAAAACACGGTGTCATGTTGTAAACCTGTCACACTGGAATAAGTCCACCGGAATTTTCTTCCGCGGAATAAAAGCAATACGATTAGGAAAACAAGAGAGAAATCCCATGATTTATATAGAAGTATGCGTAAGGGTTAAGGTTCGCACGTAAAATAGATGAGTGTAATAAATAAAATAGGATCAAGATAAAAATTAGAGTTAACTTAGAGCCACGAAGATATATTATTCAATGAATATAAACCATCGTCTGTTCAACGAACACATATATAGAAAGATTTGAATGTATTAACTGATAAAATTATGAAATAATTTGATGTGTGTTCGGCTGAGTTAAGCTCGGCTATAACGACAGCTCCTGATTTCAGACCATGTAACTCGTGGTACCTTAGAATGAAATGATTTCACTACAAATATTTTATAGTTTACTTTATGCTGAATTTACTAGACTGGTTCGTTCCTCAGAATCGTCCATTAGCATCTTCTCTGGTAAGCCACTTTTCCGAATATTGAAAATCACGGAGAATTTTCCACCTTTTTCCTCGCATCACTCTTTAATATATGATAATAACTGACTTAAATGGCCATGTAGGCTGATTTTTAAAATTAATGCTGAAATAAAGCTAAAATTAACGATGAATTGAGTGGGAATTAATAAGAAGAAGTACATAGGTGGAATCCTGATTTCGAGACGAAACTTGTTTCGCGTAACAGAGAATTGAATATAAAAAATAACTGTTTTCTTCTTAGGGGAATCTCTCCACTAGCTCGAAAGATATGGTTGTTTAAATATACCCTCAAAAGTAGTTGATAAGATACCTAATGCTAAGCTTCTTCAATGGCTGCGAAGACGTCGCGGGAATCGCAGGCCTATTTGTTTGACTGTCAATACAGTCGGAAACCTCCGGGATGCCGAGGGTTTCGACTGTTTTGTTGACCGTGACCGAACTTGTAGGCCACTGTGGCATTGTGGTCATCGTACTTGTGCAAGTAGTAATCCGCGTATATAACAGCAAAACAAACACTCTTGTCGTATCTCTAATTAAGCATACGAGACAAGTGTAAAAAGAGAAGCATGATTAGATCAACTGATTCACCGGTAGGGTGAAGATATGATGAGATAAAGTGACTAATCATAAGAGCAGAGATGAGCAGGAGCCATCTTCCAGAAAAAATTTCTTTGAACCCCTGAAAATAAACTTTGGAAATATTTGAAAATTGGAACAGTCACTTTAACCACTCGGCCATTCTGATGATACGGAGACCTTAACAGAAGTAGGCTATAATTCAACAAAGAGGCTGGTTACTACAGCAAGCGCCCGCCAGATAATGACATTTACACTAAACCCAGCGAGCCGCAGTGTGGCGTATGGGAGGGGATGTGAGCACCTACTGACTTGTCACTGGTTAGCTGCATCTAATCGGCTACTTTTGAAGGTATACTTAAACAACCATATTTCACGAACCAGTAGAGAGAAACACTTAGGGAAAAACGGTTATTTTTTAGATTCAATTTTCTGTTACGCTAAACAAGCCTCGTCTAAAATCGCGATTTCACCTGAGGACCTTTCCTTGTGAGCTAAAACTAAAAAGAAGGTGAATAGGATTGTAATATCACACTTTTGTCTAATTCCTGAGAAATAAGTCTTTAATATACTCTAAATATAAATTTCTCTCAATATACTCCTGAAGATCGATTACTAGTTTAACGATATCTTTAGGAGGGAATCCTATCACTCTATTTTACGGGCACATCTTATTAACATCGTGTTTTATTTGTTCCCTTTATAGCCCTTGTAACCACGGGAGCTCCATAAAACTATATTACCGTTATTGTTTTCAGGCCTTTCACATTAAACGTTAAACGAAGTCAAGAGGATCAAATTTACCACCTAGCGCCCGTTGTAAAATGATTCTCATAAAAATTCAAAATTACCGCATGGAAGAAAAAATTGACAAACTTTTAATCGCGTGTTATAGTATTGATTTAAGTCCATGCTATTATGAAACTTCGGAGTTATAACTGAATATTAATTTTACCGCACTTATACTCTTCAGAAATCCGCGAATGAGGATAGGTGGTTACAATAAAATCAACTGATTGGCGGGTCACTTTGTGGTATTCCATGACAATATGGAAGAAATAAACAGGAACCACTTTTCGAAAATGAACCTAGTTCCTAATTTATTTAAGATAACTAAGCAAAATACCACACACAGAATACAAATTATTAAAATTCACGACATGTTTCGACGCGTAAGCGTCATCTTCAAGTGAAGAAGCAGCCAGAACCAACGTATAGATTACGTTGGTTCTGGCTGCTTCTTCACTTGAAGATGACGCTTACGCGTCGAAACATGTCGTGAATTTTAATAATTTGTATTCTGTGTGTGGTATTTTGCTTAGTTATCTTAAATAAATTAGGAACTAGGTTCATTTTCGAAAAGTGGTTCCTGTTTATTTCTTCCATAGGTGGTTACCGTAGCTCAGAAAAAAAAACATAATACGTAATCTTTCGCGTTTTATTTCAGCAGAGAAATTAAGAAAAACAAATTCTGGAATAGGGTTCTGTTATCTCGAAGATATGCGAATTAATTGCGAATTTAAATACCTTTAAATTCTCTTGAAGAGATTGATGAACTTTCTTAGATTGTATCTACCTTTCATGTTTGGAGAAACAGATTTGTTAAGATATTTGAATTATCCTTTTAATTACCTTATCTTTTTACGCCATGATTGTCAGGTACGTTTCCGAAACATAAAATAATTTCAGTTTCTTGAAAAATTTTCATAAATACTTCATGGATGTTCAAGACATTTGTGGCCAAACTGAAGCAAATGTTTCATTCTATGACATGAATAATGTTTAATTTATATACAAGTTTGTCTCTTTTTTGATCTTAGGAATGATTTCATTCTAATGTACGTATACATGTCTTGCTTTATTGATAACAGTATATCGAGTACTTGAGTATATTGATTATAGTATTAAAGTATCTCAAATCATAACTAAGAAATATGTTTCTAATACCTTGTATATTAAATGACATTAGATCGCAATAGAGTAAAAATAGCTTCAAGTATGCTAAAGACTAACGAAAGAGCATCCGAAAAGAAGGAACGGAATCCTGAGTCAGCATTCGTGTGAATGGAAAAGAAGGACATATGAAATTTTATTTCGAGCGTTTGAACTGGGAAGACTATAAATTATACATGGGTCTCGCGTACGACGGCAAAAAATTCGTATATACGAGATATCCTTTTACAGCCCTAAGAGGGACCCGATTCCTTTTCCGCATTTGGCAATATGAATAATATTAGGCCCCGTTCTTTGAAGCTCTCCTCGTATATATATTCATGAACGCCATACCGGTTGCATCGATACAAGAAGTATATCTAAATATCTAATACGATTCAACAAGTATGCTCCTCGTCTTTAGGTAAAGATGAAAGGTTACATTCTAAAGGAAAACGCCAAAAATCGCCGCTGCTTGAAGCGGAATAATTTTATGGTACTCTACAATTGAGTTGGTACAGATGGTTATTTAAATGCTTTGAATTTAGTGCAATTTACTTTGCATATTTAAGAGGGCGAGTATATTGCTTTTTAAACTAATTTCAGAATATCAGAGTGTCTAATTTAAAAAACGTCATTTTTCAAAATATAAAATGCGTAAAAGACAGTTTTAAAATAAATTGCAGCAAAGAGGACGATAATTCGATTGAGAGAAGAGTTGCTGTAATTTTGCCAAATCTTAACATAAATACCAATAATTCCACAAAATATTGAAATTTACAAATAACGAAGTAGGACAAAAGACTATCAAAAATTTCATAATTTTGCAGTCCAAATAACCTATTTCCGGATGAACAGTTTCAATATTACCATTACACTTTATAGGAACGAATTCAGTTTGATTCTGTGTACAATCCAGAGTTAGAGCCTGCAGTTCGTGATAGTGTGCCATCAGGAGAAATAAAGAATAAAAATCTGCGGTAAATATAGAAGTCGCATTTCTATTCCTTCTGACTCTGTATATTTGAGAGCGGGATCATTTTTAGGCCAGATTTCATTTCATCACCAATACATAAGAGTTTTTGCAGAATTCACAAAGCATTTGGCCATAAAAAAAAGAAATAAGCGAAATCTGCCTCCAGATCGTGTTATTACTGAGATATTGTCAGCTGCATATCGCGCTGAATGATTGCCATAGCCTACGGTGAAAAAATTCCCTAACTGAACGTTTCGAAATCCTTTATCGCGGAATATTGACTCGGAAAGTCGTTCTTTAGCATTCGACGGGTCGTGGAATGCTCCTAAAACTGAAAGGGATGAAAACATTCTTTTTTCGGGAAACATTGATGGACACGCGCCAATAAAAATTAAAATTCATTATTTATCGCTTCGTGATCCGGACGGCTTTATTTTCACCCAGTTTTACTTTTTTCATCCCTGGAGTTATCGTCGAAAGCAATCGGCTGGTGTCGGGTGACTACATATGCCGCCCGAGAGAAAAAAATATATTCACATATTTGGCAACCGCACGGCTTGGAAAAATGGTATATTTTTCTTTCGTGGATAGAAGCCAAATATACCGTAGGCGCGCGCGATGCGGATGGTGGAGAAAATACATATTTTGGAGAGATAAGGGTGAAACATGTGGACTTACTTTCTGCCATGCAGCCACGTAGCTCCACACGTAGGCAAACTGTTCGTCGGTGCACGGAATATGGCAGGATGCGCAGCTGGCTGGCAAACACCGGGGGCATCAGCCGGTGGCTCACCACTGTCGCCGTGTCGCTGTTGCCGCTGAGGATCTGCTCGAACAAGAAAAGGGATACGTCATTCGAGTGGATAAAACGTAGATTATAGCGGTCTATGGCGCAATATGGGATTTTTTGCCCTCCGGGGATACCAAGAAAAAGTTGTCCCAGAAAACGACTGGGTTAAAGATTTACGTACCTAAAAATGTAAGGGGAGATTAAAAGAGTTCGGAGATTGGCAATGAATCATTCTCGTAAAATAGCTTCATTTGACATGTTCTTTCGTTGGATAATTTTTAAGTTGTATAAATAGTGTTTGTATAAGTCGGTTTAAATATCAAGATAGAATATTATATTTATAATACCTATACATAAATATATATCATAAATATAATATCCCTTCTTGATATTTACAGACTTGAGATGTAACATAAACATAAATGTAAAGATATATCATAATAAATCTACGACAATTATGGATAACCTCTCCGAAGGTTTAGAAATTTGTATTTATATGATCCTAAATAATAGCATAGCATTCGTAATTCAAGGTAATGGAAAAATCAGAATTTAAAGATAATCATTACTACATTGTCCATACGCATATGTAATGTATGAGTGTTATCGTTACCTTTTAATTTTACGATATCTGCGAGAATAGTTAGTTATTCTTGAGTTTGATTTCTTTTAACGACGGTATGCAGTGATTACTAGTAATAAAGTGGTGTTGCATACACCAATAGAAGTCACGATGATCTTCAGATAGCATTTATTCACAGTTGCATTTCTGAAGGAGTTCCACCCCTTCAGGGAAAATTTTTCTTCCTCCGCTATGTCCCAGAAATGTTTTTTCCTCACCAAACCCGTAAGGAAGAAAAACCTACAAGAAATCACGCATTTCATAGCGCGAGGAGAAGCTTTCAATGATTCTCGAAGGAACCCACTTTGTAAGTGAAATAGCCTTTCAAAAATCCGCTCAGGCCATCAAAGAAAATCCCCCAACCCTTTGAAGGAACGCGCTATGTTAAAGCTAGCGCCGAAGGCATAAAAATGGTAAAGTGCAGAGAGAAGGAAGAGGTGAGGGTAGGTTTGGAATATAGAGGGGGAGGAAATGAAGAAGTGGGGGATAACGGCAAACGCGCTACAGGAATTTCACGTTAAAGTTGGGGCAGCTCTTTTAGCAGAGGTCACACGGCACTTCGCTTTCCTCGAGAGGGTCGCAGACAAGAGTGTTGGACTTGAAAAAAGAAAGGAGAGAGAGAGAGGCTAAGAGGTGTAGAGAGAGAGAGAGACTGCTTCCCTTCGGAATAAATGAAAAGGCCAGACGGTGAGTCCCAGATCGTGTATGTCATACGCGTTAGTCCCAAAAGCACCCAGGAGGAACGTCTGAGGGCGGTCCAAGGTATGCACAAGATGGGGAGGGGAATAATGGAGTATGGAAAGGGAATCCAAGAGGCAGATGAAAATGGGAAATTTCTAAGGGGATTACAGGAAGAGAGTTCTAAGAGATATAATGAGCTAAGAGAACTGAACGCTAGGGAATGTATCTGCATCTAAGGGATAAATCACTAACGACCCTTAACCAAGATTGTGATGGATGTCGAAGGAAACGGATAGAAACATAATTTTAGAAGTGGGTGGACACATATGGAATGAATCTATTCCAGGTCAAGGGTGACATTTTTCTCTTGCTAGTAATGTCATAGAAAATTATTATAACATTGATTATTGTACAGGAAAAACTGCTACTGTTTACTGCTCAATGAGTTAACTGAAATGCAATTATAATAACTTAAATTTATGTATTCGACCATCTCTGTGAATACAACGAAGAAATCTCAATTTAGCATCTTATTTAAGGAAACTATATGACGGCAATATTCATCGAAACTGGAAAACTAATTATCAACCTTGACCTCATTATATTAGCAAAGGTTTCAAGGAAAACATAGTGGAAAAGGTTTTGAAAGGTTTCATTTGTTGCGTCCTTGAATTAAAGCAGAGAAATGAAATCCACGTAATCAATCGGAGGAAATGGAAGGTTGAATGATAATTGAATCGCTGAATGGAAAGATAAAGACTATTTATTTTTCGAATCTGCAAAAATTCCTCAAAGTCGAGCCTTCAACCAATTTTTTCATAAATTGCTCAGTAGAATCAAATTCCAAGAATACGCTATAAACCACTTGGCCGTAATTTGCAGCATTGGTATATTTAGACAATTTTCACAGCCAAGTCAGATTAACTGTAGAGTTTTTCCGATTTATCATGGGGATAGCCATGTGGGCAGCACGTTCGACTTCGATGAAAGCGGTCCTGTGTTTGATACCCGGAGGGAGACTATCTGTGAAATGGCTAAAGCTGTCGAAGTACTTTTAACGACAGTACTATCACTGACTTATCATAATTAAAATCTGTTGAAGCTCATTTTCCTTTATCAATATACTTTTTCAAGGAATGAAATAATTTTAAGAGCAATCTGTCACAAATATATCGAAGGTGTGGAATAAATTTATCAATATCAGTCAATAATCAATCAATACATTTCGTTTTCTAACTTAAGTTAGAAGATTTATACGATGTACTTATATAATTTTTTTCTACTAATCATACCCATACAATAATCTAGACGCACCACTTCTGTTTCTCTCAATATAATTTAAAAGGGTGGAAAAATAATTTATACTTCACCCAAAATTTTGTCTTTTCATTCATACGCGTATTTTTAAATATCATCATGGCATTTAGAGCTTTACCCTTTGGAATGATAAATATATACCAGAGGTGTATATATATATATATATATACTTCGCATAGGTCGCAGCCAATGCAGGTCTTATTAGACTGCATTCAAAACAACAGCATCCAAACATACGAGGAATGTGACCTTCAGAAAGAATCTATAAATCTTGAATTTCATCTTCACCCGTGGTTTATGCCGGCAAAAAATATAGAATTCTCATATAAAGCATGTCACAGAAGGATAGGAGCGATTAAGTAGAGCGGCAAAGATTTATTTTTCGGAGCACTCACAGTCTTACAAAGGGAGCCAAGCGAGTGAATTCATAGAGATAACACGGTGCGCATAATACACGAGCTAGGGGATAAGGTGTCGTATTTGATTCACGTAGGTAAGGAACAGGGCGGAGGCGGCACTGAATATAGGCGTTATTAGGATAAAAGCATTGAATGCAGATAAATGAATAAGATGAAAAGAAACGTTCCAAGGAGAGAAATATCATTAAAATGAGTTGAAAATTCGACTTATACTGGCGAAAGGAACTGAGCCTCGGGTATTTTATTGAAAATGTTGATAAAACTGATCGTGAAATGCAATTTGTGAAAGATGTTGGAGCGAAAGTGCTTTGAATACATGAACGGGTATATGTATGAAATTAGGACCCGAATAAAGAAAGCATGATATTCTAAGCAAAGAAAGAGACACGAATGAATGAAAATTTCATCTCAGTGAACTGTATGGAAGACTACTAATAAAGTTCAGAATAATATTATTGGATCATCAATCCTACGAAAGCGTATTTTCATGAAATTCCTTATCGTATTTCTCATTTCATTAAGACCAAACTGAATAGCGAAAACTTAAGATGAAAAATTGGATGTATTCCATTTAAATACTAGAATACTGATATTTTCTTATCAGAATATTAGGATATGATTTAAATTTTACCTCGAGAGTGAACCTATGGTTGGTTCTTCTACGCGTGCATAAATTATCTTTATCATCTCCTATGAGAAGAAGTTCGTGATTATATCTGTCATAAAGTTTTCTAATTTTTCTCTTCTCCCAGCCCATTTAATTATCTCGGTTTATAACCTAAAGATTTTATGGGCCCTTTCTCTCATAGTTTCCAAATTCATTTCCATCATATTTTAATTAACATTATCTGCTAAAATTCCCCATTTTCCCACTTTCTTTTCTTAATCATTAGAAAAACGCAAGATTTTACCTAAATACGTTTCCATTCTTATCTTTGAAGCAGTCTTTCCTACTCTCGGATTTAAAAGCGTATTTTCTGTAAACTGAGTTTGATTGCATATAGAAGAAAGAACATTTTCATTAGTATTTTACAAAAGAAAACAGTTTTTCATTTGTACCTTTTTTTCCAAAAAACCGACGTACTGAAAGAGGCACTCTAGCTTGTGGCCAAGCATTCCTTCTCCATTTACAGGATTTAACTTCGTACTTTTTCGAACTGCAAAGTGGACGGGATAGCGAAATAAAAAAAACATTTCACGGAGAATTTCCGCAAAGGAATCTAACCTAAAAGATATCTCAACCCTAAATGGACAAGAAAACTTACAGTGATCTACTGGTTGATAGGAAGGCGTATGGGAAATAGCAGAAAGAAAAAGAGGAGTGCAGCAGGAAAAGTCGCGAATGGCTGTGAGGATGCAAGGGAAACTCCCGACGTGAAAGGAGTGGAACCAGGTCGGAGATTTGCAAGGAAAGAGGGTTTTTGGAGTTATGGAGGGATGGGGGTTGAGTCTTATGGGGAGAGACACAGGAATGGAAGACCACATAAATTCATTACCTTCCTCCCTTGTGAGTGTCTATCCATTACTACTACGCGCGCGCCACCTACTAATGGACTCTGCGGTTTTTTTCTTTCTCCCTCCTTGTGGCGAAAGCATCCCCCCTGCATTCCCATCTTCATTCCTGTCTTACCCCCTCTCTTTTAGAGCACACACACACAGTTTCCTTATTCATCTGCAACCCTCTTGAACCAACGTCTCCAGCAGAGAAGAGACATGGCTGGTCGATGGTTGATATCGGACCAATGGAACATTCGCATTGCCTCATTTTCAACTACCATTCATCTCCTTCCGCTGACCGAGACGCAGTTTTTCCCTCCTTTGTTTCCCCTTGCGTTGCTCTGAGTCAGACTTGCAAACTTGCAACATGGGGAACTTTTCTGCGTGTCGTCCTCTTGGGAGGAAGACCTACTTCTTTCATCTTCCAAAAGGGGGCTCCAGAATTGTAAAATGTGCTCTTTTTCAATATGACGGAAATAAACGGGATTTTCAAGCTATCAATTATGTGAAACTTGAAGGAAATCCATTTAAATAGGCAAAGCCATTATTTAAAGGTGAAAATATTTTGTAAATTGATTATAAATATGAACTTCTTCCTGGTGATACACTCTTCCTTAGGAAAAACGGGTTCTTCAAACTTTTTTCATTCTTATCAGATAAGCTGCCTCTTTTTCTTATTTTTCAATATTGTTCATCATTTTCTTTTCTAGAAGTTGATTAATTTTCTTCTCTGCTTGTTCCATAACCTAACGCTCATTTCAGAGTTCTTTACAAGTTCATCTGTGCAAAAACACACGTTACACGATAAATGATCATTCTTCCCATCATGCTTCCGTTTCCTCTTTATTAGTCTTCAATAATCTTCAATAAAATCTCATGATAAAGTTATTTAGAAAGTTAATTTGTGCTAAACTAAATCCAAGAGATGTGAATGAATTCCCAAAAATTTAAAAAGTAGTTGCTATAAATAAAAAACAAACAAAAATTGGGTACATAAAGTATTCGGCGACTTATTTGGACGAAAAGAGATTATTTCTATTTTTGTTAATCGAGGACCAGATTTATGAATTAATTGTACATTTTTATAAGTAATATTTAGTTCCATTGTTTTTGAAGGATAAATTCACAAGTTTTAAATAGAAATTCCAGCTTAATATCTTAAACTTAAACAACATATTTATATTCATTATGTCTACATACTCTGCAACTATTTGGAAGTATTTCAGTAAGTATAAGTTTGTATTATCCAATATTACCAAGGATTTAGAAGTACTCTACGTGATTTTAACTCGGAATTTGAGAGAACATGCTTTAAGACCTCGAGGAACAGTGGCCAAGTTATAAATAGAAATAACGGACATGAATAGAAAGAGATCTCCTTCTCTAAAAATGGACCTGACAGATCTTCTTGGATTACGTTTTGTTTATGCGAATCCAGTTTTTATTATCCAGCAAGAAACTCTATTTAAACTTCTCCATTTCACAAACGTTGAACTTTCCTAAAAGGGACCGAATTTCCATTGAAAGCGTCCTCAAAGAGCTTATCCACGTTAAGACGCGGCCAATGATATTCGGATTCACTTTCGACATTCTTTTAAGTGTCGCTATCGAATTTCATAACACACGCGCTTACTACGTCCCTTTTGTTTTCTTCTTTTTCTCCATCTCTCTCTCTTCTTTTGGATATTCAAATTCCATCTTGGGAATTGAATCACTTATGGAAATTTCTCCTTTTCGCATCTCAGTCGCACTTTGAAGACACCTTCTCCTTAAAAGAGAGGTGTCCACTTTCTCATATTTTCGTTTCTATTTTTACACATACGACGTGTTTTTACCTATAAAGCATAAGAGCTTCCAGATTTTATAGCAGTATGTGATCGAAAAAAATGGATTTTTAAGTTTTTAGAAATAAAATAAATCCTCTGTAAATACTTAACTTTTGACTATAAATTTATGGGTATATGTTGACATAAGAAATACGTTGAGGATTGGAAGAGTTGTTGAAAATTTACTGACGAAGAGTTGTTTTCTAGAAAGGATTTATGAGGATGAAAACAGTTTTCTTTATGACGTAAAGTAAATAGTAAAGAAAATGTAAGGAGATAAGAGAGAGTTATGGCGATTAAAGATTAGGAGCGTAATAATGATCAAAAAGCATATATCACATGAAAAAGTCGCACGGAAAAGTTATTACTATTGAAGTTTTGTAGTGCATACTCTACTCTAAAATTCTCCCTCAGCAAAATTAATCCTCAAAGTTATGTTTAACATGAATGTTTCATTCAAAGTTTTGAGCTTCTATCTACATCTGATTCAATTTCTTAGCTTATTTATGAATGATTTATCCTTTATTCATTTTCAAATCGTAGTTCCTATTCCATTAATCCCTAGAATTATTTTTGAAAACTTTATTGTCATTCGTTATAATTATATCACTTTGAATATTGGAATAGTTTGTTATTATTTATTAAAGCAGGCTTCTATATTGAAGGAGATTATAAAGTAGAATCTAAAAGCAAGGAATTCATTGCTAATATTTTTATATGTAAAATTTAAAATACTTTAAAATAAGAATGTTATAAGATTCTCATATAGCAATCCATCAACTCCTGTATTACATGATAATTAAATTATTCCATCGGTTAAAGCGCATTATGAATCATATGTACAATTAAATACCGTATTTTCTCTGTCACCTTTAAATATTCCAAATTTACTTCTCAAATGCAAAGAGAAAATTAGTATTTATAAATTACCGTAATTATATACCAGATTCTCAACGTGTATTTCATTGGTTTTATTTTGATTTATACCTCACATTACAACGATGTACCACCAGTGTTCTTGTGAAGTTGCCCATGGATTCCTTTCATCTTCCCAACAGCAACAGTCCCTTTCCCTAGCTTCATTCCATTCACCGCACTTTTCATGGCCATTGTCTGCCCCTCGTGCGCATTCCGAAAATAGGTTCTCCGTTCTTTATGTTAGCGCTTAGGATTCCCTGAACTGGGACGGCCGCTGTATGGCGTGACAATGAGATCGCTATGAACAGTCAGGTGTGTGCGTGTGGGTGGACGTAAAGGGCAGTGCTAAAATGTTCAGGGAAAAATGTCGAGTTCAATGGCTCAGTGCACATTTTAGGAATTCCGTCAGGTTGAGAGAAAGTACCATGAAAGGCGAAGTAAAGCCAATTTTACGGAAAAGTTTGAGTCGAAATGACGGGAAGAAAAATGTTTTTCTGCGTCGCATAGCTTATATTAAGTTTTTATTTATTAGTAAAATTCTGTTTTAGACTTTTAAATGAGAAAAATATGTAGGAGAAAACCGTTGAGCATTAAGAAGAAATTTTGCGCTGTATTTACTCTTCGGGAGCAGCTTATGAGTCATTTTAAAGAGATCACCTTGTTAATACACATAACAGGAGGTATTTGATACTCATAAAATACTCATCAGCTTGATACTCTATATACGGTTTTAACGATTTTCAGGCAGGGGTAGGAAGAAAAACGACAAACCTATTACTATGGCTTTTATGATCTTCATTATATCCTTGAGGATACTGTGCTCATTATCTTCTTAGAAGTCTTTTCATAAATTTTGATTTGAGAACGTAAAGGCATTAGCTGCGAAATTTTCTTCCTAATATGATTCGATTTAACGTTCGGTACTAAAGCGAAAAACTATTCTCAGATACACAGGTTATTGACATAAATATAAGTAGCTACCGTTTGGTATTCTTATCCTCTATCACATGCTTTGCGTCGAGCAAATAAACGTTGATGTGGATCGAATACCTCAAGTGATATCTACCAATGATATGATCGCTTTCAACTGAATTGTAAGATGTTCCATTATCTAAACATAACAACGCCAAAAAATCTACTCAGTGCAGGTTTTCCCTCTATATAGTATAGCAATTTCTCGACGCAAGTTCTTCTGTTGTAAAGGAAATGGAGAATATGGGGAAAAGGTGCAGCTGAGATTATGTTTACGAAGAAATAATGATTAATTTTCAAAACGTAGACTCAGATGCAATTGCAATCGCGGATAGAAGACTGATAAGGAGAGAGAGGCAAAAGCCAAAGTCCAATAAAACCTGTCCTTTTTCAGAATAATATCATGACGCCGTACAATGCTTTCTCGATTCGATGTCCTTCTCCGACTAACAGAGCGAGACAAAGAAGCATCCGATCCTCGAATTTGAGAGAGCGTCGAACCAGTACATATTTTTCCTCATTTCTTCTCCCCACTCGGTGCATTTTTTATTTTCCATTCGGACCGTGTTATGTTTCCGACATCCCTTATCGTTACACAGTATCCTCCGGAGACGGAAGAAGGGACGGGAAGAAATGGGGAGGCTAAGAAAGGGGGAAATGCAGGGCTGGGAGGGCTAGGACAAAGTATAAATAAGGATTACGACGCTGCAGTAAAGGAGCCCTCGAGCGAGAGATGGAGATGACACGGGAAGGAAGGAGAAGAGAAGGAATAGCGGTGTAAAAAAAGGGGAAGAAAAACATAACCCATTATTGGGTATCCGGAGAAGGAGCGCATTGAGGTGGATTTTGGATTATACGGCGGAAAGTTAGGGGAGAGTAAGTATGGGGAATGGGGATGAGGATTAAGAGGAGGGGTAAAGTACAGCGCTGGGAATAGAAAGTAGATTAGAGGGGGATGGAGGAATTAAGGGGTGATTAGGGAATGTAAGGAGGAGAAGGAATTGAAACGGATGGAGTTTTGAGGAGGATAAAGAAAAGAATATGAATGGATAGTGGATTAGTGGTAAGGATTGGATGAGAAAAACGAGCTTATTTGGTGCGGGAAGAAAAAGAGTTTATAAAGGAAAACTTGGGATGCCGTTAAACGGGAGGGATAAAAAATGGCGGCCTCTTGAAGAAGAGAGCCTATTTTACCCTCGCAGATCCCAAAGTACATTTCTCTTACCAAAAATATTCGACCATGAGAACTTCTTCCCTCAAGTCACGGTCATAAAATTCCGAACTTTGAGTTTTCCAATTTTCAAAAGCAACTACCTATCGGAGTATTGGTGCGCTATGATCAATATTTAGTAGTCGGAGGATTCCGAGTTAGGCTGGTTTATTGAGAATCTGTGGAACATTATCAATAATAGAATAGGCAAACTATTCTGTCATTGCTTTTGAAAACACTCACTGAATAGCAACTCAATAAAATGTGTTCATTGAAAAGTGGTTAGTCAAGGCTGTGAATGAAAAATGGTAAAAGATGCCGATTTGAAGGATATCGAAGATTAAATGTACACAAATGATGAATATAAAAATGAAATAAACATGAAGTCGCGCAAAGAGAATTAATGGAACGAAAATTGTGTGAACTTTTCAAAAGGAAAAGGTTGTATTCCTACGAAGTGAGAAGAAAGATCTGAAGAAATAGTCTTTCATCGTTGGCCGGACATCATAGAAAAACATAATGAAGGTAAATAAAAAATTACTAAGTTTTTCTTTACCTGAACAATGGAATTATAAAGCTACAGAGGAAATTATGAAGGAAATAAGATCAAGCGGAACCTTTTGCAATTAAAGACTTTTTTGTAGTATTAGTAAAATTATTGTTAAAAATCCTTTAGCAATTGAGGTCATTTTGTACATATGGGCCTCAACGGAAATCGACCCAGGACCACTTTCAACAAAGGCGAACGTGCTACTCTCTTGGCTATCCGAAAGCCTCCTTCTTGAACAGCATGGAGATTCAAATATCCATTTTCACATTTAACTTCTCATAGGTTCATTTTTGCATGGAAACACCTTATTATCCTTATCTGAATCCTTTTTGTAATCTAAGGGATAGTGAGAGGAAAAAGTTGAAAAAGTATTTTCAAATAAAAGTAAAGATAAGTTGGAGAAAAACGAGTGAAATAAAAAGTATTTTCAATGATGGAAATCGATATTTTCGTACCAAACTTGGCAATTTGACATATTTGTAAATTGAATTCTTTTAGTGTATAAACTAACTAGTGTAATAGTTGATGTAGTGTGTGCATGCTGTAGATTAAATTACGGACTCTATGTTGTACATAACTTTATATTTGTATTGTTTATGTATTAGATAGTGTGACATGACGTCTATCTGCGGCGGTTTTGTGTAATAATAATAATAATATTACACTATAATTAAAAGGATAAAAGAGTCTTATCTTCTAATTTATTTAAATATATACCAAAAACGATTCAATTTGGAATCCATCATTTTCAGATGGAGAATAACAACAAAATGGAAGTTATAAAAGGATATTTTTTCTCACTATACGTCGGTATGTTATTTATTTGTGATATTTGCAAATTTCGTTGAATCGTTAAAATCGTGGAATCATTCTTACTGCTTATGAAGAATGTTGAGGAAAAACTAAGAACAAGAGATGAATTATATATTATAAACTTGGCATGAGTTAAGCTATTCGTTAATTTAATTATAAGTATTATGTTTACTTTGAGGGCCTATGGGGTAAAATTTATAAAATTCTGAGCTAAAACCATGAGAGTAATTCCAACCTCTGACCCGATTGTTGGTGTGTAAAACTGTCAATCCTTCCCACGCAGTGGTCGGATGTTATTGAGGGTAAAATGAGCAAGGGAAGAGGCAATCTGATTGCATAAGGTGGAATTACGCTTTTGAGGTTAGATAGGCAACCTAAGTTCAGGATGTGCCACCAAATGAGAAAATTTGGCTCAGCCATTTTGGCTACGTTTAGCTTTGCTATGGCGAACTGTGGTCTTGCTATTTCACAGACGGACCAGATACTCTTATCCCACTCTCTGAATGTAGAAAAATAATTTAGAAGCACTCACTTACTTACTCTTACATCGTCTAAAGTTTAACTGAAGTACTGACAATTTTTCAACAGCTATAGTATTAAATAAAGGTAATCCTCGATCTTTGATGATTCTGAGTAAATTTTGATGTTATTAAATCTCTCTTAATATTTCTTATAATTACCAGCTTGATCAGATTGAACCCTCATTTGAATAAGAATAAGGTGCTTTTATTTATTTCAACACTTTCAAATTTTTTACGATTAAGCATCATTTCATACTAAAGTTGAGAATGGATATCCATCAGCCAATTATAAACACGAGATTAACGTTCTCTTTACTTTTTTACTAGGCACTACATAGTGGAATACATCAATTATACCTCGTCAATACAGAGTTAAAGCCATAAAATTTTATAGCCATGAAAAATGAAGGATTTTTTTCGAAAAAATTTACGAATGGAAAGCAATCTATATTAGTCAAATGAATTAGTTCATGAATGTTGTAAATTTATTACTGTGTATCAGCGTCTAGTCACTAAAGTTGCGTTCTCTAATTTTTTGACTTTCGGTGACCTATTCTTTGATGACTAGTTTCCTGGGTTATTGAAGATTAAATGCTTTAGCTATTACAAGCAGGAAATCAAAATAGAGGTGCTTGTGTGATTTTTGAAGGATTGTAAATTTACTCTCTCAAGCTCATCATCGCAAAAGGATGTAAGTGAATGGGTGGATTACCTGCCGCAAAATGACCCTTTGAATGACATGTGTGACAGTATGCCGCTCTCCCGGCGGAGGGACTCCGTCATTATTGTGAGCAAACTAGTCCGTTGCCGGTGAATGGAGTGCTCTCGACGGATTTATGCCTTGAAAAATATTATGAGAGGAAATAGAGGGTGAAAAAAGTGAGTATTTTAAAAATTTAACGCTGCTATTCGTTTCCCCTTGCCTCCCGGTTCAGCCAGTAGAAGAGTCATCGCCCTTTGTTCTGTTTGTGTTGAAAAATGGCGGGACCGTAGAGGAACGGAATGCATTGGAGTTTCAATTGATACATGCCTATTTTATTGGATATGCCGAGCCAATCAAGTTGGCAAAACTTCATGCAGTCGAGAGGCGGACTTTTATGGTGGCGTTCTCGGTTTTTTCTTTCTCAATGGAGGGGCCAAAATTACTTCCTGAAAAAATTGTCACTCGTAAAGAAATAAGGAAATTTAAACGTAATTTGCCTACAGGAAATTTATTTTGAAGTTTCCACGTAGGAAATTTGCGTTTTTGATTTTCCCGGTATTAAAGGATAGTTATTTCTTAACTAAGCTTACGTTTGCTATATTTTCTACACTATAAAACATTTGTTTTAAAAATGAATAAGGAATTATTAAGGAGTAGATTTGCTTAACAACTAAGACATACCTACTACATAAAATGCTACTCGTACGTACTTCACAGACGGATGTCTTTCTAAAATTCATGTCTTGTTTTTCCAAAAATAAATAAATTTGTTTACCGTATTCACTAATATTCTTAATTAAAAACAAAAACCATACATTATATTTAATCATGTTTTTTATATTTTTACTTTGTCTATTTAGCCAATATTTTAAGCTATTTTCACGGTTTTTCAACTAGTAGTCAATAAAATCTGACTCTCGTCAGTATTCATAGGAAAAGGTGAGGCATTAATAAATGAAACAATACATAAGCTATAAAAGACACAATCTACGAAATTCGGGATTAGACTTTGTGCATTCTAGAGAAGTTAATCTTTTCTGAAATCGTATGGAATAGATCGGAAATATTTATTTTGGAAAGAAGATCATGATTTCATTAATAAATTTCAAATTTAAATGAAAATCTGACCTAGTTCCATATTTTTTGTACAGAATAAGTTTGGATAAATAAGGTTTCGATTTGTTGGATTTGAATTTTCGTTTGGAAACAAGTCGATCAGAAAAATTCTTTTCATGAGCGATTCTGATAAATACCGGTATTTATGTCGTATATCATCATATTCGAAAAAATGTTTTGGTGTCGCTTTTCCATCGTAAAATATTAAAACCGCGATATACCTGTATCAAAGCAAGTTTACCTGCAGACCAAACAAAAATAAAAAGAATGAGATACCAAACATAAAAAGGGAGCTTTATTGCTCTCCTAGCGTAGAAACGGCGGTGATAACACTGTACTCGTTTTCTTCCCTTTCTTTTTTTCTTATACCTCTCTCTATTCATGGAAATAGGTTTCTTACGAATTGATGAGGCATTTCCTCAGTCCCAGCGCCCCATAGAGCCCTCCGCTTAAAAACATTTCCATGATCGTCCACAGAATGAAGCCTTTGTGAGTGGAGTGAAGATGTTACGGAGAACATGAGGTGAGCACGACCCTAGATGATGTTCTGGATAACAACTTGTGAGTTTAGAAGATGGAGGTTTTTGAGTAAAAGTGTTGAGGTTTCATAAAAAAGAGCGAAAAGTTGGGTGAAAGAGAGAAAGGAGCGGAGACAAACGACTTTGTTTGGATATAGATGTGGACTTGAGATTCACCCTCGTGTTATGCCACTCGAATGGCAGAAGTTTTAAAGATAAAATATACTGCAGAAGTAATAAAAACTTGAATGCTTAAAGGAGGAGGAAGTGGGAATGAGGAATCAGTGACTGTGTCGAAGGGAAATAACATCCTTTAGAGGGCAACCCGCAAAAGAATGCTTGAAAGAGGTAACTCATGATGTATATGGTGAAAATTACCGTCATTAGAAGGAAAGAATCTAAAAGGATAAATTATGCAACGTTTTGCGTGTCCTATAAACCAAAAAATGGACAGGTTTTCGTGAGGAAGTGAATCATCTTTCTATCATAAATATATTTTTCTCATTGAATTGAAAAGTTATTATTTTCCGTCATCACAGCCCGAGATGCATCTGCTGTAGGTAGATGTGAAAAATGTAATGTAAAAAAGTATTTCACATAATAAAGTTTTAGTAGCCGTAGTTTTTTAAGAGCGCTTAGACAACTATGGTTATTTTGCTCGTTGACCCCCAACGGGAATCGATCCCAGGACGCATTGGCCTCTTTGTATTTGGGAAACCGGTAAATATTTCACTTTAGGATAATATAATGGTAATGAGAATGAGAGAGGAATCATGGCAGGAATACTTTTCCCTTAGGTACGTCACCACCTCAGATATTCTCTTTCGCGAGCATTAGTGTCTTCTGATATATATCACCAGTAGGATGGATGGATTTAAGAATTCATGCGAGAGATCAAGAGAGTAAAAGACGAAAATAGATGTTTAGACACACGGGAAACATATGCATATGTTAAAGATTAGAATTAACGGCTTATGGAGAGGGAGAATTCGGGGAAAAAGAGGAAATGGGAAAAGAATAGGGAGAGGTAAGGCGAAGAGAGAAAGAATTATCCTAGAGGGACGAGAAATGTGCAGGAGAAATGAGATAGAGATCGCGAGGAAGGATTTAGACGCAGTGTTTTTAGGGCGAAAGGAGGGTGGTGGTGACTGATGGAGCCGCGAGACGCTAACTCAATGTTTTCCGTCGGGGGGCGTGGCATTCGGGGGCAAAGGATGTCGGGAGAGAAAAGGTGGGAGGGGTCGGAACCGGAGACCCCCGCGTTTCCCTGGATTGAATTCTTTATGGGTCCCTAAATTTTTTCCCTCCTCCGCTAATAAAACAATCTCCATACCAAACAGCCGCAGGGAGTGCGGGTCGGAGGGAGGGATGGAATGCAACGGGAAATAGGAGAGGATAGGAGAGGGAACAAGGTTAGAGAAAGGTTGGAGAGAAGGTGTTGTTTCATAGGGGGTGGCATGAAAGGGAATGAGGAAACAGGTGAGGGGATGAAAGGGTGAATGTTGGCAAGGTGAGAGAGGGATGAATTTGTTCGGAGAGAATGCCAGTGTAAAAGAGAAAAGTAATTAAAAGCGCACGGGTTGAAAATGGTGCGAAAGAGAGAGGGAGAAAGATCAAAGTGTCTGGAGCCATAGGATTGGATTCGACGAGACGTGGATGTACGAATAATAAGAGATAAGAACTATTTCGAAAGGGAATATGTTGAGTCAACATGACGAAAACTTCAACGGTGCAAATGTTGTTTCCAAATTACTGTATGCTTTATTTGTGCTTATCATCCTGTTTATTTTGGTTTAGATTTGAATTCAAGAAACAAAATGCTATGTAACGAACAGAGATGTCTAAACAACTTGAGTCCAGTTGTTCTTGAGCGGTAGCTGATCATGAGTCTCGAATTTCTGGTCCAGTCTTAATTGTATGAATTTCATTTTGTCCCGCTCCTAGTCCAAATTTAGGTATCCCAACTAAAGAAAAATAGTCTAATAGAAATTAAAAATAGACTGATGTAACGCCGACAGAAAACATGAGTACTGTTGAAATAATTTTCGGTTATTAGGGTGAATACTACTTCATTACCCTTGTTATAATACAATTTATCGAAGTTTCCAGACATTACAAGGCTGGAGCACCAACACTGTAAATTTCTCTAAGATAGAATTGATTAACTATTAAATTTAATAAAGTTCCCAGATTATTTAAAATGATATATAAACGCAGTTAGGAGCACGACCTTTGCAAATCTCCCGTAGAATTTCTCCGGTTTCAACCCATACTTCTAATGGAAAATGTTACGATTTAGACTTGTTTCGAACACCGTATTATCGAGAATACCTGCAAATGACGGAAGGCTATAAATGTTATAAACTCAGGGTAATATCGGAAGACTGCAACGGGAAAATAATCGGCAAAAATGGGTCACTATTTCCGGAGGTGAGAAGATAATACGAAGAGAAAGCGTCCGAAATAAATTTACTGCGAGGTTTCATTATTCCCTCCCATTATTCCGGTGATTCTTTTCATCCGGAAAATTTTTCGCGCCATTTGGGGTCATTACACATTTACTTAGTGCTAATCCACTGATTCCAAACAGATGAACGGGGAAAAAAAGGAACTCATTTGCAGGAAAATAAACCGCCGTTATATATTTTCTTAAGAGTATGTGACCTAGATTCACGTGCACGAACCCGAATATTTTTCCCTCTCTTATGCAAAATAAGCGCGATTCTTAAACGATTCCGCACATAGGAGGTGGAGAGAGACGTACCAAATGTGGTTTTAATTTAGGGTATCAAAGAAGAATGGAATTCATACGTTTTTTGCGGCGGCAGACATTAAAAAAGCTCTTTCAGAGGAAAAACATTGCGAGAGAAGACGGGGAAAAGGGTTTGGGAAGGGTGGGAGGGTAAAGAAGGAAGGTGAGTACATGTATGTGTGGACCCGGCTCAACACGCCGTCAATATGGCCGTTGTACACGGCAGCGGAGTCCAAAATTCCATTTGTGGGATACGCGCAACGGGAGGAAGGGGTTGATGGGAGAGCAGTGGGCTGAGGTAAAAGGTTAGAAATTTGGAGACCTTTGCGGTGCGAGATGTAAGCTGTTTTGAGTCAGAAATGGACTAAGACAGGAAATGGCTAGTGGAACTTTTTCCTGGAAGAGAGAAGATACTAGAAGATGGTCACGTCTGTTCTTTTATTCGAACTTTTTAACATACATTTAAAGCGAAGGTGTGAAAAGATTAGCATGCAATGAAGGTGAATGAAATTCCATTATTTCACGTATTCCAAATTCCACGTATTTTTTATTTCTATGTTTTTGTACAATAAATTCAATTAATTAATTAATAGATTCAATAAATTATGGATAGTAGAGATAGAGATTTTATTTCCGACATTAACCGATTGGAGCTTTTGGGGTGAATAAAATCCTTTAGATAGGCCGTATCACTTCTCCGGTCGATACGTGAATTTAAATAGCTCATTTACCGACGCATCTAATAAACATTGCTTCATAAACGGTACTATTGGTGCTTGGGAGCAGAAGGATAATCCTTTCATTTATTTTGGGATTCTTTCTGAAATCTGATTTGTAGTATAAAACGTGCCCTTGCCCTCCAGAGGATGATTTTTTACAAATTATTATGTTTTGATTGATATAAAACATACCTACTTTTGGCTCCTCCTAAAGAAAATTTGCATGAAAATTAGAATTAACCAGCAAGCTAAAAATTTAGACAAAATGTAGTCTTTAATCAGTGCGAATCAGGGTTTAATCATTCGTGGTGGAATCTCAATATAGAGGTTAAATACATTATTAAAATGAATGAGCATTAAAGTTGAGCATATCGAGAATAATTTTTAATCTCAGTCGTTGGAATAAAGCGGACAATAAATTGTTAAGGAGATGTGCCAATGAAATATTCATAATCATGTGTTTACAAATTGGATGCAATCTGGAAACGAATCCGATCAACTGAATATTCAATTATTATCTCAATTTGGAAGCACAGTTACAGGTATCATAAAAATTGTCGATTCTCAATTAAATTAATACAATTTTTCTTTTTCAATGGTGTCAGCTCATAAAATTTTTCATTCGAGGGATGGATGATTGTTTTATCCACTGAGTTATTCGGACTTCATATTGCCTAGAAGTGATCCTAAAATTTCATCACTAAATACTGTATGACCTCCACTTAGTTACAGGAAATCTTATTCTTTCTAGAGAAAACTGGCTACTGTTGTATTCCTAATATTAGATAACTTATGGAGATTAAATCATAGGAGCTAATATGTAGTATATATTACTTATGCAGTGAAAAGGTTGGCCTAAGCCTATGCTTCTTATAACATCAACTAACGAGAGAAATAAATGCTTAATGAAAATCATCCTATGAATAAAATTTTAATAAATCTGCGCCTAAAATATTTTAATTGATCATTATTTATAACAAAAATTAACGCTGTCTAAAATACTTCTCACTGTGCTCTTTGTAGAAGGTACTGCAGTTTTTATCCTTCTTTGTCTCACACCTATTCATCAGCTATGTTAATTCGTACAATAATCTTAAATTAATTTAGTAGATGAAACAGTTCTTCCGTCTTTTTTAAATGTTGAATCATCCGACCGTAAGTGGTTCTCAAACGTGAGATTCTTCACGGAAAGCCTCAAACGCATGGAATTTGTATGTCCGCATAGAACTGTTTCGGCGACATATTTCAAAAAAGCAACACGTAGCTGGACGTCTCATAAAAAATCAAATTTATGGACTTCTAGCGGATGTTGTAAGTTCCAGATTACAAACTCGCTCCCCCCAAAAAAAGGAACGCATAATGCCGCCCGAGGATTTCCAATTTCCTAACGTCCGTGCCCTGTAAAAACAATCTACGAAACAGTCGTATTTGCTGTTTCCATCTTCCTGCATTTTTTCTGCCCCTTCGGAGGAATTGAATAAAAACTGCATTTCTTTCCTTTTATTGCTGCCCATACATCACTATCTTCCACGCAACCAGCAGACGGCGCAAAGGAAGGGATGGGTCACGTGATGCCCGCGTATCTCGCGGTCTGCTCGCCAATAACGCACGCCCAAAAGCAACCTCATTTATTCAAAGCGCCGAATGGAGAGGAGATTGCATGGAGAGGAAAGTGAAAGAAGATGGAATAAAAAGGGATGGAAAAGATTTTTTACACGTGAAAAAACGGGAATATCATAAGAAGCCGTAAGGTTGATCTCAGAGATGCTATAGTATTCGCTACTAACCCATAGATGTGAACAAGTGAATAACGAGTGAATCCTTATCACTATGAACTTTAATATAAATTTAATAAAGGTGAAGGTTCTTCACATTTACGATCCAATGAACAGGATTTTGTTGATATCAAAGGGAATTGATCTTACCGTCGAATCGAAAGGTTTTTAATGAGTGCATAAATTTAGGCAAAAGTCTCCTTAATTATTTTTTCACTGGCGAAAGGGCGCGACCTCGATGAAATTTCCGCGTATCATTGTTGAAATTTGAGATTTTTCATCTTCAACTCCTCAATGTGGTCATTATTTTTTAAAATTCAAATTTTCATTTGTAGATTATTTGTATCACAGTGTTTTACTTACCAGTTACAAGACCCACCCAACGTGTGATGGCGGTGAGACAACACCCGTTCTATGGTAGGTAAGGAGTGGTAGAATGAGATAAGGAATCCGAAGAAAAGATATTTCAATATTTACACGGATATGCCCCAAATGTGGGTAAGAACGAATAATTCACCACATACATACACACACGTGTATCCCTAGTAAGATGTTTATAAAAATATCTCTTAAACGACATTAGCGTGACTGAGATATATTTTGGATTACAATAAATCCTAGCAAATACTACCAAATGAATGTGTGTACATGATTTCGCTGATTTTTTGTCCAAAGGATACGATGATCATAGACCAAATATTTGTTGGAAGGAAGTATGTTAATATGTATGGCATTGTTAATAATGCGATGCGGAAACTGCGATTAAGGAGAAATATACTCGATAATTGTATGGAGATAGTTCTTAAATATAATTCATTTCAAAATGTTCTGCATCCTGATACCTAGAAATACGTCGTATTCTTTCCAGCTTAAGGGTAAGTATTATGTTACATACGATGATTTAGTAACAGCAAAGATGGATCCGGTAATTTCAGAGAGTTAAAAAATTGCCTCGATGTACTGCTTTTCAGAATCTCATTCCAAAAATAAGATATTCTCTAGATGATGCATATACGTAGTAGGGAGGAGGTTGACATGCAGAGGAGCTGCCTCAATTGGATGATCGTATTACCTTCTACTAGGAGCAATCCTGTGCATGCATTTTTATAGGGGAAACGACTCTGCCTTTTCAAATGAATATTCAGGTTTAGAATATTTTCAAGGAGTATCTCCCATAGCTTTGAAGATGAATTCTCATAGATAAGTATCCCCATCTTAATGAGAAGAAATGTTTAAATAGCTATTATCTATGAAACACTTATATATCCAAAATAAAAGATAATGGATGTGATATTGTGCGATCAGGGTCTCTCCAAAAGGGTTAAGTATCTTTTTTAGTAAAATAGCTTAACTTTATTCCCAAGTAAAATATTCCCAACGGTGGCTACATCACTTATCTCGACCTACTTCACGCACTTTTCCGAGCGGATCCATCCAATGCATTCACTGCTCTTACAGCCGATCCCAAGAGGAAACCCATCCAATGATGCAAACTGCCTTCGTCCTCCTGCTGGCTGCTTCACTGACGAATTTTTGATGCCCCACCCTTTAACTGGCAACCAGTTCAACCAACCACAGCGAGACCCGTGCCAAACCGAGCGATATTCTCCAACAAAAAGAACAGAAGAATATTTGGAATCGGTTGAGAGGATAATGGACGGAAAAATGAGGAGTGGATAGGATTTGGAATAGAATGGAGGAGGTCTTGGAAACTGAGCTTTGGATTGAAAATGTAGAATAGAATGAATGAATTTTATATGGAGCGAATTAAAGTGGGTTGCAGTGGATAAGTAGATAAGAGGAAAAAATATTTAATGGAAAGACCTTCATGGAATAAAAAGATACGATTAAATGCTAGAAATCTATACTATTTACATGGGAATACAAGTTTGAAAAGCACTAAAATTTTGAAGGCGCGCAACGAAATGAACGGTAAACGAAATGAACGGAAAATAATTGAACTGGAAATAACTTTTCGAAGATATGATGTCGGCAATCGATGACTCAACAGCTTAATACTATGCGGAGAATAATTGCATTAGAAATGGAAAGTATCAAAAAAAGGGAATAGAAAATTCAGAATGAGTTCGCAAAAACACCTTTCGTCGTGTGAGTAAACAAAAGGACTAATGCTGATCAACGTTTATAAACAAAGCGAATTATGAAATTGTAAAAAAATCTCAATTTGTTGAGATTTTTATTGTTGAGAAAAAGCGAGAAAAACTGAAATTCAAATCGATGCGCTGATTGAAAGATTATGACATAACATAAGGAGCTCTTCGTAAGGTGAATTAATTAGACCTATAATATGAACAATTACAAAAAACAATCTGATAACGGAATGATCCGTCAAAAAACAGATTATTTATTGTCAAAGAATTATATTAGTCAAAGTTTTTGAAGCAAAAGAATTGAAGTACAGAAATATACAGTGTAATGTGTGTCTTTCATGTAATTCTACTTCCTTTGTTAGTCATACTCAGTGATGTGTTGTGTTAAAAAGTAAGTAATAAATGTAAATAAATCAAAATGTTATATTTGGATATAATATAAACAAGATACTATTCCTGATATAAATTCCCTTTTCTCTATTTGTAACCCACCAAACACATATCGCTCTATTAAAAGATTATTCACCTTCGAAATTTCATTTTATTCACTGGAATTTTTAATTAATCAAACTAGTTATTTAACGAAATGAAATTTCATCGCGTGATGTTCGACTAGGTATCTCTTTCATGAAATAAAATTCATTAAAATAAATTGTTCTAATCAAAGACTGAAGAATCATCTTCATTTTAAAATTGCTAAAAAAGGATGTAAAGATATGCAATACAGCCGATTGGCACATTATGTAAAATAAGACATAAATTGCTTTTCGTATGTACGTACATTATAGGCATCGGGGTGTTTCTTTCGTGATCAGAGAACATCAAAGAGGCAATTTGAAGCCAGAAACACCACATGTAATAAAACCGCTATCTTTTCATTTAAAAATGGGAATTTTCCCCATAATTTATTTTTCCGACCCTTTAATGACTTGTTATTTCCTCTGAATGAAACCCAAGAAGTAATTCCTCCCTTAGTAAATTTTAAATAATTCTGTTTTTATTGTAGTGACTAAAAATACTCATATCTTGAAAGGGAATATTTGGACTTGGTTAGACCCAAAGCTCTCTTATTTCCTTTTGAGTAAAGAAAGAATGAATGCGAATGAATGATTCCTATGGAAGGGAGGAGCCCAGAACGAGATACGTAGAACGGCACTGAGATAAATTAACTCATGGAGTATGATCACAGAACCTTAGAAGCGAAAGACGATCCTCAGCTGTGTTTCTCATTCATTTTATTCCGGTTAAGAAGAATACGGTCACGTCTTTGTGAACGTACGCGATGCGGTGTTTCCGCAAAGTATCTCGAGTCAATTATGCATGCCTTTCATACATCTGGGAGAGGCAATTACTTACTTAGATTACGAAATTTAAAATTTAAGGAAAAAGTTCCACTCACCGTCGTTCTTGTTACCGGAGGATATATATTTTTCGTCGAAAAAATTGCCTAATTAAGGTGTGGATGAAAGCTTGAAAAAAAGGTGTGTGCTCGGATCGCTCACAATTATGTCTCCAGCTACGTCCCCAGAAGGGTTTAAAATTTTTCTTACCCGTACACAAAAGAAAGAGGAGAGGGACTGCCTACTGTGACCATGATTTTATAACGAGTGCGTTGGAGAAAAAATGGGGTTCATTAGTGAAAGGGAGGACCTCGCTTAAGTTCGCGGGAAGAGGGCGTGTGGGATTGAATTCCTTTCTTTGACTCGAGGTGAAATAAATAGGGGAGAATGGCTATTATTTTCTGTCTCGAAAATGAATGAACGGATGGATTAACAGATTACCGGAGCCACGTTTAAATGAGAGTAAGGGAAACACCCCTACTGTTTCTGTTGAGTGTTGGGGGGTTGTGGTCAAGATATATTTCAGTTAAATTGCTGGAAATTTTTTTCAATGAATTCTTTTCCTCAAACAGATGTTGATTGGTGACTATGAGGAAATATTTAAGCACAGAAATGTAGGCATTTGACAGATCATTCTTAATTACGATCATAAATTAGTCAACAAATCGGGCAATTTCATTCACAACATGATGCCGATTTCCTTGCTCCAATAAGACAATTAAAATTCATGTTAAGAATGTTTTCATCCATTAATTTACACGAAAGGTAAAAATAGCGACTCAACTGAATGAGGCAGTATTTCATTAGTTTTAAATCCTGACAATGAGGGACTTAATATATAGTTATTACTTCATTCCAAAATTATTTGATAGCTTCTTTATCCTATAAAATTTGTCAAGGACTACGACTTCAAGTAACATGAGCATTTCTTTTAAATCTGTAAATACATTTGGCTTTGATAGATTTAAAGATCCGTCAAATATCTATCTTTTTACCGTTGTGATTGTTACAATAACCTAAATTACATCCTTTATCTACCATCAGTTACCAAATTACTCATTTTTAGGATGGCATACTCAATTTGGAAATTTCATCATCTTTCATTTTCATTTCAACATCTTCCTTCGCGCTAGTAATATTCGTTCTGTATTCTGAGGACACAATTGTACCTCTTAATTATTTATGGCAGTTAATGCGAATTCAGTCGATTCATGAACGAAAGAGCAAGAAATCATGAGCAGGATTCCTAATTGTTAAGGAGGCATATCATAGGATTAAATTAAAAATTCAGTGGACTTCAAAATACCCCATCATTCTCTTTAAGCCACTTAAAAGTTTCCTTATAAACAAAAAACCGTGTAGAGGATTCCGAGTTATCGGTCAAAACATGAGAAGCACCACGTTGCCGAGGCAATACGGTCTCCTTACAGCGGATTAAAACTCTGCCCGCCTCCTTCCATCAGTTAACATGCCTGTGATTCCGTCAATCTTCTGAGAATCTGCCTTAATTAAATTTCAGGAAACCTCAGGGAGTGGAAGAGGGAAGAAGGCTGTGTGATGGAGGAATATGACGGCAGCAAACTCGGAAGTCTCGTGTCGCATCACACTATTGTGAAGGGTTTTGAGACGGCAAGGTTTTGCAAGATGACTACTAGGGAGAGATTAATTGATGTAAATGATTCATGGGCTTAGGAATGTCCGAAATATCTGTAATTTATTTTGGCACACTACCGAAAGATTTTACACGAATTCTCGAATATTCAAAATCTCATTATTATTATATTAAAAACATAGGTTTGATTGTTTTCATGCGTGGAAATAAAATTCCGTTTTTTAAATAAAGAAACTTATGGATGTCGTGCCTTCTCTTCCCCTACATAGTAAGACATTTAACTGATCCTCACAATGACAGGGATGATGGATATACATTACGTTTTATACATTATGCAGATTTATATTATTATATGATACTTGGATAAATGTAAAAAACTTCGATACCACCCTTGTCAACTCAGCATATCACAATTTATTGGTACTTAAATCTAGAGGTCCCATTATGCTCGAAATAACGGTATAAGAACATATTATTTCGTGCAATTTGATGGTGTAAATATTCTTCTTCTATTTATCTGACTTTACTTGGATCCTTATGAATAGTTTCCTTACTCTGATCTCAATATGCCACTTACCCATCATAACATCTGAAAAATAGCGAATTAATGGCGGAAGATAAGTTTGGGCAAGTAAATTGCTGAATACGATTCTTAGAAAATTGACTATTTATACGTAAAAATGTGAAGTTTTGCTCTTTATCCAAGAAAAAAAACAATATACCAAAATACATACATTAGATGGAAATACTTGAATGTACAGGTTAGAACTCAAGTCGTAAAACTTGCGTTCGAATGGGACCTAAATCGTTTAATTAAGGATTTGCAACTTGACTTGGAACTTTGTACGACTCGTTCTTTGCAGTCCGCTAAGATTTGATGGTGATCAACGCCACAATTTAGAACGTATTCATATTAAACAGGGAAGATTAAATTCTGCTTTATCAAGCTTTCAAATTCGACTACTTCTGCTTTTATAATTAGCTCCTATGCACGGCATACAAATGACTTGATACGTGAGGTGACTTAACTAGGGATTTGATTCAAGTCACCCAAATATTTTCGGTGACTTGAAATTGTCTTGAGGCTCGTCTTGGACTTACAGGGTTAGTTTCAAACATCTACCTATAGGTCAAGATATAAAAGGACTTTTATAATGTTGGGTAAATTCAGTCACAGGTATCAAATAAAGAATAATATACATATACTTATAAAGTTAGCGATGAGTTACTGTTGTTAATGTTCAACCTATCGTTTATAATGTGAGTTTTTGATAAATATCACTCTATTTTTATAGTTTTCGTTTGACTAATAAATGAAAACCACTTTCTCTGGTGTTAAGATAAAGTGGCTGACTTTCCTAAACCTTTATTATCTTGAAAAGTTCTTAGTTCATAGCAATGTTAACTCCCTCACAAAACCCTAAATAACTTATAACTAAATCTATACTTTTTATTAAGATATTTAACGTGAGTTACCATTTATTCATAAGATATCAAGCGAAGTTACAAGGTGTACCCTCTCAGCAAGTATATCAAATACGCAATCGAGGGAAACTTGTATTCAAAGTAATCTTTAGTATCAAATGACGTGCAGCTTCTCTTGTGTATGACTGAACACGTAAGATTTGTAATTACCTCTACGCACACGATAGCAAAATATTCTTTGTGAGCTATATTTACTCCTGAGTTTCAAATATAGTGCTATAGTTTAGGATTTTAACACTAAAATATCGTAATCAATAAAAAAAGGACTTCCAAATATAACATAAAGGAATTCATCACTAAATTCATATTTATTCAAATCAGCAAAGGAGCATAATGAGTGAACGTTATTGGACACGCAAGCACTAAAAAACTTCCTTCCTTCATATTTCTCTCCATTAAATCCAACAGAAGCAATTTCCCCTTGATGATTCGGGGATACGAGCTTCGCCATAGTTAATTCCTTGCAATATCTTCTTACGCGAATTATAACGCAAGAAAAAAGGAGTGTAAAAAGAAGGTTGGGAAGTTTGATGAATGTCTCTCCTGATTCAAAGGCTTCCTCTGATATGAATACACGAGCGAAAGTCATAGACTCATACTCGAGTCATCGTAAAAGGAAAACGCATACATTTAACGCCCGAGTCCACGCATAGGCTGGCGTTGTTTCTTCTGCTGCTTGAGCGATAAATTGTAGACGTCGTATCCGTTCCAATCTAGAATACGCGGACTCGGCAAACCAACGTCAGCGCCACGATCAAAGCCGGTTATGAATTCGCACTAATGTATCCTATTACGGAGCAACAGGATAGCAAACAGCTGATCTGCGCCGCATTTGGGAAGGAGCCGTGCTTAGGAGGAGAGAAAATAACATACTCCGAAGGGGTTTTAGAGGCAGTAAACGAGGGCAGACGCGGATTTTCCTCCCTTGTGCATTTAATAACCTTCAGGTGTGTCCACATGCGTGATTTCGCGAGAGGGGAATGTGGTTTTGATGTTAGGATAGTTATTCGTGGGTGACGCACATGGGGATGGAATGAGGGGTTGGAGTTTCTGAGGAAAGGGAAAAAGAGAGAAGAAAAGTTGGGAATGGAGTAAAAAATGTAGGGAGTAGTCTATATGGGAGAGGGAATGCGAGTTTGCGGTTGGAGGGGGAGTCGGAAGAGAGGATTAAAAGGTCTTAGGAAGGGAATGCCCGTGGGCTAAGAAAGGGATGGGGACGAATTAATGGAGAATCTTATTTGAGCGACGCCGTGGACGGAATGAGCCATTTCACGCTTTTTCCACTGACCCCGAATGAGAAACGTTTTTCGGATTTGGTATTTACTGTGACCCTTAGTTTCCTAGCCAAGAAACGGAAAGTGACAGCCCAAATATCAGCTGAAACATCAGGATTTAGAACCTGCCACTGTTGATTTTTTGTTAATAGAGACTGATTTGAAACTCTTACTTGCTGCATGCATAACATTCTCCGAAGTACGCAAGCAAATACATTAAACTCAACAACTTGCTTATCCTAAATCTCTCAGAGAGAGAGCTTATATGAGTGAGACCCTGGCAGTAGCCGGAGTACTTCAAGGATAACTAGATAAGGTGGGCTCACTGACCCATGGAATGATGATAAGAAATAACTGGCTGGAGAGAATAAGTTATAAAGAGCGGTGACGTGACGAGTGATAATATTAGTTTACTTACATTTATATTGAAAATAAGGTTGATACTATGGTAATACAGGCGACCATAGTATCAAATAGTAATACAAGATAGCATAAGAGCGAGTACCTTGATTAGAATCAATAGAGTCAGTTGTCAGAAAGAGTTATTGTAAAGAAGTAACCCTACCAATTATTCCGTATAGGAATAACAAGAATGGCATTTATCAAGAAAATTACTCACGTAATTTAAGTTTAAAATTGAGACAAATAATCAGCTCGCTGTGGAGAAGTCGAAGAGGAGAATTTCATATTATTTTAGGTTACATAGATACATACATACTACATGGGAGGTCTGAAAAGTTTCCGACATTTCACCATTTCTCGACATGTTTTCTGAAAATTTCTGAAAAATCTGGGGTCGGAAACTTTTCAGACCACCCTCGTACATACATAAGTCTATTTCCGGGCGAAATTGAGACTTTACAGTCCCATCTTACATTTAAACCAAGATAATGGACATCACGGTAATCTATACTTTCATATCCTCTGCAATTCAGAATTATATTATTATTCTTACTTTACTATTTACAATCTATATGAATGTAAATATATCATTTGTTTACTTATTAAAATTTGTGAAAACTTTCGGTAAACCATTCTTCTGAAATATATCACACTATTTTTTGAATGAGCTCTCCTATACCATCCTACACTATCCTACGATATCTTTTATTCGTATCACAAGACTTTATTATCTTTGCATTCTATATCAAAGTTTATGGACCATTGAAAATTTACTTTATTCACAATTAAACAAACTTTTCCATGAGAACATTTTGAGATATTATCATGTAGAAATTTTATCATCATTTAGAAAATCCTTTAATATAAAATACGTAGGTATTTAATTTGTTGTCTTCTCCAAATATAAACATAAAAACCCAGTAAAATGGTGCGACGACTGGCAATTGGAGCTCAACGTAGACAAATGTTCAGTAGTTAATTTTTTCGAAAGAAAATCCTTCGCCAAAAAATCTGCTGTAAACCTACTGGATCTACAATACCAAATATTTTTATTCAATTTTTCATTTTTACTGAATCTCGTTTGCGACACGTTTGCATTGTTTCAGTTTCGAAAGTATAGATACATAAAACCTCACTTTGATTCCATTTTAAGCACTAGCAATGAGATTAGTTTGAAGAAAATGAAATGTATAATTGAACTGGAGGAGGGCCGAAATCATCATCTGCCATGGCTCACCGATTCCCAATTAACTCGCACCTGTCTTCGGAGGATTGTACGTTGAATTTGCTAACGAGGACGTCCCATGGTTCCGAGTTTACGATTTCCGCATCAGAAAAGCGCGAATTGATATGGTTTTGAGGATCGACCTACGATGAGAGCTCGGAAACGCTCGAGTAAAGATAGCAAGTTAATTCGTTCGGAAAATGCCGCCTGGTTTTTATTTTCTCGACCCCGTTTTCCCCTTCGATAACCAAATTTCTGTCTCCGATATCATTTGGAGGCAATAATAAGGAATCTGCTGCGATTCAGCGGCTCGCTGAATATTTAAAAGTTGAGCGAAGCAGCCAATCGGAGTGTTAATTATCGACCGATAATTCAGTAAGCGGAGCACTGCGTTACAACTGTGGGAGCGGATTTGAATCTTCGATCCAAATTCTGCTCTGGTTTTGAAATTCATCCTTCTATGGAACAGAAATGATACGTGATAAATAGCTGAGTTCATAAAGGGAAGAGTAGTGATTCTTGTAAACGACGGGGTAACATCCCATCGCGCAGAAAACAATTTTGGATTCCTGGGAAAATTTTAAGGAAATCAAAACACCCTTAAAATAATAAAACAATGCCCTTTCCGTTAGACAGTGCATGCCCTTGCAAGTATAAAATTCTTCATCCTTAATCCCCAGCATATGTCTCATCAAATTAAACCATTCTCAAAGCTATCACCGTATTTTACGATCAACTCTTTTATAAGGGCGCTAAAATCGAACATAAATCCGAAATTAATCAACATCAGTTGGCAACATCTGCCCGCCAAAATGGCGACAAATCCTCCCCTGGTTATGAACTGCCTTCGAGAACCTAATAAAATCCCTCTCGTCTAATTAGAAGGATCTTTCCATAAAAGAATCTTCCTCGTAATAAAGGCAGGAATCAAACAATCGCCTCTCCCAAACGCGGTTAGGAAGGGAACCCTTTTTATTCGCGGACTGGGGGAAAACTTCTTTCGAAAAAAAAGAGGAAAACTAAGTGATGAAAAACGCCCTCTTCGACATCTCCTCCGGCGGAGGAATATGAGAAAAATTCAAAAGAACCGTTCTCCCGCAATTCCCTCGCCGATTCCGCGTGCATTCGCGACGGCGCGCGCACCCCCGCGAGCAGAAAAGAACACTCTTGAGGATGAAAAGGAAGGAGAAAATGTCGCGAAGACACCGCGTGAGTGTGACAGAAGCACAAAGCTCAAGCGAGCAAAAAAATCGCGACGAAGTGAAAAAAGGCATAAAGTGCGGGGAAAAGCGAAAGGGATTGTGTTCGCATGGCGACCTCGTCGGATCTCATCAGCGGTGGCAAACTAAGCGCTGCTCCGCGACTTTATTTCACGGCCGAAAAGCTGATACGCGACATTTTGTGTGACGGTTTTCGTCATTTTCGAATCACCGATTCTGCCTAATATTTTCTCCGCTACTGCGAAAATTATTTGTTTTTTGATTTTTCTAATAGTAAGATAGCTCGAACAAACTAATTTGCGTTTCATATTTTTGTTAAAATTTGAAAAGCAAATCTCAAGCAGAAGTATTTATGAATAATAGTAAATGACACGATTTTTTTTGATACGAAATTTGTACTTTGTGGCAGTACATTGAAACAATACTAGCATGCAGATATTAGTATATTGGCCTACATAATCCTCGTATTATAGCTCATTAATATTTAGCAGCTTATATGTTTTCCCGGCCGATGGTGCATAATAATGTTCGAAATGTTCTGAAAAATATTCTATTTCGCACTGCGGAATACTTTCCGATTAAAATAAATGATAATGTTACTCACAGTATATTAGCAAAAGGAGATTTCAATTATTTCCGTAACTTCTGAACTGCTGTGAAGAGTGCGACGACTGAACTCGTGATAAATTTTAAACGGAATTACAACGCATGACCTAAGTATCTAGCTAACTAACTGCATTACTTTCTGTACCTGACATTTTAGACAGCGGGGGAATCGATTGGTGTTAAAGATATATCTTAAGTAGCAATTACTTTCCCATCCCGATTTCTTATGAACAATCAGATTTTTCCCACGTTAATTGTTTTCTAAACATCTTTTAACACATTTTGTGGTTTCCTTCATTTTGTGGAACTTACCCACCTAGGAAGTATTCTTGGGTTCTCAACCGGGTCAGGGTGTTGGATTGCTCCGACGTTTCGACAGCCATCACTGCTGCCATTTTCAAGGATGTCATCGATAGTTGAAGTCCGGGTATATATATGGTTCCGGGGGAAGCCCCGGAAACCCTCCTTACCCTCTAGCCAAACATTGAGCCAGACTTTTGTCACCTCATGTGGGAAAAAGCCCTCACCACATTAAGAATTCCACTGAGTTTGTAAAATCCATTCAGAATCTCCACTTGGATCCCAATGACAGAATGGTTAGCTTTGATGTCATTTCCTTATTTACTATGGTTCCTGTTGACGAAACCCTTGATCTGCTAAAACCACTTTTTGACGAGGACTGGATGAAGTTGTATGAGCATGTGTTGAAATCTACATACTTTATCTACCAAGGAAATACCTACGAACAAAGGGATGGTGTGCCTATGGGGTCCCCTCTCTCTCCGGCTGTGGCAAACCTCTTCATGGAAAATTTCGAGGAAAAAGCACTATCTACGGCCATTCTTAAACCCAAATGCTTCTTTAGATATGTGGATGACACGTTTGTGGTTTGGCCACATGGAAAAGAAGCTCTTGACTGTTTCTTTCAGCATTTGAACAACCAGCATCCAAAAATAAAATTTACCATGGAGCAGGAAAAGAATAACTGCATGCCCTTTCTGGACATTCTCCTCACACGGAAAGCAGATGGAACTTTAGGACATAGCGTTTACCGGAAGCCAACTAACACGGACCGGTACCTGAATGCTGGCAGCCACCATCATCCGGCCCAACTCACAGGTGTGCTTTCAACCTTAGCCCACCGAGCGCATGCTATTTCAGACCAAGAGAGCCGGCCAAAAGAAATAGAGCACCTGAGAACAACTCTTAGGCAAAATGGGCATCACATAAGGGACATCAACAGGGCCCTTAAAAGGGCCGTTCCCCGGCCGAAGGAAACACCCGAAGAGGAGAAACCGATTGCCACTGCGTGCCTCCCTTTTGTATCTACAATTTCAGGGAAAATCAGTCGCATTCTCAGCCAACATAATATCAGAACAGTCCACAAACCCTACAAAAAGATTAGTTCCATCCTACCAAGTGTCAAAGATAGCAGGGGCTTAAATACTCCAGGTGTATACTGTGTTCCCTGCGAATGCGGAAAATCCTACATCGGGGAAACTTGCCGGACGATCCACACTCGCCTGAAGGAACATGAGAGAAGCATCCGACTTGGGCAGCCTGAAAAGTCCGCTATTGCTGAGCATGTTTTGATGGAAGACCATAGCATTGACTTCGACCAGACCAGAATCCTGTGCAGAGGCAACGGTTACTGGGATCGGATTTACCAAGAGGCCATTGAGATCCGCCTCAACCCAAATAACTTGAATCGTGACGAAGGCATGTTCCTCAGTAAGAACTGGAACCCAACAATTCGGAAGATTTCCGAACAGAGAAGGACAAATCAGATTAATGATTGAAACAACCAATCAGAACGCAGTTTGCTAGGACCAATCCGGACGAAGGGGGCTTCCCCCGGAACCATATATATACCCGGACTTCAACTATCGATGACATCCTTGAAAATGGCAGCAGTGATGGCTGTCGAAACGTCGGAGCAATCCAACACCCTGACCCGGTTGAGAACCCAAGAATACTTCCTGAGCAGCATTCACCGGGAAAGCATAAGATCTTTCTGCACTTACCCACCTATTTTCGGAACCATGCAAATATGGAATCCAGCATATAATTACACAATGAATGAAATTAGATATTTTACTGTTTATCAGGTTCATCGAAATGGATGAAGGGACATGAAGTTTTACGAATCTGAGCAAAAAACATCCCATTTCTATTATTATTGCAAAAATATTTTTAGGTATATCAGGCTGTTCTTTTGCGTGGCGCAATTATTCAGTTATTTTTTCCTCAATATGCTTTTTTCTTGAAGTTTTCTATCAAGGGGAATGCGATGTAGGGAGAGACGTGTAGAAGTAAAATTGAAAAGGAACTGCGAGGGGAGAACTGTGAAGGGGTGCATTATATGAAGAGTCCTTGAAAAGGGGTTTTATTACATTGTGGTATTTGGAATGACTGCAGGGGAGTGATAGAAGCGGAGGATTTCGGGAAGAAATGAATATAGAGAATAGAACGCGCAGGCGTTTGTTTTTTGCTTTCGAGAAACTCTGTCCGGAACAGCACTCTGTGAAAATTCGGGTGGTTGCCTCAGTTTTTGTTTCAGAACTCAAAAAAACTCATTGGGGGATTGGAGCATTATTTGATGAATCTGCGGATAAAAAAGGTGGTTTGAATTTCAAGTAGTGGGATGTGATAGATGGAAATGAGCGAGTGAGAGCGGGCAATGTTCACTGAACGAAGAGGATTTTTTTCTCTCAACTCTAATAACCTACTCGCACGAATGCATAACTTTTTTACTGAATATGCTTGTGTAATCGCATTCCGTGATTGTGTGCGATGTCTACGTCATTTTGCACGCACACATTGATCTCTCTGCTACTTATTGCTTTTTGGTCTCATACGCTAACCGCAGCTCCAAACGCTCTCTCTTCTGCACGTCTCTTTGCAGTCACACAGACGCAGAAAATGTCACGTGTTCCCGGAATAATTTAATTGCCTTTTGCCACCGTGATAAATACTCAGACGTGGTATGAACGGAAAGAAAACTTTTACCGCCATCCATTTTCTTTGTGTGCGTGTATTAATTCACTCCTCTATATCCATCCTCTTGAGTTAATGCAGTAAAAAATCTAATTTACGAAACCTCCCTCACTTGGCACACGTTAGCGTACTCGTTCCCTCTCCAAAGGCACCTTTATTCAATTTCAACAGTTTTGCTCATTGCTGCTACCTCTAAACGACGCGCATGCAAAAAATGTAAGGAACTTCATAGGACATGGATGTATTCAAATACGAATAAATTCGCGATGAGGAGGTGAACTGACACCGAAGGAAAAGAAGGGGAAAATAACATATCGCTGGGAAGCATAAATCACGTGATTAGAGTGGCCCCTAGCGACGCCGGGGAGCAGGAAGCTTACGGTGGACAGACTTTAGGGGGAGAGGCAACTTCCCGTGGCGTCGCGCTGGTACACAGCGAAAAAAAAGACGCATAGACGGCGACCTGGGGTGGGGAATGGCGGAAGTGAGGGAAAGGAAGATGAATAACCTCTTGTCTGTCACGCTTACATGGGCCTCCCATGGGTGGTTGTCTAAAGGGATGAGATAGGCTGAGGAGGTGGTGAGGATGCGACATCCTCCTTGGAAGACGCTAAGAGGAGAGCATTCTGCAAAAGCTGGCGGATGCTGACATGGAAAGGGGAGAAAGCGGAGAGATAAAGGCGGCCTTTCTCTCGGTCTGGACGGATAACTGGAGAGGATGTGGTTTAAAAGCGGGCAGTACAACACCCTCTATCGTATTTTTTCGAGCCCATCTTCTCCGCCCGATGACCTCGACTCGTATTACCGCGACTATCTCCACCGTGATTCATTTCGGGGAAATATATCTATCGCGCCCAAGCGTTTATCGGGAGTCTTTTTTATTCGGGCGATTGGGTGAGGACGGGAAGTGACGGCAGTAAAGGAAACGCGCGCCATTTTTTTTGGTCGCTTTTTCGGGATCGAAGTGCAGAATGAATATGGCCTGGGGAAAGTTTTTCATTTACGCTTTCTCGTTCGTTACTCAGCCTGTTATTTAATTTTAGACGCGATGCGGGTTTAATTGAATGATGGACGTAAAATATTTTCATTTATATACCCTTCGCTCGTCTTCCTTTGCTTTCTGTTGGCCGTTAGAAACGTGTATACCATGTTCCGACATGTAAGGACTTCCAGCTTTTTCTGAATTGCATAGAGGTTAGGAGAGCCCCTATGTAATAAACAGATATAAGTGAAAAATTGCATAAGCTAAGAAACTCTCTGAACAATATTTACTTCCAAATTAAATTCAAATAAACAAGACGATTTATTTTTGGCCTTGCCAAAGATTTAAAAATCTTCAGGGAGAGTTGATAGTCTTTGCTTTCTTGCCGTAATAAATATAGTATTTAGAAATTTTTCCACTACCTCTAGTGAGATTAAGAAGAAGCATAAAAACGAAATAATATAGATATCATTTTCAATTTTGCACAGAAGTGGGAGGATGTATTCCAAATATCTTCCTCTACGTTGATATTTATGAGGTAGTTGCGAGATGGTATGGAAACGATAGTCTTGCAGAAAAATAGCGTAAAGTCCAAAAATATTATTCTCGCATTCAGAAGTTATTTCAAATTATTTAAAATTTCAGAGGCTGAGCCAATAAATTTAATTTAGACTATTTACAGAAATTAACCACAAAAATAAGGTTTAATACGGTAATCACCTATGTTTAGGTATTTAATTTGTTGGCATGTTATCTGAAAATATTCCTGGTAAAATTATTTTAACTTCCATCAATTTTGCTCTTAGCAACAGGAAAACTATATGAATCAGCTGAACTAAACGTAAATAATTAACTTCAGATTAGAATATTAAATAATTACCTCCAATTAGATTTTGCACAGAAATGACTTAAGTTAATTTTGTTTCTATCCTTTCAAATTTATAAATCATCAATTTATTTTGACATTTAATTTTTCCTACTTAACAACAGAGAAGCATTTGTGTTACGAGTAATTGAGATTTAACCTTTGATCTTTCTGAATAACTTATTTTGGACGGTATGAATAGCTAGATAAATAAAATAGTATCTGCTTGGGGTCCTTCTCTCCTGCTACAACGTTCATTCGATTAAGAGATCGTTTAACCTTTCGGAGCAAAAGTCACATTGGACCTATATTCCTGTTATACGCTGTAAAATGTTAAATCAAGGGATTGCATGGAATTCCAGTTATAATAGAGCTCTTCTATGCTGTTGAATTTGACGCTCGGAACTAAATTTAATCAAAGTTGATTTAGAGGAATTTAGGATAACAATAGGATGTAATTAACCATAAGTAGTTTACACGGAATATCCCTATTATCCAGTAATATCCATGAGGTAAATAGGCTTTTGAAGTTCCCTAAGTACCGTTTTAGATTAAGCATGATCGACGAACCAGTAAATTTTACTTTTTTCTCAAAGCATGAATTATTAATTAAATTTATGACGGCATTATAGCAAATACCTGGAAGCAGCCGAATTTAATGAAGCTGTTTAACTTTTGAAATTGAAAGAACGCCGGAAATCTTAAACAAAACGACCAGGATTTTCCAGAAATAATGTAAGAGAATGGAACTATATTCATTATTTACACATGGAGTATAAATTAACAAAAGCGTTTTGTAAGAACATAGCTGCAAGATATATGAATATGATATCGATTACTTCTTATTTATAGATTATAAAATTTCGAAAGATACCTCTAGATCGGGCTAAGTCATATTTCGGAAATAAATTATTCGGTCATATCCTTTTCTCCAAACCTTACACAATGGCGTCAAATAGGCTTTCGTATTTAGCTTCCAGTACGTAGTAACTGAGTTACAAATGCTTAGATAATTACTTCAGTTATAAGCTTTGAAACATTTGCTGCGGAAACAAAGGGACTAATTCCCTGTAAATTTCCGAACTGCGACTTTTGAGCGCTCTCCATGAAGGGTAAAAATAACATTAGGGTAGCGATCAGTAGCAGGTGTAATCAAATCCTTTCAGAGAGAGAGAGAGCTGCAAAAAACGACACCCACACCACAGAAATATTACATCGAAAAGAAACGAATGAGCTCATATTTGGACGGTTTTGATGATAGAAAGAGCGCATCCTTTGCCGCCGATCCTTGTGTCAATCCGTCGCAGGCTTTATTGAGGACGGAAGAAACGATCGGGCAAATAGTGCACGTTCGCCCCGCAAACATTGATGGCAAAAATTAGATGAAGCTCTCGGTCGGCGGAGCGGCGTAACAGAGTTAGTCCTATCGGGCGTTGAGTTCAGTGCCGTTAACGTTCCATGATCGGAGTGGTGATGGAGATGCCCGTATATTTGGGCCGCTCACATCAACCGCAGCATATAGAAGAATGGAACACACGGCTAATCAGAGCGTGGCCCTCTTCATGGGGATCGATACGCCCGCATAATAAAATCTTCGACCTTATTAATGGCGTCCTCTCTAAAAAGCCATCTACTGTTTAGTTTTCCACGGAGGTTAATGAAAGAGAAAAAAGACTGATCAACTATCAATTGACGATGCTCTTCCACTGTATGAATATGAATCGTGGGGTTTTGAAGAGGATATTATATGGAGATAATTTCTTTTCAAGTACCTGGCGATTAGATGAAAAGACGTATTGAAATGAAGTGCCTCTTTTTCGTGATGAGTTTGTCAAGGACAAATATGTCATTATATGAGATCGTTTTAATGAAAATGACATTCATTAGAATGGCATTAACCTAGCTCATGCTTTAGTAATAAAATTCCCCGGTACCAGATGATATTCAAGAGTCGAAATTAGTTTTATTTTATTCTGCGAAGTGTGCTACGTACTGAGGTAACTCAAGATTTTAGTTTCCTTGTTGAAAATTAAATTAATTTTGTTTCATTTTAATAACTCATCCTTCCCAATAGTTTTATGAAATGCCTCTGGGCCAACTTAATATTTCCCATAAAAATAGGACGCTAAAATTGCGAATGATAGGGTGCTGAGGTATAAATTTCATCTGCTATTATTCTAAGGCACAATCAGCCGAAACGTAGTTTTACAAGCATTCCTATGTTCAATAAGTCCGGAATGAGGAAGTCGGGAAGATTCTTTTGTAATTTAAAGATTCACTAGAAAACGGGAATATATGTACGTGAATATCTATTATCTCGAATGATAGAGAGTTCTTAGTGACAAAAACAACCCCTATTTTCGTCTTTAAATTTAAAAAAGAATTAATATTTGATACTTACAAGTCTAATTGAAATTATTGAAATATATAATAAATTTGTTGAAGTAATAAGAATTATTATTTAGCTGAATGGCACTCTCCAAATATTTCTGATTTCTATTTATAATTTACTAATTGAGGTTTCGGAAATCTTATCAAACTATACCAGGCATCGCCAAATTGTGGATATTTTTCTTGAATGTGAATGCAGACAGTCAACAATTAGTATAAGATGCTGATTATTGTTTAAGATATTTTTTCTGATTCTAGAAAATAGGTCGAGATAGTATGATATCCAAATTTGTTTTAACAGATATATGGCTATTTTAATTAGTATTAATATTTACTTCTTCCTTCCCATATCATATACCTTAAATAAAACTGATAGATTTTTCCGCTTTGCTTAATCTATTGGAAAGCAAATCCCAATAAAAAATATCCACAATGTAGGAATCTTTCTCTATCAGCTTCAGAAAGAATAATATTCTTACACTATTGGAGGGCTACTTGTGTCTCATCTAATTGGCAGATACATTAATGATTTTTCTCTTATATTTTTTATCTTAGATTTTTTCTTAGTTTGACATGTTTGATGCTTCACGTTTCTCATTAAATAATAAATTAAAATGTGAAAATACTTTTATGCAATTATATTTGGATCAATTTCCTCTGAAACAATGAAGAAACTGTAAATTTTGGTATGTAAAGTTTACAACGATCATTTCTGAATAACTGAAATAAATTTTGCGAGAAATTCATTGCAGCTTCCAATATGTTGAAATCCTAGTGTAAAGGGGCATTGAGTTTAGCAACCCCTGATACATTTTATCTGATTCTACGATTACTTTAACTCCATTATTTTTATAAGTGAGGTAAGTTCTTAAATATCTTCAAATTATTCATTGCGGAAGACTAAGGTATTGGAAAAGCAAAATAATCCACCGTTGTAGTAACTTGAATTGATCTTTCCTGGTAAATTCCAGTGTTTATCACGTCATCACTTCACTTTATAAAAGTACTTATCTTAAAAAACACAGCTGAACTCCTTTCCTCTCCAATTGACTCATTAAATTTAAGAATAACAAAATAATTTGGTGCTATAAAAATTCACTGAAAGAAAGTTATCACGTTTTCGAGACTTAAGTCTATTTTAGCTGCCACACGAAAAAAGAACGGCTTACGAAAAACTACGCGAAGTTTAAGGAACACAGCTAAAATATTCATTTTGAATCTGCAAAACTTATTCTTAAATACTGCTAAGAAGCCTCACCACAAGATCTTAAGCTGTTCCTCGAGAAGAAGAAAATGGAAATCCTCGGGGTGAGCTCTTAAAAAGAAAAGAAAAAGCTACCGCTTATACTCTGGAAACCCCATTTTTCATAATTCGAAATAAGACTTCCCACGCTTAGAATTCTTGGAGCGTAACAGACCTCTCGTAAAGAAGGGGAGAGATAAAGAAATTCGAATCGCCGAATGCGATGTAATAAAAAATGTTTTCGCTTCCTTCGCGATAGAAGGAAACTATATTTTCTAAAACATTAAAAGTTGGTACCGATTGCGTACCTTTGAATTGCAAAAATGAAAATAATAACAAGAAAGCTAAAGTACCATAAACGTTATCATCAGAACAGGTGGGCTTGGTCACACGTGTCTCACGATTGTCAGTTGAGGTAGTTTTAAACACTATATTTTTATACTCGTCGGATTTTCGTACAAGTCATTTGTTTAAATGAATGAAATATAGAACTTATTTTAAGTCCAAACGATTAATTCTATCTAGTAGCATTTTTTATATTGTCTGGCATGTATGTGAAGCTACTACGGTTAAAAGAAGGAGAAAAAAGGAACTCGGCGGTCAATGAACAAAGAGATAAAGGTTCTCCAAGCGCCGAAATAGCGGCGACCGTCTAAGGGCGATTCCCGGGAAACGGATAATCGTTTAGCGGTCCCGATGTTCAGCATTGGACCCCCCAGGAAGATGGAAGCATTGTTTCCGAAATGTACATCGGGATTCTGAAGAACTGGGACCGCTAAACGATTATCCGTTTCCCGGGAATCGCCCTTAGACGGTCGCCGCTATTTCGGCGCTTGGAGAACCTTTATCTCTTTGTACTACGGTTAACTAGATATATTTATCATACTTAATAAATACTATAGTTATTTTAGATGTGATTTTAATGCAATGTTTTCGTTAGCCTAATTTTGCAAAATGTAGATTTGTGTTTCATTCTGATCGAACTAGGTTCTGTTACTGAGTAAGCTCTAACTTGTGATTTTGATGATACTGTCAATACAAAAAAAAAAAAATCATCTCTCTGATATCATCGTACTTAGTATTTTTCGAAGTATTTAAAGTGAAATAGTAAAAAATACATATCTGCAGCTTCTATTGAAAGCATCGTACATAAGGAATCAGGAAGATCGTTTGTTCTAATCATTTCATTACTTTATATGTACTGGAAAATCTTTTTAATTCTTCTTCTTTAAGGGATTAGTTGCCTAAGTGATTTTCCAATCGTGGAGGATTATGCTGTTCCTGTCAGAAGCGCTCGATTTGATATAGTTTAACCCAGAAATGCGTCATAAAATATTTGTTTTCTCATTGGAGATAATATCCATTAGATTTTATTGATAATTTTTATGAGAGACAATGGGTGATCAATGAGAAGGAAACAAGCTCATAATAATATCATAATGAATTCATTATAACGAAAGTATTATTTGACCACAAATTATTCTAAGTGGTAAAATACATAAATTTGTTAATCGATTGATTATTATTTACAATTCCATTTGTGATTGCTTATACACATCTGCCAAATGGGGTTGATTTTTAAGAGTGGTTTAACTCAGATGAGTAACAAAGTAACTAATTAGACTTGTTTTTAATCAAAGCTAGGAGGATTTTTACTATCTCATGAACAATTATTTTCGAATTTATTCCTGTTGAGATTCGATGAATGACGTATGTGTCAATACATCATCTCACTGTATACTAATATGTCGATGATTATCTCTGCATCCCTCATTAATATAAGTATGTTTCAGTGATCTTTTTTCGACTTTTTTCTCCTCCTTGTGTAAGCGTTTTCTCCATAAAACTTCAGTTAGGATTTACCTAGTTTGTATCTACTATTAGTTTTTGAATTAGCCTGTATATATAATTTATTATCTAATATTTGTTAGTGCTTTGCTCGTAATTACATTTTTTCAAGCTATAATTATATGGTAATCTAATGTTTCGATGTAACAGCTTAAAATTATCATGCGATAACCTCAGAGGGTAGGTGAAAGAGAGACCATATTGGGTTAAGGATTATAATAATATTAGAAGATATGATAGACAAGAAACTTAAAATAACGAGATAAGAAGAATAGTTTAAAAATCACTGAATGCACTACACGTTCCTGTGTCCTCACTCCCTCCTCTCTTCCTCATCTATCTATTCCCTTACCTCTGTTTCTCTTTCCCCCCTCTCTCTCCACTTCTTTCTCACCCTTTTTCACTTTTGTGAGACCGAAATCATTCATTCCTCCCACATCCGTTTCTTTCCTTCTCTTAGCCAGCTTTCCTTTCTCCTCACCGCTGAGTTTCTATGAAAGCTGCCCATTGCGGGACTCTTCGCCCTTTGGGAAAGAGGATATAAAATAGCTCGAGGAGTTATGGGAACGAAACCTTCTTTAGATGAGAACGGAAGGACGGCATTTACTCGTGGAGAAGTTTTTCTTCAGCGAGCGGATTGAATCGATCTCAAGAGTTATTATTCTTCATCATCGGTCTATTAGAAAGAAGTAAGAGATACGATTACACGATCTCCATTTCGAATTTAATCACGGAGGATGTGTCACCACATCGAAAAGCTATTCCACACAAAAGACGCATTCCATTCGGCGTCGAATTATTTCGGACTCTGGGGCCGTTTTTGGACCGGTTTAGGAAAATTTACCCCGCAAAATCCAGCAGTTTTTTTACCATAGCATTCATTTCAATCACCCTCCGTACCCTCGGGAGAATTACGGGGAAAATTGAGTCATTTCTGCGATGAAATGGCGAACGAATTCATTCGCGCAGAATGAAGCAATATAGCAGAGGAAAACAGACGAGTTCGGAAGAGAGAATAAATTTAACTCCGCATTTGGGACGTCTCCGAGTGAATTTGACATTTCTTTTGTTAGAATGAAAAACACAGCGGCACCGCCAGTTTCATTATTTGAACGGGAAAGACAGCTCGGAGCGTATTTTCCTGTCCGAATGCATGGGATGTGCGCGACACGGCAATGAAAACATTCTCACAGGAAGCGCACGCGATTCTTTTTTATATTCTTATGACTTCTTAATGCAATCTCGCGATACTGCGAACTCTTTTCATCTCCGCACGGAAATGAATCTCGATGGGACGTAAAGGTGAAATGACGCGAGTTCATAAAATCTAAGCGGATGAGTTTCGCGGAAAGGATTGCGAAATTAAGTCACAATTTCCTTATTCGACGCGTGTGTATCTATCGCTCAAAATTAATGCATCTCTAGATGTGACCTTATGATCCGTGGGGAGAGCTTGAAAGAAATGGATGCAAAGTCCATGAAATGGTTAGCCGTAGGTATGCTTACAGCTATCAACCTTTAGATATGGGAAGAGGTTTTTGGTACACATCTCTAAGGACATTACTAATGCATGAAATCCCGGTTTCTTGCCACTTCTTCCATTTTTTAATCATGGAGACCGCGTTGAATTAGTTTCCCCTTCATGTCGGTGACATTATTAACTCTGTCATATTAACCGAATATCTTCTCTGGGGGCGAAGAAACAAAGGGACAAAAGAGCGGGCTGAAGATAAAATAAAAGGAAAAGTGACGAAAGAGGGAGATGAAGGAAAGAGAGTGGAGGGCGGAATGGGAGAGAAGGAAAAGAGGCTAGTGAGAATATGACTACCTTTAATGTTGGCTCTTCTACACTTTGGTCACCAAGTAATTATTTGGTCCGTCTTAAAAGCGGCCGCGATCCTCTTCACGTTGATGTTAATCGCTAAAGTGGCTTTCTTTACATTAAACTACGTCGAGAAGGAATGCTCATTCATTACATATAGCTGAAAATGTACGATTGAAAATACCAATCGTTTGATTGCATCGAATGATTTTCGTATAAAATTAAAATTAATCTGCCTGAGATGATGAATAAATAAAATTCCCATCCCGAGGGCTTGAGAAGGAAATGAATTTTCGGTGCTGAAATTAGCTTCGGTGGTATTTTTACCTTGGTACAACTTTCTTCATTAATCTGCAAATTAACTCTAAAGCAATCATCGTGGGCGACGCCTGTTAAAGCTTTCCAAATCAATCTTTGGCAAATATTTCCTCCGACTCGAAAGATATTTGTTTTATATGTTCCAATCGAATTTCAGATTTGCTAAATTTTTCCTCATTCATGTTGCGTCGTAAGCAATCTCCTGTTGTGCCGAGTTGTATAAATGAGTACCTACACTTATATCTTTGAGTTTACAAGGAAAATATTTCACAATTCCATAGAGTATCGCAATTTAAATGTTAAAATCTTTCATCCTATACTTAAACTCCCACCTTTTCCTTCCCAATTTCAACTTGGGCAAAATCATATGAATTTCGCGATTCGCTGAGGAAAAGTTTGTAACAGATGCTCTAGAAAGATCTTACATATAAATATTACTTGTAAATAAATATATATTAATATGTCAGTTAAGAATATTGACAGTATTTGTACCAGCTACTCTTCATTTCGTGATAGTTTAACGTGGGTAGTAAATTAGAAGAGAGTAGAGTTTAAAATAAGGAAAGAGAGAGAAAAAGTGAAGTTATAGGAAAAGATAGGAGAGTATAGGGAGAAAGATACCGAGAAGAAGGAGTGAAATAGTGTTGGCCGCAATCTCTCTCGGGTCCAAAAGCTCGAGTGGTCTGATGACGAAAGAGCACCGTTGTGAGGAGTGGAGTTCAGGGCTTTTACAGAGGTTGGTTGGTTCCCTTCTTTTGGAGAGTGTCTCCGGGGAGAGAAAAGGGGCATCGCTTGGGTGCGTAGATGATTGCAGAACCATCGCACCTCTCTAATTAATTTCAGCAATTATTCCTCCCCTGCTTTGGTCAGCGGGAAATGTCATGGGTGCGTGGAGGGATGCGTTTTTTTCGTTTACGTTGGAGTGGTCCGGGCTTCGTGTAAAAAGGGTTCGGAGGCATGAGAATTCAGCAGACCGAGAATGAAATGGGGTGAAGGAGAGTCGGAAATAAAATCTTGCGTTGGTGATGTAGGTATGATACTAGCAAGGTGATGGAGATGTTTAGGGTTGGCAGATGAATTACTGCTAAGATTTAAATCGATATGTTCTGAGTTACTTTACTCTCGGGCATTTAAATGAATGAAAAAAGGTTCTAAATGAGCTCAGTTGTCGAGGAACCTATAGAAATGCACTAATACTACTATTAAGTAGGAATATACTCCTCATTTTCCAGACACATTTTGATGGAACGAGTGTTTTCATTACCGATACAGCATCATCAAGTATGCTGATTTCTTCTAAGAAAAGAAATTTAGGCATGATCTGACGCCACCTCATAAGAGAAGTCGCTACAGTATAGGAGAAATTACTAAGTTTATCATTATCATCTGTATCATTAAATAATTTGAAGTAGCGTTTTTGAAATTATAATAAGGGAAATGAGGCATATAAAAGTGAGAAAGAAATATACTGTATGGTTTACCATATGCTTATGATGTCATAAATGATGTTAATGATTGTCATAAATATTAAATGCTGCATAGATAATGTATATTGTACAATATGTCATAAAGTTGACACGAAACTTTCGTCTGATTGCGGCGAAAAACTAGTAAATACATAAAAATTATTTTGTAAGATAGATTGCCATACAATCTGATGAGTTTACGTCCGGTTTTATGATTGAATACAAACAGTTGTTACGCATTTACAAGGAAAAATGAACTGTGGTATCAGGATATTATTTCTGGGGGTAAATTTTTGCTTTGAGACAGATCCGTCATCTTTCCTTAAATATTTTCATGGTCATACTATATAATATTATCTTTTTTCAATCGAAGAAATCATTATAAACTATAATGAGAGCAAAATGACTTATTTTCTACATTTAACTCACAGTTACGTTAAATCGTTAATTATGTGGAAAATTTTCGACTACTTTTTACGTCAAGTATTTCTTCACGAATATCAAGATTATTGGCAAGAGTTGCTATCAATTTATGTTTCTTTGATTTTCATTTCTTTTGATAATTCCCTGCAAATGTTCAATAAAATAAAAATTTAAAATTTAAAAATCCAAATCTAAAAGTAGAATATAGAAGATAAATTTTTAAAAGTCATTACACATTCTACTTTGCAGCAAAATAGCTAAGACGAGACACTTACTTTGTATATAAAACGGAAGGGAATACGTTGTATTTTCTGTGAAAATAATATTCTGCATGACATCTCAGAACTCATTCACATTACTTTGGGTCTCAGAACTACTCACTCTGGTCCAAGTTGCGAGAAGAGAGATTCAATGTAAGGGTTAACCTCTGTGGAAGAGAAGGGTTATTCAGAAGAAATGAAGTTAGTAGTCTGAGAGGTAGCTTTTCCGGAGGTGAAGTTTACTATGAAGGGAATCTTTAAGGAAAACATGTTGAGTGAGAACGAAAAGGAGTAAAGAATAAGGCTAAAGAAGAAAGAGATGTTAGGCGGAGAGAGGCAGCGGACGTTAAAAAAGGAAACTTAAATCGCGGAAGAGGAGACATACTTCAGGAGGTGTTTCTTTTGAAAGAGTTGGAGCGTGAAAAAAAACACGAAAAATTTCTTATGAGAATTTATTTCACCGTTTGCCATCGGAGAGGGAAAATGAATCTCCCCAAGAATAGACCCAAAAATATTCATTTGAAGACGGTTTTTAAAATGAGCTTCTAAAAATTTCCAAAAGTAATTAGATCGGGTTTAAAAATATAGCAAGTAAAATCTAGATTTAGGTCAAAGTCTCCTGTGATACACAAATTTCTATGAAGTAATTTTTCTCAAAATTTGGCTATCTCGCGGTATTCTATGGAAATATAGGAGGTTAAGATGACATAAAAACAGGTATCTCAGTGAAAACTACCAAAGATATAATTAAAATATAGCTGACTGAATATATTTTTAATGAGGTAAAACATTAATTAAAGTAAATAAACGTAAGAAAAATATACTACGAGTTAGATTCAGTCATCTTTTTGGTAGAAAGAGGAAACTACCGGCAATCTATAAGACTGTGGGCTAGAATTTCGTAATTAAAATCTAGTCATTTTCGAATGGAAATGTAAGTTATAAAAGCCCTTCTCGTCGTGATCACTGTTGGTCATAACTACCGACATAATATACGACATCGGAAGGATATAATTGATAAAAATTGTTCCTTTATTAGGTTGTTTATCCATTTGGGATTGCTTCTAATTAGTGAAACGGCTCCGTGATCACCGAATCGGAACTGAAAAATCTCTCCCTCTCTCCTAGAATAAACACGGTCATACATTTGGAGGAAAGAACGGCAGTGACCACCGGTAGAGGACATTCCCATTCTTCGGAGGAAGCGGACGGGAAGGGGCGAGGGAAGGCTCGAATGGAGCGGTACAAGAGTAATGGGTCACGGGTGAAGAGGCCGGTGACTAATTCCCCGCAAGGGCTCCGTCATAAGAGAAAATGGAGGGGCAAAACAGATGGATCGAAGGGAAAGGTGAAAAAGGAGATATGGGAAAGGAAAAGGAGAAGTGAATGGGTGAGACGCCAAGTGGAGATAGGGAATGAAGAGAAAAACGCGCCGGGAGAGTGGAAGGGACAGGAAAAGTGGACAAGTAGGGGTTTGGAGTGGGGAAATGGTAAGGAAAAGAGAAGCTGAGCGGCCTTTTAATTAAGACAAGTGAGGTTTGGTGGACGCGCCAAACTGCGCCGAGGAGGGAGAAAAAAGGAGAGTTGAATAGGGGGATAAGAAATGTCACCGAGAGAAGGGGTGCAGAGAGGGGCATCGGCGTCGTTTGAGTCGAGAGGGAATTTAGTCGAGACGATGAAGATGAGTGGAAGCGGTCGGGGCAGACGAAGTGGGAGTAGGAAAAATTTCGTTGATGGGAGAGACTACGCTTATTTTTTCGCGAAAAAATGCGCGAATTCCGGCGTCTTTTGATGTCGCTCGGCGTGGGTTAATGTTGCAAGTTGCATTCGTCTCTCTTTTTAATACGCGCGGCTCTCTTCTTTTGTTCGGCGGCGGTATCTCTTTCCGAGCGACTTGCCTCCGCGCGGAGGTGTTGACTCTAGAATGAGACACCGGTCTGTTGCAGACGCACAAAAGATATGAAAAAAATCTTTGATGCGATATGAATGAGAATTTCGAAGGGTTGCCGAGAAAAATGACGCATAGGAGAGGTAAAAATTGAATGAGAATTATTTCCGCGTCGAAAATTATGACCTGCGGCACCGATTGAAGCGTTCAAAGGCTCTAATTAAAAGTTTGATCATTGATGACTTACGATGGGGTCTTTCGTATCCATTCAATGTCACGCATTTTTCTACATACGCCATAGCTCTGTAATAAGACTGGAAAATATAATGATTTGTTGCCATCTCGAGTGATCTGTGAGAAACATTCAGTACTTTTTTCCACAGGGAGAGAAAAAATATAATATTAATTTATATTTTTATAATATTTAGGAAAATAAGAATAAATAAATTGTGCCTTGCAAGAAAAGATTGAGCTACATTTTCTTTGCATTACCAACTTAGTCCTTTCTCACTTCGACTCATTTTCTAAATCTACTTGATGAAAACTTCTCCGTTATCGATATAATATATTGCAGTAAATTATATAGAATTGGAAAAGTAAACAGTATGGATTCAATTGTAAAATTATTTAAATAGAGTTATAAAATTGCGTGTAATTGGTGATTAGAACTCAATATAGAGTTCAATGGTTACTAGTAACTTCTTCGAAAGAAAATCTATTGCTAATAATTATATGTATAACCTCCGAGGGAAAGCAAATGAACAGTCTTAAAGTAATTATCATGGATAATTTAATATGGAGTACCCGCATCTGCGATACATTTTGGTGATCACTTAAGAAACTCGGCTTCCTCAGGAGATTAGCCGGAAGAAGCGGTGAAAAATTTAGCGAGCTATATAACTTTAAGCTGGATAAGCCTCATCTTGAGGGACCCTGATGACAAGTATCAGATTCGTGAAATAGAAGTGTTACAGCGAAAGGCAATATGTTTTGTAAGGAGTTGCTACGGAAAAAAGAGAGCAATAGGAGCAATAGGAGCTCAGATGCTTCAGGACGCATAATGAGAATCTTTAGAAGATGCAGTCTTGAAACAAATGCTCAATTTACTAAGTAAATTCATAGGAAAGTATCTTCTTAGAAGACGTAATCGATATTATGATTCTATTTCACAGGCGCATCTGATTCTGCGAGTAATATAAGTGAAATTGATATTAGAATAAGTCGATTCAAGAATTTCTCTCTTTCCGCTTACGGTATACGAGATAATCAATAAGAGATGCAAAGTCGTGGTGTACCACCTGCCATACACCAAGAGACGGATAGCGGTGTATATTTTTAGATATTAGAAAATGAATTACAATAAATTGTTTTTGTGTGTGTGTTTTTGCTGCTATCTATTATTGTTATCGAGATTAATGTTGCTGACTTTGTTCTATATTTATATGATATTGTATAAATTAATATATTTATTGAAATATAGAAATAATCAACTCTTTGTGTCCCTCTTAATTTAACACAGGTGTAGTTAAAAATAAAACTTTCATGAAAATTCTCAAGTTTCTGTTACAAAGGCAGAAAAAATCAGCAAAATCATCCCGATTTGTCACTAAATTGTGATTACGATACCTTTGAGTTCGGAAGTCACGCTGTGAAAAAGGTATATCGAGTCATCGAAGAGATAAAATGCGCACCAAAAGCATTTCATGGTAGAGAATACAAAATAACGAAAAATTATGTACGCTCGAAATACTATCGAGTTCAGGGACACACGCAGATTAGATTTTCAACAGCAGTTGAATTTTTAATGCAGATACAAAATTGCATCGATTGTGCGAGATATATAAATGTATGCGAACCGAATTCGTTTACGCTCGTCAATTCATGGACAACGACTTCATTTTCATTGATTACATGGCGAGGTACACCATTAAAAATTTATCAAATATGATAAACGATGTAATAATTTATGCCCAGAATTTATTTTTATATCTCAAAATAGCTTTTGTATTAACAGAGAGATGAAATTTGATTCCGACATGGTTAAAAAACTTTCAGAGTAATATAGTTACTCTCGGTTACGTGTTCTGCATCTCGCGTGAATTGTAAAGGAAATTATGCCAAATGAAATGAAAAAATAATATAAACGTAACTCTAGTACTTTTTCAGGACTGAATAATTCCATCTCTAATGCATTTTGCCTGTAACCGAGGAGACGGATGTATTAAAACAGAATATTAAACAAAGTAATTTCGACGGCGGAAAGCAAATCGAATTAAAAGTGTGCTTGGTCACAAACTCACCGATCGGAATTTAATCATATCCTAGGATATAATTTAAAATTCTCATCGTACCAAATTAAAAAAAGACAAAAAATGAAACAATGCGTAGTTTAAAAACGCATTATGAACATGGAGAGAAGCAGACAAAAGGATAAAATGATTATCCGAATCCCCTTAAGCAACGTCACGTGTCGGATCTCGCTTGGTTTCTCGTATAAAATAATTATCGACTGGTCGGAGGACAGTGAGGGCAAGGAACGAAAAATACCATTTACCTCTTTCAGCCCCGAGCTGGATAACATGTACCCCATTACCTTTCGGATATTTTCAACCTTGTTTTCATCTCTCATTTTTCCCATAACTCTGCCCTTTTTTATCACGCCCATTTTCCATGCCTCTGATCGATATCTTTTATTAAACCAGATATGTTACAAACCAGTTACGCAATCGCGCTGTCTTCCGTTCCAAATTTCCATCATGTAGCCTCTCTTCATGACTCTCTTATTAATTCAGAATTATGTTGAATATTTACAAGGTACTTCATTTATTCATTCTCGTACGAACTTCGACTACACGTTGCTTTTCTGAGAGTTCTACATAAGTATATACCGCAAGGCACTCTCGGTGAGTAATATGATGGAAATATAATTTCTTGGACTACATTCATAAATTTCTCTTATTTAGAATTTACACCGACATTTACACAACGTTGAATGGTTTTAAGAATTAAAATTAGAAAGCTGAAGAACTGTAGCTCGGAGTTAGCATCTGTCAAAAGAAAAATTATGTGAATATCTTTTAAAAATTAAAATTCAGATTCATAATAGATGAGCAAATGGGAGTTTAAATAATAACATGATCGTATTTCATTTTTCCGTATAACAGTGCTTTAAAAAAAGGAGAATGTATATATTTCGCATGTTCATCATTACGTAAAATATATTACGTACACACCCTACATACCTATTCCCTTTTTACTCCAATAACAAATTATTTTACATTTGGTCAATTAATTTATATTCATGTATCGATAATGTTAAGTTTCTGTAACGTGATAAAAACTTTAAGAGACCTTATCACGTCCATAGTTAAGAACTCTTTACACGGAATGAGTTTCAAGTAATTACAATCATCAGATTGATATTTTTAACATTTTCTCCCTAAATATATAAAACAGCTAATCACTTAAAGGAGGACGCAACTGAAGACAAAAGCTTATTTCCTTAGGTGAATGTTGGAAAGAGGTGTTAGTTCTGTCCAAAGAAAGGCTTCCAAATTTTTGAGGCGAATGTTTGTCTCTATTTTTTCTATATTTATTCTTTATAAAAAATTTTAGGCGTTCGTTTTAACGCCTAAAAATTAAACAACTTCGTTAAGGTTAATCTCAGAAGAGGTGGGCCGATTTCATTTCCGCCTCAGAATCAGTCTTATTTTGTTCCACCTGACCATTATATGCCTCCTCGTTTATCCCTTATCGAGAACAATACCGTTCTACCTCTTTGGTCTCGCTTCACACAAAGTCCGCGACTCAGAGAACTCTATCACAACGGCGCCCTCGTAACTTCCTTTCTCACCATCCGATCACCTCTCCGGTGGCACTTCTTCCCGTGTCTGAGGAATACACTGCTACTCCGCCCCAGGAATCATCAGAGGCTCCATTGATAGAGGAGCTTAAACGACGAGGCTCGTTTTCGCCGTGTGGAAATCCCTTTTCTCCTCATTGTTTACGAGATCACACGTGTGAAACATGTGTGATGCCTCTGATAAAAGAGCAACGAAAAGAACCTTTTTTCGAGGAGGCGTCTCGCGTGTTTTGCTTTATTCCCAGGATAAGAGGATATGAGAGAGCGCAGTTGAAGAGGTGCTGTTTAGTCTGGTCGTGAGAGGGAGAGAGAGAGAGAAGGGTTAAAGAGGGGTGAAAGGCGTGTCGTTATTGCCGACCGGGAGGCTGTGGAACGCTCATTGCCACATTGAACCCTCTTTCAGAATTCAATTCTAACTACCCTTAATTTATTCCGTCTATATAAAAGCATTTTGTTAATTGAAATGTTGAAAGTTAGAGATTTCAATGGATAAATCATCCTAAAGCGATAGAAATATTTATTAATGTAAACCTGTTACGATTTGGAGAAAACTACTAGTTTACACATTATAAATTTTGATCAGCTTTTCAGAACAAAATAAAAAACACCGAAGAATCATTGAAAATACTTCTTCATCTGTTATGTTTCTTAGCAAACAAAAAAGTTCCAAAATCCACAGTAATGTACGCTTCTGCATATTCATAGAGCTCTTGTGTTTCTTGACTTATTGTTTTGATTCATTATTAACTAATATGTCCATATGATTATTCTCAAACTCTATCGGGCACAAGTAATTATTTTCTGTTTTTCATACCTCAGGGAAATATGAATTTAATGATCTCTATAAGATTATTGTATAAATCACCATTATGCATCGAAATTAAATTGAAATAAATTTTAATGTTATTAATAATAATTAAGACCACGAGGATCAAACTCCTCCTTTCTTTATAAATTAATACTGATCATTTCGAAAAGAATAATGATTGCTTATTTTTCCCCAGGTATAACTTAAAAACTATATACCGATAAATATTGGAAATATCAAACCTCGTCTGGGGAGTGACTTATCGTCTGGATTTTTTTGATTCTGCCCAAGAAAAATTTTCCAATAATCGCGCGAATAGTCCCGAAGTTTCCCTGATATCGCGGAAGGAATAGGCTGTAGTAGTATTTTTACAAGTGCTACGACAGCTGATGTGATTTTGTAAATATAGCCCCCCACGGATTATCGAACCCGATGCTTTTGTCTACCCGGGAACCCATTTGAACAGATATTTGTTTACAAATATGGAGATAGACACCGGCGCCATTTCTTTTCTTAATGTTGTAAATGAGAAGGAAACGAATGAGCATCGATGTGATCGAAGTTTATTTCGAGAAAGCAATACGTTTTTAATCCCGCACAGAACCAGCGATCGCTTAATCAGAAGGTCCAACGAGACATTCAATAACTCCAGGAAGCATAATTAAAACAAAGTCCGGAGGAATGGAAGGAATAACGCAAGCTTGATAATAATTAAAAGGGAACCCTGTTTACCGAGGAAACCGGAACGGAGAATTTTTTAAGGGGAAGAATAATGCACGGGAATGATTCACAAAGAGAGAAAGGGAGTTTTGAGAAAAATGAGAGGGATCGGTTGTACATCTCCTCTCCTTCCCTCGCTTCTGCATAATGGTGGTTATTTGTTGGGTGAGGTAGCACTAACGAGGAGGCGGTTATTCTTCGGATATGAAGGAAAGGAGGGGATATTTGGGAGGTTTTTGAGAGTCTGAAGGGAGTTTTATAGGGGAATCGAGGCAGTCCGTCGTAGAGATCGTACCTTTTTAAAGGCGGGGGTGCTAGAGGAGCAGAGCGGTGGAGGGAAAGAAAACGGAGGGAGTCGCTTATGGGTTTAGGAGGCGTAAGTGGCAATGGTGTTTCAAATCTTGGAGTGAGATGTAAAGTAGAAGGGAAAAAACCAACGCGGTAATGGCTGACTGAAAAGAGTGGACCGTAAAACTTAAATGGAAAATCGCGAACGTGAGTGAATGAGAGAGGACATAAATTAAACGCTGGTGTTATTAGCCAAGGGGTGCAACGGGTGGAGGAAAAGGGAAAACAAACGTTGCAAGCGATCCTGATGGAAATTTTAAACAGTTCGCTTTGAACGTGGTCTTTATTACCCCGTTTTCCTCTCGCACCCTTTCGGTTATGACCTGCTGAACGTCGCACCAAGAGCGTCGCCTTAGCAACGCAGACGTGATAGTCTCGAGTTTAATTCCATATGTCGGCCTCTCCGACGCCATGGACATTTCCTCCTTTTTTCCAAAGGAACGCCGCGCTGAATTGATGTGTTGCTTCCAAAATGAAAATGATAAAAAGGGAGGGAGTAACATGACGGTTCCCTTTATTCAAGGAATGACACGCGATTCTCTTAGATAAAAAAACGCCTTATGCAAAGAATTGAAAAGCTTTTAGGTTGATAAAATCCTTTGCGTCGCCAGAAAAAAAATGCGGATAAAACGTCCCTCCCCGAGAGACATCGGGGAATTAAAATCGTTTCGGGATACAGAGAGGAAATCGGAAGAGAGACGAGTTCCTATTATTTTGGCGGTGAATTAAAAATAAAATGGAGACCTTTTCTCCGTCCCATTGAACGGAATTTCGCTCTTCGACAGTTTCATCTCCCGAAAATAGAAAATGCCGATAAAAAAACTTTCTCGCGCCTGGTTACATTTATCCTCAATTCCATCCCTCCTAAAAACCCTAACTCCGAGGGAGATAACCAATAATGACCTTTTTAACCGCATCGCCATCATCTACCACGGCGCACAACCGAGGGTTTGATATATAACCAATGCCATTAAATCCGAGATGTCATAGAGCGTTTTACGAGGCGACGAAAAAAAGCAAAGCTTCCCCGCTCCCTTTGATATGAAAACCATAAAGAGGTGAGGAGAGCAGGCGAAAGAAAAGGAATGCTTTTTTCTAACGAATGGAATTCCCTCCACCTCGGGTGGAGGAGGAAAAAACAGGGAAATAGAAAAGGAAGAAGGCGGAAAAGGAGCATATTGGCGTGCGGAAGAGCATAGAAGAACTAACCCCGCCTCCTTCACAAAACTCTCAGCCCAGCGCACCCCCGTCGCCTCTCCAACGCTTTCCTCCATTAAAAAGCCGCCCCTCCGCCTCGACCATTAGTTAAGTTCGGTCGACCCCTCACGCAGACCATGGCTGAAAGGACAAACCGAGTCCCTCCGTTTCCTTTGGCAAGGGTTCTCTCACTACCCTCCCCTTATCTCAGCAGAAGAGAGCTTTCCTTCCTTCCAGTTATTCTTTCCTCCGCATCTATCCGACTCCTCTCTCCCGAAGGCCGTTTCCAATGGGTCCCCCAGAGAAAAGTATTGACGCAACCTTTCTAACAGGTGCATATTCGCACATGAGGATGATACAAGTTCTGAAAGGTGCTTTGTTCAGCGGCCATATCGATTGCTCTAAATTACAATCCATCCCAGCAAATTGAGAATTAGAGGAAGCCAATCGATCAAAAAGTTAATCATAATAATTCCGACGAGAGAAGTTAGAATGATTACAGTAGAATTAGTGTTGTGTTTTCTATAACTTTGAAAAAATGCCTAAGAAGTGGATCCAAAGCTACTCTATATTAGGCCCGCTCCGCTCTCTAATCCTACGAGTGATGGTATAGTAATTGACACTACTAATACTTATGTACGCTGTCAGTAATAATGGCAAACGAATATTCTTTAGTTTACTATATAAAACACTCCAACAAAAAATTGATAATTATGCCATATTTCATGAAAATCGTATCGTACAGCATGAATGCACACACAAATAATATGGTTAGCTCATTCTAAAGCAATGTGTAATCTGCTGCAGCGAGCAAAAAGGTTTAGATCTGCCGTTCTAAAGAGGTAAGCTAATTACCTATTGGTAAACACAGAATAAATTTTATTTGGAGATAAAATTTCAGAGATAAGAAGGATCAAGCATCAATTGTTGGAAGGCCACGATCCCTCTAGTTAAAATGAAAATGTTAGACTATCTTTACTGCAAACGGTCGAATTATTAGGGAAATATTTACAGCGATAACATGAGAATTATTTCATGTAATCTCTAGCAAAACTTCTTTCATCCCTGAAGTTTGATGTATGCGTAAACTATTCCCAATCATAAATAACATTATAAGAGGCAATACTTTACGAAGCAATTTGTTTCTAAGACATATTATTTGCAAGATAAACCCACGATTTTAATGACTATCACAGCAGCCATAACCCCATTCATTAAATATTAGTTTCATGTATCTCTCGGTTATATTACGTGCACTTAAAGAGGCCTGATATTTGACATTGTCTGATCAATTATCTCAGAATCTAAGCCTTCCTGAATAATCAGACAATTTCGTAATATATTTCACCTTCCTTTTCCCTCAAAAAGTAATTCAATGATTATTTGTATTGCGCGGTTCATCATACGAGCACTCAGTGATTGTTTGGATCCATGTTTAGGGTTAATATCTTTCTCATAATTTAGTAATAACTTACCTTAGCAGTTTCCCTTAAACGTGGTAAATGTTTTTGTTTGCAAACCAGTAGTATTCGATTGATTTTGAATATTATTTATCTATTTTGTAATAACATTAATATTTTAATAACTTTAAACGTAACGTTAATGATCTATTCTTTTAGATTGTACATAAAATTGCTTATTTATATTTTTTTTCCTCTAGTTGATAAGATAAACACCTTTTATGATTTTAAATGTCATCCAAATCGTCTTTCTTAAAGAACTTTCGGATCGCTTCCATAGCTCTTTTATTATAATTTCTATTTAAAGTCAGAGATAGTTTGAAAGGCCCCTGTTTTCTGTCGCCCTTCTCTTCCACTATCCCTTTTTCACTTAACACGGCTTCCTATTTAGCACCAAGAGCTCTCGTCATCAACGCATGCGTCTTTTGATTGCTCCCGGAACCCTACGCTTTTCTCTCAGGATGAAAAAAACCTCCTTCCACTCCAAACAATCTTTCTTCATTTCTCCTTCTCCTTTGCTACCCTTTTACAACCATTCTTTTTTGTTCGCCTTCCTTTCCAACGTCCAATGCCACCATTTTATACGCCTTTCTCCGAATTTCCAATCAATTTCTTCTTCACTGCTCTCAAACGCTTACGAGAGGAGCGAAGGCGCGAATTAACCCGCCATAAGGTCAAGAAATCCGAGGGAAAGGTATTTTAAGGCGGAGAAAATAAAAGCGTGGGAGAAGCGTGTCTTAAGGGCGTAAAGGGATCGTATTCCATTCGATCTTTTGAGCGATATAAAAGGGCATCACTCTGTCACGTCTTTTGATTTCTGTTTGTTTGTCTCTCCGCTCGTTTGCACCCTTTCCTAACGATTCTTTTTCCCGCATTGTCTCGTACGTCCTTTTCTTCTTCTCTCTCCATCTTTCGTTCGCTCCCGAGGGCGTCATTTGTCCCTTTACTGCCGCGCGTAAAACGCCTGCCATCAATTAAACGAATGACACACGGCGCTTTTTATGGAGAATTCTTATATAGGCGAGCGAAAGTACCGCCGGGCTGGAGCCCTTTAGGGAACGCTTTTCGGATAGTGCTTTATGTCTCTCTGGTCTATTAGGCGATCAGACGGCCTTTCTTAATTTACTCCGAGAATTTCATTCATTGTCTATCCATGGGGTGTTGTTTAGTGCTCCTTCTCCGAGAAGTTGTTGCGGTTCCCACTTAATGGATCCTGCGGGCGTTGAGAACCTCATCCTTTTACGGAGGAGGGAAACGAAATTTTGGAATTTTGCGCAGCGAATAAATATACGAGTGATTGGACGGGTTTTTAAAAGTAAAATTAATTTTTAAAATGGTTGAAGAATTGACGATAATCTGTTTCTCGATAATTTTAAGAAAGCGTTAATTTTTAAGAACACCGAATAATTAATAATAATATTTTACAGTGATTATATTTTATTGTATAATAAAATAACACTACCACTGACGGATATGTAATTTTTCGAGAGAGGAAAACTCCAGTAAACCGTCATAAGTTGTGTCACCCTATGTATATACTACATACATTTCATCTTCTACGAAGGAATCATCAGGGGTTAATGCCGAGAAAACACGAAGTGCAAGATAGCTGCTGATAAATAGAAAATGATATAAGGTACGACTTATTGGAGTTTTATTCTCTCTAATAATGATATACTTTATTACGATTCAATTAAAAGACTATTTCTAAACACCTGCTGTTATTTATTTGACGTACTCCTCTTCATCTGTCAATACAGGAAATAAATCCTCCCCAAAATTATTCTGAACTATCAAGAGAAACATAATTTCGTACGTATGATATAAAGCACAAAATTTCTTCGATATCAATACTAAGCGATTTTAAGAGTTCATGTTCCTAATTTTTATCATATAAATTCTGTTTGTTCCGAGGTAAAAAGGTATAAAATATATTCTAGAACAGAAAATTATTATCATTCTGATTCTGAACGGCTGTCTTTCATGATTCTTATGATTTCATTTAGAGGTTTAAACCCTGTTATTAAATTCTTCATGTAGTATTTTAACTTGAGTTGGTATTCATGTAAAGCTTTCAGGAATCTTATATGCCAATGAAAGTGACAATGGTGGGATATTATTATATTACCACGGCGATATAGAGAGATTTTCCGATGAGTTTACTCAGGGTCTATTGAGGAATAGTAAGAAAACTTCTAGATTTCTTCAAAATTCAAAATAAATTAACATTGCAATACCGTTGTGACTTCAGTTTTAAATAAGAAGAGAAAAAGCCTCCACATTGAAATTGAAGTACTTTAATTTATGTTAGGTAAACTTGTACAAGATTTTTTCCATTGCTCTAAGATGGCTTTGTGTCATTTGTCTACATTTTTCGTTTTTGTAGTGAAACATACTCTCTATATCGAAATTCTTTTTTATAGAGAGTATCAATAATAAAAATTGGTCGCTTTCTGAGAATGTGGCCTGGAAAATGAAAAAGCTGTTCCAATCAACAAAAATTTGGTACACCAGTGGTTATGACAGTTTATCAGCTGCAATTGAAAGGAAATTGAAATATGAATTTTTTTCCATGGAAGCAGTTTTATTCAAAGATATGAATGATATTTAGGATTTTTGTAATTAAATTACTGCTGACGCGTGGGTCAGAAGGCTCTACATAGCCAAACAAAAATAAGTGATGGGCTTCATAATTTAGCTCAATATATTGTGCTTCTGAGTATTTTTTTCTGACCTTGAATTTAACATCGCCAGAGAAAGAAAATGGGTCCACCAGCAGGAACATGCATCAACACGCATACACGCGTTCCGCTGCTCATACACAGGATATGAATTTCAATCTTCTCGTTATGATGGAGGCACATATGACATCTTTGGGAGAATCCGCAGCAACAGCTTTTCCTCTCCACACCCGATCCCATCAACTCCTTCAATTTTAAAGCAACACATCGCACGCGAACACAAACAACCAAACACCGGCGAAGGAAATCTAGGTTGCGTAAAATTTACCCGCGCCTCTCATTACGTTTCGCGTTTGTTTTGCTCCTCGCGAGGAATCGATCGCGAGAAAGGGAGGACAATAAAAAAATCTAATGGAGCTAATTACACGGAAAAACGCACTCCGTGTTGTTCGTGTGCCGAAAAGAGCGTCACATGTTTTTTCTCTTCACCGCCCGTCATGTAGTGCGATCCTCCGCGAACTTTGAACTCCCAACCCTTCCATCAAAACCAAGACCCTTTTCACCGCTCACACACATATCCTCGTCCCCATCATCCTTTTCGTTCCCCTCTGCCCATCCTTATCATCCTGCCATTACGCTGCCACCACTAATTAGAGCTGCGAGAACAGAGGAATGGCTGAGAGTGCTCAGAATGGGGTATAAAGAAGGACACCGAATGGAGTGGAGGAAATGGAGCGACGGATTCGCATGAAAGGAGAGAGGTAAGGAAGAGGCTCCAAAGACAGGAGGGATAACAGGGAAGGGATTTGACAGAAGTTTAAGGAGGAGACGAGAGATAGACAATGAAGGTGTGCGTGTGTCGTTGAAGGCGAAATGAGTAAAGAGAAATGGTCGGAAAATTTCAAGAGAAGGAACGGATGAAGTGATACCGGCTGCCACTATTCCCTAGCAGCATAATTAAAACGCAAAAATATTTATATCGTCTCATGTAAATGAAGCTACTTCACGATGACTGATTGAGTCCCGTATCCCCTTCGATTTTATTTTCGCGAGTAATACGAGAGAAAAATAAAGGTAGATAATATGTCTATAGGGACTTAGCCTTTTCAAGATGAATTAATAGCTCGTATAAATAGCTCGACAATCTTTGGCAGATCTGTTATTAATAGCCTTACGTCAAATGTCGAGGCTTGGATGTTTCCTGTTACGTGCACGTGTTTCGATACTAAATGATCAGCTAAGCCTCAACTTCGTGGAGAATCACGATATTGGATGAATTTATCATACAGTGATATTTATTTAAAATGCCTTGTTGCCTATGCCTTGATCGAGTCATATAAATTGTTGAGAACAAGGATATATAGTGATCATTGAATTTTACAAAATTAAAAATGAATTTCTGGTTCTTCGTCCTTAGCAAATATATCCTGATAAACGATTCATCAGGAATATCGTGACGTCTATTTTTTGTTTTGTTTGATTTACATACGAGATCTTACGCATAAAATCTGAGGCAGTTGATAAAATGTGGCCTAAAAATTGACCACTGATTTTATTTCTAAGATATCCTGTCAATCTCTGAAAGAGGTAATTATTAATCGTAAATAAAAACGATACAGAATAGAAGCATATAATTAAACCAAGTAAGTTTCGGAAATCGACTGTTGAAGGCTACAGGATAAATACGGAATTTCATATTATTTATGCGTAAAGACGCAAAAGTAGTATTTTATTCTTCCCTTTCCTCAGTTACGGAAATTCAGAATGAGTAAATTTCTGGGGTAGAACTGGTATAATTAAAAGCGTTTTACGGCTTTTAGATTTTATATAATACAGTTATGAAATTCGTTGTTACAATAGTATCACCCAGTAAATTTTAAAATAAGTATCCTACTTGACAAAATAAGTATTTTGGTAATCTACTCAGTGTAATCCTTTTTTTATGAAAACACGGTCAAAAATTGTGAACGTGAAAAAATTCAATTTAGACGCAGATCGGAAAAGATAACAGAGAAAGCTTTTTTCGAAGCTGATACTTCTGTAGGCAGCAAATAGTTCGACGAACTCTGAATAATTAGTCATAAAGAGAGAAAAATAAAGGAGGAATTGTTAAAATCCGAGAATCTCCCAATTAAAATCGTCAGAATTAAAACTGAAAACCTTTTTCCGTGAAACTTCCCGTAAAGAGCTACACGCTTTAATTAGTCTCTTGAAATAATCAACAAGGCGAGATATGGAGGGGATGAGGTATTTCCTTGTCCGGAAATATTTTAAAGCAGCATGAAGACGACTCCGCAATCGAGGATGAATACGTACTTAGGTACAAAAGTGAGAGAATGTTTCAATTCAAAACATGCTACTCTACTGAGGACGAATGTAAGCTAATCCATTCATATTCATTGATAGCGTTTATGTTGAAGTACGTTAAGTAAGCATGCGTCCGCAAGTTATTAATATAAGCTCAAGATATAATCAGAAATATATGTTTTATAAGTGTTTATTGCACTGTATAGTGGATTCAATGCTGTAGAAGAAAGTTGCAAGTGTTACAAAAGCAAATTTAAATAAATTATGGTCAGACTCAATATAGCTTCTAATGATTGAAATTCCACACAGCTATGCAGAAAAATATTTCATCGGCAGTATAATTTGAAACATCATAAGATTAATAACAGGTTAATTGATTGCCATATACTGGAAGATAAAGTATTTCTTCGTCTAAGTTAACACGGTTTTGACTTTTAAATTAACTTCAGATGAGATACATGAGCATTTATGCTTGAAGAGGGATGTCAAGAGAGATCAGAAGGGAATAGGAGGACCACGAAAGTGGTAAAACGGCATGCCGAACGCGGGTCGGGGAGACAGCTTTTAGGGAGTCATCCGAAGAACATGAAATTTCCCGGAGATGTATTTTGCAGGTTCACCACGAACATGAGGAATCCCGTGCGTAAGTCTAGGAGGCGCCTGGAGACTTTTACGAACGGGTGCGAAAGGGATCCGCGAACGACTTAAGGGAAACTGGGAATATAACCCGGAGGGTGGCCCATCATACGGGGGGTTGAGCAAAGATAACACGTAAGGGATGCTTGGAGAGGGGTGTCATTTCAACGCCATCATTGTCAGAGGATAGGGGTTGTACAGCGGAGAGGGTGAATTCAATGCCTACGCTCCCGTAGGGTGGGGAAGAATAAGGGGCATACACGTTTGAGAGGTAAGGTATCGATGGTCGCGTGGGATCCCACACCCCTTCCAATGATATACTCTCTAAAGCGCTGTCTTTTATATGCCCACATTTTTCCCCACTCCGGAATGATGCAGCGAAACGATCCAAGTTCTTCGGAATAAGTTAGTTTTTGAAAACGAGTTTGGGGTTAAACTTTGCTCCATCATCCCCTTTTTTTTAAGGATATGGCTTCCAAAAATAAAAAATAACCCAGCGCTGAGTAATTTCCGATGTCGTGAGAACCATTCCTTTTACCCTCTGTTCCTTATGGGCGAGGTGAGAGATAAAGTGGTGTTTAAAGAGTTCGCTGGTGTCAACGTGGAGAGAAAAGATAGATTAGATAGCTCTTTAAATCGCCAAAGTGGTCTGCTGAAATGTTTTCCGTCGTTATTTCATTTTTATCGCCGGTTCGCTCTCGTCCAATTTTCGCTTCCAGTTATTTTCGAGAACGTTGCACGAGATAAACGCGGTGAGCAAAGTTTTCGGTGAAATACTTCTTCAAGCACTTTCCCAAGAAGCTCGAAAATCATAATAGGACAACTTTCCAGGTTCTATTTTATTTTCTTTATAACATATCATCACTTTAGAAGGTGAGATTTGGCGATTTGGAAATAATCCTACCTACTCACGTTCATTTAAATTTTATTCAGTAATACCTCATTAGTTACAGTTTTTCATTCGAATGATACGCTAATCAATAATCTATAGATGTTAAAATAAATCTATGGAACATTTAAATGAATGAGCATTAATAAAAAATATTCCCATACTTAATTCAAAACAGCAATAACATTCGATTAATTTTAGTTATAAAAGACGATCTAAATATTATGTAGCTTTAAAATATCTTCTTCGAATGAAAATAGAGATGCTTAATGTGAATTGCCGCATGTGTGCGGTTAATTAGCGTACTTTCGATGCATCCGAATAACAATTGAGGGTAACATGAAATTTGCTAATAATATCTCTCTGAAGAGGGATAAATTTAACTCATGATGAGCTTTCATGCCGCAATTTAATCAATTACCTGCCTCGTTATTGCAGTGGGTTTAATCCACTACACAATGCACCGATACAATTGATGTTACCACCAATTCTAATTACCTTTGACCACTTAGGGAATTCTTTTAATACGGTTTCGCCAGATTATTTCAATGATTTTCAATTGAAGTCAATCAACCTCTGAAATAAAGTTAGAAATCTGTATGATTCGTGACAAATGTAAATCATTCGAACATAACAAAGGTTAAATATAAATTTAGCTTTATAGCATATAGCAAATACAAACAGGAATGAAAAAGCCATAATAGTTTAATATAAAATTAAAATTCTCCTTTCTGAAAATATGGGATAATGCATTTAATTATATCAACGTCTATTACCTCGTGTATAAATTTAACAACAATTTCATGGTGTGAAGTACAAATTCAAAAGATTTGAAAATTTCGATCTCCAAAGTTTGATAAATGGTCATTTGCAATGAATCTTTGAAATTATTTAACGATGATAAATAATAAGAATTTTCTGGTTAAAAGATGTTGTTCCAGTATAATATAATGTCTAGTTCCAATATTTTGTAATATTTCGAACTGGAGTAAACGGTATGGAAAAAACATTGGGCAAGGAACGTTTTAACTTAATTGACTGTGTATTTTATAACATCAATCCTCAAGAAAATCTATCATTTTATATTCTACATAATTATTTCTTATTTTTACTCATGAAAACAATATAAAAACTCTTTTCATAACACTCAAACACACTTCAAAATTCTCAAACACTTTTATGTAGTAAATTCTCTATCGCTATCCAGAGTTTTATTACAAAGACACTGAATAACGTAAAGTAGTTACACCAACCTGAGAGTTCAAGTTAAATTTATAAAGTATAATTTAAATATTTAAATTTTATTAATGATTTAAAAACTAACTCGGAAGATATTCAACGAATAATAAACGAATAAGTAATAAACAGGGTGTTCCATTCACATTCCATCCCTCGAATTCAAACCACTGTACATTATTGTACATTTTCCATTTTGCTGAATCTTACGCGTGGCGCCGCGTAAATTGAGACTGGTGAAGAGAAGAAATTTAAAATTATGAAATAAAAACGATGAAAGACGGCCTCCTTTGGCTATAATTTTATTTAATTTATGCTTATTTCATTTTATTTTATAAATACACTCATCGTACTTCGTCCGCAGTTGTCACTTCAAATTTTGAGGTTTTAATGGAACACCGTGAATGCAGTATTTGTAAAAACTGCAGTATAAATAGTATGTTTACTTTCTACATAACATATATTCGGTATAAATTAGGATGAGGTTTATGAGGAAATGTGTAACTTTGTAGACTATTTGTAAGGAGACTTGTCGACTTCATTCTGTAGCAGGAAATATCAATCCTCAGGCGGAGATAGAGTATTTGTCACTCTCCACAGAGCTCTCTAAACTGTAAGTTACATCAAGAACTTTAAAAGTGCAATATCTATTGGTTATATGTATAGGTTTATCTTCACCAAGTAGATAGCTCTATGAATCCGAAAGACCGTGAATTGATTTCGCGACTGTTGTCACGTTTGCAGTACTCTCATAAAACATACATTAATGTTTACTCAAGTTCACATTCCGTATAAGGAAACTATCTCTGCCATCAACTTACATTGAGATTCTACGTAGATCCATCTTATATTCAGCCGCTACTGTTTGATTCATAGATGCTCTAAAGGTGATGGAGGTGAGGCCCTCCGGAATAAAACAAAAGGTCAGAATTCAGAAAAATTGCGATGCTAGGAAAGGAATAAATTGCCCCATACCTGACATCAATTGATGCAACGGAATTAAAGGTTATCGTCGTGCACGCGAGAGTAAGGCATGCGCAATGTAAAATGAGAGAAAGGAATATTCTTCAAAGACAAGAATCACTACGTTTTCCTCACCTACTGACGTCAGAGGTACTTCCTCTGGTATATATTTTCTCCGCCGTGGTATATTTAGTTCTTTCTCATTTTAATTATACTTTGAATCTCCATACGGAAAATTTTATGAAGGCGGATAATGAAACCTTATAATCATGCATTGCAGCAGTGTTACTGTGAAATATATAAGTAACGATTTATGTTTTTCTATGTTTTCTATGTTTACGTAGTCGAGTTATGGGAGAAAAATTACGATAGTAATAAATTATCATTCTAATCCTTCTCAGTGATTTTCTTTCCTTCAACACGTTTTTAAGCTTTCCTGGGAGCTTTCTTTCCATTCGTGAAATGGTGAAGCATTTGCAACATGATTAATCAAATGCACCTCTTGCACTATATCATTTTTCTAGGCGAGAAAATTTACTCTATCCTCCGTGGTATTTAAGTAGCGTTTTCCGTGACGAAATCTGAGGTGTAATGATTCTTCGTATGTTTTATTTATTCTTTCAAGGTTTTTAGACCTGAAATATCATTGTAAATAAATTATTCTGATGTGCATATTCTCACATTATGTATTACTTATGTCGGGGGTAATTGAAACAGGGTTCCCGTTAAAAATAATCCTGGATTCCATTGTAATATTTTATAAGAATGTTAATACCCTCATTCAAAGTAAGAGTGCTCTATGAATAAAAATAGAGACTTTGCTAGGTATATTGCGCAATGTTTGCGGCTGCGATCGATTATTTTCGTTATTAAACGTGAAAAGGTACGATTTCCCCGATTAAATCTGAAAGCGGTTACGTCGTTTATAATGGAATCATACGTTTTAAGTTTCATCAAAAAGCAAATCTCCCTAATTTATTTCCATTGCTCCCCTCTCATTTAAAAGGCAACATTTTATTCTATCTTCCACGCAGCCTGATAACATCTATGGTCTCTCCCCTTCCATTAGACCTCCCATTCAAAGGAATCTTCATTTCCTCCCAGAATTTGTTCTTTTTAACCTCACCCTCTCCGTTCCTTCACCTCACAAACAACCTCGGCAACAAACCCCTTGGATACCATCCTCTCTGACCCAAAAGGCGCTTATCAAGAAGGAGGGGCGTGCCTTCGGTATCACGCAGGTCGTATTCAATAGTGTACGCGAGCGCACTGCTGGCAAAGGAATCGCCGCTTGTCCCATTTATCACCCAACATCCTGGCTATCGTGCGCAACGGTTTTTAAGATCATAAGTGGAGATTCGGTAAACAAAAATGTTTTCAAATGGAGAATGGTAAGGATTGGGGTGGATGGTCGACAACATTAATGATACGTTCATTCAAACCACCAGCATTTTAAGGGAACATAAATTTCTGATAGTTTAAGTATATATCCCGCTTTTGTATGTATATTTTAGCCCAGAATCAACGAAAGAGTTAGATGTTGGCTAAATTTTCACCTCAAATATCTGTGTAGATATGATCCTGAAGAAACACCATCTGTGCATTTTACTAGAAAGAAATCGTAAACATGATCAGATAATTTTGGTATTTTAACATGTTTACGTTTGCTAGTATTTGCCAGATGATTCGGAGGTCTAGTCCATATTTCTTAGCTGAGTTTGTCAAATGAATTATCATCAAATATTTTTTTTATCAGCCATGCTCTTAGTAAGCCGAGGTGTAATTTTATATCAGGATATAATTAAGGATATGATTCATACGAGGAAGGACTAAATTAAATGTGTTACGCTCAATTTAAGAGCGATGTAATGGAATGTTAGTTTTGAATATTTTGGAGGAACATGGAAAAGACGAAATTTTACCAACCAGAATATTGATTTCAAAAGTTCGTAAAGTCACTACAAGTAAATAACATATTCATGGTAATATGCTCATGTATGCAGTCGAAGCCATGGTTGTTTTGCAATTGCGGTTAGTAAAATTCCGTCTTTCATGTTTCTTCATAGAGTCCTGCCTCGAAGTCACGGCCCAAGCAGTGGATTCTTGAATATTTTTTTATTTATAAGAAGGAATAGATTTATGATCTTTTATTCTTCTATCCAAAATAGGTAAGCGTATTTCGGTCTCCTTTGACGATTTAATTTATCATGAAAGGCAATGTTGGGATAAAAAATACAGAGAATGAACATATTTCTTTCATATTTAATCATCAGAGGATATCCATTCTCTCTCACGAGTGATATAAATTACAAGCTTCGCCGTGCTGAGCTCATTCAGAATGTGAAACTAATTACAGATATAATGCAAATGAGACCAATAAAGTGGACGATTTCTTTTTTCTTTCGCTCAAACATACGTACTTTCCCCAAAGCAATATCCGCTATCCGCAAAATTAAATGTATTAATTTTATTCGTTAATAATTGAATCGCCTCGGATTCAGGTGACAACGAAACATCATTTAAATTTAAAAAAACGACCAATTTTCCTTCGCCCGTCCGTTTTAATTAAAAGAATGCCGTCACAGACGAACGGAATGTCCAATTGCATTCGCGCCACCTCGGTGTTTCGCCCCAAACGATGAAAAAGAATAATTTCCGTTTTTAATTTGGTTCCCGCGATGAAAACTGAATAGTATTTTGAGAGGGTGGGACAATAATTCGGCTTGTCAGAATTTCCAATTAATTAATCAAGGGACTCACCTGTTTTCCGTCCCAGCGGCTGTACTGTTTCCATTCGGGTAGTCCCGGTCGCCAGTATTCGATTGTGTACTCTTCGGCGTACTCCTGCCCTCGTCCACGGTCATAGCGGCCTTGTGTTTGCACGCCGGTTATGACCCGGGTCTCTCCTAGGTCGATCTCCAGGTATTCTCTCACCCCGTGTTCCACTTGCTGCCGCGGGCACCAAGCACCACCGTTGCGTTCCACTCGGAGCCTGGAAGGAAGGCCTTTTCTAAAGCACAATGTGTGGCGTTAGCTCTATTCTACTACCTAATTTCAACGTCCAAGGATTGAATGGCCGTATGAAAGGAGATTGACACCGACATTTTGCTAAAATCATGTTTGTCATTGGCCATCACATCTTTCCTTATCCAATTAGCCAAATGTGGAAAACAAGAGAATTTTAAAGGCAGATTTATGAGCGGAGTGAAAGCATGGTCAGTTAAAGACGGTAAGCAACTGTGGTGAATGCCACAGGGGCGCAGAATAAATAAAATCGTCTCTCGAATGCTGGAATTCGGTATGAACACCTAATATGCCCAAACACTAAACTGTGATGGCAGATGAAAATAACGAGGTAATAAAGATTTTTATCAATGAAGTATTCGAGATGCCGATTCTTGATGTTCCGTTTAAATGGAATTTTAAAAATTTGAATAAAACCGTTGAATAAAATGACATAACATATGAATGGTGGAAATTAAAGTGGTGTGGATTGGCGCTAAGATCAGTTGAGTAACGAGAGGATGCCGACGATTTGGTTAATCGCTTTTTCGATTTAGAAAGATCTTTTCACGCTATTATAATTATTCCAAACGCCTATTCTTAATATCACAGTATAGTATGCAATGACGAAATAAAAAGTATTCTAAAGAAGAAGTGCAACAATTTATTCGTAAAATTTGTACTCACACATGACGTAAACATTTCTGTACATACATACGACACAATTTGTGTACATTTTGTTTTCCCATCATTTTCGCCCAATCCAAACGTATCCGTCAATTAAGACTTTCTGTAGGTCTCGATAAAATGTAGTTGTCAAAGAGATTAAGAAGGAATTACCAGATGTGGGTGGGTTTGTGATCGTCCAAGAATATTCTCCTAAAATGAAAATGACTTTTCCTTAAGATCAAAGAGACCAAAGAGCAGTCTACTCTCATCGTAATGCGAGGATTCCTTCTGTAAGCCAACCAAAATCTAACTATAAATATGAAAAAATCTGAAAATATTTTTTTCGTTTTGAGCGAAACCCACAGAATTCGTATCGGCTTAAAAGTGATCAAAAGACTGCTTTAACCACTCAATGAAGCAACTCATGTGTGTTTTAGTTTCAGTTGAATGTATTCGATATCTTATGCTATAAGATTAATCAAATAAAATTAAATTATTTTGTATAAAACCATAGAGTAAGTATACTTATTCTGTGATACAAGTCACAAAATTATTCAATTCGATCATTGAATTGTTTGCTGATGAAGACAAGAAAAATCTTTTCCATTTTATCATTTACTACTACTCTAGTTCCTTAGTAGAAATACGTATGGGTTATATATGCTTACAAATAAAACTGGTGGTGAATTTAATCTGCGGTCATGAAGCTGTTTAAATTCAACCGTTAACTATTCCATAATCGATTTAAGGTTCTAGGTATGACTGGCAATGAATCATAATTCTAGCTTTCTCAGCATATTTCAGTTATATAAACACTTCTATACATAGTCCATAATACCTCATGGATATTAGTTATGTAATAGAGAAAGAAGGATAAGTTGTAGTGACTTAAATAGCGGCTTACCTTCCGTTGTGTGGTCCCACGTTGGGTACGTAAGATGAACTGGCAGTAATGGCTGAGTCAGGAATCGCCCCGGATTCCATTCCAAGGGGATCATCACAATCGCCTGCAAAGGAGAAAAAATGCGTCCTTGAGCAACTATTTTGAGAGACTTTTCGGGCACATAAATTACCGGTTAAACTGCTCATATTCATCGGCTATTCATATACCTCTTCATCATTTTTTCCCCGAATATTTTCATCATAAGCTCGCAAATGTGAACAAAACAATACCGATCACTAAATTTGATAAACAAAATTCGTTATCCTGTGTCATAAAAGTCAACCGCAAGCGCTTTTAAATTATTTGTATTAGTAGAATAAAGCATGCGTTTGTATGGCGAGTTTTCAATTAATGCCCTTTGTAAAACAGAATGAGAGCTTCAATACTTTTATACATTTTCAATAACATTTCATTATCGTGGTATTTCGAACGAAAGCGCCGGCGAATCGACGGCATATTTTAACTTCCGCAACGTGTGAAAGAATTGATGGTCATATTAACCACGCTGATGGCTGCGTTTGACCGCGGCCTCAGTTAAAAACATTGCGAACGATACCGCAGCGTTTAGCGACAGTTCAATTAAAAAACGTGTTCAAGGCACCATCCAAGGGTCGAATTTATTAAAATAGAAAGCTATAAAGGCAACAGAGATCGTCGTGTTCCACGTCTACGACATTAACGAGCATTATTTTATTTTTCACTTCGGTCGGAACATCCAATATGCCAGCCGTGGCTAACATCAAAAAGGTATGATCACGCGGGTGATATGCGCCAGGCCAGATGGCAACCTGCCTTTTAGGTATTTTTATTTATTTCTATCAGCGGCGCTCTCTCTTCCTACCCTTGCCAACTCACCCTTCTCCAGCTGTCAATCACCGTGCTGCCGATAGTGCCAGTCTGCGATTAAACGAGAAAGAAATGGTCACCGGGAATATATGAAGGGGCAGAGATTTTTGTTTGTGGGAGGAGGAGCGTTCTAGGACACAACTGACGGATTTTCAATGAGAACATGGATCTCCATTGTCTATTTGGGAGAATGAAAGGAGTCGAATGGTGCCACAAAAAGTGCATTTAAAAATTATCTAATGCAGGATGCATAAATACGGCCTGCGGACTACATGCGACCTTTTGAGATTCACCCAAAATTGGTTCTGAAAATAAGAATCAAAGTTGAAAGTGAATTTGGTAATAAAATTTGATCTTAAAGAGGGCAATCGAAATCTGATCTCACATTTTATTTAATATTACAAAAAGCTTGTAACTGAAAAACCTAAAAAATATCATCAATCAAAATCAATTATTCGAAGTTTTAATATGATATATTTTCTACCTCATTTGAAAATTACCTACGTGATCCTCAAGTTCTTCGAATACGGCCAGCGATCAAGTATCAAGTTCAGTAGGATCAAGTAATTTAGCAGGTGGCCCTTCCCTTCTTGCGAGTTATGCAGGCCTGATATAATGCCTCATCAGGGTGTTTCGTGTCCCAAAAGCACAAAACAGTGTAATTCAGTCTTTCTTCGACCCCATTCGAAAACTTCACCTTTCTTAAGAATAAAAAACTGTAGCACACGTTTTGCTCTCATCTGTCTCCTAGTGTAAAAGAATATCATTCAGGTAAAAATATTAGCGGCAAAAAAGTGATGGCCATTCCAAAATATTTCCTACAAGAATAAAAATTTACTTTTGATCTATGTATAAACACGAGAATATGTATATGAGAAATTGATTTGATTGAGTAATTGATACCAAAATTGGGGTGGTTACTTTAAGAAGCTTAATGCTGCCGAGGAGTAACTCTATAAGTAACCGTCACTGGGAAAAATAATTACAATTCTTTCGTAAAGAAGAAAATTAAACTGCCAAAAGTATACTTGGTAGAATTTTATAATACAAAATTATTTTAGTGAACAGATTACAAATGGCTTAGTTTAGTAAAGAAGTTCAGGTTCCCCTGCTTGCAGTTGCAAGGAAGCTCCTATAATTTTCAGATGATTTTGCGACCACTTGTTGTGCAACGTTTTTCTTCAATCTTTTCAAAATCAAAGCAAATTGTGAGATGAAATACGTGATTTTTTATTCTAACTATACTATTAATTAGCTATTAGCAAAGTATCCTCTTGTTGTACGTAGAAGCAAATGCAAACTATTCGATTTTCAATCCGGTCAAAAAGTGGCACATTTAAAAAGAACTCTACTTCAAATTTTAAGTGGTTTTGTGCTAAAATTCTAACGCTGATTTCACAGCCAATGCAAAATATCTTGCTCCATTAAAATAAAATTATTTTAATTTAATTTCTCCATAAATCTAGTATGATAGAAAAATGTCCTTAACGCATAGGGGTCTTCAAATTTGGAAACTTAGAATTTGGATTATAAAAAAATAAGAATACGAGGTCTGTTCAAAAAGTTCCCGAACTTTTTTTATAGTGTGCCTCCAGTTGGTTATTTTTTAATCTGCCTGTAAACGTTGTATCCGCGAAAGCTTCCCAAATAACCACCTTCAATCACTTTGTCGATATCTTGATTTGTTCATTAGTTATGGATGTTTACGTGAACAGATGATCGTAGAGTGCGGCGAAAAATCGGGTCCGCGGAAATGAGCTCTTTGAAGGAGCAGCGTTCTTCTGTAAAATTCTGCGTGAAACCGGGCAAATCTTTCACGGAAATTTTTGAGTTGATTACCAAGGCTATTGGTGAGCATGCTATGAAACGTACCGCGTGTTATGAGTGGTTTATACGGTTCAAAGACGGGCGGCAATCAGTGGAAGACGACGAGCGTTCCGGAAGACCATCAACGTCCACAGATGACCCCTACATCGAAAAAGTGAACGATCTCGTTCGTGCAAATTGACGTTTAACTGTCAGGGATCTTGCAGAAGAGCGTGGGATCCCGATTGGTTCTGCTACGAAATCCTAACTAAAAAAATTGAGGATGCATCGAGTCGAGGACAAATTCATGCCTCGCCTTATGACAGCAGACCAGGAGCAACACGAGCAACTCGTGACTTTTTAGCCAAAAACAAGACCACTGTGCTTTTTCAACTACCCTATTCACCAAGCCTGGCTCCATGTGACATTTTCCTATTTCCTAAGCTAAAAACCCCGCTCAAAGGAAAAATATTTGCCACCATTCGAGAAATAAAGAAAAATTCGACGGAGGAGCTTATGAACAATCCGAAAGAAGCGTCCCAAGACTGTTTCAAAAAGTGGAAATACCATTTGGATAAGTGTATACGTTGGGGTGGGGAGTACTTTTAAGGAGACTCGGAGCAATAATTTGTAAGTGAAATATTTGTGCTGTAATAAATAAAGTTCGGGAACTTTTTGAACAGCCCTCGTAGTTTCTTTACGGGAACTTTTTAACATGATTTCAACCCCCAATCATTGGAGGATGGGAAGTAGTTGTCGAGAACCACCAGCTCAATACCACATATCTGGATAATATTCATTTCATCGAGTTCATTTTCATAGTACAGTTGAAGAGAGAAGTGGATGCGTCTGACGGGAGCTTCTCCTGTCTCAGTTACAATACACATTGGGCGACAGCTGTCGAGTGAAAGTTCGATTCTTAACCCTTCCTCTCGACCTCATCGGCTCGATATTTTTTGACAGATGGCACGTGAAACTGCGAGACCATTAGGGAGGTAAAGTGCTAATCAAAAGAGTCATCCGAGTGATTTTCAGATGTTTTCAAATGAATTCCGGTACATTAAAAAAAAAATGTAAATATTATTCTCTACTAAACCACCAGTCAAAACAACATGCTTTTGATCTATGGTTGTTCTTGATTTCTCGCAATCGACGACGCAACGATGTATAGGATGAACGGAAAAACCTTTTTCGACTCAAATGTTCTTTATTCCTTCATATGATGAGTTTAACTCCAGTGCTACGTAAATATGATATTAAATACACCAATAATAGTCTAGGAGTTTACCGAAAACTATAATGGGGAAATAAGCTAATCTCAGTATATGTGTGCGCGAACTTTACAGAAACGAAAAACAGCGACATGACTGGGACTCAAACCTAAATTTCATTTTCCGAGCAGGTATTCTCAGAAACCTAACTAGATTGCTTGAATCGGAATAAATTATATAAAAGGATATCAGTCAACATCTTCTAATTTTTGGTCGTCTTGCTGCATGGAGTTGCATACAGATGCAGTGACGCTTATTATTGATTATAATCAATCGACAGTCTATGCTTATTAGTTTGTATATCAAGAACTGTTCTAGGAGCAAAAGCATTTATCCACTTCTATATGAGCACGCTCAATTATGTGTAAACATAATTGAACGTGTCTGATATAGAATAAACAATCAGACACACCCAATTATGTATGAACGGCCAATTGGAAACTTAAAATAGATGATAGATGAAATATAGAATTTTAATGAAATCTTTGAAACCTGACGTGACAAAGTAAAATGGAATTCAGTTTTGAAATCATGATAAACTGCATTAGAAAAAGCAAAATCATATAAGATGTCTCCGTCTTGTTTTTCAGTGTCATTGAACCTAAATCATGGGGAGCAGAAATCTAAAAGTTATAATTTTGAGAATCTAATAGCTTCACGCACATAACTTTGCTTTTTAAAGTATAAATGTTCAGTTAAAAACCTGCAACACACTTTCAAACTTCCGGTGGACGGATACGTTAAGAATTTTAACACTTCAATAACGAATATAATCGTTTTTACTCCAGGTTTTATTCTTGTTTGTTCCATATCGTTGGTTGCCAAATGAAGCGAGTGACGCACGCTGTGAACCAGAAGATCGATGTTGTCGGATTCTGAGAAAAATATCCATCGAAAGGGTCCACCGCATGATTTCATTGTCCAGCAAAACAACAACTTATTGTGAAAATGAAGGGTAAGGAATCTAAAAGGATTCACAAAAATGAAAATTAAAGAATTCCTTTGAGATGAAGATAACGGAAGGAGGAGAATAATAGAAATCAAATCATTAGGGTCAATGAAAATATAACCAGGAAAACATTGATTTGGTTGCGTAAGATTTAGTCAGAAATAGAGAAGTAAATTAAAGAGTGGAAGAATATTATGGTTGAAAATATCCAGGGATCCGTAGCTTTCTGTATAATTCATTTAAGCAAAATTTATTTTAAATTTGAACTTCTGATGTGTGCTTTAACAAACATTATAGCTTTTGAAAGTCTCGATCATGCGAAACTCAACTTGCAGTATTCGCTCACGTATTTAATTTATTTATTGATTCCTTTTGCAGCAAATTTGGGATCCAGTTGACCTTTCCTCTAAAGGGAAAATTTCTTTTGCCAATCCATTTACTCTCATTCGAATTAATATGACACAACTAGCGACATCGCCCTATTCGTATAGAGAAACTATTCGCGAGTATTCCAATGTACTAATTACTGTATTTGCGGAATTAATTCTTCAAATGTGTCAGTTCTTATGAAGACATGGGTGTAAAACGACTAATAATTCAGTCCCTCGCTTTCATACGGGATACATGGCAAACGGTTAAAGCGCAGAGAATTAATTAACTGGATTAGTAAAAGGCACAGAGAAAAAGATTAAAGCCAGCACAATCCAAAAGAAAACAAAGTAAAGAAGTAATGAGTGGGAATGGAATTAGAAAGTTACAACAGAATAGGATGCGAATGATGAATAAAGGCAATTTATCAAATGATATAAGTTTACACCTCTTTTTTGCCCTCACAGAGTAATGGTCCCTAAGTTCATTAAATTTTCGTAATCAATTTTGCTTTTACGTCAGCAAACATCTTTCGAAACTTCTCTTTTTCCCACAAACCCGCACTATCTCTTCCTCTCTACGGCCGAAAACGCATCTGAGTCAGCCGAACTAAAGGAACTCTAATTTCCGCTGTATTAAGCTCGATCATACGGACGATACGGGATAATTTAATAGCGTGAAATGCGTGTAACGTGGGGATTTACGGATACGCAGCCTGTTTCCCTTTTTCGCGCTTTTATCTCCAATTTCATTTGTTCAGAAGGAGAGGCAGTCTACTAAACTCGAATGTATCACGTGACTATTAAAATACCTCTTCCATTTTGCAGCTGGAAATGAGGAAATAAACATTTAACGGGTACTATCGCATACATACTGAGTTTTCTTTAAATAAGAAGCTTCGCAAAGTCGGTATTTTCAAAATTCAATTTTGTATTAAAAAACTGTTGAAAACTTGCTCCTAGAAAAATATTTGATAATTTATAAACAGGTCGCACGTAAGAGTAAACATATTTGCCGTTTGCTAAAAATACCGCTCATGACTCCAAACGTTTTTAACGGATGAAATTTCAAAATTTAATGTATAAACAGCTAAACATTTTTGGAGACAAAGAATATTAATGTGATGGTCGTCCTCAGATTGCGTAGCAGTGCAAAAACGTCAGTCCAAACCTCTGAGAGAAAAGGATTATTACATTATTCAGTTAGAAATGTACACATATTAATTTTGTCATGTCCAGAAACGAATTAGCGTGTTTTTTTAAAATATGTGCAGGAAAGCTGCTGAATAAGGACACCTCTGTAAAACTGATTATGCAATGCAAACAACGATTTTATGCATTGTTTACCCTAACGAATACGGTATTCTCGTAGACTGCCTTTTATTCCCTCAAGAGCTCAAAAATTCACGTATTAAATCATATTTTTGAAGCTACCAAGTTGTGTTACAGTATAAATAACACCATAAAAAACATGCTACAAAGTTATCTTATTTTACAGATAGGTTCCAGCGCATACAGAGGCAACATAATACCTCATAAAGCGCTGAAATTCGTAAAGTGAAGAAAAAATCGTTTTTATTCCTCTTAGTTTTCAGAGGCTGCGATTCCTCTTAGATGCAAACATGTGACTGTATTTTTGTAGTGTCCCATATACAGTGAAAGAAACAACACTAAAATACCATGTTTAAAAGAGTAATAACCGGGTAGACTACCCGATAAAACAAAAAACCTCTAAAATTCAATTAAAAGCACGAAGATAAGGGGAACGGGGAAGCGGACGGGCGGGAAATAAAGATTAAAATCGCGTCGCGTTTCTGAACGGTCATCCTGCTCTTCCTACGATAAAAACTTCAAAGAAAAAACGGTGCGGGAGATTTCATTATTTTTTCACATAACCGGAGGATGCGGCAAAAAAAGGCCGCACCGGAAGGAACGGAAAAAAGACGCCTCTTGACGAGGCAAACCAGAGCCACATGCCGATAAAGCGATATCATTCGAAGGGAGACTGAAATAGCCACTCGCTACCCTTTTCCATCTCTCTGCCGGGCACATCCTTTGGAACAGGACCATCATTTATGAAGATTAATTCTCTCTTGCGCCGGAAAGCGTGTGGACACAGCAGTCCGCGAAGAGGCTTCTTTCTCCGCCCAGTCCACCCCTTCCGGGAGACGCCAACACTTCGTGCAATGCGCGCAACATTTCATTACAAGGGGGTGTTGGGTTTCCGATGTCTCCGATAAGGCACCCGCCTCCGCCCGTCGGATTTTCGTTTGTGCGCCGGAGTAATTATCCCCGACGGACATACGTAAACACACACAAACCCGCAAACACACTCATATAGAGACACAAGTGCCCCGGAGGGCAAGGTTCCGCCACGTAGGAGTACCGGACTGACCTCTACAAACTCTCCACCTTTCCTCATTTCTAAAACTTCCCCGCTGGGCACGCTTCCCTTTGTGGCCGGCCAACCATGCAAAATTCAAGATTACGTGATAAGGATCGGGAAGGAGTGGGAGGAATGGCGGTCGAAAGAGTGACCAGTTTTTCTTTTAGTTTGCGGCGTTCGTAAAAGTTTGGGCCCCCGGCGCCACCGACGGTGTTTACAAGCCTCGTATTTTTTGCGGTTAGCGTACGGAAGAGGTCGGCGGGGTTTTTCTTTTTCTTTTTAGAGGTGTCGGAAAAAAATACGACGGTACAAGGGATTTGTCGTGTGCTTAAGCGGGGCTGAAAAGAGGAGGGAGTAATTTTCCGGATCCCAAGAATGACCAGTGGGAAGTACACGAGATCGAGGGGAGATAACTCGAGAGGGCATTCGTGCTGCGGCTTTGCGAGCAAAATATCCGTGGAGATGGTGCGATGAATGACCGCCTCCAGAAGTGACTCGACTCGTCGCTTAAACGGTAAGAATTGAAGGCTCTTTTCCTTTCGAGACAGTGATGATAAGGCACTCCCTCTAAGTGTATTTATAACGAATATTCGTGCTCTATAAAAGCGGTGAAACATCAAGGTCTATGCTACACTGACCACTTGAGATAATTCTCCAATTTTTTTTACTAATGAATGCCGCACTCTCACCCTGTTTGAAAATACCCGTGATCTTACAGCAATACGCAACAAATGTGAAAATATTAAAAGTAAAAAAAGGGGTATTGAAATTCTCTGTGGTAAATGTTAGTTTACAGGTACTGAAGGGAATTTCTCATTTGAGTTAAATTCCATTATGATAACACATTTTAATGCTTAATTCAAAATTGATTCTCGAGTTGGTAAGTAATATATACTGTCTGGTGTTTTCTGAAGTTCATTCTATATTACTTCAGATTCCACAATGTATTGATAAAATAAGCGTAAAGTGTCGATTTCCATGGGTTGAATCGACAACACCAACAGTTAAAAATTTGCGATTGATTTTTCTTGAATAAGAAAATAATTCACTACTGATAAACCTAATGAAGATAACCACTTTTATACGTAATGAGGTTTGTCAAAATTTTAATGAATTTAGGAAGAGATATTTAACGTAATAAAGTTCAGTAAATATTTATTCTCGATAATATCCACAAAACTGCATTAGACGAGTTTGTTTGCATAAAGAGTAGGATTCCATGGCCAATTGAAAGCGGCTTCATACGTTCTTCAGCAAGTATGAAAATATGAGATTTTCAATTTTTGATTCAGATTGGGATACATAATTAGACGAAAACATGTTTCTGTCATATTCTTACAACTTTGACATTAACATTAAGAGTATATTATTGTTTAGAGAATATTGGTAAAGGGAAAATTATGTAGTGAAAAAGTGTATGTCAAGTGAATGTTTGATTAGATAATGATAAAAATCACACACAGAATGTATTCTATCTTGGAATTTCTACAGTTCACAAAAACTCCGTGAGGGATCTGGTAATTGAGAGATATCTGAATATGATGTAGGGTTACAGGAAAGTAAGTCTCAGTCATTTATCCTGGAAAACGTTTCACGAACTATAAAGTTTAATAGAAAACATTTCAAATGAAAAGGTAGTTATATATAGTGCCGAAAGAAATCCACGACTGATGTCTTCACTAAAAAATGTACGAATGGTCCTATTCCAACAAAAATCGCTGAAAATCATTAAAACAAAACAGTCATCTTTAATTAATACTTATTAAACTGCTAGCTAATAAGGCCCTATCTTGGAAAACAGTATATAAGGAAAGGATTAAGCAGTTGGAATAAACAAGATTATGGCAAAAGAAAACATATAGAAATGCGAATATTAAAGTAGTTATTACTATTTTTTGGATGCTTAAAAAATCAGGATTACGTTCACGCGGACTTAGGAACGTTTACGCCCATTCAAAGAGAATATTTATTTTTACGCTTTCGTTATTTTAGATGGTATTTGCTAAGTAACGTGTTATTAGTAAATGTATTAGTAATCTTAAAACTTTAAAAGTGAGGAAAGGAATTCAAAATAGTTATAAGATCAGAGTCAAGAATTTTACACATTATATTATCTGAATACAACATTTTGAAGTTGTAACAAGCTGGATGAATAACATTATAACAACAAAGTCGGTTATTGAGATGCGATTAAACAAATTTTCTGATGTTTAAAGTTATTTTATATACAAGTACATCCCCTTAAAGTCGCAAAAGCGATATGGTTCGTTCATCAGAATCCGCTCCGCTTCTAATTTTATGGTAGATTAAGAAATCAAAACTCACTTAAGCGCAAAATTAAGAGCTTTTGCTAGTAAATAGAGAGACTGACTGCTGCTTTGATAACCGTCAAATCAATAAAAATACTTGGCGTTCGTAAAAAAAAATCGCCGTACCTCTAACGAGCTTCATTCCCAGACTCTTAAGCCCGAGAGGAAATCAGATACCCTAAGCAAATCAAGCAAAGCATAATACTTCCAAAAGACGCCCAGAATTTATGCAATAAAACGCCAGGAGTATGAATAAAAAATAAGGGGAAAAAACTTGTTAACGCTGAAACGGGCGTGCTTAAATGTCGATAATTATATCCTAATGAGTTTCCACAGGAGCGGCGGGGGAAATCTCGCTCCTTATTTTATTTCTCCTTCCCGCTGAGAAACATTGGCGAAGTTGCCGGTAATTGGGTGGGGGTCGCCCTCCCAAAGGGAAAGGGAGTTGGAGGCAAAGAGAAGGCAAGGTACCAAAGGGAAGATATGGAGCTGAAGAATGGTGGAGGGCTTTGGAAGCTAAGTTCGCGTGGTTTAAGGAAAAGCGACGATGAAGCAAAATCATGTGGATCGGAGCAAAATGGGAGAAGGAAAGGGTTCCGAAGGATGGCTGCAAAGAGGACGTATCTCAGGAGAAAGGAATGGGAAGGGAGAAGTGAAAGGGGAAGTTGAAGGAAGATGATGAGAAGCACGACGTAAGTTAAAAGAAGATGGAAGAGACGATATGGTATGGGAAGGGTGGGCGGGAAAGAATGGATGGAGATATAGGAGTTAAGGACAACCGCTGATAAGGGTGGAAACTTATGCGGAGCGAAGAAAAATTTCCCGCGATCATAATCTGATCGGAGCAGCTATATATCTCGAACAGTTTGAAGCGGAGGTGTCAGAAAATATTAATTTTATTAGATTCATACACAAAGTTGAAATTTCGAGAGCGATTCTAGTTCGTAGGTTGAATCGTTTATATATAAATATCAGTTTATAAAAAGTAAATGTCTAGTTTTATTATGAATAAATTAAATCCCATTGATTCCCTTCATGTATATTTAAATGAACTTAAAATTCCGCTAAAGAACGTTTCGTAAAAAGATTATTTCTATAAAATAAAAGTTCCTAATACAATAATTCATTAGCTATTAAAATAACTTCCCTACAAGCTGTATCTATTATCATTTTACATATCATAGGACAGTAACTTGAATATTATGAATAAATAAATAATCTTTAGGGTTACTGAGGCTGTAATATACCTTACTAACAATACTTTATCGAGTTCATTTACATTTTACAAAAGAATGATAATGTTCGAATCCATCTTATCCTGTTTAGGAATTTTTTTCCGGAAAAATAAGTTTCAGGTTTGCAATGAAAGATTAAACCAAATGATTCTCTTTTTAGTAATTAATTTATGGCAAAATTTCAGAAACTAAAAAAAAAATCACATAGCATTATTACGAGAAAGGATTTAAATTTTATTAGTAACTGATCAATTTTAGTTGTTGATTAATTATTAATGATATACAAATCCCTTTGAGAGAATTTCTGTTAGATTTGAATTGCTAGAATACTTATTACTCTTATGTCTCGCGTACTTTCATTCACAAAGTTATTGCTAATGAATGATGTTGTTTATCGTTAACTAGAGAATTCCCAAGGCAAAAATGACGGGAATTAATTTAATTTATAGAAGAATGTACTAGTATTATCGTATATATCTGATGTTTGTCAAAATACCCCGCCAAAAATGTCAAGGATTAATTTAAATGTATCTGCCAAATTATCTGTCAATACCTGGCATGCAATTGTCAACTTATCGTTTTTGTTAAATTATAACCTAATTCAGTCGTCATCCTGAAATGGCCGAGTGGTTAGTGTCTGGTTCTAGTTTCAAAAACTTCCAAAATTTCCAAAGATTAATCCAAAATTTTATCTTCAGTGCTTCGAATCCTGCTTTGGGAATTTTATTCCCGGAAAACTGTTTCAAAATTCAAAAATTGCAAATTCTCAGAAAATTTTCATTTTTTTTACATTCTTGCAATTTGGAGCCTAAAGCAATGATTCACGACGAAATAAGAATCTTTATTCAATTTCTTTTCTTTTGGCTCTTATCTCGATTTCATAGAACAATAACATCTAATTTAATTCTACGAAAGAATAAATGTTTGCAATCGATCAGAATGAACTTAACGTGCATTTCTTACGAGAGCATTTCCGAGTCGTCTGGAGTCGAAGCAAGTATACTTTTGGTATTACATTTTATTCAAAATGTGTTTGGTCGCTGTTTGTCTAATGAATCTTTGAATTTCAGATTTCTATCTCGGGAAGAATATGTAATTAATCTTCCAATATCTTCCATGTTTATCTTACGGGGGTCACTTACATCGGATAAATAAATATATACACGAAGGTGCTTATTACATAAGATTATTAACATTGATAATAATTTTTAATTATTCTTGACATTGGTGATAATTTTCAATTCATTAATTATATTTTTCTCATTTCATTAATGAAAGAATCGGTTTCAATGAAGCACCAAAAGTCCAAAGAATGTGAGTGAACTATAAATTTTTGTAAGTGTACTGATTTTCAATTTAGTCTCAATGATACCAAATCACCGGATTCAATATCAATCTCAAATCATTCGTTAATTAGGAATAAGGTAAACATTCTGTCTTCAAAAATCTCACCAGCCTATTTTTACTTCAAAAATCTGTTACCTCAGCTAAATATCCATATTTGTGTGACTAACGAATGTAACAGACGATATCTTGTTAAAAAACTATTCGACATTGTGGAAAAGGGGTACAGATAACGATGAGAGGATTGTGGGCGTGAGACAAGTGGGATTAACAACGGAAATGAGGAAAAAGCAGAAGATCGGAAGGGTGGGGAGAAATCAGGAAAAAAAGCGGCAAGATAAACGTTGATGGGAGTGCATGAGGGTCTGAAACGGGAACAATGAAAAAGTGGGTTACGTCATTGAGGAAGAGGATGGGCGTGTGGGGTAATTAGCAAGAATGGCGATTTGAGACTGCAGTGAGGGTAAATAGTCGATGCAGATCCGGGCAGACGTCTGAGCGAAGGGTGCAGTAGGAAGCGCATATCTCCCTCTATCTCCATTCCGCATTTCTATCTACGCCTCCACCAACTCTTGCGCAACTCCTTACATATCAGCCGTTGCAACAAGGGCTGATCGTGGGATGGCGATAGAGCGAATGGGCTGCAATGGTCTTAGGAATCTAATTATGAGAGCGATTATAGAAGTTCCCGTTTAAGAGCCTCCAGAAGTAGAAATGCATGCGATTCGGTGGAACAACCTTTAATGGCAAACCATTACTCCGCGGACCTTTGTGTTGCGGTTGTGTTCACATTTGAGATCTCGGTGGAGTGCATCCGGGAGAGGACCGAGGTTAACCGAAATATAGCAGAAGGTTTTCTAGTCCAGCGCGATTTGATGGCGCAAGGTCTTTTCATTACGTGGTGCGGCTTCGCTTAGATTCCTGTCATCACGCTAGGAAATGGCGAGGCCTTCTTGGACTTTGCGGTAACGGCGAGAAATGCTGAATGTTTTGCTAGATAGCATTCCCTTGATGTACGATTATGAAACAGCTTGTGAAGGGACGGATTCTGATTATCCCATAAAATGCCCTTCTGCCTTTTTGGTACGTACACAATGCCTTGTCGCCTCAGGACACGAAGTACCTTTCTTGTGTGAGTGAATTTCTACGCACGCACGAGAATTAATATCAAGCATGAATATATGCATGAATATTTACATATGCATTTATTTTCCGCATTTATTAAAGGAATTTTAAATTCAAATTTGGGAACTTATGTGATATCAAATAATAAAAAAAATATTCTTTACATAAAAAATTAAATTTCTCTACAGATGTTATAAACAATGCAATATTATTATTAATAAATCATTGGTTTAATTTTCATGTTAGTGTTGGAAATCCAACATTGAAACATGCGATTAATGTGAATATAAAAGTTGATAGCGATCCGTCGCGAAATTTTTATCTCGGACGAAATCTCTTATATGAATCCGAATGACTATCCCTAGAAAACCACTGCCTAGATACTAAGGATCAAAGTTAATAGCTCGTAGTAACGACAGTTCATCTCGGATATCCTTTAAAACCCTATGGAACCGTGGCAAAATTAACCGAACAACCAATATCACATGTGTTGATTCTTTTTATCTCCTCTCTCTCACCGCAACGCCATGAAAACTAAGGAGACGTTATGTTTTTACTGCCTTCACACACTCCACAGGATTATCCGAACTAATTTCCATCTTCCCCACCATTACATCCCCAGCATTCCGTTTAATTTTAAACCTTCTCTCCTCGGTCACGTGATATCCCAACTCTTCCCTTACTTCTCCTGCCTCAGCACCATTCGGTGGACTCGGAAAAGCTATCTTTCTCTCTCTCTCTCTCCCCTTCCCCTCGATCCTGACACCGCAATTTACGTCTTCGCAGCGAAAATGGACTCACTGCATCCTCACTCTCTCCCAAAACTCTCTCATCTCATAACCCCCCTCTTTCTTCTATACGGAGAAAAAAGAATTGTATCGGTCTTGCACTTTGTCCTTCCGTCAGCCGAGCAATAAATGCGTTGGAAATGTAGCAAATGCTTTCACATGTCTCTTCCACGGAATTACTTCCGTTTGAAAAAAGTATCCGGAAGATAATGTGAACTGTTGTGTGTACAAATGGGAAGTTTTTAGATGATTGTTACATTTAACGCAAATTTGTTGGTTATTGTGTTTACGTTTATCAGTGTGCATAAAAGAACTAAAATATATATTTGTGCTTTATATCTGGATATTTAGCGATAGTTTCTTGTTTCAGATAAAGATCACTTAATCACATAAATACCTGATATTATTTCAGTTTGTCATTATTTTCAGCTTCAGTAATGCTTATATTTATACTAGTGATATATATTACAATGTATCTTTATTCTATTGCTTGCCATTCAAATCTATCTTTATCTCCTTTCTCGTTAAAATTTAGTGAGCTATTTGTAGGTTTCACGTGTTTTTCATGATCTTTTCCTTTCTTCCCTTTCTTTTTTTGTCGTAATGTGCTTTTACCTTAAGGCAAACTTAGGTTTGCGGTGAACCCACAAAGCGGGTTTTCAAGCTCTTTCCTTTAAATTTTTTATTAAAAAGGATTAGATGTAAGAAGAGAATTATTGATTTCAATCTTGCCCTAGTAAAGTCGTTTTATTGTTTTAGTTACATTGTTACAATATAATAATGCTTTGAAAAGCTTATTATACAATGTAATTGCAAATATTCTCCAATTTATCTTTCAGTGGAATTCGAAAACTGCGTGTTACAGTTTATTGACCGATTCCTTGACATACAATTCAATTAAAAATATATGATAAAAATAAGTTTGAATATAACACCTATATTGAGGGAATCAATTGTAAGTTTACCAAATTATTATATTTGAGGAATACTCATTATTTCATATTAAGTACGTAATAAAATGTAAGATTTTTGAGAACATTCAATTTAAGGGTATCCTAATGCATTTCAGTATATTTACGAGATTAAGACTTAAGAATCCTCCAGTTTCCTCGCTTAATTTGGGCCCCCTCACAATCTTTTTTTCTTAATCACCCCAGTTAAAATCCCTTTCAGCAATTTGGCTGTGCCGACTTGTTTCCCTTACCCTTTCCCGTACCCTTTTGCGACACCCCAATTTTACTTTCCCTTGTACTTCTACTCCCATCTTTGGAGCCATCTTCCGCAAATTCTTCGCCTTCCCAATCTCGCGCCCTCTATCCAATTCCGCCTCGTGAGATTTACCGCTTTCTCTTCCTCCGCCTAATCCCCTATCTCTCTCCCTCGCTGGAGGACACCATTGACCCGAACCAAAGGAAAAAGGAGAGTAAACTGTTTTAGGTGCCAGGTGTGGCTGAGGCGAGCTCCAACTCGTATTTCGACGTCAATGCAGAAGAAAAAAAGAGAGAAAGATGGTCGGAAGAAAGTGAGAGGAGGGTACAGGTTAACTTCCCCTGTTTGTTTCCATTCACCTGTCCGATTTCTGCGGAGGAATTCCTGTGCCTAAAAAACTTCAAGTCTCTTATCTCTTTCGGTAGAGCCTTCGCGATTTTCGGTCTTTTATGGGAGGATGAAATGGGTAACATTAGAAGCTTCCTATTCTTCTTCTTAACGCTTCGATCCGTTAAGGTTTGAAAAAAATTTAAAAATCCCTCTCAGCCTTCCAAGGCGAGAGAAGAAAGTTACCTCGGTTTAAAAACTTTCACTTTCCCTTCCGCTCCCTAAAATCCGCCGTCAGGGCCATCCACGATAACCATGTCAGACGGCTAAATTGCGATGAACATTTCCTTTATCACTCCTCCGGAAGGATGGAGTGTTTTCGATGCTGAAGCCTTTTGCGTAAACGAAGGCGCAATCGATAGTTTTTGGAAGTTAATGATTTATGGATTAAATTATCTCTTTATTAAGATGCGAAAGGTTTCCCTTTTCGTATTTTTGGAAGGGCTTTCGTGAGCGAATGTTGCCCTCGTAAATCAGCAGACACTCCTCGCGAATGATTTCTCTCAGCGGAGGGAGACCTAAAAGACGGCTGAAAATTGTCCCTCTCGCTTTAATATGCAACACTTTATCATATTATATAGTCAAAAGTGTCACATTGTTACTTATATGAACTGCGGTGAGATTCGAGATGGAGAGATAATACTTCTCAAAGCCACCAGAGGCACCTATTCGATAAAAAATAAATTCTAGAAAATATTTGGATATCCTGATTGCTAATTGCTATTAATCATTATAAAAATGCGAATTAATATCTACCTGAGATACTATCGGTTCATGAGAAAGCATTAATATCAGAATTTATTGTTATAGTATCGTAAAATTTGCAAGGTGCAATGCTAACTTTCTACTGACGGATTTGCCATCACACACAGGATAATGTAAGACAAGATATTAAATATTATTTTGAATACACGGCTGATAGAGCTTTCGCTACAACTTATAAATCTAGGGACAGATGAATTGGTAGAATTTATCAAAAATCAAATACAAATGATACCAGAATAAATTACGAATTTTTTAATAAAGGGGCATTAATATATAATTGCTACCCTCACTCGTACGCTTAAATTTAAACAATACTTCCCATTCATTTGTTTTATCACTGAAGTTACAAAATGAAATAGCTATTAATAAAAGAAATTAATAAAATAAAACTTCATAGAAATACAGATGTACTGAACTGAACTTAATTCAAATTCAGCTGTAACACCTAATATATAAATGTATTGCCTAATCTATGCAGTCCAAAATAATAACATTTTAGAAACCAAAAGATGATATTTTTACTGTACCGACTTCGAAGTATGCTTGAAATTCGAGATTTTTAAAGAACTACTGAACTAATTGCCTTTGATAGAATGTCATTTCAATTCACGCATATATCTTATTTAATAGAGTTATAAATCATTTCTCTTAAAGGGAAACTCGATGATATTGGAAAAAATAAAGCTCTACCGTTTTTTATATAGTCTATTTTGTACTGATTTCTTTTTTAATCCTCTATAATAATAATAGAATAAAATATCACTATAATAATAATAGAATAAAATATCACCTTTGGAATGATAAAATAACAATTTTATTGCTGCCCACCGATTACGCTATAAATAAACCTTTTTAGTCAGCGGCTAAATTTTTCAGCATTTCATAAAATCAACGAACCATTCTGGCAAAAACGTTATTTCATAGTATATAATATTCAAAAAGCAAGGGATGTGCGTATCCTCCTAATCTGGGAAGGCGGAAAAAATATCTCAGTGCCTTAATTAGATCCCCAATAAATAGGTAAAAAGCGAAAAGAAGTGGGATTTGGACGTGTGGATTAAGGTCGAATGGGTCGATATTGGGCGCAGGAAGGGAGAGAAGCGTGCGAGAAACACGTCAAACCACAGATTCCACAGTAGAGAGTGTGATCGGACGGCGGGAGAAACAGCGGCGGTTTTAAGGGGAGGGAGATTCCAATAAGACTTCGGCTGAAGTGCATAAAGCGAAGACTTGAGGATCAGCTGACTGGAAACCACGAGACAGGAGCAAGGGTAAGCACCGATGAAGACATGGGGAACAAAAAAGAGAAATTGCTTCTGTTGAGAGGATAAGTTCGGCGAAATCAAAGAGAAACCTTTATATTGCCATAGGAGGGTTACATAAAGGGGAGGATTCAGACTACCCCGAATTCGAAAAAGGGGTGCTCGAGAGCGGTAAGGATCTTAGGAGGGGAGAATTGGGAAGTGGAGAGAGAGACATGAAAGAGAAAATTGCAGCTAGTTTCCTCCATCTTCCCTCTCGTTTCTAGCACACCCATTTTGGGTCCAACTTCCGATCTACTTGGAGCTAGTGGTATTTTTTTATCTTCCGAAGGGCGGGAAAAACCTCCCTCACAGAGTGGAAAGGAGTTTTAATGGAGGGATGTAGAGGAGGAAAGCAAAAAAAGAAGGATCTTAATGTTTTCTTCCCTGGGAGGGATATTTTGAAGGCATGAGAGAAGGCGCATAAGCCTTTGGATTAAGGGCGGGATAAGGAAGAGGAGTGACTTCACTTTGACTTCCGAGTACAGAGTGGGAAAAAAGGGACACTACTCCGAGATGGCGAGGGTGAGAATGATGGACCACTGTTGCCCTCTTCCGGACCCTCTGTTCTATATATATCTCTTAATCTTCAATATCTCAAAGGTTTTCGGTATGTCAGAGTCGCTTCAGTTTCTTATGTCTCCGGAGATTTTCTTGTTTCCTGCTCTTTCCCTCTGTCTTTCTTTGCGTATCCCTTCCGGTGCACCCCCGAACTCTTCTTTTTCGTCCAAAGGAAAACAAATAGCATAAAGACGTGTCCTCAAAGACCTATTATTTACAATTTGATTCAGAAGCTTACGGTAAATTTTTTAATAATATATAATATTTATTTTCTTTTCCATCCTTGATCAACAGTAAAGTTTAGGATATTCTCACTATAAATACTTTTAATATAATTATTTATATATTTTGAATTTTTTAAAAAATTTTGAATGTTCGAAACCTCTATCCAAATTATATTTTTGCTCCACAAAATTTCCGTACGGAATGGAGATCAGCAAAACTTGAATTGAATCAAACAGGATGAAATATCAAATATAACGAAAACACGTGGAATGTTACCGGTAAGAATAGGAACATAGTTCCGCTATTCTCGGAGAAGCGTGTTCTAAACACCAAACTACTATGCCGTTTAATTACACACCGTTGTCAGGATGTTTTTAAGCAATGGTTTAGCTGGAAGATTAAGAGCTAGAAATATAGGTGTATGAATATTCGAATCGAATTCTTTCTTTTGATCGAAAAATTCCCACCTGAACCGACATCTGCGAACCTTACATTTAATTCGATAGATTGAAATCGAACGAAAAATCGAAATCAAATTTAAATGGCTAAAAATTATCTTTACGTTACTCTTTTTTGTCACGTTTTCAATTTCTACATGAAATTAGTAAGGAACATTTTATACAATTATGCTTATAAGCAAAACTAATTTAGTAATCAAAATGACTATAATTACGGAATAATGTTTAGTCAGTAAAATTACAGTAAAATTGGACTGATACTTTAGCGAATGACAGTGATTAGCAAAAGAAGAAAATAATGCGAGATCCAGTTTGGAAATTTACGAGAAACAGATAGAAAGCATCGCGTATCGAATCGAATATTTAATCATCTCCATTCGGAATGAAAAATTATTGTTCCTATAGCAATAATATTTATCAATAAATTTTAAAAAATAGAATTTTAATAATACTTAAGTAAATAGGGAAAGAATAAAAGGATTCTAAGTGAGATTTCATGCAATGGATACTCGTCGAATGAAGAAAACGTTTTCTCAAAAAATTGCCAATGACCATTGTAGCTTCGAGTTCATTCCAGGAAAGTCTTTCATTTCGTTGGCACATCTGCGCAGCATTAAGAATTCAATATTTTCATTCAGCTGTGTGGAACTATATTCAATAACTAACTCTTCTGAACACCTCTAAATTTATCGTAAATTGGTTAAATATTTTACGTGGCAGTAAAAAAGAAAGACCCATGAAATCTGAAAGCGTCCCTAGGGGCACTGATGGCAAATGGAAATTTTCGAAAATTACTTTCCATTTAGTCTCGCATTATTTCAACTCGTCCAATTCCGGAAAAAATAAAACGTCACATTATCCTTCCACTTTTCCATTTCGGACGACTGTCTTTAAGGAACCTTTCTACTATATCGTAACACCACTCTTTTTTTATTGGGATGCATAAAATACCCCTTTGAAAGCCATTTACACTGCAATAATACCTCTCATTCACCATATAATTTCCTCTCGACGTCTTATTACCCGACCCCTGCCCTATTAGCACTCCCTGTATTCCCACGCCCAGTTGCCATCCTCTCCGCTGAACGTGATGGAAGCGCATTTCCTCTCCTCCTCAGGATTTCCTCCCTAGAGACACGTTAGCTCCGGCTTTCGATATGATGGCCTCGAGACACGGAAAGTGTCCCTTTTAACGGAACGGCCACGTGCGTCTCGAGGCACCGCGATGTCGCGTGGTGCATGGAAACGCCGTTTACTGACCCAAGGGATGACTTGAATAAGAGATTACCCTAGGCTAATACCCGAGCGGCGAAAACGGGGGAAGTGGCGATAATGCACGTCGATTTTTCAAAAGGTTGAGCGTTTAAAATTGATGGTAAACGTCCGTGTGCGAGTTCGGACGACATAAAGCTTGCTAGGCTGCTTTCGCGATGTATGGGAAATAAAAAGGAGGGAATTATGGGGGAAATGAGCTTTCAACTCTGCATTCTTGACGCTAAATCTTTCCAGAATGTCTTCCGGGTAGCTGGTGACATTTTCTTGCTAGGAAAATACTTTTACTTTTCTTACAAATTAGGAAAAAGTATTACAGATTCTCTTTAGGGCTAATAAAAAGGTGTATAGTATATTTGGAAGTAAAATGAGAATTTTGAGGTTATTTGCGTTTTTCGTAATGTTGACAAAAATTTTCGTGCTGTTTTCTATATGCATATCTTTATAGATTTAATACTTATTTCTTAGCGATTCCGCCTTGTGAGAGCTCAGATAAAACAGAATATCCATGAATTGAAATTGCAATGAAAAGGGTATAATACGAGAATATCACCTTTTAGAGAGGTACAAAAACTCATTCAAATTAAAGGAATGAAAACTCTGACAGCTTACATTTTTCATTTACAATCAATGAAAATGATAACTAGATTGTTGTATTTTTACGAAAACTAAGCATCCTTAATTGTATAGTAAATACTAAGAGGACAAAGGCTGTTTCAGTTACTGAAAATGTTAGGTTGTCACGCTATGATACTCTCAAAACATGCTTAATTCCTATTTATTAGAACAATTGGTATTTAATCTTCTTCTGCAAATTTGGCTCTTTCATAAATTACAGCTGTCGCTTACGGATAATAATCGATGCAGTTCTCACGCATGAATGTTCTTTCGCTAATTGCTGCTGATTAAGGCCGATTTACATTTGATGCGCTTATCCCATTTGACAACCGTCCCATGCCTTGAGGGAATGTATCGATGATTAATACCCCTGCTTATAAAAGCCACAACATGCGTTCGCCAAATATCTGGGCGACACTGACCCCATGGGCAATCGATCAATTTTAGCTGCGTACTATCTCCGCGAGGCCTCGTTAATAAGCGAAAACGATGTGTATTTAACAGTTGTCGGATTTGAATAACGTTGCCGTAACTAGGAAAGCACTGTTTCATATTCAGACTTAAGACATTCCGTCGTGAATAATTATTGATTTTGGACACATGTTTTAGAGGTAAAAATAAGCATCAGGTAATCAAAATTCGTTTCGCGGAGTTCCAGATCACAGTGCCAGAATTACTTATAAAATTAATACACAATTCCGAGGCTCTTTCATTAATTCAGAACATAAAATGACATTTACAACCGAAATGGCAGAAACAGTTTCAACTGGTTAATTCTCTGGTTATGAGTTTTGTAATTTAGATTTAATCTTTAATTTATTTGGTGGATGTTAATCTTGCAGGAAAAACGTTAGATACTAAGATAAATATCTCTTCAAAATTCAAAATATGTAATTAGTGTAATATCTAGTCTTATGAGGAAGTTTCATCTGAAAATATGGGAGAAAATCTACCTCTGAAAATTAACTAGCTTACGAATTCCTTCCCATCAAATAGGAAATTCCTCCGCTGATTTTAAGGTGGGGCCCTCTAATTTCCTCTAGGAAAAGATGTGTTCCTAGCTGAAGAACATTGATTTTACCATGTTCGAGTATTAAATTGCAAAAGCGTACGCCTTTTCTCTTCAAATTTGCTTTCTGGGAACTCCGAGGAAACCTGTACAATTTAGTGATGCACCAAATAACAAAGAAATGAATAAAATGGAAGAAGGTGAGGCGAATGACGTAAGGAACCCAGATAGCGCTGGGAAGGCGAAAACCATGCGGAGGTAAAGAGAATGTGTTGGATTTCCCACGGCTGCGTAGGGCCTCTCCTCACGGAATGCCCTTCTCAGAGGCCTTGAAAATACCCAAGTTAAGAGGATGGACTGCTCTCGAAGCCCATTTCATTCGGATGTGTCAAATTATGGCAACGATTCTGCAATAAAGTTTCATTACTTCGTGCCGGAAATTATACCGGATTTAATGGACCCGTTCCTTTTCTTTTTCCCATCGAAAATAAAGAAAGGTTTCTCTTATTTCTACTGAGGATCGTTCCGGTGCGGTTTCCAGATGGGCATTTATGCTCGCGTGGGTATCACAAGAAATTCTTTATCGCTTGAAATATTGGTGTGCTCCAGAGGAACAATCGGGACGCATCTGTTCCCGTAATTGAATCATGAAAAATTCATAATTTGAACGAATTTTGGTTGAATTGAACGCTGACGAAATTTTAATTCATTACGAGCGTTTGAACGATCTGTTCCATCCTCGAGGGGAATTCGAGGCTCGTGCATACTATTAAAATATCGTTTGTAGAGTGCAAGCGATAAGAGCATTCTTCTTTAGAGGTTACTATCACATGTTGATTCGATGGCTTTAGATGTGATTCAGACAAAAACATCAACCTGCCATAAAGAAGCGTGGTCTCCAATATAAAGTATTTAAGGCAAATATATTTTAAAACTAAAATCGTGTCATTCCATTACGTGATAAGAATAAATAATTAAGGACTCGAAGATTTATTACTTGTAACAATAATAAAATAACAATAATAAAATAACAATAATAACAATAATAAAAGTAATATTCCCATTCGTTATGACAAACTTACCCATTTATGAAACAAAATATGTATATTTTATATATATTGACAATTGACGATGTGGGCGCTATTTGTTTCATACTCTTAAATGTAAGATATTTTAAATATCTTTTTGGTCACAAATTTTACTTGAATCACTTACATGTTCATATATCAAGCCCATTAACTAAACATAGGTGAAAATTCCTCAACGGGTAGAACTCAAAGCCAGACGTTCTTCTAAGGCCTCAGTCAACTAATAGTATTCAACATAAAAATATTTAAATTCAAACATTTCAATGAACCAAGATTCTATCCTCCGAGGAACAAAAATGCAGTGATGATCAATTACTATTTCTTTCCTTTCCAATGTATCCACAGCAACACTTAAGCATGTATTTGGTTGAGCAGAAATATTAAGCATCTGAGAGGTGATACAAAGATATATTCTTCCTAAATTTCAATGTCATTTTCTCCGATTACTCACTGAATTAGTCTATTTATGAGATACCTTTTTTCTTTTTGGATACCCCGAAGAAATTACTCCGGCTTAAACGCTTAATTAATCAGCATTATTTTGTAGAATCTCGTGTGCCTTATTGCAAGCGAACCATATCACGTGCATTGATTCATCATGATTGCTCTGCATTTCTTTGTTGAAATACAATGAGTACAATTTGAAGCTTTAGTGATATATTCCTGAATATCTTCGCAAAGAAATCAAACAAAGAATATCAAATAAGATGCAATAAAATATACAAAATCCTTGTATGAATTCATATACGAGAATGGACTCTCTCTGTGATAGGATAAAGCTATATATTCAAGGGAATACCATTTAAAGAACACTGTATGAAGCAAAAGAATGCCATGATTTGAGGAGAAGAAAAATTCGTATTGTTTGTCTTCCATTTGTGTTTGGACGCCACTTTTCTTCACTCGAATCACATCCTGCCCATAGTATTAGCACAGCAAAAAATTTCATACGATATTTATTAGACTAATTAAAAAATGTGAATACCGAATTTATAATCAGGCAAACGCGATTTGGACTTGATAAACAGAGAGCTTTCCAGGAAAGTAATACAACCTCACTCCATCGCTTGCTCTAGTTGAATAGCGGACGCAAATGCTACGAATATCTCGTTTCGACGAGTATGTAAATTCCAATTGGAGGAGCATTAATGGATTCATTGTCCGGCGGAGGAAGTTCTAAACGATAACTTTCGAAGGCTTCCGGAATTAGTTTCTTCGAATGAATTAAGCGCAGAGTGCATTGAAGAGAGCAGGGGGTTGGGGAAGCAAAGAAAATATTCCAAGTCGTTGTATGAATGAAAGAGGAAGGAAAATATTTCGCGATTTTTGGAAAAAGAAACTTCCGGAGTAGGTTTTTCCGTTCGGAGAAAGGGACTGCGGCATTCCAATGGGTCTGCGTTTGGCACTGCTTCCGAAGCAAGTCTGTAGGAAATCGCCATTTTCTTTTTATTTTATAACAGTACAGCGGAGAAAGGACTCATCGCTCCAATTTTCCTCTACCCCTCTCCCATCCTTTATATATATTTTGTATTTTTTGTTTCTGTCTTTGTCTTTTCATCTTCGGGGACGCTGACGGTTCCTATTTCACTTTCAAATTGATGCTATGTTGTTTTTATGCATGGAACTTGCCCTTTTTTCTCCAGTTTTGTTCTTGTCAGTTCCGATACGAGATTCACATTAATTTCCCCGCAGGCTTTGTTTCAGCGTTTCTTTTTAAACAAAAGTCCTGCAGAATAAGGATAGTAAATGAGTCTCCATGGTAAGTCATCCTTCGAATTACACTCTTTGTTTTCCAGCTACAATTAAACAATCTACTCCTTCGTATTCCTTAATAATTATAAGTAAAGTATTTTATTATTTAATGTTTATAAGAAAGAAAATTATTTCCTATTATAAAGGAAGCCTTTGTTGCTAAACCAGTTCAGGATTGTCCTTATATATGGAGGTCTACAAAAGATATAAAGATAAGATCATGTAAAAGATTAAATAAAAATAAAACTAACCATAAGAAGGTCCCGTTTTTTGTAGGATTAATGATTAGGATAATGAATTTTGAGAAAAGATTATCGATTTTAACAATGAAAAGAAATTATTGATTTAATAGCGAAAGTGATTACACAGAGCATTATGGTTTCTACGATTTATTGATAATTTAATCATTTACATGAAATAAAATTAGAAGCAATATTTTAAGACTTTTCAAAAATAGTCTTTGAAATTAAATGAATAAGTGAACATTACAACACAAAAAGTCTTTATTATTGCGCGAAATTAGATTTTAAGCTTAAATCCTGCACATTAAATTAAATCCTGAGTCAGAAAAAATTCTGCCTTTATTCTTGATCCCGTTTACATTACTACAGAAGGTATGATTAAATGCGGAAGATGTAGTCAAACAACTTCCTTAAGGTAATTATATGAGGAGGAATGTGTTTAACAGGCCAACATACACCGATATCGAGCACAGATTTGCATAGAACAACTTCGCTTCTCTCCGGAGTGGCTGTAAAGTCATACATTGAATCCGCGGTTCGTTCCTAGGAATATAAGCAATTGGAGCGTTAATCGGAGGAAATGTTAGGGGTTTAGTGCGCACCTCCTCGTTGTCTCCTTTTCCTTCCACGTCCCGTAATACGATTCCAACGGTAGCATATTCGGATCTCATGCATAACATTCGAGAATCGTCACACTAACGTAGTAGAGCGAATTTAAGGCACGCATAGACTCTGAGGATACGTCAAAACGACGCGGAACTTTTACGAGTAGGGCCGTTATCTCCGATTACGAGATCGTTTGAGGGTCTCGGATCCCCAGATGCATTATGGGTATCGGGGTAATACATCCGAAGGCGTATCTTCGAGCGAATTGAGTGGAACTTAGTGCTTGCAGTACTATGATGAATCCGGATGTCACTGGATTTACATAGTGTATGATTAGTCAAGTAGGTTTTATCGAATAATGAAGTAATCCTGTCCCAGGTAGATTTAGCAAGTTTTGTCGAAGACATAGATTTGCGTACTACAATTTGGATAAGGGTGCTTGGAAGATAACGAGATGTTAATTCAAAGATTATCCTAACAGTCAAGATTCGACAGCACCAATGCTAATTACTTTCTTCCGTGGATATCATGCAGTAGTTCATGAATACGCGAAGGGAGACGTTGTTTTAACGCAGAAGGATAAAAAGAAATCCATAAAAAGATCACATTCAAAAGTTAAAACTCCTGGATGCAATTAAGCTGTTTATAAATTATGAATTTTTAATTAGCTTGGCGTAAATTTTGGGTAAGGAATGAATATGGTCTAGAAAAATGCTTTTCATATCAAAATGAAAGGGTCGTTTCACTGTTATATGGAAACTTGAGAACGATAGCAGAAAGTTGATTGACAAAGTTTCGGTGTGATTAAAATGCGAATGTCATGTCGCGTAGCCTTTGCTCCGGGTGAAAGAAATTTGTGTGTAACCTGACAATGAATACTTGTGTTGCACGTGGAAAAGAACTTTGGCTAATTAGTGTCCTTAGTTAGTCCTCACCCAGGTTCGGTGCGCTTGCAGTACAAAAGGAAGATGAAGACCGAGAAAAATCTTATTGAATATGTTGAACGAGCTACTTATGAAAAATAATGTAGGTTGTTAAAAGGCTAAAAGGGGATTTATAAATGTATTCTTGAGTATATCTGAAGCAAAAGAGATTTCAAGAGCTGGAATGTATGCTGCGTAGAAAGAGTTCATTAGCGTGCTTACTTCCGAAGGATAATGCGATATATATGAGTTTGCGTTTTGCAACTAAAAGCTGAACTTCGCTTTGCCTTTGGGAGAAATCCCATTTCCACCTGGTTCTCCAAGGAAAACTGAGTAACATTTTTATTGACTTAAAAAACAAGTAAATTTATTATACAGCTATAAGTGGTTGAATTTTACTCGAGAAATAATGGAATGAGTTAAGTTCACACAACATGTTATACACAATATTTAGTACCGCATGTTTTTTCTTTGCGGAATTTTCGAGGAGAGTTAGAACCTCATTCACACTATAGCATCATTTAGAATGGAGCCGAAGGTTAGTGTTGCCCTCTTCTGTTCGCAATGGATATCATCCATGATGAATCAGACCAAGAAAGGTCAATTCCGTACGACGCTTTAACCAATTATATCCTACCCACTGAGTAAACCGGATAAAATGCTGACTTTCATAAACCGAGGCAGCAGAATAAAAGCAAAAACAAACTTGGCCTTCGGAAGTGGATTAGGAAAATCCTCGCTTCCAGAGTAAATACTGTGAAACAATAAACTGTTTCCTCAAAAAAGGATCCTCAATTCCCGTTTCTTTTTCCTTTCCCTTCTTCGTTCCCTTTTTCCTCCTCCATTTCCTCTCTCTGTTCCCCTCTGAGTTCACAAGAAATAGATCATCCCCAGTTTTAAAACCCTCACCGTTAAACCCATTCCACCATGTCCTACTCATCCAATACCTTTCGAATTGTTCCTCCGAAGGATTTTACGATCGTCCTCCCGCACATAGCATCGGCTCCGTTACCCAGCCTCGCGAGAGGGTTACTAAGACGAAGATGGCGGGTAATCTCCAGAAATAACGAAGGATTACCTTGTGGGAGAAGTGGGCGTGGGAAAATCTCGGAAGGGAAAAGTGGTTGGGATAAGAGAAAAGTAGGAAATGTGGGAGTGCTCGGGATGTTGAGCCAAGAAGAACGAAGGTATACAGCACAACACTAATTACAACTTACAAAAAGTAGTGAAGATGATGTTTCAGAAGAATAAGACACGTTCACACAAGTGTATATGCATGCAATTTTTGCATTGATTTTGCGGGTTGTGATTATAATTATTTTCAAAATTAAATAACGAATTATATGTACTCCAACTCATTTATAATGTGAATATTTGCAATATTTCGTAAAACACTTTCTTCGTAATCTAATTTATTTCAGAACTGAAAGCTACTGTATCATTACCATTAACTATTATAATAATTTTTGACTGTAAAATCGAAACTATGTCAATAACGATTAAATCATAAGTTTGTTGTGATTTGAAACGAAATTTATTACTTATTTACATGTAAAGACTACAATAGGCAACAGGCTAGTCATTATCAAGGAGAAAATGAAAAATTCAAAAAAACTCTACCTGTTATTCACCCTTATCATACAAATCCCAAAACGTTTTACCTATATTTTCAATACTATTGATCCTTGATTGATTACTGTCTATGTAAATACAGTTGGAAAGCACCTTTTCATCTTTTTCATACATAAAAAATGTTAGATATCTCTACGTGTTTTAAGACTGTAGTTGAATTATCTTGGTCAAGTTTAATTTTCATTGATAGAAAGTAGATACCAGAAATGTGTGAAAACATAATAGAATGATACCGCTTCGTAAATAGAATCTTCTAATTTTCTATCAACTCAATTCCCGTAACTTCCCCATAATTCTTTAGCGATCCCTCACGGAAAATAGGATATCGTTCTCTATTTGGTCCTTTTAAAAAATTCATCTAATTTATATTTAGAGGAACATCAAACTCTTTGGGAAAGATTTCCCATCAAAAAGATAAATTTTCGAAGAATTTTAAACCGATATTAGATATGTTAGGAGTAAGGAGGAAATAGGAAGAGGCAAAAACAGAAAGGGTAAAGAATGGATATATGGCCCCTAGGGGATGTTAAAGTGGGAAGGAGTTTAGATAGGAATTAACGGATAATGGGAGGATATGAAGCGAAAAAGGTGGCGTAGGAAGTAATTGGAGGAAAAATGGAGAATGGGACGGGGATGGTGCTGAACAGCGTATTTAGAGAAATAAGGAAATTTGAAATAAAAATTCTTGAAACGAGGAAATAAAATGATCATAATTAGAAAGAAACTGAAATGGAAGAGCCGTTTCCATACATCTTGACGTCAGATACCAAATTAACCCAATGTTTGAACTTTTATGAATTAAGTGTGAAGTTATGCTACAAATGATCAATAGAGGAAATATAGCGAGTAATTCCTGTAACGACAAGGAAATCCAACGAATTAAACAACTCATATTCTTACGATACATTATGTGGTATGAATTTTTGATGAAATTATTTGTCGAGTTTTGGCGGGATTCAATCTTGGCGACGATAAAAAGAAAATTAATTGGGAAAAAGAAACTTCCGCAACTGCATAAAATATTAAGGAAAAATACTATATAATGTCAAATGATTACCGAATAATTTTGCTAGGAGGATAATTTTCTTATTGGAGTTTCCATCAAGTTCTTCATTATTTTACAAAGATAAAATTTTAATGTTAATAATTCAATGGTTTCCTAGATATCCTCTAAATTTATTGGCGTTATTTTACAATATGGAACCGATCAGCAAATCTTAACATATATACGCATTGCATTTTGAAATCATCTTTACCCTTTCGAAAAGAGTATCTTCACCAAAAGGCTCTGTTATTCTGAGAATTCAACCATCGAGAACACAATCATTTCCTTTCCGTCCCCGGAGTTTTGTTTAAATAGACGATTCGCAAAAAAATGAGGAGATAAATGTAAATTCTCTTTAGCAAAATAAATAAAACGAATGGGAGGTGCGTAACAGAAAAGAGAAAAAAAGACGGAGGAGATAAGGGCTGAAGACGGATGAAGAAAAGGGAAGAGAAAAAACGGACAGATGGCAAAATGGAGGGACGTGCAAAATGGGTAACGGTTTACCTCCGGGATAGGATAACGAGACAAAAAGGAAGAGATCGCCCAGAGATGAAAGCTTCTCACGCACGAAGGTGAGATGTAGAGATATTTTTGTTAGGGTTAAAGCGGAAAAGAGCGGATAAATCCAATGAAAATCGTAGACAGAAGAAATAGGTAACAAGAATTTAGCAAGTGAGGATGAATAGAAGTCATTAAGGTTTATGTCTACGGGAATGGCTATAGATTTTTAGCTTTCTTACAATTAAAAGGGGTAGGTTTAGTGGTAATAATTTTCTCTAAGTTTCTTTCGAGTTCCTCTGTTGTTTACTCAATTTCTAATTTTATTTCTTATCAATTTCTTGATAAATTGCCACCATTTGGTGGGATTTTAGTATATGGCCATGTATTAAATTATTACCTTTTACAGTTTACATAATTTGTTAGAAATGAAACTTATTACTACCTTATTTAGAGAAGAGACATTATTCTTGAGCGGATGACTTAGACGTTGGCTATAATTCGAGATATAATCACTTATTGCATTAGTAAAAATAGTCAATAAATAGTTACTATGGTATTGGCTTTCTGAGTAGCCAGCTGAATTTTGCGTATTTGAATCTTCTCTAATGGAGGTTTTCTATTCATCCCAACCAATAGTAGGGAAAGATTAATGCAGTTGAGAAATTTATCGGAATATTTAGAGGAATATCATGGATTAAAGGAAGTTGATGGCATGAATGAAATAGCTTTTGCATTTACAGAGATAAATCCAGGGATAAACAGTAGTGAAAAATATCGTCATGACAGGGACTCTAATTCAGGTCTCCCGTTTTCCGGAATACTTGGAAAGTGAGAGATTGGGTTCGAGTCCCAGCGACTTCGATGTTTTTCACTTCTATTTATCGTTGGATATCCTCCCTATGTTGCGTTGCAAAACATAATGATAATGCTTAGGTCATTAATGATGATGAGGTCATATTTTAGTTTCTGATTTAAATTTCAAATGCAAACTTCCTTTCTGTTTTCGCAAAATCAGGCTTCGCTACAGATTATAGAGATAAATCTTGCTTCATTATGCTTAATTTAGCGGCAATAAACTGCTTTTATTTTTATTTCCAAAAAAATTCCTCGGCAGCAACCTCTGAAATATACGCAACAGACTTTAGGCTAAAAATTATTAAACGGGCAAAAAATAAACTCGGTTTTTAATAAAAACGTCGCTGGGTCGGATGAAAGAAAAAAGGAAAGATATTTGCCGGGGAAATAACGGCCTCGCGTGGATAAATGATCGGCAGATATGGGAAAGAGGAAGTAAGTGTCTGTAATTAGGAGGCGTGGGGAAAAGGAGATTGGAAGGGGTTTGAAAACAATTAAAAAGGGGAGATTTTTGAGATGAGTGGGGGGGAACAGAAAAGTGGTTTTAAAGAGAGCGAGGAGAGAGAACAAAGAGAGGAGGGAGAGAGTTGATAATATCTCGCTTGAAAAATGGAAGTAAAAATGATAATCGCGCCGCCACACGGCGTAATGCGACACTAGCCCGTATAAGAGAGATAATGACGCGGACGTAAAAAATCTTGGGTATGGGGGAGAAGCATTCCTCCTCTGGTACAAGGAACGCTGCTAATTAAGAATAGAGGCGGTGATTCAAGAGGCGGAGCACATAACTTCTCTCTCTAAAAGGTAAACATTCTTGAGCGTGCGATTGCAAAGGGTGTGCATTTAAACGTAGATCACATTGCGGGGGCGCTTAAAAGGGGAAACAATGAGCGCGGAAGTTTTAGGGCGAGATGAAATGCGCCCGTAATCTCTGTTTGTACGTGCAAAGTTTTATTGTGGGTTGATAAATCGCGAGGATGCATTGTAGTGCTCGGAAGGGAAGCTGCTAAGGAATTTCTATTTTTAGGAAGGATTTAAGCGGCGGCAGCTATCGGCGCACTTAATCGAGATCCTCGCCGCTTGTGGAAAAGAACTTTTCCAAAGTTAATGCGTGGATATTCTTTCGGTAAAGGGAACTGTGAGCTGGTTTTCCGTTATTTGGTCATCATGCTACTCAGATGTTTCACTCGGAGATTACAGCGCCCGAGAGAGTTTAAAAAAGAGGCGTTTAAGTGATATGAAACGGCCGCTTTAATAAATCTCCAAGTTAGACGTCAAAAGCCTGATGAAAAGTTCAACTCTGAAACAGTTTTTCAACAAGAGCACGGTATTCTATTATTAAGTGTCTGGAGACCTATGATTCCTATTTTTAATGTGAGGGAACGTACAGAAGTTATAGAAGTCATAGTATGGCAACGTAAATTTTGATTTTTAAAAGGTTGTGCGTATGAATAACAATCTTCGTAAAATATATACAATTCGTACATTAGAAATGTATACATTAAGTTTAGATGTGGCAGAAATATTAAAATTTCCGTATTGGAATCGGACTGATCAGTTTCCGCATGACACGTTTGTTTCTCGCAAAGATCCTCTTCAATGATTATAAGATATTTCAAAGAATCCAAAAGTACTTCTTATGAGGGGTAAAAAGTGATCTAATAATGATAAAAAGTCATCCTTTCACTACCCACTCATAGAATATCTTTCAATTCAGCCTTCTTTAATAAATAAATGAGGAAGATAAGAACGTTATCTATATATTATTCATGATTAGTATTTGACCATTTATTACATTACATTACTTAGAATAGAAAGATCGATTAAGTTACATTTTCAGTAGGATTTTTTAAAGTCGGGATAATCAGTCATTAAATTAAATCAATAAATTCAAGGACTTATAATTGAGAGATAAGTAGATAGTCCGTTTTTATAGCTTTCCAGAGTATTATATTATAATAAGGTACTTCAAAACAGGTCTTGATCTTAAAAGCTATGATATTCTAGCTAAAATCTCTGATAACTTTTCCGTTTAAGGAACGATTACCGTAAAAGACATTTATAGCAAAAATTGATGGTAGACGAAATGGAAATAATTTAACTCCCAAGATAGAGTTATAACGAATTCTGCCGAAGAATTCTCGGAAGGATCATTAAAAGTTTCAATCGGGGACACTGACTCCTCGGATCTTCCTGTTAGCAAATCGTTAAACTGATTCGATAAGAATTAACCTTTGGCCCGAATTTAAGGTACCTCGTATCGCAGAGGGTAAAAAAGGAGCTAATTTCGAGGATAAAGGTGGACGTGCGCTATCTCGGAATGAAAGCGATGGAGGAAATGAAGAGGCGGATTTTGAGGTCACCCAAAGGAGTCGATTTGATAGCGGGAGAGAGGGCTGCTGATGAAGAAGTCCAGGAAGTTTGAGATGGGGGAAGGAAGCGATGGGAGAGATTCGTGGAAGAAGAATGCTTCGCAACGTTATGGGAGCACGGGATTCAAGACTTCAGTGTAAGGGGGAGATAATTGGGAAGAAGTACGGCGTTGTAGGTGGGTTTTGAAAGACAGGACTTGAGATTCATACGTGGAATTCAGTAGATAAAGGAAAGATACGAGATGGATACTGTATTGCTGAGACGAAGGATAACTGTGCTTGTTCTCTCAAAAATGCCTCATTTGTCCTCTCGATGGCTCCGAGTATGTTATCTCATTGCAAATTCCATCGATTTTTTTGAATTGGATGATTCTTATTTTTCGTGAATGATACGAACTTTGTCATCTACAATGCAATTCAGTGGCTCTCTATAACTTGCTGAGGTAATGGAAACTCGTATAATTGATTCAAGGAAGGATTGTTTCCGTTTGCATAATAGCCCTTACGTTGTAACTGGTATAGACAACTCTCCGCCTAAATTTGAATGTGTAATTATTATTACATTTATTGGCTAGTTTTTCCATCAGTCTATCTCATTTTTTACCATCTATTTTTCTCATTGTCTCCTTCCGTTTACATCTTTCTGAACATTTTCTTGAGAATGAAATAATTATTTAAGTTGTTAATTAATCATTATATCACTTCTGATCCACTTTTTAGTCTCATCACCGTAAGCTGGAATTTTCTCAATAAAGTATTCCAACGCTAATATACTCATTAAGAACCATCTAGTATATCTGGAACTTTATTCATGTTTCTCTAATTAGCCGAGTTCCTCAATCGCCTCATGTCTTCTCCAGATGTGTTACAGCAAATTCAAAGTAGCATCGTCCGCCGACCTCCCATCTTTCGAAAGATTGCCGAGTATTTTTTCCTCGCTTTCAAAAATTTGTTAGGTATATGCTGCATGAACCAGCCTTATCTGCTTTGAGATTTTAAAATTTTGTGTCATCCAACGACTGTAGGTTGAGATTCCCTGAGTTTCGTAGTATCTTTAGAGCGACTTAAAAAGCGATGTTATGTCAGTTTGCCAAAATGAGCTTTCTTTAGTATTATCGAAATAGAACCTCAACCCGGAGAGAAAATAGAGGAGGGGATGACAAACGCAAAGAGTGCAGGAAATGTCAACCCATATTGGGAAAATGAGCCCCCTTTTTACAACGACTCGAGAACGGAATGTATGAATAAACGAGGTATGATAAGATAGGATATTTCCTCTGTAAGCGTTTGCCCGAGGAAATAAGAAAACAAGATCCTTGTTTATATCCTCAGATAGTAAAAGAGAGGAAAAGAAGCTTTCCTTGGAGATGGGGTTAAAAATCATGAAAAAATTAAATTATAACATTCTTTGCCTCTTTTCCCAACCATCCGATTGAGATAACGCACATTTGTACGTGTTAACGCTTTAGCAAGCTGTTTGAATACTGCAGAAAGTTATAAGATAAATAATGAAAAAAGTGGGTGTTTACCGTTCGTTTTCGCGAGATCAGATTTGAATGAATTAAGGAAAAATACGACGAGAGGAACGAAAGATTCCTGGTTTTCGTTTTTGAGACTTGCTTAGGGCCTTTTTCTCGATCCATCCAGTCGAAAGACAAGATGATATTTTCTTGAGAAAAGCTCTTAATATGTATGTACAAGGACTGTTTTCTAACATGCGATAACAAAGCTATCCTTTAGGCGAATCATGAATTGACCTACCTGCGTGACATTGTGCGAAATGTTATTTTTTACCTTCCTGTGCAATTTTATTAGAGGCATTTATATTATTTTGCGGGTGCGAGGAATGCTCTAATTGTTTTCAAAATATCTGATGAAAATATTTCAAGTCACATAAGCATCTTTATGCAACCAAAAGGAATTTAATCGAAGATATGTTGAAACTAACCTTCGTTTGACGAGTGGCATCTAATTATATTGATTCTTGTTCGCTTAAGTATTTGTTATTTCAATGAATCAAGGCTATATAAGAAATGTATGCTCGTTAGATTTTTTATACGCCATCTGGAAATTTTCCGAGTGTTCGTAAGATGTTTTTCAATTTAGTGGAATTATAATGAATGATTTTCACGAGGGTAAAAAGAAGGGTAGATTGTCATTCAATTAAAATATTTAAGAGATTGATAATTTTTACCTATTGTAGAAAATTTCATTTGATGCTATGACAAGTCAATTCAATTCACTTCCATTCAATCAAAAAAGGGGCGATTACGTAGTGCAGCATATCCAAATTATTGAGGAATATTTACATTCATTACAATAAGTGTCACATTCTATAGTTCATGATGTAAAAATGAGAAGGCGTATATATGCCATAAGCTAATCATTAACAATTTTTTTCACTGTTTTTCTCAATAAATAAAATAAAAATAAAAATTATTTCTTGTTTTCTCAATAAAGTATTAGTTTAAAATGCTAGTACCACTATTTGGCTATCTGACAGGGAATCGGTGAGAGTGGTGATACCACTTAGGATTGATTTAAAAGTATATTTTTTCCATTATTATTTCATGTATTTAAAAAGAATCATGATTACAGAATTTCAGATTCAACTATCGGTTTTAGTTGGGCTTCTTTCATCATTCAGCAGGGATTCTTGTTCTTTTTAGGATTCTTTTAAATAGCAGACATTTTATCATATTATCATATTATGGAACCAGAGGATATAAGCGAAAGTATTGCAGATGATAGCTACAGATCGTTTCGGCGGAGGAAGAGATATATCCCATTTTTTCAGCGTATAACTTGTTATTAGGTCATTGGCTCAATAGAGGCATCTTCCCAAAACGGGAAAGTTTCGGGAGAAGTGGGATATAAAGCTAAATAATATCTTCCAAGACAATAAAGAGCGATTATAGATTAGGTAAAACTCATGATCTTTAGCATTATTATAGCTATTACATGCAAAAAATATTTAACAAAATTTCGTAATCATATAATATAGAATTTTCAACCACATTTTCTTTTACTATTTTTATGTAATATACCTTACGTTGACTTCATCTTGAGACTTTTTATGCTATGATATTAGGATGAATTTTTAAAACTTCTATTTCATAACTAAAGTATTGACTGTGAAATGAAACGTGTTTCATCGTTCAGTTAAAATTGTTATATATTCAGGAATGATAAAAATGTTCATCTAAGTGGCTGAAAGGATAAAATGCGAATATATTTATGCGTAAGAATGAAGAAATATTTTATTGATAACCGTACCTGTCAGTATATTGTCCATATATTTGACACTATCCCAATTCGTCAGTTTTATATTTTTTCTTTGTTATCTTTTATAATCTCTGTTATCTTTTTATTATGTCTTCAACATTTTCTGACGATCCCTCTCAAATACATGAAGGGTTTTATGAAGAAACATTCGTGTCTGATGACATTTACAGCGATCCTCATACTCTGGGGATGAGTTGCTATGATTCAGTAAAAAATCACAAAACCCGCAGAAAATCAAGAAAAAGATATCCATGTACCGAAAACAAACGTCTCGAACTAACATGAGATTTTCAATTCAAACCCCGGAATGAAAGAAAAGGGAAACGAATAACAAAACCCACATCGTACGAAGCCTTAGGGAAGAAAATATTTCTTAATAAAAAAGAAACGGTTCGAGAAACCATTAGCAAAGAGGATCGGGGGTTGGAAGGCTACCACATTGAGTCATGAGAAGGGAATCGGAAGACGTTTGGAGAGAAGGAAGGAGATCCGTGAGCGATCGGAAGGGTTGGGAAAGAGAGATAGCGGGAAAAAAATGGGAGGGATGGCGTGGGTGGAAGGCCAAGTTGGAATCACCATTGCGATCGGGGACGTGTGGAGTTTTCCCAAACGACGCCGTTGGCAAGGAAGCAGAAAAGGGAGCATGAGATAGAAGGGATTGGGCCGGTTACCGGACAGGAGGGAGGGAACGTATCGAAGGTGGGAAGGGAACGACTTCCAAGGTGGGATGTCAGCGTCCGAATATCTAAAGAGGAGAGGATCCTTTTCGAGACCATCCGATCTATCCACAACATCCCTTCCTATGTCTCTTATGCCCATATTCTCGACGAACAGAAGACGCCCGAGCAGAGTGGATTCGGTAGCGCACTTCCTTAAAGAGGGCCACTTTTACCAAACGATCTAATATAGAGATAAAGCCATATAATTCAGAGAAAAGAAGGGAGTATAAAATGATTTTTCGGTAACTCCTGGTTAAAATGATCCAGGAGGAATCGGAAGCCCCCGGTTATTGTTTTAAAGCGATAGCCGTTTAGATCTCCGATTGGATTTAAAAGAACAGCTTTTCTTCAACGTGGCGTATACCGCAGATGAAACTTATGTCTTATTATCGAGAAACGTAAAAAATAATCATTTCGCATTCATGAACTGGATTAATATCAAATGATAGAATCCTAATTAATACATATTAAAGTCCACAGAATGTGCTCAAGCGCTACGTTTCAAAGTATTTCTTTTTTTAATAACCTTCTGGAATTCACGAGTTCAATAAATATCACTTTAGAAACACTTGTGGGATATATCAACTCGTCAACTTTTGTAAAACTATCCCGTAATATACTGTTGAATTTCCATATAGCTGTACGTTTATGAATTTTAAAACAATAATATTTATGTGTTATGATACATATACGATTTAACCCCAAAGTTTTCTCTCGCCTAATTGTACATACATAAACCTTGCTATGTTTCATTTTTATTTAGTATTGATTTTCAACTTCACAAATCTTATTTATTCCTTTTTCTAGTAAAATGTCATTATATTGTTTCTGATCCTTTACAATTCAATTTTAAATTTATTATCTGCGAGTAATGAATGAGACATAAATAAAAATACCTTTTGGTATTGGTTAGATAATTGGAAGGTTTCGAAGATAGTTTACGATCAATTTATAAATCTTAAGTTTACCTACATTAAATGATTCAAGAAAACTTTTAATATTTTGTAGTTACATACGTTTGACAATGAAATAAGCAAATGAACTTTATCCCTTGCATAATCACAACTGTGTGTAATTCTTTCTTCATAAATTTCACTATTTTATTATAATCCTCTCCTAGTCTGTCAATTTCAGCAGGCACCACTCGTTTACTTCATATTTCTTCCCCTAGTCTTTTTTAGGCTTTCCTCCACCCAATTAATTTTTTCGAGCGCATAAATTCCTCGCAATCACCCTTTAATCCCTTTATTTTCGCATAACCCTTTATTCCACGCCTTTAATTTCACCTTCTCAGACCTCGTATCTTACCCCTTGTCATTTTGTGTCCCGGAACTCTCCTCCCTTAGGACCGGATCCCTTCGCGAGACTCCCATACCAGCCTCCCGATCAGGAAGGGACTTCCCTTCACGCCTTACTGCTCGCCATCTTGCTACATACGCTCCTTTTCCCTCCTTCCGTCCTAAGCTTCCTTTTCATCCACCATTCTTCACCCTCTCCCTTCTTTGAACCCCATTCTACTCTCGCAAACTCTTTCCTTGCCCTTCCGCTGATACTGCCCTGAGAAGGGTGGGAGAAAAAAGGGTTAGGGGGAGAGTCCCTTTAAGTCTCTAAGGAGTGGCCTAAAGTCTGCTATTATTCCCATATCAGCAAGGGGTGTGTGATGGGGTCTCTTGTCCCTTGTAAAGGGGCTCCTAGCGCGGCTCTAGATCTTTCGGGGCAGCTTTCTTTTCTTCCGCTGCTTTCCTCGCGGTGCTTCCGTTCGCTGAAGAAACATACGGTCAAGAGTTTGCGGTCGGAGCTTTTATTTTTTCTATATAGGTTGCTGGGTTTCTTTGAAAGTGTTTTATCACCTGATTCTCTACTACTAATCTCGGGAGTACATTACGTCTATTAAAAAATCTTTCACCAGTTTTTTTGGAGAAAGTAATTTTGAACGTCTCTATTTCGATTTTCCGCCAATGATTCTCCCTTTATTACATTAGCAGACTATGTTTACGAGATGGAATAATTTCCTTTCACTGCAATAGTTTGGATGCACTGAGAGACTGATTACAGGAGCGATTTTGCTTTCATCTCTAAAGTAATGAGACTGTGCAAAGCACATAAAAATGCCGTCCATAGACTAATCAAAGAGCCAAATTAAAATATGTACTCGTCAAAGTGGTTTCAGAGGAGTTTAAAGAAGTATAATTACGAACTTCCGTCAACGTCTCAGTTAAAGAAGATCAAAGAAGTTAATTACATGAAAATAGTTTAATTACTCTACTTTGCTTCTAATTAAATAAAGTTTTTGTTCCAGATTTCTATTCTTTTTATGTCTTGATTTTGTTTCAGTGTCTTTCTCTAAGAACTGCTTTTACATATTTGATTCCGTGAATTAAAATCCCTTAAAATATTTGTATGCTTTCAGTATGCGCCTTCTAAAGACGAGGTCTTTACTTCATGGGAGAAAGGGAAACAATAAATTGAGATTTTTTCATCATACCTAAGATTTTTAGGGCCTATTTTTGACAAATAAAATCGTCTAGCTGGTTGCATAATAAAAATCCTCGGTAAGTTACTGAAGCTGATTCTTTTCGTTTCCTGGAATATCACGTTTGAAGGAGTCGTCTCAGTGGACTGAGATAAATAACTTTGGAAATAATAAGTTTCGTAAATGGTTTGGAAAAGTGTGCGTATAATTTTACAAAAGTAAATAAAAATGATGGAATAAGATCCAAATGATGGAGTAATCCGAAGAACCTGTAATTAACCTGTCAGATAAACACCAAACCGTGGCTGATTGCGAGCCATTCAACATCCAGTGCAAGGAGCGTAACTGTGAGTAAATTAAACGGGATATGAAAGAGAAGGGCAGAGGGGACAGGAGTGAGAATCTAACTCCATGGCAACTCAACAGGCAAAACATGGCTTCCAGTTACTCCTCTTACTGCCCCGCGGCGGTGAATTTGGGTCTTTTGAAGTCCGTGATTCGCATGGACGGAGGTCCTGACATCTGCGATTGCTCTTGCATCTCAGTCACATCCTTAGGTCCCCAAAAAAACTTCCTTTTCTTCTGCCGCCATTTCTTCTCTCCCCATTCCCTGGCGAAATTCAGGGGGATTGGGATGAGAGGCGCGTGGAAGTGGCAGGGGTTTCACTCTGAAATTAACTAATCCTTCGGACCGTGGGGTCCGGAAGTCCGGCCTTCTAAAGCTTGCGTGAGGGGAAGGGGATCCTGAAATCTTTCGAACGCTTGCATGCTGTGGACCAAGGATACAAGATAATACCCGTGGACAAATGATCGACCCAGCTATCTTTCAGAAACGCGAATTCAATTGTTAGCCTCTTTTAATGCCTTCCAATCGTACAGAACCTCAAATTGCCATAACTCCCTATACATTACCTTGATGGATACAATGGAAACCTGCTTAGAAACTATAGGAATATCTTAAATCCTCATTTTTGTTCATTTAAGATATATTTGATGACTGAATAAAATTTTTATTATGTTAATATTACCACTTTTTAGGTAATTTACAAAAACATATGGAAGTTTTCGGTGGAGTCACATCACGGAAACTTACAGTTTCATCGACAACACAACAAAATTTTATGAGTACGCGATAATCTATGTAGTACGGGGGATGTATTTCTAAGAAATATTGACATTGAGGTAAATTTAAAAAAGTCTAATTCGATCCTGAAATGAAATTAAAAATCATCGTTATAGCTTATCATGATAATGTTGTGAAAAGGTAAAAGTAGACGCGCAAATATTGAAAATTAAAGTTTAGAATTCATTAGAACCTAAGAATTATTGAGACCTAGAAATTAATGGAGTTTTTTCCAGATATTTTTTAATAATCCTATTTCTTAAATGCCACTCAAATTATTTTGATTGAAAATTGAAGAATTTTACGATGGAAGAACAAATTATTTTAAAGTGCCTTTGAAAATTATTTGGAAGATATATAAGTATGTGCAATTAAATATTCGCAGAGTAATCAACGCTCAATACGCAATTCAATACGCGTCGCTCTCAATCTATAATAATGTATTAAATAAATAATAAGGAAACAAGGAATATTTTCTTCTTTTTTACTTTCATACTTTTTAATTTTAGCCCCAGATAAGAATTCTCCACGGAAGACTTAATGCCGCAATCTAGATTATTGGCGACCATATTCATATTGAATTGATTGCATTGTAGTATATTACATAAATGTCATGCTATGTTCAAGTGTTTTTGGTATGTATCTTTTGCTCATGAAACCATGCTCGAAAGGAAGAAATAAGGAATAGAGATGTGGTCCACGAGAAGTTAAGCGGGGTTTAGGACGGAAACCGGATAGTGGACATCCTCCGCTCAGACGTCGGTCGAGTTCTACTGCCTCATAGTAAGCGTTTGCTCATTCTTACGTGGGAGTGTGAGATTGAGGAACCTTTTTTCCGGAAGCTGAGGCTGAGAGGAGTTTCTTGCTAGGATGTGTCAACTAAGAGAGAGGTTACGTCTGCCCTTTCTGTTAGAAGTAACGTTGGAAGCATTTTTTGCCCTCCACAAGCAGGCATTAGAGTTTCCTTCGGGCCATCTGGCAGAAAACATGAGAGACTCAACACTTTCAGTGAACTACAATGTTTTCTCTTGATGTTGTTTCAGACTGACAAAACTGAAAGAGCACCGGAGAGTGATAGATTTTACGGTTGAATTTCGGATATTACATATGTAGGAATATACAAGGTATTGCTGCAATTTTTGAAATTTTTTTCAATGCTTTCCCGATGAGCTGGAAGGACAAAACCCGGAATGGTGACCTAGGCGTTTGAAATCCTTCTTTCATTAGGTTCACTCTTTCTCTAGTGGTCCTTGGTTCGATGCAAGAGCGTAATTCCGATTCCACCATGCATTTCAAACGGGGAAAACGGAATCTTATTTTGGGACCTTCCCGATAAGATATTGAATTGAAACTTTGGAACAAGTCAGAATGGCACTTATCTAATATTAATATGCTGTTTTCTCTCACAGAAGGGTCCTGAGTTCGACGCTAGGCGGTCTTTTGCGCGATTTTTTGCAATCTCTTCCGAGGCCGTTCTCGATGCGATAGAGCAGTTAAAATCACGGTGTTTGCAGATGAGATGGTTATCTATTGTACCAACTGAAGAAATTTTACCAAATGACCGTGAGTTCGACGCCAAGTGGGTGCAAAATTCCCCGGTATAAAATGCATGGCGGGCAATTATGACATTTACTTTTAATGCTTATCCGAAAACCGGGAATGATATAAAATAGAATATACATAGAGGCAATCATGTGATTCATATACGCTGTTCGCCGTTCCTCTGACGGTTCTTGGTTCAATGCCTGAGCGTCATTTCTATTCTGCCATGTATTTCAAAGGGAGATAGCGTAATCTTATTTTAGGAACTTCCTTATATGATATTGAATTGAAACTTTGGAACAGGTCAGAGTGACACTTATCTAATATTAATATGCAATTTTTTCGCACGATCGGGTCCTAAGTTCGTCGCCAGGCGGTCTTTTGCGCGAAGTTTTCCAAATTGATTTGAGGCATTACTTGGTACGATACTGCATTCAACTGATAGCTTGCAGTATTCAAGCAACTTTTACTAGTTTTTTTGCCATTTTCATTTATGACATTCTGTATATTAAGTGTTTTTTTATCTCTTATCTCATTTTTTCCTTTTTATTAACTGTTATTCTTTTATGGATTATTTCTATATGCAGTTTGAAGTGTAAATATGTTCCTTGCTTTCTGATTCCAGCCTTTTCTATAAATTTCCGTTTATTATTATCTATCTGCAGGATTCGCAGGTTTTTCACACCCTCTTCTGGGGTGTTTTCCTGCTGTGGGTTATTTTTCCTATCCTAGGTTTTTAACCCCACAATATAAATTACGTCCGTGCACTTTTTTTTGCTATCTCTTTCTTACAAATTGACGAAGGGTTAGATGTAAGAAGAGACTAATCAGTCTCAATCTCGCCCGAATAAAGACGTTTTATAATGATTATTATTAAGAAATCCGAGGTGTAGTTTTAGAGTCACACCTTCATTTCAAACGCTATATCCATACGATAAACGACATACCAATAAAAGGAGACATCAATTATTCCCCAAAGACGCTGATTTCTCTATATCATTCCTTTCATACATCAAAAACATCAAATAAAATCAGATGTGAACAAAAAACTCAGAAGTAAAGAAATTAAACAAATCCTTAGCAACAGGATACGGTCTTAGCAACCTCAGAAATTTTTGCCCTAGCAACCATCACAGTTGCTGAAACTATCTTGTGAAAATGGATCTGTTCGTGCAATCCTCCTGGATAACCATGTTCATCCAATATCTCGCTGTTCTGATTGGAATTATATCATCCTTTTTGATCATCCTAAGGGCCATGGATGACTTAAATGAGAGGCAAGAACTTTTAAACTTTCTAAATAAGCGCTATCAATGTAATATTTGGACCTACGACTTACGATTTCATTCTAGTTTGGATTTTACATCCCAAAGCATACATTATTCAATATTTTCAATCGAATAAATACGCTTAAAATTGTACTTATTCTTTCTCGAAAATACTCTTAGATCTCCTCTATATGAATTAACTGGAAGTACCCGGTTGACTCCTTGGATTTGTAGAAGGACCCGCAGTGGAACTGTGTACTGGGCGTACAGAGTGAGTTCTTTTTCCCTCTTATAGACAGTTATTAAAAGTTTTCTCTCGATATTGAAGGTAACGTCCGAAAATAGAACGCGGAAACATTAAAGCTTCCGCGAATTGGAATGAAAAATAATCGTGTAGAATTGAAGACTGTCCTTAAGAACAATAATAAAATATACGGTAAATCCTTTCTTTCCTTATTAGCTATGATCCGCACTACGATTAAATTATAATGATTTCCCTTATCCATGAAAAGTTACTTCAAGCTTCACAAATCTCAGTATACAATGACCAACTCTGACATCATAAACTTTCATATTCTCGAAGTTTAGGCCTCCAATCACCGTATCTTTATCTCAACATCTTAAATATACAATCTTCTCATGTTATAACCTGTGTTTAAGGTTATGCTTTTTATTTACCGTATTTTTGTATGAATATTAAAATCATAGTGATTGTTGAAGTATGGCATTACAGTGAAAACAGAGGTTGATCTGAAGGCAAAAGATTATAAAGGGCGACATAAGATTTTTTTATATAGGAAGAGTATATAGTTTATATATATAGAGTATAGAGTTTTATATAGAGAGTTTAAATATAAATTATATTAAAATTTCGAAGAGTAATCATCAATGATGAAAACCTATATACTGTTACTGAATTTCAAGAAAAATATCGGAAACTTCCTTGGGATGTTATCACCGTGTGCATTTATTCCCAAGTAACTTTCACACAAATCAGAAATTATTTCATAAATTTTGCTTTGTGAAGAGAACTGATGAAAATGTCTGAATATTTTATGAAGAAAAAAGCGACAGTCTACATAACTATCTCGATCATTTTGTACGCTTTTAGTAGAAATACAAAGAAATCTTTCTGTTACCTAAAGGAAGGAAAGATACATAATAATTTATAGTGACGTATGAATAAAGACCATCATTAAATTCTTCCTTATTTATTTGCAAGGCTCCACCTGAACCACCCAAGTTTCAGAATGAAACCCGCCTTCTGGTAAAGGAAAGCTGCGAATATCTCGGGACACCTAGAAGTTCTTTCTGTAAGTGACGTTTGCTAATGCTATGATTTGCTCGTTTCATTATTTCGAAATCATGTAGTAAAACAGTTATCTTTTGCATATTGCTTATTCAGACTGCAGACGGTCCTCAAAAGCCTTCAATGGATACGAAGCTAGAAGATCCACCGGAAGATCTTCAGAAAGCTTTTATTAGTTTTAGTTTTGTTCTAACTAGTTTAATCTAGATTCATAATTTAAATTCGAAATCATTTCTTTAAACAATGTTTCGACTTTGTATTGGGACTTTTTCTTTTCACTTGTAATTTTAGTCAATAAAGTTCTTCAGTAAATAAAATCGGTGAAATATTTTTAATAAATAAATAGAAGACTACCTCAACTTCAACCTGCGAGATTTTTGAGGCACTTATCTTACCGATAAGTGCCTCAAAAAATTTTTCAAAAATCCGCGCAATGCATTATTATGGGAACATTGCGATTTTTGTGACATTCTGGTATCGAATCCATGACACCTAGCGTCGATGTCTGAATTATTCTGGTATCTACAGGGTGGGGCCAGTACGTCGTAAAAATCTGACGTCGACGGCGCTTGTGGAACATGGTCAGAATTAGTATTCAAGCGAATTTTTGAAATTTGTTTTGAGGCCATTCTTGGTACAATACTGCATTTTAATGAATAGCTTGCAGTATGCAAGCAACCTTTATATATACAACTCTATATATATATATATATATATATATATATATATATATATATATATATATATATATATTTGCGATATATATATATATATATATATATATATATATATATATATATATATCGCAAATATAAGTACATTTGCGACTTAAAAAATAAAAAAACTAACGTAATAATTAATTCGTGGTATGAAAAGTTCTGATAATATGCTTAAGGGTATAAATTATATTCCAATTATAGTGGAAAGATGAAATTTACTGTAGAGTTCAAGCACTGCTATGGGAAATATAAAAGAAAAGTGGACTCATTCAGTGAATCTCATCCAAATCCATGTAAATAAAAAGTATTACATTTAATCACAATGACGAAATATTCCGTTCCAATGTTTCCTACATGTGATGAAAAACGGCGATGAAATGGACAATGCAAAGAACATCGTGCAGCTGTCAAGGGTTCAGCGACGAAAGGATGAAAACTGTATGCAAAAAAGTCTCTTCCCCTAAAGTGTAAAAAGTCAGAATAAAACAAAAAGATTTAGGAAAAATAAGACTCGGCGGCTTTAAAGGATTGTTTCGCTTAAAAAAATCCGGCTTCTACGAGATCCAACATCTTTTCTCTTTCTCCCTGGCTATATCTCCACCGCACAAACACAACCGCACGCGTACTCCCGTCCTCTCTCTGGAATTCCGCGAAACTGGAAAGAGAGGCCGTTATGGAAGAATGGAACGGAATCTCGGGGGGTTAAGAGACACGAGGGATGAGAATGCGCACACAAACAATGGAGGAGAAGGTTTAGGATATTTTAAGGTTATCCCCAGGGCATCATAACCCTCCTCCTTCTTTCTATAATCTCCTCGCCATACCTGTGCTCCTTGAAAAGCATTCGCATTATTCCTTTCTTTCTCCATCTTCATCGAAGAAAAAGGTGTCTCCTAAGAGTGTGTTGAAGAGATTTCTGATTACATCAACAAGTTACTTGGTTCATGCTAAATGAGAATCAAATAGGTGATGGGGAAAGCGAAATTAACCTAAAAATGAATAGATTGTTATATTTTATAAAAAATACAAAAGAAATATATTATATTGCCATTTAATTTTTACAACTGTTTACGCGGTATTTTAACTACGTTGATTACGAATGTTTTCTCGTTACGTTGAGTTTTCTTTGTTATTCTTAAATTACAAAAGTATTTTCCTACACAACTATTTTTTCTTCTTAATATTTTAAAAAAATTATCAAGATAAAGAAAGTTAGGTTAAAGAGACCTTCAAAGGGCCTATAAATAGTTTATGTATCTGATATAGTTCACCGTATGTATCTGATATGTTCATCGGCTAATATCCCATATAATGAAGACTTTAAGTATTGCTACCATTTTCTTTTCTGCATTCAATCCGACTTTTGAATTTGAATATTAGCTAGTTATTACTTTTTTAAATTAAAAATTATGGAGCAATCATTATCTTTCCGTGATGTAAGAATTTAAGTTAGTAAACCTTAAATAGAAAATACATAATACTATCTGTATTTTTCCAAGCTCTTTCGAAGCAGATATAGCTTGAATTTTCCTGATTTATAATTTGTCTAAATTTATTTTGATTTCAACTTTTACAGTTTTCAAGTATCCTATCAAAAACCGCAGATCACGATAGCGAATATGCAATAACCCTCATCTCAGATAATGAGGAACACGATGCGAAAAATTATATGAGACACTTTTGCTATAAGTTCTACAATTTCTTACTTTTATTTCTTTTTAGTAGTCCTTGGTACCAATTTTCAAATAGCTGGAATCAAATCATTCACGAAATGAGTTCCACTTCTAAATATAATCATGCATAACCTATTCAGACGGTTCGTAGGCTCGATTTTTTCCAGTTGGCAAACAAATCCGTGATTTGTAGAAGAGAAAGAAAGGTCATGCAGCGCACGACATGCCAAATCCATAACAAAATGTAGGTAGGAAGGTCAGTCGAGAAACTTATATAACAGGCTGCTCGGGAATTATCGGATGAATTGGAGGTTGAAAATATAACCTATAATTTGGACCTCAGAATACCATTGAAAAAATTAATTATGAGCAGTTTTAATATTCCATTAAATTTATGAATTGAGAAGTATTCGTTTTATTCAACGAATTTGTTCATTTAAAAAAGTGGAAATTTTTAAAGATATTCTTCTACACTTCAAAATTCCTTTCATTTTTTACCTTGAGAATAAGCAGTTTTTTTCTAGGCTTCACATAAAAATTTCCCCGGATATTTTTCTCCTGAATCGTAGAGGATCCTTTGAATACAGAACCAAGAGACGGCGGAGCTGAGCCGCAAAACATCTTGGGAAGGTCCAGAAAGGTTTTCCATTCCCCAAACTCCCTCTGCTTAAAACACTAAATCACAATATCCTCCGTGGCAGTTTTTCGGGGACCTCAGAGAGCCGGAATGGGTGAAACTTGGGGATCGCGATCAGAGCTCATAATAGTCCCTCGTAAATTTGCACCATTGGCCCTCCCAACGCTCTCCTTTCCCCAGCTTCCTTTCTCGATATATGGCGCCTTGCAAAGGAACGAGGTCGGGTGGCGAGAGTCCCCAATTTCCTGAGACAATACAGGCAAGAAATCTCCCATTGGCCAGCCTTTTAACCGTTCTCGTAGCGGTACGCAAGGATCAAGTTTTTTTCTCACTCGGCCATCAAGCTAAGCCACCCGCCGATAATGAGCGATAAATTACCGGAAAAGGGCTGAAGATGGGAAGGGAAATAGTCCGGTACAGCAAGCAGAGGCGGAGGGGGGCGTTTTTTCTCCCGGTCATGTTCCATAATTGGTGGAAGGAAGGGAATCAATGCGTAATCGTGTGTGTGCGGTGGTGAATGGGGAAATGAATGCCTCTTTCTCTCGATTACGTTCCGTTCTTTAGAGGATGACGTCGAGAGTGGGGACCGATAGGGTTGGTTTGCCGTCTTTATTAGGGCGCAATGAACCGATATATTATGGCCATACGTTTTAAGGATATGGAGCAATTTCGACGGCGGGTCCGCAGCTTAGCAATGCGGTGGAAATTGATGCGGCGCGACGGAATGGGCTCTGTGCCTACTGGGATTTCCTCTTTATGTAATGGAAATAAGATTAATTTTCTCTCAGTTTTTTATATGCTCTATTACCACCTGATCTTTGCCAAGTTCTCCATATCTTTCACATCAGGATTAGACAGGACGATAAATTACGTAGTCAAAGGTGGTATTTTTTTCTTTTCAAAGTAATATTATAAATGCTATAATATTAATCAATCGTAATTTATCTCGATATTTTAGATATAGAGTATAGAACATTTATTTCCATAGAATGTAACTTATATCAAAAGAGATTATCGATAAAAAGGACACACGTTTTACAATCATACTACTGTTATATACATATTGCAATTTTCAGAGACTTATAATTCGGTAAATCTGCAGACGTTTTGAGAATATCTTTCCTTCACCTACATATATTTCCATTGATTTAAGAGATTTTCTGGCCATACTGTCAGATTATTATTTATACATAAAATTCATAAGAAATTCATTCATAATTAAGCTTATGTTTGCGGGCTCTATTTCTAATTCTAATGTAAGTCATACAAAATTATTCTAGGAACTTTAAAAAAAGTTTCATACGAAAGAAATTCTATTTAAGTTCATATTCTTGCCGTCGACTATAGATTACAGCTCCAAGTTATGAGAACGTTGACTAGGTTAATCTACTTCATTTCTGTTAACTTGTCCCACTGAATTTAGCGAAGTTGAGAGATGCTAGTTTCGCTTCTGTACAAATTCTATTAACTATTATTTTATTGCCTACATCTATTTTCCCCGTTGAGACTCTACGGGTACTTCAGCTAGTTATCTATATACTACTTATAATCATTTCCAATCAACCTAGCCCACGTAAAAACCATGAAAATTCATCTTTTATGAGCCATAATTTTCTAAGTTAAGCTCATTAATGTTCCAGTTGATTAGTCATTGATGTTGATTTCCATTGATTATTCTCTTTTATAAAAGATGGAAAATGATAACTTAATATAGTTTTACATAAAGAAGGATTGAATGTAGGCGATAATGTCAGTGCATGAATCCTGCATGAACTCCATGAATGAAACATTATTTATAATAATAAGATCACGATTGAAAAGATATGGAAGGTTACTATGGAAAAGATTACACTACAACATTATCAATTTGTACAAGTACATGCATTATCGTAATATCTCTCAGCATTTTTCGATACCTTGAAAGACCAACGTGATAATTAGGAAAATGAAATAAGATTATCATTATCATAGGATAAATTAAAGTTTTATAGGGCTCAAACGCCTGCGTTTTAAGAAAAATAAACACAGGATGGCAGAATGAGGTGTCTCTAAAGCTAGCTGTACAGAGGCAGGTAGTTTTCCAAAGTCCTTGTACGAAGAGAAAAATTCTATGCGCAGAAAAGGCCAGTTCAGGGGCATGTATGGAATGGGGAACGTAGTAGAAAAATTAGAGAGAAAAACTTGTTGAGTAAAGTGCGGCATTGTTTGGGATACTTTTCTTGTTTTCCAAGCATGTCAAAGCGAAGAAAATAGCAAAGCCTTCTGTGCAACCTAGTAGTAAAATGTTTCTCGAGAAAAAATAAGTAAATCGAGTTTAGGATAAAAGGATCTTCTTCAGGCGCTTCAAGGTACTATTTCAGTTCTTTTCCACCTAACTCTTTCCAAAGTACGACATGTTTCTTTTGATTTATTTTGGAGCAATGCGTAACTTAAACATTTTTATATTTTGAACATAGAAATACTCTGAGTGGAATCTTTGAAAATAAAGATATGACACTGTCGCATGGAGTTCGGAGGAAATGAGCTCATTTCTTATTTACATCGATTTCTGCAGGAGTAAACTGTTCGTTTTTCTTTTTGTCCCCAATTCTATCCTTGAAACGCAGTTCTTTCATTTGAATTCAAAATTCGTGCCATTCAGACTTGCTTCCGTGTAAAGAGAGAAAGATTCATTATTTTACTCCTCTTAGAAAGATTCGCGCATTCTGAAGCTTTTTCCAATGTAATTGATGTGTCTGAAATAGAAGAATCGATTCTATGCTGCAAAATGTCGACTTCTCCCTGTGCTCTTCTCAAACGATCTCTCACCTGAAGGATTTCCTCATGGGGAATTCTTTCTAGGACGGAAATGCAATGGGAAACATAGAAAAGAAAAATTCCCACCTACAGAAAACCCTTCCAAGAAGAAATCTTTCTTTTCAGCAACTTACAACAATACTTTTACCTCCAATTTCATTCAATTTGGAAATGCTCAATGCTTGGATTGCTTTAACTGTTGCTTTTCTTGGGCAGAGTTCTTCGTACAAAACATCTATGCGAAGTAAAGGCATTGACAAATTTCAGAAAAAGGTGAAAGAACAAAATATCTAAAAGAATATATAATTATTTTGGGAGTACCAGAAATAATTGTCTGTCGAATATACCTATTCACAATACTGCAAATATGATCGAACGACTGAATACTAATTGAGAAACACTCTCTCTGCAGTTGAATCTGGCAAACAAACTTTGAGAATTATAAAAACCAGTCTCTTACAATGTATAACAATATTATTTTTAGAATGGAGAAATTTTATTCAAGAAACGAAAAATAATGCTAATAAATAATTCAAAGGTGTGGTTTGCAGAGATATAAATTGAATTTTGCATAATTAGATGTCGTTCCTTACTCTATCAAAGTCGCTTCACTTCAACATTAAAGCAGTGGTAGGTTTTAAGAATTCTAGGAGCAAGTTCTTATCCACAAAAAGTATGCAACCAAGTACCTCAGTCTTGAGAATTTTTTTCTTACTCGACTTTAAAAATTTGCTCAGGAAACTTTAAGATGAAATAAAAATGAAAAATTCCTTGATCTAACACTGAAATTATATTATTTTTGTTACGAACTGATAGTGGTACATCTACTATTATACTCTATTTATGTTGTTTTACTACTGTTGTATCCTTTTGGAATGGGTTCGGCGTACTCTGGAAGTTTTAATATCAGGTTAGAGCGAACCAGTGAGAATTTTCGTTAATACAGTTAAATATAAATACTTAATATTTCTGCGAGGAAACCTAAAAACTCTGTATTTTGAAGGAAGTCAAATATATTATGCCTCTTTTTAAGAAATATTTATATTGAGTCTTACGAAATTTTCATCACAAGTAATTAAAGAAATGAAATGAGTGAATAATAACCTTGTAAGATACCGATGAAAATATAACTCAAGAAATACATCTCACAGACTGAATTCTGAATGCTGAATCTCAAAGAAGAAGAAAGTGTTATTTCAAATAATTAGAGCTATGCTAGTTTTCATTTTCCTTCTGTCCCAACTTTCTTGCTCACAAGATAAACGAAGCTTTTAGTTGATAAATTTAGGAACCAAATTCATTTAGTTTTATATAAAAGTAAGAGTTCCGTGAAATTTCTCCCTGAGAACTAATCTATCATGCATGCCTATATAATTTGCATAGCATGCTTTGTGTCAATAGACGTTACGCGTGACAGCAGCTTATGAGAATGTGGTCGTTATTTAACCCGGTTGTTCTCGCGTGCAACTTTCAGTAGGCGTGTCATTGTTTTATGCATTATTTACGGAAACAAATGACTAACGTATTTAATGTTCCATAAAATAAAATAGTAGGGATACCGTTGAAAGAATTTTTATTAGCTGATGAATGCAATTTAGTAGCTAAAAAGTTACATGAATTTCAAATGTCTTTAACCAAGAGACAAACTTGGCTCTGAAAAATTCAGTTTTACAGAGGGCATCGGTCAGTAATATTTTTCCTTCCAGTTTTACCTTAGGTTCAACTAAAAAGAACAGAATCCAATTCAGCTACACTTTAGATCTAACTCAATTGTCGAACCGGTTCGAACTTTTTCTTCCGCTTTAGCTATGGTAACATGATATGAAAGTTGATTTTATTCTACATATATTTTCCTTTATATCACATTACACTAAAATTTGGAGTAAAACTCATAAATCATCAATTGAAAGTCGTAGTTACACATACTTGGTAAATTTTCTACCAATTAGACTTAAGTAAAATGTGCATTGATAACAACTAATACTCGGAACGGAATATATAACGGTTTTCAGTCTTGGTTAGGATTCAATAATTATTTTTTTTCTGTTCGGTTTCGGATTTAATTCCATCAAAAATAACGCTCTTTTTAGGTTTAAGGTTTTCGGTTCAATTCCGGTTCGATGTTCTGATTTTAACGAATCTCCAACGTCATATATTCCTATAAGGCATGCTTGTTTATTAAACAAAAGTTATTTTTATTACGCTACGTCTCGGTATGGTTTTCGGAGAAAATATCAATGACAGCTTTTGAAGTGCATCATCAAAGGTTACCACCATGGGTTAAATGCGAATAATAATGAGCAATATGAAGTACAACTACCTTCGCTTTGTTGCGAACGAATTCTTGATCCCTAATCTGGTCGCACAGAGAAAACCGAGGAAGTAAACATGTAAATGAGGCACAAGAGCCTCAAAGCTTTTTACGGTACATTTCGATTTGTTTTTCGTGCAAAAGAGGAATTAACGAAACAAGCGCAAGAAACCGAAACACTGCAACTCCAACGAGTTCTCGAGATGCTAAGTAATCGAATGAGGCGTGCCCTCCGAACACGGAGAACACACTAAGAAAACACCATCTAGAGATGTAAGCCAGTTTAAACCAGCCCACACCTTATTAGGAGAAACTCGTTTGCGCTAACAGCTGTCATTTGCATTAAGTCCGGAATAACAGGGCTCTCACTTCTGGTTGGCAAAGGAGAAAAAACCAAGGAAGAAAACAAAAAAGGGGAAATCGCATTAATTACCGGCTCTTGCGGGAGAGAGAGAAATTAGGGAAATATCCTAGGAATCCAAAAGGAGAGACAGAATATCATCCTCTTCCAGCTTTTCGTTTCTTGCACGCTAGCTAATCTGGAATAATTTTTCCCGCTTCGTTAAACCGTTTAATCATCGGTTAAACAAACAAACTTGCCCGATTCTGCCATTAATTTTTTTGTCCGTGAGCGGCTCTCCTTTTATAAAAAGGCACCGTCATATGAATCGAATTTTCGTCGAATCCCTTTACCGTAGTTGAATTAATTTATCTCAATTATCTTTGGGGAGGATGACGGAACGGGGAAAAGGCCTCTGCGTGGGATTAACCCGATTAGTTCGGATGTCTGTTATTAGGTAGGTCGAATGGGGAGGCGGAGTTTCGCAGACGAGTTTATGTGGCAGAGCCCCTCAAAAGAGTAAGAAGATGGCGCATGTTAATTCCCATCGACCAACAAGGGCGAATCCGTAAGAGAAACGGCCGTTATTCCAAGTTGGGGAAGAGCCGGCCAAGGAATTGTGAGATTGAAATATGCCCGAGCACAATGAAATGGTTACTTATTACGAGCAAAGTCAAGTTGATGTAATTCTCTGGAGTCGAAGAAATATATTTAGCGAATGCATATCCAATTAAATCATTACGGCGATAATTAAGAATTTAAATAATTAAAGCGCTATGCTGTGCGAGAAAGGGGCGAAGTTTTAATTAACAGATCGCTGAATTCGGAGATCCAATTATGTTTTCAAAGCATAGAGTGTAAATTTCGTCTCGTTTAAATTGCTTTACATACAAACGATGGCACAACGAAATGTTTTGTCGAAAAATAAATTAATAATAAAAATGCATCAATTCACGGTTATAAATACGCCTTAAATTACCGGTTCGTTTAAGGACACAAAGAAGGACTTGGTAATTGAATTTTTCAGAATAAAAATTACGTCGAAAAAAGGGGAACTCGAGGGATGGGAGTTGACAAAAAATTCCGAAAACACTAAATTATACTGAAATGAATAACGAAATTCCGAATAAAAATATCTCAGAGCGCTTTATCTTTTATATTCCGAAAAACACACACGATCGCCTAATTTACAGAAATGAAAAGCTCTAAAAAAGTGGAAATCCCCGAGTACGGGCGTCTATTTGTTTATTTATTCTGCACCGTTCAAACAGCATTGTTTGAAATCGAGGACACATGTTAAGATTAATCTCGCAGTAGGATGAACAGAACGGCCCTTCACCACGCCCACCACCCTCAGCACGCCCTGCAATTAAAACATCCCAAAACAGCCCAAAACCGTGCACTCATATAGCAGCGGAGCACGGAAAAGCATTGCAACAACATCATTTTCAATTACCGCGCGGGGAGAGAAAGGGGAAAGTGAATTAATCCGAGGGATGGAAATCGTGGGAGTTTGTCCATTCCGCACTTTTTCATGTTACTCCCGCACATGATATCTCTACTTTTTTCACTTTCCTTTCATCTTTGGAAGCCAGCCTTCGGGAAATCTCTCGTTCTAGAAATAGAGGAATGAACTGGAGAATAAAGAGGTCGACCGATAACCTAGAGGAACAAAATTGAATGTCTTCCATAAAGCATTGCATGTGCGGTAATTAGTCACTTCTTTCGTACGGATTTATCTGGAAGCGATTATTTGTGCAACAAAACGGAAATATGTAGCACATTGGAGAGCAGATACGATTCGAGACTTTTCCAAGGTTTCTTTTTTGCATCTGATGCTTTTCTCTATCAGCTCAAAGAAATGAATTTGTGTCATCGCATTCAACGATTTCCGTAGCTGGTTTGGCCCACTTTTCTTCATTGTCCTACTATCGGCCTAAAATAATTGCCTTTCCGTTGGTGCGGATATATGGAGTCTTTACTGCAGAGATTCCCAATTCGTTACTTAATAGTAGACGCTCGCAAGAAACGTATGGAGAAATGTTCCAACAGTATGAAGGAATGGACGATTAAAGGAATGTGATTCAACCACAGGCTGTTAATCAAACGTTGACGAAGATTGCTGATTTAGATGTTAACATTTCCCTTGATTTCTTCCTTGTCCAGCATTTTCTAAAATTCTGCAATCACAAACTTTGATCGAAAAATAAGGAATGATAGTTAGTTTCTGTTTCATTTTTGAGTAATTAAGATTGTAAAGGATAAATGCAGGTTATCTTCTCTTTTGTGTATGTTTTTCAAATTATTTAGCTCTTTAGTATCGATGGAGCAGCCCTTGACCTGGTGGTATTTTATTACATAGCAGGTGGAATTAAGAGGTTTATTTACTTTAAACCAAAATTATTCATATAAATAATTTAAAACATAGTTATTTTAGGAATAGTATAAATTAATCTGTTGATTCTACCTGCTTTCCTTAGATCTTTATTCAAAGCAGAGTATTGCACGTATCGCTTGCCTCTTCGTGATATTATAATTGATAATGTCAGTCATAGCGTTTACCTTAAATACCTTTCCCTATAATAGGAGAAATATACCCGTAACTAATAAATGTACTGCAAGAATGTTTAAACCCAAAGCCTGTCGCGATATTTATTATTAACTGATTTAATTTAAAATTTTTATGAGATATAAACTGTATGCAAGTGAAATGATGTAATAAATATAAAAATATAAAATTTAAACTAATGATAATGGAGCCATTTTTCGAGTAAGTTATTGAAGTGAACAATTTGAAACAGGTGACCGCTCATTAACAATTTTTCCATAGTAAATGTCAAACTGTTTAGTAATCGTTTTCAGGAACCTTCCTGCAAATTTACTTTGTATAAAGTATGTCGTTAATTCAATGGAAAAGTGGTTACATTTTCGTGACTTCCGCGAAGGGAAACAAAGCATAGTACTCATAGCACGATGAAAAAGAAGTATCTGCGTTCGCGTGATACGAGAGTGGTTGCGTTTCACTCGTTTAATGCAGCATTTAGGGTGCACTCGAATAACAACAACGCCTTTCAGCAAAACGTACGCGAGGTCACAGCGGCGACCTTGGGAATGCAGAAAGCGGAGGAATCGCCGGTACAAAAGCCCCATCCATTTTAATGCGTCGATAACGCCGGAGATTGACGCAAGAGGATTGATAAGAGGGGAGGTAATACTGGAATTATAAACATACGACGAAAAGTGGCGTACGTGCGGGAGAAAGGCCTGGTATTTGTCTCACTTGTTTGCGATAGAAAGGGGCGGCGAGGGGTTAAAAGTGTAACGGATGGGAAACGCGCATAAGCTTCACCGGGCAATTAAACCGAAAGCGACTTTTGAGCGGTTTTGCGCAGTTTTGCAAAGAGTCGGCGTGTTTTGGTGTGAGGCGGACACGCGTAGGGCAGCGAGAGTGGAATGGGAGGGATGGGCGACGATGCGAGGGTAGGGATCGGACGGGCGTGATTTGTGCGGGCAATTAGGGTAATGTCGGTGGAAAAAAGCCGCACGCCCCCTCTGCGAAACCTTTCTCTCTTCGTCCGTTTTAATCCGGAACCTCAAACAGGGGAACGTATAAAGGTTCCATATCTCCAACCATCTCTCAGATATTCTTTCACTCTCTCCGATTCAGAAGCGCATGCGCAGAGAAGAATGCCAAGGGAATGTTTGTTTGATGTCACCTAATGAGTGGCCGAAATTTGTCAACCTCGTCTTCAGCTGTCTTCTTGCCTTATGCTCTTCATTTATCCCATCCTTCCTAACGTCTTCCTTTAGCCCTTCTTCCAATTGATGGAAGGAATTTTTCGTTGAACTTTCCTTATCCAAACCGTTCTATGTTTCCTCGTAAAATACCTCGTCCATTATTTCATTCTTTGGAATCCATTGCGTATGTACCAATTTCTTCCTTCCCGTTTCTAGCAAATCTACTTTTTCTCTGCCTTCTTTATAACTATTCAATCGGCTTGATCAGCAATTCTTTCTAATTCAGCCTCATTCGTTATTCGTCAACAAGGTCGTGTACATATTTCCATTTAAAGCCAGTTTTTGACTGCCGTACATCGATGGGTTCTCGTTTTGACGAAGCTAAACATTCGATTCGCTTTGAGAGATATGAATTTGTTTCAACGCAACCCAAATAAACAGAGTAGGTTGATGTTTACCAATGCTTTTGGAACGGATGGCAGTTTACAAATTAGGGCCATAATTAAGGAAAATACCCGATGTAACTCTAGATATACGGTTATAAATGATCGAATTAAAAGGCAGAAACGGACCGGGAGTTGGTCGATGCTGTATCGATCAAGTTTATTCTCATTCTACTAAAAGGATTTTCTATGCACCAATAGCGCGAAATTAGAAAGTATTCATGGATGAGTGCACCGATAAATTACCACTTTATTCATTCGCAATTAAGCTGAGCATCCAGCGATTTGAATTTATGAAAACTCTCTAAATTAATTTCCATGGATTTTGTTTGGAGGTGTTTTTATCTATAGGAGCGATAGCAGTAGAGCTTCAGTGTGTCTCATTCTCTTTTTAAATCATTCTTTAACGCAGTATTATTTTCCGCTCTCCTATACTCGTCAGCTCATAATGTTTATATCATTTGTATTTGTCTCATTTTCAGACATTACGTTGTATTTTCTTTTCTTCGTAGTTCTCCAATCTCCCCCTTGTTCATCGTAAATCATGAATGGATTGAACGCTCTCCGTATCTCTTTAAAAAGAGCAGATTCTAAAGCGAGGCCAAGTCGAAATTAATTCTCCCGTGTTCTCTTTTAATCCTGCCGAGGTAATTCCGGATTTTTCATCTGCCTTTTCATAAGTGGAAGAATAAACGTTAAGCATTTGGCTGGAAAAAGAGGAGGACAGGTTTACGATCCCAAATTCGGTTAAGGAGAATTTTCGGCAGACCCGCTCGGGTGTAATATTTTAACGAAAAGTTTCGGGCCCACTTACTGCAACTTAATTTTGGTTTTTTTGCGAAGGTGGTTTAGAAGAGAACCTACCGTTCGATTAAACACGAAAATGTCAACATGTGGCTATGAGAATTGTGGCTACCTTAACAAGTAGTGTTTATCACGCCGAAGTTAATGAATTAATAAGTTAAGTGTTAGTTTTAAGGTTGTGCTTATTAATCAATGGTCCCGGAAAGTGAAAGTGGAAGTAAATTTCTGTTTCGCTTCGGATAAATAAATCACTCATAACACCTTTGGCCAACTGAAGTTATCTATCAATATCCCATTGATCAAAAATATATTTATAACCTCTCTATAATAATTGATAAGTGTAAAAAACAAAATAATAAGCTAAGTATTCCCAAAAAACATCACGTTTTTTTGTAGAATAAAATTTTAAAAATTACATTAAAACCAGTAGTTACCAAGTTTATTTAAATTCACTCTTAGATCCATGATTCGTATGCGATTCATTGTTTTTAGAAACTGATGAATGAAATGTGATTTAGATACTCTTCCAATGTTTCGTAGAGTGTAACTGATTATGACGCGATGGTTTCTTTTAAACATATTATAAATTGAAGTTATTTGATATACCATAATGAAAATCTTGTTTTCATTTTTCATAATTACTTTTGAAATATTTTATTTTTACTTAATAGATAAATTAAACATTTGGAACATTTCGTTCGTAAAGGTACATATCGACTATGACCTTTGTTAAATAAACCTAAGCCACCCGGAATCATTGTGGATTATAAGAGACCAGCGCGTCGACTCCCACGGATATTATTCCAACGTAACTCAAAAAGATTTAGCACAGTTAATTTTTATCTAGTTATGTCATCCACAAAAATTATCCTCTAAAACATTAATTTTTGCATAGTAAAGATAAGGAGCATTACCATTTTCCGAATAGATTGAAAGAATAAGTAAAACAGAATGCGTAAGACGAAAGCTTATTAGGTGGTAAATAATTATTCAAAATTCTAAAAACAACTTGAAAGACTCTTCAGGTCAAACAGTTTGCTATAACTCATTCACGGAATTAGAATAATGTATATGTACTTAAAGCAAAACATCAGTCCTTGCAAAAATATTTTCTCGTAATTGTAACTTAATACAGGACAGGATAAAGTACTAATCTATATCTATTCTATATCTATTCATACGGGATTTTAATAAAAAAAGACCTAGTTTCTTACGTAAAGAAAAAGAAGATTTTGAACATAAACTGATCAAAAACGAATAAGTTCATGAAAAAGTATCGAGATGTTATGACAGATAAATTCTTCCGTAAAGGAAGCAATACAAGGATTAGAAGTCAAACAGAACATGTAAGGAAATTTAGGTCAGACAAGGATAACAGACGAAGTTTACGTTTCATGAAACATTTTATAAACTTGTAATAATACAGTTTCCTGTAGCCATTTCAGAACCCCGACTTTTAGATGGCATATAATAGCAAGAGCACATCGTAGTGGAATATAATCTATTAAATGATCCATTTATAAAGGATTCAAACTTGTAGTACTCACCACCGAAAGAATTAACGGAACACTTACCTGTAAAGGAAACAGAAATGGAAATTAATACACTATACATAATATATTAACCACGACGATATAAAATATTGCTATAAAATGCTGAACTTAGATATTCAATTTTATAAACAGTCACACTTCTTTGAAAAATCTAATAAAATTCGAATATAACGAGCTAAAGAAAGAAAATAAACATTGAACATATTTATTGAGGACCAGAAATATCGAGGAAATGAAAAGGTCGTAAAAAAGTCAGCCGAGATTAGGACTTTCCTTCCCAAATCTCTGAATTCCGAGTAATAATGTGAAGTAAATATATGGAAGAGATTTTCTTGACGTGATCGATAAGACGGTATTACAAATTTTATTGTTGTTATTATTGTGTAAACTGAAAAGGAAGAACGTGATGAAATTTATAAGCCATTTGGAGTTGTTTAAAGGAGGCATTTGAATGGAGAAAGGGAAGAACAAAGAAGAGGAGAGAAAGGGAATGCGGAGGAGATTGGCCAGTGGGGAAAGGAAGAATCGAGGAAAAGCAGAAGGAGGAAGAAAACAGGGAAGTCCTGAGGTGAAGTGAAAGGATTTCTCGCATGGAGGGATAACAATAATTGCCCAAGACTTAACCGGAGGCGGTGTCGGCGACAGCGACGGAGGTCGCATGGGAGGATCCGTGGAGTGATATAAGGTCTTTGGGAAGAAGTATTGCGTGGATGGAGAATTGAGTGGAGATCTGAAGAGAAGGGATCGAGAAAATGGGAGAGAATAGAGAAAGCGTTTTGACCTCAAGCCGGGAAGTCCTGATCCCTGAGACACCTGAGCTACGTCCACTGTTTTTCGTCTTCATTTGCCCGTCCCATTAGTTTGGACATGCGAATCCATGCCAGCCTACTTAGTTCACAAACCGTACGCTCATTAGGGTTATCGTAAATCTTGTACCAAACATATATCTAACATTCCGATTTCGTTACGAATTGATAAAATCTCTCTTATCACTTTCTAAAGATAAATAAAAACCTATAACCTGATTATTATCTATTATGACGAGTAGAAGGCCGACATGGGTTCTGCATCTTCATTTTTAAAATCGCCTTATGTTACTTAACAGTTAACTCAAGGAAATAAACATAATCAGATATTATTATAGTTCCTATTAGAATAGGATGTATAGATTTTTAAGAGAGAATTTTTCTTAATATCATCGTATTTTTTTTAGGCAGTACCCTTAAAATCATCGAGATTGATCGTTTATATGTTTTTCGATTCCGAAAGAAGAATTTCGGGCAAGAAAAAGAATACAGATTGGTAAATGGAGTGACAGTTCGAAAAAAGAATATAATATAAGAAATAATGGAGAAAATATTCCCATCCAAGGTGATTCAGGACGAAAGAGGGAAACCTTTAGGAGAAAGAAGATTCAAAGAAAGTCGTAATATATCTATTAAAGTTAGAGAGAATACATTCTTAGAAGGTCTATGTTCTCTGTCAACTATGCTTTTCTGCTTCTGCGAGTAACAATAAAGAAATATACCTCATTAGCAGTCGATTCAAGAATTCATTTTCTCCTCGAAACATTAGTAGGTATTATCGTTTAGGGAAGTAGAGTCATAATATACATGCACCTCTTGCTACACGCCGAAGACGGATTGTAGATTCTGATGAAAGAAGAGAAACAAAATGAAACAAAAGAACGTACATAAAACCAGTAGAGAAAAGCAATATAATGCGATTTGGGTTTCTAGGGTTTTGGTTACAAATGCGGCAAAATATTTACCGGATGGAATTGAAGACTATTAGCGGTAACAGAAATAAATTAAGGGTTTCATAATAAAGCCCAAGGAAATCGTTTAGGAAAAAATAAATATAAATATAAGCAATAATATATGCTTATTGCAGCTTTGCTGCAAAGGGTTTCAAAAACGTAAGCGAATCAAAAATAATGAAACTGTATATATCATTGAAGACAAGAAACTAACTATAATCGCAATCAACTTTAAAACTTTGCTTCAGGTAAACTTTCCCTAGAGCACATCATCACCTTATTTTTTTACTTATTTATATCCTTAGTGGAATTTTTAATGTATCTGATGTTCACCTGTCGGTCTTTCGTTTGAGTCATTATTTAGGAACTCGAATTGGTTCAATTCAATTCATCGAGATCATTTCTTTTCATCAACCCATTCTGCGTTTGGGACATGACATATTTCCTTTCACCGCCTCCTAACATTCTATTTAAAATCGCTTCTTTAATCCTTCATCTTTAAAAAGCGCTCTCTATAAACTTCTTCAATTTTGCTTAATTCATCTTTTCTCTCACCTCTCACTTCTTTCTCTCTCAGATAATGAAGCACCTCCCAATGAGAATTCTCTCTTTATTTTGCTTTCCATCTTCATTTCCGTCAATCTCTTTTTCCACTCTGTTCTTTTATATGCTTTTCCTTCACTGTCACATCAAACCATTTCCTAATATCATTCACCACTACCTTTTTCTTTAACTCTGCGTGTCTCCTGACTTCCAATTCTCAGATCCAAGCAGTTTTCATTGAGACTTTCGAGATAATGGTTCTCTCTTTCTATTTTAGGTTTTTCTTTATTTGACCTCTTTTATTTATCTTTTCCACTCCTTCTTTGCAGCTACATCGAATTTTATTTTGTCCCGCGTGAAAGGGGACTTGCGGGACAATGGCTTGTTCCTGTTTCTCTTTCCATATCTCTCCTTTTCTTTCTGCTTCTACATCTTTCATCAAAGCTTTCCTTTCCTTATAGAATCCGTTTCTCATTTTTTTCCACATTCAACTTTTTCAATTACGAGTCTATCGTCTCTGAGGGTTGTCTTATAGTCTTTTGAGGATTGTTTTGTTTAATTTTCTCAACTTTTTTTTGTCAGCTTGTTATTTATTTAATAGCTATATTATTTCCTTTAATTTGCGTCGTTAAAGGGAAAACATCGTAGTTAAAGGGTAGTGGCGCGATGCCGGAAAAACCTTATCTGGAAACAGTTGACTTGGACTTTGATATCGCAGGAAACTAAAAACAAAAGAGCTGAGCGCAGAGCTTGTAAGAATATCACATTTTTTCATCTCCCTGTAACTATCTGGGTTTCTTTCCCATTCTCAATCGTTTCTTCGCCCTTTTTCTCAATTTTTATAATGACGTGCTCAATCCATGCACGACTTATTTCCCTATAGAAAAGTAAACACATACGTATACAAATTAATAAGATGACTTTTTCATCCATATGCTCCTTAAAACCATTTATTACAACCGCAATATGACACAAAAAGTATACGAAGCAAATCTTTTTGAATTGCACACATACGATCATTTCCATTTCCGTTGAACTATTCCTATTTTAAAGAAAATGGTATTTCAGACTTAATGTATCAAAAACGATACCACGTTGCCACATATCTCATTAAAAATTATGCACTTATACACCGACCGATTCCTCACCATTATCTATTTTGAGGGAACTCAAAAGCGGGTATTCCCGAGAGTACGCTGTCCTAAATCATGTGTGTCTGAGATGATTTATACACTTAAATATGTACATATTACTTGTTGCCTATTCTGAAAATCGAGTTTCCCTGTAAAAGTCACCTGAATTGAAAACAATGATTTTCCTTTTGAATAAATTCCAAGTTCTTTTCGAAATATGCTTCAAAAAGGAAAAGTCAACGTTATTATTCGTAACGGTGCACAATCATCAGGATGGAATTGCAAAACCTCTATGGGAGTAAAGACAATTTATAATCTAACCAAACATGTGGTTGATTCCGTATACTTATCTTAAATGCGTTTAATTTTTTATTTATATCATCATATAAGAGATCATGAGACAGTTTAAAACAACATAAAATATTTGCATATATGGAATGAAGAAAATGAGAAAAAATAGTGTAAAGCACCTCATTGAATGTAATGATGCCGATCACTGTTACTTTTGCGTACTTTAAGAAAATAAAATCGTAAAATATACATTTCCTTCTCATACAGAATTGTTAACGAGAAGGTTGTCCATTAACGTCAACTGACAAAACGAAATTTCCGATTTCTTTCTGATTTCAAATCTAGATAACGATATTCTACAATTAGAAATTTAATAAACGATAGTACTTCACAATATGTACTCGGAATTGATGGAAAATCCTCATCAAAGATGCAGCTTATCTCCTCCTAAACCTGGGTACAAAATAGAACATAAATGGGAATTTGAAAGTATCTCTGTTTCCAACTTCCTTACGGTACTTCACGATCCTGGTAATCCAAGCCCGGCGAACTTTATTTTATCCGTGAAAATAAGTCTAAGTGCATTAGATATAATATTCAGATGCCTTTGCGTCACTTAGTCAATCTTCCATTCTACTCGCGGAACTTCGTGTAGTTTAAAGCGAGGAAATGAGAGGCTTCCTCAGAGCCTTACGCTTCCCTACTCTTACTCACATAAAGTAGCTCCCTCTAACTCCTCTTTATTACATCCCAGTCCCTAGCAAGTGTATTCTCTTCCCTACCGCGTTATTTACATTCCCCTTGTTTTCAATTTTAAAGAAAAGCCTGGAATGCAGGCAAAAAGGGCAGGTGTCGAACGTGAGGCATTCCGAATACCTTACGGGGGTCAAATCATTGTGTTCGCGAGGCGGAGAAAGAACAGGAAAAGAATTCCGTGAAGGAACGAAGAGGAGGATAAGGAAAAGAAAGGATAAGGCAATGCGGGGATGGCAATCGATAGGAACCAGTTGCCCCGAAATCTCAGCTTTAATGAAAATGGATGGCGGTTATCGACAAAGAGAGATATGGTAAATGCGAGAGGGAGAGAGTGAGGTGGGAAATAAAGGGAAGGCAAAATGGAGATGTAAAGGAGGTAAAATATTTAAAAGGTCGTTCCAACTTTGTTTCCACACGCATGAGTTATTTTTTACCCGCCGCAACGCAGTGTAAGCGCCAACTTTTCTTTTTTCACCTGACAATATGAGAATTAAGGTTCTCGTAAGAGCTAATTCTAATTATTTTCGTCTGAATCAACTCCTTTGTAGTCATGGGTCCTAAATATAGCGAATTCTGATTGAACCTAAATAAAAGCTGTGTTTCCTAGCAGAACTCGGGGCTTGTGCATCAATTCAAAGCATTAAGTTCGTGAGATTTTAATTGGGCTTTAACAGTTATTTTATGAATCAGAGAATATGAGACGGAAAAGCTTTTCCATGGGTGAAAAATGGCTTTACCTTAACTAAATATATTCACAAAGTGTATAGGATTTGTTGGCAGGGCTGGAAAAATTAAAGACGGTTCATAAACCAAATTAATTTAAATTTACATGATTAGATGTTACGTTCCAGTATTGATAATAACCGATCGGGCTGAATGATATTTTCTTATTAGTTTTCGAATATACGCTTAAGAATGGTTTAAAGTCTGATAGCATAAAATCGATGTGAAAATGCATGAACCAGCCAGTGGTGTAGGATATTTGGCAGCCGATTTTGATGGGTTAACTAAAATTTACATTTTTAGAAGGAAAAAGATATATTTTCGGTGTTTTATATGAGAAAACATTTTTAAGATAAAAATTTACCTTCATTTCATTTCAAACAGTCTAAGACTAATTCTTCGCAAATACATATTTGTGGCTGGATTTTGTTATTGAATACCTTGGTATGCCATTATGTAGACGAATATTAAAGTATTCCTTAAAACAAAGTAAATGAATTGAATATAAGGAAGGGAAAAACAATTGTGAGGTTAACTTGAAAAAAGTACATTATCTGATATCTAATTGAGAATACAATTTTGATTGGAAAAAACTAACACTGTGAATTTATTTTAGGTGGACTGAGATCCAGAATATCCTATAATTTTAAAATATATATGCTGTTTGCAAAGCTGAAACTTGAATAATTTTTATGAAACTTTTCCACAGCTATTAAAAACTTATCATTGCCAAACCAAAAATTCATGACATAATATATTAGAATGACATACTTTAAATGAACAAAAAACTATATACATAGAGTATGCAAGGAAATAGTTAATGTGAGTTAAAAGTAGTTCAATTGAAGATAAAGGACCCCAAACCGTTGCAATGCAATTGAAAGAGACCGTAGGGCAAGGTGTAATATGATTATTCCAGCCTCTTTGAAGGAATTTAATTTCATTTACGACCGTCGGAATATCATCTGTGTCGTTTAAGCAGGAAATCGTTTCATTTCCACGTACACTCAAATGAATAGGACCAAATACCAGCGAATGGTAGATTGTGAGAGAAAAAGGAGAGAAAAGAGTTGCTAGGGCAAATTTCGTGAGACCACAATCCATCTGAAGGAGTTAAAGAGGATCCACGTCAGTCACAACACTTTGTGTCCGTCCAAGCGTAAAGGCCTCACCAGAGAAGGGGGAATCAGGGTTTCAAAGGCAAGTGGCGAATCTAGGGAAAGAGGAGAAGAGATGGAGAAAGGACAGGGATAAATTAAAGAGAAAAGTAAGAGAAGCTAAGAAGAAGCAAAGAGAGATAACAGGTGATAATAAAGATAGAGATAGGTGTGTGTCTAAGAAAGGATTCAAGAAGCAATAAACAAAATAATTTAGTTGGAAATTATATTGAATTTAATTAAAACACCTAGCATTGTTAAGATGAAAACAGCTGAGTTGCAGCTCTTTAAGGGTATAATTTTTTCCGTTGGCTTTCACATCGCAGTATTAGTTTACTATACATGTTGTTGGATGGGTTACCTATACTGACCAACTTGATCTCCTCTTTAACTCGTTTAAATGGAGAATGTTTATCCTCTCCATAAATTATGGACTGCCTAATATCTCACAGGCAATTGACAGCGCTTTCTCAATATTTTTTGCAGGATTAATTGGTCATCTTACTCGAGAATGTACAGAGTAAATCCTCTGAACACCGCTGCTTATTGCCTACGACCCCATTCGTCGAATAAACTGATATATTTCGTAGATAACCTACATATCTAGAGGCCGAACCACTTCTGCAACTTGAGGGACGCACGGAGGGCTGCAGTCACCCATGACACTGGAGAGCAGAAGGGAAAGGTAGAGAATCACTGGATATGGTGGAGGGGTATGGTGCAACAGAAGAATGACGAAAATAAACAAGGATTAGGGAAAGTTGTTTAACTTTGCACATCGAGTAAGCCTTAAAAAGTTCAAAGCCTATGTGTAAATTTTAACACCTTTCCCTAGCCCATCCTTTTAGGGAATACATCAAACATCGCTTTGTGAATCGGCTGCCTCGATGAGGACCTTTGGCAGTGGTTGATGCCACTACGTTGAGCGCCGCTCACTTTGCTCTCGTTAACAGAGTGGAATTGTTTATGCCTGGTAGGTAAATTGGTAGAATACCTGTTCGAAAAGCGGAATAGCTGAGTTCGAGTCCCAGGCATTTCGATGATTTTTAATCTTGTTTATCTTTGGCTTGATAATAGTTACCCATTCAAGTTTCATCTCTATTAATAAAATTAATAGAGATGAAACTTGAATGGGCACACGAGGATATTCTGCCAAAATTAGTGAAAGGGCTTGTGGAAGGAAGGAATTATAAAGGAAAACCTAACTGAATTTATGTATGGTAGATAATTGTTAGTGTTAAACTAAGGAATTATGAGAAAATGAAATTATGAGGACAGAACGGCTCGGAGAATTGCAATACACGATCTTAGAATAATTAAGCCATGAGGATATATCAAATTCTAAATAATCAAAAATCAAAATCATCATGTAGAATGTTTATCTTAAGAGGAAAGAACGATTTCTTAGAAAAGCTGGCAGTTATAAACTATTGTTCGTGAATAAAAAATAATCAACTACAATAAATAATAATTTACAGAATTACAGACGATATCCTGAGATAGAAATGGTAGAAGTATTATTTCATTTAGAAATTATGGATAACAATGAACGCATAGCTGATGCTCATCAAATTTATCTTAAAAAAGTAAACACAAAACTGAATGGAAGGAATCTTATGCTTTTTTTCTGTTTCACCCATTCCCTTGCATATTAAATAATGAAAGGAATTTCATCACTAATCCTCTAAAAATAAAACTCCATATATCCTATCCAACTGTTCCGAAAATGTACTGCCTACACAAAATACACAAGGTAGACATCCCTCTTAGACCAATCATATCTTCCATAAATGTCCCCATTTAAAACTTATCTCAATAGCTTACTAACCAACAATGGGCCTTCGCTCATCGGTCCAACATTATATCCTATTTACAAAAACATTCATGGAACAAAATTTCTTTCAAATCGAAGGAAAACTTTCAAACAAACTAGTGTAACCGCAATGGGGAACTGCCTTTCTACCTAACTTATTCAAGACTTATTTTGAAAAACATTGCAGAGAGAATTCTAACTATTTCCCTAAAATTTCTTTGATAATTAAAATTTCCTTGCGTAACGTAAAATACACATATTTTAGGTAAACTCAATGAATTAAAGGAAATATATTAATTCTGAAATATTTTAAATGCACCGTCATCGGTTTCAATTACCAGACAGAGAAATTTTTACTTAATTTTTCGATAGTCACATAAGTAAGCAATATCCTTCTGCTCTTAATTTTTTTACAGTAACGAATGTGAGATATTGCAGATAGTAATATTGAGCCTAATATACAAAGAAAAATCGGCTACAGATAGTGTGTGAGAGAGGGAGAGATTGCGAAGGCAGAGAATTTGATACAAAGGGATATTACGAAAGGAGTATTGGCATTGATAGAGGAAACGAGGTCAAGAGTTGGATTAAAGGAAGTAATAGGAAAGGTATAGTAGAACAAAGGGCGCGAGAGTAAACATGTGGAAGTAGGTATATGCGGCAGAATGGCCGTAGAGCGTGAGTCAGCACCGTATAGCTTACAACAAAGGAATGCGTAACATGCCGCGTCCACTGTGCGTTGCCAACCCAACGGTCGCATAACTCAACGAATGAGGAAAAAATAGAGCCCTGCTTTCGAGTAAGGAATGGAAAAGTTGGTTGGAGAGAATGAAAAATGGGAAGATGGAAGGAAGGAGAGAAAAATGTTGGATATGAGAGAACGAAGGGAAAAAATGGAGAGTAATGGAAGACATTCAAAAGCATAGAAGGAAAACCATGAAATGGAACGTAAATAATGTTTTGGGAAGGAAGGTGTAGGGCATAGTATGGAAGCTGGTTCGCTACAGAAAAATGAAAACGGTTCAGTAGAACTTTATCCAGGAGAACATTGGTAGTTTGTCTGTAAGGAAGTTACGTTAACTGCAGGGATTAGAATAGTTACAACAAAAGTGAGTGAGTGTGAAGTGAATATGACGATTCTTTCTAGAAGAAGAATATTGCAGTGGCGTAATTTTAAAAATTTTCCATTTTACTGAAGTTATTTTAAGCCAGTTATTTGAACTGAATATGTGCACTGAACTGATTTTAAGTGCAATTTATATGAAAATTGATTGCTTGATTTTGAACTAAATTAGATTCCACGTAACTCTTATAACATTTGAAATATACGACCGAGAAACATTTCACATTTAATGGGAAATTAGCGACAATTATTGATTTCATTATCAACCTCCATGGAAATACGCCACATCCTAATGCTTTTACATATCTGTAGTTTTTCTACTGAGTAATTACAAAGTATGGACAGTTTGATGAATATATATTGAGGGATTGAAAACTTTACAATTAAACTCAATTCACGAAAACGTGACTCTTCCTCTGATTGGGAAAATTAAATAATAACAGTCGCATACGCATTTAAGCTATTTCTGGGATCAAATAACTTAGCCTACTTACAGTATGATAGAAACTGAGATAGACAGAGACCGAGAAAGAATTCATTACACAAGAAAGCGCATCTGCTTTATCATCATGGCAGGAAAATCGTTTCCATGCTTCTATCTTCGATTGTTCAAAATTGGAATAAAACTTCGGAGCTAAACTTAAGTACTGCCTGGTATATTGAAAATCTAATTGGGAGAGTAAACCTTTAAAACAAATCCATCTACGTAATTTAATTATAATTAAAGTGAAGGGATTTACAGGAATGAATGTGTTTTCGCAAACTAAAATTAACGAGACAAATGTTCGTATAAATAGCAAAGGGTACATTTTATAGAAGAAACAATTCTTCAAGAAAGAAGTATATCTAGTGAAAGGTATGGTAACGTTCTGGGCGAAAAAAACAGATTAGAAAATAAATTACATGGTCGGGGATGAAATTGCTCTAGCGGAAAATGAAGGGAATAGCTGTAGGCGGATAGAAAGGTATGGAGGGAATAGCTTACGAGTAAAGAGATGCTAAGGAAGTGAATGGGATAGGAAGAAGTAAAGGAGTCGAGGACAGTGGAAAATCGACGGTGCAAATGTAGAAAAAGGATTCAGGGACAGGACCTTTCCCTTATACATAAGAACACCAGATTTGACCTTTGTAAAGAGGAAAGCCTTTATAACCTTCACTCAACAAAAATGTCCTTTCTCCTTTACATTCAAAATACCACATTGCAATATGTCTACTGTTCGGTGTTATTGTGCTCATTTATACCAATTAGGTGCATTTATCTAACCGAATAAATTAAATATCGATACCCTTCGTCGATTTAATTTTTAATACCTATTCCCTCAATCCCGATATCAGAGAGATGAGGAGAAGGCGAGAAAAAATAATGGGTGATTAAAGTAGTGGTATTTTAAAAATTGCTTTGGAGGCTAAGGTCATTTCACGCTTATAAACCCTAACTAGGATCTAACTCGGGACTGGGATCACCAAAGGTGAATTCACCGCTATCCATTTGGCTATCCGTGAGCCAAGATCAAAGATGTAATGTTATTATTGATACTATCAGTAGCAGATTATGTTTTCAGAAAAACTTCCATTTATTAAAATTTAGAAACGAAAGTTTTCCTTGAGGTCGATAGCACGTAATACTTTCCTTCATACATTATTAAGAATTCTTGAGAACTTTTGTTTTGAAGAAATCAAACTTTGGACTTCTAGATCTCGCTAGTTGTGAAGATTACACATTGGGTCAGAGTAAATGATCATTCATTAAATCGATCAATAAAAGAGTTCCTATTCTTTTCACAATAATTCCGACTCATCCTTAAAAATTCAATTGGGTGTTAACAAACTGATGATACATTCATACAAACACAGCAAAGATTACAGTTAGGGTGTTGTTTCAAAGGAGTGAATATTGCCAATGGTAGGCACAAGAAATATACAAAAGCATGTTCCGAATCAGTTATCCAAACATACCAACATCACGTTGTGCAGTACATGAGAGCAGAAATTCCCACTTTTGTGTCAACGAACCATTAGTCGCGAGATTGTGTTACAGACCACCGAAATATGTTTCCTCTCCCTTTACAGGAGATGAATAGGATCGCGGATCAACAAAAGCCGGACGAAGGCTGTGACGAGAAAAGAAGGAGAAAGAGGAACGTATAATCTGGTGTCGGAAACAGGGCCGAAAGATCGAGGAAGGGAAAAAGTGGAGTGACGGGCGCAAACATGACACACGAGTGTCCGCCCTTGAAGATTCGCTGTCGGAGAAATGGATTTCTCTCCTTTTGTTTCCTTTCCTCCCATCCACCCTTTTTCTCATCTCTTCGGAGAATTCCTCTTTTTAACCTCCTTTATATTCTACGAACGAAGAATAAATCCCTTACAAATGCAACAAATTTAACGCAAAGAGAAGTTAATGTAGATATCTAAAATATTCACTAGTTCTCCTTTTGATACATCTATTTAATGCTTAAATATTTCAACTACTGCGACGTTAAAAAAGGCAAAGAAGCCTTCTATGCTGCATTTGAAAATTTTCCTGGCGAAACACTCACTTTCGTTTTTAAGAGGTTTGAAGAAAGTTGCTTATCGGATTTCCTCATTACAAACCTTGGTTGTTTTTTTTATTTACGGAGATCTATAGAAGGAGAACTATATGAGACGAATTTAGATAAATGCACCCAAAACAACCTGTGCGTCTTTCAATTATAATCACGTATTGATCTTTATAATTTTAATTTCTTCAGAAGTTTCTTGGCACTATTATGATCAGCGTTAATACTAATTTTTCTTACCTATGTAAATGACTGTTTCTCCAAGTTTTCAATCATTGCAATATGACATCATTTTGATGCGTTCGAGCAGTTTAGCTTTTATTAATGTCGTGTTTATGAGATCATAAAAAAGAAACTTTTTAATTATGTACATCATTAGAATCATTACTAATTATAACTAAAGTGAAGAGTGGCGTGACTTCCCTTTCAGGGCGGCTTTTTCCGTGGGTGACATGTGGTTAGCGCATTGACTCCCAGGCCGAATTTTTAGACCAGACCTGCTACTGAAGTTAAATATCTTAAAAATTAAAATAACCCTGAAAATAGGTAATAGTTTGCATCTAAAATATTTAATGGGGCCTGGTATTATACTCGTATCCGTGGTTATCACTACACCACGGTCAGAGACCTCTACCCTCCGATCTCTCAAGTGCCTCATACTGAACTTCCTCTATTTATTTAAAATCCAATTTTATCAGTTAGGTATGATTCCTTTTATTATATATTAACAGTAAGATAAATGGAAGAGGAGGCGTTATAAGCTCAATGTCGCCCCAAATAAAGAGGATACTTATTAGTTTTAAGATATTTATTATAAAAAGAAATCTGTTATCTTGATCTAAATATGCTAGCAAAATCTTTATGTTCACCCAAGGGAAATGAACTATTTACTTTTGTTTTCCCTCCCTTAATCCGTTTCAGATCCCTCCACATTTAATAGTCTGTGAAGTCCGATCGTTTTCTTCTTCAACGGTATAAGTGTGACTGATAGAATTTAGCGAGAAGCATGGTGAAGATTTACGCGTTCGACCTCGATAAGGTCGCTCAAATCAGCACGCGAAAAAATATTTTCGTGCTGAGAGGAGGTCGGGTCGAAAAGGAGGCCGCAAACACGTGCGAGAGCACGCAAACAAACTCCAGCGCTCACGCACACGGGCGAGAGTGAAAGGGATGATCCCCACATATAATAGCATAAAAAGAAAAGACGAGAGAAAGACGGAGATAATCCGGGAAAAGGCTCGCTCGTAAAAACTGATGAATTGATATTATCGCGTTTCACGTCTGGGATTTGTAAGCGGAAGAGTTAGGAGATGAAATATAATGGAACCGGTGTGCGTCGGTTGCTTGGTTTTTCGCTTTCATTTATTTATTTTTACCTCTCTGCCATCGCTGAGAACATATTACGCTCGCTCCGAAGATTGAAATTTTATTTGCAAAATCGCGCGATTCGATGCCGCGAGATTGTTTTCCAAAACTCAGACTGCTCTGGAGAGCGTTATTTGCGAGTTCGCTACTCAGAGCGGATGGAAAAGCAGGAGGAGATTAAAAATGAATACTGATTGCGTTCAACATGTAACTAGTGTTATCGACAGTTGAATATGCTTTTGAATAAACATGACATTACCAGCTGTGACGAGATGTGTTTAAATCAAAGGAAACGACTCGCTAGGTCATCCCAACTTTTTTATTCATTAATTTGCATCCCAAGCGCATTTAACTTTCCATGTACTTCATGAATATCATATCTATATAACTGATTTTATCAGTCAAAAATTATCACCAAATTGCTATCTAAATCGTTGCCAGAAATATGTAGTGTACGCAAGATGGTCTTCTGCCACGCAGATGGCCGGGATTCAATCCCTAGCAATTTATCTGCTGGCTTTCTTGGGGAAACCAGAGGTCCTCATTTTAAAAATGAGCTCCGGAGGTAAAACTCAGAAGAATAATAGGCTGAAAAGGCTGTTTCCAGCCACAACACATTCTTTTCTTCCCGTAAGACTAAGTAGTAGCAACCTTGACCTGTTAACTTCTAATGGGAATACACTAAGAGAGGCAGTCTATTATTATTTCATCATGGTTGGAAAACGAATATACGAATTAGCGTGGTCTACAAATTATATAAAAACCTACGATTTTTTCGCATCTCGTAGAGACTCGTTCGGAAAATCCTCATGGAAAATTTTAAACACAATGAAGCTATTTTTTATTCACGCTGTGGGTAGCTTCAGTTTGTGGTACTTACAAAACCATATGTGAATTCTATGCTTACATTAGCATGTCTTTACGATACGGTATTGAGTCGTATTTATAAGTTCCCTAAAGTGCGGACCGGAATATAAATTAAAGATAAAAAACGGCTTACTTGTTTTTTCTTCCGATTCCAAGTAATTACCGCTTAGTGGTAATTCTTCCCAATAGTAAAAACTAATGAGATAATCTCTTGTTTACAGCTGTGTCATTTCATTAAATTTAATTCCTAAAAATTTGAAACTTTGATCGATGAAACGCCAATCTTTAAGCAAAAATATGACAAATGTTATAGATCAAATACCTTATCATGTAAGGAAGAAATTCTAACTCTTAGACATATGCTGATGATAACATTTTTTAGGTATTTGGAATAGAATTCTAAATAGAAAAGAAATGCGAGAGTTTTTAGTAGGAAATTCTGTAGTCGGCTATTCAGTAAGTCCAGTCTTTTCAATCAAACACATTTGCGAGAGAAATTTCTGAAATTAATTTTACATAAAACCTTTTACTATGAATTATCTGAATCGAAAGCTAATAGGGTTACTGCCGAAAACCAACATGGACTCCAAATATTCTAAAAATAGGGCAGAACGTTAGCTACATTTGCATTAGGTATTCCGTTTGTGGGATTGATTGATTACTTAACGAACACTAAATTACCTAAATCAATAATGGATACTTCCATCTCCTAATAGGATTAAATAAAATTCCGCTTAGATAAACCACGTGAGCTTCCAGCCATGCAAGAGTGATGCTATTAATTTAATTTCTATTTGAAATGCAGTTAATCACCATTTTACTGTTTAAAAGTTGCCGTAATTCTAGGTGAATAGTTTTTTTTACTTTTTTACAAGCAGGTTTCTAAAACTAAATTTAATTGCTGGAATTCATCATAGAATTTACACTTTACCGTATGAAATGGAACGATATTTTATTTACCTAAGATAGAGTCGAGAAATAGTTATAACTTATTGCAGCGTGAAATTCTATTGAATGTTTATTTAAATTTCCAAACGTAGTCGTTCCAGCATTTGAGTTTACAAATCGATTGCAAATATTTCCGTTAAGTATGCAAGCGGATCGCGTCCGTTTTCCTTCCGGATTACGTTAATCCCTTCGGCGTCCTGTTTTAAAGTTTATGTTTTCGCTCGATTCTGGACCTATTGACCAATGAAACGATCGCAGATAGTAGGATTAGGCTCTTTTTTATTCAAGAGAGTGGGTAAAAAATGAACGAAAGGTCAAAAGACAAACATTAGGAACTGTTTGGTATTGATGCTGTCGGCCTCGTTTTTCCTCATTAGTTGGAAATTTTTGCGGTTGTCATCATGTTCGGGAACACAAAATTGTATCTCAAAAATATTACAGTAAAACCTGTTTACTACGCTCCCGCTTAGTACGCAACATTCTCTCTGCCCCCACACGAAACACTGCTTAAGACGCTCTTAGAACCTTTGATTAGGCGCATTTTTAAAGCGCCTTGATGCTGCACTGTAGCACCCACTAATACTCCACCTCATTTGAGTGACCAAAAATACTTTCCATAATTCAGATCGTCGTCCTCTCCTGTTTCATCCTCTCTTTGAGAGGGTAACTGTAGTTCTATTTTTTGCAATAGTTAAATTTCTGAGAAGAAAATGAAGGTCTCTCTAAGCGGAACAATGTGTATCCTACCGTCGGAGCTGCTTCTTTATACTGATGTTCCCCATCTCAGGGCAGAACGTCAGATCGAAAAGTCGCTTGGCAGTGTTCCTTTTCGTCAAATTCTCAAGTTGTAAAAATATCAAATAAACCAGAGTACACTGTTTTGATGGCTGTTGAGCGTAGTCTGGGAGAGATCGTTATCTCTATTCACTGCTGTTAAAGAATTCATTATTGATTACAAATTGTGGATGACACTACCCTTTCCCTTTCCTACTGACCTTTCTTCAAAAATATGACTAGAAAGCAACTAGTATTGCACAAAATAGTTCGCGGATTATTTACACCCTATTCACAAATCTGTTAAGTAAAACAAAATGACGAAGTGCTTTATTACTTGTGATTCATTTTGTATTTTTCAGTGTTTCGTAAGATTGTTTCGAGGATTTATCGAGGAAATAATCAGTCAAGTATGTTCGAGGTTACACTGTTTATTATTATAAGGCATGCTAACCCATATTTGAGAATTTATCTTTTTACCTCTTGATTGAATAAACTTCTTAATCCAATTAAAATAGTTAAAGATATATTAGAAATTTAATATTAATATGAAATAATTGATATTTATAAATATTTTCATTTTGATAATACTATTTCCCGTATCAAAAAAGAATGATTATCTTCAATATCACTGAAGTATAGTGCTCTATCCGATATTTTCATATGTAGAGCCTAAAAGACATTGGTTCGTAAATAGGGTGATTTTGGAATTCATACGAGAGGAATAATTTAATTACTATAAACGCCTATATATGGACGAACTACCAAGGAAGGAGCAAAGGATATGTACATCATAACAGAGTATCTGAAATATCGAGAAATTCCGTTTCATTTCATTGCCGTTGGAGAGAATAGTATGCACCACCTTCTCATCTCTAAAGATCCAGCACCTTTAAAACGGATGCTAGGGAAGAGCGCTAAGTGAAATGCCGCCGCAACAGCATCTCGCCCGGATGCACTCCCGTACCTCAGGTTGGCCTTTAACAAGATGAACTGATGATGAAAGACGTCATCGAATGAGGCGAGTGGTGATGCTGCGGGAATCGAATTAAAACAAGTCTCATTTATGCGATCCAAGTTCGCAGACGACCAAGTCTCGACAAACTTGAATATCTTTTCGTTCTCCTCAGTTCTCGTCGCCGTCCATTTTCCGGTTTCTTAGCGTATTTGGAGTCTGTGATTCTCCATCTCTCATTTCCTTCTTGTCGAAAGCATTCATTTTTCTTCTGCACTGTTACTTCTTCATTCCAGTATGTAATTAGTGATGTCGTGCATTCACACACGTAACCTCCTAGAAATCTCCAGATCTCTAACAAAACAGAATGTGTTCTGATTTTTCCTAGCAGTTATAAAGTTGCTGTTTATTCTCTAATACTCAACGCAAAACTGAATTCATATATTATTCATAGAATGTGTAATTATTTATTATCAAAAAGGGCAGCGATTTAATAAATCTCCATACTTTGGAATGATTTACTCAATGCTTATTATTAGCTTACAATTCACCAACTAATGTATTAGAACATAAATTGGTAATTTGGTTACGTTTCGAATCATAAACTATGTGGAATATTTAAACCCTCATACACCTTTGCCTCTATCATTTAATTACTTTCTTTTCTGATTATACTTGAATTTAAGCTTATAATAATTAAAATACCAGGAGGGTTTTTAGCGTAAATTCCATTCTCTCATTTTCTTTAAATCTATCAAACTAGAAGAGTTATAGTTAAAGATATGATGTCAGTATGTGGTCATAGCATAAATTTTCCTATTCCATTCTTCGAACATTAAAATCTATGGTATGTACTGCAAAAGTAAATTACATCCTTACTACTAGGATAAAATCCCTACATCACAACTCACTCCATTCTTAGCTAGCCGTGGCATGTTTTATAAATTCCTGCTCCATTATACAGGTAGCCTTTTGTGGACCATATCTTTTCAGAGCTCTTCCATGTTCGTTTGTTAATGATTCCACCACTCTGCGCAACCTTTTGCATCTTTACCCACAGCGCCTTCATTTTCTCCACCTCTCGTCCTTGCTTCACCTTTCCATCCTCTGCTCTGTTTGCACTCATTTCTCTCCCCTCTTCCTTCCCTTCTTAATCCCCCTCTCTCTGACTCACCTTTAACCTAACCCTCTTATATACTACGGATACAAGCTTACACCTTGCATTCTCCTCCCCAAGTCTCACGAGAGCCCATAAAAACACCGTGTCTTCCCCTCGCTGTCTCGTTATGGTTTTCGATTTTCTTGCTTTATTTTTCTCCTTGGGATAAGAGAGCGTAATGGAAAGATTTTCGGGGAAGGGGAAGGAATTCCACCCCGTCGCCCTCCACCTCCTGCCGAGCATTCTCTTTCCTGCGGATCATCGAAGGTCTAAATGACACGACCAAAGCCGTACTGAGAGAGGGTGACGTAAGGTCTGAGGGGGAAGAAAGTAATTTTTTGTCATCGGAAAATCTAACCCTCTTATTAGTGTCACGCGCAGGGAAAAGATTGGGATAGATTTGTTATCCACTTCGGGAACATTACGCTGCTCAGTAAGAATCGTACGAAAGGAATTGATTCGCTTTATCACATCAAAGAGAACTTTCGATAGTTAAAGGAGTGAGTGATGGAAGGATTGATGGGATATTAAAGTACGACTTTTAAAGGAAGGCTTGGTTTTGGGAGAAAATGTTGCACCATGTTTGCAGTTTGTAGCCAATTTACGGGACGAATGCCGCTGACAAGCAATTTTCTTCTTCCAGCCTCAATTTGCCGTCGTATTTCTATTTAAACTTCGGTTTCTCTTTGTACGAAGTTCACAGAAAGGGCTTACAGAAATGTTTTCAAGCTGATTTTGATTAAAAGCTTTACTTGACGGAGGGTGTAGCATTTCATATCAATCATCATTATCATACGGAATCAATGAGATGCCTGGATCACTGGGAGATACCGATATATTTCATTCTAAGCAAGCGGCAGCTGTTCAATATATTCCGCCACGAGGTTTTCATTATCTTTGATAATTACAAATTATCTTTATCGTACCTGATTATTTAAAATTGTTACTATTGTAACTAAATTTAATGGATTTAAACTTCCATGTTAAACCTTTTACTTCTCACCGCGGTAGTGTTTCATTTTCCTCATCAATTAAGACATTTGCTCTTGATTTAGCTCACATATATAAGTTTTCTACCAAGATGGGCTGCTTTTATCAACCGATACTTGTAAACTTTTCGAACCTTCCGACAGCGTTTGAAGCTGACATTATTCTAAAAGTAAAGAATTTTAATAAGACTATTCCGAGAGTTCATAGAAATCATGAATTTGATCAATTCGTGTGCGATTTCTATTTCCTGTCTTAAACTATAATATTTTCAAATTCGCTTCATGTTATTTACGATGAAATTTCAATATAATTCTTATTCTGATGTAGAATTCTTATAGATCAAGTTGTGAGGAAAGTGACTTCAAGTTTCAGTAGAAAAACCCATAGGATGCTATGTAAACTTTAACTGATATTCGATGCATGTTTCCACTGAAAGGAAAAGATTAATAAAGAATGACTTTCCTCACGTAATAATAGGACTCGGTGTTGAAAACGGGCATTGATAATGTCGGATTTCCGAGCATACATCAAATAAGTATGATTAATGGTCACGAATGCAGGAGATCAAAAAAGCATGGAGATGTTGATCATTAGTTGATAAAATCCGTAACGTGAGCGAGTTCTTGTTTATCTATTTTCTCGCTCATTTTTCATTTCATATCTAATTTCTCGTGGTATTCAAGAGCCATGCATCAGTCGCGTCATATTCGCCTGGAAAAAGCAAGGGCAAAATGAGACGGACTGAAGAGTCAGTTTTCTCCAAAAAATCCCCGTACCTTATCCGACCACTCGGGCAGTTTCCATTCATTATTAGCTCCTTTCAGGCTCTTGAAATTCAAAACCTGTCATTTAGCTCTCTATAATGTAAATAGTGGTCAGAAAAGTAGTTTTGTCCACTGTGATGCCAGCTGTATATGTTGCTTCACATTTTAATGTATGATTTGAAAGAAACAAACTTAAATGAAAAGCCTTCATTAAAATCATGCGAGAAAGTCTAGTTGATAACTGACATATATATATATATAGTGCGTATTCAGAGCTTGTTTGTATCATGAAATATTATACATTCTATAGAATGAGACTTGTACGTTGATGAACAACAAAGAGCATTACATTGGATTCATTCGAGCCCAATGAGAAACTTATATAGAAATTGTTGCAATGAAGTCGGATACGTCAAATATAATATCCTTTTCTTCAATTAGATACACGACGTCAATTCTCCTGAGCTAGAGCACATCTGTTGCGTGAGACTAATATCCGATTACAACGGTAACATTGAAGTAGTCGAAAGAGCCAACGCTAATGGAAATTTCATTAAATACTGTAATGCTGAAACAATAAACTGATCCATGACTCGCGTTAGGAATCATGTAGATGAGGGAGACTAAAACCAAGGTTAAGATTATCTTGCAAGTTTAGCGTAAGTTTTCCATGGTAGACGGAGAAGATTATAGCGTAGTCTCTGTTATTAGACCGGCTAAAGATTACTTAGCAAGTTTCGCACGATCATTATCACTGTACACGTGAAAGATATTACTTGCGGATCCTTGGATCTCGCACGGTCAGCTCGCAAATGAGGAAGAGAGATGGACGAATGGATTTAGAATGTTATTCTCCTGCGGCCCATACGTGATAATAATGGACTGGAAGGCTTTTCGGACGGGATAGTGCATACGACTCCCATGCCATTTATCGGAAACACACATTATGTACATTTTAAAGAATGACACCCGTGGCAAGGGAGAATGAGGAAAAATATGAAACCTCCGAAGAGAAAAAAACTGAGTGTCGTATTTTGGGCACTCGCGTGATCTCGGATAGCATGTAAATAAATAAAAACGGCGGAGATTCCGTGACAAACGGCGACGACGTGTTTAAGGGTATCTCCGTCCCAGAGGCGCCTGGACACGTTAAAAGCACGTATTGCTGAGGCTGCGGCGCTGCTGTTCTTACCGCAGCTTCAGACGGAACTCGCTAATGGCGACGAGAAAAATCGAGTGGTCTTCAGGGAGATTTTTTTCTTGTCGGAATAAGAAGGGGTGGCCACGCCATCGTCCACTACCTTTCCTATCGCACTAACTCCCTTTTATGTTTCCATTAGTTGATAATTCGGTCCCACGTGCGTATCTTCATCTCCCCCCGGGCGTTGCATGGAAACTTTCCCCGCAGCACTCTCCTCAAGTTAACTAAGGCCTTCCCTCTCATCACTTATTCCGCTCTTTCCCTTTTTGTCTCCGTTTTTTCCCTCCGCCAACTGCCCTCGTAATGCTCATGTTTTCTCGTCCTGCATCCTTTTTCCTCCATTATCTTCACTTCCTCTTTCTCTCTTGTTTCCTTTCTCCTTCACCATTTCCTCGCCTTATCTCTGCTTTCATCGTTTTCTTCTCTCTTGTGTACACGGTTCTCTCCTCTTCAATTTTCCCCTCCTCTGTATCCTCTTTCTCCACACCTCTTTTTTCACTTTTGACTCTCTCACTTAAGACATTCCTTCTTTCCTACTACGACATGAAATTTTCTAAAAAATTACATATATAATTTAAATTAATATATTATTTTAATGCTAAATCCTACTTATTTACTGTCAAAACTTCTATAACAATTGAATTCTCTACAACATTCCCTCCATTTAAATTCCTCGAATCGCTCTCAATGATTTTATACACCTCTTTCTCCCTTCAATTAATTTTCTCTCCTTAATATATTTCATTCAAATCGTAGTTCTCCTTTTTTTCCCATCCATTATAATGTCCTTGAAATTGTATAAAATTCAAAGAATTCATTTGCACAATAGGAGAAGGAGAATAGTGAAGGGATCATGACCAACAATAATTTATCTAATTAAGATTTTGCCGTGGGAGTGTAAAATCAATGAAAGAGTATCATTAGGTACAGAAGATGAAACTTAAAAATAGCATGATTTCCGGCACTGAATTTCTTTCGAGTTATTTTTAACTTCGCAATGAAGGAATAGTTATTTTCTATATTCTTCTATTTGTAGCAAATTTAGATTAGGAAATTCAAAAACGGTTTCGAAAAGTATCATTTTCGTATCCATTTCTTTTTATATTTTCTTTTTCTGTTCCAGTTATAGTTACTCTCCTAATTTCGTCTTACACATCTCTGTTCACTTAAAAAAAGCTTTATTATTGGTCCTGCATCATTAAGAAATGATTTTCCTTTGCCATTAAAATTTTTATCTTCCTATCGTCCATTCCTAATCTATATTCTCAGCCATTTACTATCATATTCCTTTCGTCCATTCCTCTTTATATCTGTAAATGCATCTCCCTCGACGACACGGGAGAATGGTTGCACGAAAGCACGTGTCTTCGACGTGAAAGCGTCCACTCCCGCGGGTAAAAACGAGGAAGACAATTTTTATTAATTATTTATTTTTTTCGAGAGCCGTGCGTAGATGCAAGGCCCCCGTGCCAAGGGATGCAGACACGCATAGAAGGTGACGCACGCAATGTTTGGGGTCTGAGCGTGAGAATGAGGGAGTACATTTGATGCATGGGAGAATGGCATGACGGAGGGAAAGGGGGTGAGTTTGGCAGGTAATGGCCAAGGTGACGCTGGAATATTTCTCCTCCCTTTTAGGTATATACGATACAATTATGGTCCGCGTGCTTTGTGCCCTCTCAAGCGCGAACTCGTAAAGCCGTAGATGTTTATTTTGTTTTGGAGCGCGGTACTGGAGCGCAAATCGAGGATGGATTGAGCCAATTACGCGCGAAGAACTAATGGGATTGTTCCTTACTCAAACAATTTTATTTTTGAAGATGCGATTACGCTGCTGTTTGCTTTTACCGGCGAAGCTTTTTAGGTCGAAACCGTCCGACGCGATCGATATATGCGCGATGTTTTTGTTTTTCCTTTCCTAAGTGAACTGTAGCTTTTTTTTAAAGCGATCTCATTCGCCGAATCCACTTGTGGCGGCGTCTCTAAAAACCCATCTCCAGCTAAATACTTTTTCATCGACGATCGCGTATCTCCTGGTAAGACATTAACGCTCAAAAATACTAAAAACGAGTAAAGAAATGCTTTCAAATTTTACTTGAAGAATACGCTCGAACTGCTTCTTCCATGTTTCAGATTTGAAAAACGGGATGGATTCGGTATGAATTTTTCACTTTCACAATCGCAGAGATCGAAGCAGACCGGCAAAAAAATATACATGGAATGAAGAATTCGTATTGGAACTTCCGCCTTATCTGATGGAATATCGCGGTTCAGAGGGAAGGGCAGCGAAAATTGTAATCAGAAGACTCATAGATAGCAAAACAGGCTACTTCTAAATAGCACGTAAGGATGTGAAATTCTGCGAAATTCAAAGATACTGATGTTTTCTATTGGATAATTTTGTTTGATTGATATTATTGTTTCATTTCCCATTCCAAATGGATCACTTGAATTATGTTGCCAAAATTTTCATTTATTATTTAGCTTTATTTCGGCAAATAGCAAATACATGGAAGTTACGATTTCTAATTTAGTTTATGTTCCTTCCTTATACTTTTGGATTTGTAGAATTTCTAAAGGCCGATGAATACATTAGCGGCACTAACCTCCAAAATTAAACTGGAGTAAATATTAAAGTTTACTCTTTTATATGTTAATTTCAATGAAATTATCAGTTTCATCCTTAGCCATGAAAAATCAGGTACTTTATGTTGCTATTTATTTGGCTTCAAATACTACCATTAAATCGACTTTCTGATCGAAAAGTTTTCTAAGGGATTTAATTTACTCACAAATAATTGGCCAAGTTTCGGCGGTTAATCTTTTTTATCCTTTGACTGTTCTATTCAAGATGTGTCCTCGTCACTTCCTTCTCGACCCTTCGTCCCAAACCCATTCAAGTACCAATATTTAACCTCGTGTATATCCAAGAGACATGATTCCATCTGCAGTTCATGGAAGCGAGGCAATACAGAATCTGTGCGGCGGGATATATGCCTGTGACGGGTTTGGCTCCCGACGCTTGAGAAGCGAAAACATAACAGCGTTTGTACAAACATTGCCGTAACAGATTGTACGGGAAGGACAAGTATGGAGGAAGGGTGTATAGAGAATTGAGAGAATGGGTTAGAGAACAATTGATGGAGTAGGAAGAAAGCTGTTAGATGTGGTGGAAGGTTTTAAAGCGTGAAAGGAAGAAAATTGAGAAAAAGATGACAACGAAAGAAGGCAACCACATTTTTCGCTTTGTTGGGTGATTTTCACACATTTTATTCATAACTCAAAGCAATATGAATTATGATTTATAAACGCTCACAAACATGTGATTGAGCAATAGGTCATTGAAATTAAAGATATTCTTGTTGTTCATCGACTGAGGCCCTCTGTCAAGTTATTTTAAATCGTTGCATTCTTCAAATTCTACTTAGTTGAGTAAAAATTTTCCTCTTAAATTTATAAGTGTACGTATTATATATAAAAATATAAATATAAAGTATTAATTTTTTATTTTCTGAAAGGCATGTATTACTATAATCTATAAAATCCCAAAAATAGGACGTTATGTTCAAGGCAAGTATTACAAATTTAAACAACATAAAATTTAGAATAGTTAAACATCTTGAAGTAATGACTGTAGAGAGAGTTCTTCAGTATTCTTTGCTTATTAGCTTCAAGATCAAACAATATCACATTTAATCAATAACTATAAATATGAAGATAAGAAAAATCCATCGATCCCTAACAACTAAACCTTGTAGAAAAAATTCCTTATAATCATCCTAAAGATAATTCAAAATTTTTAGGCTCACCTATATTTTACAAGCTACACTGTATACAGTGGGCTGTTGTCGAAGGAAATTTACCTCATTTCCTTTATAATTTCGTTGGTGAAAAGTAGGATTAAATCATAAGAAATATTATACTAGTTACATACTTACATAAAACTACTTCCTTAATTTGTATAGGATTTTGCTCGAAGAGATATCATTAGGGGGATCTTTCCCATGGATGGTAAATAGATCCTAAACAGATATCCATTTCTGCAGCAGAACATCTCTAGGCGTCAGCAGATACGGAAAATGTTATTCGTAATGTTATAAGGGGGAAATAGTTTGATCTTTCAATAAAAATTATTTGTTCCTCAAATTCCAGACTAAGTTAATTTTTAATCAATCTGACAAATCATATTATCGGAAATGCGAGGGAGGCAAAGGTTCGGAGGTAAAAGTGAATTAGTGGAGTAGATTCAGAAATTAGAGTTGAAAACATGAAGAATGAGAGATGAGGGAGGGATGGCGTAAAATGGAAAAGACGGGACAGGATGGAAGCTCCACGCCTCCTTGATGCCAATAGAGCATCAACTCAACCCCAAGAGATCTAATGCACGGTGTATATGGAGACATAACACAATCTACACAAAACCACATGCAAATTCGCGAGCGCGATAGCGTTCAATTGTCCGCCGAGAATGGCTTCATTTCCCCATATCATTTTAACCTTCACATTCCCCCAAAACTCCGCGACTAAACGGAGTTTCTTGTTACGCCGGCTATCGAAGGGCCGGTCGGATGCATGTCCTTTCCCGGTCCGCGAGGGACGAAGAGAAAGAGGACGTGTTTAAACGAAGAGAGGAAAAGAGCACGGAGAGAGAGTGTGTGTATGCGTTGGCATGGAAGCGAGAGGTCAAACTCCTTTGTTGTGCGAATGATTCCGATGGGAGAGGGTTAAACGAGTGAGGCGGCGGTTTCGCGTATTTGTCAACGGTATGCGCTCAGGTATCGCACGTATGAAGTACGTGAGCTGGCGGAATTCCGCGGTGATTATCAATCCCTGACGCCGCTGCAATATCTGCGTGTGTAACCAAGGCTCTCCTTTATCAATAAGTTGTGTTTTCGCTCTCGTGATTGACTACGCCCTGTGAAATTGGTTCAGCCCCGTTCTTTTTGGATCGACGAAAATTTTACTGCTATTATAAAGCGACCAATTTTACCTTTTTCTTCGCGTGGATTTGCAGCAAAATTCAAATTTCAACGCATATACCGTCATGGAAATATTTGGATTACTAGATATAGTCTAATATAGTATATATAGATTAGGATGGTATTTTTAATGCTCAGGGTACTTTTCTGGTGGCTTCATTAACAGCGATTTGTGGATTGAATAGGATTTGCGAAACTTTCAAAATGTTCCTAGTTTTTGACGAAAAAGGAATTTTTTGGGTGATAAATTGATTGTATTTTGACAAAAAATTATGAAGGCGTTAACCCGTTTTTAAAATAGGATTTGATATATTAGTGTGTGAATGAATCAAACCAAAGGGGATTTTCTAAAAACGAGTTTACTTTATTCGTCCGTTTTGAAGTTTAATCCTGTTTATTTATAGCTTAGAATGGCAGTTGTATACGGGCATTACTAATTTGAAATCGGATTCAACTGCTGAATTCCTACCTAAATAATTATAAATTTAACTGTTTGTTATTTGTTTGAAGGACGAATGCGTTTCAGCTTATCCGATTCGAAGTAAATCAAGCCTACAGTCGTCAAATTTGCATACAACTATCATAGTCTATTTCTATTTTTACTATTTTCCTTTAATTTATGAGTTTTAGATTACTATTAGCATTTAATTGAACAAAATTTCAGCCAATGATATGAACACAGTTCTTGCGGTAGTAGAGCTCTCTTCACAAGAAATATCAGTGATTTTTTTCGCATGCCAAAGGAACCTAGACAGGCCTATCTAATGTGAAAGGACTTGTTCCAGTTGTAGTCTGGTTTATGCCACCCTCTAATCGGAAACAAAGCTTTCAATTGGCTTTTTACGGCTAAGGTTGCAAAATAAAACTAACGGTACATCATGCACTATCCACTGATTTAAGTAACAAAGAATTGGAGATATAGTTTGTAAGTGATGTTAACACATATTAACATTAATAGTATTTTAAAATTCATTTGCTCCCCGAGTCCATTTTCTTGCGACGCAAACAATGACAATCGCATTTTATGAAATCAGTGCTTTAGTATGGGAATGTTTTATCGGTCGGAATGGCCGAGTGGTTAGCGCGCAATCGCTCCATCCCCAATGCCCTGGGTTCGTATCTCGGCTGATTTTCTGATTAGAGAATGGTTGTGTGTGTTTATCAGATTTTCCTGTTCAGGGCTGGCGGCAGGAAGAGCATCCGTAAAAATCATTCATCGCCAAAATCAACCTCATTCTCATCATCACTCAACCGTCAATCATCAGTCCACCCCATAAATGATGGCAATAAGACTTAGAAAATGTTTAGTGTGGGAATGTTTTATGACATTTGGAAATTCTTAAATACCAAACTGGTAATGGTGATGGAGAGAAGAAACTGGCGTCATAGAGTTATGCACAATCAAATATGGGAGGTTCTTCGTATGAAAAATGGAAAGAAAGAGTTGGATATTAATATCAAGGGCGGAATGTAAGAAAAAAGATATTCAGTCATGTTAGAAATATTTAACGGTTGAAATTCATAAATTTATTTATATTCAGGTGTTAAGGAAAACACAAAATACGGAGAGTTCATTCCGATGAGTTATATCTTAGTTATTGAAAACATAAAGAATGGATACTGGTCATGACTTGAAACCTTAAGCTTCATAAAGCGACTGTATGTCGACCGAAGAATTCGATGATGTTCGGTAACTAAAAATACAGCAGAGATTGTTGCCATTCCATTTCACGCCGAGCCGATTCTTGGAAAGATTAATTAATATCTGCGCCCTATAACATTTTACTACGTATTTTATTCGATATTTCTGCAAGTTATTTTAGGATAAAAATGAGTTTCTCTCCGGGGGAACCAGACCGAAATAACGTAGATTCGAAGTCGATCAATCGTTTGTGTCGGTGGTAATTGGTCGGGCGGAAGATTGGCCACGTATCGCGTGCCCCACGCACTTCTATTTCCATAGCCTCAATTCACTCCCTCCACCACTTCGTCATCCATACCATCGCATGCCTCACAGAATTTAGTCTTACATTTTTTCAAACCTGATATTGACGCCTTGCAGCCGTTTGTCACAGCGGTTAGTTGAGTCACTTCCCATTATCGAGTCGGGGTTATTGGATTAAAAAGACCGTTTAAGGAGAACTGCTTTCCGTTTTTCCGAAAACCCAAAATTTAAGCAGTGGATATCGAAAGGGTATAAAGGGCGGACAAAAACATTAAATATCGAAAATAAGAAAAGCGCGAGATTATTTTCGCCGTAAATTGATTATTTAGCCTTCCGTCGAAAAATCGTTTCGTTTCAGTCCATTTCTCTGGGAAAATATTTACTCAAATTTTCCCAAACGGAATGAAAATAAAATTGATATCAGCAGAGAGCACGTTGCTCATACAGGAGTCTGTTTTCATGTATCCTCCAAATAACATCCTGCTGTTATTTCACGCATCGGTAAAATTTTAAATCTAGGTTAGCTGTCCTGTCGTAAAAAGCTCTGAAATTCTACGCTGGCCTTCGGTAAATAATACAGTATTTCATTTCAACGATTTTTCTCCGTTAATTTTCAGCTTCTCGGTTTTTAAATTAATTCTTGGAACAAAGTAAACGATTGCTTTGGAAAAGTAATTAAGTATGGAAAACCTTAGCATCTGAGAGAAAATAAGTCCACTATATCAATGAAAAGAAGACTTTCTCTTAGTGAATTCTCGTCTATCTAAGAAAGAGAGACAACCACCATCACTTAGATGATTCAGTCTAGTAAATTAAAATATATTATTATGGAACATAGATATAAAAAAAATCAATTGCAGAGACGTTTGCCGTATGGAAATCCACGACAAAATATTTAACGAAAAAGACTTACAGTTTACTACTCTTCCATGAGAGATATTTTTATATACGTGCGGTTACGGCACAGAAAGGTCATTATCATTAAATACAGAAACTAAATTCAACAATTTACTCTTCTTAATCCTTGAAAGTACCTAAAAAAATTGCCAAATGATTTCTTAGCGTACCTTCAAATAAAAATATTATGATTGTTGAGTACCTGGAGGCATAGTGCACCAGAGACGACATTAAAGTACGGAAAGATTTGACACTGTTCCCACACTTCTCGGCAAGAGATATACAATTTTTCAACTTCCAATACGACCTTTCGTTTGACTACCCCATCACTCATGTATTTCATTCGAGAGAAAAAGCTTCCTTCCCATCGACGTGGAGCTACGATAGCGAACGGCTTCTAAAAATATATCGAAGATAGGAATTGGGGAGTCGTAGAAGGAAAAACGTATGTGGTTGGAGCGATCGGGATATAGAGGTAGGGGAGGCGATTGCTTGATATTCGGATCGTTTTATCAAAATCGTGCGTTGAACGACAAACGACGTCGTCACGCACAGACACGGTGGCACGCGTCTTGTGGCGTGCTAAAAGGCGAACGACGGAGGAATGCGATGAAGGAGAGAGATCGAGGATGGATTGAATGACGGGGCAGATTGAAGTGAGGATTTCTGCAAGTATAGAATACCGAAAGGTGAGAAATAGTAATATAACGGGAATTTGGCTGTCGATGGAGGAGGAAGTGGGATTGAACTGCGTGGAAGAATCGTTTCTCCATATTCGATTGGTGGTTTCCTCTTAAAGGAAGTGATCTGCCTTCGTAGAAATTCTGATATCGAGGAAATATGCGTCTTATAACGTACTACTTGTTACACAGTTGAGATTCCAAACTTCTGCTTTCGAAAGGTTTTATGCCACTCGTAAGCACTCTAAATTTTAGTCAGTTTTAGCATCAGGATTTGCGCACTCTCATCTGATAATTGACTCGAACGTTTTTGATGTATAAAATTTGTTTTCTTTCAAATGAAAATTCTTATCCATCCGTATCTAAATATGCTTTGCGAACATTTCAGAAGATTCATCGGCAGATTCTTTAGATTCATGTCGCAAACCATTTGGTGTTCCTACACCAAGTCTGGAAACCCATATCCTGTTCCGAACGGTGAACTTTGTTTGGACGTAATGTGTTATTACTTAACTATAATTTAATCTTTAACAACCCTAAATTATATCTCACACTCTCTCACCGAAATAATAACAGTTAATGATGTTACTGCATTTCAGTTCCAATAGATATTCAAATTAAAACATTGAAACTTATCCCAAATCATCTCTATCAGATAAAATGACTTTTGGATTATTGTCGCAAACAAGAGGAATCCCATCGAACATTCCTCTTCTCTCATCATGTCATATACGGTTAAATAACTCCACAGGTAAATAAGGAGCGCGTTTATTGGTTAATCGACCTAAACTATTAGTCTGAGAAAACAGCCTGAAGTCTTGAAACTTATCCTACGTGTGCTTTAATTCCACTTTTAGTTTCCTAGCATCTTTCCAAAAAGAATATTCCCGATGTTCCAAACTGTGCCGTCCCTAGTTAGTTTCATTTTCCCTTTTCCTCACGTAGCGTAACAAAAGTGAATTTTCTTCCCCTATCATTGCTTTTAGCTTATCTTTGTCTCTGGTGTGAATTCTACCTTCATTCTTATCTCTTATTTGCTTTGATGATGTCATTCCTTCCGTGGCGTCGAAGCTTCGAAGCTAATAATCATAAATGCAGGTAATTTAAATAAATGTTGGATTTGGGACACACAAAAATTAATTTCTGAGAATAGATAGGAAGTAAAGGGATTAAAACTCCGGATTTCCATGATAAGGTTTTGCAATAATACGTCAGTTTCTTTAGTATATCACTATTATATCACACATTTATGGTAAGTTTAGCTTAGTCAGCCTATATTTCACTTAGCTTTGGTTTCAGTTTTACATAATCTTACAAAATATGTGAGAAAATAGCAGGATATTATGTCATTGGGAAAGAGCAACAACTGAACGGTGATAAAGAGAAAGAAGTGGGAAAAAGGACGTTAGAAAATTTATTACTCATTCCCTAATGGGATATACTTTTAAGCTCTAGATAACAAAGGGGAGTAGCCACCCATAAGAGACAAAAATCTTTCATCAACTGAGTTGAGTGGCTTCGGGAGTAGTTAAGGGATCGATAGAAAAGTTAAAATAAATGAATAAACCTAGTATTCGCGGGATTAGAAGAAATTAAAAAAACCTTAAGTCGAAAATTAGTATTATTGATCAGAATCGTAGTAATTGGCATGGATACAAGAGATTGGAATAGATGATCGGCAGTGAAGGAAGATGCGCTAGCTGGGGGCAAATAATGACGGTGAGGCATCCATCTCTCTAGAGACAGCCAATTTCCCTCCATCTCACTAACTGCGCCGCTGTTTAATGGATTCCTCGTGCGGGTGGATATTCCCCTAAGATGTCTACAAAATTATACGACGAGTTCGAATGATTTCTATCCAATTACGGGAGCGATAGGTAAGTAAGGATCCGAGCCATAACTTCTCTTTTTTCACTGCCTTGGGGGAAATTCGATTAGCTGAAATCACAGGAGCCGTTATAAAGGTACTAGCTAGGATAAAAAAACCTACTTTTCCATGATACTCTAACAGGTTAGGTTGAAAATTTCCAACGATATTGAACAATGCTGTACTTAACGTGAAATCATATATCTTGTATAAAAATCGTTCTTCAGAGGTGAATGTTATTGATGCTAGATTTGATTTTTGAAAAAAGGTGTTTTTGATTAGCAAATTTCGGAAGCACTCTATTTCAAATTTTTAGATTGAAAAAGCCATATATTAAATTGTATATTACTGATGGATATTAATTTTTGTAAAAAATATTTCATTTGCAAATTTCTTAATGACAAAAAAGTATAAGAAGGACATAATTACTATACATCCTCAAATGTACCACATATTTTATACCAAAAATAAGGGTATTTAACATTATGGAAATCGCGATCTTGAAAATTGTCAATGAGATGATTTTCGCTCTATTTCAAAGAATCGAACTAGTGATAATTTATAAAAACAATTTCCCAAGCAGATTCCGTATCCGAATTCATCTCCCTTACGCCTCTTCTTAAAGGTTCACTGTTCTCATATCACCACATTTCTCATGGTAATGAGCCAGAAAGGGATTGATGAATAACAAGTGATGAGCGAACGACCAGGATAAAACAGAGGAAGTGGTAAGCAGCACATTGCTCCTTTAGGACGGAGTGCGTCTTTGAGGAAGGATATTTCTATGATCTCGCTCCCAAAATAACATAAAGGTGAACCAAATGAAGTTGTGTGAAATCAAAAGAGGAGGAATAAGGGTGTACGTTCTGTGGAAAAACGATGGGAATTTAAAACTTACACAAACGAGGGATGTATAAGGGAACACCAAAGACAATGAGCAAGGTTAATATGGGAGGCGAGAGGAAGATACGGGAGAAAAACAGTAGAAGAATGGGAAAAGAGGAAAGAATTGTGTAAAGATGAAGGAGGCAGATGCCAGAGAAGATGGCGAAGAATAAAGTAGATGTGGAAGGATGGGAAAATGCTCGAGGCAAGATAGAAAAGAGGCAGTTAAGAACGAGAGGCGAGGTGAAGAGGTAAGGAAATAAAGGGGAACTGGAAGAGAAGTATTCGCGAGAAATAAAGAGAACAAAAGGGGAGTTCTGCGAACGTCGAGAAGCGAGAATAACGAGTCAAAGATCGGGAAATGGATATCGAAAGTGAAAGATCTAACCATAGATATTTACCGGTATTATTATCGAACAGAGAATTACCCAGTTATATCGATAATGCTGAAGTCCATATTTTATTTCTTCTACTTAATTAGAGGTATGCTTATGATGCATTATGGAATTCAGAAAATATTTTGAGGTGCCTCATTTTCTCAGAGTAAATGTTAATATCATTATATTCATCATAATATCATAATATTCTTCGTCTTTCTCTTTGACTAACTATGTTAATCTTTCTCTTAGGCGAATTAAGGTCCTACTACAAATGACAGATTTTATTTCTGTCATTACACCATGAATATTAAAGTGATTGAATTGCTTTTGGACCGGTGAGAGGGTAGGTATTTCTTTTGTTTATACAATCATCTCCTTTTCAAATGAATATTTGCTTTCAATTTTATGGTATCGAAAATGTATTTACGTTCCATCAAGTCATGAAGTAGTCATGGCAAATTACAACGGTATCATATGCAACAACTGAAAATAACTGGAGTTTGATTAAAAATAGGAAGAGTAAATATAAATAATGTATGGTAAATTTGGAAGTAAAATTATAATGACTTGAATATTTTTTAAAATTATGCGTGCTTTCACTAATTATGAAAGAAATAATGGTTTCAGTAATTAAATAGCAAAATTTGGAACGAATGAAGTATAGCGCTTAGATTTAAATACTATTCGTAATGTATCCAAATAAATATATCCCGTGGGGTAAAGCTAAAGATGACAGAGAACTCTTTATAGTAGGATGGTAATTTTATAACTCAAGAGATAAAAGAAAAAATAATAGCTACGTTATATCAATCAACTAAATCATTAACTAATGCTATGAATATTTCTTCGAGGTTTCATGGTTGTGCTGGGAGTCAAAGAACGCTAGTAAGCTGAGGTGTGTGAGGAATATTTGATATTTCGAATCGAATCATTTTTTTCTTCTACAGAAGTTTCTAACCTTATCGATATCTACAAAACTCGAATAGATTCAATCGGGTTTATATTTTGGGGGCGAAATATTATGCTTTCATTATTCGTTTTCTGCTTGGTATTTCAATTGTCTATATGAAATATGCATGGCACATTTTATATTAGTACGCTTATAACCATATCTAATTTACTAATCAAAATGATTATGATAACGAAATTATTTCTAATAAAAAAGTTCTCTTATACCAATATATCCCAGAACTATTTTGCTGAATGATGATAAAAAGCAAACGTTGAAAATGCGAGCTCCCGTTAGTAACTCCCTAACATTAGGGAGAATCGAATATTTAGCCGAACGGTTGGAAGTTAAAAATGGTTCGATTTATCTTTATCTTTACTAAGTATTATTCATTACGAAGTGATCGATTAAATTTGGTTGCTATAAAAATGATAATCAGGGAAACTTGCACGATGAATATCGAATGGTAATATTATGATGATACCATGAATTGACGGATTCAACTGAAATTAAAGTGAGAATGACTCGTGTTCGATAAAGGAAAGAAGATGGGGAATGACATGATGAAGACAATAGGAAACGAAAGGATCCGTTGACGCAGAGAGAAATAGGTTTTATTTTCTCGGAGGCTGTGAAGGAATAGGACAGGCGTGAGGTAATAAGAAAGGGAAAATGGGAGTCCGTAAAGAAGAGTGCGCGAGTCAGTTTAGGAGAAGTTAGCATCGGAGGCGCCAAAGAGGATGCTGAAAGTAGGAAGGAGAGGAAGAAGCCCTGAGGATATAAGAGAGTTTTTCAGTATGAGGACTTTGGGAAGTGAGTGGGTTCTCGGAAGATCGTCGAGTTTTAAGAGATGGAGAAAAACTTAAAAAGGAGGGCATAAAATAGCAGTGTAAGGAACGAAGAGGGAGAAGATACTGATGGGGAAAGGAAGATAAACGTGGGTTCTTTTGAAGAGACTACGCTAATTTCTCCCTTGGAAATGTTTCCTCAAGAAAATGTGAGAATGGTTCTATGGTAGTTATGTAACAGTGAAATTGTTTACTGATGTTTGAGGTGGCAATATGCGTATGAAACGATTGTAGATGTGGATTAACGTAACTGTTTGAAAGATATAGGAAGCTGATTCTTATTTTTTCCCATCGCTTCTTCAACCAGGCAACAAGAATCGGGTATCTGCCGTAGGGATAGCGGGGGCAAATTTATAACTGATTCCGTTATAAGCTTCCTCAGTCTAAGTGATTATTAAACGTAAAAAATAAAAACGGGATATTTGACTTATTCGGACGCCCTCTGCAGGGTAACAAAGTTATCTTCATAAAATGTGGCCCCATCACAATGGAGTCCGTTCTCTAGGCATCCGAGGAATCCATCTCTTGTCTGGACCTGGATGCTGCATACGTAAATACCATCAACCAAATAAATGAAAACTGAATATCATTTAAAGAGAGAAAAGAGAAGAGGATAGGATATCATTTAAAGAGAAAATGATAGGGTGCCAATATATCATTTATATGCATAGCATAACGAAAGATAACAGCGTAAAATTCATTGAAAAGATCATTAGAGCATTTTGACCACTTTACCACTATTTATCGACGGAAAAATAGTCGTGAAAGTAAATTTGAACCAAAAAGATTAGCATTTTAGCTGCTTCAATTGGTCATTATTTACTTTGGTGGTTTAAGCTTTGTCTTATGAATTCTATCAAGCAGTTTAAGACTTTCTTCTTTGGAAGGTCTTTTCTCTCCAAGCATCTTATGAGTAAATTTCGGAACATTAGATTAGAAATCTATATCTCTGCCAATGGAAACAAAGCGTGGTTTTAGAATGGCTCTCTAATACACCCGTGCAAATCCTGGAAAATGTTTCAACATGTAAGGTATTGAACTTCAAAATGAAGATGGAGTTAAAAGAATTAGTACTGTAACCACAAAATTAAATAAAATTAGAAAATATATTGTTTCCAAGCATTTTTCTATAAAATATAAGTCTAAATCGAGTAGGACGTATTGAAAAACTGCGGCCCCGGAGTCACTTCTGGCTCTTCCTGAATATGTCTGAGTCTCCAGATGTGCAATGACTAAATAAAGGTTTTAAGTGAAAAATGACCAGTGTTTGAATTGTCAATTTTCTGTATAATAGCTGTTTGAAGGCTTGTCTCCTTTCCAGACCACTGACAGATGTTAAATGTTCTCAAAATCAATGTTATTTAAAATTAACTTCAACCGAGCCAAGGTTAACATTATGAATTCTTATGTATATTTAGTAATATTTTATATTGTATATATAAAATTTTCTTTGTATATATAATATTAACAATTACGCTCTCTACATCTATAAGAAATTGGTTCTCCGTATAAAAAAAGGTTGTCGATCCGTGGTATAGGTGAAGGATGCTTTTACCACATAAGTTTGTTTGATGATATACGTGTCAAAGCGTGGAGTTGTGATCAGTATAGTGATGATAATAGATAGTATCATAAGCTCAAAATTGTAGCTTAAGCTTCTTAAAAAGTTTCCTTAATTCTCTCACTGTTTATCTCTTTATCCTCGTCGTTGATGCGGAAAGAGGACGACTCTGAGCTCTATTTTGTAAGTTGATAATACCTTCTCGAGAGAATGAAATAGCTGCCGTCTCTAAAGAGAAGTTTAAGATTAGGCGATGGAGGAAAAGCAGCCGAACAAAATATCATTCAGGAAAGAAATTTCCGAGAAAAGATTGAAATAGGCATACTATGACATCTTTGTTTTTCAATAGCTTCGAGGTCCGCTTTTTCTTTTGCGCTCCATCAGATATTCTAAGAATGTTTTTAAACGAAAGGGAGGATGTTGGGCGGTTCTATTTTTCTCAAAAGATACCTTAAAAAGATATCCACCGGTTATTTTGAGTGGATATTTTCAATCATAAGTATGCCTACTCATTGATCATCAACAGTATTTCATATTTGATAGAAACTGGTTCAGCTACAGCTAATGTATTAATGCATGGCGATTAAATTCCTTTTCTGAAATAACCATCATTTTATCGCAATAAAGTTCTTTCCAAAACAAAGTTTCGGTAAAAGATTTGGATTTAATTGAATATACAAGGATTAATTCACTAGAAAAATATATTATTATTCAATGAACATTTTTAATGCCTTCCTGCTTATTAAAGAAATCTGAATGCGGCACATAACAGCTGCTCAGAATTCAACTCATACCAAATTCATGCGAATAGTCATTTTTTAAGATTTAGGCGTCCATCCAGATTAGATTAAATTTTCTCTGAAGGAGCTGAAATAATAAGGTAAATATTTTAGACACACGTTGACTGATTGGCTTCTTTTTGCGGTAAAAATATAACATATTCATTAAGGTAGTTTCACTTTGGTCTTAGAATTGCAATTTTTGAAGGTATATTAAATCATTACCATATTTACTCAAAATATCACGAGAAAAAATATTATAAAATCTTGAAAAACCTAATTATATAGTATTAAATATGGAATAAATACATATAAATGATATTTTGTTTCGTTATCCATTAATTTAAAATTGAATCAAATCAGATCTATTTATTTTATTCTGATAAAAATCATAATCATAAGAGTTCTTCATCTTTTCCTTTTACTACTTATAAGTTTAATACTTTTTATTCAATAATATGCCTTTATCACGCAGAGGAATTGTTGCATCAAAAGTCTGAATTAGGCTTCTCGAAAATTGGCCTGCCAAATCGCGACACATCCGATATTTAAATGGCATTGTTTCTCACCAACATCTACTATCGAGTATCGGTACTGAAGGCTAGCTATTCTACTAATTCTATTATAGAAATTTAGACATTGAACAGCATTTGCATTTGATCGAATATGACAAAAAAATTGGGAATTTAATAGTTATAAACTATATCTCCCTATAATATATAAGCCGAATTATACAGGTGATATTTCCTTCTTACAAAGAGAGTGCCTTTTATATCATACCTGTACATTTCCTCTCTCTAAAAGGCCCGAGCTAGAAGCGGGCAATCAATCAATACGTACTTTCCTTTACTCGTTTTTTGTCGCCAATCCGAAGGGATAATTCCACTTCTACTACACGTGCGCCAAAAGTCGATAGGCACCGATTCAAATACCTGCCTTCCGATTGAGGCTTTCTTCCCCAAACGATTTGCTCCTAAATTTCGGACGAGAAATGCTACATGTCAAAAGCTCATACCTAATAATCTCTCAATACCCCGAACCGATAGCCGTAAATTCCTTCCTTCCAAGCGTCGCATTGCTCTTAGCACCCCCTGTCGGTACAGCGTCAACCGCTGGCCATATGCTCCACCAATCACGTCTCTCTTTGCCCACCTCAATCATCGACGCATCCTCTGACCCAACGGTCAGTGCGCATCGCTGCACATCCTATGCACTTAACGGAAATCAAAGCCGCTCGACGGATTACGATTCGGAATTCGGTTATAATGCGAATTAGCGAGGGATGAAATGCCTTCGGAACGGAAGAAGCGGGGATGCCGTTTCTTTCTTGTTTGCCAATGACAATCGCTCACTCGTTTTGTACCTCATCGATTGAAATTTCCACTCCCAAAGGCAATGCGTGTTTTTTTCCGTACAACGTCCCGTTCGGAGTGTCGCTTGGAATGCTGCCGGGCAGTGCGTTTCTATGCTACATATTTCAGGTACAATGAGTGGAGGAAACGAGAAAGAGGTTTCTATTGTAGCAACTTCAATTTGATATCATGTTTTAATTACTCCAAGTATTACAATAATTCCGAAGTGGTTCATCGCTTAAACATATCCGTAGTACCTTAGTACCTCTTAAGTGTCCTAATTGTATAAGTTCCCTTTCATGTAATTGAAAATTAAATCTATTCGACTACTCATCCTCTCGGTGCTTCACTAATCTGTGTTACATTTAACATTTATTTCCTAAGGAGATATATATTACCAGAAACTAGTGAATTTCCCTGTCATATTTTGTCATTCCCCTTCCTCGGTTCCCTGATTCCAATTCCATTGCTTGACACGCTACTACTTATTTTGAGAGAAATTCCTATAAACGCTAATTATTCCTAAGTTTTATCCTCGAATTTTTAAAGGATATTACCAAAAGTTGAACGACTTTATCAATTGAAAGAGCGCCTCAGTAAGATTGTTTGGAATTAAATTAAAGACAATCAAAAGATTTCTTTGACGAACTTCAATCAGAGAAATCCATACTCCCGCTGTAAACCAACCTTACAAAATCAAATCGAGAGTGGGGATTCTCGGCTGTAAAAAGGATAATTATGGCACAGCATTATTAAGTCACATTTAAATCACTTCAATATTGGAAAAGAAATAAGACAAAATCCCGGAAATGTCTTAATTCCATCAAAGAGCATCCGATGCCGCATTATATAATTGAAAAAGGAGCTTCCCATTCAAATCCTCTCGAGGCGGCTGGATTACCGTCGTCTGACTTCCAGCAAATTCCCTTTTGTTCCATTCTCCTCTGAACAAACTCGAGCGACCGCTTACCCGTATTTACGAACGAAACACGGACGCATTTCCGGTCCTTGGAAAAACATACGAAAGGCAACCCCACGCGCTCATTCATAGCCTCGCGGCGCTCGCGAAACTTCCGGAGACACAAAATAGATCCCGCAATTCGTTTAAAGCCGACTCGGAAGGGGTGTGGGCGGGAGGCGTGGGAGGGGGGACAGAGAGAGAAAGTCGCGGAAAGAAAGATTTAAAGCGGAGGAAAATCGAAGGGGCGCCATGTGTAAAAGAGGGCAACTCAGCTCTTGAGGCTATCTCATTCACGCGACACACGTGACCTACTCAAGTGTGCAATTACAGCTCGGGAGAGTAAACGTTTTCATAAAAGGATGGCGGGGATATAAGGGGGAACAACAAGGAGCCACGATACGACGCAAGAACAATGGATTGCGTCTGAAAAAATGTGGAGTGTTACTGCCGGCGCAAAAGCGGTGGAGAGGAAAGTCCATATTGTCGCGAAGAGGAGAGAAATGGGAAAAGGGATATTCGAAGGAGAAAGAAGAAGATCAAGGGGCGTGTGGGAGGAATAAATAAGGCTATATGAAGGGGACGGCTTTCGGAGGGGGGAAATCTTATGGAAAAGGTCGCTACGTCTTTTGGTATGAAAGGGAATGAGAGATGAGGAGGGAGAGTGCGCCTGTAGGTAGTATTGTGCGTACTACGTCAAGAAATGGAAATTATTCAGAAGGGAGAAAAGATGAAGGGGAAAAGGGAAGGAGAAGTGAAAGAGTACAGAGGGGTTGTGTATTAGAAGCATTGGACCGAGGAGTGAAGTTAGAAAAGAGAAGGAATGGACGATTTATTCTCCGCGAGACCATCTCCGAGTTCTGAGAAACATCGCCGGGTACTTTCATGTCAAAGATAGAGAAAAGGAGGATGTTTATAAGATAACGGGAAATCTTTCGGTTCAAAGAAGGCTTTCCAGGAATAAACTTGATCACCTGTGTAAAGATTTCCTTCCTTCATACAAACGCTGTTTCTTTAGATAATTTGCAGTTCCTGTAAACTTTTCCTCCAATTTTCCATATACTTGTATACGTAATGTCAATGTAATCATTTTCAAGTCTCGATTAATTTTAATAAATATTTCCCATGGTGCGTTACGATAAAGCTACTCAAATTTGAAAGTGGGATGGGTAAATATAAAAATAATAACATGAAAATCATAGGAAAAGGAGATGTTGACACTACGATCCTAATATATTTTTATTGTAGATTAATGATACTTTCCCCCTAATCTTTTCACCCTTTCTATTTCCCTATCTGTATTTGAGCAATTGCATCAATTTCATAAGCTATGATAATTACAATAAGTATGATATCTCCTAGCGATGGCGTGAATGGAACATTTGATAAACGGTGATATAGTCGTTGGACTAACAATCGGTAGAAAATAGTAAAATTCGAGGATGTTTAGTGGAAGGAATAGTAAGTTCTTAAAGGCATAAGAGGTTTAGGGGAGAGGTGGGAAAGGATGGGATAAGACAAACGAGACGAAGCAATAAGAAGAGTCTTGTATTCATTATACGCGTAAAAGCAGGGAAAATAGAAGTGTGGAGAAGTAGAGGAAGCTGAGTTTATAGCTCGACTGAATGTCTTCAGGAGCTTTTCCAGCTGCCGACGGACTCTTCTGAAAAGAAAGGCGAGACACTGCTAGTACCATTCAAGGAAATTGAGAGGGAACTAGGTTTTTATTCAGAGAAATGGAGTTCGGTCTGGGAGTATTCAGAGCCAAAGAAGACTGAAAGACGAAATAATCCTAAACGAAAGTGAAAGGACATTTGCGCATCCAATTTGAGGATTACACAGATGCGTTTAAGTTGCCTTTTTTCCATGAAAGGCGGGTTCGATTAGGTTTGATTTTCCACCTATTAATATCAGGCACAGAATAATTAGGTATTACAATCGTAGTCATCAATGGAATACACTCATTATTTGTACGACATGTGGATAATCTCTCATGTATTCTCTCATTAGTTCAATTTTTTTAAATATATTTTAGTTGAGAAAGCGAATATCACAGTTGATCTTATTCATTGTGTTATGATATTTCAGTACTGTTAGTAATATTAAGGTTCTGCCTGCTGATCATTTCAAGTCTCTCTTTTAACACTGAAATATTTAGGCCAGATCAAAGTTTTATATTTTGATCTATTCAGCATTTACTTCATTAATTTTCATACAGTATTCTCACTAGAACTTTCAAAGAATGTTTTGGACTACTTAACGCTACAGTACTTCAATTTTTCATGTTAGACTTTCGACTCTCTTCCCAATGAAATGCTTTCCTTCGATTACGTAATGTTAAGTTAAATACAAAATTATCATACTCCTTTTCAGAAACAAAGCTTCAGAACAAAGATTTTTAATTTATGATTTACGATCCCAATGTTTCCAAAATTCATCCCAGTAAATATTGTTATAAGTTTTGGCTCTTTTTCGTGTGTATTAGAGGGTTTCTAAATCCTCTTCGGTAGTTGTTCACTGCCTCAATCAATCATCAATTCGCTGTTTTATCAACTAGTTGAATATTTCATACATAATGTAACTTAAACTGTATATTTATTTAACTAAAACAAAAGGCTAAATATGTTCAATTAATTTCTCAATTATGTTTATAAGAATCAAAATTTTCTTTTCCGTTATCTAATATAATTGTCAATATAACTGTGTAGTTATGATTAATTAATCTTGAAGTTCCCCCTTTCCATGAAAGTAATAGCTCAGTATGTCTTTTTATTTTACTAAATTTGGTTTTCTACCATTAAGTCCAGAAGTTATAGTAATTTATAGCATATATTTCTAGATTAAAACATCTCATCTTTTTTTGCGTTGATTTGAGTTTTAAAAATATAAATCCCACAATATTCTGTCAAAACATACAACTGATTTGCGAGACAAAAATTACAGATGAATTATGATGCTAAATTAAATCTAAAGCTATCAGTACTTCTGTGACGAAAATTGTAATGCATTTTGAAATCTTTCAGATATAATTAAATGTGTTACGGCCAAACGAGGAGGCAGAAGTAATTTATACATCAAACATAAAAAGCTTCTCGTAATTCGTCCAGAATGCTATCCAGAATAATTAAAGTTACGGCGTATATTAAATTAGCTTGAGAATGATCCTCATCAGGAACAATTCTCATGCGAGGAAGATATCCCTTCTCTGGAGAGGCGCATCATTCTTCCTTATCTAACGAAGCCCACGCAATGAATCGGCCGCTTCTCGACAAACACCGAAGAGGAACTGCGCCTCCCGGATTATTTGCCGAATCACTTTTTCTTCCTACGACGATGACCTTTTCATCGGTGAAATATGCATGTGGAGACGAGTAACAGTTCATCCCTTTCACTCCCAAATCCTTATTCCCTTTTCGCGATCCATCACTTTCCCTTTGGTTTCAATCCGTTGATCAGATTGCACTACGTTTCTCGTCGGGACAAAAACCAAAACAAATCCCCGTTATTTCAGATCCAACTTTTCAAATCGATATTCAATGGACCCTCCGCCTACGTTCCAAAGTGGACAAACAGATTGGCGACCAAAAGGGAGTTTCACAATTCGTTTCTCCATCGTCATATATGTCCACTTTTAAAGAGGAGGAGTGGATTCGTCTGTGGAATCTAAAGAGGATGGAAGGCCTCTAAGCGAAAAGCGATAGTTCGAAGGAATTTTACGTTTACCGCGGAAAATTTCTGCCAGTTGAAAAGCTATCAGAATTGAAACATTTCGGACATTTCTTAATAACTGCTTTTACATTTACATTATCAGTCTGAAACCGCAAAGTGTTAATTTTTTTAATTATAGAGAAAATAGCAAGTTTTTATCGTTAATATTGTATGTATTTATTACATATAACAAGAGATTACAATAGAGGTATCATCCAATCGTTCGAGTAGTAGTTAAACTTTATCGACAAGAAAACTAAAAAATCCAATTAAATCAGTACTTCCGCTATTCTATAAATGACATAAGATCATATAAACGGCGAAAAGCGCATGAATGCCATGTTAAATGAAGGAGAGACAATCTGCCGGGACTTAAGCCCCGAATCTCCCACCAATGTAATCATAGATTTAAGAATTAGCGGAGAGACTGCTTTGCCGTGGTAGATTCATTGGACAAAGCAATATTAAATGAATTAAGTTCCGGTTTCGAGTCCGTATCCGGATCGACTTGGTCCTAGTCTCGGTTATAACGAACTTTTTCTTTTTTATTTCTTTCTCTAGATATAACATAGTTTTAGCTATAAATAAGCTGCTTTAATAGTGTTGTTTGTAGAAAAAAATGAACAGCACAAGAATTGAAGAATGTGTACCTACAAATAATTAACTTTTCTTATCTTTTACTACATATTTATTTTAAAAAATATTTCCATTCTTTCTTTATATTTATTTATTTTTAATATTTCATTTTATTTATTTACTTTTATTTATTTTCATAGTTAGGTATTCCAGTCTCTTTACCCAATTCATAAGCTTCCCTTTTCTCCCAATGTGGCCAAGCACGGAAATTTCATAATCTGTTCTCTTATTGGACTCACCAATCGGAAACCACTGAGCGTCAGTTAAAGGATCGCTATATTAAGGTAGACTGACACTTTCCGAAATCGTACGAGTCAGAAAAAGATTTAGGTATCAGAAAAAGTCGAACGAGGAAAAAGTCAAGGAATAAATGGCAGTTTACCTCACCGAATATTCCTTCCCAGTCATCCACTTCTTATATCCTCCTTCATATAACTTTGGTCAAAACCTTCTGCCTTTTCGAGGGATTAATAGTGCCACGTCGGCGGAGATATCCTAAATCTCTCTGTCACAACTTCGGAAGCCCAACTTAACACACGCACTCTCCCTCTTCGGATTCACCCAAATGCGCAAATCCCGAACCAAACAACTCGGACGTCCGATGTGCCCCTTAATACTTAACACGGCAACATGAAATAAACTTTCGGATCAAGGCATAAAAAACTTACGAGGGGATGACTTTTTTATTTAACCTTGCGCGCGTATGGTCTGTCACCATGTGAGAGGGATGTCATATTTTTGTATTAAACCGATGTATTTATTTATCCTTCCTGCGGAGGACGAGGATATATAGAGGGCTATCAATTCTGCGATGAAAAAAAGCCGAGAGCGGTGGATATATTTGTGACCTACAGAAAGAACTTGAATACGTTTAAACGTTCGTTATTCAATCTCGACGGTGGGAAATCATGAATAACGGTTTCGCCTGACGACTTTCAGCTTTTCATATATTATTGACTCAAATTTTGTATGGGAGAGCCTACCTTCTGTGGCAACGAAACGTTCTACGAAATATTTTCACGCCAACGAACGAGTTGATAATTTATCTCCTCTAGCGACATTTTCATATGTTAAATGCAAAACTAAGTGGCCACACGTGTACTGTTCCATAGAAAAGACTTATAGAGCGACCATAATTTCTGCGATTCAGTCGGTCATCCCGAAGTATGTTAGAAACCATGATCATTCTCCAATTAATTTCCGTAGAATTTTAATATGATTTATTTCTGCATCATCAAATTGGTCAATAACTACCATTTTTTCTCCTTTCAATTAATGAATTAAACTTTGACAAATTTCAGTTAGCAATACTTCCGTAAATCTTCGGCAATATTAATATAGAAAAGTAATAATATATATATATATATATATATATATATATATATATATATATATATATATATATATATATATATATTCTTATTACTATTATATTACTCACCACCAACCACCACCACCGAAGGCATTAACAGGATACTTACCTGTAATGGAATAGAAAAAACATCAATGTAAACAAGCAATTTTTTTAATTGAAACAAATTTTCATTTTCATTTTCTTTTTCATGGTAAAAACTGATCATATTCATCTTTAGAAATTCAATTATACTTTCTCTGAGGCAGATGAAAATGTAAAGTTCCAAAAAGATATCCTTTTAAGTATATTTCATTATATATACAATTCATTCCAAGAGTTATAAAACAAAGGAAGGAATACAAGGATTGTAAAAATATCTTTCGCAAACTTTCAAGATAACTATAAAGTATTTGAAACACGAAGAAAATAAACCTCAGAAATATATGCTCAATTCCATACACTTAATCAATAATTAACGAACAAATTTCAATATAACTGAACTAAAGAAAAGGTAGATTTATTAACAGCTTTAAATTTACCATTCCATAGCAATATATAAATGCACACATTGTTTGCACACAATATTCAATGAAGTATTTCAATTACAATAGTATTCGGCTTATTGCTTTTATGCATTGATTGACATACAGTTATTACAATTTCCCAAATCTAGACAGCTTAAACTAGTATTGATAAAAATATTATTTTAGTTACATGAAGGTTGAATCTCTCTATTAAAAATAAATAACAATATTTTCGACCACCTACTGCAAAGTAAATACAAAATAAACTCCGAATGTTTTGTATCGTCTTACACCGTAGGCACGAATAAATCCCATGAGTCCCGTGTAACTTGTTTATCTCATAATCATGAAACTGTTTTTCGTACTTAGGATGTATTCACATCGATGATTAAAGTATCTCTGGTACCGAATAACGGATTTTGATTAATTAGCGTATGAACACCTCTATTGCTTCAGTGTGCCCATGAGCGAGAATCGTCATATCACAATTGGCATCTGTTAAAATCAAAGATACCATAAAAACAAGTCCGTTGTAACATGTCACTCGATTTGATAACTCTATCTTTCAATACTTCCAGATATTCCTTAAGTCATTTTTGCTTTACAACCGCATGTATTCAATTTGTAAGTATTTTGGATTAGAAGGTTGAAAAATATTTTTAAATTTTCAAAATTTAACGAGAATCGAGCGTCTTTCCTAGAGATGTACGCAGTTCGTTAAATTGATTAACCAATAAGGGGCAGTAGAATAAGTTGAAATAAATGGTAAACAAAAAAATGGTTATCTAACTGATTTATTAATATATATTTTTTGGATTCAAAAAATCTAAATAATAATTATTAATAAGATGGAAATCATAGATTCGCGATCATTCATTTAATAGTAAATTTATACAATTTTGTTCTATGTCTGTGGTTTATTTTCAGTTACGATTCTTTGATTTTCTCTTCAGTTGCACCTTAGTGGCTAGATGCCATATATAATGTTCTTTCTATAAAGCTCAATATTCCAACACAAAGTGAAATGAATGCACGTGTAAGAATGTGTGCTCTTTTGTAACACGCTCAAATCGCATCGTTGGCTGTTTTGAGATTTTTTCCTTTTCTAAAGGCGTCGACTTTCTTTCCTAATGCCCATTGAAACCAGAACCAGAGACGTGGAATGATCGATCTGTCGTCTTGAACTTGACGTTTCCATTGGCGAGAGTAAGGTCTCCACAAAGTCAAGCTGCATAAGATAGAGTTCACGTTCCAGACCTTCGTAACCGGGTCTTGAAAATAATGAAACCAGTTGACCTACTTACTGAAAGCATTTCCTCTCAATTAAATCTTGTGCCGCACGTTGCAGTCTCTTTATCATTGAAATGGCTCGAGGAGGTTTCAGGCACAAACAATTGTTTCGAATTTCGTTTAATTAAATTGGTCCCACATCGCTACAATTCGTCAATTCGATACCTCGGGTGAGTGGGTCGACAAGTTTTCTTGTAACAAACTTTCTAGAGAGGCTATCGGTAAATCATGCCACCGTCTCGATCATTCGTTTGGATGCCTTTACACTCCTAGGCTTTTTCAAATTTCTTCAGCGTTCACAAGAGTGGTTTCCGGTATGGTTACAGCTTTGAGGGTGATATGGGATATAGTCACTCATACATTTCAAATCTACAATCGGAATCGAAATACAATTTATTTTCTTTGTCATATACCCGTTGTGCTAGTGGAAGGAGAATTGGTTTCGGAAGAATAAACTCCGAAAACGCGGGACATTTCTACCGCATTTTTCTTCTATGACAAATGAATCAAGCATAATGAACTGAATATTTAATCCAGAAATGTATCAATTTATTCCTTTAATCCAACGATAAAATATGTAAAGAATACGACTTTAGAGTGAAAGAATTTACTCCATGCGTATCAATAATTAATCCAATAAATAGTATGCTCTTCAAAGAATTTTATATTTTACGCATAATGACTAGCAACAAAAATAAAACCACAAACATTTAACAATAGAAAAATAGTCATTGAGATTTAAGCAAATAAGAATATAATCTTGATACTGTTGAACGGTGATATTGCCAAAGAATTTATTTCCAGTTACTCTTTGTTCCAATTCCATTCTCATCTACTTTGTGTTATAACAAATATTCAACTATATAGAGATTCTTCCGATATAATGACTATGTAAGATTCATACTAATTACGCAATAAATTAAAAATATAATTGATGAGACATGCAAATACATTTTCATAGCAAATTTATTTATTGTTTTAGATGAGTAACCATTTTAATTAATTCTTGTGCTAGCGCTTTAAATGGAAACATATTCTCTAATAACTCTCTAATAACTTCTTTTTTCAAGATTTTCTACTTATTTTAAACAGAAAATAGTGTATGTATCGTTATAATTTGAAACAAAAAATATTTACTGAATGATTGAGAGACAGAAATTCCAGTGAATGGAAACGCAATGAACATTGAATTCCTCGAATTGAATTCATCGAAGAGATAAATATCCAAAAGTATCCGTCCAGGCGAATGTTTCTCAAACCAAATTATTGCTGAAAAATGAGAGAAGGTGAATAACGCTATGAAGGCAATATCGTTTGTATAGTCTGCTTGATGTTTGTGGATAACCACATTGATATCCTGAGCACTAATGAAATTGTCTCTCCCAGTCGCAAGGGAGATGCCACAAATTTGTGAAACGCCAGATAGAAAGATAGATACACCCTTTATTGACGTGGTTAGGCTAATGTGGACCTCTCTTCCAACTAATCTCCTATGTCGTCATAATATACACAAAGATCCATTGAAAGCATAAAGAAAGAGTACAGAGTAAGAAAACATCTTTGCAACTGAAGGTTGGCAAAGAAAAAAGTCACTTTGCGGGAAAACACTGACAGAGAAAAAAGGCGAAAAAAAAAATTCACCTAAAAATGGTGAAACCCTAAAAGGTAATATCCTAAATAGGTTATATCCATGTAATAAAGTTACAAAGAATAAATAAAGGATAATCAAAACAAAAATCTATATTGCATAAGTATAAAAAAATAGGTGTTTAAAGAGACGAGTGATAACAGAAAACAAAATCTCTAATCTCCAAATAATGAAATTAATTAAATAACATGATGAATTTTTATAAATTAAGAAAATAAGTAATATCTAATAATTATGGTTCCAGTTACAGATATTCTTTAAATAAGCAATAATCATATCAGAAATATACGTAGTCGCATTTCATAACAATTTTTTTTTTCATTTTAGCGAGAGAGAACTGATATAAAAAGTTATGTTAGATACATGGAATATGTTTTAAAAATTAAGCCCATTTCTTACATAGAGACATTACAATATTATAAACGGGCGTATTTTTAAGGAGGACAAATATCATATTTTTGGATACTGTAATCTACTATTTGCATTTATCAATATGCCAGCCATCATAGCAGTGTAAAATATTTGAAAGTGAGTCATTGCTAAGGCATGTATTTTGATCAATAAGTTCCTCAGAATCTCAATATTTTTTATTTCCTTCTATAAAAACTGTTGCTAGCGACGAAACAAACCATCATTATTAGCTTCAGTATCAGTTTACGCTCATTTGTCTTTTCGTAGATAACAAGGAGTATATGGGTATCACCTATTAAAAGAAAATACTGACAGAATCCACGGAATTCAAACAATGTTTTTCGGCCCTAAAAAATATATGCGAATAAAATGAGAAAAACGTCACGTGGACGGGGGAATTCTTGTCATTCTTTACTTGACGTATAACAGGAAACTTGTTTTGCCTTTCCGTTGAATCCATTACACAGATACAGGTAGGGGGATCGATGAATATTCAACATTTGTAATAAAGCCGCCTCACCCAGCGGCCGCCCGAGAACCATCCTTTAATCCCTCCAACCAAAAAAACAAAACTCTTCCCATCCACCTTTCGAAAGAAAAGGCTTCGGGAGAAAAATAATACAGAAGAACTCCGCGATGCGGTTTGCGAATTTGGGTCAGGATGACAGTAACAATGGTGGAGATGGGAGCTGAGATAGTTTTAGGGAAATAAAGAGGGGCTTTGGCAGAGACAGGATGCGAAACGGTTGAGGGAACAGGGACGGACAGCGGTCGTCTGGTGAACGAACGCCCACCTCGAATTCCTACATTCCGAAATTAATTCCCTCCCGTGCTGTTGCTGAACGCAGGTCTATTCAATTAATGGGGTAGGTTTTAGTTGAGGTTAGGGGTAGAATGCGTGGTATTGACGGGAGAGAGCTAACGGGCAGTAGCAATGCCCTCAGACGACTCTCTCTACCTATTTATGCCGCCCAATCCTTTCACTCCTCAGAATGCCCTCTCTCATTTTTATAGTGACATTCCTGTGGGAACGATTCATTAGCTTTCATCTCCTTTTTATATATCGCGATTGATTTTCGCCACATATGAATAGCAATGCAGGATCCTTAAGAACGATTAACCTTTAAAGAAGTGGTCATGGTACCCTCCAGCTTAATAGATAGCATCGCTCTTTATATATTCGCAATGCAAAAAGCTGTGCAGATACATCTGTGCTAAGCAAACTTCGATGTATCCACAATATTATACAAGTCTATCTTCTTTTGTACATATTTAATTGTGATTTTATGGAAGAAATTATTATTCCTGTCCACCATATACTTATATCTTTCTGACTGTAGGGAGAAAAGATAAACTTCATTAAATTATTTATTATTTATGCATTCAATTTAACTTTACAGTCAACAAAAATTATTTTTTTCATAATAACTGTCATCCGCAAAGAGGATTTTTGCCTCGTTTTTCTTCATTCCTTTGACTAGTTTTTTCTAGCAACGATGGTTTCTTTCTTTCTAAAGTAATCTGCAAGAATCCTCTTTCTTTCAAGATTCTTATAAATGAGGTTCTCAGTTAGAACTGTGATTCTGAGACCAGTCCTATTTAGTGCAACAGAGAGCTAAAAAAAATAACCGTTTTTATTCTAAGTGTTTCCCTCCACTGATTCGCGAGATATAGTTGCTTATATATGCCATCAAAAGTAACATATTAGTAACTTGCTGTTACGGCTAATTAGTGGCAGCGAAAATGCTGCGGGAACTGGTCGTTATTTTGATTGCTCGTGTTACGCAGCGATCGCGGCCTATCATCGGATTATTTTTCTCTTCGTTTAAGATATCCTAAATGAATATATTTGCCTTTTATAAATCCAGCGCATATAAAACCCCCCGCATAACTTGTGACCATATCCCTCGAATCAGTGAAGGGAAACTTAAGGCAAAAAAGGTTATTTTTTTATATTCAATTCTCTCTTACGCTAAGCAGATCCCGTCTCAAAATCGCGATTCCGCCTGTGAAACTCTCCTTATTAGACTTCCTCTCTCACAAAAGAAACTTTGATATTTCCCACAAAATAACGTGTATTTCTTATACTGATAATTTAATTTAAAATTGATCTTTTGGATATGCTCTCATTAAAAATACAAAACGAACAATCCAAGATATGGATCACTTTTCTAAACTAAATGTCGCATTTATAACACATTACCATAAAAATTATATAGCTCTTAATACAAAAGGAAAATTGCCATCTCATCAATCACTCTATGCTTCCTGGTAAATACGAATTTCTTGCTGTAAATTAGAGATTATGGGTTTGTGACCGAACAAATTTTTCATCGCAGTAGCAAGTTCTCTTGAGCAGATTGCGTGCCATGAGCAATAAGCATAAAAGTTGTTTACGAAAGAATTCACACGAAGCCATAAACAGTCCCATGATATATCGATCTCTTAGTGAGCAAGCAAGTGAAAAATAACGCAAGAAAACAGGTCTAACGGTGTTTCATCTTGACGAGAAATGTTAATTTTAGGATTTTTACGTAGAATAAATAATTACCCAATATTGGGTTTCTCTTTTCACGTTCCTAAATCTTTCTCAAATTCCAGCTATGATTGAGGTTGTCTGTTTTTAAATGGTCCCTTAAATTTTGATGAAAATTTTCAGAATTCTTCATCTTCTTATTGCACTATTATTTATCCTAGTTTAGGGTATTTATCTGAAGATATTTTGTAACTATTCGGAAAACTATTTTAAATGTATTTATATTTTCAAAACATTCTGAAGTATTAGATACTCAAAATAATAGAGTTAAAGAAAATTCAGAGTAAACATTCCATTCTTCGTCATAATGGATAGCTTTTCATTTCATTATGAATATTCAAGTCAGATAATTGAATTAAAATACATTGAAAATCTTATAATTGAGAAATTGTGAATTATTAACCTTGTAGAAGCCGGATCTTTCTTCTATCACTGGCAGTTCACCTGTCAAATTTCATCCGTGTTTGTCAAAATTAGAGATATCAGTCTCACAGTTATTAACTTTGAAAACATGATTTAGTAATTGTTAATGACTGACAATAAAGCAAATTTTCTAGATTTCCTCTTTCCTTTTAAGAGTTCCCCAAATTAGTTTAATTTTAAGGAAACCTTAGTCTCCTAGTTGGTTGGGTGCAATCTCTTAGATAATCTTTCACTAATTCTGCTACACTAGTTGTGATTCATACAATGACTCTGAAATCAGTGATAGATTTTACAAAGAGTGAAATATATAGCGCAATTTTGGCACAGAGGAAGATAACATTATGAGAAAAACTCATTCCGAAACTTCAGTATACTTGACTTTGCAATAATAGATTTCAAAACAATGCTAAACTTAAAAACGACAAAGGTCACGAGTCATCTGGATGGCTATTACGAAGAATAACGATGTAGGATATGAGTCGCATAAGAGATTCTAAATCCGACAGAATAGTGCAATTTATATATTTAAGAGAATAGGGGTGAAATATAGCATGAATCGCTCTCCACGAGCTCAAGCGCCAGTAAAATTGCATGACTTTCAATTTTAGTACCCAGTCATCTCTCAGATGACGAGCGACCGCTGCCGGGTTGAGTTAGGTGCATGAAAAGAATTGGAAACTTGGTCTTATTGGAGTCCAAAAGGAATGTTCTTATTTGTACTAAATATGACTAATATATTTACGTGTTTTTGGATATTTATAAAACGAACAAAATTACAGCTAAAATTTTATTGAACCAAAAGAAGAGTTTTCGCAACTTATGACATATCACCTACTATCATTTGGTGCATGAGTTACTTGTGAGAAAATAATGTTTCACGGGCAGTATATACTTTCGAAATTATGGATTACGACGCTTACGATTTGAGTTTATTTACCCTAATTAGACAAATAGCAGCATTTATTCATTAGGTCCTCATTTAGTAGGTAATTACTTAAAGGAGTATTCTTGGTGCCACAAGAGCTGTTTCAGCTCACCTTTTCCGCATAAGCTCCCAGAAACATTACGCTTTCATTGACGCGAACCTTTTCGTTTTTGGCCTCTGACGTCAGAAACTCTCCACGCGGTGATATTAAAAAAAGTAACATTCACCGCTGAAGAGGACCATTACTACTCCTTGCTTGTCCTCCTCCCGAACCCCACGGTGTATCTCGCCATAAAATATATATTAGGGAGATTCGTCTAGTTTAGCTTTCTTTGTGTTTTCCCACATTGCCGTCTTAACTTAAAATATTCCAGTCTCTGCCAAAATTGCTGGAAAAAAATGTCATCTCCTCCCACTTTTCTTACCTCTCTCCGAAAAATTCTTCAATTAACCCTGTTAGCGATGTATTTAGCCTCATTCTTGCTATGATGGAGCTGACGTTTCTCTTTGAACCTGAGCTATCTCTAATTAAGGCAGTCCGTTCTTTGTCCGCCGGCCACTCTGACTAAAATGGCTTACTACTCCCTTCTTTCCCATTCATTCCCGCTCTCCTTTAGAAAAGGATATTTTTTGTCGACCCCTCCGAGTGGAAAACGGTCTCTCCATTTGTGATTCCATCTGTTAGTTTACCTCTTTTGTGGCCAAATATAACCTAATAAACCAATTCAACAATTCAGAAGTTTAATTTTGAGTACGATTACTGGACTAAAAAAGACACTTCATGTCGATATCTTTTATTACTGAACGAAAATCTGGTTGAATTCTTGGAGTTATCTTAAGTTCGACCTTCAGCATTAATGATCTACTGAGGTGAATATTGTTGGATATTTTCTGCTGCTAAATCAGAACTTCAGGATGAAGTTACCTCCGTTTAAAATTAATACAATAAAAACTAAGTAAATAGCTTCGTTATGAATGGTAAACGGATGGTTTTAATGCGTTGTGCGGAGAATATTGAGAGCAGCAACTCTGAACGTTGGCCACTGAATGGAACGTTGACCACTGAATGAATCCCCTACTTATAGTATAATCTTTCATGTTCTAGATTCCTTTATAAATAAAATGAATCTTTCTCCATTCTATGAAATATTTACCACTGATTAAAATGCGGCGTATTATTGTGTCTCATAATTAATTACTTTAATATTCCCTTGAACATTTTAAAATAATACTTAGCATTGCGTTTGATTTCCAACCTCTGTAATTGATATGAAGAAATTTATGCGACTTATATTGTTTTTAAACCATTAGTATCCTTACGATATTCTAGTTTATTTCCTTCTTGGGCTACCGCGTGATTCTGAAATTTCATTTTCTGAAGCGATTTGCAAGTTTTCTCCATCTCTTTAGCTGGTTTCGCCGCAATTAAAACAGATTATGAAATATGCGGTCTGCCAATGGGTTAAAGTTTCAGCAGTTAATGATGTGTGCGTAATCTTAAGTTCCGCTCTTTCCCTTGTAAAGTCCGATTACGGAAAAGTATAAATGCCTCCAATTTCTCCTGGAATTAAGGGTGAGAGGGAGTGAAAGACGCAGTTTCTCTTTGCGTTGGGAGTCTGCGTTAAGTAGGGAGGAAGGGCATGAGGAAAAAACAGCGAGGGTTATGGCGAGATTAAGGGTTGATCGGCAAAATTTGCCAAAACTCATTAGTTGCGAGTTGTTGCCCATTATGGAGTTTTTGCTCGCTTTATTGCCTGGGAATAAAAATTCTTGGGGGATATTTTTAATAGTTTGGGGATGAATATGGCAAAACGATTAAGGTCACATGGAGATGAAAGCTTGGATGCAAATGGAGAGATCACCCTGTGAGAGGGAAATGCTTCAAAGTTTTTTATAGGTTATAATAAGGTGACGTAATTAGATCGAATGGACCGGAGGATGAGAGCTAATCACCTGGATATCTGGAATTGGATTCTATAGAGTTCTTCCATTATCACTATTTAAAGAAGCGCTTTGCACAGTTAAATGGCTACGTAGCTCATTATTTAGCATACAATGAAGTATATCTAGGGATACAATTCCACTAGGTTTAGTACCGATAAGTAGTATGATTTATCTCATCCACAGTAATCTTTGGAAGTAAATTAATAATGTAGCTTAGATGGAGTGTTCGAAAAGGGATAAAATATCAGTACATGCGTTCCTAATTAGGGATTTTATTAGATATTATGGAAAAGAAAAAGAGGATTTCGCTAGCGACGCAATAGTTTTGAAAAGAGGAAATGGTAATAACTTCATCACAATTTTAATCACTTGAATCGCAAAATATCATGATGTACTGAAGTTAGTGAGAAATAGATTTCGAAAATGCTTCCTAAAAACTACACATCTGCCTCTTTCAAGTTTTAAAAATACAAATATTAAGTTTAACGATATCTAATTCGACAGCTTGAACTATCCTCATCCTTTTACTGTTAAAATGTGCGGTAGAAACGAAATAATTTGTTAACTTGAAATTTATCGTAATTCTCAGAAACCCAGCGAAAATTTCTTTACATATTTCGTCTTTTTGGGTGATATTTTTTCCAATATATTACTCATGTTTTCTTTTTCCCAATCCAAAAATGTAATTACATAATTCGAATAATAAAAGGAGCTAAATACCTTGAAGATGCAAATGATAAATGGAAATGGAAAAGTATGACATGATTGGCAATTAAACCCGCCTTTTCCATTGAAGTGATATATTTTTATCTCTTTCAATTTGAAGGTTTCTTTCAAATTTTGCACAGGCATAAAACTTACATCTAAAGAATTCAATCACTGTTAGATGACATGGATAAATATTATTCCAAAACATAAAATTTTATTAATAATTGCGTAAGGATAATCGGAACTGCCAAGGTAAAATGAAAAGGATAGAGTGAAAGTGAAACTGTTATTTTTGGCTATCAACACCTGGCTCTAGAGCACGGGTCATGGACGTGGAGGAAGCAACACGAGGGACCCTAAGCCACTTGGGTTTTCATACACAGAGACACTAGGTAACGGGAGGGTCACCTGCCCGCTATAACCCACGAGGAAAGAGGGAGAGGGTGGATCAAATAATGGATCTCTTACATCGGTGGTCCTGGGCGATTTCTCTAAGGGATTAACGCACAATGTTGACAAAACATCCCAAGAGCCCTTCCATGGGTCGAATATATCAAAAGAAACAAATTAGGTGATAAGAGAAACAAGGTCTATCACGCACTCGTGATAAAGGTCAGAAGTGCTGGATATGAATCAGCTCCATTATATACACTAAAATTATGATTTTCATAATAAAGAAGTTCGCATTTAAGTTATAAGCAATAATATTTAGCCATTTTTCCTTAGTTTTTTTGGCGTATCCGTTCGGAAATTGTAAGGTTATTTTTAGTTTCATTTACTTCAAACTTGTTCTCTTACGATTTTCCTTGTGTTAATATCTAAATTCATCATTCAGATAATTATCTGATTAACCGAATTATTTATTTCTTTTTAGGATTAATTTATTTCTAAAACAGAACTAGAGAAAATTTACTTGCAGTTATCTGCTCATAATGACAACAAGAAAATTATAAATTATAACTTTGATCTTTATATTTCATTAAAATTTTGTAACGACATGTTTATATTTTCATTCTTCCTCAATATTCCATTACCTTCTATGCGCCAATTAGTTATAATTAGACTTTTAAACTTGGCAACTAAAAATATTCTCTTCCATAATTTCAAAGTTGTCTTCTTCGACTATCGGTGTAATATTTTCGCCACAATGTTCGAGGAATTCTACGAATATATTTTTTAATATATTACATTGAGTGGTTAGCAATAAGAAAAAGACTCAAACTAAAAATAATCATTTGTAATATCAGCATCTTTTCATCAGTACTTCAAGAAGATGTAAGTTATTTTCATGCATGTGGCAAGAGGTTGATGAGTATGACAGCCTTTTAAATCTATGTATTCCCGTAACTGATAAAATTAGCTTATTGCTTTCGCAGAAATTGAAAATTTCTTTTATTTCGTATCCATGTTAATAAACATATATATATATTTAGAAGCGACATATTTTAAGCAAGTACCATTCGTAATTACCTTCGAAAACTGTATTTCAAGGATTAATTTCCTACGTATATGAGGAAGGTGGGCATAAAAGTAACACCCATTTTCAAATTTTACATAAATGACATGCTACCACTGCTACAAACAGAGATTGGATTCGGTCGAAGAAAGAAAGTGATCCTTGAATGTGGGCTGCGAAGAAACTGTGTACACTGAGATGAAGGAAACGAGAGAGATGTACGGGCGTAAAGCCGAGAGGAATGAAAGAAGACTCATAAAAAAGGAGGAGGGTTGTGGAGGGAAGAGGCATAATTAGGACAGCAGGGTGCCAGGAGATGAAGAAAAGACTTTGGAAGCGGTGAAAGCGACTTACGACGGCGGATGAAGATTGAAAAGCAGGTTAGGTGGTGAAGAAAGCGAATGGGGGTGTGGCAATGATGAGGAAGTCCTCAGAGGGAAGACAGGGTTGGCTGGAGACGTTGAAGGTTATACGAGGAAGGTAATGGGAGAGGGAGGAACAATGCCTGGGTCTCCGTCATCGTGGGCAAGGAGGCGAAATCGAAAGGGAGAGCGTCTCGAATGAGGCTGAGTGGAGAAAAATGCAGGGGAGGAAGGGAGAAAGTGAGGAGGCTAAGGAAGAGAAGGTAAAATGCTGTGTTGGTGGCACAAGAATGGTAGGATTGGATGCTGTAAATTGGCAGTTAACAACTGAAAGAAAGGATTTAAGCCTTACGATACTAATTTTCACTTGTATAGGAAGGAAAAATTAGTTATCATTCAATGTAAACCAACTTTGTGAAGTTAAATTGCGTACAGAAGCTACAATTCTTTAGAAAATATTTGATGGAATTGTAATAAAAATAATTTCCGTTTCAGTTATTATAAATAAAATAAAATTTCCGAAATTTTATTTCCAGGTAATGTTGAATCCAAAGACGAAATGATTTGAAGAAAAAAAGAGAGAGGGTATAGATTCTTTATCCTTGAAGATAAGTTAACCACCGATAAATATATTATGAAATAATTACGCGTATCCATGATTACCAAATGATTGGAACTCGTGAATGAGTGGAATAAAAGGAAGCAATCAAAGAAATGATGCCACAAAGATAGAGCAATTACGACAGTATGATTTGGTTGATTCGGTTGGGTTTACGATTGGGTTGGGTCGATGACGAAGTAAAACGATGGAGAAATAAGAAACTCAAGTGAAAAGGATCAAAGAAAATATTTTGACAGTGAATTGATTGGGAATAATTATGAGAAGCGATGAGACTGGATAAGAAAAAGAAAAAAGGTAAATTTTGGAGTAGGGAGAATTCATTGAAAAGAGGCGATGCGATCGAATGACTAGGATTCAGTGTATCACTGGACGAGGGAAAACATGAGAGTAATCTAAGCGGGTAATTAAGTGCAATGCAATCATGTCCCTAGGCGACTTTAATTAACGTCGGAAATCCTCAATTATATTAATCCCTTGAGATAAAAATTGCCAGCGGATCCGAGAGGCGAAGGTCAACCTTTGACATGTTAATAGTGTGCTTTGTTTTAATGTCCTCAATTTCCTGACGCACTTCGTAAATGTTTGCTCAAATCAAACGAGCGACGTTATCTGATATTTAATAATTTTTTACGATTTTTAGAGCATAATGATATTAATTACACACCTGTGTCTGTGTATACCATGTAGGTTAAATTTTAAAATATCCGTAACTGTAATTAAAACCTCCATCATCCTGAATATACATATCGCATTCCTTTATTCCCAATTTTTGATCATAAAAAGACTGGGTTATTGGTAGTAGACGTAATTATAGTTACCAATTTATAATATTATAAACTTTCAATCTATGCCATATTTTCAAATTCAAAAGTATCTAATGATAAAAAAATTAACAGTGAGTTAAAAAGCAATACTCATAATAATAAATTATATTTGAATGTTATTATCCAACTGATCGAAAAACACAGTCCGAAAGACGAACCGACAAGATTTTAATGCAATGGTTTCTTTTAAGGATAGTACTTTATCAATACCCTAGTCTTTTGCTTTTGTAGAATCTTCATTTCTATGCTAAATGAATTTCTAATAATGGCTACTGTAGCATTGATAGATTCATCAGAAAGATTATGAACATTCCAAAAACTTCAATTGAATAAGACGGCTTAAACATGTCATGTTAAGTTGAAAACCTCCCTTACATCTAAATAATATAATATCTAATTTAAACAATAGTTTTGACAGTAATCCTTGTGTGTTCTGTGATAAGAACGAGTCAGTATTTTTGGTAAAATTTATAACTTCGAACATCTGGTATTCGTTATGTGCATAGTCATATACATTATGCAAGTAAGTGCACAAGTTTCTGAGAAGCAGTTTATTTGTATTCATATATATCTAATATTAGTTCCCAGAATTGCGAAGGTATAGTCGTGGAAATGCGTATTTCAAGATTTCTCATGTCACGTAGTTTTACCTTAGTTTACAATTTTACGAAGCTATCGTTCTCAAAAGTTAACAGAAAGAGGCAGCCAGGGCAATTCACGCTATGAGCAATCACTGGAGCGAATAATTCGAGCGACTGCCATGGAGATATCGAATCGCGACGCAGAACTGGGGCAAGTAATGAAAACATTTGTTGACAATGCTAAAAATAACACTTTTTTGCCACTGCTGTCGTGTAACAGTGTCGACACAGACAACGAGTAAACACGCGACACGACATTCCTTGAGCAAACATTTTCATGAGAAGGAGCCTTGCTTGGATTTTATATATATCCAGCATGAAAATACCTCTTGCATAGAGTTGGAAAGGGATAACGCAGAAAAGAGTGAGTCTGGAAGGCATTAGAACGTTTAAATAGTCATAAATGGCGTCAAAAGATTCCATTGCGGATGTTGTCGAGGAAAGAAGTCCGAGAAAAAGAATGTAAATTTATGTCAAGGCTGGTTATTGGAGAAGGCCTTAAAGATTTAGCACAATTTTAAAAACCGGTAAATTTTCATGACCTTGCTGAGAATGGTTCGGTCGGTTTTTGTATGGAAAGTTCTATTAAAATCCCCAACCCTCTACCAAGTTGTGAAGTTACAATATGCGCTATGAATTTTTCTTATGAAGTGTAAAATAATTTACATAAGTAATTTTTTCCATTTCAGAAAAACCTGGATTTCTGTCGAAATTAATCTCATTTCAGTGAACTTTCGATTATCTATAAGCGATATACCAGTTTTTAGGATTTTTCGTAAATGTTTTATTTAAATTTTCGTCCATTTTCCGCGGGAAAAAGAATTCAAGAACTGAAAACTAAGGTAAATGCATGTTTTAATGGAAGTAACAATTACGTAAAACCTCTTTAAGGAAGCAGGAGAAATACTACTACAGTAACAATGCCGCTGCCAAGAAAATTGCGGTCGGGTGCAGAAAATCCTTGAGTCTACCAAACAATGAAAAATAACCGACTATACGTAACCATATAAAAAGAAAAATGTTAAATCATTCGTGTTTCCTGATTATTTGTACATCTTCTCCCCTTCATTTTGCTGAATATAGGATTTATAACTGTTCAGAATCATATTTTTTATGTCACACGTAACTTTTGACATGAAACTAAGAACTATTTAGCAATATCAGCATAAATATATTAGGAATTTTAAATCTTGAACATTCATTTCTTAAATATCAACGGATAATATTACTTCTTTGGGATCTCTGAATCAAAACTCAACTAATTTTGGATAACTTTTAAATTATACTTAAATTTCCTTGTGCACTTCAGATCTATTTGTGAGATGAGATTAGATTTTCCATATCACATACCACATATCACCACATAATGATCACCTTAAAATTAATTCCAATTTCATTCGTCAAAATCAGCGAATTCTCTCCTACGAAATTTCAACTATACTATTATCATTTTGTTAATAGTCCACCTCAATTTATTATAAATATAAATATATAAACATTTTAACCTTACAATCTACCCATACAATGAATCTCTCTAACAAGGTGAATCACGGGCTGTAGATGAGATCAGTTTAGCGTAATAGAGAATTGAATATAAAATATAACCGTTGTGGATATCGTGATAGTGCGAGTAGTAAGCCACTTATAGCAACACAAAAACTCTTATCATACCTCTAATTAAACATACGATACAATAAGTATAACAAAATTAACTGATCCACCAGTGGGGTGAGAGTTAGATGAGACAAACTGACTAGCTATAATAGCGGAGGTGAGCGGCAGCCATCTTGGTGATTGACGTCACAGGATATGAAAACTTAATTTTGTGGAAAAAAATTCTTTTGTAGATAGAATAGGATTTGAACCACTGTGGATGAACTTTTGGAATTTAAACCAGACACTCGAACCACTCAGCCATTTGAATGTTATGGAAACCTTAAAAGAAGTAGGCTATAATTCAACAGAATGGTTACGTAGGCCACTGCATGCGCCCTCCAGAAAATGACATACAATATGATGAATGCAATTACATTTACATTAATATTCCGCGAGCCACCGTATGGCGTGTGGTAGGGGAAATGAGCACCGACAGTACCGATTTTATTTAACTATCTTCGATTGTTAACTTTTATAGACCTGCAATTGCATTCCAGCGTAAGCTGATAAGTTTCCGATTGGTTTGCGGCGCATTAATAACAGTAAAATATATTCATTTAGAATATCTTAAACGAAGAGAAAAATAATACGTTGATAGACCGCGATTGTAGCGTAACCTGAGCAGCCGAAATAAACGGCGGTTTCCCGCGATGTCATCGCTGCCGCTGATTGGCTGCGAAAAAAACTTAACAGCAAGTTGCTAATATGCTACTTTTGATGGCATATTTAAGCAACTATATCTCGCAAACCAGTGGAGGGAAACAATTAAGACAAAATCGGTTATTTTTTATAATCAATTCTTTGTTACGCTTTAAAGGTCTCCTCTCAAAATCATGATTCCAACTGAAAACCTCCCTTTGTATTCGGAAATTACATAGAAAAAATAAAAGAGGAGTTGGGAATAAAATAGATATAATGATTCTGCGGACATTACAACCCGAGCTTACACGTTAGATATTTTATAAATATGATATTGTTTGTAAGGGAGATCAGATCCGTGGGAAGGAAATCATTACGGCTTAGAGATGTAAAATATTTGCACAGAGAAAAATAGAATTACGAATGAATTCCTCTCAAAAGACAAGAGAAAAACTGGAAGTAAATTCCATTTAGAAACAGGTTACCCAACCCTTGCGTCATCCCCTTTCTTCATCTGAATTTTCATTTTTATTTAATTTTTTTTTCTGAGAGAATATGCTCTAACAATCCTTCATCATTCCTCTTTATAAGAGATGCCTAAGGCACTAGATGGAGTGCGCAGGGATAGTGTAGCGCATCCCTCCTCTGTGATCTGCTAAAAGAAGGATGTAAATGGGAGGGATTCTCTCCCTCTCATCGGTAATGGAGCATTTTTGATGTTCTTCTTTTTAAGAGCTGCAGGTTGTGAAAGAGAGGAGGAAAGACACGTGGAATGTTCTCCGCGGCGTGGCTAATTCGTCAGAGCATCAGTGAATTTTTAGATCTCTCTCCCTCCCTCTCTAGCCTTTCCTCACCTTTCATATCAACGCAGAGGAAAAAGCAGATGAGACAATGACGTGCTAATGCCTCCCATACGCGCGCTCACGCAAGCACTGGAATATTTCGTTTTCTCTCTTTTTCGATTCAGTTTCCGAAAGGATTACCATTATAACTTTGTTTACGCCGACCAAAAGCCGTTATCTTGTAAAGATAAACCATTAGGGCTGATGGGAAGGAGATCTTCTTTTCGTATAGTATTAGCGTTAGCGGCTTTGGGATTAATTTGGGCAAGAACAAGCTCACGTACTGCCGCGGTTCGATGCGTTTTTCGTTGCGTATGTATGTCAGGGGCATGTATTTACTTCTCTACTTAAACCTGCGTTATCCAAGTAGTAAGGAAATATGTTTATGCTGAGTTTCTGGGTTGTTAACGGATCTCACAGATCTGATAAACACAATATGAAAGGTAATTTTCGAGATAATAAATTTAAATAAATAAAATGTTTCCGAAAGTTAACACCGGAATATTTGGCATGAAAGAAGTTTCTCATCTGTTTGAAAAAGAAATTTTGAACTACCGTTGGTGTTTAGATAGCTCAAGGGATACTTTATAATACCAATAACTTGGAACTGTAAGATTTTCGTCCAATATTTTCATCACCAAGCACGAATAAAAAAATTGAAACACCATATTTCACAATATGAATATTTATTCATATCTGTAATGGAGGATAAATACTTCTTGAAGAATTTAAATTTATCATAGTAATTCTTTGGATCGATTTTTCAAAGGGATTTATTAATAATTCACATTTATCATAATTAACTTCTATAACAATGTTAAGAGATACACCATTTATATTATTTAGAATAGACTACGTAGCTTTTAGTTTTAAATTAAAACGCAGTTGAATGTAAATAGATGCTATTTGAATCACCCTCTTGTTTAAATAACGAAGTACAGTTTAATACTCGTATTCGAAAATTATTTGTTGCTTGAGTTCTTTAAATATATTATTTCGTTGGTATGTTTATTTATAACTTTTTATTATATGTTTATATATAATATATGTCTATTATATAACTCATATTTGTATTTTCACGCATATTACTTTCGAGATTGATATTTGCATGTTTTCTTTTGCAGTGAAAATGATTTCAGTACATGAAGCGACACATATCTTGGCTTAAATTAAGTGTTAAAAATAAACTTGAAATTACTTTTAATTATAAAAATGGAAGGAATTAAAAACTAGAGTCTTATTAATATACATTTCAAAAATTCAGAGGAAAATTAGAAAATGTAGACAATATTTCGTTCATAGCCTCATAAATTAGATAAAGGCATCTGCCGTCCTTCCAATTCTCTAGGTGACGTTTTACTTGACGTGAGACATTCTCTTTTTCTCAAGGGAAATCCAAACGTCAGTCGAAAGCCTGCGATCTACGAATGATACGTCTGCGGTTGGTTGAAGACGAGGATTCAGAGGCGTAGAAATCATTCCGAGGTCTAGGCTTGGACGAACATCATTATATTGTGATAAGCCTAAAAAAGTACATCATCTGCACTACTTGGTATGGAATTGAGAGCATACGAAGGCCGCAAACTCTGATCAAAGAAATTTAGTGACGCAGCACAAAGCTTTTAAAGTTTCAAGTGAAATATTCTTCGAAAATCACCTGAATATAAGAATAAGAGGAAGAAAAGAGTTCTGAAAATTTTAATGAGAAAGTTGGTTTTCTCATTACCTTACAATGAAGACTTAGATTAAAATAGTCCACTTTTATATCGTGAAAAAGAACGCTATAAATTTACCCATATAATAATCATAATATTTATTGCTGTACTCCGGGTACTAAAACCACTAAGAGCAAGACGTTAAGACTAATTCGAGATGTTATAAAATAAAACATCAGGTTTAGACAGTTAATTTAAATAACACAACATTTTGTAGCCAAATTACTAAAGAAAACAAAAATTTTATAAGCATTAAATACACGTGGTACTTAAAGCTAATCTGTGACTGAGGTACAACAAAACCTAAATATTTCGTTAAACTATTCTATTTTTCTTAATATTTTTGATTTCACAAATCCTTTGCCATATTCATATTTTGCAGACTTACCTATTAATTCATAAAAATATCTCGAGATCTTAGAATGATCACGATAAATAATATCAATTTGATTTTCCCAGAGAGAATATGTCTTCTATCTTATCTACAGTTAACTGATAAGAATGAAAAGAAATAATATGGGCGTTAATATATGGCTTAAGAGGATGTCAATAACGGTACATTAATAAAGTAAAAGATTTAGTTCACAAAATTATGATTTGCATTGCGACCGGTTCTTAAGATTTAGATGGAAATTATCGTATAGGACGATAAAACGAAGGAAACTTGTAAATTTAAAGAACACGAAAGAACGATAAAAGAGCCATGGCTCAAGAAGAGAGACGCCGAGAGAGAGGAAGAGGAGAAGAAAGAATGGACGCCTCTGATAAGGATTAGAGCGTCCCATGAATAATTTATTTGTTAATTCATAGCACCCATTCTATCTCGCAAGGCATAACGAGGACAGGGAGATAGTGAGTGATGCATTGTGTCAGACTCCTCGGAAGTCCGTCCTGCAGAAGGCGTCGGATCGCCTGTGAGAGGAAAAACGACAGCTCGACTGAGGGCGTAAGGTGGGAATTAAGTGCGAGTCACTTGGATGGAAAGGAGCAGAAAAGTTGGGGATGATAAAGATAGGAGCTATTTATGGAAACTCGAGGGTGGGGGATTGCAGTGGAAGTATTCGGGGAAAAGTGATGGAGTTGCCGTTGGGAAAATATGCAGAAGAGACGGGAGAAAGGGATCGGATGGGAATCCGCATTCACGAGGGAAAACGAGGCGGAGGGTTATAAAGGTGATGCGTCCAGAGGAAAAGGTGCCTTTTGAGTTCGATTCCTACCAAAAGACTATGCTCCTAGTCACGGAAGACCTTAAACGAGTCCTTTTTTCGTTTTTCCGCCTTTTTTTTTCAAGGGAAAGGAACGCCGCTTGGGGAAGTTTTTTCACATGCCATGAGAAAACGGGCTGCTTTAATATTAAAAAGATTCCGTCAACGTGCTACATGGAAACTAATAAATGGCAGGAGCGATAAGTTATACGGCCAATGGCAGCTGGATATTCATTTCTTTCTCTCGCGATGCATATGATTTCTTTCACGCTCATGCCGGACGAATGACAAGCATGTCCGTTCGATCGATACATCTGGTCACTTTTCAATGGCCTTTTGTTGCCTTTTTCCTTTCGAATATTAGATTATGCAGAGAGATGCAGCGCTTTTTCAAAAGAAGCTGCATTGCTTTATACGCTAAGAAATTTTATAAAGTGAGTAAATTGATCATATAGAATCGACCTTTACTCTGACGTCGACTACCATAGAGGAAACAAATGATTCTTATATACATTTTCTTTGAGAATTATATTTTTGACTTATTTAAATGTTCGTAAACGTAGATAATATTATAAATAACTATAATTTATTTGTTTAGATGGTCCGTTATTTTCGAATGCTTCATGAACTCATTAAGTGTTCTCTCCATCCAACCGCGGATATTTTCAGCAGCGATGATGTCATTGTAGTCGTATTTACACTTACCGATAGAAAGGGTCTTACGTAAGCCCTCTCTGAATTAGAACGCGAATGTATCTGTATTTTCACTCGTGGTAATAAAAAAAGCGGAAAATACCAAAGAAGAGAAAATATTTATGTACAGATATTCCATAAACCTCATGGATGGTACGGAGTTCACTGGATATTGTTTTACAAATTATTTACATTAAATTCTCAGAGGTGAAGAAAAGGGTGCTTATAAGATAAAAGAAATTACATCCAAATAGATCTTGTATTAAGCACAGCATAATTCCAAAGAATGCTTTTAGCTCTATATAACAGTTACTTCTTTTTCAATAACAATAGAATTTCTAAGATGTTCTTCAGGGATGCGAGATTCAGATATATCATATTGGAATGCAATAAATTACGCATTCCGATAAGCTTGAGGCATATGAACGCATTATACGCTCACCTTTGCATAATTTATATCGATAGATTTAATCTTGTAATTTACGCACGATAAATTTATGGTGTTAAGCGTAGAATTATTCCATAAATTTGTCCCGCGACGTCTGCTCATCGAAATTCCTTTTCCGGCCCCGATGCCGGATTATTGATGCGCCGATTTGAATGCACACTCTCATAGGGAATGACGCGGAAACGATCGATTCGGAGCGGAAATCAAAGAATGAATAAGTGATACCTATCAAACACGGCTCCCCTTTATGAACTCTCCCCTTTACCTCGTCTACGATGCATTCTTTTTTCGAATTTCGCCTCATCCGCCAGATTCCGCCTGTGGGAATCGCTGTAGGCAACCCGCGCTGCATAAAATGTTGCCTATTCTTCAGGCGATATGGCTTTATTTACCTGAGAGGGAAATGCGTCTGACTTTTCGATTGCAATTTAAGCACGTAATTCAGTATTTTTTCCGCATTTCACGGCTTAATATTCCTAAAGCGTTTTAAATTATAGAACGAAACCAACAAAATTTAGTAGTTTTCACTCTTAGAAAACGCTAGAATTCAATCTCGTTGTACGGAGGTACTTTTAAAAGATTTCATAGTCATTCTTTATTAGAAGAAAATGGAATACTTTTACAAGAATAACAGTAACATGAATGAAAATAATGTAATACTCTTATAAAACGCTAAATTATCTGTATTTCTACCTGCTCAGGCATCAGTTTTATATCTACTCCTTCAGTTCTGGGTTTCTTAAGTTTTTAAATAAATAGTAACTTTTAGAATAAAAATTTGGATACGAATAATGAAACCAAATCTGTTCTTCGAAATAAAAAGTGTAAAAAGCTAACAGTGATCATTTTCATATTAAATGAAGTCAATATCTAACTAAAATTATCCATCATGTTTGCAACTAATTGTTCTCACAATGATGCTCCTAAAGAGCCATTTATTTACTCATAATACTGAATCATAGTTTGTTTCTTTTAATATCTGGCGATGATCTAATTAAACAAAAATTCAAAAAGTTATTTTATTTAGTAAATTAACTCTGTGATAAAATCAAATAACTTGATAATATAGAGGTAACGTTTGCAAAGTTACTTTTCTTATTATGCATATCTAATATTTTATAAATTAAAGAACACTAAATAGATTTAAATTAGTGGTATTTCTTAAGGCAGAATTATATTGTGTAATTTTTCAATATCAAAAAAAAAACATAAGTAAAACAAATAAAACCAAACACGGTTTCACAGCTACTCTGTATCATTAGATGTACAGCGTCGTGGTTGTAAAGCAGTCGTGTTGCTGCTACATATTGAATGGTAAGTTTACGATTCATACATATAATTCTATGCAATAATCCTACCAATTTCTAAAATTATTATATAAATGCAAAAAGCTATATACAGAATTATATCATATAAATTATTATGAAAAAGATAAACGGTAAGAAATATTTTCACCAGAATGTACATTGCAGTAAAATTAAAAAGTTGGAAATAACCGATTTCAACTCCTGGAGTCTTTTCTGTATATTTTCTACTCAAATAAAAATGAAGACGGCGAGTTAACACATATCCAATTTCCTGAAGCGTTTCCCAATTCCTCATTTTCTCACGCTGTGAGAAGTTGAGGTCTGCTCTGACTCTCCCTCACTCCCACAATCAGTCTTCTATATTTTCCCTTCCCATCAATTTCGGTCACATCCATTCGACCTCGTATAAAACTCCATAAAACCCAAACACCAGACACACGCTCACACCGAAAATGACGTCATAAAAATGTTAAACGAGAGAAAAGAGACATGGAGCAAATCAACGAATCGAGTAGCAATTGCCTGGAAATACCACAATCCCTTTTTTCTCTCATTCCTGCAAACGCCAGATCTTAATTTTATTGGCAATACAACATCGTGTATGCCCTATAGTTGCCTTCCTTCTAAAATAGGATATAAATATACTGAGTAGTTTTAACTAGTCTTTTAACTCTTTGCTCCATTTTCACTCACATTTATTTGTAGTTCTATCTGAGGGTGTTATTGTTATGGCTTGCTTTATCTGCCATGGAAATAATATGAGAACAAAGTCAATTATATCTTGTTTGTGTTTATCTTATTCGTACTCTTAGCACAGAGAATGATCATGTGAGTAAAAGAATATCATTGACTTCTGAAGTTTTTTACTAGACAGACCAATCTGTAATTTTATATATTACACATTTGATTAAGTTCTATTGTCAACGTAATCATTTCCATAAGGATGAGACAAAAGACTCGTGATAAAACAAATTCATAGAAATAAAGAGATAACAACTATTGATTTATCATGTTTTTATGCGTGTTACATTTTATGAAAATTTAAAAGCTATTATCTCTCTCTTAGCTGTAAGATTATGATTTTCTTTACAATTAAAAAAGTTGAAACGAATTTACTTTAATTGATCTATTTTATACAGAATTTAATAATTGAAAAATTGAAGTAGAAGCTGTTTGCTTATGAGTCAGGTAATCGGAACATCTAAATTTAACCCCTCTAAAACTGACTCCCATCTTACAAGATAGGTTATACCAAGAATTGTTGTGAAATTAACGCTTTGCTGTTGCCAATTCAGTCAAAATCTCATTCCCATATTCATTAGCAATTGTAAAAATGTTTCCTCTGAAACTCATCCTGCGCCATCAATCAATCTCTTCCATGAAATCACCGAATAATCCATTCCTGAAACCTCAAGCGCGGGCTAATCTCCGCTGAAACCAAAGGAAAATCAAACATTTCATTCCGCCATTTGGGAAAATGGCATCGAAGCACCAAGATATAACGTTAATCCACGTCTCCTTCCCACGTCACTCATGCGAGAGTCCCAAGCTCTACTCGAAAGACGTATGAGATTCCTCAGTTTCTCCTTCCAAACCTCAAATGCTATCCCCAAACGCACACCCTTTTCCCGACCGCTAACAGCCACAACATCTATCACGGTCGTCTTGCAATTCGCTAATCATCTCTCCCTCCACCTCTTCTCTATTCTCCCTTGCCTCCACTTCTTGTATCTCTTCCAATTCATCTCTTTGCTCAATTGATGCCCGTCCTTGACGTCATTTAACCCTCCTGTCAATCAAATCCTTTGAAAGCTCATCTGAATACCCGTTATTGGCTGATGATAGCGGATTGACTCCTGATCGGCACCGGATATGCATGGTTCGACAATCGTTAAAAAAGCTCCGCAGTCGTACGGATATTCAGATTCCGTATGGAAAGTCGTTGAAAGTTTTGAGGAAGAAGAAGAGGCAGAATAATCACTTGCTTTAAGTAACACTATATCGGAACTATAACGGTATTCTCTTAATAGATAATTCCATCATGAAAGAAAGCACACGGATACACGATTCCCGATCATTTACGTACATTTTTCTTGTGAATCAGAAATTTTTCCATATTTTCTACGTTTTATAGAAATAAAAACTGTGTTTTAACATAGTGTATGCTCTAAAGTCAGAATTTTTGATTTCTAATAGTACTACCAAGATATTGAAAGTGACGATTCAAAAATAAAAATAGCGGAATAAATACTGTAGTCTTAATTATTTTAATGAATAACGGCCAGTTGTAGTTAGCATATTTCGGAAAGATCCCTAAGCAGCATGCCCAAGACATTGAACTTCATGAAATAAAAAAAATGCAGTGATCTGAAATGCATAAAGCAAATAAATCTACCTAAATTATGCACCCTAACAGATTTTGTTTGTAACAGAATTTGTTATATTTTCAAAGATATATGATTAAATAATTTAATACGTTCTTTCTAATTCCGTTTGTATGCAATTTTAAATAATACTGCGATTGAAAATGAGTTACATCTTATTCTACATGAAGCTTAATAATATAATCTATTTTTATACATTAACATTCATTCAATTTATCTTACGTTTTCTTAATAGATTTTTTAGAATAAAATTTTCTTCAAACTCTTACATTTCCCTCTGCAGATCTTCAGAGTTACATTTTGATATTTTCTTATTCCCTACAATCATAATAATTTTCTTCAGAGGGAATTAGTCAATTCCCATTTCATTATTCAATTACTCAAGTTATATATTCGATTTCAAATTATTTTTTTAAACATATGCATTTCTCATTTGGAAATTTCACGGACAAAACGTAAAATTAATTAGTAATATAATTAATAATTAATTATATTTATATATTTCAATGTTTTATTTTTCGCGTATAAATTTAATTATGCTATCTCAAACATATCTTCTCTTTTCCTGACCATCGACGCTAAATTCACTGCATAATATTAATCCAAATTTTATTCGTTATTGGTACTAGATGCAAAAACTTGTTGTAAATTACCATGCATCATACAAAGTTAATTTTTTCTTCCATTTTCCTTTACCTTGACGTCATCATGACTGATGACTCCGCATTGTTTCCTTCTATATAGTTCCATTTCTACGTTCTGCTGCTACCTTATTTCATCTCATATCTTCCTGCCTCGCATTCTCATTCCTTTATCTTCCTCTTTATCCAAACCAATCTCATTCTCCCTCTCCTCTTTCTATCTGTCTCTTCAGAGATGAGATCATTAGCTCTGTCACGAGGGAATGGATCGCTTTTGGCCGGAAGATGTAGGAGGAACGCCACGTTATGATGGCAACGTGTAAAAGGGTAAGGCAGTTTGGCTTGGGTATGGTGGCTTCTCCGGCGAGTTTCGACGTCTCCAAGGGCGGATGTGGAGGTCCGTGTAGTAATATGGTACACCGTGCTATAGTTTATAGATGCCGGAGGAGGCGACAGAATTCTACGGTTTATTAATCTAGAGGAGCTTTAATTGGTGAGAAAGGGACGTGAAAGTTGATGAGACCGATTAAGAGGTGTGACGTCAACATGACAGATGAAGGTCACCGATTGTCTTTTGAGAAAATGTGACGAAAATCAAGTAGGAAGAAAGAGATGAAGAGAATCTATTTAGAGGAGCAACTCATAAATGAAACTCCAGTTGGTAATAATGTCATCTCCACAATACTTAAGATAGAGGACATTCCATTAATGTAACGGCAACGGCTTACGAATTAACACCTGACACGGAGCAATTAATTACAAAGCATCAAATGATACTGGGTGGGTGAGTAACCAGCTATTAGTATGCTCAAGGAAGATCATTCGTTTTCCTTACATAGGCATTTGTTGCCGTGCATGACCGCAAGTTCTACTATTTTGAGCATAGTACTATCCCTGTATGATATGTTTAATAAATGGAGTCTAATAATGCATCTTTTTCCCAAGCGTTTTTAGTATCTCATAACATAGTAAGGTTCGACTGAATTGAGTTTGAGTGACTGAGCGCAAACAACGTAAAACAATGGCCAGCCAATTCCTAAGCATTGTTTAGCCGTAGGTGTCACTTAAATTTTAACAACGGACCAAAGTAGACTTCTACGTTAGTGCATTATCACTTTTCATTACAAAAGCCAACCGTTAATGCTTTCTTTCCTAAGCGCGTCATTTGCAGAATGATTAAAAATAATCGCTGCGATAAATGGACGATATCGCTGCCAGTAAAATTAAGCGAATTTTAAACTCATTTTCTACAGGATTTCAGCCTTTCAAAGTGAAGGAAATAAGTGCCCGCATCATTCTTCATTAGTGTCCTTTACACCGCGTTAGCCGCTTTGATTCGGTCGTTTGACCTGACATGGGCGAAAAAATTTCACTCGCTCCCCAGAATGAGTTCAACGCCCAGCTATACCCCCTTAAAAATTACTTTGAGCTAAGAATTAATGCCCAGCACTTAAGCCAATGTAGGGGTGTTTTTATTTCCTTAAAAGATACATTTCGATGGAATTAAATTATCAAAGGTATAATGACATGAGAATGCGGTTGTCAGAAGAACTGCGAAAGCAAACTGCTCGCCATTGAGGGAAATTCATCAACGAGAAAAAAATGATCTACAGGGTAATGAGCATTGTAGAGGCCACTCACTGAAATGCAGACGCTTATTGCGTCAATTATAAAGGAAAATAAGGCCTTTGAAAAAGATATTTTTACGCTATTACTCGAAATCTTTTTCTTATTTTGTAAATGAGGCATCAACTTCCTCACCGATAAACGATAATTTAAATGCCTCGATAGGTTTAAAATATTTTATGCTTCTACAGAAACGCTTATTAACCCGATAAGTTATTGAAACACAATTACATATTAAATAGCAAACAGAAAAGAGGATAATTAGAGGGCGTCTAAAATATGCTTCGATTAATTTAATTGTAATGCATCAATAACGATCCATCAAAGGTAACAGAGCGATCATTTATGCAGACAATATTTTAGAGGATGTCTATGGATAATCACTTACTATAAAATAATTTAGAGTATAATCAATGAGTTTCATTGATAATACGGGCGGCGTTAAATTAGTTAGCATATTGGAGACAATAGATTAAATTAGTAATTGTCAATTCTGTTTAACAGAATGCTTAAACGCGACCACTCATTACAGAATTCCTACTAACCCTACAAAGGAGGCCAGTAGAAGAATCTACCCTAATTAATTGGGCCTTGCACCTCAGAAATTCTAGTGAAATTTTGATTTGTGACTACAACATGCCTCATAGTAACGGTTTTCTTATAGATATGGTTATAGTATAAACTCATCATAATGATTTCTCTTTCAATAACTGAAGTTTGAATTAGAAAAAGAATAAACATTATAACCTGGTCTTAGAAGATATTATAAAAATTTCTGCATAACGTATATATAAGGTAAAGGTTTTGATTTTATCATTACCATGATGATACGCTTCCTATGGCAAAATGAGGAATTTACGGTCTATTTACCAGCCATGTTGCTCAAATACCGTTGAATACTCTTAGAAAAAAAACCGAATATTTGCACAATATATACATGGTCCTTAATCAAACTAAAATTATAATTTATAATTTTCAAAATAAATTCTTTGGTAAACATACCTACGAAATGGAAAGACGGATTCTTTACCTTCAAATATTTCACCTTTAAAAGGATTTAAACGGATTCCGTACTCGTACTTCCTCTATTACTTGCCTCTGAGCTCAGCGGAATTGAAAATAAACGCGCAAAAAGCATTTGGCACTGAATTAAACGATCTATATTTTTGGAGCAGTTGGGTTCAAAGAAATGTTTCCAAACAAAAGAGAATACCAAGACCACTTGACAACGCCTTAGTGGAAGACAGCGAGGCAAACGGAAAAAGATGAAAAACACGCGGAGGGATGAAGAAATGAAAGATCGAGAGAGCAAGCAAAGTGGCGAGGGCAAACAGCAGATAAAATACACAAAAGCATCGTGGCTGTGTGAATCAAGGCGGTTCGTCGGAAATGTGCGGGGAATGCACTACGGAGGTCCACCATTTTCGAATGCTTGCTTTTTCGTGCGCTCGAAATACAGTAGACCAGTGTATTTAAAATATACTCCGGAGATAAGATAGAGTGGGGCGTAAAATATGCGAGAGATAGAGGGATACACTGGGATATAATGGGAGAATGCACGGATATTTAGCTGCAAGGGGTGTAGAATGGATCAAAGTGAGGGATGGAGAAAAGATTGGAAAAAGGAAAAGCGTCGTAAATGAAGTCTCGCGGCGGCCTCGCCATTTACCAAGTAGGGCAGAGGACTATGAAGGGTGGCGTTGAGGGACGCAGTGCGGGAAAGATTTCTTTGCCCTATCTGTCCGTCATAGTCTCGCAATTCTCCCGTTTCTTTGCTTCCAAAGAATTCCGTGGTTAATGTGGCTTGCGCCTCCAAAGTTTTTCGTCCTCGTTTTTCGCCAGTGTTTTGTTTCTGACACGTTCTTACTCTCTCCCCCACCATTATCAACGCCACGATTTATTTCCTCCGCGAGGAAGTACGTACGAGGTTGTGTTTTGAGTAAATGACAGAGATCGTGCCATTTTCACAGATTCATTTGGCAATTTCCGCTTTAATTGAAGACCAAGAGAGTAACTTTAATTCTAATGAATTTGTATGTGAAGCGATGATAAGACGGATACGGATAGAAATAATATCTATCAGAGTAAATAAATTAAATTTTGAAATATAAAGTGCCTCTAACCGAGACAATGAGGCATCATAGCGACAACTCACGAATTAGATTGTCCGGACATTTTAATTTATAGCTAGAGTGAATTGGTAACTAATCGCTAGACTGCTTACTTATTTAAAAATTATTGGAAATTTTTAAAGTTATTCCTATGAAAACACCATGATGCACATCACACCTGCGTGTTAGATCAAGCTTTACGTTTAATTTTTCATTGTATCCATTGAATTTACATTCAGTCTATTATGGTTCATTGATTTGATGATCGGAAAGTCTTAAAAAAAGGCCAAAATCACTTAAATGACCAAATACTCCAATATTTATTTTAACAAATGTTTACCCATAAATTATTTAAACGTGCTCTAGTTATAGATAGTTCTCCTTAATTAAAGTTTTTTTTTAAATTTAGAAGTTCCGCATTTCAGCTAAAATATTATAATTTCAATTAAAATTCATTATCTAAAATTTAACAATTTTGTAAACTAGGCATAAGCAATGGAAAATGATTCTGGCACAAAACCGTTTCAAAATTTATTGACGTATTGTCTATCAGATACAAAATTCTGGTGAAAATAAAAAACTGCTAAAATTCAACGTAATACTGTAAGAATTATTTAAATGTTGACTAATGGGTGGATAACGAAATGATTATATCCTTTTGATGTATCCACACATAGCTGGGATGTTTCAATGTATCAATAACTTGTAAATTGAATTGAGATATTTACGAGATTTGGAAATAATTAAAAATAATATTTTTGGAAAATTTTTACTCTAATATAGATTTCATCAAAATTTGCTCTTTTATCAAAAATTAGATATAAAGTAATAAAAAGTTTTGTGGTAAAAATGTGGTATGACAAATTTTAGGCCCAATTATTATATACTTCATAGTTTATCGCTGTGAGCGGGGAAATTTAAATGATTAGGCAGTAACTGCGCTTCATATTTGGCTTGATAAATAATAGACCGGTTAATTCACGATAAATAGATTCTCTTCTAAAGAAAAATCTCCATCGCTTGATATTTTATTTTGAAAACCTAATAAACGTGAAATTATGGCTTTAGAAAATTGAAAATTGGGCCTCTTGATTTTTGAGGCATACCATTAACATCAAAACCGAATGTCAAAGTGGAGAAATGTCCTGACTGTGATTAAGTAAACGGTATGAATAAAGTATTAGGACGAAAACATTCAAATGATGCAGTATTCAGGAGAGATTTAACTGCGAGATAGAGGCGACGACGTCATCACGGAGTTAGAACTACCATGTTGCGACATCCCCCGAAAGAAAAATGATGCGCGGTTATCTCTTACTCCTAAGAAAATCGTCATTTTTTACCACACACAACTTCATTCCAAACTCATTTTATCTCAGATGCTTTTCCATCGTCAAGCGAGATACTTTAGGCAAAGGAGTTTCTGGGAAAACACACATTTTGGTTTTATATTCTTTGCATTCTCTCATCGTGACCGGTTTATAGGTAGTGTTATTATTCGAGGATAGCTCCCATGATTTATGTCTTGATAAAAGGCAAAAATGGCGAAGTTCTGCTTTGGATCTTTGAATATTTATCGGTAATTATTTCTTTCAACTGACTCTTTATGCTCAGCTTTTAATATAAATAAATAAATTTATATATACATACTATTTTAAGCGTGGGGAAATTCATCTACATCTTTCATAATTAATTTGATAAAAATCGCCAAGAGAATTTTGTGTTTTTTTACAATCATGGACTTATTCGAATTACTGCGTTACCTTTGAGAGTTACTTAATAAGTATTACTACATATTTTCTTCCGCCTCATATTCTAGTATTTATTTCACTATTGAAATAAGAGTATAAGTTAAAATAATTCTGAAATTCTGACCAACTTTTTCTACCACATTGTTACCCTAAATAACTTTTATTTCATCCACAAACGTGGACTTAGATGCGTTACTGCAAACAGACGCTTCATCGCGAACGCTTTTAGAATTTTTTACTCTGCTCCGTTTGCCGCACGGTTATTGAGGGAATACGGAGGAAAAAAGACTTTCGCAAATGACTTCTACCCGAGATACCCAAGATGGAACAAGTTTACGGATGATTTAGTACCCTAGGACCCACATACACTTGCCCGCATTCAACCGCACATCCTTCCATAAATTCTCTAACCAATCGCATCAAGCCCTTTGCTCCCTTCAACCCGATCTCTACCTTAACAACCAATCCGTCTCGTACTTATCCTCTCCGGAGCACACTACCGACCAACTTCAAGACCTCTTAGCGAACATTCCGCGGAACGTCTTTTTCTTGCGAAGTCTGAAAGCCATTTCTTTTATAGATCTGCTAGCGAGAAGGATGGGTATTAAAGGCTCCCGGAGATAATGACGAGCGAAGTGCTTCTCCGGCGTTACCGTTATAAACTCGATCTACGGGAACGGAGAAATAGTCTGGCGTCCTAAACGAGAATTATTATAACCGTGGGCGCGAAATTTAGTAACACTGTCGTAAAGTAGTTGTCTTGTTCATGAACACAGGGGAAATGAACGATTTTTATTTTACTTTTAATCCACACGCCAGATGCCTCTATGAAGTGCCTCACATACTGCGAGTGGAGTTCATTTGTGAGATTAGGTAGTGCTACTTCATTGGATTAAGATGTTGATCATTTGGAATCCGAAATACAGATGCTTCTCTGAATGGTCTACCTTTTAACTTCGATTACAGTTCATGTTTTTCTATATTCATAAAGGTGAATAATACCAAAGCTGAAATTTCTGGCATAGTTTTACACGACCAATTTAAAAAAATTATACTACCTTGAGGCATGATTCCTTTAAAACGATACGGCTTGAATAGCTTAAAGTGATTATGTTAGCTGAAAGCTTTATTACTTATTTCCAGAGAGTCTGAAAAGTTCTCCAGTTCGTACAAAATTCTCTCTCTTAATTTTATTTTCCACGTCATATGAATTGCAGTTTTCAAATTAAAAGGTGGTAATTTATCCTTGGCAAAAAGTACACACAAACACACACACACAGATAAGACAATTCTTTCAAACCAAATCAACAAATTGTACGAACCTATTAACGAAGTTATCCATGACTTATTAAAGTCCTCTTTAGTGGAGCACTGAAGAGATTTTGAAATACCAATCCATAAATTACTCGTTCTTTAAAGTGTTAAATATTCATGATTTCAAAGTAATTTAGTCTCGTGAATAATAAGATTACTTGAAAAAATGATTAGGTGAATTTTAAATAATACTATACATTTAGCGGATATTATATAAAAGATTACAATACTTCTTTTGTTTAGTCGCTGCCAACAAAGCCCTACAAAGGTTTCTTGACACCTTTTCCTCTTATGTCATGCCTCTGTTTTCAAGAGAAACATAAACGCCTGCTTTATGAAACAAATTACATTTCCTACCTTTCACTAGCAGACTTTGGAAGAAATTTCTCATCGTATTTCGCAAATTAGTACTTCAACTTCTGAAAACTATTCGTGGTTTCGCTTTTAGCTAGCGTATTTAAACATCACAGCTCCATAAGCTACGCTTCCTATTTAGAAATCCAAAAATATGTTGTTAAATTATAAAATTATGGCTGTAATTTATTGCTAATATTATTTAATTGAGAATAAAATGATTCATGTCAGTTTTAAAGTTAGTGACATTTCAATAGATTTGGTGCAGTTTAAACTTTTTAAATAAACAATGAATTAGATGGAGGTAATAAAATCCTAATCTTGTTGAATAAACTCTAAATTCTCAGTATCTTTGAAATTTTGGATATTAATATTTGTCAAATATTTGAGAAAGATAAATGGCAATAAATGTAATATAAATAACAGTGAAGCGTAGCCATCGCTTTTTATCATCGTACGGATCTCCAATGACTATTCACTCTATTCACTATTTATATGGTTATAAAGTAATGAGAAAGATGATCCCTCTCGTAACGCGCAATTTGGAGGAAAATTAAATATTCATATTGATGAAATTGGTCGTTGTATTTGCGAACGGGATCGTTACCGTACAAAAAACGGGTATCGTGAAAGCGACTCATAACGGGATAATCCTTTTCTTTTATGTCGCCGAAGAAAGCGCGATACAAAAAAGGTGCGCATACGCAAGTCATACAAATCCTGTCCACTTTGAAATTCACTCCCAAAGCGCGCAGCTATCAATGACGCGAATGGAATCATCTGCGTGTGTTTGCGTCCACCGGAAAAAAAAGGATGGAAATGAGACCTTAAATTATTCATCCTAAAAATACGCCACGCAACGGACTCTTGTCCTTTGGCCAATCAATTAAAAAAACAGGGCTCGGATGGTCAATTCTTTTACGAATTCATACTTGATCCTCCCTCTCTCGGCGGAACAAACGGCATTCAAATATTCCTGCTTCAGAAATTACTCTCCCCTGTCTTCTCCTCCTGAAAGTTTTGCGTGTTTGTTTTTCAGTTCCCATTAACGGCCGTCTCATCCCACACAATGACTGTCACTAAGGTCAACTTGAGTGGCACGGTAGTAATATAAGCGGAATGAGTGGATCCTTCTCCATTCCTTCCATTCCGAAAGGGTGCCCGACGAGGTAAAGAGAAGGTCGTATTGATTAATGAAGCTGTGTCCTTCACGACCACTGAATAACTCATTAAAGGAAAGATTCGAATCTAGAAAGCCGCTATTCCTCTCTCTACCTCTCTCGAAGGAATTCGAATTGAATCCCTTAAAAGAGAGCTCTTTGGGAGAAATTGCCCCGAGTCATTTATACGAAAAGGGTTAAAAAGGCAGAAGAACCTCACTTCTGATTGGGAAACTCCCTCTCGCCCGACCTCTTCATCTACTTCCGAAAAAAGCGGTTTAGAAATGGCGAAACTTATCTATGGTTGGGCCAAAATTGATTCTGTTGACCTTTTTAATTGCAGTAAAGAGCAGAAAAAGAAATAAACTGTCTCTCGGATTATAGACTTCATTTCGTGTTATTTTGTGTTGGTTTGTAACTCTTTTCACAAAAAGAGGAAAGTCCTTGATTGCATCCACTCAATCTAGAAGTATTTAGCGAAACGAGGCAGTTTTCTCAATACCACTTAAATATTATGGAATGAGTATCCAAACTCTATTGACTACGAAATCTATTTAAGAAATCGCATGAGATCCCTCTTAATTACTTCAAGTTCTTTGAATGGAATAAAGATACGATCAAGCATAACTCGAAGGCCGATCTTTCAATGCAGTTAAGCAATCTACGATAATATCGGTAAACTAATTTCCCGAGTGAACATGCCTTCTGTAAAGGATCTTTAATAGAAATATTATATATTATAGATTCCTATTTTACTCTATAAATTATCACACCCACATAATTTCAAAAGAACTTTGTGAATTTTATGAAAAACCTACTTGAAATTGCACATTGTCATTCATTGATATTTCAAAATTCAATGAAATGGAAAAGTGTATAATGATTTCGTATAATTCGTAATTTCATATCCATATAAGATTATAGACGGGACCAAAATTTGAATGAGAGACTGATGATGTGATAAGGCTGGTGAGTTCATTCTTCGAAACAAAGGAAGGATTATGGTTGTTATATCCAAAGCCACATTAGTGTCAATAGTGATTCATTTATCTCAATAGAGTTCACACTACTCGGAGAAAACGTTATCTCGAGACAAGTAACATCGTTTTTATATGTAGATTTTTTCAAATGAGTTTTTCATTTACTTTTTAATTTTTCTTATTTAAAAGAGTAATGAAAACGTTGAAATTGTAATTATGGCAGTAAAGTTTGACGATAACGGCAATCGTCTGAATCAGGAAAAAAGAATCGGAACAGATTAAAAATGAGTGGATGATTTAGCATCGAAGAGTGGAGTACTGAGACTAGATAAGCGGTCTCTGAATAGAATTCAACCAAATATGCATCAGCCATTATTCCATTTTAAATCTCGAGGATACTTTAATGATGCACTCGTAAAAAACCCTCTTCAGCGGAATATTCTGCCATGGAAAATGTATTAACGTCTAGTAGAGTTAACGTGGATGAGAAGTAATGAGGTGTTGGTACTCTGCAGTCCTTTTATTCCCTTCGTTTTTACATAACTCTTTAAAAGTCAGGTTATTTTCCATTTCAGTCAGGTTTTACGGATTTAAAACGTGAGGTACACTGCATGGAACGTTAGAATGTTCAATTGGGATCACAAATTCACTCCTTTTACCAACGTCAACAAAAAGATCGTTTACGTTGGAACCCAGAGTAGAATAACAAGCGTGGAACTACTATCACCGTATCATAGCTTTCAATATTTTCAACTTACCTGATATTATTCAGATGCACTTTTACTAAGTCTGGTGGATAACATTCCAGGTGAAAATCAATCAATTTTTCAAGGATCATTGACCGTAAGTGAAACAATAATTATTGGAATTAGTTGAAAACTACAAAAAGTCTAGGTAAAATCAATGCCAGTCCGAGATGAGAGAAATCTGTTGAAAATTAGGAAAACACCGACAAATATTTCTAAAATAAATTTATCGTTAGCACTTAATACAACGAATGATCATTCGAAATATAGTTTGCTACACATTCGATATTTTTGTCATTACTAAATTTCCTGGTGAAATGGTTACACTTCAAATTACTCTAATTCATCATGATGTGAATTGATTTAATGTTTTTATTATTTGATGGACTGAAAAGGTATGGAATGAAACGTTGAAAAAATACATAATTAAATTATTCTCTTGAGTATTATTTATGTTTTACCTAGTGTATTTTCCATATTCATGTTCAACTATTTTTAAGTACTAAATTAATTCTGCATCATATAGGGTGAAAGATCCGCAAACATTTGGAAATTTAGTAGAATTTCTTTACCTTCCGTGGTTATTCACGGAATTTCATGTATCACAAACGCTACATATTTACATGTGATTCCTAGGCTCTTTTGTACAGTCCGGACGTAAATCAATATTGTTTCAATTATCAGAAATTTCAATTTTTGTTAAAATGGAAGAAAGTGGCTGAGAAGAAAATTAGAAAGTGCGGCAAGTTAGTCTTACCCTCAGCATCTTAATTTCTCACTATCAATGTGATATTTTTCTTTCACTATGCTAAGGGATCTATGGTGGCTACCCATATTAACGTGGCTTTAGGAGTAATTTCCTTTCTCCTTTTAGTCAGCGGTATTCATCGTCATTCACCTAAGGAGTGCCTCTCTTCTTAATCGTGTTTCCCAGTTTCAAAATTGGCTTCCTTAAGGTCTATATTTCTTTCACTCTAAGGGAAAATTACTTTAATTCTATGTTCCTACCACACTCTCTGAAGTCTTTATCACTCAGATGGCTTATGGGTATTTATTACTACCCCTGGGGTATTTTCTTCTTCCGTTTATTACTACCTTTTGAAACTAGGAAAGTTAATAAATAAAGAGCGACAATTTCGTTCCGTGAACTGGAGTGCTGTACATTACATACATGAACAGAGTGCAAGTTGAACAAAGAAATCTTTAGATAAGGAAGAAATTAACTACTAATAATTTTATTGTTTAAGAATTTAAGTTTTAACTTAACTGTATTTTGTAGATGTATCGGCAGATTAGTAAAAAATATTGAAAGTATTTTTTCAATGTTATTTGAACAAATATGTTCATTAACCGGCGTTTTAAATTTTGATAGTAACATCCTTTATCCTTAAAATGTATGCTCAATATACTATAAAAATTCTAATTCATTTCACAGGTTTCGCAGGTTTTTCACACTCCTCCTTTAGGCTGTTCTCTTACTGTGTTTTATTTTTTCCTAAGTGCAAACTTGGGTTCCTAACCTCACAAAATAGTTCTCATATAGCAATAATTTTGCTTCAAATTTTATGTGATGAATAGTTTGATGTAAAAAGACATACTGGTCTCGATCTTACCTGAATAAAGTATTTTTATTATTCTTTGTATTGATACCTTGTTCATCCATATATTTGTGGAGGAAAAAGTGAAAAGGAAGAAGGAGATAGGAGAGTCGATATGAAGGGAATCAGAGGGCAGGAAAGCAGCGCCATAGCTAACGAGAGTAAGGAAGCGAGTGCAGTCATGCGTGAGAGAGATGGAAGTAAGGATATCGAATGAAGCAGAGAGAGAGAGAAAGAGGTGAAAAGGGCCTTACAAAGATGAAGAGAGTGGATAGAATTAGGTGGTGGGTGGAGGGAGGTGAAAGGGGGCTGAGTAGGAGAGGAAAGGATGAGATAAGCAAGGGTGGGAGGGAAAGGAAAACTGGAGGAGAAAGCAAAAGATAACCGGTAAAAGAGTTCATATTGAAGTCAAACTGAAGGCAAAGACGGATGATACGTGAGGCTTTTACAAAACTCCGAAGATATTAATTTGGAAAAAAAGGTTGCTTTCTCCAGGTTTTTTGAAGGGATAAAAACAACTTTGTATTGAATCCTTGCACTTAAGCATTCTATGTGGGGGGTAATACAAAGTACCACTTGAATTGCTGATGCAAAATAGTGGAGTGAATCGTAAAAATAGCACCTGAATCATAGAAAATGGCTTGATACATCATAATAAAAGTAATTATTGTTAAATGAGAGTCCAGCTGATGATGTTTCCAATCCTTTCCGAATGTAAGTTAAACCAGCCATAACATTTATACTAATTAAGTCGTTATGTAATTGGTGAAATATTGATAAATATTGGATTTCCAAAGATCGCTAGTAAAATAAGTTTCATTACCTGAGAAAGAAGTAGAATCATAATTCTTAAATAAACGTTTAATAAGAACCACGGCATAAATCAGAATTGATTACAGATTTTTAAAATTCCCTCTTCAACTCATAGTAGGATATGCAGAAAACTATGTAGTGTACGGGATTGGGTGGGGCTTACTTTTTATACTTTTATGTCTGAAATTATACATCTGTATTACTGTGAAATAGTGCTTTCTACAATATTTTGTCCAACAACAAGATGATTTGGATATTCAATTTCTACTAGCTGAAAAAGATTGCATGATATCTGAATTACGATATACTGCTGTTAGAATAATAAAAATTTCACTACTACCACCTGAATTCTTCCAATTTCATTATATTGACAAATATATGAGTAACATGAATGGTGTAAATTGCTATTAAGTGGCGTACTTGGATTTGGGTATTCCGAAGATTCTACACAAAAGGAGGTGTACTGAAGATCTGAGGAAATTCTGACAAAGATAAACCGCAAAACGAAAAAGAGCAAATTTTAGAGAAATTTAAGGATGAGGAGTATTTATAGCCGAAATATAGAACCTCTCTAGAGATTCGGGAAGAGGATGAGTTAAGATTTGAGGAGACCATACCGAGAATCAGAATGAGGAGATGGCATGGCGTTCCGGATAGTGCAGATGTATGGAGATTCGAGAATTTTTGAGAGGATAGGATTAGAAGAGGGGTGGAGTTGGAGAGTGGGCAGTTTTGAGTGGGGTTTTTCGAGAGCACATTTGAGGAAGACCTCGGCTCGAGGGTTGGGAAATGGGAAGGCGTTCTTCGAATCGTTTGGAAGAAGGAAGCGAGATAAGAGTGTACCGGTGAGCTCTGAGAGCTAAGGAGCTTATTAATCCGGTCATTACCGATATCTTCGTGTTCACTTTCGAGGTTCTGGGGGATAGAAAACGCGTGTTACGGCTTTGCAGCGGGATTTTATCGCAGATACACCAAGCGTTAACGAGGTATTACTTTTAGCGGATCATTAAGATAATGAACCAGCCGTTTATTTCCTGGAGATTTCTTAGGAGATTCTTACGCTAATAGTCGTTATCCCTGCGGGAAAGATATGGAAATGCCAAAGCGTTAAATTTTAAAGATAAAAATAAGACGATCTATTTCGATCTAATAAATTCTTATAAGAAATAATTATAGTTATTGATATGAGAAAGGAACTGATAAATATTCTTATGTCCCAAAAGATTGATTTTATCAAAATTTAAGGAATTTAGACACATGGATAAGAAATCGTTCTGTGATTCAAACGATTTTAAAAATTGAGATTAGATTGGAAACACTTAAGTTATGATTCCGTTCGGGGTCGACTGATTTCCGTGTTCGATCTTTATGAGATGACTTACAGATAACTGAATTCATTTATGTTACGATATTTCTCTCAAACATGAAGAAAGGAATTATGTAATGAGTAATCCAGTTTAAAAGGATAATAACTATTTATCCACCCTACCCCAGTTGCGACGAAACAGTTATTTAACGACAAACCTCCAATTTGATGATTTTATTGCCTCAGAGATTTTCAAAGGAAAGGTAAATTCGTTTAAAAGCATTAATTCTTTTAAAGACTCATATTGTATGAGATATAAAGTATTACAAGATGCGATCAGGTTCATAAATTCATTTTATGCGCTGAATACAACTCTATAACTTAGTGCTTTAGGAGTTGATTGTTACGTAAATATATGTCCACGCGATGGATATTAACATTGTTTCAGCCAAAGAATTCATTTACATTTTTATGAACCCTCTCACAGAAAATATTCATCACAAAAGAGCGACTCTTATAGCACAACATTAACCTCTCCACAACAACTCAGTCTCGCAAATGGAAATAATCAAGGAATTCTCACGCATAAATTTCAGAATATATCCACAGCGTTATTTCTTCAGGATTTAAATATCTGTATGAATATATCTATATCATGGATCGAACTAAATGCTGTTCGAAAACTCATAGAAATAATACGTTCTTCCATAGTCGTCGACTATCTCCGGACCAAACTTTAGCGAAGATACTAAATATTCCTCGAGTATTTCGATTGCATAAAAAGATGCAAACTTTTCAGCCGAAGAAAAATGGTACCCTTTTCATGCAGAGTCGCAGCGGAAGTCGCTTCGGCTTGGGTTGTTCCGCTTTTACCAAATATTTCTCGTCGTCTTTATGAAAATGTTTGAGTTTTAAGGATATCCATCATAAAAAGCCAAGCGCGAGGCAGAAGTCTTCGAGTTGAACCGTAGGTCGCAACTTGAAGAATATTTAGGTCAAGAAGTAAAGCGAGATTCATACTAAAGAATTCGGAACGCTCAGAGGGGACTGACCGCAAAGCATTTCCTAAAAGGCATTGAAAGAAAAGTGAAGAGGTATTGCTTCGTCAAAAACGCTCAGAAGATAAATCATCCGTCGGCGCATTCTGGAAAGGGATTCATAGGTTGTCCTACGTTTCATTAAGCGCTCAATGTAGGCAGTGGAGGGCAGAAGTGGAGAATCCAATTCTATAAAGGAGACTGTGAATAGGACGAGGCGGAAAATTCCTTCGGAAATTCATAGAATTGAAGGAAATATCGAGGAAGATATCGTTTCAGGTTAGAGAGATGCTAGCATGTCGTTAGTACGCTCCAAATAAAACACTTATCTTATAGTTTAAAACAAAATGACTATTGCCACGTGAAAGGTCTTTGAAGACGAAAATATAAGTCGATTTAGGTATTTGATTCTTAAAGAGCTGAAGTGACTTCATGCGATAAAATTTAATTACTACTGTACAAATTTGTACAAAATGGAATATAATAACTCCTGGTTTCAAGGAAAATAAACACTTTACATTAATGTGTCAGTCATTAATGCATTAAAGTAAATAAGTACTTCACATAGCATTTTCATATAGAGGCATAATTTACTTTAGCCTTAAGATAGAAGGAAAGATCTTTCTTTCTTTATCCACTTTATTTGGAATTTAATATTTGGAACAAAGTATATTACAAGCTACACTTATATATGGAACAACAAGCAGGAATCCATTTGCTTTCCAAATCTCACAGTAATTCACGCCATATACTTTTATTAATCCTACAGTGGTTTTACTTAAGAGTTACTCTAATAGTAGAATATCTTTAACAATAAAAAGAAAAGAAATTAGAACTCGGCTGTGAATGAATAGGAGGTCGAAAAACTCTTCAGAAGCCGAACACGTCAATGAAGAGTCGGTCCTCTTCCTAGAAGATAAAGGATACTTATTTATATATTTATAATTTATAAGTATCATTATGCATTTTCTACTAAGTATGGCGGCATAGTCACTAAAATGTGCGATAGATGATTTTTAGGTCGTAATCCAGTGGTTCTTTCTCTATTTGAGGAAGAGGACCTACGCTTTATTGTCTGCTTAGGAAGATCTTTTTCTAACAATAAATATTAATTTAAGTTAATCCGTTGCATACCTGAGTATGAAAAAATTATGATTAAAAACATACCAAGAGCAAGCTCTAAATATCGTCGACATCATTTTGAATATTCATTGAACTTAAACCCCGGGAGGATGTAAGAAGCTGTATTTCAGGGTCATTAAAATCGGTCAACTATAATCGATAAGAGAAGACCAAATAAAATATCTTGGAAAATTAAATAAATACGACAGGTAAATAAACAACCCGAAAAGGGTGGGACTCACAAAATAAATCCTCGCCGTGGACTCGTTAACACCTTCCGGGGTAAAAGATCGAATGAGGTCGAAAATCAGCAGCAGCAGACCTCATTTTTAAAACCCCCGAAAAAGGAGCGGATGAAATGGTTCTTTCACACTATTTCTTGCTGACGGGAGGCAAAACAACACTCTGGAAGCGTGTTCTTTAGACGTCTCTTTGTTTCGTTCCCATCCCACGGCTAGTTAGGGAAGGGCATGTCATCCGAATGGGGAGGCAAGTGACGTCACCGCGCCTCACGAAACTGAGTAATTGCACTTCCCTCTTCTATCCCCCGCCCTTTCTTTCTAACCGCCCCATCCACTCATTAACCGACTCACGAAACTCTTTTAGGCTTCTTTGCCCCTTTACCTGATTCGCTCTAAACGGATAGATACCTCCTCCCAACGCCGCTCTTATTCCGAGCGTTTTCAACTCGAATCTGTTCGTAGGAACACTTTTTTTCGAGCCAGTTGGTTTTTTATTTGCAATGTGACTCTCCACAATCGTTTGCGGGGATTCCCGGGAAAAGTCGGATAAGATGCGCTAAAACCTTTAAACTTGCATTTTTGTATTTTTTTCGTGCTCCGTAGCGATTTAGCCGCTTTAAAACTTTATCTCCGGTGTGGAATTCCGGCGTAAACGAACCGAAAAGAGTGGTAAAGGGTTTTAGTTAAAATCACTGAGCGACGGGATGCACAAGTGGCTGGCTTCAACTTCCGGATTTTGCATGCTTTTCTTCCTGAACGGGAGATTAAGTATCTTGAGTCTTCGTGTTACAGCTGGTAGGATGTTCGAATAAAGGGCAGTATCCCCAAATAACTTTTAGGGAATATTTTTCTTTCTAAATTCAAAATACTGTTGTATGGCAGGAAGATCAAAATTGCAAGGGATTGGAATCAGAAATAGGGAAATAATATTTCTCTAATTCTCAACTCAAATCCCCGTTCTCCTCCCCTTCGAGCTTAAATTATATTGCGCAAATGTCAACCTTTCACTATTAAACTTTTCTTTCCATAAAATTCATAAACCTTTAATTTATTATAGATGTGTATACATAAATAAAATTTATACATTTTATATACACGCAAATAAATTATCATACTCATTTGATAGTAAGTATTAATTTAAGTGCATAAATTTATAAGTATTATTATAGATTTTGAATGGTAATATTTATTTCGTAGTCTAAAACGTATTAAACCAGATTATACGTTCTTATTTTTTAAATTTTGTCTTGTATTACAAGTTACCATAGTTTGAGTTAATACCATAAGGCAATTCTTTACTTTATCACGTCATTTTCCTATTAATGACGCACATTTACTTAGATATACAGGTATTCATAAAAAGGTCTGTATATTTCGTATTCTAAAATGCATAAAACGTCTACTTGACTTCTCATTTCGTCTCATTTCTTCATACATTACTCGCTGCCACGGCTTCTCTATTTCAACATAGCAATTCTCCACCCAACTCAACAAATGAATTAATGGGGTGCTTTCATCTTATTTAATTATCCGCTTATCTACATACCTTTTACCCTTTTAGGCATATGGTAGGGGTGCGCGCACTCTACTTTATTAATAAACTTTTAAAATATTAATCCTAGATCCAGCTTACTTTGGCATCCAATTCCCTTTACACATTATCATTTCGGCCTATGTGACATATATTTTTTCCATAAACATACGAGTTATAAGAATGTATAAGCTCGGATTCAACAATCGTATTGGTCGACAAGGGGACCTGCAAGATCTCGCAAAATTCTCCTTTGTTCCATAAAAGTCTTGCAATTTGGAATCAAAAGCAATAATTTTACGATAAAAATAATAATTTTATTCAGTTTACTTTCTTTTAGAACTTAAGTCGATATCACAGAGCCATTACTTCTAATTTAATTCACCGAAAGAAAAAACGTCTGCAATCGATCAAAATGAACTTTACGTTCATTTCTTATGACATCATTAATGTGTCATCCAGAATTCAATCAATAGCTGGTAAGAAATATAATTGTAAGAAATATATTTGTAAAAAATATATAGGGAAAATATTGATATTTGTTAGACCTATGAATAATTGAATTCCATAATTCTATCTCTTCGAGAAGTGCGTAAAATTAATTTTTTCCATATATTTCTTACAGGAGTTACAGACATCGGATAGATAAATATTTACACAACAGTGTTTTTATATGAGATTGCTGTAGTGTTGTAGCCGCGATGTGGTTGTAGATTAATATGATCTTTTCTTTAAATTGCAAATTAATATTAATGTTTGGCGGGTGGTACCAATGTTTTGAAACGGTATAAGTATATATACGAGCTATTTAATATCGTTACTAGTGAAGTGTAAGCGAAAGTGTGTAATAGGTAAATAGAAAAATTCATACTGAGAGATCTTTGAATCCCTCTTAATGATTAAAGAAATGGAAACATCTCGAAACATCTTTAGGGGACTAAAATTTTATGCGATTGAGAGTGATATCAAAAACTATGGTAAACATAGCAGATTATCTTATATGATATGATAATTTCATACAAAATAATTGATTTATTGCATCATACTGTATCTAGTAGTCAATTTAAAATATCAACAAAGATGGTGGGAAGTATACCCACAAGAAAATGATTTAAAGCATTTGAAAAAGTAACTAAAAATTTTCAAGAAAAAAATGTCGGAAAATATGTATTATAGTAAATTGTAATGACGTTAATATAGTATATAATAACCGAATCCTATCATCAATAGCCAAATATTTGATAAAATATGCTTCGTCGTGATATTGAGTCTCAGAATCGGCCACAAAAATTCTTTACCGTAATAATATTAATTATTCTATAGAATTCCAGTTCATGTTTATAGATATCGCTTAATATTCGATTTAATATATTTCAGCGGATCGTTTCAAAATGTCAAAGGATATCTATAAACTGAGGGCTTTAAAAAACACTTGATTAAAAAGGTTTGCTTTAGTACACAATGATTTTTGTGAATACTGGATTCATAGCTGCGGGACTGAAATTCATCGTTCAACCGCAGGAATTAATAGAGAGCATTGGTTTTATCAACTGATGTGGAATTTCATTTACAAAAATACAAAGGATTTTGGATCAAATGATTTTTGTGAAAAGAATTCAAAAAATAGATTTAATTTGTTTTGGCGCAAATACTGGTTGTTTACTATGAAGAGCAGATCTTTAATTTCAATATATGGTGCATTATTAAAATAGAGAAATTTAGATAGTACTATAAAGGAAGGTTTAATGCCACTTTGCACTGGAACGATATCGTTAGACTATTTGTTCCCACTGTATCAGTAATTAATTTTTGTTCTGCCACAAAGGCAATTTAATATTTCTTTGCTTATTGAAAAACTCAGGATTATATTTCATATGAATTGTAATTGTTAAACATTAATGAAAAGAGCGTCCACGTTTCGATGATTTAAATCAGAGGTAGGTTAATTGAACTTTCCATTTGAGAACTTAGTTGCTGAAAATTAAATTAAATGTTTGATAAGAACACATTTTAAATAGTACGTAGCTATTGAAAAATCACTAAAATTAAAGATAGTCAATGTAGCTATTAGTTAATTTCAGTGATTAATTTGCCTTGTTTGAGGAAATAACGAAGATGTAATTGGATAAAACATTGAGAAATAAGATATTCATAATGTATGTGATTATACATTCGGCAGAGCAGGAATAAAAGATAAGGAGGAAACAAGAATTAGTTTAAGGCCGTTGAATAGGACATTTGATCAATCTACTGCAGAAGACGAATTTAAAAGAATGAATTTAAACGTGGAAATGTAAATATCTAGCTATATGAATTAATTTTTAATTGATTGAGGAAAGGAGATTTTGTAAATGCTATCACCACGCAACTGTTGAAAATCTTCACCTAAGCGTAAGGCTAATTTTAGAGTTGATTTTTGAGTTACCTCGTTTCTTGCACTTCCCCCAATGTAAATATTTCTCGTATTTTATGAATGAAGTATAAGCCCTACTCCAATCATTACTTCCTGAATATTTATTTTGTTACACTGTAACATTAGAGGGAGCAAATCATTGTTCCTCTGAGATTTAAATAAATTTAAGTTTCTTTGTGCACCAAAGATATATGTAGCCATTTGTCTTTTATCTTAGCGTAAGTTTGTGTCATTAATATCGCAACAATTATATTACACGATTACATTCCAAACGATCCATTTGAGGTAAATTCGTTCATAGTGAGTCTAAATTAGAAAAAAACTTTGTTCCAGTTACTCAGCCTGTAAATCATCACACGAAACACTTCATTTTAAACCTAATATAAATTTAGTTACCGTTTTGAACTATGGTACCTTGTACCTTGATAATCATGTCCATGGTATGATTTTGATGCCATGAATTCGCCAAATTCTTATAAATCTATTTAGTGTATAAGATGTAAAGTATACATTAAGCGCAAATCTTTTAGGTCGTGAAAGACGATTTAAGTTTGCAAAATCTCATAAATTTAACGGAAACTGCTCCGCAGAGAAGCCGAAGGAATCCATCGATTAAAATTAAAATACCATAAATACATCAATTACCGATCATCCGAGGAATTACCTTTAATGTCGCGAAAAATCAATATCGCGGCCATAAATTTCAGACAACACGTTCACCGGCCGAAGCCGTTTTAAATTTATAGCGCCTTCCACACGGTGTCGCTGCTTCCCATTCCAACGGCCTTTGCGGGGCCATTCTGCGCGTGTAACGCATCTCCTCCACTCGCTACAATATCGCCTGAACCGATGCCCTCGACATCTTGTCCCGGAAACGTGCTCTAGGATATGAGGAGAAGGTTAAAACGTCCTAACACATGCATTGCTTTGGAGTGGAGGAATGAGATGAGAGTTTTAGATAACGCGGAGGGGAAAAACTTCGGTCTTTCAGAGGGAAATCGCGGATTCGAAGAGAGAAAGTTGGAATGGGAAAATGGGAGAGAAAGGGAAATGGCAGGATGGAGATTGAAACGAGATAGGAAAGCCGACTATTTTACAAAGAGAAAGAGGTGTAAAGGGTGGGAAAAGTCATGTCCGTTGTAATGATAAAGATGGGGACTATGAGATGGAAGAGATGGGGATGGAATAAACACATTGAAGAAACAGAGTGGAGAAAACATACAGAAAGAGTAGAGAGTAGAAACCATAAATAAAATATCTATTCTTCCAAATAAAACATTCTCTGATATATAAATCTTCGTTTCATTATTCGTCATGATGAATGCCTACCACAAAGTCGAGGCCAAATTACTAATTCCAAAAGATTGAAGGGTATAGGATTGATGAAATTTAAATAATTTTGAATCTGGAATACTTTATTATATAACTTACGCTCGTCAAATTTTGCCTTAGAAAAAGCCTTTTTTAACTTTCCTTAATTTTCACTTACGTAGAGGAGCATACATCAAAAATTATAAAAATATATTAACTCCATGCTCGATAGTCACTGGTCATAATCACCATAGTGCTAACTGTAAAATATAAAGTAAATAAGCGAATAAAAATGATAATTTCCGGTCTAAAAATATATGTATATCAGGTAAATGTTAATCTTGATTCTAGAATCAAAAAGATATGTATTGGTATATACATTCTCAAAAAATATTTCTACCTGCTACCGAAAATCTTCATTACCAATATTAAAAAATGAAATATGTCCCGATTTTTTACAATTTATTAGATATTGGAATCGTTATAGATGGCACTAGGAAACATACGGAGTTAAAAGTATGCAAAACTTCTAAAAAGTTCAGAAATGTGATGTATGATACAGGAAGATTAAGGATGAATCATCCCCTGACTAAAAGGTAGGATTAAATCTTAGATGTAAAACCTTCAAATGATAATTAGTGCTGAGAAACATATGAATATCCTCTGCGAATGTCGCCTAGATAGGCTTATCCCTCAAAGGAATGTCTCCAAATGGACTTTACTTAATACATGGATATAATTATCAATAACTCATTCGAAATAATGAGATTTCGCAATGATAAAAATCAAAGAAAGAACTGAAGGAGATGATAAAGAAAAGAAGCTAAAAAACACCACGAGACAAAAAAGGCAGAGAAAGAAAGATATAAAAAGAAAATGTTCTGTGGCTGGAAGATAGACCCAGAAAATGGGGGATTTAAGGAAAGGGATGGGAGGGGAAAGAGATAGCTGAATATTAGAGAAGAAACGAGAGAAGGAAGGAAGATAAAAGAGAAAGACATGAGAGTATCCTTGGATGCTCGCACCTGTACCACGGTGGACTATCATCTTTTTTAGTGGTGGAAAGGGGAGGAAGGGTTTGCCAGATGTGGAGGGAATCCCGTTCTCTGGCAAGTTAAGAGGAGAAAGAGAAGAACAGAGAAAGGAAATCCCATCTGTATACTATAGGTGAACGAGAAAAAAAGAATCCGACAAATTTCTCTATCGTATGTCGGTATGCGATACGAAGGGCGATAGATGAAAAAGTTGATCCGCGTGTGGATTGACAGAACGGGAGGACATCCAATCGCTGTTTGTTTCGGCGAGCATTCCACAGAGTGATTTCACAAGAGATTCATGTCCTTGAAAGCGCAATGCAAATCTCTCTAACGTTTCGAAAATTTTCCGAAAAAGCCAAATTTGTTTCCTATTTTGTGTGAAGATTTACTCACAAATAGGTTTGCAAGCAAAAACACAAAGGGAGCTCTCAAATCTGTACGAAATTGTCGCGTTGTGTATTTTGTAGGAATTATCTCTTCTGTCCAATATAACACAAGATACAAAGAAGTCTCATCCGAAGCCTTATCTACCTTGTTTGTTACACAGATTTATTTTATCTCGCTTACTTCATTAGGCATTAGTGTGTGTGTATGCATGATGTATCGGACGTATGTGTCGATACATCATTACATCGAACGATACACACATGTCGATAATGTCCACTGCATCTCTCATTAGTAGCAGAGAGTTTTTATTACCTCTTTGTTTTCGTAAGTCTGTTCGCCCACCTTCTTCTGTGGGCGTTTTCCCGGGATATTCTCCCCTGGCCTTCAGTTAACGATTTTTCCCACAGCCTATATGTTTCTATGTTTATTTTTATATATTTCTAAGTTCAATTTTTCCAAATTTGCTCATGGTACCGCCCCCGATTCGTCATCTATGAAAATTATTATCTGTACGACCTAATTCGAGGAATTATAAAAAACAAATTAAAAACGTTAATGATAAAAACATTGAATAAATCACTAAATAGCAATTTTTATATATCTACAATTTAGAGAGTCCAATTGAAATAAAGATTATAAGTAATGGAAGGAAATACTTTTAAGGGGGTGATATATTGCATTTCTTCCAGATCAACAGCCTATCAACGACAATCCAATGTCTATTATTCAAAACTTTGATTATTTTGTACTGACTCATTTTAGGTATGAGTTTATTATGGTCAATTGATTCGATGTAATACTTCATTATCATGAAATATCTTCAGAGGTGACTTTGCCTAGCAACACAAATAAGGTACAACAAATATATTAAATGTGGTTTCCGCAACCCGTATGGTATTCGATTGAGTCATTACTTCACGCATGCTGGACATTGCAGCTTACATTTGGACCCAAAAAGAGCCTCTTGAATAATTAGTCGCTTCCTTGAAAGTACCCACGGATGAAATGTGAAATGCCATTCCCAAAATCTGATTGTCGCTAAATGATTGAATGAAAATAATTTCCGCTTCAGTCATCGCGTCCGGGATTCGGCATCTAAATTTAAAAGACACAAAACCGTCGCTGGAAAACGTGTGCAGGTTTTTAAGCCTCAGAATGGAAATATTGAAAATTCAAGGGGTCAGCGGACATTGTTCCACTTGTGAATAATTCAGTCGCAAGAGTGAAATTAACTTTGGTCGGAATGGTTTTCTGAAGAGAGTAAGCCGATATGAAAGAGCGCGGGGCGAACTGTGAAGACTAGCGAAATAACGTAGGAACACCACTAAGAGGATTATAGAGGGTCATAGGATATCAAAATCAGGTGAAATTTGGGAAGAGAATCTCGCAGATGTGGACCAGTGGGCGTTGAAAATCCCTCTTTCGCTTGGCCCTTCCCATCCCTCTGCTGTTTTACAAAGGGCAAATCCATTTGAAGTAACGTTTGTAATATTTACGATTTCATAGAAGCTAATGTTTTCCTCTGATCTTTCATAACCCGAAATTCCAATGCAAACATTTCTTTTGGAGGTAGAGCCCCGGCTTTTTGTTCGATTCCCATCTCCTAAAATCCTTCCTAATCTATCGCTTGGATGGCATTATTAAAAGGCTTTCGGTGTTTGCCAGACTTCTCGAACTGTTTGTTACCACAGGAACGAACTCAAGTGATTGGGATTATTTTAGAAGATCCCGTGATAAAGTAAGAGTATATTTACCGAGGTAATGCATTGGAAAATATGTTAGCGTAGCTAAACAGCGTAAAATACGAGTGGTTACATTTTACCGCATTGGAAATTAAGAGGGATGCGATAGCTGGATCTTCGGAGTGCGGTGATTTTGCTACAAAACAGAAGAATATTTTTCATATATAAATATCTCTAAGCCCCTTAAAATTACCTCTCTGATCTTTAAACCTTTTATACCACCAAATAGTGTATTACGTCTCTATTTCCAAATATTTCGGTGAAAGACTTCAACTCTATTATAATATCAAGGGATTAATTACTTATACAATTCTCTCGTAATTCTCTTTATCGGAACGGTTTCTTTTACGTTTTACTCGAAATAATATGATCTGTCGCAGTCATTAATCCCTATCAATTATTATTTTTAATTGAAAATTAAATTAGAATAACCTCCTCGGTGTTTATGAAGTTTTGCGACATTAATTTTTTAATAAATATATTTTCAATCAATGATGTTTTGATAAACAGAATATTTAAAAATAACATGGGAAAAAACTTTTCCGTTCGAATTGAAATACTCAACTCAATTATTTCCATAATTTAATAAGAGATTTACATATTGTGAAGAAAAACTATAACTAAATTCATCAATTTATGTATTTAAACCTGGACGTTTAAATACATAAATTGATGAATTGATAAAGGATATATTTTTAATTTAATGTATGTTTTAAACATTATAAAAGTATATATTTAAACTTTTCCGAATATTAAATACATTCGTCGACATAAGGTCGATAAATGTTATTCAGAAATAAGCTGCGTTTACCATAATCAAAGAAAGGAAGAAATTTCAAATGAATTAAAGTATATGACGGCCTTACATCACAAGAAGCCAGTGCGAGAATCGATATCAAATTCTATCTCACGCCACTACTTTTCCACGGCATACAAATTTCCGCGATTTTCAATTTTCCCCAAGGAGTTTTTAAGTTATTCATTTTCAACGGAATAGGCCTTCTCCGCTTACCTCGGTTCGCACTAAAATGGTTTCAGAATTTTTTATTCCATCAGGATCCTATGCTTCCCCTTCACACATCCCAAATTAAAAATGTAAACCAAATGGAAGTATCTTACTTCGATCTCGAAATCTCCCACACGTTATATAACCTTGTGAAATACACGATGAAAGTTTTGAAATGATTTAAAATTATTCCTATTTTTATCTGTTAATTATTAAGTAATTCATTCAATTTTGCGCATTTTTTGCCAAGTTTTATACAATACATGCTCTACTTTTGTTATTTAAATTTTAGACAAATTTTGGGATTACTGTAACTAATTTTTTTCAGGAAAGATAAAAAATTTACAACTAGTTGGCTCTAAATTTTACATAATAGAATATATTTTCAAATCAATTACACTCTACTATAAATTATATTTTATACACATGCCTCAAGTCCTATTTTAATTAAATTTAAGTTCTATTCAAACTTACGTAAAAATCACCACCACCAAATCATGACGCATTATGAATAAATTAAATGTGTTTCGATGAATTTAATAAATATTGTAACACTTTGTTCCGCGTTGAGCTTGAATTTTCCGTGATATTAGAAAAATAGTTGATGTTTGTTTAAATATTAATCTAAACCTAAAGATTTTACGCAAATTTTCCCATTTGAAGCGTGACCTTTCGTAGTGTAAGTGAAAAATATTGTATGGGTGCCTACCGTACAGATGTGACGAGTCATCTATTCTATATCAACGGAATTCAACCAAAAAGTATCTCAAAATCGCATGTCATTCAAGGTGATCTTTATACGTATACATGGAAAGAAGTGTTTATTTAATGAAACTTTATTCTGTATTCAAACAAGATCTTAGCTTTTGAGTGAGGTCTTCAAAGAATCTAAGAAGAAAAACATTCCGAAGACATTTTGCTGAAGATTTAGCATCGTTTGGAGATGGGTAGAGGATATCCGAAGGAAGACGAAGGGAGAAAGGGGTTGTGGACCTTCTTTGAATATTCCGCTAAGGAAAAGCCGTACTACAGTTCTTCGGCTCGAAATTGAATTTCAAACATACATAGAGTTAGCGATTCTCTGGGCTGCTGATGGAGAGGGTGGACGCAAGAGGGTTGATATGAAAATGGAACCGAGAGAAACAGAAGATGCAAGGGCGGAACAGAAGTAGGAAATGTTTGGCAAAGGAAAAAAAGAGGACAGATTGAAAGGGACTGCGAAGGATTCCGAAAAAGACAGCATAAATGTGAATGGAGTATGACGCAGGGGGAAACATGGAATGAGAGGAATTCCTTTAGAAGAGGGAGGGAAATAAGGAAATGTCTGTGGGCCCTTTCCTTATCTCGCGATAGCAGACGAGAGGCTAAACTTTTTTGCATTTCTCTTTCGATGCGCCCTTCGGCGATGGATGAATAAAAGGGCCCTTTTTCATCATAAGGACGTGATTTGCCGAGATACAATGGAGATTGATGTATTTACGTTTCGCTTCTTCGGTAATAATAGCAGCTAATCATGAAATGAAAGGACAGCTTTTTTTCTTGGGAGGAATGACAAACGATTTCCAACCCGAGGAACCTGTATTTCATGTAACTGTTTGCACCCGCTTTTTGAGAATTCAATTTATTCTTTTTGTGGATGAGCATCTAATGCGAGATATGAAAGAAACACGGGTGGATATAAATTGAGGATGTTAAACAAAGTTTCGATGGATTCGAGTGATGATCAATTTTGAGGAAGAATTTTGTAGGAATCGAGTTAATTAGTGATATGGTTCTGGAGGGAAAAATTTCATGTACCAAAATGGTGCATCATATGATTCAGTGGATGATAAGTAGTACTCCCAAATACTCGACACTAGTTTTGTTTGAATGATCTCATTGTAAGAAAGAACATAGTTGACCAAAGAAAAATCTCGATTCATTGAGAAATTAATAAGAAATAGTATCGGGTAGTGGTGACGATCATGAGGATATTTTCTTTCACTAAGCTGACACTCAATCATCATTATAGCTTTTGCATTCACATGGAAGAATAGCTAAGGCAGGCGATGCCTAAAAATGGAAGAACGTTTCCGCATGCTAGACGAAAACAAAATATGCTTTCACAGCCATCCGAGAGTCGGGGAAGGAAACCTCATTTTAGAATTGCGGAATAATGCATTCCATTTAGTACCTCGGCTGCTGAAAGGGACGCTCTGATTACACGCCGGTTACTCCAACTCGTTTTCTCACGCCAAGTTAATTTCCATGCTTGCATAATCTCATTCCAGAATGCACCTCTCCCGGAATTTATTTTAATCTAGTCTTCTTCATCAGTCATGCGCAATACATTGCCCAACAAAACGTACGATACGAGCAAAAATGCTAAAATTTCATACTTGAAAAATAAATTATTCCATCACAATAAGCTAATATTTATAACAAAAATGCTCAGAAGTAACTATCTAGATGAATTAAACTTTTTCTCCTTTCCAAGCTAATATTAAATTAGCCCCATGAAAGAAATAAATAGTTTCGCCCTTTCTAATAATCCGACTTTTATTAAAATCCAAAAGAAGAATGATTTTGAGCTTATTACTCCTTTGAATTTAAATTTGAATTTTTACATGTATTCATGTTAATTCTTTAAATTCAAAAGAAACTTCGTATCGGTAACGAGGATGCTGCAAGAGAAGTTTGGCAGACGGCAGATGTCAGTAGAAGGTCAAGAATAAAAATTACTTACGTATATCAAGAGAGAAGACTGTTTTTATGGCCGAGGAAGCAAATGCGAGCAAGAAGAGGGCAATGGTTCCGTATGATGATACGACACCTTTGGAGCAGCGCATTCTAGCGGACCCACTTTTCCAGTCCATGGCGACGAGAATGGCTCTGCAAGAGGCACCTAATGATCAGCACCTCTTTTGCGGACAGCGGTAATGGGGTTGTGCCATCGATCCAGGGAAGGCGGACACTGAAAATATAAAAGATCTAAGATAGTCTCGTTGAGATGCCCAATTAACAAGAGAGTTGTGGTTCCTGAGAGGTATATATAATCTCAAAGAGTAATTTTTAACAATTTAGATACATTAAGACTAACCGCAGGATGCTTGTTTATTGCAGAATTAAGAATTGTAAATTTAATTAAATTTTTTCATTATGATATTTCAGCGTGATATTTTTTGCTGTGATGATTTACGAGCATGAACATTAAACATAATTTGATATTTCTCTTCGGTACAATTTTTTGGAGTAATATTGTCGCATTAAAACCGGGAAGTGAACGAATTTTCGAATGATACAGGCTAATTGAAATGAATTTATGAATGTGTTTTTTTCATTATTATTAAAATTTCAAAATGATGCTAATTATACCCTCAAGTATTTCTTATGTTTTATTTAATGTCAGATAATTAAAATATACGGATACAATACCGGTGACAGTGGAAGGAGATATATATTTTCACACGGAAAAATGTTTGCCATTGCTTAAAATGCATTAAAAATCAACAGCAATCTGAACCATCCAGAAATCAGCATTAGAACATTATAATGATTCTCGATGAAAAAAGAACTAACGCAATTGCGTTAGTTATATTACTATATTTTCGCAGCCTGTGAAACAGAGTATATAAAGAAAATTTAAAACATAGGCAATTATAATTATTTTTCCAAAAAGTGATGGAAAGTTCGAAAATACTTAGTATCCCTTCTTTGTATTCCTTTGTCTTAAAAACAACACTGTCATTGATACATTTCGTGATGAACAAAGAAATTCATCAACCACATTAACAAATTAAGCCTTATAGCACAGATAGTTCGCGTGAATTTCTAAACTGTTGAGAACCGCTTTCTAAGGGCGGATTTATCTTGCATTTCCGAATAGGCATTCATTTTACTTAGCATTCCTGCTAGTTACAAGCCAAGGATGAGCTAGGAAATACAAAAGAGTCACAGCAATACAATCTACCTAAATTTAGTAATATTTGCAGGCTATACATCCAAGTTAAGCAATAAATGTCATTTTCTTAAAGAAGATTAAGGAGAAACCAAATTAATTTCCGGGCAATTTCTTCTTGGCTAGCGCATCCAGCTGAAATTTGTCACAGGCAGATAGTTATTCCCTCGGAACGCATTAATATGGAGTTCGTGAGGCGGAAGAGGAAACATATGAATTTAGATTAAAACTCTTGTCTGCGTTCCAGAATCACCTCCGACCTCATTTTTCCTTAAAGAGAACCAGATGCGCAATAGCAAGAAGTAAGCGTCCGAGCCAATATCGAGGAGGAACACCTGGTGACGAATGACATTTTCCTATGAAATAACGACTACTCTCTTTCCAAGAGAGAAAAAATAACCCTCTGCAAGTTGGAATGGAAGGTTGCCTTAGTGGCCCTAGATGACACTGCCACCTATCTTCGGGAACGGGAAAAGATTGAGATCGATGCTTGGGATCACGACTCGTGTTTTGGGTCGAGATTGGCCACTCACTCTTTGGCTCAAGCAGGAAGGGGACGCGATTAATTTTAAGACTCGTACGGTCCATTCCACTATTATTCATGTCTCTTTCGAGGATACGGAAGATAGGGTAGAAAATAATACGGTTGCATTTCGCCAAATATAAGATTGACTTACATTAATGCAACGCTCTTCTATGGATATAAAAATCCTATATTTCGATATCTTTAAGTGGCTGAAGATATGGAGATTATACAAGTAAAATAATGAGAAAATGCAAAATATGGAGAATATGGCATCAGTTATTAATACTTGAGAGTAATGAAGTAGAAACTGAACGAACGTTCATAATTAATGTTTCCCTCTCCTATTCACAAAGAATATTAGAATATTAGAAAGCATTTCCGCATAATGGGGTTTAATAAATAAAATAATCGATGCTAAACAAATATATCAAAATCTTAACGTTTACTTTAAAAGTAGCTCTCGAATAAAATCCTTCACGGCTCAACATCACGGATCAATGTATAATAAAACCTTCGGACTGATAAAATAACGCGAAAGTTTAGGGGAAAATATTGGGCAGTTATATCAAAGGTCCGTGATTTGGATTTGTTTGTAGCTTTTTTTTTGAAGATGGCCATTTATATTTCTTTTCCTGATCTTGCATTACTTTGAACATGAACAAAAACATATGCAAAAATATAAATTCTCCGTCAAAGCACTTCGCCATGGATTTTTAAGAAATATTCGCATCCCGCTTTCATAATGTATTTGAGGTTTAATTCGTGTAATTACTGTATTTTCTTTTACTATATATTTTTAATGCCTGGCATACAGGTAGATTGCGATCGGTCTACAGATCTCTGGGTATTAATTGCATAAGGCCGATAGGAAAGATTATTGCAGAGTTAAAAGCGCCGAATTATTTTAATAGCTTTCAACAAATACATCGCTCTTTGTAATGTTTTCATGAATTATAAAATCGATCGGAGTGTTGTTCAGTTTTATATAAAAGAGTAATACGACCAAAATTTGTAAATTTTTACGTCATTTTCGGATTGGTTTATCTTACAATTCTACCCGAATACACCGAATTAGAGTAAAATCAATAATTTCCCAATTAATATCTGTAAAACAAAACCTGCAGATAAATCCTCTACGGATAAGACTTCCTTTGATTTCGTGAATATCGATTCAAGAAAGATTACAACTGATAAATGTTTTAACAGTATTACTCATGTGTACAACGATAAAACGTACAGGAATTTGATGGAATGAAGCTATTTCTCCCATCATCATTTTCTCCTGAAAGAAGAAAAGCTTTGGAAACGAAGGCTTATAATCCAATCTGCTTCACGTGTTGCGACTTGGCTGAATGAGATAACGGATGATAGGCAATCGCTTTCCGCGATCGTCCACATCGCGCGACTGGAAATAGGAAGAGTGATAAATGCAGGGAATGTTCCCTCCGCCCAGAGAGTGACGAAGCTTCCGTCCTTCCGGCGGAAAAAAAATACCCGGCGTTTAGTTCCTCGAAGCTATTACCTGTACACGGTCAACGTCCCTCATCCTCTAAAAATTCCTCACGTTCTATTTTCCCATCGGAGGATACAGAACCCTCCCTGAACTACCTACCCTCGCCCACATGCGCATTTCCCCATCCATCCATCGAACATCATCAATTTCCATTGCCATGACAAATGATCCTAGCCAAAAAACACAATAAATCTGTCCCCTTCTCAATCTTCCGATCCCTTCCAAGGAAATGCACCTTAAACTCCCTTCCACTGCACCTACTCCGCCTCATGGACCGGACCCCCCTTCCTACTTTATCCCTCTCTTCAGCATCTCTGGTCCACCTCATCCCGGCGACCACCCGTCAGCTTCTTCGCTGAAGGGATATACAGGGTCTCCTGGAGAGCCTCTATACGTCACCGGCTTGGCTCGGAGACCTCTGGGGTTAAGATAGGGGATTGGCTTTAAGTGTAGTGGTGAGGAGGAGGAGAAGGGATGGATTGGGTACGTTATAAGGGATTGGAGTGACGAGGGACGGCTGAGAGTGGTAGGAGGAGATAAAGAGAGCAAGGTTGGGAAAAGAGGTGTGAGGTGAGGGTCGGGGGTTAAAGGAGAATTATGGTATTGGATTGAAACACATTGGTTTAGGGGAAAACCGATGGAGCATTATTGTTTCCTTTTTTTAGGTTTTCATTAGATATATTTCTGACCTATCCATATATTTCACGCTTTATAAATAATGGAATAATTCTCCATGGGAAATTTCAAATTGGAAGATAAATTGAGTAGTTCTCGACAATCATAGATAAAATCGTTTGATCTGTCACAGACTGAAAACCTGTTACCGATCGTAAATTACAAAATGCATACATGACTCGGGCAGATAGAAGACCTGCTTTAGATCATTTGCTAAAAATCACGCACTATGTTGTTTTCTCGATGAATTTATTCAGTTATGGCCTTATTTTTCACCTCTGATTAAAGGGAAGTTAATATATAGAATAGAATGTGGGTAAATAATTCATACTACTAACGATCAACAAAATATCTTTTTAACAGACCTAAGTTACAATATAACTGCAACGAGTAAAAACATTTCATATCATTTTCTGGTATTCAGTACGTATTTTGTCGCAACAAACCTCACCAATATCATAAGTTTATTAGCTTATTTTATTATTTTAATTTTAGGTTCAATTTTATCAGAGAAAGATACGGATTCCTTTGAAGTTTTCTTTAATATAAGAAAACCTACAATATAACGCTGCCTAGAAATTCCGTATAAATTGTTTAATAAAGATAGCGCTTTTCTTTCCTATGTAGCGATTATCATATAATTGAATGCCAGAGCACCCGGTAAAAAATACGCAAAAGCACATCCAAGCTTGCATTATTTTTCAAGCGATTTGCCTCAATTCGCTCCGCTTTCGTAAGCTGAATTTCCATTTTAAAATTGAATCTCGCGAACCAAATGCACAACCGCAAGGAAAAACAATTCGACGGCCGAAATCGTTAACCAACGCAAGTACAAATCCCTACCGACGTCTCACGAACCTCCGACTTTATCCGAAAAAGAAAGGAACACAAGGATTAATATCCTGGAATGGGGCCATCTTGAGCTCCATTTTCGAGAAAGCGTTGGGCAAAGAGAGAGGGAAGGGAGAAAAATACCACAACATATGAATGAATTATTCATCAAACGGAACTACCAAGGAGAGAGAGATCGGCCTTGGCGTTTCCTGTAATGGAAGATGCTACGATATTCGTATACTATATATATATACGGAAGGATAGAAGTGCCTCTCGGATTAGATTTCAGCTTGGAAGTAGCTTGAGGAATATAATCTATCCGAATGGGAGATCTAGGGAATAAACGTGGAGAAATGAGGCATGTTTCGAGGAGATGGCCATTCCTCGCTCCGAAGGCATTGTTCGTGACAAACCGAGATCGCGTGACTGAGCCGATCGGTTTGAAGAAAACCAAATCGGCATTCCCATTCTGCCCCGTCAATTTTCGACTTGCTTAGCGCCCGCCTTTAAATGCAGACCTCTGTCACTATTCGCCTACCCGATAAACATATTTAAGAAATCCTTGCTTTTTATTATTTGATGTGAGTTGAAGAAGTTGAAATCCTCAATTTTGAAAGGAAAGTGAAGGAAAGGCAGAGCAAAAGAGGGGAAATGGCGTGCCGCTATTTTCCGTTTTCCCACGACCGTGAGGTCAAGTGGGTTTTACTTTTTCTTACACCTCCTTTTCCTCCTCGACCACGACTGTTCTTGGCATTTTTCGTTCATTCATAATATCTCATAATCGGAATCCCATTTTCTCAGGCCAGCCTAAGGTCCCATTTTATTTCTCCATTTCCTCGGGGGATTCGGAAGAGATGTCAGAAGTATTAAATAGAAAACCGAGTGGCCTTCACTCCGCTCCCTTTTTGTACGCAGAAGTGTCACGCATTCTAATTGAGGCTGTTAAAATCGGTTGACGTCCGTTTATAGGAAGAAAATTGTATCGGCTATCAGATGACATTTTATTGTGACAACCGCCGCGGATGCGTGTGTATTCAAGTCAACGATATCGCGTGACAGATGACGGGTAACGTTGTATAAATGTTCGTGGGATTCATTAAAAAGGAAATAACTTTTCTCTTTGTATCTCAGTAAATATTGATAGAATGTCTTTTCCATGAAGTTTTAACCGATATTTTCAAAATTGACGATTGAAGGGAGGAAACAAAAAATTACGAATTGCATGCAATTTCCAGCTGAATTTTTTACGAATTGTTCATTTTAGTGTTTGTCGCAGAGACATAACGAAAGCTGAGTTTCATTATCATGAGACTCAAATTTGATGTCATTGTCATTGCATGAAATTTGAGTCAAATTAAGGTAACATAAAAGTCAATATGACTTTTCTTATATTTTTGAAACAGCAATAGAATAAGTGAATGTGTCCTATTTGCTCATTCATTTGAATATTTTATATATATAGATATTTTTTTCTCAAATGAGTCACCATGTTTATTTTTTCTTTCCTACTTACACAATAAATGATCATTTTCTAAGGAATATATTCACTTTGATAAAAACCAATGCATTATCTGAATACATTGGAAATTATCTTTCCCTTCACTTCTTCCTCTCTATAAATAAAAAATATTTCCTATTTTTCCAGGATTTTATAAATAGTAGATAAACCGGAGGTCTACTTTTCAGTCCAATTTTGACATGGCCAAATCCTACAGCACATTTAATTTTTCACTACATTCATTACTAAGTATTTCCTAACAATTTACTTTTTATTTACTCATTATTTTGTAATTTAACATACATTTCCTAATGTTACTAACGGTGCGACATCTACTTGAATTAGAGAGAGATTATCAGCATATTTTATTCTTCTTGAACTGCCTTAATTTAATTGAGTACATTGAAAAATATGTTTGTATTAAAATAGTACCGTTATTTTTTCTCGTCAGCTAATATACCTTCACATGATAAAACTGTCATAGCAATATCAAAAGGACTTTGTAGCAAATTAATATGAAAACTCTACGTTTGAGTGAGGAAAATTAAGTTACCTGATGCTTATCGTTATTTACCTTGTATTTCATGACCTAAATACCAGGAACACCTTAAAAAAGAATGAAAAGAGTATCTAAATCTGATTTCAATCAACGTGAAAGGACGAGCGTCGAGGCATTACGAGATGGTTTTGCTTCCTCTTATTGTTACTTCACGGAAAATTTCATTCCCTCAAAGAATAAAAACTCTTGTTTTACGCGTTTGTTTAGCGTGCGTCCACGATCTCCAGACACGCCCATCTCCACCATCTCTCACTCCCTGTTCTTTTGAAAAAAAAGAAGTACTATCCGGAAAACACGGACGAATCTGGCGGAAGAAGAGTGTGACATGCGCACGCATTTCCGTACACAAGCTCGAGCCCACAAGTAAATAAACATCGCAAACTCGGCGGGAAAGAGAAACAACGAAATAAAAGCCACGAAAAAGTGAGGTAAACCTTTGAGAAAATTGAATCGCGGGCGGGGAAAAGGATAAAAAAGTTGCCGGAGACTGCGGAAGCATATGTGGTGACCGAAAGAGAGAGAAAGCGGAAAAAAGGGATAACATTGAGGTTTAAGAGGAAAATGAAGGCTTCCGGTGGTCTTACGGGATGGAGAGTTATGGCAGAAAAGGGAAAACAGGAGAAAGGTTGACGGGGATGGGGAATTCCGGATCCATGGCAACATCGCCGGAAAACGCTGAAAGTAACCGCATAGACATCCTCGGTCCTGCCCGTTGACCTCCGGAGGAAAGGAGATGCGGCCTACGTTCTGAAGGGTTCAAGCCGCAGCGGGGACCATGACAACCTGCCCGAGCACTATCTCCGCGGCAACCCTTTTTCAACTCACCCAAGGCATCCATCATAGGGATCCCTCTAAAACCTTCTTCGCCTTCCACACGCACGGGGCCCCTCTTTCCATCAACCGCCCCCACCGTTACACACTTCCGCAGCGCTGTCTACGTTCTTGACCCTTTACAGTTGCCTCTGCCCGAATTCCGCTTCCAGTATAACTGACACGCGAGATGTCACGTTCGTTGCAAATTCAGGGTGCAGATTCGAAAGGTTAAAACGGATCTCCCTCCAAATCCTGTTTGCAGTAGAGTGAAAGGGCTCCATATAAAGGAAAAAAGAATGAAAGGATAATGAAAAATATTCTCATTTACTCATTCAATTGTTTGATGTCCCATAAAATAGAAAATGAGTTTCTTTTTTTTATTTTCTGACGCCTGCAGTTTCTGACGTAACTTATTGGTCAACGATGGAGCTCTCTGTTGTCGTCATTGCCTCTCGTTGTCTAGGTAACTTTCTCAATTTAGTTTCAAAAGTTCTTCTCATTAAATCTTTGTGTACGTGCTGTTAAAATTATCAACTTAATTTTAAACACTGATTGAAATATTAATAAATCTTTTTCGTGGAGACCTACCAGCTAAATCGTAGGAGGGATTTAGGAGGTCATATGATTTTTAAACTTATCAATGTAGTTTCGGAGCGTTTGCATTGGAAAAATTGGATTTATATATGGTTAAATATTTTATCACTTCCATACTGAAGTAAAACTTTACATGGAAGCTTCTAATTTCCAATTTCCAACTAAACCCAGTAAGAAAGTTGAAATGGTATAGCTTAACTTTTGCTTTGATAAGCTAGGTGTGTTACCCTTTAACACTATTATTATTGTAATTCCTTTATCTTCTTTCTTGTTAATATTTCTAGTTTAATTTTTAATTTTCACTTATTTGATATCTTTACTTGATTGGGCTTCACATTTTTGTTCACAGATTCGCACTTCTTTTAAGTATCTCTTTTCATACTTGAGCTATGAGCTGATTTAATTTAATTTAATTTTATTATTGTATTATGTATTCCAAATTTGTATTATCTTGATTGTGTATCACCATCCTCTCAACAAAGGGTTAGACTGACGGAATGTTAATGCTGTGTAACTGTACAAAAAAATAAAAAATAAATTTTTTTTTCGAATTTTAATGCCATGTTAGGCACGGTATGGCCACCTTTCAACCCAACCATTTATGAAAATATTTGTAATAAATGACGGAAAATTTCATAGATTTTACCTTGTTGACCGAAATATAGTGACGTTAACAAATTTTTTACTTCAGTGGAATTTCAGGTTCTAAAAGAGTATCTAAAATAATCGGAGTTATCACCTCTCCGGGTCAAACCCAAATTTGTATGAAGGATCGCATCGAAATAGAAATTTTATGCAAAATAAAAGTTTGATAGCATGCATCGAAAATAAAGACAGATAAACAATGTGCAAAACACAAAACAGTATAATTAATTCAATTGGAAGATTAACGAAACCTGTCCTTAAAACATAAAAAGATCCAGGTTGAAAGCGGTAATCTCCGGGTTAACAAGAATTTTGAGGTGACCCCGAGTACTTTAATTTTTTAACAATCTGAAACAAATTCATATTCAAGAACCTAACCCATTAAAATTGATTTATATTCATAGCTATTTCACTAAAATGAGCTGCGATCCCAAATTTATACCATCGGTAATGATGCATGAAACAGTAATTTATTTTTACTTCAAGTTAACTATCATTACTATAATGATAACTTTAAGCATACATTATAAATAAGCAATCCTAAATCTGGCAAAGGTTATACTAAAAAGAGAAATGCAGAATAAAAGAGAACTCAGCTAATTTTCCGGTTAAAGTCAAAGAATTCATGTATTTCCTAGGCCTTTGGATGTTCTCCAAAGCACGTATACCTACAGAGTCAATTAAATATTTGAGGAAATCATGAAACACGATTCGTTCTCAAAGCTGCGATTATCAGTTAAGCTGCAAACGGGCGTAAATTAACCTGTAATATGTACACGAAATAAATTATATCCGAGCGTACGTTGTTACCTTTTAACTTCAAATGCTTAATAAAGCACGTTCGATTAAAATCATCATTTATTTGCCTACTTTATTTCTCTCTATATCAAGTTTTGATGTACGGCTTTGTTGAAACATCGGTGGAAATTATTCGCATCTGGATAAAGCCGTTAGGCAGTTTACATAGTAAATCAAATAATGATATTTAACCTGATCCCGGCAAATATTCGACAAAAAGAGCTAATTCGTATCCCTTCACTGAAATAGAACAGCCTAATCAAACATAGCGTTTAGGGCATTCGCGATATAATTAATTAATCTATTCATCTGTGTAACTCTTTCTGGAAAGGTGGGATCGCCTGCGCGTGGAAATTGGCCCTAAAACTGAAATTTACTCGTTGGCTGCAAAACAAACACTAAAAAGGTTGAATTTAACGGATCTTTAAAGTATGAATAAATGCGATTTTTAGGTAACTGTAAGGCAACTTTTCGTATCTCGTATCAACGGGAAACGTAACTATGGGTAAAGGTCCGCTCGAGGATTACCGGTGATGAAAGTTAAATTTTAAAATTGATTCCAATAGAAGCAGCTTATACCGGAATTCCATTAATTCAAAGACAATGAAATATTGATCGAAGAAGATAGGATATCTGGTCTTTAAGAAGAACTCTATGGAAAGAAAATTCCCTCATGTTTCCGAGAGAGAAATTCGCTCCAAAAAAGCCGAAATTGAGTTTCCTCCACGCCTTACAGTGTTTTGGGAAATTGTTTGGAGTGGTTCGGGAAATTGACGAATAAGAGACTTGGTAGACCAAGGAGTTTTAGAACTCCTTCATAACTTATTCATCATCCTGCCTCGATGAACTTTTCATGCAACCCCCATTTTCTCCTGACCAAAACCACTACGCAAGGCTGCTGACCACACACCGTTTAGTTCTGCTCCATCCATGATACTTTCCGCTTCCTATACTATCATACCATTAACGCTCCCCCGCTTCTTCTACAGTCCCCAAAGGAATTGTTCAACCAAGGCCTCATTGTAAAGGCTCCAAATTATCTCTCCCGGAAGAAGTAATTTTCCGAAAAATTGCCACGTTGGTCTTTCTTTAAGCTGCCGAAACACGATTGATTTTATCAAACACTGGCTTCTTCGCGGGCACGCAAATTCTAATTTCCTAGAGATAAAAAGAACACCGCCACAGCCGGTGTAATTATCGCGAGCTAAAATTTCACAGATTGTTAAATCCACGGTATTTCTCTTTTGTATTGGAATATAAAACAAGGACAGTAATAATAACAAGAATATAACACGGCTATTTGCTTTTTAAGTAACTGAGGTTACAAGAGAAGGTCATACATTATTTATAAATGCGGAAGAGCGGTATAACAAATTTATGACCAACCTTACATAAGAGGGTAGTTTTATTACATTTGTGAAAGAAAAATATCAGATGTAAGGCTTTCTCAGGAAAAGATGATGAAACTAATCCCCTTTCAGAAGCTTGATCTAAGATTAGATATCATGGAAACGGTACTACGAGCTTCGATAATTTTGACTTCAATTATTAATGTTGCCAAAAATACGTAAAATTTACATCAGTAAATGAATGTGCCATCATATATTCTATCGACCATTAACTGCTACATTACGCTGTAAACGGAATTATAATTCCTATGGAAAATATCTCTTTCTTGTGAACCACAATTATTATCAGGTGAAAAAATGGGGAATCATTAATATTTAAAATATATTCATAGAAAAATAGACTGCAATAACAGGAAATTTGCGCTGGACTAGCAAATATATTTGCTGTAAAATACCATAATTTTACGTCGAGGAAAAAAGTTCGGGAGTAACGGAAAAGAAAGGTTCATCATTCCTTGAATATCTCTTCTGCTCTATTACAACACTACAAGATGAAAATTATTCTCAAAAAGTAACCACCAAAACTCACTTCAATTTTTCTTTAGGAATGCAGCATCGTAACCACTGACACCGGTCAAATATTTCTTCTGGGTCATGCAGCAGTAGAAATATTACTCCTGGGTATACGTTCGGCGGTATAATGTACACATTTAAGGATTAATAGGCTATCATTAGCGAGATCTTCACCTGCCATACATTTCCTCTCTACCGAAGCATTATAAAAATCCCGAGTAAATAAGGCGGTAATTGGAACACGGAGTAAAAGGAATCCCTTGAAGTGTTGGAATAGCAGAAGCTCTTCCGGACCGAGAGAAAAAAGGAAGTCGAGGGGATGGAAAACAAAATTGGGATGAGTGCGGGAAGGAGGGTGAGTGAGATATTGAGGAAGAAAGAAGAGGAAAAGACCGAATGAGGTAAGTGAGGTTCAGGACAGCAGAAAAGGACGAGGAAGACCTGTGAAGGGCAAAAGGTAGGCTTTTGCAAGACCCACTATTTTTTGTGGGAAAAATGCGGGGATGGAGAAGATTTCCAGAGCCCCTTTAACCCCTTGAAGGAATTATACGAGAGAAGGTTGGATGAAGTCTTACCGTATCACGTGGGTTTGGACGAATCAAAGAAAGTCTAAGGAAGAGGAGGAAGGGAAGGATTCTCCGGAGGGATTTCAATGAGGAGGAAGACGAGCTGGTAGAGAGAGAATTGGAAAAAAATAAAAGATTTTGCGCCTTAATTGCGCCACTTCAAACATTCAAGCTCTCCACTTTTTCTCCCTCCCTTTCAGAGGTATTATTACGGGGTCGCTAATAATTCAAGGGGATCCGTTTGAACGTAATTGTGAGAGGGTGGAGTGTGGGTAAGAGAGAGCGGAAGGAGGTGAGAATTCAAACTACTAGTTTCTTTTCCTTGCTTCCTGATAGGAGCCTTTGGTTTCCTCACTTCCTCTTCGCTTCCCTAACAACGTCGTTTGTGTCGCCTTCGATAGCAACCAAGAGCAGCGGTTCGATAATTGCCACCTCCATGAAATTTTCATCTTATCTGCTAGGTTACGTTTCTCATGCATTGCTGAGCATGGTTTGTGTGAAAATGTGGTCAATTTTTAAGTAAAAAATCTTAAGCGGAAATGATTGTGAAAATCGACGATGGATTGAATCTTCTTTGATAATTAGCTATAACAGCACATAAGATTATCTCCGTACATTGAAAATTTGCCCGATCTAATCTTCGTCGATTGAGTTATAAGAGTTGCTCAGATTACAACTGATGACTACTAAACAATAATTTACTAAAGGAAAAACGTTGTAATGGTATTATTATTGCGGAAACGCGAAACGAACTCGCTTCAGTTCATTTCCAACTGCTTGGAATATCTCTTCTCAGCCATGTTTACACATAGGATATGACTGCGGAGACAGCAGCTGAAACATCGCGTAGGCGATAACCGCCTTGACCGGAATGAAAAACAGAGAATGATTTCTTCAAACAGTTTTCAGGGAAATCAAAAAATCTCTCTTCATTCTTCTATAACCAGCGTAATCTAACATATAGTAATGGAAGAAAAAACCCTCTGAATTTTCTCTACTTGTGGATGAGAAACCTCAAACTTTATGTAAAAAATTAACGCTCAATAAATAAACACTCATACAAGCATTCCAGAGCCACCTCCTCATTTAATCTTCCATACCCTTCATCAATATCAATATTAAATGATAATACGCCCTCTACTCCCTTAGCGAGGTCGCAAAGTTTCTCCGCCTAGCTTTGTTTCGCATGCCCTTGTGATTCCCCACTCGTTCGCTTGCTTAACACCACGGTAAACTTACAGAATCCCTTGGTCTAATAGCGAGGGTGGGGATTTTTTTTCTTTCTTCCAATTGATAGACTCGCCTTCTTTCTTTCCTTTCTACCACTTAAGGCGATTGCGCTACTCGACTCCGCCCCACCCAAAATAAGCCCCAGGCCAACTATTTAATCATTCTCTCTCTTGTTTTTAGGATACCTCTTTTTCGCAACACCTCCTGCGCTGAATCAGATTTCATCGAGCACTGTTTATTTAGGCGATTCAAAGGGAATAATTTTCACTCAAATGAATACGAGGAGAATTTGTGTACTAGAGTGCCGGCGATACGATTCGAACGCGGAATGCTTTCGTAAACGAGCAGAACGCTTTGATTAACTGAATAATTTGCAATCAAGAGCAAAAGGTCGAACGAGCGTAATTTAATCGGACGAAATTGCTCATTTGAATAGAGGCCGGAAGAAAATGAACGAAAATAAAATTTCTAATTCCTCCGAAAACGGAATTGGAAACAACCGTGGGGCTCTCCTGGCTATTGAAAGAGAACTCCGTTTTCTTTGTATCCCTCTCGAGTATTATCGTAAGCTTAAGTGACCCTTTTTTAATTAATCTGCAGTCAAGGTGAGAGTTTTAATTTACGGAAGAAAGGATAATTGTACCAAATAAAGATGAAAACTCAAAAGAAGGGATCTTATTCTTTACTTAACGGATATATATTTTGGAAAGGCGATTGTCAATAAAGGAGTCTTTTCTGTCATTATTTACGAATTGAAAATCTAAACGTAAGATTTATTTGCTCACAAACGTATCGTTGTAGATGCTCAAAATACCCGAAGAAATCTTTTGGTACGCGAAGGAAAAAATACTGCACTTTACATGAATTATATGGAAAAGAATGGCTACTTAGTCTGTCTTACAAAGCAGAATTATTTGGTATACTGTACATTACTGACTGAAGAGGTGAGGTGAAAGAAATTATATTTTAAATATAATTTATTTAATTATATTAGTTGAATTGTATCAAAGCCTTCCGTTAGCTGAATTAATTTTATTAAGTAAGACTTGATTGCTTTATGACATGTGAGAATTATTTTTTGACGAAATTTTTGAACTCTTAAAGGAAATAGTAGCACAAGAGCAATACAAGTAAAATTTAACTCTCGTTTATTCTCCATTGACGCGTGGGGCTATAATCTCATACCTGTAAAAGTGAAGAAAGTCAAAGACGAATTAAAAATGTGATATTCCAAGCTCTATGAAACGCAACATGGGTGTTAAACTATTCATGTGTATTGTCCCGAAAGGTGTTGCGGTCTATTCACTTGAAATGATCCGCCTTAATTAGATATCTACTACTCCGTTCAAAATTCATAACTATTGTTTCATAGGCAAATGCAATTCTGCTACAATCTCGCAATCTATCTTTGGCTCAATAGCCACCCTCAGCTTTCCGCCAGAGGGCGTAAGGAACACTTTGTTCACAACGAATTGCGTGCAAGAGCATAGCTGTGGGGAGAGCAAAAGGAATGAATTTAGGAAGGTATAATAGAGGGCAGTGAAAGAGAAAAGGGGGCGGGAGTGGTGGGCGAAGTTAATGGAAAGAGGAATAGAAAGGCCAAATGAAGCATGAATAATAATTTGAGGTAAATGAAGTACCGCAGACATAATAGAAAATATGAAAAACGAGGAAATATAGTTTAAAGATAAACTAGCTTTAACTGGGGGAATATATTGAGAAAATGTAGTATGAAGAAACGTATAGAAAAGGTAAGTTCTCGAAGTGGGTTCCTACATTGCCGTGAAGGTTAACCATTTTAAAATCAGAATTCTAAAGAGTCCTAATTGTTGCAATACTTGGAAAATAAAATATCGAATACATTTTTTAGGCTCATTATGATTTATTTAAAATAGCCTTGATGTTTTACTGTTACTTAACCTCAAGTTGAGAAACCGAAGCATCAGAAAATGAATACGCCGGATAAAATTGAATAAACATTAAAAATTATAATCATAAATATATGAATGATAAATAATGCTTGGTAATCTTAAAAATTGTATCTTACAAAAGAAAAAGAAATAGCAATCAGAAGTGGTAATAATCATGAATTATTTCCTAGATTGTAAAAAATATGTGGATTGAAAAATGAGAAGAATTAGTGAAGTTAAAAGATCTATTTTCTGGGGAATTTTATTTAATCTTTTATTTTGGCTTTCTAAACTACATTTAACAACTAATTTACTGCTCAGAACTAAATCATGAAAAATCAAATCGTAATTAATCGATGTTAAATTTGGTTTATTTCCATTGGTTCTCTCTCAGTGCATAGAATTAATTTGGGTTTCACTGTATAAGATGGCATTAAAAGTCTTAAAATGTTTTTATAGAGGGGATATTAAGATTAAAAACATTCTTCTTTTACGTAACCAGCAGTAAATAAGATAAAGGAAAACATGAATAATATGTAGGTAAATAGAAAGTAAAAGGAAGACTACAGGAGGAGGGGATTTAAAAATTCTAAGGTAATTTTAGCTAAGGCTTAGGATTTCCAATTCACATAAAACATTTAGATTTCCGTTTACACGCAGCTAAAGTTTGGCAAAAATAAGATGGATGTATATGTATAAGTACATCTTATGCATTCAACCGTGAGGTTACGTAAATTTTTAGTCGCCAGACCGTAAATCCGCCATCGAGACAATTGTGGCCCACCCCCAACAACAGGAAATATGTCTTACCGCCAGATCCAAAAATAGGAACGTCTGGAAACTACGGATTCGAAAGAAAAAAAGAAAAAACTCGGAAAGCGCGAGAAAAAGGATAGTTTTTAAGGGTATGGAAAAGGGTTGCCGAAGGAAAGTAGAAACTATGGAGGTGCGCCTGAGAATTCCAATAAGACGGACGCGCGTCGGAAGGGTGGGGTGTTGGAGCAGAAAAGTCGGCGTGAGAGAGAAAAAGAGCGGGATATGGAAGGAGCGAAAGAAGAGAGGAAAAGGGCTCCATTGTGGCCATCGGGAGCGAGTTTCGGCTGATGATAGTAAAGAGCGTAACGATGACGCTGATTATACCATTCATGCCGTCAAAAGTCCGCGTGTCGTAAAGTGATAGTCATTAGGTGTTGGGAAACGGTGATGAAGACCAAAGCTGACGGCCCGAGCTGCGAAATTCAATCCCATCCCAGTCCTTTTTTTCCTAAATCCTTTTTTTCTATGCTCATCGAAATACGGTTGCATGGACTCAAATTGGCCGACTCGCATCCTCCCCGCCGGGGGCGTATCTTTCCTCCCCCCGGGACGTGTGGAATGAAAAAGCTTCGGGGTCATTTTTTTCGGCGTTGAAAAAATCGCGATGGATCGCAGAGTGACAGCTAGCTGTTTTACGGGAGGGAAAATGGATAAATAATCAGGCCAAGAAACCCCATCTCGATATTTGACGGACGGTCCAGAGGGTTCATATAAAAGGCCAATATTTCCGTTATAATTGGACATCAAAATTTTAAAGGATTGATAAACTGCTCTCGAACGCGCGATATAATTTTCTTTCTGCTGCGTACGTGTAGGTAATCGCCGAAAAAGGAGAACCGAGATTTTTGTTCCTGTATATTTATGGGTTTTTTCATGACAGATTTTCCGCTAAAACATTCGTACGTGTCGAAATCATCCATATTTTCTCTTCGTGCATATTTCACGCTTTATTTCAAAGCATAGAAATGTAGTAGATATCGCCCATCGATTTCGTGTCCCAAGACGATGAAATTGCTCGCTTGCTATCTTCTGAAATAAACATAAAACCTCCATTCATACATTGTGAACATGGTATATTATTTACGAAAATCAACGACTTGTAAAAAATATGCTTTCATATGTATCACATACTTTTCGACCTTTATTTATAAAAATGATTAAATAATAAAACAGTGCTTTAATTGTTAGAAATACTCAGTATTCACAGCTGTTCACTTATAAAACCATATCCCATTTATTGCTTTAGAATAGTTGAATATATTGTCTTTAAAAAGTAAAAATTAAACTTAATTGTAAAATTATACGAGATTTTCGAGAAATTAATCACTTACGATGCTGTGATGGACACATATTAAGAAGATGTATGCATATTAACTCATAACAAAATAATGCTCTTATGTGCCATTACATGAAACTCAATAATATATATTCATTACGCATGAAAGGACAAATTCTTGTATTGGTAATTACTATCGCAATATATACTATAAATTTAAGTATAAAGCACTTTTGTGGTTGGAAAGTTACATTAATTTACATATTCAGAATGATTGTAGCCATTAATAAGCCATTTATAAAATAAACTCTTTCATTATTCCATATGGAAAGTAGCCTTCAGAATATTCAAATATATTTCTTTAGTTATTTAAAGATATACGTTTATATTTGATGTGATATAAAGATGTACGTTCACGTAAAATTTATTAGTAGAATTTTTAAGGGTATTCATTGAGTCATTCCCTTAAATTGCGTGAGCCATGCACGTCTTCCTTCTTGTAGATTGCACTTCTTCCCTACTCGTAATTTCAATCTTGAGTTTAATTTTAATCTTACCTTTACTTCGAAATATCATAAAAACATATAAATCATATATTTAACCACTTAAACTGTAAAAGATAGTTAAGACTCCAGTTTACAATCACACTTATTTGTTGAACAAGAGAAAATGTCAGCATATCGGTATTTGAATAGTGTAGCCGTAGTCACGGAACTGTGGAAACTCGATTTATCAGTAACCGTAAATTAACTCAGATAACAACCCTCATTTCATAAATTTCCCTCCGTATCTCCATTTGCATTAGTTTGAACTAGTTTTCATCATCTAAAATTCGCCAATCGCTTTTGCAACCCTAAGAAACACGGGGATGCAGTATTCGATTGACCCAACACTCTCTTATCCGCAAAGAAATCGGCCCTACGCACCACACAATTTTCCAAAGAGAAGGATGGCGAACGCCAATGATGCCCCGGGAGGAGATGTCCAGAGAAGGAGAGGAAGAAAGAGAGGCAGAGGAATGGAGAATACTGAAAGTTTTAGGTGGCGGAAATGCTTCGGGGAAGGCGAGCTTCGTAGTGGTGCGGGGTTGAGTTGCTTTGGGGTGAGAAATAACGGAGAGAAAGAATGGGAAATGGGGAGATCTCGAGTGGGGAAATGAGGCAATGTGAAAAAGTAAAAGCTAAGAGAACAGAGAGGGATGTTTGCAAATTTAAACGGGGCGAATGCATGTGAGTGTTAGATTAAGGGCAGAGGAAGGACGATAGTAAGAGGATGTGACCTCAAAATGGACATTGAAAATTCTCTATTCCCCGCTCCGGATGGTAATTCGTAGAAAGGGGTGGATGGATGTGGTTTCGTGAGATTTAAGTATTTTTTAATTTAATATAGCGGAAGAGGTTTCTTATCCAACCCCTTGCAAGTACATGGAGTTAAGTAGTCATCGCGGTGAGCTGGAGTGGTGCGCATTATCCATGGAAAACTTCCCACTCCAGCCAGCAATCCTCATTTAATAATAACATATACTTACACGGTTTGTTAATGGTAATGTGGTTGTCTATTTTCATAGTATTAAGTAAGTTAGAATATCTGAGTAGCAAAAAAACAATAGATGATGTAGATTTTTCAATTTCCTGTTTTACTACTACGGTGTTATCGTTATTGTCTTGATTCTAAACAGATAACATACTCTTCAATGCTTTCCTGAAATTTTTCCGTTGATACGGTTTCAAAAATATTGTTAACGTTAAAATACGCTACGCACCGAAATGTACCTCAATAATACATTTTTTAAATGCAGTCAAAGAAGTGTATAAAGCGTATTTCACGCGGATTCGGAAGTGATTCTATTACGCTTCTTTTATTCGCTTTGAATTCAATTGCAGCTGTATTCGTGATTTAATATTTCTCTACATTTCCTCGGAAATTATGCATAAAGCACCTCCCAGAAATATATTAAATCGATATTTTTATGTGAAAATGCTTGTATTACTTGTTTTCAGAAATATCAATAAATATTAGCTTTAAAATTCCGTGATTTTTCAGAAGCATATCAAACTATTCGAATTTCGAACGGGTATTTAATAAATATGATTTCATTTTTAACTCTCCGAACGTAAAAGTATCAGAGTATCGTACATTCTGGTATATTAATATATCCGTTTCCCCTCCAAAAGTGGAGCTTGTAATATTTCCCAATAGAGCACGAAACAGGCTCATAGAGAGACGTTTCGCTGAAATGGAATCTATATCAATATTTAGAAAAAATTCAGGAGAACCTCGAGAATATGAAGGTTTTCGGAACTTCAGGCAATGTAACGGCTTCGTTCTCACACTTTCAAACTCTTCAGACGTCGCTGTAGATCGAAACAGGGAAGCTAACCCACGGGAGCTCTAACAGGCTCTTGCCGTTTTCAATGGGGAAGTCGAGGAAAAAAGGAGACCCTGGGAAATCTAACACCAGATGCCATTCCAATGGTATGAAATGGCAACTCGTTATTTATGGAAAAAGAGGAGACGAAGGAAGAATATTGGAAGGACAACCTACGACTCCGCGAAGCTGGCCGTTCGGGCTCTTCTCCCATTGAAAAAATCAATATCACCACAAAGGTATGCGTTGAATGCCAACATTTCTCTTTGAATTTCAAGCTTACGAACTTGCAATAGAAAAGTTGTTCCATAAATACAGGAGGAATCGTCGATTTTACATATTTCGGTGCACTTCCTACATCGCTAAATTCGCACTGCCAGCAGTATGCGAATTTACGATATAATTTTGTATTTGAGAGATTAAATAAAACTGTAATTCGCGACAGTTTGAGAGGGAAATTACTTTAAATGCATTTCGGAGACAAATTATTCAGATTACTGTCCCGGAAATATTCATCACATTAACTCTGCAATTTGCTTCGAAGATTGGAAGTAATTTAGAGTTCCAAATTTATTTTCGTTATAAGCTGTTACTGAGATCTTTATAAATTCCATTTCACCATTCACCGATTTGAGCTTAAGCAAGGGAATATCAATGCATTGAAGGATATCAACGGAGAAAATATTTACTACTAAACGCAGTAGTTATAGTGTATAATTAAAATAATTTCTATTTCACAAGGACCAACGTAGGCTTATAATATTTTCATTTAGTATTAGAAAGTTTTCATGAATGTAATTAACGCGACGGGTATAAATACATCATCCTTAAGTTTTTTGTAAGATATGTGAATTAAACATAGTGCAATGTTTTAGTGATTCCATGTAAATGGAAATAAAAAGAAAGCTGCATATCCGATTTCAGAGTGGAAAGGAATTCTTATTTTCGGTTTTCCATTCTTTTTTAATCTCACGGTAAGTTTGGCAGACAACCTAGATACAATTTAGCAATTTCTATCGAAAAATATTTCTCGTTTCACAGAAAACGAGAAAATTAAGTGGCCATACAATGAATGAGTTTTGAAATATCAGAGGAAACCTTTCATGAACTGGGAATTGGCAAGAAATTGTTTCATGAAAAATTTTAGTTAATATTAATCAGCTAATTAAGGTATCCTAAACATCACTATGCATTTTATGACGTTTGAATAAAAACTGAGCGCCTGAGGACTAAAAACTCAAATGCTATATTTAATAATGAAACATCTTAATCTCAAATATTCGTTATGTTGTTCACCAATCAATCGTCAATCAAAAGTAGATTCAGATTTCCTTGCTTTCTTCCTTTTCTATTTCCCAAATAAATATAACATTTTCAGATGTGCTATTTAGAATAAATATTTGACCATATTTGAATCGGCGTTTTTTAGTGAAGGATGGAAAACTCTTTTGAAAAATCTTTCGATAAAATAATAATGTGATTCCGAATTTTTACTTTTGTGCTTCCCGACACCGTCATTGTTTAGGTGCTCGTCGTCACCTAGGTGACAATAGAAAGTCAATGAAAAGACTTCGAAAGGTGTTTCTGACCTTTCTTTTCTTCCTTCTAGAATCGTCAGCAAAAGTTTTCTGCACTCGCCAGCATTCCTCGCCTCTAATTCTACTTTCTTTTTCCTCTCTCATGCGCCTTTCACTTTGCCGCTCTTTTGGGAGGCGCTGCCGTCGCCATAGCCGTTGTCTCGTGGATTGCGAGATACGTCATTTATCCCACGGGATCCTTTTCCAGAACCCTCTCCACTTATCTTAATACGCGCGTCGACTTTCCTCTTTCCTACCATCTTCCGCCTCTCTCAGCCCTTCCTCGAACAACCCATATTCAAATTATTTCGTAATTTATTCATCGCTATCGCCATATTCTCGCGGGAGAACCAAGTGCGAGACTCACTTCGTCGGGATGCTTTTTTTTTCCACGGCAAACAAAAAGGTGTTTTGTCCCACATACGCTACATGCTATTTTGGTTTAGATATTTTCATAAAATCCCATCTATAGATCGGACAACATTTCATTCACTAGAATCTCCCATATTAACCTAATACTATTGGAAAAATTGATGGAATATTACTTGTGTTTTTAAAATAACAAGAGAATACTCCAAAAAAGCTTTTAGGCAAATAAATTTCTCATCTTGATCCAAAAGATCATCCGGTAAACGTCGACCTATTCTCACACGGGACCGTTTTTAAAGAGAATGTAACATTTATCTAAAAAAAATAATTAAAATGATGATTTTTATGAGTAAACGTCTTCCAGAAAAATTTTTGAGATGTTATATACATTAAAAATTTGGTATGTAACGTTTCTTCCAAGTAAAGAAACATACCGTAAAATACCAATATTAATCTCAGCATTAATTATCCCACTTCGCGTGTTCTGAATTTGGACTTAGAGTACTTCTATTTTGTGATCATTGCATCATAAATAAAAGCTAGAATATAAGGAGTGATTTCTAAATATACTTCATGGAAAGATATATGGAATCAAAATCAAGCAGTAAATCAAAGAAAGGAAATAAACGTAAGATTTAAATATGTTCTTCCAAGGAAATCATGTATAAAGCTAATTAAGTATTAAAATTATCTTTTCTAAGAGAATGCAATTTAAAATTTATAAGGAAGCCATTCTGAATGACATTTCAGGGCGAAATTCTCGAATTTTTGCATCGTAAAAAAAGCATAAATGAGAAGTAGTGGTTCGCGAAACGATTCACAGCTCCATCGCTCCGACATATTCCACATGCTGCAATTTAAGTTTCTTTCACTCCCCGGAAATAAATCGAGATAAACTGTCGATACTACATCTAAGAATTCCCGACAACAGATTTATCGACGTTGGAGTGCGACAGTAAGCCTTAATTCTCCGCCGCCGTTCCATTCCTCGAGGCATCCGCCGCTTACGTAACACACACGTCCGTGAAAAGAGAGATTAAATCGGCGGCTTCCTTCCTTATTACGACCTCCTTTGAGGAGACAAAGGACTACAGAGACTGCACCTATTCATACCCTTAATTTCTCCATTCAGCCTTAACTTCGATCCCTCCACCAGATGTCATGGCGGAGCCGGAAAAATAAGAGCATCGGAGATGAAAAAAATCTCTCGCGGCGAGACCAAGGTGAGGGGGGCACACACTCACATACTCGTACACACATTCACGGCGAAAAAAAATACCCAACTCTTCATTTCCCCTCCTACCTAAATTATCTCGTTGACCTAGATCCCGCAGCCAAAGGAGTCTGCCTTAACGAAGAGGTCTTTTCGAGCGGTCGACAGCAAGCCGCCGAAAAGGTAAAGACGTCGCCATTGACCCTTCGTAAAGAAAAAGAAGGAAGAAAAGATCTATCAAGCAAACTCGAGGAACGAAAATCCTATCTTTCTCTCCGACGCCTCCTCTATGCAATCTATTCCCTGCGTCATACGATGCGATCCTTATTTATTCGAGCTAGTTATAGTTAACCATTTCCCTCCTGAGAAAACACCCACCCAAATCCCCACTCCCACGTCATTCTGTCTTCATCGTCTGTAAAACTACCTCCCCATTCCTCCCCGTTCATCCCTAACCTCCTTTCCCTCATCCCCCTTTAACAAGCCAATATTACAGTCTTCTCACGCTATTCTACTCTCAAGACCGTCCGGCCATTTTCTGTCGAGCCGAAATCCAAGACTCCACACGTCTCGTGGAAAGGCACTGATGAGCTGATTCTGATGCAAATCCCGGCGAGCGAAGGGGGGGTTCGAGTGGGAGGTGAGGCAAGTGAAACGGAGCCTAAGGAAAGGAGATTTCGAGACAAAGGAGGGCGGGCGATGATACATTTGAGGGAGAAAAAATGGAAAATGAGGAGGATAAGGGCAAGGAATGGGATATATGACGTGGTGCGAAAGAAAGGGATCGCCAAGATGGGAAGATTCGAAATGATTTTTTTCTCCTGAAAGGTTCGCTAAGGGGAAGGGTGAAATGAATCTTCTTCAAATTTAACTTTCTTTACGGAGGCAGAAGCTAATTGGAAAATGAAATAGATGAGAATCATAGTCGAATTTTAGTGATGTGATAATGGATTACTCCTTTCTCAGTTATAGGAAATTGAGATTTGGATTATAAATCCGAAAACAACATTAATTAAATTAAAAATTGAATTCCTTCCAGCCAATTCTTCATTTTAACCAAAAATGTCTCAAGGAAATTTTCCTATTTTGGCCGATTCGTACATGCAATTAAGAAATGTAATAATAAACTTACACTATAAAACATTATTTCCTAATTAAATGAAACGATATATTTTTTTGATCAAGGTTGCAACTCAAACTATGGCATGCTGGATATGGAATTTCGGAAATCTGAACTCAACATTCTAAGACGCAGACGTGGAACTAACTTTTAATCTCTTGGAACCTCGTATTTTGAATATCTGTATTTGTGATGTAAATGTAAGGGAAGAATGTTCTTAGATCTCCCAAATGAAGTCGGTAACTTCAAACTGTAGGTACCCAAAAGCAATGGATATAAGGAAAGTTTGAATGCACCTCCAGAAGTCGAAGAAACTCATTGGTGAATCGTAGAATGCAAAGGAGGATAATGAATGTCGCCGTCAAAAAGATATCACCAAAAAGAAATTTTGCTTTCACGAAGAAAAAGAGAAAACTAAGTAACTCGGCTGGCGCACTAACAAAGCAGAAATTTGGGAAGAGCAAAGGAAGATATGTAAAAGTATGACGATTGGCTACGCGTTACGTGTCTGTCGACGGTAGTTTTTGTGCAATGGAAATTTTCAACTCTACCAAACAGGATGAGAAATAAATAAAGAACAACTTACAGATACACAAATAAAAATTAGGGTACGTAAATTTGGGATCCTTTAGTGATAAATAGTAATTTTAGTAATAAACATTTTTAAAGGAATCAAGTGCAAAAAAACTTTATGAGAATCTGGAAGGACTGTTTTTCGGGATGATTTTGGCCTATTAAATTTCAAAATTCGGCACCACCTTACATTTTGAAGAAAGAAAAGCACTCTAAAATTCGCTCTATTAACGCAGCCTTTCAGATGTTAATATAATATATGTAATCCTTCCCGCCTTTTCCCAAAGATATTTCAGTTTTATATTTCAAAGGAAATTATATATGGATAGAGAATATTGATTGATTATAATAATAACTGTTACGAGAATGTGCTAATGTTCAAATTAAAAAAGTAACTTCATCGTAAATAAGGCTTGACAATAATAAAACTCGACCTCTCTAAACTCTTAAGTTTTGGCTTTGGCTAGATGATGAATCATTACTTGGTGTCAAATTTCGCATACGAAGTCACATCATTTTTCATTTTTTCAGATATATTGTTTACTGTCACCTTGCTCAGTAATGGGAGACGATAAAAGACAAATGCAAATCAAAATTTTATATACCAGAAAAATAACTATCCTTCTCTTTGGTAACGTTTCGCATGAAATAATGGAAATAATAAGCCGAACTAGAACGTTTCAGAGCAAAACCCAAGGAAGAATAATGACGGAGGAAAAAAGGAAGGAAAGAAATATGTAGAAGTGAGAGGAATATCGAAAGAAGTGTATGTGGAGATGGAGGGTGGTTGTTTGGGGGATATGGTCGGGAAGTGGGACAGCTCGGAAGTGCGGTCAAGGATTCAGCTCGGAGGAATTTCTGCAGTCTCTCTCCACACTTGCAGGCCATCCGAACGGAGTGGAAAAGGTCGGAGTCCGAGTTGAACGCAGTAAAGGGTGAATTACTGGGATCCGAAAGGATAAATGAGAAGTCGTCGTTTGTCTGGAGGCGAGAACGACATGGGTCGCGAGTGAATATCAGGGAGATAGACAGAGAGAGGGAGTGGAAAAAGGAGAGAGCGTTAAAGAAGGAGATGTGTATTGAAGTGGAAGCGATAAAGAGAGTTGAGGAAAAGGTTTATAACATAAAATGATAGGCAAATTTGAAAAAGGTTGGGATGTCTATAGGAAAGTGGCGAAGAAATAGGTATGAAAAGGGCGGAAAGAGTTAAATTAGGCGATATTTATCAAGAAGAGAAAGTCAGATGAGGCTTGACGTAAGATACCGATTTTATTTCGTGAAAATTGTTACAAGAAAACTTGAAGATCTCCTTATACACTATTTCTTGGGATATGATTATTATTTTCAAAATTAACTGAAAATACCTTAATTAATATCTTAAAATTTCAACACTGACTACACGAACAATTTATTACAACAAAGGAATTTTCATAGTTAGATTAAATAAATTAATAAATAAAGATTATGATAGTGGCTAAAAGGTAGTATATTGAGTATAAGCTTCAAGTTCTTCCAAAATTTACGTTTATATGAATTACCATAATGGAATTTCAAACTCTAATTAAATAGTCTTTTGGATAAAAGAGGATATTCGAGAAATGAAGCTGATTAGAAAAAGAATAGATTTTATCTTTGATGATGAGAAGAAAAGTTATTTAGCTACATTTTTTATTTGTATAGAGCGAAGTGAAGGAATGGAAGGATCTGTCTCAAAAATGGAAAACAGGATACTAAGGAAAAATTAACCACAGAGACTAATATATTAATTAGATACTATGTACCCAAACTTTGTGATATAGATTATCTTATGTATGAAGGAAGAAATTATAACTAATAGATATTCACCAAATTCCTGAACCATATTCAAGAAAGGGGCTGAAAAGATGCGTAAAATTTTATTTTATTATAATTTAATTCTTCTTCCTGGAATACGGAACAGCTATTATTTTTTGAAAATCATAAAGGTAAAGCTACTACTGTGTTAATAAAACACAGATGAGTTTTCCAATTCTTAAGATTAACGTAAATCCAACGATATTAGTTTTTCTTTGTTTGGCCTGGAAATATGGTAATTAAATATTTTTTATCACCCGGAAATTTTTCAGTAAAATGAAACTTAAATAAGAAATAGGAGGAAGCTCTTTCTCTATAGGTAAGACTTCATTAGATTCGCGGTAATGATACTTAAATGGAATTTTTCAATTATTCTTTTTCTAAAAGATTTTCTGACAAAATATATTAAGATAAAATCATCTCTTTCTTAATATAACCAATTTGAAATATTTTCAAGTATGCGTTACATTTCTCTGTTTGTTATTTCTAACGAAAATATCTGGGCAATGGTTGGTGTGCGATCCAGTATTTGAAGAACTGGCCAATGATTGAGATAATTTAAAAAGCCCATGCTTTAAAACTTTTGCATAACTTTATTGAATTGACCGTTATTTTCTTTAAAAAAAACTGAATTTGTCAAGTGAAGTCAACCTTACATAGAATTCAGCAAACTGGGGATTCTGAGAGCAGATTTTAGTGCCTTTATTCAGTTTCAATAGAGGCAATACCTCCATAAAATAAAAGACTTCCTTCCTCCACTCATGAAATTTTTTGTCATATAGAAATTTATTGAGGGAATTGGATTAGAGATATCAGAACTTGGGATTGAAGTGTCTGCGGCAGTTATATCTGCTATGCTATTGATAGGTCAGTGAAATAGAAAGGAAGCCTTTAATCCAGGATAGCGATTTCGACGTAGAAGTTAAAATTTTACTATTAGTTTTCCTATCTTTTATAATACCCAAATAAATTTGACAGGCAATATTGACTAAAATTGACTATTTCGTCATTTCTAGCGATACTATAAAGCATTTTTATACAAAGATAAAGTATTTTGGTTATAAAAGATATAGAAAGGAAATAATTCAAATCAAGAAAAAGTCTCTCTTAATTTGACTTAATACAGCGATAAGTAGTAAGAGATGACCAATGGAAGTTCGATGTTAACAACCAAATGAATTAAGTTAGAGAAATAAATTTCCTATCTCAACCTCCACGTCCTTTCATCGAATGCGTTATCTAAGATTTCTTCTATAAATTCCATTATTTTTTGCGGTAATTGATGCAAAATATTCTAACATTACGAAGGATCGTAGTTGCTATCACGCAAAGATAAATTTCTTTATCAAACTGCAACAGAATCACGTAAAATACTCTCTTTAGGCTGTAAAGAGGCCGTCCTATTCTCTAGGCTGTAATAATGAGAAAAAAGGTCAATTCAGAAGAAGACATGGTGAGTGCAGATAGATGTAGGGTGCGGATGACGGCATAGCATGCACTTCGTGCATGCGAGTGTGCAGCTGTTACTGTGAGCGCGCGTGCAGTTGAAAGAAGTTCGTAGAAAATCTCTTCAGCAACCATCGCAGTACAAGAATTCCGAGCACGGATAGCGTAGAGTGCTCGGAGAAATGGCCGCCGGACAACTACTCCCTGTAAAGGGACAGAAGTGGCGAACGGAGTTCTAAGGAGTTAAAGGAACGAGAGCATGCCCTATGACCTCACGACTAGTCGCCATTAGAGCGCTTATCCTACCCTTTTCCTCTTCACTATTCTTTGCCATACCTTGAAATTATTTCCCTCCTAAAGCTACGAACGCTTGCTTCTTATTTGGTCGTTATCAAATAAAACGAAATGAGCATTCGCACATCTTACCTTTAAACAGAGTAAACACGTAACTACTCCTAACTTAACTCGAATAAACAGGAGATGATTTAATACACGAATTACAGATTTGCTCTACCTAACGATTTTCATAACACTTATAAGGTACATCACAGGAACGTAGCTTTATTATAAATTCGAGTAATTTTTTGAGTCAATATTAAAAATATAATTCTGCTGTGAAAATGAACGAGGTCAAAATGTTTATAAATCATGAAAAACAGTATAATTTTTGAAAACCATATTCTACAAATTCTACTATTTCAATTCTATTTTTGATTTTCACAGATAACGGATACGAAATTCGCTGCTCCAAAAGTGTATGGAAAACTATTTTTAAAGACGCGAGAGAATACAGTGAAAGAGAGAGTACAATGAAGAGCATGAAAAATTTTGAGATGTTGGGAAAATATCTTGGGCATCGACTTGTGAAATTGAAACCAATAATCGTTAGATTTTTTCCAACCTTCTATAAAAATTTTCATATATGAGCTTGCATTTTCTGATTTAACGATCTAAAAATTTCTTTGAATTGAAGTTAGACTGAATTTTAACCCACATGCCCTGTAGGATGATATTTCTGTGTATCTTCTTAAATATCTTTTTCTCGTTTTTATTTCTATGAAAGCATATGGTTAGGTATTATGTTCGTCGTTCTAAAAATACCAAAGTACATGAAAATTAGAATGAAATATCATTACAATAATGAAATAATCAGGATCATTCTATTATTTTACTCTCTTCTTAAGATAGTTATCTCTTTATTTCATTCAAGATTAAATTTTCTAGCTTAAAAATCGCTCAAAAATTCCAAATTTAGCTATTTTTGAAGAGGAAAGTGTAATTTGCATATATCTCAACCTCGTGTGCTTATCTCGCTAGAGTATTCTACTGACTTTCTTTTCGAATCTTTCTCCATAGAACTCTATTTTCCAATCTCTTTTGCTCTTTTCTGTCAAACTTCCGGGACCCCTTTTCAAACCGAGTGATTCCATATGTATGGCTTGGCCGTTTCAAAACCGATAGTCCATTTGGAAATTACGTTGAATCTCTCTGCAACTTTTCCATTTCCCTCTACGTTCCTACTCCCCTGTCAAAGGCCACTTTAATATATGTCCTTCCTTGGATTTTAATTATACCTCTCCTGGGGCGGAGATTCTCCCAGAATCACCCGCGCGTGAGCCGTTTCTTCATGAGCGAGTTTAAAAACCAATGCGCAAATATCTTTGATTCCGTCGCAAATACTCCCAGAAACATATCATTTATAGAACATATGGAATACCATCAAACGAATGCTTCTGTTCATTGAGAGAGAATATTGAATGATGTTGCTTTGCTTCATGAAATATAAAGTAAATAGTTCATGTGATTTTAGCATATCCTTGACTTGATTTAAGATTCTCACCACGTACTTAGAGCAATGAAATTGTCTTAATGTATTATTCATGGAGATAAAAACATAGATCGAATATGGTAATAAACTTGAATTACTAATGAAACTAATATGCATCCTTCAGAAATAATCATCTTTAACCGAAATACGATTTCTATTAAAAAACATACAACTGCCAGCATCCCCCATTCTCTATTTACTTGTAGGCGAGTAGGAGTAGCTTCTAAGAGATTTTTGTATGATTTTACACAAGCACGTTCAACAATACATTCGTTTGCATTGTTACCAATTCGTTACCAATGTTTTATTCGAGGTTTTACAGGTTGTCATTCAATTTTAAATGAGAGAGAATTTATCTCCATTTAAATATTTTGAGGGTCAAATTTAAGGTGGTCTGAAATGCAGCCCTTTAATTATCACGAACTTAATCTTTCAATATGGTAATTATGAATATTTTTAATTGCATACCGTATCAAGGATTCACTTTTCATACTTTGAGCGCACTAGGAAGTCTAAGCCTCTTTATTGAGAGACATACTTTCATTTTTGCTACAAAGCTTTGGAAATATTTAGGTCGTGCACCTTGTATTGAAATTCCTGGAATCTCAATATTTATTGCGCCGTAGATTCCCTCAGAAGGACGAGCGAAAAGGAGCGGTTTGATCTCAGATTACTGGTCTGAATTAATTATATTAAAATGATCAAACGGAATTAAAGGACTCTATGAAATACTCGATTCTAGAGAATTCCTGAATTGCATATGAAAAGACCGTTCTATATTTAAGTTAGCTTTGTTGCGCTGCCGCCTCCGTCCGAAGAGAAAATTGTGCACATCAAAGACTCCGTCGCATTCTTTCAAATGAGTTCCCTTCACCTGTCTGCCATCTTTCCCTTGACCACTTTATTCTTTAGACTCTCTTCACCCTTTTTCCACTAACCAAACTTTCCTGTGTCTAGCGATGCGAACAATATCTCCGTCCACTCCGTTCCATTAAACGAAAACCCTAGAATCCTTGGCGTTTGCCTTTCTAAATCCCTTTTATGTGTCCTTACACTCGTCTTCTACGGCTCTCTCTCATTCATGTGCTTTCCTACTTTCCTATCCAGCAATTCCTATATATTTCTCCCGCATAAGACTTTCAACTTTTTCTTTCGATATTTGCAACATAATCTCCGTTTTATTAACAACAGCCAGTTTCATATATTTATTGTATATTCTGTATTTCAGGCATTTCACTTAAAATTTAGGATTAGGATATGGTTTACTTTTAACTCGATTCCAACTTATGCGAGTTCGAAGAGAACTAAATCTATAATAAAGAAATCGACCGCTAATTTTGTTGAGTATCTAAAGTAATTCAGTGAGCACCCATTACTAGATTTGGAAGTAAGGAGAATGAATGCTGATAAAGATGATATCCGAAAGGCAATTTTTGAAGTTCCAGGTCAAGTATCTCATAGTTTTGAGTAAGTATTGCGTCAGAAATAGGTGGGTAAGACGATAGTTTCAAATATGTTACTATAACATTCCTAGAAGAAATATTTCAATGTTATGAATTTATGGGGAAAATAATTGATTAGAATTGTTAACTTTTTTGATGAATAAGAATCGGAGGGGGATTATTCTCCTTTAAAAGTAAATTTTAATTTCTATACTTATTGAATATTAGTAATAAACTCCTATATTTATTGAAAAGGTTTTAGCTAACGAACAGATTTACAGAGAAAAAATGAATTCATCTAATCATATTGCGTCCTTCTGGATGCAAAAGAGTAGCCAATCGCACTCCTTTACTACTACCTTCTCCCAGTCTTTAGTCCACTCCAGTGTTTCCAACCAGCAATCCTAACTCTTCTGATTCCCCCACTTTCATGATCCCTCACATTTTTCACCTTTATATCCTTTCACCCTTCTCTTCTCAACCTTTCGGCATTCTTCCTCCGTCCAAGATTTCTTTTCCCCTCCCAACTTAACATGCTACCCTTCCCTCCCCTCCTATACCCCTGTCCTCTCATTCAATTCCTTTCCTCAAAAATCCCCAACTCTACCCCTTTCGTCCCTTCTTACATCCCTCACTCCCCCACCTTCGGGAAGCCCAAGATAAGCACTCTTAACTTAAATCTTTAATTCTTCCAACGTTCAGCGGAACTCTCTCTCGACTCGAGTACTTTTTCCTTTGTTTTTTCCTCCCTCATAAGTTACACTCTCCCACTTCCATACTGTTTTTCCCATTATTTAACGAGGGGGAAAGGTCGAAGGTGGAGTAAGATTGAGAGGAAAGGAGTTGAAGTGGAAGAGAAGGGTGAAAGTGGCCAATGAAACCCTCGCAGCGCACCTCCTAAAGGGGTGCCGTCTCCTGTTTACCATCCGGACAAAGGACAACATAGGATAACCGTGATTGAATGAAATGGCCTCTCTGTATGTTGTCATATCGACCTCGTCCCAATTGGGATAACATTCAGACAATTACATAAACAACCGATGGAAAGAATTGAACGCGTTGTTACAGGCTCGGATTCTCGTTTAATTAAAACGCAGACGCAAACGGTTCGTTTTATGTTCCCGTTTCGAAGAGCTAATTTTATATCTTTGACTATCATTTACTGGATCGGGTTATTCAGGATATCTTTAAACGGTTTTATATGACTCGTTGCTTTCGAATAGGTACCGCCCATTGAATTTTAGGACGAGATATGCGGGGATTTTGATTTCCCATTGTTTCGACACGATGATTGGGATGAAATTTTAATTGCATGCGGATTTACGATTGTATTTAACGGAAAATTTCGGAATTGAAATTCAGAATATCCCTGAAATTCCAACTTTAATTCATATGGAAGGTTTTATTTCATTAAAATTGAGTTCTGACAAAGGGATGTTACTCCATTCCAGCATTGCAATATATTATTTAAAAATATAAAATTAAAATTAACTGTATTCGGAATACCTTTCCCAAATGTTTATTATATAAAAGAAACTGCCCAATCGGAATCAAAGCGATGGAATATAACATACTTTTGCTTACTTATGATAGAACAGAGAAAAGGTGTAAAGACTTACAATCGATACATACTTACCGTCCTCAAAAGATGAAAAGTTTGATTCAAATTAGATATGAGATATCTACAAACTAATGGTAATTTAATAACATTATATGTGGTAATTAATAATCAATATAAACTACATAAGCAATGAATAATATAATTAAAAACTACGGGATGAATAGGCGATTCCAGCCAATGACTCAATATAGTCAGTATTAGCATTAAGGTTCTATGAAGGTTGAAAGCATTGTGTATATATGGGAGGTACATTCTTTATATTAATTTATGGTGATCTTGTTCTCTCAACAATAAACATATCACCACGCTTCTGGATATTTAAGTTTCGAAAAAACTATTTCTTCACTTTACCTCGTTGTTTAGAATGATTCATTCAAGTTTATTTCCGAAGATTGAGAGCGACTACATGAATATGACGTATTCGCATTTTCAGAGGTGGATTGAATAGACCATATCTCTACGAACGCTTTTTCTAAAGTACGCAACCACAGTTGTACGCATTTTTGTACCCATTTGTCACGGAAAACGATCCAAATTCCTCCACATAGGAATATCTTTCATTATCTGCGTCGAGTAAATTATCTAAACTATTATGATGAACGATCGAACAAAATGTCCGTGACTATAAAGATAAGGTATTTAACGCACTTAAACGGGACGAGTCCAGTGAATCACATTAATTTTTCATGAGATTCTCCTCCTAGACTAGTACATCTCTACAGATGAAATTTCTATCAGATACCTTTTAATAAAACATGGTAACAAAACTTAAAATTGAAAGCACAACGTATCGACTCATGTTTCCGAATAGGATAAGGAAAATATATTTCATATAATAGCCCTTGATAAACCATCCTTGACTATGATAAAACGATTCTTAATAACGGAGTTAATATGAAACTTTGTGCGATTTCTTTTTACGATTTTTCAAGAATTAAGGTCTCTTCATATTGAATAGAGGAAACATTTATTTATTCATGGCTTTTGGCTGTATAATATCGTTACTTAAACTCACATATGTACAGAAGTTAATTAAAACTTTGCCATTACATAGCGAGTATTTATTCATATAGAAAATTTTCCTTTTCAAAAAATCAAATATTATGCTTAATAGAAAAAGAATGTAATATAAGATGATAAAGAAATTTTGATAGAAACAGAAGCACAAAATTTCCACATCTATCTATTATATATAGCTAACTCTCCGGATATACCTATATATATACGAGTAAAAGTTGCTTGCATACTGCAAGCTATCTGTTGAATACAGTATCATACCAAGTACTGCCTCAGTTCAAATTTAAAACTTCGCGCCAAAGACCGCCTGGCGACGAACTAAGAACCCGATCGTGAGAGAAGACAGCAAAATAATATTAGATAAGTGCCATCCTTACTTGTTCCAAAGTTTCGATTCAATATCTTATCGGGAAGGTCCCACGCCTCTGTCACCATTCCGGGTTTTATCTTTCCAGCTTATCGGGAGGGCATTTAAAAAGATTTCCGCAATGCATTTCTTATGGAAGAATTTTGCATCCACCTGGCGTCGAACTCACCGTCATTTGGCTACATTTTTTCCATGAGAAGCATAGAAGACTACCTCAACTTCAACCTCCGAAATTTTGGTTACTCTATCTTAACGATAAGTGCCTCAAAATAATTTTCAAAAATCCGCGCAATGCATTCTTATGGGAAAATTGCGATCTTTGGGAATTTCTGGCATCGAACCCATGATAGCTAGCGTCGAAGTCTGCATTATTCTGGCATCTAGAGTGTAGGGCCAGTACGTCGAAAAAATCTGAAGTCGATGGCGCTTGTGGAACATGGTCAGAATTCGTATCCCCTATATCTATATATATATATATATTATATATAGCTTATATATCTATTATATATAGCTAACTCTCCGGATATACCTATATAGATATATAGATATATATATATATATATATATATCATCATCATCATCATCATCAGCCATTTTCAATCCGATGTCGGATGTAGGCCTCCCCAAGCGCTTTCCAATTCTCTCTGTTCTGAGCTTCTCTTTGCCATGTCACACCTAAGTACTTAATGATGTCTCTGTTCCATCGGTCCTTTGGTCTTCTTCTTGGTCTCCTCACATCTCTTGGTGTCCAGTTCAGAACCGCTCTTGTCCAACGGTTGTCGTTTCTTCTCGCCACATGGCCTGCCCACATCCATTTCAGTGATCTTACTTTATCTATGATGTCTGTCACTCCGGTCTTCATCCTCACCCAGCTGTTGCGTTTCCTGTCTCTTCTTGTGATCCCAAGCATACACCTTTCCATACTTCTTTGCGTTGTCTGAAGTCGCTGGGTTATTGCTGCGTTTAACACCCAGGTTTCACTTCCATATGTCAACACTGGTAGAATGCATTGGTTGAAGACCTTTCTCTTCAAGACCATTGGCATTTGTGACTTTAGAATGTGTGCATTTCTTCCGAAGGCACTCCAGCCGAGTTTAATTCTTCTATTTACTTCGTTAATCCTGTTGTTCTCTCCTGTGGTTACTAGTTGTCCTAGGTATGTGTATTCTGAGCAGACATCCAGAGGCGTCCCTTCAAATTTGATTGTTTCTTGTGCTGCAAAAGAGTTATACATTACCTTTGTTTTTGTTAAATTTATCCTGAGTCCTATCTTCTGTCCTGCTGTGTTCAGTTCATGAAGTCTTGAAGCTAGATCTTCTCCGTTGGTTGCGAAGAGTACTATATCATCTGCAAAGCGCAGATGACTGATGTGTTCCCCATTAATCCGCAGACCTTTCTGCTCCCAGTCCAAGGTTTTAAAAACTTCCTCCAGAACAGCTGTGAAAAGAATTGGGGAAAGGCAATCTCCTTGTCTAACTCCCTTCTCAATCTTGAATTCTTCAGTAACTTCGTGTAGCATTACTGAGGCTGTGGCATTTGTATAAATGCTGCGTAGGAGTCGGATGTACTCTGCATCTACTCCTTGTTTTTCCAGAGCTTCTAGTGTAGAGGAGGTACTTACTGAGTCGAAGGCCTGAGCATAGTCCACAAAGCATAGTACTAGTGGCATCTCATATTCATTCGTCCTGCTGATTATTTCTTGTAGTGTGTGGATATGGTCCATAGTACTGAAGCCCTTCCGGAATCCTGCTTGTTCTCTAGGCTGGGCAGATGATAGAATAATCTTTATCCGTTCAGCTATTATCCTCATGAATGTTTTGTAAACAACAGGAAGGAGACTGATGGGGCGGTAATTCTTCAGCTCTTCCTTGCTTCCTTTCTTGTGCAAAAGGACTATTCTTGCATGATTCCAGTCCTGGGGGATTCTTCCTTGTTTCAGGCAAGTTGTGAATAGCTGCGCTAAAACGTGTGCAACTTCTGTTCCACCAAGTTTTAGATATTCTGCTAACACTCCATCTATGCCTCCTGCTTTTCCGTTCTTCGTCTGCTTTATTGCTGCAGTTACTTCTTCTGGGAGAATAGAGAGGGGATCTCGTTGGTTTTGGCTTTCTTCTTGGTTTTCCTCTTCATCATTTTCTTCCTTCTTGTATAGGTTGCCAAAGTATTCTGCTACCGTCCTTAGTATTGCTTGTCTGTTGCAAGTTCTTGTACCATCTTCCTTCTGTATGGCTAAAATCTGTTTTCTTCCAATTGCTAGGCGTTGTCTGGTCTTCTTCATACTTTTGCTGTTTTCTATAGCCTCTTGCACAATTCTCTCATTGAATTTTCTCACGTCTTCCTTAATTGCCATCCTGATAGCCTTACTAAGCTCGGCGTATTCGATGTTATCCTTTTGTGTATCTGAATTCTTCAGTTCCTTACGTCGTTTCATCATTTGTCGGGTGCTGTCACTTAGCTTTCTATCTTTAGCTCTTCTTGGTGTGCTTGCTACTTCTTCTGCTGCTTCCTTAACAGCTTGCATGACTTTGGTTTCTAGTTCTTCTTCTTGAAGTGCTGAGAATCTATTTTTTAGCTCAAGCTGATATTTATTCTTGTTTTCCTCTAGTTTTTTGATGCTTATTTCATGTTTCTTGCATGAAATCAACTTCTTGCGTTCCATTTGGAGATTAATCTTCAATCTGCATCTTACGATCCTGTGGTCACTTCCAGTGCTAAAGTTATTCAAGACTTCACAGTCTGTCACTGTGTAGAGTTTATTAACCAATATGTAATCTATTTCATTTTTTGCTCCGTTGGGTCCTCTCCAAGTCCACTTCCTTTTTGGGTTCTTCTTGTAATATGTATTTGTTATGTACATATTGGTGCATTCAGCAAACTCTATCAGGCGGTGACCACGTTCGTTTCTCTGGCCCAGTCCGTATTGTCCTGCGACGGTGTCATCGGCTTCCTGTTGACCTACACGAGCGTTAAAATCGCCCATAATTATTTTATAGTAGTGGGCTTCCTTATCGTGCTCAGTGCCCAGAGTTTGGTAAAATTTTTCAATTTCTTCTTCGCTGCTTGCTGCTGTTGGTGCGTAGACTTGTATGATCTGAATAGAGTAACGCTCATTTATCTTAAGTATGAGCTTGCAAATTCTCTCAGATATACTTTCTATCTTCTGTACATTGTTTTTCCATCTCTTGTTGATCAGGAACCCGACACCTCCTAGTCTTCCATCCTTAGTACCCCTGTAATAAAATAAATTACCTTCCTTGAGTGTAATCAAGTCTTCTGATTTTCTTCTAACTTCGCTGAGTCCGATGACGTCCCAATTTATCTTCTCTGCTTCATTCAGTAGTTCCAGTAGTCTGTCTTCACTCTTCAAGCTGCGGCAATTGTAAGTCGCAAAGTGGAGGGTGGTAGCTCTTTTCCTCATGATGGACCTCTGTAATGCCACCACCTCCCGGACATCCGAATGGGTGGTGCTTTTACGTCCGGATAAATTTCCATTACAGAAGCTCATCATGAAAATTGTAATTGCATTTGGGGGATGAAGGACATTAATTCACCAGGCTGTCCTACTGCCGGTTGGTGAATACCACTTTCACAATTTGGCCGGAGATATTGTTGAAGCCTTCTTAGCATGGTTGAACCTGGGCTATGCATCGCCTCCAACCTCCGTTAACACCCCTCCGCCCCGTTGAGGCAATGAACTGTGGCAGTGTGAGGAGGGGATATATATATATATATATATATATATATATATATAGATATAGGGGATACGAATTCTGACCATGTTCCACAAGCGCCATCGACGTCAGATTTTTTCGACGTACTGGCCCTACACTCTAGTCGCCAGAATAATGCAGACATCGACGCTAGCTATCATGGGTTCGATACCAGAAATTCCCAAAAATCGCAATTTTCCCATAAGAATGCATTGCGCGGATTTTTGAAAATTTTTTTGAGGCACTTATCGGTAAGATAGAGGAACCAAAATCTCGGAGGTTGAAGTTGAGGTAGTCTTCTATATTACGAATGGGAGAATGTTACAAAAAGACCGTGAGTTCGACGTCAGGTGGATGCAAAATTCTTCCATAAAAATGCATTGCTGTAATCTTTGACGATTTTTTGCCTTCCCGATAAGCTGGAAAGATAAAACCCGGAATGGTGACAGAAGCGTTTGAAATCCTTCATTCGTAAGGTTCACTGTTTCTCTAGTGGTCCTTGGTTCGATGCAAGAGGGTCATTCCGATTCCACCATGCATTTCAAACGGGAAAAACGGAATCTTATTTTAGGACCTTCCCGATAATATATTGAATCGAAACTTTTCAATTAGTGAGAATGGCACTCATCAAATATTAATTTGCTATTCCCTCTCACAGAAGGGTCCTGAGTTCGACGCTAGGCGGTCTTTTACTCGAATTTTTGCAATCTGTTTTGAGGCCGTTCTCGATGCGATACAGCAATCAAAATGACGGTGTTTGCAGATGAGATGGTCTTCCATAGTATCAAAGGAAGAAATGTTAGCAAATGACCGTGTGTTCGACGCCAGGTGGGTTCGAAATGCTTCCGTAAGAATGCATTGCTGAAATCTTGGATGATTTTTTTAAATGCCTTCCCGATAAGCTGGAAAGATAAAACCCGGAATGGTGACAGAGGCGTTTGAGAACATTCTTTCATGAGGGTCAACTTTTCTCCTGTGGTCCTTGGTTCGATGCAAGAGGGTCATTCTGATTCCACCATGCATTTCAAACGGGAATAACGGAATCTTATTTTAGGACCTTCCCGATAAGATACTGAATTGAAACTTTGAAACACGTCAGAGTGGCACTTATCTAAGATTCGTATGCCATTGTCTCTCACAATCGGGTCCTTTGTTCGACGCCAGGCGGTCATTTACGCAAATTTTTTAAAACTGTTTTGTGGCCTTTCTCAATGCAGGAGACTATTCAAAATCACAGCCTTTGCGTTTGATGTAATTTTCTATAGAACCAGTGGAAGAAAGGTTACATATGACTGTGAGTTCGATGCCAGATGGATGAAAAATTCTCACGTTCGAAATGCACTGCGGCAATTTTTAAGAATTTTGCTGGATAAGCTTCGAAGATGATACCCGTAAGGGGAACTTATTGTTAAATATGTACCAATTAGCTTGCAGTATGCAAGCAACTTTTACTCGTATATATATAGGTATATCCGGAGAGTTAGCTTTATATAATAGATATATATATATAGATATAGGGGATACGAATTCTGACCATGTTCCACAAGCGCCATCGACTTCAGATTTTTTCGACGTACTGGCCCTACACTCTAGATGCCAGAATAATGCAGACTTCGACGCTAGCTATCATGGGTTCGATGCCAGAAATTCCCAAAGATCGCAATTTTCCCATAAGAATGCATTGCGCGGATTTTTGAAAATTATTTTGAGGCACTTATCGTTAAGATAGAGTAACCAAAATTTCGGAGGTTGAAGTTGAGGTAGTCTTCTATGCTTCTCATGGAAAAAATGTAGCCAAATGACGGTGAGTTCGACGCCAGGTGGATGCAAAATTCTTCCATAAGAAATGCATTGCGGAAATCTTTGACGATTTTTTAAAAATGGCTTCCCGATAAGCTGGAAAGATAAAACCCGGAATGGTTACAGAGGCGTGGGACCTTCCCGATAAGATATTGAATCGAAACTTTGGAACAAGTAAGGATGGCACTTATCTGATATTATTTTGCTGTCTTCTCTCACGATCGGGTTCTTAGTTCGTCGCCAGGCGGTCTTTGGCGCGAAGTTTTAAATTTGAACTGAGGCAGTACTTGGTATGATACTGTATTTAACGGATAGCTTGCAGTATGCAAGCAACTTTTACTCGTAACATAAAAGATATAGCTTGTAATGTTAGCTTCATTAAATATAAATACCGTCAAATGGAGAAGAATGCGACCTTCACCGAATTTTTCACAACGGCTTTCCTTCACCCCAAATTTCGGTTGTGGCTACATTTTATCCCATCTCAAAAGAACCAGTCCTTCACGTCACTCTCCTGTACTAATTTCCCTAATTTCCTCAATTCTCCTCACAAAACGATTCCCTTTCTTCTACTCTTCATAACATCAAAAGTCTACTCTGATAAATCCTTCCCAAACTTTTACCTCCGGCAATTTCGCGTGCGTCGCCTTGTTGCGCCGTTATAATTTCCCCGGACTCGTCGCAGCGTATAATTTCACCTACATTTTCTCTTCCGTCATTCCTCTAATTTTACGCTCTTGCTTTCTGAAGGGTTTCCATTGTCTTCATCATCTCCATTTGGTTTGTTTTCCCTTTACCTCGTCCAATCTACTCATCCTCCACCTCACTTCCTCTTTTTACCTCCTATTCTTCCATTTTTAACTCGTTTGTTCTTGCTCGCTGAGTCTCTTCCCTTCGTTTCGCTCTACTTGTTTCATAAACCAATTCGCTTTCATTATTAAAATAAATAAATGTATGGATACGTATGTGCGTGTGTGTATGTATGCGTGAGTGACGCATGCAGGCTCTTTTTATCTCCCTCTAATATTTACAAATATATATATATATATATATATATATATATATATATATATATATATATATATATATATATATATATATATATATATATTTTCTCTCTCTCTGTTTTGTTTTTGTTATCGTTTCCCCTCTGTGAACATCGAACGACTCTTCACAACGTCAGTCCATTTAGTAAATTTGTCTTCCACAAGGAGCGAGCAAAAAAAACTGTCGGATAAAGCTGGAATAAAAGAGCGGTGGACAATGGCGACGGGATCTCCTTTGTTTCCCTTTTTCTTCGTATTTTTTAATTTTCGATCCGTTCTCGTCCTTACTTTTTTCCCCGAAGCTCCCCAGCACTTCATTTTCCCATCTCATGTCGCCACGCTTAATTCCTTCGTCTGATAGCCGTGTTCCCTCCCCTAGTTTGATTCCTCGATTTACTCGGGAGGGTTTCTTTCTTTTGCGCCGTTAATTCGTTTTAAATTTAGATCGTGCTGCTTAGCGGAGCGATTTCCCGGCATAGTAATCGAATGAGTGGAAGGCAAGAGCGGTCTGAATGTACACTCCGTTATCAATTAAAGCGCCGTGTGATTTCATCGAGCATACTTGGTTTACACTGTGAAGGAGGAAATAAACGGAATTGTAAAGGAAGCGAATAGCGAGTAGGAATCCTTTTTCTCCGGAGAATATTCATTGTCGATTACTTTACTGTACTTAGTATTCAGCGCTTCCATTAGTATCAACACTAAGTATGTTCCAATTATCAGGGTTTCCTTGTGAATAATGTTCTTTGAAAAGTAATTGTCAAGTTCTATTTAAAATTCATAGATTGCCACCGCAATAGTTCTATGGTGAGAATATCATATGACCAAATTATACGTTTTAACATACTCATTTCATTTACCAAATCGTAAAAGATTCCCGTTAGCCAATTGATTGGTTAAATTTGATAATGGTCGAACATAGGCTATAAAGTTATACTATTTTTAAAAACACGTATCAATACTATAACATCTGACGACTATGGCACGTTCACGGGGTAGGGTTCATTACATACTACTTCTATACACTTAAAGTGAGGTTATACATACTCTCAGGGCATGTTTGTTCTTCATTATATCTACTAATTGAATATATTAACTCCGCCTCGACTTTGCAGTAGATCTCCATTTTAATAAAATGGCTTTACCGCCTTATTAAGCTACCGTGGTTTCGACCCTTTTGGTCATCATCGGGCGACATTAGGAATTGTATCTCTACTAATACAAATGATTCCCATTTTAAACAACTTAATGTTACTTTAATCTTGTGAAGCAATTTCTTCGCTTTGTAAATCATTTTATTTTATATTTTCTTTGATTTAAAGTAGAGGGAGCTAGGTCGAGCTCAATGACAGAGGAATGATGAATTTAATGAATATGGAAGTAATAGTTTCATGATCATTCACAGTATATACTTCCTACTTGATATGTAGGAATGATATAGCATATGCTATCTCTTCATGAGCTAACATACATTAGTAATACCTACTACTCGCAAACTTTCGAAAAACCTTTTTCCTCGGGAAAATTTTCAATCTTTTAGAATTAAATGATGGGATACTTAAACTCTTACGTTTAAATCAACTCGGTGGAAGCACTTGATATAAAACGTTTCAATTTTCCTGAAAGCGCTTGTTGTAGCGTCAGAAGGACGTTCCAACCCAGTTGTCCGAACACTCAACAATCCATGCGCACGTACTCGCATTCGAGTACGTTTAAAAAATATATCGCACTTCATCATTCCGCCAGATGTCATCCATGAGATTTACAGAAAGTACTTCAGTAGGCCGTTCTAATTATCAAAGTGGTTCTAACGAGGATCGATCGCCTTCTATCATTTATTTCACAAAAAAGGCGATGAGAACACTGCGTGAAATACGTCACGGCGATCTAAATAATTTCACAGGGCTGAAAGTAAAGGAGAGGCGTTATGAAAAACTTACGGAACGAACTCAATCGATTACGGCTTTCGCTCCGTATAAACGAATTACGTTTCGCCATCCAAAGCGAGCCTTTCCATCCCATTTAAAGAAAGCACCTCTTTCGCGATCCGTTCCTTTTTTCGCTTCAATCGCTTAAGGAAAATGGACTCATTCATTATGGACGATCGATGCTATAATTTGAGCCGAGTTGAGAATTCCCTTCCTCTGACCCTACTTTTTCATTCTAACTCTTCGCCCATCGACAGCGAAAAGCAAAACTAAAAGAGCACGGATGACAAATAACCGTAAAGGAATATCGACGTGTTTCCTTTCGAATATCCTTCCCTTCTCTCTGTAGCCCTTCCTTTCCCTTCAACCCTTATTCTCGCTTCGCATTCCGATTTTCGTAATGGTTTTCTTTCAGTGAGGCGATAATCTGCGATGGGTTATTGCTAGCATTTTAAGCCCCTCTTCTTTCGAGTCATCTTTTTTAGAGAACATCAAAAACGATATTAACACCTCTGAATCGCCGATTTCCTCTGCATATTCCACGTTACAATTTCTGCTACCTTGGTGATGGAGTTATCGTTACATGGAGCTTGATTTCATTTCGATAAATTAGCAGAGGATGTTTGTTCTGGTTGTATACATACGTAAGAAATTACCACTTGCTATAACATCCATTATGAATGTGTATGCAACTCGATATCGCTCTGAAATGACTTAAGCTTGTGTTAATCTACGTACATTCTAGATATTTCAATTCGTTCATCACGACTGCCGAGTTTCTATGCTTTTCTTTCTCTTTCTATGTTTTTGTCGATCTGGATTAAGGTTTTTCTAACTAAGAGACACAGTACCGGTAAATGGCATTATATTTTGTTTTCAACGGTTTTCCGTAGGGAAGGACGTAGGAAATTCCAAAACATTGACTCTTATTTTATTATTTTTGAAACGTTTTGATTCAATGTTAGAAATAAATATTCATTTGTATTTCAATATTTGCATAAACCTAACTTTTTTTAATATCACCATTCTTACCAATCTACGTAGATATTCACGTATGATACATTTGAAAATCTCTCTGCAAGGTTTAAAAAGTTGACTATTGTGACAGCAGTTACCTCAGGAAAGATAAAGAATTACGAAATGTCACTTCTTTTGCGGTACATGTCAAGTACTCGAGCGCATCTACGAGTTGTTTGCTGAATGAGAAATTAATTTTTCATACTACTAACTTATGTGCCATTTGTTATTTCACTAAAATCGTTTTTTGCTTTAATATTTTATGCTTTATCTTTCAATATCACATACATTTTTACTATAAAGTTATAATTCTTAATTAATCTAAATATATAGAGTTATAGTATATAGCTATCTTTCGAGGTCTCTTTACCCTCCATCATTTTACTCCATCTCTCCTTACCCCACTTCTCATACCCTTTTCCTCCTTCGTTCATTTCCATTTTTCACTTAAGAGGAGATGAGACGTTAACTCCCTCCATTGATTGCTCTTCAAATAGAAATCGATGTGGAAAAATCAGACTCTCATAAAAGACTTCCGAATGGCTACCATCGGAAGGGCGAAATATTTGCATCGACACGTAGGGACTCCTCGAAAGGAAAGGAAGGGACAGGAAATGAGAGGCGAAAGAGACTTGAACGAGATGACGTGAAAGCAAAGATACCTTTAAAAAAAAAAAGGAAGAAATGGGATCTCGTATAATGAAGGGAGAAGGCAAAGCACTTTTGTTCGCCGGTGAAATCGAAAACTAGAGGTTCGATTAAGTGAAAGGAGAGATTGAGGAAGAGAATTAAAAAGTGAGGAGGAAGGAGGAAAATATGGCAGAGGCCTTAGTATACATAGATGAATAGAAGGGAATGGGGTGGAGAGAGAGTAATGATTGGGAAAAAGACTTCTTGGAAATGTAATTGGAATCGGAAGAGTGGTAGAGTTATGTGAATAATAGGGAAGCATAAAATAAATGAATGAATTGGTGTGAGGAACGTGCTTCGAGTGGCTAACAGGCAAGCAAGAACACTGAAAACACTGAACACAAAACACTGAAACTGAGGGCAAGCTCATACTAAAAATTTAAATATGTGGACTATCATTAAAATAATAAACGAATTTCATTAAAAATTAAATTTTGTGGCAACAATTAATGAATGACATGATGGCTGGAAGATTACAGATATTTTATATATAGGAAAGCTTAGTAATTTTTATAAGTATTCTAACATCGAAAAAGAAAAATTAGTTATAGAATAATGTTGGAAACTCTTCAATGTGAAGTTTCCACGCGTGATTTCGTTGTACAAAACTGAATTAGAATTGGAATAAGAGCATGAAAAGATTTTAAAAGACTGAAAGAAGACAAAGCAACAGGAGGTTATGGTATTCCAGCAGAAACCTTCCAAGCGTTAGGATAATTATGAAAGGCGGCAACCAGTTTTCTGAAAACGATACATGATATATGAATGCATGATTTCTTACAAGTGCAGATACAACGGATAACATTAGCAATGTATCTAAGTTATCATTAAAATTGGAGATACCCTCTCTATTGCATGATATCACGACCAATATTGCTTTGAGTATTTTGCAGATGAAAGAGAGACTACGATTATTTGAAGAAAATTATACGACATGAGCAAGGAAAACGTTTAACAAGTGTCTCGGATAGCCAAAGGGGTAGCGTCCGCCTTTGATACCATGTTCGTTTCCTGCAGGAAGCTTATTTGTAGGAAATGACCTCCTCTGTTGAAGTAATGTTGACAATATTACGAAACATTGAAAAACTCTTTGAGATAGTAACAGATTCTTGCCAAAATAATTGATCAATTTAATGTATCAATTAATTCACTAAAAGCGTTGAATTTTGAGGTATTGATAATAAATAATGGGTAGAAATTTTAGTTCCAATGATACGATCCGCATTTAGTCCTAAAAAGAGGAAAGAGATCTTTACTGCATTTTAATGCTAATATTTCAAATTCTTGAAAAAAGGTGACATTTGGTATTTAAAATGCATCTAGCTAGAAATTAAACAAGTTAAATGTATCACGAGACAGGTCAAGTGTGATTTGTTAAGAATGAAAATATGGTATGTGTCAAATACAGAGGTGGAGAAAATAATCTAACATTTAGCTACATTTTTATGTTGATTATGAAACGTAATAAGGATTAAAACAAAACAGAATTTTAAGAAATATCTTGCTAGGTGCTTAAATTTATGAGAAAGAGGAGAGAACTAGAGGCTTGAAATAATTGAGAAGTACTTGTTAATGTGATGAGGTGGCCGAATGAGCACGAACGAGGAAGATTAAATGGAACGATATCTTCGGTAGAGATCCATTTAATTAGAATGGATCTGCGCTCACAAGTATCCTCTTCGCAATCCTAACGAAGAAGATACACCAATTATATGGGTGATTTAATTTATTGAATTGAATTTAATTCAGCAGATACGGGACATGGCTTAAAAAGGACATTCGATTCTTCAGGCATTTTTCAAAGGAAAGTAAATATTTGTGTAAGAATAGAATATAATGGTGAAAATGAATAATGGAATTGGAGAGGGCGAGTATTCATGCAGAGAAAAGGCGATTGAGGAATCACTCAATATTTAAGGAAGAAAACGCTTCTGATAACAAGGATTCTTTTCTAATAAGAAGTTAAAAACTATGTAATGTTTATAGAGGCTAAATTTTAAGATATCTTTTAATAATTCAGAAGGCTTTAACTTTTAATACGGGCTATTTTCATCATTTTTACAACAATCATGTTAGCGATGATGATGAGTGATGTCGATCTCAGTTGCATAATCTAAAGTCGTAACAAAACGGTATTTGTATAAACAACGAATTTATTATTCATTTGCTCCAAAGAACTGATTAGCCGTAATAAATAAATAGCTTCACGACAAATTATATTATAGGTTATATAGCTACCTTACAAAAAAGATTAACTGCTCTAAGAGAATCTTTGCAAAAGAAGGAGTTTCAAAATTAAAAAGTAAAGAGAAAATAAAGGATAGTAAAAGATGGGAACCGTAAAGTAGCTCGGAAGGAAGCGAGACATTCAAGGATGAACAAAGCGGAAAGGAAATTAAATTGGATGGGAAGGTTTCTCTCTCTCTTTTATTTAGACCGGGCTTCCAAACAAAATCAATCCTTACTTCCTCCTATTACCTTATTTACAACTAAATTATTCCTTATCCCGTTAGATCTTGTTCTCCATTAGTTAAGCATTCTACCAATCTCGATTTTTTCATCTTAAAAGCATGCTAATTGGGAAGGGTTAATTACGAGATTTTCTTTTTCAAAATAGAATATCTCCTTATATTCAAGTCCCTCTATCTGAAAACAACACAAAAATATAATTCCTTAAAAGTATATAACAAAATATAATGGCACTAATATGGACGCCATCACCTCGCTTAAAAATGATAACAATAAACTCGTTAACGATCTCGTTAAATTTTACGTCGCCGTAGAAACTACCCTCCAATTAACTTAAAGAAAATATACAAATGATTGTACATGAATTCGCGCCGTGGGGACTAAAATAAATACGTCCATATCAAATAATAACAATGTGTTATCAAAAACGTTCCAACACGCAAACATTCTCTTCTTTGGATTTCGAAGTAGGTCAATAAATCGATCGATTTAAGCAGCGAATTTTTTTAGAGCAATCAATGAGACCCTGTTCTCCTTCTGCTTACGAGCTCATTTTGTCAACCTTTAACTCCTCATCTTTCATTAATTACTCTATTCTTCACACCCCCGCCTTTTCAGCTGCTCTTTCATTAGTTCTCTCCTCTTACATCCCTCGTCTCCACCTCTTCATCCACGTCTTCTGAAGTTATTTTGCTCGTTTTCTTTCGATGGCTGAAGGCGAGTATAACTTATTCATACGCTTTTTCCAGTCTTGCACGCCTCCTCTAAATCAAGAGTAAAAGATTTTGTCAATTATAAACTTCAAAAATAAAAATGACTTACTTATGTATGATAAATGGAGTTTAACCAATACGGTTAACATTGATTCAGGCTTTTATATTCATATATATTTTTCTCAAACTCTCTTAACAAATTAAATTAATCCTTGTAAGGTGTTTGTTTCCGATTTTATCATTATAAATTAAGTAGGACAGCCTGTTTAAAATATTAGGCCATATCTTAACGTATATTTTTAATATCTTCGTGTTTTGCTGAATGGGTACTCATATCAAATAGAAGGTGGGGGCAATAATAGATTTCTGAATTATTTTATCTATAACGATCTTATTAGTGCTTATCGTTTCTTTGAATAATTTCCACGCTTTAAGTATTCCTATTCAAAGAAGAATAATATATTTATAGAAAAATGTAAGCTATATTAGTTTTGAGAGCCTCTATCACAGCACAATTCTTACGTACACACAAGTACTCACTAATCCCCGATCGTTATTGAATATTTTTGATTTAGATTTTCCCTAAGCATCATCTTTTAACTAAAATTCCGTCATTTTCTTATTTGTGATGATAGTTTATTGAACATATCGATAAAAACTGGAAGTAATACATATTTTAAATAGTAATTTCATGAAAAAGTCATGAATTTAACTTTTAAAAAATATTTGAAGTAAAATTTATAGACTAAGAAACTTATTTTCAATATTATTTCACAAAACCACAATAGATCAAATTTACTTATCTATGATCGGTTATATATTCTATACATATAACTATGATCGATATGCGATAATAGAACTTAAGTTACTAATACGTCGTCAAAGAACTTTAGGCTATAGGGAGCTTTAATGAACTATTTATTTTATTCGCAGTTTACTTGTACCGAGGTTATGAAATATTCCCGGGGAAGTAAATACCAAGAACATCCGCCATCCGTAAATAAAACGCAGGCGTGTCTTTTACAAAAAAGAGAAATTGGCCTCACGAACGATCAAGCGCGTATTAAAAAAGAAGCCGAGCTAACGCATGGGAAGTGGCCCAAAAATGGGCGGGAGGATTATTCCGCCGAATGAGGAGAAAAAACACGAGCGATAGTTTTCCCTTCGAGTCTACACAAACATATTATGCTCCGATTGGAAACGAAGACCTATAAAAGGAAAGGGACGGTAAAGCCAACGAGAATTGAGAGAGGGAAGAATTTGGGGAGTTAGTAGTTCCGAACGATTTCTTTTTTTAACGGCAAGGAAATGAAAGTGAAGGCGGATGAAATCGCATGGGCAGGGGTCGAACGATATAGAAGACGTGTGGAGGAAGGGACAGATAGGGGCCGCCTTGATGTCTTCCATCAAGAGGTCGATTTGCGCCGGATTGGGCACGGGTAAAGATGTGGAATCATTTACTTCGGACCACCTTTTCCTCCATCCCTTTTCGTTTCCCTATTTATCTCTCTCTCTCCTTCATATTCTCCGACCCTCCATTTTTTCACATCCGCCGTGGTGCTCATTCATACTAGATGCTCTGCTTATCTGATATAGGCAAACGTTGATGTTTCCTCTCTACGCCTCTACGACCTAACATCCCTAACATCTCCCTCCATCCATATATTTTGCTTAATGGGCTTGTTGTGGTGAAAACACGATCTTCAACTAGAGGAGGAAATTTCATGTCCTCGTTGATACATGTATTCCCACTCTAGTTCTTTGTCGTTGATCACACAACGTAGCTTTACTAAAATTATAAATACGTAGATAATGGGTTTTGCATTGGATTGCATTGTATATTTGCAGAACTTAAAAGTGCTCGGTCCGCTGATAGATGATGTTATTTCTATTAACGTATATAATCGATTTCCTAGTTTACCGTATTACGGTGAAGGTGGGATTTTTCTTTCCTCTACTTCAAACTCGTAATCGATATTCATATACATAATAAATGTTTTAAATTTATAAAAATATAATAGCTCTCTTTAACTTCCTATTAATTAATGACTTCTTTTAAACAACACAAAACATTAGTAGACCAAGAATATAACTCTCATCTATTTGCAACGCTACAAAATTATTTATACAGTTACCATTTTTTGTCGAATATCCTCTATAGATGGTCATGGAACATAACGAAGTTAATGTGTATCAATTAACTTTGATTCGACTTTATTCTAAGTTTTTCTACTTTAAAGATATTGATTCTCATGATCCAATTTCGTGCCATGCATATCCATGAGATGATATTCCGATATAGTCGAGAATTATACTTGTGAATATTTTAAACGTATACTACTAAGATAAAATCTTCGCACGGAGGGTTTAACCTAAATTTCAAATGAACCTTGTTTTTCATATTTTCCGCTTACATCCTGATTCGATGGCTTTTTTGCTGTTAGGAAATCGAAGTCCTAGTATGTTTCTATAGTCATTTCCATCCACGCCTCACACATTTATTCCATGCCATTGCATCGAAGCACCTCCTAGGGTCCCTATTTTCCCTCCTCGGTAAGCCTCCCGACACCGTCATAGCAATTTATGCGTCTTCTCCTTTGCAAGCCTTAACATAGTTTCCAATCTTATCAAAATCCCTCTAGTTCCCAGTCATTTTTCAAACAATTCACAGGAGGCAGGTCTATATGCCAAAGGACAATAAATAATCCATTTTTGAAACTTTTCTCGAAGCTACTTCCTAATAACAGTTCACATAACAAGATTTAAACACGAATCAACTTTGAATTTGCATTGTGTCAGATAAGGCAACATCGAAAACCGCTAATTGCAAATAAGGTTTATTCATGGTTAAGGTTCGAAAAACTCTAACAGAAATCAATCCCTGAAAGTGTGTACATAGAGCACGGCTTCGCGTATAATGAATGGCTTGCCGTGGAGTGTAAATCTAGCCGTGATTTTTATATGAGATTGGTTTTATCAAACTTTTATAGATCCAAATATCTATAGACACGGGACAAAAGTTAGGACATCGTGGAAAAGGGCTAAAGGTGACATTGCCTGTCCTTAGGAAAATTCCCAATAAATATAAGAGAAACAGATATACTAATGAACAGGACCGGAAAGTCAAACCCAGATCTCTCGCTAGTCGGAATGGTTATTCTTAACATTACGTGATTTATCTCTATACGTATATTACGTGATATTCGGGCATGTCGTTTGGGAGAATTTCTGAGCTTAATGGTTATTATTATTTTATTTTAATAGCTGAATTGTTCTTTTTGCTTAACTAGTGAATTTCCCCTTCAAATATGACGGAAATAAATTTAATTTATAGAAAAATCAAAACAAAATTCCAAGAATTAATTTAAATATATCCGTCATATTATCTGTCATTCCCTGGCATGCAAAAGTAAGTTCAGATTTGTTAAGAAGCCCAATAAGAATCAGATAAGAAGTTTCCATAGCTTGCTTGTTTCAATAAAGCAATTCTTTACTTGGTTGTGAAAAATTTCAATTTTAATGACGCACAATTACTTAGATATATAAGAATTCATAATAGCTTCATAATTTTCGTATATTTCGTACTCTTAAATGCGTATAGCGTTTACTTGGGTTCTCATTTCATCTTATTTCTTTCCCCGTTTATTCAATTTATCATTACGGCCTATGTAACATGTATAATTTTTTTAAGTATACATTTTTCTATGTATACACTTTAAGAATGCATAAGCTCGGATTCGACAATCCCTTTGGTTGTCAAGGGTACTGGTTATGTACAACCACAAAATCTCGCGAATTTTTCCTTTAGTTTATCAAAATTGTCGCAATTTGGAATCCAAACCAATGATCCACGATCAAAATAAGACGCTTTATCCATTTTTCGTTCTTTTGGCACTTATCTCGATTTCTTAGGCCATCAATTCTAATTTAATTCTGCGAAAAAAATGTCTACAATCAATTAAAATGACTTTGCGTGCATTTATTAAGTGAGCGTTTTCGAGTCGTCCAGTGTCGAACCAAGGATACTTTTAGGAGAAAAATATCTATATGTGTTCAGTCGCTGTTCTTCTAATGAATCTTTATATTTCATAATTCTATATCGTCGGGAAGTGCATGAAATTAATGTTCCATTATTTATCCCATGCATTTCTTAAGGGAGTTACTGACATCGGATATATGATTATATACATAACGGTGATCATTATATAAGACGGTTGGTGCGACTGCCTGGCAAGTGCGAAATCCGGGTTGGAGTCTCGGTCCAGTCAGTTATTTTCTCCGTCCATTTCTCTTATGGAATGTTTTATGAGATCATTCTATTTGTTCATTACATTTAAAACAAAAACCTGCAAGAAGTTTCAGAGAAATTTTATGAAAATAAGGGAAATGTTTACCAAAACTTAACGAGTGCAGCCTGACAGGTGCAGATTGGCGAGACTCCGTAAAAATATTAGAATTTTTATTATTTACATGTAAACTTAGCGAATTTACATACGTGGGTACTTACTCAGAAATGCTGTCTGGTTATTCGCTGGATGAATGCTAGAATAGGGGAAAGGAGTGTGCCTCAGGCGGTGATCTACATTCTCCTCCACCGGGATTGAAAGCTGTGCTCTTGGGACGAGATATTCGATAAAATAGTGAAAGGTAAGGGACAAATGGAATGAGAGACTAGATTTTCTCGGATAAAAGAGATATGTGGAAAGGAATTTGAAAGATGTGACGACGGGGAAACACTTTTTCTTGAAATTTTGATTTACACTCTGAGGGAAATGATAGAATGTACTCTATTTCAGGATACTGAGATTTCAAAGATAGAATTAGTTTGTCGTAATACTTGCATATAAGGCAAATTAATATTAAATCTTCAACTAATTGCCTCAATGTCACTGTTTTCGTCCAGACTAGATCGTGAGAGATTTATATAAAGACGAGATTCGAAGTTTTATTTAAGAGGACATTCACAAAATATGTCAACTTTTCCAGAGTAATAATTAAATACTTTGGAAACGAATAGTGATCTATGATGTTAGTTGGGGTATAAATTTGGTAACCTTATGTTTGATTTTTAATAGTTCTTCCAAATTCTTCGGAATTTTCGGTTATTTTAAAATAAATTTCATAGTTATTTTTAAATGCATTTTAAATAGTTTTGACGAAAGTGAACTAAATTCGAATCATCAGGTAAGTAATATTCAAAGTAGAATTTTGGAGAAATTTAATTAATCGTTTTAGTTATCTAAAATCTGCTGGCTTCCTGATCTCAGAAGGTTAAAAGTTAGTTATGATTTTGCTAAAATGAGCTTCTACAGTTCATTTCGTGCGTGTGACCCCACGGGGAATCGCGACCGCTTTCATTAAAGTCGAACGCGCTGATTTGGCTATTCGGAATCCCTAGTGGCTTAAGGTATGTTTTCTTATTCCCCAATAAAATGAAGAAAATGATGATAAGTGAATCAAGTGTTCAACTCAAGGTCTTTAATCTTACAATTGCATATAATATAGAAGCTACGAGCTTTTCAATATCTGATAAGCCGATAAACCCAACCAATCTTTCCCATATTGTCAAAGGTAACGAGATAAAATTCAAGTATATAACAAAGGAAATATAGTAGTACGTGTGCATGTAGATTTCAATTTTACTTAATTTGAACTGCTCAACTAACTTCTATGATAATTTAGCTTAACGCTCTGTTTTCCTAAAACTGGGCTCAGTTTTATAATAATCGTGAGATAGATACAGTTCTGATCTAAAACCTGCACTGATAAGGAAACAGAGTCCTCCATAAGTACTAGACCTAAATCTTCAAGTTTTCCCTCTCACAAACTCCACCCCTCGTGTTCACAGTTTTTCATTTTTACGCGGAGTCGGTATTATTTCCTTTCTCGATGAAAGTGAAAAAAGCGTGTCCGAAATGATATGGCTTCGAAAGATCGATTTCACGAAAGATATTTGACATTCAGTCGAATGGAAAAATATTCCGCTGGTATGAGCCCTCCGCTTGTGCCCAGTAAAAAACTCATTTTCCTCTCCGTTCGACGCTAAGCACATCTTCGCACTTCAAAAAAAGCAGTTATTCTGGGTGAAGGTCCTGACTGCCCAGCGAAATAAAATCAACTTTTTCGGGAAAGATCTTAATTCTCTCTTGAGTGAGGCGACCTTGGCTGAAAACTTTCCAATCCCTCGGGTAGAGCGCGATTTCTTATTTACATTCATAACCTTTCAGTTTCTTCAGAAGCGTCGATGACAGGTTATTTTCCAACGAACGCAGTTTATTATTTTTTATATCTCACGACTTCGCCTTTTTATGCGCGATATGAACTTCTTCGGAGTCAAAAATGAATCTTCTCTTCTTCTTTAATTCCAACTAAGGAGGAAATCGAAGTTACTCGTTTTTCCTTGCAAATTTATCTTGGGTCACTGCGTTGAAAAGCAGTGGTATTTTGTGATAAATATTCCGTTAAACTATAATGAAATTGTATATGCTATAATTATTATCTATAAAATAGAGTGGGAATATTGTTGAAATCATCGCATACTTTTGTTATATAGCTTCATAATTTTCATATGAAGCCACACCTTCCTTTTAGTTTATGTTGCCCGAGTTTCGTTTATCCTAACATTATACTTAAGGAAGGTAAAATTTAAAATCTTAATTAAGTTATTAATGGGAGTTGGATAGTCTCCCTTTAAATTTTACTAGGAGTATCTCTAAAGTTATATTTATTTATTATTGCTTAATAATTAGACGATGATTCTAATAAATCTTTGCTAAATTTCTCTAAGTTTCGGTACCTACCTAGCGAATTATACGCGTTCGATTTTTATGTAGATTTTTTGCTCTATTATAAATTTTTTTTATACGAATAACTCTTCATTGAAGACAATTATAGTTTGAGTGTATAATACACGTATTGAAATTGGAACTTTAAAACACCATGAGAAATCTCTTCATTTTCCAGTTTCAATAAATTTTTATTAAATAAACAGATAGGATAAATTTATATAAGAATTCTTTTCATCATTTACAGTCTTAATAAAAACGAATTTCATTTATAAGTTATATAAATATCTGAGTTTATTCAACATGAGACGTAATTCAGGCGATCATAAAGCAAAACTCAAAATTTTCGATCGTTGACAAAGGATAACTAAGTAAGAGATAACTAACACTGACAGATTAAGTCAAAGGGATTATATAGTTGCTAACATATAGCCTTTAGTTTGCGGATATACCGTTCTATCTAGTCAGTTACATCCTCTATTACCTTCCCTAACTGAACACTGAAAGTATTTCAATTAGTCCATCAAACAGATAATGAACTAAAATTCGCTAAGTACTAAGTAAGTAAGCCTTTGCAGTTGTATGCTATGTTGATCATACTAGAAATACACAGGAAATTCTTAAAGAGGAGCTAATCTGTGCGGTGATAGTAAACCATTCCATTAATTCCTGAGCGCACAGCTGTGCACACTGATCAACTGAAACTCGAGTACAAAGAGAAAACGGACTATTATACTACGAATAAAGCGATTTCGACGGTATAAACAAGCAATTAAAAGTCCCTCCGCCCTGCCTCCGTTTCAATCATATGTCAAAACAAAGTAGCGGAGTGAAACTAGATTACCTGGAGATTAAATTATTCGAAATTAGCTCGTTTAGTCAATTCGTACGGTTTCATATGTGCGCAAGCCACATATGGAGAGGGGAAGGAAAGGGGAGTGAAAAGGGAAGAGATGTAAAGAGAGATATAGAGAGGATACAAAGCAATGACTACTGCTTCGCTAAATAGCTCACAAAATTACGTGTAACAGTCACCAAATACACGACAAGGGTAACAAGACGAGACCTTAATTACAACGATGTTCCATTTTCGAGTCGGGGTAGCGTATCTATATACTAGCGGTGCTTATTCCGGAGTATTCCGCTGAAGCAGTGTTAGTCGGAGATATTCCGCCGCCACCGAGTCGTTTTTCGAGTATTTGCTCTACGCGTTGATAGAAGATGAAAAATCAACGGTTGCTCAAGAGGTAAAATTCAGCTCCAAAGTCTTCGTGTTCAGATGAAGAACTATGTCAGATGATAGATGTTTTGTTTCGCGATTTTCGTTATCATAGGAAAACCTAGAATTCACCTCAGAAGAAACTCCCCTTCGAATATGATTCATTTTGATTCTGATTTCCTTTTCGTTCTCTAATACTTTTGTAAAATAGATCAGGTTGGCAATTTCTCACTTGGTAATTACGAGAATTATATTTGATCCTAATTGAGTTAGTGGTAAATTCAAGCTATTTATAGTTTCTCTCATTTAATTAAAACAAGGTAATACTGAACATTAAGCAATAATGATAGTTGTGATACTATTCTTTGCTTGTAAATTACTACTATGGATTCAAATAATGTTTGAAATATATTTCATGCATTAGCACCTTTTCAGTAGGTACATACTTGCTATTTATGGAATCATATAATATTAGCATACTCATTAAAAACCTACTTGTAAAATTTGCATTACGTTTAATAGTGCAGTACTTAACAACTAACCCAATAATCTATTCTAGGCTTAAAACTGATTGCTTCCTCCATCTTGGGCTACAGATTGGCAAACTACCTCCAACCTCACTCCGTTTACGTGCTGAGCAAAGGCCATCAGAGCATGCTTGTGTTGCTTATGGCCTATATTCAAACAGAACAACATCGAAATTCAGTGTACCTAAGAGATGAATTGAATAGCTCCTACAAAGGAGAAACTTTCATTTAATTCCATACTATTCATAAGAGAGATGATGGATCAGAAAAATCAGATCAAAAATCAGAAATTTGAAACATGAATGGAGAAATGTACAACCAATAACAATTATTCCATCCCAAGTTAACCTCACAGGACGAAATTTTCAGAGGAATGATTTCTTTCATAACAGTTCATATACCTTTTTGTATGCGAAATTTGAAAAGCTTCATTAGTTGGTTTTACTATTTGAATACGTTTGTTAAATTTGACGATAAACAAGTAGCTTCTGCTTAATGACGGAAGTGTATCATACATTCCCGAATTTTCGAAATGAGTATGAAATTAAAAAGTTAGAATAAAAAGATTGTTCTTATAGATATATAAACAGATTTTTATTGAAGTATAATTTTACGCGATTTCGCGATTTCGATTAAAAATGTGTACTATGGTCAGTAATGCATCATCTCACCTAATATTTAAAACACCTTTGCTAGGTCTTTTATTAACTAGCTATTTTATTACAAATTCGGGCACTGATAAAATGTTTTTTGGAGATTAATTCGGTTCTTAAAACCTTAAGAAATTGCACAACCTATACTAATAATGAGAATACGAGTATACTCGTACATGTAAGATATGGGTATATAGGAAAATTAAGATACATTAGTAACTGTGCTTGATATCTTCGTTATAATAGGCATGCTTTGGGACAGAGAGAGGATTTTTAATTAATGAAACAAAATTCTTTAAGAAATTGATTCTAATTTTTAACCAAATTGAAATGAATAAAACGTATTACTTAATAACGCAGGGGCACTTTTGCCGCGGTTTAAGCATGAACCGATTTCCAGCACCTTGTTCCCAATAGGGAGATGAATATCCGAATCTGGAAACAATTGAAGAGCGGCCTTTAGGGGATCCGCCGCCGCTTTGAATCAGAGCATAATTGATCCTCTTCCGATAAGAACTCGGATGCATTCGTACACCGACGCGACCAATTACACTGGCGTAAACTACCAGAATCCGAATGGCTTCCTTTGAGAGCCCTCTTCTGACCACTCCCCCTTCTCTCTTGGTGCATTTTCCATCGTCGCGAGGAAATTTCCCTTTGACCCCATAACTCCATTCGCCTACTCCTTTTGAGTTATGGTTGGGAAAATCGATTTTGCAGTGCCAGGAGGCGCTGCTTGGGCTCGTACGAGTGTGTGTGCGCGCTCCTGTGTGTTTGTGTGTAGGAGTGGCTTAGGAATGGGAGGCGAACAAGTCGTGTATCCTAACAGCTCTCTCCTCTCGTCTTCCTGGCCACTGCTTTCCTAACCCCAAACGAATCCCTTGATCCTTTTCACTCCTCCTAACCATCATTAAACCGCATTTCTTACCCCCAGAGGGTCAGAGAGTGATCACGAATTTCTCTATTTCACGCTCTCTTACTGAAAGGGAACGTGAGAATTTTCTAACTTTCATCGGCGAATTAAAGTTGTTATCTATACATAAAAGGTTATGAATGCCTGATTTTTAGGAAATTGATTCCTGCGATACCCGAAAATTTCCGTAATTAATTCAACTGAGGACACAAAAGATCACTACGAACATTGAGCGTTCTTTCTGCGGACGCAATCGGATTCATGTTTCATTAATTTGCTTTTATATTATTAAAATAACGTACGTAATTAAACATCAAGGACGTCAAGGAATAATTTTACGTCCGCAGTTTATTTTATGTAAAATTTATTAATCATAATAAAACTTGATTTTAATATAATAAAACATTTTATTTTATAACTTTTTATTGCATTTATTACCGGAATTATTTATGAGCTAATAGTTAAACTGTTGTTTAAAAAGAAATGATAATGATGTATAAATATCAAAGACGACACAATTTTATTTTCATATTAAAAAAAAAGATCGCCTAACATTTTTAGTTTTTCAAGTAGCTTACGGTTTCATTTCTAATCCTTTCCCGGCGCGGAAAAAATCGCGTAGTCCGCGATTTTAAAAACAAAAGTTGATTTCGTAGATGAAGTAAGGTTAGCTGATTCTACCGTTTACTTAGGAAAAGTATTGGTTACTTCGTTTGGTCATTAAATACCACCGACTTATCTGAGAAATCCTCTCCAGACATGACAAATCTAGGCCAAGATTACCAGGTGGAGAAGATGTGGCATGAGCTACTCTTGGTGGAAGCTGAGATTTTCTTTTCCTACTCTCCTTTAAGTCCAGGGCCAGTTATCTGAGCCTTAAGTTATTGATATTAGAAAATTCCTTCGTCAAAGGGACAATTTTAAGTCCTGGAACGGGTATAACTGCGATAAATTCGAAAAGATACTTTCGAAAAAGACCAGCAAGTTTGAAATTCCCGAGATAACCCGGATTTCTGTAGCCGGATTTAACTTTATCTCCGAATTCTATTTTTCAGTATTGCTAAATCTAGTCGTTAGGGATCGATTTATTTTTTTCTCCCTGTAAATCATTCATTTGATATATCTTTCTGCTAGTTTTTGGATTTCTGTACGCTTAAGAGGTAAAAATACGACATTCTCCCTCTTTCCACAGCTCAGAGGCTTCTCATTATCAATCTCTCTCTTTTTCCCTTTACCCTGCGTGCGCACGTAGGCGCGCGTGGTGGTGCCAACTGCGATGTCCCCTTATCTTCACAAAACTCCTCTTATTTGACAAAGGGACACAGGAGGGACTTCAATGGCCTCGTTTGAAAAACAGAGGTGCACAGGCTGCAGTCACCCGAATAGAGGTAGAGTACGGTAATTAGATAAAGAGGGAAACAGAGAGATCTGTCGTGATAAGTAATCTGTCCGTCCTTTTTTGTCCCTCCAATTCCGACAAAGTAATCCTTATCATTGAAGGTTTTAGTGAAAACTTATCGAACAACTCTGAGGGTTTTCAACGTATATAAGCATGTGTAGGAAAAAAGTAGAGAATGACTGTCGCTTAGTTGTCGTCGCATGAAGCAAATTTGAAGGATCTTTCAGCGTGAATTTAAAGATTGAAATCACGATTTTGGAATAGATTATTACCTCATTACAGTGCCCATGACTAATGCCCTAGATAAATTAAATCAAATTTTGTGGATTACGTCCTCATTTAAAAATATTTTCACTCCAATGGTGATGAATGAGTGATTAGAAATTAAAATAATTGGAAGTATAAATACTGACTTTTGAATCCGCAATTCGTAAATTAGCTGTTGAAATCGGCAATGTAATGTTTATAAGTATGATCATCCTAAACAACATTGTCATCAGGTTGGCGATAGTTAAATGAATTTAAATTATTTAATTTTGTATTAATTACTAAGTCATTCGAATAAATAAACTAATTAGATAACTTTCAAATTTATCTACATTCCCAGGTAAAAGCAGATGACACGTGTTAGGTAAAAATTCAAATGAAATTATGAATTAATAATTTTCCTCTTTTCCTCATTCATGGGAATACTTTGTATGGGAATAAACAGCGTTCTAGAGTATTAAAGATTCTTTTGAAATAGCCACATGAAATCGTATCTATTAATTAAAAGTTCTTTCCCTCGTAATAATTTCCTGACATTTCAATTTACCGAGACATAAAGCGGCCATTTCGTATGAAATATAAATTTACTTTTCACATTAATTACTCTTAATTTACAAAAAAGGCAAATTAGTCTCCCGTCGAGCTTTCTTTTCGATTAAAATTTATGTTAATACTACAGTATTCATTACGATTAATTATGTCTTTTAACGTGATCTTGAATATCCTTCTCCTTACATATGAAAGTACAAAAGAAGATTGCTTTAGCACAGTCTTTTCTTGTTGAAATTTCACGATTTCAAGATTTGAAAAAAAACCTCTAAATATTGATTGTGGTTACTTATTGAAGTCCTGCCTGGAAAAACTTCAGTCTCGCAGCAAAGGCAGAGATTGTAAATTCTCGTTTCATTTTACCCATCCTATCCCCCTTCCATCGACGGCAAATAAAATATGAATAGAGCATTTGTTTCTCTTTGAAAGATTGAAATATTGACGTCGTCGACTCTGAATATTTAGAGAGAAGCGAAGAGCGTTTGAGGAAATCACCATGCGTATCAAGAACGTCCAAATCCGACAAACAAAAATCGTCGGCATTCAGAGAGATATTTTATTCATACTCCTGTGGCGCTTTATTTTCGAAAGATTGACGAAAATGAATTTTTAAAGACGTCCATGCCGAGAGGTATAAAGAATTAAGGAAAAAAATAAGTTGCCCATACCGTAAGGTAGGCATAGGAAGATGGGGCAGAATGAGAGAGAGAGACGAGGGACGAGCGGAAAACAATTGAACGGGACCGTGAGCGGGTTTTTTTTTCCGGAAAATCAGTAAGTAGAAGCTGGAGAGAAACGAGGGGTTGATTGGAGAAAGGAAAGAGGAATTTCGAGAAAGGAGGGAAAGGCTGAGGAATGGAAAAAGAGGAGTGGATGATTAGTGGTTGAAGAGATAATAGAGGATAGAGAGGCAGAGAAGAGTAATTAAAAATTAGAGAACAATTATGAGGAGAAAGCCAGGAGGAAGAAACGAGGGAAAGAAAAGGGGTTATAGGTTAAGATAATGAAAAGGTTTAGTTGGACGTTAACTAAGGAAGAGCTATCTAAAGAGTAATTATTCAAGGATAAAGAATCTGAGGGATAAAGTGAGATGGTAGGTGAGAAATAGTCTTAAAGTATGATCAGAAAAACGAATTGTAATAGAAAGAAGACAGTAATCGAAATAATCATTAGAAGTAACGATGTTACCTAACTTATTTTGAAATTTAGAAGTCTGCGTGTATGGGGAATGGCGCGAATATTATGATCTCGGTAATATATTCTGAGAAACGTGCTTAGAGTGTATCTAAATTAAAGTTTCATACTGAAGCTTCGCGTTTGTTACTCATTGGAGTTATTCCGATACATTACTTATGAATATATGGTATGCCTTGGTTATTTTGCCAATAATACTTTAGCGGGTGCAAAAAGTATGAAAATATTTTAAAACAAGTAATTTACTTGGAAACTGAGAAGCGACTCTCGCTACAAACTGATAGCAAAGTTTTTGCACGATAGATTGATATTTGTAAGATTTTGTACTTTAGCGGGCGATTGGAGAGCATTCAAACACTATTCAGTTAATAATTTAAAATATATACTTATGTGCATAAGATGCTACACTAAACCGTCCCTTGCAAAGCTTCTAGATACGCCCCTGAATGTCTATGTACGAGATTTTCTCTGTCATTTTTGAAAAATGCCTGAATGGTATAAATATAGAGGAACTCAATAAATCAAGTTCAAAACGAAATAGAGTCATGGATTCTTGAATTAGTTGGAGTCGAGCCTTATAAGACGAAAGAACAACTTAGGACGGATTCAAAGATATCAGCACTTGGATACGGGCTTTAAGCTCATAATTAGAAAGGCTGAATTTTACCTGAGGCTAAAATTTTCAGCACACGCTAACATCAAGTGGATAAGGTGGTAATTTATCATAATCATTGGCTAACTTCCAAGCGGTCGCCCTTAAGGTGCATGAAATTTTACTCACGAAATGCATACGAAATACCTCGAATAGTTTTCCCATAGACTGAAGAAAGACTAAAGATAATAATATAGTTATCCCTTCTTTATCATCTGTTGCAACTTCGGAATAACTTTCATTCCAGGAGAAATCGATGTCTTATAATATTTTATAATGGAAAATTCAATTACTTGAAGAAGTCATCGCGAAATCGAAAAAAATAAATTGAGCCCGTGGAAAGTTCAATTGAAACTGGATGGGCAGCTGCCGTTGTACAGAAGAGAGAGGGTAATGCAACATGATGCGCAGAGGGGAGGGTTAATGGGCGAAGTGGATGGAGAAAAAGAGAGATACAAATGGGTGAGGAGGATTACAATGAAATATATGAGTGCTGGAATTCCTGAGGGGACAAGTAGTACGATGGATGCACGTATATCGTGGGAAGAATGTATCTTATTATTTATCTTGGGATTTTGTGTGAGATCATTACGCTTACAGTAATTATAACTCCGCAGCAGAATTCGGAAGCTGTAATTCGGACTAATGTGGGTTTTTTCTAGTTAGATTCGAACTCGGGACTTCTGCGGGGGTGGCCCAGGTGCCCCACCTTTCCCCTCCGAACCCGATAACAGTGCGAAGCAATTAAATGATCAATTAGAACGTAATTACAGCCTAATTCGGTTTCGTTCGCAATTCCGCCACAAATTAAAGCCGGCCAAAAATTTACTGCTCAGAGTATCGCGACATGATTTCGTCTCGGGACCCAAATTACTCCGGCCGCGGAAAAAAGGGTAAACGGTGGAAGTGTTGAGTAATGATGGGGCAGAATCGTATGGAAAGAAACAGGTGGAGGAATGGGGAGAAGAGAAATGGGGTGGAAGGGAGAGAGAGATAAAGAAGGGTGGGAGAAGGCGGACTCTTCCGCCGTGAAATACATGCATCGATCACACAAACACACCCATGTCGTTTCGAAGGCCCTCCCTCAGGAATTGGAGGGTTTTGTGGAAATAGCTTTGCGGCGTAGTCGGTGGGTTGGGCCGGGAATGGTGCGGGACGTTGGAATGGGGGGGTGCAAGAGTATCCAGGAAGCCATTGGGCAGAGGATCCTCCGCGAGTCTCCCAACACCACATCCATTCCGCGTCACCACTCCTCTCGGTGATAACGGCCTCCGTCAGTAGAGCCCTGCAGCGGTGCCCTCCGGAACTATTCTACGACCGCAAACCCACTTCAAGGATGTCTGCCAGCACGCGTGGGGTGGGAAAAATACATCTTATGAAAAAAAGGTGCGAAATGATCGCCGTAATTGAGGTCTGCCTCCGGAGGGTTTGTTTTTTTCGAATGGGAAATTCTTCGGATCATTAGTAAGTCTGCCCTCGTGTTAACGGCGGAATGCGTAGATGAGATGCTGCGGATTATCCCGTCCTCAAAAGAAAAGTTAATGGGATCAACTTTTACTCACCAATTTGGATGGCGAAAGAGGCCCCGTTTTTAAGTTGTACGTGCATCGCATGTTTTTCCGAGCGTCCATTACGTATTCATTTGCAACTAATGCGAAGTAAAATATTTTTCAAAGATATTTTAAAAATGGACTCATGGATGAGGCAAACGGGGATGCAGTAAGTAAACGTGAATTTCAAAGTACGATGCTTATAAACCGGCTGAATTTTTAAAAGAAACTCTAGCGCGAGAACTGTTAAAATTTTTACCTCAGAGGGTGATAGTAGCGTAGTTTATAAACACAAAAACAGAAAAAGCTATTTTAGCGAAAAGGAATTTAAATTCATAAGACATGTTTCTAAATCAATTTTCTTTGTTCTCATCATTAAGTCTTAGTCATACGCAAGTCAATCGTTGGAGGAGAAGGTTATTTGAAATGATAAGTAAAAATAAATTAAAATATTTTATATTAGTCTTTTAATTACGAATTTTGGGGAGGTTTGGAATTTTAGTGAGTGCGTAATGTATTTCAATTGAGGTACTTCTTATATTCTTTAAAATTGGCGTTAAATAAAGTATTCTTAGCTCATTCTTAATTTGATCTAGCAAACAGACTCAGCAGCCACGAACAGCTCCTAATCCCATTTAATGGTATGTTTTTAATGATAGGAAAAGCACTTATTGCGCTTGTACAATACATCCTACGTTTCTAACAGCAGCATTATGATTTGTAAAGCTTAAGGCATTTTGCAGCACCGTTGGGTCGGGATTCAAATTACCGCTCTTAAGTTGTTACATCACTTAACTCGAATCAATATGCTGCTGTTATGGTTACTTGATCTCCAAATAATAGTTAAGGATGATCAAGGACTCATCAAGAAAATATCAGTAACTATAGTTAGTACTAATACATGACCATACTCACTGAGAAACAAAAGCGTAACATGAAGCAGAGGTGGGGAAACAGCTTTAGCCAATCTAATCGAGTGGTGCTTGCGCAACTTCATAAAACGAGTTCAGTTTAGAGTATCAGCTCTATGAATAGAGGACCTGAAGCAGATGTTACCGCAACGCTGAAGAACCGAACTAACGCGACGTATTTACCGGTTCTGTTTGGAATAATGGCTGCCTAATAGACGCATTTCGAGCGACGTTATCACGGTAAAAGGTCACGCTTGGATGGTTTTCCTCCTAAAGGAATCTATGCCAATAGTTGGATACGTGAGAGACGTGCACACGCTCAATTACGGTAGAGAGCTGCGAGATGTATCGCTAACCAAGTATCGGGTTTAAATATTTAATCCATTATCGGCATATCACTTTATGATTTCACGCTGTTCACAAGATAAAAATTAAATTTGTCTAATAAAACCGACAGTATCTTCAATCGCTACGAAAATAAATGACACGCGTTTTATTTGATGCAGTATTTATAGACCCAGGTATATTATAAACTAGATAAAGCTCTCCTCATCCAGGTCCTTTAGTAATATAACTGCTAATTATCCTGTTTGTTACACACGCGCCCTGCAACATAACAAATCAATTGTTAACAACTAGAAAAAATCGATTTCCCCATAGATTATGAATGAATCAGTTTGCGATAACTGCGATATCTTCCACATAGATTATACTAGAAGATTTTAACAGAAAAGGATTAGAGAGCACAAACATTGTTTCAGAAGTGTTGGAAAAAATCACTCTCGGACCAAAACCTCGTCTAAACTTAATCAATACTCGTACTCTGTCTTTCATTAATTAGATGCTAAGCCTCGAATAGATATTTTTAAGCAGTTCCTCGACAAAGTGAATACACTAAGTTTACCCGTCGCTAACCTTCACCCATGCACGACTCAGTCCTTCCCTGTTGCTGACTTGCTTCCTCACCTTCACCTTCCAGTTCTACTCCATTACCCTTCCTACGTAACTCTCGGATATACTCCTTGTGGAAGTTCCTCATTCAACATCTGATTATGATCACGACTTTGTTCATAGTATAACTACATTTTACAACCGTTATAAAATGACATTATTATAATGGCTCCTTCGATTAATTTTGTGAATTCACAATATCTTTGCATTAAAAGTCATATAAGATGCTCAGAACAGAAAGAAGAGGTAGTTGAATTCAAAAGAACTGAAAAGTTTTTAACCGTGTTATCAAAAGCCACTGCGTTTTATTTTATACACAGACCGTAATTCTTGAGAAAGGTAAAAATGTTATCGCGGAGAGGATATTTTTAACGTCACCTGCGAAGATAACTCTTGTGCTCACTGAATAGAGCAAAAAACAGACGACCCTTTTCCCCTTATTAAAAACTTTTTCTAGACGTGATTGTTTTATGGAAACAGGAGCATATTATAAATTCAAAGGAAAGAGCATATCATAGTCATTTTGGTGAAATACATGTCTGTGACAGCAATCATAGTTCCTACTGATGATACCAAGTTTCTTAAATATGAATTTTCTATCTATATATATACGATGAAACGTCAAATTTATATCTGTATTTAATTTATTTCCGTTTCTTTACTCGCTCCAATTAGCATCCTTTCCCATGTTTCTCATCCGCCTATTTTGTTATTTTTTTCTAGTCTTCTTTATATAAAATACTGGTAGCGCATTTTCATTTCTTGTTCATCCTTTATAATTTTTTCTAAAAATCTTCAAAGATTTAAAGATTTCAATCTTAAAAAAAAAATTTCATATGTGACCATTAATGTCAGTAGTTACTCCTATCACAGGTATACCAAGACAAACAAGAAAGTTTTAGATGGAAGAATGGATATCTTAAGCTGAATCGAACACTAAATAAAGATTGTATCGATAAAAAGTGATATTCCATTATACATTAAGGGATAAAATTATTGAATTAAATGATATATTGAATACTTATCGAATTTTCGTCGGATCAATGAAATGCCGATGTGAATTAGGTTTTGGTTTGGAAAAATTAATTAAAATTTCTGAAATCTTATAAAAGATATTTTGGTATAAGTTGAAATATTAACAAATAACTAAAAAAACAATCTATATCTTCATTTTTCTCTATTTGAGGAAACATGAACTAGAATGCTGAAGTAAGAAAAGAAAATTGAAACTCCGCGATACATTAATCATTCAGTAAATTATGAATTTCGTAAAAATAGGTATGAATAATGTAATGTAATGAACCTTACATTACATAACTAAATTCGATAGATCGATAAATATTCAATTGTAGCAGAATAAAACTATGTGTTTAATACTATAGCAGTTGCTGTAACATAGTTGCAACTTTACGTGGCATACTAAATCGCTGAAAAAGTTATAATACTACGTTACATACTTCGGCAGTAATTTTACGCCATTTACGCCGCCGCAGAAATCGCGCTAATTGAAATCCCTTTGAAGCTTCTGAAACAGATTGAGAAAAGGGGAATTTAATATTATTACCTCTTGTCTGAGCTCACCGAATCGTTATCCTTCGCAAGAACGTAGTAAACGAGATCAGTCACCGCGAGTATCCGCCGTATGTTTGCACTTGGATTGACTGCGGAGGAAATACTGCCTCTAAGAGAGGCCATGATACGGGAATCAGAGTCGTTGTCGACGCTTCCTTCGTCTTCAATTCATGCGGTTACCCACGAGAGGTGGAATTATGAATTCGCCAGGAGAAGGACCCATGCCTGGATTCAGGTTAATCGCTACTATCCCGAAAGCGGTAGGATAAGGAGGAATAAACGGTAAACGGACAGTGCACCGACTCTCAGAACCCTGCCGCTCCATTTCACAGAAGAGCAGTGAAATCCTTTATGTTATTCCGTGGAACTCCAAGGGATCGTCCTATAATAAACTTACATAGCGGAAAATCCCTCGCACGTGTATTTGTACTTCCCGAGAATACTTTCTGAAAGACGTTTCATGCGATGTTTCATCTCTCGCGTTACATTTTCGAACGTTATTATTTCTCAAAATATTAGTGGTGGGATAAACCTCTTAGTGCTCATGGATTTCTTATTGTGTGATTCAAAGGTGGAATGCTTTATCTCCTTTAAAATCCAATAACAATTGCTATTAAAGAATGAAATATCAAACGTTTTCAGCCCAAAATCGTTTTATGTAATCCTTGAGATATAGTGGAAATGTTAAATCTAAGAAAATACATTTAGAATCAGCTTCAAAACTAAATCTTCGGATATATTTTTCAAGTTTGAGAATGTAATTGGAAAATATAGTAAAGGGAAAAGGTAGGGAAACGTATAAAGTATTGCGGTACCATAATGATCATATGCATAAAAAGCAAGGTGTGGAGTAGAATTGGCTCGGGTAGGAAAATGGCGTGAAGTTTTCAATAGTGGCGAAAATAATATTTAGGTGACAATTGGCAAATCACGACAATCTATTCATTGGGAAATGTCATATGGTATTTTGCCATTATTTTAAAATGTTTTGCATTTATAGTAAAATAAAGCAGCTTATCTGGATAAGAGAATTAATAGAAAAAATAAGTGTGCCTACATTTTTGATATTTCATCGCGTTACTCTGTGTCTTTCATAATAGATAGTAGTGAAAATTGTGGCGGATAAGATAAAAAAAATACGCGGAAATGTTCCCGTAGATGCAATTTTCGGTTTGAATCCAACTATGCAGAGAAAACAAAGCATTTATCGCTATCGTTTAACCAAAAGCCCAATTAACATCACGAAAAGAGGGGATCCTAGGTGACAGATTGAGAGAGTATATTCACTGCTTGCGGTACAATTATCAATATTAGATTCCTTACTCGTAAAATCTTGTAAATTTATACTATAATTTATGTAAAATGTGGTTTTAGAGTTCTATCTTTTAACTATTAACGCTCACGATTTAGTGAGATTGGTCGGAAGATATAATTAGTAGATTTTAATTTGGTAAAATTATGAATAAAGTATGTCACACTTTGACAACATTCACGGGACGAGTGGGAGTATTTCGATTGAAATGAAACATGGGAAAAATGTTGCGCCAATTAAATACTGTTGACTTGTTAAAGCTGTCGCATTTTCAATTGAACTTGAATACCCCATATATGACAACATAACAGCGCAGAATGCATAAAAAATTTAAACAGCTACTAATTTCACCATAGCGAACGTCATAGCTACGGAATGAGTTATCGAGCTTTATTTCTATAGTAAAATACTGAGTTCTTCCTATACAATGGAAGATAATGAATTCCATTAATTCAGCTTATTTCATAATTTATATACTTTTATCTACGTCGGAACAAATGCTGAGGACATTTTTCGCAAATTCTAATTAAGGATAAAATAAGGATCTAATTTTGGAAACCAGGTTGAATTGATAGGCAAGGATAAATGATCGGTGCATCAATATCGCATATTTAGTGATATTTCATCTAGGTCCACTTTTATTCTAGTCATATTGGGAAAATAAGGCCAATTATCTTCCCTGCTAGCAAGTATTATTTTCATAATTTGTATGGCTGTGAATTAATATATTTAAAACTTAGGCTATTTAAGGATTTTATACTAATATAAATTAGAATTTACAAAGATATAAATGAAAAATAATTAATGCATAAGAAGAATACTCATGAAAAAGAGGAACTCTAATTCTTCCAATTAGTAAGAACGGATGAATGATTTTGCTATGAATGCAGTCATTTTGTAGCAAATAATTACAGAAATTTGTGATTCACATTAAAAAAAGAATGTACTAGTTATGAATAAATAAAGCTAAATGCTACTTCTATAAGTCTATATTCCAATCGGAATTCGGTATTCTTTAATTTATTCTGAATATACATTTAACTATACAGAGCTTTATTGACGTAATAGTAAAACTTCGTTAGGTAAATGATTAGTTATTCTGATAGGCATTCTGAAAATCGGCCAGCTAATTGCTTTCCATATATTGGTACTTTGCTTTTATGTATTTCAATTACGGTATCTCATAAATTAATAGTTAAAAGCTGCTACTTGTAACATAATGTACGATATAAATACAGATGCGTTGGTCTTAAAAGATCAAACGCAACCGTGGGTTCAAAAATTATTTCTTCCATCTGAAAATCTTACTTATTACTAATGTATTTATACTTCATATTAATTACCTACAAAGCGAATTAGAAAACAATCTGTTTAATTGTCGGACGTAATATTTTAATACCCATACCACTACCTCTACCCATAGTTTTTACTATCTCCGATATTACATACTAAGTGTAGAATTCGTGAAAGAATGGGTAAATTTATCAAATGTTGCGAGTTAATAAGTAGTCAAAATCCAGTGTCACAATAGTACTTTAAATCCCTGAAAATGGTTTAATGGATGATATTATTCAAAGCCATTTCATCGATCAGATACCTGGAGTACACTAGACTAAGATGGAAATCTCCCGTATCCTATGCATTTATTCTTCAGATAACATTACCCGTTTGAACGTGATTCCTAAGCTCTTTGATAACACCCGACTTACCTCTTTTTTCTGAGATAAGATGCGAACCAAAGAATTCCTTCAAACCCGTCCAAAAGATATGCCGTATCTCACGGAATATTTTTATTGGTGAGTCGGTATATTGTATTTTCTCCTCCATAAATAAAATGATCAAAACTGAGTTTTTGGAATTGATGAAAACCATTCGTGCTCAAACAAGTTCGAAACAAAAGTTTTCAAGTAGAGGGACTGAATCGAACGGATCTTTTTTTATGAATCGAAATTCGTATTAAAATTTTTTATATTTTCTCCGATATGTGGCATTTGAGAAAACATAATATCGGAAATAATTCGATCAAATTCAAATAGAAATTCACCTTTTGTAAATGATATTTACTGAAGCTTGAGTTTGAAAAGAGAGGAATCAAGATTTGATGAAAGGCTCTTCCACGTAACTGAATACATCGAACGCTCTGATAGATGATTAAAATGTGTAGCCCTCAGTGAAATGCACTTTTAGGTTATTTATTTTTTCCTAGGCGAGTTCTTTGATGAAAACTTCGCCTGGTATTTACTGTGTGAGAAATTAACAAAGGTCAAGAGCAGCGGAATTACAGCGGAAATGGAGAAAATGAGAATTCTGTTCAGTGATGGATGTCTATCATATTTCGTCTCTACAGCGGGTATTAAACCGATGCATAAAATCATCTCCTAGTAAATGCGAAAGGGGTTTTGTTTCTAGGTGAGATCTTAATGCTTTCGCTATAAATATTTATAGTTCCTTTACACTTGAGGTATCTTTCCCATTAAAATGGATGATCATAGAATGGAAACGTGTTTAAGGTTGCAAGGTAAAAACAGTTCATGCTGATAGAACGTGATACATCGCGGCAGGTGTCCGTGGTGGCCTTGCCGTCATTTGACGGTGAAGTTAATGGGCGAAGGTGGGCAGTTTTCCAGTGGAAACCCTTTGCGTGTCGTGAGCTGAAAAAAGAACGTGAAAGGTGCGTAATCTCTTTCCCTAACCTCGTCGGAGTATTCCCTCTTTTATGGTATGCCGTACCCTTGTCCTCCAACCGGTATCCCCTTCCATACCTAGCCCTACACCGCTACAAAAGCAGCAAGTGGGAGGCAACACAACAATTTCACGGCTCATTCGACCACTTGTCCGTGCACGACGTAAACAGTCGTCAAGGTCGCGAGAAAAGGACAAATTAGCACAATACTGGAAAGGGCGGAAACAAAGCATTCTATCCACATTGTAAGACTAATAAAAGATTTAGGTAACTGCCGCTTTTCCAATTTACCGGATGGCCAATTGGATGAGAAATGCCGTCCTGAAAAAGACATCTAAGTAGAAATGCTATCCTCGAATAGAGTGCCCGGAATACGAAATATGGGGTTGACTCTACGATCACGATGTTTTTCTCCCATTTCAGAAGGCTGCCAATTATCATGAATGTGGTGTTTGTATTCCCTGTTGGCGGTATATGATTTTTCTTGCATTCATTAAAGATGCTTGTGAGACAGGAATCAGCAAAATGTGTCTTGATTAGGAGGAAAGCACTTTGGAAGGGAAACTCACCTCCAATTGTGTTTCCGAAGGCACGCGCCGATCGGATGCCTCAAAGGCCGTCCACAAGTTCCGACGGCAGCTGGCAGTCGGGAAGCGCCGGAGGGAATACAGTTCTTAGTTGCCTTCTCAGGTGAGAAAACCGATGAAAATGAGGGAAATCACGAAATTCAAAACGGTCTCGAGTTCTAGTCCTTCTTAAGTTGCTCAATTAACGTTGGCACACGTGCTCAGCACATCTTGACGGACGTTGCAGAAAGTGTAAGTCCTCCAATTTAGATGCCTCTGAATCGATACAACCAATTGTATTTTTGATTGGCAATTAATCCCATCACTCCATCGCTTCGATTTTTTTTATTTCGATATCTCCGCTTGTTTTCAATCCATCCACTACAGTTCTCCGGAGTTTTTAGTGCTTTTCCACGAGGATTTTCAGATTCCGTGCCTGAATTCGTCGGCTGTGGTGAACGCAACACGGTTTTTTTCGGGAGGGGAATTTATCCCACCCTTGGTTAGATCCGCACCAATTCGATTTACATGTGTTTTCGGTTCGGGAGTTGAAACGGTGGGCGCGCGAGTCTTGCGCTCTGGGAGTTGCGAGAGGTTGAGAGAGAGAGAGTCGGATACGACGGCGCGGACGAACGCGAAGCGACTAAAGCTCTCGGACGAAGTTTGGCAAGTCGGCGGCGTCGTAGGGGAGGGCGCAGGTCGGGGTGGGGGGAAGGAGGGGAGGGGGGTTTCAGAGGAAGAGAGAGGAATTGTTAGGCAGAGCGGGAGTCGGGAGCCGAGCGAGAGGAACCGACCGCTGCCGACTAATGGACGAAACTGAGCATCGATTTTAAAGCGGAGGAGGGATGAAAAGGAAATGAAGGAGAAGGGATAGCGGAAGGATAGAGATACATTTTTATCAGGATGGGGATGTTGCGATCTCTACCCCAAACGAATGGTTACGTATAGATAACTTTTTTAGACAGCGTTAATCTGCGCGAATCCCCGATTTTCTTTGGAGATTAACTTTTGCGCGATATTTTAATTCGGCCGGCGTTAAGTTTCAGGAGGATTTCGGTCTTTTCACCCACTTTAATCGCACAGACGATTTTATGAACTGATAAATTCTACCATACTCTATTATCCAATCATACATTCTCTGCTTACTCAATAGAAGAAAACGCCACCATCAGTTTCTCTAAGAATTTCCATCTTTGAGCGAAGGAGGAGATTCAGAGGACGCGTATTACAACATGAAGCTGCACCAAGAATACTAAAGAAGAATATATATTTAATTTAAATTATTATAAGTCAAAATTAACTCTACCATTCCATTAGAGTATTAAAATTGTCTCGAGGATATTACTTGAAAATAAGACAATTTGTATTTATAAAAAGGAATATAGAGTATAATCAATTTCACTACGAATATGATGTACATCAGATCACGTGTAATATTTAAATATATACTAATTATTCATAATTAAATTAAATTTCATTCCACTCGGAAATGCTAATGCATATCGATGTTGTCATAAAGAAGGTATTACTAGTAAGAAAAATCTGCATTATTTATTTAGAATAACAAAGATGGACGTAGTAAGATTTGCATTAGACTTTCCGCAAATATAATATGACAGGAATTTCAAATTTAGCGATCAGTTCATACAAGTTTGAGATGTAAAATATTATTTTTGTTCTTATAATTAGGTTAAATGAAAGTCATATGGAGGTAAAATCTTCTAGAACGCAAGTGGCGTAGAAAATTAATCTTTGAATAGGAGTAAGGCTCGAATGGAAGACATGAGGAATATCCTTTCCTATTGTTCTTTCCAAATAAAACGAATTAGTACTTTTTTATCGAGTAGCAACAGTTTCCTAATGCTGCATATATCAAGTCACCATAAAGTACAAAATTAGTAAATGATATTCACTTTCCTCTATCAAAGGTATTAAATAAAAAGAAGTCAGGTATATCTTCCATCATTGTTTACTTTGACTCCCTTTTAAATTTGTGTAGAAAGTCAGTCTATCGCAAAGTTCCCTGGGGAGGAATAATATTTACGTTTCCTTCAAGGTCAGAATTGTTAACTCATAGACAAAGCACACGTGGAACACGACTATCTGAAATAACGAGCAAGAAACAAAATATACGGAGAAAGGAAAATGTTGTTAAAAGCGAAGGAAGAAAGGAAAAAAAACAAAACTGCGGAAACAATTAATTGGAACGATAGCTTTGCTAGCAGTAATGGGAAGTTTACAAGCCAAAGGAAATAAAAGTATGAACTCAATCATATTTATATCGTATGATCGACTGAAGGGATCGAGAAATAGAGAAAAATCAAGATCTCTAAAATCGAGAAAATAGCAATAAAATATTCAAAAAAGTTAAATATTTAGCATAATAATACGTTATTATTCTTTGAATACTGGATATGAATGTAAAAGAATGTAAGAGGAAAATTGTAGGGACTACCTGATACTACTACGGGATGATATTTTATAAAAATAACTCGATTATTAAAGTGATGCTACGATGACATAAGTAAATATTCTAAGACTAACTTAGCAATAAAAGGTATCCCAGATCTAGAGATACAAGAACGTAAATATTATTAGAATACATTAAAATTAAAATTTAAAAGAAGTAATATACTATAGTGATAATATATGACTTGAAACAGTGTGATTTCAAAACTACGATTTCATATGAAAATCCAATCTCTTCTGTTTTTTTGAATAATCAAATTCCATTTGAATTCATAAACATCAGTCTGGAGTTCATCTGGTCTATGCTCGTGGGATTCAATTAGCATTCTAAGTATGAATCTTTGGAAAATTCTTAGTTAAATATACTCATATTCATTCGGAATATAGAGATTTGAGCATACAAAATAAATGAATAACTTTCTGTGAAATTCACTCAGAAAAAATTATACACTGGTATCATTGTCTTGAATTATACTTAAAACAATAAAAACTTTCAAAAACTCATCAAAAATGAATTTCTCTTATCAGAAATGAGTGATGAAATTTATATACTTGGCAACTTAGGGAAGGAATGAATGATAAATAAATAAAGAGGTATTAAAAAGGAAAAAATGGTGATAAAGTTGAAAGTGTTAGGTTTTGAATTAAGGTAAGGTGATAGCAGGAGGCAGTGGAAAATAGGGAATGAAGAGAAAGACAGAAAGGGCGCGGGAAATGCCATCAGGTGAGGATCGGCGTAACGATTCCTTGATGGCGATGTTAAACTTTGTTGCGGAATTGCGCGAGTTTTTCGTTCGTTTGTTGTCGGCCATTTACGACGCAATTCCCTCGATTTACGCCATACCTACGTTAATTTTATCGCGCGACTGAAAGCGGCGATCAAAGAAAGAGTCAACCTAAAAACGTCCGTCAATTGTCGTCCGATTCCCTTGAAATTTATTTCGAAGCCGAATACTTGTGCGCATGTTCTCTTAGACGAATTGAACGGATGAGAAGAAAAACGATTATTTATGTCAACACATGTTAACCAAGAAAACATTCCTGAAATACGTGCGACAGAAGTATTCAATTCACAAACGGATAAAGTTCAGTGAATGATATACTTAGCAGGAGTGACAATTATATTGAATTCTTACTAAGCAACACCAGGCGCTGAAAATAAACTTAATTCCGTTGTCCAGTTCCTTTGCCTGGGCCATTAAATAAACGACAATTTATAAACATTGTATTGATAAATAAAATGTGTGTAATTTTAACAATTTTAAATGTATTTTCAAATATTATTCTTGATCCTCTTAGTAAATTCATCATTTAAATGTCTGTATATCCTTATGTTAACCTTAATATATGCATGACAATATTTCTGAAATCTAAAATAATTTTAATATCCACTGAAGAAGACTGATGTGCCTCCGATAAATTAAATGGCTAAAGTATTGAGCACTTGAGTCAAAAGCCAGTCGCTTGCTATGCATTTTTCTGCCATTGCAAGTTACTTTTCTCTATAAGTGTATTTTTTATATTTATAAATGTAGAATCGCCATTCTTGTAAATCTAACCAGGAAAATTTAGTGAAATCATTCAGTCATTTTTTTAAGCAGAATATACCTTTTCTACTTTTAGACAATATGATGCTTTTTTAACTCTATATACATGCTGTTTTGCATTATTCATTTTACTTGATCACGAAAAATAAAAAAATAACTTCCTTTTGGAAATGACTTAATTTTCCAACCAATATGAGCTACTTCTTCGGATTCAAAGATACAGATTTTGTGTTTGCTCTCAATGACGCCTACTTCCAGATGAAAATAGTTGTTAAGTTAAAGTACGTTATGGAAAGTAACTGCCCGTTTTCCCTAATTTTCAATTATACAATTTGTTGACCTACACAGATTATTTTTCTCGATTTCTAAAATAGAAGATATTTAATTTTTCTGACATTTTCTTTGTTTGTTCTTCAATAAGTAATTGTATATTTTGTTACCTGTGATAGTGAAATTGGTCCTGATACATTGCTTACTTGTGCAATCATAAACTTTTAATTTATAACCATTTTTGAAATTTCAATTAATGATAATTGTTTCTCTGCCTGGCAAATGGATTGATCGCAAAATTGCTGAAATAAAATAGATGCACAAAAGGGCGGAAAACGTTTGGGGGGAAGGCTTGCATTATACCACACGACTTAAGTTGTCGTAAGAATTGTTTTAGTGATGATCATTTCCATTTTAAAACTATACTATTTTAAGATAAATCTATATTTCTTTATAAAGCAAGTTTCTAAGTAAGGTACGGTTACATGTCGAGCAATAATTCTTGAATATTAATTATTTTCGCAGACAATTTCGCAGTGCTCTCCTTTAATCATTCCAAAAGTTCAAGAGTGTCTTGTTTTTAACAGCCATCAAGTTTCTTCATCTTCCTCTTTCATAGCTTATTAATATATTTATAATAGAGGTAAATACTTGAATCTTCCTACCTTTAAAAAAAGCCTTACCAAAATGCCTTTCACATTCAATACACTTCATTTAGTTATGGAAATATATCAGATACGATTACTAGCTCTGGATTCCTGGGTGTGATTCGACATTCATAATTTATCACAAAACCTTTTATATGAACTGGTTATCGTGGAATCATATGTTTTTATCAATATAGTATAACTAACGTATTTTTTCACAATTTTATCCGTACAAGTAATCAGTAAGGAATAATTACCAAGTGCATAATTTCAATTATTTCCACGGAGTCAATCCTATGATATCGGTCACAATATTTATCACTATTTTGATTATAGATAGGTTTGCAAATTCAAAGCCATCAGAATGCCATTTGCTTCCTGCAGTTTATTTCATTGTGCTTATAATGTAACCATAAATGAATATCTCCAATATATTCTATTATAAATACATTAGGAAAAAATAAGATCTTAAATGGAAGTAAAGAAGGAAAAAACAGAAAACAATATTTCAAAAATATCCCGAGTTCATTCTGAAGCAAACAATCTTGATAATTAGGCGATATGGTGAAAAAGTTATTAGTCAATCATGGCAGAAATACCGAAGGTGCCTCAGAGCAATGAAGGGAGAGAAGTCGATTGGAGGAATTGCATTCATAATTAGATTCGCTGCAGTTGGGGCGGAAAGATTAAAAATGCAAGGAAAAGTTCCGTTGGTATCCTCAGAGGGACTGGAGGCAGACGGCAGCCGCTTCAATCGAAAAAGGCGGAGTCGCGACGACTATTCTGGGGAAGTAAACGGCATGCAAACGAAATAAGACAAGAGTTTCGCGACAAGAGGAGGCTAAGGAAGCGATTTCTCGGAAAGAGAGGAAAAAAACGGCGCCTGGAGGCTATTGGAGGCAACGAGGGAATCGAAAAACACGGAGCGCGAGGATGTGTAAATGAGGTAAGTGGGAGGGATCGGAAAGCGAGGAAAAAATCAACGTGAGGAATGCGCGAATGATAATGATAAAATATCAGAAACAAATGAATGCTCGGAGGCGCACGGGGAGCGAAACGTAGTCCGCCGGAAAAGCTAATTGAGGTACGAAAGAAAGAGGAGAGGTGTGCGTATTTGTGCAAGGCGCGAGTTCAAGTGGATGTCGCGCTGTAAAAAAAGGGCGATAGGGAGAGAGAGAAAGGAAGAGTTGAACAAAAGTGATAAAACGCTTTGATTTCGAGAGAGAGTGAATAGAGGGAGCGGCAGTCTGAATGAGGAGAGATGAATATGTTTGTTTTGAAGGGAGCGAAAAGAGAATGTTTTTCGGGTACAAAGGTCGCAGAAGAAGGAGCACAAAGGATGAGGAAGGAGTTGAATGTCATAAGAAATGCAGAGATCGAAAACTGTTCGAAAACGCGGGTCGAGAGAAAGGGAAGGAACAATCCTGTCGAGAGAAAGAATATGCGCGAGTTTGAAACGAAAGGTCGTAAATATTGCGGAATTCGGCTTTTGCGGAAAACGCGGACGGTATTAAGATAGGGAAAATTTATGCCCGACTCTTTGGGATTTATTGAGCCGGATTCCGGATGTAAAGTTCAGAGCGACGAAAAACTGATTTCAGCCTATTGAATATGAAGCATGATCAACGTTTTATCTCTCCCTTATTCCAGCAGACGATGATGTGGACGAAGGATTTTGCTGTGGAAATACAGATATTATAAATACTGGTGATCACGCTACATGGCGTAATACTACTTACAGTTTCTACTACAATAGAAGGAATAAACTTACATTGTGTTCTAGGTATCTAAAGTGAAGAATGTAATGCATCAAAAAAGACACATATTCATCAAATCGAAATTACTCAAGTATAACATTCTTTCGCCGCAAAGGAGAGTGAATCAAAATATAAACTTTGATGTTAGATAAGTAATTTTCTTCTTGTCGTTGGTATTTTTGTGTTCTGATTCGATTGAATAAACGAAATGAATAATGAACGAATAATATTAATTTATGAGGAGTTTGGATTATGACTGGAGATAATTTCAAATTATTTTAGCTATTTATACCAAGTCCGATAAAATTGAATCTTTCTATCGGTGCAAATACAACTTTTACAAAGGCCCAATAGCAGTTACCCCAACCACCAGTGAGCACATTATAGTGGTTTACAACGATTTGGATACATAAGTACATTATGTAGATTTTAATGCATTTATTTGCTTAAAATAAAAGTAATCATGGTTTTTCATTAAGGCGAATAATTTTATCTCAAAATTGTTCCAGTAAATTAAATGCTACAATTCAGAAACACGCTCATTCGGAATGGAAGGAAAGAAAAATATGATTGAGATCAATATATTCAAATTCTGATTGAGTTCAATTAACGTCAATTTTAATACATTAATTTAAACTTAAAATATGAAAGAGCTACATGTGGAAATTAATTCGAGCCATAAATCCATTTTTAATGTCCATTCATTAACTTTTAATTTCTTTTATTGAATACTATTTCGTAAAGTTTCCGATGTGCCAGCAAGTGAGAAACACAGGGTCAGGCGAATGGGTCACCTTGCCTGGGTGAAATACTTCAGTCTAAAGAGCTTTGATTTCTGACAAGAAGAAAATATGATAAATTTAGAGTATCGTCGGCTTCAAAATGTATTGATAAATACAATTTATGGATTATTATCGGAGAAAGGTTAATTTAAATGGACACGTACGCCGTAATCATTCATCCTATTCCTTTACGGGGTAAGTCAGTTAAATATCTCTTTTTATTACAATAAATCTCCGGGCTATCCTTATTTCCATTCTTCTCATGCATCGGAAACATCAATGCTATTGAATTTAAACAACTCTGCTTTTAATTTAGGAATGAATACATGTTAGAATTCTTATAGGAAGTAAGTTATTCTCCCTTATTTTTCCGTTGACAAGAATCATTCCTAGCCCAGTTACGGGGAATTACTTTTTGATGAAGGCATTTTAACCAAATAATGTCGAAACTCATTGCAACCTTGCTAATAGTTCTCAGGTGGAATCGCGATTTTAGACAGCGTGACAGAGAATCGAATATAAAAAATATCCGTTTTTTTCGTAAACGTCTCTGGTTCGCGAGATATAGTTGTTTGAATATACCTTCATAGCAGATTAGATGCCTGCTGCTAAGCTTCTTAGCAGCTAATCAGTGGCAGCGATGACGTCGCGAGAACTCGCCGTACATTTTGGCAGCTCGGGTTACGCAGCCATCGTGGCCTGTAAACGGATTATCTTTCTCTTCGTTTAAGATATTTCTAATGAATATAATATTTGTATTTCATGAACGCACGATATACTCATCGGAGTTTTATCAGCTTGCGCTGGAATGCAATCGCAGTTCCGAATCGAAGATGGCTAAATAAAATCGGTGCATGAAGGTATTAACTGTCGCTGTTCACTTCCCCTGCCATACGCCATACGGCGACTCGCGGTGTATTAATGTAAATGTAAATTTATCTGTCATTATCTTTTGGCAAATTAAGTTTTCGTGTTCAGTGACGTCGATGATCAAGATGGACCGCTCTTACGATTAGTCACTTTACCTTAGCTAATCCCCCAATGGTGAATGGGTTAATGTAATCACGTTTCTCTGGTAATAATTGTTGCCTCGAATGTTTAGTTTGATATATGATAAGGGTACTCTTACGGCTTACTACTTGTGCTAGCACGATAACCTTTCGTCACCCATTATGACACACCTCTTGCAGTCAGCGGCCAGATTGGTTCGTCCATGTATGTCTTAAAAGTAATGCAGTAGGATATTTATGTATCCGAGTATCCGATAAGTGGTTATATATATATATATATATATATATATATATATATATATATATATATATATATATATATATATCCGACGTTTCTCGACATGTTTTTTGAACATTTTCTGAATATTTCTGAAAAATCTGGGGTAGGAAACTTTTCAGACCACCCTCGTATGTATAAAGTTATTGCATATAAACTTTTAACTACAAAATTCCGACTTAAATATATGGCACCTAAAGAAAATTCTTTAGAATTGGGAGGATCGGAATGTACGTCTTTTCTTAAGATTCATCCAAGTAAACGGTAACTAGTCTGCTTTTGGTTTATTTTAATACTTGTTCTTATCGTAATTTGAATAATTTCTGCTTATTGAGAATGCTTGTTTATAATTTTTAAGATCATAATTAAGAAATAAGTTATGCTGTATAACCGATTTAGTATAAAATAGAGTTTAAGGTATTCTAGTTTCTGCATTTTTAAACCTCTAAGGATATATAAATCTTTTAGAAATTTAAAAAGAATGCCAGTAGTGTTAAGATGCCGATAATGCGACAGAAAATATGTAATTTACTCTTTAATGATGAATGATTGGCATCGGTTAGATGGGAAATATGAAGCTTTTAGTTTACAATTATCATACAGACAATCGCAAATATTGTTTGTATATATTTATTTATAAATGCTTTCGACAGCGATGCCTGATTCGGCATTGCAAGGATTTTATGGTGACTTTTTTAGATAACGAGATGTATTTACAGGAAGAGTAGAATTACAGTATATCGATTCGTAAGCGAATATAAAATGTCCGTTTCATTATTTACAGAGAAATCCTATTTTTATATCCCAAGTGAGCTTCTGTGTTTGATTGTTTGACTGGCAATGGAAATGGTGAAAGCGCGTGTCTGGGATGATTAACTTTCACCTTCTGTTAAGTTCCCTTTCAAAACGTAATTGGCAAATCGAGGTGTTGTCTATCTCTCCGAACAATATTTCCTGGGATGAAATAAATCATGTCGAATTTGTCTCTGGGTAATAACATTTTAAAGTTGACCTTTACCTGCAAATTAATGGATACTTATTTTAATCATCAGATTTAAAATATTAAATCGGTTATATCTTTATCCTCTTCAACGATTTACCTATGGCATTGAATTCAAGAAGTAGTATGCCAATGTAACTAGATACACAAAAGCATGAGGATTAATTTTATACATTGTTTTGGACTAACAAAGTCTAGATTTTGGTATTATTTTCATTCAGGAAAGAGATAATCAGGTAAATCACGTATCTAAATTATATGAAAAATGTAATGCAAGTAGTAAAAAATAATCATTCTCCGTTTATAACTAAGGCATTAGACCCAACTTCAAGTATATATCGGCACTTAATGACAGAATAATGTATCAGTAAGGGTATAATGGGAGAGCTATACTAACGCTTTTCTGTATGTTATTTATAGAGTTGTGAAAAGTAGAATGTTCCTTAAAACTTAGTAAATAATAATGATAATAGTGTCTTAAGAAAGAATGAGAATATACCATAGAGTTTCGACCTAAAAGCCTATTTTTTTAAATTCCAAGCTGAGATCTTTCACGTTCGCACAGCAGACGTCAAGGAGCTCATAACGCAATTAATGAATCGTTATTATTCCGCGGAACAAATGTGGGCAAATCTAGAACATCAAGAAGGTTCTGCAGGAAAATGTCAAGGATTAGAATGTCAATTACCTGAATATTTCTCGATGGAAATCCCTATCGAGCTACTTCCCTCATCTCTCGTCACTTTATAATGGCAATATAAAGTTCAGGGTAAAAAAACAGGATAATTAAAGCCACCCGCTTATCGCAGAATAGCCCGGCACTGCTCCAACAGAAGCTTCCTCCTTAACAGTTAACGCTCGCCTGCCTCTCCTAGCGACAAATACCCCATTCCATTGAAAAATTCACTCGAGGGCCCCGCTTAAAAAACCATTCATTCAATGAGCGTCCGTCCGCTCGCCTTAATGAAAACGGCTGCACTTCATTCTGGAAACTGTCAAACGGTCTGCCTCACCCAGAATTCCTCTCATTTCCCTGTGCGCGTCTTAAATTGGAGAGGAAAGGAAGAGAAAAAAGGAGACAATCGTCCGCCACCAGAGCGCGCTCGGAACGTCGCTTTGCGCCGCAAGCTAGGGCAAATCCTCGTCCGAAATTTCGGTGGCTTTTACACGCATCGCCTAATGGTCGAATCCATGCTTCCGACCCTACGCCGACCTCTAACCCCCTCTTCCCATTTCTTTGTCTCCATCAACCCTTCTCTCCGCTGCCTAATTGCATCGGGAAAAACCCATTCCTCTCCTACGGAAAGAATACTTCTTCTTCCGCTCCCCTCGCGGAGATGAGGTCAATGGTACTGGATCGATGAATAATTACGGATTACAATGGCGAGAGTAAAGTTTTGCGTATCGGAGTTCCTGTTCCGCTCCGAATATCCGCTATGAATTTAGATTGCCTTCATTGGTTCCGAAGAATTAGTAAGGGAATGCCCTTTCCTTATAGCATTCGATTGGCCGATGGGAAAACTTATGGATGTCGGAGGCTGCACTTGTATGGAGACTCGAGTTCTCGTTTGCTTTTTAGGTTCCGAGAGCTTAACAATGGGGAATAATTCCTAAAGTTCAAAATCTGGCTTATTCATGGAACAAATTTCGTTTTACTCCCGTGTTAAACTTTCGTGAACAATGAAAACAGAAAGGATTAGAGTTTTTTCGTGCATGTGTGGCTTTTGTGAGCGTGGGCCACCTTGAATAATGAGAGTAAGGAAAGGAATTATTTTTCCGCAAATTCTCAAAATTTCTTCTTTCCTTGCTTAAATTACTTGCAGTTATAGAATCCCAAATTACTTACTCAATGATGAAACCGAGGGGAATGTTGATTGAAAGAAAAAAATCTGTCAGATATTGTTTACGATTCTCATCCTAAATTTTTTAATTTTCGTCTTCAAATTCATCTATTAAGATGGATTAGAGGAGCTGCTCAAGAAACATCTGGTTTACGTATAATTACAGATATATCGATGTAGATTTACCACCTTCGTATAATATAAATAAAGAATATAAAATAATTTAGTTAAACAAGTAATGAAATACTTAAAATTTCAATTTATCATTACTTAATATTGTCGAGATAGGTTATAGAATTGAGTATCGGGAAGCTCGTGAATAATCGCGGCTGAGAACGTCAAAATCACCTTAGTAGAAACGTAAGACTTTCGGACAACGAATCATTTCCATCAGCGTGATGTCGATACAGATCCAATGCGTGTCTAATTAAATGACGAAACAATGGCCGAGACGATGAATAATCTATAAATGGAACGATATGGAGGGTTTCGGGTGCCAAAACAAGCAACCCAAATTATGCACCGGCGTGGAGGGAGGTCAGCTGCAGCGCGCTGTAAACACTCCAATAATTAAAACCAACGGACCTTTGCACAAATTCGTATTCAGAATTAAACACAGCATTTCATCGTCGATCAGTTCCTCTGGTCCTATTACTCATTCGGTCGGATCGAGAGGCGAAAATTGGCGGAGAGATGATGATGAAAGAGTAAAAGAGAATGGATGGAGAAAAAAGAGAAAGATAACACGAGTGGGAATGGATTGAGTTTTGGAGGGTTGAGTGACGAAACGAGCCGTGGAATGGCCAAAGAGGGAGTATGTAATGGCATGAGAAAGAAGGGTACAACAGCAACTGTTTTGGTTTTAGGCAAAAAGAGGGGATGGACGTGCGTACGGAGAAAAACATGATACAATGGTTGATGAGTACAATGGTTTCTTGTTTTTCTTAAAAAATTATAATATAGGTATAATTAAGCATGGAGGGAAAAAAGAAATGAAATCCTATCTTCAACTTAATTAAGGGGTAACGCAAAATGAGATAGAAAGCATTAAAATAGAAATTATACAATAGAAGAATGGATCAGGATTTTTAATAGGAACTAGAAAATTATTAACTGTTGACCGTACCTACCAGTGCAGGACTGTTTTACTGGCAACTTAGTAGTAGTAATTTTAAAATTGCTTCGACAGCTGAACTGATTTCACACGCGAACACGCAAAGGAATTGAACTCGGGACTGCTTTCAGCGAAGTCGAAGGCATTACCAACTTGGCTATCCGTAGGTACAAACAGGTAATCTACTGATAAAAACGAAATATCACGCTCTCCTCAGGATTCCATCCCGAGACCTCAGCGTAGATAGATTGGCTGCTTTATTCTTAAACTGCAAGGACCAAATGAGAACTATGAGTAGGAGAAAAATTCTATGAGAATGGAAGACTGAAGATAGGGAAAAAGGTACATACGTTTCGATATTGAATATGATAAGTATGATGAAATATGAAAATAGAATTGTGAGAGTCGAGGAAAACATGGGCAGCTTGGACAGCAGATGGAAAAAGATTTGTAAAACGCAAGATAGATTTAAGAATTTTTGGGGAAGAAATGTACCCGAAAGATATCGATGGTGAAATTGTAATTCTATAAGAGCCGAACCATAAAGAGAAAATTGTAAAACAGCGGAAATGATAGTCAACCGAATTTTCAGATAATTCCGATATAAATGGAATGGCCAAGAAGAGGATAATATGACAGGAATACATTTAGGACATGCATGCCAAAAGAGAAAGAGAGGGAAGAGACGAAAAGGGAGGTAAAAGAGGAAGGGATGGGTAGAAAGAGATGTAGGACAAGAAGAGATAGAGAGGAGCTAATTTTCCTGTGGGGTTCCAGATAAAAAAAATAAAAAATGGGGAGGCTGGCATGGGTTGTAAGGGATGGAAAAAATGTTCAAGGCCGATGGACGTCCGATTAGCAAGCGGTTTAAAGCCTTTGGAGAGGGTGGACTTGGTCACGAGGGAAAGGGGGATAGGATTAGTGTGTGGGTGCGTATGTAGAGGGAGGGGCTTAAAAGGGTTGGAAAGGGAAGGGACGTGTGGATGGGGTCAGGGGTAAAGGCCCATTGGGTGGCAAGAGAAAAGAGCTTTGAGGGAGATGGATTGAAGCGATGATCAGAAGGGAAAAGAGGAATTAAATGAAAGGGATGGACGTGATATTTTTAAGGTGCATTGGAGGGCCAACGTTCGATTATTGCGAGTCGATGGGGAAAATCGAGGACAGAGTTTTAAATATCTCGACCGGTTTCGGAGGGTTGTCAATATTGGTTTTGGTACGAAATGGCGAATTTTATGCCATTTTATTTGATTTTTTTGGTGAGGTGAAAGTTGGAGTTCCGGCCATTTACTATCATTATCGTCATTTGATTCGAATTTTGCCTGATCATGACATTTTCGTCGCAGAGAGCCAAAAACAGCTTACGATCTTGCTATAGCGATAAGAGATAGCCAATATTACGATATTGATTCAATATTAGCAAAAACCCATAAACTGCGTTATCTTATCATATGTTAAGGAAAATAATGTATCTGGCAAAAATATCCGATGGATTTTGGAAAAATACATTTTAAAAGCATAAGTACGATAGCCAAAGAATTTTATTTCCTGATTTCAATGTGTTCGATATTATAAATTGCTAATATTTCCAAGCGTAAAATATTTTCAAGTAAACCTTTTTCCATAGTTCTGAGATATTTTAATACTACTCCACAAAACTCATTTTTTCTTAAGTTTAATTAAAAGACCTAGTAATTTGCGAAAGAAATCTAATTTTGGAAACATTCCTGAAGCATTACTAAAGCGAAAGGAATTAGGAATAAAATATAAAATGTAATAGAAAGAGCTCGAATACTAATGGGACTATTTCATGACGTCTATCGATTTCAAGGTGAAATTCACGTCCCTTTGCGTGACTTTGGGGTGCTAAATTTTGCACATTTCTCTAAAATGTCCGTTCGATAAAACATAAAGGATTGAAAAGTGATAGCGCCTGCTAGAGCGGATAAATGTATATTCTTTCGTCGTGGAAGTGGGAAAATCCGCGGAATCGGGTCAAGGCTAAAGATTTTCCACAATGCATTATTAAGCGACTCATCTTCTCATTGTTCCAGATTAGCCTATAGTATGGCCTCCTTTCCGTATTACCCATGAACGTGATTGAAGGATTATCACGATGTGAAAATAAAATAGTGTAGATCAACATGGGAAGCAATTTTACCAAAGCAGAAGAGGATTACAAAACGCTCATCAGGGTGAGAAAATCCTCACGGTTGCTCCGGTATCTATCTCTAATTTCAACATTCAGAGGCGAGAAATGAACTAGTATTCAAAGTGTTCCATGATTTAGGCTATATTAATGAATTATATTTCTATGTGTTGGGTTACACAATAAGAATAAACCTAAAGCATTAAACTACTTTAGCAATTTTGTTGTTACCACTTGGAGGACTATTAACTATACTCTGTATAAATTTTGAGACGAAGAATCAACTCTCATCGTCAAACAATAAAAATAATCGTAAGAAAAATTGGCAAATTATTTACAGAAAGACTTTTTGATGGTTATGTGAGCATTATTAGTTGAGCATTTCCGTTACGCATTAACATCCCTTAAAATACAAATATGAAATAAGGATTTGAGGATATCTATCATGAATATCTTGCCAGACTTGAATGATTGTTGCATCAATTAAAACTTAATTAGTTAAATATTAGGTCATTCTCAGTCATGAGATGATGCATATAGTAGGCAATGTTTTGAGGTGTACCTAAAAATGATATTAATTTTTTTTAATGTTATGAAATTAAATATATCGTAATAAATGTAACTTATCATTTCAAGATGATTTTTAAGTATTCTTTAAACAAAATTTATATTTTTCTTTGAAATCACTTTAGCAATTTTGGTAAAAATAATCTTCAACAATATTGTAAATGAACATAATATACAATTATTTTAATAAATATATGTACATTAATTAGTTTCACTTCAAAGAAGAAATCTGAAAAATGATATAAGATTCATCCTACCTGAAAAAATATTAAATATTTTCGAAGATTGGCATAATTTTTATCGCGCTCATTTCTTTCATTTCCTCCAAATGAGAAAACTATACAGAAATGTTGTATATGTTACTTCGAGAAGGTAATGAGATCTATTTACTCTAATTATTTTGCCAATGATCTCTAGATATTGATTAAAAGTTATTGTACCTTTTAAGTGTGTGTAAATTCTTATCGTATCACTTTTTCTTGAAAACTTTAAATGTTTAATGTGATTAGATATATCGATAATAGGTTTATCTACCGGAAGCGAGGAAGGGAAATTACTTTGTAGTGTTTGTTAGAAGTGTAGAAATGATTGGTTAGAACACCTCAAACTAAGAGACACACGTTCGAGTTTCAGACATGTTGATATTTTTCTTTCCCGTTTTTCCAAAGTTTATTCTATTATTTAATATTTTAGCACTGCTAGTAATAGCTAGTAAAGGTTTCATACAAAAATGTGGTGCTCTCAGTTAGAGGAAAAAAAACATTAATATTTTCTAACTGGTTCACCAATTTAATTGATAAATTGTAGGGAATTTGAAAGGAAACTATAAGATTCAAATCAAGATCGAAGAGATTTGTGACTAGGGAAAGCAATGTAGCAATTTGATAAAAAGTTCTTCGAAGCGTTCAAAAACACAGAAAACAAACTAAACATTTTTAAAAATAGAAAATTTAATGAGGTCTTTTATGTTTACGATCGGAAAAGTTGTCATCATAATCTCCTGTAATAGTCGGTAAGGAATAATGGAAGGAAAAAGTTGCACTGGAAGAACCAAGTTTGAATTGCGAGGTACAAATGATGGTAAGTATTAAATTTAGGAATTTTACGAGGTATAACAGTAAGTGTTAGAATGCCTTAGGGAGCTCGAAAATTCCATTCTTCGAAATGATAACCCTTGATGATGATGCACATTTTCGAACATTCAGCCAGATCTTTTGGCTTGATTTAAAGCTTTTGATTAGCACTATTGAAGATGCTCGAAAGAATATAAGAAGAAAATTAGAAATCAGTTCCTTATCATCCTCCTTATTTGAATAGCCACTCTTAAGATGAAGCCCACATAATTTTCACTTTCTTCTCATTCAAGAGTTAAGACGTCCAATAGCGCACCTCCCTCCTATCATCCGACATTCCTTGCAACGTCCGCCATCAGAAGACACGATGGGTTTCAGAGGGAGAGAAAGCGAACGTGGGGAAGGGGGAGGGCGGAAGGGGATAATGGCATTTCGGGGCGTGAGTAGGTTCCGGACTCGCACCGTGCCCGAAGGCCTCCGTCCGGAGTCGTTTGTCGCCCGCAGTGGGGAAGAGAGACAGAAATAGAGAGAGGTAAGAAGTGTTTCTAGTGGGGAGATAGGGAGCATCGTTTGAGAAGAGAGTTTGGGTTTGAACAAAGTGGGAATCGAGGGTGGTTACGGAATGGGGACGTTGACTGCTTCGGTAGTACATCTTAAAGGAGATGGTCCGAGGAAAGGGGAAATAATGGAGGGAAAGGAGTGCGATGGGGATTCTGGAGACGTAGACGACTTTTTTATTATTTTACCTTATTTCCCTTGAACGGCGGTCGAGCGGTGGGAAAGGGAATTTAAGGTCGGAATTGTGGGCGCGAAGATGTGGGGATGGAAAGAATTAAGGGGAGAATGGAAGGAGTGAAGGGAATGAAGTTTGCGGGATGCGGAGATGGATCAGGTGGAACACGGACGGAATGCTGGATTCGGTCGCGGAAAGGAATGGCAAATAGAGTAGGATGGGAAAAATTTAGAGGAAAAAGTGTTGAAGAGTTCGTAGGGGAACGATTTTCAAGAATTCTTTGGTCTTTGATTCGGCGAGTGGGTTTAACAAGAGTGGTCTGAATGGAAATTGGTGGATAATTATTCTTTTATGAAATAGTGGGAAAATTTGTTTTCAAGTCAAATTTCGTTCAATTTTGAAAAATTCATGAAAAATATGAGTAATTTATGCAGTAGAATTTTTCAACTAAGACAGAATGTTTATTTACTATCTAATGTATCATAGTGTTCTCACTTGGCTGAGTAAAAAACAAATTACTTGCTATGAGAGAAACAGCTGACACGTCTCAAAATATCTCATAAGGATCAGTCTAAAGTCAGGCAAATTACTGATTTATTATTAAATGTGAAATGTTGGTGTTATCTTTCTATTCATTATGCTTGTGAGTATTGTAAAAAGGGAATACAAAGACGCAAAGCCTGTCTCATAAGGAAATATTTGATGGCTATTTCTGTGAAAACAGGTGCCTGGAGTGTTTTCTTAATTACCTTCTCATTTAGAATCATAGAATACGTACTAATTAACTCTCTTTCATTGATTATTCCTTGGAAGCAAATAGAAATTCTACCACGAATGAAGAGCAAAATAGGGAATTCATTACTCATTTGGCAATCCAGGAGACCAAAATTTAGACTGCTTTAAATAATTGGCTCACTATGTTTAAATAAAACTGAAGTTCCCTTTAAGAGAATCATTAAGAATGAAATCTACATGCTCAGGCGTTACTTTGTGGAAAGCCATTATAGTTAAGAAGAAGTAAATAGGCTGATTGTCAATAAAAATAGTGTGGAAAGTTACGAGTTTACTTCTTCTTTACTATAATCATTAAGCCTTAATTCTGTATTCAATTATTATTAACACTTACCTGAATTCTCCCGCTTGAGATTAAAAGAAACATATTAAATTTCTTTTCATTGTATGCATTATATGTAATATTTTATACCTGTAAATATTTCCAACATTTACTGAAAATAAATTTTACACTACTATTATAATTGAGTATAGAGGAGAGCAATTATGAGGGATAATTTTAGGGAATGACAACCGAATGTATAATAATTTCTAGATAAGGATCCCATTCATGAAACTAATAGGGCATACAAGAAATGAAGATACTGCTAAAGTTAACCATATGTTATAATTCAAAAAGAAAACGACAGTAATGAGTAGGCATAACGCTTATACTAAGTACTCGGTCCTGGGTTTACTAGGCTTAGGTACGTGCCTGGGTATCTTTTTGAGGAAAATATATTTCTGCGAATTCAGGTTACAAGAGACCAGGGTACCTCTATCAAATTTAAGCTCTCTTTAGGACCATCACAAATTCAAGCAAATCAAAGCAAAATCTCTTAATGGAAGTAGCTATTCCCCTTTGATTTTGTTCAGCTGTTCTAAACATATACTAAGTTCGTTGCAAAGCAGGCTTCACCAAAGTTGTGAAAAACTGAACCGATCATAAATTCGCCTCAAGCTTGAGCCATTATCAAAGGTCTTTGTCGTTGTTGAGAATGTAAATTTTAACGTAAAAGCATGATGAATATAACACAGATAATATTCTTTCGGTATCGTATTCAACATCAAATAATACAGTAGAACATAAATTAGGTTTATAAGTGACCATCCAAACTTCCCGTTGTTCTCAAAGGAGAGATAAATATTGATAATTACAACACTAATTCCAGTAGTTGATGAAACTAATGAAATGAATGAATGATATAAAAAATCGAACTGATTAAGAAACACTCCTTACTGGTATTTTGAAATATCCTCCTCTTCGTATAGTTTATCGAAAGCTCTTACCATAAAATTGAAATCGGTACAAAATATAAATTTATACATATAGGAAAATGCTTGACCTTGGCTTCAAGAATCTGATTGTTCGTCAAAGGGAATGGTTATATATAATCACAAAACTTTGCAAAAATTTTGCTTATTTCAACAAAATTTTCGCAATTTTAAATCAATAGCAACATTCCACAACCAAAGTAAGAATTTTCATTCAATTTTCGTTCTTTTTTGCTTATCTAGGATTCATACGATTATTCTTTCTTATAAAAATTTTCAAATGATATAATTTCTGCAAGCGATAAAAATGAATATTACGAGCATTTCTTATGAGAACGCTTTGTTTAGCCTGGTTTTGGACCGAGGGAAGTTAGATACTTAAAAAATAGCCTATCCTCTGCAAAGGAAGACATTATATTTTTTTTAAGTATGTAATTATGAAAATTTTCGTATACGATTTTTAGGTGAATACACAGAGAAATTTCTACTTTATTAAAAAGAAATACCTCCAAGTTTGGAAGAATTAAATCGAGTATGACTATAAAAGGATCGGAAATGAAAAAAAATGGAATACCTGAGAATTTGGGAATGAAAAAAACAAGTCTCCTTCGCTCTTAGAATGGAAGAAGAGCGTGGAGATAGCAGGAATGGATGCGTGATCGTTAATGCTGATTCGGATCATCTAGGTCAGAGATCCACAACCCTTATTTCAACTCCTCTTCTCAACTTGACCTATTATTTAAAGTTGGTCAATAACAATCTAATTTAAAATAAAAAATAGAAATTCAAAGAAAATATTTTGGGGGTTACATTGCACACGGAGTATACATAATTTAAGAACGGTAATAGAATTATTTAATTAATAATTGTCTTTCAGTATGTAGTGGTTGTAGACCTTTTCTACAGAGAAATGCATTACAAAGCCGCTAAATTTTTAAATCATATTAGAGGGATTTCGGTGGCCCCTTTTTAAGTTAGAGAGTTTTCCTTCATCCACGTGGAGCATAAATCTGCGGAAATGATAGCGAGAAACTCAGTTTGGGAACTGAAAATCGTTCTTTTCTAATAAGCCTTAATTTTCGCTGCTAAAAGTATTGCTTTTTAATTAAATATCCCTTCACTGTTTCATATTGTACTAAATTTATCTGCCGTGATGACTTTGGAAGATGATATTGCAAACTGTAGATTACTTTCAAGAATGAGAAAATAGTAACAACTCGCAAGCTTATTAGATAGCTTACCGGAAAAGCAGTTTCTATGAGAAACATGAATAGCCGGATATCAGGAATGACTACGTAATTACATGTGCTGCGAGAATTATATATGAATTTCAGCAACTATATTTCCATCTTTAGCCTTTGAACATAAATGGAGAATTTCTCATCATCTCATATGCTTACATGGTTAAAAAATGGAAAATAAGGATGGAAGACTTGACATATTTTACGTTTCACATTAGAGTTAATCTCATATTTAGAAGTCGAATCATTTTAGTAATAATATTGGGCCGAGGGCTGGAAAGAAGATATGGATACGCAGTCATAAGCTTTACTCTTTGAAGACTGTGCTGCGAAGCTTTTTGAAGACTGTTTTGTAATAAAAGAGGCTTAATAAATGCCTTTAAAATGCTAATCTTCTCAAAGTGCTAAATATCTCTATGTACTTAATTCTCATTCGCATCTCTCAACAAATAGAACAATACATTAATTCATGAAAGCCTTTGATGTATAATAAATTTCAACTTCCGCTTGTTATTAGAGATACAAATCACGCTAAAACTATTAGGCTTTAAATAGAAAAATTTGGCTGCTAAGGGTCATTAAAATCCTTAATATTCTAAGTACTCTTCCATCAAAGGTAATTTCCAACATTATTTTTCGATTAGCCTATGGACTCAAAGTAATGCCATAATTCAGGAAAACATACAAAAAACTTCATATTCCTGCTAGTTTGAGTGTGTATCCCAAAGCAACTAGTCGGAAAGGCTAGTATATTTGAATGTTCTGTTTGTCACAACTAAATGGTACATACGTAAGACGAAGAGACCTTTAGCAGTATAATTAGCTGCATCTCCCTTCTTATTCTTCGAACATTTCTCATAGCATTCACTCTACATCACGAATATGAAGAATATGATACCCTTAGTTTAATGTAAGACCAGAATTCCTTCTATAAAACTTAAATAAGATCCAGCTTAATCTTATTTAAGCTAAAAATAGGCTTCGTCAAAAAGTAAAAGAATGCAATATTATCCCACTCACAATATGGAATATTTCTGAATTTAGATTTTCAGAAAGAATAACGTCTGTGCTTTTCTTTCAGTGTCACTTTCGTTTAAAAATCTTCGTAATTTCGTCATGAATGACAAAGCCTGCACGATTCCTGGAAGGAGTAAATTACAGCAGAGTGAATGTCAGGTACTTAAAGTTTTCTTTTTTAACAAAAATCGTTTCAATTAGGGTAAACCTTGGGAAATGGAATCTTTGAAACGGTGCATTTCGCGCGAATTTGCGTTGGGAATGAGTTAACTCGATATGAATGAGAGGGAGAAAGACTGAGAAATAAGATTCAGAGGGGAGGAAAGAGTGTTGATGAAGGGGACTGGCCCAATGGCGAGGAAATGAGAAAGGGGTCTGTCGTAAATTACTTTGCCCGAAACAGGGAATTTCTTAAACAAAGAGGGAGGCAGTTGCTTACTGGTAAACGACAGTAATAAATTTTCCTTTAATTTATGCGCGTTATGTACGACAAGAGAAGTTCTTACTTAATTCATAATTGCCTCGATTTGTTTGTAATTTTTATTCGAGCGGAGCTCTTTCTGCCAAGTTTTCATCGAGTTTATTTCTTTGATGACTACGTGTCAGATTGAATGGGAATAAAAATGTAGATGAATTTAAAATATTTATTTTTCATTTTTACAGTAATGAAAAGTATATCATGGTAGACGCTACGTTCTATTTGCTGGGAAAAGAGATGAACACTACTCTTCCAGCAAGCATCATGTGAACTTCAAATTATTTCAGTGGATTTCAAAAATAAATTTGTCTCATTTTCCAAAATTATGACACAATCGTCATTATCATACCTTTCTTAGGATGCTATATATGCAAACGGTTTAACTTTTCTGACTCTCCTTTTTTAATTTAGCGACCTAATTTTTCTTTCTTCAATTAACAAAGGCCGGCCCAAAAGATTCTGAACTCTCTTAATCCCTTGTAATATTAACCTGAAGCTTCTTTTGAAGCAAATAAGTTAAATCTAATTGAAAACTTTATACAATTTAGCGAAGATGCAGAAGTTTTATTTTGAGAATATTTCAATGACAGGATCAATGACATAGGAATATTTGAAGCAATCTTTACACCATCAATATTATTCCAACTTGTGTGAACGCATTAATGTTTCCTCAAGCATTTAATATTAATAAACGTTTAAAAAAACAAGACAAAGGAAAAGAGTTTTATGTAAACGAAGTCAATATTTTTTAAAACCTGCTATGGCATCGGAATTAACTTCCGATTAAAATCGTTATTCATAGTCTAAAAAAAAAATAATTAATAAGCCTCGCAATATTTAGTTTGTACCCGGTTTCCAAACCACTAAATCAGTCACCGTATTATAAATTAATGAGTATATTTTATTTATTCCACGATTAAGATTCTTAACTCAAGGGTTAACCTGTCTGTTATTTTTAACTATTCTCTCTGAAAACTCTTCTGTGAGTTCTTAATAAATCAGCGATTCGTCACTGAAAAAATACCTATGATATTAACATATATTTAAGTAGTTTCTCTTAACGGTATGTTTATAAACAAAAATAATTGTTATTTTTTTGTACTATATAGATAAAAGTATAAAAAGAGAAAATTGTGAAATCAATGTTGTCGTATCCTGCCTCGAAAACAACGGATATCAGTCTCATTGAAGGTATTTGGATATATTAACTATGGTTATGATAACAATTTGAGGTAAATAATATCAATTATTAGATCGGTGCCAATCTAGCATAGGTATCTGAATGAAAAGATCACGGTCCGGCCACGGAAAGGCAAATATGGCTGCATGGGAGTGAATGCGCTGACCACGTGTCACCCATGGCGGGTGCCGCCTGGCTAGACCTGAAGGGATGACGGGACTTGACTAATATAATTTATTAGAATAAGAACTCCGGGAAAGATGGTTAATAGGCTCGTGTAACTTTAAGGCACGAATCTCTCTTAGAATATTTTTTTTCTGACCTGCTCTGTGAACGATTACGTTAAGGTTCATATGCATGGATTGCCAAACCTTGGCCTATTTAAGAATAGGCAGAAAAGTTGGAATTTGCACGCCGCAATGAATTACTCTTATAGTGAGAAGGCCAGAAAGCAAACGATGAACTCGTTACAAACTTAAGATTTAAATAAAAAATTCAGTGAGCCTTGTCTCTCCCACGTCCCTGGTATTTAAAATTTCATAAGGGTCTGGAAAATGATATCAGGTTAGTGTGGATTCCCCAAGCGAAAATGGGAAAGCCTGAAGTAGGAACGCAGGGACAATTATCCATCCAACTCGGAGGACATTGAGGCTCACAGAGAATTTCGCTAAGAGTGGGCTGTATGACAACACCTGAGTTTCCTCCTTCCCTTCGGTGGGAATGAGAGGATGGATGACGGTTGGATCATACTGATGACCTCTTTGCTTTATTAATCATAGCATACCCTCAGGAAGAACCGTAATCTGAAAGCGTGATGATTAAATCCCTCCCATCCAATCATTCTCGGCAACGTCTCCTATGCAATTTCATGATATATTCACCGTGATCATTTTCACACTATGAAAATCATTATGACGTTGTTCTACTGCAAGCGAAATTTACGCATCTCTATTATATGACTGGCATTTAAGTTATTTTAAATTTAATTTATCTTTGCAATATTTTGCATACCAATTTATTGAAGAAATAAGTAACATCTTCCAAGTTCTTTGGCAGGATAAGACGAAATCTGCTAAAAATAGAAAGCATGGATATAACTGCACTAAACTGAATCTCCCTTCTTATTAGCTCAGTGAGAATTAATCCATAATAGGCACTCTCAATCTGTTCCACTAACAACAAAAATACTCATCCGCAACTTTAATTACCCTAAACTTAGTAACTTGCGTCACTAAAACCCCATAAGCCGCCGACAAATTCCCACCCACGGTTTGGGGAAAAATAGCCTGGATTGGTTGGAAGAACAAAGATTGGAAAAGATAGAGGGCGGGGAATGAAAGGGAATGTGAACGGAGAGAGAGGTCCAAATTCACAAATAAGAATCGACAAAAGAATCCTGTACGCGGAGGAGGCTTGCGTGTGGGAGTTAACGGCTTTAAAGGAAGGTTGTGTTGTCTGAGGATCGCGGAGAGAGGGAGAAAGCATAAATAATAGATGATCAAGGCCGCGATACATCTCCTCTCCTACAACCCATTCCGTTCACCCCTTCCCGAACCCACCTGGCAGACTCCTTTGCAAAATGCATGATAGGAACTTAAGGCCCATTCCTCCTCATACGCTGCTTTCACTCCCCCTCCATTCTCTCCCTTCTCAGTATGGGTAGGGACCCAAGGAAAGCCCAACAGCAATTTCCCTAGAAGCAGATGGAAAGAGAGAGGAAGGCAAGGTGAGATGTAAGAAAAGAGAAACAAAATAACGCATAAAGAAGGTATGTTGCAGAAAAAAAATCGGGAGAATTGAGCGAAACAAGGAGAAATTGCATAGCGATATACGGATGAAATTGAATGGATGAAGAGAGGAAGAATAACATCAGAGAAGGAAAATAGAGGGATAGAGAAGCAGAAATTGCCGAGTTGGAACATATACAGAGAATTAAACTTTTTTCAAGTCTATTCTTTCTTGGGAAGGATACGAAACGTATATAATGGTCGAAGAGGCTAAGAGATAGGAGAATGAAATGAAAGATTAGCAAAAATCCTGTTTATTTTTAGATTTTGGAGAAATTTACGATCGGCATAAAAATTTTAGCGCCCTACATTAGAAAATGAGGGTAATATATTATTTGACTCTAATATCTGACTGACTAAACTGAAAAAAGATACTTAAAAATGTTGGATCGCCGTATGTTTGTGTTATAATGCGCGCGCTATGTTGAAGAAAAAATTTGGAAAATTATAACCGTGGAAAGGTGATTTTAGAACTCAAGGAGGGGGAAACTGACACTTAAAAACACGTCTTAAACACGTTTGCTACGATAGAACTTTCAATTACAGCAGGAAATATACAAATAAATGACAATCTGGTTAATCTGAATAAACCATATAAACGTCAATTTTAACTTACAGCGGAATTTTTCAGGTCGGCCAATTCAGTACTAGATAACTCATAAGACGCTTCACTATTTCCAGTAATGCCCTTTTAAAAAAAGATGAAAATTTTAAAAGTAGCATGTGTCATTAGAATGCAGGAATTAAAGTTGCTCTATACTCCATCTTGTAAGGTGTGTTTATGAAGTACTAGAAAGAACCTCATATTCATGAATTTTCAGCTACTTATAGGGAGGAATGACTTAGGATAAATATATTTAATATTACCGCAAAAGTAATAGAAAATTCAAAAGTTAACAATATCTAACCTACACAAAAATTTTACGGGTAATAAATAAAACAAATTTTCTTGCAGAAAACTAGCCAATTTCGTAATAGGGTGAAGACGTATCGAAAGGCGGGACGGGAGAAAGATGATAAGGGATCAAGATATGGAGATAGTGGTAAAGGAAAGAGAGTCAAGTATTGCTAAATTGAACACGGAAAAAATGAGCCGACATACATAATAGGTATCTTCAAAAGGAAGATATTGATGGAAAAGGAATTGAAAAAGGTTTTGGAAAAAGTCACAATAGTCAAAGGATTAAGAAGAAAGCGAAGTAGAGAGGAGGGTGTATGTGCTGACGGTGAAAGCTTAGAAAGTATTAGGAGAGGTCGAAGGTAGAGGTTGAAAGTAAGTGGTTGAATTTTGTATGAAAAGAATTTTATAAGATGTAGAAAAATTTAACGTCAAGGTAAAGGAGAAAGGGGAATAGAGAGTCGTTAATGATTTAACTCTTTAACAAATTCATTGATTTAAAATACCGTCCTGTTGTTCGCTCTATCCCGGCTTTTTATTATCACAATACTTCTTCACCGTCTTCACCGATGAATTTCTTAAGGATTATTCCACATTCTAAACTCTGTCATGTAAATTATGTAAAAATTAACTGTAGAGATATTAAAAAAATGGTGTCCAAGAACCTAGCAATAGTTTATTGATGACTGATGAACTGCGCAGAATTATAATAGTACTGTTAAAAATGCTTGGACAGCTGAGGTCTTTCCGCACAAAGGCTCCCAACGGATATTGACTCCTGGACAGTTCCTCCATAGCCGCACGTGCTGGCCTCAGGGTTATCAGGGAGCCCAGCAGAGTTCTACATGGGCTTTAAGATTAACTATAATCATTCATAATAAAATAGAGGAATAATCACGCGGGAATTAAACATCAGACATTAAAATTTAACATATTGCACTATTTTTAGGGTAAAAATACATGAATGAAGGTGGAAAGGCTGTTGAGGAATTGAAGCTATTAATGCAAAAGAGCGATATCTGGAAAGCAGCGGTGCTCCAAATGCAAAAATGCCGTTCCTGAAGGTACGCGATGGTAAGTGCAGAATGAGTCTCAAAACAAAGATGAGGGAAGTGGGCGGATTCGAATTGCCGAAACATTTGGAATTTAAGAGAAAACTTGGAATGAGTGTAAGGAGGAGAATGAAACAAAGGAGATGTATGAGGGAATGGCGAACCGAGCGAAGGAAGTATGAGATGGTAAAAGGTGAGAGAGGTAAGAAGGTTTTGGGCGGAGAGATAAAAATGCGTGTAGGAGGCAAATTGAAAATATGAGGATGCCAAAAGATTAGGGAGAGGACAAAGAAGGGAGTGAGGTTAAAGGTTAAGGCGTTGAGAGAGAAGTGGATCGTGATGCTTTGAGGCGGTAAAGGAGGAAATATCGAGGAAAGAAAGAGACTTTGATGTTGTCTGAATAAAGGAACCCTGGGGATTTTGTGAGAGAAGCCCATAAGTAAGCAAAGCGTCGGGTGAAAGGTATTGCGCACTGCATCCCGACGATTTAAGCGTGACAAATTGGTCGGAATAATCGATGAGTGATAGTCAAGATTTTGATGGTTTTTAGTTTAAAGGAACAAGAGAAGAATATTCTCAAGGAAAAAATCATACTTGATGGCCTGATAAGTACTAATTACGTATATTTAATTTTTGCATCGAGAAATTAACAAAAGTTGTAAAGGACTTCGTGGATTCATGTACTTACAGGAATAAATACAATGAGTTACTACTGTTTGATAGCCGCCGATGGACAAAGTTCTTACAAATCTGACAGTTACAATTATATACTCAATTTTTACAGATTTTACAACCTTACTTTTAATGTATTGGGACTATGTATAATGTAAAAAAATACTAATAAAATTGTTTACAAGCGTTATTTTCAAAGAACTCTATTACAGTATTTATATATTCATTCGAAAAAGGAATTTTTTGCTGGAATAAATTGAATTTGTTAAGACACACTAAGCATCTTAACCACTACTACCTAAAAATAATCACTTTGTGATAAAATTCTTATGATCTTTCCCGTAAAAATTAATTTATATTGATTTCCATGTTGAATTTTTTAGATAAAGTAAGTAAATATTCACTTACGTATTATGATTTAAACGTCAGTTTTACATAATAAACTTTGGTAGCTTATCTAATGAAGATTATTTGTGCTAGAATAATAAACTCAAAATTTCATTCAGGTTGTCAAATCATAAACATCTTCATCTGGTTAGCATTCAGGAATGCTAAATGATATTCTAACCATATCGTTTGTAAAATTTCATGCATGCTTGCATAAGCATCCTCAGAAACAATTATTGGCCCAAACCGTTTACTTTTGTAGAGTGCGAAAAACAGTGAAAAAATCTTCCTCGGCGGATAAAGGAGTCTCTCATTACCCAAGGTATCAGTGTATATTAATTCAAAGGCCACTCTTTCAAATCGAGAAAGCAAAAATAGATACAGAGAAAAAGGGAGTAAAGAATGAAAGGTTGGTGATGAAAGCGGCTCCAGTTGTGCGGAGGATAGCATTTTAGGAAAGGAGATGGAATTAGAAAGCGAGCGAGATAACGAGGGAGCGGCGTTGGGGGGGTCAACACCTTCTTTCCACAGGAAGGAAAATGGGAAAACCTTTGAAAATTAGAAGCGTGTCGGGATGACGGATGTCGACCGAAGTTAGCGGAGAGAGAAATGAAGGGAATGGGGGCATATGTTAGAGAGAAGCGGTGGTGGAATGGGAAGCAAAGGGAGAGTTGGGATCCAAAAGGAGAAAGGCCCTTTCTTTATTTCTCCAAATCTCATTCTTCCTCCACCCATTGTCCTCCGTAATACAAACTAAGTCCTTCTCTTTCAGCACGTATTCAATTAACTCTCTATTATCCAGATGTTCCTGATGTTTTATGTCCATTGTGTAAACGTAGATGACGGCTCCGAGATACCTAATTGATAACTCAAAAATGGAGGCGATGGATATTCGTGAAATTTTCAGGGCTTTCGCTTTCGAGCAAGCGTGAGTTTCATTAAGAGGAACTCATTCATTCTCAATTTATAACAGTAGTTTCCTTCGTGTATTATCAATCAAGGGAGTTCATTTTACAGAGAAGAGTTGTTACAAGGGGTTGTTATAGATCAAATGTAAATCACCTTAGGATTCTTATTGACGCAATAAAATAGGCATATCTATCTAAATATTTACGTTTTATACGTAAGTGCTTCGGAAGGAAGTTATGAAAGAAATGTTATTTCAAGGAAATAAAATATAAAATGCTAGTGAATACGCAAATTTTCTATATTTTAGTACACTTTTTATAATTTTATTAGAACTGTATGAGATTTTCTGGATATCTCTTCAGAAAAGTGTCAATACTTTATTTTTTTAATAGAATCAGCCACGTATTGAACCATTTAAAAGTGATTTCAACAGTGGATGATTCAACTGAAAGACTAGACGATAGATTTGAACCACATTACGAAAATTTTAGCCACAATATAGTCGTCGTCGGCAATGGAGGATATACATTTTTAAATCCAAGTTTGCATTTTTTCTGGAAATCTGTAACATTTATGCTAATTAAATGGATTCATAAGAAAATTTCATGCTCCTTTTACATTACGTAATTACTATATTACTTAATGCATAATTTTCAGAGACTTCAGCTGTCGGAAAATTAAAAATACTCGTACTAACTCTTTTAATTTCCTTTTAGAAGTTGGAAATTAATATAATTCAAGAATATGTTACAGTTTACCTATTTTACAGACATATTTAAAAATAAAAGTTAAGAATAATGTCAATTAGAAGATCTCTTTTATGTAATGAGGGCAAAAACTAGACGATAGAATCTGAATTTCAACAGATTGTTATGATGTATAATAGCAGACTCTAGCATCGTTAAATGAATATTGCTATCTCAGACTACTTCAATAAGAGAATAAACCTGACCTTTCATGTTTCCAGCATTTTTACTGATATTTCATCCTCGTCATGCAATGAAGTACATTTACAAAAAGTAATTCGTCACACGGTGATTCATTTGTAAGTCATGATGATGCATGGAGCAATGAGAGATTCTAACCAAAGCACAGTATTTTGAAGAGGAATTAGTATCCTCAAAATTGAACCATCTCTCAAATTAAGTAACTATGTGCAATTTTAGTGTTGTTAGTTAAAATGGAATTCAATAGCTTTTCTACATATAACACTCAAAATCTCCTCGATATTTGTTTCATGAAATTCTCTACGTCGTATTACAAAATATTTTCTCTAATCATATATCCATGCTATAGTAAGTGGTAGATAATTTTGATAGGAATCTAATCAAAAATATAGACTAGCTCCATCTTTCTTCTGAGGCTAGCAATTAGAAATACCTCATCAAATCATCTCCAGGGCTTTTGCAGAACGTGAAGTAATTGAATTTTTGCAATTGCGGGATCGTATCTCTGCAAAGTCTTCAAATATTCCTGATCTTTTGAGGAAGTTCAACCATATAGACTGCTATATAGTTCCCTTTTGCTTACGGAATGCGTGGCATAGCTTTTCGAAAAAGAAACGAAATAAAATGCGAAAAGAAAATGAAGAATTATATAAAATAGAACACCCCAAATATCTTTCAAATATTGTATTATATCAAATACTGTTCCATTGGATATTTTTTAGTATCACAGGAGATAATTAGTTTTAAATTCGATGTAACATTTATCATTTAAAAGTATATATGTAGTAGGAAAATATTAGGTAAATACTGGTTGTCTTTAAATGCTAATAGGTTTACGTAGTTCATTATTTTTTGTCATTCTGAATTCCAAATGTGTCTCATGATGAATGTCGCAAAACTTGCATCTACCATTAAAGCAAGCATTAATTGGGAATGCTCATTTATAAGATTGCCTTTATTATGGCAGATGAAACCTTGCTATTGGAATGACGGAACCGGGCATCGGTCAAGGGAAACCTATTAACCATTCAGTCTCGTATTGGAATTTCATTTGCCAGCTGCTAGTAAACATGGGCTAGGTTCAAAGGATGTTTTCCTGTCGGCTGCTTATCAAAAGGGACTGCGGATGCAATGACCGAGAATATTAATGCACAAATAGCGTGGGGAGAATTCGCAGTCCCCAGAGAAAACAGAAAGAAGCAATACGACCTCCAAGAGAATAACTACACTCACGTGTATACATAGATACGTTCATGCGGAATTTAGTCCCATGCTTTGAATTTTCTTTACACTCGATACCGAAAAAATTGAAAGATTATTTGATCAGCTAAAGAGCATTTTAAGTCCTCTGACATAGGTCAAAATGCTCGACGGTCTCTCGCGTCCAGGATCAGTTTAGTGTCCGTTCCCTCCATACAGCAGTCGGAGGGAAAAGTTCTTTCTGTTCGCTGTTCTTTCAAATGTGGAATTCATTCACGGGCTATCACCTTTTATCGTATACTAACATTTCGAATGGGTATGTGAACGTTTTCCTAGGAAATGTATTTGAATGAATCGATGATAGTTACGTTTGCAAATTTTATTCAAAGGAACCTCCGTATTCATAGTGTTTTTGAGGTAATACTTTAATAAAAACATAGTGAACATTTCCTCCTTTCTTTCTATTTTCATTTTTATCTTTTAATTTTTATCTATTTTATTTGAATTCCCTCATTAACTCCACATTTACTGCAAAATATTATGAGCTTAGAATAATTTTTGTGTATCCTCTCGGTCTTAAGGTCTAACAATTTAGGCTAAAACTAACATAAGAATACTGGTATATACATCGAATTTCTTTGAAAATCCTGTAAAAATTACCTAGAAACTTCTCAGTAATTCCATGTTCAATAACATAACGTCCTCTGGAATCAGTCTTTGATAGAAAAAGGAATGCAGTAAAAAGTAAGAAAATGGAAAAAAGGAAATATTAAGAGAACTAGGAACCAAGCATTAGGCGCCACGAAAAGCTAAGGTACTAATAAAATTTAAAAAGTCGTACGTGACTCGCACTCCAACCAAGACCTTCCATTTTCTGCGAGGATATTAGATGCCCAATTAATTACCATGCGGAGAGCATCATCTCGTTTTTAGAGAAGTTTAGGAAAAGCAGCTGAAACGTATGCTAACGAAATTAAGAAGCAACTATAAAGAGTAATCGATGCAGATTTTTAAAGTTTAGTCTAGGAAGTTATTACCGAGTATGGGTCAATTGTAATGCATCAATCTTTCTACTTAATCTTATTCACTTTATTAGCACTCTTAGGAGATTAATCAACGACTGTAATCCAAATAACGGTGATCCTAGCATAATTCTATTGGTTCCCAATATGAGATATCTTGAATCACGATGGGCGAATCTCTTGTGGATGCGGGAAGGAATAGGTCGAAGAAAGGCAAAGATGAAAGGAAGCATTTGCATCGAAATGAATAAAACGACGTAGGCGAGTAAACTTGAATTCAAATGGGTAAAAGAAAAGAAGATAAAGTATACACAAATAAGAAATCATAAAGGGAAATGGGCCACTTTTGAATAAAGAGGAGAAGGGACAGAATGGAATAAACGTCTTTAAAGATAATACAGTTAGAGGAAATCAGATTGTTAGCAGGGCTCTGAAAACTAATCGGAATGATTTCAGAACATTCGAATCAGAATATCTAAAGGGGATGAGGTAAAACAATGACGCGAAGAATATTAAAAACGTTTACTTTAAAGGAATATTGGGAAGTTACCTTTCCTTGAAATTACGATAACATAAGGTAGCCTCTGTAAAATCCGAATGAAATGCCCATATAATATCATTCTCAAGTTAAGAAATTCATCTCTATGCATTTGTAAAATGTTAAACCAACGTTCCGAATGAAGATGAACTCAACTTCCAACACAGTAGATATTTATTCGCTTTCAAATTAGTGCAGGCGCCGTAGCTTTGTATAGCAAATGTAGTTTTCCAACGCTCAACTTTGTTTACAAGACTGCAATAATCGATGCAGTTCTAGATAGGTTGCGTGGGATGGCTGAATAAGCAGAATAACGCTGATGATCACCTGATGACGTAGCTTTTCTACGAACTTGCTCCGCTCTGCATTATTTACAGTAGGCACGTAAATGAAATTGCGCATGGAATTTTCTGCGCAATTCTTTGCAATCATTCGAAATCTAATCAAGAAGGTCAAATGTTTTGAGCAAATTTAAATCCTCTTGACTCTAAATATTTTTCATCAGCTTCACATAGAAATAAGAATTACCGAGAAAACTGGTGTGGTTATGAGTTACGTGGGAATTTATTTATTTATGAAAAAGCATCAACATACAGCACAAAGCCAATTACTGCTGACGACTAACAACGAATTAAACATATAATAGTATAACAAATGAAGCAACAACAAATTAAACATATAATAGTATAACAAGGGAAGAAGCAAAAAAATCATTGAAATATAGTATTTTCCCACGTCAAACTCTCGTAACCATGCTTTGGATGGATTTCGGAGATAGAAAGAAAGGATCGAAATGAGCATTGGAGGAAAGGGAATTAAAAATTGATGGAATACGGAAGAAGAGTGATCGTTTTACTAATGATAAACGAGGAGTAATTAAAGAGAAGGTATCGGATAGACGTGTTGTTCTTGAGGGAACTCGGAAAGAGAAAAGGGAGAGTAAGAATGGAGAATCAATTTTGCTATTTATTACATTATGTAAGAAAGAAATGTCGGAGAAAGTATGAGAGGCTTTGATTGAGGTAAGGTTGAGGTGACTGAGAAGATGATCTTTTGGCATATTTCTACAAGACGGCACTCGAAAATAGACTATTTTTACAAAGAAATTTATGACACGGTTGAGAGAAGAGAGGTTTGATTCGGATGACATGGTCCAGATAGGAGAGCAGTAAGTGAGAAGAGAAAGAACACAGCTGGAGAAGTAGGTGCGAAGAGAGACTGGATCCCTAATATCGGTGAACCTATATAGCATCCCTAGTCGAGACTTTTTTTGACAAAATTCACATGTTCCAAAAAATTTAATTTTTCATCGGTGATGACACCAAGATCTTTGCAAGAGAAGACTCTGGGGATATATGTGTCGTTTATTTGGTAGAATGCTCTCCAATTACATTGTACTTTAAAAACACATATTTTACGACTTATCTGAATAACTACAATACCTTTCAAACACTCCTATATAAGAATAAAGTCGTATTAAAGCTGAATTCCACCTAATTGTTGGAAATTTACCAAACTTACATCCCGGATCATAGGCAGTAGAAACGTATATGAATGTTGCGGGTAGCCATCATTCACGGAGTTGACTTCACGCTGGTTACTGCTATTACTGTTGCATTCATGGTTACAGCTCAAAAGTAAATGGCAAAATCACAATGACCATGAGAGATAAAGCGTCACACGGTTGGACAACTTACCTAAGAGGTTTGTGTACAATTAGATAAATTGAATTTCGGCGTTAGATTTAGAATACCGCAGATATATCGTTTTGATTCAGAATATGGGAAACAATAAAACATACATATCTATATCTTAATTCAACCTATTAGAGACATATTCGATGTGTGTTCACTTCCTTACTGAAGTTTTTGTTGTTTCCTAGCAAGTAGAGGAATAACAGAAAGCACTCGGATAATTATAACAAAGAATGATAAATAGGAATAAAATGTATGGTGCGGATGATGGTCCCATTTTGGGAACACAATAAATATATTCTCTAGCGCCAAAAGAAGATCAGGATTCAGGACTTTTCAAGGCATTAACACTCAATCTGAAATAACTGGGCCTCACGAAATACTTTCCTCGCTTCTAAGAAGCACTAAATTTTTAGTCTCGCACCCATAAATGAAAATTACACCCATACACGTATGCAACAATTTTTCGCGGCGTTATAAAATTCTTCTGTTAGAAATACGGTGGAATAAATTCCCCGCTGCATGTATACATTTGAACAGTCTCGGAGGAAGAGAATGATTGTCTTTTAAACTTTTAAAACTTGCTCTCCCGACCGCGTGCTCTCTCTTTACTCTTTCTCCAACCCTTTACTCGTAATTATTTCCCTCTAAACGCTGCCTCCTCAGCCCAGAGGATCTCGTTAAGAGGCGCCTTTTATAATTACTCCTTCCCCTCCTTCAATCTTTCTCCCTTTACCAATCGACATCTCTCCCGTCTATTCCGCAGATTATAGTAACTCTCCTTCCCATATATTCGCATCTACTCTACCCCTTCTCGGGGAATTTTCCTTATTTTTACTCTCTTCTCCCGCTACCCCTCCTCCTCTCCAAAGTCTTTGCCGCGGCTGAAAACATTTCCAGAATTTCTACCTTGCACAACTTGGTGGCCCTTTGACGTTCAACCACGTAAACTCCCCTTTACACCAAAAATATGGCAGCCCTCAATGACAATCGCAGAGAAGAATAAAAACCTTTCGAACGAGTTGAGGAGGATAGCGATGATAGGAATTGCTATCCTCAACTCACCTGTGAACAAAAGAGAAAATGGCGTGGGATTATGACAAACGAACGAATATATGAGGAAGTTTTTCTTCCACTTCCCTTGTTACCTTTAAGTAAGGCGGTGTACCTCAAAGCAGAAAGTCAGCTTTTACGTGTACACCACTCGAACCTGAAAAAAACTGTCTCTTTTAACTGAACGGCGCTTTTAAAAGGACAAACCACTTCACCGTGAAATTTTCCGTACCTCGCTTTTAAAATATTTTTTTAATAATCCTTTTCCGAATTAGAATTCTCTTTACGTCATTCGAAAATTTTAATGGGCTCTATTCTCAATTTTCACGCAGTCGTTTCCGCTGAGCCTAGGACATGACTCTGAGAGACGATTTTTCAATGTCGACTCGGATGGAAATTCAACGGTATGGTCGTGCAAGCGGTGGAATTTCTAAAACATAATTTATACTCAAATAACTCATGGACGTTTCCTGGCCAATTCACGCTGGCACATTGACAGGTTTTATATTCGACAAATATGATGTGTATTGATGAATTTTATGTCTGATAACTTGAGTAAATTCAATCTGGCATAATGTGACATAGTTCTCATGGACTTAATTAAAGGTTGCTAGAGCCTGTGCTGTCGTTAGCAGAGATCCATAATCATTGATTAACTGCTTAACATGATGTGATAGTTTAATTTCAAAGATATTTTAGACTATATAGCTGTCAATACACTTGCTATAGAGCCTTTTTAATTTGAAATTTTATTCATCTTGAGCAAGATTTGAAGTTTTTTTCCTATTTTTATCTAGAGCTAGCATTTAAAAATGCTATGGAATTTCTATAGGACATACTAGGTTCCACTCATATAAATGGATTTTAATCTCTTAAATAAGGGGTTAAAGTATAAGTATGCTTAGTATAGTATACAACAGAAAAGAACTGTTATTCAGAGAACTTGAAAATCACATATCCTTTTCTAATGGTAAAATAAATATCAGTTTGAATAATTAACATTATTTCAATAAAATTTCTAGACTAAATAAAATTAATATTCAGACATCGCCAATCACTAGATAGTGCATACACAATACCGTGTACGTGAACGAGATTTTAAAACCATCTTGTATTATTTACTTGTTTCTATTTTACCCAAGGGTTCCAGAACCCTGCATATTTATCTGTGCAATTTCTTAGACGCTTTTATTCTTAGCTCTCAACTCTCATTTCTGCAATTTCCTTCGTTTCCTTCTTTCTCACACGTGCCACTTCTTCGGCGCTCACTCCATTCCGCTGGCAAGTTACCTCCTTTCACCTCTCCCCTTCCATCCTTAATTCCACTTCCCTCTCCACCCCTTTTGACTTCAAAAACATAACTGCGGAAAAAACTCCCTCCCGTTATATCACATCTTCAAAGCTTGACCGACAATTTTATTTTTTCCATCATTTAACCCGCCGCGACTCTGAAATTCGTTCTCTCCCCATCTTTCCCTCTCTTTTCTTCCCTCGCTCTGTCTACGCTCTTTCTCTCGCACTAAAATTCACGGATTAAAAGTACACCTCCCTCATTACAGCAAGTCGTTCCGAGTCACTTCTTCCCCTTTCGGACTTGCAACTCCCTTTCCCCAGCAAAGGCGTTCCTTTTATGTTAATTCCATTTAAACTATGTCTCCCTCCTCTGATTATAATATTAACGCTTTAATATTCGCAACGGAATGTTCTTGTTACATTTATGAGTTTTACTAACGTGAAGGAAGTCGCTATGATTTACCCTTCGCCACATTTCATGCTACACTTGAGTGATGAAGTATTTAAAACAAATTTTATTTTTTCCCTTTCGATATGCAAAGGTGATTAACTAATTTTAAGAAATTCTCAAGACAACGCGGAGTAAAACTAGATGTTTATGCAATAAAGTTTTATCGATAGACATTCCATATACACCTTCCATCTCCATAGATTTTTCCTGCAAACCATTTATTGCAATACTGAACTTTCCCTAATAAGTATTTATCGTGCTGAAATGGAGAAGAAAGAGGATTTTTATCTCAAAAATTCTCTCTATTACTTATATTTAGCTAGTTAAATAATCATCTCAGTTTTTTTTCTAACGATTTCAAACTTTTCAAATTTCCTTATCACGGAATAAAGATCCTAGAGTTTCTTCATAAGCCAAAATTATCTTTTAATATACCATTTTCATTTCAATTTTCGAAGTAACTTTCGATTAAAATTCCATTAACCATATCGCATTTCTGGGGGGAATTAAGGAGACTCGAAGCATGTATTATAAGGCTTCCACGTAATACAATCTGTGCTTCGCCGTTTTAGATTAGATATCCTGAAATTTCATTTCAATTTTAGCGGAGTAATTGGTAAAATTTCAGACCCCTTTTATGATATCCCTGGTATTTTCATACAATTTTCATGCTTTCCGTTCTGAAAATCATTACGTTCATACTGAAAGTAATATTTTAAATGCTTATTTTGACTTAAAATGTATTTAAGGTATCAAAATGCTAGAGAGAAGCACGAAACATTCTATGATAGCTAAGAAGGCTACGCATAAGGATCATTTTCTTAGATTGTACAGAATTTATTTAAATGACTAAAATTGCCTAAAATCTACACGGAAGTTTAAATCTTTCATGAATATATCGATGAAGTAATAAATTATATCCTTATAACCCTTCCAATTGTAGTTTATGTAATTGATTTCTAAGCTATCTTTTTGTCGGATATTAAAATTAACATATTACGCTAATACAAAATTTTAAAACAGCGAATTCTTCAAATCAAGAAGCGATGAATAACTAAGCGTACCAAACAATGGCCAGAAGCGAGAAAATGAAAGCTTCTCCGAAAACTTTTATTGGGAACCAAATAAATTCCCAAGTTTCTTCCATTCAAGAAGTCCATATATTTTATATTTGCGAGAGAGCCTGCATGGAAGGAAGGAAATGAAATTTCACGCCTGGAAATGGAAGAAAAAATAAAGAATCGGAGAGAAAAGAAGGCCTGAGAAATAGGGAGGAACGAAATAGCGAGATTCCGAATAAAAAATGTATTGGTTTTTATTCTTAGGGTCTCTTTTAAAGGAAAAAATGCGAGGCAAACGAAGCAGTGTTGGATGGTCGACTTATTAGCATTCCAGCCGATATCCGTGAAAATGACTGTAAGAAAGGGCGGCATCGAGAAGAGGGAAATCCGAGAAAAAGTTTATCCAAGATATATAATTTTTCGATTAATATATTTCGAGGAATTAATAAAAAAGAGTGCGTCTGAGAGATATAGAAACTCCGAAAGATGTTCCTCCTCCCCTATAGCCTCTCAAGATGATTGCTTAAATAAATGTATTCTCATAACTTCTTTTGAATCTCTTCTTTATTTGTTCCCGACTTTCTCATATTAACCCCCTTTATTCATTTCCTATTGAGAGAAAAGTGATTAGTTTCTTTCCTTTGACTCCAGAGACAACGAAAAGGCCGAAAAATTAATTTTCGGATTCCAACGGAAGCAATTACTATGATATAAGCATAAGTGGAAAATTAATTAAAGTTAATTTGTACTTTCTATACTTTAAAAGTGTTTCTTTTCATGGTTCTTATTATATTTCAAAATGTCTCCTTTATAGCTTGTGGCATGCTTTGAAATACTTCTGAAGATAAGGAGTTGTGTTTGGGAGCATATATAAACGAATCAAGGACTTTTAATTATATCTACGTCAAAATCGTATGCTCATAATAACTAATATTTTATTATAGTTATTTCGAATACCTAAATCTGTTTACTTTTATTACTGTCTTCGGAGGCATTATTTTAATTAATCGATGCAGTAAATATCAGTATCTTTTTAATTATCAATTGAAAATGCCTTAAGTTCAACGTTTTACTGTTGAAAGGAAGAGAGTTCTTGAATTTGATTGTCTCAACATTTAAATTACTCAATGATTTCAATTATGGTGACTGATAATCAAACTTTTAGATATTCAACTGTATAATGGAAAAACAATATTTTAACACAAATATAAAGCGTAGTATCTTTCCGAATGACTCATCGGCGAATATTAATGATCGAACTTCTACTAAAGAGCTTTTCCTTAAAGAACATAATAAGCAAGCAGAGCAAACCCAAAATCAATGCAAGGGAGACATTAGCCGGTTCAAGCCAATTCCCTTCTCCATCGCCGCTTCCTTGACAACTCAAAACTTTTCACTCGTCAAATTCCCTCAATAATCCACTCCAAAGCAAAATGGGATCGCGAAGATTAATGGCCGAAGATGCTATTCGGACCTGCAGCCGACGACAATTACCTGGGATGGAAACCACAGGTGTCGCCTCCCCAACACGCTCCTAAATGCCGTTACAAACAAGTTACCGAGAGAGATAGAGGCTGGGATTCTTCATGCTAACATATGCACATAAATCATGGGTCCTCGCACCCGCTCCCTCAAACGGAGGCACGCCTTATGAACTTGGCCCTCTCTGCTCTTTGCGGAGTACTCAGCATGCATGCAACAGAAGAGATGCGGACTACGTGGCCAGGAGGGCATTCTTCAGCCGTCTTTTCCCGCCGAAGGAATGCACTCGACCCTGCTCGCGACATTCTCAAGAGCTCACTCTTATGCTCCAAGCAAAGGTGGTTACATACGGCACTTCCTTGACGACCACTCGAGTCCACAGTGGCGAACTTAAAGGCGGGGATGCATGGGGATGGAGTAATTAATTTCTTGTTCGGTTAAGATGAAAGAATTAAAATCTCGGAAAGTTTGAATTAAAACTTGTGGATATGCTGAAGTGGAGAGCTTCGAAACTTTTTAACCCAGTTGTTTATTATTAAAAAACCTCACCAGAAGAGATAAAGGTTGCTTGCCTCAAGTAATCTTGGTGGAATTTTATTTCTCCTTTAGGAGATTTTCTCATGAGACGGCATTTCACCAGACATTTTATTATATTTCAGAACTCTATTCCACGCCACGACTCAGACAGTATAAAACGGAATTTTTTCAATTTTCAGACACTAAATATAAATGATATGCTGGGTTTGTAAATGTTTTCGGGAGATTTTTATGTCATTTTCACTCAATTATATTTACTTATGTCAACTTAAATTGACAAATAACCATATCTATCGATATTATGTATGTATGTATGTACAGTAGGGTGGTCCTTATTTTGCGAAAATTTGATTTTTTTTCGGAACGCCCCCTGAAACTGTTTCATTTGGTTAGAAAATAAAATAAAATATTACTAGAATCGGATAACGGAAAGACTTGCCGCATCGCACTTGAAGTTTATGAATTTCATCAATTTTGGCGTTTTTTCGGTCATCACCGGCGTTTAGAGAGGATATCCATTTTTGTACTGTCACTATTATTTTAGCAATACATTATTATACATTAATCCGTATTAGACAATATCCGTGCAATTTTCGAGATCCAGCCCTAATAGTGTGCGCGCGTCTTAAAAGTGGCGCCGTGCCCTAGGCGAATCTATGAAGTTTACCTTCGTGCATCTCGTCTTATATAAATAGCTCTAAATTAATTATTATCATAATTACTCTAGATATCGAAGGTCACAAATCTAATTAAGCGTTAAAAAACTTAAATTTTAAAATTGACTACGTAAGAATGAAATAAAATCGTTCTTCCGTTCAGCATAAATATTGAAAGCTAATTTTTGGTCTTGTTAGTTCTGGTAAAATAAATTGAAAACATTTGATGATGAAAAACGCATAAAAATCTTTTATTGATGTGTTATTTAAAAATTACTAGGTTAAAGTTGTTATCTAGCAGTTTGGAATATCGAGTATGTATTCACACACGGCTTTTAACACAATGTGATTTCGGTTTTCTGAAGACTGTACATTATACAGTCTTCAGTTCTAAGGATGCTTTGAACCTCATCCCCACACTATTAGCTACAAAAAGCTTCAGAGGGGGAATGATACGATCAGACAAAATGAGGAGTAAAGGTACTGTTCCCATATTTTCCTAACTTAGCCAGATAGCCATGCTATAAGTCTAAATATGTAAAGTAGAATGGCTCTACGGGTAACCCTTTTCGGGGCATTCCATTAGGAAAAATCTTAATCAGTGCCATTATGCAGCAATCTATAGCATCCGTATTAATATTCAAAACGCACTATATTCAAACCTTTATTAGAAAATATTATTAGAAAATAATTAATAAAACTGGAAACATATCCTAGTCAAAACGACATTTTAAACATAAAATGATTTAATTATTACGAAATTAAATTTAAAATCCTCTTGAACCGTGTAACAATTCTAACGAGATATTGGGCTAAATGTTGCTTGTCATTGATCACGAAATCTTTTGTGCGGATTTTTGGGAAACCCATAACTAATCCTTTAGGAATGACCATGCTAGTCCAAATGCGTTAACCATATTATCTCAAGCTCTCAATAATATTATTATATTCCCTCTATATGGATTGTAAAATTCAATTATAACGATTGATAATAACAAATAGATGATTTCCTCTCATGTATGCTTGAGCAGAAAATTAATACCCTGAATATTGAAGGATTTTCACTTGGACAAAAATTTAAACGACGTTATTTATAACATCTCTACGTCATTCGGAAAATAATACTCTCGACTCGGAAAGCAAACATTTCATTTGGAAGCAATTCAAGGTAAAAATGAGCTTTCGCCGGAGAGTAGAGCGAAATTTAAACAGGCACCGTGTTTTGCGGTCGATGGGACACAGTGAACCGTTGTATAGTTGACCGAAGTGTTTTCCCGCTAACGCCATAACTCTGTAAATGCAAAAATACGATAATGCATCGAATAAAAAAATGAGTTAAAAACACCACCCTAACCGAAAACGGCACGGTCCAGCGAAGGAAAAAAGTAGCTTCGGAGAATTCTTTTTTTAGGTCGCCTACGTTTAGCAGCATGTAAAAGCGAGCGCTAGCAAACAAACGGGGGGAGTAGCGCAATGAGCACGCTCTGATGAATCTCACGCACGGTCCCAAAAGAATTCCACGAAAATCACGCACTCCATACATTGGAACACGTGTGTCCATGATAGTCACTGGGTGCGTCCATTAAATGAAACGGCCATAAGCCCGTGTTGCGTAAACAACCCAAAATGGTTTCTCAAACAGAATTCGAAAAGAAGCGATTCAAATCCTCGTTTGGAAAAATTTGTCAATTCGGTGTAATTATTTTACTTCCGGGATGGGGGAGGGAAAAAAAACGTATGCACAAATAAGTCAAAATACGCATTTAGCTGAAGGAAGATTTTCATAAAGTCTAATTTTATAACCCAAAAATTATCATCAGAAAGTAATTTTTATTCCTATTGTGATTATACAACCACAATAACTTGCTGTTTCTTAATAGTAATTTTAGGATTTTTAAAGGATTTAATGAATGACTTTAATGACTCCATACCCTATCTATCCATTTTCCATTTCAAAGAGCTGGTTCAAATGTATATAAATAAAAAAATGAGAGTTCCATAATAGCGATGAGAAATGAATGGAAAATTCCCGGAGCAACATGTATAAATACTGCCATAAGTAATTTTCTGGGGACATTTTCCATATATATATAATAGTAGTAACTTTAGTGTTATTAACAGTGCTTCAACTAATGAAGTCGTTTCACACAGATGTGCCTCCACAAGGAATCGCGCGCCACCCTCACCATAGTCAAACGTGTTGCCCACTTGGCTATTCAGGAGCTCCTATTTAAAAGGCAGAAAATGTTCTCAATATGAATAAGATTATGATTAAATAACAAATGATTAACTATTTTCTCTCCTAGCTCGATAAGCTTCATTCCATCACCAAAGCCTCAATTATAAACGATGAAGAAGTTGAGAATAGAATCAGCCTTTTAACTTATGGTTACATAGACGTTTTAAATTATGAATATGACATATTTTTGTTTAAGAATAAACTGCCAAGCCATAAAATTAAAAGAATAGAAATATCATAATATCATTCTCTAAGGTATCCATTATCCAATAGTAAAAATATCATGACCTTTTATAGTCTATTATAGATATTGAAATACTGCTCAAGCCATTGGCAAGTAAACCCAGAGATTCGTTGGATTAATTCAAAGAACCCTGCAGGGAAACCTGAGTTCTAGGAAAATTACAGAAAGAGCTCTTCTATTTCGGGAAGGAATCACAAAATAATCATTAAAGGAAATTTCATTGGTGATAGTAATAAGCTTTCCTCATTAAAATATCTTGTGAAAACAGCGATGCGATGAAAAACAGAGATGTACAGTGGAGTAATAATGGGTTTCCAGAAAATAAGCAGCAGCTGCTACTTTTCTCTTTTTGCCAAAGGATAGGAAATATTTGCTTCGAATTTCGAGCTCTTAGAAAACGAAATACAAAATTTACTCCAATTCCTCTCAAAGTGAGACGTAGCGGCATGCCGCACGACTACCCAATGACATCTCAGCGTGAGAAGTATCTTAGGCCCTCCAATTTCTTCCTTAGCATTTGTTTTACCTTTTCTTCATTCCCCACAATTTACTTTCCGAACCTTTCTCTTTTTTATAGTTATTTCTACATCTTGCTTTCCCTCAATCTTCTCTCTTCGGTCATCTCGTTTTACGTCTTTTACTTCCACTTCCATTCTCTTCCCTTTCGGTGTCTCTGTTCCCCTTTTGTTGCCTTCTACTTCTTTCTGTAATTCGCTCTCTCCTGCAACGTGTATTGAAGAACGAATGCTCTATTTGGAGGAGCAAAAAGATGCACTTCGTTTCTTCGGTGCACTTACCCTTTCTGTTCTAACTTTAACCTTCCTCAAAAGAATGTGTGTTAGCGCGATCAAAAACTGTACAACTTCCTGTATCCGTTTCCAATAAAGGACATTTTAAACTTAGAAATAATCATTTCGTTTTATATATTTTTTATTCATTTTATGTAACATAATGGCTCGGCTATTGTAAATTTTCTACTTACTTATTCCACTATTATGGAGACGTATGACCAATTGAAGGCCTAAGCAACAGAGTTTAAAGATGATGAAATTGAAACGTTATTTACAATGATTATTTTGATGGTATGCATCAATATTATCCACAAATGAAATAGGAGAAACATGAAAGTATTAATTTTTATCCAAAATTATGAATTATTAATATTTAGTACATAATTCTAATACTTAATAGTGGAATTATGATATTTACACATTTTTATCATAACAGTGGAAAATACAAGTAAAATATAAGTATTTATATTGACTATAAAGCAGTATGTAATTTTAATTTGATCAATTGAATTTACATAGTTTCAAATATAATTAACCTCAAATATTTCTCATTCAGGATTCACTAGAAAATTAGTCTGATAGAATATTTGCTTACATCGAGGCTTTCCTCAATATGTTAGTCTGATTCCATAAGTTTATTGATAAGTGTGATAAATTTTTATAGTAATCTCTTACAATTTTCACGAGAAGTGATTTATAGTTATGGTTTAGAATTGTTTAAGCGTTGTAACTGCGACATGGTTACGACTGTGCCGAGATTTTTCATTTTTAGTGACTTTAATGATAGAAGAAACTACCAAGTATGAGTCTCAGTGGGAAAACTTTCATATTCGAGGACTATTACATTAACGTACTTCTCGATATTTCTTCTGCTTAATTTTAGACGAAAATTTTTGTCTCTACGCCACCATCAACTCCCCTGGACAGTTTGATAAATATATTGTGAACCAGAACGATTACTAATACAGAAAAGTAAACGGCAAATTCTCTTTTATTTCCATTATGAATGTGTCCGTATCACAAATCTCTCTCATTTCTTTCAAAATCTTTCCCGGCTCTCCTTCCGTCCGAGGCTTGATTCCCTCGCAAACCTATGGCGGACTTTACGAGCACAGACACAATCTCTAACGCGTGACGACCAGGGGCCTCTCCCATAAACGACCGGCGTTGAAAAATTAAGGGATTTCGCGGCGGTAAAAAAAGGTGGGCGAAAAATGGTGAGGAGAGGAAGGGAAAGAGAGTGGATTGGTGTGCCGAGAGGGTGGAGAGCATGGCAATTCTCATTAAATGTTACATTTGCAAGTCCCTCACGGTTTTACGGCACCGCCAAAGGGAAAGGCCGCAATGAAAAAATCGAACTGGTTTTCGTAGTGCGTCCGGTCGTTTATTACCCTTTTCGAATACGGTCTCTAGTCTACCGTTGGTATGTTTGCGAAAGGTCAGACAATGTAATTATGAAAATCAGAACATAATATGTGCCAATATGATCCTGAAGATTGCGGATTGAGAGGAAGGGGAACATTAAAAATGTCCGTAATATAACAGACCGCATTATCGGGCTGTGCTTCAGTGCCTTCAACTGGTCAGTTTTGATTTAACAGTGTTTCAATCGACACCAGTTATACGTGAAATCTGTTCAATGCGATGCTGAGAATAAATTCCACTTGAATTCGAATTGCTTTGCTGAAAAAAGTTGTAAATGAAAACTAACTTAGTAATACATTAAGCTATGGGTTTAAGGAGGCATTGCGGTTTGATTACGAAAATAAATTTCTTAGAACTTTTGGATCTTTTGTGAAAAGTAGATCAAATATAATTCGAATTCTAGTCATTGCTCATATGAGATATGAGCCCCATTCAATACTAAAATTTATATACAGTCAAGAATAATTATCTCCCATATTCCCAGAATTTAGTCTGATTTGTATGTATCTTTAGACCCCAGGAAATCATTCACTCATCCTACATTAACATATATCATGGAAGAAAAAGATTTGGAACACGGCTTTTAATAATAAGAGGTCTAAAACGCTCCGTTAGACGTTTGTCGGTGCCCGCGTCACTAGATACTCCGATTTCCGAGAATACCGATTTCTAAGAATCACCCAATGCGCATATCGAAAGTCATGCTATTATCCTTTAGAGTTAAACGAATGTTTTTCATTACTATTTCTTTGAATGTAAAGCTATATTTTTAACCTTAAAAGACTGTTTTGATTATCTCTCTTAGTAGCTTCTACGAGGCTAGCTGATCCCCACAACTAGACTCGACATCGACTTATGGAACCGAAAAAATAGATTGAGGTAGTATGGTAAAATTGAAAATATGAGTTTCTATGCACGCTTGTGCGTAGGATGGAAGGAGTACTGCAATACGGGCATGAACTAAGGGCGCTAATTCCTTGGTGCTGAAAATGGAAGTTTTATTTTGAATTATTGATTATTACTTCCACAAAATAATTTTGGCTTTGGAACCCTCCTAATTTTAAATATCAGTTGTTAAACTAAAAATTATAATGTTTGATATAGACTGAGGAAATTATCTGTTTCGCCATAAGGCTTGCGATTGAGTATGAGGATGATACAATACAATACAAATCGTCTTTACTATTGGGAGATATTTGACCAAGATGGTTTCATCCGACGGTGAGAAGATGATGAGTTTATCGAGGAAAGCAGCAGAATGAAATTCTACTCTTCTTCGGAGTAAATAAGAGAAAACTCTAAGTAGACAGGCATTTTGGAATTTGATATGGTATACAATTTGTAAAAATTTCTATTTTATTTTCTTTAAAGCATAGGTATTTCTAAAATTGTTAGGCTACTGAATTCTACGATCCTGGGGAGCAAAAAGTTCTAGTACCCATGGCGACAAAAGTCATTGCTTTGAATGTGTTTGTATTTGAATACACACCCATCTTTCTTTTCAATGCTAGAGGGGTCTTTGCAACCTAGCATTGCCACATTGAGATCGTCACCAGTAGCGCTGTGTTCGAAATTTCAACCGTATAGCCCATTTTCCAAACAAGCTTTCTCCTCTTCTGCTAAATCTATCGGATTCCGCCCTTTTCTATCTCCTTTCTCCTGCTGTCTATATCACCGTTCTGTTTAATTCGCTCTCCCTTTTCCCCAAGTGGGTGTTTCAATCAGTTAATGGAAACCTTTGGGTTGCATTTCGCATGGAAGCGGCGGCAAATGAGAGTGTAGTGGGATGGGGACCACGTATGTGTCGCCGTATTTATGTTGTACGAGCATTTCTCGCATACCCGAGAGGGCAAGTTAGGATGGTTGTTTAGGTCACCGTCGAACGCCATTGTATCTTTCTCTCCTCCTTCTCGCTCTCTGCAAGCGAGTTTTGGTCGTTTTATTCTCCGTCGCTAACGCAGGTATTTAAACCATGGAATCGAAAGTATTTCCTTTGTCGGAAGTTCATAAATAAGGGGGCAAGTATTTACTCGCAATGGTGTTGAAGTGCTGAGGAAGAAGAGTAAATGACGGCATGACCTTTGCTTGTCCCATCAAATAGTAGTAATACTTCAAAAATTAAATCAAGACATATTTTAATAAATCGATCATATCAGATAGGATAAGAAATTAATAATTAAACCTGTGTACTTCTTTTAGATGATATAAGAAATTTGTTTAATGAATGATGAAGTTAAGTAAAAGTTTACTGTTTTCATTCCCATTCTGTTACAATATAATTTTATTTATAAACATTCTCCAAGAAAACTTCTAATTTTCCTATGTAATGAAAATTTTTAGAGAACATCGTATTGAATTTTGCTTTTTTAACAAAATATGTTAAATGCTTCAAGATTAGACTCCTCCCCTTTCGCTTCAGAATACTAATAACGTTGTTCAATTTTTATCATTATTAAATGTCATATATGATTTTTTCCTCTCAGTAAAAAAACAATACTAAGGTATTTTTTATTCAAATAAGTAATTTCCTCATATATCCCTAAAAGAAGAACTTGCCATGCTTAAGAGCAAATTATTATGGGTACTTCAGATAGTACGTGTTTAAAGCCTTATGACTTTGGATGACTCCCACTCTCTAGTAACTATCGCCGTTTGCCATTTTGGTCATATCTGCAAGCAATGATTTTAGCACTATATTTGGTTTATGAAAGCGGCTTCGCCGCATGGAATCTGAGATATATTTCCAGCGTTCAATTAGAACAACACTCGGAATGGGAGTGAAAGCACCATTTTACCTAAGTGATGAACAGAGGCAGTGGTGAGAGTCCGAAAATCGACGTTCTACAAAGAGTCGGCAGAAGTAATCGGTAACGAAGAGATTTGGAGCTTGTATGAAAATGGAGTGGACAGAAGAGTGGCTGCTCCAAAAATCGGAGGAACTTCGGGAATGGGGGAACTGTTCTGGTCCCCACACTTCGTCGATATATATATGAAAGAGAGACGAAAAAAATGTACATCCCCTTTCGGAAATCGATGTAAACTTTGGTCTTCATGAATGTCACTTTCACCTTTCTCCAGTGGAAGCAATTCATCGACGATCGAGAGTGAAGTTATGTGGAAAGTTTGGAGGTATTGAAGAGAAAGCAGAGATGGAAAGAGGAGAAATACGAGGAAAAGAGGAGAAAGAAAGAGGAAAGGAGAGCACTAGATGTTATATGAATACAGAGACGGAGTCGAGGAATGGGGAAATGAGGCCGATTCTGATTGCACTCAGTCACATCGGTTTAGCATCGAGCATGAAATTAATAACCATTTCGACGTGGATATGATTAACTCACCGACCTCAGATCAGAAAAACCCATGGGCATCACTCGGATTTCCATTTCGCGACGCAATTGTTAATTACACAAAATCTCAAACCCCATGCCTATACATCTCCTACCTTCACTCAATTTATTCCAGGATTTGCATATTTTTTCATCTCCCTTTGTCGCATGGTAAAGATATCCCTCGTCGTTTGTACCAGATTTGGACGGCGATGTCCGAGAGAAGGAATTTCCCCTGATAAAAGTGAGCATGTGGTCTAATGTGTTCGAAATGAACGACCCAGTTGAAGCGTCCGAAAATAAAGAGGAAAAAATGAATAGCGGAAAAAGCGTCCCTTGGTTGCGGGAAAAATGGTTTGATATGTTTTTTGAAGAGCGTCATGCGTACGAGCTTATGAAGGCAGGAGATGAGAAATGTTATTTTTGCGGCGGTCTGCGGGAAATTACGGTCATTAGCGAGATTGCTTCGATTATCGAGAGTGAATGTTTGCCGTATGATCTATAAACTCGCGCAGCATATTATTTCGCTGGTCCTACATGTCGGCTTGACCTATGCATCGAGCTAAATATTACTAGGTCGCTAAAGTACGCTTCCATGAAATATGCAGTACCATCCTACTGCACTAGTAGTGGATTCAAGAATTTAATCATACCTGATGTGAAACGGAGAAATTATCAGATTCACTGAGGATCACAGACCGATATCGGATAGTGCCGATTATTAAAGATTTTATTTATAAAAATAATAGTAAATACTCCTTATTCCGGCGAGATTGAGAAAGAATATTCTCTTATTACATCTAAACCTTCGTCATGCAACATTTAAAAGAAAGAGATAACTTGAAAAAAGTTCTCAGAAGAAAACTATCTTTTGGATTTAAAAACCCAAAAGAATTCAGTGAAATATTGTAAAATTTAATTTCAGTAAAAACATTTTGTGAAATTAAGAATATTAATCCATGAATTAAAAGATAATTCAGAATATACAAATTTTATTAATAATATTTAACTAATCAATTTTAAAATTAAAGACGACGAATAATAAACTGCTATTTTCTAATTAATTAAATTATAATTATATGATTATTTCTCTGTAGATATTTATTAATGAAGCCATAATATTTTTTCATAATATATTTTGAAAAAGGTTAAACGGAGTGAGTAAAACCAATCTTTCTATGAACCATAAGAAATTTTATTTTTGACTGGTTTCGAAAACAATCATCACCTAATACATCCATGATAAGTTTCATAGAATTCCTCATCCTTCACTTCGTGGAACCATACTATATCATAAATCTTAAAACTTGAATAAAGTATTTTGGTTTCCACGAATATATGCGGAAACTTGGACGAATTGACGAATTGGTGGCGATTTGCAAAACCGTTGAAGGTCCCAGAGGAATATTCTCAATATAAGTGTGCAAGATATAGATTATTATGTAGATGAAATCTCTGTAATGCTACTGATGATGGTAACATGCCTTTACTGAATATTACGAGTAGAATATAAATAATGATTATAATATAAATATAATAAAGTCCAGCTTCCTGTCACAATGCACAAGTTACAAGAAAGTGGCATCAAAACCAAGACGTCATATATAGAGCCACTAATATTTTGAAGATAATGTCATTAATATCTTAAGAGAGAGCATCCAAATCTACAGATTCAATCAAGCCCGGACAGTCTCCTCAATTCTTCTCCAGTGAAAAAGACAAACTAAAAATCATAGAATTTTAAAAATAAATACTTATCTTTAAAAATTATTTTAAAACCGTGTAAAAGAGAAAAATGACGAATTAAATAATTTAATTATTTTAAACAAACGTTATTTCTTTCAATATTTTCAAGACAGAACAGATAAACTGATTTACCAGAAGATGCAATGTTAGACTTGGTTTCGAGATACGAACTTTTTGAGATGTGAACCCTAGTCTAAATCGAATTAAGTTTGTAAGCCTTGGTATTACTCTATGAGTAAAACTTAACATCAAAATTTACATTATCACTTAATATTTATTCCTTCATTTCTTAGACTGGAAAACTCTTGAGCAAAAACAAATGTAGTTCAAGAAAAGAGTAGGAAAATGAGAAATTGGGAATGAAATTGAAATTACGATGTCTTCAACTCACATTTTCACTTTTGTTCCTGTATTCAGACCGTCAAAATGTGCGACTTTCGATTGTGTGACGCCGAACTGAGAGGCATCACTGCAACTTAATTTATATTATATCATTTGGTCAATACAGGTCAAGTGTAGAGCGTTCTCAACGTCCAACTTCTGAAAAAGAAAGTTACATGACCTGGATCTCCGTCAAAGAGGAACTTTATGGTCAGAGACAATGTAATTAAGTCCTCGATGAAGTATTTCCCAAACGGCCGCTACTCTGTGACCATGAAATAGACTTTTCAACACTAAAATATCTATAAAATTGAGTAAAATGACTAATTCTGGTGAGAAGCGAATCCGAATGATAATTTTATCTATTACTACATAAGTGTGATTCTACATGCCTTTATCATGGATTTATGGCTTAATTACACAAATTCATACACCAAGAAAATGTCGAAGAATATGCAACGAAGATAATCTTTGTAAAATGTTGAACTCTGTCACAATCATTGCAGCATATTTTAAGAGTATAATTCACTGTATCGTCTCAACAAAAGGCAGCAAAAATCATCGAGAGGTTATGATGGAATCCGCCCTTAATCCTCCCATTTCAAAATGGTATTTTTGACCGTTAAAACCGTCTTATCTATCGCCCTGGGAACAGAATGTCGAACCAATTGCCTCTGCCGGGGAATATGTGGCGGTGGGACCACCTCGTGATCCTGCGGATGCCCGGAGGACCTTCCCTTTAATTCCCCGACGTCCCCTAGAGAATGAGGTCCCTTAGGGATTCCATGTGGCACACTCTTTCAATTCACCTCCTCCTGCCGTTCCATAGCAAGTTCTCTCATGTCCACTCAGCCTGTGCTCACCTTTTGGGGTGTCTCTCTCCCTTTCAGGTGAGGTCCCAAAGACCATTTCAGATGGACCGCAGGTCATCAGGGACATCCCTAAACAAGGGAAATACAAGCAGCGGGAGGATGCGGAAGGAGGGTTTACTATCTTATGCACACCACTTGTTTTTCCTACCAAACCCCTTATCCTTATCATGGCCCATTTTACGACGTATTCTTTGGGGTCGGAGGGTATTATTTACAATCAACATGTTGAAAATGGTGGCCATATTGGAGATTTATGGATACCTAGAGCTGTTTTTAACTGAAGAACGTGATCTAGACGACCGGCTTTGTCGTCGTGAAATATTATCTAATTAAAAACGTATTTCATTAAATTAATACCAAAACGAGCAAGAATGGAATAATTATAGTTGGCCAAAGAAATAAATTTCCTGAGTTATGCGAAATAATAGCTAAATATATGGAGATAATAAAAATAGATATGAGAGATGCTATGATAACTATTATAAAATCATTCTGGTTAGAATATTCTGTATCATACGTGATACTACGTTAAGAATATGTTAATAAATTCACCATATTTTGTATTGATAACCATGTGAATCGCATTAAAAACACACAAATGTCAAATATAAGAGATCACAGGAAGTAGAAGATCAACTATACCTATGCTCAAATATCAACGGAATTATAATAGCTAACTTTAATAGTTAAAATGATTTCAAATCTGAATTAATTCTGGTCTATTAGTAAAAATAAGTGGCTGCGGCCTCTTTGTCTAACGGAAAACAATTAATAAAACTCTATTGAGAACCGAATAGGATTATAATCATTAATGCAGGAGATAAGCTGTCAAACGCAGATCTTTACCCGATCCTTTAATTTATTGCAGCTTTAACACTCATGACTTAATTACAGTATAATGAATTAATTTACTGTAATATCAATGAATTCGTCAATATCTCCTCTACCATAATTTTTTTTAGAGAGCTGTTTCAACTGAAATAAGTATGATCTTTAATTTGTTAACTTAAGGATCGATACGCTCAAAGTAATAAGCAAAAGAAATTCTTGCTCTAATACGAAGTGATGTGATGATAAGGCCGAGTAAACAGAAAACGGTGAATATTTCTAGAAAACATAAAATTAGACCTGCTTTCTATTCTAGAGGCAGAAATTGAAGTAAATCAAACCACTGCCGCGAAATCACAAGAGGAGAAGACAAGAGTAAGGCCTAAAAGGGAAGCAAGAAAGGGGGGAGAGAGTGCCTTTGCTAAGGAAACCTTTGGCGCCTAACCGAGGAAGCATGGCCTCAGCACCTCGAGGCCAGCCATCCTTACTTTCTCGGTAAACGGCCGCGGCAGCCCGCTTCTGTCTCCGCGACGTCAAGCGTTAACTTCCGCTAAGAGGGAGCCTCTACATTGAGAGCCTCCCTTTTCTCCTTACGTCTTCTCAGCACAGCCCTTCTATAATTCCCGTGTTGTCTTATCTCGCTGCCGCCCATTATGGGCGAGGAAACAAAAGCAGAAGGAAAAGTTGCCGGTCGAAGGAATAAGGCGAAGAAGTTTGAACGCTTATAGAGCAGGACCATAATCGGGATTTTAAGGATGAAAAAGAGAAGAAATAGAGAAAGGATTAAAGGAGTGGAGGTGAGAAAGGGATGAATGAAGCTGAAGAAAAAACGATGGCTTATGAGAAATCCGGCGAAGAAGAAGGATGAGAGGGGGAGTGGAAGAATAAAGAAAATAGAAAGAAAGATTATCGTAGGGAAGCAAGAAGAATAAGCATAATTCACATTAAGACCAACAGTGAACAAGCTTTAGTAAAAGTTTAATTTTTCAACCGGTGAAATGACATAAAATATATTTATGCCTGAACATAATGAAATAATACTTACTTTACATTAATTCAAATCAAACGTCTCAAAAAAGAGAATGGAATTTAAAATTAAATTAACAACATTGAATGAATCAATGTACTGAAAAAGATTAAAACTTAGCTGTATAAGAACAAAAATTAATATAGTATCAATTAGTAAATGAAGAACACAAAATATTATTTATCATAATATATATCTTACTCAAGTATGTCATAAGGAGATAGAAGATACCGAATCCACGAACTATTTTTTTCCTCGAGAGGTGAATATGTAACTGAAGTTAACTAATTTTGAATCTGTAATGAAACAAAAATGCTTTTAATAAAGCATTTTAAAATGTCCTCATTCATAGAATCAGTTGATCAGTTATGATTATTTGGTTGATCATAAAGAACAATTATCTATCAGAATTGTAAGAAAGGATTTCATTACAATCGGAGAAGGTTTGTGTAGTTTAGATCGATAGATTGATTTTTTATTGGTGCGGTTAGGCCCATATGGTCTCCTCCATCTGGGAGAGAAGAGAATTGGAGGCGATAAAAACCGTGAAAGCACTGTAAAGGAATAAAAACGGAATGTATAATATAGTGGAGTTGCACGCCAGAGAAATAGATATATAGCGACAGTAGAGAGAGCAGTACTGAATGTTGAATTCCTTCATTCTGAATCTTGACGTTTTAATCGAATATCTAAACAATCAAGAATACAGAAGAGATAGGAAGAGAGAACAGACAGGTTATGATAAGTGAGGCAATTGAGAGCGAGGAAGTAGAGAAGTGAAATTGGTGAAAGCAACCGTGAGGTTAACTTCATTTTGAGAAATTTCGAGAGCGCCAGCAAGGCACTTTCCAAAAACTCCCAAATTCGTTAACTATTGCAAGGTCTAAGATCTCTGTAAACCGATTTGAGGGAAATAATAAAATTTCACAAAAAATTGTCGGATGAGGCTGAGAACAAAGGAGAAAATTAGGGGACAGACAGAATGAGAGATGGAAGATAAATTTTTGGGGGAAATTGAGTTACTTACCACAAAGTGAGAGAAGCTAGCAATATACGGAATTGGCAATGAATAAGAATCAGGGAAGGTCTGTGCTCAAAGAAGTAGTTAGACGACATTATTGAAAACGGAGTTGTTTTGGAATATACTTGTGCGTTTCATTCAATGAAGCACTGATTAATGGCCCGTTTTGGCTGTAAAATTCATCACTGCAGATTAAAATTTACCTCTATAATTAACGTTGGAATGTAAAAAAATTTATTTGGCTTTTAAAGAAAACGATGCTATATTCCATATTATTCACTTATAGACGGTGCTTGTAATTTACATAAAAATTTTCGCATTATCATCGTTGTCGACCAGGGGAAAGGAAATTAAGAACAAGTTATAGGGTATTATTTGGAGAAGAAGAGGAAAATAATAGAGGGCAGCACAGGAAAGGTAAGAGAAGTAACGAACGATGTCATTTCTTCTCAAGCGACGTCCATTCTGATAATGAGCGATGGAGACCGTGGTATTGCGGGAATGGTCATATTCATCGGAAATGAATTCCTTAAATATTTCGAAAAGCTCTTAACTATTTCCTCCTCATCAACTACTGAACAGGAGTTAGGCTTTGGACACTATCGATCAGTTAGGAAGTTAGCTGAGGGTGAGAAAACATTATAATTTTCATCACTGTGAAATGTATGGAGACGTAAATCGTGCACATTGAATAGCCTGTTTTATTTTCAAAATGTCTCATGCTATATAAGTAATACAGTAGAAATTAATTCTAAAACATTTCAACAAGATGTTAATAACAAAGGATTTAGGGCCTTGGTGGTAGAAATAATATTTTTGAAACTGCTTCCACAGCTGGGTATACTTGCACGTGGGCACTCTTAGGGAATCTATCGAATTAAACGTGCGCCGTAGAATTTCTTCAACTTAAGTAAAAGTTTTATACTTAAGTTAAGTAAGTAAGTAGTACAAGATCACGAAAACAGGGAACTAACTGATTATCGCAAACTAGAAATCTAAAAATCGAGCAGAGAAGCATATAATATTTTAGAATCAACGGAGCGTATCCGATGTTGAAAACAGAAAGTGATGTCTCAGATAACCAACCATCAAAGACACAATAAAGATATATAAATAGATACAGAATTTAAAGGGTTGATTAAAGATAACATTTTCATGAGGTAAAAATTAAAAAGCGCTCGGTTTTCAAACGAAAGGGGATTCAAAAGAGTGGAACTCTGTAACATGATGAAGGAGAAAGCAAATCCTTTGTTAAAGAGGGATCGGAAATTTTAAAGTTTTTACCTTCTGCAACCAGAATAACGAGAAGTTGGAGACAACGTGAAACGAGCCTTCATTTTTAACCCGTGAATGGCAGAGTTCGTGGACTCGAGGTTCATTTCGCCAGTAAGTAAAGTCTTCCATTCACAAAGAGTTAATAGGTAAATGGGATGATTTTGTAGTTGCAAAGAAGTAATGAAGACGAAATTTCGAGGAATGGGGTGAGTGCTCTCGGATAAGGTCGGATATAATGGGCAAGAGAAAGGGACGAACGGCAGAGTGGAGAGAAACAGTGCGCAAATGACTCGTCTTCGGTCGGAGAAACATCTAAAGCGACGAGAGAAACGTCTTACAGAGAGAACACAAATGAGAGAGATGCCTTCTCTCGGGAAGGGGAAATGAAAGGTTGGAGGAAGAATGAGATTCGGAGCTTTTGAAAATCGCTCGCATTTTTTCGCCTTCGTTCCAAGCGGGGGTGTTTCGCGAGTTGAAAAAAGAGAGCGTCCTTTTCCTCGAAAGAGATCTCAATGGGAGAGAGCCAGAGGTACGATGGGAGTCGCTAACCAACAGGTGAGCGAAAGGTTGACGAAGAAATTATTAACTTTGCAGTTCATATCGTGAACAAAAAACAAGAGGGTGGGATTGAAGAGAAATGCAATTCAGAATTGTTTGGTCTCTCTGCTGAAGCAATCGCTTCGGATAGGGAGGGACTCATTGTATTATACATAAAACATCTATAAATAGCCCATTAAACACTCTAGCTCAATATACTTATGCGAAGTTACACTTCCACTAAATTTAAACAGGTTTCCGATATGCTTTCTTAATGTTACTTTTGAAGGAGGAAAGAGAAGCGTGTTATTTGGTCACATTATCATCTTTTCACGAGTTCATGGAATGCTTCTCTACAGCTATCCTCTTTTGAGAAAAGAAACTGAAGGATTCTGAAGATTAATCTTACATAATAGTGAACTCATGAATATAAGAAGAATCTTCCGCGACGATAAAATACTATCCAAGAAGTTTTTCAAATTATTCACCGGCAAACAAATCATTACACGAGGAGGAATGAGGAGACTTGGACTTGCCTTTACACACAATATTACTGCGTATATAGTAGTTATAACATTAACTAATATGAGATACATACATACAATTAACATTTCTGCTACTTAATATTATTTGATACATCTTTTATAGTAATATTATCTGTACGTTTTTTCTGAGAAAAAGCGAAGTTATATTTCCCTATTCTTTGGTCAAAGAAATATGGCCAACCTACATAAACTGATCTCATTTTTCCTTGGCTGAGATATTATGCAAAGGAAGCTCTAATCAACGTAAGAGGAAAAGATGCGTTATCATGTATTTTTTAATTTCTCACATGTCAAAGTCAACTCCTGATATGCCAAAGTGATTCTCTGCATAAAAATATATTTGAATACTTCTAAAAATTACATGTATATGAGGGTGGGTCAATAAGTCCGTGACCTTTGATATAAAACACAGGTTTTTCAACAAAAAGATCTTCTATTTTTCGACGTTGTCTCATTTTAGCTGTATACATTTTGCCTAACGTATCTCCTTTTACTTTATTTAACCCCTTCCAAAGGATAGGACTAGTCGAAGACCTCAAAATATGCGTTATTTCAGCGATGATTTCATAATTTAAGCCAAATCTCATCCTATTGAGTCAATTCTTTATATTTGGAAATAGTAAATAGTCGCCGGAAGCTTAACCTGGAGAATATGTTGGATATGATAGAAGTTGGTACCTCAAATCATTAATTTTTTTCCTTTAGCGGCTGTGCTCATGTGGACTTTTTCATAGTTCTTGTGGAAGAGCGCTTTCTTTTGGTAAATGTGGTCGTTTTTCTTTAATTCTCGATTAAACCAGTCCAATAAGTTTGAATGATATTCTCCATTTACTTTTCATCCCTTATGGAAGTAATCAATGAGCATTATACCGCGTGCGTTCCAGAATATTGTAGTCATGATTTTTTTGGCTTACGGACACACCTTAGTCATCTTCGGCGCCGATTCGCCCCGAGAATTCACTGTTTCGGCTGCTGCTTGGTCTCTGTTGGGTTGCCTTGGTCTCAATGTTCCTCCTACGGTTATGAAATGGCGTAAAACCTCATCTGGAATTCTTTTGAACAACGCCAAGAACACTGTTGAAATTGTCACACCCACCTTTCGTGGTCAACTGAGAGCAAGCGCGGCACCCATCTTGTGGATAGCTTTCTCATACCCAAATGATCAATCAAAATCGAAACAACCAAGCTATATGATATGCCTATGGTCTCTAAGATCTCGCTTACTTTCATTCTCCGATCGGCCAATAGAATATCATGGATATTTTCCGTTGTTTCTGTTGTGGAGACCTCAATTGAGCGTCCATACGTCCGGCGTCACTTGTGCCTGTGCCACCACAAAGAAATTCAGTAAACCACAATTTTTACCTTTGAAATCAATGTTGCAGAGTCCACATATTATTTATCTAGCTTCTCTTTGATTTTAATGATGATTTTCTTCTGCAAAAAAATGACGCTTAAAGAGTACACGAAATTCGGTTATTTCCCATTTTCGAAAATTCACGTAGTTATCTCATTTCAGAGGCTGTCAAACACAAACTAAATAACGCATATATCTAGAACTTTGACATTTACTCGTTTAAAGATAACTCTTGACTAGAGTAGGATTAATTTTCAGGTTAATAATCGGGAAATTCACGAGGTCACGGACTTACTGACCCACCCTCGTAGCATAATATTGACACTCATTGAATAGTTATTAATTAGCATGTTACCATATTGTTTTAATCGAACATGAACTAAATTCAAAAACGAAATAGAACTTTTAGAACCTTTCAGTTACAAAATAGCAAATTAAAAAGTCTTTAAATAAGATCAAAATGATACATTTTACATACCTCAACAAACAAATTTTTCTCAGCACGATTATAAATAGTTGCGTTCTGTATTCAACAATTGTAAATGGAAACAAATTCCTCATTGAAATAAATTTGTCATGAACCATGAATATTGTGCGAGATATATATACAATTCAGGTTCACCAACAGGACAATTCCAATCAGACAAAGAGTCTGCAACTTCCGTAGACTGTCTGTGGCAAACAATCGAGTTCCCAGACAAAAATGGTCGGGAAAACGCAATCCAAATACAAGTTTATATTCCTCGGCGAAGGTGATTGTTAGTGACGGGGTCCGGGAAAAATAAGAGTAAATCAATTCAGAACAAAGAGAATCCAATGCGCACGACGAAACCATGTCGCCGTGTGTTTGACGTCCATAACCCCGAGAGGATATCACGTATAAAAAACAACTAATTGTTTTGTTTCTTTTCGATAGGCTCCCTTCGTCCCTTTTATTCTCGCAAAGGCCTACCAAGTTGCGGCGGAGAGCTCTCATGACCGGAAACCGGTAACCAATAATGAGGTTGGAAGAGTCTGTTACAATCAGCGATACATTATGAACAGAAGCAGGTAAATATTTTTCTATAGAAAAAGAAGGAAAGGAAGGTGAAAGCGGAAAAAATAATACTGACAGCACAACAAAGCGTCTCTCTTGCGTAAGCATTCCTGGAAAGGGCGAGTGGACTCGAAAGGGAAATCCAGGGTTAGCGTCGAGACTTTAAGCACGTATGAAATATTCTTTTTTATCCACCGAAGAATGGGTTAAACATTCTCTTTTACCTTTGGGCGTTGTAAACCTTCATATATTCCCTTTCGCCTCTTGCGCACAATCTACCTTTGCATGCCTTCAGGTCAGAGGACGTTGTCCTGTCTTCCCCGCCGAACCTCCCCTACACCCCTTTATTGAACGTTTTCTTACGATTTTAAAATGTCTGAATTAGAAATACTGTCTCTCGATTTCTCATTTCCGCTTAGACCATGAATTTAACTCCGTTTTTTATTGTATTTTAAATTATTTTTTATAAATATTTCTCTCGATTCCTCATTTCCGCTTAGACCATGAATTTAACTCCGTTTTTTATTGTATTTTAAATTATTTTTTAATCTCTTAATGTAATCTTAACAGGTTAATTCCTCAAGTTTTTTGCTATTTACAAATGATTTCAGCTGCGTCATGTATTACGCAAAATATCACTCTCTTTCGTCTATTTTGTAAGTTTTAGCTTATGATCCTTAAACTCAGTCACTTGACCGTAAAGATTAATTTAGAGTCATTTGCGCCTGCTTTATTTGAAATGATTGATAACTTGCAGATTCATCTAATCATCGCTGATTTTTTATTGTTATGATTAAATAAAATCAAAAGTCCAAGGACACAAATAATCAATATTACTTAAATTTAATCTCTAATTCAATACCTATATCAATTTATTCATTATACAGCTATAAATTCGTTAGTTTACAAATATATATGGCATACTATACTAAATATTTTTCTGTTTCTTCGTTCACAGGACCAAAAGCATTTACTTCGTATTATTACCTTTATATACGCAAAAGTATAATTTAGAGAAATTTTATTAATCCGTTGGAAAAATCTTTCTTGCAAATTATATCGGTTTTCTTTCAATTATTTTCTCTTCACTCTGCGTTTAAGGGGGTTAAATAAGGTAGCCTTTTATGTTTTTTCCAAGATGATATTTAAATAAGTGGCAAATGAGTGAAAAGAGGAACAGAATCTTACGAAACATTCCGAGAAACCTCATATTTTATCTACGATACAATTTTTTCCTTTCATTTCTCTCTTTCTTTCACCTTCAGTTTCTTATTTCCAAGATATACCTCACGTTTCTCAGAAAATTTCACCCCACGTCTTTCTCGCTTGGACGTCTTTTCATTTCCATAACCTCCACCTGTCTTTACCTTGACCGACAATTTTGGCTAACCATCTCTCACTGTGCCTCTTTGAGTGAGTAGTCTGACGCTGACACTTTGCCCTTCGTTGGCTTCCCACTCCCTGTTAACCGTTGCTAACCGCCTTTGGCTCCTCTTTCGCTTTCCCAGTTTCATCTGAATAATTTATTCTGATTCTAAAATGCAGAATATATATTTTAAGCGATTGAGATCTAAATTTAACCTTTTACTTGTATTTCCATTATTCGAACAAACTTTAACAATATTATGTTACTATTTTCTTAGTGCTATACTGATCATTAAAATTAATTTGTAAAAGATCAGGTTATATGTTTGATGATTTCAACGACTTTTGTCGTTTCCCTCGATTAAGTGAGTACAATTTGAATTATGCAATGGTTTATGATTTTTTGAACTTGGTTCACCTTTTGGTTAATAAAGATCACCAATGATAACGGATCTAGAGTCTCAACCTACATGTAAAATTAAATGATTCATATAAAATTAAGTATCACTACAGGCAATCAAAATTTACTCTCATTTATCATTAACCTTTCATAAAAATATTCTGTAAATGAGAAACTCGATATTTTTGTAAACACTACAATTTCAAATGGAACCATCTTTCTTCTACCTGAAAACATGGTGAACTTTTACTAATAATCTTACTGAAAGAGAGAGAAATCCAGGGCATGTTAATGGTGAACCTGATTGTAATCTTAGCAAATAAGGTAGCAAAGGAGGAGAGAGTAAGATAGAATGCTTAAAATGAGTGGGAGTAGCACAGCTTCAAAGAATTTGATATAAATCTTATGGAAGCCACATGGAGTTGGAGATCCAAAAAGAATCAAGGAAGAATTGTTGATTGAGCCACTTGTTACCAAGGAAACAGTTAAAGGCATTTTTTCTTGAGGATAAGAATACTGGTGTGATATCTGATCCATATTTTCTACTAAAGGCAACGTAACGATTACGTGGAAGAAGATTTTCCAGGAATGAAATCAACCGGAAGGAAAGTGGGGAACGATAGTGGGCAGATGATATATATATTTTTTTGAGTAAAGAGGTTCAAAGAATTTCTTGTAATAGAAGTAGAAATGCTAACTTCCTCATAGCTAAAGGTCAATATAAATAATTCAACAGACCTTAACCTTATTGCAGGCTTGGTTAATGTGATTTTAATGATACCACGGCAATGCTAATTCCTGGATATATCAATTTTCTAATAAATACGATGTCTACAAGAAACTCTGATAAAAACTATTTCAAATTATGACTACTGGCTTTTGTTTTCTACTTCGAATGTCTAAATTGTAAATAATTTTGTTTTATTTACAGGGACGATGGATTTAAGATTTCCCAAGATATTTTTCCGAATAAGATTGACCTTTCTCCAAAACCTCAATCTATATATAATACTCATGCATACATAAAATATACTACTACCTCGATCAATTTAATATCGGTTTTATTTAATTATTTTTGCTATATTAAGTTCATAATGATCAAATTTGTCGGGAGTCATCGTATAGATAGCACGAATAGAAGAAGCATTGTCACAAAATAATCTTATGACTAGGAAAAAATATAGTCAAAGTTTAAGTTTTCAAATGTTCATAGGATTGGAATGATTTGTATCCTATTTTTCTCTTGAAAGGCAAATAATTAGATAATTAGATAGGAATCAAAAATTTACCAACCGGATGACTTAGTGAAAGTATTGACATAAAGTTACTTAATTTTATAATATATGTAAGAGGAAAAACTACACAATCCAGATTGAAGTTCCATACAGCATCTACAAATTGATATTGTTTGTAGCATCCCCCTAGATGCATCCTGATGTGATTTTCTGAGAAAAACAAAGAGCAATATGCGCCTGTATGAGCGATGAGGCAGTTAGGGAAGGAATGCTAAGAATAATTCGAGAAAGAAAGAAATTTCTCGGGAGGTAAAGCACTTATATTTCAAAGCTTTGCCATATTTTGCCCTCGAATAAACGTGTCGTGGTATGCGTGGGCACTCTAAAACTTTTTCGGTTCAGCGGGGTAACCCTTAGGGGTTTGCGGCGGAAGTTCTACGTATTTGTGGGTCAGGTTTGAAACTAAACATTATTCAACAAAAATTCTAGTACTAAAATCTTCTCAAGGACCTATTTATCTTTGAACTATTATGTTTTCCTGCAGCCTTAGGACTACTCTTCTTGGTATAAGTAAGAAATTTATTCTGAGAATTTTGCTTCCAAAAGCAATGAATAAGCTTAAAAAGGCAAGGCCAAGAGAACCAAAACCAGATCTACTAGAGCAAAACCAGCCTTGAGCGGAACCTGTGTAAAGCGGAAACCTGTCTTAAACACGGAAAAAAAGTGGTCCGAACGGATACTAAAGACAGGTTTCACTGTATTTTCATTTCACTCTTTCATAAATGGTAATTTCGTTGATTCTGCCTTTGTTAGTTATGTAAAAATAATGGCTAATTAGCCAATCGATCTTGCGTATAAGTTTCTAAAATTTATAATATCACGGAAACCCATCTTCTCTTCCTCTTTTTATTAGACGATAACCAGATTATTGGGTAGTGGTGATCTATTTTGGTCGACCAAAGAAAATAATTCACAAATACCTACGAAATAAACGATGACATACATAAAAACTGAATGGAATAAAAGATTGGATACAATATTCAGGTGATCAGACAAAGGTAATCCTAATGAAATAATTCGAACAGTATTTGGTGAAACTTGATTACTGAAACTGAAAAATATTAACTGGAAAAACGGCCGTTTATGAGAATGCTATTTTATTTTTAGGTAAATGAAACAATTAGACCCCGAAACCAATTGTTGAGGGAGGTACAGTTGATATTTTTTCTGTGGAAGAAGTCGGTTTTCTATTTTATTTGGTTAAAAAGAACAGTCCTAATTCAAGAACACTCAGAGAATATTTTTTAATAACTAAAGTAATGTTCCATTGCTAATTTAAAATTTCCTGATGAGAGAATTCACACTTTTTTAGCCCGAAATTTGTACCACGGGATCAATATGTAATTATTCAATCTTCTGAGCATCTATACTTATCACGCTAAGCTCTCCAGCTCAGGTTTTTGCCGGATATGCGTTAGGAATATCAATTCCCGAGTGAAACCAACAAAGAAAGCATCTCACGTTTATAGGAAGTTGCGAGACGATAAATAACCGACTCAGAAAAAATCTATATCCTTCTTCACTTGGTTACGGAGTGCCATAAAATATAAACTACTCTTAGATCCATTCACTTCTATTAGGAAAGGGATGTAGAGGGGATTCCTCTCCCTTCTCACTCTCTTCTTTCTCCCACCTTCTCCACTTCCTCACTCTTGGGTGCCATCTATGAATAATTCAGTGGACCACCGCAGCACGCGTCCCTCTGTTCCATGCAGTCGCTACCGACTCCCCAGGGAGTTGCGACCCTAAATCTCCGGCGCCGGTGGTTTGGTTTGGGAGATGGACGATGGTGTGGGAGATTCTCTTCTTCCTAATATCGTCATCGGTGGATTGGAAGTGAGCGACGAAAAGGAACAGAGCAAAGCTTTTAAAGAGGCATACGCAGGAAGATTAAAAGTTTTTATTTATAAGGAAAGCAAAAATCGCGTTTATAAATTCGATTTTCAGATCAGCCGGCGGATTGAGATGACGTTATTTATAATACCGAATTATGTCCCTTTATACAGCGTATACATTTTCACTGATATAATTAATATCTAAATACTAATTATGTAAAGAGAATCACTGAAAGCCATGGTAGGATAGTCATCCAAAAGGAATAACAGCTGCTTAGAAAGCTGATCGACTCGGTTCTTGTATAGCAGGAAAACATTTTCGTGATCAAAAAGAAACGTTCTGAAAACGTTTCTGAAACGTTCGTTTCTGAAGAAAAAGTCAGACAATGTTTTACTTCCCAATACGAAAAAATGTAAAATAATATATGAAATGAGAAATTATTTTGTGAAAATAATAATGGTTAAGTGGTCGAAGATAGCAGATATGGAGATGCTATGTAAAGAGAAATCTCTGCTTTGATATAGCCGTTTCCATTGTATTTAGTTATTATAAATGTTATTTTACTTATTAAAATGTCTATATTTTATTTTTGATTTACTTACTTAAATTAAATCAAAAACAAAATATAAATTATAAAGTTAATAATTAATTTATTTAATTAAATCCTAAAATTACAGACAACCTATTAGTTTAAAAGCATATGTCATTAAGCTGTTTAATATATCACCTAATATGGATCCTAACATGTATATAATAAAACTCATTAACTGATTAAATATCATAAAGACGTTAACTAGAGGAGAAATAAAAATGAATGAAATCATGTGATAGTGCATTTTAATTTAGAGAGCGTAGTTTTCTGCCCGATAATAGATATTCTTGTTAAGAAAAATACCCCTTATCTATGTGCTCTTCAAAGGCTAAAACTATTTTTTACTGGATTTTAATTTCATCTCTGAAAGTTTTAATTATATATACACCACAGAAACAAAAAATTCTTTTATTTGGACTTCCAATGAAGCGGGAATGAAAATTCATATTCTTTAACGACTTTAAAATAATATTGTTAATACTTCGGTTTGCAATGAGAATAAGTATGCTGCAATCTTTACTGTTCAGAAGTAGTAGCAGTAGAAATTGTAAAAGTATTTCGACAGTTTAGGTCATTTTGCAGTATTTATTGTCATCCAAACCATAATTAGAGATGATTATTCACGATTATAAGGCCGATTTGTCCACTCTTCTTATTCTATACTTTGCAAGTGAAATTTAAGGATAGCCTTTTTCCGGAGTGTATGCTGGAAGAATTTCGACGGACTAGTCAAGACATGAAATGCGCATTTCAGGAAGAACCATTATCTCGTGACAACTTAGATAACCCCTAGCATATTCGAGTATGCAGAGACAGTACCTTTTCCTCACTACCCTCTTGACCTCCATTTCACGGGGAAGACAAGGTCCTCTCCATTTGCATAAATCATGACACTCCGCAATGCTTCTAAGACGTAACAGAGCTGGGTAGTTAAACTTTCCAGGCAAAAGAATAACAAGAATCATATCGCGCAAACGTGTTTATAAGTAAATAAATATGTATAAAAACAAAGGAATCAGATAATTAAAATACATTAAATGGAATGAAAATTTATGAAAGATATAAACGACATGTTTCTCTAAATTCATAAGTTTAGATTTGAGACGATTTCGTACTACTGCTTCTCCATTTCCAGCTTCTTAGCAACTAACTCATATATGGACCCAATACTTTTTCTGCTATTTTTTTATTGCGCATAGTATTAGCGACAAATAGTCAATTATGAGTTTAAAGAACTTGATTTACTTATTTATTTATTTATTTCCGCGAAATTTAACATAGGCAGTGGTATATGACTATGAATACAAATTACTCAATATGGGTACATAACATCCGGTATTATTTTTACTATATTATTATACCATTACATATTCCTTGCTTTAACAAAGTTATATAGTCAACTGCGACATCTTTCCGCAACCTGATTACTTTAAAATTTAAGGAATAATTTTTAAAATCCGTAAAATAAAATTTCTCTTTTGAATTTTCATAAATTATGATTACGGATGCATTCGCAATTCAGGATTGCATTTAAAGGATTTCGACAAGATATTGATTGCTAAATTAAAAATATATTACTGTTAGTTTTATTTTTAGAATTTTACATTATTTATAGTTAGAAGGATTTTCAGCTTCCACTCTTTGTAAATGGCTCATAGGTAATACCTTTGTTAGTATACATATAATATATAATGCATTATGATGATTATTTGCATGTAGTTTTAATTTTAATTTAACCATCATGTAAGTATTGAAAGAAAAAATCCCAAGGATATAAAGTACTTCGTTATTTTTTCCACATCCCTTTTAGTATAAGTGACCGGTTTCGACATACCATTCTCACTATATCATATCGAAAAGTAAATTTTATCTACGTGGCGTACCTGAGGATGAGAATAATATAAAAGATTCGAAGAAACTACAAATAACGCTGTTGCTAATATTTTCTTAGTGTATTATTTTAGATGGATTTTATGAGGCAAGCGAGATTAGCTAGATTTGGTACGCTATTGAGAAAAAGTTTGCATATAGTATGAAATATAAGCTATATATTTTTATTGCTGATACACTCAAATTCACACCCCATATATGATTTTCAAATTGCTCGCTTATTATGATATCTTTTAAGAAAGTAAGTTTTAATCCTAAGTAATACCCTGTTTTTCTGTAACAAGAGAGGAAGAGGTCTTTTTCACGTATTCGTTACGTCAGATTGAACACTGTAGCTTGTTAAGCTTAAATTGTAGATACGATAATTTCATGTTGACATATTTATTATATGGTATATATGAAATTTTCATCAATGCAATTGGGATAACACAAACAATAGCTTGAAATATATTGGAACTTTTCTTATGAAAATTATTCAATAGAAAATTTCTTTTAGGCATTGAACACGGTAAAACAATTAAATGAGTTGAAAATGGCATTCGAGAAGTGTAGAAACATTAAAATACACGCATTAGAACAGAATAATTACAGAAGACTCTTCCTCCTATTTCGGAATCATCTTAAGGAAAAGAAAACACTTCGTTGGAAAATGAGGACACAGTGGAGAAGAGAGCCGACCAACAAGTAATTCGAAGAATGGCATGTCCAAGTTTGAGGTAATTCTTAAACTTAGAATGACTCGAAAATGGTCTTCAAGGACGTGTTTTAATGGTGCCTATGCGACCCCTTTCCGAGACTAAGCTTATCACGCAGCATCGCCAAGGGAAGAGAGTACATGGAGATACGGAGTCATGGGTGAGAAAGAGACCGCAAATCCCAATGGAGTTGAAGGGAGAGAAATGAAGAGGACTGAGGAAATGGCCCGAGTAAAGCTGTGAATTGGGGAAATAGAGCTGGGTCATGATGCACATAGAAAATTTTCTAACTTGTCTCGTAGAGGGTGAGCATTGATTTTAATTCACAAATCCTACTTCATGAAGGAGGAGCAGCCGCACGTTCCACTTTGAGGTTTAAAATTTCATGGCTGAAATCTTGTCAGTAAATTTATTTTAAAATTTTTTTTCGATTACATGTCAAAATCATACATATGAATATCCGCGTTCATTTAGGGAGAAATTGAGTGTTGATAGTAGTGGGAGTATTTTTAAAAGTTCTTCGACAGTTGAGATCATCTTGTACGTATGGATCCGCACTGGATATCGAACCGGGGCTAGCTTACACTTAAGTTGAACGAGCTATCCACTTGACTGTCATAAAGCTGGACTTAATAGTATCACATTACTTTCAGCTAGTTGCTAATTAATTGAATAGGAGAATAGAGTTCGATGATTAGCCTGATGAGCAAAATCAAAATACACTAATGAAGTACAAAAATAATGGAATCCAATCGAGACGAAATTATTAAATATGTATACAATTAAAAAACAATAAAGATATATATGTATGTAAGACTGAATTAGAATAAAGGAAGAAAGAGTACGTTTTTACATTCGAAACTATGAATATTAGAATAAAACCTACAAAGGGAGGATTTTATTTTACAGAGGAAAAAAAACGTGCAATACATGAAATTTTTTACTGAATATAAAATTTAGATAATATTAAAGTAAATTAAACCTAACTTTAAGGAGCAATTTAGAGTCTCAAAATTGTTTACAGTATATAACGTTACAGTAACGTGAACCATTTCCGGCATGATACATCATATGGTAAAATCCTTATATATTTGCTTTCTTGCGTAAATAAAATAGAAACACTGTATTAATAATTCTACCGTCTTTCAAGAATGGTTACTTGATTATTATTGTCAAAACACGAGAAAATCGTCATGAAATCGTTAATCTGCCATCTTTAAGGGGATCATTAGCATTAATCAAAAGAATATTTTAAATTATTGTCTAAATGAAAGAAAATTTACATTCATTCAGTGATGCATGAAAATAACGGATTACATAAAAAACAAAAAAAAAATTCGACGACGAATAAAATATGATTCTACATTTTATTCTAGATTAAAATGTGTAAGAGATGAACCAAAAAAGTGAAGCCGTGCGAAGTCTGACATACAGAAGTATGTACTAATATGCCTGTAGTATTTCATTGACAGGAAGCTTCGAGTTCTTTCATCGGCAAAAATGATTCTAAAGTTAGAATTTCCCGGTATTATGTCGAATTTATCCATCATAAAAGTAAAAAATAGAATTCTTTCAACCTAATCCGAATTTTCATTTCATGGAACGAGGACCGAATCCCAATATTTCATCACTAAGCGAAACGCCGATCAACACTGAAAGAAAAACATTTTTCGCATCGCTCTCTCAGGTGATACTGCCAATTTTGAATAATCGATACTCTTTCAAACATCGATAGGACTTTCAAAGTGTTACATGCAGAATTCAGCTTATTAAAAAGTCAAAGCTTCCAAACTCCCTAAGGCGCGAAAATACGTCATTCCTTTCCCCCGCCGCCCCGCAATCGTAATTATTCGCAATTTGAACGACGCCCGAATGAAAAAACGCGGAATGTCATTTGAAATTTAAATTGAATCAATTTACTTCCCACTTCCTTCACCTCGAGGAGGAAAATTTGATAAATTTTCTTCTCCGACCCCTAAGCGCTCGCCATTCCTGCCCATCACCGGAGGGGAACTTCTTGTTGACTTTTGATCTTTGTTCATTTAATTCTGACTCCAAATGCGCGCAGGAACATACAAACACGTCTCTCTCTTTCTAACATGGAGGGAGGGACCGAGAAAAATGAAAACAAAAAAGTAATGCATGCATGCAAGGACTCAATCCGCATACTTGATCAGGAGCGGAAAATTCTTTTCAACAAGTTGTCCAACTCCCTTGCGACTAACTCTACCCGTGGCGACTCCTTCCGAATACACTTGCACGTGCGGTGCAGAATCCCATACGCGTCGTTTTTTGTTCCCTCAAGTCGATCTCATCTCGTTGTGTGCGATGATTACGGCCTTGCACTTCGGGAAGGGTTACAAGGCGCACAGACAGAGAATGGGTTTTGGGAAGAGAGGTGAAAAAGGAGTGAAAATGAGGGGGTGGACCAAAATGGACGTGGGACGTGAGGGGATGAGTTTTCGGCGTAATCTTTCGGGCGGAACGTGTTCGAGTGTCTACCGGAAAGGATAGCTTGAACTTCCACCTTTATAACATGCAGTTCTTTTTGATCATCTTTCTATCACTCAATCCAAATAATTCAGCAATTATTGAAGTCCAAGGATATAAACTGAATATTGCTTACGGTTTCTGAGCAAAGCATTGATGATAGGGGGTAGCAAAAGATGTTACATTTTTAGTTTTGGTAGTGATTAAACTTATCCTAGTTTGTAGTCTTCCTACTCATTCGATACTACTTAACGTCAAATATAACATTACAACGTGCTTTTTGCTTTGATGATTTTGAACTCTTTCATGACTGCATTTTTAATCATTGCTTCATGATCCATAATCCAGGGAAAAAGTAACGGAATTAAAATGGTATAGTTACCCATCCCCTATATAAAACTATTCATACGTAAAGCGATATTTACAATTTCACGTAAATTTACTATTCGACGACCGCTTGCGAATTTCTATTTCCATCGTCAGTTCACTGATAATTTAAGATTACAAATTTATGTGAAAATCGTATAGATTTCTTTTAATCTGATTACTATAATATGGGTTTCCACATCTTGGTCACCTCCGTAGATGTATTCCACATATATTTTGAGTTAGATATCCTTCTAGAAAACTTTTAAACGTCCTTATTAATAAGTCAACATTCATAAAAGGAATCGTTATTTAGGATGTATTAATATGAAAGATTTATTCGTCGATTAAGGCTATAAATAATTTCAAAGATAATTCACGACAACAGCCAAAGGAATAGTGATAACGCACGATTGTACTGCAGTAGAAAGGCGTTTGAATACGTAAACATTTATGGATAGTGTGACTTAGATTGTTCAATGAAACTGAAATAGTTACTTTAAAATCGTTGCCTTTACTGCTTTACCGATTTTCAATTATTTCTTACACTTCTAGAGAGATTAAATAAATATTTTTACTAGATTTCTCATGAATACGAAAATTTCATCTGTGAACTTATGGGATAGTTCGAGGAAATAACTTATTTAATCACTCATTTCTGTCAGTTCTACTCCATTAATACGCTTTTTCATCAAGCTCCTCGGATAATAGACTAAAATTCCCGGACGTGTGAAAGATAATAAACCAAATAACGCTAATTAAAATTTTTGTCATTTTCAAATTAATGAAAACAGGTCGGATGAAAATGAATTAATTCCAATTTTCTCTCAGTTTTAATTGCATTTGATATCTGTGGTTTTTCAATTAGTAATTATGGGTGTCATAATTAAACATATGCTGTTAGCAAATGTATAGTTTTTTATTATAACTTGCCTCATTATAATAGATATTATTATATTATTAATGAAAATTTGATTATCTTTTTCGAGAGTTTAGAGCTATTCAGAGATAAACGAAAGATTAGCTGTGGTTCCTGCTATATCCATACATGTGATTCCTGGATTACAAAAAGAATTTTTTGCGTTGCTCCCATATTAAAATATATACGGTTTATATGTATGCTTATCTTTTGTAAATAGTGGATTGCAACGCAAGCAATTTCCTTATAGAATACATCTGGCTCTTAGACGTGCCTTCAAAGTAAGCGAGCGGCTGACGAAACGTCTGTTTTGGACATATCTTCGAAAGGGAAGCGACCAGTGGCTCCAAAGCCATTCGTCAAATAAAGCACGCAAATCAATCCCCGCTCAACAAATTCCACCACTTCCTGAATTTGCAGAAAGCAAACAAACAAGCAAAGAGACCAGGAATGAAGCTAAGGACGACGAAAACATTGGCCGCAGACATACGGTGTGATGATAACCCCACTGATCCTCAGAATGGTTAGAAATGCAGAATCGACGCGGCTAACAAACAACAATTGAAGAGACGGCAAAACCAAGATAGAGGCGTCATTATTAAGAAAATACGTTATAGCGTATGTTCAATGGTAAGCCACAGAATCAGAATTCTCTTAACATCTTTTCATCCTTCTCACTCTGAGGCTATATTCCTTTCTTTGTATCCTACTGCAGAGGGAAACTTACATAGGTTACTGAGGTCTCCATATTCGAAGAGAAATACCTGAAAATGACTTTGCTACTGTTCGACTCGTTTTGTGAGTGCATTGTCTAGAAACAGCAATGTCTCATTGTCTGGGTATATAGTAGAACTGAAGCTTGATTATGGCAATAGCAATTGCTGGCAATGTTTTGGAGAAATAATGACTAACATTCATGTTTTAATCATCAATATTGTTAAGCAAATTTTTGAAGATATATATTATATGTCATAACTGCCTTAAGAACTTTCTTTTAGCAATGTAATCAGGAATAGTACGCGTCATTACAATAACTTATATGCATTTTATTTTATAACGAATACCTCAATTCACTCGATGGATTTATCACATAACGAATTTAGACAAAAATCAAAACATCACCGCCAGTTTTATGTAAATTCTGTCCGTATACCGGTAATGTTGCGTCACTCAAAGCTTCATGTTAAGAGTAAATAAGCAATATAAAACAACAAAATATACCTTCCGCATCCCATTTAAGGCAATTATGACATATATATCTTCAAAAATTTCAGATATTCATATAATATTAGAATAGAATATCAGAAAAGAGTATCAGAATAAGATATCAGAATAGAATGTTAGAATAGAATAGAATAATTCTATCTTTATTTCAGTTTTTTTCTTTCAAATGTTTTAGTTTTTTTATTTTCTTATAATTTAATATATTATATAATACTAATACGTGAATTTTCCTATGAAATTAAAATATACTGATGATTTGCGACTGTCATGCGTAAGTGGCCGAATACCTCACAACGGAGTATAACAATAATCAGTATCTAAATATCCCACGACTTATAAAATCAGTGCAAATACACATTGTCTGGTTTCGGTAAAATTGATTAATTCCTAGCAATTTATTACGAATCTCCTAGGAAATATAAGTTCAAAGATATCTACGTAGAACTATATGTAAAAATATGCATAAAGATAATCGTATCTGTATTTGGGATTGTTCTTTAAGTATTCTCATGGATAATTTAGAATCGATCATCATCAATAGCCTCAGAATTCTTAAAACTAGTTCAAAACTTGTAACTAGAATAGATAATTGTTAATTTCGTTTATTTTTGGAGTGCATGCTTAATATGCTCTTGGGTACAATATATCATAGTATTAAACCCTCCATAAATCGTACCTTTATTTTCTTAAGTAACAGACGCTATTGATAAAAATATTACATCCGAATATGAGTGATTTATGGAATTTTTTTTAAAATAAAGTCGCACTATTAATATTTTTAAAATAGCTTCCACAAATGAGGTCGTTGTGCATATGCAGCCCCCTTCCAGAATCGAACCTGGGAAAGATTTCATCAAAGACAAATGCATTACAAACTTGACCTCCTGGGAGCCCTTACTTAAAAGTCGAATTATGTGAAATTTTGTCTCTTTCGCTATACCTTGCTATAAAATAGACACCTCGAATTCCAGCATTCACCTGCCTCTCAGCCATTCAATACTAGGACCTTGATATTAAATTTACAAATTTCTAATTCCATAATAATGATGTGTGCAAATCTCTGCACCCTCTCTTCCATTTAACTACGAGGAAATTCGAAGTGAAGTCATGGACGTTTGTTTTATAAAGAAGAAGAAGAAAAAAGCGACGGACCTCTTTCATTTCAGTCGGAAAAGGGAGACATCTCCTTGCAGTCCCATCCCTTAGTCCTGCACATGACCTCCACCCAACCCAACCCAACCCAATCCCCATTGCCGTAATAACACCGCTGTGGCACCAGATGCGAAGGGAATTTAGTGAACGGATCAAAGCCGGTATTCCCAAGCATGCAAATTCATTTTGAGCGAGCTTTCTCCGCGTTTCTCTTTCATGTATCCGGTAAAAAGGTGGGTTTCCTGGAGTGAAGGGTGGGATTGTTTTTTAGGGGTTGAATGGGGTGGAGACGAATGTTGGAAGTGCGAGGGCCAATTTTCCAGTCTGCCTCTCAGTGACACTCTCCAATGCCTCCCATTCTTTTTCCCTCTCTCCTTTGTGTTTCTTTTCTGACCCTTTTCCCTTACCCCACTCCCTGCGTCTTCTCTTGTACATAAATATATTTATCTTCCTCGGCTCCTTTTGTTTCGTTTTCATTTGTCCAACGGGATTGTCTCGGTTGACCCTTCTCTCACTGTCCTTCTCAAAGCTCCTCTTTTTCCTTCCATCTGCTTCATCATAAAGTTATTATACCCCTGTCAACCACGTGCACTTTTATAGCCATACATAAGGTGTACTCTGAAGCTGATAAAATTTAAAATTATTGAAAATTATACATTATTTAGAGACGGTATTTCTATATTTGTCTTTTTTAGTTCGAGATAATAATTTAAGAACGGAAAAATCGTTAACTACATTTCATAAAAGAGAATTTTTAAAGATATTCAATATTATGAATAAACAAACTGCCGAAACCGAAATCTTTCCAACGTTTTTGTCGTCATCAAGAAACATAATATGTGTAATATAAAATATTTGATAAAGAGGTAAATAAAGTAAAATAAAGAGATAAATTTGATAATTATTGTAATTTCGTAATATACAACCAAGTCATAAGCAAAATCAAAATTCAATGAAAAATTTTTGAATTATTCGATATTACCCGGTTCAAAACGGAGTAATTCATAATGTTCGGAAAATATACCGTTGCTGTTAATTTAATTTATAACCCTTTAATTTCCTCAATATTTTATATTGAATGAAAAATATTTTTAACAGTTTCATTTTAATGTCACTTTAAACCATATACGCGCCAAAAATTTTGCAAATACTAGATTTAATGAAATCCGAAGTATTAAATTATAACTCTTTTAAATGCTCCTTTGATAGATGACTGATAAAATCTACTACAACAGTCACCATGGGAATATCGATTTTTCACTATAAAAATTAGCTATAAAGCTAATAAAGTTGCGTAAATATCCGTTTTTATCGAAATGATAGGGGGAATGAAATGCGAATTATAAATTACGAAATATAAATTGATTATCATCAATGCAATTATTAAATCCAATATCATCATTTAATCTGATGGAGTCTACAACAATCCAACGAGATAAAAATGAAAACGATGTCAATTCTAAATTATCGCGATGTGAATTATAATTGCATGAATATCTTTTATTCATATATTAAAAAGGCGGAACCAACTTTCTCATCATAAGAATTATATTTTCCGAATTCAAATTTATTTTTCTAATTGTTTTTATTCCTTCTAATAACAATAATATCTAAGTGTATATATAATGAGTAATAATGACTCCAACACCATATTGTGTTAAACATTACAAATAAACTAAAAATGTTCATTCGGCGAGACCCAAACATAACTTGAAAGAAAAGAAATTGGAATTCGGCGGCTAATGAATAAGAGATTCGAAAAATTCTCCTATCGTCGATATGTCATTGACCGTCGGGCGTCAATTCCTCGAAAGGAACAAGGAAACCGCGGATAACCAACTTCCTGGGAAACTTCCAGCGCGCATTTCGGAGGCTATTTTTCCATTCACAGGGTATTGCTTATATAATGTAATATATATCGGCGGCCGAGGAGATTTCCGAACTCCCTGCTCATTTTTTGTCAAAATAACATTTATGAATGTGACAAAAGTTTAGTTCCCACTTTGGTTAATGTTTTAATAAGTCACTTTCATTCTGAGTAACAACATCTTTAGTATTCTTGAAGCAAGAGGGAAATCTGGAACTGTATATATTTATATTATTCTTTGTTAAAAAAAACTTCGGTCGCATAAGTGTAATTTTGGCCGATATTGATTCTTGACGTCATACTTAAACTTCCGCGATGAGAAAAAAGGAAATATTTCCTTTGTTAGAGAGATCCCTATTTATACTCCTTATGTTAGCAATGCTTCGAGCGGACTGGAGTAAATGATTTCCTTTTCCTCTGCGCAACACGCAATCCTCAAGCACGTAACTATTTCCCTGATCGGCGAGGATGTCTGCGGGGCTAGATCCGCAAAAAACAGCGAATCCGGGGGCGAACGGAAACTCGGTCAATGCGAGCCAACCATTGACGCCACTAGGGGAAACATGTATATGAGAGAGATGAAGAGGACGGATGAAAAATAGAGGAGAGTCCCACTCGAAAAAGAAAAATGGAATTTCTCTCTGCGATAACAACCACTGGTGTCTCCTGCTATCGTTCATCGCTAGAACGAAGGACGCTTTATTTTTCTACCTCAACATATATCTCGTCTGGTTTCAGGATTTCGCCAAAACCGAATTTATCCAGGGGGAGCGTGTTTGATTAAATAATTCTCTGCGATAAATCGCAGAGAGTTGTAAATACTTGTAGACTCGCGTAAAAATAATTGACGATTGAAGTACAGCTGGAATATTTTCGATGTAATGCTTCCTTATATTTCCCAAACCACAAGTTAAACTAAGAGCATTTCATCTGTCAAGGAAAATCTTCAAATTTTATAGATATCGAATCCGATGATAATATTCTCATATTAATTAAAGTATCTCCGACTCTTAGACTGATTTCCATTGGTCTTTAACTCTCTACATTTCTTATCTTTATTTTATGGCATATTTTCGTAGATATAAGTCCCATTGTCACCGAATTTATTTCAATTTAAAGTGTTTACGAAATATAGAGTATAGGCTAAAACTCATGGCATAGTCTTCAATTTCAAATGCTCATAACTATGCAAAATAACTTCCAATTCAGAATAATGAAGTAAAATAAAGTTTAACAAACAGACCTCAATAAATAATATGATACTAATATAGGATCCTAATTAACTCATGTAGAGGTCTCATACATTAACATCGCGTTGAATATAAATGCTACTAAATAATGAGAATTTTAAGCACATTAGATAAAAAATAGGTCACATATTGGATTTTATAAAGCATAGAATCCTATGGATTCAGCTGCAAAAATCTTCGTCAATGGTTGTGATAGTGCCACTACTTATGTAACCAATATTTTGCAGAAAAGGGAGAGATACTAAGACATTAACCGATTCGAGATTTTCCATCCGGATATACCGATAAAACATGAATTACTAAAATTCTGTGATATCTGAAATGACGGAAATAGTACTTCACTTATCTATTGCTGTGGCATTATCTTGTTCGTGATAGTATAAAAATGTTATTTTAGAAATTCCATTTCCAGGTGAGTTCTACTTTAATGTTATTTTCGAACTAATACAGAGAAAAATAGCAGTCTAATTACGATATTTAAACGCTACATCTCACATGATTATTTATGAATTTTTTATTTTAGGGTTGCCTTTGTTCTTTAACGCATTGCCAAAAAATCTCAAGAATAATGCATCGTACAATCGCTGCGTACTATATGTTCTCCATTATTATTAACATAGCGTATAGTAGTAAAATGAATGTCTAAGATAGGAGAGTGGAATAGGTAACATTCTGCGAATTAGCGATATGACTACAACAGAATTCTCCTTAAGCGCATAGATAGGCCTGTTCCCTGGGGCCATTTAATCTTCCGTTTCCTTATTGCTGGCTTACTACGCTCGAGGTTGTAGATAGTTCTCTTCAATCTTCAATGCTGCATATTGCCCTACCTCAAATTATCTTCCGTTTCTACAACTCAAAGTGGCCAGTTATATAACCTCATAGTTTACTGAAATCTTTCTGGATTACATAGTATCGATTTTTCAACAGATAATTTTGCATTTGGTAGAACAGACACAACAAAAAAGGAGCTTCACTTGTACCTTTTACATATAACAGGCTGTAAAACTTCACAGGGGGTATGTTTAAGATATGATTGAGAAAGGATTTCACTTACTTCATTATCTTCTATGTTACTTTCTTGTAAAAGATATTTTAATTCAGTCCTGTTTATGACTTTGGTGTATTATTGACGATGTGGTGAAAACTCAACCTCCTAAATTATTCCATATATCTGAAGTTTTGCAAGTGTAAACTATTGATAAGTATTTCGCATTCATCACTAAAAGGTATCGCCTACGTGAACAAAGTAGTTTATGCGTACACATTTCTCTTATTAAATTTCCAATATTATCCATAAGATGTATTGGCGAAGAATTTCCATAAGTCCATTAATGAAAATATAAACCCACATTTAGAATCATGAAATTTTCTTTAATTCCTTCTTATCGGACATGGCTTGCAAATGTTTTGTATTATGATATTATATTTGTAATATTGTTAAAGTACATTGACAACTGAGGCCATTTCGCACGCTGGCTCCCACTGGAAAGCGAACCTAGAATCGCGTTCGCCATTGTCGAACGCGCTGCCCACTTGGCTATCCAAAGAGTCACGTGTTGCAGTATCCTTGCGAATGAAATTAGCTTAGAGATAAGATTAGCAAATTGGTTCCTTACCCTACTCCGTTGCCCTTCCTTACCTAATAGCAAAAGGTGTTTGCCGTTTCTTGAGTTCACGTGTATTTATGTAACTTTTGGGATAGAGAATTACGGCCAATAAAAGATTAGGCTTATGTTTCCGAATTATATTTGTCATCCGAGATGTCTTTTACGCAGATTAAGGATAGTCAACCTCATACGAAAGATTTATCAGTTCAACTGAGATAGGACTGTTTAGACCCGCAAGCGGAAAAGGGGTATATTTAAGTCTTCACAGTTTAATCAGCGCGACTTCTTCATCTCAAAGTAGGAGACGAGCCTCGTTACCTCTCATCTGTCTCCATCCACGCTTTTCCTTCCGTCTTGGGGTCTTCCTTTCATTGCCTCTCCCACGAAGGCGCTACCCAATAGTCTGCCACACGTCTACCCCCGTCACTCACTCCCACGCCTTTGCAACCCCCTGTCACCCCTTCACACCAATATAACATCGAACATTTTTACCTTCCCGAAGACCCTTCTCACACCCCCTCTTCCGCCACTTGGTAGAAATGCACTCCGTAATTGAGACCCTCGCCTGCACGACATTACGGCGGTTTGCGTGTACTTGTCGGATGTGTCGGGGAGGGGGCAAAGGAATAGAGGGAGGGCGTTTGAGGCATGCCGTTAAATGGGGCGGGTCCATAACGGAGACTGTTCATTCGAAACGTGATAGGAGGGTCCCAATAACTCGGCACAGGGAGTTCCCTATCTCGCAGTGAATTCCGGTTGGGAACCGAATTCCTAAAGCGCTGCAGGGAACGCGGGGATTCCAGAGAGAGAGAGAGGATCGCGGATAGCTATGTCGTTTGATAAAGCGTGTCCTCGGCGATCGATCGGGGACGCAAAAAATATGAGGAAAAAGTGGTTCGATACGGTAGTGGGGGAAAAATACTTGCGTGGGATAAAAAAATGGGTGTTTGATGTTGGCGGCGTTGTGTTAAAATTGCGGGGAAATAGAAGCCGCGAAGGAAGTGCGGAATGTGTTTGGACGCGGAGACAGCCGGAACAAGCCCTTTGCGCCATTATATGCATAGCCGACATCTTCCTCATATGTATCTCTATAAAGGAAGCATTACCAATCAAGAATAAATGCGATCTTTTGGTCGAAATCCTATGGCTAATACGTATAAAATAAGGAATCATACTTTCACTCTTTAATTAATATATCTTCTTTTTTGCTGATCGTAATGCACATTTGGGGATATTTTTCATAGCATAGCCATTATGTGGACGAAATAAAGGTAATTTTGAATGTAATTAATAATAATAATCTTCTGATAATGACTGATATTTGCATAAACCAGACTTTTAAATATATCCTCTGAAAACAAAATTGTAAAGGGTAATTTTCAACTTCTACAACTTTTGTCAAACTACTAAATTTCGCAATTCGCTTGGAATATTCTGACATTTTTCACTTCAGTGGTAATTATGGCAATACCAATGTTAGTTTTTCTATGTGACTCCACTATTTGATCTCATAACAACTATATCATAGTTCGACTCGAGTTTGAAGGAAAAGGAAATTCATGAATTTTGCACAATTATTTCGATTGGTCATCGATGCCACGCAAATAGAATTACATTTGATTATAATTAATTAAATTTGTCAACGAATATCATGGAAAATAAACTAGATCTATTAATCGTATCTGCGTAACTTTACGCGACTGTTAAAACGTAAAAAATAAAAAATACCGTAGATATTTGAATAATTTTCCAATTGAAAAAGGAAAGGGAAAGAAAGGATTATAATCTACCGGTAACATTTCATTTTATGCTACTTTCTATGTTAACCTCTAAGAGCACTATTTACAACATCCAAAGAAAATACTCAGCATCAGAATCTCTAGGAAAATATTTAATTATGTCCATTATCTAAGGGTTAGATGTAAGATGAGACTTTTCAGTCTCAATCTCGCCCGAATAAAGACGATTTATTATTATTATTATTATTATCTTGGAAATTAAGTAATATATTCATTAGTAGAGTTTAAGCATATCCCGGAAAGAATTTGATGAGAAACGAGTAAAAAACAACGGTTGGAAGTCTCCTTGTTGGTAACCTATAATCAGGGTATACTATCTTCATGTTCATCATGCCTAGTAAGTCTCATGTGAAGTTACAACCTGCCGTCGGGCTGATTAAAAACTTCTTAACAGACAAGCTCTATAATCAAGGTAAATTTTGAGATTTTTTCCTTGAAATTAATTTCACTCTTATATTAAGCTATTCAGAACCTAGAATCTGACAGGCATTCATTTGCTTCATATTTAATATTAACCTGGAAAGAGGTAATGATATCTTCCTTTCCAAGATTTCTTTTGAAGAGAATCTGGAAATGTAAACTTCACATATGGCTTTCTTTTATCTGATTCAAATTAGAATTTTTATATAGACGACGAGTTATGAGAATTTTTCTGTTAGAATAAATTTTGCCTACGTTTATGTAGCCATCACCCTCTATTTTTCTCTGAAAGTGATTAATAGCTTAATTAAAACATCAAAAAGGATAGAAATTCAGCAAGCTTCAGTGATTCATATCCCTACCTCTATATATTCCTTAGAAAGAATATTTCATAACACGAAGAATACCGAGAAGATCCTTTTCCGTTTTTATAATTACATATTTTTCTGGTAGCTCATAAAATAAAAATGGCTCATATTTTTACCGGAATACTGAGTTTTAGTAAGGTCTCGTAACAGAATTGTATTCCTTTTTTATATTAAAATAATCAAACGTATTCGAAGTATACGTAATTTATACAGAAAATATGAGATAGAGAAATAAATTTTTGTTCCGCTACTGTATTATATAGTATACTTCCTATTTCTTACTGTGTTTCCGCGTTCTTTCCCTCTTTTTGTTAAAAGAGGGAAAATAGGATTTTTTTTGTCGGTGAATCGTTGCAAAGAATTTTTCCTATCACAATTCTTATTTAATATTTTAATAATTGTAAATATTATCACAAAATACGAGTTTAAATGGAAGAAAGATGCACATGGACGTGAACTACTGAACTGAACTGTGTCTATTTACGTATAAATTTATATAACTAGCTATAGAAGTATCAATGAAGGTCAGTAATCTGAATGTTAAGAGTTAATGGTAAAATTTTATTGAGTTTGTAACTTTGATTAAAATCTACTTATAAAATATAAGACCCAATACCTTAATCAGATTGACACGGAAAGTACTTAGCAAGAACTATGAAAGTTTTGAAATTCAGCATCTTTCACGTGAACATTACTACTAATTCATATCTGTCTCAGATTATCTATAAAAAAACACGAAAAGCACCATTATCGACGAGAGTACGAACGCTAATTGGCATTCGCGTAACCAGGCAGCTAATTAAAATTGAAGCATCGCAAACTTATATCGGACGTCGGTTATATTTTTTCGATTGCTCAACCCACTTAGGAGGATAATTTGCAGACGTAATTTCCGGCCGAAATGAATACCTTTTTTCCAAATACGGAGCACTTGAAAAGCTCTTCATATTTCAACAACCCTTTTCGAAACGAAGGACCAAAAATAACGTTAATTTCGGAAATTAACCGTCCCTCGATATGCGGGTAACGAAACGGGATAATCCCCCATCATCGCCATAGTTAACAGGAATTGAAACAAACGGGCGCAAAACCGCGTGCGATTTTTCATCATCGCGATGACGTAACAGATTTTAAACAGCGGATCGATCTGTGAGGCGCCGAGCAACAAAGGAGTCCCTCTGTGGGGGAGCGATCGATTGGGTGCCGCTGCTGTTTGCAAACCCTTTTGTGCTTCCGAATCGGCCTTACTCAACGCCCCACGAATCCATTTCAGTCAAGTTGTTTGGCGAGGCGGGGGATAACCGATCGAAGCACGGTGAAGCAATTAGCGCTCTCACATGCCGTGCCCTTAAGGGGAAGGTTACGAATCGAATACCTTTTTTTCCAATCTCTCTTTGTCCCCTGCTTACTCTTAACCCACTCTCCCTCCCCTCCATTGCGTTGCCTCCTTCCAAATCCCAGTCCTCTTCAAATCTTGACTGTTAACCCTCTCCGTGGCATTACTCTATTCACCTAATTTCCCCTTCTATCTCTTGACTTCGCTCCCTGAAGGACTTCCGCAGACCACGTTGACCGCAAAATCCGCTGAGACAGCGGAGATGCAGCCTTTGTACCCTTCCCCAATCCTATGAGCACTGGACGGGGTAAGGGTTGGTACAATGAACGTTACTGCCTCCTGGTCAGTGAACCTTCTTCGAGTTTACATGTTATTTCCTATAGAACCCGTCGTATTTCATCAAATATTATTTTTAGAAGACTAGAATGAATTATTCTTAAACAACCTTAATATAAACAGGGAAAGCTTTTAATGATAACGAACCTTCACTGCTTCATTCATTTAATTCTAAGCAATGAATTTCACTGAATATAATGGAATTATCAGTAAGCGATTATCATACCTAATTTCTTTACAGAATATAAAGCAAACTAATGTTGGAATTTTTCCACAGATTTATTTTCCTCTTTATTAACACTCAAACGACCGATTTCGGTGAATGATCGCCATATTTAGGTTTCAAACACTTTACCGAAAAGTCTTAATGTCAGAATGAGTGGGGTGGGGAGGGGAAGAAGGAAAAGGAGGGGAGAGTGGGGAAACAAGTGGAAACGGGTTCAAAGGAATGCATGAAAACAGAAATGAGGGAGAACGAGAAGTCTTGCGGTACTTATTCACGTCGACTACTCCTTAAATTCCTGTACAACGTTTTCTAAAACCATTTCTACTTTCCTCACCTATGTTAGATAATAGTATGCATTAGATAACCTAAGGCTTATCTTTAATTCAATGTAATTTATTAGAAATGCAAGCGAGGAATAATTTATTTAGTTGTAAATTAGAGTAAATATTTTGAAACACAGATAATCTAGTTTATATTGAAACTCATATTTTATTGATACATTCTCTAATCGTATTTACTCGGTTATAATAAATGGTATTTGTTCCTCTTTTTCCTTTGGCGGAATATTGCTTTCATTCTTTTGTTTCCTGTTTAAGAGACAAAGATTCAAAAGCATCGGTCCAAAAATTCGCGATATAAACGTTTTTAGTTTTCGGAGAATGAAACATGGTAATAATCACTTTCGAGAAATTTTATGATATTTTAAAATACACTAAGTAGAGATTATTTCATATCAATTTCAAGGGTTTTTCAAAAAAAATGTTGTCAAGTTTTTAATTTTTACAATGTGTAATTTTATGAGCTGTATTTATTGCATTCATTGAATTTATTTATCGGCTGATAGGACCAATTAATACTGAACCAGAGTCCATTTATTCTGAAATATATTTAAAATCCGAATTTTTTCTTTTTAGAATAATTAGTTATTAGGGAATTCAGCTACCTAAATAGTGAAAACTTAAGCTGAGGATTGCTTTTGATAATCAATAGAGTAAAGTAAGAATAAATGCATTTAATAAATTTTAAACTTATGATTCTAATACTCTGAAGGGTGATGAAATAATATTTTAGGTTAAAATTAACGAAGCTATATGGAAAATACCTGAAGGAAACTCCTAACATCTACTTGTTATCTTAGCGATATAGCTTAGAAGTGTTTGGTAGTTTGTGTGAATGGCTACGTGTAGCTACGCATCTCTTGAATTTTGATAAGAATCGATTTAAGAATGACGGGGAAGATGGCGCAAAAAAAATCCACGTAATATTTTAACTCGTCGAACATTTAGAATCTGAACGACAAATGATATAATTGTAAGTTTTCCTTTAAAGTGAATTTAAACCTAAACCTCTACTTTCTTTGTCAATGATATAGATCACACAACTTTCTTGCCCTAATTATAGCCATTCAAATGAAGCCATCATCACTGTTAGAAGGGGAAAACTCACCATACGGAGGATGGATTTTTCTTCTAGAAATATTTATCCCGAAAATCTAGGAAAAAATGAAGTTATGAGTTTTAAATGATGATTCTGAGAGTTGCCACTCTTATTATCTACCTAATTACTCACAGAGCCATCTAGTATTTTATCGAAGTATTCGGTGAATATTAGGGAGGATGTTAACTTACTAAAGGAAGTAAATTGAGTACGCCTTGTAGAAGTGTTTAAGTGACTTCTAATGATTCCAGCCGTTGAGAGCAACTTTTGAGTCAAGAACTGGAAAAAGACCGCTACTGTGATCAAGGTTGAAGGCTACCAAACTTCTTTCCTTACAGAAAACACCAATTTATTCCTTCCGTAATTCCACTCTGCGACACATAGTGTTGAAAAGGGATGGCCATGTACCGATAAGAGCTTCAGGAAAGGGAAAAGGAAGTTACGCTTTGTTATGTTTTTTTATAATCTCCTACGGTAAACAAGGGCGTCTCCATGCATAGGAAGGATTTCCGTCGTAGGATGGGATGCTACACACGGTTCTATTCTGCAAGGGGTGGAGATATATGTATGAGAAGGGCGGTGGGGGAAGGGGTTAACCCAAGGGTTTTTGTTTACTTTGAACGCCGGTTTGTCGCCTGATCAGCATTCAGGCTTCCGTTAGCGTCGATGAGGTGTCCTTTTTCGGGGAATGGGAAAGTTGGCTGGAAAAATTGGATAAAGTGGATCTCTCTTACCTATTGCCCTCTCCTCCGAAGCCTGTTAAAGAGGCTTTGCTTTTCATCGATTTCATTCAGGAGACCCTCTCCTTCGCCCCAAAGTTAATTATTTTCTCACCCCCTCGTCTACGTTTGGGTTCAGCCGTTCCAAGATTGAGTGAATGTGCACGAGATAACTAGGAGCGTTGCTCTTTTGTTTGTTTTGCGAACACGCTCTTATTTGATCGGCAAACCGCCCTCTAGCATATCCTCTTATTCCTGACTTAATTGCTTAGGCTTTCCTACACTTAACTTAGGCTGTTTTGCCAAGTGCATAAAACGGAAGAGTGTAGGTTCCTTATGTGAACTCCGGGAAGTTAACGTTTGCGCTCCTGGAAAGTGTTTCATTACTTGAAAATAGCTTGATTCCAGAGCCTTGAATAGATCTTACGAAGTTTTAGGGTCATTTAAAGATGCAAGTAGCATTTGAAGCTTATTAAGTATTTATAATCGGAGATGAAAATTTAAAGCGGAAATGATTGAAAAGAGTCCTTATTCCTGCACTTGAAAGAGAATTATACTAACCTTAATACGCTCTAGCATTTGACTTAACGTTTCCTCATAAAATGGTGCCTAGATCTTCTAGTTAGACAATCGCTCGGAGGAACTTCAAGCTCTCCTTTGTGTTTTTTATCTCTTGGCAGGCTATAATGATACAGCTACTCCCCAAATAAATTAACTTGATTCTATACGCATTTTATGCTGATTCCCCGTCAATCTCTTCGTTTTAGTTTTAGGCATTTAATATGCCCAGGTAAATAATAAAAAGGAAAAGGCAAAAATTAAAGTATAAAATATGATGATTAAAATTATACCTGAATTTAAAACAAATTTTAATTCCACTATCAAGCAATTGGTGAATTATTTCCTCATGAGATATTGCTTATGTCTTGACTTACGAAGAGAATTAGATTTTGCTACGCAATCGTTGCTTTTCACCAAAATTCTCACGAGATCTGACATTTCTTCTCTTAGAATTTGTTTATCACGAAACGCATTCGACTATGTGGGATCATTTTCTAACAAAGCAGTAATTGTCACGGCATCAACTTAAATTCTTTAGGTATCCATCACAATTTAGGGACTAAAATATTCCTTCCGGATATTTTGAATGCAGCACCTCTCGCTGTATATTACACGCTGTCAATTTAAATGTGTTCGGAATGAGAGTAGATTTTTGATAAACCGTTCGTTATGGACACGTAAACTAAATCATAAAGGCACTGCATTAACACGAACCTTTCGTGACCATAATTAAATCCATTAAAAATATTTATTCCTCACATTCTGAACGGCGGCGTATCGTGCTATCTATGTGAGATAAATAAAATGTAAACCATTTCTCTCGCCATTAAGCTCCTCGAACATACTTTAAGACGAACAAAGGCTGAGTGGCCTCTGTCGTCACGAATCATGGTGATTTATCACGAAAACAGAAGGTGCTCCAATTCATATATTTCGAAAAGCATACAAATACCTTATATGTGACAATAAGGGACAATTGGGATAGGAAATGAAGTAATCAGCGAGAATTTTACTTCAAATTTTTCTATGCAACGTAATACAACTAATAAATGTATATTCATTCCGTCGATAGCAGTGCATAGTAAATGTTGTACTTATTTTTCTTTGTCGAAAAGAGTTTATAATTTGTGCTTGTACAGTGGGTATAAACAGCATTGAAGGATGAAGGTTGAGTCATTATTGAGAGTTTGTTCCTAAAAGTAGGATTTCGTAAACATCTAAATATAGTAATTGGTCGAAACATACATTTAATACTTCCATTAATGAGCATTCTACATAAAAAGAAATTTTGAATCGACTAAATTCCTACTAAAATTTTAATAGGTATTCCTTTCCCAGAGTAGGCTATTTTGCTATTTTTCACAATCCGGTTGCATTCAACTCACTCTTAATTAGGCGCTCTTTATATAAAAATTATGAACCATAAAAAGCCGAATATTACCGATTCGCTTCATACATCCGATATTTTTAATTATCAGCTCACGATATTTGACATAACCTTTCGTCAGCTGGTAAATTACATGGATCCATATGCTTGTATTAATGATATTTAGTTCTAAATATCACTCTATTAAAAGAAAGACACAGAGTAGAAAGAAACAAAAAGTCAGTACGTACTTTTTTCTGTGTATCAAAAAACAAATTGGATGAAAAAAATAGAAATATCAAACGTAAATTCAAAGTAGAAACAGCTTTATATTGGGTAGCAGAAAAAATTTCTGAAGCTATATAATTTTGCATAAGTCTTCCATTTTTATGGATGTCACTCAGGCCCTTTTATCACATTAAAAGCGAGTTAAATAAATAGCTTTATTTATATAACATATTTATTATTCGACTATCATTTTATCATGAAATGCTACTAAGTTTCCTTCACAATATTATTTTATCGTATTATTATTATTAAAAGACATCAACATTACCACAGATTGAGATTAGTTAAATCTTATTCCATTGCAAAAACATCCGTTACAAGACGTCAAAATAATTACCTTTAACATGTACAAGATGACATATATTTTTGGTCATTTTATTTCTATAATAGTACATACTTGGCGATTATTCAACGGGTTTCTTCATTAAAATTGGTCTTATTTCCCCTTAAGGGAGAATTACTCCACTTCACTCCATCAAAGTACATTGCTTCTCTAAATAATATGTAGAAAGTTTATTAAGAGCTCTTAAAATCGAGGTACTTGGGAACCCATTTCCTCTCTCTCATTTAAATTCATAATAAGGATATGCGAAGCACGTTCGAGGGACGTAAACAACTCTCAAATATCTATTACTACATGAATACTTCACTTCGAATCAAAGATCCCTTAAAAGTTTCTTCCTCTTACCTTACGGAAACCGTTTTATGCGCTGCGCGGAAAACGTCTCGAGTTGCCAAGAGACGCGGAAATCGGCCGAAACAGAGAAATCAATCTATCGATTCTTCATTGTCCCGTCTTAAGACGGATCCCTCACCTTGCACGTGCAGCCTTTTAGGCTCATACACGGATTCGAAACCGGAAGTGTAGAGGAAACAGGAGATCGGAGCGGAGGTTCCGCGGTACCTGCGGCAGGAAATGAGACCATGTGAATGGCATGCGAGAGAGAGATATTGGAAGAAAATAGAGGTTTTAAGGGATGCGGAATGGCTGGCTTTGCAAAATGTCCCAGGGCTTTTTGGGGCCGAGGGGTGAGTGTGTACAAAAAGAGGGTCTTATACTCTGCACCGCCGAAAACAAGGAATGGCATGTCTTAAGAGTGACACCATTGCGGCCATATAAAGGCTGGGAAAGGAGAAGAAGTGAGAGAAGGCGCAAACTTGTATTAAAAGAGCGGTGATAAAGTTATGAATGTGAGAGCGTGGCTTGGTAATGAAAAGCACGGAGAGACGGAAGGAGGAAAAGTTTTCGGTTGGATGAATTATACAGAGATGCTTTACGAATTACGCGAGAGAATTCATTTTCTTTAATGTTTCGCCAAGGAAATGTTTAGACCTCATCGTAACTGGTAAAAAATTGTTCTTAATATTTTGAAATTGCAAATTTTCCAAAAGAATGGAACTCGGAAAAATTTACGTTGCACGATATTTCATTTGATAAATTGGAAAAATAGTATATGGCATAATGATATTGTGATAAAAGATTAATATCAGACTAGAGGAGTAACAATATTTTTGAGGTTAATTTAATGTATTCCGAACATTAATTAGGCGTGGTAAAGGAAGAAATGCTGGAGAAATTATTTTGCTAATTAGAGCTGACATCCGTGTTTTGATAACGATAAATGTACTGAATTTATATTTTGAAAGAAAGAACTAGAATTCTGTAAGAATAAAACGTAACAAGGAATATTTCTAAAACTCTTATATTTCTAAATATAATAAGTTGTGACATTCCTTAAATAATAGTTTTAAACTAAACGAATGCATTTTATTTCAGGAAATTTTTCATTCCTGTGAATGATTGAGAAATTTGTTCCTTATCAATGACTTAATAATTGCATACATTGTCGGATTAAAAAGTTAGAATAAGCCAACTGATCGCAGTCCAATACGCTGAAAAAAATTGGCACATCACGCAGCGATGCATCCAATTTTGCGCAGAAAAAGATGTGTGCAAATTCAGAGAATTTTCCAAACTAGTTTCCGAAGAAGGAACGCGGAAATGGAATTTCCCCGTTAAGTCGAGAGGGAAAAATACTTTGGCGCATGATAACGCATCGAAATTAAAAGAATTATGACATCTCCGAGGAACAGAGAGGGTGATAAATATGAATTGAGAGAGGAAAATGGAAAGGAGACGATGTGGAAAGAGAAAGTGAGACGGATGAGCTAAGAAAGGACATAAAAATAAGACTTTGGGAGGTACGTTGGCGTTGGGGACATAAAAGAGAAGAAGAAACGAGGAAGCATCAGTAGGAGGAGACGTCGTAGGTGGTTTCGTAGCGTACAAGATCCGGGGGCTTGAGTGAGACAGGGGTGAGAAAATAAAACAGCGGGAGACGACTTTATCCTTCTCCTTCTCTTCCTCCTCCTTTATTAGCCCCCTTTTTTCTTTCTTTCCTGCAGACCTTTCTCTATTTAACTGTTATTCTCGAGCCGCTGTCGTGTAAGGCTTAAGAATGGCGTTTCGGAAAAAAAAATTATCCGAAGAAAGAGTGAGTGGGAAGGAGGAAGGAAAAAGTTGTGTATGAAGGGAAATAAGTTTGAAAAGAAAATATTTGAAATTCGCAGGGTAAAAGAATTCTCACCCTGAAATATAGAAATGTCACATTTAAGAATGCCTAAAATAAAGATATGGATAGATTGAAAAGATATTTTGAAATATTTTAAATAGTTGAATTAATCATGTTAAGATCATCTTGTCTCATTTTCTAAGATTGTGTGTTTCTTACAATCCAAGTGCTCACTTGCAGATCTCAGTTATCTCAGAATACATTGAAATCATATTTTATAAATAAATAAGCAATAATAAACGGGTGTACATGTTTGATTATAGAGAAAAAAACGAAATAGGATAACTTCAGATTACCCAGGACTCGAACCTAGATTTCCCATTTGATAGCTCTAACCAAATAGCCTCTCAGGTGGTAGTCAAATTAACTAATCATTAAATCATGCCTTATTTTACATATGGTTTCCACGAAAATTGAATTGAAAGTGAAATATAACTTTGGATTTAATTTCTGCAAATTTGAAGTATAAAAAATCTATAAACTTTGTGGATAACTTTGGGTATGAATGCAGAACATGTGTTAATTATTATAGAGCTAATGGTTGTGTATTTTAAAGACATGTCGTCCTTCTTACTTGAGAGGTTAAGTAGAGCTGAAAGGGTAAATAGCATAATTGCTTCGAAAAATGATTCATCATATCCAGATATTATTTCTGTATATAGTTGGTGCATTGGTCATACGTCTGCAGAAAACAAGTAAGCTCTCCAACGATTAATCCGTTTGTTATTTTTTTAAATTAAAATTCCCTTGTTTAATGGTGAAATACTTAAACGTGACTCAACTTACAGTTACGAAATACAAAATACACTACAAAATACAACTACGAAATATAAAATCAGAAAATATTCGTTTCTTTATTTTTATTTAAGTCCTGTAAAGAAGGAAAAACGGAAAATGCGGAAGTGAGGGTTTTGGAAGAAGAAAAGGATTAGAAAAGTGGAAAGGGATAGAATGTTGGAGGAAGAGAGGGACTAAGAGTTTTGGTGTTTTTTCTCGAATGACGCTTCAGGTGGATATGTCGCAGAATTGGACAAAAGGCTTTGAGAATGTTGCTCAGAAAAAATGGAGGAACAGCAATAGCGGAAAAGATCACAGGAGTGAGGCAAAGGAAATGTTTGGGCGAAATTCGCACCCCCGCGAAGGCAATCATCGGCGGAACGGAAGCGAACACGTCTATTTATTTTTAGAGCGCCACAAATGTAATAAGTATCGCGGAATCGAAGGAGATCGATAAGATCGCGATGGGAAAACGTAGACATTGGTCCCAAAAAGTTTCAACTGCTGCACCGGATGTGAAAAAGTTCGGATGACACAAAAGCTATGTGATACGATCCTCTGTAATAGAAGGGAAAACATTCTGTGGAGCGATCTCGATCTAAATTATTTCACTGTATTTTAATCTTGCTTGAGTTCCACGTGAAAGTTATGATTCCTAATATTCCTCTAGCTAATGCATTATAAAATATATACAGTGAAAATAACGGAAAAAAGAGGCAGGCAGAAAGAGAAAAATTGTGAAAATTCACTGCCTTCAGAAATAGAAGAAAGTTCAAGTACGAATAGCTCATAAAGGTAACTAAGATATAAAATCTATATTCTTTACAACAATATTTCACTTTATACCTATTTAGCATTCTAAATTACATGTACATAATTATAAATTACATATTAAGAATATTTCATCCGTCAAAAGTAGTGGTAGTAACCTGTTAAGCACTTATGCCTATAATAAAGTAAACTAAAACAGAAGACTGCGATAATTATAGAATATCCGTGGATAAAACACATTATTTTATATAAGATAAATACTTTCAGCTATATCCTGACTAATCCAGTTTTATTCCCTTTGATAACGCGTTACCGCCTAAACTTAACGGAGTTCTAACCCCGATATATAATTTATTAAAGTATATTTTCCGAAGTATGCATGAAGATTTTATTTTTGGATACGTATCATTTTTCATATCATAAAGATACATTTATCTTCAGCAATTCTTCCGACTCCACCGTAATAAATTCAACACTTCTAAAGTAGAGGCAGAAATGAAATATGCTTCTACACAATGTTTATTTATCATATCGTACTTCTCATCTCCCGCATTTTTTTTCTGAATATAAGAGAGTTTTTCCTTCTCTATCCCTCCAAATTTAATACTCAAAGTTTCACCATCAAATCTCAACTTTATTCCTCAAAATGAAAGTATTTCCTCCGCAAACAAGGAAAGAGAAAAAATAAATGAAAATGCCGGGTGCTTGTCTCCTATATTTACAACACGAATGCTACAACTTTTGCGCTACTTGGAAAAAATAACGGAGCGGCATCTCCGCTATCCTTTATATAAGGGCCCTATCACCACTCCCTATCAGCCCACCCTACATCCATCGAGCCGCTTTTTCTCCCACACAATCCCCGCAGCCACTTCAATCTTTTGCCAAATCCTCCCGCCATTTTTCCTTTCCCTTGTTTCCCCCTTCTCAAATCCCTCTCCATTCTAATTTCATTCCATAGCAACCCTGTTGGAGCCGCACCTCTCTCAAGCCGCAATGCCGACTATTTTATGATTCTTTGTGCACAATCTTGTAAACAAAATCCACACACGGTGTGTGACCGCAAAGGCAAGTCTTCACGCTCACAATACTTTGCGGGAACCCATTAAGAAGGTCGTCAAAACCTCTTAAATGCAAAAATTTTGAACGATATTCGCCTCCTAGGATGCTGTAATGTACCAGTAAATACTCGAACACTCTTTTGGAAGGATCACCGTTCCATAATTTTTCAAACACCTTCATTTAGTTACGGATTTTCTTAATGACTTGTAGATAGGATAAGCAAAAAGTGACTAACACAGCTCAAGGAAGTGTACGCCTTAACACCGAAAGAATAGCAGAGGTGAAACAATGCGACTTCTCTGGGACTAGAACCCAGGTCTCAAACTTTCCGGACAGTTATTCTTAACCGCAAACAATCATGCCGCGTCGATATTAGTTCTGTTAACGTGAAATTTGAATGTAAGGGGTGCTCCACCAACTGACAGAGGTCCTCGTCAAGTAACCGAACCGAGAAGTGGATTCGAACCTAGGTTCGAATCCAAGTCGTGTCATTATTTTTCATTTCCGACATGCCTCCGATTTGGAGATGCTTTATACATTCACACTGCAAATACCATAATTATAAACTGTTCTCTACAATGAACCAAAAGCCTAATTTTCCGGAAGAGTTTTGGATTTGGAATGGCCTCTGATTGTTAGCGCCTTCAGCATATCACAACCGGAGGGTCATCATACAATTAGCAGCGAGTTTCCCTTGGATTTGGTATTGCTAATGATTCCATCTTAGAGATTTTAGGTTTTTCTACCCTGAAAATTTAAACAATCTAATGAAGATTTAAATTTGAAGGAAAAATAAATCAAGCATTAATATTTTGTAGAGGAAAAAATTAGTACATAAATTAAATACTAGAATAACCTCTCTACCAGGAGAGGTTATTCTAGTATTTAATTATAATTATAGTATTTAATGATAAAACTATAATCTAGTATTCTGGAGGTGGAATCTCTCGATTTTTAGATTTTCTCGAAAATATTATATATATATTTTGAATGTAATTACGAAAGTACAATAAATGAATAATTTCTATACTAATAAAAAAATTAATATTTTCACTTTGATATAATTCCTCCATTGCAAGAGTTTAGATGTTAGATCCCCCAAAAGGCATTACATTGAGGACCCAGAGTACGGAATAGAATTTACGGAACAGAAAAAGTAGAAAAATCTATGATCATGACGAATCCCTTAGCGCGATAATTATTTCTGTAGGATTTGAGCTTTGCAGACATTCGTGTTTACTTATATGCATGTAATGAAATGATTGACGTAAATTAATTCAATCGAGCCATTTCTTTCCTTTTAAAATACATCTGAGCATTTTTGGAGAAACATCACCTCTATTTTGATTTTGAAGATTTGATAGAAATTTATAATAGAAGACATAGCATGTTTAATTCTATTAACGGAGGGTTACTTATACAATAAATTAAAATAACGTTTAATGCATGGAAAAATAATCGCTTTAAACGTTAATTAATAATGTTTATCAGTTTTTATCCTAATAGTGATTTAACTTCCCAGCGATTGACATCTCACTTTTTGGTCTCCTTGTAACATTCTTAACTCATAATGGTATTATGAGATTTAGCCTTTTCAGGTAATGAAAAAGCCCATTAATTACAGAAATGAAGAGAGACTCTGAGCGATTTTTCTCCGCGAAAAAAATCTCAACGAGTCATTGAGAAACAGTTCCCTCTTTGTCTGACAATCATGTAATTAGACTCCAATTGGTACGTCCGGAAATGAGTTAAATCACTCATGTTGCCACTGCTTGGACCCGTTGAACATCCATAATCTCGCGTTCCCTCGCCTTCGAACAATTCCATTCAAGCTGTGCCTCTTACACATCTGACTCATCCCTTAGCGACCAATGGCCCCCTCTTTCGCCACCCTCCCATACGCACTGTATCCCCCTTTAAGAGAATTCCTCCCATCAAAACACCCACATCCCTCATTCCTTTATCCTTCTCCTCCCCTCCCCACATCCGGCCTTCACAGAGAGGAAAGAAGAGTTGGACTCCCCCTCCATCTCTTCCACGAGACTAAATGCATAAATAACACACACAAACATTGCGTGATCCTCTTCAAGAATGGAGTCTGAATGGAGTACGGGGGAAACACAAAGTTCTGCGAGGCTTCCCTCCTTTTTTTTCCGGGGGAACTCCGCAATGCCTAATTTGCCTCAATTTCAGACTCCCTCTCTTTCTCAAGAAACCCCAAGGGAAGAGAACGAGTGAGGTAACAGATTTGTTCCGGAGTTTTTCGCTCAGAAAAAAGCATTTACGTTTTTGAAGCGTGCGCTTTGATAGAGAATAAATACTGTCGGGAACGTCGAGCCATAATTATTGTCTGAAGAATTCCTTTGAAAATCAAACAATGCATATAGCCATGCGAGTGACTGTTGTCAAAATTAATATACTTAAATAAACGAGTAAAATTTTATATTTCAGGCTATGTGCAAATCCATACAACGTAAGAAAAATGTTGAGCATGAGTGTTATTTATATACCTCGAAAAGAACATTACATAAATGTTATTTATGAAATGTTCTATCCGTTTTAAAAATTAATAATTTTCGTAAAGTACATAAATGTTATTTATGTAATGTTACATTACGTATTACGTAAATGTAATGCCAATAAAGATTATATATCGAGAACAGACATTAATATAAAAAATATTTAATAATTTTATAAATAAAAAATAATACGGCAGGGATATCGTACTTTGTATGAGTAAAGAAAAGATTAAAGAAAATGGATAAGTTTAAAAAGCAAATGGTTTATCAAAATCCTAACTAAGGTATGAAGTTCTCCAAAAGTAAGTTACTAGCACCATTTACGACTTACTGTAAAAGAAAGACAGATAAATAGATTGGTCAAACTGTAGAAACAACAAACAGATCGAAAACTATAACAGGGAGAACAGTATAGTTTCAACATTTCCTCGACCCAGATTGAAAAGAAGCAAACAACATAAACGGAAACTGATCAACTTATGGTAAAATGAATCGGCATAGGAATAACGGGGAAGTACAATACCTCTAAACTGAAGATTTCTACCTACTGTCTAAGAAATAGCAGTGCAGAATTTATAATAAAGTGTCGCTATTTAATGCTAGGCTTATATTTTCCTTATTCTCATTTAAATTGGCGGATAGAAATAAACGCTATGGTTCGAATTCAATTAACATTAACTTGAATAATAATTAATTGAACATCTAATGAAAATATCAACTACTTGTCTAACAGTAAAAGACAGATCTCTAAGATACCATACATTAAAATCATCGAAATATAATGGTGCACATACTCAAATTCTTATCTTACAAATATACATTAAAGCAACGTAAGAAAAATCATTTTTTCATTCCTATTTCCAGCATTTAGATTTTTAAGCGATGCAGTCATGCACTCAATCTTAAGTTTTCCGAGATAATAAAAACCCAAGTATTTCAATGAGACGTAATTCCTAAACTACCTCAATAGTGATTTCAGGAAATGAAATACCGTTAAACGTTTTTTGAGATACTCCTTTTATTCTAGAAAACACCTAACTTTCGAGTGGATATTTAAGAGGGCCAAATTTTCAAAAGCGTCTCAATGAGTTTCAAAGAGAAATATATTACTTTTATGGGACCGGCTGGCCATTGTGTTATAGAGAAGAAATTTGGAGGATTCCCTTTTTTCCAAATCCGATGTCACCAAATTCCCGCCTTTCTGCCGCATTTCCTTCATTACATTAGCATTCAAATCGAAGAGCCCAGAACCGAACGTTCATCGGCGCCTTCCGCCGCGACTAAGGACCGTCCTATTTAGCAAACAAAAAACCGTACTTACCTTAATGAAGCGATCTGACGTTGGCCCAAATAGCGCTCACAAAAAGCGAAATGTGATAAGTCCCTCGCTTTTCATTTCGGTATAAAGGAAAAAAAAACGAACGGGTGGAGAATGGAAGCGAGAAATGCGGAAGACGTGAGAATAAAAGCTATGAAATATTTGTAACGGAATCCTTCCCAAAGAGAGGCGGAGTGGCGTAAAGAGAAGATATGGAAGCAATCGTGCCGCTATGGAGTTATACAGTTAGAGTAAATCAAAGAAATTTTTAAAAAGAATAAAAGGTTATTTGAATAATGCATACTTACGGTTCATCTTCTATTAGCTAAATCCATGAAATATTTGTAGTAAATTTTATTTACATTTGAAGATGAAAATGAAAAATATCAGGAGTTGAACGTGAAAGATTCTTAAAAGTACTAATAGACCGAAAGTAACTTGACGATGTATTAGTTCTACATACTGAACAATTTTCATGATTGTTAAATCACTTTCTTTTCCGAGAATTTTTCTTGATGAGAAATATATCATGATATCTCTTTATCTATACATTTTGATAATCATAATGTAAGAAGCTGCATACGAACAATAATTTTCTGTTAAATTTAAAGTAATTTTGCATATAACATTTTGCATGTAACATGAATATTCAATATGCTTGAATATATATACGTGAATATTTATTTAATACTTCATTATTTACAACCAATACAAAGCAAAAAATGATGTGATGTATTATGGGTTATTTACCAGTATGCTTGTTTATAGGAATTTGGATTATTTATTATAAATTATGGATAACAATATTCAAATATCAAATATCTCTCTTAGCTTCATCATGAAATACTTGAGCTGAAATTTTAAAATAGCATCGTGGATAATCAATCATTAACAAATAATTTGCATCTTTTCAATAATATATTTGAGGGATTGTTATGCTAATTTAAGGTTTAACGTCAAAAAGTTTTATATCGCACAATTTATTCTAAGTAATTCCCCATAATTTTACACCCATCAGTCCATTCATCAACTAAAGCGACTAATCCGATTCCATCATTATGGATGTTAAGCAAAAATAGTATTTTTAGAATGAATATCCGTCATAACATTCATAATATTTCTAAAGCTGATGCAGATACGAAAGATTTCAAGTATCGGATAACATTTTACTTTCGTCCCTCATTTTTCCTGAAAACCAATGATGAGCTCCGGGATTTTTTGAAGCCTCTTGTACCCAATTTTTCATACGAAGAGCATTTTCAATAGAAGTTTTCCGGTGTTTTAATGAGCAAAAATTGACCTTATTTTACGTCAAAATAGCTTGGAAGTAGAAAAAATGAATGCAGGGATGAAAATAGCTCAAAAAGGCATAAATGGAAATGGTTCAGAGAATAAGAGATGGTGGACCATGAGAGAATACGTAAAGCAAGGAAACGCATTGAAAAAGAATGAGTCGGAAAAGTGAAAAAGGTTCGATGGAAGCAGAGGATAAGAAGATGGAGGGAGTGAGAATTGCAAATGAAGGCCAAGAATGTGTGGAGGCGAGTGTGTTGGGGTCCGTAGTACGTGAGGGAGCTAATAAAGGTACTTGGAAAAGAGAGCTATGGGGGGAATAGGGGGAGGGATGTAGACAAAGGGAAGGGTAGGGATAAAATCAGAAGGCAGAGGGAAGGAGGAAAGAGAGAGAAAGAGATGGAGGAAAGAAGATGCAAATGCAACGGTGGAGGGATGCGGGTTAGAGTGGTGTGAGAGAACGAGGGGAGGATCGCTTGAATGGCGGGGGCAATGCGAAATAAGAAGGTAATATGTGATGTACAAAGGTTTGCGCAAACAGAGCACTTTATATAATGTATCTATTCACTGGATAGAGTCAAAGAAGCCAAACATATCATGAGTAATATTACCACATTAATTTTTATTGATAAAGATAAAGTATATAAAAGATTAGTTATAGAAAGTAACTGCACAATAAAGAAAAACCTCTTAAAAGAGGGAGGGAAGGAATTTTAAGGATAAAATAGAGCCGGACTGCGAAAATATTCTTAGAATAATAAAAGTTACCACGAGAAAGAATAAAAACAGGAAATATGATATTCCTCTTTGAGCTGTATTCAAACGATTTCCAACTTTTTGATTCCTTTTCATGTTGTTGGTCAAAGAAGAAAGGCAGATTACACAAGAGCCATTATACAAATATAAAACTATTATAAATAAGAATTTGTTTCAGGAGAACTAACTTCAATTGAGAAAAAGTGCTCTACAGAATAAAATATAGAAATGGAACGCTTTGCAAGGTGGCTGATGGAAGACAATTGATTGAAACAATATTAATCTGCAGAATGTATACTGAAGTGATTTCTTAATTTTAAGGACAAATTAAAAATCTGTAATACTACGTAAAATTGAATATTATGATTGTAATATTTAGCCCCTTTATGGCTGATGTTAGTCCCTCTTAACATCTTTCTCCTAACCTGATTCGTCATTTTTATAACACAGTGAAAATATTTAATCAATTGATATCTACTTGCTGAAAAACTGAATAAGTAAGTAAGATCATAATGGAAGGATTAAGTGTAGAATATACAAGAAATGTATGCTAAACTTACAAATGTGTGGAGTTGAAAATCATAGATTGGAGAGCAAGGTAAGGAAAGGAGGCTGTGGAAGAGGGAAGAGTTGAAGAGAGGATAGAGCCAACGTATAAATACGGATCTCCTCTTTGCAGTGGCGCATTTGCATAATTCCTATACCTCTGCCGATCGCTGTAGAGGTGAGTGGAGATTCCAAATCGCACTGCTGGGAAGAGGCCCTTTCCCTCCCCTAGTGTCCACCCAACCGCCTATCTCTCGCCCTTACTGCAGTTCCCATCTCTTCACTGCTCCACAATCACGATCGCCTACCCTCGAAAAATCCTATCCCGGAGTGCATATCACGGATTATTTTTTTCCAAAAGAATAGGGATTCTCACTCTACCCAATTCCTTATCGTCGAGTTTGCTGTCCGTCCTTCGTTTGCTGGTAGTCTATCTAGGATGCTTCTCGATGCGCATGGTGTTGAATTTTTAAGGATTCCAGCACTAAACGAGGAACCGTTGAGTGAGCCATTTGGCATTTTAAAAGACTAGATAAAACGTACTAAACTGGTGGAAGGGCATTTTTTTCATCAAATTAGAATTAACATGGATTTATATATGGTTTGAAAGTATTTGTAAGTATATATTTAGGGGAAGATGAGATATGCTTATTTTTTAAACATTATCTTAAATATAAGTTGAGAATTGTAATCATTCTACAAGAAATTGAATCCATTATTATAAAATAAAGATTAAAACGGAATTTATGTTGAATTTTATAATCAATAATAATCGCATAATTTCGAAATCTAATTAGTGTCTATGCGTATTATTTTCACATAGCTTTAGATTTTCAACACACGATTTAGATTACAAGGTAGAAATCAAGTAGTTGAAATTTTTGCTGATTATTTAACCCTTAGAGTAGTCCCTATTATATCAAGAGTTCTAATGTGAGTCAATTGTCAGATTATATCCGTGTTTTTTAAATGTCTATTATCAGTCTCACCGTGTTAATTTTGAAGATACTCTTTATTCCTTGTAGAACACTGTCAATGACATGACATTTTTAAGACTAATAAATTCCTCAAGACCTTTAATTTCGAATTAGAAATTTTCAAAAAAGTCTCGTTTTGGTTGAATGTCTCACGAGAATTAAGCATTAAAATCTCTTACACGAGTAATTGGGATTCATCCAAGGAGTGACCGTTTGCGATAAAAGTGGGAGATCTTACATAGAGTTAGATATATCACATGATTTTAGCACTGAAGTCGACCATTAGAAAGAAGTAGAAGGATGTAAACAACTCATTGCAAGAGGTTGGTATGCCTGAAGTTGCCCTAACAGATTAAAAAGTAACACTAAACTCGAAAATACCCGCTCCTAAATGGCATGAATTAATAGTTAGTAGTCATCTCTCCGATGACGTAAGACCGCTGCCGAGTGAAAGTGATACCATGCAGATAATATAATACAATTCTAATATCCTCCTAATTGTCGAAGATCCACATAATGCATTTCAAAATCTCTTAATCAGAAACACGCAAAAATACAAATACTATTTACTTTCAGCGCATTTTTTCAATTGTTGAAGAAAACATCGAATTAGGTCAACAGAACTTCGGCAAGAGGGAATTATACATGAAGTATCACCTTCAGTATAGTACAACCTGATGTGTGCGAAATTGCTATTAACTCCCTGAAAATCATAGCCTCCCCATAGAGAGTATCCACTAGAAATCCTGTTCCTGAGGTTATCTATTCAAATTGTTGATTTCATGTAAGTAATTTGCTGGATTTCACAGAATTGAGTTGTCATAAACAATCTATGAGTACCTTAGAGAAGTTTGATTTTATGTCTATAAGAAGGAGGAAAAACGGAAACATGTCAAAATACAAGCCACCGAAATGCCTTTTCTTCTGTTATCATAATGGAGAATGTCGTACCTACTGATTCGGCGAGTTCTAAAAGAAACGAGTCCTTCGTAGTGGAGAAATAACTCCCCCGAGTTCTTTAGTCTCTCCCATCGTTTCAATTCCGTCGCTACCATCTTATCCAACCTCATTTTCCTATCAACTGCTCCTCCATAATATTTTTTATGCCTTCAAAAAGCCCTTTCTCGCCCCCCGTAAATCGCAAAGCCAACCATACCTTATTCCCTCCCAGTCTCCTCCACCCATTAAATTCCTCCTGTTATCCACCAACCCCAAGAAGACATATCTCCTCCCCTTCAAATAAAATAACCTGCTCGGTCTCCCTTTCGTCACTCCAACTACTTTTCTTAGGCTCCTCTTATAGCCCTCAGTGGAAAATCCCTCCGATAATTCTCTTCCCGATAATAAATAAGGAGAAGAATATTTGAATATCTGAGGAGACTCCTTTAAATGAAAATAACCTTTATTCACCCTAATGTATTTGAAGACTGGTGGGAATATAATAGATATGATTTTCAGGTCGGAGTCATGAATTCAAAAGATTGCGACCTGCTTAGTAGGCAGATATTAAAGAATGAAATCGACATTTATTTAACTTCTGAATAATGAAGTTGATGGAATAGGTATTTTATATCTTCTTTTGAATCATAAGATTGTACCATCAAATTTTCGCAGAAGAACTGCCACTGAGTTCCTGCTAACATACACAAAAGAAACATATTTCATTTACCTGTCTGCAGAGAAGAGAGGAAAATTTATCTTTTCATTTTGTCTCAGTGATGTTCTTGGCTTTGAGGATATGAATGCAACTGAGGTATGAATGATGCTGAATTTTTATGTTCTCTTGGATTAGTACCAACTGGACTATGAAAAGAGTTACTCACAGGGACATAAGTGTTGCACTTGATTAGAATTTTTCCTCTGTCGGAGAAAACAGTCTAATTAAGGCTCAGTGGGGTAATCAAAGGAAATTAACCGCACTCTTCATCTTCTTTAATCGCTACATTCCTTCTCCAACTCTTTTGTTAGCTAATAGAGATGCGATTGAAGGTCAAAACAGTCTGAATATAGCCGATGTCTGTAGATGCAGATAAAAAAATTTCAAGAAAGTAAACATTTCAGTAGAATATTCATATAATCAACTTAACTCAAGGCTTTTTGATAACAAATTTGCCGAATCATAACGTAACGTAATTATTTTTCAGCTAAGGGAATAAATATTATTTATGGAAAAATAAACGGGCAAGCAGTGAGATATTTTTGGAGCTGTAAAATTTATCATAGTGAATACCAGAGTATGTATGTGAATTTAGGAAATTCATTTGAAAAAGAAATAGCCCTTGGATAGGAACGGAGATACATTCTCAGTATGCTTTGGAACAAATCTGGGCCTATCGTGAGTAGGATTATTGATGAAGACGTTACTTCGGTGAATTCCACGTAGACATAGAAAGTACATACGTGCGAGAACTTCTACCCCGAAACTTCCGTAGGGTACTAATTAGAGGGGAAAAAACCTGCGAAATCGATGGAGTTATATTGAAACGAGTAATTGGACGCAACTGGGATTGTGTGCCGGAATCGAGGAGGGGGGGAAAGTATGCAATCACATCGAACGTGAATGAATAGAGAACAGCCGAGGGAATTCGAGCAAAAAACACACCAGTCTAGCCGAACGGACGGAGTTGCCAGGAAAGGGATGATAAAAATTCGGCGTGAAGTGCACGGAGAAATAGATAGTGGGGAAGCAGAGTAGTGAGTAGTAGGAAAAGAGAGGTTTGGTGTCTGCTCCAGTACTTGACAATGCCCTTATACGGCCCCGTTTTTGGGTGCGGCTCCGATTAATGTAAATGAAAATCAAGGTGCCTGTTTCTGCATTGGTGCGGTGCGGAGAGGTAAAGGAAGGGGCGTAGAACGAGGCTACCGAATTCCAATTCCCGAATGGCGAGAAGTGAATGGGAAGGAGCGGTAAGTCGCCAAGGAATCAGAGTGCACGTCTGAATAAATCAGAGCATTCGGCACCCGGAATTTCCTCTTGCGATTTCATTGGATCGGGACAAATTAAAGCCCAATCTAGGTCTACGGTAACCTGCCAACTCCAAATTTCCCATCTATATACTAGAGTTTTTTATTGCCCTGAAAATACACATATGCGTGCACTTTCTAGAGATCTGAATCACATGGGTTCGTAAGATAAAATTATACTGATAATGGCTTTCTTAATTCTTGTAATGGATGTAGAAAACATAGCCGTTAGAGAGGAGGTTCAAATGACTACTCATCACTCAAGAAGAATAAGATTATAAGAAGATGAATGATAAAAATGATTGATTTTGTAAGCAAAGGAGGGCTATAACAAGTTAAGAGAGCAAAAATTGATCCATTTTGCAATATTAAACATCCAACCAAAGAGTGAGTCTTCTTTTTACTTTATAAAATGTTTTGCACAAATGAAATACATGGTATTAGTAGAGTAGATTGTTACCAGAGAAAGGCAAACCGTAAGTCGAGTATGCGAAAGTTAAATATAAAGAAATGCTTAATTCTAATATTTTATTTTAGCACTCCTAGGAAAGAGAAAAGAAAAAAAATTATCTTGCAGTAATAATTGCCCCAAGAGGTAGCTAAATGATGATGAATGTATTCCACTTTTCGTTCTATCTTGCAATAAGTGATAAGTAAAGAGGAAGTAATGAAACGGGATTAGTACGGAGGTATTTTATCAGTCAAAATGAAGAATAAAATGGAAATATATGCGAAAAAGATGGGGACCGGCTTGTAATAGGTTTACAAATATAAAGCATCAAAGTATATTTCCAGTTTTTGATGAATCATATCTTGAAAAGCGCTATTAGAATGGATAATATGCATTGCGCTACCTGTGCATAGTTATGAGGTTAAGGATGAATGTTTGGATACGTAGTTCGAGAGGACTGTTACAAATTCTGAAGGCAATTGAGCTTACTCGCCTTATAAGGTAATAACGCGATTGGTATGTACTTATGTAAAGTAGCAGTAATTAATTTTGAGGGTGTATTTATCTTCGCGATCAGGAAACCAAAAGCATGAAAACTTCCCCATTATGCCCTCATGTATTTATTCAAATCTTACGCAGAGGTTTGGCTATAAATTGATCCGACAATTAAGGTAATTGCCTCGTTGGTTTACAGGGCAGATAAGACATGAACATAAAATGACCGCGCGAAAATCTGGGAGGTATTAAATCATGTTCATATGTAGGCCGAAAAATTCCTCTCGTGACTTTAAAAAAATAATGCAATGGGAACGCTTCCAATTTTAATTCAATGTGCCCGAGTATAATCGTCTCTTTTATTGCGCCATCAAAAACTAGCAATTTTTTGTTAGCCTGCTACTGCCTGCCAGATTACCCGTAAAAACAGGCAGCCCGCAACTCACATTGTCCCACGGGTCCTATACCTCTTAGGATACGCTGATTTGTGGTGCATTCGAAATAAGATAGGAGTTAACCCACGCTGTTATTCACTGCATCCCTATTCCTGCTCATTATTCCATTTTCGCCTAGTAAGCTTTAAAACATTACCTCATAGAGTTTTCGATCGTATTTACTATAAATATTACTTTTCTTATCGTAACATATGATGAAACAAACTATACTGAGGGCGATGTTTCTATTACATAAGCTTAACGGATGAAAAATATGACAAAGCAAAATTTTTTAATAATAACTTAAATTTGAAATTACATTTCCTATGAAAAATGACTTTATTATTATATTCCCGTTTTATAAGTTTCTTAAATTTTTTCAGACTTACATCCAGAATGAACTGTGAGTTAGACTATAATCCGATGCGCTGCTTGCACAAAGTTTCCAGAAAATTACCCTACAAAAGTAACTTTCTCTAATATTAATTTCAAATTGCTTTCTCTTCAAGCGAAGTATATACTGCTCTTAGAGTCTAGTTAAAATTTAATTCAACTTTGAAATAGTGATTAAGTAATTAACTGATTTTAAGACATTTTGTTTTAATAGAGTATTACGCAGTTTCCCGGAATATGAAATATACTTTGTGGACTTAAGTGAAGGCTCAAGCGCAGAGGCCTCGAAAATTAGCCGCTCGCTCTCTTCACACTTAACCTAAGCCATATGCAAGGGTAACTTTCACCTCATGACGGCCAAATATGAAATACACAACTCCTGTCCCTCAACATTCAAGAACACACTACTGGTCCCTCAGGCGTCGTGTAACGCAGACTTTCTTCCATATTATTTCCTTCCTCTTATTCAAGGGAGCATTCGCAGGTATGAAGGGCGATTTGGGAGTCGTGCGCCGGGTGAGCCTTAAAAAACGCTTAAGAGCCATACCAAACCATTTCCCTCGATTCGCTCCATCCATTTGTGGCGGCGGCGAAAATCCTTCTCCCATCGAGGGACATTTTTCTCCGAATTCCGGAAGGGTCTCAAAGATAGATATGGATAGATAAAAGTGGGAACGTGGACATATGAGAGAAGTCATGAAAGCTGCCTTTTGGCAGAGGGAATTGCCTCGCGTTTCCCCCGAGGTGAAGCGGCGTATCCTTTCCCTTTCAGTCGCCGTTGACACCCGTCTCTGGATGGTCGCTTATTTGAAACGTGATCAAATTTCTAAAGAGAGTCACCCTTTTGGGTGTGGCGGTGAATGGATCGGATCTTCCGATTCTTCCGCTGCTAGACCACATATTGAACAAGGGACATGCAACGATGAGGAAAAAGGAGACTAAGTTATGGGCTATCGGGGCTTTTCACCTGCAAATTGATTCTATTAGGTGTGGGATTTACTGCGGTTTGTAACTATTCATCAGATTTCAGATCAGGGGAATTTTATGATATTACTCTAATGAAGATTCATACACCAAGAGAATAGTGAAAATAATGAAAATGGTTGGTGTAAAGAAAAAAATAGAAACTATTTCTTTTATAAGGAGGAGGATTATTATTCTGAAAAGTCGGAATTTCATGCCAAAGAGCAAACAAATATATGAACATATGATAAACTGTAGTATTGTTAAGGTGCTCCGGAATTGAATCAGGAAACGCTTTTACCCAAGACGAATAAGCTACCCACATAGCAATCCAGAAGCCAAAGTAAAATGACTAAGATAATTTTACAAAATATAATGGTAATACTCATCATGTGGGTGAAGAAGGCATTATATCGCATGTAAATATACATAACATGCGCCTTTCAATTTAACCTGAAGTTATTCATAACCTGAAGTGCTTGAATGTAGTCCCAATTGATTAAGTCCTTGAAAAGTATAAAAAGTAATCAGCTGCTCTTAATTAAAATCTGCATCTTTTAAAATAAGAGGTACCCAAAATTAAAAATTAATACTTTAATATTCACATAAATGGCATCCTCGAGAGCTTCTTGAAAAGGTTGCCTCGCTACTTCACCACTTGACTTGTTTCAGCTTATGATATTCCTCTCTTCAATGCAATGATGTAATATCTTGGGAATAAAACTCGCGAAGAATACTCGAAAAGTTATTTATTCAATGCGATCTTTTATATGCATGATAACTTGTATATTTTCCTTATACAAGCAGGGATTTCTGGAAAACTTTTAACGTAAAGATAGAGTCATTTTACTTTTTATGGTACCTCTTAGGAATTCCGAACGGTAAATCGTTGTCATTAAGTATTATTCCGCATTTATGAGGATGTATTCATCTTAGAACTATTGGTTTTGGAATAAAAATTGATATAAATAACATAAACGAAAAAGCAAAATGCATTCGGGTAGAATAACTAGTATTACCTTCGCCGGAATAAATAAGAGAATTGAGTGGTATTCTATTCTAAAGCGTAATCCGCATCAAGGTGAAGGTCAAACCAGAAGATGTCTCCAAAGCACTCACTATTAACGTAGAACTTGACTCCGTTGATTAACGATGTCGCCAAGCAGTGTAATATGTATTGTCCTGACGTTTTGCTCAAAGCATATGTAAGGAAGATATTGAAATTGCCACACATGGGAAATGAATTCCTTTATATGGAAGTTGTGAATATTACTAAAGACGTCTGAGGAGTTATTTTAGCATAAAATGTATTAAATGAAGTTTTATAATTCAGATATACCATCTAATTAATGTCGCAGGTAAATTAAACATCAGACTTTGAAAATTCTGAGCCAAAATATAAGTTAATATATAAAGTGCTGCAATTATAGAGTTCCAATTGTATTACTTTCAAGAAACAATGACTAAATGATGTAGTCTAATTAATTCAATGACTTTCATTAGATTAAGAGACAGAAAAATGAAAGATTTTGTATATTTGATATTTTATAAGGAATATCCTGAGAGACGTCGTGTTTTTAAATATTTAATATCTCTTTTACAGTGAATTGCGCGTACATGTTCGTAAAAATATCTCCCGTCATGAAAAAGCAATCAATTGCTTTTATCTCGCAGGGCTTAATAAAAGTCGTGGGATTATAAGTAAAGCTAAGTAGGGCCAAGATTTTCGTCATTCTCTCCAAAACACTCCGAAACTTTTCCTTGGGACAATTCTTTTTCTCTAAGTGAAAGTCGAAGAAACAGCTAAAAGAAAAGAGAAAGATTACACAAGAGCAGTTGCCTAAGGCGACAGACCTCTCGTATACTCCTACCGTTCTTCTTCCCTTCAACTCAACGCCCAAAATTCTCGCCATTTTCAGGAGAATGAGACACACAAATAAAAACTTTATCCTCGTATCGGATTTTTCGCGACTCCATTTTTTTCCACGAAGTCATCTCCTCGCTGCGATCCCTATGAAAGGAGTGGAATGACCATCACCTTCCAAACTGAAATTCCACATCCTGCGTCTCCTCCAAGCAGTAAGTATCCTAATTTAACGACCCCTCTTTTTTCGTGCTTTACGCCACTTTCCCCCACTCTTCTCCTCTGCCCTTTTCCTTTCTTTCCATCCTTTCTTCCTCCTCATAAAAGCGTCCTCCACTTGAACCTGAAGAACGGCGCTAATGACTCCTTCCGGCCTATTGAGTTTCTTTCCCGTGTTCCTCGCTGTGCCCTGGGGTCTCACGCGTTCATCCACACTCTCTCTCCTTGCTAAGGTACGCTACAAGTGACTGAGGAAGATTTTTCTCTTTCACTTTCCTTCTTATTCTCACCTTCGCCGTTCGGGACCGAGAGAAAGTTAACGAACGACGCAGAGAGCTACAAGGAAAAAGGATGAAGCTGTGTATGTGTGTGTGTTTGCGTGAGTAATAAGGTAAATTAAGGAAGAGGCTGCTTAAGCCGAGGAAGAGCTGGTTAAGACGGGATTTAATCAGGGTATTCTAACATGAAATGTGATTGTGGAATCTTTTCCTTAGGAAGTTAATGAAGGGTATATGCAGTTTGGAGAATTTCAATCAGAATATTCTTGTTTAATTATCTTGTGGTTTTCCCGAAAGAAGATGAAAGTATTACGAAACTCTCTTTGAAATAATATTCACTAGAATAATGAATTGATTCCTTGTAAGGTCTCTGCCATCACTGCTAATTAATTCGCTACTATGAAAATTTATTAAATAGCTCTTGCTGCGGTTCACATCCTCACCGAAATAATTAATATATTAAATATTTAAGAATGCATTAATGAAGATTTCTATAAGATTTTTCTTATAACTCCGGATTGAATATTCTCGTCATCGTACTTAAAAATCTCTTCCTTTGACATTTATACCTATAACCTAATCGCTTCCTCATCGATGTAGACGCAAGTTATTAATTCTCGGAAAATAGGAAATTAGAAGCTAAATTGCAAGTGATTGATGAATTCAGAGGAACCACGTTTGTATTGGACATAATCCGTTTAACGCGACCCCCTGCTACTTCGCCCGATCCGACAGTAATTGTATAATAACAGAAAAAGATGTTGAGACAAGTCGTTGAGCAAAGACTCATTTTTTCTGTATACGATAATTACAAGCAAAGGAAGCAGATCGAACGCTCAGCGTTTATATCCTATGGCACACGACAAAAGGGGGATTGAAGGGTATTAATAGATGTATTTTCTAAGAAAAATGTGTCCAAAATAAAAATCTTCTTGAGTGAATTGTAATAACTTTCAAAGAGATTCATATGCAAGTAACAGAATTTAATGCTTACTTGTTAGATAAAAGAAGTAAGAAAAGGATAAGAGACCCTAAAATGGATTAACTATCATCAAGATAATTGACCCACATTTTGTCTTAATATATGACACGATTATTAGCAATTTTATTTCCCCAATCAAATAGCTTTACACGGCCTATACCAAAAGCTTAAATTTTTTATCGAAAGAATAAATTTGATTCTCTCGGTTAACTAGATTTTAGGGACGTCCAGAGCCAATAAATGAAATAAAATTGTGAAGTACCTTCAGAAGTAATAAACAGAGGGGGGATAAATGGCGTTTCAAACATGCTTCACCTCGTAGTGAGAGTCGCAAACGGGAATGAGGTATAAAAGACCGGCGGATGTTCAGAAAGTGCGCAAGTGCAGATCTTAGCGAGGGAAAAAAAGAGAGAGATCGAATGAAGAAGGTGAGGTATGTGAGAGCGTTCCGAGGTAGAGACCGTTGAATCAACCTCCCTCGAACCTTTAAAGAAAATAAAAACCACCACCTTTAACACAGTGCCAAGAAGTCTATCCGATTTATCCAATCCCACAACTTCCTACCCTAAACACCGCTCGACCCTTGGATCAGAGTCGCTCTCTCTTCTTACTTCTTTTCCCATCTCCTCGCATTAGCTGGGCTTTCCTTTCCCCTCTCCCTTTTCTTCCGCTTGGTTCGCTCCCATTTCCCCGTCCGAACCCTTTTCCCCATCCCCTAAGACCCTAACTTTCTTAACGCATGGACCACGTCCGGCCGCATACTCCTAGGAAACTGCCATCGCTTCGGGTCACTCCATTGGAATTTCATTGTTTATGGGCCCAAACGGATTGGCTTTACCGCTCTCCATTCTTCAGCGGGGCCAAACTGCCTGGTCACCGGTGGAATGGGTTGGGTTGAAAGGGGGAGGCATTGATGTGGAGAAGAAATGGATCACGAGGTGGATTCGATATGCAGGGCGAGAGGAAAGGTCAATAATTAGCTATCGAAGTCGATAAGTAATGGAGATCATTGAAGAAAATCTCATCACATGGTGGATTTGAATTTGTACACTCTTTCAGAGTTGCATGAAATTATCCGGATGATTTATGATCGACATGAGTATGCAATTCATAAGATACTCTGATAAGTATTAAAAGGGAAAACTGATCTTTCCTCAATTACCTCTGGAATGGGGAGATATCTTAATATAATCAAATGAAAACCATCACCGATGATTAAATTAATTCATTTTGAATCTAGCATTGTAATGAAATGATATGGAATAATTCTTGTAATATCCTCTGTGATTCGAAGTGTGAATTCGATATCAGGAAAGAAATAACAGTACATAAAGGAAATACAGAGACATTATCAAACCCATTCTGCATGCTCTAAACGACATTCGAATGCCTCACAACCCATGAAATGCCCATAAAAATTCATCTAAGATTAGCGGGACATTCATATTGTAATATTCGTCGCTACTGAACAACTGTAATTAATGTGTTTTAAAAGTTGCTTTCTCAAAACCGCTAACAACGGAAATGCAAATACTGAACCATTTTTTATTAAAGTACATCAATATTCCTGTTTACTTCCTAAAAGATATGTGATTTAATATCCCTGACGTTAAAGTTGTTGTGAGTATACGAAAGATTGCATTAATTAAAAGGTTTTAGGTCAGTGACTGAGATGGTCATACATTACACTGTCATTACCAATAAGGTTTGAAATATTTGATTGAGTCAACGTCCAACCACATGATTCCAAATTTTAATCAAAATCTGTTTGGCAATGGAGGAATCGTTTAAAACGTGTTATCGAAGAAATGGATTCAGAAAGACCATAGAACGCATTTTTCAATCAATAAAAAGTTAAACTCATAGGGGGAAAGACGAATTAATTTTCCTTGTTAAAAATATGACCAAATAATAATAAGTTATCTAAAAGTCCTTCAAGATACTTTAAAATATTTCGATTGAATAAGAAAATGAAAGTATAAGATGACTAAGGTTCTTGAAAGGATCTTGGTTTCTGGATTGCACAAAAAATTACATTTGTAGTAAAAGAAGACATTCGTTGATTATAGTGTGTAACCTTTGGGTCATCCTTGTGTGTAAAAAGGGGGAATGAAGGAACAAATGTTTTCATACTTGGTTGTTAGTCAAGGCTCCTGTAACTTTTCCTTCCTCATTTGTTCTTCTTCTCCCTGCCTTTTTATTTCCCCATGCTGTTTCTCTTTCTCACCCCTCTTCTTTCTCTCTTCTCCCTCTGATGGAAGAGTAGAGTGATGTGAAGGAAGTCCGCGCGGAATTTAATGGGATGAAAGAAGATTGGTAATGGTAAAGTTATTGTAATGACAGCACTGAACGCCCCTTTAATGGATTATCCCTGCGAAACTGCGGGGTTCAGAAGGAATGGGAGGGAAGTTTGGGATGTTTTTGTCAGAAATAAATTCGTTCTTAATGCGTTTAAAATTGTTTACGAGGTATTAAGGAAAGCCAGTCAGTAAGTGATCATGGGGGTAAGATTGTTCTCTAAATGTTCCAATTTCTTTCTTCCGTAGGCTCTATATAGGTAAATGATGCTATTTAGTAAGCATATTGGCGTGAAGATATGCTTTCCCGCGTTACGTTCATGATTAAGAGGCATGCAGTGTTAAGGTTCATGCAGCAAGAGATAAACTCTTCTTTTGAGGAAGCTAATTTTTACGTAATCAAATACAGATTCATCATTACTAAAGTTGGTTTTGTTATTTTTTGAAATTTTGGAAGATACGATTTAAATATTCTCATATCTTTATAATTTGGATAAAGTTTCATTTGATATCGATCATATTCGTATCAACTGCATCCATAATCTTATTTCGTATAAACTTTTTCCGATATTATTTTGTTAAATCATGAGTTTCATCTAAAATATACTGTATATTCAACTTATGGAAAATATAAATAACTAACTGATATTGATGAATGAAATTCGATGTCTACTGAACTGTTCCTGTCGGAACTGAGAGTACCCCTTTTTGTGTTAACTCGAAAGAATTATCCATCGATTTCCAAACTTGGTAAAGGTACGAGATAATGGACGCGAGTAAGCGGATAACTGTGAAAATGGTCCTCAACAAACTTATGCAGAGCAACCGGAATGTGTCCTCTCCATTCCGCGTTTATTTCCTCATGTCTCCATCCAATTATATCCCTCCCTCAGCAAACGTTGAAATCTCAGGAGGGCAGCTGCTATAACTTTCTCAAAATACGTCGCTGGTGACTTGCAGACGTCTTAGAGGGCACTACGCCACCATCAAGGAGATTATGGCACAAGTAACCTCCATTCTTAACCATGGAGGAGTTCTCCTTTTCTACCCCTCTCTCCTCCTACTCCACCACCTCCGTGATTGCGGAGGTTAAAGCAGCTGGGTCATGAAGGACGCTTCGAACACTCGCCGAAGTTTGACTTCGGCCTCCTCTCGTATGGTATCTAGGCAGTGCGACTTAGGAGAGTTCTAGAGACATTTCGGCCGCATTATCCGAGTCGCTATGAGATTCTGGGCATTTTATAACGGGAAGTTTGTCTTCGAATCAAGGAAGGTATTAAAACTGAGTAAAATGTTCTTCGTCGTCCCGTCGAATTATGAAGATCGACTCAGAGTTCGCAAGCGGTGTAAGGATGTCTAATGAAGTCTTTAGAAAGACGGAATATACTTTAGAACGTAATATTTCAACTTCCTATTCTGGGTTGGTTATTTTTCAACTGATTCGTGTTGAACATGCAGTTGATCGGTAAAGTTTTCCAGTTTCAAGCAGGTGACATTTACCGAGAAATTTTGCTGAACTCATGGAATGGAGTGGCACATGGAATGGAGTGGCACATGGAATGAACTCCGGAACTTTTAGTTACGTATAAGACAGATAAATTTCTACTTAGCCAATCACTTGTGCCAGGAGATTTAATTAACATTCTAAATCCTGCGCGATCCACCCGTTTTTTCCGTCAAAATATTTTATTCCCATGCTAAACACACGCACAAAATTAAAGGATCATTGGATCGAACCAATTGATGTTTTTTTGAGGGAAAAAAGATAAAAATAAGAGCCCTTCAATCGCAAAAGAATCTATAAAACCGTCATAAAGCAAGTCGCACGGCAAGTATTTTCTTCCTCTATTTTTCGACTTTTATGCCAATACCCAAGGCATAAATCATTCAACCGAAAAACGGGAGACCGAAATAGTTATTGCTGCAGGCGATTTCCACCGAAAACCCGACGCAAGAAAGAGCGCGCCTTGAAAAAATGAGCGAAAGGCGCATTTTTCTTATTTCTTCCGCTAGGTTGATTTATTATTCAACGATACAGGGCGATAACGCGTCGTTATTTGCAAAAGGCAGTTGGTTCGACTCGCTCAGGAAGTTTGAAAAGGGAATCTTATCTTTTCCGCTGCCTTCCTCGGCTTTCTACAGCCACAAAGGCTCTCGAACACTTGGCGGTTCCGACATACGCGGCGGGTGTTGGTGGTTATGCAGATAAGTGCCATCGTGCGATTCGTCACTCGAGGAAGCGTTGTTACATTCCGAGGGTCAGATAGAAGTTAGCTTCCTCTCTGCGGATGGAGGAAACCTCGAGGGGGAGATTAAAAATGAGTTATGGCCGATTTCAGCTTGAGTGAATAGGAATGGCGCATACATCCCGGTACTTATCCGAAGGTTAATTACGCAGTTCTCCCTATTCCTCCAAGTGTGCCGAATAGACCGTTGCTAGTTTACTGAACTCTCAAGTGGTTAACGTGACGGAATAACACAAAGATAGATGCAAATCATGAAAATTTCAATTCTGATCCAATAACTTTCTCACTTCATGAAAAAAAGAGATAAATAAAGCATTATTTCAAGGCTTACTTTAATTTTTAAGGTTATCATCACGCGAAAAAAGTGAAAGACTATTTTTAACATAGGTGAAAAGTGGCTGGTAATTCAAAGAAATTATCCTCCTTAAAAAAAAATTAATAACTGCGTTTTAATGTCTCATAAAATGTTGCCCAATATTTTTTACTTTTACGCATGGTATCGAACTGGAACAGAACCGAAAATTGAGATACCAAAAGGAGCCGTCATTTTGGCTGGAGTGAAACCCGAACTCAGAGCAAAAATTATCAAATTCTTGAACCCGAACCGAAGCGGGAAGCCGATATTTATTTAATTCCGGGTTTTGGTTCCCAAAAATTCTCATTCTACTCATGTGAATTAGATGTGTGATTAGAGAAAGATTAGCTAATGGTGTGTAAATTCGATCAGAAAATAACTATTACTAATATTGTATTGTAGTGTAATGCAATATAAATGAACATTTGCAAGACAATGTATAAAAGGCAAATAATGCTATCATGATAGGAGCGGAAAAATCCGTTCGAACCGGTCCAAGATAGAAAAAAGAAGCAAAACCGGAGCTGAACCGATATAGCTTATTTTCGTTGAACCAGGAGAGAAAACAGGAATGAAACATATTATCTTCTGATGCCCTGCTTTAACGATACTTGAATGCACTGACTCAACCTTAATAATCCCAGCATTAGTTACATTGTCGTCATATAAAACGGAAAAAAAATAATAGTAGGAGATTAAACGCCTCCGTTTATTATTCAATAACAATATATCCTGTAAAGAAGGGGAAAACAACGTGATTTTTAATAGTATAATAATCTCGGACATTACCGCAACATCCCAAGAGCAAATTGCAGCACACAACAGTCCCTAGTATGCTAATTGGGAATCAATGCTTTCGAAAAAAACAACTACAGGTAGCAAAAAATAAACGCGTTTAATATCCAATGGAGTTAAATTCTAACAGTCTTTTGATAAAACCTACTCCAAAAAAAAAATTTTAACATTGCTGCTGATGATACTCTCTGTACTATTTCCTACTGGCGCTGTAGGCAAAACTCTTGTCTTCACTGGGTTATCTTAGTACCAGGCGTAAGAATAGTTATCGAGAACAATTTCCCCTCAATTTTAATGGGTTTAAGCACGCACGTCGTCTCAATGAGGTATTGACTAATTTTAGAGATATTCAAAGCCTTGAAATGCGAAAATTACCCAATTATGCGCAATTAAATACCTTGCAAAAGAGGTCTAACATTATGTACTGATGAAAATTATCTTGTTAGAATGTTTCCATTTCGTTTTAATCGACTAATAAATAGATGTAAAATTATGTATGTTCCACCTTAATATGCCTCCTCTTAATAACTCTCTTCTTAACTACCTTAAGATGAAAAACGCAACAGGCAAATTGGCTGCCATTAACATTGACTCAACTATATGCATACTTTTTATATTTCCAAAACTTTTAGGACGGACTCAAGGAAAGTATTCCGAAATTTTCCGGAATGGTCATATAACACTATATCATTCTAAGTAATTAACCTGACCTAGATTCCCGAAGCAATCAAGCCTGTCTTTCATTGCTAAGATTATATTAAGAATTATAATCTATACTAATCAGTTGCAAAGATCTTATTTTGCAAAAAATGGCTAAATATGTATACACTCTCAAGTCGCATTTTTGTCTATAAATTAAAAAATATTGGTATGAGGCTTACATCAATGACAGCTAACAGAATTACAAATATATGCCATTTATTTCCTGGGGCGGTATTCTCTAAAAGGAAGAGTTAAAGCATCATCCAATGCACAATAGCCATGTAGTTGAATTCATATCTGGACGTTTCGTCTCTTTAAACTTAAATTAGTCTTAATGGGTTATCCTGGAAACTTTTGACAATTATAATACATGAATATATGAGTGAAAATATTTTTGATTAAGATAGAAATGATATTTGAATACCTCAGCACATAATAAACATAAAATCATATAAAGACAAGAAGATGAGAAATTGTTTCTCCAGATATTCAAGATATTCACTAAGAAAATGTTATGGAGGCAAATGTCCTAGAAATTTCATTTATTTAATTCGCTGACCGCTGAAGTTCGTGAGATAATAGAAACGGCATTTTTCTTTTCCCAAAGAGCGCACATAATGTTCTCAGTTCAAGGAATGCTGCCGTCTTCTATTTTTCAGTACTTTATAAATGTTATTCCTACTAATCAATTCGAATATAACAGATTCACTTGCAGTCTTCAATCGCATAATACGTTCACTGCGTTTTGATACGTCCCATTCAATATAAAAAATTTGACGGGTAATGCTAATTATTCAGCGCGGCAAATACTGCAAAGCTCTGTCAAACGGATACACGTGTCAGCTTAACTTTAAAAACTTTATCATCCGTACGGATTAAAATAGCTGTCATTCAGCGCTTTGACATCTCTATATGAGCAGTAGGTGACAATATGAGAGAGTATGAGATATGAAGATGTGAGATAGGAAAGCTTAGCTCTATAACCAATTATGTATAACATGGATGTGAACATACGTTTCATGAATGTTATTCATCTCTTTAAATTTTTCTGTTATTTCTGATTTTACAATAGCTCTATAACTAATGAAGAGTTATTTATTGTATGAAATAGTAGAATTTCAATGTAATTATGAAAAATTATGGATTTTAAACAAGGAAAATGGTAGTGTGCCATCAAAATAGAGCGTATGTACAATGATTTTCGTTGATGTTTGCACTATTCGAACAAATTTAAGCGTTAATCATTCCGGTATTCTCCACCTCTGAATGCTGAAGCGCCAAAAATCTATGGCTAAACGGCCATAATAGAAGAAGAGAGCGAGGCCGAATCGCAACGTTTGCCTTTAATTTAATTTTCCCTTCGCCTGCATTTCCGGCAAATCCCGTAGAAGTTGGCCGTCTAGAGATTTTTCCCAGTGGAATGTAACATCTTTAATGGACCGATAAAATGAGCCTCCCTGAGACATAGCGCCATCGTCATGGGATATATATGTCCTCCGTTGCCCACTTGCTGTAGTAACGGAGTTTGTTTGCTATGCAGATGGCAATATAAGGGCTTCGGAAGTTTGCGCATGGAAGGGGTCCGATAGCCCGCTCTCCGTGTCAAGGAATAACAATGAGGCGCTCCGTGGGCGTTGGAAGGAGGTGCAGTGCCGACGAGGAACCTTCCCCCGCAAAAAGCTGATATTCCGGTGATTCACCGCATCCCGACAAGGTACGAAATTGCCCACCTAGTTAACGGAAAGAGTTACAACCCAGGATAATACGTATTTTGTTTTATATGAAAAAATTAATCGAACGCTTCCATAAATTATATTTCAGGAAGAAAGTGTTGCCACGGTAAACCTGTCATGCGAAGAACTTGCGCAGTCATACCAAAAGAACAAAACTGGTAAACTGCTCATCTTTTGCCCGAGTTATAAAATACAGTATGGAAGATCTTGGTAAATGCACGATTTTTGCATTCTAAGCTCCTCTTCCCAGGAGAAAAATTAAAAATCCCCGAATTAAAATGAAAGACGCGCAATCTGCTGACGGAATACGCAAAATAGCGAATATATTTTTGGTCTAAAGGAAAGATATAACGGCAAATTTCTAGGTAAGCATATCCATCAGATCGATTCGTGGATTTGTGATAGATTTCTTCAAATAAATAGATCGCTATGTATAATTCATAAAACTTCGCTACTTCGAATTCTTGCTTTGCCCTTCTAAAGATCTGCATTACGTATATAACGCCGAATATCTTGGTGACCGTAGAGCCAATTTCTCGAAAGAAGGAAGCTGATGATTACTGACCTTATTACGGCGGTATAGTCGCCGAAATGCGCATTGGGTGTTTTCTCAAAAGGTCGGTAATCTGTGGCTTCCTCTTTTCGAAAGTTTGGCCTCATTCACAGCCTCATTATCAGCCTCATTTATATTCAGCCTCAACTCACAATATTGTTCAAATAATATTATCTTAAAAGGTCTTCATATTTTTTTCAAAACAAAGGTACTGGGTTATTAAATCCATTTTACTAAGAGGATTAATTTATAGAGTCAAAATAAAGAACAAGCAAAATTCAAAGAAGTAATTGTCCAGGCAATAAGATTCATACTAAAGGAACCTTTCTCCATTGATTTCAAACGCTTAGGTAATAAATAACTTTCAATTAGAAGAATCAAGATGCTACATTAAAGTAGTAAATTATACACTATTTAATCTTGGACTACTGATATGAAACTCACTCAGTTTTTCTTTCAAAATATCATCTATAAATGCCATAAGCTAGTAATTTTGGCCAGTAGAAACATAATGAACATTTATCACTATCACAAGATACATTTATCAACATAACATCACTTTTGGAATCGGCTGACTATTTCACTCGTGGAAGTTGAGCAACCAAGTTGCTCGCGTTCTCCCATCAGAGATAAATATGTGACACAAGCAAAAATAATACGTAATAATTTACTAATCTCCATTATGAATTCAATTAACAACAAAACCTGATTACCTAACGATGGAGACAAATTGTCAAAACCGTTCGTGTTTAAAATAAAACTTTCATATAGAAGTAGCATAATATCCTTATTATTTTGTTGTGACGATTGAATTCCACATTGGTAAATTCGCATCAGCTGAATTTAATTCAAGTAAAACATTAAAGCAATATTTAAAGGTAGAGATAAAACAGCAAAAATATCGTAAATATCGAGATTAATATTTTCCTCCTTCCATATCAATCTTATTAGCAATTTCACCGTCTCTGAGGTCTGATTGGTAGAATTGTATCCCTTCGGCCGCCTTCATTATCTTCATTGTCGAGATTATATTTTTTGTACGCCGCCGTCGATTCGCCTTTTTTTACGCGCAAAGCGAAGCACTAGTCTCAAGACACTTCCTCATCCTCTCGAAATCTCAAGGCGTCGCCGAGGACCTGAATAGCAGTGCAGAGAGAGTCTGCAAAAGAGCTCTGTCTCGGTGATGAATGAAGAGCAAATTAAGTTTAGATTGGCAAGGGCGGTTTTCATCCCCATATAGCGGGGGAGACAATCCCACCGAGGCATACAGAAAAATAATCCAATTATTAGAGAAATATTGAAAGCAATAAATCCCTTATTTAATTTACTCCGAAGAAGATCACAACAAGAAGAAAGTATGAAATATTCCATTACTGAAGGTCATAATTACTCGTATGTTGAAACTTTATTAACTCTGTCTGTCGCCTGTTATTGATGAACCAGCTGGTTTAGAGATAGAAGATATATACTGAGTGATAACCTTCTTTTGTAACTATAGATTTCAGAAATGCTCGCATGGAGAATGAATTTAATATCAATATCATTTATCATAGGACTAAATATGATTCCAGTATATTCAACTAGGCACATTTACATTTATATGACCGTCCGACGGGACGGACTTTTATTTTTAAGAATTTTCTGGCGTTTTCCCGCTGTGAATAGTAGTGCAGGAATTCTAATCCAAGAAGAATGCCAGCTAATTTCGTTGTTTATTCTCACGAATATAAATTAATGAAAAAGTATCATTACGTAAAGCTACATAAAATAAACGTAACTCTAAATATCTGTACGTGAGTATAATTTGTAAGCATGTGTATCTATGGATATCATATGTGTGGGATATAATTGTTACTTATAATTTACGCAAACCATGTTAGGCAGGAAATCAAAGATAAAAACAAAATTCACTTGTGGAACAGGTGATAAGCAGGTGAAATGTGGAAGAAAACTGAGAAAATATCACAAAGGAATGAATGAAATCTCTATTAAATCCTTAGATCTCCCTTTCGAAGAATAGGTGACTATTACAATATTATTATTCTAAAATTGGAAGATATTGGCAATGTCCAACGTCGTATTCTTCCGGAAGCGTTAGAGTAAAAGGAGAATATGATAAATAATAGGAGTATAATATAGTCATAAAAGCTATACATATGAAGAGAAAAGAAGCGATATGGAGCAGCCGAAAGAGAGTTAAAGGAATACTTGGAGATGTAATTCATGTAAAGCGTCTCGTATCAAAGAGGATGAGCATATGTTTGTCTATATATGCATATATATTTAGGGCACTCCACTCCTGCATCTGGGCGTTTATGAGTATGCAGATAGCTTGCCATTTTGGAGTGGTCGGAAGTGGAGGGTTCAGTTAAGTGGAAGAGAGAGTTTAAGAAGAGCTGGGGGATTTAAGTAGGGAGGGGAAAGGAGATTGGGTATGCTGGTAGGAGCGTTTTTTTTACGTGTATCCCCATCGACGTGTCCCTCCCGAAATATTCTAAACAGCCACAGTCACCGCTTCCCTTCGTCACGAGGACACTCGATTTTTCTTCGCGGCGTTTGATTAACAGGGACTTCCTTCATTTTCTTACAGCGAATGCAGAAGGGGGATGTTTAGGAAACACACCGGTTGCCGAATGATTCTTTTTTCTTACTGTCTCAGGCGTTTTACTCCCTCGGGCGAGACAAATGAAGCGCGTGGGTGCGAAAGCTAATTTCCAACCGGCTAAAACCCGCCAGAATGTTTTTCCCTCTTAATGTCTAGCAATATGTCATGCGTTCCCAGAGCACTCTCTCTCTCTCCTTGTCTCACGGCAACGAACTCTATGATGGGAACAAGGAGACGGTCTCTGCTTACCACCACTTTTCCCACGTCTGCTCGATTATAACTTCAAATTTCCTTTCTTGGAAATAAGCTCTCTCGAGCCCTGGCCTCACATAATTCAGTCTGAGTTCCGTTGTTATGCTTACGCACGGAATTTATAGCGAGCAGAAGCTGAGACTTGTTCGACGAGAATTAAGTTAAATATGAAGGAAGTAAATCCTTAAACATTTAGTAAAAAAGATGAGCCTTGTTAACAAGGCGTGCAACGTCTGTCTCCCTGATTTTTTGAACTTGATGACGAGCTATCTCCTTATAATTTTCTTAGGTAGCTGTATCATGCGAGAATCAAAAAAGGGACATTTTCTTCATAATTATGCTTTAATCGCTCATTTTCAGTTATTAACTTACTTTCACTTCTTCTCTACAGCAAAAAATAGCAGGGATGGGATTATCTCTACCTTTTGAGCATCGCTCAGTGCAATATGTTTAGAGCAATGTATCGCTCCAATTTATTGGGCTCATATTATTGAAATCGTATGCCCTATAGTAGAATGGCTTATTAGGCTAGTAATTAAATTTAAAGAATCCGCTTTGGCTTAGAAAAATTTCCGAGGATATTTGCTTATTTTAATTAATTTCAAATTGAAATTAGACTCATACATATAAATTGTGACTGCATGACTACTTTAACTGTAAGAATATATTGTTTAGACGATGATGCATACTAAACATAGCGGCATCAACTCCGTTTACTTAAGTATTATGATCCTGAAAATCATCACTTAAATCGTATGTTGATATATGGTACGCTAATCGATCGTTCCTAATTCAAGTAACGCATTTTGTAATTAATAGATGCATTAAGTTTTTAGAGGAATAAAATGTGGAAAAATCATATGTGTTGCCCACAAATCTTAAAAATTCGACATTAAAACGTAAGTTAAGTAACGCGGAAAGCAAGCACGTATATGTCAAATAAAAGCTGAGTTTTAGTGTTGGAAAATTTTTAGCTCAATGGCTGAATGACCCTAAAAGCCACTACTGTTTAAAAAAGATCCCAAAATCGCGTAGGGAGTGACTGATGCTTGAAAGGTAATGTGATGAGTGAGGTAGCTTTCTCTTGTTATCCCCACTAGAAAGATTATTCAGTTTTATCTTGAGAAGTTTACTTGAGCCTTTACCTGTCTATAGATTATATAAATTTTAATCAATCATTATTACTAACTATATAACTAGGACTAACACTATAACAAGGCTCCAACAGCTGATTTTCAATTCGGTAATTTTTGCATCTCTTTCCCCACATATTATGCATGAAAAGTTACAGTGCACAACCGACGAAAAGAGCTCTTTTTCTAAATCAGTAGTGAACCTATTTCTCTTAATTTACACACAAAGCCCTATCGAATGCAGACCACCTGTTTGGGGAACATCATGCGTTTAACTTTCATTCCACTTCAAACAGAATCGCTTCTTGTCATTGTAATTGTGTTAAAGCGCGCTTTTGTTTCCTTGGGCAAATTTACTATGGGTAGTAACACATTTGAAATCAAGTGATTAACAATGATAGGTTATCTCTGTAGTATTGTACTAAATTACTGTAACAGCGTATTAAAAAACATCTTTGTTCCTTTAAGATAAATCCAGTGATATATTTTGCATTTTTGCTCAAACTGTTGCCCCTTCTATTGTTCCTTTAGCATAATACGATTATACCATAAAATGACAGAACGTACCAGAGTTCCATACAATCAGAGCACTGCATCATGGCCACTTCTATTAAATTTCGAACTTAATGCACTTGGAGATGACCGCGAAATGGCCGCTCTTAGCGTGATGAGAAACATCCTTCAAGTTTAATATTGCTCCCGCCACACGATTCAAGAGACAACTGTTCTTTGGAATAAAGGCAAATTCCAATTATACTGCACGTCGTCAGAGAAAATCAACTTTAGAGCGCGGAGCGTGCTTTGATCATTCTCATCAGCCGAACGAGGCAATTTTCTACATATTATTTCATTATGCCTCGGCCATGTTTAATTCAGGGGCCTCTTTGTTTTTGCGCCCTACCTCTTCTCGCCAAAAACTTGGTTATTGAATATGCGAAGGTCGGAATAGTTCACCACGACATGAGAAGAGGGGAGTGAAAGAGATACAAACACATCCAAGTTTGCCTAGCTTAACGAGTCAAAAGCACGTACTCCCCGTGGAGGTGGGCGATCAAGGAGCCTAATAAGAACCGCCCGTAAAAAATACCCGACCGCTAATCAGGCGAAAGTTCGTTATTTGCTTATATTGCTCCTCCCTTTTAGAGGGAATCACGCGCCAGAGGACGCTTACGACGCCTTTCTCTATTGCTCTTCTTCACAGCGTGATCAACGTGATTTTTTCATCATTCTTTATTTTCCTTCCTCGTATGCATTCCGCTCCTTTTTATTCCTCGGCATAAAACCTTATAAGCTCTTTGATTTTAATTTCCAAAAACCAATAAGTTTTTTCTTTATTTTCCGCCCGCGCTAAATTGCGCGTTTTCCCGATCGTTTTTAATTTCGTGTTTTTAATTTAAAGCGGATAGAGGGGTTTCGGAACACAGCCTTTTCGAGTGCTCTACCTTCATAACTGTCGTATACTCGTTACGTAACGAAATAAGAGGACCGATATTTCGAATAACAGGCATCACGTACAGATACATTACACCAGTATGACTGGAATTACGTAAATTATACTTGGACTACAGCTTCTTCAGGCCGCGTTGATAATTCATGACCAAAACCTCTGCGCATATGCTAGATCACGGCTTACTGTAATCAAATTCTACAATATCCTTCATTCATAACTTAAGTCACGAACTTGCTGCCGATGAGAAAAGATATATGCATTGATTTCCAGTCTCGTTAAATATGATAGAGGCATGTTGAGATACATCAGTAAATTTGGAATATGTCTTCACACTCGAGCAAGCAGTGAATAGCTACGATGCTCTAAATTTTCGCAGCGCATAACCCAATTGAGTCCGCTCAGTTTCCGAGTCAATTGCAGCCACGGACATGAGCTACTCAGTTCATACCTCACATGTCGTTGGTGAGGCAAACAAAGGCATAGAACCGCACCATAATATCACGAACAGGGAAATATAAATTAGAGCAGAAGGATTTCCATGTTTCGGTTAGGCCATGCTACATGTGCATTTCAGTAGCTTACTGAAACATTTGCCAACTGAAATCAAATATTTCCACCGGTATCCACCAAAACGTATTTTTTGTATGTATGTACTGTAAACTTTTTGAGTCAACCGGGTCTTTTTCAATGATGTGAATTTCACATCAAACTCAAAAATAATATTATTTCATCAAGACAATATATTTTACATTCATATTTGCAGAAAAGTACACACTTAATACAAATTACTAAAAATTTATATTTAATCCTAACAGTTGGATAATATGAAAATGTTCAATGAAAGTATACGAAAATTAGTGAGGCTTTTACAGATTATAAGGTCATTCATATTGTATATTCTTTCTTCAGAATTATTTCAAATTTATAAATGTATGATTTTAATATTGAGTCATCCATGATTAAAGAACTGACTTTATCAAAAGTTGTAACACTATGATAATATATAGATGAAATCTAACAATCAAAAGAACCTAAAGGGGACCGTACATGGGCTACAGTTAACGATTACTTTAATTGAAATACTTTTCCACAATGGAATAGACTATAATCACAAGTACTTTAAGTCAAAAGAATCTTATACTTAAGGATACGATGTAAAATTGAATAAAGAATGAGATGTGCAAATATTTCTTTGCTCTTTTAGCCTAACATACCAAAAAAAATAAATATTTAAAAAACATAATTGCTGCCATTCACTAAACATCCTTTGTGAGCGGAAAATGAAACTTATTATTATTTATTGTATCCTTTAAAAAGGAACGTACCGCAACTAAAAAGCTATTATTTCTTTGAGGAAATTTCAAAACTAAAGACCTTAATAAGAAAAATAGTTTAGAATGGAACGAAGATCATACCATCTTATTACTCATTCCATTTTATATTATTGTATTTTCGGTTGATCCCATTAATTAATTTGAGATCAACCTTTTCGGTCGATTCCATGTAAGTGATGTCGCTTCTAAATACAAATAAAAGATTAATTAGTTATTATTAGTTTGTTATATTAGTTATTCTATAGCTATTGTTATATTAGCTATTATTAGTTATAATTAGCATTCTCAGAAGTAATTACTTTAATAGTTTCACAGTATAGAAATTTATATTGATTAGAGTGCTTCTAATGGTAGATTTAAACAAAAATTTGATTTTTTCACTTGAGTAATCCAGCTATAAGATAGTGAATTGGGAGAGAGTTTCAGAAAGAAATAAGCTAACGACCTGCATAGGATGAGGCTCGCAGAATGGACACCTATGCCCAATAACCTGTAGTAATTAATTATCATCGAAGACGACTAACTATGTATGTAAGTTTATCTCCGTTGCAACTGATGAGAAAGATCGCAGGAAAAGCTACAGGTGTACTTCTGGATTCATAGCAAGATGCAAGAACCTTTCATTTTCTCTCCCAAGTTTTACATTTGATAATTTCGTTGATGATGTGACTTTTGCAGGAAAATAGGTATGAAAAAAGGTGACAGATTTATGCCGCAACGTGTTCGTAAGGCAAGCAGCATCTTACAAATGATTAGAGTGAGGATACTATTATCTCTTCAAAATGAGCGGAAGAATTCTTTTCCTTTTATTATGGAATAGTACCCATTTTCGCTATATTTTTATGCGTAGAAAGAAAAAAGATTCTTTTATAAGAGTATGCATAAATATAAATTGCGATAATATGAATTTTTAGCATCATAGGAAAAACAATTCTAATACATAGCTACAAAAATACTTCAATCTTTCCTTATCACCTTAGTCTTCATATTTTGAATAATCTGTGCGCAATTTTTATGAAACATGTATAAATTTTATGAAAATAATCGTTTTTAACTTAATCATATAATTTTTATCTAGTTTCATCAAATCTCCAGTCACGCCGGTTATTTTCGTGTAAATAGAATCATTGGTTAGCAGACATGAAAATTGCCGTAGGGGTGAGAAAACAGAGAAAGGATGGGTTATGGGCATAATACATTTCTCTTTTCTGGTTTCCCGCAAATAAACTCACTGAGAAAACAAAAACGCAAACTTATACAACCTGCAAAAGCGATAATTCCAATTTAATCCCTCTTCCTATGGGGAAAAGGTATAACACTATACGGTATAGAAATATTACATTCAGTAACCCTAACCAAATTATTTTTCTATACGCAGTATGAGATAAAACCTCCGAAAATATATACAGCCACCGTTGGCGCTGCTAGAGCAGTCTGAAACTATAAATCGCTTCCCTTATCCGCGAGTTTTAGTTCAGTCTCAGGTTACTATGGAAATAGGAGACAAGAGAAGGAGTCGACAGAGCGTTGAAAAAGTACATCCTGACCACTGAAAATAGATTATTATGAGAAAAATGGTAGGAAGAGACGGAAGGCCGACAATATTGTATTGCGTACTTTTCCCCTTTTATTTCTGTCGGCGTTTGCACTCGCGGACTGTGTTGTGGAATGTCTGATGTGGCGGGAGATAATGAAAGGACCTTTGTGGAACTCGGAATGTTTCTGCGAAATTTCATCATTATTATTTTGCGAGGGTATTCTGCGAAATGCCGCCGCTGAAGCCTTTGATGCGATTGGCGTCTCCAGCTTCAATAGCGCATGACGATAAAATGTCGCTCGGGGCAAAAAAGAAAGAGACGGAGTGCCGCTCCAACGGCCTCTATGAAATACAAATGAAAAGTTATGTCACGACTATACATATATTTTTCCAATAAAACTTTGTACGGTAAATCCGTGACTTTTTAATCCTGAAAACGTTCGTCGATGCAAAAGGAACCAACCGAAGCGAATTACAAATTTAGCCGAAAATAATTCGTTATCTTTATCGGATTTGTAGAGAAATGTAATTCACTGCCTAAGAGAAAATGAAAAAAATTCCCTACGAACTCAATTGTAGAATTTTAGAAAGAAGAAATCTACGCTTGAGTGCACGTGCTAAGAAAAATATTTACAAAAATCTCTGATCCAGAATTAAAAATTATAATATTTAAAAATTATGAGTCCGAACCTTTAAAATTATAGGTAATGAATCACTGTTTTATGTGTGGATGGTTATGGGTGCATGAAAATAAATGAATAATAAAACAGTCGAAGCTTTGATAATGACAAACACCACAATTAATCTGCTGCAGCACTATAGACAATCATAGTCGTTTTTTCAATGATAAGATCTTGTTATTAGAGAGCTGGTTGACTTTAAAATAACGCCTGCATATTTCAAATCCTCTTAAATAAGTATCGCACGCCTATTAAAATAAAAAACCTTTCCTTCGATTTTTAAAACCGTTATTGAACGATGTCTGTTTTGAAAGTATCCATCTAAGATGACACCACTCCGCACACAGGGGCTTCTATAATTATATCATCCCACCTCACCATCATATCGGACTTTATGGAAGTCAGAACGGATCTCCAGCTATTCGGAAAGGTAAGCGTTAGAACAATGAAATAACTCTGATCATCCCAACCAATCACAACGAAATACGAAACGTGGCATAGCTCGTTTATTCCCACATTTCTCCTAATGCATCACTAATTTATAAAATATATCAATTTGAAAATTTTGATGTCGTCTATGTCGACTAAGCTTTTGTTTATTTTTGTTTAGAGGGATAATTATTCCAATACTAATGGTAAAAGCAGTGTAAATAATTAGATTTTTTCTGTACAATCGGTATAATTTTAACTGCAATGTACAACGTAAATCTGTATACCTCTGATTGTTTGAAATCAATTGCAAGTAGTTTTAGATAATTATGTATTTGAAAATTTCCATCAATGTTTGTTTTTGACGCTCGGTAACATGAAAATGAAATTTCATCTGTCCTTGTTATATTTATCACTTCCATCAAACGGTGTATTCTATTCTGAAGACCACTTTTAAGAGAAAAGATATCGATGAAAGATAATTGTACAGATCTCAACCCTTGATATAAGTAACACAAATTATCTTTGCCTCAAGGGTCAAGGTAAGATAAGATTGTCACAGTTTAGATCCCTTCGTTTTCTAGATGCAAAATCTTGTATCGGAACTTTTTATTCATATTTAACAACATTTCTGAAATATTAGTTTGAGAAAATGCATCGAAGGACATAGAAGGTAATGTCTGAATTTTCAATTTTAATATGCCTTTGCATCAAACAACAGTAGGAGTAGCACATATATGAATGTGTCTGAATAGCTGAGGTCATTTTAAACCTTGACACAAATAAAAATCCTCACTTTATATAATTAATTTCTAGCAATCAGTTAAAGGAAAAGCATCCTTGACAACAATCGTACAACAATTATTCTCTGAATCGAAAATTATTACCTGTACTTCCATGGATAAAACAACTGCAATGGATAGAAACATTTTAAATAACAGAATACTACGCATCAACAAGGTCTATGAATATTGCCCAATTATGTATGTAGGAATATGAATATTCTATATTTTCCTGCATACTGCTGCTCATTGTGCTATAGATATTGCACTCATAACACTTTTATTGAGGGCCATGAAAAGTATCATTCATAGGGTCAGTGCTGCTCTATGAGAACTTTTTCCAATTCTCAAGTATTTTGGCATCGTTAGGAAAGCTATGGCATAGTCCTCACTACTCAGCCTATGTTGTTACCTCAGTCCTACTTATAAGTTTTCGGAAGCTAATGCAAGAGGAGATAAGGATCCAACTAGCATTCGCGATGTAGGCTACACAGATAGGTAGACTAACTTAACAATAGAAGATACTGCATTAAAAAGGTCTTACTGTTTCCGAGTATATAGCGTACTTATCCCAATCTATTTCACACAGCGAATTCTTCCCCAAAGCAAGTCCTCTCTCTTTTTATCTTTTCTTCTCCATATTCTTATCCTCCTCTCTCTTCTTCGTGCGATTTCTGCTTTCTCAGGAGCGCCCCACGCATTAACCTTGCTTGGACCCAAAAAGCGATTTCGCTTTGAGGGTACACCTGACGTCTCGTTGTGAGCGAAAGCCCTCTCCTACTTAACGTTTTAAGTCGCTGGCGCCTGTGTAAGTGGAAATAGGGCTCAAGGAATTAGGAGCACGAATTTTGGAAATATAGGAGCTTATCTTTGTTATTCGAAGGTGCGATAAATCGATAAACTGTCACCATTTACGTCGAGGCAACTTTTTATAATCTATCTCGTAAGGAAAATGGAGGCAGAAAATAAAGGCATAGATAGTTGAGAATAATGATTCTAGTTCGTTGTTTTTAGTAGTAAATTAGAGAACATAAACAATTTTCCATCTCTATTCCCATGAAGAAATTTATCGCAAAGTCAGAATGTTATTATTATCGGTCTTTATGGTAGGTGATCGAAGTACGGCTTTTTTCATCACTCTGTTATTCACAAAACATGTTGAAAAACATGTACACAGCAATAATATGTTTACCTCTGCACAGATATTATTGGCTCTTGAAATATGCAAATAAATTTGATGATATTCTTTTACATCATATTAGTTTGCCAAAAATCTGTGAAGTCATGATTCCAACAAGTGCTCAAGCAAAATTCAAAAGTTGGTTGTTCTTCAACGAAAAGTATGAAAGATAATCATGTATAACCCGACTTGGAAAATATATCACCTTTTACTTTGCTTAAATACTCAAAGTTTAATATTTAGAAAGAAATCTCTATATTTTGTTTTATTAATTTCAAATAAAATTTCTCCGTTTCACATTAGCTTACTCAAAATATATAATTCAAATGGATCCATGTGCGACTACATTAAATAAAAATTCGTAATTTAGGTACAAATAACAGGGTACAAATATACCAAACTTTGCTAATCATCATCGAATTCATGCAATTTTTTTATCCTCGATTAAAAGCTATCGAAGCATTTATTTGGCCGTGACTAATTGGATTTGCTAAAACTTGATGATCTATACGCTTGCACGAAGAAAATATATGGTAATAATGCAAACAAAATAGATTTTTGGTGAAGTTTGGGACTTATATAAAAGATTATTGATCTCTGAGTTCTCTTAAGGTCGTAACCTAAGCATAAAAAATGTATTTCATCAATGTAGCTATCGAAAGGAGGCAGGATTACTCGCAAGAAATTTTCTGTACATATAGCTACAGAATATGGAGCAAAGGTTTAAATGAGATATCTACGAAAGGATAAAAACGATTCCATGATTAAATGAGCTTAAAGTTTGTATCTGAATTTCCAGGCTATTTCTAACACCGTGGTTTCTCCCCATCCGGCAGCCTGCGTTCCTTATAAATGAGTTGCTGGAATGAAATAGCCTAGGCACAATGGGATTAGAACCCAAGCGCTGATGTATTAAATAAGACCGTAATCGGGTAGCCATAAGAGAATTCCGACAGTCTCGGAGAGAAATGCTGCTACGAAGGGTTACATGTCTCCAGAGGCAGCTCTGTAATGAAAACGTAATATGGACATTTCCTTTGGTCGTCAATCCTGTTTACCAATTAATATTTCACCGTGAATAATTAACAAGCAAAACAAAACAACTGTGCTTATCATTCAACAGCACAAATGTACCCCTCACAATGCTTATGAAGAGCATTAAACAAAGATAATTCGGAAATACAGAAAACTATCTTCACTAAGAGTATGTTTTACAACCTCACATTAAGTTATTTTTAAAGGCAACCATATTTTAAAACTATAAAAAAGCTGAACATGTTAGTTCATAACTTTTAAATGCTAAAATACTAAATACATTTAATTGGACGCCCGATTCCTTTTTGACCATACAAGAAAATTATACAGACAATATTACGACGTTCACTACCCTACTTACTTTATTTATCACCTAATATATTTAGAGAATAAACATAACTATTCGAAACGATAGGTATCAAATTTGAAAAATGTACGAAATTATGCCATCATTATTTTGCTGTATTAAGCAAGCGATCGTTCATCAAATAGTATAGAAAAGAGTGAAAGCAACAAAGAGTCCATATAATACGGTTAGGATGTTTTTATTTCTGTAAAAGATACAAGAGAGGGACCATAAACAAGGCAATCTAAGAAAAAGCGACCCGTATCTCAATTTCTGTAGAAACTTTTTAGAGTAAAAGAAGTAAGGTACAGCAATATTCCCATTACTGTTCACAAATTATTGAAGATTTTACCACTTTTCACCGGAGAGCCAATGAAAGAGATCGCAAGTAATTTCTATAACTGTCTGTAAGGTATTCAAGATAACATCCCTAAAAATCACCACTATAGACTACAAAGAGTCCTGGAGAAGAAAAGAGGCTCACTGAGCAAGGTGACGAGAATGGTAGTTTGCTATTGTTTCCCTCATTGATAGAGAATTGGGGTGGTATGGGTTGAAAATAACTACATAAATATAAGTGATGCAGAGTGACGCTGTGGGGGTCATTTTTCATAGCGCTGAATAAGAAGTGAGCATAATGAATATCAATTATCGATATCGTTCACATTTCATGCTATTTAAGCCTAGAGCAAGATTGACTAAAGTGGAATGAAAGATGAATGTCTTCTCTAGCCGATACCAAAACAAGAAAATATCCATCCGTCAAAGTATGGTTGCAGAAAAATGATTTCCCTGCAGTTTATGAAAAAATGAAGACATGTATGCAAGAACGTCAATAAATAATTCCAATAATTAATAAATGTATTACTAATATTAGGCTTTATCCCCTCTATCCTTTTTCTTTTCCATTTCCTGCAACCTATGTATAATTATCTTTAGTTCAAGAACCGTCTGCTACAGTTTGAATCATTTTTCGAGAAAGAATTCTTGGAAATTAAGATTTTGAAGTATAATTCGAGTATCACCATTTACTAGTTTCCCACTTGTTTATAATTACTTTGTTATAATTACTGATTTTGGCTAACAGCGTCATCTGAAAACCTGTCACCCTGAGATTGTTTTTCAAGTATTGGTTTGAATTCACCGTATAAAAATTAAATAAGACTGGAATTCAGTCCGATTTAAAGTGGGCGAATTCAATCCGTCTAATATTGATAGTCAATCATAAAATTAACGTTGCTTTCATGAAATCTTTCTTCTCAATAGCGCTTTCCTGCATAATTATCCGTAACCCTCGAAGACAGATTCATACAGCAGAGGATTAACTAAAAGCTTTGAAGTTCTCCAGGAAATCAGGCAATAACAGAAGTTTATTATGAAAGAGATTAAGCTCATTCCATCTTGGGGGAAACAATAACGATAGTGCAATAGAGGGAGATTAGTGCCGAACGTGCCTTTTGTGTCTTTCTTCTAGAACAACTTTCCGTCGCGTCGTAGCCCCTTCCTTCCTTTTTCTAAGAGCTTTGATCTTTTCCCACGGTAAGTCGCGATTATCTCGAAGCGACGCAGTTCACGGAAAACCTTGCTCAATATGCTCAAAAGAAAACAAGAGACTGAAGAGGATTCCTAGGACGCGACTTGAGTTTTCTTCAGTAAGAAAGGCAAACTTGTTCGGGTGAAAAAAATAAAAGCGTTGCTTTTTCAGTCTCTTTTATCTTCATTCTTGGAGCTCGAGTCGAATTAATAATTTATTCCGGCGGAAGAATGGGACATTTTTATTTTCCTCCGAACTCCCCTTAAATTCTGTAGGTTTAGAGAAAATAACAGGGTGTTGAAAACGGCGAAACAAGAAAACATATTGAGAAGTTTAAATTTGTCTCCGTTTGATTCTGTTTCTGATAAGTGTGTAATTTTATCCAACAAACGGATCCGGAAACATTTTGAAATGGGGAACCTCTATCTTATTTATCCAAAAATAATGAAGAAACTCTGCAACATTCGGGAGGCTTTTGTTCTTTACATTACTAATGAATTTTTGATATCTTACTTACTCAACTTAACTTATCTTGAATAAACATAAAATTCATCCTTAAATTTAAGTTTTTTATCATATTTTATTTTTTTATCATATCACATAATCGAATACTAGTATTTCATAAATTTTGAAATTCAGAAAGTTGTGTTTCCGTAAATGATACACATTTCCACGAGTATTGTAGTATGAAGCATCAGGTATCACAACAAAAACTTAACAGAGCATTACAAGGCACTAGAGCCACACATTCTATTTGCTTTAAAAAGAGCCGCTGAAAAGCCTCACTAAAACTTTTATTCACAATTCTAACCTCTCCATTTATCATCCGTTCCCATTCCTTTGGTCTCCCCTTGCTTTTTTCCCGCAAGAATCAACAACCGAAGAAATCTATTCTCTCCCCCAATCCCATCCCAAATCAGCCATAAACCAATCCCCGTATCTCTCTCAAAGTCGCATTTATACTCTTCAAACCTTTCATATATCCCCTCTCCGTTTCGCAGTCCCCCAGCGCCTTGTTTTCGACCCCGTCGCAGATTCTCTCAGACAGACGGTCACATTAATTGTTAACCTCCTCTTTTCCACCTCCCCAACCCACGTTCCCTCGAGTGAGAGCTTCGCAGCTCGTTAAGCGGCATTGTAGGCCGAGAGCGCGTGCTAAGTCTGAATAATACGAGGTGCATAGTGTAGCGTTGGCGCAGGGGGAAGTGTGGGATATGAGGCGGTAAGAATCGTGGGGTTCGGGAAGGGTGCAGCAAAGGGGGGAGACCCTTAGGGGTAGGAAGGAAAATCTGCTGGTGGAGATGGAGACGAAGGTGAAAACTATGGGGGGTGGGGAAGATGAGAAGGTTTGCGGCTCAAGTAGTTAGAGAAAATAAAGAGAATGGGGTGGGTTAAGAAGGGGAAGCCTTGAGGTATAAGGTAGCCGACGTGTCGAAGATGGAATCGATACAGCGTCAAAGCTAAGGATTGATGGTCATAACCAGAAAACCTCCCACATCGTCATTTTTCATCCCATTTATTTCCCGCGAGTTCCTTTTTATATTTACTTTGCGACGATGGATATTTTATCCCAGGGGAATGGATGAGTGTTCTGAGCTATATCCTGATAGAGTGCAACATGTATGGAGGGGTTCCTGCATAACGATAAGGTGATGAGTTCCTGTTTAAAAATTAGGACGTTTTTCAAGAATACTTGAGGTTTCAGTTTATCCTGTTAGAAAGAAAACATTCTGTAATAGGTTAATATTTATCTATGAAATCGACTAATAATATAATTACGAGAGCAAATCATGATGTTAGAAAAGAAAAGTGGAACCCGACTGTTAATGAATTAGAGATCGAAAACGCTCCGTTAGTCTTCTAGGTACTGGAAAATTTGTGGAAGGCCGGAATTACCGACTTCTAGGAATCATATTTCACCCACTAATAAATCATCATGACGAAAATTGTACCCGGTTTATCAACCATAAATTTTAATTATGCATTAAAAAAATAAGAGATAAGTATCCCTTGTAATGATCCAGATGATTGATCACAGATAAATGCGCATCATTTACTAATGAAGTTCAGTATCAGATAGAGCTTTTAAACTTCAACTAGTAATGTGACTGATTTTAATTAATTCCAGCCTCATAGTATCCTCTTTGCAATACGGCTGAGATTAATTACTTCGTCATTAAAACGCTTTTGAGAGCATTGCAACTGTCTCTCTCTATCCTCAACACCTCTCGGGTGCGAAACGAGAAAAACAAGCTCGAAAAACCTTTCGTTATTCTTGTCTGAGAGGAGATTCTCTGCGGAAAATAATTGAAGTAACTAACAAGTGTATTATTTCCTCGCTTCCATATTCAGATCGCCGTGCGAAAACCGTTCGATGAAATGCAGACACTAAATACTAAACTCATTCGGATGCCAAGGAAAAGAAAACAGAGCAATGACACCGGCAAAAACGCCAAGTTATAATTAATTCCTCTCGAAGTACTCCATTTGTAACAAGCCCGTACACGGAATCCATTTTATTTCCGCAAATCGTGACGAGTGAAAAAGTAGAACATGACAAATGAAGAATGCTTCGTCATCTCGTTACGAGACGGTCTCTCATCTAATCGGGATGCATTGTTTCAGAGATATTCATCTCAAACAGAATTCGCGGAAGGAAGAGCCGTATTGAAATTCGCGAGGGAAATTCAGACGCGGCCAACAGAGGGTAGGCTAATCGAGGACACCTGCTAACGAGACCAAGTGACGTTATCTCACCGCATTTCCGCCCTTCTATCTTCATCAACAGAGGTCACTGCATTCGCCCTTTTATATCCGTCTGGACCTACACAGGTACACACCGTTGAACGGTCATCGTTCCCCACGATTTGGTTAATGTATGTCATGCCCACGTGACTGTCTGACTGGGATTGATCAGTGACATGTCGGCTCGGAAGAGAGCCATCACGCGAAGCAGTGAATAAGGAAAGTGGTCAGTTTCAAGGATGAGAAAAGTTTTCTTCAAAGAGATAACCTCCGTAACAACACTATTTTCAGTAATTCAGTGTCCAGTAATTTTATCCGTTTTGAATCGAATTGAAAGACATTAAAAGTGATGTACGTTGAAGATACGCACAAAGGGTATGCGGTCTTCTTTATAAATCAGTTTTCAGCAAACTGTAGGCGTTATGGATCTGCAATATTTTTTTCATTTCATGCATGAAAGTTTTGTATTGCATTTATGTAGACAAAAGTAACGGAAAAGATAACAAAAATTTCAGTGAGCGGATGTGTGAGAAAACAATGATATATAGTCTAAACTGGTAACACAATACTGTGGAATTTATAGCCACCATGGAGCAGTACAACTTAATTTTGAACCGAAATCAGTTGAAATATCCAAAAAAAAAGGCTCGGCTTTCTCACGCATATAAGAGCTGAAATAATTTAAACTTTTCTCTCCTCATCCGAAACATTTTATTATTATATTTTATGTATCTATATATGTACATATTATTTATATTTATTATTTTAGTATTATATATTTGAAAATCAGGATATATTAATTTCGTTATTGAATGTTTTTAAAATGAAACTTATAGAATTTATAATATTTAACGTAGGGGATTCCAAATTCGGTATTTATCAGACTGACTTACCTAATATGCTATTGAGCTTTAATTTATGATTTTTATTTTTATATAAGAGATATGGGTGGTGAAGATATTCGTGAGGAAGGAGTGAGACAGGGAATATCTGCAGTATTATGCAGTGCAACATTGGACTTATACAAAAAAGGAATCTGCAAAATGCTGGTTGGAATGACTTAAATAAATCTACAGAAACCATAATGCTAGGATTTATAAATTCGAGCCATAATAATAAGCATGCAAGAGCCTTGGAAGTATCCGTATCAAGGCTTCATGATGCAGCATGAATAATTATCGGTGAATTTAAGAAAGGGCTCGCAAGTGCTTTCGAATATATTCATCATATACATTACTGAAAGCGCTCTTCGTATAAAGAACAATTCATCACCGGCAAATTTCCCATGAATCCAAATAGTTAATTCTGAATGGTGCAGGACTCATAAAGTAGGTTAAAGAACTGAGAGAATAGAGAAAAATAGACGTCTTGTAGGTCTCAGAAATAAAATAATAAAGGAATAGGGTACCGAGAAAAGCGGGAAGTGTGTTTTCAGGTGAAAGAATAGTATTGCAGAGGAATATGAGGATGCGAGATGCCATTTTTCTTTTGCTGAATGAATCTGAAAATGGCGTGCAAGCAGATGTAAAAAGGCTATGTAGCAAGATGTAGACTAAAGGACAAAAATTAAGTCATTCTTCAAAAGTAATATGAATCTATCTGATGTCTTAAATCATATTAGGAATCTCTAGTGCAAATTATTGTTGTTAAAATAAAGAAGTCATAAATAGCAATATACGTCGAAATCACGTCATAAAGAAGGAGAAATTCGTTCCAATAAAGTGGAACCGCCTTTAGATGTCGATTTTATTCTTAAAACAAAGTAAAAGTAGAGTAAAAAGCAGTGTCCCTTAATTATATAAACAGGAACGCTAATCATCTTATAATCTCGAAAGGAATTTTCTTAGAATTCAATCTTGAACACATACTGCTATTCCACCTTAGGTTAAATAAATCTTTAGTATGATGCATCTTCTCCTTTCCGGAAATAATTGAGTACGCAATCGGAAGTAACAGACGCTCTTGGAGAAACATTTCATTGCGCTTTCCATTAATGTATTTGTCACGCCTAACTGAAGAAGAATTTTCAATATGCTAGCTGCCAGAAGGATTTCCGGACTCAGGTATTTTGTGCAGTCGCGAGAAAACATTTGTTTGATCAAAATAATGCCTCGAAATATTCCCTGAATTAAAGAAAAAGTAGATGGTTGGCAGAAAGGCTCTCCGTGGACTCTATCAAGACACAAATTCCATCATTTATCATTCCTCTATTTTCAGCAGTTCATAATGCTAAAGCTGGAAGCAAATCAATCAGGTTTTGACATACCTTTCTGCGGACTCAACAAAGGAACTTCTAATCTAGAAAAAGAATACATGAAATACTCTGGATAAAATAGCTGTAGATATGAAGTTGTTTCGACGGGACAGAGAAGGTAATGAAGCATTCCTAAAGGTATTCCGAACATAGGAGAATGGATTTATGGAAAGATAACTGATGCTAAATTTAATCTATATACGTAGTATTTTGTATACCGAGGAGCATTTTTATTTCTTAAATTCTAGTAAATTATAAATATAAAAGAATTTTTAAGCGCTAGTATTGAAAAATTAATTTGAATGACTAAATGCTTTTAGTGCTGTTAAAAGAACACTCAAACACGAATTGCAAAGCAATATATCGCTACTCACTTTATGTTCAGAATATCACGAATTGATTTATTCTGAAAAATGACGATGTTTTTTTGCATACTGCATGTTGATTAATGATTTCCTTGGATGAATCGGCGGCGTGCACACACATCCCGTTTATTTCCGTTGCATATGCTCTGAATTATTTCGATGTATAAAGTTAAAAGGTACTTCAGTTTCCAAAGAAATAGAAATAATGGGAAACTACTAGGACGATATGATAATTTCAACTGGAGAACTGGTCAACATTGAATCACTTCACAACGTGAGAAGCGAAAATCTAAATTACCCAAATCCTTCTACATCAACCTACTTAAATGTTATATTTAGACAGGAATTTTTAATAATAGTTGAGAGATACCAATTTATATTTTAAAAGCTGTCATCGTCAGGATTAAAATTATTCAAATAATAACATATATATATCAATTAAACTGGCTCATGCGGAGCTTATCGGTGTCTATATTAATTTTCAGAAACTTTAAGCAATGGAATATGAAGTTAATCGATTATGTAAATCACAAAGATAGTCGGAGGGTCATCATATAGATTCAGTGACGTTAAATAAGCTTACGTTGCGAGAGCTACTCTTTCAACAGCAACGAATTGTCATAGTTGTTGTAAAGAGACGAAATTGATTCATCTTTTATTTACAAAACCCGTCACCAGTAATATTGCCTTAAATTTTTAGGGGAATATTGCTTTAAATATCTTTGAAGAAATACCCGTTTCCCAATTTTATTGTATATTTTGTCCCAATGGATTTACTTTTCTCTATTTAAATAAGTCAAATTATCAGCAGCCCAGGTAGAGGTCATTATGGATGGGAGTTTGAGCTTTATTGATTCAGGAGAGGCATCGAGACAAGAGATGCAGTTGGAGTAATTAATAGAATAAGGGAAAGATTATTAGAGAAAGTCGGACATCTGAGTTATGACATAGAAAAAGCTTTTGATTGTGTTGTATGATATACCTTCATGAACATATTGAAAGGAAGAGAATTATATTGAGGGGAAAGGACGCTGGATAGAAATGTATAAAGCATCTGCATGGTCTTAGAAGAAACCTGAAGAAAACAATTGTGATGAGAGTGGGACAATATAAAGTGATGTACGTAAATGTAAAAGGCGTGAGGTTAGAGGTTTGAAAGTAAAAATATCTATATGCAGAGAAGCCACAGCACTCTAGAAACGAAAGGAAAATGAGAGTAAGATTTTGAGTGGATAAAGAAATTCCCCTTAAGAAAAAAACAAAATGTAGTACGAAATTGGAAAATTGATAATGATCTGAGGAAAATGATGGTAACAAACAATTTTTGTGCTTAGTATTGTAAGATTATGCAAGGAGTCCGTCCTCACAAGTGACTGCAAAAACATAAACGCTTTTGCAATGTGATTATTGAGAAGAATGCAGATAATATGACTGGCAGATAAAAACAGGTATAAAGAGGTGCAGGGGAGAGAAGCTGACAAAAGTGTATCTATTTTATTATCAATCAACTAGCAGGTTAAGGGTAAAGAAACTGGGTTGGTTTCACATTAAGAAGGATGAACTTATTGAAGTGATAAGTTGAACGGATAAATGGAAAGAATGGACGAATGAAGATAAAAGAAGAATTAATGGATTAATAGTTGAAGGAATTAAAAAAATAAAAAATACAAATTCGGAGAAGGGCAGAGGATAGAAAAAAATGGATGAATAACACGTAGGAATTACGCATGTAGATTACTAGTGATAACGAGGAGAGAAAACGTACGGTTTAGCCAAATTTATCGCTCTAAATTTTACACTTTAAAATCTCTTACGAAAAGGAGTTAAGTTAAACCGAATCTACGAGTACAAGTAGTTACATTCCGAAAAAAACCTGTAGATTTTTAGATTCTAGCTCTATCTATTGGTCGATGAGTCTGAATGACTGTTGCTCAAGAATCTTCGGAACAAACAACTTGAATTAAAAATTCTGAGAAAAAAGTAACATTTGACGACAATATTTCAAGCGCGTCGACCAAAATTGAAGATAATTTTAATTTTTAAGCCGGAAATATATGTTTTCCACTAGACGCTTCAGCTATCCTTGGAATTAAAACTCATGTTCTTCTGATACTTGAATAATACATTTAACAAAAGGAAGAAAGTTTTTAAAGAAGGAAACCTGTAAGAAAAGTCATTATATGAATAATGAAACTAAATTCTATTGATGAATTTGTGCTGTTTTAGGGAAAAATATTATTGTACAAACTCCAGGTGTTCCGGCTTAATACTGTGGAACATCTAAGTATGTGTGTTGTTTTATAATATTGCATAGCTACATAACGAAAGTGGATTCTGCTGATGAATGTGTGATATGTTAAGTAATCATATTGATATAGCTAGTCTTCCATAAGCGTGAAACATCATTCAAGCAAATTTCATTTCCTCAAAGGGAACCGAGCAAAAGCAAGGTAAAGGGAAATGAGAAGAGAGTTAGCGAGGAAGCAGGGAGCTTAGTGTCAGGGGAAATTCCAAGTCTGTGCCACCGAGGAATAACTTCAGTGGTGACGGTAGAAGCATTTTCCACGAGATGGGGCGAATCCCTCTTAAATAATAACTGCTATGAGAAGGTATATAACAAGCAGAGACTTAAGGTTCTTCAGCAATGCAATTGAACCTAATTTTGGTATTCAAGCCATCGTACACAGCATAGGATCACATCAAAGCAAGGTATTCAACGAATAAAAGATAATAATAAAAAGATAAAAATATTAAATATAATGAATAAAAGTCATATAATTCGCAAAATATTTTATCTAATAGCGTTGAAATTCTGCTTTTACGATGTAAGAAACAGAATATTTGAATTCTCTGAATGATTTCACGTTTATATGAGTGAGTCATAAATGCTGGACACAAACTAATTCATCACAAAAAAAACTAGTGGAAATATCAAAAACATATTCACGTGATGCAGAATCGGACATTACGAAAAACTCCTTTAAAAGCTTAAATAGAATGTCGATGAAGAAGGAAACTTATTATATGTTGCAACAAGAGTTACAACATTAGATAAAAAGAACAAGAAACTGAGAAAAAGTAAAGAAAAACTGCGCAGTGAACTTAGTAAATATGCAGGTGAAGGGCAAATAAAGGAATTAAACAGGTAAAAAGAAATCAATTTCCATTACCATAAATCTCTCTTAAGCTGAAAATGAGGATCAATCAAAGAGGTATTCAAGGAAGCCGATCAAAATAACTATCGTGGCGTCACACTAAAAAATACATGGCTAAATATAATAAACGAAAAAGTAAAAAATAATTCATATATTTAAAACAGGCGCCGAGGATGAACGACAGAGTAGTTAAAGATCATGTAGTCACGCTATCTACATAATATAACAGAATTTAGTAGAACTGAATTAGCTAATTCGAAAGTACTATGGCATTGAATGAGCCATCTAATTTATGCAGGCTAAAACTGTAAGCTCGACAGAATCATATATTGACGAGACTAGGTCGTCTAGTGCTAGAGGATGGGCCTGATAAGAGCAATACACGCAGATAACGAAGTCACAGTCAAAGTAAATGGAAAATGTTCTAGTACTATAAAGACAAATGCAGGGATAAGACAAGGAGACTTGCTAAGTCCTCTGCTAATTAATGTAGTTATTGATGAGGAAATCAGAGAGGTGAAAACAGAAAGAGAATACAGGATGTGAGATGCAGATAAACATAGTCTGCTATGTTGACGATGCAATGAGGATCGCAGAAACGCAAGATCGATCGCAGAGACTACTAATGAACTCGATTCAAACTCGCAGGAAAAAAAATAAATATCGACGAGGAATTTTAGATGTATGACGATATGTGAAGAGCCTGAGAGATGTAAATTTAAAGTCGAACACGACGTTAACGAGCAATCACCTTTAGTTACCTCAATAAATATTACAATTTATGGAATGGTTGCAGAAACGGTGAAGCATCAGGCATTATAACTACCAATGTATCGGGATGGCTGAATGGTATCATTTGAAAAAACAGATATGAAAACAAGGTAGTAAATCAACAACAACGGAGTAAATCAATGTGTTGTGCAACTGATTCTCCTTTGCTGATCTTTGCAGAAGACACGGGAAAAAATGTCCATAAAAACATCCTTGAAAGAAAGGAGGTGAGAACACCGAGGAACATAAGTGGGAATACGTTAGGTATAGTATGTGGGGTACGCAGCGAGCGTTTTAGAGAACGATACAAAGACCGAGAGGTAAACCTATGAACGTATCCGTGGAAAATAAGGCGCAATCATGAAGATGGGAATACAGAATCCATATGACAGGAATGGATAAAAGTTGAAATGTAAGAATAGCCAGAGACAAGTCACCGGCAAAAAAGCGATCTTGATGCAAGCCTACAAGATGGAGAGAATATTTTTTTGAAATAACCAGGCAAGAATCTATATGTGAAAGCAAGAAAAAGAGCGTATATTTTTTTAACTTATTCTTCCTAAAAGTAGTTAATGTGTTCTTTGAATGAAAATTTGGAAGCCCAAGGAAGTTAGGTGGGTGGTATACCCCAACGTGACCGCTTTACTCCGCACATTTCAACGCATCGTACAGCGAGGAGTCGCTCTCGTCAACTGCGCCATTTAACTCTGCTATGGAAGGGAGGACATAAAGGTTACAGGGAAGATGAATAATTAAAGAAGAGTCCGACTGTCTCTCCCCCCTGCACATTCTTCCACTCGAGTGACGCCATTCGACATCACGGAGAGCGACTCTGTTACCCACGGCGTCTTCTTTTGTAGCTAACCATCCTTTCGTTTCCCTCTGCAGCTACAGATGTTGTACTGTTTGCGCTTCTCAAACGTATCTATTATATATAGCTAACTCTCCGGATATACCTATATATATATATATATATATACCTATATATTTATAGGGGATACGAATTCTGACCATGTTCCACAAGCGCCATCGACTTCAGATTTTTTCGACGTACTGGCCCTACACTCTAGATGCCAGAATAATGCAGACATCGACACTAGCTATCATGAGTTCGATGCCAGAAATTCCCAAAAATCGCAATTTTCCCATAAGAATGCATTGCGCGGATTTTTGAAAATTATTTTGAGGCACTTATCGTTAAGATAGAGTAACCAAAATTTCGGAGGTTGAAGTTGAGGTAGTCTTCTATGCTTCTCATGGAAAAAATGTAGCCAAATGACAGTGAGTTCGACGCCAGGTGGATGCAAAATTCTTCCATAAGAAATGCATTGCGGAAATCTTTGACGATTTTTTAAAAATGGCTTCCCGATAAGCTGGAAAGATAAAACCCGGAATGGTTACAGAGGCGTGGGACCTTCCCGATAAGATATTGAATCGAAACTTTGGAACAAGTAAGGATGGCACTTATCTAATATTATTTTGCTATCTTCTCTCACGACCGGGTTCTTAGTTCGTCGCCAGGCGGTCTTTGGCGCGAAGTTTTAAATTTGAACTGAGGCAGTACTTGGTATGATACTGTATTCAACGGATAGCTTGCAGTATGCAAGCAACTTTTACTCGTATCTATTATATATAGCTAACTCTCCGGATATACCTATATATATATATATACCTATATATTTATAGGGGATACGAATTCTGACCATGTTCCACAAGCGCCATCGACGTCAGATTTTTTCGACGTACTGGCCCTACACTCTAGATGCCAGAATAATGCAGACTTCGACGCTAGCTATCATGGGTTCGATGCCAGAAATTCCCAAAAATCGCAATTTTCCCATAAGAATGCATTGCGCGGATTTTTGAAAATTATTTTGAGGCACTTATCGTTAAGATAGAGTAACCAAAATTTCGGAGGTTGAAGTTGAGGTAGTCTTCTATGCTTCTCATGGAAAAAATGTAGCCAAATGACAGTGAGTTCGACGCCAGGTGGATGCAAAATTCTTCCATAAGAAATGCATTGCGGAAATCTTTGACGATTTTTAAAAATGGCTTCCCGATAAGCTGGAAAGATAAAACCCGGAATGGTGACAGAGGCGTGGGACCTTCCCGATAAGATATTGAATCGAAACTTTGGAACAAGTAAGGATGGCACTTATCTAATATTATTTTGCTGTCTTCTCTCACGATCGGGTTCTTAGTTCGTCGCCAGGCGGTCTTTGGCGCGAAGTTTTAAATTTGAACAAAGGCAGTACTTGGTATGATACTGTATTCAACGGATAGCTTGCAGTATGCAAGCAACTTTTACTCGTATTATGTACTTTTAGCATCAAGATGATCTTGTTTATCACCAAGGGAAATTGCACAAAATATGTCTTCTAACCCATACCACTATTGTTGTAAACGTAATGCTAAGTGTGGTCATAAAATCTAACGCTTGGAAATAATGTACCTTCATTCATACGCTTAGATGTCATTCATAATAATATGCAATTTCAATCGGGGCGACTCCATTGGTCGTTTTGCCTGCTCTTCAATTTTCTGGAAGTGCAGTGTATGTATCAGGTCTAACATTATACCTGCTGTTTGCTAACAAAATAGCGGACAGCTCCGAATGCATGAAACATATAACTATTAGTATTTTATGGTGCTTTTCTTCATTATCTAGGAATTTTCATCATAGTTCTAATTATTTTCTTTAATTTAAGAGACTTCATTGCTGATAATGAATAGTTTCAGTAAGTAGACTCCACTTACTACTACTCAAAGATAAAAATATAAAGTTTGAAAGTCAGAAACTATATGAAGAACTAAATTTGGAGTCAGTGAAATATACTTTACATATTATTTTTATGTCCATGCTCGTGTCGTTGCATTCGGCTTCTGTTTAAGAGGACATTTTTCAGGTAACATAAATGTAAAACATACCCTTAATGAGGGTAAATTTAATGGTCATGAGTAGTCGTGAGCGGTAAGTAGATTCTTATTCACTGCCTCATTACGTAACCATCCCAATACTGTTTAGGATGGTAAATCTAGAATTAATTGACTGCTTTAGAAGAGAGAGAATAGCAATGAAATGCTTTCCAGGAAGCCAGTATTTCCTGATGTAGGTTTCTTCGAATAACTTATCTACCAAGGCTTTCTTCTTTTGAATGTGTTCTCTTTGTGAATAATTCTCTTTATCATTTATCTTAGTCATTCTTATATCAGTCTATACTTCCAGCTTAAGAGGACAAAGAACCAACCAAACAACCTTGAGCTAAGATTAAGCAACCCCCAAAGACCTTATTTATCCAAACTTCTTTTTCTAGGATACCTGTCAAATTTAGGGGAATAATACCAAATAACAGTCTAAAATTCAATGTTTTTTCATGAACTACTAAAAATGGTCTTAACAAGATTAAAACAGAACATATTGTAAAATGTTAGTAATCATCAATCTTGTTCGTCATGTTAACGCGTTTTCTAATTGACTGTTTGAGTGATAAATACGGATTTTAATCCTCTATTTTAAAAATTTTATAAGAAAGTTAGCATTCTGATTAAATAAGTTTGGATCCATTAAATTGTTCTCAGAGTATTCAATGTCTTTTAATAGTCCCCAGCCCAGAGTCTGCAATTCTTAATTTGTGTATTCACTATTTAATAAGAATTTAAAACGGTGGACAGTAACAAAATGAAATTGTTTTGGAGACAAAAATACTTTTCCGTTACTTCCTGAAATAATAATTGCCAATTGAGTCCGTTTTACTAAATCTAAATAATTAATCTTTGCTAGCGATATTTGATGTAATTCCATATTTTTGATACAGAAATAACGGGAAAAACTTCTATCATTCCACATAATATATTTAGATAGCGACCACGGTTTCGGACATGAACCGAAAACGATGTACTAAATGTCCGAAACCATGGTTTCCACTTAAGAATATTCTGCGGAATCGTTGAAATATTGGCATTTACGTCGCAAAAAATTAAATAATTTCTTTCTGCAAACTCTAAAGAAAATTAAATTTAGATATACTACTAAAGAACGTAGAAATATTTAGTGATTAAATAAGTTTTATCTTCGCACAATTTTGAGTTAAAATTATTTGAATTTGGTTGCACTGATACTTTTAAATGAGGTCTTATCTTACTTTCTTGACCAAACAGTACACGCGGCCTATCCATGAATAAATTTTTCAGTGGAATAAGCATCTAAGATAGTGACAAAAACACAACTTAACCATTTCTACTCTGCATTTTATCAATTGCCAAAAGTTACTGAACAAGTCAACTTCTGAAATACTGAATAAATATATTCTTTATAATTTCGCGTAATTATTTATTGTATTGCCTCCTTTTAAAATCACAATCCATGTACTCGAAGCGTTCTGTTTATGACTATTGAAATTTTCAGCGTAGTAATTTACGTCATTACTAATAATATGTAGAAAATGTGAAATGGGCTCTTGAAACAAGTGGCCGCAACTTATATAAGATTGCAACTTAAAATCGTACTACTATCCTCGTATCGGTAAACCAATTTGAATTTATTAACTCAATCGCGCACTTTTACTTTTTTTATTCTCGACATAGCGATAGACTTTACGATGCGACATCTGCTCAATTTCCCGAAATTCAGCGAGAGAAACTTTCCAAATTTAGTCGCGCTGCTACTCGTTGCATATCGCAAGCGCCGCTTCGCCACTAAATGTATGTACAAAAGCGGAGTAAAAAAAGAAACGTCCTCTTTACTGCTCAGTACCACCCTCGAATCACCTCGACCGCATGATTTAAAACGTACGCCGCCCTAAAAATACCCTCCGGAAGAAAATGGAAGAAAGCTTCGAATCCGGAAGAAAAGCAGAAACCGCGGCGTGTCGCCGCTTTTCCAAATTATCCCTCTCTCTCCAGCCAGACGAAAAAATTGAATCCCAGGAAAATATTTCAAGCCTCAAGTCACACTCATCATCATTATGTGCATTGCGAGTAATGGCTGAACTCGCTAAAGCTTAGGACGGAACACGCTATATATAACCAGTGCTCAATGAGCGCGCACACAACACATTCGTACATTTGCCGGCGGAGATGAATCCCTTCACCTTTTATTCCTATCTGAATTCCCTCCATGGGAGGTACTTATCCTCGCCCTATTTCTGCTTCTTTTCCGACCCCTTTCCTCACAAAACGCCCCACATTTCTTCACCTTCGTCGTCCCCACGAAAAATTGAACATAACTCGTTCTTCGCATATTTGATGCTCCACAAAAGTCCCATACGCAGCTACCACGACGTTTCTTCCTCCCACAGTTAGAGATATGGAAAAAGAGAACGGAAGAAAAATAAATAAATGGAAACCTCTTGCCTTCTTTGCCCCACCTCGCCTTTCCCTTTTTCCCCTCAAAAAATCTTACGAGACTCACCTTCCCATAATTCATCCTGTTTTCCTTTCTCTCTCTCTCGCGGCATGTCATTCTTGCGGCGGTGCACGAATGCCGATCTTCTTTTCCATCCAAATGGGACGAATAAGCTCACTGAGTGGCACGCTATTACTCTTCCAACAGTCGTTCCGAATTCCCTCCACTTCCACTGCTTCTCCGACATTTCTCTCTCCCGCTGCATTTACCCGCCATACCATATTCCGATACAACGGCCGGAAGCTTATGCCGAATGTAAAAATATTTCCTTCCGCTTTTTTCTTATCTGGCAATCTTATTGAACTGAGGAGCTATATATCATTGCTGTAGATCTTTTACCCTTCCTCTTGGCTCCAAAACAAAGCAAGAGCGACATTTCGCAACACATTGCGAGTCATTTCATCTATGTCATTTTCTTTACGATGGGAAATATTGTATTCAAATTTGATTAGGCTTTCATACATTCCATTCTGCTCTATTCAGTGGCTCATAATATGACGAAACCATATCATTATTTTCCTGCTTTTCCATCTCGTGACCATTTTGAATCCTTTAAAGAGGTTGTTCAAATTTTGGACGGTCAGTATAATACGAAATGATTTCAGCGGATAGCCATTCACAAACTCATGATATAAATGAAATAGGGAAGAATATATTACGAAAGCTGAAATGACAACTCGGATTCATTTTCTAAAGGAAAAGCACGAACTTTAAAGCAGTTTTAACAAGTCAAAATTTAGGAAAAATCCTTTATCTTTCTTTATTTATTTTTGAAAGGAGTAATATATTTTTATGAGACTAACAGATAACCCTCGTGGCCTTAGGGACGAATACAAAAATTGTTCTTTTCATGTTAAATTTGAATTCCTAACAAATCGAGAAATCCTTTTTATGATCAATTTAAATTAATCTGTTTAAGCGTTCTCAAATATTCCGTCAAAGTCAGACAATTTCAAACTCGGGGGATCGAAGTGACACTCGTAGCGGCCAGAGATTAAGGGCGAATATAACCCTTATGGAAGATAACGTGTTAATGATATGGCTGATTTTAACAACGAGAAGCCACCGAAGATAACTCTAATTTACTCCTGCAACATCACTTAAAGATAGGACTCAGTGATTAAGGAAAGTCGATTTTCAACTTTATCAGTATACGTATATTCAGTATACGCTCTTTAATATTCAAGGATTATTCTCGATGTGTTGACTGGTCTAACAGGTTGATCCTTTTAACGTTAGTCGGAATTTATGGTAATAATATATTTATTTTCGTTCCTGGGTTTTTATGATATATTCCAGGAACTTTATTCCGTATTTTCAGTTATCTTACGTTATTCGGTCAAAATACAATCACGCGACAGAAATCAGCTGAAATGATGATGAAAAAATCCAGTCATTACGATATCTTTATGAATATGATCAACTAAGGACTAAGTTCGAAGGTACGCCCAGGTACAAGCAATATCTGTGCTAGTTAAGCTACAAAAAGAAGACCTATCATCCCCTCCCTTGAGACACTTAAACAGAAGAACGATCTCAGAAATAACATATAAAATACGGTGAAAAGTATATCTGAAGTGAAAAATCCATAGCGTCACAAAAGCTAATAACAACGACTCAAGAAAGGTTTAACAGAAACTGTTGAATTCCTTAATGACAGAAAGGTGCGATGAAGAGCCTCAGAGACCTCAGATCCAAATTAAGACTGTAAAATGTCTGATCATTCCTTAATTGTTGCATCTCGATCAGTATTTAACAAATTTAGTGGCTGAGACTGAAGCAACGGTGATTTATAGCTAGGTTACTTTTAAATAAGACTAACGGGAAAGATACCATTAGTGAAAAGTAGTACCAGATTAAAACCAGATTAACAATAAGTACTTATGAGTTTAACAAATTTCATTAACTAATACAAAAATTTTCAGTTAAAATATATGACTTTCAGTATTGTTAGCATTAAAAATTTAAAGTAAGATATTGGGAATATATAGATACCGAAAAACGTGCTAAATCTAATTTAACTACACAGCGTGTTTTGTATGCGATAGGGAATCAATACATTCTTTGGTTTTCATTATGGAAGAATTCTATAAACACGAATTTTTGAACTTGTCCTCTACCTAACTCTAATTATTCCGAAATTTTTCTTTCATTTACATGAGAGAATACATGTACATGTACATGTTCAAGAGAGTTATTGAACAGCACTGTTTCGACCAACTTGGATCTTACGACGACATCAAGCTAATTTAATTAAAGTTACCATGAAACACAAGAGAGCTTTCATAAAAAATTCCATAAATTTCTTTCTAGTGATAATAGCGTTCTTGGTTACTGCGTGTGTGGATATCAAGTTTGAGATCTTACATGTCGCGTTATGAAGTTCCATCCACGAAGTAAAAACCATGAAGGTAAAATTTTTTATTTGATCCTATATCTGCGATATAGGTAGAAGTGGAAATATCCAAGAATAGGACAGAAGGAATACATGAGATTTTAATAATATTACACAGTATTTTTTGCAATTTTCATTATTTAAATATAATTCATCATTTTACTAATGTTTATTTTGACCCAGTAAAAATGAACGTTTTTGCTGAATAAGGAAAGAAAAATCTCGGTTATTTTATATTCCATGCCAATAACTCATTACGTGCATTACGCTTCAGCCCAGAGAAAGTGAAACTGTTTATCGATTTTTTTTCCTGAAAATGATTTTCTTATTCCTCATCACGCGATACAGAAAAAGTGGAACGAATGATTGATGGAAACGTTTTTTTATTTTATCTGTGCATCGAAATGGTAGGTTTCAAGAAATTGAAATCCTTCCTCTTTCGATTCAGGGCTAATTCGACGTGTTTATGTAAATATTATGGCTGGAAAATTACTCACAATCTTCTCTCCAAGAGGTTATTCAAGGATTTGTTATTCATGAAACTGTAAATATCTTAAATGAATCCCTCATCAATTGGTATTATTTAGATGGATTAACGGTAAGAGCATAACACCTTGGGACAAAGCGTTTGAAAAACCTTTCAGTGTGCTGATGAAAAATCATCTATAGAAGGCGTCTACCGAAAATATACTCATAGAACACATGATGATATAACAAAATATATTTGGCTAATGTCTAATGAGACTGAAATATTATTTACTGAGGAATTCAAAATATGACAATTGCATAGAAACTGATATAATGACTGCTCTTAATTTTCCTTTCTTTAAAGGCGTATTAATAGAAGCTCGCTGAAGGTGATCAAAGTAAAGCGCTTAAATGAAGATTAAATAAATTTCAAAGAATAGACCTATTTGACTTCCTTTAAAAAGAGCAAAATGTCACACCTGGAATATCAGAATGCTGTGAAAACACGTTTAATGCGATATGAGCTTATTTGGCCATGATTACCTCAAATTATAAAATATCAGCGACCCCTCTCACAGCTTTTTTTCCTTTTTACACCGTAGGAAAAGAGCAATCGCGATAAGATAGGAAGAACATTTCACCTCGCAGCTATTCAAAAATACGCTTAAATGATTTAAGCGGAAAAAATCCGAAGGAGGTCTCCCCCGAAACATGCGGACCGAAAAAATAAACGTACAGAAAATGTTAGAAACAAAAATACTCCAATTCACATGGGAACAACAACGAGAGAAATTAGCGGAACCGGCTATCAGAAAAATGAAATCCTGGAGGTGAATTTTTATCCCACTTTTGTGAGAGAAAAAGTGAGTCGAAAGATAAACGTGGCCGTTTATGATAAAGAGGGAGCCAATATAAACTCGACCCTTTCCGTGCCGTCGCCCGTGGGGAGATGGGAATCTGCCACTTCTGACCCGTGCATATTTCGGCAGTCTGTTGTGTGATTACAATCGCGAGGGAGACTTTTTGACCTCGAAACAGAGGAAAAAAGAAAAATATCGAGGGAAATCCGTTCCCAGGAGGGAGTCACGACTGGAGGCTAAGAATTGAGACAGATCTCGTGTCGGTGACCGTACGATTCCAATTGTGTTTTCATTTCCTGGCCTTAAAATACTTATTTTTAAGAGAGAGACAACGAAAAAACGAGAGTACTTATCCACAATTCTCAACTCAATGTTTCATCCGTAAATGTTGCAATCACTTCTTAAAACTGAAATGCACAAAATATTTTGCTATAGTTGAACAAAGCTAATTCTGCTCCATTAAAGTGATAAATTTTAATACGAATAGCTAAAGCTATATCCCTCTATAGAAAGTTTTTTGTAAGGTATATAATAACGCATGAAATTTCGAAACCGCTCCTAGCAGTAATTTTTATATCCCAAAGAATCTTATGCAAAAGAGCTCAGCTTTATTAAGATTAAAATGCGATCATCTAAACTCTCATATTCTATTACTTTATTTTTCTCATCATTAGAAGATTTATGAATATAATTCTGCTTAAATTAGAAAAAAACGAAAGGAATTCTTCAAAGCTCTAGCTAACCTTAATCAAGAATAACAAATCAAAATGAATGTCACTTCATACACCAAGACAAACTCTAATTGGGAGAAGTTGATTAATTTATCCTTTAATCGAAGTTCTCATAACAATATCAACAATGATTTATGATACATATTTACTAGCTGAAAGCAAAACATTTTTCAGAATAAGATTATCGTTGCCAAGAAAAATTTTAGATTTTAATTTAACCGGTGTTAAGAAATGATGTTCACTAGCACACACTGAAGAAAAATTCTTCTTTGCGTATACGTACGAAATTATAAAAGAACTAATAATCATCAGCTTAAGTAAGGTCTGTGGCAGCTCTTTTCATAATTTATATGTTAGCTATCTGATTCTTGATGAAAATTTTCAGTTTGGAATAATTTTTCTTCAAATCATAAAATTAATAACTGATTCAATTCTAAGTAAAACTGACAACTGAATAATTACGTTTTGCCTTATTACTGTAAGAAAACTTAGTTTTAAGACATTCTTCAAGAAGCATACTGAAAAATCTAGATTAGTATATGTCGTAATATACCTAAGGTTACGAAAGGAAGATGAAAACAAATACCTCCACGAAGTCTTATATTAACAATAATGTAGATAATTCTTCAGATGGATCAATATAATTGTTTGATAGCCTAGTACGATATTGTTACTAGGGCTTATAAATATATCATGAGGAAGCTACGTCATACTTAACAGGATTTTAAATACTTTAAATGTGCTAAGCTAAAATTTTCAGGAAAAGTTCTAAGAAGACTGTACTTTCTGACATAAAAATTTATACTAGAAAAATAAGGCCTTCGTAGGAAATATAGCGTTATAGAGCAAATATAGAGCGTTTTGGAACATCGGAATTGGAAATGCCTGGTCAGATGGTAAAGAAACTCCTCAAAATTTTTATGACTTGAAGTAAATTTTTATTTACTTGAAAATTGAACCTTGTAAAAGTTTTGTGTTCCTTCCAACGAATTCTTTTGCAATACAAATTTTATGGATTACAAGTTCCTAAACAGGTGTAATTACTTCAAAATTTTCAAAGCAAATATAAACAAGATGCTTATAAATTGTTAATAATTGGTCTAAAACCATGAATAATACCCTAAAATACGTCTAAACTTTAATACAATAGCTGCGTACACCATCGAAATTAATTTATGAATTATTAAACAAAAAATCTAAATTATGGAGACAGTATGATCCTATTAAACGATAATTTTTCAAAGTTCATATCTTTGTCGTAAAATTTTTCGATTTAGGAGTTTTTTAAGCCCATGCTCATGGCAGTCCTGTACTACGATTACGACCGCTCATAGCTTCGCATGAGAAACACAAAAATCCTATTACTAAAAATCGCAAAATAATATCCTCTTCAGAAATGAGAAAAATTTGAATTTCATATCCTTCCGTGCTACGATATAAAGAGGACCGAATTCTCCTATATTTTCCGAAAGCCAAGAGGACGCAGAAGTCCTAAAATATGAATAAAAGAAATTCCTACTTAAGTCCATCCACACACGTGGGTCGTGCATATGTCCCCAAAGACACCCTGCAACGTTTTGTTCGGGATAGTTTTTGCATTGCGTAAGGTGAAGACATTTATTGTCTCCGAGCGAGCTTTACGGCCTTCAGCATGTCCCCTCTATTTCCGTGCTGCACTATGACGATCCTGGAGACGGTCTCTACAGCCAGATGGGATCGCGTGACTCTCCGATGGGAATCTCTCCCTTGTCTGCCCCGCCACAACTTCCTCCCCCCCATCAATCTCACATTCTCTACATCCATACAACTACTACGACTCCCCCCATGGTGTGGGCGAATGCCCAGCCAAGACCCGCCCAATAACCATTTATCCTCCCAAAGATATCCTGCTTTTCAAACATTCCCTCCTTACCCCTCGCCCTCCATCCATTCTGAAATTTCGTGAGCATAGGGCAAAGGCAAACAGAACTATTTTATTATTCATGAGTTACACGGGTAGAAGTTCCTTTTTTTCCTTCTTTTTGGGGGGTGATTGATAGACGCGAGGATTGTTATCTATTGCACCGTGTACGCCGGGCGAGTTCTGTATATTTCTTTTTGGCTTGGTTATTACTGTTAAGTGGTGCTCGAGTACCTGATTCGTGCATCCAGATAGGGATCTACCCTCTACTTTTCGTTAATTCCGAGGGACTAACGGTTCTGGCACCATTAACGAAACCTATTCCTTAATAGTGTTTAAGGGCTGAAAATGCGTAATTGTGGTGTTAAAAATGTATAGAGCCTTTCTAAAAATGAAAAACGCTACTTTGATTAAAAGGACTGCATCATCAGACAGCTTTTTCCTTAATTACTGTTAATGTAATTTTGCTCCTCTAAATAAGTAATAAATAAGAAGAAACAGAGGGAAGCGAATGTATATCCAAACACGCCATAAGACTAACTGCCGTTAAAAAATATTGCCTATTGCCTCACAAAAAATTTTCCCTTCACATTAAAACTCTTACAAAGTTTCGTAGGCTTGTTTTTCTGGAATTTTATAACACTTCATCTTTATAAGTATCATTATTACATTTAAATAGTTTCAGTAATGGCAATAGATAAAATGAAAGTAAAACATATTTAAAGTGGTAAAGCTAAAACGGTGGGAATATAAAATGTATTTGAATGTACACATCAACATAGAAATTATTTAAATCGTGAATCCTCTTGAAGAAACAAGTAACTCCTTAAGTAATTTTTTTCAATGTGTTGAATAGCAATTATATCCTGGACTTTCGAATATGCACCATATTTTTCTACGTCTATATAAATACCCTGCAAGCCGCCTTTCGGCGTGTGACAGGGGGTGTAAATACCGAACGATTGAGCTTCTTTTTTAACCTATTATTAACGCGTATTGTTCGCGGAAAGAATGAGTGCTTAAAACGATTTGTTCTAGCATCTATTCCCTTATTTCATGCTCATTGCCGGATCGGCGGAAGTAGCAGGGGGTTCGCATTGTATTAATTACGTCTTCTGTATACGTGCTGTCTCTAAACTTACCAAGCAATCTCAGTCTAGCTTCTAGTCATCTTCCTTTCAAGAAATCCCAACCTGCGTCCGAAAGTATCTTCGTAACGCTTGCCATTTTTTAAGCATTTTTTAATAAAACGTATTGCTTTAAACTGTTCTTTCTCAAGTTTATGGGTTCCAGTTCATTCACTGGATCCCACATTCTTACCACACATTCAAGATGGAGCCTGACCAAGGTTTTCATCGCATCTACCGACAATACGCTCATAAAGCGAAGCTTCTTACTTGCTTACAGATTCTTCATATGTGAAAGCTTCAGTTTAAGTTATTTGTGAGAATCATCCCAAGATACTTATTTGATTCGACTAAAAATATGGTTACTCCATTTATTATATACGGGTAATTCTGACGCAAATGCTACATTTAGAAGGAATTTACAACGGAGGATTTACTCACATTGAGCTTTAGTTCCGATTTTTCCCATTTTTTTATATTTTAAATTTGCCATTACCTTCTCTCCCGGAAATCTCTCTTCCTACCAAAGTATATTCCAATTTCTTCCTCATATGCGGATCGATGGGCTTTTTGTACTACGGCACATGCATTCTAATGATACATTATGCATAAATATATCTTCCTAAAAATCTCCATTCGCAAACAAATTATGACAGAGAAAAGATCTTACTGTATAATTTATAATTTTGGCTCATAGACGACTTGATATTAGGTTTGAAACGAGTAAGATGGAGATAAGCGTGATGTATGCTAATTTATAAATTCTTTTTAGAATTCAAAGAGGGTTCGATTGTCGTTATTTGATTCGCAAAGAGAATTCATTTTGAGTGCCTACGTGTTATAACTTTGAATTGATTATTTAATAGTAAACTGCACCTTATTTTGTCGCCGATAAAAGCATGAAGTTCAGAAAATATTGCACTTCGTCATTTTTCAAGCAGATATGAGTAATTTTTACAGTCACAAATACAATTGGATATAAACTGAATCAAACGGCTTAATCTCTTAATCATAATCTTAATCTTATTTAAAGTAATTAAGAGTCGTTGAAAAATTAATACAGCACATCTTGACTATTTTAGAGACCAATTCATTATATCGGGTTCGCTGATTGAGTAAAATTCCTTGATTATAAATCTGAAAAACAGGTAATATCAGACAAATATCTAGATTGACATATAATTTCCTTAATCCGGCTATATTTCAGAGATTTTAAATGACATATTCTTACTTATTGTTTTCACAAAGACATTCATATGCGAGACTGTTAAAATAATTCTCTCAATTTCAGAGCTAAGATATATATATTCATGTGTATTTTTATGGCGTGCTTATTATGATCATATTGCATTAAAAAGAAACTAATGAAAAAGTCTAACCTCACTCTAGATTGAGTCGTTAACCCAAGATCAGCAACATCAAACATTTCTAATACATTAAAAAAAGAAACGACCAATCCAACTATAGAAGGATATTAAAAACCTACAAGGAAGTTAATTACCCGGTATTTACAGCGCAAGGACTTGATCTCATTATTCTTCCAACTTTCTATTAATGTCTGCAAACTTTGCAAAAATAATCCTCCTTGAATTTCGTGGAGAAAAATGAAATGCAAACCTTGCTAATTGGCTGCTCAAAAACGAAAACTAAGCGCTTTGTGAGATCAGCGATAAAAATGTATGGAATTTACCTCGGAGAGATTTTCATGTTCTATAGAGACAAACAAATGAAAATAAGAGGAAAAAATGTCCAGATAAGACGCGTAAGAATGATATCATTCCGCTCTCGCGAAACCTCAGAACACGCTAACCAAACTAAATATTAGTTTGTAGGCGAATTCCGCTGCACGAGCAGAATACTGAGAGGAAATTTCGGAGGAGAGATTCTGAAGACGTCTTTCGTATGGAAAAGCTAGGATCTACTCCATCCCGAGGAACAAGAAAAGCGAGTAAGAAAACGAGATTACAGATACAGAAGGCGAGATATCACCATCCTTGCCTCTGTCTTTGCTTTATATCCTCCTTCCCTCAATTCTCTCCCATTCTGAATCGTGTTTAAGGACCGAAATCGAATATCTGCATATCATACTGCGTGGAATAACAAATCAAATCATGACGTTGCCGTTTTTCCTTTAATTACTCTAAACGCACCAATTGAAGGAAATACATCTCTTTCTACAGATTCATACTGAACGTTATTTTCTGTAGTGAATATTGAAAATTTCAATACTCATTGTACTAGTTGATTATAAATGATAAATCGATGTAGACAAATCATAATTTCCATACGATTTAATTTCTAAAAACAAAAACGACCGGTTACAGTCAAATTGCCATTCTCAGTTAATTTACTTGATTATGTTTTTACTCGAGTATTGTGGAAATTATAGGATTTTCTTTATCTTGATCATATCTTTTCACGAAATCCAGCCATCGACGATGGAATGCAATTAATTGATTATTTTCAAATTTGCTAAATAATTCTATCTGGCCTTTTTTCTTTAAATCGTCGTTCCTCTTTGTCTAATGTGCAACAAGATTTCCCAAAAACTTCCACTCGTTTGTTTATAAGACCACAGTGAAAATATTATGTACATCCTTTTAGATCATTCAAGGAATTTGATTCCTTCACTAATATTATGGCTCTCCCTCGCTCCCATTCTCCTTCACCAAATTCCTTCCTTCCCTATTTCTCCCTATCGTCCTAACTTGGGCACACCGCAAAACCCAGTCTCATTCCCACGCCCTTCTCCTTGGGGAATCTTCTCCACAGCCGTTTGGAGGAAGGAAGGAGATGAAACCAAATGGTCTGCAGGTGAGGAAAAAAAGGCCGAAAATGCACCTTCGCGGGAGTGTTTTCTGCCGCCTCCTAAAGCACGTTCAGAGACGAGAGCACGTACGTAGAAGTTTTAGGAGAATACACGAGAGGGATGACTGGCATAAGGTACGGTAGATTTTTTTCTAGGGAAGTGAGGTTCATTAATGCACGAGCTCAGGGGGCGAACCAAAAGAGAGGAAGGGGAAGACGGGACAATGGCGCATTGGGGTGCAAGGGGACAGGTGAGGTGCGGGAAAAATGATCCACACCCTCCCGTTAATCCAAAAACTTCGTCTCCATTTTTCCTCCCCCTTTAACTACTCCTTGGATCCTCTCACTTCCGCTCGATCGGCTCCCTCATTTCCCTTTCCTTATTGTGCGTATGTTAGCCGCCTCCATCCATCCATCTCACCCCTGCACTTCTTCCTCCGACTTCTGCCATCATTCACCCCTCTAACTCCCGCGTTCTTCCTCCGGTCCCTCGACGGAATTCTTGGTCACCGCCCGTACTCACGATTAATTAATATCAATTTCTCTTCCCCTCGTTCCCCCGTCTCACTTGATAGCATCGGTTCATTTGAATATCGGGTGTGAGATAGGATCCCATTACTCCGTGGTTTTTTCCCGCATAGCCCGGGGTGGAAATAAAAATGACGCTGCGTTTTCAGCGAGTTAGATGTGTATCTGGGCGGCGTTTTTTATATTCGAATTCGTATGGAATGAATGCTTCTGAATCTCTTCAGTACATCCTACGCTCATGGCTATCAGAAATCTATCGGGGTTATCAGTTGTATTTACGAAAATCTGTGCCCTGAGGACTTGGTGACTGCAAGTAGCGATTTGATTTTTCTCACAGAAAAGGAATCTTGTTAGCTTAAATTCAAAGCATGAGCGACACAGAATGAAAGTGATCTGTCTTCGAATATTCAGAAAAAGAAAGAAAAGAATCTTTGAAAATATAAATTTATAAAATTCGCTTTCGCGAAGAAAATAGGAATGCGTGATCCCGTTATGATGAGTTATATATTGAGAAAAAATATTTTCTTATGACCATTAAAATGATAAATATCGAGGTATATGGGAATGCTTTATATATACTGTGTGGTTTGTATACTTTCATCAGAAAATCTCGGTAATGTAAGATAAACATCTCGTACGCAGTTTTTAATTTAAATAAAACATATTTTTTCAAATAAGTCTAATTGAATATTTAGTGCTTGAGAAACCAAACTCATTTCTTAGCAAAAAGTTTCCAAATTTATCAAATTGTAGAATTTTTTAAGTAATTATTCAAGTTAATGAAGTTTGAGATTAGGTTAATGAAACTGCAGCCAGATTTTCACTGTTATCTCTTCAAATATTGTGAACAATTTACGCTCTGATTACCTGTCAATTTATCTATAGCGTTTTCCTACTACTCCTATCTTTGGTAATTTATCATTTTGATACAATCTGAAATATAACTATCATGTAATCATCACGTGAGAATCTTTAGCCAAATGTCGCAATTGAGCTAAATTACCCTTGTACTTATATCCTTCTCTCTAGTAATCAGGCGCCCAAGAATCACCAAAGAATCATCTAATCATATCTCACCTTCTCACTCATTTCAGACAACCCTGAAGGGCAATCATTAACGAGGAAAAGATTTCCGTGGAAAACTACCACCACATTAACACCTATTCCAGACATGTAAGAGAAAACGACTAGAGTTTCTCGAAAAAGCGATTTCCACCCGTTGTGCTATCTCGTGACGGAACGCTTAGAGTCAATGACGTCAAGAAGCGCTTGCCAGGAGCACGCAGCCATGGTCCTTTCACCACAGCGTGTTTTGTAGAAATGATTGAAGCATCTCTCTGAGAATTATAAGGTATCCAAGGTAACAAACAGCAACTCTTCAAAGAGGATAAGATAGGGAAAGGAAATGACGGCGCGAAGCAAAGCAGCGCATAGCAGCAAGAGAAGGAAATCGCAACTTCCATAAGATGATGACAGCTGAGCTCCGAGCGTTGAAATCACCGTTCAAGACCATAAATGGTGAGATCATGCGAGAATACGAGGTGCACTGCTTGACAGGAAAATTAATTCCGTGGTATCCTTACAGTTTTCCTCAGAGAGATAAGGAGGAAGGCAAATTTAATTACATTCCCCGTGAGAGTATTTACCTTAAATGTAATTAATATCTGGAGGACTTTGGATGGTAAGGTTACAAAAAATTCATCTTTCCATTTCCGAAAGCATTGTTTCATTGTTACAGGAAACTGCTATTTACAGCAGTTATCAGTTACTTTCTTCAGCTATAGAGGGTAACGTTTTCCGTTATCAGAAGAGAGGTTATCCTCAATTAATTTAGTATAATATGACAGCTCATTTTCACTAAAGCCTTAACAATAATTTAATATTTCCTACCTAAAAATACTGCATGTAGATAAAAGAAAACTATTTTCTATTTTTGTACAGAAACACGAAACCGTATATACAATTATTAAGATTCTGATTCTTTACATCCCGTAAAAAAGAATACAGAAATAAAACTTTCTATCATGTACTTACGGACTGAATACTCCTAAATTGACTTTACAATGATATATAAATTTTTTCTTTACATTTTTTACACAATATTACTGAACATTTCCTTGCATATATCCACAAATAATAACGGCTATCGTAACAGCTCTCGTAATAGAACTTGTCAGACAATTCAAGAGAAAACTTGCATCATATGGAGCAAATTAAGGGAAAAATATTCTCGGATGAGAAATCAATTTCTACCTCTAAATATATTCTACATTTCTGACATATATTATATATTTTACTTCTTCATTTCCCTAACTGTTCCCCATATAATAGCAAAAGATCAACTCAATATTCTAGATATAACTATATATTTGAAAATATTCATAGGATATAGTGTAAACAACTGGATGGAAATGAAGTTTGCATCTTGTGACGTTAAACCTGAAATAATGAATTATTATGGGAAAGAGAGTATGTAAACTGAAACAGTATTGCGTTTCGTCTTTCTATGTAAACATGTCGGTTAATAAATCGGACATTTGAGAGCTATTATCCTGTATATTTTTAATACTAACGAAGCTTAAATCGTCCTTTTTAACAATTTGCTATGTGTATCTCCATGAAGTCTTAATACTGTTATCCGCGAGAAAAATTTGCACACATGCGTACGATTTTCTTTAAAGAAATATAAAACATTTTCAAGAAGTTAATTGGTAAATTGGGCAATGGAAGCTCTTAAGGCGAGGTATCACGAATAGTTATACACTTGTTATCAATATCCGAATTCATTTCTGTGTTTCAACTTCAAAATTTAGTATTCATAATACTAGTATTTTAACAATCATCATCTATGGTTGTATTTTATAGATTCGTAAATGCGGATGTCAGAGGGAAATTAAAGCCTTTGGAAAGATAATTGTTTTCCTACCTGAATGCTGAGCTTTCATTAATCTTCATTACATATATAGTTTCTTCCTGTTACGTCTTACACGCCTTCTACTTTCTACGATGACAGTCTTCAGAGGTACCACATGCGCATTTCGGAAACTATGTTGCCGACATCAACGGGGGTCAAATTACCGATTATTTAGCTGTGTCTTAACTGCGCTGTCAAATTTCTAAGAATGACGCTTGCTTCGTTACTTTTAGCTATAATAGTATCGATTATGCAATATATTCACCAATTTAGAAGTCCAACAACTTATGACAATGCGGTTATTTTTAGCAGTAAGGAGAGTTGTTCCTTTAGCGAGTGTTTCTGTAGAGGACGATGCGAAGGACATATCGGAAATGCGGAAACATTGCGGAAAATGTTTCAACAGCCTTAACTGGGACAAATAAAAGGTCTACAGTGCAAGGAAAATCGAAAATGAAAAAGGATATTTCGATTTCTCTAGGACTTGAGTCATTTTCTTTAACAGGAATCACAAAGTCTATTAAAATACATTGAACCAGTGATAATATTGTAAAATCCTCATGGGATCAATTCTACTTAAAGAAAATATGAAATTTTCATTATTAACATCGTTTAATAGGGACGATAGTTTATCCAGAACACTGAGCCTTTGACAGGATTTGGATTTAATTTGTTATATTTAAGGATATGTTTTACTTTCGCGATAATTAAGAATCAATTGAAGCAAATTTTATTCACGACCAAGTATATCAAGGATTACTGCTGGACCTGTAATTCTTATAAATATTTCAATATAGCAAGCTACCCATGCGATTACCTGTCAAAGATGAGGGTTTAGCATCTAAAATTTGGGGTAGTTTAAAATTACAAACACCGATTAATTATTCGCTTGATTATTTGAATATTTACCTTGCTAGTTACAACAAAGTGTTGCAGGAAAACATCAGTTAACATCACGTGATGTTAATTATGAAAAACTAAATAATTATGGGAAAAGGGAGTACGTAAACAGAAACACTATTGCGTTTCGTCTTTCTATGTAAACAAGCGCTTAAGAGGTTCGTCACCAATAGGTCTACAAATTGGTTTAAGTGTTTTGACTTCAAAATTCAATATTCAAATTATTAGTATTTCAAGAATTTTCTCCTATGGTTGTATCTCAAGCGATTCGTAAATGCGGATGTCAGCAGGCCTAAAGTAGGCTAGATTTGTGAGGAAAGCCTTCCCCACGCCTCTCACAGAGCAAGTGGTTAAATGCATTCATGGTGCACATCTTTAAAAAAAACCACTTCCAGCTGTTGACAAACTTCTAGCAGCATATACTTTCATCTGACTACAATAAACCATCGCTCATGTTGAGAGGTAAAGAGGTTATTGAACTTAAAAATTATCAGTTAATTTAATGGCTAAATTCTTGTATTTTTACAAAATACAGAGGATGTGTAAATCACGGATGAAAAAATAGTGCTTAGGCGTAAAGTTAAGACAGCTAACTTAATTATATTATTCCGTGAACAGCATCATATATAAGGAAATTTTGATGACCTAGACGAATTTAAGGCTTTTATCATCTGAACAAAAAAGAAAATGGGTACTCACTCATTATTCAGAGGTTCAAGTAGCTGAATGTTCCTGTAAGGAAAGAAAACAATTTCATTAATAGAGTTCCCTTTAAAGAAGCTGAAGAAAGATATGCGAATATTTTTGAGAATCCAAAATAATGTAATCGATATATATTTTTACGTCGGTAAATTCGTTTTAAACATAAGCGGAATTTCCATGGCACATTCAATATGAGAACGGTGCCAACCAAAAGTCTTTTAATAACGCAAATGACTACAAATGCAAAAGTATATGTAATATAAATATTTTCCTCATAATGAATTTGAAAACATATAGTATAGCGAATAATGATGATAAGGAAGTGACGAATAGAAACTCCTGTTTGGGAAATTCGCAGGTTACTAACAGACAGAACAGATCGAACCGAATATTTGTCCATTTCATTCGAAATCTATCCGATTTGAAAAAACATGGTATGAAATCCATTATTAACCCAGAACATTAAGGTGTTCAAATCAGCTAACTCATTTTTTGCGCGTTTTTAGTGTGCGAAATTGAGTTAAAACTCAACCAATGGTTTAGGAGCAATAATCCATAAATATTGATTCGTGGACTCACAGCAGCCTTTTCAAGCGTGTTAAAAAAGATAACTAAGCGATAATAGGTGAAGTCACATTGGATGGCTTATGGACGGACTGGAGGAAAAACTAAGACAATCACTAATGTAATGTTTACTTTTTTATCTTCGAACATTAGAAGGAACTTCAGCATTGACTCGAAGGGCAGTGAAAACAAAGCAATTTCAGTTGCTGATATCTTAACAATGAAAGCAAAGGAGTGCCATCTGTCCTTGAGATAATGAGAAAGTCGTTTTCCAAAATTATCAATGTACACTTCACTGTCCTCTGATTTTCATATTATGTAAGTAGAAACTAAAAGAAAACTGCCGGGCGAAAAAATAATTGAATAAGAGAATAACTCACTGGCAGCAGAACTAAAAAAACTAAACTAAGTAGGATATACGACGCGTTGCATCGTTATATCCTGTTAAAGGTCAACCTTCATTCACCGTAGTCAGATTTTTTGAATTTAATGTGATCCACAGCCATATCAATTATTAATTTTAAATTAATTATTAATAACCGTCAAAGCACGACTCACCACTGCCTCTCCAGGTATCCTGAATCTCTCCAGTCTCCTTCCACGCTCACGCAGAAGAAACTCCCAAGTATACTAGCGTCGAGAAGAGAAGGATGTCACAATCTGGAAACAAAGAAAAATCATATTAAAACATTGTGGAACAGTGAGGTATGCTGGGGTATATTCTTATTATGCATAGAAAGAGCGAGCAATTACCAATGATGATGGATAGCATTAGGACTATGGTTACGATTATATTCAACCATACCCCATTCCACTTCATACATATTATGGTAGGAGAATTTTTTATCCTATTCAATAGATTTGATTGAACGGGAATGATACGGTGAATAATGGTAATACTTCCAACGAACGCTACTTTTACTATCACGGAACTTTGAAGTGAAATAATATGGAATCCAAAATAATAGACAGAATAAATAGGAACATTTCATCCTATAAAATTAGTTCTTAAATATAAATTCAGCTGGAAATGAAATCGCATTTAAGACAAAGGAAGTATTACATTGGTTCCATTAGTAATGGATCACAGAGTTATACTTGAAAATTCAAACAATAATTTCCATTAAGATACCGGTTGGCGGAATGGGTAGTAAGTGAATTGTAAACATAACACTAATGAATCCGGTCGCATAAAACCTTTGAAGCATTACTCATTACGTTCCTTAGGAAGCGTCTTCAGAACTTAGGACTAGTATCTTCGTAGTAAATTGTCGTCGTAGATAAGAAATTACATAAAATTAGTTGCAGGTATCTGGAATTCTTTGCTCAGTTGTAATATTTTTACAGCCATGTTAATGAAGAGCCATCCAGATTCTCTGATTCGCAGCTACTCAGAGGAATGTCTTACGTCACGAATGAATGTATTCACTAAAATTACGAACTGGCAATAGTTAAATATATATCACACTAGATCCAGTATTACCTATTTCGTTGTAAAGCTGAATTGCCTCTAGTAATGTTAATAGATTAATTCATGTTACTTACCGTAGAATCCTCAAGAAGTATCACAGTCATCATAACGTCGGAAAATGTCCATCAATCCTTTAATTGAATTATAAATTCACAAAAGGGTTTTTGATAACTGTGAAATCACCATGTTAAACTTATATTATGATTTAACATTACCGAATTTCGAATCTATTTAAATCCGAGAAATTCAAGTTTTCAAAAATTATCCTCAATATGTCTTCCTGGCGAAATTTCAAATTTAAATGAAGGTCGGCGTAAAAAAATAAACGTTACAGTTAAATCGAGACATCTGATTGGTCGCCGCTGTTACTTCTGCAGTCAACCCCCCCTCTTTTCCCTCTACTGGAGAAATTTGTAACTTCTTTTTTATTATTAATTAGCGTAATTTTAAAATTTTATTAATTATATACGATTAAAATTTAATTTGAAATTAATTGGTAAAATTTCTTTCTTTTAATGTTTCTTTTCGTTATTTTAATGTTCGACCTATAATATACGTGATTGTATATTGTGACGTCATAATCTCGTACTCTCGATGAATGGTTTACCATTATGTCTTACAATATATTATATTATGATATAATATATCATATTTTATTTTCAACCGAATAAACATCATGATAGAATGATTTGAAAAATTTTTAATCCTAACAATTTCACAGGAGATTGCAAAGGTACGGCACGTGATATTAATAATAACTTCTGAATTTTAACTGAATAACTTCATTTGAACACTTCATACTATATTATTTCTACGAATCATTTCTGGAATAGTTATTAATTTCCAGCCACTGTAAATTATCCTGGTTAATTCTCATTATATTCCGAATATTACACCCGAATGCACAAATAATTTGTTACTTACCTTTACATGTTCGTGAAACTGAAGTTTTTTCCGTTTCGAAGAAATCTCCTTTTAAAGCTTATTCATAGCTCTGTAGCTGGCTTTTGAGGCTTTCTTGTGGCTTAGTAGCTTATCCATCTCAAACTATTTTAATGGTGGCCAAGAATAATATCGTATTACCATCGCCATTAGAAGTCTTCCACACTCGATAGAAGTAATGCCCTTTAGAAAAAAATTCTTCGATTCTCACTCACGGTTTTCATGGAAATCGCTATTATATATCGCTTAACACTATAAAAACTCCATTTCACTCGTACATTGATTGCATTTTAAATTCGCACGAAAAGGAATGACTCCATCTTGAACAAAATCTGCTTAGCGAGAAAAAGAACTGAGACGAAGGTCGTTTGGCGGGATGAAAAATTTTCGTTAGTCAAAATTTTGTATACCATGATGCCTTTAGAAAGCGAGAAAACACATGAAGACCTCGTTCCATCCTCAAGAATAGATTGACCATGCTTCTATAAACTTCAAATCTTAATTATTTCTCATCGGTAAGTTGTTTTATAACTCTTGTGATTGTATCCTGAAGTGGAAATCAATCGCAGTATGTTTAGTTTGTGCTCTGAGTGTATGTGGAATATCTTGATAAAGGTGTGTTTGTGCGTTTGAAACTTAGTTTTACCATTGGGTGATTTTTCGAGAGTGTCTCATAGTGTGGCAGTGATTAAAGTATTCTGTTGATTACTTATTTCTTTATGTGGAGTTATTATGAAGGCCGGTGTTGATATGAATCTACAGTACTTCTGCAAAATTCTATGCCTGTAACTCAAGAGTGAAAAGATGACATCTCAATGAAAATGGATGGATTTCGGTTGTAAATTAAGGGATACGAGGTACATTTTCACACATTAAGCCGGCATTACTGAAAGGTAAGCATGATTACTTTTATAAGAAGATATACGAGTATAGTGATATTTTTCATTTGCAATCTGAGTTGGGTTATGTAAGATAGTAGGCAGAATATGATCATATGAATTCAATTGTGAAGCTATTGATGTATTTCAAAATCTCAACTGTAGCTAGGAATTCATTATTTATATAATTGTAAGCAAATTTAAAAAGCAGAGAGAAGCGAATGGTAATCATTATACCTTTTGATTTCACATTTCTTTCACCTAATTGCTAAATGAATAGAAATGAGGTCCCTCAGTAAATCCCTTTATGAGGCTCGGTTGGACCATTCCACCTGAAGCTATGCAATTCTTTGGAGGGGAAATGAGGCTTAACAAGAAAGATGAGGTAGTTTTCTGTTGTTTTAACTAAGCCATAATGCTATGAGTGGAAAGTGCCCGTTGGAGTATACTATAGCAAAAAAAATTAATATCCATTAAAGAAGGGGTTTAGATTATTATAATGATCAAGAATCATTCATAGCTTAGTACCCATACGTACCATATTGTAACTTCCATAAAAATACAGGGGAATTAACCTGGGAGATTTCTATTTAAAAAATAACTATCAAATCCCTATTTCCTCCTTGCTTTGCCATAATTATTATTTAGCAAAGTTTCGATTCATTTACATTATCCCTTATATTTAATATCCTTAAATTATATTTGCTATTTTATGGCATGTTTGCTTGCATTTACACCCAAATAATTCGTAGACTGGTATGATACAATGGTATTAATTTCATAAAAGAATTAATCCTACTCATTAGTCATAACGTTTGTAAATGTCTTTTGGAATTCAACTGAGAAAAATTTATCACCTCTTTACAATTGACTATTGCTTGCCTTGAGCAGGCTGTCATAAACTGAAAACTTCTGAGGCATTAACGATTTACACTCTATTGCCTCTTCGAAAGATAAAAATAGTGCTTTCCAGCGTCTTTAATTTGCCCTAAGAATGTGCTAGAAAGAATTGCGCGTTGGGTTGACTGGAATTTTCGAAAGTTTAACGGTGTATTCTGTTACCAGTGTTTTACACAGCTTCAAATTTCCACTTTATGTAAAGACTCTAAACATTCCGGCTTACTGAGGAAAGCCAAGGCCAAGCACCTAGTACCTCATCTTCCCAGATAATCCACATTCTATTTTCAAATAGCCACTTTTCTGATTATTCAAAAGCCAGATGTAAGGGGAGGGATTTTTCATAATCTATGTAGAAAAAATATTTAATTTCTCCTCATACAGAGCGTCTGCATTCTGTAATATGAGCGATACTGCGTCCATACACTGTTTAAATTAAATAATTTGAATATTATAAAATTATACTATGTAAGATTTAATAGAAAATATTGCTGTAAGATTTCCATTTTTTGGCTTAGGGAAAATAACTTGTTGCCACGTTCACTACTTCTGATAAATTCTTTTAGATTTGGATAAGAGATATGTCCAGTATTTTGTAAATTATAGGATATTATGACTACTAAATAATCGTTGCTTACCTCAAGAATAATTCATAGTAACATTAGTAGTAATAACGTGAACGACATCTTTAATAATCTGCATTAATTTTATTGGATATCATATGACGTGAAAACGTAAGTTCTAAAATATTTATTCCCGTTTTCACGTTATTCCGGTTACGCCAAGGATCTTCGTAACAGGAGTAAAATAATACACAAAAAATATACGTACAACAATTAACGTATTTAATATATTCTAAACTTCATATGATTTTCTTACGCATTACAAGTGTGATCAAAGTATTTCGTTATGCTTTTGTAAAATAGCTACATCATTATGTGGGCAAAGGGAAGAAAGAGAGATCGAAGTATTTCGATATCAAATTCAGAAGTTATAATTAATATGACGTGCCGTACCTTTACAATCTCCTGTGAAATTATTAGGATTAAAAATATTTCAAGTCATTTCTATCATGATGTTTATTCGGTTGAAAATAAAATATGATATATTATATCATAATACTATGTATTATAAGGTATAATCGTATACCATTCAACGAGAGTACGAGATTATGACGTCACACAATACAATCACGTATATTATAGGTCGAATATTAAAAGAACGAAACGAAACATTCAAATAACATACCAATTTTACCAATTAATTTCAAATTAAATTTTAATCGTGTATAATTAATAAAATATTAAAATTACGCTAATTAATAATAAAAAAATAAGTTACAACTTTCTCCTGTAGAGGGAAAAGAGGGGGGTTGACTGCAGAAGTAACAGCGGCGACCAATCAGATGTCTCGGTTTAACTGAAACGTATATTTTTTAGGCCGATCTTCATTTAATTTTGAAATTTCGCCAGGTGAAGATATATTGAGGATATATTTTGAAAACTTGAATTTCTCGGATTAAAGTAGATACGAAATTCAGTAATGTTGAAGCATTATTTAAGTTTAACATGATGATTTCGCAGTTATCAAAACCCCTTTTAAGAATTTATAATTCAATTAAAGGATTGATGGGCATTTTCCGACGCTATGATGACTGTGATACTTCTTGACGATGCTACGGTAAGTAACATAAATTAATCTTTTGATTTAAGATTTTAACTCCATAGAGACGATTCAGCGTTTCAACGAAATAGATATTATTGTATTTAGTGTGATATATCTATTATATATAGCTTATTTAACTATTGCCAGTTCGTAATTTTAGTGAATGTTTAATCCTTAAATTTAATAAGACATTCTTCTGAGTAGCTTGAGAATCTGAATGGCTCTATATTAACATGGCTAAAAAAATGTTACAAGTGAGTAAATAATTCCAGATACGTACAACTAATTTTATCTAATCTCTTATCTACGGTGACATTTTTGATACGAAGGCACGAGTCTCAATACGCTTTCTAAGGAAACTAAAAAGTAATACTTTAAAAGTTTTCCGTGACCGGATGTAATAGTTTTAACGTTTAAAAATTACTTATTACCCATTCCGCCAACCGGTATCTTAATGGAAATCAACGTTTGGATTTTCAAGTATAACACTGCGATCAACTACTAATTGAAGCAATATAAATCAACCATTGTCGTAAATGCGATTTCAATTTCAGCTGAATTTATATTTTAGATCTCATTTGATAAAATAAAACGTTCCTATTAATTCTGAATATTATTTTGGGTTCCATATTTATTTCAGTTCAAAGTTCCGGTAATAGTAGCGTGTGTTGGAAGTATTACCATTATTCACCGTATCATCCGCATTCGATCAAATCTATTGAACAGGATAGAAAAATTCTCCTACCACAATATGTACGTAGTGGAATGGGATGTGGTTGAATGTAATCGTAACCATAGTCCTAATGCGAGCCATCATCACAGGAAATTGCTCGCTCTTTCTATGCATAATAAGAATATACCCCGGATTAACTCACTGATCCATAATGTTTTAATATGATGTTTCTATGTTTCCAGATTTTGACATCCTCTTCTCGACGCTTGTATACTTGGGAGTTTCTTCTGCTTGAGCTTGGAAGGACACTGAAAAGATTGAGGATACCTGGAGAGGCAGCGGTGAGTTGTTCTTTGACGGTTATTAATAATTAATTTAACAATTAATAATTTCTATACGTGTGGATCGCATTATATTCAGGAAATCTGACTACGGTGAATGAAGGTTGACCTTACGCAGGATATAACGATGCGTTGCATTTGTCTCTTTGTTCTCCTGACTTTCAACGTACTTTAACTCGTTGAAGGCGAAACGATTAAGACAGAAGGGTCCTGGCAACGAGGGAAATATTCCTTAATCAGTTGTTTACTAAATATATATAATTTTCTTTATTTATCTACAGAACAAGAAGCGCATTTATTGTTAAGATTTTATTCAATAAGTTATTCAATGCCTTCATTTTTTCAATCATTTCCCGATTACTTTATGACCAACAGAGGAATGACCACACATGAATTGAGTCTTCAAATGCAGTAGATTAGACCAATGGATTTCATGCTAACGAATTTCCAAACTCTTGATTGTTATTATTTAGGAGACCTATATTGTAGCCACTTCTCCAAATTATGTAAAGAAACCCCGAAACACTTCCTTTGGAGGAATCAAAGTTCCAAGGCGAATTGTAAATTTATTACCATTACATCTTCGATTCCATGAAATATCGGTAACATTTACGAATATTTTAGTAATATTCATTTGATTTTAAATTACACTGGACTATAAGAATAAGTACCAGCAGAAATTTAGCACACTAACTGATTCTATCCTTACATTTATATGTTATTAAAATCATGTAAATAACTAAAGTCTGTACCAATAAAATAATGTGCTCTCTTAATTTAATGACCTCTTGGTTCTAAGAATTTTGTTTCTTTAGTTCCGCATTTATCATCTGCCAGTGACTTTTCCTCTTATTCAATGCCTTTTAGACGACCGGTAGTTTTCTTTTCGTCACTGCTTACATACAATGAAAATCAGAGGACAGTGAAGTGTACAGTGTACATTGATAATTCAGGACAACGACTTTCTCATTATCTCAAGGTTAGATGGCACTCCTTCTCTTTCAACTATCCCCAAACTGAGATGCTAAACACTCATCTTTGACAGGTATTCGCATGGGTATCTTGCTATATTGAAATATTTTTAAGAATTACAGGTCCGGCAGTAACCCTTGATATACTTAGTCGTATCATTAAAGATCGCTTCAGTTGCTTCTTATTTATCGCGAAAGTAAAACATATTCTTAAAAATAACAAATTAAATCCAAATTATGGCGAAGGCTCAGTGTTCTGTATAAACTATGGTCCCCATTAAATGACGTCAATAATGTAAATTTTACATTTTCTTTAATTAGAATTGATCTCATCAGGATTTTCCAAATGCAAATGTAGCACTATGATGAGAATGTGTAATATTCCTACCGTTAATATTTTTTTCTATTTGCCTCATTAAACATCTTCTTCCAAAACCTGTTCTTTAAAAAATGTTAAATTAAACACGGTATGAACTCAATTACAGTCTGATTCCTCTGAACTTCACTTCGCGTTAACAGTCGGACGGATTAACCTTTTTGTATATATTTAACGTCTTCGAAGCATCAAACTTACTCTTCTTAAGGGCCGTCCTCTAGAGGCATAGATTTTACAATATTATTATTGGTAAAAGTTTTACTGGTAAAAATTTTAATAGACTTTGTGATTCCAGTTAAAAAATGACTCAAGTTCTAGAGAAATCGAAATATCCTTTTTCATTTTCGATTTTCCTTGCACTATAGACCTTTTTTTAATTTGTCCCAGTTAAGGCTGTCGAGACATTTACCGCAATGTCCTCCAATATGTCCTTCGCATCGTCCTCCACAAAAACACTCGCTAAAGGAACAACTCTCCTTCTACTAAAAATAACCGCATTGTCGTAAGTTGTTGGACTTCTAAATTAGTGAATACATTGTATAATCGACACTCCTACAGCCAAAAAAGAAATGAGATGAGCGTCATTCTGAGTGATTTGACAGTACAAGAATCGCTTTGGTAAAGGAAACTCTTTAAAAATTAATCATGCCATTTTAGTCTTTTATAAAATCTAGAGTCAGCGGTTTAACGCATATAAGTTTGTATCTAACATATCCATCTCGATTAAAGGATGAAATCATATAATAAATCATTTTTATATGTGATATTAATGTACTGTATTTCCTTATTTGGATTTGCATATAGTGTCTTACTTTTAAACTCTCTATTATTCATTAATCTTTCTATTATTATCCGCATCTATTACATCAGGTTCATATTCATCATTCATATCATATATTCGAAGATTGTCAGGGCGTTGAGTAAAAAGGCCTAGCTTGTTAAACTAAAAGCCATGATTAGTTTTGATAACCTTTACACTGCAAATGGAAAATAGAACCTTTGATCTTGGTTCGAGCCCCTGTACCATCAGAATTTTTCTTTCCCGGTAATTCATATCAGCGAATTTTTAAGCTTTTGGGTTGGACTTTTCTATTCAGCGATAATTACAATAGTCTTTAAATATGCTAGTATAAGATGGTTATACTTATTATTCCTGTGTTAAAAAGCAGATTGTAAAATATTCGGTTCCGTACCCAAATCTTAAAGTGAACTTCTTTTCCAGCCAAACAAAAGTAAGAGTGATAAAGAGAGAAAGATAAGGTGGAGAAGAAAGAGCTCAGACTGCCCACATTCCAAAGTTCGTATATTTATTACGCCTGAAACAAGGGACGGCTCAGTTCTCTGCCTCTAAAAATGCCACGAATGAGTGCAGTGCAAACGCAAAAGAAGTCAAAAGCCTCTTCAAATGGTCGAAAAGCTTCTTCTGTACGAAGATATTTTCTTCCTTATGATCTGAAAGTTCCTCGTCAGTACTATTGCTGAGTCACTGCATTTCTCAATGAATTATTCTAGCTTACTAGTTGCACTCATACAACGGCCGAAAAGAATTCAAATTTAAAATAAAATCACCGAAAAAGTGGAATAGAAAATTATTACGGTGGGAATATTGAGTAACCTAAATAAGGCGACGAAGCATAATGATACAGTTAGTATATAAGTTAAATTATGTAATTTGAAGCTCTTGGTGATTATTTTATAAGTATCTATATTTAAATCCATAATAACTGCAGAATTCACAGAAAAAATAATATTTAATTATTCATAGCGTTCTATTTCCTACGAAATACCCACCATCAAACAGAAAAGTTTTCCGGACGGCAGAGAAACTTTCCAAAGCAAAGTGATTTCAGCATTCATCGATTTATGCAGCAAAATATTGAGGCGAGCAAATATAAATTTTATTTTTTATGATCGATAGGGCACCATTGTAACAATATCCTCAAAAATGTTTTCCTATGCAATTTACTGAGAAATCGTAATATTGACACATGTTTCCCGCTTCACCCATTGCGAGCGTCATATTATAAAAAATAATTTTACAAAATAATAATAAAATATCCTCTTTTTTGTTGAGATAGGAAACTTATCTCTCCCTTCTGATATAGTGTAATGGTTACAATATCCAATAAATTTTTCGCAATGCTGTTGACTTCAAAATATCAAAAATATTCACATCTATTGGTGAAACTTAGTAAATGGAGTCAGATTTTTTGACGAGAGGCTCTCTTAATCAATCGTTCTGTCTTCTTCTTCATGCATTTACTAATTTTTAATACGAAATACTGGTATCGGAATTATCCAGTCATTATCATTCTCTCATGTCATATTTTTTTAACAGTCATATTTTTTAAGCAGGCTTTTCCTTTAGTGTATTAAAATATATTCCAACAGCTGAGTAAGATCCCAAAGGGTTTATAATGCATATGAATTGCGAGCTATGCTTCGCATGTTTATGCAATATTCACATAGTTTCTTCTTACTAGACGTTATATAAATGACAGAGAGTGTAAAAGTGAGACAGAATGACAAAATTGAAATAAAACATTTAGAAAACAATGTAATAACCATAACGATGAAAGATATAACGTTGTGTTAGACATATATGAGAGTAGGAAAGATGTAGTAGATGTTAGACAAATGTAATAATATAGCTTGATGTTCTCATATGATGCATTTCATATCGTATAGGCTATAGGCACATGCTCTTCTTGGTTGACTGAATTTTATGTTAAATTACAAATCACTGAGTTCTGTTAGAAAGAAAAATCTATTCGAATATTATTAAAAATAATATTCGAAAATTTTCTATCCAAAGACTTCTTTAAAATTGAATTTTTATTATTAATATTACCATTATAATATTTTCTTCAAATATTTAATTTTCAGTATGCAATATCCAATCATAACGTAGCGATTAAGAACGATAATATATATAATCTGATATATCTACATTAATCCAGCCGTCGATTTAACATCAACAGACGTAATTTCTATTTCTTGTAAAAGAGGGCAGGTGAAAATAAAAATAGGGGACCTTCCTTTATTAACCGGTTGTTGCCTAATATTTCCGAACATTAATGATTTTACATTTGAAAAGACGCTAAACCTTTTCACTATATGTCATCCATATATATAATAAATTAAAATTGAGCTTCAGTATGTCTTACTGGACTCAACCTTGTATCCATGTGTCCTTCACATTACATATGCTATGAAAGTCAGTAATTCTATAATTGTGAGGCTCAAAATAATATTTTCGCTGTGTCTGTCTAGTACAGAGGAACGACGGTTTTGAAAATTTGCTAATATAAGAAGCTATAATGAGAAGCTATATTCTTTGAATATCACCAGATGAACCATTTCGTTTTTAAACCATGCTGTTCAAAGTAACTCATCATCATAAGATATAGCGAGGAATTCGGATTATTATGAAAACATTTATTGTATTTAGAAATGAATACATCTCATTAACAATGTTTGTCAAAGCAATAAAATATGATTTCTTCAACTTCGACAGTTTAGTACCATGTCAATCTCAGGGACGCAGTAATTCTACTTCTTATCACTAAATTGGGTAGCTACGGTTTTATATCGATTTTCATAAAGTCAACATACTTCCCCATCTAAAATATCAAATCCATCGTTTATCCAATGTTGCAGTCAGTTCGACTAAACAGGGTAGAAATGCAACGGAATCACACCATTCATATTTATCTATTGCCTTTTAGACTCTGTCCTTACAAATATGCACTTGCCAGGAATACACTGGGGCATGTTTAATCCTCCACGAAATCAAGTTAATTTCCGATGTTAGGAAGCATTGTATCATCGCAAAAAAAGAACAAATGGGGAGAGTACTTAGCGAGGAAGTGAAGAAGAAAGGCATTTCTTGCGGAGGAGAAAGGGAATTGAGATGGGTCTGGTCTGGAGGGTTAAGAGGAACAAATTGCCGCGCTCTTAAGGGGAAGAGCTACTCAGAACCCTTCTCTCCCTTCACTCATTTCTTCACCCCTTCTCTCCATTGCGCTAACGGAAAGCACAGTTCCTGCAAAGCTTACGGCGCAAAGATGCACGAGCTATCACGTGACAACGCGGGGGGATGTGAGAGCACCGTATTCTATAACAAAAGAGTTTTTTAGGCGTCATAACGCTTCTGCATGTTACACGTCCCCCTCTCCATCCCTTTCCCTCCGTCTTATTCCGTAAGAAGGGAGGAGAGAGCAGGAATCAAAATTTTCGGCACGTATGGTTGACGTTTTCGGTTTTCGGAAAGCGGGGTCCATATCGAGTGGGGATGGAGAAGGATAATGAGGGAAAAGGGAAGAGGAAAAGAGTTTCGGTAAAGCAGAGTGGTTGGGGGAGTGATGTGGAAATGCATGGGGAGTAGAAATTCAATCTACACGCGTTCTGAAGACATTGGGACTGAGATCGGAGAAAATAAACTGCCCGCACTGTAGACGAGTGAATCTGATATGACGTTGTTTCCTTCGCAGCGGAGATTTCTTCCATTTCATATATTCTTTTTTATTTGGAACACTCCGGTGGGAATGGGAGCAAAACGAACTATCGGCGGATTATTTCTGCTGAATTACTCTATCGCTATCCATGTTCGCGCCGAAGGCGTGTTTTCCGCCCGAATTTCGTATCGTCTCCCGCGCTAACGGCTTTCTTTTACTTCCTCTCGCATTGTATAACTCGCGATTTCAGCTGCGCATTTACAGTTATATATCAGGAATATCGTTCAGATTATCAATTCTCGAACACAATAAGAAATTTATTCTATTTGTTTTAAATATACTAATTTCATTGGTGCATTTTTGTGCTTTCTGATTGAGTATAGGAAAAACAGATATTCCCATTTCAAACAAAGTAGCAGTAAAATTCCCTTGGCATACACTCACGGTAAGAGGAAGTAATTAGAATAAATTGATTTCGTCGAAATATTGATTGTCCTGATATATTCAATGGGCTCAGTTTACCCATATATCTCAGTTTTCCTTATATAGTAACACCGCATACAATTCAAGGAAAGGTAATCTTATCATTTTAATTTAAACTCGAGATATCCTATGCAACCCACTATAGCTAGTGTATTACACACCGTTGAAACCGTTCGTGGAATCAATTGTTTTATTTGAGATAGTTCCTCCCCCTGAATTACCTATGCAAACGATGACTTACTTACTTGAATTATATAAAATAAACCAACTCGATTTAATATACCCATACTCAAGTCTTACATCCTTTCATCATATAACCAACCACAACAGCAAATAATCGTATATGCAATTCTATTTAATTAAGGGATAAAATATACTTTTATGTAAATTTTAATTCTTTAATTTAGATATATACATGATAATGGTATTTGAATCATTTTCGATGTTTATTTTCATTTTATTACCGTAGCCGTCCTTTTTGTTTAACATTTGATCTTATTTTCTCATGGAATACAGTCTATTTTTGTATTTCACAGAGCAATGACCTTTGAGTTTATGGATAAATAAGATTAATGGCTGAAATGGATTTCGATATGCCTTACTATTTTGTCTTCCGCTCAGAAAATATCTTATCCCGTCTTTTTGAAAATGATAAGTAATATTTAGATACGACCGTAAGAGAGAAAGTTAATGCACTTTGAGTATCTCAGCTACTCTTGCCCCCAACATTCTTTGCGGGCTCACATCCAGCGATTCCCTTTATTTTATCTCCCAAGCTTTTGCTGAGTAGCATTCATTATTCATTTTTTCTCCATTCCTACATTTTTCCCATACTTCAGCTACCATCCCCCATGTATATGTGAATTCTTTCCCTAATTTAAGTTCTTCCGTTTGCTCTGACGTAGCAGTCGGCCATATTCTGCTTCCTTTCCCCACTTTTTTCCGCTAATACTTTCTCCTTCTCATAACCTCTTTCCGTGTCTCGACCTTTTTCCCACTTCTCTTAACTGTAAGACTGAAAGATGAATTTTGGTTTCTTCGTGGGAAAACTACTCCATTTCTTTTGCGCTCTGAGAATTACTCTCCGCTCCCATCCCTGCCAATAACGAACCTACTCCACTCATATCTCTGTTAGAATTCCTCAAATGATTCCAACATCCGCCGAAAAAATTGCAATGTAATAGCGAAAACGAAAATTCCACTTAAAAGTGTTTTTTTAAGTACCTCTCATTTTTAGAAAGATATGAAATTGAAGAAAAAACGCTGCACATTTGAAAATTTTCTCCAATGCTAGGGCGGGTCAAAGAACGCAAGTGCACTAAGCGAAATGTAAAGAAAAACCTTTTCAAGTCCCAATGTTCGTTTTGTACGTCATTTTTTCTACCCATCTGTTTATTTCCAGACGTCGTTATTCCATATCCCTCTCTTGCATTCTCATCGTTCTTAACATTCCATTTCCCTTCGATTTTCTCAACCCCCTCAATTCTGTTAAATGTGTTTTCTTTACCCTTTTATGTCAAAGAGGGGAGTCATTCTACCTACAGACGCTAAAATAAGTGAATTTAAAAAATCATCCTTTTTCGATTCGATAGCTGTATTCTTATTGTTGAATGACGATACATGATAGTATATGAGTCATTTTTTAATCAACCGGGCTACGATAGGAATGTGACGTCCGAATTAAGTGTAGATGTGTCTTTTGTAAAGTATTAGCATCTTAGTAAATCTCAAAAGTAGATATCAGCAAATCAACCTTTGATAAGAAGACAAAGGCCGGACACTTGTCTATTACCAAAGTTGCAAATATTTGAAATTTCTATCTGGCAGATTTTTTTGTCGACAAACATTTCGAACGGAATCGACATCTGCAAGACTTTAAAATTAATGAAAATTTAATTCTAATGAACTAATTTTTGCTACTCCCTCTGTTTTAATATTTACGGCGTTTTAAAGGGCATATTTCATATAAGTCTGCTTTTAACGGAAACTGATTTACCAATCAAAATTACTTTAACAACGAAATCATAGGTAATGAAAATATTACCTCGTAATAAATTTGCAATGCTATTATCGCATACGACGACGATAAGCAGGAATTGAAGAAAATGCGATTTCTACTCTGGGAAATTTACGAGGAACAAATGGACAAAGCACTATGTATCGAATAAAATATTTACTCAACTCGATTAAAGGTTTGAATAATTTAGTCACTTTGATTTGGAGTGAAAAAGCACGACTCGCGCATCACCATTTAATATCGAAGAGATGTTAATTGCTATTCATTTTTAGTAGTTCAGATTAAAATATGCGATTCCATTACTTACTATACATTAGTTTTTCGAGAGATCAGAGCATTCAGTTGTTTCGACTTTAATCATGAGTAGTTATAAGCGTATTTTTACTGAACCTAAGTACACTTACATTAATAATGACTACCAATCTGGGATTTCCAGACGGCCAAGTGAGCTCCGTATTTGCCTTTGATGTAAGCGATCCAGAGTTCGATTCCCTGTGGGAGCCCATATGAGAGAAATTACCTCAACTGTCGAAGCACCTTTAACAACAATACTATTACTTATAAATTTGCATCAATTATGATTGGGACTACTTTTCAATAACTGATTTATTAAGTGATTGATGGACTTAGTAATACGAACGCTTCAAATTCATTCTAATAAATTCAAATTCATTCTAATGTTAGCAATACTGTTAACTTGCCTCGAAATATATCGCAGATTGAAAAATAATGTTTTAAATGGGATCGATACGTGTCCGTAAAATTGCTTACGCGGACTTTTTCTTTGCAGAGAGAGCGATTCAGTTAAGGGTGGCCGTCATCCAATTATAATTTTTCCAATAGCATAACATATTGAATTAAGCGCAATTAATGCTTACGATAGGGTTTTATTCTATGGAAATCGCAAATCATTGCGTTATTCCGGCGATATCGTTTTCGTTCGCTAGAATCCCCACTTCCCTCGTCGCATTATGTAAACCGCTAAATCGTTCTCCCAATTTCTCTTCCACTCTGTTCGTTTCGCATTATCTTTCCATGTTCTGCTCCTGTTCAAATCCTCCCCTCGTGTCTACCCCTTCTTACAACTCTTTATTATCTCCTCTTTACTCCCACCAATCTCCATTTTCCTCTCCACGGCAGGAATAAAATATTTTTAATGTCATTCTGATTTCCTGAGCGATCGGTTTAGTAACATCGTGGCACGGAAAACGTCCTGAATAATAAGCGCGATACGGAAAGAGATATCTGCTGCTATAAGGAATATAATTCGGCTCATTCGGAGCAATTTTGACACCGAGAAATCGAAAGTGAGAGTAATAGGAGCAAAACGAGGTGATAATATGAATCGGCCATTTTAAGGGTGATGACCTGAAGACATCGTTTCTTCGGGCACTCTAGGCGTTGGGGGAGTGAAGATAACGGCGGATCATGCCAAATTATCTACTGATAGTCTTTTGAGTATATAGATAGGATTATCTAATGATAGTTGCCTTGGAAATTACCAGAGTACTAGGTAATTCATAAGCTTTCTAAGTTTTTCTGACAACGCACTTGCGAAGTTGCAATGAAAATTGCAATTTCGTAATATTATGATATTAATAATATGAATATTATTAATATGATGATAATAATATGAAAATATTGCACGTGAAATATACTAGCAAAATTAAACTTAATGATGCGGAAGACCATCATATTTTCTCAATAATGTGTGCGGAATAATTTTCTCGGAAATAGGATCATTTAAATTTCAGGTCATGTTTTTACATAAGCGTTCTAAGGTTTTTTTAATATCTATTTCTATATGTTTAAGGAGGTAAATTGTCAAGTGGTTCTGCTCAGGAAGGTAAACGTCAGTCATCAGAGACCAATTTCCAATAACTGAAGTTACTGTTATAACTTTATTTGCAAGAAGCATAAAAAACCAAAACCATTACCCATCTGAAAATCATAGGAGTAAGTAGATAGTCAGTCAACATTTTTCCAGGGATCTTCTCTTAATTTGTTATTAAATCAAATCCTTATCGATAACCAAAAATTTTTTTTAGTACATAAATGAACTACCTCGATTACAATTAAATCAGGGATTTATAACTTCGTTATATTTTTATGTCGTTCAATTATTATCATATTCCTCATTAATTCTACCTTTATAAGGTTTTATTGTAGATAAAGCTCGAAATATTCACCGAAGGAACCGTCAATTCCCGTTATATCTTAAAGTTTTAACATATTTCTAAAATTGCTCACTTCGAACCTTCAATTACCAGAAAATTTCCTTATTATTTTCTAATTACCATAAAAAATTCATAAGAACGAATTATATATAGAATCATAATCCTCATAGTCTTGGAATATGACCCTATCTAGTGTGGTGCAATTTCAGGAAAATGACAGTATTAATTAAATAGAAAATAGAAAGCAAGTGAATACAATTCGAGAAGCTTAACCGAGAGTAAGCTAACCGAGAGAGTAACCGAGACCTCTCTTTGATCGCCATAATTCAATACTTTCAAGATGATGTTATCAAGCTTTTATCTTTCTTGTTTTCTTTGTAATTAAAATTATTTATACAACCTTCGTTATTGAATGAAGTAACTCAACGAAACTGAACCTAAAAAGATAAGAACAGAAAAGTATTCTTCTACTCTAAGTAAAACTGACGATCTTCATGAAGTCAAATTTATGGAATGTGGAAGCCTGAATCTGTTTAAAGGTAAGAATGGCTTAGCAATTCAAATATTCTTGGAATTTTCAAAAGGCAAAATACGATAATTACAGACTGCATGCGAAGTTTTGCATACTTCCAAGACTTCGGATATTATTTAATGCAATTACAGCGCTATAAAACGCAAAGAAAACGGAATATGCCAATATTTGCTTCAGTAATGGTATACAAAAAATAGTACTCCTAAGAATTACAGCAGCTGCTCCCTTTTCTTTTATATCAAACTTGCGCTCAGTTTTATACCAAAGTTTTCGTTAAAAATTCGAATCGAGAGATATGAGGTGGAGTTTTGTGACCGAAAAGTTGCGCCAACAAATATCCAATTTTTAAAATGAATCGATATCCGCTCGGCGCAGTGAAAAATAAACGACTTTTAAGAAGTAGCATGGGAACATGCAAGATATGAATATGCGACCTTGGTTTGATCAGTTCCGACTGAGAACGTTTTGTAAGTCAGAGCGTGATGGGGCTCTATATACTCATATTTGAAATGAGATCAAAGCGTGGAGCCATTTTACGCCACCATTGCACCCACCTTAGCACATCAAGTGGAATGCTGAAAGATACGAAGCTGCCGCGAAAAAGAAAAGGTTATTTGAGGATTCACGAGTGACGACGAGATATTTCTAGAAATTTTCTATTCAGTAAATAGAAAGACGAAACATTAAAAAATAAGATACTGGACAAAATTGTAATACGTAAAATCAAGAAAGGTTATTCATTCACATATACACTACTAAATTTTGGCGATTCCTACGACCTGTTTACAACTAATCCTTTCTTTTGCAGCAACGGTGCTTAGATTCACAACATTTTATAAGGTGCTTTACGTGAATGTTTAGTTATATCCCAATATTCAACTATCTTATGCAATCGAAGATCAGCGATAACTAGGTTGTATACTCGAAAAATAACAAAACAGTTAAATGTTTCTTCAGACCTTTTGCTTATTTCTAATTCGTGGGAAATTCTAATGCAATGATTTTAACTTGAAAATACATCATGTTGTGTGATTATTACCAAAGATGATATTTAGATAAGCATGATATATTAGAATGTAGTATTTTTAAAATTGCTTCAACAACTGAGATAATTTTTCACGTGGACTCCCACCGGGAATCGAACCCGGAAACGCTTTCCCCGAAGTCGAACACGCTGCCCACATGGCTATCCGAGATTCTCATTGATTTTTTGTTACGTAACTTTTCTCAATGTTGTAGCACTTCATTCTAATTAATACATCCATTATGTTGAATTAATATAAAATATCTTACGCTCAGTTACTTGTGGAATGAATGTGATGACGCTATTGTTTAACACTGGAATCTTAAAATGGCAACTTTCTGAATTTTCTCTGTTTATATGACGCTCAGGTGACTTTTTTTGCAAAGGGTCTTAATCTGGGGCAGATTTACTCATATCTGTTAAGTTCCTAAAACTTTAACTAAATAAGTTCCTAGTATATCAAACATATCGAAGCTATAAAATCCAAATTTTTACATAAAAAACTTAAATTATTTATAGCATTTCCTGATTAAAATTTTCGTTATTAAAGGAGACATTGTTTACACGAAGGAAAAGAGTGAAATATAAAGGAAAGATAATGAAATAAATAAAGTGAAACTACATCTCGTTCTTTTTAGAGAAGGTATGCGAATACATGGCGTTAATTATGGAGGAAATAAAGCAAATGAAAAGGCTGCTGCAGGATAAATGAGTTCAGATATTTATCTCAGATACGGGGAAACGAGAAAAATCCCGTCGTTGTAGAAAAAGATTTTTATCTGATAAATTATGGCACTAAATGCCACTGTTTCGCAATGATTCATTGTTCGAGTAGTCTAAAAATTCTTTGAAAAAAGTGTTATTGTGGTGCCATCTAAAGTGAATGTGTTACCATTATCTAAAGCGGCGACTCTTAAACTAGGGTCCGCTGTCCAAACCGAAAGGGTACGAGAGTATAAATGTTTGACTCGTTAATGTAATGTTCAATCTCGCTTTTTTCGGTAATTTTCTTATATTTGCCTGTTAATTAAAACTGTCAAAGCATTATAATACTTATCTTTTCCAAATTAATCGTATCTATGAGATAATACCTGAAATCTGGATAAAATCGCACAAAAGAAAACACCTGTGAAAGCAAAAAAATTTGGGTGTTTGGGGAATCAAAAATTAGCAAAAGTCTTAGACTTCAGCCATCTTAAGTATTAATAGTATATAAATAATGAAAATCGATTTTTTTCGTTGCAAAAATAAAGGTAAACATTGCTTGATTCCGAAATATTTCTTTAAGTATTTCCGAAGTATTTTTTAAGTACTTCGACAGCTGATGTCATATCGCCCTTATGGGCTACCACTGAGAATCAAACCTGGACCCGCTTTTGACGAAGGGGAACCCTACACTTCACTGGACATATTCCTTTATAATGTAATATTCCTTTATAATATATTTGCTAATCAGTACTTTAATGAAATATGCTTTCGGTCGAAGGAAACTGCAATTATTTACTTCTTTCGTCTTATACATTTCAGTCTGAATGATGAAAGAATTCAATTTACTTAGTAGAATTCCATAGAAATCTTTAATAGAGAAAAAATCGATAAAGGATTTATTTTGTCGATTTTCAATTGACTGTTAAATATATTGTTTCTTCTTAGTACAAAACGATAAAGAGGCTGAATTGGCTCATATATTTCCCAATCGATAACAAGTTGGAGCTCCAATGAAACATACCAAGAATATACCAGCAAATTCTAACACGCCATTAACCGAAATATTTCTGGAATTTCCTCTATATAATTGCATCAGCTTACATAGTTTTAGTTTCTTGAAATACAAATCGTAAAGAAATTATTTATTTAAGACTGTACATGGGATCACTCCAAGACGAGAATTCTAACACCTATCAATGGAAGCTTTTTATTGAGCTCATATTTACGTTTATTCATATTTGTGTATAACCGTCGCCGGGCTTTTGGATAGACAATAGATACCTCTTTTGCATTTAGTGAAAGTGATATCGAGTACGATTACTGATATGCCCATATGCGTAAAGTGGACTCAGCTGCCGAAGCACTTTCACATGCACTACTATAATAACCATTGCCAAATCCTTCTATGCTCCGATTATTTTATGTAAATATACCTGAGTATTTAGTTCTAATATATTTCCTAAATAGTATCAAATATTTCGATAACGATATAGAGCTCTTCAATGAGTATTCGTAGGATTTACGTCTCCAGACATTTTACGGCTTTAAAAAATATTTTTTTCACTCTCAGCAAAACTGCTACGGAAATCCTAATTGACCGAATATGTCCAAAAACTAACTCCTGTTCAGAAGTAGATGAGGGGGAAAGAGAGTAAAAAGCTCTTCAAAAGATTCAAGGAATTCATTTCCAATATGACCATTCCCGTAATACCACGATCTCCATCTCTCATTATCAGCAAGGACGTCGCTTGAGAAGAAATGACATCGTTCGTTACCGTCCATGCACCGCTCCTTTCGCCCTCTATTTCTGTGTGCGAGCGACTGGAAAAGGAGTGGAAAGAGTTGGAGAACGTAATGATTACGAGGCCTGACTCTTTTGCGGTCGTCGAGGGAAAAACTCATGAGCTTCAGCGCCCCTTTAAGTGAGTTGGTGAGGGAGGAAAAATAAAGAACTCCTCCTTTTGTCGCGAGTCCTCGTGAGGACATAGGGAAAAATAGAGGCAGGTTTATAAGCGAGGGATGTGGAACGTAATGGTTATGGCACGCGGTCGAGATAAGGGCCAAATGCCATGGAAATCTGAAGAGTTCAAAGGAGATTTTTCGCTTAGGACGCAAGAGATAAAAATGGGGAAGGATGGAGAAAAAACGTCGCCTCCGAACGATGATGACTGAAAAAAAGGTGTTTGAATTTTTTTTCGATGGTGAGGATGGAGATTAGGATAACAAAACGACTAACATCTGAGCAGCCTGAGTGCGTACACGAAGGAATCAGGATCGTGATATAATGTATCAGGACGTGAAAAGTAGGTCACCTTGGAATAAAAGCCCCACGGCTATGTATACATTTTTTTCTAATTTGCTGATGAGGTGTTTACACTTGATGAGCTTATATCCACAGCTATTCTTTTTCTCTTATAGCCGAGGAGAAATATATATTCTATAAACTGTTCCGGTAACTTATGTAAACGTTTAGTCTAGTCATCCATGCGTAGCTTCTTTTCCTTCCACGACGGCCTCTCGGTTTTTCAACCCATACAGTATATAGTGTCATTTTGTTTCCGATATAAGCTTATCTGCCCCAGTGGCCTGATCCGGTTTGAGCTTGAGATCTGATAAAAAGACGTTCGACTGAATCGATTTTTACTTGATATCCAAAGAGATAATCTTCATGGGGGTATACTACTATATGACAGCGTATCAAATTTTAAGTGGACCAAAACAAAATGTTTAAAGCTATGATGCCTTTGTATGTACTTTTATAGTTTCTTCAAATATGAATACGATGCTTCATCGGAGTTTAATGAATTCAACTTTGGGTTTAAGTGTATATTCATAAGTCATTTATGACAAAGAATTTTATCATGATTCCTTTGAGTAATATTAAGTTTGCAACTGAGGTAAATTATCAAAAAGGCAAATGCGCGGAGAAGAAACGTATGGATTATGATAGTCCGTAAATGTTTATGGGATGTAATTAGTAAGAAGTATCTTTATTTGAGGTCGTATTTGTTGATCAAGTGACGTGCGCGACTAAGCCAATTTGGAAGTGAAATCTAGAGGTATACATTTGATGAATGTAAGTTATGCTTTAATTCAAATGTAAAGGAGAAAGTAAAATTAACTACGGTTAACCTTGCTACTTATTATTATCAGGAGCTCGTGATAATTTTAAAATTTTATTTATTCAATTAAGCAAAATACAAGAATATATAAAAATGATACTATCACCAATGACTTACTTTTCAGAATTTGAGAATTCTGATATTTTGTACACAATAATGCACAGAAATGATTTACTTTAGAGTAACGAGAAAAGGAGAAAAATTCTAAAGACAGTTCAAAAGGAATCAAATATCTACCGTAAAAACGACACTGCTTTCTTAATTTAGATGATATAGCAATATTTCTCTTATTGGAGCGAAGAATATGTGCGATTATTTCCGCATTTAGGAGTTACGGAATGATGCATTAAAGTTATATAATGTTTAATCACTCCATTTGCGATAGTTTTCTTTATAAGAAACTAAGGATAGGTTAGTTGAAAACTCTTCCTTAAAAAGAACACTGTACGAAAACCTAAGAATTAATGAAAACTGATTACGCTGATTGGTGTAGCAGGTGAATTTAACTTCAGTAATTCACATCCTTTTTTTAAGTAGTTTTATGTTTTCTTATTTCAAACTCTATGCTTTCCCCAGGCATTTCATATTCTCATCGACATTTCTATTCTCTTTATTTTATTTCCTCAAACATGGTTTTAGTCTATGTATGTACCGTGAAAACCGACATAGTCTAGCCGGACCGACAGCCTGTTAACTGCCAGTCATATTTCTAATTTTGCAATTCAACCCGAAGGAGAGTAGCTGACGTGCTTTCGCTTAGGCTGCCACAGTGCCGTTTTGACCCAACAAACCTTCTGTTAGAAACCACTGGTGCAGATATTCCTTTAAATCACCTCAATAGGATGCCAGGTGATACGGTTTCCTTTGGCCTATATCCATTGAACGTTCTGACATCGGTGATGTAGATCAGATATGAAACTCCACATGCGTTAGGGGATGAATACCGTCCATCACTCAAGATTCTAATCTAAGAATGGAATTTTCTCTAGGTGTAGTACTCCTTGTTTGCAATGGATATCTTTAATTATAAAAATTTAATAGGACTAAGAGAGACTTTTGATATTATCTCTCAAAAACGAAATTCATCAACGACAAGTTTATAAATATGTACATGTAATTTATGAGAGTTTTTAAAGCTTATTTCGAATACTTGAGGTTCGATTTCCCAAGGCTTTGAACTTTGAACCAGGCAAGAAATTTACAAGACTGTCGTATATAAATTTAAAGTTTTTACGTAGCCATTAAATTGTCTTGCGTTAATTATTCAATATTTTTACTCTACTTTTAAATAATACAACGAGTGAGCCTCAGTTAAGAATTCTCGGCGTAGTTTCCTAGCTTGTTAGAATTACGTTGCATGTAGTCTATGGGACTCAGTTCACGTATCTCCCGAGGTACCGAATATCAGCGCCAAAATCGGAAGATCGTTAAATTCCTCTCGATACTATGAATAATAAACATCGGTGACGCAGGGAAAGGACCAATAGGTCTCAACCCGTTCCGTTAGCCTTGGTTTTTACAGCCAGCGATACTGGTCTTGCCAATTTTCACTTTTCATGTTGATTAATAATTTAAAAGGGTTGTATGCCAAATCCCTTTCTCCCCACCTAAGTCCCATGGTAAATAGTTCATGAAGTACCGCTTCACGTTCGTTTTTAAAACTTAATCCGCGAGCGAAGATTTTAATACCACAAACTTTGTCATTCGATCGTTTTCTTCAGCTGGGCCCAATGAAAAATTGTTAATTTATCTACATTCATCGATAGTAATATATTCCAAGGATCTCATGGAAATTTCTTCTTCCATAATTCTACATGTACTCTTTCTCTAATTTCGTGATAAATTGCAAAAAAAAATATCTGCACCAAAATTGTAAGCAAAAATATTATTGTTATGTCACATTCCGAAAAAGCATTCTTATTAAACTTCTCAATTTTCCAAACAACCTTTCACGCAAGAGAATTTTCGTATTACTTTAAAAGTTTCCAAGATCCTAAGGTATCTAAATAAAAGTAGCAGCATAATTAAATTAATAAATATAGTTGTAGTTTAAATAAATAAACCTGGTACCGGAAGATAATGTAGAAGATCAAATGGACAGATAAGGTGAGAAAGGAAGAAGCATACAGAAGAGGTTAAAACAATATGGAGCGTCACCTGGATAAGATGAACTAGATGTATTGGACATATCTTGAGACACAATGGATTTGTTAGGAACGTACTTGAAGGCAAAGCACCAAGAGAGAGGCCAGGGGACGAATACATAAGCCAAATAAAGAGATATATAGGAAAAAAGAGATATCAGGTTGTAGCAGAGTTAGCACTAGAGAGAGAGGAATGGAGGGCGGCAGTCAACCAATCTATGGATTGAATGAAAGATGATAATGATGAAATAAATAATAGCCAATTAGTTATTATACTTGAGGAAATCTAAGACTACAAGACTGATAACTAAAACTGGAAGAATTATTCCTGAAAGGAAAATACATCGAATTTAAATTATACATGTAGAGCTATAGCCGTCATTGCGATGTAAATAGCTTAAAACAAGGAAGCGACGAGAATTTGATGAATAAATTTCCTTTTGACAGCTTTCACTGGGTTGGAACCCGAAATATTATACGATGCGATACCCCAGTTTCCTCGGATATTCAGAGACCACGATACAAGTGTGTGCGATAATGGGAAAATCTGCATTATAGATTCGGAAATCGAATCAGATTTTCAAATGAATTACTCACAGGAACCAAAGTGCACGTAACTTTTTCCGCATTCATTTTCAACAGATTTGAGATTTCAATTTTTTTCCGTTCCACGTTATCATTTTCCTCCGATGTACATACATGAATCAGAACGTTACATATGTAGTACAAGCCAGTCACAATCCATTCTCTCAGGGTTTCTGCCCAGCGGTGTTCAAATTCACGCAACACGCAACACTCGTGGCAAACATATGTTGCGTGTGGCGTCAACTTCCCTGACCTTCCAGACAGATTCACCATTGTCCACTGATTTCTGTTTTTACTTTAAACTAGTATTTGTAAACTAGTGCCTGTTTTCACTTGAAACTAGTATTTGTAATCGATGCTTCCATTAGTGACGTTTGATCGGCTCAAGTCTTTTATACCCAATAGGCCGAGTTGTGCGTCCGCACACGTAGGAATCGAACCAGAAAACAGCTTATTTACGATACAATCATATTGCCACCTTTCTCATCCCATTGTGTTATCACTCGCCATCCCCTCCGTAGCCTTTAAAAGAGGGTTCCCGAGGAGAAGGGGGGATGCGGCCAAGATGGAGAGGGGATAGCTCCCATATTCCCAGACACGATAAATTACGTCCGGCACCGCACATCGTTCCACTCCCACAAATCACCCACCTCATGAGGGGGCAAACCGCCCCTTTCTCGCCCCCGACACGCCCTCCTGCCCCACAATTCCCTTCCCAAACACAACAGCTCGCTCCAAAAGGGGCTTTTATCCCAAACGATCCGTGTAAAACGCTTTAAATCCTCGCGGAAATCTTGACGAATCCCAAAAAACACTTTCACTTTGGGTCGCGGAGGCGATCCGAGGAGATAGTGCGACGTAAATTCCGCCGCCTCTGCGGGTTCCACTTTATCTTCGGAGAGATTAAAACGCTCCGAGTAGAGATTTAATATAAATTAGATTTTCGGGCTGTGGGAAGGGAAGGTTAGGAAGTTGGCGGTGTTTTTACTTTCTTTATGGAATAAAATTTTTCAAAAATTAAGCGATAGGAGTACGAGCTTCGCAGTGCCTTAACGATAGCAGCGTTTCCTAATTAAAGAAGAGATGGTGAGGATAAGCTTCCCATAAACGCTGAGGCGAGGAAGGTTATCAGCCTTATTTGTTCTTGTATTTTCGGAAGGAGTCATATACTGTTACGATTATAAAGGCTCGGTTCTCGTCCAGGATGTAATATTGATTGAGCAATTCTCTGAGCTAAAACGGATATAGAAATTTAGGCGAACTGCTAGTAGAGAATTATCATAACATCCAGCACTGAATGGGAAATGATTAAAGAAGACATAAACTAATCTTACTAAACACGGTTTATGACATTACATAATAAAAATATACATTTAATATTATTATTTTTACATTTAAATGAATCTATCACTTTCTAATCCATCTATATTGAAAGTAAAAGTTGATTAATCAGTTTTAATTTGTCATTATTTATGGTAAAGGTTTAATTGAGTAATATTTATAAATATCTATTCCATTTATAACATCCTTCGATGGATTGGCTTAGTTGATTACTTTTTAGTTCATTTAAGGTATATTCGAAAACTCTCCTTCAATTTAATTGATGACACCTTCATAATTGTAATAGTATATGGTTTCAGTTTAGCTCGGAGTAATATCCCTTAAATCGGATGAAATTATGCAGTCACGTACTAATTCTATTTAATGAAGCACTAGTGTTAAGTAGTACCTTCAAAAATGTAAATGTTTCACCTTTTCAAGAAGATAACGTTAAAAATGTTTTCATACATACGAACAATTTCCATCGGTTCTTACTTTAGTATATATTAGCACAAAACAAGAATACATTACTTTCCGATTTAAGATAGGATTTCAAATAATTTGGTAAATTTTGATTTGAAATTAAATTCTTATATTTATTAAGACGTTCATTAAAGAGAGTTGAATAAAAATATTCATAAAATAATCTTTTAAATATATGTACTGATGTGTAGAGTAAATTTTAATACAATGTATATTGAAAACCTTCCAAAGTTTGTAAAGAACGTATTATTGAAGGTAACATTTCAATTACGAGAAACTCTTGATCAACAATGAAATAGTTATTCCCTTTCTATGAAAATTATCACAGACAAGGAACATTACATGACTAACAATGGCATTAATAAATGGTGATTGATTTACGACAGCAATTTGTGTTTGCTTCCTAGTAAATGAACAACTTATCGCTGGTTACATATATTGCACGTAATTCAATTACTTCGTCCTTGATAAAATGATAATGGCTAGTAGTTAAGCTTAAGATTAGAAAAATTAATTAAGCCGAGCATTTTACTGAGGGACGGATGATTCGAAAGGAGAAATAGAGCAGGTTCAATAGAAAGTAAGTCGTGCTAGGATTAAATGCGCTTTGGATCGCAATGTTAGATAGGAATGAGGTCGCAAAATCCAATACTGATTAATTCTCGGACCACATTTACAGAACTATAAATTCGCACCATTATTAGAGTTCCAACAGTTACACCCTCATTTATATCTCGTATTCAAGATGGAATTATTTTTAAAAGTTCCCCAGATTCGGAATTTCAGCTTATCTATTACTGTATCAATTGCTGCCCAAACACCAAATTATAATATAAATTGACATTGAAAATGAACCTACTACAATTCCGACCCTTGATACTAGACTATTAATACAATAATAATACTAAAACTACTGCGCAGGCGTACAAATTGATATCTTGGTATCGGTGATAAAATTTAATTGCCTCAGTTTCCCGTTTCATTTAAATTATGTTCCTTCATAAGCATACACAATGCTAATTATTGCTATTAAATTAATTACGAATGATAGATCAAATTCCTCTCAGGTATACCGCTGGATAACGTAATATTAGGGTTACGAGGAGCACTGTTATTACAGTCTATTCTCTACAGGTCTCAGCGAATGAAAGCCATCGTCAGCCAAATGGGAAAGGTAAATTTGGAGTGAGTACAGGTTGAGAGGTGAGGAATTGGGAGAGGAAGGATAAGATTTTCAGAGAAGGCCGTAGAAGTGGCTCGTGCATTTCGGGAACAGGATGTAAGAGAATCCGAATGGGAGATGGGTGAGTGAAAGGTATCTTCAGAGTGCGTATGGTTGTGGCAGCTAAATACAGGGAATAGGCAAATAAGGTATATCTTATGGCATACTCGATGTCGGAAGGATGCTCTAGAATACCGAATTGTGTGTGCGCTAGTAGGATTGGGAAGAGAGGAAAGATTTTTCATCAAATGGGAAGATAAGATATCTTGGAGGTATATAATTGCAAACTCCTGTAGAATATAGAACTGATTCTTGGCCTGATATTTTGGTTTATTTTATAAAAACAGATTCGTAAAGATTAAAAGGGTAAAATAATCTTTAATGCAAATGCCATCAATTTGTCAGAATGCTCCCCTCTCTTATGTATTTCTATCTAATACAGTAGTAAAGAAGCTGCTTCTGACTTCATCTAGTATATTACTTACTTTGAAAGAGCCAAGTTAACCTGCTTTGCTGTCTCAGGAGATGGAATAATCATGCAATTAAATTGACGGCCAATTAAGCTTGTATTATTGAATGATTTGAGAGGAAATCCGTAAAAATACGCATTAAAAGTCGGTAAATCTGTGACATCGCTAAAAGACAACATGTACGTGGGTGGTCTGTAAAGTTTCCGACATTTCGCCATTCCTCAACATGTTTTCTGAAAATTTCTGAAAAATCTGGGGTCGGAAACTTTTCAGACCATCCTCGTATTATAAGTGATGAATGAAATCAATCCATTTCTTTATCAAGATCATAAGTGATCTACGTGAACAAAGGTGAATATTTATCTGTAGATGCTTCACGGTTTCGATAAATTATCTCATTTACCAATTCTACTTAGAAAGATCGAAAAGTTTCATATAACAGGACATCTTTCCTGAGAGGTCTTTCAATAGACTTTGGAATTCATTGTTGACTGCAATGTAAAACGGAAGGATATTAGAGAAATATCTACAGTAGTATGAAAATCTTTAAATATATGATAATATCAATAATATGAGTGTGTTACTTTATTGCACAATATTATTTCAATAAATGACACTATCCGTATACTAAGCGGAAATCTCGTTTCCATAACTTTTATTCTATAGAATGACACCAAATTCATCACGAAAAAGTATATATTTATGAAAAATCAAAAATTATCCCTGGAAGAGCTCTTTTAGAATCGTTCTATTTAAATATAATGACATTTGAAACATAAACGAGGGGAATATATATTTTTTCCTTCTTACTTCTTTAAAGAACAGCACTTTCGCGAAAGGTTAATTCTATCAAACCAAAGGTAAATATTGTTTGCATCTCATCTACATCTGCATAAATATCTTACAAGCCGCCTTTCGGTGAGTGGCAGGGGGTGTAAACACCGAACGGTTGAGCTACTTTTTATCCTATTGTTGTCGCGTATTGTTTGCGGAAAGAATGAGTCCTTAAAACGACTTATTCTAGCGTCTATTTCTCTTATTTTATTCCCATGATCGGATCGGCCGAAGTAGCATCAATTACGTCCTCTGTAAACGTGCTTTCTCTAAATTTGTTAACCAATCGCAATCTAGCTTCTAATCTTCTCTTTCATTCGATAATACCAAACCTGCGTCTTAAAGCACCTTCGAAACGCTTGCTTTTTTCTCGTAGTATTTTAACAAAACATACATTTCCCACAATATGAACAATACGAGTAACCACAGGGAATCTATAGACGATTTTGCAATACACTTTATAATGAAAAAATTTCCTGGGTAATAGCAATAAGTTGACGATCTTCAGAACACAAGAAAAACAGGTCCAGCAAAACAAATAAATTATACCATAGTATCTCTCTTGAGGTGCATGCATAATTTTTGACTTTAATATTTTAAATGATGTTTATAACTGCATGGAACGAACTGTATTCCCGAGCAAAGCAAAGTTAAGTAAATGAAATAATTTGTTGGAATCTGACCGAGTTAGATAACGTATACATTTATGAAATGATATTATCTCTATTTAAAACTGTACAATATTCCACTAAATTTAATTTACAACGACAGTAGTTTCGAAATAGAGGGCATGTAACCTTTAATCAGTGATGATTAATTTTCGCTCGATTTGAAGCTATTGTGGTATTAATGGGGTAGGTAATCAGAGAATATCATCTATTATCATCAGAGGATAGCTCATGGTCAAAGGAGACCCTTTCCGCAATATATTATTTACTGAGCAAGTCCAGTGCGGGAGTCCACCATCATCCATTAGGTCACTAGTGATTAAATGAGGCTGGCTTGCTCTCTAGGTATTGGAGGTAGTACATAATTTAATTTTATTAAATCCTATTAACGTGAATATCCCACTGGTTTTGTGCCTTGTTCTATGCATACTCTTTTCATTGTATACTATCATCTGTGGAAAGCCTACATCCAATACCCAGAGATATATATAAAACCAATAGGATTTTGCGATTACTATAGAAAGCAATCCCAACGATTGAACATGAAAAGCAACATCCTCGTATTACATCATGATTAAATATAAATTATGGATCTAAAAGGGATATATCACCCCATAAAATTACTTCATAATCGTGGAGATATTATATATATTATTTATTTACATACATCTTTGAGGTATGAATAAAGGCCTTTCCAATTTCCTCTCTGCATTTGTGAAGGCGGCTCAAGAAAAATCATGAGGCATGACATAAAATTTTTGGGAAACAACCACTGGATCGTGATGGTATTTATCCATAATGAATTGATTACTCAAAAATCCCATTAGGCTCTAGTTGGGCTCCTTTAAAAAACGTTTCTCTCTCACAAATGAATGAATTATGGAATGGATTGGTGTATGCTGATGCTCACACTCAGTAATCCATTTCACAATTAGCTGCCACATTTGGCATGAAATGTTTAGTTCCCTCTTGCGAATTTCTCTATTTATGAACAAAGTGATTTAGACGTCAACATTCGCGGTTAATTTCCGAAGATGGAATTAAAGAATTTTCTCTATTTTCCCCTAAACATTTCCGAGAATAATCGATATACAGTTCGATCATATTATGGTGTTTATTCTGAAAGTGCTTCACCAAGAAAGGAAACATAACACATTCGTTTTAACTTCATGTCAATAGCTCTAATCTTCTATATATTCCACCTAGTCGTTAGTAGAATAAAGTTTTCAGCTTATTCGGATATATTTCCTTTGAGTAGTTCTTATTAGCTAGACCTTCGTCAGTAACTTATCTTCTAACTGTAACAGTTAGAATTGTATCATTTCTAACGATCGAACTTTCATTACAAAGAATATGAGTTGAAGGACGCTGCTATATTCCATGTATTCACATACGTAGATGAAGCTGTCAGGAGACTCGTATGAGTAGCCAGTTTCTGGTAGAAAAGCTGGAGAAAAGGACAAAAGTAAAGGGTAGGATAAGCAGATGAACTTGACACGGAAAGATGAGATATAAAAATATGGTTTCCCCGAAATAAAATGAAATCTTTATCGAGGAACGAAAGGGAAAATGAGGATCGCCGAGAGAGATAACAAGAAAAACCTTATAGGAGAGGGTTTAAGGGATGCCCAACAAACACCAGTGACAGAGGAAAATGAGAATCGGATAAAATAAAAGGCGTCAACGGAATAAGAGAAAGGAAGAGACGGAGGTAAAGAAAGGTCGAAATGAAATAAAGAGAGGGATCGGGAGGAAGGGAGAGAAGGAATGGGGAGAGAGAGTTCCCACTGACTTCGAAAAGACCATTTATAAAAGTTGGGAGAGAAAAGCGGCTGCCAGTTTGTGACGGAGATGAGGAGCTTTTGCGGGCAGAAAGGAAGGAGCTGCGGGATCCGCTAAAGAAGTTAGTGGAAGAGAAATAATGTTCTATTTTCTTCTCTTCTTATTTATTCTTTATTGCCCCGAGTAGAAGGTTATTAAGGCCCTAACTTCAGTAGTCTTTCGAATTTCTTGCAAGTGCTTTTCTCTACAGTATCTTGAGGCACTTCGTTCTGAATTGTTTCTATTGTGGTTCAAAAGCAACCTATTTTTAAGTACGCACCCTACAATATGTATGTCTTTCGAGCAAAGTTTTCGACATTCATGAAATCACCCAAAGTTGCTTCATCTAAGGCAAAAAGTAAAATGCTCTACACGTGCCAGGAATTCATTGTTTCACTGTGTCTAACATTTTCTTTTGGGAATATAATAACTCTAAAATTAATTTCTATACCCATTTACTGTATTTATGTGATAATTCTTTCTCGAAGATCGCTCGGCAATGCAAAATTTAATCACTCTTGACTGAATACTAGGTATAAGCAAAATTTATAATATACTCATGATTATCATGGCGAACTCATACTAAAGAAAACATATTACTTGAGATCCTTAATTCTTGTACTCAGAAAAGGTATCGGTAATATTTTCAGTGACTATATTTCCTTTAAAGATATTACGAAACATTCACTGCTACACATTTTTTCAAATGTATTAACTTTGGTGCATAAATCCGTTTTTCATTACAAAAATGAGGACAAATATTTAACGTTTTCCCAATAAAATAAAACCTAGATGAAATAAAGATTCAAAGAATATAATGTATATAAGGGGCAGAATGATAATATAATGACAACAGAAGATTAGAGTTGAGTTTTAGAAATTTTTAACATAAAAATAAATTAAGTAAAAATTTAACTCATTCGTTGATTACTAAAGTCTGAGGACGGAATCGGAAATCCATGCAAATCAACACCCAAAAGTGTTGGAACTTTAAATTTCTCTAGATTATTCCCACAATTTCACAGATAATTCTCTAATTTGTTACGGAATGCAATTTACTCTGATCTAATGGATTTGCTAAGTGATTTGGGTTAAAGTGATCCGATTAATAATCTTTGTTTTCAATTTGTATCCGCTGGAAATCGTGAAATTCGATGAAGCTACTTCCGATATAATGTATTCGATATCGCGATATACTTCCCAGATTATACTATTATCTACTTTAATAATATAAATTTTAATCCTACCCCTGGTTTTATCAAATGTATTTGAATATTTATGTTATCTTTAAATTTGTGAGGGAGATGAAGGTACGTAGCTACTCAATACTCACATAATTATATTTTTAAAATGAAAATAATTCGTATATTTCATAAAAAATAAATAACTGTTTGAGGAAAGCTATAGTTATAAGATTGAGTATTTTTTATGCCTTACTGTTTTGAATTCAAAGTAGTTCAACCTTTGTTATCCGCGCGGGTTGCTCTTGAAATATAATGGAAAAACTTTTCAACAGCATAAATTTTAGTCAATACTTTTCACTTATATTGAGATAATAAGCCTCATAACGTAAAACATACTGAATTGATAGCTAAAAATCATATTTATGCAAGATGAGATCACTTGAATTGCTCGCACAAATCTCCTTGGCGACTTTTAGCTGAAAATAAAGAGTCGAAGGATTGGCATAAGGAATTTCCTTTGATATAGATATTAAATATAGCGTGACCAAAATCCTTTGTTTTAAGAATAACTATCTCGTGAAATCCAGAATAAGTTTTCTATACGAAAGAAAGCTTAGTATTTTTGCTACTAATATTAAGTATTCAGCTTGTTGATAAAATGAACCTTTTATACGTCGCATGCTTTCTTATAATGCTTATCAGACGTCCGCAAGCTTTACGAGGAAGAATAAAATTTTCCTATCGTTTCCCTTTTACTACCGTGCATGAAAATATCTAACTCATATTTATAAAGATAAATGATTTTTGAAGGGAAAAGGGCAAGAAAAGAAATTTAATATATGTCTAAGGCGAAATGAAGGGCACTGAAAACCCCGAAGCTTACGTTTTATTCAGACGGAATGGTTTGTAAAATATCAGACAAGTGCATATTCTAAACACACTCCTACATAAGGACCAGAAATACTTTTACTTTCCAATGGACTTGGTGTTCAAAGAAGCGAAGGATGTCCAATAATATTTAAATAATGGAATTTATTAAGAATTTCCAATTTTAATTCTTAATACTTTTTAGTAAGATTACATGTTCGGATGAATCATCAGATCTGATGCTGCTGTTGTAGCCGAAACCGATAAGAATACCGAAGAAAAATATTGCAGAAACTATGAAAATTTTCATCATTTTCCTTACTCGTACATTGTCCATTAAGTTTGGCAAGTATGATAGTATAAATTCCATTTATTTTTATATCTGATAATATAACTTTAAATCATCTTTACGAAATGCCGAAACATTAATCTATCTTCAGAAATAAAAAATTGAAATCTGAAGAAAGGCTAACGGAACTACGAAACGGTAACGGTATATCTATATTCTATTATGAATTGTGCTCTGTATATCTATATTCTATTGTGAATGCCTTTCGCTGTTTTCGTTCGATTTTTAAGAAGATACGAATAAACATAAAATGCAAAATAACTGTCATTCATATAACTCAAGTATACTTGGGTTACTTAATAATTCTTCCCTGAAAGGGGATTATTTAGGCAGCAATCGAATGAAATTCAGTTCTAATACAAATAGAGTACGGAAAAGTCGAAATAAAACTTTGAGATTACGATCAGAGTACATTTCTAAAATTACATTTCATTGCATTAAAACTATGCAAAAAATTAATCATCCTGAAATTCCGGTTGGATTAGCTCGCTCGAAAGCCATGTCGACCTTTGTCAAGTAAAACTTTATTATTTTAAATCCCATCCTAAGCTGTGATGTACGGAAAAAGCGTGATCATGACCTGTTACTTTGGATGCTACCCTTGTTAAGTGGCAAAAGTGTTTGACATGAGATGTTGAGAATTAGTCGGAGATCATGTATATTTAATGGCATTAGCAATCGCAATGAAAGAAAATGAAGTCGTGAGAAAGAATAGCGACGAAGAGGAGATTTTGAGTTTATCCAAAAATCAACAAAATAAAAAATTCATTAGCGAGATTTATGAGATAAAGAATGTTAGGGACATATACATATGGTATTGTCTCTCTCTCTCTGAGTAAATTTTATTCTGCCTCAATTTTATCTCATTTGCCTACGATTTAATGTCACTTATGATTCCTTTCGGAAAATGACGGAACTAAAGTTAACTCATAAAAACTCTATACCTATCTGCCCCTTTTAAATAATCAAATGTAAAAATAATCCCTCTCCAACGTTATGGAGAAACATGATGGAGACTAGAGGTATAAATATTAACGGAACGCCAACAATTAGCTTGATAAAATTTTATTAAACCTGGTACATGCGAGTTACCTAAAACATTTAAGTTAGGTAATTAAAGAAAAATTAATAAGTAGGTAATTAAAAAGCATTATTGTTTTTTACTATATTAAAAATCGAATAAGAGTAGAAATTTTTCTAAACTTTTAGGCTTTTATTAAATTTTTAAGGAAATATATCCCTATATCATTATTATTAAAAATTATTGACTAATTAATGATAATTTAAAAACCTTACTGATCCTCTGTTTAGCATGAGTTTTAATTCCGAAAAATTTTAATTACAGGTGCTTGTTTACTTGGTAAGTTATTTAAAACCTTGAAATTACGAAAATAGATTGATTTTTATATAACATATTACAATATATCATATCAATGAAGCAATTAAAATATCATACAGCTAAAAATGCAGTCCGGCTCCATATATTGCAAACGAAATACGATTCGGATCGTATTATATGAAAGTTACTACTACATCTCTTACGAAGTTGATGTATAGCTTCCTTAAAATCATAGTTGTAGATACTGTAGTTTTCTTTGGTAGATGAAATGATATCGCGTGTTATTAACATCTTTACCTTCGAAATCATTCCGGTAGCAAAATTTTCCACGTAGCTTCGCAGGTTTCCGCGGCGATCGGTTGTTCTCTGCATGATGTTTCCGGGTTACACCGATATGCTTGTTGCTTGTAGCAACGACGTTTCGCCTACGTTGCAGTAGGCTTCTTCAGGCCGAAGTTGAGTGACATGGCCTTTGGTCGTCGTTATGTATGCCAGTTCCTATCTCTGCCATTACGGGATTGGTCGATCCACTGTAGTTCCGCGATTGTTCGGAGGACGGTAGCGAAATGCCGTCGCTACAAGCATCGTGGTGGAACCAGGAAACATCATGCTGAGAACATTTTCCACGTTTTTAAGAAGGAAAGCAATTATTACATTACCTTTTATTCATGAAGTAAGATGCATATTGAATTAATGTGTGGTTCGAGGCACCTTTCGACTATTAGATATAGGAAATACTTAAGGGTTATGGAAATCATAGCTAGAGGAAATTATCTTGAAGGTATGAAAAATAAAGTTATGTGAAAAGCACCGTAACTGATATTAGATAATGTTACTTATGTTGATTGACGATTCATTTCAAAGTATTTGAAAGTGATTCGATCTTTAAAAAGTTATTGTCTCTTGGTTTCGTAGAACATTTACAAAAATCCTCTTTTACCCTATTTCCTGAATGAAAATCATTCGTATTATATTTTTAGGGAAGTGGCGAATCGTCTCATTTCCTTCACTGGATGATCAGATTTTTAGTCTGGTTGACAATAATACTATCGAGGAAAAATAAAAATAAAAAAGTGTAAAATAACAAGACTTGTACAAATTTATACGCATTTCAACATGCAGGGCGGCAGCTTTAAATAATTGAAGATAGCTATCTTCAAGAACATTCAAACATTCCGTTTTAATACGCTTCGAAGGTATGGGCAAACTATCTGACTGTCAATGAATGTATTCGTCCGCAGCCTAGGTTCTCTTTTGAGGCAACCAGGCAGCCTTTCAGGGTAGTAGAAATTACGATTGAAAGAAATATACGTATAGTGAGCAATGAAATTACTGAAAGAATCTGTGAAATTGAATTTAAAGAAATCTTGTGAAAGAAAGATCGTCCCAAATAAAACACTATATCTTTTATGAGCTTTATAAATCCGGTAAATAAAAATAAATTTTATGAATTTATGTTTTTTTTCTTCATAATTTTGGTTTTCTTAATTAAAACCATATTTTTTCATTCTACCGGGCGAGCTGAAATCCAATAACAATTGTGAAACCATCCAGATAATAAGACGTTCTTAGAGATTCCCCGTGAATTTATGGTTTAATTCAAAAGGATCATTTATTTAAGGAGAGAAAGTGAAAATAGAATAAAAGTGATAACCAGCCCCCTAAAAAATGTATGCTTTCCATAGCAGATAAACACTGAACGCGCTAACCTTTCTAATGCATCAGGTTCGTAAGTTTCGGACGCTTCATCGATGACTTCGTTACCTTTTACAGTGGCCATTTACCTGAAGTTTTCCTCTTGAGTGTTTGGGGTTACGCTACGATATGACTTGCCGTATGTAGAATACTACAATAGTACAAAATACTAAAATATATGTTATATAATAATAATATAACCCTTAAGTTAATTTATATAGTAAGATGAATTATGCTAATAACTTTTTATCACAGTCTATTACGCAACATAAATTATGTACGCATAATTTACTTTATATGCCTCTTTTGATTACAAGGATTTAAATTTCAACTCATTCAAGTTTAAACTTACAAAACATGGGCTAATATTTCAGTGAAAAATTAGAATCCTGGTGGTCCAACTACAACGACATATCATTGTTTTGGCAGTCTGTATTACAAAAATCATATTCACAGCTTGGCTAGGTACTTCGACGTTCCGAAAAGGAAAACACAAAAAGTAATTCTCTGATATTTGAGTTGAGTAGCTGAATTTTCCGACCTGTGTAAACGATGAGAGAAAATATTAGAATGGGTAACACATGTTATTTTCGAATTTCAAACTATGGAGAACAGAAAATAAGATAAGCTTTCGCACTATTATACTTAAGTATATGATTGGTGAATGTGGTGATATAAAACTACTTTCAAAGTGTTTTTTGATTATCTATGAATAAAAAATGACCCGCCGTGAGACCGAGGTCCATGCTTTTAATATAAACATCCGAATGTATAGCAGCGAGTAAACTCCCATTGGTGACTTAGTGACACAAGAAAAATAACTAAAATAGTGTTTGAGCTCTGTAACAGTAAGGAATTAGGGACAACGTACAAAACTCACAGAGCAAGCCGTGATGTTTGTTTAAGCAAATACGGGAATATAGAAAGCGTCACTGCAATAACCAAAGTGTGGAGTTTGGAAGAATTAGATTTGGGACGAAGAGTTAAGAAATATGTGCAAGAAAATGCATAAATATATACGAGAGAAAATAGGAAAATATATGAAAAGATCCCGATTACTTTGGGATAAATAATCATAACCAGATTCTATTATTTAAAGTTTACGCTCAATGGGTAGAGCTCAGACGTTTATAAACATTTCCCTCCCGTCTAAGGCGAATTTCAGGCATCATTTTAAATTTTCCCACGATAATGACTGCAACATAGTCATTTGCATTCTTTTAGTTGTTGTAAATATAAAGAGTATTTAACTTAATTGTATTTCCTACTAATTGAGCAAAGTAAACGCTGAGTAAGATAAGAATATGAAACAAGAAAGAAATAATCATATGATAAAAGATATGATCTCTAATACTGATATCAGTTATTGAGTTAAAAGCATGAGCAAACCTCATCAGCCTATTTAAAAATAGTTAATAAATTGATTAGAATTGGCTAGAATTAATGAAAAATAGAAAATTTCGAAGAAATAAAATAAGGAATTTAGCATTAATGAACTACTGCGGTCTTTCGTAAGCTGGTAAGGAATTGAAAACAAAGAATTTAACTAAACGAAGGGTAATACTTCGCATAAACACCTATGAAATTAATAATGAAATTATCCGATGTAAGAGCGGTAAATTAAAAAGCTTTGAAAACAGATAACATCCGTCATGGAAAAAGGTGTCCCGAACCTTAATGCAATTTCCGAGGAAAGGATAAACAAGGCAGTAATGGAATTTTGACTGACGCGCTGGCATGCATGGAAAAGAAGTAGATGGGGAGGGAAAAAGAGTTGAAAAGGCTTGATAAAACGCTAGATACGCGGATGGTACTTCGCAAAGACAAGAGGGAGAAATAGGTTCGTTTTCGTCCATCAGAGTGACCACCGCAAATTCCACTGTCAGGCATTCGCGTGCGTCAGCCTGACAAGGTAATACTTCGTCCGTCCTCCGGCGGTGTCGCCTCCGTATCCGCCACCGGAAGCACTTTGTATTTCCTCCGTCAAAAGGACTTTTTTCTTCTCAATGTTTTTTACCGTCGAATTCTCTTCCTCACGAACACTCTTCCCCAACGTTTCCAAATCCCATCGCGGAACCCATTTTTTATCTTCGGCCGACACCTAAAAATAATATCGCGAGGAAAGGATCGCGTATTTCTTCCTTTTGATGCTCGCGGATCTCATGTTTGAGTGCGGATCCAAAAATCCTTCGTTTGCTCACTTTTTTCGTTTATCTTTTCCGAATGTCGCACAGCATGAGGATGAGACGTCAGCGGACTAAATGGAGGGAAAGAAGAAATGGAAGGGTGAAACAAAACAAATGAGGGATATGTAAGCGAGTTCGGATCGCACGGAATACAAGCTTCACTTCTTTTAAAGTCTTTCTCTGCGCTTATTTCCTTCACTGCGTCTGCCAGACAAATCTCCTGTTTTTTGTCTTCATACTCATTTTCGTAAGTGAAGCACGGAAATTATCGGAGGCGTTGGTGAGAGTAAAATCTGGAGCGTCGAGGAAGTATTATTACATGGAGGTATTTTTGGATGGACAGTTGAAGAAGACTTAGATAACTATAACAGAGTTAGAAAAGGGAGAAACATATGGTGATCGGATATAAAAGGGGTTCGAGTAGGACACATGCTGTCAAAGGAAGAGATTTCCGGGTTTTTAGAAATTAGACTAATCACGTAGTTTATACGATGCTTCGTTTCGCAATTCAGGTCGAGGCGTGTGAGTAAAAACTGCATGGAAACAAAAAGTAATGGTATCAACTATTCAGGAAGACAAACAAATGAATTTGACGATGAAATCAATACATGAAAACTAAGTAAAAATATCCTGTGGTACTCATAGAACTAAAAATGAATTTAACAACGACCAAAGGAAACATACGTATGAGTAGTAAATTATTATTGTAAATAAGTATGTGAGAAAGCCTTCCGTTAAAAAACTCCGTTCATGAAGCGAAGGGAACTGATGATGGAGGACCTTTATAAAGAGATCAAAATAAGAATTTAAATTCCTCGGTGTGGAGTGTTTCCCGGTACGGATGTGAGGCGAGGGTATTGAGAAAGGAGCACATCAAAATATGGGAGGTCTTGGAGATCTTGACGCAATCAATGGTAAAATTAAGTTCGGTAAATAAAAAAGGTAGAATTGGAATCGCTGTAAATAGCGGAAGTAGAGAGGGATTTTTGTTGAAGTAATTTAGAGACGGCAGAGGAAATAGATGGGTTATTGGTAGGAAAAGTAATAAATTGAATACACATATTGATAGGAAAAGTAATAAATTGAATACAGGCCTAAACTGAAATGTAGGATGTATGGGAAAAGAAAGTGATGGAGACGAAGCCAAAAGAGGGTTAATAATGAAAGGGGGCGGTAGGAAATTTAATCATTATGTATCGAATATTAGGGAACATAAACCGGAGTATAGGTGGAAAACGTAAGCAGTTATTCGTTCAATGGTCTAATCTAACCATTACCTTATTCTTCTCTTGATTCTTGATCCTATCCACTTCATATTCATGTAGTAGTTTTATTATGTAAGTCGCATATACTGAGAATCGTTCTAGGAGGAGGATATTAGATTGACCATAATAAAACAACTACGATGTATGCTTTATTTTCAAAAATATGATAGAGATTCAAATGGTGCTTCTATAAATGATTCTGAAATAAGCTCGACTCATTGCCAAACCTGTTCGAAAAAATTGATTTTACTTGTGATAAAAATAGAATGACAAAGAAATATGATACATTAAAAAAAGTCAGACCGTTGTTCGGTGTTATGGATGACTCCGATAAGAAGCATAATCCCACCGGTGAACTAGCTGCTGATGAGACGACAATAACTTTGAAAGAATGTCACTATATTCAAGTTTCAGCAAAAGATTTACATAGGAAAAAGGAAAATAGAAGTAAAGATATTCTTCTGGGAAGCCTATTGGTGATTAATTTATTAAGAAAGCAACTTAATTTTATCCAATCCACTTTTGAATAAAATCAAGTTCCTAACTTTTTGTAGTTTCTTTATAAGTATCTGACTAAGGAATTCATGAAGTAACTCATATTAATATATGCATGTGCTACTAGCAGACAACTCATAAAGAATAGACCTCAGTATTAAACTATCTTAAAAAGTAAAACCTAAAAGAGGAGGAAGTAAAAGTTAACGATGAGGAAAAGTTAAAGCAATAAAGTCGCTTGATAATCGAGTGATCAGCCTGCTTTCAGCCAATTGTGACCTAAATTCAAGAGAGCCAGTATCCAAAAAATAGGAAAATGCGACAAGCAAATTAAAATTCCTTGCCCAAAGTCCGTTACTTTTTACATTGAATATATGGGTGTACGTGTCAAAAGGGCTAATCAAATGAGAAATTACTTCCATTTTGCAGTAATAGAACATATTGAAGCGCTTGAAATATGTATTTGAATTTCCTGTGAACACAGCTATTAAAACAGCTATATTTCGTAATATAGAACTGACATTTCGGCAGTTTCCCATTATGGACCCAAACTGAAAGGATTAAGATCTTAATATTATAAACAAATTATTACTACGACGACTTTCAAGTTTTACTTTCCACAATTGTGTAAAATTGGAGGAAGTAAAACTTATAATTCTCATTTGATTTAAAATGAATTTCCTCCAAATATTGGTTAATACTTTTAAACAAATGATCGGCAAATACTGACCGTAAAAGAGCAATAACCTTAGTTTATTCTTCAAAAAATTACAGTCACGTTATATGAAAAATTAAAAACAGGGAAAGAACGTGAGTTTACTGTAGTAATACGAAATGACGAACATCTTCTTAAAGATGAACAGAGACTTAATGGAAATTCAGAAACTGACTTACCTTTAATCGAATTGTGATTTTTATTTGTTTATGGTGAAGAAAAAGGATTGGAAAATTCGATCGGTTAATAATAATCCTAAAAGGCAATCGATTAAAAAAATGTATAAACGTAATAAATGTTAAAGTGCAACCTAAAATTTCAGTCACTCCACAAGTTTTACATAGATATATAGAATTGTATCGCGTCGCGTGCTAGTGACGAATTAATACTAAGGACACGAGTTATTTTAATTTTTTTCTCGATGGAGATTTGAAACTCGGCTGGTTTTGCTCGAATTAGAAAAGAAATGGTAAAATGAAAACAAAGGAAAACGAAGATAAGTTAAGAAATGATGAGGATAGAACAAAACGGGAAATAGAAGCATCCAGCAGATTCGGAAAGTTGTACGATTGAGCGCAAACTTGAATGTAAATTTATCCCTGCTGAATTTGGAAATGGTACCCAAGAGGGATATATTACAAAGGAATTTGTGAATCAGAGCAAGGAAAGTAGGTGAAAACCAATCATGCAGGAGGATGGATATTTGTAAGTGTGAATCTACGCCGAACGCGCATTAAAGAAATTAAAAGGGAATTCATGTTTGAGTTCGGTCCGCTATTATGATAAAAAAAGGTTTATCTTGAACGGACAAACCGTTTCCAGTCGTACAAAATGCCATTACTCCAAGAGATTTTTAACCGTGGGAGGATTGAGATATCAGAGATGAAATGTTTGACCTATTTTTAGATTTTATGCATGGAGTATTTGCATGTGGGATTAACGAATGGGAACGTTCGAAATATAACCTGCGACTTGAAAATGAAGTGGCACTGAGTTCAAATACAGATATCCGTAGTTAATCTCTGTGATTCATTAAAACCGCTTATCTAATATGTCAATGCGTTGCGCCTATTTAAAGTGTATTGCGTAGCATTTGCAGGAATGGATGAAACGGTAGAAGATATTAATAGTAAATCAAAAGTAGTGAACCTATAATAAGAACCATTTGTAAGGGGTGGAAAATAAAATGAGTTGACCTAATGTAGATTCAGAGTGGAAAATCAGAGCGATCCAAAACTTCAATAGAACAACTGAATCAGCTGCCCCAATAATTTTCAGACATTCCTAATAATATTGCGTCCTTTGATTTCACACAGGGATGAAAAAATGAGACTATAGCTATTAAAAATGCATTATAATGAGTTATTTTTACGAAATAGAAGTAATAAATTAGCTGTTCTAGTAAAATTGAGTACCAAGTATATTATTATTTACAAGGTCGTTATTGAACCATTATTAATAATATATAAATATACTACCTATTTTTGATAAACAAACCATTTTTACATTCAAAACTACTCTTGTTAATCTATTTCCTTAGAGATAACCTATACGACCACAAGAAACAGGGAAAGAAAAATTGCTATAATTGCTTGTTTTCCCAGTTTCCAACGCTTTCGTTTACCTTTGCTTTCTTTGAATCGTTGGAAGTAGAATTTGTGTGCCAAGAGAAACTATGGCCAAAAAACTAAAACAAAGAAGCCAAATCTCATACAAAATTCGGAAATAGACGTCTTTACCTCATGTAAGTCATTTTGATTACCGTTATCTCCATATCCAGTTCACAAATATCACTATCTCCCTACAAAGCACTCTTTCAGGAATAAGATGTTAGTTATCTACATTTAAGTTACTCAAGGAGTTGTAGTTCTAAGCTTCTTAAAAATGAGTAAAAAAGTTTCTAAAAGTTTGTGTTTTTAACTCCACTTGTTTTCGATCTCGCGTTTAGCAATATTACTATTTTCAGTGTATTCAACTTTTATGCAGGGTCTTTTAGTTAAAAGAAGTATGTTAACTTTTATACCTCTACATAATATATTCAACTGATATTTCAGGTTACCTTTAGGATTGATATTTTATTAGTCGATTTTTAATTTGAAACCTAAAATCTCAAAAAACAATAATGTCTTACACTTCCTTATCAAGTGATCACCAAAACAGGGCTAATAAATAAAAATATTTATACACACACTCGTAGATAACAATTGACAGGAAGTATCTAATTTTACAGGAATATAATTATTCTAACAAACAGGTTTGATATTAAACTTAAACGGAAAACGGGAACACTTGCCCGTCGGAACTGTTGCGTCTACATACACTATTGAATGAGTAATCAAGAAGGAAAATCTCACTTGATACTATTTCTCTGTCAAGCCACCTCTCATTACTCAAGATAATGTCGACGAAAGTTCCAAGGTAAAAATTGAAAAAATAGACAGCTCTCTTACATAGAGAGTCTCAAACGTCGGCCACGATTATCACAATCTCTCTTACTATTATTACCAAGCGAGGAAGGAAAGCTCATTTATTTTTCGCTGTAATCTACATTTTAAATTCATCTGCGCAGGCTTTTTCCTGATCGCGTCGTGTAACTCTGACCTTAAATAAACTGTAGCGTGATTAAAGAGACCAAGTCATATCTTCCTCGTGACGGTGTAATGTACGCCAGAATTGTCAAAGGGTTCCATGTATGAGTGCTTGTACGGGTTGAAGGTCTACAGCGGAAACCTTATGAGCTATATTTCATACCGCTGAATCTCTCACGAAATAGATCTATGACAGCCACGGTCAGCAGCTGTTTCCGACTGTGTTGACATTCGCTGATTTATCATCTTTGAAATTTTGAAGTGTTTGAGTTTGAATCATGAAAATAAGATATTACTATTTTGAATATGCGTGCCAACCACGTTTTTCTCTCATTTCTCATGGCTGCCAAGGTTTTTAAAACCTCAATCCACAGATATTGAAATTTAAAACACTCAAAATAAATACAATTAGTAACAGGATATAGAAATTTTCCGGCTGGGTATAATTTGATCCATAAGAATTTAAGAAGAATATTTCATAAATATTTCTTACTTTCTCAATAAACATATTTCTGAGGAAGTTTTACAAGATTAAACCACACTTAGTGCCGCAGTTTCCAAAAGTCATTATTAGAAAATTATGTTAACGTATTCATAATATATATATCCTCTCATTGTCAAGCTTTAATTTTGAGAGGATTAACAATATTGAAGTAGGGCGATTGTAAAAAATCTACGCTATTATATAGTCAGCTTTATCCAAGTGAAACGGTAACAAGGAAAGAATCTGTAACAATCAAAACATTGTAAAATGATGAAACAGATCACCTATTTCTCTCTTTTATCACTTTATGTCTTCTTGAAACTGAGCAGAGCATACGGGACAATTGAAGTAAAATCGAAGGGTGAGTTTTCGTCGATAGGAAGAAGAAGAAGAAAAGAGCTCGGTTTTGTACTGTAACCCTAGAGGTCGCACTTCGGTGGCTTCCCTATCGCTCGTGTTGTAAAAAAACCAACAAACGCAATGGGAAGCAAAGAAGACATATTTTTAAGAAAGCCTTACTGAATGACAAATGCAGTGATGCATTTGAATAAACTTAATCACGACCAATTTTGTAGTGAAGCACTTCTTGGGTTGAAGAAATTATTGCGTCGAAATATAGCGAATCGATATTTAATTTACATTCCATGATAAGCAAAAACAGTTACAGAAAAATATATTTAGCTACGTGCAGCAAAAGAATACAGTGATTACAAATCGTTGTATAATTAATATGAAACGGTAACTAGGGTAGTTTTACTCAAATACAAGAAATGAATTCATTAAATGAGCGAGTGAAAAGAAATTTTCAGCTACAAATGTGTAAGAACAGAGCATATTAGAATAATTCTTGAGTTTAAAATCATGAACGTATTTATTCAAAATATCATTATGTAATCATGTAGATAATTTTTAAAAGATAAAAATCTTTCCCGATATGATTTTACTACATAGTAATCGAAGATAATAGCAAAATCATGACTTAAAATGCAAATACAGGAGATACTAAGAGGACATAACGAGGAAGGCACTCGTGGAGATGGGAGGAGTGAGGAGAGGAGATAATACTTTAGAGAAAGAGGAGAGGGAAAGAGAGGTTCTTGGAAAAATAAAGTAGAAGGGAGACACTGATCCGATTTGCAGGACTCGATCCTTTCTTTTCTTGGGTTTCTCAATCTTTTACTCGACGCTTTCTCGCATGTTACCCTTTCTCTCTTCATCTTCAAAATATTAACATAAGCTCAATTATAAGATATGCAAGCATTTGCTGAGACTCTTCAAGCACTTTAGCCGAAGATCATTTTACGTCTCATAACGGGTGAAACCGTTGTTTTATAAGCTGATAAAGATTGGACGTAGCTGATGAGATTCATTCAAAAAAGGAGCTTGTTTTTGTAGACCTGTGACTTGTTTTTGTAGACTTCCACCGTTCAAAATAGTAAGATGAAATTGATTTTATGAAGCTTAATTAAACAGTAAATGCGATCATGTACACACATATAAACACGTAAATCCTTTTATACTTGGACAAGCTGATAGCTATCACGTTGATCATGTTGGTCATAGAATATAGCTTGAACAAATAAGCCATAGAATATAGCTACGATCAAAAACACAATCCCATCCCTCTTCTATAGTTTCCTATCTCTTTCGTACTTCGATCAATTTTGACTCATTCATTTCCAATTTATTCAAAGGCAATTCTATTATAATGCATTCTTCCTACATGCAGCTTAACCTAATGCTTCATCTAAGACGCACAGGCGCACACAGACACAGACGAATTTCTGTATAAAGCCTCTTTCTCCTCTTGAGAAACTTAACTTTAAATCGCATATTATTCGCAGTTATTTTTATCTTTATCCGCACAAATTACCATTCCTCAATTAACTCTTCTATACTTGAGAACCACCCCATTCAAGAATCTTAAAATAATCCACCACATCTCAAACATTTACACTCAAGATGCTATCATTCCATTCGTTTATCATATCGAACGCAAAAGTCTGATTTATCAACATTTTAATGCTCGCTCATTCTGATTCCAAATTTTGACCCTTATAGATTTTCAGTGACTACTCTTTAATATCCATATAAAGTTATATATGCATCGGTAACATATTTTTTAAGGTAAGGACAACACGAGCCAAAAACTGAACTTAAAAATTCACTGTAAATCTATTTGGAATAGGAAAACATGTAAACTGAAAACATAACTGATGGTATAGTAATCGTTCCTTTACAAAGAAAAGAGCAGATAAGAGCAAGTAAGATTACAATTAATAAAAGTCCTGCATACAAAGCGTTCGAATATAAATGCTATATATCCAGCGATATTCCTTTGAAAACTCCGGAGAACAGACATCAATAAATAGGCATTGAGATTGCCTCGTAGCTTGGTGACGCGTAAGGATAAACGGGGAAACCATTTGATTCCTTGCCCCTTTCCGAAAACAGCGATCTATCGTAATGATTCTCCAGAGATGCTTTGAAATCCTGTGTTTCCTCTTCTTGAAAAAATGGAACCAAACAATTATTTTTCGAGAGATAAAACATCAAACACTAGCCTGCAGATGGCGAAGGCCATCCGGGAATGGAGGGGATGGCAAAGAGAGAAAAAGAGACGAGTAAACAGCTGAAAAAATCTGATATACTTCCTTCCATGGAGACAAACCACATACAAATCCACCATGTCTAGGGCAAGGAGGGAAGTAGTAAATGGAAGATCGGGGAAGGGTTTTTAAGGGAGTTCTCTCTGAGTCTTTTTTCTCGCCTTATTTTTCCCCTCTTTCAGCGTTGACCACAGAAAGAGAGGCAACCTCAAGCCTTATCCTACCCTCGGAACCCCCAATCCTTCTTTCTAGACCGCACTCCCTTGACCGTTCGTCCACCCCTTAATCTCCCTTCCCTTTTCTTCCCTTATTCCTTCGACAACATCGACGTATACAAGGGACGAGAATAGGTGAGAAAGGAGATTCGCATGGAGTTACAACAGTATCAAGGAGTGCTTTGGTCTCCTTTCGGTCAAATTCTTTTTTATCCCACCTTCCTATCCGCTATTTCTTTTATTTCGCTTTATTTTTTCCCTTCTGCCCGTCACGATCCCAGCGTTGGAAATAAATGGCAGCAGATAATGCGAGCTGTGAAAGAATAGGAAAGTAGATTGTGGTGAAAACAAGGATCCGATATGGCTCATGTCTTGTTTAAGTTTCGAGTCTGCTATCTCGGGAAATGAGACATTTTGCTGACGAATTTACTCCAACGTCTAGATGACCCCGGGGAGGCCATAAATATAATTCTATGCTCGGTAAGGAAATTTTAGGATACATTTTGACGATAAAAATGTGTAACTGGAATCGAAATAGTAAGGGTGAGATAAGATGAGCCATCCATCAAGCTGCTTTTTCCGCGGATATCGGCGGAAGCCTGACCTTCTTCCGCTGTAGAGAGCCGATTCCAAGGACTCTAAAAGAATGGTATCGACTCCCCGCAATAGATTATCTTGGCCTTTCATCGTGTTCATTCTCAAACGTAGAAAAGGAGAGATAACCCGCGGTCATGTATCTGGTTTCGTGCTCCATTCAATATAAAACAATGCTGGAAAACGAAGAAAACGAGATAGAGAAGTTTGATTTTTAGATTTCAGCGTGAGTTCCGTACGAATCTCAGTGGATGGTTTTGTTTCTAACATACTGCGAAAGACACATATTGAATATATTGATTTAGAACTAACAATTAGATTTGTAAAAGCTATCCTATCCTATGGATTTTTATTGACTAAAACCGTTTTCATATTAACATTCCCAAAAGTGTTACTTTTATGCTCATCATGTAATTGCTGTGCTCATTTGATCTTTATTTTTCCTTTCAGCCGAAGGAAGACACTTAGATAGTCAATCAAAGGGCAACTTAATCATCGGTCGAGACAAGATCCAGACCTTCATTGGCCTTATCAATCCAACACGTCTGTCCTTTTCAAAATCAAAGTCAAAGCTTGTTCTTTGTCAGATATCATTGATGGATATCTATTGCAATAAGATTATATACCAACGTTCCTTATCGTATATTCTTAAAAGGTTTCCATTAAAATATTCTAGCAAAATTATTTTCAATGACTGCTAATTAAACACGGGATTGGCAGTCAATCGATCGTTGAATAGTTTGACGCAATGATAGAATAGAAAGACATAGATATCTTTCCATAAATTAGAAATATAACACCATTGCTTACTTACTTTACCTTAAAGTTCTTTTACATCAGGAGCTTGAGTTAGAGGTTTGAAAAACGCTCCAAAGGCCCACTATGAGCATTACCAACGTCCAATGCATGGACCGGGAATTCTGCGGATACGGACCTTCTTGGAATTGTCCAATTCGCACTTCAACAGCTATAATAACATCCTCAAATATTCAAAAGAGTTCAAAGGAGAATGAAAAGAAAAGGGTGATATGTTTTGAAAGAACTTTTTATCGATCTACCCTTTAAATTGCTTTAGTCACATTAAACGACAAAATTCTTCAAAAATGAGTTACTTCAAAATACTTAAGAAATATGATCACTCTAAACATCTGCTGATGAGTAATTAGTTTCTATCTATTCGATGATTTTTCCGTAGCATAGAGAACAAATATATCGACGTATCTTAATAGTTTTAGCGTATTACTATTATGTTTTGTACGTGTGGTTAAAGGTTCAATGCCTAATACAAGCGGATGGAAAGTTCACAATTCTACGAAAAGACATTTCCAAACATCTGCCCAGAGACTTAAAAAAATGATTCACGCTGAAAACACTCGCCATCCAAAAGTCCAAACTCGCGGCTGACGTTGAACATGAAACCTCAATAAAGCTGCCATTTCTAATTCCGAATCTCTTTGACGTGTCCATGCCAATGCTTCTGTTAAAACCTCACTCTCTTCAACTCTATTCTGATTTTGCTCTCACGTCTCGACTGACGAGTAACAGGGCCCTTATTGAAAGTTGATGTTCAATTATTCACGAGGCAGATTTATTACTCTGTAGACACATTATAAATGTGACTATCGTAAATTTTTAAAGGCACTCATAATGTAATATTTCTTGCTCGGAAAAAGTAATACACTCTTTGAGGATAGAAGTAGAAAATATATGAGCTATATCTTCTCGGTATTTCAGAAGCAGTACTATTTCACATTAATATGTAAAAACAAATTAAAATGCTGAAAGGCAAGTCGGGAAAGAAAAAAATATATGAAATTCAGAAAAGCTTGACTTACCGTAACAACAATATTTGATTTCTCAAAGAAGGATGATTTTAATATATAATAGTATAATATATAATAATAATTTCTCATTTAAATACAAGAGATTACAGAAAGAACATTTTCTTTCAACTGCCTAAATTGCCTTTTATAGTCATCTACTTATCACGTACTTCTTATGTTTTTCAGGCTGAAAATGATCGCAACGATCAAAACCGGTCGACGGATGGACAAGATGGACGGATGGATGAGCGGAAATGAACTATCCCATGAAAAATTTCAGATGCATTATAAAATTTTATTAGAAATATTTATCTTAATTTACTGAAAGAATAGCCTCTTCTTTTATGAGGCATGTTTTAATTTGGGTATTACTAAAAATAAGTCAATTCATCAATGTAAGAGCAACAGTTCAGTATTAAACATTTCAGTTAAATTAAACGTTTTCCTTCGTTTGTTTTGGAAAATTTCAAATGTCTCTTTTTTCATCGTACGAAATTCGCGTTTCAGGAAAATTGAGGTTTACTTTTGAACCAAAACTAAGGTAACGGATTTGTACTGAATATAGCAGGAATTGCTGCAGTACCTGCTCACGGAAAATGTATGGACTTTCTCAAAGTTCGAGAAACTCGGAATAAGTTTGAATGCTTGGATAAACTAGTTTAATGGAAGACTTTTCCGAGATCGAGTAATCTTTGATGAGTTATTCGTTCAGGTGAGCTTTCGGAGTAACCCCGTAATATGCAGCCGTCTTTGTAGATTCATTATTCCATAGTCTCCTTGATTCTTTAAATTGCTCTTTGCCATCTTTATTTCAAAACGGAAACGCTTACATTTATGCCCAAAATGAAGAAGATTCTCATCAAGGGCATACTATTACACATAAGTTTTTGAACCCTATCTCTTGTATTAAAATCATGACATTTTTGATAAAATGTCAAGATTTAATTCATAAAGATATGAAAATGATCAGATTGATATTAGCTAACTTTTTCGCGCAATTGCATATGGGAGTTAATATTAACTAGAGTGGAAAATTTTCCAGATGTAATGTCAATATTTTTGACGGTTTATTTGCAATTCGTATTCTTTTCTTCGTAAAAATAAGAAACTAACGTAATTAAATTCGTGTAAACCAGTGTATGAGGTGTCCTTGTGTCTTCTATGAAACTTAGACTGAAACAGCAGCAAAGAAGAAAAAATAGAAGCAATGCAGATGTACTACAGAAGTATGAAGAAACAATGCATATTTAGAGATGAAGAAGTCCACCGAAGGTCGAATGAGGAAAGAGCCATTAGGATAATAACAAAGAGTCTCTACCGTTTATTTTCTGCGACACAATAACGCATTTTCTCAAACCATGAAGGGCGCTAAACCAATATCTTTTAGTTAAGTCTAAATAAAAACATAAGTTGGAGAAATAAGATATTTTAGAACCTTAATTAGAGTTCTTAAAAAATAACAAAAATTTATTGCAAAATGGAACGATATATTATGCGAAATTCTAAGAATGTGAAAGTTTCTACTAAAAGGCGGAATATCAAGTGTTTCTCTACAATATACGACTTTTTTGAGGAACACGAGAAGCACTTCGTAATAAGCAAAAGATACGTAAAATAAAGGGTCGAATAAAATAAATAATCGGGCCTGAATTAAGGCATGATCTTCCCTCGAAGACAGTATAAGAAGTAAAGGTGTAAGAGAAGAATTATAAAAGGAGGATCTATGGTAAGACTATGAGAGTTAAATATCTGTAGGGTAAGCTTAGAAAATGTGAGTTAATGAAGAGATTAGCTGGGAACAGGATGACCTGCAACAAACCAGTCTTCGGATTCCAAAGCCATGATTATAATGACTTTGATGGATTGTAATTCGTTTAATATTATAAAAATGCAGAAAGTGATAATGGAATCCTTATTTAAGCCTTCTTAACACAATATATCTTATATTTTCTATTTCATAATATATAAAGAGTTGTAGAACATGAAAATATGGTTTTCCAATTATGATTTTCTACTTCACATAAAATGTGTTGAAGTTTCCCACAGAAGGAGAGTGAAGGAGGAAAGATAATTTTTTTAGTTCATAGTACATGTCTTTTTAATTTTACACTACTAAGGCTTCGGATTTAATTGTATTAAATTTTTATTAATCCTAGGTGTACAATTCGTTTCATGAACTTAAAGCTCTTAATTTATTTGCTACTAAATTTTCATTTCTTAAAATACTAATTGTCTAATATGGGCCTCCTAGTTTGAAAAAAAGTTATTTCTAAAAAATGTTCTGAATAACAGACAGCAAAAAGTATTTAAATCGTCATCGCGTTTTGAAATGTTTGTTGTTTCTCCCACAGGGAGATCACCCGTTAGAAAATATTCCTAGAATTTGATCCTTTCCTACGCTCTATATCATACTGAGATACTTCAAAGCGATCGAAGGCTGCATTACTCGTCTGCATTTTTCAAATCGTTTAACATATTGAACGGTCCCCTCAGTCAGTATCTGCTCGTATTAATCAAAATGTGTGCTGCATGCAACGTTGAGTATGCGGAGAGCATTTCAAGACAACATAACAGATGGAATATTTTAGCGCTTAAGACGCAGACCTCATTCAACCATGATATTTCAAGGGACGTACATACACTCCAAAATCGAGCCAGCAGTTAAGTGAATTTCAAAGCCATTTATCAACTGACAGCATTATAATTCGTTTATTGCTGTTCAGTACGTCACTCCTAGGCTGGTGGAAATTTTCCTACATGCCGTTTCGTGAATTAGGTCAGCTTGAGGAACGTATCATATTAAATACATGCCATTGTTCAGCTTAAGCACTAGCGCATGGAGCTTAGAATAGGTTAAACAATAAATTGCTCCGATAGCGCAGCTTCCTGAATTGGACGGATCAAAAGCTGACATAATACCTGTACAGCCTTTAATATATATTGCATTAATTTACCAATTCAACTCGTATACTATCATCTAAGTCCTTAATATAATTCTGAAGATAATTTATAGTACATCATATTGCAAGTCGCTATAAATGTAAAAAATTTGTAAGCCCTTTAAAGATCAATTCCGTTCCGCCATTGATTATTTTTTCTCCTTAAGTAGTATTTTAGTTACTTTTTCAATTTTTGGGCTGTACTTCAATAAATTCAACCACAAGTAAAAATTTAGCTTTCAGGCATTCGTCCTAGTGTTACTTTAGGAGGCTAACATTTTTATTTTTTTTAATTTTCTGTTGCTATTTCTAAAATAGATGGAAGATGCATTTAGTTATATACATAACAAATAATTCAATAACGACAAATACAAAATCTATAACAAAAATGCATTGAAGCTTATGAGCTTACTATACATATTATATTTTACATAAACAGAACTGTCACAAAGAACAACATGTATCAATTTTTAAGCTTATTTTTGGAAAGTTTTATATTTTTCGGCATTGGCATGAGAAATTCACCAGGTAAAGCGATCAATTCCTTCATTGCCCTGATAAACCAATGAATATTTCGCTATATTTGTTTTCTCCTCTCGTTCCTTTATTTATTTACTGTGTTTGCGGAGATCAACATAATTACATTTTTTACATAAGTACAGCTAGTTCCAAAAAAAACTTACCACCTAAGCCGCAACCCGCATAACAGACGTGAAGCTCGATGAGAGCGAGTCTAGAGTTTTCCACGCATTCTATTGGCTCTTGGAAGGAAGGCGCCTTTTTAAACCGTTGTGAAACGCGTTGAAAGTATTTGTACCGTCTTTATTAGCACGAAATCTAGTTTAAAATTAGTCTTACTTTTCACTATGTCAGCAGCAAAGTATTAAAAAATGAATGAAAATCGGATTTCCTCATTTCGGCCAGATATTTCTGCGTAATTCACCTTTTTCTGGAGGCATCGGGTAAACTTACTTCAGCTGCTTCTATTATCAAATAAAAAATTATATCATTGCAAGATTAAAAAGGATTATATTATTACGTTTTTAATGCTCTTGACGCCTACAGTACGAACTTTTAAATTTATTTAGAGGAAATTCACGACTATGACTCAAATAGAAACATGAACGAAAACTCTGTAAGGAGATAAAGAATAATTATGAAAAAGAACGCAATCAACTGTATTTCAACTGATTTATGTTGCAGAAAAATGCTATCGAGAAGAGGAGTATGAAAAAACTGCGAATCCTACTAAGGAAAGCAAAGATGAAAAGAAACTTTATCTGGACGAATACACTGAGAAAGAATCATTTTAAGTCGACCTGGTAAAGAGTAAAGAGCTCTGAGAATTAGACCCAAAACTTATTACAATAACGTAAACCAAGTAAATTACGATCAACTAAATCAGATAATTACATCGAATATTATAAAAAATTTAAATACCGCCAAATCAACTGATAGAAAGTAAAATATCAATTGGTGTGCTATCATCATTTTTTAAGGCAATTGTTTAAAATTCAACTTGCTAATTTAGTATTTTAGAGAATAACATAGATATTAGAATAGTAGCACTCTTTATTTAAATATTGGAGCTACAAAATGTATCGAATAAAAAATTAATTTACGACGAAATTAACGCCAGCATCTCGTAACACTTTTCTAAAAATATTGTTCATTGCCAGTTCCAGAAAAACTATCCCTTTAATTAAATCAAGTTCATGTTCCTTGCAAAATTATGCTGTCCCAACTTTTATCTGATGCTAAATCTCTTTCTTGCCCCGTGGTGCAAATTTTGACTCGATTTCTTTGCTGTTGAATTATTCTGCGATACAGAGAAGTATAAAATTTGCTTGATACGACAAATAACGGAGCATTAGGTATTTTAGAATATATGTGTCAACAGGTCATTCTGTTCCTCCACCATGCATTCGTGATAACGGTATCAGATGAAGCATTATGATTTTGAGATGAGATTTGACTGTTTCTGCCCAATTCGCGTCTGAGGTTTTACTAAGACTTCCATAGAGAAAGGAGGTCTTTCCTTCCCTCCACCCTGGCCCTAGGAGTATCCCTTATTCATTCCTTTGTTGTTTCTTTTTCTTTTGTTTCGTCCATCGAAAGGTATTGTCTATTTTCTCAAAGGAACCATAAAACGGCCGATAGGTGAAGGTGAACTCCGCTCTGAGAAAGAAAACCCCCTTTTCGGCATATTGTGGATGGTCGTATGTATCCGGGGTAGCGAATTTGAAAGCGCTAATGAGGATTACCGACCGCACTCCTGCTGAGCAGGTATCTAAGGTTAGGGTATGGTGGCGGCGACCGATCACAAGTAAGGTGGGAAATGGTGGATCCGCGATTTGTTATCTTCGCCGCGGGTATTCCCTTAAAATTCCCTCGGGCATAAAATGATTCGCAATTAACATTACAGTCTCCATGAACGAAAACTTCGATTTCGTACGCAACCATAACAGTTGAATAAGCAAGCCACATTGCATCTTGCGGGAGCAGAACGACAGCCAAAGAAATATGAACATTGCCGAATATGAAAGTTTGCGTCACGGTTTTCTCATGGTGTATGTTTGAATAATTTTGCATCATATTACTTCCCGGTTTCGTATGTTGCAAATTTTCTATATATCTAAACCTGATATCAAATGATTTTTATTGTTTACATTTCACTCATTGAATAGATAATATTCTATATTTAATCATATTTCTGAGAAAAGAAAAGGATGTCCTGCGATTTCAGAAAACTTACCAGCATGTAGTACAAGCTTAACGAAAGCCAAAGCTTAAATTCCAAATCGCTATCTCCGAAGCACAAAAATGTATTATTTTGCCACATTAACGATGTAAGAGACTTTCAATGCGAGGAGAATGCTATGCGCTTTGACAATGTAACACAATGTATTCGTATGAAAGTGTGACATTTTGCTTCCCCTCTAGCTCTCCTCTCCCAGATCAGATCACTGCAGACGAGTAGTAGTTATTTTTGTATTTCATGTATGAAGAGAAGAACATAGAAAATAAATAAATAACGTGGATGCAGAAGGTATGTTTCGTTCTTTTATCTTGGTTATTTAAGTGACACTTCATTGCCGGTATTAAAGGAAGTGGTTTTTATAACGACAGATTTAGGTAAAGCTGGCAGTGATATTTTGTATCTTTACCATAATTCATTTAGTCATAAATGCATTGAGTGAATTGAGGTATTCGGTGTAGGATAAGATACATGTACAGTGATACCTCGAGATACGAGTTTAATTCGTTCCGTAACCTTGCTACATACTCTTTCAATAGCAAAAATTCTGTAGTAAGTTGTCAGGTTCCTGCGAAAAATAGTCAGACAAATCAAAAATGCACCATTTGTTAAACAAATTGAAATAATATTTTAATCATCCCGTTGTGTACTGGACGAAAAAAGGCCCGGGTTGCTATATACAGATTCAATTTGTTTACTTAGTTACGAGTGTAAACAAGTTTTAAAATCGGATAAAGCACTCATTCTCGGTCATAAAGTGACTGAAGCAGTCTCGCAATTATTATTATAGTCTCCATGAACGAAAACTTCAACGTCGTACGCAACCACAGTTTTATAAGTAAGCCATATTGCATCTTGCTGGAGCAGAACGACAGCCAAAGAAACATGAACATTGACGAATATGAAAGTTTGCGTCACGGTTTTACCGTGTGGTATGTTTGAAAAATTTTACATCATATTACTTCCCGGTAGTTTTAATTTAAGATCGACCATATCACAATTAGATTTTGGAGTATTTATAGAAAAATTAGAGATTTTAATTACGAGTCATGCGATCAAATTAATTAAGTCGTTTTCCGAGTATTCAAATTTATTTTGGGGAAACTTTCATCTGCTGAAAATTTTCTATATACCCTATCAAATGATTTTTAGTGTTTCTATTTTACTCACAGAATAAATAATATACAACATTTATTCATATCTAAGAGTAAATAATAGGATATCATACCTGCGATTTAAGAAAACTCACCTCTATGGAATGCAAGCGTAACGAAAGCCCAAGCTTGCATTTCCATTCGCTATGCCCGGAGTATAGTACAAAAAGATGCTCAACCAATTTAATAGTATGAGTAGTAGTAGACGGGGTTCTCTACTAAGAGTAGTATTTTGAAATCTAAGTTTTGTGAATTGGTTAAAATACCATGATTGACTACAATATTTGTGTGAGAGACATTCAAAAAATGCGGGCAATGGGTTTGCTACATTTGCTGTACTTTACTTAGCACTTTTACAATGTATCACAATGTATGGTCTTATGAAAGTGAGACTCACGCCGCAGATGCTTCCCCCTCTTGCTTCCCTCTCCCAAATTAGTAACTGTTAGTAACATTTTCTCTCATTCTACGCCGGCAGGACAACAAGCTTTCGAATAATTATTGCTGACTATATATCTTTCAGTAATTGAATAAATCTGATTCAGTGAATTTATGAGATGCGATTTCACTGCAGACGAGTAGTAGTTATTTTTATATTTAGTGTACGAAGAGAAAAAATAGAAAATAAATAAGGAGGTATATTTGTTGCTTTATCTTGGTTATGTATGTTAAACACGAAGCCCTCGTGACACATCATAAAAGGAAGTGGTATTTAGAAAAGAACAGTTTAACAAAATGTAATGGTGGCAATGTGGTAGTGAAGTTTGTATTTTTGTTTAAACTCGCGATGTAAAAATACATTAAGTGAATTGAGGTATTCGGTTTAGGATGAATTATATATATAAAGTGTTCTGCCTTTCGGTACGTTCATGTGCCCCCACATTCCCTATTTAATTCCTTCTCCTTCAATTCCAGGTAACATACATCGTTATACTGACGCGTACTATTCGTGATTATAGTGTTAAAAGAAAATTTTTAAAACATTCTATAACATTTACATTCTCACACTCTCTAAGATATTAGGGACTTCGTTAAGGTTCAAGTGGTAAGGGATTATAAAACGCAAGAGTTTGAATTTGCCCATAGATTTTCGTTACTGGATGTGTAGATACCGATACCTATCGCTACTAACGAGGTATGTCGAAACTGACACTGACATGGAATTTCTTGGTACGATGTTTTTGGCATGTCTTATTGTTTGTGATTTCGTCTGTTGTGATTAGAGTAGTTGCTGTAATGTATTTGGTAGGGGAAATTGAGTATTACTGATCGTCTGCGAAATTTTCTAGGGATCACATCTAAAGTGAAGAATTACGTGGAAAAGTGTGGATTTCTCTTGAAGTAAACTCCCGTTTCTAACTTCAATCACAAGGTTTAATCACATTCAATTTCAAAAATTTTATCGTCAATCTATTAATATTTTTAGAATTCTCTAATGTTAAAAATATCCTATTTAAAAAGATTCGTAAATTCAAAAATCAGAAGATAATAATTAATACTGAATTGATAACTAACTGACTTTTGATCATTCTTTAATCTTCCTAATCTTTATCGATTCCTCCCAGATCTTGTCACTCGCTCTCTACTTTAACCAATACCAAAACTTACTCCTGAGCGCTGCACACCGGCGCTCCTGGCGGTTCTCCGATGGCTCAGCCGATGAGGGAGGAAAGGGGGGGATTGGGGGGGACAACCTATAAACCCTAAGAAGTGGACCCTCCAGGCCGTTGTGACGTGCTATAGGGTTCACCTCTATGCCTAGAGGGCCCCCTGCCACAACTTCAAGGACAAGCTCCGACCTCATAGACAGAAAGAACGAGCAGGTGAGAAGTGAGTGCTTAGTTACCTCACCCCTGCAGAAGAAGGTGAAAGAAAGGCCCCTGAAATAGATGCCTGCGTCTGTAGGCCCACAAGTAGGCTAGGTTTGTAGGGAATGCCTTCCCCACGCCCCCTACAGGGCAGGTGGTTAATACATTTATAGTGCACTTCTTAAGAAAACTACTGCCAACTGTTGACAAACTGATTGCAGCATTTAATTCTGATCTGGCTGCAGTAATCCACCGTTCTTGCTTAGTTAAAGAAATGATTGAACATGAAATGTATTACTAAATTGGTGGTTAACTTTTTGTCTTTTTCTAAAGTGCAGAGGATAATAAAATCAGAGTATGAATGTTAGCTTTTAGAAGCAAAGATAAATAAGCAACTATTATTGAAGGCGCACTATACTCTTGAACATACTTTTGAATAAAGATTGATTTGATAGCTAGACGAACTTAAGACTTGAATCATATGATCAGAAAAAATACAGAGTACTCACGTTTGATTCAGGAGTTGATGATGCTGAATTTTCCTGTGGGAAAAGAATAAATATATTATTAATTACTATTATATATTATATAATCAATTATACTCTCACGAATCTATCATAATTTTAAACATTAAAAATAAATTTGCAATATACTTAAGCTATACGAAGATATTTAGAGCATCTTTTCAATGATGCATTTTGTGAGGAATTCTACTGTGTCTGATTCTTTGAGTTGCGGACTCTCTGCAGCATTATAAGCGTACAAATGATCAGTCTGCGTCACCAGATTAAACCCAATGAATGGCTCATGAAAATACTGGAGAATCAAGGATGGTAATAAAGGTAATTCTACTGTATTTGTTCGTGAAAATGAGAGGGAACATAAACGTCGGCATACCCTCGAAGGTCAGGGAAAACAAGGCCATTTCAGTATATAATACCTTAAGAGTGAAGGAACAGGAAAACCTGTCCTTGGAATAATAGCAAAGTCATTGTCCTAAACTATCTATGTATATACGTACACTTCATTATCCTCTCATTTTCATTGAATGTAAACAAGGGCAAAAAGGAAAGTTCCTCGTATCTAGGACAAAATAAATAAGAGGAAAAGTGACTGGCAGGTTACTCAAAAAGCTAACAAAAGAAACGAAAGGAAAGTCGATATGACGCCGAAACAGTTATCGCGAATACCCGTGTATAAGGAAGTTTATTTTTCTGATGATTACCTTCTCGAATATATATACATTTGAAGATTGATAGATTTATTCATCTCATGTCTATATAAACAAGGAATGGGTGAAGGTGAAAGTTAATCAAGTCTATTCTTCCTTGGGATCATGTCTATTATTTCCAAGAGATGACCAACTTAAGACAGCACGTTCTTTGTACTGCTTTAGACTTTAATTTCTCACGTGATTTTAATTATAGAAATAAGAGTTGCGACATTAGAAGAGGATCAGTTATAGTCTGAAATTCATGCAGGTCCTGATATACATCGTACAGCGTTACTTTAGATAAAATTATAAAAAATTGATTAAAGTTATCGAATTTTCACGGAATTGAAGACGAAAATGTAGTGAACGCACAGTGGGCTAGAATCGAAAAAAGCTGGCCAAAAATACGAAAACGCTTTTCTTGAGTGCGGACCTCGAAACTTCGCATGATTGATTATGAATAAATCCTGCAAACAACTATGGAAGTCATTTACGTTCGATCCTTAACATTAAATTTATACAGGAGGTCAAAGTTGACCAATTTTTGCGAAAATTTCCCGTTTCCGATTTTTCGCGAAATTCTTCAACTTCGAGTCGATTGTGAACCCAAACTTGGAAAATCATCGGGTAAAATATGATGCCATATTATAAATATGTTCTTTGTCCTTCGTAAGACTTATTTTCAATGAGTGCTCTTGAATATTTATATACTTTACATTACAAAGTGGCCGACCCTTATTTTGGAACAAATTTTTACATAAAGCGAGGAAAATAGTAGATTGAGACACCGTGTGACACGGAGTTATTAACACAACGATAAGCAATAAACCTTCCTTAATGGGAATCTGAAATAAAATCTTGCCCCAATTTGCCCCAATAATATATAAGTCGACTTTTCGACAACGCTGCAAGGGCCAAATCCGCGCGGCGGAGCACCGTCCTCCGTTACGCTCTCGTGTTTAGAGAAGAACAACGAACAAATACGATTCTGATTCGTTCTTTTTGTATATTTTAAGCATTATTATACTTCGTACATATGTTAGAAAACTATCTTTATGATTTTGATACTGAAAGTTTCTTCACTCTCACTTTCAACAATACTGAAAATTTTCTCACAAAATCGGTACAAAAAGCCATCACTTTGTGTAATTTCATAACAGTAATGAAATATAAGTTGTGATATTATTAAAATGTTTGCATATAGCGTAGCATTTTCTTCAAATACAAAAATTGCCCACATCTGGAGTTGTTTTGGAACGGGAAAATGTTTGCGAAGTGAATGAAAGCATTAGAAAAGTTTGTGAGAGTCGTTAGTGAAAATACATTTTACGAAGAGAAATATTTTGCTCCGAAATTTCCTAATGCTAATTTAATTCGAAGTTGCTAATTTGTGACAAAATAAGGTAATTTGCTCCTGTGTGACCAAAGTACGGGATAGAGCCTTAAGAAATGTCAATCAATCTAAATTGAGGTCACGAACTTTTTTCGAAATACAAATGGAATCAGAATGGCTAGTATAGTGAGATACCTCTACTAACATAACTTATTTCAGTAATGAAAATGAATCCAGTTTCGAAAGTCAAAGTCAAAGAAAATCTAATCTAACATATTTTATAATTATAAATATGAACACTTATGCAGCAGATAAAATGTTGAGCAATAGACGAAGTGTGAAAACTACTACCTATATATTTTCATGGAAACAAACAGAGAAAGCATATCGCGTTTTGAATTAGATATTCTAATTGTAGTCGAAGTGAAAAATCACTGCAAATAGTAACGAAGCATTTGAAGCGAGTTGTAAATTGATGATTGATAGGGATCATGTTAAAACACAATGAATGGCTTATAGATTGACCGCATGAAAAATAAGAATAAGGATATGTATGTTAACCTTGTTTCCTTGCGAAAATTTAGTAGAAACTTGAACTTCCGCATAGACTCGAAAGTCAGGGAAAACAAGGCTATTTCGGTTGCTTATCTCTCATAAGTGAAAGCTAATGAGAGCCATCCGTCCTTGGGATAATAGGGAAGGGTTTTCTAAGTTATCAATGTATACTTCTCAGTCCTCTCATTTTCAAAGAATGTATACAAAAGAGAAAAATGATAGTGCTTCTACTTTTTGAGGGTGAATGAGAGTAAAAGTAGCTGGTTGCAGATACCAAAAGCGGACAAAAGAAACAAAGGTTAAAATCACAAGACGCCGAACAATTATTAAGTCTTAAAAACCTACGTGCAAACCCGCGAGAATAGGAAGTTATATATGCATTTAAAAATTGTAGATTCATCCATAGCATGTCTTTATATTTCAAGAGATGATTGACTAAAGAGATCACATTATTTGTATAGCCGCAGACGTTAGTTTCTGACATCATTTAATTGGAATTATAAGTCAGGAAGAAATCAGAAGAGGATCGATTAGAGCGGGATATTTATGCAGATCCTGATTTATATAGTCATTCATCACTTTAGATCAAAAAATAAAAATACTAAGATCATAATAAAAGTTACCGATTGTTCAGGAATTCGAGGACGAAAACGTTGTGAATGTTACTTCAGCTTTCGACTTTCGATAGCCACATCAGATTTTCCGAAGCTTTAAGTGTCTCAGGGTTTATTTATGCAATTTCAGAAAAAGTGTTTACAATAACAATGTCACACATATTCACAAAAAATGGCTTTGGAATTGATTCACTCAATACAGGAAGAATCTAAAAAAGTCGCGACAATCGAATTTTGTATTTAGTGAATAATTTGATGACGCGATTGGAGTTCCTAAAATTGGATATTTTATCATAATTCACAAGAAAGAGTTGCGTATTTTAAAATTTATTAAATGCATTTGAAAATTGTAATCATAAATGATCATCAGTCATCTGAATTTAAATTATTGGGAAATGATAAAAATAGTAAACGTTATTGAAATACGGATTCTAACAAACATATAATTTATTTATATTACCCTCCTTGTCATAAAACCATTTTCTAATAAACTGTTTTCTCGTCTGAACGTTATCACCACCTACGAGTTAATATACGTTGAAAATTGTAGGAGATTGAAGACGTCACGAATGCTATGTTACCTTTTATATTGTTTAAGCTTCATCCACCGTACTCGGATTTTCTGGATTTAATACAAGATACACAGAATATATATCGTTAATTGTTAAATTAATTATTATTAATTCTATTTTAATATCTTACCACTGGTTGATCTTCGGTTACCCTTGGCATCTTCAGTGTCACTCCACTGTCACACAGGAGGAACTCATACGGGAAAAAGTGCTGAGAAGGTGAGGAAGTCACAATCTGTAATAAATAGAAACACCAAATTAAATCAATCGTGGATAGAATTGGTACACATATAAAAAAGCATGAGGTTGCCCATGATAATGATTCAAGTAAGGATTTTGGTTACGACCATATTAAAAATATCCTTTTCTACATCGTCTAAAGTATAGTAAATGTTTTTAACTTTAATATTTTATTCGATTGATTAATAAGCACTGTTTGATAATCAAGAAAGGAATTATTTTGAAAAATAATAAATGTATTCTTAAATTTTGAAATTAAGTACCCAACTTCCATTTAAAGCATCTTTAATTACTGAATTACGATGTGAATATTAAATAACCATCAGGAAAAAAACCTTCTAATGGTTTTATCCCGAATATCACTTACGAGAAGCTACTGACTTAATTACTGATAATTTGTTTCTGAAATCAGATGCAACTTATGTGTAAATCGATTATTAAGAAGGAATTAAAATGCTAAAAGCTGAAGTGAATTTCAATTATCGAATTCTAATATTTAATCCGTTACATATTCGATTTAAGCATCAAATATTGATCTGAAAAATTTTATTAAAATATTAGGAACGCAATAAGTTCCACTAGAAGATAGATATTTTCCAATAATGGTTCCTGATACAATATAATTGTAACAATTTTATCTTAATTGGAGTAAATCTTCCTGGTCTATAAGTCTGATAGCAATATTTAATTAAAAAAGTATAAAATCGATGAAAATGTTCAAAATCGAGGATAAATACAAAACGCAGGTTTACCTCGAATTGAAATCGCATTCAAAACAAAGAAATAGTAAAATTGATGTGATTAAAAACTAATTGCAAGGTTAGACTTAGAAATTCAAACGGAAATTTCCGTTGAAATACTGGTTGGCTACAAGTGAAAAATATAACTCGCTTCTGTATGTAAGCGGCCAATTTTTGAAGATGTAACCGCTTTTAAACAGGTTGCTGGTAAATTTCGTAGCATACCCCGCGGATAAATTATATATTCAGAACATTAGATTCATTACTTCGTACATAAAATATCAACACATATCAGAAGTCGGATAAAATTATACTTACATAACTGTGATTCATTGCTCTTCAATAAGAAATGTGATCATATAAATAATGAATGATCCAAAAGCATGATTGGTAGCTACTCAGAAAAATATCATGCGTCACGAATAAATATATGTACTATGATTACACCGGAAAATAATTAAGTATATGAAAATAACAGCTCACGGTATTAAATATTGCATTGAAGCGCAGAATATGTCACTAATTAAAATTGGAGTAATATATTATACTTACAAAAACTAAAAGGATCCTCAAGACGTCCCGTGGTCCTCTTGACGTCGGAAAATTCCCTATCCTTAATTTAATTAAATCTTGTAAGTAATAATTTAATCTTGTAATAATCTTGACTTAAGAAGTACAATTTATTACGTTAAACTAAACTTATGCTTCACGATTACCGAATCTGAAATCTACATAAATCGAAGAAGTTCACACTTATCTCGAAAAATTCCTCAATACGTCCTACCAGACGAAGTTTCCAGATCAAAGAGAGATCTAATTTCAAAAATCTACGGTTAAACAAAATCGTGAGTTCTGATTGGTCACTTTATCGCTGTTACTCTTACCCCCCTCTTTTCCCCCTACTGGAGAAATTTGTTACTATTCTCGTAATTATTAATTATTATTAAATTTAAATTTTATTGGTCTCAACATAAATTAATATCAATTTGAAATATGTATAAAATATTGCGTTCTTCTAAAATGTCGTATTTAAAACTTGACGTAAAATATGTTATAGATACGTGTGACGTCATTGTGACGAACGACCATTTTATGCGAAAACGAAATAAATGGTATTTGAAACGACGAGATTAAATTAACAAAAAATTTATTGCAATAAATTCGTGTAATTTAAACAAATATTATTTGAGGTTACTATTATAATATTCTCTTTCTCATAAGATAAAAGTATCAGATAATGCCAATGTACTTCAGATAGTTACCTTTACTAACAAAATATGACACAACAAAACAACTAACACAATAAAACATGATTTAAACATTGTTTAATCCTGATATGTTGGTGATAGTGATTGAAAGGAAACGGCATTTGAGATTAATTATAACTATCTGACGTTGATATCGACATCCTTCGAACTTTCCATTAGCTTTAGACACATCACGATAAAAGATAGGGTACTATGAAATTAACGATAAAAGTATTTCTATCGTCCAAAAAACCATAATGGAGAGTCCAAATGGAAAGGGACTGAAGATGAATGAGTGAATAGTAAATCGAGAGGATTCAGTGAAATCTTTTTGGTGTTAGCACTGCATTTTATTGCTCTGCGTATTCATTATTTAAGGTTTGGAACTGATGCCTAAGTTTGCAAACTTATGAATGATTTGCTACTATTTAATCCCCTAAATACTCTACTATAATACAATAAGGCTCAATGGTAATCGTAATGTTCCTATTGACACGTCATATTGATAGTATTTGAACGAATTTACCCAGGAATATTGAAATAAAACAATAACCATTGGAACTCTTCCTGGTTATTTCTCATTTACATCAGAATATTGCGACTGAATGCACGAATACTTTCTGACTCACCTTCAAACGCTTGTAAAGCTGTCGTTAATTGTCCTTCTGCGAAGTAATGCTGTTTTAAAGCTTCTGCAAACCTCTTCGAGACCTGACTCAGACTTCTTAGCCTTACCAGTGAAACGGACTTCAAAGATGGCGAATAACAATTTCTTGTTTCTTTTACTATTACAAGAATATACTCAGAATAAGTAATGCACTACAGGTGCCGTAATTCTTCGATTCCCACTCACACTTTTTTCCAAGAAATCACTGAATGTAATGCTTGATTCACACTACACAAACTCCATTCCACTCTTGGTTATATTTGAAATCCGCAGGAAAATGTAAATGACACCATTTTGAACACTATCCACATAGCGAGACGAAGAACTGAGATATTCGAAGGTGACGTGGCATTAGGAATGAGTTTCGTTCGTCAGAATTTTCTATACCACAATTCTCTTTGAAAAGGCGGAAACATGTGAAGACCTCTTGATATCCTCAAGAAAAGACTACCTTGGCTTCCATGAACTTCAAAATTTAACTTTTTGTCATTAGCAAGTCGTTTAAGAAATATTGGGGTAGCGCTACATGGTGGAATATCAATCGCAGTATGTTTGGCATATGTTGTAAGTGTTTGTGGAATAACATGATAAAAGTGTGTTTGTGCATTAGAAACTAAGGTTTACGATCGGTGATCCTTCGTCAAAATATGGCAGTGAAAGAAACAGTCTTCGATTTGATACTTATATTTTTTTGGATTTCTTATGTGAAACGAAGGTCTAGGCAAACCTGCACTATTTCTGCAAAATTCCAAGTCTGTAACTCAACAGTGTTACTATGCCATCGAATGGATGGATATCTGGCTGTGGATTATTGGATAAGGGGGTTCTTCGTGCATTTTCACGTATTAATCTGGTAACATATATGATAGATAGGTATGTAAGATTATTCTTATTAGGGAATATAGAGAATATTTCATTTGCTATCTGGGTTGGGTGATGTAAGGTAAGGCAGAGTATGTATGTGTACGAGTTTAATTGTGAACCACTTGATTTACTTCAAAATGTGATCTCCAGCCTGGGAATCATTATTAACATAATTGTAAGAAAATTTTAAAGGAACGTAAGAATGAGTAGTAATTTGGGAATCTTTAGATTTCACATTTCTTTCACCTTCTTGCTTATTGAATAGCATTTAGATTCCTTTGTAATATTTGTTTGTGGGTAGGTTAGAACTTCTACCAATCTGGTTTCATAAAGAAAATGTATCCCACATATCTATTGGCATTTACTCAAGCTATGGTAAATGAAATCTTCTGAGGCATGAGTGATTTTGAATCCATTTTCTCCTGATATAAATTGTGCTTTTCATAGCTTCACTGTTGCACTTTATGTGGACAGTCCTAAAATTATGGTACAGTGAGGAAAGAAAAGGCCTCGTTCTTTACTGTCCTGGTAAGACTCGTTCTTCTTCCAAGAACTCATACAAAGCTCTATATAGTTATAATATTTATTTCTCAGTCACATATTGTTACCGTAATACTTAAGTCTTATTCTATTAATTATTAATTATCATTTAATAGCAATATTGGTAAATGGTGTATTATTCACTTTCCAATTACGTATTTTCGTATTGGTATTTTAAATGAGCAATGTATGGAATGTACACATGAGTGTTCACTATCTACGAACGCAGAAAGGCGTTTTCCGGTGTATTTTTGTAGACTTATTTCAGAAGGTCACAACGTGGATATTTTCCGGTTCGTTGAGTAAATAACGACAAATACTTCTCTCCTCATTTCGCTTTGTAAGCCTCATTCTATTTTCAAACAGGTTTATTTCAGCATACTCAAAATACATAGGTAGGGGTTAGGAGAGGGGTAGTTTTTAATCCAAAACAATAATACAAAGATCCTAATTTAAAATAATCATCATTAGTTACTACTGGCTCTCGTATATTTAAAATATCCTAAAACGAGCCCTTTGCCCAACTTTTCCAGAGCAATACGACGGTCACCAAAACAACTCCAGATGTGGGCAATTTTTGTATTTGAAGAAAATGCTACGCTATATGCCACCATTTTAATAATATCACAACTTATATTTCATTACTGTTATGAAATTACACAAAGTGATGGCTTTTTGTACCGATTTTGTAAGAAAATTTTCAGTATTGTTGAAAGTGAGAGTGAAGAAACCTTCAGTATCAAAATCATAAAGATAGTTTTCTAACATATGTACGAAGTATAATAATGCTTAAAATATACAAAAAGAACGAATCAGAATCGTATTTGTTCGTTGTTCTTCTCTAAACACGAGAGCGTAACGGAGGACGGTGCTCCGCCGCGCGGATTTGGCCCTTGCAGCGTTGTCGAAAAGTCGACTTATATATTATTGGGGCAAATTGGGGCAAGATTTTATTTCAGATTCCCATTAAGGAAGGTTTATTGCTTATCGTTGTGTTAATAACTCCGTGTCACACGGTGTCTCAATCTACTATTTTCCTCGCTTTATGTAAAAATTTGTTCCAAAATAAGGGTCGGCCACTTTGTAATGTAAAGTATATAAATATTCAACAGCACTCATTGAAAATAAGTCTTACGAAGGACAAAGAACATATTTATAATATGGCATCATATTTTACCCGATGATTTTCCAAGTTTGGGTTCACAATCGACTCGAAGTTGAAGAATTTCGCGAAAAATCGGAAACGGGAAATTTTCGCAAAAATTGGTCAACTTTGACCTCCTGTATAAATTTAATGTTAAGGATCGAACGTAAATGACTTCCATAGTTGTTTGCAGGATTTATTCATAATCAATCATGCGAAGTTTCGAGGTCCGCACTCAAGAAAAGCGTTTTCGTATTTTTGGCCAGCTTTTTTCGATTCTAGCCCACTGTGGAACGTTTAGATTGTTTTGAAATTTGATGGCTACTGAACATGCTCCGAAGGTTTAAATGTTTAAGGGTTTATTCATACGATTTGTAGAATCAGTGGTTACAATAAATGTTCCTCACGTAATAACAAACGAAAGATTTTAAATTGGCGCTATGTAGTGGATCAATGTGATTAATGAAATGATTTCGTATTCAGCGAAAAATTAAAAGTGTGTTATTAATTACATTAAACAGAAATATTTAACGAAATTCAAAATACATAGGATCGTAAGTGGATATTGATTGAATGAATTTGGAAACTGAACTCACAAATGCTGATTATAATATATAATTGAGCAATGATGAACAAAATTAAACGATATTCAAATACGAAATGATAAATTATTTCTTGATTAAAATCCCATTAATAATGCATTTTTTCTTTTGTATAATAAATCTGTGAAAATTATTTTTTAATATTGCTTAACGCAACAATTCACTTTGTGTAGCATACTCTTTATTAGGATCTCTCTTCCTCTTTCATATGGTTAAGGAAGATATTTTGAGTAATGATTTAAGTTTTCACCAGTGGAGTGATAAATGGTCTTAATTTTCTTCCTATAAAGTAAAAGAATACAAACGCTACTCAAAATACTTAAATGTAGATTGAATGGGAATTATGTGTTCTGCTACCCGATATGGCTTTGCGAGAGTAATTTCCTGCTGGAACAAAACATTAGCATCTCCACCGTTGTTTGTGCTAAGTGTATTGCCTAAAACGAATTAATATGCGATGAAACCGACGCACAGTGGGCTAGAATCGAAAAAAGCTGGCTAAGAGGCCAAAAATGGTATTTTTGAGTGCAGGTTTTGAAACTTCGCATATGTATTAAAAAAAGATTGAATTTTATGATCCTCTTTGTCGTTTTTCGATATCTTTATGCCTTAAAAAGATACATGGCGTCAAACTTGAACCATTTTCACAGAAATGGACAGTCGCGAATTTTTCGGATAAACATTCAAGTTTGCGTTTTTATGGAGGGTTTAAATAGATACTTTTGGAAGAAACAACGATGCAATGATCTACAACAATTCTTTATCTTTTGACTGGCTGCTATCACCGCGTACAAAAATGAGTTTATGCTCATTTAAAGCAACAAAATGGCGGACAGCTTTTTCGGACAATGTTCGAGATAAAGTAAGGAATATAAATAAGAAAACGGCCCTAATGCAATCAGTCTCTTATACCACGTCATAGTCAGAAGTGTCTATATGTGGAATCCGAAGAAATTGTTTCAATTCAGGTGCTGTTTTGGGAGTTAAGTTGATTTTTCGTAAGCGCGGCGCGTTCCGACTCACCACCGTGGAATCCCTGAATGCAGTTTCACTGTCCTTTTGGTGATACGAAGTCTAACGATTGGTCTCTTTCATGTTAAATCCTGGTTAATTATCCTTAAAACATATGTAAAGACAGTTTTAGAGAGGAATTAGATACCTCTACTTTACACAACGGACATGGAATTAAGGAAAGTTTAACATTCAGGTAAAATTCAATCTTTTCTTAATACATATGCGAAGTTTCAAAACCCGCACTCAAAAAAACCATTTTTGGCCTCTTGGCCAGCTTTTTTCGATTCTAGCCCACTGTGCGACGTGTTTCATTATAACCGAATTCCATGATAATGATAGATAAAGATATCCGTCGCTTTGTGTTACAGTAAGGGATATTTATCGTCTATTATATAAGGGAAAGAAATTCATATTTATGTAATGAAAAAACGTTTCAAGAATTAATTGACAGTAGGTCAACTAAGCTACCTTAAAAAGAAATAGAGTATTATTTGAAACTTTTTAAACTCATTTGAAATACGATATTATCATTTTTGAAGGTGGGTTGAATTCGCATTATAAATATCATTATTTATTATCAGGAGAATTTAGTGGGAATGTATTTCTTGCGGAAAAGATGTTTCCCTTGTCCGTTCTTTCACATCTAAGGTTATTTTCTGAAACGAATTAAAATACATTGCCTATACGAGAAGTAACAGAAAAATAATGCATTTCGGGCCAGCTGAGATTTCATGTCATACGTTTTAATAAACGAGTTATGCATTAAGTTTTAGCATTAATACTGTACTATCCGTAGACGATATTCAAAAGTGAAAAAATTGGTAACTGCTTACCTTTAGCGTTTCTCCGGCTAGCCTTGGTCCTGCTTATGCCTCTTTATTGCCCTTCCACGATAACACGGTAGAAATTCCAAGATAATACAAGTGCCAAGGAGGGAAGGATGTCACAAGCTGGAAAAAAAGAAACACCACATTAATTCATTGATGAATAGCATGTATAATTTAGGGTAATATTGTATTATGGATATATAAGAGCGAGTAGTTTCCAATGATGATGATTCAGATTAGGATTTTGGTTAGGAATATATTTTTAAAATATCCTATTATACATCATAAATAATACAGTAGAATAATTTTTATATTTAATTCAACAAAAAGGCATATAGAAAAATGATAGTACATCTAATACACACTATCTAACAAGCACAAAGAAAAAATATATCCAAACTGACTTAATAGGAACTAATAGTAGATATAGAACTGAGACTGCTTTTAAAATGAACATCTTTTGCAACAATTGTGAAATTTGATTTACAATTCATATAAAATTACTTTTGACTATTTCTACTGAATAGTGATTACAATTAAATAATTTTTAAGATTCCTACAAATTTCAATTCAACTCAGTTCGAGCATCAGTTACAAGCAACTTTAAAGAATTATTTCGTGAAAACTAACCACAGAATGTGAGACTATGAAACTCATTTATTGTAAATAAGTAAGAATTCAAAATTCGCGAATCACATCTAAGACATACTTGAATCGATAATCAAATTGAAGGTTCAAGTGATTAAGAAAGACAAAAATCTGCAAGATAATTCTTAAATTTATAAGCTGAATTTCTGTTAAAAATTTTCGTTTATGCTAATTGCATAAAATCTAGAAACAAGTCCAAACAACATAAATACTAATTGTATTCATGTAGTCAATATCAATCGGGAAAATTAAATTATTTAAATTGGAGTTCAGTATAATATCAGTAAGCGTGTCCTCAGCAGCTAAAAAATTGAATGTAAATTAGAATCTAATAAATAATAAAAAGGAAATACATGCATAATTTCGAAGTATAAGATTTAAAATATTGGAAAGAAACTTGAAAAATTGTATTTCTACAATACATCTCCTGATTCTGTAATGTTTATTTAAAATAATATTTAAAAATCCAAATGCAATAACCGTGAAACAACACTTTGTATACATTACCTTAATGTTACAGAATTATACTAATTTAATTCAATACTAAAATTATTATTGTGAACAATAATAGACTTTGTTAACAAAGGCATAACGCAATACCTTGAATTCCTTTTTATTGATTACTTAAGAAAAACTAATGAATGATAAAATTTATTAAATACGTAACTTTACGTACGTAATATATTTCTTGAGTTGCGGAATACATTCACGTAACTAGAATATCGTAAGAAGAGGAATAATGATTTGGGTATTTAAGTTAATACGTCATATAGTAACGAATAAAATCAAACATCTAAATATCGTTGAATCTAAACAAACACACAGAATATTTCTATTAATTACATTAAAGACAATCAACGACTCTAATATTTATTTCAGAAATATTTAGACATATCTCTAACCCGAAAGGAATTCATCCGACGTCGTGAATGTAGCAAACAAGTTATTTCCTCCGAGACTAAAAACAAAAAGTGTATAACACCTTTACCCAGTCAACGATACAAAATGTAAATGCGCACATTTTACTGTAAAAGGGGATGGGGACGAAAAAGATCCTATATATATGATAATAATCCGATACATATGATAGACGCCTACTATGAGGAGAAAAAAATTACTATTCTGCCTAGGTTATTCATTACGCTTTTCCCTACATTCGAGTATTCAGAAAAGGCCAATTTGAAAATAGAGTGAGACTTACAAGGCAAAATGAACACGAAGGTATTTTTCGTTCTTTCCTCAACGAGCCAGAGAACGACCACGCAACGACCTTATGAAATACATGTACAAAAATACACTGGAATAATACATGCTCCCAGCACCAGAATGTTAAGAGTGTAAACATAAATTAGAACTATGAAACTATGAAAAACACCATTCATGTTATTCAGAGATGATGGATTCAAAATCACTCATTCTTTGGAAGAATTTAATTATATCATACTTGCTCAAGACTACTATTAGTCAATAGTAAATGGGGTATGCATATTCTCTATGAAATTCGAAAAGAGATTTGCAAAAGTTTTGGCATATGAATGGCATTAATTTTTTGTGAAATAAATCCCCTTGAGTCAAGCCACTCTGCGAATTATGTGGGAAAAATTCAAGCAAACTTACCATGAAAACAGCATGCTTCATTAAGGAAATATGATGCTAAATGTAACTCTGTGATATTGCATTCAGCATATATAGAGGAATTGAGGATTCTTCGGTTCTCTATTAGTACAGAAATATTCCAATTACATGCCCCTAGTTTTATTCATGGCAGTACCTATATGATATGAACTGAAAAATGTGTGATTCTTGATCATTGTAACAATCTCAACACTTTTCAATGGGTATTAAGAAAACTTCTACGCTACAGTACACTTTCATGAGAACTGACCACATGTTGCATTCAGGCTCAGTGAATAATGCAGCAGAAAGCTACCTCATCCCTCATCTTGCCTGGTAAGCCTCATCTCTTCTCCAAATACTTCCATAGCTTGAAAAGGAACTTCTACCCAGCCCTTATACAAATAAAGTTACAGAGAAACCTCAATGCTACTCTTATGCCAATGAGTGAAAGAAATGTGGAATCAAAAGATTCCCAAATTGATATTCATATTTCTACGTCTTTTAAATTAGCTTAAAATTATATGCAATCTACAAGCTGAATTTGGTATTTTGAAATAAATTATGTGGTTCAAATTCAAATTCATGGCGTATGATTTACAATAATTTCTGCTTATTAGCCCACTTACCCAATTCAGATTGCAATTGAAGTAAATTACAATATTTGACGACGAACGACACGACGAATCCGTATCCATTAATCTCTACCAAGAAATCCATCCAGTTTGGTTGCGATGGCATCTTGAACAACACAGTTGAGTTACAGACTTATAATTTTACAGAAATGCTGCACTCTTGTGTCAACACCTGCCTTCATAAGAACTCCAAAGGATGAAATAAGTATTCAACCAAAGGCTGTTCTCACTGCTATGCTTTGACACACCCTTTGAAAAATCACCGATCGTAACACTAAGCAACGAGTAAGTAATGAGTTTCTAATGCACAAACACACCTTATCATGGTTTCCACATACACTCGGAGCACTTGCTAAACATATTGCGATTGATATTCCACCAGATAACACTGTCCTAAGACTTCAAATATAACTTACCGATGACAAATAATTAAGATTTGAAGTTCGTAGAAGCATGGGAAAGCTCTTGTTGAGGATGGCATGAGGTCTTGACGTGTTTCCGCGCTTTTGAAAGGAATTATGGTATACAAAATCGTGACTAACGAAACATTCGTCGCGCCACATAACCTTCTTTGTTCTTTGTCTCACTGAGTGGATTGTGTTCAAGATGGTGTCTTTCACATTTTTCTCTGAATTCCAAATATAATGAGAAGTGAAATGGAGTTTGTGTAGTGTGTATTCAGCGTTACATTCAGTGATTTCCTTGAAAATAGCGTGAGTAGGAATCGAAGGATTAAGGTGTCTGTAGTCACCTACTTTTTCCAAGTATGGAGCACTTGTAATGGTGACACGAAGTAGTTCTTCGCCACCTGCAAAACGTTTGTATGAGACAAGGAAGGAAAAGATGTCTAAGGAAGACATCATAGAAGCTCGAAAAGAAGATTTCGCCGTTCGCCGTTGGACTTGTTAGTTGGACAATAACGTAAGCTATTCAATTATATGTTAGTTAGAAAGTATTTGTATATTCCGTCGTCACATTTCGAATATAATGAGAATTTATCAGGAAAACATCTAATGGTTAGAAATTTATTTCAATATTCCTGGGAAATTTCGTTGAAAGACTTGTGTATGGCGTGTTAATAAGAGCACGGCGAACATCGTTGAACGTACTATTGAGGGAATTGAATTGTTGCAAATCATTCACTTTATTTGCCAACTTAGACATCATTTTCGAACTTTTAATCTTTCATAGGCAAAGCTATCCAATACCATATGATCAACAAAGATATATCTCTAGATTCCCACAAAATGATACATCTTAAATCTGTTTTCCTTTGCCGCCGCTCAATTCCCTTAATTTACTCATACATCTTCAGCACTTATTTTCCGTGTAGACTGTCAATATAGGTTTTTCGGCCGAAAGAAATACTTTACTCGCTAAAGTCATAATACGCGATAAATTCTCAACCATAATATGTGTGAAAGAATGGGTCGAAAGGTATCGATAACAGCGTGGGAAAGTTATAATTAACATCAAATGCCGTTTCTTTGCAATATTCCGTGAAATGATTATGAGAATGTTTAAATATTATTTATCTTAATTATTACTTTATTGGTAAAAATATAACGATTTGCATTTTATTAGCATTTATAAAATCTCATCTGGTATGCTTATGATGTAACAAAGAAAGTATTACAATACAATTACGCCCTATAATATTTATATATTAATTAAACGTAGATATAATGTTAATTATTTGTAAATTCGATGGACTTGTTACAATAATCATATAATTGAAATTCTTTCATTTTCGCATACGATTCGTAGAACAAACGCCATGATGACGTCACATGATCATTTATTTTACGACGAAACGAGTAAAAGTACGAAAGGAAACATCGAAAAAGCACGAAACTTTATTATTTTTCTGTTAAATGTGGGGTTAAATTTAAATTTTGTTTAAATTAATGAAAATTTATTTAAATGCTAGTATATACATATGAATCAGTTACAACTTTCTCCAGTAGGGGGATAAGAGGGGGGGGTGACAGAAAATTGAACAGCCTCTCACCGTTATTAAAACCGTTGAATTTCGGCAAAATTCTTAGTTGATTTGGAAACCTCGCCGGGTGTAGAAGTGTTGAAGAATTTTTCGAGAAATCCGTTAAAATTTGAATTTCTTGGTGTTAGGTAGATTCAAAATTCAGTAATCGTACAGTATAATTTAAGTATATCGTAATAAATTTGCAGTTTTTACGTGATTTATAATTAATTAAGGAAAAAGAAGACATTTTCCTAAGTAATTGATGACCATAGGACTTCTTAAGGATTTCCTAAGGTTTGGTAAGTAACATGAATCGTATTTTTTTAATTTTCTAAAATAATTTTGCATTTCAACGAAATTGTTAATATAGTGAACTGTTGTTTCTTATATATGTAATTATTTTCAGGGCGTAAACTTAAGGAATATATTTATTTGTGAAGTATGATATTCTTCTGAATAGCTGCGACTAATACTTCTGTATCACTTATTTTTATATGATTATCTAAAGTCGTATAATTGAGCAATCAACTCCAGTTACGCCTTACTTTATCCAATTTCTGATTTAGAATAGACATTCCGTTATTTTTCTACTTGTAGCCTTTCCTGCCATCTGGAATTTTAACGGAAATTTACGTTTGAAATTTTAAGTTTAACTTTGCGATCTGCTATTAATTACATTAATTGGATAATTTCCTTATCTTCAATGTGATTTCCCATCAGCTGAAGATGTAGTTTTGATCTAATTTTGATTGGGAACTCATTTTCAATTAATACAACCTTTTATTCGCAGTTTAAAAATATCGCTATCACTAAACGATCAGATATAATTCCTTAAATAACCATAAAAAGATTTAATTTCGCTATGAATTGAATAAAACAAACTAGTTTTCTGTAGAATTTATTGTGCTAGTAATATTTTAGTAAAAATTTTTAAGTAAGATGATTTTAAACCGATAGATTTAATTCATTGATGGATTTCTATTTTCAAATTCGAATTGATTGAATGAACATTGGAATTTGAAAATAGAATTTAGGATCAGCTTTTAGCATTTTAATTTCTTATAATAGTTGATTCATGCATAAAGTGCATCTGGTTTTTCAAATTTGAGTTCCCACAAACTTTCGTCCTCACTAAATGCGTTCATATTCAAAAGCTATCAGTAACCAAGTCAGTAAAAAGCTTCTCATAACTAATATTCAGGTATTTCATTTGATTTAATTGATTTAAGGGTTAAATTAACGGTTTAATTCAGTAATTAATGGCACTCTTATAGGAGTTGGGTATTTATTTTTAAATTTAACTGAATATTTCAAATTCCTTTCTTGATTTACAAGCTGGTCCCTATTTATTCTTCATACACTATTAGATCGAGTTTCCCTTCTCATTTTAGTTCAAAATTTCCGGTAACTGTATTTATTACAAGAATTACTATTTTTCTTTACGAATTTTGTGTTTTACAATTAATTAAATAAAATACAAATAAATTTATTGAAAAGAATAACGATGCGGATTAGGATATTCTTTATATCATCGTAGTCAAATTCCGAATTGATATTGACAACTCCTTGCTCTTATATATATATATATATATATACAATAGAACATCACCCCAACTTATCCTTACTATACAGCAATGAATTAGAATTGTGTTTCTATTTTTCCAGATTGTGACTTCCTTCCCTTAGCGGCACTTCTTTACCTGTGAGTTTCTCCGGAGTAATCGTAGAAGGGCACTGAAGAGATCAAGGATAATGGGAGAAAAACAAGTTGTAAGTTGTTCAGAAACAATTAATAATAATTTATTGAACAATAAATAATCTTCATTTAGTGAGCCTTATATTAAATTCAAAAATCTGAGTAGATTGGATTAAGTTTAACCTTAAAAGGATAAAACGAGCAATTGCATTAGTCTCTTATGTCTCCTATAACTTTCAACGTATATTAATTCGTATCAATCATTAAGACGAGAGCACGCTCAACCTTAAAATGGTTATCTGAAAATGAAGAAAATATTCCTTTACCAATTACTTTCTAAAATAAATAAATCACAACTTGTTCCTTTTATAGATCATAGATTTTATTATTTGTGGGATCATAATTAATAAGTTATTTCACGAGGGTTTAATATTTATTTCTTCTTCGTCATTTCCCTATCATTTTATAATCAACATTTATGAGTTCAGCTTCCCAATGAATTAATGAATATCAACTGATGATACTCTTCTTAACGAAGAAAAAATCTATTGAAAAATAGAAAAAGATCTATTCTAGAAAGAATCTTATTGAAGGAACCGAAATCACTTCATCAAGTGATTAACTGAACATGAAATTCGGTTACCGCGATCTTTTTAGCTCGGTCCAGTAGATGCGCGTTAACCAATTTCAAAACTTATATGATAATATTCAGGAGAACCTTACTTTAGCCACTCATTTTACAAAATGTTTAAATAAACCCGGTAAACGTTAAACATTAAGCACCTATTGTAGAAACCATGCTTCAAAATAAATCGGAAAATTGAATGAATAGTCGCAATCATGAAAAATCTGTAACTTGTATCGTTTTTTATTTTGATCTTTAAACCAAAATAAAACTCGACAATATGAATACCGGACCTTTTATTTTTTGATAAAAATCATGTGAAAAAATAAATTCTGCATCTATGCAAAGGACAATGCAACATCTATGCGCCTTCTTTACCCCAATCATCTCTCCGATAACAAAAACATTATATTATATATCAATTATTAACTGCATAAATACATTCTAAAAGGTAAATAAATTCTATTTTATCGGGTATTCACACGTTGACTTTGCTTATATGCAACAAATGTTTCGGAGTCATTTTGAATTTCCTTTCCTTTGTTTAGTTCGATTTTTGTATCACCTGCCAGTTACTTTTCCTCTCATTCATTTCGTCCTAGACAAGAGGAACTTTCCTTATTGCCTTTGTTTACATTCAATAAAAATGAGAGGATAATGAAGTGTACGTACATAGAAAGGTTACGGCAACAACTTCGCTATTATTCCAGGGACAGATGGTTTTCCGTTCCTTCATTTTTAAGGTAGTATAAATAGAATTGGCCTTGTTTTCTTTGACCTTCAATTGTATGGCGACGTTTAAATTCCTTCTCATTTTCGTGAATAAATACAATAGAATTACCTTTATTACCATCCTCCAGTATTTTCATGAGTCTTTCATTGGGTTTAATCTGGTGATGCAGACTGATCATTTGCACGCTTATAAATGCTGCAGAGAGTCCGCAAGTCAATATTTAAGGTTGTTAAGGTCATCTAAACTAAACGTAAATATTTCGTGAACACACCGGAATGCTATAGCAAGCTTTTTCACCTCGAATATAATTCGACTGTAGTACGCTACTAGCGTATTCCAAACACGATATCCTTTGTCTGTTTGTACTTGTAAAATCACGAATAGGAGTTTGGATATTCTCTTGCTTATCACTGTCATTTGCTGCGTGCATTTTGAAATGTATACTGAGCAAATTTTTAGATTAGATATACTTTTGTACTTGCAGTCGTTTACAAGAGTAAACAAGTTTTGGTTAGTAGATCCTTACATTGAAGAGAAATTTTAATATAGCCAAAAAAATTTATGGACAAAAGTATTTCTGAAGCTATTACCCTACTTTTCTCACGCATGGTATCGCTGCAAAATTTCGGAGCTAAATATAATGCTTCGTAAATATATTTTTTACCAACAACTCACATCTAATGAGCTGATACCTTCAATCGCTAGATATATCTTCCTAGAGAATACTTTTCGTTGGAAATTCTATGCAGTTCTAGATAAATGGCAGAGAGGGGGCAGAGAGTTTCGAAATTTGTGATCTAATTATTAAACGAAATATACATGATCCACATGAGGAATGTGAAACATTTCCCAAACAAACTATTCCCCATATTCGACTAACGATTATTCTAGATGAAGTTCGAACGGCGATTTGTAAAACATTGAACAACAAAACAAATTAGGGTAACCTCAAACGAAAATAGTATTAGCAGTATTATTCGTATGTGCTTGTTGTTTAGAAGATGTTGATTTTTTGTTGACTGAGTTATTACGCCGCTTTCCGATCGGTCCTTTTAGACAGGAAGGAAATATTTCCTTTTCAGGCAATTACCAATGTATGTTAAAATTTAAAACGTATCACACTTTTATAATCTTCTATAAAAATTTAATGGATTCGTGGTAAATTAACGGTATAAATAAGTATATAAAATATGATTATAACTATTAATGATTTTGTTCTCTTTTCTCACAGGAAAATTCAGCATCATCAACTCCTGAATCAAACGTGAGTACTCTGTTTCTTTTCTGACCATATGATTCAAGCTCTCAAGTTCATATAGCTATGAAATAAATCTCTATTCAAGAGGATGTTCAAGAGTATAGTGCGCCTACAATAGTAGTTGCTCTCTTGCTCTAAGAACCAGCATTCGCACACTGATTTTATTATCCTCTGCACTTTATAAAAAGATAAAAATTTTTCCACCAATTAAGTAATATATTTTATGTTCAATAAATTCTTTAACTCAGCACGAACGGTGGATTACTGCAGCCAGAACAGAATTAAATGCTGCAATAATTTTGTCAAGAGTTGGCAGTAGTTTTCTCGAGAAAGTTCACCATGAATGTATTAACCACCTGCCCTGTAGGGGGCGTGGGGAAGGCATTCCCTACAAACCTAGCCTACTTGTGGGCCTACAGACGCAGGCATCTATTTCAGGGGTCTTTCTTTCACCTTCTTCTGCAGGGGTGAGGTAACTAAGCACTCACTTCTCACCTGCTCGTTCTTTCTGTCTATGAGGTCGGAGCTTGTCCTTGAAGTTGTGGCAGGGGGCCCTCTAGGCATAGAGGTGAACCCTATAGCACGTCACAACGGCCTGGAGGGTCCACTTCTTAGGGTTTATAGGTTGTCCCCCCCAATCCCCCCCTTCCCTCCCCCATCGGCTGATTCATCAGAGAACCGCCAAGAGCGCCGGTCTGCAGTGCTCAGGAGTAAGTTTTGGTGTGGTAAAAGTACAGAGCGTACGACTCGAACCAGGAAGAATCAGGAACTGTTAGAAAGCTTAAGGAAAGGTTAGCAGTCAGGAATACAATTACCTTTTTCAGTGGTGTTAATTTTGTCCTGAGATATGCATTTACGAATCTTTTTAAATAAAGTCATAGGAGAGAATTCTTGCAATATTTATAGTTTGTCGATAAAAATTTGAAATCGAATCACTTTACTGAATGGGGATTTTGAGAACATTTTGAGAAGTTTTCGCGATATAGTTATTCGCCTTATCGTAAAAACTCTCTCAGATTTACCAATAGACCTCTTGAAAATTTTTAATATTTCTTAAGAGAATATCATACACTTATTTGCACACACTGCGCGCTTATGAATACAGATTTTACAATACAATCATCAGTTAAGTACTCCAAGATAAATCCATACGAAATTTTTTTTTCGATATACCTTATGCTTTGGAACTTATTTCTATTGTGTATTTGGAGCCAGTTTAGGCTTTCAAATCATATAATACCAATTAATAACATTTGCATTCTCCCTAACTGCAGTTACTCGCATTCACAACGTAAGACATGATTTCTCTTAGTTAAAGTAAGAGAATCGTTTGTGCTGAATGTTATTCTTTTGAATATATCATAATGCTTAAGATAAATAATGTTGAGGGATTGAGTAATTGAGGGATTTAATCTCAAAAATATTATAGACTTTTTATAACTGTATGATATAAACTTCCCTATGAGGAATACAACGATTTTAAATTTTCATATATTTCCGCCTTAGAAGATGCTGCATTCAACTAGAAGTATCTTTAATGGCTTTAATGGTTTGTCCGACATGTATTACAATGATACACTTCAAGGGACCATCCGTCCTCACTGTTAAAAATAACTGCAAATCTAGAAGCGTGCCGGAACCGGAATATTTTTAAGCTTTTGGGTAGGATTTTTCAAACGTGATAAATACTATGGATTCTACACGTTAGTATAAATTAAAAAATGACTAGAATGTATACTATGAGAATTTTGTTGACTAAAAGTGAAAAAAGGGCGTTGAGTAGGGAAATTTAAGGTACATAAACCTATCCGAAGGTATTAGATGCAAGTATTTTTTTGTTTTAAATACTATTTTTTATAAATATTTGTTTTAAGTACTTAGCGTTTGGACTCTGATTTTTTAATTTAAAGCCAATCTCTGATTTATCTCACCATGGTAATAAGCCGGTTTAAATTGCGTCGCATATTTCGAGAACCTATGACACCGTTCTGTGAGATCGAAGAAATATCAAGAACGAAACAGTCCGATATGACTGGTACTTGAGCTCACGTCTCCCACTTCCCGGGCAGGTATCCTGTGTGGGGGAGACCTGGTTTCGTCACAATCGGTTACATGACATCACCGCAAACGGCAAAAGCGGACAGGGTTAAAACCTCACACGGGGAAATGTTCTCATGGTATATTTTGAACATTTAAGGGCGAATTAAGAAGTTAATTGTAATTTTCGCTTTGGTGTATTTCATTATTTTTATCTCGTAAATACAGTTTATAACTTACGTAATCGTGCAAATTATGCTGACATACGTATGTTATAAATTGTAGTATTAACGAATATCGCTAACTTATTTTCATTGCATAACAATTGCTGTTGATAAATTGTAAAACAAGTATACTTACGTTCTGCTGTTCATCTAAATCTACATATGTGGGCGTATGGCAGGGGGTGTAAGTACCAAGTTTATCTAATCGTATCGATGCAAGTATTTTCAGGCGTTACGGCCGATGGGTGAAGGTGAACTCCACTCTGAGAAGAAAAAGCCCCTTTTCGGCATATTGTGGATGGTCGTATGCATCCGTGGTAGCGAATTTGAAAGCGCTAATGAGGATTCCCGACCGCATCCCTGCTGAGCAGGTATCTAAGGTTAGGGTATGGTGGCGGCGACCGATCACAAGTAAGGTGGATCCGCGATTTGTAATCTTCGCCGCGGGTATTCCCTTAGGGAATGAAGATATTCAACTCTATTTTTGAGGTAGACGACCTTTCAGGACTTCTTGCAAGGAATACAGTTTAAGATGGTTAAGAAACAACAGTTAGTATGGAAAATCAGAACCTTAAGACTGATTTGCATATTGCGTGTAAATTCCAGGTTTTCTATACTTGCATATTGCAGGTTTACACGTTAACACCTGGTTTATTTACATTTTCATTTATACCCGGCGAGCCGCCGTATGACGTATGTCAGGGGGTGTGAAAACACCCACAACACGATTTCCATTGTTATACTGAAATGATTTTCAGAACTATGCGCTAGGTGAAAGTGAGACTAATGATTAATGATCGCTGCTTCGGTTTCTGAATGCCTCAAGTGAACTATATAACCCGAATTGTTTGAATGGTGCATAATATCTATAATAATTAAAAGAAAAATCGCCGTCAATAATTATGAATGATGGGTAAAAGGAGTCATGGAAGAATACGTTAAAAATAGAAACCAATGGATTGTAAACAGACTTACATGAAAATATTCCTCTAATTCTCATGATTCATACCTTAGCTGTTAAAATATTCTTGGTTCTATATGTAATCCATTATTCCAACATTCACTCCAAGGACCTTCGTAACATCCTTCATCCTAGGCACATCATAATTCTCGACGATCTTTGCCAAGATGTTTCGAATTTTTTAAAATATTAATGCAAGGAAGATCATTCTAGTTGAAATAGGACCTTCGGAAAATCTGAACGATAACATAAAATTAACAATTTTTGGGTGTATCATATCAGAATTATAGTTTCTCTATATTCTGCTTTTAAAGTGAATGGCATAAACTGTATTAGCTTATACTAAATAACTAATTCAACAACAAAAATGAAAAAATAGCTCCTCGTCAATTATTGTTTATTTATAAATATTATTTTTTATGCTTTATTTTGTCTCTATATTGAGCTCAAAATTTCGTAGTTTGAAATAACTTGAGAAATGAACAATGGACTAGAGAAATGCCATCTAATATCTATTCCTTACGCTTACGAGAACCAAATCGTTTCACTTCTCTTACAACATCTATGATACAGTTGATAGAGCGTGGAAGATGATCTTACTAGATCGACTAAAGTTTCTATTATAATGTCACTAAAATATGAATTGAAATGTAAATACGGAATTGTAGACACTCCGCATATTCAACGTCGCAGAAACTTGAAGTTTATACGCCGATTACCGATAAATTATATCTCTAAAGTTATTTAGAATAAACCATTGGCTTGCATAGATAGTAATACTAATGTTAGCAATTTCTATCGGTTTGAAAAGACCTCGGAATCTCTTTCCAAATAAATTACTGATAAGAAGATGATTTAGGTACTGGCTTAGTTAACTGCTCGAACTTTCTTATAGAATTAAAAGAAGGTTGCTACAAAACATTGAACATCGATATAGTATACAATTTCGGAGATCCTGGGAATAAACTGATGCATGAGAAGGAAATTTCTGAAAGTATGATGAGCCATCGACGTTATATCTTGTATATTTGAATGTTAATCATTTTTGACTAAGATATTACTTAAATTGGATAAATGAGTAGTTTCTCTGGAGGCAGTCATAAACGGAAAAAATATATGTTGGATGAGAAAATTGAGAAGGTGAGCGAGTGGGTTATACTTTTAAAAGAGGTCGTTCCTCCTACTCAAAGTAAACAATTGGTCGACTAGGAAAGCAAAAAATGCGCCTACCTATTGTGATTCATCCAAAAATCTGGAATTAACATATCTCTTACACTTTTGGTTGTTAAATTCATGTGAGTGTATGTATTACTGTTGCCGTTGCTTCTCACTTTCCTATCTCTATTAAAACAGTCCTCCTCTTGAAATACTGGTGAATTCATTGCTTTATTCACTTCTTCCAATCACTCCTGTATCTTGTTTTTCAAATTTGTCATGGAATGTGGAGAGATGAAAAGTTTCTCATAGAAAATACATTTTAAATACGAAGGAATATTTTCAATATCACCAAGCGATAAATATGTAGATAGACTAGCCATACCAAACCACCACCCATTCATCTCAATCATTAAAATTCTGTCGAAAAATATGAGAGTTACGCAGGGCCAGCCATCAACCGAGGGAAGCAAAATTTCAACATGAGCCTCATATGCGCTTCCCCATGTGATATTACAGGGTTGGAATTACAGGTAAAAAGGCCCTGGGAAAAACTATTTCACCGAGTCCCTATTATTTTGCGTATTTTTTATCGTTTTCTACATTATATTACTTGTAAACGTTATAATAAACAATTGAAATAAAAATAATGTAGGTAGTTTTGTATACATTCAAATCTAATTGAAAATTTTACATTCATAGCTAACAGTAGCATTCAATGAGCATTATGACCAAACCTCATTCGCACTATCTTTTTGTGTATTTTAGAACTTTTAAAGGTGATAAATATAGCGAGAAGAATGTTTAAGAACGTAATGGTTTGTGACTGCAAACATTTCAAGAGGAATCCACAGAAGTAATCAAGTTTATTCGATTCACACTTCAATGACACCGAAAAAATTAATTAATTCAAAATTAATGTGAAAGATGGTGGTCTCGTATCCGTCATCTTTATTCATTCAGGAAAATCGATCCTAGCACATTTTCTCTCAATTGATTTGGACGGTATAGTAAAAATTCCAACTGCATAGATGATAAAATTTACTGATTTTTTATCGATCGAATTTTAATTTCGATGCTTATCAAATGAAATAAAATTTATCTAAAATACGCAGAGAATGCCTCAAGACTTCATACTATATATTTACTTATTGTTTTTTAATGTAGTATATTAATGTAATAGCCTAGATATGGCCATGAGTGTGCCTTACTTTACTTGTGTAGATTGCATTCACACAGGCTGTGATAAAACTGGTGATCGATGTAGACTCCTTTGGTATAAAATTTTAAAGGCTAATAACTGCTCTCTTGAACGATACATAATATTAGCTACTATTATATTATATAATACCACCCATTATAACCGCAGAGTTTTGCAAGCAAAGGCGTCGAATTCGAGGTCTATACATTTTTGGTCCGACACCGATTCAAACTGCGCAGAAATTTTCTTCCTCCCATCCCAGTCCTAAACATAAGCTCAGAGCGGCTCTGAGGCAGATTTTGCGAAAATTTCCTTCGACATGCTCGTGCCTTTCGCTCTCAGACTCAAATTTTATGAGGGGAAGGGGGTTTGCCTCGGTTTCCTAGGAATAACGGGACCTCGTGTGCGACGTTTCCCTCTGTGCGAGAAGCAATGCTAGAATATATACTGATTCGTTATAACCATTTTATAATAACTGAATTCTTGCATTACGACATCCGTATTGTTATAATACTATTCTGCTAGGCCAATGCCACCAAACTCAGGATACTAATAAATCTTTGCAATATTAATAAAGCAAATAAATCCATTTCAACTCTGCAGGCGGAGTTATGACTCAAACAGACCATCTCCGCCATGTTTTGCCTCTCTCTCTCTCTCTCACTTCTTAAGGCTCGCTCGGAGGAAATTCACTACCTGTTATGCGGGTTGCGGCTTAGGTGGTAAGTTTTTTTTTTGAACTAGCTGTACCTGCAAAAGCTTATGTAAGAATATATAAATTATTAATAAATATTTTTGGTTAAAAGTGATTCGTTCTCCTCAATCGGTACATACAGTACTTCCAGATTATTCTTTTCGGTGAGGTTAGGTTATACATAGCCTTGTATCAAAAATTTACAATAATGTGGATATAAGATATGGGGGTGCACTAAAACGGTTGTCGCTTCTCTTCCTTTGAGAATGGGGGATTAACTATTTTCTAATAATGCTGCACACGAGGCTAGAGTGGCGTGAACCGTGCATTGACCAATACCACTCGACCTTTCTCCATCACTCAGGGGCATTCCCTCGTTTATCGGCTTATCTGTGGGTGGAATCCGGTGGAAGGTAAGAGGTTGCTTTGGCTTGGGCCTCGGGTGCGAACTGGAGGAAAAACGGGAAGGTATTAAATGATAAATGAAGAAAGTGAAATGGAAAGAAAATATTGGTGGCGGAAGGTATTGGCTTATCTTTCTCTAATCGGGTGAGGAAGAATAGGTATTCCAAGCAATACCGCCCTCTACCTTTCACTTTCGCCGCAATCTTTGCAGTGGCCTTTGCGAGGATTTTCTCGCCCTTCTCCAAGAGGCCTTCACAGTTCACAGCGCTGAACACGCTGTTGGCTCTCATGGATCATTGAATCCCTTAATTTAATGAAAAGGAATTCTGACGGACGGGTTTAAGTTGCTCTAACGAAATACCTCAGAGGGAGGGGCTATTTTTCCTTCCTTTAAAGGGATAAAGATTAGATCCCTGACCGTCGGCCTGAGTCCTAATAAGAAAGGAGAGTTTCACAAATTAGAACATAGATGGCTTCATTTAGACATTTTTAAAGGGTAATATTCATATAAATCATCGCTTAAACCCTTTTATTTTTAACCCTTTCCTTCCTTTAGGGCCTTGAAGATGGAACCGGAAAGTACTAACCTCAAAATCGCAAGTTCAAGTTCAGGTCAAACTGATTTTTCTGGTTAGAGAATAATTGCGTATGCTCAACCATTATTAAGTTGTATTAATCTTCCACTTTCATTGTCCAGTAAATGGATCTTTGTGAGTTTTTGGAATATAAAAATAAATATCTTAATCAAGATAGTGAAAGATTTCAATCCTCATGGCCATATGATGGGTCCAAACAGACTGATAGAATTCAGGAGGAATACTTTCTTGTATTATATATACCTGTTTCACAAGATAATCTGAGCAAATATTTTTTACTCAAGTTGACTTCAATATCAGAACGTCAATAAAAATTATATGGAAGCTATCCTCTTCCTGCGTGTTAATCAGAAGTTTTAACCTTTTTAAGTTGGTACTCGATAGTGAATGAACTCATCAAAATATTTGTAATTTATCAAATCGTGTTAAATTTTAATTTTAATTTTATGTTTTCAATTAAGATTGATCAGTGATACATTATTTATTATTTACTTTTCATGATGAACATTGTGTCAATTTAGAACTAAACATTTGCACTGGTTGATAATATAGACCACATTTTTAATTTTCATCTTTTCTATCTGTAAGCTTGAAAATATGAGAATATATAAATTATTCGTGGAAATCTAATAGTCGGAGTGGTGCTGAAGAGGAACAGGAGCTAAGAAATTACCGGAGCTTCAGTCGAAGCCAATCTCGAACATATCGGCCACAAGCCCTGCTTCAAACCCGAAAGGGAGATTTTGACTTAAATAACTTTTTACGGATTAAATTAGAAATACTAACGTAAGCTAACGTGTCTACCCAAAGTAAGTTATAACGACAACACAATTAAAATTTGACATCATGCCTTCTTACTTCCAGGTAATATTCTTGCAGAAAGTGACTCCATGACTAAATGGAAATCTATAGGGAAAAGGCTTCGCAATAGTAGAATAAAATAGATTGCATACATTGATCCAAACTTGATTGAACGTTTCTTTTTCATTAAATGCGTTCGGCAATAATTAATATTAATAATTAAAAAGTATTTTTGGTATCTTTTTAAATTAATAAAATGATAATAAATATTATTTAATTAATAAATTAATAATAATAATTAATAATTTTTCCATTCAAGCTCGGTCCACTTTAAAGAAAAAACGCTTTTTCCTGTTTTGATTCAGTAGGGTTCTAGTTTTATCCCTTTTTGAAACTTTATCACACGAAAAATGTATTAAGTATTTTTAGTCAAGTAATTTTACAATGCATTTAATATTCTTTTGAAGTATTTAACATAGCTATCAATTACGGCGTACAAACGCAACATTTCATCTCTAGTAGTGACTCAAAGAGCATTTAAAGCTACTATTCATGCTTCTCTTCAGTATAGACTCACGTTAGAGATGAGTTGTCTGAGAGAGATTTGAGATTTCTCGTAAAACGAATCCTTTCTTTGAAGAGATTCGAGCTCTAAACTTGAAAAACGCACCAAAGAGAAAGATTTTTACTCTTCTTCCAATATATTTGACAGCCTACAAACATCGAATAGCTTGTCTGAGAGGCTGTATATCTCGAAAACAGTCATTCCACAAGGATAAATGGATGGACGAACTTGATTAAAGCCTTACAGATTTGTCAGAAATAAAATAACGGAAATACATGCTACCTAATATATAGATAAGCTTCGGGTATTATGGAATACCATTAACATTTGAAGCAATACCATGGCCAGGTATTGTTTGAAACTCAAAACTTAATGCGATATCAAACTTAAACGATTTGTAATTAGTTATCTTAAGTCAAAAGTTATTTTACGAAATTTTATCTCGTGCAAAATAGTTAAAAAGTAACAATCTAATTTGGAAGGTACTATAAGATAGTCGGCTATTAGTGAATTAGTGAAGAAAAAGAGCGAAATTTGCCTAATTACCTATATAATGATTAAAGTATAGCAGGGATTCAAGAATTTAGTGAATATCGTACGGTTCATTTCATTTGTACAAAACACAATCAATGTGAGTGCCGAGAGAGGAAATAAATCATTTCATCCAGATTTCACCGTAGCTGTCGGAAAATTTTCCTTAGCAGAACAGACATGAACGACTTTTAGATGAACAAGGAGTAGTTTCGTCAAAAATTGTTCTCAACATAGGGGAGAAAAATACTAGTGTACCATATAACCCAACCAGGCATCTTGGGAAAAATTACCTTTTCCCAGTCTAGTCGAACTTTTTTCAAGTTTATTCTTCCTTGGGAAATTACTCTTAGTTTATGGGGATGAGTAGCAAACTAGAGAAAACACATTACAGGATTAACTATTAGTATTTGGGTGTACGATATGCTAATTTTCAATGTAAGACGATCACTTTGAATAATAAACAATCAACATTGAAAAATTATTTCGTGTAAAACATAGTTCGCGGGTATATATGCTTGGAAATATCATTCATGAGTTGGTTTAAGGAAGGGAAAAATTCACATTAAGGCACACTAGTTACAAATTTAACTCTCCGAAAGTATTCGATCTGAGATATAGAAGCTGAATAGTAAAATTGCTAAATTGATAAGATATCCTGACTGAAGAATATTCTCTCTGAACATAAATGGTAAAATATATATAAATAAAAATATACAAATAAGAAACATATAAAAAATATAGAAACGACGTAACATTTGATATGATTTGCTTGGCAATTCAGATATGTATTTCATACCGCTATCCCAATTTATAATTCTAACAATAAAGTTAAGAAGCATACTTGTAACATTCTAGAATATTCTGTTACACAAAATCGTGTAGATGTAAAAATCCACAGAAGCAAATCCTGTACGCCAAAGCTTCTCATTCAAAATCTTTAAAAAGTTAAACTAATCCTTAGGTAGGCCCTCGACAGCAAATCCCCCTCGTCCCAAGATTTCCTGGAGCGCCACGCATAATTCTGTTTATCGTCCTTATAACCCGAACCGATTGAAAATTTTCTAGAGAAGCAACTCATTTCAGTTTCACGCATCGATGCCCACTTCCAGGAATCCGCATTCCTTGACGTCCCTCTAGAAGAGGGGACGAGAGACTGTTTCCTCAACATCTCAACTCTTCCCCTTTCTTACCCCAAACAAAAACCTTTCCGTTTGTTTTCTCTTCCGACGGTATCGCATCTTCATAACCCCTCCCTCCTATGGAAATGCGAGCATGATCCGATTTTCGTGCTAGGACGGCATCTGCAGATTGGAATTCGGAGATGTGGGCGTGATGCGGAAGCGAATTTTGGGGAAAAATTGGACAAACTTGGATTTTTCTCGGGGCGATCTGGAAGGCCTTAAGTACGTGTCGTGGAAGAGATCGCGGATGAGAGTACACTGTCTGCAGTTATGGTGAAGTGGGAAAAGCTTTTGGGCGGGGATTTCCTTACGGTTAGCCCGCAAGATGGAGGGTTGGATGGAGAGAGAAAGATGGGGAGGGATTGAAGAGAGGAATGTTTCCGTAAGCGAAGCCAATCAGAACGCCTGTAGCGTCGCACCCTCCACTGAATCTTATATATTGTCACATCCTTCGTCTTATGTCATCTACTTCGATTTCCTCTACCGTGTTCTAATACTTTTCAACCCCCCCCCCCCTCCTTCCCTTTTCATTTCCTTTTTTTAACCCTTTCCCTATCCTGTCTTTCGGTCTATGACCCGACTGAGTTATCACGTCATAGAAATAGAGCTTAATCCAGCTCCAGTTATCTTCAGATACCACGCAGATAGGGTCATGATTCAAACCATCTATGCTATTCTCGGGTTTTAGCCATTATCCGACGCAATCTCGCCTCTTATCGAGATATTCGACCGGTTATGGTTTTCCATCCACCGATTTCCCTCTAACCCTTTATATATCTTGTTATCTCCAATAATCTAGAATTAATATCTAAAACCTATTATTATTTCAGGTATAGTTACGCAAGGTCAACTGAACTTTTAGATCAAGGCAAAATAAGTTGGACATATCAATTCTCGATCCGGAGAGGCCATTGCCGCCTCAAGATATCTTTTTTCACGGAATACTACTAAAATTATGACAAGATAAAAGTTCTCCTGCACCTGATTTTTTGTGATCATCCCGATAAAATTTAGTTGAATTTCTCGCAGTTTTCGTGCTTAAGTAAGAGTGATCAGCTTTTAAGTATTCAATTTATTTTCAGCCCAGTTTCCTTTTCTTTCTACTACCTCTTTTATCTTTCTAATGAACGTTTTATATTTAACATTTGCAACTTTCCGGGAAGCAACCTTTCTGCGTGAGGAAAGGAGTGTGTACTCTTTACTCAAATTTTATTGACAGAATAACAAAGTATAAGTATCGTACATGAAAAAATGTATTTTAGAAGCTAAACTTACAATTAGCATTATTTTCTCTGATTTTTTGTCATATTTGATTGGATTAAATAGTTCAGAGGACAGAATACGTTTTTCATGGAGATATCAACCCAGCGATTCGAACTAAAATTGCATTCTTTTTGCACGCCACATTCCAATCTTAAGTATAAATTAAGGTCTGTATACCTTATCAAAGATAGACACGATCGAAAAAGACTTTTGCAATGTACACTCTGATGGAATATTTATATCAGTAAAAGCAGTACTTACATGAGACGCTTTGGCTAAAATTAAACGATTTGGATGGGAATAGTCTGGAAGAATCCGTGCAATGAATATCTTTAAACAACTTCCTTGAGCAAAAATTCTGATTCAATGTTATTTTGTATTTTGCGATTTCGATGCTATTTTATGCAAATGTTATCACTGACGTCCAATGCAATATCATAGCGAGAATTTTTTAAGAATGTATCGTTATATTTCTATAGAGATTTAAATATTATTACGATGGTGAGTTTCTTTCAAAATGTAAAATTGGGCTTACACCATACCTCCCAAATCATTTTTTACAGGAGTGACAGGTCGGAGTAAAGCGTTATTATGCTAAGTCCGGGGCAAACAATTTCCGACCGGAGACGTAATATTTCCTTTTCCTCTTGGCCATCGTACGCACATCCCTCTTTCCCTCCTCCTTATTGTTTACCTTTCTTCTTCCTCGATGAATTCCACACCCGCCTCTTCAATCTTTCCTCAAACGGACGATTTTGAAGGCCGCTGCATGGATCGGTACTTCGTCATATTGATATCATCGCCTTACAGCTGTTTATTGTTTTATCTTCGCTTCGCTGTGCGCTGGTTTGACAGACAACGGATTGTATTATGAAGCTATTGTGAGGGGAATATACTCCGTTGACGCTTTGTCGCTCGATCAACGCTAATGCTTTTGTGTGAATAACGCAAGGCTCATTCGGGAGAATTCATGAGGAAATGCCTTTAGAGGCCTGCTGTCTCAAGTGTTATCAAAGTACAACACGGCTGCTGCGATTATTAATCATCTTATTTCATCTCCTTAGCATACAAAAAGTATTAATTCCTTTTCTTTCGTAGTTAACCCAATATGCATGATCTAATGTGAATAGTGATATCATATCGAATTCATAGCATAATTTTCTCGATATTTTAATCTAATCAGAGAAGATCCTACTCCCAAGATCGAGCTGAATAAGAATATAAGAAAGTAACTTCTACATATACTACTTTGAATATTATTCATTGATTTCTAAGAATTATTATAGTAAGTTATACACATATCCATGCGATGATGATCCAATTCCTTGAGATTACAATAGTATTTGAAAAGAAGCGTTGTTCTAAGTTTTCGGGGATTCAGAAAAAAAGGATGAAAGACATTTTCCAAGCGTGTGAATGAGTCATTCAGCTTGTGTTTCGGTGTGATGAAAGTTGATATTTTTGTTTACTGCTCTTCAAATTAGGCTGATGCTTGCATTTTTATTTTTTCCAGGTTGTATAAAAGATGATTTCAAATCATACATTAAGAATATAAAAAGTCTTTTAAGTAAAAATGTGGTGGTCACTTTGAAAAGTACTTTCTTGATGACTGTACGTATTCTGTCCTACATTAATAATTTTACAAGAAATCATGGGCTAAAATTTTTAATCTTACAAACTTTCAAAGATTATTTTCTTTCTAAATAAGAAAAAATCCCAGATTAACTTCTTACTTTTTCCACTAGTCTTACTCCCAGACTTCAGTACTTCACTTGCATAAAGCAAGAACTACTTCAAGTGTTTTCAATTATATGATTAATATTTCATTATATCCAATATACTGAAAAAATTACCTATTAGTTCCATATTTAAATGTATCAATAAAGAATCAGAGTAGCAGATTTTCAGAAATGAGCATTTTCTTCGTGAAAAATAGGTTATTCAATTGAATCCTTGAATATTTTCAGCACTCTCTGTAATTCATGAATTAATTCATAGCATGAAACTTAGCCATATAAGTTATTTCATTTGCCGGTTAATAGAGAGTAATCAAATCATTATATTTCCTCAATTTTTACTGTTGTACTTAATTTTACCAACATCTTTTTACTAAATAGAATTTATTCTTTTTTAATATCTTTTTGAATAATGTATTTAGGTTCGACGAAGAATTACATGCCCTTTAAACTTGAAAGGAAGCAAATGTATGCAATAGAATTTTTTTCCACTGAAAAACCGGATCTGGGATGGGATGTTGCGGATAGAATGATCAAATACATGCCTCGTACCTTGAGGCTTAACGTTGTTTGATAATGATGGACACAAAATTTGCAAATTTTTATCTCGACGCTTAATTTTGAAAAATCTGCCTCCAAAATCCTGCAGCGATATTATGTGCGTGGTTTGTTCTCGTACATTACGGTGATCCTATCGACATTAGGTTGAGCGAATTTAGAGACTTAAAAGGAATCATGGAGATTGACATTTTGACGTTATGATATTAAGAGATTTTAGGTGTCAAAATAGGACACAACATTAATTATACTTTGTAAAGTTTATCATTCACGCTATGCAAATACATCCAGCGTTAGATCCTATGGAAGGATGTATTTGCGGATATTATTTTCTAGGGCGAATAACCCGATAGCCCGTCCGATAGTAAAATACGAATTATTGGAATTTTGAAGAGAAAATGAATGCGCAAGCAAAATATCCCGTTTCTGCTGGAATGTCGCTCACACAAAATAAAACGAGGAAGTTGTTCCTCTATTTCTCACTTTACTTTCGGAGATTGTATAGTAAATAATGGATAAAATTACAGATTTAATTCTTTTGGAAGTGAAAATAGAAAATTACTCTATAATGCAATGTAATTACAAGTGAATTCCTCAAGGAAATAAGCAGTTCTTAAAATGTCATCCCTTTAAAAATTAATATATGCTAGATATTTAGATATGAAAAATAACATTGGGTATAAAGAATCAACTATTTTCCTTGCTTATTTTACACTTACAGTGTAATACACTTTAAACTGATTAAAATCAATTTTCCTTTCCCTGCGATCCAAGGAAGATTTAAAATGATTTTAGTAATTTTGAAATTATCTTGCCTTTTCTCCGACGTCTAAGATAAATTTCTAAAAATAGACAAACTCCCAATCTAGTGCTACGAGTTATATTTCATTAGAAAGAGAGCAAAGACATTAGCTTAGTAAAAACCATTGACCACATTGGACTAAGCATGGAGAAAAGTGTGGTATGCGGTGTTTGTGGTTACGACATCTCACTTTCCTCTCTGGTCTACGTCCTCCTGAAGTAATAAATGTTAAAAAACTCTAAAAATTTCCCTCCTGATCGTCTCATAAGAATATATCAACGTCGGTATTTTATCATGTGCATTTAACCAAAATAATAATAGCGCTCTTCCTGTATCGAGAATATTTTTCTTCTTTAAAGAGGAAATAACTCTAAATTTCCTTCAAGATTACTCACAACATGCATGGAAGCATGCCATATTAATTTTCTTTAATATGCCTCATTAATTGAGCTGCTATGGCTGTTTGGCTAAAATCATATATCGGAGTAAAATTTCAGAAACTAAAATAGTTAACAGATCCTATAAACTGGTCGTGAGTATTATAAATTGATGATTATGATGTATATCAGTATATACATCTGCTTGGTTTCCTAGAAGGAATATAAATATCTTATTTAAATTACAAATTAGATCTCGATAATATTATGCATAAAATACCATAAGATTACACGCTTATTGCCTACTTTGACCGTATATAAATGTGAGGGGCAGTAGCTTTTATATTATGCTACATCATTAAATTATAATCTTCACTTTTGCTCATCGCTTATGACGTAAAAATACTAGGCATCTATGAGTAGGAAAATACCAATAAAGGAAAATTTCTGTCCCGTAACTACCAAGAAAAATAAGTGACAATTCTAACTGCAACTAATCTTCTTAGTAACTCAATGGCTTCTAATTGACATTTGTGCTTTCCAAATAGTCGTCGAAACGTCCTTTGAAAATGAAAATTTGGGTAATGACAAAGACTAAATCGAAGCTATCTATCGCTTTCAATTCCCTCTCAGATTTCGCCGTTCCATGATTTATCAGTCATGACAATTCGGTGAGGAAATTATCTCTATTAATATTAGTACTACATTCTCATATTTTTATTTGGGGCTTGGAATAGGATTTAGGACTCTACGAACTAAATTTTACCGTAAAACAAGACGCGTTACAGAATTTCTCGCTCATTGTTCCTAACCACTAATTCTCACCTGCGAATATCCAGTGCAAACATTCCCCTGAATCATTTCTCAGAAATTTCTCTTTCCTCTTGGAGTGGAGAACATCATCGAAAGGCGATTAATCTGAGAACGCTTCATAATCATCTCATCTGTTACCATGGTGACGATTTGGGAAGCCTCACAAAATGAGAGATGAAGGCTTAATGATTCTCCATCGGAGTTGAAGGCGACCGTTTAAGAAAAGACACTGTTTAAGCGCGCCCTCGAAACACATGTTTTCCAAATGGTCGATAGAAACACGGACGTATTAAAACGAGTTTACGATTGAAGGAGAGAAGAATCTTCCCATTATGCCCGTATACATCGGCACGTAATACATCAGAGGAGTAAAAAGAGCTTCGGCAATTTATGAGGCGTACTTAATGGGCCATAAAGTTTTTAAGGTTCGGAGAATCGGGTCACACAATGGAGAGCAGAGGAGAGAAGAATAGAATAAACCCACCGCCGAAGGTGAGTCGGCCGGTATAGGGAAGAATATTAGTAATAGGCCGAGAGAGTTTATAGCCGAGGATTCTCCCGTAAAGAATTCTATAATCAAGAATTCCTCGTGAAATATAGTTTTCCAACGTTCAAGCGTGTTCTATGATACTTTCTAAGGTGATAAAATTCGCCAAATCTTGAGATATAAATTGTTCTATGTATGTTAAAATATTTTGAGGGTAACGACAAAATAAATATTGTTAAACATCCATGTATAATAAGAATAAATATCATTCTAAAACTCAATGTTTCTGTAAATCCCACCATTGAATGGTCTTCAAACTTTAGGATTAATTAATTAAGGAAAGTATACTTCTGTGCATTTAGGCGCTTCTTTAGAACGATGTATGTGCCAGAAAATTATCAAGGAGGGAGTAGGTCCCTCCAGGATCCAAGATTTCAAAAGCTAATAAATTTAAGAACATTACATGTTTCAGTTAAGTAGCTAGTGAGTGAGTTTACCAATTAGCTCAAAAAAATCATCACTCGACGATCAGCTAATGTATACAAAGTCGTCTCCAGTTTTCGCTAATACAGAATAGCCATTTTCGTTAGTGGAAGTGGATACAAACACAGAATGCGATGAAAGAGAGAGAGAACGAAACACAAAACAAACAACACCCCTATTTGATTATTTATACATAATGTACCATTTAATCGAATAGCCATTTGCTGAAAGTAATTGATATAATTGCCTTCAATTCGAATTTCAATTCAATAAAATTACTCTCGATTTGGTTATTTGATTATAAAGTCCAAAGCTATTAAAGGTTGCAATTTCTCATTAATAACCACTCAAATGGCGAACAAATAATTGATCTAATCCAGGCTCACATCGTAATTACGTTAAAACACCTTTTATTTGATTACGTGAAAGGCAAGTGTTTTTCTTGTCATATGAGGAGATAGCAATCTCGCGCAACTTATTGATGGTAATGATTTAATTGATTTATAATGTTTCACAATCATTACTAAAAAGACAATGACTTAATAGATAAATTTATATTAAATATGTATTTTATTAATTCGGTATATTATACGACTTGAAAATAAATTCCCCTGGAATTTGATGATTTAATACCTGGACAGTGTTATAAATCCGTATTGAAATCAGAGTGTCTTAGTAATACGGAGACGGTCTTTCTCAATTGTTTCGCAAAGTAATATAATATATTTTGGGTGCTACTGAAGCCTCATGCCAGATGTACGGCCCAGAATTCCCTTTTTGAATCATTTTCATGACAATCTAGCAGCATTGCTTAATTATTTCCACCTTTTTAAGTTAGAAATAAATAAGGAGATAAATTTAGAGAGATTTCAAAGATAAGGAAACTAATAATTCATTAGTTGGTGAGAGGTAATAAATCTTATACGCCATAACCCTAATATTCTTCGGCCTGATCAGGTAATTAATCTAAACCTCAGTCTAATACGCCACTGAATGGGAAGCGATAGTGTTCCATCTCGATACCTATCACGTATGCCACCATTACCACATCAAATCCACACATTTTCACACAGTCGAATATCGAGTAATGAATGACTACAGAATAGCGATCCTATGGCACGCGATAAGCTTCTTTAGCTAATTTGCAGTTCCATCTTCCCACCTAAACCTCTCCGAGGAGACCTCTTAGCCGTGATTTCCTCTCTCTCTTATTTCCCTCCCCCCAAACTGCCATACTTCCTTAATAGGGTTATCAGTATTGCTGGGCCTAATTTATTTATTTCCCGTCTCCAGCCCGCGGAACATCCTCTTTATCTCTGCCGTCCTCCTTGGCGCTGTCCCTTCATAAGCCATCCCTAATCACCCCTCACCCTAATCTCCTTGTTTCCAACTACTCCTTCATTACCGTCTCCTTCATTTCCCCTCTCCAGTTCCGTTAAAACAATTCCCAAACCTTTATGGCGTTACCTACACCGTTTCGCAACGTCACATCTTCTCCGTCGCCTTCATCTCCGGCAATTAAATAGGTATTTTCAAAGTCGGCCGAAGGGGGGCGCCGGGTTATGGCGCGATTTGGCTTCGGAGGAATGAAGATAGGTGGGTGGCAAGTTGGAGGACAACCGGCTTAAGTACCCTCCAAGATAAGGGAGAAGCCCCCTCGTATTTTTTCTAAGTGGGTCCCGGATTTCTGTCGAGAGGCTAGGATTTTGGAGGAACGGAAGTTTGGGGTGAGCATTTACCACCCTCTCTCGGAGGGCTCCTCAAAAATCCTCGAGGAAGGCGTCGTGAGAAAGGGTTTCGAGGAAGGGTTGAAGGAAGTGATAAAATCCCTCTCCCATTTCTATAAGGCTAAAAGAGGATTAAGCCTAAGTCCAAAGTCCATAGGCTGATGCCTTGGCTTCGAGGAATGGCTTGGTCAATGCGTAATTGGTGTTGTTGGGTGACGGCTTAAAAGGTTGGTTTTGATATCATGGCGACAGGAAAAACGAACGAAGAAGCTCTATTAAGCCGGGGTTGTGTACTCTAAGGATGGGAATCCCCTCTCTAATGTTCGATGAACGTGTTTGCCTAAAAGCCGATTCGAAAATGTCGCTTTTGGGCCTTTCTGCATTAGAGATAAAGAGCTCAGCATATTTATCCGTTTTAACTCAACAATTCGAGGCGCTTGATGAATTAGCGGCAATAATGCTCGCGAGTGATATTTTCACAAAGTGATTCTCCCGCAGATGTTTGTTTCGACTAACAAATGTTTGTCATGTTTGCGTAGATATCCGCAGTGAAATTTTCTATAAAATTGAATTTGATATACTGATACACATTTTAACGCGCTAGGAGATTATTCCCATCGGACGAGATTGCTTTTTGTGGCTATCATCCACCGCAAAACCTACGGAAGTAATATTATTTTGTGTGGGTTAGCCTTAAACTTCCCCGTTTATTCCTATAATTTGTAAATATAGACCCAGAAATGAGGACCGATATTTCACACGTGAAAGGAATTTGGAAAATTTATAAAAATTTTTGAGATAGAAAGCAAAAAAAGCTTCACTCCTATGCTATGTCAAACGTGGTAGAAAATTCAGATAGAATTCGGAATGGACACGCAAACTGGAATCACACCAAATCTAGTATTTTATTTAGAAGGATGATTTCAATTAACTCAAAAAATATTCATATTATAAATATCTTCAAGGAATCATTTTTTACCGGAATCTATATCCATAATTAGGTGATATCTCTGTCACTGTTTCAATAATAGGTTAATCCTAAGGAGCGACAGACTCTAAATTGTATTATATTCATAGAAGTTATTATAAATATTTATCACATAACTGAATTTCATTCCTAGCGATTGAAATTTTCAAACGCTCTGCCAGTCGCAATTACAACGCCAACATTAATTTTTATATGCATTTCACGACCTCTTGAATCAGGAACCTTCAATCTAGGATTAAATCAACTGTGCAAGTGCTTTTGATTTTATTCTTCTTCGCGATTAAAAATCAATTTCTGTCTGGTTATTACACTAATTAAAGCACGCGGTGAACAGGAAACTTAAATTACTGGAAAATTGATTTTTATGATTAGTTAGTTCTGGCGAGATTTGATGGAACTTATTCATGATTAGATGAGAAAAAACACAAAAGATTGTGGTTTTTTCTCATCTAATTGATTTTTATATGAAAATACAATTATGAGGCTGGTCCCCATAACTACACAGAAATTATAACTTAGCTTGTATTGATGGAAAAACTGGGGAAAGCCTTTTAATGGATTCTTGGTGAAATTTTCCGGATCATACTCACTGCGGTGAACTTCAGATAACCTCCATTCTCAACTTCTCCCCAAAATCATTTTCACGCTATTCTGCGCAAGGTTTTGTCGAGACGGGTTGACTAATTCTCGGGGATCCGAAATGAAATCAAATTTTAAGAATAAATCATTCCTGGGATTTACCTTTGGACCTAAGTACGGGAAACGGAAATAAAAAGGTCAATCAGTGGTGTTTCAAAAGTTTCGATAACGCAAGAGGAAAAAAAATAATCTCCCGACGGCAGTATTTTAGGCTAAACCCTCACTTTGTTTTATTGTAAACGGGCTTTATCTCCGTGGAAAAAATTAGCCAACAACACGAATCCAGCTCACCCTTTTCACATTCCCGTGCACCGAAATAACGACCCCGCGCCCAAAAAACAGGTCCTCGCGAAAAAAGGGAAAGGCACGAAAGCGTTTTCTCTCTTCGATATTTTTCATGTCGAAAAAGCAACAGCGGATCCTACACATAATGGTCCCCTGAACACAGTTTAATTGTTTCATTCCCGCTGTCATCGAATCTCATATCGAGAGACAAAAGTAAATCCGCCTCGGGGAGGGAAGACGGGTTGGATTTTTATGAACGGGAACAGTGTAGGGAATGGAGAGGAATACAGAGAGAGAACATTATGAAGGGAATGACTGTGGAAACGGCTGATGTGGAAAAGGAGGGAGAAGAGGGATAAATAGGAATTGCAGAAAAGGAGGGAAGTGAACGTTTGCAAATGATGTTACAAAACATTATATATTAAAGAAAAAACGAAGTTGCTAATAAATAAATTTTTTTTTAGATTGTGGGAAAGGAAGAGTAAACTAGATTGATTATTCTTCACTTTTTAGATTGATTATTATTTTAGTCTCAAAAATAAAAAAACGATGTTGAAGGTCATAGGGAATGGAAAATTATTCATGGATTGATTTTCAGCTAGAAGCTTACTAATCTTTGTGAATACTTTCCATTTCGTATCAAGGCGAAGGTTGGATGGAAAAAAAAAACAATTTATCGTGTATCGTGCCAGCATAAATCCGCATTATAACTCAACTAAATCGAAAAATACGTCTTACAAAGTTGAACACTTCTACTATTGAGCCAAAAAATTATTCAAGTGAAAAACAAACGAACAATATACAGTCAATTACAGTCAGTACAATTGAATATACAGTCTAGTGAAGATTTTTGCTGCTGCCTTCCGATGTAGCATAATTATGTATACAATCATATATTTACATATACGCGAAGCATGATTATCAATTATTTTTGGGTGTAAAGTGATCAGGTCTTATTGCTTTGTGATTCAAACCATGATTTGAATCGAAAGAATTCTTAGCTCACATTTCTTCCAAATTCAACGCAAATTAGAGATTTTACAAATATATAGAAGCTATTATAAACTAAAATAAGTGCTTGCAAACTGTCGTGAGACTCATTAAATATCCATTTCAACTCAATGAAATGACTCAATAAACCATAAGACAAAATTATAGAATATGTTGAACTGAGCTCAAGGCTCTGGTCAAAATTTAATTAAGGTAAGAATTCATTAGAGCAAAACGAATGAAATATTCAATAAAAAGTAGAATCCGAAACATAACCGAAATATATTCAGTATTCGATTGGAATAAGTAAGGTATATAAATCTAATAAAAATTTAGTAAATATACATCGGTGTTTTCCAATGACTAAAAATGCTATTAATTTTTGCGTCAAAAATTCCAATATTACAAACAAGGAATGAAAAAGAGCACGAACTGCTTTTGTGTATTTGTTGGTTTTCAGGTAAACAATTAAATATTAAAAGTTTGCAAAGTGTTATAGTTAGTCTATTTTACAGAGAAATGTGTAAATGCCGTGACCTTTTTACTTCCACGCCATCGGCACTCAGGTATTAACGAGTTATTACTTGCTAAAAGTTTCCTACTATTTCATTCGGTAAATGTGGAATGTTATAAAGTAGTAAATAGTACAGCTAACTTTATGGGTCTACAAAGAACTGCTTATGTACGCAGATAGGACGAAAAAGTGGCCTTTCAGTATGCTACGAAGTTACAGCTAATAAAACAGGAAATTTAATGTTCATTTCAAAAATGAAAGAAGCGGAAATCCCGTGGGAAATGTGAAACTATTCCTGACGTTGTAATTACTCGCGAATGCAAAATATAGTGAATTTACCTTGGAGTGAAGAAAGTAATTTCTAGAGCTCGTTTAATACAGCACGCGTGCACTAGGAAGAAATAGAACTCCAATCAAATATCCATTATTCAAGGTGAAGGCGGGGTCAAAATTTCTAGCCGAAGGAAAGCTATGAACTCGTTTTAAATGAATGCTCAACATTGGAGGAAAAATTGTCCCTTTTGGAAAACTTGATTAACAAACTTCGAGGTTGTGGAAATTGAATGCATTTTAGAGATTGTCGGAAAAAATACCGCTGTTATCATTTCACAGATTGACTTTAAATTAGATCGTTGGCTGTGGAGGGCTGCAGCGGGGATTACTTCGGTAGAGAGCAAGTAACAAATTAAATATTCATTATAGTTAGAGAATTAATGAGTGCCAGCCTAAATTAATGAATAAAATTAATACGCCATTCTGTAGTTTGTCACAGTAATTAAAAGTGGAATTAACTTAATTGCATAATTAAGGATTGGAATTTAAATTTCCAAAGTATGTTTTTCAAATTAACTCAGAATTTAATTTCATAACGTATTTGAATACGTTCACTCTTGAGTAGTATAATCCTATATTTCTGAGCTTTTAATATAGGTGAAAATTACTTATATGCTTCGGTTGACACTGTAATCCTTATGTTAGGTATCACAATCATTAAATGCTATTTAAACACAAGAGAAGAACCACGTTGAAAAACAATGTAAAATCAACATGATACAGCATAAATTTACGGAATTGAGCACAAATAATAACAACCTAGAAATTTTTCATAACAATACTGCAATACGGAAACGGAAAGGGTTCTGCGTTCTTTTGATCACCACTTCTTAAAATACCTTGAGAATGAATCCATGCAAGATGAAAACGAAATGCCCGATAAATGAATGGAGGGAGGTCCGATACGTACGGGATACAAGGGAGAGAAAGGGAAGGAAGAGGAGAGTAAGAGATGAGGAAGAGAGAAGGATTCGAGTGAGTGGGAAAATGGTTCCTGGACTCCCTTCGTTCCGACGTACGATAATTCGGTTGACTCAGCGAGGTCCCGGAGACGCCGCGGGCCCTTTTAATTACGCTCGCTCAGAGCCAGCGAAATCAGTTGTGCAAATACGGAGGAGAAAATGTCGTAAACGTGCTGTAAGAGGAGAGGATAGACCCTTCATAGCCGCGCAAACTTGCCCCGAACCCTACCTTCCGATCGTAAAACCAAAACCGACAGCCATATATTTTTTGGAGTTATCGCTGGGAATCGATTCTTTTCCCTTAGCTCCTTTCACTTTCCTCCCAGATATGCTCCTCGCCTTATTCCCCTCGGATATTGCGCTAATTACGCAATAATGAGGTACCAGTGGCGCCTTAAGGCGTCGCCGGATTATATTTACGGGTAAATCAAAACCTTGGAATGCAAATTGGAAAGCGGAGGGATTTTCCTTATTAAGAAGCGATCGTGTTTTCGGCGGAGAAGTGTCAAATCAGAATTTCGGTAGATTTATCCCTGCGATGAAATATTAATAAGGTTCCGTATCTAAGGTTTTGCATCTTCCGGATATATTTCAAGTTTTTGTTTGGTTTTTGGAATGAATCGTGGAAATTGAGTAATTATGGCAATATAAAGTGATTTGTTGGCATCCGATGGAAGGCTGATAAAATTTTCGGAAAATAAGAAAGCCTTTTTCAAACGATTCATTTATTTAAGACAGATGAGTTTATAGAACTCTCGCTTATTTCTGTGCAAGAGTTGTGAATGTGATAAGAATTTGCTATCGAGTTAGGAGAATGCTCGATACATTATGAGAAGATCGGTTTGGATTTTGCATTGATAAACTCGAAAGCAGTGGTGAAATAACCGTGTTTATTTTGTCCAATATCTTCAAGACGAAACCGTTTTTCGGTACTAGTGTAGAGCTTGGTTCATTTGCCGTAATCTTAATAATAAATTTGATCTGCAAACTTTTATTTCTCTACTTCAAAAAAGCGCTAGATAGAGACAGCGCTGGAAATGTCGGCTACTTCTCATGAAACTAATTCTGTTGGAATAAACTCAATATGGTAAGGCGTTACCTTGTGGAAGGCCATTACAATGAACGAAAAACTGTTTCGTACACTTCCACAGCAACTTTTTTTTTATTTTAGCAACATGTTTCGCTAGTTTCCTAGCATCGTCAGGCCCAATGATTCTAGGACTAGCGAAACATGTTGCCAGAATAAAAATTCCGGTGGAAGAGTACGAAACAGTTTTTTTAATTCATTGTAATTCTGTTTGCGTTTATAATGATCTTCCAGAATAATTTGAGTTATTTTCAGCCTTCGAATTGGCATTAAATTACTGTCCTAAATTTAGAATGGAAATATTTACCATATTAATAAGCTCAGATGTGACAAAAGATTAACCCATTGTCATTTAATTGATATCCTGCGACGCAGTAGCCTTCGTTTAAGCTCTCCACAAATTTCTAACAAAATTCTTGATAAGATATGCGGAATAGATTGAAAATTGGTTGAAATTTGCCATAAAATGGGAGAATAAACTTTTGTTATTTTCAATATAAAATTACGATGACCGCACTTAGTTCAGTTTACTATTGTTATAAGAATATCAGGTGTCGACTAATATTCTTCTAATCCTAATAAGTCCCCATAGGATCAATACAATACAAATAAGGTAGGATACTTGAAAACTCCTAATCTATGAAATTTACGGCTATGAAATATTTTCAATAAATATAGTGTTGATTTCATGCTGGAGAATAATTTCATCAGCTGTTGTTCGTTTCAAAATTGCTCATCCAAAGTAGCTGAAATTTGAATTTGGTCAACCTTCGATACTGGAGAGAACGCTGCGGTGGCATTTAACTTTACCAAAGGTTTGTGTGTTGACCCCATTGCATTAATAGTGATGTAACCAGACGAAGCCAATTTGTGCACAACCATTTTGCTGTTACTCTATTGGTGCCCACCCAGCGATGCGATTGTGATTTAATTGCGTTTCCTACTTGTAGATCCCTCTGCTAATCAGTTTCACGTTCTATACGTGCAATTAAAATGATGGCAAAATATATTCGTGTCATTATATTTTCGACTTTATAAGAATTATATAGGTTTACTCTGAACGAGAAATATCTAAGACTAATCCATCGTAAATTATCTTCGATACTCACACGATACTTATTCTTTAGTATCATTGACGTCATTCCAAAACTCTCTCTCTCAGATATTACAGTTTAAACAATAAGTAATATATATATATATATAAGAGCTGTGCTGTGAATGTTTGCATGTATGAGTGTGGCAGGTATCTGCCAATCCATAATATTCTGGCTGATTCTGAAATAATTGCACTGAAGAACACACAATATGATAATGAACTCTAAAATTATATGGTAAGCTTCCGAGCCAGATAGATGCATCGTTACAGAAAAATCTAGGCAAAATCGTTCTTTTTTATATAGAAAGTGAAAAATGATTATTTTCACCAAAAGGACGTACGTACTATCATTCTAAAAGCTTCTCGGAAGTTTAGTTAAGTACTTAAAAACCAATAAGTAATTTCTATTCTTTCATTTTAAATTAGTTATTATGTGATAGTCTCAAATTCGTTTGGTAGTTGTTTCTTCAAGATAGCATGAATTTTTGGAAATCAGTTGAATGCAAAAACCCTTGAAAACAGCAGTAATAAAATGTTACTTTTATACGAAAACTCGATTATCATTGGTGAGACAAGCCATCAAAGACATATGCATTACTACTTTGTTATTAGTGGTAATATTATCATTATATTTTGTTTCATTTTTCTGGCAGACATATAAACAAGCTCATTTGATCCCAAGAACAAACCTCCTCATGCGAAGATACCTTTCTCCCTCTCCCTAAGCTCACTTGATAATGTAGTAAAACCCCTGAAGCTATTATGAATTTGCGCTTCCGCTCAACAATAGTCGTGGAGACTCATTCAAAATTACTTAGCAACCTCACTATTCTGCGTATATGCAGCGACCAATTTAACGCTCACCAGTTTCGCAATAACAGCGTCATTATTTACAATTACTGTAATATATTTTTTAACTTTTAGATTAATTACATTCAGTTTGCTTTACAAACAGTGCAATTCCTACTAACAATCATTCTTCATCAGAGCTGTTCAATTTACGTAATTTGATATGACCTTCCATTGCCTGAAACGTACCACGACGCTATCCATCAAACATTATGCCTGTAAAGCAAGGGAAGCTTTAGTGCCTAGGAAAATTGGAGACGTATTTTCGGTGGAATTTTTTAGAACTGTCAGAGAGAATTTTAATTTGAAAATAACGTCATTCCCCATTATTTAATATAATGGTAATTAACATCTGCAGTTCTCATGAGTAGTTATTTTAAACAGAGCCGAGCAAACAAATAACGTGCAGATTAATTAGATATAATAAATAGTAATTAACGCTGCAGCATATCTCACATATCTATTTAATTGTCATTTACTACTACACACACGACTAGGATAAAAAAGCTATGATGCGATTTAATTAACTGAGGTCTACCGTAAAGTTTGGATACTTCAAGGAAAAAATGTGACAGGCGACTTAAAACGTAAAGGCGTGCACCTAGGACAATTCCCTAAGAAAAACGGACTTGGAAAATATCTGAACCCATGCCTCCCATGTCTTCCTTAACGGCTAGTCTGAGTTTTATGCCAAGATAGCTCAATTGGGTACGAGAACCGCCAAGCAAGTTAAAGATCGGGTTTCGTGTCCTGATCTTGTCATTGCGTTCCGTAACATATAAATTGCGTAATACGTGAAGTGCAGAAGATGTTTAATTTGCTAAATATGTGCTCTGTTTATCTTATTACTTTTATGCCTCTGAAATAAGTTTTCCTCTGCTGCTTTTATTTCAATTATTTAGATTCAAAAGTGTTAGATATTATAATTCTAAATTTAAGTCTACAGATTTCCAGAGAACCGTTATGAGATTGAAAAGGTCTCCGTCGACCATTACAATATCATGCTACATTTTTACTCTAATCAGTACCTCTCTTAAAACAAACTACAAGATTCAGTGAAATTGTAAATGCTGAACTGTTTTACATTTTTTAAACTTCTCTCATTTCCAATTCCATATAAGAAGAAAATAGTTCAAAATTTCGTTAATATCTATCTTTACATACTTAATTTCCAAATAATAAAGATAATAACATATCAACTGGAAGTTAACTTCGTTGACCTCAAGATCTAATTAAAAGTTAAAGTCGGTACATAAACAAACTTCGTTCTGAAGATAAGAACAGAAGAATAGGATACTTTATTGATACATAACTCTTGCAATGCTGACAGAACAACAAAAGAATCTGTTCGTAAGTTATCTTGTCTGTTGTTACTTGTTTAAAATTTATCACTGCACCACAACACATTTTAAAACCTTCAAACTTACAAAATAAATTTATAAATAAAAAATACCCATAGCATAATATACAAAATTAGCGTAATACAGTATAATTGAAAAATACATAGCATAATAATTATCTTCCAGGTAGAACCACATATTTTATATTTATACCGAAATATTCAAAGATTTTCTCATATTGAATAGAAAAGTTTATTTTTTATAAGTTCATATCATTTTTAAGTGTACAAAATGGTTTTTTGTCTCATAACAATTGTTTAATGCTATAAAACTCTTCTCACAATACATTGGGAACTGATTTTAAACCATTACATCCTGTATGTAGGATAATGCTGCAGATTTTTCCCTTTTGAATCATATAGAAATGCCTTTTTTTATGAAATATGTGAACCATTACAGCTAGATAAGATTAAGCTGTTTGTGAATTTCCTCACCCTTCAAAGTTACATGTTTGAAAATTTAGAGAAAGGAAAAGGATGTCAGAGCAAATTCTCCCTAATTTGTCGCATAAATGTCTCTCTCATAACATTTCCTAAGTTTCTCGGCGAAAATGTCGAATACTACTGTTTAAATGTAATGAAAACATGCACTTTCCTGAAAATTTCCACCTCATTCGAAGATGGAAAATGCCTAATTAGCTCTCTCATTCATCAAATTTATCACTTGTTCCATATTCAAAGGGGAGTTCTCCTTTTATGTCTTCCTAGAGGAAGGAATAAGTTCCAAGATGCGCTGAATGGCGGTTAATTTCACCGCGGGAGATTCGTATCCACGCAACGGCCTTTTTTCTCCGCCTCTGAGGGATAGGCGATAGATACGGCATCCGCCTGACTCCACTGAGAGTCCGCTGCACCTACTAAACGCTTGAACAATGGCAGGCGTATGATGTTACGCTAAGTGGCCGCTCGCTAATGGCTTAACGCTTGCATCGCATAGCAGTCATCTGAGAAGCAGGGGGAGGCTGGATTACCCTCTGCTCTATCCTCCCTATACAATTTCTCCTTCACAAAACAGTTGCACCTCCCAAGGGAGGACGTGGAGATCGGCCCTCAGGGATTTCTATTTCGCAGTTCATCGCGAACCAAGCCCGTTTATCATCATTACTCGGCGAAAAACTCATTATGCTACGTCGAATCCTTTGAGGCCTCCAAACATTCGGCTATCCTTCCATTATGGAACAAAATTAAGAAGACTTGGAAGTGTTTTAGATTCCATTATGCAGCGATGGCTTCCTGGAACGATATTTTTGAAGATTTTTCACGAAATATTTACGACACTTATCCCTTAGATTGAGTTCTGTCTTTTCTCTACTGCCCCATTTGCGATATCAATGTGCAGCAGCGTCTCAACATTCGAAATCCCTGTAATTTCCCGAATAAGTATTTTACTGCTTATGCTTCTACTAGTTTGTGTAAGGTATAATTTTTCAAAATATAATTTTCTGCTGTAATTTTAGTATTTGCTCCTGTAATATAGTAACTTGATCAAATGCATGATATCTATTGTTACTGATTTTGATTTCACCGAATTCAAATACGTGTTCACAGATGATTATTCAGAAATATCTTGGATTAAAAATAACTACAATGACATCGTTTAGCACCCTTTAAGAATATTGTTTCATATAATTGGCGTAATTTTTTTAGATATAAAATTTTAGCTGATTCGCTGATAAATCTATGAGCCTTGAGTCCGCAGATTTTGAGATATCGTTGTAAATACGTCATGGCGGGTTTATTTTTAACATGTTCTCTTACACATTAGGGGCTACTTTTGATTTTAGTTTTGGGGTTACATTTTCCCCACCCAATGCCTTTACTCACCCCAAATATTTTCCCTAAACCGGATGCTGGGGAATGTGCAACAGGGGAATCGAATCCGGAAGGGTTCCGCCAAATACATTCATAAGCTGTGATAATTTGTACATTAATTAAAAGAGTCTGTTTAAAGCTTCCAGTGTTAAATAAGTAAATAGGTAAGGTAGTAAATAAATCACAAATACCAGTGACGAATGAAGCCACAGCGGCATGAAAAATTTTTCTCCAATCATTTTAATTTACTTATTTCAAATTTTGCATTATTGATAATAGTTAGGCTAGGTTTACTGAGAACACAAATTCATTTCATTATAAAATTACTTTTAAATGGTATTCGAACAAACGGTCCTATAAATATTTTATCTAAAATCTAATTTGTATATCAGTCAATTCATGTATAACTTGTAAAATTATAAAACAAATTTAGAATTATACTAGATATTAATTTAATTAATGCGTTGAATAATTATCTTCAAATTATTCTGAGAGATCAAAGTACCAATGTGATTGCAATCAGACTCTCTCTCTCAGGTTAGGAGAACCCTGTTTGGAATGAGATTAGTTTTCAGCATTTTTCATTGAGAATAATATAATAAAAATGACTATAAAAGAGCCAAGATTCTTCCCGACTCTTATTGAAAAGCTGATTTTATTGATTCCATTTAACCCATTTAATTGCGCTAATATTTTACATATGATTAAATAAGATTAAAATTATACTTCTCATATATTTCGGAACCCCCATAGCTTTATTAATTTATCATTACAGCCTCCAAACAGACATACTTATCTTATGTTTTCACATTAAAAGACAGGTGCCACAATAAGTTATAGGGGTTTCTATTTGCCATCGTAACGGAGATACTGCTTTTGCGAAGTTAGATTGATAAAATTCCTAATCTTCCAATCCTGCGTATACCCAAAACCTAATCGATGGAGGTGGTTAAACGTCCTAGCTTCCCTAAAATCATTCAGAAGTTGATAAGAAAACTTCGGTAACTCATAGGGTGCTATAATTTGATGAAAATTTCCCCAAGTTCACGATTATGGAAGATTGATTGGCCCTATAATGTACTCGCCTTCGTAGCCCACACAATAGGTGTTCTTAGCAGTAATGAGTTGAGCGTCCCCTTCCTTTTTTAAGACGGGCAAAAATCTCGTATCCAAAGCATGTTTACGTTAGCATGTTAGAGCTTATATTTTTGAGGCTCACGATAAATGTTTAAGACGTAATTGATGAACGAAAGAATATTCTTTCAGTGGAGAAAGGTAATTTCCGCAGCATTACCAGAAAAATGAGCAGGTATGAGGAATGAACTAATTTTTAAAATGATGTTGTAATCCCAATAGCCTACTGGTTTAGCGAAACGCTAACGAACGAGTTATTTTATTGAAAGGTCCTTGAGCCATTAGCATGGACTCAATATGTATCCCCAATTATTTCTGAATTATTAATCCTGAGGCGTATAAATATAAAATTATATCACGAATCGTATGGACGATAATGAAGTGTTCAAATAAAGGATGATGATCTCTTCCGTTTGATTTCCGTTGGGTGGAATGAACTCCCCTCATCGAATTGCATTATAATGCCCATTCGCATGATGACTCTCGATATTGAAATGTAACATACCGATAGCGTGTCTAATTGGAGATTAAGAGATTTTAGAACTGAAGTTTGGCTAATGTATCACTTCATTATACAGACAGAGGATTTTAATATTTTCAACCAATCAATAGCACACCAAATATCAAAATCCCCATATTGATTACATAAAAGTAGTGCAAGCATATAGCCAAGTTATGTCGTACCTATTTAATGCACTTATTTCCACTTTCTATTTTAAGGTTTTATTTTTACCCATAAATTGATTTAACATAAAAATAAATGAAATTTATTATGAATTAATCTCTCGCAATTTATGAGGAGACTTGTGCTATAAGTACGGCTCATTAAATTATAATGTTCATCAAGTGATATATATATATATATATATATATATATATATATATATATATATATATATATATATATATATATATATACTCTCAATCACTATGGATGCTATCCGGAAACGCTCTTTTATAGCGAAAAATCATTAGATAATCTGAATTTCTTCAATTAAAGATTTGACGATTCAAGTTTCCCTCCTTCCATTTTGAGAAGTTTTCTAAGTTATTATTACTAAAATATTACAAACGATGGAAATGAACTATATTTAGAGAAAAGCTATATAAAAAATTTCCCTCATCAATAATGAATCATTTGTCACAAATACACATCGAGGAGGATTGCTTAAAATAAAGTTTTTGATCTTCTTTTATGAGAAAGTTTAACAAGTTTCAAAATGCCTGTAAATATTCCGCATATAATAGTGCATTCTGTGCATAGTTAAATTTTTCAGGATAGTACTTTCATATGAAAATTTTCACAAGCTTCAGTGAGTAACACCCTTATTCAAATGGATCGCCTTTAAAACAAAATCTCCAATAGATAGAGTGTCCTTTGATGCAGCTAATGTAATCTGATTTAAGTATTTGTATTCAATGCTGCCTTTTACCCGTTTCCTGCTAAATACGTATCCCTTCTACCCTTCATTCAAAAGCCAAAAAGAACGAAATGCGAAGAGCCTTCATATTGCACAGGACTCCTCATTTTCTGTATTTTGCAACACGACTTAACTGCAGTGGATTGATCTCTAAAGCCTCTTTCGGCATCATTTACAACATAAATTTGGCGTAATTCCAAAATATCCACTTACTAGATTGTTGAAATAATATCTCATAAAATATAAAATGATGTAATTCAAGCGAATACATCATAATAATTACACTACTTTCAACAATACGAGATACATTGAAGGGCGAAATTTTGCGTTAAAAATTTTAGACGAATGACAATGTTATCGATTTCGACTTTTATCGATTCATCTCATATACAAAATTTAAATATTACAGTTATGGTTTAGATCATTAACTAAGGTAAAAATATGTAATATATTATTAAACTAATCTAATTTCATTTAAAAATGCTAAATGAAACATTAAATGCTTGCGTAATCAAGTAAAGAATTGCTTTATTAAAACACAAGCTATGCAAACACGTAATATGTGATAAAATTAAACAAAATAAGAGCGTAATTTCGGGTTTAATAAATTTTAGATTGCGAAATAAAGATTAAAATTCGAAATCTATATTATAACTTATAAATTTATACAGTGTATTGATAATAGTATAGAATAATAATTGTCAAATGAGTATGATAATGTATTTTCGAGTATAAAAAATGTTTTTATTTTATGTATATACGCATATTTTATACTATAGATCATAAGTTGGTAAAAGATTAGCAATATAACATTGTATGTATATAAATAAATTACACATGGTTATTTATGTATGAAAAATGAGACAACATAAGAACGAAATTAAAAGTTTTGTTGTGTAGTACGAAATAAAGTTTACTGGAAATATGTTGAGATATTATAATTATATATGTATTTTCGCATATTTAAAATAAACAAAACCCAATCCATGTAAATAATTGCCTTATTAAGACAAGCAAGCTGTGGAAACGTCTTAGCTTTTTCTTATGAAGCTTCATAGCAAACCTGAGAAACTTAATTTTCCGGAAAAAAATTTTCCGTGAGCAGGATTCGAACTACTGAGGACAAACTTATGGATTGATCTTTGGAAATGGATTGGTTTGGTTGGATTTTTGGAACCAGACACTCTAACCACTCGGCCATCTTGATGTTGCTCTTGGATTAAGGTTATAATTAACAAAAAGGCTAACTTAAGTAAACTGCATGCCAGATAGTGACAGATTATTTATTCACGTTAAATATTATTAAACTCTGAAAATCATGATTCAGCAATATATCTATTAAAAAACACTATAGCATATGCTCTTGATGTTTTAAATTTGTATTATTCGATTTTAAATTTACTAAACAGTAATAAAATTTCTTGCTTACCTGATACTTAAAGTGTGTTGGGTAGTTCTCATATATTAGTTTTAAAAATATTATCAAGTAATTTTTTATCTTCCCATTCATATTCATAGCTTTTGTTTCTATCACAATGGTTATTTAAAATTTGAGAGGGAATATTTTTATATTTGAAAATCACAAAAGACCAGGTATTTATGCATATTTCATAAGTAGAATTTAGTCGCGATATTTTTGACGAGGGAATATTCTAGTTACAGATAAACTCCAATTGTTAACGATAGTTATAGCTATATTAGACTCACTTAATTATTGATAGTTAGGCTCACTTTAATTATTTTTCTTCAAAATTACAGTTATATAGAACCGCGAATCGAGCTTTCTATATTAGATGCTACGGAAATAATCAATTATTGAAATTCAAGTAATATACCAAGATTGATTATCCATATTTCTGGGTGAAACCATAACATTACATGATTATTTGGCTTATTATTTATGCTGGTACCATACATAGCCAATTCACATAACACAAGGCAAGTACTTATTTTGTGACGGCTCCCTAACGTGGGACGATTCGAATTCCATTTTCCTGAATTATATGAGGGATGGAATTCCTATCCTACTGTCAAATGTCCTTGGTCGACCGGGAAGAGAAAAGAGGCTATGTTGGAATGTTCTTGAAATTCTATTTCCTTGAGTTTCGTACTAGGCAAAACTTTTCATTCTTCCAAAGATGTTTATGTCCATACATATAAGATTATCTTCATACCGTACCATGCCGTGAGCTGATCTCTAACTGAGAATGACCTTCTTGAATGAATGACCCTTGTGATCGTATAGAAAAGCACAGACATTCTAGCCTACAACAATACGCAGACACAAGAAGGTCTAATATATCATATGAACTGAACATGAGGGAAAAGCAAGTACAAGTACAAAGACAAGTAATACACAACCAAGATATATTTTCTTTCTAAAAATGAAGTATCCATAGACTTTCACTACACCTAAGTTAGTTATAAATTGTTATAATTCCGTAGGGTTGTATTGAAAATTAAAAATATCGCACAATTCATTGGGTAAAAATACTTTATACGTTTGCTGTTACATCGATTTCCAAAGATCAATCCAAAGTTTGTCCTCAGTAGTTCGAATTCTGCTCACGGAAAAAATTTTTGTGTTATATTGTCACTCTAAATTGGCTGTAAGGCTATATGTGATAAATTGAAAAATAAATAAAAAAGATGAATCATGTTTTGCGTACATTACATTCGTAAACTTACTTTAGCCAGAATTCATGTATCATTTAATGAAACATTTCGACTCGAAAATTTCGTGAGAACTTGAAATAATAATAGGAATACAAACAGGCACAGCAGTTAATTGCATTAAGACATCTAGGATTGCCTGGCTTACAATAATTATTTTAAGGGCATTTGTACCCGTTTATCCTCAAAGGAGATATTTTATAGATAGAAAAACGCCTATGATTAATTCATAATCCATAGATAAAGGTGCACACAGTTGACATTAATATCTGCTGAAGCTCATAATCCGCGATGTTCAGTTGGATATGGTTTACCAACAGTTCTCTTAGTGTTATAGAATCCTATCATGCAAACGATGTGCAGAATTCAGCTAATGAATTGTGAGATATATACTTCATGATTAGGACATCTTAGTTTCTGTAAATCATTTTAGGAATATAATAATATAACTCGGCAGTTTTCAGAAAGATATGTATAAATCGGCGAATTTCTAAATATCGAGCTCGCTAAATTTATGCTAGACAGTGATAAACGTCTACGATAGTACAGGGGTAAAATTACGAAGAAAGAAATGAAGATGAATAAAATTTTTCTACTTTAATAGCCACATATAATCATAAATCTGCATTGATGCATATAGTTTGCAAAATTATAATTTTTTAGGCGACACGTAAATAAAGACGGAAAAGAGTGGTATTTTTTATCAAGAAACAAGTAAACATCAGTCCGAAATATATTCCTCCTTTATTTCCCATTTTTAACGGAAGAGTAGTTTTCAAAATTCTTGTCCAAAAGCGTTTCGTCTTTTCACAATCCCAAAAAGGATTCCCTCGCACACGAGAAGAAGGAAAGGTTTTTATTTCCTTTCACTCCAGCGAACGCTAATCCAAACGCGCGCCAACAAACCCAAAGAAATATACATCACTGATCAAAACCAAAAGCGAGTTACTATTAATTCCCTTTTTCCTTCATTTTTACGCATCCCTTTTCCTCCCTTCCAAAGAAGGATTAAGTTTCCCTCCGAATTCGCGCTAGAGTTCAAAGTACTTTGTTTTCCTCCGCTGAGGATAAGGAGCTGCTGTGAGAGGGAAATTCAGAATGGAATGAGATCGAAATGGAAGCAGAAGAGTCTTCGTAACAATATGGATTTTGATGAATTCTTCTTTTGGTGCACACACAAGTCTCGTTACAGCTTCCTCTCAAAAATATCGTAATGCAAAATCCTGCCACGTGCACAATTAGCATTGTAATACTTCCGCAGAAAGGATAAGCGCATGGAAGCATCAAGGTTAAAGGAAAATGTGAAAATTAATTAAATGCAAGAGCAATCAATGGAAAAAGAAGATATCATGTTTTGAGGAAAATAACTATCAACAATCCTGCTCTTTTAAGTACAGTGAATTTAAATCTCATGGCCCCTTTCTGCGCAGATCAGCAGACAGAGGCTCAGTGGGTCTCTTCCCCGAATTTAAATTGTGATAAATTGTCCCCACTAGGTAAATACAGCAGCCTAAACCCCTCCTCACCAATATTTTTTGATGGTAGATTCGCCTGGACTGGTATTATTGAACTTCATAGATATTCTACGCAGCGGCCGTAAGCATTGAATTTCACTGTAAATTTAAGTTGGTGACTTACTTCAAGATGTTGATATTTGAAAATGGATTTGAAGAAGTGAAAATGAGCATTTTAAATTTCGACAAATATCTGATTTTTTAGTTGATACTTAATTGATTACCTTCGTTTCATCCTCCTCATTTTACGATTAACAAATATGCACATTACTGTTTTTAGTAAATACGCATTAAATGTAGAATCTAAAATTTGGATTCAACGCATGAAACTATGCCAGGATAACAAAGTGACCTTTGGCCGAGAACGCTGTGAGAGATCTATTATGCATTTGTGTAAAAGGAGGGCTTAGAGGGGAGAGATTGTTTCTCGCGCTCAACATGCAGCATATATCATACACGTTATTCATTGACGATTATATAGTGAAATTAAAAAGGCTTTTAGTTTAAATAGCTTCAATGCCTAATTATTGCTCCTTATCATTTCTGTGGACGATAAAACTCGTTATAGATTCAATATTCGGACCATACATAGATTATTCTCTCGTTTCGAAATGTAATTCGGTATTCCTTTTCTTTCGCAAAAATGTAATTTTCGGATCAATAATGAGATACCAATTTATTATTAAGTGCAGTAGTTACGCATTCAATGTGATGTGACGCGTGACCTCGTGAAATTTGTCTATCATCGACTATCTATCATTGACTTTGCACTCCAATTGTTGAAGAACAGAAATCAGCTGAAAATGATATAAAGTGGAAAACAGTCAATAGAAAATATAGGGGACCAACTCATTACAGATATTTCACTTCAACCGGATTTCGAGTTAACATAATTTCGTGTTTACCACATTCATTGCAAACGCCAGCCGCCGCCGAGTTCCATACATGGAAGTATGTATCGACTCCTGCATCGAGAAGCATCATGAGGTTAGGATTATCAAATTAATAAACTTGTAAACAGTGTAAAAGATATCGATTAAAAAGCTGTTTAAAATATAACTAAAAATTATGAACAAAAATACAATTTAAATACAGAATGATTATTTATATGGTGATTAAAACATCACCATAAATACCACTCCTTGTCAGCCAAGTAATTCTATGGGTTTATTTTCCTTTTTTTCTTAACTATAACTTTTTTTCCTAATAACCGTTTTTTCGTATCAAGCGGATTAATTACATTGAGAAATATAGGAGACGGAACGAATTAATGCTGCACTTCGTTTTATTTATTCTTGTGTTAATCGATTGCAATGAATTTTCTGAGCTATGTATTTATATAAGGAATGCTATAAAATAGCATGGAAAAATACCCATGACGGCAAAACTGCTCATAATCGGTCTCCCAGAACTGAGAAGCGAAAAATATTCGGATTACTTCGTCAAAGATACAGCGTCACCTTCAGCAACTGCCTGAATATTTAAACTTCGAAAATATCTCATGAATTATTCAACGAAATTTATCCTTTTATCGGAACGAAAATAAAAAACGGTCGGAACAAAGAGGGTGACAGTCATTTTTCCGGAATTTGCAGCGCGAACTTTACTACCGCTGTCTTTGCTTTTCCCTCGTCTCAACATTCACTTTCCCTCAAATGATTTGACCTCTCTCATTTTGTTTTTTCCTGTTTCATGCTGAAAATCGGAAGTCGAGAGTCTAATCCTTATAAACTCGTCTCCGCTTCGGGGCAAAATAAAACATTCAAAGCAGTACGAATTTTTCTTTTTTTTTAGCTCCCACCAGCATGTTTTCTCCTCCCTTCTTTTGCGAAACTATCCCCCTTTTTCCATTTCCAACATCCCCTATCCTATGACAACCTCCATCCGCTTGCCTCCAGTTGGTATTAATTACTGTACATGTCAATTTGGTCCCAAGAGCCTGAAAAAGACCTCTTACCCCCTTAAACCGTTTCCTTTCAAATACGCTTTCCCCATGAGCTCCCTTTCTCTCTTTTCGCAATCATTATTTCCTCCTCTTTCACCCACTCTCACAACGTACTGCCCAAACCGTTTTTGCGTTCCTATTCGACCTATCCATTTCTGAATGAAAACTCGCTCGTTTAATGCTCTTGTGAAAAATGCCATTTGATTCTATCTAGTATTTTTTAATATGCCAGGTTCAAATTACCTCTTAAGTGTGACTGATACTCCTCTGGACTTACGGGGATCGAATTTATGCCCTTCCCTATGTCATATTAGCTGTAACGAAACACGTGTCTTCGAAGTAAGCATGTTTGTTATACTTTATCAGATATCTTTTTATTAATTCATTCTCTAGATTAATTCATTTAAGAAGTATTTTTTTCTTTACAACTGATAGATTTTGTATAATTTTAATTAATTGATATATACTTAAAGTGAGACATAAATGCTAATTTTTAGCATCCCAAATTTAGATCAACTGTAATTGGCCAGTTTTATCGCTGGTCCTTGATGGTGAAAAGATACCAGATGAATTATTGTTTTCCTGTATTATCCCTTGGCCCTACACTGTTCTCTTTTCGAAAGAATGCTCTGCATAATTCACGTTAGAGAAAAACCGATGAAAACATGTCGCAAAGACATTTTCTAGAACAGGGACATGCTTTACATTAATCGCCTTTTTCTTAAGAAACATGTTAACATCATTAATGTTATTTTTCTGTTAAAATAAACTTCTCGGATTTTAAAGTGAACTTCCGTTATGACTCCTAACTTCATCATTTCCTATTCAAGTAATTGTTTGTCTAATGATTAAAATTTAACGAATAATTTACAGTATAAAATAGCATATCCATTCACGAAGTTGACTTGGCATGTTACTGATGATAAAAAGCTATGCCTTATGCCTTAAGGCAAAGAGCATTCCCCTCCAGAGGATGGTAGCAAAAAGCGCCGTCGAGACAAGCAGACGCACGCGAGACTAATACTGGATATCACCCGAATTCCTTCCCAGTTAAAATAACTTTCGTGTGGCATATCGAGATTGTGCCTTGACATGGGTAGGCAAAAATTGATAACCTCCCAGAGAGTTTTAGATTTCAAAATTACGTCGAACACAAGCAATCTGAAAAAGTGCGTCATCGGAATCAAGACACGAGATCGTATTAAGTTAAATACCTATGTAAATACCTCACTTACTCTACCTCACTGGCTATGGAATGAAAACGCTACGGTGGAATGTAATATTTAATATTTCTAAATGAATGAAAAAGGTTATTCTCATGCTAATACTTGTAAAATTCCTAAATATATTTTATTCAGAAATTATTTCTATGATCTTTTAATTATATTTCATAATAATTATATCAGAAATTGTATTGTGAAGTGATGTGTGATAGTCATAGTGATTCACCGTACAAAATAACAACAAATCTTCAAAAATGGTTGACTTGTATGACGTGAAGTTTACTTAAAACACCAAAGCGATTTAATATAAATGAATATATTATCTAAGCCTAGGATCTTCTAAAAAATTTGATTCCTTTTTACAGGATTCTATATACAAAAGTAATTATGATAAATTACGTCATGATATATTACTTGATCAGATTTAACGCTACAGTTAGTCAAATCAATTCAGATTTACTTCCCTGCTTCCGTCGAAGACTTTTAACGCAGCTGAACTTTCTGTAGTAATCCTTAGATTAATAACAGAACATGAACCAAATACAAACTGAATATTTTTACAATGATCATAATAACAATTTGTATTGTATATATATTGGATAAGTATTGTATCATTCTAATCAAGCCTGATGAAATATATTCAAGTAAATTTTGGATGTTATAAGCGCATTCTCCGCATTCAAATCTCACATTTGCATTTCCATTTTCACGTTTCGCATTTCTTCACGAATTTCCTTGGTTCAAAGGTTGATTGAATGCAGTAGTCCAAAACATATTAGTATGCGGTATTCGATATATAAGTCATATCCAGACTAGAATTTTGAAATGGAATTTCGAAGGCAGAGTTCGCTTTCGAATTACTGCATTGGGCACGAAGTACTCGAAAATATGAAGTGGAATCTCCCTTCATTTTCTTGCCCACCTTTCTCATCGAAAGAAAAAATCATTAACAATATATTCCACCGCATCGCGAGATGAAATTAGAAAAGTCGAATCTTCTCCCAGGACCGACGGACTCGCTCTCGACGCTGAAATTAATGACTTTCGTCAAGAAAAATAATGAAGCACCTGATCATCATCAAGTCATCAGTTCCACTCAACCGTGCCCAATATATCCTCCTGTTTACCCTTCCCCTTTGCCATCTCCAAGTGCTTATAGGTTTCGCGAAATCCTCCCCCGCATGCCTCTCATATATATGTTAGGTCTCCTCCCTCTTACTTTCCCTTCCTCCGTGTCTTTTTAATAAAGTTTGCGTCCCCCAAAAGGGGAGCACCCCTTCTCCAACCTACACAAGATACACCTCTGGAACACACCCACCTCATTCCACCCCTGCCATCCGAAGGCACGCTGGAAACTCGCCCACCCTACCGTAAACCCAATATTAGTAGGACTGTGCGAACCGAAGAGTGGGAGGAAAGAGACTTTTTCCATAGCTACACTTAAAAGCTCCCCATGAGCAGGAGTTTCAAACGCACGACGCTCTCTTCAGCCCCAAAAAAACCCGCATCGAAAACGAAGCAATACCCTCTCCGAGAGAGGAGATATCATCCGATTCGACATATTTTTTTTCAATCTCCCCCGCCATCTTCATCATCGTACGGCCCTCTAACCGCGCTCATGCCCTCCCCAATTGCACCCGAGGGGATGAAGAGGGGTAAATGAGCAAGGGGTGGTTTTCAGGGGTTGGTGGACGGGGTTAGGATAGGGACAATAAGGAGAGGAATAGGTGAAGCAAAGTTTGGAGAAGACGGAATGGAAGAGCGTGGAATGGAAAACGGTTAGGGCAAAGAGAATTCATTGGAATTGGAGAGCGTTATAGAGAACATTTGCTCCGATGTACTTCTACCTTAGCTCTCCCATATGAAACCGGGGCTTTGGTTTGTATACATTAGACCAAAATTAAATACTTAACCGAGTAATTAAACATAAAAATATTAAGTAAAAAAGAGAGATGAATCACTATATCTTTGACAAATTTGGAAGTTTTTTGAATGCTATGTTTTATTCACAGAAGAGGCAAACGTATGATAACATAACTTTCGTAAAACGACTAAATGAAGGACGTATAATCAGCCCTTCCGTTTACATTTCTGTTGCCAAAATTCAAAGAGAACCATAAAGGAGAAAAATAAAAGGTGGAGTGAGACTCAAAATACACTTGTTAGCTTAATAAATAACAACATTCCTATATTAACTAGACATTTGTAAGTATGTCTAAGGTAAAATTGGTCGCTGTTGTAACTGAAGGTAGCAGTAGAGATCTCCAAGTCTCCTCTAGAACAAATTCAGCTTTCCGTGGAGTTACTCAGAACAATTCAATGCTCCAATAAATTAAATAACTAAAAACGATAAAAAATAATATCACAGAAAAATTTTGAAAAGAATTATTTCTAGAGTTAGTAAAAATAAAATTAAAAGTATAAAAAAGGTTTAGAGTTGTTCATTGAGTAATATGTTCACCTAAGTGTAAACGAAACTTCTAATGTAAATAAATTTTAATTTCCTGTAATTAAAGTTCCCCCTAAGCTGGGGATCTGAACGGCAGTGGTTTCGTTCGTACCGCTCAACCGATTGCAAGAGTACCCTAATACTATACTTGTTGAGAAATTTGAAAACCTTCCCCTCCATTTTTCATGCATTCCTTTCTGATATAGTCCATTTTGAATGCTAAAATGGAATCACAATTTTCATGTTAATTTAACTATTCAAATAACGCTTCTTTCCGTGCTTAAACGAAAAGCATAGAGATATGCCTGTAACTTTTGTCTCCCTCAATAGTTCAAATTCTAATCAGTGATTATCATTTTTGTTACTTAGTCCATCCTATATAGAGGCTCTTGTTTCCTAATCTTGCTTACCCTTCTCTAAGCAATTTAAAAAATGGTGACTATTACGTCAGTGCAAAGTTGACAGACAATTTTTATTCATTTCTGTTGTATATCTACAAAATTTCATGAGCTAAGAGATATAGGAATACATATAAGATAGCAGTATCAGAGTCATGTTTTATAAATCCTCAGTTTATCGAAAGAAAATTGTGTATTCTAACTATTATTAATTTTTTATTAATCAGTACGTAATATATAGATACTCGCGTTTCCTAATCTTGCTTATTAAAGTTTTATCCTCCCCTAAGCAACTGAAAGTGGTGAATAGGTTGAGTTTCAAATCAGCCTTCATATCGAGTATCCTTTTTGTTTTTCTTGAATTTATAAACTTTTAATCCTGGAGTGAACTTGAATTTACACTTTAAAGTGAACTTCGATTTACTTTGAAATTTGAACAACATTTACAGCATATACAAATGTAAACCGATAAGTCTTGCATCACTTAAAAAATTCCTCAATTTTCTCTGCCTGGCATACGTTAACGCAATGACTATGCAAATAATTATTCTAGATTTTATGGTCAACATCATGTTTGCAATGCAGATGTCTGCTGTATGTCCAGCGTTAAAACAGCACCTTTCAAACACGTGAATCGTCCAAAGGCCACTTTTTTTAACAGCCGCGATAAAACTTAAGGGCACATTTCACACTTTTCATGGCTCCCATACGCAATAACAGTTTCGGATTTACCGAGAGGTCAAAAACCAAAAATGTGAGCAAATAATCACCCCCGAGACCGCCACGAAATCCTGAACATTTCCTCGCCGATAAATTATCATAACTCGCACACCGTCGCCCGTTTAATTCAACCACTCATCTGGCCGATATGGCATTATTAAGCATCATTCGTTCGAAAAAGCAGCGGAGAGATCACGACGCTGCGCTGAAGTGATAATTATGGATGCCTCTCCCCAAATGAAATACTAGAGGCCTCGATCAAATGAATGTTATGGTGTACCCTCCGACTTTAATGGATTCTCAACTGGCGGAGCCCATGCAATTCAAATCTTATCTTGAAGGAAATTAACGCACAGAATTCCTCCTGAAATCGAAAATGTTGATTTAATCAGGCGTTTAAATGTGTGGATGGCTATTTTACGATAGTGCTAAGTTGACGGAGAGGTTTTATGGGTATTCATTTCTGTTGTATAACTACAAAATTCCATAAAGCTGAGAGATATAGAAATATATTTAAGATTGCAGTATCTGTGTCATTTTTATCGTACTTCTCTTTAATCAAAGAAGCAAAATACGTATTTTAACTACTGATGATACAAAAAGTCATCTCAATTTTTGGTTTAGAACTATTCTAGCTTGATTTGAATGTATTCTCTGTAGGCGAGAAAAAATATCGAAATTCGATCGTTTTTATAAAATATTAGAAATAAACGTACAAAAGACACTCAATACTATAGTACTTGCTATTAATTTATTTAAAATCCAGTATATGGAAGCAGAACGTAGAGTAACAAACGTCATAGTAACCATGGAAAAATGGCTACCCCGCGAGAGATGTACAACAAAGTAGAACAGCGCGCTCTTTCTAAATATTTTACAGTTGAGAAGGTCCAATCAATTGAAACTCATCGTAGAATGTAAACTAACTATGGTGAAGCATGTTTATTACCACAGTAAGTGAACTACTGGAGCAGAAAATTCAAAAATGAGACTTCTGTAGAAGACACTCCTATTTTCTGCTCAAGCATATCGAGTTGTGATGCCAGAGATGATATTTACTCTATTTTGAGACAAAAAAGAATTTATTTTGTGGCACTACGTTCCAATAGAAAACAAATTTATCAGTATTTATTACTCAAATATTCTAAAGATCCATCTTAGGCTTGCCATAAGAAGAAGGTAACGTTGCCTTTGTCGAGACGTAATATTTTGCAGTGACAATGCTCGGCTTCGTACTGCACTAGCCACCTGGATTTTGATTGCCTGCCACATCCTCCTTAGTCAGCAGATCTCTCTCTCAGTGATCATCACATGTTTGGACCTCTCAAGGAGACGCTAGGGAGTGACAATCAAGATGAAGGAGTGCACCGAGCGGTGCATAACTGGCTCGGTAGCCAACCGACAGAATTTCTTTCGAGAGAAATTCAAACTTGCAATGAGCATGCAAGAGATAGTATAAAAATGGAGGGCTCGTATTTACATATTGCTCAATTGTCTTTACTTTTTCATAGAATGAATGGTAGGATTTTAAATTGTATTGTTTCCTAATGATAGTAACCTTAGTGAGAAAATAGCTTTATCAGCTATTATATATGGTAGCAAATAGTTATCGTCATAATTTTTAGTCATTATTACTATCTAATGCTATGGTTACTAGTCAATGCTGTAATATAGGAAAGCTATTATTTGTAGACTATTTGGAAGAATTGTACGATAAAGAAACTAGTAGTTCTTTTCTCAAAAGTGATAATTCGATGTTCGATATTCAATTTTCCCTAAATTGTTATTTTGTTGCTATTGCAGTAAAAGAGATTGACAAAGATGTTAAAACTGCCGAAAAAGGATGCAAAAATGGCTTCTAAACACATCAAAGGTGCCTGCCAGGGCAATGTTGTGAATTTACGCGAATACTATTAATTCATCACAATTATCTAATATTTGTATCTTAATAGAATAAATTGAAAATCCGTGCATGATTTGATACTTTTCACGCTCATATATGCAATTTCACCAATATAAGCTCTTCTAGACTCTCACTTTTATGTGTACTATCCTTAAAAGAAAAGACGAAATCTGACAGAATAGCAAAGAATCACGCAGTTCGTGTTCACTGATGTGGGACTTAATTGAAGTAAATGTCAAGGAGAAATGGGCAACATACAGAGAAAGAATTTTACTTCAGCCCTAGAGCAGATTTGTAACTAGAGACGTGGAAGTGAAAGTACGTTACTTTTTGCAAAGAGTATTCCATGACTTTCTCTTCCTTTTACAACTCATCCATATTTCTCTCTTGAATCTCTACATCCTTCACCATAAACTTCCCTTCTCTTTTTCTCCATCCCTCACATCCAAACGCCCTTTCACCATCAACTTTATCCTTAATGCACTTGTCCTGCCTCTTCCAGTTCACAATGACACCAATTTCGGTCTCACGACGTGTAACGTTGTTAGTCATTGGTATTGTAGTCTCCGAAAAGACAGCTAAAAATAACCAGAAACATAATTAATACCTTGTTCCGTTAACGTTTTTTCGGCAAAAAAGAGACTGGGAAATGGAGGCTTGGTGATGATGATAGAACGTTCGGATAATGAAGTAAATTACAAAAATATTGAAACTTTAATTCGATAGGAAAGGGAGGCGAGTTGTGTCGGCTGAATGAGAAACGCGTATCAATTTGAAAGTAATTGGATAACTCATTGGCGAGAGCGCGGTTTTTGTAATATTGAAAGCGAACAAACGTGTTTTTGTTTTTAAAAATCCCTTCGGGTGATTATCAAAGGCCTATAAAGGTAAACGCTCGATGGGAATTAAAACTATAATTGGACGTGGGCATTCTAACATTCAGATAAACGCAAATTCCACTTTGTGCCCCCTCTCTTTGTGGTTCACTTTCCATTCTATAACAACAGCTTGTTAATATAATGTAATACGTCCTCAGAAAGAGTAGACAACTTTAACTACAATGAATAAACTATTTTACCTTATTTTAACTCTGATAATGGTTTTTAATGATAACGAAATGGTTATTTTTCGTGTATAGAGACAATATTATTCATTAATCTCATTCACTTTAAAGGTCTCTATTTTTTTTAGTAAATCAGCAAGAATTCCTTGCTGTAAGTTTACTATAACCTGATTCATTTTTTCAGAAACACAGTAAAATCTTGTTAAGACGGTTTTTAAGCGACCAAGTGAAAACCATCTTATGAGGGGGATGGTAACCAGGTCACGATATACGTATTTAGATTTCTTTCACGTTGGAAAATAAAAGCAAATGGTTTCTTGGATCTTTATTCTTAAATTAAAGGTTCGAATCTAAAATAAAATGGGGGCGTTTTTTTAATTTTATTTATTTGCCACATATGTAAATATCTAAAGGATCCGCAAACTATTGTTGAGTGATACTCGTTGCCTTCGTTTCATATTTTTGAAGAATGATCAGCTTTTCGGACACAATACTTCCTTATTACTTTATTTTGGTCCTCTTTTCACTCTACAAATAAGCAATTTTCTCAGAAAAACATTTAGAGAGGAGTAGCGAACTTTTTAACAGCAGTGGTAAGAGGCAATCAAAGAACTCAATCTCTTCAAGAAAGCTCAACAACACACGGAACACTGCTTTGCCACTCTGGTTTATTCGACTTGCTTAAAACTTGAGATTCCGAAGATAGGATATACCATTAATCGATTTTTAATGTAACGTTCTGTCCTGAAACAAAATTAATCGCCTAATTAAGCGCCTAGGAACGATTTTGAATCAAGTGAAGCTTTTTTAGCCAAAAGGTTTGTTCTCCGATTTAGAAATGGTCGTGAGTGCTCGGTTCGTTAGGAGGGACTTCAGCATCGAGAGTACAATACATACCTAACTCTACTCATAATAGATGAAGTCTATAATCTCGGATGTAATAGTGCCTCTGATTGGAGATATCATATTAACGAACAAAGAATTTTAATAAATTTAATGAACAGAGCTCATTAACGAAGTAGATAACTTTGTGATTCTAATTAGCAACAATCGCAAAGTCCTTAAAATCTAAAAAGCGCTATAAATAAGTAATCGCTATGAATGATACTTCTCGTCCTAGAAATCTCGTCCGTATAACCTAGAAAAATCAGAAATAATAGCTAAATTTGGAACTTCATATAAATACATCCCCTGTCACACGCTGCAGGCGGCTTTTATGGTTAAAATTGAATGTAAAAACTTTCGAATACAAAAAAAGCAATATTTACTGTGCAAGTAATAACTTCCATATATTTCTAGCAATATTTCCTACTTCATGCATTCCAATATATTAACTTACTTAAAATGGGGTCTGAAAATTTTTCTTTTGCGATTTGAGGTAGAAAAGGTTCATTCGATCAGAGATATTTGAATTGAACTGAATAGGAATTATCTATTCGGTCGCTGAGTCGTTGGTCAATAACTGACTTTAGAGGTATCCAAGTCACCTCATGATAATGAGTTCATCCCCAGATTTATTATACATGAACGACAATTTTCATTCAAAGTTGTAATGTTTCCGAAAGTCCATTCCACACTCACAATCTGAACGATCACCAAAAATCAAATCAAGTTTAGGTCCCACAAGCAAAGATTTGCATTCATCCCACATTATCTTCCGAGTGAAAACTTCATCCTACTGCCGAGAGTGAGCATCAGTTCAAGGATTTCAATCTAAAATAGAATAACTGAAAGGTTGGAGAGATGCGCGGACGGCATTACCATGGATGGATTTCGTTTTCCTTTACTCGTCTTTAGCGAAGACATTTCGACGGATTTCCATTGAAATCCCCTCCCCCATCGAACCCATTGTCTGACACCTCTCTCACTCACCTCTTTGACCCTTTTTATTGCCCTTCCCTCATTATCTCCTCAAGCTGAATAATTCACGAGGTTACCCTTGAATACACTTTCCGAATCCCCGCCATTAAAACGTCCTTCCTCTTTTCGCTGCCCCACTCTTTTCTCTCCTCGAACCGGACCGATCTCTTCCGATCCAAGAAGGGTTAACTTACTCTTAAGGGAGATAAAACGGATGAATCCGGGATGAGTATTAAAAGGGCAAGAAAACACTCTCCTCAGAGAAACCGTGGGAAATTAGCAGCGTTGAAATTCATTTGAGTTTTAAGGAGCTCTGAGAGTTGAAGGAATCGGCGAATGCCTGCTTTTTTCCGTAGATGGAAGTTTTTTGAGGTAGGAAGACCGTAAGGTAATTCGAACGGATAGATGTCTCCCTTGATAGCAGCGAATGGATTCTATAATGAGGATTGCCTTTTAAGCATGAATGAGAGAAGAATTTGGAAGGTGGGGAATGAATAAAAGAGACTTGGTGGAAACTAAATGGAATTGCGCTTCTTAGATTGCGGGGACAATTTGATGAGTTGCTTGATGTGTCCATGGGGGCAGAAAATAGAAGTGGGCGTGAAAATTGAAAGGGACTTTCAAAGGAGTCTTCCATTTTAACGGTTGACTTGCGCAAAGAAGATGACTAACATTTGAATCTTTCAGAAAAATATGTATACCAAAGTGAGCATATTACAATAAATGTGAATAAATTTCGTTTCAACTACGTTTACGTGATTTCAGTAAGCTGAAACAGTCAAAATTAGATATTGACTGATTGATGAAGAAATACGGATTCAGAAATAACGGATCAGGTTTATGATTAAATCCACATACTAAAAGCTATGAAGTCAAATTCCGCGTGTGAAATCACCTCAAACCACGTCTCGTTTAAATGTCAATGAATCACAAAAAATCTAATCTATAAAAATATTTTTCGGCAAAGTAAATTAAGCTAATTACAAAAGATACGAGGTAAAAATGCGAGTGTGATTGCTTACTGAGGGCAATCCTCCTTCCTTAACCTTTTTCTGCAGTTTCACAGTCAGAGGTTTTTACTCAAAATTCGCACGAATCAAGCCACATGTCAATTACTTCCGGAGTTAAGTGAAATAAAGAGTAAAGGAACCCTGTAATAATTCCATTAAACGATAAAGATCGTAAATGAAAGCCCTTAGGCTAAATATATTCTTCTGGGATATGTTCACTTAAATTTTTCTTATTTTCTTCCATTTACATGTAAGTAGTAGTATTCCGTATTTCTCAAAGACACTTTCATCTAATACTAAATATAGACAAAATATCACCCTCGGATAATAGATTTTTATCATGAGTTTAATATGCATACTGCACGTACGTCACAGCAATTATGACTCGCTTTATTTCATGATATTAGATGATATTTTAAGCAGCAAAATCCAACAAGATAAGAAATATTACCTTATTGTATGTATAGAATCCCTAAATTAATACATTCTGAGTATTTTATAATATTTTTTAGTTATGATATGCAAAAGATGTTTTACTTAGTTGTTATTTTACTCCGTTATTGCTTTCAATTGAACAGCAGATAGTTTTAATGATTAATTCACACACCTATACCCAAGGAATCGACACACTATTCTAGCTCCTCTACGAATTTAAATGTTTTAAATATTCATAAGTAATGAATCTAATACCATAAATTCTTTTTCACTCTGTAACTAGAACACTTAACAAGGGTGCAATTTCAAATAGCGTGAGAATACATGTGATAATAATAATGTGCTTATAAAATAAGTCTATTAATCCTAATGAAAAAATTAAGATAAAAATATGGTGAATAAGAGAATCTGTATGAATCCATACATTTAAGATATATATTCACGTCATTTTTCCTGATTTTCTGGCATAAAAAGTAGTATTTTGTATTTCTCAAGGACACTTTTATCTAATCCCGTGACCTTTTAAATTTCAAAGGCATTCTCCGCATCCCATGTTTACGTATCTGGAGGGATTACCAGGAACTTCGCTCTTACTGCAGAAGAGTTTATGAGAAAAGTTTGAGATCTCCTGTAACAGTTTCATGATGCGATGCGGAGAGAGCTGAAACCATTAAACCTCTACTAGACCAAAGAACAAAGCAAGCATTAATGCAGAATGTTTTCATTCCATCGATATTCGGGATGCGGTCACATTGCTCATCGCCGTAAGATAATACTGACATGGTTAAATAATACATTTGAAAGTTATGATTCGGTAGAATAAACGTGGCGATATTATCGAACTAGGAATTGAAATGTTTAAAAATTGAACAAATTAAAATCTCTTTTATTGTTTCAATATAAAAAGTGCTGTATATCTGATGTCATCAGTCTCTGTGAAAATTTGCTCCTTCGCTGGTGTTTTAATATTCCGCGTCCAAGTTTATTATTTTACGTAAAACTTGCAATTTGACCATTTAAATGACAAATATTTTATATCGATCATTTTTAGCGAATGATTCCTCATTGAAATTGAAGGATAACATTTATGTATGAAGATAAAATGGCGCGCTTATTACTTGAAATCATCAGCTAAGGCAGTGCATCCCAAACTGTGGGCCGCGGCACATTATTATGCCACGAGAGGCAATAACCATGCCACTGAATTTTTTTAAACTGATATTTTTAATGTTTTATTTTATGGCATCCTACCGGAATGTCACCCTTGAAATAGTAGATTGTGTATTGATGCAGAACATATTTTATTTTTAAATTTTACTCGAGTTAATATCAAAGTAGTAGTAGCATTGTTAAAAGTGCTTCAACATCTAACGTCATTAAGCACAACCCAACGAGAATCGAACCGAGAACCCCTTTCAAGGCGCTTCACACTTTTCTATTAGAGATCCCATTAATATACAAGGTTTTATTTATACATCGCAAGTCGCTAAACGAATTTCGTTTCCTCAGTGTGCCGTGGGGTACAAGTGTTTGGTAAACAGGGGTATAAGGTATTCTGCTTGAATGAAATAACCTAAATAGCTTAAAGTGTTTTGTGACCCTCTTCATACGCTGGTCCCCCTAATTCATCGAATATTCGCCGATGAAGTTGTCACATCTTCGAGGAGCTCACATGGATATCTAATCGTTTAATTTTCTCTCCCTATATTTTTTGGGAAGGCCAATTCTCCTCCGTCCATCTTGACTGCCTACGCAAGGATCGGATACCATGCGGAAACCTTTCCTCAATCTATTGGCCTTAATACGAAGTCCCGTCGTTCCGCCCACTCGGCTCCGATTCACTCCTCCAACATCTTTAGCCTCGTTTAATACTTCCGTTACGTTCCTCCATCCTCCCTTCTCCAAGAGAATCCTCCCGCACCGACATCCACCCAACATGCCCTTATCGCAGTATCTTTAATTTCCTTTTTGCCTATCGTTAGGGAGCAATTCTCCGAGAATCCATCATTCAGATAAGGAAGGATGGCCAAATCTTCGGAACCTCTATCCTCTTAAGTCTCCCCACACTCCGTGGTGTTCCCCCCTCATCATGCGACATCATCTTTGCATTTTCCCTCACATCCGTTCTATCTCCTTAGGGTGCCCACATCAAAATCCCCGCGAATCTTGCATACATGTTTTGTTGCTGGGGTCATTCGGAGGAAATCTTTTCTAAGGGGGATTTTTCTTCCCTCCCTCAGCACCTTCCCATGTCAATGGAATGAGGAAATGGATGCATAAACGACGGAAAAAGGACGAATTATGAGCTATGAAATGTCGTAAAAGGGGAAATACCGAAACCATTTCGTTAGCATTTCCTGTCGTTTTGCTTTCCCAAACTCTCACGAATCAGAAATCGCGTTTCAAGAAGATACTGCAAAAAGATGGAAATCGGTGTTTTGAGATGGAAAAAAAGAATGAATGATATTTTGAGTCGATTACTGGATTTTTGGCGGCAACATGAGTTCTAAATCGCTTTTAGAGACAGTTACAGACGCTGAAACTTTGCAGTGATGGATATTTGGCTTTTGTCTTGCAGATTTGATTACAAAGCTTACCTGATTTCAATTTACATTTATGATGATTTAAAATACGATAATATAATTTCCTCGATTTTTCAGCAGTAGCTAACATTTTTGCTGTGACAGGAAAGACTTTGATTGTCCGACTAGAGATTTCCTCCAATTTTATATTCCTACAAACTTCTCATTATGTTAAATAAAATATTTTTCCTAAAAACTTGCTTTCCTAAAGCCAAAGAGAAAAATACCTCGCTTTCATAAATAATGTCAATAACAAAACTTGTCCTACTAGTAGTATATATACCGGACTTTGACAAAGAACTTGACTAGCATATCATCTTAAAAACATTGGTAAGAAAGTAATTGAGCCATATGATATGTGAAGAAATGTATGAAAAGAAAGCTCTACATCACCAAGCATCATCTACATCTACATTGATATCCTGTAAGCCGCCTTTCGGGTGTGTGGCAAGATCATATCAAAGGTAAGCCGTGACTGGTAATAAGGATGGCGACCGGTAATACGCTTAAAGAGTTGCGTTTCCACGATTTTTCCGTGTTATATTTATTCAATAAGCAGACAAATGAAGAAATTAAATTGAGGAAAACCTAAGTAATTTATAAAGTAAGGAAATTCTCTTAATTATTCCTCTCAAAAATTAACCACCAAAATATCGCCAATACCCTAAAAATCGATTACTTCGTGCCACTATGATGGCAGATACTTCGTTTCCAGAAATATATTATGCTCAATCGGAAATAATAGTCTAATTAGAGACTGTTAATCCACTTTGTGAGCGATTTGCATGTTCACTCACTTCCGTAGATCTACTCACATAAAGGAATTTTATTTGCATTGAAATCCCCCTGAACGGTAAAATTACAATGAAATTCTGAAATATCCCATAAAATAACTGGAAACGAATTTATGTGATATGGTACATACATTCAACATCCGTGTTACGCCTCCTTCGTAATATGATGTGCCGGCAAGACAAGTAAGCTACAAAATATGTGCGAAGCAAAGATGAGAAAATAAGGAGAAGATACCCTTCATCCATTTAATCAAGGATGGGAGATAAGAACTTAATATCCTGCACAAAAAATAATACACCCGAGCTTGTTTACGACTCCGCGGAAATAAGCAGAGGAGAATAAGCATAAAAAACACGTGAATAAGGTTACAGCTGAGGAATAGATACCGATGAAATTCCTCGTCGGGGAAAGAAAATGAAACGAAGATTTGGATGGGTGAAGACGAGAAGGCGCATTACGGCCGTATTCATCGCAGATGACGACAAGACCGTTTTGAAAGGGGAGGAAAGATGATAGACGCGGACAAATGTTTGGGAAAGATTTAGGTGAAGAGAGGAGGCGTTAGTTTGGAGGGGGATGATGAGGCTTCCTTGGAAAGGCATTACGGAAGCAGGTGAGCGCGCACGAGGACTTCATTCGAAAATGTATTTTTGGGAGGTAATGCCGCAAGAGAGACGAGATTGGAAAACATCTCGGAACACAGTTAATGCCGTTTTTGGGATACGTTCACCGAAAGCATTCCAGTATCTTATAGGCAAACGTAAGAACCTCTATTCCTTTCAGAAACATGAAACTTACCTACTTGAAGCTGCTATCTTTTTGTATTTTTCCAAGGGTTTCGCGAATACTACCAAAACAAGCGTATTTACGAAACGGAGAAACGAAATGCTGCCAAACGTCGATGAGCATTTCAGTTTTTATGTCCGATTTCGTCGTTTTATGTAAACATTTTCTGAATCGAGAATTTTCAACTCTAGGTTACATAAGCGAAATATCGTTGACGTATTTGCACGTAAATAGTGGGTTAACGAAAGGTTTTCTTATACAATTTAAATTTAAAGAATAATATAAGGATATCAAAGATTTCTGAAATTATGTAAAATATATAAAAATAATTTAACAATGAATGATATTAGTAAAATAAATATAAGATATACATTTTCATTGGCATCATAACTCATTCATGTCGCCCTTGGTAATAAATTACCATTAGCAATGAGATAATTAGCTTTTAAGCATATCGCAAAAGTTACTCTGATTTACGATGAAAACTTGATAACATTTAACGACATGACAATTCCTTGTAAGCAGAACACTTCCCAGTCAAAATATCCTGAAAGTTTTTGAGTCGTGACATGCGTCATGTTTGCTTGAACGCATTTCACATCAAAACAAGTTTACATGCCAGTCTTAGTGATTGAGAGGAGTATAAGAAGGAAAGTTTGGTGGATTGCGAAGCAAAATATGATCCCAAATAACGGAGTGATAGGTTGAGGAGAAAGAAGTGTGGGAAATCAGTACCAATAAGCAAGGTTAGATACTCTAGAAGAGCAGATTGGATTTCAGTCACATGCTGCATTATGGCGTGGACATCGAGACTCGCACGTTTTCTCTGGTAAACAAGGAAAAATGTTTCAAATGGGGCTGTAATGAAGAACTTCAACTGATGGTCAACCACTTCGCATGGTCGAAAACACAAAAAATCAAACAGACTGACTTCATTTATCGGTATAGCCTTGACGAATTGTTAAAGTTCCTTCGTCAAAGTTTCGTTTGTTATATTTTTTCTTTACAGTAATTAAGAAATAGAATAGGTGAGGTAATAGAGAGGAAACTATTCTGTTTAACTAATACCATATCAGATTTATTAATGCCTCTCTGCTAACACTCAAGTAAATATGAAGAGCTGAGAAAGTACGATGGGCTCATGATCTTGTCCCTTTCTAGCGTCAAAAAACACGGTGTAATCCTAAATCCTACGGATTGCCGTCGTAAACAAAAACCGTCCTCATCCAAGGCACGATTTCACACATATATCATTATTATATAGTATTTAAATTTTATATATACAGATAGTATACATACATACATATAAATGTCAATTGTTTCGTGCGACATCGTTCCAATCTACAACATATAATGAATAATGCTTTTCTTCCTTTACCGTTTTTTGAAACCTTCACATTTAATTTCAAGGGCTGTCCCATAGCTTGCGAAACCGACTTTAAAGTTGGACTGACTTTTGTGAACTTAGAGCGAAAAATGCTGAATAACGAAAAGCGAACAAAATTGAAATCCGAGATTCGAATCCCCGCTCTTACTTCAAGTTCTCCACGAAAAAATTGCAACTCCAGCAAAGTATGTGGAACGTGTATGATCGTCAAAGATACAAAGGCGATTCGGAAATCCCCAGCTTCCGAAAAACGGCTCTCGCTCATCGATTTTTCATCTAATCGCTGAAAATTATAAATTGAACGGAGCGGAAGAGAAAGAGAAAATTGAACCCCTGCTCCTGTGACGCGGGAGTAAAAGAGATGGCGAAAGGAAGCCCCAGAAAAAAATCTCCGGTCGAAAGCTCCCTTTTTTTCAAGCGTTTTCCCTCAATCGCTGCGATGGTAAATCGCTGGGAAGGCTAAATCAGTTGGAATGGAGAGTGAACGACGGTAAATCAAAGCACGGCTGAGGATTGGCAGAGGACAGAGAGAGGAGTATATAGATATACTAAGGGAGGGGTGCGCTGTAATGGAAGGAAAAATAACGGCTATATCCAGCATTTCAAAATATGATTCGCTAAAACATTTTTGAAAATAATCATTCCTACGCTATGTATCTGCAACCCTCAATGTTCATGATGATCAGCGTTAAATAAAAATTTTTACTGCCAAGAAAGAAATGTTAATCAAGCCAGTCATGAAATGTATTTAATCTGTTCTCAACATGTTTTCCTAATTCGCGAAAAGACAATATTTATACCACGTGACCATTACAACCTCAAATAATTTGTAATGGACAATGATGTTGAATGTTTCGTATCATTCGAAATATAAAAATAAAAGAATTATTATATAATACAAAGAGATTTCTCTCTTATGCAGTTCACTGCAAAATGTCTTTTGTGACCGCATGGTTAAATAATACTCCTCACTTGAAATTTCACTCTTTCAAACAGTTTACTAACAACTGCTATCTCTTAAGACGGTATCTAAACAGAAATTACTAGAACTTGTCAAGTCAATTGATTCGCAATAGGAAATTATAAGTGGTTCAATTAAAAGAAGGGATAAATGTGGTGAAATAAATATTTCGGAAATATACAAAGAATTGGAAATACTAAAATTAACCATAATCTTTGAATCCACATATGAGCTGCACTGGAAGTAAGTGAGACCAAGCAAATGGTACACGACGAGTATTAATTTATAATACTTTCATTCTGAGGTAAAATATCTCGGACGTATGATATTATTCAATTACATTTCTCCATCCCCTTAGAATCCAATTCATACTAAATGAAAAATCCCACTCTAAGGGTTCTTTTTGCTCGTTGATCATATATCTGAGATGAATATTCCCTAACGTATTTTAGCTCACACCAGCTGCCCTTACAAAAATATGATTCAATCGTTTAAGAATCGATTGAATTATTTACAACGGCGAGTGCCTCAACAGCTAGCTAACTGTTGATCTTAAATTGATGAAATCACATACCCATAGTGGAGAAAGTATATGTAGAGTAGCTAACAGTAAACTACATTACATAGCATGGCAAATAACTTTGAAATTAATGTAAAATATAAACAGGTTACTACCGTCTTACATTTTTCGAATATCGTGATGTAGCTTCTAACAGGATTTTATCGGAAAATTATATGTACAAAATGCATTTTGAGAAAGAAACGAGAATCGAGGACTCATGTAACATTGCAAATGCCTTAGCTAAGCTAGATAATTACCATAATTTGCTAAGGAAAGAAAATCAATGAAAGTAAATCTCAGTAAATATATAAGGGCCACCCTACACAGAATTTTATATAGTAATTATCTTGGGTAAATCAAAAGAAAGGCTTCCGGATTGCTAAGTGAGTAGCTCGCTCACCTTGGGTGAAAACAATCGGGGGCTCGATCCCGGTGGGTGCCCATATGCGCGAAATAACCTAAGCTGTCGAAGTACTTTTAACAAACTTATGGTAATATATGAAGTTTTGAGTTCAGTTCTAATCACGGAAGATTTCAGAATCGTATTCAATCACACCATGTAAGGTACTTAATTCTGCATTTCAAAATATCTAAGATTTCGTAAGAATGTATAGCTTTCTAATGTATTTTTCGTGCAAAATTACATAGGTATAAGAAGGATTTCGCCTTAAATTCTTATTATTGACTATGAATTTTGCAAAATTTGTGTTCCATTATTATTTGAAGAGCAGAGGAACAAAACAAACTTCAAAAATAAAGCTTATAGCAACGATTATGAATTTTCATGATACTCATGAAAAACCTCTTGGAATAAACTCTTTGTGATCATGGTCATCTCCCTCTTTCTTAAATTCCATATAATCATTTACAAGATTGATATGTTTTCGCAATGGCAAAGACAATGCTTAGAAGTTCTTTAAAAATAGTTTTCGATCATTCCATAATCCAGAAAGTTGACACTTCAGGAAAATGCTTCTCCTAAATAATTTTAAACTCTATAGCTATTATTCTCGGATGTTCACTGAACTGGGGCTTACACGCTGTTCTACATTGAAAATATTCCAAAAAGTTAAACAACGGAGAAAAATTTAACCTTAAATAAAATTTAAAAGAGATTTTATAGGGCTTACACCTACTGATAAATCGAAAGGCCGATCGGTGAAATTCCTTGAGGCCACGCAGAGTAAAGATGTGGCTGACGATAATCCAATGATTTAAAATCGCTTACCTAAAAACAGATAGTAAAACACATTTTATTTATGCCTGATGTTAGATTGATAGGAGTTATGGTATTACTCTAGGAATTACCAAATTAAAACATTCTTTTCATTGCATAGGGTAATACATATAATCTTTACATAATTGCTATTAGAGGCTCATAAAACGAAAATTTAACTTCAAATTCAAAATTATCTACGTGAGTTACAAAAGAATAGTCATTAGATAAAGTTGCAGCTTTCAGTTATCAGTTATATCTATGCATTTTGACTCATACTAAGAGAACATTCACGATATAGGTTAAATATTAATTCTGTAATTCGATAAGGGAAATATATTAACGGCAGCTCTCAAAATTATGTTCCCGCAACTATATTCTGAAATCTCTAAAATGTTTTCTTCAACTGGATGATTGATAAGTTCTCTCAAGGATTACCTATGCATATCGTGCTTCTCACCTTGTTAATCCAGCCTCATGACCGTATCCTCACTCCATCACTCTTTGCTCACCTCCAACACTTGTCACTACATTTATTCGCACTAATTTTTCGGATCACTTCTCACTAAAGAACTAAACTTTGAGAAAGTAACGAACACATTCGACGTCACTCGATGATTGCAGGGACGAAACTCGGTGACACTTCGGATGAACTCCAAATTAATATGCATCCAAATCGAAAGTTGCATTATCCTCACTAACCCAGTACTTTCTGGCGTTACTGCAGGAAGTTTCTTCGTACTAAAACGAAAAACTCACTCTTTTTCGGGAGACAGAAAAATTCACCTCCAGAAGGAGAGAGTTCTTCTTACCGCAGTGAGTCGTAACAATGTGAAAAACGATCGTCTAAAAATGAAAACGCCAAGGTCGGGACGTTCCCTGGAATGCGACGTTTCTTCAAGCACATGCCACTACCACTTAGAATAGCCGAGGAATAGACCGACTAGCAGGTAAGAATTATGCAAGGACGTACGTTTTCTCTGTTCTCACTGATAAGCGTTCGGTTTGGCGATTTTGACCACAACGCTATTCCAATGCCTCCACGGATTTTTAAGAAAATCCCGATATGTATTTCTGGAAAATAATACGTATCCTGCCACTTAAAAATGCATTCAGTTTATGACATGAAATCATCATAAACTATACGAAACAATAGATAATCCAAGCCAAAATAATTCTTCAATTTAATATTAGTAAAATATCCCAAAAGGACACGAAAAACGTCTGACCCTCCTGTTAGACTCATTTCCTGCTCATCTATTTGAGCCTCCTCTCTCTCTCAACTCATAATCAGAGAGAGAGGGAATGTATGTCTGAATGACCCAACCAACACCCTTAAAGTTGGAGAAGCCGAACTGGGAGAACTCGAAGACCTCGAAGTTCATTTGTTTTCTCCTGCTGCAACATCATCCTGGACCACTTTTGCTATCTACTATCAAGTTTTCAGGGGTAGTGCTACTTCCTTCTCAGAACAATTTTGGTTTCAACTCAATGCAGACAGAGTAGCAAAGCACAATGAGATTGCAATATAAACAGAACGCAAAATTTAATATGAAAACAGTTAAAAGAAATTTATCATACAAGAAATTCGATTTTTTAACTCTTTCAATAGCTTTGATCATCAAAAAATTTTTGGAAGAGATTATTGGGCTAAAAGTAACCAAGAGATTAAAAATTATATGAAGAGTTAAAAGCGCTAAAACTCAAAGGATAATCATAATAAATGAAGACGGATATAAGCAGGCAATAATGTGTTCATAAAATGAGATAGTGAAAGATCTAGTACACTATCTTTAGCAAGCTTCGCAACAAAGGTAAAATCTTATCCATCTCTCATAGTTGGTTACTGAGACACTCCATGCTAGCCAGAATATTTCATCAGTTTTGATGAATATGTTATTCTTATTTTATTGCAATTATTTTCTTTCACTAATTTTTTTTTGCAGAGCATAATCCCCTGAAAGGTAAGCCTGTGAGTGTATTGATTTATGAGTGTGTACCATGTTTAATAATTAAAGAAAATTAAATACTTTTCCTTAGCCTTTTTGCCTGTATAAAATAAGAAACTTATATTCACACAAAAAGGAAGAGTAATCTGTTCCCAACAAGTAATATTTACAGAAAAATATATGGAAATTTTCGGAGAATTTCATTATATTTTATGTATTAGTTTCACAAAATTATAATACAGTCTTGACCATTCTCCAGAGCCATGGATTTGATGGCAAATATATAATCATGAAAAAGACTTGTTAGTTGTAATGATAAATTAAGGATAGTACAAAATCATGACTGACAGAAATTGACTCTTCTGTCATTACCTTTGGAAGCAGCTGTGATTTATGTGGATGCAACAACAGATTGTTTTCCTATTGATAACAAAGAACAGCATATAAGTTAGATTTGGAAACATTAAATGACTAAATTATAATTAAGGTGTTGTATCATTAATTATACTATAACTCTTAACATTAAAATTTAAACCTACTTTAATGTAAAGTTGAACAAAGCATTTCTATCTAACAACACTCTTACATTCCTCATCAAAAGGAGAACTTTTGGTGAAAATTGTAAAAGTTTAATTAAAATCAATATTCCATCACCTAGCATAATTTATTTCAAACATTAGTGCAATCTTGATGAAAGAAATATGTTAATAATTTTTCTTCTATTCTCTCTCACAAGTTGATTTCTATATGAAACTACACAAGTAGAAAAATGTATGTAAGTCATCTTATTATGAGCTACTGGATTGTCTCTTTTCCCTATTTCATTATTCTTATCAAGTGATTGGAATCTTCACTTTGAGAGGTTTCTTCAAAACATTTGGGTGGTCATTGTAGTATTTAAAGAGGGATTTTGAGGCTTTTATATTTATTCCCTCATGTAACTATTTTAATCCATCCTAAGGATTGATTCCTCTTTAATGCTGTATCATAATTATACGTTTTGAAGTAGGGAATGCAAAATTACTACTTATACTTCATCACCTATTTAAGAATTAAATAGGTGATGAAGTATCTTTCTTTGTTCAATCTTTATTTAAAAATTTCATACCATAAAGAAAAAATGTATTGAGGACATTGAATCTCTCATATTATCTTCTAATTAAATATTACTTAACATTATTTCTAACTTGAAAGAATTCCTTAGCTTTGGAGGTATTCTTTACTTCTACACTTTTACACAAAACTGTCTTCTTTTAATCCTGTTGAATGCTTGTCAATATGTGAGTGGAGAGAGTGAGAATAAACCTCAGAAAGATGGAGCAGAGGTAACAAGTTCATAGGTGTGAACTAGTAGCATGGAATAATAGAAGCTCAAAAACTGAGGAGTTTTGTTTCTGAAATTTGATTGGGAGCATTGGGATTAAGAACAGCAGCATTGTTAAATTTCAGTATCATATGATACATTTCAAATTTTACTATCAAAGGTTACTGAATTTTCTATGGAATAGCAATATATTCAATAATAGCTAAGAAAATATGTCTAAAATACAAATCAATTTCTTAAGACTGAGAGATATAGCACTGAATTCCCATTATCCCTCTCATTTTTCTTAACAAACACAAAAACATAAATCAATTAATCAGTAGCCTTCATTGAGTAAATTCCATCAATGAGAAATTGTTATAGGCTTGCATATATAACTAGAGCTGTGAACTGTTCAGGAAGAATTTCTGAAGCTTTGCAAATTTCAGGAATTTCAGATTTTATGACTTGAGAATTTCTTGCTCTTTATTATTCTTTAACTTCCAAGTCATCTAAAATTTCCCTTGCCATTCCAAATTCTTCTGTAAAGCTTTTTTTTGACATTTCAGGTGTCTTAACTGTTGATTACTTGCAGGGATAATGAATGTGCTCATGAATGATCTGTACACAATGAATACTTTTAATGCTGATGCCCAACATGAAAGCTGCATGACTGGAAATTTGCTAAGAACGCTGATCACTTAATGAGTTTGAAGAAGAGGCTTATATGCTTTCAACTGTCACAGGAAATTAAACTTAGAGTGGGCCACAGATAGCAATTTATTTGTTTGTATGCAATATATTTGTCTTTGGTGGAAGAGTCTAGGTTTAATGCCCTGTAGAGGCACACTTGCAAAATGACCTCAGATGTCTAAGCACTCTTAAAATAATACTACTATTACTGATATATGGATATACCTCTACACACTAGGGATAAACTCTAATTCAATAGAAGATCAGCACAATAGAGTATAAACAATACAAGGAATAATTCAATTTACACTCTTTCTGCTGGAAACACATTTTGAACAGACATGGTGTTATGAAAGTAGACTTTCTTGACTGAAGGGCTAGAATCAACTAATACCATTAATTTGCTATGCTTAAATTGTGAAAGAGGGGGATTGGATAAGGCAAGGGAGATATTTTCCTGTATCACGACAAAGCCAGGACATCCAATTCATATATAACCTCAAGTGAAACACCATCACAGAGCAGTATCCTCTTGCTGCTTTGTGATCTAGTTTACATTACATTTACTAAATTATTCCAATCCAAACATGAGTTATGAATGTGTAGGCATTACTATTTATCCTGCCCTTGTATTTTCATCTGCAAAGATAACTTGGACAATCGTAAGTAGGTAGTAGGCTTTCTTGCACATATTTTAGATAAATTCATCCAGCATGGAACAGATGTAATGGATATGGACATCATATTCATTTTTCTCAAGAATTCAGTTATTTCAGCCTCCTCGCACAGAATAAGTAAGGATAGAAAACTTAGAAGGTTCAACAAGTTTACAGAGCCTACTCATGATTATTTTTAATTTGAAATCAGAATATGGTGGCTTGATTACTTATTACCATTGAAAGAATAATAAGCATTCCTCTGGCATTTATATGTTTTATTGGTATAGAAAATTCCTCTCTCCCCTTCCAGTATTTTAGCTTTAAACTGTATTTTGATAATTAAGACAGTTGAAAGGAACAATAGTTCTTTAACAGAAACTTTGATATGGTCAGGAATATTCTGGCCAAAAGAAGCAAATGTCAATTCATTGCTCAAAAACAAAATGTAGGGAAAAGAGGAAAAATCTAGATATAGAGAGAGATTTACAGCTTTCAAATGAAATATCAAGAATTTGTAAACTACTTGCATCGAACATCTGAATATATAGTTGTAATCATTGGAAGAAATTCCTTCATTTGGGTGGATGTCCTTGTGGGAATAAGTGGTTTCTACAACTAAGTGCCTCCAAAACAAAGGAGTAAGTGTTGATGATGAAGAGTATTTTGACCAGTTTTGCAATTAGAGAATTGTAGTTGAAAACTAAATATTCAATTTCAGATGTGCTAATTATTTTAACTGATTTAAAAATCAGAAGTTGTTTTCAGAGCTGTTAGTGATTAATCAATTTTTCTATTTCTTCATGCAATACTTTTGATAAAGATCAGTAATCGGAAGAGAAAAGCTTTTCTCTAATCAATACTGATTAGAGAAGGGGATTACAGGGCTTGATGCTTACTAAATTGAATCTTTGAGGCATACTACACAGAGATTTTCATTCATTTTTTCTGAAAATGCCTAATTTACTGAGAATATTGTATCACTGAAAAAATAAAAGGGGATGAAAGCAAATGGAAACAGAGAAATAAACATTTTAATTAATATGATAAATATTTTACTTTTACATTATTCTTTCGGGTATAAGAATGTCAGAAGACATAAGAGAAGTAAAAGTAAATTCGGTTAATCATTCTCATGATTTTTTGTTATTAATGGTATATGACATTTGCTCCAAGTGTTCTAAAGTTAATTTATCATTATTTCCTTGATGAAATTGGAGCAAACTGTTAAAAGGAAAAAGTCGTTTTCAAAATAAAATACAAGTATAGGCACCCTCAAAAGTCCTCATTAATTTTAATTTTAATTCAATTGTTCTTATTTCCAGGGTTAGTGAGTTGGCAGCACTATATGCAACATCAACTTTTAATGACATTTGTCCAAGAATAAACCTCCTGATGCAACAAAAGACATAATTCAGTCATTTTTTTACCATAACAGATAGTGCTAGATAGTATCTATCATACCTTAGTGTCTCAAAAAATGTAACTGTAGTAGGAACAGCTGCACAAGTGAGTTAATGCAAATTATATAAACACCTAGTGAAGACACAGGAAACAGTAAATCTAGTATTACTCTGCTCCTAAATATAATACAATGGAAGATCTGATATGAAAAATAGGGAGAAAACAATTACTAAAATTATTGGAGAAACTGAACTATTACTATTCAATGTTTTTCTGTGATGATTTTTAAAACATATAGTGAAAGAAATACAGGTAGCATAATTTTCATGCAGAAATAAATGGAGAAACTTGTACGATTCCATGGAATATATTTTGGTATGCAATAGTTTCAAATGTTTTGTTTAACTTCAGGCAATGAAAGAACAAAGCAAGAGACTTAAGTAGAGTGCAAGACAATAGCAAGTGGAGTAAAGACTGAGGAATATAGCCTGAGTAATGATGTTTTGAAGAAGATGACAGACATAAGGAGATCTTGATGGAGTCTCTGTCAAGCAAAACTTTATGATGTTCATTACAACATAATTATATATATCTTATATATATACAGTGAAACCTCTGTTCACGGACACCTCTAACTTACGGACACCTCTGACTTAAGGACAGTATTCAATTCCCCGGCAGAAGGATATGCATTTGTATAGGATTGAACCTCTAGTATACGGACACTCCCACTTACGGACACGGACACTTTGTTCAGCAGAATTTATCCTTTATACGGACACCATCGCCTTGGGTTTTCTGACCTATCTCTCAAAAATGGAAAGTTCTTGCCTTTAGAAATAGCGTTTTTGAATAGCTGGCGGATAGAAGACAGCGAAAATCGTAAAATCAGTAAAGATACAACAATGTGCATATAGGGAAATGAACGAAAATGTGTCCTGAAATGCATTCTTGGAAATCCTACAATCAGAAAAATTCTCTGGAGGGAAGGCGTCTAAGGAGAGGCTGACGGTCTTACTTTGCGCAAACATAGAAGGTGATTTTTTAAGACCGCTGGTGATAGGAAAGGCTGAAAATCCATGATGCTTTAAAGGAGTGAGTAAAGATAAACTACCCATTACGTGGAAATCAAATAAGAAAGCTCGGATGAGTACAGAGATAACGAAAGAGTGGTTGCAATATTTCATGTAAAAAAATAGGAAAGGAAAAAAGAAACATTTAGTTATTTCTTGACAATGCTCCTTGCCATCCCGATTTAAAGTTATAAAATATTAAATTAATTTTTTTCCCGCCAAACACTATAAGTGTATTACAACCAATGGACCAAGGCATCATTAAAAATTTCAAAGTTCTATACAGACAGTTCATTTTAAAAAACATGCTATCCGAAGTTGACCAGGGGCATTCCCATACTCGTGCGGGGAAGTTGATTACTGTTCTTGACGCAATATTTTGGATTGATCGAGCGATCAAAAACATAAAAAGTTCAACGGTGTGCAATTGTTTTGTTCTGCAACGCTGAAAGAGGTGGAAGATGGCTTGCAGTTATTAAATATGTTAAACGATGCAGGCGAAAGTACCGAATATATGAGCATTGACTCTAATCTGTTGACCGTGGACCACGAGGTTAGCATAGGAGAAAATTAAAAATACTCTTGAAGAAGGAGATGACTGTAATAGTGAAAGTGATAACAGTGAGTCTGAGACCATGGTGGATGAGAGGCCTGTGCTATCGTATGCCAGCGCGTTGCGCCAAATTGAATTATTAAAAAAAATTGCATTTTAAAAGACAAAAGCGAAGCATTAAGTAGCCTTATTGATGTACAGATAAATTTCGAAAAAGAATTTGTCGTAAATAGAAATAAGCAAATAAAAATAAATGATTTCTTCACGTCTAAGTGAGCTATATAATTGTATGTATATACTATATATATATATATATATATATATATATATATATATTGAAATGTGAAAATGCTCCGAGAATTTTCAATATACATATCTGAGTAAATGTGTTACGTTATTTTATTATTTCCAATTTATTTTTAATTATTCAAAAGCGATATTTGAAATAAAAGAATTTCTTTCAGCTGCCTTTAACTTCTACAGAATTCAATAAAATGAGGTTTTCTTTGGGTCACCTCTAACTTACGGACACCTCTCACTTACGGACACATTTTCTAGGACCGTTAATGTCCGTAAGTGAGAGGTTTCACTGTATATGTTTCTGTGACTTTTTCTAATGTAAATGTTGTTGCAGCCATTGCAATGAATTCTGTAAATGCCTTGCTTGAATAGGGGGTTGTCTTTCCATTGCATAATACTGAATGAAGTGAAGTGAAGCGTGAATAGTGTATACTTTAATGAAATAATAAAGTGACCTTTTGGATATTTGATCTACCTACATCCAGCAAAAAATTCACTCTTTCATAGAGGTAAGGTAGATTTCTGTATCACTACTGACATAATAGATGTTGTGAATAATCCAATTTATAATAATCATATTTAATTTTTCAAGCAGTTTGGAGTATCAAAAAAGCAACAAATTGAAGAAAATATTTTGTCATCAAACTCTAAGAAGAAGCTAATGAGCAACCTTGGGGATGTGGAATACAATGACTTGGATTCATGATCAAATTTCAATAACAAGAGCAATAGTTGAGTATATGTTTTATTTAAAGATATTGCGCAGCCAACTTAACAATCCTATATACAAAGAACACCTTGGTCCTCAAAGTTTACAAATTTGCATCATAATCAAGAAGCTAATAAGTAATCCAACCAAATCATTCCTTTACAGTACTTTCCACCATTCATTCAATGTTTTAACTTTCTTTCACTCACAAAGATCCCACAATTCCTCTTCTTTAATGGGGAAATTAAAGGTACCTCTGCTAAAGAAAACTCCATTTTACTTTAATTTGAGGACATAAATCTATTGTTCACAGGTAAAAAATCATTAGTTTATCTCATTACATATTAAATGAAATCTTTAAAACGATTTGTCAATATTTTCATATAAACATACTTTTATCAAAATTAATGCAATTTGGAATTCATTACAGTAGATGAACTTTCACTGTAAGGTATTGTCTAATACTTTCAATGAAAAACCCTTAGGTTTTAGATCTCTCTGAATATATATAGTGAAGGAATAAATGCATTTGTTGAAACAACATTCCTTGAAGCAAGCAACTGAATCATAAATATTGATTTAGTTTTGAAGTATCACAATCAACATTTAATAGACTAACATTTACACCAGTTGATATTTACAATAAATATTTTTGTTTTATAAACTGATATGACCACCTTCATCACACTCTGTGAAGTAAGGTAAGAAATGTGTTTTCAGATATTTCACTCCTTTTCACCAAAATCTTTCATTTAGGCACCAATCGTAACAATTCCTATAAACAATTCTGCCTGAAATACTTGATCCTCCCTTCATTTTAGTCTCTACACTTTCAGACACTATTGGTAGTAGGCTATGTAAAGCAACACAAACTTGCCTACACTGTGAGCCAATATTACAATACAGGAATATCATCACTTCTGATTAAGGCTAATGATACCAAGAGAATATTTATCCATAAAATGAAAAGCAGTCAATGCATAAATTGGGAGATATTTTTCAAAGCAAATTAGATATGCATTTGGGATGGCAAAATAATTCCATCCATTCCAAAGAGCAGTTTGGCAGTCAGATTGGCATAATTCAAGATATTAAAAATTCATCTTATAAAAAATGATACCTAACAATGATGAAAAGTGAAAATGAAATGAAAAGAGTCCTGTCCAAGGTAATATTCCATGAAAAATCACAAGATTGTTTCTAAGGATAAATTACTGAGGTGGCTTTCAAAAAACATGAAAGAAGTGAATGATAGAAGGCACAGCGACTGTTTTCTTGATGCACAAGTTGAGAAGGTTACCTCTTTTAACCTATGCAAAAAAGTTTAAATAGATGTTTCATCCCTCCTTACTCATTTCAATTTTCCAAGAGATATACTATATATTTATGTATAAAACCTTTGTGCAAAAGTTGGAAGCACAGTGTGCAGAATTTACCCATGCTCCCCACCTTCATTTCTCATTTCCCATGTAAAGAGTTCACATTAATCATATGACTCACATTATTCCATTAAAACTGGAATGCCCACTATATAAAATAAAAACATAGCTATGACTGGCTTTAACTTCATAAGGATGTGGCAAAGGGGATATCAACACTGCCACTAATTCATGCACCAATTAGTAATGCTGTTTTAGAATCCATTTACAACACTGGCCTAAACTTCCAACAGCTTATAAAGCAGAAGAATGGCTCAGAACAAATCAACACATTGATTTTCTCATTTAAATTATTTCACACTATTCATTCTGATACATTGAAATTTTTGATACCTCAGTCCATTTCTGGTTTGTAACCCAAGTTTTTCCTCTGCAGGAAAAGGTGAATTTCCCTGAAGTTTGGCCTATCCCGTTCATTCCTTTGCCAGCATTCACACATTAAATCATATATTTCTTTGGGACAGTTGATTGGCTGAGGAAGTAGTAACTGTTGATGAAAGAAAAAGAAAAGGTAAGTCAACTTTTACAAGACTACTTACTTTCAATGTTTAAAATAATGCTAAAAGATATACAAAGAAACATCAGAAGTATAAGTACAATTAGCTTAAAAGTTACTTTACCATTGAATAATGACTAGTACAGCTAACTAGTGGACTATTTTCATGAATTGGTTTTTAAAAGATTTCCACACAGTCTTTCTTTTTCAAATACATATCACTGGCAACAGTATGGAGACTACATTGTAAAAAATTGTTCAAATGTTTTGGAAAAAAATAACTATTTTTCACGTCAGTTCCTTTATCTCTATGACAAGCAAGACTTGACTAAATAATTCTATTGACTGTCTGCATTTTTCTACATCTGAATATTAAGATAAGGATATTTTTATTGGTTTCTTGAAATACCCCTTCACTTGAAAGAGTTAAGGAGAGCCTTCTTGCTAAAATCCTAGTTGCCATTCATCAAAATATTTTCTGAATGATATCTTGCATGAGAAATAACTGTTATAATATGATAAAAATAAAATTATCAAATTCTCAATTTATTATAGTAATTACTTCTAAAAAAGTGAACCAGTGAAAGTGGAAGACAGGGATAATTACATGTAAAATATTCATCATTCTCTTGAATTAAATTCTATCACTAAAATCATTCTTGGTATTTCTAAATAAGGCCCATAAAAATACATATAATAATAGATCCAGCATTATGTAATAATTAATAATTTAATAATTGCCATCTTTCCATAATTTTATTTTAATAGTTATTTAAGTTGAAACCATTAATTTTGAAAAAAAATAGATTAACAAACTCATCAGGTATTATATGAATTGAAGTCTAAGAATGGTTATAAACTCAGCATCATACCTTTAATGTATATCAAAATATTTGAGATCATGAATTGATATATTTTTCTTCAAGTGATTGATACTTTTCCTCTTTCACTATACATTAATTATGTGAATAACTGTGATATCTTTATCATTATATAATGCATAATTTGGATTTTGAAGATTTGAAGAAGATTTTTGAAGATTCCGATACTAAGTATGAAATGATTTCAGTCTCAAAGCAAGCTTCACATTATTTGCACCTAACATACGTATATAATAAGGGTCTTACAGATTGGAACTAAACCCTTATATCAGAATGATGCCATCAAGATGAATTAGATTAAGATATTATGTTCAAATGTTAACGGAGAAGGCTTAACTGGTTGCATAAATGCCTCCACTGCAAAATTCAGATTACTTGACAGTTAATGAACTAATGTATGAAAATTGACTAATGATAAATCTGATGAAAATGTATAAAATTGAATATTCATTTTGAAAGCCATAAAAATGATAGGGGTTCAGGTTATGTAGTAATGTCTTCTCACTACTTTAATTTGATTGATTCCAAAATCTTGTGAGAAAATGGAAATGAAAATAATTTTTATTTACAAGCCAATACGTCTATAAATGGTACTATGATACTCTTCAATGACCAATTTAGGATTTATGCTGCATGAATTCATTTATCTGCAAATTTTTTAATTTAAATTATTACCTTCATCTTTAAATGCATACATTATAATTAAAACCCCGAGACCAGGACTGTAAATATACTATAGATATATGTATTTAAGGCAGTTTATAGGGTTGCAGTCTGCAGGGCTCAATAATATGAGGGCCACCAAACTGGGGTGAATAGATTATGTATATATTTTCTCAAACTTCAGGAAGCCTAAATGTGTATTCCCTTATGCTCTGGACAGTCTCAGTCTGTCATTTTACTAAAAGCTATCAAATGTGGAATATTGTCACAGAAAAACATTAATTTTTAAAAGTAATGTGAAACATGTGGAATATCAATCTTTTTTCATGATATTCTCACATATCTGTGTCGACCATTATAATTTCCCAAAAAATCACTTCATATTCTGTGAGTAAAATTATTCTGAAAACGAAATTATTAAGTTATTTCACTAACCCATTCAGAGTCTTACTCTAATATGAAAGAATTAATAGCTAATCCTATATTTGACAAACTTTAATGATGTCTATTATCAAAAATCTTTCGTATATAAAAAACTGCCTCAATGAACTACAGTGTGTGCTCATATAGTTATACACACAAGTTTGCACTTATTATATACAACAGAAATACTTAAAATAAAAGATTGATCATAGAACTTTCAATTATACATGCCAAATTTGGGTTAACTAAATTGACATACTGGTTATATCAACAGTTAAGTCAATTTAAACAAATTCTAACTTCATGAGGGAAGAAATAAATTATTAATTCAATGTGTGAGTTGTTTAAATTCCTTCAAGTTTGAGCATTTGCTAATTATGTTGAGTGAGAAAGAAGTAACACAATGAAAAATCATTGAAATACTTCTTACTCAAGAACATTTCTTTGCTCTATTGTATATTGGAGAGTAAACTTACTATAACCACTCATTTATATCTATCCTGTATTTATAATGTGAAAAGTTTTATATTTGAGCATTGTTATATATTATGAGGAAAGGTATGAATTTAGTCATCATTGCGAGGTGATAGGTTTACATTCTATTACAGGAGATGATAATTGTTTCCTTTTGAGTAAATTAGAAGAGAAAATGAGCTTTGATGACTTCAATGGCTATTCTAAAATTTACTTTGTCTGCATAATTAAAATAGAATTAAAACAATATCAAAATATTTACAATATTTCCTCTTCCATTTCTTCAACACTCTTTATGCTTTCTAATACTCTGGACTTTGAATTAAACAGATTTAAAACTCCCCCTTTCAATGATTATAATCATCAAATATAAGAATTAAGTTTTTATTCTTCAATTCATCATTTCAAACCATTACGTATCTCTGATCATGATTTCAAGAAATAAGACATTAAACTTCCACGTGAATAACGTACATTGAAGCCTTTATTACATAATTGCTACATATTTTAACTTGGTTCCATAGCCAAACATTTTCAAGAGAAAATAAGTCTTCTGTCCAGTTCAACACTAACTTTCAACCATGCTAAGGAATTTTAACTTTTGCCATTGTCTGTTTTTTTTTTAATTACCAATACTTAAAAGACAACTTAAATGAATGCTTAAAAGCTAAAAAGAAAAAGTACTTGAATGATCTTCTACCGCTTTCTGTTTTGTGATAATTATAGACTATCACATACTGATAAACATATAACTTATTAGCTATTCCATACATATAAGGTTAAGTAGAAATTGATCTCATATAATAATATAATCTTTTAAAATAAAATTTTAACAAAAAGCTCCATTAAAATTGCAAAATAATGGGTTAGAAGAAAGAAAAAAGGAACTCTGTTGAAAAAAGGAAGGCTGTTATGATAAGATCAAAGTAATCTATATATATATATGTTTAAACAAAACCATAAATTAATTTTTAATCTAAAACTCAATTCAAATTAAAATAAGGTTATAATGAATTGATGTCAACACTGTGTGCATAGAGTATGTGAGAAATACCTTAAAAACTAAGTTAAATTTGGATTAGCTATTAGGATAACATGGAATGTTGTCTGATGAATTACATCACATCTCACCAGCTTTTATGAAAGAAGAAACATTTATTATATACCTGTTCATTGTCCTCCTTGATATAATGAGTTGCATTTTCAAGGACTTTATCATCAGTTAGATCCTCAAATGGCTGCTCTCTAGCAAATGTCAAAATTTCCCACAGAGTTACAGCAAATGACCAAACATCACTTTTTGTAGTAAATTTGCCCTGAAATGGATAAAGAAAATAAATAAATGAATTGTTAGAAAATTTTCTCTGATGCACAAGTTAGTTTGTAGTCTGTTTTTGGAATTTATGATATATCATGATTATGATTATATATGATTATTTTTCTTCCAGCAGGGAGCCAAAATCTTTCAGAGGTACAAGTAGTAGTGTAATCTTTTCTTAGAATCAAGTACTCATTAAATTTTAAAAGTGCATTGACAGCTGAGATTATTTTTCTTTTGAGACCCAATTGGGAATTAATTCTGTGACTGCTTTCACCAATTTCGAACACATTACCCCCTTATTCAGATATTTAGAGGCTCTGATAAATACAAATTTCTATTGAAAAATACAGTTGACCTATATATGAAACAGATATCTCTAATATGTTAACCCTCTAATGGGCCACAATATGATCTCTGAGATACATAATTTTTTAATTGTGCTACTTCATTATACTTTGTCCAATAAAATCAAATTTTTCCATAGCTTCTGTTATCTAGAGGACATATAAGTTAGTCAGAGAGCTGTCATCTTGCAATATACAGGAGTCAGCACAATCATGATATCTGGTTGGTGCATGCGTTAGATGTGGTGAAGCAAGAATTCAAGTGTTGACTCTTTAGATTTGCATTGATTTAAGTAATTTTAATTATAATGGCCTTTCATTGATTTCAGTGTCTGCTGTACTATTTCACCCCATGGTAAACCTGAGCTTATGGAATTTGATTTGTGGCCCACCAAAAAATTGTTTCATCTATTCCCATGTCAAATTTAGGAATCATAATCATAGTAAAATGGTTAAACAAAATTTCAACAACCACACACATATTGGGAATTTATCCCTTACAAAGAAGATTAAGCTCTATAATCAACAATAAATAAATACCAGCATTTCCTACCTGATAATGTTCTTGATCTATGAGTAACTCTTTGTAATACATATATACTAAAGCATTGTCCAACTGAATAATCAATAATAGTAAAAAAACTGTTGAAATTCCTGTTCCATGGTGAATTTTTCCATTTTTACTCAGGCAAAGAAAAATTATGAAACACTTTACAATCCCTCAAATTTGCATTAACATGTCAAATTTTTTGGTACATTATTGTACCATGGCACACAGTTAGAAATATACTGCATATTTGAACTATTTAAAGAAAATTCATTACAACATTTCAATTCTCCACTATTATAGATTTATCTACATATGTTGAGACCGTTCAATTTCTGCAGAGAATTTTGAAATACCTTACATACATGAATACACTAATTTCTGAATAAATAATTTTTATAACATTGTAATATGGAGGAGTGAGAGAAAAAATAAGTTAGGATGTCAAATGACTCAATGGTACAGATGAATCAAAAAACTGTCCTCAAGAGACACTACAACCAGTAGTATCACAGATGTTGTTACCAATAGAAGGTTAAGTAAAAGATTTTGAGGTGTGTGTAAAACATACAAATTTTCTAATACATGAGATAATGGCTGGTCTCTTGTATTGATGGAAATATATATTACCTAAGTATATCCAGCTTGATAACATTGTTTAGCAATTTGTAAAATATAAAAAAATTACTAGTGTAGTAGTGGATATTTTCTGTGAAAATTCAAGGGTAAATCAATTAGATTGACCAAAATATGACTGTTTATTGTATTTCCTTGGGGTGCAGTTAATCTTCATCTCTGTAGTCATGTGAGTTTAACTTTTCTCTTCTTTCTCTGATATAGTCATTGTTAAACATAAAATTATAATCTGTTTTTATATGAGAAGTTGAAAATAGAAGTGACCTACATTAATGATTTGAAATTATTAGCAAGAGGGGAGCAAAGAATAGCAACCATGTCTACATTCCATCACAGCATTTTACAAAACATTTGATGAAGTGATTAAGCCAGCAAGACGTTTATAGGTATTACTTACCAATATTAAGCTCTCCCATGCCATCCATCTGATAGGGAGGGCATTTCTATCATCAAATTGGTAATAATCAGCAGCATATGTACTCCGACTCATTCCAAAATCTGATATTTTTATGGAGTAAGACTTTCCAACAAGACAATTCCTTCATAAAGGAAAGAAAAAGGGGTATTAATAAATATAACATATTCAAATCACAAGGCTTATTACACTATTATGGAAAGGTAATAGAAACTAAAGGTTTTCATGAGCTATTATTTGCCTAGGTTCTAATTGTTAATGTAAAAAGTCACATGAAAGATTAAATTAAAGGGAATTAAAATAACAAGGACGCTCATTCAACTACAGCGTTAATCTGTGGAAAGAGAATGCTCCCATTTTCAGCGATTTCACTACATCCAAAGAGATTAACTTGATTGGCTAGACATATCCCGTTCATTCGTAACATGGTAGCAGCAAATCCCTACTCCATTCCACTCTCTGGAGAGTTCCAAAAAATACGAACGTCGAAGGAAAAACTCATTTCAATGAGCGAAAACAAGCTTCCCAGCTTTCGCGTCCCCAGAAAAAAGCATTACATTGATAGATTTATGAGTTCATAACGCGTTTCATCGAAAGCTCTAATAACTCCCCGACTGCTCCCTAGAGGGCGTTTTATTTCAAAGTTTCGAGAAGCAACAACAATCTCACATTCGCATTCCACCGCTTTTTTTCCTTTTCTCTCGATCTTCAGCGGACGACGAAGGAAAAATACGGGAGCTCCACGAAAGGAAATAAAAGGAAGAGAGACAGAAAAAGAGAAGTTTGGAGGGAAGAAAGGATTCTTCAGGAGAACTTGGAGTTTGGAGTATGAAAGAACGAGATACCAATAATGCGAGATTGGTGGAGGAAAAAGGAGAGGGAAATTCGAGAGATTGGATGAGAAAGAGCAAGTCCTTCCTTCTTTAGAGTGCAAAATTTTTGAGAAAACGCTCAAACTATGGAACACGATCCGGAGAAGCTGAGGAGGAGGCACGCAGCTGGTCCAACATACGCAAGGGCACTAATTAAGTCTCTACTTCGTTAAAGGAGACGCTAAACTCTGTATTAAAAGGCGAAAAAAAGAGAAAATGTGTGATAGGAGATTTTCGATAAAGGAGTGATAAATCCACAAGATGGAGTCTGGCCATTAAAGTATTTGGAAAATAATCGCTATAGACAGCCCTTATTTGTAGGACAGGAAGTTAACGTCGAGTTCAGAGTAATTGCCAAGGGAGTCCATCCGCTGACGTTATGGAAGTAGGTTGAATCAACGTCGGGGGAGATATACACAAGCCCGTCATCGACCCTATCGCTTTTCGAGGGATCGATTAAAACAGTGGTCGGCAACATCCATTTATAGCGGGTCAATTAGATTCTGGGTCTGGGTCAGGCTTTAGTTATCCAATGTAGGGTTAGATAACATAACAAATTTTTACTATATGAAGTCTTTAATTATTGAATGTAAAAGGATATAGAAAATATATTTGATTAAATATTTTGAAAAATGTAGACGTAAGTAATAGAATAGGATGACAAGATTCGTTTACATACATACACAGTTGGATTACCTACATAAAAATTAAATTATACCGCTAAAAATACTTTTCCGTGTAAAAATTTTGAAATATCATGATCAAAGTATTAAATATATATCATTATTTCTACTTTTGTGAATAATAGTACTGGCAAAAGTAAGGATAAAAGATCTAAAAACAGACGCAGAATGCAGCAGTAAAATATTTAGAAATGGCAGCTTTAAATCATGACATTATTCAAAAATGCTCAAAACAACTCCTATGAGGACGTAAGTAAAATGTTATTTCAAAGGTCACCTTCCGTAAAAGTTTTGTCTAGCGATAACATATAACGCTTATGTTTTAGATTCTTATAGACGAGAAAACGGAGCAGTTTCTCCTTACTTCCAGAATGTTTAATAGCTCTACGCGCGGTTTTTATAGAGCTATTTTTGGATTAAAAATGTATTATGCTTTACGGAATAATGGTTTTAAGAAGAATCAAAAATTATTGTGAATATTTTCCTCCATAGAACGCATTCATATTTTCTCTACGACATTTCCTTCTTGATATGACTGTTTAACATGCAAGAGGAAATGTGCATAGCATTTTTATGGAGAAATATTACTTCACGTAGTTCACACGATTTGATGGCAATATGTAGACGTTTAACTTTTAAAATTAAATAGAGTAAAATTTGTATGGATATCTAAGAGATTCAACATTTAGTAAGTTTGAAATCTATTGTTAGAGAGAATGAAGGATTTTGTTGAGAGCTGACAGCGATACATATAGGTTAAAGACAGTAAATAAGAACGTCCATTTCAAGAGACACCTTTAAATGACACAAAAGTAGGTCTAAAAGATACTTTTGAAATAGAATGAGCAACATAGGATATTAAAGGGTGGAACGAGTGCCTTTTTCACAGCAGTAAATCGAAAATTATTCTTCCTCCGGTCTTACTTCTGAACTGACTGGTCATAAGAAACAACCGTAGGTGTTCAAACAGCTTCAGATAATAAAAATAATCCTTCCATAACTTTTGGGGCTTTATTACGAATCTAGAGAGCGTATCTCAAACGTATATTTTTGCCTTCAGCATGCTTAACGATGAGAGGAGCACAACGCTGTCACACATAAATTATGAAATCTTAATTTAGTCACCTCTTGGAAAATGTTCACACGGTATTTCGAGAGACATGAAATGTTTTTAGAAGCTAAGGAAATGCGTCGAGCGGGGGAGGAGGAAGACAGAAGAAATAATTTTCAATAAAAGAAAGAGAAAAAGGGAGAACGAGAGCGCTTTGCTCGCACAAAGGTGGAAGAGAGAAAATATAAGGGCAAAGGAAGAAAACAGAGGAAAATAAAATCGAGAAATATAGCTCATGGGACCAAAACAGGGTAAGAGTACATTAAAGTTCGTTGGACTAAATAAGGAAAGAAAATAAATTAAATAACTTGAGAAATGAACTGCAGATGGCAGTGAGTGTTGGGAAATCTAATAATTATGCGAAAATAGGAAAGTTATACGGCATAAATAAAAGCTCAATTACTAAAGATACTACGAGAAATCGAATGCAACTTCGAACTCAGTGTGAGCAAACAGAATTCATTACAAACAAGAAAAGCACAGAACGATCTTTTAGATAGAGAATAAAAGGAGAAATGTATTGATTCGATTCGCCAAATCCTATTTTATATTTAGTAAAATCTCCTTGATTTTCAGTACAATAGAGAGTAGCAATAATATTATCATCTAAACAACTATGCATATATCGATGGATTATTCTAACGAAAGCTTTTGTTGATTAATTCTGATTTTCAACAATTTTCAAATCACCCACAAATAATTTTTAAAATGCATCTCAACTTAAAGCACTTTCGTGAACCATAAAGCCTTGGAATACATCCTGTAGAGAAAATATATCTGGAAAATAGGTTCTATTACGTGTTTCAACAGAATGCTTCCATTCTATTCTCGCCCAGAAATTATCTTAAAACTAAACGCAGGGCGGAAATTTCACATATGAGATAGTCTCGCTCAATATATACGAGAAATTATTAATGAACTAATAACATCCTCATCCCAGTGTAGCGGAATATCCTTCGCAATAATTCAGAATGATTAGTACGATTTTCTTAATAATGTTCGCTCTGGCTCAAAAGAAATACCTTTCTCCCCTCCACGGGGCATATGAAGACGTGGGATGTAGAGACAAGAAGAATGCCCAATCTTAAGAAAGTGAAAGACGCGAGTGAGTGGAGAGAGGCCGAAATATGAATAAAGGGATACACTGGCGATATTAAAGACGGCGAGTCGGAAGGGAAAGAAAAGAAAAGAGAGAGGGAAGTAGACAGGAGCTTATTTACGATGTCGAGAAAATCTTTTACTCCCACATCACGCCCGTGGCAAGGAACAAGGATGAAAGGGTACGAAATTAGTCATCGCCAGATGCACAGACTAGAAGAGGGGAAAGAAAATCTTTCCCTCTTTCGTTTCCTATATCTGATAGAATGGCGAGAGTGGGCGGATCTGAAGGAAAGGAAACAGGCCTAAGAAAAAGGGACAACGGGTTAGAAAGGATAATGTGAAACTCGGAATTAAAGCGAGGTTTTGGAAAGGAAACGAGAGATGGAAACATTTTCACATTGAAAGCTTTATCAGAGCAGCGGAAAGATATCTTGAATATGGTATAGATATGATGGATGATAGAAAGTAATGGTGGGTCACAGATGAAGTATTTTATGAAATCTATTGTTATTTTTTTTAATTTAAACCGAACATTTATTTAAACACCATAATAAGAATATATGATTGATTTGATCCTTTATATTATTTCAGTGCAAACTTTTTGTGATTTTGAATTAATTAGAGAGAGATATTCTTAAATTGACTCTTCAGGAGTTTTCTTTCTTTACTCTAGTGTTTTTTATCCTCAACTTTGAAATGAATAGTCAAATTTTTTAGGTAAGTATAATTTCCAAGCCCATTCATAGCCACACGTGGCTTGCGGACTATATGTTGCCCAGATTTGTTTTAAGGAATGAGAAATAGGAAATGTGCTTAGTTTGAGCCAAAGGACGAGCCGCATACAAAGAAAAACTTAAAATTCAGTGATTTCCTTACCTTGCAAACTAAATAGCAATTTATACATAGAATGAGGATTATCGACTCACCTTGTTGCCAAGTCCCTGTGCACAAAATTCAGTGACTCCAAATACTTCATCCCGGAGGCGATTTGAGTGGCCATGTAAATAAGGCATCCATAACTGGAAAACCGTAAAAACAACTCTGATTAACTGCTTTTCCCATTAAAGATAAAATATGTCGCTTTATTTGACCACATTTCTGTGGCTCAAAGGTTAAATATTTTATTCCCTTTTGTTTTATGGATGGGGAAAACAGACGCGTGAGTTTGCAGTGTTTAATCGAGTAAACGGAAATTGATAATGATTTTCCGGATAATTATCCGGATTTTAATTTTAAAATACATCGATTCATTTAAAATTTTCTGGATTCGTATAAAGGTTTCCCCAAAAGGGTCGCAATAAAATTTAAAATTTTGCAGTATATCACACTTTTATTAATTTCATTCCATGGATTTCGATAGCTTAGCAGAAACGCAAACTGAGCGAATTTAAAAATGACGCGGAGATAAAGTTTGATTTGAAAACGTTATTCAGTGCCCATCTGACTGGAAAGAAAACACAAGTTCTCATCCATCCGTAATCAAAAGCATGCACATGGGCTAGATTCATATAGATGGCTAGAGGAATTCATATAGATGGAATTCAGTGCGCAGAAAAAACATTTCCTCGAGCCTTCACATGTACTACGAAACGAAAAATGTTCGCAGGAGTGCCAACCTTAGCGTGTTTGCACTCAGAGGCAGTGGGGATGAAGCGGTTTCAGCCAGATGCTCCTGCAGGAATTGGTTGAGGTCTCCGAATTCGGTGTACTCTATCACCACACATGGCGTAGGTGGAAGGCATAATTTCCGTTCTTCCGATGGGCACTCCTTCCCCGGTGTCCTTCCTCCTTCCTCTGGTACCCTTAGGCAGGCACCTAGAACTCTGGCAATGTTCGGGTCCCTCAGCCGCCAAAGCAGTTCCACCTCTCTCTCGAATTCGGCCCTAAAAAAAAGAAGCGCGTGAGACGCGCCATCAGTTAGCCATTCGAGAGAGCAGTCAACGTGGAAAGAGCAGGGGAAATAAAATCGTAAGAGATTTTTGATTGGGCGCTCTTCCGTTGATCTGAAAGCTAAATATTGAATTTCAAATCAACGGAATCGCGGCATCTCTGTCGGCCGTCTGTGATTTTTTTTGTTTCCAAATTGCCCATGAATTTTTCAAAATGTGGGATAAATTTTCATCTCCCGAAACGCGGACCTTTCCATTTGGGGAATTAAAAAATGAAAGGAATGAGAAGTTGGCTGTTTTGAATCTGTGGCGTGCGTTCGTTTCGAGATTTTTATTTCATTTCGGAGTCTCCCAAATTCCTGCGGAAGTTGTATTTTGTTTTTCGAGTTGCGTCGATAAAGTTAATGAAGTAGAAGATATACAACTAACGAAATCCTTTGATGAAAAATAACTTGTATCCGTGGACGTGGGCGTGGAAATGATTTCCATATTTTCATCGCTAAAAATAGCCGATTCGCAATTTTGTTGCAAAGTCCCAATCGTAATTGCGATTCATCAGCTTTTCACGTGAAACGTATTGGAATTGAGGGAAAAAATGAATGACAAGGAAAGGAAATTGATTTCGAAATTTAAAAGGATTTACATCTACATATTCAGACATGATTTACGCATGATATTTGCTTAGTTACTTTTTAAGGTTAAAATTCATAGAAGAGATATATAAAAATGGAAATCTGAACTAAAATTAGTTTAAATACTGGTACAAAATAAGGGAAGGAATTAAAAAATAAACAAATCCGGAATTCTAAATCGTAGAAGAGTATATTTCGTTACGAAAATTTTCCTGATAAGACCCCATATTTTGTTTCCTTGTGTATTTCTATTTATAAATAGTTAATGTCTCGTCTTATTCTAAATTTCAAAGGTACAGAAACTGAAAAGTTTATATTTCCGAAATTATTCTGCATGCAAGAATATTTCGTAATAATACCTTCCAAGTTTCTGCAGGCGTGAAATTAATGTTCATTAATTAATTTCCTTTTCAAGTATTTTTCTGGTTGTATGTACCTTTATCCAAACCATCTCGGAAGAAATATATATTAAGATTAAACAACCAACAATGTTTGAAAGCATCTCATCTCAAATTTTTCTATAATATCGTTTCAACATTCATTCAATCAGTATACTGTGATATTAATATCACAATAATCGAAGTTGAATCATTCAATCGTTATGAGGTGGTTTTTAGTTTTTGATATATTTGAAGATATTACTCTTATTTTGATAAGAAAACGATGAAATTGTATAAAAATAACTACAAGTTTAATAAAAAATAAATAAACGAACGGAATACTCTCGTAAGGGTTGTAATTAGAATAAAATGATCAATGTTTAGATGTGCTCTCTATTGATGAATTCAACGGATCTCCGAGAAAGGACTCCGTACGTCTTGGTAGGCGCATAGAGATTGTCCCGTTTCTCAAAATTCGATTTAAAGATGACGTAAGAAGATTCCACGGAATACGGAATTCAATGTCGAAGCTCCCGGTGGAACTTTAACCATTTTTGGAACAAATAGAAAATTCTCCATCCCCTCGCGTACCTTGTAGCTTCCGAAGAGCCTCTGAGCAGCGACTTGACGGCTACTATCCTTGGCCTCCCCTCGCTCTCCTCCCCTTCATATTCGCAGAGGTGCACCTGCAGACATATGAGAACATTGTATAGTAAATGCAGGGAGCGGCATATAAGGGGATAAAAAGAAGGAAATAGAGTTGGCGCTCACCTCTCCGAACTCTCCCAAACCCAGTTGCTGGATGATCCGCAGCCTCTCCCTCGGGAATTCGCTAAGGGGAGACAAAGGCGAGTTCTCCGCGACCCCTTTCCGGGTCGCCCCCTCCTCCGCTTCTTCCTCCGATGACCCTGTGGTGGCGACGCCGTAGCTCGGGGACACACGTCCGAGGCCTTCCAGAAGACTGGTGGGCGGGAGCGGGGGTGGGGGAGGGGGGGATGGGGATCGCGTGCCAGAAAGGGGAGGGGGAGAGAGGGGCGGTGGAGGGGGTTGAGACGGCTGCAAGGAAAAACGAGAATCCAATGAATGGGTGATTGATGGCACTGTTCAAGCCCGAGGAGATCGATTCTTGACCGCTTTTTCTTATTTTCGAGCGGAATCGGCCGTGATGATCGAAAATCTGCCTGTTAAAGAACGGCGTGAGGAGTATTCGTTTTTGAGTGCAGCAAATGGGATCTTTTAGTAAACTGGGTCGTAGAATTCCTTCGAATGCCTCTGTGAAGGACCAAACACCGAAACAAGGCTGTTGTTAAAGAATACTTATCGTTGTTAAAGAATAGAATCGTTGTTTTCCGACAATTTCTCGTCAACAACTGTATCCAAAGGCTTCCAGATAGTCATGCGGGTAGCGCGTTCGACTTTAATGAAAGCGGTCCTGGGTTCAATTCCCTGTGGGAGCCCATATACGAAATGACCTTAGCTGTCGAAGCATCTTTAACCAATACTACTACTATCCATTTGTGTCCAAGCTTAGATATGATGAGGGAGCTATATCGGGGTGATTACAAATACTTCACATACTCACATCAGCATATATCAAATTATAGTCTATCAATAAGAGCTAGAAAGAACATATTTTATGACAAAGATTGCAAAAAACGAACTGAATGTCTTAAATCGATATCAAATATTCTTGAAATTGATAATTAAAAATCATTCTTCTCTTTCTTAGAAAGTCTGTTGGTAGGGATCATCCTTTTTCTTCTTCCCTTCAATAGCAACAACAGTGGTTATTAATGTTTTCAGTAAATAATTCGTTGAAAATAATATATAAAGCAAAATGGCTTTCTATAATTATTATATATATGTGAGAATAATGCATGGGGTTCAAGATAGCAATGGCGATAATGCTAAAATTAGGTGAGTAATGTAAGGTTGTGGGGATCGATATTAATACACTCCATTAGATGCAAATGACTTGATACTGATTGAAACTGAAGAACATAGGCCAGTAAAAATAAAAATGCAATTCTGTCACGTCGCAGAATAACTCAACCAAAAATCAATGGTATTCAAATAAACCTAAATCAACATATTTTGCTATACTGCGTGAAGCTATATCTATCTAAATTTTTCAGTTTTAATCAAATTTTAAAGACACACTAATATAATCAAATATTCCTGAAACCAATGAAACATAAAGAAAATACCTTATGCATAATAATCTTTTACCCACGATAGTTTTTTTAAATTAGGCGAATCATTGATTTATGCTCTTGTTCAGCTGCAAAACCTTTAAACATTAATAAAATATTATCTTAGGAAAAATGTATATTCGTTTTATTTCCATGTAACGCACGAGATACGAGTATATTACATTAAAAGCATTAAGAATGATCTCATATGAACTATCTGAGTGAATAATTTTGGGAGGTGATTCAACGTCATATTTAATAAATCTAAGCATCCAAACATTTACAGAGGTTTAAGCTTATTAATTTAAAGCTAAACTAACACATTTTAAATTAATTTTAATATTTTCTAAAAAGTAATTATGAACATTTCAAGAGATCATGGCAGAATGTGGGATGAGTTCTCATATTGCAAGCGATAGTAACAGCATGTTTTGTATGAGATTCTGAACTATCCATGTAGAAGATATTGCGGGCTAATCTGTTTACCTTGCAAATTTCTGTGGCAGCGTAGTACTTCTCCGGAGGCGGAGGCACCGGAGGAGGTCCAGGGAAGAAGTTGAGTAGAGAGATTTTGTTGGGACGCGTAAGGGGAGGGTTGGAGGAAGGGATTCCCGGAAAAGGAGACTGCATCACCTGTCCCCCGCAATCCCCGGGAACAGCGTACTCCTGAGAGGGCAGGTCTGCAATAAAAATACCCAGAAGATCACTATGTCTATCTCAAAGAAAAATAGTTCAAAACTTACGAGAAAAGATTCTCCAGATGTAAAATAAAGATAAATCATGAAAAGTAAATTCTGTTCCGGAATTTTGAAATATTTTGAATGAGACAATCGTTTAACTTTCTGTAATTACCAGCAATGTTAAATTCATAAGACTGATTGTTTTAATGCATAAATCAAGACCTCACTCACTAATTTTTTGGATTTTATTCCATGATGCTTAGATGCATGTATTAAAATATTTTAGTGATGTGAAAATTTCAACTGAAATAATCGATAATATTAGATTGTATTAGTTGGATTCTGTCTAAAACCCATCGATAAATAACGCTTCAATGAGTGAAAGTTCAATTGAATCTTGGAGATAGATACTTGATAAAATCCTTTTTGATTTTTTTGTGCAAATGTTTCACTATATTTAATAAAAATAAATTAAAAAACCTCAGTTCTGAAGATGACGCGATGCGCCAAAATCTGTCAACCCCTGTTTTATTAAATTTTGTAATGTCTGTTCAAGTTTTACATTTTTTATAATCAAGTAACCGGTATATTAAATCAAGAGATTAATTAATGTTTAAGTAGGATTAAAAATTACACATGTACGAAATGATTTTTTTATCTTCCTGATCTTGCTCTGATTTAAACAAAAACTGAAAATAAATAGCTGGGGTTGAGGTTTATAAATTAAATCAAATAAATTAAATGCAATACCTGATAAAGGTTGACCGATTTCTCATTCTCCTTGGTGTACAGAGTGACGTAAGTCACTGAAAGAATTTGCTAGTATTTAATCAGGGGCTTTAGATGATATTCATTGCCTTACATAGCTTTCATTGAATTGACTTTAAATGACTTCAAATCTAGGAAATAGTGTACATACATACAGTGTAATTTTTGGAATTATCTAAATATAAATTTCTGTATAATAATATTTCGTTTTCAACTATGAAAATGATACGAAAATAATTTGCATTAATATATTTCGCACAAGTTCGAATTCCGATCACAGTTTTGTATCATAGGAATTAGAGTTGACTTACACGTTGAGAATCATGGCAAAATTAGAATTTACACATCGAAGAAAACAATGAAAATAGAGAGAGAATATAATATTGATAAACATCGATTGTAGAGAAATATAAGAAATCTTAACTAGTATAATTAACGGAAATGATAGCATTAAATATTTGTAATTATTAAAGATAAAATATTCCTGAATCATCGTTAGATTAAATTATGTCGAATTATAATTTAGTGGTTGAAAATAAGTCAAAACAAATTTCCAATTGCTTAAAATCACTTATCACTGAAAATAATTTATTTTCTATTCCTCTCCCTATAAACCCATTTCACTGAACTTGAATACAATTATAAACTGTTTCGGGCATCCCTGTAGCTTTCTGAGCGATAGACAGTTTTAATATAAGGTTTTCTTTTAGAATATTGGCTTTAACCATACATTTCAATTTCCAAATGTGTATGTTTTCAAACAGATACATAAAGCTAATGAAATTTAAGCCGATATGGAGCCATCCAAACAGAAAGGACTCGGCTGAACCCACGTGAACGAGCAGAACAAAAAATCTCTTTATTCGATATCATTCAGCGGGACCATATTTGGCTGAATGGCTTTCAAGAGGCAGCCATTCCTAGCTTTTAAGATACCCTTTCAGACCGCATGAAAAGGGTACCGTCAGAAAAAAAAGATGGAGGCTCGATGGAGCACCTTCTTATAATGGTCTCCTGTACAATCGTTGATGTGCACCAGAAGGGTGCATCTGGGGCATAGGTCACGCCGTTAGTCAGCTGGTGGTGGAGAATTCGATAGGGCTAGTGGTTTTCATATTGGCAAGGACCTTTCTCTGCCAAATGGGAGAAACCTATTCCGGGAAGATGGGGCCTTAAATGTTCGAAACCTTATTCTATCTCTGTCCTTTCCCATCTCATCCCCCCGTCGTTTTCCATCGCTACTCCAGAACTCCAGTTTCTGCCACCGTAATGGCAAATTCGAGGGATCTACACAGAGAAGCATGTCATGTTACGGGTCATTTCAAAAGCGCCGTCGATGAACATTACAGGTCTGAAACTCCTTTTAACGGCGTGCTGCACCTCACTGACGTCACAGAGGAAAATGGGCATCCGAGAAGGCAACGGGAACGCCTACCCAATGAGAGTGTAACGAAATAGTTGCGGAAGGAATCGTTAGCTACTCCGAATTCATCTGACTAAAAGATCCTGATATCATAAATTAGCCTAACATACATTCTTCTCACATAATAGTTCAGCTTATGTTCAAAAACAGAACGCGCCATATCTCATGAAATAGTTGTTTGATGAAATTTATTTTCTTCATTTCTGTTTTACGGAAAAAATATAAAATACACTTTTTCTTTAGGCAGACAACTTTGAACAATAGAGAAGTTTCCATCATTGGGTTGAAATCTAGGTTCATAATTATGAGCTTGCGATTAGACGGATCGAGTCCAGATCACGATTTTTTCACCCGTTCTTATTAATTCTTCTTTAACCTTGTGGTTTTCTTGTATAATACCCAAACTTTTATATTACGCCTTAGAAACCACCCGTCAGCAAATTTTAATTCTTATTTGTTGAATATTACATTGAAGTTCGTCCACAGTCTCCTTTTTCAAGAACAATTATTGCAAACTATGATTTACGATCTTAAACATCTCGTTTTCTTGTGGCCTGATATGTTAGTTTTACGTCTTATCAAAATTCTTTATAGGGAGAATTCAGGATTGACTGAACGTCAACTCGTTCCGCAAGATTTACGGAAATGCGGTAAACGAATTGTAAAAGTGCCTTTCTGTTACCAAGGATACATCCGGAGATAAAATGAAGAAAAATGGGTCACTAATCAACGTTGCTGCGCAGAGGACATCTTTTTAAATCCCGTGAATAGTGATACCGAACGACAACGCTGAAGCTGCATATCAGGCTAAGGCAAAAGGCTACATATTAAATCGAATTTGTTCCAAATTAGCCTCCAGAAGAAATCCTTCCAATCATTCTATTGCCATTTACACTCAGAAACATCATTTAAAGGACATCCTTGGGGCAGAGGTTCGATTCTGGAAGAACACGCAGCTTTCGAAGAATTTATTTCGTTTCATTTTCCAAGTTTAGCCTTAAAGCGTTGGCACATAGGTGGCTTAATCGGTTGCATAAATTGCATCGCGCTACGATTTCCACAACAGGCCTCGTTAACCGCACCTGTGATTACTTAAACGTTAAGCTCGAGCGAGATAAGCGTTATTTCTTTCTTTCTTCTGAGGCTGCGCATGATTACATCACTAGACACTTGTTAAAATTATGACGCGGGCCGGAGTTATAATTACACGGAGTCGTAACACCGCGATAAAACCTCCGAAGCAGGCATCCGCCTTAAACTCCTATCGTCCTAATTGTATCATCTCCTGAACGATTACCTCGTTTAGCCACATTGAACTCTCGAGAGACGACGGAGGCCTCGCCGAAATAGAGATGCCTTTGCTTCTATCCTTGCGCAACGAAAACAGGATAGGGGAGATAAGGAGTTTTAACATGGGCAGCACTCGAAAAAGGCATACGGCTTTACGGGTGATTCGGAGATATATTCCTTTAAAGGTTTATTTTTACCGTCAACCTGCCTTTTCTTTGCATATTCAGGATAGGTTTGAATTCAGAAAATTTCTGACATGATAAAAGATAACAAGGAAATCTTTCCAGTTACTTGAATTATGTTTCCGTCAAATATTTATAAAAAAATAGATAATAGATTAATATCCTTTCACAGAGAAATTTTACTTTCAAGAGAAAAAGCGTTGAAAATTAATGTAGAATTCCAACATAGATAAAATATAATTAAATTCAATCTAAAATAATGCAGGATTCAGAGATTCATAAGAATAACGTAGATTAAATTTTAAGAAACTAGAATGATTTCTTACATACAACAGAATAAAACACGAAACATGAAATAATATTTCGAGATAAAACTTTTAGATGTAAAAAAACCTATCCAGGACACCTTGGTCAAAATAAGGATGAACATAAAAGAAAATAACATTTTTAAATTAATTTATATAACTGTATTATTAAATCAAAAAGTAATGTCTTATAAAAAATATTTATATACGAGTATATAAGATAAATAAAAGCATAATAATTTACTTAAATAAATTTACTTAAATTCGTACCTTGGTTTTTCTTGCCGCAGGACTTTCGTGGAAAATTTAATACCTGTTCTTTATTCCTTACTTATGTGGTACGCCTTTATAATTTAACGCAACCGTAAGGAAAATAAACTTAGCTCAACATCCATTGATGGCTGAACATTGTTAATTGTAACTTTTAGAAACCTAAAATTAAAGAGGGATATCATGTTATGTCGGCCCCTATATTTTCATTTTCGCCGATATCAAAGCTATTTTCAAGCAGCACAGTTAGGGGCTTTTTCTGATGACATTCATTGTTAACAAATTATCATTTCCAAATTAGGGCTAAAATCAGGAGTGGCAAGAGTGACGAATCGTAATCAAGTGAAATTAAAACTATCGAATATTATAGGATAGTAAGGAAATAATGAAGATTATATTATGTTTTCTACTATACGTCTATAAAATTTTCCTTTATTTCCTACACATCATTTTTATTACTATGTTTAAAATAATTTTTATCATTATGTTAAACAAACTAGATTAATCACCATCAGCTAGCCTGCAGTATATTAAATTTCGACCTCCAAGATATGAATGATAAGACTCGACATCTATCTTTCCGGGAATTAACTCGGGAACTACGCGGATTACTCTCCGGACGAGTAAAGTTATAACATTAGGGAGCACGGTTTTGAATCCTTATCGTGCATTAAAATTTGGCCTCCCTTTGAATTCAACTCGGCCTCTCTAAGCGTATCGTTGCACTGAATGGAGATTTCGTCTGAGGCACCTCGCGATCGCATCTCTAACGGCATAAGGTCCATTTCCTTCCACCCGTTTCGTCCTCAAAGCTACTAGCAAACGCATTCGCCTCATTTTCTCTCAACTTCTTTTTCCCACTTTCCTACTTTGCTTCAACCTTAATTCGCCGTTTACCGCAAGCTGCGTCATCAAGGTCTCGCGTTCAAATGTTCCAGATAAACCTAAGAGAGAAGCGAAAAATAGGATTTCGTACGCTTTTAAAATCGCCTAAAACGGACGCGAACGCCGTCCTGCGAGACCTCGGAGATTTTACTTATTAATTAAACTCGCACGCGTTGCGACCATGAGACCGATGGGGAATTTGTATTCTACGGCGGAGAGAATACGCGAGTCTATTCAAACAGAATGAAGGGCATTAGATTTAAATTACCTACGGGACGCAGCCTCTCAAAAGGAAGATCCGTTACAAGATTAATGCGGAGATTGAAGATCGGAAGGCAGAAATTAATTAATCGGGCGTAACATAAATTAAGGCTCTGAATGTGCACGATTGTTCTGTTAAGAGGATAGTTAAATTATCCGACGACATTACCGGAAATTAATCAGATACCTGCAGAAAGGAAACGAAGAAAAGTGCATGCCTCCATCTGGTTGATAAAATAAATCATTACTTCGTGATTTAAACCAAGATTCCTTAATTAAGGTATCATTGGAAGTTATTGCTGATTCCTTATCTTGCTTTTCCTTTGAAACCATAAATCATTCAGTCAAGCTCTTCCGCAAGCCATAAGATGAGAAAACATACGACTTTACATTTCTTGCATTAAGAGTCGTTTCCCATTGCGAGAGATTTCATAGATAATGTTTTCCACTAATCACTTACGAGACGAAATCTCGAATTATCCATAAATCTGAGGTCAAATATCATTATAATGATTTGAAACAGGTTATTTTGGGGAAGGAAATTCAAAAGAAAAAAAAATAAAATAGCGATGGCAAGAGCTCCAAATGATCATTCCAATATATCAATTTTCAATAAAATAAATTCCTTTCCTAAAGTAACACATGATTCAAACAGTTTTCTTGCAGCCCAACTCTTTTCAGTAATTCATGATAAGCTGAATAAATGCATTTTTCTCTTTAACTAGCCGCTCTTCCTAACATATCAATCGCTTTTTGTTTCGCATATTTTAGGGTGATGAGATATATTCTCAATTTTCTAGCGGAAGTAGCGGAATATAAAAACGTCCAAATATTTAGTCTCAATTTTATTCATTCTTCACTATATAATTTTTCTCCATCTCAGAAAACAGAAATTATTATTTATCATGAAATAATAAATTCTCTGAAACATATGGATTACACATCATAATGAAGGATAGTGTTTATCAATTTTAAACATCTGTTTCTACGGTTTAAATCATTAATTAATTAAACTCGTTAATCAATGGAAAAAGGGCTTAGTATTTTCCACTGGTTTTTTTCCTTGTAGATTTACCGTAGGATAGCTGTATAGGCCAAAAACGGTCGCTTGGTTAAAGCAATTATGAGAAATACGAAGTCCACCATATATTATGCAATGGCTTTAAGCGAGCTAAGGTCAACCAATATTGATTACGTTATACTCGTTTTCTCACCCATTAAACGTTCTTAAATATATGTTATTAATTTTTGGTGACCTTAAAAATATAAGTTGGGAGCGATGAAGATCAATTCTCATAAGTAATAACTGAAAAACTAGTAATTTGAATAAATACTTATGGAAAACAATGCTCCTCTGTTGTGAAACAGAATATTTAACTCTTCAAAATACACGTAAAATCTGACACTTTTTCATGTAGGAAACTCTATCTTTGAGATCAATTTTTGGTTGAAAACGAGTTTATGAAAATGCACGAACAAATCTTTACGGTCCAAAATATTTCTATGCTTTAGCTATTCCGTTCTTGTGAACCTCCATTTCTCTCTCCGTTTTATGCATGGCCGCAGCTCCTTTAGCGATTCAAGGCTACGATTTGGTTCCTAGGAGATTATAGGAATTGGTCTGTGAACGATGAAAGGCGGAAGAGAGGGAAAGGGAGATAGTAATATGTACCGTGAGCGAGTTCCGTAAAGAGCCCCATAATAAGGACCGTGAGGTTAATGGGAAATAGCTTTTGCGACACAAGGGCCGTGGAATGGTTCCAGGTCTGAGAACGCAGGGCGCTTGATGAGATTCCGTGAGTCCGTCCCCTAGAGTCGTAAAAAAACGCGCAAAGAAGGCCGGATTCAGAGGAACGGGGAAATCAGTCGAAAGCTGATTGGCAGAAGCTACAGGAATTCGGATCCACTAATGCGAGCGGAGCATTTGAGAGATTATATCTTTCGAGCTGAAATGACTTACGCTGGAGATGAGTTGATAACTTTGAATTAGAGAGGATGCGGAGAAAGGTCTTCTTACCTTATTTTTATCTCAAAATAGCTTAATCCACTCGTATAAGCAATCGAGAGCCAGACTCTGTAATATTTAGCTCCCTCATTAGGAAACCAAAGGGTTGAAGCTTATCAGTCTCTATTGAAAATGAAGGGATCACTGAAAGATCTACATTACATACACTAGCAGGCTATCGTTTTTTGCTCGTTTTTTCATTAAACGGCATATGAGGTAGATATTTTTCCAAAAAAATCTACACGTATCACTGAACATTTATCCTCTTCGTAATAATATTAGTCTATCGAAGGGCTTGACTAAATGTTTTGAAAATAGCTTCACGGAAACTGGGACATTTGAATTCGAGTCCTGTCAGAATTTTATTATCTCCGTTTCTCCCTTGAAATTTTCCAAGGTGCTCGCCTTTACGCGCAGAGCCATCGTTATCTCTTTTACTTTAGAAAAGGTTTTGATTTGCTTTAGAACGATGGAAAAATAAGTGAGCACATTTTCATATTTTATTATATCCTAACTCAGACGGTGTATTTGAACGAAAAGCATATCATAATTAAATCTGTCGTTGTCTGGCTGTCTGTTGGCATGCTATCTCTTTTATGGTGGGAGAAAAGATCAAGTTTACTTCGGCCTTATGGGTTGGTTGAGCATAACAGTTAAGAAGTATAATCAAAGGATATTTTAAGTTTACTCTTTCGCGTGTTACGCGACAATCCTGAGAAGCTGTCTACACTAGAGTAAATGCACTACGGTTTTCTCTCCACATATAATTGAATTATCGTCTTCTTCCTTTAAGCACCATTTTAAAATCTAAATACTTAATGCTTAAAAACCGATATCTCAATAATAATTCTCTGCCACGTCAACAGTAACTTATGTCGAATGTAGTAAAAGAAAAGTCCCTAAATTAAAGCATGACTAAACTTATTACTAGTCTAAACCTTAATGTAAAACATAAAGGTATTGACTTGAAAGCGAGCAAGTTTCATATGACATTAAAATGAAAAACATTTATTCAAATGATTCTTGAGGTAGTATTTCCCAATCTTTATGAGAAGAAAGTGTTTTGTGTAAATAATCTCAAGACCGACACATAGAAAGCGTTTAACCCTAATTGGATATTTGGCGAAAAGTAACAGCCATGGTGCCGTGATAATCGATGGGAGAAAAGCAACAAGACTGTCGAAGTGAACATAGAGAAGGGGAATTGGGTCGGAAAACGACCATATGAGGGATGCAGTGGAAAAGAAGGAGAGTAGAAAAAGGAAGGGAAAACCTAACTCCAGAAGTGATCCCAGAGAGGGCTTAAGATCGGAGACCCACGGCTTGTGCACTTGGCGTCTTTCCAAATATTAGGCAGCAGAGTAAGCGGCGGTATCGAGAGACGGTGGAGCAGGTGTTGAGGAACGTAAAAAAGCAACATCCATAGGTGAACAATCCCTCCATTTTGGATGGACTCTCCAACTTCCAGTAGATATTAAAAATGAAACTCGGAATATACAACATGTTCGAAATATTCGATTCATCGATTTCTTCCAGAATTCATTCTTATAGGTCCATAAAAAGGATTGAAGAACTTTTTCATTTTTTAATGAGTATCTCATATAGGAAATATTCTTTATTTACAACTTACCTGTTGTAAATAAAGAATATTTCCAATATGGTAGGAACAGTTACTTTTGAAAATCCGGATGTGAAACTTTTCTACGTAGTAGTATAGTTCTAGATCACATTTCTGGATTTCTAAATCAGTATATATATTGTTTTTTACTAATCTTACAGCTATATGGCGAGCTAAAAATAAAAAAACTTAGATCATGATGAAGCTCTTATTGAAGTTTCCGTTAAATTATCTTCAGGAAGTTGTAACCTAAATTTTGATCCGTTGCATAAAAGATAAGAAATCATTGAGCGGTCTTTACTGATACTTTAAAATTAAAGTTTTCTCTCGCATAAAATGCGACGTTCATGATTATGAAGCTGTATTGATTAAAATTTTCAAATTCCTCTACAGATTGAATGCTTTTAATAAAAGAGTTACTTAACTTCAGCTTAAAACTTTTAAGCCAAGAACCGTCTCATCTGACAGCTACCTTTAAATAATTTAACTAGAACGCAGGGAAGTGGATCGTGAGAATTCCCTGAGGATCTTTTACAAGTGTCTAAGTTTTCAATGATGCGATCACAATGTCACTGTCCTTAGCGAGTATTGCCAGGAGGGTAGCGCGAATGGGCACGCTGCAGATGAGGAAGGAAATAAGAGAATGCAGCTGGATCACCGGAGTTGCTACGCGGAGAACTGCAGGACCCCTAGAGATCCTGAGGTGCCTCGTGAACTGAATACATGAAGGCAACACGGGATGAGAATGGGTCAGTCGGAGAGTAGATACCACCAATTTCCTTCCCTTGGATTCCTTGCAAGAGCGTAGGTTTCAATATTTATGGGTGACAAGACAAGCAGCGCCAGTAATCTAATGAAGCCTTACGTTTTCCGAGGAACGCTTCAGTTGGTAATTTAAGGCTTCGCTGTTTTATGCACGAGAAGGATTAAGCTTGTGAATATTACAGAGATTTTTATTCAAAGGGATTTAAGGACAAATTTTCCTCTAATCACTTTCTCTAACGGATACTTTGAACGGGCTTCTATGCAATCTTAATGATATTTCATCGCAAAGGCACGAGATTGCAGATAGACTAACTACTTAAATCCAATGCGATGATTATCTTACCATTTTATTTTCAGATTTAATAATAACTTTGGAGACAATAAGCATCTTAATAGTTTATAACTATTGCAATATATTTGCTAGTATTTGGTACTGTATTCTTAAATTAATGACAGTTTGCAGGGTGATTGAAATGACTGCGGATAATTTTGTCATTTTCATAACAATGTGCCGATTTCTATCTTTGATTGCGAAATGTAAACGAACAGCTCTAAAAATATCAAATGAGTATTATAATAATATAATTCGAATATAATTCGAGAGAATAATATATTCGCCTTATTCCGTAATGAAAATGAAACTGAGTAAATTGTTTTATGTTAATTTAATTAAATGAACTAAAAATAACTTAAATAATCTATAAATTGCCCGAAAATAATTAGAATTTGATTAAAATTCCATGATATTCGGACATAAAAAACTAAGAATTCAAATTACCACTGCAAATATTCAAATTTCCGAAATCACACTTTCAAATATCCGAATTCCGCGAGCACCCGCAAATCATGCATTCGACATTGAACTCATAACAATGGAAATTAAAAATGCGATTACAATTTTCACCCTGATGTAATTGTTTAATTAAAACCTCTATTCCTGCAAATTATCTCATCCACATCGAATATAGAGTAGGAAATTAGAGAGCAAGCTATGCACTACTTTAATCTTCAATCGACACATTTTATTCGCCTAATAATAGTACTGAATATTTTGGTTGTTTTTAGCTGAAAGATAGGAAAAAATACGGAACGAAGGGAAAACATTAAAGTCGATGTAAATCACTCACAGCAAAGCCTCAATCATAGTCCAACCGTCCAACAAGTCCTATGACACACAAACTTAGACACAATTTTACGTAGTCTATGTTCCAGAACATGCAATGGGGTTCATATATATCCTTAGTATAGTAAGGGCTTAGTAAGTCTCCTCGGCCATCGCAGCTGCGAAGGAGAGGAATGGAAGCCAACAGAGTTCTCGTGGGAGTGATTCCGTCGCCTCTCCTATCAGCCGAGTGAAGGATTTACGATCGAATCTCTCTCTCTTTTGCAACCCCTTACGCATTCCAAAAGCCCTGTTAATATAGAACTGCGGAAATGAGAGAAGGCACCAAGTATCCGATATTAGACGAAGCCGGAAGTGAGATATTTACGAACGAAAGAGCGGATCGTGAATATTTGTAACTCATTATGGTGCAGAATCATTTTAGGGGGTATGTTTGAATGTAGGACAATTTTAAAGGTAAAGTCTTTCGATGAATGAGGTCAAATGGCGAAAATCTATTAAACTATTAGCATGCTAAATTTTAATGGCTCATTGAGGACACTAACCAAGTAAACACGGCTGCTGACAGGCAAGGTTCATCGAAGTAAGGTAGTATTTCAATTAAAACAATTTTATTAAATTCAAAGGAATAAGTGGCGAAAAAGTGTTAGGTGAATTTAAACATATGGACGTGAGCTTAGGTCCTGACAGTTTTTTTTTCATGTCTGGGAATACTGGGAATAATGCACTAAGCCGACAGATTTTGAAACAGTATTGAGATCTCTTATATTCTTATCGGACTTAATTGATAGGGGTAGTTATGTTAGTAAATAGCAAAGAAAAGTGCAAATAAAAGTTTAAATACAGAGATTTTGGTACCGAAGGTCCTTTTTCCCATCAGACTATGATCCAAATTTTACAAGGTAATTATTCTCCTCCGGTTACCTGCCTATAACCAACCAAGAACATCTCGAATATGATAGTGTAATGAAAGAGCGAGTCAAAAAGAAACAAAAAGAGGGATATTACCCTTATTTTATCCTGGACCTCGGGCAAAGCCCCCCCGGAAATATAATCATCCTCTTTGTTCTCCTTTGCTTTTTCCGCCGCGAGTGACTCTACTGTCATCCGAAACACGCTATTTAGGACGCCGCATGTTCAGGGATTTGATGGCGACACCGTCGGATGGCCAAAGGCGTCAAAAAGGTCAGTGTTGACATAAGACTACTTCGAATAAAAACAGAAAAGGCGTTAGAACGAGGAAAGAATTCCGTCTGTACAGGAATAGGATATCCTTACCTCTCCTCCGAAGATTTCCTCCAACCGTGGGATAAGGCCTCACTCAAATATTGAAAACCTCCGCCCTGACTACTCCGGGGACATGTTCTTTTCGGCAGCCCACAGTCCACTCTCTGATATCCCATCCACGAAAAATTGAGGGAAAGAGAAGATTTTGGAGAGGTAATAAAATTTTCAAACGGTTCGGTATGCTAAGTGAGCCAAACTAGGAAAATCAATGGTTTTTGAGCTAAACGGAAAAGTCAGTAACGATGAAAATTGGTAAATGATCGACTCTTCTATATTTAGGACATAACCGAGTTAAAGAAATACAATCTTGGAATGATAAGTGCAGATTCAAGGGAATTACGGAAAAGAAGAAAAGCAATTAGGGTAAATTAAAAATGACGGGAGATAAGAAAGTGGGATATATGCTAATGGAAAAGAGGGTGACGTGTATAGGAAGAGATATAAAAGAGCATTAAAAGAAGAAAGGGGCGAAACAAAGCGCGTTTTATGAGTCGTAAAGGAGGAATACGACTTATAAAGAGAAATTAAATATAGAAGAGAAGGCGGGATACAATTCCGCGATGCTATATTTCTTTCATTCTTTGCTTGCCGCGAGGATTCGCAGAATGGAAAACGCCTTTGTCGTTTGTACTGAGGGGACGAGTTTCAGAAAAAATATTTGAATATTCACTTCGGAAATTTTTGAACGCAAAGTGAAGAAAAACGGTGTGGCGGAAAACAATAAAACTTGGTTAGAAAGTAACTTCTTCAAAACCTATTTTAAAAGAGAACAATATTGAAATTGAATCTTCTAAAAATATCGAATAGTTTAATTAAAAGCACAATTAGAATTTCTTTCGCTAATTTTTGGGAAATGTTACCGGTAATTATAGAAGTCATATTTGTAAAAAAAAAATTCGCTATTTATCAATATTCACTATTTAGCAATTTAATATTCATCAATGAATTTTTCCATGTTTTCCATTCCATTTATATACATTTTAGACAGTATACGGAAGAGGATACGAGTACTCTATTTAATTCTGAAAATGATTTATTAACGTATGCTATGACCTCGTATATTACTAAAGACAGCAAAAGTCTGGCTAGGCTATAGTATTCATTTCTGCCATAAGAAACAGAAAGCAAGTCAAGCAATATAAGAATGGCATAACGCCTGATATACGGGCCAAAAGAATACATACCTGTCAAGCTGGTTGTGGGACTAAAAGGGGCAGCCGTTATTCTGAAATTCTTACAAAAACTTAGGGGCTCCCACCAGAAACCGATCCTAGGACTGCTTTCACTAAAGGTAAAGGCTACTTACTTGGCTATCCGCCTATATAAAATACTCGTTGAAGTGCCCATCGATTCTTAATGTAGTATTAATGCCTAATACATAAGGTCACAAACTGAAACTTACAACGAAAAGCACAATTAGTCACTTCATTATTTTGTCCTATTTTACCGGAGACATCCCCGATCTGGAGATATGTTCCTCCTCAAACTTACAGTCCATCTCAATTTAATACCATCTCACTTTGAAAGAAAAACGGTACATTCAGAGTTATAAAAGAAAGACATTTCAAAAAAAATTAAATGACTTCCCGACGCCACTCACAATATAGAAGCTACCTACTTATTAAATTCGCAAAAATGGATTAAATAACAATTTTAGCTTTACTATAAAATGACGAGATCTTATTTCTTCCCAGATATCGTTTTCTTTGAATTTTATGCGTGAATGATGAAAGAAACTTATGAGCTCATACTTCCAGTGAGGAGTTTCAGTTTTCGTAATACAAAAATATTCCGTTCCAAAAATTAACACACAGCAGGGTATCTGAGGAAAATCCATGTAAGATCAGAAAAGAATTCTGTAAGAAGACTCAAGTAACAAAACACGGATATCAGTAAACATACTATTACGTAAGCATCGGATGTCAACTGATACGCGTATTACCCTAAGATTCGAGTTTTTTGAAGGCCTCAAAATTTCACAAAATTTTCGTATACTTTACGTAAATTCTCGAAGTTATGAATTAAGAATATTCCACGACAAAAATAAAAATCGTTCCCCAATTTCTTTTTATTTTGACGCGTCTGCTGATCCTGCACGACCATTCTTTCTGATTGATTTTTACTAAGAAATAGGCCCTGCAACGAAATATACACTTCACATGTATTCATTATGGCAATCTATCTCAAATATCTTGATTTGAACCCAATATAATTGGCGAATAAAACTATGAAAGTCCTCATTTCCTGGTCTCAGGGTGGGGGCATATATGCAAAGTTAGACAAACTTTATAAATGCCTTTTAGACCTTTATTTAATCATAAATGTAAACTATAAAAAGCAATCCCATGCGAAAACAAATCCAATCATCTAAACTAACCAAATGGAAATTTTCACCTTTATATTCAAATCATGAGTTATTTAACAGATCACCCTCTAATAAATTTTATTCTATAACAAGAAATCCAGTCTTGTAGAATTAGGTACGTAAAAAATCTATGAGAATCCCCATTTGACTGAGAGAAATGCATTTAAAATTCATTTAAACCTGCGGTTATACTTACCTATCCAACATTCAGCAAAATTATGTCAGAAGTAACATATGATTTAATTTAGGTATAAGTTATCTCTACGCAAAATCTGCATTCATTCTCCCGACTAATTTATAAAGGATGAGCCAAGTCTTCCACGGCAGGAGGGGATAATTGAAAAGGATGACATTCATAGATTCATTATAAAGGAAGGGATAAAAGCTAAAAGGAAAATAGAGTCTCGGAGATAGAATGAAGCATATGACAGAGAATAACCAGTTTTAAGATGGCGCAGTTATATTTTTTAAGAGACAATTGATAGCACAAATAAAACAATGGGTACTAAAGTATGGCCTTAATTGTTACATTTGTGTGAATAAAGAAAGTCTCTCAAAAATTCAGTGCAATACGAGAAATCTGAACATCAAGCTAAGAAAACTGGTCGTCTACTCAACCTTATCTTCAGAAATTTCATCAAGCAGCACGAAATTTAATGCAGGCTTCTGGACGCCTCAAAAGCTCTGAAATTTCAAGCCATTGTCCATCCGCTGAAATAATCATTCCTTTTCTTCGAAAAAGTTTTTCCTTGGCTCTTCCTTTGGAGGAATTCATTTGAATGCAATGCAAATCATTTACAGAGGGAGGGAACAAAAGAAGGAAACTTTTCCAAATATCACTCAGACTCGGAATATGGATTCTCTCAACAGCGAAGTGACGTTTCTTGCATAAAAATTTTCATTGAGTGATTATCATGAATAATGCGGATTTTGGTTAAAGAATACTCAAATTTTACAGAAAAATAATCTTTAATAGTGTTTAAAGCTTCGAAAACTTTATAAGAGAATTCTTCCATGAATTTAAAAACAAAAAAAGAAAATAAAATCAATTCATTTAAAAGAGTAGAATTTGAAGCAAAAATGTATGCTGATACTTACATCAGTGAAACTAAGCGTTAATTTACAAAAAGTCACGTTTAAATTGAGAAATTGATTTTATTTGCTGGTATTGAATCCAATCAACCGTTGTAAACAATGTATTTAACCTATTACAAAATTCCGGAATACGATTATTCACTGTGTAATTGAGATTAAGATATCTTTTCGAGATATTAAGTGAATTTCTCTCTTGTTCTAAATATATAGTCGGATATTTTCATTGTTAGAAAATTCTAAGTGAATTATTTTGTAGAGTTTACAATGTCTTCATGTCACTTGTTTTAAGGAACTATTTATCGTTATTTTTTTCATTAACGGGTTAATTTAAGCATTCTATAATGTTACTGAAATGAAAGAAGACATGAATTTTTTACTCCCTGGAAAGGCGAAAGTTTTCCCATTAGATATCTTCGTATCAATCCGAAAAGTAACTCACTTTCCACTATTGCGGGATCCACCAACAACTTCTTCCATTTCAGAGTTGAAATGACTTAGATTTCGGTCTCAATGCAAAGGTCACAAAGCACCGGAACAAACTTCTTTTAAAATTCCTTTCTTGTGCTTTTATTGAACCTGTTGAATAATAAGTATCAAGTATTCTGGACACGCTTCCAAAAACTTTTCCAAGTTTTACATGGCCTTCATATGAAGCCTGGGGAAAGTTTGGACAAGCCGCCTGCGGTAATAAATTTTTCATTGAACAGATTTACAATTTCAAAATTACCCATCTGTGAATCGTTTTCAGCATTTTCTTATCAAATGAAAGAAAATGAAGATCTCTACTGAATACTTCCGTCCTCAGTTTAAGAACAGCACAAAACTCAGAGAAAGATTTAATGACGTTCGATTTGCTTCCTTTATTTTTAGTTAAATCTTAACTAGCTAGGACATTTAACATACGATAGATATTAGATATTTGAGAAAAGGTTAAAAGAAAAGGTTCATATATTCAATGGTGAAGATTAAACAAGTATCAGAAATAGCGATAAATGATAAACGCTATCAAATTAATTTGGAAACTCAAGGAAGTGGGTTAGCTTAACTATCTTCTAGAATATAATTTTCGTTGTGGGTAAGAAGCGTTTAAAATGATTAAAATCATTTGTCGCTTTTCAAATTAAAGCGAAGATCTTTGTTTAATCAATTACAAACCTATATAACTAATGAAGCTTTCCTTCTGGTGAAGTTTTTAGAGTAAATTTCCATAGCGGATATTCATTTAATTTTTGCTATCAGAAAAATCTCCGAACAGAACTCGAAATTGTATTCGTTCCTCATCATCGCGACCTGTATAGAAGTGAACAAATATACTGGTCTTTGATTTAACTGGGTGACGCAGGTTTTGATGCTTGAAATATCTTGAGAGTTGAGACGACTTGGAAGAGAATGGGGAATATGAGAACAGCCCCGGCCTCTTTTAAGTCATGCAGTTATGTTGATACTTAATTAAGTAACCTGTCACCGGATTCTATTTGTTCCTAAATTTAAACATTAGGAAACGTCTTCTTCAATGATAATTTTTTCCTACCCCCAGAATTGACTCGAATTTTAGACTTATTGTTTTAGCTAGTTTTAATTTAGTTATTTAGTTTTTAGCTTTGTTTTAATAAGTACTTTTCTTACAAGAAGTAAAAAGTAACGTATTTTATCCTCCTAATTATGTGGCGAACTTTCCTACCAAGAGTACAAAAAATAGCACATTTAGTATCGCGTCATTTTGAAATTCTTTCCATTAGTTCGTTTATCTTCTGCTGAGAAATTTTCTGTTTGCTGGCATGTTTCTGATTATTAAATTAGCCTTTTCTCTTAGATATTCCGCCAACAATTATATAATTTCCTGTCCAATTACCTCCTCATCTTAAATACGAATGTTTCTTCTCTATCTTCTGAGGTACATCTCCATGCAACTCACACACAGGATCCTTTTTCAAAACCCTACTTCATATGAGCGAACACACGTGAATGGAATTTTAAAATATGCACATACGGATTTCCTCCCAGTTTGCTTTTGCGTACTCTTTCGTTTACACGCGTGTGTATTCCTGAAGCATATAATCGCACATTTATATACACAAATGCGCAAGCGTACGCAATGCATGTCTCATCTCGTAGGGCATAATCCCTTTCCTCCGTCTTCCCTACGGAGGAGCCTCAAATGGTTTTGTAGTTTCATTCCAGTCTACTTTGCCCTCTCTAAAACCCCTTAGAACATGTTCCCTCAGCGTCAACTTCGTGTTCGCCTCTCCGAGAACGAGGCACTTTGCTTGTCAACGAGCATAAGGGGGAAAATAAATGAAAATAAGTGTGCACGTGAGCCGAAGTCAAAAATAAAAAAAGGGAAGAGACAAAAGGGATGGATGGGACGTAAAAAATGCGGGAAATGGAATTTCGCGGCATAAACGATAAACTCGAGTGGAAAAACGGCTTAAGGTCGAGAATCAAAAAGGGGTTCGTAGAGTGCAGTCTTTTATTTTTGAGGCAAAAAAGTTATTCGACGGGTCGAGGGAAGAGAGAGACGAATTGTATTGGCGAGAAAATATATTCCATTCTCATTTACGGATTACCGTTTTAAAAAATTTATAACGGCGGTTTTCGCGAACGAAAAACGCGGAGATAAGCGCTTCGGCAAAATAAGAGAACGATGTGGATATGGCTCCGTATCAATAAAAGAGCGTTCTTTGTATAAACACAACGTTGTTTAAATATGCTTGAATAAGCACAGACTGCAGAGACGGAAATATTGGTCCGTTCAGCTGGTAGCAGGTGTGCCACGAAGAAGCCTCCGGTCGCCGATTTTGTTTTCCGGCTATTTTATTGACATAAGGCGTCTCTTAGGTAATAAATTCAATATTTAAAACAATAACTGAAAAATCGTTGATGTAGTTTATTATATTATTTCGTCACAGGCAAATAATTAAGATTATTTTTACTAAGGAATCTAAAGCCGGTTTATTATCACAAGTATAACACTAAAAATCAACGACTCAGGAACATGGAAAATTCGAACAAATTATAAACATTATAAAATATTTCTGATATTTTGCTTAAATACATTTAAATGATCTATCTTATATTCATGAGCTGATAGCTCGGATTCAGAATTTGCGAATTAAGGCTTAAATTAAATAGCAGTGTAAGATAGATGCGTATGCTAATGCCTTTCACACACTGACCTTATATGCCATTTTTAAAAAGGACTGATAAAGCTTTTTTTGCTACATATATATCTACCCTAATGTGTCTAAATAAATTGTTAGGGGTCGATTCGAAGTCGAGAATCGATTGTAGGCAATGGAAAAATGTAGATTTAAATTTATTACCACATTAATTAAAAAAGAAAAGTAATTACAAATGGTTAAAGATTTGAGAGAGATTAGCTTTTCTCGGAACTATAATCATTTCTGATTTGTCTTCCCCATCGCGATCTACAATAAGTCCTTTTTCTTGCTCATCCCACTCAGTTACGAAGATGAATTCAACAAACCATAGCTTTCTTAAAAACGACACGTTCCATCTGACTTTAAGTAGTAGAGAGTAAAGTCTTTAAGTAGAGTAGATTGAGTAAAGTCTTTAAATAAAGAGAAGATTATATGAGAGCGACTGTCGAAGCAGAATTCCTTTTCCACGAAGATGAGTACTGACAAAACTGGCATTAATGTAAAATCTATTATGGTTTAGTAATTATCATATTCGTATTTAAGACGAAATTTCACATGAACCCATTCCATCCAGTTTGCTGTGAAATTAGTTATCCAGTATTTGCTACTTCTAATTCCTTATTTTAATCGATTGAAAAACATTGTCGAGAAAGCTTCACAAGCTTAAGGTTGAACTTATATTAACAAACTACTTCAAGCACATAAATAGAGGTACTTCAGATGGACCGGACTCTCAAAACCGGCACTCCGCAGTAAAGAAGAGGACCCACTCGAAGTTTACTAGCTCGTGAATGTGACTGCAATGAAAATAAAAAAGACAGCTTGTACTCACCCGTGTATTCAGCACTCCTGGAGTGAAGAAGCATGTCCGAGCCTTTCCTTCCTCCGCCAGAAGTGACACTCACGTAACCGCCACCTCCATAAGGCACCTCTCCTGATACGCCAAACGGCTGGTGATACATTCCAGCGACGCCCACCAGCTTCTCGACGTCCGCGTCTTCACCAGACACCTGTCCATAGACGTCACCATTGTTGTTGGCCTGTTGCTGCGGATGGAAGGGTTGGGGATGGAGGAGTATAGGGGGTTGACCCCCCACAGAAGAGCCGTTGAGCGCGAAGAATTCCTAACACGCGCCATAATGTTTTGTTCGAGTTAAGGTTTAAGTGTACCAAGAGACAGGGAATGTACCCAAGTATCATTTGGGGAAAATGGTTGAAAAGGTTAAGTGCACGAACGAATGGGGGAATTTATTTGCGAGGATAGTGATTCGAGGATTAGGGAAGGGAAAGAGTAAAGCGATATATCGTGAACGGTTAGTTGTTGCAATTTTATTCGTTTGGAGCGTGAGGTATGAATTGGAGTGAACAGTTGGCGAAAATTATGGGATTTCCAGAGAGGGAAGAGTTCGGTGGTCGGAAAATTGCGGTGGTATATTCGGATTAAAAGGAGGGATTACGTAAACCGAAATAAATTCCAGTGATTGAGGTGATATTTTCGTGAGTGGAGCACAAGGGATGATCAATAAATTAAAAGAGGTCGTATTAAGTGCCGTGGATTGGCCAAAGGTGTTATAGTGGTAGAGAGCGAAGCGAGGGTAGAGAAAGAGAAAAGAGTGCAAAAAAGGGTGTTACTGAAGCAGTGCAATAAAGCTCTAGCGCATTAATACATATATCACAACAGACGAGGACAATATTATTAAATGGGTGCTTATGGCTATTATTAAATGACGTTTGAAGCAGGGTTAAATATAAGAGAGGAGGTCAAATAAGTACATATATTCTAGCAACCACAAGATTTAACCAAAGCTCTAGATATTCATACGTAAGTATAGATCTCTGTAAAACACAATTACATGTTATCGCCTTTTCATATTCCTACATAAGAATATAAATACTCGGTCTTTCTTCAAAAGACTTAGTACTTGTGGTTAAGGGTAAACAGCTTCATTGATACCCATCACGAAAGCAGGAAAATTCAATTCCCCAATCAATATTACATATATTACTTAATAATAATACATCGTAAAATAATTAAATTGCAGTCTTTTATAAAATTAAGACAGGCAAAACTCTGCGCTTCATAGATAAAATTAAAACTTACTAAAATTACATAGCAAGAGTTACATAAAAGCAATGGATTCGGATAGTCACTAAATAACCTATAATTAATAGTTAAATTCTTATGATTCCGAAAATTAGTATGATAGAAACATACTTTTATTTCACATTTGAAACGACAAATGGGATTTACTAATGGAATAATATTTTTCTTACGTAAACGAACGACGTAAAATCTATTTAAAGGATGAACCCCAACACATCCTCTGGTGATGAGAAAAGAAAACAACTTTTCCACCACCAAGAGGGTTAATATTAAACAGAGCGATTCACACACAAAGAATTACAGAGAAAACACAGACCACATTAAAAGAGACACAAGATATTTACAAGATCCTCCTCCCAAGACACTAAAAATTTCACCCAACAATTACAACACCAGCAGAGCAGTTATTTTGTTTTACACCACCACCAGATGTTAAGATTTGTATGTAGCAAGAAAAAACACCGCATTTTCGTTCCATTCTAAATCCGAGTGTCCTCAGGCTATTCAACGTGGCGCTGATGTTTTGATAAAGCATCTAACTTTAGTGTTCCTTGAAATAAGAATTTCGAGAATCTCATTCTCTACAGTAGATTTCAAATCTAATTTCCTGAAACATAAAAACATTTCAAGCAAGAATAAAACTTGATTGAGTAAAAATCCGTTCGTGATATCGTGAGTGAATATCTTCTACTGCTAAAGAATGTAATATATATCTATCTAACGCCGCTGCAGGAGTTATCCAATGACGGGGATTCTCAGGGAACGGAACGTGCATTACAAAGATTATGACACACTCGCGAAGCGTAGATGAATTTTAGCTATAATAGTAAGGCAATGGGAAATTAAACTGGAGAGGCAAATGGCATGGAGTGGGCGATGGGTCGATGTTGTTAAATCAGCCGACGGCCAAAGCCGTGAGTGGCCCGGAAATTGGAGGAGCAGTTTGAATGCATAACAAATTCTACCGTATGACGCTTTTCGGTTTAGTGCTACGGGAAAAAGAAACGTCATAGTTGATTTGAATTGAAAAGGGGAAAGACAAAAATGAATGGTAAAATTGGGAGCGAATTGACAGAGTAACTGATGTAAGAGGAGTTGAAGGAAATTTTTAAATATTTTACCGCGAATAGCTGCGTGGAATCAATAAAGCCTTCCAAAGTAAAAATACAGTAACTTTAAATCATATCAAACAAACTAATTTGTCATGTAGTAGTAATTAGTCTAATTCAGAGATACTGCATCCAGGGGGATTCAGCTTGCTATACATTATGCATAATACGCATATGCGTACACAAATATATTGCACGAGTTAATACTGTAGGCTTTTTGTGAATATCTTGTTTGAATTGTATGTTTGCGATTTTCTAAAGTTAGGCTAAGATTAGATAACCAAAATATGTGACATACTTCTGTGAGGTAATATTGGCAACATAAACTACATATTTTTTTAAATTGAAAATGTTCCGTGTGTACGTTAGCAGAAAATGCCATGATTGAATATAATGGATTAAATACAATGAATAACGTTTGTTTTAGTAAGTAATTTATACCGAAACTTCCTCGATAAGTCTTTATCAACTAGTTTGAGATTTTATTACATAACAATAGCAGACGAAATGAAGAAATTGGGGAATACAGCAACAAATATTTCCATTTCGATATTCATAGATAATTGCAGATTAAAAGGTATGCTTTATTGCTTATTAAAAGGTATATGCTTCGTGTAAATTGATAGACTGTGCGTTATATTAGTATGAGAGAAAGCTAAAAGCGCCAATTACTTCACTATATTTTTGTTTTTAGAGATAGAATTTTTTAATTCTATATTTCCAAATTTCTTGTAGTAAGAAATCCATTGTACGAATATAACTATACTCGAAATGAAATCAATAAAGTTTAAATGAAATAAAGTGGCGATTCGTATAAAACTAATTTAATTTTAATCTTGACTATCCGAATATAAATTAAATTAGGACGATATAAGAATGACGCGGAATTGAATTCTGTGTAGCGCATTCCGATAGCAATGGAATGCACGCGAAAAAAATGCTGTTGAATTCCATTTTAATCTTGATGCGTTATTTTGAAGTTTTATTTAATGAGAATATACACTCTGGCTCCTAAATTTAAAAGGACCAAAAGTTGTTATCCTACCGTACATTATCATCGGCACTTTTTAATCAATATTGAAACTAAAATTGGTACTCTGTCACTCAAACGATGATTATCCAATTAAAAACATAATATTTCATTCGTTTTTGTTAAATGTTTGATTATTAAATTTAATAAATGTGAGAGATATGCATTTAATATTAGTCGCATAAATTTTGATAGTCATTGATTCGCTTTGGATACCAGCATGAAAGTAATACACAAAAATAACAGGAATTTTGTACATAATATAAAAGAAAGCTAAAGAAATTAAAAATCTTATAGTGACGATAAATACTATCTCTGATGATAAGGAACTAATCCATTTCAAAATACATTAAATAAACAAACACGAGAGATTCATAAATCGCATTAAAAACTTTAAGTTAATTAGCAGATTTTCTAAAGGTAACACTTTCCGAATAGTTAATTAATTAAAATAGATGTGATAATCAATAACTGGATCAAAACTCGGTTCATATCGGCTTATGATCAATCGAAGTAAAATAATGTTTTCTCAAATTTTGAACACACTTTAAATTCCGTCTAAAATTTTAGGTAGCATATGATCACAAAGAAACAGACGTAGCAGAACAATATGTTGATTGCAAGTGTATAATCTCCATACGGTAAATTTATGTGGCAGCATTCTTCGTCAGCAAAGTAAAATATTTCAATACCATAGTAGGTGTGGAAGAAATAAGAATTATTTTAGAGTTTCAAGAAAGAATTCAAAATATCTAATCGTTTCAGAACGAAGAAATGAACATTCAGTTAAATTTTGGTTAAATGGAAGAGAAAACTGTATAGTCTCAATTTCTCCCAAAATAAAGACGAAATTATTTATACATTTTAAGTTTACTGTGTAATTTTATAATTTTTCTTTGAAGAATTTGGATTTGGATGCAGGGTTTTTGAAACATTCCTTCATCAGTACTTTTTATTGCCGAAGACATTCAATTAAAGGTAAATGATTGAATTGCTAGAATTAGATTAGATAATTAATTAAACCGCGATAGTTCTTAATAAAATGTGTACAGTTTATTTTAATATAATTAAATTGATGCAGAAAATCTTAATTCCTGAGAAATTTTCCTCTCATTAGGCTTTTAATTAACTTTGCCATCGAGCTGATAAAATCTAGCCATTCAAAACCATATAATCTAGTTAAAAATTCCATCTAAGATTATACGAACAGAAATTTCCGAAAAAATCACAAAGAATTCCGCAAAGAAGACGATAATGACTGCGATAATTATAGACAACCACAACGCAAACCATGAAAATAGCTCGACGAAACTTATTACCTTCCTCCAAAGTACCCTCATGAGAGAAATGTGCAACTAATAAAGTCAATAATGACGATTAAGAGGTGGACGAGAGAAAGTGAGAAATATCATACCTTTTGGGAGGTGGAAGCATCAGATTACTAAAGAAATTAACCTATGTGAAAGGATGATGGGAGTTCCGTGGTTTTAAAATCACCGTGAAAAGGCAAAGGAGAAGGTAGGTGAGAGAGAAAGAAAAGGAGAGAAAGGTAGAGGAGGTCACAGTGCCGCAGGGCACGATGTTAAGGGGACGGCCAAAGGGAGATAAGGGAAAGAGAGGGGAGGAAACTGTGTTAATTTCCGTTGAGGGGAAAAGCGCATGATGTGGGCGGCGATGGAGGGAGATAGATGCATTAGTGAGGAGGGGAAGATGACATCGCAGACCAGAGAATAACACGATAGAGAAGAACTGGGGTGGGGGAAAACGAAAAATATCGCGAAGAGGAGGGAAATGGAAGGAACCTCCATTTTTTCGTGAGAGTCAAAAAAGAGAGGGGGTGAAATTCGGGCGCTAGCTATTAAGATAAGCGCTGGAAGTAAAGCTGATGTGCCAGAGATTTCTGCTTCGCTCCCGCATTTTTTATTCCCAAACCTTTTTCTTCCCCTCACATCTCATCTTCGCTCCCTCATCTTTACATCGCGGTGGGAGCTTTTTACTGAGTGATGATGGCTGTGGGTTGGGATTTCTCCCTTACATGTTTTCGCCACCTTTTCGTGCACGTCAACCCCATCCGTTACCTCTCTCTTCCCTGCCGGCTCTTCACTGTTTCTTCCCCGCCGTCGAGGCCACATCTTCCGCCGATGAGAGCTCGAATTCAGTGGTAATCTCGTTACGAGAGTAGAGGACATGAAAATATCGAGGATGGGCCAAGAACTACAGAGGTAGGAAGAGGCTATTTACACAAACCGCGGACTCTCGATTTCCTGAGCAAACGTCGTTTGAATCAATTAGAAATTAACTCCCGTAATCACCGCTGCTTGTTTGTCCTCTTGACTTTTCCTTTTTTCCTTCTCGCTAGACTGACGAAAAAAATAAAGGAGCCGTTAATTGAAATTCTTCGTAATCATCTTTTTTCTCTGATAACTCGGTGTTGCAACTTAGCAGCGATTTTCAATTTTTATAGGTTAATTATATATATATTTTATATATACTTTTATATTTATCTATAATTACGAGTTCCTTTTAAATATTAAGCTCCTGCTTAATACTTGGATTATTATGCATTTTAAAGAAGATAAAACATGAATCCTTTCATTGCCATCCTTTCATTGCTATCCTTTCATTGCCATTTCCGCGAAGTATTAGAGAAGCGAACAGCAGTCAAAGGTAGATAGGTTTTCGGTGTTTCACACCCCCTGCCATGCGCCAGTGGCGGTTAGCAGGGTCCTTATGTAAATGTAAATTGCTAAAATAATCAAATATGCAATGATATGTATTTCATATTATCTATTTGTCCATCCCCCAAACTCGTTCATTCTGTCAAACTGAATTGAATTACTGTGATAAAAAATATAGCATCGCTTAAATAAACATTGAAAACTAAAGAATCAATAAAAACTTGAAGGAATCGAAAAAAATTCGATCTTCAGCATCCACATATAATTAATATTTTGATTAAAAGAATTTTCTAATCGCATGATCCATTTTTCCTCTACTTCCCAAAATTTCAAGACACAAAAAGTAAAGCTCGAGCTATAAAACGACAGATATAAATAACGGTTTATACATATTCACTCAGTTTACTAGGAATTATGCGTCGGAATGATAATATTTTGGAAATTTTTAAAAACTGAAACATAAAGCCTTTGCAAGTTAAGTTTACTAGATTCATCGGGAAAGAGAAATACTAAAAGGACTATGAGAATTATTTAAGTAACAAAATTACGCATGAAATTTAGTCTCCAGAAAATTATCGTATAACGATTTAGTTAGCAGCATGAACAAACATGAATTCATTATAAAGGTTTCCTCCAACGCAAAGATTAACTTACATGACAAAAATATAGTGCATCCTAGTTTTAAGGATTTAATTGCCGTAAATGAAAATACCGACCCTTGAATTAATGTATAATGAGACATAGCAAATATTGAAACTATTTCAAACTTACAAAAGCAGAGAGAATTAGCTATGCAAATATTGACACCCAGCTTTCCGGCTGGATTGCCACCTTGTCGTTGTGAAAGCCTAATTTAAATTTCAACGTGGACAAATTGGTTTTGAGGTAATGGAGGCCAGCGAGTTATTTCCTGTGACAATTATTTGATGATCATAGATGAGATCAATTTTTCTCTATTAAAAAAGCAAAGATTTTTATGAAGTCGGAACACCTGAATAAAGCTAAAACCCATAGACAAAAATGAAAAACATCACGTAGTACATGTACATATATATGGTATATATTTAGCACGAATTTATTTGGAAAGTAGAAGAATCGTAGTTCTATTTCTGATTTTAACAGTTATTCATGTCCCTTTTATTTTGGGCTTATTTCGGTTCTCACACTCGAGTACCAGTTCAATTCCCTTCCATGATTAGTTCGTTTCCTGTTCACTTAAAGAATAACTAACACTTGTTTATTTTTCTTACGTTTGTGGCCAGGGTGTTTTAGTTTTAAATGCTATTATAAAAATATATTTACTACACAAACAAAAGCGAAGAAGTAAGTTTATTATTTTTTAAAATGTATTTTTTTCTGAATTTTTGAACGATCGAATCTGTGATCGATGTAATAGTTTTCCAATCGATTGACGTATTAAACACCAATTTGAAGTCACGAGGAAGATGTACGAGTGAGATTTCACGAAGCGTAGGATAACAGCGTGCAACTGTAAAGTTAATCATTAAGTACTCAAACTCATCATTCTATAGTTCATGGTAGTAATAAAAAATAAGCAGTGAATGACGGAGCGAATAACTTGGTGCTTTATTATATTAAGGTTACAGCGAGAATTCTAGAAAGACAGTCCGCAATCTCATCCGACTCTTTAAATAATTAAAAAGGTGTTAAAATCTTTCCCGTCGTTAGGGATCGTAAAAAAAATCGAGGTCCTTATCTCATGGGAGCACAAAACCCTTTTGGAAGGGAATCGTCCCTGCCAATTACCCCTTTAATCCCATCCTCATATCCACTCCACGCCATTTTCAATGGACCACTCCTACCGAACACAGTTGCCATCTTGCACCTCTTCCGCTTTCTCAAATTCCTATTATAACGCCCCAATTTATTCCATTTTAGAGCTTTGCGGCTGCACTGTTTTTTCTTTCTCATTTTCCGTCCCTCCCCGATAATTGCATTATCCTACCAGTTATCTTTTTTCAATAACGGCAAACATAAAATTTCAGCTCTTGTAGGCTCTTCTTCCCCTTTTAATAGGGCTGGAGATCGTTTCCTTCCGTTGCCTTGGTTTCCAGCGAGAAATAATAATAACCTCCATCGAAGCTTTTACGTTCGATTAAATATTTATTCCTATTATTAGATTTGGCGTAATTCAATGATTCGATTAACTGAGGGTAAAGCCAATGGATTCGAGCAGTTATGTTTACTATCATAAATTCATGAACGAAAGAGATTACAGCTTGATTTTTATGATATTCTTATCCCATCAGCAGCTTAATGAAATATGATGCCGTTAAACGTCCCCAATCATGAGATTCTTTTTTAGTCTAACATGAAGGTACGCTTAAAAATGATACAAATTGATTTGATAAATATATTATATTCTGGTTAAAATACTGCAGAATAACAGTTTTAAAGTAACAATGCATCGCATTTCCGGACCACTCTTTACCATTGGGGCCCTTGATACGTTATGATCTTCAATTAAATGTTAAGATACAAATGTAATATATATGTATATGCATATCCTTACTTGACTATAAGGTTAAGGCAAAAATTGCCTCAACATAGAACAATATTTTCCGTAGAGAATCTTAAGGTAGCTTTTAACTTATCAATACCAAAACCTATTGATTCAATTTTATATATTCTTCTTAGAATTCTCATGACGGAAACAAGCCGAAATTGATGTAAACAGCCAAAAGTCTCTCATTTACATAAGATTGGGGAAAATCTTAACAATTGCAATGGTTGTGTTACTTCGGCAAGCCGGTAACTTCTCTCTGCGCAACTGATAAAACTAAAGCACCTTTATTGAGATTGGAGATAATAAAAGCGATTGAACAAATTTAACAATGAGGTAATTTTACTACATAATTTACTCCGGAAGAATCAAATATCAGGAATTGAATTAAAATTTCTAAATATTAATTTTAATCCAATCGAAAAAATTTACAATTCCTGATAGTCTCTTAATCAGCTGAACGTAAAATAGTGTCCTTCATAAAGTATTTGATAACATGAAAAACTCTGATGAATTCGTAAGGAAAATAACTGATTAATTTTTCTGTTACCCGAGAGGTCTTTAATTTTAATTTCGTTCTTCCGAAACAAATTTCCCAATGTCCTCAATCACTCTACGTCTCTGGCCATTACCAGAATAAGTAGTTACCTGAGAAAAAACAATTTGTCTCTTGGCAAGCGTCAACCCCTAACCTCCTTTCCAAACATTTCCTCATTTACTCCGCCGATCACTACGCATTTCCTACCGAAAATGGAAATCCCAACACTATCCGAGAACGGGTAACTTTTACCGGTGATTGACGATGAGATTGATTCCTTTAGCGACTTCCAAAAACTTAGGGCCTTAACTTTCTGATGTTTCATCAAATCTCTTCCTGATGCTTCAAAGAGCGTGATAGAATTCGATTTCCTATTTCTTATTCCCACGCATCTATCGCCCTTTTCCCCTAAACCTCACTAATACCTCTCAAGCTCGTCTTTTCCTGTCCACGTCACTCCGTCAAGGATAAAATCAATTTCATCCGTCCTGCGGGTTTGGAAACCAATGGTTGCCAAGGGAAACGAAGGGAATAAATCACCTTATAGAACACCTCGGATTTTCCCCTTTCCGCCAATCATTAGATCAACCGGAGGAATCGGCTTACACCTTTAAATGTGCGGGGAGCAAGTGGAGTGTTTACGAACCGAGGAAATCGGAAAAAGGTTAGCGGAGAAAGGTCTGGTTAGAGCTTTAAGATGGGCGCGTCATTAATAACATTTAGGAGGAAAATCTTCCGCTATGCTGCTGCTGCCGCTATTTCTTGACAGATTGTATGGAAAGTGAAGGTTTCATTATTTTCTTGTCCGGCGATATTACGGGATAGAAACTGTTCTTTTTAGTAACATCTTAGTGATTGATTTACGCAAAAAAAAAACAAAATAACCTGGAATATTTTACCGCTAATGCTGTTTAAAACGCAAACGCTTTCAGTGAGTTCAAATTAGAAGATCCATACATTGAAATTAAGTTAGAATGAACACTTCTTGTTCTGGTTGACTGAATTTTTTTGGCAAAATAGGTCTGAATTCATACATAAATTAAAATCCAAACATAAATTACCTAACAGGAGGGAGAAGTAGTGGCGGTACTGTTAGAAATCACTTGAAAATTAATGCATACCCAAATAACCTTTTCCTGTCTCAAAATTAAGTGAAACAAAAGAATTTCTTCTGATCAAATTGGTCAAATCGGTTGAACGTTACAAAGCTTTCAGAATGAAAAATTACTTCAACACTCAAATGATCTGCTTGGAATAATGCCATAAGCATGAGTACGAAATTTCGAGGGAAATACCTGATTGATAATCCTTCAAAGATGCAAGTGAAAAACGGAAGCGAGTCGCCTGTTGAACGGGAAAAGTCTTCCTTCCTCGAATGGTATCGATTCCGCAGCTCTTATCATTTTCTAGAAAGACTGAGGTCTTTCTAGAAAATTCTCTTGAAGCACGGATAGGGTACTGATCCTACGTTCATGATATCTCTGGATCAAATATCGATACTATCCTTGACTTTTCTTTAGTGTTTTACATGCGTATGTTTCGCGTTGTTCTGAGTTATTCGCAAATGTTGATGGCTTTTACAATATAGTTTCACATTAGGTAGAAATTCTGGAGATGTATAGGAGATACGGATACTAGGAAAATTTAAAAATATTATTATGAATACATGCACAGTAAGTTATTCAATTTTCCATTACGGGTTTGTTTCCGCGTGATTTGATCTGGGAATTCCAAAAGCCAAGAGTATAATTGGTTAATTATAATTAAGCGGTAACGCAAAAATTTTAAAGCCTGAATTTGAAGCATAATAAATTGCAAGCAGTTATTTGAAATTCGTCCAGTCTTTTATGTTGGCATGATAAAGTTGATGAAAATAAAGTAAGATAACTAAATTTCATACTTAATGATGTATTTCCCATAGCTTCGAAATTCGAAGGCAAAAGAGATAACATAGAGATTTTACTCGATAGTCGTTATTTTTATTGCCCAGTTTAAAAAGACGGGACATTTGCGGAAAAGTTGAAGAATAATTTACCCAATAATTCGCTTAAATTTAAAACTTAAAGCGATTTATCACCAAGTTCTCAAGCTTGGAATGAGCTTTCACATTTGAGTGAGGAGTTTGGGATACATTAGATCAAAACTGCATCCTAAAGGAAATAATTCGGCGATAACTTCTTAAAGTTGGAATTTTTTCTTATTCCTGCAGCAGAAGGAAACTCATACCTACTGTGGACTAAAATGAAAAGACATCAATTACTGTAAGCTTTCGAGAAGTGTTTCCTTAATAGAGGCCTGAATTCTTGTAGCAAAAAAAGGTTTCATGCTTAAGAATGAAACTAACTGCTTGTGTTTGTATGTTTATACTAGTGGACATCAATTAGATCCTTACCTTCCACTAATGGGTGATTTACGTTTTCAGAGGGGCGGTTAGATGATAGATAAACATGATAAATGTATAATGGTATTAGTGTGAAATAATTTTTGTATGGCTGTATTATGTAAATTAATTTTATCAATAGCCATTATAATTATAAGTAAATTCCTGAAAATTACGTCCATAAGCGTTAAATTTAGTTACTGAGGCGGTAAAAAGATTATAATATTAACATGGGAGCTATGGTGGAAGTAATAAAAGATGGACGGTAATGAATAAAGTTGGATAGTTAGCAATAAAAGGTTTACAACAACTTGTCCACACATTCATCAGCCTGAAAGCTGATTGGATTCTAACCCTTCAATCACAATCCACTAAAAGTTTTGAAGGGTGAATTACGCTACCATTCGGTTTTGTCATTGATAGCTATAGAGAAACACAAAATAATAAAAAAAACCAAGTTAATTGGATATTTTTATGAATATCATTTTACCACCAATTACAGTTTTTTCAGTAATTCTCTCATTCTTATTCGTATTGCATATTTAACAATATTCCGACATTATTCTGTTGGAATATAATTAAAGGCTGACATAAGAGATTTTAAAAGTTTTCTTTTCACTGCAACAATCAATTTTTCTTAATTTGTGTTGTGTTTTCTCTGAGAATGATACTTCTTGACGTTCGATTACTTTCCATTTCCTGGCATAAATGGCAATAGAGTAATATTATTATTCTTTTTCGAATTGAAGAATGATTTTAAATTTTATTCTTCCTCATAAATAATATCCTTATTTTTTTATAACACTTAAACTCAGTTAATCTTTATTCCTCGATCGCATGACTAGAGATAAGAAACGCAAGATAAACGAGATACGTACCCTCCACAGATTTCTTTTTACAGTAAATAATAAGAAATGATATACATCAGGAAGCTCTACAATGAGGCAGCATTGGAGATTTACCTCCACCGGAAAGTAAAAAAATATATAAATTTGGTAGAAAGTTTGGCTTTTATAACTCGAGTTGATGGATACAGGAAGTCGAGGAGAGACGAAAAAACAAAAACCACGCGAAAATTGCGGCGAGACACCGACGCAGCGAGGAGTTAAAAAAAGGAATGATAGAGAGAGACAGGCGTTAGCTTCGAAGAGTTACGGACCAATAAATCACAGCGCCATAGACACTGCGTCACGTCACGCGAAAAAGAAGAAAAAAAAGATTTCGTCTCCTGTTTGTACACTTCCGTCCTCTCTCTCTTTCCTTCCAAGTCTTCTCAAAAACTGTGTCGCCTTATCTGCACCACGCCGCCTATGGAGCAAGGAGGCAGGAAGTGTTTTCTGAGGAGGGGTGGGCAAACTTAGGGAGAAAGAGGCGCTCAAAAAGGCAAAGGGAAAAAAACGTTGGACCGAAAAGAGTACGCGGGGTACTCTCCGTATTAGATGTGCCATTAGGCGTTCTTTGGGAGAAAGAAAAGGCTTTTGGGACGGCGGAGAAAATGGAGAGTTTCCTTGATTGACGCGGTGTTATTCTCTTTACCTTCGGCGCAAAAAGAGTGGATAAATGGGAGCGAGCGTGAATGCATGTGTGCATACGACTGAGTGTATGCAGAAGATCATTGATTATACAGTGGCCTTCGGGGAAGGGATTCTAAAATACGCGGGATAATGACATTAAACAATTCCATCGTAAACCAGCTGATAGCATGTTTATAGCTTACAAAAATGATAGTTATATTTCAATGTTGCGGGATGTTAAAATCCCTCAAATACTCCTAGTTCATCTAGTAATTTATCTAAGGTAATAAACTGTGATCCGTAAACTCTTTGTTCAGTGAAAGGGAAAATGACGGCATTAACTGAAAAATCATGCGTGATCCCCGGAAAGGAAAACGATATCGGATATAGGGAGATTTAATTAATTAAACCTAAAATTTCAGGCCAAAAGAGAAAAAATGTTGAGTGATATTGAGAAAGCTTCCAAGCGAAAATCAATCGATGATGTCGAAAGTATGAAAAGAAAATGAGCAAAAGGGGGACGAGAGTTAATGTGCTTAAATTTTTTATGAGTCATTTTTGGTTTGACATGACCTGTAATGGCTGGTGATATGCGTCTAAATAATATTACGCTACTGACTCAATGTCTTGAAAGTGAAAGTACTCTCAGTTCTACACTCTAAATAACATGTTGAAAAACTGGTGAAAGGTAAATTTTGAAATGAAATTGTTCTAAAGGGAACTACTCAGTCTCAGTGAAAAGAAACGGTACCCTGAAAAACAAATTTTCACAACTTATAAGATCAAAAAAAGAAATTCGTCTGGTTTGGCTGGGCTTCGTTGAACGCCATCACATAATGAGTAAATCTATCCTTGAGCTCACCGATGGAAATTTTACTTTCGGTTGGTCATCAGCGGCCATCGTCTGAGTGATAATTTCAATCTTCTGTTTAAAAAGTTAAGCACGTAGATTAAAATTGCGTCAGAGAAATTCTAAAAAAATATTCAGGAATTCTATTCCAAGAAATACATCGGGAATCTAATGGCACTGAAATATCTCGAAAATTCTAAAAATGCCTTGCTTTGGATATGAGTAGAAGCTCGTGTAACATTCAGAGCAACTTACTCTCCATCTTCCACATTTGGATGAAATTTAAATTCAGAGAGATCCGTAAATATTTTAGTAATTACACAACAGGATAGCTCATTAAATATATACTGGCTCAGATAAGAACTTTCTTTCACTTCTGAACTTAATATCTTAATAATTTGCATTTATAGCCACAGCTATTTAATTCTCTTTAACTCAAGTTAATTCGCGTAATGATCCGCAAAAGATAATGAAATGAATGTTAAACGAAATAATTATACTAAAGTAAGAATTTTTAATTAAATACGATCTTGAAAGTAAGGAAAAAATAGATGTTTGATAACATTTCCAAATACGGGTCCTTGTCCAATTTAGGGCAATAGTTGGAGAAGCCAGAAAATGTCGTAGTTGCAGTTTCAGTTCCGGAGAAAATAATCCTACGTTGAATATTCATGCGATAGCTTTCACATAATCACACACTGAATACAGAATACAACTGGTCACGTAACGTAAGCGCAGAATCGGACCACCTGATGCTGACATTGGCTGCTCTATAATATGTTTGAGAGTCTGACCACTTCTGTAAAGACCACAATAACAAGCGTTCCGTAAATGAAAGAACCCAAAATCACAACCGATAGAAATAAGCCAATAAGTAACATTTAAAGCAGTTCGTGGAACGGGTTTGGAATACTCAATTCTGAGTCTTATATCTCTACCAAGAAAAGGTCCACTTTCAATGAAAATAGAAATAGTAAATCAAAACTTATTGAGCATAAAAATAAAGTGGAATTATATTACATTGTTGGAAAACAATGGATTTGTTATTCTCCCCAGGAATTGCCGATATATTCCTTCTGAAATTTCCTGGGGCTTAAGGTTTCTTTGTGTTACATGTATCAGTAGAATGACCGCTTCTTATGCTAAAGAGGATCTGGATGACAGAGGATATTGCGGTTGGATTTTCGGCTTAAAAGATTCACCAAAAGCATTTCTTCACTCTCCCTCTTTGATCTAATAAACCGTTTTATTAAAACTTGCAGTACGCATTCTAGATTCTTAACTTAAATATCATCGAAATGTTAAGAGATATTTAGTGATAAAATTCCCAGGCTTACACAAGAGTGTTAGCTAATACGTTACACCTACGTTATTTTGGAGCTTTTTAACTGCTTATGGATCGAACCAACTTTATTAAAAGCCACTTTAGCTGCTATAACGCTTACTTGATTTCATAGACCACGTCCCCTAGTGAAGTTGTCTGACAATAGTAACATAAAAGTTTTATGCATTAACGAACCCATTAAGCCTGTCAACTGCAGAACCAGTCTCAACATTTCTAAAGCTCCCATCAGCGGATAATCGCTGCTTATACCACTTAAGTACGCCATCAATCAACTACGCTTACAAGGATTATCAATATATTTTCATGACTTTAACTAACTGAGGAATACATCTTTCACCCCTCAAGTTAATACTTCTCTCTGATTTGCAAAACCGCCTAAAGTTATTTTATTTGTTTCTTTTAAATTTATATTGCAAAATGCTCGCCAAGTTTTTATAGGTGCAATTCATCTTCTTTCCGTATTCACGTGATTTGAAAATATCTATCAATGGCCTATTTACATTATCCTTATCCATATAAAATGCTGATGAACGTCATATTTTTTTATGCCGGAACTTTTCATCCAGTAAAGGGCCAAAGTAATACGATTTCTTAGTTTATTGCCCAAAAAGTATTGTTAAATAATACAAGCGTTCTAATGCACGTTGGAGGTGAACGATTTAAAACCATTATGAACCACATATTTTTTAAAATACGATTCCGATAGTGCGCTTCAAAACAGGATGAAAATATCACTTTCATCGGTGTAAAACATTCATCAATTGAAGTATAACATACCATTAAATACTTGAAAAATCTTATCTACTCCAATTACATTATAAAACCTACTACAATAAAAAAACATTTCATAAATATATGATTAAGAAATCATCAGATGATTAACGTAAATTTATATGCTTATTTACAGTCTCTCCTTTTACTCTTACATTTGCATTAATCATTGATTTTAATTTCTCTTTGTCGACGTTTAAGTTTAAAAAACCACTGGTTTACCTTTTTTGGGGCGTATTTTCTGGAAAAAATACAAGAAATTGAATATAAATAATACTTTTGCAATTTTTTGGACGTCCACATAGATAAATCTCTCTCCTGTCGCATTCTCCGATTTGGGCAGTATATACCTCAAATTTTTGCGTAGAAAATATTAGAATATTACGAAAATTACTGCATTATATATTTCAATAAGATCTATCATTAATGATGACATAATTCTCATTCTTGACTAAGGACCAAGTTAAAACGGGATTAAATCACCGTAGGACTGATATCACTGCGGACCAATCCACTGGCTGCTCAGAACTGTATATTTTTTACTACATATATGTCTGTAATGAAAAAGAATATTCATTTATATTAAGCTCGTTTCTGGGATTGCGCATGTAATAACCTAAATAAATTTTTAAACCAAATTGTGAATTACAAGTATGTAAGGAGCAGCGTCCGATGGATTTTTTCGAAAATCAACGGCACCATTATAGCATTCTGCAGTTTAGTTATCACTGAATAACAATGTTAAGGAGCTCATCTTTTCTCAAGTGTGCGACAGGTCTGCAGATTTAGTCTGATAAGTTATAACTACTAATGACATATTATCATTTAGAAGTATGTACCGGCTGTTATGGGAGTGTATCATACAATATCGAGATTAAAATGTGAACAAGCAGATCTAGAAAAAAGCTACCCTCCCAGTTAAAACTGGAAGTTCGTAGGATAGTGAAACACTTCTAACTTCTTCCTAACACAAAAGTATATATATTTTTTGTAAAATAAGAAAACAGCAATAAATAGGGAACTTAATTTCACCGCTATTTCATTTTCAAAGATGGACTTGACTTAAAGTAACTTTTAACACCAAAAAAGTAATGCACTCAGTTTCGTCAAAGAAACTGGATGACAAAAAAAAGGTAGAGAAGGCATCATAAAACAGACTTCATACGAATCGCTCGCGAAGAAAAAATAATAGTTCACTGAAAGCTTGCGAACGTATGTTTCGCAAAAATGAGAGTACTTTCCTTGTGAACATGAGAACAATTGAAACTGCGAAAGAATTCCGACACGCTAAAGGAATGTAGGACATCCAAAAACGTGACGCCGTCCAATTTTAACACCTAAGGAAAGATATTGATGGAATAAATATTTCGGTACAGAAGGCTGCTTCGAATAAAAGCGTAACAGAGAGAATTTCATCAGAGATGAGTAAACATTCCATACCTGCGAAGCAAGAAACAAATACGGCAAATGCAGCCGAAGAAAAGAGACATGGGAATTTTTCTTTGATCGTAAAAGTTCATTAATTCGATTTTATGACGGAAGATGGAAAACACATCCAAAATTATACCGTGCATTACGAATAAAAATAATTGATTTAAAGTTTCTTTCTGCACGATAAGAAATAAAAAATGACGGTTTCTGGAGAGTGATTCTGGTGTGAGTTAGTTGAGTGTAGTTGAGTTAGTTGAGTGCGTTGCTTTGATTAATTTCACATATATCAATGTGTGAGGAGACTCTAAAGACATTTGATTTATAGTTTGCGAACTTAGTCATCATATTTTTTACTACAGATATATATCAACTTTACGTTTACATCTATCTGAATGCATACAGTTATTATTCACTTATAATGAATCGGGGTACTTATTGCTTTGTTCACTAGATTTTTAGAAAAAGGTCAAACATACCTGAAAACGCAACTCAAGATTTGAGGTTTAATTTTATATATTTTATTTACAGAGAAAAAGTTTTATTTTGGTCCTTAGCATACATAAATACAAAATTTGATAATAATTTTATCTTTCTCATTTCGCGTCCGACGATTCCGAAATCTTACATCTGTTTACCGTATATGTTTCACCTCATTGCTTCTAAGGAATTCAATACGTTCCTTCAATCTCATGGAGAACCTTTCGATATAAATTTCGGTTTTGTAATTATAAGAGGGTTTCTTTACAGTAACTTTGGTCTTGCAGTCAATCAGCGATCAAAATAATAATAGGATATGTCAAATTCTTCCTAATAATAAATAAAGATTCTCATTCCAGGAAAGAATTTCATGATCTGATAGGATGTATGATCGAAATAAACTAGGTTTAATGGATTACAAACCATCGGAAAATGAAAAAGGCAAAGTCGTACAATAAATGAGCGACTTGATATTACAATCATCTCAATTAAAAAGATTGACATTTAAAGTAACTTTTATGAAGAGGAAATGCATTAATATTCTTCCAAAATTAAGTTCAAGTTTACATGAAGCAATATTACACTCAAAATCCCAAGGAGGTTCTCAGATAGCTAATTGGGTAGCGCGTACGCTATTAGTAAAAGCAGTCCCAGGTTCTTTTTCCGTTGGGAGGCAATGTGCGCGAAATGACCTGTCGAGGCACTTTTAAAAATAGTTCAACGAAATCTCACGGAAAAACAGATACGAAAAATTCTGACCGGACTGGGACTCGAATTCGCATCATCCACTTCCTAGGTGGCTGATCTATATATTCTGAATATTCGGGTTCGATCTCCATGTTACAACACTTTTTCCGTTACATATGACCGTTTTCTAAGTATACGCCTAATGTGCTAAGTCACCTTCCACACTTTTCCTTTAATTATTCAAATGCCTGATTCACTATTGGACAAGATGAACGGTGTCAATGGAATTACGTACACATAACGTTTCATTGACTGTGATTAGTATAGTCTTTGATAGAGATAATTAAAAATAATTAGTATTTCGTGCAGTTTATGTTAATTGAGAAACATTAAATCCATGAGTAGGATCCTTGCAGTGATTAACCCATAGCCAGAAATCGACAAAACCGAATTTGAATCTGAGAGTGAAGGGCACAAAAAGAGAAGACCATCACTTGGTCCAGAGGAAAACGACTGCGCATCCTTTCTCCACGTTTCTCTCTCGTAATTTCTCTCTCTCTCGAACGCCTTTCGTCTCCAATAAAGGTGAGGGTTAAAAAGTGAGAGAAAGAGAGAGCAACTTGAGAGAGGAAAGGACAGGAGCCTTGAGGCATGCCATTATAAAAATAAAAACCCTTTGAATAAGAGAGAAGCTGAGGTGAGAGAGAGGGGAGGGCGGGAAACAGGAGACTTTGATAGAGAGAGGGAAAGAGCTCTTAAAAAAAGTAAATTTCCCTCTCGCTTCTGTTTTATTTCCTATACTTTTTTATTCCCGAGAGTTAATCTTTCACTTCTCGGTAAACAGAGCAACGCCGACGTCTCGCTAACGAGAACTGGTGCGACAATCGCTAGTCTTTTTTTTCTCGATGCTTCTTATGACGTCCGCTAGGGATACCCGTTTTTCCGGACACGTGTGCGTACGGACGTCTGCGAGTGGAAGAAGATAAGATAAAAGGGATTGGAAAGGATACAAATAGAAGCGCAGTAAAACGAAGCGGCGGAAGGGTAAATATCGCGCGCAGGGATTTCGAGAGGGAAAAAGTTTTCGTCTTATTTGTCCAGAAAGGACTCCGTGTCGATTGTGTTTTTGGGCCAAACACAACTGTTTCGCAGTGGCAGTGAACAAACATGAAATGGAGGACCGCGCGATATATGAAGTTCGTGATTGCGAGTGTCGGGCCAACTTTAATTGCGCCGGGGCGGTGAAAACATTTGGGATACCGCGGTTTTTAAAATGAGATTATTTTACCACGTAGGAGGTACTCGTCGAGCAAAGAGTTTTAGATTGAGTTTATTTTACCCTATCCCTCAGAGAGCGATTATTTTGACTTCTTTCGTAACTGTGAAAGTAAGAATGCATCCGTCCTTATCTATGCATTAGGACATTTTGTAAAACAATTTTTTGAAAATATCAACAGGCTTTTTTGAGGCGTTTTAAAATTTTATTTCGAGATGGAACTTTTCAGTGTTATTTTCTATCTTTCATTTATTCACTACTGATATTATATATTATTTATGAGCATATATATGACATTCATTTAATGAATTACAGAATTTGAAGGTACACATAAAAACAGACTCACTCTTTATGGGAGGATAACGTGCATGTATAACATCCTTATTCTCTTTTATGAGCATAAGAAAATTATACCTTACTAGCCATAATACACATACGTTCATGTATACCTTTCTAGCTATCATCAAGCACTATTAATTAGCGAACGGTTGATAAATAAGTAGGGATACTTAACCTATTTACTATAAAAGCGAAGTAGGTTACTTACGGAAGAAAGTCAACTATTTATGGTATAAAAGGAGAAGGTAGTACTATGTATAGCAATCAATCTACCACTTTATACGAAAAGAGAGTTTTCATTCAGAAATTCGGACTCTAAACCAATATTTTTGAAAATCACTTTACATCCTCAAAGTACTAGTATTTACTTTGCATCCAGAATTACTAGAAACTAAATTGTTCTTGGTGTCTGGCTGAAATGTGGAATGTGCCACTATGCATGTAACAACATTTCATACTAATATTACTTATCATCCTAGACGATATTTGACTTATTTTATTCTTCAGAAATTTATAATCTTGAAGATAAACATTGAGAGAGTGGAATTTGTTTGAATAAAAAGGTTTTCCGAATCTGCCAATATTTTCGGCCCGATATTTACTAACCTTCATATTTATGGATACCCTTTTATCTCCGAAAGCGCCAGGGAGTGCACCCAACGCGGCCGGTGCTTGCCTTTGCCTCCTGTTCCTGTACACTATGAACAAGATGGCAGAAGTAAGCAAAACGATGACCACGGTCAACACTCCGATAACCAGTCCTATATATTGACTTGACTGGGTCTCCTTTCCATGCCCAGAAGGAGCTGCGGCTGAAAGAAAAATAAAAAGAGCCTTCAGGAAAAACTTTCATAATTTTTATTTTTCGGGGACTTTGATCATCTTAAATTAATTTCTTACGTAATATCACGACATATGTTAGATTCTCTGTCTTTTTAATACTAATTTTGAAAACTTTTTGTTAACTATCACATAACGTTTGTATTAATTGCTACGAAGTAACTGTTATACGAGGAGAATTTGTGGTATAATTAAGTAATATAATATTAATATATAATGAGTTTATAGTTAATTTTTTCATCTGAGAGTTGTGTAATTTATGCACCGTCAGTCGTTTACAAAACTCCGTACTTAAATTTTCGTGTTCACCACAAATTTTTAAAAGGAAGCTGACGAATTGCTAGTAATTACTAATTACAAAAGCGTAGCAATAAAAAATAAATCTTAATACAGACATTATTACAATATGGAAGATTATTAGATTTGTCATTGCATAAAGGAAGACAATGATATGATCAAATATTGAAACAGAGAAGGAAATTAACGAAACATTCAGGAAGAACAGAAAATACATTAGTAGTGGTAGAATAGTTAAGAAAAAATCAGCTGAAACTGGTAACAGAGTAATTGTAATTATAAAAGTATGCATTTAAATGAGAAAATATTGAAGGGTCATACGAATACTCAAGTATAGGGTTTCCTTTTGTTAACGCACCAGTGACAGATTTCAATCCAATGCAAAGGAAAACTGGATGATTGAAATGCCTAATTTTTAGACGGTCTATAGATTGACAGCGATGCCATAAAAGTCAGACGATAAAAGTGGGACAAAGATCAATCTTACCTTGTGAGGAACCAGTATTTCTATCGTCTCTGGTGGGTGATGTTTGGACCTCGTCTCTTTGCAACGGATATTCCTTCTCCCTTTCCTCCGGAACGAACCCGGAGTCTCCGGCACTGCTTGCTCCGGAAACACCATCGATCGGGCCCAAGAGTGTTTCCTCTTCCGTGAAGTTACCCGATACGACGACTATATTAAGACGAGAAAAAAGGAAGACATCTCTTAGATGAAACCACCGCAAGATAGAATCTATTCTTGAGGTAATTGCGAAATAAACCTCGGAGGATATTCCAAGCACAAATTTCAAATTTTAATATCCAGTTTCCGATATTAGTCCTACGTAGACTTAATCAACTTTGCTTGGCAGTCAAGCATGAAACATTTTCAAGTACGTACATCGTTCATGATTCTAGGTTTTCCTTGCATATTTAAAATAAACATTCCAAACCTCTGGAGTGATTAAATCCAGTACGGGAAATTTTAATAATCAAGAGGTAAAAATGATACGAAATGGCGTATGAAACAAAATTCATTAATACATATCTGCGTTCATAAATTATACCGACTTCGTGATGACTACAAGCAACTCATCAATATTTTGAAATTTTTATTAGCGATATTTTAACGTTAATTAGTTACGCGAGTGGTTTTGTAGATAAATACATTATTTGCTGTCCGTAAAAATGAAGAAAACATTCATCAAATTATGGTTTGAGGAAATTACGATTTTAATGAATTTTGAATGTAATAAGTTAATAAATCATCCTTAAAATATTTACTGGAAAAACATTAAAGGTAGATGTATCATTTTTTAGCTTACGAAATACAACATACATAATAGTAAATAAAATGAAGTCACTCTTATCACAATAAAACAAAAACTATCCTAAAATGACAAAGAATTTGAAAAGAAACAACGTATTCGAAAGTTCAGTGTTAGCTTAAAATTAGAAAACTACCCGAGAAGGGGTAGATAAAAGTATTTCCTGTTTAAAATGCGAACCGATGGCTCAATGGAATGTATAAATTGTTATGAGTTAGCATTTCTGTTGGTGCGAGGGCCTAAAATTACAATTTCATATTTACATTCTTCAGGTAAAACTGAGTTCTTGAACCCATTGAATTCGTCAATATAGCTGCTGATTGGAGATTTCCAATAAGCTTACGATTAACGCAAAACACACATAAAGTTTCTTCAAATTTACAATGTTTAAGAAGTTTCATAATACATCTTTGAGCTAAGCCTTGTCTCACTTCCTTCATCAATTTTAGTTAAAAACTAGCATTAGTAAACTAATTACCATTTAAATAGAGAATCTTCGATCTTATTAGCACTTCCTAAAGAGGAAGTACTAATAAGATCGAAGGATTGCTAATAAGAGTACAAATGAGTTTAAATTATTTGCGGTGTCCAAATACGAATCAATCGAACAGATACATTTGAAATGTCCTAGGATATACCAATCTTCCTGGAGAAAAATAAAGAAATATAGACTCCACCATTCACACAGAAACATACGATTTTTCTTTTTCCTCCATTGTGGCGAGAACAAAGAAATAGAATAGTAGGAATGTGCTGCTCACTGATTTTTCCAGCGCGGAAAAATAAAAGTTGGGAGGCCAAACATTTTCCACACTGAACTGTAGCGCGACACATGAGAAAATATATTTTTCGCTTTTTTATAAGCAACGAACTGTAAGTCAGAAGGAAAAATAATGAAAAAGAGCCGAAACATATCGGTGACTCCGCGTGATAATAAAATCGGAAAACAGCCTTACTTCCTCTGGCGTAAAGAATCAATAGTGCTTCAGTTGAATTCCAACATATTTTCAAACTCTGCTGTTATTTCAAACACTCATTCTCAAATATAATTCTCTATCTTACCAACGTTAGGGAGTTACTCTCTCTATAAATATGTAAATTGAAAATTTATTACTTCAAAACAGTGGCGGAACATTTGGCATTGAATTCCTCATCAGACTACAGGCTTGAGCTAATTGCAAATAATTGAATACGTATCTATGGATATCCTGCTATTTTTAAATGAAATTCAACATGAATAATTAATAATTCATTATAACATAATCGTGATATAGCAAAATATTATCAGTTAACTTCATTAAATTAGTGATCATTCCTGGTTTGTATTGATGATTCCTTTTGTATTAAATGTTTAAGATAAATTAAATACGTATTTACTGAGCGCTGGTTATACAGCCAAATGTGAATGCGAGTCGGTTTAAAAAGATAAAAAAGTTTTCAAATGGAACTTGTTTGTAATTCCAGCAGCTTAAGGTAAGATATTTAGCTGTTTTCTTTGCGATTCAGATTTGCATCGACTCAGCTACTTCTATGACATTCAAATACAGATTTATATAATACCGTATTTAAATAAAGTTGCAACGTGTTCAATAATTCATAACGTTTTCATGATAAAATTTATCTCTTAGATTGGGAATTATACAAATTGAACAATACATATTTTCGAAGGCGTTTCTCAGTTAAACTTTAGAATGAGAAATTGAAATAGGTTATCAAAGTTCCCCTTAGTTCTTAATAATTTTCATCAAAAGTGACGATTTAAAAGTTCTAAAAATGCCGATTATTATGCTTTTGTACAGTCCTGGTCAAAACATTTGCAAGGCTCGATGGCGCTTCAGTGCGGCCGCCGGTAGAACTACGACGAGAGAAAAAGAATGGCAACATTGGTTTTGAAAGACGAAGATTTGGTGGATAGGGTTTCTCTTGGTTGGGTTTGGGCCGCACCAAAGGGTCTCCGCAAGAATTCGCGGTCGAGGATTCTGTATCCTGACTTCGAGTTTATTGGTTCTGCAAAATTTTTCTTTGATTTGACCATGTTGTACGGTATAAAGCTCGATATTATTTTCTTTTATCTCCACAGCGTATCTGGAGAAATATTAGTCAGTTTCTATAGCATATATCAATGAGTTAATTAACCGAAATTAATATCAGCACAAACACTTCAAGAACACCTCTGAAAATACCATATCTCTTAGTTATCGTGGGATAATATTTTTGTGATTATTTTGTTCAGCCTGTAGCTATGTAGTCAATGACGGAATGATAATATTACATGTGGTTGATAATGACTCTCCATTTGAAAAGCACAATACTATTCGTTTCGCTCAAGACATTTGCAGCTGCAGTTTCATTCAACCCGCTTGGATCAGTATTAAAGTCGTGCCCTCTGATCATTATTTGGCTTTAATTATAAGATCTTTAGTCCCAGTAGAAAATTTGTTCTCACCGCTGCACACCAAAATGCAAGACGGACTCTAAAGTTCAAGATAAAGAGAAGGATGCCTCTTTATTACCTTAAAATTATTTTCCCGTAAGACGAGCAGAGCATCTGTAATATGACTCCATCATAATTGGGCTAAGGATGTGCCACACGGTAGGCTTATTCAATAAACTGCGTGACGCCGGCGTGCCGCATGATATTCAAAGGTTAAATATTCTAAAACTAAAAATAGATTAAATAAAATTTTGTTTCGCAATCAATTACATACAGTCGAAGTTTCTTGAAAACTAAGAAGCTTAGAAGAAGAAAGAAGATGAAGCTTAGAAGTTTTTTTCGCGATTCGGAACGGTTCCAATCCTTTTTTTTCCCCTTTTTTCTAAACCCACGTAGTATTGGCTCTCAAAGAATTCCCGCCATTCAAAATTCAAATTTTCTTCTCATCTCATTCTAATATCTAATTTTCCGTGGTTAATTTAATTATACCAACAGTAAATCCAGATTTTATTGTGATCTGTATATCTTTTTCATTGGATTGTTTTACTTATTCGTTATATCTCCTCCCCACTTATTGTTGCCGCAGAGGGGGATGAATCGCGCGTTCTCACGGGTTAATTGTAGAAAAAATAGCTGTACCTTGTCGCAAGATAAATGTATAGCATGAACTTATCGTTTTTCACGGAGTGAACGGAAAAATCCAACGTTATTGCCAGGTCTCCGAAACTTCGAGAAAATGATTCCATCTCGTAGAATCTTGGATTGCAACCATGTGGTAAAGGAATATTATTTTTGACTTTGCCTCTACATATTAAGAAACGTTTTCAAAACGTACGAACTGTTTTTTCTCGCTTCATAATCTTAATAAACATGCCATAATGTGACAATAGCTGCAGATTTTACGAAATGCTCATTCACCGAGGTATAATTAATGAAAAGTAATTATGTTAATGTTTACATAAATACAGTTGCACATGCCGGTGAAAACTCACAGGAAGTTTACGGAAATGCTAATATTTAGATAAATATACATAATATGACATTAAAACTATCACCGTAATTAAAATATCCTATTATATATATAAAATTTCACTGCACGATACTCCACTTTCAATGAATCCCACTCCTATGCTTCTCTTCCGTGGGGTTAGTTGAGGCATTGTAACACCAAGTAAACAACAACACCAGTAGAGAAGAGTCAGAAGACGAGTGATTTGAAAATGTGAGAATGAGACAGAGAGAGTGAAATTTTACTTTAAAGACATTCTCAGAATTATCAAAATACAGATATCTCTGTAACCCTACCTGGCGGTAATCCGCCACGTCCACCAATCCGGCGTGCAGGGATTCAAAAGAACATTTTAAGGAGCCACGGGAGGTGCAATAAAGAAAGGTCGCCGCACAGCCGAATATTCCAATACTGACCACAGGGAAACTCTGGGATTCCCTATTTAATTGTGTGCTTCTAAGAACTTTATACATCCATTTTCTTCCCGGAGAAGAAGAAAGCAAAGGTTCATTTATTCTTCACCTTAGTGAGCTCGGCTCTTGCGCGCGTTAAACCCCGAATCGCCTTCACCAAAGGGAGACGTGTTACCAGCTACAAGAGCCCAATATCAAAATTACTTAATATTTATAATTAACTACTTAAAGTTTCAAACTAGAGAGAAAGGCTGCATATGGGATTCAATTATGAACGATTAAAAATTGAAAGTATTTTATTATTGTATCAGAATCACGCTTCTTGGTTTCTTTACGTTCAGTTATGCTAGACTGTAAACTATTACTGGATAATTTTTGACGTCGAATCTGAGGATAATTCTATGAAGACTCCACCAAGGGCTTTTCCTTCACCATTATTCCTTTCTTTATATTTCTTCTTAAAGGCCGGTTGCATGGGAAATGAAATTATGGTAAGGAGTAGAAGTTAGTGTTCAGATTTCTCTGAAGGAGCTTTGCCACGAAGTCTAAGCATGATATTTCAATAATTTCCGACTAAATACACATTAAACATTACCTTATAATCAAACTCACTTGGCTAGCATTAATCACAATACGAAAAACTTAAAACAAGACTTCAGAGTTTCCTGGTGGATGAAGCGACCTGGTTAGCATCCCGTGAAGCTTTTCTTTGAAAAACCTTTGTTTTACCATTCAAAAAATCTTATCATTACCTCGCAACCCTATATCCTTAGTAAATCTTAATATGACCCTTTTGATAATTAAAAATGGTTTTGATAATTAAATATACACACACTTAAACATACATATATGATCTATCTCTGGCAGTATCTCTGGTGCATAATACTAGTCAAGATTAAATAAGCAGCAAAATCTTCCACTCATTCTCCGCTGCACACTCCGCGGAGTTACCCAGTCTTCTACAACTTAAGAAATATTTTTCATGTCTTACGTAATCCGAGATCTTTCTGATTCTTAAAAGAGGTCTGAAATACATATGAACATGGACGATTGCAGTATTGTTTAAATTATCTCGTATGCCAGTGCCTTTATAATTCAAGCTAATAAGCGCTTAAGGTCTTATCTTTACGAATAGCATGGGGAAAAATTTTACGAAATTACGCCCATCAATATCACCCAAGTTTGAACGCTGAATTTTATCGATTCCAACTTCAGTTTTGATGAAACCTGAAGGAAAATAACTTTATCAACCCAACAGCGAAAATTTTAAAGTTAAAAGCAAAAACTGAATGAATTGCCGAGTTTTCACCCGTGAACATTTTTGAAACTGCCATTAACCTCTTACCATCCCAAATAAAATGCTGATTTTTTCTTCAATTGCTCACTGTATCATCTGAATGCATAAAAGGTATATAAGATTAATTTTAGAGCAACCACTTCTTAGTAAAAAATTATTTAGTAACGTAACTTGAGAAAAAAATTCGTCGTGCAGTCAAATTTATACGTCGCCTAAAACTTTTTGGTTTCTCACGTGAGGATGAACTTGTCTCGAGAGAAATCGAGATAAACGTTGTAATTTTCATTTGCAGTTTGTTTCGATGCGATATCTTGAATAGCACTTTAGGTTTTGACTTTTATATTAAAGAGCGTAATGCGCTTCGCGCTTCGAATCATAGATCCCCATCTCATCAATTAATTCTCTGGTAAATATGAATTTCGAAGGTAAATGATAAACGTATGTTTCATGCATCGCGTTACTTGAGTAATTTGTGTAAATGAAATCTTTAGGAGAGGGGGGAATATTGCAAGGTCATGTTAACCTCAGTTAAAGTTAAATTTAGATATTAAAACGAAGTTTGCACGATTTTGTTACAATACATTAATTTATAGTCTTTCATATTCAGCTGGTGGTAAAGAAGCATTACATTAAAACCAGCACCGCGACTACAATAAGCGAGAGAAGAAAGTAGTGCCAGCTGAGGAGTCTCTCAGCAGGGTATGGTAAATTTTCATGTTTATCTTCTAAATGCGAACTCCGTTTCCGTCCGTTTTTTTACGGCACTTCAAGTGTCTGTATTTACGTATAGCCTATGGTAATACATGAAGCTCAAATATGAGGGGCAGGCAAGAGAGGGAAAACAATGGAAGAAATATTGCTTGTTTTCAAAACATGAACTGCATTCTACCATTAAAATGGCCCGTCTTTTTCCAATGACCACGTCTTGCATAATTGCTTTATTATGAAAATCTTACATATTCGATCGGTGCCGCAGCCGAATATTCATGGCCCCTGTCATAATCCTCACCCTCGCATCGTATACTAACTAGCATTTGAAACTCTATGACTCGAAGATGCCCATCATGCGAAACTGTGAGGATCCTCCCTACGCACGCCAATCTAACGGTATCATATTATTTTCTGTCCTCTCCCAAAACCGACCGATCCTTGCCGAGACCCTTTTTGTTCGCCTTATGGTGGAAAGACTAAACATACAGTGCCAGACATTTAGTCGCCATCGTCCTTTCAGGTCGACGTTGCAATTCTTTCTATCTGGTCATAGTTCTACCGGCGGCCGCACTAGGCGCTGTCAAAAACTTGCGAATGTTTTGACCAGGACTGTACAATCTCATAAAGCTATTCAGAGTATCTGTTACACATGAAATAAAATTTCATCAAAAATTGGAATATTTTTTTCATCAAAAAGTGTTGGACGGATTTTCAAATAAAATTTTTAGGCACATTTGTCACAACTGAAACCATTCTTCCGTTGGATATTTCAAGAAAAACAGAAACTTTAAATTCCTCTCCCTTTCATTTCCCTGGAAAAGAGATACCCTTTCCTTTTAATTCAGCAAAAGAGGAAAAATCAACGAAATTTTTTCACGTCGAGAACGTAAACTTAAAAAGGATGTCTGCAGGTTGAAAAAAGGAAGGACATGTAATTTTTTTCCAACCCTAAGTAACCTGATTTAAGTAGTACTCTTTTCGGATGAGCTCTTATAAAGCTCACTCCATGCCCTAGGATCGCCGAAATGCACTTGTTTCTGCCAGGATGGCGGGAATCGTCCCATTTACGCAAACAACCGCAGGCCACGCCCCGTGACACAAATTCCCTCCGTATCTTTCTCCCCAAACCACCCCCGCACTCTTTCCCTCGCATTCCATCCCCATCATCTTGACCCCACGGACCCTATCTGCCGGCGGATGCAGCTGCCGCTTAGGAGGATCCTCGCCGTTCCTATTTAGAGTCCGAGAACGACAGTAATGCCCCCGCGTCTGCGGATGGCCGCAAACGAGGGCAATAGCCATCGGCAGGGGGAGAGGGAAAATCAAAGCGATGGAAGCCGATGGAAAAGGTAGCAGGAAATGAGAGGATGGGTTGAAAGATAAACGTGAATGGGAAGAGGCAAGAGTTTCGCATAGAGGCGACTTAGCATAATACTACCCGAGAGCGGATTCTGAGATTGAATAAGGTTGCATGCTTCAAAGGAACATTCCGCATTTTGCTTCCTCGCGGTGCAAAATCTGATAAAGCGAGGTTGGATGTAATATAGGAATACGTCCATTTGGGATAGGCCGAGGAATTTATCATTAGTATTCGTTGACCTTTAACATATCGAACGACGGTACAGGTGTTTTCCCAGAATTCAGTCAGAGGTAATTGCTTAACAATGAACGAGATATTTAATTTGATGAATATTGCCAGAGGATTTTTATATCTCACTTATGTTTTTGGAATAATTTTATTTTTTACTAAAGACGATAGAAGTTGCATTATACTCTACATTATGATCATAGAATAAATCGGAAACTCGGGATTTGATGATCATGGGTGAGGAGATCAAGGGATGTGCCCCAAAAAATTGAATGAATATATTTAGAAATGATTCCCACATTAACATGATGTCACATGTAGCATATGTATATCAAAACTTGAAGAGGGTTAATATTCAAGAGCAATTATTGACATACATAAAAGAACGCATTATCTCATAGAGTTAACTATTTGGGGTGTGCGTTCGATTTAGGACTGACAATTTTGGTGAAACCTGAATTTTACATCTAATACTCAGCCTAGAAATTTGCGTCGTTTGAAATAAATGAGTAGTTTTGAATGTTGGATGATCGGAAGTATTTCGCTTTTTCTTTATTCCTTCAATATTTTCTACCATTCTTACCCAAAATATGAGACTACAAATCTTTTGAAACCCGTAGCCAAGCATGTTTTATGTATCCACTTATTTATCTCCAAAATTCACATGGGAGATTTGTGTTGTTTTTTAAGCGGAAGTGATACGAAATTACTTTATTTCTTTCAAACCAAAAGAATTAAGTATTCTTGATCTACACTTGAGAATCCAAAAGAATACTGAGATTAGAATTACAAACACACTGTTCAGACCATAACTAATGACGAACTCCGAAAAAGGGCTCGGATAATAATTGTTCGCCCATTAGTAGAGGAAAATTGGCGTCCAATTTGTTGCACGCGCATCTAATTACGAAAGATATTCACGTAAATTCACAGACGAAATCAGTAACAATCTCTACTTCTCTTCCTCAAGTATTCTCGTGCAAAGCACGAACTTCTCATGATTCCCATTCATGAAACGACCTTGAGTAATCTTTTCATCAAATTTTCTTCCGGATATCACGACGACCAAGACCAGAAATATACCTGAATTGGGCAAAATAGGCCATGATCCCACTTCTTTAATGCGGAATTGTATTAGAATGACCGAAAAAACTGTGATTAGCGTTCTGGTCAATTTCCGTCGTTAAAAATCTCAAATTCTTGCTGAGGGGACATCAAACTTTTCAACACTCGTTGGTTAAAATTCGGTCAGTTAAGAGGGATCAGGGAGACGGAGTGTAGAGGGCTGCGAGAGAATATGAAGAAATGAGGGCTGATATTCTCCTGATACTTTACGGAAGCGACCGCTTAAAATTCCAGAAGAGCAGTACTTGAGGAACGAGGGTTTTCGGGAAAAGGCAATAGCAAACACTCGAGGCAAGACTGGCTGTTTCTAATATATGATGGGCTCGAGAAATTTTCTCGGAAAGATGGAATGAAGATAAAATGGGAGTTCGGGGTCAGAAAACGAAGAGAATGAGCGACTGGGAATTTCCGACCGAAAAAGAAGAAATTGATTTAGTAAGAAACTCATTTTCCGTGAAGGTGGAAATAAATGGAACGATTGGATCGTCTAAAGAGAGCTCCAATGATTGAAAAAGAATCAAAGAGAAAGTTGTATTTAGTGGATAGTTCAACGAATGTAGAGATTAAACATTCATATATGCTGCGGAATTAGAAAAAAGCTAAAATTTAGAGGATAGAAAAGACGTAAAAAGAATATTCTCGATGGAGATTGTGAAGTGAAAATATTTTATACTAATATGCCTATTTTAGTTATGAAGTTTAAGATGGGCAGATGAGAAGATTTTTCTAGTGGATAGCAAAATATTGAATCTCAGGAAAAGAAAGCTGAGTAAAGTCTAAATAATATTATTTTACGCAGAGCAGAAAGTTTTAAGGAAGGAAGTGGGAAAAAATGGCGATGAAAGGTGGCGAGAAATCGAAAAATGCATGGAAAGGAAAAATTGAGGGGATCAGCGTAAGGATATGTGAAACAGCACGAAAAAATAAAATGAGATAAAAATAAATTATTCGAGGTAAAGAGAGTCTGCGAGATTGCGGAGAACGGAAAGTCGGACGAAGAGGTAAGAAATACGACATTGGTTAAGAATAAAGTGGATGTGAATTTTAGAAGTAAATGAAATCTGTGGAAAATTGGGAAACAAAGACGGTTAGGTATATTTAGGATAAACAGTGCAACTTATGACGCGAAGGAATCTCTTCATTAAATAATAAACCAATAATGACTGTTGATTTAATTAATATGTTACTTAGTATATTTTACTCCTTGGTTCTTTCGTCATATTTCTCTCCTATAATTTAAAGGGTAGTTAAATTAAGTAGAGATACAAAGTAGTCTGAGCTTCAAAAAAATCATTTTTACTAAATGGTTAAATATTCATAGTACCAGAAACAAGTTTACACATATAGAATCAAAATAATGATTACTTCAAATATCATAAGAGGCTATAAAGAATCCATCAGCTCCATCTCAGATTCTATTTTACCCTTCAAAGATCGAGATCTCAACGTAAGTCGAGTTGTAGTCAACCATGTTCAAATATCGAACTTTTAAGGATATTTTTAAATATTGGTACGGAACATACGCATTCGCAGTATTAGATTTGATTGACGTCGAGTGAGAGGATTAAATTCAGCACAGAATCAACTGTGCCGATACGTTTTCCTAATAATTCTGTTTTCCAAATATCACTTTAGCAGGATTAACCTCACGTTACATTTATAGAATGAAAAGAGGGCACTGATTGTGGGTAATCAATCATTCTGGAATAATGATGAGCCAAAATAGAAATATAAGCAACACAGTAGAAGAGGGAAAGAGATTGTGTGAGCGTGGTGAAGGAAGATAAGGGATGGAGAGAGGAAATAAATGGAGGATACTGTCTTCTTATGGAAAGCTGAGCCTTCCCTCTGAATAAAATATAAAAACATACTTTCATATTTTGTTTTGAAAAGGTCTTCGTTCAAATTATAAGCGAAAGACCAAATATATTCTAATTTTAGAGAATGGAGATGAAATGGATGCAAGAATAAAATGAGGAAAATTAGATGATCAGCAAAGGAAAAATAACGCAAAAGGAAGAGGTTACAGAAATGAGAGAATAAAGATAGATCTCAATTGGAAGAACATCAATATTTAAGTTCCTTAATGGAATACAAACGTCGATATAAGGGATGAGGTTACTGGGCACAAGAGGAAAAGCGGGTTTACATTGATTAAATGAATGAGATGAAACAAGGATGAATGAATGAGGAAAAGATGAATAAAAGCAAGACTATATTAGAGGATTATCGATCTGCGCCGAAACCGGTTGTGTATAGTGGAAAATGAATAAATATTTGTGGAAAATTCGTAAAAGTTTATTTAATTTCTACTTTTCCTTGGAATGCGCAATAGGTTAATACTAGAAGATTTTCAGAATGTCGAGGCTTTTAATAGAGTCCTTTAAAAATTTAAATATCCCATGTACAGAGCAAAGTCAAACGAATTCAATGACGCATCTACAGAAGGAACATCAGACTTAAAACAGATTGTAAAATAGTGTGACTTTATTACTGCCATTGGAACCACTCAAACAAAACGTAAGGACTGATAAGAAAATTGAATTAAGGATACTTGAAAAACTGTTAGCTAAGATACTGCTAACTTGACCCTAATACAAATGAATATTATAACTCTCATTTTAGAAATATGGATGCGTATTTTCTGATTCCATCTCATTAGTAATATTCAGAAATTCTACTGAGATTTGTTGAAATTTTGAATTTGCTGTAATTCATTTTAGGATTCTATCCGAAGAAAGAATAAAACAAATATAAGGGCTTGTTAATCTTAATCTAAGTAAAAGAGCTGGTAAATATTCCTGGTCAAGGCAATTACATACAGTCTTTAATTCCACAAATAGAATATAATATAATCCACCCCCAGAAGACGAAATAAATAGTTTATTACAACCCACGGAATACCGATTTGTAATTTCCAAAATTCTTCGGTGTGTTTCCTTGCAAACCAGGGCTCTTTAGGATGAATCAACGAAGCAATATACCTAGATAAAATTGCCATAAATTATTGGAGCAAATACAACAAACGCATGAAATGTATTTTGATAGCCATTGGTTTAATAAATAGAACAAAAAAGATAGCAATAAAGAGGATTGGAGGATCACAGAATATAAAATGCTCTAGTTCAAATAATGAATATTTTTATCTGACGGAATTTTATAAGTAACAACTTTATGGCTGTCACATAAATGGTTACCCTTTTCTTCTTGGTGGAGAGAATCAGTGATTTACTAACTTTACCACTTAAAAGTCTGAAATATACGGGTCTTCTGGTTGTCGATTTTTGAAGGTATAAAATATGTTATAAACCAAAAACTGGCTCGATCCTTGGAAACACGTTCACAAACATCCCTGAAATTAAAGATAAATATGGTTTGGAGTAATGCATGACGAAGAATGGAGATAGTGAGTGAAGAAAGGTTCTTGAGAGAGAGGGAAAGTACATCGTGGGCTCATTATTCATCCAGCGCCGTCTTAGCTCCCTCCGCTAATCCAGCTGACATGGCAGACCGCGACACCAGCCGCGGGACTTAAAGACTTAAGATCCATGCGACTCTCTTCTATTTATTCTCTAAACACCCCTTCTCCTTTGCCACATCCTCTCCTCGGGATACATCGAAAAGAGCTCCGCTGACGGAAGTAATAGGAATTTTAAAGCGACGTTTTCTTTCTTTTTTCAAGGTCGAGGTTCCGAAGCTTTCTGTTGCAAGGGATAACTTTAATACGACGACTTTGGTGGAGGAGATATATTACCCTCCGCCCGACTTTGGCTTGAATCACTGTCGCGACCCCAGATATTAATGTATTCGCCCCGGAAACATAAACCAAAAGTTTGAAGGCAAATATTTCCTTGGCGGATATCCTCAGAGGAGCCCTATGAGGAAACTTAAAACGTTTGCCCGAAGGGATGCTCGGATTTATAATTATTTCGTATTCAGCGTCGAAGTGTCTTATGATATGAGATCACGGTACTATTCATAACGAAAATGAAACACGTTTCATCTGTATTTGAGAAAATTTCCGTCTGAGTTTACAAATACTTTTATTGCAAAAATTCACATACACTGCAGAGAAAATATATGATAGAGTAAGGCAGAATGATAACAAGCAAAAAAGGTGAGATTTAAAAGAAAAGAAGGAAAAGATACGAGGTTTTATAATCTAATCATTGCATACTATATATAATCTCTTACTCCATTTGTATCGATAGCGATTAATCATAATAATCAATACATAGAATTAATAAAATCATAGAAATTAATAGATTGATAGTAAAATATAATGATTTATCAGTTATATTCAAATAAGAACTACCGTAAAAATTTCTCCGTAAATTCACTGTGTGATAACAATAATGTACGTATTAACATACTATAAATTCAGATCATTTTGTACACGATAAACTACATTTTGTTTCCAGAATAAATTTCAACAAAATAAAACAATATAAAATGCTCCAGACTATTTATCAGATAACCAGGACTCAACTACTCACACTAACATTGGGATTTTTCCATCCGTATAATCGCTGCAAGATTTCGTTAATGTTTCCCTCATTTCACAAAACAGTAAGTGAGGTCTTTGATGGTAATCAGGGTATCCTAATACATGCCCTGGCTATACCTACCTGCTCTAACAAGCTCTTACATTAATATGAAGCTCCAAAGAGGACATTCACCTGAATTATAACACAAAGATGGCTCAATTTCGGAGAGTATAGACCGATTATGTGCAACTCTATTCTGAATCCAACGAGCGATAAAATTCAAATTTAAGAAAGGAGTTTTGGTTGTGACAAAAGAAGAGGGGGAAATGTTTTACCAATTAAATTAAAAACCACGATACAGATAAAGAGTCGAGGTAATTGGAATGGTGAATGTAACAGGGTAGAAACAAAAAGAGGAAGATAGGGATAATTCAGAGCAGACTGGCATGAAGAGGGTCGTTCCACTTCAATGGTATTTGATACAAAGAGCCAATGGGCACACTGGATTCAACAAGGCGATCCTTGAAACGATTTCCGCGATCTATCACAGAGCGACGGTTCCGAGAAATGCCAATTAATTTGCTTCAGACCAAGCGGCGCTAATTAGGAACTACGAAGTGCTGTAGTAGAGGAATTAGTGTGACCACTCGGATAGGTGTTTCAAAAATATAAGACTGCTCAACTGGAAATAAAGATTACAAAAAATCGCTAATTACATTAAAAACGGGACATAGATTTCTATTTCGCGCTATATGGGATCCTATTTTTTGCCCCAGGCAAAAAAAAAGATTTAGAGAGGATTTACTCAACGGGAATACTAAAATTTGAGACCTAAAGATAGTTCAGGTGAGGATAAACATAGATTACAGAGAAGTATTTAAAAAAATATATCTATCATCTCGTAGATAGATAAATCGATCAACAAGAAAAAACTGTTAACGCATCAATTATCAATGTGCTAAAAGAATAACCCAACAACCGGCGATTTGAAAATGCATTAATTTCGCTACTTCAAAGTTTACTACCTTTGTTTACATTTACATATTTGTCTCCACTAGAGTCATGAAACTTGAAAAAAACTTACAATAAAATAATTGGAGCAGATTCTATTCACTACATTTCAGATAAATTAGAATCGTATATTTATCAACAAGATAGATAAGTAAATATCTTTCCACGAATAAAACACATCGAGGATACACACTTCCCTATCTTTCAGGAAGAAGTAAGCCAAGGTGATTAAATAGGAAGGTTTATGAGCTTTACTCTACCGCGCAAAATTGACTTATATTCTCTTATTTGCTGGACAACTAAACTTTATTTGCAGTCACGTTTTTATCTGCAAGTTCGGTTTAAGACCTGGTGAGCGATTTAGAAGAAGAAGGTGTGTAAATGTAATTGATAAGGAAGATAAATAATGTTAACGCATAAACTATAAGGTGCTTCGGATATTATCCAATCCGAAAATACAAAGTAGGTATTATCATAGAAGTGGAAAAAAATATCTGCCAAAGAGAAATGGAACATGGAATTGAATCCAACATCAGTTAACTTAAATGCATTGATTTCGCTACTTTAAGTTTCAAGTGATGCTGCTTCAGATTTTATTTCCTTAAGTAACTAAATACATGTCCTTTATTAGGGAGGGCAATAGTTACTTTTACCGGAATTAAACCACACATCCATAGAAGAAAAGAGTAAAAATAATTCGCTTGCAAATTTCATGCAAGGAATTGGCCAAATAGTATGCAAATTTTATTCACCGTGAATACATTAATGTTATCATAGGAAAATAAATAAAACGCTAATTTCGACTAAATATGTAAATGTTTGATAATTAATAATCGGCATAATTTAGAATGAATAACAAAAAACACACTGCAAGTTGTGGGCAACTACTATGCATATGTTGATAACCGCATCATGTGTATACAATAAAACTACGCATTCTTTTCTTTTCCTAGATTATAATCCGATTAATTAGTTAGTTAAATGGTATAGACTACCATACCTGGAGTCCATGATAGGATCTTCATCGGCTCACAAACTTTTAATTCAATAGCGCCTTAGGAAGCTCTTGATTTATCAAAACACGAAGAAATAAATTAGGATATGAAGGCATCCTTCTGGACAGAATAACGCCATCGAACTAATTATTAGGATGAATTTAAAGACCGGAGGCTTCCATTTACCCACTCTCTCCAGCCGTCGAAAAAAAAAACAAGCTTATAGTTTTGCAAAATCCCGCATCATCCTTGAAAAAGCCTTCGCCGCGAAGACAGCGATACCCTCTCGGCGAGAGAATGGTCAAAAGGGTCTCAGAGCGCATCAAATGACGTCCGTTAATTCCTTTCTCACGGATAACCACGTCAAGGACGACCCTTTTCCGTTGCTCGCTTACCCGCACGCATTCGGCCAGAAAGGGACGTCCGGGGAATACGTACGCAGATGGGTTGGAGAGAGGAATGGCCGAAATGGGGCGAGATAGGGAATTTGCATATCGGAGGCGCCTCAGGGTTTTAGCGCTGTGGTTGGCGCTGCGGGTGTGGTCGGGCATAAAGGCGGAAGTGTGGGGAGTAAAATCAAATTTGCATTTAAACCAATTTCGCGGACGGATAAAACACACGGTTCGCCGCGATTAATTCGGCTGAAAACGGATCAACACCGTGGGTGCAGGGGGATGAAAGGGGTTTGGCGCTGGTCCCGGTAAGGAGGCTAGATTGTCTGGGTCTAAGGGATGCTGAGGGACAATGCGGGAGCCGGACCGCGAAGTCAAGTGGTGCAAGAGTACTAATAACACAGGAGAAGTTGATTGCAAAATATAAGGAACACTCACTCGAATTTCTTTTTCGTTGATGGTCGCACTTCTGAGAGATGCTATTTTATGTTTTTTGCATAATAGCGAAGATTTTAATGAAACCAAACTAATTATTACTATCATATTTCATTTCATCTGCTATCACAGGTCTCTTTCAAACCATAGGTCGCTCTCAAAAACAGCCCCAAAGCCTCTCTCTACCTAAGGATATCGAAAGTAAGATTTGAAGCGATATTCATGCACTTATGGACGCTTGTATGATACACAGAGATCCTTATTCATATAAGAAAGAAAGAAAACAATTTCCAAGATTCCAAAGAATTGTCAATATTTATCAATTGTATCCGAGTAATTCGCATTCTTTTTTCGGTATTTGTAATAAAGTCTTCGATTTGACAAAATATTTTTCGTACATTTCTTCTTCATCAAAATCCAAATAGAGCCTAAAGTATCTTAATCATCTCTTGGACGATGAATATGCGAATATGTTAAGCTATTTATATTTCGACGGTCGAAGATTAATTTCAATTTCAATTTTGAATAATTTTACATGAATTGTGCCGTATTGTAATGATTTTATGTAATAATCCAACAGATTGCATTTTGTTAGCCCGCCTACATGATGAAAAACGACACGAAAATTATCAGATGGAGGCAAATCTAAATAGGACTAGAGTTACATCTGCCGCTGGAATTCCCTCCATGTCTAATGGATTGAGATAATGTAAATAGCCGGTTGACGGCAAATGGCATTTTTCTCAGAGTAAGATATAAATCGGGTCCTCAATGAAAAAATCAAGGATTAAGATCGCTCGCACACCCGGAGATCATAACGTTTTCCCAAGAATCGGAATCATCCGTCGTTCAATCAAAACTTTCCACCTCTCCGAATTACATGTCATCTAAATTGCAAATGGAAAGAGACAACCCCGACGTGGAAAATGAAAAATCCGAGAAATATTTTTATTTAATGGAGTCCGTTGGCGATCCTTTGAAAAATGGTGTAGCGACCCAAATTCGGATCGCGAGTTAAGAAGCATCGACGCGAGCTCTTAATCAATCCGGAAAATGGATTCCGGTAAGGGGCGCAGGGGGCAGAACCACTTCCCGATGAAAGCCCACTCAAAAAGTGACCCAAATAAGACCGGAGCAACAAGTCCGTCGGACGGCGTGAATTCCAAATGTGGGTTTTTGGTTCGGCGAGTTATGGATCACTCCCGATGAAGGGAACGGCCAATGGAGGGAAGATTATTTTCATTTCTTTTTCGCGATTTGAACGGATCGTTGAACCGTATGAACGAATGAAAAATTATCTCCCAGGGTAAGGAGACCCTGAAAATAATCCACCCCTCCCGACAGAAGGGATTTTTAACTTGGGTTAACGTTAAGTCTGGCCGTTCGATGCAAATTGCGCGAATGAATGTTACGGAGAGATTTGAAAATCTCTTTATTCAAAAACGGAATCGGCTTTGAATGGAAAGATTGGTAATTCCGTTTCGTAGATTTCAATTAAGATTCATTCGGATTTTCAGGGATGCTGAAAATCGATTCCTTTCGCTTTACTGCTCAAATTCAGCCAAAACTGCTGACCGATGAAATCCGATTCGTATTTGTAAGAGAAAATGCCTTTTCTCGCTTCAAAGTATTGAATGGAACAAAACAGCTGCGTAGAGATAACTAAAAGCAGCACACGTTTGCTCTAATAGTCAATTATCCAATCGTTTTGTCAAAGTATTTTCACAGAAGACTAAGGAATGAAGTTACCAGGTCGAATAATAACAGGTCCAGAGCGCATATCGGTTTAAACCTGAAACGCCCCCTGAAATACCTTTGAAGTCCATCGAGATAACAGCTAGCAAGAGACTGGAAATTCATTACGCTTAAGTTGTGAATGGGAAACCAGATGGCATGAAAATAATTTCAGATCCTCTTAAACATCGTATACAGAAAAATAAGCTGCCTGCTAATTGTATACTACAATGGACGTTTCCAGAGACCGCAAAACGCTTTACTTTGAAAATTTGAGAGTTAATTTTCGTGAAAAAATATGTTCTGAAAGATTCTCCCATGTGAAAGTCCAAGATTAACTTGAAATATTGCTGATTAAATTTGCGCTATGAATTAGATACCATTGATATGATATTCAAGAAAATATCTGTTTGCCTACAGGTGATTAAATAATTTATTGATAATTAAATTATAATAATCTCTCATAATTTAATAACACCTGAAAGCCAATTTATAATATTGCTCTCTAAAAATGACTCTCATTCAAAAGTATTATGAGAGGATGTACAAATCAGGATGAGTAATTTTAAATATTCATTAACTGAGTCTAACAAACGAGCATAAATTCAACTCGTTTCGTTAATCGTAGATGTATGTATTGAAAGATATCACCTATGAAACTGAATCAGTAATATGGTACACGAATTTTGCTAATACACCTATAAATGAGGGAGCGCTATCATTTTGACAAAGTAAAATAATATTAATTACAATTATAATTTTAGTGAAATAATATTAGCTTATGCTATGAAATACGTGAATTATTTCAGCTCTCCCTAACAACAAATACATTTGGAAAATAAAGAATAGAAATTTATGGACATTTTAAATAAAATTTCTCCCTTTAATTCGCACCTACGTATACACGAAGTGATTTCTTCTTTGAAATTCAAAAATTCCAAGAATGAGAAATTCATTGGAATTTGGGTAAGAAAATTTCATTACCGTTGACTTTGAATATTACGCAGGTTTGGATATCTCTCTTTTAGATGAGTAATTAACTTTCGTCTTAATAGCAAAGTGGGGGAATATTTAGAATCTCAGAGAATAATTCCTTTTATTTGATACACAATATTGGTACGATGTGAAAATACACTTGTAGAAAACTGTCTACATTATAAATATTTCCTGAGATCGTTTTTCAATAGTTATTTCATGCATGCCTGCTTCAGCATACACTCATCATACAAAATTCTAAAGAGAAATCACTGTTCTCTTTGAAAGTACTCTATACGTTAGTATTTTCTCATCCTTTAAAGAATATAATGTATTTAGCTACTTAATAGCTGATTTTTGGGAAGTCCATAAGCGATACATCATCATAATTTGTGTTTAAATGGCCTAAAAACTGAGAAAAGCAAAGTGGAAATACTTCCAAACACGCCATCTACATATTCTGCTTTGGAGTAGGGATCTATCTCTTATCTCCACAACTGCACTTGGTTGAGAGGGAAGGGATCGATCCGTCAAGGCGAGGTGAAATAGTCTGAACATAATTGTACGGTTGACATACCCAACAGAATATTACGGAGACGAATACATTTTTCTACTCCCATGTAATTTCCATACTGCAACAGCTACATACAGCGTCAAAACATAAGAAAAAATTAGTATGTTGCTTCCATGATAATATCATTACTACTAAAATCGCTATGGAGACAAAAGTAAAGAAAAGAAACATTGTCTCTGACTTACGCCAAAAAGTTCATGATTCCATTCCAACTATTTCATTCTTCAAGATATGTTAAAAGGAGCATTGCGAATGTGAGCTATCACGATCCTTATATTCATTGGCATTTTCAGTAATTGAAAAGTTGATAATATTATTTTATCTTATTATTTATCCAAATAAATCAAAAATGTAAATTAAAAATCAGCTCGTGTGATATAAAATCCAGATCTTTATGACAGGTTTAAATTTTAAAGGAAACCAAAGGTTGATAGAAAATGACTAAATATCCCGCATCAGGTGTATGTTCATCGCACTGGCAAAATATATCAATAATATGGCGGTATTGTTCCAGCAAAGTTGAGCTTCACCGATATAACACATTTTCCTCAAAACAGGAATATTCCGAACCAATACGAGCTGGCAGAGAACGCATTTTCAATTTCAATTATCACCTAAGAGATTCAAGAGAGATTATTTTCCGAAAACCCTTCAATATCAAAGAAAGAGTGAAAGGTGAACTTTGACTCTTCACATCTTTTGAATCTTCCGAGAATAGCTTATCTAACTTTGCTAAAAATATCTATTTTTAGGTATCCTATCCGTAAGTATCTTACTTAAAAAATATATTCCTCGTAGTTCTTAAAATACGCCAAATGGTTCGAGTTATTTTGAGAAGGGGATGTAATCCAATATGATAAGAGCAGAGGAAATTTTTAAAACTCTTTTGGAGTACCCAAATTGTGAAGAAATCGCTCTTATACACGCGCCCTTAATCTATGTTCAAACAAATCTGCGTAACATGCCCTTTAATCTTTATGTATCAAAAATTTATGCATTAATTGTATATAATTGTGTATAATATTGAGGATTTCATCTTATTCAAATTGCGCTCTGTTATCCTTATGACGCAATACGTTACGTATCCTGTTTCGAATTTGATACCTTTATGATAGTATTCAATGTAAGAGAAGGGCACATAAACGCCATGAGTGTTTATTTTTAAAGCAGGAAACGTGCAGGGTGGTAGTCTATCTCAAGCCAGACGCATCATTTTATTCCGGAACAGGAAATGAATTCCCCTTTACAGAGTTTAGGACCGGATTTTTGCTCCAGGCATGCATCAAGATGGAACGATAAGGAAGGCAAGGTTGAGAGAGATTAATGGAAGGCAACTCACCGGAATCGAAGGAAACCTCGCTAATCATTATCCATCGCGAGGCGAAGTACAGCTGAAGCTTCACGAAGCGCCCGACTCTGTTGTGCATCTTGATGGTGACGTTTCGAGCCGCCTCCATGATGAGATCGGGCATATACGAGAAAAATACGGGCTCGCCATTAAATTGGCGTCCCCCTATGCTAAAGTACACCTTAGCATGGGAGAAAACCTGCAAAGGAAAAGGGATACTTAGATGTCTCTCTAGGATGTTTATTTGAAGAGAGTAACCGAGAATAAAAATTACGAAGGGGATTTTAAAGTAAATCCCGGCTCTGAAGATTACAGCTTTTTTGCACTGAATTCTTGGTTCCCAAGGCGTAATTGGTATCACCTCTAAAATATCACCCTCTGAATAAAATGGCCACGGAGAGAAGCTCACAAGTGTAGAGCTTGGTAGCAGGCTTATATTAGACTTTGAATTAATATTTCCTCAGTGGAGTACAAAGTTATTTATCCAAGGATAGGTCGATCGCTGATAGAAACTCAAAGCATTTGCTGATACTACAGAAAATTTCTCTAAATATACAAATACAACTTATTCTAGAAATTTCATTTAAATGTTTGCAATTTGAGTAACTATGACACAAACAGATGAACGAGACTTAACATTTTTAAGTGATATCTTACACATAAAAGAGATGCCCAAGGGGTATTTCATACACGGAGATACTCCTGAGTTATGATGCTTACATCTATGTCTAACATAAGACTACTTCTGTAAAAATTAAATGCGGTTCCAAAAGATTTTAAAATTAGCAAAAACATCGGGTTTCAGCTACAATTGCATATCTAAATAAAAATCGTTCCTACTTTTCGAGATAGTCACGTTCACTACCCTATCTATGAATAGTACGATATGCCTCCAACCCTTAGATAGCTCATCCTTCATAGACATATACATTTTACATGATTCTGGTTTATTATCCGTATTATCCGTACCATATGCAATTTTTTCTTTAGGATTCTTCGTCTAATTGTTCAATCAGATTTTCCTCGGTCGTTCTTTCCCTTTCGAAACATAAATAAAATCAAAAACATTGTCCCAAGGAAAAATGGACATGAAAAACCTCTGACAGGACCGTGGCTCGAACTCGGAATTTTCCTCTTAGCTTTAACCATTTTTCTTGGAAGTGCATTGCTTTTATACTGCTTCCTACCATTATTTCCCTGAATAAAAATCAACGCAATATACCCCTTTCGTACTGGTCACACCGGAACACGCCCATCCAGATTCATTTGTTACCCAACACTCGTCACGTTCAACAAAAAGTGATATTCAAGATCTAAATGCATTCAGTTTACTCGTATAATCATCCTAACAAACAAAAGTTTCGTAAAGTAATATGCAGTCCGGTGGCCGCAGGTAAAATTAGTTTGCATCACATCAGGGAAATGTGCCCGATAGGGTCGAAATGGAAAGTTAATCTTGGATTATGCTAATTGCTTCGAATTTCGGTTTCTATATCGAGAGAGAAGCGCTTAGAAAGGATATAAATGTTTGCTTACCTGTACATCTTTGGTATGCAGGTTGTTCGTGTGCAGATACATGGATGAGAAGTTTCGCACACGGTCGAACTCGAAAATCAATTCCACTGGCCTTCCGGGAAAGCCTCCTGTATCATTCCGCCATCCAACCCATTCGTATCCTATGAAAGAAGAAGCACAATGGAGGGATATTGTTGTTACTAAGCCTCCGGCTATTGGTTCGGAAATAACCGAAACGTAATGGCCATAAGCCTCCCTTAGAGATATATTTTTAGGGGAGATTTGGCGTAGCTTTTCACGAGCATGGGTAGCGCGAGAAAAACATGAAGGATGTAATATTTTCCTCCAAGAAAAAAGATAAAATTTTGATTTTTTCGGTCATGGATGAATTTTGATAACCTGCTAACTCCCAGCGATGATAATGCGAATGTTCCATTCGAATCAGAATATTCAAGGCAACGATGCTGGAATTAAGTGAAATCCCATCCAGGACTCCTTCCTGATGAGCGATTACGTTGGATGGGATGATATATTTGCATACATTTGCGCTGTTTGCTTCTGGAGCTTTGGAACACCGGTCGGAAAGTTTTATAACGTAAAAACCTTTTGTTGAATCAAAGTGATACCCTTCTAATTCTATTCTAAAGCTTTGTCTAATTTTTGGTTGTTATCAATCCTCATCAGAATTACATGGGGTGAGTGGTGAAAGAACTTTATGGAAACATTTCATTCCTTTCATTATAAACAATAACAACAATACCATTATACCAACGATACAATTAAGATTTTTCAGTACACTATTAACGTCTCTGAGCTAGTATATGGAATTTTAATGGAGATATGGCACTGTTTTGGGTCGTCTCCCGTATCCTCTTTTGTAAAATACTGCTTCTGCTAAATTCATATCCATATATGATCGATCATTACTTATAGAGTGAAAAAATACTTCGATAAGTTCACATTTAAACAAGTAAATGTATACTCAAAGAAGATTCTCTCTAAAATTTAAATTATTTACAATACTCTCGGTAGAAAGGTTCAAATATTCAAAATAGCTTCCTTATGGTAAAAAGTTTTTAAGTAAAACTAATACGTGGTGTACTTAGATTTATCCATCTAGTTATGGTCAATCTTAGAAAAGTAGATATCGAAGAGATATGATGCAATTGAAATAATTACTATTTTCGTTAGAGTCATTTCTTCTTAAATAACTGACACATCAAAGTAAAAAAGGCAAGGATATCCATAACGGAACTTCTTAAAGGTAAGAAAGGATAGGCATGGCCCTGCACATTCAAAATGTCATCAAAAATTGCATGAAACCTAAAAATGCAATTATAAGATTATTCTTTCGAGAGATTTCTGATCAGTAAAATGTCAAATTAAAAGGCAATTACCAGTAGTAATGGCGCATAATATTTTCAATACTTGTTCATTTCTAGGTGACAATCAATATTATAGAATTGATTATAATATGAATTCAATATTATTCTGTAAAAGATATAAAATATTTAATATTCATATTTGTATTATTCTACAAATACAGTGAAGTTTATTCTAGAAAATAATAAATATCCCATCTGCATACCTCTAGCTAACCTTTAAAGATATCTTCATCGTATAAAAATGAAAGTTAGTCAAAACTGCACAACCTCGTAGGTATTGAATTATTCCAGACTACCAGGGTGAATTTCCAAAATAAATTTATTTATACAGCTTCGTGAACAATCAACATCTCCGAAGAATCATTCTTAACAATAACATCCTTTAAAGCACCACTTGAGTGATTCTAAATTCCAATCGACTTCGCTAACAATAGAAACGAAAAATTAAGGGAACTGGTTTAAAATAAAGTAAGAACTTTTTCGTCCACAATTCTAACCGTGATTCCGAATGGAATGGTGTATAACAAATTGCTCATTTTGATACACTTTATTCCTAGCATACTAACGATCAACTTCTGTTTTATGAATCCGTCGTCAGTCGTCATATTTTCAATCATATTTTGTACCAGTGCTTGCATCTTACGCCTAGATATTGTGTGTTTATTTCTTTATAAAATAGTAATGACTATCCAACGAATTGAGAATTGTACAAAAACGGAATCCAAATTACACCCGAGATATAAATGCGCATCCATGAATTTTGAAGCTTTAACCATGAGGAATTTATATTTTTCAGAGAAGAGTTTAAATATAGTTTTTGACCAAATATTATTTCCTTTGGCAAAAATGAATCAGGAAATCCTCTGTGAGCGCTTTCACTCAAGCAACAGTCTCTTTCTCTCCACAATGGATCTGACGTCCGTAAGAGGCCTCTTTGAAAGAGGATCTCGTTAGAACGACTCTCTCATTACGATTTAAAGCCAAAAGACTTTTTAGAATGAAAAAAGCCTTTACTTTTTCGAGGTAGAGAAAAGAATATTTTTTCGAGCATTTAACTATGAAAAAATAAAATCTCACCTTCAATACCAGCGTAACGTAATCGTTCTTTCGTTTCCATTTACTCATTTAGAGAAAAGAAATAAAAGTTTCTTTAAAATAATTTAAGCGACAAGAGATGATAGAAAACTGCTCCGGATAGTTCTTTATGTTAGCTCTAATTCTGTCACTCGGAAACTTATAAGAGGAAATTTATAAAGTTTATTTTACTCATGACAAAGATAATTCTTACGCACCATTTATAATGGACATTTCAAACCGAAATTTAAATTTTATTTTCCTTTGCGACAAAAATATATACTCCTGAATCCATTTACAATTATTTAAGCATATCATAGTGGGGGAGTTATAAGTGAGAGTTAAAATTAAAATCTGAAGTTGTTTCCCGAGAAAATCCTTTACGGTGAGGGTTAACTAAAATTTCAACTTAATTATTAGGAGCTTCCCTGGTTTCAATTACGTATAGAACTTCCCTTAAATTTTATTAGCCCATATATGTAGAATTGATAGCAAAACATCCCGCTGGATTTTAAAAACGAATACCACAATAATATTCTAATGAGCATATATCATAAAATTAGTGAGATCCCTTCGGGGAAAATTATTCACTTAATATAACTAGAGCAGGATGGGAAATCTGCCTCAAGTTGTAGGTCTGCCTCTAAACCACGCCTCTTTATCGAAAATACACCCTCTCGTCTTCCATGTTTCGCAAAGTAATGAATACTGAATCACTCGCCTCAGAGAAACTAGACTGGTGATATTCGTACGGGGTGGAAAAAAATACTATGTGCTGCACAAGATCCCACGACAATTTCCAGTCGTCCCTCTCTCTCTGTTCGTGGGCGAAATGAAATTATGTCCAGCCGGTATTTCCCAGAGGCATTTCCGAACCCTCCCTTCCATCTCCGACGACGAAGATGAAGGAGGAGGGTGGCGACGCTGTTGAAGGAAAACTGCAGCTGGAGAGGTTTAAAGGAGTTAGACAAGGAGAAAAGCAGAGGTGAAGAGGGAGTGGGAAACGCCGTTCGGAGAAAGATGAGAAATTCTAAGAAACACGGCCCCGCTTCAAAGGGAATACATACTAAGGCTGCGGAGGAGTATGAGGAACTTATAAGGAAAATAAAAAAGATGGATGTTTTTCATTGTCCGAGCTTTGGGATGGAAAAGTAATTCAAAGGAAAAGTTTGATTGAGTTTGGCAGGAGGATTGGTCAGAGGCAGAGGAAAAAAATGAAGGAATTGAGTGGGATTTGGATATATTCAGGCCTCTGAAGGACGGTTAGAAATTGCGGAGGTGTATGAAGCAGAACGATTGGTTTGGAGATCAAACTGGGAAAGTCGAAATAATTTACTTCTTTTAAATTCGGATGAGAATCCCACCTCGTTCATAATCCAATCATAGGAGAAAATTATAAAAAAAAGTTGAGTAGAGTGAACGATTTTGCGCCGCAAAAAACTGAAAACATTAGCTGGAAAAAGAGATCAAGAATCTAATAGGAAAAATGAATCCAATTTATTTTATGCCAAAGATGAATATTGCTCTGTTATACACAGAAATTAAAATTTGTATTTACTCCTGAAGCAATTTATAAATAAATATTTACCGAGAATATACATTTTAAAAATACAACGTACTGAGTATAGGGAATAAGCAATCGGAATATCTTCTGAAGCCATTCGGAATTATTCTTTCGGAAAGAATTCCGAGATTATCTTTTAATCTCTTTATTTTATTTCTTTAAATAATCCAGAACCGCATCATTACAGAAAACAGGCATATAACTTCTCTGTTGAGAAGAAATCCATAGATTATACCCATAACCGATGTATGCAAGTTAGAAAACATGGGTACATATAGAATTCGAAGTAATCTAGGAAAGGTAAATGAAGATAATGATCAGGGAAATAATGAAATTGAGAGGTACTCCTTTCCCATATACGGATAGAATTATCTCCAATGTTAATTACATTATAGGTACTTAAACAAATATATTTTAAATTCCTGATGTTTTCTATAAAATTTAAAAAAGTTGGCATTTTTCAACGCTTTCTTAATTGATGTCACAAGCATACTAATGCGTTACTCGAAATATCCTTGTTGGCACTTGAAATTTAACTACTATTTTAGATTTTATTTTCTATTTACTAATCTTTCAATATCGATATAAATCTTCATTCCTTCTATGAAATATTTCCCTTCGACTAAATTATATAAATAATCAATAGAGATCTCGCGCTTCTTCTTCTGAGAATGTTTTCTAAATCAAAGATCTAATATATTACTCTTCAAATTCTAACTATCGTTGACGTAATAAAATAGGATATTATTAATATCTAGATCACATGTACGACTGGTTTTTAAAAATTGAAAAAGCTTTTTCGTAATAAAATAAAGGCCATGCGGTGCATACATTTCTTACATTCCTTTTATAGGCCAAGTATATTCTATTCGACTTCCGCTATATGATTCGCCTTCTTATTGACCTGGCTGAAAGGGAGAATCTTTCAAGAATTCGATGTGGCAGCTCTGGGAAAATATGTCAGACATGGGAGGAAAGATTCTTTATTTCCTATTTCAGTCCACTAAATATGTTCCACCTTTTACTTTCTGCACATATGTGGAATATTTTCGGCCTTTGGGTAGAAATAAAAAGGTTTGACCTTGAGAGTTTAGCAGACGCTCATATTTTATTTTCCAGGAGAAATACTTATATCAAAGGTCCTTCGGCCTTCAGGGCACATGCGGCCTTTTCATTTTTCTAAGTGCAAATCCACGCATTTGAATAATTTTTTTTCATCAACTCCTTTTTAATGTGAAGTAAAAATAAAATGAAAATTTCCTGTCGAGGATTACATAGCAATTACATTGGTTTTAGTTTTTACAAATCCGAATTTAGAATATTTGAATTTAGGAATATGCTGCGATAATGCGGCTAAATGGTACGTATAAAAGGCCTTCGGGTGATAAAAACGTTTCCCGCCTATATATATTTTGAATTCATCCGTTGGATATATTTGATGTATACATTGGATATTTCGTTTTAACATCTATGAGTAACGAAACATGATGACCAATTTGTGCAAGCGAGGAATTTCGGTACACCAAAATGAAATTTTCATCGTATACTCAAAATTTATCTGTATTCTTTGAATGAAGGAGATTGATTTACCGAAGAATGCTAAGAATCTTTAAGAAGTTTCTTTGAAATGATATCATGTATGTAACGAAGAAAACTGCTTCAAAAAGTGCCCATGAATAAGAATGAATGAATACAAACAGCATGATATTGGCAATGTTTTTAATTTTAACGTAAAAAACAAATACTATGTGATTCACAGTGAGATAAGTTAGTATCATTTTCCTCACCCTAATGAATAGTATACAGAACTCCAAGTCCCCGTTACTTAAAAATGCTCTCTCAAGAACGAAAATAAAATTTATAGACTCCGTTGTAAGATTATATATCTAAAATGCGGTGAAACTGCGCCATTGGAAATATCTTTAAATGACAATTTCTTCGGAAGTAATACCATGACTTGAAAAGATAACCTTGAAAAGGGCTGTTACTTGTATATAAGGCAACAAAGCAAAGAGAAGTCACTGAGTGTGAAAATGCAAGGAACTACGAGAAGGAATTATGGATATTTCTTATTGATGTGGCCGAAATTCGAGAAAACTCAGAAACTTTGCTATGTTTCACCAGTCCGTAACCGAGGTTCATATTCATAACTTGAAGGCAGAACCTTATTCATTCTTCCGCAAAAATTCAATCAGATTTTGTTCCTAATGTGATAAAATTTTGTTTCAAAATGAGAGGATTATTTGCTTGTCATAACCAAACCTCTTATCACACATTTCGGAAAAATTCAAGAAAAATTCTTTCATTCTGAATACACTATTCAAAAAATGGATCACATTAGTCGCCATATTCCCTCATGAGATATTTCTTACGTATTGCTATGCAAGGAAGAGATTATTCCTTAGCATTTTGGGAATAGGGTCATATATTCTCGTTTTGGAAGGTGAGCTTAATAGGGTAGTCTGATCTTCTATGCGACCTTTGCCCTTCCTAAATTTCCTTCCTTTAGTAGGATACGTCTAAGATTGAAGCCATAGCAGGTCGCGTTCAATCAATTAACTTAATTAATATACTTTCTTCGGGTTTGAAATTATGTAGTGATAATAGATTTAAAATCTTTAGATTTACTGTTCTTTTAAGATTGCACGTAAAGAGAGTAACGATTTTCAAGGATGAAAAGTTGAAATTTTACATAATTTTTTCTGTTCTCTGAATTCAAAATGCAGACAATATGATGCGGTATCAACAAAAAAATCCTCAACAATTGTGCTATTGCACAATTGTTGAGGATTTTTTTCAGTACTCGTGAGCAATGCTTAGAACCAAGTATTAAAATATAAATTTGCATAAAAGAGAAGAACATTTAAACCACCACTAATTAAAAAAATTGATAACACCAGTATGAGGGTGTTAAATGAAAGTATGATACTCAGGTAATTATATAAGGCAATGACAAAAATATATCTCATAGAAGCAAATAAGATCTGAATGAAGCACTAATATGATAAAATAAAATGATTTATGAATAATTAGAAAATTAATTATTAGTATCCACATTTGGTGTGCTTAAAATTCTTAGTCTGATTAAATGATTTTTGACGAAATTTTTCATGTGAGAGACGAAACATTAACTTTTAATGATTACTTTAATTTAGAAACGTACTCCATATTAATACAACACCATGCCATCCTTACTTGAGGCCTAAATAGGAAAATTCTTTCATGGAACGTGTTTTTAATACAATTGGCTGCAGCTATTTTTCCAATTCTTTCTGTGGAACCTTTAATTGTTTAATATATTCTCTTTCATCCATACTTATTTTCTTTCTTATTAGAAAGTTTCTCATAGAAGCTCATAATTATTTGTCAACATACGTTAATCCAGGGATTGACAGTTTTAGGAAATGCTTAGCAATATTATCTTTACCTACAATTCAAAATATAAATATTAAAGGTTAATCTCTTTGAGAGTATAAATATTACTTTTCAAAATTATGACGTAGATATGCACCGAAAAAGTAGAGGATTTCTTTGAAAATGATCCGTGATGATGAATGAGAAAGTAGTGACCCTGACGCAAGGGATGCATATCACTCGAATCTGCACTTCCGTCTCTCGCCATAGTCTCTCATTTCCGCACCAGATCGATGCTCGACATACTTCCGTTAAGCAAACTTAGTCTAGATTTCCGTCTCGGAAGCGAGCGACTATGAACTTTCTCAAAGTCTGCGTTACCTTTGAGCCGTCGCGGGCGGAAAGAGGAATCTGAAGGACAGAAACTCTCTCTTAAGGGAAATGCAGCTGCGCTCACCTTTGCCATAGCCGCGGATATCGAGTCTGAAGTTGTCGGCGCCTTTCTGTCCGTCGACCAACTGTCCTAGTCCTCCGAACAGTCGACCCCCTTCTTCCCGTCCGTCGTATATGCGGTCCGTCAGATCGATGCCGGAACCCCGCTGGACCCCCTGAGGCATCGCGTAGCTCAGCAGTCCCTCTGAAATGATATTTAAATAAAATAGAAACTATGCTCAAGTGAGGCAAAGGAAAAATTCCAAGCAAAACTCGGTTTTTTCGGAAGCATGTCCTCCGTGTGCAAACAGCGGGCCTCGGGTTGGAAATGAAATGTTAGCGACGTAAAAAAATACAGAGAGGGTTGCGGAAATGACGACAGAAGCACTCCAGCGATGCGAGGTATAAGAAAAACTGAAATAGTACTAATTTGAGACGAATATCTCAAAAGAGCTGTTTGAAAAAATAGGCACGGGAATGAGTTCCCAAATACTTCCAAAAGATTCAATGAAGGAATAGAAGAGCATGGGGCAAAAAACAAAAATTATCAGAAAAAAATTGTTTGATTACTAATGTGATTTACTTCAGCTTTTCAAATATTTTTATTATAAGTGAAATGGAGTGTGCTCAAGCAATTTTGGAATTTTTAAAGAGAGTCACATTTTAAATAAAGGTCACAATTCGCAAATAAAAAGTATGAATTAAATTTCCGGTCGCAAGAAAATTTAGGGAGCAGTAACAGTCATGTTACGTTAGCAAGTGGTTATGAGATATAATATTCGGAATTTAAAATTCTTAAAAAAATAGGAAAAGTCCATTCCAATTGAAAAATAAATTTTTTCGTCGACATATATGCTGAGTAGAACTCGGAAAAAATTTGTTGTGCAACCGTTATACTAAGACTAATTATCGACTTCATTTAAAAAATAGTACTCTTATAAGATGATTTAAGGATCGTGATTCACTTATCCTAGATAATATAAAATATAAATTACCTCGATAATTATTTACTTTAAGCAGATGAACTTTAGTCAGTTTGCATGAACCAAACAAAGATTATTCATTTCTTCCAAGATAATGGAATATTACTTAAAATCAAGAAAGCAATTCAAAGGAGTGTGTCTGGTGTTATGATTTTTTTGAGTGAGGACCAATATTGAATTAGATAACTTTGTATGGGAATCCGTGAACACATACAGACATCGGTGGAAGTCAGCAGATTAAGTGATAAATTTCCATAGATTAGTTAAGAGGGTCCATGCCATTTACTTATATTTTGTATGATATTTCGATTTAATTTAATAGCGTGCACTCACCTTGCCACCGGCAACCGATCAATTCGGCTCGCAAGCAGACCGTCCGCAGGTGTAAGCTATATGGCACGAAGCGAATCCTCGTCGCTAATATTGGAGGGTCCAGCACTTGCTCGACAACCGAATAGGTGTCGGTGTTTCCGGGCAACAGCTGTGAAAAAAAAGAACGGTTAAATGAGAACAATGTCCTATCAGAGAAGATCAAAAATGGTTTAAGGTACACCTTCATTTTATTTCATTAAGGGTCTTAATAAACAGAATATAGAATTTAAACAGTTTTTCGGGCGGTAAAAATAAGCGAAATCATTATAATAAAGTTATATTTTAAATTAATTAAATTTAAAATATTAGAAAAATTATCTTGAAATTATCAGCATTAAGTGGAATTTTGCGCTATAATATACTACAATCAACTCCATCGTGTGTCTCTGTCGAAACTTTTTCTGTAACATACAATTAACCTGACTACACACATTATGTACCTAAATATATTACATTTGATAAGTAATCTACATATTTTCAAATGACTATTTACGTGATGTATGTTATATTTGTCAAGTCAAGTCAAGATGTATGCCAACCAATAGCGTCATCGATTGTTTGGATTACTAATATGAAAAGTACATTGGTGGTCTGAAGAGTTTCCGACATTTCACCATTTCTCGACATGTTTTCTGAAAATTTTCTGAAGACTTCTGAAAAATCTGGGGTTGGAAACTTTTCAGACCACCCTCGTAATATTGTAATTGCATGCCTTGTATGCATTTTGACTAAGATTTTAACTATTGGATATTATTATATTTAGATTTATAAATACTGATTCGTCTAGAATTTTAATTTTAAAATGATTAACTTGGCAATATTTTCCTGTGTTATATTCTCCAAGTTTTCTCGTTTTTTCACCTCCCTTCTTTGCGGGTGTTTTCCGCCCAGTGGGGATTTTGACTTCTTCAGCTGAGGACAGTTAACCCCCCAACCCATTATCTTTCTTTTTTGTTCTTTTATTTTTACTTAATTTTAACACTTAATTCAAATATGTATAAATAAATGAGATTAGGTGGAAAAGAGTCCAACTTGGGCTTAACCTCGGCTGTATAATGAGTCCATTATTCAGAGGACATCTTGAACAATTACAGTCGATTCATGATTTTTCTAGGAGTGAGAAGGATTAAAATAATTTTATAAATTATAAATAAATTCAACAAAGATTTTAAAAAACAACATTATTTGATTAAAAAATTATTATCATAATCACTCTGACACGTTGTTAATGACTTGATAATTATTTATCACTGTCAATAATCTTAATTCCATATAATACCAATACAAAAAGTATAATGATTACACTAAAAATACAGAAAAGGATCGGATTCAAAGAAATATAGAGGAGTAGCGCAATTATAAAAATTTTGTGTGGTGACATCCAGAATTCGTTTGCTCTCTCTTTCAGCGAATAGCGATCGAGAAATCTTCAAACACCATAACGGTTGAAAGCATTTCCAAGCCCTGAAATATTCCCATAAAAACATCCGCGTATTCGTTCGCAAAATGTCACGGAAACTCTCCAAAAATAATTGCGTTCACGATAGGAGACTTCAACAGGATGGTAGATACCTCCGCGAACTCGAAAACAGCAGCCATACATCAAATCGACAGAAGCCACGCTAAAAATTTTGCCATCGATATAGGAAACCAGACAAAGAGAGGAACACAAAAAATGACGCTCTCAACCGATTCACTCCACGAAAGATAACTTTTTTTCCCCGGAAACAATCCTTTCGTTCAAAGAATCGTCAAACCGATTACCCGACTATTAATCTTTCGCTGTCCCGTTGAGATGGACCGTTCCGTCATAACGATAAGCCATTACTCTCCGTTTCACGGGTCGGAAATCACGGACGCGGGCATTCGCACACGTCCAGTCTGCGTTCCGGTAAGTGTCATTGATACTGAGCCGACGGCAACACCATTTCCATTACCTCTGAGCTCAAGTGCCACTGAGACAGATCTTTAAAGATACCAATACTGCGCTTACACCTGCGAAGCCGCAGGAACAAAAAGGAGATTCCGTGGGGGAAATTCCCGAAAATGGAGGTGAAATGATACAACGTCGATGGGTAGAGATAATAAAAGCGTGGAAGTAAAAATTACCCACGCATATTCGAGGGGCTCCAGCAGAGACGCATTCCCCGAGGGCATTGGTGGAGAGAGTGTTGGGGAGAAGCAGATTGCAGGGGATTGGGCGATAAACTAGGGGAATATTGGCAGATAAGGGTAGCAATGGTTGAAATACAATCGGCTTGAAACCGTGCGGGCGCGTGTTCCGGCACTTAACAGCCAAGTTAACGAAAAGAGGATTTCTGGGATTGCGTTTTGGGACCCACTCTTACGTATCTTATTATTCAATTTGATCTCTTTTCGACCATTCACCACGGAATAAAGCAGAAAATGAACGGAAAATGACCGTGATATATTCGAGCTATTTCGGTACTCCTGATACGTGCGAAATTTCAACGATATATTTGGCTGTTGAATCGAATCATTTTTGTGACGACAAAACCAAGCGATAAGAATTATAGGATAACTACCTATATTTTTTATGAAAGTATATCTTATTATGTAATGAAACAGTCCTGGAGAATTTTAATAACACCTGCTTAATTTCGATGACTCAATCACCCAGAAATAAATAGATGTAAAATAAAAAGTTATGAAATTGAATTGGAATAAATATCGTTTTAATGATCAATAACTGAAGGAAAATTTGAAAATGCCTAATTGTTAGACAATGGATTATGCAAATGAGGGATATCAGAAATCAACTTGTTTATTTAAATGCAAGAGCCCTTTGATCTATTCTATCTTTTCTAGATTTTAAGAAGAAAGTCATGCAGCTTTGATCAGTAAGTAATTTAAATAAATCTTTTATATTATTCATTGTAGTAAAAGAAAGTAGTTAGCCTCGGAGAGACCACAAAGTGATGACTATGATATTAATTCATAAAATTACGATGTTCTGAATAAGACTTGTAGAATACATTTCTCCAAAATATATAACAGAAACGAAAATTTTCAAGTGGTACAGAAATCAATTCTCAGATTACTTAATGGATTTCTCGTGAATTACTGTTTCAAATTTAATATTAATCAATAAAAAAATACAAGGTCGTTTTACACGGGAACAATATCTCTCAGTTAAGCTCCTTTAAAATAAATTAATAAATTGTATAACTTACTGAGAAATTCTATTTCTGTAATTGTAATTTCCATTGCCACAAATATCTTTTCTAGGGTACTAAGTAATCATGGGAATGTCATAAACTACACTACTTCCATCTTTCAAACAATCAGCGTGCAAATCAGCACTCCAGCGAACCAAAAAGTCATATCTCCGTTAATTTAGAGATTGTGGAATTAATTTAAAAGTAGAATTTTGTCCAATAGCTTTGTATTGGAGATAAAAGCAGGGCGCGGTAAAGTAGCAGTGGTCGTGGCATAACCGCGGCGCTACTACTTTTGGCAAAATTCCTAACACTCCCTTTAATCTAACGCTTAAAATAAAGAAAGGAGGAATAAAAAAGGAAACGTTTTCTCCCCTTGTTCTGTGAAGGGCCTTACGGGCGTAAACTTCACAGTGCGGGCGGAATGCAGAAAAAGGGTTCGGAATAGCTCCCTTCGGCTAAGGGAGGAGGCAAATTTCCCTTTGGGATCACGCCCTCTCCCTTTAAAGCAGGACTCTTTGAGAAGAAGAGGAAAGACAAAGGAAGGGTCTCAGGAGAACAGAAAAATTCGAAAGTGGCGTAAATAGGAAAGAATAAAACGATATCAGGATATGCCAAGTGCGCCGGTTACTTTCTCAATCATACCACTCGTACGCGGCCTCTTTTTCCTTTTAACGCTCTTCCCAGGAAAAAGAAATACACTTTAATATCCGGGTCTCCGTCACGTGTGATTCCGAAGGGAAGAACATTCGAATGCAGATTATTTGTCGACGTTCACTTCTGAGGCTTCCTCAAATCTGCATTCTGGTAGATTTCCCCAGTGGGATATACTAGCATTATTTTTTCACACAAGTAGAGGAAGTTCCGGTATTTCTTAAATCCGGAAACACTGCTTAAAAGGGAAAAAAATCTTTTTCAGGTTAATCCGAGATTATGACGCCATTTTATGCCGAGACACGGCAGGAAAAATTTGTTTTCTTGCTGATAATACAAGTTCCTCTTCTCTGACGAGCACATTTGATTATAAACCGTGGACTAGAGCATGAATTGCAAATAATAAACTCGGATTTTCTGGTAGTTCTGGAGGTGGTACGAAAAATTACAACTGAAAATTAATGCACACTTCCCTCCGTGAGCGAACAAATGAAAGATAACTATGGCCGGCTTCCATCACGGACAATTTTTTTAATTAAAGGAAATAATCCAAAAATATTAATATTTGATGTAAATTTTCAAAATATATCATTCACAAGAAACTCGCTTGCTGTAATATAGAGAGCTTTACTTCTACACCACAGATTCTGAAGGCATACTAAAACAAGCATTTAGTTAATACGTAGCTATATTAAAATCCATTCATTTAAAATAAGCATTGAGGGAAAGGGATACATTTTTAAATTCAAGGTTATCGTCAGAGAGAATTTCATTTCATCATTCCCAATTAACAATATAAAAAATTTCTTTCATACGATGAGGGTCAATCTACAATGATATTTTGAACGGTGAAATAAAAACGTTCATTACTGTTCATCATTCATTTATATTTAATGTTTAATTAATGATATGATGGTATTAATGTCTTTAAACCACCCATTTTAATTATAGAAAGTTTTCATTAAATCAAATTAATAAATATGGTACCACTTTCTTGGAAATAGCTCCTTCCATGGTGCAACGATTATGAGGGGTTGAAATATACTCGTACTAAAAGCTGAATTAAGAAATTAATTGAGCGGTCCAAAAGAATGGTAACTTCTGTAGTCAATGACCTTATGCTAGTAGTAAAAAAGAAAAAAGGAATGTGAATAATTTAATTTATGGACCTATATGACGGGAAATAAAGAATTTTTCCAGTCCTGTTTAAAATCGAGTTTTAAACACTACCACTATTTATCTCTAAAACCATATGCCTGGAATAAAAAAAACGACAAATGAGGAAAGCATGCAACGGAAACATTATCTACAAGTTTCTTAAAATAACCTGATCAAAAAATGCAGAACTAAACACAGTTATCACGATAAAATCAACAAAGCCTTTTTCTGATTTAAAAACCAGAGAAATTATTATATATTATGCACGATATTCAAAAAGCCTAAAATCCGTAAATAATTTTCGAAAGAAAAAAATATTAACTTCTTCAAGTAAAATTTCGTCATAAATTTTGAGAATTAAAATTTGCTAAATAACGCAGTACATTCAAAAGAAAAATATATTTTTCGAAATTCTCGATTTTTTAAACTTTATCACATTTAATATAAAAGAGGATAAGATTCTCGATCAATCACTATAATATTCTATTTTCCAATTTCCTCTAAAGACTTTTGCCGATATGCCTTCATTACATAAGTATGCTTAAATTGGATGCAGAAAAAGAAGTGATGTTGGAATTATTCTTCACAATGCTCAATTTTTGCTCAACACCTTCACAGAAAATTCCACGTTTCAAATCCAAGATCAATGAATACGCGGACGGAATGAAGTGCATAGACTTGGACTAACAATAAATAGGAAGAAGCCTCGCGGTTTCCGAGGTTCAGTTGGAGAATTAGCGCTTAGAGAAGGTGCAGAATATTCGGACTACTCGTAGCCAATTTGCTTCGTAGTTTGCTGAGTGGGGAAATGCAAGAGCGGAGACAATGGAATTTGATTTTCTCCAAACAAGAAATGGTACTCGAGGGAAAAAAGAGCTGAATTGTGAAATGTTTGCTGAAAAAGTAGAAAATAAAAAACGAATCAACCACGGGTCAATTCTATTTGCACATCGCATCGAAAAAAGATTACTCAATTCTGCAAATAGATAGTGGAATCAGAAACAGACGAGCGAAACAGCTGCGGCTTAGAGCGATATGAATTCTCTACAAAAATACAGTTACGAATCCACCGTGACATTTCTTAGTCTCGATTTTTCAAAATAAAAAATTTCAATGTAGATTTTAATTCCCCCTTTATTATTCTAAATACTAAAGGATTATCTTATTTAATTTTATATCAAATTGAATATTCTTCATGATTTAGCATCAAGACTATACAGTTTGGTTGAAATAATACATTGAGGTATAAATTTAAAAAATTATTGTTTTTTAGAGGAGTACCCTCAAATGTTGATGGAAAATCTCCCATTACATTATACTACGAGCATTTTTAGTAGTAAAATTGTCTGTTAGACGTAATGATAAAACACCAACAACCATTATTAAAGATGAAAGAAACATAATGGAAAATATCGTTGAACAGAGGGTGCAGAATGCAGATGTAAGAATTTTGAATAGTATTTAAACTAGTCTAAATACTTGACTTGATTCCAGTAAATACAGCATAAAAGCTTTTGAGCTTTGATCTCGCGCAAATGTATCAATTAGTTCAGGAACTATGAAAGAGTATTGTTATATAGCTCGTATTTTTAGGTAGCAGTAATGCTTATTAACTAACGCAGAATTGATTATTTATGAAATAGTCCAAAGCTAATACATCCACAGATAGAAACAGTCCAAGGTAGTCTTATACAATCATAAGAAGAAGAAATGTATGCTTAGTCAGTTTTTCGATTCTATTCTTGACATCCTTTTTTATTAGGACAAATTTCGTATTTTTTAATTAATAAAAGAATTTCATCTACCTCTTTAGTCTAAGGACATAGGTTAAAAATCTTCTGAATAAAGATAATGAAATTCTGAATTCAATTACGTATGATTAATAGCAATCAATTCGGAGCGATATGGATTCTTCACAGCTGATAGATTTATGAATAAGTAGCGTTTTTATCACAATACGTGTATTCATGTGTGCTTCATTCTACTATAAAACTTCGCTAGAACTATTTTCTTCATTTACCATAAAATTAACATGTTTATGCAGACGAATTCAGAGATTTTGTCGCGAAAAATGACTGATAAGATATTCATGGAATTATATTCAGCTATTAAATCGATGTGCGAAGGTGTGACTTCGTGGAGTAGTAACAAAATTAGAAACTTTCCACAGATGGGTTATTACCACGGCCGATTTCGCTTTCGTGGAAGCATTTTATCATTTTGTTATATTAAGCTATATTTTAGATGTGAGTTCGGTATGATAGTAATTGACGACATAGAAATGAAGGAAGAGTCTTTAACTTTCAGCCATCAACGAGAAGATGCTATTCTGTCACTGAATCAATTAAGGAGAAATAGAGTAACGTTTAATTATCCCATTATGTCCCACTCGTGATGCCAGCTTCATTATTTTTAACCTTTCACTCCTCTCAGCCACTAATTACGGACCCTCGTTCCCTCTCTACGAAGTAACTAGACATTTTTCGCAGCCATTTCAGAATCCGACGCTCCAACACTCACCATACGACCATCACTCGCATCATTCAACATCACTGTAAAAAAACTCAGCTCCGCGAGTTTAATTCTTTCTAACACAATTTTCGTTTTCCTTTCAAAACAAGAGAGTGGGAGATATGAAAAGAAAGGATATTTCGTACAAAATGGGAGGAAACAAAACGAGAATAACGGAACGTAGTACAAGAAACAATCCTTCCTCGGGAACATGACCTCTTAAGATTAAATCCCGCAATGAGTCAGCAGGTCGTACATAGGTCGAAAGTGTCTGTCTGGATGCTGTATAACGAGCGTTCGATTTTTTCCTCTCCCACTTCTCGCGCGTGGGCGAAGAGAGAGAAACACGGCGAAGAGGGGGATTATTTGCGTGTTCGAAAGAGTGGGTGATAAGGAGTGAACGAACAAACTTATACATGTTCGATTCGCGAAATGGCGTAGGAGAGCAACTAAAGTTGTTCTGGCGAAAAGAGGGAACATTTCCTGGAATAAGCCTCACCATGTGGAAAGGTAACAAGAAGAGATTTGTTGCCATGGATATCAGAGAAAATAGGGAAGCAGTTGGAGGCGTTCTTCATAGAAAGTGATTGACTTGAAGCGTGGTATACGCACTAAATTTCGAGAACTTCTATTATCGACATAAAGAGGTGTATATCTTACCATACATGCGTGCAATATACTTCATTTGCAAAGTAAAATGAAAGATGCTGTATTTTAACGTTACGAATTATAAAATGATTACTTTTCTACCCATCTTACAGCCTCAGAAAGATTTTAAGCTTGGTGGAGAGGTTTCTAGCTATAATTAAGGGCGTATAAAGTTAAGCTTCAGGTATCTTGAAATATGACTGTTCTACATGTGATCACAATACGTAGAGATTGTGAAGTTATTTTGTCAGCTAAAAATTCTTCTTACACGAACATTATTATATAGCTACAAGATGATGTGTCTAAAGACGAGCAAACTGTCTCTTTCCTTGGGCTTGATTCTTCCAAGTATTGACACATTACATGATAGCCTCAAATACATTTTTATTTACCTTTGATATTAGAGCTCACTTACATATTGTTCTAGCACATTGTTTTGACACTTTTTATTGACACGCCGAAAAAAAGCTGGGAGGAAAATATCGCATTGAAAAAAGGGCAATTAGGGAAGTGAGAGGTAAGAGGTGGACTGGAAAAAGATGCCAGGTCGGTTGGAAGCTTTCTCGGAAAACACAAATGGAGATCGGGAAAAAATAATGGCAGATGGGAGAAAACAGAAACGATGTGTTAGAGAGAAGATGTGTCATGGAAAGTGGAGAAAAGCTAAAGAGATGGAGGAATTACTGTAGATGGTATAAAAGAGAAGAAAAAGTATATGCAAGGTTGGTTCTAAGGGAGGGATTACAGTTTCGTCGGAGGAAGAAATGGTGGAGGAAGTGGTGTAGGAGGAGTGAAGATGGATGAATGAGGTTGAAGGGGGAATGAACTGCATGCAGTCTGATGTGAAATGGGAGGAAAACGGGGGTTATAAAAAGAAAGGAAGGAAGATGGGAGGAAGAGGGAGGAGATGATGGAGGTAAAATCGACTCGAAGGGTTAGTAAGGATGCTATGGAGGATTAAAGCTTGGTCCAAGATTAAAAATTTCATCCTCTATGATTTCACTCCAAGGTCATTTTTGTTTCTTTTCTCGGTCAGTAACGACTAAAATCATTTCTGAAACGTGATTTTCAAATCATTATTAAAGACATTCTCACCTTAGAATGGATGTAAATCTCACATATCTCAACCTAAAAGACGGAATAGAAAATAATTGAGTTCAGTCTGAGTGTATTTTAAACCCAAATTTGAAATGGAAATAAAGTATAACGTTAGCAGAAGATCCGGGATCGATCCCTAAAAATAGCTTTTGATTTTCGCATTTGTTCATAGTATGTTTTGACCGACTAGACAATTGATAGAACGGAAGTTATCTGCATAATTGTATCTCGACGATGGGCTGTTTTTGATTTTGTAATGCTGATGCAAGATAACTGAAAATTACAGTTTAAAACGACTTGTCTTTAGGATAAAATTTAATTAGAGTAAGTACCAGAAGCGTTGTCAACCTTATCGTAAATAGATTAAAACAACAGAGCAGATATGAAAACAGGAAACATATATGGGCAAAACGCCACGATCTCAAGAATTACATCATATAACACACACAATTTTCCATGGTTAATGCCTTCAGGGTTGAGCCCTAGAGAAAACACGATCACTTTGCGTTCCGAAGTGAAGTTGGAAAGAAATAGAGAAGGGCAAGGGAAAGAAGGAAGAAATAGGAAAGGAAAGAGAGGAGAAAGTAAGGGCAAGGGAAAGGGAGGGTTTGAAGAGAGTTGTACGAAGTGTGTGTTTTCGAATAGAGATCTACGGTGGAGAGATTGATAGAAAGGCCTCAATCCATGAGAAAGATTTCGTCGGGTCACAGCTGCGGGGGCGGAGAAGGGCGGGATGACATCAGAGATCCTCGCTTCGAGGGTGGAGGCTTGGTTTTCATGATTGGGAAGTAAAGAAAGAGTTGGAGGGAGTGGCCAACATATTGGTGGATTCAGCTGAGGTTGAGCTGATTAAAAGACTGAAGGGCGGGATTGAATCTTATGTTTGAGAGGATTGTGCTTGTGTATCAAAAAAGCTGGAAGGAGTAACGGCAAGGATCAATTGGAAGAAGAGGAACGACGATCAAAAGAGTAGACATGAATTGAAAAGCCTTAAATGAAGTACGTACTGCGGTTGTTTCGCACCATTGATATTTATTTGCTCCAGATGTATTTATACATTTGGAAGACATAATACATTAACAGAAACTCCTTAGAAGCGCTGCTGCAATACTAAAAATAATCAACTCTATTTATTTAATGTATATTAAGGCATATTCTGGTGCGAGAAATGAAAAATATTTTGGTTCTCTTTGGTTTTCTTTTATCTTTGAAAAGATGGATAAGAAAAAGATACATTATCATTTAAGTTTACTTTGTTTCACCTGAATGTTAAGATGAAAAAGACTCAGGATGGATGAACTAATTTTTTCAAGCTTAAAGGCGGGTTACAGTTTATGTAGATGTGAAAAGTTTAGTTGGTTACGTAATGTTCTTTTAAGTTAATAATATGAAAGGTCTGACGTTGACTTAAATTTATTCTATGGCGATAAAAGTATGTGAAGGATTAGATTACCTGAAATTTCTTGAGAGCCTGAAAGTTATTGATTAACTGTAGCAAAGCAGAAAAATCTGAATGCAAGTGAATGAAGCAACATGCAATAATGATTTTAAAAAGCATTGAAAATAAGATGCACCACTTACGGGTGTTCTATTCAATTCCTATATGCACGATTAAATATACGAGTTCTCAACTTTTGATCTCAATTTCGTAATCCTGAAGAAAATGATAAAGGAAACCTTTCATAGTTTAACGTAGTCATAAATTTATTTCCTCAAATTATCAATATTCTTTGTGTAAATGGGCATGATCTTAACAAATCCTAATGTCTTCATCACTATCTCCGACAAATGCACGGACGCTGTTAGAAAGATTGGCGATGTACAGAAGCTTAAAAAAATCTCCCCGATAGGAGTTAGTGATCGAGTAGCTTTCAACAGGAGGTACTCTTTACAGCAACAAAAGGGAAAGAAAGGAAAAAAAAGAGCTCAGTATGTCAACGACCTTCGTTTCGTTCAGCCACGTGCGATTGCTAGCGGAGAGACGAGTGTCTTATCTGTCTGTCCGCTTCTCTTTTCTACTCGCTTCACCAAAGACATTTTCGCATGGATTGCACGGTTTGCAATTTTTTCGCGGAATCGACATTCGTACATCTCCCATACCAATCCACATAACGATCTTGAACACGAATAGCAGGGAATTGGTGTGGGAAAAGGTGGACTGGAAGGGGGGCAATGGATTCAGGGAAAATTCCTCGTCATAGACGTTCCCCCAACGAGTCGACGACCTTAGTTAAGTACGCAGACAAGGGGTACGAGCAAAATAAAATATAAAACACAACAAAAATAAGTCTCCGTCGTCTATGGCAACGATTTCGTAGGGAGAAAATATGAATATAGAAGCCGATAGGAAATGCACTACCAGTTAGGGAATTAGCACTTCCTCCGATATTTTATCTCTTAGATCAAAAATAAGTAGCTGGAGAGAGGCGCTTAAAAAGGAAAGAGTTAAAATTATAAAAGAAAGAGTAACTTGATTCCTCTGAGTGGAAAAGATGTTTTCGGAGAAAACTGAATTTCATTAAAACATTATGCCTAGCTCCTCTTTCAGAGACATTGCTAGTGAAACGAGTATCAAAAGTTTGAAATAAAACATTCAAATGATACACTAGGACATCTGATACAGACAGACAGCCTTTTTTTCATAGTGTATTTGTATCGAAATGGTGTGACCGAGAACGAATATGTTCCGCGAAGGGGAAGTAAAGAGATTAATAAATAGGTGAAGTCTCTGGAAAATATTGATAAAAAAGATAAAATAACTAAGGCACACACTAGGGGACGATAGTCTCCAAAATATAATATAGGAAGGAAAGGTAAAAGGAAGAAAATGTAGAGGAAGAGAATCAAGCCATTGAGTAGAAAAAGGATGGTATGATTAGCTACAGAAAACAAATATTCGGATGTTTAACCAATAAAGATCGGGGTATTCATTTTATGCCATCGATGGTTTTACACATTACTTCAATTTGCGTTAATTCTACATTTACGTTGGTTACAGGTCTACTAGAATTTTGACCTTAAGCAAAAATATATTAGGGTCGAAAAATATTTGATAATGCTAACTTCTGATTCCTCCAGATTTAATTAAAATTTACTCAATCAGTAGTTCATTATTAATAACGTATTTCGTGGTTATAATTTAGCTACTAGTGAATTCCCCCGTCAAAAATTTCGGATATTAATTTCTAAAGAAGTGTATTTCTATTATCGCAAGCACCTGATGTATGTCGAGAAAACCCGTCAAATATGTCAAGAATTAGTTAATTAAAATGTATCTTTCACATTAATTGTAATCTAATCTACCTAACCAACCTTTTTTTAATTATAATCTAGCTCAATCGTCATCAAAATGGCCGAGTGTTAAGATTCTGGTTCAGATTTTAAAAGTTTCCGAAATTTAATCCAAAAGTTTATCCTCAGTAATTAGAATCCTGTTTATGGAAAACTTTTTTCCGGAAAATTAATTTTCAGTTTTATCAAAAAAACTTAATAAGAAGCGCTATATATAATTTTCGTCTATTTTGTTCTCTAAAATTTACATGCGTTTACTTTGGTTCTCATTACGTCTCATTTCTTCGTACACAGTTGTTGCCACAGCTTGTTTACTTCAAGAAAGCAATCCCCCTCGCCTACTAATTAAACGAATTAGTGGGAAACTTTTATCTCTAATATATCTAATATTTAATTCTCTCAGTTTTTATTATTATCTTATTCTTTTCATTTCTATCTCGTCAGGAAGTGTGTGAAATTAATGTTCCAAAATATTTCTCATTTATTTCTTACGGGAGTTGCTGACATCTGCTTCATAAATTTATACACAACGGCGATTATTATATAAGATTATTACATAAGATAGTTATTTATCACGTATTGAAGGTATTTAAATATTCACTTTTCCATCCAGTAAAGCAGGGAATCAATTTTATGATTTCAAAAGATTTATGATTTCCAGTTTTCCGGAGACACCAGTCAATTAGAAAATCAGGGCTGAGTTACAGTTTAAAGAAAATATTATATATTATCCTATTTAAGTGTTAATCAGTACCAACGCCATGAGAGACAACAGAGTACAAAAAGAGTGACATATATTAGGAACAGAGAAAATGCTCCATCACGTTGCTATAAAATTAATAAAAGGCTAAATTGTAACAATGATTATAACATAGACTCTAATTAAGAGATGGGAGCACCTTTCCTAATGCCGATAAATCGGTGCTCAGTCCTTAATCAGTTGAGAAATGCCAAAACTGCTGAAACTGGTATTAATTACTTTAGCTAATCTGTCCTAATTTCAAAGGCGGGATTTTAGTCTCAGTCAGCTAAGCAGATCGTGAGAAAAAAGAGCGAAAACCCTGAAAACCCAGTCTGTATCAGCTCGATTCACCACGCCGAGAAACATTTATTGAAAGCGCATTAAGCTGCGAGCGAATTCGTTCCGTTTCAGATAACCCTTAAACCACTTAAACAGAGATACTCATACGTGGGAACTGCCTCACTCTCGCACAAAATCTCAATGCATGTCCCAGCGTTCCTCTATCTGCCCATCGTGCTTTGAATGAGACGAACATAGGTTTAGTGGTCCGCTTCCACCGTGCTGGGATAGCTATAAACACTTTGGTAAGGCTCTAATCATTAGCTTCCAGTGCTAATCGTGCCTGCTGAATATAAAGGCGGAATTCACAAACACCGGAAAGATAGGAGCAAGAAACATTACGCTAAATAGATTTCCCTCTATTGCGGGAAAACACCCGGATGCTACCCCCAAAATGTTTTATTCACGGGGATAAATTATGAAACATTCCTTATGTTTAACTAATGGCCTCTAGAGGAAATGGGAGCATCAGTTGTATCCAAATAGCGTAATGATTAAAAATTTCTTGTATTTTAGCAATTTCCCACTCTAATTGCGGACCTATGTAAAGTCTCCCTTTTTAATTGTAAAAAAGTTCCATATTATCAAACTGGTTTCTATGATCGAACTGCATTCGAATTTACAAGAGTATCGAAATCAAAGCATACAGAATATTCTGCATCATTACCTCTTAGAAATTTCCAGAGGTTAAAAAGAATTCATGAAAAAGAGCACAATTAAAATGATTTTATGATGTCAAGATTGTCATTATTTTTGTAGACCTCAGAATCGCTCCTCTGAAATGCATACATTTGCGGTGACTAGTTAATAGCTACTCGTGATATTTAAATCCGTTACTACACCATATCGTAAACAGCAGGATATGTGCAATCGATACTTTCCTCGTTAACTTTACACTCTATTTATAAGTTATCTACTCGGAAATTATACTTGAAATTTGCTACATTATAGTTGTAAGGCTTTGAAAATGTAGAAAGAGAATATTTGGCTCAGTATAAATAGAAAAGAATGTTTTGCTCAACATAAATTTGGATCTTAAAACTTCATAGTTTTTGATTTTTAAATGAAAAGAGAGCTGGCTTTAGATTAGAGTAGTATTCTTTGCCCAGAACTTTCTTGCTATTATTTAAATGTTTAAGAAAGATTGACTGAATTTCAGATTATTCATATCATTATAGTTATGTTGGTCTATATTGTAAGAATATAGTTGGTAACAGCGTCTATCGGCGAGAAACTATAGGTAACTTTAATGCATAGCTAAAGCTTAAGGTAAAAATAACAAGATATATAATATATTTCAGTTTATTATTCCAAAATGAGCCAAAAACCGAAGGAAAAGTCCCCTTTGAAGTTAAAATTAATTATATTAAGTTATAATTGGATGATTAGGCCGTAGATCAAGAATAAGATTCTAAAGGATTGAGTTTAATATAATGCGATGCTTTATATAAACCACATAAAAACAAAACATAAGATCAAGTAGTCGACTTCGGCTTCACAATAGGTTGGTAGATCTGCTCTTTCAAAGTCTTTATCAGATAGAATCGATGAGCATATTGTCATTTTATTAAAACAGGAGTTTCAAAGGGTGTATACAATGTCCTAAGAAATCAAAAGGCACAATAAAACGTTCACATACATGAATTACAACGATTCGGAGCATTAATATCGGTTAATGTAAGATGCTAATGCGGTGCAAGCGAAAATTGAAACTGCACTACACTCTTGCCCCCTATCAATTCCTGTATCCTCAACGATTACTTCAGCGAGGAAATTACTCCGAAAAGACCATGAAAAACTGCACACGTCGAGTGGCACAGCTGCAGCAAAATGCAACCGAATCGAATGAAAAGAAAAAGCTCTCCATGTTTGGCAGCACGGCGAGAAACTAACTGAGAGTCAAAGGCCACACCCCTCTCATACGGAACTCTCGATCCGACACTCATCGGCGTTCACGCTCGACTTAACCCCGCGACTTAAAAAAATCTCTTTTCGCACGAATCTGAACCCTCATTTTCGCCCAGCATTTCGCTCTTTTTTACGCTCTAAAGAGAGGGGGGCTGTATCCCCTTAGACTCCTGTTGCAACGGGTTTTTATCCTTTTCGTCTCCCCCAACCCCTTTTGTTCCCTAACCACATCTCCATTCTCGATTCCCCATAAACATCTCCCATCCGAATTCTCATTCTCCCCTTTCACCCACCGTTATTCACTTAACCTCGGGTTCTCTTTTACTCTCCATACCTAAATTACTGTTCTCCCACACGTTCTCCCTCGAATATGAATACTTGCTTCCATGGGAGTTCTCTGACCGATAGTTTCTCCTACAAATTCCCTCCAGTTTCGTGCTAAAATCTCTACTCAGAATACGCCCATCGCTTATTTTCACCACAAAAACCCTCTTCAACGTTACTGTTCCAGGAATCTTCTGAAATTCCTCTTCCATAATTCCACTTTCTAATATCTCCATCCGAAATTTCTCCACCAAATATCGCCTCATTCACCTGCCCTTTACACACTATCCTCTCCTATAATCTTGCATCTACAACTCCATACCCACCCCTGTTATCTCCCAACGACTAGACGTTTGCATGGGGATTTACGGAGAGGAGGGTGGAGGCGACAGAAAAGATAGCGAATGGTGGTGAAAGGGCAAGATTGCTAAGGTTGGAATGGTTCTTAACCGAAGAGGGAGGGGAAGTATACAAGACAGCGGAATGATCTACGGCTTGCCCGAGGGGTTTAGTCGTTCAGTCTTGAAAAAACTCTTTCGTTGACATACCACACACTGGATAAGATTTGCACGAAATACGGACTACCGGATGGAAAATTATTTTCCCCTTCTCCAGTAAGGGGTGGAAACAAAAATTGCGGGCTCGTAAAAGATTTTGCCGTCACCATGAAATGCAAAGAGATACCACTCTTAGCACTGGGCTGAGAAATGATTCATTACATCCACTGCTTATTTGCGAGTTCTTCGGCGACTTCGTCTTTTTCATGAATAAAACCATTCGGTGAATAATTCCATCAGTAAATATCAGATACGCGTGCAATGAAAAGAAAACTGGAAATGAAACTAATGAAGCCGGAGATTAGATGTCTCTTCTAAAAATAGCAGAAAAGAAATCCACGCTGCGAAACTCCAAAGACTTATTTAAGAACGGAGACTACAAATATGAGAAATGGTAGGTAAAAGAAGTCAAAAAATAACGTGTGATTAAATCTCGCTTGAAAGGATTGTAAAGAAATGAAAAAAGATACGAATACATCAGTCCACATCCTTTCATTTGACAACCGCAAAAGGGAATAATTCGGGGAAACTCCTTTCCGCCATAAATTCCATGCCAAAACCGATATTTATTTACAATTAAAGGGAAGGAAGAAAACTTCTGTGGCTAACTTTTCCATTCGCAAAATAAATAAGCCGAGTACGAGTCTGGGAAAAGGGATGAGGTCAGAAGAGACTGGAAAGGGTAGAAAAATGGTGGGAGAAAAGAACGCGATGGGAAAGAATATGAGAAGATTAGGGAAGGAGAGGACGGTGATGGGGGATTCAAAGAGAGAAGGGAGATAAGAAGGATGAGAAAAAGAAAGCATGGAACACGTAGGTTTAAGGATAAGTGAGAGGAAGGAGGGATTAAGTAATGTTAAAGAGAGGGTAAAAGAAGGGAAATGGAGATGAAGGGGATGATTGGAGCTGGATAATGGTGCGGGGATAATACAGGGATAAAGGCAGTGGGTTGGCGTATGGAAAAAAGGGGATGCGCTCTTAGGGAATAAGAAGGAGAAAAGAATACTGAAAGTGGAAACATGAAGCAGGGTTGAACTAAAACGATCCAAAGATAAACATCATGAAAATTTTCAGTAACTAATTAGAACTTCAAGCCAGTTGATTTTAAATATGACTTTAGTTTTTTCATAGTTTTCAAAAATTAAACACGCAACGTTTTAGCTACGATAAAATTTTATATACGAGAAGACGAGAAATTATGTGGTACAAAATGAAGAAGACAGCTAAAATTCACGAGATCGCTTCTCTATAGCCCCAGACAATGGATAGCTGTGATAAAGACTTGAGGAATTTAAAAGGAAGAAAAACTGATGGATTGTTGGTGGAATAATTATAGCTTGGTTTAAAGAATATAGCAACTACTTTAACGCAGTTATTCACTAATTGTCAAAGGCAAGGGAGATTCTTCAAAGGAGCCTACTGGAAGTGGAACCACGCAAGAATTAAACAACAATGGAGCGCATTCGGAGGGAACGTGGACATTCTGAGGTAAAAAATTTACTTGTGAGAAATTTCTTCAACTAATACATTTTATAATTCTTGATATACGGAAGCGAAATTTGGTGGTTAAACGTGTCAGTCTCCAGACAACACAAGGAAGTATGGAACACAAGAAGAGGCGGACAACCAGGCACTTTGATGAGGATAACGATATTAGGGAGAGACGTAGACATTAATGAAAAGGATTTGAGCGGACCACGTAATAAGTAGAAACAACCTTTGAACAACGGCAGATCTCAACAGTGAACCAAATGAGGTGAAGAAGAAGCAGGAGACCGAAGGATAGATGAAACAGAGATATCATTGAATACTTTGGGATAATTTGACAACGAGAAACTCAGGATATAGACAGTTAGAAACGCTTGAGTAGGTATACATCCGACATCGCATCGGTTTAATGATGGTAGGAGAGGTTATGGCGAGGATTTTGGATTTAAATAAGAGAATCTTACATCTAATAACTTATGATATCGATCAAAGTTGTGTAAATATATATGGATATAGAGTGGGATATTTTTGTTACAGTATTCCTGTATTTGATGGGAAGTGTTGATCATAGCTTTAGCTTATTGCCTCTTCGTAGTATTACTGAAAGACCTATAATACCTTAAAAAATAAATCAGTGGTTTGGCTTTTGAATCTCCATTAAGCGCTGCAGTAAGTCAGTATAAAATAAAAACATGACAGGCAAACTGTTATTTTAAAAATTCGAGAATTAATTAATACCAATAAATCAGTACGAGGGAAGGAAGCATCTGTATAAATAAATCTCAGTTAATCGCCAAAATTAATACACGAACCATATCGGTGCTTCGGCTCACGACGCGAGATTGCACCGCCGGCGAAGATAAAATCATATCGATCTCGGGTACGCTTCCCGGAAAAATAACAGAATCGACTGGAAATTAGCTGAAACACTGCTCCCAGAGTTCAACCGTCGCGAAATTGAAACTCGTTGTTTCATCTGCCGAACAACTTCATTAAAAAGCGGTGCGGTCATTAAAACAATTGTTTGGAAAAGTCTGTCCAAATTAAAGAGTTGATCGTCATTTTTGGGAAAGGAAACAGTAATCCGGAGAAATGGGAAAGGCAGTTGGTAAATTGCTGCGTGGGTAATTGTGATTCACAGGGGAGGCGTGATTATTTATTCGAATACATAGGCCAGACAGGGTTCTGCGCCGGGAAAATAATGAGTGTCCAGAGGGAATAGCTCCGCACGCGGAACATCGAAATGGTATCGAAGTAGGATTTATTATTGGTCCAATAGTTAGCGGACGGAATAATGGAGTTTTATTGAACTGTATAACCGCAGTGCAACCGTGCAGGAAAAATCATCACCTGGTTTATGCGTTACGAATTTCTTTCACACGTTCAACCTCGGACTTTCCCACGACAATTTCCTCGACAAACATTGATTGCTTCCCGGATTTCCTCTCTTGATTCAATGTCTCTTATGTATATGCAGTGTGTATTATTCTCAGCGCGAGAGCTATTTCTCTCAAACAAAGAATCAACATCATTAATTTACTCTTTAAACCTTATAAAATAATTTAATGGGTGTAAGCAACCTATTTTTGAGGTAATTAAACTATAAAATTTATAATTTGTAAAGTATATATTTGAAAAATATAAAAATATTTATAGTTTAATTATGGGAGGCAATAATTGAAAGAGTGAATAAAGGGTAGACTTTAATTAATTTCCCCTCGACAGTAATTACCACCCGGTCTATTGTCTATTTCTAATAAATTTTAGTAAACCTAACTTGTTTAAACTAAACTGACTTATTTTTTTAATAAAATAAACAAGAACATAATTAAATGAAATTATAAGTTATAATATTTTTCATTCAATTTTCCTCTCAAGAAAACATTTTATACGACTAAAAGTTCCCGATAGCGGGAAAGAAATTTCGAAGTTTCACTCGGAATACACTGAAAGACACTCATGAAATTTTAAGGACTACTGCGTACAAAGTTAAGTTTGCAACTTAGCGGAGAGAAGGAAAAACACACTTAAGTTTACATTTAAGTAAAAGTCAATTAAATCCTAATTAATCAGTTACTACTCGCTAAAATAAATCAAAATTTGTATACATCTAAATAATTATAGGGAATCTATCCCTCTTCGGTTTGTCGTAGATAAAATAACTATTGGTAGAGTTATCAAGATTATTCTTAGGAAAAGAAATATGTGTTGATTTACTACACACATTTGACATTATACTTAAAGAGAAACAGAAATTTCACGTTAATGTTCATAGTAACCCAAGTAAGCAGAGTTAGGAAAACAGTAGAAGGAATCAGTATATTGTATGAATCTATCTATCTATAATATTTGTTACGGCTAAATATTTTCATTGATTCATCGGAAATCTGGATTTTGATGGTGATTAGATTTCACGTTTCCTTGCACGAAATTGTCGCCTACACCATTTATATATTTATATCATTCGTTTAAATGTCTTGATGAAGTATATGCAGCTTTGCTAAAATACCTATTTCAGAGTTCAATTTTCTAATGACAATTTGGATGAGATGTGACTTGTATCTTCATTTGCTACCTAATTCTACATGTATATAAGATTTACTTCAGCCTTTCATTTACAATAATTTAATTTTAACTTTATGATTTTGATTTTAAACTGCTTATTCTACAATACGTAATTTTTACTATTTATAGAATAGAATAGAATCCGTAATTTAAACTATATCATTTTACGGTATAAAGATATAATTCTTTTTAAAGATGCCATCTTATCAAATATCAGTTCTCATCCATTCTATAATATGATCTTTTAGCTTGCGACGGATTAATATTTTCTTTCGAAATATTTGTTATTTATAAAACTTTTATTTATTTCAATTTCATCAAATTATTTTTCAGTATACATTTGCACTGACCCTAAACGGGGGAATTTATACGTGAAGTAGTATAAAATAATTAAGAAATAACTTCATGTTGAGGTTAGCAAGCATCAGTAAAACATTTTATCGTACAATTTACGCGATCGTTGAACAATTTCGAATACTAATTACTTTCCATATAATTCCATTTGCTGGGATGATAACGCGATTATCGAAATTCAATGATGTGTATAACGTGGTCAGCGGCAACGATATTAATTAAAACTCGTAGATTTAGCTTGACGATCCGATATTTTGATGATTACAGGTGATGCGGAAAGGAATTCATTAAACCATAAAAACTGCGGATATTTTACTAATTCTAAAAGTGGAGCATAGATCGAATGAATATAAAATAATCTAACAAAAGAATTAATATTCCTCCTATAATAATAATCATAATATAATTAGGAGGAATATTAAAATAAATAAATTATAGAAATTACACTCTTGATATTTTTTAAATGATTCAATATACGAATAATACACTTAGTTACTAAAAAAAATTCCATGAATGATCCTACCTAGTTTAAATGTAAATTCGAATATAAAACCTTTGAGATGAAAAATAATTCTCTCTTGATTGGAGCAAAATACTTTGCTATATTATCTAATATACTGATACTGATTTTTGGATAAAAAGCATTTGATTCATTCCTCGTACTACTTCTGAAATCTATTTCTGAATACATACAAGCAACACCAAATTCTTTGTGAAGATAGAAGTCTTTAGACGCTGTAAATTATTTCGGAAATTAACCTGATATAAGTAAACCTTGTTTCAAATTCAATCTTTTCATTGTTCGAATATTATAAAGTTTATTATGGAATTTATATAATTCCACAGTTAACATTAATATTTTCGTTCTTTGTCAACAATTTTGGTTTATGCAACACCAGTAGCTCACAAGAGAATTTTTCTATAATATTAGACAAACTTAGCTTTATTTCGACTTAAACCAATATTTATTTATACACCAATAACCAACCCCATCGATCTCTCAACTAATTAGTCACATTGTTATCATTTAGTCACCCGTGAACCCATACTACCGGAATAAAAATCACTCGAATATATCAGTACATTCTTTGACGAAGCGCAGAATTCTCCATCCATGCAAACTTGAAGTCAAATTGCAGAAAATCACCGCAGCTATAGAAACAAACACGCTCCGAGATAAACAACCAGTTCCCTCCGAGAGAATCATAAAATAAAAGAAACATACGTGCATCCTCTGGAGAAAATGAGGGGAAGAAAATCCCGCAATGCTTTCTCCGCCTTTGAGATATGCAAACACGTACAACACGGCTCCTCGACGCACGAGCGGAGAGGCGGCGTGTTAAAGTCGTCTGTAAAAATGTTTTGCTTCGCAACTCACCGGAAACGCGGAAGACGTGAGAAATGAAGGAAGCGGATGGAACACAAAGGAAGAAGAAAAAGGTGACGGCGAAAAAACAAAAGAATCGGAAAATGGCTGGGGAACGGTCATCTGCGGGTCTACTGAACAAACTCTTGGTGGACTTTTCCTATTCTTCTTAGAGGCAGCGTTTGTAGTATTCTTTTCGCAGGGACGAACTCAACCTCCCTGAATCCTAACTCGAAGGGAAAACTCTTTCCATTTCGATGCAAAAGCTAAGTCGTGAGGAAAGGCAATCCCTCCCACGTTCTCTTTTCAGACAGTGAAAAAGAAAGGGTTTGAATCGGTAATAATGGAGCTTATGTGAACGATCGAGCGAGAGAAGATGGGGATAAATAAAGACGGAACGTTAGGAATGAAACGGCGGGAAAATTGGTTACCTAGGAGAATTAGTGAAATGGAATTGGAAGTGAAATAAAATAGACAAGAAGGGCAACGAGAAGTGCATCGGAAAAGGATGAAGGGATAAAAGGGTTTTGCGAAGAAAGAGTGGGGAAAGAGCTCCGAATTGAAATCGGAGATCGCGTGAAATTTCAAGGAGTAGGTGGCGCGTTAAAGTATAATAGGAGAGGGATTTTGTCTGAGGGAAAGAGAGAGGGCTGAGCTCCAAGGGCGCGAGTAAATAAAGGGATATAATATAATCGGAAATTCCTGCAAGGTAGAGAAAATAAATTGGAGGATGGAGGTGAATTAAAAGTCGAGGCGGATGCCCAGGGACGAGGTAAAGGCAAGGTAGGGAGAATTAAAGGGATAGGAAAGGCAAACAGAAAAGAAGGAAATGAAGTTAGAAGAAAATTACTTGGAGAAGTTCCCCGAAAGAAAATAGAGCTGAGGATGGGAAAATTTAAATAAAAGAGAGTGTAAGCAATAAACGTTTCCTGCAAATAGAGGGTACTTCATAGAATCGATGACAGAGATAGAGCAAAACGCTCGAGAAATTTGTTCCGTTAAACAGTCGCATTTTTAAGTTGTAATTACATTCAAACCTCAGCCAATAAAACTACAGTAGACTGCGGTCAATTATTTCCGTGGTTAATTTGCTGCTGTTAGTCAATTAGTCCGTCGTTAGGGCCAATGAAGGTTCATCGTAATACTCGCAATAATGCTGTGGTTAATTTGTCGCAATGGCTAATTCGTCACTTTGCCCATTCTTGAGGTGATAAATTAACAGCTAGCTCAGTTTTCTCTTGATGACTGGGAAGAGTACGTTAAGAATTTCAAGAAAAGGAGAACAGAAGAAAAGTGGGGAGGGAGAATCAGAGATAACGAGTCTCACTGAGAGAAATAAGAGAGGGATCCAGTGGAATGACGGAGGGAGAAAATTAAGAGAGAACCGTTAGCGATCCTTCCAAAAATAAATTAAAACAAATGCTCAGAATGGTGAAATGAGACGTATCGGAAGTTGAATAGAGAAAAAAGAGATGCGAAACAGAAGAAAAGGAAGATCTTTCATTAGAAATGGTGAGCTAAATAAACTAAGAAATCTAACAAACAGATCGAGTTCATTATCGGAATACGTACCTTAGATTTACCAGTTGAACTCAGGAAGGAATCACGGACAAAGGATCTCATCAATTGATAATTGGTGAGACACGTTAGATTGCAAGTAAATATATACACGAGTATTACCAATACCTGAAACTTACGAAGCCTCTTTTGGCTGACAGAAATACTGTGAACATTCAAGTTCAAATAATACCTCGGTAAAAATACCAAAAAAGAAGCGGATGTTTCATGAATTCTGATGTTGTCAAATCCCCAATGTTTCATTCTGACTCAGCTCCTAGATTGTTGGTCTTTCGCTTCTCTCTTTAGATTTTTGATTCTTTAACTTTCATTTGCCTTCTAGAGGAATTTCTAAGTTTGCTGCGGGAAAATTATAGAGAAATACTGGGGATAGTTACTCTGGTGCGAAAATAGTGATTGCGTGGACCTTGGAAATTTAAGTATCGAGGAAGCCAAAATCGGATATGAATTTATATGAAAGTAAAATGATTAAGGTCTCTTAATAATGAAAACTGTGTCACGCTGAATTCTTATACTCTTTCTTAAATACGCGAATTTACTGTTAGATGTGACTTATTGAATTGAGATAAGAAATGATTTGGGATGGTGTACGGGGAAATCGTCCCGCGCTCCATTTCTACAAACTGTTCTGTGTTTGGATTTGTCCTTCGACATGCAAGAATGCCCCGATACTATATACTCCATGAAATATTTGAACAATTAAAGTTCAATTCTTAATTTTGATATGGAATCGTATTGTGAAAAACGGATTCAGGTGAAATTAAAGCAAGCGACAACTTTGCTCAGAGATCGTGTGGAAGAATGCGACTACGACCATGTGGAAGTATAACGCCCGAAGCAGACGAAGTGGCAGAATTGAGCGGGTGTAAGGAAGGAAACCAATCCGGAGAAAAGGAATGGGAATACATACCGAAAACGGAAAGCGCGGCCAAGGAGTAAGGGTATTCGTGGCTCGAAAGAATAAGGAGGGAAGAGACAGAGCAAACTAGAATCCCGTGCCAACCCACTCATAATTGAATCTGGAAAACCTTCCAGTCTTACCCTTCCCATCATCCTCTCCTGCGAGAGCCACTCCTCTTCTTAGACGACTTCTCCCTCGCACAATGCTTCTCCCCCATTCTATATTTCCAAACCCTTTTTTTTCTCCATCCTTCCGCTCCTTCTTCCTCCACTTCTCTCTCCCACAAACTTCACGGGTCGCCGCTCCTTCTAAGTGTTATTCCGAACACGCCCCGGTCGTAATTCCGTGCGTTCGTCCACCGTTGTGCGGAAAACGGTCAACGAGAAGGTTTTTAAAAAATGAGTTTTTTGTTTCACCGAGGGAGCATTTCAAACGCTATTTCTGCTTAAGCCTTTCTCCTCCAAGCTAGATTTCCCTAAGAATTTCCTCGTGACTTACGCCGACTGTTCTATAAAATGTGGTTTCGATAAGAGGTAGGATTCGAATTTCTCTAAACGGCGCATAAAAATATGTTATACAGAACAGGGAATTATTTGAAAGAAAATAAGACTCACTTGTCAATATATGAAAATTTTTTGATTGACCAACTATGACAGCCTTCATTTCATGGAACCAATCATGCTACGTGCAAAAATGAGTAAAGTATTTCGGTTTCTACCAATATTCATATACAACAAAGGCAATGATATTTGTGAAGACCGAAATACTTTGTCTAATTTTTCACTCTAAATGATTTTCATAGTGAATTTCTCAGAATATTTATCATTTGTCAGCAAACAGCTGCAGGCTTTTTCCGGATTATCTTCTGGTGAAGACATTTTTCCATAAGAAACAGAAATAATTCCATAAATTAAATTTTATCATTGGAAATGAAATAGTCGATAATGTGACCTATAGCTGAACATAATTCGTTCTGTTTTGCTTAATTAACAGGAAATTGTCCAGAATTCATTTCAAAGCAGCCTTCGTCCTTTATAGATATCATTCTTATCGATAACATCTCGAGATTTAATTCACGGAAAAGGTATGTTAGGATATTGGAAATGGCATATTTCAATATAAAAAATCTGAGTACATCATCTGGGAAAATCATGAAAAGACGAACGTCTCTTTACCAAAGCTCAAAAGAAAATAAGGTAGCGATAGGAAGTTCTCTCCGGAAACGACGAGCATTCAGTTATTCAAACAAAAGCGATATTTTTTTCTCCTTTCATCTAATTCAATCGCGAATCAAAGACTATCGATGGAAGTTCGTCTCTGAAAGGAAGAAGAGGGCACAACTAGACGCGGACAAAAATATAAAGAAATCTCTTTCTTGCTGCCAGATGGAGAGAAGGATGGACCGAAAGAAAACAAGGAAATGAAACTTTGGTGGACAAAAACAAACCCATTCACTTTATCGCGTGCGCCTTAACTTTCCCTCTACAATAATAAACTTCCCTTCATTTTGGAATAAATGCCGAACTTTCTACCACTTTACTCGTCTCCGCCGAGCTTTGTATAATGAGACACCAGTTTCTCATTGGTGTAATGGAGACATCGATGAAAGGGAAAACGATACGGATGACGAAGACAGTCGAGGGACGGATGGGAAATGCGCACGAACTTCAACGTACGACCACAACTCCGACGGAAAAAGGATAAAGATTTTATAATTAAAATAAAAGGGAGGGAAAAATGAGGGAGAGGCTGGAAATGAACTGAGACGATGGGCTAGATGGGGTGAGATGTGAGGGGGATGAAGAACGTAATTAGATGAATGAGGATCGAGGGCGTGGGCTTAAAGAGACGGGAAAAAGGGGGTGCCCTCCGGGGACAGGATAGTTGAAAAGTAGAGAGTTTTCAGCAAAGCTTCCATGTGCTTTAGGAGGGTAGATGAAAAAGAATAAGGGTAGTTAGGGAGGGGGGTCGGAGCGGTCATTGAGCGAGAGTAAATAAAGACTAGGGGAATAAAGGGAAGAAGACAGTGAGAGGTGGGCTGGAATGGAGGATTGGTCTGAAATGAATAACAGGAGGCTGATGAGAAACGTTGGGTGGAATTGATATAGACTTGAATCCGGATGCTATTCGGCAATGGCCGTCGTCGGACACAAAACGCATATAAATCGCTGTTTACTTCGACCTCCTCGCAGGGATTATGGAACAAAAGAATAGTAAAAAAGCACATTAAGGATAAGCATCTTCAGAAGGAATCAAAAAATTTCCTAATCATTTATCTTTAATCATCGATGCATTTAAAAACATTTAACAATAATAATACATAATAATTTTCATCTTTTTAGGCTATAAAAACTTGAAAAACAATAAATACATAATACAATACATAATCAAGACTGGAAAGCGTAATTCTAAATGAGTATATTCACTAAATTTATCTTAAAACTATGGATATTCTAGCCTTGGAAATTAGAAAATCATAGGTCGATATTTATGAATGCTAGTGAAAGAATTTAATTGATAGAATAGTTCTTTCCTTTGGGGATGACATGACACATTTACGTTTTTTATGGGTTCCATTAGGACTAGAGATGAAAACATAATCCTCAATCTTCCACAGCGCCCAAAAATAAAAAAAATTAATTGAAGCGCATCACATTCAGAGAATATTAGCGCAAAATTTATCCGCATCCGAAACGAATAGCTTTTCGTGGAATTATATCTGTAAGCTATTCAATATTTAGCTCCCATTCAGACGTTTGAGTATTTTCTATAATTGAACTCCAATAAAATATTGCGAATCAAGGAGATTTATGAATTTATCATACTGAATTTCAGAGTATTTGCATCAAATGCAGGAGGCACTCTATCAATATGGAAATTAAAAATAATGAAACTAATATCGAATATAGAGGAAAATTCGCGAATTGACTGATGAAAGTAAAATAGAGTAAGGATTAAGCTACGGTGGTAAGCGGAAATACTGCGTTAAATTATTAACTTGAAGTAGCAATTTCAAGTAAATATCTGTGAAGAATTAATATTGGAAAAGGTTGAGAAGCGAAAGAAAATAATTGTTCACAAATAACCACAGAGGAAAGAATAAATGAGATGAAATCAAAAAGAATACATTCGTTTGAGGATTTAGCTTGGAAATAAGGTGTCAGGTAAGCGAAAAGATGAGAGGAATATTCGAGGCTAAAATTATAATACGAGGTCGACTCGGAGATAGCTTAACAGCTATGAAAAGAGACATGTATTATACGAGAACAGATATCTCGGGATGAATAAAAATTAATGGCTGGATGCGAAATTATTGTTAAAGTAATGGAACTTAGTTATGAAGAACATGAAAGTGTTTATCGAATTTCGAGATCTGTGAAACAACTTGCAAAGATTAAGTACGTTAATAAAGTTTAACATAAAATTTATGGTACTATCATGTAATCACTTCCATCTTAAGTCGATTTATTATATTCACGAGAAACGGGTGAGATAGTATTATAATTCATCGTGTTAATTATTTTCTAGATGAATTAGAGGAATCTAGAATCTAGAGAAACACTTTCTTTATCGTCAAATTCTGAATAAGCGACTCTTAAGTTAAACTGAAAGTGAACGTAACGAGCGAGTAGTCATTAATGATGTAATTAAAAAATAATTGTTAAATTATACCAAAATTTTTACTAGAAAATTAATAACCTATCAATGCCATACTATATATTCCATTTAAAAATATACTTCTCATACAGAAATATACAAAAAGAATTCAAGACATTACTACAATAATTCCAATTGCCGAAAAATAAAAATTATTTATTTATTTATTTATTAACAAGCATCAACATACAGCACAAAGCCAATTACTGCTGACGATTAACAACGAATTAAACATATAATAGTATAACAAGGGATGAAGCAAAAAAAATCATAGAAATATAGTATTTTCCCACGTCAAACTCTCGTAACCATGCTTTGGATGGATTTCGGAGATAGAAAGAAAGGATCGAAATGAGTATTGGAGGATAGGGAATTAAAAATTGATGGAATACGGAAGAAGAGTGATCGTTTTACTAATGATAAACGAGGAGTAATTAAAGAGAAGGTATCGGATAGACGTGTTGTTCTTCAGGGAACTCGGAAAGAGAAAAGGGAGAGTAAGAATGGGGAATCAATTTTGCTATTTATTACATTATGGAATAATGTAAGTTCTTAGTACTTCCTCAAGGTTATTGTAACGGAACCAAACTTTAAGAATCTGATATAGACTTATCTTTAACTAAATTAAATGATAATAATAATAACTCCAAAATTAAAATATCTTGAAACAAATCGTTGTTACGTTAGGCTGTCTACTCTCCTTTACCAGATCTTTCTTAATACACTAAACAGCGAGAGAATCATCATTAAATGCACTACGGCTTTTAGAAATATGTATATGCATATATATGCAAATCTGATTTCGGCGTAAAAAAGCATTGCAGCAGATTTTCTTGAATATTCATAGATTAACGCAATTTTACATGTACCTCTCGAAGAATCAATACGTAGTGAAGTAAATACCTATAAATTTAACCCTCATAACCTCCAAAAAAGACTCATTAGAGTTATTTTTGGGAGAAGACGGGATAAATATTCATGAAATCGGATTTCTCACTACCATCAAAGAACATGCACTTTGAATTTAGTAAGCTTGCACTACCATCACGTAGATAACTTTTTACAAATAAACATCAACATTATCAATTAACTGTATCCTCCAATCAAGTGAAATGTCATTTTATATAAAAAATAAGACATAAAGATGGAGGTAGGGATCAGAGGAAAAATCGTACCCCACAGATTTGATCAGCTTCGTTAAATACTAGATATTTCACCTTTAGATACAAAGGAACAACAAAGAGAGAAAATAATGATCGTGATCGTAGTTTAGAGGAATTCTACCTAATTACCTGGACAGAGAAAGAGGAAATAACACAAAAGAGGTTTTTCAATTAATTGGCTTCCCCATTGAGCGGTACGCCGAATTGAATGATTCACATTCCGGGAATAGTTAATCAAGCTTATCGTGACCTCAAGTTTGGGAATGCCCGCAGACGTGTTTGATGTGCTGGACTAGGCCACTTCCTAAATATCTCAAATATTATCATCCAGATAGATTAAGGAAATCTAGTTAATTCCTTGAATAAAACACCTGATTAAGTAACAAGAAGTAATTAGATGATTGGTTCAGTAAGTAGTAAATCAATTAAATACACATTTTCATGGTATCCGTTAATTTTCCTCGTTACACCCAGGTAACCGATGTATCTATAAACATTACTCAGAGAATGAATTACTTAAATACTTTATCAAATTACAATATCTTTATTTCCGTCACTTTTCATAGTGTAATTCTAGGCAGTTTAAGAAGATATCGCTATGTTTGATTTCGAGTCTTTATGATAAATACGATCGATTCGATTTGCTTTGTAATACTCTGTGTGTGTCAATTTAAAGGGCCTTTTAATAATTACTAAAAAGTCACTTTTTACCTCAACTTATGCAAATGGGCTGATAAAATACGACTGGCTTCTTAAATCTTAATAAACGCTTATTACAAAGTTATCTTAAAATATAATAAATGGAAGGAAATGAGATATATCTCCTTTTTAAAAACTGTTTAACAAGATAAAAACTCATTTGTGAATGCATCAGATTTTTTTACTCATATACTCAGTCTCTAAATCGAGATTCTTCCTATCGAATATCAAAAGACACTTGCAGGTTGATGTGATTGCAAACAGTTAGAAAATACGCTATGTGTGGTCAGGAATTACTAAAATCGTATTGGCATTTGAATATTTATTTTAATTCAGATTGGAAGATGAGTTACAGAAAATAATTGGATCAGAAAACGGATTTCTACAAGAAATAAAAATGTATCAGCAACTTTGTAATGATCAAGAGAATGTTTGAAAATTCTTTGACTGAAGCAATGAAGCGATAAATTGAAAAAAAAGACGAATATTGAGTCAATCATTGGCTTTGAAAGCTAATCTTCCTCGTACAAAGTACTGAAAGCTTGAGGAAAAGTTGAAAAACCTCTTTTATGTAAAAATTATTTTCTCTAAATTAAACTGATATAAATCACTGACACCCGATCGGAATGGTATGATGATGTGAGACGCATTTGTGTTATTTTAAAATAAACATTATCATCACGGAACAGAAATGACAATAACCTCATTTTCACGCCAATGAACCTTTCTAATTTCGTATGAATGTAGTAATCCAGCAATCAAACTCAATTTCATGTTCACGCTCCAAATGCGAGTGAGATATGCTCTGATATTGAGTCCCCCCTTCAAAATTAATTACATCAGATGTAGCTTAGAATACAAGAAATGAATACTTAATCAGCCAATTTTTGACGAGTTGGAAATCTTAATCCACGAAAGGAAATATTTACAATATCTTTTACAAGCCGATGCCGATTTTTCCTGCCAGTATTATCATAACATTCTTTTCGACCGAAAGTCGGCTGCAGTTACAGTCGACCTTATAAAATATGCTCCTCTGAATCATTCCGAGTCCAATCTCGAGGTCTGTCACCTTCTAATCTAAAGGAAAGACTGGAGGATAAAACTCCATCTAAAATAAATAAACAAATGATCACGAAACGAGGTCCGGAAAGAGGTACCAAGTCTTCCAAGAATGCGCGTCTGAAGATTAAAGAACTCTCGAGAGAGTCTCGACGAAACCGAAGCGGAAGCAGGCGAGACAAAGGAGAAACGAAAGTCGAAGGAAGGATACATGAAAGGAGAATCTGAGTTTTTGCCTTAAAAGAGCAGAAGACGTGTCAAGAAGTTGCCCTGGAGTAAGGAGAGGATACATTTTACATAAATTTTAGGTTGGCGGCAAGATCACGGAGGAGAGTGGGAAGAAAATAAAACGTTCCTCCGAAAATTATGTGCGCGTGAGAGCGCACCGTTGATAATTTGAGAGCTATCCTTTTTTCATACCCAGTGTATTCCGTTCGAAATTTTCGGAGTAAATTCCAAAGGGCTAAAGAGAAGTGAACGAACTTCAGAGAGCTGGCAGATTTCCTTAGTATACAAGGAAAATATGGCAATGTTTGAGACGTTGGTAAATTGGGGATATTTTTAGGTAGTTCCGCATCATCTAATGCTAACCTGAGGCTACATTTTGCTGTTTATTCGCGCTGTGGAAAAGTTAGTGTGTATTTTTAGGTATCCGAAAGAAAATATTGAACTTAACACACGTTATTTTTGAGGTTAGCAGAGTTAATAGCCGTAATTAACGTGAAAAGATGAAAAAAAGGTAAAAAATAAATATCTCGTTCTTGAGTCCAAACTAAACCCGGAAAAGGTTTTTGTGTAGCTTATTTTACAACAAATTTAGAATGAAAAAATAATTTTGATTAAAAAACAAAATTTTTATCATTTAGTAAGCTTCCAACAATTCTCCCCAATAGTATTCTAATATAATCCTTCTATATAAGATTAATAATAACATTTTCCGTGATTTTGATTTGTACATTGCTTAGCATATAAATAACAAACTTTGTGCATTACATTGGGAATTCGGAACTACTCTCTACATCTGAAAATTTTTCATCATCGGTGAAATCATTCGATTGATTTTCATGTAGATTTTCCAATTTCAACGTTCGACGTAAGAGTCCCAATTTTTATCAATTAATTACTGATTAAGAAGAAAATCATTCAATGATGAGTAATTAATATGATTCGTTCATAGTTTAGAATTAAAATTATAAGTTTGTCCCACGTTCGTCTAATTCAGTTCTTCCTCAATGTCTTCTTCGCGACTCTCCGAACAAATTCAGCTCCATGTCATATTGGATTTAATCCACGGACACCTCATTTATCATAACGACGTTTCCCATATGATAAAACTATAGATTGCGTAGTCGCGAACTTATTACGTAAACCCTTAGGAATCATTTTTGGGACCAAATATTGCTTCTCCACCGGTGTGTAATTTTAGGAAGAGAACTTTAGATTTTAGTTATGGTTCTCTTTTCCTAGTTTAAAAATTAAATTTCTCTCTCCCCGTGAAAACTGGATCGAATAATAATAAGAGAATATATCATATCGATTTATTTGAAATCAATGTAATGAGTGTTTGCGAATATTTGGAAAGAAAAAAGCACCCATGTTTGGAACAGTCTTTTTTATTCTATTTTTACTATGGATGATGGGGTCACTAGAGTAGTGTAGCAAGGAGGGTTTGCGGGACCTCACTTATTTTAGGGCGCCTCTTTTTTTCAACTGAAGTAGGTGGGTAAAATTTCAAAAATGGAAATAGTTTAGGTAATGAAGGCTACATAATGATACAAGTGAAATTTTTTATGCACTAAGATTCAAATCGAGCTGAATTTTCTACGAATTTATTCCTTCCTTTTCTTTTATTCTCCTGTTTTGTAGTTGACCGTTTTACTGCCATTCACATATCCATCACCTTATCAACACTAGAAATAACACTCATAAAAAGTTTTAAAACGAAAAAAACGCTTTAGCCTAAATGTTGCATAGACGTTTTGTTTAAGACTGTTTGATTTTATTAAGACTTAATGTTTCTCGAGTAGGGAGGCCGAGTCGCGCGCCACAAAATGTTGCTCTACCGGCATATAACTCTCAGTAATATAAATGAACACTTTCTCATATCCATCACCTTATTTTTGTTCCGAAGAAAATATTGCATCTATTCATTTTAAAATTTGTGTTACTAAGAGCAAGTAAATTATACATACAAAAGAATGGTTCATAGAGGACGAAAAAATTTGAAATTATTTCCATTAGTTGACTCCGCTTTCGCCCCCCGGAACTTTCGTTCATCGCAGAACATGTAATTAACTCTTGCCAGCAATGAGAATGTGTGGAAAAGGACAATAACAAATCACCGCGAACAAATTACCGCGATAAAGCGAGCAACGCCTACAATACCCATGTTCAAAAATGAGCGATCCCTCTTCGGTTTAGCATTAAAAATCTGTTGCATCCATTGCAAGATGCTGAGATTGTCGTCGTCCACTTGAGCGATACTCAAATAACACAAAACCTGCGCTTTAATGACACTTGCTCCCCACAAATCCTGAGAACGGATTGCGCAATTAAAAGGAAAATATGTCGACAAAATGTTGCTGAAACGCATTTCCGAGGATTGAGTGGCGCAGTTGTACAACAGCGTTTCTCAGAGCGCATTCGTTTATTCGGCTGCAAAACAGAGGGCAATCGATGCTTTGTTTTCCATCGTTTATTCACTGCGGACGCTCTTTCCGTAGCAAAGACATTTCGTGGATACTGCAGACGTTTGTTTATGTATTTTCCGTTTAAACTGCCTTTCTTCGAGAGTTTACCAAATGGCTAGAGGTCGTTTAAATACTAAACTCTCTTTTAGAACTAGTTTGTATCTACTTTAACCTAAATTCGTCATGTCCACGAGCCTGGAAAGAGAGGATACGCTAAAACTTCTTGGATTTTCTGTATTTTATTTCAAATTTCCGAGAGAACCTTTTTTATTGAGCTTTTTTGATACCATTCACAAGTGATTGAACCATCAGTTATCAATTTGATGTTCACCTCTTATCACCTGATTAAAGTCCAGGTTTCGTGTTTAGGTGAGTGATATTGTTGATACATAAATTAGATCAAATACGTAAATTCCTTTCTGGTATTAATGAAGGTGGATTAATGCGATAGTCCAAAAGAAATTAATTCATTATTATTCATACTTATTTCACTTAACACTTTTGTATTAATTTTAAATGAGGCGGTGGTTGACAATTCATAGAAATGGGGCCACTTCTGTGAGGCTTGAGTTATATTCACAACTAGAAAGGGCAATTAATTTGATTACTAATTTATATCAAAACGAATGTATCTTATCTTTTTGACTGTAGAATATACCGTTACATATACAGATGCACCATTAGAAGGATCATGAAATCGTACATAGAGGTGTATTGAAGAAAAATTTCATTTTAACTTTACTATGAAATTACAAAATTAGGCAAAAACAAACAAGAGAGAAAAGGGTTGAAGGGTACGTACAAGAGGGAGAAGGGTGAAGAATGCTGTTGAAGGAAGGAAGAATAATGTGATGAGATGAGAAAGCATGGATGCTGGTGAGAGATATCCTGAAGAAGGAGAAAGAAAGGCCTAAGACGAGAGATGTGCGTGAGGATGGAAGCGCGGCAAGGAATTCCAAATGAGAAGTAAAGATATGCGTGGAAGAGGGTTAATGGAATGATAGGACGGAGAGAAACAATGAATCACGAGGTTTTTGCGGCCATATATACGTGGCAGAGAGGCAAATGAAGCAGGGATGATAAACAGTGACAACAGAGGGATGGAACTCAAACTATGATAAGGGAAATATTCCAAAAATAAAACATCGACAATGGAGCTCTTGGTTGTTCCAATTACTAAATTATAGAGTCATTATAAGACTATTTTGATTGGCATATTCCACATAAATTTCTTAAAAATTGACTTATTTTCTAGCAAACACGCTTCAAAGATTCACGGTTAAGTAGAAATTATGCGCATCCCTCCTCAATTGAATGTCAGCTCCTCTGGTTCTAATGATATACTCAAATAGCTAACTTAACTGCATAATTCGGATATCCTAGTAAGGATAATCTAAAAATCAATATAAGAGGGGGACATCAATGAAATAGTACCACACATCCATAATTTTAATAAACTTTGACATAGGTGAACTGGCTCTTAGAAGTAAATTTATATTCAACAAAGAAAGTCGTTAATTAAAACAAGTTTCAGTGTAACTTTTTACCGTTCACAAGGATCAGAGCGAGGTGTGTATAGTCGAATATCTGTTTAAGTTAAAGTGAAACCGTTGAGAATAGCACTGCTCATTGCTAGACGAAATGGAGAGAAAATCAATATCGATGTTATTTTGCGTTCACATCTAGAGCACATGTTTAACATGGAACGGTGCCGACTAGAGCAGTATTCTTGACATTGGAAAATACTTCGGTAAAACTGCGCGACCGTGGAATCGTACCGCTAAAATGCTTAATGACGTCTACTTTGAATGTTTAGAAAAGAAGACAACATGAAGCTACTTCAAAGCTTTTATCTACGCTAAGCAAAATACACATAGTTATAGGCAGTGTTGTTCCTTCCGTTACCTACGAGTTGTGCTGTTTATCATTCTCAGTAATTAGACTTGTTTGATCAGAATATTGATCAAGATACCGATGAACATTTCAGTTCACCGGTTTATTGTTTTATTTAATCTACGTTGTCCTCTGCCTTTCACAACGTAGCGTATGATTTCATCAATGTTGTATCTCGATATAAGGCAATAGCATTATCCTTTTTAACAATGTTTCATCTCTAGAAAGACACGTGAGTAAAAAGAGTAAAGTGGAGGATTTATTTAACTCTCGGTATTACAGGTCACTATATGAGTTTGAAAGTTGAATTTAGAGGCGAGTCAGGCTTCTTCTGATATTATAATAGTTAATTAAACATAATAAATTCATTCCGTTACGACACAAAACTTACAAGCACATCTTCAAGACAAGGAAAACATTTCTTTGAGTTATTTCTGAATTAATGCGGGATAGTAATTAATCATGTAAATTAAATCTCAAAACAGTTCACCCAGCTATTGCAACCAATATAAGTTAATTGTAAACTAACATCATTCATTCTACAATGCTTCTGAAGCGACCAATGAATTCGTTCCATTATAAATGCAATTGTAACGCTTAATTTCCTCTCAAACCTCTGTTTCGCACTTTAAATCGAGTAAATAAAGCCAGGTGAGTCCAATCTCGTTAATTAACTACGAATTGAAACTATTTGGGCAAACTCCACATCCAGTAATATAAATTAGCAAGACAGAGCTAATTATAATTTCTTTCAAAGCGTGATACAGCTGCTGCTTAATATCAGGTCAAGGTCGTCCACGAAACTAAGAGGAATATGTATGCGTATACACAATGTCAATTAAAAAAAATATATTAGATTTCAAGATTTTCTTTCGTTTCATATATACGAGAAAAGGGCTAGCAGCAAACCTTTATCATATCGAGATACGTAGATAAATGATTTCAAAATAAAAACCTACCATAATGATGGAAAAATAAATAAGAATATTTATTGAAAATATCTTTATAATTTTTGTTAAGCATTTACAGCTTAGAGATTTGTTTCCATTTCATGGAAAAGTAAAATTAAATCAATAATGCTAGAATACCAAAGCATATAGTGAAGCATTAAGAATTAGAATTCCTCAGAGTTTATTATGAACAGAAATAGCATATAACATTGAATTAAAAAGATGGAATTGAATATAAAAGAATATTTTTCATTTCCTTGAGCTTAACGTTATTCATTGACACGAAGACTCACCTTTGATTGACTTTCAATGGGAACGCTGACAAAAGTGAGATGAATACAGAGGAAAGATTGGGAGATGAGGGTGAGAAAGGAATGAGAGATAGTAAATGAAGGATATTTTGGTTGTGTGTGGCATGCCTAGGCAAACACAATCTGAGAGAGACGTCAGGCAAAGCTATATTTACGGGACGGAGAGGAGTAAATCACGCCTTCGTTTATTACACGCCCTCTACCTTATTCCTCCCTATCACGCCCCTTCCAATCGACTAAACATTTCCACCAGAGTTTCGAATCCAATAGACGACCATTTCTCATTCGTTCCCATTTCAAACGAACGTCTGTTTCTCACTCGTTCCAGGACGATATCGCGAATCTATTCCTCGTGCCGTAAACTATCGAAGTAATTTAAATGAAAATTCATTTCAAGGACGCGTTTAATTCTCGATGTTATTCGTCTCCTACGATGCAGACGTAAATGATTTTCCCACAGTAATTGTCTTAAAATCCAAGGAAAACGGTGCATAAAAGAAATTTGAGCATAAAAATAAGAGCTATGTACTTATTTGGGATAAGATGATATCGGAAGATATGATTACATTGGACATATCGATTAATTAAATCTTATCGATTAATTAATATTCACTGATTGATTAAAACTTACTGATTGAATTTCTCAACCATCTACTTCCTCAATCACTAATAAGAATTTTATGCAGAATTATAAAGAAGAACTTAACAAGAAAATCTATTTTCAAGATAGGTTCAATATATTCCATTGGTAACCCCATCGTGATTATGATAAAATTATATTATCAAAATTATCAATCATGCACCGAGTAAAGCTTAGTAGATATTACGTTTTCTAGGTGGAATACTATCAAAATTATTTAAACATGTATGATAAATGTAGCAGGATATTCTACTAGATTATTTTCCAACTTTCAACTCCAAGAACATAAAATAAAGCTATCAGTAGTTGAAACTTTATTTAAATATATGTTTATTTCATATATTTGGTTCCAAATTTACGTTACAAATTCCACAAATGTCGATTGATATTAAGCTGTTTCTTTTTATAAAAGTTGAGCGCAGCATCTTCGCGGTATCGCAAATACTTATATAATGTTATTCGAATCCTATGCATAATTCTCAAACGGGAGTATACATAGGACTACGATAAGTACCTCGTTTACACCGATGAAGAAATTATGCGGCATGTGCGGAATACAATTTAGAACAATTATTTTCCCTTCCATTAAGCATAATTCCCCTCAACCGATAACGAACATCGAAATACAGTGAAATTTACGTAAAAACCTTAGGTTGATGTTTTCTGTCATATTCGTATCTTTTCAAAAGATAGAAATTAGTAACACAGTAATACAATATTAATAGCAGAATCCTCATTACATTTCTGTGACTTAATAGTGTGTGCCCCCTTTCCTGTTAATCACATAAAACCTCTTCATTCCCCAGCATCAGTGCTGCATCAAAACATAATTAAACCTTTATAGTATCTTCTACATCGGATGATTGATCACAGTGAATACGGGAGGTATAAATCAACATTCATAACTGATTCGTAATACATAGTTGATATTCTATTTCCTCTCTTTAATAAAGCATCAAACGGTAAGGTGAGAATTATAGCTGTATACTGATTTACGTGGTGTTAAACAGACTTAGAGACAAATTGGTAGCATAAAAACGTGCTTCGAATCAAGGTATGAGGAAAGTTTAATTTAATAAATCCGGATAAGATCAGCATTGTTATAACATAAAATTATTTTAAACTTTTCTAAAATTTCTACATATAAATGCTAATTTTTAAAAATATATACATATATACACACACACATGAGTAGAAGTTGCTTGAATACTGCAAGCTATTAGTTCAATGCAGTACCGTACCCAGAAAGGCCTCAAAACAATCTTCAAAACTTCGCAAAAAAGACCGCCTGGCGACGAACTAAGGACCCGTTCGTGAAAGATATTGGCATACTAATGTTAGATAAGCACCACTCTGACGTGTTTCGAAGTTTCAATTCAGTATCTTATCGGGAAGGTCCCAAAATAAGATTCCGTTATCCCCGTAACAAATGCATGATGGAATAGAAATGACGCTCTTGCATCAAACCAAGGACCATTAGAGAAACGCTGAACCGCGAAAAATAATGTTTTCAAACCTGGAAAGATAAAACCCGTTCCGGGTTTTATCCTTCTAGACTATCGGAGAGACATTAAAAAAATTTCAACTTTTTGTTTTTTTTGTTCCAAAATTCGGGGGTGTCTGATTCATTCAGATCAGAGGGAAAAATCGATACTGACATCTTAAGTAAATTTGCGCGAGCAATCAAATGGGCCCATCAGATTTTGAGTCTGATGGGGCCTTATAAGAGATATGAGGCCCCAAACTTCGAAGTTTCAGATGGAAACCGATATTTTTTATTGTGCATTCGGATTTAGCGGATAGTCTTCCATCCAAATTGACTACTTAGGACCCAAAACTTTTTGGTTCATTTTTGGGTCCCATGCCTCTTTGCATTCGATACAAATTTCCCGCTGAATCTGGAGGCGCAATGAAGAAAATAGCCACTAAAAAATTGTAAGGTGACTTTTGAACAAAAATCACACCATAGGGCCCAAAAATGGACCAAATAATGTTGTTTTCTAGTCAATTCGGATATAACATTTTCCGCTGAACCTGAATCCGCATTAAAAAATATAGGTTTGCATTTTAAATTTCGAAGTTGGGCCTCATATCTCTTATAAGGCCCCATCGGACCCAAAATATGATGGGCCCATTCGATTCCTCGGGCAAAATTACTATAGACACCAGTGTCGGAATCCAGATTTTCTACACGTGCACGAAATAAATATTTGCCGTTTCCATGTGTATATATCATGTGTCGTAGTAATTTAGGGACATCTGGAAAATTAAGGGATTGCATGACAGGGTGATGTACGGTGGGGTTCTACTCTGTGACCGCTACGGTATCCGAGAAGGCTGTCATAAGCCCCGAGAAAACAATTACAAATAATATTATAAATTAATCATTAGTTGTAAGGTAAATATAATATATGTATGGAATCATTCTGTGGGAATTGTATGTTTGTGAAGTATGTATTTTATGTCAATCATGTTTATCATTAGTAAATGTATGTAGGTGTAAAAAACTGCCACCAGGCTTACAGCCTACCTGCAGTTTGTGTAATGATAATAATAATAGTGCAGCGTAGCATATCGCCAAAGTGCTCATAGCCCAGAATTATTAGTCAAGAGAGGTATCACTGATCTAGGAACAGAAATTTCGATGTTGATTTTGGAAAACCAAAACATTAAACGAATCTATAGAGAGTTGAAATTTTCTTTTTGCAAGTCCAAGTTAGCTTACCTAGATTATAATGAAGTATACTCATGCTTCTAGATGAATAAAGGCAATTTCGCTTGTTATAGGAGACATCCCCTGGAAACAAACCCTTCCTCCATCACTCGCGAAACGCCTGGAACTCATTTACGTCACAAGTCTAAGATATCAACGTGTTGTCTCCGCGTATTTCTTCACAACACACGCTTGTCTCCTTCCTTCTATTTCCTTCAACAATTCCTCAAACCATCACACACTCTTCAGGGGCCCCTCATTCTACTAAGCGAAATCCTCTTCACTCAACATTAACTTACCTCTTTCATTAAAGCAAACCTCTCTGCATGCATCCTTTCTGCACCTTAAAGCGCATTCACTACTGCAAAAAATTTCATTCTGGCGGCACGCGCTGAAATAGCGCTCACACGCGGAGCAAACAATTTGCTTTCGGCTTAAGCGAACGTTTCAAAGCAAACGAAGGCTTTCAACTTGCGATCGTTTATCTCCATGGATTTTTATTTAGTTTTGTGCTTCCGAACATGTTATACGGCTTTATGTCCTTTTTTACCTTTGATGAAAGTGCGTAAATGTACAGAGTTTATTCCGAAAAGACGACGGATTTCAGGGCGGAATTTTACGTTTTTTCCTCCAAGTTAAAACGCAAAGGATTGGTGATGCTTTAGATATATTTGTAGCGTTTGTACATACATATGTTTGAATGGGTGTTTAGGCGAATAGATACATATGTGAGAATCGAGTGGAATAAAACTCTCAAGGCAAACTTATGAGAGTTATGGAAAGGAAATTGTTATATCTTATATAAATCTGGTATTCATTATACTACCAAATAAACATAGGGAAGGCAACAAATTCAATAGTTTCCAACTCTTTAGCAGTTTGAGTTAATATCCGCTCAGTAAATTTAGAAGGATGTTACATATTTCCAACTAAGGGTAAGTAACATTATTCTACTGTAGCATTTACAAGATGCATTCTTTATATAAATTCCCGTTAGATTATTCGAGAGTTACTTTTCTGCTTATTTTGTTTACCAGAACAAATTACCGTATCCTTCTAAAAGCTTCGACTACGTAAATAAAATCAACTTAAGATACCTTAAAAGAGGCCAATTACGTTTGTAATTAGGTCTTACTAGAAGGGAAATTAATTGGAATTTCTAAATGAATTAAAGTAGATCAGCGAGGAACTGAAAAAAGAACTAATTTAGCCTAGCTTAGATTACATCTCATGTTCTCGAGCGGAAAGATGTTATTATCTCCCTCTGAAGAGGTAAGGACTCAGCAGCCTTGCCGTAAATAAGCCAGTCTAAGTAAAAGTAGCAACAAAAGAAAACCATAGTAATAGCTGAGGAAAAGAAGTATCGGTTTTTGCCGATAATGATCGACAAAAATTTAATTAGAAATCAAATAAATGTAATCAGACAGCAGAAAGGTTATTTTGACTTTTACAAGCAAAAATAAACTAACGAAAGCCTTCAGAAAATGCAATGCTGATTTTCTGCTCTTTATTCTTCAAAACGGGATTAACTTTATGGTAAATGAGAAAAGAGTACTGACTTGTTCCTAAATGATATTTTATTAAAGCTAAATCTAAGAAAATTCGAGTAAAGTGATCTATGGTTGGTTACGCTGGAAATCATGCCAAATTTATCATTATTTAAGTCTAATGAAATACATTGCAAATATACAAGTAACTCGCTGGAAACGTTGATATTTTTCGCTTTTTATGCTTCCAATCGACTTCTTTTCCTTTTCAAAAGCTGATTATCGTCCATAAGATATTTCTAAAAGTAAAGCAAGCTTTTGAAAAAAGCAACATCTCTTAATGTTCATCTTTTTATTTCTGTCATCAATGAAGATTCGTTCGGATTGAAATCTACGGAACAAATTATGTGCCCAAGGAAAAATGGACTTAAAGAAAGTCTGACGGGACCGAGAACCATTCCGGTCTCGTTTTATTTATAGACTATCAATGAGAAACTATGACGATAATGTGTGTCTGATAGATGTATTAAAATTATTCAAAATGCATATATTATCCTTAGATATAGTAGGAAAGTTATAAAATAAATATGGAAAAGAACTATAGTGAAAGAAACATTAAAATAGTAAAAATAGTATACTAAGTATGTATATAATGTGCATAGGTAATGTACACAGTATGTACATCACACTATACACATACTCCTTAGACCGATTTTTAAATATGACGTTCCACTAGATTTCACTGGATTCGAACAAATAAATCGTTGAATATAGCAATAAAATATACCGTAAATAGTATTTAAAAGGCTTTTGTAGCTGAACTTGGAGGAGCTAGATTTGCATAGTTCTCAAATCGGTCGTATACCCTTGATATCTAGCGTTGATTCCGGATCTCTTTGAAGATTATCTACAAAATTTCAAAAGCAATAGTAATGTAAAAATCGAATTAAAAATGAAAAAATTCTTAAAAGCAGAAATTCAAATCAGTATTACGAAAAAATAGAGAGCCGTACAGATTTTCGAACTTGCCATTTTAGAAAACCAATCTTATTTGCCAATTTACGAACAATCACTCTACTTCAGTATCATTTTATCAGAAAGCACAAATTTACTACTTCATACCCCTTGGGGATCAGAGTGGAGTTTACCAAAAAGCAGTTCTGAAACTCGCCGCAAAGTTAATCAGCGGCTGATGTATACGCCGACGCACATTCAAACGGATGCGCATGAAGATGAATAGATACGTTTTTGTGAACTCGGAAATGAAAAAATGGCATCCGCAAATTACCTCGTTTGTCAAGACTGGCATTCTCGCGTAAACAACTCTCTGCGGAAATGAAATTATTTTCGAATGAAAGAATCGGAAGAAATTTCAAATCAGTTCGCGGGACTCGAAAAAAATATCCCTAGTTAAGAAGTTAAGAGAAAGCGGTACATGAGAAAAGAAATTTAAGAAAGCAGCAAAAAATTCCCAGTTGAATTGATGAAGGGAAAAGTTAGAAAGAGAAAGAACTATTCACAAAACAAACAGTATTTAAATGAAGGGAAAGGTCATAAAAAATATTCACTTTATGAAATTATGCGAGGGTTATTGAATTAAGGGGGAAGAAAAACCTTATAATTAGATTAAGCTCAGAGTTAAAGTTGGGAATTTATTCATATATTATCTGATTCATTAAAAGCGATAATTTTACCAAATGAAATCAGCGCGGAATATAATTTTGACCAAGGCGTTAAAAGCAGTCGGTTTTCTACAAAATTGAAGCGTACCTGATAAAATGTGAATTTCATTTTAGAATTTCCTGTTTAAGGAAAACTAAGCTTTAAATCGTCTCTCAGAAGAAATCTATTTATCCTGAAATACACTGACAAGCGCTCTCTTTTAATCCACTGAGAAAATAATTCACGTATTAATGACAACTTAAATGTTTTCTTAGCATTAACAGCCTTGTTAGTGGTGAGTAAACTGTGAATTCCAAAACTATATCGATTCTTACAATTAGTAAACTGTTTCATGCTAACTAAGTAAATATTATACTCACAATCAACAAAAATTCTTTAATTTCCTTCTTAACAGTCTAACTGAAATCAATAAGCATTTCATTATTTCTGGAAAGCAATTCGTTAAGTCAGCAAACACTGAACTCATATAAGGTTGTTAATATTCCGACTAACCTCATTAGAATAGATAACTCCACAGTACCTGGAAATGGAGATAATATGCGGTAAAATAAAAAATAGTAAAAGTCTAGTTTCATTGATTATCATCATTATTATAGTTATCAGCTTCATATTTTCAGAGAGGGCTACGGATTATTCAAATTCTAATCCCTTACCCAAAAATGCTTCAGTTTTCTGTTCTCTTTTAGGCTTTTTTCTCAATCAGAAGTACGAGATTCCAAGATATGGGAGAGCCGGACAGTTTCCCGCAGCGCCCAAGTTTAGAGAGGTCACATGATATTGAGCGTCAGTCGAATGTTAGATGAGTTGCGGATACATTTGAGGTTAATTTTTTATGAATAAACCAGTTTTGCATTACATGCAACCAATAAATAGCGCCATTCTCTGTATAAATTAGGAATTATATAAATATTTCTCAAGAGTTGTTATTTGATTGCTAACATAAATATTCAAGCATCCAAAAACAGCGCTTTTTAGTAAGTGTCCAGGTAAAATTTTAGAGTAAAACCGATAAATTAATTCTCAACTAGAAATTTAATGTAGAAAATGATCATAATAGAAAATATTCTCAAATGGCTACGGTGTATTCGCTATCTGTTAAACAATCGATTTTCTTACAACAATATTATATTAATAACAATGATCATAAATATTGTTTTTAGACTAATGCTAATTAAAATGAAAAGTTTTCTCATGAAAAAATAAGCAATTCGTTAGATAATGGATATTTACAGCTATTTATCGTATTTACATATACGGTCCCTTTCCAGGCTCCGATACCCCTTGGTCCGGCTCTGTCCTTGAAAACCAACCTTCATAAAATGCTATTATTATTAAGGAAACCAACGGAACATGAGCAGAGGGGGGAAGTGAAAGAAAGTGTGGGCGTGGAAGAGAAGCGAATTTGAAAAGGTGAGAGAAACGTTGAAAGGTGAAAACTAATGCGATAAAGGACAGGAAAATGCAGATGGATGAGATCAGAAAGAGAGGAAGAGGCGAAGCACAATACGACGCATTAAAACCTACTTGATTTTATCTCGTCGTTTATTTCGCGAGAGCAAAGAGATTTCTTGACGTCGCCAAGCCGCTCTCTCTCCTACTTTTCCCTTTTCTCTCTCTCTCGAGTACCGAGAGAGCCCGGAGTTGAAAAGCACTCGAGAAAAGACGTTTTTGAGAAGGATTAATGTTGGCGGAGAGGAAACTCCAGATGATATTCTCCGAAGCGGATAATTATGTACGTTGGAAATAAAATTACCTTCGTTTTTGTTACGTTTTTATCCGCGCAACGTCTGATTGTGAAATATAATATCCCATGCACTAACGTCGCGCTCACTACGGGATTGTATTATCTCTTAGCGCACCGAATCTACCTGAGGGAAACTTGTTTGACGTTTATCTATCTTCGAGGCAGAAGGTAACAAACGTGACTGTTAATTATGGCTAAATGGCTGAGATCTGTAACTTAAGCTTAAAAGGATGTGAGCTGAGTGTGTATCAAGAAACTCGGTCTCCTTTCAGAAACAATGATGCATGATATGCATTTCAACGTCAGTATGTGTTTCATGGAATTAACTAGAATAGCGGCCCTACGGTTCAGTGTCGAATATGATGGTAAACTGCGTGGCGACACATACGAATAAGATGATTAGGTAATGATATTTGAATATATTTCATAGAATATGTGTATATCTAACTTAACTTTAAATAATCAAGACTATTACCCTATATATCAATATAGGGAGACTACCTAAATCAGATATCAATAATTCATTTACCTTTTAGCAATTTCTGGACCAGCTTCCATACCTCGTGTATCATCACAAATATTTCATAATTTATAAGAACTCTCAACCTTTTCTGAGACTATGAGAATGATGATATTAGGGTTCGACAAAAGTATCGATGATTTAGGGAAAATTTTACGGAATCTTTTTTTAAATCACTAGTTTAGTAAAAGTTTCCTCAATGTGGATTTTGTTAGAATTAATAATTACCACAAAGTTACGCCTGATTCCGTGTCTTTAGTTCTGTCAGTTTTGCTTTAAGACTTCGGTATCCTCTACTTTTTATATACTTAATGTGACTACGACAGAGCCAAGTCTAAAAAATTTAAACTATCTCTTATTTGATAAAAAAATCAATAACAAGGTTCAGCGCAAGAATTATATATAAATTCGAAAGACATGGATTGAAAATTCAACAACCCTGAATCCTTGATAATAAGGACAAAAAGAAATATCCGACTTTTCCGCATTATCGCATTGTGAGAGAGATGCTGCAAGATTATTCGGCAGAACGACTCGAACTAAGTTTCGCAAGGGTTTGAGTAACTCTATTTTGGAGTAATCTCTTTAGAGCCTTCAGGTATCCGAGCAATAACGGATTGCTGTGATGAGATAGGTTACAATGAATGAAGGGAACACTAAAAGGTACAAAATGAAACATTCTCAAAAGGATAGGTCTCATTCGATCCATCGCCAAGGTTTCAGTCTTAATAAAGATCTTTCCAAAGACGAAAAACAGGAAAAGATCAAAAAAAAGCTCGGATGAGGCAGAGCGAAAGAGAGGGAAATTCATCTTAAAAAACTTGATTCGAACTTTATTTGAAGGGACTCGAATTAAACTACTTTAATTACAGTTTTAATTTACGGATGTTTTCTTCGAATCTCCTACAGCAGAGACATCAACGAACGAGAGGCTAAAATGCGCGAATCAAGATGAAGAAAACAGTCGAAGACAAACATGGGCTCACGTAAGTTGATTTCTTCGCCTAAAACGTACGACTTAATTTCTTTTTGAGTAATTTTCTCAGAGTCGAAACGGGACTCTGATTTTGGCAGAGAGCAAACAGCAATGGATTCTCATTCTCTTGGAAGGTATTAAAAAATAACGGCGTTTCGTCCATTGCTCTTTCCCAATCCGAGCAACGAGGTGACCAAGCCTTTGAAGTGTAATCTGTAAAGGGAGGGAATTTTTTCACTTTGGGACGCGATGGATATTTTTTAGATTGAAGTGACTCACCCCAACGTCCGTCCTGTTGCGGCCTTTCCAGCGGACCCACTTGGCAAGGCCCGGCCGCCAGTATTCGATGGAATACTCTTCGGCATACTCTTGACCCTGTCCGTTGCCGAAGCGACCTTGAGTCTGCGCCCCTGTTATCACATGCAGCGTGTGCAGTTCCACTTGTAGGAACTCCTCTTGGGCTTCCTTGGATATTTGACGGCGAGGGCACCAAGCGCCGCCGTTCTTGTCGTGGCGTAACCTTTTTCGGCAAAAAGAAACAAGCGGAAGATGAGTCGTTAATGAAAGGATGTGGAGGTCGCTCCGAAAACCTGAGACGGCTGTTACTTGTTTGGTGGATGATTACTGAAGTTACTCAAAAGGAGAATCCTTCAAAGTTTTCGGAATGTTGCGTCGTGATTAAAATTCTACTCGAAGGATAGGGTGCTCTCACGATTTTGACATACCGAAATTGTTACAATACCGTCTTACTTTAAAACGTAATTCCGCAATAGATTGATTGATGAAATAAACCTACGTAACGTTTAACTCCTCATTTAGTGTAAATTTGGATATCTATGAAAGTAATTCACAGAAACTGAATTTTAACTTAAAAATTCTAAATTGAATAGGTATTTAATGAAAAAAACGACAGAGATGTGTATTTCATAAGGAGTTTTATTTGTATTATTTTGGCTCAATTAAGGTTTAAAATGGAAGCAATTTTAAGTTAATAAATGTGTACATTTCATGAAATTTCATTTCATAAATAAATAGCAGGGAATAGTATTGATTGGCAAATTTATCTGAATGAAATTCAATCTAACGCACGTCTTATTACATCGTTTTCAGATGCACGGATGAAACCAGATCCTCTTATGTGCAGGAAACTAACAGACAGCTAACAGGAGTCATTTTATCAACAATAGATATAAAGTCTTGTGGAATCGAAATGCTGCTAATTAGGCAATATAGATAAGACGTAAATGACGGAAAATTCTGGTGAAAACATAACGTCTAGGAATGTTACATCCTTAATTGTTTGTAAAAGCGTGGGTTTTTTGGTTAACGCCAAGCAATATAAATAAAGTGAATAAATTTGTGAAAGAACATAATTTAGTCATAAAAATCTTTGAACGACTTGGTATAACAGGTATCAGATATTTCAACTGAAATATAATTTTCTTAAAAAGATTAGCTAAATATTTAATATTAAAGCAAATATTAAAAATTTTAAACCAAATTTTAAAAATAACGGAAGAGAGAAGGGCATATCAATGGAAATGATCAAGTTGAATACGACCAAATATTAAAAAAAAACAGAACAATCAATGTAAATTAAACCATCCGATAAGCTCCCCTTTTCTGAAACAACTTCATTTTGTCAACTGCTCGAAGCGATCTCTCTCAAAAACCTTTCAATTAATTTTCCGCAATCATTCTGGAATGACTCGAGGACCTCCGAAAAGTGAATTAACATCGAGCGATTTCGTCTCACACTTTCCTGTGATACCAATTAATCAGCCATCATCAGCACCATCTAGCACATTAAATAAATTAAAATAATTAACTTTGAATATTTCACAATGTAGAAAATTCTAATTCCTCAAGCTGGATTAAGCAAGTCTTCAAACCTATACGTCCAAAGAAACATACATTGGAATGAATACATAGGATCTGGGCGAGATGGTTATCGCAGGGCACCGCTACCCCGAAAATTAAATTAACATATATCAGCAATTTTTCAAGCTTTTTACTAGCATTCATTTTCTATTTTCGCAGGAAATTTATTTTAAACTATTTGTTAATGTATACAAAGATTTATTGAAATATATTATGACCATTGCAATTTACATAATTTTCCATCTTTAATGCACGCAAATTTGTCGATAACTTTGAGTTACCAATTACATCAAATTCTTCCTGTTTGTTTAACAAAAGATCCCCTGGAATCCATATTTTGTAACCCCTTTGAGTCTTAGAAATCTAACCGTCTTACTTCTCTATGTTCCAGATAGATTATCTCGAGGAAAATTCCCACTGGATATTGTCAAAGGCTTCAACGCACGGAAACGCCGACCCGTATCGACATTCAGAGGGCTATGATTACTTCGATTACCAATATGTTAAGTCGATGAAGTATATAAAATTAATTTGAGAAAGGTGAAGAATTAATACGACCGATATCTGGGCATCTTAGGAGCAATAGGGACAAAAATTCTAATTGGAAAATAGAAAAAATAATCATCTCTTAAAAGAGATAATAAATAAATGCTTAAATACATACAATAATTGCAATATCTAAGATTATTACGAAGTCTGGACTATCGACTTCACAAGGGGGATTTAAAATATTGAAAATTGTGTGCACTACTCTGAAGATCTCGTCCTTGGTATAAGCATTTAGTTTACCATTATCTGGGCCTCGTTCTGATGCTGCAGTGATTCCGTCTAGAATGGCATTAAAGAGATATAACTCCTCTCTGAGAGAACTTAAAGTACTTCGAAATGTACATCAAACTACCGTTAATACTGCTCCTTGCGCTTCAAAAAGGGAATGAAATGCGTTGAAAATTTTACACTCTCAGCATCTGCAGGAAAAAGTCCGCACTCAGACATGGAATAAAATTTGATTCCGTTATCGATTCCGTTTGCACAAATACATACGTATAACCGCAACCACTTCTGCTCCTTTTGAACTTCTCCCGCTCATTCTGTTAAATCTCCGTCTCCCAAAAACTTCCTTCTAAACGTATATCTCTTATTCCTCCCCCACTCCACAGGAAATTTATTTCCTACTCCTCTTCTTCCTTTTCCAAACAAGCTCCAGCATTTCCAATCGCATCCCACACCCTTACAACTCCACTTGGAGGAACCACTCATCTTTTTCGCAACCCCGGCCCTCTCTCGGCCGTGCCTCGCACTAAATAAAGGGGAAGGGAAAGGTCGTTACAATTTCCAATCACGTCCCGTGCGGATCGGTTGGTATGGGCCGCGGGAAGGTGCGTTGTTGGGGGGCTGAGAGATTTTTAGGGAGAAAAAGGAGAAGAGGTTGTTAGTAGTAGGGGATTTGGGAGCTTTCCATCATACCGCGTAGATGGAAAGCGAGAGAAACATGCGGGCCGTGTATGGCTGTAAAAATTCACATAATTCGGAATTCTGTTCCGGAATAGCGGTTTAGGTGAGAAGGAGAGAAATTCATAGGGTTCCACTCCAAGAGGGCTTTTCGTTGGGAGCTTTTTACACGAGTAACATTCTCCGATAAGCGGATTTCGTTTAAAATTTATTTTATTGAATTTATTGCCAGTCTGCATTCATTTCTCTGATATACCGAAGAGGGAAGAAGACGGCCGACCGGAATATTGATGGAAACTTATGGAAAACTTTACAAACTTAAGAAAACGTGTCTATTAAGATGTAATATGTACATGTTATTAAAAAATAATATTCTTAAAATAAACGTCTATCCATCCAATCAAATATTACCTTGATTTATGAGCAATCTCTTCTTTTAGTACTCACTGAATTAATTAGTCTAAATGTGGGCCGAGATGCACTATATTCATAAAAATGTAATATAATTATATAAATTTAAAGATTCTGTTCTCTCAGTGAAGCTCAAGTATTCCTTGAATATATATATATATGAATAAGTTACATACATAACCCGAGAGTCAGTGAAGAGAAATTTTTTACGTTTATTTCATTTATGTACTATATTATATTTTCGAATTTTATTTTATTTTTTAGTTTAGTTCCCAAAACACAATTTAGAGTGATTCTTTGATTCGACATTAGCAAAAAACACTATGGAATCATGAGTAATTGATAAAACTCCAACTATTTAATGACAAATGTCTTTGTGGGCTTGATTATTGTATGCAGCTGGTCGAATATGGCCCGCTAGATACGTTTTGGTGAAAAAGAAATTCTGAGAAATTTTATGCATCATTAAAGGTATGGGTTATTTTGCAGTCTTAACACTCAGTTATTATATTATAGTTATCATAGCAATATTAGCTGGTAAATTTTTAATTAAAAGTTTTCAATACATGACAATAATAAACAACTTTTTCATGTCATGCTAAATCAAAAGGATTTATTTTCATCCTAAACATTTCCCATTGAAATATATGCTATATTTTATCAGATGTATCATTAGAAAACAATTTGTAGATCAGTAATTTAAAATCGTTTTATTTTCAAAGACCCGAACTCAGAAATAAGCATTTTTCGACTTGAGCTATATGTGGTGGACAAACTGGGTCAGTAAAATACCAAAGTTAGTTCGGCGAAGAAAGGGCGAGGGCTCCACACTATTAGTATTAACCGCACGCATATTTATGGACATCAGAGCCATCTCATAAAGCTACCCACCCAATTTTAGAGAACTGGGCTAGCATTTTCGACAGGAAAACACCGCAGAATCCTCTCCTCCAAAACTGCGATAAATATAAAATTTACCGACGCGATACATATTCCCAAACCTCCAAACAATTGGCGATTAAAATTAATTTATGGCTCTTTCAGGGAGAGCGTTTTAAAGTGGCCCATAAACTAGAACCTATCACACGTATATAGCCAGACATTTAGGGTATAAAGGGATCCGTGAGTAGGACTAGGGATGACGCAATTTAGGCGCCGCCGTAGCCTACAACTGCCTATACAAGGTAGGCAAACGAGCAACAGATAGGCCAGGGGATGAAAACGAGGGTTCGGTACCGATCGACCGGTAAACACACACATGCACGCGCGCAATCCCAATTGCTACGGACAGCGCTCTTCATACGTCTCTTATCTTTCCCTCCCGCAGCGCCCACCGCGAATGGGGTTGGATGAGTCTGGTTCCTCTCGCAGCGACATACGGTTTATCGATTTATCGACGCTCTCCGATTGATATGAAAAAGGAGGGCATAGATAGCGTGTGTTATTTGTGAGGATTGTTTGTGCGTGCGTGGGTATTAACAAATAACGAATAGGATTCCGACGCTAAAGCTGGAGGAACGACCGCTCTGAGCATTCCATTTGCAAGCGTCCGCGTTCATGACTTGTATGATTTTTTTAGGCTGACTTATCTTCTTCGAAATGCGATCCAACTTGGCAGCTGGAAATGATCCTTTTACCACGGGTCTGCTAGGAAAAAAGGGAGAGTGTTTCTTAGTCGGGAGTTTCCCCATTACATTTTCAAAAGAATTGATATTTTAAATGTCCGAGAATGAGAGATCTGCAGACTAAGTCAATGAGGTCTACTAGTATTTTGTGAGATTGTAGCATCAATTTAAGCATCTATTACAGCAGCAGTTCTGAAATTTTACTTGGATAAGATATCCCTGTTTTTTTTATTTGTTTCGTCGACCTCCTAAATTTTGGCTTTCTTATATATATTCAGATTTTATTAAGACTTCAGGAACTATTGTTATGTAATTAATTAAGATAAGTTTAGTATTAAAATACTTAAACTCATTTAATCTACTGCTATTTTTGATTTAGTCAAATAAAGCAGGCAAAGTTAACAAAGTTAGCGAGTTTGAAGACTAGAGTACTTAGGGAATATTTATACGTGCGGATCTCTATAGGGATGCGGACCCTAGTTAAGGGATTGTGGACACTAGCTTAAGTAGTACTGGATGGGAATATCTAAGTTTTAACTGTAGTTTGCTAATACTATCTCATTTTCTCGTTATGTGCTCGTAAATAGAAGTAGTAGCAATATTTTTAAAACTTTTTCTAAAGCTGGGGTCATTTCTTACAGTCGAGTACACAAAAAATCGGACCTGGGACCTCTTTCACTGAGATGTAACGTGCTACCCACGCGAGCCTCATAAGTGAACCAACTCAACCTTTCAATGAATTTTAATGCCAATCACAATAATAAATCGTTTTGAGAAAGATAGTTCCTTGGTTGTGATTCTGTTTTACACCATTGAAGAGGTATGTTTCAGCCCATAGCATTGAAAGTTCTTCTATTTTTAGCTTTTAAAGATCTCTTGCAAAGAAATTCCCAATTTAGAAAGCCTATAATTATTTCATAACGAAATCCTGTCTGATTACTATAGAAAGTATTTTGAGCTGGAAACTTACTAGAAATTCTTCCGATTACTTCAGAGTTTTCATCTGAAATATTTATTCTTTAGCTTTAAGTTTTTCAGCAATTTGATTGACGTATAATAAAATATTTCATTAAAAGTTCCGTAAAAACGTTGAATCAATTGCAAGTATAAAAATATTTCCCGAAATTTCCCGAAAGAATACAAGGGTATTTCACATCATTACAGGGCGTAATATTTTAAGTGGTAAACGAGACATCCTTTGCTTCGATCGCTTTCATTTATGAAGCCCTTTTTAAAAACCTCAGTGTCAGCGTTACTCAGTGAAAGGTACCGAGCAGTGACCGCATTTTTCACAAGGAGAGGTAACTTTAATTTCACTTTTATTTACAGGGCCCACAATGGTAGGCAACAGACATTTCCATAGGCGTGAAATATATTTGCGAGTTTCGCGCAGCAGCATATTTATCGCGGGATGAGGCTACCCGTAAAATAAAATTACCTCCACGGCCCATCACGTCCTTCCCACGGCCAGACCTTTATTCTTCCGATTCTTTCTTTTTCCGCCTTTCCAAACCCTCAACTCCCACTTCACTTTCTCGACCCACACCTCCTCCGAAAAAGGTTCCCAACTTCGCCACAAAGCCAACTTCTCCCTCAGTCGCACGTCATATAGTTTCGGAAGAAAAAATTGGAGATGTGACGGACGCGTCTTTCTCTCTCTCTTTCTCATAGAAGCCTCTAAAGATTCTACCCCTTTTCAATAGAAACGCCCCTTGAGGTCGATATTACAATAAAAGGGAACGGAGAAATGGGCAGAGAGGGCCATGGAGGAGATATATACAGGGACAAAGGAATGTGCCCGTGAACCACTATATCAGCGGACCTTTTTTTCCCTTCCACTGCTCTCTTTAAAGTAATAACAGAGAATTTTTTGGAAGAGGTTGTAAAAGTTGTAATGGGTCTGTAGCTGGAGAGGAATTTGGAGAATCTGGAATATTCATTCATTTTTACGTCCTTGAATGTTTGAAGTGGGTCTCAGTTATTTAGAATATTTTTGGTGGAAGACGTGAATTAATATTCGAGTGAAAGAATCGCTGTGCTCTAACCTCAATAATTTACTCAATTTTTGTAAAAATTGTCATAGAAAAATAAAGAGAAATTATTGTATTGACAACCCCTTTGAAGGAAAATGGTGGAAAGTTGTACTACGAGTATTTTAAATTGAATCTTTTAATTATATTTGCAGAGAAAGGAATCAAAATAAAAATGCTCTACGTAATAAAAATATCTATTACCTTATCTCTCTCTTCTCTGGAAAGGGTATTACTTGGTAAAATATGTCACTTCGTATCTTTCAAGATAATAGTTCGCATTCCATTAATGTGATTTGAATTGATTAATAATTAAAATACGAATTTCGCCTTGAGTTATAAGACAGTTACACATGCAACAAACATGAATATGCTTCATTTTAATAAGTGCTTGAATTTCGATCAAATCATAGCCGTACCGCATTAAAAAAATCAACATATTTCATTTCTTCAGTACCGTAATTATAGTAACACATATGAATATTATTAGAATAATTCTTGTTAAAATCACCAAAGGGAGAACGGAAGTCTACTATGTATACTATATACTATACTTTACAGTAATCAAATGTGAGGAAACTTCTTCAACTTTGCGAAACAAATTTTCGTGGAATAAGTTTCAAAAATTTACCTTGAGTAAAAAACATCGTTGTTAAAAATTCAACAAAAATGTAAGCAAATCACAGTTATCAATTTGTATGACCTAAATTCCTTTTAAAAAAGGAGAGAATAGTAGTTCAGACAAGAGTATCAAAACCATCCGAACTTTACATGGTTATACGCTGGAATAGAAGATATATCGCAAAAAATTTCCAAAGAAGGTATTTTTCATCCTCAAGCAGAAAAGGAGCGGTAATGTATCATACCTCACGGTTTTTATTACTGAGTCTGCAGAACTGTGACTAATGGTGAGATTTGAAACTACTAAAGAGATCTGTACAAATTTTATTATAGTACAATTTCCACATTCAGCGTTGCTTTCAGTATACTGACTCCTAAGAAAGCCTTTCAAGGTATGGCATCAATACGATCTCGTTTCGATGATTTGTTGCGCCTAAAAGATATACTAAATTATATGTACCGGGACCGAATACAATTTCTATAGGATTTAAATAAATCAAACTAATCAGAAGAATCGAAAGGAAAATTCAAAATGATTTAATTCATCGTATTGTTAACATTTATAAACTTAAACGTTAATTAACCTATCTATTCTATCTTAAGAAAGTTTTCTTACTGTTATATGATATGAAAAATAATTTAATATCTACTTACTGCTGATCACTAGAAAATAATCAAATACATAATGTCCTACAGCAAAATCATATACGTATCTAGTAAGAACTAAGAAAAGGTTTCAAATAGGTTATGATGAATCTTGATAAGGTGATTGCATTGCTATGAGCTACTTTTAAAGAGCTTTTGAATTTATCTTTCGGAGAGGTGACTTAATTGATGTATATGTAAGAAAATTATTGAATAGATTCCAAATTTTATTTTGGCCAAAAAACTCAAAGCCTAAATTTAAGTGAAATATTTACAATTCAAGCAGTCGCCAATTCGCTAAGAGGCAAAAGGCCTAAATATTTGTGAACTAAAATCAATGCATGCTTGTAAATAATGTAAAGAAATAGATTGCCAGATTGAATTATCTGTCATGTCTATAGCGCAATAAATACGGCAGAAATTTTATCCACTACCTTTTTAACGTAGGAAGGAATTCATGGGTTTTTTACTCTGCAGCATCTACGTTAACTAGTGACTTCACTAAATTGTGAATTAAAAGAATGTGGTAATTTCGAAGGACTGAATGTAATTAGTAGAAATAAAATTAAGTCTTAAAGCTCAGAGGCAATCAAGGATAATAAATTAATAAGGCTGAGAGATACAATTAATCGAGTAAATACCAGTGATTAATTAAAATGAGAGTTCCTCTTTACCCGCAGCAAGAGCATAAAAATCTCTATTCTCTGAAAGAAAAAGATAAGCAATTTCCAAGATATATCTGTGGAATTTCTCAAAGAAATTTACCATCATTTTCCAAAGAATAGAATATATTCAATGCAGAACAAAAGATGTGGATTGAAATGCGGTTGATCCAGATTAATTATCTCCAAAGTTCTGCCTTTCAGCTAGAAAAATCATCTATTCATCCAACAAACAACGATAACATTTATTTATTATCCCCATGAGATCATCAAGCGATTAACGAGGTATTTCACGATTGTTTAATTTTAATGTCATATTTCCTAATAGCCATACATAAATAAAATTTATGAGCGCCCCACAAAAGAACTCTTCCACGGGATTCTACCTCAGCCGATGTGAAAGGTTTCATTAAAACGATAGAAGAAAAGGAGGCTCTTCGCGAGGTTAATTGTTTCAAAAGGTCTTCTTAGTCGGAATCACTTACCTCGGCCCAGAAGAGAGCGCGTTTTTGCCAATCCCTTTCAATTCTTTTTTCCTTCAGACCCGATTTCCCTATTCAGTTTCCGGCGTCCAATCCCCTCGGATTATTCGATTCGCCATTGCTGCCGCTTCTCTGATCCAACTTGGCGAGACTCTCAAAAAAAAGGACGAAAAAGCGCTCGAATCGATACCTATAGAATTCATTTTCGAGTTCCCTGCGACCGTTAGCCTCCACGCGAAAGGACCATTAAACAGATTGCGGAGATGACCGGGAATAAAAAAGGCGCGCTTAAGATTTTAGCGGCTAAAGGGAATGAGATTATTGGACGGAGATTTTTCTAGATCAGGGTTCGAGCTCGGGATCAGATTTCGCGGATCGCGAGTCAGCGGTTTCCCGCAAGTTCCCCGAAATGGATCTAATTTGGACTCGATTATCGTGGCCGAAATGCGGAATCGTCTATTTCCGATGTTGAAAAGACGGCCCGATATCCCGGGCGAAAGTCCGCTTCCCCCCCTTTTTAGCAGTTATCTTCCTCTTGCACACATTATTTCGTCGGTTATCAACCATTTCGGCAAAACGAATGAATGCTGTTTGCGAATCGGAATTTTCGCGTCCCAAATATTTCAGTACCTCACGGCATTTGTCCCATCGCATAATCCAAAATAACTCGGCAAATGCCAGTTAAATTAACAGAACATTTCATGAAGCAAAGACGGAATTAGCGAGTGATGAAATCACTGCTTCCTTTTTCGCAGCTAGTGTAACGCTATTAATTTCCAAGTATCCATAAAGCAAACGTTGTAAAATTTTGCATGAATGGCTAAGCATGCCTGCCATGCCAGAATATTTTTCCAAAAGCGTAATTCCTTGGAATAAATGGCAAGATATTTCATCTTCAAATTTTCGTATTCGCCGAATTCCCCTAAACTGTATATGTGTTGTAAATTTTTAAAATGCGAAGGAAAAACATTTTGGAAGCGAATATTTTTAAACATTCATATTACAGGCTTAAAATAATATCTGAGAGGCATAGAGGTATTTCACCAATCAAAACCAAACAAGTGTATTTACAATGTATAAAATCAAATAGTTTTCCTTGAATCATCATGAATTTGTTAATTATTCAATCATATGCAAAATAGGTTTAAGTACGAACGTTATAAGATCAATATCTAGCTACAATTCATATTCTTCAGTTGTATCACTATCTTCGTAGAATCGCAGATTAACTATCTCAAATTAACTAAGAATAAAACATAATAAAATCAAATTATTAATACATTTAAGTAATGTTCAAAATGTAGATGCTTCGTAGGTCAAGCCGTAGCAACAGAAATAATTTCATCATTTCAGTTACTTTCAACTACTGCCATACCAAACACCACTTCTTCTTTGGGTATATATTTCGTCAGATAAAAAATAAAAACAAAGGCCAGTTGAGTGAAATCCTTGGATGTTTATGCATCCCATTTCCATGAATTTTTACGTTCCAAGTATTTCAATTTTGATACTTAACTTTATACCGTCCTAAAATTACACCAATTTATCATCTGAAAATTTGATAGCTATATAGATGGAGGCATATGCGTTTTACGTCATCGGACAAACTTCCATCGAACTTTGTGAAGACTTCTTGCGTACGTCAAATTTCCCAGTCTTACTTCTTCCTTTACCTCCCTTATTTTTATCTCCACTTATACAGTCGAAAACTCCATCTTCGCTGGCAAACTGGGAAGAATTCCTCCTCGAAACGGGTTCAGGAAAAAGTCCGTCTCTCTTTCTTTCCTTCACTGCAACATTCTTCGGCTCGTCCTCTATTTCTACTCCTCTAAATCTTATGATGCTCATCTTCCGGGAGAACCCACATCATCTTTTTATCCCTCTTCCTCTTACCATCTAAGATTCGTAAATATCTTCACAACGTGACGTCACATCTTAACCGCTCTACCTTTTTCGCGGAAACCAACTTACCTGACTATATTACCTAAAAGAATATCAGTTGGGAATAAGGAAAACTTTACTATAAATCCGGAGAAAAATCGTTTTCTTTTTACTTCCAAGGAGCTTTTCCGCGACCTTTTATAAAATATCCCTACCCCGGCATTCATTTCTCCCTTCCGATAGTTCGGTAATGGGAAACTTTCCAGAGGAATTTTCTTTCTAGGCATAGAATTCGTCTGACCTATCCCTCTCGGAACGAACTCTTGGGTGATAGTTCTCCAATCCTCTCTCTTCGTTGCTATAGGCTTAAATTTCTCATCTCGCGACCCCTGATAGATTCCTCATCCTCCTGTGATAAAAATTGGGATTTTCAATTTCCCGCTAACATCAATATGTCTCCTTATAGATTGGGGAAATGCACCACTGTCGGCAAATCAAGGAAGGAAGAGGTGCATGGGAGATGTGAAAAGAACCTTCGATTGAATCAGATGTTCTTTAAATTTCCCGTTTGATCATTGTTCTAAAATGCAAGAATTCTAAGGGAACGTCACTAAAATCGACTAAGACACGCTCAGAGTTTACGTAACAGTTTCCTGAAACAATATGAATGTAACTACTGTTAAATAATATTAGAGGTAAAGGAATTTGTTGTCTGAAAAATGTTTTATCATCGCAGATTTGCCAATCTGGGAAAAAAACATATAAAAAAATAGAAGTGTTGGGATAAAGCGCTAAGGTATACATGAATTTTCAAATATTTTGATTCTTCTAATAACAGATGTCTATATATCCTGAAAATTGCGATAAATTTCTATAAAAATGAATTGCGATTCTGACAGTTCAGGAAACAACAAGCATATACGTTGAAAATCAAAAATCATTCTTTTTAGTTACTGCGGGCATCAGCGACCATTATCGCAGGACTATGTGAAATTTGATATTATTAAAACATCGGAATGAAAATAATATCATAAAGTAGCTTCAAATAGGAAAATCATTGAAGGGCGATTCTTTTGGAAGCTTCGATGAGTATTAGCTTACTAAATTGGCAGTAAATAACAGAACTTACATCTATAGTCACGTCTTTACTTATATGATTCGTGTATCAAATATTGAAAACTAACACTTAGAAATACATTCGAAAAATGCAACGGACATCAAACTTTGTGGTAAATTTAAGAACTGGTTTTTATTTCAACTCTGAATATAACTCTTAAAGACCAATAATCTCATCATTATGTTTGAAAAAGATTCATATTGTAATTTAATTTATATCTTCATAATTATGAGAAGAAATAAATCTAAGAGCAATTAATAAGCCTTGAAACCACATTTATCTATTGCAAAGAAAGAAGAATAATTATTATTGATCATCATAGGCTGCGGGATACTCCTTCCGTCAATCACTTGCAAATGGTATTTTGTAAATATCAAATAAGAGAGAGTTAAGTATTTGCGGAAGAAATACGCGAAATAATATCAAGAAATCTTAAGGAAATGAAAGGTGAGCATACAGGTAGAGAAATTTTAATGAAGTAAATCCTCTAAGAGGAAGATGAGTATGAAAAATAGGAAGGGAGAGAAATATGCGGGTGAGAAACGCTAAATAAAAGTAGGTCAAGGAGTGTGTAAAAAATAGGGATTTTTCCTCGATCCTCCCAATCCTCTCTTCCCGTGTATCTCCCGGGCTGACGTCTCTCCCTTGGAGAACTACACCATCCCCGCTATCCATCCAACGGCACTTCATAACCACAAAGCAATTGCATTCCGCTCACAGCGCATGAGTGACTGATGGTGATGCAATGTTCTCGATGCGCGCGATAAAAAATGGAATATGAAAGAGACAGGAAGGTAAGGAAGAGCCCATGGAGAAAGGTAAACAAAGTAAGATGAAATATGGTGAAATGCGGTGAAATTAGTTAGGAAGGGATTACGAAGATAATGACTGAAAAGGAATGATTTGAGATGCATCAGAAGATATAAAGAAGAGATAGAAAGAAAGAAACGAAAACTAGAGCTTAATATATGAAGGAAAAAATACATGAGAGCAAATTGAAGGCAAATCTAAAAATAATACACAATTTTTCAGATATTAAATATAAATTAGATGAACGTAATGAGAGCTTAAGATAAATAAGAAGAGTAAAAATAAAAAATTAATGATTTTATTCCCGATAGAAGATAGAATAGTCTCTCCCGGAATGCCAGAAGACGTCTAGTTGGAAAGAGGTTTGATTTTTAAATGGATGATCTGAAAGTCATTTTTACGTAAGCAAATTTTTTTTCGGTATAAGTAGCGAACAATCTCTTTTATAAAGTTGAAAGATATAGCATTTATAAGAAAACTCATTGGTTCAGAAAATGGGTAAAACATAATTAAAGTTCATTTTATTTTAGTGTAAAACAAAATATAAACAAGAAAAATAAGTCATAGAAGGAAGTGGAAAAGAGAAGGTGAATGATGGAAAAGAATGAAAAAGGAGGTTGAGGGTATTGCAAGAATAAAACTGTCCCACAAAACGAAAGGAAAGAACTTCATAGGAAAATAGAATAGACCATCGGGGAGGAGATGAAGTAAAATCGTTAGAGGCAAGCAGGGATGTAGACTTTGCTTGTGTAGAGAGGAAGGGATGGAAATTCTGGAAAAGAGGTAGGAGTAGCAAAGGTAGAAGTGGATGGGGGAGTAGCAGAGACAATGATTAATCCAGCGAGTCTCTTTCATTTTTTCGTTTCATTTTTGTATCTGGAATAAAAGTTCGTGTGAAATAAATGGGAATATGTTGAGATTTTTTCGTACACGAACAGTGATTTTGGAGGGTTATTTTTTCGCGTATGACGGATGGGCTTTTCTCAAGCGCCGAGGTACGTCGAGTAATTATAACATCACAAAACAAATGAAGTTAACATAGCGGGAAAAGTGGGCTCAAAAATAATATGAATAGTGCGCTTACTCTTACAAAACACTGATAGAAACTGGTTCTCGAAACTCTGCTTCCCTTCATTATTTTTCTTTTCCAAAGAAAGAACTCGATGCTCTGGGTATACATTTGTAGGTTACAAGACTTTCGTTTCGGTAGCGAAAACAAATCAGTTCAGTTCTCGAGAATATATTTGCCCGTGCGCGAAAGAAAAAATATTTCCTCGATCTTTCATTTCACCATTACGTCGCAGTTAATATCTCGAATGATTGGGGAATGATCTTCTTTCAAAATGACGATGCAGAAATAGATTCAAAGAAGAATTGATATAGTACACAAAGATTAGACGGGTAAATCGGTAATCCTTGCCTTTCTCGTACTTCAAATTTCTGGATGACGCAAATCCGAAAGGCGGCTAACGGAGCGGTTTTAAACCTCTGATTGATTCTCAAAAGATTGATAAAAACATTTTTAATTCTAAAAAGGCTATCAGTATATTCAGTAACCGAGCTCTAAGATAAAATATAAATGGGGAAAGAGTCATTTAAATCAAAAATAATGGATAACGTTATGCCACATCTGCTATTTTTGGCGCAGAAGTACTTTAATATTATACAAGTGATCTTCTAATTTTCTAGTAAAAGAACTATTTTATTAATTTTGGCTACAGGCCTCCAAACGAAACATTATGCAATTAGTTGATGTACCGCAATTCATGAGACTAAAGATACAATTCTATCTGATGTGAATTAATTTGAACATGAAGTCCGGATTTTCCTCTAAATCTACATAAAACTCATAATTTAACAACGCGAATTAATGAAAGGAGAGAAAATGATGGCTTTCAGCCGAATCGGTAACAAAAACTTTGAAAAATCACCTTCACCGATTTTTCCAGAGGAACCAGTTTTACCTCTGCAGTAATTTTATATCAATCAGAGAGGGGCCAACCTCTAAAATCTCTGAAGTTTCATAGCTTTGCAAACGAAGATATTATAAATAACTCTCCGATTTCTATTTAATATAAAAGTATCATAAAATGATATAAATTACAAGTGGCATCACATCGAGTACAAGATCGGATCTCTCACAGCATATGGTCTCCGTCCCCAGCAATCCTGCGACAGTATCGACATCGCCCGATATCTGTATGCCATTTAACACTCGGCGGATAGGTAATTAATCGCCCTGCGGAGCGATCGATAAGAAAATATATCATCTGGGAGAGGACTAGCAGCAATGATTTAAAGGACGAAGCCGGGAATAGTGATTGTGACAGACGTTGAGAGAAGATTGGAAGTTTCCCCACGAATTCCCGAGTCTTCCAATTTCACTAACTTAAATTTTAACCTAAAGGGTGAAAATTTTTGCAACAACCCAAATTTCCGAGTAGGATTCGATTACTAACTAAGGCTTACGCAAAGAATACTAACTTAAAACTAAATCTACTTATAGCGTGTCATCTCGATGATTAATTGCATCCTTTTTTCTTTAACGGTAAACAATTTTGGATAAAATTTAACCCTGATTATATATACCCTGGTTATTTATATGCTACATAAGATATATTATTAAACGACAAATTTTACTTATAACCTTTCTTCCTTTGAATTTTCCCTTTTGGAAACTGAGTTTTAAAAATATCCAATAAAGCATTATCATCAATCTTAAGATCCATTTAATAAACACCTTTAGATTATATTATGTATATTGTTAAAATAGCACAGAACCAGGAGTTTCTCCATTTAATGTTACCCCCAGAATATTTTTTTCCAAAATATTAACAATGAAATTTGAAAAAAATATAATATTCTTTTATTAAATATAATCTTCCCTAGAGATATCTTTAATGCTCTAAAATTTACCATTAATATTTTAATTTTTAAAAACACTAATTGCAACTCAAGGAAAACTTAGTGGTAATAAAATGTCAAAAACTACAAAATGACTTCGCTTCTATTAGGACATTACAGTATTTTTAAAGTAATACGTTCTTTTAGTCTTTATATTTTAAACTATCCATTTCTTTATTCCTTATCGATTACATTCCATTTCATTATTCTCTCAACCACATCTCATCACGCCGAATATTGCACAAAAACACGTGCAATATTTAAATCAAATATCTAATTTCAAAAACCTTCACAGGAAAGTCAATACTTTTGCTAATCAATAAAGCCAATAATTATTTACAAACTCTCCACCTTGCTTCCATAAATCTTTCGATTTATTTCACCTTTATTGGAAATATGTCGAATCTTCGATACAATAGCACGTATATCAAGCAATGTATTCCATGAAATTTATTTTTTAACGAGTCAGCTTTTTAATGGCTGAGGAAAAAACAATATATTACACCGCCTACTGAATAACCATACTGATGTAAAAGGATTATATTTTTAGCGATAAATTTGATCAAATAATATAAACGGAAAAGGGAAAATGTACAACGCACAAATATTGTTTCCACCTCTTGCGAGAATAATTTAAAGAGAATATGCTCAAAAACCAAGATTTCTGCTGAAATTTGCGAAAAAAATATTTATAGGGAGAGTTGATTTGCTTTCTCAATACTCAAAGCCTACGTAGAGAATCAGAAAACCACATTGTAATTATTTCTCTAATAAACCATAATTAGCTAATTACCACAGCAACGTATAGATAATTTGATTTGACAATTGTCTAAATTGTCCACACAAAGTCTTCGCTACATTATAATACATGATCGCAGATTCGGCTCTTATTGGTTCCATGAAAAATTTTCATACCTTTATCTTTCCTTTCAGAATCCCTAAGTAGTTTAAAGATAAACCTGGAATTTTAGATTATTACCTTACATACATTTTGTGGATTTGAATAACGGGATAATGCAACGCAACCGAGAAATTTCTAGCAGAAAGCTGAACTAGGCTGTTTTTGGGAATTTGAATTATATACTGCGACATTTTGTAAAACCTGAAAATCATGCGAATAGAGATTAATAAAAATGTTGTCTCCATCATGAAAATCAACATGATTAAACATTAAAGACCGAAACGGAATAATAATGTTCAAATATGCATTTCATTATGGGATTAAATAGTATTCCTCAACGCACACAGGAGAGTTAACGCAAGACTTGCCAACGGAAGCTGAAAAGTAAATGCAAAGCAAATAGCGGAAATTCGCGAGGGATTGAAATTACGCAGCGGTTTAGGAGCGCATTTAAGACTCGAAAAACTAAACCTGACAGAGCGTGGAGGTTGAAATAGATGGATAAAATCTGCGGGGAGAGATATATAGAGAATGAAAACGAAAAAAAAATGAGCGGCGTTTTTAAAAGGTCGTCCATCTTGTTTAAAAAAAACATTCGGTGCGCGAGCAGCCGCGAGCACACGCGTGAAAAGGCGAACCGACGTCGCTGGTAGTATTTATCAAGGCCGAGAGGCGGCACTGTAATGGGCGGCGCGTATCGCTGTGAAGTTGAAGGAATGGATTTATCGCCGCGAAACGAAGAGAGAGGAAAACAAGGGATGAAAACGGCAAAAAAGGAGGAATGGAGGGAACGGAAAATTAGGAAATTTCATTAGGGAAGTTACTGAAATGAAAGAGGAAAACGGAGCCAAACGGAAACAAATTACCTTAGACAACCCGTGGACTTCTACTAATGCATAAATACCGTAAAGAGATTCTTGATTATTCAAAGTTTGCAATGAGGGATACAAACCCATTTCGAAAAGGAGCGTATTATTAAAAATTTATAATTTTCGTAGCATCTCTGATATATTTTGAGGGAAAATAACGCAATCGATTCTTATTTTATTTCCCTATTACATCTCTGCTGAACAATATAATTATATATTTACGCCAACGTTTGACGCACATTAGGTGAAAGCAGGTGGTAAAATTTTCATTTATACTAATTTTGGCAAAAGATGCAGAATTAGATGCCTTTATTCAAAAAAAAAGAGGATGTTGTTCTAACCTCTATTTTAGCATCTATCATGACAGAATTGAGATCATTCACAACCCCAAAATTTACAACTTACGCTTTCCCAGAATCGTCAATGAATACCATCTAATCAGAGCAATTGCGACGCCACGTCTCACAGTTATGGCTGAAAAGCTAAAACAACGAAGTTGGAAGAGTTATGTAAAGTGTAGTACATGTGATGAAAAAATAAGAATTGTAATAATAAGTGCAAGAGGAGGAATGATGGAGAATCTGTGGCGAAAATGAAAACAACATTTGAAAGGTACACTAGACAAATGAGAAGAAGAGGGCAGTTGAAAATAAATGATTTCCCAGAAAAGAAACGACAGCGCGAGCGCGTGGAGTTCCCATATGTGCAGCAGAGAAAAAGTTATCATTCCCAAATCTTTGCGCAACTACGGATAAGCTGTTGAAAGCATTTACAACCTCTGGCCTTCCTTCATTTCTGTGGACTCCACTGGCAACCGGAAAGTTTCCCTGGAAAATCAATGAGCTTAGGGTTAAAGAGAAATGGGGGCTACGCACGTATGGATTGATACAAAAAGTCTTGAAATGTTAAGAATTATCTTCTAAAGACTGAACTGGGATTAAAAGACCTTGATTATGTAAACGATGCATTCAACTACTCCGAGGATGACTAAACGTATAACGAATCCGTAGAATATTTTGGGAATTACAAATTCTTTAACTATTGAATGGCAGTTCACTAAATTAATCTTCGCCTTCTATGAAAATGAGGTTGCTAAGCTATCAAATGAAAATCATCAATGAGTCCGGAACTAAAACTTCTCGCAGAATCAAAAGAATGTTTTGAATGATTCGGTCCCAGCGTCGATATCTGGAGAAGCTGGACCTTTTCATCGCTGAGAGAGATCTCACTGAAAGGAGAGATCCCTAATGTAGCTCAGAGATACCTTCTACTTAAGTTACGTTAATTTGCAAAGTTGTATGAAAGGAACACTTTTAATCCGAAGTTTCGAATTTACAACCATTATTCTATTCAAAGAGAAGAAGTTGTAGAAGGGCCGAAGCTCGCTTAGGAATTAGCCTAAAAGGACGCCTTGTGATTGATACGCTAAAGATTTTTAATCAATGATGAGCCTTTTGGTTTCATCAATTCTATAAATCCTCACACAAAAATAAAAGGGAAAACTGAAATCTGAGGCAGTTGAATTAGCTGAGTGAAATATAATGAAACTAAAGTTCACATATTTTCATATAATAACGGAATAACTATTTCGCTGATTAAGAGATTTTCGTTTAAATAATTCCTTGTTCAGGATTAGTATAAGAAAGATAAAGATTTTTTATTTATTTTTACTAGATTAGATATCGAAATAACGTAAATATGAAACGAAAGAAAAGATATTCAAGGACAGAAATTTCTACATTGAGCATAGCAATTTGACCTTCTTGTGAGCCGTTTCTAATCCATAAATGTCCTTAAATTAAAATCTATATAAGTATTTCTGAAGTCATTTAATAACTTAAAAATAAATTTCTACTATACTATTTTCGAGCAAATTGAAATTGCTAATTCAAAATATGGTAATAATTATATAATAACTTACTATATCAGTAGCCAACATAACAAATAAAATTAATAAGAATCAATTACTTCATGTCAAGATAAGGAAGTAAGTAACCAAAATACTATTTGAAAATAAAGAAACAAATGAAAGTGCATATTATAAGAAAAAATAGTAATTATTTTTAAAAAAGCACAAATTCAAATTACTCAATTATCAAAGGCTGGGTTAGAATTCTGAGTAAAATGGTCGACATGGGAAATACTGAAACTATAAGGAAATATGATAAAAATAAAAATTAACTTATGAAAAATGTGTCCCAGTTTTGGATACATAAAATACTTATCGTTTTAATACTTGATCATTTAAGCTATTAAAGGCTTAATAAATGGCCGCGACTTTTCAAGGGTTGCCTTAGCCACAGAGTTTGGCGGCACACCAACCTTCAACATTTTTCGAGGGCGAGCCAAGAGAGAGAGAGATGAATTCCTTACCTACTGCCTCTAAGAAACCCCATGGAAAGACTTCAAAGGAAATATATTTTTCGCTAAGAAGACTAACTTCAATTTTTCCTGCCTTCGAAGACGAAGAATTTAGCTTGTTATCCTTAAGTTTTCCAATCTGATGTTTATTCTTCATTTTTGCCTTCATTTCTTTCGGTTTCGCCAAAGTCTTGTGGCGTAAAACCTTTTCGGGATACTCCCACTCCCTTCGTTTTTCATCCAAGAACAATTTTTCCCTTTTTCTTAACACGTTTTCCCGTTCGCCCTCCTTAAGATATTCAGGATCTCGACTGCGAAGTAACAACCTCTCCCCTCTTTGATAATTTTCCTGCCTGCTTTTCATCAAGCGCAATATTTAGGTATTCCAGAAAGCAAGCCGAAATTTATAACGATATTTTCGAAAATGTTTTTGCGCGAGGAAGAGGAACGCTCGCGAATGAAATTTGCGAAATGAAATTTTTTCACGCCGAAAGTTTTATAATTCGGACCACATTGGAGATATTTTTTGGGTCATGTTTGAATTCCGCGGATGCTGCTGATTCTTTTTTGCTCTCATCGGATTCCGGAATAATATGTTGAATTCGAGGAGCCGTCGTACTTTTCCGATCTCTACAGCAGAAAAAACAGTATTCACCAAATCCTTCCCTCTTTTGCATTCTGCTTTAGGATTTAAATTTTCGATCCGGGATAGAGAATTACAATTTCAACTAGGGAGAAGATAGTCAAAAATCTGCTCCCTCTCTCTCTGTAGATGTCAGGTTTGTTCATTTTAGATTGAAAATCAAGCAATATATTAATTGCAGGAAAAGCAATTTGCTTTGTGTTTGTTAGCAGTACATTCACAGTAGTAATTATTTTGTTTAATCTCCAAATGTAGGAATTGAATAACCAATTTCACTGTGACTATTTGAATGCAAATAGAGAATTTTCATTTGATTCGAACAAGAGAAATGAAGGTGGAGATGAATTTTATTCTAATAGAGCGTCTGTACCAGAAATTGAATTGCGATTTGCGATTTCGGAACTATTTAAAAGTTGAATTCTTTGATTATTTTGCGTCGGAATAAATGCCGTTTAACAAGAGGAAGCTAATGCAGAAAAACTAAACAGTATCCACACGAATCACGAATATTAATTGAGTGTTAGTTTTGATTTCGACTTCCACGGTAAACATTTACGTGCATTCTCCATGATTAACAACTATCTTCTCCTGAAATTTACTTTATGACTTTGTATGCATTAAGTCATCGATTCATATAAATTAATATACATTAAAAGTTGTTAAATTAAGCTGGATAAACACTTTACTTCATTGAACATTAATTTAGATGAACCTAAACAAATTTTTGAGCGTATCTACACGGTGAAACAACAGTTTTCATTTTCTGATTATATCAAACATCAAATACCTTTAAAATAAAAGGATTAAAATGTATTTTCTTAACAGCAGTCCGAAAATATAATTTCCATCGAGAAGGTTATATAAATTGTGAATTATTTTCACTAAAATAGGAATAAAAACATTATTTCGCTCGATTCGATCATATTTCAAAATACCTCCCCGTGCCATTATCTGAAATATACAGGAATAATCGGACAAACATGAAGAAATAATTTATAATAATAAATGAAATCGGAACCATGTAATCACTGCCAGTACGACATCATCGCATATACTAATAAACAAATCACTTCGAAGTAAAGGAACTTTGCCTTGCATGTAGATAGTGAGAGCACCCCGAATTTCCCCATAATGTGATGAATCAGCATCCTGAATACGCCAGCACAAACCCTTTCCCTTACCCGCACACACCCTTCAAACACACACGCAAAATATTTTGCAGAGCCTTCCATCATCGCGATACTCTAGCGTCTCTTTAGAAAAGAATGGCTTTCTCGTCACGTGTTTCGGAATAGAGAGGGAGAAAGAGATGCTGTACGTGTCGCAGAGAATGAGACAGAAAGGGAAAGTGCGGTTGAGAGAAAGCGGAGAGAAACGATGAGATAAAAGGGAGGAGGTTTCCCCTCCTTCCATCCGCAGACTACCACTCATACTTCCCGCTGAAACTTCATGTTCCTCTGACCCGACTCCCTACACGCGAAACCGCTAATATGCAGGCGATAACCGTATACAGGGTAGAGCGACCAAGCGTTCCAGGACCCGGAGATCAAGCAGGCCCGCACACACATAACTGGGCTACGGGAGGGCATAGTTTCGAGGGCAAGAGGGAGGGGTGAAAATTGAAATTAACTCGTGTTTCTTAAGGGCCAGAGGAGGATATTGTGGATGAGAGAGATGGCGAGAAGAAAGTCTTGGGGAGATAGGGAAGATGGCAAAGGAAGGGTAAAAACGGTAAAATAATAGACCTGTTATGCATATTTCCATATAATAGTTAGACTCATGTAATGATACTAAAAGAAACTTCGTAGGCAGTTCTTCTCAATAAAGTATTTGAAACAGTTAAAATAGACTAGGGAGAATTTCAAAAGAGAACATCAAAAGAAAACGAAAAATACTAAATTAGACAAGGGAAGAGATGGCGAGGGACATGTAGTTAGTTGCCCTACCGTCATACTACTGTACTACGACTAATATAATAATTATATATATATATAATTGTGTGTATGTCGTCTGTCGAAATCAGGTAAACAGCGGCTGGAGTACAAACGTAATATGAAGCTGAGTCGGTTTCGGATAACTAGGACAAACTTACGTTTTAAAAATCTCTTTTTCTACATCGAAACGTAGATACGCATCTTCTGAAGAATAGCGCTCATCTCTGGTCTTTTGCGTGAAGAGCTTCTTTCTACTCGACCCAGAAAATGCATTTCTCTTGAACGAAAGAAAGAGCCATGATAGAATCCTTCAAAAGACCTGGTACAAGTGCTAAAGGGACTCTTACGATCGGTGATGTGTATACGGCCTTCGAGAAATAGCAAATGGAAAATTTTACAAATTAAATATGTGGGTACCAGTTTTGGCTAAAAAAAGGTTATTTCATCAGATACTTAACTTTTACTCGTACAGCAAATATCACTTTCCTTAATCTACGGAAGACTATGATAACATTATAAAGCGACGGTAAGAGAAGTCTCTTAAACAGAGAATAAACAAGTTTTCTTTAATTTTCATTGTTAATAGAGGAGATATTGAACTTACCCCAGGAATAAGATCTAGTATAACTAAATCTTACCCGAAAAAGGAATTTTGATGAAATTTTGAAATGTCATCCAGATTAGATAAAACCTGTACATAAAGTACTCCGAAAAACAAGAATCTTAAACGACAATTAATAGTTTTTGCTTGACAACATACTTACATCAGTGTGTGTTACGATCATGATATGCTTGTGCGTTTTTAAATGTTGTATATATTTTACTATGGACACAAATTTAACTATTGTATAGACTAAGATATTTCATAGATATATTATATATATACAAACTCGAAATAAGCGACTACTTGTATGAGTTCAATAATTTTAAAGTAAACTTGAAAAATGATCTAATACAAAAATATTCCGTAAACATGCAAGTTTCCATGGGTAGGGAGTTGGAAAATGTTAATATGTAACAGAATACCATTGTTTGAATAATATTATTATGATAGAAAATGAAATTTCTGCCACAACTATTATAAAATCTTAAGTTTAAGGTAGATGAACAAATGAACAGGAAAATTTAAATTTTTTATCATAAGAAATGACAATGATCGGAATCGAAAGATGAAAATATTGAAGATCATTGTTGGTAGCAGATTCACAAGTGCTAAACTCAGCACCTGGAAAAAAAGCTAAAGTAAGAACAAAAGAAATCCGTGCGAGGATTCAAGGGATGTTGATAAGCCTCGTACAGAATTTGCACATATATTCGGCTTAGCAATCACTTTCATCTTCGGCCTATCTCCTTCTCTATACGTCAGCCATAATTTCCGGCGAACGGGGAAAGGGATAGGAGAGCTAAAGCAAGTTCCTCTCATTATTTTTTTTCGCCCCTTTTCAACTCGAACCTTATCGGACTTGTAACGGCTTTCGAGTGACGTATATTCAAGCCGTAAATATTTATTTTTTCTTCCAAAGAGCTTATTGTTTTTTTTTCTTCGCAAATTGAAATCTGGCGGAAATGAAATGGACTGGTGACGTTTGCTGGAACGAGCACGGTCAGCAGAGAAGGAACGATTTCTGTGCGCGATGCGATGGGAGATAGAATCGGAGAAAGAAAATAATGGGAAAAGAAAAAGAGTAGATGGGCGATGAAAAAGAAAAACGTCTTAACCAAGAAGTATGCAATGCCCAGGGCTACAAATTTAAGACGCTGTATCGCGTAATGAGAACGAAATTAAGTTTCACGATGGTAACATCCTTTATTTGCTCATGCTTATCCTTTTTGAAAACTTTATCAAGTAACTGATACTTCCTTTCGAAGCGAAACATTTCGACATTAAGATGCGTTAGTCAATGGCAATATGTTGAAATGTTCATTTTAAGTCCACATTGAAGGATATTTTAGCTTTTCTGTAGGTAATATCTTCAGTCTTTATTAAGGCTTGCGTAATTATTTCATGAATCCCTTACCTTTCAGGAAATTCGTATCTTTATAAAAAGTAAATAAAAAGAAAATTACAGCCAGAAGGAAGATCGTCGTGTTATAAATATGTACTGAATTAGTACATGCTGAAGAAACATTCAGTTACCTCACTTCTTTAAAACATGCATTCATAGTGAAAAGCAAGAAAAGATATTAAACGCAAAGAATTAAAGGAAGACCGTGGTTAATTGGAAATACATGACACATTAAATGCCACGATGTCTACCACTGTAATTCGAAATATACGTGCAATATAATTGTTTACGGATTTTTTTTTATTAGGTAAAGCGTTGAATTGACCAAGATTTTTATGACCTGCAACGTCCTGCTATTTGCAGTTTACACGAAAATTTAACTACAGAGACAAAATAAAAAGTATGAATATGCATTTTTACAGAAGACCAATTATCATTCTGTGCAAAAATACGGCTAGTGCAAAGTAAAACGATAGAGCTGTTACTAGATTTAAGTCGTAGAATAACCTGAATAAATAATTAATAAAGGATTAAAATTTATTTATGATAATGAAATAGATGTTTATTATATTTGGTATATTTTGAAAATAATTTAGAATACTGGATAAATATTTGTAATTGGGAATCAGCCCAATCTTATACGACATTTGATATGAAAAGCAATCGTAAGATACAACAAAAGCAAGGAGCAAGTCATTCAAAGAAATGGAATTTCAATTCTCAGTTGAGAAATGGTGATAAAGTGATGATTTTTAAAATGTTAAGGAATTGGTGTCTGAATATGAATAACCTTCCTGATACAATGAAAACACTTCCGCCTCTCTGACTCCGAGATATTCTAATATGAGATATGAAGCTGAGATTCGATTTTATCATACCCAACCAAACAGAAAAATTGAAACTTCCTGAGAGTTTATGTCGTAAATGCTTCCTGTATCAAATCCGATTAATAAGCTACTCGTATTTCATCTTCTTTGAAATTTTATTTTAATAATTTAGGAAATATTCAGCAAGTGGCATTACATACCAATAGAAAATCGAATTAAAAAACAACTAATTTTCCTCATACAAAAAACCTTGCGCATCTTCGTAATCTAGTCATTTCTTCCATCGAATTTTCAGCGGTTTTCCTTAGAAATTCAAATTTACATAAAATGTCCGTCTTTTTTATAAATACGTGCATTGAAAGATCAAATTCACTCTTTTTCGTAATTACTTTTAATTCAAGCTTTTCCTCATTCAAAACGCGTGGTATCAGCTAAAATTAGAACACCCAACGTGCAGTTATAACATTAAATTTAAGAAAAAAATGAATTTTCATGCATATTTATTAAAATTTCACTCCTCCAGAGATAGTTTTAGACTGCTCTATTTTAAGGAAAATATCTCCAATTCTCTTCCAAAACTTCAGCATATTCAGCATAATAATTGCAGGCAATTGATAAGCATAATGATTCCAAGCTGAGTACTTGCACAAGTCGTCAACAATTGAACCGTGTTCATTACTGCTAATAGAATAAAACTACTATTACAAATAAAACTTTATGAAATTGTTTCATAATGGACGAGGTTCAACTTTAAACTGCAATGATGGAATTTGCTTAATCGGAATTAATGCAAAATTAAATCGTAAGTTTGAGTAAGTGATAGTACTAATAGTAGTAATAGCAGTCGATTAGCATGGAAAATAATTTCTACATTGAAATTATCAGTAAAATTAGAGAGATGACGCGTAATCAAGCGTTATCCATGGAAATGTCAAATATGATAAAAGAGAAAATTTACGATAATAAACTTTTGTTGTATCTGTCATAGTATTCGTCTATCTTGATAGTTTGATACCTATGGTGATTTGATACAGGGCAGACTCTAGTTCCCTCTTACTTCAAGGAATTATTAAAATCCATTCAGAGTATATATATCATCATCATTAGCCATTTTCAATCCGATGACGGATGAAGGCCCCCCAAGCGCTTTCCCAGTCTCTCTAAGAAGAAAAAAGAGCTTTGAAATTGTTAAATACTTAATATCTACAGCACCATCGTTAGATGTGAAATGAATGGTAAATTAGACCGAATGGTAATACCCTTTCATTTTATTTCAGGTCGTAACGATAAAGGTTTATCTCAATATATGCAGTTTTATGCAGTAAAACTGTTTTGTATAAATACGTAGCCCAAAGGAATACATTCAGCCAGAAAATGGTGAATATCGATAAAATACTACATAATATTGAAAAGATGAATTCTGTTGAAAACAATAAGAACGTAAAGTAAGCTTAAAGCCAAAGTATTATGACTAACAATTTTCAACGTTCGCTGCATTAATTGATATAAAAGGATAAGAATTGCTTTTGAAATGGAACCGCAAATGTCAACGCTTCTTTTGAAAAGAAACTTTTTAATATTTGCTCATACATAAATGAGTATCCCTTTAAGCAGGATTACTTATTCAAATTTATACAATACGCTTTACCTATGTAAATACGTAAATTGTATTTACTTTGTAACCGTAATTCGTTAATCGTAACTTCCTTCTATAGTGAAATGTTTTTGTAAACTTCAAAATGCGCAGGGAAAAAGTTAGTCGGAAAACTTATCCAACAGGAGCAGAAGTTGCACGTGTCGCTTTTGATAGGTGTACAGCCATTAATAACCTTCGAGAAATGCGTTCAATCATCGATTAATTCACTCTGAAAAGCGGAATTTATGCCTACATTATCTCGTTGAGCAAAATCTAACGCCTAGAATGAATAATTTCTTAGTTTCCAAATGCTGGTACGAAAGTGTTATGCGCGACCATAAGATCGTAAAATATGTGAACGCAGCTACAAAAAAAAACGAAATTTTTGACCCAAATCTACTCATTATCGACTCTCGCACACGTTGGCGTATGAATAATTCACGAGTGGAGGGAGCGAACGAGCCCAAAATTATGCAAATCCGATCCATATTGTAAAAGCGTTGCTGGCGATAATAAAGCGACGAGGCAGACGCCCTTGACCTACGTACTTCCAGTCGATTCCGTAAAACACCATTTATGACGCCTCCAAACGAATCACTTTCCGATATGAAGTGTCTGCAGAATGTTTAATTATCAGCGACGCTGCCTTAAGAATTCGCGGAATACCGTTCATCAAATTCTGCAGACAGAAACAGTACAGAGAAAGATTTCCTCGCAATTGGAGAGCTTTAATTCTATTTGACTGAAGAATTTTCTATTGAAGCTGAAAATGTAAAAATCAAAAGCTATTATCAATTCAGCAATTACTCCTACTATAAAAACGAGCGCAAATACTAAGAATAAAATAATTGATCATTAAAACGCGTAGATTGCTGGAAACTTGAGTTTTTCTTTGAAGAAATTTCTTTGATTTAAATGCATAGGCACATAGATTTTTGATCATTTCCAAGGTAAAGAAATAAAATTTTACTGTTCATTCCTAATTCAAGATTTAAATTGAGCGAAAATCCAAAGTCTGCTGCGATGAAATAGTACAGCATTACGTGAATGGAAAACGACGAGAATTATGAATTACATTCAATAAGATAAATTTAGGGTCTTAATCAGATACCCAAGTCTTGGAAAATATTCTAAGAAGTCATGAATTTAGCCATCCTTTTTCATGCACTAGTTGTGCTACTTTTAGACAGAACAAGGCAATGAGCTGGTAGTGCGATAAAAAGTCTCATGCTTTAGATAGAATATAATTTTCTCCCTAGGACTACATGGTACCATAAATTTTGCAAAGCTCTATTGCTAAGATAGAGAGTGAATTATTTTTTTGCCCCATATATTGAGATGTAGTAACTGAGACGAAATAATTTGCTTTTTGAAAAAGTACTTGCCGATAAGAATCTCTCCAAAAATAATAGGATATTTTTGAAGCAAGAAAAAAGAAACATGGCTCCTACGCAAATAAACGATAAATTCAGGTCTAAGCAAAAAATCCAGTATTCCATTTCCTTGTACGTAAATGGGAGATATGATTGTGTCGATTCAATGGTAACATTTCCGTCTAGGCCGCCATGGGTCATAAGGAATAAAAAATTTGAAGTTGAATTTCATGGTGATATTTACGATCAATAAATAGCGTATTTTAAGTAGGCTAATCAGCTCTGTACTAATTGAAAACTGGTCATTCTTTATCAATAAAAGGGGAAGAAACAGGATCATTCGCTCAATCCTCTTCCAGCAATGTTCTTATTAGTTCAAAGCAGACATGATTAGAAAGAATTCTTTGGCATATCGGTAATGGAAATTATTTATGACATCTAAATTATGCATAGTTCCTGCGCGTAAATGAACCATAATTCACAGGGCTTAAATATCTTAAAGGCAAATTGGGTTCATATTAATGTTAATACCATCGCAACCGCAAATAAAGTTTGCTTCGGTTAACAATCCTTGTGATTTTGAAATTTATTAAGAAAATATTTGATGATTTTATGTATTGTAATTTAATTATATGGCTGAACTCTTTTAGTTTATCTGTTGCCGAAAATTTATTTTTGGCATTGACAATAATCATTGATCATCAACATTATTATTATTTTCTTAAGTTATGATTTTAAAATTAGTTAATCTAAACGCTGCAAATGAACGTAATGCTACATTTCCAGCATTACTGCTGAAATTTGAACCTCTGTAAACTCACAAGAGGGGACCGTCGTTCGTCCAAGAGTCACAAAACGCAAGATAAAACATGTAAATTTTAAAGCGACGAGCTTCCTTAGCGAGAGATTTTCTCGAGATGAAGAAAGTGAGAGAAAATAGAAAGGAGTGAAGTCCGCGCGCGCCAACGAAACATAGCCGAGCGCACATTAACAACGGAATAAGAGCGGATTCGGCGCAACAATTTGAGCGCATCTACTCTCCCCACAGCAAGCAGAAATTAGGAAGAAGAAAGAGACGTGCATGAAGAGGGAAAATGGGAGGATTACCTGCCACGGGCGTGAATAAAGGCCTGTGGGATGGAAGGCAACCCACGCTTGGTTATGTAAGGGCCAGGAGAGAGAGATAAACAAAATTCCGGAGAACCTTTCGGTTTCCCCTTCTCCATACTCCGCCATCCCAGAAGAGCCCTACATTGTTCATTGCGGATCTCAAGAGACCATAAAGCATTTAACCTTAACCACTAGTACCGTAAAACCTCATTTAAAGCTCGCGTTCAAGCTTTAACGACTCGTTTAGGACTGACTCGAGAAACTAAATTTCGGATCTAGGAGTAAGAAAAGAAAAAATAATATTTAATGGTTATTGAGGAAAATACAATGCGAGGAAGCAATACGCAATTCTTGGAGGATCCAGAGATTGCTTCTCCAATAGTATTTAGAATTAGGTTTGAGATTTATTTTCACTAAGGCCACATCCTAAATCGATTTCAGAGATGATAGAAAAATCCACATGCTATCACTATATTGCCTGAGTTCCAATCGCTAACGAGAGTTATTATTCTTGTGTAATTAATCGGGAGAAAAATATGACTACCAGGAAAACATTTGCTAGGTCGTACTTTTATATATCCGCTAACAAAAATTTCCTTATTTTGAAAACGGCAAAATCCGTTATTTGTGTAAAATTCTCTTTGGAGAAAATAAATATTTTTAACTTGTGTTGAAAATTTGTCTTAAACCTATGCCAAAAATACACTTACTAAATATCAGAAAAGAATTTCAGGTATTTTACTCCTCAAATTAAAATAATCGGCTTGTATTTTGAAGAGGAATTTCATTAATGATGTGTATTTATAATCCGATGGTGACAGTTTTATTTCAATTTTAAGTAAATAATATTGTTTACAAATAGCTCAGCTCAAAAATATAAAAGATGAGTTTCGTTTGAGTGCATTCCATTCGTTACATAAAGTCTTCTTTCCTTTAGTAAACAACCCACTTAGATTAATGTTCTTTCACCAAGTACCAATTCTCTCTTTATTCGAAATCATAAAAATAAAAAAATAAATTGCTTTAATACCTACATAATGTCTTGCGTAAACAGCAATAAAGAAATAAATGCGAAATTAATGGCCAGCATTATCACTTCACCACATACGTTCCAGAAAACAGTTGTTAAAAAAACAAATTCGTTCTTTTCAGTGATGATAGAGAAGGAGAAGAGAGGTAGGAAGAAAAATAGTCGATATAGAGCAAACATTAGGATTCATGTGTCCTTTATCTCGTAAAAAAATGTAGAATAAGAATAGCGATGGAAAAAATAAAACGACGACCGCTACGATTCACGAACGAATGGGAAAGCAGATCTCGGGAGTGCGAAGCGCTTTATGGGAAAATGATGATCATCGACTTGGGGTGGAGAAGGCGATTCGGCAGAGAGGGGCAATGAAATGTAGTATTAGGAATAATAGGGAAAAGAAATACGGAGCAAGAATAGAAGTGGGTCGGAAGATCCGATAATATTATTCTACCTTTTCCGACACGAGGAGGCCGTTGAAAACATGGTACGATTTCATGAAAGCCCTGAAGAGTAGTGCATCTCACGACGCCTCATGGAAAAATACTATCACGATCACTCTTTAATAGTTACTTTTTCTTACTGCCGTGTTTTATATGTGTATACTATGATAAGGAGAAAAATATCCTTGCTGCTGAAAATTCTTCCATTTTATTGATCTAACAATTTCTATTGTATTCTATTGTAAGAGTGAATATCAAAACTTAATTTCAATAGAATATTTCGAGACGTGATATGAAGTATATTGCTACAAAATCATGTAAAACAGCAAAGTATGAACTTAAGATGTACAAATGGTCTAAATAGTACCTAAGAATACAAATAAACATGTGCGCAACATTAAGTTACGTATATTCACTGACATTCAGAGAACTAAATGTGGAGCACTATTCTATATTACTAGAGTAAAAATCCTTGTGAATGGAATATGCTAATCTAGAACTTGTAGATCATATTTGAATGTATTTGTATTGTCGGACTGACGCAGGAATTCATCAATGAATATAGAAAAGAGAGAATTCAAAATGTATGCAAATTTACCTGCCATGTTGAGGACCCACGCTGGCGGAGTCATATGCGGAACTGGCAGTGATATCAGCATCTGGGATTTTACCATTCTCCATTCCCAGGGGCTCGTGACATCCACCTAAAGTAAAAGAAGCAAAAAGAATATATATAAATAGCTTACTCACATTAATTATAATTTCAAACAAAATAGGTTAAGAAATATCATTAAAATTTCCCACAGAAGAAAGAAGTTAAATCTCTTTCTTGACAACACATTTGATGGTTGATTGGCACTTTTAAACATATGCTGTTTTAAGTTTTGATATGATAAATATGCTGTTTTAGGTTTTACTTACATCTATTTAGGTTTTTACATCTATCAATAAAGTTACCACTTTTATGAATATAAATGAATATACCATAGCGTTTTATTTTCGCTTCTCTTTATTTTGAGGACCGACTGAGGAGTCAATTATCCCGGTAATTATGTAATTATATACATATTTGAATGTGTGTTTCTTAATTTAATGTATTAATGTACGCTAAAAGTCAAGTTGCTCTAAAGAACAATGATATGAGATGAATTTAGTAATTTTGAATGCAAATCATCGAGAACAATAGTGTAATAATAATTAACAATGAGAAAATAATATTATTTCTATTAATATTGTTGTTTTCGTACAACGCGAATGTTAGCGGGTTAATAGACTAAAGAACAACTTTATTTCTTATCAACTAACGACGACTTATAGATAATATCAAATGTTCCTAGTGATTTATCCATAATTATAACTAGAGCAGTTGTCAATTGCTTTGAAGAAAGGTAATCTCTTTTTAAGTATTTTCCCAATAAAATTACTTCAGTAAGGTGGTTGTCCCCATCTCTGCGTATAAGTACTGGTGCACTCACACAGTAACAGCTAAGATGTCACAAAAATAATAGAGGTAGATAATTTTTTCCTAAAAACTTTTGGGCGCAAGCTTTCCAATTTTATTCAGAACTATATGATAAATATATTCACATACTTCAATGCAAATTTACTACCGTTTAACAAAAATATTGTGTAAATTATATTTTTTCCTGATACGATGATCACTGAGTGAATAATAAATCAATGAAATATTACTTAGAGCAATTCCGTGAAATTGATAACTAGACATTTTTAATAGATTATATTAAAGATACAGTTGGTATGATTTACGAAACTCTGAAGCGTTCAATATAGAATATTTTGCAGGAGTAAAATTGCATTACTATCATAGGTCTATCAGGAGACTATCCGTTTAAAATTAATATCTTACTCCTAGAGTAATACTCCGAGTAATAAGAAATGCTAATTATTAAAAAATCCCATATCAAAAAGATATAGGTCTATCAATCGTTACATAATTACTTAAACCGCATAAAATAGGTAACGGGCAGCATAAAGTACTCAAATTCCCAAATTTATGAGATTAATGAGAACTGTAATTATAATCGCGCACTAATTATATAGATTAACAATATAAAAAGTAAAGAGAGAATGAAAGAGTCATGTAAAATTTATCATAATTTCCCTCTTCATCATCCAAATCCTAATGTACAACTTTAGGATATCATCCTTTGGAATCAAATAAAATATCTTATGTTTTTTGGTGCATTGGACTATGGTTCACAAATGTTTCATTTTAGTAGTTAACAATAAGAAGAAACGGAGAATATATATAAACCCCGCCACTGAAAAATCCGAAGATTCTATAAGCCCTTTGGTGATCAAACGCCGATCCTGGACTGCTCCTCCAAACGGAGAGAAGGGAAAAATATATACGTTGAGGCACCTACAACAATCAGAATCGTATGAATGGAGCAAAGAGAAGTAGGAAGTTCCCTGTGGGTATGGTAATGAAGACGTCCCGGGAAGAGGCGGACGTGTGAGGGGAATCCGTTCGGAGAATGCCGGGATTGATGCGCGAGTGAGAGAGAGATGGACTGAAAGCTTAAAGCTTCAGAGGTGAAAGATGGTAGGGGAAACCTTTAAGGGGAGAAGTCGGAAAGCGAGAGGGAGCCATTTGAGGCGTCCTTAGAGACTGGATTCCGTCATGCGACAGCCGTGACTCTTCTATGAGACATACAAGAAGATCCTCTCACCCCCTTACCTCCAAATCCTTTGAGGTTTCTCGAGTTGTCAACGGAAGAGAATAAGGCTCGACTTTTTTTTCTCTCGGTACCAAATTTATACAGAGGGATGCCCATCCACCCACTGAAGAAAAAAGTACCCGACGAGGGAAACTAGAGCTTTTTTACAGGAAGGAAAAAACTAATGAGTTTCAAAAGAGAAGAAAGCTTAGAGGGACTTAGGATTAAATTGTCTTTTTTTTCTCTCTCTAAAGCGGTAATCCTACTTAATTGTCCCCAAAGAGACATATATAGAATATCTATATATATTTACTTGTTCTTCAACGATTTTTTCTAATGAGGGGGAGTTGTACTGGGACTGTACGACTCAAGTAACAATTTAATGAGATTCAAGATTAGTTCCTGATGCACACTAACCAAATTGGATACATATACATACTTATGGCTTACTTAAGCTCCCAAAATTATAATTCATGTTATAAATCCAGCATATATCCTAATTTAAATATCAGTAGTAGGGTATACAGGTCGCACTGGCTCTATTTCCCGAATTAATAGTCTTTTACTAGAAATTTATTGAGGACTTTCCATGCTTAAAAGCTGTACTGTGAATTCTGATTCGTGGAGTCGGAACCCACTAAGTAGGAAGTCAGAATCTGATCAAATTTACCGACGCTGTCTCTCTTTGATCGATCTAAGCGAGATAGAACAGAGACGAAAATATTTTTCTGTAAATTGAATTTTCGTATATATAAAAAATTATCCCATAGTTTGGTTACTTATTCTTAAAAAAATATTAATAAAATAAATTCTCAATACTTGGTCACTTTGATAACTTTTAAGTAGTCACGCGTAAATATTACAAAAACGGAGGAATCAAAGTTGTCTGCTGGAATCGGATCTTATGCGAGCCGACTCCACATTCTCGTTTAAAAGTTTTCAACTCGCGGAAATTCGAAGTATTTGATGCTCCTTCCTTGAAAACATCATACAATATCTGATATGATAACTATCAACAGTAAAAATAATGGAACATAGCAGTTAGCTTAATGTGGAATTCACCAAAATCCTTTTCCTATAGGAAATTATTACCCCGACTCGGGTAATTTCCCTCAAGTGAATTTTGTTTTAAGTCAACCATAATAGAAAATCCATGTTAAACAATGGAACAATATGTCATATTTGTATGTCATACGAAATTACAATGAATCTCCCTCATAACATAGTAAGAAGCGTGCTCGCCTTTGGTGAAAGCAGTCTCGGGTTCGATTACCATGGTTAATTGCCATTTAAGAATCGTGAGCATTTGCGAAATAACCTTAGCTGTTGAAGAACATTTAGCAACACTACTTCTAGGATCTCAAAATGCAGAATTAAAGGACGAGAAAAAAACATGTGATGAAAATTTTCGCAAGTTTAAAAAATATTTCTCCATTACGCCAAGAGTGTCCTAAATCTTTCTGAAGGAAAAATATTCCTTTCAACGCCCTTTCTTGAATAGGTACCAGTGGATAAGTACTTTCTATATTTTTTGCTCGCCGATTCTATTATACGACTCTTAGAATTTTAACGTATTTGATTCGTGCCTGGAAGAGAATAAGATCGAACGCATTACCTCGTGGAGTAAGATTTAGAAAGGAATCTCTGATAGCGCAGCAATGCGCAAATTTCGAAGGCCCCAAAGAGTAAAAATATCCTCGACCGCTGCGAAAACTGAAAGAGAAAAATCTCCGCATAAAGGAATAATAAAATATTGAAACCCGAAAAAGAGAACATCGAGCCGCAGCTTGAGAGATATAAAGTCCTTCGAAACCCGGAAAGGATCGACCATCTGGATTCTCAGCGAAAGAAGTAAAATACACGGAATGTACAGTGAGGCGAGAAGGGGGATATATATTGGAGAAGAATCGGGTGGAAATGAGCTTGGATGGGAGGAGAGGTTCATACTCCAAAGATGGATAAAAAATACAACACTCAGCTCGCGTATGTATCGTCAAAGAAATGAAAAAGAAACGACTGAATCGCGAATATATTTATCAAAATCACCAACGGCATATAACTCATCTTTCTCTCCAGACTCCGATTTGGATCGATATTTTGCTATAGAATCAAATAGCTTTGTCTTGAAAGTATGTGCTTCAGCAGAGAGTGAACAATCTCTTTAACATAAAGGATTACGTGATCATGGAAGTGGAGGGATCCGCTATTCTGAATAGAGCAATGGCCATGAAATAACACAAACAATAGTGTTCCAATAACATTCCTATGCCAGCAAAGATGAGCATCGGAGGTTTCTCCTTACTTCTAGCCAAGGTATCTGCAGGTGGGGAGGCTATTGCTTTTTTTGAGGAATCGTAGATCAGCGAATCATACGAAATGTTAATGTTCTATCAGCTGACCAAAGCTGTTCTCAAACGTACCGCAGATCGTAGCTACTGATGACGTTTTGGACTAGCAACGGACTGAGAGCAGGTACGATTTTGAGAGTGCTTCTGTTAGTAAATGCAACGCTAAACTTTCAAGAAGATTTTTTTCAATTCTCAAATAGATTTAGGTACCTACAGGGAATATTATTGCTAATTCTTGCGTTAATTTTTCAAACGTTGCTCTAAAGCTGCTTATCCTTTCCATTCACGATTCGAAATTTTTAGATTGCACTAAGCTTGAGAAATTACGCTTTATTTGCCCAAATTTGGCCTAAGTAAGTGTTTCGAATTCAGAGCGGAAGCAGAATCTTGACTGACTTAAAGTTGATGAACTAAAAACTAGCGCCATCTTTAACAGAAGTAATCCTTACAGTTATTCTTGCCGACTTTCAAAGAGCTCATTTTCCACATTCACTGGATGAACTACTATAAAATACGTTGCAATGAAACTGTATCAATTAGGCATCAATCACAGTTAAACACATATTACGCTGTCTAAAGACTAAATAAAGAAATGAGTTTTTACACCCATAGTGCCCCGAATGATTGAAAAAATATGAGGTCGAAGAGAAATCCTTTTACTTTAAAGAAATACTGGAGTAGTTATCAAAATACTCATTAATTACTTCAGACACTATACTTTTGTTTGTTATCCTATCATAAAATGTCTGGAGCAGGAATTAAAGCAAATAATTTATTTCACCGTTTCAAATATTACTCGCGAATTAAAACTGACAAGTGTTTAATTTTTAATTGAAGATTTTGAATCCTGCTCTCAGAAAGAGTTTTTCAGATCATATATAAATATCGAAAACTCAGCAAAGACATCTTCATAATTATATTTTAGATAAGGTCAAAATAACTGCTAATCGCCAAGATGCATTTGCCAATCGGGCACAAACACATTAACAAATTACATTCCCCATCAAAAAAGCCTCCATCGCGGCTTTCAAAGCAGTCTTCAAATTGGCTATATTTTTTAACCGCTTTAACTGAAAACTCGGGGCTTTATTTCGAATTAAAAAACGCTGCAAAAGAAGTTTAACTGAGTCACTTTAGGAACTCGACGATGGCAATTAAAAGGGATGGGAAAAAATATTTCACGTGTAGAGATGGCTAAAGGGCTTTGAGAGCGGCAGCGGTGGTAACTTCAAAATTCAGGAGGACGTCGCTATAGGAGAAGGGAGGAAGAAGTGAAAAGGAGGAAAAAAATAACAGTGTCGCAAAGGAGATTGTGACACTTATTAAAGAGGACCCTCGTTAATCATTCTGGATAGGACAGGCGACGGTGGTGTTGCATCCTCTACAAGCCCCGCACCCTCACCTTCTCCACTCGATACACCTCCTCTTTTATTCTCTCACAAACGCGCTTCCTTATCAACACTTCCCATCCATCGTCAGCCCTTATTTCTTGTTGAATACGTCGGGAGTTCAGAATCAGCTTGAAGAGATAATGAACGCAACTTCAATACGGTCATTCTACTAATCTACCTATTGACAATTTGCTTTTTCTAGCAAATAAAGACTAAAAAAGACATAAGATGAACACTCTCAGCTACCTAGTCTTTCCCTTTCTGATCCTTGCTCGCTCCCTTAAGTCTTCGCATCACATAAGTAGACAGTTGGTGGGGAAAAATAACGCCATTCATCTCCATTCCGTAATGGAATTCTCTTCTTTATGCCGTTTCTTACATAACCGTCGGCTATACTCCGTTTCGTACTTACATAATAAACAGTTTCTTCCATCACCAACATTTTCCTTCCCGCAACCCAAACCTCGTTACCTAACTTGAAAACAGTTACTCAATTCATTTGTAACGCTCTTCTATCACCCATCCTCTTTCTTCCTCCCCTAATTCCTCTTTCGTCGGCGCTTCTCGAATCTCTCCTTCAAATCCATCTCCTTCCTCAAAATTCTTCCATCCCTCTTACGTTATCTACGACGGCGTACACACCATCTTATCACTCTTTCAACGCGTTTCTTCTCCCCCTCCATCATTCTCTGTTCCCGTAATCTCTTTGACAAAATTCCCATTCCGAGAAGATCCTCCTTCCCTCGGCTTATATACTCCCCCTCTTCCCAACGTGTCCTCCGCTCATTTACTTCCCTCTCTTTCTTCTAAATCACCCCCTCCCCCCGGACTAGACGCATTAGACCACAAAAACCTTTTCTAATAAAGGCAGAAAAAGCGGCACGCATTTCTCTTCCGGTAATGAAACCTTTCGAGATCCATAACTGGACCCAAAGACGAAACTGTTTGGAAGAATTGCGACTAACTTGACATCACTCAGCGGTAAAACGTCCCTTCCTCATGAGCGACCATGCAGTCTAGTTTTTTCAGGTTCCCTCGGGGCTCAATATGACCTTAATAGGCTCTTTTCCGAAGGATGCCATTTTTTCAGAAGACTTATTTTCTTCCATTTTATTTCCCTCGTCATCGGGAAAGGTTGAGACAAAAAGCGGTGCCAGTGGCAACTTCCGCTTCTCACAGGTATCCAACGCCATGCAGCCAGACGCAATCCATCGCTTTTTTATAGACGCATAAAGAAATAGAAATATATTAAGAGGCTGAAGGGTATATGAAGGGTCTAACTGGATCTAATGCTAATATTGTAATCTGCTATTGAAAAATCTTATCAAAGAATAATTCTAATTCAATTATATTCTGAAATCATGCTATTTATGATCCCATAACATTGAGTGTCGCTTAAAAACACAATGCATCTGTGCATGAAATGTCCAAGCGTTTACTGCCAGGTTTTATTTGACATGCTGCAAAATTGATATCAATAAATTCGCAAATATATCTAGCATCTGAATATCGCCAAAGAAACAGATAAAAATATTGTATTCATTATTAATCCTACATTTTGTTATTAGTCTTAGTAAATTAAGTAAAACTTAGTTGTATCCCAGTAGAGAGAGGTTTCATTCTAAAACACAACAGTATTTTGATGGAGTTACTTGTATAACAACTAGCCACGCATATCCTAAATAAGAATTTGATTAATTCTAATTTTTTATATCGAAGATTAAAGTTTATATTCATAATTTCAATTCAGCTGATTCACGGTAAAAAGTATCCCGAAAAATAGTTCATAGGCTACAACATAATTATCTATTTAGCATTGCAAACTAATAAAATAAAGGAACTAATGTCATGTAACGGCTAAAAGGAACTACACCAATTTAAGTTTTTTTACGATTGAATTTAATTCATAAGAGTATCTCACGTGAGTACCTTAATTTGCTTAACAGCTACCGCAGACTAAATCACAAACGTTGGCTACTTGTCTCTCCGACGACTCTAAAAAGTAAGGACAAGGCAATGTCCTCGCCATTCTCTCAGTGTGCGTCATTTTTCCGACTCCTACTCGAAACAATAATGACCGAGGGTCGTTGCCTTGTAAAGCGATTTAAATCTCCGGCCATGCGTCATCTTCTTTAAGCCGGCACAGATTGAACGCACAGCATCTGACGCTCGGAGAGATTGTCAGCGGCAGCCGTCTCGAGTTCTTCATCAAGATCACCTCCGCCCCAACAGGAAGAGGGGGGACATGGGTCGCCAGTTGATGGAAAAAGGCCCGCTGGAATGACGACTGTTAGAGACTCCCGAACGTACATAGCAAGTTAAATCCTTTGCCAGCATCTGAGTAGGATAATTTTGCTCGCTATTAAGAGCTTCTCAGAGTTTCCTTCTCGGCATGTCGATACTAAAGGTTTTCGGAACTAATTTCTCGTAACGAGGACAAGAATTTGGGTTTACTGTGGAATATTCCTTTCGTTGGGAGCGTTTCAAAAGATTTCCGTCAGTGCATAAACTGATATCAAATAACTAGTATATAAATCGTGGAAGTCGACAAATATATCTCTGCAATTCGATTCCTCCACGGATTTCTAATTTAGGCTTGATATTTTTGAGAAATTAATAATTAAATTTGCCACTTCAGGTCATGAAAAGTTCGTGAATGCTTGTGAAAGTGGTTAATAGCAGTTTAATAACAGAAGGAATTCATAGCACGATGTTTGTCTTAGCAGAGTATTATCACAAGGATAGAGGATGATATAGTAGTTTCGATCATAAATCTGGGAAGCACATAACAACAAAACATAATCACCATAAATATCTCTAAGGATTCACATGGTTTTGCTATTGAGAAATAACTTTTTTATATTCTAATTTTTATTCTCATAAGCTCGTCTGAAAAGATCTTTCAAATATCGAAAAATCACATAAATGTAGAATAGTATCTACATAATTTCTAAAAACATGAATGTGTTGTTCAATTTCAGTAAGATAGGTCAATCGATATATGGCTGCAGTTGGAATATGAAAAATATTATATCATAAAGTTGAATAAAATATTTTTCTATGAATGAATCGAATCAATAATCTCTAATAAAAAGATAAAGTAATGTTAGCCATCATATTTAAAGCTGAAGGAAAATAATTTTAATTAAATTGGAGAAATGTAAATCTTTTTTATATACGCATTTTTAATTTTGAATACTTGAAAATTATTGGCAAGCATTTTATGCATATAAGGTATGATTAATCAAGAAAAGAAAAGATTCTCTGCAATTAAATGAATCACAAAAATATTACTCTTCTCCTTGCGTTCGTGGTTTTTAAATTAATATCCTAAAACTCAAAATTTAAGCTAAAACGATAGTGTGAATAAATGTATATATTATCATTGTGTAATAAATGTGATAATATCTATAATTAAATTTACAGAATATCAGATATTACCGGATCGATTCTTCTCTTTGTTTCGCCGTAATGTATTTATAATACATGCCAATGAATCTTCAATGAATTTTCTGAATGATTCTAATTTTGGAAGAAGGAAAATAAATAAAGAGTCACTGAAAGGTTCCTATTGAAGTACCCTTCACTCAAGAAAATTACTTTTACTAGAGATCAAAGGCACGCATTTCAAAGTAAATCTTGGCGATTTCTGATAAAATAACAACGTCAGCCATCTGTAAAGGAGAGGAAATTAATTTCTACCGACCAAAGAGAAAATGACTAAATTATGGTTTCGCGGTTTTATTCCCACTTCGTGATTAATCGAAAATCTCAAAAGTCTGCAATAGGAAATCAGATTCCGGAAATTTACGATTCTTTTTGAGTATCATCTAAGCCTCTTGCAATTTCATAAAGCAAGGGAACAACTTCATTTTCTACTCCAAAACATGTCCATTCTAATATTCAAATTTCGTCGCGTCTCTTTATCGTTGCAATAGCATATTTTCTATCAAAGAACTAGTCATTATAAATCGTTTATTTTATAACTAGTGGCCTCTGTGCCAAAATTCAATTATTAAATTTAGGAAAAGACTTGGGATGACACACAGGGGATCTTATTCATAAAAATAATAATAAACTCACTGCGTAGAGTCCACAGCTTGGTATTGATCGGTGATCTAGGTTTAGTTAAGGTATTATCACTTTAAGCCAAATAACATGCATAAGAAGTGATTATCTTTGGAGAAAATGGATGAAAATGTAAGATTTTATATACTTTAGAACAGAAGCTTACAGGGAAAACTATTTGTTTCATCCTATCCTCGACATTGTACTTTTAAGAAAGTTTTAAAGGAATGAACGAAAATTATCCTTTCTTATACTTGTGGACTTAGATAATTGTATCGTATAGTTGTGGACCACATTATACAAAAATAGTCAATCTCCTTCTCAGTGTGTAATAAAATGACCGCATGTCATTAATAGAAATGAAATATGGTTCACAGTGATACAAATTCCTTACACTAAAATTTTGATAAATGCGACTTTAAATGTAAAAACAGTGAAAAGAGAATTATATTACTGTCTGCCATTATAAGACAGCTTGCAGTAATTTTTCATTAGAAACCACGACGGTCTTTTTTTGTGTACACTAGAGGAGTGAAAACATCGGAAAACACAAGGATTTCGGAAAATGTTCGGGAATATTTGTGAGCATATTTCACTGTTATGGAACACATCAAGTCTAAAATTTCAAAAACAATCCAGAGTAAAGTTTTAGCCGTCGAATTAGGAGTAATCGAGGACTATGTTACAGTCTAGTATTGTAATGAATTAAAGAACTTTATCTATCTATATGGAAGTGAAAATATGCAGTGACAATGAAGGATAGCATTTATATAAGATAGAAAAATTCAATACAACTCTTTCAGTCTCCTGAATTTTGGTCCCCTTTAAAACCAACAGAAAGTCATCAACTTCCCGTTTCCGTAGCTAATAATATCGGCAATGACAACGAGGTGCTTCTGTAAAATATTTCCGGTAACGAAATTACGAGACCGTTAGGGATTCGGATCGTTATCGAAACCACAAAAACAGATTTTGCGACGTCGTCCGACTAGCATGTTATCGTCATTCGAATAAAATGACTCGATTCAAGCAGCGCCCTAATGGATGCCCGCGTGTATTAAGCCGCGTTTGGTTAGCATTATGGGAATTCGGCCGCTTATCTAATTGCCGCAATAGCCGATTTCGGTCTCCTCTTTCACATTTGTACAACGTACTCTCGCCCCTTAAAATATGCACCACGCACTACTGCCCGCTCTTCTCATGCATCCAAAAGGGTTAAGCGAGGATAAATAATAAAGGGTGAGTGCGTATGTATGGTTATCGTTGTTTGATACGAAGCAGTTACGATCGAATGTTATTTTGTTTCCATAAAGTGGATGAATAAAAAACAGCCGCAAAGAGGAATCGTTTAGCGGATATTTTATCAACTGGTCTGCAGGAGCGAGATTTTCACCTTCATGAAAAGCAATGCGCGCTTTGCGTTTACCGGCATATTATTATCAACCACAATTTCCGCGGACAGAGCAGTTCTGGAATAGAAATTCTGTGGAAATGGCCGTAAGCCAAAGAGAATGAAACAATTTATCCTTCGCATGGAAGATAAGCGCAATGTCATAAGGTATATAGAAGTAACTCAGAGAGAATTACGTCTAGATATATATGTGATTTGGTAAAAAGAACGGAATTTGCATTCTGAATGGAAATTAAAGATTATATAATAATGAACACTTTTATGTATGTACTTATAAATCAGTTAAACGACCACATTAATGGGGAAGTAAAAATAATTTTGATTTGACCAAGCAGAACTTAATGATACACGACACTACGAGAATACCGTGACATACAGCAATGGGAATAAAGCAGTCACAATACGAAACGGAAAGAAAAGGACAATAAGTAAGACAGCGTAGATGCAGGAAAAATAACGATCGCATCCCAAAGCATCTCAAGGTCATTTTTTCGTGGTCCCTTTAATTTCCCTACTCCTCGTGCATCAAATAAAAAGAATATAAACGACCAATCTTTCAGGTTAGAGGGAACCGCTAACAAAAGACGATGAAATGCCTTTTATTTCCTCCTGTCTCTTCCTCTCAGCCGTACAAAAAATCAGAATTCGCGGATCGAACGCTTCCTCTCTCCCAAACACGCCTTCTGTTCTTCCTCCGGTCTTAATCCCCAACACAATCCTCCAAAACAAACAAAGACATTGCGTTTTTTCTCCGCCGTACCTGCGCCGTGAGGAGAGGGCTTAAACCGGCGTTGGCCGCGTTTTGGGATCGCCGCCAACTCCGATCTCTTCGTATGTGCGCGTGCGATAGAGTGCATGGGAAGACGGGGGAGGGAAGAAATGGAAGGAGGGTTTGGGGTATGTGTGTGTTCGTTTCCCGGAGTCCATTAGCAAGGATTACTAGGGAGGGCCGGTCGGCGGGGCAGGAGGACGCTGCGGAGGCCGAAAATAAGCCGTAGCAAGTAGTTGGCGGAACAAGGACGGACGGGGAAAAAAGGGATGAGAAAAGATTAGAGAAAGATTGGAGAAAATGAGGAGAAAAAGACGATTCGGCGGGGGAAAGAGAGAAAAAAAGGATGGAATAATTCGTCGCGAAATCAAATAAAAAGAGGTAAATACAGGAATAAAAAAGGGGATGGACGCGGAGATACCAAAAAATTTGGGATAAACGAAGAAAGAGTGGAATATAAAGAGGATCAAAGGCAAAAAATGCGGAGGAATTATGAAGAATAAATAGCGGGGTTGAAATCCATGATTAGCCTGAACAGAGAGAGAGAGAGAGGTGAGCATATATGTGAGGGAAAACTTGAAGAGAAAAATATATATTTGAGAAGGAATGATTCGGGATCTGGGACTAGGAAACTAAGGATGCATGTTTAATAAAAGGATTTTCATGAGAGAATCGAAGGTTTACGAACTGTGGATTATATGAGAAATAATGCAAATACGGACTGGTAGAGAAAGCCGCTTCTTATTTTACGCAAATAAAATTCGTTTGATAACTGGCGCCATTCTTTGGAAAGGCCTACAAGAGTTTAATGCGCCAAATACACAAAAATCTTTAAAATTGCCAGGAATGTTGAGGAATGATGCGCAAACTTAACATTTGAGGGTAGACTTAATATGCCTTTTACATTTTCTAGAAATGCAAATCATCTTATTTATAAATATTTTGACTGATAAAATCTTACATTATTTATATTCATATTTTCCTTCCACATGTCGAAAAGCAGCCTGCAAGGTATTTCTATAGATCTGGATGTGAATTTATTGCAAAGAGATCAGTAAAAGATGGTTAGGTAGTAAGAGAACACATCTTTAAACATTCTCCATTTAAAGGATATAAAGTGATATTCTAAATGTTCTTGCTCATATAATACTCTTCAAGATTCTAACATTCTCTGATAAAGAGATCTCTCTATCTTTTTATTTCCCATGACCAACTGCTTTTAGTAAATTGCTTTTCTCTTAAGAGAAACCACTGTGACTGAAAAGCAATACATAAAAGGTATTTCCACTATACTGCAATCGAGAAACTTCCCCGAGATGTACAACTATATTTCAAAAAAAGTAGTAAGTGGTTTTATTTTTGATTGGATCTATTTAGGATTCGGAGAAGTAGTTCTCTAGGGGATCCTAGCCCACGTTGGACACCATAAGAACCTTTGACGGATAAAATGGCAATATAAAAAAAATATCATCCTTACAAAACATAAACTGAAATATCTTGATGGAGAGCACAGCCGCATAAACACAAAGAAATAATCTATCGCTTTGATTTCTAGCATATATAAAGAATCAAATATCAATGTAAATTCTGAAACTTTTCAAATTGATTTCTGAAGAATTTTTTCGGAACTAAAGAAGCAGCACTTCAGACGAACTCTTTCGAAGTATGTAAAGCATAAAAGCGCTTAGTTGTTAGAAGCCCTTTTGAATAAAGGATGATATTCTTTATTACACATATGGATATATATATATATATATATATATATATATATATATATATATATATATATATATATATATATATATTATACATATTATATTATACATATGGAAAAGTAGACAAATGGTTGCTTTTCTATGACATTAGGAATCGGAGCGCTAAAGTAACAAGATCAGTTCTGGTGTAGGCAGTGATATTTGTAATTATGATATTAACGATAGTTGTCCTAACCCCTAACGCTAGCAACTAAATAATAAAACTTTGAGGAATGATATTAAATAAAAAGGATTTATGAGTTTTTTTTTAATTTATAAGAAAAAGGAATACTTATGGAAATAAATTTTGGAGTACAGTATAATGAGATAGCTAATAGTAAGATAGGGTTTTTACAGAAAAATATCTGCGTAGAAAATGATTTTGTGATGAGATGCCTTCAATTTTCGTAAGACAAAATTTTAAAGACGTATCAAAAATAACGGAAGGAAATGTTTAAAGAGATAATATTATGAGGACGAATTTGATAAAACTTCTTTTCAACGGCCAAAACAAAAGATGGGTATAAAACGCTTAAATTTAGGAAAAAGCAGTTAAATTATCTCCTCATGAATTTGCGTCCTCATTAGACTCAAAACTAGAGATAAAAAGAAATAGTTCTTTCGTTAACGAAGGATTTCCATACGGAAAAAGTAAGATATAAATATCTTAAAAGAATGGTTCACAGCACGGAACAGAATTTAATGAGCAGAGTTACGAAAAGAAGTGTCAGATGCTTTTGCCGATTCCAGAAACGGGACCCATTGCAACGCGAGGCCTGCATTGTTTTTCCATCCATCACTAGCAATAAAATAACGAGCGACGGGTACATGTGGCGTGAGTGGAAACGAGTTAGACAGTGAACATACAAAGAGTGACCAGACATGGATACGTGCGGTGAGGTGCTACGGTTTTCCTGATTTACACACAAGGAATGCGTTTATGAGTGGAATACCTCCTTTGCTGGACAGCGAGATATTTCACATGGGTGAGTTCGGGAGCTTTTGCTGACCTTTCCACTGCAACCCTATTATGTTACTTCTCTTCACAATCTAATTACGAGACAACGATCCCAAACCGGGGCTTGGGAATAATTGAATTGAATGGCGTGAAACTAACGTTAGTGACATAGCGACAAAAATTATCGTAACATAAAGTGATAACATGGAACATATATCGAAATTTACACTCTACCGGTATTTGATATTTTTCGCTCTTAAATTAACAGAAGATATTTCAAAAATATATTTTCAGTAACTCATCTACCGAAAACATAAGAGATATCGTCTTCGAATTTGATACAAGTTGAATTAATTTTATTATAGTTATGACAAAAATAATTTATTTATCACATACAAATAAGATAAGGACCTAATTACATGTGATTTAATATAATAAGTAAAAAAATATTATTATATATACTAAATCGAAAATCTATTATATTCGTATTAAAACAGGAAAAAGAATCAAGAGAAAGTGTGAATTATGGGAAAAGAAATCGATTGACTGGATGGGATTCTAAAGTCAGCTCTATAAATCGAATAATTTCAATACGTTTCAGTAAAATTAATTTCCTGCAGCGATATCTAAATTTCTAGCATTATAGATTAAAAGCTTCGTCACAGGTGATGATTGTAAAATGTATCCTCAACAAAGTTTCAAAAGGATTACGTCGCAAGACCAAAAACTAATTATTCTCTGAGACACTTATTAAAATGCCCCAAGACTAATTAATGCGCTCATTTGTTTAAGTAACACCGTTAATTATTCCGCATCGGAAACATTTTACTTCCTCGGAAGGGTTGTAAAATTTTATCCGGTAAGCCCTCAGGGGGGAGGAATTCGGTGTGCGAAATATTGTCTTGACCTTGAAGTAATTTAAGGGAGACAGCGAGCCTCCTTTTTTCTTTAATCCCAAGAGAGTAAGAAAGGAGTAACGAGGTTTGCGCGCTTTTTTGTGGGTTAGTAGTCGAGGAGGGAGGAAATCCACCGCGTATGACGCCTGCGGAATAAAGGATGCCGTAAAAACCAACTAAAATTCGAACGGCGTAAAATTACTCCAAGGAAAGTAGGTCCGCTTCGTTGGATCGCTTAATCCTTTCCAGTTCTTTCTCCGACGATCTTCTCCTTCCTCTTTCTCAGGATTCAGTTTTTATTTTCTTTAACGAGCCACTCGTTCCTGCTTCCTCTGGAAAAGCGTCCGCAAACTGTAGTTTCATATTGGGAACATAGAATCAAATCGCTGCAGAGAGCTTCCGATGAGCGTTTCAAGAGGCAGAGGAATTTATTCCTTCTCTTTTTTTGGATTTCTTCGACTGCAGCGGAGGTACGTCGGATATGCCTCTATCGAAAACATTTTTACACCAGCAGCTCTCTATTGTCGGTGTTCGTTAATTTCCTTTGCGAGAGCAGTATCATTACTCCACGAGATCTGAATTCCGAAGAAATTAATGAAAGAGATTTTTTATGCGAGTAGACATGTAATTGGTAAAAAAGGAAAATCCGTTACTTAGGCGCAGCATGTTTATTACAGGCTTAAATTAGGTCGTTTCAGATACGGCCAAGGTTGCCGGATTTCTTTATAACGATAAGAAGAGTGGCGTCTACTCTACTCTCCCACATGATAAGCTTCTCTGTTAATAACGAGAGATGTATCTCTAACGAGCTCTCTAAACGTACGTATATTCTAAAATAATGTGAAAGCGTATGGAAACAAAAATATTTAATTCAACAGAGTACTAAGAGAATTAATGATTCTGATACATTTTTCGTTTTTCACAAGATGAAAAAAGCTTGTTTATAACAATTAGTCCTTCAGAGCATCACTAAGGTGAAGATAATTTGAGAATCTGCATCACTATCAATTAACTATTAAAACTAAGCCATTTAATATAATAAATAATTGAAGCTAGATAAATTAGAGCTAAAAACTCCTGATGCATTTAAAAATCGTGTTGATGTATATTCTTGGATGTGAGTATTTTAGGGAAAATCTATTTTGAATAATGCAGGTATCAGTCTCCATGAACCTTAAAATTGTCATAGTACGCGAATTGCGTTAAAACGAATAAGCCGTAGAACAGAAAAAATCTTAAGGAAACAATGATCATGTTGATTAGTTTCTATCTCTTGGCTAGATGTTCATGAGCGTAAAAAATCCCAAACACTAAAAGATTTCGTGATACATGATAATTAATGATAGGAGAAAACAATAATCATAATGATAATTAGTATTTAAAAATGAATCAATATCAATAAGTTAGTAGAGTACAAAATAGGCAGAAAGAGCCGGTATTAATACGAATTCCATAAGGAAAGACATCCTAAGCAGCCTTTGGAATAAGCCAATGGATAAAAGAAATTTCGGAAGATCAAGAATTACATGATAAAAAGAATCTGGAACAAGTTTAAACCCTAAACAAGGAAAAATTATGGAGGAGATTTAACTAACTTTATCAAAACGTTGAATAGATTCGTAATCCCTTAAAAGGGATAAGAATTTAATCCCCATCCGTTTCTCAAAAGAATTCAGTGGCATATTCAAATACGCAAATAAAATCATCCTTCACACGAAAGTATTCAAGGTTGAAAATAATTAATCATGATGAAGCGCCCTTTATATTCATAAAATCCGATATTTTTAATTATTAATTCCAGAAATAAGGACTGTGAGAAAGTAATAAGAACAGAAGGAACGAATAAATATTTGGAGATTTTTCAACCCGAGCAAAAAGTTTCCTCTTGTAACTTAAAACTTCATTACGTGAGCAGAAACCCTGAAAATTGAAACGGAAAGTGGAGAGGTGTGGATGAGGGGATGTGTGGAGAGAGGCATCCGTCTCCGAGGCCACGTACAGCTGTACGTGGAATTCATTAATTTGGGTGTCGGACAATGTAATCCAAAAGGGCGAAGGTGGACTGACGAAGTTTCCGTAATTCGCTTTTGGGATAACGCCAGCATCACTCCCGCGTTTCCCGACCATCGGAGCAGAGAAAAAAATAAACGAAGAATTTACGTGAGAAAAAATGACGAAAAATGGTTGCTCAACAATATTTATCCATTTGCGTCCCATTCTTTTTTTTCGGTCGAGAGGCTGACGCCGTTCTCGGAAAAGGTTTCAATGAACAAAAACTCAGGTTATATGGAAAGGCTCTCGTTACAATACCGTCGAAACTGATTCGTGTCAAAGAGCGAATAATCAAAGCCGAACTAGAGGCTCAAAGTCCAGAAGTATATCCTTTTGATGGTGACAGTGTTTAAAAGGATTAGGAATTTAAAAGCATAGATTTGGTTGAACTAATTTCTAGTGATTGGATTCTTCTTGCTCAAAGTGAAAATTAGCCATTAATGATTATACTGCTCAATTTTAACTTATTTCTTACTAAATGTTATTTTCTATCAGTTACGGAGTGATTCATAAGTCAGAAATAATATCGATTCATTTAGAAACTAATTCAAAATGCTGATAAAAATGGGAATTTTTTAAATTATGAAAATAAAAAACATATCCGAAAATGAATAAAATACCAATAGCGATGAATATCAATAATCAAACCGTAATCTTAAATTTTAAATCAGCATAGAGCAGGGATGGCGAACTTTTTGTGGAGAGGCTTTTCTGTTTTTGTGAAATCTTGATAAATATAGAACTTATATAGGACTTGCGTACCAATGTGGTACCACACCATAGATGGAGATACTGATATTATACAGTTTAGTATGTCAAGGATGGGATAAAGACGTGGTAATTGACTCGAATAATCAGTCATTACTAAACAGAGTCCACATGAAAAGGATGTGGATTGCATATCTATAAAGGATAAAGGAAACGTAAGTAAATAAGAGAATACTGAATTTTCGTAACGCTTTAACTAACATCAATCATGATTCTGTAATTTTAGTTCATGTCCTGCTTCTGTAGCAAAACGATTGCAATGCAATTGCTCTTTTAAAATTTCGGAGTTATCAAAATTTTGGTAAACAGACTAATATTGTAATTTAGGAGGAAACATAATATTGGTACAGTTTATTGGTAAACAGACTATTAGTATAAACAGTCTAATTACCAGTAAACGGTGTAACTATCTTTTTAGTGTGATTATTTCCTGAATTACGTCACATGACAGGATACCATAGACGCCTGGAAGGGAGGCATTTCCCCGAACACATTTGTGTGATGCGGGTAGCATATGTTTACTACCGGCTATTGCTGCCATCTTTCGTGGGAACTGTTTACCTCTTGATACTGAAGCATGCAAAATAAATTACTTTGAAGTTGAAATGAAGGTGAGACAATGATGTAATCATTTAAAGCAATATTTTAAATCAAATTCATTTATTTAGTTTCGTATTTCAATTAGAATTTGAATCGAAATCTATGATAAGTACTTTTGGTAACAGATTCTCCCAGCATAGCATCAGGAGCAGAGATATTTTCCAGCCAATTCATGTGAGAAGTCTGTATGTACTAGTCTGTACTGGAGGAATACACTTGACAGTTTAATAAAAATGTGATTTTATTTTATTTTAAAATGAAACTTCAAGTTTCATACTCTTCGTTTAATCTACCTACTCCATATTCATAAATTAGAGACATAAAGATCTCTGATTTAACGCCAGATTTTACTTCCGCATTGCTCAGATGGAATACTGAAACTAATCTTTTGTTCCGTATTTTATGATGAAGCGATAAACGTCAGGAAGGACGGTGATCCGTCTCAGAAAACAAAATAAACGACTCCGAGTCAATAAACAAGTATTGTAAACCAAATACAATGAAATATGCTCATAACATGACAAATTTTGTTTTATATACCATTGGAGACTATGCACCGTATATATTATTGGATTCTTTAATGTAAAATGAAAACGGATAAATTCCTTTGGGAGCTCCTAGTGTGATAAATGAAAATACATAACACTTACGTCATGTAGGTTTGTATTTGACGGAATTTAATGGCTATTATCTTTTGCGATGTCATTAACAATCTAATTGTGTACGTTACGAATAAAATTAGATAATCTTATAATAAATATAAAACAACTATTGGTCACATTTTTAAGATTTAATTTTACTTTGGCTTAATCCCACTTTTCAAGGGATGAGATTAGAGAACGAGGAATACCTCATAATCGTACTGAAAGATGTTTGAAAAAATATATATGTACTCAAATTACGCAAAGATATCCCGAGAATTTACTTGCTTTTTCCATAAAAAATTTAGAATTGTAATTATAAAACAGTAATCCACGGATTACTTATTTGGTGTATTGAGGTTTGGGCACTTTTCAACTACGATTGTCACCAATATGTATACATTTTTATATTAAATCCCTCTTATTTAAAGATTTCGAGTTATATCGATATACAATCTTTTTAAAATTTCATGTGATATTTTCGTTTGATATTCGTCAAAAGTTGTCAAACGCAAATTCGCCCTTTAATATGCACCACTTGGAATTTGCATAAATACATTATTACCCCACTTCTGAGATCTATGGCGCATATCCGGTGAAAGTGCATGAGCGTGTTTCATGCGCCACAGAGAATTTGTTAACGGAATCTTCAACGAGGGAAGCCGGTATCAAAGTAGAAGCCAAAGCGGAAAATCGAACGTGACCAGCGAGAGCGGACGCAAAAAAATGACTTTTGATGACGAAATCGGGCGACTGCGGTGGTATGAGAGCACAGATAGGAGTACCGATAAACAGTGCACAAAGGGTTAGAGATTGATTGGAGGATGCACAGATGAGCCCTTTTGGGAGGACCTGAGGGCGTAAGGGTCGTCTCATAATTCAAGAATCAAGGCTTCTGAACTCGATTCATCCTTTACCGTTCGTACGGAACTTTCAAATCATCAACTATGCATCGAATGCTAATTTTAACTCAAATTTATAAATTACATTTCGATTGGTGATAAACTATAGATTATTATTATTTCTTGTTCCTCCGAAATTCTCAACAATGGCGGACGCTAGGTAATGCTTGAATTTCAGAAGCTGTAACTCATATGAGGTAAAAAAAATGAATGAAAATAAATACATACGAAATACTTCTAAGGATATCTTATCAGCTGATTGCCTTGAGAGAAGGGCAAATACCTTTTCAAGATGTTTCATTGGGGAATCATTACAGAATTCTTCATTTTCAACTATCATCATAATCATGCTAAAATGTTACAGTTATAAAAACACTAATGTCTAATCACGGATGCAATCGATAAAATAAACAATGAAATCTTGCGTACAGCGATGAAATATTCTGATCGCATGAGACCATGATATCTATTATGACATAAATGAATGATAATATCTGAAAACATAAAGACCCTTATTTGGCTATTCCTGCCAGTTTCTAGACACGAAGATTTCGAACGTGGAAAGTAAGGATATAGAAATAGAGAAATAATAACTCAAAATTAAGTTAGTAACACAATTAAGTTTATTTGAACAGAAAACACATCAATTCAATAATTTTAAAACCACATAAACGATATTTTTCCGCCAGGAGTTGTGTCAAATATTAATTAAAGTAAAGGATACCACGACTAAATATTAATTTAAATAGTGGAACATATATTCGGATAATAGAAATGTATAATACACCAATTGATTATATATATTGATCAGGAATATAGGATATTTTACACTGTAAAATAATCTCTTCATGTTAGATCCAATTTATCCATTTAAGCTTTATATAGAACCCAGATTATTAGTCTTTACATCGGAGTATCATAAAATGGAATGCCATTTTACTTAAATAAAAACAGAACGATTTCTAAAATGGGAAAGAAATTGTGTAGAATGAATCTACGGTTCGAGGATGAAAACGGAGGAAAAATACTTGTATATTCCATCAAGATCGCTTCAACGATGAAAATTTCGATTATTATTAATACTATTACTCTTGCTTCCTTAATTTTCCTGAAAAACGTTAATATATTATACAGTGGAATGGGCTTTTTGACAATAACAATTTAGCATATACAATCAAAAATCCTACGAAAAGGAATTTCAAAAATCATATTGAATTAAAATATAAGCCAATGAATGATATTCAATTAATACGAAAAAGAACACCTAATATTGAATGTCCTTACATATTCCTGTTTTATACCAATAGTTGAAAAATCGATCTATTTTGTTCCACACACTGATATTTTTAAACATTTGATAATCCTATGTAAAATTAATTAAAAATTAATAACGGCATAAATAGAGTAAAATAATTTGCGGATAAACTCTTTCTACGATAAGCAACAAGGCCTTATTAGTTTATAGAATATTGCTGGTAAATCTGTAAAACCGATACAGAGCCACAATAGAAGGGAATGTGATAAAGACAGTATGAGAACTTGATGTCATAAAGTTCACCTTCTTTACGACCACAATTACAAAGACTTTCATGCCGTACTTTTATGACGTCTCCTTCCGAGAATTAATTTAGCAGGAGGATGAAGCATCCAATGGAACGAGTTAGCCGAAAATTAAAGATTTAAATATGCATAAGCGGCAGGTACGTTTTATTTTCGTTTCTGCCTTCTGGTCTAGCATCGCCAAAATACTCGTAAAAATGAAAGTTGATGTCCAGACTTGTGTGAGCATGACATAAATCTTTTATCTCCGTCTGGAACTTTCGGTTTAAGTAGTATGCTATGCGAAGCATTTAGAATGTACGAAGTTCGTGCGAAAGATTTCGTATAGGAAATATTTTTTTAAGGTCACGGTACCATTTCTCCGACTTCCCGCAAATTTTATCCTTCAACATTCTCATGTTTCGATCCTCCGTTGCCAAATTTAGCTGCATTTTGAAAGGTTTTGGTGCTCTTAAATATGATCGCATATCATCGAGAAAATTGTAGATTAAGGATTAAGAGTATTAAAGAGTTTTGGATTAATTATGCTAAACTTGAGCGTTGTATTTTAATTTCCTAAACACAGTCCAAATAGTTTCATTTGCCAACTTACGTAAATCATATTAATTCCACGTTAGGTTTACGAATATCTATTGAATGTTCAACCGATTACAGAACGTTAATTTAAATAACATAATTTTTCTCAAAATTAATCCAAACATAACTATGTTACGTTTCATTTTTTACTGAAGCATTAAGGAGAAAACAGGAAATTGAACATAGAACTTTGTCTTTAACCCACATATAATAAATGACATTACCGGTTTTGAAATGTACGAAACCATTTAAGGGTGACTCAAATTTGATTTTAATTGTGATTTTAATGCCAAATATATACAGAAAATAACGGCATTTTCACTACAGATCTTAAAAAAGGAAATACTCTGTTGTAAATGGAACATTTTTTCATCTCTCATTTCCGAAAATTATACCTGACTTGTTTTTAATTCCTAAAATCGTAATTAAAGATCATTCCCAATTATAGAAAGGAATCCTATTGCAATTTTATAAACAAATGACAGAAACTACCCGCTTGTTTATACTGAAAATTTATAGCTCTAGTGCTGAGGATTAAATTTGAAAATTGTGGACAAAATCCTATTAATATATATTCCTGGAATCGTATTAACGTAACGCGATTAATATCGGCTATGCGGAATCCATTCGGCGAAATTTCTCCCTTCGCAAAGAAAAAGTGCACAGGCAGCAAGTATTAGTACTAGAAGCCACTCAATTCCAATCCAAATTACATGGTCTTAGGCATAATAAGAGACCGTAGCAGTGTCCGTGCAAGTCCGTTGAAACCGTTTAAAGAGACCGGAAGTAAATAAGCTGGGGAAGGTCCATAGCAGGGGATATGAACGAACGTGGCAATTCAAGGGGTATTGTGGGCGGAGGGTGACGACAAAGGTGGAGAACCACGTCAATGATTTCCCAAAGGACAATTATCTAATTGGATAGGTGATGTCGAATCTAATAAAAACTCGTTTCCTCATCTGCTTCAGCGGTTTCACTTCTCGTCCTCTTAGCCCGTTGCTATTGCCTCATCACCCCACAGATATATCCATTTATTTATTTATACCCATTTCTTATTTAATGAACTTCCCTTGATGATTCATAGGACAGCTTTTTGGTGAAAAGGATTTTAAGTCCGAAGAAGATCTTCATATTAAATTTCAACTAAAAAGGGTGCTATTTTGTATTAGTATTTTTCTATTAACCGATCAAAAGGTGAGAGAAAATTATGAATTTTTGCCTCTCTTATGGATATCTAGATGCCTTTTACTGAAGTTAGGTACAATCAATAGCGAATTGTACTACTGATAGGCCAAATGACAACAAAAATTTAGAGGAAGTAGTGCAGAATTCATACACTGACGTTAACTCAGACAAAAACAAATATGCCGAATTTTTCAAAGCAATAAAAGCCAATATCACAATGAATTTAAGTTAAAATCAAGGTTCAGTTACGAGAAAATTTATTTAATTTAAAATTTAATGCAAAATTGTCTCGTAATTGAACCTTGATTTTAACTGCATTGTATTTAAATCACATATTTCAATTATTCATCCTTCAATTGAAAGTAAACGATAATAAAGATATTGTTAAAATATAGAGGATTAATCTTCCAGTTTCTCGATTACGTAACTGATGCTAAAAATCGCCTTTCCCTCAGTTCATTTGACGTTCCCATCTTCAAGCTCCTATCAAATTCAAAATTACCAATAATCTAGTTTTGAAACTCAATTTTTTGAGTCGAGAATACAGAAGTTAATCTGATGCCAATCCACTTCAACCTTGATGGGATATCTTTATTGCAAAAATGAATAACGATATAATCGGGGACATTTTAAATATACGTATAATGTTTTTATTTAATGAATTACATTTTTTAATTCTGTTGAAGATTCATTTGCATCGATAAACAGGGAATAAAGCTTAATATACGTGGATTATATCAATGGCTGTTTGGCTGAATGGAGATGAAAGGGATCAAGATCGAATTTTTATCCAATTCAAATTATTTTGAAATTTCTCCATTTATGCTATCACCTTAATCATCTTACAAATGGATTTTATTTTTACGTTAACAGGAGTTTGAAAGCGTAGGAAAAAATAATCATTCCCTACTTATAATGGTGATGCAAAGTTATTTGTATGAAATATGACTAAGTTCTCAAATACAACATATTTTCCTAGAAATTGTGACAAAATTAAAACATCTAAAGATCGAGTTTGGAGGCTTGTTATTATGATGTATCATCACTTGAATGAACCTCGCAGGCTGAAGCGTAAAATCAAGCAATAGAGAGGTCGAGGCATTCTTTAAAAATCCATTTCAGATTCCAAACGCCAAATTCCAAATTAATGAACTCCAGAGAGTATTAGGGTGCACCTATGACCTCCATATCTATATCAATGGAAGAGATATTTTCCAAATAAATAGTTTTTCATCGTGCGATGTTTGTTTCCTCCTTCCCTCTTCATTCAATACAGCATCTAGTTTTTCATTCCAACCGTCTCCATCTATTTCCTTCCATCTCACCTTTTACCTCCCGAGTCCAATCAACAGAATGCTCATCATAACCTTGACCACGCCCACCTTCATTTCTCGAAACGGAACACCCCGTGCCCTTTAACCCTCCCCCACCCCTCCTGTGTCACCCCAACCCACTTCCCCCTCCTCCTTCCGTCCACCTCCAATTTCATCAGGAGCGTGGAAAAGGTGCGACAGAACCAATTCCCGAGGAGGAAACCCTTTCCAACACCACCTCGGTTATCATGCCGTAAAGTATTAATCAAATTCGAAGACGAGAGTTATAAAGAAGTGCGATATCCTTATTGTGATAGAATGTTAAAATGTATCAGGAATTAAAATCTTAAGCGAAAGCTATACTGGATAGTTTCGAATTTGGAATACACTTTTCGAATTAGTGACATTTTTTGTCTCCTTCCTTCTCCATAACACCCACCCTCTCATTTGCCTTCGGGGTATGTATACACGCAGATCCCTTAGGGCACCTTAACTTCGTTCAATGTTGCCAAGCGGAAAATACGATACAGATTCTTACCAGCTTACCAAGATTGAGATCGAATACGAAGTGGAAACAAGATTGCATCTTCCTGCCAATTGGTGTGATTTACGAAGGTGAGATTAATTTGGAACACTTAAGTTTAAGGCAATAAAGCTTATTCAAGGTATGCATACTTAAAATACAGTATCATTTTATACGCTAAGTATGTACCTACGTATGAAGTTAAATATTTAATTAAAATTAAAACTAATTTTGTGATTTTTCTTTATTGATGTTATGTAATTTTCAAATAATTTACTGTAGCGCCATGGAATGCTTAAGGAGGATGACTCTGTGATATGTTCTCTGCGGTCAACGTTTCATTTTGTTGTTATAACTACTTTTACTTGCAAAATGTTCATTACACTTTGAAAAAACTTGTAATCCCTTATTTTCTGCAATTATCAAGAAAACAAAACTTTGTGGCATTCTTTTCCAAGTATTTTTAACATTTATATAGGTGCTACTGGTATTTCTCGTCCCACGCATTACATACTGAGCGACCTTTGAACTTTTTATAATTACTTCTTGAAAATCCTCACAGCTTTCATTCATTCATGCTTCAATTCATGCTTTTTCGCTTGCTTTGAAATTGGACTAACTTTTAATACCTAGCCCAATCCTTTACTTTCCATTCAACATCCTTCAAAATTCTCATGGCCTTGTACATTTTCTCTACGTGTCTCTGCAACTGGAAATCTACGTTATCTTCAGTACGTACTTACATCTTCAGTGTGACTTTCCAAATTTAATTAACTCACTTGATTGAATTAAATTAAGATAATTAAAGTCCCGAAAACAACCCTCGATGCAATCCCTATGTTAGAAAGACATCCTAGGAATAGTTCTATCAGGAAAAGAAGCTTCTTAAGATGATGATGACTCTAAATAGTGGTAATCTATAACTAAAATAATCGTCATTCTGATAGGCTCAAACTCGGTTAAAAGATGAAAAGCTTGAATTTTATTCCTGGCGTTAAGTAAAATTAAAACCACTTTTTTAATTCTTTATCATTGGAAAGATACTTCACGCATCCACCGCAGCCGCCACGAGTACGCATTGCCACGAGATTCATTCGTGACTAGTTTTTTCCTGTCATGTGAACGAGGAAACCGGAGATTTGCAGCAGGAGAGGAACATCAAGAGTGGAGAAGGACGGTTTCCTGAAGCGAAGCAAATTTAACTTTTTGCATCCCTATCTAGTTTTCCATTTCTCCCATTATCAAACAAAACGTTCGTTCCCCAGTCTCTTGAGGCGTTATAGGCCGCGAGACCACGCGCTCTCGGTCAGCGTATGCATGCTCGTTTGACTCGTCACGGAAGCGTCCCCGTCGGCTACGGAAGAATTCCAATAGCAGTCTACTGTTATCGACTGTAGCATAAAACTCATGTCGTGACCGGAGAAAAGAATGCCGCGGAATTTTTTCTCACACGGTATTTCATTTCGTGTTTACTCGTCCTCGCAGTATTTCAGACTAGAGATCTCCCCCGTCATGAAGAAATTACGGAACTCAACTTATTTTAAAATGTATATCTGTAACATGTGATCTTTTTAAGCCACACTGTGTGAATTTTAAGTACTTTAACAAACTTTTGATATGGGCCTAAATTTTCTATGGATTCTTATAGGAATAAACATGAGATGAGGTACAAAATTGTCTTGGTTGTGAGGTGGCGGGCTGCTTACAACCATAACATTTCACAGGACTTTCATGGTCAATTAAGCATTAATCTTACAGGAAATGAAAAGAGATCAAAATTAAACCTTAATAAAGGAGACAGCGGAAATCGTTTAAAATTGTTTCAGTATAAAATTAAGGCAATTCAGTTGAATTATTCCTTTTCTTCCAATATTGTATCAAGTACGTGTTGAGAAGTTAGAAAAAAGGGAAAATCACACAATCATCAATCTAATTTATATTTTCACAGCTTATTAAATTATAAGTTCATCATTAAATACTTTGCTATTCGAAATAAAAAATTAAATTGAATGAAACCAGTATGTTCTAAAACTTCTTCAACGTTAATAACCTAGTCAATAAACAAATATACGTAAATATCAAGGCCAATCGGTATACGAATCTAACACAAAATTTCGAAAATAAGATTAAATAAATAAATGACCGTCATGGCAAGGAACTGCAATGCGACCATTTCATGGAATAAGTTTCTTTTATTTAATAATTCCGACCATAAGGTTTTATATGTATTGTACACATCGATTTCTTAAAGTTATGGCCATAGAATTTGCATGGAATCTATAGTCAATTTGATACGTGATCCATATTCTAAAAGGCGCATCGGGGTGCTACCGCTACACGATATTTCAACGAAGCGGCGCGTACAAAATTTTATCGGCAACCTTACAAAATACAGCATCCCATTTAGACCCTATTTCACGAAAAATTAAAATTTTCTCCACCACCAACGAATGGCGTTCGTTTCCGAATTCCCAACCTATGATACATTGCGACGGCAATCGAGATACGTCGATCCGGAAGATAAAATGCGGCCGAAAAAAAATATTCAAAACATTTCAATCGTTAAATATTCCGATCATATATTTCGCTCCTTTAAAACAAATGCCAAAGGGCTCAGCTCGAGAGGTGATAAAAAGCGAGAAAGGAAACTATTATGTTCATAGGTGCGAGGAGAGGGTGAGAGAAAGGGAAGAAAACAAAGATTTATGTTCATAAAACGTTGGAGGGGAGAGAAGGGGTCGACGCAAAAAAAGCAGAAGAATAGCGGCGAGAAGCAGCAAAGGAAATAAATTAGGACCCTTAAAGGGAGATAGAGGACGTTCTCGCCAGAGGGCGGGTCGATCTCTCACGCGGAGATCCATTCCATAGCCCGTTTTCTTACACACTTTCTCATTCCTCCCTTTCACTAACCCCGACACGCCCCAGCGAATCTCAACCCCTTTCATACCATTCTATCTCTCGCCCATTCAGTAGGTCGACACTTTAAGCCTTTGCCTTCACGCGTGCCGATGAGAAAGAGAGGAGACGTGCTTAATTTTTCAAAGGGCGTTCATCGGCGACGCCGGGTGCGAAGTCCCACCCGGAAATATCAAATTGCGAAATAGAACGGGAGGAAAAAAGGGTGGACTACTTTGAATTACATTCGCTGCACCGGAGAAGTGCAATGTGGGCCATTCAAAGCGCAGGATATATCACTTGTCGAAAGAACAATTTGTATGTAGATGACACCAGACTCTTTCATTCCGTGAAAGTGATACAGATGTTTAATTTCTCTATACCGATTTGGTAAGTATTTTTCATTTATTAAAATATAGAAAGGGTTTCTCTCAATCAGTAAAAATAATTTTCTTTCAAAGGCGATGAATTTTCAGCTAACGAAACGGATGTGCTGATTTTGATGCAGAATCTTCATTTTTTAGTCTAATAATAGGCATGCGACATTCAAAAGACAAAGAAATTCATCTAGTTTTTCCAGCCAAAAGTCAATAGATTGATGGATAGGTAAAAGGATCCATGCTGGAAATTTTGATATGGATTTCTTCTATGAGAAAGACAAAATAATTCGTTTGAAGGGAAAAGCAGGCAGTAGCTGTGTTACTTTTTCCATATTTGTAAACTCTTGATAAAAAATAATGCACGAGAAAATTCATGTTCTCAAGTCTCGAATTTAAATTATAATTTTAGCTTAGTTCAAACATACCATAATTTCGAAGACACCTTTCGGAAAGCTGGTGACAACAGAAATTCCATTTCAACTTGGATTGAAATATTTGAAGGACTACGTAGAAATTACTTCCCATAGTTCTTAACAGACAAAAAAGTATACTATAAGATGGTTACAGATAAGTTCAGTATGTAGAAAATACTAATTAAATATGATACTATTATACCAAGTTAAAAAAACAAGTTAAAGATGTCCAAAAAACAATTTGAATAGAGGTCAAAATGAGCCATCAATAAAATTTAATCCAGATTAGGTAAAATAATTCAAATCAACCGTTCAGTAATTATCTAAGCAGCACATTTCCTCTCTCCTTTACATATCAACAATTTAAATCGAATGGAAAATCAATTTCGAACCTCAACTATTCAAACGCACAGCTTGTTTAATCACGATTGTAGAAAAGGGATTCTATTCTGCCTCTCTTAAGAGCAGGAAAATGATCGCCCCAATCCCAGCACTCGACCTCCATTAAATGGTAAAAAAAATAGCAAGCGGCATTTCCGAAACAAACTAATTAGTGCCTTAACGGGCGCTGTAAACAAATGGCTAATTCCAAAATCGAGAAACGATAAGTTAACTTAGTACCATGTCCATCGGGGAATCGTAACTATCAATAACGCCCACCTAGCCAACAAAAAACTAATGGGAAAATTCCAATTAATTGCAGTGTATAAAGGTTTCCCTTCTTCCTCCTTCCAGTCCCAACGTTCTCCAATCAGGGTTTCTCGGTCCATTTCCGACGAAACAAATAATTTCTTTCGAGTGACGGAGAGCAATCTTTCACGATAACTACTACCAACCGAATCGTACGATCAAAATCCACCTCATTCTTCGAACAGTCTTAAAATCTCTTGTTGAGCTTAATCGTCTTTCTTTCACTAAGAAATTCTATCGACCTCTTTCTTACATCCAAAGGAAAGGAATCGACAAACACGATTAATTTATTTCTTCCTGGGAAATTACCCGTATTATTTCAATACAAGCGGGTACATATTCTTCTTCGTGTACAGGAAATGCATTAAATAATGGATGAAACGTACTAAATTCATTAATTAATGTAACTGAAAAAGTGCTATAACAAGAATTAACGAGGTACAATCTCATTGTAACATTACTATTTTACCCCATTCGAGTTATTTAGAAATTTATTTCGACATATTTGACTGAAATGGATGTAAGTGGGTCATGTTGCTAGAAGGAAGGAAAACCGTTGGATATCAGCAGCTCTAAACTAAACACCAAAAGATGTGAAGAGGCCAAGAAGAAGATCGAAGGAACGTTGGAATAGAAACATCATCAAATTCCTAGGGGTTACATGGCAGATAGAAGCCCAGAATAGAGAAAATTGGAAAGCGATTGGGTCTACATCGGGTTGAAAATGACTGATGACGATATTGGAGATCAGGATAGTTATATATAAATTGCAGAATGATAAGCTTTTGAATAAATATTCTAATAGTATATATAAATTATCTCATTGAGTTCCATGTTAGGATGTAATAAATTTGGAAAATAAATAATCTCAATAGATATTACATTAAAAATCATCATGAGATTTTAGAATAAGAGTAGCTTAACGAGGAAGAATGGAGTACAACTCCGACCCAAAATCATGAAGAATTAACCAAATTGGTGTATCTTAGATTCAAACAATGCTGGAATAATTTTTCCTCAGCGCGAAGAATACAAGTTGAATTCCTCGGTAAAAATGTTTCCACCCTCCTCGTAAGCTTTTAATATTGAGTGGCAACTGAGCTTCGGAAAAAAATACGCTTCTTAAACCTTACTTACAAAATATCGAGCTTCCTCCACATAGTCTGAGCTTTCCCTACTCCCTTTACGGGAAATGCAAAATAAATTCCCCCTTTTAAAAGGAAATAAGGATAAAAAAACTATCTCAGACCCATTTCTCGTCTCCAAGGCCTCATCCCTTCCGAGGATAAAAAAAATACCCATTCCAATTTCAATCACCCACACACACAACACAAGCGATCCAAAACCACCTTAAAACTACCTCCAAAAAGAAAAGAAAATCTCCTTCCCAATTCTCCCATCCTCTCGCACCATTTCCCTCCGTCTCTTCCCCGTGCACTCTCCTTCTCTCCGAAGGAAAAATCGAGCATCTCGCACCTCTCCGCCACCCATCTTCAATTACTATCTGCCCCATCTCACACCCATTTACCATCGGCGTCGCAGTCGCTGTCCTTGTGGACCCTAGGGGCGATGGGGAATGAGATGAGGAGTCGGAGGATAGAATGAGGGTGACGAGGAGTTAAAAGTCCCGCGGGAGGGAAGCAGCGGGGTATGATATTTTCCTCCGCCATCAATCCCCGCCTTCCACATACTATCGGCGTGGCTGCCAGCGGCACCTCAAAAACCTCTTGTTCCTTCACTTACACGTTTGGAACGCGGTTTATGAGCGCCCGGATCTGATACTAGGGGATATCGCAATAGTGCAGAATCCTGTTCCGCCCGAACCTTTTCAACCTGTGGTTTTTCATTAATGAAAGCGCTTTTTGAGCTCTGCAGGCGCTCGAAATACGTCGCTGCTGATAAGATGGCGATTAAATACTGCGAGTCGGATGATATACCTAAAAGCACGAAAGACCTCTGCCACACTTGCATTGTTAAAAAAAAAATCATCTGTAATTTTTCCACCGGTTATTTTTCTCTTAATTTCTAGATGCATCGCGATTCCCGAGTTCTAAACGGCCTCCATTTATTGATCTAACTCTTCTCTCCCATTCCAATCACTCTCGTCCCAATTATTTATAGAGGAGACATAAATTCCCTCTTCGAGCTGATACGAGGGCCTTCTAGCGCTGAACTTTACTTACTTTTTCACTTTTCAGTATGCAATACAAGCCACTGTATCGCAAAGAATTAACCTCCTATCTCTAAAATATTTTCACTTTTTCCCTCACTCTGTAACACACAATTCCTGTTTTTCATCAGTAGATGAATTATAATAATTACCGTTGAGAAATAAGAAAATGATTTTTCGATTTTTACGTAGATTACAGTTATTCTTAAATCACTCACAGAGGTGAGAATACCAAATGTTTCCCTTAAATTTAATCAGACTTTTTTGCTAAAATTGTTCACGAAATCTACAGTAAAATTAACAGTAACAGATTCTGTCTCATCAGTTATTGTTAATTTCACATATAGCAGTAGTTGTTGTTACTACATATACTTCAGGTTATATCTTCCGTTGAATGAATGTTATCTGAACTGAAGAGGAAATAAACGGAAATGATGAGGGAATTTTCAATCATTCGATCATTCCCTAATGGTAAGTGACCATTTTCATTCTTATTGAATATTAACTCAAGCTCTCATACAATTAATCCCATTAAGCAAGGAATTAAAATCTTTCAAGTGCAACTGCATTAAGATACTGAGGAGATTCGCAAGATTTCAGTTTTAGCAAATTTAATACATGTAATTGTGACGGTTAATAACCATATTATCATCAAACGACATTCTTATCTAGCATAATTTTAACAATAATGTAACATCACGGCTATTTCACTATGTAAAATTAACCATCAACCTGAAATTCTTCCGCGATGAAATAAGGTATAAAAAGACAAAGGCCATAAACGGCTTCCTCTCCACGTTTTATCGATTCCGCAGTTGGTTAACCGTCTCCCTCCCGCATTTGCTGTGATTCGGGTTGCCGACCTGCTGAAAGGATAGAATGTACACACAAGGCAATATATTTTCGGAAGGATATCTTAGTCTTTTTGAGTTTCCACCTGGGCTGCTACAATTTCCGGAAGAAGAGGACTCTCCTTATCCGACAACACACGTACACATTGGTTCGAGGTCCACCGATAGTGCTCCGGCAGATAATTTCCGTAGCCTTCGCCTCCGCTTTGAGACAGGAATGTGGGAAAGAAATGTGTAATGGAAACAGTGAGGTCAGGGAGGGGGTTGCTACCCCTTTCTCCACGAGCGCCATCTATTCTCACCTTCCGCGTCACTATAGAAAAAAATGTCGCGAAAAGGGACTGCAAAGGGAAGGAGAAGAGATTTTTCCCTTCTTCTCCGAGAGAGCGGAGGTTATAAATGGGGAAATGATACTACGTGAGAGCAGAACCCTTTCTCGCCATAGTTCTGTGTAGAAAATAATAAAGAAGACGGGATACGGTCGTCATGGTGAAAAGATAAGGAAAAATTAATTTATTTTGCGGAAGATTCCTATTTTGCCCATATGTCTTCTCGAGATGATTGGTATTCCTCATGTTTTACTATCAAAAAGATTAGAAAGAAAAATAATTCCTTGTGGATAAATTAAATTGAAATAGAATATCGTAAGCATTATTCAAATTTAAAATTCGCGAGCCTGTGTGAAATAAGCACACGTTACATCTTTCTAGTTATTAATAATCGGCTAAATAAAACTCCATCATAAACACTGAGCCTGTATACGAAATAATTACTGTAGATAACACAAAGATAATTTTTTGAATAGACTTTTGTTATTCACGATGAAGATTTTGCGCACGTGGGCTTTAGCATTCTACAGAATCTACGAATTCTAAGAACTCCAAATTCTTTGCAGCATTTTCTTCATCCAACCTAGAAAGTTAATGTTAAGTACCAAAGTTAAATGGCATAATCAAGAACAATTATTATACTAGGAGTAAGTGAAGAAAACCAAGGGTAAATTTCCTTAAAATGCTTTTAAAAATTTTAATCCGAGTATATCGGAGTTTATATAAATATAACGTAATTGATTATAATAAGAAAAAGTGAATGAGCTAGGAATAATGCAAGTCATACATCCCTAGCGATAAAGGAAAATGACTGTTTGCAAGAACCAAGGACAGTCAAAGAACAAAGTAAAAAATACGGCTGTTCTAAGGCAGGTTAGGAAAACTGCCCGAGAAGGATATGGATCAGATGCTGAGCAGCACACTTCGGAGTTTGTGTACTCTTTTCACGACCCAACAACGAAGTAAGCAATAACGAATGAGCGAACGACTTGGGGATAAGATGCTGTAGTGAAGTATGAACCGAAGAGAGGTTGGGGTTGATCGAAAAGAGGAAAAATGGAGATGAATAACAAAGATACAGGCGATGGAAAAGCGGCTGCATAATATGAAAACAGAATGGGGGGGAGTAAATGGGCTATAGGCTAAAAAAGATGTAAACATATTCATTCACTCGTAAGCACGAGCCGTAAAAGTAACTGAGAAAAACATTTGCCAGACGGAAATGCTGTTCACAGCAAGGAAAACGTAAAGCCTAAGAGAAAAATCAGGGCAAACAAATTTAAGAAATAATCATTTTCGATCTGTTTATATGCCCTTACAGGTTTCTTCATCCGAGTTCATTAAATATTTTATATAATTGATTAATTGATGCACATAATGTGACTCTTTAATATAATCAGGCGAAAAGTGTTCTCTTAACCATAATATTCTGATTAGACCCTTTCATTACCGTAGAGTCCGAATTCGTACAATTCAGCTCAAAGGAATAAAAGAAATATGCCTCACATAATCTGAAATAACATCTAAATTCCAAGAATAATTGTGTGTACAAAAGAATGTTCTAGAAAACATATAATTTCCTAAATAAATTATGCCAGAGTCAGGTCGAATGATGTCATCCGACGTAAAACTGACGTGAATGCTAAGATAGAATTAAGATAGAATCATAAGTTAGATTATAAGATAGAATTTGATTGAGGCAGCATATAATGCACGATAAGCGAGGTAAATATAATGCAGCTTATCTAAAATTTTACTTTAATTATATAAAAGAATGTTTTTCTAGAATCATCGCCAAATTCTGTTGTTGCGTTCAAAAAAAACGTAAACACATTGCCGAAGGGCAAATAAATACACTAATTGGATGCTAAGGCTAATTTCATGCTGCTTAAAATGTATCGGAGCTTAAACTAGTTCGTTGTCAACTGACCCTAAACCAAGTAACACTAAGCTTACGCTATCAAAACGTAGTTAAATATTTAAATACTCTAGGTTAAAAAATACTCCAGGTCCGATCATCAATTAATCCGCAAACATTAATCCACGTTTGATGCACGGTTTACTCGACAAACATCAATTAACCGCAGAACCTGTAGCAACATAATGCGGCTGAACTAAACGTTGACCTAAATTTTACCAGAGAGAGAAGAGAAATAATACAAAATGGATAGGAAAGATACGAAGGGAAAATACCCTAAAAATACCGACTGAAAGTCTAGAGCTCGTCTCATTCTTTATGTACTCGGAAACTTCGGATGGACTTGTTTTCTCTAGCCTTAAGTACTCCGTGAAATTTATTAGACCATAGAATCAAGAGAGTTTTTCTCTGATAAGAATACGTGGAAGCAAACGCTAAAATAAAACAGAACTTTGCTGCTTCATCAGCTTTTATCTCATCTTATTTCACCTTAACTCGTTAGGTCTCTATGCCTTAAATCCTCATCGATAATTAATCCACTATTGAGTTTCTAAGACTATCATCCTCTATATATTATCAGCAATGCGTTTTAGTATAAACCTAAAATAACCATTCTTATGGGCTTATTTTGCTTTGGGATATTTCGAAACGTTTCAATCTTCAGTATACAACATGGCACGAATCCGTGAAGTACTTTATTTATTTGATTCTTTAACACTAACTCGCATCAGTTCATTTTATCATATTTGACACTTTTTGTCATGTTTATAGAATCACACTACCCATTATTTCTCAGATAATACGCTACATCCAACGATTTGAAAAACAACCTTCTGATCGTAATTTCTCTCTGAATGCCTCTAGATAGACTTACGTGAAAACTACTCTTACTAAGTGCTCTTCTCTTCTTTCATACCGTAATTGATCTTGAATTCTCTTCCAAAACTCCAAAAGATTTTTTAATCATTCCCTCTAATGAGTTTCCTTGAATTGCTATAAGCTGATTACCTAATCTTCTCTCTTTTCTATATTACTCAATCTTTCACTTCCAACTCTTGAAGCTTTCTAAGAAATTGATATCCTTTTGCAGAGATGCTCAGTATTTTCATAACTTAAAAACCATATGAAATGATACATAAGGTAATCTAAGTTTCCCTTTGATAAGAAATTAGAATCATCAAAAAAATTTTAATTGATATTAATATAGATATATTAAACATAATAGATTTTCTATTATTAAATTAACGAAAATGTAATATTCTGGCAAAGTTATAAAACATCCTATAAATAATTCCTGATCCGAATCAATCCGAAATTCTGAATTTATGGGAAATAATATTTCTGGTTATAATAAAGAAATACATCATTCATTGTTGAGGAATAACAAAAGAGAGACGCCATTGGACCAAGTAAAACCCCCTTAGGGGTCCAAAAATTTCCAAAAAAAATCTCAGTAGGATGAAAAAGGGATAAAATTAAGACTTGCGTAATAATGGGACGAAAGGAGTAAGTTTACGCTCGAAGAATGGGAAAGGTGATGGTAGGATTTTTTGGGACAGAAAGGGTCTTCCGAAGAGCCATTTTAAAAGCGCCGGACCCTGGTTGATAAGGACTGCTACGGATAAGGGACCCCCCACCCTCAATCTTTTCCCCTCTCCTTATACCCTTGGTCCGGAAAAAATACGGGGAAGATGACTTTTGGGCGTGGGCCGGAGAAAGGAGGAGTGGACGATGGAGAGAATAAATGGGAGAAAGGGGAATAGAGAGAGGAAGGCGAGATAAAGAAGGCAGGTTGGCCTCCTTGAAGAATGACCGCTTTTATAAAAAGGCGACGATCGAGCTGTATTTTTTATAAGCGAGCTAAAAAGGATGAAGATGCCGTCAAATTAATAAATTTAATGCTTTTTGAAAGTGCGTCCGCGGAACGGGATTTTTTTCCTTCGGGGAATGAATTAAGGAAGGACTTTTTTTTAGGAGGGAAGGAGGCTTCTACTAAATGAACGCCAAGACGTTAAGGAGAGATTTATCTCGTTGGAGAGTGTGGGGAAATTCTCCTCAAAGTGCGAATATAACGGACTAACCGCAGTCACTTGAGCGTAATTGGTCAGAAGACGCGGAAAGTTGCATCATCCCGAGTCCTTTATATTCATTTTCCCTTCGCTCATAAGTAGAACGAGAATGATTAAAAGCGATGGGAGCGATTAACCCTTTTAATTAGGGAAAAGAAAGTGATTAAGGCTTTTGTAAAGTTCGAGAGGTGGTGACGATCCGGAGTGGGAAGACTCCATCGCCGGAATTTGGGCTTGAAAAAAGTATAAATGCCGATGCCCTAATTGAACTCTTCCCACACAAATTTTCTCTGAACCGATTAAGTAAACATAAACAAGCCAACAACGAGTCGGCTTTTTAGACGGATAGTTCTTAGGCCGAAAGAGAAAAATGGCGTGTGCACAGGTGGGATTTGTATTTCTTTTCCTTCGCCGAGTTTTTCTTGTGCCGATCACAGCGACGTTGACAAGTGGTCGATCTATTATTTAGAGTCGATTAGCGCGGAAGGAAAAGTCAACACGAAGAGGAGATGGTCAACTCAAACGGTAATTGAACTCGACGCGCATATGCAAATCGCGGGTCTTCGGCAGAAGGCTAATTAGTAAAGGCGAATGTCTTCGTAACGGTCACCGAATGATAAGCTGAAAATCAAATTAAGGATATTTAAATCTAGTAAGTCCGAAAGAGTGAAATGAAAATAAATTGCTGATGAAAAATGAGTCTCTATTATCTTCTATTTCTACTTATGGAAATATTCGCGATGGACATAGAAACGTTTTAACATTCAATCATATTAAATTCATAGAATTTAAAGTATATAACTTATTAAAATCCGATTAAAAATAAGAAGTATGTAATATTTGGGTATATTTAGTTGTTTAGGTTATAAATAAATATCTAAATACAATACACAGTAACTGTCAATTCTATTGTCACAGAAGTCACAGCTATAATTTGAAGGACATTCCTCTAAAAAGTTTTCTCTGAAGCACTGACATTGATTATCCTAATTGAATAGTCCAGTGATAAGTGATTCGTCATTATTATTTCAATCATAACAGTACTACGTACACTATAGCGGATTTTACTACGAAGAATTTTTCTACTGCCTTTCTATATACAAGAAAGCCATTTAAACGTTTGTTAAAAAGTACACATAACTTCTCTATATTCTTTCAATATGGTAATAGGTAAATGATAACTTAAATAAAGGTAAAGTGTAAATGAAAAACTCACAAAAACTATCATTTAAATGAAACTATCGTGTGCAACGAGTGTGATATTTATTCGTAGTCTTATGTGATAGATGAAACCAAATTCACCCTCTAAGATGTAAATTAGAGCGGGGGTAATAGATCTTCGCCTTCAGAGAGGAATGTCATAAAAACAATGAAGGCAATCAAAAACATAAGAGCAAGTATTCCCTATTACTTAACTGACATGAGGAAGGGAAAGATTTAAAAGCAGCGAAGGGAATTTAACTCACTTAAAATTTTTAATTAAATCTTACTAAGCACTTAGTTATAGATTAATTTTTCGTTTTCTTCATTTTTCACATGAAGTTACTAGCATGAAAATTTCTTACGGAAATAAATCTAATTCGAAGAAAATTTTTCGTGCTCTAAATTAAGTCTAGCTCTATCTTAAAATGGTTAAATTATCAAAAACTATATACGCTCTTTTTCACCTATATTCAATCCATCCAAATGAACAATTAAATATAACTTTTACTTAGATTTCATGCTTGCATGTAGCCTTAAAATCACAATTCATTACACCACAATTTCCATGGTTTTTCAACTGGCTTATTTTAACTAAATGCTCGAGTTAGAAACTCAATTTATTAACTGCCCTTCACTGACTCAAACCAAAGTATGCCCAATTCACTGATCTCCTACCATATCATAAAAATTAAGAACGGGGAGAAAATTTTATTCACACGAGATTTTTAACCTACTAGTTCTTAACCTTTATTTGAGGTCAAAATCTAATGGGGTATTACGAGCGGTAATCGTGCACGCAAATGAGAAATTATCCAAACTCCGCTACTTTGCTTAAGGTCAAAAGGTGCATCTTTCCCTCTAATAATCGGGATAATATTATCTTTGAAAATAATAAAAAGCACGTCTTATACTCTGATCAAATTCTTGCTTTCTGGCGAACTCGCACTAGATTATGGAAGATAACCAAAATTTTCTCCTTTCTCGGGATTAGGTTCTATCAAAGTTCACCGCTGAAATGGATAGCAGATTCGAAAGAGAAGAAAACGTAGAAAGCAAGATCCATAAAAATAGAGAAAAAGAGTAAAGAGATGAAAATGAGACGACTTATAGTCGCAAAATGAATGGAAGGAGAGGGCGTGGAAAGTTTTAAACGGGTAGCGAAGAGATGAGAGAGGTGATAAAGAAGAGGTAGAATAGATAGGGAAGTACATGGAATCCGTGGAGATAGAGAGACATCCCGTTGTAAAGTGTTTACGACACAGGTTAAAATTTAGGGATCTGGATGCCAGTTATAAGGAGAAGAAAGAGGACGAGAGAGGAGATGGGCTGGACGGAATGGAGGCTTAAAGCATCGAGAATGGTCTTTGTTTATGTCTAGAGTCAGTCGGTGGAATGGGAGCTGGAGCCGTGTGAAGCAAAAGGGTTGGACAAAGTGGGAAAGGGAAGAAGGGAAAGAGGAATATAAAGAAAACGGATGTTAAGGAAAGGAGAAATTTTGAGAGAGAAGATGCACGTTGTGCGCAGCACTGGTAGCTGCAACGCCAGCTAGGCCCTGTGGTTAACCTACCGCACCAGCTTAAGAGAAAAGCAACGTGATGCCTTAAGATTCAACTTTAGCGTGAGAAATATTCCCATCCATCAAATTATTTTTTCAGAGTTTCGTTTCGTATTCAATCGAATCAATACAGCTTCTTGAGCACGTAGGCAAAGGTAAAATATACTGGTTTACTTTGCAAAAGTTTCAGACAGCTGGCACGGCCAAAGTACAGCCTGAATGCGAAACTTACTTTTCGAATTCGTTTTTGATAGGTTGAATATAAAATGCATACAGGAATATAGGATATTCTGGAAGAAATTAGGAGTACTAAACTTTGGTAAGTGACGTAAAAATTAAGGAACCGAAGTAATGATTGATATAATGGAAAGAGATTAATAAAATAACACTTCTACATCCATCATAGAATCTATTCTGTGGTAGAAGTAGAATTTCTTTTCTTTCTTCTTTTATATTGAGAACTACCATAATGATGAGGTCGATTTATTACATTCGAAATATCAATGGAAAGAGATCAAATAGTTAAGTAGATTCCCCAAATAGGGGAAATAGATCATTTTTATACAACAGATACGCCTGAAAATTATATTCGGAAAGTAAATGAAAAATTAGCCCATTTCTTCCATAGTTTAATATTCCATTCAACATTGAAACATAAGAAAATTTATTTTCTAAAACATAAATTAGTAAATTTAGTAGGCTCGCTATAGATGACCGAAGAGAGGAAGAATAGAGCACACGAAAGTTAATTTTCATAAAGAATATAAATGGATACTAAAGAAGAGAAACATTAAGAAACCTAACTAGATTGGAAGGTTAAAATGGAGAGAGAAATTAGGATAGAAAGAATCTATCCCAGTTTGGTTTTCCCGGAGGAGAGCAAGCGAGAGGGAGCAAAAGTGAGATGAATAAATGCTCTCTCACAGATGGATACAAATTCCGTTCGAAACGAAAAAGGAAACGTTAAGAAAAGTCGAAGGGACGATATATTGGTTCTGAGTGCGGGATTTATGTGGAGCGGATGGAAATGGATCATCGTAAACACGAAAAAATCAAGACCCGCGCATTCTGTGCGGCAGAGGGGATGGGTGCGGAGTCACGACTAGGCGCTTCCAGGAAACAGATGGAAAAAAGGTCCATCCAGGATGCATTATAAGTCCACGTTGTAATGCACACGATCGCTTGCCATTTCGAAGCCTCACAAATTGTATTTTAAGACGTACGTATTGATCTGAATCGAGCTTTCTTTCCTGCACCACAATAACCAAAGCCGTAAATTTATGGAGAAAATAAAACGGGAAAAGTTATGCGACTAGTAAAACCATAACTCATTTTATATCTCTCTTTACTATATGATCTATGTTTACTACATAATCACGTTATACCGTAATATAACAAGAATCTCGATAATTATCATATTTTATCCTCATCTCAACCACCAATCAATTTTAGACTAACGATTAAACTGGTTTTTATTTTGGATCAGATAGTATTAAGCATGACCTCATTTTAAAAATTCAGCCTCAATTCTTTAGACTGATGGAAGTTATTCAGTAGCATATTGATTAACAATACTGTAAATACATCGAACTGCACATAAATTTTAATATTTAATATCAATTGTTGGAATTCAAGAATATATAAATTTACTTTATTAAACTACTATTTATTTCCTTACCTTCATGATATTTCTATACTTCTCATTTCTCTTAATTTCATAGATTCGAAAATCAAATTAGTTATTACGGTTACGTTAAAATAGATCAATATCTCATAAATGTAGTTAAATCAATCCTTGATTATACCAAATATACCGGGACTCTTTTACTGAAGTTATACTGTTCACTAAAATCAAAATAATAGCATAGAAAATATAACATTTTTCTATTTTATAGGACTTTATCTGGTTATTTAAAACAAGCAAACCACTTTGGTGATAGAATAACCAATACATTATTCATACATTCGCTGTAATTGTATAATTTGTTCATGAAATGTACAATTGGAAACATTTAAACAGACAAGCATTCTAGTCAGTAAATAAATCCCCTGAGTACGAAATGTTATCTAAATATCACTGTAAATTCATAACTAGTCAGCGATAAAAACCTCGTTGTGTGAGTAAGAAGCGCGTAATCGCATCAACAAATCCTATAATCACCAGACGTAAATAACAGCTTCTATACAAGGCCCTCATTGGAATCTGAAATGGGATTAAAGGGAGGGCAGTTTGCTGATCGGACGCTTATTTTCCCACCCTCGGGCTTTGAATCTATTCTAGGGCGTGGTCACCTGCCAATTCTTAGTGCTTCAATAGCGTTTCACGCCTAAAACAATAGACAGCGTCGATAACACGCAGGGTATTGCTTTCGAGATAAATTCTATCGCTTTACCGGCCGATCATCGACAGGTTAAGTGAATCTTCCCAAAATTCGCTCCCCTTCGGATCCACGGGCGTTTCCGCAATAACTCTCGCGTGTTTTGTTTCCTGCGGAGTAAATTACGAGCCGCAGCGTTTTCAATCTCCTTCCGTCCAAACCCCATTCCCACGCGCTTTTCAGGTATACATTCCTCGACGTCAAAAACGACGATGCGACAATTAGAAAGTGGTCTCCTCGATAACGCGATCCCTTTTTGTCCTCTTTTGAGGGAGCCGATAAAGGCTCTTCCCACGATCGGATAAAATAAAATAATCCCCTTAACGAAACTACGCCGCTCCAAATTATTTCGTTTGGAGACGGCTTTTTCGGGGTCATGCAGCACGTTCAGTAAACCCAATATCCTTTCCTTTGTTCACTATCGATCGCAGTGTTGTTTGAAATAAAGTGTTCCCTTTTCCGTCGGCACCGTGGTCTCTGGTTGCCCGTATGGAAAGCCGCGAAAGGGACGAGGAAAGGGCGAAAAGGGTTGAGAAAGGAAAGAGAGGAGGAAAGCAGAATACGAGGCCATAAATGTGGATATCCGAAAGGGTTGTGGACGCAGGAAGGAATGAAAATAAGAAGAAAAACGGGTTGGATAAAAATAAATAAAATAGGAGGATAATAATGAATAAGGAAAGCAAATCGTTGTCCAAAATAAAATTCACAACAATTTACTATAAAAAAATACAAGAGATATCAGAAGTTATAAGGGAGTCAAGCTAAAAATGAAAGAAATAAAAAGGAATAACCACGAGGGGGATGAAGTGAAAGGTATTCCTTCTCAGCTAAGGTAAAACAAATAAGTGCCTAGTATCATATCTGAACACGAATTACAGTAAAGGGAAAGAAAGAGAGAATTAAAACGACTATCACAAGGAATAGATTTTTAAAAAGTGGATTTCTGTGAATTTATGAGAGAAATCAATAATATAATCAAAGTAGCTCCCATAAAATAAAAATAAGTTATATATAATGTTTTATATATAAGAAACGAATAAATAAACATCTAAATTTTTGCGATAAAGTACTTGTCAATTTAAGCTATTGTATCAAAAAACGATAAATTCCTGATATAATAATGCAACAAAAGCATATTGCAAAACTTCTGAGATATATAAGAAGCTGAGTACAGGATATCTTAACTATGAGGACTGTGTAATGGATGTGAAAAATTACAGTAGAAATTGGCTAAGGATAAAGGGAATAAACCCGAAAATGATTATGATAACAAGCAACTGGTAACGGAAGTAATAATAGTAGGAAGATACAAAGGAAGACATTATGGAGGTAAGAAAGATAAAGAAAGTATGGGGATACAGATAATCGAGGAGGATGAACAGAGTGAATAAGGAAATAGATGAAACAAGATGTGGCCACGTGATGGGCGATACTCATAAAATACAGACGGATGGGAACTCTGCAAATCATCAGTAGTAATAACGTAAATTACAAGGATAGTATCCATTTTATGATAAATTGGATATTAAATCATGGCATTATTATCGAGTGAGGAAAATAATGCGTCGTGCAGAGTTGAGGAAAAACAAAACGGTTAAAGGAATGCAGGATGAGAGGAGAGCGGTGTGGAATTTGTAGGGATATAAATGATGGGGTTTGCGGCAAGGTGCAGGCGGCGTGCTGAGATGGGAAGGACAGGCAAAAAGAGTGTACGGGAGAAGAGGAGAGAAACGGCGGTTTAAGGGGAAACGATCCAAATGGCGTTGATGAAAGAAACATAGAGGAATTGAGCTAAAGTACAGGGTATTCGAGAACGACTGATAAGAGGTGAGGTTTATGGTTAGGATTAGAGAAGAGAGAAACTTGCAAAAGGAAGTCTTTGGAGGACAAATAGGCGAATTATAGAGATGTGAAGGGAAATCGCTCTGCAAGGGCTATTGAGAAGGAAGTCTTAATGTATCTCCACAAACTAAAGTTGCGGAAGTTACCCCAACGGGAATTTGTATGTTAAGTTTAACGTTTACTGTCACAGAAATCTCGGATCTACATGTCGTCGTATGATTATTTAAGAACAAATTTAAAGTCTATTTCGTTCAATCTTTCGATATTTAAATACTTCCAAAATTTAATTATTGGAATTAATCCTTCTTAATAGGGATAAATGAAAAGGCAACCCAGACCATATATTTACACGGGGACTGTCTAGAAAACTGTCCAGTATGATTGGGCTAATTAGAAAAATATGTCTGCAACTTTCCAAGATTTTGATGAAAACGAATATTGGGTTAAAAGCATTCATTGATCCCATAAATGGCAATTCCATGATTTAGAATTCCATCGCCACGAAATGAAGAAGAAAAGAGGAATAACAATATTATACTTCTTCGCAGATGTGCAGTATTTTATTTTTTCGTGATACTGATTTACAACGAAGCACGATGACTTATCGACTAGCGATCTAATAATGAAGCGATCATATCATTACGAACAATTAATCGGCGTAAATATCGCGTTGAAATTCACTGAAAAATCTGAGAAAAGCTCTCTTTTGTCAAGAGCGCAGCTTTTATGATTCAACTATATAGTTTCTCGGGGTTGTAAAACCTATCCTAATCCCTTCTAGTATATTCATTTCATAATATCCCGCTGGAGAAATCTAAAGAAAAATGAAGAAGATCGCTAAAATTTGTAAATGCTTCCATGTAGCTTACAATACGTAACAGTCCTCGGTTAACTACATTGCATCATCACATCTTCTTTCCTTTCTCCAGGTAAATGCCCCCTATATGTTTTAATTTAACTCTGTCATTAACTTCATCGGTAATAGCGACTCCATGCGTTATATATTTTGCATTTTAATGCAGCAGTTTATTTTTTATCTTCCAATATTCCTGGCGCAATAAATAGAGATGTAAGAGCCAATAAATTCCGGGATTCACAGGAAAGCAATCTGCTCGAAGAATTACCTAAGGCTTCCATCTTTGCATGGCTATGACTATAGGCATGCGTTCGTTCTCTGTCCTTTCCTATGCTCTACTACAAACGTCGCATCTTTTATCCTTATTGCGAATGCTAATGATCGTGCGAATTTATAGAAATAAAACTATTTTGTACGGTAATAATGGGACACTATACGCCTAGCCTCGGACACACACAATCCTATTGATCCTACGATTGATTTTTATGTAAAATTTACGTTTCAGCTAGTATTTCATGGTAAACTGGATATAGCAGTAACATTTAAATGAGACGATATTTCCACAGAAAAGATGGTAGTTTACCTTTCGTTCTTTTGGAATGGAGTATCATTGGAATTAATATTATCAAACATTGAATTTAAGTTTCAAAATATTTCAGCTAAAACTACGACTATTCCAATTTTGCAATAGATGTAATATTGTATGACCTTCAAGAAAAATTCATCATAAGAATGTAAAAACACAAATTTCACAGAGGAAAACTAGTTTCATATTTGATGAATTTTCCAACTCGAAATCCCACAGATTCTTCCAACTGAACGATGAAATTTCCTGGTAATAATATCGACTTTTAGATAACAATTCGTAAATGATCATCTGTTTTCAATATCAGATATCGCTTTGAATAGATTTCTGATAGCCGTTATGATAGCATGTTTAAAATCTGAATTCTGCACACGACGTCCCATATTTTCAGCCCTGAGAAACAATAGTCCAAATAACATGTTTGATTTCTTCCTTTTTCCGCGTTTCATGAAATTTCCAATGTGAAATTCTCGGAAATATCTGAAGCTTTCATAAACAGAGCATTGATTCGTTATTCAACAGCAGTGTTACTTTCTACACGTGCATTTACCAATATAATGAAAAATGTTCGGAGGTTTCTATATGAAATGATACATTTTTCACAAAACAAACAGAGTAACAGGAATCTCATCCCTATGTTTACGGGAAACTCATTTTAACGGTGTATTTCAGGTATTCGAATAAAATATGTCAGTGATAGGAGATAAATAATATGAAAAATTACAGATGAAATTCTACAGAAGAATTATTTATATCTTTTGATTGTAATTTAATACGGAACAAAAACTATAAGGGAACGCTAAATAAACTTTGATTTACACAATAAAAAGATTAATATTAATATTATTACCACGTAGATGGAATATTCTGGCTCAATATGTTCCATTCTACTACTAATAACATATATACAAAATCGTCTAACTAATTCTAACGATTGAATTATTTTTAAATAGACAACCACGTTAGAAAATGTCTCATATTATACAAATTTAATTACGTTTATGTTCCACACCAAGTATTGCCCAACTTTTACTCTTAAATTTTAAAAGATTTGGAATTAATTTAAACATTTTTATTAATAAGTCTTCTAGATCCTTCACCATGTAGTAATCTAATAATTTACAATTATAGATTAATTAAAAATTTTGGAGATGGGGTGATATAAGCACAAACAAGTAAAATTATCAAAACATTCTGCAATAAATAATGAAATCGGATTGAATAGGATTGAAGGCATCGAGAAAAGAAGAGAGATCGGGTGCAAAAGGAAATTCCTGAAAAAGTGGGTCAGAAGGTAAAAAATACAATATCATGTTCGAAAACCAATATCCTGTGAATATTCAAACCCATACGAAATCTGAAAGCCAAATAAATGATGAATCTTTGATATTGGAACGGCTTCGGAGAACACGAAAGAGAGTCGGAATAAATTCGGATGAATTACGATTCACTACAAAAACTAGAGCAAAGTAATAACTTTCAAAATGGGATATATTCGATTTTAATAACTTGGGAATTACCTCGAATTTCTGATATTTTTGTTATGAACAGATTTATGCGTTACAAAAGGTCTTTTATGCAAAATTAACTTTTCAGAATAAGTGATAGTGTATAACTAGCTGAAACATTAGTTAAGGGAATACACGAAAATTAAGTAATATTACGAGCGTTAGGAAAAAGTAATTTGGTATCTTGTTATGGATGATTATTTTCTGAAACAAAATTATTCTTATAATTACATTTGTAAGAATTCGTAGTAATTCTTAGACACAGTTAGTAGTTACCTCTTTTTCAGTTTGCAATGGAATGAGTTATAAGAAATTTATCTTACCCATTTTTATTAATAAATATTTTTCTGAAATTTGGAAGTATGTATTGAAAACATTGCAGGTACTATAGCAGCAAACTATTTCATTTGTAATGAATTGCCGCACTTAAGAAGATAAATAAAGACTCTAGCTAGATAGCGCACTAATAGCTCTCAATCTCTGCATCAGTGTGGTACAGGCAATTGGTAAGAAATTTCCTTTATAAACCACAGTAGCAAACATTCCACACCGTTCCCGCAGACATTTGAATTTAATTGCATACTATTGTATCGGTTTACCATAAGTTTTCCGGGTAAGAAGTTGCACCTGCATAGCGCGGCGCAAAACCTCGAGATTTGCTGGGCTGATTTAATCCCCGATAACAATTTCCTTCCCGTATCGCGAGGAAATACATTTCCACATCTTCTGCGCACTCAATCGCGATCGGAATCGAAAGAAAATCCCGCCGAACGGGGGTAACAACCGTGATATACCGCCACCCTCCAGAGTCAATTGCGCGGGCATGAGCTACGTCAAGCGATTAGCATCGCGAAGAGTAAAAAAACACGTGAGCAACGGATGGCGGAGAGATAAGCAGAAGCCATTTGGACGTTTTTCGATGGCGAACAAATGGCTCCGTGTTCCGGAGAGAATGGTTCTCGCTGATGGTAAGAGTGCGCTCTCTTCCCAATGAATAAACTGTTTACGGCCATCGTGACAGTTTACTGCCTCAGCCTCCGGATGGTCTGTGACTCACACGGAGCTGCAGTGCTGCGGATGGCCCTCCCAGACGCTTCTGCCTTTCCAACACCTCCTTCCACTGCCACGCTCCTTATTCACGCCCATTCGATACGGCATCGGCTTATACGGTGTTTATCACCACCCACTCTCTCCCCACTGCTCGGCAAATCTCATCGCCTGTGCGCGCGGCGACTTGTTGCCGGAGAATCTCTCTGTGATCTCCGTAACCCCACTCAACGATGGATTCGTACTCAGCCATTATCTTCCTCGTACGTCCGTCCTCCAGCCAAGGTAAGTTCACGGATGGTTCAACGAGAAGGGAAGGCAACGCTAAAGGAGGTGCTCGGAAAATAAATTTTATTTTATGGAGACAGGAGGAATAAAATTCGATCTCAGGGTTGGCCGTGCCTTATATGTGGTCGAAATAAATTCTTTCCGATGAACTATTATAGGGTAAATACTGAAATAAAAGCAAAAATGTTATATTATCTCCTGTGCTAGGATTTGTCAACCTATTAGGAGTGTTAAAATAATTTCAATTACAATGACTATTTATACCATCAAAACTATGTAGAGAAAAACTCGTATATTACTAATACCTAAATTTGTCTCCTTCCATGATTTTAGGGGAAAATCATAAAATAGAAATTTAACCAAACATTATAGTCATCCGAAAATAAAAATAAGTTCTTTTCAGCTCATGCACTAATAAAAATCTCTGACAAACATGGGGATAAAACTACTAACCGCGCACCGAACACCTGCCACTGTAATCTTCAGGGTGAAATGACGGAAGTTAAGACTAGAGAAATCAAGAATTACGAATGAGTAGGGAAGATGAAATGGTTATGAACTTCATCGTATATTCATATGAATGCATACCTCTAACTATTAAACGAATAACCAAAATATTGGTCACATCAATCATATTACATGAAAAAGCCTAACGAAAAATGAGCTATAAACAATATTAGGTAAATGTTACCATTTGAAAAATATATTCAAGCATATATATAATCATTAAATATCGGAGAGGCTCCTGGATAGCCGCCTTTAGTGAAAGCAGTCGCGGATATTATCATTTGGATTTCTAAATTTTAACTGGTGATGATAATATAATAATAATATATAATAATACCTATATTCACCCTCCTTTACAAACATACAAATAAATAGCTTCATTGTAAGGAAATGTTTTCCATTATGAAATTATACATTAAATGAAAACTACACTCGAGATAACTCACGATTAATTTTGTTCTTCCTTCTGTAAAAACGGATTTTTATGAGCTGTGATTTATAATGAAAAATTAAATTCTTTCAATATAACTTAAGGTTTTTCTCAATTAAGATTCTTTAATTTTTTTTTTAATCTTTAAAGCTTAAAATATATGAAAAATTTCTACCCTTTCTTGCTTATCCCTTCCTATTTTTCACGAAGTATGTTCCGTCTCTCAAGAGAAAAGTTGAATATCGCAGGAAATTATGAGTTGCTACTCTTTTGAATGCCCTAGCATAAAACATGAATATGTCATATTCAATGCTAAGCACATTTAGCCGCAGTTTTTTTCTGATTAAGTAATAAGAAGTTCCTAGATTCCGCAGCTTTAACTTTCCTACTGAAATTCAATGCGATATTCATAAAAAATAATGCGTTATTAAAAATATACTAAATGTCAAGCCGTTCATTTACATATGAACAGTAAGAATGAGGCTAAGTACACTGCTAAAAATGAATTCGTTTTATGTAGTCAAACTTGCATTTAACGGCCAGGAGTTGACTTCAGTTGGCTATTTATTTCGTTCACTCGCAAATTTTTAACAACCCGTCACTGATGAGCTTGATCTCCTTGAAAAGATCTGAAATGTAAACAGGTCTCGAAAACGTTCGGCGTTCTCAACGGAATGATTTAAGTTTACATTTAACTCTCAGCGTGATAGACATTCTTATAAACTCAATCAAAATTCTGATACTTGCTATCTCGAAACATATGAAGATTGGAACACGTCCAACGATTTATTTTTGAAAGCACCACGAAATACTCCGTTAAATAACTAATAAGCGGTAAAAAATACTTCCCTTGTATTTGTTGATCTAGAGATTGTTATCTGTTCACACAGCGCATCAAAATATATCGCTTTTAAGTCCTTCCTTCAGTTTTCTTTCCCAAAGCCTTCCAGCATTTTCTTCCTTAGTTTCCTTGTCTGGATATGAGCGATTGAATCAAATGTAGCAAAAATAAGCTCTTCGTTAATTGCATGGTAAAATTTAAACAAACTATGACAAATGAATGGATGCCTCAGCTGACCGAGAATGTTACCTAACAATCATTATCAGCAACAAAAAATAAACTAAAGAGAATCAGCTCCAGTAATATCCATAAAGTAATCTTTAAAGGTAGGATCAGGATTTTTTACAACTGCATAACTCTACAGAGGAAACAAATCTCAGAATGCGCTATAAATGAAGGAATTTAGAGTTCGATAGATTAGACAGATTAATTTAGATAGATAGACCATTATTAGCTTTACAACCTAAGATGAAAGGAAAAAGCCACGTTGACAAACAAAACAAGTAAAATGAAAGTTAAAAAACAAGTAAAATAAAAAAGAGCGAAATACACTAAAATAATATTTAAAAGATATTCCTAAATTCAAACAGACCTGAAGAGAAATAAAAACAGCTAAGCTTAGCCAACTCATTCCATCGGAATCGATCAAAATTTAAATTATTATTATTCAACAGAATATATGGAATGGAATGAAACTCGCTACTTTTCACTTCTCGTATAACCTAATTATTCAACAGTTTCAACCGTAATCTATCTTGAAAATCACTAACAAATCTAATTAAATTTATACCATTGATAATGATATTTAAAATGTATTGTGCTAAACTAATATAATGATTTAGATTAGTTAAAGCGGGTCGAAAAATAAGCTTTAAGTCCGTGAATTTCGTTTGCTTTCTCAGTTCATCTCCTTAAAATTTCCTCTCATTATTCATACTCCTCATTTACTAGTCATCCGCTCTCTCTTTCTCTTCTATATATCCTTTCTTTCTACGCCTCTCTTCATCCCATTCTAAGCTTTCCTCTATCCGCAGGGCCTCGCTCCCCGTTACGTACAGACGCCAAATTGAAAGAACTCTGCACCCAGTCTGCGAATGCACTGGCGTCTATAGCACTCATAAACGCCGACGGGCAAGCGGCACAGACACTCCCGTTCTCTCCTTTTTCGTCCCTCTTTTCTCACCCCAAGGGCCAAGCCGAGCCTTTGGCCACAAATACACACATCTCTGTGAAGCATAAAACAACGCTGCAATGCCTCCCTCGAGTCCCCAGGAGAAGTGAGGCTCTTTCCCCTGTCATTGCTGTGTATTTTTTCTTCGGAAAGGAAGTAGGGCTAAGGGTGAGGGAGGGAAGAGGAAGAAAGAGGAGAAATAAATAAAAGGAGATTTTTCTCCTCGAAATATGGTGTTACTAAAGGGTGTGCAGCGAGATGGGGGTAGCGGGGTTGTCAAATTCTTCGAAGCGGCGTTAAAGAATCTTTATTCACAAATGTGCACATTATGGAAGTGATAACGAGGAAACAGCGTTTCCCAGAATACGACGGCTTTTAAAGATGAAAAAGTTCGAGTGAATGAAAGACTTATGAATCCGAGGGAATATAATTTACGGCTCGTAAAACAAACGGACGTGAATGTCAAAAATAATGGTCTAATGGAGTAAACTCGGGCGTAAAAAAGAAAACAGAAGCTCGAAAAACGTAGAGCGTGGGTGCAGATCGAATCTGACATTTAAAGCAAAAGCAATGAAACAGAAACGCTGATGGCTATGATTTATTTTTTAAGTCTAAGCTTCTGGTATTCAGATAATTCATTACTCATTTTCATAAAACTCTTTTCAAATTAATGATCAGATGGGGGAAATAAATGAATCTCATGAATAAATTTGGAATGCGAAAACATTTCATCACATATCCATCAGATCGTAATGGCATCAATATGCGAAGGCTATTCTCGTCCATACACGCCCACGATATATTAGATAATGTAATCCTGAGCTATGCTCAGTCCAGTGAAACTACTCGCTGACAATGGGATGAAACTGTACTCCCGATCGTTTCGTTGAAATGAAAAATGATTAATCATTGGTGCATTAAGAGAAAAGATGAGACCTGGTCCAAACACCGATGGTTCTATTAGAATTTAACGAGGCATAATGATGTCTACAAACGAGTTCTAATGAGATAAACCAATTGTGAACATGGACGTAAGCAAAGGAAAAAATAGGGGTTTAGGGGTCAAAAATATCTGAAAAATAATATTTCTGGAAAAATAACATATTTTATTCAAATTAGCGACTTTTGTTTCACGCCTATGAAAGAAGATAATACAAGAGAGAAGAGGCTAAAAAAAAATAAGAACCAACAACCTCATAATTTCAAATTCATACGTTTTGAGCTGCTAGCCCAACTGCTTCAACGTTTGCGTATTTCACTCCACAAAACACCATATTTTACTCAAAGCCAAGTATCGAATCTTCAAGATTCAGTTTATTGCACAACACATTCTGAAATGAGTCTTGGCCAGTTAAGCAAGATATAGAATTTCGAATCAAACGAATGAGAGTATATTTAACTCTCTAGTTAAAATAGTCACATAAGAGTATTCAATTTTTACCATAACCTAGGAGACCACACATAAGTACATGTACTTTAAGATAAAAGAAATAAAAAGTGTTACATTTAATAGAACCAAATTTTTCTGTAAAAAGCCTTAAATAGAAATATATTTGAAATGTCAACCAATAGATAATAAAAAATATACGGTGAAAACACTCAGAGAAATCAATTAATTCATTCTCTGGAAAGAGGTTTCTCTCACATTTTTATATGATTAAGCATTTGAATATCTTTTAGGATGAATATATTATCCTCAATATGACAGCAAAACTTAATATTAGTTTGGCTGGTTATTTTCATCTGCTAAGAAATATTACTTGCAAATCCTTTCCATTAATCATTAAAGACCCACCAGTCTTACGAGATCCAAATATGTTAATTAATGCAAATTAACATGGCCATGCAAAGGTATTCGCATGCATTCCAAACCCAATTTCATGAAAATCCATTCGTTCCAAGGCATTTCTTCCCAATTAAAATGAGGTTATGAGGAAATTTCTAACTAAGGGTGGTATAAGCTCACATTATGTTGCAAATAGAACCTATTAGAACAAGCAAAGAAAGTTCTACCAAGAATAGATACCAGACCTATTCCTAAGTAATTTTCTATTTCTGTTGGAGGCACTTCTCTCGAGACATTTCTCTCTCTTCTTCCTTATAATCAGCGTGTCGTTTGGAGACATAATGCATTAATTAGTTTTATTCATTCTTAAAAACCAGTCTTTCGTTTTTCAAGCACGAAGTTCATTATTCAGTAATTTGAAATTTTCGGTCCATTATAAACAATTTTATTTATTTATTTTATTAAATATTAAATCCTTATAAAACAGTTCTTTCTGCAAACTTTCTAATTAATTTTATCGGTTAAAATCAGTATTTGTTGGAGAGATGAGTATTATTTGTAATCGTACTTACGAGGCAATTACTCAAGATTCTAAAACGGGAAATATCCAAGAAAACCGACGGCGTGACAAGGAAAAGAGCAAATTCTGAGATCACAAAGTAAAACGCTAAGAATTGTTTGGGTAATACTGCTCAAAGAATAACTTCAGAGAGAGTTTAATTAATAAAAATATGTTTTTAGATACGTAAGACATTCAGAAGCCTTAAAAGTTTCTGAAAGGAAAATTTTTGTATTTTCCTCACTGAATGCTGAAGAAAAAACACCACCAATTCGAGGCTCTCCTCTGCCTCAATCTTTTAGAATGAATCCAATAGCGGGCTAACAAACGAGAGTGGACATTAATCACGGAAATCGTCAATCGGGTGCACGCCCTAAGAGGGACCTACCTTTCGGAAAAGGAGTACTCGTATGGTGAGTGGATGTACGTACAAAGAAAGATAAGGGTGACATGTGGTGGCGGATAGTATGGAGTCGGGACGGCAGCAGGTGACGGCGAGGGTGCAGAGGAGATTTTGAGGAATAAAAGGAGAGAACAGATGAATAGCGTTTGCGAAAGCGACGTGTGGGCGTCGCACGTGGGCTCGTCAAGAAGCAAATAAAAAGAGTCTTCGTTCTTCAATCAGACGAAGGGGAAAACGCGTGCTATAGCGAGTGTTGGAATGGAAGGAAAGACGTTTTAGGTTGTCCTTTTTTCATCCGAAAGAAAAGGGTTCATTTATAAAAAAGAGAGAGCGGCGGATGGGATGCCGCACTGACTCCTGCACATGAGGACGCTCCTGGGGGTCTCTGTCCAAAACAGATGTTTATTGTTTATAGATACGGGTAATGTTCTAGCAGGTTGAGGAAATGGAACTGAAAGAGGGGGGCATAAGGATTGAATCATTCTATGAAATACGTTAATATTTGTCTCAAATGAAATCCTTTTACGTGATGCGAAGAGGAGCAAGGTCTACCTTTGTGACTTAACTCCAGAAGGAACAAATACTATGGAGTATCATAAAATGAAGCCTGAATTTATCGAATGTTTTCCTTTCATAATAAGTGCCTCGAATCCAAATAAAATATTCAAACTAGTAATAACGAAAAATAATGAATATATACAAAAGATATACAAAATAGTATTTTGTGGCCTTACTGCTATGCTACTTTCTTACAAAAATATTGATATTTTAATCTTTTTAGATTAGGTTCCCACTCAGGTTTATTTCTTTTAAATAAAATGTTTAAACTAAAACTCCGATGAGAATGTGCTCAAAAGAGACGTATTAAAGTACGTTGGCCAGATCATGGAAGATTTAGCTGTATATTATGGTTTAATTATATGAGCCCTGTAGCCCCAACACTGTAAGGAGACCCCAAGATGTGCCATCTGTTGTTGATATAAGTTTGCCATATCAGCGGCGATGCAGCGCAGATTTACTGTTACGCCAATGACCATATAGGGCTTGTAAATCTGTGTACAAAACATTACGTCAAAAGGTGGTGAGTGTAATTATTGACTACATCACTTACCTCCATAAATTATCACGCAAGTATAAATTGTATCATGTCACTTTGAGTGTCTTAAACCCACAAACGTACTTTATGAAGAAACAAAGATCAGTCATTCCTCTTTTGCAATGCTTTGGAATGATGATGGATCATAACTGGATATGAAATCCATTATGGTTTACTGGAGCAAACATAGAACGAGGTGATATGCACTTGACGAGGTTAGGAAATATCCCTTCACCTGTTCGTATCCCCAGCGTGAAAAATCTCATCCGAAGGATTTTGAACCGTGGGCAGGAGGAAGTGGTTGGGCGTATGCGAGTAGAAGGAAAATTAATGGAGGCACTACTCATACAGAGAAGCAGATGTGCAGTTAGAATGGAGAGATAGCGACCGACTTTGGACCACGCCTCTTCTTAATGGAGCAGATGAAATTCTGTAATAAATAGTCGCCCAGCGAAAGCGAGATCGACTGTATGAAAAGCGGCGAAATTGAATGCAGCGAGCTAAATCCAACTTCCCGTTCTCACGAAATCTGTCGAAATTAAAAGCATTTCAAAGGGAAAACAACGGCGTAGAACTCGATTTCATTTCGAATCCGAGAATGAAGCGGCGCACACCTGATCCTCAATTGTTTGGAGAAATCACGTCAGGTAAATTTGCCATAAATATCCCTTACATTACCCCTTGGTGTTCAGAAAATTAAAAAGGGATATACTAACTTGCTTGTGAAGAAATCGAAAATATGACCTTATGAAAATTATGAACGCAATGACAGGAAGGCAAGAGAAATTACGGCTCATTCACATTCGGAATGAAAGACCTCCAACCATTGCCTTTTGTAGGACCGTGGGGTACAGAGCGAGAGGGTTACCGTGGGTCACTACTTAAAATAAATCCAATTTCTCATTGCAATTTTTGCAAGTTTAAGTAATCAGTAGAATATATCTAAAACTATTTGTTAATATTTAGATAAATTTATTGAACAATGATAAGAAGTGTGGAATTCAATGTTTTTTCTAGCTTTCATGCACAAAATTTTTTGATAACTTTTGATTCATCAATCTAATCAACTTCTTCGTGTTAAACTGACAAAATACATTAGCCATACGACGAAATTTGAAGATCGGAAATGTTTCTATAAGCTTATGTGGAAGTGGAATTTCCGAGGTTGTGATAATACATATTTAATGTATTTCAGCGAACAGAAATTTTATGACTCGAGGATAGTGTGAAATTTCGCTTGTCCTCACGGAAAAACTTAGACAATTCGGGTGAAATATAAGTTCAGGGATATGGTAGTCAGATAGATCTTTTTAAAAATCTTAGATAGAGACAAAACATACTAATTTTATCTGAAAATGTAAGACTTTATAAGGTGAATGGAAAGATCTCAAAGATTTGAAATTATATCATTGTGAAAACACATTCGAGCAAATTAAGATGATTGATTCGAAGAAACTGCACCACAAAAAATAGCCTCTAAAAATAAAGAAACACAGTGCATGTGTCCTAAAGCCAAAGGAAATAAGCAAACCGACCCACGCAATTAAAATCTGCCCCTTAAGAAATTAACGTCATCAAGTCGCCGTCAGAGGCTTTTGCTCTTCTTGCTTAACGTCTCCTGCTAAGAAACAAAAAATGACATCTGTACATCTGCCACTGCCAATCATCCTCTTGTTCACATGAGAGAGATAATGTGAGCAGCTGTAATGATACTTGAAGAGTAAGTACTTGTGAAGAGGAGAAAGGGAATCAAAGTAAACCACAGAGTGAAATAAAATTCAATCAAACGTTAGAGATGAGCTGGCTCTCTTCACACAGCCTCCGCTTTCACCGAGTTTTATTCCCGAAAACATTTTCCAAAAGGCATAATTTCGTTGGTGATTCAAGGAATAGTTAACTTTCCTACGGTCAGAGAATATACTACACATAGAAGTTTCTTCTGGTTCCTTCTCATGGACTCAAACACAATTCTCTAGAGAATGTGCCTTAGTTTCATTTTCACGCAATGCATAACAGAAGAATGGAATTAAGCAATTTAACGTAATTTAAAAAGTTAAAGTTAATCATTATCGAAAAATTCAGATTTATTATTTAGAAACTAGGATTTAAAAGTCATACTTCTTATGAAGATACGTCTTATCTTCTTAGATCAATCCGTCGTTGTTTATCTGATTCTAAATACCATCCTTAAGTTAAAGATAAATTTAATTAAAAAATATTAAATCGATGGACGAAGCCTTGACTTGGTGGAACTCCATACTAGGTGAGTATAGAAATAATTATGCAGAAAGTTCCACAAGGAATGATTCCTTGTGGAACTTTCCCCATAGTTATTTATATACTCACCTAAAATTTATATATTATCCTTATTTATATATTATCCTTAGCAACCATCATTAAGAGTTCACAAGTCATAATAATTACTCATTTTTACATTGTGCGACTATGACTGTCATTCCAAAATTTCCAAGTACACCAACTGAATTGTTAATAACAAAGAAACTAAGTAAATTTGACTGTTTCTAAATTTTATGGCTTACTCTCTACTAGAAAAGTTTCAGGACATATCAAAATTTTATGCATATTTTGTAAAATTTCTACCAATGATATCCTTGCATACCAAATGTATTTGAAGGAACGGCCTCACTGGAGCATGGAAAGTGATCGGGTGAAAGGAAAAACTCGGTTTAACGGGAATAGAAAACAAGGCTTAAATGTTGCTAAGCTAGTGCTAAATATTAACCTCCACTTGATTGATATATTTAAAAATCCGTGAAAATGTTTCATTCTCAATAAAATTTTCATGCAGTGAAATACGTTAAACAACAGAATACAGTAAAACTCATCCCGCTTAATACGCGGTTTTCTCTCGTCCGAAGTCCATTTTATATGAAACACATGAATAAAATACCGCTTAAGACGCTCCGCTTTCAGATGATAAAATGGATTTTTCCAGTCTCAATATGAACTGAAATTCGATTTGACAGATTGACCACCTCATTTTATGGACCAAAAATTGTTACCCAATGTGAATCTCTGACTAATATAGCAAACTAAAGAAGTACCATTTACGTTTTATGATTTCAAGTACTTTAAAATTTGAATAGCCAAAAACATTCCACCTTCTTTCAATATGTTAGAATCAAAAAGTCATATCCCATATAACCCCGCTTATAACCTGGTTTTCACTCAATACCCTGATATGGAGCGTCAGGAGCGGGTTTTACTGGAAGAAAAACGTTTGGTGTTGGGGATACTATTTATATTCGATTAATTTGCGGTTTAAGTAAAAAATATTTGCGCGGAAAAGATGTAGCCTGCGAGCCGTAGTTTAGAGATACCAATCTTGGATGGTATCTTTTCTGCCCATAAACCGAATATATTTCTACAAATTCTTATGCCGCTAATACTTTGAAAGTGAGTTTCCAATTGTGCTTCTCAGATGCTGATTTGCGCATCATTTAATCTTTTTATGATGGTCAAATTACAAGCTCAGGTAACAAGAGGCATTATCACCCTTCACTAAGCCATCGACACTCCGTCCTCTCGGAATGCAGCAATGAAATCAGGGCTCCTTCGATGCCACCGCATCGCATTTCTAACGCCCTCGACGCCAAATCCTCACCTGTGTCGTATCTGGACCACTTCCTACGCACTCCCACGTAGCCATCGGATGCCGTTGCTAGGTTTGCTGCCATTCTCGGAATCAAGACCCGCAGGCGGGGGAAAGACGGCTGCCAATTGGATTAAGCCTCATCCCAGGCCGTAGTGGAATGCCGGGACATGTCCATGCGAAGTGATTAGGATAGGAGATAGGAGTTTGCATGCGAAGGATCTGTAATCTTAATAGGATAAGGGGTCGAGAGGACCCGAAATTGAAAAAAATATGATTGGGCGAGACAGGGACAGGGCCGTGCTGGTTTACGTGTTTCCGATGAAAATGTTTATTTTAGGATGAGGCACCCTTGTTTCTCGAAACGAAATTGAATTTGCGCTTTACTGGTAATTACCTCAGGCTTAGAGTGAGTGATTCCATTAAACCTGATTTTGATTATGCTTCTAAGAGGTAAATTCGCTGCTAAGAAATGCATGGAAGGAACGTAAGATTTTTAAAGGTAATTATTCATTTATTCGCTGTTTTTTACCCTCCTATTCATTCATTTTTTTGAACTGATATTTACGCCTAAAAAAATGAGAGCGAATATTACTTTTCAGACATAACAGGATTTTGTAGTTTTTTTTATAGATTTATGCTAGTAAATTTCCTAAAGTATATCATGATTTTTCCAAATATAATAATAATAAACTGCTAGCTTTTTAGCACCACATCTGTAGTAGACTATGCAATAGTATGTAACTAAATTCCTGAATTATTTAACAAAGACGTTGGGATGGATTGAATCATTAAGACAACCATAGAATTAAACGCATACCATAAATTATATGCCAAGTATGTGAACAAAGTTGTACATATTATATTTTTAATGCAAACGAAGTGTTTTGAACTTATTTCACCATTTGAAATGGTTAGTAAAATAGTATCCTTATTTTAATTACTACTGAATTACTTACCTTTAATTGAATTTATTAAATTGGTGATATTACTGCGAGAAACTTTCGATGTGATTTTTTAGCGCTAATAAAATGATTATGAGATCTTCGGATTTCTACTTTCTTGTAGTTCTTAATTCCTTCATTCTATAATATTAAATAAATAACGTCTCAATTTAGGTATTTTTATTATAAATTGTACTATTTTCTGTAGCCGATAAAATGAAAAGGCGTCCTTTTCCTTAAGAGAGAAAAGTGTATCTAGTTTAGAAATCACCTCAACATTAATCGTAAAAATTCGTGGTAAGTCGCCTTACCCAAGATACAGACTTTTTTTGGATAAATTAATGGCGTTCTTATCGCTCACTACCATATATAACGCTCATACTCCAGATGCGGCGTAAGTAATGCGAAACAGCATCGCTCTCTGACTTTCTTATCGCTCCAACCGACAATACGTTTAATGAATCCTAGTTTCTTACTTGCTCGCACACGAATTGTGCGAAAGTGGGTTAGATAACTAGTAAGATTAACTTTGCGATGTTTAAGAGGTTCAGAGGTTACCATTTAAAGTTTGTCCTTTTGAAGTTCTTATGAGATATTAGAGGAATATATTTACCGGTTATTTTACAATTATTTTGATTAAGATCCTTTAAAATCCATGTGACAATATAGCATAAGTGGTAATTTTAATTGTATAAACAGTGTGTCTAAAATTTGCGCTGAATTTAAAAATCTCCAGATACTACCATTACCGCTATCCACATAACAGGGCCAGCCCGACAAACAGACTGAGCGGGCCTCTTTTCCTTACTCTGCTGCATGGACTAAAATCAGGAGTTGTAAAAAATATAAGGTAACATATGAATCACATGAGAATATGAATTTTCAAGATAGCTCTAAAACGAGGCAGAATGGGAAAAGGAAAATTCTTCTTTCAAAACGAATTCTCTTATACATTTCATAATGATCAGTTGCCGAATTGTAGTTATGCGGCAGGACGAATATTTTCCTGTTCTTCAGTTCTGTATATTTGATGACCAAGCATCCATAGAAATATACCTGAAGATTCTATTGCATTAATGTTTTCAAACAATAGTGTTCTCTCATAATCACTCCTTAGAATTATTTCAATTCAAAAGAATTACAGCAAAGTTGCAAACACCCCTCGATTAAGGCGTCAATATACCTTGGACCGTTGCTGCAATACACTGATTCTATAATTGTGGCTACTTTATGAATATAATAAATAATAAGATCAATAGGAATAATTTGATAAATCAAGTTGGATATCATAGAAAATGTCGATTCTTCAATGATTTCTACGTCATCAAAATGTGCTACAATGCGAATGCAATGATTTTCTCACTGCTTTTACACCTTTCTTCTCCAAGAAACACGATAATTTACTTTAATCATTCAATAATAATCACTTTGATAGCTTGGAGTAGATTGGCTACTTCTGAAAATGAAAATTTCTCGCAATGAAGCCGCAATTTAAGGTTCAATAGTAGGATAACGTGGAATCCATTTTCGACGAAAGTTTAATGGTATCAGCGAAATCAAAAGAGCATCAAAGGAAGACGGCCGACTTTCGAAACCGCGAATTCACCCGAGTTAAGGTCTTCCATGCGTGTGGTATAATATCTCTCCAACTTTGACGGTGGTCTCCGCAAATGCACTCAAAAGCTGACCTAATCCGTCCTATCTCTTCCTCCTCCAATCCTTAATCTATCTTCCCTCTATTTATTCATCGCCATCAACATCCTTTCAGCCATGCCCACAAAAGCTCTCCCAATCCACTTCAACGCACATCTCAAAACGACCTCGGGTCTCCTACTATCAGGGTAAACTGGCTCGAATCCAATTTGGCACGGACGAGGGAAAGGATTGCGGAGAAGACGATGGAGGGGAGGCAGCTGACCATCCGACCCACCTGGTCTTGGCGTTACAACCCCATCCTTAAGACACACACAGCCCAATATAGGGGAATTCCGGAGTGTGCGAAAGGGGGTGACGAAAGTGTTCAAAACCACTCTCCGACACCACCCACGCCTTTCATACAAAGTATCCCTTTCATGACGTACAAGATGCTCCGTTTAGCCGGACGTCCAATATCTCACCCCTGGTCACGGAGAGAGACCGCAGGCTCCCGTATCGCCTTTTTTTCCTTGGCCAAGGGATAAGGTCAGCGTATGCGTGTCGGAGCACGTGGCTGTATATTGGGGGATGGCTCCATCGGTGGAAAAGTTATATTGATGACCGGAGAGGCGCCCTGAATGTTTTGGGAATACGTGGCCGGTCAAGGTGGGCGTGAAGATTGACCCATCCGTTTTACTTTCTCGAATACGCGATAAGAAAGTTTGATGAAGTAATTCGACCTTACTGAAGGTAGTCCAAAAATAGCCTACGCGGGACCTTTATGCCGTCCCACAATTACCTCACTCATTCTTGATACGTAACATACATGTTGGAATGTATCAAAAATATCCCTTATAAGCTTAATTAAATTTAAATAAAATACATAGGAAGAGTATAAGCATACCGGAATATAAACTGATTGAATTTGACCAAATATATTTCATACGAAAAATTCTACCCATTCATTCTTAGATGCCGCTGATGAAATGGTAGTATCTAGTATCACCCAAGATCCTTGACCTCCCACATTTCATACCCTATTCAATGAGTTAAATATGTGAATAAAAGAAATGAAGGATCCTCAGTCATATTCTAAAGAAATAGAATACTGTTACATTTTGATCACACGTTAGCACACACATATAGACAGTTATAATTGGAAATAAAACTGATTTTCCAATTTAATTTACTGCTAGCGAAAAATGTAAATATGCTACGAGTTAAATTAAATCGTAGTTAAAGATCTTTTATCATCTTGCATTACACGGAATATTAAAACTTTTCATAGTCGACTTCTGGGTCTCATTTCTAAAGCGTGTTTGTGGTTCACTAAGCTATGCATGAAACAATGATGAAATCTTGTAAAAATCTTGGTACTAAAATTTATATTTCACATTTTCCCCATCTTTTATTTTTTATCTTCAAGTTGATTTGATTGTTGTATATCATGGATGATTATAACATCGACTACTGACAATTAAAATTTCCAAATAATTTCATCTACAACATTTATTATTATTAATGCAGGTACTATTTACAGCTATATAAGGTTTTATTAATAACTTCGAGTACTTTACGTAAGTAGGCTTATGATAAGTTGTTCAACCCAATCGTTTCGAAATAATAATTAATAAGTTATACGTTAATTACTTGGGGATATATAGAATATATATTTTTTTCTAGATTAGAAGAGGAATAATTAGAGTATTTCACTAAAATTTGAAATTAATGATTACAACAGAACTAGGATGATAAAGTATATATTAATAAAGTTGAGGATGAGGATTTTGTGTTTCCTAAATTCACATCAAGTGTAAAAAGTATCGAGGGCGTTGAAAAAATAATGGGAACGAAAGAATCTTAAATTTTTTTCAGAATAGTTTCCTTGAGCTACTTCAAGAAATACACGCAACGTAGAGGAACTAGAATGATGATTGATTATCTCGAAAAGTCATTCGAATCCCAATCAAAGGACATCTATATTCAAGAGCAAATTATTCCTCTCGTTTGACGATAAGGAGCTTCATTAAAAGCACAACGGCTCAACGTGTACATTCAATCTTCCGTCGCGTGCCTGCAGCGCTGCCAATTACAAAAGGATAATAACGATACTCCCGTTTCTTTGCCCGCCCTTATTAAAAATAAAAGAAGTCTTTATCATTCCGCATCATAAAGCAGAGATACATTGGAAGAGGAAAAGAATTGTGAAAGCAAAGGCGCGAGAACTGGAAATTACAATAACAATAATGACATCCGTAGAAAAGTCGATGTTGCCCCATGACCTAGAAACCCCAGCAGAGCCCCTTTTGAACAGAGTTGTGACCTCGAGGAACAAACCAATGAGACATAAAATACAGGAAAATTACTAAATGGAATAAGGAAGGGAAAAATGGAGAACTCTCCGTAGTGAAATGTATCGCAAGAGCTATGATAAAGAGGCATTAGTATTCCATGGATAAAATTGTACCAATAAGCAGAGAAGAGGTCTTGCATTTTTTTCATTCCTCGGCTCAAAAAATGCAGTGACTTCGAGGCGTATTATCCTCGTTCTTTGGGTTTCTTACATGCGGGAATTATTCTTAGTAATGTAAACGAGCGAAGGAAAGAAGACCTCGTTAAAAGATAACCTCTCACAGCAGACATTCAAATGAGGGCTTTTTTCCGGAATACTTCAAAACATACCAAGAACAATGTGAAGATAAAATACACCGATTATAATCCCATTCCAAGCCTAGAGGCTTATAGAGGCAGAAATCTAACAGGGGTTACACAGACATCGTTATATTTGTGTGTGCATCAAAAGTAGAACTCATCAATAGAAAAGATCTTTAGTATATCTCCTAATATAATGAGGCATTACGAACCATTGAAGTCCTTAACAGTTTCAATCTTCAATATTTTTTGTCAACTCATTCCGTTATTAACTTTATCTCAGTCGAAGTTATGGGCTTAAATGAAAGTCCTCGAGCATCTGTACTTTGCATTGAATTAGTTTGGAAAAAATCGATTCCTAGTTTCCCATAGAAATTAATCCTCAAAAGCTGCAGAATCCGTATGAGATAAGAAGCTTTTTCTTTTCCGAGCATTTTGCACTGAAAATGCAGCAATCGGCGATTGATTTGGTGAGTAAAGGGAAAGGAATTTTTTATAGAGATTGAAATCTTCATGTACCTAGTTTTAATGTGGCATTACAACTGTCTCCTCCTCTTACTCTAATATCCCTGTAAATTATGCATGATGTTCTTTTTCTTACAGTTGGCTCTCAGTAGTTTTATTGTACACCTAGGCATTATTTTATTCTACATGTGTTAATGTTATTTATTAGTGTTACTGGAATATACCCGTAATTCCTTCTTTAATAACTTAATTTAATCGTAATTTCGTATTAAATAAACTTTAATGGTATGTAATGTTATATGAATAATATACTTAGTATTAATCTTCCGACATATACAAAGTTTATTTAGTTCAGAAGGTATATTATATTTTACTTTATTTCTTCTGTTAATTTCGACTCTATGAAAAGGTACGTAATCTATTACTTATTCAAGTGTATCTATTACTTATGCATACTAATGATGTGTTTTAGGTATGCACCAACTAAAAGTAACTTATAGGAAAATATGTTTACTGCAAAATTTTATGAAATGCCTAATGTATAAGTTTTATTGACGTAAAATATACAATTTTTCATGTTTTCATGTACTGCCTACGAGAGGTTTTTGGAGGGGTTTCCCTCTCGTTTTTTGGCGAATGCCTGGCAATGTTAAAAATCACAACTTATGTTATATTGCCCCCGTGACATGCCACCTGGTGAGTAAGCCAAAACCAAGGCAATAGATAATTTAAAACGTATTATAAACAGTAAAATTATAACAAAGTGCGAGACTCAAAATGGAACGTATAATAATACATAATCACAGAAGAAATATGCAACAACGCTAAAGAGAAACACGATCATTAAAGACCGGTATGCGGACCATGATAATTTGAAATTAAAGATGTGAAATTGCATTCCATCTGTCGTTTTCTAAATAATATCCATACAATAAAATTTGCTGGTATTTAAAGTAGCGGGATAAAAAGATATTTATTCTTCAACTCTAAATAGAAAGAATATATTAAAGCCATTAAAAATAAAATAATAAGTCGCCCTTAGTGATGCTTAACATCTGAACTGAATAACACAGTAAATGAAATCATGAAACAGGATTTATGAAAAATTTTCTTCCACGTGCTATAGGAACGTAGGACCCTTTGGTCTAGCATTATTCGATAGTATTAAACCTCTCAATTGGATAACGTATAAAAAAATATAAGAAATGCTGCATGAGAACTTAAATTTGCAGGAAAGATGCGGATTTTCTAAAAATACCTGCTGAAGTACAAACCAAATGGAACCAAAATATCTATTCTTCACGGAGAGGTATACCGGTATAAATGGTGCAAGGATAAGATATTCTGCAACCTTTTAAATGTTACTCTCCCATTTCAGGATTCAACTCTACGAGAAAGGAACGCATCAATAATAAGGAGGAAAGTGTATTGTTTACAGCAAACTCGAATGCAGCAGATCCGTCCTATTAGACAAAAACGCGCGACCCCCATTTAAAGCTTCGCAACACCACTCTGAGAAACGCATCGCCCATTTCCTTCAGTATCACTTCCTCGAAAAACGGCACACGACCACTTTTTGTTCGGAGATGGCATTCGCGGACGTTTTCGGATTCACGCGGAGAAGAACCCGGTAAGAAAAGAACTTAAGAGCATGAAACTCCTCGCAGATGGGATCATTCTTCGGGGAGAGAAAGGTACTTGAGGAGAAAGAGAATATCCAGACGCGGAGCAGATGATGGAGTGAGGAGACTAACCTTACATTTCGCGTCCTTGCGAGACGATTCCCCATTACAGATGCGCGGATGGCGTGAAATGCGACTTACACAGAGGCTTATGGAGAGAGCCCAGCTAGCGAGTAACAAAAGAGCATCATCAGGCGGGGAAGAGTTACACTTTGATAGCTCCTTTTAAGATGACGCTCGCTCTAGAGAGATTCTCAAAACAGGAATCCGAAGATGGTTGCGAAGTGACCGAAAAGGACGGCATTCTTCCACATTCTCTGGAAATATGGCACGGGAGCATCCTTTTCTCATTCTGTTTTTTGTTTCGAAGGAATCCGACCTTGTGAAAAAACGTTGATCCGAAAATGGCTTCCTCTTCTGTTTTCGGACGACATTTCTTCATCATCTGAACGGGAAGAATCGCTCCATTCACAGTCTCTGGAATTTAAGATGAGAATTGCCTCGCGCGCGAATGTAGACTTTTTTTGGGGTAACTTTTAATTTTCGTATATGAATGGGATACTCTTCAGCTGCTCGTTTTAAAATGTCTTTGTCATTGTGATATATATGTCGCAGTCATTTATAAATCACTGAAAAGGCAAGCCATCCTCGTGATTTTTCCTAATTGCCCTTTCTCTATCCTCCGTGACTCATCTCATTCCTTGAAATTTGAATAACTTACCTGAGTTTCCTGAGAAACACAGGGCATAATTAGAAAAGCTCCCTGGAATCCTGTTCAACTTCTATTCAAACTGTTTGACTTGCAACACATTCAATGGAAACGACTTTGTAAGACCGAAATACGGTGCTGGTATGAGCATTATAACTGATCACAAATATACCTTTAACATCTTGTGTATAAATACGAAAAGCCATTGATATACAGGTTTTATGTTGATGGATTATGAATATGAATAATTGACAGATTATAACTGAATATGAATAATTGACAGACATAACTCAGGCTAAAACTCCGTTATCTTCGTTTTATCATTTGAAATAATGTCGTTTCTAAATGGCAATTGTTACAGTATTGTACATTTTCATCCCAGTCATGGGCCAAAAAAGATTATTATTTTAGCAAAAGATAAATCAGTACGCATACTTGTTTTCCTACAGTAAAGTTTTTCTTTTAGTTTTGCTCCTTACTTGGAAATATTGTTCCAGCTAACTGTACAAATTAAATCATTTGAGAACACTTCTTTGATTAAGGATGAGTTTAACTTTTAATTCAAAGGCAAATTAGAGCTCTTAAAGGTAAGAAAGTCATCAACTTTAGTCAAAAAGCTCTAGAATCAATTTCTATTAGGTAAATTGAAATTAAAGCTTCGAGTAAATGCTTTTTACAACGAAAGTTATTTGGCTATAATCCTCATAGACTCATTAAAGATAATTCATTCAAGGAAAACCCCTGCAGATGTTTATGGGTAATTGCTCATAATACCATAATAAAGCAACGCGGTATATCTAAGTTTTTGTATTTCACCATATTTGGATTTTGAGAGAAACTTAGGAGTTCGTCTAAGACAATTGAGTTAAAATAAAACTTTAAATATTTAATTGGCAATATTCCACTACGATCATTATGATTTATGAGAATAGTAGAAAAACGATTCGCATGGTTTTCAATTTGATCCATCACTGAAGCATAATGTTTAAATATTTCATAACTGAAATTCGCTACTTCACCCCAACAGGCCACAAAGAAAGACATAAAAAGTTGGAAACTTCGCCCCTGTTGTAACCTCAAGACAAATTTTCCAGCAGATAGCTCATAAAACAACATTGTGACCCAAAAAGGATCATAAAACTCAAACTTTAGGATTTTTAAGGAAAGGCGGATACATACTTCCATCTTTTGAAACCAATCTTATAGAATAATTTTTGGTCTGAATGCTTTTTTAAAGTTACTTCATCGTGGGTAAAGGATTCGGGGTAAATGAGCACTAAAAATCGTGCTGCCAGGAAAAATACTTAAAGATACACATACACAAAGCGGAGCTCGAACTCGGATCTTTTACTTAGGGTGAATGCCCTCTAACATAAGTTCTATCACGTTCTCGCGTATCGGTTTTGGAAGCCGCTCAATAAGTGAAACACCTGCGTTTGAATATTGGTCTCGCAATATTTTTCTTACGTCCGTTTTTTTGTTGGGTACTTTATCGCCAATGTTTGCTATCAAATGTATTATACAAGAAGATATCATGGAATTACGTCAGGTAAAGATTTTTACAATTTTCGAATTCTTAAATAGGTATAAATAAAAAAAACAACTATTATGTGTATTTACGGAACTGTACATGGTGTTTCAAATTCACGAAATGATTTTTAAATATCTAGCCTAAAAATGTGTTTTGAAATGTCTCAATCAATATAATTCTCCTCCATAAGGTTACTGGCCTTTATATTAGTTGAAAACATATGTTCCTCATTATTCCTTTCTGTTTTAATAGAAGCACATCTTTTCAAAGCCTTTCAGAATTCTCTTTTCGAAATCCCCAACTGTGAGATCCTTTCATTACTTCCCCCTCACTCTGCTATCGGTACGTGAGATTCCTCTTTGATAACTCCAACGCTTCAAAGGAAACTGAGATTCACGTTAATTCCATGGCATGATTATGAGCCTCCAAGGATTGAGCTCAGGTCTGAGAAGTTCGGATACCTAAGGAACAGGAAGAGAACGTCGATGAAATACGGCGTTTGATTAAACGCACACAAAAGCAGCCGCTCTGAAATACCCATAAGTTTGGAATTTTATTACTCATTTTTCAGCTTCCTCTATAACTTTCGGCAACGTGATCAATGCCTGGAGGAATAAAATCATTGGAATAAAACAAAAGGGGTTTATTGTAAACAGTTGTATTGGAAGCTCTTAAATGATGAAAACTTCTACTTTCACAAACGATGAAAATTAAGTATTGATTATGTGTTTAAAGAAGCGACGAAGTGAAATTTGTTTGATATAAAAGCAATCTATCTGTATGAATGTATTAATAATATAACTAATTTCACCAACATTAAAATTATTCATTTAAAAGAATAGATAATCTTATCTCGTTTGCAATTGCTAACGAGATAACCAGTAAACGAAGAAAAATGAAAAAATTAACTTTCCATTAACTGAAGTAATTTTTTCGCATTTACTTATACGATACGGTGTTAGAATTCAAAAATAACTAACAAACATTACACCAAACTGAGAGAAGGAATTTCATTATATGCTACCGAAATTAAGTTAGCACATCCATCCGTTATAAAATTTGTAGGAAAACGTGACTCTATATTTTTAGCACATCATAGCTTAAGTATAGTTGAAAACAAATTTAGCCTTGAAATTATGAAAACCAGTTTCTTAAGGCTCATGAATACGCTTAGCATAAGTTAAAGATTTGAATTTTAAGATACCAGGTACAAAAATATCCGATTCATAATTCGTAAGCTTAGCATTGTATGTTATTTATCTATTCGTTAAAGAAATAAAATTAAATATCCTGATGTTCATGAAGAAAGATATTCCTAAGAATGATATCTCATTCAGGGTAACTTAATTATGAGACATGTGACAGGAAAAATTGGCATAAAGCTCATCTTGAGATTCTATTGATGTAAAAAGACTGAGTTTTAATAGGATAGTATGTTTAAAAAGATGTCATAAAGTTAATAACTTCAAAAATTTTAAAAATCAAAATATTATTTGTTCATATCTATCAGTTGTGAATATAATTTTTTACCTTTTGATTACATAGAGGAATAACCAGCCTACATGTGCACTTTTCTCATAAAGGCATCGATCAGCTGCAAAATGAACCCCATAGCACCATAAATCTCCTTCAAAAATCCTCTCAATTAAACCGCTCCTTATCGGCAAACGAGGAAGAAAGCGCACTTTGATCGGCTTTGAACAAGAATCCCGCTGGCGCAAAATACGTTCCAGTTTTTCCCCAACGCTGGTCATTACGTCCATTTACCGAACGAACCACCTGTCCGAGGAAAAAGGGAGCTTAGATCTTAAGACAACGGCATCTTATCCGGCAAATAGTTGAGGAGATTAGCGTCTTGCGCTTTGAAAAAGAAACGCCCGCTGCGAGGCTGATGGATTGCTTGGAGGCGCGCGGAAGGAGTAACACCGCCTCTAACACCTTCTATATATCTCTCTAGGCGAGAAAACTTTTGCCGAGGAAGGACTCTGAGGGTGAGACTGAAATCCTTTGTGGGTTTACCAAACCGCTCACTCGATTATCGTGACGCCTTTGTGTTCATTAAAAGGAGTCATTCCCATTGGTTTGTTTCGCGAGGGCTGTCTCTCGAACCTTTCTCCCAACTTCCTACGCGGAAATTAAATTCGTGCTTTCTCCCTATTCCTTCACCTTTTCCTCCGTGCTTCCTTTTCCTCTCCGTCCGCGGGACTCGCGACAAAACAAAAGTTTTCTGGCCTTTGTTACGTCTTATGTGCACGTGGTCCGGGAACAATAAGATCCCTAGAGTCCGTGCCTTCTTTTTTAATCCTTCCTCCCGCCGAAATCTTCATTATTTTTTATCTCGGGAGAGAATCTGGAGTGTGAAGAAGTGAGGGCAGCTCGCTTTCCTCCATTGTTTGGGAGGAAAGAATGGGCGATAATGTATTCGCGTCAGGAGCTCACGGAATTGGACATTTTTCACAATAATTCGGCGTCTTATTACTAGCTGGGACGGATTCGTTAAAGAGAGCGCCGAGTGAGGCTTTTCCCACAGCTAAAGAAATTAGTGGATTCCCCATTCGAAACTGATGATGGCGTTCTTTAAATTGGAATAATTTCGGTGATTCCATTTCGTGTTTTCTTCTCTTTCCCACCAGAAGGCACCCTCTCGCGCCCAGAGATAATTGTGAATTATTTCGCTACGGCGATTAATCTGAATTCAAACATTATTCTCTTAATGTCCTCGCCCGGGAAGGGGAAAAATTCACCTGATTAAAGCATAATGGGGCTATTATTATTCGCAGGTGGAATTAGTGATTCAATTACGAAATCGTTAAAGTTAACCCGTTAGCAATTAGGGTGACGCGTTCCGTTATTTTAGGAGCGTGTTATTTTGGGGAGAAACAATTGCCTTTCCTGGGGCGATGTATGCGAGACCTCAACGTGTAACATTAAGCGTCCGTTTCATAAATAACCACCCAAATTCCGAATGGATCCCTGTTTCGAGGTTACGCTCCAAGGAATTAAGAGCAAATAAATTCTTCCAGATGGAAAACCATTTGGTGGATGAATAATTCACATCCATCAAGCGGTAAATGAGTGATGATTCCACAGAAAAGGCAACAGCGAACCGGATTACTAATTGTTTAAACGCTTAGATAATTCAAATTCTAAATTTGGTATAAACACAGTGTCGTTGACTAATTGAGTTTCTTTTTGATCCCCAAGTGTGTTTTCAAAACTGTTGGCAAACTGAACAATGAACAAATTTGGAAAAAAAACTTCCAGTTTGAGTCGTCACGATTCATTCAAAGCAATTACATGTATAAAAGATGATGCGAAGTTTGCAGAGAGCTTCACGGTGACTAAGTTCGACGACCGCTCTAAAAATCGCTCGAGGGAAGGATATTCACTCCGGAAGCGGCGTCAGAAGGAAGGATGGCCTCATGACGTCATCGCGTCAGGAGGGAGAGAAATCCCACAGACCGAGACACGGGTCTTACGGACTATCGCCTGGGCGGAATAATAGCAGGAGACAAATCGTTCCGGAAATGATTAATTACGGCGTCTCAGTGCCACAAACTATTCTTCGCTTTAAAAGCACGAAAGAGAAATGGCGCCCTTAAATTCCATCCCTCCCAATGTCTCTTCTGCGTCAAACTCCCTGCATTTCCAGACGCACTCTGCACCCTCGTAATCCGTTTCCCCACTCAGTACTCTGTTATTCCTATTACTCGTTCCGGCAAATGAGTTTTTCCACAATAAGAGCGAATAAATCACAAATTTACAAAGGTTTAGCTCGTCTCAGGAATGCTCAACTTTTCGGGCTTGCTTACCCCTTTTTAATCTGGGGGACAGCATTTTCTTATATTACATCCATTAAATATACTTTCAATTAAATTAGTTTTGGTTGCTTCAAGTTAACGAGAAGTAATTGAAATTTCAAGGACAGTGGTAAGAATAAATATACGTTATGTCGCGCACTTAGGATAAATTCTAAGGAAAAACGGACATAAAAAAGTCAACAAGGACTGGGAATCGAATCCAATACTTTACCTTGTCAGTTGGCTGCTCGATCAAACTATGTCCTGCCATGTCGTTTTGGGAGACATTGTACGCAAGGGTAAGTGGTTCATCCGACTGAGCGTAACGTCCCCTATGGTCTCTATGGTTTGATTGCCAGTTTGTCGGACTACTTTCATTTCAGTTTTTAATTAAAGTTTATCACATCCTCATAAAGCTGAAAAAAGCCAAATTTGATTGTAATGCCCTATTTCCGCCAATTTCAGCTTCATAGACCCACAACGCGTATGGTATTCGCACCATAGGAACGGTTACTTTAATATACTGTTTCATACTAGATTATTATTCAACTACATGACTCAAATACATAATATTAGAAAGTATTTACGAAACACATCCGATATATTTCCGATCCCGTTTTTCAAATTAATAATTTTCTATTTACAGAATTTTTCGCTCTATTTTGTAAGTTAAGGGTAATAATCCAAAATTTCAACATGATTTTTAATTTATATATATTTTTAACTATTTCTCTAAAGTAATGCAAAAAAGTGATTCCTCATAGTCCAGGGTGTATTTATACCAAATATAAATATACCATGTGATTTGCAGATACAGCCAGCCATTGAACACTATTTTAATCTCTCATAATACTACCCTCATACTATAACCACTTAATACTTTCAACCCTACTTCTCTCAATTACCCTCTGTCCCGTTGCATCCTCCTTAGCTCTCTCTACTTTTCCGATTCCCTTCTTTCCATTATGTTGCAATGTGAAGTAGCATCTATCCTAAATCAAGTTATAAAAGTAGTAAAAATGATAAGTATTCGATCCACAAATTCTTTGAACATAACAGTGTGATCGAGAAAAGTTAAGAAGCTGTGATAAACATATATATTATGTCTATATCAAAAATTTTAATATTATGTCCATTTCAGATTTAATACTGCGGTATGTATGTAATCCGAATCAGCATCTATGATTGTCTTGTAATGAATCTCCATTTACAAATCCCAGTACCTCGACGATATTTATTTTCTCATTTCATTTCTGTTTCTTCCTCTAATAGTTTCCTTAGAGATCATAACAAAGTAAGAGGAGTCTGACAATAGCAGATATTCGAATTAGTATCATTCAGGCCTTTCCTTCCTGGAAATTTAACAGAGCTACATATTTAAAGCGAGAGAAATTATAAATTCGGTACTTAGTAAATTGTACCTCGGACTCAATGATTAGTTGGAGAATTGTTTCGAGATGTAAATTCGAGAGGATAACAACCTACATTTCGTCAATGAGACAGAGTCATTTTCCCCTTCCTTACCTTCTTTCTTAATAAATATTTATTTCCACCACTTATGCCTATTCTTCTTTTCCCCTGATGTCTCCAGTCGACTCTGCCCATCCCAAATACTTAAAACCATCCCCCCTGCCTCTCCACACCCCCATTATGACCAGCCCCCCCTCGACATATGTTAAGCAGAAAGAGAGCGGAGATTTGTGGGGTTGATGGGTGCCACTCATCATTTGGTGAGATAATGAAGGATAAAAAGGATCCGAGGAGAAAGAAAGGAGATCGGGAAAACATCGAGCAGAAGTGCTGGATTGCCTCGCGAGGGACGAAAAAACAGAAACAAAAGAGGATCGTTCAAGTTGATGAGCTGGAGAGAATAGAAAAGGAGACGAAAGGGGTGTGTGTATAGGGTTCGCGCGTCCTGGATGTTTATACATGCTTCAGCGCAGTTTCAATGGAGTTGTTTTTCTTCGCGTGGCGCACGCACACAAAGGGATGGTGCGTCGACGGCGTCAATCTGGAAATTTGGAAGCGGTGTTTGCGGTGTCCGAATATATAGAATGTCTGGGATTTCACTCGGACCAAATTCGCTGCGAGACGACCGCTTCATTTACCGCTTTCGATCTCTTGTTTATGCTTTTCCGGCTTAAGGCCCTACACGGTTATATCGGAGCTGTATAGCGACTTCACGGAGAGCGTAAACTAAAGGATGCGATTAAGTCATCATAATAGTTGTCGTTTCCGCATCGAAAACAATTCCTGTTTCGAAGCTTCGGTTTCGAAATCATAATTTACTGCTGTATATGCGGCGTCAATGAGTTTTTAAAGTAGGAACCTAGTGTGATATTATGACAGGCATCTTCTGACAATAAAAAGGCAAGATTTGATAGACCCTCTGCTAGGTATGGTTAAGACATTGGAGATTTGACGCTATGAACGCATTTCATATGCTGTTATAATACTTAAAACAGAATATCGTATAAACAATAAGGAAAGGTTCGTCGGCGATTAACTTCACGTTATAAGGCTACGGATTTAAAAAATCTACAAATAAAATTAATTATATACTAATTTCCACATGTATGTCAGGTCCGTGTTATTGTCTGTGTAGGGGATCACCTTTAACATATTATCGATACTAGTAATCAAAGAAAAAATAAAACTGTCTTTTATTAAACACTCTCCCATTACAGTGACATAAACAATAGGGCTTTGGAAGAAACATTTTCCTTAGATGTTCAGCTATAAGAAGAGAAAAACCTCGGTGAATATCACCTCGGTGGATATACCTCGGTGAGAATTTGTAACTAAAGTAAATTACATATCTCCGAATCGTGGAATATTTTTGCCTTTATCTAATGATGTTAAGGGTTTTTAAAATCATGTAAATTTCAAACCATAAATCAATAACGTTCCTTAGTCCCCTCTACATTCGGAAATACATAGATCACCGCTGTGGAGATGTGAAGTATATTTGATTAAATTTCTCCAAGAAGCGCAGAAGTTTATCGTTTCTCATAACATCGCAAAAAGACGACAGATTTCCAATTCTAAGCTTGAAATTTCATTCAGATTTCCAAGAATTGGTATCTAGGTAATATAAACAATCCAGAGCGAGGGCTCGCAAAAGTAATAACCGAAACTTCGCCCCGGAGTTCATGTCAGTATTTTTAGAGATTGAACAAAAAGTTATGACACTTCGTTCGCAATGACTGATTAAAAAGTTCTGGGAAATCAGGAGTTCTCATCAATCAATCCCCCTCGCACGCAACCTCTGTCTCCGCGAGGAAAAAAACCCGAAACAGAAAAATGAAAATATCTACTTCCAGAAGCGGACACAACTAACCGATGAGTCACCGACAACATCCGTCATCCGGTCGATCGATATTTTTTCCTCGTGTTTTCCACGGCGGACAAAAAAGTTCACCAAAACCTCATCCTTTAACCTCAAAACTCTCTCGGAAGCGAAATTAGTGAACTCTCCGAAGACGAGACTATTGGAGGTTAAGGAGAAGGAGCAAATATTCCAAGGCGAAACAGGTAACTTCTGACAAGGGAGAGTAGCCCGCCTTGACAGAAGGCTTTCAGGCAATTCCCTTTCGAAAGGCAAATATTGGCCATAGGGTGGCGCCACGGAGTCTGGGGCGGGGCGCAAAGGGTTTGTACAGGGGATAAGTAGGAGGGTCGAAAAAAGGGAGGAAGGGGTTTAAGGGAGGGTGAAAGAGCACAAGGGAGCAACAACACACGACTGGCACGCACGTGTATCGATCAGATCGCAGCTGAGAAAGAAGGGGGAAAAGGAGAGAAAGGTTGATTTTTACGAAGGAGGGGGCGTGGCAGGGGAAGCGGTCGGAAATAATACTGAAGGGAAGAAGAGGTGAAAGTGGAGGTCTAAAAACAAAGAGAGGGCAAGAAAGAGAAACAGAGGAGAATTAAGGGAAGAAATAGGGAATGTAAAATAAAGAGGATTATGAAAGGGGAGGCCGTCTTGGTGGTTAGCGTGTCTGGATTCTAATGAGCGAGTTCGAAGGCGAATGAATGTTGCGGAGCGCAAGAAATGACTTTAATTGTGGAGTTGCTGGCGAAACAACAGAAAAATTAATGAAGGAAAGGTGGAAGAATTAAGGGAGGGAGGATTTAAAATGTCAGAAGTAAGTTGAAATGAAAGGGGAAATTGGCAGAGGAATGAGGAGCGTAAAACAAGGGAGGCGAGGAATATGGAAAGATAACATCGCGGAGGCAGGTAGAGCTGGATCAATAGAGTAAGTGGAAGTAAAATAAAACGTAAAGTATTTGATTCATGATTAATCGATGAAATTTATTTACTATGTTTTAATGGCGTTTTGGCTGTCGGAAGTTGAAGAAAAATGTGGTCTATGGAATATTTTCCTACGTAATTATCATATATTTCTTTAGAATAGAGAGATTTAAGAGCCTGAATTGCTTATCTAACAATATGAGAAAAATTTAGCCTCATCAATGCACTGAAATAATTTAAACCTTTAACTATTTATGGTCCCTAAATTAAACTGATAAAAAGTACACTTGAGACCAATCCTAAGAAATTTTTTCGATCATTTAAAAGAATTTTCATTCCTCACTCAAATCTCACATCCTATGTGAAACGAATGCGAAAAAGATATCGATTGTATATGACTGTCGTTCATAGTGTTAGCAAGATAAAAGAAACAACACTCACAATATTATGTTTCATTGAAAGTCTACTGTTAAACTACTTTTTCTCCATCCTTGAGTTTAAATAGAATAAAGCTGAATTAAGACAAATATTTTAAATCCATCACTATACAGAATTTTCTTTTATTTTAAGAAATCTTAGTCAAATACCTCACTTCTACAATATTAAAAATAAAGCTGGAAATACGAGCGTACGATGTGTAGGGTGATGAGCCATAAAGTGATAAAATTCTCAAGGAATTTGAAGTAAACGATATGGTTTCAAAATCAAAACTGGCTATAAACGAATAACCTATGAATTACAATGACGCAGTTCTGAAATATCGGAGCTCTTTCATTATTAACATCTTAAGGAAAGAAATTACATCCGTTAACTAATCTAACAGGTAAACTAACCAAGTAAAATATCCTTCAAGGTTACTTTTTTCCATAAACGATAGAATTAGAAACTTTAAGCTCAGGTGATTTTTTTTAAACTAGCGACTCTCGGATATTAATTATTACTGCATTCGTTTACTCTTTCTAGTATAAATCTCAGAAAGACATACTATGTCGTTAAACTATCTTCGCTTGAAAAGATAATAGTATAAAAGAGTTGCAAAGGATAAAAACTTTGATCAAAGGAAATGGAGATTCTGAAGAGTAATACGAAAGAGAGCTTGAAGATCCACAAGTCTCGGTTTTTCCTTTTAAAGTAGTCAAAATCACTCGCGACTGAGATAAATTTCAATGATACTATTCACATGAACTAACTTAATATTTTTATATATTACAAGCAAAGAAAATTATTTGTTACATTCTATGACGAATTGTAGGATACGTTATAAAACGACCTTTTGCTATAAAAGCCATACATACAAAATGAATATAAATGGAAAAAAAATTAATCACATTCGAAAACGTATGCAGGGAAGACAAAGTAAAATTTCTCTAGATGACGGGATAAATTTAAAAAATCAGGAAGCCTTAAATATCTATGATTTTTTCAGTCGGATTAAACCATGAAATCGGTGATTATGAAATGTCTTTCGTTAAGAAAACACTAAATGTTAAAAATTATTACTTCACAAGATAAGCCTCCTATTTACCTTTCATCGCAATCACATCTGTGCACAATCTGTACACTTATTTATGATTTTAGTGGAATTATAATAGATAATCATAGAAAAATCTTTTAATTAGATATCCGTGCTCTCCTATACTGTTACGCCTTACTTAGGCTTTTGATAGTATACAACTAAATACTGAAAATATTTTGGAAAAATTGTAAGAATTTAATTTGGGACTATATCCTTAAATACATTCTGGCGAATAGATATTAAGACCGATACTAATATAAATTGTTTACATATCGAGACCCAGTGATCTTAATTATCGATTCTCTGTAGTAACATTATATTTACATGAGGTTCTAAAATTTAACATGAATAAATAATAAGCATATCCAATATTTGGTCAGGGGAATGTCCCTCTCGCTTGGGATCCACGCATCATTTCAAGCGCTTTTAATTGGCACTCGAATAAGGCTCGGTAAAACATAATTTAGAGAATTTCTACCAAATCTGCGTTGAAGCTCTTTACCATAGATAAATATTGACTTTAAGGTAATGAATTTCACAGTTTTTCCCTGTGGAATCGGATGTAATTTCCAGAATCTATGTTATTAAAATCAGAGGATGAAATTCATATAATCGTAACTAGCCACTGTTAAAAGCTCTCGCCTTTATTTGATTACACACCGTATTTACACAGCATCTCATTTCCGTCTTCTCATTTTCATTTTTGCCGAATTACAGTGATGTTGATTTTGTCGTAATTGTTCCAAAATTTCTAACCGTTACAGATAATAAACATTAATAGATAGAAAACAATAATTTCAAAACAAATTCGTACTCAGCGAATATAAGAGAATAGTAACGCGAAGTCCTTGGCGAAGAAAACATTCAGCAGGCATCAATCAAGCTATACAAGCGGTTATTACAAGTTTAAGATTTTTTCTGGCATTCAAAAATATGACATATTAAAAGTCTTAACCTTCAAGTGTAAGACCTCTATTAAATTTAATCCCAATCGTTTACACGCTTTAATATTCCTAAGTTTGAAAAATTAAAATAGGAATTATGATGACAACAAAATTTTTCGTTCACCATTACGATTAGTGTTCTACCATTCAGCGAGTTCATATTCAATATCAATATTCATCATCAATAGATGAGTAGAATGATGGAATAATATAATATCTCTCATATAACTGAATCGAAGAGCCATTACAAAAACCAAACACCTTAATTTCCTAAATCCGATGCAAGATCGTGATGATTATCCATCAGTTCTCTCAGTTAAAAACATCAGCTGTTGGTAGAGAAAGAAAATCCGAAAATGAAAAATAAATTTAATCCATTCTTAAATTGATTCATCCAAGAGAGCTAAGCATAAGTTATCTAAACTTTCGCGAAAAGGTTGTGCAAAAGATTGAACACGCTGTGGGACATAATGAGAAAATCATAGAAAAAAAGATTTGAAAGGGAAATAGGATGACGCAAAACCGATGCGAGGGCAACGAACGAAATAATAAAGGCGCATGCAATTAAAAGGAAGAGAGGTGGTCCGTTTCCAATCGACTTGAGCACAAAGCATTCCCGTCATCACATATCGACCGCGAGTGAGAGTGAAAAAGAGAACAGCAGCCACAGAGAAAGACGCATTTTAAGACCTTTTTTGCCTCAGTTTCATTTCATTCCCCAAAGTTCAAGCGGCTTTGGCGATAGCACGGATTCTATACAAAACAAGCGAAGCGTTTCGGTCAGCTTAGGAACTCGCAAAAACAGAAACATGAGCACGTTGAAGGTGTCGAACACAGGAACTGCCGTGCACTGAGGGTGAAGGAACAGTTGGGTTATTTTTATTGGAGATTCCATTACCAAAGGATGGAACAAAGTCGCGGCAAAGGGAGTTGAAAACGCCAAAACGATGCGGAACGAGGAAATTGCATTCAACTGTGATCGAGGTCAAAAGATACGCAAAAGTTCTGCGAACTGCAGATTCGAAGCTTCAGAAACATTCAGTGGCCCATCATTGGTTAAAAAGAGAAGCGACAGAATTTCGAAAAGTAGATAAAAAATTTTTCAATTAAAACAGAAAAGAATAAAATCTTGATGTCATTTTTTATGAGAGGACTTGATTAAAAAAACCAAGATTGCTGAATTGGGTCTATTAGATTATCCAATGACTAATTTCTCTTGTGATTCTGGAAAAGTTATTATCAATGAGATTCCCTTTTCCGATTCCCACTGATCATTTTTCTGCATAGAGGAGGAGATGTTTACTTTTACTCATAGAGTCCGATAACTTTGAAAATTAGTTCATCCTATTGTATAATGAAAACCCCATCGATGCTTAACATTCATTATCTAATAATTCTCAAAATTTTCCGCTAACATCGCATATATATTCTGTCTCAAAAGTGCTAAATTATGAATCAAAATAGAGGAATTCCAGAAATACCTCTCATAAATTCCTTTAAAATTATAATTTTAAAGGAATCTGATGGCATCTTTCCGCAACAGAAGGCTAACATCAGACACATCCATACTCGATGCAATGAAAGACGGAGAAGACGAGTGTTCCGGGATGAAATTAATTAGAACGAAATCCAGAGCGCGTTCGAAATCTAAGAAGCAAATATTCAAGGCGACAAAAACCGTTACGAGACGAATGTCGGAATGCATTAATACGGATGATCAAAAGTATTTCCGAGTGAGCTAGAGATATTGATCTTGAAATGCGAATAGCTGAATAGAGAGGACGCAAACTTTTCCTTTCATTATTTTTAGGATTTTGCATTACATGGTCACAAGGACTCAATGGTTTGCTTACATTTGATATGATTTCAACTGCATCATGAAGTCAAAGTTAATATAAAAATGACCTGAAAGAAGAATTTATTAGCGGGGAGAATTGCTAAAATAAGGACTTGACCAGCAATTGGTATCAGCAAAAATCTTGTACGTACTGTCATGATACATGATTTTCCAAAATTATACCAAAAAGTATATTTTTGAACGAAAAAGTTATCCATTCTATAAATTATCAATTATATATTTCGCTTATTGTAGGTTTTATGAATTGTTTTACATCTCATAGATACAGAATTAAAATAAATTGACAACACGACTGTTTTCCGATATTAAAGCATAAATGAGTGTCTTCTGTATGATAATCACCTTAAAAATGTATTTCATTACATTAAAGCTCGGTATGTTTATCTTATTTAGCACATATCTGTAAATGTCAGAATGATGTTTTTAATTATCCCAACTATAACCTCGAGATCTTCAATGACTTCGTATTTTTTTGCACACGTTTTCAATATTTTAAAGAACAATTTTATTGATTGAAAATTAAACCTTATGTTTATGATAAGTGCATAGAAAGAGCGTAACTATATTATTGAAAAATTTACTAGCTGTAGTGCAGCTATAAATAAAGGAAGGATAAAAAATCCTCGCGATTACTTCGGAGCCAGGGCATTTTAGATTGAAAATAATCGACTTTGTTTTTTTTTCAATTCCCAGCGTCAACGCTAACGAGCGCGCATTGAAATAAATTCCGCAATTAAATGAAGCATAAACCCTCACGAATCATTGAAAGTAATACGGAATGAGATTAAGAATAATCCAGACGATTTAATTTAATAAACACTTCAGATGCACTTTTTTTAGAGCGCCGTCGCACCGCAATTAATTCAATGCCCTCTCTCAGGGTATGGTAAAGAGGGAGAAATTAAAGTCCCTCCGGTTATTTTTATGAAAGCCTTCCTGCCATTTTTTCTCAATCACTTTTCCTTAAGGTTTATGTTGAGTATGAATACATGTTTTGAAGAAAATGCGCATTAAATAAGTACATTCACATATATTACAATTAGCAATCGCGAAAAAATTAGGCGGAAGGCGCTAGGGGCGGTATATATAAAGGAATTCCGAAATAATAGGAAAAAGGAAGCGGATATTTGGAATGCGGGGTCAAATGAGGACGGAAGGCGGGAATAGTGTCTCGCAGTGAAATGGGGTTTCAACGAAACTGTGGAGGAGGAGAGGGAAGACGTGATATTTGTGAAATGGTGGGCCCACTATTCCGCAATGCGCACGGAACACTCAGCCTAGATTGACCCTTCGTGCGCTATAATAGAGACTTTGCCTCGATAATGTCCTTTACACTCTTCTCTTCCCGTCTAATTACAACGTGACCATAGCCGGAGGGATTTTTTTAATCTTTCAACTTTTGTCAGTTTATTGCCTCCGCGGTCGTGGCTTGAGTTTACCATCGGTTCATTAGCAACTGGGTGCCGTGATGGCTTACATTTACCGAGGTAAATGAACGGAAATTTGCTACCTAAAATCTACTTGCTGACATAGTTGACCGGGTTCTCTGCATTCGAAATGAGAAAGATTGAGATTTCAGTTTCTATTTGCGATAGGAAGCCAGCGACCTATCGTACACCACTACAAAAACCATCATACCCCTTATGTTATTAATATCTTATAGATGTCAAATAATGAAAAATGGAAATCCGGATGTAGATGTTGATCTCAAAATTAGACAATAAAATGTTACGTTTTTAATATATACTTTGCGATAAAGTCTTACATTACATCAAAGACTATGCTTTTACGCTACAGAAGCTGAAAAGAGATCTAAGAAAGAAGGGAAGAAAAAAAGAGAACTGAGAACTTATTTTTCTCTGGATATCTTCCAGACCCAAACAATGGATTTGTTTTTCCCGGAAAGAAATGCTGTAGATATAGTAGAGATGGAATGAATTAAGGAAACAACGGGTTACATAGAGATTACTAGAGGAGTATCTCCTTTTTGTGAATAATTCACCGGAATATTATATTTTATATACTGATGGTCGGTCAGTGATGCAATTATAAAAACCTTAGGATTAGGTACTTATCCATGGGGTATGCAACCACATATTGCAGTCTAAATTTCACCTTATTTATCTAAATTGACAATTTACGAAACTTTAAGATAAATGAGAATAATGTAATTCGTAATCCAATATTGAAACTGTACTTTCGTAGTAAGAAGCAGATTTTAGTACCTATATCATTCTGACACTATCGTATTCTACAAGAACCGGTTCGGAAAACTCGGGAAATTCTAGAAACCGGTTCGCGAAAACCGGTGCGAATCAACTGAATTCAACCGTTGCTGAAATTTAGCGGTTTCGTAATAATAGAAGAAAATCCTGACATGATGATATCTCAAATAACGTGAAGAAAAAGCTCCTCATTTAAATTTTTACAGCTTGCTATTCAAATTGACTTATCGGAAAGCTAGCTCGTAAAAGGTGATTCGCAGCAATATTTTATTATATTTTAATTGAAGAAATCGCAAAATCTGAAAAAAACTGGTAGTGAGATCGATAATTGATGTTAATTTCAACAAGCAAAAACATGTCGTTCAGTGGTGATAGGATCCGGTAATTGTACAAAAAATTAACTTTCAAAGAAAGACTTTCTGGGAACCTTAAACTATAGCAAAATTAGAGCGAACTTCGAACCAAAACAGAAACATAGAAAGTTGGGATCAATTTTTGAAGAGAATATGACAGGAAAATGGTTAAGAAAAGACGAGGGGGAAGGTAAACTAAAGAACGAACTTAAGAAATTATGCATAAACAATGTTTCTGTCGAATTAGCTTATTCGATGACTGCAAGCAAAGTAAGAAAACGCAAGGCACACATGAAGGGTCGAAAAGTTTATTTTAATTCCATAGAAGACAAGTACGGCATAAGATTTTAAAAAACATTTTATGTCTTTGGTTTTTTAAGTATTTTGTTAGCTATGCACATTTGAGAACTTATGATTGCAACATTCATAAAATACCTTTTAATATCAAAATAATACTATTGCCTTACATTAAAAAATAAAATAGAAATTATGAGACAATTGATTCAAATATCTATGTGAAAGTTACTGTAAATTTCAAATCAACCGTGAATATAAATTTAGGGGAACATGACATAAAGGACGTCCCAACAATTTCGGAATAACTTAACGTTAATAATCAATTACAAATTCACACCGAGAAAGGGAAGGACTTAGCTGAGATGGATGAATGGTACACATGATTTTTATTAACTTATTATAGTAGAATATGACGAGGTGAAACTCAGCTTCCTCAGACAAGACGGCTTCACGCATCTCTATGCAAGCATCGACTGAAACGCAAACAGGTGGATGGTCAAGCGAAAGAAATGCAAAGTAGCATCCTGTCAAGGAACTCCTACACTTCATGTTAAATGCCAACAGGAGCCACCTACCATTTTGACGAATGACTCAAAAAGGAGTGATAAATGTTTTCTGCGGGAATAATGGAAGTGAACATAATCGCTTTCAGCTCCTTTGAAAACTATCTGCTCTCCATCAAACGCATGTGAAGGTAAATATCGCCCATATTCTTTTCCTCCAGCAATTAAATTCATTGAGCTGTCCATGTATGGACGTTTACATTGATGTATTCTTCCATTCTTCTTTATGGGTTCGGTTCGCACAAATGCTTTGCAAACAGTCATTCCAATTCCTTACAGTCTCATGAGTTTTCGTAAAATTCAGTAGGAATGGCCATAGTTTCACGTTGCTAAAAACTATTTGCAATAGGCTAATTATATCATATAAACTATGAAAGTGCAAGAAACGATTTTCCCATACAATGGGAAAAACATTTTGAAGTTTTCTTAACAAGAGCTTAATAGAACTGTATAATCCATAAAGAGCTTTATTTTATGTGAATTACGTAACAAATTCTGATATGAATTACTTGTACTACTAAAGAAGTAGATGTTCCAGGACTCATTGCATGAGTTTCTCGCTAAAACAACCCTTTTAGCGCCAATTCAATCTGTTCCTTACAATCTGGAGTCCAAAATTCCTAATACCCCTTTCTCTCTTTAGTATCATCTCTTTCGATTATTCTCCAATCAAAAAAGTAGATATTATAATATTGAAGCTGATGAAATACTATATTGTGCCTGAGGAAATTAATTAAAAAAGCATATATCTTTACAGTATACCATGAATCGTTTTCATATTTTCTGTAACTCAAAGAATCCTACAACATCAATAATAACCATTATGACCATATATAATAATAATGCATGATTTTGCGTGGGATGGTAGAAGCCTTAATGTAGTGGAAGTCCATAATATTAATAAATAGTTTTTTATTTGTGTATGTTTTTATTTTTATAAACTTTATGTACTTTATTATATTATTATTTGAAAATGTTATTTTAAAAAATTTGTCATGTTATCATAGAACTCAAAGGAAATATTAGGTTCAATCAATTTACGTCACTTGTTTATCGTATTGATATAGCTCCGTCTACCTCTATCAATAATTTCTCTGTGAATTGATTTTACCAATATTTCTGAAAACCCACAGCAAACCGCCTGACTCTATGAAATGACCCACTATCGAAGTGAATATATATTTATTTAATGTGAAACAAAAAATAAACTTATTTTTCCTTTTGCAATAGAATATTATGGTATTTATCAGTGTGTTTTTACATATTAATTACGAAGTTATTTTGAGACTTGTAGAAAAATAGATGCATACGACATAAATACCACATTTCTCTTCCATTTTCATCATACATACCATTTTTAATATCTCATTGTTATTTGACAAGCGAAAAATATTTCCTATTTACATGAATTTACTGCATATAAATGAGTGAAAGAGCATGAGGGAATTTGAGCGAATAATATGAGGTGAATATTTTGTGCAAATAAGCCGAATTACATCATCTATTTGCTCTGTTGTTACAAGCCATTTCCCACACATTGCGGAACAATTAGCGAAATGGGCTAATAAAAAAAACAACATCGCTCCAACTCGCTCCAAATACTCAAATAAAACTTCTAATACCGTGTACAGCGACATTGAGGGATGTAATTCGATGGGAAATTATTTCGCAGTAATTTCAAACAACAACCGCCGAACAAACAAAAAGTACCGAATTTGCATCGGCGAATAAAATGGGACGCAAATTATTCGGGGCAAGCGATGGCAAAAAGGCAAAAATCGCAATTTGGCGGATCGAGGGAAGAAAAACATGAACTCACCCAATTCCAGGGCCCCGATGTCCAACGCCGCCGCCAGCAAAAGCAGCACCGGAAACAGCAGGTTTGCATCCCCGGGCGCCATCGCTTTCGTTCGCCCAGAAAAAGATCTACTATCACGCTCTGCTGATGGAGCGCATGGCCGTCACTCTCACACACACTGAACACACTGACACACACGGAATCCCCGATGCACTCAGGTCCGGAGAATTAAAGATAAACCCTTTTGCGATTTTTGTACGAATCCTTCCGCCCGACCACGAATATTCTTCGAAGGGACTAAAGGAGACAGTTTCACTTCAAACACTTCACATTCCAAGCGCACAAGCACATCACATCTTCGGCGATGCCCGTCCTAGTGGCAAGTCATCCATTTTTCAACGACGAGGCGGCGAATATGACCGATCGACCGACAAGCTGCAGCTTCGTAGAATAATCTACGGAGGCACATGTCCCTTTCGCTTTAGAGGGCGCTTGTAGACGTCCGATTGAACCAGAACCTAATTGGCCATTCCAGTTGGTCTCTAACCCTCTCCATCTCTTCCTTCCACGCTGGAAGTCTCTGTCATCTCTTCTCACGAGTCGTTAGCACTTCAGCAGAGGTTCCCGAAAACGAAAGAGCGGAGATGAATAGAGACAAGAAACGTAACTTATCAACTTGCAGACGAAAGGGAATCCTCACCGATGGTAAACTAAGCGATATGGTTTCTAAAGCTCCCACGCTAATTAACGGATACGAAATTCTAATTTTACGAGTCTTTTTTCTCTCGTGTTTTTCTCCTATATATTATAGAGGAATGTTTATTCGCAGTCGGCGGGAGATCGAACCCAGAACATGGCATTCGCGCTTTTTGTCCGGAGATGAACGTTTGGTTCCGTGCGAGACGGTTAGGCGGCGCTGACGATATCCGTGTAGCACCACATTATGAAGCCCTGGAGGCTTGTCATGACGACGGGTGCATTTCCGCGCCGCTCAACGTCTGCTCACGCACCGCTGCGACGGCAAACCGCGCCGATGCACGCCTCAGGAGGATTCCAGTTGTGAGCAGCGCTGACGTCATAATGAACTTCCAGCTTCCAGGTCGGTTAGTTCGGCTTTTCAGATGTCCGGCGATCGACGAGCATTCAACCTGAGGAAAGAGCAATAGCGTTTAGGCGGCGAAAATTGAAAAAAGACCATCACAATCACACATAATTGAATCGCGTATTGCCTACATTTAGGGGGTATTGAAATGAGCATGCAAGAAGTGGACGCCCGCAGTTATCGAGCGATGCCAAATTTATTCATCAAACACTTAATTGATGGATATCCCTTTCCAAGAGCTTTAGTACTCGCAGATGCAGAGATATATTATCGAATAGCATTTCCGACCTGATGTTTTGCAAGATTACACATTATCATGAATACGATTATTTCTCATGATTTTCCTCACTTACATTGTGACACTTTCTCTGTAGGGAATCCAAATTCAACAGAAATAATTCTTGGAATGTCGATAAAATTTAAATTTGGAATGTTTCTAAATAGAATATATGGTAGAAAATTTTACTAAATGTAGTGAGTGACATGCTGAAGTAACTTGAATTGAAATTATGAAGTTTTTCATGATCATTATTAACCTATTGTATTGATAAAGACAAAATGGAAGTTCGAAAATAGACTGGAGATAGATTCATACTGAAATAGTCTTAAATCGTCCTCCCTGTTGTCAAGCTAACCACTCGACTAGTTTATCTCCTTAGCCATTGTCAATAAACGAGCCCATCATCAATGGTAGGCCGAAAGAAAGCAGCATCATTGATATATGTATAAAATAATAAATTTGCATAATTGAATATATTAATAAAATTAATTATAAAGTCCACATTAATAAAAGGTATGGTACTTGAATTTATTTTCCAACATCTGCCATTAATGTTTCAGAATTCAGACAATTTTCAATCTGTACATGATTTCTCTTCAACTGCATGACTTGTAATGAAATTGATACGTAAACACTCTCCATAATGCACGAACAAAATGATTATTTCTCATACTGTCTGAAACAGTAATTTCAGAAAATCGCTCAAACGTTTATGGCCAACCGAAAACAACCTTCTTCGCAAAACTAACTTTAAAGTTCAAAATTTGGTGATTCAAAGTTAGGGAAATAAATTTTTGCAATGACATAGCAGAGATGGAGATTGTAAGGGGTTTTATGAAACTTTTACATTAAGAGAATGGCAAACTAAAATTCGATTCCCATCAAAACAAATTTGCATGTTTTATCTTACATATTTATACACATTTATAAAAACAAAATCATATTTTAAAGCAACGGTACAATTACGGTTCATAGTTCAGTATATACATTCTTATCACTTTATATAATTCCAATTTATTTCCTAACAAGATTTGAAACTAAACATAATTTAATATTATAGTAATAAATATGCGTAGATATAGTGATGTGTAATTAAATGCCTTATTATAAACTATTATAACTTCTAAGAAAAAATTATGATTTCTCATAGTTGAAAAATGTATGTAATAAATTAAAACAGTAGACTTGGAAATTTCTTTGAAATAGGAAGCTTAACGCTACATGTCGTATCGACTTTTCTTACTCACAAATATTTCAAATAACCAAATTATCATGGCAAGAGTAGAATCGATAGTAATTTTGACTTGTATAACAATTTTTTTTCTTAATCTGCTGAAGAAGAAGAATCAGTCATGTTCACTGCGCGATGATGAAGCTTAAAATTTCGTTAAAGGAGATCATTGAGATAGCAGTGACCAAGATATTTGAGAAACCCCTCAAAATTACGGATCTCTCTCGAGTTAGCGTTTATTAATCAATTTTACCCTAAGAAGATAAAGATCAGGTATTCGGTACTTTTAATTTTCCCTCAGATTTTTCTGGACATACTTTCGGCAGATTTCCGAAATGAGAAAATCGAAAAACCGTCTACGAGACAGGACTTCGATAGAAAATCTGATTAACAAAGTCTCGGGCCAATTATACGCTCAAGCGGAGGAAGCCTTTAGAACAAGAAAGAAAAACCAATACGTGAAGATGACGGCTTCGAAACTAAATTCCCGTCTTATAACGTTTAGCTGATATCCTTGAAACTAAGAACGCACAAACGCATAACTCCACTTTCTCCACTTCATTTATCCCCCGAGCGGTCTTCTTTTCGAAGAGAGAATGTTTAAGGATGAGAGAGGATGTGAAATTGCAGTGAAAGTGTGCTGAAGTCATCGCTTTGAGGGTGCTTTCGCTGTTTCCTTCTATCTCAAAGCAGAGAGGGGATGAGATGGGACGGAGAAAAAGGAATCAAACTCTTAAAGAGAGGGGGGAAAGTCACGTGCTCCGTATATAAAGAATATGAAATGCCACGATGCAAAAAAAAGATGAAGCAACAGCGCCAGCAGATGCAGCGGAGAAAGAGAACTTTCTTCGAACAGCAGCGCAGCGGAAGGACGTTCAGGAGATGGGAAGAAGAAAAAAAAGACGTAGAAACTGCGGAAAAAAGGAACATTTATTCGTCCACTTCTTGGTTTTATAAGGGACTGTGCACAGGCGGAGGATTTTCCGAAAGCATTTCTGCAATTTCAATAGAAGAGACTGGAGGACGTCTACCCTTGAGGGAGGAAATATAAATTTACCGCGTCCCATACTGAATGCATGGAAGTTTTTATATTAGATATTCATCTTCAGCGCATCTAATTACATCATTCCGTTCAAATAGCTATGACTAATAATGAATTGCATGCTTTTTTCATTAGAGCTCCCTTATGTACTGAAGTTCAGAAGGGACGGTTATGGTAAACAGTTTCATTAGCCCCGATTGAATGCCTAAGCATACCCACTTCGTTGTGCAATTAACAATCTATACAGCCGTAGAGACTATATTGGCTGCTGTCATGTGGTTTATTACACTACAAAGGTACAGGAGAGAGTGAGTGACAGGCAGTTTGAGCATAAACTGCACCCGAAGCAAATTGATATTTTGAAGCTAACATGGACTCTACGGAGTATTAACCTGTTTGTACGTAGAAATCCCAAAATCTAATACCTTCATTTTGTAGTGTATGATGTATTTTTCAAATATCTACAATAAAATAAAGAAGTAGATGTTATACCGTTCGAAGGCTTTTTCCGAAACGTTGAAGGGATTTGAATAATCCATTTAATTTGGGAAGTAATCCTACAACCGAGAGCTATCATTGAATCTCAATTGGAAGATCGGAATCCAACCGAAATGTCATCTAAGCCATTCTTAACTCAGCTTATCACTTTACATCATAACCCAGATTAAATTGACATTTTTTGTTCGATCAGATTAGTCTCCTCTTTATGACAATCTAGGTAACGAAATACTACCGATAAATGATACAAATTTAAGAGTAAAACGATGTTAACCTACATCTGGGATTAAATTACACTTTGACCGCTAAATTTTAAGGTAAAGTTTGACATACTATTTTGAATTCCTATTATTTTGTTTTAAATCATCTAAAGTAAATATTCAAAATACTTTGTGAAGCTAGAAGTTTTCATCCAGAACCTTTCAATTACAATTAAACCACTATGATCAAGCAAATACCGATACACAATTTAATCAGCTTTGAGAGAATTAATCGGGTGCCATTTAAAGCCGTTTACTCGCTCGTACTTAGCTACATAAAAAATTTTGATAGAAGTACATGGAAGTGATGCTTATTTGAAACAAACGTATTTTAACGCTTTAAAACCAAAATGTTAAAGTTCAACTCGTAAGGATTAAGATAATTGAGAAAGCAGTTGCCTGTTCATATAAACTGACGGCACCAAAAAGAAAAATGAAGAAAAATTCCGTGACGACACATATGTACGAGTCTTTCACCTAAGAAATGATAAGCTACATTTAAAATTAAAAGATGTTTATCAAGCAACCCGTCATTTTCAATTTCTAACGTAATTTGAAATCACTTTTAAAATAACACTTTATTATTCGATACTAAGCCAAGCCTTCAGAAATCACAAACAAGCAAACCGAGAATCACCCAGTAATATTTATCAGTATGCTATGTAATGATGTACTCATTATAGTTATCTATTTGACCTTACGTACAAACCTAAGAATATGGTGAGCTCTACTTTCTTCATAGCTTAGGTTAGATGAAAAGTCAGCATGTCATTGAAAGAGATTTGAAATTAATTCAGTATAAAATACCGTAATTTTATTTTCTTCGGCTCAATTTATGACCTTCCCCACTAAAGGACGGGCAATTACACCCCCACGAAAAAAAATCCACATCGCTTTGCAAAAATATCTCAGAGGCCGTTTCTCTTCCGAAGCGGCATAAATGATTCAGCGTCGCAATGGGATCTTCTCGAAGCGGGTGCAGAAAACTGTCCCGGAATTCGGAATATAACTCCCGAGAGATATTAGAAAAACCACTTTCTCTCTTCCTTTTTTCTTTGCAGACAGAGGTCAACCGAACTCGACCGATATGCAACCGCAATATGGCGGCTTCCCGCGAAAGAATTCCCCGGCGACTCCATTAAAAGTGACCGCAGAAGGACAAAATTCGGACTCTGGTGAATTCGGCGGCAGCAGAAGCGAAGGCGGATTGACGGGGCTTTCCTGTCGACGGCGCCCAGAAACATGAGCACATGCTAACCCCGTACGAGTTTCCTTTTTCTGCCTAGGCGACTGAATGCAACCGAATATACGATGAGATTGCGCCTCGTAAATCATTCGCCGCATTTCGGAGCCTGGAAATCGAGTCGTTACTGCCGCAGCTATTCATGCGCCGCTTCCTTTTTGTTCGTTTGTTTTTTCTATCGCCTCATAATGGGCGACGCAGTCGACTCACGTAATATAGTCATTAGTCTCCCGTTTTGCCCCTAGCGCTCTGAATAAAAGTCCTACTCCATATCGTCGTGTCTGAAGGCTGCATAAAACCCTCGCATCTGACGCCTCCTGAGAGGTTCGATGTTCTCGTTGCGTGATCGGATAAACGATTACAAAAGAGCCTACAAATCATTAAGAGCATCCCTTTCCAGTTAGAGGGCGTTTTTAGCTCAGGTCCACGATTTGCAGTGTAGGCACTGAGATGTTAATAAAGCTGTGGTACAGCAAAGAACATATTGCATACTGAGAAATACAAAGCCTCTGTTCTAACCATATTCCGAAGAAGTATGATTTAAAGAGGTCATTACTGCTTCAAATATCCAATCCAATGCAAGGTGATTACATCAATAGGTTTTTCTTGCCATTGAATGTGTCTTGGCTACATGCCAAAAGAAAATGATTGCTCAATTCTTCATCAAGCTCCAGCATGAATTGAGGTCTATACAGAAGATAAGGGTCGAATATTTTACTACTTGGTTATTTATTCTGCAGTTGAGCGGCTGTAATTTTTCTATGTTAACTCTCTTCATTTTGCGGATTCTTTTGCGATATGTTGAAATAATTTTAGCTACCTCAATTATTTATTCTTATAGCAACCAATCAAATCCATTGCCTATTTAGGAGTATAAATTTTGTTAGAGAGATGATTTTCTGGTTACAACATTCTTCCGACTATAATGATCCAACTGGATGCAATTACGTAAATCTTACTAATTTTCAGCAAGAATAATAAGTTAGCCGTAAGTTATCCAAGAATAAAATCATAGAAGAAAATGTGGAAATCATACCGAGTACATTATTCTATACATCGGTCCTTAGCTACCCACTAAAGTAAGATTCGGTCCTTTAAAATTGTCCGCAATTCCAAAACTTTTCACGAAAGATGTCGATATTTTCGTACATTCGAGTGAAATATTTATCAAAATATTTACTAATTGATAAACGAATGATTCTGATAATAAGGAGAAAATGTAAATTTAGAATACGAAATAAATTTTAAAGTCGGGTGTAACAATAACTTTTATTTCTTTTACCATATTGTCGTTCCAGCATTTGATATTGCCATTCTTAGGTTAAAACCTGTGAAAAATTTGAATCTTCTTATTTTACAAAAACAAATTTTAGAATAAACGGAAACATTTATTATAAAATGTGACGGATTTTAACGGATATCAAAGCTATGAAATTCTACCAAAGAAACTGCATAATATTTTTATCGAGTCAAGAAATCGGGGTAAATTCGAATTTTAATGTGTGAGATCAAACGAATAAAAGGCGATGCACCATAAGGTTATTTCCTTAAATCAAAAACTCGTTAAAGATTATCTTAGCCGTTAATAGGCTATAAATCTCTCTTCTTCGTTTCGCGACGGAGCGCTTTTATGCTTCTGCACTTAGCCCGTGTAAAGAAAAGCGGGCAACAAATTTGCTCCTCGAGTCGTAAAATAAAGCGTACGATTGGATGCCATCGAATGGCACTACCTCGAGCGCAATGGAAAATAAATCAATGGCCAATGAAAGGAAAAAAAACTCCCAGTCAAGTGCTTTGATGGCAGTAAAAATAGAAACAGGAAGAAAAGGAAGACGTAAGGCAGGCGCGGGTAAAATACTCCACCCAGTAATGTTTCCCATCATCATTTCTCTTCGGGAAAATTTTAAAATGTTGTAAAATATTTACGAAAGGATTCAGCCTTTTCTACCACCTATACAAATACTTCTAGCTCGCGATCGTTTGCAGTGGGGAGAGCTTGGATACGACGGTGAGTTCTAGCAAAATAAAATCGGTCGCATTTTGGAATACCGCCAGAGTAAAAAAAATGGCTGGGAACCTGCGGCGGGAGTTTGCAGCAAGAGTTGATAAACGACTAGAGCGCGGAGGTCAACGTAATAAACCGGACCGAAATCGGAGCGAAAGCGGCAGTGGAGCGAGAGGAAATCGCCCATCGAGAGACCATAGTTTCCGGCGGAGGAGCACATTTTGGGGCCCCTAGGAAAACTCCCACTGATCCTCCAGAGAAAGATGAAGGTCTTGCCGTATAGGCGCACGAGGTCTTACGACGGAGAAAACTGTGGTCTCGAGAAAAGTGGGCTCCAATTTGGGAGGTGCTCGGGAAAAGAGATGAAAAAGGAAAATAAGGAAAGAAAGAGAGAAAGGGGAGATGTCGTGTTTTAGGAGAGATGTGGTAGAAGGAGGGACACAAACCCCGGTCAAAGATTTACGGTCCAACGAAGATGTTTAGAGGCATCGAAGAGACCCCAACCGAAGGCGCTTTCCACGCCAACCCCCCCTCTTCCCGTCTGCCACTAACAACCCTTCTACCCATCGAACGAGTACCTCCCATCCACTTATTTCAGAGACCCTTTCTGTTCCCATGTAACTTATCGGGACGTCATTCTACTTACATACAAGTTCGTTCTGGCGTGTAAAAGATAATGGGTCACCTACAAAACTGTAGAATCAATTACTAAAATGAGGCAAAGATCGATTCTGAAGCAATCTTATGCGGATTTTTCATATAAAATAATATAAAGTATTATTTTCATCGTTTAACATCCGTAATAAACTGCTTTCATACATTTCGAAAAATTAATACGATTAAATATCTTTCCAAATACGATACTGGTCTGAAGTACAATACTTGCTAGCAATAGAAGAATGAGGTATAGATAGATGGGTTTTTCAAAATTTTGCTCTTTCTTTAGTGTTCTGAATCCAAACTAAACGAGAAAAGTGTATATTTGACATTGATGTAAGTATCAAATAAAAGAATATTTCGTCATATCATAATCTTTATATTATGTAATTATTATACTTCATTTAATCAAATATTCAATTAGCCATTTCTGTTACTCAGTGACTGATAATCTTTCTTGCCTCAAGGTACACTGAGGAAGGGCGATTCGTTTGGTGGCACACTATGTATAAATAAAAACCTTTTATATTAATATGAGTAAAAATTAAGATGCATCTTATATTTGTTTGCACAATCTATTATTTCAGGTGCGACTTTGGTAGGATTTCATCGCAAGAAAATTAGTTACTATTTCTCGCGGCACGCGGTTTGAAATAATACGCTTCTGTAACTGATGTAACGTCCATTTGTAAAAAAACTTAGCAATTTTGGCCAAAAAAGGGCCTGGAAGTTATCTTATCGGTGATACAGATAAACATTATCAAGATAAGTTAAGAATAATTTTCTTACGTCACTTCCAAAGACGTCAATGTTTTCTCTTACGAATGAGGAAGCGAAAGTAGTGATACAGTCGTCCGATATTTAAAACATACTTTACGAATAATTTCCAGAAAACACAACGTTACGATTCATAGAATAATTCTGTAACGCACTTTCAATAATATTCCTGTAGGAAAGTTCTTTGTTATTTTTCGCCGAGTTTTCGATCCAATTACTACTTGAGAGGGCGATTTTTCTATTCCTCGAATATTACCATACGACCCACGTCTTCTTCTCCTCATAACAAACGCCTCCCCTACGACCTTCTGCACAAACCGCTCAATACCCTTCCGATGACTATCGCCATTTCGCCCACTCGAGATTTCTTTGGACATCCCACGCGTGATTTTTAACCATAATTCTGGACATCTATCATACTCCAAATTGGCTTTAAGCATCACGTGTCGTATAATTTCGCGATAAAGTTATTCAATCGATAGCGAATCGATGTTTATCTTGAATCAGTCACGACTGAAATAGCTTCTCCAACTTATGTAGGATTTATCGACTATTCTCGAAATGAAATAGAATAGGTAGGCCTTTCCTGAAATCCCCCTTGCTTTTCTCGCTGAATATTCTTTTAAGACAGATATAATTCCTTTTTGATTTTCAATTAATCTATGTTACCAAGGCTTAAACATTTAATTTTAGATCTAAGTAGATCAATACCAAATGTATGCAGTAAATTATAGCGGATCGTAATTCTGTTTACTTTGCTACATATGTCACCGATGTATACCCTTGGCAAATCTAAGTCACTGTCAACATTTAACTTTAATTTCAATGATGGCAGATTGTATGTATACGTTCCATTGCATACCATTTGCATATTACTTTCTTGCAGGCATGACATTGCGTCTGTGTTCTAATGCGTTCCAAGGAACGAATACGTGAATATTTATGTCATCTAGAAGAGGACGGGTGGAATGACGGATATGCATCTCATTATGAATACATGTATTGGAATAATTTCATTGCTTTCATCTAACTTATCAGGAAAAATCTGCTTCGGAACATACAATGATTGGGGTTAAATATCAATCATAAATATTAATATCAACATCAACACCATTCACACACACTACCGCTGGATATAGAAACTCATTTACGAGTCGACATTTGATATTTAATATTGTGATACAGTGTGATATTTAATTTTGTGATATTGTGATATTGAGAATACAGAGTAGTATATGGTAGTTCAAGGTGACAAAAAGTGAGAAATCATAAATCTAACAGCTTGCTTATATGAAAGCACTGACTTATAACATGAAAAATCTAAACTAAAATAATCCAACCACGCGATGAAAATAATCATTCATAACGATGCAAAATAAATATAAAATTTTTAAAAATAATGAAGAAAATTTAATATTATTACTAACAATTTTTTCCTTATAAATAGCTTCTTAAAGCCGATGGAATTCTCAAATAAAGTTTCCAATATGAGAGGGTTTATCGATCAGCGAACTCCAATGTTCACTTCGGAATATCCCATCAATTCCCAACCTGAGATATGCAGATCCAAGATGTTAAATTCCTGCATTATTTTTCGAAAGGACAGACAGCCTCATTCCCTCTGTTAGAAAAGAAGCTATTCCATATCGTGCAATTTCAAAATAACCCAGCACGGGGAGTACGACAGATTTTTACAACCCACGGAAACTTTCAATTTCCTCTCCAGGAGAACCTCAAGATCTATACGACTCGCCGCGCATAATTCAACCTTTCCACCTCAATCTTTCTCCCATTTTCCGATAAGCATATATATATTTCTTCCGCACACCTATAAGGTGCCAGCGATTTGAAATATATCTACTGGAGAATTATGCTCCCTTACAACCATAACGCTTCCTCTCCTACACATTGCCAACATTCCAGCGATCGCGGCTTTTAAATTCTTTGGACCCTCTTTCTTGTTCGCGGTCGGAGATATTGCAATCGCGTACGTGATGGGCCCTCTGGGACCTCGAAGGAGAATGTGTTTAAGACGGGGAGCGTTTCCTCCCTCAAGACTATACATTAGTCATCGTAAACTCTGCGGGGGATTTTCCGCCTTTTTCCTCCCGAACTGCTCTCTTCCGACGTGTCCGTGAATTCCTGATTCCCCGTACATCTCTCCGCGCTCAACTGCCATCTTTATCGGAGATTTACCGGGCCGTTCTCCTCGACGTTTTCGGTAGAGAATTATTCACGGACGTTAAAAGGTTCGGTAGGCTTAAATTTGGACCGCGTTGCTTTCACCCCGGAGAGATTTTTTCGCAGAAGATACCTACGCCGAAACGGAATTGATAATTTTGGTCGAGTTTTGATGGATTCTACGCTAATTTTACACGAAAATGGAAAGGTTACTGCAGATTAAGCGAACGTTCAAAATATTAAACTAGATAAACTCTACCAAGGATTAAAGGGATCAATACTTAAATTCAGCTTATGTTAATTAAATGATTTTAAAAAATCAATTGATTTATCTATTCATGATGAATTACTCAATACATATACACTCATATACGAGAACATACATGAATATTGAGAGTATCGTGAAGAGAGACTTACTCTAAATCTGTTCCATTTGATACTGGGATGACAGAATACATAAACGTAAACCTCTTTAACATAAAATTGTATAATATTAAGCCATAGTCCGATATAAGGGAATAAATATATTTCTACTGAATATCGCAGCAGAGAGAATGAAACAGAAGGAAAATTACCAGAAAACTGATTTCTGTACTTGAATTTACATATTACAACCTTTTCTTAAATTACTTTTCAGTATCTTAAAATAATGTAGTAAGCAACGAAGATAATAAACTTATTGCATCAAGAAAAAGTTACCTTCAAATTACCTTTACCCTGTAAGGAAACAGTTAAAGTAAAATTTCATTTACATTAACCTGAACTTGAAAATAGAAAATACTTCATTTAAAATTTATTACTATGAAGGCAGAATTTCAATAAAAATTCAAAATAATTATGAAAATGAGTAGTCTGATTTGATCGGGATTCGAACCAGGATACGTTTCCCCCGAAAAATAAGTTGAAAAAAATTGGATGAAAAGAAGCGATATTATATCCGCAAATTAAAATTTAACATTGAAAATCTACTTCTTAGGTCTGGAAAATTGAGAAGATAAAGTAAATATTAAATTTCCGTATTAATAGGCATGTTTGCTTCATCAGATTGAAATTGAGATTAAAATGATTATTTTCGTATTTATCTTATGATAATAAACCAGGAATAATCAAAACTCAGTAGTGAGCCATTTGAATATAAAAGTTTTCAATCTTCAAATTTAGAAGATACGCTGCTTGATATTTTTCTAATTCTTCAACTTAAATTCTTTTTCGAGATGATTCGGAGTACTAACCAAGGAACTTCCAAAACTCCCTATTCACATAAAATTAATTGGTAGATTTATTCCTGTTTTTATACACTTCGAGGAAAGTTATTCATATCTTCCAATTCTGTATTTAAATATCAATTTAGTTAAAAAAAAGGTCGTTCATTTAGAGAGAATAACTAAGTGAGAGATCAGCCACTTAACGCCACTCATCGTCTAACTTATTCTCAATTTATATTCACATTCGTTTAAACTAAACCTTTTTCAGTTGAGAATTGATCAGTCATTTAAAAAAGACACTGAATATTCATTCGATTTCTTGCCTCAAAATCAATTAATGCGCCAACCTATTTTAAAAAAGGTGAGGTTTATTAACTGTAAGTCCCACGAGGCTTAATACGACATTAAGGTACCATTTGTCATGCATATGCATTAAACTTGACGTAAGAATCTGACCCGCTCAAAATATTATTAATTTTTTCAAAGTAAAAAGCTAATATCGATGATCAATGCCAATCATTTCAGCGTACAAGACATCTTTCGCTCTCATAACCTATATATAACGACGCGTGCTTTAAAACACGGAAATTAAAAGATGCCGTATAAGTCGTGGCAGTTTTTTCCTCGCTGGATCTTCGATGCTTGATAAATTGCTTCGCATCACTCCAAATTATCTCATTTGGGACCGCCGACAATGACTAATTCCGCAGAAACCAAACACAATTTCTTCGCCCGAGCAATGAGTTATGGCTTCGCAAACAAAGCTCTCCATTTAAGCTACCGTTCTAAACTTCCCTAAGTCATTATTCTCTTCCGATCCTATGAAGCTTTGGAAATATCCATTTGCTTGGAAATAGAACTTTTCAATATTTTTCAAGGTAATGGATGAAGAACTTTCTTTCTCCGAATAAAGCCGCAGGCGGCCATCAACATCGCTAAGTGCTCTTTTCTCCTTTACGAAAAAGTGATCGAGACAAATATTAAAGGGAATTTTGAGGTAAATATTTTGGGCTACGTAACTAATGTACATAGCTAAAATTTTTATTCGGGGATATGAAATGTTAGACTATATCGTACTATATTTAATAAAATTATTATTAATTTCAAAATTCACGTGTTTACACTAATATATTTACTCTCTAAAGTTCTCAAAAAAATTCCATGGAGTAACATTCTATAATCTTCTAGGTAGCCAATTTTCATAACGGTTAAGTATGAACTTCAGCCTTACATAACAAGTTGTGTCGTAACTAAAATACTCAAATTTTTCCCTTCTTAACTCCATTTCCCTGGTAGTTAAACTTGAGAAAATCATAAAGTCTTAGAACATTATCTGTAGCGAAGGAGAACGAGGTGACTCGTTTTCGGATCATTTCAGACGAGGAATCCGAGGAAAAGGATGTTTTAAAACGAGGAAAATACGAGAAAGGAAATGCAACGGAATTTCGAGACTGGGCGACGGCCAAATACCACAAAGGTATTTGTGCGATACAGACGTGGATTATGAGCGACTAAAATAAACGATGCTTGCATCCGGGACTAAATTAATTTCTATCAAGAAAACCTAATTCTAACATTGTAACATTTTCTTTTTCATAAAATGTTGCGCAGTGAAAATTGAGTAACACATGAATGGATAAAATTTCTCAATGTTTCAGGGTATACTTTCCCGTACTTCCGACTTACACGAGATATATAATACACTCTAATTAGAGGTTTTCGTATTACGTGGAATGCAAACTCTCTTTCATCGACGAATTGGGTCAGATTAATGTCATCAACTGAGTTAGAATAGGGGATTTTCATATTTATTACCATAAAAAAGAAACATTTTAAATTCGATGGAGGCCGAAATATAGTGGAAATCTATACCAAAGGAATGAAAATGTAATGTAATAGTTACCACGAAACATATTCATCATCAGGTCACAGGAATAATCAATTCCTTGACCTAGTGGTCGCTATTTTCAGTAGATAAGTATACATCCATTATCATTCCTCATAATAATACACTAGCTTAGCTTATCTGATTTCTAAAACACCTAAATTATTAATTCATTCTATTGATGGTTTCCATTTAAATAAAATGACAGGTTTCCTTTAACTTCAACTCTCAACAGTTCGCTCTTCAACATTTTTTAATGAAGCCCTAAAATAGAAGCATCACCCCTCTCAGCAAAAAGAAATATTCTTATTTCTTAAAGCCCATTGAGATGGAAATTATATTTGACCGAAATAAAGTACGAGTTCTTGGTTGTAAATTATGAATTTCTATGCTTAGAATGTGATGGGGAATTTCCGGTCACATTTTAATACGAAAATATATTTTCCTTCAGCCGAATTTCATCCATTTCCACCCTAAGGAGTTTGTTCCCACGTTAGCAATAAAAATCTTAGATGTACACCAACAAGTAGATAAAAGAGGAAACAGTTCTCTGCTCTCCTTTCTGAATCTCTCTTTTTCCTCTTAGGATATATTGAATTATTTATCCCTTGCTTGGCTTTAATTTCTAAAGTTGCTCAAAACCGAACTCCTCCATCATTCATTCGAAACGGTATACTTTTCGGGAACAAACACTACCAAAACATGACCAAACAGTCACCGCATCCGGACAACAATAAGAAAATTACATTCATTCCGCTGCCGCCCAGGAAGAAAGAGGTCGCGATATAATGGGATGAGGTTGGAAATATGATAGTGACCGGTGAACAAGTGGATAGCGAAGGAGGACCGTGTTTTAAGTGGGATAAAGAGAGCGGTCGAGAGAGAAGAATAGGTTATATACCTTAAGAGAGGAGTGGGAGGATGAAGCATTCGCATAAGTTTCATCCACGGAAGGTGGTGGGCGTTTTAATAGGCGGTGGCGAGGTGTAAAAAGAGAATGCATCAATCAACCCCGCTCTTTCGCACCCCCTTCTTTCCTTTCAAGAAAAAATAATATACCGCCACCCACTCGTACGAAGATGGTTCTCCACCCACTTCCATTCCCTCCTCATTCCAAAGAGTCCCCACTCCCTCCAACGAAAAAAAACCTTGGCGGTGGCGATCTTGTATGGTTGCCTTTGTGGCACCACTCCTAGTCGAAAAGGAAAAAGAACAGCTCGCAAACAGTGTCCCGGACACGCCCACTTCCCTTCCTACGCCTTAACCTTTTGTGCTCGTCAAAAAAATTAAGCGCGATAGATCGCGGAAGAGACTGTATTCACAATTCTCTCAATCCCGCCACATCGAGCGCCCCTGCACTGGGACATCAGCACAATGTTTCCCTCCTTATGGTGGCGTGAGTTTCTTTCGGTTCACTTCTTTTTGCGTCCGCAGCATCTGGACCTCTACATACGATTAATCTCCTCCCAATGGAGGGACAAATTTCGCTCCTATTAACTCACGGTCGCGGTAAAGAATGGAGAGAAAGGTGTTCAGGTGGGTAGATGAGAAGGCCTGAATTTTGGTCCATTTAATAGAATTCCTTTCCAGTCGATATGAGTTCTTTCCATTCGGATAAGCGTCAACTCGCGAGGGGTGATGAAAGTTATCCCGAAAATACGAATCTCCTCCAAAATTATTTTTTATTTATATTTCGAGGGATGAATGAGATTTGGGTTTAAAAAACTTGACGATAAACCGATGTCGCCATAATTCCGGGCCGCTGCAGATTTAAGAGGATTTTTTCGTCTGAAAAGCTGCGGGTTGAAATACGACCCGTATTTTTATGGAGACACAGTAAATTAAAATCTATTTAACCATCCGCATGAATGCTAATAGCCCAATAAATTTCCGCAATAATTCAACATTTTCCAAGTTTGAAAAAAGGCGCTTTAATCTGCCGTATTATTCTTTCTAGCTTTGTCGCTCCTGACATATGATCGTTTATGGGATGAAATATTTCGCGGATATTCCCCAGTTCCTGTTCATTGAATCAAAAGTGATTTTGATACTTTATCAAGCAAATAAATAGCGCTTCATTAGAGGAACATTAATCATTATCTTTACAATGGGGAATTTATGCATGGCGTAATACATATACAAGGAAAGTCATTGGTCATCGGGATAATCTGTTACCAGAGGCAGTAAACAGGTATTAGGACGAAATTCAGGGCAAAACTTGTTTTTATTGCTTGTCATTCTGACGCAAACCCAATACATTGCACTCAAAAACTAAACACGTCCACAAATACTATCTACGTCTCGATATAGAATTTCAGAATCATTAGCAAAGTGAGTTTACGGACGTCAATCTATAGCCAACGCCTCTGTTACACGTAAAACACATGGTCATAATACGGAAAATCCTGAAAAATCGTGTATTATGGAGAGAAAACCTAATCTCCACCTTGTTTAACCTACGCGAAAACCGCCATCCTTCGGACCACCATCGAAAAGCCATGAAGGTAAAAAACAATTTACTCTCGCCCAAGAGGCCGTGGGGTCGTAAAAACGAAGTACCGCGGAAAAGGAAGAAGATTTATGCCGTTTGCTCCCACCAACGTAATGCTCTTTTCCATCGCCCCGCAAACAAAACGCCGGGGATTTTATTATGAAAGAAAAAAACGCAACAACGAAACGGGCGACATCAAATTACAAACGAAAGACAGTGTAACAGAGCGACGTTATATATTTCCACGGAACTATATGAGCGATGAGTTCCTGAAGGAGGCCATTTGAGAAACCCTTGGCGTGACAGCTGGGCGGTCATTTTCTTAGCGGGCCGTTTAAACACAATGGCGATATTTTTTTCTGATCGCGCGGTCCAGAGAGAAGGGAAACAGTTAAAGGGCAGCCAACGAGTCGGACGAGAGAGAAAATATGTTATATATAGTGGACTCCCTTATATAAAGGTATGAAAAATAATGGACGCGTGGTCAGAAAAAGGAGAAGCGAAGTATTTCAAGTAGGAGTGGAAATATGAGGTAAAGGAGGCTATTGAGGTGCGTGGGTGCCGAGAGAAAGCTGCGATGAGAAGGAGGAGTGGGTGGGTGAGACGAAAACGGCTTACACGGAATACTGGACCAGAACAAGAGCGTAGGAGATCTCTTACACTGTTCAAGTGAATGAAGGAACAGTTACTCAACTAGTCAGCGGGAGGTGGCGAGACTTGAATCCTTAAGGCGCCGGAAGAAAAAAGTGCTGCCGATTCTCTTTATCCGTCTCCACCCAGAAGGGCGAAAAGAGGAATGTGGGTGATGGCACAACTCGACGGGTGGAATGGTTTAGAGCAAATCAAACCGTAGGGTGGAGAGTGGGCGAAACGTAATGTTAGTCTGGAAAACGTTATTAAAGCCCGCCTCATTTGTCCCACATAAGTGATGGGTTTCTATGTATTTGTTGATTTGACGTTCGAGAGCTTGGAACAACAGCAGGGAAAAATCTGGGCAATTAATTTCATCCGATTTCGCCAGGGCGAAAGCGCCACGACTGGTTGAGTTCTCAGATGTAGAGTGGGTGGAGCTCTTGTTTATTGGAAGGCCTTTTGAAGAAACTGTGTTATAATCACTCAAAGAACGGATTACTGCGTAAGGTTGCCATGCGAACGCGACTGCTTCCATGAGATCAATTCAAGGAACGTATCTTCAAATTAATTACATGAACTGTGAAATTTTAAGATAATGTGATACTGAAGATATTATAAGCGTAAATATAAATAATAACTTGGATTGACCAAATATACGAGAATTTGAAAATAAAGATTTTGCGATAAATCTAAGAGTAATGTAAACATTCATTACCTTTCGAACTTACAACTTATGGATTCATATAGCAGATGACTACTAAGAAATGAATGAAAGAACTATAGAGGATAACTGTATAATTATACCGACGAAGCCGTTTCATCTAATCTCTTGATTCTTTGATGAAGAAATTTATCTTTAAAAATTAAGTTCACTCGAGATAAATAATTGCCAATAAAAGCCGCCTCAAGCAATATACGGTATGAACTTAAATAGCTCACAGGCGAATTCGCATCATTTATTTCAACCGCGAGATTAGGCTCCTTGAAGGAGAATCTTCTCAAAATGTTCTAGTTTTCCTCCACTCCTGCTGAGGAAGAGAATATATCTATTCCATGAATCAACGCCGCACCACCAGTTATTACGAGGAACTTCGTCGTGCACCTCTTGTAAAAACAATATTACTACCTACAGGACACGTATATAATTTAAACCGCAATATCCCTCCATGGAGTAGTCATAATTTCCAAGCACCCATCTCTCAGACCACGAATAAAACCGCGATAACATTTTATGTCTTTCGCTGCCGTTATCGTATTTCTCAACTGAGCGCAAGACCTTTGCAAAGCACAGGATCCGTTGCCAACCTTTCCGTGAAATTGTTTATTTATACATATTTTTATTGCAGAAATAAGGGATAGGCGTGCGTGGATTCTATTCTGGCGTAGTTCCCGCAGAATCTTTTACGCAAAACTCCAGAGTGCAGATTTTCGATCATCAGCGCACATAACTTTAAAGCAATGGCCACAGTCTGCGAGAAAATGATGAAGCGCTGTCTGAAAGCGGATGCGACGTCGTCCCCCGCGTTTTTCGAACTCCACTGCGTAAAAATGGAATTGAACGGCGCGAGTTTCCGTACGAAACGGAAGCGGTCGGAGAAGTTTTCGACGGGAGGTCTCGCGCGGAATACGAGCGGCAGAGAAGGAAATAAAAAGAGGAGAGCATTTCTGGAATATCTAAGAGTGGTCATGCGGTGGGAAGGAATTCCCATAGACGTAAATCACGCCATGAGGGAAAAGGGAAAGGTGACAGGGTGAGGGTTGAAGAAGAACCGCCACATTTTTCTTCCTGAGGGAGGAAACGGTGGTTGAGACGGAGAAGGACTACCGGGTTTGAACGTTGGCAGGGCAGACGATTTTATTTAAAGAGCGAAATAGACATGCCACAATCCTTCGCTACACGCAACCTATAAAAAAATAAAAGAGGAAAACTCTCGGTATCTACACGACTCATTTATACAAGACATGTCTTTTAGAACAGCTAGGTAAAAATTAATTTCCTATCCACGGGATTTTGATTTCCACAACATTCGGTGTAGAATTTAATAGAGTCATGGTGCTTACACCCCCTGCCACACGCCGAACGGCGGCTTGCAGGATACATATGTAGATGTAGATATAAAATTTCACGACAGACATGGAAAAAATATACTTTTAATATTTTCTCTGTAATTAATACGTATTTTTCTTAATTCCAAGTTGTGTTTTTATTCCTTCCTGAATTGAGTGAGTCACTGATTAAATTTTATTGTGTTCTAATACTTCAGCTTATTTTCTGGAAGAATTCCAACAACTATTCGGAGTCAGCATCTATAATCGAAGAAAAAATGAAAAATAATCCCAAGAAAAAACAACCATGGTTATGTTACATTATAACCGTGATATTTCATGGCACTTAAAGCGAATGGAATCATTCCTCTTGTACAGTTGTGCAGGATGACTGGTGAGGATAGGTGCCATATCTCAAGAGTTAAGGAATGGGTAACAGAAGCGGAAGATTGGTGTAAATTCCCTTGCTTTGGAAAACGATAAGGGAGAGGGCAGAGGAACAGAAACAAGAGATGAAACAGAAGTGAAAGGATAAGACATCCGAGAGAACCCATTTGCTATTCCTTCTCTGCGGAAAAATAGAGAGGCAGACACTGATATATGGTTGAACATCTTCATTCGGGACAGATTGGGACTAATATCTCTCCTCTTACACGCAACCCTAAGTCGTAACAGATTTCAGCGACAGAAATGGAGAAAAATTTATTCGAAAGGAATAAGCAGGAGAACGCACTTAGAAAGTTACGCCTTGCGGGCAATCCCAGGCGAAAGGATTATATTACGACGAACATGATATAAATGTATTCGTAAATACTATCAGAGGTAACCGTCGATAAGGCGGAATTAAAAGCATAATGAATGTGAGCAACAGAGTAACTACAAAGGAAACAGAAGGTGTTATATAAGATGCCTGCTAGTCAAAATTAAAGGCGTAGACTACTACGAAATCCATTATAAATATAGAGTTAAAACTTGAGATGCGAAAAAAAGACGGCTTTCGAGGGAGTTATGTGCTGATGAGAGAGAAGAATAGGATACTCCTTTTTTATTCCCCGATGGGAAAAATAGGGACTGGGCGGGATTCCTAGGTTCGGAAAAAGAGGAAGGCGGCAAACTCACAACACACAGCGAGCCATAACAGCCGAGGCGACATCTGCGCGGCAGAAATATTCATCAAGAGTCGGCGACACTAATGAGGGAGCGCGGCCGTATACACGCCTACCCGACGTAGCATGTTGGGGGAGACATGGAGGCCGAACACATGGGAGAGAGAGAACATAACTGCGCAAGGGGTTGATGAGCGATACAAGAGGTTGCCCAAAGAGAGATTTAAACGTTTTGACGCGTGTCGTTTAACTTGAATATATATGGAGAGAATTCGTGGGCGTAGCTCAGGTGAAACGGTTGCAAAGAGAGTAAGCTCCGCTGAGCGGATTGTTAGGCCCGAAAATATATTTCGGGAAAAAAGGACGAGCGAAGCTAATGGTTTTCGGTAATTGCTGGAAAATGCGCCGGAGATGAACTAGGGTTACTGCTAGGATTATTTGCGAGCCGAGAGATTAAAGGCGATTCGGTCATTTCATTTATAGCCGAAGCTCAGTTTTTCTGTTTTCAATGAACCTTTCAGAGATTGACTCCGTCAAAAAAAGATAAACGTTCGTATAAGGAGGGAAAAATATTGTTCTGCTATTATTACGATAGGTTTAAATATAATTTCATGAGGTGATTTTTCACGTTGAAGATAACAGTCTTTTGGCAGCTTTAAAGATGAGAATGAAAAATGAATTACGAATGTGAGCACAAAACCCATACCGTTGTTGGGATTCGAGCAAAGAACAGGGAATTTGTAGGCAGGCGTCTTCAATTCCTCACTGCCGAGCTGGAGTAATTAGCATGGATATGAGTAAACCGCCTAACATTACCCACCTATCCTGACACACTTACATCGTCAAAGATCTTCGGAATTAGATTTCTCGGTATTCAGTATGCGACGTAATCTTAATAGGAAATTTAGAGGGAATCTTTGAGATTAATTAAACAATACAAGCGATTTGGTACCTTCAACTTACCGTGATTAGGATATAACAGAGATATATTATAAAACAAAGTGTTTCCAATGAGGATTCAAGGCATATATGAGTGAATGCTATTCCAGGCATAAAAGTAAAATTCTTCAGATTTTAGTTATTTTTATTTTTTAGCACGTATATAACTCTTCTTTCAACAACACATCATATCTTATTCGATTCTTAACACACAAGAGTTGAATAAAGTGTTCTGATAACATTTAATAGGTAAACCAACGTTCTCAGGTTCGAATGAGCCAATTTTTACGCCAGTAACGATTGATGGTTTTTCTCGAAATGATGAACTTCGTTCGAAGGATTACGGAAATGACAATTATTTTGCTTCAAAATTATTTTCACTACTGGTTTGCGCTCAATACTTATTTACTCACGCGCTTGTTAGACCTGCTTTTTATGTAATAGTAAGAGTGGACTGTTAAAGGAGTAGAACGGGATTTTGTTCATTTTGTATTCGTTCTCACAATATTTAGCTATCAAACGAAGGAAATTAAATAACTTCGCCAAAATATCAAATGCATGTATGACATAATTCTTAAAATAAGAAAATACGTTTTGTTGAATAATTAGAGTTCATTTCAATACTATATGATGGGAAAATTGAATTTTATTCTTATTTTCCATTCTGGAACCGCCTTTAAACTAAATGAACCACTCTAAGTCTAGCAATGAAAAAGAAGTACAAAGAGATAACCCACAGCATCAGATTCAAGATGTAACATAATAGACAGAAGAGGATGTCATTACGATATCTTGAACGGTGATACTTAATGGATTGGGTAGAATCAAAAATCGAACCTGAGGTACACCTGTCGACCTCGAATTCCCATTCGCCCACGCTTACTGAAAAGTCAGCATGAGAGGAAGGTACATGTGACTCCTTCCATTTAAATTTACTGACACGGAAAAGCCTTCCACTCGCTTGATTGGCCCAAAGGAATGGCTTTATGAGTGGGACGGAAAGAAAAAAAATGTGTGTTTTAACGACGGGATCGATAAATAAGGATTGTTCGTTGATTCGATCCTAATATGCATGACTGGTACGGGATTCATTTCCAGAGAGAGAAAATTGGGCTCGAAATTTATTATGTAATTTTCACGTTGACCGTCCCTTTCGAGCTAAAATCCTACTTTGGATATTTAATGAGGAAATTCGCATACAAATGCCACTTTTTATTGATATGTAAATGGCTCAGAAGTTTCGAAAGGGGGCATAATTAATGGTAAAGCTGTGTAGAATGGAGGTCAATAACTATTAATGCATTTTATGCTTTTAAAATTCCTCCGTGCAATTAACTCTTAAGAAATTATCGGGGTCCAGTCCACTAAAAATAAACTTCAGGTCAACGGAGATAATCTAGAAATTACTGCTCTGGAAAATATGTTTATGTGACAAGCAGAAGACGTTAAGCTAAAGCTACAGAGATTAAAAATTACTCAAGGAAGAAAAACGAACCCAAGAAACCGCTCTTAAAATCCTTATGAGCTAAATGGAAGCTAGAGAGACAGGATAAATATGTATCTAAAGAAAAATTTTACGTAATTAACTCTCTGAAAAATGAGCACTTAAAATTTGTTATTAAGAGGGAAACGTGGATTCAGCAAAGACGACGATATTGGTAACGCATGTACGAAAAGGAGGCAAACTTTAAAAATCGGGAAGGTACGTGATTGAAGTTCTTTCAGCAATAAAACTGCGTCATGTTAACTAAGGCCGAATTAATATAAAATAGCAGGCCGATTATACATGAAAAAGAAAGCGCAAGATAGAAACGGAAGGTGGAGGCAATTCATAAACATAAGAGGAATAGGCAGTTTCAGAAAAACGTGACATTAATCAATAAATACATTTCAAAAGATCCGAATAACACAATTAGAAAAGCTGAGAATGCCAAAGAGAATAGTTTTGATGGATAATCCGTGACTTACAATTAGTGAAACTCAATTTAAGGGTGGATATAGCAAATAAATTAAAAACTTTGTTTTTAGTTCATTTGGTAAAATATGAACATCCAACCCGTTAAAGCCTCAATTACAGACTCAATTACATGGACCGAGTAATCAAATAGAGGGCGAGAATATGTTTAGAAAATAATTAATAATATAAATATATCTAGACGGAACTTGAAAATAAAATTACACTAATAAAGAAAACGAAAGCTTTGATACCATAAAGAAAGATGTGTTGTAGATGAATACGTGTGATAATATCGGAGAATGCCATATAAAATGATACATTAACACTTTGGTATGAATAGTAAGATCGAAAAAATAATAAATGAAGAGAATGAGGGTTAGAGTGAATGGGCGAAATAAAAGAAATACACCGAATTCCTCCTAAGATAAGTGTTAGGTACAGGAAATAAAAGTAAATATTGCATCATATTTTTTGTAAGGTATTTTTCTTAGTAGAAAATTCATATCATTCTCTGAAAAGTAAATACTTTTATTTATTCAAAGAGAGGAAAACGTAGATCCAACTACGACGAAAATTATAATAAATTTAAATATAACCGATTACAATTAAAACTCCGTCGATTAATTAAAAACACAAGCTCAGTAGATTGACTTGATCAAAATTAATTGACGGTCTTATGGTAAGCATATGAAATCAGATACGGAAATAATGAGACGCTTTTGTAAATTAGCGTAAGCGTAAGACTGAAAAAAATATGGACCGATACGCAAAGATTAAGGAAAAGAGTTAATTTAAAATAATATTCCGCTACCTCAAAAAATTAATTCCCAAAATGTCAACAAACGCTTAAGAATGCTTGGTGTCTGTGTTATAAAGGTTAAAGAATCTCGTAATTACATCGGGGAAATCTTCAGAAAACAATGAATAAGATAAATATATCTTGATGGAATGTCTGACAGTTAAATTACACGAAAATAATAAAGCCTTGAAATTATGAGTAAATAAATCAAAAAAATGTCGGTAGAACTCTAAATAAAACGTTACAGTAATACTTTGAGAGGAATAGTAAATCTCAAGGTTGGTAAAATAACTAGAGTATGGAATTTAAGAGAGCAAGGACTGAAAATGGAGAAATCTAGAATTGAATAGGGCGAAATAAAAAAGGAAATATACGGAACTAGATATCGCGTAATAGGAGACATAATTGAAACAAACTGCGAGCCTGGAAGCACAAAGTGAGATTCAAAGTTTGAAAGAACTACATAAGAGAATAAGAGAAACAAGAATTCTCCAAACGCCGAATATCGGCAACCGTCGGGGGCAATTCCTCAGAAAAGGATTATCGCCCGAGCGGCTGCTAATTTTCTGATCTCCCGATGCACATTTCGGAAAGTGTCTCCATCATCAAGGGGGGTTTTATACTGAATATGTAAGAGAAGATTAAGTTATCAAGAGCAAATTAACAACTTAGAAACAAGCAAGGAAGAAAATAGACACTAGGATTCAGCTAACATTCCTTTCGAAAGACTTGCGCTAGTGATGATCGCTGAAAGGCATTCTCAGTTTGCTTAGAAAGAAAACATATAATAGCGAAAACTTAAGGAATCCAATACATGTAGATAAAAAAACAGTTCCAGGAAATGTTATACTATGTGCAATTGGTCATGAAAGTCGCTCTTAACGAACATTAGACACGGAAGCATTTCAGAATAAATGAAATCTAACTTGAAGTGAAAACCTAATTTATCATGCTGAAATTAGAGCCACAATGAGGGTCTAAACTTTTCTTCTTAAAGATCTTAAAGCACGAGATATTTTTAAATGGGTAGTTCTTAAAGATAAAATCATTCACCTTTAAAAAGCTCTAAGAGGGAAAACAAATCTTAACGAAATGTAAATAAAATTAAGTGGCGTATAATCAAGTACGTATTCACCGACACGAATACGTTTGAGCAGAAAAAGTCCTCCTCGGAAAAAGAAGATCTTTAAGAGGATTTATAAAAATATGGAAGCTTTGCGTTTTCATGTTTGCTGAAAAAATGAAAAACTAACTACTCTGCGATCGAATGCCACTAAATGAAACTAAATGTTTTTATCGAAATGACGACAGTTATGATTTGGTTTTCAAACCAATGTCATGAGTCATATGGAAAGACATGGCTAACCTATATTTACGGTAACTTATATCGACTAAACCAGCAACTTTCAAGAACACAACAGAATATCTCTGAAGTCTCGGAAAAATTTTCCATTTCGCCATTCCCTTATAGAATAATTAAAATTTCAAGTGGAAATCTACGTTTAAAGAATATGATCTTTCGAAAGAATGCTATTTATCAAATACTAGAGTATTATAGAAACATTTAACAATTTAAGATTATTTCTTCCGTTGCCCTCATCTAAATTGAATTCTAGTTTATGGATAAGTAAGAAAAGTGGTTAAAAAAAGATATATGTTTTATCAAATTTATTTTAACATTAAATATTAAAGTATTCAATAGAAGGCAAGGCGGAGACTGCAGATCGTAATAGACAGCGGAAGTCGTGCAGGCCGAGTTTTTAACAGCTGTATGAAGGAAAAGAGAGAAATGAAAATGATAAAAGAATGAGAAGAGGGTGAGAAGTGGGAGGACGAAAAAATAGAGGGAGTATTGTTCGAAAAGGTCACAAGGAAATAAAGGTCATTCGGAGACCCTCTCGGGACATTCTTCCACCTGCGGGCGGAAAATTCTTCCGTCAGGAATTCAGGAAGGGGACGAAAGGACAATCTGTTCTTCGGAGAAAAGAAAACACTACAATCCGACCTAATTACGCGTTTCCTGCATCGAGTTTCCTTTTTATTTCCTCTCGACCAAAAGTTGATTCCATTCAGAGGACGTTGGAAAGGGTGAAGGCGAGTCGCGAAAATGATTAATGTGCTCCTATTCGAAATCGACTCATGGTCAAAGAGTCATAAGGACTGCCTCTCTTACGGAAGCTACAGTCCTGAGAATCGCGAATCACTATCATAACCCATGAAAAGGGATCCTCTCCGATTTTCAACTAAATTTTTAAGAGGCTATCTTACGTATTATACTTGAGAATAAACTAAAATTATATTGTTCTGGGACGATTCAGAAATATAACTTCTACTACTACCATATTATATACTCAAGAATTGTTTATTGTAGGACTATATCATTAAATGTATCGTATATTCTGTGAGATTATTTTAATGGAACCTGATATGTAACTTGACGGAATGGTAGTCGACTTTTACAATTCACCTTAATAAGACGCTTCGTTATTCGGCGCAGAAATATTTGTAATAGTAATATTAATTACTTTTCATAATATACTACTTTAGTACGTCCTAAAACTGCTAAATTGTAACGGAAAAACTCTTGAAACTCTATATCATAAATATGTATATAAAGAAAATTGTCCTCATGTCATATCTTCGATACTCGGATAGTATAAAAATATGATATTAGTTGATAATACGTAGAAACAATTTCACAGTTGCGTCTTTTAGTATTTGCATTCAGAAATGATAAATTACGGAAGTTTAGCTTCAGATCTAATCTCACAAAACTCCCGCCGGTGTTCTCAAATGAGAAACGGGACTATTTTATTAAATTTTGTGTTCTGAGAATTCTGAAACATTTACATCGAGTCATATAACTTTCCCACGCTTTGTAACTACAAACTACTAAATAAAAGAGTTTTCAGCCGTTGCAGCATTATGGAAATTGGCGGAGCGAGAAAAACTGGTAACCGAAACACATTACCTAGACAACGAGTTTTATTATTTCTTCCCTCTTTTGTCTCCTGGGAGCTCTTAGTCGCAGGATGTTATTAATCTCATGTGGTAGTTTTATCAAAATAGAAAAGATATTCTCCGTTTACAGAGTTTAGTTCTTTCTATTACGTTGTTACTTTAAAATTTTATTTTGTGCTTCAAAATTAGGTATGGGAACTACAAGGTTTAAGAATCTGTAGAGCTAGAAATTCTTTCGTGCTGATTCCATAGGATACTAAAATTTGGAAATAGCTATATTTTGGACGAGGAAATCACCCCTAATAATCTGTTCGGATGGAAGAAAGGCTTCTTCGATCATTCAACAGCGATTACAGATCAATCATTTATCCATGTTAAAATCAATAAAAATATGAGTGAGTTCATAATTTGTGTAAAGTGTAAATAAATATAGAATTATTTTAGGAATATATTAGGAATGGCTTAACATTGGACAATTAATGTATCAGCTGAATTTAACACAAACATTTATACCCTTCAAAACTTAATTACAAAATCCTATCTTGATAGAGCATTAAAATTTCTTATACTTAGGTATCATGGGTAAAATTGTACGTTCAATTCTAGTGCTTAACTTTCCATTCACTTAAAATTCGCATAAATGGAATGAGCTTCACGTTATCTAAGTTTAACTCACGACAGAGGTAAATATCTTTATGTCTCATTAGATGTATGCTCCTTATATGTAACTACAGTGACCCGTAAAGGCGGTAAAGACATTGGAGAAGTACATCCCTTTGTGTCATTAGCTCAGAAGGAACGTGTTCGAGGAATCAATATGTTTAAAACCTTGATTCGTAACAAGTTAGAGAAGCCGACTTGGCGGCAACCCCATTAAAAGGGGGCAGCACTGGGTTGGGTTTCACTAACGGGAACGAACAGACAACGCAAACAAACAAATGAATAAAAGACTAAATAACAAGTGAAAATACAAGCAGCCAGGCCTAGAGAACAGTCGCGTCAGCAGGTGGAGAGGTTCGGTAGAAGGAAAAAATCTTGTATTGGACATGGCGATGTGGGAATCGAAAGTAGAACGGGATCGGAACACACGAGCGTGCCAAAGGATACAGGATGTAAACCACATGGGAAGTACATGGCCGATGATTATGCGTTACGCTCTTGTGTCAGTGAGATGGGGAGTATAAAAAAGAATGCTCGGAAATTGGATCGGGGAAAAGAGAAAGGGAGCTTAAAGAGGTATATTTTTTCGCGGGAGATGGAAAGACGAAGAGAAATTAATGTTGGAAGCAAGCGAGATGCGAATGGCGAGGAGAGAGATAACGCGGGCAAACAAAGGCAACGGGAAATAAGGTAGAATATCGGTTTATGACGGGGAGTTGAGGGAAGAGAAAATAAACGGAGGAGTATGAAGTCAAAGGGAAATAGGTTAAATTAGAACAACCCCTGAAAAACGAAATTTGTGGCTTTAAATTAATGATAATGGAAGGATGCAGTGACGCTGTTTTTCCTAAAATGACATAATTAGCGTTATATTTCGGAGAAAAACCGATATTTAAAAGAATTTTACTCTGAATTTAATTGAATTATTCTGAAAGAGTATATTGAAATTAAAATCGGCTTATCGATTGAAGCAGATTATAGCATGCATAAAAACTGCAAATAAAACACGATTATTAAATTTTGTCATGAAAAGCAATTAGCGGATGTCGTAGAATTTTTGCGGGGGAAATGTAAATTAAATAAATAACGTGAAACTTTATTCTTAACGTCGTTAAAGAGAATTGAAAAATGGAAGTAATTAAGGATAGAAACATTTTGAAGGATGACCTCGAAATATCGAAGTGGAAAAAAATATTTAGCGCTATTGCGAATTCTAATTATGTATTGTAAATTTATCCGAACCGGTTTTAGAGAATAAAAATTTTGGAATGATTTAGAGGAATAGATTTTTTAATATCCCTCTTATTTGCGTTTGATGAATGAAGTTGAAATAGAATAGAACAAGAATCTAGATTACTATTTCTTTCCATGCTCGAAATACTCCATTTAATATGATTTTTTATGCAACCCACATATACACATTGGCAGATTATCAGTTTAAAACGTACGTCTTAAGATATAAAAATTGCAGTTAATAATCTATTATTATATAGCTATTATATAAATTTTGTCGATCTTTACTAAATATTTACGTAACTCTCTTCTCCTCGAAAATGTTTCTTCGAGAGAAAACTGTAATTGCTTTACCGAATTAAATTTGTTACAACATAAACAGTAATATAACATAATTTGGGAAATATTTTATTAAAGGAACTACGTATTAGTCTATACATTGAACTACACATTCAAATCGTAGTAGAGAAACTAATGAAGAAAGTCGTAAGGAAATTTGTATATAATAAAGGATTATAAAATACAGCTCCGAAGAAGGAAGCTAAGAGACGCTAAGCAGTCCAAAAATAACAATGAAATACGCATAAAAGGATGTGGTGAAGCGGAATGGAAGAAATTTGAAGTCTAAAGGATGTGCAGAACAAAGAGTTTACGGAGCTGTGGAAACAAATAAAAGGGGATGCGAAGATGATGGAAAAAGATAGCTTCAACAGATCAGAAAGAAAAAGACGACGTGGCACAATTAAAATGATATCTTTTCCAGTTCTTCACTCCACATAATGATGAGAGCGGAATATCTTCCCCTATAAAGGGCAAAAATATAAAAACAATAGTAAAAGAATACATTCAGAAGCAGGTGGAGAAAGACTGATAAACTTGGAATAATAATATCGTTATCCGATGCGGAAATTCTTCCCATTCCTTTGAGGAGCAACACACATCCATATTTGATTCTTGAAGAAATATAATAGAAATGGAGATGTGCTCGACAAAAGGAGTATTGGATCGTGCAAAAGGTCGGAATGCGTTAGCTTATGAATAGAAGCGGAGAGGGAAAGAAAATGGAAGTCTCAGCAAGGAGAATCGACATTCGATAACGAATTGGAACTTCGAAACGTGGAAGGATAGAGGAAAAAGATTCGATTAGGAGAAAGGCCATTCAAAAACATGAGATTATCTTCAGTTGATGAAGAAGGAATGGACGGGAGCACTAGTTTTCAGAAAGTTTCAAGGAAGGGTGATGTCGTCCTAAGTACTGTTGATGACGTTCTGGATGGAAATAATCTGTTATAAATTCTTTCTATACGACTCAGTTTTGCTGAGGATCTTAAAATAATTAAAAATTTAACTGATAAAATATCGAATGAATTCCAAAGAAATCAATGTTCTACTCATACTATAAAATTCTACTTGCATAAAGTTAAATTTTACGCCACCTGAATGTTATTTCAATATTCTAAAACTCTAAATAAAAAGTAAGTGATTTCGAATAGAAAATGTTATATAATTTATATCAATAATTATAATGTAAAGTGAAAGTTTGTATTACCCGTGTTTTGTGATTGTTCGTACAACCTCTCACCATCATCAGCGCGGATAATGGAGAGTTCACTATAGTTTGTTCTTTAACGAAGGCCATCATCATATCAAAAGTAAATTCTATTCAAGAATTACGCAATGCCAATGCCCAATGCAAACAATATTAAACTAATATAGAGGGTCAAACTTTCACAAACTGAGGGTAGAGTCATTGAAGTTTTACAGAGTACTTTCAATAGGAATCGTATCAAAGTAATACAAATTAGCATGCTAAATCCAAAAACCTTTGTTTAGAAGCATTTTGATACAAAAATATGGATGGATAAACCCACGAATTATCTTCTGATAATACAGCAGATGGATAGAAACGGATTCGCACTTCGTTAGAACGTTCTCCCCAATGATCGCTTTAAATAAATAAACTTTTGAAGTAAAAATTACATTTAACGTGAGTTGGAGATTGACAAGTAATTTACGCACAAAAGAAACAAATAAATGCTTGGATATTAATGCATCTTACTATTTACAGGTGGTTCTAAGTATAGGAAATTAAACACGTTTCGACTCATAAAGAATACGAGGTAAAAACGAATCTGGTGCTCTCGAAAGCGGTTTCATTTAACGGAATGAAACAGCAAGAAGAGATGGTGAAAGCATTTTTGGAAACCACAAGCCGAATGGACTACTGAATAAATAATAAATCTGACTCTCTCCAGATTTCTTTCGTTTCCAAAAGAACATGGACATCGCCCCTGTGAACCTGAAACCCTAAACTTTAAGCAGCGTCCGCCTGCTTTAATTTTCAATCATTTATTGCCTTTCCTTTTTCGATAAGCGCCGGTATCATCGGGCCTGGAATGGGATGAGGAACTGCCGACGTCCTGAGAGCGCGCGCCAGGACGTGTCGCTGGAAAATAAATCGGCTAAAGTTTAGCTTGGCTTCGCCCCTTTCCATAACCGTTCCGTCCCTCCCGCTATGATCTTTGACAGCATGCGGCGGCATAACATAAACACACGTCCCCTGGAGAGAGGCACGTCAGCGAGATCGCAGAATGCCCCCCCACCCACCTTCTGTCGATTTCCTCAACCGCCTCCATGGTGCCATCGACACAATTCATATCAAGAAAAACTTCCGAGCCACTCCCGAAATATTATTCATCCCCATTCGACTTCCTACACTCCCGGAATAACTGCTGTTTTCCTACCCCGTCGAATATCCCCTTCCCCTGCGAAGGATTCACCTGTTTCGGCAATCCCCGAAAGTATCGCTTGGGCAGCAAATCGTTGATTTTGGGATGGAGAGAATGGCCGCTTGAAATGGCGGGAATAATTGAGCGATCGTCATGGTGTAGCCGAATCGAAGCGTTCGTGGAATGAAGGGATGGTCGAGTTTGCGTAATTGGGCTGCCGTTGCTGACGCTTGATGGAATTCTTAGATAAGAGCGACGAAGATGTTTTCGAGAGATTCGAGCGGATGCTAAGGGATGGATTTGTGATAAAAGTGTTTTCTGAATGGATTCCATCGAACCTATCGAAAAAATACATCGATGCTGATCGTGATGCAGCCGATTCATATACGATATGTTACGGAGGGAAAAAATGATTCATCACCAGAATATAGATAGTTAATGACTTAATCATAAATATCTCTGCTAAGTAATCCTCATTCCTCTTCTATGCACGCGTCTGCAGACGTATATTAATTACGATAATAGTTTTGATGGCATTCTTTAATGAAATTATCTAACGAGTTTAAGAAGATTCCAGGCAAATGTGCTACTGAAATAACCCCAACAAAAACATCGCTGAAAGTTTAAGCAACAAGCTCCTTATATGATTGTTAATATTTTTAAATTAACTTATATTATTATTTTAAAACATGAATTTACACAAGAAAATCATTTACAACCATTCTTAACCGCCATCTATTGGTTTTAAGACTTTTATAGCAAAATTTTCACGGTAGAAAATCCTTTCTCTGTTTTCTGAATTCTTTTTTGTTGCTGAAATTTTCGCAGCATAGATATTCTTTGCAAACAAATTCATAAGTTTATTCATAATTCATAGAACTGTAAAATGTGCTTCGACAGCGTAGGTCATTTCGTACGTGGGTACCATGTTATTTTGTGTAAGTCATTTCGTATTCATAAATTATCTCGTAGTAGCTTGATATGGAAATGCTGTTTTATCACTCACATATTTATTGTATTATTTAATACGAAGCCATCATTTCTCGTCAACTCCAGTCCCCTTCAACTGCGTTATGGGTTTACATATATTAATTTATTTAACAATAAACTCACCCAGACTTAAAAATGTAGGCAACTCTGTGTTGCTTATCTTCCGGATCTCAGTAACTGTAGCTGAATGGAAAATTTCTTAAAAAGAAATTCTGTAGGAAATGTAGCTGTAACAAAGTATTCAACTTGCCAACTCTAGGTAACATAAAATTTTCCGCAAACATAATGTAACAAAACATAAATGGAGACGAAGATACAATGTAGTGAGTCTACTGAAATGGATCTTGCAGATAACATAATGCGGCCCATGCAACGCATGCATTCCTCCTCTACGCCAATGGTTAGTATGTACTTAGTTAATGAGCATTTACGCCTACGCTCGCTGGTTATTTATGATACATATTTAATTTTCCATGTCCAAAAACGGACAGCTCGGTTTCATAACATAAGCAAACTGGAAATTAAAACTTGGGGAGTGGAAATAAAACATGCGAGTAATTAAAACCAGAGAAATATGACGTTTACTGCCGGTGTTGAAAAAAATGTAAAATGGAAGAGATGAAATGTCGCAATGGTTCCCGAGGGAAATTATTTCCATGTGCATTTTTTTATATCACATTCAGATACTACGGTAAAATTAACGCAGTTAATTTTATCTAGCATGAATGAATGAAAGAAAAAAGAAATTAAAAATATAAATAAAATAACAAATAAAAATTAAATGAAGTTCTAGTTGACAGGTTGAAATAGTGGTTTTTCCCAGACTTCTATATTATGTGCGTGATATAAAATTTTAATTTTCCGGATTGTAAGTTGCACAATACTTCAATTTTTTATATTTAGCGCTGTTAAATTGTAATTATATTCTCATTTTTCCTTACCCTAACATAAATTTAACTAGGGATGCCATTCTATTCCTTACTGCTCTTCGCTTCAGGAGTAAAATTTTTGAGTGATTTATCAAAATAGTACTTATAATTTAATACACTCAAATATAACCTAGATATATCATCTTAAAGCACGATAATTTTACTGATGTTGCATGGTTGAATAACGCTAAAATTTTAACCCAATTATTTAACACATCAACTTTAAGAAGTCCTAGATTGAAATCTTAGCCATACTTCGGATTTTTTTTAAACATGTCGCAAAATTTGTTTTTGCACTAGGACAGCAAATGCAAAGATACATGGACTCGCAATCCAAGAGCTATTTACATCGGCATCCCCTCGGCAGCCGGAATATTGCTTGTCCAGCCCGTTGGTGGTGGGGATAAGCGGGGAGGCGGCTAATGAGAGTTGGCTAGCGCCGGCCCCTTCGGGATGAGTGAATGTGTGCATGAATGTCCGCATCTGTTGTTGCCGCGGGCTGAACATCGGCCAGTGAGGAAAAAATGAAAAAACCTTAATGGTGTGAATGTAAACCAGACGACTAGCGGCATAAGAGGGAAGTGGTGACATATCGTATATTCATCTAGAACTGAACTGGGAACGCCTGGGTCACGTGCAGCTCTTCCGACCCCATTGGTAATCCATGGGAAAGTTTTGGAAGTTGCTCCTGGTCTTTTTATTGCCTCTTAAAGTACCTTAAGCGACCGAGAAGTTTCTCGTATGAAAAAATCCCATCAACCCTTTTCAGGGATGCTTAAACAGATATTAACCAAACTCCAAGTGGGCTGAATGATGCAATTTTACGTTAATGAATGTGCCTTTACAACAAGGCGGCGAACAAATGCGGAGTTAACGGTAACATGAGAGAAATATTAACGCGATTAAATTCTTTAATTCGAAATGTCAGAAAACGCATGCAGCCATAACATCGACTTAACTTATGTGCTCAGTCATCTACTAAAGCGTACCGTAATTAACGTTTCTCTCTTTGGAACTTTAGAAACTTTGAAAAACTTGAAACAGTACAAAGAAAATACTGGAGATAGATGAGTATGAGAGCAATAACGTCCGCACAAACGATAATGAGGTTTTCTGGCTGATAGCACCAGTTAATGGTAAACCCAGCACAATGTTTCCTACACCCATTCCAGAAAAAAATACTCTGTCAGAATAAAATATCTTGGTTTCTTTTTACTGACACTAATTTTGAGAATGCATTAGCAATCAACAAGTCAACCCTCTATAATAATTACAAGAAAATATGATACATGAAACAAACTATATTCCACTTGGAATTTATTTCTGGGTCTATTTCGTTAAAAAAAACGCATTCGGTTTAAGAAGAGAGATTAAAATTTTATTTCAAATTCTATAATTTTCTCAGTAGACAGAGTTTAAGAAAGACAAGAATTGTTGAAGACTATCATACATATAGAAAAAGTTGAATAAATGTAGATTCTATTCTCACATGTGGCCAATTTGCGGATGCCATTGAATACGATTAGTAGTAGTAACAATTTTCTAATGTCATCTCGAACAGACTAATTAACTAATGACGCCTCAAACAGAGTACCTCTTCCCAGGTATACAAAAATGAAGTAGATTTGAGGAACAATATAAACACAGTACATCAATGTAATTTTCATAAATAATTTGCCAAATGATATATATGCAAAACAAAATCAGCTTGAAAATAGGTGCCCACTTGTTTTGAACATGGATCAGGTCATATGTGAGGAACTATTTAGGGAGAAATTTCAACTTAAGGTGAAACAGAATTTTATTCTAGTGGGTAAATGAAGAGCTCCCTGCAAGAAGCTTCTAGTACGGATTTAGAGAGGGGCCGAAATATCGCCGTGCAGCCTTAGGAGGTCAGAAGGGGACACCGACCGCGGAGACCAAAGCATACGACGTCCTCCATTACCCACAGCTGTCTATTTTGGACCACCAAATGGCTGTGCCCCTCCTTGAGATATAATAAAGAACGCGTTAATGATATCACATCCCTCCCTGCACAAAGCCCTCGTGAATCATGTCCCTCTTATGATACAAGCTTGTCGGTGGGAGGCTTAGACATCGACTCCCGCAGGACCTCTAGGATCGGCGATGAAGGAATGTCATCCTCTATGATAAAACTACATCATAAGAAAGGAAATTTGTAGAGTGAACAATGCATCAGTTATCACATCACACACCTTTTTCTTTATTTACATCAGTGAGAGGTCGATTAAGGCCAAATTTCCTTCGAGAAAATAAAACTCGTGAGAGATGATTTAGCCTTATAGGAAGGGGAATCTTTTTTGGGAAGATCAACATCAAATAATTAAAAAATGATATAGCGCTTGAAACATAATTGCGTTAATAGCTAAGAAAATACACAGTCGTATAATAACACCATCAAATCATTTCGAAAACAGCAATCAATGACATTTAAGACCATATTGACTCGTGCATAGCTTTCATTATTGCTTTGGAGCCCGTTTCAAGAACTCGAGATAGCATATTCCAAACATATTTGTGTTTCCGATCTTTTTAGTTCAAATTACATTTTAATATAAATAGCGAATTCGATTCCAAAAGTTTAAACCAAAGTCAGCGTGACCTCGGCTTGCGAAGATAACTTGTTCTGAACTCATTTCAATTAAATTCCTTAGCCAATAGCTTCGTTAGCCCAAGACTGTTTCCCATGAGTTGCCAAATCATAGCATACCCTAAATTCAGCCGAAATAGCAACCACGTTCTTTAGCTGTAAGTAAAAATGTCATAATTTAAGACGCATTTAAGAAGATAAATTTTTAAAACCGTTTTTCACGTAATAAAAATTTGCAATTTCTTTGAGGATCCTAACTTATTTCAGGAGTGTTTCTCGATCATAGAAATGTATCAGACGAATAATAGAGATGGTTTCTTGAGACTTAAATTAAGAAGTTCCTTCATGTCAAGATAATATATGGCAGTGAAAAAAGACCGAGACCTCCCCATTAGCCAGCATTTGCAGCACTGCGTATGAGGAATACAAGGGCAGAGGAATGCCGTTCGCTGCCACATGTCGAGGAAGCATCCAACCGTCCGCCCAAGTTAACAAAAATAACGAAATCTCCAATGGACTTTTTTACGCCGTTGTCAGCTTTATGGGAGTATTTTTTGTGCTCAATGTGGACCTTCGCCGTTCCGTGGACCATTTCGATGCATGCATACAGCGTGTATGCATGATATGATCGATCCTCCAAATCCTCTTCCACTGCGGATTGAAATCAATAGGGCAACCTCAGCTTGACTTCAAATACGAATATAGCATAACCATTTCAAATGATGGCTCTTCCAATAATGTAAACAGCTCCCACTTTTTTGACCATTAACCCTTTCTAAATTTAATTTGAATATGGATATTTGATAGGCAACGAAGATATATATTGCACTAAGGCAACTGTGATTTATAAACATGTACGAGGGCATGTTGTTCGGCAGAAAAGGTCAAATAATTAATTTTTTATACACGTATCCGTGCATTAGAGAATATCAAGCGCACGTTGAAATCATTGATAAGGATTAATCGTGTAACGTTTCCCCATCTAGGAATAAAAATTCGACCCATCAACATCCAATTCTCATCCAATCCCATTCTAAAGGTTTGATCGAACGCCCGGAAAAACTGAATCGCCGAGCGAATAAATTGACCTAATTATTCTCGACTGAACGGTATGCCCTTTCAACGGGAAAACCATTGTTCCACGAGAACATTTCTGTTTCAAACAACGACATTGAATTACTTTCCAAAAGAACGAAGGAACGTTGGAGTATGACCGAGATCGAGATCGGTGATAGCGTGAAATCTTTTTGTGTCAGTAACGCCAAAGCGCATTTCACAGTTATTGAGGGAATGTGTGAGGGAGCGCTGTGGTTGCCGAAGACCAACAAAAGAGTAAACAAAGGTGTTTTTTGGCTCATGGACCGATTTAAAAGGGGTGGAGGGACAACCGTCCCCCTGATGACTTTGTTGTTATTTACGTGAGAGATGTGACGAGGAGTTGGGATTAAAGTGAGTCCCCAATCACTACTGAATTAATCACATCAAAGAGCATTATAAAATTTTATATGAGATTAGCTCATAAGCAAATTGTCTTCAAGCCCTTTACAAGTTTCGACACAGGTCCCTCAGACTGCATAATTAAAATTAAACCTCAAAACTATTTCATATAACATAAGAGACTCTGATGTAGCAATTTGCGGATTCCAGAGGGTACACAAAATAATCTGAAGGTGTTCTGAGTATAAATGCTTTTCCTCATTAATGTAATTTTCAACCTCGCTATTGCCTGGAAACGAAATAGATCAAAGTATTTCAAAACGTTTTTCATAATTAATTGTGTAATTTGATTATAATTTTTTTGGGTCCGCGAAACAATGGTTTTTTACCTTGGTTTTAAATTTAATTTTCTTACATAGAAATAGTTAACTTATTGTTCATAAGTGTCTTTTACCATTGCCATATTTTCCATTACAATATTCAGCGTAAATTGAGCATACGAATGCATCAGTCTAAATCCCATATAATTGTTTACTAAAATGATGAGTTTACTAAAAGAAAATTTCTTCGTATTCAGAATTTTCTAATACGCCCATTCTTAATGTGTTCATATTTTAACTTCATTTGTACCACTAAGATGCAGGCGAATTTTTTAGAAAAGATTAATTACACTTATTGGAAGATTTAAAATAAATTACGAAGCAAGGATAAAAATTTCTCCGCTAATAAGCTACATATCTGAAATTTTGGAAAACGTCTTCTTAAAATAAAATAATCCTTGAGTATATCTAATAAGCATAAATATTACACAATATTAATACATTTACTAGCATATTAAAGTATCCTTTTTGATAAAAACGTTAAAATTTATAGCGTCCATCGCGACGGTTTCCATAGAGGCCAGCAAGAGACAGTGATGAGAAAATTGCACACAATCTATTAAGGCCCATGACTCGTAACTCGCAAGCTAAAATGCAATTTATAAAAGAAAAACTGGAGGAAAAAATATGAAAATTCAAGCTGTGAGTGCGTATGATCGAGAGGTACGGTTTTACCCGATGCGACGCGAGCTGAAGTTATTTCGAATTGTAAATTGGTAAACAAAAATAAAGAAAAAGAGCGAGTACACTGCAAACCGATAGAAGCGGCGTACAAATTGGAATAATACGGCGATCACATCGTAATACTCCACTATGCTCTGAGAGAGCTGGAAAAATATTTTCACGAGGACGGAATAGGAAAAATGAGAGGCGTTAAGAGTCACTGCCACATTTATAGAAACGAGTTCATATTTGTCTCATTATGAGTCATTTTACCGACCTATGATAAACACCGGACCGCGTTCTACTTTTATCGCACCAAGTGAATATTTTCATTTTGTCGAGTTGGAAATACATTTCGCAGAAATTACGCCGCGCTCAAAGGGTCAATTGGTAGTAAAGCTATCCATTAAAATTCTAAATCCCGCCATTTTATGTGCGGATGGAAAATATCTAGCGTGCAAGCGATTTGAAGAGAGGTTTATTTTATACGCTGACATGAATGAGTTTACAGATCCACGTCGAGAGCATTGAGCTCTTGATAGTAAAAAGAGAGAATGAAACGAACGATTTGAGAAACTCGAGAGCGGAATAGTTTCCAGCGCCACTTTTCAACTAAAATGAACGAGTGGCGTACAATCAAAGTATTGAGTGTTTTTCAGAGCGGAGGAATTACGTCCCACGCAGAAGCGCAAGAATATTAATGCGTATGACTCCAGGGGTGACTGTTCAAAAACGACACAATCACTGTTTCAACAAGTAGCTCGTGGAAAAACCCGCACACCTTTCCTTTGCACAAATTCGATACGGGAAGAGAAAAAGCCGATAGTGGAAAATTTGGTTCGCAGTAGACAAAGAAAATTTAAAATGTTGTAATCAAAGCGATTTAGATAAAATCAACTTGAATATTCCTCGAAGCGGAAAGGTCAATTCGTTTTGAAACGTCTTTGAATCTAAAACGAATCCAGTGCAGCTTTATACTTTTCTATCTGGAAGGACATTTTAGGATCATCCAATGTGAGCGGAATACATGACAGTTCCATATTCTCCTTTCATATATAGCTTTGCGATTCTGCTCCTTTTATGCAATATTGCATTTTCCAGCGCAGCGTTCAAAGCAGAAAAATTATGCGTAAGCATGATATGAAATTCTTAAGTTGAACATGCTGCAAAATAAAATTTTTCTTTCAATCGATACTTCCGTAAGACTCCCCACGACACAAACTTTATCAGCGGATACCTGACAGTTATACAACAGATTATAAATCAGTGCCGTACAGTTTATTCTTCGAGGAGGGGGTCTAAATTTATAATTAAAAATGAATGTTTCAATGAATATCTATACGTTATAAAAATGAAGGTTTAATGAATACCTAATGTTTTCCGTTTTGGTCTTTCATTTTAATAATTTATTCCGATACAAAAAACAACGGCTATTGCTATCTGTAACAAAATATTGTACAAAGAGTATGCTCCAGAAAAATCCAAAAATATCAACGCTTCCATCTTACCAATTTCACAAATAAGCAATGATGTATACTTCAAAATTTATCATCGGAAAACTAGGGATTACAGACTACGACCAACTTCGTAAGATATTATATCATTTTTATAGTAAATTATTCATCTAGTTATTTATTTCGAAGGTGCCAGAGAAATTTCATTTTTCCGTTTATCAGATTTACCAAACTTCAGTTCAGGGGAGCACTTTCGCCATCACAGAGAAAAGCTTAAAGCATTTCACGGAATATCGTTTAAAAGAGGCAGTCGCGCGGAGCAAATAAATTATTCTTAGAATCCTAACTAAAACAGCACTCGGAAGAGTACATATTTTTGGAACCTCGTAAGGCAAAATCATCTCTTTAGCCAGCTCGTCTCCCCGACGCGCTCCTGCGTTAAAAAGGGAAATGAGCCGAGTAGTAAAAACAGCGCGAGCGGAAAAAATGGCGAAACGGTAGAATAAGTAGACTTTTTTCGCCGCACGGAAAAACTGATATGCGGAAGGGATGTACACGCGCCATAGGTACCGTAGAGTGCATACGTAGTCCTTGACACAGAATGACACGAGCGCGAGGGAAGGGAAAGACGTATTTTTTCCCGCCGCCTCATTTTTCGCGTCAGCCGTCACTTCTGGCAACGCAGAGGAAGGAAAAGGGAGTGGGAAAAGTATGGCAAAAACGGTAACGATGCGAACGGGAGATATGGAGAGAGATGTAGAGATACGGGAGGGAAAGAGCATTTACGGGAAATGGTGAAAGAGGAAGAGATATGGGGAATGAGGGGCGGTGGAGTGATGGGGAGGAATGAACGTGAAGGGTGATAGAAGGTTAGGGCGAGAATATGGAGGCAGGGTCACGAGGGACGGGATGTGTATATATGTGGAGATACGGAGAAAGGATGCGAGGGAACTGCAGAGTAATAGGAAAGAGATAAAGCGTTCTCCACCAGAGGAGAGGGGGACGAAGGAAGAGGCAAAAGGAAGGGTAAAAGCCACATAAAGGGAGGATAAAATCGAAATTAATAACATGATCGTATGAATTATGTCAATATGAGTCATCCTATCCAACGAAATTCACAATTTAATGCTCGAATATGTAAAATCTATTTGAAAGTATAATTTGTGTAAAGGATGAGGAATGCGTGAATTCGTTCCTGCGAAGATTTAATGAGTAATTTGGTTAAAAAAGAAACAAGATATGACAGTTAATGGTAGTATGGATTTCATATAATTCGGTAATATTATATTGATGTTCCTATCACCGCAGCTAATGACTATCGTCCCGAAATATTATTCCATGAATCAGATTTTATTCACAACATTTGAGAAATGACCTATTTTCAGTATCTAAATAATTATTCAAATCCTTTAGTAGGACAAGTGTGTTAGAGAATTCGTTTATTCTTGAAAAATTAACTGTTGAGGCGCCTACGATAGTAAATTACCTTTAAAAAATGTTGGCTGGTATTGCATTCACGAAAAATGAAAAACAACAATATAAGAAATTTAGCTATACCTAAGTATTTATCGTAATAAAATTGATTCAGTGTGAGATTTTAATCTTTTAGGAGCTGTAAATCACATACCAAATTATGTCGGCGTTCTTTCTTTAAGTTCCACATTGAATTATTTCATCAGTAAAGTGCGCGGAAACTCTTGAACCGGTTGATTTTAAAATGAGTTTGCATCTGAGACATTCAGCGTAGTTTGCCACAAAAGAACTCCTTTTCACTTTGAACTTCAAGTTTCCGTTTTTACGAACTTAAATTTTGGCAACTTTTGCCAATTTAGGCAGCCAATTCTGGTAACTAATGAAGAGGCCGTTTTATGTGCCGAATGTTCCGTAAGAGAGTATGTCGAGCAGGAAGAAATGGTCGCAACTTCAAAGTCTACTGTAATTAGCTAATTAGATGGCTTAAGGGAAAATACTGAGGATGGTTCATTTACTTGAAGATCCAAAAAACGCTCATGATGTAGAAAAAGTTCTGAAAGTGTAAACTTAAATTTTTCATTGGTCGAAAATGTACAATAGTACAAATAGTACCTAAGTGAAGATGAGGGATACAATGAAAGTACATAATGGTGCGAAATAAACGAGAAAGGGGAAGAAAATGAAGAGTAGAATACGGGGATGAGGACGAAGAAGAGAACCAAAATGGAGATGGAGAAAGCTAAGAGCGAGGTGGAGGAAGATGATTATATGGGAGAGAGGTAGGAAGTGGGAAAGAGAGAAGGGAGCACACCCAGTGGCGTAGTGTCACATGAAATATTCACAGATCATTGAAGTAAGTGTGTTCTCCCCTCTTGCGCTCCCCAAACTTTACTCATCTGCTTAGAGGAGAAGTGGAGGATCGAAGGAAGGAAATTTCCGAGTTGGTGGGGCGTAAAGTAGCAGTGTTTACGCTGCGAGAAAAAATGCTATATTTGCAATCCGAGAGATTCGACTCGCTTATTGGGTCCCAATCGGCCAATTCGATTTGCATGTGATTCAAAGAAGGAAAGCTACAAAGTGACATTTTCCTGGTCTGGGAAAGGTGTTTTTCATCTTACGTATCCTGCGCTTCGATAATTTGTCCTTCTGGGACACAATCTCGCATCGTTCGGAGAACACCTTTCGAGATTCATCCAAACACAGCAGATTCCATAAAATTCACTTATGAACATCGACGTCGATTCGAAGAGGATTATATACTAAAACTGACTGGCTCTAATTAGAAAACTATTAAAATTTATGGAAATGCAAACCTGGGTACATCCTTGATAATTTTCCACAACTTATGAACTTGAGGTACAGGATTCATTTTGTGAAAGAGTGGAAACGACTGATCTTACCCGTTGGAATCTGAATTTAAATGACTTTACGAGCACCCGCTAGAAAATTAATTATTTAAGCCCTGTTATTTGAATATTTAAGACTGACGTGCGCACAACAATGTTTACATAAAACCTGAAAGTATGCATTCAGCTTACGTAAAACTTTATTATTTTGTGATTTCGATAAACAATAAATCCAAAGCGAGAGATAACTATCTTTGTTTTTTTACGAAAATATTTCTAAGAATGAAATTTACCATGAAGATTTTTGCAATATTTTTGGTATCTAAAACGGTCGAAGAGAAAAAGCGGTCGGAGGTAAATCGGAGACAATAATTTATGATCATAAAATTATATACTGGAATATAAGATGATATCCGATCCACCCACGCGTGTCTTTGACCTAGAAGATCTCTTGAAACTATACATTTTATCTTGCTTATCATCTGCTGCGGAAGTCTCACATTCGTTCCGCTACGCCCTCTTGTAAAATTGAATTAGTCAGACTCACATACATGAGCAATCGGGAAGTTGACAGTTCACAAAGAAAGAAAAACCACCGACTCATAACTTACCAACATACTACGTCATTACGTATGTACATAATGCACAAAAAATTAAATCAGGATGGATTCATGGTATGTTAAATCCCGATGTAAAGGAAAATTTTGCGCATCTGTAAAATTATTACAGAATGCTACAGAATACAGTTCATAATAAGATCATCAAAAATAAAGAAGATTCTGAGTACATATTTGATAATTTCAGATACCTCTCATCAACAGGACAATTGCAACAAGTAAGAAGGTAAAGAACAAGTTAGTAGTTATTAGTCATTAGTTACCATCAATCATTAACATAACCGTTAACATAAAATACAATAATTATATTTCGGAACAGTTGTTAACTTAAGCAACGTTTATGGCTTCCATTCCATTGTACTCCACCCGGAAACTAAATGTTTCAATGTAATATTCTTGTGTAGCTACGGAGGGGAAGAAGAGAGATAAATATTACTGTTATGACTCATTTTGATAATTTATACTGTATGACTGTAAATCTTTTTCGCATGGAATTTAATTCAAGCGTAAAACTCATGGATTGCCAAAAATCATCTTGTTTATAACAATTTAAAAAATAATATATTTATTAAATATGAAATGAAAAAAGAGATTGATTGAATCTTTGTGGGGAACATGATTTATATTCTAGACAAATAATCAACAATTTGGTTAGAATAATTGAATAGGGTCATTTAAGATATTCATAACATTTATTCAGATATGTCTCAGATTCAGATATATTCAGATATAAATATGCCTAATAAAATTTCTTTATCTCAGAGTGTTATAAATGAGAACTGAATTTAATTTGAAAGACGATTTGAAGGCACTTCAGGAATTAACTATGAAGTCTTTCAGCGGTTCGGAATCAATTGAGGAAAGGCTCTCCACATAACACTGACCTATTCATCCGTTAAACGAATTATAAGGGAAAATGATAATAAAATTGTTAAACGAGACTCGACCGCTCTTAAACGTTCCACATTTGTCATCAGTTAACTATAAAATATACTAACTCCGTATTCAACGATCGACTAAGTACATTAAATGGTGCACAGGTCGTTCATAATAATCCTCTATTCATGTGACAAAAGCAATCCCGTCGATAAATTACTCGAAGCTGCAATTGAGTCGATGAAGAGAGCTTAAAAATCTCTGAGGGAGAGGTTCAGTTTTTTGGAGCTCCAAAAAGGAAGCAATGGAATGAAGAGTTGAAAAATCAAGAGAACGGAAGGACTCACCCGAGAGATAATTACGTCTGCTGGGAAATGAAGGATAAGAGAAAAAGGAAAGTAATCCAGACGGAGGAAAAAATCCTGGAAAAACAACTGAGATGAAAATTAGAGCGGACAGTGAAGTAGGAGATATGTCATGAGAAAGAGTCACCCTTGAGTATTCAAGAAAATATTAGGAGCCCATCCTGGAAAATTTCAACAAAATAAGACAAATCCCAAGGAGACGGAAGATTAATGTCAAGAGGGAGCAGTAAAAAACGAAGCTCAATGCATTAATCCCTCTGAGTTAATTCATTTTTGGCGACACAAAATTAGCGTGTTAATGGAGGTCTCATTAAAATCACGTAAAACCGCTGTAATTCTCAAAAATATTGAATTTCATTATATCCCTTGAGGTAGCCTGAACTCATAGAGTAATGCTCTATGGAAGACTAAATGAAAATGGCAATTCTTGAATTACAATTATCATGCGCAGCAATTATCATCTATCAGATTTAACTATATATATAAGATTAATCACTGATCGATTGTAAAAACTTTATAACTCACTTTGCCAGATGAAATGGATTATATTAATGCTGATAGAATTAATATGTACTAATGATAGGATTAACAATATCAGAATTACAACATCTTAATCACATATTGGAAGCTATTTTACAGTGACTCGAAAAGTATACCGTGTTAAGACTAAAGATATAATCTTAGTTATCCGTACCTTTTACTAACGATTCACTAAGGATTAAAATTTGAAGTCCAAACATATTTGGATGTAGCACATATAGTTAAATCGGTGTTATTCCCACAATTTTAAGTAATATACATTTATATTGACTTATAATAACTGTAAAAATTTATGGTTCATCTTATTGATTATAATCTGTCTGAGACGGAAAATCAGATGCACTGATTATCACTAAACAACGCTGTGACCAAAGAAAAAATGAGATACAGGAATTTAGAAATTAAAAACATCTTGCTGCCAACGGGAAATCAACAATTAGCAGGAATAAGTTTATTACAACCTTAAGATTATTAGATTATGATAACACTTTACGGCCTTGCTTTCTTTGCTTTGTTTTCAGCTTTCTTATACATCTTGTATCATTAAAATGAGAATATTTGAAGACATCGCGAATGTAATGAAGGGATGATTTCCTCTAGGACTCGGATTCGAGTTTACAACGATTTATCTATGAGAACTTTTTCAATTTAGTCTCTGGAATAATCGAGCCCTTACGCACCAAAAAACACATCTTCCATGCGCCAAGAGAGGAAAATAGCTCTGGTAAACCCGCTCAGAAAATTTCCCCGAAAAGTGCACTAACAGCGTACTTCATGATATTTTCCAAAGGGGAAAAAAGCATCGCATTTGTCTCTGATAAAGAGGGCAAGGCGTGGGAGAAAGATGGAGAAAATTTCGAGGCCGTAGACATAAGGCCCTTCATTGTTCCAAAGAATCTTAATGGAGTCTATGGATACTTCCCCTCCGGCGGAGTTTCGAAAAAAAAATCAAAGTGAACGAGTGCAGAGGAAGGAAAAGAGGAAGAGGACGTGAGTTAGGAATGGGCTCAAGTGCGAGGATCTCTCTCTACAAGGGACCTTGGCCGCCACAACCAAAGGGTTTGGAATGAGATACAGTCATTACATTTCGGTTTGACCTTCTTCGAAAAATGCTCACTCCCTCTTCCATCCCACTAGTTCATTTGTTGCCATGGAGAATACAAAGAATAACAGGCGTTTTTTCCGAGTTCGGCGCGTGCAGTGAGTCAAACGCGAAGTCCTCGTGACCGCTTTCAAAGAGCGTTCGAAACTTTGTGGTTCTTTCGCCTACAAATCCGATAACGCTGTGGACGCTTTTGCAGGAGAGGTTAACTCGCGATTTGGTATTTCGCGGAAACTAATAGGAAAAGATTCGTAGCGTTCTACATTCTCTAAATGAAGCAGTAAACTCCCTGTACAAATATTACACGCCTCTACACAAAGCTTTGAATTATTCTAGAAAACAACGATTTCCTCTCGTCATTCCAAAAGTTATATGTTTTTTCCTTTTATATTTTACGTGTAAAGGGAACTTGTTACTGCGAAATAACACAAACTAATTTTAACTTTACAGACCATAATTATGCGTACCCACCATTTTCTGCCTTTCCTAAATAAACCAATTTATATCCAATTACCTTTTGGATAAAGATATCGTGAAACACCATAGCATAAAATATGAGTAAATGTTCTCATTTATCCGAAAAGAAATTTAAATCTCGGATAACAAATATGAATATAAAATCAACTATAGATAAAAATAACGTATGAAGGTGTATCATCATATATTGAAATCAGAATAGATCAAAGATGTGATTCTGAGTAACTTTCAACAAACAGGAAATGATGTCCGGAAGTTGAGAAAACTTGCAATGTAACTGATACTGTTCACTTGCTAGACATGATTGTGTAAATAGGAACAAAATTAAAACTTTCAGCGAAAAGTGAAAGGAAAGAAAGCAAATATTTTGAGGATGATTCTGAAGAGCTCTATAGAAATAAAAAAGATGATTTAGAAGAGAAGAAAAAAGGAAGACTTGTTTCACATTAACTTCCTCGTTCTCTTAAGGGAGAAGAAGAAAGCCTTTCCGTCATTTTTATTTTGTTATACATATTACATATTTATTTATACATTCTCATTTTAACGACTTATAAATGGCTACAGCTCAGATAAGCTTACGAAATAGTAATTAAACATTCTAATACTTCTGTTCCATTACGGGAAGCTCAATGACCGATTTTGCGGATCATTCTCTGCTTCGCAGCATTAATTTTTGATAACTAGTACATATATTATGTTTATGTAACATATTTTGGCATTTTAAAGATTATTATTTAAAAAAAACGTCACGATATTTTTCATTGATTGAATACTTAACAAGGTAATCAAAGGCAAGGTAAACTCTCATCAGTAGCTTAAATAAATTTACACATACCGTAACCTACATAACTCAGCTTTAATTCGTACTGGGAACCTTACTCAGATCTCCTTAACAATCTTAGAAACAAAAGGAACTAGTACTCACCACAAAATTTTTAATGATTTATTTAAAAAATGGTAAAGCTATAATGAAAATACGAATTACACCTTCATCTGAAGATTACCTCGTTATAATACACTTCATAAATGTTGCAAAATTTACGTAACCTATTGTCTTTCTTGAAATTAATTTTCCTAAACTATAGATGAATTTGTACCTCGAAGCTTATTAACAAAAAGCTACGCGGAAGAGCGTGATGGAATTACGGCCGAAGTGCGTATATTTAGCGTCGGTCACGATTAAAAAGACGTGGAAGTCCATATCTTTGGAAGGATATAAAATGACAAGTTGTCATAAGAAGCGACGGCACGGGAAAGAAGGGATGGAAAGGGAGATGCAAGGAAAATCTGTGGGGCGGAGGTACGCTCAGAATGGGCGTGAGTCGGGAGGAAAAGATTGATGGAGAAGTGATAGAAGACGTTTCGAGAGAACACGGAGACTTTGTCAAGAGAGACGACTATGAAAACGGAGAGAAAAACAGAAGAGGCGAAATTAAGCTTAAAGAGGTTAGTAAAAAGTTATCTTTGAAGATTGGAAGTTGTATCCACAAAGAAAACGTCTGATGTAACATGAAAATAAATGGAGAGGAGAAGTGATAAAATGATGAGGACGTAAATGTTTAGATAAGATGTCTTAAAGATTACGCTTGAGTGGATGCAAAGGGTGTTCAAAGGTTTGGGTGTGTGAATGACAGCTACGTATGAGGAGAAAGGGAAAGCGATTGTTTAAGATTCAGAAGAAGGTAAATTAAGTAGTGATCTCGTGGAGTGGTGGAACGATATGTACTTCAATCCAGTTTTAATCAAATCATAAAACTCTTAAAGTTCTTATGCAAAACAGTGAATTACATCAGTAACCTTATGTTAAAATAAACGAACCACAACAAAAACTTACAAGGTAGACAAATGAGCTCATTCTACAGCCACGAAAAATCAGGAAAATCTACTTTTTTATGCTAATTCTTAGGATCATGCATGGATATATAAACGATATTTCATAGCGATGCCATAAAATATTATCCAAGTCTTATAAAATTTCCTTTGTAAGATGCCATGAGTAAACAAATAACCTAGGACGCTCGGAGGATGATCATTAATGTAATTAAAATAAATCGAAATGTTAAAGGATATATGAGTAGATAGTTTGACTATAAAAAAATTTTGGCCCGTGGTGGCCTCTCTTCCAACAAAACTCGTTCATCATTCTAATATTTACAGTAATCAATGAAATAATAGATAACGGTAGTGATGGAAAAATCTGTACTTGCAACAAAGGAAAAGATCTCGATAAGAGAAAACGTTCACAGAGAAGGGCATCAAAATAAAACAAAGTAAACTGATGAATTAAACCCAACAATAGAGGCAATTTAAAAGGATAAATCATCAAAAATATTCAAAATGCAATTAAAAAATATAAGAATAACAAAATCATGAGTTAGAGGAAAGTTAAACTGCGACCAAGATAGTATTACTTCGACGTTCAGTTACATCGACGTGGTTTCCTGAAATGGACACCACTGAAATGGACCACAACATTTAACGGAAGGCAGAGTGACAGGAAATAATTTATTTAGTCAGTAAAATCATATTTAATACTACAAGTATTGCTATTTTATTCTAATATGGAAAATTATGAAATCCACCGAATTTAGCCTCAGAAGATCAATTAATTTTATTTGAAAATCAGGATATAAGTGATTGAAATCCTCATAGGCTCTTCTGAGAGTTTGTGATGAGATATAATACGAGCTGTGATCATTTCAACAATCTCATTTAGATTCTTTTTGCTAGGGGGTATTAATGTAATGAAAGTTATATTATCGTACACAGCAAAATTTGTACGAGATTCGAAGAATATAAATCCAGATTTTGTCATGACAAGAGACCTAAAACTGAATTATATTGGCGAATGAATGTCTTTTAATGCTCAAATTAGATTGATAATGCAGAAATTAGAAGGTGGATTTTCAATCAAAAATAATTCATTAGTAAAACTTTATTTTTAGCGGAAGCTCCACTGGATTTGTAGTAGGATTTTCAAGAACTGACGCAAATAAGAAACATTCGAAGTCTACGCGGAACTCCTTTACGGACAGCGACGGATATAATTCTTCCGTCTTTATTTGGACGGCACACTTCGGCAACAAAATGCCACTGAATTTATGACGGTGGTGGAGAAATACAGGTATGCTAACAAACGAAAGGTAAACCATTCGGCGGAGAAGACGTGGGAGGAACTGGAAGGTAATTATCAGTGCGAAAGGTAAAGCGAGGAAGATGGAAATGTTTAACTGGATGAGTGGAAGATATAAAAGTAAAACGAGAGGTGAGCAAATGGATGAGAATGAATGGGAGTCAGGTTGAGGAGAAATGCGAAAATGAAGACGGGGAAATGCGGAAGAGACTGCGGAAACGGGGGAGCGCTGTCTAACGAAGTGAAAAGATTCGTTACAGGGAAGAGAGTGGAGTAGACGTGGAAATTGAGTTAAAATATGGAGAGTAATACCAGCTGGAAGTGAGAAAATGAGAGTGCGAAAGCAGTGTTTTGCAGTCTGTGGAAGGGATCAGAGTTTTTAGAGGAGGAAGATGATGGAGAGAGGACGTGGAGAAAGTAGTTATGAAAAGAGAGTTAAGATTAAAAAAGATAAACATGAATATTTAAAGCTGAGAGAATAAGGAGTACATTACTGGCGGATATGATGCCAAAACACTCCATTTATACTGATAATGTAGTTATTAATTAAGTAGTGGGCGCAGGATCTTTACTTTCTTATATTTACAAGGAAATTGGAACCTATTATTTTCTTTCTTTATGGTGGACGATAATGGCGTTCAATTCTGCCCAGAATATACCGTAATTCTCCTTAAAGTATTTAGTTCGTACACAGATTGCCAATACATATACAACTGGCCAAGATAAAAAGAAAGACGGTGGAAATAATAAAGATTATAAAATATACCAGATAAAATATATACTTTTTATATACTATAAAAAATTCTTGCTAAAATCATTCACTTTTTCTTTCATAACATGATGCGTAAAGTTGTTAAGTATAAAACAAATGTTCATTCATCCTGCCAGAAAAAACTTTTTATGGCCTTCCACAAAAAGTCGAGGACTCGTGCTCCTGATAACGAGAACTCCTTTCTCCTGATCTCAATCCTCTTTGGATCTTTTTTTCGTTGGAATGTGATCTCAGCAAATAATTTCTTGTTATGAATAATCAATCCAGAGATATAAAAGCGAGAGAATTAAGATTTAACTATTTATTTTCCTACCAAATGTATTCTTTCGATCAGTACCTAGATGTAAACAGCACATAATAATTCAATTTATATACATAACGCCGAGGTTGTATATTGAGATTCACAGAATATAAGATATTAAATTTTAAAAATGGTAATGAATAACGTAAACCCAAAGAATAGGAAAATGTAGGCAATTAAAAAGATAAGCAATTGGGGAGGACCACTAGGCCAAATGGAAGATAAGGGAACAGAAATGAAGGTGGTCACATTCGGAGATGAAGGACGATGAGGAAGAGAATCAGAGTAGCGGAGAATCCACAAGGCCAGAGAAAATAGTGGAGACGGGTGTTAAGAGCGGCGAAAGGGGCATAGATCATACAGTCGGAGGGGGCGTGGGTTAAGAGTGGTGAAAGTAAAAGACCGTAAAGGGAAAGGGTTGAGAACCGCGTCCATGCGAGATGGGCTCAAAAGAGGAGGAAGGGCGAAAAACATAGAGGTACGTCGAGGCATTTCTACATAACAGGGCGTCTGGATATGATAGTGTCGCTTGACGTATGCCCACTTGCACGTGATGAGAGTGTTTAGAGGAGGGAGGACGGGAACCGAACCACCCTGCCCGTGGTTGTACTGGGACTGGTCCAGAGCTAAACCCACCTCGTGGGAAAACCGCAGAACGCGGCAGAGAGGCCCTAATTCAATGTGCAAGTTGCCCACTCCTGCGACAAGAGGGGGGCGTAACCGGGGGATCGATGACCCTGTTTTTACGACCAGATAGATAAAAGACCTCCGATTACGTGTTTCAAAATTGAAAGAGCAAACAAGGCGACGGCGAGATAGGGGTCTCCTCTCTGCTCGAGGAGACGCTAAAAAACCCTTCTCTTTACGAGAGGAAAACGAGTGTGGAATCGATACAATATGGAGGACATACGTGGGATCGAATTATCGCCGATTGTATGACGCGTCTACTGGAAGAGTACGCAGAAAGGACACGGATGAGCCATTCCTTCTCGTGGGACAATGCACGTCTATAGGGAGCTTGCTCTCTCATTGATGAGAATTTGGGCATGGAGACGAGGGATTGGGTTCGTTTTTTTGCCCTCTCTATCCTCGAGGCGAGAATGGAATCAGGAAAGCGTATCGGAGAAAGGGAGATGCCACTGGGATCGAGCTGAGGATTTTAAGAACAATGGATAGTCCCCTTAATTATCGGGAAGGTCATCGCCCGTGTTCGATCATAATGCGCTGACGACAAAGAAAACAAAGACCGGGAAGTCCATCTTTCATTTCGGGGAATCTCGGAATCATAATCGTTTTTTCTTTCAATCGCGAAAGTACTCATCTGAAAATTATTCGTGAGGCGAAAATGAGAAAAGAAACGATTGATGATATGAAAGAAAGTTTTTATTACGGAGAGAAAAAGAGCAATCCAAATTCTCCGATGAATTCCCTTTATCAATCGCGCGTAAAAGAAAACAAATTCGAGTGGAAAAAGAAGACCAGGGCCAGTAACCGACTAGAGAAAAGACAGTTTAAACAAGGAAAGCATACCGTCTAGCAGGAAACGAGCCAATTTACTCCGTAAGTTTCCACTTAAGACCCACAAGCTATGTATAAAAAAGAGACCTGCGGACATTCAGCGAACAGCGACGGGAGTAGCACGAAAACAAGGGAATAGCATCCCGAAGGGAGGGAAAAGTGTTCCATTCGGAAAGACCGCGTTATCAGAGCAATCTAAAAAATCGCCCATCTCAATAAAAGGAAATGAGCCTCGAAAGAACAAAAATCTCCTCCATTACCAAGATGTTTAAAAAAGATGCCTCGGACGAAAAAGGAGAGGGAGCAGTGTCGAAAAGGGTTAAACTTCAACAAAAATAAACAGACGGACAAAAGTCGCCGTAATAAAAGCCGAAGAACCCGTGTAGACGAACGAAGGGAAGAAAAACACGGGAAGGAAAAGAAAACGAACGAGATTGTGGAGAAACGAGGTGAGGTTTGAGGTGAGTGAGATCGAAATGCTGGCGAGGAGAAAAGGGCAAATGAACGAGGGGACAAAGGGAGCAAGCGAATAAAATGGACGAAGAGAAAGGGAAAGAACGTTTTCTTTAAATTTGAAAAGAGTTGGTGGTGCAGGAGAAGATTCGGAGAGGAGGGAAATAGAGAGAGGGTGAATTGAGGTATACAGCGTGTGGGGTGGGAGATGTGCCAATCCCTCCGAGGGAAAGGGTTTGGGGAAATCAATGCCAGTAAGGGCCGTGGAAGAGAAAGAGGAGCACCCGTAGGCTTGAGAAAGAAAGGACGACTCATGGCTTAGGAGTTCCATTGTTGCGTGGGTTGGGAGTGCCGTGTACATGAGAGCAGAGCTATCTGTCGTCCGCGCTCTTCTGGAGACCCGTATCATTCCTCGGATGGCAAGCAGGGTAGCCTGGCGGATCTTTCCCTTCCTGTTCTCAAGCACCTCTGCGATCGGAACGGTACAGCGTGAATTACTCGTCTGCATATTTAAGTCTATCGCCGCTCGAATATTGGACCACCATCACAACGCATTCAGTACTTTGCTAAGCGGAAGAAAGAACGTGACTGGCTACCTTACGCTTTCTTGGAGCACTCCTCTTCCAAACTTGCGGAATTAGCTCTTGCCTCGCTTGGCTCCAGAAGTCTTTATCTAACTCTGTCTCTTCCATTGACTGCGCACCATGGGATCACCTTTTCTTTGACTCCTCAATGTTCTCCTTAGTCTGACGATTTTTTCCCTCGATGAGCGAGGGAGCTCATATTTCTCCATTTATCAATCCATTGAACTCTACCTTTCTCTCGCGTCGACGTACTTTCAAACCAGCAGAGCGACGAATAACACAGTTGATAAGGGTACAGAGGACCGCTTTTCTCCAACGAATGAACCGGTGGAGTCGTGTTGGAAGTTTATGAGAATCGAGGAATGGGGGCAGATCTCTCCCCACTTTAAATTGGGTGGCAATTCGCAGACCATAAGAACGGACATTATGGAAAGAAGTAATCCGTGAGAGGGTCTTTAGAGTACTCGGGAATCCTTCGAATGGTCCAAATCGATTCAATCAGATTTCATCTCCGCAGCAGATATGAGACTAAGAGATTAACTCTTAATTTCATAAAAAGGTTGGATCAAATAGTAGATAATAATTATGACCTCAGATTTCTTCAATTTAATACTATTAAATGATTTAAAATTTAAAGATCATTAATTTCCTAGGAACAATATTTTTTAAAGAATTTAAAGTTATTCTTATTTGAAAAGTTAAAAAAAATTAAGAAGATACTTAACAGGCACCTCTAATGATAAGCATAATTCAACAACTGGCTTTACTCATTAGCCTATGTCATTATGTTCATTACTCTAATGCTTCGAGGGACTGGCTGAATTTGATCTTTATTAGAAAAAACATACATCGATGTATCACTACCCTGAAACGTTTTTAATCCGATCGGATCGCCAAATACTTTTCCAAACATATTATATTTCTCATTGCCAGATTTCCCATAGGGACTTGATTATTTACCCGCTTCATCTTTCTTATATTTTATGAGCTTATGTAATCTTTCGCGTATTTTTTCAACCCCTTCTTATGTGGGCGTACATCCGAAACGTTTCTTTATCCATTAAACACTAGTTGTGGAGATATTTTCCCAGAAACTAAATCCTTCTTATGCTGTTTTTTATCCTCTCCTCCTTTATAAGTTTTTTTAATTTCCTTTTCTTTTACTTCGAATAAAAATGTCGCACGGGGTTGAATGAGAGGCTCACTCGGGCCTACATGCGCTTAAGATAGGGCCAAATAATAATATATAATGATATTTGTTACATAATTACGTCTACATCATATGTATCGATATATCATCCATGATTACTAAACAGGTTTTATAATCTTTCAGGGCTAAGTTTAAGAAATTGATCCTCTGGTTGTATAATCATGATGTGGAAGTTATACTGCGCAGCTAAAGGTATTGAGTATTTCATTCTTGTTTCATATGTGCGTGTTTCTCTTATTAGTTGACTGCTTTAAGAAGTAAAACAATCTTAGTTTGGAACTCACTCTCAATGAACAAAAGCCCAGCGCTCATTACCAATACCATAAATTGAATAATCGAAAGGTATGGAATGGTTTACTTTGTTGGTAGTTAATACGCTAATTAGTGTTAAGATGAGTCTCTTACTTCTTTCCTTTTGCTCTCTTCCATTTATTTAGCAAGGATTTCACTTCACAAGAGATTTTTGATAGATGATTTTAAGTTACTTTTATTTATTTGAAGGTAATTTCAACGGAAAAGTAGCAATTCTTGCAGGTCTTGGGTTCTCACTAGAATTCAAAACAGGGGAGCTATCATTTCGAACGAGCTTCCTACCAAATTTACGGGAACCATATGTATTCAAAGATATCCAGCAATAGAAACAAAGCTCCTTAGTTAACTAAGTTCATTACCCCAAAATAGACGATAATTAGCCTGATAAGAATAAATGAAAAATAAAAACATATATTGAAATCTTATTCTTTAACATTAAATTCTGAATTTTTAAGTATGGAATATAGCTTGAGGTATCTAATCGGCCTAACGTGCATCTGAATATCGAGCGATATATCCACTTCCATTTTCGAAATTAAAGGACTTTCGGAAACATCTCGATAAAGAGTTCTGGATGACTGCCTTCAAGGATTCTACTTCGAGATGGATCATTTGGAAGCCATCGCGCTTGTACAATATGCATTTGCTGCATATAAAACTGACGATGATACATACACAATCTGATAAAACCAAGTCTCCTATTTTTACACGAATTATAACTATGGATAATTTTCTCTTTTACTCAGTACTTCAAAAAAAAACTGGCTATTATGAAGAAGAACAATTTTTACTTTTTCCACAGTATTTTATTAAAAACAATAAAAGGAAACAAAACACGACTAGTTTCAGAGATTGATCTCCATCATCAAGTCGAAAATAGCAAGCAACGTAGGAGAATATAAGTTACATCAATCTTTCATTTTCCTCCTTCTTCAAAACTCATGCTTTTATCATAATCATCATAACAAAGTGAAATATAGTGTACCTTTCTATACCCCTCCGTGAAAGATTAACCCAACGTACAGGTTTACAGTTCCTTTGATAGAGAAATTAAAGTTATAAGAATAGAGTTAAGAGAATAGAGTTAATAGTTATAAGACCTATGTTTACCAATAATAGTAAACATCGGGATGAATGCTCTTCTCCGCTAATCGGTGTGTATTTCTCGACAAGAAATAGTGGGCATCAGGATGAATGTCCTTCCCACTGAAGTCTCATAAAGAAGCCTAAGAAAATAAGACCCTTTACAGGTTTCCTTCTTACGAATATTGCAAGCTAAGGACATTATATTGCATATTTATTTAACAGTCTAATGGAATCATCTTTAACAGGATCTGCATAAAACCTCTTTTTAATATAGTAAATCAACAATATATACCTCCTATGGGAAAACTGATATAAAAAAGGCTAACAGTGCCGGCACTGAATCCGTATATTCAATTTCTTATTCCGATGAGGATTCGAATTTATACAATTTCGAATGCATTAGCCAATCAAGCCAACCACCACAGTCAACATGCCACTTTGGCGGCAAGGCTTTTTTCATATCCATATTCCTGAGTATTTTTCCTAGGCACACACCTTTATATGCAATTTCTCATTTAACCCTTTTCCCTATGAATTTAGATAATTTCTAGAATTATGATCATCAGTGGGAAATTCAGCAGACTTTGAAAGAGAAGGAAATAATTTCCTTAGAGAAAAGCACGGATTCTTTCAACTTCCAAAGCCTCGAGAAGTTAATAAAAAGTGAGCCATTCCCATTTAGAGAAATACAGCCTTTCTTGCCGCGGGAGGAAAAAAACGGAGGAAATCTTTCGCCTCGTTTATGATGAACACGGAATGGACTCCACTGCTTTAGAGGAACTACGTAATAGCCTCGTTATAAAAGGTCTCCTTTATGCCTTTGGAATCGAGCCTCAATTCACCGTGTCCTTATCACGCTCCACCTTCACACTTTGGATCGCTTTTTATCGAGTAACCCCTAATCTTACATTACCTCTCCGATTCATCCCCACTCCAATATCTCCTCTTTTTTTGTCTCGCCTCGCTCCCTTTCCTGCCGAACACCAACACTCTTTGTGAGCCAGGAAAGAGCAAATGCCTCCAGGCCATCCGAGTATTTGGTAAAAGAGAGGCCGCCCCAACGAGGAGCACCAGAACTCAGTTGGAATGTCTCCTATCGTCTTCATTGCCTCCGACCGCTGACCCATACACTTTCCCGCAGAAGGAAGCAACCGTCTCCCCTCCTAACACCCCTTTTTGTACTCCTGTCGTACTATTCTCCCCATCCCACGCTCTACTTCCTACCCCTCTGTCTATATTAAAAGTTGGGATGGGCAGGAACTGGTTGGAAACGGGGTTGCCAACTGCTAGGAAATTACTTTTATTCCAGAGAAAGAGTTGCTGAGCTCTGAAACGGTTTTTGGAGTTGCAATTTTTCAATAAGCGACTTTACCGGAAGTGGAGGAGCGCCGGGATCTCAGGGCCACCTGCGTTCGATATGCACTCTTTTGTATCTCGGGATGCCGCTCATTCATCAAAATTATTTTTTAAGCGATGCATTCTGGAGATTTATTATAGGTCTTGCTTCTACCACTAATCCACCGAACAAATTTCTACATTTGTCATTTTTGAAAATCTGTATGAAGGAGGCAATTTCGAGGGAGTTTCTGTCTCCTTAAGATAAATAAATCTAAGCCACGATAAATCAAATTCTTTGGGGCTTATATTAACGTTCAACTGTGAGACACAAATCAGGAAAACGAAATTTTAAGCTATTTTCGCTATTGGTGCAGTAATTTAAACGCGCTTCTATGATACAATTTCACTGAAGGAATAAATTTAATTAATCGAGCATTTCATCCTAAGAGTTTCAATCGTTTAATGCCTTATTAGAAAATATGCGTTGTGTCGTAAGGATTAAAAATTGTGTATATTTAGAACTCCAAACTAATTGTTACGATGGGTAAAAATCAAGTTGTTTCAGAGATATGGAAGGTATATAGAATATGATCATAATCAAATGGAAGGAATACCGAAAAAACATCCATTTTTAGGGGTTAAGGATTACGAAAGTAGATTTACTGGCTTTTATTTGAAACCCATCCTACGGCCCACGTTGGGAACATTTAAATATGAGCGATTACGCTAGAATTTGCTGTTTTTTCGGGAAGAGGAATAGATATTTAAGAATCAAGTTAGATCATCCTGCATTGTGAATGGCAACCATAGATTTGCTTCCGGGTAAACCACGCTTATTAAACCACCTTGAGCACAGATCCAGTATGAAAATTTTGTAAAAATTCCTCCTCAGACTTACTCTTAAGACGTTGGAATCTTAGAAAGGGGTCGTTAAACCCCTTTGAGGCCTCCCTCGATAAGGGCCCTCAATGCACATTGGGCGGGTTGGCAATTCCGTCTGAGAACAACGTCGAGGAGAATAAGGGATGAAGAAGAGCGGCAGATACTCATATCGAGCGGTTTGTCTAAAAGTGGGAGAGATTCCACGCCATCCACTCCTCAAAAACCCTTTCCACTCTACCAAAAAACGATTTATAACCGTCTGCTACTCAAGAGAATATTGGGACGCTCATGGCTATTTATTCTTTGAAGAATCCGATAAAGGTTTTTGCTTCCTTTCCTCCGCTCACATATTTTTTTCCTTCCGCGTCCCTCTACAGTGCCATCCCTTCCTATTTTTTTCATGCGGTTAAGGGAATTCAGTATAGTTCTTAAAGACGCAATATCGCATTTTCTCCCGTCGCATTTCTTATAGGCATAAAAGTCGAGATCGTCGTTATTAAGCCTTACAAGATTTATCTGAGTTTACGCCTGGTTTTTGGATCTGGAGTTCGGATACCTGTTCGTTACGAACTCTGTTAGAGAATTTTTTTGGGGGAATGGAATTCTTTTCGCGAATGCAGTCCCCGATTACGGATATTTTTTACGGATGCGACCGAATTTTAAGGAATTCGGAGAAGGAGAATCGAAATTCTTTTGCTAAGATGTGGTATTAAACAGAAGAATTTTCTACTGTGCAGTATATGGTTTATAACAAAAAGATTAAAATGCTGAATTTAGGCAGAAACACAGATGCATTGTGAAAAATTGCTATTTTTAATCAGTAAGGATTAAAAAATAAATAGAGTGGCCCATAGCCCATTTATTCCTTATATAGATGAATGAAGTGATAAGTAAAAGAAACTTGATATTTTATGTCAAGTGAAATTTGGAATGACTTTGAGGATTGACGATTCTCCCATAGGAATGCACATCTGACTCCTTTTTATGTTCTTATTTTCAAGTCGTTAAGTTTTTCGCAAAGAAAACAATAAATATACGAGTTGTATCAACAAGCAAAACAAATCATCATTTTGCAGCAAAATTATTTGGGTAGATTCGATCTATAATAAATATAGACTCTCTAATAAATAAGCACAGTTTCACTTATATAAAATTATTCGCTGGTATTAAGAAATAATTACGGTATCAAATTAGATATCCTCATTCCTACAAAGACCGGTATAGAAAATATTACAGTTATGCATTTTTTAATTTCATGCTACATATAATCTAGAATACTACTAATTTATTGGAAGATTTGTAATGATATATATGAAAAATATTTATTATACTCATATCTACTTATATTTAAGTGATATTTTTATTTATTATATAAGGTAAATCAAATTAAAATGCTTTCCGACAGCAAATGGCTAGGAGAATCAAAACCGCAAATTATTTTTGACCAAATAATAAGAATTCTATCCAGAGTCTTCAACGTGAGCAGCCTGTTCAATTTATAATATCCTCACTCAAGCTAAGTATTCTCTTAATACTTCATATTTCCTAAGGGAAAAAGAGCGATTCTGAAGCCTTTTTCCTAGACCGTTATCACGGAACACGAGGGCTATAACGTACTTCGGAAACTTTCGTAATTACGTCCCACATTGTCAGCCTAGGAGTTTACAGTCTGAATTTTTCACTGGTGAATCTCCAGAGGGCTTTCAAAGCATCTAGGGAGTTCTCACCTAGTCGCATTAATTAATAAAAAAGTTTTCTTACCCCGCTATTCTTAAATTGCTATCACCAAGGGAGCTAGCTTCCAGACATATTAAGAGAAGGGAAGACGGCCTAGCTCACCGTGAAGAAATACTATTATTATGGCATTGCAGAATTTTACAAGTAAATATCAAAATATGAAATCTAGTGTATAAATTCACTAGGAAATAGTAACTAAAAACTATAATTAATTTGTTTCGATCTGTAAGGAATTCATTAACGCTAACAGCGATTCTTTTTCAATTATACAACGGGAAATTTGTAATTTAGAAAATAAAATCAACATTTCGCAGAAAATTCCTGGTGAGATATTTTCATAAATAGTATAATAAAGGAATAAAGCTGACTTTACTTTTATCTTATATTAACGTAACGTTATATTGACGAAAATGGGAAACAATAAACTACAATACACCGAAAAATATGCAAAGATTAAGTTGCAAAACAAAATCAAACGATATAAAATCAAAAACCGAGAGCAGAGTAAACTTTAATCACGATTGAAAATGTATACTAAATGCAAATATAACGTCTCAGATAAATAAAATACGTGCAAGTTACTCTAAAATAATTATTGTCACTAAAATCTCATAAAAAATAGTGTCTTAACGTTGAAAAAGTTAGAATTGAAAATCTGTGTTCTGCGGACGAGCACCCGATAAATAAACCCGTCCCAATATTCGTTGCTTCCAAAATTTCCTCTTGTCTTATACCGTTTTCAAGGATAGAAGGTGTGGTGGAAGAAATACAAAATTGGGAGGGATTACCTCCCAATCGAGATGCGGGAGAGAGAGAGGGGAGAGAAAGGTGGGAGACCATATTTCGTCTCCAGTGCAGAGTTCATTTGCCGCGCTCACGTCTGGCTTCGCTGCATTTCCGTCACGTCCTCCCAAACGCCCACATTCACTGCCTCTTCTCACCCTTCCCTCTCCCACACCTCTCATTTTTATCATTTCTCCATCACAACCAACTCGACATTTCTTTCCACCTCAATCACCAACGTCCAACTTAACTTAGCTGAATCTTGATTATTGTGCATATAAATATCATATACGAGATGTTGTAACATTCGCGTATATTTGCATAAAATTTGTTTTATGGTTAATTAGGTGATGTGATTCTTAAATGTATTTTAATTTATTATAGTTATGTTTTGATAACGATGAATAATAATGTATTAATGTTTGATAATCATGTGTTCAGTAATCTATTATAATCACGTAGTTTAAGATTAGTCTATTTTATCACATTTTCACCTGATTAAAAGTAAAAAGTTAATTTTAGGAGGAAAATGCTAATTTTAGGAGTGGTCAACAACTCTGCCGTAATGGATCTAGGGTTCTTTCAGAGACATTCTTTCGATTCCGGTAGTTGACCAGAAAATTTTCTTTTATCTCGAATGATTCTTATTACTTTGGTAGTAATATTTATGTTTAAAGTGCGTGCAATTGAACGGACTACACATGTCCAAATCTCTGATAACATAAAAAGTAAGTCTCTGAGATACAAAAATACGACTAATATTAATTTCCGTTATAACGAATTCTATTCTCTTCTTTTATTGCAGTCGAAAGATTAGTTTCAGACTCAATCGCGGAAGGAGATAAGATGGCCACTCTTGATACATTGCATAGGTAGATACGATTGCAACGAATTAAACACCTCAGCGGTCTTACTTCGAAAAATACGTCTATAACCATACCATTATGCATGAGAAAGACCTCTCTAAAAGCACAATCTCTTATAAAAACTTAAATATCACCACTGCTTTCAATGACCTTTTACGTCACGAAATTTGATCATTTACTAGATTTTAATTCTGTATTTTTACAACATTTCCCTTCCCCAAAATTGAATTTTACCGTTTACCTCGAGTTAATGTCAATGACTATTCTTAACTTAATGTATTGGTAATTCATTTAAATGTTGGTAGACGTCGCTTTCGTCAAGGAATGAAAGCTTCTTACATGAAGTAAAACTGAAGTAAAATCATGAAGTAAAACTGAGAGCACATAATAATACTTTTCCAAAACTTTACACGTACGCGTTTTGTGTCGTCTTCTGTGTTTAATATGAATAAATTCCACCAAATATTAAAGAAATTATTTAAACTTCAGAAATGAGATTTGATCTTTTAAATTTGAATTTTAAACAAAGAGAGTACACTTCTGATTGTCTCACATTCTTCAAATTCATAAAAACTATCACTTTTTCATTAGGTTTCTATACTTCGCCCACATCATTATAAGTCTTTGACGTAAAACAAATCCCTCTCATTCACGGACATCAATGCTAATCTTGCTCATCCCTGCTAATGAAAGAGGCGGGAGTAATCAGACTAACAGTCTAGAAACTATTATTGGCCATTAAAAGCTGAAGTTGCACCAATAAACGTAGCCATTAAACGTTTTGTGTTCTAGATACCGCAGCAGGTATATTTAATGCCGCCACTAAATCACTTAGGATTTTTGATTTACTGCAACGCAGGTTATAATAGGGGGATAATCTTTACAGGAAGAGGCAGTCATGACTCATCACTCTCTCTTCGTGATCCATCACGGTCGAAAACGTGAGTTGAACGTAAATAGGTGCGGCGTAAAACGAATCCTAACTGTATAATTATTTCTCCGTATTTCATTTCATACTCTCTCTCTCTTTACACGCTCCCATCTTTGCATAAAATCTAATTCATGAAGCACGTTCTCATTGAAATCCATCCTTGTCTTCAGACTTAATTGCATTTCAACAAAATGAGCACTCTCCGTATATATTATAATTTTATTTAGGGTGGAACTCTTCCAACTTTAATTTTTAAATACCGTTAACATAGGTGCTTTACCTTGTGAGATCTTTCTACCTCCACATTAAGGCATTATATACAAGCTTACCAAGGAACTTTTAATTTACATGGTCATTTAAACTCTAATTATCATCAAAATGTGATATTACATACACTTGAAAGTGCCTTGCAAGATTATAGAGTAACCCTCACAAAGTATCAAGGCAACTTCTCGGTTTATCCTGGTTTTACTTTCTTCAAAATTTGATATTACCCAATTTCTTGCTAAAAATAATACGGTAAACTCCATTATAAATATACGATAAAATGTTTCTGAAAAATATTCCTTTAATATCACCCGAATTTTCAATGATTTGAAAATGGAGAAGCTCATTTGCACAACAGACATGGCCAGAGGCTGGAAACTGAATTTGATCATTTTCAATCATTTTTATATATGTATATTAGAATATTAAAATATTTTCTTAGATTATCTCTTGCACATTACTTTTTCTGTATGTTTGCAAATGTTCACTTCAACTTACTCTAAGGTGGAAATTTCGGTCCATTTGATAAGTTAATAAATGAGACGACGCAAATGTTTTATGGAATAAAAATTATCCAGTAAAAATCCATGCACTTATTGGGAGCATGCATGTTTAAAGATAATATTTTCCTATGAAAATCATAAGGAAACTGTTCCTTTATCAGTATTAAAATTATCATTCCTCCAAAGTGATTTAAATGAAATATGTAAATGGGTTCATGATCATAAATTGTTAATTAATGGTAATAAAACTAAAGTTATGCACATTACTGAAAGAATGGCTAAAAGAAAAAATGTGCACATTAAAATCCATGATCACAAATGTTTGCACGCAGTTAGTAATGAAGTGCTCAAAAATAAGGAATGCAACTGTGAATTAATTGAACAGGTCAGCACTCATTCTTACCTAGGATTAATAGTTGATGAGAATTTCAAGTTTAATGCACACATCAATTTTGTTTGTAATAAACTTAAAAAGGTGTCTTATCAAATGTATTTTATAAAAGATATTTTACCCATTAAGATAAAAAAGATTTTTTATATCTCTTTTGCCGAATCCCTTCTTCGTTATGGCATAACTATTTGGGGGGGAAGTTGCCGCAGCTTTCAAAAAAATCTGGTCAAAATCCAAAATAAAATGTTTAAGTATATATCTAACGGTTGTAATTCTGTTTGTGAAACCAAGAAATACTGCTCTCAAGACCTGGGTTTACTACCTTTCAACTTATTGTACAAATACATTATAATTTTAGAAAATTATTATACTAATAAATACAAAAGCCTAGATATTTCACTACATAAGATGGATACAAGAACAAGCATAAGATATGTTGTGCCATCATATTTTAATAATCATGGTAAACAACAAATGTCAGTAACAGTACCTTTGATTTTTAATTCATTGCCTAAAATTTTACATGAAGTTGACAATTTTAGAAGTTTAAAGCATAAGATTAAAGACTGGTTAATATGTTCTCTATAAATTCTTTATAGAGACCATAATGGTTTTTATTTGTATTATTGTATAAAATTCATGTATATCCTCAACATCTGTACATCTATCTATGTAATTTTTCATCATTATTATTATTAAAGTGTTGTCAAATTCATTTTTATAGAGAGGCACCTGCTGACAAGTCTTTGGACTTAGCAGGACCCGAATGTAAAAATTTTACGTAAAGATTTTGTTATCTTATTTTGACGTATTTTTACGTCTGCAGTGTATTATTTTCTTTACAAACTACGATTGGTATGGAATGTGTGTCCAAATTTGTAAGAATCTATTCTTTGTATTCAAATTTTGTACACTGTTATGTATTTAATAAATCCTATAGGTTTCATCAATTAAAAAAAAAAAATCATCTCGATGAAAATATCTTAATTTCTCCATTAATTTGGTTTTCTTGATTTCACAATCCCGAGGGCTAAATTAGCCTAAACAAGAGTTGAACTTCCCTAAGAATATAGTATTATATGAAACAGTCTAACATATATTGCTGCTTCCCCAAAATAATTTTCAGCATACGAACGAAGTTTCAGGGCTCGAAGAAAAAACCTGCAAATCATAACAAGAGATTCAGCGGAGGTTATATGCCATTACGTACAGACAAACTGGGGCAAGAGACCCATACATGGATAGTAGCGTAAGATTCTCCGGTGGCACTTCCCTCACAGAACGCCAAGGGTGCGAATAAAAAATAAAAAGGAGAATCCGTCGATCCGACACATAAAAGAACGAATTCGCGTCGTTAACTAAATTGTTACCGTCGCCTGGGGTCAGCGAAAGGCTTCCTTTTTCCGTAACGACAGATTTAACGTGCGATAGCTCTGACCTCGCCCAGATGAAGTGCATTCCTTCGTTCCTCCTAAAATACCATTCCGACGCAACCGTTCCCTGAAATCCTTTCATACGCCGCACTCACTTAGGAGCGAAAAAAGGAGAAAGATCAAAAAAGAAACGAGGGACGTCGTGTTTTTAATTAACGCAGTTGGTTTCTATAGGAACGCTGGGAAGATTGGAATAGTTTCGTATAAAGTGAAGGAGTTAATAAGAAATAGGTGCTCACGGATGAGTGCAAATGCAAGAGGGCGGAATTGAGGAAATGGAGAGAGATGGAAACTTCAAAGGACACGGATGAACAGGAAAAGGAAATGGATGGAGAGTGAAAATAACTCCGTGAGATTATAGATTGCTAGTGGAAATAGAAATGGAAGTTAAGAGGGAATATTCGATGAACGCTAGAGCCAAGAATAGTAAGGAATTAGACACAAAGCTGAACACTGAGTTTGATTTTTTAATGAATGAATGCATAGAGAGAAATTAGCAATACTTCACCACTCAAGTAAAATATTCTAATCTACACAGAAGCTGATGTACGGTAATGAATTTGGCGTCATTAAAAACCACGGTACCTACAACTATAATATTATTTTTTTTAATTTGTGAGATTCAAAAACAGCTATAGATAGCCCAAATACATATGGGACTAAATCCATGTTTAAAGAATAAGTGGGGAAAAATCTAACTTTTCCAGAACGAGAAGAACACTCTACCTGTATAATTTGTGTAAATAGAAGAATGAATCATTATGAAGTAGTAAAAACTTTAGAAATTAAATAAAAGATGAGATTAGATTTTAACGAACGGTGAGGACTTATCTTAGTTTGCTGAAAAGTTTCATTTGAAATAACGTTGTGGAGAAAATAAAGTGGAATAACATGGTAAAGAAAAAAAAGCAAGGAGAACATTCTTTCATTTCTGTCTACCCTTCGGAATAACATAGTATTTAAATCTTTACTTAAGTTCTAAATAAAATGATTTTATTTTCTAACATCTTACTTTTAGATATTAGGGTAAATTTCCGGATAATATTTCAGACTTGATTTTTTTTTATAAAGGCGAAGGTTTAAACCAAACCAAGCATCCAGAAAAAACATCCTTACATATCGATTAATAAAATTAAACACTGAAAAATGAACAAAGTCTTATGGAGACAATCATAATAGAGTAAGATTAAGGAATGTATATTTAATGAAATTAATAGGACCGTTTCATCCTACGAAAAGCTAAAATAAAAATGTGAATTTAAAATTAAAAAAAATAATATTGGGTGGCTTGGCATTTCCTTAGAGAGAATAGAAAAGAATCGATCTTAGGTGTACTCATGATAGAGCAACCACAGAAAAAATAAGGGGAACTGGAACAGTAATGCTTGAAACAAATAAAGCTTATTCTTTTTATCCAGAAAATAAAAGGTACCGCGATCTTGGATGATTTAAAAAATAAATTTTCCCTGACCTTGAACTTTAGCGTATTTTAATTACAGATTCACTTCTCCGAACAGAGAATGCTTTATTTTGTATTGGGAGTCGCGAACGCTTTGTCACCGATAAAATGAAAACCGATAAAAATGTAAGCTCGTGCAGCGAGCTTTCCCATAATTAAATAAACAAAAATAAGTCAGTATGACCCATTATCACTATAAAATATATTTTCATAAACAGGTAACAATTCTGAAGTTATGGAGAGGAGAAACAAATATGACCTGCTTACGTTTTCATTTTATGCACAGAGTAATGCCATAATTATATTTGTTGTGCAATTTTTATTAAGAGAGATTGCTACAAAAACTTGGAGCGAAAGCTGGAGTACACGCATTAACGAATGGATATCAAAATTCTGATAGCGTCCATTCAGAGGTAATGAGCGAATTGAATTTATCAGAAAGAGACAAATAATGCAAATTATTCTCGTCGTGCATGAGCTCACGTTATGCGATTAATGCTACTGTTAAAATCCTCCGAAAGGCCGCATTGGAAATGCGTCGAGGAAAAAACACGCGAATGGACAAATTAAAATACGTTCGATCAGCAAACAGCTTAATTCGGATTCATCCCACAGCCCATCCAGAAGCGATAAAAATCTCCGGCCCACCCCCGGAGGTGAAATTCTCACAATTTTTTATGTCTTAATTGCGGAGGATCGAAAAAATATCCGCACGGAGCCCACGCGGAAACGCCTCCGCTACCCGAGAAAAGCAAACGCCTCCATCTCTGGCACACATTTTATTAAAAAACCGCAGCGATTTATTGATTTCCGTCCGAAGAAATATGTTCCGACCTCTTCTCTCTCCGCCACCTCTCAGACGCGAAAAATCATCGGAATAATACATTGGGTCTATTCGCGGAGCAATTATATTTCCCAGCCCGAAGGCGGAATCCATCATCCGCCGCTATCTCTTCGACCAACACTTAATGCCCGAGTGTGGGCGAGCGCGCACGTGGTCTGCGCTATCAGGTGGACTAAGAATGAGAAAAGGAAGAGCGTATTTTTTGTGGGGACAGAGGCGGTGAATTATGCACGACCTCGACTGACGCCTATCTCTTCTCCCGCCAATTGTCCGTGTGCTTTCCTTGAGGGAGAAGAGGAGGGGTACGAATTTCGGATGGAACCTCTTGGATCGGTCGATCTTCTTTCTCGAAAGACGACTTTCAGCTCGGATCAATTTACCAAGTCTTAAATGAGTTCAATGACTATATAAATTATAGTGGATTCCAAAAACAAGTAGGAGTTTCGTGCGAAACGTTTTCATAAGTATTGAAATTAATTGTAAATTTTCTTACTCAGTTATGAAAATTAAAGAACAAAAATGAGACGTGTATTTTCTTAAGATGCAATGTAATGGTGAGCAATATTCGCTAAGTAGCGCCTCTAAATGTTCTTGTGCTAGTATACTAGATAGAATAGTACCACTATTACACTAACACTGTGGCAATAAATACCCTGCATGAATATAGATGAAATTAGCATTTCTTAGAGTTTTAATACATGACAGGATAGTAATGTAACAATTTGTAAATTGAATTGTAATTTAAGTTATGCTTGTTAACGCAGCAATCTAAGGTGAGCATTAATGCAGCACGAATTAAATATACTATACCTTTAATGACCATGTTAAATTATTTAAACCGTATTAAATTACACGAACTTTTAAATACATAGCCTCCACATAAACCACATATACCTCCACATAAATCCATTTATGGAAGGAAAATAGATGCAAGAAGTCCACAATTAATTAAATCAATCGCATTTAAAATATTTAATGATCATTCACCTTTATGTATTCGCAAAATATAAATAAAGCTTTAATATACACATATACGCTCATTTTAACTCAAAATGACTGATTTCAAAATTATTTTAATTCGAAAGTTCGCAATAAACGTTGAAGTTGCCGTGTAGCAGTTTATAATTCTAACGAAATGTAAGTCGTAATGAGTGGAACTCGATTTGCGAAAATTCTGTTATTTAGCTCGTCATGCTACATAATTTGGCCTCTAATGATAAATGTTTTTTGTTGCAAAATTTCGATGCTTGAAACAATAATATCGACTGTGTGGTCCTTAACTAGGTGGTATACCTTGAAATAAACAGAGAAATAACTGAAAAGATCTAATTTAATCCAACTGTCTCCTCACTAATAGTTCGAATTCAAATCCGTATTTTCATTTTTATAAGGGTAGTATACTTATCTATATTTTTCATTATTCATATTGTTACATTTATTATTCATTAGAACTGTACAGTATTCAGCTAAATGTACCTACCTTCTCGCAGTTAAAAATTAATAATATTAGATCCTTAGGTTCATTGTCCTATTGCAATAATATCCAATCTTTCTCGCTTTTTAGCGTGGATTACAATCATTTCCAACATAATTTGCATGGTAGCTTATAAGTACGTCTTTTTAGCATGAAACTAGCATGGCTTATTGTGACGCTTAAATTATTTAAAGGGTCACATGAGGACAGAATGTGCAACACCCCGATCTAAGACAACTCTAATAATACCATTTTTAATGACGTCATCCATCCTACTATTTCTCATCTACATTGAAATTATGTCTCATAATGATAAACTTTTATTTTTTTAATTTCATGTTTTACAACTTTGAAAATTCTGCATTCACGATCTCATTGATAAAATTGTGAGGGCAATAAACGTGAAAATCTGGAAGAAGAATAGACTAAGGAGGCTTGAAATGGCTTCATAGACACTTAAAGATTGTTATAGGTCATCCACCTACTCTTGAGTTGCTCTGAATCGAATCACACTGAATTCGTTGCTACTGCAGCGGAGCGCCGCCAGGGACAAATGAGCGGAAATCTCCACCTTCAACTATTATTTTCCCCAAGCGATTAGTTTTACAGCACCGTAGAGCAGGGTTCAGTAACCTTTATTTCTTGAGCCAATTCTTTCAGCCGCTGTATAAAATGCAACGTGCGAAGAGATTTCGGTGGTAAAAACAGGCACCGGGCGCTTAATACCCGCATATATCATTCTCTTCTATATTTTGTCCAAATGCTGATGTAGGCATTACTGAACAGCAACATTTTAACAGCTTTCGTACCATTATCTATTGAAAATTTACCAAGAGCTGATTGAGGTAAGTTGGTTATTAAAGGAAACAATGCACATTTATTATCTTCCACAGATATCGTTTTTTTCAAGGCTTTCGTCAATTAATTAGCATCTTCAGGCACATAGGTCAAGCAAGTACAAGAATATTTTTATTCTCATTTCAAGGCATAATTTTAAATTTTTATTAATATATAAATAATATGAAAAAATGTAAATGTTTGTACTTGATTACTGTATCATCAAATTTTTGCCATAGCTAAATTTAATTGTTTTGACACAATATGCTAAGCCATAATTGGGCCCCATTAAGATTATAATTTGTTATGAAATAATGGAGTTATTTTAAGATAATAATCATGAGTTGAATATTCGAAGCTGAGTATGGAAGAAATCGCGATCAATTTTCAAGACTAACATTCAGACATCTTAGGCAGAAAGGTGCCAACGCCACCTCAAGGCGATATTTCCGACAACGCAAATCAACTCCGAACCCGTAATTTTCGTTCTCGAGGATCGATGGAATAGCCCAAACACTGGGAGCAAAAACCTCATAAGCGATACAAATGAAAGCTTTGCTTTTATTCTTCCGTGACGTGCGGGCATTCTGTCCCAAATCAGCGTTCCTCCGGCCGAAACCGCCTTGGTCACCCATAAGCGATGGCCTGAGTAACACACCCGCGAGTCCACCGTCACGGCATCGTAAATCGCCACCGTCCCCATCCCTTTACGACCGTCGACACCGCTAAACCTATTACGTCTTATCTCACCTCCTTTACCCCCTTTTCCTCGCGTTTAAGACCCCAAGGCTCCAGCTACCGACTATTCCACTCCGAGCCAACAACCACACCCTTTTTTCTTCGAAATGCTTCCGATTTGTCTTACGGGGTGGCTGAGGTCGTAAAAATGTCCTGCCAACTCTGAAAAATGCCCGGCGTTTTCAATTGATTGGGGCGAAGCTTCTGGAGTATTATCTTCTGGGTGTGTTGTTTATTGTTTTTTTTTTATCCCTGAGCGACGATGGCGTTATATGGAGTTTGGGTTTCTGCACGAGACGTGGGAATGCATTATTGTGTTTAGGCTGGCACTTGTTAGATGGGTCACTTAGATACCTCCCAACTTTCGTTCATTAAATCTCATGCGAAAATTAAAAACCAAAAGCTGAACAACGTAAGAGAGAGCCCATCAATGAGGAAAATAAATTCGGCTGATAGATGAAGAGGAAGAGAAACATTATGAGCTATTTTCGCTCAATTGAAAATTTTCAGATTTGACTGCAACTTAAGTACAAGAGAGATTGATCTATCCAACCTTGCGCAATTTTGCAACGGAATTTAAAATTTTATCATTAAACACATAGTCAAAAAGAACTCAGCTGATGGAAATGTATAACCATTAAAAATATATACTCCAGAATACTATAAAACAACCATCTTCTGATGGTTTACTGGACTGTATATTTTTAACAGTTCCTTAGGAGATTGTTGAGGAGAGTCAAATTATTGACCGACGCGGTACGATACGCATATTTTCCAAAAATGTACAAGATTTCCTCAAAGTGAACTACAGAACTCCAGAATAAAACATAACCTAAATGGAGATTTTAATGAGCGTAAGCTAATTCCCCTTTTCGAATTAAGAAAACAACAAAATTATCACTCGACGAAATTTAGAAATTTAAAATAAAATCTGAAACATATATCTAAGAAGGAAATTCAATTTTGCCATTCGATCATAAATGTACTGATAACAGAAACATAAGCAAGCATGAGAATGCAGATAAATAGAATTTTTAATTAGAAGGTAGTCATCATTAATAAATAAATTAATTTAAAAGAAATATATTATAATAATTATAAGCGCATGAGTACAGCAACCAATGCTTTTAACCTAAAATCAAACAGGAGATGTCACCTTAAGATCACTTCAACATTACCCACTGATACCCACAAACTTGAACCGCCTTATGCAAAGTTATGGCAAAAGTTGAACATGCCTTTTCAGGGGCGAGGAAACATCAAAAGTTTAACCAGATGAAAAATAGCGGCAAAAAAATGATTCCACCAGTAGCAAAATCGCCGACATGTACCGTAAAAACCATTCTGCTCTTGTTTCGGTGCAGAAACATTCCATTACAGGTTACAGTGAAGCGGAGCTGCGTGGCCGTGACAGCAATTTCGACGTAGAGTCATGGAAGGAGTGCATATTATGGCCGTGGAAATACGTCGTCGCCATGCACGGGATGAATACGAAGGGGTAGGTGAGGACAGATGCGAACAAGAGAGGAAACAAAGAGTTCTAAGGGGGCAGCTGGGTAGACAGAGACTGTGGGAGAAAAGTGTGTGAATGCGTAGAAAATAGGAAGAAAGGGATTTTTTAATAGAGAAAATGAATGCAAGGATGGTGAAGGTGAAGAACAAAATACAATGATGTGGCTGCGTATTATATTGATGGAAGGCGAATGGTACGGAGAAAGACAAAGATCAGAGGAAAGAGCTAAGTACGAGAGAAAAATTGCTGGGTGTTCGCAAAGACAATGAACTTAAATTTTGGATGAATGGTGCGCTTATAAAGGGACGCTAATCATGTAGAATAAAACTCCTACGTAGTTAGAGTTTAACACAGAGTAAAGAACAACATACCATTTCCGATAACCGAAAAATTTCATAAAAAGTAAAAGAATATTATAATTATAATCTCATGCTAAATACTAATTCCTGAAGAGCTGTAGAAATTGTACTAAAATTTACTTTTTACATTTGGATTCTAAAGTAAAATTTGATTATGAGAATCTTGTATCTTAATATGGCCCGGGGAAAACCACTCTGATTAGTTAAGCTTAATTAATTCCACAGAATAGATAGAGACGGAGCCATATGGACAAAGTTAAGACATAAATTAGTACAATTCTAACAGATCCTTTATTTAGAAAAATCTGCAATAAAATATAATTTCAGCGTTCAAGACTTAAACCCAAAGCGTATGTAGACTCAATATTCATAACAAGGTAAAAACGCGCATGTTTTCTAATCTAAGCACTAATGAGAGGCGGCATTGTATAAAAAATCAGAAAATGTCAATTGTGAATCTTTGAAGAACTAGCGTTGCTTCACAGGTGCTTCTTCGTGATAAACAATTAATTATGGGACAGTAAAGACAAATGTGTGCTCGATATCTATGCTGAAAAAATAACACTTCTCTTTGAGAGAGAAAAACGACACTGGAGTAGGAATTTGAAAGGAAGGAAAGAGAATAAAGGTGGGGGATGAAATAAGCAGGTGCCTTTGCTTCTTGGAATCGTGGATCCACAGCGCGTGAAGTTAATACCGCGCCTGAGAGGGAACGCGTCGGCATACGCAAAGCGGTGCGTAATGAGACTCGTGTGTGGTGTCGCCTCTCTTCCCATAATTACCTTCGTCACCTCGTGCCGCTCCGCCATAATCACTTCACTCTTTTCAGAACATCGCGAGCAGCTATCTTTGGATGTGTTTCCATGCGAAATACCGCCTCGTCCCCTTTCTTTCTTCTTCCTCCTGCAAAATTCGTTCCCTCTTTCCTTTTCATATCACTTATTCGGGCAATTGTCTTCCATTCGCCTCGATAGGTTGCATGCTTTGTGGAAACTAACAAATATCATCACCAAAGAAAATAGGAGAATCTCAATTAGTTTTTTCTATATAAAAATAAAATGGAGAATGATAGTTCCTCTCGAACTTCTGTACCTCTATCACCTGAAGTCGTATTAAAGTTACGGAATTTACGAGGAGCGAGAGCAGTTAATTTAAAATATAGGATTCTCACTCGAAATAGTTTATCTGATCAGATTAACGATAGTTATCAGTTAACTATTATGAGCATTCCAATCAACACATGGTATAGTCCGTGGAAAATTACAAAGTTGTATAATTTATTATGGCTTTCCACAAAGTTACGCCAGAACATATTGATTTCATAAAGATTGGTCTTTACGAAAAACAAACGTTAGGATGTTTTCAGAACCACAGTGCTAATAACAATTACGATTTTATTAGGACGGATTTTACACTCATTTGTCAATACCAAGAACTAGCGCCTTACAGAAAACAAGGTACATGACTATTGTGGATCCGAAACAAAAAAGAATGAAGCTTGGTTATTCAAAAATACGTATGAAATGGTACTTTATAAAATGCATAGCAGAGTAGTGACTCTACATGACTTTTGGAAATAGCTAAAATGATTGGTTTGCCAAATCCAAAAACTAATTGAACCATCGTAAAGTAGTTTTGTCAAAAATACTAAAATGGCAGCCATAAATTGAGGAAGAGTTTTACGATAACTTGAAGTTCTCAAAGCAGTCTAGATCCTTGAATCCATCCATTACAACCTATGGAATATCATAAAAGAACGCTAATTATTGTGGGTTTGTAGTATATAGTATGAACTTGTAACTAGAAAAGGAACTTTTCTCCAGCAATTTTTTTAGTTTCTGCGCTTTTATAATCGCAATTCGTAGCCATTTTTCATCTTTCTACCCTGAAACCACATTCCTTCACGTTCTCGCGACCATCATTCACCTTTCACTTGCAAGTCTTCCCTCCCACCACTCTCCCTTTCTTACAAGCGTCTTTTGCCTCGTCTTCCCCGCTAATTCTTTCCCAGGATCGCTATTCCTTTCTCTTCTCCTTCTAATTCGGGTTTTATTCCCTTCCTACTTACTTAACTCTCTCTGTTCCGTTTTACATCTTTTTACTTACAATTCGACTCCCCTTTTCTCTTTCACTACTCATCTGTCACGTACCACTCTCTTGTTCGTGTCACACTCACACTTCGATTTACCAACAGCAGACATCCGTGTCGATTCAAATTGTAATCCTAAACAGTCGCTCCAAAGGTTCTAATTCTATATCAGGTTCAAAATTTTACTAGAAATGAAATACATAATGAAATTATGATCCTTATCACAATAATTATTAGTTAATTATCATCTGAGGCTCTTATGCTAAGGAATTATTCATCGGAGATGAAAATATTAAACAAATTTGTGAAACGATTGAAAGATTTATATTAACACGCGATGTAATGATCCCAATTCATTTGTAGTAGCTGAGAAATTAAATTATAACTACATTCAAGTTACCCATCCCTGTTCTTTGACGCTAAAATGGTTCTTTTATGCTATCATACTCTCTCTGTGTATTTTTTCTCATGCAATCAATAGACTACATTCTTCACAATTGTTAAATACTATAGGGATAAGATGAAACATGATCCTATTCCACATTTGGATGACTTAAAAAGAGGACAAGCGTGATTTATATCTCCTTCCTTTCGCAATTACTAATACATGTGATAGTAAATATGCTGTATAAAATATTCTTTATCTCTTTTACCTTTTCCCTTCCTAAGTTACAGCTACATAAGTAAGATAAAATTGATACATGAATAATACGATAAAATGCGCACATTATTCCATGCATATATTATTCTCAAATATTTTACATCTACTTGTTGTCAAAGGTCAAACATTTAGTAGTAATAGTATTGTTAAAGTGATTCAATAGCTTACATTATTTCGCACATATAAGCTCCCACCAGGAATCGACTTCGGGAACTAAAGGCAAAAGGGGATGGGGTTATGCGGGAAGCCTAAAAACTTATCTGAAAGGAGTTCATAATATAAAAATATAAAATGATTCTCTTTCCTCCCAATGTATGTACAATATTATCGTAAAGAAGAAAATGGTAGAAATAAAGCGATACATTGAAAGAGCAGAATATAGTAACTAGAAATCTAATCCAGTTCGAATACTAGGGGGATATGGATACAAAGTTGGATTTATCTTTATTTTATATCGTCATCATTAAAAACTAAAAAATTGATTGGCGAAACCACCATAAGCCAGACCTAATCCTCTTCACCGTATCCAAAATCGTACACTGATCTTGTTTAGAGAGCAATTCAGTCCGTTTCGATTGGATTTTAACAGAAAATAAACAAGAAAGACGTTAACGTGGTGATGAGTGACGCGAGAATATCACCTTTCAGATGAAAGCCAATTTTCGCGAATGGATTAAAGCTTGAGTGGAATTGCTATGTATGGATAAAAATAGGGACAAACGAAACGCCATTCGATTCCATGACTTTTACTCTGAACTAACCTAAACGAGCTAACGAGGGCACCAGTGAGAATATTTGCATCTTACAAAGAAACTAAATTTATTTTTCCCGGAATCACCATCACGCTATATCAAAACGGAAACTGAAAGAAGTTAAAAATGAGGCAAAACAGGCCGAGAAAATTGCAAAAGAAGACAAAAAGGAAGTAAAATATTCCTCTAAGGAATGGGGATACGAAACTAGCTGAGATCCAACCTCGGTAACCGAGGATATAAAGTATAATGCAATTCTAGAGGGGACATGTACGATGTAGTTCACTAGGAGAAAGTACGAGAGATAGGGGCAAAACTTGCCTAAATTAATAACTAAAGGGAGTTTATGCTTGCCGTAAGATGACGACATAAAACTCTTGTTACGAGGTCAGCGTGTCCTTGCTCCAGAAGTTGCGTCGTGAGCACGATTTTGGAGTCGGAAAAATATTTTTTAAGGGTCTATTCTACCGATGCTTTTTACAACAGGTAAACAACGCTCGTATCTCCCGCAAAAGGAAAACATAGTAACAGTTTTAGCTGTAAAACAGTTTAAAGGAAGGTTCTTTATAGCATTAGCCGATTTTCTAATATTCTACTATACTTATATGCTTGAAAGCGTACTTTCTCGTAACCAGTTGAAAATAAAGCCAGTGTTCCCTCTTCCCACCAATGATCATTAATGTTACATGGTCTTTCTCACGATTCTTGTGGTGCTTTTATTTTCATGATAGCTGATTGCAAGTATAGTACAATTAAATTATGCTGATGAGGTTTATATAACTTCTCTGTCAGCCATTAATCTTCTTTTTAATCTCATAAAATGAGAATTAAAAAGAAAATTGTCCCATTTCCGATAGAACCAAAAAACTTATTAGGCATATAAGAGATGTAAAATAAGGAACAAAATAGTCGAAATACATAAATTTTTAACGAATAAGTTAGCCCTTTTAATGTGATTACACATTATGTATTTGTAAACGATCTTAATATTAAAATATTATTAATTGTTACTAGAGGTTATTCTTATAGTAAAATTGTACCTTTGTAGCAAGGAAGTAATTATGTTGTAATAGTGTATTGTCGTAGGTAAATGATATGTATGTATATATATTCAATTGTAAATGTAGATTGTTGATATGCTATTTAATAGCAACAATTAGCAATAGTAGAAAATATTAAACTAATTAGACTATTAAACTTAATAAGTAAACTCTCGAAGGGAAATAACTATCAAAATAAAAATGGAACTTTACAGTATTTGGTTATATTCCACAATAATGAAATTTAGTTACAAGTTTCTCTAAGGTTTAAATAAGAAATACCTCGTAATAGACGAAAATTTAAATCTTAGGATAATTACAGCCCAACTCATCGAAAATAATGCGACTTATGTAGAAATGACTTCCCTTCATATATTTATCCTAAACGTCCTCGCACATTCCTGCATCATCCACTTCTTCAATTTTCGACGAGGGGATTTTAACGCCTTCCGAAACTGACGAGGAATATTTTCTTGCTTTAGTAACTGCATCTCTCTCTCTCTCTCAGTTTCTACTTAATTCATTTTCCCTTGCTCCGTTCCCTCTCGTTTCAAGGAGAGGTAAAGATATGAATAATTCGGAAGCAGCTGATTGCGCAGGCAGAAGTTTCTTCTGTTTCCAACACCGCGTGCGCCCTTACACCCTAACTGGAGTGCGGACTGAATTAAATTATTTCCAGCGCTTTACGGAAAAAGATGGGCGACTGAAGGAATTGCACTATTTCGTATTTTCTTGCCTTCGTTTTTCTTTATGCGATTCCAAATGAACTCAATTCCGCGATAAAAGTTTAATTTATCTGCCGTATTAACCCAGACACAAATAGCGGCAAAGGCTTGCGACATATTTCCGCGACTTTATGGTTCTCCGCCGCCAGCAATATTTGAGGCTTAAACACTCGTTAAAAATGGGGACACGAGAGGGTATATACGCTCCAGAAAAGACGTCTGGTACGGCGAATAAGTTGAACCCGAGCCCATGGGAAGCAAAGCCAATGCACCACAGATCCGATCCAAATTACTATTGATGGAAAAGTAGGCCATTTGTTTCTCAAGCTATCACATAGTGATGAATGATGAAATCGCCAAGATCAAATCCAGGGTAACATGAATTGTGAAGAAGCAACATGGAATGTTCAGCAAAATGACATCGTAATGAGTACAAGATTAATTGAGACAATTCCTCAAAAAACTAAGAGCTCTTTAAGACAGAAAAATAAAATAGTAAGTTTCGTTACGTTACTCTATCTTTCCATTTACAGTTGTCTTGATTGTGTTGTTGTGTTGATGATTTGCAATTCAGCAAGGAAAATTCTTATAACTTCTTATAACACTCTACAAACAGAATTAACCATCAGTATTCAAGGAATTATATCTAGTATTGTCGTTTCACATGATTTGCCGTTATTGCATTTAAGGAAAACAGGTATAAAACGTATGAAATGATAATTCATTAAAAGATAGAGGAAAAATTAATAAAGACGAAAATCAACCAAGAAAAAATTAACGGTATTTAACGGTTCTTTCCATAGTATATATGCATGCTATATATAACAAATAAGAAAGCACAATTTAACATATTTCTACAAGATGGCTGCGAACATCGCGATCGTATTCTTTTAAATGGTTGAAGATAGTTAATATTTTATAGAATTAAGGTTTGTCGTTGGAAGTAATGTGGAAAATATATTTGGTGATAAATAGTGAAATAATCTTCAACACTAGATAGCAGTATGATTGACAGCTCAAATATCACTATAAAAACCATCGAAAAATGTTAATTGCAGGGAACAAGCATAATTTAGAAATATAGTTAAGTGATTTCAAAGAAAAAATAATAATATTAAGGGTCGTTTCATCTCCCTACAGAGTATTCATTGAGTATTTCTGTATAAATAACAATATAAATATATTCTGTAACAATACAATTCACGAACTTTAAGGCAAAGAACATTAAAATAATGAATGTCATGAGAATAGTTTGAGATGGAGTATTACTCTTCAAAGAAACCGCGATGTGCAGAAAATTAAATCAGAGACGATTTGGTTATCATAAAGAACATTTTTGATTATGAAATTCAGCAATCTCCCTTATTGGAGCAGTGTTGAGGATTTGATAACTTACAGTGAAGAATTTCACCATAATTCCAGGGCATGATAGTAATTCTCACAATATTCAGTCCAAACCGCTGAAAGATTGCTCTGCTTACCCTGAAAGAAAGAAAACCAGCATTAATACCTATTTAATGAAATGAAAAGGATAGAAAATGAGATTAACATATACGGCTTTCAAGATATAATTGACATTTAAGAACAACACATTTTTACAGGGAAACGCATGCATCACCGAATTCTAGCAAAGAGCTTTGAAGCATAAAAAGGGAGATCGCTTTTGATTTCTTTGTTGCTTTGCAAGTGAACATAGTTAATTAGGAAAACTTTTCCCTAAAACTCAGTAGTTCCAAGAAAAAAAGTACGCCCACCGCTTCGGAGAGTAAATATTCAATTAGTCTGCGGATACATTCCCACCAAACAGGTGGAGGTATTTTGTAAAGATAAAAAATATATTCCAAATTAGGGCGAACGTTAATGAGATAATTCCAATCGGAAATATACATCAAGGAATAAATGGGAATAAAATGTAAATACCAATAAGATGAAAGGAATGTCAAATGATCATCCTTAAGATGAATGTGTAACAGGAAAAATATCCGCGCGTGAATAAAGCGACTATCAGCTTATCTGATGGAACGGAAATGAAGCGAGTATTCCAGGAAATTTGTTACACGTGTACATTTTCCGGGCCTCCAACAAAAAAATTTCATAATGGTCGCCACCTCTGCTTTCAAGTAAGCCCGCACATTCTGTAACGCATTGATTCTCCGAAAGGGGAGTCGGAAAAATAGGATCGTAATAAAAATCCGTGTAAAAAAGCTCCCAGATTAGAGGGGAAGGAAAAAAGCGTATAAGAAACGATCTTACACGTGTTCTCGAATGCAACGGGTTCTAATGGGAGAAAAAATGGTTTAAAGAGGAAGAACGCGTGGCGGGAAACAGGGGCGGATCATTCTTCGAGCGGATTTTGTTGGCGTGGGAGGAGTGAAAGAGAGGCTTAAGGACAGATATATGAGTGTGGGTCATAAGAGATAGGACATACACTCAAAATGAAGGGTTGGAGTCAATGCGTGCGGAGAGGAAGGGATTAATGTTCGAAGAGGCGTAAGGTAAAGAGGGACAGAATGGAAGAGGAAATGTGTCAGAAGATAAAGAATGGGGGTTTTTCGAAGAGAAGTGGGAACAAGAAATATAATATAACGGTACATTTACTAGGGGTTTTACAGAATTCATTGGCATTATTCTTTTATTTCAAAGGAAAACTTAATTCACCAATTTAAGAATCAGTATAACGTCATTAAAAATAAATATTCGATGAGTGATTCCTAATTGATGAATAATGTATTGATGAAAACTCTCTTTTAGCTGAATCAGTGACATGTGAATAACGAAAAATGAACAAATTGAAATTTCAGTTACTGAATCAACTCTGCCGTGCTTATGATTGTTCCACAATTTACACCGATGCGTATATTTAGCCACGTGTTTTTGTAAACCAACTGTTTCTGAGGAAAATAATTTTCATTGAAGCCTTTCTTTAAACTCTTCTCTTTATCAAAGTGTATACATTTCTATGTAATCCTGAATTGCATAAACAACAATAGTGGAAAGGAAAATAAGAAAGATAATTAATCGTGAGTTGGAAAAAACCGTTAAATAACAGATAAAAGGAATTTCTATAGCACCTACTGTAATTCGCACGTGTATAAAGCTGTAAATTAAAATTTAATATTTAATGATTACTTAGAATAATAGCTTCGATGCTTTTGATTTATGTATTTTTAAGTGTTTTCTTTGAATTAATCATGCGTGTAAGAAAGGAAAGTGTATGTACCTATGGATATTTCTGGGAAGACATAAAATATGTAGTCGTCATCCATTGTAAATTGCCGTGTCATTAAAAATCGAAAAGAGACGAAAATGGAGAAAAGTCAAAGGTAAGAGAGGAGAGAGAAAGAGGAAAGACAGGGAATGAGAGGAAAGAAAGATGTGTTTGAGAGACGAACAGGACGTCGTAACTGAAGCTTCCGTCATCCCGACCCACCAATCTCTCCTCCAGCTTCCTGCTGTCCTTCTCTCGACATCGACTTTATTTTGTTTCGGACTCTTTTCTCTCCGCAGGACTCTGCTTGGATTAGATCTCGCAAGCCACCGGAGGGGCTGCTCAAAGCCGTCTTGATTCTTAACCTCATCTGTTTGGGTTCTTTTCACTCTCAAATATTCAGAAAGGCTAAGCTGTCGCAAGTAGGATGATGCTGAAAGCATACTTCAGTAGAACAAAGACGGAATAAAATACATGTATCAATCGTAACCTGACCCGAGCAGTAGCAGTGTGTACAAGTAACTTTGCGCATAACATCATTTCGTATTTCCTCTGCTCCTTTGAAGCAGCATTTTCAGCCTAAACATGAATACAAGAAAAATGTTATCTCATTCCCATAAAAAGCTCAAAGTTACTAACGCCACCGAATCGAAATTTCTTGTATTCGAAAAATAATCTTCCAAAGGAAGACATGAAATATTCTCATTATCACCATTCAGATATAAAATGTGGTAAATGATACAATTCACGACTTAAATCAGTAATTAATGCCACTTAGAGCGCCCTCCACGAGAGTAATATGTTTTCCTCGCAACTAATCGAAAAATGAGAGGTCATATTCCTATCGTTGACCTCGACCATAAAGTATATCCTTAACACATTTGAGACTGGGGTCATTAATCTTATGGATGAGATAGCCATGTGGTCAAATGAGGAAGGGCAAATGGAGGAAAGAAACACAATTGTCCATTGATTCTGAAAATTATATCACGAACTAATTCTACGTCGATTATCTGTCGCGACGTTGATATAGAACTATCTAAAATATGAATAGATTGGATTCAAAAGGTGAATGCCATGCCAAATGATGGTTTCATCAAATAATGCTGCAAGCAAGATCACTAAACGCAATCAAGCCGTTAATAAAGTAGTAAAGAAATTAATATCACAATCTTTATTACGCAATCTCGCGCTCATTTCATCAATGACGGGACGAATGATTTAGATTAGTAATGAGCTTATCCTGAAACAGATTTGGTATGGAAGTTATATATTTGTAAAATTCACCAGTTTCCAATCTGAACTTACATGATAAGCGCAAAGGAAATAACTGTAGCAATAACGTACTGCTTCTACTGCCCTGAAAAGCTAATCTGAAAGCGCTAGATTCAATCACAATCTCTCTTTCTCATTTGTAATTTTAATCAAATAATATATCCACATTATCAGTAATTATTTTCATTATTATTGGAGCGCATACGTATCCTAGTAGACTTTACCGGAATGCTTACAAAATTTAACAATGAATACTGAACAGTTGTGAGTGTGATTCTTAATAAATTGACACATTATACAGATTTTTATTTTTACACCAGCAGCTACTTAGGGTAATTTCAGAGAATGATGTCAATACAATGTTGGAATAATGTATGTGGACTAAGTAAAACAGGACAAAGAAAAGATGGATGCCGACGTAATGAAAGACTTAAGAACAAATGGTGTACAGGGCTGCCTTGAAACAATACGATATTTGGGTGGAGACTTTAATATCAATTTATTTATTTAACATATAACGAGCTGCAGAGCGAGGTGGAGAAGAAAATTCTTGGTTTTATAGCGACGAATGAATCTCCTACAAAATTAAATCCAACAGTTAATAATCCCTTAGCAGAACTTATACTTAATGGAACAGCCTAAGAAATCCAGTACAAAGAAAATCCTTTTCATTGGATGGGGGAGAATCGAAGCAAAGAGACTGTAAAGAAGAAATAAAAAGAATAGCCGATTCACGGATAAACCACCTTGCTGGCACAAGATCAATGAGCTTAATTCAACCATATACTTCAGAGATCCTCCGAACGTGTCCTGGCATCAAGAGCCGCGCAAAGAGACGCAATCCGCGAGATGTAATGAGATCGTTTCGGAAGAATTTGAATTCTCATCACGTGCTCCATTTTACTCCCCGAAAGGAAAAAAATCATCGCGAACTTCCTGCTCTTCTTTTTTCTCGTCCTGTCCGACACTCGTCCGAGCGACGCTTTCCTGTGCAGTCGAGGAAAAAGGAAGAGCCTTCTCTAAGCGAGGATATGATGGCAGAATGGAAAGATAAATACTTTTGAATTCGCCGCTCCGGGAAAAAGAGGACGTAAGAGGATTGTGAAGAAGAGAAGTGCAGGAACTTCCTTGGCGAGAAATTTAAATAAATTTGCTAATGTCCTGATGGATACGCTTAGATAATATCGGACATATCAACAATCTCGTGAGTGGTTCAAAGACCTCGCGCTGAATCTCAATCTCTCTTCCATAAATTCATTTTTTTTCATAAATTCGACCGAAACAGTCTAAAAAGGGACTTAAGTAGAATGGAAAATCAAATAGAAGGTTGAAAAGATGTATGGAGACCTATGAAGTGGAAAGGGAATAATTATAATGAGTTATGCATACTAAACTACTACTAACGAGTACTAAAAAAATAGGGCTGTAAGTGTGCTTAGCACTAAAGAAAGTTTAGTGATTTTTGGATACGAAATCATATCGGATATCACGTACGCTAGCCTATAAATTCTAAACGCTAAAACAGATTCCATTAACGTAAATGGACACAATTAAAATGTCAAAATGTATTAAATCATAATATGATACATCTTACAGAATATTATTTACATACATTAACTTTATATTCATGAAATTAATATTATACAGCATTAAAAACTCTTAAACCGTGGAAACGATCGCAATAAACAAATAAAGACTAAACGATTTTTAATCGTTACGGTAAAATTGCTTTCATGCTCATTAACTAATTAAAATTATTTTCTGAATTGATACTTCCGAAGGACCGCTCAAAATATTTTAAAGAGTCGAATTACTGAGAATTGAAGAAAATTTATGGACACCGGATTATGATTGAGACTGTGATTGAAAATGTAAACCTCTTCTTAATCCAATGTTAAGGGCTAAAGAGTCGACATTGGAAATGTATCGCTTGAGCTCGCCGAAAGAAAAAAAAGGATCTCTGAAAACGAAAAAAAAGGATCTCTGCAATATTTAGAACTTACCAATTACGTAAACGCTCAAATTTTACTTCTCTAATCCATCACGTTACTTATCTACGCATCTCAGAGCGGAGAGCTGTTTCCAATGGATAGCGCGTAATACGAACGCTATTAGCAAGACATTAGGAGATCGTCCGCTTCCGCAGCTTATTTATAGCTGTCGATTTTCATTGACCTTGGAACCGTTTGACCCCTTCGCCTCCGTTTCTCGCGGGAACTGTTAGGGATGTCCAACGATGGAGATAAATCACGGTCTTCGGAGAAAATGGAAGGATGCAGAATAACGAAGTGACGATGAATGAGGAGATAAAAATGAGGAAAAGAAGAATGAAAAGATGAGAGACAGAGGCCAGTATCGAACTGCAACATTTTTCGCCCGGTTTCATTGAAAACAAATATAGGCTAGAGACAAATTCAGCTCCAAATTCGCTTCTTACAGCACGGTGAATCGTTTTTCCCGCTCCGATTATTGAAATATTGGATAATTACAAAAGTTAATGTATTATGTAAAGCCCCAGTCAATTAAACTAGATTGTATTTTAGAGTGAAGCTTGTGATAGAAAAGAAACAATGATCAAAATATTAAACCTGAGTAATGAAACGTAAGGAATTAAATTTAGCTTTTAGCAAGTCGCTGTTTCGCATATTCTCTCCCACCATTTACCGCTATATATAAATTATAATAGTATTTTTCTGAATAAATAACGGAAGTCGTTTTCGGTCCATATTCAAGAATATAATTTTCGGTTCGGTTTTCACTCAAAATTCTGTTGGGTTTCCACTTCGGCGAAATTAACCTTCTATTCGTCTTCGGTTCGATTCCGGTAGAATGCCCTAGAGACGGGAAAGAATTCAAGTTGAGAGAACAGAAAAGTCGGAGTAAAGTTTGAAATAGGGAAGGGATGAGAAAATTCGATAGAATCAGGTAAAGGAAGATGGTAAGCAGAGAGAGTGGGTAAATGAAGGGAAATGGAAGATGGAGAGGCGAAGATGAGCAAAGTGGCTGCTAGTCTCTGGGGATTTGAAGGAGGCGGGAAAGGTTCCAGAATAGAAAAGTCATTTCGAGAGACGCATAGGTGCTCGTTCTGCAATAAGTGGATGATTTTGTATTGCGCATGCGTACATACGCAGGTAGAGTGCGAAGTAAAAGCTAATGGGATACGCTCCAATTGCCTCGTAAACGGATTAACTCGTTTTTGCAGCTCTTTATCAGCGGAAGTTAAGGATGCTATTCAGGATACGTCTAGATACTCCAACGCATGGCTATTTGCTCTCCAACAGAGCAAATAGAAATTATGCAGGGAATGCATTAACCGTTATAATTAGAACCGAGAGTATTTCTTTAAAGGCAACAACAAATTAATCCGATACCTTACTTATTTCCCCTGAAGGAATCAAACTGAATTACCAAGAAACTGTAAACTGATACACTCTGCAAAAAGACACCGTGCGTACTCAAGATCTGGCTTAGCAACTCATGGAGTCATCTTGAAATTAATCAATAGGGATATCCGCTTTCACGAACTCAAACCAGAGACTGCTAATGCTATTAGCAAATCTACGTAGATACTTGGTTAACTATGTACACGAAGTAATAGGTAATCCTATATGAGAGTAGCTCATTAGAGTGTAGACTCTATGAGAGAACATACTAAGAAATCAGACAACACCTATGGATAATTTCATTTAACCACGAGATATAATTCAATAACAATTGAACTCTTAAATCGTTCGATTATTTCTTTCATGAGAAATTGTCACTAAGAATACCGCCGTGAAGATTTTTCAAAAAGTTATCAGTTATCATTACAGTTGTTTTCCCAACGTAGTCGCCATTTTGGCTCATTTGCGCTCATATTGCCTTTAAATGAACAATTACTAATTAGCATTAGTATTATTACTAATTAGCATTAGTATTATTACTAATTAGCATTAGTATTATTACTAATTAGCATTAGTATTATTACTAATTAGCATTAGTATTATTACTAATTAGCATTAGTATTATTACTAATTAGCATTAGTATTATTACTAATTAGTATTAGTAGTAAATACTTCCCAAATATAACATTTAGATGCCTTGACCAAGAAAAAATTTATACTAAAAAATTATGTATTAGAGTGACAGAATTTTCGGCAAAGAAAAATTTCGACACAATAATTTCTGTACATACAATCGTTTCAAGCAAACGAAGCAATCATGATACGTACCTAATGATTTACCAATATAAATATTTTTTGATTATACTTAATTTTTCTATTGAAAAACTCTAATTGTATAAGGTGTTATTTTATTCAGGGCTCTACAAAGCCACCTTTCCTTTATGATGGATTATTTGGCGGAACGAGAGGCAACATTGCTATTTCTCACTACTCCCATTAAATTGCTTTCAATTCAGTTTAAACGTGTCGGTATTAATTTTCAGATCCCCCAGTTAACGTGACGCTTCTAAACAATCACTTCAACTGTTTTAGGCAGAATTCGCAACACGAATGCCTGAATATCGGATTAATCTCGAGAGGAGATTTTGCCCTCTGCCTCCATCGATCTAAGCCGCGCCGTATAAGCATCGATAATTACAAGAGAACTGTTCTCTCTCTCGCTGAATACCTGCACAAGTAATCCAAACTAGGTTCGCGACAACGCCCGCATATTCTCCTCCCAATTCTCTAACCGACATGCAGCGCATCGCCACTCTAAAAGAAGCCGAAAAATACTTCCTCCGCGCCATCCAATGTACTCCATTCTCGACACTACCAATATTCTCTCCAGCTGAGCTCCTATTTCACATGCGAACCTTCCGTCTACCGCCGTGGCGAATCCAAGGAGCAACTTGGTAAGTCACTCCTCAAGCCGTTCATAAATCTCTCCCTCTCCGTGTCGCACATTCCCACGGCGTCAGGAGGGATGGCAGACGATACTCGCTCTGATCCCGTTTCTCAAAACAGCCTCAAATGCCTCCCCCACATTACCATCATTCAGCCTCACGTCTTTCCGCTTCCTAAAAATCTTCCTGCGCTCGCTCCTCCGATGCATCATACTTTTTGGCACCGGCCTTCGACGCCCACGACCCTCTCGTCTCAAGTTTTTCGGCGCCTCACGAGGTGATTTCCAAAGAAGAATCCGAACGAACTTGCGTCGTTTTCGGATTCGGAAAGAGCTATGAGAGAAACTTCAATCTGTCGGAAAGAATAATGCTATCTAGTAATGCGAGAAACCGAGAAAGAGATTCATCCCGTTCCCGCTTTGACTAATGATAGAATTTATTGTAAATCAAGTAATTTAAAGAGGTTATTCCCCGACAAAGATTTCATTGTTATTTTCGCCAGATATTGACCGATCGTTTCCAGTTTCAAAAGTGAAGGATATGATTTTTAATTTAGTTTGAATACGTTTGCTACATAAATCGAAACAAGTCTACGAACGTGGCTTGAGCCGGAGGTCCACAAGGATGGATAATTTGAAATTTAATTAGCTATAGGCAAATCCTCTTGATTTGGTCGAAATATCCTAAAAATCTTGTCTTGACGGTATTTCTTTTACAATCAGATTAAAACCATGTATGTACAACACCCAGTTCTTTTATTTCTACCATCCTATTCGTCGCTTACAAGCTTTCAATCCACTTCAGTATTCCTGGCTAAGATTGCAAAGTTGTTAAGCAGTGAAATACACATTTATTTGAAAAATAACAGAAGTATAAAAGTTTTCAAATTTATTCGAAAATATAATTCCTTAATCTAAAACCAAGCGTATTCACTCGCTACCTATTCGGTTTTCAAGGAAAATCGAGTTTCCTTCCTGTAATAATTCTAAGGAAAATTGATACGTGTTCGACCTTTTCGAGGTATGCTTACAAATATGCTTTATGTAAATTATTCAAACTGAACTCGACAAACTCAACACTAAGAAAATTATATCGGCTAAACGAATCGAATAAAAAACCAAATTTAGCACAGAAAAAGAACGTCGAGCAAAAGAGAAGAAACATCTAAGATACCTTAAACTAGAGAAAAATAAAACTACAGTACAAATAAGGTTATTGAATATAAATTGGAATGTGCAAAAACAAGTTCCTTCTTCTCCTTACAGAATCTAGTGGAAGCGATAATGGAATGAAAACATTTCTCGGCAGAAAAGACAACAGAGCGTTGCTGCGGAAAAACTTCGCGAATCCATACAAAAATGTGTTAGGAAGCCAAGAGACTAGATTAAAGAAAACATGCATAGATGAACATAGTTACCGAATTCTTATAAGCAAAGCTACAACATGTTGGAACAAAAATGCACTCTGGTAGACAGATCTCGCATAAAAATAATAATCGGTCGATTTGAGGCGGCAAAAATAACGTCGTGGGAAATAAAAGACAAGGAAGTGTTTCGGGACGTAATCCGTCTTTCTCGCGTGCGTCTCTTACGCTACACACCTCGTTTTCTCAAGAGCTCGTGGGGTTGAAGGTTAGAACGAAAGGGTGATGCGTGTGTGAAGTTTTTGGACGGGGAAATGAATGCGGAGTCGGAGAAGATTGATGCGAACGAGGAGAAGTAAATGCCACGTGAAACGGAAAGGGATGATGTATTTTTGCTCGGGAAGCGGGGTTGCCTGTAGTCGAGTTAAAACACAGAAAACACAAGTTGTCCGGATGTCGCGTTATGCTCTCCGTGTTCCCAGGGTGGGGATATTTATGAGGGGTAATGATGTGAAAGCTTTGAGTAGGAATGGAGTGGATATAATTAACTATTCTATGTTTCTGGAAATTAAGAAACAGGAAGTTAAGTCGAATTTTTAGAAGAAGTTAAATTCTTCGAATGTATTTTTAAAAAAGGTCTAAACGAAATGTCTAGAGATACATCGATAGAAATGTTGGAAATCAAAACCTACAGAGAGGATACTGGAACCAATACACCGGCATCCATAGGCCTAATTAACTATGGTAAGGTAAGAGAAGTATGAGAGAAAGGATACACTTGAAAAGCGCATTCACGATTAGAAACACGTTAGCAGTATTATCATAAAAAAATATGCGAGTAGAAAGAGGAAGCTGGAAACAGTTTAAGTGGTTTTTATATATGAATCATCATGGATGTAGCATCTTCAACATAAACAAATGGCGTAAATGAAGAAGTAAAGAACTAAATAATAGCATATTTATGGAAAAGGGGTAATTGGTTTTGATAGTAGTAGAAGTAAGCTTCAGAGGTGATTGGAATCAAAAAATCTACGAAAGGATGTTAAACTTAATGAAAGGGAGAAAGAGCTCTGCAACTCCAGGGAAAAGAGAAGGATATTAGCTGACAATTAAACACATATTTTCAAAGGATGAGAAACTCGTGAGAGAATATAATGAAATGGAGCTACAAGGGCGGCAAGACATATGGAGAAATGGATTACAAGAGTAATGGAGACAACGAAGCATTAGATTTGGTATTTTCGAAGTATTTTATCTGAAACCAAGAGCTACCAGTATTTTATTCAGCAACTGATTTCGAGTAATAATAATTATTAAATCAAAGAGAGAGATATCTTATCGTTGTCCTGATGATTCTATCATGTGCAGTTTTCTATTCAAATTCATATTAAGAATTATCATCAAATAGTTATCTCATTAATTTAGACATTATCATATTAATAATCTTTCAAAACATTTGCGCATCTATGTTTCAGAACTGAGTTATCAGGTCATTGAGTATACATTTACGAGTATATGCAAAACTTAATTTCAGCTGAATTCCAAATTAGAGATGCGTCTACTTTACAAAGGAAGGAAAAGATCCTATAAAAGAAATTCCATCTCTTGTTTTCATGTAGTTCAGTTAAACTGTTCAGGTAAACCATATAAGGTAGAATAGTAACGGTATAGAAATAAGCTTTCTCCCGCATAGAGGAGAAGTTAGAGAATAATATGCGATATTTAAAAGGTCTATACGAAAAGTAGGTCAAATTTTGCTATGAATTAATTAATAATCAATTCTAAATAATTATCTTATCTAAATACTATTGATTATTCTTATTATTAAAGTATAAAATAGCCATTGACATCAGAGATGAAAATGAAATCAGAGATGAAAAAAAAGATCCTATAAAAGAAATTCCATCTCTTGTTTTCATGTAGTTCAGTTAAACTGTTCAGGTAAACCATATAAGGTAGAATAGTAACGGTATAGAAATAAGCTTTCTCCCGCATAGAGGAGAAGTTAGAGAATAATATGCGATATTTAAAAGGTCTATACGAAAAGTAGGTCAAATTTTGCTATGAATTAATTAATAATCAATTCTAAATAATTATCTTATCTAAATACTATTGATTATTCTTATTATTAAAGTATAAAATAGCCATTGACATCAGAGATGAAAATATAAATCAAAAAGTGATTCTCCTACACTATTGTGTCTTTCTGTCACGATAGGTGGTACGAATGTACGAAAGTTTTCTTTTAAACAGATGCATATACACACGCACACCAACACAAGTATTCAAGCACACACATTCACGCACGCATCTGGAAACATATGAACAAAATCAAACCAGCGGGAAACGCCATCAAAAACTTCAATAAAGCCGACAAAGATACAAGGCGGAATGCTCGATACATCACGGCGATGTCAACTCCTGACATTGCTTTGCCATAATAGGCGAAGCACATGGAGTGGCGCGCTTAAGTTACATTTATTGGGGATTGGAGGAAAATTCCACGCTAGCCATCACCCCTCTCTCAATGAGATAGTGCGTGGGAAATCGAAAAGCTGACTGCTTGAAAGAGAGAGGGGGAAGAAAGAACGCAATCCAGTTCGCGGCTGGAATTCCGAGATCTGAGTCACGGAACGGAAAATAGAGCGAAACACGTTAAGAACAGATTTCATTCCGACATAGCGCATGGAGAGATATGAAATGTGAAAAACCACAAAATCAGGTAGTATATGGCACGCTGTGCGATACGACAATACATCGGTCTATGTAGAACGTGGGTACAGAAAATTAAAGAAAGAATTCTTAATAAATTGTAAACTTGAAAGAAGCTCTGCGAGATAATGAGGCTGGAAGTGGCGCGATGATAGAACGACAAGATTAAGGGCGGGAAAATGTTAAAAATTAAAAGTGTGACGCAAATGAGGGAATGCCATTGCGTGGCAAAGATCTCTGCGGCGATAACGGAAATTACGAAAAAAGGGGAAATGGCGCGTTTTATACAGGGAAAAATGAAAGCATACATTGGCTACGGGGGCAGCACTTTATTAACGGAACGTGCAAACAATAAAATAGATGCATCCCGGAGATTGGCTTTAATTAAGGCGCCGCGAAGTGGAATGCGGAAAAAGACGAAATTAAAAGTGATAATAGGATGAGATTGTGCGGAGATGAAAGATCGGAAGCGAATAAAAGGGTAAGTAATCTATAATGGAGGAAACAACGGGGAAACTTTCCCTGAATTATTCCTGCAATGTACACATATCGAATTTTAACATCCCCAAAACTCTGTGATATTCATTACGCACTGAATAAACAGAACTGTTAACATCACTGACCATTTGGATCATAATTGCCATTATTAAAATGACCAAGTAATTAGCAAGGGGGACGAGGCAGTTACACATTACATGAGTAACCAAATCAATATCAAGGGAGTTTCAAAACTTTTAAAACTCACAGCCTGCGAACGTTTTCCTGAATATAACTTGTAACGCAACTATGATTCAGTAGAGTTTATCTATATTGGATACAGGTAAATTCTTTCAAGGTATTTATTTTATATTTAGAACAAGGGCACTGATTTGTGTAGAAATATCGTCCGGATTGAGTCCGCGCTGAAGGAAAAATTCCCGCAAATTCATCTGAGATATTCATAACATTAAGTTGAAATTCTCTAAGACGAGTAATTGTAAATTACAGAGATTATGTAAACTGTCTGCCTCGCCTTTATTTTTAGGGCTATCAATGGAAAAACGGCCATGAAAGTATAGTTAATACAATAAGGCAAAATATTATGCATATATGAGCATTACATCACTATAGCGCACTTAATTTTTATAATTGCCAATAACCTGAATTTCCATTCCACACTTTTAGATTCTACTACATGCTAAACTGCAAGTCAAAACTTTATCTAGGTTTTTATGAAAATATATATATGTAGTAAATTTACCCGATACACACCTTTATTAACTATCGATTTATATAAAATAAAATCAATTACGTTTCGCATTGTAACTTTACTGGATATTAAATGGGCAAATCGTACAGATAAATGAAAGGTGGTTATTCTGAAATAAATATAAAAGCAAACCCATTTTTCCATTCCTAAACTTAAAATAATGATGAGTTGAACCTTAAGATGTTACCAAGTAAGGAAATAGTAGTAAAGTAATAGTAAAGAGAATACAAGGAACGATTTTGTGGAGCTGATTAAATTTATAATTATTTTATGTTTAGTAACGGAAAATTTCCTAAAAGTAACGCCGTAATTTTTTAATTCCATAATTCCACATACAATAAAACTTTCCCTTTCCCAATGACTTTTAGAGCAGATAATATTAGACGAGTGATTAATAAAGAGGAAAACTTGCAGATTTGAAGCTAATAAGTTAACGAGGGCCTCAGATTGAATCTGTCACAGAATAGAAAGGACGGGTAAGAAACGAGTTTCTATCTCAGCCTCTCACAAAAGCTCTTTAATAGTTATTCGCCACATCCTTTCACAAAATGAAACTTCCCTTTACATACGCTGCAAGTTGGGGCGAGAAAAACAAACTCGGTGGTAAACGAGGAGCTAAATTACACGGAATAACGGGAATATTTTCTGCTAAAGTGAATACTGAAACAGAGTTAATAGGTACATAAACTCACTGGCGTGGAAAATGAACAAGCCAAAAGGTGGAAAAATGAGAAAGCGTGTGCAAATGCAGATAATGACGTTATTGAAAAGTACAACATGAAGTGGAAAAATGCCACTTATTGAATGAAAAATAAAATTATTTGCGTAAATTATACGCAGTGAAAGGAAAAAGAGAAAAGGAATAAAGAGAAAAAATAAACTTTTTGTATGAAACTGCTACTAGTGATCTAAATGCTGAAGTAATTTATAGTATATGGAAGAAATGATCTTTAATCCTAAGGGGAAACCACCACTTCACAAATTACGGATATCACCTAATGTTCTTTCATAAGTAGGGTGGTTAACGAATGGAAAAATTTTAAGTCCTCGAACCTTTTCCACAACATCGTAGCGTCTTCGTAAAGAGAATAAGGAAAATGATTGGATTGATAAAATTTAAATTCAGAGTAAGTTAAAGGTGAGCAGTGAAAATTTAATAGTGATTAAACATCTTGTATTGTAAGGCGTAATAAGAATGTTAGAATATTATGTTTGGGTATTGGCGCTGATTTATATAGTTCAGATATTATAATAGAGCCATCGATGACCTGCCGGAGGAGTTGAGAAGGCTCTCTCCTGACGATGGTGAATGCAAAGCAGAAATCTTTTTCTCCTTTCAAGTTAATGTTAAATTCTGTAATTGTGTTTATATCGCAGTATTTGAGGTTGTGATATTTTACAATTTTTATTTCATCATGACTCATGCGTACGCTTCTCACTTGGGCTAAGATGGTATATCTGAAAGATCAAAATAATTGCCTCTTATATTCATAATAATCTATAAGCCCAACCGTATAATTCAACCTGCGTTTTGATTCAACGTACTTCTTGCGGCTATGGACTTCCTATGGAGCTAGATAATATAATTAAAAAACAACGAATTGTGAACAATATTCCATATTGGGATGCTCAAAGAACGCATGAAAGAAATTCATGGGACCACGCATGCACTCCCAATCACGAGTACACGACTAAAATTCACATTAGCTTTAAGAGGATGGGATACATGCGTTGACCATCCCAGGATCACGTATCGAGTAACACACACCCAGGGAAAATTCCGAGTCGAGAGCCAATTAAACTTTGGAGATTTTGTTGATCGGTTAATCGGAAAAAGAGACATTTAAAGACTCAATCTTGGGCGGAATAAGGAGGCAATTTCATTCAACCTGGACTCGGAATGCCAAGGAGAGAATGGGAGTTAAATTGAGGAAGGAACACACGAGAAGGAGAAGACGGCAAAGGGAGAATATGTGGAGAATGTGGAGGAGGGAAGGAAGTGGCTTGGAGGCATGGAAAGTTTGAAGTGGGTGAAACGCTGGAGAGAGGGGATCTCTCAGCTGCTGTGCGGGCAAAAACATAAGGTCTCGAGAGGAGAAATGAGAGGAAGGGGATGAAGAGCTCTCTCCCTTTCATATTTCTTCGTCTGTAGACGTAAGGAGAGTGGAGAAAAAGGGACCGCATAGAGTTCGATGCATCGCATACCCGAAATCGAATTACTCGACATCGCGACTCACTCACCGCGTTAGCTGGTTTCCATGCCTAAGTGAACAATGCACAGAGAACTGCACGAAAGTGATTACAGTGTCGATTTTGGCATTCCCGATCGGCAATCAGGTCACAATGCGCCGTTTCTACAAAAGAGAAAATGTCTACAGCCTTATCTTTCAAAATCGCTTGAGAATAAAGGAAAGATGAATGCCTACATTAGCATATTTAGCAAATTCCGATGATTCGCTATTTTCACACCCACTGTAGAAGTTACATAGACTTCCGTTTTCCAGAGGATGTATATTTCTCAGATCTTCGACAAAGATACGCTTGGCCAGATTAATTATAGGATAATCACTTTGATATTCAGCCTCAAACTCAGTTTGGCCGCGCTGCAAGCATCTCTCACAATCTACAATTACATCCACTTTGAAACCATGCAAGTCGCCTATTGGCATGTGGAAGAGGATGAAATCGGGTTCTGAGGAATGGTTCACTTAAAATTAAAATAAAATATGAATTAAAGTAGTAGAATTTATGAAAGTGCTTAGAGACTTATGGTAATTTCGCACATATAAGCCATGAATTAATTCTGGGACTGAACGCGTTATCCACTTAGCTATCCGGGAGCCTTGATGTGAATTATAATAAAAAAGTTAAGTATGACAAGCCAGATTTCTAGGAAGGGTTACTATATTTCAAGGAAAAGGGTCTCCAGGATTCAGGATCACAGGCTAGTAAGCGGGAAGGGAAATTCCGTATTTTCTGGGAATCCATAATGTAGCACCGTCATTCAGTTCTTATCGACTTGGAATTATCCTCTGATCAATAGGCTGACAGTTCTCACTCATCTTATTCTCTATACTTAGGAGGGTGTTGAATGAGACTCCCAGTTCGCTACACTTATCACCGCCGAATGTCACCGACCGCGAATTATCGACACGCAATGCGATGAAATTCTCCAATTCTCTCACTTTGTCAGCTCCACTGTTTGAAATTACCAATCAAAAGGGATTGCCGGTGACGAAGAAATCGAACCGTTTCATGCAAAGCCAACATTACTCACCCTGCATTTCGCTTAAGAAAGCAAACCAAAAGCGGAATACCTACATAGATATATGACTTAATAATGCTCGATCGATTCATCTAAAGGTAAAAATATACAATGTCGTACTTCAGAGAGAAAATGTAGAGAATGTGTGTTTTAAATGCTAATCAAGTCAAAGCTTAAAGATGGTTCTTTATTTTATCGTTGATACTGTACGATATTTTTATTTAATTTTAGCAAAAAAGGTATAAATATATTATTACTTTTATAATTAACTAGATATATGATATTTCAAATGCAGTAATCAGTGTAACAGAATTCAAATCCACAAGAGTCCATGTAGATATTTCCATTCCATAAAACAATGTTCTATGAAACATAATGAAAACAATCTATATTCAAAAGATCCTATTATATCAATAATAATATATAAATACATAATCACAACATCAAACATCTTCTAAAATCTTCTATAATTCAAACAAATTAACGCAACGCTATCTTAAAAAGGGTTCGCAGAATTGAAGTAATTTCACATGCGAACGTGCGATATATTCTAGCTTTCGTTGTTAAAACTTAGAAAATTTATTTTAAGGCATTATTTAAAACATAAAACGTCCTCTTTTCATTCATTCGTTCCACAAAGTCGTTGAAGTGCAATTGTAATTATTTTACCGTGAGTGAAAAAGAATTCTTTGGAATGATCCCACCAAAGGCGAATGGCAAAGCTGAAGAATAGTACAGAAACATGCTATAGCCTAAGGCCGCTTGAAGCGAGGAAATTTAGCAAAGGACAAGAACATAAATGGAAATATGGTGAAAAATAGATGCAAATAGTTATCCACAAAAAACGTCAATATGGGTTAACATGTAAATAAGGATTTTCACATATAGAAAACACAATTATTATAAAAATACTCTAGCGTTGCGATACGGTGAAATCACACGGATGGAAATGGGGTAAAACTATTTATCGTACGACGAATCGAAAATTCAAAGCCGATAATTTTGAGCGTTAGCCTTCCAGGGAAATCTCGCCATTCGGAACCGGGAAAAAACAGTTTTTAGCAATAAAAATCCCTCCACATGCCAATTATTCTCACGCCAGGGGTAAAAAAAACTAGGTAAATCAATTGGATGGAAAAATTCCCACATCGTGAATAGATGGGGAGGAGGGAAGTGTGAATAACCTACGAAACGCCAAGCGAAACAATATTCATATCTGATAATTGCAAAAATTACCCATTTGCGCCGACTCACGCGATTCTGAAAGGACTGAAACTGTTAATCGAACGGCGAATCAAAAATTCACGTTTCGTAATTACAAAAAATTTACCCCTCGAGCTCCGTTAATTATCTGGCATCACTTGCGACAATGGCGAAAGGTTTGCTTTCAGGTCAAACGTAGATGCATTAATCTCATGGCATTGATAACCCCGCTGCCTTATACCCCATCAAAACGTTTTGCCTCTCACCATCATGTCCCCATTCCTCACCAAAGAGAATCCAATAACCCGGCATGACGTCAGTTTTAAAACAGGGTCCCGAATCCATATGCGACAGGCATACGCTCAATCCTTCATGTCCAAAATCAATCCCATCAACTCCGGACCACGGCTTCGGTTTTGCCGGCGGATCTGAGGCCCTTTGCTTATTTATAATCCGCCGAAACGACGGTCAATCCGAAAATGCGGACGCGAGCAAAAAAATAACAAGGAGATCGCCCGAATAAAAAATTCTCCGGAATATAAAATATACATCTCTTTACATATGGCGGACGAGCTTTTGGAAAATTTAATTATGCGTTTCCCGTGAGTAACGGAGCGAATTTTTCGTTGATTAAGTCCGCTTCATTCCAAAATAACACGAGCGGATTAGGAAAAAAGTCACGTCTCTGCAGAAAGTAGATCGAGTCACGCAATTCCGCCAGCTGTATCCGCCGAAATTATGGTAGAATGTTTAATCCTGCGGAGGAAAACCGTGCATACAATCTGCGGGATGCTGACAGTTTAAATCTCTTAAATGGAAGTAGGGCATATTTAATAACGTACGCAAGAAAAATGTTTGTCGCCTCGTTAAAATGGTATAGGTTCGATTCCGTGCCTAAATAGGATGAAATCCTATCCATTTAAGGAAATGCGGACCTTTTTGAATGACAAACGGTTAAAAGAGAGGAAAATGAGAGTAGTATAAAATAATTTTGGTTCAACTTCTCAAGATCAGCAATTTAGCTTTTTTTAATTGCTGGCAAAACAATCTACTAATGCACGTACACTCAAAATTCTTTACAAATCTTCCTTACAATAAAGAGTTGAGAGTAAGCTCCATGAGCAGAAATTTTCAAACATTTTCACGATGAGAATCCTCGATCAAGCTTTTGTTTACACGTCCAAGGCTATTCGTTACCGAGAAAACATAATGAAGCTCCGATTCTTTTAAAATTTTTATTTTTGAATGGATGATATAAATTTCATATAGTTTATGGTGCACATTTCTTTTTTGCTTGAAGCAGACTCACTTTATAAGCGCATTTAAAATGCAGAACGAATCCGAGACATAAAACATAACGAAGGAAGAGTTAACGAAAATATTAAGCGAAACTCATACTAAAATTAGATAATATTCTTAAATATATTAACGAAAAATTATTATTACTCAATACACTCACGTCATTATAAACAAATTTAAAGAGTTTATGCTTTAATATGAATAATATTGTCCCAATATAAATATTTTCATCTCCTTTCGCCATCGTGATTCCAAAATTTTCCTAAACTCACCTACTCAATATAATCATAACAAATGAAAAAAGTCTGACATTTACTACAAGAAAAACATGAGTTTCAAAAGAATAAATACTATGGAATCGCTACATATGTCTATCTAATCAAATAATGTATGAATTAATTGAGATTGTAGATACTTCTAATTACCCACCTGCACAGTTGACAGCTCAAGATAATTTGTTTAGAATACATGCCAAAAATTCGACGTATGAATTAGATTAAACGTAGCTTGATGCATAATTTTACACATTTTTAATGGGATGTGAATTGCCAGACCTTTATTACTCGGAAATGTTAATCTTTGAGAAAGTGTGGATTAAGCGATACAAGTCGGTCGATTTAAAAAAATATTGAAACATATGATCATGTATGAATCTGAAAAAATATTTAACACATTCATAGCTTAAACTCCAAGGAAGGTAAAAGAACGCAATTTACGAGATGGGCCCATACGAAGGAACCCACATACCTTCATTTTATCCTAGAAACACTTCCTCAGAGATGCATAGTTAGGCGGTTTCTATTCCCCTCTACATTCTCCCCTAACTTTAACAGCCCATACCACCTAGAAGTTAACTCGTGACGGAGATTTTATTGGAAAAACGGCACATAAATCTTTTGACCGTCGTATTTGTAGCCAAATCGAGCGTGGACACAAAAGCCGCGATCCCAAAGGAGCTCCTCTAATACCTCCTTCGTTCACAATGCTCCCATTGAAATCGCTCGAATTTTCAAGCGCCCCTAAACCACTTACTTGACCGCTCTCTCGTAGTTAAAACGGACCTATTCATGTTCTATTCTGAAGCAGCGCATTCTCCCACGTCCATCGCCACATTTTCCTCCCCTTCTATCAATTACAGCCGATCGACTCCCTTCCTTCCGACGACCACCTCGCTCTGCCATCGCTCACCATAAGAGCCTCTGCACGGGGTCATTGCGGAATAACTAATGGCGCGGACGCCGTCTAGGCGCACGCAAAGGCTCTGACAAAGGACAGGGATTTGTCACGGCAACAATTTCGGGTGCTTCTGGAGAAGGGAAGGAAATGAATGGGAAGAGGAACCCCTTTGCTCCGGCGGATACCCGCGGAATATACGCTCTTCTAATCTGACCAACAGAGGGCGCGGCAAGAGACTGAATGGGAGGACGGGTAAATTTGGATGATGAGGGAGGAGTGGGATGATGGGCAAGAATTTGACGAGTGGAGATGAGGACCCAAGTCAGTGGAAATGATGGGAGCAAGAGGTTATGTTGATACAAGAGGAAAGCTGTTGCAATACGAGATACATCCAGAAGGATGGACGTAATCGAAAGACATCAGAACATAAATTTGATTACTAATGGAAAAGATGGGATAGACAGGTACGAGATACGGTTATAACGGGAAGATGAAGGAACAACAACTCTAATGATTTCTTTTTAAGAGAAAGAATCTAGGCGAAATTTCATTCGCGTCATAAAGGCCTACCAAACAAACCTTATTGGTTGTAAATACAAGCGAAACATACACTTTACAATTACAAATTACATGTATACGAAGAGATAATTTTCGAAACTCCTCAATGATTTTTTCAATATTGTAAAAGCTATGGGCGCTTGGAAACTTCCATGATCTGCAAAGCAATTATCCTAGTTAGGAATGAGGAAAAATAAAGAAGAGAATGGTTTTTCGTTGAGAAAACTTAACCCCGTTTTAATTTTTTGATCACTTGGAGATTATTCTCAAGCGTAAAAGCATTGCTTAGTTATTGAGAGATTTATGGATACCTCAAGAAAAACTGATTCCTTTCTTACTTTTCTTCATAATACACCACCAAGTTACTCCCGATTCCGTTAAATTTGAAATGGATATGATGTTACCTTATCTTTCAGTATCCCACATAAGAAGCACTGATTATTACATAATTCGAAACCATCATTTACATTTTTTGAATTCACGACAAAAAGGAGAACGAAATGTATAAGAGGCTGATTTGGGAAAGAGAAATTGGATGGTAAAGGGATTTAGGATGAGTAATTGGACTGAGGGAAAAAGGAAAAATGAATGAAATGGAAGGAAGAAGACTGATTACGAAGCGTAACTGGATGCTATCGGAGAAAAAATGGCATAAGATGAAAAAGAAATTGGCTGGCGTAAAAGAAGGAGAAACTGCACGACATAAGGATGGGATATTGGATGAAGCAAGGGTGATGGATCTGATGAGAGAGGGATAGTTCGAGATGAAGGCATTTGATATGAAGGGAGAGATGAATCAGATGTAATGGAGAGAGAGAGGAAAGCGAGGGTTGGATGCAGTGAAATTAGCTACTATTCTGCATACATCCAATCTCTGTTTTATTTTATCGGCTTTGGCACCCCTAATCGAACGCAGTTCTGCGGTCACTTAGAAGCACTCAACCTCGACCCATGGAATTTTCGGTAGGAGATTGCGAGGCTGAGGTTGGCTAATGCGTATGTGAAAGAGGGCAAAGGGAAAGCGCCCATTATTGATGGCTATTCCTATCCTTCCGGGTCAAAGGTGATGGTCAGAAGAAGATATACATTTTCGCGAAGCAGCAGGATGTCCCTGTAGAGGACAGGGAGGAAATTAATTCCTATGTAATGTATGTGATGCTATTCATTTAAGTAACGCTATCCAGAGACCAAACATTGATGCGCGTAACGAGATAACGGATGGATACTAATCATAGTTAGGAGCGGAGGTAATTTATAAAAATGAATTATCGAGCTGTCGTTGCATCTAAGCCACGATCGATTTAACTCCGTTAATCAGCGTTAGGAGACCGCGGAACCGGTTTCAACTTCAATTTACCCCACCGATGAGACGATCTACTGAACGCGTGAAATTTTTTATCCGTGCGTCATTTGTCAAATGAAATTGTAGGCGTCAATGGAATAACAAAATTAAAAGATGGGAGTCGCAATTATGGGTTATTAAGTCGATCAAAAATGACTGAATGTTTATGAATAAAATACACAGGAAGAATTCATGCCAGTATACATCGCTACTACATTATAATCGAGATAAATGTTAGGAATATGTTTTACCAGGTGAACAAATATTGTTAACTATGACCAAAGTATGCACCATGAGAAATTCAAGTAATCATTACTGCAATTCACTAAAAGGTATATTTATAAGATATAAGTTTTTATTGTTATATACTAAAATTATATGTGAATCCATAAATTTGCTCAAACCTCAGATTCTAAGAGACAGAGCTATGTCTGAGCACTCAAATAGAGGACTCAGAGCACTCAGAGATAGAACTCAGTGCACTATCATAGATATGATAATGTACTGAGCAAAAACTGTTTGAAATAAATTAATTTTATTCCTGGGTTCGACTCAAGCTCTATTTTGCTTGGTCCATTCTCAATAATCCTAATGAGATAAACGAACTGGCTGCCATTTGTCCATTTATAGTTTTTATATAATTTTTTTATAGTTATATAGTTTTTTTTATAATTCATTAATCATCTCCTGGAAATACTTAATGATGATAACTTATTCTCTAACAGAAGCATTTTTGAAGAAACTTTGATAATATTACTTCTTGATTAGGATAGATGGAAACTATAAACAGCTTTGCTCCTTCACTACGATATGGACGTAAGCTCTTAGGAAAATTTCATCCGAGAAAAGCTTCATACCAATATGCCAAAGCTGTAATCTCTTCTTGTTAACTCTGCAAATTCGAAAGTCGCATTAGTAATGCGAACCGTGCCTTAAAGTTCAAACAGCGAAATTTAGAATAAAAAAACTCCAGGGGCAGAGTAGGATCAAATTTCTAAAAATCAACTGCAGCATCAAGTTGCACCACCGATCCCAACGCACGTTGTGAATATTCCCTTTACTTTAAACAGAGCGTTTAATTTTTTTCCCAAGAATTCCCGACTAACTGATGGTTCGGATTTTTCATCATCCCTCCAAAGGAATGTTAATCAAACGCGTCGCTGGCGTCCTGCTGGGTTGTCCCACTTCCCTCGAACGCACACACATCAACAATCGCATGGATTAATGAAGAGAGTAATTCATGCCGCAGACTCGAAACCAAGCCTTGGTTATTTTGCTTTTATTCCTCCGCTGATAAAAACAGGGTCAAGGCCACGAGGCGTGCACAGAGAGTGACGGAGGGAAAACTTTGAAAAAAAGACATAAGAAAATTGAGATGAAAAAATATAAATATTCTTTTTCCCTTACTCTTCCTCCCGCCATCTTCCCCGTTTTTCTTTTGCGAGAATGAGTGTGATGAACTCGGTCCATGTGATATATTCCAGTGGGAGAGCAAATGTTGGAGAAGGAATGAATAATAACAACTATTTCCTATAATGCCCTCGCTGATGTTCCCTTTATCGGTACTTCATTCTTTCTCAATGCACGAGTCATCTCACGAGTCCAAAGCGTAGAAAAAAAGATTTTCCACGATTGCACAAAAAATGAATAACTGAAAGGGAAGTGAGGAAACATAAACGCAGAGAGAGAAATAGGAATTGGAGTCAGCACACACTATCTCCCACGTATTTTGCCCTCATTTTGTTTTCGATGGCATAGCTACGATGCTCCATAAACAATTTCCATCCTCGTTGTGAAAAATTCAAAATAACGGAAAACCGTTCCGCCGGTCGCGTCTTCGTGTTCACCCCTCTGCTCGCAAAAGTGAAAAATGCTGTGAACTAAAAACTGCTGTTTGCGGAAATGTTGAGCGCTCGGATAAAACTGCAATATGACTCCCCTTGTTCATCTGGATAGCAATTCCGCCAACCGATTGAAGCGAAAGGATTATTTTCGAGTTTAGAATTGAAAAACTAATAAGAGTAACTGGAGCGTGGAATTTCCTGCGAAGGTCAACTATCCTCATTAACGATAATCAATGAAAATGCTCCATTGCTTTTTTTTAAAGGGGATTAATTTATCTATCCCCTTATTAAAGAAAATGTATTATTAAGACCAACTACAGCGAATTTCAATCAGTATTTAAAATATGATTTATTATCTTAGGGAGACTTGAGACTTACGAGCTTTATAAAGTAACTAGGCATACCTATAAAAAACTTCAAATAACAGCAGACAAATAATTTTTAAGGAAATAATACATTATAATAGATCTTTTGTTATAATCTAGAAAACTTTCAGCTTCAACCCAATTATAGTGCACGAGGAAATATCGCTACTTCACCAAAGCATACAGTAATATCATTGCAATCCATAATAAAATCGCAGCTCTCTTTCTCAAAAGTCTAAAAATATTCGTCAAGCAATTATCATTGGAAAACAGAGATTATAAATCGTTTTTCGCTAAAGACAAACTCGCCTCTTATCTTGTTGGTTAGCTTTTTCTATTGAATAACAGAAAACAAGCAAAATGATTCAAGAATTATTTTATCATCTTATTTCCAGTAAGAATAAAATTACTTCCAGGGTAATAACGAGACCAAGATGGCTAAATACACAAATAAAACTTGCAGGTTCTTATTCAATGGAATATCTATTGCAAAATATTCCACTTAACTTTATGTACATGAAGATATTTAAAAGCCTACGGAGACATACTTATAAATGCAAACTTCTTAAGAACTCAAGCATACTATTTGTGTATACTAATTTTTTGTATACTTCTTTTAGTGCATATCGAAAATAAAAAATAAATAAATTACGGTAAAAAGGTGATTAATGGAAAATTAGTTACGGGTTATAGGTAACACCTAATGACGATGCAATGCAGCGAGACCAGGAAAGTTTTCAATCTGCTTTTTGTGTTATTGATACACTGAAATTGTTCGTGTTTGTTAATTTCATTTTTTTTCTGCAATGGCATACCACCAAATAAAAGCATAAACCATTCAGTTTAATTTTCTTCGTTTGGACATGAAAAACACTTCACCATAGGTAACATTAAAAAAACTTCACCTATGGTAAGTACCTGTAAATACCCAATTTACATGCAAACTGCGATCAGGGGTCAGTAAATAACATTCGTAAATAGAATCTGATAAGTATAACAGCAGTCACGAAATGAATTTTCATTGAGAAGCAATACTTTGTGTGAAATTTTTATATGTATCAGCACATCTGTTATTCTTTCAGCAAGGGTTAACATAATTCATAAGGAAAATTCAATCAGTAATTGCTGTGTTTATTTTCTTACTTCGTAGCTCTTGATTTGTGTTGATAGTGATGTACAAGAGAACGTTTACCAATAATCAACTTAAATAGATTGCCTTCAAAGTTCGTTAAAAGTATTACTACGATTCCATAAGAAGTCTCTGGAATCTTAAAGAAAATTATGAAAGATTTTAAGCAAGGGACAAAATCATGAGAATAAATTCAGCAGTGTAACGAGGATATTTATGAAACGGAGAAATTTGCACCAACTCGCTAATTATAGCCAAATATAATCACGTTCCGATATTAAAAAATGCGAATTATTCATTTTCAAGACGCTAATTACGAATAAAAAATACCATAACTGGAGGCAGGAATCCACTCGGAGACTTTTCTTTCCCTTTCTAATTACTAGCAAGAAGCTTTGAGAATTCCTTTTCGTGACTTCGTAGTGCAATTAAAAAAATAGTTCTTTACCCGGAGCTGCCACGAACTCCTATAGCGTGTGCATAAATCATAAAAAAATAAACGGTATCCTTGCCTGGGATATACATGCTGAGGAATTCCTCTCCCATAAAATCAATCATTTATTTTATTGGAGACGTAAATAAGCTTTAATTTCTTTCAACGAAATGTAACCTAGATATTGCAGAACGTACAGAAAGATTTTCTGAAACTTTATGCTTTCCAATTGAATTCCATTGAGCGAGCAGTAAAATCGGGTTACGATAGAATGAGTATAAATAGACTGGTTATATGATAATAATTCGTTACATAAATAGATAATTGTACATCAGAGGCAAAAGGTACATTAAATATCGCAGCCGCAATACGAAACGAATTCATGCGCCGCTAAATTGAATATAATGAAAATGTAAAGGAATATCCTCCCTTTTACAGTGACATTTTGAAATTTCTAGCTTTGCAGCTGCTTATGCAGATGTTATGAGCACATTTTAATAAGATATATTGTAAATTAAATTTTAACATCGATTATGTCAAGTTTTTCCAACACACAATACCATATATAAATCACATGAAATTTTCAAAAATTGATAGGTATGGTGATTTTCCGGAGAAAAATATAGTCTTTTAAAAAATTCTTACTAATACTGATGCGCTTTCATTAATTACTAAGGAGAGCACATACTTGACTGATAGTCATGATAAACCTACATATTCATGTAAAAACTGTATGAAGAATGTTATCATGACTTGAATAAAAACTCGTTTGCATATTCAATATGATTATATAGCGATTAATCTCAACAAACCAATTATCGAAACAAATAACTAGTCTTTTATATAAGTAATACTTCGAGACATTTCCATCGTCTAAACTTTAAGTATTGTTAACTTTTCCTCGAAAGCATTAAATTGGGTTCATCACAGAAAAGAGGAATACTTACTGGAGAATAATCAGAAAGATGGCATCACCTTCAACAATGCGGTGTTTTGACCCAAACCAGCGGCGACTGCTGAGCGAGCATAAACACGGCAAACCATGCGATTGCGCCCTTAGGTAAGCGAACTAGTATGGAGGAATGAAAGGTAAACGTGCCTTTGAAATTCTAGCGTTGTATTCAGAATACGATTAAATATTCAGAAAGGGAATAGGCTGGCCTAGAGAGAAAATTTTAAAATTAATTGAATAACTTCTCACAAAATCTGAGATCATGGAGTCCCTGGATAAAGAGAATAACAAACCATTTCCGGCGTAGCTATTGACAATAATGCGGAGGATATGAATAAAAGATCTCACCAACTTGAATGCAACGTATTTTCAGCAATTCATGAGCAGTCGTTAGAATCTACGGCATTGAAGAAACGCTCCTCTTCCTTCTTCAAAGTACGACTACCATATACATTGAAATTATTCTTTTCAAACGAGGAGATGAATTATGCTCAGAGCATAGTAAATATAATTTCACGTTTATAATTTCATTAATTTCAATCTCAATGATTGTATTGTATGAGTGGGATTTTGGCATTGAAATATCAAACAGGGAAAATTCCTCGAAAATTTTAGTTAAAGTCCCATTAATTATTCAAAAGAAGAATAGACCGGCAAATGAAGTTCTTTTATTTAAGTTCTTAATCAGCTTTTATAAGGAAGTCAACTTCCTCGACAATTATAAATATATCCACCGAAAATGTAATAATGTATATTTTTATGTAGCGTCTATGATCTCTATTATTCATTGAGTATTATGGTCTCTATTAGGGTTCCCTCGAAGCAGCCCACCTGAACAATAACTTTACCAATCACAAAAGAATAGATTATTTCGCAAATTATAAATTGTATAGCAGGATTAAATGGAAATCAGAGACATTGCAACTCAAAAATCTCCTCAGCTAATATTACTGCAGCTCCGAATACTCAGCGCCCGCATTTGATTTTTCGTTTTACCCAAAGACGGCAAAAATCCGAGAGAACTATCATTATGATAGGTTTTCATTTTCTAGTTAATATGCTTCACCATTTTCTCATAATTTTTATTTATTCAATATTTTAGTAACAGTAACAGTAGAACTAATACTTCCAAGGCTATAGTAGAATAGAATATACTCGCGTTTATAATTTCTTACAACATCGTAACCCTCATGGCTGTAATTTGAAAGACAGAATAATGTCCTTCGCACAATAAACGAAACCAACATTCGGTATTACAATCAAGATATGACATCTTTTTGACAACTTTATTTATTATGTTAAATATCTCTTATAGCGATTTTATGTTAAAATAGCTGAAGGAAATTAAAATTACAGTAAACTTGAGATGATTTGGTCACAAAAGAATATCATGTTGTAGATAAAGATTTTTAGATTATGTTAAAAATAAGTCAACCTTTGACTAAAATATACCCTCCAAAATACGCTTATTAATTAATTAATTAAACAATTATTCCTGAGAAAAGACTGTGGTAAGTGGCTGAAATCGGTTCCTTCAATAAAACCTGCGTCAAATACAGATAACCGGACCCTTTCAAGATTTTGAAAGCTGTATGTTTGAAATTCGTCCATTAAAAATCCTAAAATGCAAATCTACAGCAGGGAATCGTTCCAAGATATGCACTTAAGTTTTTATTAGATTTCGAAACGTAAATGTGAAGAACGTAAAAATTATTGTATAAAATATCTATATTCTCAGTTGACATTGGAATTAAACTATTAAAGTGACTTTTGATAATTAAACGCAATTTTCATCTTCTTCACTTCAATTTCAAGGATAGGATTAAAGTTACTAAAGGGTCGTTAGAAATATTGCAACACTAGAATGAAATTTAAACTAATGAAGTCTGGTGAGCTATGATTTAACTTCACATTCTGCACTTGTAGATCACTTTAAGGAAAAAGAATTGCGGAAGGAAATGCTTTTCGAATTGCGAAGCGTAAAACTATCTACGGAGAAATAGCTAAGCGTAAATTTACCGATAAATCCATGCGATACACGAATAAACTCCCGGAGGCAAGTGCAAAGTTTTTGTTGCGCACTCTTTCTCATTACGCTGTACGAACGTACCTCATAACATTGTGTCACGTCACAGGACGTGAGAGATCGCGAATCACGCACCCCACGTGATTCAATATTCTGAGAGAGGTACGCCAGGAATTCAATAACTGAGATGATTAAATGATATCCGCAGTCTCGTATATTTAGTATCGCTATCATAATTCCTTCCCTAGTGAATTTCTATCGAATACCATCCCCTTCACTAGAGTAAGGATAAAAAGTACCATTATGAATCACATCTTTATCTTCGCACACGTAGTCATAACAGTCATTATTAGCAGTTTTTTCCGTTAAATTTCAAATGCCACTATCATATGTTGAATTACTCTTCGTGGCAGAGGAGGAGCAAGAAATAACGTCTTTCAGGGTATGGGGAAGGGAGACCAATCAGTGATGAGTAGAATGTATGAGCTAGTTTTTAAACTTATGAATCCATGAGAAATCAATTCTGTGCTGCCAGATTTAATTTTCAGCTTGTCTTACTAAACCGACATCCACCCCCAAGATCATAAATTACTTTTAAATTTAAATTGAAAATTACTAATAAGTCACTTAAAAATGTAAGTAGTATGTTTCATGTGGCAACATAAAGTTGAGAGGAACTGATTACTAACGAGCGTCTCCGAGTTTACGTATAAGTTGCTTTAATCAGTTCGTATTTGATTGATCTCCTTCCTCTTGACCTAGAAAGCGTCATATTTCTTGTTTCTCCTCCTCAGGCGCGAAGATAAATTTAACCGAGTATAATGCATTATTATTTATACCGCAGTTATTTTTATCGCATACCGCCAACATATGATATTTTACACGAATTTTATAATCTATTCAAAGCTGGAAATGCGGCGCAAGATTCGAATAAAATCAAAATTTTTGAGGAAAGAGAGGGAAAACTTAAGTAAAACTTGAATTAAAAGCTTTTGGAGCAATGAGGTTTATCAAGGCCAAAGTCGCGCCATAGATGAAGCAAAGACTGTGAGAAATGTTCCCGAAATATTCCACGGAGAAAGCTGCGCAAGTCGGCAAAATCGAGGTGCAACTCTCTGAAAATTAGTCTCTTTGTCTACCCTATGCTCTTTTGTCAGCATCCATACAATCTCAAGAATACATCCGCTGTCGCCACGACCAATTTAGAGCCTTTGTAAAATGGGAAAGGACGTCCTTTGAAGAAGTTTCGGGGAACAAAGTCAAAGGCTCGCGATTCAGAGGCGAAGGAAAATTGGGGGAGAAACAAGTTCACGCGGATCTGCGACTAAAAGGGTAACCGCAAAGAAAGAACGGCGAATTTTATGACACCTTATCACCTACAGTCTGCATTGCTCTTGCTGCACTTAGTAATTTATTTAAAATATTCAACGCCTGCTGGAATTCACGATACGGATATAGCGGAATACATCGTTTCGAGCAAACGTTATGTATCTAAATTATTTTCCAACAGTGTTTTCGGATAGTGCATCTAACTTTACTGATTTGAAAATTGGAAATCCTCATGTGCGTTTAAGTCCTTGCAAAAACATTTCTCCTAAGAAGGACTCACATGGATGGATGATCATTGATGCTATCAAAAAATATTAATTTTAAAATACTTATGAGGATGAAAGATTACAAATAACATACAAGATAAAAACCCTTAACAATTAAAAGTGAATTCAATATAAAAGTTTGAATTCAATATATGGATCATGGATATATGAGAAAAAATGATAATCTAAAAATGATTATGTATAGCCAAGTTTCTTAATATTGCGGAAGTTACTCTAAAGAGTGTTTACATACGTAATTTTATGCATAACCGTTGATATAAAATAATTTGTATAGCTGTAACTGGAAGCCTATTTATGGGCATAATTCATAACTCTTTTACTTTAGTACACAATATATTCGTATCTTGAATTAATTATTTCATATTTTTCCTTCCTAGATGAATTACTTATTTCATATGCTTTTAGTTTTACATATATGGAAAGTTTCAGACAGAATTGTTTCAGAAAACAGTTTTTACTGCAAAACGAATTTCATTGTCTTCCAAAGCAGGATAATATTGCGTTCATACTCATTTTCCAAGGAGACATCTCAGAATATTTTGTCATCTTTTGATATGGGCATCTTTATATGAGAATATGAGAAACGTTATGGCCTCGTTTCCACATATAAATGCATATCCTTGTTTTCTTTCCAGCTACTATTTTGATATTTTTTACGATTTATTCGGCGGATTTCCTTAAAAAAGTATACTCACATTTTGATCCTTTCCAATTGTAGTGGTCCCATTCAAGAGGTTTCGAGAATCTGAGAAACGTCTGTCAGAGAAGTGGAGACACTCGGATATACGAAGATATATTGTGCAGCGATGGGATGAGGAAAAGATTGAGGCGGAAAGTGGGAAAGGGCCAAAGGGTTAGCCACTCGCTCGAGGACCAGACTGAAAATGATGACAGACGGAAAAAGAGGGGAGAGAAAGAAATCAAGAGATGAAATCTGGTAGATGAAGGAAGAAACCTGACTGGCACGTTGATATACTCTCACACGCTACGGGGCCACGAAATCACTACAAAATATAGCAAAAACGATCAGAGAACCAACGTATCACCATAATAATTGCTTGGTTCATTCCCAATATGTGATAACAGCACAATGGTTTTTGATAATCGATCATCCCAATGAAATCTCTACCTCGAATTCAAACATTTCCTCCTGTAAAATAATATTCAAGTGAAATTACACGTGTAAGAAAAACAGAAGCGAAATATAGCGGCATGACTGGGACTGGGAGACTTGGGTTCAATACGCAGTAATATTTTCCATTTTCGTCATTCCTTCCATTTAAGGCGCCTCCTCGTACTATCATAAGCACCTTTTCCTCATCCTGAGATTAAAGGTAAGAAATTTAAATACCTCATATCTAAGATTGCTATCTTTCTGGTTGTAATTTAACATTTGAATAATTTACTAATATCTATCAATTTCCTGAAAAATGTTAAATTTCCTCACCCCAAAAGGTTTAGCGTTACTTTTTGGAAAGCCATACAAATAATGAGAACTTCTTGAAAAGTACTAAGTTCTCCATAATTATTTCCTCGTTCCCATACCAGGAACATGTCAGCTGTGTTTTATTTTGGGAATTTACAACGGTGCATTTTCGGAAATAGAAGAATTCAAATTTCAGTCCTTTGAAAGTCTATCATCTTCCGGATTTCTATTTAACTCTGAAGGAGATCCTAAGAACTCACCTCTTAAACTAGGATGGCGTTTTAAAAACTTTTTTAAACTTAAATCTTCAAAGTAGGGTGAATCTCAGTATTTTTAAGTATGTACATACAACAGAAGTATTTTCAAACTATTAAATATCCTACAACTACTGTAAGCTATCACGTCAGGCAAGAAAACTTTTAGCTCTAATTCAGAGTAAAATGGCAGTGATTTGAAGAACACTGTATACTTAGGAACCAACAAAAATATGTTCAAAAGAAACAGCAATTTCTTTGTTATAAAATGAACTTATTCTTTAGCTTACCTGATACAAGCAACCCTACGAGGAAGCTGCGCAAGTGATAAAGGTCTCATATGTTAACTGACCGCAACGGCGGAGGAAAAAGATGATGATCAAGCCCTGTTATAAAAAGCAGTCCAAAACTTTATCTTTTTAGAGTTTGGATGACTCTTTAGAATTTAACACAGGACCCGATGACTGATCTGCTTTCTTTAAAACAAATCGATGGCTACTTCTGTTGAAAACAGAAATTAAACAACGATCAGTGTAGAGATCCAACTCACGTCGAAAATTTTCACTTTTCTCATCCATGGGTTAGAGATAAAGACAACGTAAAATAACAAAGTATTCAGTTAGAGCATATTTATTTAGTATTTAGTCGTATTTAGAGAAGATATTTCATCTTAAACGAATCTTAAACCTGCTTTTCGCGAATGGCGACAATTCCATGAAAATCGAAGCATCCAATTCCGTTTTCTGCATTTCTAAAAGATTACATTTCAAGCTCTAAGAATAGACGAGGTGATTCCAGGCAGGATTCAGAAGGGTAATGATGTAGTTCGACGGAAATGACGGATGTCACATTCCTTGCAAGACTGAAATTGCCGTGCAAATTTAACGAAAAAAATTTTCCTATTTTCTTGGTCTTTCCTCAGCTAAAATCTGCGTCATGACTGCTAGATAGAGCATCACTTGAATGGAGGACAGAAAGCAGAAAATTTATATTAATTTAGCAATCGGATTTGCGATCACAGGAACAGCATCCTAATGCGTGTGCGGTTAGCTTGTTTGAACTCCACGTCTTGCGCAAGTGTTTCAGGGGGATGAGCAACTATAAACCACCAGCAGCGATAGAGACATACATTCGCACAGGTCCTCTGTGTACTTGCGCACACAATGTTATTTGTGCATTGCATCGACCACACCCCTCATCTCCTCTTTGCTCAAGAGACAAATCTCGGTCAACGGCCACTTGGTCGGGACTCGAAATGGAATGGAAAAGGAAGAGGTCATAGAGCGACGACTATGTTATTACGCGGGGAGGAGATGGGGGGACTTCTTCGTGCATCGACGTGTTGAAGGATGGAAAGCCGGGATTAGAGAAGTTTTTGGCGTGGGAAACGGAGAAAGGAGGAGAGAATGTGCAACGGTTTGGACGACATCATTACTGGAGTTTAGCGCGAATGGAGGAAGGGCGGTGAAAGGGGTTGCCATGGAGATCTCGAAGGAAAAAAAAACAGTGATAAAAGCCGGATGTCAAAAAAGTATAAAGAGATCGGTACGTGGAATGGGAAGTCCAACAGTTAATTTGTCCGTTTCCAAAGTATATGAGAAGGATATTTTGTATTTTTTCTTCGTTTTCGTAGGCTAACTGAAATAATGAGATTGGAAACGCGAGATCTACCCTCCTTTTCCTGGTAAACTTTCTAAATTGAGGAAAACGTATAAAAGGAAGTCCTGTAATCAAAAGTTCGACGGAAACATCTCGATTTCGATTCCTCGGCGGAAGAAAAATGCGTAAAACGATTGCAAAATCATATCTGATTAGTGCCGATACCGTAACTATCGTACGAATCCTTGACGCAGTCATTATAAAGGATTCATAAAGGATTATTTACCAATTAGGAAATTTTCTAGGCGCCTCGTGAGGTAGAGAAGATTATGATTCCTCCAAGGGAAGCCCTTGCGAGCTCTCATATTTAATAATGAATTTCCTTCTCTGGACAAAAATAGTGCATAGGATCTTCCCTCGAGATATTAAATCTGCAGCAGCTTGCTTCAGTTATGTGCTAATTATAACACTAATATGATAATATTAATATTCCTCATTTATAAGTGACAACATTTATAAATACTGTTATACTCTTACGACGATGTAAGCTCAAAATGGCCTCTCACCAACCTCTGAATTTACAGTATGTAAATTTCAAAGTATTGCTGTTATAGAAAATAAAGAAGATCAGCTTACAAAATAAAATAAATACATAAAAAAACTAAATCGAAGACGCTAAATATAAATATAGATACGCAGTGAAATTTTTGGGTTCATAAGTATCCAAGTCCCAAGAATATATTCATATAATTATCAAATTAATTTATATATTGCTGAATACATTTCGACTACCGCTACCATAGATAGAATAAATCGAAAAATCCTCTACACTCTGAAAATATAATAATCGTGAATTTAAAACGTTTTGAAGAAATAATCCGAAAATATAGTCTTATCTTCTTGATGGAACGTTACCATGAAAATAAATAAGGATGACTGATATCTTTGACCGCTAATACGTATGAAGCCACGTTATTTACGTAAATTAACTTCGCATGATAGTGATAAAAGATCATCGCGATGTCGTAAAAACAGCAGTAGGAAATAAAATTCGTATTTTGTACGATTCTACTTTAAATTAGATATAAGATTTTTTTGTTTCCATGAAGGATACAAAATATAAAGAAAGTCTTGTATATTAGAAGAACAAAATAAAGAATCCCGCAAGTAATTCAAAAAAAAGTTCATCGTCATATGAACGGCTCCAGATAAAAAAAAAAGCATCGACGGGAATTAGAGGATCAAGTTTCTGCAAATAAGAAAGATCTCTATTAGGATAATCACCTCCCTCTTACAAAAGGAGAGGGAAATTTGTCTCGCAAACAAGGAGAGATGGGGAAGCTAAATACTCGAGGGGCATTAGGAAAGGATCAGTTTTTAACGAATGAAGAGATTTAAAAGGAAGATAAAGGCAAAGAAGAGGACAAAGACAAGGATTAGACGAGAAGGAGAAGAGAGACAAGTATGAAAGGCGGTGGAGCGGGAATTATATGTATATAAACGTCTCAGGGGAGGCAATAAGAAATGAAGGAAAAAAAGAGGTTTTGTGAGGGGGTGGGGATGAAGTCGTGGTCTGCGGAGGATCGAAAATGCTGGGAATGCGAGAGAACGAGATGAAAGAGTGGTCTGCACATTCCGAGATGTGCGCCGGAGGGAGGAAATACTTGTTATTTAAATACTTTCCCTTCTTCCACGGTTTAGGTAAACAGCCGCGGGTATATCTCATATGGTTAAAAGGAAATCGCGTTGGTCTCATCTCAGGGGAAAAAACAGTTGATGGCGGAAGAATGGCGGGGCTTTCCTTTTAAGAGAAGCAAAACTGCTCTCTAACTGGCTGACGTACGAATGCGTAGACCTTTGTCTCCGCTAACCTCAATAAAGATCTCAATGATAGGAAGAGATTGCCATTTAATGCGAGAGAAGAGGGCAGTAACGTCGTCCGTCTAATGGTAGAAAATGGTTCGGACGTTTCTGAAATCCTCTACTCGGAAGGGAAAAAGTGTCATTACGGAGACGGAGGTAATCGGGTATGTGAAAAAACGTTTTCCTCTGCATTTAAAAGCTATTTTAGTACCATTACCGCAACATTGCTATCTAATGGAATTAAAAATTTTGATATAGCTTCGGAATGAATAACTACACGAAAGAGATGTATCATTAAATTACATTGGTAATTTAACTGCGCCCATAATAGTTGTCAATTTAAAAAGATATTACATTACTTATTATTACAGAGCACATGACCAATAAAATAATCCTTTTCTCACGAAAGAGTCAATAATACAAATACAGTTGCATATTCAGCAAGAGAAATTATCCCGAAAAATCTAGCTGCTGAATCGTTATTTTCAGTTCGATATATTTATTTAAGATAATTTTAAAATTATATAGAGCTCGAAAATAAATTCCATGTAAGCAAATTTGCTTACTTAAAATGAATATAAAGTAGTATTTTTAGTATTACTATGAATTCAAAAATATTTATTAATGGTTAGAAAACAGCAAAATATATATTTTTTAAGTTTGGAGTTTTGGCGTCATATACACGTTTAAAAAAAATATTCAGACTGTTAGAGAGAGATGAAGAACGTTTTCCACTTGTGGAACTATTTGGCGTATCGCCTACGCTGAAATAGTTTAACTTGGAAACTGTATATGAGAAAAGGAATTCCTTTTCTGGGCGAACTAAAATAGAACATTTTCCCCTTTATATGCTCTGACGTCATCTGCAAGGTTGGGATGAAAGAATATTTAAATGCGAGCATTTGTTTGAAGAAGTTACTAAAAGGCCGTACTGAGCGCCTAAGAAAGGCCAAATGTAGCCTGAAGGCCGCGAGTTCCCTATTTCCGCTCTAAGAGATATGTAAAAAAAGACGTAAGAGAAATTTTTAACTTCGCCGTAGAAAAGTGATTAAGTCAAATAATTTGGAATAAATAGAGTAATATGATTAAAAATTATTAATATTTTAATGAGCCATTTTTTCCATTTTTATTTACCATTATTAAACTTTCACATTCATTTACGACCAAAATAAGACAAATTTTGATGCAGCACACATACTAATTATTTTAAAAATTTTCGAGTCTCAAACATTACACGAAATGAAAATTCTTTATCTTTCCTGTAAAATACCAAATCCAATTCACTTTCAAAGCAAGAAAAATTTTCCACTAATTTAGGAATTGGTATTAAAGCATTCACCTCCAGGTGTAATGAAAATTATTTCACAGAAAACATCGCCAAATATTCTCGTGGGTGCAAAAGGGAAAATTTAAAAGCAGCGCCAGCAAAATTATTCGTATCAAGAAAGGAGGAGTTAACACATTCGCGGAAATTTCGGAATTTAAAAAGTTGTCGTCGCTTGTTTCGACACCAAAAAACAACCACATCAAGGACGAATCCGCCAACTCATGTTGAGCAAAACTACGTAGGAAATAAAAACTCTCGAAACGACACTCACGTGCAGACATTTACAAGAGCAGAGCGTAGTGCGGAATCGCAGGGGATGAGTACGGCGCGACCTCAGCCCAAAGTACTACAGAAGAGCGGCAGAAAGAGACGGAGAGATAAAAAAATATAAAAGGAGTAAATGCGAATGTAAGCCACCTCCGCCGTAAATAAATATATATACGAGTCCCCATTGGGTTTGGAAGAGGCATTACGTGGCCGTATGGCCATCTCGCCCTAAAACCTCCCATCTTTGCCGCGTTTCCACATCTCAACAAAAGCCGATACCTCGCGGGAGGAAAAAGGAGAAGTGGGCATAACACGAGGACACGCTCTTTTGGCATGTGTGTGTGTATAAGTCGTGGGTGTGTGCGAAACATTGTTTCCGCGACCCGCGAGGAGAGATGAGAGGCAGATGAGGAAGAGGAAAAAAAGAGAAAATGACAAACTCAAGAAGGGGAAGCTAAATAAAAAAGGAAAAAAATAAACTTTTTTATCCACGGCGCCTTCTTCTTGGAGGGTAAATTCCTCTCACGTCTAAGGCACGCCACTTTCTAGGGACCTCCCACCGGGTTCATTCCCAACACGCACAAGAACACATCCCCAACCGACATCCTGCCCCATTCGACGCCCTGCACCTTTACACCATTATCCCTCGCCCCCGGTTCAACCCCCGATCCACCTCCGGGCGAACCCTTATTTTTTCCACTCCAACCCGTATCTACCATTCTTCCTTCGCATAACCCTTCCTTACCTCTTCTCTCGCGAACCTCTTCCCAAAAGCCCTCGTCCTTAACCTTATCCATGCTTTACACCCTCTTTTTTACTATCTACCGGCGCCACCTACCGACGCTTCGACCGCATTCCCTTCCGATGCCCTTCTTTTTTTCCCTTTTAGTCCTCGTTTCCTACGGCCCCTCAAAGAGCTCTCTGCACTTCCTTGTCCTGCCTCTTCGTCCATCCCCAAATCCCCTGCCGCTTCCGATGGACCGAATGTCAATTGCTTCCTCTTCTATGCCCCACAATCGATTCTTCGAATGGCTATCCGAGGAGAACTTGCCCGAATTAACGATGGGAAACGCTAAAAGAGTTTTCTCCTGAGGGGAGTTTTAACTTACGGAGTTAAGGTTTTGTTGAATGAATGAAGTCACCCCATTAGCAGAGAGAAAGATGGAAAACATATTTTGGTTTCATAACAGTCGGGGACCACTTAAAATAATATTCCATTAGGTAAAAAGGATAACTTGATGCTGGGATTGGACGCCTTTTCTGGTATTTCCCTAGAGATGGATTCAGAAACTGAACAATTTTATCCCTCAAATTTGGAATGAATAGGATTATTAATAAAGGGAACGCGAGGTAAGAGCAATTCATTTTCGGCAATTTTCGCCCCGAAAAGTAAACGAAATTTATAGCTATAAGAGTAAATGGGAAATTAATAAGTAGACCGACAAAATTATCAATAACAAAATTAATTACACATCTTCATTCATGTTTACGCATGTAAGTAAATTTAATCAGCTATAAAATTAACTTACGAACGAAATCATACAATGGATATTAAAAAAATTGAAGAAAAAGGGCAACGTAATCTTAAAATAACACCACAAAACAATATTGACATTATTATCAAATTTATTTGCTAAATATTCATAAGTATGGTCGTGGTTATAAATAACTAAATCCTCCAAACGAGAGAAGATAATTATAATGAAAGTAACAAAGATTGAAGGACGACATGGTGAGGGGAAAGTTTTGTTTCCTTAAAACGGATATACTTCATTATTCCGTAAGAAATTTACCTTAGTAATATAATTTTATTTTTATCTGCCCTATCTTTTCTTGCGTCTCTTACGTTCACACTATTATTCATGATTAGACGCAAAGAAATCGTTCATCATGACAAGAAGTAACATGGATTAGGAAACGAGATAAAGTTTTAAAATGAAATTAAGACAAGATGATATAGTTTTTCACTAACTATACCTTATGTTGAAGCTGTACTATTCGCAGTCAGATCCCCCTGAGTTAATGATATAAAAACGATATTTTGCGGTTAGCCATAAATAAAAAGTAGAGAGCATCCCAGCTCTAACATTCATTTAATTCTCTGTCTAAAAAAATTTGTTCCTTTACTACGGGAAATTCCTAACATAATGTGCGGCCCCTTGCAGTTTTCTTTGCGTGTAATATTTCAGTGCATATAACTCTTCTGCGAAATCTCCTTTAGCTTCATGCCTTCATTTTTCAAAGCTCTCTTCTTCTCGTTGTGAATCACGCAACGCACTAGTTTAATCTCGCTAGCGGGGCATTTGCCACTATTCAGCTCCCTCCGCAAACTTTAGTATTTTCTTAATTACGTGGCAACTTTTTCTGGTGATTTATGAATAAATGATGACTTTTCCTCGAGTTCAAGAGCTTAATATACTGCTTTGATTATTACGTTAGTTCATCAACACCATCGCGATATGCCAGCGACGTACATGTAATTCCCAACCGCGGTAAGTACTCTCCCTAGTTTTTCCAACCGTACTTCATATTCTTCGCCGCAACTCAGAAAACTTTTACCGTCGGCCAAAATCGCCGTAATTATTCCCGACTTTATAGCGTAACAGACTCAAGCTGCATTCTGACGGGGGAAAGTTTGCGACATGAAATTATGATGTACATTCATATCCAATGTTCAATATGTATTTTGAAATTAATCCCGGCCTCGAGGAGAAATTAAATCCGATGAAATCGATTTCTCTATAAATAAAGCTGCAGAGCATAAAAATTTGCGCCCAGAAATTCATAGCACGGATTTAGAGGAAATAATTTGTCTCATAAAATGCAGTCCGGCGGGCTTTTATATGAGGAATTTAATTATAAATGGAGATAAATAATTTTTACACCCCAAAGTTTTATAGCGGATATATAACGATCCTCTTTCGAAGCTTGGCGTCATTACAGTCAGTTGATGAGAAGGATCGCAACCGTAATTTGTTCCCCATAAAATACTGGATGAAAAATTTATCCAATATTTCCTCGGGGTTATAAATTTCAGTGGAAAGGGGGAATTAAATATCAATGTTTACTCTAGCCAAAGCCAGATTTTGCCTACAATATGGGATAAAATCTTGAAAATATAAAGAGGATTTAATAGCATGGAGTTCGTATATTGATAATGTAAAGAGGTTTGAATTCAGCCCGAGTTATAGTTTAGCAGAGAGATTTATCTCGGGGATTTTAATAAACTTCTCTCGCCGAGTTAGAACACTCATATTCAAAAATAACAGAATTATTTCAAATTCTAATTTTCAATTTCATCTAATGAATCAAGGGATTAATTGCTGTGTAGCTCCTAGAGAATTCTGTACTTCCTCGAATAAGTTCTAAAAATTAACGGCATAATTTTCTCTCCTTTCCTCCTGATTATGACTGTGATATAGAAATCGGATATTTCTGTATGCATTTTTTAACAAGCCTGTGTATTACCAGAAGCATTCATTTAAGTATTATTTGCAGAAAATCCCAAAATACCGAAATTTCTCGATATAATAGGACCTAATTCTTTGGGAATAGCAGCTACATAAAAGTTTATAAAATCAATTAGGAAAGCTCTGCGTTCGACTCTTAGTAACAGAAACTCATATACTTTTCTAAAGCAACTATTTCCCTCTATTTAAATACATAATTTCCTGCATCAGATGGAAAGGTATAAGGTGTAAAATAAGAGTTCAATATTTAGTTTTTTCTTGTGTTCAATAGATAATTACGAAGCAAATGATTATTTTATTAGAAGTGCAATCTTCTTCAACCAACCGCCAAATTTCAGTTTGCCTGATAATGGAACCAAGCGTTGGAGTTGGAAACTCGTAATAATTATGTAATAGAAGATAATTGTAAGAAATGATATTAGTTTCTAATGAAATCAAAGGAATATCAAGTACGCTAAATGTTTGGCTGTTATTAAGAAATGCAATTCAGGAAAATAAATAATGGGTTTTAATATAAATGAAGATGGTGTTTTGCAAGAATTTACTGGTACAATACGGAGTAATTCCTACGTGGAAGTGTCAGTGATGTATTTCATGTATAAAATCTGTGAAAATTATAAATACAATAACATATTACAATGAAAAATTATTTTTCAGTGTATTTATGTTAGACTTATCACATATGTATTCTATTTACCCACCGTATTCATCGTTTCCTCCCAAACACTATATATAGTAATGCCTTAATTAGTACGTCCTCACAGAAACCAAGGCGTGTTAGATAGGCCGAGGGCGAGGAAAATACCTTATTAATCCTGCTTCTCGGACATAGAAACGTGGGGCAGGTGGGAAGTTTCCATTTCTCTTTCAGAAGAACTCCGCCAATGTGTACGGTCACGCACGACCCGAGCTGACAAAAGCAAACTCAGATCCTCTCAAAGGGATTGAGACACTGCGAGGGCGGAGAGAGAAATTATGAAAAACCTTAGGCTAAGGTACGCACACAGTTTTTCATACATCCCTTTTGCACCCAGCAAAAACTCAGACCTCCTATCACTACCGCGTTCGCTTAAGGGACCAATCGGCACTAAAAAAAGGCAGGAGAGCGCGCAAAAAAGAAATGTACCCAAGGATTAGTTATAAGGGTAGCAAAGAACGAGTTTGCGTTAGAGAAAACGGATGTGCGGTTTTTGAAGTTATCTTTTATGAGCGACCATAAAAAAGGGGCTTGATTTCGTATTCGATGGAATTCACGTCTTGCGATAAAATGGAAGGTCACGTGAATTTATCACAGGGGCGGGGCATTCCTAGGAACGCTTGAAAGTCAAACGTTTCGCAAAATCGCTACCGTTATACGTTGTGTAATTATAGCCCGGAAAACCATTTCTGCGCCATATAGTTGTGGATGCACGTCCGCAGATTGCTACGTGCGGTTCATAAGGAACATTAATTAGTATTCTGCGAGGTAATTTACTGTTCATTATACTGGAGCGCGGGTAATTGTTTCTAAACAATAGCGTTTTCCAATACTCATGTCCTAAATCGATCGCACTCCTTAAAATGCATGCACGAGGGTTAAATTAGTTTCTTCAACATACCAACCTGAGTAATAATTAATGATGGCGCCTGTTTGCCTACGTGGCGTATTAACAACACCAATGCAGAATCTCAATCATTCACCATTTTCATTTGTTATGGCGGTGCCGGGAATTAATTTTAACGATCGATTAAAAAAAAGCATCACAAGCGGTAAATGAAGCCAGTGGCTTACAGTTGCATCTGGGTTTTCCTGATATAAAAATAGCAACTCAGATTTTCATACCCCTTATCGTCATTCTTTGGGCTTTCTAATGTGTTTATAATTAATCAACATAACTACAAAACTTTTATGGTAACGTCAAAACTTGCGTTTAATTGCACATTTCCACTGAAAAAATCCGTTCTTAAACTTGAGTGAGTGACATGAAATGAATACAAACAAATGTATATAAAGAAAGCAATGAAGAGAAGACAAAATCACTGCATTTGATTAACTGTATCTTAAACTAACTCTTCCATGAATAATATAATGTATATCACATCTCAAAATTTTATGCACCACTTCTGCGAATCGGCTAGATTTCTTCAGTACCTTGTTAATGAGAAAGGGCTTATAGCGATTCAGATTCCTCTTCGAATATTGCAAGATACGTCTGTAAAAAATAAAAATAGCAATATGAATATTGCAAGCAGAGGGAGCCCGATTATGAGGAAAGAAATAAAGGCTCGATAGTATGAAGAGAGATTAATCATAGTATTTCGAGAATACGACGGCGCGGCATTGTTCGTAAAGCACCGTCATCTACCTTCCCTCAAGACTGGTGCACCTTCATTCTTTATTTACTTCCCTTTCCATCTCCTCTCCCATTATCCACGTATATTCCATCCCTGAATCGTACCTCCTCCTCAATTCAGCCTCCGTCCACTGAAATTTGCATTCTCCCCTGGTATGACTCATATTTCCCAACCTAATCACAATTTTCTTTCTCCGGGCGTCTGGTCTTTCCGTCTTCCCCATCGATTCCGAATTCTCCTCCCGTTCTTTGTTGCTCCCTCTATCGCATCCTCCCTGCGCTAATGTCTTCATCGAGACGTTAACTCTCGACCTCTCTTCTGCCCCTTGAAAAAGAAATAAAAGAACTTTCCTCCCTTAAAATCCGACCTATACTCTTTACCTCCGATGTCACACGCATCGAATTAGTCCATTTCTCTTGCTGTCTCAAACCTCATACTTCAAAAGCTGGAATCGAAATCAATGATGAGGAATACATCAAATAAAGTACGAGATGGACGAAATTTCCGCTAACAATTCATCGAAAGGTTATTAAAAACAAGAAAGCAATAGTTTTTTTATTTAAATGGCAGGAAATAACTATTTTTGGGTATATTCAAAATATAATAATAGTTCAAAAGTAATAACGATACTAAAAAATTAAAACTGAACAAGATTGTGAATTTTTGAATGTTTTTTTCGGCGCAAGCAGTCAAGCATTAATACTTTAAATTAACAAATATATTAAAATTATAATTACTCACATAGCATAAAAAAAACAAAATATACTCGTATGTACATTATGTTTAGAAATTCACGAAAATTTGTTGGCAAAGCCTGGATCACAGAAGTCATCATGATATGTATGATTTTCAAAGTACGTCTGTGAGTCAAAAAAATCCATGAGTAATATATAAACTTCTATACAAAATTTCAAAACAGAGATTGGTCCACAAAATCGAAAACTTCTACTGAATACCATTCAATATAGATATTATTAATATTTATATTATGTGTATGTGTATAATATAGATAATATAGATATACATATAATATAGATACTCAATCTCATGTAATTCGATGACACTTCATCGATGGATACCTTCAAAAAATTTTTTATTATAAGCCTGATTGCAATGAATTCAGCTTGATGACCTCGTTTTCGATAATTTCGCCCACGACGAAGCTTTATCGATAAATTCATCTGTTGGCATTTTAACATTCCTCCTCCCCGAACCCGTCGGCCTTTCCCGGTAAAAAAACACAGCGCTCGTCTAAGGGCGACCCTTCTCTATTGATGGCGCCGTCAGGGCATCGCATCGGAGGAGGATTCTCCATCCGACACATGTGACTCGGAAACTCGTTCCCATTGGGAGACAGATGGGGGAGGGACGCTCACGCTTCTCTATTTTCTTTGCCTATTTATTTTTTAAAGGAGTATAGTAGTTTTGGGAGATGGAAGCAGGAGATAGAAGAGAAACACGCGGTGGACGATGGGTTTGTGTGAGGAGAGCATCGGATATGGAAACAATTTTGTAGAAAGGTAGAGGATAAACCAGGGAAGAAAGGATTTGAAATACAAGCAAGAACGACAAAGATTTGAGATAGACGTAATGGATTAATTAGGGAAATAAAATCTGAAGACCAGATGAGAAATAGGAAATAGCAGAACACAAAAAATTATTTATCGGAATAGTTTTGATGAAACAGTTCTTAACTTTATTTACTAACACAAATTTTGAAAGTGGCTTTAATAATCACAGACTAAGAAAGATATACGGAGGAAAGCAAAAACTGTTTAGGTAATGCATTTTTAACATAACCATGATAAATGTTTTAAAGAAATCTACAAACCAATAATCACGCCGTTCTCATTCATCAGATCTTATCATAATTCATAGATCTTATCAAAAATCTTTTACAAGTTAACATGCATTCGTTACATGAAAATGAAAAAAAGGAAAAAAAAATATGATCGAAAAAGTGACATCTTTACTGATATTTATCGTTACTTCAGATGCAGTATTGTTAGCCTCCATAATTTAATTACAAAAACACATTTTAAGTGTGAAGCAATGCAGAATCAAAAGCAGGGCATGATAATCTATGAGGACGTTCATGTAATCATCAAATAAAAAAATTAATTGATGTAATATGGATCGATAAATGTTTATTCGCGATGATTAACTCATCCTTCACCGGAAGGTAATGAGATTTGAGCCTTATCATTATCGGAAATTGAGGTGTTTCTAAAGCATAATTACGAAATTTTCAATTTCAGCTAATTACAATCGGTTTTAAAATATGAAAATTCCAGAACACAGCCGATATTTTTGGCAATCACTTGTCAAATATTAAGGACAAAATTTCATTTTGCAAGCTCAAATTAAATTCGTTATTTGTGAAAAACCCGCCGCTTCCAACCTATGAAAAATCCAGACGTCAGGTCATTTATTCTTTGCGTCACTTTTGCGATAGGCATATTAATTCCATTATCTAATCAAGAAATTTTCATCCGCAGCAGGTGAATTTCAATCGCGGAATGTTGAAAGGAATGGCTGTCAATTTTAGAATAATTCGCATGCTTGTAATGGACAATTCCTGTACTTCCTCGAGGCGATGAATATTCGAGAGAGATATATCACAGAGGGAATTCCACGGGGACAATCTGCTACTAGAAATAAAATCTCGTTAGTCGCAGCATCCGCGTCAGGTGAAAGTTAAAAATAAATCCTGTCCGATTGCTATTCAGCGAGTTTATTTTTGTTAAGTATCCGTCATTGGGAGACGAAAGAATAACGTTAGAGAAAGTTTTTGTGTGGATTTTATCTGTAGGAGACAAACATAGGAAAAGGAGAAGGAAGAGAGGAGAAGTAAATTAAAGGGAGTTGGGAAAGGAGATGGCGAATCAGGAAGCGAGGGTCTCAAATTCGCTAATAACCCAGGGCCATTTACGGTCATTATCGGCGCTTTTGCAAAGCACTGAGAGAGGATTTTGGTTTCACGGGCTACTTTTACTCCGTCGTCCACAGGGAATGATTTCGACATTAGGGAGATGGGAACCGGACCTTTTTTCTTAATGTTTTAAGAGGGAGCGTCGCTTTTTAGTCTCGGAATTCTCGGCAGTTTTTGTTTTAAATTTTCCACATTCCCTCTCGTCTCTTTTCCCAAAGGCGGCGCTGGTGTCGGATTCGACTTCTCCTTTTCTTTCCCTTTTGCCGGTCTTAGTTAGGGCATGGTTGTTTCTCTTTTATTTACAAAAGTGGTATAATTAGACTAAAACTCGGCTAATAAAGACGTGATTATTATTTGTGCTCTTAATTGCTACACCGAACCCTCCACGAATAAATTCCAAGATAATTTCACATGAATTTCTAATTTAGAGCAATACCCAGGAAAGGGATTTGAATACGGCCGTTTGTGAAAAGTTAGTGGTTTAAAACGCTCTTAGCGAAGAATAGTGATTCTCATTTAGAAAAATAAAGAATCATTAGGATATTTTTATATTAGGCTAGAAGAATACTGTACAAGAAGTAGAATAATATTAAAGAATCCGTATTCTTCTACCCTTGATGATAATAGCTATTGAAATGCGTATTGGATGATTCTTAGAATGTTGCTCCCTCTTATTTCAAGCAACGGTAACAGCGGGCAAGAAGGTCCTGCCGAGGAAAAATCGTCTTTAGGAGAGTTTTTAACATTATCTGTCTCTTGTGAGATTTATGAAACGAATAATGGAAGTAGATTTTGGCCTAATTTTTGAAAACTTCCATGGAAAGACAAACTTAACCAACCATTTCAAAATAACTTTCTCAATATTTGTAACTTCAACAAGCTATTCGGAATATATGAGACATGTTATTCAAGAAAGAACATTACATAAAAATTGTAATTTGGCAATCAATAATCTATATTTATATACAAATTAAATTATAGACTATTAATTAAAGTCAAAATTTTGGTGTAAACTGATTACTTCCAATAAAGATATGGTCCTCATTTCTTCAGGCAAAATTCTGTATTATAGGATGTTAAAAAAGATACTAACTACATAAAAGAGAAAGAAGGAAATGTTTAACAGAGTCTTTGATCGCACAGTAGTCCAAGAGGATGATTAGATAAACCGAGGCCTTTGTTTCGTCCAGACATGTACCAGACGGCTGAATGGCGTAACATTAATATTTATGCAGTTTCTTGGAAGGGAGGATAATCTCTTGGCACCATTGAATCGCATATTGAAGGAAACAGAAGTTTACGATGTTCACTTTTTACATTTAGATAAACACCCGTGTTCGTAAATTTCCGTCTTATTTGATATTTCATTACAACACAAATACACCTGCAGGTGAGTGTGATGTTCTTACTTCATTGTGTGACACATGTGTATTCTAGATCTCCAGCAAAACAAGCAATATCAAAACAAAGAAATTATAGTTACATGTTATCGTTAATTAACACTACCTAAAACACGCTTTAAAGAGAACGAGAAAACGAAACGAAGAAAATAATAATAATACGATTAAAATGACCTTTTCTTGCGAATCCTTTAATTAAAATCTTAAAAAATCAAGCTGCAACGTATAGATAGGGAGTTGTTCTTTGTAATGAGTAATTATAAATTAATGAGAAGAATTTAATGATATTTCAAACAATAAATAACATTTATTACCTTTGAATGATTTGAAATCCAGAAAAGCAAACGAAGAAATGAATAACCAGGCAACAAAAGGTATGTTATCAGTAAGATCAACAAATAAATTCCTTTGAAACAATGGCTCTTACACACTTCGTTGTTGAAATCATCATGTTAATGAAAGTCTCGCAATACTCTTTATTCGAGAGTGAAAATGAAGATTAGGCGCCGCAGATCCTCAATTAACACTGACTTTACTTGTATGCTAAATGTTTCCCTCTTAAGGCAGAAGGTTTAAAACGGGTCTTAGACGACTGCAAGTTTACCTAAGCGATTCTCGCGCCTTTAAATCCATGAGCTGCATATTAGCGCGATTGTACAAACAACATCCGTGCCATAAACAATCTCGTTGCGAAAATAAACTGCCGCGCCAAACATCGCGGCATACAATTCGTCAAGGTATTCACTTCAGAGCGGAGTTTGTGTTTTTGAGCAACTTCATTATACCTGGAAAAGGCGTTAAGCTGACGTTAGTTCGGAGACTCAAGGTAGCGATACTGAATCATTGTGAATGAAGCCCTTTGTTCATGTACTACGAAAGATAATTTTCCGTAAGCCGATTAGAGTTTAACAAGAGATACAGTCGTCAACTGGTGAAGCAGCCTCTCCCCTTCGAGTTAAGAACACGCCGGAGTGAATTCCGACCGAGTCCGATTTAATTTCGCTAAACAAACTTCCCTTTTAATTTTTAGTCCCACCCCCTTTATTTCTCCCCTTTTCCATACTTCCTCATTTCAACCTCCCTTACCCCCGGTGTTCTTACGGCATATAACCGGAGTCAACGAAAAAAATAACTTTTCGAGGTTCAACCAAGCGAGCTTATCAAACCACCAAAAATTTCCGCTACCCTAGGAGAGGCGAAATAAAAACAAAACTCGGGTTTGTTCTCCATCCTCTCAAGCTGTGCCTTTACTTCTTCAACTTTCCTCCCTCGTCCATCCTCTTCTTTAAGCCTCTCTCTTTCATTAGCTATCCCTCACACCCGCCCGCACCCACCTTAATTTCTTCCGCTCTTAACTCAACCCACTTCCTAATTCTTTTCCCGCTACAAATTCCGCAATATTTTCTTCTTCCTTTCTCTCTTACTTCTTTCTTTCTTTTTTACCCTCTCAGCCGTCATTCCCTTCCTTTTACCTCCTCACATTTCTTCCTTCCCCCGGGAGATAACAGGGGGTGGTGCTAAAGCAGTAATTACCCCTAATAATCGGAAGGTATAACACAGAACACACAAAATTCACCGACATTGTAAAAATACTCTTCCTATAATACAATGTGACACTACAAAATATACGATTGTTTTTAAAAAGATCTCCAAACAATCTCGCTGCAAATAATAGGAAAACATTTTTAATTACAGCTGAGAGGACATCGAATGGAGGAAGGGTTTTGGAAGTAGGGGCCAAAATAATTATAATCATTATAATTTTAAGGGAACCGCGATGATTCTATCACTTTTTTATGTAGAAAGAAACCCAAATAAAACATTCTCAAACATTAAACACGTTGTTATTACATACATCGTTTTCTTTAAAATACTTCGCGTTTATAGTATTATTACCTTTCTGGGGAACTCCCGAAGTATAATAATAATATATAGAGAGTTCTTTAATAAAAATGGAATTCATGTTTGTAAATAGGACAAAATCAATCTTGGGGAACGCCTAGTTTTCAGTTTCTACTTAATCCCAATACGAGTCATGGAGGACTTCAGTAGAAGGGGTATTTTTTCTCGACTCACTCTTGTTCTACTATCGATTGCTGCCTTAATCAGAGCTACTTATCGGACAATAGAATCACTAACATCACCTAATTTCCCCGCTTCTATCTTTGCCTTCATCGTCATGTGCATACTTTCTTTTCCTCTCTTCACACCATTTTCTCCTCTCGGGTTATTTTCCAACCATCTCCTTACAATCTCCCTCCGTCGTAAAGCATTAACTCGCAGCTTCCCTCGGAGATCTCTCTTATCCCATCTCTGACATCCTCACCACGTACGCCAACTAAGCTCTATTTCCTCGTGTTTTCTCCACCTCTCTCTCCATTCTTATTTCCGCGCCTTGCTCTGATTCCTCCTTATCCCCCCTCCTATTTTTCTCCTTTCCCCAATCTATTCGAGCACAAGAGGGTTGGGATTCCACTCATATCTCCTTCGCCCACACTTCCCTCATTCCCTTTGATGGAAATGCATTGAAAAGCCTTTCTTCAAAAAGGCGCATCTGTATTCATCGATCGGTTCCGGCTTGCGCGGTCTCGCTTTACGCTGATTCGTGCGGCGACAAGAGGAGACGTGAGAATAATGGCCGAAACTTGATGTAATTAGGGAAGATCATCCTCCGCCATTATGAACGCTCTAGACTATTAAAGCTGGCCATAATTGTGCGGTTTCATGGCTAAAGACGGACCTTTACCTTGATGACGGTAAGTCTTCAATAAAGTTAAATTACATGATTATGGATTAATAGACTATCTGACGATTTAGTTTTCGTTATACTGGTTCTAATAAATCCCTATATTTCATGTTTCCTGTTCACTCATCATATTAAATAGTAGAAAATTCTATGGATAAAATAGAGTTCACTGTGCGAAACTACACTAAAAAATCTTTACTAGAAGATCGGTTGCGAAATAAGTTTATCCTTACCTGAAGAAGATGAAGATATGGATAAACTGATTTAATCTTCAACTAGTATTGTATTAAAGTTCGTTAAGTGGAGCTTCACACTGTGAGATCTATTAGTAACAGTACTGTCGAAAGTGCTAACATAGCTATAAAATATATTCGCAGGTGACCGAGAATCGAATCCGAGCGCTTCCTCCGAAGTCGAACGCGCTGTCCGATTGGCTATCCGGAAATCCCTGAGAACTCTATTTTACACTTCATTAAGTTCCACTTAGTAATGGCTTCATTCACAGATTTTATTTAATTAATTGTACATGTATTTGTACACAAGAAATCCATAGTTGGAAAACCGTTTACTACGCCACATAAAAAATTATTACAATACGACCATGGTTTCGCAGCATGGCTGCATCTTCAGGTAACACGAGGAAAAACACATCACAGATTATATAGCACAGGAGTAAGAAAATTGACAAATCAGGAAACAGTACGTGGGAACGCAACTGGGTCTCTATGATCGTTTATCATTACGCTACTTTTAAGTAAAGAGCAATTCCTAGGCCTTGCACTACATTGCATAATTAACTTTATATAAATTTAACTGATTATATGAAATTATTGTTTTGATGTTTAAAAATCATAATGTTCAATCGAGGGGTGACAAGGAAAGAGAAAATACATTTCTAAAATGAACGAGGAAGGTTTCCTCATTAACATCGAGATTCTCAACGCGATAGGTATCGCGATAGGAGAAGCTAAATTATATGGTTGGAAATTCAGGAAGAGCTGGCGCAATGAAAAATAGTCCATTTATCAGAGAAAGAAAATAATGGGAACGATAGCTAGCCGTCGTATAATAATATTGCGAAAGAGGAAAAATAAAAACACTTTCCGCGGATGAAATACGGTTCCGAGACACAAGCAGCATCAAGTGAACCACACTACATCATCAAATGAACCTTATAGCACCAGCAAGGCTTATAAAATATGAATTCAAACGTCGCACATGCACCATCCTTGATTTATTGATTCTCATTAAAGTAAGTACTCAGCCATAATCCGCTAAACGAGCGCAGACAGAGAGACATCTGAATTCCTTCCTCAAAACACAGAACATTATTTTATATGCATCTCTTTCTGCACGAATCACCCCAAAACATAACTTTACGACCTGCTTCGTGGCTCCATTTGCACTAACCGGTTACCGAGTCGGGATTAGACTTTGAAATATACGCACAAGAGCAGATGTGACACTTGTAAATGAACGTGGATCGTCACGCATAGGCCTTGCCAGAAACAGGCAGCGAGGGACACAATAAATATTAACCCCTCTTAAAAAAAGGAACGACTTTTCTCGTTCCATTCCATTCCTCTCCTACAAGCGCACTCGATGAAGCCACGGACACGCACGCGACCTACTGGGGAAGGAGAGAAATAAAAAATTTCAAAGCGAAAAATAGGGAAAACGAAATGATAAGGGAATTGTGGGAGAGACTGGTAGTGACTCGTTTGTTCTTTATTTTCCTGTTTTTCATTTACAAGGCAACCCATTTGTATTCTAGTGGCAAGGGGAGGAAATGGCCGCCGACCTCTCGCAATATATAAATTTCTTGTGGGACAACATTGAAAATAAACCTCGGGCGCTATTTCTTAAGACGTCCTATCTCATCCCAAAAAAGGGTTATAAGTGAAGCGACGGTGGTTCCAAAATGAAAGTAAGGATTTTGCGATGATAAATTGTAATACTGCATAATCAGACTATATCGAGGAATAATTAACAAATTAATCCTCTTGAGGATGGCATAGGAACAATATTATCTGGAATAAATAAAGTTGATTTTTTGCCGATGCAATGAAATTCCTAGCATTTAAATGCATCAAAGATTCTAATTCAATACATTCGTTTTTTAAATAGTGCAAACGATGGAGTAATCTTCAAAATTACCCATTCCAAATCGTACAGACGTTGGTCGAAATGGCTCTCAGCCATAAAAGTGAGAGAGTAATTTCTAGAGAATTAAAAAGACATCTCAAGAAGGCATTTTGCTAGCTCCATTCATCCTCAATAAAATGTCTCTCTCGGAGATATTTGGAAATTGAATGAAGATTATTTCCCAAAACAGGTGCACTTCAGGAAAAGATTTGTCTGAAGAGAAGTTCATTAAGATCCTAAGGAATCGGAATTCCAATAAGACTGAAACGGGGAAGTTGAAGAGAGAATGGAATGGAGGAAGATTTTTGCTTTTCCTAGAGGCTAATAAATACCTCGAATTCTGCCGTAAAAAAAGATAAGAACCGATCCTCGAGAATAGCATGGATGTAGGCTGCTAGGGAAGCATAAGCTAACGATTCATTATGAGATTTTCCACGAATTACGCTCACCGTTACTTGTTTGGCACACGTTTTTATCTTCATAAAGTCTTTTTCAGCCCAAAGAAGCATCCTCCTTGAGATTACTTTGCTATTGTTTATCATTTCATCGGGTAATCTCACGACATTTTTAGAAACTCATTTCGAATGTCAGAGACGATAGCACTTCTCTTACTTTTATATCCTATTTGATTCCCGATTTTTATTAGTTTTGTCACATGCTGAACTTAGCGAAACCTTGTACATGATTTAGTTAGCCGACCAATAAGGTTTTTCAAATTAATTTGATATTTTTTGCAGTATCAAAACGTATTTTATGTATTAATTTGAAAGTTGCTGGATACAAATCGATGTCAGTATTTATACAAAATATACTCTTTAGCTCTAGACATACACCATGATCTAACAGAATCATTACAGATCTGATACTAAAAGGCACTGTTATGAATAGAGGGTTCAAAAAAGCTTTCTCTACAGTACTACTGATAATGGAAATAGATCTGAAATACATATTTTTATTTTAAAGTAAATGAATTTCCAATTCTTTCCTTACATTTATACCAACTGAATAGAATAAGCGGAATTTGTATTTATCGGTTGCAATGTTTTCATAAGGGAAATGACTTTTTCGAAAGCCATATTTAATCATAAACCTTATAACCATAATATCAGAACTTTGCCATTCTATTTTCTTCACAAATAAAGTATAAAAGAAGATACTGAAAGACATTGTATGAATCTATAATTTACTTCTCTGAATATTTTCTTAAACTGCAATTTTTAAATCCCGTAAGTAGTTATGACTAACTTTTAAACTTCCACATTTATGATATTATACGTTATTAACTTGTATATAACAAGGATAAGAGAAGTAGAGATAGTGCAAGCAGGCTACCGAGAGAATTGGCGGTAGGGGTAGCGTTAATAGCCCGCTTTCTCGCCTCTTAACGAAACCGAAAACCAGCTAAATATACAACTAATTATAGGTCTGTGTGTACGTCTGGCAGGTTAGCTCAAAGATCCGAGTTTTATTTCCATTTAAAAACGGAGCACCTGCGAGTCCGGTTCGACGATTCGGAGTCACACGCGAAATAAAAATACATCTATCGTCGCCATAGGAGTCGCTCAGAAACAGAGCGAGGCCTGGCTAACACGCCATTCACTTACTTGGTTCCTCTACACCCTTAGCTCTCTTTTCAATACGCTCTAATTTAGTTTCCAGACGGCAATCGCGCTCAAATGAATCTCACTCGCAGTGGAGAGAGATCAGCAGTCTTTGACGCGGGAAAGGGGCGTAAGAGATATGATGAAGGAGAGGGAATTAGCGAGATGATGAGAGGGAAAGTGTGTTGCATAGGGGAAAAGTAAAGGAATGCGAAAGAGAAGCATTAAGAAGGAAGGAGAGGAGAATAGGAAATACATGGAGACACGATAATGGAAGAGAGAGAGAGAATGGAAAGCGGTGTGGGAGGAGGAAAGTGAGAAAGAACACGCAGCCTGGTGAAAGTTTTATTTCTAAAGGGTAGGGCTTTGTAGCTTATCCTCGCATTTAGCCCTAATTAAATTAACAATAGCGAGAAATATGCCACGGAAACAAAATTGAAATTAAAGTAAACAATTTGGAGATTTCAAATAAGGGTTTTCTCTTGAATATGTGAAAAATAAGTCCACCAATTAAGGAAATGGACGATCTGGTTAATGTGCCGCATTTTAAAACAATGTCCAATCTACGCGATGCTGGGCACGGAATTAGGGAAAATGGGAAATTCAAAGCGGAAAGTAAAAAATATACAAGCATCAAAATTTATAATAATTATAAGACGAAATACGGTTGATTCAAGCCACGAAAGACGGAAAACACGCAGGGACAAGTTAATATAAGGGCATTCAACTTTGTACGTTAAGGCCTGGTCTAGTCAACATCCAAGGGTAAAAGGAAGAAAAACCTTGTACGATCGGTAGAGGACACCGTGTATTGTACACACGTGTACTTTTATCATTTAATCAACAATCAAGGCGACTAATTAAAAGATATTTTAGCAAAAAGAATAGGATAAATAACTTGTAAGTTTGACCTCAGTATTGGTTTCGTGAATTTTTGCTCGAATGGAAACATTAGCACCATAAAAATACGTAGCTTGAAATGCAAAAACAGGCTTATAAACAAAATTTTCAGAAATGTATCACCCGATCATCAAAGCGCTGGGATCCTACTTTTTCATATATAATTTTCTCAGCAAACATCCGATCTAAAAAACCAGCCATCGTTATGCGGAGTTGAGCGATTGGTGTAATCACTAACGACATCTGCTTTAATATCTGAAACGAGCTTTCTAGCCAAGTAAACATTTTACGCTCTGTGGTATAAACAGTCGTTAATTAATGTCGAGAGAAAGATGAACATTAATAAATAAGGCGAAAGAGCGGAGGGAGAGAATAAGAAAACGGAGGAGAGGTGGTGTTTTATAAAAGGAAATGTTAAGTAGATGGCGGGAGTTAACGGTGAGAAAAGCGGCGGTGTTAATAGCGTTATAGAGTGGAGAAATGAGAGTGCGAAGGCAGTCCACAAATAGAGGAGGTGTGTGGGTCGCACCGGATGCAGTGGTGAGATTGGGTGCGTAGGACAAACATAAAATGGGTACCCACGATGACTCCGAAAAGTCATCTTTTTCCTCTCTTCCCTCAAATGACAATTGCTTAAGGTAGAATAGCTAGTGGCTAAACATCCTCAGCGTAAAGTAGACGCTTTAAAATACGTGGGTTATGGAGAGGAGTTACGATTGTTTTACATTCTACAGCTTTATTTCGCAAAATTAATAATGCTCTAGACTCAAGTGTTATCGAAATACCTATAGTAGATACAATGAAAAATTCATGTCCTTCTCATGAGTTGAAATTGGTATAGCACGAAAAATACGTCCCGGCCAAATATGCAAATAAAAATTTTTGAAGTTTATACACATCTATAACTTAATTCCAAATCGCGCTACCACTCCTTCATTAATAATTTAAATTTCTTTCTCTATTCTTGAAATGAAACGAATAAATTAAATCACCCATTATTTCAATCTTAAGGATTAAATATACTTCTTAATCATCGGCTACACCATATAAGAAATAAAGTTGAACGACAAATTATTCATTAACTACAAAATATTATAATTAGTAGGTACAAGTCGATACGATAAAGAACAGTCGATACTAAATAAAGAAAAAATTTTCTCTCTCTTCTATCGGATGTATGTTTCTCCATGCCAAGATTCGATGGATAATTATTCAAAAGTTCTAGGCCATGAAAATATCTCAGTATTATATCTTGCTGAGTAGGAATTGTGTAAATTTCTTTTGTCGCTACTCCTCACGGTAGATAACGGGTTCGAGTCCCGGCCAAGTCGCAATTTTTCACTTCTGTATAACCTTGGGTTAATCGCACAATTTTCATGTGCTAAGTAAAAAATTACTTCCATCGTTGTGTGTCATTTCAGTTATTTAAGAAAACAGCCAAAAATGTGTTCATGAAAGAAATTAACAATGCGAAAACTCTGTATTGATGTAACCGCGAATCATCCGCAATCTTAACTAAAACACGAATTCCTTTGTAGCTTAATCTTCACTTTTTATTTCATTTCCAGCTGGTTAATGTAGCTCATTAATAGAATTGAGTAACTAAAATTTTGCAAGACATGCTCTTTTTTTCTTCTCAAGCTTTTACGACTTTATATTCAGTCCAGCCCAATTTTAACCTTCCTAAATTAAGGTTGTACGTAATACTGTAATATTGGAAGTCATAACAGTCATAAGAGCATTTTGTTATCCTTAAAATACTACTCGAGACAGCACTCACTCCTTAAATAAACGCAAGTTAATTCTATGGCCGCTGTGCGTTAAAACAGCGAAGAACTTAATCCTACTTGATGAAGGCTACTCGGTAAAGTAGGTCATGCAAAACAAGAACAATAGCAGAGTAAAGTACGTATTAGACTATAAACCAATACTTCGGCGCACAAACACGAAGGAAAAGCTGAGTACTCCGAAAATGTCACGCCATCGACGGGCATAAACCAAGTGGTAAAGGAAAGAAGCGGATATCGAACGGAATGAACGTCAGCGTGCAATATGAAACAGGCCAGAGTTTCTCATTTCCAAGATACGGGTTTTGGCCGCATCCAACTAACTCCCAAACATTTGCGACGAAATTCCAGAGGGCGACTCTTTATGACCATAACCCTTCAACCGCTCTCCAGTGGGTACACATCTGTTTCTAGCGCTCTTCCTTCTGCACCATGTCATAACTCCTACGCATGAAAAACCTTTCTGCGCAAAACAGTTCACTACCTTCGCATCCTCCCCATATTTTTCCTCCTCCCACCGCATCCTTTCAACACCCCCTCTCTCCGCCGATCCGCGGGATCAAAGGCCCCACTCTCGCCAGAGAACTCGATTGAATTACAACGGTGGTAATCTGCGCTTTAATCTCGAATTTCTTCTCATACATTTTGTACGGCCCATTGTTAAGCACGGGCTAGCGAAATCCTTTGCTCTCCGAGGAGAACCGATGCGAAGATCTACACCGTTGAGATCTTTCCTGTCTCTTTTCTCCAGCAAGAACTCTCTCTAACGGCGGATCCTAACTATCCAGCGGTCGCTCCACGACACTCGACGCGCCAAAGCAAGGGTCGATTCTCGAATCTCCCTCTCCACATCCATCACTCCACCCGCTTTAATTAATGAGCAAATGAGCAACGGGAGTAATTGAATTCTGAAGTCTCGGCCACCCCCTTGCGGTTCTGTTTTTGACGTTTCTCTTCGACTGCTACGGCGTTCGAAAGATCTGAGAGGAGGGATGGAATGAAGAGGTAGGCGAAGGAGGGGCGATAAGAAAAGGAAAGGAACGAAAAAAAGAAAGGTCGAAGAGTGGGCACGATAAATACTTGATTAACAAGTCAAAATGGAGGTCAATTAATTATTATGCTTCTTAACGAGATTCGAAAATCTTTCAAATATTCTAAAAGTCAAGACAAAGTACAACAGTGACGAGAAAAAACTGAAGGTCCAAAATTTCACATAGATGTCCCTCAAAAGATAAGTAAACAAACCGCTAGTGCAAAAAGATCTAAACCGGTATATCCACATTATCAGCTGTTTGTGGAAAAATAACTACCAAACGTTACACATTTTCACGACGAAATATCTATATTTGCTATAAGAGATGCATAATTGTTGAAAAGGATTTTGCCATAGATTCATTTACTGATTTCTATATATATATATAGTTTTCTGATTAATACGTTGGAATAAATACAAACGCAGTGCTCAGTATGCAACAACGTCTCAAGGAAGCACGTAAGCAAGTGTGCTGCGGAAACTAGAGAGGCAAAGAGGAACTGTTCTGGGGAAAGGATACAACGATACATTAGTATGCTAACAGTAATGAGCCTTTACGACCTCATGAATAAGGTAACGGTTCGGATAGCAGATGTTCAAATACAGGAAAGGGAACTTATTATTTTATAAACAAGCATTCTATAAGAAATGAGTACATCCCATTTAAACACGGTAATATACAACATTTTCTTGTGATTTTGACAAATAAGGACAGAAGGATTGGTCAAAATTCTATTATTCAGAGGGGGAGAGGAAGACTTCGTGTAAACAAAAATTAGTCTTAATAGTCCCCTGTTTCTTTCAGGTCTTTCCTTGAATTTACATAAATTATTGCAGTGCGAAAACTTAGCGGAAACAAATAATCAGCAGAAAAGACCATAAACTATATTAAAGGATTAGATTTTGAATAATTCATGTGCAAAGAAATCGTTAAAAACCATAAACGTTGTAAATAGGAAGTGCCGTAGTGATTCATTAACACTCCCTACGTTCCAGCGTGAAACTATCCCAAGGGAAACGTTACCAAATCAAAAGCGTTAGTACTTCGGTAAAGAAAGTTCAGTGCCACTAAATGAATTTCTCCACTATTCATGAGGATGAGGGGACAGACTGATGGGAAAAAGAACTGCGAAAAGAAAAAAAAGGTGGTACCGAAGGAAGAGAATGCAAGAAATGGAAAAAGAAACAGAATAAATTGAGGCACTGGAAAAGACATGAAAGAGAGGCAGGAAGGAGAAAACGCTTAAAAATCTCTCCCCTTCGTTTTGAACTTCCTCCTCCACATTCACGCTCTTGGAGAAGCCAGAAAGCCTCTCTGGATGTCTTTTGGCGTCTACTAAGAAAACCACACTTCTGCGGACTCTTTACCCCTTCCCACTCTTATTTTGCAAGTCGGGCTCGCTTTTTTGCACTACCACAACACACGCGTGTATAAATAAAGTACCTCCGGCCTTTTCACCCACGCGAAAAACTCCCTCGCTGCCCGATCTGCAGCCAGAAAGCCCTCATGCATTTTCCGTTCGTGCTGCCCGTTTTTTTGAAACTTATTCATAAAACCGCCGCGCGGTTAAGAAAACCCAGAGTCGATCCGACTTCTCTTTTGGAGAAAAAGAGGCGTTAAAAGGTTTTCCTTCGTCTTTTTGCGGCGTTTTTTCCCGCGGACTTTATGAGGAAGGGATTAACGAACTTTGCGGAACGGGTTATGAAGCGGTTTTTCAGCAGAGTGAATAATTCCGGAGGTTTCGCTTTAAAACGCGGCACGAATTTCGGACTCCGTTTTGATCTGCCTTTCGGAAATTGTTCCCAGAACACCTGGACTCGTTTCGCGAGCCGGGAGAGATAACGTTTGAAAATGTTGGAGCGTAATTAGAGTCATAAACGTCACAATGGGATTTGTACGGGTCGAATTAGCTTGAATTATGCGCGGCTCGGCTCCGTACGGCAAACTCCGGAATAGCCGACGTCAAAGCGTGGGAAAAAACGCGAATCTTCCCCGCATTTAAAAAGGGAGGCGATTAATGAATTAGTTTCTGAGGCACGAACCAAGGGTTAGAGGGAAGAGGCGTGGACTACATGCTGACAACCACCACCGTTGAATACTTTCAGTGCTTAGCTTTAGTGCTTTTTACTGGCCTCAAGTTTTTAGGGTTTTCAGATCTTGGGCTTAGGGGAAAAGTTTTCGGGATGATATTGGGCTTTTAAGCTTTTAAACGAGGCATTATGAGCTTTAAAATCCCGCATTCAGAGCACGATTGCGTGTCCCCGGTCGGAGGGCCGATCTAGTCCATTCCCGTCCACAACGCATTTAACAAGAATCTCTACACCTTTTACAAATTCTGTAATTCCTCTGGTTTTAGATAAATCACTTTTATATCGGTGGAAATATTTAGAAAGGTTTCGAAATTTCTCATGCGTTTATGCTTAAGTTGGATCTCCTTGCCATCAAAAATAGATCTACCCTGAGCAAAGTTTTCGTGACGCATTGTAAAAATAATTAAATGGTCGATATATTTCTATGTTTCAGACTCAGCAATTCCTAATCTCTTGGAAACCTCCGAAGTAAGCGCAAATAAAGATTTGTGAGCTTTCAGAGATATCGTAACATGTCCAAGGTATCACAAATAAATTCATCGAGGCTGAACAATGCCACAAATATTGCACATCGAGACTTCGACTGCATATTACCAACAGGATGTTGTTATCGGACGGATAAGATCACTCGCTCGAATGCAACACAAACATTCATTATTTACATTGATAATACAATTGAAAGGCTTTAAAATACTCCGAAGTTCTTTGAATTATACCGACTACTTCCCGGAATCGCCTTCTGATAACATTTCGAGCAGAGCCAAAGCAATTCCAATAGAAGAAGTAGGATGGATCTATTATTCTTGTCTGCTGCCCTAATTTCCTAGCCTGATCAAAGCTTTCACGGCAAGTCGTAGCTTTCCGCAAAATTTTCGTTTTTCACATCGGAAAGGTAACACACAATACCTTCGTGCACAATTTGGGTTCATATACTTTATAGCAAAATTTTATATGTATTTTTATAGCAAAAATTTTTATGTAAATTAACGTAATGCTAAATAATACACTTCTTTTAAAGCTCCGATTAAGGAACGATTTACATGAAATAACAAAAGCGAAGCGTTTCATATTCTCCTCAATTTTCTGAAAAATTAGACGAAGTTCCTTTCATGCAATCGCTGAAACTTATTAATTACCTAAGATCTTTATAAATAGAAAATGATAAATCAAACTGAAATAAGCACCTCATTCTAGTGTAGTTATGAAAAAGGAGTACATGGTTAAAGTAAGGTTAACTTGCATTTAATTTGTATTTTAAGCTTATGAACCCTTTAATATACCAAAACCTCTGCAACGAAAATAAAACAAAATGTTCTTGATAATTAATTGCGGTGTTTAGTGCAGTCCTTTGTTTTCACCAAACAAAGAAGTTGAAGAATAGGCGCAGAAATCGCCTGAAATAATAATGTCGGCGGCCGAGGAATGTTTAATTCGACCGTGGTTCCCACGATAAAAGAAAATAAAAAAAAGACCCAGGGAAACTTAACCTTTTGCCGAAGTATTTTCCGATCGTTGCGGTATGCTCGATTTCTTCCATCGCGACCCTCAATTTTTTGTCCCTTTTCATCGCAACCCCTTTTAAAATGCTTTCCGGCTCTATCCACAAAAACCCTTTTCAACTTCCGCTTCCCTTATTCTTTGATCCACGTTTCATCTGTCAACTTCCTTTCTTTCACTTCCAAGACCTCCTGCGACCCGCCACATTCCGGATAGCCCTCCATTTCACGGTCGACGGAAAGCGGACAACGGCTAAAGGTGGCAATGGCCAAAGCACCCCCGCATAGGGCAATGGGGCGGCGGAGACTGATTCGGATGGGCAGAGAAGCATAGAAAAGGGAGAGGTCGGAAACTAGGAGTTTAAAGGCAGAGTAGGGTTAAGAGATTAGATGAGATTGGAGAGGAAATAAGTCCGAAGTTGGTCCGTTTTAAAGCTGCCCTATGGGAAAGAGGAACCAGTCAGAGGGAAAACTATTCCAGGGTGGTGGTGGGAGAGATGGAATGAGAGTTGAAGGGTTGGGATTGCCAGAGGTTGCTGTCTCAGTATATGAGTGTGTGAAGGGATTGGATAATCTTAAGTTTAGTAAAAGCAAAACGTAGATGTCGCTGGAGATCGATGAAATTCGTTTGATCGATAGAATATACGTATCGATTGTTTAGGTTACATTTCTAAAGTCATATGGCTTAGGGGAATCTGTATCAGGTGGGAGGAATTGAAATACTTGGATGAATGAATCAATGGAACAAACCGGTTGAAACTTGACCTTAATATATATTTCCTTTCTTATCCAATTACTTATCCTGATTATTTTTTCGAGTTTAAAATTATAAGAGTATTTGGTGTTAAGATACTGATATACGGAGTCTTCCAAGAATTACTCAATATTGTATTGTGGCAAAATGTTCCCACGTTATCGATTTGCGAGGAATTTCCAATCAAGCGAAAGGATTTCCATAAAGTCGATAAAAATTTTGTAAGATAAATTTATGTATAACATATTACAGTAAAATAGTAAGAATCACAAAATATAACTATAATATATCTGTATATGAGGGCACATATATAATTTCATAAAAATTTATTGGCATGTTAATGAATTAGAAATGATCACTGGGTATATCCTTAAATTAATAAGGTCAGGTTTGCAAGAAATTATTTAACAATCAGTATGAAATTTTAATAAGAAAGCTGGAAACCTCATTCCAAACTCGACTCATTTTCCATTAGAGTGTTAACGAGATTTTGCAGGAACTTTCTCAATAACTCGCAATAAATTTCATTGAAAGTTCTTGGCTGACACATGCATAAATTAATCAAAGAATTTACTTAAAGGAAGAGTTGGATTGGTGTAACGATCTCTCTACAGTTGTAATTCCACAGTCCACAGTATCGATATTACGAATCTAACGAGACATATCCGGCAAGAGACGAAAAAATTACAAATAACACAATGAAAGTATGTCTAAGCGTTGAGAAAATAATTACTATAGTTAGCTCAACTTAGGCATACTATTCCGTTCGATACCATAAAGAATCGTAGGTTGCTCATTTACTCGAAACGCAGGTTAAAGAGAACGAAGTACGAAGAGAATTTTACGTTACGTCTTCAAGTAGGAAGAGAGGGCAAAGAAACTTCAACTTGCTATCAAAAGAAATAACGGTATTTTTCTCAATAATTTGCAAATTTATGGGGAATATGCTGACTCGTATTTTGATGTCACGCCGAATTGCGATTAAAAACCCCGTTAATTCCGATGCAAATTTATGCCATTTCAGAGGAACGCCTTAAACCGGTCCGGATGGAATGTTAGATTTATACTTTTTTGAGGTAAATGTCTTCGAAGCTCATAATTAAGGTCACAGCTCGTTATTTGTAAATACAAAAATAGTTATAGCACTTCTTTTTCTCTAAAACTGGGAAAATAACTGCTGTTGTACCTTCATTCCGTGAATAACCTCGCTGGATTACGTAATATGGCCAGGTTCATCCATTATATAAACATGGTTTCCTTTAAGAGCCTTTTATGGAGATACGGTTATCGAAAAGAACGTTTCCCCAATACTTTTAATGGGATTCAATGTTCTCTTAAGAGCTACGAAATGTAAAGAATTCAAAATTGATAAAGAAAGTATATTAGAGATGAAAAACGATAGTTCTAAAGGATTCCTGAAGTCGCAAAAGATTTATTTTCCGTCGTTATTACAAATAACGTAGATTTCTACGTGTATGCACTTGGAATGACAGAGCTTTACGTGACTGAAATAGGAAGGGACCTCAATTCCGTTAGAGAATGGCTGGGTGGCTGTTTGCTGTCGTATTCTAATTAAAATCGAAAAATACAGCGCAATATCGGGAAATATACAACTACAAAGAAATGAACAACGGGAGGATCAGGCAGTGTTTACGGTACAACGAGCACTTAGACACAGGTTGAAAGAGATGTTCCGATAAAATCGTCTTGTGGAAATGGGGCGGCAGGAGGAGACAAAGGGAAGCGAACAACAAAAACTGAAATTGGCCGCCAACTACAAAGTTGAAGGATAAAATTAACCTAACATGGAGGCTCGTGAAAACCTCTTTCGCATGGCGAGATAAGTGCTCTTAGAATAACGGATATTCCGATGTCTTCCGATATGAGGGTTTTCGGAGAGTTTACGGTATCGGAGATGAGGAGAAGTGAAGTGTGGGTCAAAAGGTCGAGAAACAGAGAGAGGTGCTCTCTTCGGTGGGCGTGTTAGGATCGACGTGATTTGGGGCAAGGCATAGAAAAGGGAGATAGGTTTTTAGCAGTAGGCTACGGGGGCAAGGGTTGCGGATCGCTAGGTAATCGTCTGCAGGAAGGAGTAATGTGTTGAGAATGGAAAGGAGAGATTGGATTCTTGGAGAAATGGAGAGGGCTTTAAGTGTAATGTCTTGAGGCTGATATTGGGATCTTTATAAAATCAAGAATATAGGTGATTTATGACTGGGGTCGGATCAGCTGCGGAATTCAGCTAGTGGGTTGAACGGTTTGGGAAAAGGTAAGAATGGAGAAAGAGAAAGATGATGGAAATGTTGCGGAAAGAATTAAATATGAACCCAGAAGGCTTCTATATAACTAAGCCCGCAGCACGTTCGCCTTAGGTGAAAGCGGTCCCGGGTTAGATTCCCGGTGGAGGCTCATTTGAGTGAAATGAACACATCCGTCGAAGAACTGTTGATAATACTACGTCTCATTGAAAACACCATCCGCGCTATGTTCACTAACTGTCGGCAGAGAAAGAATTTTAGAGATAGAAAAATAGAATAGGTTGATACACACGTCGATCTGTATTTGATAAAAATACTATACCCAGAATTCACTTTCGATTACAAATACCTTCAGAGAAAATTTCGCAAATTCTGAGGGATTACATATAAATAAATTTTTCAGTGATGAAAAGATGGCATAAAAAACTCTCATCGAGAAGAGTTTTGAGACCTTTAATGTAAACATAATTTTAAACTCTTTCTACTGAATTCAATCATGTTTACACGATTAGTTAGAAATATTTTTAAATTAATTTTTTAGTATCAATAATTATAATACACGGCAAGGTATCCACATTTAAGAAAATTAATACTTTCATCGTTACTATGAAGAGTATGAGTAAATTCCACCTTAATTATATTTACCGTAAGTGAAAGGTTCACAGCTGCTCCGATGAAATAAATCACTTTTCACGCTTACCTGGAAAGAGAAGAGAAACTTTTTAAATAAATGAAGTCATAAAGTTAAGAATTTAATTTTTAAACAGAAAAATATACACCACTCTCTATTTTATAAGTTTGAAAACCAAGGGTTAAAAACTTTTAAAGCGATCATTTATGCCCAGATCTAGTTTAGGATAAACCACTTTTTATTTAAAACTCGGTCAAACGAAATATCTGAGATAGCTAGCGAGAATAATCTCAATATCTTCGACCTCGCACGGTGAATATTCATAGAAGATTAAGCGATTGCACAGAGACCTTTAAATAAACACATCTCTCCCATGCTTATCTTTCTAGTTACACCGTCAACTTTCCTAAATCCAACTCACACATTACCTTTCCTTCATGAAAGAACTTTCCTACTCTTCCCTGGCTGCTCTATATTCCTTCCAAAATATAATACACACACGAAGAACTCCGGGAAGGGACTTGAAAACATTTCAGCGGCCCTAATATTTATGCGGAAGTTAAAAACTCGTCGATGAATATGGAAATTAATTTGATAACCTCGTTATTCCAACGAAGTAATGCATACTAACCGCTCCTCTTACGGCGAAATTTTCGGGCAAATAGGGTTTTACAAAAAAACTGGAATTGAATAGAGCGATCAAGTTTCCTCTCTCCACTTTTTACTAGACCACCCCTTCCCCCTATGGCTCAGGATCCTTGGAAATTACGAACTCCCCGAAAGATGATGATAACCAGACTGAGTAGGAATGGAGTAGATAAAAGTGAGGGAATCGTCGAAATAACTGCGAGAATTCTTAAAGGGAAGTTAATAAAGGGTGACTTGCGGGCGAAATGTGGCTTATTAAAAAAATAAGAAAGATGAGTACTAATCATGTAAGGCTAGCTAGAATCTATACTCACACCCATAGAATTGGTCTAAAATCAAAATTTGAATATAAAACTGATTTGCGAGTTATCTCTTCATTACAGATTTACAGTCTATCACCCCTAATTTCCATTGTCTTACCGAAATCATATTAAAGGTTCCTAAAATCATATTTATTACAATGGAGGCAATCCTCTTAGAGTAAAACTCTATTCTCAATTTCTAGGGCTTTTTCTTGGGACTGTGTTTAGTAGGAACAGCATTAAGTTTTAATTCGAATTGAGTTAGGACAACTTGGATCATTGATTGGTGTTGATCCAAGTTATGACATTGAAGCTGCTCACGCCTTTGGAAAATATTCTTCATAGTTATACCCACAAAAATTGGCGGTTTCGAAAACAAACTTGTACCCTTAATTCTAGTGGCCTCTCCTACTTTAGAGAACATAAAGCTTTTCTACTACCTTTCTCATATACATTATTTATTACATGAAGAATGGTAAAAACAGGATAAGGAAATGAATGAACCTTTAAACCTTACTTTAGCATTGCAATAAATAAAGCCATACTCTCGTTATCCTTCCCTCTACTAGAGGGAGCAATTACTGCACTTATGAGCTAAAGGATAAAGAGAGCGCGGGAAGCATTGGAAAGGAGGGAAAATGGAAAAAGCAGTAAGCGTAACGGCAAATTCGGAAGGGGAAGCGATTCATATATTTTTTCCAGAAGGGCGATATTTTTTCGGGAGGGGTGATTGCGATGGACGACCGCTTGCATGAAAGACGAGGAATAAGTCTACTTTGGAAGGAGATTAGCAGAGGGCGCGCGTAGGGAGGCCAAGTCGAGCTTAAACTTTCTTGCACGCGACCATACCTGCCTATCGATCCAAGCAGTAAAAAGCCTCCGAGGATTTCTTTCGTTTGCTGCGGAGTCGGTTGGGGTGAACGAATGGTCACCCTTGAAAAAAACGGTAGGGGGATGTAGTACGCTGGGATGCATGCGGTGTACCGAGCTTTTTTTAACTAGCCAGGGGTGTGCAGTGCTTCACGAAAAGTGTGGGGAGCGTGGCGCCGTGCAGAGAATTTTAAAACGGGGTGTCCATCTGTAGAGGGTTACCAGTGCATTAAGGTGCGCGTGTGAGGGAATAGTCATTGGAGAGAATTTTCGAAAGCCATCGGTGCGTGAGCGATCCGGATATGGATTTGTAACGAGGGTTTGGCGGTGTGCAGGAAATATGCAGACCGTGCAGGAGATTATTAGCGTGCGCTAGAAACAATGGAAGGAGAGGAGCAAAGAAGTTGGGCGTAAAGAAGCTTAGACTGCGGTGAGGGCGGAGGGAGAGCCGCGGTGGAGTTATGGTTTTGCACGAAGGGGTCTTCAGGAGACACGCTTTTTTGGGACTGAAAAATCAGTGAAAAAGTGGGGGTCCATTTCTAAATTCCTATTTTCTCTCTAGGGAGCATTAAAATTCTGAGGTAAAATGGCACATGATCCTGGTACTTCGAGAGCCTTCGAGAATCTGATCCTTTTCCATTGACTTCCCCTGGAAGTCCCGCGATCCGCCTTGCATTAGACGCGATCTGTCTGCATTCTCCTCTTTCCCATTGCTAACCAGAATATTCGGCTCGTTTTCCTGTTCCTTTAACATCGAATCGTATGCATTATTTCAATCTCTTTCACCACTCATACGTGATCCAATACTATTCAGTCCATTCCATAAGGCATATCCAAATATTCTCTTCAACTAACACAGTGCTTGAACGGTGTACTGCGCCATATTGGTCTATTATTACTATTGACATGGAGTCTGATATTAGTAACATATAGTTCATTTGAACTACACTAGATAATTATTGTGTAACAACTAATCTCTAAATGAGATTTTTGAAAATTTTTCGAAATATATTGCTTCACCCTCAGTGCTTCCCTTATTCAGACACATTCTGGGTATGACGCATGACAGACATTAGCACTTTATGTTTTGCATTTTACATAAATGCACGCGGTTTATTTTCCGAAACACTGGATCGGATAGGATTTAGCTGCGGAGGATAGAAATTGCCTACATTTCGTAATAATAGCAATTTCCATCCACAAAGGTTTATTATTTATCTTATTGAAGTATTTTTGAAGCTAATAAGTGGTTTTCTAGTTTGGAGCGAACTCCAAGCTAAGGGGTTGGTATGCCGCAAAGACTAAAAGATTGGAGGGCACTGTACTATCGGATAGCGTTCTGGAAACCTTCATTCATACATTATAGTAACAGAGAATGAAAATTTCACGTTTTTCAAAGATCAAAGAGGGCTCTCCACTAACAATATCTACTGTTTTATGATTGAACACCACTAATAACAATCTCGACTCTGGGCAAATACTTAAGTAATAAATCAATTCTTCCTATCGTTTCGTCCGAAAAGTAAGCAAATCATAATTACGCCACCGAAAAACGTAGAAGGCAATTGCATCATTACTTCAAGGTGCAATTACTCCAAAAAGTTTTCTTTTTCTTTTTTCAGCCTAGTGCCTAACAGAGGAGGTTGGCTGTGGACAATACCGTTCAGTTAGACAAATCACTCGCCCTTGTCTTCTAAGTCTTCCAAAATAGCTCGATAGAATTGAGCAGTACTCAACAAGCGGATCGAGTTCCGGTCTTGTCAGAATTTTTCAATGCCCGCTTTTCCTTGGGAATCATGCTGTATATGCCTTGGGAATAGGCCTTAGCATATTAAGTTACCCTACCCTTGGCTACCCTTTTCATAAGATGCATTTGACTGTACAAGTTTTTCATGCGATGATCAAAAGCGGGTTCTTGTTGACTGAAGGTGAACTGTGAAACCACATGTGATCCTGAAGGTGCAAATCGGGACACCGTAACAGACGCGGAGGAATAACGAGTTTGACGACCATGACTTGCAACTTCTTGCTCGTCATCGGAGAGCACAGAAAGCAAATATTGGGGTATAAAATTGCTTTGCTTAAAATACTCGCCTATGAGTGCAAGAGTAACGAATCAACGAAACATCGTACGCCTCTAATCCCAAAAAATAAACCGCGAAAAGCATAATATTCATGCCGAATTATGCAGGGAAAAGGGTAAGCGCGGACACATTACCCAGTTCTATCAAACCATATAAATGAAAGAAATTTCTTCATGAGAAAATAAGCAAACATTTAAGAGTAAATTGAATAATGCGATTAAGTCCCGCGAAACGTTTCACGAAACGAAAGTTTCACTCTGAATAGCGGATTATGTCCTTCAACGTTGAGATGATTTCTCATTCATCCTCGCTTAAGTGAAATATTTATTATGGCCAGGCATAATGCGATTGGATCTAAGCCAACTCCAATTCCGAAGAACCTTTCCATTCGTCTCCTGCATTATCTATTTCTTCTTTCCCTCCTACGATTTTTAAATGCACCATTCCACGCTCCCCAATTCTCCAGCTCTTTTCAATCCCATCCTATTCCTCCTATTTCTTTTACAATACCTCCTAGCTATTCAAAATCGCATCTCGAATTCTCTCTTTTCTTTACTTTAGCCAATGAAACTTTCTCTTCTTTCTCCTAATGTTTTCTTTTCCTGTCCGAAATTCGTCCCTATCACGTCCTCCGTTTACCTTTTTCCGCATCCCCCACATTCTACGGCACCTTTACAGAGGACACATCATTCTACTTTCTTTTCCATTTTGTTTCAGACCTCATTCTCAATCCCAACCTTTTTCTTTCCGACGAGGGAAAAAAAATCGATATATTTTATAGTCTGGAGTAATAGTCGTGCGACATCGCAATACTTCCAGGAACTGAATCCTCTATTCTCGCAGCGAACTCACCGAATCGGTTATATCGATAGATCAGCACCTTCGTAGGATTCATCCATCCACTGAGTACTTCCGTGTTAGCTCAACACAGCTCTCAACAAATGATGAATTGAATAACTTATGGAAATATGAACAATGAACGATAGTCGAAAGGAATTCGTGACTAACATTACGAAATGAAGACTTAGAGATATCATGGAAAATATTATTTATACATATAAATACCTACTAATCATCGTACTATTAATTAAGCAAATGAATTATGGATTAAATTTTAATTTATAACGGCGGTGCACCAAAAATTGCTAATCAATTAGCCAAACATGAGATTTTTCATACATGGAAATTTTTTTATTGATAAATCTATAATTTTGTATATCTGAATGAATAATAAAAATTATAGCGGATTGAATGATTTGATCGAATGACCCAAAACAAAAACCATGGTAATCTAACCTCTATACGCAGTTTTACTATATATTTTAACCTTTTAATTCATAGATACATAACGTAACTGGTAGTAAAAGAAATCTCCTCGCATTCAGCTTCTTTTTCCTGCTAATACTTAGAACCTCAAATGATTTCATAGCGGAAACATTTTGAGCATAAAATTTCAAGTCGTCTTATTTTATTTTAACCGGTCTATATAACAGAGTTCCTCTGGAGTACTAAGGATGTTATGAATCACATAATAAAGGTAAATTGGCCTGAGACAATAAAATGATTGATCATACAATATTTAGCAATTAAAAAGAAAAGGGTTCGGAATGAAATTTTCTTCTAAATTGAGGAACAATCATTTAATGGATTTATTAAAGGTTTTGTCAGTAGAGATGGCCAGACGGTACTGAAGTTATACAGAATGTGATATTAATAATATACTTAAAAATTGAAGATTTTTATTGAGAATCCTTCTTGGGAATGATGATCATGCGAGTATGAAGTATCACCTCTCGGAGTACTAAAACTTCTTATACTATAGAAATCATATTAGATTATACTCTCATCGGAAATCGAGAGAAAACTTCTTCAACGCAAGGGAGTCTACATAAATCGGATATTATTGCCGTACAGGTGAATATTATTTCCTCCTTCGTCAAAAAAGCATCCCATAACAGTGAATTCGTATCTGCAGGCCCGGCGCGCACATTAAATTGGAGTAACTGTGTTTCATGAGTTTTTGTGACACAATGATAGTGACTAGTGGATATCCGAGAAAGTGAGCATAAAAAGCTAACGATTCACTAAATTGCTTTCGAAAGTAGGGACTTCGAAAAAATTAAAACGGAACAGAATGATTTCTTCTGGTGATTTAGGGACCGATCTCCTGCGCCATTTTGCTCGAGAGGCTGACATCGATGCGTAATTCTGCGGCACAAATATTTAAAGCCCCCAAAATAAGAAACTATAGCAGAAGAGGGAAGTAAATAATCACGATTAACTGCGCGTCACGCGATCGGCGGACCATTTACACTGTTCAAGTTATTAGCTCTCGACTTTCACCGATGTCAGGACGAAATAATCCGTAGCAAAAGACCTGAGATTTATCAGAACCGCCCTCCGCGTAACAGGTCTTAAATCACGCCAGCACTTTGAGTAACGGTTTCCTTTCTCCCGGGCTTTCGTTCATTTTTTTGCCGCGGGTGGATTATTTTTTCCGCGCCAGAAGAAAACAAAAATAATTTAAGGGATATTCTTGAGCATCCCCTTTTCTTTCCTTCTCGGGAAAGGGAATACATTCACGAAAAAATCCCACTCGTTCCGCCAACAACTCCTTATATCACTTCAGAATATGACGAAGCCGTCGTAAATTTCAATCAACGGCATCGGGAGCGATATAAAAGGGTTAGGGCATTGCTCAGGAGGGCGTCGTGAGACCACCCGCGGCTGACGCGGTCACGGCGCCCCCCTGAGGAGGACGTGCTCTCCCCCAGGGATAGCGGACCACGACTTCCGAAGAGAGAAACGGACTATCTCAATCTGGAAGGGCTGTTTCGGAGCAAGGTGAGAGACAACGGATAGGAGTGGGTGGTGACGTAGGAGAGATATTGAATTAGAGGACTTGTTTCCTATCCGAGAACAGGTGAGAAATAGGCAAGCCAGTTTCCTGTTGCCTCTCAATGAATATATGAAATGAACCATTCCCTTATACGAAAAGAATCGTTCGTGAGGGTAATTTGCAGCAACTTCGATTGAGTCATCTCTTTGCTGCCTGACAACAATAGCGATGAGGACTTAGATAGATTAAGAATGACTAATAGCTTTCAAAAGAATCTATACATACTATACACTTCCTATTTTCTCCACGACTCCGAACCGCAACTTTAATTGTTTCGATTATCCTTAAATCAAATATTTTCTCTTATATACTCTATTATTCTTATTTTCTACATATTAGAATAACAAAACGTGGAGGAATTCCGTTTAATCAAAGATAACAACAATTATATTGTATTTTATTATATAGAGCATTATTATAGCTAATTCTGTGAAGTAAAATTAAAAATTAATCCATTTTATTGGAGTCCATCCATCTTCGTTCTTTAAACAGTATTCTGGACTAGAGAGACAAGAGAGTTACTAGCGAATTTCTAATTTGGTTGACTAATGTCCATTTGTTGATTCAGCAGTTACAAGGCACGATACTTGCTTAATTAGTCAAAACAATGAAGTTCGTAAAAAATATTAGGGAATTGACAACTCCACAGCTAATTACAATGTTACCTTGTGGGTATTTTAAGATGTTTTGACCATTTTGATTTATCTGCCCTGGGGTGCATATTCCGAATATGCTTCGTGACAATATTTATAGGCTTAATGACGTTAGGAAGTTCCCTTTACAAAATTTACAGAAAATTACTACGCCAAAACTCTTCATACTAACAAGCTCAGAATGAAGCTTAACTGCAAAATAATAACGCTGCCCTGAACGGCCTAACGATGTCCCACAGGTATTTTTTACCTCCAAACGCCTGAAAATTTTCACTGCTGCTCATCTATCGCGAACATACTGGATAAGAGATTTTCCCCATCTGCATTATTTGCAAAGGGAAAGATTCAATTAGAATTAATTGGACAGAAACTAATCGTGAGGTACCTTTCGTGCTTTTTCCAAGAAATTTTACAATCTCTGGTGATTAATACACAATTTTTCACTAACGCATTCTCATTGTTCATGCATATTGCACTCATGATTTCGGTTAAATGAAAGATGGAAACATCCAGTCTCAATTTCACCGAATGAAATGCTTCGTCCCTCTAGTATTGCGTTGTGTTGTTTTGTACTCGGGAATAAAGCACACAGCTGTTCCCTAATGAACGAATCCAGATCGAAAATGGATAGATATAGGTCAATATCAATAAAGCTGGTGAGAAAATATCCTCGATCTGTGATAATAACCAACGGACATGATCTTGAAAGTCATTTTGAAAGGATGAAGTTCAGAAGTTCGAGAATAAAACTGGATGTGACTTCACAAAAATAAGGTCAGCCGAAAATATTAGAAATGAGTTGCAGTAGAATTAAAATAAATTGAAACTAGGACATTTTAGGATCGCTACAAAAACCCTTGACGATATTGGTTCAGCTATTAGCCTCGTTTTGTATCTCAATATAGTAGCTATCTAGTAATGGATAAAATATTTTAACGATAAACTGCGGCACTGGAATTGATAGAATAAATGCAAACAATTTAAGCTGTCAGAATGATGTCCCACTAAACTAAAATTATACTTTCGCGTGGTTAAGTATTACAAAAGAATTGCGTAATATCGTACTTAAAAACTGATAAAAATAAACTATTTCTATTTATGCTTTGATGCTTGACTGAATACACGCAGTGGAGATAATTCCATAATCCAATAACTAGATTAGAAAATTGATAGCAATCAAGATTACACGAATAGTTTCCAATATGAAATTAAGTTATAGCGACTGCATAGGTAAGGCAATTTCCTGCCTCTAGCGTAGCCTCCTGTCATTACCAACAATTTCAATCGCAGGAAATTCCCACAGAACCTGTTTCACGCCCCTTGCATGCTCGTAATAAAAGGGGAGGGAAGTAAAGCAGGTCTGAGTGGGAAGAATAGAGGAAGTGTCGGGTATAAAAAAGAACAGCAAGAACATCGAGAGGGCAGAAGCCAAAAAAAATCAAGCAAGAAAATGGGCGCAAATGCAAAAGGAATGAAAACGAGGATATGATTTAAGGACTGCTATTGGAAATGTAAGGGAAAGAATCAAAGGGCCGCATTTCGATACATCATTTTAAAGGGCTCCGATATCTTGTATCAATGCTTCAAAATAGAGAAAATAAATATTCCACAAAGGGCTGAATATATACTACTACTTCTTTGTGAAGAAAGAGCATTATTCCCCAACGATTATACAGTGTTGTTATTTATTACGATCGGCACTGAATATTTATTGAAGATAAAAATAAACTAAAGATGATAGCTAACATAGCTGACGATGGGATCATGGATACATTTTACTCAACTATTCGACCCGATGTTCTACTGCTGCGGCTGAAACGGGCTTCCTTTCATTATTATTTAGCCACGAAAGAAATTGAAGGTGAGCGCTTGATCCAAATACGGAGAGTCATCTACGACACGCGGAAACAGACCTTTTTGGATAAAGGGGAAATATTATGATGAAACATTTCCCACGTGTATCTCACTCGAGATGAGATGTTGAAAAATCGATTGCAGAACTGACATTCCTTTCATGAGAGCATGATAAAAATACATAGAGATTACGTAAGAGCCGGTGATCGCGATAGAGTACACGGAATATCTAAAACGGGAGAAGTAACCCATTGTGTATTAAATGTGCGCAGACATTAATCTAAATGCTACTAAAGAGTTAAAGAAAGTTCGATATATTTACACAATTCTTGAAGTAACCGGGTTCATTTAGATAAAGGAATATTAATTACAAAATAAAAATATCAAAAGAAGTTTTGAATATCAAATTATTTTATAAGTTTCATTAAATTTTGTCGTATGTATATGTATGGATGATCACGCACAATGAAAAGTTAATTTGGGGTAAAAAAGCGACAGAATTTTCAATATCGTCCTCATCGAAAAAATATATTTAAATTAAATATCTCTATTAGAATTATCGAAAAACGATATCTGTTTTACCGTCAACAAATATTCCAATATGAACATAGAGAATGTAGATTCTAATTATCCATTCGATCAGCTAGAATTGCCCTTCATTAACCACACGAAAGGTGGTCAGAGGAAAGGACGGAAAGCAATTTCCTATCAGTCTAAAAAATTAAGTAGCAAATGATGGAAGGATAAAAAAGATGAGCACGAATCTATATATAATTAGTTCTATGGGAAACCGGAAAAAGTAGGAATGCATTATATTTGGATATGAATATGGAAACCATATTTTCTTGAGGAAAATAACTGGAAATTGGAATTGAATTCACAGGTCGAAGAATTTGAAGAAATCACTTATTATTTAATATTTCTCCAAAAATGGATGCTCTAGAGAGCAGAATCGAGAAAATATCATTAAATTATTGTTATTTTTTATAATGAAATTAAATGAAATATATTGAATATAATTTATTTTATTAATTATTAATGAAGATTTGGCATATTCAAAATAAATATTACTTAATTTGAATCGATTTTTCCAAAGAGAAGATTATATTTCATTTATATGTTATTTTTAATTTTTAAATAATTTTTAGAAGACTTCTCTCAGACCACAAGAGCAATATTCTATTACAATTCGACTCATCCAGTAAGTTATAATTTATATTATTGAGAGGAAGCATTTACATCCAGTCGCTCTATTTTTCATTTCATCTTAAAATTCCAGGTAGAAGAAGTAATGCTTAAATCCTGAGCACATGCTTTAGTGTGTAGGCTTCCGATATTTCCATTAGTACAGAAGTTATGCATATGTTTGAGGCCTCTTCTCCAGCCTGTCACATTAAAGGAAGACACAGAACCTTCCTTTAAAATTAAACGGTGCTTGGTCATCGCAGCTATGATTCAATATTAACGAGGATTTTTCATGCAAATTAAAACGTCGATCTAAGGAGCGGGACTAAGACTCCATTTCCTTTAAAGCCTTCCCTTCCTTCCTAACCTCTCTCTCGCGCCACTTTCCTGCATCAGGCGTCCAATTTTTTTTACGCCGAGCCACAAAAGGGACCTCTTTCTGCCGTCTGTACGGAAAAAAGCATTTAGCGACCGACTTTTTTCGAAAAAAAGATGACGCCTAAAAAAGGGAAAAATAATAATGAAAAAACCGAATTTTTTCGGTTCGGTAGAAAACAATGCCCTTCCTTCTCCTAGTGGATCCGAATGGGGAGCAGAAACAAAACCGTGGAGAGAGGGCGCTAGGTTTTTGTGACCACCGCCGTCGCGGTGAGATTTTTCGAATCGGTCTGACGAGGAGAAAAGAGTTAAAAGGATAGTTCGGAATCTGATGCGGTATTAAGGGAATCGCTCGCTAATGCATTTAGCGATTTAAACGGATTATTCCTCACCGAGATGCTCGGCCGCCAGTTGGCAGTTTTGTCGATAGAGGGAGTTGGTGTTCCGTAGGGTTGAGTTTTATTTCAATTTCGACTCCGCCGTTAAATGTGTACGATATTTGAAGGGCCGTTTTGATTAATTATCGAAAGACCGATCGTCAATAAATGGCGCGAGAGAGGCGTTTTTCCGACCAATATCGTCTCGATGCTCACTATGAAATACGCAATCAAATTAAAAGTTCGGTTTCTGCTCGGTATTAATATGAAATTACGGGGATTATAGGCTATACTCCGTCTTAAATGGGAAATTAAAACAGATATTCTCCGTTTTTCAATAATCGTTAATTTTGCCATTCGTTTTAGACTGATTCTTGGTCATTTTCCATCAATACAAACCCAAATTTCACTCATTCACATTTTTAACTCAAATGCGCAAAACATACCTCAGAGAGTTTTAGGATTTAAATGAGATTTCAATGGGTTTAGTTTCCATAAATTATCATAAAAATTTTAGCCTTTATTCATTAGTAATTTTTTTTATAACCTTCATAAATTCCAAATCAAAGAGCTCCATAAAAGGATAAAGCAGAATCAGTAATCTCATTATCACATTATCCTACTCTATTATCATAATCAAATTATCTCCAATACTCGTACGCATTCAATTTTACCACAATGATTTTTTTTGCCCGCTGATTTCCACGATTCAACCACAAACCTACTTTTTCCTTTCGACGGATAGAAATATATTTCATGATTTATGTAAAGTGACATGATTAGTATAACTAGATATCATCGCAATGGAGGATTTATCGTTGATATCATTGACACGGATTAAATAATTCTAAAGAGGCTACATTAGTTGAGTATTCAATATGTTAATAAAGCACATAATTAACTATATGTGACGTTTCATACGAGATTTACACACGCTTCTGGTGATTTAATTATAAAATTAAAATGAGAGAAAATTCAAGAATTTCTAATTCATGAATTTCACGAATCGAAAAACGGCTATAACGCGCATTTAAATTACGTATGTATGTATTAAAATTTGAATTAGAGGACCATCTGGTTTCATAAATCTAAATACAGGAATTATTCCAATTCCATAAACCTAACTACTATACGAAATCTTCGGATTTAACCTTACAGATATCTACTCATCGTACTACGATTAAGAAATAATGAAAACGTTAAAAAACACATACATGTATAGGACATGGCTTCATGTGCTTTTTACTAAGCTACGATGCATAATCAACATTGGCAACGCTAAACGCAATAAAATGAGATACTACAGAACATTAAAGTAAAACGAAATAATGGAACAAAACTTGAATAGTTCCTTAAAGTTTTTCTGAGAAACTGGGCAAGTTTGGTTCGTTTATTTCATTTAAACATGGAAAAGTTCCACCACGTATTGCCGTAATCAGTTAGGTTTATATAAAAGATAGTCCAAAATAGTATTGAATTAGATAAAGGATGCCTTTTAATATTAATATTCTTGGATAAATGCCATCACGATAAGCCTAAGATACGATTCAGAGTACTTTTACTAACTGTTAAATATTTCAAGTCAATTGGTAATAGTTTTTCATCTTAGACGGATCCTAAATACCTCGTTTCCTTCAAAACAAGATCGTTGACATACAAACAAGATAAGGCTATATTCACAAGCGTGTGAGTAAGCATTTAATTCAGGTCGTCTCCGAAGCTCTCAAATTAACGAGAAAATTTTCCTCTTATTTTCCGTCTCAAAATAACGAGAGCGATGTCCGAAACATTGTTTGAGATGTCGAAAAACTCCCTACAGTTCCTCTTACTTTTTAATGTTTAGCGACTTGCAGGACACAGTTCTGCAAACGAATTCACGTACGTGTTTGTGTCTCGAGGCACGAGAGAATAGAATCAGCCGGAGAACTCATTTCCTTCTAATGAAAGCTCGGGCCAAGGACTAAAGCTGATGATTATATTATGGGCGCCCTCAGAAAAGTGGTTTTCCTGGAGCACCAACAAATTCAAACTTTTGTTAAAATGAGACCTCGGCGAGGACACCTTTTTCGCCACTCTGAACTCTCTTTCTCAAAATTTATTCATTAAGAATTCACGTATGACCTTCTTGAATTAATTTCTGTAGAGAATATCATACAGATATTCATAGAAATATGAAAAGATCTTTTACATTAACTAACTAACTATTAACACGATAATTAATCTAAAAATGTATTCCATTCATACTTGAGAATTCCAGCCGCAATTTTACGATTCCAATTAGAAAGTTCTTCATAGAAAATAAAACAGCAGATAATAAGATAAAATCTTTTATCCTAAGCTATTTATGTATTCGTCGGAACACCGAATTAAATGTATTCCTTATGTCTTGCTTAAGGGACCTACTTAAACATTGTTACATACTGATTGTCACCTCTTTTAATTTTAAATGACTTAAGCAATAAAATTAATACAAAAGAAAAATCATAATTGTATTCACAAAATGCGATGTATTAAAGTAATACATAATAATAAATACATGTACGGATAATTATTTTTCATTACCACTGCTACTGGGAACCATTTTTACAATGATATTTTTTTTCTTTACCTACAGAAATAATAGCACATACATCACCCGGTGAAATAACTATAGCTTTCGCATTTAAGACAAAGAAGGTTATGCATAGTAAAATATGAATTGGGAAGTTTTATTAATCCTTACTCATAGAACGAAAATTGCAGAGATTATAACTACTATACGGATTTTAAAACAGATCGAGCAAAAATTTTAAAATTTTAATTTTATTATTAGCTATCGCGAAAAACTGTCTAATAAACACAATTCCATATTTTTATTGCTGTTATCATTTCATTTTCGAATGATAATTTGCTTATTAATTCGTCCCTTGACCTACAGATTAAGAAAAGAAATTGGAACTCGGCTGTTAATGAATAAGAGGCTCAAAAACTCTCCAATCGCTGACTCTGGAAACCCAATGCGCATACCATTAAGCATTTACCCCCAGATGATGGAGGCATTGTCTCTGAAATGCGCATGCGCAAGAGTCTACCAGAAGGTCGGTCATCCACGGTTTCCTTGCTCCTTTCGAGGAATCGGCCCGACGGTCACCGTTACATCGGCGATTGGAGTTTTTCGATCCACTTATAAAGATTATAAGTTTAAATTTAATGCAAAGTTTTTATAAGCGGAAATTTATTAGTAGCATATGCTAGCTTGTTTTATAATGTCAAATTAAACAAAAAGTTTCAACTAAATCTTCACCAACTCACAAGTTTTTTTTAAAGAATAATTCTTTAATTAGGCATAATGACTAATACTTAACTGATGTACACCCTCTGTCACACACCCAAAGAAGGTTTACAGGCTATGAATTTAGATGAAAATATTTATTGGAAATAAAAACCAACGACTTAGAGATATGGAAGAGAAGCCATACTAGTAGTGCATCTGCGAAGTAATTTGAATTTCGCACGTACTCTTACAATTAGTTATCTATTTTAAAATAAGTTGCTCTAAGAAAATTAGGTTTGTTATATGTAATCAAAATTATGTATGATCGTCAAAAGAAACTTGACATTAATTCATTGGTAATAAAAAATACTACTAAAATAATGATCATAGATATACTAAAATAGTAATACTTTAGTAGTGATTTTATCACGGGAATATCGTATCTTAAAGTTCTCTTCCTCCATCCTCCTCCATCCAAAAGCAGTAACCAACAAGAGCTACATAAATGTTTCATTTCCCTTATCCCTTAAATACGTGTTACTGCTAAACACTTTAAATAAAGCAGAGAGAGATGCCCTTGAATCTCTCCCGCGCCGCTGTCAGAATGAAAGAGAAAAATACTGCGAAGGTAATGCAATAGTAAAATATTCCTTCGAAATATAAAAGACGTGAGAGAAGCGAAAGAGCGGAACAAGAGATGAAACTACGATAGAATTACGCCGCATAAAAGGACGCTTGTTTCAAAAAGTTTGGCAAGTGGAAGAAGTTGAAGAAAGCGAGTTTTTCCTAACTAAAAAAGGAGCCCAAAACTCCAATTTATTTTCTCACCTCAAGACATTACGAGAAAAAGAGTCGTTTTTCATCCATGGATTCCAGAAATGCGGCGGAGAAAGTTTTTTCCTTTTTTTCCTTCCGGAAGAAGGGAAATGGGGAAAGAAACTCCGAATTCACTCCGTCTGGGAGGAATAAAAGTAGCGGCGCTTTTAAGATTTTTCGGGTGGAGATAAAACGAAGGCGTGTGGCGTCGCGTATGCATGAAAGGGGAGGAGTGTCGCGGGGGTTCAACCCTTTCTCAATGGAAATGGCTGTGGACCGAATGGAAACGACAGAATTCTATTCAGCAGGCCACACACAGGGTTCGTTACGAAAACAATCTAATATTAGAATCTCCGGATCACATTAAACAAAAATCCGATTATACGCTGCTCATACCAACATTGAAAAACTTGGAATCTTGACGTATAAACCATTTAACTGACAAACCAATTACGTTTTTGAAAGGACTTCTGTCCAAATTTTTCGAGTTTCGGATAATAACCTTGTTGTGAGGATCCAAACATTTAGGTAAAAATGCATTAAGCACGAAGAATTAGCTCATATTTAAAATATGGAGCTCTTTATGCTCTTACGAATATTCCAGCAAATCCACAAATCGAAAACGTAATGGTATGACAAATCTAAATACTGATACAAGACAGAATTTTCGGAAAAAAATGGACAGGGCTTATATTTCCTTTATTAACGGGGAAATTTCAGTCGAAGTAAATTGCGGCTGAAACATGTATATCTGGTAAGATATGGAATTTATTTTATTCCGAATCTCAAATTTAGGCGACAAAATGAGAAGAAAAATGAATTTTTGAGACAAAATAAATCTTCCGAAAAGGATTTGATACTTCACTGCGAAATGAGGGAGTAAAAGTGTATGCAAAATATAGTAATTAATGATGCACAAATGTATAAAGTTTTTAGATCCAAAGTAAATCTAAAGTAAAAGTCTTTTATTATGAACGTTATTAGTAAATGATGCAATTCATTCACAATAATGCCTACCTGACAATGAATAAAATGTACGGTATAGCCATGAATATTTTGAGTATTCAGTTTATCGTTTAAAATATTTTTCGCGGATCAGTAAGGCATCTGGTTTGAATGGAAGTTTCAAAAGCTAATTTTCAGCACTAAAGAAATCATATGCATCATCGAAATATTCACAACCGAATCGTCCAGCTATGATCTATTTAAGTGCAAAACATTTCAGAGAAGAAATAATTGATTCAGGAATTCTCAACTGGGAACAAATAGATTCGCGGAAATGAATATAACCCGCAGTGGATGTGAAAAGCGTTCATTTGAGAGTAGGGTAGTGTGGGAAGAGAGAGAGAGGGAGATAATTTCTGAAAACATCGGTGGAGAAAAACAGCCCGACAAAGGGCGGAATCCTTGATGACCGAGATTTCCACTGACACACACACACATACCCTTAGAAAGGACGGAAACACACAAATATAGAAAGTCATGGCGAGTCGACAAGTTCCATCAAACCACGCGCTGGGGAGATGAAACGAAGTGAAGAGCGCGGAAAAAATCAACGGGCTATTACGGAGAGGAGAAGAGATAGGGTTTGTGTAAGAGTGGAGCACCGAAAACCTCCCACTCGAGAGAGAAAAAACCCTTTGAAAGAGCGACATTTGGTCGCAGTCGCTATGCTCCGTCGCGCAGATAATGGGGACCAGAGACTATCCCTCCACTCAATCTTCTCCAAGGAGAAAAAAAGGAAAACTTTCCCTTTTCCACTGCGCCGGACCGTTTTAAAGACGGGGACTCATTTCGAGAAGTTTTCCCCGTCCTTTTTGCGTCCTGTTACAGTCGCCCGCATACACCATTTCTCATCGATTTTTCCATAAGCGAGGAATCCCTCGAGAGAAAGGGAAAGAGTCATCCCTTACAAACTCACCTTCCTATTTTTTCTCGATATCTTCGAAAATACTTCCCCGTACGCATGTTATGGCAGCCAATATAAAAGAGAGAAGTTTTCCTTACGCGTTAATTCCTCTCCGGGGTATTCGTGGAAGATGATAATTCTTAGGGTTTTGGATATATTCGGAGCGATTTCCCTCGGGAAGAAGGAAAGAAGCACGGTTACGGGCGGTGGATTGAAGCTATTTGCGCTATGAATTTCCTCCGTAACATTCTGTATTGGAGGTTTTATCAGTCATTTACGCTTCGACGAGATACGCGAGAATTTTCGGAGAAATACGAAATAGTTTAAAGGACGGAGAAATTCTTCGGCGAGTAAGATTCCTATCCCGTGTAATTTCCCTTTATATCCTAAGTCTTATATTAGTTTCCAATCGCATCTTTAGAATTTCCTTCGTGTAGCACAGATTCTCTTCATTCTTTAGTAATAGGTACTGCAGAAAATACATACGATTCGCATTCGTACTCGTATTCTTTAATATTTTTGAAAGTACAGTAAAAATACAAACTCATCCGCCACTTTTATAGAAGTTTTTGAACGCTTACAATTAGTGCAAGAGAAGCGTACATTACCAAAAGCGTAATATAAACTGAACTCCTCCCATGTATTTTTAAATGTATCATAACTGTTGAAACAGTCAAGCGTAGTTGTCAAAAATTCCCCAGGCAAACCGCAGTAAAAATTTCGCTAACCACACATTCTCATTTTAGTCGTCTAAAGGAAAAATAATTTTCGTTGAAAAATTAAGGAAAATATTACGAATCTTGGTTACTAAAAAAGTAAAATTTACAGAAGGCGCGCGATTAATTTCATTAATAATATTTGCAAACTGTTTTGTAATTTAAGGATGTAATCTAATAAATCCCTTGCGGTATACTTCTACCAGAAAGGAAATCAATTCAAGGTTACGTGACGGATACTACAAGCAAGTTTTTTCTAACTCATTTTTTTATTTTTAATCGGAAAATATACTGAAAAATGCGATGTATAAGTTTTCGTAGAACATAATACTCTGTTTATGCAAAAAAGAGCTTTCTCAAATACCGGATGGTCATGAAACGCAAGTGTCAGTTTTCGTAAAGGGAAATCGATAAATTTACGAAAAACCATCAGAAGCTGTTAATTCTCATGAGAAAACTTTGTTTCCAATTGTCCTCGCAAGCAAATGCTTTAACTACAGAGATAAAATTTTAAAGAGGATGTTATCAGAGTTCTCACATGGTTCATCATCATCTGCGGCTGTTTGATTTTATGAATAATTTTACCTCTCGTATGCATTTTTATGAACCAATTACCACACCGCAAAATCTGCATGGAAAATTTGTTCGAATATTACATGAAGCATTCGCATCTTGTGAGCACTTAGCGTGATGACAGGTATCTGTTTTAATATCTTTTAGGTATGTCTCAGATTTTAGTAGATTTTGCAGATATTTTACACACCTCTTTGTAGGAGTTTGTTTGTTCTGGATACTTTAACCTGAGCTCCAATTAGGTTATTTAAAATTTCACAACTAAATTTTATCTATTTTATTTTAACTTAAATTATCTTCTATTATTATTTACTAAGTGGATTTATTAGATATTGATGGTTTGTTAAATAGACGAGAAGGCTATAAAGCCAACTAACCTAAGTACGTTATTTATTTAATTCGGAACTCTTATCCACATCGCCGCTAACGAAAAAGGTATTCAAAGGAAAACACAGCTATCATTTTAAGCTTGAAGTGATAGCGGAGACAAGGATGTTAAGCCCTCGCTGACGTTAAGTTTGAAGGAAATGTCAATTAGTTTTTCTCCACATAAAATTCAAGCCAAGCCACAAATTTACGAAAAATCATAAAATTATTACTTATAGCTATATATTTATAATATATTAGTAAGTAAGAATCATTATAGCATTTATTTTTAAAAAAATCGCTGTAATGTATGGCTATCTGCATCTTTAACTATGCCAGCTAATATTTTCCTATTTCCTTGGCAGAATGTTTTACGATGGTGGTTTCTGGCTACTTTTCAAACCATCCAATCCAAAACTTCTTCTTCCAAAAAGTAGGAAATTAAATCAGTGATAACCATGGAAATGTCCTTAAACCAAAAATATAGCCCAACTAATATGAATCATAAATTATAATACCTGCAGAAAGACAAACAATGTATCCTCTACGCTTCTAAATGAAGCATATAAAGTTATGAAAAACGGATTATTTCACAACGATACCTTGTGTCATGATTCTAACATGAAAGTTGTCACAAAATATTATTGTTCCGCATTTATTTATCTATCCGTCATCAGAAAGTCATAAAGACGCTTTCAAGGGTTTTCTTATCTTGGACCACTCAAAAGATACGACTTCAGTGCGTGAACTTTATCTAAATGGGAAGATCTGAAGTACTGCAGTGTCTACAATGGTAGAGGCCCCTAAAAATTTCACAGCAGAATAATATTTTCAGAGAACGTTTAAGCCTATTATCAAACGAATATATTCTATGATGGGGTTTCTAAATTTTTTAGGGTCACATAAATAAAGACATACAATGCACGACATTCTCCTCCACCTACGAATTCTTTTGTAAAACGATGCTTCCATTATGCTGGCGATTTCTATATTTTCGAACCCTAGTGAAATATGCAATTGGTTTAGTAACTTTAATTACTTTTTTAGCTATAAAATAAACTTAAAATTGAAGGTGCAATTCAAACATTTCCTTTTATTAAGATTTATTCGGAAACGGTTATAAGAAATCAATTATTGGTAGATAATACAGATGAAAGATTTCAGTAAAAATTGAAATATATTCATTCACGAAATTTTGAAAGAGGAGGCTGAATCAAAGGCTCGACGATCCATTCATTTAAGTCTTTGGTGTTTTATAACGAACTGAATCACTTTCGTGTAATGGGTGTCTTCCTTTGTGCGTAGAGAACTTTTATGCTAGTGGAGATAAATGTAATAGCTCCTAAAAATTTAACATCTCGATCGAATAAAGATTAATTTTCTATCAAATATTTATCAAAAATACAGTTATAACAATTAGGATCTTTCAATATTTAAACTAGCACGAAGCTATCTTATTCTAATATAAATGATTTACGATTTACTCTAACATAAATCTAAAAAAGGGCGTCCTAGTTTCAGATTTGGCTATTTCTGATTTTACGAATCATTTTACCTTTTTTATGCATATACGATGGTGGCCTGAAAAGTTTCCGACCAAAGATTTTACAGAAATCTCCAGAAAATTTTCAGAAAACATGTCGAGAAATGGCGAAATGTCGGAAAATTTTCAGATCACCCATGTATATCTTTAACATATATATAGTATACATCTATCTCTTATGCATTTGCTATTCCAGATTTTACTATTCCTCGCATGTTTAAAGCAAATAATCCGAGATAGAACTCACAGGCAGCAAAGAAAATCACTTGATGACTGTACCATTTGTCTTTCGTGAAGCTTGCCGATAATCTCAACGAAACATCCAATAGCGGAAGTATTGCGGAAAAAAGATTCAATGACTAAGACTCTTCATTTGTTAGCGTTTAAGTGCTCTTTAGAAAAGCACCCTCGAATATTGTACTCGAAGAGAAAGTAATAAAAGCCCTTTCGCGTTAAACTGAGAGCGATGAATATTTTGCCCGTAAATCATGCTTGGATACTCGCCACCGAGAGGAAGGACGAAAGCTTTTTGAAAGCACGAAACATTCTCAACTCCTAAGAGCTGTTTGATGAAAGTATTTTTTTATGTCTAGTCAAGCGGGTGATAAGAAAGCAAGATAAAAGAAAGAAAAACTGAAAGATACGATCGGATTCTATTTTCGAATTCATTTTCTGTCGGCTGCATGATTTCCATCGTTACTCGACGGACTGCCTTCGCAGTCATTAGCGGTTGAGAACGACCTTCCAGTTTTATCGCTATCATTTACGCTGTGGTTCAGACTTTATAGAGACTCTCTATTTACTGGAAAAGTCTAATAATATCGATCTAGAAAGAGAGAATAGCCTAACCAAAATTCTTTATAGGGCGCAAAAACGCGTCTACGGCATACGTTTCTAAGCTACTTAGCCAGTGAATGATCAATAAAAGATTTACTCAAATAAATGCCTTTTGAGCAAAGAGAGAAATAAAAAAGGGATTACAGAAAACTGTCAAAGATTTAAGGTAACTTCAATAGAAATCAACTGAATTAATGTATTCAACATAAGTTTTGGTCGTGAATGGTATTCATGAGAGTTAAAAACATTCCATCAAATACATGGGGTATATATCATGGCTAAAATTTCGAAGACTACATAAGAAAATGGTTGCCTTACAGACTAACTGTATATCAGCTGATAATTGAAAGAATCGTGTTGTGGCTCATACTCGAGGACGTCCAAAGTGAAATTATGCTAGCCACCCGTTACATCATCAGGCTCGGGTAATTTATTTAGATAATGAAATCTAAATTTTAAATATATGCAATAACTTTTAGCTCTCTCAGTACTTTATAATAGGGAGAAACTGAATTCTTCCTCCATCACATCCAAATCACGTTTGCGATTAGCAACGAAAACCCGTATATATAAAGAATCTCGGAAAATCATTTCGACAATAGAAAGTCAACAAGCTAGCAACGATACGTAACGGATAACCAAGCGACGAATAATGGAAGAAATGATCTTCCAGTCGATCGGTTGGATTTCCTTGAGCGCGGGTCTTCGCTCATTTCATTTCGAGCAGACGACCATGTCTTCCCACACCACTCCGCGAAAAAATATTCCCCGACGTCTGAAAAGCAGTGCTGCTTCTTGGAGGCAAATGGAGATTTCCGCTATGGAGGAACAAATCGGAGGGAAATTGGTAAGGAATGAAAGGGGCCATTCCTATACTTTGCTCTTCTCCATCTATCGCTGCGTTTAGCGGCCATTAGAATCGGTACTTTAATACTCAAGGATCATTTGCATCCGAAACGAGGGGAGATTACGGAAAAACGTGTATGAATCGATACGGCGGGAGGAGTGCTACGGACCCGAAATAATAAGAAAAAAGAAACTGATCGATCTGATTGGAGGAAAAACGAAATTCTCGGAACGATTCAATCATCTGAAGATTCCCTCTAAACTGGGTTATCCGTGTTTCTTCGGATATTTCCCTCCTTTATGTCGCTCCTCTGTCATTTCTATCTTCAACAGCTTACGACCTTTTAGAGGGGGTAATCTTTTTCCGATTTTTCCTTTCATTTGAGATTGCCATTGGAGTTTTTTTTACGTGGCGATTCTCAGCTCGATCCCATTCCGTGTACCTTTTTTATGGCACGCGTGTTTATAAATCACCTTTAGGTTCTCCCCGCTTTTTTGTAAGTCCAAATTATTTTACAGTATCTTCCGGAGGCTATTTTTAGCCACCTGCGACACAGTCATATCACAGCGCATGATAAAGTTCTGAATTTGACGTTAATGGATTTTTTTTAGGAATTCCCGTGATTGTGACATTAAATAAAATCTAAAGAGAAAAAAACCTGGGTGACTTATAAATTACACATTGTGATAGTGTAATTAAATAATTTCAAAAAAGAAAAGTACTTATAAAGTACACATAAGAATATTGCACCGAAGGATACGCTAAGTACTCGAATCTTTTTAAGGGATTCGAAAAACAGTCCGATCGCCGAATACGCTGATGAACGTCGGACCAATTCCTCGAAAGGAGGATGAAGCCTAAGAATACCGGGAAACACTCAATGTGTATTTCGGCAATCATCCCCAGGGGTAAATGCGTATTTCTTTCACCCGATTCTCTGGTTAAAAATTCAATAACAACAAACGTACTGAGAATATAAACACAAAAACATTGTATCTCCATTTCCATGATCCGAGATCTATCCCTGAAGTATTTATAAAAAGCAAACTAAAATTACGTTAACTGAGAATTCTCCAATGGAAGTCTATTGAAATAATTAGTATAAGATTACTACCAAATTTTCAATACGAGATATTTCATTCATACAGCAGTGCAATCTGAATTCGATTAAAATTTCCTACATTTTTAGCGCTAAAACGAGGTCTTTTTCACAACAAAAATAAATTACAGATACAGAGAGAAAGGGTGTTTTATAGCATTTCAATTGTCGGATTGAAATTCTACTTTCCAGAGAAAATTTTCAAATCGATTTCAATTCCCAAGAATTCATCTCATTGATTCACTCGCCTGTATTAGAGGCTTTAATTAAGACTCTTTAGGAGTGGAAATTCATAAAAATCTTATTTGAAGTTCCAGTGATTAACCTCTAAATGTATATTTTGAATCATTACCATCACTCGCTAATTCTGTCAAATTTGGAAGCAAACACGGAGCTAAAAATAATGCCAGAATTAATTTAACCCGCAATATGTTTCATGAAAGGAAGACCAAATTAAGTATACGCATTCAACTCCCATACATAATAAACGACCATTTTCCAATAATCACCATTTTACTCTCTTTTCCCTTCAATGTTAGGAAAGATTTAGATTCCAAATGATACCAGAGAAACGAAATAAAACTTGCAGACTTTCTTTAAAGAAATGTATGTTTTTTTCATCAAACTGACAATCTTAAAAAATGCGAAAATTTTATGGGCTCCTTTTCAAAATTGAAATTTGTTAGGCGTTTCAACTTTACTTATTATAAATAACTATTATATTCTTTTCTGATGGTGTCACTTTCAAGGAATAAGAAAAACTTAAATTGCTCACATTCTTTGCCGTAAGTCTCAATCTCATCAATTAATTATTTTAAAAATCTAGAATAGGAGAGGTCCTCTCTCTCTTTTGAGTTTCTTCTTTGCATTTAATGAGTGTCAGGAAATGACTTAAATTTAAGCTTTATACTTTACGAGAATTAAAAATAATAATGGAATGAATCTGTACTAACATTTTTTATTTGTTAGATAACGTTGAATACTCAATTGAATACATTAAAAGATATTGCTCGTATTTCAACAAAGGTATAGTTGATTACGCGAAAGAATGATTTATCTAATTTCAGTTGTAAGAAGAAAACGTTTTACAACCATCTAAACTTCCGAAAGACCATATCGGATTGTATATCACAGTAATGTTTCCTTGAAAGATCTTATTGTTCAAATGAGACGACAGAGAGCCCTTCAAGAAACCAATTAAAGGCGACTTAATCACACACAGTTTCTTACTTCTCTTGTTACTAAAGCTCTCCGAGCGAAAATTTATTTTGATTACTCCAGATGCTGATTGCTCTTTCTTTGAGAAGCGAAACACGAAAACACACTCCGAAAACATGTCGGAAAAACCCAGCGCGAGAAGCGAATGCCAGATGCCCACTCCCACGTACCGACCGCGAAGACAACAAATACCGTACATCACCTCCACCCTCCGCCGCAGAAAAATGCCACTAATCCCGCAAAAGACACAACCTTGCTCCTTAAAAGTAGGAAGAAACCCTTTCGAAAATCACGAAACCCTCCTTATTCTCTCACGCATGTCTTCTCAGAAGCAAACAAAATCCTCTCCAACTCACCAGCAAAGCCTTACATTTTTTCCTTCGCGCACACACCCTTTCTGTCGCGTCAAATCTGAGGGTCCAAACCAAAAGAAACCCTTTTGGAAATCCGTTTCCCTTGCTATGTCATCCTAAACCTTCTCCTCCCCTTTCTTGGATCCCTTTTCACGTTCCCTAACTCTTACTTATTCCCTTTTCTGCATTTTCTTCTCCCCGTCATTTCTATTTCCTTATTCCCTTTCTACCTTTGCCTTGAAGCAAGGATCAGAAAGCAAATTTTATGCTTGCAGACATTGATGCTCGATTTGAGATCCTTTGCTTAAGAAGATGCGACGCCACTACCTTTTTTCTGTTCGTCCGAAAGTAAGCTTATCTCCTGATTTATTATTTTGTTTTGAATATCGAACACAAGTTAACGAATATACAGTGAACTCTGAATATCTGTGGGCAGATTACCGGCTCGTGCTTTTTTTCTATTTTTCGATGATTTCCTCATAGTTAAAAATTGAATACATGTATTTCCGTGCTCTAAAACTTGCGGGATTTACGTAAAATGTTTTCAATGGAGGATTGGGAATACGACTGCAATGACAGCAATTTTGCTGAAAATATCCGCGATAGGGTGAAGAAAACCTTTTTCCTCCATGTAACAATCCAAAATCACGGGATAATATGTAAATATGATACATTTTTTATATACGTAAATTATAAACGTTACTTGAACACATTATAAACAAGAAATAAAAACGAAACTGTGTTTTCTAATTATTCGTGAATCCTGTCCTAATTAATAGCCTAGATAATACATCATTTTTCGCGTTTCCTGGGAATCTTTAATGAAATCCGGCATCAATTATTTAATTTAAATAGCATAAGAAACTTACAAATAACAACTATTTATTTTTGAATACTCTCCTACTGTTTCTTCGTTCTCCGTATCTACATTGTTTTCTCGTCAATTACTATCTCGGCCATGACTTTATCTCAATTGCGTCGTATCATCAAAATCAAATTCTTACAATGATACGGTAGATTACTTTGACGTTTGGAACGTATATTGGATTTATATCTTCCAATTTAAAGTGAAATCAAACATAACAACATAAGAAGATATACATAACTTATTACATATTTCCTTCTCCTAAAAGTAATGAGTTAGATTATAACCATATAAAAAAATAGCATATATAAATATAATTTATCGAAAATAGTGTCTTTGAGATAATTCCTATTCAGTAGTCCTTACATTTCAAATCCATACTAATCAAATACTTAAAATACTTCATATTTATTATGGTTGTGTTACTACCTATTTTGGTTTAGTGTTCAGCATTACTTGATATTTTTAGTGAGCAATATTTTGGTTAAAGGTAAAAATTATTTTCGGTTTCCCAATATTTTCCCTCGAATAATAAAATATTACAGAAGAAAAAGAACTTCGTAAACACACAATTTGTATGGAAAATGTACGAAGTTACACATATAATATTTTATATAATAAGTATTCAATGCTCTTTCCTATTTTAATCTTTCCCACTTTTGTCTCAAATAAATTTCTTCTATCTCTAATAGTTAAAAATGTTCGATGTCTTTATTCATTCCTTCCTCCATTTCCTTCTTTACTCCTTCGATCGCCTTCCTCACCTGCCCGTGGCGCCATTGATTGTCTCGGCTGGAAACAATACCCCTTCCAACATATTCCACCCTCAGAAAGACCCCTAGCAGCGGGGCCTCCTCTGGTCGCGTGACATCGTATATGGCTGGCATAACGGAGGGCGAGGCAGCAATAAGCGTGCTATGAAGGATCGATCGCTTGGGATATTTTACGCAGTGGGATGAGAAGAATGAAAGACTCTCTCCCAAGGAGGTGGCGTGAACTTGAAGAAAAAGGGAGCAGTCCTCACGGACGGCTTTTTCTCCGATTTATAGATCCCTGCTTGTAATTCCTTGAATTGGTAGTCATACGAGATATTTGTTTGACTACTACGCCGTGACTTTTTTAAACTTATTCTGAATGATACTTCGAGTTTCCTTGCATGATGGTAAGGATTAAACCGAGAAATTTTTTTCTTTAAAAGAAACATTACCCTTATATTCTTTCTCCTTCCAATTTAGTAGAGATTTTAACCAACTTAGAACAAAATAATGAAAAGAGGCGATTCTTGAAATGAAATCAATAAAAGTTATGCAGTATAATAGGGAAAAAAAGAAAGATAAAATAGTGGCTTAATTAAATCATACTATAAAAAATTAAAATATCCAAAATTAAATTTTATATGTTATAAATCAATTATCCCGACATATCATATAAGATAATGAGTATCCTGAGGGATTAATTTAAGTATTATTGAGTATTTATTTTTACAGTTATTTGAATCTCATCGCGTAATCTTATTCGCATGATAACTCTGTATGCATGTAACCAAATAAAGGATCTTAATTCAGTCTTTGCTAACTACCAAAGCTATGGACTGAAACAAAAATAAATAACCAGAGGAGAGGATTTGTGCAGTATAATTTGTTTGGATTGAGTCTTCCCGAGTTCATTCACGTATTACTGCAGCAATGTAGTATATTGAGCATTTCTTCCTGAGCCAAAAATAATACATATCTTTACAAGCGGGGAGAAAATTATAAAAAAAGATAAATATAAAAAATGAAATATTCCAGAGCAGTAGTGGTAGTTCATATTTACACACTCAGCAACATCAAGTATCATTCCTAAAAATATCCTGTAGTTTTTCACTTTTAATACTTTTATTTCGGAAAACGCCAGAGGGGACTGTAATAACCTCCTGTGCCCGATAGTGTTCTCATGATAATAAACGAAATTACCACTCTGTTGGAAGACTATTAGTATCAGTATCTAGGACAATTAATTTCCTTCGCACCGCTCATAAAACCGGCACGTGGAGAGCTCGAAAAACAAAGGCAGATATTGGGAGAGTTACCAAAATAAAAATCCAGAGGCTGAAACATCCCACAATGAAGAAGCAATAAGGGCACAAGGAAATTATTTGTCTACGAGTCCTCGTAAACCTGTATCAGCAGAGCCCACGCTCAATCGAAGGGGATTCTTGGCGCCGTTGATTCACTTTCTCGGAACAGGACTAAAAGATCCAAAAGCAGTGCGAAGAGTCTCCACGAAAAACCTAAGCCTTATCCGAGAACAGAAGCAAAAATGGAACAATGCGAGGATTAGCCGTTGGAAACAAGCCTGCGAGTTCCGCGATTAGCGTTGCGTAGGAGAAACGGTGGGAATGCAAGGAGAAAGAGACGTCGCTGTCGAGATACGGATTGCTACGACAAAGGGGAACGAAAATCCATTCCTCGGAATGTTTATAAGACGGGATGAAGATTTCGCAGCCGACAGATCAGAAGGGGATCGTACCTAACCGTCTCAAACATGAGCGACTGACTATTGCAGCTGCTTGAGTAAACTATGGCCGCCTTACTGGAAATTAATGAGAGCGTGTGGGAGTACGAAAGACGGATTCGAAAGGCGCATAACTCAAGGAGAGGAGATGAGTCGTGTGCGGGAATGAGCGTTTGGGTGGGTTAGATTAAGGGGAATAAAGATAGGTGAGGGGGCTTGTGTTCCCAGCGGAAACTGAGAGGTGGAATCGGTTATGATATAGTCGTTAGCAGGCGATGGAGAAGTGACGCATTAATGGAGAGCCTTAAATATTCGTTTATGTCTGTGTTGCCGAGAGACGTTACCTTAACACAGCTTTGCCTCGTGTAACAAGAAGGTGCTTTCGTACGTGAGGTTTAGGCGGTCCGCGCACGCTGAGAGCGGAATGTATCATCTTCATTACGGTTATTAGTGTTTCTCAGAAGCTCAGGCATGTTCGAGGATGAATTGGTCTCTATGAATCTGTAGCTGTACTTATTATGAAATAAGACGGTGGAGCGGAACAATGTGAATTGATTAAAATAATTATGGAACGGAGGGACACATTTATCACCAATGCTGATAATTGTAAATGAATTGAGAATAATTCCTCAAATCAGAGCATCGTTTTCCATAAGATTTGATAATTCATTACGAGAAACTTATTATATACCTGGAGAGCTGGAAATAAGTCCTCCTAATCAATCATCCAATTTTGAAAGAGTATTCATTGAAATGTATGCGCGGCCAACTTTTGAGTGAGTAAAACGAGACGTGTACATTTTGCAAACGTAAGCTTTATAATGCTGAAAGTAAATCCAAAGTATACAGATGATAAGTATGATAATATTTTTACAGAATAGACAGGTTTTGCGGAATTAGCATTTATATTCAGTAGCCTTTGGTAGACAATGATTTTATTCAGCATGGAATGCATCCTTGAAAATGAAATCCCTTATTTTTTCGATGCAGCGATTCATATAAATCACAATGACGGCAGTCTCTCTGAATTGGCTTAACCCACGCAATATCTGAGCGAGTTATTCTTCCACGAGATACAGAAACATCGAAGAGAAAAATAAACCATCCTTAGGTAAACATTAACCGAGCCACGAACAATCACACGGCAGAAAGGTTTTCCTCGACACTAAAACGTAAACAAAAGTTTTCGAGCTCCAATTACCCAAAATGGAACATCCATACGTATGGAGAGAGAGAAACAGCAGGAGAAAGAAAAATAAGCGATTGAAAGCGCGTGGAGATGGACCATTTAGAGCTACAAAACAAAGAAGGCATAAAAATAAAGTGTTTTTATTTTCCCTTCCCCAAGACACTGAAAGGGGAGAAAAAGAAATAAGACATTCGTGTCCCTTCACCAGCCGTGTCCCTTTAGGATGCCATCGTGATGTTCGGAGTGATTCACAATAGAATCTCTTCTGCTAGTGGAGGATATAGCTTTGTTCTCCACCCGCCCTTCCCCTCAGCAAATTAGAAATGATGACGGAGCATTATGCAAGAGACAGATTAAGACGTCCTTGCTTCGGGAGAGCGATCCTTGTGAAAGACGCCTGTTAGACGTAGTGATGGAGCATCACTATCTGGGAGAGACTGGGCTACAAAACACCAGGTATGCGAGAAGAGGTATGCATGAGAGGTTGTGATGGCAATGTGGAACGAAAGAGTTTTCGGCAAAGCGGAAGGGAGAAGCTAGCTATAAGTGGCGGAAGGAGTTTCCTAGAGGTGCTTTGAGGTTTAAATGCTGGGTTGCACCACCAATCAAGTATCTGCGAGTGATGGTTGAAATTAATTATGTAAAACGACCTGTTTCTGAGTATTGTAGTACAGGGAAGTCGACATATTCTTGTCGGCTAACCAAAGAGTTTCGCTCTATGAGCTCCGTATCTCGACGAGAACACCGAGTATATAGCATCACGAGATATATTCTATGGTATTGCTTAATTTTACTGATGTATAAAACAAGGTCCAAACCTTCGCATTAGGTCTTGCAGAGGACTCGGGCAGGTAGGTATCTCCACTTTATTACAAAATATTAATAATTCACCTGAAATCGTTATTTTGATTATCTTGTTACAACGACATACAAAGGCAGTGAAAGTCTCCCTTTTCAAAATGATCTCTGAATTTTAAATTACCCTTCATGATTTACCATCCTTCATAATAGAAAATTAAACACAGAAATCCCCCATACTATAGCAAAAGTACAATCTGTTTCACATTTCTAGTTATATTCAACAGAAGCGTACTTTGATACAGCAGGGGCATATATATCTCTGGATACCTACATCGGGGTACGAACATCCACAATAACGAATTAAAACAAAAATTTACCTGTCTTGATTTCATCCGTTTCCTCGTTTCTCTGAATTCCATCTCGAATTTCTCATTACTTGGATTTGTGTCTGAAGCAGGGACGGATCTAGAAAATTGCCGGAGGGTGGGGCCAAATTCGTCAAGAGGGATGATTTAAGACATCCGTATGAACTCGCCTACAGTGAACTTTAAAATAACAATCCATCATGATGGATGTACTCGTAGCATGTAGTTTTAGTCGAAAATTTTCTGAATCTGATTTTAATTCAAGATTCACATTAGATCATAGGCAAATTGCTAGTACAACTAAAGCATGAGAGCTAATGCAACAACAGTCCAATGATCTGAATAGATACTCAAATAAAATATAATCTCCAACATATACAAGATTTAAATGGATTCTAGGCAGTGGTGTACCGAGAAACCAAGGGAGCCCTCCGTCAAAAAATAATACGGGGAACCTTAAAATACAGATGGGGGATCTTGGATTGCGGAGGTTACGGTGGCCCAGATTATAGGGTATTAACAGTTCAAAAGGGCAAGAAAGGATATCTAAAGCTAAAATTATTACTCTGTAAATAATAATTAGAGTTAAAGAAGCCATCTATTGATAGGGCAATGTGACTCATTGACTTTTCTCAAACATTATTTCGCGTAATTATTCCCTTCTATTCTTACTGACGCGTCATCATGATTCAAACCACCATTCTAGTACCCACGTGTAGCTCTTTTAGAAGAAGATAACTTCATAAATAAGATATTATTTTGCCTTCACAGAATCGGAATATTTCATTAGAGGAAAAAGTAATAATAGGTAGCTTATGGAGAAAGGTAACCAGAGTCATCATGCTTATGGGTTATGTTGCAACTATTCTTCAAATTTTTAACCCATATTGCAGAGGTGTATAACCCATGGCCCGCGGACCTCATGCAGTCTTATAACGTATTATATAAGACCCGCGGCTGTTCTGGGTGCTTGTAAAAGAGCTCACAGAAAGACCAACGAATGCATCATTTACAGGAAATGAACTTTAATGTCTAAAATATTTGTGCTCAGAAACCATTTTAGGCAATTGAGGTCTTAAGTATCACATTAACAGAAAAAAAGAAGTTAAAATGTCTTAATTAGTTTTCTATCAAATATTCAATGATTTTGAAGTTAAGTTTCGAAAAGTTTTGTTAAATTTAATCAAAAGCAGAATTATGATTCTTATCAGATTTACGTATATGTCAATTATAGAGTCAATCAAAGACGCATTAAGTTACTCAAAATAACGAAGTTACTCATGTGCTAATTTTTTAAATGTGTACCGCAGACGTGAAAAATATCTCTGATGCGGCTCCTCTATTGGTAAAGGTTGTGCACCTGTGAAATAGAGGATTTGAGAGTACGAAATTATACGAAAGGTTTAAGATGTGAGGGTCCGGTGAGTTCATCTGTGACTTTCACTAATCAACTCTGGGCATAAAGGGATCTTTTTCTTGGATTTAATTAAAAGCGCAGAGAGAAAGAAAGTGAAGAGGGGCAAAGGGATAGCTCGGGGCCATTCAATTGCCCATTAAAGGAAATTTCGGCGGAAAAATCTCAAGTAGTAGGAATTGAGAAATTTGGAGTGAAGACCCCACTAATTGGTCATCGAACTTCCCTCGGTTGAAAATTATTTGATGGCAAAGAACAACTGTTGGCAAACTCAGGTTCTCAAGCTATCTGTGGCTCATTTGTTAAGTCAATATGGCTGTGATGTAGAGCTCGGAATAAGTAATATAGTCCCATTCATAAAATGAGCTATTTCGTAGTAAAAACTTCACCACAAAAATGCGTTTGGTAAGTAAACTATCTTCAGGTGTACTCTCTGATTTTAAATCTAAATATGTCCTTGAATAAATAACACTTCCACGCAATCCAAAGTTGTTCTCCGCCGTTAAAAAGCTACGTTCCGATTTTTCATTTTGTAATGAAATAAATGTCGGAAATTTCTCGCCTAACATAAAATTGCAGAATTTAAACGATGCCTCTTTATCTGTAAAATATATTTACGGATCAAGAGTAATATTAAGATCACTTTATAAAATTACGCCTGATAATTTTAATTCTATGACCCTTACAGTTACATGCGGATGAAAAGCCAAGTATAAAGCATGATGAAGGTATCTCAATTAATTTGAAAGCTAAGCTAACAATAGAGGAGTGTAGAAGATGCTCGCTTCCATCAAAATAGAACTTAAAAATACCTCTGTGGGTTTTCGAATTTCCAAGTAAGCCATCAAAAAGATAGGATTTCTCGAAGGACGTGTCGGAAGAATGACTTGAATATATTCTGCAAAACTGCACATTCAGCTGTGAACCTTTATTCTCACCGGAGTTCTGAAAGACATAAAGAGAAGCAAAAACTCCAAAGAGGACGTTTCAAAAGTAACTTCTTTTCGAAAATGGCATTCATTTCTTGATTGAGAAGTCTCTTTTCGTCGAGTTCGTCCAAGATTCTTTAATATCGCTTCAAAGGGTATCTTTATTAATGGGATTAAGTCACAGCGCACACAAAACATGATGAGTGGATTAATGACTAATTTTCTCGCGAATACATCCGTGGGAGAGGGGAAATGAATGCGAGACCACAGAGATGGGATGAGTAGCAAACAAAAGGAGATGAGCAAATTGCTCGCCATAAAGCAAACACGTTATCATGACGACCGGCTAACTCATAAAGCGAAACTGTAACCACGGGTTTTGGAGCGTATTTACCTTCGCTTTCAATATTCTGCGGCAATTATTATCCGTGGATGCTGACGAGGGATTTCTCAATGTACGAACGATCAGAATCTCGTTTTCCGCGAAAAAATGAAGCAGATTGATGATGTTCGTTAACGTTTGTATATCTAACTGAATCACGAGAGATAAGCTATTTTCGGTCCTAAGGATGGAACTTTTGCTGATACCTTCCGTGGATATTCGGGAAATTTTACTTTCTTAAAAAAAGAGCTATTAATGAATTTTGAATTCATATCATTTCCCTCGCTATCTGGTTTGAATAGATAATTTCCACCACTTAAGGTATGGCTGAGAAAAGTGTTTTTGTAGCCATCAAACGAATAGTTCTATCCTTTGGTGAAATCTGGCTGTAATATTTTTCCGGGAAATTACATACTATCAGAATATTATGAATTTGATAAAGTTCAAAAATAAGGCATTAATTTCGTCATGATGAATCATCTTGAAAATGGAACAAGAAGTCTTCTCCTCCTCACCAAAAGTTCTCACAAAAATTTTAATTTTGGTGTTTCCAGTTTCAATAATTTCTCATCATCAGGCCATCGTTATGTCGCGACGACATTAGGGAGCTTTGTGGGAATTTAAATTAACCGATTGAAAGGGTATAACACAAATTTTATTGTACCTGCCGTTCCCCTGTCCGCGAGTCCTAATTCCCGGTGGCCCTTTGAATAGCTGGTGGTGGCTTCGACCCCCCGACCCTCCGAGAGCAGTGCACGGCGGGGATACCCAAACTGCGGTCTCTGGTGGACCTCGGCCAACCGAAGAAGGCCCAGAGATTGGATACTGATCCCGACGTGCACCCCCTGATGGCGTTGACCCCCGATCCACAGAAAGCAATGCACGGCGGGGGCACCCAAATTGCGGTCTCTGGTGGACCTCGGCCAACCGAAGAAGGCCCAGAATTTGGATATCGTCCGACGTGCAATCACTGACTGCTCCCGAGCCCTCCGATCGCGGGGTTTATATGGTAAACCCTTATCGCGGCCCGGACTTCTTGAGACTACTTCACCGCTAGCTTGGCGTCCTTTCCCACTTCAGGGCGGTATGACACGTGGGGCCCGAAAACAAATTCGTACTCATCCGCCCTGCTCCCCTTAAGATAGGAGTTATCCTCTTAAGAAGCGATAACAGTTGTTTTTGAAGCCATTAAGAAGCGATAACAGTTGTTTTTGAAGCCATCCACACAACAGTTATAACAATAAATCGTTGAGACGGGTCGCTCCAAAAAGTAAAGCTTGTGGTATGGAGGATATAAAACATTGTCTTTAATATCCCCGAAGAAACAGTTAAATTACATTTAAAGCTATTAACGAGGAATATTAAGAGCAGATACGATGATTAGTCAAATTAATGAGGGCGATTTAATTAACTTTCTCAAGATCAATAAAATTGCGCATTTCATTTTCCTTCGACTACGATATAATGGGTATGGGGAAAATGAGACAAAATGGTCTAATGCAATTTCCCAAAATAAAAATAATTATAATCAGTCAACTAAGAGTAGAAAATGCGGTCATTTTACAGCATCTGATTGCTCCGAAAACGTAGTGCTTGAAATGTAAATACCATTAAAGCTGATTGGAAATCGCGCACCTGTCTGTGATCGTTTAACTTTTTACTCAGATAATTCACCGGAAGTGTAGCAAGCCGTGCTCCGAGTACAATGTATTACTCAAGGTAATTTAAAAAAACGAAGAACTGGATTGAAATATCCAAGAAAATCAACGAGAGGCAGTCTTTTTTCTCCCTCAGGAGAGAAAAGTAGAACTGCCGTTGAATTGTGCCTCCCATTCATTCCGTGCTGCGCTGAGGTCGACACTCCAATCGCCAGAGGTCACACACCTCCCGTCACTCCACATACATAAACGCAGAAACACAGACAAGGTGGTCCCGCGACTACAGAGAGAGCTACTACTCTCTTTCATCAGCTTCTCGTCTTTCTTTCCACACTTCGACACATCTTTTGTCTTCTTCCGCTCTGTTTGTCTCTTCCACATCCGCCACTCGCAACTGGAAGAGGGTCTAGGAATCCCATACGCTTAATATTAAATAACACAGTTATTCCAAGAAATTTTTTCGCTTGTTTAGGCCGAATGAGAAGTTATATACAAATACTTGTATGCACGACCAACCTCGAAACTTGAAGGAAATATCATTAGACTCAAATACAGTTGAGAGCAATATCAAGAAATTCCGAATGACGAAGAGTTAACTTAGATGACTTTAAATTTCTGGAAATATAAATATTTTCATGCTAGAATGCAGTCAATAAGGAACTTCCTTAAGTTTGGGAGGATATTCACAAATGGTTTTTCGTTAGTAATACCTGAGATTCTATATACTTCTCTACTTGCTTTTACCATTTTTGTGAACTTGTATACATCAATGATTGGATTGGGTACTCTCCGAATGTTTGGTAGAATATAGAAGTTAACGAAACCAATTATGAATAATTAAATCAGAATGAATCTCTAAAAATATGAGCAAGGCTAGAGGGTCAAACATTAATTTTCTCTTCCGTAATGTAACGTTCTCGTTCCGCTTACCTTTCATTACATATTCCGTCTATTGTATAACATTAGTAGCCTCAAGACACATCTGCTAATCGTGTAAGTTCGGAAAAGGAACATTATGTATGTACTTAAGGTTAATTATATCTCCGGGGTAATTTTACGAGGGAAGTCATAACTTGGATAATTAAAGCATTTGGTGTCGTCGGCCTTTCCCAAGCTTTTCTTATACCTTTTCCATTTTTCAGACTCCGATCGTCCGTGTTGCTTCATGAGCATTATGGTCGTGGGTAAGTAAACTAGAATTCGCTCTCTCGAATCAATCTTAATATCGTTTTATTCGAGTGTATCTGAAGTTTTAAATTAAAGGACAGCAGCGCTAAATTTAGATTCTGCTTGTATTTCCAATCAAGCAAAGGTTGTGCGGAGGAAAATAACTTGGAGCACTAAAGATAACGAAACGATCGTAATAATCAGCTCAACAGTTTCGGTTCCTTCCTACAAACTTCCCTCCTTTTATAACACGCCGATTTCAGGCTTTCTCCCCCAAATACATTTTACTCACAACTTCCCCGGGTTTCCTCCTTTATTTTCTTCACCCTCTTCCACTTTTTCACGTCTTCTTTCCCTCTTCTCTCCTTCTTACTTTCCTTCTCCCACCCCAATCTTCCTTCCAATTCCTCCCCCTCGTTTTATCTCCCGCGCCGACCACTAGATGGCAGTCTTAAAAAGGGGAGAAAACTCAACGCCACCCTCTTCCCTTTCCACTTAACCTTACCCACAGCGTGCATACCCCAACCGCCGTGACTATCACCCCAATCCTTGGCTGCGTTACGAGAGTCCAAACCCTAATGATGACGCGTAAAGATCTCCTTCCTTCATTCCCCTATATAAGCCAGGAAAGAGGGTTGACACAGTGTTGCCAAACCCTATCCGTCATCTCTGCAGATGCATTCGTCATTCGTCCAAGAGGATGTGAAGGTCCGCGCGGAATGAAAGGATGCGGTCGGTGCGCAAGTGTGGGTGAAGGGAGAGAAAAGCAAAGGTGTTTCCGGGTGAAATGAAATCTGTGGAGTAGCTATCATTCACACGGTCGGGAATGTAACTTAAAATTGCGGAAATAAGCTATTTTCAATGAGCAATGACTTGACATCGCTGGTAACCGGGAGTACTCAAAAGTAGAATGCGAAATTGCCTTTACGTTCACCTTCTTAGTTTCTTCGTCCGTCAGAGACCACTATCATTCCTAATGAATGCACATCTCTTTTTAGGTCTTCATTCACAGCGAATTTATAAAAAAAAGAATGAATATTGGGTGGTTTATGAAAATTTATCTAATAATAAAATAGAAAAAGTCCCCTCAAACTTTCATTTCTTAAATCACCTTCTGACACTTAGATCGATCTTTCATTGTTTTATGATAATACTATTTTATCATATAAATTGTATTCAAACAACTTCTTTTTCCATTGACTCGGATTTTTTGCAAAGGAAGGGAAAATTTGTTTCCTTGCATAACAAGCGAACGAATCTGGGTAGACTACAGTATAAAATGAATCAATCAAAGGTCGAGTGCTTAAACAAGACAGGAAAAAAGAAGCAACGGCTTACTATCATAATGAACCAGCAAAAATGAACAAATGATAAATTAAAATGTTAAGATGGATATTTATTTCCAGAATTTTATTTACTTACAGAATATTGACCACGATAAATTTTAATAATCCAACTGTAGTTAGATACAGTATTTATGAAAATCTTTCCTTCCTAAAAGGAAACATTTTTAAATAATAAACATAAACCTTCAGTCACCTGAAACCGCAGTAGTGCATATAACAGGCATTTACAACTGTCAAATGAACAAAATTCGAAAAAATAAAGCTCTCTGAAATGTTTCTCGCTATCTCCTGAATAGAACGGAGAGAAAATCACTTTAATTTTAACTATTTAAAAAGAAGGATACATCTTAAAATTGCAACAAATAGTTGGCTAATATCTATAGTTAGATAAAGTTTTCATTAGGAATTTTATGATTAACCCCCATGGGTCACAAATCATCAACAACACTTAATATCGTCAATTTAAATAAACAAGGCGTATAGAACGTATCCATGCAGAGATCATTGACTCAATATACGATTTTAATATTAACGCTGAAACCATCATCAAACTCTAATCTTTATAGCCATTTAGGAGGGGTTATTCGTCATTTTTAACTCGAAGGAAAACTATAGATTTTCAAGGAAATGATAAATGTGAGAAAATCTCATCAAAATCTTTGTTGTCAGAATGTTTTTGGTGATTTTTTTAAGAAAACGTATTAAGAAGGAGGTTTTCAGAGTCATGGTCAGAACTCACGATAATTTTCTCCACCTATTTTTATTGCTGTCTCAACCAAAATAAAAAATTTCTTGGATGCAAAAATAAAGGAAATAAGGACGTACAATGGTTGATATAAATTTATATTACGATTGAAAAACAAACCGTAGCCCTTCGATAATTCAGTGTTCGGTGATATCTAATGAGAATTTTAGGGGATATAAATATAAATTTATCCGAATGCAATGATTCTATAATTAATTAAAATATGGGTATATGTTTAAATAAAATCGGAAGATTAAATACTGATAAAATATGCATCTTAGAGAGCAGAATATATGGAAAGGAAACGTATTAACTAATGGTTCTCGCAATTGACAAACGGAAATTTTTTACAATGGGCAGAAATGATAAGTATAATTCCTCTTTATAATTGCAGAAAATTTAAAGATTTATAACATAAAGAAGAACATTAACGCTAAACATAGTACCCGGTGAAGAAGAAAAAAGTACAACCCATTTACGAAGAGAAGATAAGCTATCTAGATAACAGATACCCGAAAACTTTCGTGGTCGAAAAATGGTTCCCATGACTTTTCCGTCATCTTTAGAGGGATAATTAAGTCACAGGAAAATCAATGACTCGGCAAATATAAAACCTCTCCATAGAGTAATACAAGGAGTCTATATACTTTTTCTCCTTCGTCCCGACTTGGGTGGAAATCCTCCACGCTACATTGCGTGACTGCTTTATCACAAACCCAACACATAGACACACGCATTCACATGCTGCTGGAAATTATTCCTTGTCGCAGGCACGCACCGACGAAATATAAAATTATTTTACTTCCACACAATGTCGCTATCGATAAGTTCCCCGGGGAAAATGTTAAGAGATAAGATCCGATGTAATCTATTTCTTCTTTTTTATAAAGTCCGACTTAACGATCGGATAAGGACGATACTTTTTGACGTGGTTCGACAGGACCCATTGACTAACTTAATCTCATCGATTTAGCCCGATCGTAAACACATATCAGAAAAAAGTATATTAAAATTCCTTTTAATTCCCTAATACGACAATTTTACATCCATGAGTAATCTATTCTATACTATTGTAATTAAAAGAAGAGATTAAATGGTTTAAATATAAAGTGTAGGCATACGCTGCGTGAATTTTCCATATCCCGAAAAGCTTTACATAAAGGTTTAAAAAAGGTTTTACATACTATATCCTCATGCAAAGAATCTTTCGGATTGATTTAAACATAAATGCATATTTACAATAATGAGAAATCTCCTAGTTTTTAATTTTGTCAAATATTTCAAATTTCCAAACAAAAGACTGAATAGCACATATTTTTTATTTTGAATGGCCTCGAGATATAGGCTAGTTCAGTCTCATACCATGTTCCCCGGACTTACTTGCCTATAATATTTTGATTATAATTATACATCTGTAATTTATATTTAATTGCATTTAATGAATGTATGTATCCTGAAATTGACAGATTTTGGTGATACCTGGTGGAACTCCTTCATAATCAAACACAAAGAAAACTTACTATGTAGAGTCCATCAAACTTTTATTAAACGACCTAGGTTTCGTTACGGTGTAACATCATCAGGTGAAATTACCAGAAACAGACCATAATATAATGCCATGACTATATAATACGGTCTGTTTCTGGTAATTTCACCTGATGATGTTACACCGTAACGAAACCTAGGTCGTTTAATAAAAGTTTTGTGGACTCTACAAAGTGAGTTTTCTTTGTGTTTGACTATGTATCATGAATGATATTAAGGAGAATATCTTCAGTAAGTCAGTTGGTTAAACATTGTATTTAAAAACAGAAGGTTTTATTCCTTTATTTCCTTCAATATTCTAGAATTGAATTTTTTTTATCATTTTTCAGAAAATTAGCACATTAGATAATGACAATGTGATAATAGAATATGTATTACTGTATACTAATTTCGAAAATTCCATACTGAATGAATGAAAATGCATTAAAAATACTAACATATACACTTTTATTATTTTATTAAATTTATATATTCATAAGTCAGGCAAATAATTCCTTTGAAGCAACGTTACTTGGCCCAACATAACAAAATCAAATTCCGTGCCAGAGGAAGACAAGGGAATATCGGTTATCGCCTCTTCACAAAGACTTCCATAGACATCCCCACATTTCCGTGACGAAAATGAAGCATACTTACACGCTTCTCGAACGAATAATATCAAAACACGTGAGAATCGATGTCCGTAAAAAGACCGAAGTCTTCGATCCTTAGAAATAAACGACGGCATAACGACACGATTGTAATCCTTTTTTTACCAAAGGAAAAAAAGCCTTTAAAATGTGAGAAGGGAACTCGTCCCCTCCACGCACCATTCCATTATTCTCACCACCTTTTTCCCTTTCTCGTGCGTCTCCTAACGCGCTTCTTTCGCGGTCCGCTCTCCTTTGCGGAGGCGCTGCGATCTCAGCTTTCCCCCGAGACGAAATGCAGAAGAGGAAGGAATGGGATCCGAGATGGAATATAGAGCCACTTCGGCTGGATGCAAAGAATGGGATTCGGATCCCAACGCTGCGGCATCGGCGCAGACATGAGAGAGAGAGGGAAAACGGTACTTTATTTGGGGCGTTCAATATCGTTCGGTGTATTTGCTCCGACGCGCGTATTCATATTTCTCGTCGGACGAAATAAATGTGAGAAAAGAATGCGAATGGGTGGAGGGATCGTTTACGGTTAGGATGGCGTAAAAAGACGAGTCAAAGAGTAAGGATCTGGAAATGACTCGGCGAAAGATATTGCTATCGGAGGAGGAGATACAAAAATGGCGGTTGAAATGCTCTGACACTGAAATCCTTATCTGGAGAATTTATAGCGTGGAGAGAGAATATTTTTATGAGACATAAAACACTTTGTAGTACATTAGGTCACGATCGGAATAATACGAATAGGTATTGAAATTTGGGAGTGATTCATGATCATAGGGGAAGACACGAGACTGAGCAAGGCTGTGATTTTATTTCAGAATCATACTGGGAATTCACGCGAAAACTTTCATGAAAGAGATCATATGAGCCTGCAATTTCAGCAAAATATTATACTACTATATTTCAGCAAAATATTATATTATATTAACAGAGATACTGGTTTAATAAAATAATTAAATAGTTTGAAAATGATCACTTTTCAAATTAATATTAACTAAAATTCTCAAACCCATCCGATTCTTCTCTCGGCCATACATAACAAAGGAAAGAATAAAATCCATTAGATATCGATCCAACCATCGACAGAACCATCAAATGTCGCTTATTTTTAGTGAATTGAATTAATAAATCAAATTTTTAATCTTCAGTTACCTGAAAATCGATAATGCGAATGAAGCTCCGTCAATAGATTGATATGAATTAAATAACATTTTGCTTTGAGATTTCAACGTTTAAGTTAACCGAAAGTGTTTACACGATTCTTTGAATGTTGGTAAATCATAAAATATTGTATATGGTCGAAGCTAATAATCAATGATAAAAATTTGATATGTGGGCGTTACAGTCACCTGTTTAACCTTGGAAATTATAAGAATCGAAGCTTATTACTTAAAGTTGCCAGCTACTCCGAAAGAATTTTAAATGCGAAAGCACAATACCTTCCTCGAATATTAAATGGATAGGAAGATTGGATACAAAATTAACACTCATATATCGCCTTTAAAAGCTGATACCAACCCCAAATCCATTTTAGCGAAGTAAAAATAACAGGTGACGCCGGCAATGACCGGCGGGGTGAGGAAATAAAGTAACCTTTCGAAAGATAAATAAAAACTCCCTTTATAAAAACAAAATTTATCTCGAGACAGAAGGGTGGAGGGGAAAAAGGCTTTATAGGAACAGAGATAAGGCCATAATGTGTTGCGGCATCGCTCACGCCGAGGCTGAAAAAATGCGAAATGTAAATAAAATCGTCATTCTGTAGATAAAGATAAGGCGAAGAAATACTTTAAGAGTTAGCCGCCCAAATTCTTGCAAGCCAGCCATTTGAGGTTACCCAATTTCTGCTTTTGCCTTTTCAGCCTATCCAGCTTTCATCCAGATGATAAGAAACCTGCGTTCTGGAATAAGGAAAAGCAACGCCCACTATCTCACGGCCATTCTTCCGTTAAATTCAAGAACGCACTATGACAATGAAATACCTATTATTTCACGAGAAAATTTTTATTCTCTGAAATATATACTGATATATCAACAAATCATAAATTTCTAATTCACCGCTTTTCGTTATGACTCCAGAAGCACCAACGACGTATACAAATTAAATTGGCACTGGGTACCTGTTTGCTCTTCTTCAAATCTTAACACATATCGTAACGATTCTGCAAATGATATAATGAGTTTTACATATTATTTCCATGGCAATCATTTTGTGGTAGTATAAATATATTAAAAAATTCCCTATCGAGTACGTCAAGTGCAGATATTTTATCCTAAAGTATTCTCTAACATAAGCATGGAGCTTTGACCCCATAACGAAAACACATACATACATTCGGGCCGTAAATCAAAATCCTTGCCAAATCTTCTGGGAAGCCATGAATGAGCGAGTATTGCCAAGAATACGTTGAATGCCTCCTATCGTTAGTTTGATCAATTAAAAATTGCAGCCGGGTACCGACGCCATTCGATATTCACTCAATGTTTTACAGGCCCTTGCGCGCATCTTGAATATGTTAGGAAGAGACAATCAGTTGGTCCAAAGAGATTTTTAATGCGAAGAGGGTAATTTCCTTCGCACAGCGTACTGGATGTTGTCCTCCTCATTTTCTCTCTCTTTGGTCTTCTCCCAAATCGATCATTACATTAATGTCTCTCGCCTTACCACGACTTAATTCCTCAGAGCCACTTGTCCATTCTCCCGTTGAAGTCTCCCATAATATCAGACACGGTCGACGAGACAGCAGTCAAAGCGAGTGTTGAACCATTCGGAGAAATACAAATGCGCTCCTCTCCGATACCTCACCCAGATATGAGGATCTTCCCTCTATCCGATGGACTCCGCCTTGAAGGCAAATGAGGTCACGTACGGATCGACAAGTGGACTTTCCGCACAAAGAAACCGAAAAAAATCTGGTATTTTTTCGCCTTTTTCTCGATTCCATCGACCACTGGGCGCCGCCTCAAAGCCGCCACCACACCCTCACAAAATAAATCCGATAAACATTACACGGGCGCACCTTCTGCGACGCCCGGCCACCTATTCTTTCTCCTCTCAACATTTTTATTTAAGGGAGAAAAAGAAGAGATATCGCCAACTACGCCACGATGCATATCCAAGACAAAACGCCCACAACAAGTGGAAACGTGGTTAAGAGATAAAAAATAGTTGGAGGATGGTGGACGAAGTCCTTGGCATGTAATGGCGCCGTTTCCAACCCACTCCTCATTTTCCTTCTTAGCAAGTGAAACATTTTCCAAGAATAATTCCAAAAGGCAGGGTGCGATACCAGGGTATATTTTATAGCTGCACACATTTCGCGCAAGGTTAGATATTGAAATTAAGCGGGAACTCGAGCTTAAGGATCAATTTTGTAACCGTTGCACCGAAAGAAGATTTCCTCCGCAAGATTTCTTCATCAAATACAAAACGAGTTAAGAATAGGCTGATGATGATAGTCACGAATGTAAACAAACATGGCAAATTAAATTTAAAAGCCATAACAACCCAGATAGAGAGCGAAATTGGAAGAAATGGAAATAAAGAAATATTTATAGAAAATAGTTACAGGAATAAATAAAATTATAGAAATAATGTGGTTGAATCAACCTCTGCAATTCTGTGAATGTGATGTTTAAAGATAATTTTGTCAAAATATATCTTAAACATCGTTTAAAGAAACCTATGTTCTAAGAAACCTAAACATTTAGTCACCAATATTTCTGTATGTATAGAAATAGCAATTTAAGATGGAAAAGGGCTATTTTCGTAAAATGAGATAACTCAGAATAACATGAGATACACTGAAAGCTGTAGGTGTACCTAAATTCACGAAGATTTTGTGAATAATTGTATTAACAAAGTTAACGAGACTAAAAACGAAACTGATCGCCAAAATATAATTTAAAAAGTTTTCCGTTTACAATTTCGCTAAGCATGAGTCTCGTATTGATCATTTGATTCGAAGGAATATGGTGCCTCAAGCAATGGCCATTCGAATCTATAAATGTGATCCTGTAATGAAGTAACTCAAGAACATCGAAAGGCTTTATAGAGATTGTAAAATATAGTGGAAAAGATAAGAAGTATAATCTTTCAAAATATAGGAGTTTTGTGTTCGTTAAGTCCTTCAAGTAGTGTATGATTATGCGTGCATAAAATATAATTCGCTATTTCTTGTAGCAATATATTTATTTCTGATGATCAAAGAGTTTACTGAAAATACTTATGCTATCCGATTTCTGGCAGTGGTATTACGAGTGCATAACTCAGAGGTGAAATAAGCGGTTCATAAAAAGACATTGATGTTTGCAAAAACATAGACACGAAAAATCAGGAAGAACACACTAGTTTCCGCTTTGATGTATCAGAATGCTTTCAGTCACGCCGCCTGAAATGCATCTGTCATCTCTATATAAGGCTTTCACTCTTCATTCGAATGCTGAGTGAATGTGAGACCTTCTTTCCCCGTTTCCTTGTATTTCTGCACACTTCCCATTTCACACGCCCGCGGCGTAACCAATGGGATTTGAGAGCTCTAAAAAGATTCCAATTTACGTTTTGATGAGGTCCCTGAGGAAGAGAAGAGAGGTTTTTATATGGCGAGACACGGGATAGAGAATGGAGACGGCGAACTCGATATGCAAATGTAATCATCTTATTTCTCTAGTCCGAATTACGAGATTTCTTCCTCAACTGGAATAAAACTTTTAGAATACCTTAAAAGCGTCTTAAATTCACTTCCGAAATTGAGTGGAAAAAAGATCAATCCTCTAGGAAGTCAAAAAGGTGGATGGATTTACAAAAAGTTTTCGGGAATATTAAGCTATCTTCATCTTCCCTCTTAGAAGCTGATATAATCTATCAAGGCGAATATACATACAGTTAATATTTCTTTATCAGGTCTGATCTTTCCAAAAGAGGAATTCCGGAAAGATTAGTATAAACCGAAAGCTTTTACAAGCAGAGGAAAACACATAAAAACACTAATATCTAGTGAAACACAAAATGGAAGGGATAACTTGAACATCTATTATGATTTTCTGCAATATTCTCATTAAAAAAGTCTCCAAATAAGAAAATTTAGCGAAAAAATGCCAAATTTAATCCGGGATAAATCCGCGAAGGGCTGACGGCATGAAATCTCAAAATAGACTTTTCTCGGCTTCTCTTAAGCTTCCTAAAATAAGACTCGCAGCTTATGAAACTAATGTAAGCAGATAAAGACGTCCTACGACATGAAATTTCTGAAAATTCTCATTTGCCTAGAGACGAGCCTCTCGCATAAATAAAGACTCACCGAGTTTTTACTATCTTAGAAGAAAGTCTCCTAAAACCAGAATGGATGGAAACGAGGCTGGTAAACACGGGTAGAAATTTCTTAAATGTGACGCAAATTACGTTGAAATAAATACAGTACGTCCCTGATGTGGTAATGAAAAACTTGTCAAAATCCGGGAGGAAACCTCTCACCAGGAGAAAAAGCAATTCATCAATTTTCTCCGGATAAAAACAAACTACAACCCGGAAACTAAACTTCCGACCGTTATAATCTCATCCACAAAACTTCTCGCAGACTAAACTCGATAACGGCCAATTCTTTCCCTCTGAAAAAACCCTTAATTTCATAATCTTTCCCCAGTGGAAAACTTTCCTCCATTACACCCAATTTTACACGTCCCCTCTTTCCTTCTATGCACGTCCCTATTTTCTTTACTCCCAGATAAAATTTACGTCAAGGTATATTTGTACCTATAAACGTCATATATAAGCTGTCACTGAAGCATCGTTTATTTTCCTCTATTCATCCCTTTTCCTCTTCTTCTTCGCTCCATTCCTCTCCCGAAAACAAACTCACAGTGCCTTTCCTCTTATCGCATTATTTCGATTCTAGAACTACCAGAATTCTATTCCTTCCCTTTACATTGACACCTCGAGGATAAGGGCGAAACGCACTACCTCAATCGCCCAACGCCAACATTGAGCGTGGCGCCGTATAACAGCCTCGTTAGCGCCAGGGTTAGGAAAGCTCCTCCCAAAATCCGTCGATGTTCCTTCTTCGCAGACATTCCCCATCTCGTGTTCAATTCTAGATGTTCGCTCTTATTCTCTCCTGCGGCTTACCCCAAAATACTTAACGAGTGTGAAATGTGTCTTCCAATATATTTTTTCTTTCGTGTTCCTTACGTACATCAAATGAATTCAAGCCTATGCAATGTATAGACGAAGTATATGCTATAAATGTGAAATTATAACCATAAAAATGAAGGTGTTTATCTAAATTTCGTCATCGTATCACTTCAATTCACAGGAAATCTTCAAGAAAATTTTAAAATATTTTCCACCATAACCTCAAGGCTGGTTACGCCTCATCCAAACTATGAATACTCCACATTAAATTACGAAAAGTTATATTAATAATTTGTATAGAAAATTTACAGAATTAAAATGGGTATGTAGCGTATTAATGAAGAAAATATTACTATAAACGTCAAGTACGAAATGATGGGATTGTACAAGAAATTTATTTCCATTTCAAATGGAGAGAGAGGTAAGAGAAGATGCACGGCCGATAAATCAGACCAAAATAATATGACCAAAGTAATACAGAAAGATATCCCAATATATAATTCGCTCATTATGGAAGTCAAAGACGGTTCTTTGAAGAGAGAAATGCAATCAAGAAAAGAATTTTAATAATGAATGTGGCAGGAGTCGTTAATATCATCATCAAAAAGCGCTATAAGAAATGAAAAAGACTGGAAAACGTAGCTTACAGAAATATACTCATAAATAGATTAGCGTAAATAGATTTCTGTGAAAAGAAGGGCTGGAATAGAAAACACGATAATCTGAAACGCATATACCTGGAGAATCTGCGATAATAGGAGAAGACGGTTAGAATTTGCGACAGTTTAACAGCAAGAGTGTTAGTTGGACAAGACATACGACAATATACGAACTTATATAACTTCCCAATACCGTAAAAGACAGCAAAAAGTGAGACTTCGAGGCGCGGAATGATATACTTTTCCAAATGTTGTGTATACCCTACTTCGCATTATTGATTTTCCATGTCATTCAACGATATAATACGAAAAATACCAATGAAAAGCTAGTACAAAAACTCTCTCGCGTTGGACTTCAATACATATATTCGAATGGCATTGAATGGCTGTGAAGTGCAGTGGTCTCCTTATTTCTTCGTCCTTCCCATGACCTCCTCTTGTTCGCTGAGAGGAAGACGATCCCTCGAATCAAACAAAGAAAGCCCGCATGGGAGTGGAGAGAGGACTGAATAGAGTGTACTGAAGAGGAATTGTGATGCAAGGGGAACGGAAGTCATGGCGAGAAAGAGATCTGAATACGGAGCTACGCCCTTTTCAACTAAATTAACAAGGGGGTCTTAATATTCACATCATGTGCATACGTCCTTCATTACGTCTAGCTCACAAGTAATTGGTATACATTGAACTTCAGTCGTGGTAGGGCCATAATATAAGGCATAATAATGATGCTTGGAAGTATATTTCGAACTTAAGAATGGTGAATTTTTTAATTTTTCAAGAATTCCAAGTCGTAACAACAACGTAAAATTAGAAGTACTAGTAAAATATATTTAAATAATCTGTTTAGTTAGTGAATGTACGCAATCAACTGAGGTCCAAATGATTAAAAATAAATGCATAAAATTTTTAAAAATGAACTGTTCACTTTTTGATTTCATTCGTTTTATAGAATCACAATGAAAGGACTTCGTGGTGCTGAGGAATTTACGTAAATTAACATTAAGAACTATGAATTGAAAAATATTTATTATTCTTTTTACAAAAATCCTACTTTGAATTCAATACATGAAATTAGAAATAAATGAATCTTTAAATTTAGTTCCTAACTTAAGAAATATCAATTATTAGATAATGACGATTACATTTTATTCTGAGGTCAAACAGTTAAAATGATGTTTGTATACACAAGTAAAACGTTTTAGTTAAGATTCCGTTTGAATACATACCTTTAAGAACATGTTCCACACATGTTTGCGAATAAAAACATCGAACTTGTATATCAACTATATTTTTACTACGAATCTCTATGGTACAGAGACAATACAGTCAAAACTACAAATTTGTTCTACGAGACAAGCATTTTCCCAAAAGATTCCTTCTAGCCCTTAACCTTCATCCTTTCATCCTTTCCCAGTATCAAATGTCATCTTATAGTAAAAACCTTTTATTCCCCTTTGGAATCTTAGACTTTAGGTGTCACGTGATTCGTGCAGGACCTGCATCGCATCCCTCTCCGAATTCTTTCATTTAACGCTTCGCCAAGTACGACTTCTCACTCCTTTGGGTTCCCTTTTCCACTCTGATTATTTGCCCTTCTTTCTTCCTAATCCCGCCTCCTAATGTCGAGTTACTTTCATCCCAAGGCCTTATTGGCTCCGCGTCCCAACGATTACTTACCGTTGTTCTTCCGAATAAATTCCCTTTTCAAGTTTTTTCCTCTGTGACGAGACTTTCACACAACTACCTTCGTCTCTGCTATCCTCCTTTTAATCTCCCGAAATTCCTTTTCAGGTTTTTCTCTTCTGACCCATGCAGCTTCCTCTCTCAACGTGCTGGTATTAGCTAAAGGATCGTAATCAAGCACCAGATCGCCTTTCGAACATTTTTATTCTCCTTTTCTCCTCGGCAGGAATTTGAGGCATTTTCTATTCCTCTATACTCAGTTAAGCCGAAAGATATCATTCTGGCACAATTCATGAGAAGTAATTCAGGTTGCCATAGGTCTAACTATACGCAACCATATAATAAATTTAACACTATGGTATCCATAGTAAAAGTTAGGAAGGAAATTCATTGGCGAATTAAAATATCACACAAATCCTATACTCTTACTCGGGAACCCGATGATGATACGAAATATTTAGTGACAAAGAAAGTCATCACAAGAAAGTTAAGTTAAACTAAATTCATGACCTGCATACAGTCTATCTGATATAGTAGCAGCAAAAATATTTTAGGTCTCACCCAAATAAAAGATTTTAGAATAAAAAATAATGAAAATCCATCCCGGTCTTTCACTCATTTCTACTTAGAATCTATTAATACTCTGAAAACTAGCGTTTAGAGAGATAATTTTCGATCGCTCCCGAATAAATGCCTATGTTTCCAATTTCGACGAAATAAATGACGAAAAGAGATAAGAGCAGGGACCATTAACGAAAGGAATGAGTGTAATACTGTTGGACTTTGTGATGACCGGAGTCACTCCACCCGGCAACTATGAGAAAACAGTTTGCGTTCTCGCCCAAGATAAGGGCACACGCAGCCGCTATGTGTTTAAGCACTTAGGAAACAGATATTTCCTTTCATTTCGAGAGAGGAAACAGGAGGAGAAAAAGTCGGTCATATCTATAAGAGATTGTTTACATTCGAGGTGGCACATCTGCGCTGTGTCCTTTCTTATCGGAGTTTGAGGGCTAAATGAGCTTGACAAGCCTTACGAGTACCTCCTAGAAGCGAGATATTTTAAATCCATTATTCAATTAGCATATTAAAACGGTATTAGATGTCATCTTCTAACTTAAAACAGTCAAATTAAGTAAACAGTTACCTCATTATCATCTACGACGCCAAAATCCGCCATGGACTAAGAAAGAAAAACTTTTGAGTGTCTTCTTCTTTGGGATATAAATCAATTTCCAGCAACCAAATGCTTCCACAAAATCAGAGGAGGAATACAAAATTGGTTCAAGAATCTGGTTTCTTCCAAATGCATGTCAATATCCTCTTCTTTACGAACATAAGTAGGTTTAACACAAGTCTCGTTTTAACTGTCCTGGTTGTAATGCTTGGCCCTGAAGTAATTTCAGCTTTTCTGATTTTAAGAAAAACTTCCAAGGAAACTACAATGGAAGAGACAGAAATTTAAATTAGTTGCATTACTTAAACTTAAAATTGATAATGTAGTAATTTTGCACACATTTCCAGTGTCTAATCCGATCCGATAATGAAAATAAAATATAAATAGACGCTAGAACATGTCGTTTTAAGGAATCAACCTTTCCGAGAACAGTACACGATTATAACAGGCTGAAATTAGCTCAATCGTTCGGTGTTCACAACCCCTGCCACACGCTGAAACGCGGCTTGCGGTATTCATGTAGATGTCTTAAGGGCACAAGAAATTAACTCAGTCTATGTTTATGCAACATCCTGGCTTTATTCCGGTTTTTCCGGCTTTAAAATATAATAAGTCTCGGTTACGTGCAATGAGGATATGTTAACCTTGCGTATGAGAAACTGGAAAAATATGAGAAAAAATAAACGCCCTTAGCAATTATACTTCAACACTTAAATTAAAAATCTTCTGAAGAAAAAGCAAGCAAAATAAATATAAATTATCAATATTACAAAAAATGATTCTAAAATTAAACTCTTATACGCAATCACAACTATCCGGAAGTGGAGCGCTTTGGTATTCGAAGATTGGAAAAACATCCGTTAGCAAGACTGAGTTTCCCAAAATGTTACAAATATCGTAAAGGAATAGAATACCGGAAACTTTCTTATGAAAGCATATCCCATGAAAAAACTCTCAAACTTCTCCACGTCCTCCTCTATGTCATCCACCTATCTTTAGCTCTATTGATAATTCTTTCCTCCGGCTTTTCTACATAAATAACTTTGTACTACTTCCTCTTTGCTCTTTCCTTGTACATATATGCCTGTTCCATCTAATTTTAGCTTTATTATTCTCTACGAGTATTCCATCGTCTCCGCATAGATGCTGCAATTTCTCGTTCCGCATTTTCCATCTTCAGCAACTAAAAAATATGTTAGCATCATATGAATAACTATACAAATAGGGCTAATAATATATTATTCTTCGAAAAGAAAGTCATTTATCTAAGTTGTAGAAAATGAATTAGATATGGGGGAATTTGTTGAGGAAATATATCTAAAATTCTCCTTTAATATCAAAATTTATCATCCTAATTTTAACCCAGCCTAAGGTTGAAAGTTTTGGAATTAAAAATGGAATGAAAATTGGAATGGAATGGAATAAAGGAATTAAAAATGAAAATCTGCTTGCCTTTATGTTATTAGCTGGATTTACTACCTACCTACCTTTGTGAAGAAATTCACCGAAATGTTAGGAGAATATTACTCTCAACTAAATTAAATTCCAGTAAATTTCGAATCTCACGCTTGCGTGAAACCAAACTCCACGACTGAATTCGTGTGACAGAGTCGTGTGTGAGGCGCCTTCGAGGCGGAGACGGATTATGCTAAGCCTTCCAACGATTCCATACTCGCGGAACCTAATTGTAGAACCTTGAACGAGACAGTTTGCTAAATATATTCTCGCTTATTTCGGATGAGAGACGATGGGGAACGTAGAGAACATGCAAGGAAATTGATACTGTTTGGTATAAATATTCCGAAAATGTTACTCGTGTGACATTTGCAATTTAGAAAAGATGGGTTTTTATCACATAGGATGATTTAAAATCCGAGAATTTCCAAACTAAAAAGTGAAAAAGTATGAAAAATTATGAAATCCTTAGTCTACTCAGCATACTGTTTTACCACCGGGGTAATCAATTTTTCTCTACAGCCCAATATAAAGAACGATAGCCTATTATTAATCCGATCATGGCATCTCAACATTAAATTTAATTTTCAAAACCCTGAATGGATAACAGTGTATAATTTTCAAGTCATTCTCGTATCAATAAGTAATTACGAGAATCTCGGATTATCATATTTTCAACACTACTGGTAATGGCTCGCAATTTTGGCTCTTTTCCCTGGAAATATTTCGCCGCGTATTTAGGAAAGCCGTAATTTTTCGCAGAAAAATAAGGAGCTTCCGGGGAAATTTTCAGGAGTTAATTCTCTGGCGTAGGCGAAAAGGAATGTCTCCCTCTTCCCAGGCAACTTTATTACTCTCCCGAAAAACAGAAAAATTAGGCGGAAGTGTTAACATAAATTTTGCACATTACGCTCGAGTCGCGAGCTATATAAGTAAACTTGATCAGAGAATATGACTTATTAATATATTTACGCTCTGTCAAATTTAGCAGTTATCGCTAAGAATTGGTACAATTGAAAAAAGTTTAAATCAGACTAGGCGTTCCATATTAGATACAATGAAATTAGAAGTCTTCTTATTTGCATTTATGGTATTGGGTTCATGAATAGATCTTTCTGTTTAATTCCACACTCTAACCTTCTCGTATTCCATCGAATTTGTATCCAACCAAAATAGATTCTCTTAGGCAGAGAAGCAATCCGACGCGTCAGTAATTATATACAGCTTTAAAAGAAAATAAATTTATAGTCTGGAAGCTTTAAAAAACACCTCTTTCAAATTCCAATAGATGAAACTATTCAACTGTAAACTGCAATGTTTGCGACAGAAAAATTAGGAAAGGAAGAAGACGAAAAAGCGGAAATAGCTCTTTTGCGGATTCTTGTGATATTCATTCCAAAAGAAATCGTTTCCCATGAAACGCCTCCACTCAGGCATTTAAGCAAATGAAAAGCTTGCTTGATTTAGCAAACCCATATCCGCACGAAAGATATTAATGAACGGACATAAATTAACAGTCGATTCATCATCCTGCTTGTTAGCCGGATAATATCTGGCGGTAAAAGTAAAATGCACAGCCATTAGAAAATTTCCCAATTAGCATTTTTTGCTACGTTCTGAATGAAGCAGCCCAAATATCCGAGCAGCTCTCTCCCAAATTACAATCACCAGGCCGCTTAGGGCCAAATTAAATTATATCGCAATAACGGAACCTTTTTAGTCCTATAAGAAACGAGGACTGGGAGTAAGCTTCCCTAAACCATTACCTTAATTACACGCCAGAGCTTTGGAACTCAAACACAATACGCATTTTACTGCCAAAAACGTTCCATCCCGTTATTAAAGCGCTCTCTTCCCGAAAAAAGCAGAATGACGGGCCGATCATCCCTTTCTAAAACCGTCTACGAAGCATCCAATCCAATACCCCTAATCCACGCGAAGAGCGAGGATCTATTTCCAACTGACGCGAACAAATAACTAGTTGTTACGAACCCATTCCATTAAAACGTTAATCCTTCCCTCGAAGAGGAAAAAATATATTAAAGACACGCGGAAATGACTCGAGTGAAAGCCGCTTCGAAAAGGGAAAAAAAACAAATTGAAAAAATAAGCGTTCGCGCCGTGGATAAACGTCATAGAAAAAAATACGCCCTCGCTGACACGTAAGGGAAAGGTTGGTGTTTATTTAAATTGGGAGGTAAACGGGAAACCCTCTCACTCCACGGAAACCGAAAAGGGAAGGGAGGAGAGAGGGAAAAAACCGAGCAACACAAGCGGCTAAAATAAGGGAGACTGATTAATTGGTGGGTGCCGACATTTCCCAGCCGTGGCAATGGCTTCCGAGCTACTTGATGCCACTTCGCTCACGGAAAAGGGGGGCGAATGCCTGCGTAGAAGGCATGACCTCGCTCACCCTTCTCCGACCTTTATGCTTATTACCTCGCGACTCCTCAACGCTTTGGCGAGCTAACAAAGTTTTCCTCCGGGGTCATCGGTCAACCGCGTCGCGAGCAATGAATCGGCAAATGTAATTGGCTGAGGGTGTTTGACGCGATCGAAGTTAGAGGGTTGGGAAACTGCGTGAGGATTGCTTTAAGGACGAATGTTGGCGGAGGTGGGCTTTAAATCTCGGCCTTCTCTTATTGCGGTGCGGAAAGCGATTAGCGCCGTGTGACGTCTAAACTAGAGAAGATTACGAGGCGCTTACGCTGTTTGTGATTTCGATCCACTTCACCAGAGGGGGTGTGAGGCGAAGACAAGCGGTATTTCTCGCGGCGTTTAAAGGCGTGGGTGGCATCTCCTTCCATTAATTAATCTCGTTAAGCGATTAGGAAATGAGCAAATTATGGGCGTGCTGGAAATTCGCCCCCGAGTTGATTATTATAACCCGAAGGGGAAGGACGCCGTAGTGTTTTATGCTCCGGGGATTTTTCAAGGAATTCGGAGGCCGAAATTTATCGTGAAATCTAAGGCCTCGGGTCTAATTAAATTTGTAATAATTAAACCCAAATTTTGCTCTTGTTGGCTGTCATTTAATGAACTATTTCCGCAGGTTAATAAAGTGTGAATCCTTCTAAATTCCAGCGAGCTTCGGCGTATGAAATCATGGCTATAAATAAGTCATAATTTACGAAACACTGAGAGTGAACTCACGTATTATGCTGCATATATTTTTTTTTAATTCTCCATCTTCTAGTCGCACTAGTGAGAGGTATTTTGAGGAGTAGAAAATGCCACTAAAATATCCAAGTAGAGCTACTATTTTTCGTTTATGGAATAGATAATAAAGCATACTTTTAAAAACAGATAATTTCAATAGATAATTCATCTAAAGTAAATTTTAAAGTAAATACTAGTTCAGAACAGCTACAGCATACTCATCGATTGAGGTAATTTTCCTTGAAAATAGAGGAACTTAAACGAAACCGTTGTCTTAAATTAGAGGGTAAATTATAGAAATAATTTTACCAAGCTAATGTCATTTTACGGCAGGGAGAATAAACGCTCCGCTCCATCCAATGTGTGAAGTAATGAACAAAGTGACCATTCTGGTAACTTGAAACTGCAGGGCGTATCAAAGGGACCCATTAGGTGCGCACCTGCACGGCCATCCGGAAGTTTTAGTGCCTTCACGCAATAAGTTTTATTGCGAGTGCATTAGCGCTACTTTGCATCTCTTAAAATATTGGAAAACTAAATTAGCACGTCATATTTCTCTGGAAGCGCAGAACAGTTATTATTCACACCTGAAAATCTTAGGTGAACCGATGAGCTTGATACCATCTATAGTAGAGAATAAAATACACAAAATATACAAAAATAATCCCTCTATAAATTTCATTCTTAAATATATATATAAAATGTTCACAAAGATAACTATTTAGAACCACTAACGTACAATACACTAATGTAAAATTTTATATGTACGACTAATACTCACGACTGTCAAATGAAAATGTTAAAATATTCGAATATTAGTTTATTTCATAAGTGTCTATAGGTTTCCATTTTAATCTCAATAAAACAAGTAAAACTGATCTACTTTTTTCTGGATTAAAACCCTTAATTTTTTTTCATTTTTATATTTAAAGGGCGCTTTGGAACCTCCTTAACCGAAGAAGATTTGCTCGCATCTCGACTATTGTGGTTGACCGTTCAAGATAAAGTACCTCGCTATGAAAGACAACCAACTAAATTTACAAATTAAAATTAGTTTCTTTCGAAGACTACTTTCTGAACGCAGGATCACTGTTGCATAAGGCCTAGCGGTTCTGGAAGACGTATTCATTGATTACGATATCCCGTACACCTTTGGATGGATTTCAATTGGCATCATGACAAGCAAGAAGGGAGAGCAACCCCAGAAGGCGGAATTCTGAACTTGAGAAGGATGTATAAATCTCCCATAAATTAGATTAGAACCTTACGACAGAAGCAAGGATTGAAAAAATATCACTGGTAACCGCGACTCGACTGAAAAAAGCAAAGCTACTTATAACTCAGTTACTCAGGGTTTGCGCCTTGCGGCAAGGTTGACGACCTCCACTCCAAGTCGGAAAATTCCCAATTATCCCCAGCATAAACATCAACGCCAATATTCAGAAAATAGTACCCAACAATCTGATGAACTCGAGGATCGTGATGAAGCAATTCTTTAGAGTATCAAAAGAAAGAAGGCTCGCGACAGCGTTTAAAGCATCCTCCAACTCTCGAGTGCCGATTGGACAGGCGTTTGAGACCGAAAAGTGGCTTTCTTTCTGTTCGTGGTTCTGGAGAATCTGCCGAACATCCTTTAAGCGAGGGGAGGATGAAGGGGGCCAATTAGTATGTCGTATTCTCAGACCTGCTGCGTCTACGGTCGAGTAAATCTTTCATACATTTTTTCCCAGGAAAGAAGCTCTTTTTCTCGCTCAAGACCCTGTCTCACCACCTTCTCTTCCTCCACACATCAAAGACGCTTTCAACTTCCTTGACCGTCTCTTTGATTAAGGCCCTTCCTCTCCTCGCGCAGACATACCTAACCCCATTAGCGGTGACGCCTTCCCTCCCTTCTCTTGCCCGCAGAAACGTCCACTCACTCCCAACTAATCTCACTTTATATCGCCTTTGTAGACTTGGTACTTCTATATGCCCCTCTTTCCATCTCTTTCTCTCTCTCTCTAAGCTACCACTGCCTAGAAGATAAGATACGCCCCGACGGAAAAAACCCTAGATGGCGTGACCGAAGAAATAATACACGCAAAACACGTAAAGACTCGAAGGATGTTATGTATTTTTCCAATTTTTCAGGGTTTTAAAAAAATTGGAAACTAATATGGAAATGGTCGACCAAAACAGGGTACTGCCGAGGTAAAAACGGGGCTCTTGTATGTTGAGGAATTAGAACGCGAAATTTTCGAGATTACTTCTTCTGTCTTGTCCAGGAAGAAAAAAATAAAAGGTGGTATCAGCCTACATCCGCAAACATTAATTTCAGAGTGAAACACAGAGCTTGCTTACAAATGCAGGGGATTTAATTTCTTGATATCACGCTAGTTTATTCTTTCTTGAAGGTACAATTTGCGTCTTTAAATTCCAACTGTTATAAAAAACATTTTTAACTTGAGTATCTTTGTACATTGGATTATTCGAAAACTAAGCAATATGATCATTGAATTTGCGTATCCTACTTTCTGTCTGTCATTAATTTGAAATACTTAACCATTAGAAAATTCCAACACAGTTCACATTTTGGTGACCTCTTCAAATCAAAGTTATGAATCATTAACAAAAATATAAGTGAAATTAAGAAATAGGGTATGTATTCAAATATAATTGGTAAGCATCATAATGATAGTATCATATTTAGCTCTTTGCAAATAGATAAAATGGAGATAATTTTATTGATTAGCATAATTAAACAAATTAAAACTCAAAGCAATTAAAGTGCAAATTATTGGCTAAAGACAAGAAGAAATGTTACTGCTATAAGTAAATTTGAAAACGAAACACAATTTTATTCCTGCATATAGCAATCAATAAAGCAGCGAACTCCGAAGAGATTTTTTTTTCTATTCGCCAACTCTTTGGCCCTCTAACTGTAGCAGATACACGTGCAGCTTTTCTCAAAGGGGTAACGGTAACAAAGTGAAATGTTATTGGACCACACCAATGACAAAGCTCCGTACAAAGCAAAAGGATAAAGAGACCAAGGAAAGGGGATATTGATACCGTGTGAGCTGGATGAAAACAACAATAACCATTTCTCTGGACAAGCCAACGATTGGCAAGCTGAAGGAGCACTAATCAGTGTTTTATTTTCTTTAGTATAAAAATACCTATTTTCCTAACTGCTAATTCTTAGTTATTCAATTTCAATTGGTCAAAAATGACTAGCTATATTAGTTTATGATAGTAATTCTGTAAATTAACTGGACGTAATTTCTACGGCAAAATTGTAACCATACTAACAAGGATTGTAAGGATTTTCGGCTCTCTCTTCTCTCTTCGTACTTGTAGTACAACGAATACGGCAAACGAAAGTTTTGAATATTCATCTTTGCTCGCATTATTGGTTACTAGTTGAAAAAGAGGTAAGTTTTCGGTATAACGCATTTTTAAAAGTAGACAACTTATAGAAAATAGCATTTCGGGAAACTAATACTGATCTGAAACAAATTATCTACCTCAGCCAAGGTATCTTTTTAGTTGCCAACTTTCGAAGAGGCTATAGCACGTTCCACCGCCGACTGGTAAGTGAGAGAAAATTTCCCACATCGCCGTCCGCAGCCGGAAGTAGACAGCTGTTTCCAGGAATATAGGAAGGGGATGAAGGAAAAAATACTGCCCTCGGTGCATGTATATTCCTCTGCATCCGGGAGAAGAAAGATCGTGCCAAGATGAAGACCGGCAGATGCGCTATCATTTTCTGGTTTCTATACTCATAAATAAACTACTAACTCATAAAACTGTATATGATTATTTACCTTATGGTTTCTGATACATCATTAATATTGACATATGAAATATTTCCCAAATATTCTTTATGATCGCAGCTTCAAATATAACAATTATATTGATATTTCGAAATCTGTTCGAAATATTCAAGTATACACAGTAAAGAAAATCCTGTCATTAAAAATATATAGTAATCCTGTAAAGGAATTTTTTAGGCTGATGAAAAGTTACTTCATAGCACTGCGGATTGTTAATTCAGTAAATGAAAAATTCAGCTGACAAAGGTGATTTTTGGAACGAAATAGATTCGTTATCATTACTTAAGTATCACTGTCTATCCCTCAAAAGCTGCAATATACACAGCAAAAGAAATATTCCTTTTTAAACGTCTAAAGAGGTACAGTTATCGTTCATATATATATACTGTTATATCTCCCAAATCAATGATATGCAAGGTGGATAATATGATATTACTATTCCAAGCCAGAATTGTTTTTATGAATTTATGTAAGCTAAGGAATGGGTAGAAATTGCACTTTCAACATAGTTAGTCTTTTCAGTACGTAGTTACTGCGATCTGTTTCTTTAGTAGTGCCGGTTTCCTTACAAATGAGCAGGACAGTTTCAGGAATAGAATTACCTAATATAAAAAATAAATATATATTAACAATTTTCTATTCTATAAAGCTCTAGTTAATGTCAAACGATATAACTCAAAATAAATCGAATATTACGATTATGAAAGAATTTATGCACAAAATCTTCACCTTTGACATAAAATATTTTTCAACCGAGATACTAATGTAATACTACAACGAAATAAAATGCCGATGCGGAGGGAGAAGTAATTATTTAAACAGTGTTGATTATACATTATTTAATATGAATTACTCCTTAATGTACCACTTGGGGAAAATGAAAGCTTTCGAATTAATACGTAGATACATTTTAAATGGGTCAATAACCGAGAAATTTAAAAAACAGTTTACGCTGAATTGAGGACTTATAGTTTTAGCGTCGTAGTTGCCCATTAACTGATTACTATTTGAAATCACGAAGCTATATGAGCACGTTCTCTTTGACCGGTGCATGCATCCACTTCGTCCAAAACTTCGTGAAGAGAAGATGGAGTCATCATAACCGTGGAGAGACCGTTTTCCCGCACCACATGAAGGGACCTTCCCGAGAGATGCATCCCACGTCCAGAAAAGCCCTATCGCGCAGACTGGGGAAATTACGCAAGGAAAGACGTAAGTTCGCATGCAGTGTGCGCCCTCCCTTTGGTGCAGTTAAAGGCGGCACGTGTCACACGGACCAACTATCCCAGGAAATTCGAAACTTCTGGTCTCACGGAAAAGGTCTGAAAAAGGTGAGTGGCCTAGAAACTTAGTGCTTTCGTCCTCTCGGGCATGCGCCAGTGTGTGCGCTGCGCCAACAGAACAAATATTTAATTAGAAGTTCGCGCGCAAGGTGAGATGCAGGCGGCTCACAGGATTGGTCTGCTAAAGATTAACCATTATCGCTACAGAACTTTAATGGAAAGAAAAAGGAACGAAGGAAATGTTCCATCCATACCATACGTGGGCGCCGAAATAAGACAATTTGTTATAACTTCCAATACTCAACGTAATAAATATTTGCACGTCTTAGACAAGTTCTGGTTGTGCTAAAGAGAAATGATGCATTTAACAAGATATTGAAGAATGCCTGAGAATATCGATCCAATATACTTATAAGGCTTCCTCCTGAAATCTTATCCTCGATAAATTTGATATTATTCATTTTTATTTTGGTACAGAATAAAGAAAACAACTCGTCAATTTTTTTTTCAGTTTTGCTCTCATCTTTATAACGGATAATGAGTGATACTAAATAATATTGATCCCTGAACTATTCGTCTCAGACATTCCTCATATAACATTCTATTCATAACGGATGTATGTAAAGATATCGTTTTATAATTAGTATGATCGGGCGTACCATCATGGTTAGATTAATAACATTCTATAAGAAAACACGGTATAACTTAGACAAGACGTTTTAACTCGATCAGTTTCTTGGTCGTTCTGACGTTTACAGGAGGATAGTACAAGAACTGGTGGTCTTTAATACGATAAATATAGTTTTATATACAGAAGTATTCATTTTTAGAAATCTTAGTTAATTTATTCTTAATTAGCACATAGATATAAAGAGTTTTCATAGAGAATATTGTACTAAAACAGTTTCCTCAAGATATTTAAACTCATTTTTCAACTTTAAACTGAACGCAAGGAAAGGACAACTTCGTGGAAACAATTTGAAGGAAACGACAATAATTCTCCGATGAAATTTCAGAATTTTAAGGAAATTCCCGAGCTTTTCGAGTGCTTCATTTTGTTCCTACGCCGCATTTTCAAAGCTGAAACAACATCGTTAGTCGCTTTCCCTTACAGAAATCTTACAACTTTGATTAATACGGAGCCTGAAACACGAAAGAAGCTGAAATAAACGGAAATAATTCTCTTTTGAGATAAAACATCGCCATCGCCTGAAGAACCGCAATTATCAGATTTCGCGGTCAGGAGGCTGTGACCAACTCTTCAATCAGCGCCATAGAAAAAAGTCGTAATGAATAGTCCCTGCGATTGGATGAGCTATACATAGAAGTCTTAGATGGAGAAAAGACGGGGGTTGTTATATGGGAGACGGAGTGAATGAAGCATAGAGCAAAGCGATGCCGAGGAAAGATATGAGGAAGCACGCAGAGGATGAAATAGGGGATGAAAAGGAAAGGAAGGAATGCGAAAGGTTTGAAAGGGGAGAAAGACGTAGATTGGAAGTAGATGAAGGGAAGCCGAAGGAAGGGAGAGTTAATAAGGAAATGGAAAAAGGTTGGAAGGGACACGGGGTATTGGTACCTACAATAAGGAAATAGAGGGCATTGGGGAGGAATTGGTAGGGTGCGGAAGATGAGAGAGATACAAGGGAAAGGGATGGTGAATGTGCACCGAAGACCTTTGGATGCCTTATAGGGAAAGACAGGAATGCAGCGGAGGGGCGTGGGACTGAACAGAATGGAGAATTAAACGACATTGTAAAGGTTACCCAGAAGGTATTACACAGCCCTTAAAGCGCGTGTGGTCACGTCCTTGTGTAAGAGAATTAATCGGTACAGGGGCGAGGCATTGTTTCCTAATCGAAGTCCTTTCCAAAGCAAAAGGATAAAGATCTCAATGCGACCATCACCTTATAAGTACGTGGAAGATATCATCGGAGGCATTTTTAGCAATCCGAGCTCGAATAATAACAGGAATCTGTGATTCATTTCAAACGTACAGGAGAAGAGGAACTTCGAATCGTTTAGAGTGGAGAGTTGAGCTTGGAAATGAAGCGTACATAATGCAGAGGATGGTTTTGTTGAAGTACGTCTTATCCACGAATTCGAAGCTAACGATTCTTATAATTCTCATAGAGTGTATTTTAACAACCCTTGAATAGTTAAAAGATTTGGGCTTATCCTAAAGTACTGACTGGATATATTTACAAATCCCGCCATTTCATTCAAAATTAACCTAATATATTTTCTTGATAACTCAAAAAACGAGAAATAATATGTCGATAACTTTTCAAGATAATTCACGCAATTCACAATTTCACGCTCTATTTCAACCCTAATCCTCATTCCTATTGAATGGTTCGCTATAGATAAGACCTGATATGAATATCGAAACAAATTTACTTCAGTGAAATTTTATAATGAAACTCAACAGCATAAACAGCATTCGCGCTATGTTATAGTTAAAGAAAACTACGAAATCTATCTCTAGAAATTATATCTTTTTAGGGGAATCATTATAGTAACGGAAGGTGCTACAACTAAACGAACAAAATGTGCTAAGGAAGTCCAATTCTAAACGAAGTAATAAGTAATCTGAACACTGATAGTGAATACGTTGACATTATAACGTGAATTGACTGGAACAAGACAGGAAGATGGACAAACATAAGGAAAGGAATTGAAAATATCGAGTGGAACAATTTTAGAACAGAAAGAATCCGAATATAAAGATATACTGGTTCAGAAGAGAAGAGATGAACTCTGATAAGTTCTAAATTGAAAGCGCAATTTAGAGGAATGGGAATTTTGATACAATACACCCTGAAAAACTAAGAAGATAGTGGAATAGAAAAAAGTAATTACTTTCAGGTTGAATTCAAAACACAATCACAAATCTCCCTTATGAATAGATCAATGAATACGATGAATTATAGCGGAAAGAAAGCCACTGAATGTTTCCGTGGACATATAAATGTCTAAAATATTTCGAACTGTAAATTGTAGTAATATAATTTATCCCATAAAAAACAAAAATATTTATTTTAATATAAATATTCTATCAAAATTTCTATTATTCTAGAGGAATTTCTTTCAAAATTTATTTCTACAGGGAATTGCTTGTTACTCAGCCTAAATTTCGCAAAGGAGGGAGAGGTTCTAAGCTCTTATGAAAGGTATCACATTGGGTTATTTTATGGGATTATCTCATCACAGTACCTCATTGAATAGGTTCGATCGTGATACCATTGCGAAATTAACCGCCATTAAAACCTTGGCAACAAAACAGACCAAATAAAATAGAAAATAAATAAAGAAAACTCCAATCCTCCCTTAAAGAGATTTCCTTTATCGGTGTATTCCTTTGATAGCTTAAAAGGCTTCCATCAAAGGTATCTAGGAATGTGTTTCTAACAGCTTTTATCGGAGCGAATTGAATTAATATACATTTCCGGGTGTCCAGTCCTTTGATAAGAGAAACGGACAGGCGGACTTACAGAGCATCATCTCGGTAGCGCAACACACATAAAGATAAATATGCTCACACGAACTATTTAGTAATCCTCTTCTCTGTGTTTGTATGTACGGCGTTGAATTTCGGGATGAAAGCGGCGGAGAGGAAGTTCTCGGAAAAAAACCGCGGTGGCTCAATATCTCCTAAAATGCCTACTTAGTTTTCCAGGAGGCATCTTTTTCCTTCACTTCCGCTCTCTCTTCTGCTTCTTCTCACGCGGTGAAAAAGATGGACGATCACAAATAGAACAGAAGGAAACTCGGGAAGGAAATCATTTTTTATTTCTGGCAAAAGGTGAGAATCGTGTTGAGTGATGTAACTCGAGTTTAAAATTAAATGGAGATTTATTCATGAGATACTTTTCAACGTCTATAGAAGGAAAGTAGATATTTTTATCGGTTGTACTCAAAACATAGGTCTTATTCAAAAGTTCAGGAAAAGAAAAGATCAGGGCCTTACTGAGCATACTTATGTTATTAAACAGACGTCTAGTGAAGAAGATATGTATTAGCTTTTAGATTTGAGATAACAGGAAGAGCAATAAACCTGATGAAGTTTTAAGCCTTTTTTCTTTATATGACGCAATTTTAAGTGAATGAAAAAGCAATAAAAATAGAAGAAATTTACATTACTTAAATATAAAATATGACAATAGACATAGATAATTTTTTACGAATTTATGTTGATTGAATTACCTTCTAAAATCCCATTAGTTTTCCAACTAACTAGGGTGAATAATAGTTGCCCAGTTTTATTTCCCCTGAATGATACCGATTATAAGATCTTTATTATCTGACTATTTACCGTCATGTATGGAAAAACAGATGAAAATCAAAGAACGAAACTTTATTTAAGCGTTTCACGTATATATCACGTATATTTCATATTTGAGGAGTATAATTTATGTGAACATTTAGTGTATCATTAAAGCCTCGTTCCGACATATGTTAAACGGAATGTCTAAAAACGAGTAGAAGGGGCATAAGAAAACAAGTCAATAATATCGATACAATGTGCTTTTAAATGACTATAAACTCCTTTCTCACGCACATAGAGATTTGTTGAACGATGTCTCGGAAGAAGGTAAGCATTTATTCGCCAGCATATAATTCGTCACCTAGAATTCTTTATGATTAACTACGACTTGGAAAAATACTGTCATAGCCTGAAAAAATAACTGCATAGTTGGATTAGACCAGTATACCGCAAAACAACTCTTCCTTAGAATCAGATTGGAGTTAAACACGCCAGGAGAATACGTAGATCCGATTTTCCGTAGGTTGCTTCAAGGATAGTAGGATTGGGACCGCAAAATGTGACCTGTGCCGACTCAAGCGTAGAAGCAAATCAAGCGACCCCTCGGGGAGTATAGGGGGCGAAAAAGATGAGACTGTGGGCGACCCATATCTCTCTCTTTCCCTTTCCAGGATCGCAATCTCGAAAATAAAACATAGCCCGAGGGTTTCACTATGTTCCCTCGGATGGAGAGCCAAAACATCTTGCGCCTGAATTGCCTGTGACCGGAAGGTTATATCCAACGGTAAGACGAGGATTTTGAGGGAAGTTAAAAATTATCGTCTTATAAAAAGGGGGGTAATTATCCCTCCGCAGAAGAAGTGAAAAATTTATTTCAAATAATTGAAAAAAGGGGGAGGAAGTGGTCGGTAATCATCCGCGTTATGAAGTTAAAAAGCTTTAAAATTTTGTGATAACAATTAATGCGTGATTTAAGCTACCATGTTTGGCTTACACGTAAGGGTGCAATGCCCTTCTTGTTCCTTCCGCCATCGTGTACTAAGGAATGGGGCGCGTAAAACGCCAAAGGACTAAATTACAAAAAATGATCGAGAAAGAGGCACTGAAGCGTGGCGAAATGCATGATGATTGGATAAACTTTTAATTACCCGGTATCGCGGAATTGCTACGAATGTTAAATAATTGAATAACAGCTTCTGGACGAGGTAATTGAAGTTTTACCCCATCATCCTATTTTTTTTACTTCCGCCAGAGCAATTGACTTTTCCACGCATGACTGGCTACCCTTCCTGCGGCTCTTCCGCGTTTCAGAAGCAGAATGTTTCGTTTCGTATCGACATCACCTGCTTGTTATTCTTCACGACCGTTTCCTCCCTCTATAAAAACGGCAGGAATTTTTATTCCAAGAGTTACTCATCTATTTTTATTCGAATTAAAGCTAAAGAGATCTCTCCAGAATAATCGCAGTAAAAAAAGCTGTCTCGAAACTCGCAGTTTAACTTTATCTCGTAGGATACAAGAATTAAAATGTTGAATTAAGGTTGAGGAGAGAATTTAGAGCGAGCGACCGCAAGTCAAGATGAGGTAAGACCTTCCGAAATATTGCTGGAAATCGTTACTTTAATTAATAACGGGGGGAATGAACTCGGCAGATCGATGAAAAAATTCCATCTCCAAGAGTACAGAGGAAAATCATCGCCTTGGGCACATTAAAAAGAGATCGTCTCGTAACGATATCATTCATTGGAGATGGTCGCGACTACATTCATTATTACATTCGTAAAAGGGTTCGAAAGCCCATCGAATATGTAAAGATAATTACGGCTATTCATTTCGTCGCCCGATCCCGATGAAATTCGCTTTTTTACCAGCCAAAAAACGAAAGAAAGATACATTTTCGAGTGGAAATGTGTAGTAGTGCGTTCGCAACGAGAGGAATGCGATTTCAGAGCAGAAGATAACGAGAGAGGAGAAATAGGGAAGGGGATAATTGATTAGATGATCTTGAAAGCGAAGGAGAGAAAGATGGGAAAATCGAAAAATTGGGGTAGAGCAAAAAAAATCTGTGAATTATTACAGGTAAGAGAGGTACATACATATCGATGTAAGGGAACTATCGAAGGAAAGGGAGAAGGAGCTAAAAATGAGAAGGGAGAAATTTCGACATTTAATACGGGTATAAGTGACTACTTTCACTCGTACATCCGATATAGCTTTATTCTTTAAGACTTTCTAAAAGTGACCTTTTCGTGAAAGACCTCAATTTTTACGTAAAATCGAAATCAGAGGACAAACAAATCGTACCAGGCAAGCCGAATGAAATTATGCTCACTCAGATTAAACCTCAGCTAAGATCTGATACTTTGCTGGTGAAACCCCAGAACTATCCCTGCAAATCTCAGCCATTAGTCATGAAGCTTTCTAAAAACACTTCTGAAAGCAATATTGTGAATATTGTGCGACCAATACTTGGTTTTCCTTATGTAATACTCTATGCATCTAGAACAAAATATTATTTGGAGCATTATTAAGGATTTCTTGGAATAATTTGTGTATTTTTGAGTAACTTTGAGAGCTTGAGTAACGGGTATAACATTTCCGGATTAATAATGAGTAAATAAAAATTTGGTTCATATCTTTCTTCAATATAAAATTGACTTTACTAAAAACAAATAAAAGGTCCTTTCAATATTTTCTTATTTGTATACATCCAAAGTTTCATTGAAATTTAAAAATTCGAATTTTTCATTCTTCAATACCATTGGAGAAGAGTTTCTAAATTGTGCAGAAATCTTCCATTGGAAGTTCTGTTTTGTTCTTCTAATGAAAGGAAAAATGAAAAGAGTTGCTCACAAATGAAATGCGAGGTAGAAGTATTGGGAAAGAATATTCGCTTTCTGGTTGAGCTATCATCGATCTGGGGAAGCATTTTTTGTTACTCATCCGTGGGATGAATTCTCATGCCTCTACTTTCTATCATTAAAAGTTTAAAAAATATATAAGTAATCTTTTGAAAGTTTAGAATTGTTGAGAATAATTTCCTGTGAAAGATTATCAGGATAAGTTTTTCTTTTCCATTATAGACATTTTCAGCTTAAACCTCTTGAATGGAAAATTAATGTGCGATGAACTTTTAATAGATCAAGAGAAAAATGTGGAAAGAATTTTTAAAATATTCATTTACCTTTATTCCTTATTAATAAATCTTATTACATGGAGTAATGAATTCTATATCCAAAGTAAAGCCAGGCGTATATGAACGCTTTATATCGCATCGACCTATATTCCTTGGGTAAAATAAATTTCACAGTGTGAAAATTCCACTTAACATACTTTAGGAAACGACCGGTTTCGAAGCCTCATGTATTTAAGTGTTAAGTAGAAAATTTTAAGAGGAATATTCACACTGTGAACTTTATTTTACCTCGTTATTGAGGTTCCTCAAAATAGAGTGTTCATATACAGATTATATTAGTTTGTAAATTCTATTTCTATAATTAGATATTTTGTAGTAATAAAATTTTCAAAGAAAATTTTACTGGCGTATCTGTATACAGCATTTCATCTACATTATATAAATTAATATTCAGTAATGTACATTTCTCACATGCACTAAAATGTATTAATTCATCATATATGCAAGTTCTTCGAATTAAGCACGAGTTCTTTTTAATAATCCCACAGACATTATTTTAATACTGTACTGTAAGTAAATGAATATAATGATTTAAACTTTGAATGGTAACCAGAAAAATTCAAATTCGAGCATACGGTCCAGCATTCAGATACACGGTACACAATTGAGCGCCTAATATCAATTTCGAGTCCTCTGACCTTCCAACCAAACGGGTTGAATAAGGAGAAGAAAGCAGAAGACCAGTATCATGGAATGAGATAAGAGGAGAATGTGGGACATGATAACGAGGTGTAGAAAGGGATGCATAAAAAGAGAGGGATGAAAATGGGGAATAGAAAGTTGGAAGGGGAAGCGGCGTGGTGCGGGAGCACGATCCAACTCCTCCTCTTCAGGCGATGTTTACGGAGTGTTGATAAGGGTTGACGCGGGGTTGATCGAGTGGATGCAGGACGTGACCAAGGAGGTTACTGGAAGGATTTTGGTCCAGGAGGATACGCGCGGGGAGGGATGATAAAAGCGTGGATGTAAGAAAAAGGGGGCGGGGCAGAGTTAAATCCGCATCTGTGCATATTTTTCTATTCTCTCCCACTCAATGGGACGAAGAACGCTTCCGACGGAAAAAGCTGATACGGGACGAAGCTCGTACGTATGGAGTGTTCCCTTTCTTTCTCTTTATTTAAAAACGAAAAATAGAAGTGTCGCGTCTTTCCGATTCGGAGGATCCGGTAAAGCAACGCCTATCGGAGAGGAGGAATACGCCAGAAGAACTTCTGTTTATAGTAATAGGAAAAAAATGCACCGCACCTGAAAAGCGTATCTTGTTGAGAATGCCGTTTCCCGATAAAGCGCCTTCTCCGCACGGATGCTGGGGAGAAGTTTTTGAAGAATGTTTCGCCAGGAATTGAATGCTCGGATGTTTTAATAATTCCGTGTTATTCCGGATTTTGAGTTGACGGTTGTATGTTCGAATGCGTTTGTTTCGAGATAATTGGAGTAGGACAACGGAGCTAAATTTGAATCCTATAAACATGGAATTGAAATTGGGTGAACATTTTTGCGAATGGCGTATCATAAATTTAGAGAGAATAATCTCTCTGGTCGTTGGAAGAGAAAAATGCAGACAAAGATAGATGCAAAATTAAATGTAGGCGGTGGTTCACTTGTATTTATATGCTTTAAAATATACTGGCCAACGACGCTTACAGAGATTTTTAGTAAGTTTAGTTTTTAGTTTTCCCGTTCACAAGTAAAAGTGTAATTTGCTCACTGCTCTTATATTTCAGACCTATAAATAGAAGTGAACCACCACCTATATTTAATTCGCATATAACTGCACGAGAGGAGTGATTAAATTGATGCTGAAAATTTTTAAGAAGTAAATAGGAGTTAGATAAAACTCCGGTTGATGCATAAATTTTATGCGAATTTCCTTCCTTTACGATAGATATCTTAATTTCATATTTATTTAGCCCCATAATCTATTAATCCGTAACTAATATTTCCTTACATAAACTCTGTGCGGTCTTATCCTCCGAGATATCAAATCTTTCCTTAGATAAAGTTTTTCCATTATGGCAATACTACAGATGCAGTTAAGTGTATGTTTATCGAATTAAACAAAAAAGAGTACTAATACAGAATATTCCTGTAAAATTAAAGGTAAATCAACACTGATTCACTATGCATTTTCGATTTATAAAACTGAATTAGATCACCTGCAGATCCCGATCCCTTTCCGGACCGCTAATGCGGCCCACTGAAACTATTAAGCTTAGAGCTTCTAGAAGGAAAGAGTCAATGAAAATTCCTCTCTTGTAGTTATTCCCGCCGCTGTATAGAAGAACCCTGCTTTAAAATGAATTATTAAGTAAAAACGACCTGTAATCCACGCCAACGAGACTAGAATGGAAAAATACCCGACATCGACTGTTTATACGAGGTATTACCGAAAAATATACCGTTACACGCTAGGCGAAGCAACTACATCCACAAATTTTATAACCTTCGTAGAACTGGATAACATTTAGCGCTTTTAACTTGGCGATTAGTTTTCCCTTGATAGCTTCTGCAACTCCATAAAGTGCCCTCATGCTTTCCTCTGGCCTCTGTCTCATAACTTCTCGTATCTTTTCCTTCACATCCACATACTTCATCCCCTTAGACTTTTCCTCATCGTGCATCCTTCTCTTCCTCTCACCAGTATTCTGACCTTTCATCTTCCTCATTACTCCCCATCTCTCGACGTAAATCTCGAATGAAAAAGTAAACGAAGACACCCCTTTTCCTCTTGTACTTCACTCCCACCGCTTCTCATCCGATTCCCCAATCCTCCCAATGGGGGAATATAACTCTCCGACCTCTCTCTCTCTTCACCCTGCCTCCTTACGTTTTCATAACTCACGCACCATGCGTTTCTCTCCCTTCTCATTTCTTCCTCGGAAAATTTCTTCCTCGTCACCCCTCTCTCCTAGGAGAAGGGGAGACGAAAGACTTTCGAGTACCTCTCTCTTCTTACCTCTCAATCGCGAGCGCATTTTATTCACCCTTTGTTTCCACTCTTCAAGATGGCGGCGGAGGGAGAAATTTTTTTCCTTCGTTTTGTTCTACAGAGAAGGGAGAGAGGATTGGTGCAAGAAAGACCGAGGACGAAAGGGAAGAAAAATCAGGAATACGAGGGAGACATTTACGTCAATTTAAGGAAGATCGAAAGCGCGGAAAGATGTACGGCCCTCCGAGAGAAGAGCGAATAGGAAGAAGGAGAGATTCCAACGCAAGCACGCAAGAGCGGTTTGAAGGAGAGGAAGTGAGGTAACTGGAGATAGTGACATGTAATATGCAACTGGAGAGGAGTATGCGGCACGCGTGTGGAGAATGGCGATACAAAGCCCTTAACGAGACGAAGGAGAGAAGATGTTTCAGGAGGGGAAGGAAAAAAAGACGATCGCCAAGCGGAAATGTTCGGAGAGAGCGAGGTTAAGGCGGAAGCGTTACAGATTGGGTGTTATTTTTTATTCGAAAGGAAAACGTGAGGAGTGGAGTCACGATCTATATAAACGCGCCAGAGAAAAGGCGTGAGGAATAAAGAAAGTCAATTTATTAATATTCTTCCTCTCTTTCCAGAGTTCGGAATGAATAAGGCACCCAACACTTTTAGAACGTTATTAAAATCTAATTTTTCAAATATTAGAGCAATTAGTGAAGATACGATAGTTCATAATGAGTCATAATTAAGAAGTTTTAATAAATTAAAAAGAAGGATTTAATGAAATTATTATTCTTTGTGAAATCTGGCGATATCACCAAGAGAAAAGCACTTTTGTCTCCTCTATGTCAGCTCTCAACAATTATATGCAATGCCAGGGAAATGGGATGTGAGGATATTTTTATAAAAAAATGTACGTTTCTAGAAAATTTACGAGATCAGCTACAAATTTAAACAGGTCTATCACATAGCAGATACATATCGACGAACTATTTTAATAATCCTATTAAGTAATATATTGAAACCTTGTACTAGCACGCATTTGAAGTCGGTATGGCGAGTACTTAGGATAAAAAATTCATTAATTCTGCCCAATATCACAAATTTAATATTGATTGATCCATTTATCGTATCGGCTTAAATATCAGGAATAATTTCGCTTCCATGAATTAGCTTACAGAGACACGCAAAAATGTAGAGAAAACTGATAAAACTTTACTTTTGTACAAGAGGACATATAGTTGGAGAATACCATTGCAAGATTTAAAGAATAAAAGAGTTTTGCAAATAATCACAGTTTGAACAATTTTTTGAATTGCTGATGAGAATTCGAAAACTTCGTATATATCTTTCTTCTGCCGGAAGAAGGTCAAAATTTACCGCAAATCTAATACATCAAAGAATCTATGTGCCATAAAGTACTAAAAACATACAATAATGTATTGCCTTACCTTCTTTAATTTTTCATGCTACTTTTACTTCATGGATCACTTTTGTTCTATTTATTTATTAATAAAAAACGCTGCAGTTTGGTCTTTGGACCAGGTAGCAACGGTTTTACTGAATCGATAGAAATATTTAATGATAAAATCAGAGAAGATCACAATTTAACTTTTTATCTGCTGTAGATTTGCTCCACTAAGAATGAGAAAAAAGACTACTCATCTCATTGCCTTAGAATGACATTCTCTAGCAACATCTTTACACAAGAAACCCACGTCTCTAATCGTGGATGACCTGAAAATGTTTCCTCTACTGTTTCTACGCTTGCTTTTGCGTGCAGAAAAAGAATGTCTTGGCGCTGCGTACGACACGAGGCGCCTGAGGCGAGGGATTCAGAGGTGCACGGGAAAAGGTCGCCGGAGTTAATTCTTAAGTATTCAAAAGTCCGCAAGGTTACGTTTGTATAAAGCGTCTTCCGCAAGATCTCATCTCAGAGAGAACAATACAAGTTCTTCCTTCTGAGATTAATTCTGACTACCTAGAGCAAACCGTGCCGGAACGGGCTTTTGTAAGAACGGAATAATCGCATATTTTCAACCGTTGCTTATTCAGAGTAGCAAGAGGAAAGTGGCTCATGATAATAGAGGAAATTTAATGATAATCAAGAATAAATCTATTCGGTGCATTTTTGTGCAGTTTTGCTCGATCGATCAATGAAATAAATTGAGGAGTCAAATTAATGTATAACTTTAAGTGATCCGATTCTATATTCAGAAAATTATGAAAAAATACTTTCACTTTCTTAGTTCAAATTCTAATCTATTCAAGCGGAACATAAGTTACATTTTAATGAGGCACTAATTCAAACTTCGGAAACGATTTAAAAAATCAGTTTCTGAGCCTTACAAGTGGAAATAACAGCATCACTAGTAAATAGTGTGACAAAGGAACATTGTATAAGTCCACAGAATATCGTTTTTCTTTCCTATACGGTCAACACCTACATAAAATCCAACCAAATACACCACATAATACCAAGTCTTTAAATGCATATCGTCTTATATCCCAAGAACTTTACATATAAGTAACTAAGTATTTGCAACGGTTTTTGCATACTTCGTGAAACAGCTCAAGAGATTAATGATGGAAAAACTTAGTAATTTCTCCATTTAATTTATCAAGGACCTGCCGGGAAGTGAATCACGAAGTCCTACATTCATTAATCTCTTCAGCTCAACCGTGTCTGAGGACACAGAGATCAAATAAGAAAGATAATGATCGTCTTGGTTAAAATTATTTAAACCTTCGTGAAAACCTTTTGACTTTCTTTCCAGATAATTTCATCCGAAGGTATCCTGCACTAAAATGGATAGGATAGGTCAACTTCTAAATCTCATTGTAATTGTACACCATTGTAATTCTTGATTACATATATTCACTTAATTACTAACGTCACACACAATAAGAAAACAAAAATATTTGTAAAGCCACGGAATGTAAGGTAACAGTGGAACAAAATATTCAACGATAAAACAAATATTTAGTTAATGTTTATAAAAATCAACGGGTTAGATTTGAGGTAGAAAACAAATTTTATCTTAGGAACAAGAGATCAGAATCAAGCAAAATATCTCGCAAATCTCAATAAGATGCCGAGTTACGTAAGCGCCAAAGAAGAAGGCGTGGCACGCCTCCACCCGAAAGAACGGAACGGTCTTACCAAAAAAGTGGCCGCAATTTATCAGCATTAAATCATATTACATGCTTGTATTACTCTAACCATCGAGCTGAAGATTTACCGCCGCGGTTTCTCTCGAGCACTTACAGTAACTCATATTAAGATGAAAAATGATCTCGAGAAGTTGAATAAGATAAATCGACGCAGAATACCACTTTTTCTTCCGGTTAGGGCGAAACAAACTAATTACGTTAGTGTTATTCGGAATCAAACTTATCCTATTTGCATCTTCCATCACTGCCAAGGAACACTTTTGACAGCGCCCCGAGCGAAGCTGGCTCCTGGCCAAAAAGAGCACCTCTTTCAAAGGCGAAGAAAGGCAAAGACGGGGAAAGCTTTTCAGGAAAATGAAAGAAGGGGCCTCGATTTTTTTAACGAGTCTGTTAATTAATACCAAGCTTCAAGCTTTCAAGAAGGGCTGGGAAATTTAATACTTAAACGTACCAAAAATTGCTCTAAAATATATTGCTTTCGAGATCCCTTAGAAGTTCCTCCAGGTACTCCTCCGTGGAGAAGAATAAATAATGAAGGCAATGAGAAGCTGTAAAATGATAAAGGGAGATAATTATAATTTGAAGGTATAAGTGAGAAAGAGGTGAGCGATTATTTCGAGATCGGACTGATTTTAGCGAAATAATATCATCTCCACGAAAGCCCGTGAGGAAAACTTGCTTTTATCTTCTGTTCTCGGGTAAATTCATTAAATATCTATTAATGAGGCAATTGGCTATGCTGAAAATAGCTAAAGAAACTCAGGTGAAAGAAAAAAATTGTTATCAAAGATGTGTCTTAAAACGACATTTAAAATTTATCTAGATACTATAAAAGTCGGGGGAAAACAAAGATAACCAAGAAGTGTGCATAATCACATTCAGTACACATATCGCGCTATATTCTCAATATTTTTTATGAATTTATCAATTATGAAGAGAAACGAAATGCAAATAATTTGTACTAGATCGACTAAAATCATTCAGAAATATGAATATATTCTGGCCAAACGAAAGAATAAAATTTACATTCAAGTAATTCTCGGATGATATTTTGGTTATCAAATTGTGAATTAGGAATGTAATACATATATTATTAAGAATTTCCAGACAATTCTGTGTGAAATATATTATTTATTTGGATTAAGTGGCTTAATGAGCCAAAAAAGAAACCAAGAGGCCAATTGTATAACCGTCCTGATCTATAATTTAGTAGACTTCTCTATGGAAATGCTGACTGAAATATTCGCCGGTTATTTCCTGAATAACTATTCATCAACTACATGAATATATTATTTAGTTCCATAATTGATAATACTAAGCTATGAATAAAAATGGGCAATATTTCGTTTTAAACGAGTGAAATATGTATTCAGATTAAGAGTTGGATCGATGAAGGGGCTCTTTTAGCCAGAATATCGTCATTCAAAGATAAAGAACACAAACAGAAGAAATATTGCCTATTTTTAAGGAGTCATTTACTTAATAATATCTAACTTAAATTTATTTGATATAGTTATCTAACCTGAGAAATAAATAGAATATTCAACTGTGATAAATTATGGTAAGTGAATTGTATGAAGACAGTGAGTGATGATCATATAAACTTTGACTAAATATCATCCGAAATATAGTAACATCACCGATAAGATGCTCTTTTAAAGTAAAGGCAAGATTTTAGAATTTTCTTACAATGGTTTATATTTACTTTTTTAAGCATTTATCTCTTCATTTTGATGTGTTGTTTAATCGATGAAAATGTTTTAAAAAGTGCTCGAATTGATTATGACGGGTTCCTTCATCACTTTCACTCACTCGTTCGCGTTAATGATATTTGATATAAAATTCAGGAGAGAGAGGAGGTAAATTCATTCTAGCGTCTAACTTGATCTGTGTATCGAATTCCAGCCATGAAGCTAATTAGGGAAATAGCATCACTGAGAGGCAAGTATAACGACGTTAAAGGCACATCTAGAAACAATCCCAGACGCAATTCGCAGCGTCAGACACATCTAAGTTTGAGCGCGGTTAGCTAGGGATGTCACTAGCCAGCCGTTCCCTCAGAAACAACTTCGGATGATAGTAAGCGCATTAACTACGGAGCAGAGATGTTTCACTTGATTAACGCCAAACTTCTCCCTAGAGAGCAAACAACTGTAAGAGCTGAAACTGTTTCGTGAAATACGACAGCTTGGCCCAAGTTCACGGTGATCAAGGCGATAAAGCGTCCGATCGAATGTTTTGCATCTTTCTATGTATCACGAATGAGATAGCCTTCTGAAATGCAGAAGTTAGCGTGGTAGTGATGGAAAAGAAGATTAAAATAAACAACGGACCCATAAGCAAAGAATATTTATGTAATTTAGAGGTCATCGTCAAATTGTAAGCGAAGTGCAGCCCAGCGCTTTCACGGAGGGCCGAATTGGAAACTTCTATCACTCCCGAGGGACACTTAGGATCCATTAAATTAGTGAACACATCTTCCGTATTGATCAATCTAAACAGCAACATCCTAGTATCCAGAAATACGTCGAAGTTTGTCTGCTTATATTTGCTAAGCCCACCTGTGTCTAAATATATCATTAACACTAGTAATTAAAATAGATCAACTAGCAAGGAAAATAAATATTTAACCAACACGGAAATTTTAACAAAACCGAAAAGAAAATTTTGAGAAAACAGAATTACATAAGAGATGATATGACGGTTTTAATAAGTTACTCTACTACTATTTATAGATTTAAGATTTTGAGTTGTGAATTCATTTAAAAACTGAATAGATATAAAAGTAAAACATAAATATTAGCGGACTGGTCTAAAATTAAAAAAAAAAAAACTTACACAAGGGCCGTTTTTGAATTAAGGTGGGATAAAAAAATGCTACAAAATATGTTCAAAGCATAAAATCATAAGTTTCTTCATGATACTAGGGTGCTATAAATTGCTTTGGGCGAGAAAACTTCCACTTATGTTTCGATTCTAAATGGTTATTGATGCTTTTGGTTAAGAAAAAATGTCTTCTATAACATAGGTAGAAAAAATCATAAAATACACGTAGTGTAGTTACATAGATATATCATATATAATGTAAGATATTACAGAGAATAGTATTATCAATTTAAACGATTTTAAATGCACATAAAATGATTTAGTAAAATTACAATGAATTTTAAACGCATTTTTATGAACATAGTCTCATGATTTGATACAAATTGAGGAATGAAGGAATTTATTCTACAGAAATAAAAGTTTTCTTTACTTTAAACCCCAAAAGAATTTCCTTAACCTTCGCCAAAAGTTATTGAATATCAAAAGGACCCGATTAAATCAGCATCATCTTTGCCGGATAATGAAAAATGTATATCTGATCACGATATCTCCGAACGGCAGGCGAAAATACCCCAAAAGAAACCGGCAAAGGGGAAGAAGAAAATGAATTCCGTCCCTCCCTTTTATTAGCATTTTTAAACCCATCGAATAACGATCATCTCCGAAAAGAAACCGAACCGAGAACTCTGGAGAAGTTATTAATGAAAAAAATCATCGCAAGCGTCGATATCCCGACCTAATTTATCACGTGGAGCGAAAGGGGAAAAACTCCTTTGGCGCAAAACCGCGCATTGCTGTTACCGACAATCGGATATTGCACTTTCGAATTCCGATACCTCAACTCATGCATAGGCTCCTTGCTTTCATCCCTTGCATCAAACGCCTGGGGGACGAAAAACACAAAAGAGACGTTAGGAGGAGCTCGCGGAAGGGTAGAGAGAGGGAATAAAAAGAGGAAAAATGCAATGGGAAAGGGAAATGGGGGCGGGAAGGATGAAGGTGGGATATATAGCGAGATAGGTAAGGAGGGTGGATCGGGAGAAGACAAAACGTTCGGCATTTGTCTTCCACCTCCGTAAGCGCGATATTGGAATAGTTGGAGTTCCTACACCACACCCTCAAACGGTCTTCTTACACGTGAACGACATTTTGGCGGGTGGAGTGGGAAGCTAGGAAATATAAAGAGTTTTTCGGGGGGCGGATGAGCAGTGGTTTCCGAGGTTAGGGTAAAACTAGGTGCGAGCAGAGGAGCCAAAAGGGGTGGAGGAAAGAGGCATAGGTGTGGTCGGTATGTAAGAGGATGTTATGCGAAGGTTAGCAGATGATATATTGAAGGTATAAAAGGGGTGCGTGGGAGGGAAATAAAGAGGCGGGGCACCCGATCGAAGGGCCTTTTTAGCAGCCGAGTTGAACCAAAGGACTAAGAACGGCCATTCGTTAAATCGAGAATGGATCAAAGCCTAATTCGGTAATTTGCGAGCGGAGAGAGGGACGCAAATCTAGGCCGTTAGGAAGAGGGGGGTCTTACGGAATAGTTTCGCTCTTTATGCCCCGGATGGCATTAGCATATTACCTTTCGGGGAAAGTTTACGGGGGCATCCGTAACAAGAATGGCTCACTCTTCGGCTTAAAAAGAAGATCGCGAGGAATTTCCCGATACTTTCGCATTTCTAATCAATTTCATCACGAAGGCGTTCTAGAGAAGGGCAAAGTATTTCGGGCGTAAAAGTTTTCGTCGCTCCTAAATTACTGGGATGTCTGGAAGCGCTAGGAGATAAAATATTTACAGTGGTGGCTGATCCCTTAATTCCTTTATCCATCGCCGTTCTATTTTGACCCGAATGTAATTCCGGACCATAAAATCCCACTAAGTCTTCGATTCCTCTTTTTTTATCATCCTTCGAGTTTTTACGATGTCGTTCGATGAATGCCATCAAGTGGGACTCACATATGAAATAAATCGAAAGAAAATGAAATCATTAATAAATGATTTTATGAGTGTAGCAGCCACCAAGACACACTACCAACAGATGATATTATTTATCGCCAAGTTTCCATGTGTAATAAAAATTCAAATGGGTATAAAGAATTGCAAAAATGTTATTCCTAAAGGACATTTTCATCTACGTACCAATATATTCGGGATTATGAAGTCTTAACATCTTATTTCACATTAACACATTCACAAAGGATTGACTTGCAAAATAGAGAGCAAAATATTCAAGATATTAAGTCTTCCTTGGAAATTTAGGACTATCAAGCAAATAAAGTAAAATTTAATTTAATTAAAACGTTCCTGGCCGAAAAGAGGCAATTAGTGATAGGTTTAAAACATAATTCATAGAGGTCGATTAGGCAAGCATCAGAACTGAATTTAAAGATACTATCTTAAAGTTCAGAAACATACTAAAATTCTATTTAATCGACAACCCTTTACTAGTCATTGGAGAAATATATATTATAATTAAACAAAATTATGAAGAATAATATTCTTGCAACAGATATCAATGGTAAACTAAAGCAACTATTTGATAAGAATGTGTTCTAGATGTAAAAGGTAAATTAAATTAACAAAATAAATATTGAAATCAACTTACAAAGACAGCAAGAAATAGAATCACTAGTTTCTCTCTTAGTAACGGGTATCACTGAACATTGCTTGTATAATGTCTTTGAATCAGGAGACAAATGTTTTCCAAGGAAACATTTTTAAAATTGGGTCTTATTTTCCCGCTTTTTGACGCAAGCGAGCAACCAATCAATAATCCGAAAAATCAATGTTTCAAGCATCCTTCATGAGTCGGTTTTCAAACACCGTCTTGAACCCTGAGAAAGAAAAGTAGACGATTCTTTGCCAAACCTGGAAACACATGGAGATAAATCATTATCATTCCCACGTAGGCAGGGGTAAGATAAAACGACTCAGCATCCTTGGAGAAATCCCTTTAACGGGAAAAGTTTTTCGTGTCGAGACTGAATGCATAACACGACTCTCATCTCTGACGCGTTTGAATATTCTCCACGAGCAAGTGTCTGGGGCACAGTCCTCTTGATATCATCAGGTGGCTAATGAATGGGAGTCTAATAAGCCGCACTTGGAACTTAAATAAGATTTACCAACACAGTAGCCGAAGGGCCCCGCGGGTCGTCAACTTGGAGGGCGCAAGTCCTCCATCTCTGATGAGGGAGACCCTACTCTTGGAGCTATCTCTCTCAAAGTTGGGAGGAAAAGAAGCGACTGAGAAATCGTGAGGACTTTCCCGGCAATTCCCAGCAGAAATTCGAGCGTTCTCTAGGAATTTCCAACCGATATTGGCTTTCCCGTCTCAACCGGTGAGCATGCACGGGGCATTGCTCGAGGCCGTTGGGAAAGACACAAAGAACGGGTGTATTTTCAGCGGGAAAATCGAGTCTTTTTTATCTTACTCCTGCTTCGTAAGCCGGTTTCGTCGAAAGGGGTATTCCCAGTTTTGAGTATAGCTTCTCAAGTTGTGGAGAGAGTACAGAAATTCGATTATGATTGCATCCAAACCGTCATATCCAGATTTCTTTAGCGAAGTGCTTCTGTTTCCATTCGCTGATTTGATCGATCGATGCCGATTCAAGAATACCTTCATTTACCGAAAGTTCTTACTCGCTGATAGTTCGTTCTTAAGGTGCATAGAACGTTTTGTTTCTAATCCAAGTGACGTTTTATTTTCTTTACGCTTGGCATTTCGGTACAAAGCTTGGTTGAATTCGAAATACTACTTCACCACAATAACTAGTGTATATTGTATTAAATATAAACTAGCGTGAAAATAAACAAATTCAACGAAGTACAGTGATCGCGATCTAAGGATGCGCCCAAACGCGCTTAGAGAAAAAGGTAAGAGGGATGAAAAGAAGTTTACAGTTGCTATTCGGGCGTTCTCAACAGCATTTATTCATAATATTAACAGCAATATTAATCATAATTAAAATTAGTAATTAAATCATTGGAAAATTAAAAGGGTTAATTAAGGAAGAGATATTCATTGTATACATGTACTAGAACAAAATCACAAGTGAAAATGCTCTTAATTATATTTTAATAAATCCTAGTCAACCATTAATACCGCAGTCTAGATTCTATCGAAATTTGATTTGTGATCGGATGATATAGTACAGGAACAGTAAAGGAAGATAGGTATTCGGTAGTATATTTCATTATCTCGTTGTTATCGATAATGTCAAAAGGCATTTCTCTGCAAAAAAAAGATAAATGACTCCGAAAATGCTAATTAATCTAAGGTCTTTATGAAAGCTTAAACATTAAAAAATATTGCCAGTTGTAGAACCGCAAGCATAATTTTAGACATTCTGAGTTTACAAAAATCTCATATTGGCCAATAAAGCGATAGTTACGAGACGTTTATTTCCACAATTCCACGTGACGTAAACGATATATCGTTGTCACATTTATGAAGCAATAAAATATGAGTAATTAACCGATTTTCGCGCTAATGAGCTATAAGGTTTGGTTTAATTATGGAACAAAATCTGGAATATGCGATAATTCAAATCTGAATTGGTAAACATGATTAGCTACACAATTCCAACCGAATGGTACGTGGTCAATTAATACCACAGCAGATATTAGTACACAACAAGAAATCTACGACGAGAATCTATTCCCATAAAATCAAATAGCTAATTATTAACACAATGATGCTCCAAGTGGCCTGAATATAGGGTCTAAACTAATTTAAATTTATTCACTTATGAAAAATACGGGAAAGGAATGTTGACTAAATCATCATCTTTATTACATTGCACATTATTTGTAAGTAGATTAAAAATCAGAATTGTTTACATAAGAAATGATTTATACCAATTACTCCTCGTTTCTAATCCCCTTAAGAAAAAAGCTTTCAGAATAGCTCTGCACGTACGAATTTTAAAGCCGTATCCTATTAAGTTCGAAGGACCAATGAGCTAATTTGCGCGGTTATTCTACATTAAATTTTAATTGAGATGACAACGACGTCCGTTTAGAAGGAAAGAAGAATAAATTTCCTTGCTATTCAGTCAGTATTTAATTCAGCCCGAAGGTCTACTGAAACCTCATGCTCTGTTCCATTAGCTACCAAGAGGGGGGAAATAAACTTATTAGGCAAGATGAGGAGTGAGGTAGTTTGCCTATGCTTTCTTTACCGAGCTAGAATGCTTCATGCGTAATATTCATCAGTGACTCTACTAAAAACAATTTTCGTAACACTGCTTAAGGAGAGACCTTAATCAGTGTCATTTTTCAACATCACTCATACGTCTGGAGCTTACTTTAAATCACGGCCATGAACTTGACATAGACAAAGGTAAACGAAAAACACATTTTTTCTTCATTATCTTCTTCTATGCCAAAAGACAAATGAATAACATTACACTCCTTAAGACAGGACGCCCGTTATCTACAGCGATGAAATATTTGCCATTTTCTACGAAGTAATCCTATCCTATCGTTAGCTTCACTAAGGAAGGAAGTTTAATGACTGCCGACAGAAAAACTCTCTCAGCGAAGCATCAAATCTCCATTTTAGTTTCCCATTTTTCTAAATCTCAGGAGGAAGTCGCACTTCGCCAATGTTACAGAGGACGCGGCGCGTGAACGTCATTGTGCGTGGGAAAGGGCCGCGGAATCGAAGAGACAATCCCCACCACTGCAGAGAATAACATCCCCCGAATAAAACGTCATCGCAGTACGACAGATATATCAACGGGAAGGTAGGGACGCGCACGGCGAATGCATTGGACTAGAAAAGCCACGCGCTAAACCGAACGACGCCTTCCATCAGTTTTCCGTTCTTGCGTGAGGGCGAAAAAGGAACGAGAATCTCCCGAGACAATGCTTTGCAGCAGCGAAAAGAAAGGAAAAAAGGAAACTGTCCTCGGGAGCACTTTCGACAAGGGATGTGGTGCATTCGCCTGTGAGCTGATCGATTTTTTCGTTGGAATTTCAGGAGTGAGAAATAAGACGGGGAGGAAAGACACTCACCTGAGAGCGTACGTAAGTGTAGGCTGAAAGCTATTCCAGTTCCTTTTTCTCCGCTCCCTTTCGAGAGTTGCCCATTGAAATTCCTCGGAGCCTTAAGATGTATACCAACGTAGGGATTATTCGCCAGAAAGATATGGGATGGTGGATCCCAGTATTTTTATCCCCGAGATTCAATCGCGGCAGAATGAAGTGAATTGCCGATTTCTTCGCTTTGCTTTGGTGACTTTCCATTCCACCGCTTCCATTCAAATTTCCTCCAGACGTGAGGCGATGCAATAAATATTCATGCAATCAATGATAGTATGCTGAAGGGTCCACGTGAAGGAGAGATAAAAACTGCTGAATCTGCCCGCTATCATTGATGTAATATCTCAATAGAGGCAGGAATCGGTTTACGGAGAACAAAAAATATCACGATATGTTTTTGGATGTAGCAATGTGGGTGTTTTTGCTGTTGAAGCACTATGCAGTGAAATCTTACTTGCGTCAGGATCGTGATCGAACACAAGTGAATGGCAACAGGCAGTCTTTCGAGAGAATTTCAGATAATTCTCTGAATTAAGACCGTTTAAGTTTATATAAACGATATATCGGAAGCGCATTTCATACGAGTGTAGTGGAACTCATGCATGTTTACACATGTAAGTTTTTAAATCGAAGAGGACGATAAATGTCGATTAGAGGTGTATCCTTCATAATCACAGAGAAATAAAAATTTCACTTTGTAGAGTCAACAAATACTTTTAATAAAACGACCTATGTTTCGTTAAAGCGTAGCATATTCAGGTGAAAATAATTACACGGAACTGAACAGTTTCCATTGTAACATACATTATATTAGGGTTCCACTTAGTTAAGCCTTCTCTTGTCATCGATTGAATTACTGATTGAAAATGATTACTATTATTGATTGAATACGATTGTAAATGTCTCATATTCGATTCAAAGGAAATTAGAAAATAACCTAACCAAGGCAAAATCTAGGTCAATTCATTAAATGGATTCATTGACGTAAACACGCTCGAAAATACAATTTATTTTACGTCGAATAATTTATAGTCCTAATGCTGGGTATTGCAATAACTCGAGATAGATTGTAGCAGAGATATTTTGGTTATCAAATCAGAAAAACTAAAAGGATAGGTAAGGAGTCAATTAAGAAGCAATCAGAAAAGCGGTTTCTCCAAATTGGGACTTCGATTCGAATTCACCGGGGTGAAAATGATCGCAATTCCTATTCGAAATCTCCGCTGGTTCAAATCCGACTCCAGAGAGGCCTTAGTTTCTCTATTACTCCACTAAAACTTTCGGGAATGGACGACAACTAATTCCCCAGTCGCAGACCGACGGTGAAGAGGAGCAATAAAAGGCCTTCACTATCCGTTCGAGGTTGTTACAAATATCTGATCAGCTAAGAAGCCAACTGCCTCCTTCCCTATTGGATTCCTTTCAGTAATTCCCACATACTCATCAGAGTTGGATTCGCCCACTCTCCGCTTTTACCAATTAGTCTATATGTATGAGAGTATGTTTTTCATTGCTCATCCTAAAAAATACAGTTCCATGAAGAGTCTTCTAATTCACTTCATGTAACTCCTAAAAAACTAACCCTGCTGTAGAAATTTCGGTTAAAGAGTCTTATACTCCGCTAATGAACATAGAATCAAGTAACGATCTTCTTGAGAATACTAGTGTATCAACACACAAAATAGGAATGATGAAAACAAAATTGTCGCTGCCCTTACAGTTTTATTGAAAAAAGGTGGAAGCAGTAATGAATTCAAAGGAACTTCGTACTTTCTACAATTTTTAATTGAGATAGAATTAGCCTTTTACAGGCATCGTCAGAAAGTATTAGGAAAAAGGCGATAAAAATCCGATTTTTTAAAATTAGTTAAATTAGATTAAAATCAAATCCCATCGATTGATACGGAGATGCAGTTTTATGCGCAGTTCTGACATTTATTTTGGATGTAAATTGCAATTCGCCCAGGAATATCATTCTGGGAACGAAATTACTTAGCCGATGTGTCATCATACTCTATTGCTACATAAGTATTCGATGGAATATAAATTACGCTACCTTTCCTCTTACTCTTTCAAAGCGAGAACGCGAGACCTGAATAGAAACTCGCTTTGGCCAAAGGTGGGGATGGCGTACGAGGGGATTAATGAAGAATGATATCGGATAAATGGGAGGTGAATAGAGAGACGGCAAGAGGAGAGAAAGAGTCTCCTAATTGCGACCGTAAATTAGAATAAGAGCCCTTTGAGAAAGGATTTCCATAAGTTACCGATAAAATTTGGCGGTTGAAATAACGAATTCCCATCTACTCTCTCTTTTTCCTTTTCCTCTCTCATTTCTCACTCTCTTTCTCCTTTTCCTATGAATTCATTTCCAAAACTTAATGCCGCTTAGAGGGGAATTGGTTTTCGAAGGTGACCCGACGCAAATCCTAAGATAAAGGTAAGGGAGATCTGAATATATTTGGGAATATTATCCCCGAAGAGGACATGAAAAACGCCTAAATGATCTCTGGATTTTCGGCGCGCGATAAACAATTTATTTCCACGAGAAAAAGAGGGGTAAAAGGGCGACTTTATCGGCAGTCCAATGGCGATTAAGTTGTATTTTGAATTGGGGCTGGAAAAAATACCCGAATTTATTAAGACATGAGAGAATATTTAGGTGATTGGGTAGATAGCACCTTTTTATCCTTTAAATAACTTGAATTTCTTCCACATCTCTAATACAGGGGTTTATTTATTGCTCGAAAATTACGTGCAATGACCGAAATAAAATCGAGCTAAATATAGACCCTACTTTGAATTGATTATCATATAAATTATGTTAGAATCGCTTGTTCTTTCAGAACCATGAATAATATCGCTAAAATTAAATGCGTTACACAATCAAAAATATGCGCCAAATCTCCGACGAACAGAAAAACAGCATTTCTTGCCCATTCAATTCCATTGACTCGTTCCTCTTTAACATGATTCAAGACTGAACGGATACTCCTTAACAAAAAACCGCTGCCTCAATTTCATCCGAAATTCCGTGCCCTCGCCTTTATCCGCTTCCAATCTCTCAAACTTTGAGGAAATTATTCGTTTCAGACCAATTCATAAACTAGACTTAAACTTTGTTACCAAAGGGAAGGAAAAGACCCATACGTGCTTACATTTCGTAGTTCCTGTCGAAAATAAAAGTCGGAGAATCCAAATTTCCATCCTTTCATTCACCAACGAATAAAGAAAATTTATGGCAAGGGTGATGCTCATTAAAATTCAATCAGTCAAAGGAATAAAATCGAAAACGACGAGAGTCACGAGGGAGCACATCGACTTGCCACATCCACACTCAAAGAGGAGAAACATTCGCGGAGAAACATAGGACAAAACATCTCGAAGAAATTTCCGAGGTCATTCATGGGGAGGCACAAAAATATGAGATGAAAAGGGTTATGAAAAAAGTATCAACCGATCCGGGCGCATTCCCTCTCCCTTAAAAATAACTCCCTCAAGGACTTGAAAAATGTCCCTCTCGAACATCAATGTCGATGAGAACAAAACTACTCCTTCTGATGAAGGAAAAAATTATACGTGCCCGGAAAAAAACGAGATTCCGGAGACAAGATGCAACTGGAGCTGAAATATCGAGAAAGAACGTGAAGGGAGAGAAAGTGGAAAAAGAAAAAAGAATGAATTGGGAATTGGAGAGAAGTGAGAGGGGAGAGAATATTGGAACGAATGGAGGGGTAAAGAGAGGGGGAGAGAAATAGCGTGGAAGAAGAGGAAAAAGTGGGAATCGGAAAATGTAGGGGAAGAGCAAGGGGAAAGGAGAGTATTGGAAAAGGGAATTGGGAAAAAGAGTTAATGTCAAATTGAGGAGAAAGAGGGATATGTGGATGTGGTACGGAGAACCGTAGGACATTTTCTCGATGAGCGAAATTGAGATTGTGCAGCTCCAACTTTCATTTAACCCTTGCATAAAAAAAGCCAAAGAGAGAAAGGACCGAATTTAAACGGTTGTCTAGGTCAAGGCTTCTTAAACTTTCGTCGGAAAGTTTTTAGCGTATTACGATTAATAAGGAATGCTATATATAAAAAGAATAATACTCTTTGATACATAAAAACTATTACACTCAGAATCGTAATATTAATCTAGTTTTCTATTCATTGAAGAAGAATCGGAAAAAATATGAATGCTAAATTAATATTAATTGAGAAATAATTATTAGTTAACTTTTAGGTCTTAGAGAATTATTTCGGTGAATTCTATGATTTGGAAATCGAATTACTAATTAGAATCTCCAAAATTTATCAATGAAAATTGATCGTAACTATTTATCAGGATGAATTTGTTAAGAAAGATCTTACTTATAATAAGGAATAAAAGGGAGCAGAGAGAGGAGGGTTACCATTCTAGAAATACCATAATAGAACTGTAAAAAATAAATGGAGTAAAAGAAGAAAATATCAACTAATCATGAAATACTTAATGAAAAAGGGAAGAGAGATCAAGGATTAATCATAAAAGAGAGGAAAAATAGAAGAAAAGAAGAAAAAAGAGGAAGCGGAAAGAAATAAAAAAAGGTTAAAAGATACAAAGATGAATACGATTAAAGATGTCGAGAAGAAAGAGGAGAAAATCTTTGAGTAGTCATAATAACCTGCAGAACTTCGAGGAATAATGTATCGTATGAAACTATCTACTATATATCACAAGTAATCATAATTTTAGATATCACACTCCAAAATATATATATCGTCTCTTAAATCTAAATTCAGTTACTGTGTTACGATGAATTTTAGCTTCTTTCTTTGATATAACAGAATTTTTTATTGCTAACTATTTAAGCAAATTAATTTTGTTAGAAAAGTTATAATTCAGCAAGAAACACCACAGACTGCAGATAAAGCGGACAACAAATCCAAATATTCCTATTAAATAACAATACCACATGCATGTTAACTTGAAATGGCTCTATCTGCGTTATTGATCGTCTGGATGAGTAATTTTCGGATGATGGATATGGTGTTCATTTAAATAGAGCAAACGTTAAATAAATATAGTTTAATATAGTGATAACAGCCGATTCTTTATAAAATTGGTAGACGATGGTTACATCGCTGAAAAATATACCAATAATTTAAACTTATTCTGGAATACGTCTAATTTTTGAAACTACTGCCCGAATAAATAAATATTGAAATATTAGTAAAGTTAACGTAGGCTATAGTTAGGGCTATGAAGAATTTTACAGCAAACCATTTTTTCTTGTTACGGGATCCCAATAGTACCTTGAGTATTAGTGCAGATTGCTGATATATATGTGAGATGAAAGAAGAGCGATTGATTGATCAGTAATTAGAAACGAAGGAGAGAGTAAAGCAGATGGAGAAGAAATCGGAAAGGAATCGTGTGTACGAGAGAAGGTGAGAGCTGAACCTTTTCTGCTGTCGTCATGAGTCATTATCGATTACCCCGTCAACCCAACCCACATTCCTAAAACAGCCACGCTGGTCGAATATCCCTCGTCACCTCTATCGCACCTATTCTTTTTCATTCGATATTCTTCCGCCCACAACCCGTTTTAGCATGCGCCCCATCCTGACGCGTTTTAAGTAGACCAGAACGTGGCAAACAAACCATACTTCTTTGCCGTCATCTCCTAGGTTACGTGACCTGTTCGGGGGGAAAATTGAGGCAGAGGTAGTAACAGGAAGAGGAAAAAGGCAAGATGGGGAAGAGAGGAAGTTTGTAAAAGAGAGGCAGGGAAGAGGAGCGCTTGGTATAATCAGACAGAAGGAAGATCTCGTGGGGTTTTGGAAGCGGGTGCGGGAGATGGAAAGAAAGGCAGAGTTAGCGGAGGGGATGGCCAGAGGCTAAGGAAGGATGGGATTATTTATAGAGTGGAGTACGAGGAATGAGATGAAAATGGGGGGCACGTGGGGGAGGCAGGGAATAGGGGATGGGAATCTAATAAGGGAGTCGCACCGGTGCGAAAGGGCTGAATATGGAGTGTCATTAATGCGAGAGTAGGGGTAGGTAATGGTCTAACCGATTACCGAATAAATGTAGGTCCGTGTTCCTTATGCTTAAAAAGATTGTCCGCTGAGAGAAAACGAATGAATCGGCGATTCGGAATTCCAATGTGGCCTTAAAGATGAGAGAGTTTGAATGAAGCAATTCGTCTCGGAATGGAGTCGGTGAATTGAATCGAAAAAGTAGATGAGGCAAAGGGAGCTGGATTATATTTTCGAAATCCTTCGGAGTGGCTCCTCATTATCAAATCATTATCTACGTGCCTAGTGCTTTGATGCTCAATCGAAAATTTATGAAATCACCAATCCTTCGATATTCTACATATTCAATATTTATTTCCCATTAAACTGTTTTCGAAGCCGTTCAACACTGAATAGATAAAATAAAATGGCCTTCATGTTTATGCATTTTACTTACACGTACAGAGGCTTGCATTCCTTATTCAATGACTCGCACTCAGTACTTCTCACTCATAACTCTCATTGCTCTCCACTACAAACTTTTACGTAAAACTCAGGAATCCGATTAGAGTAAAATTAACATATCTCGAGATTTAAAAGTACTTGCAGAAGAGCTAACGCCATCTTCTTGTAGGGCATTAATAATTACGTGGGTGCCCTCAATTTCAATTGAGAGAATTTTTGAGGTAGACGGAAGTATTTCTGAAATCAGATTACAGAATATGACGTCGGATCCTAGCCTGGACCAAATGTCTGCGTCCGAAACAATGAAACCTGTTTCCAATTTCCCAAAAAATGATCTTCACGTTTCCAATTCCAGCTGTCCAACAAGAGATAACAAAGTTGGAGCCTTGCGTTCTCATTAATATTTTTCTATGAATCAACGGTGACAAGTTTCTATACATATACACTCTATCAAGAATATTCAGTGTTGGAAAAGTCTCCAACAGCTACCATTCAAGCAGAGTACATTGCGTAATTATGCAGAGGAAGCTTTTCTCCAATTATTTTAGAAAAAATAATATAAATGAAACATATCCGATGAAATGCATAACGTGACATCACTTTTTTAATTAGAGAGCAGGATGAATGAACACCTGACACCTACGGAACTTTTCCCTGTTACCACAGCGAACAGGATGAAAAAAAATCCTCGCATCTCGTGAAAAAAAGTTGCAATAAAAGCCGAGGCTAATCCGGCTAGGCTAATTATTTACGAAGACCTTTGCGCGGTGGAATCCGGACGCGACGGAAGACTCCTTGCGAATTATATTTTTAAAGGAGAGGAATGCGTGTTGCGCTCGCCAATCCTAGCGACGAGAGGGATTTCAGGTTATTGACGTTCTTAAAGAAATATTCAAGTAGAAGAGACGAACTGGAAATGAATGGTAATGTGCATACAATCCGTGATCTAAACGGCGCTATTTCTTTCCAAAACCAGTAAGAAACTCAATAGACTATCCAAACAGGACAGCAGTTCTTGCTACATTGGTAAGAACTGCTTAATCTGATTTATTTTGCACGCCCTATTTTCTTAAATTATTTCATAAAAACGATATTTGAGTAATAAAACTTACGAAAAACGTTTCAAATGAATGTTTGACTTATTCTTAAGAATGAGGTTAATAGAATCTGGAATATATGCATAACAGGTGGCTTAGAATAGGGTTCGCTCGTAATCGCAGTATAATAGTTTCGATCTTTAATGCATACTGCAACAACTAAATGTTAACGCGGGGTTTCAGCTCGAAAATAAATCTAGAGTAGTTTTCTAGCTATCTTTCTAGATAGAAAGGTACTCTATAGAGAGAGTCTATCTTTCAAGACATATTATCCTATCAATTATTTGAGTCGATGTAATTTAATTACTGGCACTACATGGATACAACCGATTCTAAAATCCTTGACGAGTAAAACAGAATTTCTTGTTGAAAATACCAACTTAAATATGTATATAAAGTTCGCAATGTTTTTAATTGTAAAGAAAATGAATTAACTCGATCTCCAAATCATGTCGCTTTCTTCTTTACGAAATGATCGCTTAAAAAAATAATACGAATTAATTTCTGATAATTCCTTTTTGCGGATGACAGTATTTATACTTGTAAGAGATAAATCGTTATGATTCGATCTAACACGCTATGATGCATTAAGTTGCTACACAATTCTCCTATGAAAGTATACATCGTATAGTAATTACCACTAATGGTTTTCATCCTTTGAAACCGGATTCTTCCAACGCTACGAAGCTATCATACTCAATTACCCCTTCGACAGCTGAACGCTCGGAAAAATTGGAATCTAAAATCGTTCGCAAGAGATACACGCATACACGATAAACCCGACAAGATAATTCGTGAGAATTGCTCAACACCCCTTCCGAATCTCACGATCATGAAATGTTTGCTTTAAACATAATAACTAATGAAGACCCAAATCACTTCTTAATTACCTTCGCCGCCGGAATTAAATCGGAAAGAGCTAAAAAAAAGCGCTCGAAAAGAATCGGGCGAAATTTCGTTTATCTCCCATTCAAAATCCTCCCACGTGCTTCCCTTCTCCGAGCAGAAAAAGTCCCTTTTCCCACTTCTCTTTTTTGCCGGCTCCCGAAAAATGAAAACTCTCCGCCTTTTATTCAAAACTATTATTTGATTAAATCGACGAGAAGTCCCGTAAGTGGAGGTTATCGCACTCCTAAGCTCATTTGAGGAGTCCATACAAGGATGGCCGTTTGGCGGCGGGTTAGGTCATCGAAAGTAGGCGGATGAGAAGGAACATGCACTGTATAAAACAGGGTGAGCAGATTTCCAGGGGGCGAAAAAACGGTCGAAATGGGCTCTGCGGTGGAAATTGCGGGATATCCTCACGAAGAAACCACGACACTCCCTGAATACGTGTGCGAGTGTGTTCTTCTTTAAAAAAAAAAACAGCACTTGGAGGGAGATTATGATGGTAATAGCCTCTGAGGAGCGGATGAGTAAGCTTATTAAAATCTTTAAATTTTTAATTTAATTGCGGAAGAGGTAAAAAAGTTTACCTTGTATGTGAAGTTTATTTTTCATTTCGAAAGGACAGAATGCAATTTTGCAGCTCCATTTGAGATAATCTTTCGTTTTTCATTTGATATAAAAGGGTTATCCAACATATGGCACGAATAAAATAAAGTATTAGCGAATTCCTTTTTATTATAGGTGATACAGAACTTGCCTCATTCCACTTTGTCGTTTTACATTATAACTTCTAATGAAATTCATCATTTGATTCTTCTATCAATTTGAGTATTAACTTTAAAATGGACACTAATTCATTTACCTTTTAACAATATAAGAAATATTTATACATGGATCATTGTCGAAGCAACAGAGAGAACATTATCTAGGATGAATAGCAGAAGCTTTTCTTGAGTTTTCGATATGTTTAATACTGAATTTAGTGAATAGTATTCATTCAAATTAAACCCTTGTTTAGATCTCATTAAAAAATCGCACAATTGAAATTATTCCCGACGTATTCAGTGAAATTTATCTGTATGAAACATAGAGGAAACCATAAAACGTGTATCTTTTATCAAGAATTGTGTTTAAGTACATATTTAGCGTTCTCCTTTGTGTTTACATTTGCTGTATCTGTACTAACAACTGTTTCAGGATTGTTGTTTATCCCAAATTTTCTCGAGTATGCTCCGATAACTGTAAGATTAGTGACGCAACAACGCCAGAATTGTCCTAAGAATGACCTATCTTTTATCACACAAATAAATTAAAAGAGTCAAGCCAACAGTAAAAGAAAAGAGGAACATCCACAGGGGTCAAATGATAGAAACGTTGATACATAAACCGTACTAAACGATGCATTAGCCTTAGTTATTTACCTCTATTCAAAAAGAGCTTCAAATATAAATTTCATAAGATTCAGAAAATACCACTGAAACATCAACATTTAAAATTCAAAGATAATATAGGGTGGAAAAAATGCACGTACCACAGATAAAAAGATGCTACAATCCTAATACCGGAAAACACGCCTTTTCAAATCCAATTCCGGTGGGATTCCAGTGTAAGAAGCACCGGATATACACCGGATGCGGAACGCACCACTCTCCTGACCAACGGCCACTTGCCTGCGATAATATTTCAGTACCCACTGCTTAGAATGTTGTTTCTTCTCCCGGCGTAACATTACCTGACGTCGAAGCCCTAACTCTCCGCATGTCACACAAGACAACTGTGGGTAACGCGTGCATAAAAAAACATTTATTTTCTTTATCTATTTATTTGCGGATCCAATAACAGCCATAGTTAAGAAAAACTACAGTGGAAGCTACAAAAAGGAAAAGATAAGAAACAATATGAAATCAAGACAATAATTTGATAAAACAACAGCGAATTAATCGATTAAAATAACAATAGCAAATCAATTACAATAATAATGAACCCGGTGTCATTGAAGACAAGAATTTACACTTTGGTGATCAAGGTCAATGGGAGGTATTAGCAGGGACAAACTGTTAAATGTGTAAAGTAAGCTGAGGAACAAACATCCAAGGGAGGTAAGAGATTCAAGAGAAAGGAGAGCTGACCTCCAAAGAGACGGGGGAGACAATGTGGTTTATGAAGTTAAACGTGAAATACGTAAAGCTAAGAAATTAAATTTTATCAGACCAAAAGAGCACGACCTCAATGGTATCATCTTTAAGTGAAGGATCTTCTATGCTGCACGACGTTGGAATATAAATAGCCAGCATCTTTTTATGAGAAATAAATGTGACTGATAAACAACATGTTTGCTAGTCAAATTCACCCTGTCGACCGTACTACGGAGACCCCTGTCCTAAACGAATTATCCACCACTATACCTCCGCGTGTGATCTCTCCCAGAGCTACGGATTGGAAAGTGGAATTCCGCGACCACAGAAATGCGGGTGTGCGCTCTAGGATATGAAAGCCCCCGAACGAATGGGAAAGCACTTCCCATGAAGAGTCACGGACGTTATGATAAAACGAAAAAAGGGCAGTGCTCTCCCGCATGCCGTGACACCCCATCGAGAGCACGCCCAAGCAAAGGTCGCCGTTCCGTGGGAATCGCCGTTGAAACAAAAAAGAGGACCCTAAAAAAAGGACATCCTCTTCAACTAATAGAGCGGCTGTCAAATCTTTATCGAGAGAAATCGAAAGGGAAAGAGAGGCTGAACGTGCTCTTGACGGAGTGCGCAGTAATTGTCCGTCGTAGAAGTGGTAATTGCCGCAAACATTTGTCGATTCGGAGCCAACAGTGTCTGATGATCCTTCTGTTTGGTCATCCATGAATAATTACAAGTATCTCGATCAAAATTCGTCACGAAGTGCCATAACTAGAGGTTGGTGGGCTGTATTGTCATTTTAATTCGTTGTAGTATACCATGAAAACATGAATGGAAGCGTGAAAACTGAACGGAAACAGTAATTTCGGAATATATCTTTACAAATAATATAACTTTCTATACTGTAATTCGTTTAAAGTGGACTTTACAGATAAATTGCAAACAATATATTTTTCGTTCTCAAGAGTATAGAAAATGTTGCCGTCGAAATTAGTTGCAAGGAAAACGAACACCATGTCGTTTTAGCGACAATACAACAAACATAATCCACATCGATGTTTTGTGAGGAAGTTATATCAATTTCACAGGAAATATAATGGTAGAAATGTTCACAAGAAATAATTCCGATCGTCTCTCTCTGACCATCTATGAAACCACTCTACTATTGGAGAGGGATTATTTTTATTCTTGATTATTCAGAAGGGCCTGATGTATACAATAATAGTTGTGCAATTTATACAAGTTAATTTTAGTTCCGTCATTTTTGATGTGATAATTCACTGGTTTATTATATATGTTGAATTGCTAACGTTGAAAATCCAGTTGACATAGATGAAATCTCTTAATTTCATATCGTATGAATAATCAAAATCCTTAGCCAAATAATTCCAATGATTAGAGAGAAAGTGCTTTAAAGAAGTTTTAATCCTTTCAAAGAAGATGAATGATACATTTTCAATGGCAGTTTTCTGACAGAGCAGTGATCTGAGAGCGTTAGCTGAAAGATGAGGAAAAACAACAACATTGTTTTGATCTGAGATGTTTTGGGAACTTTCACCTCACCAAACAATATTTGGATATGAAGAAGTTCAAAAACATGTTTACCTTTGAAGTAAGTGCTGCAAGAAAATGGCCTACAGAGGAGAAATGGGTGCTTTGATCAGAGGAATAAATGAAAAATCAAAAATAAACGTCATCAGCCTGAGATGATAGTAAAAGAAAATGTGCTTTTTACACTTCCTCTTACGTGAGATTGAAAAGTTTCTTACTAGCTTCCTGAAATACAATTTTAGCTTACACCGGGCTTGAAAAGTTTCTCTCTAGTTTTCTGAAGGACAGCTTTAGCTTTCCTTAAAACCGGCTTCAATATTTCAGGTTCAGCGGTTATGGAAGTCGACTGTTTTACACAACAGAAACTTTACTTCCGTTGTACTCTATGCTTAAGTTTTATTTTAGAGTACTATTGAAAATGATGGATCCATTATAACCAAGTTACAAACTAAGCTGCAATCACCGAATTTAACTTCGGAATTAACTACAATGAATCTAAACAGCAATCTATATATAGAAAGGAGGCATACTCCGATTCACAAACGAAAGAAATGAAAATCGATTTTTAAAAAATCTATAAGAAAGAATGTAGCTGAATAGCGATATATATTTATGCAGACTGAAAGTCGGAGAATGATAGAATAGACAGAAGAGAGCGAGAATTCGATTGATCCAAGGATTTCAGAACCAGAATAAGGAGATGAGAATAACTGGAGAAGTAATTACATTACATTACATCGCCTAATTCTGCGAAGTTTATTGGAGAAATAAAGTATGTGTCCGTTAACACCAAATATTCACTTTGTTATTTACTGTTTTAAAATGAGGCAAACGAATCCGCACCAAAGGACTGCTAAACCGAAAAAAAATCAAATCCACACAACCCTTTTTCTTCATCTCCTCATTTCTTTCCTTCTTATCACCATATTTTTCATCCAATTTCTTCCCCTTTTGAATTTAAATCACATTGTGAGGACTTTTAAATGCATTCTCAGGAGGAAAACATTCTATTTCTAGAAGAAAGACCAAAACGAAAGTGGAAGAGCCTTATAGAAAGACAAACACAAATAGATAAGAAAAGATAATGGAAACGGTACACTTTGGAGAAAGACGAGGTCATACAGATAAGACCATAAACGCGGAAATGCCACCTAGTGTAAGGTTAGAGGAACATAAAGTAAATCAAGCTAGTACATTTTCCGTGCTGAAGATGTGGGATTGAAAGTAATGAACGAAAATAGAACAATGAGATTAGATCGCTCTCTTGCAACTATCCACGGCAAGCTGGGATCGGATTACTTGCAGGTTTGATCCGTGGGAGAATTCCGGAAGAGTGGGGCTGTGCTCATTTATCCGGCACGGCCCCACATGCGTATTTCCAGAGTGTGGTTGACTCTTCGCTTTGTTGAGGGCTATCGGAATTCATGGTACAGTTATGCTTTAAGTCGATTTATGTGGTTATGCGAAAGCGAGGGTACGCATTTACGTACTGCAAATTCTGGCTACAAGAACTTATTAGTAATTTTTCTAAATGTTGACGAGAAATTCCGAGGTTGGAGTTTACCCCATTCACTTTATTCTGCACCGTTTTATGGTAGTCTATAAACATACATTTCCAAGGTCCGAAATACAAGGGAAAACTTGAATTCGATTTAAACATGCGAAACTGCAACATCAACTGCGCCAACATATTCACCTTAAGTACAAATACGTATGTAGGGGTTTTTGAAAAATACACCAGAATTGAAGAATTTCCGAAGTAAATTGAAATTTATTTCCCACCCGATTAATTCGAACAACAGAGCAAGGAGGTAAAGAAGAATAAACCAATTAAAATAAATTGCCCCTTCACGAGGGTCCATTTAGCAAAAATGATACGGCAAAGGAGAGACAAGGAAGTGATTTATGTTTTGCAATAATTACATGCTAAGGTAAATGTTACCGTGGGAAGGGGCTCATTCCCAAGTTCGCTGGGCTATAATTCATCGTGGCTTGCATTCTCACCATTAAAAATCGCGCTCCCTCATGTGGTTTGCACGGCTCGAGTTGAAGCGGATTCAGTAGCAAAAATTTAGACAATTTTCGTCATTTGCTGGATTCACTAAGTCCATGCATCCGGCGAAAAATTAAAAATGAATAATACTTTAAGGAAAAGGAATTGTGCATTTATCTCGGATGTAAAACAATTACAATAATCTGTAAGGTTACAAAAACTTACTGGCTGTTATTAAATTACATTGATGTGGTATAGGAGGAGATTTGAGCACCATCATCGATGAATTACTGGGATTCAGTTTCCTTCCTTAGTAAGGCTAACTAAGTCTAAGGTATCACCTCAGTCGTTTTTCATCGAAAATATACAGAAATATTTTCAGAAGAATTGCCATTGCACAAGATAAGTAAAGTACTCAACGGCCTTTCATTTAAAAGGCTGACTGTTTTTAAGATTAGACATGCAAAAAAATTAATAATAACCAGGTTACGCCCGTTTGTTGCTTGTGACGAAAAATTTTTCATTTCGGCTCACTTGTATTATGGCTCACGACGTATTTCACGAGGCTATTGAGGATCTATGCAATAAAATATAATAAAAAATACATATTATTTGCATGCAAGCCTTGGATGGGGTATTCGATAATACTTATGATAAGTACATTTAAAATTTGAGTCATAGAAAATTGATATTTATCCATAAATGTTATGCTAAAAATTAAGTAATAAGGAATAAGTACTAAAAATAGAACTTAATTAAATGTAAGCAATGTGACTGAATCACTACTTTGTTTCCTCCGACATTCATATTGTGACCGAATAGTAGAAAACATTCCCGCGGAGAATCATCTCTGATTTTTTCTTTCCGTCGCTCAGGGAACGTCAGAAATAAATTTTGCAGAGAAAATATTTTTCCCACCTGTCTCTGCCTGCACGGTAAATAGAGAAGGAAATAAGCTAGCAAGTCCGTCCTTTTCTTAAATGACAGCTTAGACCAGGATTAGAGATAATTAGATTACGTTCTTTCCTGGAAAACATTTTTTTCTGAAAGCGGAGAAATTAATTCTAACATGCAAGCTCTCAGTATATGCCTTAAAAATAGTATTTTTCAGTAATGCTTCTCTTTTTAATTAAATCATTCACTCCCTACTTTTTTGGAAATCTATTTTTAGCTGAACGAAAGATTCAAATGGTACTTGAATTTTGATTTGCATTCTCCCTTACATTTTAAATGTGGATTTTAGGAACGATTCTGAGAACGCCTTTTATACTCAATAATAAATTGAATAACGACTCCCTATTTTCAATAAAGTGTTACTAAAGTGACAGGTTTTGGCCTATGCAGCCATCATGAGCCATCCGTGTCTTCTTCACTCAATCCAGGAGTTTAAGTACTGTTCAAAGTATTACAAAAATTTATACTTCTAGGTATTAGCTTCATAAAGACAATTTTATGGAATTTTATCTTGCTCTACGAATATTTTTTTCATTTCTCCATCAAGTTAGACGTCACGCAGAAGCAGACAACTTCACGGCTGCCTCACCGAGGCCGTCCTTGCTTCACCTTACTATCAGCTTAAGCTCGTCATATCCTCTGAGCATGCAACCTTTCAACACAATAAACTGTATATACTGCTTATCATCATTTGAAGGGCCCACAAACATTCCGCCAAGTCACTGGCTCGTGCTCCTCATCAGGAGCTGTATAAGCTTCCATAGTGGAGGTCAGTTTCATGAGGGATAGGCTAGAGCAACGGTCAAGGACGAACCATTATGGGTATAGCTCAATCAACGAGGTTGCGTCAATGTCAGACTCATACCCACTAAGTCACTATTTGAATGATAGATTGTTCTATATATGGTGGCTCGACTATTGTCTCAATTATATAAATTTCCATTAGAATAGTTTTCAGCGCGAGGGAAAAACTATTCGTAACGCCACGCAGTTTAAATGTAGTTAACGTTTCCTCATGCCGGAAGGTTCGGCTTCGTTCGATAACAAGGCTTATTATCTAATGTTTTCTGGAAAGAAGAACCGCAGCATCTTCTCCAGGACTATAATGGCTCTAATTTCGTGAAGATTATAAAATGAGGATTTAGGGGATCTAAAAACCTTTTAGAAGTATCTAAGATCTTCAAACGTCGCTTCTTTAGCGTGATTGGTGGAGATTTAAAAAAATCCAGAAAGAGTCTTGAATTATTGAAACAATAAAAACTGATGCTATTGAGGCTATATCGACGGTGAAAAGCACAGCTAGCTACTTCTCATCTTGTCAAGTAAGACATTCCCTCATCTGGGATTTCACTGACACTAGAACTACAATAATACAAATTCTGTAAAGCATTCAGCCTAAAGTCCGGTCGGAGCCTCATTCCTTCCATCATTAGCTATCAAGAGCTAGGAGATATGAGGCTTACTACACAAGATGAGGAGTGAGGTCGTTTACACTCGCCCACCCAATGAGGCTCATTATGCGGAATAAGTCATAAAGGAAGAACAATAGCTCTATTAATAATGCTTTTGTTAATCTTTCCATAAAGAGAGACCTTAATCAATGCCGTCATTCAGCGTACTATTTTGTATATACCTCAGTAGATTTCGTATCATCATAGGCATGAACAATAAGAGTTAAAAAGAATGAAAGATACCATTTCCTTTATCCTGTGCTGAAAGATAAATGAGTAATATTGCACTCTTCAATATAGTAGCAGGACCACTAATAACTAGAATAGGTCAAATATACAACCACGAGAAGGGCATGGAAAGGAGGAGGAGCGAGCGATATATATCACCATTGGGTCCAAAAAATGAGAATGCACATGTAATGGTCTTATAATCAGAACACAAAAATTGAATAATAACGATAAATGAGATCCCATAAGGAAAACGGAATGTTGTACAATAATGAATATGTAAAGAAAGAGATATAAGCCTACGAGATATAAAAAGAGATCCTTGGAAGAGCAGTAAGATGTTTGAGATCGCTTTCTGTGATATCATGACAAACTGGCACAAATCCAACCGTTACAAAACGTTATGGCCACGAAATCTCCGAAAAGTTTGCATATATCAACACTTTGCATACGTGCTCCGCCTCGGCGATGCCGAGTTCATCGCCCACGGAATCCAAGGAAAAGCCGAACGACGGGCTTCGATCGCTGATTAACAGGTATATAACAGTCCAAGTTGTTTCCGACGACGTATTGTAATAAATCGGTATGCACAGCGGCTACGGCGTAAACCTCAAACGTCAACTTTCCCAATTAACCGGCTCTGAAATTCAAATCTTGGAAAGTTTATTAATTAAATCTTCCCTGGGGAGTCCATATAACTTCGGATAACTCATCAGCCGAAGCATGAGTGCCGAATTTTCATTACGTGTTCAAATAAGCTCCGAAATTTGATAATCCCGCATCACCTACACTTAGCGATCTTCTCCTGCGTCTTTTTAAATTACTTCGAGACGAATCTCCGTCAGGTGAGAAACAGAGGATGCCTTAAAAGTGAGGTTAAATCCCTCGCGAATCCGAGGTGATGTCTTGTTTATCCGCTTGAAATAGTAACCGTTTCCACATTTGCTGGAGATCCGTTGAAAACTCTATTTACAAGCGAAGCGGAAATTTTGGTAATGACTTCGAAGGTTCATATTTTAACGTGTAAAAGCTGCATGTGAGTTGCAGCTTCAAGAATCACAGATATGGAAGTTTGCTTTGCAGAACTCATTTTGACAGCTAAAGAGGAGAGAAGATATGAAATGAAAAACTGCCTAAACTGCGCTCTGATTTTTGCAATTTAAACATCAAACGTTGGGATAATCCTCTTTACAAGCGATGGAAGTTGCAAAAGTGCTTTTGAAATTTTATCGCACTTTGGATTGCATACGTACTCCCACTCTGGTTCTCTTCCTATTTTGAAGTGAATCTTTCAAATTCAGGTCATTGCATCGCGAATTATTAGACAAGAAAGCTACAACAATTCCAAAAGTAAGATATGAAACGGCCCTTTGCGTTCATATGAGGAATGAAACCCTCAATGTAAAAAGATTTGTTATATTCTCTAGTTTAATCATCGATCGAATTATAGATTTTGTGATAATTGGTTAAAAACGAAGATTTAGACTAAAATTCTCGGTTAAAATCAGATCCTATTCTCAACTTAATGTCTTAATAGATGAAATACTATACTTGGTATAGTTACTTCAATATCTACGCAATACTTTCCAGGACTGTGCCTAACAATTGTCAGATAATAAGGAGGGAACACAGTTTAGTTTCGTTCACACGGTTAATTCAGAATCCTGAGGCGGAGAATCATCACCTGATGCTAAAACATAAGAATTTCCACGGAACCAGCCAAAACGCAACTAAGATTCGGTATGGGCGCGTGCTTCAAATTCCCGTCCTAATTGCACTTCAAAAGGAGACGTTTATTAAACACAGTTCCTCATTACTACGAATTCTTCTTAATGAAGAGTCCCCGTTCCTTGTCTTTGAAGAGGCTGCGCGAATTAAAAGAATCCACACGAGGAAAATGCAAAGCGAAGAAAGAATTCCACATAAATATTCCCTCCTCCGCATCTCTCGTTAAAAGGGACTTTTTGCATTCCTTGAAAAACAACCACACTCTCCCAAATGAGAGCAATAGCACGCTTTCTTTCATAAATTCGCTAATGCTTCCTTTGGCGGCGACGCAACTCTGAAAGGACGGCTCGGTCCTCATGAGGCAATTCACGTCCACGATGAAACGAATTCAGTATAATCCCCCGCGTCTGCCCTTCTTATGGCTCCGCCTATCATACTCAGGAAGCCGACTATTTGCTCGGGTCATTAGGGCAAGCAAACGTAACATTTACGAGACCTTTTCAATCTCGACAGCGTTTCCGCCGCGGTGATTTTTTACTGCCAGAAACGGAGAAAAAACAAAACGCGGGTCGAAATCCGCTTGCGAGCCAAGTGCTACGAAGTTACTTAGTAGCTCAGGACACTTAAATGGCATGAAAGTAACGTATGCCCGAGAGTAGAAAAGGTTCGGCAAGTCACCAATTACCGTGTTACCCAATGAGCTCGGATTGCCTCATTCAGTCCCTCTTCCTCTGGAATGGCAGTCAAACGTTAAGAGAGAGCAACGTACGCTCCACTAGCTAATTAGTTTTTACTACTTTTTTATTTTTTATCGACTGATGAGCGGCCGACTGAATTGAGCTAGTCATGAAAAACGACCCCCCATAACGGAGACTGGGTGATTGAATATTGAAACGACGGACAACTACCTGAAATTACGGTTTTAAACGGGGCTGTACATGTTGAATGGTCGTGCTTTCTTCATGAAATAGTACGTAATTCTGCTTATAGCTTGTGCGAAGAATCATTTCAAGAAACTTCCACGAATCGACGCTATATTATCTAAACCTAGTTACTAACTTACTCCACTTAATTCATGATAGAATTCGCATGCACTCGTGATTGACGACAGTAATTGAACGAGGATGAATAAAGATTCGTTCGTATATTACGGATGAAACGAATCTACCAATTTTCTTCGCGCAGCATTTTAAATCGACAATTACGAAGAGCTGAAGCGGATAATCGCGTCATAAATCTTCTCCTGTTCCATTACCCTCACATTCAACTGTTGAAATCATTCCCGTTTTTTCGAGGTCAACCTCTACCAAAAATCGTTACAGCCTCCATAAAACTTCATTAGCGAACGCAAACAAAATCAGGGTATGATTAGGTCACGTAGTCCTTTCGGTGCTTTGACCACCACCAGACTGATGGCGGAGAGGACGTCGCCGCATGGAAAGCCGCTAATAAGCGCCGACTCGAAATCAAACGAAAATTATTTTTCCGACATGGAATTTATGCGTCCCGATCGAGCCAACTCACGCAAGTATTCCGTCTCATTTAAAAGGCCGCAGTTTAAATAAGCAAGACGGACCAATTCTTCCCACGAACGAATATGCGTGTTTATTATTATTAGCGAAATTACTTACTTAAACTGTATGGGCCTCAAAGTAAACAACGCTAACAAGATGTCAATCTCGCAAGACATTTCTCGGTTTGCCAATTATGCGAAAAAATCTTTTGCCGGAGTCTACAGGAGGTGTGAAACAATTTCATCCGAAATGCGGATTCCAGAAAAGTGGAAAAGAAAATTTTTGTCTCATCGAAGTCATATGGGCGGAATCGCATACTTTTATAGTCAATAACAAAGGCTTATTAAATCTTAATTCGTCGGCGGACTTCTTTGAAACAGACTTGCCAATCGTGCCAATCCATTTCGGAAATTTCACTTCGCCCTCAATTACTACAGAGGTGCTAATCGGCAACCAAGAAATTTATTTCAGACATGAAAACTCATTCCTAACAAAACATCACCGGTAGGGAAGGTGCGAATTAAATAAATGCCACTGCAATCCTCGGGTGCTCGGCGCCGTTATTTCGCATACATCTCGCGTTAACTTTTCGGTGAACAGTAATGTCACACAGCGTCCTTACATTCAGACAACCGCTGCAGAATTTCCCACGAAAGGGAGGCAGTAAATAAACAAGGATAAAATTGGCCGTGAATTCTCTTACCTTTAGAGAAGTGCAGATCCAGAACTACTGTGGCGATCCTTGCAGGCAGATGCAACACGTTACGTCGGGGAACGAATTCAAGGTGCAGAACGGGTGAAAGAAATCGAACAACTCCAGTCGCTACAGATATCGCGGGCGATTATCCTCAGGGTTTCCTCTCAAATCCTTTCGACACGCACCTTTAGTACCGTAACAAGTCACTTTCAAACACCTTTCGAAAAATTATTCGATCACTAAACTATCGGGTAATAAAGAGGCTTTCCCTCTCATATTCCACGCACTGAAAAGGTCACCGGTTGAGAAAGAGAACCGAAGACAATCCTCGGCGTTCTCACGGAGACGTCGCGATCACTGCAGACCCCAACCGATTCCACGGCTTGACTGGCGACCTTCCACGGAGAGGCGCGAGCCGAGGAAGGGGAGGGGAGGAGGGGGAGGAGTATAATATTAAAACAATCACGACCGTCACGCGACTAGCTTCTACACACGAGTGCACAAGTTGCAGCAAACCATCCCTCGTTTCTTAACGGTTCCGAACTCGTCCGCAAGAGGGAATGACACTTTAACTATCCGCCGCGAAATCAAAAGTTCCTCATGAACGTCCAACTTCGTCAAATATGTCGACGGAAAATAAAGTTGATCAACTTCCGGCAACAGTCACCAGAATGCCTCCAATATATCACTTCACAAGTCCTCTCGTTTGAGAATTCAGCGACGTTCTTCCAGACGGATACCCTCGTGGAATGGGGCAGACGTACGAATGAGTACGACCGCCGCTTACGACGGCGGCGGGAGAACAGCTGAGCTGAGAGCACACGCTGGCCTATCGAGTCTCCCGCCAGCCAAACGACTGAAGTAGTTCCCCAGTCTGACTCCCTCTCTCTGCGGAGCGCTGCAATCAGTAGTCGGGCTTAGAAAACTTTTTTCCCCATTCCGCGTCGGCGACCTCACGTGTTGCCGTGAGCCACATGGGTGTCTCGTATTATCAAATCGGAGAAACAGCGTGCTCGTGTGTATCCCGCGAGTGCTTACAATGCGTGCTTTACTCTCGCACCCTTTTTTCGTCTATATTTAGGCTTCGCATATCTCGATCGAGTGAAGAATGACGCAGTGTATTCTTACCATGAAGGATTAGATATGGGGTCTAAATTGGTGCAAGAATGGGTTGGTGGACGTAAGGAGTCTCCACGACCAATGGTAGAGGCACCTAGCGGAGGAAAAGAGAATCAAGAGTTCGTGGACCTGGGGGAAGGGAAAATGAGTGGTTGGCGCGGGAAGAAAACAAGCGAGACTGTTATAAATGATGAGAGAACTTTAGTAGGGCACGGAAGTGAGGAGAAGGTGTTTTTGTGTCTCTTCCAGAAGCGAAATTTTGTTTTCGAGCAAAGTTCCGTTAGATATTCCATATTGCATTTCGTTAGCGCGGTTGGCGCCAAAACGCCAGCTGCAGTCCTGGTTTTTGCTGAAAAGGAACTTAGCATATGCCCTTACCATACTTTTCTACCTTAGAATAACTTAAATAAAAAATAAAATGCTTTTCATGCTATTTCATATGAAGACCGACTAATATTGACACTCATAAAGGTAAAATATAGACTTCGTGAGATAATTTAAAGAACATTACAAAAATATATTCTTAAATAATTCCTCTAAACAAAAATTCAATTCTTCGTTGAGCGTTAATGACTTTGATTTAGTGGCATTCCATTACACACGAGGCAAAATTAAAATTTGCTTATTAACACCACTTTAACTATGCAAAGCTTTCGTATGTTTACACTTGTGTTAATAATTAAATCATCTCCCTAGATTGATAGCTTGCAATAGAATTCTGCTGAACGAAAATATCTAATTCATGATTTTGCAAGCTGCGCGTACATTATAGCATCAATGGCGCAGCTCCAAAATGTATGATTTCACGTATCTAATACGATATTCAATCAAATATCGACTTTTCTGAGATGTCAATGCTTTCCTGCAACCCTTCAATTCCTCACGTGACAGAATATGTAATGGAAATGAAAGTGTAGTTGACCATTCAGCCAATGAATAAATTTTGCCCGAGGAAAAGACACTGAGCATCGAGCGCTACGATCAATAAAATCAGAAAACACAATAGAAGTATTGGGGAAATAAATAAGTTTCCTTCAGTGAGTGACTGGCTCTTGGCAACCTGATGTAATACTCACAAGAGTAAGTAAATAAGGCTGATTGACATAAAATGAAATCGACATATGAAATTTCATTCATTGAAGTACAGCGCAAGTTGCTTGGAAGGAAAAGAGTTGCGTCTTGAATAAATAAATGAAATTAATTAGATATTGTTTTACAAAATAAGGAAAGGAAAACTGTAAAAATGTTGTGAAATGTAATTTCATAATATCATAGCAAATAGACGAATTTATAGGTAAAATATGGATTGGAGAAAACAGGAAATGGAGTAGTTCAGATGGAATGTATTCATCTTTGATAAATCAGAGAAGTGGCATATGCTTGAAATATCAGCCTAAACAGTGGAGATATATCGAGCATAATACACGTTTGCCATATGAGTTTCAAGCAAAGACGTAACTTAATGATAATTAAGCTAACGAAGATAATACCACGCCAAAGATACTCTATTGATGCTCTTTAAATCCTTTGGGTTAATTTCTGTTTATGTCTCCGGTGTAAAGAACTCATGCCTTTGATATATCGCTAGTGAAGAAAATGGATCGCAGAACAAAGAGCTTCCGCTTGCGGTTTTTAGTAAAAGAAGACAGAGTAATGCAAGATACCTGTATCGACTGAGATAACTTGCTATTCGCTATCTGAGTCCTATGAGCACTAATTTTGAGGAATCGGTGTCAACATTCAGTAACTAGGATACTGATCTTGAGAACTCACTGGTTTCATGAAAATGACTATCCGGAAAAACTGGAGAACGTTCTTGGCTTCAATAATATTTCATCGATTTACTTTGTCTGAAAATCAGGAAGAGCTGTGAAAAATACCGTTTATGTATTTCTCTGAGAAAAGTAAAATAAGGTTTTTCGTTCGTATGAATGTAATAGAGAAGAAGTGCATTCCATTTTCTCAAACTTTCATAGGGTGTCCGTGCCACTTTTGCACTCCACTCCAGCAAGAAATTACTGAAAACATTTAATGAGGGCGATACTATGAAGATCTAAATAGAAAATAAGAATATAATGCAAACAGAATAATACTGGCATCTTTCATAGCACAGTTCACACGTTCCAGAAATGTCCATTGTGAAATTGTGCTGACTGATATATTCTCATAATTATTTTTTATGTAATGCGTTTCGAGAAAGCATCTTGAGTTAAAGAGAAATATATTTAGATTTACTAAGCAAGGAGAAATTACAAAATATTTGATTATACACATTCAATGCTTGATTTAAATATTAAAAAATGTGGAAGCTGCGATGATAAAGGTGGGGATAAGACTATACCAGCTGACAGACCAAGGCCGCCAGGAAAACAGCAAGATCAAGGTGTGTGGAAGATTTTTAAATACCTCATGCGAAACATGTTTAGGATAGAATTTTTATCTAAGGCGTTTTTGCCTGAAATACTTTACATGAGATAAGTCTACCGTAATTATGATTGCAGTATGCATCAATAAGTCAGTTTCAAATTTTAAGATGTTTATATCTTTCGCAGAGATATAAGTGCTTGTTATATTTAAAGTTAACATGTTTTCTTTGGGGTTCTTGTTTTACCTTATATAAATATGGGCTCTTATTTTCAAATTTCATATTTTTAATGTACTTGAAAACTATGCAGCCATGAAAGCTGTTTTTTAAGCTATACAATTTATAACAAAGCAATGCGTATCTATATACGTAAACAGCGCGTTATCTTGGCGGTGATGATTTTCTCATTCATCTCACTCCAACCCCACTTATCTCTTCAATCCTTCAGTTTTCCCCGGCATTGGGAGTGCGCTGATGAAACCAGATGGTTACACGAGTTGCTGCGCCGACCATTTCGCGATTACAGAGTGCATTCCGATGCTAAGTTATCGGAAAATAACAAAGACGCAAACACAGCCTCTGTTGGGAAGGGTGAAGCACCCACTTCATCTCCATTCACTCGACCGAACCCGGAACTTTTTTAAGTGTTTTTATTTCTACCTTAACATATTCCGCGAGGAAAGAAAAAAGAGCAATCTTTCCGAAGCTAACTCAGCAATCGCCGCGGTGTTTTCCGAAGGCGGCTGTGGTACAGTTGAGCCCGAAGGTTACTGTGATTACTCTCTCCTCGTGCGGTTGAGTTCGCGTGATGGTATTTGAGAAGAGGAGACTGACTCACCGACGCGGAAAAAAAACAAAGAACGAGCGAAAGCTACGTAAACGAGTACCGCGATGTATCTCCATCCACCGTCGGCAGGTCACAGGGGATCATACCCGCGGGGACTTCCTCCCCACGTCTTTACACTCGCCGCCATCTTAAATAGGTTTTTGATGGATAACCCCGCAGAGTAGGACGGAGGTTAAATCTTTCGCCGCGAATGGCGCAGAAACAGCCGTTCCTCGTTAAAGAAGATTAGGGCGCTGGGTGTTTTCTTTCTTTTCTTCCTTAGCAAGTCTGGAGAGATGGGTAAGGATGACACGGGTGGAAGTGAATCCGATACATCCCCAAGAACCCTTCTAAGGAAGGGGTTGCTTCCGACGGGAAATAGACAAGGCGGAGGCCAATTAAAATTCGTTCTATTTTTGTCGACTTCAAACTTGTGTTAGCTTAAATGAGATTCCATCAGATGGAATGAGTTTAGCAGCATTAATGTTTACCATTGAACTTGTTATTACCATTCAAGCCTTTATTAAGTGAAAGATCTTATGATGTTGGTTGTTTGAATGTTTACGGAATATTTGAAACTCGTATATGTCCTTAAAGTTTCCTACCAATCAGAATGATGCCGCAATTCCATCGCATAAAATTCCCACCTTTTTAAGAAATATTCTACGTATTTCTTATTTAGGGAAGTATATCTATCATCAGAACGGCAATGATAAAATAGATATTAATAGCCTCTGAAGCTTAAAGCCGTCATCATCATCATGGGTCATTCAATCCGTAGATTGGTTAACTGCAGCCCTCCATTCCTCTCTCTTTCTCTAGTGCTAACTTTACTACATCCGGATCTCTCTTCTTTCCTATATCTATCTTTATTTGGCTAATATATTCATCCCTTGGTCTTTCTTAAATCCATACATTCAAGAAATAGAGATTGAAAATGTCCTCATTATTAATGACGTTTATTTTATTAAAATATTCAGTTAAATTTTTTAGAAAAATTTCTGCTGAATGAATGATTGGCAGATTAAGCTAAATTGTAAATAACTCCTTAAAGAGGAAATTTTAAAAAAGAAATAATACAAGCTCCTATCAATGAAGTTTGTCCGGTAGGACACCTAGTAGACAAGGACTCAAAGGCGAATTGAAAAGAAAAGATTAATAATTAAAAACCTGAGGGGATGTCCATAGAGAGCCGAAAACATTGCTTATTTTCCCCTTATTGGACCTAGTCTCCCACATTGCTTAGAGATTAAGAGATGTTCCAACGTAGAACAGCTCATTTCGTTTGTGATTTTATTATGATCGTTAATGTAATTTAAACAGTTGAGCTATGACTCACATAAAACTTCTCTTCGGAATTTGCTCCTAAGTGATAATATCAGATTACCGATTTTGGAAAAGTCATCGGTTCAGAACTTTTAGACAAAGTAGATGACATCGTAATAAACGAGCGCGATCTCCTAGAGGGTTATTACAGAACAATCACTACTCTCACATTTATTTGCATTTACTCTCAACCGATTAAGATGATAATAATAATAAGATAATATATGATAAGGTATAATGATAAAGGATCGAAAAAATCCCTTGCGTAACCGGGACTCAAATAAGAATCTACCAAGCCAATCTACCTTGCCAAGCGGTTTATGATCGAAGAGATAATAGCTTTAAGGGTTCTTTAACGTTTTAGCTTTTATGTGTTTTTGACTGCCGATCTCAAAGAACTGAAGGAGTTTTTGGTTTAAATACGAAGAGATTATTTTTTGTTCCACCGGACAAAATCGATAGTTTCTGAGCTCTTATTCTTTCAAAAAGGGATATTCCACGGCAATCGTATAAAACAAAGTTTCATGACTAGACTTCAGGAACACCTGATGAAGGAGCGAAATTCTTTCGACGTTCCCACGTGAAAAAAGTTAATTAGAAGAATCACGAAGGAAATTTAAATTAATTTGGACACATTCTTAAAGACTTGTACATAAAATAAATAATTATCATGAGGAAAACAAGTATGACCCTCAATATCTGTCGTGATGATTCACACGGTGACTCAATTGGAATTTCTCGCGAGACAATCCATAACATCATCATATGTGAACGAATAATTGTCACCATGTTGCTAATCAAGTTGTTTCTTACTGTAATGCGCGATTTATTATTACTATTAATGCAGACACACTGCAGATAGGTTCACAAACAGGTTGAAGAATGCCATCATCGGATATATATTGGTATATTTATCCTCTTTAGGGCGATAAACATCATTTATCACAATTTTCATATGAGAAAATTTTCTGGGAAGAATGAGGAGAGGATTTAAAATCACTGTAAACATCTAAGATTCATAACCATAGCAACCAAATTTTAGAAGAATAATATTTTACCCCACGTATTTAGTTTAACTTAACAACAGTTTCAATTCCAGTGCGCGATAATACCAAGGAATTCATAGAAATTTTTTATAATTCATATTCATGTCAGAGAGAGAGATTTTTCAGAGGGTTTCAGAGGAAATGCTTGGCAGATATTGTTTCCTCTCAATTTTCTATTGATAATGTAGGTTTTGTGTTGCTTTTTTCTACAAATTTTTCGGTCATTTTAACAGTCATATTATAACGTATATTTCCCGACACCTGATTCTGTAACTATTCGCTGTGATTGTACGTAATAACCATTTTATTTTCATTAAAAATTTGAAGGCTCGTATTTAAGCTTAAGTATTAAAAAAGTTACCTTCGGATTTACCCGTTGTATTTCGAATATTGACGAAGTGACCCTTTTCTCTGAAATGAAGAAAGCACTTGCATACAATACATCAGCAATTGTTTTATTGAAATATGCATCCTTGAAGCCTTCAAATTTGGTTATTATGACACTGTACAGATCGGGATAACGCAATAATTACAGTTATACCATGAGTTTCCTTAATTCCTGTTTCCTGTGTCCTGCTTGTTTGAAATCTCATCCGTCATCGCTTCTGTTATTCGAAAGGCATCGCGAAGGCTATCACATATGAAAGAATGGTCGATAAAAGAGAAGTGTGCCCATTGAGACGCTTGTCATTTCTAGGCATTGTGCATGAATGAGATCATTAACCGAATCGCAATCCATTCATTGGAGGTGGGAAATGATTCCCACGGAATGGGGTTACGCATGGTCGGAAGAAAGCGAAAGAATACAAAGTAACGTAGGCAAATGTGCCATTTTCTCCTCTCGAGTGTCACTTTGCTGGCTGATAGATGGCTCTCCCGCGTCACATCTATTCCGCGTGATTATTCCAATGACAGGTGCGTGCATTCATTTGCAAGCATACGCTAGCATCTAATCTCTCGGGTTAATGTCCACGGAAAAGAGGTCTTTAGCCTGCGCGTGTTTCAAATCTGATGAATGATACACCGAAACAATAAGCTGCGGAGCATTATCAAGATTTGATTTATAGTCCGAGAAGGCGTTTTTTATCGTATACATAATGACATAAATTTTGAGACTGTATCTCCAGCCATTTGTTCTGCTCGGTGTTGACTTTATCTTCCTCATTTGCCAGATTTTTAGCGTTAACTGAATATGGGTAACATAAGCATATTGTTGAAAGCCTATGATCAACAAACGGGTATGCTAATTTCAGTAATAAAAATTTTCCTCACTTCAACCTAGGGGAAATTATTACATGCCATACTTAACACAGACAATGAATTTGAATATTTTACAACATTCGCGAAAATGACGATTTTTATGAAGCGAGAATTTATAATTTTTGTATAATTTTCTCTAATTAGAGAAATTCTTAATCGGCTTATATCCCATTGTAATTAAAATATTCATAATCTTTGACATGAATATCTATTATTGAGGCAATCTGAGATGCACCGCTGATGGTAAAAATCGTGAAAAGCGTAATTAACATCCATACAATTTGGAGTTTAAAATCAGTGCTAAAAACTGCATGGCTATATCCCTGAGTATATATGAGGAACAGTATTTCTACGAGAATGAACATACATTTATTGCCAGTAGAGGTGAATAATAGAGGAAAGAGTTGAAGAGAAAAAATGAGTACCGTAAGTCAAATGATACATCTTTTTTTTCTATTTTTGCTTTAGGTTAAGTAGGAAAATTCGTCCTTTAATGCTGAAATGTATAAAGAAAATTGTAGCATCAGCTAACCTACAAGAATATCACGGTTTTATATACTCATGACATAAATTTCACTTGATGATTTATTATCTCTCACAATTATCTGCTCTATTAATTTAAAATCTGAACCGATTCATTGTCTATAAAAATCAATGCAAGCCAACAAGATTTTGATAATTTCTTAGCTATATTTTCTATGAGGTTAGCAGCTTTTTAGCTACTTTTCAGGGTGTACCTAGCGACATAATCGAAAATAAATTGGCATCTGTTTCCCATTTGCTGACATGAAATGAGTTAGAATTTCATATAATGAACATAAATACCAAAATACTACTTCTTTCTGTGTTTCACCGGATATAAGGAAAATAAATCCCCAGGACATAATTGAAAAACAACATATTCGTAATGTTTTAAAAATGTGTAATATATCAGAAGTTTCTTCATCGAAGTGTCAAATTATTTTCATGAGAAATAAACCTCTTCGAAATAGAATGCGGTGATGTTTTCGAAAAGAACCCGAATGGGAGGAAGGAACCAACTAAATTAATCGCAGAAGTCGAGATAATATATTATGACACCTTTTGCCTGTTTTTCGTTCCGCATTTAGGGAACCTATTAGTGGCTGCCTACACAATGATGCTCATTCAAATCAACCGAAGAGTCCGCCGTAGAAAGTTTTCAGAAGTATTCCTCAGTGACTTTCATCTCGAGGAAGTAATAAAATATACAGAGTATTCATTCCGGAACTTCAACTCGTAAGTCTACGATCAGATGCACGCGAAGTAATGGGAAGTTCTTTAGTCACTCATTTGAATAGTTCGAATTCACCTCTGACTAAGAAGTTTCCATTCGTTTAGCGGAATGATGTTCGGAGTGTCTCAAAGCGGAATAATTAATTGTGAAATAAAATATTCTTGAAAGTTTGTTGAGATTAAAGTAGTTGATACGTGGAAACTCACTTTAGGACAAAAGATATGCAAGAAATATTCATCATTGCCAATAATCGCAGAAAATGGTTTTTTTGAAAAAGCAAAACATACTGAATGATGATGATTATGTCTTCGTTATATCTTCCGCAGTTTATGTTTTAAAATAATGACATCTTTTGCAAAAAAAACATGATGCATCCCCATATAATAATTTGTTATAAATAAATGATAAATAATAATTATTATTATTGTATAATATAATTAACGAAATTATATAAGAATTGTAATAATTTATTATAAATTAATCTTTTTTATAATAAATCCGGAGTGAATAATATATTGCAAAATTAATATTCTACTACCGCAATACTCAGAGTGGCTTTATTAACGCTAATAATCTTTATTTTTGCTTGTGATCATCGGCTTCTTATCGTATGACAGACATTTTACCCCTTAATGCGCATAGCCTGAGGCTGTTTTCCTAGTATTCACCCCTAGAATCAGCTTTTGCTTATTAAAGTGGTGTAAATTCATCAGACTGCAATAAAATATTACATCTAATTACATCTAAAATATTTACAGGATCGATAAACAACTAAATGTCTTGCATATTTTGAACTCCAAACTTAATTGTTTTTTGCGATTGCAGGGCAGAATGATCCATCTGATTTGTGAAGGAGGTTAACAGTTTAAAATGTGTATCTGGTGAACATTTTGGCACCATAATGGCTATCGTTTGTAATCACGTACTTAATTACTTAACACGATTATTATTCAGTGATTTCTCTACATCGAAATATCCAGTTATAACTGTACCCGAGCAGCTATATGCTTGCGAGTGGATCTCTTTTGCGTTCAAACGAAAGTCATCTGAGAGGCAGATTAACTCCACCTTGGCACGCGACAAGAAGCGACCCCTAGTGGGTATTTATGAACAGGTTGCATCACTCGTAGACAAGTCATCCGCCGTTAGCAGAGGACGTGTCACTTAAGGGCGCGCTAACAGTTGAGCAGCGTTTGAGGTCAGGTAGCCGAGGGGTGCAGAACTGGAATCAGTGTTACCAAGTGGAGTCAGACCACCCAGCGAGACAAATCTGTTTTCCACGCATTTGGGTACATGAAGCATCAAGGGCAGATTTGGATACGTTAGAGATGGTGAAGGGGAGACGAAGAGAAGAAAAAGGTGAAAAGACAGGAAGGACGAGGTAGAGAAGAATGAGGCGTGGGGAGTTGTAAATACGAGGGAGTGAAAAGAAAGGAATGGTTGAAACGCGGATTGGTCTCCGCATAAGAATTACAAATGAGATGCGAAGGTGAAATAGAAGACGAAGGGGGTGAAGGATAGAAGAGTAGCGTTAGGAATGTCAGGGGAAGGAAGTCAATCAGATAAATATTGAAGGTATGGACAGTTGCAACTATCTTCAAGGGGTTAAAGAGTAACTACGCTTGCAAAATCGCAGGGGAATCAATTCCAGAAATGTAGAAGTACTTTATCGAAAACAAACATTCTGATTGAAATTTTGTAATATATCCTGTAACGTATAGCTTATATGCAATGTGATAAATGAGAAACTATTCGGAAATGAAATTCATATGAAGTGAAAATTACTGATTAAAATAAATACATTTTCACTGGATGCATTATAATTTATAAATAGTAGCTAACTAAAAGAAAAGAATCATGATTATTTGGACAAAAAAACTTATTGAATTCCATGGACATACGTATGTGAGGTTTTCTACATCATTTCCACGCAAAATTCAATGTAGATGTAGTGTTTGCTTTAGGGAAATTTTAAGATATCTCTAGGTGTATGGATCGAAATTTCGGCTAATAAGAACCTACTCTGCTTTTTTAAATAACCATAGTTTTTCATCCTCAACAGATCCCGAACCGAACTCTGAGCAGAATATACCGTGCATACACATGTGGGAGCGATTTCAAAAAGACTATCAAAGTACCCCATATCATTATTTATTTAAAATTAATACACTTCGAATTCAGTTCCAGATATTATTAGAAAAGTAGATTGAGGTTTTTATTTGATGGTTTTACTTAGAGAACTCTCCGCAAAATTCATTATTTTTTATGTAAATGTGAAAGTGACTAAATAAATCACTATGTAAACATCAAATCCGCCATAAACCTTGGCAATAGGATTAATTTATCTATTTTCGAGAAGAACCCTTATTAATCTTAGATAATAACAGTAACATGCAATGATTGATTGTCCTATGGAAACGGAGCAATACAGACTCTATACACTCTGCCGATAAATAGAATTAAGGTAGAGCTCAATGAGTAAGCATTATCCAGTAGATTAGACCATTAGAGGTAAATGATCTATGAAATCCAAGATCTGAAAATTAACATTTTTCCAAACATCAGGCCGTACATTTATAATGATTCTGTAACTTACTTTGAGGTTTTAAGTCAGGATTTTCTAATAAGATTCACATTTACCTTTATCGTGAATCGGTTGTAATTTTAAACGTTCATACCGTTCCTCATCGTGCAGTAGTTTTCTTCAAAATAATAAAGCTATTATTAATATCATACCCAATTTTTCCAAAGGAAGCAAAGAAAGCAATCATTTGTAACTAAAATTTATTCTCGAATCCCCACTGGAGAAGCTAATCCTTAGATCATCTAAAGTATTTGTTTAATCACTTCCGTTTTCAGTTAAGAAAAGAGAGTCAAGCAAGTAGCCCTATGAATATTACTCTTATTCCTAGTTAAATATATTCTACTCTCGATTCGTGATGACAATATTACTCCGGTTAAGAAATAAATTCTTAATGTTAACGAGAATTGGAGGAATGGCGGACTTAGAAGAAAACCATTCAAAAAATTTATGAATAATAAAACCATTGTGATATATATAATCCGACTTTTACTGATCTTCGAGGAAGACATTTCACAAGAGGGATAGTCACGCGCAGTATACATAACTTGGCAATAAATTACATTAATTACCACGACCATATGTTTGCAAGGGATACCATCATAAACGACATGTTGCAAAACGCTGAACAAGCAAAATGGAAGCAAATCTAAACAAAATTCGATAGTCATCACCACTCACTACCGCAGTTGACAAGTCACTGCTAATTAAATTTTGCGTCCGCATGAAAAATCGCATTACCTTTCTCTTATGGGTTTTCTTGCTGAAGAACAATGCCTCATTCATTACTTTGATTTAAATTCCTCAATTTCCTGGAGGACCAAATTAGACAAGTATTTCAAGGAAAGATAATAGACTGCAATCGAGGATGCTTCGTGAATAGCGTACTTGTTAGGAAAATTCGTCGAAGTAGGAAGAAATAATGGACGCGAATAAAAAATAATGACTCCGGTGCGAGAACACAATGAAATAAATTCCGGGAGAACGAGCTCACAGACGGGTTACATTAAGGAGGTCTGGAGAAGGAAAGCGAGAACAGAGCAATCACGAAGCAGGCGAAGGAGAACAAGGCGATAATGAAACCTGAAATACAAACTGGCGACGGGACGGAGGCGTAGAATTGGCCCCGCTGCAGTAAAAAGAACAATTTAATTGTTTAAAAGCTCAAATTACCTTTCGGAAGTTACTAAAAATCTCGAGGGTGCCGATCACGTAAACGCGCTATGGTCACCTTGGTGACGGAGCTTGAAAAATATAAGTTAGAGAGAAGGAAGGCACAGAGATGAGCAGACGGAAAAGAAAATATGAAACAAGGAAAATGTGACATGGGTAGCCGAGAGAAGATAAACAAGACGCACGTCGAGGAAGGAAAACGAAAGAATGTTTTCTCAGGAGGAAAAAAACATGGCGGTGAGGAAACAGTCCCCCTCTTCTTCTTTAAAGTATCAGTGTTAAAGAGTTGCATCCGGAGAAAAGAGTACAGAATCCTCTTTCAAAATCTGCTCTAAAATGCGTGTATCTTAAGTCTCGTGCTGGTATTAAAACCACTCGCTATGAGAGGGATGTACGTTATACAGCCCGCGGGTAATTACATGGTGTCCTCAAGGTTTTAATCAACTTATCAATCTTCCCAAAGTTTTCTGAATAACATCGAATCTCAGAATCTATCCACAGATGAAATAGAAGACTATATACATACAATCTCTCACTGTAGTCAATCTTGTTTCCACTGATACTATTACATTTGTTCATTCTTCGATAGCTTAAAAACTGTTCGAATATGTAGTATTACGGATATATTTAGATATCTATTATGTATTTACGAATATGTTTATATATGTATGTACCTGTTTTCGATAATATAACACAAAAATATGTACTCGAGAATAAGAAATGCACCTGTATCGAATGAGAAACCCAAACAACCTAATTTTAGACTAACTATTTTGTTGTTCTTCAAGTTCAACTGACCTAAACATACTCGGCTAATGAATATTTCGGTGCATTTACACCTGCATGAAAATATCAAAAATGACAGAAGCATATTGGATGCTTTTATCTTTTATTATTTGCAAAGAAGTTCATCGATTTTTTGTACTATTTATGCTTTCTTACTTTACAGAGTATCACATTTTGGCGGACGAAAACAATTACGGAACGAGTCATATACGTTAACTGAAGTATGATTGTGCTCATATAAATTCAGAAAATAATGGTCGTTTCCCATGAAAACAGCCATTAAAATCGTGTTAAATCATTTTATAGTCCGAAAGAGAGGAGAGGAAACTCGAATCATTCGTCGAAAGTGATAATTCTTCCGATGATGGGCATCATTATCGTTCCGCTACAAGGCAAAACTGCGAACCTTTTCCATTTCTTCTTGAAGCGACGATGCGTTTAATACGCGATCGCAGACACCGTTCGCCCTGTTGCTTGGGTGGTCCGAGTTAATTCGCCCTCTTCAACTCATTGCCAATTTGCATGTTTGCTCACTTCCAGCCCTACTCCTGGAACACGGAGGAGTATTAAATTTCCTGGGTTTTAATTTTTTATATCCGGATAGCAATAAAAGTTTTATGAGGGGAGCGATTAATGGAAGGCGGAAAAAAACTGCAAGATTTTTTAAAAATATAGGGCGATCAAATACGTAAAAAAAGCCTCGAGGAAATCGCCCGAGTGAGCTATTTGCTGCTCGATTGTGTAGTTATAATGCGGCAAATTCCTGAGCTTTCCAGCCGCTGCTAGTTGCTTGTGTGCAACACCCCTCCCCACAACCTTCCGGAGAATTACATATTCTAATTTTATTTCGGAGCGGACGGAAGAATTAATCAGAGCGCTAACGAGGGCGCATTATTCATATTTTATTCGTCCTTTGTGTTTAAATTAAGTTCCCGCACCACATATACTCACGCAATATTACGACAAGTGAGGGTTTTTTCTTTCTCGATAGCTCATGCGTATAATGGTCGCCCTTATCTCCCTCCACGAGGCGCATTTAAATTGCATTGAGGCAATAAAAACGAGTGGCCCAGTGAAATACTTCTAGTTGAGCCGCTATAAAAGTCCCTGCGTCGCTTATAATCCCTGAATCATACTCTGTCGAATTATAGTTTGAGAGCACTGACCTTCTGATAAAAAGCGGTCAGAAACCCGAATGATCGTTCCAAAACTTTAACAACAGCGACGAGGTGAGATTTACGAACGTGATCCTCTGGGAAATCTCACGCATTTACAACTCCGGTCTACACAAACCAGGATGTTTCTCTCGAACTCGTTAACATCCTCGATGCGGCGCTAAATTTGAGAATTCGATGAGTGACAGTAAAGATAGGCGGGCAAACCGGTAGTCTACGGTAGCATGAGAAGATCGGTCCTTAAAACGTTGCCACTGCGCAAAATGCGGAGATTAACTCCAAGGACGTGTGCGACGGAGAATGGGTGCGTGGGAAGCAGGTGGGAGGTGTGGGAGTGGGGAGAAGTTCAACAGAACTTACCCAAAGAGAAAGAATTCGAATTTGGGCATGGTGGAATTAAATTAGATGGCGGTCACGAATATCAGTTCTCGACAGTTAAGTGAAGAATATATGATGAAGTTCACCAGTAACTTGAATGAAAAAAAACACATTTTTCTTTTTGATACCGTTTCTAATAATATCCTGCTATACATCGTAACCTCTAGGAAACTTTTCCAAAGAAATATTAGCTTCTATCACAGCCAGGTTCTGCTACTTATCTGACCGGAAAACTTTCCACAGCTTAAATACCAATGCATTCTCTACCAGCCTCTCTCTTTCTATCAAAATTTATTTCCCGTACGTTATCTCGGCATACCTCTCCATTTAAAACCTCTTTCTCAATCACCATAAATTAAAATTTAATGCTTTCTTATACGGGGACAAAATAATTTTCCCAAGCATCGAAAACTGGCGCCTTCAGAGACGAATTATACACCTGTTACGCAATCACGAGAATTACACATTTCGAATCCCGCGTTCTCTTGGTAATCAGAAGTTAACAAACTACTGGGAGAAAATCTCAAGATGAGCCGCGCAGAAGTTGAAAGTGGGCATGTTTCCAGAGTGTAATAGGCCAACGCATTTCTGCGGGTAGGACAGTTAAAACGAGCGTACTTAAGATTCTCTTTTTTCCCACTACCTCTCGTCCATCCACTGGACAGCCCCGTTGCGAAATCCCTCGGTAACACGATACTCTCCTCCAAATGGTCCAGACCACGCCCACTTCTCTCCTCGTCATCACGCTCTCCATCATTTGCCTCATCATTTAAATAGATCTCAAAAATTACACCTATAGCGTCGAGGATTTACAGCCTAAACAATTCCATCCGATACGTTTCATTACGATCAGCGCACCTAGTGTTTTCTCTGAACACCTCCGCAATTTACTCCGAGAAATTCATTTTTCTATTGGTTGCGCCATCAATTTCCTCGTGGATGTCTTTTCGCCCATTTCCTTGCCAAATCGCACTGACTCTTTCAACCACTCTTCATCCGAGCATACTTTTCTTTCTTCCCGGCTTTTTGCCACCTTAACCGATCAGTTATCTTTCCTTCGGCTTCGCAGACGTCCGCTCACCTCACGCCATCGGCCTTTGGTTTCCTCCTCATCCCATTCCATCATTGACGTCTCCTCCAAAGGCGAGCCAACTGCCCATCTATCACTTCTTTCTCATTGCCTTTTCCCAATCCCACTCTTTCCAATAACACACCCATCCCCCTCACCTAACCCTTGCCTATCTCCTCTTCTTCTTCGGACATTTTTTTCACCAACTTTTATTCCTTCTCTCCGCTTTATAGACACTTCCCATAACGTTATATTTCCCGTCCCCGCCTCCTTTTGCTGTCCTAAAGGTAAAGGTTTATTTATCCGAGCGACGCCCTCCGATGTTCTTTTATCGCGCCGTATTATGTCAGGAATGTGTTTGCGATTCCTTGCTCGATGTTTGAGCAAGGATTTTTGGGAGTTAATCTCGTGTTAGACATCTCTCCGTGGCTGCAAAACAAAGGTTAGTGGAGCGCGTTCTACGGTGCGAGGTTGTTTTTAGAGGTTCTTGTCGTATTCCTTTTTTGTCATTTATATGAGCTGCAGACGATACTCTGCTTGCTTTTAGAATAGGGAGCTGATTCGTTAGAGGCTAAATAAAACAAGAAAATCAAAGGTATGAATTTTTAAATTTTTAATTAATACTTTAAATTTTTCAAATTTCGGAAAATCCTTTTGGAAAACATTTGAATGATGACGTGGTTATATTTGTAAGATATGCTCTCTATTAATTACTATACCCTACTAAATAAATCTGAAGATATACATCCGGTTAGATGGTAAGAAATGTTAAAAGGGACCATTAAGCCCTCCGCTTTAATTATGATTACAGAATTGGAACATTACGTACGTGCCTGATAATTCTGTACCTGATGTTTGTAGGAATTATAATGGACCAGAGGCATCTATACCAAAATTATCTCAGTGACTAAATTCTTCTAACTATCAAATATTATACGATAAATTATTATTTGCATTCATTATCCTTATATTTAAATTATTATTGTATTACAGTAATTACAGAATAGACATTGAAAAAGACGAAAAATATATTTCACTATCCTTCTGAGTGCCTCATAAATGTCATTATATCCAAGAAATAACATTTGTTGCCTTACGAATAATTAATGTATCAAATAAAGAATCCCTCTTATAATCAACAAATTTTTATGGATATCACAGGATTTCAATGAAACGGGTTACTCTTTGGTTGCCATAGAGTTTGCTGAGAAGGAAAATTTCACTCGTGTTTTCCCTTCATTTTAATCACTGTTTTCTTGCCAATGAGATACATTTTCAAATGCTTTTACAAATTTTCCTGTAATCTATTTCCTTTTCATCGCATTTCGTCTCATATATATTCTTACGAAATAACGCCCAGGCACATGTAGCATAGAGCCATTTTGCTAATAGATAAAAGTAGCCGAACTTGAAATTTTCTCAGTCTATTAGATTCAGAAGTGCTGATTTCAAAGGCATTCGTTAATTTTAGTGCTGCTCAAGGGATACATAATAATATATAAGCCTAATTTTTGTGAGGCAAAGACTATATTTTTCGAGAAAATTAACACCTAAAACTCTTGGGTTCGAAGAAATGGCACATTTCCTGCCCAATCGAAGAAAAGAATCCACTTGGGAGGAATTTCCTCTTTTTCCTACTCACGTCAGGAGAGCTGGACTCATTTAATACCATGTGAGAACGAGTTCCGAAATATAGTCGGCCTATTATTATCTCGTCGATGAAAATTTTCCGTCGCCTGCAGACTTTCCTCGAACCGTAAATTAAGGGAAAATGCCGCGGTCGATTCTTTATGCTCCCGTACATTCAAAGGCAACATAATGAGCACATATAAATGTGCGACGTATTTAACCCTATTTTGCATTCCGGTCGCAGGTGTTAAGTGGGAGTCGAGAATTATATTTTTCTGCTGTTGAGTTAATTGCGCTTTTTAAGTTGCGATCGATTTATTCACGGAGGAGAAAAATCGTATGTGCGAATTTTTCCATTGGACGAAATCGTACCAAATTACGGAGTAGTCCCAGTAATCGACGGATTTCATGAAAGGTAAAGGTGGTAACTCGAAAAGGCCTCACGTGGCAATTCATCAAAATTCTATTTGCAGCGCTTTGCATTTTAATTCAGATTTTCCAGTGATTTTCCACTCCATATGTTTTCCACGCTAATTTTGCTCAACGGCTTTAGGATTTTTTCCTCCCTTTTGTAACCTCACCTCACGAGTTCGTCCCACGCGTTACAATTCACGAGGAGACAACTCTCCAACGACTCCCGCTGCCCTATCCTCTCCTCCATATTTCGAACTCTTTTGAGAGTTAACGCGAGAGCAAGCATTACTGTCTTGACCTCTCGTGTCCGGTCCATAAACAACATGTCCATCTCATTGAAATACCTGTATTTACTCCTTATACACTTTGATGGTGTCAGACGACTCCTATGTATATTTTTTATTCAGAACCGGAGAAAGATTTCCTCCATTTTCGTCCTGCTTGGGCTAACGGATTTAATGCCTTTTTTATTTTTACTGCCGAAAAATCAACTGTTACTTTTTTTGCTAATGGCATCGAATGGTGAGATTATCTCTTGGTGCTGCCATTAAAGGGAAAGAGATCGGAAATGGTTTTTCCTTTTTCGTCGAATCCACTCACCATATGGATAGGTCAAAACAAGGATTCATCCATTTCTGAAGATAATAAAATATCACGGACTAAGGTATCGATATCCAAATATTTTTTCTACTGCTCATGCGAATGGATAACGGTACGCGAGATACGATCAAGATGAAAAACATATGCTTTATGTTAAGAAAAATATAACACAGATCTTACAGCCAGCTTTTTAAATTCACAATGTTCACTTTCTGTCTATTTTATTTTTATAATCTATTTCTCATGTAAAGGTATTTCTTTTTGAATCACCTTTGTAAAGTGCATTGTTTTTTCTTTATGAATTCTTAGCCTAGCTATTCCGTAAAATTTAGATTATTACTATCTGTAGGTTTCACATGTTTTTCACACCCCTTCTTGCGGGCGTTTTTCTGCTTTTCCCTGAGCACTAACTTAGATTTTTAAACACGTAAATCAATTTTCTTCTGTGCACTATTGTCAAGCAATCTCTTTCTTCCCAAAGATATCCATATTTCTTTAAGGCGAAGCAATGCGATCTAATCTAGTAAATTCTTCCCTTGTGAATTGCCTATGCAATTATTTTGGATATCCATCCAATGTGAGAACCTCTACATTTCAATGTAAGCCATTTGACGGTAATTCGCTTTGATATTGAACTTTTTATGTGAACAGAAGCACTTCATGTTGGGAAAAGTGTTAGAAAATTAATGAAAATGATCTTCTTTAATTTGTTTGTGAGTTTATGCTTATTGACTAAGAAATGAAGGTGCGTAGGCTCTGTCATCCTCTGATTGCCTCATTGTCTGACAAGAAGTTGCAAAATGCTAGGTGCAGTTTCCAAACTTATTTCTAATTTTAAATATTTTATTCATTAGGTACATATATTACGAAAAAATATAAATTAATGTTTAAGGACCTGATTCCGGATCTATAAGTTAGTTTACAATCTATATTAGAGTCATTAGTTTCGGATTATTGGACTTATTTGGATCGAAGAGAAGGATAATGTAGACTTTTCAGCAAATATTGAGTAACTTTTTTGATTATTTTTTAATAAAATAAAGACGCTGTCAGCGACACTAAGCTTATTATTAAAACTATCTTATTTCCGTAAAATCAGACGGCCTTTATTGATACAGACGAAAGCCTAGCTAATAGAAGAATAGCCCAGCTAGTTACATGGTTTAATAAGCACCGTGTAGGAAAATTTGCCGTTGGCTTCTATTGCATTCCTTGTTACATAAATTATCGTAATTGGTTTTTATGTGTAAATAAGTGTTGCCATACCATTTTAAAGAAATATTGATCTGTTAATTCTTTGCTGAAGATATGAATCTTATCGTACGCACATGTGGGTTCTGCTTGAGGGTCGGGTCGGACAAATTACATTCTTTAGCGAATGCAGGGCGGATACGGATAAGTGTCTTGAGGGTCGGGTGCGAATTTGAAATCTGTATCCGTGCAGATCTCAATATTAGAGGTGGCCAGTAATGGCTTCCTCTAGTGGACGCTTCTTCATTTGCCGGCCACTAGGTCATACACGAGGCAATTAATGGCTTTCACTAGATTCCTCATAGTGGTAGCCAGTACTGAGCGAGACGTGATGCCAGAGTGAATTTAGAGGTGTTACATTTTTCTTTTAACAAAATTGATAGTGATGAAGAGTATAAAGAAGCCTTTGATAGAACCATCGGTTAAAATGTGCGAAAGGACTAGTGAGGAAGAGATGCTCTGATCCTATTGCTCAAGAAACAGCAGGAGTCGGCAGAAGAGAGTATCGAATTTGCAGAAGGAAAAAAAGATCCTGAGATGAAATTAAAGGAACAGCTAGCGGAAAAGGAGAATGCCCTTGCCGAGGAGGAAGAGGTGGACCAAGGACGGCAAGTGAGAGTAAGGGAGATACTGATAGAACTAAGTGGAGAAAGGTCACTGAATGCCAATGAGAAAGAAAGCTGGAAGGAGCTGTGGATGGACTCACAGACAAATTACAGCATAAATCAGATTCCTATTAAAAATAATAATTAACACTTGCAAGAGCTCAACAAGAAACTATCGAAGAAAATGACAAGATTAAGTAAGCTCCAGAAGCAAGAGAACCTTTCCTTGATACCACACAGTTAGTGTTTCACGCCTATGCTTCATACATCCAGCCTGAGTGAACAGCTGAATGAGGAATCTTGGAAGTTTTCCTCGTAAACTTGAGAAACAGTGGGCTGAAATGGAAGCTGTCATTACATCATTGAGGATGAGAAGTGAAGAATTTGGAGCAGGAAGAACCATGCATTTCATGATAGCAAAACAAATAACAACAGAACTGAAGTTGCTCTTAAGGAAGCTGGTGAAAGAGCAAGAGAGGCCGAAGATGTTCTCTAGATTGGATGCAGAACTCAAATCTACTCACCAAAGATTGTTAGAGGTAATAGAGCCTTTTACATAGGAACTGAATCTGAATGATTCCCTGCACCCTGTTCTTCGAACAGGTGTTTTGAACCTCTAATTCATTGATAGTCGTGTTCTAACTTTTTTCTTACATATATATTTTGTTAAACCGGAATTTCAATGCAAGTAACGAAATTTAATATATGTAACTGAATATATGGTAACATATAAAATATTTGTAGTGTGTTTAGTATTATGAATGAAAACGGAATATAGAGACTGTATGAGAGATGAGAAGACATTTCGCAGACAATGAATCAGATTCGATGAAAATTTCATCGTATGTGGCAGAACTCTACTATCGCTATTTGTTTTTTTTTTAATATTTTAAAGAGTGAATGTGAGAATCTGAAATTGAAACACATAAGGTTCTCTCATTCATTCTTTAAAGTTTACAATATTCCTTATGGTAATATACCATTTGTTCCTCACGGCATTCACACCCTGGAACTAATTGAAAATTATGTATGATTTCCATAGCATTTCATCTAAATATTTAATATAGCACCAATTGAATACCTTGTGGAAGCGAATTTTGAAAACCTGAATCCTCAGCAGGTTTCCTGGAAAAATGTCTCATAAAAAATAAGACTACACAAGTCAAATTTATGGACTCGTGAGGCATGAGACAGGTGGTGTTCATCAAAACTTAGAAAATGTTAATCATTTCCATGTGCTGATTGTTTTATGTCCATGGGAATGACGTTTTAATAAAGAAAGAATAGCACTGTCACTAGGCGTGTCCTGAATTTAATGTAAATCCGAGCCAATGGAAGCCGAAATGTCGCGAACTCGTGAACTCTTGTTCTTCGTTAAAATTTACGACCCTGTTACTTGTTTCTTGAAAATCCTATAATGTTCTTTTCCTGTCATTTGCCATTTTCATGGGTCGACTCCTATTTAAGAATGTGGACGCCTCCGAAGAACGTTATCTCTCGAAATCTACTATCGCCTTTGTATGCATGAGATGCACGACCATGAGCTTTCTTGTTTGTCTGTAAGCTTGTAGGAGTTACTCCATTAAGAATAAATATAGGAGAAGTCTCTCCGGAAATTTCTCCTTACTCCGCTCACTTAAAACCTTGAAATTATTACAAATGCCATTAAAAATATTCTAACTCATACATATTTCAGAATTAAGGATGTGTCTCCAGCTTTATTGAAATCCTTAAGTTAAACAAAATTATGAATACTAGACTCCTTGGCGATGACTTCTTGAATAGTAGTAATTCATTTACATATTACCTTTACACATAAGTACACAAAGAGCACTACCCGAACTTACGTTTAGCAGTCAAGGATCCGAAGACGTACTGTTCAAATATTATTTTAAATTGTCAAGAATAAAATATTTCGTGAAGAAAGTAACAGAACTGAAAGAGGTAGTTCAGCATTAATGGAAAAATTTCATTCCTCAACATCCAAGTACCTCATCGTATAGCCTTGGATATAAATGTATTCCGTTCATTCACACTTCCATTTCGTTAGCATTACTTTGGAAGATTGACGATGGTTCAATATCTTTTCATTCAATTGCAAAACACTAAACCAGACATGGTATGAATTCGCGGCAAAATATAAAAATATATTTTTTTTTACCTTACCCGTCCTTTATACTCGAGTATGCTTCCAACTCGAGACTTGTTCCACCTTCAACGCAGCTAATATTTTTGCCTCTTCGAGATTGGAAGAAAACTAAAATTTTCCACTGAAAATATAAGTAGCAATATTTAGTAATTCTTACCTTCTAAATTAGGAGTATAGTTTTATGAGCTTCAAACTAAAATTTTCGAACCATAAAGTAGCATAAAATATTAATAAACAGAATAACAAACAAATCTACAAAACTGACTTTTCCAGAAGTGAGCGAATTCTCATAGAGAAGTTTTTTAATCCCTGGAAAAATTATTCAACTTAGAAGCTAATCTTTAATTGTATTTAAAATGGAATATTTTACATAGACTGCGATATGTATCAGCGGTCATTAATAACAGAGGTTTACCAGCCTCAACCTTCTTCCATAAAAGATCCCGACTCATTCTCCCACGGCTTCCCGATCTTTTCAATGGTTCAGAATCTCCCTTTATTTTCACACGGAGATGAAAAATATTGCGGAAAATTCAATCCCGCCTCTACAGAATAAGGATCGGTCCTCATCATGTCCTTTCTATTCGCCATCCCAATAGCTCGACCATGCACCACCTCTCACGCCCTTCGGCATTCATTTGTCTCGCGAGTCACAAAAGACCAATACATCCGTTCCCAACCGTCTAACTCACCTGCGTAAGCCGTGGGCGCGGCCGCCATGTAGGACGGCAGAGCCGAAGGAGAGAATGAGACGCCTCTCCTGCTTAATTTACTGCCACCTCTCCCTCGCCTCAACAGGCGTCTTTCAAGGATGCTAGGTTATCTTCAGCGGGAGGGGACGAATAAAAAAAGTATCGTCACCAATGAGCCATACAGTCCTTAGCTATATCTTCCGCGGCCCACGCCCACCTCGAATTCGGCTTAGACTTTTTTAATCCCACGCGCTCACGAAGTATTAGACAGAGCTACCGCACCGTACACTCCTCCTTTCCATACGTGGACCACAGAAAAAAATCCTGCAAGGCTACGGGATTGGGGTTTTATATATATGCGTTAGTTTATCGACGGTCCTCATTAAACGGTAGGAAGAGTGGGTCGTATCGTGGGCATGCATTGGAAATAATTTGGCGAGGCGATTCCTGTGTCTTTATCGCGGACGCAAAGTGGATTCGGCGAGGAATGGAAATCCAACGCTTTTTCGTATCTTAAAATATATTTTCCTTCTTTTTCACCGGCCCAAAAAAGAAAAGAGAGGACCAAAACTTGCATACATCAATGTCAGTTATTCGTTATTTAAGGTTCTCTTTGGTTCGCTAGTGGGGAGTTTATGAAAGGAACGAAATTATCTCGGACGTGATCTCTCCAACTTGTTGGCCGATTGGTAATAAACATCTTGGGCGCAAAATCCTGTTTTTTCCGTAATTGAATTTATTGGCGCGATCATTATTTTTCCGTTCTCTCCCTCCCCAGGCTGAATCACTGCTCCATCGGTAGCTACGGAATACATTATTTCAACGGCTGCCGATGATTTCGTGGATCTTTGATGAGGCCAGGTTAGTGGGATTTTTAAAAAGGCTACTAACAAGGCTCAATCGATGTAATGTCATAAAGTGAAGTGACAAGTTGATCAAGATACCGAAACAACAGTCCATATGTGTGGACTTCCAAAGGTAAGCAGTCCAACGCTACCTTAGTAAGAGAAATATTTCTTTCCGGCTACTTTCCATAAATTTGCACACAGAAGCCACAGCTCCGTAAAGGAATTCCATGCCTGGGTAAGAGAATGCATCGATAATGAACGATTAATAATACGGTCGAGGAGTGGACGAGGATTCATTTGGCGTTCAGCTCCTTCGCATTTACAGCAAGTTCTGACAAATTGTCAAACGAATTTGCGGGATGAGTATTCACGAAGCGTAAAATGTGTGAACGAGCAAGTTTCTTTCATTAGAGGTGAATATGTCTTCCCTGAACCAATGTTCTGTAGAAGAAGGTCGACAATTAGTAAACACACGATTCCTCTTTCCTGCGCAAACATTAGTAAAACAGCTCCGAGGAACAAATCCGTTCACTGAAACGACTCTCTCTTTTTCATCCTAACATGGTAAAAAGGGAGGAAGGAGCATCTAACCAATTAACGGGAAGCGGAGGTGTTGGGGGTCGTAAAAGAGATTTGGAGATATGGTTAAGGAACTTCTATGACGAGGTGTAGGTGGGAAGGGTTTCAGAAGGGAAGGAGAGAAAGTTTATTTTTGGGCTCCAGAAGATCTGCGAAGGCCACGCTTTGGTATGAAGGAATTCCTTATTCTGCGCAACTTTCATTGTCTTATTTTTCTCGCCTTCACTTAACTTCGCGACTTTCATAATTGGATGATAAAACGCGAAAATTGCTTAGTCTCTTTGAGGCGAGTCACAATTTTCTGAAAAATGAAAATGTTCCTTTGACTGAGTATTTACCTCTTTTCATTTTCCTTCGCGGAGACGTTCTAACACGAGAAAATGGGAACAATCCACTTATCGGGAGTAAACCGGAAATCCTTCGGATGGAATGTTTCCAAAGCTTTTTATCCTAAAAGGTTAGCGAACAGATTTCAAAACGATAAATAATTCCACATACATGCTATGCTCCGCAAGTATGTAGGAGGTTAAATCAGTGATGTTTCTATTTTTACGATGGGAAATAGTTGATTCTACAATTCTAAGTACTAAACTTAACTATTATATATCAATTGTACCCCATTTCACAATTAGATATCAACGGAAATATTAGAGATTTTCGTTATCAGTTGCAGTTATTTCCACTTTTTTTAGAAGTAGTCATCGAAGTCACCCCCAAATAGTCTCCAACATAAATCGGAGAAAGTGAAAATGCCCGAATTCTAATTCCTCAGCTGTATGGAATAAACTACGGAGATTTTTCGGATCCTGGTTTGTATGGTATGATTCAGGTATATTCACATCATGAAAATTATTCCGGAAGAAGAATGAATAGGTAATTCATTAAGAAAGTATCTAAAAAATCAAAAAATCAGAAATTGAAAATTTCTGAACATTTTAGAATAGAAATGTTTTATATTCATCAACGACTCTGTGCTAAAGATGACAGATATTAAAATCGTTCCTCTAGTAAAACAAGTAGAATTTATCTAGCTTAGTTTTTTTTGAAAGAAAAGAGGAAACAGAGAAGGAATGAAGAAAAGAAATTAACTAAATAAAATTTCCTCTTGATTTCGTTTCTACTCTTTTCCAATCCAATTTTACGTTACTTTTCCTAAGTTACCTCCTTCATTTTTTCAAATACTTTCTCTTCTTGTTCATCTCTCTTCACTCCCATTCCCCATCTCATTCATCTCCATTCCATCTCTCAACCCCTCTCTTTCTCTGTTTTCCTTCCCTGTTCTACTTGCATCCTCCCCATTTCATACACATCCTCCTCTTCCAATATTCGTGGAAGCATAGAAGGCGAATGTAAGAGAGAGAGAGAATGAGGGAGGGAGTATACGGGGAATAGGAGGTTGAATAGAGGGTGCGGTCGATCCTCAAGGAAAAACCTATTGGAAGTCTCGCCTCAGCGGGACCCCATGCACGCCTTCTATGCACACACGAGCACGCCCATAGGTGGCTGCGAAAGTGTGACCCCTTAGGTGCGGAGCCTAATTAAAAGTACGCAATTGACGTTGGTGCAATACGAGCATTGGTCCCTTCTCTTCCGCGCAGGGGTTAATGGTTTACGGGCGTCGGGGGTGCGTGGGAGTTGATGGAGCATTTGTGCACATAGCTCGAGAGGAATTTTTATTCGCCGTTCCTCGTTTATTGTTTACTTAACGTTCCAGGAAGAGAAATTCATCGATATGTATGGCCGACGCCGGAGAATATTTTTCCTTAGATTTATTTTACGCCGGGGTTCCGTTATGTAGAACTGGAAATTAATCTACGAGGTTTGAATAAAATATTTTTCATCGAACGCACGTTTCCCGCTGATAATGGCTGGTAATATCGGATAGGCTCGGCTACATTCACACTCCAAATTTATTCCTACTGATTTAGTGTCCAAATTTATTGCTACGAAAGTCTGGGAAGCGCAATATTTGGGGGAGAATAAAATCTGCAGAGAATATAGATCTCAAGGAGACCATTATAACCAGGCAATCAAATATACGGAAGATATGAATTTATATAACCTCACCTGAAGTCTGATATGGTTAGTTAACGGTGAATTTTCACCGAAATATCGTCGAATATCATCCTTCTCTAGCATTTCTTAATTCTTCGCACATTTCTTCAGCTTATCCAGCATGTAAACTTACGGAAATACATATGCACAACAAGTATAAAAATCTTCCTCGTGCGTATTTTTTGGCTATTTTGCAACTTAAGGCAACATGCGTGCAGCATTTTATTTCGCGTAACACAATGGAAAGTATTTTATGCGAGGCATCAATTTCATATTTTATTTGACGCTTTTATAGTATTAGAATGGTAAGAAGAGCTCCCTTTCCTCACGCCGCATTACAATTTCGATCGTCCGAAACTAAAAGAGAAAAAGGAACCTCTGATTTCAGTAAAATTCAAAAGACTCCTCACCTATCGGCGCCATGTTTAATACATTTCAATCCACTCAATCGACTACTAAATAAGCGAGACAAGCCATCCTCATCATGCTCCATTGCCTCACGTTTAGCATATCACAATCAAAGACTCTTAAGAGCATTCATTTGATCGCGGAATGCCTTCGCGAACATAGAGAACGTACATCTCGCCGTCAACGAATTGTCAAAGCTTTTTAAAACCTTCCTTATGAAGAAGTATTATAGGAGGAGGAGGATGGACATCGGTGGAAGGAGCTGCGCCGGGCAGATGGCTTGGTGATTTATGCATCGCGTAGGCTTCTGTGGTGCGTGAGGGACGCTTGGCCATGACGTACTCCGGAAATGAAAGCCGTCACCTGCCCGGTAAATGTTGGGAGGGAGGCAAAGGGTTGGGGGAGGAAGTGGTACGGAGAGACGGCGCTGTTGATGGTGGTGGAGGAACCATCGGGACCGTGGTTTTGTGCAGAAAGGAAAGAAAAGGAGATGAGGTTTTGTTTCCATGGTGTTAGTTATATAATGGCTCGTGCGCTATTGGTTGAGTGCACTGAAGAGAGAGAGATGACGCCGGGAGTGTTGCAAGAAGTGAGGAAAGTACAATGCAAGGGGTCGAGATGACAAAATGCGTTAAGGAGGCGCCCGTGGGAGGCGATGTGTATCTCTATGGATGGTATAATGCTTAGTGTTGTGATGACAACGAAGGGGGACTGTGATACGGGAGGACTGGGATTCCTATTAGAGAGACAGGTATATCGACTTGATGATAGGGCATAGGTGAATGAGGACAACTTGGAATATGGAAGTTTGAAATTTACGATCTCCAAGACTTCCTTAGTATCGAGATATAGAGAAGAATGTTCTATTATTAAAACCATATTCTTGCGAGGGTTTAAAGTAAACATTTGCATAGCTCGAGATAATTCTGGAATGCAAGTTCTTAGTCTACAAATGGTCACATACTCAATTCGAAAAAAAATTACCCAGATTTGAATAAAGTTGTCTCAAATCCTTTGGGACCTTTACAATATCTCAGATAAACTTCCTTTCCTTACCAAAGCACATTTTGATACAACTGATGTTGTTTATAGTATATTTCGAAGTTATATATTTCGGTTTTTTCGAGTCGTCTGCACCTTCTATATGTCGTAATGTATTAAAACTACGGTTGGCTTATAAAAATTTATAGAAACTAATAACAATAATCTGTAAGCTTTTAATATGAAGAAATTATACCAGTGCTCACTGGTAACTCAATAACTTTGACCTTACAACTAAATGAACTCTAGCCTTCATCCGTCTTCCTTGGAATATTTTTACAAAGATGAGACCAAGTTCCTTATTGACTACAAATCTCAAATAAAAATCACACTGAAAAATAATATTAATCAGAGCAAAATAAAAGGGATTAGATCATGTATCACTCTTGGATTTCAGAATTCATGTTGAAATAATATATTGTATTCTCTAAATACATGTTTTGTAAAGTCTACAAGATGATATCCTTAAGCTCTGGATACCTGAAAATGTCAAGCAGCCGACGAAGCTTCTCAATAAAAATCTCTATCGCTAGATCACGTGGTTTTATGTCAACGTGGATTACGAATAATAGACGAGTGAGATTTATCGTTACTGTTCCGTGACATATCTCTTCAGGAGTATAGAAGCTATTTCTAAGCTTACTAGCCAATTTAGTGACTCATCCGAGGATGATCCCTTACGTAAGAACCGAAAATGACGTCAGAACTCAGTTTTTGTGGATATTTACCGGGACCTTTTCTTCATTCAAGTCCATCCAATCAATTTAATACGGCCTGTAATTCACTATATGGGGGCAAATAAACACGGCCGTTCCTTGTTAGCTGCCATCCTTTCTGTCTCATTCCTAATAAAACCTAAGAAAGGTCGCCCGTACACACTCGAGCGAGTCATCTTCCGATTGATGCTTTCACTTTCCCCACCGATGCATTACGAATCGTTTGTTCAGAACTTTTTCGCCCTTTGACATCAATCCGATCTCTCCTATTCTCGACAATAACCCATCACACCTCCGAATTAAAGCTCCTCTCAAATTTAAGCTCTGGAAAACCCCTTTTAACCCTTTCTTCGTCTCCCCCTTTACATACGAATGTTGTACTCGCAAAGGAATAGGGCTTTTACATCGGTCAACAATCCACGCCCCGTACGTCAGACTAGTGTGCAAACAACACTGAGATCATGAGGGTGGGAGTAAAAGAGGTTGGTAGCGGAGGAAAGCATAAAAGGAAATCTGGGAGAAACGAGGCTTGCGCTTCTCCATTCTCCGTCATTATTCCACCGTGAAATCGCACTTTTTTATATGCCTCTCTCGTAATCCGCGTGTTTTGTGTGTTCTATTTCCCTCTCATCCATTCCGCCGCTTCTACACCCACTCGTCTTTGTTCTGTCCAAGTCATCAGCCGCCGTTCTCTTTCGGTCCACTTTCATCCGACGAGAGGCAATTCACACAACGATTCGTTTACTTCGATTTGGGTAATTTTCTCAAAGGCGAATGAGTGAATTCTTCTGAAAATTTGACCGACACTCTGAGACTATGGGTATCTCAAGAACCGAGGCGAATATACCCAATCAACTATAAAATCTGAAGAATTAGTTTAGCATACCTGAGAAAAGTATGCTATGTCATATTGTAATGCACAGTTATTCATGATAGCTAAGAAAAAAATTGACCTTAATGAAAAAACGTTCCTATTCGACTGGTCCTGGAAGAATATGACAATCGGACAAAAGAAATTCCTTGTAAACATAAAAAAACGGTTTGACTCTCACATACAATTATTTCGGACATGAATTCCGATTTAATTTATTAGTGAAAGATTAACTGAGTTAACGGATGTCAGTTGCACTTCAGCCTCTTTGATCTATCCCATTATAAATATTTTCATTTCATATTTCCTTTTCTTCGGCTAAAAATGAAAGACCCCAATTACCATCAAAAGTAATTTGAATTAATGGAAAAAATTATATTTTATAACATACGTACGCAGAAATAGCGTTACGAAGAGTGCCAAGTATTGAATATTCTAACACATAATATATCCTTTTAGATGATGTGAAGAACGCAGGTCACCCAGGGATTGTAAAAGATTAAGGCGTGTTATTGAAATTAAAAATACTATTACAAGAACAGATCAGTGGTTAGCGGCCTAGGCCTCTAACTCCAAGATCTCGGGTTCGAGTACCGGATAGCCGAATTTTTCTGGTTAAGGAATTGTCGTGAATGCTCATTTAACACATTTGACTGTAAATTGACAGTATTTTTGCAAGTGATCTGATGAAATAATTAAATTAACAAATATCAGTTGTACTCTACTATAATCAGCAATCATTATGGAAGCAAATATATGGGGTATTTTTGACGATATCATTTTATCAGCGGAAGGAAATATTTCGAAGTCTCCTTACGTGGTACACTTCCCCGTGGTTTGTAAACATTTGATTTGCGAAATAGCATATAATAATTTAAAAACAGTTGAGATTTTTGCCACTAATCGTAATCGGTTTCAATCGATGGAAAATGTATTACCGACCTAATTAAAGTTTTTCAGATGAAACCGAAACTACGCACAATAATTAAATGTAAATCACCGCAGCAATAAAGTATATAGCATCACATTATTTAGAACTCTGTGGAAAGCTTGGTATTATGCCTTTTGGAGAGATACCATTTCGCTGAATGAAGCTTTGTTTTCCTTACTACCTTGATATTCGTTTAGAAATGAATATGGATAAGGATGGGTCCGCCTCTAGCATTATTCATACACAACAGGACGGTAGACTACCACAATGATTGAGAATACAATCATCAGGAGGGCAGTCAATTGTATGGACAGACTTCTGGCTCATTTCATCGTTGTTTACTATTTTTGTTATAATCTATCGGTATGACTTACAAATAAGGTAAGTATTTTCAACATTTACCATCAATTTTCCAAATATCGTATCAATATATGCTTTTCATTTTTTTCAGAATTGGGCAAAGAAGTTTGATCTTATATTCATACATCACGTATACTGTGTAGCTGAAGATTCCATCTGAATTGCTACCGTTTTGGATGTTAGTGTCAGCATTTGAAGAGTATGAGCGTAGAGGAACAGCCAATGCTCAAAAATACTATTAACTTTTTACGGTGAAATGAATCGCTGTAACCCTACGAAAACATAGGTCCATTTACGAGGATATTTTTGCAAGCCTTGCGAACGATAATAGCCTATGGTTATATCTTGGATCCGTTTTATAGTTTATTGCTGTTAAAGGCCAACTCAAGCCATTTAAATATTTTAAGAAATAGTTTAAGAGAGGAATACTATTTTAATTTGGAAAACTAATTTTTATTTAAAAATTCTGAAATTTTCTTCCTATTATTTTGTAGGAGAGAGAGAGAGAGAGGAGAAATCATGGAAACAGAAAATTCATTCAGAATAGTTATTCCGCAGAAGATAGGAGAACTTGCGAATGATTATAGCTTCGCTGCATCGATCTCTCAGTATCTCTAGCCATAAAAACGAGGAATTGTCATTTACTGTCATAACACCTTAAATATATTGCATGAGGGAGGCGTCGCCGATATTTGTGCCTTCACGCGATGTCAGCAAAGTCAATCATAAAATAGTCAATTGCATGTAATTCTCCTTTCTTAGACGAGCATGAAAGAGATTCAAATTCACAATACCATGAAGCGGACACAATAATATATGCTGGAAAAATTCCATACCAGATAATAAAAACTCACATTTTACACCAACTCTTCAACTACTAAGATGAATGTTTCTGGTATTATATAAAGCTTTCATTATTAACCTTTACAAAAGAAGACCCAGAGTTACCGGGTACCCACCATGCTAAACGTTTGCATGTACTTCGATAAAAAATTTAATTTTCGCTTCACTCTTCAGATCATCGTCTAAGTAAATAAAACAATTATAAGTTCTTTGGGAACAAAACTAATAGAAAATAAAGTTCATTTATGTCCGACGCAACAGGGTACCCATAATAAAAATTTTCAATATTAGTTCCATTATTAGTTGGCTATCATTATATTTTATTCGCACACCTGCTTTATGTCATATAAATAGTAAATAAACAGTAATCGCTTAAAATATATTTATTTATTGCATAATTGGCATATATCGTAGGATTTTTGCGTGCTCATCGCAGGTAGGATTCGTAAGAAGCGTGACTTTCTTCTCTCTAAAGCGTCCCCTTCAACTGCAGAATTGGCTGTCTGATCACACGTTCATTTGCATAATATAATTATAATCAAATAATATTCTTTGACTTACAAAATTTTTAGCCCTTAGTGAGTTCTCCATAACTCAAAATTAAAAAATGACTGCTAAAATTTCTAGGGTAACATTATTAAATTAATATTACTGAGTCTCTATCACATTGTATTTTACATGATTATCGCACAAAATATTTTAGGGACACTTTGTTATCAGTATTCTGTATAAGGGCATAACTAATGAAACCAAGAACACAATTTGTAATGAAGCACAACTATTGTCTCTTCCTAAGTTATCAGAGAGAATGCTCAACCATATGTTAAAAAACTTCTTAGCCCCTGATCTAGCACCTATCTGAGCCCAACCCAAAAATCCCTCTTTAGCACCTTCTTTCATGAACCATAAGGGGTCAAGTCATTTGGAAATGTCTCTAGCATTCGCATTTACCGTTTATTGATTGAATTAATCAGTAGAATAAACTAATACAAGTACATACATAAATATGTTAAATTAAGAGAAAATGGAATGTGGATATCCGGATGCGTAACAACGTAGGTAACGCTGGGTAAGCATAAGAGTAAACAACATTGCTAAATTATCAGCAGATTTTTAACAAGCTTAGATTATGGCAAAGGACGAACAAGAGCTTGCTTACTTCCTCGCATTATATCTGCCCACTTCTTATGAGTTAGCACCATTTATCGGTGTAACAGAGAGAGTCTTAGGTTTAACTTTCTTATTAAGGTTGCTCGATAGTAACTGTAACAGTAAATTCATAGTTGTGCTATTTCATTAGATTTTACAATATCCCTTTTGTTTTTGTATCCCATCGGTCGAGAAAATTCTTCAAATTCCTTGTATATCCTCTCTTCCACTTGAGTGTTAGATGATAAATTCCTTCCCAAGATTACCAAGGACTTCCTATTTTTCTAGGGAGTTTGACAAAGTTATCGCCATGAGAAAAGAAATAGAAGATAAACGGAAGACAAATTTCTCTGTTGTTAATCAAACATTTTCGAGTAATTAGCCGTGTATTATACGCAAACATTGTAATTTTAAATTCAGTACTTCAGAAAATTTGCTACATATCTTCCGCTTCCGCAAGCATTTAAAGTCATGCTTTATGTTGATTGTCTCCTGAAACTAGATGATTCAAGACGGTTTAGATGATTAAATCCTATAAGGATTCCTTTTCCTTTGATTGTTTGAATTTCTTATAGAGAAAGTTAGAGACTAACAAGGATAGCGGAGCTATTTGATTATATAAACTTTACTAGCGTTCTTTCAAAAAGAAAATCGGAGGCAAGGAAATGTAAAAAAGACAAGGAGAAATATATGTGAAAAATTATAGACATGACTGGAAATCGAACCCAGATCCTCCACTTTCCGGGTAGGTTCTAACCATTAAGCTACCAGGCGAAAAGTTTTGAAACAGCAATGATTCTTTATCTTTCCCTTTTAAAACACTAATTTTTCTATTCTAATTTCTGTAAGTAATTAACTAAAGATTTATTCCTAAAAGGGTGTGCTTCACTGAAGAAATCTCTTTTTCCCCTGCGCCTCCTGATGCCCTCTTCTATGCGAGCGCCCCCCATTTTTCACAAAATGTATCCAGAGAGGTGATGTTATCCCCGTTGAAGACCACCGATCAAAGATAATCAGATAAGAAATCCTCCCTTTTACACGATTTTCAATACTCTAAGGTAGATTATTTTTGCAGGAAGAAAAAATTCCAGTCCAAACAATGTAAAGTATTGATTGGTGAACATTAATGATCCATAATGAATTAATGACCAATAAAATTCAGATACATGTCTTAATTTATAACAAAAGATTAGATTTATTCTGTGAATAACCCTAAAGGGAGACACAGTTTATCCCTTAGTAAGTCACAAAATTCGCGTTCAGTTAAAACTCATTATACATAGCAAATCCTGACTTGTTTCCGGCCAATTTAAATGAATACGAAAAAGTCAAGCCTTCGAATATCGATTTCATTATCATAATTAATTACTTTAATCCTGAGTATATCGATGAACGTAATATAATGAATGACATAAAAGTAATTAAAATGTAATTTAATTGAAACAATTTATTTGAGTTCAAGAGCAACCCCCAAAACTGTCTATAATGGACTACTTTTCATAATTTCATCTTCTAAATTCTTCGATCTATATTATTTATCCTCCGACCGAATCAGAGCTGCCTCTCACGTTCTCCCTTTCTACTTCGCTGTCTCTCTCTCTTCGTCCTTTCCTACCGTTTCACTTCTCCATTGTGCCCCTCAAGTCTATTCTGAAGACCTCACCCATTGTATTGTGTTATATAATAACCTAATCTCAGCTTACCTTAATAATTCAAAGGAGGTATTGTGCAAAGATATGAAATGCATTGCTTTTGAAAGGCGCGAAACAAAGCGCAAGTAAAGTGGAGTGAACAAAAGGGTGGACGCGAGGCCAAGACGAATAGTTTGTGGTAAACACGTCATAGAGTATATGTAAGTGTGTAAAGTAGAAAAAACGTCGCACTCTTAGAATACAAATTTACAGTGATCTCGCACGAACAAAATCGAACTCTCTGTTACCAAACTGGTGTCTTATAGAAGGATAATAACTGTCATCAGAGACTTCTAAATATTTTACAGATTCTATCCACCTTAAGAATTTCCCCTCAGTTTCTAGGGCTTACTCATGAAAGATACAGCATCCATGATCTTTCCTGAAAGAAATTGTTCATGCTAAGTTAATATTTTCTTCAAATAGATCCTCTATATGAATGAAAAATATGATGGAGATGAGCATTGCATGTTTAAAAATACATAATACTTAATGCTTTTATGAAATCGGATATATTATTCACTCTTCCATGTCAAGTATCAACATTTACTGACTGTACCGGCATATAACAAAGATTAAGATGAGATAGAGAGATATATGTAATAGAGTCCAAAACAAAGTTATCTGCACCACAGCATCCGGTTGCGAATGATGAATAAAACGTAAATTTTAATTGTTACTGTTTTATATTCTTTGATTTATACGTACGGTAAGTTGGCATTTTTAGAGATATTTACATTCGGACCAAATGCACGACAGTAACCATTATAAACAAAGAATCTGAAGATCTTGAAAGAAACTTTACTCAGACGGAAATAGTTGGAAGTTTTCTCTTATCGAGCATGTTTCACAAAATACAGATTAAGCAAAACAACATTCTTTATCTAATCCCTGATAAGCTGTATTTAAAATATTCCAACAAGACTCCCATGCTCATGGCTTCTTGGAACGTAGCCATCAGCAGTTAAGTCACCATAAAACATCCTCCTGGCAATTGCATACTAATTCAGGATTTGCGGCAGTACATTTGCGAAGAACTCAGAACGGATTAAATCCTCAGAAGCACGCTTAGCCAATAAATTCACCCCCGGGATAATTCGCGAAACAATCAAATGCACAACTAAAAGGAAACGGGTGCCGGAATCCGCTTGTCTGCTGCAAATTCGCCTCCCTTTATCCACCTTACGACCTTCGCTGACTGGGCTCTTCTAAATTGCAAGCAAAGGAGCCTCTCTTTCTCTGACACTTTTGCCCGCCGCCGCATTCACATCACGGAAACGTCAGGAAGTCGGCTCGGACAGTGCGGAAAAGCGGTATCGCGAGAGAGGGTTTGAGTGAAAGAAGGGATGATGGGAGTTTCGACCAAGGCGCCACCGAGTAAAAAATAAAAAATCCATTACCTTCTGGAAAAAGGGCTCTTCTTGATCTGGCCACCTGTTTTTGACCCTTCAAAAGAGTATTTTTGTTTCCCTTTTTAATCCAGCGATGCCCTGAATATTGAGCGAATTTCCGGCGAAGATTAACCCTCGCGCTTTTCAACTTTTTTTCCTTGGGTATCTCGACGGTCTTTCGCTTCGAGCATATCCGAAAGGAGAATGAGGTCCTCAAAGGAAACAGCCTCTCCGCTCGTTCGGATGGAAAGTTTGATCCTTTTGAGTGTGTTTTTTGAGTGAGTTTTTCGTTTTCCGAAAGAAAGCTGTCGCCGCTTCGTTCAAAATCTTTCTTTTTAAATGCGTCGAGGGATGGGAAAGGAAACTTCAATTCGCTATGGAATACGTGCGATTTTTTCGCTCCTGAATCGATTCCTCGTAACGCGTGAATCGGAGTTTGCGCAAATGCGATCGAGCGATAAGCCTAACGCGCCGACGACGACCTTCGACTCTATTTTTAAGTCAAGCGTCGATCATTCTTCGTGTCCATCCTTCGTTAAATTATTAAGATAAGGAATTAATAAGGCGGAGGATTCATGCCTACACGCGACGTCGTATATTTCCATCCGCCCTGAGGAGCGTGTCTCGCATGCACACCACGCTTCATTGTTCTCTTCTTAATAGCGATTCCTCTTGGAGCCCTTCCAAAGCGCTTCGTTACCTGACGCATTCCTGGTTCTCGGAAGGGCATGAATCCGTAAGGAAAGTGCGCAATTAACGATATGCATTCAGTTATTAACGTTGCCTACCCCTTGATACTTATTAAGGCTGTGTGCGTTGGCAATGCATCATGCTGCCACTTGCTGTTAGGTCAACCATTTTATGACGATACGCCGAAGAATGTTTAAGTACGAAGGGATGTAATTTTGTTGCAAAAGTGGCGCAGATTTTGAGTGTGATGAAAAATCATAAAGGTTTAAAGACTACGACTGCACTACGTTGTTACATCACTTGATATAATACAAGCCCTATTACAAGCAGTAGGATAACTGGTCAGAAGTTATGAAAGCATTTACGACAGTAATATGCAAGTCTTACATATGCCATGCAAATCACATAATTATTTCTCCTCACCATTTTACTCCATAGCTTATTCCCACATATGGAGATAATTATAATAGGGAAAATAGATAAGAAAACAAACCCTCTACGTAGGCTCTACTGTTTCAACCCTGTTAGAATACGCTATTGCGATGACATGCTCAAATAGCATTTCGAGAAAATTTTAACACTACAAAATGCTAATTTTAACACAACAAACTTGCTCACGATGATCAAAACTCATTCTTGTCATTCTTTTTATTTCAAATGCTGCAATTTAGTCTTTTTCGGTGCAGAATTAGTTGACTATTACTATATAGAAAGGCTAAATATGAAGACTTGCATCATCAGGACCTAAATTTGTAAGCTCACTTACGAAACCGGTCTTGCATTAGTAATTAAGATGAAACTTTATAATTCTTCACATTTAGTTACGTCTCTCCAAAACTTCCACAATCCATCATAAAATACGAAAGAAATATATATTCACAACAATCTATCATCAGTGAGTCTGATTACACTATCAAGCAAGTGAAACTGATGTTAAGAAAAAGTGAAACTCTTGGAGTACATTATTATCTACTAATTCGATTTCCACAGAAGTTCATATTTCTGTTTATTTTATATTCATATTTATTGATTGCTGTAATGTTTTTTCGTGTTTACGAATATACCTCGATTGAGGCCATAATCGTTGATGATATTTCAGATAGCCATTACCTGTAATTATGTACGTGTATAATTTGAAATTTTATCTTCGAAAATTTGGACCAGAAACGGCAGGAGCGGCCTGTTTTTGTGCCTCTACTTGTACTTTCGGCGTCTCCGATGACTCAAAGTAAACCGCACGAGATTCTGCCGATAAAGGGCGAGGATTTTAATGGAAGCAGAAAAAATGCGGCTGCGATTGTAATGCCGCACCAGAAATATCCTTATTGACATACGAAAAACGTGCTTTTTATTCGGCTCCGAAGAGATAAACACATCGCATTCTGCATCGTCATGCCCCCTTCCAATTAGTCCGACCTTCCCTTTTTTATATCTCCCTTATATTCTTTATACGCCGCATTCGTCGACGGCCGAATCCTCGCTAACAATTCCTCCATTACGGGACATCCGACAGGATAATCCCGGAGCAGATACGCGCATCAATGCGATTCAAAGTCGGCCCTTCCCTTAAATCCGCGCTAAATGACGTAAGCGCTTCGATGTGATCGTGCCCACCTAGGGGTGCCCATGCGGACGGTAAGGGGACTGTGTTTTTGCGGCCGGAGGAATATCCACGGGAGGGGATGTAAAGAGGATTGAATAATGGAAATGGCTTCGTGAAGGTACGGAAAGGGCCCTCGATCGTGCAGGGGCCTTGGGCAGGGAAAATGGAAGCCCAATTCGGTCGTGGCGGTCCATGAATTCGCATTGTTATCCATGAAGCGAAGGCTGAGCTTACGTACGTGTGTATAGCAGCACGAACTGGAGTCACCTAAGGCTGATCTTTTTTCCTTTCCTAGGCAATGGTTTTGATGGATGGGTTGGAGGATGACGGTGGTGAAATTGTCCGGTGCAGACCACCTGAGAAGCCGATCCGGAGGAACAAAATACTCGTTCTTTGATTCTGAGCTATTTGACGTGATGAGGTAAAATAGCTTCCGCCTTTTTTGCGAGGATATTGTGAAATGTGACTAATTGGACGGAAGGGAAAGAATGGGAAACGTTCGCGGCGTCACCGATATGTTTTTGATGAATTTAAAGAAATGATGGATGAGGAAGAAGTCGTGGATGTGCATTTCAGTATCTTTGTGTCGGATGCTACAGCTTGAATCTTCTTAATTCGAAAATCAACACAGATGTCCGTAGTTCAAGCCTTGATAATACCTACCTACCTTTACCAAAGAACTAACTAAAGCATTCAACTAAAGCGGCAGATGTGATTTGTAAGATTATCGTTCATCCTGGTGATAAATTGCGCATTTTAAAAAATTCGATGAGGCATTGTGAGTAAACATAATTTAAAGCACGCGCTTCGTTTTGGCAAGGCGTACTCTGGGAGCATACGGACACTTTGTTAATCATCGATCGTTGAAGATCCCGTGAATACTCAGCATTCATTGAATTTTAGATCTTTTTCCATCTCTTTTATTCTTCAGTTCGTAAAAAGGTCAAGCTACTTATTTGATCTGGTTAAGGAAATATACAATTAGGCAGGAGATTATTGTTATCTATTTACGAAACCTGCTATTTATCAAGGAAAAATATTGATTGATATTTATCAAGGCAAAATATTGATTGCTAATAATTTTACAGCCCCATTCAAGATTAAAATAATTCTAAAACAAAGTAATTCCAATTAATAGCTCTTACTAACATCCCAAATATTTAGTATAGATTAAATATATGAACATTATATTCACACACATACATATTTAAATTCTTTAACGACGCATGAAAGGAAAGAGAGCTATGAAAATGCTAAAAGAATTTACCTAAATGCTTGATATAGGAGAGTGCCGGTAAGGCTGTGATAGCTATTAATAATCTTCGTGAAAATGCTGGATTTCTTGATCACACATATATTGTACTAGATTAATATTGTAATAACGAAATCCAACTTACACTTTTATCAACATTCAGACGGAGAGAAAATAGGTAAAAATAAATGCATTAATATTTATACTTATAAAACACAACTCCCTTGAAGGTAGCCAAAAAAAACTCGACCCAATAACCAGTCCGTCTCATCCGAATCTATCCTTGAGGTACTACGGAAAGTAAATCCCTTTTCAGCGTGATGGATCACAAGACATTGTGAAAGATTCAGGCCAATAAAAATAATCTCTCCCTTTCAGCTCTTCCGGATAAAACTCGTTCACAAAGAGGATTGCATCACAATAGAAGAACTAACTCGAAAAAGACCCGAGAGCTACCTAGAGAAACCTTAAACAGGGATTAACACATAGGATACTACTATATGGTTAGTTCCATGTATTAGCCCCTTTCTCTCTTTCACTCTTTGTCAGCTTTTCTCCTGCTCTCGCAACTATTCAGCGGAGATCTTTGAATACGAGATAGAGACGTAGGGAACCTGAAAGGAGCAGAAGGGGAGGATTGACATAATGGGCTTGCTCTATTCTGAGGGAAGAAAGAGGTGGAAAATGAAAAGGCTGCTTAGAGGAAACTGGACGACGAAAGGTGGAATGGAGTCGAGGTGGGTCCAATGCAACGTATATTTCATAGAAAATTTTGATTGACATAAGTATCTAAATTAGAGCACAAAAAGCTCCTTTTTCGCATAGAGTATGCGTTTGTTTAGGTGTTACAGTTTCATTTCATCCCTTCAAGTTTTAATGTAACGGTTTAGGCATAATGTGTGCTATTATCTATCCCTATTACTGTCCTTGCCATTAAAAGCGCGTAGTTTATCGGCATTTTTCTCCTTTGATCGTTAGTTTAGGAGATTTTTACGAAGAACAGTAATGAATAACATGGCATAACATATTTATGTATTTCATCATTACTATTTGGTTTTTCGTTTACAGAAAATTTGATTCCAATGAACCCGATAATGCTGTACCTGTATCGATATAATCGATGTATATTCTTATGAATTATTTATTTTGCTTCCATATCAAAAACGAGTATTGCAACCAGCGGAATCTTTATGAGAAAATTATATTATATCAAATGTTAAACATATCTTTTGAAAAATTCATAAATTGATATTTCACAATACCATTAAACAATATGAGTTACACAGGAATCCTCGTTAATTAAGGCACATTATCCGAGAGGTTATTTAAACTATAATTAATTTATTAATACCTAAATTTCTTTGTTAAGAACATTTAATTATTTACACAATTACAATAAGAAAGAAAAGTTAAATGCCAAGGATTTTCCATTTCATTTTAACGAAATTGTAACGAGATGTAATATAGCTTCAATCAACGGGGACAAAGAGGCTCTAACTTGGAACTTACACACCGAATTAACACTCTAATCACCAGATCAAGGATCTCACCCATCTTAATCTAAGAATGGTCAGGGGGCGATAAATCGGATCAATAGCCTGGGATAACCCGTCCTCGTTTCCCTTACAAAGATTAACTTTGAACTCGCCGCTTATTTTCGATCGGGACTCCATTTACAGACTCGCACTTAATCTAATTTCCTCCATCTCGTAACGACAAGCATTTACTCGTTCGATAAAGGATCTCCGAGCAGATAGGAGTTATTCCGGGCCGACTCCATCCGTCTTGGTGTTTCCAATCAGTCTGGAAGCTCCACGCCTCTTTTTTTTCGAGTGAGTCGTCTTCATGGGCAGAAAGGGGTCAAAAGGTGCCGACCCAAGTCGCAACCCGATCCATTTCTCGCCTCTGTCTCGCCATCGAATCAAGCAAAGCCGCGCTGGAAGAAGTTGCCTCCGAAAGAGCTACTCCGAAATCAGGAAGTCTTATTCGACACCACTTCAATCACGGTGTCCATTTTCGGCGGCTCTCCTTTTTTAAGCCTCTCTTTCCCCATCTTTTCCCTTCTTTTTACCATTCCGCCTCGCTGCTCTCTTTATCTTTTTCGCCGACTCGAAACAGCCTTCTTCTTCCTCCGGATTCTTATTTTTTCGCTCTCTTGTGTGGAGGTAAACACGGATCGGTCCGTAGAGAAGATTCCGCAAGATTTTTATCGTTGGAGACAAAGGGAAAGGTCGTCTCAAGGTACGGCTTTGAGATAAAAATGGGGTCCGTTTTATTACATGTGTGCGAGCCGTCTGGTCGCGTTGCGGTCTCCATCTTTACCTGTTTTCGTATATAATGAATAAATACCGAAGGATTATCTCCTATATAAAGCACGAAACGAACACTGAGAAACTGATGAAAGCCTTATTCTGTTGTTACTGAAGATCTTTCATATACATGTTTGAATATTAGAAAATTCCATGGGTAAATGAATGTCAGCTATTCACTTAAATTTTTAATATTTGACCAAGTGCGATCGAAAATTCTCCCCTGGTTCATAAAGATATGATGTCTATCTAAAAACGATAAACTATGGTTCTGGATACTCGTGTGAATTATTTTATGAGAAAAATATGGAAATTTCTCCTATAATTTGCCTGAATTCGATTCACCTTCACTTGATATTTTACCCTCGATTCAGGATTATCTAAACATTGGTTGGATTTATATATTTGCCTGTCAAATAGTTTGATTTTCTAGACTAGGGGAGAGGAACTTTTTTCCATCACAAGGACACATGCATTTGGTTTCATCAGAAAGGCCGCACGTGAAGCCATCAGACCAGAGTTGTGTTGCGTGCTGCCTACATTCAAACAATCTCGAATTTCATTTTAGAAAACTAATTAATTCTCTAAGTAAAGGGACAGATAATATTTTCCGTTATATTTTTTCACATGGCGTCACTAGCTGTATTACAAAACTAAATTATTAAAATGGGAGTATCTCTTCAGGAAATATTTTGGTATTATAAATGCCGTACTCTGAAAAAGTGCCTTTTATTAAAGATACTCCTGCATTTAATATAGGTATGTTTTAGTATTTGCGTATTCGTTTTTAGTGATTGTTGATTAAATGTATTTCAGTGGGGAAATAACCCGTCCGTCTACAAAATTTTCACTCGGGGAAACTATTAATACATATCAAAATAATTTTTTAAATTCTTATTATCTTATAATTATTGCCATAATATATTGATGATTAGCTAAAAATACCGGATAACAATATCGAGGGTTACATTACCATAACTCTCGAAGGTAATGTTTTACTGAAGTCCTAAGCACAACGAGAAATTTGCAGCCCCTGAGCATATGCAAATTTCAAAATGCAGTTTTCTTAAAAATATAGCGGTATAAATTTCGATTGCTTTCAGAAAGTACTTAAATCCAGACTGATGGCCTCAAATATTCACAAACTCCCAACTTACTTTAATCGAGGCAAATCTCTTTGCCAACATGTAATGCCTTCTATCGATCTGGAAAAATGTGTCCTCAGGTGATGGAAAATCCGCAAATTGAAAACTCACAATTCGTCGCTTCCATCTCTTGTCCATCGCGGCTCATATAACCATCCGTCCGACACACTCCATCGGTTCCTTCCCCTTCGATTCATTCCGTCAAATATCTCCCCAAAAAATATAAGCCTCCCCCACCCAACCGCGAAAACTGAAAATTGATCTTTCCTCTCGAAGCTCTTGCTCTTGACGTCTGAGGGACGGTTTGATCCGCGGGGAAGGGCATTTTTCCCATGGAGACAGAGAGGCATATCCCAGTTGTCTCCAAAAGAAAGGGTTGATAGGACTCGTTCAGGGTATCTACGAGGGATTGAACGAGAGGCAATTGACATTCGAATAGAAAGAGAAGAGTCACCGAAACGAAAATTCTAATGTTGAAGGAGACCGGAGCTGACGAAAGCAGAAAAAATTTCTCTTAATTTCTGAGTCGAGGAGGAAATTATTTAAAGTATGTAAAAATATACGTGACGCACTTATTTGATATATCAGACGAATATAATTCGGCTTTCAATTCACACAATCGCTCCCAAAAATAGAATTTAATTCCGGAAAGTCTTTAATATTCACATCCCGCAATGATTTTGAATACGAAATGAATTCGTATTATACGAAGCATTATTAATATTTATGGGATAACGGAGTGAATGATTGATAAAAATGATTTCAAAACTGAAAAATATAGATAGAGACGCAGACGATAAAGTGCTTCCTTTACTTTTTCAATTTCAATCTTACCTTAGGTATCAAAGTAATACCTTGTATTTAATTTATTTTTAAAAATTACTCGGAGTTACTGCGAAGTAACCGATTTTTGGCTCATCCGTGAGAGCATTTGAATTATCATCATCATTCCAGAGACCTTCGAAAGAAAATACAGAAACCACCATATTCCTTAGATAATCAGGACATCAAATCAGTATTATGCCAGATTCTAATAATAGATTTTAACATTCAGTTCTGCAGACTATGAACATCTCTCGTTTGGGGCTGACTCCCAAATCTTTTAGCTGGAAAAGTTATCCTGATTTCAATGTGACTTCCTCTTGGCTACTGGCATTTGATTAACTTATATACATCAATTATATTTTATTACTCGTAGTTACTACATATAGTATGTAAATAAAATTAAAATTAAAACCGACGAGGTAATCTGAGGTAAGAAGATAGCTATATAGTTACAGGTACTTGCTTCACCGATGCAACCTATGATAATTAGCCCTTGCCACACGCCGGAAGGCGACTTGGAGAGTATTAATGTGGATGTCGAAGTAGATGAATATTTTTTTAATGCTAGATAGTGATTGCAAAATTTATCATATTATCAATGTAAATTTTTCGTTTGATAGTTGGACGGGATACTAGCATAAAATAAGGTCAGACGGAAAATAAATGCTGAAGGAAATATTTTGTGGAGGATAGGCATTACCTACCTACTTCGTTGAGAAATTGGCTTAACCTTTGCCTTAATTACACCACTGATTGTCTCTTTAAAATATAAATATCTTCCAAGAGAAATATTGTAGCCTTTATATAAATACGCCAGATTACCCCAGAATATGATTCATTTCCTTGATGGATTCTATAAGACTGAGCAACTGGAAAATTCTTTCGCGGAAGGGTATAAAAATAATCAGATCTCTTAAATCTAAAAAGATGTCCATTTATTTTAGGATTTCATTTTCTGAAGAAATAAACTTCTGACATTAAAGATCCTATGAATTTCCAGTAAACCGATTATTTTTCAACTTCCTGTCGACACGGCGTTCTCTTCCGAGACGATGGCTCAAATCGATTACCCCTTACAGGGTACCCGCATCTCGTGCAGTTTCATTCTCCAACGACAGGAAACACCATCGCAGCGCAGTTCGCGACGAAACGTAATCCTTCGGACAGAGAAAAAAAAGGCTCACAAACCACCGGCAGAAACAATTATTGCTCTTTCGACTTTGATCGCGACGTCCCGAAAACTTCAGACGGATGGATCCGTCCGACGGGAAGGAAAAGCAATAATCCCGCGTAAGCTCGTGGCGTCATCTGTCGTCATCGCTTCACAATAAAAAAAGATAGCATCGGATCAAGCGGTGTGACACAGGAAACAATTGGTCCAGCTGCGTCATCCTGCGCGAGTCTTGAGGTCGACGGAGGCGCATGACGAAATAAAAGAAGGGTTGAGACCTTTCCGAAGGAGATAAAACGGATTGGCAAGGGTAAGGGCAAGTGGGAAGGCGTCAGAGCGGAAACTTCCGGGAGGGGACAGTTTTGATGAGACTCGTCAAAAGAAGAAGAGAAAGAAAGGTAGGAATTTGAGCGTAGAGAAGGGGACTTACGAAAGAGTTTATGAAGAAGAAAAGATTGGTAGGCACTGATACCCGTGAGAACGTAGCATTCCTTTTTCTTTTCGAGGCGCGTCGGCAGTAATGGTTTCACTGCCGCACGATCACGATACACCAAATTAACTGCGTGTAAAATGAAACCGTGATAAAGTGGGATGAAAAAGACCTGGCCCCGACACTCAGGCTCGTTTCAAGAGGCTTTATGAATGCTGCGATTGTTTTCTAAGAACTTGAGATATGGTTATAAATTAGATTTTAACGCGCGCATAAAGTTTATCTGCGCAAGACCTGAGCCGCAACGAAGGGATTCTAATTCAGCTAAGTAATTCATTAGGTAAAATAATACCAATTACGAATCTCAGCCAAGCGAGAAAGAAAAAATTACGATAGATGAAGGGATAGGGTAGCATGCCGTGGGAACGGAGAACAGGAAGTTTGGAATAAGATGCGATAATGACTACATCTAAAGGCTATACGGCGGGAATTTACAGCGGTAAAACCACTTGAAAAACCCATATTAACGAAGAGAGTAAAACTAAAATGTTAATAACGAGAAACCAGAAGAAAGGGTTCATTGGAAAGCTCTTTGGATGAGGATGCCCTCTGCAGACTATTCAGGAAACTATTCCATCTCCATCATTCACGAACCCGGATGATGAGGATTGGGAGAGAGGAGACAATATGAGGAGAGTTGGATCAGGAGGGTATAAATGTGGTGAAGGAATGGAAACAGAGGAATGGGAAAGTTTTAGGGGGCAACTGCGCTAACATTCCTTCCGAGACGAGTGAGAGAGGACATTTATTGAAGCGCGATGACCACTCCAGGAAGGGTTTCTGGGATAATCTTTGTGATGGACCGAAGGTGGCGGAAGGATGAAGGTGCCGTAGAAAATGTTATTAGGTGGTAAAAGGGAAGAGGAGGTAGATTTGGAAGGAAAAGAGGAGATTATAAGGGGAGGAACCCAGAATTAAGTACGAAACTACCACCGAAAGAAGGCGATGATGAGGAAAGGTAAGAAGTATAAGGTTTCGATGGATTATAGGACCGTAACACCGTAGAGGTCTAACGACGGCAGAAATGCGCCAAAAGTTGGAGATGATTAGACCGCAGATCGATCCCGTTATTTGGAGCGGGACGCATTTTTGCGGAGCTTACTCATCCGCTTCAAGATATATATTTTGCGTGTTTACAACCGATACAAAATTAGAATGTGCAAATTAGCTGTGAGGAATAGTTGTGTGACCGGTATTGAGAGGTGCTACGTGTGAGGAAAGCCAAAGGATGCTGTGAGGGAAATGTAAAGCGAGCGTGAGATGAATGATTAAATAGGAAAACCCGTCTTCCAAAAGGTATTTCGTTTGCACGTTCCATTATCAGATTATCTCCTTTCATAAACCGACCACTGAGTCACACCATAAGCAAGACGTAAAGGAATTGCTTACACAAAGGCTGCGAAGAAGTGATGCCAAATTGTCGGTACTATTGACTATTACAGTTTTGACTCTGCTACTCAAAATGATGCCAAAGATAGCGGAAAATTGAAGGATCGAAGATTTTTATGGAAAAAAAACATTAGATTGGAAATAAGTTGTACTTAATGGATCTTAATATTTTGTACCTTTTGAATTTGCGATTGAGAATATTGCGAGAATGTGCGATTTATATTTTATAAATTTTAACCCGTTATATGTATCAACGAATAAATTATTCATCAATTTAGATCTGATGCCAGTGTTCTGAGAAAATTTAATATGATTAGATATGAAATAAATTTAATCTATTCTAGCATGAGTCTTGAACGAGGGAGACGATATTCCCAAATTTAGAAAGAAATTTGGTGTATTTAGAAATGAAATTTTAATAAACGCTTAAATACCGAGCCTTTCTGGTAAGGAACTGATTAAGCGAGAATTGAAACTTTGATTTTACTATATAAAGAAAGAATTCGATATGTGACTAGAATACACCTCTAATAGAAGGATTTCGACGATGACGAGAGAAGAAAATTACGTTTTAAGTCGAACTGATCAATTCAAATAAGTATGCCTTAAATTAGACGGGCTTTGCAGTGTTGCAATAATTTCATCGAGAGACCAAAATTCCTGGAAACATCAGCAGTGTTCTTCTTCTCATCACAGCGTGAAAGGTTAACGGAAGCTCAATAAGTCCAATACTCTGAGAGATGAATGGAGACTCAAAAGAAGCAACAGCGGAAAAAGAGAGAGGTAAATTGGACAGAAGTTTGGAGAGATGGATGTTGGCAGGCGCTTTAGATAATGGAAGTGGGAGGAGGGAATAATGGCACAGAGATACTGTGCCTCTATTCTGGTGGTTGGCCCAATGATTGTCTCGCACTCTCTAAGCCCTTTTGTGGCTTTCAAGGGAAAGGCTGACCGAGAGGATCCGAACGGAGTGTTTAGATGTGACGTGTTAGCCGAAGGGAAAATTCGCCCTCCGTTGAATAATTTTTCAATCGATTAGCGATCGCTGGTAAGGATCTTAATCCACTTAATTCAACCTTATTTTCATTGAAATTTTATTGACATGTGTCGAGTTCATTCATTCTTTTGGTTTATCTCATTTGCAGTCGAAGAAATTGGTGTGATTGAATTGCTTTCGGTGGGAAAATCATGTTTAATTCACGATTCCTAATACTTCTTTATCATAGAAGCTATTGAATCTATAAAATACGGTCTTTACCGAATGTTAATAATCACTGTAAAAGCGTACAACTCTACAAGTATATACAACTCTACAAAGTATACAACTCTACAAAGTATACAACTCTACAATCTCTGTTTTTTCTTCGCGAAATTCTTTGATTATTGTGTTACTCTTCAAATTCCCATCTTATTAACAAATATTTTTCTTAACCTCTTCATCTTCTATTTTACAAAATAATAGAGAATTTAAGGTCCGTTATTGTTCAATTAATTTATAATTGACAAATGATCGATTCAATAATCGATCTGAATGTTGATCCCATCTAATTGATTTGATGTCCTGAGCAATAAAAAAAAGATACTACTCATTTTGACATAACTGACATACATTTCTACTTTACCAATCATTATGTAGACGTTATGGTCAAGAAAACGAAATATAAAATTTATACTAAAATAGTAATCCACGTATACAGACAAGATATATAATTTTATAGTCGTATTTTTGATCAATACATTTAACATTTTCATTTGAGATTTGTAATTAAAGGGCGACCAGAAATCGTCAAAGAATATTTTGTCCATTTGGAACAGTTAAAAAATATGAAATAAAGATTTTAACATTTTACGATGCGAAACACGTTTGTATTTTCAAAGTTATCGTATGATTATTAATCACTGACTTTATTGAATGGAATATGAATGCTAAATTTCGGCGAAATATATTTCCCAAAATTTAATTTTAATGGTAATCATTACTCTTAATTAAATCTTTATTTCATGCAGATTGTTTCATTAAGTTATGAGGAACCGTGACCGAAACTATTTCATTTTCGTTTAATTTTGAACGATTAATTTTAATATCTGATTTTTCAATCACTCACGTTACGTTTAATTGGATTTGATAATTGATGACCATATCGTGCGTTTCTATAATTAATCAAAATGCATGTTCCGCTTTTAACTCTTGAATTGCCAGAGAAAATTATGTAATATCATAAGGAATATTTTTTTTGATGTGTAGTACGATACGTTCAACTTTTCAGCGGGGTCATGTAATTATATCTGAAGACTACTGACCCAGTTTTCACCTTAAATAAAAATAATTAAGATATCCCCTATATTGAATACCATTGAAATTAAACGCAGATTGATAAGTTAATTCTTTTTAATTTAATTTTCGAAACAGACAAAATTACTCACTTCTTAATTCGATAATTAATTAACTTTCCTGGAAGTCCCAGCTTAAACTTCATTTTATGCATTATGAATAGATTGAATTGATTTCATTATTTTTCATGTTTCCTGCAACCTAGAGAGTTAGGGTTTTGAATTGTAAATGCCTTTGAAAGCACTGTAGGAAATGTAATAACTGAAAAAAATCAGAGAACTTTCTACTAGTCTTAAAATTCATCTGGATTATTTGGATATCAATTACAATATCTCAATTATAAGCGACGGCATTGGTGTTTGAAAATAAATAATTTGAAATTCGTAGCATTAGATACGAAATTTAAAGGAAATTGAAATCGCGTTTCTATATATGGGGATGAATTTCATTGTTTGCTCTTATTAAAATCGACGATTCCAGTATAGAACCAGCTTATTAAACAGTAGTTCCCTCTCATGAATGTAACAGCTTAATTTGTAAACAGAATTTGTAATTTTAGCAGCAACTTTTTCCTAGTCATATTTCATCACTTTTTCACGAGTAAATTCGTAAATATTCATAATTCGTAAATATTCCGTTTCCTTTATGAAATGCAGCTGCTACATTTTTCTAGTAGGAATTTCTTAACTTAGTAACCATCAGCGGCCAACCTGTTTTATTTGATGCCATCTTTACAGATTATTTGGCCGAGTAAGACAGAAGAAAATGTAGTTAAAATATAGAATTATTTATTTCTAATATAATCAAGTATTCCAAAGCAAATTGAAGAATGCATTATATGTTTAATGGCTATAGTTTCATATACTACGTTACACATACATTTTTAAATACAAAGTTAAAAACTAAGATTACGAAGAGGCCTTCACAGGAAACTGATTCATTCTTAACAATTATATATGATTTTGAAGAGTTTTGTATGATTTTGAAGAAACTATGGAAGAGCCTTTTGTATATATTAAATATTTTTATGGATCTTACGTCGATTATGTAATATGGACTCGTTCTCGTGACTATAAAATATAATAACTTAACGTTAGTTTTAGGAGAATGTTCTAATAAAAACTTAAAAAATATTCAAAGACCTTTATCCTCATCATTTTGCCTTTCTCTCCTTTTTTTCTCTTGTATCCTAACTTAAGATATTTTCTATAGCTAGAATGACAGTCAGGAGCTGGTTATCAAGAATCTAAGGGTTTTAGGAAGGGATTTTTACGGAGCAGGAACCAACGAAGAGTTTAGAGGGGTCACGCTTAAATCTTAAATTTAGAAGTTTCTATAAATTTAAAATAAATCCCAAAAAGAATGAAATTCAATAGATGAATTAGAAATCCCTTAACTGGTTGTGTTGTTTGCAACAGTATTTCATCAGTTAGAGATGAATTTGATTGATAAGAGTGGTCTGTATTTTGATTTGAGCGGGCTGAATGCCCCACGCGATCCACGAGTACATCTTTTCGCTCTAGAGCGGCGCCAACGGGCGGTTAAAGCGGCGCCGAACTGTGCTGCCCGCACTCGGAAGGCAGCGAAACGACGCACCCCTCGCGAAAGGAGCAGAAGAGCCGAGTTCCTGTTTGCTCCGGGAGCGGCAAAAGCAGTGGCGGGAACAGAAGTGCGAATGAGAATTGCCCATATTGGGGAGGAGAGCGTTGACAGAGACGTATGAAAGGGAATGAGAGGGACAGATGGATTGCGGAGTGATTGAATGCGGAATTGCCGTGTGGGGAGAACAATTACGCCAGCAGCTTGCATTGTCGCCCTGGTGGAAAGGAGTAGGTAAGAAAGGGGAAGGAAGTGAGGGTTATGGTTGAAGTATTGGAGGGTAAAGTAAATAGGGTGGAAGAAGGGGTATTGTGCGGGTGAGGGACAGACAGATTGTCAACCAGACGGAGATATATATCACAGGAAATCGAGACGGGTATTACCGTCATGATTATATCGTATACGGTCAGACTGCAGTGCATTTAAAATATTTTTCATCTATTATCCACTTATGCTGAGTAAATCGCAGGGCATCGAACCGGAACTGAACTGAAAACCGAAAAATACCGTTTTCTTTTGCCGGACTGAAAATCGAACCCGAAAATAATATTCTTGAACCCAAACAGAAACCGGAATTCATTATTTATTCCATTCAGATGTTCCCTACAGTGCACATTTTACCTACGCAAGGTTCACTATACATGTGTAGTCACTATACATATGACTTGCAAATAACTATTACTAAGTTATATTCTAAATTTAAATTCAATGCAATATGAAAATAAAAGCAAGAAATAATAAACAAACATTCAAAAACAATATTCTATAACATAAGTTGGAGTGTTTAAGAAAAGGGTTCGAACCGGCTCAACGTTGGTAGAAGAAGTGCAACCGGGACCAAATTCAAATTTGATATTTAAGTTGAACACCGGAACGCAAAATTCCAATGTTCGATGATCTCTTAAATTATAAAAGATATCAAAGACATTCCAGCTGATTATTTTTAAGCTTTATTCCAAAAATGCATTGATTAAAAGTTGATTGCAATTCGGTTTTATCACCTTTTTATGAAGAATATCGAGTTTGAAATTATAAACTCGTATAGGATCCTTCAAAACCACTTATACAATTTAATCATGGTAAAATTAAAACCAATGAATAGGAAAGGAATTTCAGATTTTTAGAACGTAAAGACATATTTTAAATGCTCACCCAAATATATTATCTTTATTCCCAGGAATGAGAATATCAGGTAAGTTTACGTATATAAAATTTCAACTTGGATCATTAAATGGTGAAACGATGGGACATCAAGTGAAAAGATATACATTATATGTAAAGAAAATATGATATAGCAAATGATATCAGAGTATGATATGAAAACATCTTCCACAAGTAAAATCATCCAAAAGATTTTATGCTACCTAAAACGATTTTTGTAGGTGTGGTATGGTTGGAATCCTTTGCTGTGATATTGAAAATTTTCAAAATGAAAAATTATAGGTCTTGTAAATATTTTAATTTTTATGAATTAAAGCACTAAAAGTATATCAATGTACACTTGGGAAAGCGAATCAGGCGCTATATGAAAAATTGGAAACTTGGATGAATAAGTATTACATAGAAGGACGTAAGGTTTTCCACAAGTCTATTTCGAGTAGTGTCTGAGAAAATTTCCTCCGCATATGTTTGTGTAAAGGATATCCCCAAAGTGGAAATCATTTCAGCGTAACTTGTTCTTCAGGCAATCCACATTAATGACGGGAAACTTCAAGAAATATAGGATTGTTTTCAATGAAAGTAGCGACTATAAGTAAATCCCGAATTTTAGGTACTATTCTTCGCATAACGCTTACTTCGATCGCTTAAATCAATCCATTCCCATATTTACATGAAGTTAACTGCTTAGTTGCCCATCGAATAAGATAAATACTTTCTACAGTTAAAAGTTTACCGAAATTTATTTCTGGTCTACTAATCAAAGAATATGAATAAGCCTGAAATAAAAAAACGCCCAAAGTATCCAATGGTATTATAATAAGTTAAATTTTTGCGCAGGAACACACCAAACTTCTATGTACCTAAATATATTATTGAAATTGTTAAAATAACGTCCATGGACGCCTTATACTTGACAATAGGTAGAGACATCAGCGAAAGTAATGAGATAAGATAAGCCTGTCAGTTATTTTAATAAGTCTGCTTCTCTATCGATTGTAACGTTAATCATCAACATCATAAAAAATAAAGATCGGGTTTTTCCCTCATAATATCTCGTAGCTCTTCATATCCCACGTGACAGAATTAGTAAGAAGAGGTGGCGAAAAGAATAAATCAGTCGAATGTTAAAAGCTGGGGATAAAAGGAAAAGTTTAGCGGAAAAGGGGCAATATGAGACTTAGTTTGAAGATGGATGGAGAAGAGGATAAAAGGTGAGGAATAAAAGGAAAAGGGGTTAAAGAGAAGGAAAATGCGGGTGTTTAGCCTACCTCATTCGCAGTTGACGAGGATAGCACGTAATGCGACGCTGTTAAGATATGAACGTGAGGCATTTTAGTCGCTAAAGAAGGAAAATGGAATCGGAAGGAAGGGAAAGGATAAGTACGCAGGGAAAGAGGCATTGCGCACAGTTAATAGAGCTGAAGTGTTCGAGAGGCTGTTTCTTCCTTTGTGGAGATGGAGAAAGAGAGTGCGTTCTAATCCACTTGTCGATTGAGCCGAGGGAAATCGCAGTCGGAATAAAGTGGCAAACTGCTGAGTGAAAATTCGATGGAACAGATAAATGCTTGATTCCTGCTTGCTATTCACCAGCGAACGTCTTTTGTGCAAGAAACGCTTCAACGTTTTTCACGCCCGTTTGATTTTCCATTGTAGATTGAGGAGCGAGAAATGCCTAGCTGGGGATTTCATGTTCGAGATTATTCTCGTTGTCTCAAATAAACAAACACTTGATTAGAACATTGTGAAATTGTAAATATTTTACGTTGATGTTATTTTAGTTCATTGTATCATCACTACTCAGTCTTCTTTTATCTTACAGATGTTTGAGAAATAAAACTCTGAGAATCCAAGAAGCATTTTTAAGAAAAGTACTAAATTCTGCCCATAGACATATGAAATATTCTCCACGAAACGTAGCTTTTTGTTTGCTTTATCTGAATTTGATTTAAAGAAAATCTGGGATTTTTTTTAGTTTTAGCAACAGCTCAAATTTATGACGTTGAAATTCATAATAAGAGATTATGTGAGCAAAGTATTTCTGCTTTTGCTCTCACTAAATGAAATGTTCAAAAGTTAAACATGATTTTCATTCTGGAGGTGTTTGTGATTAATATTTTCTTTATAGCGTTTAAAGGTTATGTGGGAAGATTTTCTGCTGAAATACTCGATTTCTTTACGTCCACGAGTGCTTTACATTGAATGAGCTCTTCCTATTACATAAAAGATGATCCTTTTTACCTTAATCTATAAAATATTATGCTAATTTATTTAACATGTATTTATTCAACAATTTTAAGTAAACAATTCGTGAGTCAGGTAAAATCCGATCATGCTACATTTCCCTCATTTACTTGAACAAATTGTTTTGTAAGCTCTGGTTAGCATTTAAAACAGTGCATCACCAGAAATCATTTTGTAGTAGGTTGATTGCATTAAGGGGCACGCTGAGTTCCATAGCATCAAATTACGATGACAGAAACTTTATATATCTGAAACTAAGAGATAAAGTGAAATTAAAAATGATTTTTGTCCATCGTCCATGTAAAAGATCTGAATAAAATTTATGAATGCAAGAATATGAAATTGCAAGCATATCAACACCAAATCCTTTTTCGTCTAATAGTTTTATGCATAGATTTTCCTTAGATTGAAATAATTTTTCGCTCCGCAACCACTGTATTCTCAGTCAGAACATGACAACGGTAAAATCCTCGAATTTCGGCAGCGCTTCACGCATCTAACTTTCACAATTTCTCTCCAATTTAATCTCATTTCTGGGCTTTCCATTGTACGATATAGCGCACGTGAGAATGAAAAAACTTCAAACTCGACCCAGAGCGGCGCTCATCCAGAATTCCGCACGCGTCCCTGCAGCACTTCGCGGTTTTCCTAAGATTCCCGCTTCCGCAATCTCGGCTTTGCCCGAATGCACGGATATGAGGTCTCTTTTATGGAGAAAAGAAATATGGAGGAGAGGTTAAGTATGTGGGGTCGTTCATGGAAGACTTCTAGGCGGGAGTAGGATCGCCTTGCGGTGACTCGTACCTTCGCATATTGTGCAACAGCTGCCCGCAATGGTCCACACGCAGCACCTGCCCGAGGAGGAATATAGCCTCTTCCAAATGGAAGAGAGGGGAAGGCTATTGTGTCTGCCGCCGAAAGGAAAGAAGGAAATTTCAGGAGGCGTCCAAAAAAGATGAAACGTGAAGCTACCTGTATCGGAGATATGGTTTCGCTTGCCGAAGAATGAAATCATTCCGTTGGTTCCGATTTTTCCTTTTTTTCTGACATCCAAGAATCTGTTCCTCTATAGAAGGATATAACGGAGAAATTGAAGGACATGAATCATATGTATCTTTACGTTGATCATTCATGCGTCACACACAATTATTCACGGATAAGTTTGATTTATTGGTAAAAGAGCAGAGAGCGTCATTTGATGGATGTATTTTAAATCGATGGAGCGTTTATTCTTTTAAATCTTAATTATCTAACGGATACCATTCAAACGAGATCGTAACTCAATTAACTTATTGTTTGTGCTTCATTGATTGCGTTACGGATCGTGTTATTTTTCAATACGGACAAAGAATGGAAGTCAGTGCATTTGGATGTCGAAAGTGAATTGCCAGCGGCTGGCTACATCGAACCACATAAATTGTTTAAGATGTCACCGTATACATTGCTTACAAGGGAAAAGTTTCCGTAAATGTACGAATACTTACTATGAAATGAAGCAAAAGAGCGATTCGAGCAAATTAAAAGCTTTTTCTTCTTTTGAGGTGCCATTTACAATAGTATTAATACTTTCATCTCATTTACTCCTCTTTTAATAAAAAATCGAATTCGATGACTAAAGAGTTAGGGTTTTAGGCCAGCCAATGACTAGGAGCCGTTAATAACAACCCAAAACTACAGCATAAGAAATGATGAATTAAGGTCACATTAATGATTTATTGTAGTAATAAAATTTTTAAAAAACTTCCGAATAATGTTTCTGATTGAGTTATAAATAAAATATGTCTAGCATAAATCATCGATTGTCCTGTGAAAGAGAAATAGATATAAATCGATAGTTTTTCATGAGCTTTAAAGTCATCCCGTTTGTAGTTTACTTATGGATAATTCATATATTAATGAAGAAAGTATTGACATTTACTCAGTGCTCGTAATTATTCAACTGAAGATAATTTGAAGCGAAAGAGGCTAGTCACTAGAGCATTAAGTCATCGTGTGTCACACATATATCTCCCTCCCATGTGTATCCCACGTTCTAAGGGATTGTAGGATGAAGTAATGTAATAACGAAATAATACACTATAAAATACTGGAGAAATAAATAAATTAGTGAGGATTATCTGTAGCTTTTGTTTATCTTTCGCGGATTAACTATTGTGAAAATAATTTTAAGAAAACTTACTCTTAAATTATTTACGTTGTACTCACAAAATGAAGAGCGACCGGTTCGTCTGAAGAAAAATCATTCGATAAGGGGCACATATTATCGGTTTTTTCTAGATAACTGTGGTGTATAAATTGAAATTCACAGTAATAGACCGTATAATTTTGTTTATCACAAAGCTGTCGACATATGTCAAAAACTGAAAGAGCTCTTGGGAAAATTAATCTCCAGAACGTCTTATCAAGAGTTTGAAAAATATTAAAGGAAAATGATATTTAAGGCAGAAGACGTTTTTTTGGAAAACTTATCATAATCACTATCACTTTTATCAGATGTTTAGGACTTCGTGAAACAAATCTTGTTAATTTAAATCTCGGATAGTGTCAACATTTTATGCTTTTTACATAAACGCAATCGCATCGTTAATAGTGGGTTAGAATTAATTTTATTATTATTTAAATTAGGATATATCTCTCTTTCTGTATGTTTTTCTAAGTGTTGTAAGATATTAATATTTGTAGGATATTAATATTGCTATGTCACTTGGGACCAAAAGAGGAATGAGAACGGGCAGAGATGTGAGAAACAAAAAAGTCAGAGACACGACTATTCAACTAAGCTATCCAAATTTACCATCTCTAGGAGGGAGTACTCACGTACACCCACCCCCTCCCCTGCACACTTTAACGCCGCCCCCGGAGGCATAAAGGCAGAGCCAGGTATGAAATGCGAACACAGAAGAGCGGGAGTGAAAATTCTCCCGAGTCGCGGTTTAATGAGTTTCGGGGGCTTGGCTGAGGTCGGATTCGGATGTTTGGGATCACTCAGACGTACTCGAAGGGCACAATGAAACTCGATGTGGGATTTGGGGAGGGATCGAATCGGTGTGTGGGTTGAAAGGGTGAGCGATGAAAAATCAGGCATTAAGGGGTGCGGGGAAAAGAAGCCAATGGCACCCCTCTCATCGGAGATTCCAGTCTGAAAAAATGCCGTCTCGGCTGCACTTAACTGCAATGGAAGAGAACGAGGGAAATGAGAGGAGATACGGGCGGAGAGACCTTGAGGGGAGGGTGAAGAAAGGTCAAAAGTCGATTGGGAGAGGGGATAAAAGGCTTTAAGAGGGTCAGCCCGCAGCCCAATTGTCGGCAAACTTGGAGACTTCGTTACGCCAATTCTCGACGGTAGCTGTTGCTTTGATGGACTGCGGTTTTCGAATCATTGAAATCTCTTGTGAAGCCCAACTTGAGACATGATTGATGAGCTTATTTCACCGCTATTGAATCTATTTATCGTTCCCATCAAAGGGTATTGTGTTACGGAGAGGAAGTTTCTATAAAACACTAAAAGAGAATTCATTTGGTTTAAAATATTTCTCTCAATATCAAGTTTTACCAAAACCTCAGAAGTTACATATATATTGAAAACATATTCAATTTCCACATTTTTCTGTTTCTTAACGATGTTTGTATTTTTTTCTTAAGAATAGAAAAAATCTTATTTTAAAAGTACCTTGAGGTGAAAAATCCTCATTCATTAGGAATCTCTGGGGAGAAATAATAACTAATAATATGGGAAAATTATGGAGATGCATATGAAACTATGGCTTTCTAACAAAATTTAAAGACGAATTTGAATTTCACATTCACATTAAGCAACGCAATTTGTTGGAATTCTATTTTCCATCTTTCCGGGTTTATAGAATTAAGTTACGATTTTTAATGCTTTTCTCTATTTTCTTTATTCAAAGTGCAATTTGCATTACTAACGTATTATAATGAGAACTATTCTACTAAGATTCTCTTCTTCGTTCGCATTCGTTAACATTTAGCCTTTAATCGTAATTAATCTCCAAACGTGCTAGAAAAGAAGTACAGTTAATCTTATAGTCCAGTAAAAGACTTCCTCCGAATGCAACACAGTATAATGAAAACGTTTTTTATGCACAGTATCAAGATTGTTGTCTTTAGAATGTTAAAGGAGGGATATAACACAATACACAATGATCCCCATACATATTGAAGGTAGAGATGGCTGGATCGTTGCCATGGGTTGGCAGCTCTGAATTTATGAACTTCCGGTTGATCGGTTTGACGAATTCGATTGGCAGTCAGTGCGCATCAATGGCTGGATTCTCAAGAGTAGGCGAATTGTACGATAGTGAAAAAAAAGAGAATCGCATGTGTAGAGGAGGACGTCTACTGAATGGCGGAGAGGTAAACATAAAGAGTGTGCATGGAGACAGAAATGAGAACGAATGAATGAAAGGCAGTGAACTGAAAGAGTGGCTCAGAGAGCTTTCGTAGAAAAAAATAAAAGGCATAATCTTCTCCGTGACCAAACATTATTTATTTAAGCCTGATATAAACAGGAAAATACTACGTAAACAGGTCACGCTACAGAACAGGAAACGCAATGTAAATTATGTGCATTCTCCGCCTTTTCAGATTTAGTTTATTATATTATTCCATATCAGTCTGATGTGCATATGGATTAAGTATTTTGCAGCCTTTTTTCGCCAAGAAAACGACCAATTGATATACATACTATAATTATACATGTGAAAGGAAGTGCTTGGATACCAGTATTTTTATCATAGAGATTCTTCTGAAATTCTTCCAAATGACTCAAGAATGAGTTTATACTTTCGTAAAAATATTTGTACATCGAATTAAAGTAATTTTATACGACTAAACTTTTGTCATTCTGTCTCTAAAGTAAACTTAGAATACCCATGTCCTTCATAACTGTTAGAATTAATTAAGATTATTTGTTATAATCGCTAAACTTTCTATTATTTCTAAATCTTATGTCAAATAGATTAATTAATAGATTAATCCATTCCTTTTAGCACTGAATCACCTAATTTCCCTTAATTTTAATATGTAGTCCATTATTACTCATGATTATTTCTAATAAGAATCTACGGCTCAGAAGGACCCTAGATCAGAAGATTTGAATTATAGAAAAAATAATTAAAAATATGCAATTAAAATAAGGTAAAGTGATAGGTATGTGGTACAGTAGAAAGAAGGGATAGCAAATGAAATAGAAACAAAAATAGGTTCAAAGTAGTTGATCGGTAATGAAATAACCCCAAGCTGTATTTGGTTTCTCTCCTTATTGCTTTGATATTAACGCAAATATTCAGATATATATTTGCATTTTAACCTTAATTCTAATTAATTATACTAGTTGCCCCGTGCGAAAATTTCGCAGACGATCAGTAATACTCAATTTCCCCAACCAAATACATTACAGCAACTACTCTAATCACTACAGACGAATACACAAACAATAAGACATGCCAAAAAAAATCGTACCTTGATATTCCATGTCAGTGTCAGTTTCGACATACGTCGTTTGTGGCGATAGATTTGTAGAGAGAATTTTCTTTTAGCACTATAATCACGAATAGTACGCGTCATTTATATAACGACGTATATGCATTTTATCCTATACCGAATACCACAATTCACTTAATGCATTTATTACATCATGAATTTAGACAAAAATACAAAACATCACTACCACATTTTGGTAAACTCTGTTCTTCAAAATGCCACTTCCTTTTATGATGTGTCACTAAAGGCTAACATATATAACCAAGATAGAACAACAAAAATACTTCCTGCATCCACGTTACTTATTTATTTTCTATATTTTCTCTTCATACACGAAATATAAAAATAATTACTGCTCGTCTACAGTGAAATTGCATCTCATAAATTCACTGAATCAGATTTATTCAAGTACTGAAAGATATACAGTCAGCAATAATCAGTTGAAAGCTTGTTGTCCTGCTGGTGTAGAATGAGAGAAAATGTTACTAATTTGGGAGAAGGAAGCATGAGGGGGAAGCATCTGCGGTGTGTCTCACTTTCAGAAGACCATAAATTGTGATTCATTGTCGAAGTGCAAAGTAAAGTATCGCAAATGTAGCAAACCCATTGCCCCGCATTATTTGAATGTCTCTCACACAAATATAGTAGTCAATCATGGTATTTTAACCCATTCACAAAACTTAGATTTTAAAATACTACTCTTACGTCTACTACTACACATACTATTAAATTGGTTGAGCATATTTTTGTACTACGGGCATAGCGAAAGGGAATGGAGGCTTGGGCTTTCGTTACGCTTGTATTCCATAGAGGTGAGTTTTCTTGAATCGCAGATATGATATCCTATTCTTTACTCCAAGGTATGAATAAATATAGAATACTATCTATTCAGTGAGTAAAATATAAACACTAAAAATCATTTGATACCAGGTTTAGGTATATAGAAAATTTGCAACACGAAAGTCTCACCAAAATTAATTTGAATTGAACGACCTAATTGTTTTGATCGGTATGGGGTATGACTCATAATTAGAACCTTACATTTTTTCTATGAATACTCCAAAATCTAATCATGATACTAAAAATCGAATATTCTACTATGGTCGATCTTAAATTTAAATGACCGAGAAGTAATACGATGCAACGTTATTCAAACATACCAAGCGATACTCCTGTGACACAAACATTAACAATCCGGCAATTCTCATGTTTCTGTAGTTGACGTTCTGCTCCCAAAAGATGTGAAGTAGCCGGTTTATTAACCTGTTATAGATGCGTGCAATCTTAAGTTCTTCGTTTATGGAGACCATATATTACTTCCGAGTACTTTTTCAATCATTATAAGATCACTTTCTCATTTTTGAAATTGTTTACACTCGTCACTAAGTAAACAAATTGAATCTGTATATAGCAACCCGGGCATTGTTTTGTCCAGTAAACAACACGATGATTAAATTTGTTAATTCAATTTGTTTAACAAATGGTGGATTTTTAATCCACCATTTCTTTGAACTAAAACATACCTAAAAATACACACCTTAATATTCTTTATCAGTGTCTGTTTCAATATACCTCGTTTGTAGCGATGGATATCGCCTTCTACACATCCAGCAACAAAACTCAATGGACATATAAAATGTCTTGCGTTTTCTAACGCCATCCATATGAACCCAAACAAAATCCCTATTATATTAGAGAACGTGATAGTATAAATGCTATCGAATGTTTTAAAAATTTTCTTATAGTAGTATAATCACGAATGGTGCGCGTCATCACTATAACGATACATGTATCTTATCCTACACCGAATACCTCAATTCACTCAATGCATTTATGACTAAATGAATTATGGTAAAGATACAAAATATCACCGCCAGCTTTACCTAAATCTGTCGTTATAAAAACCACTTCCTTTTATACCGGCAATGAAGTGTCACTTAAATAACCAAGATAAAAGAACGAAACATACCTTCTGCATCCACGTTATTTATTTATTTTCTATGTTCTGCTCTTCATACATGAAATTACTACTACTCGTCTGCAGTGATCTGATCTGGGAGAGGAGAGCTAGAGGGGAAGCTAAATGTCACACTTTCATACGAATACATTGTGTTACATTGTCAAAGCGCTTAGCATTCTCCCCGCTTTGAAAGTCTCTAACATCGTTAATGTGGCAAAATAATACATTTTTGTGCTTCGGAGATAGCGATTGGGAATAAAAGCTTGGGCTTTCGTTAAGCTTGTACTACATGCTGGTGAGTTTTCTGAAATCGCTGGACATCCTTTTCTTTACTCAGAAATATGATTAAATATTGAATATTATCTATTCAATGAGTGAAATACAAACAATAAAAATCATTTGATATCAGGTTTAGATATATATAAAATTTGCAACATACGAAACCGGGAAGTAATATGATGCAAAATTGTTCAAACATACCACACGATAAAACCGTGACGCAAAATTTCATATTCGGCAATGTTCATGTTTATTTGGCCGTCGTTCTGCTCCCGTAAGATATGTGGTTTGCTTATTAAACTGCTGTGGATGTGTACGACGTCGAAGTCTTTCTTCATGGAGACTATAATATTAATTATTATAGTCTCCATGAACGAAGACTAAAACGGCTAACTACTAACACTGCTTCAATCAATTTATGACCGAGAATGTTATCCGATTTTAAAACTTGTTTACACTCGTCACTAAGTAAACAAATTGAATCTGTATATAGCAACCCGGGCCTTTTTTCGTCCAGTAAAAAATGGGATGATTAAAATATTATTTCAATTTGTTTAACAAATGGTGCATTTTTGATTTGTCTGACTATTTTTCGCAGGAACCTGACAACTTTTGCCATCAAACGGTCATTCATTTATATATATTGATGGAGTAATAAGGGAGAAAAGTCCCGATCACCAAAAAAGCATGTTTTAAAATAATATATAGATAGATGATTCAAGTTGAGTTCAACAAAACTACAGTTCAATGCTCACTGTGTTAGCTTAAAATTTCCACGCCTAAGGATTATCAAATGTGATTCTTGACGATTCTTGTTGATAGATACATAATTATTATAGATAGATAATGTAGATTATGAGGGCTATCGCCTGCTATTTTACCGGAAAATACTAAAAATGATCGAGAGAAATTAAATGTTAGACTTAGGATCTTACTAATCTATATTATATATTCTTAAGAAACTGGGGAAACAAATAATCTTTAAATAATTTATCACGGAGTCCATCAGAAAGATGAATACTGGCAATAAGCCTAAATAATGATTATAGACCGTCCGATCATAAAGATAACTCAGATAGTCGCATTATGACTTTCATCATTTTAGCGGAAGAGTCATCACTGTTTGCTCCGATAAGACTAGTAATCGCTCATTTCCGCCTCTACGGAAGTTTAACGGCATCTAGGACAGATGATTCCCCACTAATATCAACTCTGTAAACTATAATCACGCCTCGTATTGAATTAAAGCCATGTGGCGTGTCACTGTGAATCATCCATGGGCTTGCATCACATTTGAATCATGCTCTCGTTGAAGGGATGGGGAGAAAGGAAAGCAATAGAGAGAGAGAGGAGAAGATGGAGAACGAAGTGAAAGACTAATAGAGAAGAAAATATCAGCGGCGTTGGGAGTGGTGCAGTCGGAATGGAGTAGACGAACCGTCCCAATGGAAAGTGAGTGGACGGTGCTCTAACTCCCAGGAGGTGATGGATTGGGTTATAATGGCGCTCATTGCATATATTGGAACACTATGGTCCGTTGCCGGACGATATTCTCTCTCCACTCCTCATCTTATGCCCTAGGGTGGACCCTCTCCTCTCGGGGACAATCGCATTTGTGCCCTCCCCCGATTGCACTTCACTCCATCGCAGACACGCATCTGGTTCGGGCACTCACGCGGTAGGAGGTCGAAGCATAAAATTGGGGCTGAAACGGCGGAAAGGAAATAGTTGATGGGGGAAGCAAAATATGAACTGAGGAAAGATGAGGGGGGAGTGATACTTTTTTGTCCCCGACCGGTATGGATTTTATGCATTTAGCAATAATAGAGGTGAGGGATAATGCTTGATCGGCAGGAAATCATGACTGCGATACGGCAGCTGGTCCTCGAACCGAGGGGGCACTTTGCGAGTGAATGCAATTACCACTGAAATTCTTAAGATCCTGAAATGTAGTCATTACGTCTTTTATGGGAAGGAGGAGAATATGATTTCGCTACAAACTTAGCATTCACACGTGGAGTGGAAGCCAGCGTATCGTTTCCACAGATTTTACCCTCCATGAGTAACATAAGAGGGCGGTTCAGATTCGCAGTAGACCGAGTAATTTTCACTCAGTTTTCATGAATAGCAGCGAGTTTTAACGATACACTTTTTCTGCTTTTCCAAAATTAATTTATGGATTAAGAGTTTACAGAAACCAAAGTTTGTAAGTTAATTTTTATTTGACTTCTGAGCTGACGCTACATTCATTTACTGGCACTAAATTACCTATATTAATGATTATGACGTGCATTAAGCATGAACTTGACGTGACAAAAAGATAATCATTCCAATTCGTCTTAGGAAGAACTTGCTCTGATGTCAATATTAATGACAGAATAGGAGTGAGTTTTAAGTTATTCATGATCAAATAAGACTGATGTTATAAATAGTATATTGCAAAAATCCCTAATCGGATAACGTTCTCATTATGAAATTAAAATATATTTATTATATTCCTCGATAAATTTTAAGGCAATTTTATATTTAAGACAAGATAATACTTTGAGAAGAAAGGGATTTCACATATGTAGCTTCTGAGACTGAGATACAAGTACAGGTTACTTTCACCTTATGAGTAAATACATGTTGGGTAATGTTTTCTTAGAACGAATGCCTTTCCAGACGAGGCTAATTAACTGCAAAGGTTGGGAGCGATGCAATACGATGGCTTGTCGGCTACTACGAAAAAATATAATCATTAGTAATAGTATCTTTATAAGTACTTCAACAACTAAGTCATTTAGCAGACATAGGCCCCCACGGGGTATCGCAACCAGAACCGCTATCATTTACGTTGAACGTGCTGCCCACCTGGCTATCCGGACGGCGAGAAAGCTCTCATTTTGTTTTCAATATTTTCCTTAAGACTCTTTACTATATTTATATGTTTCGTTTCATTTCGTTCATTCATTTTTATTTCACTTAAAAGTACATGCACTAAGTTGATCGAGAAATATGTTCCTGTGACTTATATGTTTGCTATTTCCAACAATTGGAAAAGCTTGGATTCCTCCTTCAAAGTATCTACCCACAACTACCCACTAATAAGATCCGTTACAGAAAATACCAGAAAATTATCAATAAATTTATCAGAAAAAAACTGCTTATTAAGGGATTTAGGATTACCTCACATTTAATCCTCATTCATAAGATTTTTATCCAAGCTCTTACGTAAGTTAATCTCAGATAAATTATTGAAAATGACTTATAATGGCATCTTATCGTTATTCGAGATTAGCATTTTAAAGTTAGAGATGCCGTCATAATGAGGAAAACCTGCGAAGAAAGAATACATTTGGCTGAGTTCCCAACGCTGACATCCCACTCAGCAGTACATTGTTATTCTAAGCTGTGATGATTGAAGAACTTATGGAATCTTTCGAGATGCCATTCAAGCGCTTCGTAATTTATTTGCATTATTTTAGCGGATGTTTGCTTTCCAGCTCCAACATAAGGAAAACAATGACTGATTTCAAAAATTACAAGGATGTATCAGTGTTTACTACCCTAGTTTAGTAATTTGTGTAGCAATTTTAAAACTTATTTCTTCAACGTTTTAAGTATATTATTGATAATAATAATATAGAATTCTTTTATAACATTCTAAACTTTGTAATTTTTGGTTATTTTGTAATGAAACTACGCTATTCCTGAGTTACTAACTTATCAACTTGTGTTGTGATGCAATGCATTATATGTTTATACATTCAGTTTGTATAAAATTGTTTTATTTTTACAATTTTCAATTTTTATTATTTGTATGGATGTATGTAATAGTGCACGTTGTGTAACTTAGTATTGTAATATTTCATTTTTATTGTATTCATTTGATATTTCATGGTGAAATAAGAGGAGGGTGTTTTTATGTCACATCAATGAATCTAATCTAATCTTCATGGTCGAGTAAATTCCGTCCATTGCATCTTTTCCATAGTTATTTTGAAATGGAATTAGGTATTTATCATATGCAATTCGCAAAATAATATATGCAAATAACAGGTTATTATATGAAATGCAAATATAGGAGGGTGAACTCGAATTTTTTTTCGCATTTATCTTCAATGTCGATCTTTGATCTACTAAATTATCTCTCGTATTCTGTTTAGCTTGAAATACGCCTACGCTAAGAAGACGTACGTGACAGAATGACATCTCTCACTACATTTGTTACTTTTATTGTATTCTCTTGGTTCGGAGAGGAGACTGGGAAGATTGCGCTGTGTTGAAATCCCGATAGATCGACTCGCAATTAAATATTCCCGTTTTCAATTGAAATCCGCTCTCATCGCTGGTTAGAATGTAAAACATACCATTCTTTCCTTTTTCCTTTGCCCATTTATGTACAAATGTTGGCTCACACGTGAGTAAACTACGGCTGACAAATTAGGCGTTTCGGAGAAGCATTACAACGAATCCTGTTGGATCTTCGCCAGCGGCACTTTGCTGCCCTCTATCGGAGGAGTCAAGAGTTAGGTGGAGTGAATCGGAAAGAGCAGAGGAGAGAAGGATGATGGCGAGGGAAGGAAAAAGGGCATAGAAGACTATTCGTGATATGTATTTTTTCCCTTTCCCAGTTCGGCGCCTCTTTTGTTGTGCAGAGGACGATGGAGAAGACGGAAGCTCTTTTGGAGTGGACAGGGTTAAGAATTGGAGTGGGAGGGTCAGCGACACGCGCAAAAAGAGGCGCACAAGGTTGAGATTTCTTTCGCACAAAAGGGGTGAAGGAAAGGAACTCATGGGACGTAATTTTTTTTCCCAACCTCAAGTATGCAGAGTTGTAACATCCCTTTTTTTTAGCAGGAATTGACGGATCATCGTCGTAATTTCTCATGGAAATAAGGATATACCAGTTGATTCATCAGTTCTGAATAATGGTGATGTATGTACTTTAAGTAATGCATTTTTCTTGAGTAAGAATTGAATGTTTCAGAAATTGAGATAATGAAGAATTTTACCTTCGGTTAGCTAAATGGCAAGCATATTAATGGAAATGCATTGAATTTTTAACTTATTTATAAATTAATAGTTTCTAGTGAACAGTGAAATAGTGAAACAATAAATTATTGAAATGTAGTGAAAAGTATTGAAAAACATTAAGTGGAAGGGAAGTTTAAAAATGGTAGCGATTTCGAAAATTCTTCCGCAAAATTAATGATGGAAATAGAGGAAGAGTGTGGTTTGTAGTATAATAAGATTCGATGTGCGCGAGAGGAAATATCTCTGGGTGAAATAGATCCCAATGCAACGCATCAATATGAAGAATGCGCTTCCTTAATTTCCGAGTAAGATAAACGAACTTAAACAATTTTTTTCAATACATATGTATAATCTACTTTTATAAGTCATGCTTTATATTGCTTTAATCATCGTTAAAATTTTAAAAGCCACGCTATCATTACATTACAGAATACATCATTTTAAAAGCCAAATTGACCCCATTGTTTGGAACTAACAATTATCTCCAACTTTTTAGAAAATGTACTTAATTTGGAAATCTCAAATATAATATCATATGATTATATGAATAAAATATTTGTTTCACTCTAATTAACTCTAATTGCATCCAAGCATTATGTTTTCCTATTTTAAATAAAATAATGAGTAACGTATACATCACCTCTTATATTAGTAATACTTTCTACTTTATGCTAGGAATGGCTTTACCTTGAGAAAGCTGCACATCTAACGAAGTACAAGCAAATTACAAGTCAAAGAAATATTATACTACTGGGCAACGTGAGAGTATCACCGATATTGAAAATTCAGAAAAATAGATCAAATTTGCTGATTCGAAACTTGGAAATTCTCAAAGGTGCATATTCGATTTTAAAAAATCTTCTGTGATCACTCATATTCCACTAGGCAAAATTTTTCATCACATTACGTAAACGTAGCTGTAGTGACAGTCAATTTTAGCTTTCGATTTTAGCATTCCTTTTTTCTAGTAATTTAAGATTCATTAGGTTATATAAGACCTTCCGCAGATCTCGCCACTGGTGATATATGTGATAAATATTCAGGCTTTTTGCCAAATATCTCATCCAAGGTATTTGAAAAACAGTCATCTACTGCTGCGGATGGCTCGAGGAAGTCACGCGCTAAAGAATCAGCAATCAGCATCACAGGTGTCCGCTCGGCAGTGAATCACTTAAATATTTATTACTTCGTCTTCTGATTTTTAATCACCAAGTGACAAAACTCTTTCACTGCGTCGTTTCTTGGAAAGAACTTCATCATGACATATTGCTTTCTCTTCCCCACTTTGAGGAGAAATAAATACGTCAAAGTTAACATCCCAGGCTTCTGGATTTGGAGCAAAAGAATTCCTCCTGAGAACAATCTTCATTTCCTCTACCTGATTTCGCCCCAGGGAGTTGTGTTTGAGAACCGAGGCATCTTATCTTGTTCAAATCCATTCCTCCCTAGACCTCTGCCTTCCCTTTCAACAGTAACGCAGCTTCTTACGTCCGAAAGCTTCGGGTGTGCTCGCCGTTGGAGGCCTCCACAATACGACCCCATGTAGACAGACATCTGATAATTGCCCGAGTGCAAACAGCGGCGTTAGTTTGTGTTTATCCTTGAGCGAATACGAGTCAACAGAATAGGTCCCGGGTTCATTCCGCTAGAATTCTTCTTAAAGAGATGCCTTATAAGGAGGGTTGTGGGCCAGGGAAGCGCGCTCCAGGGAATTGAAGGGGCGGCGTAGGAGTGACAGGACGAAAGGGATGCCCTTAGAATGGGACCAGTTGCGGGGTTTGCTATGAGAAAAGCGTCACAATAAAAAAGAGTGCGCGGAGAGATTGGGTGGAAGGATGTTGTGACACGGCTAAGAGGGAAATCGTGTAGAGCTAGTCTTGTTAAGAGATGCGTAGAAAAGCCTTGTGGGAAAAGTATTGAGATTGCTCGGTTGGAATGACTTGTGATTTTTATTCGATGACAGAGGGAATAAATATAGTTTCCCTAATGCCACGCAGCGTCAATGACGGTGAATGATTAGGTTTTCTACTTTGGGTGCGCGAATGAGAAGGAGAAAATCTAGCATACCGTTCTATTAGTCACGAAGTACGCTCATAAGACATTTTGAGAACTCCAGTTGAGGAGAGGTTGGTTATTCAGTATCTATGATTAATTTGTGAATAATTTATCAGTTGATAAATTAGATTAGAAGCTGACTCGCACTACTACAGCAAAGTTTGATATTTAACTCCCAAATTAGCTAAACTATAGTAAGTATGATTATGATTATTATGGCTATAATTTTTTATAAATATTTAAAATACAACAGGATAGACAGTTATGGGTTGAGTTAGTTATAGCAGAGACTTTACGATGGATAATCTATCAGCCGATGAAACCATGAATTACTATGAAATATTCCATAAACAAAATATCTCGAGCAAGGTTAAACAGATAAACTTTATATTAATTATATCTTCTGTCACTGTTAAATAAAAATAAATTTAAGAATAAAACAGCTACACTTAGAATAAAAATACAATAGCACATTTCTCGGTCGGAATGATATCGAATTTTGTGTGAATATTTGTACATTTTCTCCGCAAATTCGTTGCAGTCAAGTCAAAAGATATAGAATGTTTCTAAAAATGAATAATGTTCATGACACCCTAGAATTTGTATAAGGAACATCCTGCCGCTCCATCCTAGCCTGAAGGGACTCAGTGCTTTTTGTCAAGCTTAGGTCATCTGTCTTTTTCAAGAGATGATTGATGGGAATCTATGTTTACGTGCATAGAGATGGTTAAATAAAAAAAAATTCTGAAACGTACCCTCTCTCTCTCTCTCTATGCCCAAATATCAATCTGAAGTTCATAAATGAGACTGCACGATAGGGTTTATGTTATAATGTAATCGTGGTAAATAGGAGCGAAGACTGATCAAATGTAATTTCCCAAACAGGGAAACCTCCGTCATGCTTCCCTACTAATTTCCACAGTACTACAACGAAGCAAATCATTTTATTTCATTCTATACTGTACAATTTCTTAAGTTGTTTGTTAGTTATATCTAAAATAGTATTTTTTGTCTTTGGTGTGGTCAACTTTGTAGGAAAATATCCTTTATGGACGTTTGATAAGCAAGTAAATCTCAATTCCTTAAACTACGAAAATAAAGTGTATCAGTGTGCGAAATATATATTCTGAATAATCAGATGAAGAACGACTTATGCTATTCGCACATATTTTTTATTATTTGAAAACTAATTTCGGATTAACATATCCATCATCAGACCACTAATACGTTAAATATAAAAATATATAAATGGTCTGACTCTAACTATATAAAATGAAACTAATCGTTATCAGATAAATATTTATGTGGAAATAGTATGCATTATTTTTCATGCGAATATTTTGCTATGAATTTCCACAGTATATCACCTCCATAGGGTTTATTTTCAGAATGTTAGCCATCCTATTAATTCATACTCGTAAATGAAGACTGTGTAGGAGATAATACCTTTTGGATTTGTCTTCGGTCATCATTCTCATTTCAAAGTGTAACTAATGAGTAAGTACTTCATAAAATGGTAGCCTTTCAAAATAATTAGTATTCGTTACATTAGTGAATACTCTATTCTGCTCCTCTATTCCCTTGCGATGACATGATGCTGAATAATTACACTCTTTCGCTTGGATAACGGTAGAAAGATGACATTTCCCCAGCGTATCCTAGCGCAAAAAGTCCGACGAAGCAATGCCCTGTTTAATCACCGGATTCATGCATTTTAAATGCGTCGAAAGAATGAAATGTCCCCAGCCATCAAACAGCGAGCATGAACTGAATAGCTATTTATTAACGAACCTAAGAGGATATGGTAACCATTCAACGCTACCTCCACGCTCCTTCTTTTAAATAATGGCTTAAAGTACCATACGAAAACTGCTTGCTTTGAAAGAGTCTGAGCCTATTATTAAACAGAAATAAAAATCAACATATACCTTTTAATATATATTCGAATTACCCAGGGAGGAACTTTCTCGCGAATGGTTATTTCATGTATCGCGGCTATCCATCAAGGTACTCTCGCCGTGCCTTACCGGGACGGTCTAATTAAGAAATTCCCACCTATGCATTGGCATTTATCCGCACCGTATGGCAGTTGCGACAGTGGTGCGGGCAGTTGTGGGAGGATAGGAATTGAAAATGGAACTGGTTTCCTGGAGAGAGCCACTCAGTGGAATGAGAGTGAGAGTGAAAGAGAGCTCATTAGTCCGCAGTCTGTGGCTGCCCAATCGATGCTGCATATCGATTACCTTAATTTTTTCGAGAGCTCGTTTTTTTTCGCTCATGCGAGTTTGGACGCATGCGTCAGCTCGGAGACCCGCCCAGTTTGATGTCTTGCTTTACAAGAGTGCTCGACAACGACGAAACCCATATTGGGGCCGTGTCACCCTTATGTTAATTCGAGTCGTTTATATCCATGCGTAATTAATTAGCGAAAGGGGAGGGCCTCCGCTCCCGTTTTGGACACATTTGATTGGTTTCATTGTGTTGTTGCGGCGATTTCCTCCTTTCGAGAAGTTCTTTCCTCATACCCCTTGCCATCACACAAATGACAACTATTAACGGTGTTTATCTATTCTTTCCAATGAGCTTCTACGAGGAAACAAATTCAATAAATAGATGAAATTTTGCAAGAAAATTTTTCGTCAAAATTACGTAGACGATAATAGCTGCGATCTTATAAATAAACAACAAAACTATCGTAACGATAACTTGCGTTTTAACTCTCGAGAATAGCTATATTTATTTTTGGGTTGTCTGTTCAAAGAAATATATTTGCAATTTATGAGTGTGTTCATATTCTTATGATAAACATGAGGTAACCTTAAGGAGGAGGAGGAGCTTATACGAGGAATGTTACTCAGATAAGCTGTAAAATTTCAAATTAATTTAACAGGGATTGGGAATAAATTGAAAGGGCATGTCAGAATGGATCAGCAAAATATGAAAGAAGTACTTTTAGAAAAAATAATTCCTTGCAATTCAACTTATCGTTTCAGTTACTCTAAACTTTCCTATTCAAAATATAATAAAAATATTTGAGAACAAAACAACGTGGATTATATTCGATAAATGATCACAAAGATGATTCATTCATTCAATTCTAAGGTATTTATTCAAATGCATAATTAACATAATAAGATATAATCTAGGCGCGTAATATTTTTATTTTTTATAACAAGGTAAAACTGCTTATTGTTTGAAAGTAGAATTCGCAAGCTAAAACGATTACAATTATTACTTCTCCCGTATCAGGAATACATCTCAAAACAAAGTCATTCGCTGAGAATGCGATTGAATATAGAATACTTTCATGAAAAGTGTTATAAGCCGTATGAAATTGTGAAAATCAAAGCAATTCATACCATCCCATCAATGCTCTCATAATACCGAATAAAAAAATCCTTATGTTAATGTATGATACCAGAACCTTGCAGACTGCGCTTGAAAATGATTTCATTCGGAGGAAAACCACAAAGCAAAGACCCGTTAAAAAGCAGTCATGGTAATTAGGGTTCGGCTTCCTCTCAATCTATTTTCGGAAAAATTACGTACTCCGAGAAAAACTCCGCCACCACAGAAGCAACGACTACCGCGATTGACTTAGGCATACGTTATTCTGCAAAAAAATAGTCAACAAAAATCGCCGAGCAGAACGTAAACAGCACCTGCAGTCTGGAACAAGCTCAAAAGACACGAAGGTTACGCACGAACCGTCCGAATAGCATGACGGGGCACCTTTTTGCGTAGTATTCTTCAGTATCTTCGATGGAATTCGAGAAACGAAGACCGCAAAAACATTTAGAGCGCCCTCGATCGAATGGAGAGAATGTATCAGATACCTAAACTTGATAGATTCAAATGTCATGACTCATCGAAAAAGGATACCGTCCACCTGGCTTCGAACCCTTTGCAGAGCCATACGCACCCTCCTGCTTGTCGTTCCGCCCAAGAAACACGCTCTCTTAGGAAAGGCGGCTTCCGTCGAGTGAAATGAGGTAAGCAGAAGAGAGAGAAAAAGAGTTCTGCTATCCCAGTGGGTTTTGCGTCCACGGGTGAACACGGACGAAAGAATAAGGGTACATAAGAAGCGGAAGGGGAGAGTGGCGGCATCTGACACAGACAGATCCGGCAAAACGAGGAAGGGGACGGGATGAATAATGGAAGAGAGGGAGATCATAAAGGGAGGGGGGGAAAATCTTGGAGGAAAAAAGAGAGGAGTGAGATAAAACCCGAGCCATTTAATTCAATGCTTGGATCTCTTGCTCTCCTACCCTCATCTTCTTTCGTTCCCCTTCTAAGGATTTTGGAAGAATGAGGGGAGTCTTGGAAGATGGCAGCCTGTTGTGTGGGGGAAAGGGGAAGTTTTGGCAGAAATATGTATCGGTTAATGGTGAAAAATAATGAATTCAGGGAGAGGAAAGCTACTTTTTTCTGGATCTTCGAGCTCTTTTTCTTATAACGTTAATTTATGCACCAAGAAGAACTTTGAAAAGCTAGGAGAAACTCATTTCGATGGATTCTTGCGAAGAGTGGATTTGAATGCTTTCCGCTACTGTTCCGAGTAAACCAACTTGGATGCCAATCTTCCGAATTCTTCGCTTAGGCAATTTTCAATGGGGCTGTTTCTGAAGTTTCTGTTGACGATCTCTCCGAAAATTGCTTTTGGGTCGAAAGTAACCTATGATATTAAATTATGTGGATGTAGTACGTCGCACGGTAGGAAAATTTTATGTACAAAGTTATATTATCCTACACAGGTCTACCGTTTCTGAAGCGATCTTAGTCTACATAATCCTACAGAGATATGATTCTCACGGAAAAATTTCCGCAAACCAAACACTGTACATTTTAATGAGTTATAAATCAACTCAGTGTCACATTTTTTAAAAAGATACGAGTGATACTAACAGATGATTAATTAGCACTCCGCGTTGAACTAACATTATGAAACTGTTGCAGTCCGTCGCAGATAATTTCTAGGAACCTCTTTCAGTAATAGCATATTTCACCTTTTACAATCACCTAATATTCACTACAAACTCCAGAATTATAAGAATGCTCATCAGGGGTGGATCTAGAAACATGTCATGAGGTGGGGGAGGCCTCTTGCCCAAAAAGGGGAATTTAAGAAATTTCCCGATTATGACATCTCAATTCACTTTTAAAATGCTATTCTGTCGTGATAAAAGTAACAGGTGTATAGTGAACCTGGAAAAACTCCACAATTGTATTGTAATTCAAGCTCCTTGTAAGATCCTAGGAAAATTGCCCGTACTATACACTCACCAAGGGGAGAGAGGTCTTCCCCCTGGTTCCATCAATAGCTCTCATATAAGTGAAATATATTCCGTTATTCGATGTCCGCTATTATTCTTACTGACTAATACTACTTATGTAGTGTAAGCTAGTATGAATAATTACTAACATAGCATGGGTTGCAACTCATTCATTTTGAATTTGGCCTGTTGTGAGCTTTAATTCTTGCCATCGAAAGTGCTTCTAGAGTTTTGATTTTAACGCTGTGATTGTGTTATAAATACGTCACAAACTTAAGCTTTGCAAAAAACTTATCGATCTGCAGAATTGGATGAAAATGAACTACGTGATATATTTTACTCAAATATCGTCCGAATTTCATGGTGTATACTTTATTCTGTTAGAATAATAAACGTGAGTGGCAGATGAGTGAAAGAATCGAATTTGACTGGCGTATAAGGCAATTATGTAAATCATGAAATAACGTGCCATGCGGCTTTTCTGACTGAATGGAAGGATGAAGCAGCTTAAATCGCATCGTTATATATTGGAACATTCCCGCCCGTTCAAATAGCATGAAAAGTTCCTCTTTTTCTCCACGATTATCGATCATATCGTTGAATGGCTCCGGAATACTGCTAATTTGCCACGTCGCGGCGCACAGAAACATCAACAATTTCCGCCGGCGGAAGTGCCGCAATGGGCAAACATTAAGTCATGGAAACGCGAATTCATTCTCCGCTTGTTAAGGCACTCTTCGACGCCTTTCCCTCGTTACAGCATCACTCGAAACCGCGTAATAACGAGCGATAAAAAAATAATTCCGGGAGAGTGCGGAATGCGTTTTCAACTTCTCGGACAACCATATTCATTAACGGTCTCAACAACAGTGGTCCCTCGATGGCTTGCCATTGTCGGAGGAAAGAACGAAAGAAGGAATACAATTGGATGCTCGTCAACAAAACCGCATTTGCATTAACCGCCGCACGTTAAAATGTTAAGAGACGCATGAACATTCCGCCGCTGTACATCAGGAATTCATCAGCTCTTTGCACATGCACAAGGGCAGCAGTAGGAGTGCTCTGGGAGCATCTTCCCATTCACTAGCAATGCCATTGGCCTCGACCTCATCCCTCTCTCTGAGGTTGAGAACGACTCTCGAGGGGAAGAAAAATGCAAAGAGGAAGAAGACATGGGGAGAAACGGGATTGGAGAAAAAAGAACAGCACGACCGATGATAGAAGAGGTGAATATACATTTAATATGTGTTTTAGAATGGGAAAACGTAGGAATTTTCGGAACTGACCGTATCAACATTTGGAATTGTTCATCACGTGATCATTATGACGTATGGTACTGAAGAACTGTGGGTTATAAACAATGTTTTCTGAATAATTAATAACATGCAAATTATTTCAATCTAAATATTTACACAGAAGGAAAGGACAAATTATTGATGTTGGTAAGGATTCGATTTGGCAGGAAACATTATACGATGAGGAATTATGTCTGAAAATAAATAAAAGGAAATAGTATCATAATCATAACTAGACCTACAAACACATCTCATAGAAATTCATAAGTAATTGAAAACCTAGGTTTTCTATGAGGAAAATTTAGGCGAACGTTCCAAATTTTCTGTTATAGTTTAACTCATTGTAGTAGTCGATAGAGAACGTAAGTTTGAGTAAGCGTAACTGCCACATCAAATTTTCAACAACTCCTGAAATGGGAATAGGGAACCGAGAGCTATCTGGAGACGTAATCTTTCCTTGCATTGAGCCTTTTGTTAGCTTCTTATAGCAAATTCATAAGTGAGAATTAAAATTACATTATTCTTTATCTCATTAATGAAATTTATAGAAAATAAAGTAGAAAATATTCTTTTCTTATCTGTTCATTGATTATATTATTTTTCTACTTTGAATTTGTTGTCGTTAAATTATTTCAATTATTTCAAAATATGCAAAACATAACTCATGAGCTGTCTGGTAATTTCACACGAGGCCTTGCGATGAAAGGTCTTTATCTAAGGGTGCTGAACTTTAAATATGTTTTTCAATTACAATTATTATATTTTTCTTCATTAATATCATAAAATCTGCTAAATTCATGTAAATGTGGTTTATTGAAGCTATACATTACATGAGAAAAAATATGAGCCGAAAGGAAATGAGCGTCCGATACTAGAACCAGCTAATCAGGAACGAGACTTATTCAGCTGATTCCGAATTACAGATCCTAAAATTTCTTAAGTGAAACTAGTGACGGATACAAACGAGCGAAGCCACAACGGCGATTCCAAAAATTACATTTCCGTGACCACTCGTATCCCATCAACCGTCTATTAATACGAATGCCTTGAATCCATGCCGGAAACTATTTAGCCCACATAATGCGATCGCCTCTTTTCGTCTGGCTCACGCGAGCGTAATTCCAATCCTGTTAAAGCGACCTCAGAAAACAATCGTTCCTTCCTCATTGGTCTCGTTAATTTCCGCAAAAATAATCATGAAAATTAACTTCATCCTTTCACAACGGCTGCCAATCGAAAGGAATGCAATCGTAAAACTACGCGACTGAGCGGTCGCTCATTCGAAAAAAAAAGTCAGACAAAGCAGTGAAAAAAACATCTGTTGCTTTTGGTGTCGCGAGATTACTTTTTATCTTCATTTGCCTCGTAATAGCGTTCGTTCGGAAGAAATGCCCACATCCGGCCGATTGTCCGGGACTAGCATTAACAGTAATGGCTGCGTAGTCGGAGTTTTCTGTGGAACAAAAGGGGAGAGGAAAGTGGGTGTTCGCGGGAATCACCGGGTTGCGGCGGGCTTTAGAATTCTGTGGAGTTTAGACGTACGCTGGGGTGTAAATATGTGGAGGTTGGAGGGGGTGAGGAGGGGAAGGAAGGTGGGGGAGGAGGGGAATTCATTTCCGGAATAGCAGCGAGCGTCACAACTGACTGGTCAGAGGGACCGGTTATTGATGGCTCCCTCTCCTGATGTCGATGATTGCAAATAGTGCGTTCCGACATAAAAGTGGATAGCGTGACAATGCGGAGGACGGTTTGTTCCGATAAAATACGTACCAGAGGGAACACGACACGAAAAAATGAGCATCGGAGTTGATTTTTCGGATTATCCGGAGAACGCATTTGTTAACGAATGGCGCCGAGCGTTGTTTTGGCGTTTTTTTAAGCGTTTTTATCCGCGTGCGAAATGTTGGAATCGCCAAGTTTTTGCATTTCCCGGATGAGATACAAAAAAGGTTGCGCGATAGGGGCAGCGTGGATGGGAAGATCTCTTTTCGAGAGGAACGTGTGGAAACGAGAAAAATCCATTAATCCCGCATGTTTAATGGATTCTTTCGAATCGATTTCATTATCAGCTCGATTAAATATGTCTCTTCGGACGGCGGTTCGTTTCAAAATTTTGATTTATTTTCGAATTTCTCTTACTTCGAGTCCTTACCGAATGCGATAGCGGGACGTTGAAAAAATATCGAAGCGTAAAAATTTTCCATTGCGCCAAACTTTCTGCCGGAAAGCACAAAAAACGGAGCAAAATTATCGGGCGGATAAATATATTCAGAACTACCGAATTTTGTTTTCGTAAAATTATTCCAACCTCGAGCGAATTTGCGCACAAAAACACGCCGACCTCCCGTCCGTCCCACTTTTAAGTCGGCGAACGAAAAAAGGCTGTACCTCCCGAAAAAATAATCGGTTAGGAATTACGCCCTTTTTCGAGCTTGTTCAATTCGATTATGCAAATCGAAAAGTCGCGAAAGTCCCTCCTTTTTTTATTTCCCGTCCGAAAATATGAGCTTTCCGTGAAAATCGGCCGGGATGGTAATGCAACGTGCGCAGAGAGAGCGAGGGAGAAGCAGACGCGCTTTTTTCTGTAGTTTAATAAGGGAGGAGAAGAGGACAGGAAAAGTGTGAAGAAGAATTGGGATGATTAAAGTTGCATGGACAAAGAGATGGAAGTAAATGAGAGGCATAGTTTTTAAAGGGGAGAAACTTGGTAATAATGACGGAAAACTTTTCCTGCTCTCCCCGCAACATCGTAATTTGGAAAAAATAATTCGAGCCATCAGAAGAATGAGGAACCAATTGGCTGCCACGTGAGGACCGAAGCGGTCTGAGCGAGGGAGAGAACGACTTTGAACAAACGAGTCAGATTTAGTTATGAGCAGTCGAAGATAATCAAACTCACAGGGTGACTGAACACTTCGATTGGAAAGATGTTTAAGAACGTAAAGATGTAAATAAAATTTTGTAATGGATGTGATTATAAACCGAATCTTTCTATGTGCATACCGAAAAGTTTACTCGTACTACACAATTTACTTATAATGCTATGAAAGATGAAAAATTATAGAAATTATTTTACTGATCAAAGGATGAAGTCAGCTGAGATAAACTAGAAATTAAAAACAAATCAAATCAATCGCAAATATCAATTCATAAATACAAATAATAAAATACATGGATTAAAAGTGCAGAAGGAAAGAGCAGAAATATAATGATATGCAGGAAAACTTGCAGAATGACATATGAAATTTAAATTTTATAGGATCATAATTCTGGCTTGATTCCATACTAGAAACAAGCAAAATGTTCTAATAGAATGAAAGTAGAAGAAGTGTATTCATCTCTATGAGTAAGGGCAATAGATTCTTTAAATCCTGATGTTTATTCAAAAAAGTAAACCAACCGTAAGTTAACATTTACTTTTACCCTGTCAATTTGCAAAAGTGCGATAAAGTTACTGTCAAAGATAGTTTTAAGTAATCAAAGCTATTTATAAGGTAACACATATTTCAATCCTTTTATATATTTGGTCCTCTTGGATGGAGTTAATATAATTCAAAATTATTGGAAAATAAGGGATGAGTAAATTTTCTTTGAACACATTACGCAAAAGAACAATGAAATGTTCTCCAGATAGGGCTAACATTTCGGCCCCGAAACTCCAGCAATACGAGAAGCCTCCCTTCATTTGCAGAAGAAGCCACAGAGACCCTGATTGTTCACCTTCGAAGGGTCACATTTTAACCGCTGCAATGGCCTCCAGTATATCCGGTACGCCAGTAATGCTAACAAGTTTTTAAGACTATTACATCTGTTTTGGGTGTTAGGCTGTTTACTAGCTCGCTTTTTTGTACAAGTACATTTTTCATTACGATAATGAACTAGAAAGTAATAAATGATAAGAAAAAGATATAGAAGTCTGTTATCCATTTTTGGATAAAAGGAGTCTGGAAAATTCCGGAGGCTACCAAATGAGGTGAACAAACAAGGAACTAGATGTAGTTGTCGTAAGTATTGATAAAAGAAGAACCATATAGAGGGAGAACAGAGAATTAGAAATAAGAAACTGAGAAATAAAGCAGGAAATCAATGAGAGAGGGGACAAAGCGTCGGTTGGAAGTTCATGAAAAAGAACGAAGAGACACATTTGAAAAGAGAAAATGGCGCCTTTCTTAATCGTGTTAGCGTTGTTTTTCCCGACTTCTCCCCCGTCGCATCATCTTCTCTCCCTTTGTTTGAATACGCTTTCGTTAAGTTTTTACTCACCCACTCTTCAGTCTCCTACGCGAAAAGCACTCAACCGACAACACCCCTCGACACCCACGATTACGATTGTCCCTTCTGTTTCTAGTTCCATTGATTTCACCACTTATCAGTATTCATTCGACAGTACATCCGTCCCAAATTCCTCATGACCTTCAGTCGTCATCCTTTATGACAGCTCCCGCTGACGTCTGAAACATTCTTTGATTTATTGTTTGATTGGTAGCCTGTCATATCCAGGTGGAGTCAAAGAAGGCTCCGGGTAACACCCAATGAGGAGTCATCAAAAGAGCGATTTACATTAATATTACATTTTATTGCTTTGAATTGAAATTAACCTGTCGACCTTGGAGAATTAAGCATCTCTATGCAAAGTCTGAGGCGTTCGAATTCCGTTTAGTGCAATGATGACCGTTGCATCATCGGGATAGTTTAAAGTTAAAGAGAAACTCAATCTCTCCTATATTCAACAGTTTCAAACACTTGTACATATAAGATTACAAGATAAGCATTTAATATGGATCTAAATTTTTAAGAGATGTCCAAGTTTTTGTATGTTGTGAAGCCTAAACTGAAAGGCTATATATCAAGAATATGTCATGATTCTTTACTCGAAGTGCTAATACTCTGTATTTTGAAATTTCTGCGTAGTTCACGTCAACGCCAAAACAATTCCTTTGTATTCACGATATAGATTTATTTCTGAGTATGAGAGCAATAATTATGGATGAGACCTGAAATTATGGAAATCTATAAAATATGGACGAGATAAATATATCAATGTAGATGCAAGTGACATGATTTCAACAACTGATTCTAAGTGATGCAATAACAATTATAAGCACACGAATTCTTACTTGAATATCTAGGAATGAAACTAATTAATTTGGGTGAATCAATCTGGTATTTCTATATTCACTTACATCCGAATAAAACCAGACTTTGAATTAAAACTTTTATTTTACTTTATTATTCTTGACATGAATTTAATCAGCCTTGAGGCATTTCTTTCGAGACAAGAGTGCTCCTATATGTCTGCCTCCCTACTGCTATTTTTCAGTACCTGTCCGATTCTTAAATAAACATTTATATATTCTCTTCGGATTATGTACGCTTTGATCACACATCGATAAGCCATGACTTTATTACGGTCGATTTCTCGCTCCAACTGCGTTACACGAATGTAAATGATTTGATTACCATACAACTATTAATTCCATTCATCACGGAATTGAATGGGATCATTGGTGACTAATGACTGCATGAATAAAACCATTCCATTTCAGCATCCTGTCGCCGTATTTGGAGAAAAAGATTCATGGCGATTGCGAACCTGTATTTTTTCGGTGGCACTAAGATATCAAAGTTAACGGTCCTTTCCTCTCATACCAATCTGTTACAGCAAGAGGAACCTTGGAATATCAATGCTCAGGATACGAATTGTCTTTTTGTTTTACGGAAGAATTAACTCATTCGAAAAACCTCTGTTTATCATACTAACGATACTTTTTTGAATTCTGGGTCAAAAGTTATCAGCTTTCTTATCTACGTTTCCAAAACGGGCCCACTATAAACCACGGAAATATCTTCTTTCCATTCCATTTATTAATAAATTCTTCGCATAATTAATAGGATTTCTTTATCTTCATCAGAGCATTAATATTCCAGTTCTTTCGATCTTTTTTTATCTTCCTCCGAATCGCTCTCTTCTGCCGAATAAACTCCACATTTTATTTCCACTTATACTTCTTATTTCGATATCCGATCCGATCAGGAATTCCGTGTCTTAAAACCACAACCTTGCCACATAAATTAGCCAAATCGGTCTCTTTAGAAGAAATTCATGGAACACAAATACATTTTTTTCAGTTACTTTGCTGTGTTCCTCGAAAAACATCCGAAATTCGTTAAAAACCTCCGATCTGTTCCGCTTGGTCCCGCAACCACATTTCCTTTTTCTCGATTGCTTGCCAATTTCATATTCCTACCCTTCCATCTGCGTCTTCCCTCATATTACTCCCTTTCCTTACTTCCCTTCTCAAATTTTAACTCCCAATCCTCATTCCATCTCCTTGCCTCCCACGACACCCTTTTTTGCCTATCCTCATTAAACCCTTGTGGTCTGGGCGTGTTTGACACTTTTGGCAGCTCATTCCGTATTTAGATATGCAAATTGGTCACTCCAAACCACCACGCTTCTTTCACTCCGTCCTATTCTACTTCGTACGATAAACTCCTCCTAAAACCCCTTCGACGTGGGTGGCAAGGGAAGGTGGCGGGAGGGAGGGAATGGCTTGCTTCTTTTTAATTTTATTAATATTCAACGGCTGTATTTCCTTAATTGGGCGGAAGAGGGTGTTGGTCCGCTGGGGAGGAGAAGAAACAGGAAGAGAAAAGGGAGCGAACGGGGGAATTTGCATACTCTCCTGGAAAAGAGATGGGATTTGTTCCCTTATATCTCCGGATGAACGCAATGGAGGGATGTGCAAGGAATAAAAGAGAACCAAGAAGACCATCCAAATATTTAATGGATTCACTTATTATTTTTTTAATTTATAGAGGTGCATTTCCTTCTGGAAAGGTTTTTATCTTATTCAATTATGACAAGGTGATAAATTTCAGAAAATTAAAACGTAAAAATCTGGATTTCCCTTGCGAGATTAAGTGACGAAGGGGTTCAGAATGAGAAATGAGACGGTTACAATATCAGACAAGACCTTCTTGATTTTTCTGTCGTGTTACAGAGTGTTAGCGTAGGATTTTCCTAGACGTGGATTTTGAGAACGTAGTGCTGCGATTTACTTTACAAAATAACATCAGATGGCATTAAAATATGTATAAGCTCCTCCAAGATTAATAATATTAGCAGGCACATTACTATCTTAAAATAGAATTTTGGAAGCCATAAAAAGTGCAACTCTCTTACAAATAATGTATACAGTAGTAGTAGATTCTGTCAGAAAAGTTAAAGTAATAAAGCAGATATAAAAACACTTCATAGACTTATTTATATATTAGCTTAAATACTGATGCATTTTCCATTTAAAAAAAACATGCTAACTATGGATACCTCCTCTGAAGCTACCTCTCTATGTAGCCTCTCTTATCTCTCCCATTAAATTGATCCACCCTGAAATAGCAAATGTAATTAAAAACTAACTCATATTTTATGACATATATCATGATAAGCACTTGTAAATATAAATTTGAATTTCAGCCAGAAAGATATTTTTGTATGCTGAAATACTGAAATACAAGATTTCTGTAAGGAATGATGCCCAGGAAAAAACTAGGCAATATGATCACTATGCAAGTATGTCTTAAATCACAGCTTTGGAAACATATGGAACATTGCAACAATAATAAATATCATTAATTATAGTACTTCATACGGATGAAGTTCTTCTGAATATATATTTATTAATCTTGTATAATCTGTTGAAATAGAACTGAAGTATCATTTGACAACTTAAATCAGTTTCTTTACGTAAGAATCGTTCTGTCCATCTGTATATCAAATCTTATGCATAAGATCTATTTATGCCTCTACCTCTAGAATCAAGGAATCATGAATATGTAAACTTCTACGTAAAGCAATCGTATGTATCACTGTATATTTTACATCATTAAGTATACGTATTATATTGGCTCTTTTGTTTGGGAATGAAAACTAATTTTTAAGCTATTATTTCCTTTTATTTTGAGTTTTTGTTAAATGTAAGAATATATTATGCATGTTTGCAACTTTTAATTAAAAATTCATGTTTTAGCCAAAACATTCTTCTTATTTTAAAATATTTCTGTGTGTAATTCTAATTATATGTAGTGTGTATGTGATTTGTAACTCTAACTATTTTTTGTAGAGGTAAATTTGAAAAAGTCTATTACTCCCCATTATACAACGGAACAGGTTGTTTAAAAGTATTTGTAAGTTTCATCCGATTCTTCTGCTATTTTATTTCCTACTTTTATTAACGTGAGGGCTCCTCGCTAATTCAATATGTTGATTTAGATAAAATAAAGTTTTGAAATCTACGCATATTTGTATGATGAATAAAGAAATAATAATATCAAAATATAATTACATTAATGTATTTATACGAGTGCATAATATATGCGGGAGAATAACGTACAGAGTTATTAAATGTTAATATCCTAAGTATATCAAAAAGTGTACAAGTGAGAATCAAGATTGGTCGTTAGTGTTCTCTACTATGAAATTTTTACTGTATTTTTTAATATGTTATCACTGGGGAGTTGCAGTTATGAGAGGTACTGTAGCATTCATTCTCTTCCTGAAATGGAAATCAGGAAGAGAATGAGGAGTGCAATTAGAAGATTTTTATTACATTATATATCTTATGTTTAAGTACCTTTTACCTCTCTTTTCCTTATCTCTTACCTTTTTTCTCATTCTTACTAATCAATAAGATTATTTGGCCAACTCTCATAAATAACGGAGAACGTTGTGGAAATTCCGACGAAGGAAAACTTTATAATCGTATGTGAGATAGCTATTTTCTTTCAATTTCATCCTTCTCAATGAAGGGTTTCTTCCTTTATTTCATAGGGATAGGACACTATTAGTGACCTCGTTCTATGAAACTTGCTAATCAACTGATTACGTCTGCGCACCACTGTGTATCTTCCGTATTCTCGATTGAAAATGCTGCCGCGCCGCGAGCAGGTAGGCTACGTAATCGGGTGCCTCGCTTTCGTAGTTCAGTGTCCTGACGGAGCGGGGCGGGGCAATCGACTTCTCTCAGGTTTTCATCTGTAACAGATGCGCCCGGTCGCGTATCGGAAGTACTACCAGTCTCTGGGGGGTCCCCTGTTTGCTTACACCGATATGAAATTGTTTCTGGCGTTGAAACGATCAGAGCATCCTCTATTTTGTTAGATCAGCAATATAATTTATCCATAGACAAATCCGTTTGCATTGAGATGGAAGAAATCGTAGCAGAGTTTGATAGCAATATATTCTATGCATAAAATTTTTCCTTAGTCTTTTCTGATTAGTAGGAGGAGAATTGAAATATTTATCCGAGTAAAAACCAAAAGGGTAGCACAAATCTTATACAACTATTTTATCATCTTTGTCTTTTATATCCTAAGCAGATTTAATCATTCGCAAGAAAAAATTGTGATGTTCAAGTGAAATATGCTCTCGGAAAACAAGTTTTATGACGTATACATATATCTCTTTAGATGGAGTGTCACGTATGAATTGAAATATATACCTTATAGGAACGAAAAGTTGGTAAAGGCTTCTACAGGTCTAATCTCTCTTACGATCAATATTATATTTTTAATTCAAAAGTATCTTGACATTTTCGTTTTATTCGTAGCATTACAAGGACAAATAGACCCTTGGGGTGTGTCAAGGCAGAACACAACCAACATTTACGCCTGTACTAAAAATGTTAATAATAATTATTTAACATTTATTACCAGATCAAGTAAAGTTTTTAAACAGTTTTGTGCACGATCTGCCTCATAGAAATGAAGTATCATGCTTATAATACAGAAAACAATTTTTTCCTGAATTTCATACTTTCCCCGAGATTAGAGATCGTCGTCTTCCATATATCAAGCAAGTTCCTATGTAATAAGAACCTCAAAGACTACGTTTAACTGAATTATATCTCATATTTCCCCATCAGCACTAAATAATGTATGTAAATCATATTTTTCGTAGAATTCAAAGGGTTTGTCGGATAGTTTCCTTGACGGAATCAAGACGACACTAAATTAATAGATATTTCTTGAATTTCATGGTAGCGGCATCAAAATATTGTTGGGTTATTACCGAAAATACTTGGTTGATTTCCAGAAGTAAACGAAGGTGGGAATGTGAGGGAATGAAGTGAGAGCCAGAGAACTTGGAGATTTTCGACAAATCAGACGTCGGATTGATGACCGATGATAATTTCATTGAGAATAGGTTGAAGTTTACGATTCACTAGATTGATTACATAGTTACTTCAGCATGATTTCTTACATAACTGTAAGAAATAATGCTGAAGTAGCCTTCCGTGTTGAGTAGTAGCATTCTTAGAAGTGCTTCGACAGCTGAGATCATTTCGCATGTGGGCTCCCACCGGAGATCGAAACAGGAACGATTAGGAGTGTTTCAATGCCTGTAATTTGGTCATTTGGAATTCAGATTGCAGGGTATTTGAAGGATGTACCAAAAATTGGAGATTAATTATTAATTTACTATTTTCTCGTTTTGCTCACGCACGCGATATATGTTGTTTAATAATGGAATAAATTATATAACTGCTTGTAAAATTATACTTGTTATAATCTTAATCTTGGCACTCATTATTAGTTTTTATGGTCATCGAAACAGGATTGTTGCATTTCTAACGTATCATTCTTGTATTACTTCCTTATTTTTTACTATTTTCCTAATTTTTTATACACTGAGACACTACCATCCAGTCTTTTCTTAAATACTATAAAAAAGGCCCTAGATCAGGTTTTTATAATTCCCAGCACCAGGCGACCTTTCAATAAGATAGTGACCGCTCGTTATCAGCGTCTATCCCGAATCATCTCGCTTTAGCCTCCTTTTCTGACAGCAGATCACTTGATTTGAAATTTTCAAACATACGTATTTGATGTCTGTTTATTGAATTAATTTGCAAGAGAAAGGAATTCAAATATTCACGAATGATTATTCATAAGTGGAATATGATTACCATAAGAAATGATATAGAAGACTTTATTATTAATTTCCTTATATAGAGAATTTTATACATGACAAAGAAGGACAAGAGTAATCTGTAGTGATACAAGGAAGGATTAATGTGATTAACATAACGGTACAAACATGACTATCGAAAAAGAGCGATTTGAAGTCGCATGACTTCAATGACTTTAGGCTAATTGTTACACATCTGGAGGAACATCCAAAGATGCACCAAAAAGAACCTTATATTCAACTTTTTTATCCTCAAATATTCTCAGAATCTCTCAAGTGGATAACGGCGAGTAGCAGAGAGTGTGAGCATAGAGCGATAGACCTAATTATTATATTATTCCTATCGCTGATTGGAGATTGAGGTTCGAAGTAAGAAAAATTGAGTTTTTAAACAGATTTTTCATCGCGTCTGACGCTTATTATACGGAGAAACATTTCCCAGCGGTTGCCGCTTGACCTCTGCATTGTAATTACGCCCTTCGTAAACGTACTTCCCTTCAATTTATTTCATAACGTAAGCTAATGATCTAACTTCTTTTTTCTGAGCATTCCAGAGCTATTATAGAGAATGTTTCACTACACTTTCTGTTTGATAATCGCATTTCTTCCTGGTGAGCATTCTCTTCCAAGCTCTCTCTAACACCCTCACGACCTCTCGGATACAGGTTTAACCCTCTAGATTCCACAAACATATTCCTACCGCATAACAAAGATATAGAATTTAAAGACTTAACTAAAACAAATTAGCGTCACCGTCTGATACACTCATCGTACAATGCACCAATAAACCTTATAAAATTGCGTATCTTTATTGCGTTACTGCAGATTTTTTTCATATTAATCAAATATATTACTCTAAATCGGCAACTTTTAATTACTTTTAAATCCTTATTTTTTTACCGAAAAATTTGATGATATTCAAAGTACTATTGTTTTAGATAGCATCTATTAATTTGTTTGGAAGAAAATTTAATTAATTACACGTTGCGTATAAAACAACAACAATTAATGGTGAATAGCTTGGCGTATTATTTTTCTTATGTTCCTTTGGTAAAATATATTTTATCCTAGGAAGATAAAGGCAACGAATCATGGGTCAGTGAAGATATAATATAATACACTCTAAAGCTTAGGTACTATGCGAAATTTACAAAGTTGTTGGAGTTGTAGCTTTAACTAGAGTTCAAGAGTAGGAACTAAGCAATTCACATTATAAAACTGGTAGTTTAACGTTATGAGTTAAATCAAGACTTAACATAATCACAGCAGTCATTTCGACCTTCTATACTATGTGATTATATAGAAAATTCTAGAAATTCTTCCTCTGAAAATTTACTATGGCTGCGAAATCGCTGTCATTTTTAATATTATTACGAAATAAAATTGATAAAAACGAAGTTAAGTGAGGAGCTTAAACGCATGGAAAACAACGGAATAAAATTTTTTATCGATGAATATTTTATATGAATAATGGGCATTGATTCCACGGAGCTATTTATAAGGAGGCTCTTCTCATATGCCTTTGTTTCCCAAGAAAAGTCCTCAACCAGCTTAAACTGGGCGTTAAGATTTATCCTTAATTTGCATGGATTTATTTTTATTTCTAAGTTCTTAGTATTTCTACTTCTCATTGAGACGTCTAATTTTAATGTTTGCGGTGAACCTTAAACAACGATCATTACATTAAAATCATTGCTCTCCAACTATGAGCATATTACGAAATCTGATTCATTGAAATACCAAATATCAATGGAATGCCGTTCTCATTTTATGAAATACGTAGCTGGGAAGATGATTTACTTTCATTAATTAATCATTTTGAGAATTGCATAGTCCTCATACAAGTACTTGATGAGTTTGATAAGATATAAAAGCATACGAAAATTTGGTATACCACTTTCACTCAACCAGTAACCTTTACAAAATATTACCGAGACTCACGTGTAGTTATATAAATCGGATCTTAAAAGAGATTTGACCCTTTTCACAATAGAATTTTCGCAAATAGAGAAAGAGAGAGCATGAAAATTACACTGAAAACAAACGTTACTCCTTTTTTTTAACAGACTTAATACCCTCTTGGGGCCCTATCTGGCTAGACTACATCAAACGTGGCTTTTTCTTTGGAGGGTCCCTTAAACATTTCACTACTTACGCGCCTCGTCGAGCACAATGAAAACAACTTTTCCAACTTAGAAGAGAATTATCTGCGGGAGAAACGCAAGCAGACACTTGAATGAGGAGAATAATGGAAGAAACGGGGCAAGGGTGAAGGACGTATGGGGGAGAGAATCAGATAGGGAGGCAAGAAAATAGAGATAAAGGCTTGGATGAGATGAATGAGGAAAGGTAAGAAAGAAAGGGAGAAAATTAGAAGGAGAACAAAAGAAAGAGGTGGGCGGGATAAAAGAAAAGGGTGATGGGGAAGAAAAGGCAAAAGGAAGGAAAGATGGATGGGGTGAACGTGAGAGAGGAGAGAGAGCTAAGAACAAATAGGTCGAAAGAAATACGTCCCAAGAAAGATGGTGGGAGTGGAGGGAAGAAGAATGTTGCGATCCTTTAAGGGCGAGAAAGGAAGCGGAAAACAAGTGAACAGGGTGGCGCTTGCGAAAACAACTAGACATCTACAGGAAACGCTCTTGGAATCCGGGGGCCAGTGAGACCGCACACACTCTTGCAACATTGCATATGTTAATGCCATTACCTATATATTTTAAGTGCCATATTGCATGTTACTTTCTAATAAGAAAAATAAGTATTACATTTCTATATTAAGAACAGTCTATAAAGGGATACATAATTGAGTAATATTAAACAGCCTATAACTATTGTCATGCAATTAAATCTTACAAACAATCATATATTTTCCAAAGTATTAATAAGTATTTGAATTGTAATAACCATATTCCATCAACAATTTCTGAATTGAATTTCAACATGGTTTAACTCAAAATCTTTATATTCCCTCGTTGTTAATATCTTTATAGTCTTCAGGGGTATTCCGGGGTTTCGATTTTCTGCTTGAAATTTAAATTTATAATCAACTTTTACTGAATTGGTGAATGTGCTCATCAATTACTTTTTTTATGATTTAATAGCACATTATCAGCGTCGTAAATATACCTAAGAGTTAGATTATACTATTCAAATCCCGTAATAATAAATAAATAATAAAAATACTAGTAAACCATCTAGAGTCGCGGCTGATAGCATACAAAATGTTACATAGACACGAATTCGTAATGTATCTCCTATACTATTAATCATTTTGAGATTTGTCTACCGCAGATAATACATAAAAAAGGAAAATCGATGATCATCACTTGACACAACACAACTACGATGAGAGTAGAATTGAAACGATGCTTTCGCGGCCGGATATAATACTTTTCCCATTTATTGAGCCTTTTTCTGATGCTTATACGTATGATACAACAGGCTAAGAATATTTTTAGGCCCAGGAACTGGAATAAAATAAACTATGTTAATTACAATACGTATTATCTGCCATGAAATTTGATTTGAGAATCTATAAGGATTTACACCCATTCGAATATCCTCATAAATAGATTCTCAGATAGAGATTCGAAAGAGAATTCCATTAAGAAGATTTAATTTCGACCATCGATCAATATATGCAAGGAAAGGCACTCACACATTCATGAGGCTTCCGATTCCGGACATCATAGCGGAAACGGAATGATTCATCAGATTATCAAGTACTCACTTAAATCGCATTTCTTTCAGGAAATCAGCATAACACGACCGAATTTGAACTAATTAACCGCTCAAGTTAGAAAAAACCCGCAACGAAATGACTCCGCCGGACCGAATGAAATTTAATCTGTCCACGGTGAATGACTTATCTTTCCCAATTTGCATCGGATAGGAGTCGGCGGGCCACATAATATTTTTTCCCACCGCGTCCTCTAATCGAGAAAATTGAAGCCATACACGAGCACGCACGCACGGTCCCCTCCGAAGCTCCTCGGGGGCGGAAAATGCGATATGAAACTACTCGATAACGCAATAAAAAAACGAAAACGGGGAAAAATAACTCAATTTCTATCTTCATCCCCTCTCACCTCCATCCGTGCGAACACACGATTTTGCATTCTGCCCTCGCTCACGCACTTCACCGACTACTCCTCGACCACCCACGCATTAGCCCTCTTCTGTTTTCATTTCGCATCTCACTTTATATGGCGATTCAATTTATATTTTTTCACCCACACCTCCCTTTATCCCCTCTCTATCCCGGGAAAAAATGCGACACACGATTGGAGATTAGGGAAGACTTTCCCTGGGATGGTGCGCGGACTTCCCTTACACCCCTCTCGACACCATCCGTGGTTCCCCAGAGTTTTGTCGTAGGCCCCCTCCTCTTGCAGGAGTGCGAACCCAATTACCATTTCCACTTTCCATCACCCCTCTCCGACATCAGTGGCTTACACCTTCCCTCCCCCACCGATGTTCTAACCTCTTAACAACAACAACACACCCTTTCCCTCTCCGCTCTCCCTTGAAAAAACATCACTTGCCTCTGCTGTTGCAAGGAGGGACGAAAAAGTATTGACAGTGGACTTGATGGAAATTGCCCTAACATGAGAGTACTCCAACGAGTGACAGTTTCTTCTTTGTCGCACGTTCGAATTATTTATCGGATTTGCTTGCTTGGTGGTCCGAATGGTTTTTTGCGCCTTCTTTCTCGTGTAAGACCTGACGTACTTCCTCTGAGGAACATGCAAATCCGCGCAATAAATTGCGAAGAAAGAAAGGGAATCTCCTCTCTAATCTACACACTACGAAGAAATCATCGCAAAGAAACGCTGAAATACCAACTACTTAACGATGGCTAAAGAAATTTAGAAAGTTGGAAATGGTAGCGCCTTAATCAATCCTAATTCTTTGCGATATTCACATGGATTATGATACAAAATGTAAGATTTTCTAGTGTCTGTGAAGATATTATGCTGTTTAAAATGTACATAAATCAAATGAGCCAATTTTATGCAGCTTAAATATTTACGATTCTTATTATATCATAGTAATAGAAATATTATGTGAATGAAATATCCAAAATTCTCACTTAATGGTATCGTATGCATTATATCGATATCGGTATTCAGGTAGGTCAATGAAATCTTTCTTTTATAATGTACATTACAACGTTGTTGCAATAAAATTTCCAATATTTTTCAGAAAATAAGTTAATCTATATAAATTCTAAATAATGAACGTATGGAATGGAGAATTCCAACAACAAGATATCAAGTAATATCTCTAAATCTTGCTTTATTTCAGCTATCGCACCCTCGCGCCCGGAGTTTTGCTGAATTAAAGTATTAGAGCATATTGGCGAAACACTTATATAATGAAATAGATGAGATGTTAACTACAGAGTATCCTTTCAACTATGACAATTCAACTAAACGTTGGTGGCCAATATGTTTGTGAGAGTAAAGAATATCTTTTAAAATAATATGCTGAAAAGCTTGTGGTGATGAAAAATAATTATCTAGTGTCCAGAATTCATTGAAATCTCTACCAAGTATTATTGCTAAGTGAGAAAGACGAGCTTTTTCATTTCCCTTCATCATTTTCTCTCCAAAATATGTTTTCCCTGAAAATGCACGAACATCCTAAATTTGACCAAAATAGTCCTTTTCCTTGAAAACACCTAAATATGAACGGACATATTTTGTTAATTTTACCAAATTAAAATTGCAAATGTAAAACCTAATTAGTCGTTATTTCTTTAATGAAATATTACGCATAACTGAGGCGACGTCGCATTTTAGAAAGGGATCCTTTTTTATGAGGAGCGTAGTTTGAAGCGGTTAATCCCGGAATTTCTGAGGATGTCCCAGTGGATGAGGCTAAGGTTGAGTTGATGGGGGAGGAGACAAGGTAAAGGGAAGGCCGAGGGAATTCGATTAGAGAGGAATTGGGTAGAGAGGTGACAGGGAGCGGCGGATGACATTGGCGAAGCCTCGATGCATGACTGGAATCCAAAATGCGTCGGTTCCTGGATGTGGATAAGGATCGGAAGCTCTTCTCGTATACCTAGGTATTGCGTCTATATCCTGTCTGCTTCTACTATAAGTGATTACGTAAATATGAAATACGATATCGTAAATTACCGTATGAGATAGGTGAGATTATCACATATAACAAGGGTCTAGAAAGGAATACCGGATTTTGGTAACATTAGTTTATCCCCTGCTGATGTCTTCCATTAAGTCAATTCAGATCCTCTTGCATAAAATTAATGAGGATAATTTTCCTTGCCAACCATGGAGTCGCGCAGAAATTATTAATCCTAGAGACTTTCGTCGCATAGCTTGTGGAAGGTATAAATTTGTGATGACTTGAGGGAAACTGATTTGAATTCACGACTAGAAACTACTGTTACGTCAGCAAAGCTCTAAATATTCGATTAAGGTCATTCCCATAGATCCAATGTTACTTAAATAGAAGTCATCAAATTTTACTGAGAGAATGACTAATCCTCAAGATTTTTCTTGAAAACTATTGCTACCTCACAGCAAATGGGCGATCGTAATGAACTCGAGCGCCTTCTTTAATTTTTTTGTGCTTCTGACTCGAACTCGTTTTCAGATACGTCTATCGATGAATTGGGACTTATTCAATTACACTGATCATTTCCTGGATACTGGGGCCATATAAAGTCCATGAACGGGTGATACCACGGGTAAAATCGTATTAGCTACAGTATCGCTAATAAAGTATTATCCATTCGGTAAGCTGATATTTATCGCTAGTCATTTTAATTTTCATCCTTAATAGGTTCAACTTTCAATTGTTATAAAATTGTAGAGATAAAAAAGAAAATATTCCCACTTATTTCTTCACTCCTTCCGTTTAATAAGTTGGTCGCACCACAGATTTACATATAAATCAAAAGACCTGCTGAATGGAAGAGGCCTATTTTTACACCCTCAGCCCCAATCCGATAAGATGACAGCTTCTCTTAATATCCAATTGCAATATCTGTAAATCTCATCTCCCTTTTCCTCCGCGAAAGCAATCCAGATCTTCCTGTCTCCCTAATGGAAACAAAACAAAGGATTACTCTATGACTTTCCCCTGAATCTCGCGATCGGTAAATCAGTGGGCGCCTGAAAACCTCCCTTAAAATCCTCTTAATCCTTAGACGACTTCCATTTCCCGAGAAAGAGAGGGCAATCAAGGTTGGTGGGGAAACGTCATGTCTCGAATGCGGGAGATGAAGGGAGAGAGAGAGAGAAAGAGGTGAAAGCGACTAATAACTTCCTCTTTCACCTCCGTTGTTCCCTTCCGCTCCTCTTTTCCCCTTGGAATTATTTCAACCTTCCAACTCGTAATTAGTTTTGCATATTGCCTTACGGGATAGCTTCGGTAGGTTGCGGACTCGGAACGCTAAAACAGTGTGCGGCGGGTTGAATTTGGATGGCGGAGGGTTTTTCTTCCTTAATCTCCTGTTCCACCGGCATCTCACAGACTACCCTCGCGGCGAACGGCCCAGAAATGCGTGTGCCTACATTAGGATGACTAATTCCGTCGGTTGATGCGTAAAGCGTTTTCCGCCGTAGGGATTTAATTGTGTTTCCGTACGGTGCGGAATAGTTGCGACCATGCGGGCGCAGAAATACGCAACGAACCTTAAAGGAGAGACAGTTTCCTCATCTTGGAATTGGGCTATATGGAGCGATAGAGTCAAATAAGGGTTTGCAAATTGCGTATATTGCCGGAGCAGTTAGTTTCGTAACTGCTAACGAACTTTTCCCAACGACTTTAACGGGGATTTAATTGGAGATGTGGTTGTAATTTGGAGCCTGAGGTACTTAAGATAACTACCATTAAGAGTACTGTTGAAGTTAATGAAATGGAATGCTCACAAGAGGAATTATTTGCTATTTCATTTGTAGATGAGTCATTTACTGAAACAACGGAAGAAAAACATAATTATATTCTAGTCTATATATTTCTATCTATATAATAGATTATATTATACTAGTGCATAATATTACTATATTTACATTATATAACTCTTCCTGTCACGCATTCTATACTCTTTTTCTAATTAACTTATTGAATTCAGATGTAAACAAATCAAAACTTCACAAAGATCACATAAGTTCTGCTATACGTACGAGGGAATCATACAGTGCAATTCTTAGCCTAATTATTAAGAAAAATTGTAAAAGAAGAACTTTCCTTTAAAAAATTATAGAACCTTTCGAAGTAATGGACAGTTATTGCTAGAAGTACTAAGCCTTCCTACCAGAAATCAATTATTCTTAATTGATGTGAATTTAATTGGTTTCACTATTGAAAAGGACGAAAAAGTTTAATAGGTTGATGGAAAAATTCTCTCTTCAAGAATTTGAGTTTGAGCGATCAATGCATAATTAAGTCTCTCAAAATGAATTCTTTCGAGCTTCTAAAAACGTAATTTATAAGCATTTTGAATTTCTTAGAATATCTTAATCAGGATTACAATATTAGGTCAAAAAATCAAGTCAAAAAGCGAAAATATTTTAAGACTTAAGACTGACAAATAGAGTCCAGCGGATTTAAATGAAATGAGAAAAGATTTGAAAATTATTTTCCTAAAAGGAATCGTCGAGCCAATTTCATCTGATTTTCGCCTCCAATACCATTTTCCGTACATATCTCGGAAAATTTTCTCCCAGTAATCTAAATGAGATAATTGCAATCTGAAATCGGATAGATGAAAAACTTCGCGGAATGGCCAACATCACTCCGCACTGATGAATGCTCCAAGACTGCTCTTCCTTGATTAGGGATATTCGGTTTGGCGAGCCAACTGGGAGAATGAAGATAAGTTTCCCTCGCTTTCTCGACCCGCCCTCCTGACCCGACCCTCGCACTCACCCGGACACAAGTCGTCGAGTCAGCGGACACTAAATCCCCATTCCAGCTGAAACGCTCTCCTGGAATCCTTTCCTACTTACACATTCGCCATCCTGTGCGCCATTATTTCAACTCGTCCTTCCTCTTTTTATATACTGTTGAGAGATAAGGTAAGTATTCCGAAGTGATCATCAGTTAATGGATATCGAATCCCACATTTTTATACATTTTGGGATGATCTATGTATCCAAGCCCAATTATCGAATTCTGCAACGCGATTTAAACTGATTTTCTTTTCATAGAGTATGAAGATATGCATATTGACAATCTATACTTCAGCTATAATAAAAAACAAACACATGGTTTTAATTAAAATTGGACTCAAGCTTTTTACATAATAATTAAAATGATAGTTTGGTTATTGAAACTTACTTCACAACTGAATATATCAAGAAAAAACGTTTTCTTTACCTACTTATTCAGTCTGAAGAGGTTTTAACGGTAAAAGCAGTTGGTCGTTTCATTTTTGTGGAGTTATACATTTCTATATTTATTTAAGTTTTTAAACTGGATTACCACCAGACATCGCTTGAAAAGATTCAAGAATATATCAGTTTCTTCAAACAACGACGGGAATCCCTGAGCTTTTGCTGAGTTCTCTAAATTAGTCACAGTCTAAGCTTTTCTCCGCATTTCTGATGGCTTAACGAGTGACACATATTTCTAGTCTATGATTAAATTACATTATTTTGGACACCTCATCATTTTAACAATAACAATCCTGTACTTCATGAAATTTTCTCTTCCACTGATACCTTACTAAATCTCCATTTTAACATTAAAAATTGTTCCACAGCACAAATGTGTAACGCATATCATGTGAGTATTCATTATGATTAACTCGAGCTGAACATTGATGCTTAAAATATGCTACGCTACAACGCATGGAATCAGTGAGGCTAATTTATTAACAGAAATACATCCCTGTTGAGAAGTATTCTTTGAGCAGCAATAATTTTTCTAATTAAATACATATCCCTATCTCATAAGTCTTTTGCGTAATATTTCGCTTGCAGACGCAATATCTCTACAAGGAAAAAGGAAGGAGTTTTCCCTCAAAATGAAAAATCGGCGACTTCGGATAATTAAATTATGTGCTTCTTGAAAACAGTCTCTTATGAAAAGAAAAAGATTTCATATAACAGCAAGACTTTTCATATTGGATTTCCTCAAAGGCATCCTTTACTCTGTCAATTTTCCCCAATTTCCCAAAAAAAATTAGTAACCACGTACCTCTTGACGTCTATGATTTGAAGTTATGAATATGGACCACACACATGTATTTTTACCAATTATGGAAGTTTAATATTTATTAAATATCGTTCGTATTATAAAGAGTATTCATCCTGTAATCTTTGACTATAGTTTTAAGGGATGCATTCTTCTTAAGAATTTTAAGAGTTATTTTACGAAGGAGCATGCTTAAATGAAGTGATAGGACGACTAATTCACTAGCACTTCTAAACAACAATTCGTTCAATATAAAAGCATGAGATGAAAGAAAACTACTATTGCTTTTAAGATAGTCCTTCATTACGTATTCATCCCTACTATCACAATAATGGCTCTCATGTAAAATTTAAGAAAGCTTACTGCACATTCAGATGGAAAGGGAGATTATGTCTTACATAAGTAAAACGTGGGAGATTAAAATGATACTTAGCTAGAAAGTACTAAAAAGGCGATGTGCGTATAAAGAGTTATACTGTTGATCTTATGGATAGCCTTACGAGCAAAAGCCATAACCCAAGTCTTCTTTTGAATTCATTATCTCTGTATTCATATTCACATTATTTAAGTACCATTTCGTCATGTATCAGCAAAAGATCTTAGATAACTCTTAAATAGCCACATGTGGAATTGCGAATTTAGCATTCGAACGAGGGGTCGTGTTTGCTTTCTATGTAGTCGGATTCTTGGAATGATACCGGTGGCCCGACACCACAAACCACGCTTCTCCTATTTGGTTACGGGGAGATAGAAAGATAAGGGCCACTTCGTCATAAAATAATGAACGGACATGAAAAGAAACAATGAATTTTGCCGACGGAATTTGTAAAAAAAACGAGCGGCAATATCAAATGAAGTGTCCCCGCCGTGATGGGGAAAAGATAAAGGTCGAGTGGAGCCGCTAAAAGACTCGCATAGCGAAAACTGTGCACGTAGTGTCCATGCCCAGACAATCGTCTCCGCGAAATAAAATTGACGTGGCGTTTGGGACATCGGCAAGCGTCCAGAAGACGGCGGACATGGAGGGAAAGGAAAGGATATCCCGAATGTGACGCGTATTGGCCTTCGATGCGGCCGGTGAAGAAAAGATCGAGCCGGAAAAATGGGCATCGAGTGGAGGGAAATGTCCGGTGGGAGAATGGAGACGATTGTTTCGCTTCTTTTGCACTTCTCGGAAAGGTTCTGAATGGTCTTTTGTACAGCGGGAGAAGAGCAGAGTTGAAGATTGAAAAAGTAGGTTAATGTTACTCGATGGATTCCGACCATAATCATGAGGATGCCAGCGTAGCGTCAACGAAAGCTCCAAGTTATAAGCAGGCCTATATTTTGATGGGAAGTAATTTAGACGAAAATTTCCACCAATAAAATTTACACAAGTATCAAGTTGGAGGAAATAACCTTAACGAGATATAAAAATGTGTCTTTTTTAATGAGATTATAACAACGTACTTCTTAAATAAAAGTCATACGTACCCACTCTCGACTAGCAGGGTGGATAGTTTCGCAAAAGTTTTACAAATCGGAATCTTTCAAATTGAGACTATTTTATGAACAATTTTCCAAAACACTTTGCAAGATGAATAATTATTTTTTTATGTTCTTAAATAATGACATGCGAAATTGAAACCTAATAATCATACAAAACAAAATGTGGTGCAATTCGTTCATCGTACTAAAACAAAACCGTGCTAATCAAGTACCATAGAAATCTAGAGCTAGGTTTTATAGCTAATATCGATTATTATGTCAAACATGCTTTATTAATTTTACACTTTGAAATTGATAATGAATTCAGAAAATATATACGTGAAGGTGAATGAAACGTTAAACGTATACTATCTTATCCTTTGGATCGAAGTAAATATTCCAATTTCATTTGCACTGTTTATTTTTTTCTATAGAAACTCTTAAATTATGCCATCTTCCCGTTATTATGTACTTCTCTGCAAGTTTAAATCCCAGAAAATAAATTCATGTGAGAATAAGAGTAAAAAGAAAATCCGTCTTCCGGATAGCAGCAATTTCGACTCTAATGAGAGCGGTTTCGGATTCGATCCCCGGTGGGATCCCACATGCGAAATGACTTCAGCAGTCGGAACTCTTTTTCCAATACTACTGCTAATATACCAAAAGAAAATCCTACGTAATACTTCTACTCACAAAATCAATGGGATTAATTCTCATTGTCTGAGAATACGTTATTCCAAATTCAATATTTAGGAATTCTTTTTTTTTGGATAATGAGATATTAATAAAATTTTCTTTAAAAGATAAAGAACGCGGAGTCAGTGACTAAAAACTAGACTAATAGGGTCGTTCGTTGATGCCGAGAGAAGTGATGAAGATCCCATCTTTCGATGGGATCCTCATCACTTCTCTCGGCACTGGAAAGAAAATGTAAAATTAAGAAAAGAAATGTCTATCACAGAAAGTCTTAGACTCATCAAACATCATGAGCTGTGCTGCTGAACATTAAAATCATGCAAAAATGTTAAGTGATTTTTTTCTATGATCTCCCAGCGTCCGGTATTATTGAATCTCTGAGAATTTATCTCCTTGAGTAAGGCACACGGTCTTTAATAATTTAAAGATAATCTTTTAACGACTTAAGGATAAGGGAGATTGAAAAATACAGACATGACTGGGACTCAAAGCCAGGTCTTCCACTTTCTGTCGAGATTATCTTACTATTGACCTACCACTCGGAATATAATCCTGGACCTGGGTTCTCAGTCATGTAAATATATTAATTTCCCATTATTCTTGGATTTTAAGATGCTTGTATGTGCTAAGCTATTTCCTCTCCCATATCACATTTTTTTCAAGTTCATGCTTACAAATTCTCATTAACTGTACTAATACTCAAGTATTCTCTCTAGAAAAAGTCGGAATCGAAAGCAGAAAAGAATAAGAAGATACCAGTGGTGGATATAGATAATTGCCAAAGGGAGCGATCTGGCCAAGGGAGATAGGATTTAAGACAGTTTTCTTAGAAATGTATCTCCAATTAACCCATGATTTTGTCTTTATTAATACAGTAAATGTAACGTGATAATGGAAAAACTTCACAATCAAGTTCCTAGTCAGATCCTAGGCGAATTGCTAGCACTAAAAAGGCATCAAAGGGATGAGGGATCGGACCCCTACGACCCCCTCCTGAATCCTTCAATGGTAGATTTACGAGCCATTACGATTCGAATACATCTTTAAATTTCGGAGAAGTCACGAGAAAAGTCGAAAAGGCTTTGAAAGAAAAACAAGGATTCGACAAAGACAGAGAAGAATGGTAAGACAGATAGCCAAGGATGCGCGGAAAAAAGACGGATTGGAGAGAGAATAGGAAGTGCGTGCTGCGTAACGGAGCATCGGGTGAGAAACTCGAGTTTCATGCACAGACGTTGACAAAGTGACGATAGAGAAAAGAGTCGACGGAGTGAATAATGCAAAATGCGCGTGAGAGCGGTGCAGAGAAAGAAAGGCGTGATAAGTAAGAGTTATAAAGGAGAGTGTTAGCGTGCGGTGCGCGGAAGGCGGCGGTGCGTGATTCCCGATGCTTATGCGGTCCCATGATGCATCACGAACAAACGCCGCGTGAAATGAGCGCTGCCCGATGGGATCGATGCTGGAAAATGGGCACCGAGAAAGCTCTGGGACACGAAAGGAGAGCGATTTCTTGCGCGTAAAACATTTTGATGGAGACAGAAGTGAAAGGGTTCGAGCAAATTTGACGTATATAAAAACGAACGACCCTATTAAAGCATTACGATAAACGCCTCGCAGTGATTTGTGCGGTGGTCGGGCGATTATTGAGGAAAGGCATTTCTACGTAGACCACTTGTTTTGATGGTGTGATAATAACGAAGACGCAGTATGAGGTAAACTCAATATGCTTCGTCATGAAAGCTTTCTTCGGTACAATTTCGTTGGAAAGTTTAAAGGTGAAATGGAAAATTAATGGGCTCGCTAACATGTACATGAAGTAATACAAAATGCTTCGTATACCAAATGTATCATTTACGAATTTAGATTTCCCAAGAAGGGTTCATCATAAGATGATCATACTTGATGTATTAGTCGTACTTTTCAGAGTGCTTTGACATCTAAGGTCATTTCTTTCACGTGCCGGCAACCGGAATCGAATCCGGGACTACTTCCACCAAAAGCAAACGCACTACCACTTTGGCCATTCGGGAATCACCTTGGCTATCCACGTTTTATGGTGTGGCATCCTAAAAATGATACGACTATTGATCGCGATTTCAATTAAAAGTAAATTGTACTTTTTAAGTCCTATTTTCATATTCCAATAGAATTCGTTTTTCATTAGAAAATAACTCACCTAGCCTGAAAGTAAGAAAGCTTATTGTTCCCATTTGTCAGTTGTGAATGAAACAGTAAAGATATTACATTAGCCTTTATTGGAACTAAAAATAAATGTGTCAATAATGATCAACTAGAAAACGTAGAAGCAAGTTCTTTACGGATATAGTGTCATATTCATGACAAAGTTGAATTCTGATCGGACGTGATGTTCGAAAAAAGAGACGAATTATCGAATTGCGGTTACAAAGTTTGCACTTGCTCCTACTTTACTCATTAATGATCTATCTCTCCTTTGTGTGCTCACCGTCTTTGCTCAAAGTCGGATAGTCTTTTGTGGGCGTTGGACCTTCAGCCGATTCATTTCGCCATCGCACCCCTTCATCTCAGCTTTCCTTCTCCCCGACCTTTTCCTTTCACAAAGAGACGGGTTAAGACTGCACAAAAGAGGCTTTAGAATAGAACCGATGCCGCGCACAGAGGAAACAATGGACGACGAAGAAAAGTGCGCCGGCACTCGGCTGCACACTTGCTCTCCTTCCCGATTCAATGGACTTGATCACCATGGTGATAAGGCACGAAATTTAGAGAGAAAAAAAAGGAGACGCCCTTTCTTCGCTATTGGAGAGAAATTGCCCCTAAGCAACTCACATGAGATCAGATTTAATATACAATTCAAACAGTTTCCCATATGATATTTTATGGAACCATATGGGGAAGCAAGGTCTCGATAGCTCTCAAGAAGGCTTCGATAACTTCTCAGAGAAATGTGAAGAATTTCTAATCTTAAGCATTTTCAAGAAAATTTCCGCTTAATTTTATTCTTTAAATTTGATTCCACGTATTTTACGATGCGCGTAAATTCACAAGATATGAGCGATCTAACAGTATTGGAAACTGCCTTCAATGATGAGGTTCTTGCATATATTTACTCCTAGTTATTTTCGGATTATTCTGTGGATACATCCCTTTCATTAGTTAATTTTAATTTAGTAAATAAATAAAATAACTGCAAACAGTTAACCTCTCCATTATTCGTAGAAAATCACGTAATATTTTTCACCTATTTTATCACAAAATGGAAAAGTTTGAATCGGTGAGTTCAAATAGGAATGCGATTGTACTCCGACGTAATATTTCTTCCATTGACTCCTATAGGATAGATTGTGGAAGGTCTTGTTCAAGAAAGAAAAATTGCTTTCCGTTTAATGCAGGAAACAGAGAAGATATATTAGTTAGTACTTTGCCTTTTCTCTATATTTTCTAAGACTGGCACTTGAGTCCTGACAAATCACTAATTAATCTACCAGCAATGAAAGCATTAAGCATCATAATATTCTTCTCATGGTTGGTAGGTCATCTCAGTTTTGCTTGCATATTATTCGAGTGGATACTGGTGAATTAAATTTAAATTTGATACGAGACATTGATTTTATAATATCTCAGACATTCCATTACTTTTCCATTTTCCATTTCCGGATTTCCGGATATTTTTCCCATATCAAAATATCAACGCTCAATGCCAATCAGAATACCTTCGATACATACATTTCTTCTGAATAAATGTACTTTATAATAATAAACTCCTCAATACTGTGCATATAAGAATAATTGAAATGTACGAGATTAATTATGAGACATTCGAGAATATTATCTAAAACGAACATACTTATAATCGAAGGAAAAGGGTTAGGATATCTTTGCACATAAGAGCCAGAACCCAGAAAAAAATCCCAGGGAAATACTAATTTGAAAATGTCTGACGGTACCGGGAATCGAACCGAGGATCCTCCTACAGTCCTTCCACCCTCCCTCCCTATCCTCCCGGATTGTGGAAGATCCTTGATTCGATTCTCCATTCCATAAGACTTTTTAAAGGGTTTTTACTTGGGATTTTTACCACTAATCGTATTAACTTCGGTCATCGTACTAAATTAAAGATCATTTATATGATTCGTAGGATAAAGTATCGAAAACTGACGAAAAAATTACGCCTTGTCATCCTCCCCTTACGTTCGAACTATATAATAAGCAATGGTAACTTGCTTGATAATCACATTAATATTCCACAGACGTCTCGTCTCACCTACAACGATGAAAGAATGGAAATAAATTTTTCGTTTGTATATTTAACTCCCCTTGCACAACACTCTGGTGATTTAAGTTTTCCGCGGAAAAAAAACTTGAAATAATATTGATCCACGCTTAAGGAAATTTAATTAAAATGGAAACAAGGCTTTTTGGATTTCGAGGAATTTCCGAAACGCGAGCAATTTTATTTTTTAGTCGGATATGCATTTATTCTTTTCAATTATCCGCTGCAAACACATTCGGAAGAAATAAATTCGATCAAATCGTATTATTTCGGGACATGTAACTAATAGCTTTTAACGAATTTACCAATGGACCAAATTTTTTGCAAAATTTCACGCGGTGCTGTGTTCGTTTGGGATAACACGGGGCTACAGCTGGACGCCGTCCGCGACTCGCTTGACACTTTGGTGAGCACGGAATGAAACGCATATAAAAAAATGCAAATCTCCGCATTTAATGCGCATTGTTCACAGGCTCCAGAGTCTTCCTTTTTTTCGATTTTCGTTTATCCTTTTATTTAATCCTCGCGGACGAATGTTTGCACATTCGCTTTCGCCCATTATTTCTGCCGTTTTTTTCCTCTCGTTGAAATTTGAGTGCTTCGCAAAACTACGAGCCGCTTGTCTCGCCCTGTAACTTCATGAATGGTCCTTTGTGACTGGCAGTGCAGTAAAATATGAAAGGAGAAAACAAACTGCGATGAAACAAATTAGGAACGATATACCACCGCTGGCAGCTGACGTTAAAATACTCGTTTCAGCAGCAAATTATCCAATTCAGCGTATATTTTTAAAAGCAGTGACTGAAGCTGTTGTTTTTCAGTGACATTCCAGCGATTAGAAGGCGGAAATAAAATACGATGTAAATAAAAGACTTTCCAAGCTATTATCCTCGAGCACGAAATTGATGTCTGGGGTCACCGCACAGAAGTATCTCTTCTTTTATTCCAAACGATTTAAATACCGTTGAAAGGAATGTATATGAATGTATATTTTCTTTAGCTCCACCACAAAAGAATACTCTTTGACAAGTCGCAGCATGGGTATAGTGAAAACTTTGACATGAATATTAGATTATATAGATTATTAAATTCGAATATTTGTGAGCGAAAATCTACGAGCCGCAACGATTTCATACAATATTATATTTATGCCATACAAAAATTATATATTTCTTCCTAAAAGCCAGTTTTGTCAGAATGTGGGTCGACTGCTACAATATATATTCTAAGAAGGGGAATATAAATATTGTAATAACGGTGTTTAAAATGGAGCTTTATACATTAATACATAGAGTTACCATATTTTCATAGTATAAATGCAGGACTTATCAAATTGTGAAGCGCGTAATACCGGAATGTTCCTTTAAAACAATCTGACAATTTAGTTAATGTTAATTAACTTTCAATTTAGTTAATGTTAATTTAGCGAGTTAATGTCAAACACTTCTAGGATACTTTAAATGTGTGCATTGTCGCTGATTCATGAAAATTAGATTGTAAATTATTTCTGTCATTTAAATCTCCTAATCTTACATCATATTATTTCTCCAAGTATTTTCATTGAGTGGGATCATTTATTAAAAGTGGGACAGTACCGGCCAAAACTGGGCGTATGGCAAGCCTAGCATTTATTTTGAAAGGACTTCGACAGCTGAGGTCATTTCGCACGTGAGCCCTCACCGGGAATCGAACCGAAAGGACCGCTTTCACTGAAGTCGAAAGCGTTGCCTACTTGGCTGTCCAGAGGTCCGTAAGCCATACGTGAAAATAGATCCACAAAATCATAGGAAATTAATTTCACGTGTAAGAGATGGCAAGTATTTATTCGCTCGTGCATCGAGGTATTTCGACCAATTAAAATATATATTATTTTGATTTCCTTCCCTCACAACTCTTATAACTTGCAATTATCTTCAGCTCTTTAATTAAATAAAATCTTGATAAAAGTACGTAGTAGTTGTAGCAGTTTCTTAAATCACAGTAATCAAAAAAAAATTCAATTTATCGCACATAAACATCATAAGCATAAACGTCATTGAAAAATATATAAAATCATTTAAATATAAATGGCAATATTGTCGATATCCAGAATAATAGGTTTCATGAGAATTTCATAACTCATATCAGTCATTAAATATTGACTTAACCACGATAACTTACTTAATAACCATGGTATTTAAATAGTTTTCCTTTCCTCATTAAATCTACTTCAAACAGAGCTCCTGAATAAGAAATAATTTTTTTCATTCAAAGGAGCTTATACAGTAAATGTTAAACTCACGGGAAACTATTTTAATGAAATCTGAGATGGAGGAGAATATATTCTCCATAAAGGAATCCTAGGAACGGCAATCTCATTATATAAGCCATATAAAAAAATTGAAATCTCAGAGAGAAAGACTTTATGCAATCTCCTTTAGTAAAAAACCATACGGAGCCTACTTTCTTTGAACTCTTTTGCTTTTTAAAAGGAAATAAAACTAGTGAGTGCAATTTCAAAGCATGATTTTTCCTGAAAGTATGCAGAGCTAAAACGACGCGAGCAAGAAAAAGTCAAAGAAGCTCTGGAATATTCAGAGGGACATTCATCAAAAATTATTCCCGGCCTTTATAAGAGAAGTTGCAAGTGTTATAAGTGAAGCAGTTTGGAAAAGATTGACCGCGGACGCAATAAAATACGGAATAACGTCAGAAATGCATATCTCGTTTGAAAATGTAAGGACGGTCCGTCATTCTGCTTATCTTCAACTCGTAATTTTTTAATATCATCCGTTAAATGAGTCTTAAAATAGAAACGGAGTGAGGGTTCTTAGATTATTTTCCACGGATGTCAGGAGTAGTAAGGACTGGGAATATGAGTAAAGGGGAGCAAAGAGCAGCGGGGAAAGAGAGCCCAAGGCAACGAATATAAGGTAGTGGAGGGCTTTTGTGCACGGGAAAGTCAATATTTGGCTCCCGGAGTTCTTTTCCATACAAGCCGACTTCTCCTCTTCACGTTCTCCCTCCTCTTCCTCTCATTCCTTCCTAATTCTCATTCCTTTTCTATCTTCCTTTTAAAGGCGGTAGAATTTGCGAGCACCCCATTCGAAGGGAATTGGCCTCGTTACAATAAAAAGGAAGGAAAAGAATAAAGATTTTTCCCAAGGCGAGGAGAGTGAATGGAAAGAATGAAATTGAGAGTGGAATGAATGGAAAAGTGCGTGGGTTATTTTATTCCTTCACTTCATCCCTTCTCTCTCTCCGTCTTCTTCGGTATTCCATCTGCGATTTTTCCTCGTTACTTTAGTGCCCCTTCGACCTTCCCTTGTTGTCTCTTCTTCGACTGAGTGCTTAGTATATGTCCTTGACTTACGAGCCAAAATTTCTTAATATTATTGATGAAGTCAATTATATGCTGTTAGTTAGTAACGTCTTTTCCGTCATAATGACTAAGTGTTTGTAATTACAGATTTCACAAGTTGATTAGTATTCTTTTATATATAATGAGATGTATAATAATAATATCCCAACTTTTGGGTGATTATTTTCTCTAATCTTCTCCGATCTGCAGTTAGCTGTGTACATACATTTACATCGAATGTGGTGGTTTAGAAATCAATGTCGTATGTTGTCTTTGCTCAAAAGACATCGTAAGTTATGAAAAAATTGTAACAAATAATGATTGCCTCATTTACTGGGATACAATGCACTCGATACTATGTACAAACTGCCTATAGTACCTTATGAGACTGTAATACATACAATGAGTAATAACTAACAGGTTAACCTCATGGTTTAAAAAATGATGGAAAATGCTGGCACAAAATTTGCGGTAAAAGCTTTGTGGGATAAAATCAAAGTTTTGAATCAACCTGCTGTTCCACATGGTATGAAAAGTTAACAAAGGTTGTTATCGTATTTTCATCTCAGAAATGAGCGTTTCAGAAAACCTACTATTTCTTTCGAGGTAATTCCAGTCAAAACACATTAAGCTTTTATTCGATAAAGGATTTCATCCAAATCTTTCCATCATACAACGAAAATATCGTCCTCGATTCCCAGGAAAAATTCAATTTTCCTTTCTACGACCAACTCTCACTGTTTGCTCTCCAACCGGTCCTCTGTCTTCTCCTCATTCCACTTTCTTTCTAACTTTATTCTCTCGAGTACAAAACCGAGCTGTTTCTTCAAAGGTCTTGTACTGCTTCCGCTATGTAAATAAGAAAGACTGTTTAAGTATCGGTAACTATTTCATATTTTAAGAAACTTACGTAAATTAGAAAAGTAAAATTTACTACATGAAATCGAAGTATTATAACCAACCAGAGCATATTTTCCTCGAGAAAAAGTCTCTGCCAAATATGAATACACGTAATCCGTGCATTAATGTATAATTTCACGAATAAAGTTCATCTTCCTGCTATTTTATGATTTTATAACGATCGTATCTTTTCTCGCCGATAGAATGAGCTCCTTTCAAACCACTTCGATGCAATAACATAATGATCATGAATATGATCATACGATCCTGTCATACGCCACTGGCGACATGCGGGGTATAAATCTAAATCTAAAAGCCAGTAAGAAACATTGATTCGGCATTATTTTTTAACATATCAAGATGAAATGAGAGAATTTCTTCGAAAATTTAAACCCAAATACACAATAAAATATGGTCACCTAGGAAAAAAATCAGGCATTTTATACTGTGGTATATACATACACTCTGAGGATGCCACCAAAATCCGCAGAAGTTAATGGAAGAGTAAAGTGTTAGGGGTAAGTGGGAGGAAGCTCACTGTCAGATATCCTGTGAAAAAAAAACAAGAATTAATCCATTTGCATCTCTCGTATTTCTGAATATTAGGATGGGATGGACACATCATGGTCGAAAACGGAAAAACGGTCATGTCCATACTTAAGGCGCGACCAATGTTAATACTCCCCTATTTGTATGAAAACTATACATTATAATTTAACACTGGAAACTAAGTCTGATATCCAATTAAGTGCTAAAAAACTCTTCCTTCTTCTGACATTTCCGTCGATACGTTTGTTACAACTTTCTGCCATACTTTGAATTCATAAGGCAAAGTTCATTATTACTTAATTCCGGTGAGAGAGGAGAAAAATAAATATGAGAAACGGACTTTCATGAATAATTTAACAAAGAGAATTTTGATTCATCTCACGCGAATTTGATTGTTATGATATGTTAAATACAGCAACTGTAGTATCTTCGAAATAAGCAGATTTAAGATATGGTATTAAAATGTATTTCTGAATTAGTGCCAACTCCCACATTGGGGAAAGACTAAAATTCTAAAATTACCTTAAATGAGGAACTTTTTCCCCAGGGAATAATCGGATTACTTAACATATTAAGGGAGTGAAAAGCAAAGATTTTAGCATTTAAAGGCCGTAGATGGAATGGAAGAGATAAACGCCTTCCTTGCCGTGAATTCCTTCAAACATACCCACACACCTTGATATCGTTATTAACAGGAAACATCGCGATAAGTCGCCGTTGGAGGGTTAAAAAGACTGGAGATAAAACAAAAAGAGAGCCCATTGCCTTTAAGAGGCTTAAAGTAATCGTATAAAAATGTGAGATGAGGTTATTATCCATGACTGCATCACAATCATCTGCGTGCATGGCTGCACCAGTGATTATGAAGAAGGTTTAAGAGGGATAAAGATTAAGCTTTAAGTAGGCACAATAAGCGTTTCAAATACATACTTTTTATATGCTACAACGTGAAAGAGGAAACGATTCTTGTTACTACCTTTCGTGCAGTAGTGATAAGATTCCTAGAAAGTATGCAGCTTAAAAACGCCGACAATTCTATCGAAAAAACTTTTTCAAATCAATAATTCTTTATCAGAATATATATTTAAGTTTTTCAATACCTTTAGGATTCTAGTGATTGAAAATATATTAGGCACATTTACTATCTCTAAGAAAAATATAACAGTAAGAGCTTTCTATTGGAATGTTGCTGTAGGCAGTGGAAATACTGAACAATTTTAAGTATACTAATTAGATTGTGTTCATCGAACAGATCTACTAATTAGAATTATTATCATCGAACGAAATCCAGAAAAAAATTGATAATGGAGAGCAATATTACCAGTAGCAGCTAGAAGTATTGCCATCAGGAATTTAATTTTCTGGACTTTGTGTGAGAGCCAAAGATTGATGATAGTATGTTTTAGACCATATTTTGGAGTGAAAAGGAAAATGCGGTCTCAAAGTAGGTACGCATGGGAGGTGCATAAACATCATGTAAATGAGAAACACCCATATCAGAATTAGCATTCCTATGTTTTGCTAAACAAACATTACATTACGGAAAGTATTAATATTATCCATCACGTATGTGTATATAAATATATTTTTAAATCTGCATTTTTGTTATGAGTTTTAGGATCTGAGGCAGTGTTTCTGTTAGAAATGAAGCGTGAAGCTCACTTCTTTTATTTCTTAGCTACTACTTCACATTTCCTATGGTCCTTTCATGCGTCTAGAAATGAGTACTTCAAAGGTTTCTGAATCCGAGTTTCTTTAATGATCGTTGGGTTTTCTGGTAGTTTCACCTACAGGAAAACCTTTTCTCAATCAACTCAATAGAACCTAGGATAGGTAATATTTATATTCACCACATTATTGGTTTCCGAGCATATTCGAATGATATCACAGGCGTGCATTTCCCTACTCCTGGAAGCCCTATCTCTTTCTATTCCTATTCTCATGGACCCCTCTGTGAATGCCATCTCATCAGGACCACCCTTCCCCGCTTTCTCCCCATTTTCTTCTCTCTCCATATCCGCATTTCTCTTACTGTATTTCCTCTCTCAAGACCTTTTCCCTCTTCAACTCCATAAAGATATCATCCTTTTCTACATAGCACTCCCATTCACCAAGATGATGGAAAAGTAAGCGGTCTTTTCCGTGGAATATGAGCAGACGCGAGCCAGCTTATGTGCGCGTGTTGCAAACGCCCACGTTTCCTATCGACGGAAAGAAAACGAAGAGAAAATACCGTTTTTGTTGGAGGGCCAAATGGCTGCCGATGACACCACCACTCTGTCCGACTCCTGCTTTTTTCGACTCTTTTTCCCAGCGATAAAATGTTTATTTTTCAAACCATCCCTTCCGTTACCGTCGCATACATCTTCCGAAGATAACTTTCCTTTATAGACCAAAGGGTCCGCAGGAGCTGACCGCAAACTCCCGTATAAATTCAGACAGAAGCAGTGCCGACGCAGTGTATTTTGAAAGTTTTCTACGGTCGAACGCCTCTTCTTACAGTGACCTCAAGGTGTCGTTGACCAGCAAGACTCCTTGAAACACCTCAACCATTCTTCCTTTTATTTTTAGCTACTTTCCGACCCCGGGACTCCATACCGCAGAGCCCGTTTCATCCGTACGGAAAAAGACGAGAGAGGGCGCAGCTGAAAAAAAAACGGGGGAGTATTTTCCGAGTGAAAAGAAAGGTTTATTTTTTCCTCTCTCTTGAGGAAAGTGTGTGGCGAGGGATAGCGAGAGGCTTACTTTCCCCCTTTTTTTTCGTTGGAGTCGCGTTTTGTATGCGCGGTCCATTTTGTGTCGCGTGCGGGGAGATTGGAGTGGTGGGCACTCCAAAAACTGTTAGCGGAGAGAAAGAGAGAGGCGTTGAAGATCATGGAGCAATAAAGAAAAATAAACCCTTCCGAAGGTCCTTGGAGATAAGGTAAATGGACCCTTACTATCTTATTCACTTTCGGAGGATGCAAACTTCCCACTTTTCATGCCGATGATATCTCCGCGCACATGAGGGCGAAAGCGACTAAGTGATTATGGCCTTTAAGGTAGGAGTGCCATGAATTACCGATACGATTACTGGATGGAGATTTCGACGCATAACTTCTTGCTTCGTTACTAAGTACGGCATATTCGGTCCTTGGATACTCCTACCTGTTCCATAAGCCTTGACTGTAATATTTTTAAAAAGATATGATGACTTGGAAAGAGAAGTCAGTAATTTAAACCGTATAAATGAATTAAAAATTTAAATAGATACAACTATGGTACCTTGCTAAATTACATATTGATTTCATCCTCAATTCAAAACTCCAAAGCACATGATCTCAAAACCTTATAATTCTCAATGTTTAACATAATTAGTGTACTAATAGTGAAAGCTGTTTTTTGAATACCGTGTTAGTATTTTTACTAATTCAATAAAACCGTATTTCAGAAATTACTTCCTTAATATGCCTCAAATGGAATATCATATCGATCTTCTTGCAGCTTGAATTACTATGGGCATTCATAGCCATGAAATTGGCTACTATTTCAGCCCAAAAGGCTTCAGTGAAGTGTATCGGATGTTCGGAAACAGTGTGTCATTGTATAATTGTAATAAGGAGTCTCGAGATGGGTGGAGACATTCGTAAGCACTCCTATAAAAGCAAAATATTGAAAAATTCCGCGAATGCGAGCGAAAAGCGTATTTCTTCTGTCATTTCACACTTTTTAATGACAATAATTTTCATATCCTGAAACTTTCGTTTCCTCATTCGGCATCCTACGGAAGCAAATATTAATAAGACCGACGTTTTCATAAAAACCTAATTCGGATGAGAGACAAACACGCCTGCGCCAGGCAAACGAGAAATTCATCGCTTTGCATAAATATGCTCTCATGCTAAAGAGGGTAAAAGCGGAACTAATATGCTCCACCAGAGAGCTTCCAATATACCCGGATTCGCCGCGAAAACGTGGAAGGAAAAACTTAAACAGAAAGAGATAAAAGTCTAACTACGAAAAGTTGCGGAAAAACGAGCGCTTCGGAAGAGATCGAATAGGGGAGGGGTGAGGAAAAGAGCAGTGGCTGCGGAAATAAACTGATTGTCGAGATTGGCTTCTTGTATCTCGAAAGGAGGCGCAATATGTACCAGAAGCATAAGGATTTGGAAGGGGAAGATATAGTGGATGATATAGAGTAGGAGGAGGCGGAGTAAATGGAATGGGAGGGAAAAAGTATAAGGGTTTATGGCGAGGGTAAGTGGCACGGTCGTGGCGATGGAAGAAGATCATAGGAAGGGCGAATTTGTATGGGATGGGCGATTGTGGGAGAGCGAGGTTAAGAGAGGAAAAGAGATTGCGAGAGATCCGGGCAGCTCACAAAGTGGCCAGCAAACTCCCACCTAGCGATCCTCTAGCCTAAGGGGTCCATCGATTACGTAAACATCGGCGGAGGAACAGATGCGTAGAGGAGGAGAAAAGCAGAAAGTGAGTTTGGTAAGAGAGAAAATATGGAGACAACGTATGGGTTCTTTGGGTGGGTTTTACGAAGTAGATTTTCGAAGGTGAGATTCTCAGTAACTGGTTTTCCGAGGTAAGCGTAAGGCAAGCTTTTGGAAAGTGGGATTTTCGATCAATGTTTCAAATAAAATTTATCTTGACAACCCTGTTTTCCGATCACCACATCGACACTGCCATCTGCGTCTTTCAGGTACATTTCGCCAATAACAAATAAAAATTTTATCATTCCATGGGATCTTCCTATTGCTGAACAATGAAGGAACGGATGTTGAATTTCAACCATTAAAAAAATATAAATTCTGAAATTCAATCCTCAAGTCCAATAAGGTGGGAATAAAAACATATTCGTTAACTTCCATTTGGATTAATTGAATGACTGAATATATGTGGAACACGTTTAAAAATATATTGCTTAACATTCTATCTCCAAAACTCGTTTTAAAAATAGTAGCGTTGTATGTAACTCAAGATATCCGGAAAACAACTAAAAAAATTTATTGCGCTCCATTTCCCTAATATGCGTAGGCGGTTATGAAGAACCAACGCTCTGTACCCATGACCTTATTCGTAGAAAGTTTTGGACCGTTGCGTGATAATGCCTCTCATTCTCTCTTCTGCTAAAGTTACAATTAATGCACGATTATGTGGATTAGAATGTTAATATTTTCCTCAAACCGTCACGCCCACATAAGAGAAGGTCCTTAGCATGATATGCCCGAAAGAACCGAGTGATATGCTCTGCCAAAAGTGAAAGAGGTATGGAAATGAAGGTAATCTTATGTTACTAAAGATAACTAAACAGCCACATAGATCAATCATAGATAAATCCGATAAGTTCATGTTCAAGATAAGACATAAAATATATATAAGTGAAACTATGACTATCTATATTCCCATTATCAACGAAAGCATAGGTATATTGAAAAAAGAAGACATTTCGGAATTACACTCCAGTATTGTGATGGGAACTAATGGACGTTATTTGAAAATATTAAGCCTTCAATAGTTGTAAAAGAAGGAGCAGAGGAAAAATATATTTATTACCACATCATCGGATATGGTTAGCATAAATTTGTCGTTAACATTATCGAGAAAGCGCAGGAATAAGTGCCAATAATGGTTTTGCTACAGCGACTTCTTTCAAATACGAGCTGGAGAGACAACCCTCTTTCTTTTCCTCCTGTCATTAGCAATCTGCGCCAAATGGCTGCATGCATAATTCATTCTATATTCCCTCAAAATTTTGTCTCGATTCGAGTCTACCATGCTCTCCAGTGACGAAGTGCCTGAAATCTATTAAAAAAATGGCTTGGTCATTACATGTCAGAAACAATTTGAACAAAAGCAAGGGGAAGACTTTTTTGGGACTGAAGGAATCCCCACGAAGAAAAAATGAAACAAACAAGTAAAAGAAGTCTGTTCAGTGAAAACACACTCATTTGACATAATGGAGTAATAAGGATTTGGAGAGTTTCCTTCTTACAGATTTTCCTATTCTCATTCATTCATTGAATTCTGTTCATTCGTTAATTTGTGAAAACTACAAAATTAATGATAGCATGAACGATGGAAATGTAATCGTAATTCAATTGATACAGTGATACATCTCAATTGCACTATTCTATGTTTCACATTTATGTTTAGTACGTAGTAGTTTAGTACTCTTGAAGAAATCGCTCGATTTTGTACTTGGGAGAATAAAGTGAGAAATATGTGGTATGTGGAGATGACAGAGGAACGTCTGAAATGTAAACTGTGAGAGTTGATTTAAATTCTCAAGGAAATCGAGAAAGATATTTCCGGTGAAAAATAAAAAGATTTGGATGAAATGCTATAACACGTAAACATTGGCACCAAGAAATAATGCTCGTTTTATCTATTTATATAATGACAATCCTTGAAGAATGTATTGCTCTACTCCTGCTTTCATTTAAATTACGTTCAATCCAAGTGAAAAACGGAATCAAATACCTTATCATTAATCAATATCAATGCAGACGTTTATATTACTAAAACAATGCCATTAAATTCCTTATATTAGTTTCACCTTATAGCATATTTATTGATAACTTGGGATTAATCTTGATGATCATTCAGTAAAATACGAATAATATTGCCCTATATATCAGTAAAATCCGTCCAAGCTATATAAATCAAAGTTTGCTCATATTAATTTTATTCAACATATTACGGAATTCTATATAAATAAGGATTCATCTACCGCCCTTTTCGTTCGCCTTACTAAAACAGACGCCACAATCTGCGGAAGACAAAAAAAATAAAATTTCTTTAACTTATACTACTTGTGAAACTCATCTTAGATAAGAAGAAGCTTGTTTTCAACTAACTATTTGTTCCCTGCATCATATGTTAATTCAAGAATTTTATATAACAAAGAAATAGGTTGAAATAATATTTTGCTGCCTTCTTCAAGATCAAATAACGAAAATACCCCAAAGTAGTTTTCCTACATTTACTTTCTCTCGGCTGAATATTAGTCCATTTTTAGTCTTTTGAAGGTGAAGTGAAAGCGTAATTAAAATTAAAGAACGAAATTGAAAGTGATCTCCAAGAGCTTAGCACGAGAGCACCATTGCATATGAATCAGAATTATAAGTCTTCTAAAAACTCATTTCGTTCTGTTCCACTCTTAATTAGGATACGGAATTAAAGTTTCGACCCCTTTCAAATCTTCTCGTTTGACCACCAAAAGAAAGCAAGTTCAGCAATGTATCCGAGATCACTAGATAACAGAATGCCGTAACACATAAGCGGTTCTTTGAAACGCTAAATTGAATCATTGTCTTCCCCAAAAAAATAATCTAAACAATCTCTCAAAGGAAGATTTATACGAAGGATCTTGCAATTTCAAAACATTAATTTGCCTTCGATGGAGAAATACTTTCCATCGTTTTTCAAGAAATATATTATGGCCATCCCTGGAGCGATTGGTTAGGACACAGGTGTGCTAAATAGAATAGGATCCTTTTTCTCTGACCCTGTCTGGTTATTAGATGAAGCCAATACCGAGCGGTCAAAAGGAAGAATTAGAGATTATTATTCGTAAAAGCATTGCAATTATTCACTTAGAGAAGACAACAGCATAATAGATAGATGCATAGAGATGTGCCTAGATTTGATGCATACAATAAATTGTCATAAATTTTAAGACAAATTCGGGTATATACTTTACCTTACTTCTGTGAGTACTATATGTTTATATTAAAAAAATATATTTTCATACATTTATTTATTATTAATAAAATAGATGTTCCGAAGGACTGAATGTGAATGAAGACTGAACAGACTGGAACTCGAGCCCAGATCTTACACTTTCCATGCCGCTTCTCTATTCAATTGAGCTAATTTGGTATAATATTCAGTTTTGGGGGATCTAAATTAAATCGATATTTTCTGGATGAATATGCACTATGAAAACTTTACATTAAGACTCTAAATTAAACCTAATCATAAATTTATCGTCAATCATCGAAATTTCGGTTCCGAAATTGTCTAGTTTAATAATATATCTATCTATATTTAAATAATTATATTATGACTGTCTTTTTCAAATGTGATTTTGCTAAGGATTAGTGTATCTATTTTCGATGTTTGGGAATATTATGAGAACATGATATTCAATCAAAATCTCATTAAACCTACAAATTATAATGAAATTAGGATGAATTTTAAAATTTAGTTATTACTTGTAACTGGATCATTTTATCTTTTTCATCCTTTGCTCCTAGATTTATATTTGTTTCCATCAGCAACTTTTCGCTCATTCCACATCCAGGTCATTCTCTCATCTCTACTTTGGCAGACCCACTCTCCGTCTTCCCTCTGGAGCTTCATCTCTTCCAATTTTCTCTATCTTTTTCTCGTTCAGAGTTTATATTTTCATTCCATTTCAGGTTTCTTTTGCGAACCCACTCATTTATACCGTGCACGACGTAGTCTTCTCTTATAACCTGACTCTTTTCCCTGTTAAATAATTTTTTACTGCAATCTTCCGTAGGATTTTCATTCCTCTTGTTTCGAGTAATCTTTTGGTTTTGGAAGTATCAGGTCTTTTCTTCCCAATTTATATGCCAAAATTGGTCTTTTAGAATTTTTTTCTTGATCCTTACGATTTTGTTACGCCAGATCATTGTATTGAGGTAACCTGTAATACTAATTGCTTCATCACCTGCTCTCCAACTTCTTCCACCATGCTCTCAGAGTTCGAAAGCTATATTCCTAGAATTTGAAAGAGCATTTCTTCAGACGAATATCTTTCCCTTCCATCCCTGCTTTTCAGTGCAGAAGTATATTCGTTAAGTAATATACTTCTATACTTATATTTATAAGTATAGAAGTATATAACATTTTTTATTAAATGTATGCAAGTGTTTTTGAGTCATTTTTACTATCTATCGGTAAAAAAACATCGTCACCACATCATAGAATTTTAACTTCCTGATTTGCCAATCTATAATGTCTTCCTGTTTTAAGCCTCTGCATTATCGCATCTATAATTATATCGATTAATAATTGGTTATTATTATATACAATCAATGGTAAAAATTCACTTCTTCCGATCCGTTCAATACTGTCATCAATATAAATTTATTAAGATGTATTACAAATTTCGTATTTATGTAAAACGAAGCAATAATGCAGTTTCGAAGTTTCTTAGGAATAAATTTTTCCCAAATTACAATTCTTCACAGTCAAGCAACTCTCTTACTTCCGGCGTCTCTGCCACTTAAACACTGTGAAAAACGGCAAAAAACATCAACATTCGATTCTTGCTTCGTCCAGCGTACATCCGGAAACTCGAACCCATGTGTTTCGAAGTAAAAGAACACTTCAAGCGGGGATCCTTAGACTTCCCTGGAACCGATTCCTCTCCTAATCGAACCTTCAAGAAGACCTGAAGTTAGCCGCACATCAGCGCACCTGTAATGCAAGGTTGTTACCTTCCCTCTTTCTTATTAGTCATTTGGCAGTCGGCTGGCAGTGGCTCACGCATATGAAAGGCATAAGCGAGTCTGGTGAAAGGTCGATATTCAGGGTGATGGAGGGAGGGGTGCGAAACCTTCGAGGTAAAGGTGAAAGAAACGCTAAACAAAAGGGGTTATGGGTGGGGATTGATTCGGAGGGTTGGGGAGAAAGGTTATGCGTAGCGAAAGAGGGTGTGAGGAAAGGAAAGGTAGAAGAGGACGGAGAAGGGTTTCTCCGACGGAGTTAAGGGATATGTAGCAGTAATTGAAAATGGACGAGGCCTCCCCGACGCCGCCACCGCTGTTTGAGAATTTCAATTTCCGGCCGGTCGTAAATCTCGGAAAAGTTTTCCATGGGCTCACACACACACACCCAACCCATACAAACTCACTCTCTCCCTTTATCCGCCCTCGACCTCAGCCTGCGACCTGCTCGCCGCTTCCGCCGCCATATCAAAACCGTCCCTCACTCTCAGAATCCCTATAGCATCGTTCAACAACGCCCTCCCCATATCTCCGGCCTTTCTATTACGCTCAGGGTATATGCGATAGGTATCCAGGAGACTGGTTATTATTGGTTCTAAAGAGGCCTTACGATTCGGATGCTGCCGAGGGAGGGATGCAGGGTGGTGGAAGACCGAGGCATTTTCTCATTTAAGAAAAAAATATGTTGTGTGGAGATGAAAACAAAGGTTTCATTGGCGGAGGAATCTTACGGAGAAAATTAAATATCTATTAATATCTACGGGTTTGATAATGGTAACATAGGTTAGGAACTATTCTGACGATTATTCTCAGTAACGGCCCAATATATTTTAGCGCCCCAAAATATTTCGAGCTCCCTCGACTCTAGGAGTCGGTAATTCGAAGTGAAACTGTTTCAATAAGAGATTTAGCAGTATTGTTTGATAAGATCAAAGCAGTTCACTTTTGTGGCATCATTGTTTTCAAAGGATTAATAACCGTATTTTACAGAATTGAAGAAAGGGAAGAATCCTCACTATGCAGCTGTACTTTGACATGTGACCATCTTGAAATATTTGCAAGGCATGCAAGATAAATAGAGATTTCTCCATCTCCTTCGCATTGTCTTAAAGAGTTTTATTTAAAAAAAATACTTTTAAGTCCTCGTTTTCTCTCATGTGGACACAGTCCTTAATTTTGACAACTACCAATGTAATATAATAAGAAATAATTCTCTTTCGGATCCAGACCTTCACTCTGAAAATATTGCCGCTCAATCAATGCTTGGCTTGTTTATACGGTCGGTCTTGCCTCATTTTACCTCGTTCGAGTTTATTACTCCTGAGTTAAGGTTCTAATAGATTAGAAGAATAGAAAATGTAATGAATTTAAAATTAAAATTAAAAAATTACCTTACTACTAGGGAATTTATCTACGAGTGACAAAATAGAAATAGATGGCTTCAATTGCAAATTGGAAGCATTAAATGGATTACTAAGCAACTGTATACTTACGTTTCTCAGTCCAATTATAATCCAATATTCATCTTGAATCTTAAATGGAGGATCTAAGCTTTGAAGAGAGTTTTGAATACAATGGGAGAAGTAAGGTGAAAAAGGTTGATGTTGTTTGTTGAAAAAGAATTTTGCCATTTTCTCAAATTAGAAAATGAAAAAGGGAAGGTAAATATTCTTTTCACCTGAATAATGCAGGCATTATTTCTTTTCTATCAAACTGGATTACAACATTGGGGACCGAAAATCGTATTCGCAATTGTATTATTCGGTTAAATTAATAAAATTTTAAAAATACGTGATCAAAAAACACCTCCGTACGAATGAATTACTAAAGTAAAGATAATTTTCCAAGAAACTCGTTTACACTGAAACATTTATGAAGGGTAGTCTTTAGATCAAATCATCAGGATTTAAATATAAAAAATTTTATTAATACATTTACGACCAGCTCATTTTGGTCTTACGACAGTACTTGTTAGAACTGGCTGAATAAAACAGCGGCCATTTTAATTTAAAGGCGAAAATAGAGAAATTAAGGATTTTTTAAATATGGATTATGTGAGCGAATGGGAAATTTGTGTAGCGTCCACATTTCGCGGTTCGGAAAATAAATCTGGAGATTACTTCGGACATCGAATAAATTTCCACCGCCAGGCTAAATTTAGCTAGCCTCAGCACATCCTCTAAAAGATATTTTCAGAATTACCATTTGATGTCATTTGGAGGGATATCTATTGTTTTGGAATGTCCTTGCTAAAAAATCTCATATCCCCAACGACCCGAGCTAATCCTGCCGAGCTTAGTGCCTTGGAAATCTGCATCTGCCCTCTCCAAATACGCTCTGGGAAATTGAAGGCCGATGGCTTTTGAATGACAGTCGCTTTCCATTTAGTTCGCGTCTTTTTTGTCCTCTGGGTGAAGTTGTTCCGCGAAGGCAGACTTTGGCAGCCGAAAAATCCTGATGAAATAAATTGAACAAGAGACATTTCTGCAACTAACACTGGCTGATTAATCGCTAGGACAGTTATGGATTATATGTGTTTTTAATAGTAAGTAAAACCCTGTAATGAATATTTATTCTCCGATAAATAAACTGGTAACAGAAATTACATACTGAAAGTTTATAGATATACCATTGAAATTTTCCGCAAAAACCTTATAGCAAGGAAATGGTACATGAGATTGACTTCTGATCTACCTCTATAATTTTTATATGTATATACCATCGCTCAATTTGATGTGAGATATGTCTCTTCAAGAATTTCATGAAAAATTTTCACTGAAATCTATTAGATAACTATCAATGAGACTTTACAATTTCTATATCGTAGAGGTGGTTAGAATGTTATATCATTAACTCGAACAGAATAACTCGACATTTTGAATAGAAAATAACAGATTAAACTCCTTGAATAAGTTACCTAAAAGAAAATGGAATATATATGCACTGCAAACGCAAATAATTTACGATATTAATTTCACTACAATACGATATTAATAAAATCAGTATCAACGATCTGAAGACAAGTGAAAACTAGGTTTATATATACCCGGAGCTAATCTTTTCTCGCTGCTGAAAATAGTTGTGTGTGATCAATAATTTGTTATATATGATACAATATGTATATACTTATGAACTGAATTCGAAAACTAAGAACACTAAGTGCGTATCACGAATCCGTAGAGGAGATGGAGAAACCTTAAAATTATATTTATCACTGGCTACTGTCGACTCTGAGTTCTAGTAAATCTACGTAGATCACAATTTATTTTAGAAGATATGATTCCGGAATAAAATTCTAGATGCAATTTTAAAATATTTTTAAAGAATCCTTGGAGGGCAATGTTTCGAAATAAAAGGAAATAAAATTAGTTTGTTAAATTAATATTACCTTCTTTGCAATATGTGGACAGCCTTTTTTTCAGTTACAGATGGATGGCAAAGATGGATTACATATGGATGGCAAGAAATATCCCGCGTTTGGGAATAATAATCTCGAGGTTTACGTCAGTTTTATTTGCCAGAGACGTATTTATCCAAATATAATCTCTCTGGCATTCAATAATGGTTATCATCGTCATCATATTTCCCCACCAAATTTATTACTTATCTTTAGAAATATCCACGCTTATGTACGGTGCCTTGTGTTGTGACTGCAATACTATAAAAACGAAGCGCAGATGAGAAGTTAGATTCTCAATAGAGCAATAAAATACAGTGCAAGAGTACATTAGTGTGCAGCTGCTCTGTTCTAAACCACGTAATACGCATCTTCTCCCCTTCTAGATCCTTCCTTTACTGTTTTCTCGCTTTTTCTATATCACACTTAATCCTGCCTATCTGAGGTCGTAAAGGAGACGACATATAAAAACTCCTTCCGCGGACATTACATTTTTCCGCGCTGCCATCCAAGGCCTAGCAGCACCAGGGGAGAGATGAGTACGATATGACGGTAATGTTCCAAAAAGTTTGGTAAGGCGTTACCAGCAGGAAGTATTGAACTCTGGGGGAAGTTCCGATTCCACTTTTGGGGTAACTATGATCGTATAAAGGATATATTATGGCTACCTTTATAGCAGCATTGCCATTAGCTCTTAGGCTCTGAAATGTGCAGCATGTGGTTTTAATGTTTGATGGAATCGTTCATTTTTTCCGAGTAATTTGACGCGGATTCTTTGTTAATAAAGGAATCTATTAAGTATATTTACCAATGTTTGTACTATTAGAGGAATATTCCTCTACTTGGTCTATAACTACAGTTTATACCATTGTTTACATTGAGGCTCGAAGTACCCCTTACAGTGAGACCTTTGATTTTGAAAGGGAAAATTATTATGGTTGTATTCAAAAACATAATATGATTTTCATTACTAGACATCTTGCACTCAAAGATAAGGATTATAAATAAGACAACGTAGCTTTAAAATGAAAAATTGCTTGTAACTGTATGTATAATCACACGGTCAGCTTCAATTATTTGATCTTTTGTAATAATAGTCAACGAGAAATATGGGACAGTGTGCACAAAGGAATGTCATTAAGAGATTAATATTTTAGCAATTAAAAAAATAGTTTTCGTTGGTTTTAAGATTATTAATAACAGAATTACTGTCTTTAGGCCCTGTATAATTCAATCTCTCATGCAGCTCTTTACCGAAAATAGAAATTTCCCTCCAAAATCTGCCTATGAAATTAAATTTTGCACTTAAAAATTTCCCCCGTGAATGTCAACATTGCTAAGTGGAATCTGCATTAATTTGAATAATTTTCATATGTTTCAGATCCATGAGTTATTTATTTCACGCAAAATATTATTTTCAACTACTAAATGTTTCTTTACATAGCTTTTAAAAAACTTTTTTCCGAATTCCATTAATACGCATAACACTATTTTCGCAATGTGTATTCGCAATCGATTTTGTCTTTGTTGCTGTTATTGTTCTAACACTGAATGTAACACTCTACGTTTGAACTGAAGGCCTGTGATATGTATTGATGTAAATTTGTTATTTTACTAAAACATCTTATGTAATAATGTTGGAGTTGTTGATCTTGTAAATATCCTTAAAATGAACAAATGAACAAATTTTTATTTCATAAAATTTATGGGTTTCAACCAAATAACCATTAATTTTTACAAAAAAGGGAAATCCAGTAGAGATAGGAGTACACAAGGTAGAATATTAGTAAAGGTAGGCAACTAATGACAAATAATTATTTTTTATCCCCTAGGACCAAACAACATTTCGAAAAAAGAGACAATGTCCATTCTATTGCTCTAATTTATAACTTGTATCCGTCTAATTACATGATGATGTTATATGAATGTTAGCTTTATAGTAGTTAGCTAAATAGTTAAAGATAAGACAATTTTCCTCCGCTAAGAAAGGCGTCACATCATTTTATTAAGAAGACTGATTTTTTTTTAACAAATTAAAACTGGAGGAATCATAATTTGTACTCTTTCAGAATTTAAGTACATAATTGAATAGCACTCGTACTGTTACCTAACGTTCAATAAATATGAGGAAATTTACTTAGATCGAAATGTCGACTCTCATTTGCGAAAGAATGAGTTAAGATAATTAAAATATAACTACACGGAATATTTAAACGTTTACGTTTACTTTGTACAGCAAAATATCGAACACCTTAATTATTACATTACAGTTATCTTATTAACTTTAAAGTCTATATAAAAAGTGAAAGTCTTAAATCTTACTAATCATGCAGAAGAATCCTTAGATTTTGTAAATAATGGAAGTTTTGTTGTATTATACGTCTAGTATTTCAAATATAGTACCAATCCCGTTTTTAGAAACACTTAATATCATTTTCAAGTATATAAGGAAAAATAAATGCTATGCATTCGTGGAAAACATTCCTTATTCCTTGGAAAATTTCACGTCATATAGCCATCGCTATACAGCAAATTTCCAAAAAGACCAAATTCTGCTTCTAGCCATCGAAGCATCCGACCCGAACCATCCAACTATCGGACAGAAAAGCACTTGGGAGGAGTGCCTTACGGCAGAACTTGGAAGAGTTGAACAAAATGTACAAGTTGTACCACCTATCAAAACTCCCGCTTGTCCGAAGCGATTTCTCTGCTATTATTGCAATCTTATCTTTGTCCGCTTTAAACTTGCTCGCTTCAGCAAGAAGAACCAAGCAACGTCATTTACGAATTAGTAAAGTAACTTTGTAAGTCCCGTAACAGATTACATGGCGAGGCAAAAATCTTATTAAAATAGTTCAGACTGGAACGACGAACAGGAATAAATATTTATCTAATAATTAATATATATACAATTCATGTACAATTTTAAACTTCAGGATTATTATTTACTGCAATTTCATTTCATACAAACCATTAATACGAAAACTTATAAATCCTCCAGCATTACATCTAAAATTTCCAAGCTCTTTCAATTTACTACTCAGGGAAAGAAGTAGAACGTAGTATTTGTAAAACATTAAGTCCATCGTCGGTGGAGATAAAAAAATTCTAACTGAAGAAAGTAATTTTCCAATCTATACCTTATTTTGTTAATATTCACCTTCACCGCAGATATGCTCTATGTAGACTTTGTGATCAAACTGTATTTTATTTCCACATAATTCATGGAAACTAAATGTGTTATTCTAAATTATATTATTTTCTCAAATTCCATTAGAGCGAAAATTAAATTTCAGCAAACTTAGTCCAAAATATGGCATTCGATACCAAGGTATGCGATTTCAGCGTGTAATTAATATTTTCGTTACGAAGAACAAATCGAGAAGTAGAATCTTTAGTCGGGATATAGGATTTCATTTTCTCCGAGAGCAGGTTTAGTGGCGGACACATAAGCGGCTCATGGGATATTAAGCATGCCATACCGAAAAATTACGATTTTTACAAATGTGGTCTCTCGATATGTTACATGAAATTACCTTTTCCGTTTTATTCCTCTCCTCTCCATTTGGACCACTTTCTTTTCTCTTTTTCCCTGTTTCGTATTCAATATGACGGATAGCGGGGCTCACTCTGGTAAGAAAGGGTTCGCGTACGTGTGCTGTGTCGTAAAAAAAGGGTTCTCTCTCAGATAGACCCCATTTCATCTCTCCAGTGTGATAACCCTATTTCCTTCTGATGTATATATATATATATATATATATATATATATATATATATATATATATATATATATATATATATATATATATATATGAATGTGTGCACGGAAGTAGGAGTGTGCACGTGAATATAGGAGCAACTTTAAGTGTCGTACACATGGATAGATTTAAATAGAATATATTTCATATGAATTAATTCGAAAATGATGAAAATAGAGAGACTAGTAGAAACTGAAGTCTGCCATACGAATAGAGAGAAACGGCATAAATTGAGGTTACTTTCAAAAGTCATGGGAAAATGAACAGCTTCCCGTACATTGAAAATGGAAAATTGATCCTAGGTATATAAAAGAAAAAGTGAGGAGATATGAATTTCAGTGCATAAATAATATCCCCATTCAGAGCAACTAATTTCCTATGCATACATTTTATTTCTGGAAAATTCTATTCCGAGTAACTATGAACGGTATCATTATAATTTAGCGTCAATCGTATAGTTTAAGCGAATTGGTCAATATAAGGAGTAACCCCCCTTGAAATCATTAGCAAATGGTTTATATTTTTATGAAAATATTATTTATTTATATTGCATTTAGATTAGGGAAAAGCTCGTTTATTTACGCTCAATAGAAAGTAGAAGAATCAAAAATTATTCTATTTCCTCAAAATTATGTTTTCATGCTATTTAACTTATTCAAACGTTGTAATACCGTAATGTGTAGCCATTGAGACTGATTGCTAGCGTGTCTCATAAAATGCATCATTTATATTGCATAAGCAATGTAATTTTAGTGGGAGGCTGATTATTAATTCACTTAATTAAAGTAGGCGGCCACCTAGCTAGAATCACTCGGCTGTAAACCGGCAAGAACTATGGATTAGGCGCATGCTCTCAAATAATAAACTTTCGGGTCTAACTTATTAACGAGGACATTAATTACATCGTATTTATTTTTCTTTAAGAAAGCTAGTTCAAAATCGAAGTTCTGATAAAATCTGCATTCGTAAAAACATTCCTTTGAGCGATATTCCCATTTTCATGTCACGTAACTTCTAGTTGTATTAGTATGGCACTTTCTTGAATCACGAATAATTGATATGAAAGAAGCTGAAATTCGGCTGAATTCGAGCTCATTTAGTTATTACATGATACGTTGCTTATCTTTTATATATCAGACCTACCGGTATGAATTGAATATTATGCATGTGACGTCAATTTTATTTTATTTTTAAAATAATTGGACGGAGGGAGCTCAAAATATAGATAATCATATAACAAATTCTTAAGATTCTAATACATGATTTCAAAAGTTGTAGTCTTGGCATAATCGGACATTATAAATGGAAAAAACAATTCGGTTTTTAAACTAGCATTAAATTTTGCATAAAAACTTTGAAATAATAACTATAACATAAAATAAAAGTTTTTTATTTACTCCCAAATCCACCCAATTGGATTATCCGAATTAATATTTCTCACCTGTCATTTCCTTTCAGTTTCTTTAATTCCGACTTCCTGGTGTTCATACATCCTTAACTACCTGAAAGGCAGAGATAACTCATGAGATGTTTGGGACAAAAATATGCTGTTCGGCGAAATATACCGCCCGAAGTTAAATATTAAGAGAGAATCGAGAGCATCTCTCTCGCTATGGAGGGATGACAACCGAGTAAACGAAATTACACGCATATTCACGGGTTATTGAATTCCCCTGAATCATTCAGTAGCCTTAAAAGCTCATGGCGGGAAAATGATCAAACTGAAACGCGCCTCTTGCTTACGTAATTTTCGCCGGCTGAAATTCACTCTTCGCGCATATTCCATGAGGATGTAACGCCGGTTTACTTCGAATTTTATTTCGGGAAGCGCAACAACGAATTTACGGGATTAAATAAAACGGAGGGCAAAGAAAAAAGGGAACTATTATTGCGGGGAAAGAAAAGTGAAAGTGGAGGAAAGTGAAAAAGAAGGAATGCTTTAGAGGGGTTTGGCGGTGCGGGTTCTTGCGGTACTTTCTTCGTGGGGACCGCAATCCATTATTCATGGAATACACGCCCCCACCACACGCACTAAAGTCGATCCGACAGAAGCGCGAAGACGGTCACCATCGGGGAAAAAGGGATGACCTAAAGGCGTCTCGATCCAGCTATAAAAAGGTCTCTCAATTCCCAGGCGCCGATAGTGGGGAGGCTGTGGAATAGAAGATCCTATTCCCTCGATCGCCTTCCCTCCACTGCTGTCGTTCTCCTTGTATTTTTTGTATCAGTTTGACCTTGTCGACCAGACCGCAAGTGCTTCATCCAGGTACACAGCGAGAGTGGGTTTTTCAATTTACTACGAGACAGATGTGACGGTTTCGTAATTATTTTTTCATCGCATTTACCGTTTAGAGCATCCGAGTCATATATTATCCTTTCATTATGACCATTACTGAGTGAGTGTGATAGAAAAGAGATTGTTTATTATGTTTATTGTCACTTCGGGATTGGAGCGTTGGCAGATTATTACATCGCATGCAACGCGTTAACAGAGATTTAAAGATGATCGTTAATAATTGATGATTTTTGGCTGTAAAGCTTATCTTAGTCCAGTAATTTTCAAAACATGGTCCAAGGGTCAGTTGAGGTTCCCGAGGTTCTTACTGTTTTACAGGGTATTCGAACTTCAATCAAAATTTATAAAAGTCAACAGGTGCTTTGAACAACTTCCAATCTTCCAATCGTGCAATATTAATTTTGATATTTCTATCGTGGTTTACATTATATTAGTTTTTGATGGATGATAAATTTCATTTTCCCAGGTAAGTTTTAAGGGGCAGTTATTCTAGATATTTATAAACCAAAATGATCGCATACCTTCGACATAGCAATAGTTTATGTCCGGAATACTGGTTGTTGGTTTTCTATGCATCATTCAAAAATTAATCAGTTGCCTAACGAATCCTTGGAAAATTAAAACTATCCGTTTACTGAAATTTACATTTAAAAAATGTTATCTACTAAATACTGCATAATAAACAAATTTAGGGGTGAGTATGCTCCTTTTGGATGCTTGAATTTTTCATATAATAACTCAATATTAGGTATTCTGGATAACAGCATCCTACTTTTAGGTATCCTTACCAAACATCCTTTATATAAAAATTTTGAAATAGTTTTATCACATCTGGCTGCATAATTCGAATATATTCACCAATTTATCCTATAAAATTATCACTTTCAGGCATTGATTCTCTTTATTCTCGATTATTCCTACTCTCGGTGGATTTATAACTTAACTCGCTAAGTTTTGTATAAATGACGAAGATCGAATAACTTCTAAGTTAAGGGATGTATTTAATATGAGAATCTGAAAATGTATGTCAAAACCATTCAATAACTTGGAAGTCAATTGTGACTCATTGCTAGATAATATTTTTTAATCATTTGCCGATATAGTAATTATAAATAATATATAGCATAGATAAAGCACCACATATTTTAAGAACGCAGTAATTATGAAACACTAGTCAGAATTAATGTTTTTCTCATATAACGAGAACAATCATCGTGTAATCATGTATTTACCGTCATAAATCTAGAGAAACGACCTTTCTCCCGGAAAATAAGCAAGACCGCACTGCAATATCGATATTAATTTATAAATTTGTAATAGTTTAACCACTCGAGTAATTATGATTCAATATCTATCTCCGTTTTCATATGGCAAACGAATCGCACTTGTTGGGTTTATTCATTGTTCATACTTGAGAGGATCCGAAGATAAGGAGGCTTTTATTTGGGAGATTTTTCACTTAAAATTTTAAATATAACTCAATGAAATGATCAGATCTTTGCTATCTCTTACTTCAACTTTTAACTACTTCTCTTGGTGTGACATTTGAATTTAGACTTACGACCTGTTGCACGACGTCGACCTCTTTGTTCTTATTCTAATCCAGTTCCCTTGGGGCGCAAAACTTCGGATGTAGAATAAAATTTTCTCATAGATAACTCTGAAAAGAGTTATCTTGATACCTTTAAAAGTAGCGGACAGCTTGTACATAGTGGAGTATTTGTTTATTACCTTAAAATCATAAAGCTTTTTAATCTCAGATAGTGAACAAGTATAGGATATCCTCATTATTTTTTATTATCTTCGTAATAATTTAAAGTTAAAATAATTCTTTTATATCTGAGAAAGCATCACAAGCCTTCTTATACTGTTTTTACCCTTCACCCATACAAAAGAATATAATCTATAAAACGCGCATGATTTAGCAAAAGCGGCACTACGGGAACGTCATCAATGTCAAATTTATGTTACTGATAATGAAATTTAATAACGTACTACGTTAAATTTTAAAATATATTAAATCAACAGGAATAGTACACTCATTACGGGATTATAAGCATGATGTAAGTTAAGAATTATTAGTTTAACATTATCGTTTATATTCGAAAATATTCGAGAATCAAGTCTACACTTACTTAACATTTGGCGATACCTTGGTTTTTACCGTTGGCATGTGTAGAATAATGATAATAATAATAATAAGTATAATTATTAGGGCAGCATATTACGATCTTACTATATTTCTTAAATTCATCGTTTTCGCTCTAGGACTCTCAAGAGGGGTTTTGAAAGATAAAGAATTTAACCCCCTCTGGGTTAGTGTTTTAAATTAAGACCACCGAATGGTTCGATTAATAAATCAGTTTTATCCAAGTAAATCCGCAGGGGATTATTTAAATAAATGATCCCTTTCTTGTCTTTAATGAATGCGCCATCTGCTCCTGGCTCAAAATCCAATGTTGTTCCAGCCGATCCAATACACGTCAAAACTAAATTGATATTGGTCTTATTTCGCTCTCAAGACAAATTGAATCCTATCTCATTCGGCGAATTATATTAGATACCAGGGTTCTTCCTTCAGACTCACGGATCTTCAGAATTGGTAAAAAAAGGAAATATTCATTCCCTTTCATACACACCAAACTCATTTCTCCTCCCAGTTTTCTTTGCATCGCCCACATTTTTCCCTGCCCATTCCGCGCCTATTCATACCGCATCATCCTACCCGCAGCCCCTCTACTATAACCGGTCACTATTTATATCAATTCCAGCCGGGGTTCATTTTTCTTGCGGAACCTCAACGTTGCTACGTTACACTTTGTATTCTCGACTAAATTCTCCCGCCTCACGGACCCCCTCCCTCTTCAATCTCAGTCTTCCTTTTTCCTTATCCATCCCTCGTTTTCTCATTGTATACTGCACTTTCACGCGAATCTCTTTTAATAATTCCTTTATTCCAATCTACATTTTCCATCTATTCTTTAAAACCTCTTCATTTCCACCATCCTATTCACTCTAACTTTTTTTATATTTTCCCCTCTTTAACTTACCTTGCACGGTTCCTAGGACGGATATTCTTTCTCTACTAGCCTTTATTCAACATGTTATCCTTATCATTTTGATCGTTTGTTTTAATCACTTTTTTCCTTTTGAGTCTCACTTATTTCATTGAAAACTCAATGTCTTACGACAGCCTCTTCCTCTACGCAGTTCCTTGCTCAGTGTTTTATCTTTTTTCTAGATTTTTTGTGTAGTGCTCCTCTCCTATGTTTACCTTCGGTAAATTTTTGTTCCTATCTTCACAATTGACCTACAATCAATTAATTTCCTTAAATATTTCAATTTTAACTATATAAATTTAATAAAGTAAACAAAGATAAGTAGTAAAAATGGTGCTTTCTAGTGTGCTCTATATCATTTACCTAGAAAGCTAACACAGTTTGTAAGTATGTTGTTTTGATTTTGTACTATTTTCTGTTTAAGTTTGTTTCACTATTTATGTACATTCTGCGTCCAATGCGACAACTAACATTTATTCATCGTTTTTCATCCTATTATTTATTTCTTTTGATCCACCTTCTTCCCTTACCCCTTCTTCTTCTCCCTCTATCATTCCGTTCCCTCCACCATTCTCCTCTTTTTCCTTTCATTCCGCCATTCCTTCCCAATTTTCTCCCTTTCTCCATTTATCCCTTCCTCCTGTACTCCTCAAAACTCAGCTTGCCGCACACCTCATCTCTCTCCACCCACTCCACTGTCTCAAACTCCAATCAATTTCGCTTGGAGCCATTTCTCAAACCGACTCCCGTGATCCATACCCCCCCTCCTCTTATCCCTCTGTGGACTGACATTGCAGTTCCCTCTGCCCATTTCTCACAATCAGATCTCTTTTGGATCCTACCGATTCGGCTTTCTTACTTCCTCTCCCCTTTTATATCCAATCTTTCCCTTCTCCCTTCCCTTTTTTGCCCACGCTTAAGTCTCGCTTGCGTACTTCATCTCCCGGTAAATATTAAGGCTATATGGCTTCAAATTGCTCTCATAACTCTTTCTGCGCAGCGCGTCATGTAATTTTTCGTGGAATATTAATTACGTGAGGAGTTTCCCGTTGCCGACCGTAAGATTATGACTTTCTAGATAGAGTCGACTATAGCAAGCACGGTTTCCAGAAAGATTGATATTTTGTTGATGTTGAGATCGGCGTATGCATCTTTCGCAAAGAGGACCGTTGAGCTTTTAATTGAGGCATTTTGTGTTGTCACATTGTCATCATTCAATAATTTAAGACCATGAATTTGAAGTCATTATCAGTCAATTTTAAAGTTTTTGTTTGAATTTGGGAGCTGTGATCAGAACAAATTCATAAATAAATGAATAATATAGTTTCAACCTAAAATTGTATTAAATGCTCTCTCTATAATGATTCATAATATTATTAAATTATTTACTTATAAAATAATTAAAAAATAATTAGTTGAAAAATTAAATATTTAAGCATAAAAGAAAATATTAACTGCATAGAACACTATTAAAGTACATCGATGCTACATGATACCTTTTTATATCAGCAAAATCGAACGTATTCAAGATTAACTCCAAAATGTCTCTAATCAGCAATGCATTTTAACATTCTATTAATTTGTTTTAACATTATTCATTTTATCATTCTTTACTTTCAAAGAAGTTGTCATAATAAAGAATATTTTATATTAAACATCGAAGACATATTATATTCGGTTCGTTCTTCCTGTTACAACGGACGATCGAGAACATCGATTTAAATCATAAGTATTGATACTCTTAACAAAAGATTTTAAAAAGTCATATAGTAGACAATAAGTACTCTATAGCCGCAGACTAGAAGTGAAACGATGTAATAATTCTTTATAAAAAGGGTGCCTACGGCTAGCTGGATATATTAGATAATAATAATTTATGATGGATGATTATCATATACACCTTCATATATAAATTTTCCTCATATTCGCTCAGTGACTGCTGATTGCAATTATTTTAACGTTTTGAGTACTAAACGCATCTTGCTGAAGGTCTTGGTTACTTAATTTCTACTTATACTTTTTACGTTTTTTCCGTTACACAGATTTTAACGCTACTAACGATATCGCTGTCAGTACAGGAGTAGGTTGAGAGGTCGAAGAGATATATGTCATAATATGAATCTGGAAGTAGATAAGCAATTTTAGCCTTTAGAAATATTCTGCCACCTATTGCAAAGAATTTTGAGTAGGAAACTAAGCGTGTGTCTGTCATCGTTCCCTTTTGATTTACATACATCTCAGGATGAAGAAAAGGCCTACTATTTTATGGCTTTCATCTTCTTGCGAATGCATTCCCGTCGAAGATGCTCCGTCTCAGATCCTTGGGAATTTCTCTCACCAACTCTCGGAATTCAACCGAATGCAGACAGACACCCATTTGCTGCAGGAAGACAACGGAATTCGTGGATTCCTCGGAATCTGCGGCTGAGGAATATCGCATAGTAATAAGACGCGCTCGTGAAGCGTTCGCCATTTTGGAATTACCTAAGATAATCTCCGTCTCCGTGGCGGATATATGATTCAAAGTTACACTTCTTCTTAATCAAGATAGGGCCAAATATATACAAGCGGATAATTGCATTTTCTTGTGAGCGGCTGAACGAAGTATATCACATCGCTGAATTATAAAGTTGATTCATGAGTTCTACTCAAACATTAGCGCCCTAATATTCTATTATTATGATATTTTTGACTTAGAACTTAAAGAAATATATTTCTTTTGTGTATAGATGTTACCCCTTCAAGTGTGGTATATAGCTTCTTTGAATCTTGATAAAGAAAATGAGAGAGTGATATGTGAATTTTACTTTTACATTGTATGCGATTACAAAGAATATTCTTTCGTAGCATAAAAAATTAATCTGATAAATAAACCTTTCTTACAGAATTTTTCGTTTTATAATTGACGGTCTTTTATTTTCTCTATTTATCTGGAATGTAACATTATCTGTACTACAACCGCAACAAATTAGGACCCAATTGCTAATTTCATGTGATTCAGTCACAGATCGACAACTTTACATTTAAAACACCGTAATGGCTTCCTTGTAAATCGAAGAGAAGAAACAACAACTAGGTGACAATACACGGCATGGAATAGAGGTTGTTTATAGCTCGTCCTTCACAGATTAAATCGGGCCCGTTTTTATTCTAGCAGAGAATACCGAATACATTTTATTAATTAAAAACCAGCGGCGCAGGGAAACTTTCTCTGTAGTCTCGCGGGACGACCTTTTTTCAGCGGGAAAAACGGTTGTTCCGTCGGCGAAAAAGAAAACACGAACATCGGAAACAACGCGAGTGAGGAAAAAATCTATCGAAATGGGTAACACGCTGAATAATTAATCTTGGCTTACGGGCATGCCTTGTATGGCACGCGGTGACTTTCGGGGACGTGCGTGCACAACTGGGACCGAACCATATGTCGCGAGGCTCAAAATGCCAATGCGTCACTCGACAAGCGTTTGTCAACCGCGCAAAGGATGATGGATAGTGTGCCCCTCAGCATTCCTCCTTCGGAAAAATATTCAATGAAAGAGGGACAGGAATGGGTTAGGGTGGGTCGAAAGCGATCTGCTCTAATTAAACGCGGTACACGTGCATTGAAGTCCCGCGGAGCAGTAGATGGAAATTTGTACTCCGACCTGCATCAGAGAGAGAGAAAAAGTACGAATTTTGCGATGTCGTGTCGGAAGGCGAATATGCTAACGCACCGATTCAACGAATCGCTGTGAAACTGCTTTGATTTACGACGGGCCGTGTTAAATGTTTGTGTTTTATTTCAGTCGCGAGGAGAAAATTGAAATTGATCGCAGCCACCGATTGAGATAAATCTTTTCCTAGGTGAAATTATGCTGCCTGACGTCTATAAATTTGAAATTCACAGACTCCCACTTGGTATGACGATATCGGAATAAAATCGCGTATTTATTACGAGAATATTATTTTTGCAACAATAATTTTTACTTCTTCCCCCATTTTTCATGATTAGTGCAACAAATATTTTAGCAGAAAAAGAGGAAGGAAGAGAGGAAATCAGAAAGAGAAAAAGAAAAGGGGAATTCTGGTCACTCCGGAGAAAACCTCAAGTTATATTTTCAGCCAAAATATAACAATTATACAGGACTTCACAAAGATAATAATTATAATATATTATAGGTTTTCATTTGAAAGGACACATTTTTATAACTGTCTTTAAATATAAATCTTAAGACTTATATCTTAAGTTGTCTACATTACTAGGGAAGAGACTCAATAATATGCTTAAAAAGTCCCATTTGAGTCTATGTATATAACAAATGGCCCATTTTAAAGTAAAGTGCAATTGATCTTGATTAAATCATTTCCTCTAAATGATCCTCACCGTTAGATACAGAAAAATCTTACCAAAATTCGAATTCGTTTGAAAAAATCCCAGCAATCATTTCAATAATCACTTTTTCCTCGTGAATTTCACAATTTAATTTCCATAAAATATTTTGTCTGTTTTAGTGATGCCTTGATAGGAAGTTCTAACTTTAAGGATATTAATATATAAACTTCAGTTTAAAGAAAAGTAGATTGAATTTCAGCTCTGAATACAATCAATCAAAGTTATTAATTAATTGTTATAGCATTTATCTCTCCATTACTTATACCATTTTCAGTTCGTGTATGCATGCTTGCTGTATCTAACCTTAAATAAACATACTTGATCATCTACACCAAAATTTTCATCTTCAGGTGACGTCCAGATATTCACCGGTACATCCAATAAAAGATTTTGTGGAGCTGATCAAGTACATTAAAAAAATTAGATGCGGAGAAGTTTAACCTTGTTACGTCGCAATATGTTTATACTTTCAGAAATTTACATATTATCAAATGATGTCTGAAACTGTCAGTATGTACTTTAATGTGGTAAAAACCTATATCTTCTTTATTTTACCATTCTAAAATAGTTATTCTGAAAAGATAGATTCATATCTTGTGATATCTGAATAAAATGATCCAGGGTCATCGGCTTTCTTCCAGATAATTACGGCACCATGCTGCGGCTCTTGCGCCGCGCTGAATATTCCGTAAAAGCAGAGGTTCCATCAATTTTCTTGCATAAACCCCTTTATGGCTCCAATTTCCAATAAATGCAGATAAAACGAACCAAAATTGCATCAGATGAGAGTGAAAACAAATTAGGGTAATTCGTGCGCTCCGTTTGAGCAGAGCGCCTATAAATTGAGAGGACTAATAATTCCGCAAAGCGACCATCATTCTGGCGGACTTCGCGTCCAAGTAAAAAGGAGAGGCAATACCATTAGAATGAGACAAAGCCCTAACGCAAACACGGAGCCGTGATTCACGCATAGCCGATAAAAGCAAATGCCCTGAACAGCCGCCATTTGCGGCCCCCAGCGGATGAGTATGTTAATTCAGTTCTCGTTAGCAATGAGGGGCAATCAATAGCCTTATTCTGCTCACTCCATTCCTCGCTACGTCAAGCAATCATTTTGAGATCGGACCTGATGACCGCTGGCGGCCCATCGTCAATCATTAGTCAGTAGACTCTTCTCCCATACGACTACGGTGGTGCGTGAGAAAATTGCTCATCTATAGCTTGGGGCTATTTAGGATAACCTCGATGCTTATTAAATTACTCACGTAAGCTGGACCATGTTGAGAGAATGGGTCCACTGCCAGGACGAACTCGGGGAACACCACATAGTTGACCTAAGAGAGTTCTCAAAGTAAGGAATTTCGTCGTCAATTATGTATACAGTACACACTCTCAGCTCAGTGTTTAAGGTAGACGTTCATCGGAGAGACGAGGCAACCAATTTTACTCATTAATGCATAAAATTATTGAGTTGACTGATGTGAAGAAGTGGTTACTTTGTTGACTTCTATACCGAGTTAATTAAATGGCAGTAATATAGTATAGTTTCTCTTCTAAGTTTTTAGATAATTTTATAATCCACAAAATATAGCCTTGAAAAGATCGACATATAATTCTCTATCTTATAAGGAGTAAATGCCTATTATTATCAAATCGTAGGATAATTAATTAATTCTACGAAATACATAATATTTTAATGAGATATATTTTGCAGCAGTAAGCATGTCAAATGAATTTAGTTATCAGAATGTGATTATGAATTCTGCATCTGTCTGCACACTTTTGGTCTCTCACTGATGTAGAGTGAATTTCGCAGTGCTCTACGTATATTTTAGTTACTTATATTTTCATTTCATCTCTCGAATAGTCATTTTAAACCTAACCAAGGGAGGATTTCTTAATCGAATATTATATTTCCCCAGAAAACAAGAGAGTTGAACAAGACCCAAATATACCTTTTTGTATTTGAATGAGGGTTACGAGAAAACAGTGATTCCTTTCATAATTTTCATTGCTACTTTTCCTCTCTATGATGAGTTATTCATGATATTCTAAAATTATATGGCATTATCAATAATTTGTCGATTGATCGCTGCTGAGTCTTTACACCTATTTTTGACAGTCCTTTAGTGATGATACAACATGAATCTCCGTAAAATTTCAGTATCTACGTAGATGTTTTGTACATATTGGATACTCCTAGTTATTAAACAGAATTGCAAAAATAATTACGAAGATAACATAGGAAATGAAAAACTAACGGAATTAAATTATTGATAAGGAGACTTCAACGAATTTAGTTAAAGTTAAAATTAAGAATTATTAGACTGAAGAATAAAATTGTCTGCATTTTACCTAGTGGCTACGATAAATCCTCAGAGAGAAAAAAGACAGAGAAGATCTAAGTTGTAAACATTGGCTGATTTTTATTCAAATAGTAATTACTTCCACCGCAAAAAGAGTTTTTCATATCTCAGTAGCCGGAATGCTCCGCTCACGGATGTCGTTCTCTATCTCAGACCGTCTATATGCATAGACAGCACGAACCACGTTAGCTGTGCCTTTTTCCCACACCATACCGCACGCTCCAAAAAAAGAAATACAGCATTTCGCCTCCCATCTTACTGTTAGAGAAATATTGACTTTCATTCCCAGAAAAAAATCGGCGCGCAGCTCACATCAAAGAGAAGCCAAAATTCCTGCAGCATGATTAGTCCATGTCTTGAATCTGACGAGGAGGAAGCGAGAACAACCTCCGCGACCCACACAACGGTGAGGGCATCTGCCCACCTTTGGGAAGGGGAAGAGGTCATCACAAAATACACGACGGCGGCGCAGTACCAGCTCTGCATTGATGACCCCTTACCATTTCGAGACATCGTGCCCGCTGAGAAGGTAATCAGTCTTGCTCGCCCACTCCACCTATACTCTCCGTCGTATCCTGCATTATCTTCTCCTCTCCCGCGCACTTGGATGATTAATTTTAAGGGTCTCTGGGGGCCTTAAACCCTTCCGTCGTCCACATAATGAGACCTTCATGTCTTGCCTCATCCCTTCTCTCTCACGTAGAGGTGCGCATGAATATTCATAGCGAAAGATATAGACGAAGGAAGGTGAGGGGTATATAGGATGCATAGGATGGCGTGTTCAACGGTGCATGTTTAAATTAAAAAAATATTTATTAGGAAGGAGAGGACGTGCTTAAGTGGTCGTGGGAAGGGAGGAGCTTGTTTACATTAAAGGAGGTGGCGAGAGGAAGGGCTTAAAAGGGTGGGCGTGCTTTTCCAGCCTCCGAAAATGTTCGTGCACATTCTCCGCTGAGGGATTTCGGCGGAATGCGCGGCCTAGGTAAAGTGGCGTTCGGTAGATTTCGCAAGAGATTAACCGCCTCTCCATACTTTCAATAATTTCGCCATCCCGCATAATTAAAAGTAATAGCTGTTTGAATAAGAGGATATAAAAATCTTGAGAGTCACGCTAATTTTTATTCCGATGGAATGTTTGCGAGACTTTCGAATTCCTGTCATTAATTAAGGAGTTTCTTTCGAAAAATAAAAAAGTGGAAATGTCAATGAGATGCAAATACGTTCTCTCGAGGCTCGATTAATTAGGTTCTGGAATGATGATCCTCTGGTAACATTATACATGCAGTATTTTTGAAGAACTTCGGCATCATTGGAATAAACTGTACTTTGTGTTGTTGATTTATTTTCAGAGAAACTTTGGCATTCAATATGAATGGAATAATCTTATATCAGTAAATAATGCCACTTGTACGTAGCTACAAGATGTTTTCTTTTCCTTGCAAACGTTTCTGTATATATTGAAAAAAAAATAGTTGAATTGTGCATGAGCTGAGATACAAGTGTTCTTATTATTCTTAGTCTTACTATTCCCATTATCTACCGAATCGGCTGATGATAATTGAGATAATATCACGAGTTTTGGTTTTGGGGATAATTTTTGATCATTCGGTCCACCATTCTGCCGCAATCCCGTCAGCAGATAACTGGGGTCTCACGAAGATCGAACCAGAAACCGTTTCCAACATATGCGGGAGACGTAATACTATAAGAATGAGCCCGATTGACATTCTGATACTAAAGAATACTAATTTCTTCTATCATTAAGTATGCTGTTTCTTTTTCTCTGAGATATAGGATAACGTCATGAAGCCTTAATGAGAAAAATTCCCTACCAACCCATATGCATACATTTTAGTTAAATATTATATTAAAAGTGGGGTTTTATTCTTTCCAGGCATTCTCTGGAATTAATAAAAGGCCGTAAAAACCACACTGATACTAGTTTTACTATCTAATTGCTACACATCAGCCTTTATGGGCAATAACGCGCTAAGATAGAAGGGATGAAATACAAATGTCACCGCTTAGTGCTCGACCCAAAGACTCAGCCCTTCATCCTGAATTCCACCCCGACAACTAAAGAAAAATTAAAACTCGAGGTAAAAAAGGAGTAGGAGGAAATTTAATATCTCCTCGGAAGCTTCGTCGCAGATGGATACAGATGATATCATCAATTAAAACCAACTATCTCCGGCTCACCGCTGCGAATTTATCAACCCGGTGCCACGACACGACTTTACCAAAGCATCTTTCATCTCTTTTTGCCTCCCCGACAGCCGTGCATTCCACGGTTTCCCTCCACCACTGCATCGGGAGATGAATTGATCATTGAAGCGAGTCGGGGAATTCAACGAATTGACCCGTGGGGGGTTGCAGAGGAATGCAGGGTGGCGAAGGAGACGGCGGGAAGGGTGGATGTATTGCCACCGTGTTCCCTCCCGATTCATCCATCTCCCCACGGTCAGAACACTTTGATCGAAGAGGGATTTCCCCGATCGATACCAAATCGGTGAGCGTGAAATGCACGACGATGTCCTTGGGCAAGAGTCGCGATGTTGAATGCGGAAGTGCTTAAGAGCAGGTAGCGATTTTATCCCAATGTGTCGCTCGGCCGACTAGTTTCAACTCGGTTTGATGTATGGTGATCGGCGATGTGCCAATAAGGAATATTATCGGATGTGGCGGAAAATTCTGCCTTCGATAAAATATTCATGATTTATGGGCTCTTGGAATGGCGGTTTAATTCAGACGATCTGTATGGGTCGTGAAAGAGTTATTGAGGGAGAATGACGGCGGAGGGAAATGAAAGCTACATTTTTGCTTTTGAAAAGTATCTGGGAAAGTTTTAATCAACCTGTGACTTCCGATGATTTGTAGGCATTTTATATCCATTACTGAAGCTGTAGTTGTGTAATAGCATCATTATTTGGATAATGAATTACTTTTGTCATTCGTCGAATTGATAAAGAGGATTCGAATGTTTATTGTTTAAGAGATTTTAAATTTCAAAGTAAACAGATATTAAATACATTATTTACTTATGTTGATGTCTCAAATATGTGATATATTATGTAATAAAACCCATTGGCAGACATAAGCTCTGTATCTGTGTACCTTGAAACATATATTTTTTCTATGAATATGCGATAGTCTTTTTATTAACTGTAAACATGATAATCTTTAGTTTTAAATCATATCAAGGCACATTAGATAATAGTAGAGTGTACAATATTGCCCATCAATACAAGATTTGCACCAAATGTGTCATCAGAAGTACGACACAAAATAATTGGAGTTTCAAATACCTACGGAGATATTAAGTGATTTAAACTTTATAGCAGCTAGCTAAACGATATGATCCTCTTCATAAAAATACACTGATTATATTATTATAAAAAAGGGATCGTTTTATCTCTGGCCTTGAATTTTCTCTCACAACTGAAACTCTGTGTTTATAAAAGTATCGCAAAATCTTGTTTACGTGCTAGATGAGCTATTTTCCGAAATAAAAGTCTACGCAAAATTCAGTTACGCGGATTAGGTCTGAGAGAATATCAAAAGCCGGCACTAATCCCCAGCGGAAAATACAGTCCGTAAATAGAATTAGAACGAAATCCCATTTGTTGAGTCAATGCAAATTAATCCCGGAATTCTAACACGCACACAATTGGTGGCGTAACGACGTTCTAATGGAAACTGAAACTCCCAGCGAGTGCGTGTCATTCAAGTGAGTGGATCAGGTGTATGGGAAAATGATTAATAAGTGCAGATGGAGTGGGAGGACGGTGACAGAGTAAGGGGAGAAAGGTCAGGGCGGAATGATAGATGTTGTCTGGGTGAAGGAGAGGGAGGGAAGGAAAGAGTTAACCTAGACGCATATAATTGATGGGCTAGAATGAGTCTGGGCTGAAGATTTAAATGAGGGAAAACAATAAGGGCTAGGTGGAATGCAGCCTCAAGGAGAGGGGGAGTGGTAAAATAGATTTTCCCGTGTTGAGTGTGTCTAATTTCATGCTCTAGGAATAGTTCATAAATTCGATGGGCGTGACATGATGGCTTCATTCACAGGATGGTCGTCGACGAGTAGAATAATTCAGGAAATAAGGAGGGCCTAACATTCAGGATGCTTGGGGCAATAGTATATTAGAAGGTTATTTCTCCGTGGTATCTAAAACTAACTGAAACGGGGAAATAAGTATTTCCCATGCGGTATATATTAACCAGCTCATCGGTCTCCACCCATCCGGTGAAATGATGACACTTTTAAAGTGTTCCCAAAGCTAACAAAAGATATATGAACAATGTTTTGTGTAATTGGAAATTAAATTGTATCCTCTCTAATAATTCATTTGAAATTTCATGTAGAGTTTTCGGTTTTTTACGTGCATGGTTTTTAAGTAATAGTCCCACGAAGTAGAATCTCAATGATGTGTGCTTTCGAAAATGTAAATATTTAATTTTATGCGTCATGATAGCTCCCTCCACCTTTTAAGCATTTACACTTTTCACGAAACTTTTGTTTACATTGTGAAATTTCTACTACATTCTAAAATAACAGCTTTAATTCTTAAAACCATTTTCTTTTCTATGAGAACGCGTGATTTAAAGTCCAAAAATATGTTTGATTTTGAAGCTCAAATTTCAGGGCGCTGCTCCCAAGATCCTAGGAAATACGGACTAAATACGTCAAGAAGGTTCAATTCATATCCAATGATGCGTTAATATCCGAATGAAGAATACTTAACAAAAAAAGAAGAGGAAAAGTTTGGAGCGAGGGAGGCGAAGAGGATTGAGAAAAAAACCACCGCAAAGTATATGAGGCATTGAGTGAGAGACTTAAAAGATACTGAGGAGGATAGCAAAAAATACGACGATGAAGGGAAGTTGAGAGTTGTTGAAAACACAAGGAAGAGCGAAAAGTTTTGAAGGGGACAAAAGAGAGGGAGTGTGTCGGGAAAACGATGGATTTGGAAAAGAGTGGCGTTGGCATAAAAATTGAGGACAAAAAGAGGAACGTATCACAGGAGACGCGACTTAAGGGGGTGAGGAAAATTGAGAGACTTTTTTTGTATCGAGAAATCGCACGATGAAGTTTATTTCAATCCCTCGTTAAAAGATCTCAGACATCTTAGCGATCACTCTGGAACTATCGGGAAAATAAACCAAGAGAAATTCCAGGAATCCGTCTTGGAGACTTGAAAAAAGTCGGAACATAATTATACCTTCTCAGTATCACTTCACTTGCTGGGTAATCCTTCAAGGAGCACATGTCTGACGAGGCGACTTTCGATTCTGCACATTTTACATTTTCTGACATCAGTAATCATTCTCATTTCTCTCTTACGCCTTAGACATTGAACTCATAAGTAAATGTGTTCAAATGATATATGATCGTCGGGGAGATTTCGTCAAAAATAAATGAAATGAGAAAAGCATATACCCTTGCTTTACATAAATTCTCAGAATAAATATAGCAATTTTGTCGTTGCCGGGAACTACTGACAATTGTTCGCGATAATTCACACCCCATGTCTTGTGGGTTCGCTCTTGTCTGCAAGTCTTGTGGTTTTATTCCTTCAGCTATCATCATTCAATCAGGTTAACCTTCTATTGATTGTAAGGAACCATCTCATATAATATTTAATAAATTTTATAATTTTCTTACAAAGGTTAGACCTGGATGAAACAGGGACATTAAATTATAATATTTTTTACAATTTTATTTGTTAAGCAGATATATATTATCAAATGACTTAATTTCATTCTTCTAACCCCTTTCCCATTAAATATTTGATTTGTTCCTCTTTTTAATCGGAGTCTTTCATTCAAAACGGAATAGGAAAGTTCCTGTCAGAGAAATACCAGGACATTTGCTTTAAACCGGGAGAGCGAGAGCATGGATTATAGCGAGATGTATAATATACCAATCAACGGCTATATTTCTTCTAAAGCGTAATCTTCCGAAAACTTTCACTGTAAATAACAATCACAGTGATAATAACACAAGAGTTGAAGTGATAGTGAGGCGCATTATGACCATACTTTACCATGAAGTCATATAATAATAAACCCTTTAACTGATTTTTCCGTATCTGATACTGGCGAGTAAGTAAACACCAAAATGATTTGCCCGCATTAAATACAGAGAGCGGATTTCGAGTGCTTATCTGTTCGAAAATCTTGATATTATTTAATCACGATCTTGATTCTATAGTCAGCTCATAAATTGAAAGAGCTATTTATGGTCGATTGTTTTCAAAACAACTCACCAGAGAACGAGGTAAGTTTTCCATTATTATTATGAATTACATTATTATGAATTCACCCTAAAAATCAGTGATAACCTACAATAAAGAATTCAAATGAACCGCGTAAAACCCTTATCAAATACGATTCTACCCTCCCTTCATACCACTCCCTTCACCATTCAATAGCATTAAGAGTACATAGTACAAAAGTCAGAATTTAGTATGTGTATATATCGGCAGTGTTTTTAAAATTCTTAAAAGAGCACCTTCGCAAATATGGGATTTAAGTGATTAATTAATCCCAGGACCAGTTTCAACTATGGCGAAGGTGCTACTCAGTAGTATATCCAAGCACTCTATATGAGTAGCAAGAATTAATAGAAATTTAAGTTTTCCTATAAGAAATTGTTAAGTGTTGTCTGTTTTCATCAATAAGATAGAAGAGGCACGTTTTCTGAGATGACATTACGCCATAAAGATAACCATGTATTAAATATACACTAAAAATGAGCAATTTAACAATAAGGAAGTTTATGGAAAATACAAAGGCTTGAGGAGAAATGAGTAAACGGTTTTCACAACACAAGAATTTCAAGGGGAAAATGAGGATACGAATGACGAATAAAAGGAAGAAGAGTCCGTAACATCAGCATGTGGCGTTTAAAGTGCGGCTGAAAAAGAGCGTCGGAGGGAAAAAGTGATCTGTGGGTAGGAATCGAATGGGCGGCTTTTAAGAGTGGATGAGAAACACCGCGAAAACGGGGGTGTGAGCACGGAATGGGGGAGCAGACAACAAGGGCAAGAGAAATGGTGGGAAAAATGAGGAAGAGCCGCTAAATTGTTGAAAGAGAAGGAAGGGTTGATGGCAGCGGGTGTCGGAAGAGGCGCCACTTCTTAGGGGGAGCATGGAGGGGTTTTCAGACGGAGTGATTTGACATGCCCGGCACGCGGGACAGAGCTGACACGAGCAGATGGGAAAGGGGAGAGAAGTTTGGGTTGGGTTTACGGAGGGAAAGACAAACCCTTCTCATGCTATGCATTCAATCTATCTCTTTCCAACGTATATGCTCTTCTATGACTGGATGGATGGACAAGTGGACTGCTACAAGGCAAGCTCGACGTGTGGGTGCTGTTGATGGGAAGAATAGGAAGAAAAATAGAGCGAGTGATCGAGTGGGAAAGTAGGTTGGGTCACGCCTATGGAGAGGAATTGAGGATGTCCGTGTATGTACAGAGGCATCTTAAAAATTGCACCCATTTGTCGCCTTTCGGTTTGAACGCGGCGTGCATATGGTCGTGGGAAAGAGCCTGTTTAGCTTAAGTCCTAGAGTGATTTCTCTTGCTTTATGCTTCACGAGGGAGATTAGAACCATAGCGTGTGATCATTCCTTATGGCATGAAAACCAAAGCATTACTCATTAAAAACGTAGCAGCTATTAAAAAATATGAATGAGTTTGGAAATAAATTCTCAATCAAGGCTGTGTGCCTCATAAAAATGTCTAATTATTTAATTGAAATGATAATATGTGTTTTTCGAGTTTATAACTCTAGAAAACTGAATAGAAACGTTAATGCTGAAAACATATAACGCTAAACATTCATCATTTAATCATAAAAACGCTAAACATGATTTAATTAAATATGTTATCATTGATTCTTTATTAATGAATTTTCACTTCGGCGTGATTCTTAATTTGGGGAAATTTTTTCAACGTTGAAAATCATACTGACAATATAAAGCAGGCAGTATATTTGTTATTAAATTTCCGTATTAGTATTATTGTTGAAGGTGCTTCAACAGCTGAGGTCGTTTCGCATATAAGGGCTCCATCGAGAATAGAACCCAGGACCGCTTTTACCGAAGTTAAATGTGTTCCCCACTAGGCTATTCGGGGGCTCTATTGAATTTCTTTTGTCATAAATTAGTGAATAAGGTTTATACTCGAGGTAAACCGACATTTTCCATCTTCATCACGTTCCCCGTTAAGAGTTTTACTTTCGAAGCCGCTATCGTAACGTAGAACCGGTTATTTAGAAAATTAGAGGTCTAGCTACAGGGTTTAACAGAATTTTCCTAGAGGAAGATTTTCTTAGTTTCACTTTACAGAGAAATAGGTGCAAAATAATTATGATCCCTAAACAGTCTAGATTATTTCATAATCAACGGCACGAAAAGGTAGTTATAAAATTATTTATATTATAAAAATAATATATACGTATTTCGCTGGCAAACTTCAGTCAACACTGTATCAAGTATGAAAGTATCCTCCCTCTACCAAATTAATCAACACTCTATGTATGTGTGATAGGTATGCTCGATCACTTACTTCACGGCCGCGAACATTTCTAAGCAATTTTATTGAGTATAGGGTGAATTTCTGAGAAAAAATATAGACAGAGAAAGCAAGTAATTTGATTTTCCCAACTCCAAGCTCTCCTTTTTTTATCGATCAATCGCTTAGCGCGATAGGAATAGGTACACTCGTACATCGCGTGACTGTCAAGAACTCTTGGTTCGAGTCTGTTCCGATACACCCTTAAGGAGTTGCTCTTTATCTTCTCACTAACGGAGAGGACTTTTAACTACCTCGCATTCCGATAAGTCAAGATAAATCAAAGCAGAAAGGTCGTAACTGTTGTTTATGGCACTCGGAGTAGCATCTGGTCGAAGTGCCGCTATTAGTTTACTGATATCAAGTGACATCTATCGAATTCATTCCCGCTTAATCGTCAGTGTCCGTCATACTTGCTTTAAAAACCAAATGTACCTTTCTCTGGCGTTGGTTTTTTGACTTGGTATTGAACAAAATCATTAAGTTATTCGGTGAAATAGCTCTCTATAAAACTAGAGTGGGAGAATGACTTAATGTTCTTTGTAGAATCGAAAAAAATGAAAAATAATAGATCATACGAGGGTGATCTGCTCGGATGGATAACTTCTTGAGAATTAATTCCTAAATATATATATACTTTGTTAGATTTTATTTCTATGTGTGTCCCGCCTTCTTCTTAAATAATAATGTACTTAATAAATTTAGACAGAGTATCTCCGAAGAAGCGGTAGCCGATATTATGCGCTCCCCTTGTTATATAGGCCGTTCTGATACTGCCAGGAAGATCAAAAAAATAAATGCAAGAAATAGTTGATTCAGGAGTTCATTTTTTCCGATAGAAATAGGAAAGCATAGTCACGGTGCATGCACACACCATAGGCGGCTTGCAGGGTACATATGTAGAAATTACCAATATAAAGTATAGTAGAAGATACATATCATAAGTATAAGGTATGGTAGAATACATATACATAAAGTGTTAGTAAACTTGTTAGTAAAACGTTCTTAATGTTCCGATCGTAACATGTCCACCAAAATATTCCTATTATAAAAATTATCAATTAACTTTAATAAATACCTTACAGAACGAAAATCTTGACCTTAAATGAAAATTATTTGTTATTGTAATGAGATTCATATCTTCTTATCACTAAACTAATTTTACGTCTAACGAAGATAATATTATCTTTCAATGTCGAGAACGACACGGAACATATTAGCTGGTAAATAAATCGTGATTGGGAAATAAAAGGGCTCCTAGAATGCCTGTGAAATCTTTTTAAGCGTGCCATCTGAGGCAGTACTTAATTATCGAATTAAATAGTTTACCGTTGTTTCCGCCTTCTCCGATAACAGTCACGACTTTTGTCTCTGGGAGCATCGTGGGAAAGGTATCATTAATATGGGATTACAGTTCAGGGGTAGAATTATGGTTCAGCCACTTCAAATTATATTTACCTTACAGAGTAAGAGATTTTAATTATGCGATTTGGTTCACTGCATTAAAATTACTTTGAAGCAGTTCCGTTTAACCTCATAATAAGAAACGTATTTCGCTCTAGAAACGTAATATCGACTGTCTGTTTGCCACTAAGTACAAACAACTGCCAATTACTGCCTTTTGACGAAAAATTATAATATTATAACTTGAGATATCTAGTATAAGATTAAAACGAGTATTAAAGAATTCGTGCCATTCATTTATTTAATTATTTTGAATTCTTATCATTGAATAAAATATAAATTTTGAACAAGGAATATCTCATTAAAAAACCCATAATTACCGTACAATTATTTAATTATATGGAAAGATGTCATTTGAAGTTTATGTAGAGTCCCTTAGAGCTGCAAATCAATCATAATTAGCCTTCAAGTTTCAAGACCTGAAAGTTTTAAATAAAATGGACAGTGGACTTTTATGTAATTTACAGCAATATACTATCAATAGAACTAGAAAGCTTAAAATTAAGTGATCATTGCATTATTTTCATATTCTTCGATATTCATTCTCCTTTTTTTTTACGAGTATAGACATTTAAGAAAAATTCTTATGTTATAGAAGCGAACGTAATCAACTTGGTTCTTCTAATCCTTTAATTTCACCTTAACCGTGAAACTAGTGCCGTTGAAAATTAAAACGACCTCGAAAGAGGTCCTAATGAGCAGGAGTGCTTAGAAATTCGATGACTGCGCGCTAAAAAAATAAAGGCGAACATAAGCTTTTACGCGGAGTAAAAGAGGGAAGGTAGAGAAGAGGGGAACTTACCCGGGGCGAGATAACGGAATAGAAAAGAGAGAAGGATGAATAATTCCCGGGGTCTCTGAGAAGGGAGAATAAAACTCCTACGCCATCATTACCTCTTCTTCCCCTTGCAAGCTGTCCGCTGCGCCATCTACATTCGCTTCTCCCTACTATATACCCTCTCGTTCCCGAAATTGAATTCCAGTAATTACGCCCCCTATTACGGGATTATGGCACCCTCCCCTTCATTGGCCAGAGAATACGCTTTCTTCATTTATCTCCCCTTTTTTGGGAGGCACTCTCCTCTTCAGAAACCGCTCAGATACACTTGCGCGCTATAAAATCTTGCTCGACTCGCCTATTCTGGTATCTCGTTTAAGAAAAATTGCTCATGCTTGCGGTGTTTCCAAATTTAACCGGAGGGGAAGTTAAAGGAAATAAATACCATTATGTTTGTTTTCGTGGGAATAATGTCGCATGTTCACATCAATTCGCGGAATTCGGGAGATATGCATTTTAGCCCCTTAATTGGTCATCAGCGCGATCTTTTTAACTCGATTCCTATTAATTATTCGTATTTAAGAAGATTATTTAGCAGACACTCATTTATTCTAAGAGGAGACGAAGTTAAAATAACGTTATAACTTCGTTGAAAGACGTGTTCTATTTTAACGAACGAGTGCTATTTTTGAAATATAATATTAAAATAATAATATAAGCATACGGTCATACTATCCATCCTTTCAATCCCCTAAAGATCCTATCAAACGTCTCTTTGAAGGAGGAAGAATAGAAAAATAATTAGTTTTGTTTATATGCATTAGAGCGGTGCTTCCCAACCGGTAGTACCCCGTGACTTAACCGTGACATTAGTGACGTGACAAGTTTTTTGTTTGCAGCGTAACAAGCGAGACTAAGATATGCTTCTATTTGTTGTATTATTTTGTATTAATTTTGCATTACATTCTCGTTGTAATTTCAATGCATTTTTCGTTTAGTAGAATATTGTTTGATAAAACCATAATACATATTTTCTATCTCTCCAATTTGAATTTTAGCAGGAACTTAGGTCCACTTGGTTCAGCGAGCCATGAATTTGAGTCGTGACGTAAGTGATATGATAAGTAGGATCGTGCGTCTGAGCAAAGATGTAAAACTCCCATTTTAGTTTGCAGATTTTTTTTTCTTCATTTCAGCCACAACAATAATTTAAGGAAAAAGAACAATAAGCGACTATTTACTATATATTTTTCTGATTGAAACATCGAATTTGATGAAAATAAAGATGCTAACATACAACTTGGTACCCCCTGCATGAGAAGTCTGAAGCGCCTGTCTTGCCGCCTAACCCATCAAAACGCTCCTGCATGTGAGTGACGTGGAAGATAAAGAACACTTCATTAGAGAACCTATTCACCAACAGCCATCATTATCTGAGACTTAATGTTTTTAACCCCTGCACATAAAAGAGTTAACAGCTAATTTCGTCGATGAAATGTAGGAATAAACTGAGACTCGAACCCGGATTACCATTTTCCAAGCGGTTTGTTTCTCCAATTCAAAATAGAAATCTTTCGGGATTGAGTCTCAGCCATATGGACTACTTCTTCATTTTTTCATCTAAAATTTAGCATAAATTTCACGCGTTCTGAATGATTCACATTAAGTATAACAGTAATCAAATGAAAGAATGCAACGCGTTGAATTTTGTACGGCATTTTCGTTTTTGGTTCTCGTCTACTGAAAGCTTCTTCAAAAATACTCAAGCCATATGCCATTTGGCGGCCTCGAGCAAAATGCAAATATGCTCCCGTCAGACATACATGAAATCATCTTTATTTAATTTAAAAGTTTTTTACTACAATTTAGCTTAGAGAGGTGAACGTTTTCCCTCCGACCCTCCACTCAGTAGCTACCTATACTCTCTTGAAAAAATTTTAGACAACACAAGTTTGCAAGCCGATATCCTTTTCCTCGAAACACCCTTACGAGCGAAAAAAAATTGAAAGCGATGCCGCCGAGAATACCTGAGCAAACAATAAACGAGGATCAATATTTAGGGAGAGGATCTTCAGCATTGAACTTTGACCCGGCATGCGTAAGAGGGGTATATTTTGTAAGACTAAAAAGGTTTTGTGCGGAAAAAAATGAAAATCGACCCGAGCACTGTGGACAGTAAAACAGATAGCCCACGTAAATGGCGTCGGACGAAGAAGATAGCGGAGGTGAAGGGGAACTTGGTTGTTTGTTGGGGAGGCACTGTTGTTCACCGCAGCACAGATGGACCGAGCAGCTTCCGAAGTGAATTTTAATCGCATAAACATGAACTTATGCTGAAGTATTTCCGCAAAAATTAGCATCATTTACCGCTGTAAGATTTTTGGCTTCCATTATCTTACAAGGAGAGACTTTTTGCAGTGGTGCAGGAATTAGAGTAATGAAAAAATTTAACGGCGTTTCTCTGAATGGGCCTTAGTTTCGCTGCAATAAATAATTGAAAATTGATAATCGGAGTATAGGCAACCCCGCAATACACGTCCATGCTAGCCGAGTATGCATGAAAGAATGTGATGTTTTATGGTATATTTGACATTACATTTTTCTTTTTATTCGTAAAATTCTTTCCTTGATACTTACTATTGGGCTTATTAATAATAATAAATAGTATGCTCAATTAGTTATCCCGTTAAATAACCTTCGTGAGCGATATTTTTCCATTTAAGGTAGTTAACGTCTATGCTAAGAACGAAAAAGGAGCTTGCATTCAAGTATTTTAGGATTTCATAATCATAAATATCGATTGCTTTCTAGAATTTATAATAAAAACCATTGTCTATATATTAATTAATTTATTTATCCGTTTTCAGCATTTCTCGACAGAAATGCATGTAAGCCATTTTTCGGTAATCAATATCACTACTTCCTGACGAGATAGAAATTCAAGAAATACTGCATTAGATGCATAATTGTGTATTAAATATCGATAGTTTTTTGCGCAGTGTATCCTTCGTTCGATTTCAGATGACTCGAAAATACTCTTGTAATAAATGTTAAGAAAGAAAAGAAAAAAGTTCATTTTCATCATCGTTCATCGATTACAGTATTTATCTTTAGTACATACAATGAAATCAGGAATAATGGTCCTGCGAAATCGATACTAGTACCAAAAGAAAGGAAATTGAATATAGATAGTTATTTTTTGTTGCTTGTCATGTATTTTTTACCAGATATTCTGAAATCAGATAAATAAATAAATATATAAATCGTAGTGATTATTAAATAAGAATATGAAAGGCAACGCAAAATCCTAAGTAATTCGAACGCAAATTCCTTTTTCATTCATAGGATTGTAGTGAAATACTTAAAATTTAGTAATATTTAAAGTTATTTAAGGAGTTAACAGACCTTTCTCAACTTCAAAAAATTCAAATATTCGTTTCTTTGCATGAATGTAAAGAATCAACCTTAAAAATATTCAGGCAAAGTGGTATTTTCATATTATAAAAATTAGCTGAGCTACAGCAGATTTTCTTTGGCAAAGCAGAGCACTCGATGAGCCGCCAGTGACACTCGTAAGCTTAAGGAGTCGAACATGGGTGTTATTACCTTCTCCTAAAGTCTTCTTTCCTCAAAGTAACATCGTGGTACATGTACCTATATTCATGTTGAAATAATGGTTCTCTCGTTTTATGAAAATTATAAACTTAATGAATAAATCCATGTTATTATGTTATTCTTCCTGCACAACTTTCCATTATTTTTGACAAATAAAGAAAAGTTGTGCAAGGTAGTTAAAGAAACTCTAAAAATAAATTATAAAAGAAGATGAGGTACCTGAGCTTTTTTATCTTTTGATTATATTCATCTGCCTCTCGATGGCTTAATTTTTTAATAGATAACTCTAACGTTATCTATGGAAGAATGCAGCATTTTCATTTTACCATAGGATCAGCGAACAGTTCTATTCTTGTTTTCGCACTGTATTTATCGTGAACACATGGTATTGAAAATTTCAATAATTATTTCAGTAATATGGAGAATGGATACGTTGGTGCTATTCATTGGGTATAACATAGAACATATTTTAGTTGATGTCCTTGATTGGTTGATTGGTTTTATGCTAGTCCAATGACAGCCACATCGTTTTAATAAGTGTTATGAAGTAAATTAAGGTCAAAGTGACTGAAAACATCGACTACTGACAAAGACAAGACTAGGAGCGAGCAACATAGCCCACAGAAGATTGCATGACACCATCAAACAGGAGACTTATCCCTTATAGACAGATGTTCCGTAGAAACGACTGAATCTATAAATGGAGTTAGTGAAAAATAATTCAATACTGATATACTTTACCTGTATATTTTACTGAAACTTTAAGATTTTCTATCTTTACACAGCATTTTATTCACTCACTTTAATCATCGCAATGAAACTTGTCGAAATATATAAAATTAAACTAACTGTCGTCCAACAAGAGCGATTTTTGATATAATTAAAATCAAGAAAAATATCGAAAATTACACCGATTTTTCAAATAACTTCATTTTTTTAGTATAAACAATTCTCAGAATATCAAATATTTGAATTTCAAAAATCGTTGTTGTAATACGAGAATTAATAAGTAATTTTTAAATTTATAGTTTAAGAAATTTTTATAGTTTAACATAGTGTATGGTTAAATTCGTGTCAACCAACGAGGTGTGTATTTTCTTGTGAGGATAATTTTTCATCCATTATATTTACTTTCAGCTTAATGTTTCAAAAGGTATTTATATTTCCATACAATGCTTAATAATCATATAAATATCAGAAAAAAAATATCAGAAAAACCGTTTTCTCTTACTAGAAGAGTATTTCTCTCAAAAATTTAAAACAATACCGCTAATCACTGTAAATCCGGCCTGGAAAGTAATATAATTCCTTTACGAGATTAATAATTTAGTCTACTATTTATTATTATTAATAATTCAATTAGTAGACAACAAGGAAATTATTAACGAATGAAATTGAAAAAAGGTGCAAGATATACCAGAGAACAATGCGTTATTTCCTCCAAACTCGACTAGCTCAGATGTGTATTGCAGATTTGCCTGTACTCCGATTAAATTGGATAAATAAATCAATTAATATATAGACAATGGTGTTTATTAAATAAAATTTTAGAAAGCAATCGCTATTTATGATAGTGCAATCCTAAAATTACTTGAATGAAAGCTCCTTTTACGTTCTTAGGATAGTCGTTAACTACCTTAAATACCTTAACGAGATTACAAATTGAGCATACTATTTATTATTAATAATAAGTCCAATAGTAAGTATCAAGGAAAGAATTTTACGAATAAAAAGAAAAATGTAATGTCAAATATACCATAAAACATCACATTCTTTCATGCATACTCGGCTAGCATGGACGTGTATTGCGGGGTTGCCTATACTCCGATTATCAATTTTCAATTACTTATTGCAGCGAAACTAAGGCCCATTCAGAGAAACGCCGTTACATTTTTTCATTACTCTACTTCCTGCACCACTGCAAAAAGTTTCATCAAAGTCCCCGGACAAAAGTGAGAGTCTCTCCTTGTTAGAATACTACTCGTTAGGAACGGCTAAATACACTAAATGATCTACACTGATATGATCGCCGATTGTATGAGAAGTAGCTTCGCGTATGGCACTGTATCGAATGCCGTCCTAAAAACTAGCAAAATGTCATCTGGCCTAAAGCCTTTGTCGGCTGCTTGCATCATATCATGACTAAATGGCTATCACAGAAGCGACCTTGAAGGAAACCATGCTGAGTGCGCGTGGTTGCAATGTTTTCATATGTGCAAGAGAACTTAAGCAAGTAGTAGTTTGGTTAGTGAAGCGGACAATATCCATCTGCATAGTACATTATTTCCCCATAAACAAGCTGATTCTTGATTTTGCGGCAGGAATTTGGACCTCGTGACCAATGTAAATAGCTAAGTAAGCCTAAGTTAATAAGTGCGAGAGAATGAGCTTGAATAAAACAAACGCGAAAAAAATAACGCAAAGGGTATTATCAAAGACATCGATCCACGCGGTAGTCTGCCTAGAATATCGTAGCAGTTTTATTCATATAAATGTACAAAAAAATTATAAGATACAAACACGCAGTTAATCACGTATCTATGGAACAGGAAGGTTAATCTGTTGGCCGGTAAATGCGAAGACAGTTCAGAGGAATTAGACTGTGATGATTTCATTCTATGTATAATCTAACTTCTATTAATTTCCTTTTAAAGTTTAAGGTGATTTTAAGAAAAGACGAGATTAGTAATTTGGAAGAAGGCGGAGAGTTCATATGGATCAGGCAAATTGAATAAATATTGGCAATAAAAAAAATTGAAATTATTGCTCATTATAGTGCTGTACTTTTATGTAGCAAATACAACGTAATTGTATTGAGGAAATTCCACCAAGAGACTTTAGTAGTATCGATTCAACTTAATGTAGAATAGAACGTTTCATTGCAAATTTCGTCTTACAGTGAACATGGCATACACATAGCCTTCACCAAGATTTGGATTGAATTGGCTATTTTTAAATGTACCTTATACTGTCGCGATCTTAAAGAATCGACTGGAAGGAAGCTTTAATTAACTTTACTGTAGACCAATAGCGTAAAACGTATATTCGTGCACTAGTAATTTAAAAAAAATACTACTACCATACGGAAAGCAAATAATTCTAATGCCTGCCAAAGATGAGTGAATTCTTTATCTTATCTCTTTCCGGAAGGTTCAATAATTACAAATACCGATTAAAGTTAGTTGGATTAAAAAGACACCTGGCTAGTTAAGTTAAATGTATGCAGGAACAGAGTATGTCAGCTGAAACCGTATTGTGTCTCATCCTTTTATGCAAAGATACCGGTTAATCTGCCAGAGAGCTAAGAGTAATTCTATTTTATATTTATAATGATAAAATGGTTTTATTCTTCATTATTATTCAATATACTGTGTTATTAACTAAACGTTTAATGTAATTGTCCTTTACTGCTCCAATTTTTAGAAAGCTAATCCTTTGAAGTGAAAGCCATAATAAGAAGGCGGTTACTAATAATTAAAGAAAGGATCCTCCAACACATTGACATTTTTTAAATCCAATCACTAGTGTCCGAGTAAATCACGATAATATTATCTTCACGGTGAGAATGTGCTATACACGTATGCGTTAGTGAATGGGTTTGTGATCGTGTGTGGTGTTCATGAGAGAAAAACAAACTCTCCAATTACAATTACTACTAAAACAATATCTTATTCATCCATCGCCATAAAAGTTAAATATTAAGATAAAAATTGTGTAAATTGATGTAAGAATTTATCTTGTGGAGCATTAATAATTTCTAAGAGTTTATTTCTGAGGAAGTACTTGGTTGCATGTGACGTAAACGAATTTAACGGAAGTATATGTAAACCGAAAAGTTCTCAAAATGATCACGATATCCGAATTCGGAAAGTGTTTCGACTTAAAAATTTTATGCATAATTAATAATATATGATGAATTCTCTTTCCGGTGATTGTACTTAAAAATTAATAAATTCAAATCTCAGAAGAAAATTAAAACCCCTGAAATGTTAACAGCATTCCTAACAGGCTGCTTGACCATACCTTAATCGTTCTAACATTAACAAATTCCTCCTGGTTCTTCTCACACACTCTTTACCTTAACCAACACCATAACTTACTCCTGGGCGCGACATACCGTCGCTAATGGTGGTTCTCCGATGAAACAGCCGATGAGGGAGGGAAGGGGGGGATTGGGGGGGAAACCCTAATAACCCTAAGAAGTGGACCCTCCAGGCCGTTGTGACGTGCTATAGGGTTCACCTCTATGCCTAGAGGGCCCCCTGCCACAACTTCAAGGACAAGCTCCGACCTCATAGACAGAAAGAACGAGCAGGTGAGAAGTGAGTGCTTAGTTACCTCACCCCTGCAGAAGAAGGTGAAAGAAAGGCCCCTGAAATAGATGCCTGCGACTGTAGGCCTAAGAGTAGGCTAGGTTTGTAGGGAATGCCTTCCCCACGCCCCCTACAGAGCAGGTGGTTAGTACATCTATGGTGCACTTTTAAGAAAACTACTGCAAACTGTTGTCAAATTCATTGCAACATTGGCTGTGATATGGCTGCAATAGTCTATTGTTAACGTTTAGAGTTAAAAAAATGTTCAATGTAAATTATATGTTAAGTGGACGGTTAAATTCTAATCTTTATAGAAAATGCAGAAGATATTTAAATCAAAGATCGAAATTGTCGCTTAGGCTTAAAGCAACAGTAACTGCTGTTGTAAGCACAAATCTTGAGTTAATTAGACTTGTTTGATGAAGTAGAGGAACATTAGTTCATCTGAAGAGAAAAGAAACTGAGTACTTACGTGTAATTCTGGAGTTAATGATGATGGAATTTCCTGTAGGAAAAGAGAATAAATTGTTTAACTGATGAAATTCCCTTAATGTAAACAGTAATTCAATAATCACCCACATTTGTAACATTGTTATACTTTTTTTAAGAAATCACGGAATTCATACAAAAAGTTGATCTTCTTCTTAGAGACACAGTTTATGGGAAAGTCTGCTTTTGTGCGTGATTCTATGACTTACACAATTCCTTCCTTTCTGAAATTATCACATCGGAAAGTTGCCTAAAATCCCAATTAATTCTTAATAAAAACTGCAAATCTTCAAATAGAATGCCAACTGAAGTGTCGGATATTCTCCTTTAACATAACCATTGTTCGTTTTGTTATTCAATGTTTTATGTGCGACCATTATAAACTTATACTAAAATATCGCTTTCTTGTAAATGAAGAGCAAAAGTAATGCCCGTTTAATAATTACAACACGATTTCTTGCTTAGCATATGTCTCTGAAAAAAAATCTTGTGAATGAAAATATTAGAGTATCCAGCGGATTAAGTTGGTACCCGTGAACTCCAGAAAGTGCAGCGCTAGGGATAAATTTATTTGTAAAATGCTACGAAAAAAGGCAAAGGTAACGAAGATGATCTCATACGCAGGTTAGGAATCTTTGAAAGAAAGAATGCCAGAAGCTAGATTGAGCTTGAAAAATTTTGAGACATCGTTTGCTATTTCGGCCGATTCAATTACGAGCAAAAAAATAAGAGAATTAGATGCTAGAGCAAGTCGTGCTTTGGATTCATATTTAAAATTTTTTGCGTTCCCCACAGAACGTTTTTGGGGGCTGCAAATGATAAATGAGCAATATTAAGTTATAACTAAAGAAATTGTTTATGTACAGACCGGAGGTGAAACTAAGATAATAATAAATGTAACATTTACTGTGTTTGTTTACCTAACTTAGAAAGAACTTGTACTTGAGAAAAGACCCGAAGGTCAGTGAAAACAGGCCATTTTAGAGGGGCTAATGTCTTAACGGTGAAGGAAAAAAGAGCCAGCTGTCCATGGAGATGATAACGAAGTCGTTTTCCTAAAATATCAATGTACACTTCACTGTCCTTTGATTTTCATTGAATACAAACAAAGGTGAAAAGGAAAGTGCCTCCCTCGTTTCAAGAAGTACTGACTGGCAGGTGAAAAAAAACATAGTTGCGAATACCCGAAAAATACGAAGTTATCTTTTCTAAGAATGTCTTTCTCAAACATATTTATATATTTAAAAATTGCTGGATTTATCCACTTCATGCATTTACATTTGAGGAGATAGTTGACTCAAAAGATCAAATTGTTTGTATCGTTTGAAACAAGCGTCTCTATCGATGTAAGTGAGAGACCAGGAGAGGATCATCAGTTAGAGCGTTAAAATCTACGCAAGTCCTGTTTTAAATCGTTGAGCTTTATGTAGATCAAAAGAATGACATTAAAATATTGATAAAATTTACCAATAATATATGAAACCAAAGACGAAAAGTTGGCGAATCTTTAAATTGCTTTCGAATTTTGATTAATATAGCATATGCTCCTAAACACATAAAATTTCATTTCACTGCTGATTATAAAACATTCTGGAGATGATGAAAAAATTAAACGATATTTAAAATAATTGTTGATTAAAATCCCTCCAACAATACAGTTCCTGGTTCTCGAGCAGTTAAGAAAAAAATATTACATTATGTTCCTTTATTCAACCAATCTCTTTAAGCAGCTAATTAATTACTAGGAGTATTCATCGTCTTTCATATGGTAAAGGATTAAATTATTTCAAACATTTAATAATTAATATTTTAACCTTAGAAGTGATGAATAGCCATACATCTTCTTCTTGTAAATTGGTCGTTAAATTTAATTACAAAAGCAACTCAAAATACTAGCTGATTATTTTAAATATATTTAGAATGGGAATAGCGTCTTGTACAATTTGGTATGGTTTCGCAGTGATATTTTTCTGAGAGCCAAAAAACATTTCCATCTAAACAGTTGCTTTGTGCTAAGAATTTTTCCTAAAACGAATAAATACGCCACTTTATATATTTATTTAATACCATGATAACGGTACCACTCGGTTTTTCCGCACAGAAAGGAGTACTTTTCATCTAATATAGTGAAGAGATTAGCAGTTCATATGTTTGTAATGGAAAAAAGTTTAAGAAAAGAATTAATTATTGGTCACGACTAAGCTGCTCAAAGAAAATTTTAAACTCCATATGCAATTCGAAATAATCAATTTCAAATGTGGCTTCAAATCGCACTATAAATACCATTTCTTTTTAGCGGAAGAATTTAATAATGTTATATTTCCTGCTGAAAATAAGTTTCCCCAAAAAGCGTTCTTTCATGCAAAACTTTTCCTCTGAAACATGTTAATATACATTGGCTGTTACACGATAAATAACGGACCAATAATGCATTTCGTGCCAGCCGATATACCATGTTATCCCTTTTAATAAACCAATCAGTTTCAACTGGTTTAGATCCGTTAATTAACAACCGAAAATACAACCACTCAAATTCTACACTTTAGGAATAATAATGATCCATCAGAAGAAGAAATGCAAAAGAGAAAAACTCTTAACTGCTCACCATTTGTGGTTCTCCGGGTATTCTTGTTCCTGCTTACTCCTCATAAGTGCCTTTCCACGATCACATAGAAGAAACTCCCAAGCAATAGAAGTGCCGAAAGGGAAGGATGTCAGAATCTGGAAAAATAGAAACGCTAAATTAATTCATTTGCGAATAGCAATGGGGTAATATTGTGTGGTATTATAATCTAGGGTATTATTGTGTTGTGCATATATAAATGCGAGCAATTGGCAAAGATAATGATTCATTTAGGATTATTGTTAAGATCATATTTAGCAGTAACGTGTTCTACATCATAACTATTACAGTAAAATTATTTTTATATTTTATTCAATTTATTAATAAGCACGACATACATAAAGAAATAATGGCTATATTTCAAATTGAGGGTACACTAAACGAAATCTGTATGCACTGAAATCAATGTGAAGTATAATTATTAAATGATTTCCGGCGTTCAAATGCGCTAATTCAGTTCAGTGTAAAAACAGAAAGAACTCAAAAAGAAAAACATGCATCTCTCACTTGCGCGCAGGTACCGAGATCGATGGAGATATTCATCAGAGGAACCGCCCGGCAATTAGGAGTTCCAGATTCAAGACCTTCCTTTCCCTTCCATTTCTTACACATCTACGAAAATCTTCTACAATGCATTACTTATCAGAGATAAAAAACGAAAATTCTAAGGAAACTATCCTTTGATCTTTACTTCCGTTTAAATTAAGTATTTAATAAAAAATGTCCCCAAAGGCAATTAAATATAGAATACTGATATAGGCCAGTTTCGAATACTAAATTCCCTCCATTTCTTCCACAACTACGAAAACCGTACACAATGCATTATTCATCAGAGATAAAAAGAACAAAAAGAAAATTCTAAGACGGCCATCTTTTGATGAAAACTTCCGTTTAAATTACGTATTTAATAAAAAAATTCCAAATTGAAATTAAATATAGAATACTGATAGAGGCCGGTTTCGATCCGTAAATCAAGCCACAGAAATATTGGAACTGGTTTAATTAGCTAAGGAATCCAAAGTCAGCTTGAAATTCAAATGTAGATTTCCGTTACGATGTCGGTCGGAAATATTTTCGACTCATTCTAGTTAAAAAACCCCCGAAAATTGTTTTCCACCTTAATACAGCAAATATTCGAGGAGTAAAAGTGGCATCGGAAAAATTCGAAGGATTACCTTGGGCTTTCGTCAAATAACGTCTCTCGAAGTTGAGGATCGTAAATTCATTTCTTTAATATAATTTGCGAGACAAGATAAAAAATAAACGTACATAGCTAAATCATCCGACGATGAATAATGGTAAGAAAATCATGAAGACGAGTCATCTGGATAGTATATCGTCCATAGTCAATCTTGAGAGTATTACGTAACGAAAAAAAAACATGTAAACTAATGATTGTCACAAAAATAACAACTTAAAAACTGTAACATCAATTATTGTCTTTAAACTAAGAATAAATTCAAGCAAGATTCATTTATGTTACTTACCGAAACTGGAGAAATCCCAGAGAAGTCCTGCGGCCATCTTGACGTCGGAAGATGTCTTTCCAACCCTTAATTTAATTATAAATAATTTAAGAGGTTCTAATTTGATAACTTACTATGTAAAACTTAACTTATGCTACACAATTACTAGATATAGAATCTACTAACCTCCAAGAAATTTGAATTCTAACGGTTTTTTATCGTAAAAATTCTTCAGCATGTCAGCACCAGGCGAAGTTTCTAGATCAACTAAAGTTTAAACCTAAAAAATCAACGGATCAACGAAACGGTGAGATCTGATTGGTTGTTAATTCTCGCAGTTACTTTTACTGTCACCACTCCCACTTTTCCCCCTGCCGGAGAAAGTTGTAACTTATAAGTAACAATAAGTTAGCATTAAATTAGAAATATATTTATTTAAACATATTATATGTTTAATTTAAAAATTATTGGAATACATTTCGTTCCTCTAAAACCTTGTACTTAAAATCGGCGTAAAATAGTTGATAGTTCCGTGTGACGTAATTATGACGTACGTCCAACTTATGGTATGAGCAACGGTACGAGAAACATAATGAATTCCAATCATTCAAATTATGAAACTATGCAATGTGATCTAAAAGAATTAATGCAATGACTACGCAATTAATAAATAAACATATGGTTAGTTGCTGTATTTTAATATCTTCCATATCATATGAGAAGCATATCAGATAATAAAATTTAATTTTTAGCATTTACTTAAAATTTTACATTTAGAACGTAAGGAAAATCAAGCTTTAAAAGTTTTGGAAAATAAATTATATTAGCGTGCATTGATTTCATAATACGAATTTTTTGATGATACCCAGATCTGGCATGATTCCAAGCAAGACTTCTGTTTAGTTACTATGTATTTAACGTAAGTTTAACTAAATACTTCGAATTCACTTTGAAGGTTTTATCAAGAAAATGGTAGATAAATTTATTACATACGTTTCGTACGTCTAAGTTACACACGTGATATATTTCTGAGTTGCGGGGATTCGTATTAATACAATAATGAGATAAGAACGGGAATAAGGATTTGAATATTTAAGCATTAACGTCATATGGCGGTCATTAAAATTAATCAATACAATATGTATATCAAAGAGATATGAGTCGTTACATCCAAGCTATCACACCGAATATTTCCATGAATTACATTCGAGTTAAACAAAGATTGAAATATTTTTTTATTAGAAATTTTAGGACACATCTTTTATTCGAAGCTTAAAAAATTCATTAGCCTTTGTGAACATCTCATTTTCTCCAAGAATAAGTAAAAACTATATACACTCAATACTATAAAGATAAATACATTTCATTTGCGGTATTTATTTAAACCATAGAAACAATTAAACCAGATATATTGAATAATTCAGATGCCACATGTCAAGAGACAATATTACTTTTCTATGTAGATTATTCATTATCCTTTCTCTTACATCTGTACTTTAGTATTTAGAAAAAGGCCAATTCGAAAATAGAATGAGGCTTACAAGGCAAAATGAGGGGGGAGATTCTTTGCGTTCTTTTCTCAATGAGCTGGAAATCATCCATGTCATCATCTTATGAAATACCTCTACAAATATGCACTGAAAACAGCTTTTCGACGTTTGGTAGGGAATGTACTTATTGTACATTTCTTTTTATCAGTTTTATTCATCAGTATAATCCATTTAGATGAGAAGGAGAAATACTTAATTGAAAATAGGAATGTAGAAAGAACGCAAAGAGAGAAATATAAAATGTACCGACATTACTGTCAAAGGCAAATAATAGTAAATAAAATAACGCTAAAGTATTATAGTAACTATCTCACAGAAGTAATACTAATTGTAAAATACATTGGCCATAATATTTATAACTATATATTGAATTTTATGAGTTGTAGGAACGAATGAGGTTTACCACGGCAGAAGAAGAATAAGATACTTTGACTTTATATTTCTTATTGAGGTAGGATTTTGGGAGTGCCAAGATAAAGTAGAACAATGAAACCATGAAAAAAATTGTTCATATAATTCGAAGAGGTAATAGATTAAAAATTACTCATATGTCAAAAATTAACTTTATCACTGCCTGATTAAGACAAATATTATTCAATAGTTAGGTATAATAGGGGATACGGGAATAAGGTAATAGTAGGGGATACATTTTTCCTATGAAATTCCATAAGATATTTACATTTGTTATGAAGATGGATTAGCATTGATTTCTATGAAATAAATACCTTTGAGTCAAACCAGTGAGAAACTGAGAATCATGAGGGTGATAATGCAAGCTAACTCATCGTGAAAATTGTATGCTTTATTAAGAATAATTAATGTAATGCTAAATGTAACTTTGTGAAATTCATGACAATATACACGGTGGAATAAAGAATACTTCAGTTATCTTTTAGTACTTAGTAATGTTCTTATTATATCCTCCCAGTTTTGTTCATGGTGGCGACAATATGAAAAGTATTGAGGTATTAGTGATGCTTGATCATTATAATAATATCAACCGAAATTAGAGCAAAATTTCGTGAACTTCCCACTCTTAGCATTCTGGCTCGGTGGACGTTTAACTCAGTCTTTAAACAAATTAAGTTACAGAGGTACTCAATGCTATTAATTTAGCATTAAGGTGAAATAAATGTGGAACTAAAAGATTCCCAGAGTACCACTCATTCTTCGGAACCTTTAAAATTAGCTAAATTAGCTTATAATTATGTAAATAATGTATACCAAGCTGAAGTTAGAAAGAAGAGATCATATGGTTCACAATTTCTATGGACATACTCTGTCTATTGCCTTACATTACCCAACTTAGATTGTATGTGAAATAGACCACAATATCCGTGTATTTCCTTGTTAGAATAATCATTCTTACCTTCCAATCCTATATAATTCCGGCTTGATAAGTATTAATGATATAAGTATAATAATTCGGCTTGATAATGCACGAAGAACCCAGTATTCATTAATCTCACACCGGAAGTTCATCCATTCAGTTGCAATGGCATCTTAACACTACCGAGTTAAAGACTTACGCAGAATTCCCCAGATTTAGTCCAGATCCATGTGAACACCTGCCTTCATAAGAACTCCAACTTAAGTAATAATTATTCAATCGATGACTATGCTCACTGCTACACTTCGCCATGCTTTTCGAAAAATCACCGATCATGGAGCTGAAACACACCTTTATCCAAAATGCACAAACACAACATGATATTTCACATACACTCACAGCACAAACTTAATGTGATTGATTTTTCATCAGATATCACTTTTTTAAGGCTTCTAAGACACATACCGATGGAAATACTTAAGGTTTTAAGTTCCTAGGTGTATGATCAATCTCTTCTTGAGGCAGCAGGTCTTGGCGTGTTTCCGCGCTTTTAAAGAGGATTATGGTCTTCAAAATTTTGACAAACGAAACCTGTTAGTCACGTCATGTGGCCTTCGAACTTCTCAGTACTTTGTCTCGCTAAGTGGACTGTGTTCAAAATGGCACCGTTTACATTTTTCTGTGGGTTTCAAATTTAACAAAGGTGAAAAGGAGTTAGTGTAGACTGGATTCAGCTTTACATTCAGTGATATAATTGGAAAAAGTGTGAGTGGAAATAAAAGGATCATGGTGGCTGTGGTGCATTACTTAATCCGAGTATGGAGCACATGTAATGGCGTCGGTAACTTGAACATGTCCTTCGCGAATATTAAAATCGTTTGTGCGAGAGAAGATAATAAGTCTGTAGAAGGCCTCGTAGAGAAGTGAAGAAGCTTTAAAATCGGATTTCTTCGCAGCTGGACAAATAACGTAAGATGTACGGGCTTTGGAAGTGTGCTTTTAAATTTTCATGTATTCGGACGCAATAATCTGAATTAAAATTGAAAGGAACCAGAATAATTCTCAATGGTAAGTTATTTATTGCAATATTATTGGGAAGATTAGTTCGAAGAATATCCAACGACGTGCTTATAGAGACAAGACGAATAGCGTTGGCCGTGCTGATTAGGGAATCCAAAAAGGGACTAATGATTCACTTTATTTGAAAACTTAGAATTAGTTTCATAGTTTTAATAATGAATACGCTGAGAATAACAATACAGTGTTAATGCCCAAAATGATTTCTCTGGATCATCTCGAATTGAAACATCTCGTATACGTTTTCCTGTGCTGCCCCATCATTTCTTTTTTTATTAATTCATCTTCAGTCCTTTTCCTTTCGGACTGTAAATTTATATTTTGGCGGTAGAAGTCGGTAGAAATTTTTTTATCACTAGCTTCAAAATACCTGATGAATCAGTAGTGAAAACGTGTGTAAAAGAGAGAGAAATATCGAGAGATTGCAGTAAAAACGATAAAATGGTAATAATTGATTTCAAATGCTGTATCTTTGCAATCTTTCGTGGAGTGATTAGGATTTAACAATATTTAAATCAATTTTATCGTAACTAATATTTCTATTGTAAAATAATATCGATTAAAATTCCGTAGACATTTTAAATATTTCATTACCTGCTATGAATCACATAGGAGATGGAAGATATTAAAATACAGCAACTAACCATATGTTTATTTATTAATTGAGTAGTCATTGCATTAATTCTTTTAGATCACATTGCATAGTTACATAATTTGAATGATTGGAATTCATTATGTTTCTCGTACCGTTGCTCATACCATAGGTTGAACGTAAGTCATAATTACGTCACAAGGAGCTATCAACTATTTTACGCCGATTTTAAGTACTAGGTTTTAGAGGATCGAAATTTATTCCAATATTTTTTAAATTAAACTTATAATATGTTTAAATAAATATATTTCTAATTTAATAACAATTTATTATTACTTATAAGTTACAACTTTCTCCGGCAGGGGGAAAAGTGGGAGGGGTGACAGTAAATGTAACTGCGAGAAATAACAACCAATCAGATCTCACCGTTTCGTTGATCCGTTGATTTATTAGGTTTAAACTTTAGTTGATCTAGAAACTTCGCCTGGTGTTGACATGCTGAAGAACTTTTACGAAAAAACCGTTAGAATTCAATTTTCTCGGAGGTTATGAGAATTGAAATCCAGTAATCGTGTAACATAATTTAAGTTAAACTTAATAAGTTTTCGAATTAGAACCTCTTAAATTATTTATAGTTAAATTAAGGGACATAAAGACTCCTTCAGACGTCAAGATGGCCGTGTGACTTCTCGGAGATTTCTTCAGTTTTGGTAAGTAACATAAATTAATCTTGATTGAATTAATTCTGAGTGTAAAGACAATCATTGATGCTATAGTTTTTAAGTTGTTATTTTAGAGACAATCGTTAGTGTACATATTTTTATCGTTATGTAAGACTCTCACGATTGACTACAGATGATTTACTATCCCGATTATTCGTCTTCATGTTTTTCTTACTATCATTCATCGTCCCATGATCCAGTTATGTATGTTTATTTTTTATCCCATCTCCGACAATTTATATTAATGAAATGAATTTACGATTCTCAACTTCTAGAGACTTTTTTGACTAAATCCCCAGGTAATCCTTCGATTTTTTCCGATATAACTTTTACTCCTCGGATATTCGCTATATTTAGGTTCAGAATAATTTTCGGAGATATTTTTACTAGAGAGGGTCGAAAATGTAGTCCACCGCCATCTTAACGTAACGTCCACCGCCATTTCCGTTACATTTGAATTTCAAATTTACTCAACATTCCTTAGCTACTTAAAGCAATTCCAATATTACTCTACTTTGATTAACGATTCGAATCCGGCCTGTATAAGTATTCTGTATTTAATTTCAATTTGGAACATTTTTTTATTAAATACGTAATTTAAACGGAAGTTAACATGAAAAGATGGCTGTTTTAGAATTTCTTTTTTTCATTTTTATCACTGATGAATATAGTATTGTGTTCGGTTTTTGCAGTTGTGAGAGAAATGGAGGGAAATGGATGGTCTTGAACCCGGAGCTATTATATACCGTGGGACTTCCTAGGGATTTCTTCAGTTATGGTAAGTAACATTAATTAATCTTATGCATATTACTTTTAGTCATCCTTCGTTTCGACTTTAAAGTTAATTAGTGAGCTGTTGATTATTATTCACGTAACCATTGTTAGGTGTATTCTTAGGGAATATAGTTATTCGTGACGAGTGCTACTCTTATAAGGATCTGCGATTTCTACTACTACATTGCTCATCTTATATGACCATGAATACTTTTATTACTGAGCAACTAATTGCAGTTATGTCTAATTTTATCCAATTATATTTTATCCAATATATTATATACTGACGATATTTTAAACTTGAAGTCACCAGTCTCAAGTTCTAAGGACAATATCCGAAGAAAGTTTAAATTAATGCTTCTATAGCTTTCCGTGACCGGTTTAAACCTTTATTTATTGGCTGTTTAGATCCAGAATAGATTTAACTTTTATTTTTCTATTTTTAGCTTTTTCTGTCAACCGATATTTCGATGGAATTTTATGTTTGAATTTTGAAGTTTAACTTTGCGATTAGTTGTTAATCAAATCGATGTCATTATTTCTGTTTCTAAAATGTGATTCCAATTCCAGCCAAACCTGTACTTTATGTTTAATTTCAATTGAGAAATTATTTTCATGGAACTTGTTCTTTTAATCGCAGTTAAGATTGCTATAAATTACACATAATGATCAAGAAGAGTTTCGCAAATTACAATTAAAAATTCAGTTGCGCCATGAAGTGGTAAATATCATTCTAATTTCCAGTAGAACTTATAGCGCAAGTCATATTTCTGCGACATTTAGAGATTATGAGTTGTGTTTTGAACCAAATATGTAAAAAATTTTGCATTTTAATTTGAACATTAAAATTCGGAACAACTCTTAGCATATTTCTTTAGTTTTCAATTATTTTTCATTCATAATATTATATATAAGACGAATCTGATTTTTTAACTTTGAAGTTCTCACTTATTTAAATTCACAATAGCGTGAGTTTATTTTCAACGGATGGCTTAGACAGTTTCAAGGAAGTCACTAAGAAGATTCTTATATCTGATATTTTGAGGAAATCTATTATGAAGTTTTCTTCGAGATAATGATTTTTGGGTGATGTTCAAGGTGTAATACAATACTTAACGATTCTCTTACCAGAAATTGGGTACTGAATTTCAATAGTTAACTTAATATTTACTGTTTTTCAAACAAATCTTTTATTGATTTACTAACACATCTTTATTATTCATATTTGTTTGGATCGAGTTTCCAAACTCATCTCAGTTCAGAAAAAACGATAACTATAGTACGTACTCTAAGTATTCCTCTTTTTCTTTTTGCCTTTCATGCTTGTTAATCAACTTTATAAATTACGAATAAATCTACCGTAAGGATGTCTACCTGGAATTGGATATTTTTTAATTTGGTCTTAACCAAAATCCTGCTTATTTGAATTATCATCATTGGCCAATACTTCATCTAACAAATGTACAATACGGTATCACCTAAAATTAAATTCACTATTCATTAATAAATTAATCTTCTGTTTCTAATCCAGATCCAGATAGTAGCATGCTTTCCTCCTCGGCAATTGTTTTACTTCTAAGTTTCTTCTGCTTGATACGGAAGAAGTTGAGGATTACCGGAGAACCAAAATTGGTGAGTAATTCAAAAGCAATATATAATATTTTATTTACCGATTAATAATCTCTATTCTGTTTTTACATTAAATATATCTAGTATACATTCTGTATAAAATGTATTAATATTAAATTTAGAAAATCTGAGTAGGTTATCAGTGAAAACGAAGGGTTGCATTGGTCTCTTCTGTCCCCCACAACATTCTACTTATATCAATTCGTAGGAGACGAAGCGATTAAAAGGAGAGAACGGCTAACCAGCAAATAGTTTTCTGGCAAAAGAAAATAATCCTAAATTATCTTTCGAATGAAGTTAATTAATATTTTCTAATTTCTGTCAAGAACAAGAAACGTCATTTTTGTTGAGATATTAATCTAAAAGTAATTTAGATAACGTTTAATTTTTGGTCATTAGCTCTCGATTATTTTATAATAAGCAGTGTAATGACAATCAATTTATGATGTCGATATTATAATAAGTAGCGTAATGACAATTTATGAGTTCAGTTTTCTGATGCATCAAGTGAATATCAACTCTCGTTACTGTCGATGATGAATTTCCTTATATATTCCTATTTAAGAAACTCAAATCGTGACATCAAATGTTTCCATGAATAATTAATTCGTTACGATCTTTTTAGATTGTTCCATCAAATTTTTTAGCAGGAGAAATGTTTTGGTGTCCTCAGGATTTTCTTTTGTCTTGTTTATTTTGGACCCCTCGTAAGTCACTTTTCCTCTTATTCACTCCCTATTCGTCATAAGACACTTTCCTTTTTGCCTTTATTTACAATCAATGAAAATGAGAGGCAATGAAGTGTACACTGATATTTTTATTGACTTTGTTATCATCCAAGGACAGTTGGCTCTTCCTTTCTTTCACTGTAAAGACATTAGTCCCTCTTAAATAGCTGTGTTTTCACTGACCTTCGAGTGTACATCCAAGTTCGGCTTTCTCCTAAATTACCGTAAATACTACATGTATTATTATTCTATTTTCTCCTCTAATGTGTCCATAAATATTTATTGTGTTTTAACTTAATATCGCTCATTTGTATCACTTGCAACCATGCTTAAATATACTGCAGGGAGTCTGAAAATTCATATTTAAGAGTGTGAATGTACCGTGTTTATACTGGATGTTTTAGCGAGATTTTTCATTTCAACTAGAGTTCGAATCTTATTGACTAATGTCGGATTCGTATTGTGATATGGTGTGTCCGTTTGCTATTCGTTAAATTCGTAAACAGGAAGTTGATTATTTCGTCTCTAGCTTATTATCGTCAGCTAGTACAAACATTCAGAAATTTATAATCAGAAACTTTTAGATCAAATATTCTTTTGCGATTGTAGTCATTTTCGTGAGTTAACAAGTTTTGGTGAAGTAGATGGTTCGGAAAACATTTCAATCGTCGACATACTGATGGCCGTCTGGCACCAATTCCTAGAAAGGACAGCTAACACCTTCTGGGAACATCCCTCCGAAACTCTTATCAATTAACAGCGGATTCCAATTTATTCTCTTTCAAATAATAGTATTCTTACATTATATGTGCCATGCAAATTTCATTACGACCTAAAATTATATTGACTTAATACTTTTGTTAAGATTCTATTGTATTCTCACGCTTGTTTGACAGATGGTTAGCAATAATTGTTGATGGTTAACGAAATTCGGAGTACAATGTTTTCTTCGTAGTAATCTAACTTCACTAACTCCTCGCATTTTATGATGTAATACTCTCATTCACTAGATATTTATCGGCCTGAAGAATTCATACAGAAGAGAATTGGGTAACTCAAAGGATCGCGCACTACAGTAGATTATTTCATGAATTGTGTCCCTGAAGAGAAGTTCTGAAGGCTTTCGTGTAGATTCTGATTATTACTTACTGATGAGAAAGTAAAAATGTATAACATTGTAACAATTGTCGGTAAATGTTTAAAAGATTTGGGAGGATATGAAGGGAACTCTACCTATTAAAGAATTCGTTCTCTTTTTCCACAGGAAGATCCGTCATCATTAACTTCAGAACTACACGTGAGTACTCAGTTTCTTTTCTGTTCAGATGAACTTACATAGAGGATATTAATACAGGTTTTGTGCCTACAACAGCAGTTATTGTTACATTAAGCCTAAGCGACAGTTGCGATCTTTGATTTAAATATCCTCTGCATTTTATGTAAAGATGAGAATTTAACCGTCAAGTTAACATTTAATTTACATTCAATAACTTTTTTTAACTTAAAACGTCAACGATGGATTATTGCAGCCATATCACAGTCAAATGCTGCAATGAATTTGACAACAGTTATGAGTAGTTTTCTTAAGAAGTGCACCATAGATGTACTAACCACCTGCTCTGTAGGGGGCGTGGGGAAGGCATTCCCTACAAACCTAGCCTACTCTTAGGCCTACAGTCGCAGGCATCTATTTCAGGGGCCTTTCTTTCACCTTCTTCTGCAGGGGTGAGGTAACTAAGCACTCACTTCTCACCTGCTCGTTCTTTCTGTCTATGAGGTCGGAGCTTGTCCTTGAAGTTGTGGCAGGGGGCCCTCTAGGCATAGAGGTGAACCCTATAGCACGTCACAACGGCCTGGAGGGTCCACTTCTTAGGGTTTTTAGGGTTTCCTCCCAAATCCCCCCCTTCCCTCCCTCATCGGCGGAGTCATCGGAGAACCACCGTTAGCGACGGTGTGTCGCGCCCAGGAGTAAGTTTTGATGTTGGTTAAAGTAAAGAGTGTGTGAGAAGAACCAGGAGGAATTTGTAAATGTTATAACGATTAAGAAAAGGTCAAGCAGCCAGTTAGGAATGCTGTTATCATTTCACAGGTTTTAATTTTCTTCTGGGTTTCGCGTTCACGAATCTTTTAAGATACAAACACATGGGAGAATTCAAACTATCAGTAATTTAAGAAAATATTTTCAAGCGGAGCACTTGAGCAAATATGGAGATTGAGAAAATTGCTAGCATTTTGCACGATATCTGAATACACCGCATTTAAATCTTACTCAGATTTTACTAACCAATCTTAAGAAAATTATCAATTTCTGTTAAGAGAAAACAGGGATTCCATTCACATACTTTACGCGGAATTCATTTAGACTTCAGTCTTTTTTTAAAATTAGTCTTTATTTCGAAGTATTTATGAGACTTATAAAGTAAGAGTTGCGTTTGGAAATTGAATTTTATCTTCGTTGTACGCACTACATGACAGCAAACTAGAAACCCAACTTGCCCAATTAAACGAATGCAGTTCATCTTCACTGTGAATTAATGGAATTACGGTTCTATGGTACACTAGTTTATTGATTAAGAAAATGACACGTTCTTGAGGATCCGACTCTAATGATTAGCTAACCACCATTCTATTATAGCATTTAATTTTATTCATTACTTTCCTTCACATCGGAACAGTAAAGGACAAATAAGTATTGTTTAATGACTGTAATTAATTATTAAAAATGACGGTAATTATTAAAAATGACGGTAATTATTAAAAATGACGGTGGTTATTAAAAATGACGATGTATACCTTAACATTATTAATAAGGGATATAACTCATCTTAACTGACCGAGAGATTTAACGGCATGTTTACATAGAAAGACGAGACGCAATACAGCAATATTTCAGTTTACATAGTCTATATTCCAATAATTGTGGGATATTTCAAGTTTAACATCACAAGATTATAATCGTTTTTTTCCTTTACTTGATTTATCTAGTTGGATGAACCTTAATACTACCTAGAAATAAATTAGTCGGTGTTTTTAAATTCTGAATTTTTCCCAAAACTGAAGGAAAACAAGTCACTCATCATGGATAGATAGTTCTATAAGTTTCTGGCTATATTGAAATGTATTTACGGATTAAAACTACACCATAGCCATCAGAGTACTTAATCTAAATTTTTGTTTTTGAAAGATTGCTTCCTTCCAAATTAAGTGTTAGATGGAAGAAGAGACAACGTTGTCTCAATCTCGCCCCGCAATAAAGACGTGTTATTATTATTATTATTATAACACTCTAAACTCTATTCGATTTCTATTCTAAATTTCACGAGAAATTAATATTCCGAGAAACAAAATATTAAATTTAGAAAGATGAAGATTATATTTTGAAATGAAAATTAAATGAGAATCTATATCATAATCATCGGTTTCCAGCGACCACTAATTTTGGTAAAATTTTACGGAAGACAAAAGATATATGGAATCTCAGCTGTAACAGATTTCTTAATGAGGTAACTATAATAGCATTTATGAATATGTATATATATGTATATATATATATATATATATATATATATATATATATATATATATATATATATATATATATATATATATATATACATACACGATGGCAATTATAAGTATCATAGAAAATTCCTTATTCCTAACTTAGTTAGTTAACTATATTTACTTTTAATGATCCTCTTAATGTTTATCAAGTTACATTCGAACATTTTCCGGAAAAAGCCTTCTATCAAACTGTCACAACCAAAAATACACCTTTTGAATAATTTATAATGACTTTTAAACTTTTATTGAGAAAAGGATCCATGTTTTCACGCATTCTAATATATCTAATGCCATCGATGGCTGAAATCATAATAAAAATCACCTTCAAATGTGATTCTGAAGTACCATATTTCTTCATGCATAAATAAGTTTCGAATGATTTGGGGTCTAAAATCAGGGTTCGTCTTATAAAATTGTCGTAGATTTACGTTAAAAACTGCTACGGTATTCTAGGGAGACCACCGCGTGGTTGGACGTCGTTGATAATAATTTTTGCGTTATTTGTTTTTAGCGATTTCTTTATTTGGTGTTATCCTCTCGAACTTATTAAACTACGCTTAGAGAGTTATTTACATTAGTTACTAGTTCTAAATTCAGGTCCTAAAATAAAGGATCACCTTATGAAAAGGAAATAATGCATATCGGCGATGGATAATTTCACAGCTCCTCCAAAAATCTATAAATCCAGTACAGTCGTTCAGGGTAGTCCTCACCTTATGATGTGAAATTGTTTTGATCACAAGTATATATCCCTTAAATAATATCCCTTTTATCCATTATATAATATCCTTTTTATCTGAACGTACTCTGTCCGGAGTATTGTTTGTTAAAGATTGCTTCCAATTGACTTTCAATAATCGGAAACGTAAATATTCCTTTAAAAATTATACATTAAATAAAAAATTAGGTTAATCTCGGAGAGCCGATAAGGTAACGCGTTCACCATTGGTGCAACGGTTCCATGGGGGAGCCAATGTGGAAATCGTCTCATTTGTCATAAATTCAGCTAGTTTGGTATGAATATAAACGACAAAATACAAAAATTATGAATTTTGACAAAAAGAAAGAAGTTAACAAAAGCGATTGATGGTGGAAAATGTGATCAGTTGAATCAATTCCCTCTCTTGTTTAGTGTCATTTGTTAGAATGAAAGGTGCACATATATAAAGTATACCCAAGAATGCTTTCATGAAATATTGAGATGGGAAGGATTTCTAAAGAAAGTAATTGAAGGAAGAAGGGAAAAAGCAGAGGAGAGGAGAAAAGCATTAGGTGTTGAACGATTAAAGTGGCGGGATAAAGCAACAAGAAATTAAGGGAAGGGTGTTGATTTGGGAATTTTTGGGTACATGAATCTGCCATTAGCCACTCTTTATGGTAAACCATCAGTTTTAGGGCGTTCCAATCATTGTCCAGTAACAATTGCAATCATTCCTTCATGTTCATAGGCAGTAAAAACCAATAAGACACTTTTCAGGGGATTGAGTGAAAACGTGTTATAAGCAGGATAGCGTTTTAACTGGGATTTGGCAACTTTTTCTTGCTCATTGGAATGACCTTTGGGCCTTTGAGTAATATGCGATTATTTTTGTATTCGAGAAAGAGACCGTTCAATGACGTAGTCGGCTTGCCGATAGCTTTTCGACATCTTATGGATTATATGTATAAGGGGAAGTCAGCAAATATAATCAAATTTCTTATAAAATAAGCGATATACTCCTTGAATTCTAATCAAGCCAATCATGTAATTTTACGAAGAAGAAAGTTCGCAACACTATATTTTCTAGATGTTTATTTTCGAGGAATAGTTTCGCGTGCATGCTGAAAACATCAAACGAGATATTAAATGCACATCAGAAAAGGTGCTTACAAATAAACTCGTGGAAACTGCGAAGTTGTTTACTCTCTTCTCCTTCATGGCTTTCCACAAGGGCACGCCTTATCATACTGATTTACGTTACTAGCTGAGGTGTCCATTGATTCTCAACGTAAAAATAGAATGAGGTCGTATTATATTGCAGTTAACATTCTTCTTTATTAAGATAATTTAACGTTACTCATATTAGCTTAAATAAATAGAACAGGTTATCCCGTACAAAAATTTTGAATCCTCTAAAGTTTCTCACAATTTAGATCCGAATTCTAACAAGGAGAGACCCTCACTTTTGTCCGGGGATTTTGATGAAACTTTTTGTGGTGGTGCATAAAGTAGAGTAATGAAATAGTGTAACGGCGTTTCTCTGAATGGGCCTTAGTTTCGCTGCAATAATTAATTGAAAATTGAAAATCTGAGTATAGGCAACCCCGCATTACACGCCCGTACTAGCCGAATCTGCAGGAAATAACACGTTTTTTACTAATATTTTTAACTTAATTTTCATTTTCGTTTTTAATTATTTTCCTTGTTACTTACTTATGGACTAAATAATAATAATAATAAATAGATTTAATCAATAGTCCCATTAAATAACCTTCGCCAGCGCTATTTCTTCATTTACGGTACTTAACGACGGCTATCCTAGGAGCACAAAAAGAACTTGCATTCGAACGATTTCGGATTTCCTATTCAATAGAAAGCGACTGCCTTCTAATGTTTAATAATAATCACTAGGTGCCTCATAGTTGTTTGTTGAATTATAATCGTCTCCGACCACATATATGCAGATAAATCCCTAGCTAACGGGAAAAAATTTAAAAATATTGTGGTGGTATCATCAAAATGGGGGAAATTGTCTACAGAGATATATCAGGGCTTCCTAAGAAGTGTAGTAAAACCATACGTGGCGACTAATCGTTTTCTTTTGATAGTTGATTCATGGGGAGGGCAGACAAACTCTGCAATTTATGAAGAAATATTTATTGATGACGAAAATATTCCGACGTGCACAGTAAAAATCTTACCACCATACCATACGAAATGCACACCAATATGCCAGCCTTGTGATGTGTATTTTTACAGGCAAATGAAGATTTCCATTTCCAGGTTACAAAACTGTAATTATCTAATTCAAGAGAACCGCGAGATTAGTGCCCGGGAAGACAGCATTCGTATACACTCACTTGCGCATTTTCAACTTTCATCGCCGAAATTCAGAGACATGTTACAATATGCATGGTACGCATCAAAACTAGCGGAGGAAAGAAGTTTTTTCCAGAATGTGCGTCAGGTATGCTTCCCAGATGAAGTGCAAAGAATGAATTGTGATTGTGGAAGGCAATGCTTTGTAAGATGCTCATGGTGTAGAACCTTTATATGTTTCTGTTGTTTTTATAACAACTTTCATCCAAATAATTGTAAAAAGACTTAAATTTTCCCATTTGCAAGCAAAGATTAAAAATTTAACATCCATATACCATTATTATTTTACCGCTCATTAGAATAAAATAAAATAAAAAGTAAATTTAAATTCTAGGAGGTTTCTAAAATTACTCGTCACCATCGGATCGTTTCGTATATTGAAAGGAAAGCAATCATAAATATATTGCTTCATGCGCTATATCGTGTATGATCTTGTAAATATTACGTATATGGCATCATTTCAATTATCATTTTACAGTTATCCGAGGTACTTTAAATTTTTATTGTATTTTTACCTTTTATATTGAATTGTTGAAATAGTTCATTCCTTCTTAATAGCCATTTACATACTCAAAAGGAGAATACTACTGGAAATATACGAAATATATTTTAGCATTTACCTCATAGATTTATCTCACACTTTTATGTGTTTTACGGGCTAGATATTTTCCAGGATTTAATATTTTGACGTTTGTATACCAGGAGTTCTATTTCTTGTATTACTATTGCATAGAATTTGAAATTTTTGTGATTTTGAATTGAAAGATACATAATTCTGTCATTTCTTCCGCCGAAGTTGGAAATTGTAAATCTAATATGAAATTAAAATCTCCTTAAATGTCTCAATTTGCTTGCTCCTTTTGTTGCAATTTATACCCAAAAGCTTATTCATTATTGAAACTGATAAAATTTAAGAACACAATCAACATTTCCTCTCCTGATAATTGAAGATGGATAAAAATTATTTGTATATTTGTATAGAAGTAAATGATATTAGGAGAAGTCACTCTCCAGTCATAAGCATTGCGGCACCACTCATGGGGAAGTAAGTTTCTTTCCAAATATCTATCAGTATTCGTTTCCAATAGAGAGACGTTTACCTTCACAAAATTCTAGTTGCTTCGATATATGTTGGCTTGAGTTTTGTAGAGGTGAGGTGACGAAATAGAGGTGACGTCGAGTAAGACATTAATTATGGAAAGTTTCCCGTTAGCTAGGGATTTATCTGCATGTATGTGGTCGGAGACGATTATTATTCAACAAACAACTATGAGGCACCTAGTGATTATTATTAAACATTAGAAGGCAGTCGCTTTCTATTGAATAGGAATTCCGAAATCGTTCGAATGCAAGTCCTTTTTGTGCTCCTAGGATAGCCGTCGTTAAGTACCGTAAATGAAGAAATAGCGCTGGCGAAGGTTATTTAATGGGACTATTGATTAAATCTATTTATTATTATTATTATTTAGTCCACAAGTAAGTAACAAGGAAAATAATTAAAAACGAAAATGAAAATTAAGTTAAAAACATTAGTAAAAAACGTGTTATTTCCTGCAGATTCGGCTAGTACGGGCGTGTAATGCGGGGTTGCCTATACTCAAATTTTCAATTTTCAATTACTTATTGCAGCGAAACTAAGGCCCATTCAGAGAAACGCCGTTACACTATTTCATTACTCTACTTTATGCACCACCACAAAAAGTTTCATTAAAATCCCCGGACAAAAGTGAGGGTCTCTCCTTGTTAGAGGCTCACTCAGCTCATTAATCATGACAAGTAACCGGAGAAAATAACGATTTGAACATAAGGGTAATACACATATATACGAAGTAACGTTGAATTATGCAATTTTTCATGATCAAGAATACAAGCTCGACGTTATTTAGGAATACAGATAACAGAAATCTTAAACGGGAAATTTTAGTTGCTCCGAAAGATACGGAGGAGAAGGTGCTTTGGAGACGGAGAAAGAAAAGATTATTATATCTAGATAATTGCGACAAGTAATAAATATAATTTTAACTCTTGAGTACAACTTCACAGTATCATCTCGCTATTTGAAAGAAAATATTGATATGTATATATATTCCTTTTTCTCAAGTAATGCTCATCCAAAAGCAATGCAAAATCGATCATCTAGTACGAGGGAGGGATATTGCATTTACTTGAAAATACACGCAGCGATTGAATTTTTCGGAAAATTCTATCACGATTCAATGAAACCTAAAAATTATAGCCTATGATAAAATAAAATTGTGAAGTTTTACTAGTGTCAGCGACAGCAGAGGATAATTAGAGCAAAGAAAGCGTTCAGGAAGCCGGAAAAATCATATTGTACGTTTATAATTCCACAAATGATGTATAACTTAAATAAAACCGAGTGCCATAAAGAATTGCAGGGATTTAGAATTTAGAATTAAAATTATAAAAATATATGTAGACGAAATACCCCTGAATTCCTCTAAATCGAAAGCTAAACTTTACCTCCCTGAGAGAGGTTAGACTGGGTCAGTTGAAACACGTAACAGGTTAATGATAAATTGTTTACTGGACAATATGTAAAATTAATGTCTAAGACGTTTGGTCAAAGCTGAGGGCTGATTGTTTCAAAAGAATTTACTTGTGCAACTTTAAAAATATTTGTGACAGTATGTTACAGTATATTGTATACTTAACATATTGTCTAAGTTTAACGGAGAAGATTTATCTCCTTAAATATTGAAAAAAATTGTGGGGTATGGAGTATAACTTCTGACATTCAAATCCTCCGATACACCAATTTCAGATTTTTTAAACCATTTTTCGTGGTTAAAATACCTATATATTTGTAATGACTCGCACAGAGCAGAGGGAAGTAAAGCGATATTCCGCCAGTTTATAACCGCGATATTATTATTAGTATACATTTGCTTTTTTTATTATATTTTGCTATATTTGCTTTTTCAAAATTATCAAGTACCGGTGATGTATTATTATTTCTTAGTATTATCGTTCATTCAATCAAAATTTCATGCATATAGTTTGTTTGTAATGCAGAGAGCAAAATCTAAATAAATTCATAAAAATGTTATTAATAGTACATTTTATAAAATAAACATTTAATAACGTTGGAGTTATCCTGTTGGACATTCCCTGTGTTGGCAATGGAAATTGGACTTAATGATATTATATGTAGATACCACTTAGCATCAGCTAAAGATTTTTGTATGCGTAAACTTAACGTAGGATTATGAATAACCAATGTTATTAATGCAAAAATATCATGTATTGATTAACTTGTAGCTTTATGACATGTAATGTGCCGCTTACGGTAGCATTTCTAATCACGTCTTGGGCACTATCGAATATTCTTAATTATGCTGTACTCCCATCAAGCGTTGCCACCCGGCTAATAAACCAAATTTCAGCATAAGACATAAGTAAACATATTCGATATTAAAACTTCACAGAACTATTCCTGGAACATTGTTTTCCTGAATTAATGCTTAGTTGGAATTTCTGACTCATGATAATAATAAGAAACGGACGATCGCTTTATATATATCGAAAGCTTTGTCCATCTTAAGTCCCAATAAAAATAATAATGAGAATGCACTTAAATTTTAAAGGTTAAAGATATGAACTGAGGAAGAAAGTTTGTGAGGAAAAGTATAGAGATAAACGGCGTAACAGCATGAAAGTAGGCATGAGAAAGGCCAGGTGTCTCTCGAGGAGAAGAAATTGATCATAGAGTTGCTAGGTGAGGGAAAGTAACGGGAAAGGGACTTGCTATTGGATAAGGCTTATCTCTTCCAATGCCCCTCTTTCTGAATTCTTGTTGACCCAGACGCTTTATATAGGTAGCAGACGTCCTTCCTTCTAAGTTATAGGCGTCTCACCATTCGTACGAAGATAACGGAATAAGTCGAAATTGTGAAAGGAACAGACATTTGTTTGCTCTCCGTTAAGGGAAAATTTCCTTTGAAAGTAGCAACAGATTCCCCACAAATAATACTTCATCTGCAGTGTTATTGGGAGGCCACATTGAAACTGAATTGCCTGGAATAAGAGGTCATTCTTAATACATATCGTTCCGTTAGTAGCGAATCAATTAGGTTTGATCGTCAATTTATGAAAGTACCGCGCCGCTCGGTGGAGGAATGTTTAGCGTGTAAACATTCTAACACTAAGGTCCCGGGTTCGAGTCCTGGCTAACCGGACTTTTCCGGGCTAGGGCATGGATGTTTATGATCGCCATATTTACGATATGTGTGTGTGCATTAATATAATAATAATATATTGGAGGAAAACTGTTTCCGTGACAGAAATAAACAAGCATACGATTCAAATCAGAATCAAATTAAGTCTAAAACGAGCTTTTTGCCTCTAATTTATGTTGCTTCAGAAGTTTTTTCCAGAAATAATGAAATAAAAAATTTTAAACTAAATATGATTTAAGTGGAAATAATATAAGAGAGCCGTCGATGGTGAAAATAGAGATCTCAGAGTTTTTCTCTGACTATTCAATTCCTTATCGTTAAATCTTGGTATCAATTCAAAATTTAAAATGAAAGGAAGATTTTTTTACACCAAAAATTTTCTACATTTCATTTTTTAACATTGATTTTAATAATTAATTTAAAAATTTTAAACGCCTCAAGGGGACATTTAGCGAATCAAATGGAATTGTTAGTAATGAAAGTTAACACATTAGACAACTGCTAATGTACATACATATATAAAAACGTATTACATGAATAAAGTTATTCGAGCAAGACTGAAGATAGGCCTAGTGAGTAAAATTTGGATACAAACGAATAAGTTCTTCAGCATTATCATCAAGTCGCATGACACAATGCTTTAAGGCAGATGTAAGAAGCGGTTTATTAGTCTCAATCTCGCCGTTATATAGCTGTTAAGTTATTATCATTATTTTTTATTATTACTACCTTTTACGTAATTTTCCATAACTGACCGAATAATGAATCATACATCATAGGATATCACCTTACTTCCTGAATTTGTCTTTGACCATAAGCTAAATGATCTTTCTGAACACTTTACTCTAATCAACAAAATCCATTAGCAAAGATACCCTAACTATTGAACCTCGAGCAGCGTAAAATATTAATACATGATAAGGAATGGCACGAACGAAGAGACCTCCCTACGATATCAGGTCGAGTAAATATAATAACTTTATCTGCTTCTGCTTCTATTTTACCTTCTAAGTGTGATATCGTGTGGCCATCATGTAGTTATATTTAACATTAATTACACCTGCGAATTCAGTGGAATGATTCCGCATGCTATCCATGCTCCGAAGACCATTTTTCTGACACCAAAGGCGCACGAAACACGAAATGTTTGCCCTCTCTGACACTAGAGAAAACAAGAAAAGATGAGGGAGCACGTAGACGAAGAAATCGCCGGATGCCGCAGAAGTTTTGGGGCGAATTATTTTATTTCCTCCCCTTATCCTCAGAGCAAACATATAAATACATATGCCGAGAGCAGGTTAGCTGGAGATGGTGCAGAGGAATTGGGAAAGAGATCGGGTTAAAGGGTAAGGAGGAGCAAGAGGATGGCCCATAAGCACGTTCCAGATTTACTGAAGCGTCGGCGGAAGCAACCATTACGGATACGATATCTCTACGCCATTCATATACCTCAACATCCCACCCATACGCTGAACTTCCCCTTCTATCCTAGCTCCAAATCGGAGGGGCCTCAAGCCCTGTTTGTTCAGTGCTCCTGCTGAGGATGGAGATAGCGGCAAGAATCCTCCACAAACCTCATCCCAAACCCACTCATAATTCTTCCTCCCGCGCTACTAGATTTCGTTCATGCTGTTTGTCTTCAAAGGAGAAAATAATACATCACTCAGTCGTCACGATCACAAATAACTTCCAAGAGAACGTAACGAGAGAGTAGTTTATGAGCGTGATTAACTCACCGTGATGCGACTCATGTGAAAGTTCTTAACCTAGTTCCAGAAAGTTATGAGGAAGGATAGGATGAACGCTTGGGCAAATAAATTATCTGCGAATCAACAATAATGACTTATACAAGCTGAGAACTAGAACAATGAATTTCAAGCTTCTGGAGGGTTTAGTTAGTGGTTGAATAAAACTGACTCGGAGAGAACGAATTTATAAAGGCAATATATCTACCATTAACTGCGGGAGTTTCATTATCAAAAGGTAAATATGCGTTCGTATTATTTTAGAGAAGTAAATTATAAAAGAAAACAAAGGCAAGTTAATTACTTCAATAAGTGAACTCAATTCTAGAAGTAAAAATAGGTAATAATTAACCGAAATGGATATTATTTCATCTCCTAATCAAAATATAATTTCTAAATTACGGAAACGTCAAAAATGAAAGGGCAGAGCACGTTGAGGATTTATTTCGGTTAAAAGCAGATTTAAGCAATTACAGCTGAAATGCCTACCTAAATGAAGAGGTGGGCAAATCAAATTAAATTAATCAAACACAAAAGGAATTTTTATTCACTTCTGAGTAAATGCACGCGGTGAATAATGCCTTGATGCCGAAAGCAGATGTTAAAAAAGCCTTCTGACGTCAGCCTTCTTCAATTCGGAAGCCCTTTTTTCTGCTTTTTTCGAAATTTGAATTCGGCGTCGGAACTTTTCCATACAAAAAATTTCTTCCCTTTCAACATATCTCCACCTTTAGCGGAATCACATTTTTAATAAAAAGAAACCGTTGAGTGCGGAGGAAAAAGAAGCCGAGAAAGTAATCTTGCAATCTCTTTTTATAACGGGAGCAAATTTTTGCATTCCATTAGTCCAGAAGTTATTCTATCCCTCTTTCTACGTTTCTTCTTCCTTCTGATTCCTTACGAATCCTCTAGCCTTTTCAGCCCTCTTCACGGAAGCACCCCTCTCTCTCTCCTGGTAAAACTTAACCCAGAGGACCCACACCATCAACCCACCGACCTTCGGGCAGATCAATGGGCCTGGAGAGCGAAGATAACGCTGCCACCTACCGCCCCGAAATAAAAATAAAACGGTCCGCTGACGCTATCCTATTTTCACCATTAGCGAATGGGATAAAACGGAAAAAGGGATGGATATCCGAGGAACGCCTCTTTATGGAATCACTCGCAGGATATGATTAAGATAAGGATTAATTAGATGGATTTCGCTCTTCGTTTTTCGCGGGGATTCCTCGAGGAGGAAGTTAAAGATCCTAATCGAAGGCCATCAAAATTTTCCACCTTAATTCCGCGATGATATTGGGAAGGACGGGGTGTAAACGATTCAGGTAACCCGCGCGACCATAAAGGGTTTTCGGTGGTTTGCTCAGGAGGATATCTAGATTAAATGAGGAGACATTAACATTTTAATGGAAGTAGTAGGTTTACCGTCCTTGGCTTCCGTGACTTAAGACTATTTTTCATTTGTTGGTTATTTACTGACCGAGTGTATTATGGAAGAACTTCGGCTTTTGAGAACCTATAATCTGATTATCAATTATTTCAAATTTTGAAATTTATCTTTCAGTAAATAAAATATTTGAGTGTGAGTTTCACGTCCCTAATATGGTACTTCATCATACCTCGATTATCTTAGTATAGAAGATGGATTCGGATACTGAAAACCTTAAAATATTGATTTTCCATTAAAATGTAATTTTCTCAATTCTCACTCAACATTGAACTTGCTCGAATTTACTTTAACATTGTAATCAGATGCCTAAAATAATGGGAATATCGTGTTGCCCTTAACGAATTACAACATATTTTGTATTCTAAAATTTTTCGAATTAAGAAATTTACTATATTAAAGTCATTTTTATAATAAACTTATCTCTTTAGTAATACCCTCAAATACAAACCCATGCATTAATCTTTACTTAATATATATAATTTACTGCCTTTAAGAAAATTTTATTTTGAAACATTTTACTTAATTGACTTGATAAATTATTAAGAATTTCCGATGATCAATTAAAAATAACTGGTAATGCAAAGGTATGCTGAATATTATTCAGTTAGATCTGGCATGGATGAATATTTTTGCGGCTATTGTGCATTAATATGCTATCTTTTAATTTTTCTTGTCAATATGATGAACAATTTTTGCTTCTATGATGTAAAGCTTTATAGTTGTAAGATGCAGCGTGTCTTCTGTAAATCTTTTACACCCTATCTTTTGAATTTTGTAATAGAAATAAGTACAACTACAAATTAGAATGGACTACTGCAAGGTATTTCCTTACACTTCTTTTTCCACTCTTAAGTTAACTGTGATGAGAGTGTGCTGTGGCTTCTACATCCTTGATATAAACAGAATCATCGATATGCGATCATAAAAATTGTTATTCCTCTGGTAATACCTGAAATGAGATAGAAACAAAAATAGCAATAGCCTGGCTATCCGGAGGCTCTGAATGAAATATTTCGTTCTTTCAGTGATATTCGTGCGTCAAATACGTCAAAGATTTCTCGATTCTCCAGGCAAACTTCATTGTAGCCATTTCAGCACAATTCCAAATTTCAGAATGCGGAAAAATGTAATTTCAGAATTCCATGACGTTAGAAAAGTAAAATAAAAATCGTTTCAACAAGGCAAGAGCAGCAATTACTTCCTCAACCAGCCCGTGATATGCAGCTTCGGTAAAGGTATCGTAAAATTAATGAAAGGTCCCCATGCAAAGTTAAATCAATGCCCGAAGGATATATGAAAAATTCCTAAGCGCGTAGAATTCCTCAGTACGCAATAACCTGGGAATGCTAATAAGTAGAGCGATACCTAACTAGAGCGATACCTTGAGCAGGCGTTTTTTCTCTCTCGCTCACATCCCCTCGAGATGGGCACAGGTGCCGCTGAGTCTCCCGCTAAGTCGCCCTGTCACTCCCACCCCAGCCTCTCTCACCTATCTCTCCCACACGCCGGACTGCTGTCACGGGGGTGAGGGGAGGAAATTGCGGAACTTTGTCTGCTCTTCAGGGCCCTCTTTCTCCTACTTTCCTAGTCCCAAGAGGGATGGCAGGACTAAAAGGTAAAGCTCGCGTAATTAGTTTCTGCGGGGTGGATAATAATGCAAGCTCGCTACTCTCGCCCCTCCTAGCGGCGGGGTTCTGAAATACTTGGATCCTTCGTCGGGACAGATTCATGGCTGCTGCGGATTTTCTCCCCAGGCTCTTCCGCCTAACAAGTGAGATAACAGTTTCGCTATGTTTCAATTGGAATTTATCGTAGAAAACCGGAAAATTTAGCGAGTGTTTCACCTAGGGCTACGTTTGGTGGAGTGACTGGCGCGATGTTTACACTCAAGAATTTCACGGTATTTTGACGCTGAGATAACGGCGTGAAATAAAAATATGGAGTTTTAATTTATCCTTAGGGCTATATCATGTTAAATAACTATTCGTGGGAAGTACCATAAGATAAAGTATCATCACTCAATCGTGTTATTTTTGGCTGCATAGAGAATAAAAATATTCAAGTCACCTATAATATGCTAAAAGTATTTCAATATGCATCAATCGAAAAATGTAACATGAATGTGAAGGAGAAATGACAAATAACATGGCCAATGGCATGCTCACCGCGATAAGATAGAACTTGAGTGACATGCCTTGCTTAGTAATACCAAGGAAAATCTAAAGTAAAGATGCTAAACTATGCGTACAGATATGGGGAGAAATTTCTCTTGACATGCTTCCAGTCATCATTTTCATCCTTAAAGAAAATCATCATGATAAGGGGAAGCGTATACAAAAGAAACACTACTATCTTACAAAAGAAACTACTTATCTTACACCAATCACCTGTGCCTTCCTTAATATTATACGGTATATATTCATCACAAATGAAATTGTCGAGAAACTAGCATTTTCTTTCTCTCGTTAACTTCAAATAGCTATACTAGCTTTAAGAGACAATAACTAGCTTTAGCAAATATCATCTGACATTAACCTGATTTTATATGGCTCCTGAATACCTGCATGTCTCATAGATTTTCACCCAGTATATCGTCATTTTCTCTGTTAACCTAGCTCATCTGAATATTACTTTCCCTTTCTAGGATTATCTATTAGCTAAAATTATACTTTTGTGAATCATGTATTTTAAGAAGTTAAAATTTGATATTCAGTGAGGATTTGTTGTGTCATTTTTTCGGCACAATAGAAGTGAAATCAAACATGTGCCTATTTTGCGTACCAAAAATATCTTGTGTAATGGTTCATTTTTCTTGTTAATCCCTTGACATCAACTCTAACTGGAGGATATTCCATCCTTGAGAACCTAGGTTAGACATCTCTGAGAAAAGACAGCGGTGACTCCGTAGGAATTCACAGAGAAAAAGGAGAATTTCCCTCCAAGAAAAAGAAGAATTTCTCCTCTTGCTTACTTATTTTGACTTATCAGTCGAGAAAAGAAAACAAGTAGAGAAAAAAGTTAAAGAACCTGGTAAGTCACTAATGATCACAATAGATATTAAAAGGTCAACGAGAGGCCATTTTAGTCACAAACAGAAACATTTCAATGTTTTTCTGCCTTTTAATAGTTTAATTATACTTTTATTCTATATTTTTGACTTTCCGATCGTTTCAATATAGCATTTTTGGATTTTGAATAAATTTTACTTCGTAGAAAGGCATTTCTTTAAAATTATTCGATTTAGTTGAACATCTGACGAATTTTCATTAAATCACGCTAAAATACGAGTATAACGAGAGAAATATTTTCCTGGATATATGGTATTACCTCTACGATCATGATGTAAAACGGAAGTTATTACAATATGGAGACGATCGTGTCCACTTGCATTCAGGCTCAGCTGTGGACTAATGAGTGACAGAAGGAAATCCAGCGCAACAGCAAATACTACAATAGTTTGTCTTCTAAGAAATATGTAATATTGGAAACAACTGCTTCTCTCATGTCCTCTTAGGGGAAGTGGTAAACAACGAATAGTTGACCGAGTTCTAACGAAAGAGGCTGGATAGGAATAGGATGATAATTTTCCGGATTAATTAAATATACCGTAATGCTGGAAAAGAGATAGTGATTAATCCGTATTTATGCTAATCTGGACTAACGCTATGCTAAATAATGTCAGGATTTGATGAAATTTTCGTTTTTAATGCTGCGTGTCTCTTCAAATAGTCTTTCCGTCGCACGGTGTATCCTTAAGTCTCCAAACACATCAGAACGAGCCGAAAAGATAAATAAGTCAACAGCCGTAAACCAATACTGAGGGAAAAACAAATGAAAGATCTTAACAGTACGTGAAAAAAAATATTCCCGAACGAGTCAAGGAAGGAGTAAAGGAAAAACAGAAAACCCTTTCTGAGAAGAGCATCCCATACGGTTGCGTCTTGTCACATTTGATCCTTCGCTCATAACATTTTTGTGCAGTAACCAAAAACAAATGCTCGATTTCGAGGGAATTGTAACCGTGGCCGAGAGAGAAGGAACGGCACATATCAAAGAGAAATGTGAAGGGGTGTCAGGTCTGTTTGCTTGGCCCGTCACTCAAAGCTTAGGAGAAATGGAAGATGAGACATCGTGGACCTCACTTCCTCTGCGCCCATCACCAAAAAAATTCACCCTTAGTCCACCCCTCGCACCTATCACGCGGCAAAAAGGGTGCCACTAAATGTCCGCCTTTTCGAAGATCCTTGGACTACATCGCAATTGATATTAGAGGAGGATTTTAAATGTAGACTGTTGAGTACGGTTTCTCGCATTAAATCATTTATTTTTATACCATTTGTTAATGTTCCTGTTGGTATTAATGTGAAAATTTCAAGGTTTTTGCTAAAAATCTAAATTTTCTATCAATTCAATTCTTTATCAAGACGTTAATAAAGTACTTGACTCAATAACGTTCTTAACGTATACAACTTAATTTACGTACCGTTTCTAATTTGGAGTATCATTCTTATTCAATATTTAAGCGACTTAAAAATACATTACAAGTGTTTATTATATAATTTTCAATAATTTACTAAAACGAATCGACTTACTTAAGAAATATTTGTAACAACAGGCGTTCCAGAATTTACATTACATTTTCTTCACCATTATTCGGACGGTTTGTGGTGCAGTGCGTGTTGTAATACACAAATGATAGAAATATTTTGCTTGATTTCTGAAAAATGAATCATATCAAAACTTTCTCAAGAGTAAATCAGGGTTGTTTTAATCTAAGAATATTGTTAATTCATATTGTAAATTATAGTAAATAGCAAAAGGTTTGTATTGGGAAAATTATACTAAATGCCCACTGTGAAGAGGTCATAATTTAATCATAAAAGCGATATTTTGTTATTTTCTCCTCAAAATGAAAAAAAATACTTGGGTAGTCGAAAATCGGCCCGATATATCTTTGAGGTTTAGGAATATCTGCCCTATTCTATTATTCTATCTCATTACTTTACGTATACAGCAGCGCCATAAATTTCCGCACTAATTCAAGCCTTCTTAGTTTTATTTTCTTCATGCTACTCTATAATATTTACTAACTAAAAAATAATACTGGTAACAGTTGCGGATATCGATTTCAGATTTAGAAATTATCTCCCGCCGTTTACATGATTTGAAGCTCTAGCCGGAAATATGTCTCAAACCTCGGTTAACAGTAGATTCAGTAGAAACAGTAGATTTCTTAAATTACCAAAATTCTCGTCATTTGTCAAGTGCCAAGAAATGCATCTTCAATCAAATTTAGATTTGCTTTGAGCAGGTAAAGGCACACTCAAAGTGGCCGCGAGATTCCGCTGACTTGACATTACGTTGACAATAAGAAGATCAGTGGATCCTCGAGGTACTGGGACGAGTTTCCCGCAACATGTCACTCAGGATTTTTGAGCGGAGGAGTGGGAGGAAGACGTAAGGGGAGAACCTTGGATCTAAAGGGCAGCATTAAGGGTCCTCTTCCGGCAAAGGAGGAAACGCAGTTTGTTTTTTCTTAAAGCAACAGTTTGGCCACGGAGTCGAGTGGAGAGCCTTTCGGTTTGTAACCGCTTAGGTTGTATCGCGGAGTCTGCCTTCTGGCAAGTGCCGGAGGATGCACTCATTTCTAAAATTAAGACCATTTCGATTTTAAAAGAGCGTGATTCACCCCTCGTGCCTGGAATTCATCTTAACGTATTTTATGCTTGAATATATGGGTGCAAGCAAATGAGAATAACAATTACTCGAATTATGGTTAGATTAGGGTCTTCTAGACAGTTGTAAACAGAAATTGGTGCTGCTTTATTACTTATGTTATAAGGTGCACAGAATTATAGCTGATTTTTTTGCCACGGCATTTCTTCGTGAAAACAGTGTTCCTTTGAATATATTTTAATACATTGGCACAATAAATAAGTAATATTAAATATAATAACGGATGATATAAGTAAATGATAAATAAAGGATTTCTAATAGCTGTGACGATGGGAAGGAATCATCAAAAATACGTTTTGGGGCAGTAGGCATGACACAAGGTGGAGTGGCGTCAAAATGCCATGTGGAAACATTTGGAATTGTTCTTGAAAATCCATTTAAATAAATTTTAGATTGAGTTATGGTCATCATGCATAGAGCCTATGATTCTCTCCAAATAGGAAAATGCGAAATTCACTGAACTCTAACACAATTGTTAACGAGTAAATTTTTCCCGGAAACAATTTACAATGCATTGTAAAGTAAAGTTTTGCAATAAAGTTTGCCAAAGGAGATGAAAGATATCCAATGCGACACATCTGTAGCTGCGTATGAGATGAGTAACGATTAGAAATTTAATTTCAGCAAAGCATTTTTATTAATCCTAAAATATTTTATCTTGTTAAGATGCTAAATTTATAATACTCAGGCCACAAAAAGAATTAACGGAAATGAAACAACTATCAACTTTTTAATGTTACTACAATAGTACAGATTTTGAAGAGATTTGGCAATATCAAACTCACTCATAGAGATTATTTTCTTTTAAACCTGGCCTAATATTGTGTCAATTAAAGAAAATATTTTTTTCATATCTCTATCTTCAGTGATAGGAATGAAAAAACGACCTCGCGTATACGAGTTCGTGTTATGTGCCCCTACCCATCTGCATCATTTGATACAACTATCATAAGTTGACGCAAAATGATCCTAAAAAACTAAGCCATGCATTTTAAATTAAACCTTATTTAATGATGTTTTTTTAGTAAACGAAACAAATCAGTTTATGAAGGAAGCAGGTGAGCCTGAATTAGATAAGGCATCCCAAAAAAGATTCTCCGAGGGACGGCTCTAGTGGTATCTCTAGGACTCTTATTCTAGGAACTCTTCTCCCAAGGGTTTTCTTCTTTCACTTTGCTTTTCCTCTTGCATTATCTTCCGCTCGAAACGTCAGCATAAGTAACGTCAACATAAATAACGTTAATGTCAGCTGGTGCGGTTTAGTGTTAGGGGAAAGAGGAGCAAGTTAGCGGAATAAAAGGGGTTGAAAATCAGTATTTCCCTTATAATCGATAACACGTATAATTTTAAGTATAATGATATATTTTACTAGGAATAAAATTAATTTTCTATGAAAGAACTCGAATAATGTCCGGATTATAAGAAATTTAAGTATATTTTACTTTTTCGTCAATTATTACCACCTGCAGGGTGAGATAACGAGATAACTGAAATTCAACAAAGTCACTTGCAAAGGGTCCACAGCCTTCATAAACTCAATACTCTTCAACATTTTTACTCTCGTCACTGTAAACAAATTTACTAGGGGGATCAGCATATTTGTCATTAAATTCAAAATATAGCATTATTTCCGTCACCTTCGCGGGCCTTAGCCGTCTCCGACGGTTACATAAATTTATTCTATTTTCCCGAGATAGACCTGCTCCTTTTTCCTCTAAAACGAAGGTACTTTTCATCAAATTTTAATTAATAGGAACTCTTTTGCTTATATTTCACTTTCATAATATATTCATCTCACTATTGAGTAATGTAACGAACTCCGATATCACGCTGTAATTCGTTCGTTATCTTACCCCCACTGTAAAATTCGCTTTTTTCCCTTAGCGCTATGAAAATGTAAGTCGATAATACATGAAGAACAATAATGTAGTAAGCTTGTCGAACACTACCATCTCTAAGGTATGAATGTACTAAAGAAAAAGCAGCAAACTGAACGCATACACACTGCTCCTCAGGATGACCACAGAACCTAGTTGAACTTTTGTGCCAGCAATCAGAAAAATAAACTTTCTCTTCTTGCTTTTTTCCGCTTCCAGTATTTCATGCTATACAGGTCGGAAAATACTAAACTGCTACTATCTAAGATCTCAATGGCAAAATTCGCGACCTCTTCATCTTACCCACTTCTTCAACTTATCCATGTTTCTCCAGTTGGCCATTGTCGCATGAAAATAACTTGTTCGAAAATCATGTTATGTCGTAATAATTGCATTAATATCGTTTATGGAAGTGGGACATTTTCGTACTTATGAGTTGTGTCTTCTGAGATACTCTCTCTCGCTCAATAGTTGACGAATATTGATTAAAGTCAAGAGATTTGCCTCTTTATTACCCTCACACTCCCATTTTAATCGTCTCACAATCGTTTCGAGATAACCAATATTTTAGCGCGTGAAATATATACCACACACATTAAGCGATTCGCAGAGCCGCCGTAAAAATGTCGAAGAATAAAATTCTCTCAATCTTCGGAAATCTCCGACAGCTCTTTCTTTCCATCCACCCACATTTCATCCCTCTCGGATTCAACCCCCATTCTCCTTTATATCCTTTATTGCGACTGCTCCCAATGATGACAATTCCTCTCCCTCCCAATGAAGTCCCGTGGATTGGGACGCACATCTGGTCACAGCTGCGCCATTCATTGTCCTCATAGCAGTCAATCCGCAGTTGGGACCCGCATCCAATCTGCCGGAGTGATATCTTTCCGGGGTTTGCCAAGGAAAATCGGCAGGGAATGGATTGTAAACAGGCAGCGGTGTCAACAAATAGACTCGCGTAGACGAAATTATGCTAATTGAAGGATTCGTTTCTATGGTTCCATAATCTGCGGGGCTTTGCTGATCGGGTTTCGGATAAAAGAGAGCATTTGTGTGTTTGAAGACGATTGGATTATCCCTGAGATACGCCTTTAGAGGAAGATTATGATTGGATAATCTGGCTCAATAATTCATCTTGCGGCGGGGATAAAAGCGTATTTTTTCGTACCTGCTAATGCTTTATTCCTCCGACGCCTCATCCATTACCGGACTTGCTTCATCGCTAAGCCTAGCCATCTGCTCACGGGAGGGTGCGCACCAATTTGTATAAAATATTGGTTCTCTGGATCGTAAATTTTATACTTCAAAAGCTTACCTCGCGCAAACATACTCAGAGTCGCCGGAATATTTTGCTACAAACTTGAAGTTTGTTATTTTTGTAGATTATGGGATTGTTTATGGGCCTCTATGATAGATGGCAAGCAGGGGCGATACAGGGTTTATCTTAATTCTATCGAGAAATCAATAACTATCGTAGCGTTTTAAGCTTAACCTAATGAAGAAAGATCGAAGCATCCTTTCCCCGCACCTCTATAGTGCTTAAGTGCAAGAATATTTTCTGGATAAATTTAATAGTAGAATGCATGGCTATCAATACTCGAACATAGCTTTCCGTTTCACAGAGAAGAAGTTGGAAATTATGGGGTTACGAATATCTTAGGAATGATTTAAAAAATGAAGAAAAGTAACGAACAAAATTTTTCATCCTTTGAGAATTATTTATTAACGTTATTAATTTCGTCTAGGTCAGTGTTTCCCATCCTTTTGACATCCACGGTACAGTTATAGGAACTCAAATTTACGAAGCGATTGTAAGTTCAAGTGTGAATTAAAATCGAAAAAAAATACAACACCTACTGCTGAATAGAACATTCTTGTATTATAATAATACTCCCATATTGTATGAAAAATATATTCCAAAATATAGCGCATATGAATGCGTGTAACTGCCACATATTAAGTGGCATAAAGAACTTAGTGCCGGCATTCTACTGTTTCACGAAAAACTGGACATTAAATACCTTATTTGTGAACAAATAAATAAATAATTTGATGATAGAATAACATACAGCAGTATGTTTCAAACTGTACTTTATTTCGACGAGTCTTAACTCATTTTCATCTACCTTGCCTAAATGATACGCATTAAGATTTTCAGCACAACCCGAACTTTCCACTTTTTCACCCTGAATGCTGCACAGTTTGCTAACTTTAGAATTCGTTAGGAGTACCAAGCGAAATAAACTCTGTGACTTCACGATTTCCAAAAATTAAAACTCCCATTGTCCGTCCAATATGGCTTTGCGCCCTGATTACTATATGTTCTCCCAAATATGGAGTTTTTTCCTTGGAGTTCATTTGTTATAAAGCATTCACTCCCTCCAATTCCAATGAAAACTGTATTATTACAAACACATCATTAGATTTTCCATTCCAGACACGGAATTATATTGATCTGTACAATTCGATTATCTGATCGATGAACAGTCGATTAAAAAATAATTTAAACTAATTCCATTCTCTTCTAAGTTGTTTAAGGGTAACTTTCTTTAGAATTAATACTAAATTATTGGCTATGAAATTCAAGGGAAGTCTAAGAAATTTAGGTAAAACTGCGGAATTGTTTGCGTTGTGAAATATATCAATTCATGTTAGTAATTTTATTTCCGAAAGAAAGAGAGATGTTAGTGTTAAATCATATTTGCGAATAAGGATTCAAAGACCTCTCGCTTAGGCCCTTTCTAAAGAGCTAACGCCCATGGCAACAGCTGCCTCAGAGAATTCGCGGTTCAATTAGAAGTGGACTCAAGGCAGCGAATCTGGAAACCACGAGACGCTTACATCACAACTTGTGTTTCTCCAACTTAAGAGGGAGACTGCTGCGGAAATGGGCAGAGGAGAAATGGAGAGAGGGAAAGTATGAACAATGCTATACAGTCAGGAGAATTACTCTCTCAATGCAAATAAGTAATGTGTTGAGAGAATAATTATAAAATGAGATTTGCGTTGAGGGATAAACACTAAACACTCGCATTATTTAGGGACTAAATTTTGAAAAAAAGTGGTTAATATTTTCCCTAATTCCAGTGTTGAGTATCGGTTATCGAATTATTCTCAATAGGACATCGAACCGTAGTAGTTTTCGTTACAATTTCCGCTCTGGTTCTACGAAATAAACAAATATCGCTTCCGCTCCGATTGTGCTCTTTCTGCCAACATTTAATCGGTTCGAGCCTTTCTTTGTTTTGCTCCAAGCATTGAAATTATACATGTACTCCTTCAAGTTTCTTACACAAAACTAAGTGTTGTAGTAAAACCTGACGATAGGCGGTTTTTTGTCGAAGTTATGCATGCTTATTAAACATTACTCTAATTGCATCAAAGTAAAAATGAATTGTTGGAAACAAAATATCAGAACGGAATAACTATCGATTTTCGATTTCGGTTATATTTCAAGAATTTTATTTTTTCGTTTTTGATTCGGTTTAAACAACGGCTATTTTTTCTTTAGCTTCTCGGCTTGGATCAGGTTCGATGCCCTGGTAATCAACAATGGTCTTTCGAAGTTTCGCCAACTATTTCATTACCGGTTTTATCAAACTCTTGGACCTTCATCGCCTCAAGGCGAATTGAGATCACGAAACGACCAAATTAATTTAGCCTATTTACTCTTTCTAGCATTCGGAAACGATCACTGCAACTAAAACAACTACGGTACTAAGAACGCCACAGGAAAGGCAAGAAATACTTGTAAGGATCCGAGCCTTAGTTAACTCCTGAGGAAGCCAGCAGCGCAGTCGGCGAAGCATCAATGAGACCATTACGGGTATCGCAAGACGTTGCGATACCCGTAAATTAGCACCATTGAATATAAACGGAGCCAAACCATACACTACAATTTCTTTCCCAAATATTACAAAAATACTGTACAAGTAAATAATTCAGAGTTACTTTCCAGTGAAGATAACAAAAGCATCAAAATAAATACAACTTCATCCCGTTATCAGATTTCCAGAGAAACCTTTTTATATCAATAGAAATGATCATTGGTATCAATTATTCTCAGCTCATAAGTCACACTACTATCCGGCTACTTAGAACAGCTGTTGAACAAGAGTGAAACCAATGATTCTGACCTAGAAAGATAGCTAGCAACCTGTGGCTTCTTGTTATACAGCCAACTTTCTTTGAATATGCATGAGATTCTTATGATAAACCTAAAAACGATTTAATGTATCTCATGAGGCATTCTTTTAAAAATTTGAAAGTCACGTGAGAAAATTCTATTTAAGGTATTAGTCAAATTTTATAAAAAAATGTAGTGGGGATTCACAAGTATATCTAATGCATAATTTTATTTTTGTGTTTTTGTTTTTATGAAAAGAAGCTGTAATGAATACTTTCATTTTTTTAAGGATTACAAAATAGCGTTAGCAAAAATGTTTAAATCCATCGTAAGATGCAAGGACCGACATCCTTGGAAACTTCACAAAATAAAAAATCTTGGAATCTTAACGTAATCTTTTCCTTTGATGTTTACATAATATCATGCAATATATGAATTTTCGAAAAGAGAGAAGACATGAATGAGCAAGTCCTGAATGTTAGAAATTAGTTTCCTGGAGGTGCGTCTTACCGTGGAATGATTACTGTTATTCATTGAAGTGGAAATAATATTCTCAGCGATTTATCTTTGCTCTCCTCACAATTTACAGCGATATAGAATTTGTAGATCCTCAAAATGGATTTACATTAAAAGCCCTTTAGCGAAACTTGACGATCTCATATCACTCGCTACCTTATTTCGAAAAATGATTTAGAAGCGCAATATGCGCAGACATGGTTGAGGATTAAAACTTTGGAGCCTCAATCGTTTTCTTGACAAAGAGAGAAGCTGGCAAATGCGTGGCGGCACGTGTTCATAAGTTGGGGAGAGGAAGTGAGAGAAGAAGTAAGGGAAGTCGTTTGCTCTCGGCAAACATGCATCTGACTAACCGATGAAGAGCTTTCCACTGCGTGCCTGCAAGAATAATTGCGTTTGATGAACGAGAAATTAGTTAACGCGGCAATAACTTTGAATCTCAGTTCAATAAAAATTACGGAGATGTATCCCGAATGATAATGCTTAGGGAATCTACAATCATTTCAACTTTACCTGCTTATTTTTACGGTTGAATAATCTATGATAATGTATGTATTTCTATATTTTCCATTACAAATACCCCTATATTCAACAACATTATATTCTATAAATGGTTATTTTCTCAAATAGTTATCTCAGTATATACAGAAATATAAGAACGAAGTAAGAGATATTTGATTCGCAACCGAGATTTATCGCTTTCCATATGAAATGGCTGCTGAAAATATCAATTTCGGTATTTTCCTCATCTAACAAATATCATCCTCATACAAACAAAGAAAGGAAAGAGCTGCTTTCCTCAAGCTTTGACGGATAATCATGAAAATATTAAAAATCATGAACTGAGTATCACATCAGAGGATGTGAAAGATAGATGTTAATATGGCAATTAATTATAGAGAATCATCAGCTAGCTGAGTTATCTAGTGAAGTGATATCCCAATATATTTGCAAGTACCGCTAAAAAGAACATTTAGCTACCCTTAAGGTCTTAATTATGTCTGTAGGAAATGTTTTCTACAAATTTCCAGCATGGTGCCCTCACATTGAAACTGTAAACACAGAATTGCCAATCCGGCGTTGATTTTTCCATTTTAAGAGAGTGAGTGCATTGAAGTGTAATACCTTTTCTCTGGCAATGTTTTCAATGAGTATGCTCAAATATAAAGTCTGCCCAAAGTTGAAGACAGTGTCATGGTCTATGAAAATTTGCAACCTCTAAAGAAAACTATTATTTCACAAAAGAGAGAAAGATTTGTTAGCCTCTTGAACTATTTAAATAACCATAAAACGCACGTGAATGTCGCTAATATTTTAATATTTTCACCTTTACTTATTACGCTTACCTACTGTTTGTTTTTCAAGTAGAATCGTTGTTACTACATGTTAATAATTCAAACAGACAACTGAAAACAACGAATTTTACCCCATAAATACATCCGTGAAATTCCTCTCTCTCCAGCGGCTCTGTGTATGACGTTAGCATATAATAAAACACCAAGACGCTATTAATAAGCGCCGTTTTTCATATCTACCCGAAAAATAAATGAATGCTACTCTAAAAGTTCTCAGCTTATCAGAACCAACTCTCCGTAACAATTAATTTCTCGAGGAATTCCTTTCTGCTCGGAAAACGCAGGAAATAAAGACATATCGACCGAAGAGGGTGGTACGCCTCCTCGTTTCTGGCTCGTGGCACAAGATCTCTCTCATTCTCTTTCCCCTTTCTCCCCTACACCATAACCTCTCCATCGAACACGCAGCTGTCGGGAGCAAGACTTCCTCCCGCACCACCAACTTTCCGAAATCGTAATTGGTGTTAAATTGTCCGCGGTAAATCCGTGGTCTCCGCCATCGAGGTCTTTCCTTTCCCTTTCCTTACTGCGCTACCGACATCCTTTCTCATACACCCCATTCCCTGTTTTTTCTTCCGTTTCTCTTCTCCATCCCTCTGTTCCTACATTAACCTCAAGGTTTGATTCGTCATGCGGAATATCCAACTGTACCCAACTAGGGTTACAAATATAGTATTTTAGTTCAAATAGTGGTCAATACGTAACCGTATTTTACTCTGTAATTTCCCTGTCTTCTCTGTAATCATTCAACTACAATTTACAGCGCATCCATCTTTTTCTTTAGTAAACCATATTCTGGTTAATTGTAGTTTTCTGGGACATTTTCAGGTAGGTATTTCGTATTTCGTAGTCATAACTCATATTTTTCCCAAATACTAATGATTGGTACACTCACGCACACGGATAGAGGCGCTCACACACATGCAATTTTATCAGTTTGGCTACGGATATATGGTGTACTTAGTAGCTTGGATTAATACGCAAGTGCTCCAGGGAGATAAAATGGTTGGGAATCATTGCTCCATTCCAAGGTCACTAACCCGATCCCTACTGCCACGTAAAGGACTTAAAGTTTTCAGTTGGGAATAATTCTCAGACGATAAAATCTACAGTCGACAATGAATGAATGGGATATATCTGTTGAAAAATAATTATTTATAATTTTCCAAACTTACCTGGTGCTAAATTAGAGCGTTATCGCAGGCAATTTAGAAAATAATTTGAAAAATCCTGCTTCGAATATGGGTAGAAAAACATGGGTCACTGTTTAACACACATGTCTTCGATATTGAGTTGCAACTCCTTTTGCAAGTTAATATCGAAGAAATGTATACTTGTATGCAAATTCTCTAAAGCCAAATACGTGTAAATGCTACTTCTGTCGCATCAACTTAAAGAAAATTTCCCACGTGATAAGGCATAAATGACAGATTAAGTCTTGCAGTGACAAAGGAAAGCAAACAGAAGCCGAACAAGGAGCGCATTCAAAGCCAATGGGAAACGTAGAATTTTCTTTACAAGCTTGAATAACAATTTCCTACATTACCACGTACACAGTCCTAAATGCTCGAAAATAAATTATTTAACGGAAGATGAATTTCGGTGAATGCTGTCATCAGGGAGAAAGAAGCTCAAATGAAATGATTTTAGTCGATCGGTTTGATATTTTTGTCAATCGATATTACTAATGCATGTTTAGAATAGCGATCCGAAAATTCACTCTTCCTAGTCGCGTAAATCACCGCCTCATCTCATCTAATAGAGACATCGTGGAATCTTAGGCCTAGCTTTCTATTACGAGATAATATGCTCCGTGCACGTGGCCATGAGTTAGAAGGAACTAACATTAACAAGAATATTGTTTAGTTAGGACTTAGCTCAACGGAAATTTAAAACGACGATTTTTGTATCTCTGAAATTCTTCCACAACTTGAACGCATATCGGTAATTCTGTGCTCTTATCTTGAAATAATACATTTATAGGCTACTTACTCATGTATTTTATATGGTATATCGATAAATTTGAATTTTAGATTAGAGTATGTTGAAAACAAGTTGGTTTAAATAATTACTTTACTAATCCAGAGTGTAATTTAAGAATACACAATCAACCTTTCAAAATTAATGAAATTTTGAAACTTCATTTCATTCAAAACACCTGTAGTCAGGGATCCCGGTAAGAGCAATCGAAAATTATAGAAGGTACGGTGAAAGGAGATATTTTTTGGAGTTGAGACAGGTTAGCAACCGTTACCCTGATCTTCCAGGATGGGATGGAATTCTTAATAGGGAAAATTATTTAAACCAAGGCTTAACTTGTTCAAATTTTTTACCAATTTTCGGGTTCTCTTACCGAAATTCACGTGGTTTTCACTCTAGCGCGTGTGGGGGCAAAATCTGAACCGGTAGGGAAAAACTCTGGCGCGGGTCTAAAGTGCATTGATGTCGATCGGGTCGGAACAGACACGGTTTTAATGTAGGAGTATACCCGGCCGGGTCCGACAAGAAATTTCGGTCCGTGCAGACTTCTATCTTCCGCTATTCCTCTAACTTGGAAAACACAGGGTTCGCGTAGAAAGGGCGTGGTCATATAGTTCCTACCTCTCTCCCTCGAACAGTAAAGAGAGAAAGGGGAGAACCCTGAAGGCAGGCCTTTAAGGTGGGCGGAGCCTTGGATGCTGAGCTAAGGTGAGGTGAAGGATGGGGGGAGGGAGCAGAGGCAAAGACTTTTAACAAAGCTCGGAGCAGTGAGATGCCGACATTTTTCCACTCTGTCGTTTTATTTTCTTTTTCTCTCGGTTTTTCTCGCTTTCGTGCGTAAAGGCGTTGGGAGGAATTGATTGAAATTCTTGCCGAGTGAGATCTTGTTTTGTGTTTAGAAATTGTTTCGAATCTCTGAGGAATGGAATCCCCGCAAACATTTTTGTTTCGCGTTCCTTAGCATCCGCGGGTAATGTCCACATGCCGAGAGAAAATTCTGACGGTTATGCCGAGGGCGTGCGTAGCTTCACAGGAAGAGGATTTCGTAATTCTATGTAACAACAGCAGTATAGGAGTCAGGGGAGATGGAGTAAATAAGCGTCTACATTATCAATACCAGAGCGTGTCGGAGGACTCAAAACATTAGGTTTATAGTTACTTGTTGGGTTAAATACGCTTGCGTAAGTTTCATAATAGGAATCATAACAATTCCAGAGTAAATTACTCAAAAATTAAATACAGAAATCATAACTTCGCAAGCAGAAAATTTGTGACGCGTTGATGACACGTTTTAACGTCTTAGTCTTAATTTACAGTAAACACAGGTAGTCTCCTAGAGAGTATTAATGTAATACATCTCAACAGATTCAAAACATTATAGAATACCAGCGAAGATACTTCTAGACTGAACAAAGCATCCTCTAAGTTTGACATATTTTAAAGTTTAAAAACGCACCTTATTTCCTCGTTGAATGATTTATATGATAAGTTTATTGTGGGCTAGTGCTAGATTCGAAATTATATCGGAGAGTCATAAAATTTTCCATCTAAAACAGTATGAGGTACTTTAAACGATAGCAATCAGCAAAAAACGATTCACTTTCACGATTTCCTTTGACTAACAGAAGTCATAACGTTTGGCATACTGAACGCGGGTAACTGCAGCTGGGGAGTGTGCAAATGTTTTAAATTTGTGGTAAATCTTTTTGACACCGAAAACTGGCATCAATAACGCAGTGAAAAGAAGGCGTGAGGATAATCGGAATTGCAAAATTGCATTTAGATATCTCTATGAATAGGCTCCGGTCACGATGTCTCCGAACCGATGATTATGATTTTCATTCTATATCCCAGGACGGAATTTGTGGAAAACCAATGTCAGCACTAGGTAATGGTGAGACAATAAGCGGCTACGGTGTTTAGAGGACGTAAAAGTTTCTAAATTAAATATTCATTGGATGTTTTATGCCTATTCAACCTTCTATCAATAATAAGAGGTTATGAAAGTTTTTTAGGAAAACATATTCGCAGCAACAATCATGATCTTCGTCTGATTTATGCCTTCATTGAATCTTTGAATGCATAAGCTCTGCATTTCATATGTAAATAACTCTTAAGAAATATTTTCTACGTAAACAGGCAGCTTAACACGTATGTATTACACAGGAAGTTTGATCAGACGGCTGTTCTATGCGAAGCTAATCAAGAGGAATTTCTATGAAAGTGATTTCATACTGTGGTTAATGTAACAAATTTTGAAATAAAGTTATTTCGTCTTAAAGTTTAAGTTGATCCTAATTATAGTTGCTATCATGCATTCGATAGAGGACGGAAAGTTAAGATGGATCAAGCATACAGAGTAAATATCAGGAATCGTAAGATATTTACTCATTTTTCATTATATCATTGCTATTATATCGCAAAACTAACTTTATTGCATCAATGGACCTAGGTTGTATAATTTCTACTTAAAGACGTTCTAAACCTACATTCTAAACTTCATATTAAAACGAGAATTGTATGCGGAAAACATAGTCCACGCCAGGATTTGGATGTAATTGTCATAATTAAAGGTTTATTTGTACTCTCGAATACGAATCAACTGAAATCATTCTTTAGTAAACTATACCCTAGATCAAGTGCCTTAAGGGGTTATTTGTGTACTTACTTGTGTACTTAATTCTTTAAAGAAATTCAATTTAGCAAGCAACTGATCAAAATTCCTGCAAAACACAAGAGATTTCTTTACCTTTTCTGTTTGGGGCGAACTTAAAAAACACGTATCAACTTATTGCTATCTACCTCAGAAAACAGATCACACCTAGTGCTTTTAAATCTCAAACAAAACACTTATAGGAAAACAAATTATTTAAACTGAAAATATCGTCATGCTAGTTAAATATGTAAGTTGATTTCGGGCAACTCAATGGAATTATTATCAATATTTATAATAATAACGTGATATAAATCGTCAGCTTTTTAACATTTAACTTTTTAGGAAATAAAAATTTAAAGATATTTCTCCTTTAGTGGTCCGATACGCAGGAAAGTAATGATTAAATACAAATGCCATAACAGAAAGGTGGTAACTAAGGTTCAAGGAAATTATCTACTTATAACTTGTATTTTTATAATCATTAACTAGCGTCCGAAAACACGGATCCGTAATTCCGTTACAACCGTAGTAAAAATATAACAAGTACGATGGATAAATCTGGGATTTTAATTTGATGCCATTGTTGCGTAAATCGAGAGAACATTTTAGCCTAAATTTCCAAACAAAATAATTACTGAACAAAAGAAAATCAAAAAACTGCGATATAATGTCTAAAGGTTTTCATCAGCAAAAAGCGTGTAAATAGGTGTACGATATTCACACAAAAACAAATAAATATCCGAATTGTGTTAAGTGTTTCGATCTCAAAATATCATGGTCAATTACTGATATTTAAACAATTCACTCGCGTGATCGAATATAAAAAGTTTCGTAAATGCGACACTCCGATTAAATTTAAGACCTATGCAGAGAAAATCGTACTCCTAATTGAGTGAATATCCTCTTTAATAGAGATTTGTTTGGTGAACTTAAGGCTTTAATCATCAGAAGAGAAAAAAATCAAGTACTCACGTCTGATTCTGGAGTTGATGATGAAGAATTTACCTATAAGAAAACAGAACAAGATCATTAGTATATAGCACTCACATTATATGCTCTCACAAATACATTTCATTTTTAACCAAATTTCTAAAAGCTTTAAGTTCATTTTGTACTATTTAACTATTGACGTCAATCGGCAATAAACTGAAGCTATAAGAATAAATTTCGATCGACTCCTCGAAGGCGCAGCCAAGAGAAACAAAACCGTGGTGCGAGATTCCTCGAGTTTCACTCTTCCTTTGTATCTCATGAGTGCCAAAAATCCCAATTCATATCATATCAACATCTGCTAAACTTCTAAGGAAAATAAATTTAATTGTTGGAAATTCATGTTTGAGGTTCCTCCCTTTTGATTCGTTATTCAATGTTTTACCTGCGGCTACAACAATGTGAAAGTGAAACAGCAGAGTCGTAGAGAAAGAATAAATTTAATATTCTTGGTGTGGAGCATCAAAGAAATGTTTGCTCAAGAATTTAAACACGAATTCTGTGCTTCCTGCTCAAGGCGTACATTTATCTACACACATTCCTTATAATATAAAACAAATGTTCTAGCTGAACAAATTTCCGGAAAAAAACATCTAGTTAATTAAAGCGTTAAAAGATAAGATGTGAGTGGCAAGTAACATTGATATGAAGAACAAAATTATGCTCTGAAATTTCCTTACCATAGCTTATGAGAAAACGTATAGAGCTTTTAGTAAAGAGCAGAATTTTGCTGTGAGTCTAATTTTAGTGCATAATAAAATTTCTATGTCACATTAATAACGCTACTATCAAAAAATTGTGTATTCATGAAAATAATTGATTTTACAATCCGTTCTAAAAAATTGACATTATAAATTTGAAAAAATATGCAGCAGGTGAAGATCATAAGCAAGATAGGGAAAATCAAAATCTTGTTAATGACGTTTAACAATAAGCAACGGACAAGGCAAATCACGTTTCCAATGGCAACTTATTCACTTATATTTCAATTCTATCCGGAACGCCTATCCACGTTAAGATATGCTGCATAAACACAGCGCATATACTCGTAGTAAACCTTTACTTTGCTAGACTCTCTACTGCATTTTTAAACGTGTTGTAATGATAAGAGAGCGATAATGAGTTAAAATCCAAAAAATGTCTCATGGACTGATTGGACGTGAAACAAGGAAAATAATGAAAGTAATGTTTACCGTGTATGATTACATAAAGGAGAAGGAACTTGAACTTCAGCAGAGGCACGAAGGTCAGTGGAAACAAGGTTATCTCAGTTGCTGATATCTTAAGTGTGAATGCAGCGGAATGACACCTGTCCTTGGGATAATTACGAAGTTATTTTTCTTAGTTATCATGGTAAGTACTTCACTATCCTCTCATTTTCATTGAATGTAAACAAAGGTGAAAAGGAGAGTTTCTTGTGTCTAAGAGTAAGTTAATGAGAGGAAAAGTGACTGGCTATAGATTCCATAAACGAACAGAAGAAACGAAAAGAAATTCTAATAAGTTGTCGCGTATTAAAAACCTACTTTCGAAAAGCCAAGAAAAATGAAGTTATCTAATGATTACTGTCTCGTATACATTTAAAAATTGCCAGCTTAATCCGTGTTTGGCTTTATTTTCCAAGAGATGATTTAATCTCACAAATTGTAAGAGCAATGCAAGGGAATGCTATGTTCTATCCGACTTATGGTCAATCGTCATATATCGTACTCAGGTTTATAAATTCAAAATAAGTAATTATGAACAGAAATAATTAATTTTAAAATTAATCCTTATTTATTGTTACTAAGTAACTCACCTCTTGCTCTTCTCCGGTCATTGTTGACCCCTTCAGTGCCTTTCCACGATAACATAGGAGAATCTCACAGATAAAAAAGCGCCGAGACTGGAAGTAGTTCACTATCTGCAAAGAATTGGATACAAAATTAATTTATTGGTGAAGATTGAATATATTTGGGGTTATTATTGTATTGTGCATATATATGAGCAAGTAGTTGCCAATGATGATGATGCAAATCAGGATATTCGTTGCTATCATATTCAAAATATCCTACTCCATATTGTTAATTTTATATAATGTTTTTTTCAATCATTTATTTAATTGATTAGTAATCGCGATAAACCAGAAGAGAAATTGATGATGATTGTAATACATGGTTAAGGTTCCAAAATTTTGCACTGAAATAATTATTTAACTCGTTCAAAAATATATGAGGAATAAATTTGGACCGATTTTTTATTTAATGACGGTATTTCTTTAGGAATGTATTTTGATTTATCCTCTTTATGGCGCAAGTTCATCTCAATCTTTAGTAACACAATGTGCAAATAAAAAAATTAAACTTAAAATTAATTCCACTACGTAATGATAAATTTCTTGTTGTTTTAAATCCTATCATTCAGACCGTTACTTGTTCTTGCATGAAATGGTAAAATAATATATTTTTATTACTTTATATTGCAACTAATCGGTTTGAGCAGCATGTTTATTGTTACTTGTATTAGTCGTCCAATGTATGGTATAGGATTAGGACATCATGCCAATCTAAAAATTAATGCTTGAACCAGTTAGTAAAAGGCCATAAGTCTTTATCTTGCTAATGTGACGTTAGAGAAAAGGTTTAGAAACTCCTCTTAAGATATGAACTTTTTATTGTAAATTCATATTGAATTGAAAGGCTAACTTCTGCTGCCTGATTTGGCTTCACGTGAATATTTTCCTGCGGTCTAAAAAAAATACCATCTTATTCGTTGTTTCGTGCCGAGAAATTTGCGTAAAACGTATTAGTATGCGTTATAACCGACGAATGTCATTTTGACCTTACTTTATGAAAACTTTAACCACCGCAGTGTGTTCGATTAAGGATTGCTATTTGTGTTATATAGTGAAAAGTTATAAAATTCGTAATAATGTCGTGGAAAAACATCAAATAAATTTATTGTAGGTCGGGGAAAAGCAGTTTGATAATAAATTGAGAAATGTTTGAAAAGTATTAATGGCATTTGAAATACGGAATAATCTTCTTCAAATGAATTGAATTCGCGCTATAAATACCATATAATCGTTTTGTTAGCAGGAGAATTTGGTAAGAATATTTATCCTTCGGAAAAAATGTTTCCTTATTATACGTTCTTTCATGGAAAGGGATTATCCTGCAGAGAAATAATATGTTGTGACCGTTATACGTAAAGAAACGGACATCATAATGCATTTCTTGCCAGTCGAGATTTAGTGTTGTCCGTTTAAATGTCAGTCAGTTTCAAATGTATCGCTCACTCAATCATGAACTTAACACCGAGCGATGTTATAAGTTTCCATAATTGTATTGTTTCATCGGAAGAGGAAATACAAAGGACAAAATGTTATCTACTCACCGATTACGGTTACCGGATACCCTTGGTCCTACTTATTCTCTTCAATAACCTTCCATGATCACGCTGGAGTAACCCCCATGTAATGGCAGTGCCGAAAAGGGAAGGATGTCACAATCTGTGAAAATCAAGTCATAAAATTAATTCATAGTTAAATAGCAAATATAATGTTGGGAAATACTTTATATCTCATGTAAAGGAGGGAGCAGTTGTCAATGATGATGATTCAAATTAGAACTTTGGTTATGATGATATTCAACAATATCCTATTCTGCGTCGTAAATATTATTGTAGAATTATTTTTATATATTATTCAATTGATTACATTCAACTCAAAAGGCATAAAGAAGAAATAATAATATGCACTTTATTCAAAAAGAACGAAAAATTCGAAAACTTGAATTTCTACAACGTATCGCCTGATTATGTGCGTTCATTTAACATAATATTCCAAAATCCAGTAACAATTACTGTACACCATTACCACTGATACCATATCTTTACATTACAAAATTACACATCTTCAGTGAATGCTAAACCGATAATTAATCCTAATTACGAAAACCATAATTATCAAAAATTAAAAATTTCCTAATAGGCAGTCATTGATTAATGTTAAAAGTTGAAGATAAAATTTAAAAACATTTACTCTAAGCAAAGTAAGACTTAATTTGAATTCAAGGAGATAAGAAAAATGCAAACAAAATTTGACTTAAATTCGAACAAATAGCAGAAAGAAAAAGCAGGAAATTCACAAGTGAAATAGTAATCGACAAAGGAGAGAATGTATAAGAGAAAGTAATTAATTTTTAATTATGTCTATGTTTATGTAGTTATATACAGCGTGTACTATACGCGTTACGCGAACGTCCTTTGATGTTAAATTCAGATTAATTTACATAGTAAGTTCCTTATCGAAATTGAATACGGAATACAAATTGAGGCCAAATTCTATTTGAATATATAGCTAGAGGAATATTGAAATTGGTTTAATTATTTAACTGTGCGAAGTTTATCTGAAAATCGAATGTAGATTTCCGTTAAAATAGCAGCAGATAGTATCTTCTATCCAGTCTAGTAAGAATATTGCCGAAAGTTGTTCTGCACCAAAATGCAGTGAATATCGAAATAGTAAAAGTGGTATCGGAAAAGATTAAAAGCATTTTCTAAGGCTTTCACCAGATAATGTGTTCAAAAGTTATGAATTGTTGTTTCAATTCTTAAACATCAGTCTTCGCCATATGGGATGGTTAAAGATTAATAGACGTATATAAATGGAAATTATCGGACAAAAAATAGTAAATTAATCACTTAAAATATAATTATCCAAGCGTCGATTTTATAGCTGATCATTTAAGTATAACATAACGAAAAAGCATATTCACCAACGACTGTCACATAAAGAACAACTTAATAATCAATAGCATCATAGATCATCTCTCAAAACTCAAAGGTTATCCGATTAACTTAAATACAATTAACTTATTTTACTTACCAAAATTGAAGAAATCCCAAAGTGACGCCACAGATATCTTGACGCCATAAGTACACCTACTTTCCGTTGATATACTTAATAACATATTAAGATTTAATAATGCTTCAAATTTAGTGCGCTGACCTTAAGTTAGGCTGCACGATTGAAACTTGAATTGAATTTCGAATCAATCTAACGCCGTGATACTAAAATTTCAACGGACTTTTCAACATATTCTTCAATACGTCTATACCAGAAGTAGTTTTCAAATTAATTGAAGGTTTTGCATTCAAATTCAACGGTCCAACGGAACGGTGAGATCTGATTGGTCGCCGCTGTTACTTTTTCGGTCATACAAGGTCACATTAGATCCACCTACCGGAAAAAAATGTAATTGTTTTCGTAATTATTAATAAGCATTAAATTAAAATTTTATTCTTACAAAATAATAAAATTTAAATTTGAAAAGCTTCGGATGTATAAATTACTTTAACGATTAATATTTTACTGCACGAATATTTCGAGTATCCCCAGGTACTCAGTAAGTAATAGTGATTCCCAGAGCGACTACAGTTTAATTACTATCTATTCAATAATTGCATTACGAATTACCTTGAATTCACTTTCGATGCTTTATTAAGAATAGCTAATAAAGGATAACATTTATTAAATACGCTTCGTTACATACGTAATATATTACTTGAATTATGGAAATACCGTAACAAAAATAACGTTAGAACGGGAAGGACGATTTAAGTATTTGCATCATGTGGCAAGCAAAAAATTAAATCAAAGATGTAGAGTTCATAAAATCCAAGCTATTGCAACGAATATTTCTAATAATTATATTTGAGATAAGGAACATTTCTCTAATCCGGAGCTTAAAAAATTTACCAGACGTCGTGAATGTAACAATAAATGTTATTATCTCCATACAAACAAAAATGTATAAAACTTTTTCCTATTCAATGCTACAAGATCTAAATTGATATTCTTTATTTATAATCCACAGATATGATATCTGTTGAAATTACTTATTGTTAGTGGTTTTTTCCTTGCATGATGGCTCCATTCCAAAAAGTTAGGCCAGAATATATCAACTTTATTCTTTACTTATTTTAAACGATTTAAATGATCCTCTAATATATAATAATGTAGACGCTTTCTATGAGGAGACAGTAAATTAATTTTCTATGGAGATTATTCATTATCTTTCCACTTATGTCTTTTTTGGAGCATTCAAAAAAGGGTCTCTTAGAAAATAAAATGAAGTTTACAAGGCTAAATGAAGAAGAAGATATTTTTGTTCTCTTCTCAATGAACTGGTAAACATTCATATTAAGACCTTATGTAATACACTGGAAGCTGCCTTTCAGCGTTTGATGGAGACTGTACCCTGTTTGTAAAATTATATTCACAGGTGAATTGCCTATTTAGATTGCAAAGGGAAAAATACATTACTGACCAACATTACTGTGAAATGATAAGTAATAATACAAAAATAAGGTTTAAGTGATACAGAAACTATATGTAACAGTGTATTAAATGATAATGTAACATAAATATGACTTAATAATAATAACTATAAAAAGTTTTCTGAGTTCTTGGAAGGAATGAGTCTTACCAGAGCAGATGAGGAATACATTTCCTTCGCTTTCCTCACTGAGCAAGAATTTTACGTGTCTCAACATAAAGTAGAACAATGAAACTATGAAGAACGATAATCAAATAAATCAAAGAGACACTGGATTCAAATTCTCTCTTATCTCAGAATATCTCATTTTACCACTGCCTGCTTACTAAAAATAATTGTCAATAGTAAATGGTGGATATATTACACTATGATATTCAAAATACATTTAACAATGTTATGATGAATGAATAGAATTAATTTTCTATGAGATAAATCCCGTTGAATCTAACTACTCTACGAAGTATGTATGCAAATTGCAATCAAACATAAATATTCTTTATTAATGAAATTTGATGTAACTTTCAATGTAGCTATGGGATATTCTTGAAAAAATGGTGCAGAAATCAGGGATTCACCGGTTATCTTTTAGTACAGAAATATTCATATTATATCCTCCAGTTTTCTTCATAGTAGTGAAAAAATGTTATGTACTTAGGTGTAAGTGATTATTGATCATTTTAATAATCTCAACACTATTTCAATGGATACTAAGAAAAGGTTTTGCGCTACCATACACTTGCATGGACACTTCCCACTCATAGCATTCTGGCTAAGAGAGGAAAACAAAGGAAAGTTATCTCATCCCTCATATTATCTGATAAGACTAATTTACTCTCCAAAGAATTGCGTAGCTTTGGGTGGAATTCCCACGCAGCCTTGAAACAAATGAAGTCACTGAGGGACAAATATGCTATTAAGCAATATGGTGAAATAAATGTGGAAACATAATATTCAAAAATTCTAACTCATTATTCTGTGCATTTAAAATTTGCTTAAATTAGGTAAATAATGATTAACAAGCTGAAGTTGAGATTCTAAAGTTAATCAAGTAGTTCTCAGTTTATTTCATATCGACATACTCTGTCCATTACCTTACATTACCCAACTCAGATTGGAAGTGAAATAGTAAAACACAATACTCGGATATCTCTTTGTTAGAATAATCGTACTTACCTTTATATCCTATAAAATATTGGCTTAATAGGTGAAAATACCCGAGAAACTCCGTGTCCAACTAGATATTCATCCATTTTCGTTGTGATGTCTTCTTAACACTGTTGGGTTCAGACTTCGTATTTCGCAGGGGTAAAGCAGATTCGTATCATAACTTGCCTTCATAAGAACTCCAATTAAAGAAATAAGTATTCGACCGAATACTTTACACACTGCTACAACATGATGCACTCTCGAAAATCACTGATTGTAAACCTGAGTTTCTAATAAAATAACACTCATTTATCAAGATATTCCACATGCACTCAGAGCACGCTAAACGTACTGCCATTGATTTTCCACATCCATTTCCATAAAAATGTTGCAAAAACTTTGAAACAACTTACTGATGAAAAATAATTGAGATTTGAAGTTCACAGAAGCATGGCCAATCTCTTGAGTGTGTCACGAAAGCTTCACGTGTTTCAAAAAGAATCATGGTATAGAAAATACTGACTATCGAAAATTTCTCTTCAAGCCACATGACCTTCGTGCCTCATTGCCTCACGTAGCAGATATGTTCAAGATGGAGACATTCCTTTTTCGTGCGAATTTAAAATGTGACCAAGAGTGAAAAAGAGTTTGTGTGGTGTAAATTTCAGTGGAAATCGAATAATTATGGTTTGTAGTTAATTTTATCGAGTGTGCAACACTTGTAATGGCGTCGGAAATATGAAAGTATTCTTCGCCCTCATTGAAATAGTTTCCGGGAGAAGGTAACAAGTCTAAAGAATACCTTATGGAGGTGAGGTGAAGCTTTCAAAGGAGATTTCTTCGAAGTAGGTCAATACACGTCGATTTCACGAGTATGTAAAGGTAAGCTAGAAAGTATTTGTGTGTCCAAACGTAATTTTCCGAATCAAATGACAATAAACCAGGATAATTTCCCATGGTTGAAAATTTGTTTCAATTTTTATGGGAATATTCGTTGAAGGACTATCATATGACATATTCATAGGGACAGGACGAATAGCGTTGAGCATACTATATACGGAAATAGATAATTGCTAATAATTTACATAATTTGCAACTTTAGATATCAGTCTCAAACCTTTAATAATGAATACGCAGATATATTCAATAACGTGTTAACAGATCTCCTTGGATCCTCACGAAATAACCCTTTTACTCTACTGCCGATTCATTTGTGTACGTTATTCATTTATCTTCAATCCATTTTTTCATTTGGGCCATCAATTTAGGTTTGCTTGCTGTCAGAAATACTTTTATCGCTTTTCTTACTTTCATAATACCCGATGAATTTATGATCAGAGTGTGAGTGAAAGAAAGTCAATGATAGACGGATTTCGTTAACAAAGTCAGAAAGTTATAATTAATTTCAAATGCCGTTTGCTTCCAATCTTCCTTAACATTATCGAGAATTTACTATTATACTTACTTTAAGAATTACTATTTTATTAGGGAAAAATATAATAATCAGAATTTCATCAGCATTTGTAAAATCTCATTATCTGTTATGTTTATCATATAAGAAAGATAATCTTAAAATACAATAATACACAACAACATCTTTATTTTAAATAAAAGTAGTTATTGCATTAATTATTTTTAAATTCCAAGGCGTCGTTTTACATATGGAAGAAATAAAGTTCTTTTCTCTTCGCATAGCATTCGTTGAGCATGCGTCATAATTACGTCACTCTAAACTATCACATATTATACGTCGCGTTTAAGGACAAAATTTTAGAAGAATAAAATATTACTTACTAATTTCAAATTAAATTAAATTTTTTTGGATTGATAAAAATTTTATTTAAATTTAATTTATTTTAGTTAAAAATTACGATAATAGTTAAAACTTTTCCCGGCAGGTGGACCAGAGGGGGGATGACCGAAAAAAGTAACAGCGGCGACCAATCAGATCTCACCATTTAGTTGAACCGACTATTTTGGAGGGAAAATCTTTAGTTAATTTAGAAACATTGCCTTGTGAAGACCTATAAAAGAATCTTCGAGAAAACTGTTAAATTTCGAATTTCTGGAATTGCAGTAGATTCGTAATCTACTGGTAACGTGAAGTATAATTCAAGTTAAACGTAATAAATTTGCAATTTTTAATCCCATTCAGCGCGATTTATTTAAATTAAGGGATAGCTGGACATTTTCCGACGTCAAGACGACCATGGGACTTCCTTAGTTATGGTAAGTAACAGAAATTAATCTAGTTTGAATTAATTGATATAAATTAAAATATCATAGCAATATTTTAACATCAAAAGCTCTTGTTCCTAATATATGTAAATATTTTCAGTGCTTTGTCTTAATGAATATATTTAACCGGGACGAATAATATTTTTCTAAATAGCCGCGAACCTAACTTCTGAATCACTGATTATTTATGTAATAAATAAATGTGATTGCCGGTTACATCTAATTTTATCTGATTTATTATCTATTATAATATTTTAGTTAGAAATTAAGATTTCTAAATACGGCATCTGAAGAAAGTCAAGATTATTGCTAAGAAAATAATCCACGACCGGATATATTGTTCAAATACTGGCTGTTAAGATACAGAATATAGTTTCCGTTACATTTTTCTTCCCATTCCTCTAACCATTATTTTAAAGGAAAATTGGATTGAATTTTTTAATTTATCTTTGCATTATTTATTAATCAATTCAAAATCATTAATTTCTTTTCTTACCAGCGATTGCAATTCCAGCTGAACCGGTAATGTCGTTCTGAATTCGAATAGGAACATTTCCTCATTGATTCAGTACATTTCTTCTTGATTAAGCACCTTCATCACTCACTCACATTGAACTGAATGATTTTCTCAAATCACTTAAGAAAGATTAACTTTCGCCATAGACAGGAAAAAATCAAAATACTTTCCCAAAGATTTTCCGTTCTTAATTTAGTAATCGGTCCAAATTAAATCTTAATATATTTGAGTTTTAATGATCATTTCAATTCAAAATGTCCGGGAACTGTGCCATGCATTACAGTTAGTGTCAATCTTTCTTTATGTTTTCCGCGATTATTAATCCATTGAATATGAGTTTCATAAATCTTATGCACAATTATCATGGAGTAGAATATTTTGAACACGATGGTAACCAATACCTTCACTCGTATCATCGTCATTTGCAACTACTTGCTCTTACAATATGTACAAAGCAATATTATCCTAAATTATATTCAATATTCACCAACGAATTAATTCTTATCCATTTCTTTGCAGATAGTGACCTGATACCAGTCTCGCCACCTTTTAGCTGTGAGATCCTCCTATCTTATCGTGGGAAGACACCTGACAGGAGAAAAACATTAGGTAAGCTGTTTAGTAAAAATAAGCAGTCATTAATTTAAATAAATAATTATTTCAATTCATTGTACATTATAAAGAAATCTCAAATCTGAGTGCGAAATATGACGACTAATTACAAGGAGTTGAATAATCTTTTCAGTGCAAAATTACTTGTACCTTAACCATGTATTACAATTACCAGCAGTTGCTGTTCTCGTTTTTCGTGATTACTAATCATTTAAGTAAATTATTAAGAAAATCTTATGTAAAATTAACAATATGGAGTAGGATATTTTGAATATGATAGTAACGAATATCCTGATTTGTATCATCATCATTGGCAACTACATGCTCATATATATGCACAATACAATAATAACCCCAATTATATTCACTCTTCACCAATAAATTAATTTTTATGTAATTCTTTGCAGATAGTGAACTACTTCCAGTCTAGACACTTTTACCTGTGAGATCCTCCTATGTTATCGTGGAAAAGCACCGAAGGGGTCAAGAATGACCAGAGTAGAACAAGAGGTGAGTAGTTTAGTAAAAATTAATTAATTTTAATTTTAAAATTAATTATTTCTATTCATTACCCATTATTTTGAATTGATAAATCTAAATCTTAAATAAATAAGGATTAATTTTAAAATTATTTCCATTCATTATGCATTGATTTGAATTCATAATTCTGAGTACGATATATGACGATTGACCATAAGTAAGTTAAAACGTAGCATTCCCTTGAATTGCTTTAACAACTTGCGAGATTCAATCATCTCTTGGAAATTAATGGCATGATACGGATTAATCTGGCATTTTTAAATTTATACGAGACAGAAATCATGAGATAACTTCCTTTTTCTTGGCTATTCGAAATTATTTTTTATACGAGACAACTCTTTGGACTTTCTTTTCGTTTCTTTTACTCCATTTTGGAATCTATTTCCGGTCACTTCCCCTTAGACACGAGAAACACTCCTTTTCACCTTTGTTTTCATTCAATGAAAATTAGAGGTTATTGAAGCATACCTTGATAATTAAAAAAAACGACTTAGTAATTATCCCAAGGACGGATGGAATTCCGTGGCTTTCACTGCTAAGATATCAGTAGCTGAGATACTGGTTTACACCGACCTTCGAGTTTCTATAGAGTTTTAAGTTCATTCCTCTTAAGTAAAAATACACGGTAAATGTGACTTTGATTATTTTCCTTGTTTCATCTCCACTCTGTCCATGGGACATTTATTAGATTTTAACGCAATATTGCTCTCATATCATTTTCAGCACGTTTGAAATTGTTGTAGAAGTGAAGGTTTACTACTGTGCAGCAATTCTTACCGTGAACATGCGCTCCGAGTTTAATTCAAATATAAGTGACTAAAATGGCGTTGGAAACGTGATATGCCTTGTCCGTTTATTATTGCAGAAATTCATAAACATGTGGTTGATTTTCTTCGTCTCTTGCTTATCATCCTCACCTTCTGCATATGTTTTCATATTTATAATGTAAATATTTTATAGTGGTTCGTAATATCAGTTATTTTCATGAATACAAATATTTTGGATGGTGGCGTTATGACATTAAGTGTTCCATAGAAATTTCATTATGGCCCAAATTTATATTGACAGCAAACCTTTGTTCTTTACTTAAGGTTTTTTTTTTCATATATTTTATATTATTTCATATATTTTATATTATTATTTTTCATATATTACATATTCTGTTTTCCTATAATTATTTTTGTTTGAGATTTGACACCACATTGCATTTACGAAACTTTTTACATACGATTACGAGAGTGTATTGTTTAAATATCAGTAATTGACCATGATATTTGGAGATCGAAACACGTCAGAATTCAATACAGTAATCCACCTCACCTTAAGAACTTCCTCAGATTTACCAGTTAACCTCTTGGATATTTTAAATTCAATATTAAGAGAAGATCTTTCCTAATTACATGCTTTGTGCGCTGATCACAACACTTAGACTTTATGACATTGATTTTGAGATTCTTTTTTTTTAGTAATTATTTCTATTGGAAACTTCTATGAGAAATTTTCTGCCCGATGTACTTGACAAGAAACTAAAAATCTAGATTTCCCACTCGTACGTGGGCAGTATATCCTCACAAATACGGTAATGGAATCACGGTTTTTTTCGGACGCTAGTTATTGGATTATAAAAATACCATTGTATAGAAGTATCATTCTCCTGCACCTTTGTTACCACCTTTCTGTTATGGTATTTAGTTTTATTCATTACCTTCCCGCATATCCGAATATTAAAGGACAAAAATCATTTAAGTTTTATTTCATTACAAATTCAGTGATAAAATTATACCATGAAAACCAATTGATTATTATAAATATTCATAACACTTCATTTTAGCAGGCATTAACGTTATTGCTTTTATTGATAGACGAGCAGCAATATGGTTATCGATTTCCTCAATTTAGTTTTTATAGTCTGTTTTCCAATTTACTTCTATTTGAGATTTAACATCATGAGATGCAACATTGGACTGGTATTGGTTATTGACACCATTTTGCTTGGGACAGTGATATAGAGTTTACAGTATAATCATCGGCTAGGAGACTGAAGCCTATGCAATTTTGCTCTTCCGATTTTTCTCACGCCTATGCACTGCACTCTTTACTGCTTTCGTTAGAAAATATGGTATCGGTAAAATTAAATTCTCCATTACTTCATTGTAATTGATATCGAAGGACCACAATTTTTTATGTTTCAAGAGATATCGATCATTGATTGTTTTGTATAACAGTAATTATTGAAAAGTGGAAAATAATTAGTTCTTTTAGTTACAAATGTGGGTTCAAATTATAAAGAAATATATATCGATGAAGGCTCAAATATTCTCTTTAGGCCAAAAATTGTTACATAAAACTCGAGAACCAGAAGTTGCTCAACCTTAGAAACAGTTAAATATTACTCCTAATAAATATAGACGTTTTCTTACCTTGAAGACCTCCGTCGACCCAAAAAAATCAATGAGACACTCTTAAGAACAGCACGTTAACTTCAGTTTTTATATTTTGCATAGTTTATTTCTACTCTAGGAATAAATTGGTTAAAATAGTCTTACAACATTGAGATAAGCACTAAAAGGAATAAAGATGAATGAGTAACAATTTTTCTTTTGGACGGTGATATTATTTTTATTTAAAATTACGAGAATTAGGATGAAATACGGGAAAATATTTGTGAATTTCTGTGGTTACAAATTAGTCATCCCTCTGATGAATAATGTGATTATTGTAAACAATCTCAAATAATTTCACGTAAGAATACATTGAGAGTTGTGACTGATATAGAAGTCATGACAAAAATATGACAATCCTCTAGAACATGAGGCAATCTTTCTAGATATTTCTTTATAGCTAAGTGAATGTTTACGGATGATTTATTCCTATCAACTCTTTCAAATGTTTTGAAATTTTGGTTTTTCCTGTTACTTTTATTCGTTATACATCATTTCAATAATAGAATCGTATCTAGCAAAACCTTGAGAGGAGGATCCGCATGCTTTGTCTCCCATTTTAAATTGGGATTTTGAGGGATCAAGGGAAAGAATAGTCTAGTAAAACAGTGTGAAAACCTCTTCTTTAACAATGGCAACCTCTAGTGTAACCTAACTTCACTTCATCTCTTCCAAGTCCGACTGTAATTGACCACTGTATAGGACTTCTTCATCGGATGCTTTTTTCGAAAACTGACCAATAATCACACTTAAACATCCGCGGATAAGTTAAAGTTGATAGGTCATGCGTGGTGTGATGATTTAAAAATGTCATTTCTAGGGAAAATTTAATGACTTACGATCATGAAAATTCTGTTGGTAATAAAATTAAAGAATCCATTGCAACAAACCGGATAATTAGTGGAGCGTCCTTTAATATACTTAGAATTTGCACACATGTATTCCATATGGTTTGCAGACCATAGTATTGGAACCCCTGCTACACATGAATCTTTCCGAACAATTAGAAAACCTCGACTCTTCGTACACATAAATTTCAATGACAAAGATCTTAGATACATGGAATTATAAGTCCTGCCATAATCGCCAAAACCTTGGTAACTAGCATTTACTATAAGGAAAACTAATAATCACTCACGCTTCTTATCATTTTGGATCAAAGGCGGCATCGAAATGCAGACAGATAATATCACTGTTATTTTAGAAGAGATGAGGTCATTATGCTCTGGTAACGGTGGAAAGGAAGAAATTGAAAGGCAGCTATAGAACAGAAATAGGCAGATCTTTACGCAAGCGAGACGTTTCGCAGATCTCGGGATGGTATTCATTTAACAGATACGGCAAGAGAGGGCTCGTGAATGCGGCGGCGAGGAAATGAAGAAATGGATATGCGAAGCGAAAGCAAGGGAGAAGGCGGTTCCATTTAAAAGAATCTGCGATAAGGGCAGAAAGGAGTTCCAGATGAGTCAGTGGGCAAGAGAAAAGCAAGGTCGAAGAAAAGGGGGAAGATTCCGCCTGCCTTTCGAGAAAACCGACTGCTGACGTCAGCTAATTCAAAAGGGCTCAATACCACGTTCGCTGGGCCCTTAGAATTGAGAGAACTCTACGGAATAACATACTCGCACCATTTTATTCAGTTCTCAGTTCTCCACCTGTTACTCTGCATATCTAAATATTTTCAAAAGAATACGAGTCATTGGCAACTGCAAAACGTACGGAAAATATTAATAAACTAAGAAAATGAGGCCTCTGAAATAAAAATTACGGTTGATGCGGTAAAATGTGTAAAAGTATATAAATAAAGGTCAAAACTATCGGAATTGAGGAAGAAAATTCTATCATTTCAGGATAAATTATTTGAAACTTCTTCCGTTTGCCTATGAGCTTCGAAATTTCATTTCATACATTTTAGAGAAGTAAAAATAACCAAATTCAAAATAGTATGAGATGCAGTCTGCGTTAATTTAATTGTTGAATGGGAGGAATTGGAGTAAGCAATTTTTAATTATAACACTAGAAACATCCCATTGTAAATTTTCAAATTATGTGAGGATAAATAAGAAAAGGTCCTATTACTTTTCCCAGTACTGATCATAAACGAATTTATGCCTTATATATAATATTTCCTTAATACTAATCGATAATTTAGAATACATAATTTTAATTCAATTTCTTATATGTTTTAATATTTTAACATAATAGCTATGGGTTTTTCGTAAAATGCTTTCTAGGTTTAATTTTCTAATTCATTGTTCATATCTATGAGTGAACGCTTTTTTAACTGAAGCGAATATAACTATGCAGCAGTTATAATTTAAAATGATATATAAGACCGAAAACGTGCTTAATATATAAAAAATGAACTTCAAAATACCACAAACCTCCGAGCTTCATAACTAGCTTTTATGAGAAAATTCTAATTATCAAGGTAATCACAGAGATCAACAGGGTTCATCTCCGCAAAAATTTTAAGCGCAACCACGCGCATTATTCCTGGCGACACGCAAGCGACGATTAAAGTAAATTAATTCCGCTCCCTCGCATTAATTCGGGGAAAATTGTTAAGCGAGTTTTCATTACCGCCATCAGGAAGTAGAGGTGAAAAATAATAACGGAAAGCAAGATAACGCTTACGATTTAACTTTTTTCTGCTCCTCCTTTTATGTTTCCGAGAGACCTCACGAACGTTTGCCCGATAAAACTCCGGAAACATAACCATTTTTCCTCTGCAAAACGGGCACGGAATTTCACAACTACTAATGGCGCCTCAGTGATGATGTGCGTAGTTGAAAGGTTCTTGCGCTTACGCGAGGGCGCGTTCAGATATCCCAGCCTCATCTCACCCTTTTCCATAAAATGGCGCCTCTTTTATCTCTCGCTACCTGCCTTATCGCTTTTTTCTCTCCTTTCACTCTTTGGCGCTCTCTTTTTGCGCGTAGCTTCCTTTCACTTTCACCGGAGGGCGGATCCCTTCCCTCCCTCCCTCCCATCTTCATTTAAACTCCTCCTCTACCCCTCCTACCTTTTTCGGTCTCCCATGATCCGGTTGGGACGACACGGAGAACTCCTTGGTCACGTTTTCGAGAAAAAACCCGAAATGAAGTGTGGAGGAGCGAAATAGGAGTGAAAAAGGGATAGGATGCGTTGAAGGAGTGGAGGGATGAGAAAGTGTTTTTGTCCTTCCCCGTCTTTTTCCCATTCCAAGTTTAAGTGATTTTTTTCAAAGAGGATGAGTTCCGCCAGCGGCATGAAAAAGAGCGTCGAAAAGATATAAATAACGATATGATGACTGTTTGCTCCCGGAGAGGCGAGTAGTGTCAGCCGGGTTAAAATTGCGTGAGGTAATGTTTGTTCGGTATATTTCGCCCGCACGTATTTTTCATTTCCCAAAATATACCAACGTCCGGACACGTTTCGCTGGGCTGATGGGTAATCGATTTTGGAAGAAGGCACGTTCTTATTCAATTGGATATTTTGATATTATTTGAGCTGAGAAAATTAGAGGTATAGAATTAATCCTTCTTCCTTGTATTCTATAAATGAAGCCATGTTTTGTTTTACATCGGTAATTAGAAACAGAATTTAGAAAATAATTTACACTTGGTTGATCTGAAAAATATAAGAGTGAAAGAAAATCAGGAATGAAACTCCCTAAGAGTGAAAGAAAAACGTTTGAATTTTCATTCAAAGTTTTATGTGCATTTAAATGCTCGTTATTTTTATCATTAAGGTATCTTAGAATAGGATAGAAATTTTAAAGAGGATGAAAAATATTTTCCTTGCCCTTATCTAATTTTTGAATATAATATCATAGTTCTATCTAATGCTATCGTTTTATGCAGATTTAAAGATTATAAAGAGTAAGGAAATTGCAAGAATGAACTAGTATTTCGCAGAATAACAGAAGTTATGGAGGATTCAAGTACGAATTCAGAGAAAGGAAGAATTTTATTTATTCTTATTTATTTCTAGACGCTGTTCAAATCGCGCAAATTTGCCTCCCATCCATTCCCACTAATTTGTGCTGTCTTTAAGTGTCTCCCAATGACATCTTAGCAGCTGTGTCAACAAAGTATGATTTCCATAACATTCTTGACTCTCTGCAGCAAATGGCAGGTTTGGCATTTCTTTTTCCAATACATATTTTTCAGATGTCATTTTTAAGTTCGAGCTCAAACATCCGCTTTCTGATTAGAATAGGTGCTCGTGACTTCAGCATCTATTTACCAACGCACATTCTCTTGTTCAATCGACCAATTTGTCCTTTATTTAATAAATGCGGAAAAAACAATCAATTAAACCTTTTTTATCAATTGCGAGACAAAGAAACCACTGCCACAGAATAATCTAGTATTATATCTGTCCTATGTGTAAATCGATCCTGAGTTGCCACAATGAAACCCCTGCCTTTACGGCATCAATGCAGAATATTTAATCTGCCTTATATAAATATTTACTTTTAGTAAAATCTACTTCTACTGATTATAATTCCATATAATAAATATTTATGTTGGGCAAAGACAACGGTGAATTGGAGAGAATACTAAAATAAATAAAAATTTTTCGATAAAAGAAGTTTTAATATCCCTCTTAACTTCTAAATAAGGCTATTCTTTTGTGTTATATAACGAGCAATGATCTTTCATCGTTTTTGGGTATACATATCACTAAAATTATTTTTTCTCCAAAATATTACTATCTTGCGTTCATTACACATTCTGGAATAAAAGTACAGAGTAAGATTGTCTTAAAATATATTTCTCATAACTTCATTCCAGGAAATGTAAATTTCTCGTTTCTTTTCGTTCAAATACAAGGATTAGATAGAAAAAGGAAATGCTAGCATTAATAACACGATATTGTTTTTAATAATCCTCAGCAAGAGATATTGCTACGTATAAATATATAATATAATCGCTGGCGTAGAGGCGAATTCTTTTTAAATGATGTTGGATAGCTCCAAATTAGAAGAGGAAAAAAATCATAAGATATGAAAACTTCAAAGGAGCGTATCCAGCGACTGGAGCGCGAGAACGATAAAGCGTAGCTCAAAGGACTACAGAAAAAAAACTCATGGAACGAATGCAGAAATTCAAGAAATTGTTTTCTTCTGACATTAAGGGCTAAAAAGGAAGTACTGAATGTATATTCTGGCAAACATAGAAGGTAGGCTGGATGGGGAGTGGACTTCAAAGTATGTCATATAGTTGTGCTTCAGTCTTATGAATTGCGACCCAATTACTATCCCTATGATGATAATATAGCCATTAAAATCTAGCCTAAAAGTTTAGAGTGAATGTCTGCCTGTTTCATACTGTCTCCTTGTAATATCTAAGGAATTAATTTGTGTATTTATATCCTATAAGAAGTAGTGATGGAGTTTGAGTTATCCGATACGAAATCATAGAACACTTATGAGCGATTTATGAAAATTGGAGACCTATTCAAAATAATATACTATGTCTTACTGGGTTCTAGTTTTCTAAAAGCTTTGACAGATGAAAACCATAGCAGAAATATTCGAATGTAATACGTGAATTATAAATTCAATCTTCGGATCGAGAACACTACATACAGGTGTCCTAGAATTAGGTTCCTGAAGCAGTACGGAGACAAATACATAGAATATGATTTTAATATGATCCATCTTTAAAGACTAAAAAAGGGAACGCACTATAGATAGCATGTAAAAAGGCTTATGCCATATATGGTAAGTATACCGTAAGGCATGTAAAGGAGTTCTGAGTACTTATAAACCACGTTTTATGCTGGCGATTCTCAATTCAAGTGCCATGGGTTTTTCTTACAGTTTTGATTTTAATATTATAAATTGAAGCTCACCTTTCCACTTTCTTTCTTTTTTTGCTGTCTTCAGGTGTTTCTTTTGCCTTTGCTGAAACGATCATGTATTCACAAGAATGATGACCTAAATATCATCAAACATATTCATTACTATAAAATAGCATTAAAATATAGTGTGTATGATAATTAACGTGGTACAATAATATTGGTATTGTTATGAGAGAACTCAAAAGAAAAGGGATCTTTCTAGAGGAACGCTTACTTTTCCGGAGTAAAACCTCCAAACTGTGATATCGAAAAATCTCGATATAGATTTAAGGACAGATTTTCCTGGACAAGAGAAGTGAAACAAATCGCATAAAAGACCTCCATCCAAAACCTACACGAGCAACAAATAGCCTTCGTGCAAAGTGTATTACATTGAGATAAATGGAATCCGTCGTAGGTCACGTAAATCAAATAGAAAAACAAAGAACAACTCCCATGACCTCAGGCCCCTGAGCTCTTTCCAGCGGGATATTGTCTCTATGCCATCGATAGAAAATGTAAGAAGCTTTTTTCAAAGTAAAATTGGTGTCTATATCAAATATTAGTAAATAATTCAGCCACTATTAACCTGATGTCTTAAAGCGCGACATATAGCCACAAATTCGAAAGTTATCAAATACTTGCGTAAAATTACCTTTAGCTAAAATAGCAACCATATTAAAAATACGTATTTATATAATGTATTACAGAAAAAATTACTGTATTATAATAAAATATATTATATATGAATTTGCCTAAATAAATTCTTCCCATAAACATATTTTAATAGCTAACGGAAAGACATTTTGATCACGCCTCCCTACCCTATGACGAATCTAGAAGCACTAGTATTTATTCTAAAATCGATCGCAGCCGTTCCCCGCAGTAACGTCATATTTCATCTCATATGAATATGGAGATTATAATTCAATTCCTAGAAATCTCTTGCACTTAAGCGGAAGAAATCAAGCACTTCCCATGAAAAGAAAGGGAAGTGACACTCGGAACTTATTGCACGTGTTCATTTGAAGTCGGGACAAAAGTACTCGAAATAGTCCGCATATCATTTCCTCCCTCTCGCGCAAATCGAATAAGGGGCTGCCATTCTTCTCTGACAAAGATCAGACACGCGCAAAACCCTTTTCCAGACACGTCTGCACCACCAGCGCCTATATACATTATCGCCTCGGACACCGTGTCCGCGCGAATCGACGCTTCTTCCTAATCACTTTCACGGAGCGGTCACGTGTGCATCCAGATGTCCTAGGCGACAATATCCCACTAGATTACACCAGTGGACGGCCCAATTCCCAATCGGAAACAAAAAGGGATGCATTTACGTCACGATTCCACCCATCTCGCGTATGTTTGTGAGCTTCGGATTCCACGCGCGTAATGAGTCACACGCCTCCCCCTCCCTTTTAATCTATTTAGACTTCTTCTGGAGTAATCCTGGGACCGCGTCGGCGGGGCGGAAAGGTTGCGACCGCTGGGAGAAGACGTGTGCGAGGGTTGGGATTTGGGGAGGTCATTCGAATGGGTGGGAGATTATGGAGAGCAGACGGGGTGCGGTATCAATTCGCCACCGTTCTTATACAGTGGATGCTTCGGGAAAAAGACGGGGGAGTCCCAAGCGTGAAAATGGGAATGAGTCACTGCAAGGATTTAACGCCAGGGGGCCCCGATATTGAAGGATGCTGAGGCAGATGAGGATGAAGCCGAACTGGGGAATGCTGAAGAATTCGGAGGAAGAGCGTTACTGACAATTGGCGCGATAAATTACCCCCATAATGCACTCTGTGTAGGGTCACAGACTTAGGGTTCGAACTGTTCGTTGCGGCTCCATTTGATGTGGGATTTAGATTGGATTTCAATGTTTCCCCGAGAATGAACCTCCACGTCTTTGGCTAAATATTTATATGCGAAGCCTCATGGAGTTTTTCTAAAGTTAGAACGGATTCGGAAGGAGTCTTTCGCGTGAGTTTATGCTTAAACGGTATAAGTTTTCTTATTACTATATTTTTTAAGTTATTAAGATAAGAAGATTAAAATCCCACCTTCAAAATTCAGATATTTGGCTATAAAAAAGATACCGATCTTCTAATAATTCATGATTTTGAAATCGCAAGCAGAACCCAAAATTCATACGAATCTTTAATGTCGTTTCCCTTTTTCTCAAGTATTTGCTACCCAATCGTAGTTTTTGTGTCTTTAAGCCGAGATCTAGCTACAAAATTGATACTTTTGAGGAATACTTTTCAAAAATAAAACAAGTCCACTGTATTCGATACCTCAAAATTACTGAAATTATCTATGGCTGGTCACAAACCATGAAGTTAGATTTTTTAAATAGGAATTGCCATTATTTCATCAACTCGTCCTAAACATCTACCATCGGGATATATAAATCCGTTAAAATTCCAAAAGCATCCAAATTAATTGGAATTACGATTATACAGAAAATAGTCATTTATCTAGGTAATCTTTATTTCAAAGATTCGTATCAACAACATCGTAAATTATCATATTTAAAATTAAGCCAATTAGAAGAAATGAGAAAACCACTCTAATGAATTTCGATTTCCAATGTATATCATTGCGGCGGGTATCTGTTTCGAGTTAAATGGTACTTTCCTAAGAATGTTTAGTTCTAAGGACGTAAGGCATATTTACACCAGATGATATTCTATAAATTTAGTAAGACAATGAGAAACTATCGATAATTATTCCTAGTTCCCCAATTTCTCGAAGCATTCCGTGGAAACAAGTTATTCCCCAACATTGCGTACGTCGCCATCATGATTTAATTGGAGATGATCTGAAGACGTAAGTTAAAGATATCATTGAATTTCATCTGTCACTCTTATATGTGTATTGGACTTGTTCCTCTTGAATGTCATTATAACATTCGAGATAGCGATCAAGTCTTTCAACATACATTTGTTCATTAACACTGAGGGATTTACAATCTCTCAGCAGAAGCAAAATATGCTAGGGACGATAACATCCACCATATTTCCCCAATGCTGAAATCCTCCTAATAATATATCCTAAACCTCGAGATGAATTACGCTACTATATCGAAGGCCCATTCAGTCCGTAACGATTAATCAAGCGTTATTGCCACAAATCGCACTCGAGGCATAGATGTGCTCCATCATCAACATCCCCCTCGCATCGAACCGTGGCATCCCCCCGCAAAATTTGCTCACATTCCCACCCTTCCTTTTCTCCGCTTTAATTTCATCTCTAGCACACTCATTTTCTAAGTCTCTCATTCAAAGCGCGCCGTAGAAACAAGATCCCATTTTCCCTCCCCCTAACATTTGCTTCCCTTCAATCCTCACACCCATCACTCTTCCCACGCTGTTCTTCACTTTTGTGTTACACTCCAGACCCATAAATCTGATCCACGGAAGCGCCTGCCTTCATCCCGTACGAAGTGACACGTAACGGTCTCATATGCAGTGTGTCACCCGTGTCCAAAGATATATTTATATATATGACATTCAGTTTCCTGGACGACAATAAACGCGGCGTGTGGAAGTTTGGGTGGGATATGTTTTCGCGCCGGGAAAGTCTGCTGTGCTGTTTAGCTTCTGGTGATGGCGTTCGTGACGCGGCGGATTTTCCGAGAGTAATATTCGGAGAATGAACGCTACTTGACGTGATATTTCTCGTCGAGATTTGTTACCTGAGTGCGACATATGCTGGGAGTGAAAGATGAGGAGGACGTCGCAACAATTCATGGATGCGGGATATCCGTGCCCTTCTTCCGGGTTGTCGAAAGTTAGTGAAACCTAGTGCCAGTTCAACGTTAATAAACGATGCTCCGAGCGTTACTTATTTACTGCTGAATCTGACAGGTTGTCGATTAAAATTTGTGAACGCGGAACCTAAATCCAGTGAATATCCCTGTAACTGCGAATTGAAAAAAAGTCACTATATCAAAATAAATAAAGCTCTTAACTTCTAATTTATACCTGCCCGTCAACGTACGAGAGGCACCGAATTAAAAATTTAACAAGAGAATGTAATGGCAATAAAAAGGAACGTTGACTGTATCGGAATAAGAGAAATGTCTTTTCTTCCATCTGTAGTCGGTGAGATGGAATTATTATATATTCATGAGCTCTAGGCGCATATAAGATGTAACGTTTACGACCAATTTACTCCGAAATTCAAATCACAGTTACCTCTCTCTCTCACTCCCTCTCAGCTTCTTTCCGTCATCCGATTAAACAATCTCTCTCTATCAAGGGAGAAGAAACGGGAAGATAGGAATCGAACAATGAAGATTAAATATTCAAAGATTTCTCCCTTTGTGAAATCGCAATTTGGACACGTACTTTCCAACTACACCGCGACATTTAAAAAAAGAAATGGAGCACAATTGAATAAATTAGGCACGTGATGTCATTCTAAGTTTATCAATTCCTTCGCACACGCTCTGCGAAGCGTCATTTCCATCCCGGATAACACATTCAACAGCCCTTTATTATTCCGGAAAAAAATTCAACCTATGATTTCCTATCTCATACATGACTGAATATTTCTGCTTCCTTCCCACGCCCTAATCTATTTCACTCTCCTTCCGTCCCTTCACACCCATAGCCCTTTCAGATCTCCACTTATTCACCATTCCCTTCGGCCATATCTCTTTATTCTCTCTTCTTTATTCCGCCTTCTTCCCCTTCTCAAATCCATTCCATAGCTTCTTATTTTCCGTCTCCTTCCACATCTCTTCTCCCTCAGCGAATCTTTTACTTGCTCGTATTTTCCTATTTTGAATTTGCAATACGTTTATTTCAATCTTTCTTCTATTTTTAGCTGTCACTTTTCATATTTCATACTAGGGATGGACAACCAATGGTGCATCCGCAAAATCGCTCGTTTTACGGTAAAAAAAGAGAATATTGAATTCAGGGAAATATTAGGACTAGATTTCTCTCACAAATTACATATAAACATGAAAATGCATATATTTGCACAGACAGAATAGCCCCACGTTCATTTCTCGTGTGTATATTTATTATTATTTTTTTGTTAGAATGGCGTAACATATCAGAAAAGAAATAATTGGCGCATGAGTTATGAAAGGTTGTCCAGGCCTTCATGAACTCCTTTAATTTAACTGTTAATACAGAGAGACAGCCCACAGAAGAATTAGCATAAAGAAGTCTCTTTTGTTGAAAGTTAGCTTTAAATTACGAAATTATAAATAACTAACTATATAACTAACTACAAGCCTCAGAAATAGTTTAAAATCATATTTAATGCGACAAATAGTTTCACGAATGAAGCCTAAGGCATACGCCATTTAAAAGTGAAGATGGAGCTTCAGCTTTGACAAATGAATTCGGTCGATAAATCAGGCATTATCAAGAAGTATATCGTATTAAATCAAAAAACGGAAAATTTATTCTTTAAGGAAATTCTTGACTTTTCGGCTACAGTTTTTTTTGCAAATGATGACAAGGATAGAACTAAAGCTTCAAAGACGTATTAAAAGAAAGTCGATCTATGCTCCAGGAAATTTTAAATCTTCAAGTAACTCGAAATATTATGTCATTTCCAGTTTATTATTTTGATATGAATTAAAAGTAGCAAACAATCACCTTCATCGGTGAACAATCACGTTTATTTCCATTCTTTTTCCGCAGGTTCTTGGGCTTATAAATAGAGTCCATCGTTATCGTGACACTTAAAAGCCTTTCTGCAGAAAATTTCTCGAAAAGAAAATGCATTCACATGATTGATTGCCTCAGTTGAAAGTTTCAGGTTTTTATTATATTCTTTTGAAGAGACTTCATTTCTCTGAGGACTTGACGTTATTCAGTAGTAGACACGCACACTATAGGTTAAGTAGAAATTGAAGACAATGCAGTTAATACTGCGCGTTCTCTCAAACTACTGAATACACTAAATGGAGTGTGAAACAGTTTACAGTACGTTCTTAGAAGATATAGTCCATATTATGCGTTCTCCCTGTTACACAGGCTATTCTTACACTAAAAGGAAGATGAGAAAAATAGATAAGGCGGCTTGTAGGGTATATATGTAAATGTGGATGTATATAAACCCTTAAAAGCAAGCAATATTCCAAATTACATCGCCTAGTCTTCACTGTTTGGCCTGGTTCTTTATTACTTCTCATACTTCTTTCACTCTTCTACTCAATCTTCCTTCGTTCCTTTTCCCTTTTCAATTCCATTTCGTTCCCCACATCCATTCTTCCCGCATCCTTCCCGTCTCACTTTATTACCCTTCCTCGCCTGCAATTTTTTTCACCTCCCATTTCCCTATGCGATCCTCGCACTTTGACCCCACACAGCGTCCCCGGCACGTGTTCTTTCTCTCGGGATTCTGAGGGCACGCAGTCCGAAAGCGCATTGCAAGAAGCAAGGGATAGTCTCAGCACACTCCCCAATATGCCCCTCGGAAAAATAAAATAAGGACATCAAGTGAGGAGATGCATTCATACGTACCATTTTTCATTTTTCTCAGAGTGGTTCGGTTAGAATTGAGCCATTTTCGGCCGGCCGCTGCGGTTAAGTGGGTTAAGAAGGCGCGAGATATGGCACTCGTGGGAGGAATATCTGTGGCTCGATCACGTGATGCATTATTATGTTAGTGTGGGAGATCGTGACAGTGGGTGATAATAAATTATTCTCGTGGGGAATAACGCGGAGAAGTGACAAAAATAACCGTGAGATGGCTTTATTTCTTTCCCAGGGTGAATTATGTAAGGGATGTTGGAACGGCCGTGTTATGGGAATGTAATGCGACGTGGGGTTTTAGATGGAAATAAGATTACCGCGTTTTACCGCATGAGAACACGTCCTCGTCACTAAGTGGTTTTGATTTTCACAATTGTTTATCATTGAACTATTTTAATTTTGAATTTTTATCTGGATGCAATGTGAATTAAAAATATACGAAGAAGTATATGTAATTATTAGTAGGTACCAGAATAAAGTAATTTATTTGCAGAAAATTATTCATCTTAACTTTCTTCAGATATGATCATACATTTCATTCACGTACAAATCATAGGAATCATAAATGATTAATAATAGACCATAAATGGTCAATTGAAGAGGTTCTAGGTAATATCGAAGAACAAGTTTTACTAGGATTTTACTCTGCTAAATGCATTACTATGTTTTATAATATTTGCATAAGATTATTAAATTTCACCAGATAAATCTATCTCAGTCTATCGAACAATTCAGTTAAAGAATTTTTATTTCATATTTTCCCCATTTATTCATTATTTGTGATCACTGCCATGCATAAAGGTGTCCACGGTTATTGTAATTATAACCATTGATTTTAATTATACATAATTTATGGTAAAAGATTGAAAAAATTATTTAAAAGAACACTAATACGGCTTATTACTCAGGAATGTGTGATTTACGCGAATTTTTTTTGTTAGAAGACTTTCGATTAGATTCAAAGTCAATAAATATCAAATTTTCTATGTACAATGCCTTAAAGATAAACCATGGTCTTCAGAAGAATGGTATATCATACTTCATTTATAAAATATCAAAATCACGCGGCCTTTTCTTATACTATATATCTTGATTAGCGGCCAAAGTATGCAGAAAAGGAAATAATAACTTCACGACGCAACTGCCCTCTAAACCCCATTAATCCTTTGAGCAGGAGAGTAAACACAAGAGAACACGCAACAGAATGGTTCTCGCCTATCCGTAAGAGGCGCCATTACAGCGCTCCAAAGCCTTACCCTCGGAAATCCACTCCAAAGCAGTGAAGCATCCCAATTTAAACGCCTTAGAGTCCGGCGAAAAGCAGAACCTCTCTCTCCTCCGCAAAACTCCTCGCGATTTCTCCCCGTTTATTCCTCCCAAAAAGCTTTTCTTCCCAACCCCTTCAATTCCTCTTTTATGGCGGGTCATCCCCGCATTCTCCAACCTTTTTACGACTCCCCCCACCGCCAATTTGCATTGTTCTCGCCCTAGATGGTGGAGGGGAGCCTAAATGATTGCCGCCAGGAGGAGTAGAGAGAGTTTGCTCGGGCAATTGAATCCCATAGTAACCGGATTATCGCAACTCCCCCGTGCGGAGGCATCCCCTTTTCATCCACCCGCACGCAGCATAAGCGTCCTCCTCGACCGCGTTCCAATTTCGGACTCCCAGAAGGGGAGTGGGTGGGATCCCGCTTATGGCCGGCTACAAAATTAATTACCGCGATGCCCCATCCGGCGCTAATGTCTCCCTATTGATACATCCCCTGGACGCATTAACGCCACCGTTTTGACCCCTCCGCGGCTGAGTTACAGCAAGGCCTTGGGGGAGGAGTTGGTCATTGGTCCGCGGAGGAGAGGGAGGCCCATTGTGCTTTGGAAATCTGCATTTTTGGGGTAGTTCCGAGGAATGTCCTTCTTTCACTAGATCGATACTTTATGGCTGATTATTTCTGATCGTGGTTCCAAGGACTGAGCGTGAAGAGGTTTACACGGATATTCTGGCGAATTCGCGAAGAATGCTCGGGGAATGTATTCTTGCGTGGAATTAACCAAGTTTGTTGAGATGGATAGATACCATAGATTTTTACAGGAAAAGAAAACTAAGCTTCAAAAACTGAAAAGTTTTTCTTCTACAGGTTGTTTTGCACACAATGTTTTCCTAATTATGTTCAGTGGTGGTTGAAGTGTAATATGCGGCTAAGTTTGCAATTAGAGTATCTGGCTGTGCTACTTCACCAATTATTTTCCTTACTTCTTTTACAACATAAAATAATAATTTTATTAAGAAGGAGAGAGTCATATACTTTGATTCTACCCATCTTTCTACATCGTAATGTATCTCAGTTTCACTATAATCAATAAAATATAATTTTAAGAATGCGCTGAAATCAAAAATCATAAATTTCAATGATTCTATAATCTCAAAATAATTATTTACGTAATATAAGCCCCACTTTGCTTCTGCCATGACGAATTAAACTTCCCTAAACCGGCCAGTCACTGAATGATTCCGCGTTAGTTTCACATTTCTTCAATGAAATTTTATAAATAATAAAGTCAACTGTTATAATCACATGCATTAGTAACAATTTGCATTTAGTATTTTTCTTAATTAACCTGAAACTTTAAAAATCTGGAGGAGAGTGATCAAGATCTCACTGGAATATATAAAAATTTGTAAATATTTACATACCATATTAATTTTGTAGAAGAAAATTTCTTCATAATGTTATACAACAAAATACAACTAAAATCATCATGCTCTAGGCTTAGCCCGAACAAAATACGATGGCATCGACTACGTTTTCAGCTCTTTTAATCCGTTCGAGGGGGGAATTTAGAGAAGCTGGCATCATGTGGGTTGGCCTTAGTGGGAAGGGACGACGGACAGAGTTGTGATCCTGGATTATTTTAACGGCCGACCCATCTGATGAAGGACGATACCTGTAAGCGCTGTGTCACCTAAACGCGATTTATTTATCCGACAACTCTTATTTCTACTCCTCTTTCGGTTTCCTACGAGAGACACCAAAATTAGAAAGATAAAAGGGAATCTTCATCATTTCTTCTTTCCTGTTTCCTTAACAACTTAGTGAAATTCGGAACAGATAAAGAGAGCATTCCGATAAAAATTTATTGTGTCTTGTATCAATCTGTAAATATTAATTTTCAGAGAAATGAATATCTTTTCTTTAGTTGCCCCGTTAATTACAAAACTATTCTTATTTATATTGATATTTATATTAATAATTCATAATTAAATCAATTAATTAAATCTTTGTATGACATTAAGCTATCGCATCCCTACTTCGGCTTGTTCCATATCAGTCCGGTATGTTTATTTCATTCTAATCTATGGCAATATTAGATGAATGGGTATTCAAAAGCAGATTTATTCACAATTGAAGGATTTCTAGCAGCAGGCTTCTAGAAATAATCTTTAAGAAAAATAATGATTCTAACTTTATAAAATTAATTAAGTAAGAATTTTTGTCATTTACTTGGATTTATTGTCTGCGTTATATAAAAAGAAAATTGACTCTTTGTTTGTTCATCCATAAAATAACAAGTCATATTTCTTCATGAAGAAGTTAGGATGGAACGTTTCAAGTTTATATTTCAGTATAAAATATTTTACAAGAAAGAATGTTGATATTTGACTTAGGTGAGGTTTTTTTAGTATGAAATCATTGTATAAAAATAATTATCAGCTGTTAAACGACATTATGTAATACTTGCATGTCTTTTCTTAGACGTTAGACGAAATTATAATATCATTTCTTTCATTCCCACACTTGAACCAACGGAAGATCATTATTAGAGATCTGGAATACTTTATATAATTGGCCGTTGTTTTTTGAGAATAAATTATTGCGAATGGGAAAGAAAATATTATATTATGCAAAGAAAAATACTTCCATCACAATTAGGGATCGAACTACAGCAAAAGTAATATTATCAACTTTAACTTTTTACATACTTTTATACTTTACGCGTTTCATAACTGCGAGAAATGGACGTAAATTTTATCGAGACAAATGATAGAACGGCGTTGATAAGTGATTAATGTCTTGTGAAACATTTAACTCCTCTAACTTAACTGGCTAAGTTTCAATAGTTCAGGACAATGATTTACACCTTAAGTCCCTCACACCTTGAAGCCTCCAAAGTCGGAAACCTGAGTGAATTTAAGCAACTAATTTTAAGGTTAAACCTTCATATTTCAGTACTTAAGAGCTCAGCCTCACTTAACTGAGACGTGCACCTCGAATAAAAATATACATAATGCATGAGATGCGCAATATAAAGCGTCTCTCTTCATTCATCATGATTTATCCATAGACCATGCCATCAGCATATGTTGCAGCATATATCCACGACACCGGCAGCGGACAAATGGCACGGGAATCTGCTTCCCATTCTTCACCCATCTCTCCTACTAAGAGAGCGACACCCTTCCGAGTAAATCTTCTGTTCCGCATTAGTTCATGTCGCTCGCTTCCCAAAAATATAAATACCGACTACCTGTAACCAAGCCAATGCCTCTCGGCTGGGGAATCGATTCCACGTCCTTTCCATTTGCGTAATTCGCTCGGGAAACGGAGGAAAAGGGAGAAATGTGGGAAGAGAAAGGGAGAGAGGAAGGATATAGCTGGAGAAAGAAGGAGCCCGTGCCACCTGCTCGATATTTCAGCATTTCTCCCACGTCGCTCGGGACACGTAGGCAAAGAGTGGGTGGGGAAGGATGGAGGAGTAATATGTCCGGCAACTCTCTGGGAATACAAATTGGGGCAGTCTCTTCGAAAGAGGAAAGATATCGTGTCTTTTAATGGAGTGAGCAACTCCCTCGAAACCGTACGTCTTCCAATGCGTTTTAAGTTTTTTTTATTACACTACTTCGCAGCCCCCTCCTTTACTCTAACGGCGTCCATTATTTTCGTTTTATGAAGGGAAATATCACATTGGATCTTGTTGCACTTGGCTCGTATCGTTCACTAAAAGCTTTTTCGCGCGGGGTAAAAAGTTAAGATGTCATTTCTCGCTAAGTGTCCTGAATACAGGGATGGTCTAATAAATATATTTCTCTTCGTTGAATGTCATAAATATGGATGTTTCAATTTACGACACGTTCACATCCACGTTTAAATGTTTACGTGCAAAATGTTAAATTAGTTCGTATGGTATTAATTCCAATAATACTCGAATAATTAAATAGCGTGATACATTTTACTGAAAAATGTTTCCAAAGACTTCACTTGCATCACCGCTCGCATGACATGTTCGGAGACGTGCATAACTTTACATCGTAGAATTTTAAAATCAAATAAAATACAAGTACGACTCCATCGTGAAGGAATTAGGTGACCAGTTCCTTGAAATATGTGAGGCATCCTTACTCTTGAGAGTTTGAACATATGATAGCCAATTTCATATTCTGTAGCTGAAAAAATACCTCGCGTGATTAGGAGAGACTCATTTGTCCAGCCAGAATCGGCTTAGGCGGGATTTGGATTAACTGAGATGGAAAAAACGTAAGATGACATTTAGAATTGTATACACTATAAATTGGATACTAAAACAATATTATTATCAACACACACAATATTAACTGAACAGAAAAGACAGAAGAAGACATTTCCATCAGTCTATAATCTTAACATTGTTAACCTTGTTAATGTTGCTTGAAAACGAAAGAATTTTACCCCAACATTATTTACTCGGCGGCCCTGAGAGGGGCTCTTCTCGAGAATGGTGGGCCCATGTTTTGAATGCATAGTTCAATAACAAATGATTTTAGAAAATTCTTTTACGTTCCGAAATCATTACGTCTCATCTACGAAAAATTTATTATTTTGACTAGCATAAACCTAATAGTTACACAATGGTACAAATTTTATTGATCCTAATGATCACATATAATATCATACTTGTGCTATCTTTGCAAGCCGAATAAAAGTATGCGATAGGGTTTTGCTCGTGGGTTATATTTTGAGCACCGCTCCAATTCATTTAGTCATATTCACTATTAAATAACATAAGAGTGAATACATCTTATTGGATTTCATTTTCATCACTTATAACTTACAGCAAAATTGGTGAAAGTACTGTATTTCTTAGACCTAATTGAACCGTTCACGCTCCGGGAATAAAAATGTATATTTCAAAAGGAAGAATCTGTGCTTGCCCAACGGAAATAGAACGGAAAATAATTTTAATCGGATAAATGATTTTCAGAAAATACTTAGCGATCAAAATTAATATAAATTCTATTTATCGGTACAATTACAAAGGAGCAAAGTAAAATTAGTAAGGGGAATAAGGATATACCAGATAGTTAAAAATTTTATATATATATAACGACTATTATTTTGTGATCCTTTTGAATTGGGTTACTACAGCATCTTTCTCCCCTGATGTTTGTTCCCTATGTTTTAGCAGAGCTAAAGGCAAGTTATGAAGCAAGTTAGTGACATATTCAAGCAGGTTATATTATCATGAAACAACAGAAATCACTGCTTTCAAAATTGATTTATCATAAACCTTTAGACGTTAAGGGCTAATCATGACCACAGGAAAAGTCGTAAAAGGCCGATCTTCTAAAGCGTCACTAAGAACGTAGTTAAGGAAAAGCTCCTCTTTAGCTTGGGAGTTGGAAAATGAATTTTTCATTGTCACCCCGAGTTATTAATTATTCACCGGAATTTCCACCCCTTCGATTGCCCTGTGTTGCAGTGTGGAGGGAGGAAGAGGGTGAAAGTTTACCGCGAGCCAATTATCTTCTTGACAACCCCTTCCCTTCCTTTTTCATCCTGCTAATTCACCCTCTTCGACCAATCCTTTTCACCAGCCGTCTTCCCTCTCTATTTTTCTTCTTTCCATCCCCTTCTCTCTTTCTAACTAACGCTTCCGAACTGCAAGTTAGATCGTTAATTCATTAGTTTTCCTCTATTCCCGCGACGCCCTCGCCGCCATTAATGGGCCCCGCGTCCTCTATGATAAAAATCGCGAGATTAAAGTTCCGCTTTGATTTAGAGCCTCTCCTGATTACGGAATCGGTAAAGTGATTTAATACTAATTCCACCAAAAATACAGGAAGCTGCGTAAAGGATTAGTTCAGTTTGTTTTCGAATCAATTACGATGAGAACTCTGCTCAGCGTGAACTTTTAATAAACTAGGCGATAATTCAATAGACCGGCTAATCGAACATTATTCCTCTGAGCAAGTCATCAAGTTTTTATAAGAAATCTAGGCATCGGGGACGAAAAAACTTTGCCTATAACGATAGGTTCATTGTAAGTAAGATCTGCAGCCCACGTTTTGTCTATTTCAAGTTTTCCACGGTAAAAAAATGCTGAAGTATATGCGCTGAAACTATCAAAATCCAGAATCTTACATAATTTCTATAAATTTCATTTGAAGCGAACGATTTAAAATGTAAGTTATCATATAATAATTAATAAATTAGCCAAATAAAATAAAATGATACAAAAAGCCCAACTAAATACATCTAGCGGTACCTTTTTAATTTCTATATTTGCCTAGTGATAGCGTAAAACCCTGTATATTAGAATAAAACTGGTAAAAAACTTCAACTTTCCATGAATTCTATTAATTTCTTGGTGTATATCTAACACATATCTACCTTTACAGTAATTGTGCAGAGAATAAAGATCAACAAATGAAAATAATATCTCTCGTAATACTTTATTTTCGATCCCCTATGAGTATATTAACGAGAGACTTTAAAATTCCTTGGGACTCACGTTGAATATTGACATTTTAGCATCTGCACAAAGATATAGAGGCATAGCTCCAGTTAAATTACAACAATGACATAATTAGGTGATATTTATTCAAGACGAAGACCCGATTCCCTTTTAACTCTGACGTAATTTACAAACGCGATGTTCCTGGGATACGGGAAACATATTCCTGAGACTGAAATCTCGAGACATATTCATTCTCCCACGGTCACAGTTCCAGTGTGCGGATAAGTGAGTCAACCAAACACCGATTCACGTTGTGCCTGAAGGGTGAATGTCCGAAGACAAACAGCCTAACCTAGATCTAGGCATTTTGCTCAGCGACATCGGTAATAATTGCTCTATTCAAATTCGAAGGAGTAGATGAAATACGATTTCTATGGAGTTCACGTACCGTGCAAGAAGATGATGTAATGCCTTGCGAAATTGGATTGGATTATGAATCGCCATAAATTAGAATAGGCAAAAGTGTGGGAGCACAGACACCCTAACTTCTGAATTTACGACTAAAATTCGGTTAACTTTGATTATGATCAACTCTACGAGAACTTTTAGCCACGAGAAATATGAGCAATGCCACCGCTAGTTTTTCATTTAACCAATTTTTTGGCGATTAATTTGATTAGTTACCAGTGAGAAATGCAATCTTGAGAATTGGATAATTACCTTATTATGTTTTTATATTCATTTTTACTATATTATTACATGCAATATATCTTTTATGAGGGTTAATAATATTACGCAAAATGCATATAATCTTTTTAGTGTCCTTTTTCCAAAATATACCATATTCATCACCAAAAATTAAACCATCGAAAGGAATCGTACCAAAACCTGTGGGATAATGCATAAAACACAAAATTTTACTACGGACGTTGCGATAATTATCTACAGAAATATTTAACCATGGTTTTTGGCAAACCTATATTAACCTATTGCTATAACCTATTTCCTCAAAGTATATTTTACTTGGGCTTTCAGCCAATAATGCAACTCGGGAAACGTTATAATCAATTGAGAATCATCTTGTTGAATACTTAGAATCTCAGTCCAATTGATCCCTTGAAATATTATTTTGATCAATGAAATTTCACTTCAAATTCGTATCCATTGACTGATAGGAAAATAAATGGAACCGATTTTACGGAATAAATTTGATGATTATACAATCACAATTAAATTACACCGATAAATTAGAGATAAGTCCGATTTACAATTTATCAATCAAAGGCGTCTCAAAATATTTTTCGGTACTAGAATAATATCTTAAATTTTTCAGAGGGTTCTCGAGACTATAAAACATGTTCATTATTCATGCAACGTGTTTATCACCATGGAATATTGCCTGGGAATATTGCAAATTTATAACGTATTCAAATGCTGTCTGCGGTTATATAATAGCATTTTCGGTAATGTTTCGGACCCCTGTAAAGAGCAATAAATAAATTTAGGCGAAGTGTTTGATGTGGCGCCTATCTTTCAGTCGCCGCGCCCTACATTAAAGCCTTCGATGATTGAGGAAATCGTTGGGCGTTAAGCATGCCCTCAATTTGCGGTGCTCTCTTTGTGGTGTCCCTCCCCTTGGACAATTGGAACTCCATCCATGTGCGTAAGGGAAATGGATTTTTAACCCTGTCTATCGCGGGCGACAGGAAGGGCGTAAGTGGCTCCTCCGCGGTGGCTTAAAAAGGAAGCTAACGAGTGAGAATGGAATGAGAGTGAATGAAGGAAGAACGATCTGTTGAGTGAATGGACATCACGCCTCCGTTTGAATCGCGCTCAACCGAAGGAGGTTTATGATGCGTAATTCCGGGAGGAAGACTGCCGTATGTGTTTATGGCCCCTCGATTTACCTTTTTCATTGTCTGATTAATGAATCGGAAAGCAGGCTTTGTGGATTAATTTTTTTAAATCTTTACATCCTAATATTTATTCATCTTTTATCATAATTGAGGCATTGACTCTCTGAGCTGAAATATTTAAAATTGTAATAATTTTTGAGTCATTTAGATACCAAAGAGTTCGAAGGTAAATTTCATTGGCTCTCTCTCTCTCTAAGGTGTATCAAAATGATCACTCTCTTTTCTCCCCTAAAAACCTTAGGAGAATATAAGCCTAAATATAAATCTATTCTCCACAAAGAAAACAATTTGCCACAAATATTGAGAATCTGATCTTTTGCGTAACGTTAACTATGAGTTTCGACTGGAGCTCCGTGTAAATGGTATATTTCATGATTATTTAGCAAAAGAATTTCAACGCCACTTCAGCAAAGAAAGGCTCACACCAATGGTCCCTAAAAACCCTCAGATTTCAAAGGCAAAGAATAATTTCAGGGACACCGATGGAGACTTTCTTTTAGCAATATGAAGTCACTCTCAACTAGAAAAGCGAGCAATAAAGGAGATGCTTTTCCCCCTTTATCCAGAGCCTTGTCTTCGATGAAAGAGGCAATGTAAAGGGAGAATCCAAGGAGACATAAAATGCTTGAGGGAATGCGGAAAATAGCACAAGACAAGGGATGGGAAAGAGACCCTTTGCGCGCCTTCATTAGAGCCTTCGGTCAACATCATATCGGCATCATGCACCCCACCTCTTTTTATTTCCTTCCCCTCTTTCCAAATCGCCTCCGCTTTTCGATTTTTACCCTCAATCCCCTTCACCACTTCACTTTCATCCTCGGCTCACACGAATATAAAATTATTTTCGTAAAAAGCTTCCATTGAGTGAATACGAAGTCACTTTTAGAGTATTTGTGAGATTATATTTTTCCGGCATTCCTCAATCAGAAAAAAAAGTTTAGAAATCTCGTCGATCACTCGTGCAGCTAATAACGCAAAGAAGAGCAAAGTTAATTAGATTCAAATCATAGATTTGCTTTTTATTACTCTAGTGGATGTTTACTAAGTAGAAAGGAGCTTTTGAAATAGTACTAGCTTTTCCCGAATAGCAGAATTACGAGAATACTAATTATATGCCTTTTAATTTTACCTTGAAATATAAGCTAATGACCATGGTTCTCTTAATGAAAAACATAGAAATGATATATTTCGATGAGAATATTACAAATATATTTACTGTATGCATGAAATGTGCAATGATTTAGTATCAATTGGACTTGATGATAGGTGTATATAACAAAAAATACGAAAAGGCACTTATGCCTTTACTATAATATTTTTATTATACGACTATGGTTTTGACCTTTCAGTTCGTTATTTTTTATAGGGTAGTATAATAAAAATATTGTTGGGAAGGTAGAAAAGTTTTTTCGTTATATTTCCTATAATATCATTTTCATTTATAAGAATGATATTATAGTATACTAATAAAAGTAAAGGAAGAGAAAGGTCTTCAGTAATAAAATATTTCAGTTATCAATGACATGTTTATATTTTTGACTTCGATTATTACCTCAGAAGGCTAAGAATGAAAGCTTGAATACTTTACATGGCTTTCAAAGAAGGTAGTAAATGAAATATCTCAGTTCCATACGATCTGGATGGTAAAAACACATTTCACAGAAGTCATTTGCATCATTATGTAAGGAAGGGTAAAATAATTCCGGTATTTCATCGTATAACTTGATTTTCAATATCACAGTTCGGATTTACCTCCAATTTAATTCGAAAAAGCAATACTTTCGTCTAAACTCAACGATCTTACTAAAAGATTTAAAAGCACCTAAAACTTTTCCTGCCTCATTAGTTCGCTGTGCTTTGCCTTCATCAAATGCAATCGCCAAACTCTTTGGGCGGCGGAACAATCTCAGTCACTCAGAACCCCATTACAAGTCCCGCCAGAGACACGACTGGCGAACAGATCGCGTCAAAGGATTTTCATCGCAAAGGAAATGGCGGGAGGTGGGGATGGAGTGGGAGGCAATAGTTTCCCTATTCACTTAGAGAGGGAAATCTTTCATTTAGCCTCCTTTAAAGAAAGCGTCTGTTCATGTCACAGGATCGTACGAGACAGACTTTCAAATATTCCATCGCCAAATTTTCTCAAGATCCTCCTTCCCATCTTTATGCGAATGCCACCCGAAAAGGGGCGTAACTCTCCTGATCATCAGTTCATTCAAATATTTTTAGTGGCTGACTCATTCCTTATACACAGTCGTTTCTTTAATTCCAAGATTTTTACAAGTCTCGATTCAACCTTCAAAGGAAACAAGGAAGAATTTTCCCCACAAATAAACATCTTATGCGTGAAAATTTTTATTTCCAGTTAATTGAGCTGTCACTCTCGATATTTTTTCATTGAATTCAGTTCTTAGATTTCCTTAAAAAATTATCAGAAAAGATTTTTTAAATATTTTGCTTCAGAGATTTTGAAGCCGAATAAGAAAGGTAACCAAAACTCTGAACTTGGGTCAACATTTTATCTAATTTGAAGCTTTCTGTCAAAATGTTTGCATAGAAAAGTGAATGCTACTTACTTAGATACGAGGTATTGGAATCGCAATGAATGAATCGTATTTAGTCTTGTCCAAACTTGTGATTGATAGTATCAGTGCCAATAGCTCCAACTGGGACCCAACATAGAATGTTGGGGCCCTCTTTGGATTACAGTTGGTTGAGACAAGGCTAATCTTGTGGGCTTCCACTTACTATGGAACCTATCAGGACGACCCTAGTTCTTCGATTCTGTGTAAATAACATAAACTATAAAGTTAGAAAGAGAAAATGTGGATGTATTCTAAAGAATAGGGAAAAGTATGCTTTACAGTGAAGTCCTATCATGTTTCTCTTACTTTCTCTCAATATTTAATCTCCCGTACTGTTTTATCGTTTCAAGACAAAAGACTGTTGCACCTTAATCAGCGAATTCATATTTTATATATTTGCAAAGTCCTTCGCATAAAGTATTTTAGAATAGATATAATGATATTTTAAGAAGAGGGAATGCTATTCATGTAGAATATTATTCTATACTTAATGAATCAGAAATTTCGTTTTAGCCATTGGAATAGCCTTTGCTTTGCTCTGCTCACGGCAGAACTTTTGGAGTAAATATATGCTTTCATACTGAATTTTTTACAATTATTAAAAAGAGTAGCAAAGCTAAATACCGTCCCGGACGGCGATGATTTTAACTAAGCTATTTGTCGTAGCCTAACTTTGAAAATCAATATCAAATAGTAGAAAGTGATTGATGTTGAGTAGTTAATCGAGGAAATGTTTCCCAAGGTAATAATCTAGCCATATTTATATAATTAAGCCATGTTATTTAACTTTAAGCAGCAGCTGGTGCTAAACTCGTACCGACCATACCATATCAAGAATTTGATGATTGCAATTAATTCTTTACTAAATAGTAGAAACGGGGGTTGATTCAGGATATTTAGAGAGAAAGGAGGAAAAATTTCGGTTGTATTTCCTTCATAAGCATTGTATTTCCTTCATTTTTGAAGATTAATAGGATTGAGTTCCATATAGTAAGAAATCTCTCCAAATTAATTCATGGCAAAGAATTCAAATATAGAAGAAATAAACACGTTTTCATCATCTGAAGGTCAACTGCCAATCTGATCACATACTCTTCTTTAGAGTCATCTTTGATAAAAAGATCTCTTCATTTAACTGAAGAGACAGGCTCAAAATTATGTATTTTATAAAATCCATCGGATTTATTAACAAAAAGGCGAAAGTTATGTCTGTACTTTCTTATGTGCATTAATATTAAGATAGAATATAATAGTTAATATGTCAACAAAATGAAAATATTAACATGAAGTGTCCCTCGGATTCCCGAACTAACCTACATTATATGCTTTAGAAAATTGGGAAAAAAATTCTCCTTCGAAACTAGTTCTAGGTAAATTTCTAGGTTAAATTTCTTGATAACGGTTTATTTTGAATCAACATTTCAATATGGATTTATGATCACTGAAAAAACTCGAATATGCCAGGATTGCACTTACAGGCTAATTATATTTTCATAAGACGATAAATGTTAATTGGCATTCTTCATGAACAAAATTCCGAAATATGACTGAAACGAGAAGAATTTCATTCAATTTGACGCAACTAGCCGCAATACAGGGACGTGAGACACATTGCTTATTAAGAATCCGGTTTGCTCCTACGCAAGCATGGTTTAATAAGACTGAAAATACAAATTCCTTTGCTATTCAACAGAATTCAAAATAGCGAACACATAGCCGGGAGCATAAACATCAAGCTCATCAGGGAGAGAAAAAACAGGAAGTACATTACCTTCGATAAACTCCCTCAAGAAAGGGGACAACTCGGAACTGACTGCGATTCCTTGGCGACAAGAATTTAAACGAAGAGAATCTCACTTCTTTCAATCAAGATTCCAGCCATCCCTCTCGAAAAGAGAATAAAAAAGCCCCGCGTAAATTAGAATTCCAATTTACCTCCCGACAAAATAAACTGGGAGCAACAGTGATAATGCGAAAGACACGGCCTTAAAAGACTCAAATTCCTCTTCCACCCACCTTGCTGCTTGAGTAGTAATTTTGAAGGTATTCCCAGAGATGTGCTCGAAAGGGTGTGCGGGGGATCAAGGGAGAAATTAAAACCGCTTCAATACGGATGATGACAGGATCGCGGCGGAAATGAGACGGAATGGGGTGGAATGCGGGGTTTCCCGAGGGTGGACCATAAAAACTGTGCAGTCTCATCATCTCATTCCCTCCGCCATCGTCAACAATGGCAGGATCACACCTCTCAGGGGATGGGGGAGATGGGCAAAGGGACATTGGTCCAAGTTCTAAAAAAAGAGGGGAGAGAACGGGTGAAAGAGAGGGATTGAAACAAGAGAAAAGAAGGAAGACCGATTAAAAGAGGAGGAAATGAGGCACAGTAAGAAAGGAAAGAATTAGGGAAGGAGGTTATGAGAAAAGGATCATTGTAACGAAGGAATGGGTGCTCCAAGAAGAAGAAAGAAGGGGAGATGATGAAATGGAATTAATTATTCCATTCTTTTATAGGATTGGATCGAGTTGAAAATGTTCTGCCGACACGACGAGAGTAAATTATTCTTTCGAGCTGAAGCCATAATTGTGAGAGATGTAAAATTGGTGGTCATAATGGAATCTGGGATATTAATTTATGCTCACAAAAGTTTGCTTGATTGAGTATATGAATAGAATGGAATCCTTACCACCAGCATTTATTATTATCATTCCAAAAGCAGTCCTTCAAAACCCCACTTTTTATAATCTTAGTATTCTTTCAGTTTCAGTGATTCATAAAATTAATTCAACCGTTAATAGCTGATGATGAAATGACACTTAAATGAAAATATCTTCTACAAGGGCGTATATTTGACTTTGCGACACACTAGTATTTACATAAAAAATTCAGGACTATTATGAGTACATACCTTATTTAAGGATATCCTATTTTCTTTATTGATATTGAATCAATGAGTTTCATATTTTAAAAATCTTGAAGTTTTTGAGGCATATCTTTACCAGGTTCATATCGATTTTTCTTTTAAACAAGGATATTATCTGACTTAAAATTACTGTTTCTCGTTTAAGACCAAATTAGTATCTACCAATCAAAAATTTTCGAAAGAAAAATATAACAATGAAATATTATGAGCTTGGATGAACAATGGTAAAATCAGAAGTATAGGGTAATTCTACAGGCTTATATATGTATGTATGTATTTATGCTTAACAACAAACTGAAGACTAAGATCAACTATGAAATAGTTCTTCATAGTCTGCTATTTCATAATTCTTCATTTCTAATAGTCACAGTCATAAATAGAGAGTAAATCTTTTGAAGTGAGGATATTTAGGTGAAAGGTATTTAATTTCTTAAAGTTAGTCTTCGAAAATTGATCCAAACAACAATGAATGAACAAAAAAACCTTTGAAAATGAAAAGATACCGGGTAGCTCTTCTTCCAGAATTAATCTGACAGGAAAACTAAAGCTCACCTAATGAATCTATATAAATTTTCCTTTCTATGAATAAAACTATAAAATTTCTTTTCTACCATCTCTGTACATTTAAGAAACAAGAACATTACCTATCACAATTATTTTAGCCAGATTTTATCGTAGATAGTAATCGTTTCAAAGGAGGTAAAATTCAACTAATATTTATGGAAACATAGGTGGAATTCTTGGTTAATAGAAATAAAAAGAAAAATAGACTAAAATCCATACCGAGGCTAAGAAAATAGAAGACAAAAATAGCACATTAGTTTAGATGGGAAGATACTGAATCTTATCATTAAATATTTTATAGATTCATGTTTAGTCACATTTATAGCGTGACTCTTGGACCTTACTAACAGTTTAGCATAACCTCATATCATACCTAGTAACCAAATTAGAATATGCCTATTGATGCCCGACTTTTGCCCACAGTTATTTTAATATGCCCTTCAAAATATCCGTCATAATTGAACTTCCATCAACTGCGAATAAAACGAATGTAGAGGTACCCTCATGGCTTATGCCGTTCGAATCCATTAACTTGACGACAAAACGAAATTCAAAGAGGGAGAACACCTCTCATCCGACTCTCTCACATATCCCCGCATTAACTATCAGAGAGGATTCGAGAGATAGGTGAAAAAACTAATCAAGCGCTCTCCCTTCACAAAGGCAGCCCTCTCTCCGGACCACATCTTCAAAATCAACCGACGTTGCTCCCGCATGGATTCAACGGATTAGCGGGAGGGCTCCACTCTCCCCCTTCTCTCTCATTGACCTCTCCTTGCGCTAATACTCTCCGTACGGTAACCACCTCGTGGGAGGGATGGATGGACCAAGACGGGCGATTTACCCAAACAGCGACCTCAACTGCGCCGCACTCCATCTCCTCTGCTCTTCCGACAGCACGTGGGAACAATACGTGTCGAATCGTCAATTTCTGTTTTTTCTCCGTCTGGTGTGGAGTGGCGGCGGACAGACAGGTGGCCCCTCGTTATTATTCCGCGGGACAAGGACCAATACCCCGCGGAAGCCGTCGAGGGGGGGCGGACTACCCATCTCGGGGGGGGAGGATGCAGTCCAGTGTCACCGACGCCTCCCCCGGACGCAGATGGATCTGCCGAAGGGGGGGCAGTCTACACCCCATCCCTTCGTGCGCAACCTCTCATTATTCAAGTCCCCTTCTCTCGCAGTGAAGCATAAATGCATAACCGCCACGACGAGCAATCGAGGGAAAGAGAGGGATTACTCTCGTCTCTCTAATGAAACGGGGTTTGGATCGCGATCGGTATTGCGAAAAGGATTGGGAAGTAAGAAGTTTCCTCATCTCGCAAAAAAGTTTGGGAAATTAACGATATGTGCGCCTAATACAGTAATCGGGCATCGTGATTGCGTATTGGGACGCTTTGGGTATCGTTGGAAAGAATTAAGGGCAAAGAGTTGTGAAACTACAAAATTAAAGATCCTTTCATGAATAGCCTTCCATGAAAATTGATCAATGATGAATTAATGCCCACTAACACGGCAATAGGCAACACAATACAGTATATAATAATTTTGTCGAAATCTTAGATCTGGTACGTTTCCAATGTTAAATTAATCCGATCCACGTTCTAATTTAATTATGTTTCTCATAAAATCGATACCTAATGAGAAAGAATACACACGAATTATTAATGGAAATAGTTTATTAATATGATATTCGTACGCATCTATTTCACCAGGTAGAATGGACCAATTACAACTTAACCCTCGAGCAATTCATTCACCAACTCCACATCAAGTAACAGAGAGCCTTAATTGGTAAAACTCACGAAGGTTTTTATGGTTAGGAATTAAAGCCAAATAATCATAAAAATATGTTTGGAATCAGATTTAACTCCTTTGTTCATACCTTCTTCCGCCACTTGAAATATTTGTCATAAACGTTTTACCCATTTGATGTAAATAATCTATTTATTATTCTCTAATACATTAATCTATTCTACCATTATAATCTATTTAACGTATAATATTATCGGATCATCCGAAAGGTTCTGAAATTTTTAAATCAGAAATATAATCAAAGATTTTGAAAATGTATAAAGAATATTTATTTAAAAAGTTTTCTGTTTTGATTAATCATTTTTGCTAACGTTCGAGTCACTGAAATTAATAAAAAACTCATTTAATGAGATTCTAACATCATCGTTTAATTAAAAACGTTATTATACCTTCGCGAATTTGAAAAATCAAAGTACTTTTGAATGATCCAGTATTTGGGAGCCAGAAAATAACTAGTTGTACTTCGATTTCCCAATCACAGTAAATAATCTGTATGAGAAGCAGTCGTTATTCTTCATTATGAACCTTTGCAACCCATTTTCTTCTATGAATAAACTACTTCATATTTCTCTGATTTTTTCGCAACTAAATTCTAAGAATATCTATTAGCAAATACCTTCGATGACTCAGTTCAACAGACTCCCTAAATGTGGAAATAAAATAAACTTTTTAAATACGATATTTTAAGCAGTATGAGAATCTCTCAGTAAATACTAACCTGATTCACTTGTTATCCTTGTTGTTTATATCTAACATAAAAGTTACGAAAATTGCTAGAAGAATATATATGCACCTCAGTCATAAAATATATGGGAAGAATATTGGGAAATTATTTCAAAGGGAAATCGTCCAAAATACGTTTACAGATAAATATAGCTTACTGAGGTTGAATTTCAATGTAAATCATTAAATATAAATGCAGTTATATGAGATAGAAATTACACATAAATTTATGTAAGAAGGCGACGATTAAAGCTTAATAGAAAGTAATATTAATTACCGAAATGAAAGGAAGACAAGGCTATATTTGAACCAGCTAGATTTAAAAATCCAGAGAGGAAAAAATGCTTCTCTGGAGCATTTATTAAAACTTCAAAAGTCGGCTCTCCCCGAGCCAAAACAAAAGTGCCTCTTCGTTTGAAAAAAATAAAACGCTGCAGTCAAAATTAATTAACGTTTTCTACCCTGAAATTTTCAAAAAAATCCCCTCTCTGAAACTCTTAACGCGCTAATTGCCTCCGCGCTGGTAGGAACGGGCTATAAATCGGCGAAAGGAAATTATCAGTTTATCTTTAGAAATTCACGTAAACGCCCCCGTATTCAATGATTTCGGTTATTCACTCTCTGTCTCCAGCCATAAATCCGTAATCAATTGGAAACCGGGGGCATACCGAACTGATAGAGATAGGGCTGAAAGATGGCATTGGAGCAGGTAAAAAGAATCTGAGGGAGTAGTACATGAAAAATAGGGGATAGGATTTTAAAAACGTTTCCGGAAACGGTTAATTTGATAGTGGCGCGTGCTAGTCTACACACAGACCTCCCTCGCAACCCCACGCAGAAGAAAAATAGACCTACTATGATCAAGCGCATTTCGCCCCGCCCGATTCGACCTTTTGATACCATTCCCCGACCTTCCCAAAAAAACGAAAAAAAAAAGACGCCTGGGAGATCAACTCCCGTTCTGTATAACTCACCCCTTCTAGATCACATTATTCTTCTCGACCACCCCCGTCTCGGGGGGAGACACCCATTGCCCATCCTCGTGCCCACCCTCTTTTAACCTCCCATCCTGACTATATACATCCCTCCCAACCGCAACCACGCCCACCACGGCAAACCCTTATCATGCAGACTTAACCCACGCAAGCCCTACTCAACTCCACCCCCATCAACCCTCTCCTCCCACTCGTATTAACCGAAAAACTCTTTCTAAACCACCCCGGTCGCTAAAAGCGGCGATCACCTTTGTGGAACCATATTTTTCAATTTTTATTTCGCAGTTTTTTTCTCTCGACCTACAGGATTTAGTTCTCACTACCCGACCCAGGCGGGAGAAAACATAAAGAGGATATAATATTTTTATCCTGGACCACCCTTTAGCTATTCTTCGTTCTTTCCTTTTCTCTCACCCACCCCTTCGTGAAGGTTCGCACCCTCTCATCAAGGAATCGTTATTTCTCGGGCGACAGGCAAAGCTAATGGACGGGCAGAACGAAAGAGGGAAGTTTGGGAAGGTGGAGGAGGAGAATGAGAGGAGTCTCCGGGAGGGAGAAATTGAGGCATTTTCGGGACACGCTTTAATAAAAAGCTTCGTGAGGAAGCATGAAGGAAGGCGAAATTACATTAATTAAACTAATTGGCTGGAAATTATTTGATCCCATAAACGGTGATAAACTTTTCCTGCTTACGTTTATTTATTTTTTCCTCGGGAAATCCGTGTCGGCGATGTTTAATGAAGAACTAAATATAGATTTAAACCATTTATAACATCTTGGGGCATCAGAGAAAATTATTTCCCAGGTCTATATTGAGGCTAATAAGTCTTCCTTTTTATTATCTTCATGCGCTGCAAGTAAAAAACAACATTCCAAAAAGAGGCACTTATCAAATAACCCTAATTAAGGAAGAATTCACAACCTAAAATTCTAAGCTACTTTTCTATTTCAATTGTATTCTAAAACTGTTTTTGACTGCATTTTGGCAGTTCAATATTAGCCTACTAATTTTGTTGAATGAAATTAAACTGAGCATTTCACATTGTCCTTTCAGACATGAAGAACCAACAGAATGTCATTGAATCAGTTCGATTGCGACTGAATTAATTAGTAGCATATTCGGATATCAGTAAGATTTCCAGATATCAGCAATTAAGGAAGGAGATAATCGAATTAGTTTGTGTCTGAATACATTTGCTCAATATTTGCATTATCCAGTATACTTTGTGTGAATATCACCACTTATGATATCTAAACAATAATTCATATATACCACCTTCCTTTTCAAGGTGCGTAATAATACTTGGAATTTCTGGCAAAAATCTCTCTTCCATTATTGTTTCTGGTGAATTTCCAGCATAAGTCACGAGCTATACATGGAAAAATAATTCATCCGATCGGGCATGATACTGCGGGACATTCGAAAGCCTGCTGTTACTTTCAAATAGGAAGTTGCATTATTACTCAGTCACATTGGATTTACTACTCCGGAGCAAAAGGCATAATGATAGGTTGATGTAACGTTCGAAGTTCAATTAACTTATGCTATTCCCAGAACGGTGTTTATGTTCGATTGGATCGTGCGCCGAGTGACGATTTGATGGCAGAGGAGAAGTAATATATTACCCGTCGCACTGAGCATATAGACGTATACTGTAACATGTCCAGCAGCGTGCACTTAAATCATCGGGTTTCCTCTCAATCGTGTGCGAGAGCGGGAAAATCGCCGAGTAAACACAGATACTCGGTCGGTGGTCCAGAGGTCAAATCAAAGGTCAAGACGAGCCCAACTTCATGACTCTACGATAATTCGCTTTGGAGAGCAAAATGAATTGGTGAAAGTGGATTCATTCGACGACTCCCCGTGCAATAGTGGAGTACAGTAGTATTTCCCTTCTACTTCGGGTGATTCCTTCATGCAACGAACTAGCACCACACAACGATTCGACTAAGATTATGCAATTTTTGACTTTGGGATTAACAAATTTTTTAGTAGCGAAAGTCAGGATTCCACCAGAATATATTTTAGTATTTTTAGATATAATTTAAAATAAAATTATCAATGAACAATCATAAAAGTATAACTTTATCTTACTTTTTTCGACGCTCAGAATAATTTTATACTTGATTCCTTTAGGTCATTTGAGAAAGATAAAAGGTTTTATGAAGTCTCTTAGACAGTATAATTTCCTAATATTAATTTTCTCTATTTCTTATATGACGAAAGTTGTTATGTAGTGAACATTAAATAGTGTATATATAATCGTTACTTTAAAAGTATTTGAATAAAATTTCCAAATCTTCGTGGAATCTTTGAATCACTTATACGAAGTTAATTACGAATATACATATCGTTCTCGGCTGATAAATTGGCTGTTTCGAATATTCTCACAACCAGTATGAAATATCGTTTCTGGTAATAATTCCATACCCGGATGTGCTACATAAAATCATTATCTTTCAAGCCGCCCATCAGCGTGTGGTAAGGAGTGTAACAATCATCTGATGATCTCCAATGATCTCCAAAATCCAAATGATCTCCTGATTGGAGTACGTTAAAATTCAAGGAGAGCCAAAAATCTAGAGTGATAAATTCACCAACGATTCCTAGACTCCGCAGGAAGAGAAGCCTAATTTTATTTACATTTACAAGGATTCATCAAGGAATGTCGATTTTGAAGATAAGGATTTAGGAAATCACTAGTCAGCAGTTTAATGATACCTATCCGTCTTCTTCAGAAGTCTATTTTTGGACATCCATGGTGGGTAGGTTAGAATGGACTGAATAGAAAGAAAAAATTATATCCTCTTGCATTCGGAGAATCGTTTCGAAAAGAAATATTCCGATCTTTTAGAGATTTATTATCAACCCGTGCGCAAAAACTTTCCAAATTTCCAAATTTTCGTGATACTCCCTATAGACTGATTAAAATTGCTATTACTTCATTTCCAATGATATATGATATCTTCAAAATGCATAATAACACTGATTACGATTTACCCCCTTCATTAAATCATGACTCAACTCGATCCCTATTTTCTTGGTAAAATGATGGGTTTTCTTCCGCTTGTCCTCCAAGAGAAACCACATCGATCTTACAGTTTGCTTCCGCGTAATTTACATCCAAATTTGTTAACTCCAAAATTTTGCCTCTTAATTCTACTCTGATAATTAGTCTCGATAGATCGAAAAAATTGTTATAGCATTTATTGGAAAAACCCAATTTTTTTATTTCCGAAATGAATTTTAGGAAAAAATTTCTTTTCTATTGTATTATGCTCATTAGATGAAACAACAAATGTACAGATATTAGGATGGTCAATATAAATTATTAATACGGAGAAAGATGCACCTTGTATGATCAAAAGTGTATTCCTGAACATATGGCGGCAAAAATGCAAGTGCAAAGCATAATATATGATTATCTTTCCAGGGTTGATACACGTCCTACAATGTATTAAAATTTTTATGGGGATCAGAATATTACACAATAAGGGACAAGGAATTAGGATTTTCATCTCCTTAAACCAAGCTGAGGTAAGCCTCAAGCTGCCGTTTATAACTTTAGCTATTGGAGAGAAAGAGATAAATCTGAGATCTATATAATGGCTAAGAGTAAAGATTCTCAGCAGATAAAAATTTTTGCTAAGTTTTTCAAGAGTTTAGCGAGGGAGGAAGAAAATGGGCAAGCAAGAGGGGGATATCCCGAAAACTTATTACCCATAGCTCACCGCGGGGGGCCTTTAAGTGTGTTGCCCCTCCCGATGCCCAGTTGGGCCACAAAAAGAGATCCAGTCAATCCAATCTGCGAACAACTCCCTCCACTTTTTTCACCCCTCGCAAACCAACCCCCTCAGAAAAACTCCGCACCCTTAAAAATCTCGCCCCAAGGAAGGAAAAAAAAACCATTGGGTTTTCAATAGAGTTACTGAATGGATGGAAAAAAGGAAGAGAAGAAAGGAGAGAAACCGAGAAAAGGGACGAAAAGTTAAAGGCTCATGAAAAGTTTTCTGCCGTCCCATCTTTCTCTCCCTTTCTACAGCTGAGTTTCCTTTTCTGACCCCTGAGGGTGACAAACCGTCACGAAGATGGCGTCACAATCGAAGATTTCACGCGCCTGCTTTTTTCCCTCCCCATCCATCCCTTTCCGGTAACGTCTTTCTTCCGACGGACTTTGTATATAGATATATTTCCCCTTTCCTTTCTTTCCCTTTCAGCGGCAGGTCCTCCGCGGTGACGTTGCAGTCCCTCTTTCTTGCTCTTCCGCGCTGCAGGCAGAAAGTAAGGGCCACCCTAGGGGTCATATATGTGTATATAAATGCGTTAGTGGTATGGGCCTAACTGCGTGGGAAAGGAGAATAAACTTCGTGTATTTTTGTGAGGTTCTGCAGAGAAGGAGGGAGTGATGAAGACGGAAGTGTGGGCGGGCGGAGGGGGGATTGATGGAGATTATGGGAGTAAAAAGAGTTAGGGGAGGTTTTCTAAGGGAATTCATTGTGCAGTGGGCACAAAACGGGCTCTGGATATCCGTGCCCGCGGAAAAAGTCTCGCAGTGAGTGAGGGATGAAAAGGGTATGCGGGAAGGGGTCAAAGGGAGGTCAAATGAGAGGGATAGTGGAGGAATTTTGGAGAAAAAGAACATGACGTGCCAGATATATCGAATCACTCTGCTGACAAGCCGACCATGAGAAGTATTTTTTGGATGGCTTTATTACTTGCAGGATGAGAACGAGATCTATACCAACATGAACTTAGGATAGATATTTTTAATAAATCTTATTGGGACTGTAGCGCTTGAGATGCAATGGTGTATACATTAATAATGTCACACTACTAGTACAGCGGAAGATTCTTTGATACTATTCTAGAACTAGTACTACTGAAAACAAGATGCGAAATAATGCCTGGACACAGATAAGTGATTTGCATAAAGCTGCATGAACTTGAATAAGTATCGAGTCTTCATACTTGACAGTATTAAGTATATAGTAATTTGATACTCATTCGATAAATATCACATCATAAGCTGTTTTTGAAAAAGTTCTATTTCTTTACGTATATAGTAGTAAATTACGAAAGAAATAATAAGAATAGATTGGAAATGAACACACAATACAAGTTTCCATAATCGGTACTATGTTACCAGCATTTTACCCTTTATAATACAACCCTTTTTGAAGAGTTGAATAATGATGAATCGAGAGGGTTAACTTATTTAACAATGATCCTATCGTGGCAATTCAAATGTTTGCGAGAATACCTAATTAACAGCGAAGCACACCCACCTGCCATAGCACTATGATCATACAATAAACAGCAGAATTCCGATATTCCGACCCGAGTATATTGGGAAATTAAATTCCTCGAATATTCTAGAATGAAAGACAAACGTAATATATGAATGAAAGAAATCTCAATTATACAATCTCTCTGTGTAATCGGGATATTGCTGTTTTTTAAATAGACCCGTTACTTTGAACGAATTTGAAATCAGATTTATAATTGATAATAATTGATACAGTTAATAAGCTGTTTTTTTTAATAAGTGATGATAAACATAGTAATTACACCAGTAGGATTTCTCTTGCATTTCATTGAATTACTTTCAATATACACTCAAATTTTTGCTAATCCCGGGATAGCGGAATCCCCCTGTATGCCCTTCTAAGGAATCGAGTTAGGTGTCAGGGATAAAAGTAATGGTCGTGAACAGCGAACTTCATCCTGATGATGCAAACATGTATTATTTTGAATGACATAACTAGAATCAGAATTAGAGGGTGGTCCGAAAAGTTTCTGACTCCAGATTTTTCAGAAATTTTCAGAAAACATGTCGAGAAATGGCGAAATGTCGGAAAAATTTCAGACCACCACAGATGTATATAATGTTCCTGTACTTAAATCTAAAATAAGAAAATGTTATATTGACGATATTGTTTTAGGAGCCAAGGCATAGAGATTAGTGAAAACGATTCGTTATTAGTGGTCTGCAGCGGAATTTTGTAACTGTTAAAAATGAGATTCCTCTTGCTAATTTGGGAGTTTGAGTTTCAGAGTTAATTTCCTCATTTCGATTCGCGTTAAATTCCCACCAAACTAAAAGCTCAGGTCCGCAGTTCTCCCGATTTTAACCTTCGATGAACCATAGCGAAGAACTGATTTCCTCTGCACCTCCCGGAAGGCCCTCCACTTCCTTCCTCTTGGTAACTCACTCCATCCGCTCCCTCTACCCGTTCACCTCCCAAGCTAATCTTGCCCAATCCAAGCGCCGCTGCGGCTTTCGCAAAAACTAATCCGGCCGTCGAGGAAGCGATGCTATATCTCCATGAAAAAGTAATGCAAACTAATGGAAAAGGGGAGTTCTCCGCCACTTTTGGTTTTCGGCCGCATCGGAAGAGGGCGGGAATGATAGAGTATATCGGATCCACGCGAGAGAGAGAGAATTCCGTTATTTTGGATGTGGCAGGAATGCCATGGAGGAAGAATGGCTCGCTTCGGCATCTGGTTGCACCATTTTTTTAGGATTCCGACAGTTGACTGATTGATCAGAAGAGGGAAGCTGGGGTACTGTTTAGGTATTTTCGATTTTCTCGTCGTTGTTCCATCAGATACTGCGTTGTTACAAACGTTGCATACGCGATGAAGTAAAGCCGTCATGTACTCATCCCTGTGCTAAATGCTGTTGAATGAGATTGCGCTTTCGAAAATCTGGACGCACTTTCTCATTTCCTGCATCCACTCGATGTTTCCGGAAAAAAATGGTATTTTGTGACGAAAATGATACAGGCTCGAATGAGGCCTTGATCAATCTTCATTCCTACGTGTTATTCGTGTCTGAAATAAACTTTGCAAATCTATAATTTTTGTAGGTAAGGATATCTGAGAAATGAAAAATATTGATTCTAAACCAAGCTACAAGGTTACTTATTCCCTCCTTTCTCGATGGCTTTTTTCGGAAATATTTTTACTTACCAAAGTTTGTTTATAACAGCCTTGTACTTCACCTCAGAGAACTCTACTAGAGCCTTCAACTCAAAGAGAAATCTTCTATGCTGAAGAAATTTATGATTGAAAATCTAAATACAAAGGATGGATGATTATCAAAATTTTACTTTAGTCTACGCATCAAATGTATTTCTCATTGTCATCAGCGGGAATTAATCGAAGAAGATCCATTAAAGCAATTAAAAATAGATATCTTTGATAATATTACCTAAAGTTAAGAGACACTACAGCACAACTTCATTCGTTGAAGAAGAAGTCCTCCTACGTTATTATCTTTTCATTCATTGATGCTTTTAACACTCTCGCTAGCTGTATATCTTCATGAAATGAATAATATTTGGAGATAATATTACTTCTTTACTGAAAGATGACAACATACTAATTTATACTTGCATTCGTATACTGCGATGTCGATCAAATGGAATCTCATTCATCGCATATATTTACATTTTTGCCGTGATTGAACTACGTATATTCACTATATTATGCATATAACCAATTAATTTTCAGAAATTCAATGGAAATAGTATCATATAAAATCCTTCTAACTGATTGCTTACGTTTTACTGTATAATTAGTGTATTCCTTAGAATAATTTCCCGAAAGATTTTTAATTCAAGTTTGATTTGTCTACATTACCCTTCCAAATGAGTGGTTGAAATGTTCTCTGTTCATAAATGATTTTCATTAATTAAAATTAGGGAACACATGTTATTTTTCTAAGACCTCATATATCTGAGACTCACTTCTAAAACTCCTTCCTTGTCCTCCCCCCTTTCCAAAGGATTAGCAGCTTATGGCACTCCTCGAATATGTATTTAATAAAAGTTTGACTAAGCACGTCTAGCATTTAAAATTTTATTCACTCACATTTTTACATATGTACCGGATGAGCCAACTTTTCGTCAAGAATAACATGAAAACATTTACCAGGGAATTAAAAACATGTAAAGACGCTGCGAGTTTTTTCCTACCATGTGTTTTTAGCGACAGATTCTCAGGATATGAGAGAGTGATGACTTAAAAATCCTTTGACCGCTTTGGCGGCATAAATAGGTGATGAAAAATAACACTACACATGGGCCAAGTGTTGCGTCACGATGCTAAAATAATACATTTGTCGAAGAGACCCCTGTCGTCGATTTTAAAAAGTTCCTCTCGCCTCCTCCACTCGAGTTTTTTGCTATGAAATCCACCCCCTTTCCGTTCCATAGTTCCATTGACAAGCGAGATGGACGTTGATGGATGCATTTTTCGACGAAACTTGTGGTGCGCGTGTGTGGGTGCGGCTTCTTTGGCTGCGACAAACGCGGTCTCCGCCGATGAGTGGAGTCGAGGAGAATGGGTGGAAAAAATGACGATGGTCCTCTTCGTACGAAGGCTGATTCACGAAAGGAATTTCTGGCCTCAAGATGATGGGAAGAATTACAATATCCACTTGAAATTTCGGAAACCCTTGCGCAGAGGGGATATGTTACCTGACGAACCCCTCTCAGTTGAAATGGCCTTATTTTATGCTGCGATAGTGGTAAAAGCTATAGCTTAAGCTTTTATTGGAGCAGGACTAAAAACGAGGGAATTTGTTTATGATTTTTTCGGTATTGTTTCGTGGAGAACCGATTCTTCATTGGAAATTATTTTTTACTATTAGCTATTTTAGCAGTTAGTTTGCAATATGTCTTTGATTGAAATTTTATCATTAATTGAACGACTGAATGGCTGCTCAAGTAGTTGATCGAGATTAATTGTATATGGACCAGAGAATGATTTATATTCTTTCTATTAGGTAAGCGTGTTACCAAGAAATTTTGACAAAGAAGATTTCAGAGGTATTATGTCGTCAGTTATTCTCAGAAGTGTTTACTTGTTGATAATTCCTTCGATGAATATCAACCAAGAGCTGAGTCAACGCCGGAGGAAGGACACCTCTCCTTTTGTTAAATTCATTTATGTTAAGAAGTCATGGAATTGTACAGTACTCTTGTGTAAACTAATGTAGCTTAGAACTATAGGAATTGCAATTTCTCTAGAAATATTTGAATTTATAATTTTATTCAGTCTAACTTATAGCTTATAACTTAATTACTTATTAAGTAATGCTTAAAAGGGTAGTAATCATTATAAGAGATTCCAATTCAGGAGAGGTTTAAAGAACTTTAAGATATTATTAAAATTATGTGACGGAATAAAACTTTAAAATATGCTGAGTTAAACTATGAAACGTTTTGTTTAAGATCTATTTTTCTTTCGTAAGGGAGTTTGGATAATCTAATTATGATATAAAAATATTAATTTGAAGATAAAAATTTAAGGCTATTTACTAGATTATTTAGTGTAGTTCTTAATATATTAATAGCATTAGAAATACGGGATCAGAAAATGACTAACGACAGAGAAAATATCACCCTAATGGAAAATCTTTATTTGTTAGCTTATAACCATCGAAAAATATCATTAGAAGTGTTGAGGCTGGAAAGATATGTATCCTAAATCGATAAAGTGAGGGACCGGTAATTACATTAGGGTCGATTACAGTCAATACGATGATAGTCAGATGAATTATAGTGGGGAGCTGTTCATACCGGCACCAGTAGCACCGAGAGTAAAGGAAAAGACCGAGTTGATGATTAATCAGATTCTTTACCTTATCGTTTATCCCGTAATGTCGCTTAGAACATCCCGAACCACAAGCCGCCTTTGAAGATAAACGAGCGGCAACTTAAAGGGGAGAAAAAGCGGTGGAAGTAATCGCAAGGGAGAAGCTCATTTGGGCATTTCGAAGGCATTCCTGACGCGCACCAACCCTAGGCATCTATAGCCATTCTACTACGCGTCACCTCCTAACCATCGTTATATACCTCTGGAAGCCCACTCGCTTTTCCAATTATCCGGAATCGATGTCCACAGGCATTAACTATTCCCTCCACCCACTCCATCTTTCTCATGAGACTCCCCTTCTCATTCGGCCATTATAGTACCACCAGAAATTCCACATCGCCCCAATTTTCCCACACTCTCCAAAAGTTCCTCCCCCTTCATCGGAGGGAAAAATGGGGAGAATAGAGGAAAAGCGGTCCCATTGCGAGTCCACGAATTCCCGGAAACCTACGCGCACTGGAGAGGTTCGGACGTTGAAAGATTCCGATAATTAAAATTAACGCGTGCCGATGGAGGTGGCGTTGTTGGTGAAATATCGCCCGGGGACTTTCGTCCCGCTATCGGAGAGATAAAGAGGGAAGGGGAAAACACTGAATTGGTAACATTAAGTTCTCTGCCGCGGTCTCTTTCTGCTGTGGCGTTTTCCCTCTTCTCGATATTTCACTCCGTGCGTTGCTATCTCCCGCCCTCTCTATCCCATTTCCCTCTCTCCCTTTCACTCATTCTCTCCATTCAGTGCTCTCCTTCATCCCCCCTCCCCTCCTCTCTTTTTCCTCCTTTCTTTCCATTTCTCCGAACGCCTCTTTCCTCTCATTCGCTCCATCTTGCGTTGGTACTGTAGACATCGTTAAGATGTTGACCGCTAGCGAACAGTATAGATGCGGGTTGTTTAGAGTGCAGCCATAGTAACAGACGCTCATTTCCCTTATGTTCCCTTCATTCTCGGTTTCAATTAGTCATTCTTTCTCTCCATGCGCGACATTATAGCGTGAAAGTGCTTTTATCTTTTTCGAAGACGCCTGAACACTCTGTTCCTCGCATTTGGTATTAATACCTCGCTAGCGCTTGTGGCTCCACAGCATCCAAAAGGACCATGGTTCCCTTCAATATAATTCCTCAATTCTGTATACTCAACACTGTTTATATTTTAGTAAAATTCATGTAGTATACTGTTTTACATCGAAAACTTTAATGGAAATCACATTATACTTTCTTCAACTCCTAAAATCTTAATTAAGCAATTTTGAAGAATATGTCTGTTCATGACGCGATTCTAATATAGTTCTAAATAAACTGATTAACAATTGCGATTAATATCTCTGACCAATAATCGTGAGTGAATTTTAAAAAGATTTACAACCCCTAAAATATGAGTATAAATGATGAGTGTAACCTGATGACGCTGCACTACTGAGAAATCAGGATCGTCCTTGCCTTATTAAGTGATATAGTCAGGTTTTTTTTATAGAGATTTGTGTTTGTAACTACCACGACGTGAAACATTAGTTGTATGAATATGATCATGAAACATGAATATAAAAAGAAGGGTCTTAAGTATTGATTCAGAATGGTGCAATTCCAATATTGTCAGGATTTTAAGTTAATCCGGCGGAAAATCCAAAAGAACTGATTTTCCTCTCATATTCTGCATTTTTTATACATAATCCTGTTAAAATTTTATATAATCAAATCCCCTTTGAAGTATGAAAAGTTTGCACTAAAACAGGATTATTAATTCGCATTTCAAGGATTATTCTTTTCGCGACGGCTTTTTAGTTTTACTCAACACACCATAATAGACATTTTGGTTGTCGATATTTACTTTAGTTGTAAACTCTAATGAAGCCATACAATTGATTCGAGTCACCTATCACAATGAGTGAGTTTAAACTCATTAGATTCGCTTATCGGATTCCATAAAACGAAGAGAAAGCACCATAATCCAAAATAGACTTCTGTAATCAGTTGACGTAGCTGAATTCACTCTATCTCACCCTTTCAATCAGTAAAACTAATAGAAGGAAATCCGCTTTTGGATCAGCCAAAATGAGAGAAACTTGTATCCTCGGTTTCCCCTGAAGAATTCAAAGTAACACAGGTTTTTGCCCTCCCATTTTTCGCGGTTACCTTCCTTCCATTCGGAAGCAGAATAGAGCAACGGAGCGGGAGCGATGTTCGAGGAGGATGCGAAGAGTGGGTAATTGACACATGGGCCTAGAGCATTTCCATGTTCGGCTAAACCCAAAAAAATCGCGGTGAATTGCTCCCCATTCACGCGGTTGATGGAACGAAACGGCGCGAATGGAAGGGGTTTCCATACCTATTCCCTATTTATCCTTTTCTCAACCGACATATTTTCCGTCGGCGCACTTTTTTCGCTGTGACGGCGGATATCGGAAAAAATCCACGCTTTTGATCGAGGACTTTCGGAATTCCTCGGCGGCGACACAAATAAATTACGATTGCGTGGATAACGCATTCGTTCTAAGTTTCTGCGGATTTTTAAACCGATTCCTTAACCAATGCAAGTTTAAGTTCGTCGGAGTGAAAAATGGGATTTGGATGCAATGTAAACCTACGTTGCCATTACAATGATGCTGTTACGGAAGCTTAAGTGAGAAATCCTTAGTTTCGTATTCGACCTAAATGCGATTAAACATCTTGTGTATCTAAATAAAAATCACTGAATCGAGAATATATGGATTTATAAAAAAATGCCATTTTAAAAATTTAGGTGCTGGGCTGAGCTGAAGGATTGAGGAGGTTTCGGAGCAGATTTTTCGAAGGATTTTATATTAATAATGTTCTATAAAAAGATCTAGAGCATGAAATATTAGCTAGGAGAGGAGTTTAAGATTGAAAACGTAAAATATAAATTATGATAATTTTAAGATTAGACAGGTGGACGATTTTTCAAAAGCAAAGTTTAGAGTAAGAGATAATATGGAAATAATGCGATGGAAATTGCTAAAAAATGTGATCTAACTATTGCTCTTGGGAAAGAGAAAACATTAACTAATTTATTATTATCTAAATTCGTTTTAGCTGTCATATAGTAGATCAAATGACCTGAACAGAAATGAACCTGAAAGAAAAAAGGGGCTTTTCTTTATATTTTACATTTGAACAGTTTCTTGAATCGCTCTTAATGTTTACTTTGGAAAATTTCACCGTCATTCGATCTTATTAAAGCTATCAGAGAAGCCATCTGAATAGGTATGCTAGTTCGAGAAGGTTTTATTTAATATTTAAAAAATATAGGATAACCAAAAGAATATGAATGAAAAAGTACATTATAATTATTATAATACTATATAGATGATATGTAATAGATTTATGGCATGAAACGTATCAAATAAATGGTTATCGTTCTAATATTTTCAATCATAATTTCAACTTATAGTAAAGCTTCGTAAATAATTTCTTTTATTTTAGTACATTTTTAAGGGGAAGTAGAAATGTTATGAGCCACCAGAATTTCAATTAATGTAAACAATAAATCATAAGGTCTCTAATAGTTTACTTAATTTATAATCTCACTTCTGAGATTCATGCTTCAATTGCTCATAGTTCAATTTTTATAAATCATTACTTTTTTCTTTCATAATCTATGTCTTTCAAACATCCCAAGATAACAAAAATAATCCTAGTGGATCACTTTACGAGGCGTGTTATTCACATAAAAATAAACAATTCCATTTCGATGAATATTACAACGAGGAGATGGCGTGAGACGTTTATTACCGAGTTTATGGATACAAAACTATATTTCCTTCGGAGAGTATTCAATTTGCAAAGATGCTCTCCGAGAGTATGTTGTTTTAGGCGAGTTGGCTATCGACTCCGTCTGCGGGCGTATTTTTCAAGCACAGGGATCGAAAACAATTTCTTTGAATGCGTCGCTGAATAATGAAGGCTTTGCGAGGCGGACACGTTGGCAGAAAAAAAAGACAATGCATAAAGAATTCATACGGTTATCAGGTATGCTCGTGAAAAACGTGTATTGAATTCCTAGCAAAGCAAGCGTAGGTATTGCGCTTTTAAAGATTTAAGGCAGGTATCGGCCGCAGAACATAGAGCTAGAATGAACCGAAGATATTGAGACGATTTACGACTCCAACAGAACCACCGACTCTATTTTTAAATTCTTCCTCGGAGCCTCTTTTTCTCTTCATCCGATGCTATCCATTCCAATTTCCTTTTTTATTATCTGGGAGCCATGTTTTGGCTCCGCTCGCGTTTTTCGAGCCCATTAACAGAAGTGCTTCGAGAAATAATTGAAGCCCGTGCTCAGGTGCACTCTTTGACGAAAACTTAACGTAAATTGCAAATCTGCTAATATCTAAATTGCGTGTTCCCTGCTAATGATTCCTCTCCAATTCGCTTTTTTCAGTCCATATTTTCAAAAATCAAAATGAAGTTTCCTATACTCTGTATATATTGAATCGGTAATTTATAACAAACTTGAAAAATGAGCTGTAATTATAAAGCGTGTTAGTAGCATCCATTTGATTAAGTGTCCTAAATTTTTCTTCTCCTTAAGAGAGTATTAAAGAAATAGATTTTTGTAGGTGGGATGCTGAATGACTCATATCGTGGGCATATCGTCTAAAATTATCGAAATATCATGAAATTTGGAGCCAATATTGTCATGAATTTAAATTTTATAGATAACAGAAAGTAATTTATGTGTATCTTGTTGTATCAAATGCATCAAACAAATGAAACTTGTTTTCTTTAACGTATATAGTCTTAAACTTAAATCATGCATTATATTACAGCCGATCCCTTCCTTCAACTGGCATAAATGTGAGCGTTTCTGTGCGTTCTCTTCGTAATATAAGTAAGCACCCTTTATAACATAAAATATTGCTGATTTGAATAGTTATATTTTTTGAGCTACCCTAAATAGTTACTTTTGTTTGATATTTATCTTTCTCTCTTAACTGCACTAAATATTGTGACAGAAACACGAAGCGTGGGCAAGCAACAGGAACTAACTCTGAAAGTGAATGCAATTAGCGTATTTATATCGACGCTTACCTTCGTTTTGCATACCCCTGTCCCCTAAACGCCTGCCCACTAATACCTCAGCAGCTAGGGATTTGTGACCCATGGGATCGTTCTTGTCAAATCTCACATAAGGTATCAATTCATCAACCCGAAGGGGAACATTGCCGCAATCTTCAATAACTTTAATTTTGGAAGCATGAAAAGCAGAATAACTAACCCAGCAAGTATTCACTACGGTTTTAAATCGCGTACTTATCAAAGAAGAAAAATTAATGGAAACGATACATGTGACGGAGGTATTCACTGATAGAAGTTCCTATTTTATCCAGTAAAGGGGAATGTATTGAGCATGAATCGTTGGGAGAGCGTACCTGGTTCAGCCGAAAATAATTGCAGCTGTCAACTGAAGATAATTGATAATTAACTGTGGGACGTAAAAAAAAGAGGGTTGTAGAACGGTCTGTTCGGATCCAATGAATAAAAGCGTTAGGGGGAAAAACAGAGAAGCGAATTGGAATTTTAAAAATTCAGAAAGGAGACCTTTCATCGATGCAATCGAGAGGTGGGAGCCAAAAGTATTCCAAACGAAAGGATCAAGTTGGCAAACCATTCTCCATCATCGGGTGCAGAAAAAATTAGAGCATCGTCTATGGGGTTGCCGCAGTACAGCTCATTAACTCGCTCCGGCATCTCTCTCGCTCATCCAATCATTTCCTCCCTTTTCCCTGCCCTTTTTCCCTCTCTTTCCATTCGAATTCCACGAATACTCCCGACACAATCAATCGGTGGCGGCGTTGACGGACATCAACAGAGGGATGCTCGACCCCGTGTTATGAATGCGTTGCTTTCACCGAGCGCGATAAATGGCTAGGTATATGTTTGGGTTTTTGTTTAATTTAAGGGTATGATTCCCTCATATTTCTGGCGACTGTTTTTTTTCTGCCGCGAAAGGTATCTAATTTATATCACTATCGAGATATATAAATAACCTTTCCATTTGGGTGACATTTAAACTGAGAATCTCTCTCCATCTAGTTCTACCGTGATATAATACTACCAAATTTTTCACGTAACCACTGTTATCTGGCGATTAAGAACGTATGGGGCTTTATACCTCTAAGACAGGCGTATGGAAACTTCCCACATTAATGTTAAACATAATTCATAAATTAAAAATTTCAATTCAATAACAAAATCCAATAGAAAACATGGAAAACCTCTATTAATTTGTGATATGGTGGCTTATAGAGGCTATAGTGGAGGTAATCTGTAACGTTTCAATGCATCGACGTAAGGAATTTACAGAAACCAGCCCATATGAAAATGTATTGATCGCCGTGGTCATCATCGATGGTGCCATTTTATCTACACTCCTAAATATGCCTACTGAGTAATCTTGGCAAAAGTTGAGGTTTTTAAAAGGATGCTGACTTGGCAATACTCGAAATACAGCGTATCATTTTTTTTCGCTACGATAGCCATTTTCCAACAAACCCTTCACTGCAGCTACAATCATATCGAGCCCGGATAGCTCAGTCGGTAGAGCATTAGGCTTTTAACCTAAGGGTCCAGGGTTCAAGTCCCTGTCCGGGCGTCACTTTTTTCTACTTTATACAGTGTAGAGTAGCAGAGTCTCGTTTCATGTAATAGTAAATCAATTGTTATCAGGTACTAAAACTGTATAGAACTGATTTTTTTGCTTCTATCAATGGAATAATAACTTACTGGCGTGTTTAGCATCATTCTGTAAAAATTACCTCAATTTCTGCTAATTTAATATTTAGAAAACGGTCTTTCTAATATTACCATTCTCATGATTGATCTGAAATTCGTTATTTTAATCGAGTCGGTTAGATATGCAAATCGAGGGTTAGGTTTATCTGAAAAGACATGTATTTCATAATATCGATACATGTATTTAAATACTGAAATAGCATGTAAAACCGCCTTCGGAGGTCTTGGACGAGCAAGAGAGCGCTGACAAGCGATTGTCAAAAGCTATTAGTCAAAGAATAATTATATTTTGTGGGTATAATTATGAGAGCTTATATATTTTGAAGGAGAATAAGTAATAAAGCTTTTTAGAGACAATGACCATCATTTCCCATAAGAATCTTCGATAGCGGAATTAGGGCGAATCTCAGATTTTGCGTCTATTAGCGATAAAACGCGAGAGAATCACGTAAAGTTCCAATTAACGCGATTTTAACAACAAACTCGCGGACTCGTCAAAGTGGATAAAAGCAAGAGATATCCCGCTGCAAGGCCCTCGGGAGGTACATTGTTTGCCACAAAGGCGCCGCTTTGCCCGGAGGCCTTTGGCCCCCGACCGGAGCGCCGCAGGTGTTTTAGAGAAGACTCCCTTTGAAGGGAGAGCAAAAAAATCCCGCGGAGTGGGGGCGTCGCGAGGAAAGGTCTCTCGACATTCTCCGCTGTCGCCCGCAGTTGAGAGGGTTCCGCGCCGCTGGGACCCCTCGTAAAGGCAGCGGAGAAATGGCACCATCTAATATTATGCCAGCGGAGAGAAAAGCTGTCCCCGCTGATATCTTTAAGTGCTCGCGTGAGAAGGCAGCTCCTGGAGGAAGTCCAACGGCGGATGACGGAGGTGTTGGGTTCATTTCGCGGCGTTATAAACGGAATTTATTCGCAAGGGATGCTCAAAGTGCCGCGGCTTAAGATCAGAATAACCCTCTGATGCGGAAAGTGATACTCAATATAGATGCGGAGATAGAAGACGATCCTCTCTTCGCCTCAAGCTTGAGAGAGGCTGATTAATTCCGAAAAGCGAGCGAAGCAAAGAGGATAGGATATAGATAGATATGCTTTTAGTGATATTTAGTGTGTAGGTAATAATAAAAACAACATTTTCGGCTCTTTGGCATTATATGCATAGTCAATTGATATAAAAAAATTTAACATGATGGAAGCGCAAGACTTCCTAAGTTCCCGAATTTTTACTCCATCATTATTACCTTTTTAAGTTTATAAATTTTATTCTACATCTCTCATATTTAATTTCAAAAAATATATTATTTAATTGGCGCCTTTCCATCTTAACCTGTAAATAGTAGAAGAGGAAATTCTTTATTTACTCTTTGGCTGAACTCTTATTAAAATTTATTATGGCAAATATATAGCAATATTATAGCAATACTATATATTAGGCAAGCATTTAAGTAAGAAAACTTTAACAGTAAAAAGGAAAAGAACAATAAAAATGTATAGACTCTAGAATATTCAGATTAATAACTCGATCTTTTAACTGAGAATTTTGTCATCATTTAGGTTTACTGAGTCTCGATAGAACTTAACCACAATGATAAAATAAATTATGGATGTCGTGCCTCAATTAAGCTGATGAATGATAAATTTCCCAGTACCTCCTCCACGTTTTTCATTCCCATTTTTACCACCATTTTATATCATTCTTTCGGCAACCATTTGACACGAAACGCTCCTTCGTTTTTATGATATTCTTACTTCTTAAGATTGAGATGAAGGGAAACTCCGAAACGTGACTTTAATCAATGTGAGAAAAAGTGAGACTGAAAATCTCACTCTAACTCAGAGATTGTAATTGCTCCGGCTGTGTCGTATAGATCGCTATGCTTCGCGATATCTTCATTTAATTCACATAAAATTAGTCATTCTATTGAAGAGATTCACAAGAAACCCTTTTAGAGGCAAGAAGAGGTGAGAGGATGGCAGATAATATGAAAATATATTCTCCATCGGTCCGTCGAATGAGGCAAACGATTGGGTTGCAGTGTATCTATGAACTGAAAAAATCCGCATCAGCGGGGTAGCATCTTAAGTGGAAGCATCTCAAACGTGTTTTACTGAATGTCATTACGATTCGGTACCATTTTAGCCAATATTATTTAAAATGAATAAGGTTAAATAATCCACGAACTCGATATTGTCGGAAGGGTTTTTTTCCCGTTTCACCTAATCATCAATGAAGTTGTAAATATTTTCTCCTTATCCCCGAGGGCTTTGTTCGGCTTGACATGTTTAAATAAAATGTCCTAGAGATAAAAGCACTCTCAGAAAGAATCGAAGATTCGTTGGGATACTTCCATCCACCCATTCATTTCCTCAAAGAGCCTCAACTGGAAGCATTCCTAACGTGACAAATGCACATCACAACATCACAGAATTTGAGAAAAGAGCGATCGGAGAAGACAACAAAGAGATGGAGACGGGTAAAAAATCTGTAATATTGGAAACGTTGGGAAAAAGTAGGAACTATATTGGTTGCCAAGAGTGGCTAGACGCGTCATCAAGCCTTTCATTTGTACCGCAAGGACAGAATAGATGGATGGATCCACGGAATGGAACGAAGGGAAACAAAAAGAAAGGGAAGATAAAGAAGGAGGGATGAGATAGGAATGAAAAGGGAAGAATTCGAAGAGAGGGGAAAGTGACATGGGAATGTGGAAATAGACAGGGAGAAAGCAGGGGTGAGACAAAGTGTAGGTGGAGGAAAGTGTAGAAGAGACAGCTGGAGGATAAAGACAAAAGTGAAGAGGAGAGGGACAAGTGTGGCGAAAGGGAAGATTGGGAAAGAGGTGTTGATAAACTTCATTGAGTAGAATGATAGAGACTTCAAAGTCTACTTTAGCTTAAGTAAGCGTTAGCATGGAGAGTTATCACCAAAAAGTATCAACAACTTGCATGACCCAACTCAGGTTTGTAAATTCTAAATCTACGAGGTGATTGGGAAATATCTAACTTTGACTTTTAAATAATTTTTTAATTCGAAATGTGAAAAATATTTTTCATAATTCTTATCAAATTTAAAGCTTCCAAATATTCCAAAACGGGTATTCAAAGAAGTTACCACAACCCTTAAATTATGTTTTGTCTAGCAATCATGAAATATCCTTTTATTTTTATTTAATTATGATTCATACCATTTATAATTAGTTTAGTCGCCATGAACCACTACGAAATACCTGCTTGACCCCCGTTGAAATGATATTAATTTTATGTGAGTGATATTTTTCTATTGATAAAACTTACTTCTCTGAAACTCGCTGTAAATTGTTCCGAATGAGGATGGATGGAAAATTAGACGTGAGTGGAAGGAGAGGGAGGAACCGAAGGAGAATGAGAGTATAGAGAATAGAGACATGGATTTGCAGGGAGATGAGAATGAATGAAAAGGAGAAGAAGAGGATAGAGAGGGTGGAGTGCGAGGAATGGCGGTGGCGGAGAAGGAATACGGGGCAGAGGACGAAAAGGCAGAGTCCATTTGTCACGGTATGTGAAGCGTGGGGAGTATGCGAGGGGAATGGATGGCAGAAGGTATTCCGAGAGTGTGGGACTGAAAAGTCGCCTTTCATTTATACATATTTCCAACTTCGAAGACTACACGATGATAATGGATGGTCCGAGAACACAGAAGGCCACTTTGAGAGAAGGAGCAATTTTCGGAGGAGAGAAAGTGATTTTTATGGTCGGACTGGAATTCGCGGCATATTTTCGGGTTGGAATTGTTAATTTGTTGTCATGACGAATTAAGTACATTGATGAAATCCCGGTCCACGTACGAATTCCTCTGTCAATATTAATGCAATAAATCGCATGAAAGAAGCATTTCATCTTAAAGTATCTATCTGAAATTTGATCTGAAATATGCATTATATGATATTCGTTATTAAACGAGTTGTTGTTTTTACAGAAGTACAGAAGTTTTAAGCTGAATTTTTAAACTAAATACTAGATAGTATAATATTTACAAATATAGCTAGCCCAGACATTTTCATCGATTTTCGTTGGAGATTTATTCGAATTTAGAGAAGAGCATTCGCGCGTCATATCATAAGGTGATACAAGAATTTGTGGAATTCTGTTGATTATGTAGAATAGTAACACAAGCTATTGTCATGTAAAGGAAAATCAAAGTAATCGATAAATGATTTACTTTGGATTATTTGTGCCTGAGTTTTCATTTACATTGTTATCAATCAACTTACGAAATATCTGAAATAAATATCTGTCCTCCAAGGACGTTATGAAATATTTTCTCATAATTGCATCCTTTAAGCAATGTGAAAGTTTATGCGACGTGGTTGGACTATCGATCTAAGTGTGGCCTACCGTAAGGTACTTGACCTCTTAAGGCTTTGTATGGCACGGATAGACGCACGCCACTAGGCTATCCCAACTATTTGGAGTGGAGGAAGATGAAAGAGAATTCCAAAGGAGAGGGGAAGGTGTCAGCAAAATCTTCTTCCACTGGTTTCCTTTGTGTTCTCATTCCTATCCCGTGTTTCCTTCTTCTCTATTTTCCTATCCATTCCTGCTCTCACCGCTAAACTCGACCTCAGTCTCTGTTTTTCTGGAACTCCTGTGACCACCAGAGTCGAAGACAAGTTGAGCGCTAAAATACAAAGGGTTACAAATGATGGCCGACATTTTTCCTTCCCTTCCACCTATTAATTTTCTCACAGCAGTCATGTACCAGAGTATTTGTATTTCAACATATTCGCATGCGGTGAAAATTCTGACAAAAGTAATTCATTTAATATTTTGACTGACATTTCAAAGGAAAGCAATAGCTTTGATTTTCTATGAAGAAGGTTATACGAATATTTTTGAAAGGAATGTTTTAAAACCGTATACAAAAGTATTCAGTGATGGTTGCATTGACTTTGCTCTGCCCAAATCTACATCCGAAAAATTTATATTGATAAAATTTGTTAGTAACAACGAAGACTTCTTCTCTACATGAACTAGTCGGGCAGATATAGATGCATACAATCACAGATTCTGTAGAATGATAATATTAACGGATAATAGGAAAAACTGAAGAAATTTTCATCTGTGTAAGAAAAGGGAGTTAAAATACATGATTAAAATGATTTTTAGAGCAATTTTTAAAACAAGTTATTATAACATTATGAGTTTTTATAACAAAAGTCTAATATAGAAAAATTTGAAACTCGAACATTCTATTGAGCAAAAATATTTAAGATTCATTGCTAAATTTATGACGAACTGCAATTTTTGCTCATAGATGATGTTTTTCTAAATTCTTTGAATCTTAACTAATGATTTTATTAATTTGCGTGAAGTTTTAGATTATCCACGCACCAAATTCTTGGAGAGAAAAGTCTAGAAATTTTATAACTCTTAATAATCCTCTTTCTAGAGTTCTTTGATATTGAAGAGTTGAATCATAATCAGATTTCGCGTGTAAATTGCTAAAATATTGCTGGCTGGGTCACTTGACAACATTATGATAGGGTACAAATGAAAACAGTTAATATATTGTGATAGTAGTGCCGGAAATATTTATATTACGGAAATCCGTTTTCGTAAAGATCTAACAAATAAATTACATCTACGTACGTGTTTCTTTAATCACTTACCTATCATACTGAGTGTTAAGTTTTTAATCATTCCTAGCATCAATCAATCAATTATCACTTTTAAAAACTTCTATTGGCTATATTTAATTGCTCTTCAAAGACAAGAAAGCATAAGAAATATGACCGAAATCAGGATTCAATCTCTTGAGATAAAAATACTGAGTTTTTGTTAATAAAGAAAAATTACGTCAATCGAAGTCGTAATCTACATCCATGCCACGTCAGGTGGAAACTAATCGAAGAAAAAGAAACAAAATTAGGAGATGGCATCGATAGCAGAAAAGAATTTTAGTCGTAAAATAAAAGTTGGCTGAAGAGGGAAGAAACGCCAATCATCGAGTGCGCCATCTCGAATCTTCGACATCATACGTCGTCAAAGAAAAAATTCCCATCGAAAAACTCGAGTCTTCTTCCCACGGAAACGACATTGAAGAAATGTCAAGGCATTTGAAGCGGGAGAGAGAAGAGTGAATGAGATGGTGTGGACCTATGCTCGTAAAACGAAGAAAGAAAGCAAAGTAAGGAGGATAAAAGGATGTAGATATAACAAAATAAGGGGACAAAGAACTGGAAATGGAAGACAAATGAGGAAAGATAAGGGCAGGGAAGATATATAGCGATAGAGGTCTTTGTTAGAATGACATTGAAACTAACGTCTTTTCTTTCATTAAACTCATCACCGTAGCATATTTATCAACTTGACTGCGGACATTCAAGTGTTTTTAGCTCAATGCGGATTGAATAGAGGTAATACTCAGCTTCTACTGAAAGAGATACTAGAGATGAATGGAAGATGGTCTTGACGAAGACATCTCTTTATATTGGTACGACGTCATCTCAAATATTTGTCTCCCTTAAAACATAAACACGCAGAATTTCCTGGCTTAGTACTATAGACGAACGAACTTACTTGCTTAGAAAAAATATTTAGGCTAGCAGTCGTTAAAAAAATCATCCCACTAGAATATATCTTTGAAAAAATAAAAAATAATGATGTTAAGATAATACACGATCGAAAAAAGGACATTCAAAATGCAAAAACGCAATTCGTCGCTTTTCGATAGACATTTTTCTATTGAAGCTTTTATTAGATAGGATATTGAGTTTTACAAATTCTGTGAACTCTAAGGAAATGCAATAAAATAATTTTATTTTAAGCACTAAAAATAAGTCTTTCCTTATAGAGAAAAATATTTCGCCAGCATTCATCAGAACGGGAAAGAGTAATTACTAGAAACAGAAATTATGGAATAAGAAATATATATGAATACAGTGTCAAAGATCTCTATTTCAATAACTTAATTGAAAGCACATAAATGAAATTGATCTATTTTGTTCTTTAAGAATTCCGTATTCAAAGAACATTTTTAGGATATAGTATCAATAATCACGTTAAATGTTGATTCAGCTTCTTAGGACCTGGGATCAATTTTTTTGATGTGGTTCATCGGCTGAGGGAAAAGAAAGAAGAAATGCATTGATTGAAAAGATCATTCTGTGATACTTTCAGATAATTAGTGATGTATTCAGTTTTTTTCGACCCTATCATATAATTTCAGAAATTTTCAGAAAACATGTCGAGAAATGGCGAAATGTCGGAAACTTCTCAGACCACCCATGTATTTAGTTATTGGATGATGTATCTTCTTTTCAACCTAATGATTATTTTATGATTAAAAAGATTGCTTATAACGAACATATCGTGTTGTCTCACTCTAGGTAATTCTTAAAAGTATTTTTTTATTTTACTGGAAGCTTCCGTTCTGATGCCTTATCTGATTATTTAATACTTAATAGATGATGTTAATTTAATAATAATTTAATAGAGGATGTCTGTTTCCGGACGAAAGAAGTTTACAGCAATATTTCTCTGTATAAATACAAATATTTTTACTGTAATTTATTGCATCTTTTATAATTTCCTATAACACGAAATTACTTCTTCATCCTTCGGCTGGAAAATGCTACTAACGTATCTGAGTACTCGTACACGCTTGAGTTTAATTCTCCTGGGTAACAGCGAAGTTATTAATCTTACGTGGAAGCTAATCTTTAAGTACCTACAAGAGTATTCAAGCGGATAAGATGGATGCAAAAGGAAAGAGGAAAGAGGGTAGAAGTGGAAACGGTTGGGGTAGGAGAACAGATGTGGAATAAGACGTGACCTAATGGTAGTTTCAGGTATTGAGGCATAAAGGAAGAGCGATTGGCGAAAGAGGGAAGAATGAGGAATGATTGGTGAGAAATGTGGAGAAGGCCGCCGAGGACTATCATCACGCGCCAAGCAAACGATGACGGAATTTTCCCTTCCTCTCGCACGACTAAGCATCGAATCCCCCGTCTGGACTCCATCTCAACGCCAAACCAATATAATAACCAGGATTATTGATAAATCGATCACGGAAGAATGAAAGGGGGAAGAGATTGAGGAGGGAATCTCTCACGCAATTTTCACCCTCGCATAGGAATTCTTAGAAATCTCACTGCGCTCTTCGGAAGAATCCAAAAGAGTGAGAGAAGTATTGAAATAAGATATACGAACGGAAATCAAATGCGCGTACGAGCTCCGTATTTGAGACGAATGTGATATAAGGGATAGCCAAGAGAGGAGCTGAGCAAGAGAAAAAGCGAAGACTGATCAATACAGAGAAATTCCTATTTAAGATTCACTTGTTTCGGTAAATCGCTGAAAGATTGCTGAAGAAATTGAATTAGAGAACAAAATTTCCGATCTGTTTAAATAAATTGTAAATCGTACCATTTCTTCTTAAGAAAATTATTAAGTGAAAATGTATGACGTAAGAAAATAGATAAAAACGCAAAAATGGAAGAAAGATTTTAGAAATAACGGCTTAATGCTTTAAAATAGGGATTTACTTGCGATTGATTTTTGATAAAAGGATGTTATTTGCTAACATCCTTCAATTAAAAACAAAAGAATTCATACTTATGAAATTATTATTACTAAACGGTGCAGTGATCCGCAAAGAACTTCAGATAAGATTTGCTTGAAGTTCGCTGTCCGAATTCGAAAACGCCTGTCAATTCTTTTCTAATATTTATAAATTAATCATCCAATGTGATGCACAAACTTATAATACATGAAAAGGATAAGTAATTTGTGAAGTTACTGAAGTCTCCTCGAAGTTGTAGCATTGACCTATAGCACAATTTGCTAGAAGGGTCCGATATTCTATTAATGTTCCGTCGTCTAAATTTACTTAGAATACAAATACTATATGACCATTCTGTGTTGATGCTTTAATCTCGTGATATTCTATTCCGCGATGTATTACAATGACTAATAAATAAAAAGAATTAACATATAGGACTTGATTCAGTTCTTAAAATTGCTCCCTAATCTGGACCATGTTTAGCCAATCCTAATATCGCTTTCCTGAACCAAGTCTTCATTCTTTTCTAATTATGCTAAAATCTCATGTAACTCATCTACAGAATTTTTCCACTACTTACATATTAGAATACCGTTCCCTAAGAATAGTAAGCTCAGTAAACTCTGATCTGAACTCCCGCTTAATTGTGATAAACTCCCGTATTGATACTTCCGAATTAGTTTCACTGTTTAAATATTCGTCCAGGATTACTAAGTAGGCTTACTTCTTTTCTCCATATTCCTACTATACATTATTATCGTTTGTCCTGACTTCCAAACCTCCTGAACTCCCTAGCTCCTTTCATACACCCTTACAGGTTATCACACGAGTCATTCATAAATAAATATTTGCATAAATATCCATGCAAATAATCTCTAATTGAGATAAATTTATTCTTTAACGTAGTTTAAAATTATTTATGTGAATTAGTTATCATCAATTTGTTTCTTCGTCACATATTCCTGCGTCTCTAATGTAAAGTTGTTATATATTGCTGATTTGAATTCACTCTAAAATGGTAGCATCACTGAATGTGAATCTATTAAATAAAGAAATCTTCTGATAGAAAGAAAGATAGACACAATGAAAGTTAAGTGAGAGAATTCCATTAGAAACAATTGATAGGTAAATCTCACCTATATTAAAGTGACATTCTAAAGTAAAGTAAGAATAGGGAAAAAAGGGGAAAGTAGAGAGAGGAAAGCATTTCACAAGGAACAGGACGTTTTAAATGGACAGATGGGTGAGTGAGAAGGAAATGAGTGCAGCGTTTGAAAATAAGCTAGAAGGGACAGCGAAAGAGGGACATGGATAAGAAGGACCATCAAAGAAGATATGGAAAAAGAAGTAAAAGGAAATGGGAAAAGGAGAATCTGACAGAAAAGGAAATTGAGAAGGAAGAAGAGGCATATAGGGAGAAAACGTTGGAGGTTTTGGGAGAAAGGGAGAGATGGATAAATCTGGCGTAGGATGGAATGCAACCCCTCTCTACCTATATCGCTCCCTCTTTCGTTTGGCGAATCCCCCGTGAACCGAATGGAGATGAGGTTTTAGCGATCCGAAAAGCACTATTCCCGCCATAGCGACGTCATCACCATGACAATCGGAGCAATCAACCGAGGACCCGCGGTTAGAATCCCACTCGCTTTCTTCCCTCTTTCTCCTCCTTTCTCCGCCTTCCTGGAAGAATTTCTTGTAAAAGAGAAGAAGGACGCATTCAAAATAAGTCCCCTCGGCGGGAGAGGGGCGGTTGATCACAGCTATCGGTGAATACGTGCGTGCTAATTTAGTGTTCTCGGAGCGCGACGCCTCTCCCCTCCCGAGGGATTCCAGCGCGATACGTGCAATTTCGGCCACCGTTCATAGGGGGTGCGATTGAGCCGCGTGGGAGTGCCGCACTCATGGATGCAAAGGGCTGCTGTTGGTTTGTTTTATTACTGTTTTTTGAAAATTTGAAGCCTCGAGGCCTGATTGTATTTTGCATTTTCACCAGAGGAATAACGGAATATAGATTTTGGTTGAAATAGGGAACCAATATCTGGATAGTGTGCATATGGACAGTAGATTATAAATGACTTTTCGGTTCTAATAGAAAAGTTTTATCGTGTAGAAGATTTGATTGAAGGATGTCAAGTTACAGTTCTATGAATTATATTCGTATTAAATGTGATTCACGGGTTTTTCACTATCATAGTCGCATTTTTCAAGTAATTCTTTACTTTCAATTATTTTTCAATGATTTCTCCTTCCACAATTAAATGATAAAAAGAGTAAAGACCAGTATTGAGAAACCAACTTTGTACTAGTATTTATTCCATAGATAATAAATGACACTACCTTTTTCAACGTGTTCACGTCTTCTTCAAGTATGAGGTATCTAGGAAGCGAAAGAAGTACATAAGGGATGGAAAAGGGGGAGTTAGGATAATATGGAAATGGAATATATTATTTATTAAATGAAACGAACTTACGTTTTCAATACTTTGTTTTAATGTGAAATTCCACTACGATATGTCAGAAATCGATGATTTTGAAATAAAGAGTATTTAAAATGATATCTAAGAGCCCCAGTGAAGGAGACGATAGTCAGCCAAGCTTAAACTGTTTCAGAAAAAATCTTTGATGGATATTAATAAAACATGATACCAATTGATAGCATTAAAGCAATTTTTGAAAATGATGAGTCAGAAGAAGAGGTCAGAAGGCTGAATTCAGGTTGCACCAGAGGAAATCATACAGTTAAGTCAATAAGTTTATTTCTAATTAAAAAGTATTATCTTCAGTTTCATTATGCTAATGTAAATTTATAAGTCACATCTTATTTGCATTACATCACTCCGATATATGTAACTACATTTTGCTATATGAAACAATTTCCCATCGATCTTTTCCACATTCCCCGATTTACCTTTCACTGTCATTTTCTCTTCTGAAATGCATGGGTTCCTAAGTAGTCCCTACATCTCATGATAATTATTTAAGCATATACATACAATCTAATGTTTATCGTCATATTTATATTCATTTAATCTCTAAGCTTTTGGATAAAACATACCATAGCATAGTTTAAAACTACAGAAATATATCATACTACTATAATATATAGCATAATACTATGTTTCAAGTATTCAAAAATTTTTCGAATTTCTATTCTAAGGCTTCACTCATAGTTGATGCAACAGGCCTAAAACTCATGGATTTCACTGACTCACTGATATTCTTGGATTATAAGGATATAAAACAGAATTTTTTCAATCATTACAAAGACCAGCTAAAAATTGAACCCCCCCCCCATATTATGGCATTCATAAGAGTTAGATCCGATCAAATAATATATATTGTTTAACATAAATAATCCTATCTTTATCAGTATATTTTAATGATAACGTCAATAGCCATTTCCTCATTCTGGAGAAAGATCTTACAGCCAATAAACTAATGGAGATAAATGTACGGAAAGTACACATTTTCTCGGCTTACATGTTCTTTTCCACAGGTTTATCAGACCTACATCTGCTATCCATGTGAATATCTACAAATTCTTTATTGGAAAGGATCCCATTCTAGGTGAAACTTTTTCTGTAATCATGTACATTTTAACCTTCCTTTTATATCAACTCCTTTGTATTCATGACATCTATCATGATTTGTAATCTTCTTATTTTCCAATGGTCCATTCTGCAACCTGTTGACGACAAGCAAGTACAGAATGACTATTTTTATCTTTAAATAAGAAGATATTTTGTGGATAATCTTCTTTTTCCGAATGTGATATCGCTGAACTCTTTGTTGAAGAAAATTCAGTTTATATCTCACTTTTTCATTGATTTCCAGCATCCCGAGAGAAGAATTCTGTCTTTCTGCCAAGTTTGAAAAGTATTCACGATTCTCCATCCTCTAGGAGAGCATTTTGTTGGTACAGTACCAACTAGTTTTTCATTTCTTCAACTTCTCATTATCTTGCGTTTCACCTAAGTAATATTTCTGTCAATAAATTTTGAAAAGATGTCAATGATTTCATTTTAATTCTACATTTGGAGAAAATAAATTAATTATATTAGCATTTTTCTCATTCATGATAAATATTCGATTTGAACTATTGTTGTATTATTATTATTATAAAGTAATTTTATGTTGAAAGTGTTAGTAGTAGTAAAGTATTATTATATTTAAATTATTCTAGGTTATAAATGAGTTCTAGCCCGTTGTAATCGAATCTTTCTGTTTGCCGTAGGTATAATTCATAAAATATCTACGGTAAGTATAAATTTCTTATTTAGTACTTTATTATCTCAAATAGATTCTTTTCTGTGCCCTTTCCACGGGATTATGGTATCGAAGGGAAATTAAATGTAGATGCATGTTTATTAATTTGAACACGCGTTATTTCTAACAATATCTTTCCACTTGCGAAAGAGCAAGAAAAATTTGGAAGGTTATTAATTTTTAATAGCTTAAATTTTAAATTTTAATAAACTTGAAATAGAATCTATATCACTAGAGACTGGAAACAATTCTGCCACCGTTTTCCAGCTTTTACTTGGCCCACGATCACCCTCTTAGAGGCCGATCCCGAGACTAATACCCCACCCTTTCAACGAGAAATTTTCACTTATTCCCTGAATCTCTTTCCTGATTCTGCTCACACGCCACGGAGCCGATAGCGACCGGATGGAAAAGTCCTTCCCACCCTATTAAATCAACGTCACTTTATTAATGAGAAAAGCAGAGCGATGGCTTGTTCAACAATTCTTTACGTGTCCCTATCACCACCAATGGAGGAGGGAAAACGGAGATAAAGGGAAACTTGCTTCCCTGGACTAAAGTGGAAAAAATCCCGAAATGGGATGAGGGGTAACCAACCTTTCTTCCTTACTCGTGCACATACGATGTTTAAAAAAAGATCGTTTTCTTTTTTTCCTGCATTCCCTTGCGACCGCCCCGGCAAACCATTAGTCTCCTTGCACCTTGTGCTGTGGAGCGAGAAAGACAAAGGGGGCGAATTGACCCCCGCCTCCTGCGTACTCCATCCTCTGCAACCCACATTCCCATCGGGAGATATATTTCTCGGCGCCTTCCTACACGTCCGCAACACCACCGCACCCTTCCTCCTCCCACATCCTCATTTTTCGGCCCAAAGGACCCTTCTCCCATGATCTGCCACGGGTCCGCCTATCTTCCAGTGTAATGTCGATACGTTGTCGAGTATGTATGTACCATGGTAACCATTGAATTGCATGAGATTTAATTTATTTTACAAAAAATTAATACCAAAAGATGTGTAGCGAATCAAAGAAGGTCACACTCAATGAATTTAGCGGCAGTTGCATAACTAATCCATCACGGAACTACCTTCGCACTAAATGCACAAACCATAGCCTCTTTTAGGTTCGTCCTCTATAGTGATTCTATTTACATAAAATATCAGACGGAAGTAAAACTGTAATGCGAAAATGTGACACTGCTGGAGATTTCGATGAATTTGGAAATGATATCCGACTGTGCCGCCGTATGTACCAAAGACGTCCTTACGAAAATCGACATGGTAACTCCAATGAAACCTATTAATAGATGGATATTTTCAATGGCCAGCAATCGTTAAAGAGAAGCTTTTACTAATGTTTAGATAAATAAAATGAACCGAACATGATGTATTTAATCGTATGTTTTATAACATAAAAAACCGATTCCGTTGAATGGATGAAAACGATTGAAAAACATGTTAAAGGCACCGTATTATTAAGAAGGCAGCGAATAGCTAATGAAAAATAGAAATCGGAAGAGGGAGGAACAAATCATAATTAACAACGATGATTGACAACGATGCAACAACATTGTAGCAACGCAGCAAACGGTGCAAAGAATAAGCTTATCATTATATTAAAGAAAGCAGGAAGGTTTTTTTGGATTAATTTCATAGAAAATTTAAACTATCAGAGTTTCATTAAATTCCAACCTATAGACTTATAAATTATTTCTCTGAAAACCATATATACCACATTAAATTAACCACCAATGATTTTGTGGGTGTTGTACGTCATTGACAGAGATAACCGCGGAGGAAGTCTAATGTTAGAATCGAAACCGCATTCATTTTCTGTATATCTACTGATATGTACCATTGGACTTGCATTTACATAAATATATTTGCCAAAACCTGTTCATTATTACTTCTTTAAATTGACGAAAGCTAACACAGGATAATAGTCTTATCAAAGTTCATATTATTTCGCTGTCTTTCGAATCAAATTCAAACTTCTACGCCTCATCCAATCCATGATTCATAGCAATGATCCTCACCTCTTCGGATACGATAATTTTGCGAGCCTAAAGTGATCATTTTGATGAAACGTGACCACAGCCAACTATGAGTTACCGACCGTGAATCGACTCCATGACCTAGACGTCAACAAGGGGACGTGATTCCCCATCGCAAGGCCCCTCGACCACAAGTACCACTTCCGAATACTACATTTTCTTCATTTTCTCACGACCACTGACCCATCGGTTCTCTTCTCACTCCCAAACACTTAAAAATGTAGGAAATCCGCCGCATGCGATAACTTATTCCTTCCAATCCCTTTTAATCCGACCTCCTCCATTTTTCTCCTTCAGCCTTCGCATCACTTCTCTTTCGCACCGTCATTTAGCATTTGACGGGGAAAGAATGAAATGGGGTGTGGAGGCAGAACATGAGTGCGCAGCATTTCGCTCCCTAGACCCGTATCTGGACAGACTAATGGAACATTTTACAGCGCATATCCCTCTCGAAAATCCACCTTTTCTCCTCCTTCGATACAAAACTCCGCACTTCCTCTAATGCTCCCTTTCCTGGATTTCTCACCTGGGAGGGAGACTCAGCTGCGAGGAACAATGCCATAGCGCACCCTCGAGGTATGAGGTATCCAAAGTGGGGATATATGAGGCGGATCCAACCCTCCATTTTCCATTAACCTCGCCTTTTTTCTCTATCCCTTTCCGTGGTACGAATTCCGAAGCAAAAGAGAGAGAGGCGTCCAGTCGGCTAACCTTTGCTATGAATTGCATCCATCATTCGGCCGTCGATGCGAGGAAAAAAACGCGGAATGGCCCCTTTTTGGCGCGGAGTAACGTTCGATCGGTCTGTTATAATTCAATCTAATGCATCGAAAATGCCGGTGGCAGAAAAAATTCTCGGCCGGACTAAGGTTGCCCCTTGGGCGCGTGATTGCGTTGACTTTTTTCCCCTTCCGGGTGGAACGAAAAAGTTGCCGATTGCAAGGTTTTGATGGATTGGAATTTAAATATTTATCGCTTTATAAGTGATTAGATTTTTACTGATCAGGGTTATAGAAAAAAAATAAACAGAATGTGACTAATATGAAAATAATAAAGAATTTCTATCTTTCATTTTCCGTATTATAATTTTAATCCACGAACGGAAGTTATCCTGTAAAATTCGCAATTTTTTATAAATTATTCAAGTTAAAAATAATATTTTCGTGATTTTTGTTGCAACATTCATGTTTAAAGCGATTTTAAGTCTTCATCAATATGATTAGTCACATATATACATATCATGCCACTATTTTAGGGGTTAATAACATTTCTGATGTAATTATGAGAGTAAGTATGAGAGAATAGGGTGATTGCCTTGATTTTTCATCGATATTTCTGCAGCTTCCATATTAGCAAGGCAATGAGCAAGACAGAATGACCAATGTAAATGAAAGATATATCATTCTCTATTCTTAACCATGAGACACATTCAATGACGCTAAAATCGACAAATTATAATCGTTTCTAAGTTCATTTAATAAGTTAAAGTTAAATTGGAGTAGATATCACTTTCCCAAACCACTTTATCTTCCTGAAAATGTATTTACCGTTAATAGTTCTCCAATCTCCAATGAAAATTTTAATAAATATGACGTTTCCTCGGTAAGATTGTAATACCCACAACTTTACCCCTTCTTTTACTCCTACAAGAAGAAAATAATAATTTTTCCTCCTCATGTTACTTAGTGTACCTCATTCACCATTCAGAGATTTTGATAACTAACAGTGATGGGTTTTAATGCTCAAGCCAACTTAAATCCTTTAGACATATTAGAGCGTTGAAATTTTATTAATTATTTGTATCTAATCAATTAATTAATAACTCCAGTGCGTTTTCAGATGAAATCCTCGTTGTAATTATAATCACTTCGTTCAGTTCAGAGAAGGAAGTCTATCAGATACATCCTTTACATATGGGATTACTTTTTGCTTTCATGAGTAAGTTCTGCGGCTTTCATACCCTTCTTACGTTCTACAGGTAAGAAAAATCGACTCTGTGGGGTTAAGCAGCTCTCATGTTTATCGATTTCTTTCAATTAACTCGGAGATTAAAATTATGAGAAGCTTACGAATTTTCATTCAGGAAAGTATCAATCTTGCTCCAGAAATTACCCGAAACAAAAATTTACATTCGACCAAACGCATTGGGAAAACATTTAGCCGATTTTCCCTTCAATGCCCTATTACATTCTAAGATAAGTTGTCAAAAATTCACACATCCCATTCTCCCATATGCTTCCATTCAATCTCGACCAAACGAAATCTTTCCGCGGCAGTAGTCATTAATTCCCAATTCCGGAAAACCTGAAAAAGGATTAGCACGCAACCCTTTTCCCCGCAACGCAGTTCGCTGATTAAAAAAAGGAAGAAACCCTTTCATCGTTTCTCGAGACGACAGTAAGACTAATTCTCGGAAGACGCTAAGAGAAAAGGGTAGACATGGCATTCCACAATGCGCGGATCCCCTTCAGACGCGGATCGAAAATCCTCCTTCCCCTTTCATTGCATGGGTATCAGGACGTAAGCCCCATACACTCACCCCTTCCCTCTGAAAGGGTACGGGAGCTTTGTGGCGCTGTTTTGAAGGGTGCGGAGCAAAAGGGTATTAGGGTCTCCCACCGAGGTGTTCTCTAGGTGAAGGGAATCATAGAGGGCGCATCCATTGTGCGCAACAATGAGGAAGAGGGATTCTGCAACTCTCCAAGGCTGTAACTGCAGATTTCGCCCTCACTTCACAACTCTTACCGTACTCACTTCTCACGCCAAAGCTCCACTCAACCTTAGATCGCCGTGAGGATTCTTATTGGAGGATTGCGGTGCCTGAGAGGGGGCGGACAGTGCCCTTGGTGAGATTTTCCGCATCTGGACACACAAAGGCGTATGCTGAAGATGAGGGGGGTTGTCGAATGAATGATTGGTGTGTACACAGGCTTTGTATTTACAGGTGAGCGAGCGAAATGTAGGAGCTATTTATTCCGGAAAACATGATTGGATCAGTGGAAGTTTTTATGCGCTCGGGCAAGAGAAAAAATAAAGCTCGGGGCACGGAAATGGATGTGAGCCATTAAGGGATTAGAGAAAAATCCGATTACTAAGAGGATTAAAATTTAGGTAAATTTATTGTGAAGTTTCCAGATCGTTTTAGTCCTATATGTAAACAGTTTTATGAAACCAGGAATGTTAGGTATTAATTCATCACATTTGGCAGAAAGAGAAAAATACTGGAAAATGTACCCTCCAGTTGTTTAATTTTTACGCAGACCATATATTTTGTGTTTTCGAAAATGATGAAACTAATTCGCTAAAGGTTATAATTCACAAATTTAATCTCATGTAGTAAAAATGACTGGGGAAAATTGATATATATTGTACCTCTGTCGACGGTTGAACGAGGGATTAAAACACAATAATTTACTTCGAAAACCAGCACAATTAATAAAATTTAATTCACTTGAAACTTTACATAAAATAAAGTTACCAACATTCCAACAATTGATTTATTTGGTATTCGCTTACGTAGTACAAAATCTACAAAAATATCTGATGAATATTTCAGTTTTGGAAATAAATCATATACACTGCATCTTCTGGGCACTTGTTATTGAATCTTAGTACTCTCAATCTGGCTCTCGTGACTTATCTCAAAAATAGTACACCATCATTAATCATCTTGTCTCATCTGCTCAATCAGAATTCATCAACAATTCTGGTAATTCAATCTGAGATTCTTTGAAAACCACTAAGCTTTTTCTGCGAAGTACAGTAGTTTAAAATTCTCAGTTTCTTATCATTTCTCGAAGGTTACGTATTGAATTTGTTCAATTAATCCTCAATAAAGGAAAGTACCTCAAAAAAATACAGGAAAATAATGAATCATTTATCCCTTTTGATCGTTATTTATGTGCATTGTTTAAATGATATATTTGATTTTTTTAATTTCCAAAATGAACGAAAATTGATGTGAGAAATTCTCATTCTACAGACATTGTCTGATATTTTATTTAGAGTTAGTATTGTGTCTTAATAGGACCTTATTACTTAACCTAACAGCGATGATACAAGAATTACAACATTTAACCGTGTCTCCGAAAGTACCGGAGAAGTGGTAATTTATTCAGACATACATATAAAACCTAATCTGTCTTATAAATCCTATGTTTAAACACATTCAAATACTGAATGTAAAACATCATATGTTTCGAAGTTTTGCAATAAATAGTGATCATACATTTATTGTAAATTAGTGTATTCTCATCGTCGTCCAAGATATTTTTAAAGGAAGACAGAATATGATTAAAAGTTGGAGATTGCATTGAAAAGAGAAAACCGAGCATGTAAAAACAGTTACATATTAATGTCCGGATATCTGATGAGGATTAATGCATTAAAAAGGGTTATTTATTTATAGTTATCACGTCATTAAATTTGAAAAAAATCGATTCTGTGAGCTTTAGCCTGGTGGTATTCCATGGCAACAGAAGCAAGTTGACAAGGAATAAATTTATTTATACTTCACCACAAACACATGGTGTCGATGAATGTTATCATCTTCAGGTTAATTACTTGATTTTATTTGTTGTGGTGTATTTGTATGTAAAAATTTATTCTTTATCAGCTTTCTTCTGTTTTTAAATTTGAATTATACTGTCACATATCAATATCCAATAATAATTTAAAGAAAAATAAGAAAGATAAGAGAATATCGCTCAATATATAACTGTGGATGTATATATTTGTATGCGAAAGATAAATGCATTTATAAAGGATAACAAATAACCGGAAAGGAATACAAATCGCATGTATTGCGGAGACGCCTAAGAACCAAAGGGGTATTTTTGAGTCACAAAAGAGAGCGAAAGACGCCGCGGAGATGAATTCTGGAGACGGAACGGTAAAGGGGATAAGGTTTGAAGATATTTTCAAGGAGAAGGAAGGGAATCAACTCCGGTCATAATGGAGCAAACAATGCGGGTCCCGCCCCTCCCAAAGACGATTTTCGTCGTGGCCCCGGGGCAAAAGAGACTTTGCATCCACCCCCGGTCGCCACTGCGGCGAAGGAACAGGGGTTGCGTGGGTGGCAAAAGACGGGAGTATGTATCGGAGAGAAAAGAAATGGAAAGAGGGAAAGGGTCGGGAAATAATGGCGAGGGAGAAAAGTTGAGAGGAGGGTTACTCCCATTGAATAAAACAAACGGAGCGTATCGAATTTCGTCTTTTGGAGATTTGTGGAACGGGGTGGAGTTATTTCGCGGGGGCTTTCGAGACGGATTCTTGCGTGAGGTGACCTGAAGGGGAGACGGATGGCGAGGGGACCAAATGAGAGGAAAGTTTTGCAAAATATCTTGGGATTCTCGGGAGAGACGAAGGGTAGACAAACAGAGGGAGTGCGTATCAGAATTACAATTCGGTACGAACGGGAGCATACGGGGGAGTTAGCATGTTTATTATGACATTTCCAAAGATTCATTTCGCGACTCCCATCCAAATTGATTACATCAAAGCAGCCGAAATCTAAATGAAGATTTTGATCAGCAATAGACTCATAATCCCTCCGGAAGTTCACAGCGCTAAATTAAGAATATCGCTGATTCAAATTAAATTTATGGATGATTTAAAAAATCCCTTTGCCTGAGTTATCAAAAATAGTTTGCAATAAAAATAGATTAGAAATTTTAGTAAAATTTATTATTAAATTCTTTCAATCGTAAAATTAATTAAAGTTTCTGTAGGTAATTCAAGTGGTGTGAACCTCGAATTAATCTTCAACCATTACTGCTCAATTAAAAGTAGAAAATATAAGTTTCTTCAGAAATGAAGATTATTAATTCGTTACCAAGATTTGAATTTTCAGACATATCCATACTTTAAATTCCCAGGAGTATCCTGATAGCTCATAAAAATCATCATAATTGTTCCGTGTTACGCGAAATATTGAAATCCGTATGTATTTATTTGTGTCCCTAATAAACTTTTCGTCGTCATTTTCATATGATTTAAGTTTCTTAAACAATCCTTTATATTGATCTCTATCGGATGGAAGATATAAATTTTACTATCACAATTATCTTGCTCAATCAACTATTCTGATGTATTTTCATATTTTTTCGATTACTGTGTGAATGATATGAATAATAGGATTTAAATAACAATAATTTAATACAATCTTCCAAGCTTTTGACTAAGCAGGAGAGACGTCAAAATTGAAAATGTAAATGAAAATCATTGCTTAGATAGTATTATTATTATTATATAATGTTTGCTTGGTAAAATAAAGAAAATATATTATCCATTTCCAACTAATAATTGTAGTTACAAAGTTACGTAATTTTTACGAGAGCAATAAGTATGATGAGTCGTATATTATATGGGGAGAATTTAATTTTTATTTAAATTGCTCGCATTCATAAAATCCGCGGAATTCTTTGGCACGTGTAATGAGACAAACAAAAGAGGCGATTGATTCCCACGAAAGGGGTCTTTGAAAAAAATAACAGTGTGTTACACAACATGAAAAAATTGTGTAATACATATAAATTTTGAAATATGTAAAATATTATTTTCTATTATCTAATATCTAGAATGAGAGGTAATCGGGCTATTTGCTGCATGTAAATCAAAGATAACACAGTTTCAATTGATGTATCGCTGGAAATTCGTAATGAATTCCGCAATTTTTATCTGAATATTTATGAATACGACATTTTTATGCCTCGCAATTTTTAATATTTTGAAATCGTAATCCGGATTTATGACACAAAAACGTATGCGTTGGTTGCAGCATCTCTTCATCCCCTGTCCAAGCCCACTTAATTTAGATGTATGCCGTGTATTGAAACGGTTATTTGCTTCGAGATTCATGCAAATCGGATTAAAACCAAAGGAACTCAGTGGGAGCTATTCATTGATTTCGAATATTACGGAGAATTTTAATATTCGAGCAGAATATTCGAGGAAATTGAAGGACACAAACTGTTATTGCTGCTTCAGTTATAAATGGTGTTTTAGCCTTCGTCGTATTTCAAATAAATATCAACGTGCGGTCCAATTACTTGCCCCAAACTTTATTCTTCTGCTGCAATACAGTATCAAGCGAAAATATATCCCCTTTATAAGGTATACAAAAGATAGGTATACACTCCGAATTACAGATTAAAATATGACATCATAAATAACACTTCCGAGTAAAAGATAATTTTTGGGAGTTTAAAACTGTTTTGAGGGCTAAACTGTTATTTCAGCCTTTAAATTCTCAATGAATTGACCAAGTAATTAGTTAGTTTAAAGTCAGTAGTTCTTCACCGCCTGTCAGGAATAAGTCTACCGATTAACAAGGAACGAAATGATGTCGAAGCTTATTAGTTAGGTACTTTTATCTTTTTTAGTATTGAATATAATTTTTGTTTATGCAGAAGAAAAGTAAATAAAAATCAATAATATCTAAAAGAAACAAATTTATGTAAATCAATTCGGAGAATTTTACGTGAAACATCAAGGTAACTATCCGTTATTCATTATGATTTTCACCAGAAGTAGTATTCATAGAAGTGCATCGATTACTAAGGCCATTTCACACTTACAGGACTCCACTGGGAGTCAAACGCGGCACTGCTTTCATCAAGGTTGAACGAGTGTCATGTTTAGGACCCCTAATTCTTTCTTAAAGTAAATTTATTCTTATTTAAGTTATTTAAGAGGCATATATGAATTTAGCTTTACAAAATTAATTTTTAAATTTTCAAAAAGTATTGGGATTTGAAATTCTAGGGGGAATTTGCTCAAAACTTAAGGTAACCTTTTCGAAATTTATGGGTTTACAAAAATGAGCGATCATTTGCTGTCATTTTTTCTCTTAATCACTTTAAAAATTTTTTAATTTAGAGCACTTATGCAGCTATCGTTGGTTGGAAAGAGGCAATACTTCCGATTGGGAGAGGGAAAATTGGATTCATAAAATGGGAATTCACGAATTAGTTTCACATTAAAAAGCAATAAATAGCAATAAAATGTGGATTTATTGCCAAATAAAACATTCATTGGGGTTCCAACACTTACTCAAAAAATCACTGATAAATATTTCGATAATCACAGGGATGATCTCCTAAATACATCAACTATAGGTCCTAAACTTTCGATAATTTCTCTGCAGTTTTTTCTGCCGCTCTGTAACTCCGACCCGCTCCCTTTTCACACATTGCGTAAGAATCCTGAGTTATACTACCGTCAAATAAACTCTAATCACACACCTGGAGGTCGCGCAAGCCCATATTAAATCTTCTCAGCTCATTCGAGACCCCTGAAATGGCTAAAAGTTTCGAACCCCTTGCGAATCACGCGACAAAGGCCATTTGATACCACGAGGCTTTCCCCAGCCCAGACGAGATTAAACTAAATCACCCAATTAGAGAAAGCCCCGCCCCCTCTATTCCCACCTCTGTATCCCTTTCACCTTCACCCCGTCCATCCCTTTTGCTCCAGGGGTCAACGAGGACACTTTCTCTCTCTTCGCTGACCCCCAGCAGGAAACAGAAAGACAGATTCACACCTGGCCACTTTGGGACTCGCCGAAAGGGAAAAACATGAGGAATGGAATGGCTTGCATCTGTTCTCTTTTGAAGGCGTAGTCCGTGCATAATTCTATAACCCAAGAGGTCTTTTTCTAGAGAAGATATTCGAAGGAAGCCCTCAGAATAATAAGGCGTCGAAAATAACGTTATTCAAATTTTTCCGCTCCTTTTCCTTTTTGAGAGGCAAAATGGCGCGTTTAGATAAGGGTCGATGTTCAACCTAGACCTCGATATCGAACATGTGGCTCGAGAAACGCGGTAAGCATACAAAGGCATATCTACACCGTGGCTGAATTGCGAGACACTGCCAGCGTTATGTCTATTGTGTATCGATTCCTCAAAATGCATGATTGGGACTTTTGCTTCACAGCAATTAGAGGGTCGAATTCGAATTATAATTGTAATGGAAATAATCTTTACTACAAATTAATTACGTGGTAAAGAAAACGATGCTTTTGGAAATAAAAATGATGCTTTATACCTTAGAAGTAACTTTCTAGGTCCTCCTAATTTGTTTACCGAATATAAGTCACCCTTTATATCACAGTCCATTAAATCACTAAAAATTACTTGATTATACAGTGATCCTCCGCTGTGCACAAGTAAAACTCATGAAATTATCATTGCTTATTCGATTAATTGCTTCAAAAACTGTTAACTATGCTTGTTGCAAGGACATTTATTAATATTTTAATCCTGGAATCAATAATGGATACATTATAATGGCACTTTCCATATCCTCACCAATGAAATCGTTCTAATGATAGAATGTGGCTGAATCAACTTATAGCTTAAGACTTAATTAGCAGTCGGGAAGCCTTAATCATGAAAGCAGGCTTTGACTGCCAGAAAGCTTCAAAACTTCATTCGCTATAGAAGCGGAAGTGATACAATGCCAGAATAGACCAATTCAGCACAGTTTACCTAAGACTTCCCATAATACCTTATAATTTAAGGGGTTCGCCTTAAGTACGCTTCTCAACTTGCTTAGAATTATAATGCTGGTTTTTGCAAAATATATTCATAAAATAATTCTTAATTAAATAACAGACAAAATATATATTCCGTTTGTGATGATATGTATTAAAAAACGAGAAAAATACTTCTAATAACTGGGAAATGTGAGAATAGATTATCTGTATTGAACGTCGGAAACCAGAAATTTGCACCATTGCTTCCTAACGAGTCTGTTTACATTGTTCTTAAGAGAATGACAGGAAATCAAAAAAGATAGTGGTGTACAGCACAGTATCTACAGCAATAAAACATAAAGATTTACAGCATAAAAAGATTTCAGCAATTAAATTGGACTTCAGGGCTACGACATTTGAAAATGACAAAGTATGACCAAATGTTGACTAATTTGGGTCGAATGATATGAATATTAGACTTAGATGTAATTTTTTCAAATTACTCATCTTGGCTTCGCAAAATAATTCACAAAATTTACAATATCTGTTATCTCTAGGTATCAAATTTAGGCTATTTTCACGATTAAATTCGAATTCTAAGGTATTTAAATTCAGGATAAAACTTAAATGCTATTTCAAAAAAAAGTGAATATCTTATATGATTAGTTAAAAAATAATTTCATTGATAAATTATCTTAACCCATCCAGTGAAAAAATAGCCAACATAATGTTATTTCCACATTTTTCATTACTGATTCCAAAATTCCCCTCGACCGATTCATTTTTAAGAGAAAAATGGTAAATAAAATGTATATTTGATATACATTTCTACATATTTAAACTGAAATCGATGCATTTTCCTACTTTAGCAAATAAAATATTCTTAGGAAGTAGCAGTGAGAATGTTTTAAACGAAATCCCGGCGCGTACTTCTCTGGAATGGTAGAACATCGCTTCGACTGTTCTCGGATGTGGATTGGTGAGGCCTTTGATTAAAAGTGAGTTGTAGGCGTGTGCCGTCGTGACGGAGGATACGCCAATAGCTCGTAATTTTTCGAAAGAATCGTATTTTTTCGCATTCTATCGGAGGCATATTGTAGGAGGGCGAAATATTTCCTCCCGTTGTAAATTTATTTGACATTTTTCGTATTCACTTTCTCACGAACTGAAATGTTCCTCGCGTGAGAATGGGAAAGCAATTCGATAACAGCTCACGAAAACAAAACACTGATTTATGTTGGATGAGCATATTTTACGGTCTTAAACAGAACTTTATGCACTGCCCGTAAATAAATATGCTTAAAATAACTTTCGCGCTCAGTGAAAGATTTATTACTCCCGAACGTTGCATTGGAAATTGGTCATTTTTAAAAGCTTCAGATTTAGGATAAAAGAGATTTACAATTTCATCTTTTTTATTTTAGCATACAGCGAAAATTGTTTCCGTCATTCAACGAATAGCTGAATTTATTCTCGTATATTCTCAAAATATTACCACTACACGTGACTTAAAAAGTAAAGCTTCAAGAAACATTGCATACATTTTTCATTCCCGTGAAATAATAATACGATGTTTTTGAAGATGTGAAATAAAGAATATGAAGTTGCAGTACTCAATTTGAAAAGTTTAGATTATCTTCAATTTCGGCAACATCTGCTTGAGAGTAGTTCCTTGGATATTTTATATATCTCACCTCTTGTTTGAGGCCAAAACGCCGCATGACGTATCTTAATGTAATATACGTTATCTTAGTTATCTGGATTTCATCTGGGTACGATATAATAATTTACTTGCCGCCCATGAATGAAGAGTTAAATTTAGATTGGAGAGAAATTCTTATGCTTTAAAGTGTATTCATACCATTATATTCGTTATATGTTATTGATTATACGTGTGATTTAGAAAACTAGTTTTATCGTATTTAAACCACACAATATTTCACCATTTGGGATCTCAAAAGTTATTAAATTACCAGCAAAATGTAGTCGATGTAGCTTAAAGCTTAGGATCGGAAAAGTAAATTATTTGTTCCTTCATTTCCACGCTTGATTGAATTGGTAACTGGAAACCTACTGTACACAGAATTAGGATAATTCCATGCTTTTGTTTATAGAATCATTTGCTTTGCTTTTGTTTTCAGCGTCTTCAAAAGTATTCAAATATATTTGATGAATTATCATAAATGTCCTTTTCCATTGAAACTTCCCAATTATAGTAGTAGTATTGAAGGTCATTCACCTCCGCCTCCGGGTAATGCAGATTACTCGCGCAGTAAGGAAAGTACTCAGCTGTTTAAAACATTCAGAGCCGAGATTCACCATTTTGATCGTGACTCCAATCCAAACGAGAAGCATCCAGTAATATTTCCCAAAAGGCGCCAAAATGCCTAATAAAAAATCCATCGCGCTCATTCGCCCCGCGAATCCATTCCGGCGGAATTTCGAATAACACCCGGAATGCATTGGCGAACAAATCAGTCTCCCTACTTTTCCCTCGGGATCCGCCATTTTCATCATCAAAAGCCCACTCGACGCGGAGAACATCAATTATTCTTTTCTTCCTCTACAAAAAAAACTCGGGCCCATCGGCCGGAATTTTTTTCAATAATTACGAGATCGAAAAGAGGGTACATTAACATATCCTTGGAGAGTAAGACGAGAACAATCAAACCTTGGCTGATTTTTTTCCCCTTGCCCTTTTTGCCATTTGTCTAAATTACCGCCTCCACTCCGTCTTACTCACGCCCTCTGCGGCGTTGCAACTCCATTCTACTTTTTACCCCTTGACGCCCCTTAGAAAATTTCTTTTTTCCCCCCACCTCTTCGATTCCCCCAAAATGCCTCGCAAACTCTTCTCCATGCATCACTTTCCTCCTTCAAAGAAGGTGGAGGAGGGAAGACACACAGAAAGCCTAATGGGTGCCTAGGAAACGCGGCTTCCCTTTTAGGAATGCAGAGGGATCTCAATCAGGTGATTTCCCGAGGGAGCAGTTTATACCGCACCCGAAGGTTTTCGGGAGGCCTTGAGAATAAGAGAGAGGAAGTGACGTGGCGAGACAATGGGAGGGAAAGTGAAAGGGGGATGTGGGAGAAAAGTGAAAGAAGAAGAAAGGTGGGAGGAAAAAGAACTAAATGTGAGAGGCGCTAGGGGAATACACGAGAGAAAAGAAGTAGAGAGGGAACACAACAGAGACGACTAATAGAGAAACTGATTAATTACTTTCCTTATAAATTTAATTTCAAAAGTAAAATGTGTAAAAAATCAACATTCTTTGGAGAGCATTAAATGATTTTACAGACTTGATGACTAAAAGTAACTTTCAAATGAATTAAAATATAAATTAAACTATTAAAGACATCTTAATTTATCACTTAAAGTTCTTTTATAGAAGAAACCATATCGTGATCTTTGAAAATGTACATTATGATGCGTAAAACAGGAAGAGGATTCTACTGAGAATTGAAGCCTTCCGATTAGTCAAACCAAGAATAGGCCAAATTGAAGATTATACTTAAATAAAATACAATGCCCAGCATCGACATTTGAGAAATCAGAGACGGATAAGGAATAACTGAATCAACTAGTTCATACATGTAATAATAATAACCCGATAAACTTCTTTATTTGGCCAAAACATTAAATTTCTTCTTTTCTATCTAACCCATGTAGAATCTACCGACTTAAATAAGATCGAAAAAACGAAGGGATGAATCATCATTTCCGTGAAGAAAATGCTTTAAATCCAGTAGCAATCATTTGCTAATAGTATAAGAAATTTTATCCCAGTTAAAGAAGTACTAACATAGAAATTAGTTGTAAATATGGCTACGTGTTTACTCAAGTGACTCAAAAATTAACTTCAAATTACCTGAAATTGGCGTACGTTAGCGATTTAGATATACTGGAGGAAGGTAAATATATCAAAGGAGTGAGGGAAGGAAATACCGAGGAATAAGGAACGCTGTGTCGATAGAGATTCATAGGAGAAATTGGGAAGGCATTCATGCGAAACAATAGGGCAGGGAGGCAAAGGGATATTCACATTGTGAGCTGAAGTATGGCAAGGGAGGGAGATTATGTTAAAGCATATCGGAAACTAAGTAAAGCAAGAGGAAGTATGAGGGAAATACTCAAGTTGGTGGTGTTGGAGGAATGTATTTGCGTGTAGCGGAGGATTAGGCGAAGCACAAAGAGGCCTCCGGTGGTGAGATATTGGTAAAGGAGGGTGAAAAGAGGAGAACTGAACTAGAAAATTTAATGGAGGTAATAGGAAACGATGGGGAAATAGAGTGGAAATGTGATAAATGGACGCATAACTTGTGTGCCGTTAATTATTGCCTGGAGAGTAAAAATCTAATCGAATTAGCGAAAATTAAGAAGTCTTTTCATTAATTACCACGTTAACACAATTTAGGCAGTAGGTAGTGGTATCAGATTGATTCAATAAGAGATTACATGAGGCACTATGTAATTGCGACTTATCTCAAATCAATGAGCGAGAGTACAATATTGTGCAATAAAGCGAATTGAAGGATTGGGATGAGGTATTTTACCGGAAAAACATGAGTAAATTCATGTTAAAATAAAGATGACGACAGAAAAAGAAGGAAAATATTATATATTGATTGAGATATTTCATGATGAACTTCTCTACTTTATATTTTAGGCTATCAATATTACGGGAGTCTTTCTTCCGAACTCGATTTTCAAACGAAAGTCCTTTTAAATACTTTTGAAATTTTTCGTTATTTCGGTTCCCTGAGTATTTTCCTAACGAAGAACCACATTTTTGACTCTTCCTCCCCTTAACTCACAAATTAAGAGTATCTCCAGAGTCTACAACACCTTTACATCTTCCTCCCCTTTTTCACATTACGTTTTTATTATCTCTTTCTAGACTTTCTATATATTTGTTGGTGATTTTTGATGTGTGTTGAGACTTTATGATGGTGATGTATTGCTTAAATCGGTAGTCTCCAGCATTGAGAATTTCGTGGATAATTAGAAATAAACTGAACACAGATTTTTTCCTGAATTTCTTCCTGATTTTTTCCCTGAATTTGTTCCTGAATAAAAGAATATGGAAAAGTAAAAATCTGTGTTATGTATTTCCACCACATCTCCGTCGAATCGATAGATTGTAATTAGACATCTGTTATTGTTTCTGTTCGATATATTATAAGTCTATTATGGTGATATTTAAAAAAAATTAAGTTATATAGTATGGTGCATATTCCACCGTGAAACGATTGAAAGTATCATATCAACCTATTTTTAATTAAATTCTTTAATTCAAGCACGACTTAAAAATATTTGTACTTTAAGTGTTTCATATATAGTGCTTATGGGAATCTTTTGTTAACAGGAATACCAAGAAAGGAAGATAACGAAACAAGACGCACTAATTCAAAAAAATACTCCAGTGAAAACAGTATGAAAATTAGGAAAAGCATAGAGGAGTGCTTAGATCGAGATGTGGAATTCAAGGTGAGAGGAGAGAAAAAGTAAAGGAGAGCAATGGAAAGTGAAAGGCAGAGTGAAATGAATGATGAAAAGAGGAGAAGAGCTGAAAGAAGGCAGGTTAGATGGATGCATCGTGGGATGAGAGCATTAGAGTTGCGTACGCGTGCATGGGATGAGTTGGATCAGGGAACAGGTGTCCATTGTCGGCGCCACTGAATGCGTCTGAGTGCTGCTGTGTTTTTAACTCGTGACGTAGCCGCGTGAGAAATGATCTGGAGCAGAATACGTGGGATGGTGAAAGTTTTCGGAGGGAAAAAATGTATTTTACGAGCGCTGCCTTTTGGTGGGGTTTTTGGATGAGAATATTGGTTGGTTTTTTGGGTGGAAAAAATTATTAGTCTCGCTTTGCTCGAGGAAAACGTAAATTCCTCCTCTCTTTTTTTCTAGGTGACAGATGTAAGAGAAGGAAAACTATTTTCGATATGTTTCGCCGGAGAAGGAAGATGGACGGAGTGAATATGAAATGCGATGGAATATATTCAACATGGATGGTAATCTAACTTGAATTTACCTGATTATGCAGAAAAAGATGGATGTGAAACTATCTCCAATTCCGCAAATTGAACATCCATTCTAAGGAGTGAATGTAAACAATGAAACAAAAAAGATGGTAAAATTACCGTTTTATGAATAATAACATTCTGATTTCTTTCTAAATCTCTGCTTCTTAGTTTGTAATTCTTAGACGGAATATTTTATGATTTTAGAAGTGCAATTTACAGAAACGACCCAGATGGAAATAAAATAGTGAAATCACTATGGAAAAAACCACCGCTCAAGTAAATTTGTTATCAATTTTTTATTTCATGTTCAATAACTTTTTTTAAGTGTTCGATGTAATTATATTTTTGAAAATTCTGTCCATAAATTCATCAATCTAACAGCGCAGCGGCTTCCAAAGTACAGCACCACGAGCTTCCAAATCCCTATAGAGAATGAGGCTTAAAACTTAGGGGAAAATTGTTAGTAAGCAAGATGACGTTTGAGGTATTGTGCTCTTGCTTTCCTCTCAAAGCATGAATGCTATGCTAAGCGGAAGAAGTCCACGTAAAAGCAGTTCAATGACCCTATGAATAGTATGAAGTAAGGTGGGACCAAAGCGTACGCATCATTAATACATAAGTACTACCACATGGATGCCAGTGAGTAATATTAAAAGAAGATTCATCTTCTTCTATCTTGTAAATTCATCTAAAGAAAATAGTTAAGTAATTCATTAGCTAGATAAGGTGATAAAAATTTTTACTCAGGCAGTTACGCTGTATTCACAAATATTAAAAATATCAAAATTCTTTACTATATAAAAACTTAAAGCAAACAGTACATGCTGTATTCGTAAATGTAACATACTTTACAACACAACTTTATGTAACACAAGAATAATCGGAAAGCCCTACTATGAGAATATAAAATTCGATGATTATTCTATCAGAAAAATCAAAATGAAGCATATTATTAAACAATTGGAGTTAATCACACCTATTACTCATCAATTAAATCGTCTTAGTCAAAATGATAGCTTTTTATTGCATGTATGTATATATATTTTTCAATTCGGATACAATTCTCTTGGAAAGCCTGTGTGTTCGCAATGACGTAAGCACTTTTAAATAACTACTATTGAGCGGCGATCACCCATAAGGGCCATAGGCCACACTAAACGGCACTGACGTAGGAAAGGACGCGTGGTCAGCGCGGCTTCTACGCCATCTATTGATGGTCTTACGTGCTCGAACCTGCTACCACTAGCAGGTGATTCCGGTAGTGAAATTTGTGAATCACCAAAATATCGACCGCGAATCTTGCATATGACTTTTTCACTAAAGGTGAAGGCACTACCTGCTAGGCTAATTCGGGGGCACAATAAAACTAACAATGTGTGGCTGTATTTATAAATACTGGCTTGTCAAAATGGTTTTAAATTAATTTCAGAGATATCCCCTTTATTCCGAATTCCTGATGTGTAACAAGTCCATTGAAATCAACTTGTAAAATATGAACATTCTAGCCAGCAGCAAACAGTGAAGTGAACAGTGAACACAGTGAAGTATCGCGTTTAAGGATACGTTTGAGTATTTTATTAATCTGCAAATATTTCAGATGAATCGAATGGACCCTTTTTTAATTTGATGGTCCTTGGAAATTTCCTTTCAATTCATGTACCGCAAATATACCCAAAAGCGGTATTTTTGGGATTCGGGTTTGTCCAAACTCGATTTAATCCACGACTTTATGGAAGAGAATATTTTATTTCGGGGAAAAAAGGCGCGGTAAGGGAAAAGGAAAATCCGGGAAAGAAAAGAATTTAGTGAGATGAGTCTGCGGAAAATACCCGGGGGACGCATTGAGAAAAGTCCATTTAGAATGTCGCTAGAAAAGATATTGGGTGGTTAACTGAGAGATGGAGAGCGTTGGAAAGAAGCATCGGAAGGGGAAGGGGCTAGATTAAATGAGTGATGGTGTGTGGGAGGGATTTGAACTGAGCGCTTCCAAAAATAAATTGAAGCCATGAATAATGCATTCTGGATCGAGTTATCCCTCTTCCCGCCTCATTATCGATTCATCCTCTGGACTGACGAATCCAAAGAGAGCCACTGAATGCTTTATTTTCTTTTCGATAGAACTTATTTACGTCCCTTATGAAATGAAAAAAATATCTCCCTTCCAGATTTCAAAACATCTCAATTAGTGTAACGGGCATGGACCGAAAACTGAAAAGATTCTGGGTTATTCAAATATTTCGAGATGAATCCTCTCAATATTTTCTTTTTCTTTTCAGATAGATATAAGGTAATTTTATCAATATTAAGAGACTTGGAATAATAAATCGGGATAAATATGTCATGCGCCGTTCCTTTGAGTACCCACTGTATTTACTTCTTTTAGTACATACATCGGAGAGAACTACCCCGATGGGAGCCCACATGTGAGAAATGACTTCAGCTATCCTTTAGTACTTTTTACAATATCACTATAGTAGAGAAGGGTAACCCAAGACTTGAATGTGTTACTCAATTCAATCAACTTATTTAAATATAACTTATAAAATATGATTTATGTGATGCCTACCTTATTTATCCTGTATAAATCGTTTCCTTATATAAACACTCCTAGGAAACTTAAGCCCCTCTTCTGCACGTTAAATTATTGACTATAAAGAAGATCAGTTAATCCATATAACTTTACTGAAAAAAAAATTAAATATCATGGCATTTATTAGATTAGATGGAATGAAATATAACTTTGCACACGAAGTAGCATACCCATTCTATTACTCTTTTGGCTTAATTCTAAATTTTTAGTATTGATTACACATGATTTGCAATAATTAACCCAAAATTTAAACCTAAATTGAACACTCCAGCAACAACTACATTAAGTGGATTGAGGTTAAAGATGAACTTCTCAAGATGTATGAAGTACCAGTGATTACCTCAGATAAAATGTTTTATAGTTGTCACGAGAGTAATTCCTTTTGCAATGCAAAATTATTTAACAATTGTAGCTTTCAGAACAAATGCTGCTTTGAGGGAATCTTACTAATGTCCTTCTTTTGAATAAACCTCCGGGAATATACTCAGAAATAGAATTTCAAGCCGTTAACAACTTTGATCGTTTCAACAGAATCGCAAAGGAATCGCGTCTTCGCCGGATCACGTACAATTCCTGGCGCTGGCAAAGTTAAATCTTAGGCTCCACGACAAAAAGGAACGCCAAGGGACAACTTCCGTTCCGCAAAAGAGAACATCCAATTAAGTCGCGTTCTCGGGACGAACGCGGCGCTTTGCATCCCCGTAAAACACATAGTGAAGGCGACCACGCCCACCCCCACTCCAATTAAAAGTTTTCGCTCGCATTTTAAATGGAAGGGGCCAAAAAAGATGGAGGCGAGCACGGGGGAACGTATGCCTTTGTGTGCGAATATACGGGCTTGCCCGCTGAAGAATTCCGCGAGGGAAACTTCTTTGAAACCTCATCTTTTGTCTCCTAAAGAGAGCGGGAAACAATTCCCGAGATTGGCAGCGCTTTGGCGGAAAAGACTATTAAATTGTACGTAGGTTCAATTTTCGGAAGCGTTGAATGGCAGCTGTTCTTTGTGCTCCGACCTCGGAGATTTCGGGGGCGACGGAGCTGATTATGTCTGTATTATTATACGGAAGCCAATTTAATTGTCGACTGAGGCTGAATTTTTCCTTGTACCCATAGGGCACTTTGGAATCTTTTGTGGTACCGAATCGAATCAGGGAATTCACAGGAATTTGCGACGAAAGAGACTATTGTAAGAAAGGGTTTCGCGGTAGACATCCGTCCGTCTCCATATTAATAAAACAATTTGCAAACATTATCAAACCCTGAATCCGAAGGCTCGCGGAACAGACTTTCCAGTCCATTAATTTGACCGAATAAATTTCAACGTTGAATGAGTATGGGGACATTGAGGTTGTGATGAAAATGTATTTATATCATCAGCTATAATTAGAAATGTTGTGTAGAAACGGTCTACAATAAGAAATTATATATAAAGAAGATTGAAATTGGAATTTTTCTTTTACATTATAATAAGGAAATTTCACTGGTCGCTAAGTAGACTATTTAGGAAAGATGAAACATCATGGACTCTTTTTCCAAATCAACATCCTTATATTGGTGGGATTTATTGGCTTCCCTTGGAGGTAATCCATTCTAACACAGAATTCGTGGATGATTCAAATTGTCTAGCAAATAATGATAATAATAAATGAAAATATTTCTTGATGATTTCACCAGTTCTGTGAAATATCATCACTTGTGCCAAAATTATATCCTTTCCAACGTTTAAAAATAAAGCTACGAAATCGAAGACTTTCGTGTATTTCATAGATGTACTACAAGTATGGTAATTTAATTTTAATTACAAATATGTTTCGGTCAATGACGGTTTAAGAGACATATGACATAATGAATAATTATTTTCAATAATAAATAATTGAAATTTTCAAATTTGAAATAAATAAATCAAACTACGGAAGAGATAAGCAATGTATAAATGCAAGAAACCAAATTTTAATGTTACTGTAACAATAAAATTCGTTCCTTCAGTTAAAGTTGAAGGAATACTAAAAATATCCTCCTTGCCTCGCAGTTAACTTCCCGAAGACAACAACAGGAGATACGGCACTTGAAAATCTTACTGTCGTGCTGAAACAACAAATGCAAAATTGATGATATTCCGTCACCTCCATTTATATTTAGTGTTATTAGAAGTTATCATGCCTTCTCTGAAATCGTGCCGCGTCTTTCAAAAATTTTCAGGCTTCTTTCAAAAATTTTGAGGTTGAAGCCAAAATAATATAATACCCCACATCAAAGGTGTGGGTTTTACATTTTTATTCTGAATTTCGATTGACAAAAGTAAGCATAGGTCTAATTTAATGCTGATACTGCTAATTAACATCTAAAATTGATGTATCTAACAAAATTAAGCTGATCTAAAATATAAAGCTAGAGAAATGATAAATTCTGAAATTATATCGCAAAACTAAATCTGTTACGTATTCCGTGAAAGTCAGACCAGGAAACTCTGTGTTACGGTGACCCCTTCAATTTATGCCAATTTGGAATGTTTCCCTTTTACTTGGGTTCGAATGTTATATTTGTTGAAAATTTCATACTTTTTACCCTTCTCTCCTACATTTTTAGAAATCCTCGAAGTACGAATATAATCTCTCACTCAGTCTTAGACTAATGAAAATCAACCCCCAACATCCTCTAGTAGTTCTAATCACCGTTTTGAGTTTACCTTTTTGACGTATTATATTTCCTAGAAAAAGAAAGAGAAAAGCAATCCATATTGAAAATGGACTCTGCAAACGATTTTAAGAGTTAAGAAAATTGCTCAGACCACACCTGTAAAAATTCTCGAGGGAAGAATATCGGACTAATTTTAAGTGCAGGCGCAATACAATTTCGTTAACTACCATGGCCATGTTGTTGTAGTGAACACATAAAAGAAGCCGGCGCATTTTGAATTATCGCTTCGCCTTTTATGAAAATTTCCCCCGTCGAAAGAAGTCGAATTTTTTTAGCCGTGGATGAAGGGGAGGCCTTAAATATGGAAGGGGGAGGAGCCGTTGTTATGGGGATAGCTTGAAAGGCCCCTTTTTTAATTTTGCGAGCCCTTTCTCAGGTATTCCTATGGCTTCCCGCAGTCGATCAGGTAAAGGGCGGATTTTGAAGGGGTTGAAGAGGGTTGGGGGTTGCGAGGGTTAAGATTGGAATAGGGGTTGGGGAGGGTATGAGCGGATGCGATGTAAGAGGAATCAAGGTGTTCCGTGGTATTTTGAAGGGCTTTTCGGCTGGAGAAGGGAGTCTGAGGAAACACGTGGAATGAACTGTGTTTTGATTCAGGGGTTGGAGTCGGAAAAAACCAGGGAGGGGTAAAGTAATGAAATTCGCTTATTAACTGGGGGAAGGCAGGGATTTCTATATAAAAAATGTCGGAATAATAATGAATATGCACCACTCGTAGCTCTCCGTTATACAGGCACCTAAATTAAGAAAAGATGAAAATTTCTCCTTTTTATGAATTCCTTGCGATGGAAAACGTAGATTTATATTCTTCAGAAACGCGCGGGTTATTTTTCTTCCTTCAAAATAAACGAAATATACGCACTACAACAGAACTTGATAAAACTTGCGAATCCAATTTAGCTTTAAGTGATAAAGGGTCGCTTTCGAGAATTTTCAATGCAATTTCTCTCTTTTTTCTCGGACAAAATGCCTCCCGTATATGAGAAGAATATCAATTTATACTTCCTTACGAGCCGTCTCAATAAGCTTCAATGAAATTTCCCTCTTTATCAAACCAAGTTCCGTTTATGGTATTCAAGCTACCAACTTCAAAATTAATCACTGTTACAAGAAATTTGATTCCTAAATTTCTGAGAGATTTATTAATTCCAAATATCAAAGCAACTTACCTAGCTCTATCATGTTTTATTGCCTTGACGCAGTTCATGTTTGAAGCGTGCGAATTACGTTCCAACATAGGGATTCTAATAATCTTAGAGATAGATGTAGATTATCCTTTACTTAAGTAAGATATAAAACTTATTTCGGCACAAGCTATTCTTAATATTTGTAGAGACTCAGTTTTGGGAGTAGTCAGTCACTCCACTAATTGATAACACATGCGCAAAGGTATTCAGTTTTGCCTAAACAACAGGAAAGAATCACAGGAACTCTTGGTTATGAACGAATTTAATTTAATAGCAAAGATCCATTTTTGCCGCATCACAAAATTTAACAACCTCTACTTTCCGTGGAATAGAAATATTTTATGTCGCCCACTAAATCTGCCGTGCAGCCATTTGTTTTTTATTCGTTATCTTCCCTACATCTTTTCCCCCAAAAGACTTCCTAGCCGAACTCATACCGCTTCATCTTCCAGTCTATCTTCTCCGTGTGTCAATCCATGTCAACGGCAGGGTTTCTCGGATGAAGAGAAAGATAAGGCCACTGAGGGAGCCAATGGCACAAGGTTAAGGAAGGGCGAAAGGAGAAAGGGTACCACTTCGCATGCGAGGGAGAATGATGAAGATTGAAGACAGGGTCGAGAGACAACGGTGGGGATGACGTCGGGCGACAGAAAAAGGAGAAAGGAAACAGGAAACGAGGCATTGCAAAAGGTGGCGGGAGGAAATGGGAGGAAGATCAAGGGAAAGTGAGGGGAGACAGCCAAACAGTAAAATGACGGAAGTACTAAGTACAGCTCCGAGGAATATAGATCAAGGTGAAGAGAACAGGTATATATACGGAGAGGGGAAGAACCGGATATGGGGAAGCCCTACGAACTATTAATAACCGGAAGGGAAATCAATACCGAAGGTTAATTAAATAAAAACAGGGGATGTGGTTTTGCGAACGAACAGATGGGTAATGTTTAGTCAGTTGAGTGAAATACCAGTCAATCCATAAAAGTACACATGTATTGTGCACACAGGGCATCAAGTGAAATGTAAAGATGATCTCTTGATACTGAGAATAGAACTAATATTCTGATAAGGATACAATATTTAACATGGTGGCAAACATATTTAACTTTGAAGGAACTGTAGTACGGGATTTTTCGTCGAAAAGCCTAAAAGCTGATGACAGAGTTACAAGGGAATCTATACCAAACGGTTCTATTTTTTTTATAGTCACAAGAAGAAATTCTTGGAATCGGTAGTCCACAACGTCCTAGTTACCACAGATAAGGAGTAAACAACATATTAGCTCCTTTGGGGATCGCTTACGGCTGGTAAACACGAGACTTTATGGGAAGAAACCATGGGGTGGATTGTTTAGTCAGGGGGGAAGGAAGAATAAGCTATATCCGTGCTAATAGAAATAAATCAAATCAAATTTATTTCCGCTCCTCCCAAGAGCTCTAAGTAGCTACTGAGCCATGTATTGTAACCAAATTGGTCGCGTCCGGATACGTTGAAATCGTTACCGTCGAAATTTTTAACTATACTTGTATTATAATTGATTATTAATATAGGAATCATAAGGAGATGGAAGAAATATACTTCGTAATAAACTTAATACAGCATATAATTAAAATTTTAATTATGATGCGAATTTGAGTGTACATCAAAAATATAGCTGAAAAATGAGTCTTGCTTACCCATATGCTCACCCCTTTGTGCTATGAGAATAGAGAGAAGCAAGAATAAACAGAGAAAGAGAAGGGGAAGTTTATAGGAGAGGTAATATAAAATAGTTCGATAAGGAAGGAAGCATGAAGGGGATAAGAGATGAAGGTGAGGAGAAGAAATGGGATATGTAGTAGGATCGGAACTGATGGGAGAAAGATTGGAGAGAGGTGTGGGCAGGTGGTATTTTCCCCTCCACATCCTCTGAAAGAGGCTCCGGTATCGCGCGGAAGGAAAGAAGCATCGAATTTTCCATATGCTGCATAAAAAGGGAAGCAGATGCGGGTTTTCGGTTCCTCCACGATTTATTCCCTTCCTCTTTTTAAAAACTTTGCACACGACTAAATTAGATAAAGTCTTGATGATCATGCAGGGCTGTATCCCTTGGTCTCCCACCTCGCTTTCCGGTACGATGAAGTATTTCTGTTAGTTTTTGAGAATTGTATTCACCCCTATTTCTCAGCGTCTAAGTTGCACACTAGATTGCATACTATTAATTATAAAATGCTTTTAGTATAATCGAACATTAATTAATTTTGTTATGAATTTGAAAGTGTCACTACTTCATCTGATAATTTACGAGAATGTTAGAATTACCTTAACTTTGAAACAAAAACAGAGATTAAGAATTCAAGTATGCATGTAATTTCTTATCTTTCATGTGATATGTTTATGATTAATTATGAATGAATGAGTGAATACACTACAAAACACCTTAAAATAAAAACAGCTATTGAGATTCCAACTTAGCTTTCCCGCCCAAGTCTACACATTTTGTGATTTTTTTCTCATTCACTACCCTTCCTAAGCTTCTTATCATCCTCAAACATTATTTTACAATCTTATATACCCTTGGCCTTAAAATAAGGAGATCCTTAAAAATCAAATCATAATAATATATTTTAAATTTCCCAAAAAACCTAATTTTTAATGAAGAGGAGCAGTGGTCATAACTATTTCTGTTGAATATAAGTGCACATATAAATAATTATTTACATTTGTATAGATAGTTATCTGCATATCTGTTGAAATTTGTCGTTAAATTAGTAATTATCTTAATTAGTAGTTAAAAAAGATACCTCTTGAAAACAATCAATACCTGCTTCTGAGATCATAGATTGGTTTTAATACAAATTATATTCCAAGGAAGAAGACTTGAAAAAAAATAGATCCAATATACCCGTGATATTTTTACCGAAGAGAATAAAGTTGGAAAACCATAAGAAAATTTGTTAGAAATATGCAGAGAATGGTAAAATTTCTTCTGCTTGGCCCTCAAACTGCCAGATATTATACTCAAATATACAGTCTACTGCTATTCGATAAAGTTGAATTTCGGTAGTATGTCACAGATAGGCCCGGTTGAAAATTAAATTATTTTACTGCAGTAAAATGAATATTCAGGGGGTAATGCATATACCTCCTTCAGTTGACTGGATTATAAAAATACTTCTCATTCGACCCGAAAGGCAAATGTTCCAAATTAGTTGGTTTTCCAAGAGAGATTTCATTTCGTAGGTCATAATATAGTTTCATTCATAAAGAAAGTTTATCTCTATCAATATATCAATATACTAAATAACCGAAGCTCTTCCGATTAAATTAATAAAAAAGATTAATCATGCTTCAGAAGGCATTCTTCTTATTTCATGCAAGAATTCCCCGTTGAGAATGAGATGAGGTTGATGGAATAGACTGGGAAAATTGATCTCCTCCTTTCTTCTCCTGCGAATGGAACCAGCAGAGACTGATGGCGCGCCTCAGACCTCTGGAGTCTGTGAGCTATCATTCAACTAAATAAGACAGCCATGCACTACTGCCACCTTGCGAGCAAATTTTCCTGATCAATATGGAGAATTTCCCTAAAAATCTAATCGTTTCACGGATGATACATTTCTTGATATTCCGATATTTGCTTCTTCCAGTTAATTTCCGAAATCAATTCCATTTATGCTTAACCTACGCGCAATCTGTTCCACTGAAAGACCTATTTAACGTATAAAAAGCGAAAACATCAGCAAAATACAGCCCACTTTTATTGAGATTTTAACGAATGAATACTTAATGCCAAATATTGAGAATTAAATTAAATCAGAATGAGCTGAATTCATGAAGAAACCTATTAGTACTACATATCACGACGACGTTTTCTGTATTTATTTTCTCAAATCATTTCCTAATCTTTTGTTAACCACTCTGTAACATACGTAAGAATTATCCACTTTACCCTATGATTAACTTAAAAAATATCTATGCAATACCTTTATTTGTTTACCTAGGATTGTTGAACCAGATGAAATATGAACAAATATATCGAACAATTTTCTACTAAAAATATGCTATTCCAAACAACATATAGCGCGGGTTGCGAAATAAATCTATAATTGGTAATTATTTTGATTTTAAAATCAAAGTGTGGTTGAGGCCGGCCGACGGTTGATTATACTCTCCCCCTGTTTAATTTCCTTAATTGAAAGCACACTCAATTCAAAATATTTCGTCAGCTCTGTCAATTAGCTCTTTAAAACACCGGGTTTATCTAGAGCTTAGAGCAGAAAACATTCGTTAATAATATATCCGCAATTACCCTCTGTTCAGTCGCCTACCAGGTGAATGTAGGAGAAAGGGGAGGAAGCTGTTTTGACTCCAATCAACCCTCCGCGTCCGGTCTATATTTTATTCAATGGACGTATGAATATCGCATTTTTCAATTTCCAACGAAAGGGAGAGCGAATTTCGCACCATAGGAGAGCGAATGAAATAGGGCTCCGGATAAAGAATATCTCTCGAGAAGTTAGAGGAAAACAAAAGAAGAAAGTAAAGGGTTTGAGGGGAGGTTGATAGTTCCGGGAGGAAAACGGATTGAGTGGGAAGAAAATATTCTTCCGTCGCATAGATCAAGGGCATCAAAGTATTGGAGGAATGATGAAGGTCCCGTGGCAGTCACTTTTCCTACTGGAGCACCTCTCTTGGGTCAAAAATTACACTCACCTTCCTCTTCATGCCATTCCCTCCGCGCGACTCTCCCAACCCGCATGCACTCCTTGGACCGTTTATCATGCAGAGCCATCTCTACCCCGAATTTTTCATCTCTTACCCTCCCCATTCCATAACCATCTTATTTCCAGTTTCCTTTTATAGGACCGTTTCCCCACCCCGCTTCTCTGTCCTATTTCAAACACTTTTTGCTTCATTCCTCTATTTGGCTCTCTCTCCCTCTTTGTGGACGACGTAATTAAATGAGACGGACCATCCCTCAAAAAGGCTTAAGGGCAGCACTCCCGGTGCTGAATTGGAGAAAGAGGGCAGCGAAGAAAAAACTCTCAGATAGGCCACTTTTATTCAGTTTTTTATTCGTTCTTAATTACACGTGCAAATTTAAAGTTATCTCCGAGAGATGTTTCGCGGCTTTGATGAAATTTCAAGGAAAACTGTGCCGCATGAATTAATTTTAAGCCTTTTATAAAATCTCGGTTACCTCCTCACAAGTCCAGGTTAGGTTAGTGAAAACGCCAGCTCTGTGGAAAACGCCCAGGTGGGCCGCATTTCTTTCATACTAATTAACTGAAGTAAGAAGTTCATCTTATCAAAGATTTCATAAGCAACTTATTTGCTACAAGCCCCTATTTATTCGTACGAGTATTAACATAAGCTAAGCCGTGTTGTAAATTGAATACTATGTTGTAAAATGACCGGTAAAATCATATTACCATTGAATAATTCTCTAATCAGTTCCCCAATTCTTGTTGTCCTCCAAATAATATTTAAATGGACATTTATTAATAGAGCTATAATAAAACAGTATGGATAGCACTAAGTAAGACGCGTCCCAGTTACCTCTGATGGTGGCTTTTGAATACCTGTCTGGTTAGCCTGAGTCTCTCTCCAATGTAAGCCTTTATGAAGGAACACAGAAGTGTAGCAGTATTAGATTCGTTAACAGTGCTTCGACAGCTGAGGTAGTTTAGCATGTGAGCTCCTACCGGGAATCGAAACCGGGACCACTTTCACCAAAATCGAACGCGCTGTCCGCATGTCTAGCTAGGAGCCCACAGAATTGTTAATTTGCTTGCTTCAACATAGAAAAACAAGTTACGGAGATGGAGAATAGACAATTTTTACTATTTGTTGAAATAGATAGTAAACTTCAGTTTATGTCCTACCTTATTTCTACTGCATTGACCAAGACTTTTCAACCATTTCCTGTATGTATGTGTATCACCAAAATTAAAATTCAAAAAATCTGTACTCCTATTTTACATCAATAGCAAATTTTACACATTAATTGATTTGAGATCATTAAAATAATTCTCAATTAATCCTCAAATCTTTAAATTTTCCTAACATTTTTAATTATATTGATGTCAATTGTCAATAACTTGAGCCTATTCTAGTTATGTCCTATCTGACATACTCATATCACTGTTTGAGAACTCCGAAAATATGTCTTCAAAGAGAATAATTAGCTAAATACATAATCTCATACTTTCTTTAAAGTGAAGTAAGAATATTATCATTCGTAGGATTATATCGCATATTCATGTACATACATAAATTACGTATATTCTTCTTCCTTAGGGAGGAAGCTAGGAATTGCTAGGAAGACATTCCTTCCAATCGGTTAAAAAATTACAGCGGAGACGGATAGTAATGAATTATGCGAAGCAATCCGAATGCAGCATCTTCTTCGCTCGTGGAAAATATGAGATAAAAGCAGCCTTCGACTTGGCGTTAACTGCTTCATCCGCCCAGACCTTGTCTAATGACATCCAATCCGGAAATTCTCATCTCTGACCCGTAAAATATTAACCGCATAATCTTGTTCGAAGAGTGTTCCTCCCCCAATTCCATAGCGGGAAAGATCCTTCGTCGGCGGAGCATCTTTCATGCAGCCGAGAAAGATGAAGAAATGCCATGGGAACGGGCGGGAGACTGTGCGCAGAGATACTAGGATTCGGAAACTGCGGCGGAGAAAATAAAAGAAACGAGAGCAAGCAGGAGATATCCTTCTTGTTCCACTCTCCTTAACCATCCCTCCCTTCCACGGGCCACGTATTTTTCCTTTCCGTCGAGGAAAGAAGGCTCCATGAAGAGGAGTTATGAGTCCCACGGCGTCCCGTACGTTGCATCCGAGTCGCCTAAAACCTACAGAGGGTGTTCCTGTTGTCCACTATATCATACCATTTAAAGGATCTCGGACATAAATTCAGGAGAAATCCTCCCAAACCCCATCCCCTCCTCCATTTCCCGGCACGGGACAGGAAAAAAAATCTGCATGCTCATTCCTCCAAAATATGGTATGGCTGTGTTGGGAGACAAGGTTCTGCTCTTTGTAGCTCATGACTGTTGAGGAGTGCCGAATAAATACATATTAAAATGTCAAATGTGGTTGAAAAGGAGTCATTTAAATAAAAGGATACAAATGCGATTCCTATGTATTTCGTTGTTTCTTCGGGTAAGTCGCGTTGGGGTTTCCGCACGAATTCTAAGATTTACTGCGTCATTCCTTCTCTGGAAGTAGTACTGAGTACGGAAGACATTAAGGAAATTATGAGAGGAAAAGTCCTTTTACTTTGTTCAGCCCAAACTCGCCCGCGTATTTTTTATTCCAACATTTCCTTTGCAAAGGAGAAACAAAAAAATAAACACTCCTTGTTATACGTCACGAGTGAGAGAGAAAAAGAAGGAAATCGAGCCATTTCGTTTTCCACTTCTCCTACGACTTTTTCCATGTTCTTTTGCCCGGAAATAATTCTCCGGAAGCTTGTTTGTGCATCATCCTTAATTAAAAAGTTGAAAAATCTCTCTCCTCCTCTAGACTTTAATTAATCACGGCTATACTTATGAGTTGGTCACATATAATTCGAGAGAATTCCTATTTTGGGCAGAAGTTCCGTTCTGCGTGCTCATCCCTTTTTTCCTGGAATTCGCAATTCCAAACGGAAGCCGTGGAAAGTTTGTTTTTCATCATTAATTTTTCTCATCTCTCAGAAAAAGGCTCTTATTAATAAGAGGAGTGGAATTATTTTATTTATATGAAATCGGCCTTTTATAGATTTATAAAAAGAGCGAATCTTTCCTTTGAGAAATGCTGACATATTCTATTACAAAACTCTAATTCACGGATGAGAGAATACTATAATTGTACGTCATTACATATGAATTCTTTGTTGTTCTCAGATTAATTTATTTTTGAGGTTTATTTTTGAGAATCGTTTCCTTTTAGTATTCATCTATAACCTTTCTAGAGGTTACATGCTTTCCTTCTCTGGTGTGAAAATTTGGAACAGTTTTCTTCTACTCTTATTAAGTTTGTGCCATTAATAAGCACTAGATTCCAGCTGAATTCACTCACGTAGAAAAAAGTGAGCCTTTCTGATATAAAACTAAGGTTGAGGCTTCGTAATTAGTAAAACAATTGAAGAAACACCACCATTAAGCGTTCACCGTGCCCTTCGTAAAAACATTAAAAACTATTCCCTCTCACTTTAGTGACTGAAATATGAAGAGGAGTTGATTTATTGCTATAAATTTTATTACCACGTGAACACACGGATGTTGCCGTGACCTTCATAACTCTTTTTATTGGTGTTGAGTACTTCAGACAGGAAGACACGTAATTGACTTTTACTAAGAGGATAACCAACTCAAGAAAGTTGAGTGAGCGAAGGAAGCATCACTCCAATGTCTAAATATGAAGCCATTCCGCCGCATAACCATATAGGAGAAAGTCATTTCAAGTGTATAGGTGTGTCTTTCCTACATCCTGGATGGTGTAACTATGAATGAAAGCTTTCCATTTTTTCCGTAGCATATCATCGATTGAGATATTACATCTACGCTCCAGCTTCGCGTATTTTACGTTGAACGGCACACAACTGATTCGTTGCTAATATGATTAAAAATCCGGACATTAATTATAAATTAAATAAAATAACCATCAGCTTCAGGATGAAAATTAATTTATCATCATTAAATATTTATTGCAATAATTGATACGTTGATTAATACAAAGTATTACAAACTATTACAAAATATTTGAAAATATACAAAAGATAAAATATACAATCCTTTCAAAAATGGTCTAGGGTTATTCCCTTCCTAATCATAACAGCACAATCTGACATAAATGGTGCATAATGAACATCATACAATATGTTTCTTCAACGCTGACAAATTTATTTCATGCATGAAGAACTCAATGTTCAGTTGATAAACCTAAGGATTCTAATATTTCTGACATAATAATCAACCTTACTTGAAATATTGAGATTTAATACGTTGCAAACGGTCATATTAACTGGATTTTTAATAAAATGATGAAGTTGTTTACTGTAAGAGAAGTATTGTAAAAGTACTTCAACAGCTGAGGTCATTTTGCACGACAGCACCCTCATGGAATCGATCCCAGGACCACTTTCATTAAAATCTTCGTCGCCCATTCGGCTATTTGGAGGCCTGAAAGTTGTTTATTTTTAATTATTTAGGGTCGAATAATCCTATTTTACTTACTTGAGTAATTCTTTAAAAATAAGGAGGCGAGAACAAAACGAGAAAACAGTTTTCGGCAGTATTTTCATTTATTTCAAGGTAAATATAAGAACTAAAAGTGAGAGCCGATTCTTTATTATTGCAACCGATAAAAAATCCAAATGTTTTCCAGTGGAGTTGGGTTTTAATTGAGATATACATTACTGCAGAATAATGATTTATTTGAAAACCGCACGGTATACGTGGAGTAAATGGCAGTTAATAACTTGGAAAAATTCAGTGCAGATATTTCTTTATATTATAAAAGGATTGTCCCCTTAATTTAAATTTAATAGATTATGAATCTACATAGAAACAACAATAATGCAAATTAGAAATACGCATGGCCGCCATTCCTATTTATTTTCGTTTCCTGCCTTTGTCCCTCCCATTTTGTCTGGCAATACTCGACGAATTATTTAATAACAAAGAGTTTAATCAGATAGAAATAAATTGGAAAATGGGAAGAGCAAAGGGAAAATGAGATTATCTTTGGTGGAGATACGTTTAAGTAAACAGTCATATAGCTGGAATTTTAATATCACGAAGCTTTGGAGGTGTAAAAAAATATCTGTATGATTATTTTTGCATTAAACTATAGTACTTTGGTTTACCTAATTTCTAGCCTTGGCTATGAATGTAATCCCTAAAAATTCCAGTTTTTCTAATGATGACTAAAAGACAAATTATTCCTAATTCAGCACTATTTGCTCACATTCCATATCAACGAAGAAATATAATAGCAATTTCTTTATGCCAAAGGTTGTAATTTGATAAGTGAAATGTTGTTTTCAATTAATATTGATATATATTAGAAAATTAAATAGGCAATTTTAAAGAGCAGGTGAAGAAATTGATTATGGCCTCTTATTCCCATAAAAAAATTCACATACTTCCTTAATATGGTGCATTGAAATTTCTTTTGATGGAAGTTCTAATAATTGGCATTACAGACCAAGGTGGAATCTTATTTGAATCCTCACTATGTTTTAAGAAAACCGTGATAATTAATTCCACATGAACATTTTGCATTAAAAGTTATGTTAATAAGTATCTAAATAACATTAAATGCACGTCTATTAGTTTTATAATCAAGTTCCACGGTTTAAATAAACAAATAGAGAATGAAGAAGGATTCGCTCGCGATTCCATCGATGAAATTATGTGCCATTATATTCGTTTCACTGCGAGAGGCGGCTATATGACCACTGCCATTTGAAATTCAATGGAGATCTGTTGAGGGATTCTATCAAAAGTGTTTCCTCTATCTCTTGTCACCATCAATCCTTACATTCTCCTTTTGCAATAGTCATTTACAGAATTCGACTACACTAAATCTTGATGGTGAGATGAAATGCCAGTAGAATAATCTCGTTTTTATTTTATGTGATACAAATCCTCTAGGAGAGATGACGGCTTCAGATGAAGCTAATTCAACGAAAGTAGATCGGCTCCGGTACTCGTCGTTCATTTCTCATCACTCATCACTTAAACAATCACTAGCAGAGCGTGCGCATCTGCGGTTTGGAGCCGGGAACAAATCGCCCGTAGCCAGGGATGATTAAACGGACCCCATTTGCTTAAAGCTTTATCGACATATTATTCATAACCGCTCCCGGAGAGTGCATCTTCCCCGCTCCGTGTAAACGACCGGAATAACGCCTTGCTTTGGAACAAAAATAGGGATCCGATGGCTCAGTATACGCTCTGGTGACCCTCGCCGAATCCCGGTCTCGTTCATCACTCCAAGACGCCAAGCTACGGGGAATATTACGCACTTAAGTCCTTTGCGTTCATCCCAACACCTCCTTCAATCTTCCCGTCGCCTCCAACCTTCTTCAATTCTCTGCCACCGACCAATCCTTAATTCCTTTACCTACGCCACTTTCGCTCCTCCTCACCTCACCCCTTCGTTCTGTCACATCTATCCTCTCTTAGAAGAGATAGAGGGGCAGTGATGAATCGTTCGATCCCCTTTCTTCCCATAATTCCCCTCTCCTATACCCCCCAAAACTCCTTGCTAAGGAGTTAGGGGTGTCGGAGATGGAATGAGGAATGGGGATAGAACGAAGAAAAACAAGAAACAGGACTTGGACTCCCGAGAGACCGACCCCATCTGTCCGATATCCCAGCACTACCTCTCTCTCTCTCTCTCTCCTTCCTCATACTCTCCCTTTTATCCTGACTGAAAGACGGCTATGAAAAAGGGGAGCATGAATAAGATTTTCCGTATTAAGCGTGTTTCTCGAAGAGACGCGAGGCTAACAACGTAATCCCGCCTCGAGTTTAATCTCAACCTCATCGGCCAAGCTCAATAAACAATATCTGATTACTTTTATAGCAAAACCCTCCTCTTTTTCCTCGAATATGAATTTAGAAATCGATAAAGAAATTAATAATTTAGATCGACATGAAGTGGAGGAGCCAAAAGATTTGCACAGATCTCTCATGGATACAGAAATTCGTAACTTAACGATAAGCAGTTTGCTGATCCAGGACTTCCTAAACAATCACTTTCTAATACGATTAATGTAACCGCTTTCTTTCTTCACTATTAGGATGACATGAATTTGCATGTAACCCTTATAGCAGTATTTTTTAAGCATTATGAAATACTACATGTGCTAAAAACAATAAATGTAGTATATTATAGCGAATTTTAGGTGTCGTATTGTAAACCAATATAACAGATAAGTATATTGATAGTATTAGCTATTATGTGACGAAAGCGAAAGCTTGAAATGCGGATTCCGTTTGATAAATGCGCAATAGGACAGAAGAATAAAGATTATCAGATGCTGCCCACGAGTATATGAAGATTAAGAAGGAAAGTCAGGTAGAATCAGTGGAGTAACCAGAATCTTTCTTCGGGGTTATTTTTAACTCGTTTCTAAAACGTTAATTTCATCGCAGTACTCTAGTGACAATTCAGCCTGATATTTCCACCATTTTCTTCATAACAAACACATAAACATCAAGTAAACCATGTGCCTTTTTCGAATTTTCCTGCACACACATGTTACAAATAGCCTGAGCGAGCCTGCAACGCACTTCTCGATAACCATTAAATGGTTTACAAGGATACCGCCAAGGTTTCTCAGCGCAAACAAGGGAACATCATTGGATCTGGCGTAAGAAATAAGAGAATTGGGGGGATTGGCCGAATCGGGCGCTTATCGCACCCTCGGTGCCATCTTTCTCTCTCTTTCCTCTCTTTGACATCTCCCGTTCTTTAGTTTCCAGACTTTCTCCATCTCTCATCGCTCTTCTTTTTCGCCTTTATTCCTCTCTTGTCGTCCCATCCTAACAACCTTATCCCATTTCGCTGCCACTCCCTCTGCTCGGGCTTTTCTAGTATTTCTGGATCGCTCTTATTTTATTAGGAACTAAGTTCTTTCTCCGAGATGACGTACCACCACCGAACCTTTCCATTTCGACAGACTTCCAATTTTCAGCTTCGCTCCAAATTTCATTAGTGTCCGTTAATTTACCTCCATGTTTTTCTCTCATTGGCCTTTCTATTTATTCACTGGTGTGGAACGCCTTTCTATCATCACATTAATGAATTGGTTTTTCGCTTACATTCCCCAATTTCCTCTATCGGAAACCTCTGCACGAGGATTTCTTACAATATATGGTTAAAATATGGAAGAGTATTTTAATTTCTATTCTTCATGGTAGTTAGTAAACCTCTCTGTGTGCATGTGTGAATACGTGTAAAGGCATGGTATTATCTCATGAGCATGCCAACATAGGGAACGGTGAGTGCACCGCACCCGAACGCTGAATACTGGGGTACCATTTCTTAAAAAACATTTAAAATAAAAGGATACGTAGCAATTTGAGAGTATATTGGTTTTATGAAATAGATCTGAAAATATGTTTTCTATTATAATGATACTGAATGGAATGCTTCTGGTTTGAATGCCAACCAAGCCAGTGTGGAATAACTTGTGGGTAAGAATAGGCTATATAGATCAGACTCGTGATAAGTATCTAGTTTCGAAGTAGGACCTATCAGAAAGGACTCAGTGTTTCATTGAAGAGCTATCATGATAAGAATACCATAGAGGGAGACTGGTAAAAGTCGAAAAATTATTTTTCCACCCGGTTCTAAACTGTTCCCATAGATTACGTCGTTTACGGATAGAATTTAAGGATATAATTGTACCCTAAGTCGGCATAGGGTATTCCATATTCTACCTTACATTTCTCCTAGCTCTTGCTCATCTGCGTTTTAGAAACCCAGCATAAATCATGTCAGAAACTATATGTTCAGCGTAAAAGAAGCTAGAAGCTACTGCGGTTAATCTTCCAATGTATTCTTTGGGAAATGCTTGAGATCCTAATTCTAAGGTATACCTATTCTCATCTTTCTTTCTTAAAACTTCAATGGAAACTCTATTCCTCAGAAAATTAAACATATTTCCAGAATTATATTTGAAGTGGAGAAAAACACAATTATTCCAATCACTATTAAAAAAACCGCTTTGTCAGTAAGAAATGACTCATTATCATTATGTACACAGTATTGTGAGCGATATTGTACATCAAGTGAGAAAAAGAATAAATCTCTACGAATATGTCTTGTTCTATAACTTTACGATTAAGTACTGCCATGAAACTTGGCTATTGTCTTATTGTTTTTTCCCGTCTACTTATAAAAGTTTCGTGTGATAGCTTCTGTTTCGCGCCTCAGCTATCATCGTCTTTCTGTCTCGCTACTTATCTCCACTTTCATCCTGTTTCCTTTATACCTTTTTTCTCTCTCCAGCTCCTTATGTTTTATTTCCATCTCCCTCTCGTGTTCCTTCTATTCCCCTCTGAATCATCCATCATCGCTCCTCTTTTATCTCACTTTTTTCTCTCTCTCCAGTTTTCATCACCTTTCCTCCCGTTGCTAACACTCCTTTCCTCCCTACTCCACCGCTATACTGCCTCTCGAACGCTCATTTCGTTGCTCTAAGTCTCAATGTCCCATCTTTTTTCTCCCCTAACTCGTCAAGGGAGACTTGAAATCATGACGGACGGGGAGAAGCAGTCGATTCAGCTACACTGATCAATACTTTGAGCAATAGTTTCCCGCTGAAAAAGTTTCTCAAAAATTGAGGGAGGTAGTTTCTCATGATTACCTTCAAAGAGTAGGAAATTGTTTCCTACTGTAAAGCTCCCCTCAACTGAGATATGGTCGAACTAAAGAAGATGCTGGCAAAAATAAATTGTTTTGAGTAAAGATAAACTAATCTCAAAAAATTTTCTAAAGAAGATATTCGATTACACAAAAGAGACGATATGAATATTTCTTTTCGTTAAGTTTTAAAGAAGCTCACCTTCTTTGAACTTATAATTTCTCATGATATTACACATCTAAGAACATACTTCAAAATTAGTTATAATTTATACCGTTGAGTAACCGAAATGATTCTAAAATTAATAGATTAAATGGGGAAAACTTTAAAAATTAACGATTAGTTTGCAGCTTAAGAATACAGAAGTAAAGAAACAGATGATAGTGCCTAATCTAGACTTACGTATTAAGAGAAGCTACCGAATTTATCATCTCCTACATTCTATCCGCGATAATTCCCATAATGAAACTGAGCTGCACACAGTTGGACCTAGTGCAGTACGCGAATCTGCTCACCGTATTTCCTCCATAATTCATACTCTCCCCCGCATCTATCTCCCCTAATCCCGAGGGTATTCGTAGAACAGGTTGGTAACCGCTGATCTAATTCGATACGGTTGATAGGTTCCGTTGGATTCAAGTTATTCAAGGCATACCGTATACGTTCTTAGAAGAAAACCTTCCTGCGAAAAGGACTTATTATTCACTTGTTTATCATATAAGAATGCACTATTAACTTTCCTCATATGAAGAGAAATTCTAAAAAAATATTATTGTAATGTATAACGATGGTTACTAAAGTAGTACCTTGGCTTGAGGTTTGATCGCAGAAAATAGAATGACTATGATGTACGGTACGATTAAATACAAGCCAAATGTACGGCTATCGTAATTTGTAGAACCTTTACAATCGTTATAAAAGTGCAAATTAATCGTCAGTTCCTGATGTTTCTGAAATGTCAACCATCTCTAACAATCAATAACTTCACAAAACACCGTGATATGATCCCCATTCAAAAGGTCGATTCATTCTACCCGAAGAGGGTCTTTTTGTATTCCCACTCGTCATATCACCGAATTACCGAAATTCAAGATTCTCACCTCTCTCTCCTTATCTATCCTTCGAGGATGACAAGTGCTTTTTCGTCCAGTGCCCTTTAGACGTCAAGGGAACGAGGGTGGACGGCGAGGAAGTCGCGGCGACGGATAAGGAGGCGCCTTCCATCAAAACATCCCACGCAAGCCACCCCAAATACTCACCCTCTATGAAATCCTCTTTCCTAATCTCCTTCCTTCCCTTTTAGTGTGTATAGCCTCGAGGTGTCGCAAGGAGAACGTCGGATTGCGGCGCTGCCCGCGGGGAAGGTCCTCAATCCCTGAAGAGGGTATCCAGAGGAATGGAAGGAGACGTGGGGGGGATGACTAATTCCTTCGGACATTTATACTCCCTAAACCACCAAGACTCTCGCTTTTGAGATGGGCAAGCACGTCTTCGCAGAGGTTTGTGCGGATAGCCGAAGCAAAGGCAATATTGAGGTGCGGCGTTGATTGCGTCGTTTGGGTCAACTATCCTTGGGGTCCGAGGCGTGTTGATTGAGGGTACATACCGGAGGCCGTGGAATAATGATGCACTATGTATGAAGGCCTTGTTGCAGGAATAGAGGAAACTCTTTTTGAGTATTCCGCAAGCCATTCTTGACTTCTAAAGAATAAATATTGAATGTATGAATAGCCCTGCGATCCCAAGAGTTATAATGATGTGTGCCCACTTGAAGTTACTTAGTTACTTATTTTCAACGAGTTACAAACGATTTAGAGACTTTTGAGAATAGGATGCAATTTAAAGGACGTAAATCACTTGAGATTCGATGACGAAGTATTTTCAATGGGAAAATAAAAATTTCACTTCCTGATTGAAAACACAGGTGTGATTTATCGCCTTATACGTATTCTCCATGGAGGAGCATAGATGACGATTCCAACGAATAAAGGGATTCTAAGTATATTTTCTCAAGGTATTGATTGGGGAAATTGTGAAAAGAAAATTTAAGGTATGGGACAGCTACGAAAAATACAAGTGCTTGCTTTCTATGAAATAAAGAAAAACTCTACAAATCATTGTAACATTTAAGAAAAACAAAATTTTCTACTTTAGCTGAAATTCAAAATTAGTAAGCGTATTCGGAACAGCTGAGAAAAATTCTTACTTGGAGAGTCAGATATCACATTCCAAACGCTTTCATCATGTCTCACTTAGAGCCAATAAAATTTTACTCATGTCTTCTCACCCGCACACCACCTAATGCGTTTTCTTTCCCAACGCGGCAGAGCTTTTCGAGGGACGCTGCAAGAAATTAGAGAGTTAAAAACGTCTTCTAGAGTTACAAGAGTTCAGCAAATTGCCGCATAATATTTTCGAAGGGGGACGCGAGCCTCGAATATTTCATTTTTTTCAAATGTCCTCCATAAACCTCGGAAGAAAAGGCGGAAGGCATAAAAATGATTTTAACCGCTTCCACACGCACACCACCAAATACACAAACACTTTAACGTCACAGCGTTCAGAAGAGTTCAACAAATCGTTTTCGAAAGTTTGGCGGAAGACTCCGATAAATCCTCAATTTCGTGAAATGGCAGTCGCTGTCGGAGGTGATTATTTTTTCCTTCGGTCGCCATTATGACGCTGCTGTCGTCTAGGAAGTTTCCCGAAGAGGCGTCCAGAGGTCGCTACATAAAGCGCGAGGGATTCGGCGTCCCCAAGGGACTCTGTGAGGACGGAAGCGTGAAAGAAGAGACATTGGACCACACACTGATTCACGCGCCCTCTAAGAAGATGGCGCTTGGCAACACTTCACATGGCTCCGTCAAATACTCCCACGTTTTACTAAAGAGCCGGCCTCTCCTTTGGGAGGGACTGGAAGGTAGCAGTTGTCCTTAAGGGAAGAAGAGGTGAGGGGGACAAGAGATTTGTTATCCTACCGCTGGCGGTCACGCGTGATAATTTTTGTTTTTATTCCTGCCTTTCCTCCCTTCCGGTTCGAAATTTTTTTAAACCGGATGCTTAGAAGAGAAGGAACAAATTTCTCTCATGGGTATCGAGTTCGACGACAGTTTCTGCTATCTTTTATTCATCGGAAGTTGTAATTCTGAATTTATGAAGTGCAGGCGCCCTGGGGCATCAGTAGAAGGAGGGTCCGCCTAGATGAATTATGCTTCACGTTTAAAAAATCTTCACCACGAAGTAAAAAGAAAAGCAATGTAAAAAATAATTCTATATAGGTATTTCTGGTGATAAGATAACCGATGATTATTTATTAAGTTTCTCCCCCATTCCAGAAACATAAGTAACCGGATATCACTTAATCTGTACTGCACCATACATATAATGCATAAGATAGGATTTAGACTACTCTCGCTACAAAATACCACTCAATACTTAAGAAATTATTACTTGGATGTGTTTATATTATTATTAATGCTTGTATTGAGTATACATTAATTATTGTATTAATTTTTATAATACTTACTAATTATTGTGACATTTTATTTTATATTAATAATTAACACTTTCATAATTATTGTATCGTATATTGCATTGTAATTTATATACTTAAATTAAATTTATGAATATTGTGTATTGTTAATCATTATGTATTTCTTGTTCCTAAATTTTAACATGAATTATATACGCAACGCTGACGTCGAACTTCCATCTAACGACGGCGATAATAATTATAATAATATTCGATCAGAGCTGCATGATTAACGGGGAGGGGAAAAAGGAGATGGAGTTCGACGCTGCCTACGTGCTAACTTAAGATGAATGGATTAGCATATTGGCTTGCAAGCTTAATAAATTATCATTTCGTATTCTGGGTGAATTGATAAGATGATCGTAGTCTTTACAAAATATAGCGCATGGTTTTCATATATTTCCCCCAAGGTTTGACGATAGCCTGTGTCATCATTCGCGATCGACTATAACTCTTTCCTGCGAAACTTTATTTTTCCTTTTTCCTAGACGAAACGGAAAATGGAAACTCAAAATCGAGTGGCGGACAGATGACTCGGGTTGTTTACCCATCCACCTATCCATTACAAGCGGAAAAACATCCTCCAAAGCAACAAACTCCTTGAGGGCCATCGTGCAAACTCACGGCACAAATGGTCCTAAGCCTATGGCCGATCACTCTCGCATATTAACGTAGCGAAGGAAGGCCCGTTAATGGACACGTAGGTTACTCACTTGACCTTTAGCCGCGGAGGAACCTCACGACTTTTGAAAAGTCCGCCGAAAGCACTCCACTCTCTTCCGCTGAAGAAAAGCCCGGCAAGAAAAGGAGACGTGGGCGTCTTTTGAGAGGAACGTGGCCGTTGAGTGAGCGAATGACTCTTGCGCTAGTGAAACACGAGCGAGAAATAGACGATGAGGAAGAGGAGATTGATTAATGGTCGGCGAAGGGAAGTGTATATGGGTGGAAAAAGCAGGCGGCCTAAGGAGAAAATGATCGTAGACGAGGAAGCGTTTTGCATGAGAAAGACGAAGGAGAAAAAAAGGGGAGCATCTTGCGGATGTTAACATGTGTCAGAGGATCTTCTGGGGTTAATTGTTTACGATGACTATTGTATAACCGCTTCTCCGAACCGATCTCAGAGGATGTTTGTTTCGCCAGCACGCAGGATTCCAAAAAGTGGATTGTAGTACTTCGTAAATAACAACGACCCTTTCAAACGTGCCGAGTGAATCTTAACATGAGCAATAAAATATTTCAGAGAGTAGATGAGCTTATAAAGAATATAGACTTATTATAAACTTAAGAAAGAAGCAAAACCTTGAAAATAATGAAAAATATTAATATAATCTCGGAATTCTACAAAAGGTGGAAAACCAATGATAGTGGTGATTTATATTTACGAAGATGATATTGACCTATGTATTCGTATAAAGTTGAGAGCTATGGATAGGCAAAATGCCCTCAAATATCTCTAAATAGCTAAAAACATATTTATACGATATGCATTTTTCTCATCAATATAATTTCATAAAATTATGAAACGGGCCTAAGGAACAGATCAAATATTCGATCTAACGTAGAGAGGTCCTTATTCATTAGGCAGTAGTCAGTTGGTTCGAGTAATCTCAGTATGATCCTGTTATCATAAATTTCTGCAGTTTAAAAATTAGGATGGAATCCATTCTCGGAAGGCTTTACATTTAAAATTTTAGGTGAGAAAATAGATGCCACAGAAGTGATTATTGCCACAAGAAAGGCAGGAGTGCCTGTTTATTTTCTTAGATCTTTTATTGTCTTGACAAAGCTCAGTGGAATGTAACAGAAATGCAAGAATATTATAAATCAATAAACCTGATATCAACTAAAAATTTGCTACCTGCTAAAACTTCAGGTAAGAGTTGGGCATCCAACTTTGCAACTTAGCTTTGCATTCAACTGATTTACCCAAACTGGGAAATTGGTACGGATGCCGATACTTACTAGGAAATTCCTTGGCTACGTTTAGGTTGGAGTTTTCCAAGATTTATTAGCGAAATCGTATAATTGGATTTTTAAAATATTATCAAAAATAAAAATAATTATAAAATAATAAAGCAACCTCAGCAATATCAAGGGAATTTCGCCAAGAAAAGGGTCTTAAATATATAGAACTGCCAACATACGCATAGAATTTCCGCTTTGCCATAAGGAAATGTTTAAGTTCATCAATGAATCGTAATTTTAATCAAAGATGTCACGGTGGGTATAAAGCTAACTTAAAAGACAAAGAGAAAAGCCACACAATTTTTCATATGCTAAAAGCGTTATGAATGAGATGCTGCACCCCTAAAAGGAGTAACATTTGGTTTCAGGCGACCTGCCCACTGTTTCAAGGTTGATAAGTGAATAAAAGATTGTAGGCGTCGGACAAATTTTGAAAAATTTACCTTGGGCGAGAAGATGGGCGACTATACTGGGTGTCGCCCCTCACGGAAGAGGATAAAAGATTTGCTGGTCATACATCAGGAAATGGTGAGTCAGGTATAAGATATTGGAGGCTCGGTAGGAACAGAACATGATAGAGAGTAGTGGCTGTGGTAAAAAAGTGGAAATTTCATGGTAGAATGAGGAAGAAGATCCACTGATAAAATAGAAATGTGAGATTAAGTTAACTAATTGTGAAAAATATATAAAGCTAAAAATTATAAAAAGGGAAAAAGAGAATTATTGAAAAACATATGGCTGCAATAAAAATAATTCAATATTGTACCAATTTAATAGCAAATTAATTAATGAGAAAAACTAAGCAAAAGTAAAAATTTTAAGGTAAAATTGCGAAATTTTTGCGATTTCGCAATTATTTCGCAGTCGGGAATGTGTGCCAATAAAATTCAATAGAACCCGTTCTAACGAAGACCTTAGAAATAATCTAAAATCGCATTTTAACTAGAATGGTAGGATTTTTAATATGTCATAGCAGCTAACAATAGTCATAAATACATACATTAACAAACGAACGCGTGTTTATTGAATGAAAGAGGGACTAGAAAGTCTCCCCTACTGTGTACCCTACACACAAAAGCATATATTGAAATACGCCAAAATATAGTTGTGAGATGTGTATGTCATAACCAAGTAAATACAGGAAATAAGAAAGAGAAAGAATAGCTTTTGAGTAAAAAAATTTCGCATGTTATACCACTCTGAATTCTGTACTTGTTTTAGATGTTTTTTTTATCTTCTAGCCTCTCACTATAATACCCGTTAATAACGGACTCAGCTTAAACTCACGTTTTACTTCCGGGTCAGTAAATAATAATGAGGTGAATGATTCTTGGAAAATAAGAGGATAAAAAACTAATTTTATGGTTTACGGAAAGCAATCAGAGATATTAATTTTATTCACTAAGAAAAAAAACATGATCTCTGTGAAGAGGTATAAAAATGTAATCATTATCATATATGAAAATTACTGCTATTGTTGTTCTTAAATCGAAGATGGAATATTTGGGTTAAAAATATGATCTATCGAGTCTTTTGTGCTTTCAAACCAATTTAACCCTACTTCTTGAGCTACTCAGACCGTATTCTACTTCTTGTTAGGGATGAAAAGGAAAAAAATCATTGAGCAGAGATGTGGAACTTTCTAGACAACAATCTTCAATGGAGCAATAAGTATCACGTAAATGAACCCAAGCTAAAACAAATGCTAAGCGGATCGGAAAAATAGAGCTGGAACGAGCTCTATTAGTAGAGGGAGATGTATCGTTCCCAAAGTTATGTATATCATACCTGAGAAGAACAGAAGACGGGGCATTTATTCGTAGGAAAATGAACGAATGCAGAAGAAGGCAGAAATAAGCAAAAAAGGTTCTACCTCTATGAACAGTCCTCTGGTTGTCGTTTGGGGACAAATGTTAAACTTTTAATCGATTAAAGGAAGAAAAGTCAGGTACAGGAGAAATGAATGAAGGAGGGATTGAGGGGAGTGAGGGACATGTAAATAATGTCCTTCCTCTTGGAGAAGGGATGGGCAAAGGTCCCAGTGACCGACTCCTTTACGCTTGAAAAAGTCTTAAATTGAGCGTGGGCAAGTTTGCGTGGGCGCGGGCCACTTCACTCTCCTTAAGACTTTTTCCCTCCTTATTTAGTTTCTGCTTCCTCATTTTCGCACGCGCACAGTCACTCTCGCACCCACGCTCTCACTTACGTACTTCTATGTGAGAAAGGGATCGGATTATTGGCCTCACTTAGCTCAAGCGATGTAGATTAGCGGAAAGTTATGGTCTCACCTCGCCTCTTGCTGCTCTTTTAATCGCGGGCAAAATGCGGCTGAGAGAGAACGAAAAGTGAGCGGCGCGTTTGAGTTTACGATTTCGAAATTCTCTTTCTCGAATTTCCCCACTTCCATCATGAAACCCATGAATGTAACGCCATTAAATTCGAATAAACTTTTATATTCCAGCAACAGAACGCTGAGAATCGAGACAAGTATACACAGCCGTAAGTAAATCACATACTAACCTTCCTATGAATTTATTAATTCACAACCAAGATCTTATAAAAGAGATTTGGGTGGGCGGTGAATGTTTCCGGCGCGTGTGTTGGCCTAACGCGAAAACCAAAAGTTGCACAACTTTCAAACGTTAAAGATTATTAAATGTCGACAGCACGAAGATATTGAGCTAGTTCTAATGTCCCTAAAGGCCCCTAATCGTGAAAAAGCGCTATTGTATGTTTTTACGTTAAGTTCATCTTCATCGCTTACAGACTTTATTTCTTTCAAAAACTTAAATTAGAAACAATGGTTGTAAGATCCGAGGTAGACACAAAAAGGACAATTGGATAATTTTGGTCTTGAAAATTTCTCCTTTACAAAATATGCGAAAATTTAATGAAATTTCGATGACTTAACGGCCCTTCCCCCGACGATTGATAAATACTATAAATCATGAATTTTCCCAAACGAATACATTAGGAATTTACGCACCTGTAAAATCAATGCTAACAAATTATGATAGACGTATGAAGAGCGGGGATTTTATACTATTTTAGCATTTGCTATTACGGTATGTAATCCCTCTTGCTCCCTTCAAACTTTTGACTATAAAGGAATGTTTATTATTCCTCCTGATATTTTAATTGACAGTTACTTGTTACTTAGTCATATTCAAAAAGGAAAAAAGATATTTATCAAGGATAAGGGAAAGAGAAAACCGTTGGGATATTTTGAGAAAAAATGAGGTGCACAAAGAAAATTTTGTCATATATTTAGTGATTCAGTTACCAAGTGGATTTACATCGTCATTATATTTCAGGTCTTTCTAATATTTTTGCGTTTTTGTCTCCTGCTTGAGTTTTCTAAGATTGAGTTCTTTGTTTCCACATTCAATGTATTAATTCGAAAGTGAACCATTTAATGTTATCTGAGTATAATAAAGCAACTAAATGGGCTTTACGTTGAGAAATTAATTCTTCATAGTTGTTAATATGTACTCTTTTATTTGCTTTTTAAATGTATCTTAACCGACTCATTCCTTAAAATTTAGTTAAATGTTTGTAGATTTAGCAATATTTTCACATTCCCCTTCCGGCTAGTGTGTTTCCTCTCATTTTTAAATCCATTGAGTAATTCTCTTCAGTATCCTTTTTTCAAGCGCTTCCTTTCTATTTCATTTCATATTATGTGAGTTAGATGTAGGAAGAATCGTTATAGCCCCATTCTCACCATAATAAAGTCGTTTTACTATTATTTTCACGCCTCATTTCTTACATTGAGAATCTGTAATTTTCTTGAGAGTCCAATAAGTCACAACTGTTGTGGTATTTTTGTGGTATTTATCAAATTGTGTTTCCTCGTTTGATAATCAACGAGTAATAGAGCAGGAAAAAATAAAATGAGAGATTTCTACAAATTAAAATTGCAAAATGGTGGTACCCATTATAATTTCGTGTCAATCTGAATTTCCATTATCAAATATATGTGATTCACGAAATAGTCGTGGAAATGATCGATTTCTGTGATACAGGATGTTGTTTGAGCGTTAGTTTAACCATTAGAAGACACTAGTTGTTTTTATATTTGTGTCTCGTTCCACAGGTGTCAAAAATTCCATCAGGGATGACACAGCCGTTGGCGCATTAATTCTTGAAGTGTAATAGTCAGTATTTTCATGATTCAAAGCAGGTCTTAGGCGCTTCCTTGGCGGTCTTATGGATCATGAACCTCTTACTTCATCCCACCGGGCATTCGCCCAATACAATAGGCTATAAAGTACGGAAGTAAGTGAATAAAAAGTTTTATTTCACGAGCACCAATCCCGAGAGAATTATTTATTTTGTATTACCTCCTGCGCACCGTCAAGGACAAACCACGCCCAAAATTTATCGTTACCATGGAGGATAACTGAAGTTCCTTTTCGGGAATCAAAGTACAAAGATTCAATACCACCAACCGATATTTCTTAATATTTTCTTTGTGGAGTTTTGTCTATCCTTTTTTTAACGAAAATATAAGTTATTTTGAGCCCTAGTTTGATATGAAAATGAACGGCTTATACGAAAGACAATAGACTGCGTTGATAGCAAAATCCGAAAGGAAAATGCCACCTCCTGTCAAAAGTGTTTTAAATCAATACGGATATTAGTAACAAGTTATTATTACTTAAATGTTATGGTAAAATCTTGATTTTCTGCGGATCACGAGTGTTCTGCAGAACAAAATTGAGGAAACGCTGTTCAGTTCCAATGAAACATGTAGTAGAGCGAGTTTCTCGATGAGGAGCAAATGAATGTCTGGTAAAATAAAACTTCTTTTCTCGATGAAGTAATAAATATGAACGAAACGTTTTTAACCTATATCGCACACTATTATATATTCAGTGGAATTGTACTAGTGTCACCATTTGTTTCTTCTCCCAAAATATAGGTACTACCAGAGAATATTGATTTTAAGTAAACTTTTTACAGGAAATCTTATGAGTTTTCTAGGAATGAGTAGATCAAGAGTTCACAGCATTAGGAAGGGGGGTAGTTTAAGGAATTTAGGTGTTTGGAATATCAGTACGCTTTTTAGAAAGATAGTGAAAGATGGACGAATACTTGAAGATGCGGGTGAATGTTCCACGTTCAAATATTAGTGTTACAGGTTTCAACATTTTTAAGTAAAAATAATCACTATCCTATTATTCATGTAGACTATAGTTTTCCAGGTATTTTTAACTTTAACAACCCAAGTTGGCGCACCACTGGTTGAGAACCCTTGGTGCTTATGACGGAGGTTTTTACAAGGTAAAACATCTCTATCTCTTCGTACATTTTCCAACGATCATTAGGGAAGAAAATTCAGAGTAAGAGGAATGTTAAAGGCAAATTCATATACAATTTCTTGAAATATTCTCTCTCGCACGAGAAAATTTATAGTAATTCACTGGTAATAGGCTTCTCTCTTCGAGTAATTAATGCAGTATCCATTGTAAATTTAATGTGGAAAAGAATCCATGAAGTTAAAAAAATGATTAGTCGCAAGTTGAGTGCCTTGCCTAGAAGACGGGGATTAAATTTAACCACCGCAGAAACTGAGAATAGTTTCCTTTCTCAGCTGAGGCAGAGAGTCATCGGGTTTTCATCATTTTGTCAATTTCAAAAATGGAGGCGCTACAGGGAGATTTATGGCAGATTGATGTTTGAATAACCGCGAAAAGTGTTAATTCGGAGCCGCGACGCACTCTAATAATCCCGCAAAGTGCACGGTTAGGGCCGCCGCAGAGGGGGCGTCATTGTGCGGTTTTTATGGGCAAATGGAGAAAAATGAGCCCAAATCGCGCGCCACCTTCTAGGCATAGCATATAACGAATGCGTGGGAAAGCACGCATTTTAAGACCAAGCTCAGACCGTAATTATTGCACCCTCCCACGGCTCATTACTGAACTCTCCTCTTTGGGGACCCGTGCATGTCTCTTCGTTAATACGCCCGTCCTCCCCCAGGAGCACGCATATGCTCGCTTACCACCGCCATATTCCTCTCGTGTCCCCAGACCGCAGCGCCTCGCAGCGGCTGAAAGGGAAAGCTTGTCGCATCCTCCCGAAGGAGCGCACCTAGCAACGGAGGGGATAATGAAAATGACGAAGAGATGCTTTGCATTAAGGAGGGTTGCTGAGGTATATAATTTTTTTGCTTTACTATCCGTGCTTTATTGCTGCTATTTATTTTCATTTCTGCGCCCAGAGAGGGAGTAATGAAATGGAATGACTGTGCATGATTAAAATTGCGTATTCATCTTCGTTTCGAATGTTAATAAACATCTCTTTATATGACAATCTATCTTCCCCTTGCGATGTTTTTGTTGCATTCAGATTTCAGCCATTCGGATATTAACTATTATTCATTAAACGATTTCATTTCAACGATTCGTAGTTTCATAGACTTAACTTTCATCGATATACTTAGACGACGTATTTACATTATAAATAAAAAGGACGTGATTCGACTTTTCGGGTTCCCTTAGATAATTGGAACGATCATTACAAAAATTAGCGAGGCCTCTACGATGAGGAATATCATCTTTCCTTCACGTTCCAACATGAATTTTCTAATATTAATGTCCATCCAGTTGCTGCTTTGAGCGATTCTCAAACACATCGCCGTAACTTCGATAGCATCGAGAAAGTATCGAGATGAAGATTGAATATTTTTAATTCATCAGTCCATTCTATATATTGAACACTGTTATAATATGTAACCATTTAAACTTTGTGAACTGTATGTCTCATTATTGTTAGTATGGCTGGTGATTCAATTACTACCTTAAAAACTAGATAAATTAATCATTAATTTTATTCAAGCTCAAGCAGTTCGGCGGAGATTTAACGAGAGTATCTCTAATTGAAGAATAAAATAAATCGCATGCAACCTCTGTCACTCTGGCTCTCAATTTTCCCTTTTTATATTTTTATCTCTCGTGACACATACTCTTTTATTTACCAATGCGTTTGTGGGTTGCGATTTGGAAACCAACTGTACAGAATAGCATTAATTTCCATTCACTAAAGGACATTAAAACTAATGAAATTTTCTATCATTTATATATAAAGACTGATATATTGATTTCCTTTGCGGAATCCTTTCGTATAATTCAGATCTGTTTCGCATGGTTCTCACAGAGAACAATTAGCTGTAAACCATATTCAAATTATGTCGTATCTAAACATCATCGTGGGTGACAGTGCATTTAACTTTAATTTAACTTGTCTCTTAAAAAACCAAAAAATAACCCTTGCAATGCATTCTATTTCTTTATTATAATTGCTCAGAAGAATCCGGTAAAACATATTTTCATTTAAACGATTGCAAGAAATTCTCTCTGACCGTATCTCTATAAATAATATCTTTACTTGGGGAAAGCATAGACCACAACATGCATTTTTACTTTAAGATTACAACAAAGACCGTTAAAATATAACAAGTTTGTATTACATACTTCATGAACATGATGATGATTTCCCAAAATATTACAGAATTTAAAAGCTATAGGGGGTTCTTAAAATTGTTTTGAATTTTCATTTATTAAATTTAAAATAAAAAAAATTGTCACGTCGCGGAAATCATACAAATCGCAATTATCAAGTTAACATGGCAATATTTCACTTCAAGATACTTTACAGTGACATTATTCTCTTATATTCATATTCGTGAGTTCGTTCCAGTCGTATTTTTTCTGACCTGAATCCCTTTTCACCCCATTTTATCATCATCCCATTCCAAACATTAAAATAATCAAACGATATCTCTTTGTTCCCACGCTATCCAATCTCGGTTTCGCCAAAAGTTTATCCGATTCCTTTCCTTGGTAATAGCCAATTCGGTGGAGGAGAAATTGTTTAAAATCTCCAATAAAAGTCAGCAAGACCCCGAATTTATGCCCCTGTCCATTAAAAGGCATTCCCAAGAGATTGCGATGACGAAATAGATTACTTTAAAGTCTCCAGCGAGGGGCATTTAGAAGGAATAATGGAGTATGAATCATAACGTGAATCCGCCGATATTCCTCCCACTAAAGTTACGTACACAAAATTGCCAAGCATGGGGAATTTCTCCCCGCATTGCTATCGTGACGTCATTCCGGTCGTTACTGTTCCCGTGGGCGGGGATAATTAATGAATATCCCGTGAAAAGCTTTTTCTAATCTCGCTATCTCTTCTGGGTGGTCGAGGGTACACATACGGAAAACGCGTCGCTAGAGAGTGAGTGCCATAACGGCCTGCTTTTAACGGATTCATTTTGCTGATAAATTATTTATGAGGACTTCTTTAGGAACACTAAATTCTGTGTCTAAAATGAGATGAACAAGAACTATGAGATGTTCGAAGCAAGTAAGCTCAGGTGCACGGAATTTTTATGAGATAAGGGATGTTGCCCAGGATAACTGAGGATGCAAACGAGGGTCTATATTAATAATCAATGATAGTCCGTACCATTTCCGCAAATCGTAGGTAACTTCCTTTAGCGAAATTGTAACACCTACCGTAAGAGGGGTGGTATTACTCTAGGAGAGAAATTTAGGAACAGAAACAGATCTTCTCTCTTCTAAATTTATTAAATTAAGGACAAATAAAATTTTCTTAGCACGAGCATAAATACGTGCATAAATATTCATAGAAATAATTATACGGCTTATACTGAGTTAAATATGTACTGATGAGTTCTATATTGTATGGAACCCTCACATTGAGGTCTCTCCAATTTCTTAGATGGTCCTCCCTCAAATAAGTTGAATGAATATAGTTTATGGACAAGTTTCGCACAATCACCCCATGATGATATTCTCTTACAGCTCTATACAGCAATTGAATAGCGTTTATAATTTACACAGTGTAATATAATAGTTTTTCAAAATCATCTTAGGGAGTAAAAGTAGAAATTTACCAGAGCTTACCCCAACCTTGAATTTATATACTGAATATAGCCTGAAATTGAATTTCTTTGAGGAAAAATTACTTAAGCGAATTTGATACAAATAAGGACTTCGACAGTTACCAAAGTTGAAAGGTAAGCATAGTTGGTAGACAAAATCGATTAAAACATAAAATTTGCCAAAGATATGCTCACAAACTCTAAATGCGAACGACAAAGGATTAAAGGATCTCCTGACTTTTATTTCGCCTATTTTGATCAGCAAATGCTCTCCAAATCTTGGCATCAAAGGCAAAACTTACTTCCAAAGAAGCCCTTATTGGATACGTCCAAGTTATATATCGCTCGTCGACAGTGACTGTCGAAGAGGACGGCACTCCCTATTGCATCAAACATTATGAAAAGAGAAACAAGGAAGATAGAAAGATAAACAAGAGGAAAAGATACAGAAAGAAAAAATTTCCAATAATCTCTACCCGTCGCATCCACTCCATCACGACTTTAATGCCCTCTTTGGAGAAAAATGAAGCAATATGAAACCGTTTCCTCCCCTTCTTTTATTTCCTAAAACGCGTGCAAACACGAGAGAATCCCTTCCGGTCTTTTTCGTAAATCTAGCACTCGATAATCTTCGACGGTTTCCTTTCTTTCTCCGCTGTCGCGCCTTTCGGAGTCCTCATTTGGTGCCACTCGTTTATCCCTCATTTCAAAGAGGGGAAGGAATATACGGTTGTAATAAGAAAGGGGAGAGAGCAAGAAAAATAAAGAGTTTGGGAGAAGAACAAGAAATCTCCAAGACGGTGCAAGAGGGGAGTTTGATAATAAGGACGCGAAGAGGGGAAGAGGGAGGGGAAGTGGACGGAATGAAGGATCAAAGGGAGAGTGGATAGACTACAGGAGGAAAGTGATAATGGAAGGGAAGGATAAAAGGAATGCGGCGGCACGAAGAACTGTATGATGAAAAAACGGGAAGTAGGGAATGAGAATTGGTGTCTCTCCATAGGACGACGCGTCCATAATTAGAAAATTAAATTTCTTAAGTTCATATAAATATTTCAGTTTATTTGTGGTTATGGTTAGGGAATTAGAAATATAGGAAATAATTTATACTACGCTAGTCGGATGAAGAATTATCCAAATTAGCTCTACTCACTGATAAAAACTCTTTGTGAAAGGAAAATACTATTAATGTTGAGATGAGTGAAAACTTTTAAAGGTAATTATAGTAAAGCATTGTCAGCTATGACCACTAATGACGAAGGTAGGTGAGATGAAAGAAATGCGTGCATTTCATATCACACACTATATTACTTTATCCATTGGTTTATACTTGTTTTCTAAAACCAGCATCATTTACATTACCTCCGATAAAAAAAAACAGTCCTGAGAGTAAAATGAATAAATATCGATTTTTAAAATAAACGTAACGGATATAAATTCGCTATAATTACGAATTATTAAAAATACGAAGCAGAATAAAAATAATTAAGCAAAAAGATACAATAAGAAATATTGTTATTAAAGAAAAATTAAATTACGTAAGGCAACTAAAATAAAAGAAAAAGATTAAAAATGTGCCTCCGGGAAGAAAAGAAATGGGGAGGAAGAAAGAAAACAGAGCAAATTAAGTTGGCAATTTTCAGATGGGGTTCGGAAACACATGGGTTTCAGGCGTGAATGAATCTAAAAGGATGAGAAAAATGGAAGCAATAAGGAAGAAAGGAAGCGGTCTAAGAGATGGAAAAGAAGATAGAGAAATAAACGAGACGAGGAAATAAATGAGAATGGGAACAATGAAGCGGCAAATATTTGATGTTGGTGGAAGATGAAGGATAAGATTTGGAGAGAAAAAGTAAAAAGGTGAGTGTCTGAGAGAGAAAAGAGGAGTTAAAGAGGGGCGGAAAAAAAGGAGAAGCGTGTCAAAAGATTGATAAATAAAAGAAGGGGATATTCTTTCCTTCGTTGGGAAGCTTGCAATAACAGGTCTCCTCTTCCAGATTATACTGTCCCATTTCTTATACATTTCAGACCCTACGAGAAAAGGGGAAACTGAAAGAAATGGATCATGGAGAAAGAAAAAAATTAATTGATAAAATATTGACAGATGAAGAGATGAATATTTCATAAAAGTTCGACGTAGAATAATGAGTTTTTAAGTGGAGTGGAAGCAAATAATTGTAGCAGATGTGATGAAACCGAATGTGAAATAAATGTTCTCTCTTCTTACTAGTCAACGGAAAATTAAAATTAGTCTATTTCGAATGGTGTTTGCAAAATCAACCTCGTGCAACCATTTTAGGTTCTGCAATTGTATCAATTTGAGGCAACCACACTTAATTTTTCGTTTAGAAGAGTGTGTGACATGGGTCTCGAACAGGGCCATTAGAAGATTAGATTAGAGACCGGAACTAATCTGTAGGAGGTATACAATTCCGAGAGGCAAATTGAATCTCTTAATAGGTTACGATAATCAGTTCTCCGTTACACAATTTAGATAAGTTAAAACATCTGCTATACTAAACAAATTAATGGATAGTCTAATAGTCTATGTAACAGATTGAATCTTTCTCCAAAGATTTTCTATCTAACAGTTATAAAGTTTTCTCGTATGGATATGAATTTGAATCCATTCCGTAGAATATGAAAGGCGGTATGTTTTCTAAAATATCATAATTTAATCGATATTTAAATTATTTACTTTTAACTTTTTAGTTTTGAATTATTTCTTTATATTTTTTCTGAAATCATATCTATGCTAGCTTTATTCACATACTTCAGAATCACTCTTCACTTCTTTCAAAGCTCAAGTGAGGAAACACCTGATTTATTGTTCTACGACGGCTTAGGTAGTTTTTAAAGCACTTTCCCTATAAATGGCGAACCGTCGACATTCGTTGTTCTATGGTCGACGTAATTCTATAAAAAAATTCTTATAGGATAAAAGAGCTGCGATTCATTTGCGTTGAATGTTTTTTGGATTAAATTTCTTTTATTTTTGGTATGTTCAGGCGATTCATGAGAATTCCAAAATATATGATGCTTTAATAAAACAGTACGATCTTGAATTAATTATTTTTAAATGATAAAATGTAATATCAACAACATTCCACGTAAAGATTTCCTGTGGTCATCTCCAGAATACTTTGTTTTGTAAGTTCGCAAAGATTTTTCAGAAGAATGTGATGACAAGGAGCTAATGAAAGAGCCGTTTATTTTTAGTTATACTGTTATGGTGGATATAGCTGAGTAGATAAACATCCAAGAGGAATGTTCTCACATACTTATTAGTTAGCAACGTGACGGTATGATAAATACAACTGAGTAGAAATATGTCTAATAAGATAACGATGCTAGATATCTGCACGGAAAAATATATTAGGACATTAATCAAAATCAATCCGGAATGATTTTCAAATTAACATTTTCAGTGATAAGAACACTTTCTCCTTTTTATCTACGGAATAGCACCTAAGAAATATTTCCTTCTCCCAGTGCAGTTGTACTGTCGTTTGTATAGGGAAGTAGACATGAATGCGCCTGTCCCCCATCCTCTCCTCACATTTCAATTTGTTAGCGGGCACGTCTAATTTCTGCAGGCGCACTCTGAGCGGCAGATGTTCCGATTGAATCGGAGGAAGATAAAACGTTAGCCCCCATGTATTTGCGCCAGAAAATCTTCCCCGACACATGTTAAGCGTGGCTCGATAAACCGCAGGCCATCAAACGCATCCATGGACTAAGTTTTCGGGCTCCGTAACAGAGACCGTGGTTAACTGAGGGGTAGAATGCTTGAAGGATATAGTCGGAAGGAGGAACGGGGAAAAATAGCCCATCTCATATTGGTCCATTATCTGGAAAACTCATCCACCGTGGATACATTTCCCCGAAAGGAAAGAAAATTCCTTATCGCGTATTTCGGGACTTAATCTACTTTTATAAGTCCAAGAGAAATTTAAATCAAAGTTAAGCTATCTCAGATCAATAATCGCATTTCAACACCAATCTTGCTTCAATATAATATAGGAGATAAATAACTTGGGATTTCCGCAGATTTCCCTTTGCACATTAATTTCATTGTTTCAATATCCCGTTAGAATATTTTTTCAGTCTCTTATCTTTTTTATCCTCAATTATTTGTGAATATAGCTTTAGTGTTTTTTTCAAATTTAGGAGCTAGTGATCTTAAGCGAAAGAGATAAAGTTGATTAATGAACATTCACTATTATCGCTAGTACCCATCGTTTGGCTAGCGCTGCATAGACCGACTCAAGGACGCACGCCATGGAATTCCATGAACACGATTAATGAAGTCTGCAAAAAAGAGTGAAGAGGAAGATTTTGAGCAATCATTGATGACTCAGTGGTTCACTCAGTACATATTCTACCGAATCCCCTTGCTGTACACATGTAAAATTTATTTCTATCACATTAAGATACACCAGGTTAGTTTTTAGCCCCTTACTTATAGCTAGCAAAGCCCCTAAGCGAATAGTACTATTTAATATTTAACAGCTTAATAAATCCGCTATAGTTACATGCCAATTGATCAACTTGCGCGAAAAGAATACAATTCTGAAGATTACAAGCGAATATTAGCGTAAGTGAATACATAGTGCAAAAATAAGTACACATGACTTCATTACTCGTATGCTGTTCTGTGCTAATGGGAAATGAATGAGTCAATGATGAATAATTACGCGCTAACGAATGACTACTTCAATTCTTAATCAGACCACGCCGCCGCGCTGTTCATTTTCAGACGAAACGACAAATAATGTATCCCTTTCACATCCAGTGCTTTTGTCGATGTGACGTCTGCCAACAAAATTCGACTCCTGCATAATTATTCATTGTATACTTTAATTAATTTGTCTCGCCAATGATGTCACATGAATATCGATATGGGAACTGATCGCATCTCTTCCAATAAAATATATTTTTATACTTATCAATTCAGGAAGAAATCGCAAAATTTACAAATGATGTAAAGAGATAGAAAGACATACCCCTACAAATAGCTGTTTTCTGTAAAATATTAGGGATAAAACATTGATCAAGAATTCATTTAGGGCTAACATAGATACAAATACAGTGATAACATTCGTAATGAATGAATCAGGTTAGTAATTGTATTAATAATTAAATTTTACAAGTTAAAAATTAGAATTAATTATAATTTTAGATTTTTTGAATTGTTGTTTTTCGCGCATTAGTAAAGAAAATAATGGATCATTCAGAAAGAAGACATGTAGAATAGGAGACCTCTAAGAAAAAGTCACAGGCCTCGCGTTGCGGGGTATATCAGTTAGGTCACTGGTTGTTTCTTACACCCTACCAACTTCAATTAATTCAGATAAACAATAAAATTACATGGTCTAGTATCTTGAATCGCCTACTCCCGCGCCATTTGTGGATAACTATTTTAACACTCAAAGATATATAAAACACATATTTTATCAATCAAGTGCATGCACACCCTGCGACACGCCGTTAGGATTCTAGCAGGTATTTAGGTAAATATAGATTACTAATCACAATACTGAATAGAAAAAGATTCTAACTTTAGCTGTACTATTGCAGTTACGTGACCGAGATCGTTCCGCAATTCTATCTTATAAAATCAGCTGTCATTTTCCGAAAGATATATAACACTTAGCGGGAATGTAGAGGCCCTAGAGATGCTCACATTTCAAAAGTGACTTTCAGTTATGTATCCTTTGACTAACTCAAAAACAGCTAGAGTAAGCAGTCTTAGCACGGATAATAATCACGTAACAGACAGTGGTAAAGGGATGACAGGATTCATTTTTATGCCGACTGTGTTGATCGACTGACCGTCTGCGAATCATCCCGTCGTGGGCCCGCACATGTGATGGTGGTATATGCGTGCGTCTGGCTCAATGTCGAATGCCCTGATGTAGAAAACTGTAAAAAAAAACCCGGACTCCTGACCTCCAGTGCCACTTAAGTGATTGAATGTGGGCGGCCGACGACCTGGCTCCCCCTTAATTCCATTCCTTCTATTTTCGGACCTCCCTTTAAGGGAGCGGCAAGGGTTTTTGAAAAGGGGGAAATAAAGAAGGGGGTAGGTATGGGTAAAAGACGCTATCGCCTTCATTTATTTATTCTTTTGTTTTTAAGAAGGCGCCGCCGCTAGAGCCATTCAAAGGAAGGAAACCACATAAAAGCGGAAGAAAGAAATGAACTCTCCCTCTCTTTTCCATTTCCTATCTTCATACCCTTCTGCTATAGCCGTCCGTTTTATTTAGTATGCATCCCAGCTTGCCATTTCCGAAGGCTCTTTTGCCTATGTTCTCGTAGAGGGAGATGGAGAGGAGGAATCTCAAAGGGACAAACCAGTCCCGTATTTTACATAAAAGATCCTCGCGATGAGCATTGGGCAGTAAAAAAGTCTGGTTTGGACGTAAAATTTCTCATCGATATCAACCTCTAAATTTGTTTTCGACCTTGGATGCGCTTCCGCGTTTCGACTTTTTTCCCATCTTTCCTTTCCAGGGCATAAAGGAAACGCTAAAAGCCACGCGCGTCCACGAGATATAACAAACATACGAGCGAGAAAACAATCTTTCTCCCGTCGGAAGCAAGTCTGCGATTCTCTATCTCAATTCCATCTCTTGATGCGACGTTTCCCGCAGATATTATGCAAAAGACTGAACGACGGATTTTGAGGACACTACAAGGATATAGCAGAGTCGTTATCGATCGTCCGACGTAATGGCAATGGATATAGGGAGGTTTGGAGTCCGATAAAAAACAATATGAAGAGAAAACTGTCAATGACGAATGCTTGAGTGAGAGGAGGAGGATGAGACGCGGGAGAAAGCCATCTTCTGGATGGAAAATTTGCAATAATTCATCGGGATAGCGTACTTCTATTGCTTTTACAGTAATGACGACTATTCTAGAAGATTTACTAAAGGAAATGCAACAGTGGATGGCCTTGCAAGGATGGATCAATATAATACAATAGAGAATCCTATACCAGTTCGGAAAACCAAGAAACCGCAGTGCATCACATTTTAAAGGAAAAATATAGGGCTAATGGAACTAATTTGGTGATAAACTTTGAAATTTTTGAAAAATTCTCTGAAACACTTATTTTTTATTCGTTTCTTTTTTATCAAATGGAAATCCTAGTAAACATACTCAGTTAACTATTTCATATACGGAATCAGTTAGCTTTTAGTAAATGTGTATTTAAATTTAGAAGCTATATTTTCAATATTCAAAGGGATTTATGTTAACATCAATATTCGAAAGGATTTTTCTCGATTTTTCAATTTAACACCGACAGTTTTTACCGTTTAATGTTATCATAGAATTAAATAATAAATTTTAGAATAGAAATAAAAATACATGACTATAAAATGCTTACGAGTCTACCTCTTGACCGTCCGTTTGACCGTCAGTCACTCGACCCTTGATGGGGCACGATGAAGAGATTAATAAAACCATTTTTATTAATTAATTTAGAGCCTATAATATTCGGGTCCTATCTCTACAGAAAGGATTTCCTCATCAATGAAAATATTATCACGTTCAATATTCAAACTTATTTCATAGAAGGCTTAACCTGACAGTAAAAAATAACTTTAACGCCTTTAACTTCAGCCCTCAACTTAGTTATTAAATTATTTCATTATTTTCTAATTTTAGTACTTACAAAGCTAAACAGAGTGACGAGCCTTAAATCATGTTTACCCTCCTAGTTGTCGTTACGTAAATCGTTAACAATAATGCTTGTGCAAAGATGAGCCTTTCTGATATCAAACAACCGACCAAAGGCTCTTCCGCAGCAAATCATAAATGACTTATGTCCTCCCTTTCTTCATCCAATCCAATCGGCTGATCAAATTTGCGCATTATGCCATCGCAGGGATACCGCAGAATCCGAAGGAAAAACACGGAAAAAATAGAGAAACGGCATCCATCTCGTGCGTTCTGAAGAGAGGCGCATCGCATCCACTTCACCTCATCAGTGGGACAATGTTGTCCTTCCGCTCTACTTTCATTCCATCCTTTGTGTTCCCCGCTCGTATCTGTATGTTCTACAGCTTAACTTGACGAGGTACGCAGTATGAACAAACCTCCCTCCCTCTGCTTATGCATCACTGCCCAATGGCTCCTCCAACTCTTTCCATACGACTCGAGGGTGTGCACGTGACCTGGGTGGCGAGTTCAACAATTACGCGTGCTCTGTGCCCTTGAGGTCTTCTTTGCGTGCGTCCTATATATGTAGTGGATTCGGGCGCGTGGGTGAGGGCAGTCTGCAACGAGTGCGTCATCGTCGGAGAGGGTCCATCCTCGGTCTTTAGGCCTTCAATGGCCACTAACGCCGTCATTACATTCTCTCTTATCTCTCTCTCTCAAGCTTCGTCATAAAGTTAACGAGGAATTTTTTTGGACGTATGCGGCAGTAAAACTTAGCGTGTTTATATTTATCCTGAGAGGGTGGAAATATTGCTGTCGCGAGATATAGCCGGAAAATACGTTGCTACGCTGAGACTCTCTTTGGTAACTGGGAGATTTATACCCTGTTTAACAGATAAATAAGGACTTGCCAACTTTAGGTTCATCTTTATGACCATGGGTTTTTACTGTTTTTGTTAATATTTTTATTCATTTACCTCCAAATCTTAATGTTTTCCTAAAATTGAATTTTTTGACCCCTGAAACCTAGGAAGGATTTCGCTCTATTTACACCGATGCATGAGTTGTTTAAAGAATAATCATATATATTTTTCTACAATTCCATTGCGTAAGAGTTAATCACTTAGCTGTTTGATTAACAATAACTGGTTAGCTAGTATCAAATACGGTAATCACATTTAAATTGTTAGAACTTACCGTGTTTTGAAAATCATCAAATATACGATTAAAATATTAAATCAAAAATATCAATTCTTCAGATCATCTTAAAACACTTACTTAATTTTAAAATTAACTCAATATTAAAATAATAAAATATGAAACGTGATAACTGTGGAATTTAATTTGTATGGCATTCATTTTTATATATAACTCTCAAAGAAGCCTCTGTTTGATTTTTGCTTTTAGGACCCCTTATAGTTTACATCCACCCCTGTATAGGACCCTAGATAAATGAGAGGATATTATATAGATCCCCATCGAAGGTAATCATGCTACGTATACTGCGTTTTTCTTAGGATTTGGAGAAACTTAATGCATAAAATAGTCCTTGATCTGACACAGGAACCTCTTTTCATTATTAATTGCTACAATTAATGAATTTAATCGTTTATATTTGATTGTGTAATTTTCATTACGAACCACACAGTTTAAGTAATGTTCCCTTAACATAAGCCCTTTAGTTAGAAACTATATCTCAAATTCTTTTCTTTCATTTTTACTCTACCCAGAGACCTGTGGACTAAATAAATATCTATCACTCAAAGCCTTCATGGGAATGGTGACGAGAAACGTTGAAACGATCGATTTCTAAAATCAATTTTTTACGATATTTTCTTGTTTCCGCCCGCCAAAGAAACTTCGTGAGCAAATGAATCCAAAGACTTTGAAAGACTTCCGATGAGTCATCAAGTTCAACCCTTAGCCAAATTTCCCACTTGGAAGTCTGAATACCACATGGCTCGGCTAGCAAAACTTAAGCATAAACAACTCCTGAGAGAGAAGAAAAACATTCCCTCCAGATTCAATCAGAAAACCAACATCTTTGCTTCGCCGCCAAAAAACCCTTTCCCGCGACACGTGTCTCTTAAGCAAATCCCATAGACCGCTAGGAGCTTCATTCAAAGGCAGAAGATTGCAGACCGTGTTTGATCGAAGCACGTGGCGTCAGGTTGCGTTTGCTACTAGGATATGCACGCGAAAAAAACACAGCAAACAGTGGTGTAACCAATTCCGGTCAGTGATCGATGCTGAGAAGCAGATGGTCCGTACGACTGAAGATGGGGGAACAGGATTAATTATCTTCTCTGAATGGCTAAAAAGACAAAAGTGAGTCGTTCCAATATTTAATCAGGACCGCAGGCTTTGATATGCTTTTTCTATAGGATGTCTCTAGCGGAGTATCTTCAGGGCAAATAATATCCATTATCGAAAGGACGCTATCCACGCGTAGATAATTACGCCAGAGGTATTAGCGTACGTCAGAGGCTTTGCTGATATCAATCTAACTTAATTATAAAGGAACTGACATCCGTACCTAATTGCTTCGGGCAGGAGACGATGGCAAGTACGATTTGTTTGTCCATGATAGCCACTGGAGATTAAGACATGTTCCCAATAATTCCTCGTAAAGATCTAGGGATTGAACGGAAATGAAAAGTGATATTAATCCAATAAAACAATCAAAAACTAAATTTTACCTTCTTATACATTTGAAAAGAGCCATCAGAAGGAGTAATGTTTACATTACTTGGCTACATTTTGTTGCGATAAGACAAGAGTAACAGTCGTCCGACATTTAGGACAAACCCCTCGTCCCAGTTGCCGCGCTCAAGAGTTATATTTGGCACGATTGTCACAAATATTTCTAGTAAATATGAAGCAAATATTTTAATCTTTCGTCCGTCCGTTCGAATATTTGAAACTTATATGTAACCGACTAAATTAAAAAACGAACAATAGAATGTTGAAGGCAAATAATAAGGATACGAAACTAATGGTAGTCTAGTGAATGGCGTTGAGTTAAACGAGATGCTACTTTAAAAAAATGGGATGATAAAATTGAGAATCCACAATATACTACGGTTTCGATTCTTCAATAATATGGCTAAAATTCACACGTAATTAATTCGTAAATATAAAATCGATATTTTTTACGTTATAAAGTTGTATTGTTTCACCCTCTGTTATTAGTACCTGCAATATTTCTTGTAAATTTAATCATTGCTTTATTAGATAGATAAAGCGAAATTATATGCACCAGATAAAATATCACCCAATTAGTATTCTTAAATTCCAAGATGAGAATTATTCTAGGTTACACGGTAGTATGTAGTTACCTAGAATCAGCATTTATCTTTCCACAATACATCATGGTTAACCTGAAAAAATTATGCTTCTCTAAAAGCTTGTCAGCCTTCTTACTTCCAGAGACTTCAGTCGAAATTCTGACTGTCTGTTTGAGCTTTTTATCGTCAAAGTAAAGTGTACCTATGCTAGCATACGGTAAATTTCTAAGACGCTATCTTATATCTATAAAAGAATTGCAAAGATGCAGGTGGAAGCCGCAGAGAAACTGCACAGTCATTCCCCAAGTTTTCACCCCGTAATGGACGCTAATAATCTCGGTTCCCGACGTATTATTCGATATTTTTAATAAGGCATCTTCTACTTCCCCGAAAAGGTGCTTTTAGTAAACGAGCCCACTGTTCTCCTTACTGATTGACTGAAATTAATCGCTCGGGGAAGAATCGGTGATTGATGATTTCATTCTGAACATCGCGAGTTGCTCTCCCGAGACATTCGCCTTCGGGAGCGCCGACCCGATTGCCGCCACCGGAATTTTTTCAGAGTTTCAATAAAAAAATCCAACTCATTCAAGTAAAAGATTGATTTCCATGCAATTTTTCAGGGGGGGGGAAATTTTTTAAATGACCTGTTAGATCGCAATGGCATGAAAGAAATATTATCATTAAAGTATTTACCATAATGAAATTTTATAGATTTTTTATATTTAAAATGCCATTTATGCGATCCTCAGCTGAATTCAACACGGTAAGTAAAGTATTGCATTACAACTTTGAAACGCAGCCCTATTGTTTACAGTAAAAATTACTCAGAAAATCAGGTTTATCTTTTCTATGAATTTCAATGAACAGACAATTATTTACAATCGGTACGAAAATAAAAATACGATTGTACATGTAAAATATTCCCCAGGTTTAATGTCAACCTGATATTTTTATTGATATATATGAGAAACTACATTACTTTTACGTTAGTAGTTACGGAAGAGGAGTTTTAGAGTTTTATTTCCATGGTATAAAGTCATAACTGTGTAAGATGTAATTAGCAGCTATAAAATTATATTTTCATATTCAGTAAATTTTTAAACATAGTAGTAGTAAACATAGTAGTCATAAGATCAGATATAATGGCATCAAGGGTGCAGTAGAACATCATATTTCGTCAAACGTTATTGAAGTTGATTCCAGCTAGACATCCTTTAGATACTCAACCATCGGACACAACTTAGTAATCTTCATCATGTGCCATATTACCTTGTTACAGTCTATCGAACCACATTTTACAAGCTAGGTTTTCAGATGGCTCTCTCCGCTTAATTAATTAGTTTTTACTCTTATACAAAAGAGGCATTACATAAAGCGTTCGTAACAGCTTGATACGAAGCTATTTATATACATACTGCTGTAATTACTTGTTTGTTCGTTCTAATAAATATTACCTAACAGTTTTGCTAATCTTTAGTCAAATTAAACACATTGAATCACAAAAGTTCTGCCAGCCGTTAGCAACTGAAACTTCGAATATTTTTATATCAATCGGTGGAAAATGAGATGATACAATTCATAAGTACACATCAAACTCAAATGTACAGCTGAAAAAGTTATGCCTCTATCTATATAAATGAACTTTTTCAATGTATCTCAATGTGATATTTTAATTTATCTGTAATTTCACCCTCCAGAAATGATTTCCTTCTTGGATGTATAAACTTACTGAGTTCTCCCATAAATCCTGACCTCATGTCCTCTAGTTACTATTATTCTATCGGATTTTTTGTCTATGAGCTCTAAAAATGTTTCTTGCATTATTTTTTTCAGTAACTTCATAAAATTGAAATTATTTTCAATTGATTAAATCATGCTAATGAATAACTTAGTTTCAAAATCACTTAATTGTGCGGGAAAGGTCTCCGCTACATAACTCGACTGTGGAGAATTTATTTATTCTGATCATAGGTAGTAAGTTATAGCATAAAAAGCAAGCAAATCAGAGGTACAGACAGTGGTGAAAATCCCTCGGCAAAGACACTCATCAAAGGCGGAGTCCTTATTAAACCTACCGCTTCCCTTTTTTCTTCGCTCCTCCCTCGACGGGCGAGAAATATGATGGAAATCAATGCAAGAGGGAAATCCAATCATGGCTGTGCTAAGACAAGGCTTTTTGCGGAAGTGACTCCGGCGAATTAACCAATCTGCGCGCAAACCGTCTCAACCTAGCGGGCCGCCTTCATAATCGAATGAAGGAACCCCCCTTAACAACAACCTTCTCCGCCCCCCGAGGGTCTCTCTTCCCCCCTACTGATCCATCAGACATAATCCCCCACCCTCCCTCATGACCACACGAATTCCCTTGAGAAGATGACGCCATCGCGAGGGAGAGAGTGCTATAATATGATGCGAAAAGAGTGAATGGCTCGGACGAAGTGTTTTCGAGGAACAAAAGGATTCGATCGGAGGAAAAGAGCCATTCCTCTGCCGCTCATTACACACACCATCAGTATTTCCGCACCCCCCATGTACTACCCTCTTCATCTCACTCGGACCCTCATTCATCGCAAGGAATCATTCAGAAGATCTTAGGAGCCACGCCAGGAATCAGGGCTCCAGAATGCCTGAACCCCAATATCCAGACAATCTTATACTTGTTTAAACGAAGCGATTCTTGCTTATCGTGTTTCGAGAATGGTATGTTTTTACAATGATATAATATTCATTTTATAGTCAAATAGTCTAAATTCAATTGATACATCAACTAAAATCTAGTTCAGTTCATTTATAAACATTCTGACAAGGGTTAAATGCACTATCTAGTCCCAATTTAGCCCAATAATATGCGTTTAATAATAATACGTTTTGTATTTTGTTGTATTGTAAAACTACTCTCTGCCAGAAATGGCAACCAAAACCTGGTTTCTTCTATAACTTCAAATATGATAATGTCCTATTCTTATTTCATTCATGGAACTTCCAAATACATTCCCAATTTTTTGTTTTTACTTTTATTAAGTATGATATATATTTACGGTACAATGAGTAGAAGTAGTAGTAGTGTATTGATAAAGACACTTCTACAGCTGAGATCATTTTGCACCTGACACATTGAGTAATTCCCTATTAACAGCCAGCTAATTCATGTAATCCCTCCACTGCACGATATATCCTTCCATACCCGACACTCGGCGGTCTAATGGTGTAATATTCCTTTATTTATGATATCTCTCAATGAGACATTGTCACAACGCTGGAATTCAGCTGCACATAGCAAGGTCCCTTCGTGGGTAGGTAAAAGATGATATGACCAACTAGAGAGGGTACTGGATCCGATTCCAAAGTCTAAGCCATCGACGCTAAAGCTCTGACCCTAACCCTTCGTTCCGACGCCTTTTCCATCAATCCAAGTCCTTATATACACACATACATACCCCCCCCTTTCTCACCCTTTTTATCTCCCCCACCCAAAAGCATCCTGACGAGTTCCAATATACTCCCTGTCTCTCCGCCCTTCAGCATCCTCATACTGCCTATTAAACGAGGAATGGTTTACAATAAACCCACGAGATCGCTTAAAAGGCCTAACTCGATCACCTACGGGGTAACAAGGGTGCGGGATAACAGGGGAAAAGGGATGATGGAAAAGAGGAAGGGTGCGAGATGAGTCACGGGGTAAAGGCGGGGGTGTCGAAGGGTGGGATATTGTGGTCCGAGGGAGAAGAATAATTTAAGGGAAAATAAGCGTATGTTTTAATTAAGTTCAATTTTATGGTTTTGCTTTCTTTAGGGAGATGAAATATGCATCAAGGCGATGTTAGAGGGGTTTCCATATGATTCCGAAGGAGAAATGGCGCAACATTAATTTTAATGGTATTTTTGATCTTGAAGAAGAATATCAGAGCGCCAAAGCTAACATTTATTTTTTTAAAGAATTTATGAGGCTATCCAGCTTTGCAATATGACGTGGCAGAAGCGTTCTGCTCTTTGGACTGAATCAGCAGACAAACAAATTTTAGGGATACGTGCTGGTGATTATCATGAGAGAGCGCTAAGACATTTTTCAGCATCGATCGCACTATATTGATCGTATTTTTCTGGAAAAAGGGCCTGTCAACTTTAAGTATAGAAAATAAAAGAAAGAAAAATGTTAACAATAACTATTTATTTTCTTCTACGTAGCGTTCCACGACACAAGATCAAATCAAATTAATTATTTACCAAAAAACATTTAATATTTATCCTTAGCTAAAATCAGGAAAATCATTATATTTATAAGAAGCTTGGCATCACAGTAAAATATAACCGTATATAGTTCATACATAGCCAAGCTATGAGTACATACGGACATATTTGAGACATAATTTTGATATCGAATTGATTTCTCTCACTATAAATGTTTTATTCTTCATAAGATATTCGCCGAATTCTCACAATGCACCTATTCTAAAAACAATTAAATTTTAAAGTTACATGCATACATTTTATGATTGATCATGCGCCTAATATTCACTGATATTTTAATTGCAGTAAAATTATAGCTCGTATCATAAATTTTTATTTTCACTACTGGAATAATTTTAAATGTTGCGTTTAAAATGCATCCTACATACAACTAATGGCATCCGGAAGCTTTTTTTTTATTTCTAATTACACGGCGCTTATCGTTTAAATGATTCATTTTACTGAAAACTTAAAATGCTTATCATGCCGTAAATCAGTAAGACTATGGATGAAGGTTATGGATAAATTTTTATTTATGATACACGAATACAGTAAAATTACAAAATTCGTTTGCAGAAGATAAAACATGAGAACTTTTTCTAAATATTTCAGAGGGACATCGCGTTTGTAGTGGTCGGATCGATGAAGTCAATGTCCGCACGCCTTCGATTTGTATCCTGAGTAGTTTCACGAGAGACAAAAAAGCAAACCCCGCAGCTAACAAAGCGAAAATTAATATTCACCGGTAATAATAGTCACCAGATGTAATATTCACCAATACGAGAAACTGAGGAAATAATCTCAGAACGCGAGTCGGCCATATCTGTTTCCGCCAGACGAAAATATTTTCCATTCGGTCAACATTGACGGAAAATGGCGGGAAAAGCGGTGCGTAGCTGAAGCTGCGTTTGGCCTAAAGCAGTGTTTACTCTCCCACTGTTGACGTGTGGACTTATCGTGATCGAACGAAATAAAAAAGGATATACTCCGGAGGCAAGGAAGGAACGGGAGTTTTTTCGTAGCCTCGAGGAATATCACATGCTAGCGCTCTATGTATCTGTGTGCATTTCTCCCGGGAATTGACGCCTGGAACACGGACGGGGGATAAAAATTTTAGACCCCTCCCCGAAGGATCTGTGCGAGAGAGTATTTGTGTGTATGGAAAAAACAGGAGGTCCGAACTTCTGTCGGGAATTTCCCAGTCGCAAGCGAAAAAAAATATTCCCGGTAAAAAAATTATGCATTGCGGATTGAAAACAGGGCCGTCTGTATTTGTACGAGGAGAGTTTTCCAGTTTCCTCCCTCTCTAGCTTCCAACTTCCACGGACAGCAGTAGCCTTGATTCAGGGCGATTCCTTCTCCATCCCCCGCCAACCCCTTGCATAGCCCATCCTCTCCCCCGATGCATCCACTCTCCTTCATTTCTTGTTCCATCAAACCAGGGGTTGGTTCGACAAGCCCCTGTGACGATGTCAGAGAAATTTCAAGCATTGCACATTGTTCTTTGTCAAGGGACGATGAAATATGAGACAGCGGAATAGCAATTGCACGGCGGGTTTCAATATTCATAGAGATTTTTCCCTATTATTTGTCGGACATATTTTCCGACGAAGCAGTTCCGTAACTGGGAGACAAAGTTTGAAATTACTCTTTCCAATTTGACAGTCTCAGGTAATGGTTATAGAATATTATTTGGAATTTTAACAGTGTTGGTAGGGATTAGGGACGGATGGTATAGAGGAAATCGGAATCTGATAATGAGTGCATCTATTGTAATTTTTGTTCATCCAGTTATGCTTATAATTTGTACACAAATCATGACGATAACTGAATCAAGACGTATAGCCTGAGAAATTACCATTAGATATTTCTGTTATTTCTTCGTGAATTAAAAAAAATTGCAATAATGTCATAAAATTTCTCCAAGATAGGTAAATATCGTTTACTCATTTTTATCAAAGATTAAGGTATGGAATTGAATAGAATGTGTATTATTTTAGGAATATTAGAAGTAAATGATCTCTCAACTCGAAGCAAAATCGATTAAGGCAGATAAGAATGATAGCCACAGATAATAATCAAATAGGCACAGAAAACTAAGTATTTCGTGGAATGAAATATTCAAGAATGTTTTTTATTTTAATTGAATACATTCATTTACAAGAAATACATGTAATATGAAAAAGTACAATATGTATTGTTTCTAACAGTTAAACGCTATCTGTTAATCATTAATGTATAAGGATGTCGGAATAACAAGCTTTATTAAATATCTTGAATAGCCACATTCTGTACCATGTACATCGGATGTATGTATTTACATAAATACATAACAATTCAGTGCAATTGATTTACACTGTTTTCATCATCTGAAAATTATGTAAGTTGAATTATTCTCATATTTTATAATGAAAATTAAGTTAAATTCAAACTTAGATTAGATTCTTAAGTTATTTTTGATTCTTGTGAAAATGGGTTGCTCTGAAATCTAACTGGTAGGTAGAAAATTAACTAACAATCATAAGAATGAACAAAAAAATCCATTATTCTAATCGAAGAACCGCCAGCTATCAAAATTAAAGGCGCCTTTCCCAAGACCTCAAAATTAAAATTGAATTTCTTCGTCGTAGCTATGAGAAGCCTCTTTGAACGAACTTAATCAAAAAGAAATATTTCAGCATTAAATATGCTCTGATCGTATTTCATTTTTTTTACATAACTTGAATTACGCCAAAATTCATATTTTATAGTTATTCGATATTTTTCTAGTTACGTTCACTATTTCCCTCTTCTTTTTATTTATATTCACGCAGTTTGGGTCACAAGATGTCATAAATTGGAAAATCAAGAAATATCATAGCGTTATCAACTATTTATTCAGCGGAGAGAGAATGAAATCGAAGAAATTTTATTTTACTTCACATACCTCTCCGTAATGGTAGTAACCAAAGTGAAACGTTGGTAGTTCAATATTGACCCTTCTTACAATTCTTTGGCTTGCGAAGAGTCGAAGGATGTTGTCAACATTATCGCTATCTATTAAATAAATTGGTAATTTATCTCTTTACATTTCTTTTAGAGTTTAGCGCCGATGATAAATAGCCCATTGATTAAGGTATATGATTTCTGAGCGAATTTTTTCTCTAAAAATCTGTCTGCCATCATCCTGAATGCAGGTTTCATCCTCATCCTTTATACCATAGGAACTAAAGCTATGGAAAGGGAAGAAGATTAGAAGGTATGATAAAGAGTGACCTAGTTAACCCTTGTTTTCCTCAAATCAGCCAGAACGGTCTGAATGGGAAAAGTCCATACAAGTGCTGCCAATGAGTAAAAATGTCGATATTATTTAAAAGGGAATGACAAAGATGGATTCAATTACTCTGAATCTCCCACACCTTGTATATAACTTTTATAATTTTATAGTCTCGAACAAGGCTGACTCAAAAGTAAGTGAAATATAAATTTAAACCCATCTTGATTCAGAAGACCAACGAAGACCAATGCTCCATCTATCAATACATGTTAGCAGGTACTCGGCCGAGATATCACTCTGTTTATATTCTTATATTAAGTAAAAAACTCGCAACTCATCACTTAATACCCTATCGGATGATTCTATATAATTTGAGTCTTTCATCATCAAAGCATTTTTATCTAAGCGTTCGAATTTTTTCCCATACCCGGCTAGACTGCATAATTTCATTGCAGCATCGCGTAAAATCTGCTAAGTAACCATGATTCGGGAATAGGATTATAGTAAAGACATCACACTCGTCAGCTCGCTTCTCACCCACTAAACTTGTACGACTTGTAGAACAAAATAATACCGAAATATCATCTACACACGCAGTGGTGCGGACACGACATTCAGAAGCCAGGCAAAAGTCCATTCTTCTCGCAAAACTGACCCCATTGTCGCCTGTCTAGACAAGCGGAAAAAAACGAATACCCACCAGAGAACCCCAATTTCTCCATTGCCGAGGAAGTCAACAGAAATCCCGTGAGAAATGGGGAAAAAGAGAGGAGCAGCGATTTCAGGAAGGACAAAACGTTCCAAAAGCACTGGGTCACACAAAAATCCTCCGCTATATATATCGAGTCACAAAGGCAATATCCAACAATGAGGGTAGTAGTGTGGGGAGGGAGAGGTAAGGGACAAGCATAGGGAAGTCATTGCGCGGAAGATGAGAGGCGAGGGGATATCACACGAGGAGGATGAATGAAAGTCGAAAAGAATAGAAAAGGCACGCTCGCACATGGGCCAAAAGACACGCGTGCACCTCAAAAGACCCCCGCGAGACACAATGGACCCGAACAGCGTGTGCGCGAAGAGAGGCGTATTCGAGAAAAGGGAGGTTAAAGTCACGGAGAACGACATTGAGGGCATTGAAGTCACTTCCACATTACCGGTGGGAGTGTCGCCGACTGGGAAACAGAATGGGTGCCGCTGCTGTCGGAGTGCAAATCGGCGGAGGTGTACCTGAGAGAGGGCGGAGTTGCGTCCCATTCTGGGCAATGCACGTGGCGGTTGGGAGGGGTTAACAGAGGTTAAGCGGTAAGAAAGGGTTGGAGCGTGCGGGTTAAAAAAGGAAGGGGCTAATGTGCGAAGGGTTGGGGTTTTGATTTCTGCGGGTCAAAGGAGCACGGGAAGAAGGGTTTCAAAGGTCTCTTTTTTTCTCTTATTCCATGAAAGGGTTTTCGGTATGGTGATGATGGATGTGAGGTGGGGGATGACGGATAATATTATAGATAAAAAACATTGATGTTTGTGTTTGATGGCGCGGTGAGGATTTGGATAAGAAAGGAGAATGGGATAAGATTTAAGGGGCGGCAGAGGGTGTTTATTCGTTTGCATCAAAATAAACGGTTGCCATTCGGTGGGAAATATTGAAACAGATTTGGGAAGTTGTTTTGGTGATTAGAGTAAGTAGATTTATATTAATCTGAGAAGAAAAGCTTAACTTTTATAAATTGGAGACATCATGAGAGCGGATGGCTGGTGGACCGTTACCTAACCCGTTTCAAATACAATGCAATATTCTTAAAGTATCATAATGTTCCAGGCAATTGTGGTAATTATTGTATACAATAATAAAAATTTTGGTCCTAAAATAATTTCAGATGAATGATTTAGGAAATATGCGACAAAATATGGTTTAATTAGTATATAAATACACATGATAGATCAAAAGTCACAAAAATGTCGAACTAACTTCGCTTTAAAGCAACCATTTTCGTCTCATTGTGTTTAATGGACTGGCTACTAGCAGATGCAAATTTTCTGGTCGGAATAACTCAGATCAAATTAAAACACTCAGAACAGACACTAGAATTTTAAAACGATTGCTATCTTTTGAATGGATGACAATCCAGGATCCGAGAAGGTAAATTTTGATAAATTATGATTAAAATTACCTTTAATGACCAGGGAAGTATTTTTCGTTTTTATATCTGGTTTTTACTCAGCGATATCTGCTTATTTCACAATTGCTAATTTTTTCAAGTCACGTTTGTTTGAATATATTGTCAATGAGTATATTATGCATAACCCTGTCTAAAATTTACCGTCTTTCTAACGTATTCTTCCAAGAAATAATTAGTTATTCACTGATTTGTATCATGAGAAAGGAAATTAAATCAGTAATTGTTACTTGCCGTTAATTTACAAAAGAGGAAATTATATTATCCATGCACTCATAGCTGCATTCACTCCTACGAAAAATAATATATGCGCGTTACGAAAACAAAACCGTGAACTGTGCTCAGAATTCAGGTCAGTTGAATTTAACAACTTTGCTTCTGGTGAGAAATATCATGGGTAAAATCATGGATGTAATCTATCATAATAAGAGTCGAAGCAATTTGCACTTCATCAAGAAAGAAAAGAAGCCACTGGCGATGACTGCCAGCGATAATCGATTACGTTACCCAAGATGGTCACGTGGACAGTGTGGGTGATCTTGAAAAAGGTCACAAAGCCCTTATTTTCAATTCCTTTTCGAGAGAGAGGTCCAATCCTCTCGCATATGTGATTTATCACAAATTCATGATGACGAGCGGAACTGGAAAGCATCGCACAGGCTTTTTTATCATCGGTTTCATTTGATTTGCACGCTCCAACCCGACGCTCCTGACACGTGATTCGCAGAGAAAAAGGCGTCGCTGATTTCCGCCGCCGCCGACGACGACGACGAATGGAATAAATTCGTATATCCCTTTCTCGCGCGAACGCCATTACTATTCGCCGTGTCCCTCGACTCTCTCTTTGATGCTTAATTTAAAACGCTGCCTTTATTCTTCACGGAAAAAAGGCCTTTTTTCACGTAACGAATGAGCCTCTCTCTCAGCAGGCGACGTCGTAATTGCTTCTGGTCATGGTATCCGAGGCTTAAATAGACCAGCTCAAGAGGACGGATTCACGCTTCTTTTTCTTTGCTGCTTATTTTCTATTCGTTTTCCCGGAGAAGTAACTCGAGGCAGTTTATAATCCCTTTAAATTACGCGGAATCCTGAATTGAAAAACTCTCACTCTAATTGCGTCCTTTTTTATCCCCCTAACTTCTTCCTGCCGAGGAATTTTAATGATTTACAGCGCTATTAGTTAAGAGTGTGACGTAAATAGATCATGAGTTTGTGTGAAGAAGAAATATTTCTCACGAGTGAAAAATCTAGACGACACGGCCTTGATAAATTACGGAAAGGCGTTCTCATAAATCATCAAGTATGTCTCAGCCGTAATGATTATATCTTTGAATTAGTTGCAATTACTTTGAGAGCATCAAATGCAATCTTGAGTACAAAAAATCAAGGTAGAAATTTAAGATATTAATTATCTTAATCTAGAAATCTCACGCCAATCATTCAGAAGAGCAACGAATGGTACTGCCTTTTATACAACGGTATTTAATAGCAGGTTTGTGATGTAGAAATCCAGAATTAAATTTGGGAATATTAATGAAAGAGGTAAGCTGAAGTATTTCTTATGTATAACATTGGACAGTGTCGTTCATAAACACTTAATTAAATTAGTATTGGTTGAATCAGCTGTCATTATGATGAACCCCATTAAGGTAAATATGACAAGATAAAATACTTACAATTAGTTTTTTACATAACTAAGTATTTTGTTACATCTACGCAATTTAATATTTACCGACAAAAAATAAGTATATGTACTTTATATTCGCATATGAACTGTTTATGGTATCCAAAAACAGATGACAAAAACGTCCATTTTTAAGTACCTCTTCTACACCGAGATGCATTTTAAATTTTAATCCTTAATATATCTATCACTTTTATTTCCAATTCCAAAACAAGGTCACGTAGTGTAAATAGATAATGAAAATGTGAGAGCACTAAAGAAGGTCACATAGATTTCAATATATATAAATAGCAACAGAAATATGGAACATGTATAACGTATGACAAGTAGAAATGAAATCACAATCATGAAATTTTTTTAATAATCTAGACGATTTCCAGTTTCTACAGTATCTTATTCAATACCATCGTCTCTATGTTTTATTTTAAAGATGGACTTCATTTCAAATAACATCCACAGGGTTAAAATCGCTTTCGTATCTATGAGCTTTTATTCTTCTACAGGTCTCATACCCACTTTACGGGCTTTCCGGTTATTTTACGTTTTCCTTCCAACTGGAATACCAGCTACGATTCAAACTGGCACTTCTTTCACTCCACATTCTCGCTGTTCGCTAATGAGCTCTCAGTTTACGTTTCCTATTTAGCTGCTCCTCCGCCTATCTCTCTCCATAAGAAGAGACAATGTAGACCTAAGAACCATACGAGCACCATGGAAAGTAAAAAAAAGGAGTCTCATGGCTAAACTCGGAATAACAAATCCGTTCTCGATGACGGGCAAAAAAAAACCCGAAATGATTTTTCCCACTGCCGTCTCCGAGAGACATATCATGGGAACCAAATTCCCAAGTGTCTCCGATAAAAAGTCTCAATCGTGATCGAACTCTTCTCATAAATGAGAAACTTGAGTGATGGTTATGTATCACGCTCTATGGCTTATTCAGATCTCCGAAACGGAGGCTTCCCTCGGGAAGACCGCGAGAGGGGTCTGCTCGAGTCCTCCAGCACGACATCCATTCTCCCTCCCCTCAATATCTCCCCTCCTGAGATTTATTGTGAGCGCGGGGCCAGCTGCGCTCCCATCGTTACGCCCAGCCTCCCTCCTACACCTCACCCTATTACACTCTATCCCGCTTCTTCCATAAGAGACATGCATTTACGCGCACTCGCATAAGCTCCCGAACGCCTTCCCGATCGGACCCAAAAAAACTCCCCTTCATTTTCCTCTGTCCCATTCACCTCGTTTTATGGATACATCCGCGCCTCTACAAAAAGATCCCTCTTTCGTAAAGGTAGTAAAGGGAGTACTGAATAATCCGCTTATTGTGAGGTTCTTTTTAGATTCGGGCGTGAGCGGCTGATGCACGATCAGACGGACGTGTTTCTTTATTTTTTAGAGCCGATTGGTAACTACGCTGCGATGCCGGGATTTTCTATAGAACGTATTAATAAACGTAAATCGAAGGGATCCTTTTTTGGTGAGGGTGGAATAAAATTGTTATTTGTTCGGGTAACGGTCTCAAGCGTTAAACGTTCCCTTTTTTGGTAACGATCGCAGACCCTAAAAGATTTGCTTGTCATTCTGAAAACATTACTACCTCCAAGTCTTGCCTCTTCCGTCTTTTTTATAGGACCATCTTTGAGGCTCCTACGAGGCTGCAAGTATTTTGACTATTATGACCAATATTTCAGGATATAAGTAACTGAAAGCAAGGAATAGAATTTTTTAGAAAGAGATTCTATGATTAGGTCACCAAAAATGATGATCCTACCGAAGTCGAACCAGGCTACTAATCCTATTTATTGTAGTATATTTCACCTTCGCAAGGTATAAGTTTAAACGATAAAGTTATAGCATGCTTGTGAAATAAATGTCCTTTTCTATGAGATTCAAATTCATGAATTAATAATCTCTCACTATATATATACACCACGATTTTAGATTAAGTTCTGTTTTCCGAAGTTTTCATTGTACGCATCAATGCATGAAGAATTCCAGTAACCACATAATAGACGGTCAATAAAAGGATTTATTGTTGCTTACTGTACCATGAAAATTGAAGGTATTAGTAGTTCATCTAAAGAATATCCTATCAATTTAAGTAATATTTTAACTCTACGTGTGGAATATTCACATTTTCTGTAATCCCTTCGTTAAATTATAGAATCTGAGAGTTTTTCTATTCATAACCGTAAAACCAAGACCGAGCAAAATCGTTTCATCACCCCAAACCCAATAAAGCATCCTCAAATGCAGGGAAGAGCTTATTCAACCCCGCATGGACGAATGCACATGAAAAAGAACATTAAAGTACAAAATACTCAGGTTATGAGAGCGCTTCTAGTTCAATAAAACCAAGCGAATCGGATTTTATGGAATCATTTGGTGGAAGGGGTGAGGAAAATCCGCGTGAGAAAAAGCGATAAAATTAATTCCGAGTCCAGGTGCGAAATAAAAATGAAATAGGAATTACAGCACTAATGAAAGCGATCGTATTGTTTGAAGAAAATATCGCGTCATTTTTTTCTCCCTTTTTCCACCCCCGCATAGCCTAAAACTCCGTCTGCTCGCATACATTACCGGACTAGGCATCGGTCGTTTAGAGCTGGAAGATAAAAACGCCGTAAGGCGAGGATTCTTTCGCTCTGCATTCCCAAATCTCCCCCTTCGCCTTTCTCTATTTAGTGCTCGGATACACGGCGATTCAGGAAGTGTTTTCCGAGAGTGGAAATAGGGCTTTATTTTTAGGAAACGCGGGGGAAAATGAAATAAAACACGCGGAAAAAAGATTTAGCAAAAAGGGGTCTTACCTCTCTCCATCCTACATATGGAGTTTGAAATCCCGAGCCGTAGTGGAGATTTCGCCTTCACCTGAGCCCACGCCCCCTCCCCATTCCTTCCCCCGCACAATAACCTCCACGAAACACGCACACATTCTAATCCCAGCCTTCTGAGATTTAAGTGAACCCCTTACCTTTCCCTACCGTCTCTAAAAAAACTCTCCAACCCCTCTTTTTTCCTCCGTTTGAAAAAATATAAGCGCACCTTTTTTTCTCTTCATGAGGACGAGAGAGAGAGTTATGCTCCGAGGGATTGTCTTTTGTTAGAGACGCTTATTTTTCTCCGGCTCTAAACATTATTTCCGCGAGATCCGAAGCGCTTATGGCATTACTGCTTTAAATTGTTTCCCCCATCCGGTATGATTTTCATTATCCATCCCCGTTCTTGAAGTTGCTTATATGTGCTCCGTCTGCTCTGTTGTGGATTGAAGGAATAAAAAGACATTGAAAGTTTTTCCCCAGCAATGAGAAAGAATTTTGCGCATGTGTCGCGTTCTGTAAATCTGTAAATGGTTTGGATAGAATTTTCACTTGCACACAAATCAGGTAACGCATTAATTAATTAACGCATGTAATTACTCAGTTTGAGAATCTGTTGCTCATTGATAAGGGAAAGGGTATGCTCCTTCACAATCGGAAAGATATAACCTTACTTCAACAAAATGTTAATTCATCACTGTTAATATCCTGTGTGATTATGTTAACAAATATTTTGTTATTAAATTACTACGCCCAATATTTTATTTAAAAAATTGTTTAAATTCCAAGTGAATTACACTTTAAATCAGGAAAGAAGATTTTGGTTTATTTCTGGTGTAAGCTTTGACCGTTTTTAATGTTTATCTCTCCTTCACACTCGCCGGACGAACTTAAAAATGAATTCATTTTTATACGAAAAATAATGATATGAACAAAATAAACAAAATCACCCTATGTTGCGATTTTTTTAGTGTTCAGTAAGTCGATATGTGTGTCTTTTGAAGCAATAAAATACGATAGTATAATTAATTTTCTTCAATATCGAAATCACAATCCTTAATCTGACAAAGTTTGGATACTGAATGACTGAATATATCCGGAAGTATCTTTAGAAAATGCGTCGATATTTTGGTTTCATTTAAGGAAATGATGTGCAGATCTAAAAGTGACTGTTAAAATATTGAATAGCGTAATGGAGGTTGGATTGAATAGGCTTATGGTAATCTAATCTGAAACGAGGATTCAGCCAAAGTGTATTGTTTGCCTCTGAGATGGATGATCGCCTCCATTACATTTGATCGGAGACAGACGTGATGGATTGGTGTATGATGTGAAACTTTCCCTCGATGCCAATAAGTGACTCCAGAAGCGACAAAATGATGATTGCACTTCGCCGATATGAGACATTTAAGCGGCATGGAAATGTATCAAACCTTTGGGACATTCTAATGGAAGCATCCTGTTGTTTTGTGGGCAAAACCAGCTGTTCGCAGAAACCAGCGCCTATGTCTACTCTAAATGATTGGTCAACGTTTCCAATGTTTTTTTCTGAAACAACAAAATCCGTTGACTCTCTTTTGTGTAAGAATCAGCAAAATGTTCATATAATAATGATAATATTTATATTGTTGCCCAACTTTCGGCGCATTATATATTTTTAAAACAAAGTTCTAGCGTATGACAGCGACCCAAATAATACCAATCTGAAATAATAGGGGAGTCAGATTGAGTAAGATATCAGATACACGTTAAATCTGATAGCGAGTATAAAAAGATATGTTATCATAATTCAATGTGTTCATGGTATTGTTGTTTTTGACCTAAATATTAAAGTATCCTCCCCCCCAAATCCATTGGTCTGATGACATATAATTCCATCCCATTTCGACCTTTAGTCTTTTACTTGCCTTTTCCTTTTTACGGCACTTGAACATCTTTAACGAACTATCATAACGTATATAAGAAATTAAAAGATAATAATTGAATCGACACAATTTAATCCAGAGAAAACATAACTTGTCACTAAGCGAATGCAAACATTTAGTCTAATTGGTTTGTCTAAGATATGAATTGCAATCAATTTTATTTATTCATAAATTGAGTCCTTAATATTTCAAACAAAAATATTCCAATGAAATGCAAATTTTATGCTAGCTGTTGCTTCTCTGAAGAAAAAATTCAATTCGATTGATTCAATTCAATCTTCCCTTGATTTAGATGGATTCAATTCTAAATCAAAATATTGAAAAAAAACCAGATCTCCCACGCGGAAGACAGAAAAGAAATGTATCAGGTATATCGTATATTATTTCAAGCCTTCCATATGAATTAAATTCACCCCAAGATCTAAGAAGAGAAAAGAAATTAAAAGTAAAGCAATATCAATTGTTAACCTAAATGGGCTTGAAAGTGACTTTTGTGAGAGTCCACATGAAGACATCTCCACGAAATCATGAAACCTATAGGGTCCCAAGCACATCTGAACAAACTCAATGAGAGCTGGCGTCCCATGGTTATCTCATTCCAGCAATTCTCCGCACCTGACCGCAATCTCCTCGTTTCCACCTTACACAAACAAGATCAACAAGCTCGAAAACAAGCCTTAAGTTTCCGCTTTTTGTTGTCGGAGGAGGACGAAAACAAGCTACTCACCGCGGTCGAAGGAGAAGGATTTCACGAAAATCCTTTTCAGACGGACGCTTCAACTTCCGAAAAATCCCGCTTTGCTTCGGTCCGCAAATTGGATCGGCTGTGTTTTCTCTCTCTTCGGCTCTTTCCACGTTCCTTACACTCCCAGAGGAAAGGAAATTTTGCTGGCAATGGTGACCTCTGCTCTCATCAGATCGCTTCATGAGTAACGTTACAACGATAAGGAAAATGAAGCGTATGAATTCTATTAGACCGATTTTAGCAGGTGAGAGAAGTCGTATAAATGTAATGGCTTAAAGAATTTGATTGAATTCGAAAGCCTCTATAGGAGACTCAAATAAATATACATAGAAACCTAAACGGAAATATCTATGACATAAACTCGTATATCGTGTTAAGATAAAAAAGTATTAACTTAAAAAGGAATGGGTAGAGCTATAAGCTAGCATAAGGGCTTTAATCTATAAAATAAATGGTTAATGATATAAAATTAATTCCAAACTTAAAAGACGCTATATTATCACATCCACACAGAGTTAAAGATTTTAACTCAATATTAGTAAAACATATTTACTCCCTGCGGAACGAATTCAGATCTTTTAATCTAATTCTAAAATTGAATGAGACGTTTCAGTATTTTGTCTATAGCGTTTAAAAACAATGAATATGAAGACAAATCTCAATCAAATGAATCTCAGAAGATGAAGACAAAATTCACGACAAAAGAATACTAAAAATTGTTTGCTTCTCCAAGGAGATTTTGTTATAGTAGAAGCATAAATAATTCCTCCGACCTAAGATTCAATTTAATTTTAAGCACATAACCATCCAAATATCACCTGCTCATAATTTACATAGGCTCGCAAGATTTAGGGAACAGGACGCGCAAAGTAACTGACTCTATCACTCTGCAGATTTTAAATCTAAGAACGTACTGATGAGGTAGGAGAGTAAATGTTCCATTGTTTAGAACGAAGGGGAAGCGAAGGAGACATTAATTTGACTGTCTCTTTGGATAGGCTATTCTCTCGGAAGACAAGCACCGATTCATTTTGATGAAAACATTTCGACGCATATGATTACCTTGTTGACGGCACCAAGGTCAAGAAGAACAACAGACTCACTCGAGTGCTAAGCTTGTAAATAGAATTCTTCAAAATATATGTGTAAATTTCGCTGCCTTCAAATCTATAATTTATCCTAGAGATATATATTATCCTAGAGACGCGGAAATATATTACTGATGATAAATGCAATATGAACTACTTATTTACAGCATCCTTCGCTGAACATAAACAACGTTTGTTTTATTTCCTTCATTGCAGTACTATTTTATTAAGGGCTCCGACAGCTGACGTTATTTCGCATATATGGACTCCCTCCGGGAATCGAACCTGGAACCATTTTCACCAAAGCGAACGCACTACCTACTTGGCTACTGGAAGCTCTCCTACATAATCTGTTGATAAAAATACAATATTTTACCTTGAATTAATATGTTCGGCGCGAAGGAGACAGTTTATGGGGAGCTGTTGTTAATAAATAAGTTAATACTCTCCTATATTTTAACATTTTGAACAAACAAGATCTCAGTAATACTCGAGATTGTGGTAGGAATTGGAAAAGAGTTATTTATCATGCAGTTAGAAAATCGTAAAAATTTTTCCGACGATAGTTCATATAAAAAAGATTATGTAACTCTTTGTTTTTTATTATTTCTTCATAATAAAATCCGGGCCAAATTCGATTGTGAATTACCGTAAATTATTTTCAAAAACATCTTTAAGATATAGATTCAGGGAAGACATTTCTCAGGCATGAATCCGGTCAAGTGATTCAAAATCGTGAGAACATCACACGATGTTTCACGCCAAGGCTCCGATTTGACTTGATGGTTTTGCTTTTTCTGCCTGAGGCTATAGAAAGTAGGTTATTGGATAGTCATACAGACAGAGATAAATGCAGGAGAAGTATTTTGAAATGTCTTATAGGTTAACACGGACGTTTTGTCTTACAGTTACGTTTTCCTTTCATTCTTTTTGACCGTAAGGTTTCCTAGATGGAGACCTTCTTTCTGAAATGAACAGATATCTTAATGAATGAAGTTATATTAAAAAATGAATGATAACTCATGAAATCACCAATCATCTTTTGCGTGTACTTAAAGGAGAGCTTAATATGGCTGTAACATTATAGAAATTCTTTAAATCAATGGTATATGAATAAATATTTATCGAATATCTTATTAGAAACAGCCGATGAACATACCTAATAAGTTCATCAACTAAAAATGTGATTTGCGTTCTTCATGAAAATATTGATCGTTTCTATAAGTAAATGATTTACAATATTCATATACTTACTAAAAAGGTTTATTCTCAAATACTTATCATCCCCAAATTATAAGAGGAATAGCGACGCCAAATTTAAGGAATTATATTAAGGTTATTTGAAAAAAATGTAGTTAGTGATCAATAGAAGCAATCATGAAGCGATAACATCCAATGATTCCACGAATAATGTGGTCAAAAGGGAAGAAATATGATGAGCTTATAAAAGATCAACCCAAACATAAATACAACGAAAGTTTCACGATTAAGTATGCTCCATTTTCTTTAGATAATTTCAATTTAACAGATGGCGAACTTTAAAAGCATGTGCTCTCACCGTGACACTTTAAGAATGAATTTAATTCATTGAAGAAGACATAGTTTTGTGGGAATCCATGACAATTAAGAAAATAGATGAAATAATATACATTCAACAAATTTATTTCCCACGATAGATTTCCATCTCTTAAAATTCTTGAAGAAAGCGGAATCTTTAACCCTTACATATTCTATGTCATATTCCACTAAAGATAATGCTAGTCAATAGTCAATAATAGTGAGAGGTGTATATAATTACTGAACGGATCATATCAAGGTGCTCAAGGCTCAAGGCACACTCTTCACCAAAAGTCGTTGAGGATACATTATATTCAATTTTTATTCATTAAAATTCACAACTCAGGAAAATATTCTTGCAATGATGAAGTAGTATCTAAAATGGAATTACACATTTGAGAGTAATATTAGAATAAATATAAACAAAGGTTATGCTGTGGGACGATGGTAAATTCTTAAGAAACTGTTGTGTTAATACAGACGATCAACGACAAAATCGCCTGCGATCCTACAGAATTCACAGCAAAAAATGAAATATTTTGGGATTTAGAAAATCTCGTTTATAACCAAATAAACAGCCCCATGAAAAGGTCCCATGAAAACCGCTTTAAGCGAGTTGTGCTGTAATTAAGGGCAGAACATCGTAAGTAGGCTAGATAAAAAAGGAATACAAGTTTTTTGCACGCGTTTAATCTACCTGTTCCATAGGACTACTTTCTCAAATTTCGTGCAAGACTTTAAACACTAATGGCAATATAATGCTTTATGGAAGAATTTCTCTCCTTCTGAAAAACCGCTAATTTACCTTCCGCGGTATATTTCCTGTATAGTTTTCCGATAACTGTAATGGATCATCGCTTACTTTCCCGCAATTGTGCAATTCTCGATATTTACTTGAGAATTCCTTCATAGAAATGAAGCCAATTTATCAAATTCTACATCGCGAAGCATTTCTTAATTCTTGTAACCATATCGCCGAGCAAACTTGCGAAAAAATGACGAAGATTAAAATAGCTGGCTTTAAATAGGCGACGTGAAGCAGAGGAAAAGGCGATAAAAAAGTGCACCAAGATTGACGGTGCGTCTGAAAGCAAAACACATTAAGAGGGAGAAGAACATCCGTATCAGTCGAATGGAAAGGAGAGCAGCCAACAAAGTTGATAAACTCGTATGAGAGGAACCAAATGCTCCTGACAGGAAGACTTGTTTTCCTGCGAGTAACAGCGGGATGCCAACTCACTTCCCGAGTACTCCGTTTATTTCCTTCTATCTCTAGAGCCGAAACGAACCTTATTCCTGTTATTAATAAATTGGCTAAATTATTACTTTCTAACAAGTATCTTACCCCAACTACACTTTTTCTTAGCTTATCGTATATACTCAAAAGTAAAAGAATCTAAATTCATTGCAACTACAATTCTGTTTTCATCTCTTAATTAATAATTAAGTATAACGTCAGCATAAAGCACACGTTGATATTTTTTCGACATTTCCATTCCATAACAAGCAAATAGAAAACTATATTTAGGTGAGGGAGTTCAAAGAAAACTTCCGTGTGTAACTGAGTAATCTTTTGAGCAACATGAACTCCAAAGGGAAATAAGCAAAGCTCGACGTAACTCTACACAATAGATAGATTCACGAGAAGGCAAGTATATTGTCAAATTGCACTTTACAGCAAAATCCGATCTGGAGCCCAGGACACGAGTATCTACATGATAAGAAATGCTTTTTGGTATTACCTCCCTGGAGAGGTAGTCTGTGCAAGATGCAATTCTTCATTTTCCTATCTCGTACATTACATGCGTTCCTTTTCTTATTGTAACGCTCCAACAGCCGCTTCTTTTGCTATTATTCATCCAGAGTTACCTTATGCTAAGACACTAGAAGGTGAATAACTCATGCTGACATATTTGTCAAGATAATTCTCATTGTCTTACATCGAACATTCTTTAGTTCATGATGTTTAGGATTATTTTACAAGCTGGAAATAATTTTATTAGAATTAGAACATTTATTAGAATATCATAATAGATATTCATACAGTATCAACTGCAAAAGGACGCAAATTTAATTATCAGAACCACATATTTTTTCATACATTTTAAAAAATATATAATGCTAAATAAATAATATTGATTAAAAGTAAGATTTATAAAATTTGGTATACTTTGTTGTAAAATTCTATAATTAGTGATGGAATATATCTAAGATTAATTTAATTTCTTGAGAAGTTTTACCTCTTAAAATATCCATTTTTCTAGAGACTTGAGTATTCTATTTCATTTGCATGCATTCCATTAAGGAATACATCCAAATTCATAGTATTCCTTTAGAATCGGTTAAAATGTATATTCATTATAAAAATATTTCAACAATACACCAATGAGAATAATAGAAATAAAGGATTATTATTTCACAAGGAAATTTTCATATTAAAGGAATAACGAGTAAAAAATTACCGGAAAGCATTGAAAAATGTTGAATAATTTTATATTATGGATTTATTGGATTACGGATACATATTCTTCGTAATGGAAAAGAATTCATATAGGATACCTATCATACAATCTCCAATATAGTAATTCTTGTTTCGGGACCCCTGATCGCTGAATTCAGGCATGGGATAATACAGGTATGAATGGTGTCCGAAGATTCACGAAATCCTTAATCTGAGAAAATTCATTCCATTCGATTAACCCGAGCGAAACTGGTCACAAAGAGCGGCCTACTTTTGGAACGAAATTCCGTAAAATCAACACCTCGAGAACAGATTCGTGAATTCTCGATCCAGGGCAACAGGCATTCTCTCACGTTCTCTCGTGACGTTACCATCGAACCAACCAATCAATCATGGACTTTACAAAGAGCATCGGGGAGGCTAACCAATCTTCTCGTGCGATATTTTGAAGAAGGAAGAACAATGGAAGGAGGCGGTCAGAGGTTAATCGGGGTGACCCCGTTTCATTCCTCCTGTCTCCGAGGAAGACGTCAGGGAAAGAAGCGGTGACCTGCGCGGGTCAAAACCTTTGATGGATGGTTTTCGGGCCTTCGTCGTCGGATCGATCGGACGTGACTCAGGTGGAAAACCCACTTAAAATTTACCTTCTCTCGCCAAGGATATTTTTAAATTTTCCTAACCACGCATTTGATGGATTTTCATTCCCGGAGCTCTCAGTTTTAGTGAATTTAGAGTACTCTTTATACTATACATTTCAATTCCATTTTCCATCATATGTAATTAAAAACGAAATAGTGTAAATGACATCGTCCGGGTCAGTCGTTATTTTCTCCTTTTCGTACTGAGAACGGCGTCTAACTTTTCTTTTTGTACTAAATGAGAGCAGCTATTCAGGACCTCTTTTATGTATATTTTCAAATTTAAGTTCTACTCCAGTCTATTCGTAAAGAAACTCTCTGCCTTAAAAAGAATATTCTTCTTTCTGACTAGAGAAAGTTTACTAAAGTCAAGAAATTAATGTGCCGCTCGGCCTTTTCATAATCCTTGAAGCAAAAGTGTGTTACGATTACTATAGTTAGCTAATAAAATCTACATGGATTCACATAAATTACAAAGTTGCCTTGACTTGAATTATATTACAAGTATTTTCATTATATCTTTGAATTTTTGCGTTCCATTGAGAGTATAATTGGCTTTTAAGATGGAAATATACTCATTTTTTGTTTACCGTTCGTTGAAATTTATACTATCAAATTCAAACTTTAATAAAATTATAAATCTAATTATCTAAATATTAACAATCTGAATTACTACAGTACCCCTCAAGAACTATTAGCATATCCTCTAGTTTCTACTCCTTCTCTCTATCTGGGATAATTTGGCTAATATAAAACAAAATGTTATAAACAAAAACCTTTCTAATTACAATCAAACTCAATTTAAATCCAAGCCAAATTAAATATATCGGTCGCAGAAAAAAACTGGAAGAATTGAAAACAAGGGAGCTAAAATTGCTCAGTAGTTGAGTTTTTTCTTGTAACTTTGAAAAACATTTTAATGCTTGTTCCTCTATGTTTTCGAATTAAGAGCTACACTTGGTGAGTATGATGAAAATATTCCATTTGTTTCACGTCTTCATCAGACAATTTCATAGTCAAGTTGTCTGATGATGATAAGAAGAGTCGAAACCTGAGACGCCAATTAAAATATTTATTGGCAAGGGTAAAAGTTTCTCATTTTTTACGTTATGGAGTTCTACCGCAATCAATGGATCCTCGATCAAATGAAATGACTAGAATAATATAGCAGTAAGATATGTAAAGAAATTAGAATAAGGAAAAAGTGCGAAAGAAAAAAGTATTGGTAAGAAGCGACTTACTATAAAGGTACCTGAGAGCAAGGGGGCAGGCGTGTTTCTAGTAAATTTAATTCACCAGGGGAATCTTGAAGCCTCAACATTGGGAGGAGAATGCGTAAGAGGACAGAAAATAGCTATTAAATAGAATAGGGAGTTTTTAAATTTCGTTTCATGAAATTTCACGAAGAAATGAATTCTCAAATCATGTAACCCTCATGGCAATAATATAACCCGCATGAGTTCGAAGTTCACGATATTCGCTTAATTAAGGGAACATAATTTTTGGAAGTTTCCGCGTGAGAACACGATAATTTTATGAACTTACACCACGGATAAAAATCATATTGTCTTCTGACAAGAAAAAATTATAAATACTTGTCACAGTAATATGCAAAATTGTTCATGTCAGATGATAGTGGTAATGTGAGGTTAGGGTAGGGATGGCCAACCTATGGCACAATCGCTAAAGGTAGGCCATCGCAGGCTTTAAGCGGAGTATTAAGGCTGGACGAAAATTAAAAATAAATATATTATACAATTTATATGTATATAATTACAAAAAGCTCAAATTTACGCACATCTTAAATTCTACGTATGAATTCCAGAAAGCGCTTTTATCATAGGTAATGGCTCATTATAAGAGTCTCTTTGGCGCATCTAGATTAAAAACTACAGCAATTGACGCATATACAATAAACGGTTGGCCACCTCTGGGTTAAGGTAAATTAAAATTTTTAAAACACAGAAGTTTTTTCTTTCTGCTAAATTGTTAAAATAATCGAATTATATAGGAACGACATAGAATATCGATTTTTCGAATTTTTAAAATATTTTATTTCAGATTATGTGGCCTTACGTAGTAATATCTCCGTCGATGAGAAGATTTCCGAATCCGGTTGGAACCCTATATTCCTCTAAAACAAGTGCTAACTTAGCTATCAGAATCCTTTGCGGGAAAATTGACTGAAATCAAAAGTAAATCTACAAAAATTTACGAAAAAATTAAATTCCCCAATAGGGTAGGCGCACAAATCAAAGCTACAAAATCAAATATGAGTGCTAATAGCGTCGGAGAATATCCTGCAGATGAATTTCGCGAATAAATGTATATTTCATAAATCATCACCACATTTTCATTCATGGTGATGAATATTAAACAGCGTCGGCTCCGTGTGTCACGGGAAAAAATGTGGTATATAAATAACGACGTTGCCAACTTTTCCTTCCTAAGGAACACAGTACTCGTAAACACGGCAACCTCGTGATATGTACCCGAAGTATTCTCGGGAGAGATGACCCATCTGCTGCAACGAAGCCTTTTTCTACGGAGAGTTCAATTGAGAAGGCGAGAGAAAAAAGGGTGAAGGAAGGGAGGGGAGGATGTCCCTGGAGACGCCGATCTCCCCATTGTTCCGGCGCTTTGATGAATATTTCAAGAAGCGGAGAGAGTCGAATGCAAGGGTCGTCCAGCCGTTGCCTCGCCTACGGAGCACATAACCGTAGAGAACGCTCGCAGAAAACCCTCGGACGGAAATGTGCGCGCAATAACGTAGGCTAGAGTATTGCCGGTGGCAGAAGAAACTTGCATGACTTTGTGGGTTACGTACGCTAGGAGTATTGGGAGTTCCTGCATGGCGAGTTCGGAATTTCATGTCCATACATCGCTAGGAATTTGAAGCGTAAGAGTTTTTGCACAGAATCCGAAATTTATCTCATCCGGAGATTTTATAGAATTGAGGCATTTCATTTAGGGCGTAATACGTGATAAAACTATGAAAATGAGCGTCAGATTTTTGATCTGATACTCACAGAGGGATCGTCAGCTGTATAAATTTGTTTCCGGACGATGATACAAATTTCATATCCGTATTTATGAAATAAAATTTATAATGTATAAATTGAATGGGGTTACAAAAAGATTCATTATAAATATTTGAGCTAACATTTTCAGGATTAATTTTGATTGAAGTTAATTTTGATTTTATATTGTTTCAGAATTCGTATGAAAAGAAACTGCTATCCCTCATTAATAAGCATAACCATATGTGATGCTTAACTTTATTATTTATCTGAATAATCACCTTTGATTTAGAAGAGAAATAAGAACGAATGATTTACTACTGATGATGATATCTTTCCATCTACACTAAACCTTTATCCGTTTAAACTTAATTAAAAGCCGCAGAATAATGGAACTACTAAGAAGTTTAAGAATGCAGAAAATCTGTATAATGTACTGAGCTTCAAATTAAGTAAAATATGAAACCTATGGTAAACATAACAATAGTATATGCCTTGATTTCATATCATGAAAATAGATAGACGTAATTTAACTTATAATAATAATAAATCCTTTAAAACGTATAAAATGTGAAAGGTATAAGAGGAAGAATAAGGAAAGTACATACGATTTCCGGATTTTTTTTGTTTGGTACGCATATGAAATTCGTTTTGATATTTATAATAAAATGTTACGAAAATTATTCTAGTCTCTCTTGTATTGTAACTAGTATCTGACTCAGACAGGAGAGAATACCGGAGGAAATAAAAGAAATTCAATTAACCGCATGGAGTAGCGAAGGGAAAATTACATGGAGGCACGCATACAAAGGTTCATTTAGTCCGAGATTAATACCTCCCACTGGGTATACTGTTGCTAAAATATGTACGTGGCTGCCGTGATAAGAGCTCATAGTTACACACTCATGAACTCAATAAATTCCGAAAGTACATATACTTCCTGTTTCATCGCATAATTTAAATGAAAATCCAAAACGCGAATTCTAGTGGTCGAGAATTTTGAATGAACATTTGTTTGGACTTGTGGAATCTCGTCATGATTTCCAAAACTCGAGTGTGCTTGTAAATATTAATTTTCATTCGTTTTAATTGCCATTCTGGTAAATATTTCACGGAAAAGATAATTCGTGTATCAGATTGGAGTTTAATGCAGAAATTATTTAAAAAGGTCCCGTCGGTGATGAACATTCATGTGCGGAAATTAAAATTGAAGAATATTTTGAGTGCATCAAATACTCAGAAATTCAAGAGAAATTCGCCAATTATACACATGATTTATCACTCTACTGTCAAAAATTAAACCAAGTCACATTCTTTGCTTTTTCCTTCTTTTAATCCGGACACCTCCATTGAATGAGACAGCATTTCCTCTAAAAATTAAATACTTCAAAATATGAAAAGATCTTATCTGTATCACCGATTTTGGGTACCGACCGAATTCTATAAGAAAATATAAGGGTTAATTAAATGAGGAATCGCCAAAACCTACTGTCGGAAATACTGAAATTAAACTCATACTGTACTTCTTCAGTTTCAAACATTTTTAGCTTATAATGGCACGATACGATTTAAGAATTTTAGAGTCAAGTACACTCTAAACGAAGCTAATATTTTTTTATTTTTACTTATTGATCAAATAACTTATTTTTTAGTCAGAAATTTGCACCTAAAGGCACTCTAACACTTTTATAAGGTTGCTGAGAACTTAAATGGCTCGTAAAAGAAGAAAATTTTCTCTATTTAAGTAGCAAGAATAAAATGCAGGTACAGAGGCATGGCCGGTCAGATTATAACTTGTCTCATATGAAATATGAATACATAGCTATTTTTATTTAAATCCGCCTACCCCTCTATTCTCTAACATCTCACGGAAGCGAATTACCAAAAAAATACATAAAATTTACATCACTAATATTGAGATAGCCTTCTAGGGAAGGAATTAACTGTATATAGTATTTAATCTAATATTTCGTCTTGTTTGTCGAAGTGGAATGTAAGGTATACTGCAGGTATTTAATATTGTTTGTATGTACGATACGTGCCTTCCAGCTGGATGGAACAAAAAATACGCACTTTATCTACAGTATACACTTCATCCAGTATTTAATGCAGATGCGCATGCAGATAAAACTGACTGAATCAAAATAATCACTTACAGTGTGTCCCATAAAACGTCCCTCCGTAGGTACCGGAACCCAGCAGAGCGGTGGTCTCTGAAATATCCCTCATGCCCTGTATTGGATAAAAAATAAATATTTTTTGAGTGGCACTATTTATTTATATTTAATTTTATGTGAGTGAGAATATTCAATGAAAATATTTGTAATATTTTTATTTATATATTTGATTTCCTCACTTACAAGCATTTATTTTACTTATTATCGACATACAATGAATATACGTGAACACACTGGCGATGAACCAGTAATTTGGCAAAGTACTACAGTTTGAAATGCTTTAGAATTTCAATTTCTTTTCTCCGACCGGTTGTTCAACCCAGCTCCTCGACGTATCAATCAGGCCGCATCGTAATTGCAACGAGAACAAACAGCCATTTAGTAAAACGCTCATATTTTTCAAGCTAATCGCGCGGCTCTTTTTCGAAGCAGCACTTATTGCGAACGGCAACCAGAGACGCGATATTTCATCACCGTGAATGGTCAAATCGTTCCAGAACCTCGACTCTCAAATAAGTAATCTCTTTTACGTCGACCCCTTCACGAGCAGATTTAAGTCTAGTCGACGCCAACGGATTCTGGATCAAACTCCCCGATCCATCCATTCCATCCCCTTGACTCCGTGCGCACCCTCAAACTTGCTAGATCGAACCCATTTCACCGTGTCCCTATCCGAAACTAATAAAGTAAAAACAAAGGATTTTTATTCCGTCAGAGGCGTGCTCTGCCTTAAATTTCTCCCCAAACTACCTCTCTTTGGTTTTACTCCGGACGTTATATATTTATTCGTTTATTTTTTCGACTCCCTTTCGGTTGGTGGGATGGAGCGATAATTCCACTTTCGTAGTGACGTTAAGATACCTCTGGTCGGATCCAATTAGGTTTCTACGTACTACGCCCACTCCCTCTCTTACCAACTTCTCTCCCTCTAAACTTCTCTTGTATTCCCTTCCACTGGTCACTGCCTCTCTTCCCATATTCCGCCATTCATTTCTCTTCTCCGCTTTTACCCTTTTACCGAAAGGAAACGAAATTTTTTTCTTTCGCAGGTCGTTCGATCGTTTCCTTTTTCCTCGCTGGAATTGCATCATTTGTTAGAATTGGAGATCGATCTGTTCTGAGGGCAAACAAATGTCTTGGGTGGAGTGGGAGACAGCGGTTCCTTAATTTGGCAAAATTCCTCTGATAAAGGATAACATGGGCCCCTTCTTATTTATTTCCTTTCGCTCGAATCTTTTTTTCGACGCTATGGTAATTATTTCTCGGAACTCTGCTTGCGACACGAAGGTTAAGGCTATATCTCTGTGTCGATAGAATCAGCCTGATAACCCCATCGAACATGTTTTATCTTGCGTGCTCTCGGAATCATGTCTTCCGCTCGTTTATCAATCAACTCTCTGAGGTAAAAGAAAATTTGCTAAATAGATTCGTTTTTTTTACGTAATGCTTACCTCAAACTTTGAAGCAGAATACTAAAATAAGGTTGGAAATTTGAAGCTAAAAGCATCTCGAAAATCAGGAATTAAAATTTTACATGCCTTGCATACTGTTTTCTCAAAAGGAAAAATATTATTATCCTTATACATAATATTCGTGTGCTATTAATCTTATCTTATAGCTTCTACAACACAAGAAAACGTAATCCTTTTGTTTTCTTGATAATTGAAGGATTGATATTTCTTTGATTTCGGCAGAAGTAAAGATATAATTGAGTCAGAAGTAAAAATTATGTACATTAAATGAGCGTTGGATGCCAATTTTACTTAATTGAATTTATATATCACTTCCATTCGTGCATTTTTTCGTATTGTAGTTAACAGTTATTTCCTTTCGATGTATTTCATTATTAACGCAGTTTCGCAATTCATAATTATGTATTTATTGGCTCTAATTTAGTCTTGAAAAATGCTAGTAAATATTTAAGTGCCGATTTCTAATATATCACTGCTACCGCATGAAGATAAACTATTTACCATCATGAATTGGCATAAAATATGCCAAATCAAGCGCAACTGGATGACTACCACCATTATCCTTCGGCGCATTTCTTATTCTCACCATAAGATGCGATTTCCTTTCTTTATCACATATTGTGTAAATTATTAAATCAGTTGTATCAGTTGGTACTTTTTTAATAATATCAGAATAAAATGGATGATGATTCTTTACTGAGACTGTCAGCAATGGATGCGTATTAAATTTCGCTCAATTCGAAGAAGTATCAAAAGCAAGATCTTTTCGGGACGAATAAAAATGAAAGCCATCTCAAAGAAAGAAACCATCAAAAACACGCCACCCCATCACATCCCAATCCTCATCTATAATTCAGCAGACAATATTTACTCGGAGGGAAATCGGCGGATTCTCCAGACAAGAAATAAAACGCAATATTTCTCCGGTTGTTCCACCAACGAAAGATAACAGTGATTTCTCCCTTTCTCACCCTCGAAAATCTCTCTTAGGGAGTCAATCCCTTTCAAACATCTCCGGGAAATCACAATGCTCTCCCCCATACTCCGTTTTAAACGTTCCTTTCTTCCAGATGGCGTCTTAAACTCCATAACCCCTCCATCTGTCCCATTATAGAGCATCGCTAGGGATAATAGGAGGGAAGGCGGAGAGATGGCCAAGGTTGCAGGGGAAGGCCTTATGTGATACTTTCCCGCCCGCGGCGTCCCCAAGACCTTATTAGCGTAGCAACGGAGACAAGAGAGAGAAACCGAAGTGCTAAATTAGGCCCTCGTTAGGTGGGCATCTCTCTTTTCCATCTCTCTGTGGCCTCAACACCGGTTTCCCCCGCAGCAACGCCACCGCAGCCGTCAACTATCGCTTTGCTACCCAAATTTCGCTTTCGCTCGACACCGCAGCGCGGAATCTGATTCTCGCTCTTATCTATCCCGCCGCCTTTCACTTGGATTCTGCTCCATTCCTATTCATTTTCTCTCCTCCTTAACGCCTTCCTATTTTTAGTGAGAATTTTGTGCGTTACTCCGTCCCCGAACTTTACTCAACAGAAATTCTATGTTTTTCCCCATACATCTCCTATAATTGACAAGATCGCTACACGTGCCTGCCTCATCTTTCATACGAGGTTCCTTCTCAACAAATTGCATTTCAACTGTGACGCTGCAGAGACTTGCCTCTTGGGATATTCCTTCCATTACAATATTTATACCTAACTAATAGTAACAGGGTTTCGTTAACAATTTTTAGATGATTGACATTTTATTAGAATATCCATGTATACATATTCATAAGAGGAATTTTCGATTATTCTCACGAATTCTAGACTTAAAATTGAACAGTTATTCCATCACGTTAGGTTGTTAATCAATCTTTTTGTCAGAAAGTATGAGCCAGAGATGATTAAGACGGATAAATTCAGACAAAATCCAAGGCGAAACAAAGATCGTACCAAAGGTACTAGATTTTGGAGAACCTTGCCTTAACTATTATCCAAGAATTAACGCAGATAGAATTATACATATCGATATCCACTCAACACACAAAGATATATTAAACAAGCTTATTAAAGAATCATAAATTTCCCAATATGTACTTTTCTTTTAGGATATATACGTCAACAAAAAAATAATTGTTATAAAGCAAAGCTTGGATTCCATTCAACGAGCTTTCAATAAGCGTCATGTCTGATGTAAGCTATCCTACAATTAGAAGGTGATTTTTCATTTCTCATATAAGAGGTGAAACGTGAAAGAATTTAAACGACGTACAAGTTATTGACATTCTAATTTGCGGTTCTTCAAAGAATTCTCTTCATTCAAAAAGAATATTCATAATACGCATACCTGACAAAAAGATACCCATCACTTTCCGGCTACACAACTTTATTAAAGCGCGGTATACAATTTGAGTCGTATAATTATGCTTAGAAAATCGTTTGAATACATTATGAATGCAAGAGTTGGTATCACTAACGGATTTGCTGTTAGTTCACATGTGACCACGAGCTGAGGTTGCAGATGCCTTTCATAAGTGCGCTCGTAGAACAGCTGCCGTAGAAAAAAACCTCTATAATTTTCGGGTCGGTAAGGTGTGAATAATCGATGGGAAGGCCTATCGCCCGAAGGAATCTTTCTCGTTGACGTTCTAATCCACAAATCAGTCCATGCGTGAGGATTGTTCTCCAACGCCAAATTATACATTTGAGAGTGGTTAAAATAAGCCTCGAATTACTTTCCTAAAAAGTCAAATAAGGCCGATAACTAAGCCGTTTAAATTCGTCTCGCATAAGGGAACGACCGCCGACGCATTCGTCTCGAAGAACAAAAAAAGTTTGCGGCGAGAGAAATGCATCAGAAGAACTAGCGTTGTCACTCCGCCTCGACTAAAAGCTTCATGTAGACAAATTCCTTCTGCTCGATATCCGGACGTCTCTAGTACTAAAAAGCGCTGCAAGGGGGCGCATGCGCCTGGCAAACGTCAAGCGGAAGAACGTCTTGCGGTCGCCTCGAGAAATCGCTTTCAAGAAACCAAATGCCATTCCAAAAGGAGAGAAGGATGCTAAAACATACTTCTAGTACTTCGTGAGAAAGATGAAAGAGTTTGAAACCCACAATTTTTCAGAGCCGAAAGGGAGGAGGAGGAGTTGATACGAGAAGGGAAACAAAATTTGGGGTTTGGATTCGTGAAAAGTGATTCTCAGTCTGAGGGCTGCCTCAGAATTTAACAAGAACATCGGGTCTCGCCTTGCGCATTCAAAAACTCAATAAAAATACTGGTGTATACATGTACTAAATTCTGTTTATCCGTAAATACTGCCGATAAATCCGTGCCTCTAATTTCCGCATTTGACATGATATCAGCCTTTCGTAGTTCATTTTGAAACTACTATTAATAAGTGCATATAATAAATTAAGTGCAATATAGTAAATTTAAATATAAGAGGTTATTCACACTAAATATAAAAGGGAAAAGGTATCTCGAAATGTAAAATTGGGAGCCTTGTTTATAGGGTAAGGAAATAGTTACAGAATGTGAGTAAACTTTCAGAACTCGTATAAACACAGAGAAGATATTCTTATTTCCGTATCTCAAAACAAAATCATTGTTTCATTGAATAAACTTACAGAAGAATACAAAAATTCTGCACGATAAAATTTCATTATCACCCAAATAATATCTCACATTCCTCAGAATGTATTACTAATTTGATTTGTGAAGAAGAATTAATTTTTATAGCTAAAGAATTTCATAATACGTTTATATCTGTAAAAATAAATTGCAATCATATTAACATTATTCTATTGAATTGAAAATGCATTTAATTGGACACACAATTATTCTTCACAATTGAATTATTTAGGGAGAGGCAAGTTTAAATAATAAATAAGTACTGGTAAAGTATGCTTACCACTGTATCTGTGTACGACTGTATAGGGTGTAACTTCTTGAAATGAGAATATCAAAGTTAGTAGCGTCATTAATGTTCTCATTTATGAATATACGAAATTTCGTATCCATATTTTCAAAACAAAAAACTAGAAAATCATAAACTAATTCATTCGTTTGAAGATATAAATTTACTTTCAACAAATAAGAATGTTCCGACTTCCGGATAGCCAAATGGGTAAGGTTTGCATATAATGAAAGCTGTCTCGCGTTTGATTCTCGTACGGGGTTCATGTACAAAATCACTTCATCTGTCGAATCACTATTAAAAACTACTACAACATTTAAAATATACCAGTATATTAAAATTTCATATATCTCTAGGACCTTTTCAAAGCCAAAGTCATTACTTTTCTTAGTATCAAACGATTTAGACTACCGTGAATTCATTACTAATTCCATCCGAATCATCATATCATACATTGTACTAGAAACATCCTACTGTTACCTTCGTTCATTGAGATTTCAATCAATCGAGTCTCATTGACTTGAATTTAATAAGCCTCGCTCCTTATCTCGTTTTGAAATCTATAACTAGCATGAGAACGGGAAATCGGGGAAGAAGAAGAAATACTCCGTCGAAGTTCTAAATAAATTCGTAGGTTGAGAAACTGTTACTTGTAAGTGACAGCAGAGAGAGAGAGGGTTCCTCTCCCAGCCCACTTTCGCTCCATTTCAAGATGTCGCTCTTCTTCTAATCCATTGCTTCTTAGGTCACCCGCTGAGCGCTTGTGGGCCCACTCCTCGCTTATACTCACCTCCCACCCACTCACTCACTACATTCAGACCCTATCTAAATCTCGCCCGACTAAAGCGGAGATATTTTGTCTAACTTAAGAGAAGAGACCAAATCCCTAAAGGGAAATTTTTCGCATCAATAACCTTTGAAACTTGTAAATTATACAACAGTTCACCATCCGATAATAGCTATATCAACACACTTAAATAAAAATAATTTTAATTGTCATTGAACGACGTTATCTCGATTCTGAATAAATGAATAATTGAGACATACTATTTGTGAGACTAAAATCTTAAAAGTGTGCCATTTTATATTTTATACAAATATTAAAAAAATAATTCCAACTGATCCGCTGGAATAAAATTTCGTGATTGACTTCTTACTTTCCAAAGTATGCCTTGAAATGTAGGATTTCTTTTGTATAAAAAACATCACTGCACATACAGAATCTTGTAAAGCAAATTAAACCTCAGAATTAAAGATGAGGTGAGGTGATGGAGCATGGACGGATGTTAATCGAATCAATAAAACGGAGGCAAATGAATTAGGCGATTCAGTATTACAGACGGGTTTATTTTGCTAAAATATGTAATTTTAAATAGAAAGAAGAGAAACGATAGAAGGAGGACGATGGCAAAAGCTGAAATTCCATGCTGAAAACAATAATGTGTAAGGGAGACTTTATAGAGTCACAAAATCAAGAAATACATGAACAAATTTGCAGTTTCTCTTCAGACGTTAAGAGGGAGCGAAGTTCGAAACTATCTATTGTAGGATATTTCCCTGATATTTTAATCGTGTACAGAGTCCATAACAATTTAGTACCTAGAAAAACAAAAATATTACATTTTACATAGGAAGGGGTTATTTTTCAAAGTTATGGGCTTTAATAAAGGAAAAGTTAGGGTGCTTGAGATGCATGCATGCGTATTGTGCGGTAGAGGACAGATTTCATGCTTTCAAAAAATCACAATAATAGTTGTGACTTATACGAATTATAGAGATTAATTTTACTCTGCAAAATTACTTGGAAACAAGAACCGGAGAGCATATTTTCATGAGCGTATTATGATTAAATCGTAAAGAGTAACATGAGAATAACCAACATTAAAGTTATACAGCTGAAATCGATTCAAAAAGAAAAGAGACAAAGACTCGCCTAACGATGGAAAAACAGGATAGCCATTGTGACGAAATAATACAGCAATTATTTTTACCTCGCAATGGACAACAAATGTCACATTTCCAAATTACTCACATCCTTCGCGCTAATGCTTCCCCTTTTATTCTCGTCCTACCCTTTTGTTCTCTCCTCGAGTATTGTGTAAATCTTTCATCAGCACAAGCGCTTCTCTTTTTCCATTCCTATCGAAACAACGACCCAATTTCTTCAGCCCGTCATTCACTCCCATTGTTTCGCTCATTTACCTCAAATTCCATCCTTTTTTCCTGCCACTGCTCCCTTCCTTATCTTTCAGGCATCGTCTCCGCCGCGTATACACGTACGCGCACCCCACCCAAACCCTTTTTCGGAGGCTCCCTTGCAAGGCGTGGAGCAACCCTTTCTTAGAGGAATTCCTTCTATTCTTATCCTTCTATCCTTTTCTTCACTATCTTCTATCCCTCTTCCTATACTTCTCCCTCCCATTTTTCATATTTGTATGTGGTATAGGAGAACAGACTTGCTCCTTTCCTCATCAGAAAGCTGACTAGGTAACGTTAGTGATGTTTGTTCACAAAATTCCTAATGTTTTTATATCCATTTATTTTATCTTTCAACTCCGCCGAATAGAAAGTAAATGAAAGAATCTTTCTCCTATAAAATAATTTAATCAGTAAGGCTACAGTTGATTTTACAATATTTTTAGGATATCAAGGCTAGGTAAGAGAGACTGTCCATTTTCTTTGCGTTAAAAGAGGGAATAAAATAAGCAAGACTGGTCGAAAGAGAGGATAGGCGTTATCAATATAATCTTATGTATTTATATGATGAATGAAAACCTCATGTTCCAGTGATTTTATGACAGGAAACATCGAAGATTAACGCATAATCAAAATAATATATCAGTAAACGTATGCTTAAGTATTACTAAAAGTATTACAAGTGTGAATGATGAATTTTTGGATTCCTAAAGGATTTGGAAGGGAAGTTTTTACCCACTTTTAGACCCTATTTATTCAAATTGGAAGAGGTTTAATTCAATTTTAACGTGCCAAGTCAGTTAACATATATGTAACAATGAGCGTCGTCTAAATTGCAAGGGGATTAAATAGCGAAAACCAAATATTTTATTTGAATCGTTTCATTTGCGTTCAGTGAGTATCATAGAATGTTTTTTTTTAATTTCCTATTTTATTCCATATATATTCAATTGTACTTCTCAGAATTAATTTAATTACTCTTTTAACTAATTACCTCCATCAGAAATCTTCTAACGATTCCAATGAATCAAACCGAGTCGTTCGTTTCCTCCTTTTTCCGGTATCCATCTATTTTCCAATCCAATAATTATCCCTTTTCTACTCTCCTTCCCCAATCCTCTCCCTCTTCTCTCTTCCCGTGTTCGAGTGTACGTGTGAGGCTTAAGACGACGGAAATCCATCAACGTGCGCCGTGTTTCGACTAACCGCCGCCGCCTCCACTCCAAACGCCCTTCACCACACCCTCCCTTCGCCTCCCACTGCTAACCATCCTTTTATTAATCGTCTATCTGGACGTTTAAGAAAATTAAGGGCATGTCACTATCGGATACAATGTCTTAGATAAAGGCTTTTATCTCTTACTGTTTCTTTTAACACGTTGAGGTTAGGCTGAAATATATCCGAAAATAGAAGCTTAACTTCTCGTTGTTGTGACCTTTTTGGGGATGTGGGCATCACAAATCAAAATTTAAAATAATTATCGAAGTGAATTAATGGCGAAGCAAATCTCTACAACGGAATATTTTTCAGAAATAATATACTAAATGCAAATCTCATCGTATCGTTACAGATAGCTGGCAAAAGGAGTAAAACGTCTTCAGCGTTAACTAGAGTTATTCCAGGTAATACATTGATTGGTGTATGGAGTTACACAATTTAAGTAAATCTAACGATTATAAAAGTAAAACTTATTACTATCAAATGTTTTCCTTTGTAATTTGATGATTATATTGATTTATATTTAAATATCTTTAATTAATTGAAATTTTTAAGTTGATCTACATATATGCCAAGATGAACTACAATATTCAGTTGAATGATCCTCTCTTTTTCAACATTATTTACTGAGTCTAGCGACGTAAGATTCTGTGCCAGAAGGACATTCTGAATGTAGGCAGTTCACATATAGTATCATAAAAATTACTTAATACCATTCTCAAAAGAATTATTGTAAACCTATCTTGAGAGTTTATAAGAATTATTTCCTGATGATGTTAGTATTTTATCCTAAACAACAGCTTCCGTTTACAAGGTGATTCGATAGCAATCAATATCACGCGTTGGAATCTGAGTAAGCCCTTTCACTCCACTCGAGGTCAGAGGATTTTCCTAATTAATGAATTGGTTCGAATTCCGTCTTCTCCGTCGGAAAGGGAAACACAAAATGGAAAAGATGCACGGACGGAAACAACCGTGAAAAACAGGGGCACCAATTAGAATTTTTTCATTTCCTCGGGCTGTGAACGGTCCTTTCCATCGCTAGGGAAAGGACAGCAAGAAGAAGATTCAGGGAAAGGAAGAGGAATGGATATTGGGACGGAGGGAAGAAGAAAGGACGAAATAGGGTAGTAAGGCGCTGGCGGTCGGTCACGCTCACAATTACAGTCTCCTGCAGAAGTGCCTCCACGCATACGCCTTCCGGAAGGAGCAGAGCTCCCTTTGGCCACCTCATCCATCAGCACTCGACAGACGTGCCTTCACGCTCTCGAACCGCAATAACAAGGCGCACGGGGACCCACGCCCACCAAGGAAACCCGCCCATCCTCAGCTGCTTTGTCTATTCGTCGCACTTTGCACCCATAGTGTTACACGCCGTCGTAAGATTCAATTCACTCCACAGGGATCGAGTTTTTTTTCCGGGAAAAGAAACGGGGAACGCACGAGCCTACTTTGGGCGGTAGCTAGAAATGCTATTTCTTTGACATGACTAGTTTTACAGATGAGTGGAGAAATGGGTAATGTTTCTTTACTTAAATACGTTGTTTTTATTTAATGTTCAAACCAACTTTACATAGCACACATCATACATACACACAGACGAAAGGACGGAGGTAGAAATTTGCCAACTGAGGGGTGATTATGCGGGAATTTTACAATTTCATTAGGAATTCGCCTCCAATTAACTTATGAAATGCTATTCTGTCGTGATTAAGGTAGTACAGTAAGGAGTATTGCATTATACAACTGCAAAAAAAAAGACTTCGAGGAGGAGAGAGGGAAAGTATGTACTTGGAAAGCTTCGAAGCATACCAATGGTGACGAGTGGAGAAGATTGGTTGGAAAGACAAGATTAGTAATAAAGATGTGTTGTAGGGGATTGGAAAAGAAAGAAGTAATGGTGTAGTAATTAAGTAAAAAATAATGTACAAAAATGAAAAATAGAAGGGAAGAATGGAAGAGGCGCAGAATGTTGATGGATATAAATGAGGGAGGGAATTATGCAGAGATGAAGAAAGCCGCTCAAAAGAAAATGTTGTGGAGATAATTCACAATGATTTATAAAAATACTACTTATAATTTGATATTTTTATTTCTTGGCGAAGTTAAGCAACTGAGTTATATGCCATGCACTTTTATTTATTATATGAAAAATTCAAATTTTAACTCTCATAATAAGAGGTTCCTCCGACCTGGTCTTGGCTCTCAGCTACTGATAACTTAAATCCGCTTCTGAGAAGGTTGACGATTTATTTTATCAATTCTGTTTTTATATTTTCTAGTATTTTACTTTACTGCCAATCCTACGGCAGTATTACTACAATATACCAGAAAACTAAATTTAAGCGTTGGTTTTCGCTTCCTTTTAATTCCATGGCTCTGCGTTTGAGAGTAACTCAGTGTCGTCATTACTCTTTGGACGTTTTGTTAAAATACTTCCTCCGTAGTCGGGCAAACTTCGAGAATTGTTGATTACGCTGCGTTACCTATAACCTTGTAAAGTAAGTAAACACTCTCGTAATACAATCACTATTGTGTCAATTAGTAAAACCATTTCCTTGGGGATCGGGCGGATCTTAGGTAGAGGACTTGAATGCCTTAAGGATTTGAAGACAAGTACACCCTTGGGATTTGATTGCCACAGTACGCTAGATGCACGATAAGCTTTAGGGGAATAGCCGTGCAACTGAAAATTTTTCAGAAATTATTTAAACTTCGCTTTCTCTTTAAGTGCATTAGATAAATAAGAAAATAATATATTATCTGTGAAATGGCGAAGGATTTCAACGATTAACTTAAATTACTACTAATGGATATCTACATAGTTAAACCCACTTTGGTTGATATTTTATCTATCAAATGATAATTGTTTTGCGGTGTTCATTAGACACAAATTTCGTATATAAAGAGAGCGGCTTAAAAACTAAGTATGAACAATCTTCAGCGATAAAGCCAAAATAAATTCACTTTATCTTCAATATAGCTTTCGGTAGGGAAATTAAAAATTTTTATGATTAGCAGCGAAAAAAATGTTCAATCAGAGAATTAGTCGAGAAATAAATTTGAGAAACTTCAATAAACATTTCAAATCATAAAATCACAGCTTTTTATACCTGTGATTGGAGGCTTCGCTGTAATTAGAGAGGGCAGAATAATAGTACTAAGAAAAAATTGGGCTACACCATTTTCTAATGCATTCTAATTAAGATTTTAATATATGGATTTTAATCTATGGAAACCATTCCATTATTTTTTGATTTTGAATAACTTTCACCTATATATTCACTTATTCGAGTGAATCACACTCTAATCACTCACACTAATCACTCGTAATTCACCTATAATGACATTCACCTCACTTTTAGTCTTAGATTGACTCTGACCTATTCGAATCCACCAATTTCAAGTTCCAGGCTAAAAGACAAGCAGGACGTGCTTTGCACGATCGACTTCGGAATGTTTGGGAAGATGGGGACAAGACATCCCAAGAGAGAGAGAGAATGCACGAAGGACTGACACATTGGCTTGCAGAAAATTCCCATTATAGGAGTCATGCGAAGGGCAGCGCCATCGAGTGCGCTTATTCAGCACTACCGTGACCGTCTAGGGATCTTAAACACTCGCTTCGACGAGGTTAACTTGGGATTTTTGTTGTATTCCTAGTATGCTGACAATGCACCATTGTTCATAGAATACGCAGCACATAAAACCAATGGCCAGAACCATTTTATTTCTGCAGCACGAATGTTTGGGAGCAAAAAGAAACTAACGCTATGAGCTGAATCGTCTTCTTTCCTTTGAATATTTTTTGGCCCGATATCGTTGTGTGCAGTGAAGGGTGTTACATGCTTTAGTTACACGCTACAAGAATCGCACTTAGCTGAAAATTCGGAAATTGCCGAATAGTCAAGAGCGATAAGGTAATATTAATGGAATAATCACCTTAGAATTATTTACTCAGCATAATCAAAGTTATAAACAAGGAGAATGTTTACATAGAATATTTACGGATAATACGAATCTGCATTTTGTTGAGAATATTGAGATACTCAATATAGCGTTTCTTGAATTTCATAATAACTTCGTTATTTATACTGAATAATTAACTGAGGTAAACAATTTAGCTTCCAAATTAAGAAAAATAGAATTTGACAGTAGGCTGAAGGTTGTAGCTCATTTGATTTTCTGATCCAAGAGAAATTACTTTTTTGCGAATTTAGCTTTACTATCAGTCTAATTGAATCATAAAAAAGACGTATGAAAATAACTTACGTTCTCTGATCTGCAATTAGTAACGTTTTACGTCTTATGCGAGCTATGAAAATGAAATAACAGCAATCACTTTCACTGAGGGATGAAATACCGTTGGGAGGAGAAGGATCAGACATTCCGGGGTGCCATCCGCAACCAATCGCTGTCAACATAGAAGGATCAGTTTCCCCGATTCATATCTAAATGACATTTTCTTAATGACTTAGATCAAGGTCGGACGTCTGAAATAACATTTTTAAAGCTGAGGCCAATAAAATATTTAAGAAATACAAGTAGTACGGAGCATCTGTGCGGCTTAAGCGTTCTTTCGATCAAAAAATAATAATTTTAATGATTAAAAATACGATCATCAATGATCACTTGGCATGATTGTCAAACGGACGAGTTATAAGAAGATTATGAGCGGTTTAAATAATTGGAAATAGAGAAGATAGTACGAAACTTAAAGGTTAATTTAAAGTGATACTTACGTGTGTTAATGATGCTCCAAGTCAGCAAGATGCGAGTGTTTCCATTCCGGCCCATCTTCAGGTGCGGGTCACGAAACTATGAAAATCTTCCTCTCCTCAATCCTTCAAAATGACAGCCATTCCTAATCAATAGTGTTCACTTTTTGTTCATATTTTTGGCAGTAAACAATTTTTTCTCGAAAAATACTCAGACAACGTGTTCGAAGAGCACTTTTTCTGCTTTCATGAACTCTTAGCTTAGGTATCACTTCAGAAAATCGAAGTTATTGCTCTTTTGACGTTTCTATTATGAAAGTTAAAAGAAATGATGACAAAAGAAGAAGAAGAAGAAGAAAGAATGACTTAATGGTGCAGAAATAAAAATCACAGCGTGCCACTTGTTGTTGATGTCACATGGCCTTTCCATTAGTGTTGTAGAAGGTCAAAGTTAACCACGTCAACTCGTGTATAACATGAATTTCATCGAAAACACGAATAAATAACAACACTTTTTAAACTTCTGCATAAGAGGTTAAAGGCATGATCAAGGTTTCATTGCGGTGCAACATCATTACTCTCAAACTCCTGAAACGATTCGCTTCCATTCTATCCGTCCATACTCCATTTTCGTTTGGTTTATTTTATTTCAGTTATAGTCTTTGCCCAGTCATGATCTTTCCGCTTCATTGCTTTCAAACTTCTTAACCTGTCTCACGAGCAAAGTATTGGATAACGTAGTTGCGCTGCTTGAAGGCCACACTCCGATTCGTTTGAGCTCCAAATCCAAACAAGTTTGAAAAAACGAGTTCGCATCTAAACGCCTGAAATAGAAAAAGAAATAGAAAGATCAAATTTTGAACTATAGTATTTGTCAGCACTCTAATAATATAGCTAAATTTGACCCCCCATCAGGGGTAGGTCCGAAGATGATTGATGACTTTTCATAACTCTAATTTACCTTACTTTAGACGCTAAGCTTTCAACAAACACTTACTGATTTTATTCTATGATTGTGCACATACACTGCCATGCAGTAACTACGACAAAATAACATTGGTATCTCCTTTCATAGAATTAAGACTATTATTAAATTAGCATTGATATATGGAATTAAAACCGCTACATGAACAAACCATATTTCTCAGACAAGTAGAAAGGAAATTTTGAATGGAAAACATATTACTTTCCAAAAATTCCTAGCTGCGTCAACATTACTTTATTTCCAATATATACATATCCTTATGTAATCAGAAAAGTATCGCCAACAAGTGACATAAATGAAATGCTCGTGGAACGAGTAAAACAATGAGCTTGAAGTTATACATCCCATTATGTGTGGACATAAACTTGAACAGTTGTGATACATTACTTACAGTAGAACCGTGTTTAGTTCGATTTTTAGGTAAGCATTGCGATAGTGATCAAGTTAATCGAGAAGCAATAGGGCAAAATGCGACAACCGAAAAATATGATAATTTATTGTTTTTTCTCTGATGTCACTCTCTAATTTCAAAAGCACCTCAAATAAAGAACGACGTCCTCATTTTTGCATACCCTCCGCATCCTCATAGCATATTATAATATCCTTAACTCGTATATCTCAATCTCCTAACCTCAATCCATTATAACTTCACCACACTTCTCCAACTCTATATCCCTGTGGGCCAACTCATCAGCGGATTTTTTCCCGGCGCCACCTAATCTCGCTCCGTCTTCTCCCGAACTTCTCCTCCAATATCCTTCGCTTCCAACCCCTTTCACCCACACTAAAGCCCTTCGGAGACCCATCAATCTTGCAACCCGCGTCCGGTGACTTCCTCCCCCCTATCCCCTTGTCCGGTTCGATGGGGTGGGTGTCGGCGAGTCCGGAAGACATTAAGGGAGGAAAGAGGACATAGACTACCCTTGCGAGTTGTCCATTCCTACGTAAGGGGTGGCGGAGTCCTTATCTCAAACCGGATATGGAGCCAGTATACACGCCCCCTTCCGAAAACGCTCGAATTCGCGTTGAGAGCTGTAGTCTTCGGAAACTACGGTTCGAGATAACACCTAGAATTTACGCGTTACATTAGGGTCGACGTACCCGATTAAGCGTATAATGGTTGAAAGGGACATAAATGAGGTATGAACGCATATTCGCCGATTCGGTCTCTGAATGTTGGCGGTTCTCACCGGCGATACAGACGGTACAATCGGAATTGCGGCATTTGTGATTTCTGGCTCACCAGTTTTCCTTCCGAAATTTCATCTTTTAGGTTATCCTCTTTCTTATGTTATCAAAAGTTGTAATGTGATATACTAGATGTAATACATAAATAATTAAATTATTACTGTCCTACTCTTCTAAGAATAAATCAAAAAAAAGAATGGCAATACAGATAATGATATGAAAGGAAAATGTGTAATTGTGTTAAAAATGCTCTTTCTGATTTTCTATCATCAAAGCAAAGAAATTAGATGGTAAAATTATTAGAGCAAGCACCGAATGGAATTTATGTACTGTAAAACAAGCTTACCTAAAGCTCTTAGAATTTCTTTGTAAGACTTTTTTATTTTTGGTCTTCTATCAGAACTTAAACTTCCTTAGAAATACGAATTTTCAATAACGAAAGGTTTAAGTGTCTTCCAACTTCGGAAATCAAAACACAATCAGGATACCGAACCGTAATATTTTTCGTTCCAGTCACTGTTACATCTGAATGTTTGTTTCATTACTTTATAGTTTCTTGCTTTACTTCATTTCCATTACACTAAATTGAATTATTGCCCGATGAATATCCACCTTAGAGGAATTTGTAGTTGAATTAATAATGTTGGCAAAGAATTTTGTAGAAGAATCTTATTTTATTCTCCGCGTAGAATTCGTGAAGATAAAACGTAAGTTATTTAATCGACGCCTATAAGAAATTAGAGAAGTGCATCGGTTGGATTATAATATAACGAAAGTCTTTAGTAAATTTTTATTCGAAGATAATTGTCTAATTTTGCGGGTAAATGTGTGTATAAATAAGTAAGAGAGACAAAAAGATCAGTAACTTTGAAAAACCCCGTAAATAAGTAATCGAAATTGAATACGAAATGAATGGAAAATGTTAATATAATTATATTTTCATATACTAAATGAGAATAAATAAGTTATTACCGTTTATTTTGCAGAATTTTTCATTAATATCATATTCGATACAATCAGGAAAGATTTTCTAAGTCAATCGATTCTCAGGGAAACAATTAGATACAATGCAGCAATGGTAATAAAAATAATAATTCGAGGATAACTTAGATAAACATTCTTTCGTTTTTATTCCAAAGCAAATTGTCATGTCTTATTGCTGCTGAATCGCATTTAAGAACTATCTGCAATAATGTATATTCCAATCTTCTTCCCTCGCTAGAGAGCCTCAACTAATTTAAGACACCACTCAAAACGAAGGGTTGAATTATTTTCACCGCCTACCAAAACTCTTCCATTCAGTCCCACCGAAAAATCTCCTCGGCGCAAACATTTTGTTACCCGATACTCGGTCCAAAAAAACCCGTCATCCTCCATTTGGAACTTCGGCGTCCCGAGACCAATACAAATAGAGCCGAAAGAGAAGACTGCCATTCTCTACTAACGATGCCCGCACGAAATCGTTTCGGCGAACGTCTCTCCGCGAGTGGGACTCTCGAGATTTGTGACACTCTCTTAACGATTCATAAATACGACCAGACTTTTACGGGCGAGAGGAGAAGCGCGTTCTTTGCCTCCTCCTGAATTACCCGGTGTTTTTAAAAAAGAGAAGTTATGGGAGATGGGAAAGGAGGCGCCCGATTTCTCCAGCCATTCACTCCGTCTTAACCCCATCTTCACCTCTTCTCCTCACTTGGTCTTATTCTGAATAATTCTCTCCCCTCCGAGGAAGAAGGAGAGCAATAAAAAGTCTATCTAAAAAAAAGACTTCAGGTGGCGCTCCTGCCTTAATTTTTTCAAATGTCCTCCGAGCGAAAAAAATAAATGGCTGAGGAGAATTTACGTTATTCAGCTGTCGTCTGAGGAAGAAAGGGAAGATGAGAGAGAGGCGGAGGAGAGGAAATGAGCAGATACTCGGAAGGAGTCTTATCTCTGAGGAAAGGAAAGGGTTTAAAAGGACGCGTATTTCTGAAGCGCATGCCGAGGGAGATGGGGAATCAAACGACCTTAATCTTAAGAGCGAAATTGAGATTTTTGAAGTACCGCCTTACTTTTTATCCAATTTAAAATTTTAATTAAAGATACATGTACGCGACGGAAAAGTACCAGATGATAATGAAGATACTTTTCGTTGACGATAAAGTCGTGTTCGCTAACTTTTCTCCTCGGAATACTTCTGCAGTGATTGTGAAAATTCTGAAGAAATGATTATATACGAAACTTCAAGTGAAGGAAAATAAAACACTATCTAGAACGGAAAAATATCGATACAGGCGTTCCCGATTAGAAATGTTGGCCAACTTTTTATCTACTCCTTGCTCCAATTCAGCTTTTTTTTCAAGTGAGCCCACAGGTCGTTTGCTGTAGTATGATGTCTATTGAACCTTGAAATAATACATGCATCGACCTGATTCTATTCAAAGACGCATATATATTTATTGCCTTTAATAAATGTAGTAAACAACTTTATCATAGAAGCTTTAGATTTTTTAATCAGGGCGCAAAATTAATTTAAACGAGATGCATTCGGAAGATTCTTTTATGAATTAAAGTAGTTAATTTTAGTTTCCATATAAGAAGATTAGATCGACACATGTAGCTTGTCAATTTCTGTAGAATATCGGAGAAATAACATTTCCTGTATAATTTGATGTGCTGGTTATATTAATTCTTAGCTCCTGCTTAGCAAAACTTTTTTTAATATTGTACTCTTGATAGAACTATGAACAAAGTGAGTTTTACGGTGGAAAAACATCTCACAAGTTAGAACTTCTACTTGTTAGAGCTGTAATGATTAAGGAAAATAAGCCCTTTAGATGAAGGTAATGGGTGAGATAGACCTCTAAGCATTAAAAATACTGGGAATACTTAGAAAAAGATATTCAAAGATGCATAAAAACTACGGAGGCACGAGCAGTAATACAGTAAGTAATAATACTATTAATGCAAAAAATATAGAATACGAATACCGGAGAAAGATATCATTATATTTTATTTATTATAACCAATCTAGAAGCTTCGCTCATATACGCCGTACTTACATACTTCACTATTCTTCATTTGCTATGCATATCTCGCCTCATCATACCATTCGCATATCGTCTTCAGCGCAAAGATACTAATGATAATAAAGAGGAATTAATCACGCGAAACACGAGTAAAGGCTGTTGAAGCTGCAAGTTGAAAACGGATGGAGGCAGATAAGAAAGGGAGAGAGCGAATAAGTGTTGCAACTGGAATCTTAGGAACGTTAATTTGCCGGAGGTCCCTCTCAGAAACCCAGTGCCCGTCACTCAATTCTCTATCCGAGGATTCGGGGCGCGAAAGGAGGGAATGGCTGTCATACGCTTCCCCGCACATGTTTACGCTCTGATCTCGCGGTAACTGTCTTCCAAAGTGCGAGAGCGATGCGTCTGCCGGGATATCACATCCTGCGAGTCTTTTCTTAAAGAAGGAGGATGAGGGTAAATGGTATGAGAAGGCGCGCTATCCTGCGTAATTCCTGCGGCCTTAGGGGCCATGTTAAGAGCGAGAGATCCTCCTCCCGATTTTAAAATTAGTCCGGAATCTGGCACCGCTGAGGAGAGCGAGGGGAAAATCTTAAGGAGTTTTTAAAAAACGGGGGTGGTTTACAGTCGCGGAAGAAACTTTATAAGTTTCGAGATGGCATTCGTTTGATGTGGGTGCCTAGTGGGGGAGAGGGAACATCCCTCGGTTTCATTCCGCCAGTAACGAGGTGCCGTATAAAGTTTAATTTGAGTCGGTGTCGCGGAACGATTTCAAGACGGGGCGAAAGTAATTACCGCTGATGAATTGAAGGATATGCTATTCGAATCTGACGGACGAAGAAAGGAAAATTAGTGGGGTTGGGCAAATGAAAACACACAAATCATAAGTAGCAACGACCCTGTGAGTTCTTGACGCAATTTGTCAAAGATGATGTGAAGAATTTTTAAGTCCTCTTTTAAGAAATATGCTCCGAGATAAATTGCCGAAAAGAAAGGAGGAATGTAATTCAATGTGACATAAAGAGGCCGCTCTGAGGTTGAGAAAAGGAAAGATTATAGGAAGCGACACTGATTTAAAGTTTTCAAAGTTATGGTTTCAGCGAAGAATTTAGACATTAATTTCTGAGAGGATTTTAAATTCGACTTCATGCTCAAAGCAACAAAATCATGAGGCCAATCGTACCACTCAAGGTTGTCGGGAATACATTCCAATCATAAAATGTTCAAATGCTGTCGAAAGATTTGCTACGTACATTTATGAAGTGTAATATTTAGTGTAATATTTATCCTGAATTGCTCACCTTTGATAATAACTGATATACATCGTGATTGGCCACTTCTACTAGATAAAGATCATAATTCAAAGAGAAGCATGTTTCGTTTCAAGATCTTACCGTGTATATTATTCTGATAAGATCTCAAGGTGAAAGCTAGTAATCATAAATCAAAAACCAGTCAGACGGCAGAGTAATTATTTATATGCAAATGACCATGTTAAGTGATACATAAATTACTTTGGCGATGTATCCCCCGGAGCGAATCACCAAAAATAAGTTTAATCATTTTCCAATCATCAAATTTTACGGCCAGATAATCGCATTCTACCAACTCATCCGATACCTCAAGCAAGACACACCATAAGCAAATAAAACATCTTCTGACGCGGGAAATATAAATGCGATGAGGAAGTAATGTGAAACCCTTCTGCCAGTCGAACCAGAATGTAATAAAAAAGATAATTTATTAAGACATTCGCTTCAGTATTCCTTCACCCAAACCACCTAATATCTTTCTTCCTTATCTCTCATTCCCCCTCGGCGGCGAAGAATTCCGTTCTTCAGAACGGCTTCTTTTGCACCCAATTCAGACTAGGATAAAAAAATACCCTTCGAACCTTGGTAGCCAGTTGCCTCAGTAGAGGGACGGAGAGGAAGGAAGAGAAAAAGCCGTCCGGTTTTAGGCTTCCCCCGAGATCTCTGCAACCCTCCGAGCCATCATTATGCACGCGGCCAAACACCCTACATCCCCTCCATCCATCCGCGATCCTCCCTTTCTTTCATTCTTCTTTGCCTCCTCATCCTTCAGACTGGCTATTACCACGATTTCCCCAGAAAAAAACCGACCAAATATATCCACGGAGATTCCGACATCCTTATTCCTCAGAAAAAAATCAACTTTTGTATCCCGGCGTCGCGCATTCTTCCACTCCTCCTTCACTTCCCGTCCCTATCCTCTTCCTTTGTGCCTCTCCAATTCAATTCTTATTTACCATTCTCCCCCTCTTCCCATTCTCTATCCTTTTCTTCGCGATTCAATGCGTTCCCCCTTCCCCCCTCGATTCTATTTTCCAAAGATTCTCTTTTCCAATTACGTATCGACAGGCCTTTTCTTCTCCTTTCCTCTCTCTCCGAGGTTTTTAAGGAAGCGGACGTCGATGGAGAGAAGTCGGGGCTTTTGGGGGGAGGAATTAAAAAGAACCTCAAAGCGAACTCATAATTACACTTTTCAATGCTAATATTGATTAATTCAAAGCCATTAAGAGCGGACTTTTTTGTCTTCCCAATCTCGGTCCGACGGCTGAAAAGAAATTTTTATTTTCTCGGTGTGCTTTGGAGAGGGGAATTGAAGAAATTGCTGCTTTGTTGCTGCTGAGAGAAAAGATGTTTGCAAGAAAGATGAGTGGAGGGACGAGATTGGAAAAAAAATCGACTTTAATTTTCTTCTAATCCATAAGGATGGCTGTTCTAGGCATAGGTTAATTAATAGGATCAGATATTTTCATTTAATTGTCAGGAGCACATGTTTAATTTAACGAATAAGTAAGAAAAATGTTTCGCTCATTGAAGCCCAAAATATCGGAATGCTCAATTTTTTCCATTGAAATATAAATATGAAAACAAATTGAGACTCAATTCGAAAGGACTATTTTAAGGATGCTATATATGTGAATATGTATCTATATTAACGGTGAAGACACTGTGGTGAATTTCTTCCGGAATTCTCTCAAAATTTCCTTAAATTCAATTTCAATTCACATATTTGACTATATGAAGCTAGGATATGTTTTTGCTAGTTCAATAACGTAGTCAAAAGAATTTATCGTCAAATACCAATCATTTCTTCGTTTAATGTTCGTCTTTCCTGGAAGTTACCCATTCAGCTACAAATATTTGTATGAAAATCCTTTCGAAATGAAATGCCTCTTTGCTGCGTTCTTATTTTTAAATTACTAATAAATTCAACATTTTTATAGCATATTCAAGAACCTCAACGGAATTACTTTATAAATCTTATGATAAAATTCATCTTTTTGTATGAACAGGACTGATTAATCAGTAGAGAAGTACTAGTTTCCCTAATTTATCTAGAATTATCTACAGCTAAAAACATCCGTGATTGAAAAACACTACTAAACCACAAAAAAATTTACAATATAATGACCCTGGTTTCGTCACTGGGCTATATCGGAGAGCGTAGTGGTGTAACGAAATAGAAATTCGTTCACATTTATAATTATCACAAGGTTAACCTTGAATCTGAATCGTTTATCTACAATTACTACATCTACATCTAATTTTCATGCATATCTAATTGAGGGATTAAACTTAATTCTGAAAGAAACTATGAAAGATGGGAGGAATGAATGAAAAGCAAAAATAAAAATAGCATTATGATTCCCTACTTTATCTTATAGCGCAGAAAATTATAGCCAACGTACGCTTACCATTTAGAAGATAAATAATAAATTACACTTATTTTAACTTCACGTATTACGGAAAGCAATTTTGAATAGTGTTAAGAAAATTTTGTTTCAACATAGCGGTAAATAACGAATTTCAAAAGAAACAGTTCCATTATTTTATTTGCATCCATTCTCGACACAAATTCAACTCCCATTTTTTATTCGACTCATTCAATTTAACCAGCAAAAATCGCGGTTAAAACATTCCCCTATTTCCACCAGCATCCAATCGCCGATCTTTTTTATATTTATTTATCTCGTCCATTTCCTTTTGATACAGTCAATGCGAGGGTCCATCCGGATGGATATGGGACCACGCCCGATCCGTGTCGTCAGAAGGGAAGGAATGGGGGAGAACGCGTAAATCGTCCCCGGAGCGCGGACTTCATCGGCTCTCCGCGAATTAACCTCCGCTCTCTCCCGCCCCAACACAAACACGACGCTTTCTCTATCTCCCTTAAAAACTTCAGTCCGATACACATCGCAGAATACAAGCGAGGCTTGACGCGGTCAAGTGAGCCGCTGGACGAATGGGGAGTGAGGAAAAGGGATGCTGATAGAGACCGATGGAGTACGTTTAGATTCCAAAGGGAAATTAAGTCGGATGAGTGGGGCGGTGTGGCGGTATTTTTTTCCAACATTGCAGGATGTTATAGAGGGGGCACAGGTAGAGAAGGGGACAAGGGAGAAATAAAAGACGAAGGAATAAATCCCATTCATCCCGTTTGAGAGTTGAACCGGGAGAAATTGAGGGGAAAAGCGGCTACCGATGTGTGTTTGTATATATAATCCCTATTTTTTCCCTCTCATGGTTTCTATATACTTCAAAGTTAATTCTGTTATAAAGGAAGACGTTTAAGTATATTCTCTAGGAGGTTCATGCTTCCACTTAGTATTTCGAACGTTGCAAATTAAAGCGAAGATCCCATCCCTTATAAAACATTAGAATTAGGAGATGTTTTATTATTGTAGAACTCTGATCGCAGTATATTAATTTCAGGAAATAATTGAATTCATAAACCGATAATAGCAACTATTATTATTATTGAGTTTTCTCTCTTTATATTCCCTAATTACTTCAGTCGTCCTATCTCATATGCAAATTAATACCAGACTTCAATAAAACGACCACGGTGAAAAACAGAATTTCATTTCATGAGCTAATTATTAAAAATTTAAGCCTATAGTAATCCAGACTTGCATTTTTAAAGTAATTCCAATGTCTAAATATAATTAATCTTTTGGTGAAAGATTGAAAGCAGAAATAAAATCTTAATCGAAATCACTTCTGATAGGTGTGATAGTTCAACAACAACTATTGCCATTTACATTTACATTTTACATTTACATTTATATGTTATCATCCAGATACATATTTGAATTCTCTTCTTCAGTAAATATTTAGAAATATTTGTAGCGATTCCCTATATCTGTTCATGCAATCACAAACCGGTGGGCATCATAAATCACAAACATACATCAGAACGCAACAACGACCTCCCTATGAGATTTTCACCGAATTTTTGTTGAATTCATTACATCAAAATCCGAAACCGCAAAATTTCTAAACGTCATTCGGAAAACGAAAATCCAGGATGTGCTAACATTCCAAAACGCTGAGAACGATTTTATGAAAGCGTTGCGATGGCGATTCAATCGCTCAGAACACGAAAACTGAGCGCATTAACCCGTATTCCAGCGCGAGCGATAGGAGACATTTAGAATAAAAACCGTCAACGCGTCCGTTTTTTGAAATCTTAATCCCCTTCGACGGCTATTCGCATACATCACGCATACACAAGTTCGTATCGTGTTTTCGTCGTCGCGTTATTTCCCCGGACATTTCCTTTTTTTCCACCGGTTTTACCCTCGTCCGTTTGTGCATATTTTTTGTCGCGGAGAAATCCCGCCTTCAGTACGGACGAAAGCGGAGGGCAAAAATGTTCCGTGCGGGCTTATTCTCTTGACATTCGGTCTGACGGGGTTGTCGTGCGACTCAGCCTCTGGAGTGAGATAAAATGGTGATACAGGGGAGCGTATATGGAGAGAGGGGTCAAGGGAAAAGGTTGGGGGTTTTAGTATAATGTTGCTGGTTGGTGGGGGGCTGGTTAGCGAAAAAATCCGCGGCGAAGGGTCGTGGAGGATGGGGGTGTTTCAGAGTGACAGTTCCCTTACCGTACTACTCTCGCAGTAAACCACCTCATTCATTCCTCACTCCACAGCCACTCTTCAGCAACTCCCACGGCGGGGAAAAATCCCACTCCCTTCCTACGCCTCTTTCCTATCTATTCATATACATTATCTCTTACCCACTCTCTCTACCCTTTTCCCCTTTTTTTAATTATCAGTTCGCCTGATCCTGACAGATTCATGCTGGGCAGTGCGCCATATAAAAACGAGAGAGAACTGTGTCCCCCTGGTGGGCGCAAACCGAAAACTGTAGTCGGTGGAGTGCGTGCGAAGTCCTGGGAATGAGAGGGACGAATTGAGAGTATTTTGACCGTGGAATGGAGTGGTGGTCCGAACTCAATCTCACGTTCCAAACCTTCTCTCTTTCCCATTTCATCCCCTCGGTCGCGGCCTCTAGCAGAGATTTATCATTGGCCTGCCTACGTCATTTTCCGCTCCGTTTCTTATTTCATTATTTTCCCTTTTTTACTATTGCGGAACGTCGTACTTTTACCTTTGGGAAATGGTCCATTAATTAAACCCAGTCAAGGCATCTAGCGGAACATTGGCGATGAAGTCGAATACAAATGTTGGAAAGGTATTGCTAGTGTTTGGAATAAAATGTCTATTTAGAAGTCAGACAAAATCTAAAATTGATTTTTAAATTGACATATTCTAGTAGATCAAACTAATTCTTGAATTAGCCTCAATAAAACATAAAACTATAGAAAAAAGATAAACGAAAATTTAGGCGTACTGACTTGAACACAATACAGATTCAAAGAAAACAGGAATAAAATAAGAGTTGAACTTTCTGCTACAAGAAAAGATTTTCTGGCCAACTTCTACAGTACTCAAATTCTGAAAATTACGAAAGGAAGTGGGAAAATGGTAAAAATTAGAATGTAGGTCAGTTTCGATATTTTTCTATAGCGGATTTACGGAGATATCAGAGATCTGACCATTTTTGTACCCAGTGATCACCATTTCCGCAGAAAATCGACGTAGTTAAAGAAATAAAGAGAGGTTGCGGAGAAAGCTGGCTTAATCTTCTTACGAGAATTCAAAATATTATATCCTCTATCTCTCAGCCATGACGGTTATCTAATCTACCCATTTATGAGAAAATTCGAATAAAATATAAGTCCATATGCTTGGTATATTGTTTCGTTGGAATAACAGATTAATATCTCAAATCCTAAATATCAATATTTTTCATACATTCCGAATGTTTCAAATTTCAATAGCTAGGAATTAGAGCTATACAGGATGGCAGAGAATAGAGAGAGGCCGCCGAAAACCAATCCTAATGGTTTGAAGACAAGAAAAGAAGGAATTATAGCTTATAAATTAGGAAAAATTAGCAGAGGAAGCTAATGAATGCTCGTTTTCACTCTTCATCAGAGCTTAAAGGTCACTTAATTTTCTCTAGAGTTTGCGATAGGCAGTAACAAAGACGCCAGCGTGCCTTGTTCTTCTAACCCCTCTGCAAGCGGGAAACAATCAAAAAAAAAGGACGCACGCCTCACCGGAAACGTGACCTTCCGCGCTCATTCACGCGCTGCTCTAATCTCCTCCCTCTCTTGTATTCATCGCAATCACGCGTCCACTAAGTTCTATGCACTTTCAATGCGCCTTTTTTTCCCTCCTCATTTCCCACTGCGCGACTGCTCAAATGGATCGAGCGGGTTACGGACGTTTGACCCCATTCACTGCGGTCTTAATTAACGATGCGGATTCAGAGAGAGAACGAACCAAAGGACGTATACTTTTACTCGCATTTCCCAAGCTAAATCTCCGTAAATATTTTCGCCGAGTTGCACTTTCCACGCGGTTTTTTCTTACGCCCGGAGGTGCAATTTTTTTTACAAACTGGTGAAAGTTTTCACGAAATTCGTAAAACGCAGTGTCCTTGGTTTTTTTTATTTGTGGTGTGAAAGAGAAACCCTTTCGGAAGGTTTTTAAATTACGAATGAAATCCTGAAAGCGTCATTTCCTGTAGATTCGCTCGACTTTACTCATTTTATTCGTCTTCCGTTGGTCACTTTTCGTTCGACTTATTAATAATATAACTGATTTTTACAGAACTTTCAATGATTTTGCTGATATTATTGGCGTTTTAACGTAAACCTGGTGACTCACTCATCGAATTTTCTATGTTTATTGAGTCAAAACTTACATATCAAAAGCATTCCAAAAGCAAAGGATGATCCTTGAGTAATGCTATTTATCTTGTAATATCCTATATAGTTTATATTTCTCCGCTCTTAGCATAGAGCTATCTATTCTCAGAATGCATTGGTTTCATATTACTGTACTTCAGATGTTTATATATTCTTGTTTTTTAATTGCCATAATATCCTATTCTTTATATCACAAGAACAAAACTTCACGCATTTGTAGATTTATTTTCAGCATAAGCGTGGTCACTAATAATGAAATGGTTTGGCAGAGAATATAAGAATTAGATAATACTAATTAAGAATATAAGAATAAGAGACTATAAGAATTTTTTCAAGCGGTTGCGGGTGTATTACATTTATCAAGGAAAAGCTACGATCGATTTGGATTCTCCCTGTGACCATATCTGTGAATATGCTTCAAAGCGTTTCCAACATATTAAGCCCGCTCATCAGCTCATAAATTACGGCATGCTTCATGATCCTTGTTTAGCTTCTCAAAGTGAGTAAAACGTCAATTTTTCGCCGAGCTCAATCGAGAAAATCTCTCATTCCAAACATCGAAACATCCCAGACAAGAAAAGACGTAATCTTCGCGCTCAAACGGCGATCTTCTTGACGTCGACCATGCAATTTACTTCATCATCGCTCAACGCTGGGCTCTACGCCAAATCTCCCACCCAAAGGCGCTCTTCCGCGAAACATTCATTCCTCCTTTTCAGATGCTCTTTCCCAATCAACGAAGTACCCCTGACTACGCTTCTTTAGGGTGCATGCATTTGCCTCTAAGGAAGGGGAGATCTTTCTCCCCTTGAGTCACCCCGCAGACTCCTGCCAATCACAAGACCCCTTCCTAGTCCTGGTGTCCCGCCACAGCGGGAGTAATACTCTCTCCGCTCATTAAATCCGATTCTTTTTTCCCAAAATGCACCTACGCTCTCTCTTTCCCCTCACAGGGACTTGCACAATAGAAAGATGCCCTCCCGTAGCTAGAGGAACAAGCGTCCGCCATGAGATACGCCAATCATTCAGTCTGGCCTGTAATTCGATTACAGATGGTATGCAATCAAACCGTCTTCGAGGGTTCGAGGAGAATCTGGAATCTAAAAATTCCGTCTAGTCCTTTGTGCCATAAACGTTAGGTTTACTGAGTCATTTGGTAAGATGGTAAATGAAAGGCGGCAGGTGATCGAATAAAAGGACTCATAAATAGTAGTTCTGCTGCAATTCGTTCTTATGGATAACCAAATGCAATTTAAAAACTTTTTTGTCTGATTTTATTAAAGACCTTGAAATATGAAGTAATGATTTAGATCAAAGTACACACTTATCCTCCTAAATATTTTGATCTCAAGAATAACAAAACTTATTTCATAAATGTTTTCTAAATAGCTTCATAGTACAATACAATACATAGTACAATACAATACATAGTACTATACAATTAAATACTAAATAGCTTCATGTAAAATAAAATACCAAAAATATTATTAAATTACTATAAAACCTTAGGTACATCGCTGGTAGATTGGGATAATGAACTGAATCAGCGTATTTGGATTAATGCTTTCGTAAGTCTCAGAGCATTTATGGCTTTCTTTCTCATTAGATGTATTCGTATATACATCAAATAGATTACGCAAACGCAATTACTAATAGATAATCTATATATTATAACTAAAAACCCAGGCATTAGTGCAGTGTTCTGAGATAGGACAACCCTGGAGCTTGTTAGAATGCGACTGTAAATAACTTCACAGATGATTCTACAATATATAATAATATTGGTACTTTGTGTTGCACAAGCACAATGAACAAAAGATCACTGTAATAATAGACCGATTCAAAAAGTCATCATGAGCGCATGCGAACGCGAAGAGAAGTGAAGCTCCCGCCGAAGTGTGCCGTGCGGCCAGAATAAGAACTACAAACAATGTAAAAACATATTATACCCTGAGGATTGCCATGCATTCATATCTAATTTACACAAAGAGTAGCTAATGTAGAGCACTACATAAGAATGTTATTATCCTACGAAAGACAACATTTTAAAACAAATAAGATGATATATGTATTGGTAGTTCTAAATCAAATATGGTAAAATTATCAATATTGTCGCACTATAAATTATTCCGGAAATGTGACTACTATTTTTCATATTCACAAAATGTACAACCTTCGAACTTTTCTATTCTTTTGGACTGCAAAAGTTAATTTACCGTTTCCCTCATTTCGTTTCTTCACTGTTTCCCTCAGATAGTCATCCATGATGAAACCAATGAAAAGGACTGTTACAAATACTTCCGCTAAATATCCCTGTCTGAATCATCAAACATGCCATAGTTGATATAAAATGAGATCTGTTAATTCTCTATTTAATTCGCAGGGCCCCCTCCCGATGACAAGGAGAAATAACGAAAACCTCATTCCCAATATCGTGTTCTCATCTGATTTCATCGCATGCTAAAAAAATATTAAAACCTATTTGATGTTAGCAGCACCCCATGAGGAATCAGTAATCTCCTCGTATCCTGACAGCCTAGCATGAAAGCATACTAAATAAAAAAGCACCGACTCAGATTTTTTCCTTACGAAGAACCACTGGCAGCCACCCCTCTTAGGAGACAGCGGGAGGGAAATAAGGGGGATGCGATGGAAGGGGTGACAAAAGAAGCCCTCCCACCCCCTGGTGTTTTCTTCTACCACGCCCCACCACCATGCCCTGTCAAACCGATTCCATCCCTCGGGCCCCAATCACCCTGATCTGATTCCGCCCACTCTCAGAATGGGTGGGGGAAAGTAGGTGTTGGAATATAGCCATCCTCCTCCGTGGAGGGCGCCGATGGGAAAACAACGCTCACGGAAAACGGTAAGGAAGTAGGATCTGCGGTAATTTCATTTCCATCTCTGATGCTATCTAGCATAAAGGCCTCTATTCAAATCCTGCATCAAATACGGAAGAAGAGCCTTTCCCTTTCGGAATTCCATTCGTTTCAATTTTGCGATGTTCGAAAGAATCCGCTCTCGGTAGAGACTATCCTTTGATCGCTACTATTCCATTAATTTCCTCTCGGAGAAGTTTCATATTTTTATGTTCCATACATAGATATGGGGAAAAGAAGAAATAAAAGTATGGGTATATTTCAACTGAAAGGTCAAAGCATCCCCGATATTTATTTTATGAATTGAAATATGAGTGTAAGAGAAAGATATCATATCGAATTAGGTGACCTACATAACAGAGAGTCGCTTGCGTGGATTAGAAATATTATATTTTCAAGCATAAAATCGAGCGATATCGATATTAGGCCATCGGATATTTTATTACTCTATCAATCTGTGATTGTGGAATCACTTTTGTATGCTAAAATTCTCCTCACGAATTATAATTCACTTTATATAAATACAGTTAGCGCAGAACGAAGAGCGATGCAGATCGTTTGATTTACAATTTAAGTGAGACGACAATTAACATTAGATGCAAAGAAGAAGACATTTACTCTAAGAAGACAATTCTTTAGTCTTATATTACTATTAAGGATTGTAACTAACGTGACTTGAGTATGAGACTTAGGAATTTGTAAATGCTAAACGAGGTAATAATATAAGTGGAGGATCGAAATATGTCTCATTATATTTCTTATGCCTAAAGAGGTGGAGAGATGATAATTTGATCTTTCCCTTTGGACACACACATATTCAGACAGGCTTGCAAGGTAGATGAAGACGTATGTTTAGATTTAGGCAGTATCAAAATAGCAATATTGATATTTTAGACCCAAAATTTAACTTGAAAATAGATAAACAGAAGCATTTTCACTATGGATTATAAGCAATACTTTTTACTCTCTGCAAAAAATTCTCATACTTGCAAAGTAAATCTTTGCAAAATATCCTATTGTATTTTTTATCAGCGCCGGTAAGTAAGGGTAGGTACGTTGAATATGTAACAGCAAACTTATTTAAATTCTACCATAAGTCCTTCTCCCGTATATCCTTATATCATAAGATAGATAATAACACAGTTAATATGATGCAAAATAGTGATTACAACGATTACTTCCGTAAAATCCCTATTATTGGAGCAATGCTTTTATCCAATTACTTCGTACTATAGCACATATCCATGCGCAAAATAAAAATATTTCCATTTTTATATATCAATCTCGTGTTCCCTCTTTCATATGTAATTGTAATTCACGATAAAAAGAGCTGGCATACCGAGCAAGGAAGCAGAAAATAACTGTTTAATCCGCGATAGAATATGCCGCATCCCACCCTTACTTTTCGCCAAAACATTGCAGTGGATCATAATCTTCTTGTTTTAAGCAGCGGAAGTCCTCTTTCAAAGTCTCGTGCGTTGACCCGAAGACAACTAAAGAGTAAAAATATTCATGAAGTCGTCCAGGAACGAACCATAAAAGCCCCGCCCTCGTGTTATTTTATCATCGGGAGAAAGAAAGGAATTCCTTAAGCAGCCGAGGGTATGCGCGCACCGGAATATGTAGGACACGAATAGTTCTCCCTTTAGCAAATCTCCTTCCTATTTTCCCCTTCCTTCCGTGCTTTTCTTTCCATCTTTTGCTTCCTGCCTCCATCCCTCACCATTGTTCTCCGCCCCGCTAATTCCCGTCTTTGTACGAATCTTCGTAATTATCCGGACCACTTTTCTTCATCATCTTCTTAATGTTACGGCTTAAACTCTCACCCAATCCCTTTTGTTTATGGCGGAGAAGGAGCCAGCGAATGAGAGAGACTTCGGCGGGAGAGATTCGCGTATGTACGCCGAGGCATTAATCCTAATTTTCTCTTTTCCCTTCCTTTTCCGCTTTTCTAATCCCACATAAAATCCTCCCGCCCAACCTTCACCTCCTCCCCAATTTCCCTTCTCATTTCGGTAGACGTCTTAATTTAAGTTATCCCACGGTTTATAACACGCGGGAGGGCAGTTTTTTCTTCCATCTCTTTTTTTCTTTGGGGTCCGAAGGATATCAGATTTGCCTGTTTTTTTCACGTAATTTTTTAAAGCAAAAAATTCATTGAAAATGAGCGTCTTTGCCTTAACGCGCATCTATTTTTCTTGGCGGTTTTTTATACGTCTGGAGTGTGGTAGGGAATTAATTAAGGTCTTCTTAGCTTAGGTTACTCGGAGAAAAATTAGTAGGGCTTGCGAAGTTTGCTGAAATTCATCTGGACCTTATTTTTGAAAATCTATAGCTTTCGGCTGGTCCTGAGCTTCTCTCATGAGGAATAATTGATGGATAAGTTCGCGATCAGAAACAACTCGTTACACAAGCTCGCTCCTTACGCGTTGTTTCGTTAATGTCCGATGTGATTTTTATAAGCTCCGGCATTCAAGGGTGACCGATTTTTACCATATTATCTTTGCGTATCAGCAAGCAGTTTGAATTCAGAGTGAATGCAGGATTAAGGAATATTTTCGGCTTGGAATATATTAATCCTTTTAACCCCTCCATCCTCTCGCTGAGGAAAAGCTCTTTTTCATTTTAGTCCAAATGAAATCCAGATCAGCAGTAATCCCTTGTCACTATATTTCACGAGAATATCCTTATTTATTCGAGATTACGGCGAGGAACATATTTCTTAAAAATTTAATTTTTCCCCTTCGCTTATCTGTATGAAACTGAGAGAGGCGAAACGTTTTGGCTTTCAGATAAATCTCGGAGGACCTCTGACATTCTCGGAAATAAAAACGCTAAAATTTTTGGGATATTTAAATGGTTGGACTTTAATAGCTTGTTTTCCGGATAAATTCTCTTCGATTTTACGATTAAGACATAAAATCGGCCTAATGTTTATGATAATGGTACATAACATCACCGACATTTAGATATGCGGTTGTTAAGGTGCCTTTATATTTTTTTAACTTTGATCAATCGATATACAAAAAGGGGGAAAGTACATTGTATCGGAGAAACATACACTTCATAGAGATTCCTTTTATCGTGAAGGCCGCTATAGATATATTGTGTATATTTTCAGAAATGACACTGTTTTCGAGGGAATTAATTTTATCAAAAACGCTTAAGAGATATTACGCTCTTTTACTGTGTCGAAGGTTATCGCGATTCTAAAACTTTTCATAATAATATACATAGTAAATTAGCAAAGGCTTCCGCTACGGCACTCTGTCGTCCAAAAGTTTTTGCAATGGGTGTTTTTAAGAAATGAATGGTAAGAAAAAAACATTAAAAAAACTCCAAATGAGCTTTTCCATGGCCTTGGGTATTTTATGCGCAATATTTTTGCTATGATCCTTCTGACCAAACTATAAATATATGATTTCAGGTATCTTTAAATAATTTTCTTTTGTTTCCACTGTTTGATATACGTTTAAAATGGCTTACTATTCAGATTCAGATATAAAACGCATTTTTACGAGTCCTCACAACAAGACAAGGCTGTTACTAAAGCTACTTATCTATGTTTATAAACTTGTTCATTGCCGGATTTGCGTCTAAGCTAAACAAGCGTATATTAGTGGTGCCTTAAGCTATAAGTTAGGGCCCTCCTTTCCTGGGGCTCCCCAAAATATTTATAGGAAAAAACTGGATGATGAAAAGTAGAACTTAAAATAGATATTTTGTCGTTTGTGAATACGCATAGATACAAATAAGGTTCACAAATTGGTACATGGCATATAATAGGCACAAAAAAATCGACGGTTTGTTATGGACGAAGGGGAGCTGGCCAGAAAAGTTTTCCTTCAAATACGAAAGCTTCATAACATTTATATGAGCCTCTGTGCATCTGAATTAGCGTAATGAAGTAAATTAATTCCTTCAGAAACTGTCTTTTCAAGTTACACTTCTGAGATGTTGACGGTTTGCGTTTCTTGTTAAGGATTAATATTTTCCGGAACATCTCCTTTCCGCAAGAGAAGATAATTCATAAATTTAAGGATTAATAATGATAGAGAATGAGAAACGTAACCCAGAGATAGACACCGAGACTATCTTTTCGATTTCCATGCTTTTCTATCAAATACAGGAGGCGAACACCGAGAGGAGCTGAGTTTACGTCCGCAATGTTGCAATTTTGTAGTACGTGCAGTGAGTTGTAGCATCAGCACACATTTCTTCATTCTCTATCTTTAGAATTAATAATTTAGTTCAGCTCCTCCTCCTTCCAAGAGAAAATCCTGGGTGCGCACATGTTTGGAACCATTGTCAGAGGTTATATGATAATGGAGCTATTTGTTTGCGCGTTTTTTTTAATTTTGTTTTAAAATTGAAGCTGTGGAGGTAGTAATACAATTATTCTCGTTTCGAATCATATTTCATTATTAACTGCGAACTGAGCAACAATTCCGTCTTTCGGATGCATTTTCGACGGCGTGTTTAGGTGTTTGTTTTTGACGCACACGTCAATATGGGTAAAATTGGCAATGAGGAATGACAAAATACTTCCACAAACACTTGAAAGAGGGCGTATATTTTAAGTAATCCTTGGTCCTGATCAGTGTGATTTCCGGCAATAAGTTTGGACAACCTTCACATAGAAATATCAAAGGTATGTAGTAATAGACCTTAGAGGAATGGGTTCTCAGTAAGGACGTTTTAGGGTATGTTATAAGACGTATCCTTTTGGTGTCTGTTCCACCTGCATCCGCGCGTGCCCCGTCCGCGGCGGCGCGAGCGAGGGAGTGGTCGGGAAGGGAACGAAGGAAGGGTGAGGGGTTGTGGAGGGGACGTCGGCGCAAAAGGCGGTTGGACCGACGTACGAGCGGATAAGCGGAACTTGCCGAAGGGCCGTAGGCTAGCAGCCGGAATCTCCCGAAGCTTACGACGGCGCAGAGACGGCGTGCTGAGGGCCTTCAGTCCGCTTGGAACGTATGTTTCGGTCGCACGGCGGTTGAGCGCGGAGGATTTGAAGGCACCGGACGAGAGCGCACCGGCCGGTGCTTACGGTGGCTTCGGTAGCGGCTCTCCCCCGCATGGGGAGAGGGACTCTTTCGGAAACTCCCGATCATTTCTTCGTTCCTTTTCAATTCTCTTAGGTTTTGTTTGTCCCTAATGAAGTAGCAAGCGTGCCAGACGATCAGTTTTGTGAACTAACACACTTATAAAACTAGGCAAAACTTAGTTTTTGGCAATGTGACCACTATGCCTATAAGTGATGCCTGGAGTGTTGTTACAGTTGCATTCTTGGGTAATAAGTGAATGATAGTTCATTTAGGATCTGAAGATAAACCTTTGAATTTGGTGTGTCCAAACTTTGTTCACCACACTCTGTGTCAAGCTCAATGAAGACTGATTCATGATCCGTATCAATTCTGTTGCAGTGACAAAAGATTGTATTCGGAGGTGTGAAATAATCTGTTGATACGCAACTTGCGTGTTATTTATTGGTGAAGTAAGTGTTGTTGGTGCAAAACGATCTCCTAGTGGAAGTTAATCGAATGTTCAACAGCTTTTCAACAAGTGTGTTGTCTTTATACCTACTCGCCAAGTTGGATTAGTGGAAAAAGAAGTTTGCAGGAGCGCTGTACCAGGAGATCATCTTAAAGGGTGAGTTTCTATTAATTATTTTTCATTTCCAACTGTAATCCCTTTGGTTTATTCGTTCATAAGCGGCTTATGGTCCGCAGTGATCTCATAATGAACTATTTAGAGTTTCGCTGTCACTCTTCCTAAAACTAGTTAATGAGTCTCTTGGTCAAATCTTATCGGGAGAAGGTCTGGTCATAAGTTGTAATTGAGTAGCGGAGCCTTTCGCGCCTCATTTTATTCGTATATAGTTAAATTTGATGGCACCCTCCGTCCGTTATTTTCGTCTGGAGGTCAACTTCTCCGGGGCTTAATAACTGCTCGAGATTCCCGCAATTTAGGGCAAATCATTTTCCACAGAGGAGTCGCACCAAAACATCTTGCATATGTAAGGGTAAACATAGGTGTACATCCTACTAAAGTCGCTATTTTTAGCCATCGAAAAATATACAAATTGCTTAAACTTTAGTGTAATAAATGGGAGCTACAATCTAGATCACGTAGTAGTCTTCCTATCCGTCGGTTTATTTATTTTCCTCACTAGCTCCCGAACCTTTAGATAATATCCGATATATAAATATGGCAATTGTTACTCTGCCTTGGAATCAACTTATAACTTTCCAAAACTATACTTTAATGAAGGGAAAGAAGATATTAATCGGTCTTTGTGGATGAAATCGGAGCACTGAAGGTCTGGCCAAACGCATTAGCTTTCGTCCCGCAGTCAAACTTTCGGCCAATCTCAAAGCGTATCCACATCACGGTGCTCAATCAAACACGCCGACCATTGTTATCTCCGCACTGTCCATTGTTTCCTCTCAACAATTCACTGTGGATTACGACACGAGGGCCCCTGCAGTGTCACAAATGTTTGTTCTGACTCTCATCATTAGAACGTTAACGAAGTACGAAAAGGTCATTTTGCGCTCAAAAGCCGCTTTTTTCAGATGGCGATAAGACCGAGATCAAAACGCCGCCGATGCACGCAGTGATACGACTAAACACTATTGTTCTTCAGAGGACAATTCCATGGGCTTTAGGGTAGGCTGCTCTTTAGCCCAGCAGCAACGAGCGATTCACCGGATTTAGGGCTAAGCGGTTAAGGGCTGATTCTCTTGACATAGGGGCAGTCAATTAAGGAGGAAATGAGATTTTGATCAAACTCCGTTAATAGCCAAAGATAAACGTTCAAAAACATTGATTGCTCATTTACTATGTGCTGATATGAATACAAAATATCAATGGTAGAAAGTGTAAAAATCTTGTAAGAATGCGAGAAATCTACGGGAGAATGAATTTCTCATTGTCACAGGTTTGGCTATTTTGGTTTGCGTTCTTTCGATGTACAGCTATACAATATATGTCAACTATTATAGTGAACATAATCTCTTACTGCTGATTTCAATATTTTAACTCTAGCAAGATCTGAGGAAACACGAAATCAAAACATGAAAAGTTAACAACAGGTTAACAACAGGATTTAAAGGTGTTCTTTCTCTGATTACACCACGTTTCTCGGCGACGCACTTTCGGCATCTTTTAAATTTACTACATTCATTTACTTAGCTGCAAAATACACGGTCACAGAATGTACTGCAACAGGAGATTCTCGTTTAATTACACGTTAGATTTACTAACTAATTAAGCTTCCATAACTTAGGTATATCTCTATACAATCTTTAGGTAATGAAAATGAACAGTAAATTCATCTTCGTCGATCAGACACTCTCTGAATCATCAAAAAGATTAAATTACACTTAAAGATGCAATACGAACAAAAATGGACTATTCTCATTTGACGTAGTTTTATTGGAATAATTATAGTATTTCTCATTTCATTTTAAATATTTCATCTATTCTATCCAAAGGGAGAAAAGACGCAACTTGTTTATTTATCCGTTTCGGAGAGAGGAATTGTTTCCTTTTCCAAGAGAAATGTTTAGTAAACGAGTCTTTTTAAATAACTAAAGTGGTGATGAGAACTCGTTTTCTTTGAGCTTTCCGATTTTCGAGAACACACCGAGGAGTTTCATTTGGTATCCGTACACTTTTTTAAATATATTAACATATTTAAGGAAAATATTTAAATAAAGAACAAATAATGAATATCCTCCATTGTAAATCTCGCTAACGAGATCTAAACAAGGCAGCAGGAGAAATAGTCAACTGAGATATAATTGATGAAATTGCACGAATACTCTAATGCTATTTTGGATAAGAACTTGATAACTGTGGGCATAAATGAATTCCTGACCATATTCCCCACGAACATTCTCCCGTATACCTTTTCACGACCGCGCAGCACAATAAACACCGTTCATTTGCCTGCGGCGGCGCCCATCAAATCTCTGAAATCGGTCTCATCGCGAGGACAGCCCGCATTGTAAAAAGCCATCGGTCCGTCAAAACTCCATCTCGCGGACTCATATCTCACTCACCCTTCCGACGGAAAATACCGCCATAAAATGCCTCCAGCCGTAAAAAAAGAGGCTCCCCTCTGATTAACACGCTATTTTTCCGGCGATTTTTTCAGCCGCACGACGGCCTGACATTTTCCGACGCGACTCAATTACACATTCACGAGGGGGTGCGCGTGTCTCGGGCCGCGGAGGTCGTGAGTTCGGGTCGCCCAAGTGGGGGGCGGCCTCTACAGATGAGGACCCCTCGGGGCGATCAACTGCATTGATCAGCCTCCCACTCTTTACCGATTGCCCCGTTGTGGCCGCGTGGTATTGACTCAGCGGGTGTACGGTAGGTGGGTTCTGAATGGGGTGGGTGAAGATTAGATTGGGGGAAGGGAACGCATCCTCGTGAGGGAACCGAAGCGGACGAAGTTCCTTCTCCCGATGACTACCGCCTCGTGTCGGTCACGACCCCAACCTCCCAAACCGCGCACTATTAACTGCCGTCCTCCCTTGAGAAACATTCCGATCTTTTGCGCTAAGAATCTTTCGATTATATCAACTAACAATAATCAGCTTTCTTTTATAGCAATATATGTGCGTGTATAAAGGTATCTTCCTAGTGCGAATAGATTTTCTAATGTAAGGGTTTGTTTCCTATTTTGGACTATTCATCCCATTTAGTATAATATGACATCCCATTTACTAGCCCTAAAGGTATTAAAAATGAGATCGTAGTCGCGAATCCTGGACAAAATGTGTAAGTTTTAGTTCGTCAGTTGGAATGTATCTCCGATTATGTGGACATTTACAAATAGATAAGTATGGTAGAAACAAGTCACGTATTCGAATATGTTCAGCCGATGGGTGATGTTATTTTCTCCGCAGGTTCACGTTAATTTAATATCTTTCCGTTTTTACTATCCTTATTCCGAACCCTCGGTTTCGTTCGCACACAAATATTCGGGATATTTTAGAGAACAATTTACCACGGGAAATCAAAGAACATAGTTAATGTTCGTAGTTACGAAAGATTAAGTTGATTATCAAAATTCTGAACGCGCACTCAAGCTGATCTTTGCGAGAGGCGTCCGTAGTCACCATATACTCCAAACTCCGTCCGTTAAGTTAAAGTTACGTCCGTCCTTTTCTTTACTGTTCAAACGGAAAGAAGTTTTTAAGAATAAGGAGACCAAATCTAAAATGAAAAATTAATAAGCTTACTCTCTTTGTTTTTCAATCATTAAGTTTCGCGTTATTCGTTTCTTTTTAGAACTAAAAGGGATTAATCTTTAAAGCGGATATTGGATATTAAATAACAGTGATTGGTCATACGTATAATCCCTTACTTACCACTTACTTTCGATCCATTCATGGACATGCTAATCAGGTACCGATTCCACTGCTTCTTTTGCTCGAAGTTCAAGAATAATGGGTTATCAACCTTTTCTATGGGTTAAATCAGTCGTTCCATCGCTTAGGAGGGCGCCTGTTCCTTATTTATTTATATCCTCTCCAGCCTCCGTATCATTCTCTCACTTTGTCCTCCCTCCCCTTCCTCCATTTGTTATTCTCTCTCTCTCCATCTGTTTCTCCTCATCCCACTCTCCGGACCACGGGGAGTACCTCCCGATGGGAATTGACGGATAACGCATTCAGTGGTACCTAATGCATCGATCGACTTCGACCCCGACTGGTAATAACCTCGGCGTCGTAACTAACGATTTGCATAAAAAGAACTCCTCGTTTGTGTTTCTACCACTTTTCATTTTTTCCCCGACCTTTTTTTCGACCTTTTCGATTCCGAGTGCGTTTTTGAATTGTAAATGTCGGTCATTAACGGGTCGCATCGTGATTCCTCTTCCCTTCTATCACGTCCTCAGCCGTGCTTTCTCGAAGGGAGACGTGGAATATTTTTCAGTGCAGCGTGTTTTCTTGGCCGCCTTCATCGCAATATTTCTGTCAGTTTTGCTTCATTGGCCACGCATAGAAAGTACGGCTTCTCTTTGATTGAGATTTTGCTCTAATGCCGGAGATTTCTGTACTTTAGCTTCTTAAAGGAGACTGTTTTAAAATGGCCAATCCGGTGAAATTATCCGTTGATTTTTAGTAAAGTGTTCCAAACCGCTCATTGAAATTACCGTACCTCAATGTAATGCCACTGCTAAGGATAATGTTTAGCAATAGTCTCTCTAAAACCTGAACAAAACGGAGCATCATACACTAATATGCTTCATAAATCGCGCAGTTTTTGTTTCATCCAGCTGGTCGGACTTCTAGACAGTGAAAGAACGCACGGAGTTAAGTTTAAGATCTTTTTATCCCAAAAGCTGTCAACCAGGAGAAATAGCTATCTTGCATTTCATGGACAGGAAGCAATCTTACGTACGGTAAATAAGAGACAGTAAATAAATATCACTGTTGTCCTTGCATCAAGTGACATGAACCATCACGGAAGACATTTTTCCCGACGGTGCCTCAGCAGAAACGAGTTGCCTTCACTAGGGCGAGATTTATGCATCGGAGGACGACTTTTGCACAAGTTTCATTTTTCCCCGCTTCAAAATTCGCTCTTCCTTGGCGTTAGACCTTAAATCACACATCATTATTTCTTACTTCGAAAGAAGTTGGAGAAGTTTCTCGGAAAAGCGTCGGAAGCTCGCAATAGGGAAGAAGGGATGGGAAAAAATCTGGAAATATAAATGCGCGAGAGATTCAACGGCAGAGCAGTTGAGAAATATACGGAGAGACAGGGAACAAATCAAGGCGCACAACTGCCATCCCATTATCCGCTTTTTTCGCCGTAATCCTTCGCTTTTTTCATTTTGTCCTCGCATTCAAGCGAGATGTCTTCACGAATCCGTGACTTTCCCTTCTGTGACCTATGTGTCTGCTCTTCTTTCTCTAAGGATGACATATCAAGATGCGAACAAGTTTGCGCGACGTATTACGTGGAAATCGGGCGACTTACGAGGGTAATTTTTTCGCCGTTTCGTGATGTGCGTTTTTAAAGGTAGGAATCTCCAGGGAGATGAACCAAAAGTAATAACCTCACGAGAATATGCTTACGAAGGAGAAAATTTAATAACCTACGTAGTCGTGGAAGTTTTATGGAGTGCAGAGTATAGAATCGAATAGTAATAAGGTATTCAAAAGTTTCACATTTATTTGCCTCTCTTACTTGTAAATGTGAATTTCAGGAAATGACGTGCTTCTCAAAACATTTTCATAGAAGTTCTTCTCGCGAATGGCAATTGTACACCTCGACTTTAACAAGACCAATGAGATAACTGACTCGATTGAGGGCTTCGTTAGAGCACTACTTCCTTCGACGACTTCAGTCTAGGAGGAGACTTTGCTCTTTTTAAACTTTTATCGATGTATCCCATTGTAATGTCGATCTGGAATCGGAGGGCAAACAAGGAGAATAAAATGAACGGAATTCAAAGGATAACGTGCTCTCAACCTCTATTGGTCCTTTAGGTTTTCATCTCAAACAAATCATCCAGACTTTCTATAATTCCCTCCGGACTGCCGATCCTTTCAGCGTGTTTTATTTCGGCGGGGGTGGGGAATTCAAAAAGGGATAGGGTGTGCAGAGCGCTGTAGGGAGGGGGTGCAGGTCGACCTATTCATCCCATGTCCCGTCTGCCAACTTCGTTCCTTTTGTCACTGATTATTTGACGAGCAGAAAACGAAGGTCCGTGTACTTCAGGGCCTCCTCGTCTTTCAGTTCTACGGTGCATTTTTTGAAAAAAAAATGAAAGAGGACCATACAATCTCTCTTCACTATGCTTCTCTTTGTTATGCATTGCATTTAGTTCGGTAGTTTTTTCACCCTTCGGTATGCACCCAAAAAATAGCTTCTGTGTGCATTCTATTTATTTCATCTATTCTTCGTTAAGCGCGGACCAGTTTGCGATGAAAAAGTTTCGATCGTGGAATCAGGAAGCTCATCAAACGCATTGGTAGCGTAATAAAATTTGAATGATTCACTGGAAGAGGTTTTTGAATTCAACTTCCTTGAATGCTTTCATGTATTCATTTGCTTGATCACTTGCTAGAACCTCATAAAACATCTTGTTTACGTCTCAGGAACTACTTGAAGAAGAACAAATTCGAGAATGCCTTTTCAGGTTCTATAAAAATATTAGTCTCATTATATAGTATGTCACATAATGGAACGACTGCACTTGCACACCATGATAGATATCGGAATGATAATATATTCAGTATTTCTGCTTGTTTTTATTTAACTTTACGTGATATTTATGTGGATATTTTTTAGAAACTACCACTTTTGGAATCGTAAGAGTACGCTCAAGTTTCGTTTGGACGGATCGTAAATATTCCTGTAGTATTTTCAAAAAGATCGCATCCGAAAATAAGAGGAAAAGAATCTCTTGGCGATAAATCTAAGAACCGCTCCAATAAAAGAAACCTATCAATTTTTCTAGCATCTTTAATCCACATTCCGAGAAATTATACTTTCATCGGAAAGAAAAAAAAACCGTCAGTTATTCTAAGAGGACCTCCGAACTAAAGCAGCACGAAGAAAATTTATCGCTCTTTGAGAGTTTTATACCGCGCCCATTCCAAATCTCCACCCCTTTTCTTCCTTCCTTGCAAATAAAAATAAACACTACGAATGACTTACGATCTTCCATTCTTCCGTTGCTTCTTCGAATTCGCGAGTCATTTTACATCCGCTCCTCTTCGTAAAAAATACTACGCCCTCTCACGAGCGAGGATATGAGGAGGATGCAGACTAGAGAGTGGTATTAGAGGGGAGATTGACAAGGGAGAAAAATGCGAAAGAGGAGAAGAAGGGGATGCTGGTGTTGGTCCAGAAGGAAGATCCCATTCCAAAGAGTTCCTTTTGTGCAAGCTGGAGGAATGGTGAGAGAGCATCGATGTGCGGGATTTAAGGTTTTCGGAGCGAAGGGGTGTTCTCTCAATAGGGTGTGTGTAAAAAGAGGGGAGAAAGAGGCGCGGGATTGAAGAATGGAAGGCGGAGGGCAGTAGGGCAAAGTTGGCCACAGCGCACGGTCTGTTATGTGAGGAAGAGTTATAAAGATCGAGGGACGGGGAACAAGATGTGGATTCTTTTTCTGGTGGGGGAAAGGGATGCAAGTCGTCGGGATGAATTGTGGAAGGGCTGTTGAGGGAAAAATAACTCCGTACCGCCCCGACATAAGAGTCCAATGAAAATACATTATTTATCGTAAACCGTACGCCGCGAAGGCTGGCGATGAAAATCAGCTCCGGAGCTGGTTTCGTTCGTTTTTCTCCCTTTGACAGATGTAGTCTTGTATGTTATTGGAATTTGTACCTCTCGACAGCATAACGTACGATTATCCTCTCTCATGCGCCAGTTTATTTTGCCATCCGAACGAGGTCGTATTTATGAGTTTGCCAAACAATCCTTTCTTCGATCGGCGGATTTCTTCTTATATTTTTCTTCGGGAGGTATTGAATGATTCGGAAACCAAACACGTGGATTCTCATCTTCCTCGTACGGGTCCATCCGCCCCTTCCTCTGCATACTCTTTGAATCGTTACCCGTGCGGGGGAGGGAGGCTTCGATTCGACTAAATGGAAAGCGCCATTTGGAAGAACTTCTTCCCCTCTTCGTTCCCCGAAAAATCCTCCCGAGCATCCGTCCCTGCTTTTATTTCCTCCATCTATCCAATCGGCCTCTTCTCTTTCCTCTCTCTTTCCTTTCCTTCCACTTTCGTTTCCCACTGGACCATCTCCTTTCTCCCTTCGGCTTCTTGACCCACACATCTCCCGCATTCCATATCATTCCATATTGCCCAACTTTTATGCGCTTGGATGACGCTTGTTTCTTGAACTGAGAATGTTCGAAGCGAGGGTTTCCGCGTATAAGGGTTTTGGTATTTTGAATGTTCATACGGCTGCGAAGTATTCACTATTCCTTGTTGGGTACTCTAAAAATGGAATTTCGCGCAAAATTCTCTCCAATGTGAAAATTGAAATCTGGGAAAAAACTTCGTCGCTTCTTTTGCCAACTCCCGTCATAATCTGCCATTTCTGTATTTTCGAATTGATTGTATCTGGCAGGTTTTTGGAATGTTTACCGTTAAATAGAGGGCTTATAATTTTTCTTGAAATAAATGTGTTCATAATATGAGTAAACTATACTTACTTCTAATCTCATAAACACGGAAGGCTTGATTGTCTTGAAATCCATAACAAGAAATAGAAATATAAAGAATAAGAAGTAGAAATATTCTCCCGCAGAGAATAAATGTGATCTCTTGGCAAGTTTTTAAAACGTTTTTCTTATCCTACTTTTTTAATTGCGTCTTTCGTTAAGTAATAAGCTGTTGTCTGCGGTGCAGAAAGATAAAGTTGGGTATACGGAAATTGGGATGAGTTGCTCCAGTCGCTAATTTTACAGTAACACAAAAATTTAGCTACTATCTTGATGAGAGTGGGAGTTTCAAAGAAAATATCCAATGATACAGACGCAAAAGAAGTTGATTAAAATTGTACAACCAGTGAAACTGTAGGGTTTTACTTGACTGTCCCTGCAAAGAAATACGAAATGTTATTTTATGCGACAAATTAGATAGCAAGAGTATATATAATATATTAACTAAATATTTAACGTGAAAACACAAAGAGAGAGAGGAATGTATCATTACTTGAATATCGTTTGTAAGGGAAATATTTCATAGATGCGATATCAAAGGGAAACCATAGTGAGTCTGAAGTCATAAAATATCTTGTCTCTTTGAAGCGTGGAACGAAAAATCATTTTCTTTTCCTTTTCCATCAAAACTCTATCATCAAAAGAAATCCCGCCAGATAACCTCATTTCGAAATCATCGGTTCTCCTTACAACAAAAGGCGGACGGATACGTAAAAACCATGGCTTTTTTGACTTCGCTTTCTGGCTTTCCCGACTCTGGGTCATTGTGGACCCGAAGAATATCGCCACATTTTTTCTTTCGGAATATCCTTGGAGAATATTTTCCCAACGGGTTTCCGGTAACGTTTCTCTTTTTCCCTTCGTTGAAAAGATCGAGGACGACAGAAATAAGGAAATTTCCCCCACCGCCACACTTTTTTTTACATTTCTCCTTTTCCTTTAATGTCATTCGGTCTCGCTTAAATCAATCCCCGGATCAAAACCATCGTTCTCTCTATTTACGCTTGAGAAGGATCACTTTCCTCCATTCACACATCCTCCCGCTTAATCTACAGATATTCCGGAGATTCCTTTCTTTGGCCGCCTCTTGCCATCATTGCATAGGGACCCATCACATCATTCCGCTAACTTTCGTTCTCTCCTTTCACTTTGACACCTCCAATAGAAAAAAATTCTCTTTCTCAATCTCCCGTCGTTTTCCCTTTCCGCCGACTTGCTCTTTTTAGTGGAAATATGATTTCCTCAATCTATACAAAATCACCATTTTTTACTCAGCCCGAGAAAGTTTATGTATTTGCTAATGCGTGTAAGACCTTCCGGTAAAAATTCAATAGTCATTTCCACAATCAATGTATAAAGAAAGAATTAGATACAGAATTTAGTCCTAATGGGCTGTCTGTATGAAGCATATTTTGGGTAAAATCTATTGCTTAAGTGAATATTTTGCCTTCTAATTAAAACTCCAAATTCATCGTAAGAAATAGAGGACGGGTTGAAGATCAAACAGGTTTGATGACTGTAGAAACAACATAAACTTCAGTCTTCCATCTCATTCATCGTCGCAAAACTCGTTTGTAGTATCCTTTGGGTATGAAAGTGACTTCATGAGACATCCTCGCATCCCTAATAGCAGTTAGGTGTCTTTTCTTACAATGTTCTAAGTCCCTTTTTATCTTCCCGATGCTTCTCTGCTAGGTCTTTCTTCAGGGCGAGAATAAGATCCAATGTGCGTATACTATTAAGTGGAAACGTATGTCAAGATTTTTCCTCACCCTCGTTGGAAGAGGGGCTTTTCCGATCTTCCTTTTTCCATCTTATTCTCTATCCCTTTTTCGCATCGATAATGGTTCGATACGATTCTCTCTCTTGCACTCGTCACACATCGTCAGAGCAGGACCAGGGTTTGCGTCTGGAGGGATAAGGAGGAAGGCAAATAGAAAAAAGAATGGGTATAAGCGGAGAGAAGCTCTCCCTCTTTTATTCCATTGAAAGGAGCTCCTTGAGCATTCAGTCACCTCTAGCCCCTTGATCCCCTCGAAAAAAAATAATACTCGTTCTTCACCCTCGACGTCTTTTTCTCCAATCCTATTCTCTGCAATCCCTACAAGAATTTCTACACGAACTTGTTTTCTTCCATACTTCCCCAGCTAACGGAGGCGCTTCCTTTCACTCTATTCTCCGTAGACAATGTCTGACAGACAAAATGAATTAACTAAACATTTGGTGGTTAAAATTATTGCAAAGATTCTGGAGAAGGAAAATCCGAGTTTTTAGCTTCATAGAACGCTTCACGTTAGTTTTCTTTTTAATGCCATTACTTACTTAACTCAGCATCGCATAGAAATGTTACAAATGATCATAGTTTAAAAAAAGTAAAAATTTTACATTATTTGTGTCTACAGGTGATGAAGCAATTCAAATCACATTAAAACTGCCTCCAAAATTCTTCATTATTGATAAAAATTATACCTACGTTTAAGTTAAAATCCATGCCGAAACTATACTTTCCTTGGAATTAAAACTGAAGTGGTGTCGTTAAAACATAAACATACTATTAAATTTGAGCAAGAGGGAGTTATATTCTAAATTTTGTAATCACTTTCATAAACACGAGTTTAGTTCTCGTCACTATAATCAAAGGAGAACATCTGCCAAGGAAATGCCACCCTGGCTAATTAGATATTCCATCGATATCATGTTAATATGAAACGAGAGAAGCGAAAAATAATTGCTCAGCGATTGGATTCAGTTGTTAAGACTTCCTCGTTCCAGATTCTTCTCGGCATCTAGCTAGGCTTGAATAAGCGAGGTCACTGCTTATCGTATCGGAATTGAGTGAAACGGCGAATTTCAATAAGGGAAATAGAACACGAAGGGTCGTAAAGAAGCGTCAGTCTCTGTGGAATAAAGCATTCGCTAATTCCAAAGTGTTGTTCATCATGACCCGATAAGCGCTGCACCCTTAAGGGAGCTTCCGGAAGACACGATCGACAGGAGATTCGAAGCGAGCGTAGGAGTCTCCAGAGAAAGTGAGACTTGAGAATGCACTAAGAACGAACGTGGGTGAAGACCAATAGCATGCTGACGGTGAAATATTTCTCTCCCGTGCAGCACTGTCGCTTTCCGCTCGAATTTAGAGTGGGCGGGAAGCGCTCAGCTCGTGAGATACCCGTTTTAATTTGTCCCATTTCGTTTCCTGGCATAGGTTCCATAGCGGTGGTTTCGGTTTTCCATAGCGAATGCCCCAAGTACTCCAGCATTGATTCTTGTTGTCGTACTAATTTTCAGGCCTACAGATAGCTAAATGGGTAACGCTTTCACCTTTCATAAAAGCGGTCTCGGGTCCGATTCCCGGTGGAGAACCTTATGCGCCAAATTGCTTCAGCTATCGTAGTGCCTTTATAAAAAAGTAATTAATAATTTTGATCAGGAAATGTCACACCATCTAGTATTAAATTTAAAACTGAAAATGAAGCATTGTTCTCTCCGGAAACATCGTAACTCTCTTCATATTTTACAATTTTATCTAAGATGTCTTTACTCCTGTCGGTGAATATTTTCCTTTAAACCATACTCACTTTACATAAACTATTATTCACAACTCTCCTTAATATTTATTCATATAATTAGCGTAACCGAATTTTGTCTGCGCTGAAGACTAACTATGCACTGAAAATTCTGAATATTGATGTGATAATTCTCTCTTCTCGCATTAAAAATTTTTTCTATCAATTATTTGCTTGAATAATGATTAAACTATTTAACAAGCATTACCATTTTCGTGATACTTATTTAAAACCTGGTGAGCTTTGTTGTATTAAAATGGTAATGCCCGATTTCTAAGAAGTCTGGAGTGGTACCGTAAAAGAAACTAAAAGGAAACCGAGAAGTGGTGATTCTTGGACAACAGGTGCTCAATCTTATCATCGACTTAAAATTAAAGAAATAAGATATGCCACATCATTTCGAGTCGATAGTCACGGTTCGACCTGCGTGGAAGTGTAAGGAAAAATGTTCTCTGCGGGGAGCGCCTACGTGAGACTGGAAGAGTGCGCGTGGGTGGCACTCGGAAGGTGGTTACTAATGAAAGGCGACCAGAGGGCGTAAAGAACCAATGGATATTCATTGAGGGACTAAACGTTCTGCGATGGCTGAGAATTTGAAGAGGCCCACGATTTACCGACTCGTTTTCCAGCTTTGAAATATTGTCTGCACTTCATCATATGGGAAGGGCATCTTTCGAAATCTATTAGCAGAGGAGTACCGCATGATCAGTCCGTTTACGAAAAGGCAATTATGAGCTCACGCCAAAATGTGGTTTTTTAACCATGGGCGCGACCGATAAGACAAGATAGATCAATAACATAATTATTAAGATGGCTCATTGGGGTATTAACGTAAATTTGTTCAGAGTTGATTTTAACTCAAGAGGATTGAAAAATGTGATCCAATTTATCTCGTCAATTTCCATCTCATCCGATATGATAACCGTATTTTTTATTCGGCCCAGAATTCCGCCCAATTGGATTCTAAATCGGCAATCGCGGTGCACATTTTTTAGAATGTCAGAAATAAGGTCACTCAAAATTAAAAACAATACATTACCCTCGTCCCTTCCTTAACCATGGTAAAGAACGCTATTTCAATTTATACGTTCACTTTCAAGCGAATAAACCGGCTTAACGCCCTTCTAGAAATCTCGCATCTTTAATCTAGCTCATGGCTTTATTCCATTCAAAAGTATATGACATCGTTCTCTCAGCTGCTATAATTTACGGCGAACTAATTATGCGGATGATTACTTATCCGAGGGATCCTTCCCTCTGGAAAACTGCCACGACGCAATTCACTTTATCCGAAGAGGATATTTTTCCGGGCCGTTAATATATTTATTGGTGATTGCCACGTGATTTGGAGCAGAATCAATCATTGCTAATGGGAATTTGATATTCGCAGACATCCGATGGCGCAGGAAACGAGAAAGGAATTTGAGAAAAATCCATTATTGAATGAGGAAGGACGTGAATTGTTTTGAAAGTTCCATCAGTTTAATTAAAAACTTCGGTCGTTGATCAAAGCGTCAACGAACATGCGGTAGCCATAGAAACTAAAGGGTACGATCGGAATCTCCGTCTTTCCCCCGTTTTCCCTCTTATTCTTTCCATTTGTGAAAAGAATGGCTCTCTTTCGAACCGACAGTGGGGCGGCCACAATAAAACTCATCTATTTCACTGATGAGCATATAGACATGTGCATCAGTGCCTTATGAGAGATCGGGAATATCATCCTCAATTATTTTTCATTTTCCTATTTTTTGCCTCGGAGCGTTTCCTCTAATATTACAAGAAGGATTTAATCATCTAAGTGCAAATGATCCTACTGATATTTTTTATGAGCAATAATAGATTGAAAGATCATCCTTTCGCTTCGGGTATCAGCGTTAGCTTTATCGCAGTCATTAGTTTTTATTGGGTGTATTTCTTTTATCCCTGACCTCAATTTTTGATAAAATTTCCCTGGAGAGAAATAAATAATGCAGCCTCTTGAAATTCCATTCATGCTATCTATGACGTACCGTTAAAATATCTTGGAATGCATGTTCATTTCGCTTCAAGAATTATTTTATATTTTTTCTGCAATTATCGATGGAGTACTTCTAGGTATCCAGGAGGTTTTAATTAAATCTAGTGCTCTGTTCGAGTCGGAATATATGTCGTCAACGTTTTATCTGCATTTTAATAGGCCCGAATGCTCGTAAGTGTCATAAAACAGCATAAGTCCTATAACCAGATAACATTTTCTTGCCACAGTTTAAAATAAGTTAAATCGTATTTTTTATGAATCTACTTATATCAAATGACCGTACTCGTAGCTATACATTCTAATTTTTTGATCTCCCTAGCCATGATTAGTCTTTCTAAGATGATACCATTCATAATTAGGCTAAGATAAGATTCATAAAGTTATTTCGTAATATGTTTTTCGACATTAGAGGAGGGAGATTTTAACCCACGTTGCATTTATTTTTATCACCTTCAAGGATTACTGTCTAAGTATTTGAAGTTCATGTAGACGAGTAAAACAATCGTTATATATGTGATGTATTCTGATATAATAATAAGCTAAACTTTAAGCATCCCTTGGATATTGATTCTGACTCATATTTTGGAATTGTATGGAGTTGTCTTCTAGAAGTTGTTCGCAATATTTTATGTAAATTAAAATCATAGATATATTATGAATTCTCTCCTAGAGTTGATGTAAGCGATAAAAGGGTGTAACAGAAATTCTCCGATGAATTTGAGCTATGAGGATAGGGAGGGGCAGGTTGCATTAAAATTACAGCTCTTATTATGTGAACATTTAATTCTCCACTCAAAATTCAATCTCCACTCGACTCATTGGAAATGCTAATGGATAGTCAAGTTAGTTATGATTGTTGACGATTCCACATTTCTGCCACACGCCATTTGCATGGTTACCAATCCACGATTTTAATTGTTCAATGTTTCACCACCATGTACCAACTTGTCTTTTCAAATTCACAGCGATGTTTTCCAGTGCGTTGGTCGCATTGGCTATTTTGCATCGTGAAATGCTGAAATAAAGAGTGGAATTGAAGGACAAATACGCTGAGGTTTTCCGAACAAATCACGCTGACGTCTCTCTCATTTCCTGCTCTCCCAATACGTCACTCTCTTTCTCCCGTGGATTGATATGTATTTGCTCCTCGTGTCTTCCGATGTGACCGTGAATCACTAGCAATGGGAGTGGATTTGGCGGAGGAGGCGATAGGCAGCCGAGTGAAAGCAATAACTTTCGGCTTATGCGTCCCGGATAGAGATTGGTATACATACGCCGTTCTCATAACACACCGAATTCTCCCTCGCCACCTCTTTCTCTGCTGTCGAAATATTGGTCGTTTATCATCCGACGAAAGTTAGCATATTCATGAATGTTATATTTGAACCTGTAGATGAATATAACACTTTTTCTTTTATGAAACAGGGTGGCTGTAGATTGTGGCCGTGGTCCTGGTGACTCATGAATTCAGCCTGAGGCGCGTTTGCTGTTGTTTACATTCCAGAAACTCAAAATACTTTCTATATTTATATTTTCATTATATATGTACATTTGAATCGTCAATTTTATATTAAGTTCTGAATTAAAAGATTGAGAAAGTGATTTAAATTTGACAAACGGCCGAAAATTCGACTAATTTATAAGATTTATGCCCTCAAGACTCAATTTTTGTCAGGTCTTTATTCAAGAGTAACGTTTATAGATCGAGCTGTCCGATGGAGGGTTCTCTTTAAATTATTTTTCTACGGAGCCTCTGTGACCATCGATGGTGACCCAAATTTGGTCTGGATATTTTATGGTCGCATAGGAGTGATTGAAAACTGACTGCGCCGATCGCTGCTTGTCCTTCGTTCGACCATTTGATAGATGACGATTCAATATGGAGGAAGGTTGAATAGTACGAAATGAATATATTACTGAGGTGTTAAATTTAAACATTATACGCCGTTCGGTTTTTTGCGTTTTAAAGAACGCGCATGAATAAATAGTTGTGATTTATAAAGTTTATAATTTTACTAATGTTTCATTCAAGCAAAAGACTGTGCTATGTGTACGTATTGACATGCATGAGGGGCTGTCCATTCAATATTGGAAACGTGATCATCGAGCCATATGTTTTCCGGTCGATGGCTTAAGACCCTTGAATATGAGTTTCAAATGCTCATCTCCAAAGAGTACTTTTTTAATAAAAACTCATCGGTAACCATACATAATTAATCTTCCAAGGAAACAGCTCTTTCCTCGATTCACTGGTAAATGGTAGGAACTGGTTTCTACAAACTTTTGAGGCTTATCCTTAATACTTTCTCTCTCATTAATAACTTAATTACTTCATCAAATTCTGAAATGGTGCGGAGCCTAAATATATCCGCGCTTTATCCTTCTTTTTTTCTGAAGCGGCGATATTAGCGGTCCTTTCTCCTTCTGATAAACTCTCCAAAATGTTAGCTTCATTAAGCACAGAAAAATGTTGAAAACAACCTAACAGGTCCGAAAACAGAGCACAGTTTGCTTAAAATAAGTCAGATTTTTCTCTTGGCCTGTACCCAAAAGCGGGATTTCGCTGATCCCTTGGCTTAGCCCTTCCGACCCCATACCTCTCCTCATATAATCCCCTACGCGAAACGCAGGTGGATGGGAAGGGGTGATGTGTTGGCAAGGGAACAGCAGGTGACCACCCCTACCGACCCTATGAGTGGCAAAACTTTATATATGACCATTAAGGGGCGGAAGAATATGGGATCGATATATCGATCGATACGATCCTCTCGGGATTACGCTGAGAGTGCGCGTGCAGCTTTTCCACTATTTTTAGTCATTTCGGAAAGCAATGAGGCTCAATTTAATACGGTTTCAATGCATACGTCTTCATCAGCTTTTTTTTCTGGGGCGAGTAGAAATATAAAGCGAACATGGGATCATTAGCGAGGTACACGGTTTTTACTGCGTCGCCATGCATGCAGAGCAGAACACGCATAAAAAAGACGTATTTCAACGGATAATCCGGGGAAGGATATCCGCCGAACTCATTGCTTAGCTAGAAAAATAGGCCCAGGACGCAATGAATATTTTATGGAAATTTTACTGATTATTGAATGTTCCCCGGACTCAACAGCTTTGTACGAAATGAGTTCTGGGCTACCGATGTCTCGTCGGGATTTTAATTGGTAATCGCTCGAATCTCTAAAAGTTCAGCCAACTCGCGGAATTCCAATCCGTTACATCCATCTAATCGTCTGAAATTACGAACATAACAAGCACCAGCATCATCAATGCCTGATTTCCTTCGATAATTTACCGATAAAAAGAGAATTGATTAATTACCGAGTGTTAAACTAAAACATCGAAACTTTAATTTCATTTTAAATTCAAATTCTCTTCCCCCTCATTAACGATTATTTATATTCTCTTTTTTAACCACACGCCTACGAACATCGTTAATGTAAACGTTGCTAAATACTTATTAATATTGCTAGATTACAGTGTTTGTGCATATAATAAAATAGTAATAAAAGATCTTACATCGGTTTTAATTTATGAAAAACGATCTCATGAAATTTTATTTACAAATTTAAAATTTAGAAAATTTACGCAACGTTAAGTTTAAATGTAAATCCGCTCTAATTTAAATTTTTGATAGGAAAGTTTTGAATTTAACTAACGGATAGATAAGCTTAATCGTAATGAAAGTTCGTCCTTTTTCGAATAAAAATATTTTCCTCTGAAAAGGAATGAAATGAAAGCTCATGCAAATACCAATGAGCCTTTCTCTGTGGTATACATGCATATATAGCAATGAGCATATTCTCATGTTATTTTTCTTCCTTCAAGACCTACATGTCTCGACAAAGACCGTAATTAGGCTACTCTGACAAGTTGAACACAAATAGTCATGGAAAATAACGCCGTGACCTCTAGCCACGCTCTGATCTTATTCAAACAACAGGCTCGTCTGGTTGCCAAACATTCCTTTTCCAGCAATGTTTGTTTACCGATAACGACTCGTTCCATTTCTTCTTCCCATAGGCGGTCATAGAACTCAAAAAGCAATACAATTCTATCAAGAACCATTGTGTCTGATACGCAGCGGTATAAGGCTTTAATGTTTCGAAAGAGTAATGTAAACAGGATTTCCGGCCCCACATCTAAGCTATTGAAAACTCAATTCTACGAATCCAGCCTATCTTAAATCCCATAAGAATGTTGACATTTTCCGTATTACACTAATCCATACTATAATTTCCTTTTAAAGTATTTCTGTGAACGACGAGATATCGTAGTCAGTAATGGTGTTTTATCAACAAAGACTCCTCCCACACATCAGGATACAAATGACGAAGCGCATTAGTAAACTGGGAATCTTCTTTTAAAAGGTTCGACCGGTTATTTTAAAAACATTCTCATTTTATCCGTCCCAAGAAGTTATTGCTTTCAAGTGAATGTGCTGCAATTGTTAAAATACATCAATCTCATTGAAATGAAATAAAAATAATGGAATTGAAACCAGCATTATTTCAGCTCTCGGATCACCTTCTCTCGGAGATTGATAGTCTCCAAAACAAGGAATCTCTTCCCCGATCGACATTACTCACCTACGCAACAATCAATCAAACGCTTAAGTCTCGCGGACAAAACACGAGCTTAACGACCGCCGTATGTTTTCCCAACATCGAGAAAATCACCGGCATAAAAAAATTAACGGGGAAGCCTTTGATGTCGCTCGGGGAACTCTCAAAAACACACCTATGAGTCCATACGTTCCGCGGGTACACAAAAAGAGAAGTCTGTCCTTTCTTTCTCCGAAATTTATTCCAGCCGTGACGAATAAATTCGCTGTTTAAAACGTTTAAAAAGCCGAGATACTCCGTCGGCGCTCTCGTAAATGTTCCAAAGTGGATCCTTTGTATTCAGAGAGTCCGCTGCTGCTCCACCACTTTTGATTTATCAGCATTCGCCCCCGCGTCGCCCCACGGTGTCTTAGATAGGCGGTTGTCCCTTCCTTTTACTCTGACGGTATTTTTTATGACGACCTTGAATCATCTCCGAAGGTAACGGTCGGCGAGCTTACTCCGTATAACTGAGGTTGACAGTCTGGTTCCTGATGGTACTCGTTTGGCCATCATGGGTGGGACAGGGCTGAGTATGTTCACGGAAGAACGGTATCAGTGTAGGGAATTATGTACGGTCGAGAGAAAGACTGGAAAAAATAAGCGAAGATTATAGGTATGACCGATGGAGATTAATCACTTTGAGGTCGCCCGTGGGAAAATTGAGTACGAATCTCGAGCGGAGAGACTCGCCTTTTAATTTTTTAATCACGAGGATCGACCACCCGATCGCTTCCTCTGACGTCAGAATAATTATCGAACGATATCCAATGGCGGGTTTTTACTCTTCGTAATTCGTGTATTCGCTGTTCCGTTTTATGGTGCTGCTGTGTAATTCATGCGGAAAATCGCGAAGGCTTGTCTTTCCTTTGCAGTTTGTTATCAGAGATTTTTTTAATCGATATTCATTTAATTTAATTATTTTATTTCTTCGGATTTTATCATACAGCTCATTTTATAAACATTTTCATTACGTACGAGATTGTGGAGCAATGGAATGGAAATTTTCCTGCTCGTAAAATATATTCCGCTGAAATGAAATGCTAATGTATAAACAAGAATTAGAATTTTTATTGCCTTTTACGGGATTATGTCAATGAGCATATTCTAAAAAGATAAATCAATTATGTTTTTGGAATGAAATTTTTGGCGATACTCAATATTTTTTCTTTGCTTTTCAATGGAAGGTATGTTAGCAATTAGTAACTCGAAAGCTAATAGAATAATCAAAGTTTGACCATTGGATAATCGCACAAATTTAGTAAACTGAAATCATTGCAGGAAAAAAGAGATCTTTGTAGATTTTTCATTTAATCTCAATAGTGCAACAAGGAGGAATTCAATTACTTAAATTTTTCATAAAAAGAATTCCGCACTGATTTCCTGACAAAATAGAAATACCATTTAATTCTAAAAGTGCTCTATGGGCTAAATGGGGCTGCTTTGAATAAATTCGCATTGTAAATGAAATAATGATTTGGACTCATCTATTGTCGTAATAATTTAGCATTGGCTCAAAAAACTTTTCTCCAGTTCACTTTCAAAATGAAGCATTGTCAATCGCTCTCTTTTGATAAGAAACGATTTTCACGTAAAATGATTAAAACACTGTTTCCTCACGCTATTCACTCGCTTACCGAACTGCGCTGTAGCAGAAAATCACAGACACCATCCCGGCATTGTTACTAAAGCGACTACAGAAACTTTCTTTGCCTCTACAAAGCCTCCATTGTTGCGTGACGTTTCGGTGTGATATTACATGGGAGCGCCCGGATTGGCTGAGAGCGCTAAATTAAAAACTTCACTTTCATAGCTCCCAGTGGCGTTTTGTTACGTTGAACTTCACCGCGGAAAACATTGTTTAATCTTCCTCTTCAAAGGAATTCCAAGAGCTGCAGTCAGTTTTACTCATCGCGCTAGAGCATTCAGCCGACGACGCCTATCCGTGAATCACTCTCGAAAATAAGAAGGAAACTATTCCGCCCGAAAAAAAACACGTTGGGAAGAGAGATGCGCGGTTTCGCAGTGTACCCCAACGCGCGAATGGATTGCATCAATATTTTAACGTAATTGCCTATTTTTCAAGATGGCCGCGCTCATGAATCTCTGTCTTTTTTCCTTCCTCCGTTCACTTTCCCTCTGCGATATTCCCACCCAATCACGTAGCATCATTACTTACATTTTCCTCCGCAAATTAACATCCATTACTCACGTGAGAAATACGTGACTCCCTTTCCGCGAGGTTCGCATGAGGGATTCGGCCGTTCGATGATGTGTGAAATGAAAAGGGATTTATCGGCGCATTCCAAAAAGAAACTTACGATTGTCTTTTTTTCATCGCGAACGCGCAGTCCAAACATTTTCGACGCCTGTTGGGATTCCCACATCGAGGTTTTACTTTTTAGCATTTATTATGGTGACAATGGAATAGAATATACCAATAGAAGCATAATAATGCAATTTACCAATTCCAGTGTTTGCAGCGTTTCTTAAATTTTCTTTACACCGAGTCATCTCTTCTAAATTATGTTCTAAGAAACACACCAATGAGTTTGCTTCCCAAATTCACGCAAGAGACCGATAATTCAATTTGATATTTTTACAACCCCGGCAAATTCGCTCGTTTGTCGAATCCATTCTCATGCATATTGTAAAAATATAAACCAAGATATATATCTTACTGAAGATACTGGGGAAGTTTTGTTTCGTGCTTCCTTTAGGAGGCAAGTCTCCAGTATTTTAAATGTTATCCTAACATTGGCTTTAATACCGTTATGAATTTCTCCTATAGTCGTTTATTTTTATTTCCTCGTTAAAAATAGGTTCAATGGATTAAAGCGTATAATATTAAATATCCTTAACAAGATTCTGCAAAATGAAAATTTACCTTTTTCGGAAAAAATCTCATTTTATTTACTTTGGTAGTATTCTTAAATAACTATTCTCACGTAGGTACTACACACGTCTCTTCTTTACGTTTTCCCCTTTCTGTATTTCATTCTCTTCCCCCTTTTCGGCATCATTTCCTTATCGAAAGAACCTTACCTCCGGATTTCTTTCGGCGCGAAATGTTCCTTTTTTTCTGCTCCGGTCTTATTTCATCGCTATGTTGCTTCTACGAGGCGTTTATATTTTTCATTTACTTCCCTACCATTTCTACCCTTGTTCCTTTCACTCCCAGACCACGTCATTTTCTCATAAACATTCCTCTTTATGTTTTCGAGTCTTTTACTATTTTGCTCCGCGTATCCCGGGTATATTTTATTTCCTTTCCACTTTCTTTCTCCTGCGTTCGGATTGCCTTCGGCGATATTTTTCGCGATCGGCAAAAGGGAGTGTGCGGGGAAGGGACTCCACATGAGGAAGGTAAAGGGAGACGAAGTGCCCCGGTGAGAAATGACCTCGTTGTGTTGCTTTAGAATTTGCAGTTCCCAGCGGTTGAGGGAAAGAAGCGGAGAAAAAGGTAGAGAGAGGAAACACAGCCGTGATAGAGGAGAACTCAACATACATAGGCTAAAAAGAGGCGAAAGTAAGATAGAATGTAGTGAAACTGAGAAAGAAGGACCTGAAAGGAAACACGATGGAATAGGATGACGTTGGAAATGAAAAATCGTTATATCTACTGGTAGATGGATATTGAAGGAACGACTGAAATGCCACAAATTTGCGCTTTAGTTTAATTTACGCGTGTTAAAGAAATACAAATAATACATGTTTACGGGGAAATCCACGGGTCGCGTTTAACAGTTGTGACGAATTTATTATCATCAGATGAAATAAGTCTGTTTGTTCATAAGAATTAGTGGCGTGAAAAATAAAAAAAAACCTTGCATTAGAAGTTGAAATTTTCCTCATCAAAAAGATTTTCGATGGATTAATCCGATGTTTAACCATTTTCAAGAATACTGTGGATTTGAGAATTTTTTAAAAGTATGCCCCAATAGATTTTTATCGTCATATGTTTTATAAACTTAACCTAAAGGGTATCTTTGTAGAGTTACGAAATATGAAAGGAAAGAAATAGAAATCCATATGATATAGTATACCTCCGCATTTCATGAAAGACCTCATATTCGATTAAAAGAAGTTGATATTCCATCGCGAAATTCACTCCTTTTGTGGAAAAATCCTTTTTGAGGAAACAGCAGTTTCGTTTTCTATAATCTCATTGTTGTCTGACGTTTAATCAGGTTAAGCCTGAGTGTTTACACAGGTGGTAGCATTGTGTTCTGAAATTTCACAAAGGTGTATTAATCATTTCGAGTTCAGAAAATTCCACGAACACGATTCAAAGGAAGTGAAAGATATATTATTATCCAGGGAAATGTGTTTTCTCCGTTAGCATGCTGAAGAGTCGAGAAGAAGCCGAAAATTTACATGTTCGATCCTTCGCTATTAGGGAAAGAGCGATGTTTATGAGGTAAAAGAGCGAGCGAAGGTAAATTAAAGTTAGACCAGGATGTATTTATCACTTCGGCGTGATTTTGTTTTATTTGAATCGAAGGTATCTTGGGAAAAGTTTTCAAAAGCCCGCCTCATTAGCAAACTTTAAACGTCTGAGGGATTCCCGGAGGAGAAATTAATGTATTCCTAACGGCAAAAATGTTTTCTTTTAATCTCGTAGTTCATTAACATTCGTTCAAATAGTTGGAATTCTCCGAATCCTCCCGTATCACCTTCGGATCATTGACTTTGTGAGGCGTAACATAATGACTTGCATAATCACAAAAGCGTAACATCGAAATACGCTCATTTGAGCATAATTGATCCACTCCAACGGTACTAATTAAAACCGATATTGTGGCCAGGAATCCAGTCGATTGGGTAAATCAGTAAATCTCCGATTTATTCTCGGAAAATCTAATACGTGAACGGATTCTTGGGGTTTAATAATCTGAGTAGGAGAGGGAGATTCCTTTATAAAGGTAAAATCAAGACCATCTAATTTGCCTTTAGGAAACATCCGGAAGGGAGAACAAAAGGCAACATTTGATATATGCTACAGCTCCACGTCACAACCGTATCAAACTTTTTGACAGTATAATAGCGTCGGCAGAAATCCACACCAGTCATCAGCTTCGAATCCAATCCCGGTAAACGTTTGGAAACTTCATTTTTGTCTATCCCCTGTAACGCACCGAAATATCCGAATGCTGTGTAACTGGATAGCCCTCATTAGTTTGATGAGAGCAAAAGAGGATGTTTAAATAGAGGTTCCGCTTTGATGGAGGGGTGGAATCGTAACCGATATCCCGAAGATGAAGGAAAGCGGAGAGAGGTCGTTAAAAAGGGTTTCAGGCTGATCTGCGACGCTGAGGTTCTTTTCCGTTGAGATCCTTTGTTAAGCCTAAATTGCGATCTTTGTGTAAATCCAGTCTCAAATTTCTATTGTAATCAGTGCCACCACCGCTATAATTAAGAGAGATTGCATTTTGTAGATGCAAAACTAATGGAAGCTCAAATTTATAAACGATTATACTCTTAGTCGCGTTTTATAGCATAAACTCAATTTTGTCTTATTTATTATCTTCAGTTTATCTCTAGAGTACAATATAGATCTTAAATGTTGGCAGATACTTCAATTAATGTTTCATATTATATAGGTGTGCCCAACAGATCGATTGCGATCGACCTATCGAGGAAAATTTGATCGAACTGTAATCGAAATAATTCTTGTATTTTGAATAATTTTTATTACTTCGAGCATGTATCTTTATAATTCATCTACGTACAATTAAATTAGATATAAAGTTATAAAGCTTTGACAAATGATGAGCAAGTCTCGGAGACGCAAGACTACGACTATTAATTTATATTTCGTTAATATTGTTTTTCTTAGTCCTTTGCGATCCAAACGAAAGCACTAAAATAATTCGCAGCATGAGATTAGTCGGCCATCACTTTTATAGAGGATTGCATGAAAACAATAACATCTCCCTTAAAATATAACGACAACAAAGAACTAGCAAACATGACTTTTCTCATTTCACTGACAGTTCAGTGAATAATTCTTAAGAATAATTTTTGTTACAGAAATAAAAAGCAATGTATAACCTGTGGTACAGAATTGCTTATTTTACGTGACTTAACTTTTGGATTTTGGCTCGTCGGATACATGGAAATAATCGCATCAGTGGATATATTAATGGGACGGAAATAAAGGCGATAAATCCTATTCAGAGAGACGGAAGTAAATTTAGAGTAGGCAGAGAAGCAGGTAAGGGCGTACATCATTTAGGATAGGAGTAAGGCGCAGTAACTTGTTAATGGGATGGAAACGGTAACCGTTCATTGTCACATTATACATGGAACCACTTTCTAAAACTGCTCCTAACGAAGAGATGGGACGCAGGTGGAATCAGGGAGCGCGAAGAGAATATCTGAGGAGCCCAAAAAGGTGGAACACAAGGTGTCTCCATCTCGTCAGCGGTGGGGCGAACTAAAAAAATGAAACCAGAAAATAGATTCTCGACTACAAAGGAAGAGGGAAAGAGAATTTGTGGGAAATTTGAGAAAGTTAAAGCTGTCGGAGGATTGAAAGGGTAGGCTAATGGGAGCATTATCAGCGGCGCCCTCTGCATGCGAGTGGTAAAGAGTGGGCTTCTGGGTTCCAGTAATGGAAGGAGAGGTAATGATAAGGAAATGGATCTTAAAGGAGGTCAGAAGGCAGGAGAGGGCCCTAAGTGAGATGTCAGCCAGAAGGTGATAGACGGTGGCGAGCACGGACTGGATTTGGAGTGAGAGAGCAATGAACATTTCAATTAAACGGGCGATAAAAAGGAATGCGCTTCCGATTTAAATGCACTTGGTACTACGCTTCAGGACGCCAAATGGAGTTACGATGGGATAGAGAGATTGTTTCCAGCTGCGGTACTCCGTCGCTTTCATGAAAATGCAAATCCTCCTAAATGCTGCGGAGCTACTTAAGATCATCAATTTGCAAGTAGTTAGTCTTGTCAGTGAAATGTAAAATATGGTATTATGAAGTGATAACATTGACAATCAAATGTAATTGGTCGTTCTAATAAAGACCTTTTTGCCGGTTGAATGCAAATCTTGTTTTCCTTTCCATTCCTGGGAGGAAAAAGGAGAAACAACGTTAGTTTCAACTGATCAATCGCCACTCGTTTCTTAATGCTTCGTTTTATTTTGAAGACGTAATGCCTTTATATTTCATCAAAGTTACTTGTTTTACTATTCGTATTATTTCTGAAAAAGAATTTCAATCAACATTACTAGTGCCTGGTAGGGCATCAAAATCGACCAAATTTGCGTTTAGGAATCCGAAAAGTTCAATGAATTGATACTTAAGTTTAAAGAGGCGAATAGGTATACTCTTTCATTTCTTTTTCACTATAACCCACGATTAATATCTAGGAGACTACATAGAGATGCTGAAGTATTCCAACAATCACAAAATCACCTTTTATCAAGAATGTAAATATGTGAGCAGCATATAATGTGAAAGTGACCTACGGTTAACTTTTATGTATATTATAATTTTTTTTAAATATTCCCCCTAGAATTTTCCTATGCTATAATTTCTGTGAGAAATATTAACGCACTAGTAGAATGCGCGCCCAAAAGCAATGAATCGATGTATTTCATTGCGCTATTTGTTTCCAACCTCCAAGAAACTTACGCCCAGTCATTCTTGAACGATAAGCATCCGTAATGCTGAAAATCACGACCATTCTTGGCTAATCTTATCAAGAACATATGTCCATATTGGACCCTGACAGACAGAAATCCGACGAAGCAAGGCAAGGGAAAAGCAACGCGATAGCGACAGGAAAAGGTAGAGAAAGAAAAATCCGTGGCCTTTAGAAGGGTTCCCATTCCAAAGATTGATGAGGGCGAGAAAGGAGAGCAGGTCCCCTTTTTCGTATCAGAAGTGTAAAAACCTTAAAGGAGAGAGGAATATGTGGAGGAGAGATGATGAATGGTGGACGTAAATGAGAGAACGCGTGACGTATGTGAAGGAGCAGGGAGATGCACACCCCTTTTCTCTTTCCGGCCGAAGGCGCTCCACCACAACGTTCATTAAAGGTGGAGAGTAAGGTTAGAAAGGGGAGAAAGGGAGAGATAACAGGAAGGACGAGAAGGCCCTACTAATAAAGGGAAAGAGATGAGGGGAAAACAGAGGAGAATTCACAGAAGTTGCTAAGGCAATATGTAGACGTAGAACAAACAGGCCTAGATTTAGTCTGCAAGAGGCACACACATCCGGGATGAGGGAGCAATGTGGTAGCCTCATTTTAATTTCGGAAAAATACATGAAATTACTGTTTGAGTAACAGCAGGATATTGCGATCGCGTTAGCCTTACTCGAGTAAAAGTATTCCTACTCAAACATTTGAATAGTAGTAGTAGCATTGTTAAAAAGGCTTCGATAACTGAGGTCGTATCGCACATGAACTCCTGTCGAATTGAAATAACCGGGAATCGAACCCGGGATCTCTTTCACCAAAGCCAATCGCGCTACCTACTTGGATATCCGGAAGCCCTATTTCAATATTTCCTACTTCGTAATGATGTAATCTGTGAGGTGATAGACCAACAGTTCTTATATCGTTGTATTCCTTGAATTAATATTATCGGAAAGAGAAAATTCTTATTTTAGTGCATGTGCAAGTCGAAGCAAAATAAGTTTAAAATTCGGAGTAGGTTATCCCCATCAAATATCCACATTGCTTCAGGAGCACCAAATAATGAAAGGACGTAGTATGAAAGGGTGGGTAACAGTGCGAGTAAAGCGAGATACATTAAGAGAGAGAAAGAGAGAGCAGAAGAGGAAACAGAAGACGTTTGGCCTAATGAGAAACAAGAGGCAAAGAGAAATGAAAGGAGAAGAGAGGGAAGTGGAGAATCCTGAATGGAAGGTACCTCACGTAGGAAGATAAAGTTGATGGAAGGAAATCTCATCGAAAAAGAAGAGGAAAATATAGAAGATGAAAGGGATCGCGGAAGAAAAAGTGGGATGCGGTAAATTGGAAATGGTGCTTAGGAGATGAGTTATGGCGTAAGCAAAAGGAAAAAATCTAATGGAGGAATAGAGGTTGTTGATTAGCGCTATTAATACCGTGCCTTAGTCATCGAATCAGCTTAATGCGTGCGCGCGAGTTGTGGAGTGATTAATAGCGCACGACCAATCAATAACGTGTTTTTTCTCCCCGTGTGTTTCGCTTTCTTCATAATCATTAGATCAACAAAATAATAGGGGAAATGAAAGCAGTTTAACTCTGTAGATTATGAGTTTCAGGATCCTCTGTAATAATTACAACCTCTGCCGCGATAATTAGGCGAAGTATTTCGATATTCAAGGTTATTGCCATCACTCTTACGCAACGCTATCGTGACTTTCCAAATTTATCTCTCCCCTCGAGGAATGCAAGACTCTACATGAACTCTTTGTAATGCGATTTTAACGGCGTTAATTTTATCCCGTTGAGGCGTTTCGCTTCGAGACTTTACTTTGATTAACGAAGGATGCAATGAAACCGAGAGCGCACTTCATGGGAGAAAGCCCTGCTGCTTTAATAACCTCAAATATGAGATATTAATGGTCGAAGAACGTCATTAACCCATGATATCCTTGGCAAAAAATAGCGAAGCGTTCCTTCTGCAGGACGCTTTAACTCTCATCACGCTTCATGCGTAGGAGGTCAAGAGGTCCAAAATAATAGGAGCAGAGGAAAGTGACCTGGACCTAGAAAGGTGGGTCGGAAGCGCAAAGAAGGGAGAGAGAAATGAGAAAGGAAGCTTAGAGGCGGGCGAGCGTGAGACGTAAAGGGAGATAAACGGGGGTGGGAAAGGGGAGAACAGGGGGTTCGCCGCCTCCTCCTCCCTCGAAAAGCATCCCTCCTACCACCCCATTCATCTGAGACACCAGACCGGGGCTCGTGCCGGGCAATTAGGGTGGTGATGAATGTCCTATCCCCACACCACATCTCGGAAGCCTACTTCAGCCGACGCCGCCTCCCCTTCGCATCTTCCTCACGTGTTCAGCATCCCTAGACGCCTCATTCCCTTGCCGCCAAAGTCATATGTGCACACTCTCTCTATACCAATGCCAATCTCTCACTCAAGGTCAAGATGTATCGCTATTCTGCCAATCAAAGGACTTGCCGAATTTCTAAGTGCGTGCATGTTTTTAAGTGTCCATGTAAAAAGGCTTTCTAGATAGCACTTAAAGATTTATCTTGTTCGGCGCTCTTGAACTTCAAGGCAGAGACGGGATTATCACGCTGTCTGGCATACCAGAGACCGAAATTATTACCTTATTTTACTATTTTTACTCTTAAAGCATAGTTCAAGGATATTTATTGCAATTGTATGCAAATTTAATGAATGGAATTTAATCAATAATATTTCTATACTTGAAAATAGAAAATATTTCAAGACAAAGTTCGCATATTGAAATACCGGAAAGAAAATTTTTAACATGTTGAATAAAAGTAGCATTATTCAATGTTACATTAATGTTCTCTTGAAAGTCGGGGGATGAGAGATTTTGAAGACTTTGATGTAGTATTGTTAAAAGTGCTTCGTCCGCTGAGGTCATTTCGCACGTAAGCTCCCACCGGGAATCGAACCCGGGACCGCTGTCGAAGTCGAACGCTGCCCACATGGCTATCCGGGAGCCCCATCTCGGATACCTCTAATCTTCGAACGTTGGGCTCACTCTAGCCAAGCACGCGTTGAATGTAAATATCCATCTTTATAAAGATAGAATACATCAGGAGACCCAAAATTCAATTCTTTCACCGGTAAAATAATCAGCTATTCAGTTGTTGAATAATCTTCAGCTGAACTTATTACGTAATAGCAAGATAATCCACATCAGAAAAACATCAACGGAATAATCTTAAAGCTAATCTTACGGGAAAGTGAATTTAAAATAACATATTAGAGATTCTGAATATATTCTTCTACCTCTAGCTTATTTCGTGACGTCTATTAGCTTGTTTTTACCAAACCGCAGGATTGAATTTGAGATTTAAATCGCTTCTCCTTACATTATTCCGACCGCAGCGTTTAAGATGACGTTTAACCTTAACAGCGGTAGTGAATGATCCCCCGAGGAAATTTTCTCCAACAAAATGAATGCGGAATAAATTAAGGCAAATTTTAAGGTCACCTATTAGTATCGATATCGATTCCAAGATCATTTTCCGCATGTAAATCGTGCGCGTTTAAACTAAATTGCGATCTTAAGTATAACGTTTTCTCCTATCTCCCAAGAGAAGTCCATAAACATAACGTAAACGCTTTAAGATATGAATAACCAAATGACAGTCTCTTAATCTTCTTACTAAATGGACCTCAGTACAAATTTAACCATATCCGCCCGCTCCGTTTCCCTTCTGTGATGAAGCTCTCACGAGCGCTTCATTTAAAATTTAAAATAAAGAAGTCATTCGCCGTCCAAAGTTATTGCTGACAAATGAATTCTGGAATATGAATAAATTTAGGTCCTGGGCAAGCAAAGAGGGATCCTTCCATTGTCCGTTTTTCCTTTGGCAGTCGCGGGAATGTCACGAATGCTTTATGCAGATGCGACCCAAGAGGAAGAAGGCCGAGGAGACTCCGCCCGTACGGCGTAAACAATCCGACGTCCTATATAAGAGACCGCTCATAGAGGAAACATGCGGGGGCGTGGTGGTCGAAGAGGAGTGGGTGGAGGGTCATGTCTCAAACCTCATTACGGTGGCCCTTAGATCATTGGTGACACCCACTGCTACCATTCCAAACAGTCATCCCATCTTCGCACCCTCTCCTCATCACTGAGTTAATGGGAGCGGTCCTTTCTCATTTGAAGGCACCGGAATGTGGGGTGTGGCGCCACCTAACGCCTCGGGTGCGGAAAAAAATGAGCCGTCTCTCTTATTTAACGATTTTGGATTTAGGGTCAAGGCCGATATATATTTTTTGTCCGGGGAATTGATGCCGGAGAGGTCGCGGTGTCCCTATATTTTTTGTGACGGATCACCGGTGTCGGTTGTTAGCGCACCTTTGACCGGAACCCGAAACTTTTATTTCGTAGTTAAAGGTGTGGGCGGATCCTCGGGAGCCGCGTAATGAGTGGGAGCGGCCATCTAAAACGTCTAATGAATCAATGGCTACGTATAAGGAGTTGTATCAAACTAAAGAACGTTCTATAGAATTATCTCACCTGGAAGGGGTCAGGTTGAGGGCAACTAACATTTATAAGGCTCATAAAGCGTGATTCATGGCCCCGCACTGAAATTCGTTGATGGCGAATCTCCCGAAACGAGGTCCAAATTTGATAAAATTTAATTCTTAAAAGAGTTATGAAACCTGGGGCAACCTTTACCTCTGGTTTCGGAGACGCAAAGGTAGTAAAATCAAAAGATTGTCGTAGGTACGTATATGCTCTGTATAGCTATAAAATTCATCCCGACTTTAAAACATCTTAATCAGGTTCAACTAGTTTCCTGTTTATTTTTGCATAAAACTGTTAATGCGCTAATTTAGATGAACAAAGGATATAGGCGACTCCCTATATTACATGACTTTATCTGTCCGAAAAGCATCTAATAGGTAATAAAATTTATTATGTCGTTAATCGCATAACATAATACTATGTTACCTGCGTAAATTACTCTATTCTATTTATAACGTCTACTTGTGAAATTTTAATACTCAGGATAAGGAGAATATAGTATATAAATGGCTCCAATGAGAATGAAAAGATCATGTTTGATTCCTGGTTTAATAATGCGTATTGCGCTTAAGAAAAACAATCGTATGTGTGAACTGTGAACGCCGCATAATATGCATTTAAATTGTGGTCACAGAATGTATAAACATAAGCGTAAATTATGTAATATTTTTGGAAAAAAATGAGTTTTTCTTAATATAGTAAATTGCGCCATCAATGACCTCGTTGTTTTCCGCAAAAACAAATATATTTAGAATTCAGAGGTGTTCATTCCCTTCGAGTTTTCGTGTTTACTCACGGACGAGGTTTGTTTCCCACCGCTTTCATTCCCAATCTGGAAACCATTCGAGCAGCACCGCTATTTCGGTAGGCTTGCTAATTGCCTTGCGGTAGAGGAAATTCCAGTGAAAAGATATGCCTGGGTGAAGGCAAGGAAAGAGCGCTAAGTAGAAAGGATTGAGAGAGAGAGAATATTGTGAATAGAAATTAAATCGAACTACGGTCCCTTTCTGTCAGCTGTACTTTGTTAAAACTAGGTCGCCTGCGTGCTCATACGCAGAGTTCAATAATTTTTTCTCCATTAGATATCAGCCACTATTCAAAATTTGGCTTTCGGATCTAATTCCGTAAGCCTCATTGCCACTTCCGATTTTTAATGGATTTTTCACCGCAAGCGCTGATTTAATCCAACATCTCTGAGAGAAATCCGGGAAAATTTTAAAAGGAAAGCTCAAATAAGGCCTTGAACTTCTTCGATGATCGATTAGTGAACCCATATTAGTGAAATGCGTTCCGTTTTTCAAAGGAAGCTGTCCAAATGAAATTTATCGAAACGGAAACCAAATTTTCTTCCTCGCTCGAATAAATTGGATATTCTATTCAATTACTTATTATATGATTTCTACATGGTTTTGTTGAAAGACCTTTCTAATCGTTAACTTTTTCTATGCCTTTTTAATTGACCAGGTTAAAAACACCCAGATAACGAGATAATTAATTGAAGTTCTTATGAAGGTGGGTTAGGGCCAGTTACCATCTACCTTCCTTCAACGTAGGCAATGCCAGAAATGTGCTTCAAGCAAAGAACGGAACCGTGTCTGAATCATACAGTCAACGCCGACAGGTGGCCGATGAGACGCTAATTATAGAGAGGTAAATGAACGAAGATATTGTCTTACATAATTAACTACCGAATATTTTTAAGGCTTTCGAAAGCCTGAGACTTTGAAAAGAAAATAGGGACCAATTCTTCCGTTACATAGAATTAGTGCTTAATTTGGTCCAAAATTAACTGTATTTTTCCGACATTCGTAAAATGATTCAAGTACAAAATATTTACTAGCCAGAGTTATTCAGATCACTTTTACAATTTTTATCAAACACTATTATATTTTGATTATTGGTGTGTTTTTATATAAATAAGAAAAATAACACGTACAGATGTGGAAATATTTGGTTTGTGCTTTACAAGCACTCTCTTATGGAAATGAAAGTACGTTAGATAGTAATTGAGAATAAGAGGATTTCAACAATTGCTTGAACTAAACAACATTCATAATACGATCGATGGATGCGGCCGTAATGTTGTGGAACGTCATAATTATAGTTAGTTTGAGATAGATTTGTACGAAAAGTAGAATTCTATCTCTAACTATAAACAACTTTCCTTAGTTGTTTCTTCAATTAAATATATTCTAACCAATATCCTTGTTAACAATGTGTATCGATTCTAGATGCGAAGATGAATCCAAGTACAAAATTACGGGATAATATTCAGCTTCACGTTCAAGGAAATCTTCGGAAATAAATAGAAGCTTTTGATCGCAATCGCTCGGATTTTATGTCTTCCTTCTCCTATTGCCTCACCTCACCTTTTGATGGCCCTGAAAAAGCTAGCAACACTTGCGATCGGCATTAATCTAAGAGGAAGAATTTCCTTTCTCCGATAAAGAAAGGAGCCCCGTGCGGAAAGCGGACGGTTGCAAGGGAAGAAAGAACGGCAGCGTGAAAAAAGAACCGCCCATTTGCAGCCGAAAGAAAGCCATTGAGGACGCGGCGGTAAAAGTAGTTTCGGCGCGGCCGTATAGGAAATTGCATTACTCCGTGACGTTTTTAAGGGACGCTTATCTTCGAAAGGAAAAATGTGAAAGAGGGAGGGAAAGGTGACGGTACGTGGCTTCAGAGAAAGGCCGATTGAATGGAATGAAATAGGGGCGGAGACGTGCGTGAGAGGACCTTCCGCGTTCCCAAAAGGCTTATGGTTCTCCGTCTGCTACCGAAGGGAAGAATCGGACGGGGGGATTTCGAATGGCGAACAAAAAAACACGCAGGAAACAACTAGGATCCGGGCGGGGAGGTGCCGGATGAGAAGGGGGGTGACGGAAAAAAGGGATTCCGGATAAAAGAGGGAGGAAAGGGTTTGAAGGGCGTGGACTTCCGGTCGCGAAGAAGATAGAAATTTAGCCGAGAAAAAAGGAGGCGTAGAAAAGAGATGTCAAATGGGAGTTTTATTGGATCTAACTCGTCCGGCAACGTAAATAAGAGGTCACCTTTTTTTCGTACCCGGGCGTTGAGCGGGTTTTTTTAAATGGAAATTGTCGTACGCCTCAGCAGGGAGGCGTATCCCCACCTCAAACGTTTAGGTCTTTGTGAATGCGACTTCAGCAGAGGATAATCTCGAGTTCGAGGCGACGAAATAAGTCGGTAATGAGTGTTGATTGATTCTTTTGTGTGTCGTTAAAACACCTCCGGTCCTTTTGAAGAGGCGTCAATCAATCATAGTTTAAGTCGTCCACGAATATTTTTTTGGAAGGAAACATTTGGAAACCTGCCATTGATAGATAGAAAATAAGTATGAATGATGAAAGTTGTTATGCGGGCCTTTGGAATCATTAATTCACTCGCTGTCTTTGTTCTTGCAGTGATCTTGGATCCAATGGAATTCAAGAAAAAAATTAATGGAGTATGGTTAACTTAATATTATTTCCTTCGTTAAGGACTCGATAATAATCGTAGAACTGCATTATACGGAGTTCTCCTTTATAAGTTAGTATACTTATTTATCTTAATAAAGATACCTCATAATTTTCATTATATTAACTTCATCAGTCACGGAATATAGCGGAAAAAAGAATTCGTTTTTTTATTGGATTCAAATAAGTAGGAATAAGTTTAGCCGTGTTTGTTTACCTATCGTTTGTCATTCTGATTGACAGACTTGAGTTAATTACTTACAGCGATGCATAGAATCTTTCATCTTCGTTCAAAAGTGAAAATTATGTATCCCAAGGAATGTATTTGTACATGTACACCTAACAGTGAGGCAATGTACTTTTATAAGTGAAGGCAAAGCAGAAGATCTGCTCATTCTTTCCACAATGTGTGGGCTAAAAGTATTGGTTATATATCTCTGCCATTCACATTTCACCAAGATTAAATTTCCTGTAGAAAGAGTACCATAGAAATCGAATTATATCCTTTGTAGGCAAATTATTCTGATCCCATAGCTGAAAAAGGTACTCCATCTGCCCATTGTGTAATCAATGGCTTACGGTAACCAACACCCTCCGCAAATCTCGCACCTCGTGGATTATTCATATTTCACTCTTGAAAAAAGCAGAAAAGAGATCCAGTTGCACGTAGGCGTTCCTGACTGACAATCGGGTTCGAAAATTCGAAACGCTGGCTGTTTCCGCAGAATCTCCACATTTTGTGTCATGGGGGACCCTTAAACCAAAGATGTTTCAACCTCCAAATCCATCAAAGCGTGGAGAACTGGGTGCGGGCGCGTGTGTGTGGATAGCAAACCCGAACAGCGTTCGCACAGCGAGACTACAGAGGCTTTCTCGGGTTTCATGGCTGTCCCATACTGAAGGGTGTGACCGACGGCGTGGGGGTGACTGAGAATTGGGGAATAGGCGGTGCAGAGACTCAGCTGGCAGCGCATGAATGATCACGGCTTACAGAAAAAATAACCGCCCCGACTACTGCTCATCTGCTGGGGTTGGATCCATCATTGCGCGTGGTGAGGGGCGATAATCTCGTTATTCACCTCACTGGGACTTTTAATGTCCTTGTGAATTATTCCAAGATGGGTGCATGCAAAGGATGGTTCAAATCATCTCTCGAAACTATGCTTTTATACGGACTGCAATTCATGATTCTTCCTCACTAATTGGGCAAATTCTTACGGCTTACGATCACCAAGAATATATATCTAATTCTGTAGATATATAAAGTAAGATTAAATCCGAAGAATATAAAGAATAAAACCAATTGGATGTTTGTGTGTGAAGATATACGACCTTTTGGCTTCTAAAATGTCCATGATTTCTATGAAGATCAGATTATAGATGGAAACCTTAGAACTAGTGTTTACCATAGCTTCAGAACAGAGCTCTAGGGCATTCACTCAAAAATTATTATTTTGTTTACGTAGCGATCGTTTTTGTTTTCGCACAATATCGATGTTATAATAATGTAGGCAATAAAGTTCCCTATGCCTGCCTTGGTCAACAGGATTACTTTGTTCGAATTTCAATAAACTTAATAACTTTTGGTTTCGTAACCGATTTTTTAGCATAGTTTCCTTAATAAGCGAGACTTCTTTGAAAGAACACACTTAGGTAGTGTATTTTGGGAAAAGATATTGAAATTTTAAATACAATTGCGCATGAATATTTTACAGTCGAATTTCTCTTGTCTACGCTAAAGCGTCGGAAATTTATTCTAGTCAGTTTTCACTTCTGCTGATCGAGTTTGTCAGGAAATTTTCCAAAATTCTCTCTCTCTCCTTTGACGAGGTAATGACACATTTCTTTCTTCTACTTGAGTTATCGAATAAAAACTTCTTTATGTGATTACATTTGGTATAGGAATCTCAAGATTGAGTTATTTTGCTTGAGTCTGGCTTCCTTCTGTGAAGGAACTAACTCTCCGTCTTATTGGCAGGCCCGTATTCTTCGGTATATTCAATTTCCTTGCTTTCCTTGTATGGAGAGATACCGAAGAAATTTCAGAATGAAATTGAAAGATACGAAAGGAGAAGAGAGACGCCGGTTGCCACGTTACCGAACATTTTTCCTTTTTCATTCCTCTCTCGAGAAAACGTTCTCTAAAAGGTTACCAGAAAGAGATGATGAAGTGCATTTCAGCCCAAATTGAAATAAAATTTGAAAACATCCGAAAGGAAATAGTTCGGAAAAGATGAAGGAAATATAGTAGTATTCAAAGAGAACTATTAACGGAAATGAATTTTATTTGGTAGCGATTGAAAATATCGTCTTGGAGGGTCTTCGTATGATCAAATGATTGAAAGTTTCTGAGCGGCAACTTTTTCTTGAGTACAGAAGAAAAAAAAACGTGGCGTACGTAAGGCGATTCAGAGGGGATTCCTGCCCAATTAAGTATTTATGTATTTTATCTCCATTTTCGTTTTGGAGTTATCACGTTTTTTATCACAAACAAAACGTTCGAGAACGACGTCATTTGGAATTTCGATTCGCCGTTCAACTTTAATTAGCTATTTTGCCCAAAGATTATGAGTACTCTTTTATTGCCTGCATATTTTCTTTAAAAAATTACAACTAAATTGATCATTAAGCTTTTCAAATTTAAGATCCTCCTCCATCACGAGCAAAAACAATTTAACGAGCGCACGCAAAAAACTCTTAATATGACATGAGTGAAGTAGTAAAATAAAAGTTATTGAAGCAGCAGCATTCTGCAGATTCCTTATTATAACCTCAAAGTAGCCGAAAGAGTACAGCCATCCTTTCGGAGACCAACGAATTTAGTAACGAAAACGTCTCGTTAGGAATTCAGGTAAGGCTTCAACCAGTTAAGGCGTTTTCTCACGCACATCTTCCGAATCATCAAAAGAAAGCGTAAGCAGCTCTCACGCCGCATTCAAAGCGTATCATAAAATAACATCCAAGGCTAAAGCGAGCTTCGGGACATTCCGTGAAAAGACGCTCATGGAGGTCGCCACCCAAAAGGCATCGAGAGGCTCAGCTGTGTCGGAGTTTAGCGAACCTCCGCCAAATGGGCGTAAGAAAGTCACTGAACGTTTCCAGAATACTACTACAAGTTCTTCTCATCCCTTTTCACTCCGAAGAAAGAGGGAGTCTTTCTGCACAAAGCAATCCGAACTCGCAAGCAACTGGAAGAAATAAGACGAAAACGCAAAAGGCGGTTCCAAATACCTTTTCCCCTTCCTCACTCAAAGTTTTTCTCACGTCGCGAGTACACGTTGTGTACTTCAAACTTCCTTTCCCTCAAGCATCCATCTTTCATCCGTTCTTTCTTCCGATTCCTTTTTTTCGCCGGATCTTTCAACCCTTCCATATCTCCCCCATTCACTCTTTACCAAAAAGAATCCTCCCCTATACATCCTCGCCGATTATACTTACATTATTTCGTGGGCGGAGGAGATGGAGAGAGAGAGTCCCTTTTAAAACCTTTGTCAGATGGTGTGCTTTGAGAAGAGCTCAAGTATGCAAACATGGACTCCTTTCTTCTTTTCGCCGCTGTCTCGATGGGTTTCTTACGAAGAAAGGGTTAAAGCGGTCGAGTTAAAGAGGTGTTACATTTGATGTACGCGCTGAAAAACTTTCTCAACGCAACAGTGACCGATATACCCGGATGGGAAAGCTACAAAGAGTGCATGGATAAATATATTCTTTCGGCATCTTTCCCTTTGAAAATCCTACTGTGAAGTGGAAATTTAGCGGCGAAGTTCAATGAATTAGCGTTTGAAAGGGTGAAAATCGGATTTGAAAGCTAAACCCCACTTGTCCTTGTACGTATTTAGCTTCGCAAAAGTTGTGAGAAATTTCGACTTCAGAATTAATGGAGCCGGCTGAACTGAAAATGAGTCTTGTTAGATAGTACGTCACGTTAATTTTTAGCCAGCAATAAAAATGGCCGCGCATTTAGTTTCCTCTTTAAAAAAATATTGTTAACGCTTATCCCATACTCATGCTTAATACGTAATTACGGAACCGGACACGATATTTTGTGAACGCCTCTTTACTATACAAATATATTAGTCGACCAAGATATTCTATGAAAGCAGAAGAATAATTTTTCAATACGAACGGACTGTGAAAAGACGGTGTTGAGAAGAACGGATGCGAAAAACTACAAAGTAGAGAAGTGCAACGAAAGAGTTCCAATAGTAGACTGAGTATGAACTCTCTTGAATAAAAAAAGAGAGATTGGAAGCAGAGGGTGATTTTTTTAAGGACATAGCAGGCGATGGAAGTGTAGAGTCCTTTTGATGCTTGTGTAAGCACTTAAAGAGCGAGGGCGGATCTTCTGGAAGTCTCCTGGGTTTCCGGTGCTGAACTCTTGAAAGAGAGCCGATGTTCACCTTTGACTCCTAAAGGGTTAGCGCATTTATGTATGTGTGTCAGTTCATGTGTACTTGCAAGAGAAAATGTGATTTCAATCCCGGGAAGGATAGAGAAGAAGTACTTTCTTGTAGTATTTTTCAATGCACACAAGGGCACCTAGGGCTCAGTTAAAAATGGCAGTTATTAGGATTGTTGGAAACTTTATTAAATATAATGATAAAGCAAAACTAAACCTATAAATAAACGTTTTTAGCCCCTCAGTTGCACTGAAATAGTAGCAAATAACTCGTGTTTATTTTAAATGATGCTATACATATGTAAATCTCGCAAATAAAATGCTGATGAATTTTCGTCTTCATTTAACATTTTTATCTCTTTAGAATATTTAAAAGAAAGACTATCGAATCAAAAACTTAATTTTCTTGATAAATTCAGAGAGGGTATGTTTATTGAAGATGTTTTTGCACAGGCAGTTATAATACGAAGAAGTGCGAGAATGATCAGAAAAATAGATACTAGTACCAGTCATTCAAGAATTCATTTTTTTCCGCGAACCATACGCGATAGTACTAGATTAGGGAAGTAGAATCATGGTGAATGCACCCTCTGCCAGACGTCGAAAGGCGGAATACAGGGTACTAATGTAGATGAAGATTAACTTAATGGAACATTAAGGCTGTTGTGTTAGCCAGAGTAAAATTCAGAAAGAAGTGAGACATTATATGGCAGAAGTATATTATACAGTGAGAGGCAATATCACTAGTCATTCTTAACTATTGCTGCAAACGTGATTGTAATATTTCCCAACAATTATGACTGCTCGAACTTCGCTTTATCTAAAGACACGAACCATGAGACTATCCCTTCTGAGAAATCCATCATACTTAAAAAGCAGCACAGACACTGTAAAATAACTTAGGGAGGAAAAAGACATCAAATGGGATCCTCTGGCACGTGGTCTAATTACTTCTCCAGTCCTTACAAATGACACTCATCTCCTTTCGGAATCAACTGCTGCCGAGGAAAACGATTAGAGCCGCAAAGACTGGGTAAAGGCACAGTGAGTTCCCCTGTTAGCCGACTTCAAACCCTTTCTCTCCACATTCTTTGCAGAGGGCGTGATTGGTCACAAAGCCTTGTCTTGTGCTTGGGAGGAAGTAGAGAAAGTTCCTCCGCGTGGGAGGTTGACGGTGGTCCGGAGGAATGATTCTCAACGGGTTCCATTTATCTAGCCCACGCCCCCTCTGATTCCCTGGGAGTCCTTGATGAATAGGAATGGAAAAGTTGGAAGGAGGTCCTTTGTGCGGTAATTTTTACGAGATTTTTATCGCGGCACGTGGTATATATTCGCCGGCGCCGCTGATGCAAGGGCTTTTTTCGTCGCTTCTCCGGAATTTGGGTGAGCTAAGAATTTTGTTTGCGCGAGGTTATGCACGGTGGTGTATCCTTGCGAACAACGGGTTTTCTTTTGATGGGCACCGTGGGACAGGTAACGCGAGGCGTGTCACACGAATTTTCAATAGAGGCGTTCTACAAAAAGGGTTCGAAATTTCGCGGGTGCATAGCAGAAAAGTCGTGTTTAAGAATCGCGAACGCGGGTGAAAAGGACCATATTTCGCACTTTCTCTCGAAACGCCTAAACAAAAAGAGTTTTCGATTGCGAGCGAAAAAGAGTATTTACTTTCCACCGTTTTAAAACCCATTACCACGGCGATAAGTTAGTGATAAGTCTTCTTTTATTATCGGTTTTTCCCAAGTTTCGTGTTTAGACTGCGAAATCATTCGCTAAACATATTTCACTGTTAGCTTCCCTTTGTCAATTAATGTTATCACCCTGTAAGGCGTAACTTTTACTTTATGCATTACTTATGCGCAGGGAATGTTCATCTCGGAGTCTTTATTTTGCAAATGATGCGAATGACTCTTATTCTCTCTATGAATGATTCGCAATGTGATTCTAAGATTTTTGGTCATAGATTACGTCGCAATAAATAAGAATGGAATGGCCGAGAGAGGAAATTTTATATGTGCGGCACGCTTTCTGCAGCATACATTGAACTTAAAATTTGTCGAATAATTTTTTTCCAACTGTCCGCAACTGGAAAATTTCTCTATACAACTTTCTTGGTTTCAGACCGCTGAAACGACGTATTTTAATGTTTTATAATGCAAAGCGTATCACTGAAGGTTAAAACCTTAAGCTTGGAAATTTTAGATTCTCTCACGTGCAGATGTTTATCTCCATTAATGACATCTGCGAGAGAATGTCTTCTCTCTCGGGATTTCCCTACGCATAGATCGCATAAAACATATTTTATTGCCTTTAAAGACGTTTTTATGCCGATATTCATAAAGAGACGGCACATCAGAAGAGGCACGCGCTGCGAATCGCGGTGCAAAGAGGGCCACCCGTGCGTGAAAATGCGCAGAAAATATCAATCAGTTCGCGGCCGTTCTTTAAGAAAAACATTGTCTCGCAAAGAGAGCGTCGACGCCGGCGGAGAGTGTGTTATCATTACGTCTTCAAAAGGCTCTTCCATCCCATATCTTCTTTGTTCTCCTCTGAGAAGGAAAAACATTCGAGAGAAAAATCTCGTTTCGCCGAGGAGCAGAAAACCTTCACTTAACGTCGCGATTTGTGTGTCTTTCCTTTGTGAGTCCCACGATAAAACCGTCATGAAAACGTGTAGTCAATAAAATGAGTCGTACTCAGAATATCGGATACAAAAGCGTCCAAACGGTAGAGGAATAAAAAAAAGGAAGAAAGAACTTTGCCAAGGGCTCAATCCTTGCGCCTTCAATCACATTTATTCCCTTTCATGTCTTTGCAGAGTCTTTTTAGCCTCCGACGCCCCCGTAACGCACTAACGCTCTTTCCCTTCCATTCAACTTAAAGAAGATGAGAGAGGTTTTCTTTTCAAAGTTTTTCTCATCTGCCTCGATAGGGGATGCAAAGGAGATTCGGAGTTTTTTTTTTAGAGGAGAGGTGGAAGCAAGTACTCTGTAAGGAAAGGTCCAGAGAGTGGATGAGACTTTTTCCGCGATTTTTCCCAACTTCCTCGGATCTCACTTAATCAATCTCTCCACCTTTTTTCTCCGGTTCTTTTGCGAGAGTCGAAATCTCTCAAAGGGGCCGACTTTTACTTTTCGCATAATCAGCTCCATCAGGGTATCCTATCGGCCACACACGCGCCAGCCATCTTTTTGAGGGTATCAAAACTGTGGGCGAGGACTTCTTTCGGGCTTTTCCTCTCCACAGATCGGCACTTACTTCATTCCTTTGGAATCCACAGTGCACTGCGTCGGCGGGTTTATATTCGCTTTGGTGCGTGGGAGGGGTCTTAATACGCGACGGAGTCTCTCTCAGCGATTATCTTTTGTTTTCTTCGGAATGTATCTGGAACTGCGGTCGGCGACTTAATTGTTCCGGCAAGAATTTTAACCGACCGGCGAGAATTGCGATCATAGCGGACGCACTCGTAAACCGGAGTTTTTGTGAAGGATAATTCATAAAAATAACTTAGATTTATCGCCGCCTCTATTAGCTTGTGCTCTTTCACTAATTTTAGGAATTTCTGAACTATGCAAACAAACATTTGCGCCATCCACGAACCATACCATCCTCATTCTCCTTTTACGCATTTGCTTTCGGAGAGTTCCTTGTGATTAATATTTAACGGTAACTAAATACTTTATATTATGGAATATTTCTCTACATCGTTCAAAGACATGAAAACATGATACTCTTAGGGTTACCAGGAAATGAGCTCATAATTCAAATCCCGTTATTCAGCGATAGTAGGTAACTTCATGAAATTCTCATATATTGAAGTCGGCTATCAAAAGACTGTATAAAACTACAGTAATAAGTTGTCATGCTGAATTATATGGGGACTGAGTATATTCTATTTGTGAAGCATTACTTTGCAGTCGTATCTGATTTGAAAGGTTTCCATCATGAGAGCTCTGTTCAGTATCCTTTCTTCCAATTATTTCCTCTGACTTGACGATCAAGACAAAATTTTATATGAAATTTGCAAGCGAAGCATTTACTGCTACTATTATTTATTCTTTACGTAAACGTTGATAAAGGTAACATAACTGTCACAGTCTATTATATCCAACTATTTCCTATCTGGCATTTGTAAAATAAATTAACCTAGTTACGAGAATAACTTCTTATTCTTTCAATCAGGAACTTTCATTTAAAGAATTACTTTCACTTTGTTGAAAATTCAGCTCGTGTAACACGTTGATACCTAAGAATTCGATTGAATTTCCTTGACTTTTGTTTTTTGCCCTCGCTATTGGTTCTCTCATCCTGCTTTCCTCTATTCTTTCCTTTCCCTCTCAGCTTTTCTAATATCGACCGCACCAAAACTACAATCTAAAAATCGAGCATTTCAAGCGAAACAGCAAGTTTTTACTTTTCTTTCGACCCACGCTCTCGTGTTGATAAAAGGCTTATATTGCCTCCACTGTTTCTTCGCGGCTCCTTTTTCTTCATGTTTCGCCAGTCTGTTAAGGAAGCCACTCTGTCAGATATATGTTCTCTTTTCTTTCTCTCCTTTCTCCTCGTGAAAAAGTCCTCGTGGGCGGAGACTGAAAAAGATAACATTCTAACAAGCTGTGTGACTTTCGCCCTCCTTCGAGTAAACACTTCCTCTTATTTTCCCCTCTTCCTCGCCTTCTTTCGCGTGATGGACTGCCCTAGTAAGAGAGGAGTAGAGTTGGCGCCAGTCCAAGATCACCGTGGCCCACACTCGTCTTCCGAGGGAGAAAAGAAATTGGGCGGCGAACAAGTTGGGAGGAGCAGTTGGCGGATACGTGGAAAAACGGGGGTGTGGACGGAAAGAGGGTTGGATTGGACTCGGTGGGTGGTGATACTGTTTCTTTTTCTTTCCTTATCCGCGAGACCAAACGTTTTGCCGTCTCACAGGGTTTTAGGGGGAAAGGAGTGACCTTTGGGAGAGCTTCGGAGACTCTGAAGTGAAGGGAATTTTAGCATTCTGTATTCTCCGCGAGTGCGAGAAGTTCATTGTCTATGATCTCGAATATAGGTGTACAAAAAGAGGCAGCTTTCACAGTTCCACTAGACTACAGAATGACGTAAGTTGTTACTTGGTACTCTTAACATTTACCTGAGGTAATGTAGCTGCTGTTTACGATTTCTTTTTACATTTATTTGAACGGCACTCTAAGAGTATTGAAAATTCATGAATTTCTGGAGTTTCTTCCGCTCTCCAAAAACAGTAGCTGAAAAATCTCTAGGATACATTTCCAATCATGTATAAAATGATACATTTCTTTGATCTACAAGAAATTAAACCGAAATAATTTCGTAACAAGGAAGCAATTGAATTAATACCATAAATGTTTTCATTGTAGTTAATGTAAGCTTAAAGTCGATGAATACTTTTGGAGCATAGTTCAAGAGAAAATTTGCAATATCTGAGCCGTCTGGTTCCGATAACTGAATGGAGAAAACAGAATACAGATGAAACATTATATACTATAAATATGACGAATATTATGAAAGGCCTAATGTTACCGAATTAGAGGTCTTCTTAGATACGAAATAAGCTTTAGTCTTACGTAACTATTATCTGGAATCCATACGAAAACGGTAATATACCCTATGATTTCATAAACAAACCAACATTAATAATCCTAGAGTTGAAATTATAGAGTTACATTATTATCTTATTGACTTCTAATGTAATATTTACACATCTAAAGCATTCATCAACATACATTCTCATTTAAAAATATGCATATAGCTGCGCTTTTATTGCTGTAAATTCTTTGTTTTACTTGGAAACTCCTTCTACACCTTGTGAAGGCGATATTTACACTTGCGCAAGAGCTCCAATATGAATTCGACTTCATGATAACGTTCACCATAACATCTACACGTCCCTATAAAACCCGCTTCTCATGGACTTGAGCCCACCCAAGCAGATCTCAATGCCAAAAGCCACTATCGTGCTTTGGAGTGGGCAAATGAAGTCCCAAAACAGAAGCCTCGCTATCCCTTTAGAGCGAATCCTCGTCCGGGTGAGGTTTTGCTCTCGACTGATTCATCGGTTTTTCTTTCATTTCTGCTCTCCTCTCCTCACCGAAAAAACAGACACGCGAATACACTTGCACGAACCTTTTTTACGACGGCGGAAGTGGATGGGGAGCAGAGATAGCAGACGACGCCGCATGGAGGGCCGACCATTGCAGGAGCGTGAATGAAAATAAGAATAGTGTGTGCTCAAGAGAGTGGCCATGCCCTTATGTAGAGGACGGATGCGTGAGGCGATTCGCAATGCGTTGACGGATTTCCGTCGGTGAATAGGGATTCCGGGTACGTTTGCTTGAAAGGGGAGGCTGAAGTAACCAGAAAGGGTTATGTGAAATAGACAAGGAATGGAATATTGAGAGGCAAACGCATCTTTTGTGATAATTTTGTATTTAAAAAGACCAGAATAACGTTATTTAGAGAAGGTAGCTTATATCTAGCTTCTATGGAGATTGGACGATCGCACACCTGTTGAGATATACTTTAACCTTTGTAAATTTTACTAGAAATTAAGATTACAGAGGAATATTCGATGCAGGGAGTGTTTGAGTATGAATATGAAGCATAAAAGAATAAAACCACAATAATGATTACATTGGTTATCCAGTCTCTGTTTGGAACCCATACCCGAGTACAGGAGGAAAATAAGGGTAACTTATAACCTCCGTTTCGTGGCAAATTTTACCTATTTGTTTTCAATGAATAATAGCATATGTTGAGATTTTCGGAATAGTTTTCAATATAGCAGCACGATATCTCAGCCCTTTCAAATATGCTTCCCTATAGCGGAGACACTGAAAGTTAGATATTTAACTATTTAATTCTTTGACGTTCTTACTCCTTTTTAATTTAGTGCAGATTACACACAAGCTAACATTTTCCATCTTTGTTATTTTTTTCCATGTTCGGATATTATATGTTGAAATTAACTAGTATCCAGAATTGAATTATAGACAGCGGTTACAGGGCAAAGGTTTTTTCACTCTGTGCATATAGTTGTGTGTGGATAATTATTGTTAGATAGTCTTTGTGCAGAACAATCAACTCCTCGTTTACGCAACTTAATCGAAATTAATTACACCGGAAACCGGTGCGATAATTACTCGCTTTTGTTCCTGAAAAAATATTCCACTACGTATTGAACGGAATCGAATCTACGGATAAAAGTATCCCCTTACGTGAATTAATGGCTTTTGACTTTCAAAGTGGGTCGTTCAAAGGAAGAGTTCATTCCTTCCGAAGGAATTGCCCTCGCGAACTAATGAGAAAATTAATTGCCTGGATAGAAAAGTCCGCGGTATCTGGAATACTCGGAATATATGGAAAGAGGCGGGAAAAAGAGAGGAAGAAAAACGTTTTGGGGGAGGTCCTCGGAACGTGAAAGGAAGTGAAAATGTGCTCGGGGGTCGGTGAAGATAAAAGGTTTTGCATTCCTATCTATGTGGTATGATGTAAAGGCAGCTATTGAGCCGGGGATCTCAGACGACGCTAGCATGCTCAAGTGCCGACAAAAAGGAGGGAAAAAGGAGAGATACGTAGCCGAAGATCGTCTACCGACTTCCAAATAGTCGCGCTTTCTCGGAATGTTCGGTTCCCAGCTGACGAAAATCCGGATTCGATCCCTTTCGCGGCAGCCGATTTGAATAAGTTACAGCCAGCTGTGGAATTCTGCCAAGTAAACTTCGTAATTAAGGGAAAGGATTCCGAAATTCTTTCGATGCTGACAGAGGAAAAGAATAGTTTTAAAGTATTTGCTGAGCATTCCTTCGAACGTCAGAGAGATTTCTTTTGTTTAGATGTTTATGTTCCTCCTGAGGTCGAGGTCAAGGAAACAGACGCGAAGATTGAATCAAAGAAATAAACGTCCTCCGCAGTAATTATAGAGTCGGGTAAGGAACCATATTTGTTGATAATATCAGCAGATTCCAAAGATGAAACGCATACGACCGGTTTCTCCTAAACTTGTGCCATCATCAGATAACAATACGGAGAAACCAGCGTCTCATATACAATTGTGTGGGAATTGAGATTTGAAAGCTTAAGTGTTTTGGGTGAGGGTTACAGGAAGGAAGAAGTAAGGCCGATCAGATTAAAAATAAAAGGTGATAGAGGGGTTGGGTTGTTCGGAATGGGTTAACTTTGTCTACGAATTGAAAAACTGCAGCGCGAAAGAATAGCATGTTACTCCGGATTTTATTTTTTCATTCTAAAATACACAAACTGATTTTGCATATTTTATCGTGGCAAGAGGTCTTCATGTGGACTTCAGATGGGATACTTTGATATAGTGTTTTGAGGTGCGTTTATTCATACATTAAGAATTCTTTAATAAATGATAAAATTGACTCATTTTATTGCTCTATGATCGTAGAAGCTTATTATTAGACGACTGTTAAGAGTTTTAGAAAGTATTCCATACTTAAGTCCTGAAATATTCAAAAACAAAGCAGTCATAATCTTTTAAATTCCCTTCTTAAAGCCTTATATTGGCGAAGCCTTTTGATTTCCGCTTCAGCTTTATCGATCTCTGTTCCCTCCATTTTGCCCATTCTCTCACCTTTCATTCCCAGCTCTCACGTTCAGTTCACATGCAACCCTTACACTAACGTCCGTTCTTATCCTTTTACTTCATGCAATCATTTTTCATCCCCGATTCTCTTACCTCATACGCCTTACGGTTCTGGCAAATGTCTTACGACCAAAGAAAATGTACGTTTATTCTCACCTCCTTCCGCCGCCGCCTTTTTCTGCAAGGCAAAGCGACGGAAGAAAAAAGAGGAGGATGAGAAAATACCTTAGACCAGTTCAAACACAGCGCAGCTCCATGGTAAGCGTCATTTCGCGGACGCCGGAAGCACATAGCCAAAGCGCCCTCCCACTTTTGGAGAATCCTTTTATTTTTCTTTTCGCCGCCATATTCAGAACCCACCCCTTGCCTCTGCGTATTCATCAATTCTTCCTTTTCGTGGTAAGCAGACCGGAAGAATATGCGTCTCCTCACGCCGACCGATAAAAATGCTTTACTTCATCTCCCGTTCTCGAACCTCTCAGGTGTACGATAGAGATTCGAGAGCGCATTCCTGAATGTCTGAAGGTGCGCATTTCTGTTACCTTTAAATATGGCCAAAGATCAGCTTTGTTTTGCTCTAGCTTGCTCCTCTACCATTCAGCCGAACGACCATTCGCCTGTTGCAGTACATTGGGACGAATCATAAGAACGATACAATGAATGGTTGTTATACTAAGTACGTTCATTCACCGGATTATTTTTGATACTTTTATCAGATTTCAGAGGGTAAGATTATAAAAATCCTCATGGAATTTCAGTTAGGAACACATTGCTAATTTTATTCTTAAATAAATCATGTATTAACTTCAAAAGAGGTTTTGAGTATTTGTAATTAGCAAAATTCCTCATTATTTCGTAAGAATATGATTCAGAAATTCAATCCTGTGTGATGTTGCCTACATCAATGCTATGAAAGTTTAATCATTCACATGTATTATATTTACGATATATGGATAAGATGAGATATTTACTTGATATATATAGCCAGTTTCTCAAGTGTCAGGTATGTACCAAAGGTAGTAGTTATAACTGCCATCTAAAAATCCTATCGTAATACGGATATCTTATCTGATTATAAATATTCCTCCATCGCATTTCGCTGGATTGAGAAAAATCGCTGGGAACGTTGCGATCTACCCCTCCGTATATAGAATATTTTCCACGCATAATTTTAACTAAAAAGGAAAGATTAAACGGAAAGTGGCTCTCTACGAACAGAAATGACGATATATCATTTTATTCTGCAACCCCACGACTTGGACAGTATGCAAATAAAACTCTTAATATCCGATTCCGCAAATTCTCTCCTCCACCAATCAGTCCCTTCCTCCCGCAAAAACCACCTCTTTTCCCTACATTTTGCATATCCTCTCCCGCGGCCGACCGACTCCTCCCTCACGGCAAACCAATCTCATGGACATTCTCCTCCCACTCCGCTCACAGACCCTTTAATCCCACTCCAATCGACTTCCGAGTGGAGATTTTTCATCCATCCCTTCTTCCCTCCGTTTATTTTTAGTCGCATCCGTCTGCAAAATGCTCCTGCAAGAACATTGCGGCCTCGATTGGGAAATAGGGATGGGATATGGAGTTATAGCAGTGAGGGAGGGTATATGAGCGGGATCATACGGGGAGTGAGGGTGTATGAGGAAGAAAGAGGACGGAATGAAAAAAATAGCTCGAAATTGGGTATGAATAAAGAAGTGGTTTGAACTAGATTTGAGAATTGTAAATGATGACGAGATTAAACAACAGAGGGGTTTACTAAAACGAAAATTAATGATCAAGGAATTGCGCGTCGTAAATGAGAAGTTAGAAGGAAGTGGTTGCTTCTCTAATTTAAGAAATGCAGAAAGAATTGCGAATGCCGATAAAAATTCATGAAAAGTTTTAATGATCAATCAAAAGATAAAATGCAACTCGAGACAAAGTCTTCTTTATTTCCACGATGTATAGTCAAATCCCCAGTAGCAACTCCCGTTTTAGTGCTCTGCTTCGTAAGTTATTTTTCCATTAACAGAAACAACGGAACTAAATCCTAATCTTGCAAACGCCTTCAAAGATTATTTCATGCAACGCTCTCATAACCTTAATCTTTCTCTCACCTTGCATATTTATAACGACGGAATCCAATTCCACGTGCTAGAGATTCCTAAAATTATCACGCCGGACTTCATTTCCACGGAGGCATTAATCCGTTAAGTTTAGGATTCGGAGGGATAACTTGGAGGACGGAGATGCAGTATTTGCATTCAGACGAAGGCGGTTGACGTCATCCCGCCCAAAATAACCAAAACAAAAGAGTTTCGTTGCGATTGAAACGGACGAAAATGAATTTGAAACAGTCGAATTCGCTGGTATAAAAAAGCAAAAATGGAAGAATAAGGGGGAAATCGAAAGAAAAGATGCGATCAAAGAAGAGCGAAAACCGTCCAAATACGCGAATTTATGCTCATAAAAACATGCTTCAAAGGTGCGTAAAAAGGGGAAGAGATAGAGAGATAAGGAGAGAGGAGAAGTAACAAAATCGATAGCGAGAGAAACGCGTGTAATGGATGGTAAGGAAAAAACGAGCTGAATAAGGCGGAGAAGGAAAAAGGCAGCGTTGGTAGGGTGGCGCCTTGGAATGGGAAGGTGAAATGGGGAGGGATTTGCGGGCAAGAGAAGGGAAAAAGGAGCGGTATTCCCACTCCTTGGTAGGGAAAGGCCGGAGAAACAAAGCACCCAGGAGACAACGCCTTAGTGGGGAGCGGAATGGTTTTCTCCGGTGAGATCGATGGTTGGGAGGGAGGGTGGAAAGAAGGAGGTTGAAAAAATAGAGAAAGAAGGGAAATGGCGAGAGTATTAGCTCCCACTTCCATTCTCTTCCTATTTTCTCTCTTCTTCTCTCCTATCTCCTTCTTCCACAAGACGAACTGCGAGGCACAGAACAAAAACCGAGTCGGAAAAAAAGATAATGGCGGTAGACATTCCATTCAGTTACTTTTATGCCTGTGTACGTTTTTTATGTGTGGCTCCATGTACGGATTGGATTGTATACAACTCGAGATAAAGACGTACGAGAGGAAGTGTTCGAAATGTTTTCCCAGCAGCTCAAATGAATGGGGTGCTCAGCGGTTCTAATCGTTTCCAGAGACGAGGTTCTGAAAGAATAATGAATGCCTACATGGAGTGAATACATGATTTGTGTAAAAATCGACTTTTATTCAAATCTTTCCTTTTATCGGAAGAGACCGGATTATCATACTTGAGCGCTCTTCTATTGAAGTTTTTTACGACGTAAAAATGCGGTATTGCTTTTAAGGAACTCTTTCTTACAATTGTAGAGTAAAAGATTTAGATGCTTAATTTTATAAATAAATCGCCGATACTAAGCCGTGAAGGTCTCTTGGTGGAAATGTAAGACATTAGCCGGGTACTAAAAATTCAGCGGAAGTTTCAGAATTTAGAGGATAAATATTTTAAGTATTTTCAAGGACCAACGTTATGAACGCAGTGGAATTCCCATTTACTCGCTACGCAATTCACCAAGCGAACGTTTAAGCTTAAATCCTTGGTACAGATGTGTGAATATGGAGGAACTTGGTAAAATATGAAGAAGGGTAGAAGAGCACTAAAATATTTATAGTCTGTTTATAATCTTCAAATTATATAACGATCTAAAAAATGGCAGTAAACGCCGGGGCGTATCCATTACGCGTTACCACTTCTTTAGCGGGTGTGATTTCTCGTGTTCACCACGTGGCCAGAGATATAAAAGCAAGGACGGAACCCGAAATTCTTTTCCGTCTTCCATCATAGTTCCCTTCTGTCTCTACTCTTGTTTACATCTCACTCTGAGGAACGTAAACCGACGGGAGTCGACCGCCTTCCTTCGCTATCGCCATCTAGCGGGCGATGATTGAGTCCAAACATGAGATGGAGCCTTTCCCTAAACTCTTTTTGAGGATGAATGCCAAAACAGCCTCTTCCTCGGCCATTCGTCGACAACGTTCATGATGCAGAAGGGTGCGTCAGCAATTTTCACATGTGTAAGAGCATATTTAAGAAGTGGTAGCTGAGAAAATATTTCACTCAGCAAAGCTACAAAAAATCCTTGCTTTCGCCCAAATAAAGAGGGTAAATATCTTTCATTAAAGGAAAGTTGAAAGGCGGGGAGCAGGAATTATTGAAAGATTCCATGCAGATGTTTACGCTCAGACAAGTAAAGAGTCTTACGCGTTACAAGGAATTTCAGCTAAAACCAAGATATGGCAGTTTTTCTTGTATACACAAATAACAGATCTATAAAATCTATACTTAGACATAATAATGAAAGGAACAATAAAATTTCATTTACATAACCTAAAAATTTCGAAATTATAAAATTATTAAAAGCATGTCTTTAAACGGACGACAAATTATTTAAGGGAAAGCTGGTAACTTTCTATCAGTAACTTTTATCCCTTTTCTCTATTTGCTGATGTTATTTATTTCTATGAAAAAGTGTTTCACAGACTTGCGCAGGAAGTATGCAAATCTCTATCTTTATGATGCAGTGCCCCATTAACCCAAAAAATGGTGTAATATTTGATAGAAAAAGTAGAAATGAGTAAAAAATATACGCTATTAAATATAATTTTTGAGCAAACCAACTCATTCGGCAATGGCAGCTTTTGTTGCGAGAAGTTAAAATATAATGTCTCATTATAAAATCATTAAAGTAGGTACTGTGATACAATGTATAGAGACCACGAACGTAAATTACAAAGTATCACTTTCTGGCTCTTGAAGTTAGATTAGAGTAACACAAAACATGGTCGTTTGGGAGAATAGAGATAATCCTCGAGGCAAAGTATGAGTGAAAGGCATTATGGGATTTCAAGTGGGCTGGAAGTTCAGTCGGAGCGAGTCGAGCTCCTTTGGCTGGTGACATACGTCATAGGCGAGTGGAACACCCTTACAAAACGGGGCTTGCTCAAGTGTTCGCCTGTTTAAGATCATTCGCCACGTTGTTACATTTTTTCTCGAGGTCGGTAGTGCTCCGAAGATTCCTTGGTAAATAGGAAGGTGCACGAATGGTAAACTAGAGTTTATTGAACTCCACGATAAATAGGGCAACCCTTCGAGTGCAAGAATGCGAAATGGAAAGAAATTGATGCGGGAAAGTTGAGACTCTCTGAGGCTTTTAATCCCACCAGCGCTTTTAAAGATGATTCTCTGCATAAGATAGGGGAACACACAAAAATCAAACATGGGGCAAAAACATTTTTTAAGGCTCAGAGTATCAGCGTAAACATTCCCTGAAGTATTTATAGTAAAAATAACGTAAGATAGTGATGCTTGGTAAACATAAAATGGTAAACAACACAGAGAATTGCAAAAGTGATGAATTTTAAACATTCGGAAAAAAGGAAGCTAAGATCGATGACAGAGGACAAATGTATGACATTTTTGGGTAGCATCCCGAAAGGAATTATGAAAATGATTTCACCCAGACGATGATTTTACGAAGAACAAGGAAATGAAAGAGTAAACGAATGATCATGAAATTTCAAGTTATCGGTATGGTTTCCATTGGAGAGGGAACCGATGATTAAATTCTTTCCTGATAATCTCAAATCTTCGAAATTAAGACGTTATAACGTAGCCCTCCAAAGTCAAGATTACTCCTGATAAAATGTTAAGCAAGCGATTAACAAAGTGGCTGAGCAATTGAAACACCCGAAAAATTTCTCAACCCGAAAGATAACGAACGTATCAGAACCTTCAAACGAGGCCGACAGAGTAAAGACAAATAGCTAATTACTCAGCGGCTGAGTTCGTTCCGCGGTTTGTTTTCATGCAATCATTCCTTGGCTTTCGAAATTCGTAGTCTCTCTCTCTCCTTCCTCATTCGGTCCGTTCCACACAACCGAAATTTCTGGGGTCCCAGACAAACCCAACCAGCAGCTAGTCCACGTGCCGAGTTTCAATTAGAGCGCACCGGAAGGGATCCTCTCGTGGAAACAAATGAGAGGCGAAAAAATCTTTTATTCCTACCAGAGAGGGAAACGCCGTTTGTGAAGGACGTGTGCTGCGCGTATTTCGGGGATGAAGAGGAAGAGAAGGAAACAGGGAAGAGGAGATGGGAGATTCAAACCTGAACTCGAATTATCCGATATACTTCTGCCCTCGTCCGATTCATTTCTACCGCTACTCCTTTATCCTCTTTCGTCCGTTTCCTTCTTTCTCCACATATTGGTCTGAGGTCAAAGGCAAATATGGAAGCGCACGGATTGAAAAATTTCGTTCGCGACTCTCCAAACGGACAGCAATACTCAGAGGAATACCCACACAGGTTTTATTTAAACTGAATCTGTAGGTTGGGTTAAGAGACCAAACCAGAGCTATGTTTATCTCGCAAAAAGTATGGAATTTTGAAAGTAAATATATCAATCACATTCGAAGAGCTAAGTTTTTCCTTCTTTTCTATATCACGTTTTTTTCTTATTCACAGTATAGTTACTTGCTTGTTTTTATTGGAGATTCTGTTTGTGAACATACGAACTCGTATATATTTCAAAAGTCGCATATGATATCGAAAAGTGAACGAAATTTCAATCAATCTCTCCATCTCTATATGAGTAACGTAAAGTAAAGTTAAAAATATCTTTGTATATTTATACCAGATATAATATTTGTATTCGTCTTTTATCGCACTTAGGATATTTTGAGATGTATTTCAGTGTGGAACATGAATTTCAACATTCCTGCTCTAAATTCTCAACGATCAGTCATCTACATCAAAATAGGCCGTTTGGATGGCTCTATCTAATCAGCAATGTTTTTATTATCATAGATTTGTGTGTACGGATGAGGCGTGAATGAAGAGTGAGTCAGGGTGAAGGCAGCTGTTTGCAGACACTCAGTTTAATATTCGTGAGCAAATTTCAGCAAACAATGGAAGACGGCCGGAAGCGAAGCAGAGCGTCGCTTTCGCATAAATCTGGCGCTCACGGCTTACTTTCAAACACCCTCTCATGTCAGTCTCGCTTCCAGTAATCTGAAGAGCTCACTCCGCTGAGAATAAAACATGACTTGTTTTTATTGCCTGGTTACTAAGGAGAGCGTGCAAAATATTTATAAAAGTAAATTTGTAAATTTAGAACACTTTAAGAAACGGACACACTCTCACTTATAGAAATGAAAAATATGTTATAAATAGTGTGAAGAATGCTGTAATCTTTTACTAAGAATTCGTATTTTATTTATTCGTATACCCTCAGGAACTAATAAATCGCTTTCTCATCTGATTCTAAATATTTAAAGCTGCATTATTAAAACTCATTCTTAAAACATAATCCAATTCAATTTTTTCCTGTAGTATAAGGAAATGATTTCATGTTTAGCGATTACTAACTGTAAGAAAATCTGAGTGAAATTTAACATCTCCCTAGTTTGTTCTTGATAATCAGATCGCGAAACCTGAGAATTCGTCTACATAGATTCGAATATTACTTATCCTTTTATGCCACACGTTTTACCTTGAATTTTAAAATCCTGGCCAAAAGACAAGTTTTATTATTTCTCTGCCAACTTCATTTCTGTAGTCGATCTAACCTTGAAAATCGTTCCCTAAGGAGATAACTGAAGTAAAAAAGGAAGATTTGAGCCGTGAATCGTTCATGGGATGTGGTAATGCACCAGTTTAATCCAGTGGAATGATTGAGGAGAATAATCAAACGGTATTCACATTGATTGTCTTTCACTGTTCATGAATGGTCTGACTTATTCACCAGGGAAATAGGAATACCGCCAGAGGCTGATCTCATCTCAGTCTTTCAGCGCCACCACCTGAGGGACTCTGTTCGAATTCGGTCCACTTAAATCTTTCAATGAAATGTTCCGTTACATATTGAAGAACCTTGGCTCAAAATATTATAAATCAGCAAGATGAAGTGGACGTAAGCGGCTTTACTTCATTCAAAACTTTTTACCTCACCATCATGTAATATCTGAATAAAAATAAGGTATGTAATAATTTAGTCAGAATCTCTGAAGGGGTGGGAGAATCGCTAAATTTTACTCAGGCTAAATAACGTAGCTTCTAGGCTACGTACGTGCATTTCACGTACGAAAACTAAAATTACAGCTTTTGAGATTGTAATATTCATGTTTCCGAACGCACTGCCAAATCTTTTAAAAGATAATACTCACGAAGGCTTTTTAGAAATATTAATATTCCTCCGATAACATTTGATCTTTGACAAACACGCTTTCGAAGCTATTCAAACACCGTTTCGCCTTTCCGCCGCCCCTTTTTCGTTCAGAAAGTTAATATTAACCTTTCGGCTTCAACTTAACTCTACGAAATATTTTCTTCATCGAATCTTTTTCCAGGAGGGAAAATAAGTTCCTCCCAATGCGCGGTTTATGTGTGCCTTTGTCTCTTCCTTCCGCTCCCATTCCCTACAAAGGGAAGAGCAAATAAATGCCTCTCCGACGGAATTCACATGAAAGCACATCATTCTATAGCAAATCGCGTAAATTCTCACAGAAAACAAGTGTGCTTATATTATATGACATAAAATACATATGTGTATTCAGAAACGTTTATTGTTTCGAATCGTGCTTAGATTAGAGACCTTTTTCCGCATCCCCAACCCTTATTGCTTTCATATTTACCCTTTCTGTTACAAATCAAGGACAGCACTATCGAATCAGGGACTGAGCGAAACGATCTTTTATGATTTACAACGGAAGGAAAAAGAAGCACTCGGGAGAACTGTGACGCATTCAATGGTGTGAGAAAGTTATCGAATCTTTCTCTTTTTCCTTTCCGTTCTCTTGAGAGGAAAGTTGAAATGAACCAGAAGCTCTTGGAAAATGTCGATGTCTTTATTCCTTTCAGAGAAGTAACAGTAACATCACTCGGGTCTTCTATTTAAGGAGTAGCGAGGATTCTTTGTTTTGGGATTTGATTTCTGCCTTTTTCCAATCAAACGAAGCCCTCGCTTTCCCCTAATGTATAAGTTATAAGGAGGCGAATCGTTCCCGAACATCGATATTGAACTTTGACTGTCGATCAATCATTTTCCAATAATGTAACCCTTTTATAAGGAATCTCGCGGTATTCCCTCTGTTGGAAAACCGATTCTCTTTTTTATTGCCCAGGAGGGAGGATCTAGAAAGGGTAGAATTGAGAGATACGGGAAGGAAGAAGATGATGAGATGGAACGCATAAATATCCTCCCAAGAAGTTGATTTTTTTCTCCTCCTCTCACGCCATAGGTTCCAGTCTCTCCTGTCCCTCGACCATCGTTACCACTTGTCTTCAGACCTCTTCCCAATCGCGTTTTCTTTTACAGTAAGCACACAGTGCTACTGAAGATAGCGTCTTGCGAAGGACAGGTCCGGGGGTCGTAAATCTCCCCTCACCCTTTTGGGCCGAAGGGGCAGACTGCGTGGGGGGTTTCGAACACCCTTTGCTTCCCACCCGAAGCCTCTGCCACTTGTTCACTTGAACGTTCCGCGCCGGATATTGGAACCATTCGATTGGAAAGCTCGCAATTGTTTTTCTCTTTTTCTTCCTATCTTTTTCATTGTGATCTCTCTTCTCAAGGGAGTGTCTTTCTGTTCCCTCGACGGAGTTCGTTCACGCGGATTTCTCTTATTTTTCTTCCTTTTCCCTTTTTACAAGTAGTAAGGTTTTCTTCTTTAATTGGATATCATTCCTTTGCAAAGGAAAACGAAAGAGGCATTTTATTCATGGACACAAATTGGTTCAAATTGGCGAAAGCGTTTCCCCTCTCTTAATTGTAATTTTTCTTAACGATTGGAGTTTTCTGAGAGACTTTTTCGTCCCTTTTTTGATTTTGTTCTTGATGAAAGCGCTGATTCCATACATGAAGTACACCTCCAGTAAAAATATAGAAAAACTAGAATTTGAATGATTTACCACATTAGAATTGATTGCAAAGGAAGAAAAGTTGCCTCGGCCATATAAGCGTTATCGTCAAAATCATATACCATTCAGCGTAAATACATTGAAATCAAGAATTATGCCTCATATATTCAGTTCATGTATAAATGATCGATTTATTGACAATTACAGCTGCGATAGAATACCAATGGTTCGAACCAACCTCCCAGAAGGTTTTCCGTCGAGATGGGGGTGAGAAAAAGAAACATTTCAAAACCATAAAATGTCACCTTTACAATGCTCGGATGAATGTATATCATCGTTGTATTGTGGTGAAAACGACTTTGAATATGTTAAACTAGTTGTGTACCTGTGTTCCCATTCTTCTCTTGAACTCGTCCGCGTAACCTACATGCTTTTTTCGGCAAATTAGGTAAAGAAAATCAGTGGATCGTAAAATGGTCATCAGCTGCCTGTACTGTTCCCACCTGGTGAGTACGGTTTGGTAATCGCGAAGAACCCAGAAAAAGGATGACCACCGTTTTCTTTTTTCTTTCCCTCAGTCGGTCTCCTTTCGAGAGGCCCTCCGCTACTGATGGGCGTGATTGTTGCCTATTGCTCAAGTTAGAGGGAAGGCCTTCCGTCTGGTTGCACTTTATTCTTCCTAAAAGGCCTTCGTCCATTGTAAATCATCCCCGCAATTTTCTCCGCTAATTTGTTCCACACGTTTCATTTCTCGGTTCTAGACTGAAAGACCGCTTTTAACGCTCTAAGTATCGACGTCGCAGTTATAAATGTGGAACCCACCGAAAGATATTTCCCGGATTTTAAGCTTCGTTTGTCGTCGCCCACCCAACGTCATTGTCATGATGATGAGTCATTAGGACTCTAATGTATAGCTGACATAAAATTTACCGATGATGGTAAGGGAAAACGGAAACTCCTTCGCTCGTTTCATCTAACTAAGAAGATTAGCTGCAGGCTGTCAGTATTCATTCTCATAACAATCTCATGCATTTAAAATACCTAAAGCAGTGAATTTAAAATTTTCTTTAAAATAAACTGTATAGAAAATTCAAATCTTGGATCAATTTAAGTGCGTATAAGGAAAATTATTTATTTGTACAACATTGTTCTTGGTTAATGAAATAAGGTTCCTAATATTTGTACATTTTATCAACAATTGCAGGAAATTATTCTTAAAATTAGTTTATTTATTTGTCGAGAATTACTTATATTCTCAATCAGAAGTTTATAGTAAAATCATGAATCAATTATGGATTTCTTATTAAGACAGAAACCGACCGTTATCATTGCGAAAAACCACGTAGTCTTTCAAACATGTCTTATGAACGTATTTGGTTATTACTCTAACCATTCAAAATTGGGTAGCTTTGTCTTCTCGGTTTTTCCATAAACTATATATTTACAAAATATGACGCAGTTAAAGCTCTTAAAACGTTCCTTTCTGAATTCCTCATAAGACAGGTGCAAACCTGAATGAACCAGTCTTTCCTTATAACTTAGTACCGTCAACACATTCCTTTTTGTAACGCATTTAAAGTTTTTCCGAGAATTCTTATACTTAAAAAAATCCTGAAAAATTTATGGAAGGGAACATCCGAGAAACATTTAAATAGCGTCATTTGAAGAGGCGCCAGGGGTTATAGTTACCGGGTGTCCATGAAGACGACCCATATGTGCTACGTCCACGCCCTCTCTTCCCACGCGTTGGAAGACAAGAGGGAGTTCTCGCTGTAAATTGTCAGCGTGTCCGTCAGAAGCGCATTAAGAATCCTTTCAGAGAGGTTCCGATTCTGCACGCCGCGGGTGGCGCCTTTCAGCCCTTGCTTTCATCTCTTGCTCGTTCGTTTTCCCAAATTTTTCGGTCTCTGCAACCCTCACTCGGAAGTCTTTGACCGCACGCCGCTAAAGATTCACCGGCAAAAAGCATCCGCTAAAAGGATAAGAGATTCGCACGAAAATTTATGACCCCTCCTGGCATTTTGCTATGGGTTTCTTACTTTACTCCTTCGTGTGATAATAGAACATGACGTGGTGTTCCGGTACTGAATATAAGTTGTAAAATGGGAAAGGAAAAAACTACTTAACTTGTGATTGCCATTTATAGTAAATTAAATTTATTTTTCTAAATAATGAAAATAAGTAAATTGTTCCTTCGTACTTATATCTTATAATATATTAATGTTATTATGTTGAACATAATACAGTGAGTGCATTAAAATGAAATACGTTAACTCTCTCCCTATGTATCCTGACAACAACACCTTTCGATGAAGCGGAGGAAAGATAATATTTTCTCTTCATTCGTTGTAATTCAGTCGGTACTGGGATGTGAAATAGGAGATTGCACCTTCAAAGATGATAGTAATAAAAATATTTCCCCCAGTGTTTCATGAATAGGCGATATATAGCGGAGGCATATAAAATTCGAAATATGCAGATCTGTAAGCTAAGTTTCTCCGTAAGGTCGAAAATCTTTCTTTGGCGTGCACTTCTATTAAACTTTTCCGGAACATCCGGGTTCTGTTAATAGAAAAGCCGGAATAATGCATGTTATCGGGAATGAAACCCGTCGGCACGATGTAAGTTACACGTTCCTTTCAACTTTCCGCCCGGAAGGTCAAAAACTTCCAACAAGATCTTGCTCTTTGGGTGAGAACAACTTTTTTTCTCTTCCACTTTTTCACTCTCTCCTTCCCTTTTTCTTAGACAATTTAAATAAATTTTTTATCCCCTTATTTCTGGAACGGGAACCTTAATCTAGTTTTCTCCTCTTGGTCGGGAAGTACTGAATTCTTAATGACATTCTTATAGGCTTCCGTACCCCTCCTCTTTAGCGGTCCAGACGAGTGAAGGAGACGTCTCAGGGAATTCGCGATAGGGGATTTGACGGGCTTTCGTCGCCGATTCTCCGGATCCATTTACTATCTCACTTTGCGACGCGCCTTGCACCCCGCATACTCGAGGCGTAAAACATCCTATAAAGCGTATCATTGTTTTCTGGAAATGCAGGAGAGCTCTTGGGAAGGAAAAGAGGGATGGTGTTATTAAAGTGGAAATCTAACCGCGAGGTAAACAAAAACGGTGTAACAGTGCGTTTGGAGATGAAGTTATGTAAATCACACTACTTCAGTCTATGCATACATCTATGGTAGTAAAGATAATTTGGAGACTGGTAAACGTTTTCGTTTTGTTTAACAGCCATTCGACACAGTGTTAAGTGTTTTTGGGCGTAGCTCCGAATGTTTTTGAAACATCGTGATCTATCGGCGTCTAAAAAACATCAGCAAAAATAACGAATACAATCAGTGATCATAATTTAATAATGATGTTTGCTCAAGCAACGAGACAGTCGGTAGGGAATTTTGGAGAGATTGAAACATACACAAATATTTCACTTTCTCTTTCAATAAAAATAATACCTTAGGAAACAATCAGCTAAGCCTTTCCATATATTTTAGCAGTGAATTATAAAATGGTATTTCAACTCTGAAGTTACTAATCATTCTCCTTTAGAAAGATGAAATCGCTGAATTTGAATCAGTAAAAATGGTCAATCAATTTCAGTTGAAATTAAATGTCGCAAACTGTCTTATTAAAAGAGAGGTTTCCTGTGATTAGGTTTGAGCAACTATCACTTCAATCTTGAACCTTTCTTGTTTTATTTTTCCGTTCCCAACATGTTGAGAAATATAGAGCAATATTGATAGGAGACATTCCAGGTCTGAAAACGCAATATCATAGCGTTTCTCCCTACTTATGGAGGCTTGTATTAAAAATTCTATTCTACCAAACACGAAATAACGCACAGGCATATCTAAAAAATAAATTACATAATAAAATCAGTGGCCGATGTAGAAATGTATTGCCAATATAAGGCAGAATCGAGCCATGGAGCGGTACAAAAGGCCAATTCCTAAAGGCAGAATATTTATTTACCGATACAGAAATCCTGGGAAAATTTTATTTTTCCTCCGCCTCTTCCCAATTACGATATTTCCGCATTTGCGTGTCTCCGTTTCTTCCCTTCGACGGCACACTTACCGATCCCTCTTACAGTTCCACCTCACGTCATATTTTGCATCCTCTCCCTCGTTTTCATTCAAAACACCTTCCTTCCACGCTCACAGCTCCGCCCTCCTACTCAAAATTCTCTCATTTTCTCGAGTTTCTTCCATCATTCCTTCAGCCCAAATTTCCCTTACCTACTCTCTTTCTCACTTCCCTCCAGCACTTCGTTTACTAAGCCCGCACAATCCTCCTCGTTTCCGCCGTCCAATCTCCTCCGCTTCCGAAATTGGTCCAAGGAAGCGGGGGATGGCCGCCGACGTACCATTCCCAGTGGTAATTAAAGCCCTGTTTTGATTCCATAAACATGGAAGTCTTTTCCTCCCCAGCCTTTCTTTATTCCGTAACCTCATACAGGTTTTCTCTACCCTCATCCGAAATACTGTTTCCGATTCGTTATATATTACGCGCAGAGCCACTCTGAGGTATTTTCCAAGGGTGCGATTCTCAGAAAAATATTTTATCACGAAACCAAATTCTGATTATACCGATTTTTATTCTCATGAAAAGAGATTATCTGAAAGGAACGATTTTGCGTATTTTGTATTACGTATTTTGCCTCTCGTAGGAATTTAATTTTTATCATGTCAATATTTCTTCAGCATGTATTTGTAACGGTAAATTCATTTCATCTCATCATTCTATATTTAGTTTAATCTATTTCAGTTTGATAAATCTGCTTCTGTTACCTATTTCTCACCTTTAGAAATATTTTATAAAAATCTTGAAAAAATGTCACTCAGAATATCGTGCCATAAGGAGAGGAGGCCTTTCCAAGACCACGGGAAAATAATTTGTTTCGCATTTTCCTTGGTAAACAAAAGAAACCCGAATTGCGGCCAAAATTAAAAGCTGCCTCCCCAGCTGCTGCTCTCTATGGATGCTGTGCTATGCCTTGAATTCTCAACTAACATTAGAAATGTTTCATTTCTCGTTTCTAATGCTAATTCCATAAATTTTCTACCTTATTTCTCTTCCAATTTAATCTGCTTCTTTCTATTTTCCGTCTTTGATTCTCATTATTTTCTACTTTTATTTCCAATAAATCGTTTTGAAGGAGGCTACCTTTGGCTAAAGGAATGAAAGATAGCTTTCTGATACTAAGGTGCCGAAGAAACTTAAGCTCCCAAATATTCATGAAATACTTATATACAAGGTAAATAAAATTAATCATTTATGCTTTATAATATAATCGGCAAATTAACTATGTATCTAGTGATTTATCGAGAACGATTTGTATTTATTCATCAACTCTTAAAACTATTTCTAAGCTGGACGGAGATCCTAAAGAACGGTTAATGATGCCATCTGAAAAGTCTGCGTCTTTTATTCTTTGTTCTCTACTAGACCTCGAGTTAAGTTATAGAATTAAGGAGAAAGTCAGAGTTAATCAGGAAATGACAGTCCCAAATACAGTAAAAGAATAATTTTTGAAACTTACTTCTTAAAATTGTAACATGACACCATTTTACTCACCCTACCCCATAAAAATTTTTATAAAGGCATGGCTCAACTGATATCGTAGGAAGGTACTGTTTTAATTTTTAAATGAAATCAGAAGTTTTATATTCTCATTTCATTTTTACCTAGCCTTTCTTTCATTTGACCCCTCTACTTTCTTCCTTCCGCCTCTTATTCATCTCCATTTCTTTCCTTCCATTTTTCATTCCCTCTACCCTTATTCCTTCCAGAAATGTCTAACAGCGCCCCCTTCAGTTAGGGTGTGAGGAGTCGTAGAATCAGTCACTGGAACCCTGTGATTAATTCGGGATGTGCTTTAAAAGTTTGATGAGCAGGGAGCTTTATGGATGGCGCCGGTAGAGAACTGAAAACAGAGACGGGAAATGAAGAAAGGTAGCTCTGAAATGCGGTCCTTCGTCGTCTGCGACGATATTTTCATTCATCCTAGGATTTCATTACGGTTTCGAAAGAGGCGGGTGTATTAAAATCTGGAGCTGATGATTAATTTCCCAGAAGGATACGTACCTACATTCACATAATTTGAATATCGAGATTTGTCGTGTGTTACAAGCCGTTTTAAAGTTGTATAGATCCCCTAAGAAAAAAGATTTTCATTCCTCGTACGCCGAATATTATGTATTCTTAAACAACCTCTTTTTTCGTCAGCTGCAACCAATGGAAATACTTAATTTAGTTTCAAATATTATTCAGTTACCAAAATATAATATTAATTTTTGAAGATGTCAATGTAAACAGTACACACACTCAGAGGAATGTGTTTTACGTCATTAGAATTATGGATTTATGTAAAGAATCTCATCTATTCAAGATTATATTCGTAATCGCTAATGATTGATGTAAATCAGTAGAGAAAGTAGATCCGATTATTCCCAGAAATATCCCCAAAGAAAGGTCTCAGAAGAGAGTTCGGAATATCGAATTTCCTCCTTTGCTGGCTCGAGGGTTTCCTTCGTTGATTACATGAATATCTTAAAGTTGGGTAATTCCAGAATCCAACAGTTTTAGCATCTCTCCAAATATTTGACTTGAGCGTTCGCTTTCGTTCCAGCTAAAACTTCGAGATTCTGTTGTTTCCGACCATTGGATTCCGTTCATTTCCGAACTTATTGTTGGTTGTAATTATAAATGCTAAAATCGATTTTCTGAGCTACTATTAAATTTGATATTGAAATTTCTGGAAAACAAAGTTCTGTCGATGATGCTGTAGAACTCTGAGATATCCCTTTCTTCATTCGGAACTGAATTTATCTGAATAACTAGGAATATCTTTTAAAAACATTGTGTTTCAATAAGCCCGATGATACATATGATTATTTTACAAAGGAGCTCTTATTGTTTGTTCTTTTATACCTCTTAGCTACTAATCTAAAACGTAGACTATGGAACGGACTTAATAGATTGTGCTAAAACTAGCAAATAACTAATCACGGCAAGCATATCTTCATGAAATAACCCTATCGTATATTAATAGAGTCAAATCCTAATGAATCAAGAATTTCTCAATTCTACTTCTTATTTCCTTCCGGATTCGCAGCTTGAGTCCATCTCGCAGGGGAGATTGCTAACATTCGCGAAACGCTGATTCAAAATAGACGCGATGCGCTGAATCACATTAACGGAAATGCTCCCTTTTTTTCTGACCCAGAAAGAAGAAGGGGGAAAAAGAAATAAAAAATCCGCGGAGAGTGGATAACAGCGTCGGGGCGCAGAATACACGCGTGGCGAGAGGCGAAATTTCGGTCATAATGGAAGAACACGGTTCTCGCGGGATACGGCGAGTGTTACACGCTTTAGCCCTTCCCTCGAAAACACCACGGGCGACACGTAATCAGCATAGAATCGCCACAGGCGTGCTTGTCTCCCTTATGTCCGAGATGGCTGGATGTTTGGAGGGAGAAAGTACTCTTCTTTCTCTCTTGTCCAGTCCTGCGACCTACTCCCCGTCGGTAGCGTCCCTGCCTTCAGGGATACCGCGCGGTGTGTGTGTCCGTATTCGTCGGCGGTAGCAGCTGCGTCGCCCGGGGTCATAACGAAAAACCCTCCCCCCTACCCCACATCACCTGGGACATTAGCATATGAATGCAGGGAGGACGCGCGTGTTTCAAGGGTTGCTGGGTGTTTCCCGCCTGGCGATACCACGAGTCTTCTTTCGCAATCTCCCTCCCACGCCGCAGACTGCATGGTCCACGAACTCATTCTCTCTCTTTCCCTTATATCTCCCATCTTCTTCCTACGTTTAATTCCTCTATCTTCCCTCTCATCTCAGACTCCACCCTCAACTTACCCTTTTACTCTACTTCCCTTTTATTTCTCTCCTCATCACCCATGGACCGGGATGCTGAGGGATGTGATGGTCCAGAAACAGGGGCGATGTGTTTTGTTTGAAAAGTTGTGACTGTTGCGTGATACGCGAATACTAATAGTGGTGGTATTATCAATTTTCAAGCATTTAATGCTGAGGACTCAATGGGATATAAAATCTCAAAGCCTTCACGATCGATTTAAACTAAACAATATAACACTGTTCAGCGAAATAAAATATTTTAATGGATATTGACTATCGCGTAAACATAAACCATAGGCTAAATAAGCAAATTACATCCATCATGAAAATTGAACTAAGTAATCAATCGGTAATGATCACGATAAAAGGGTCACTTTCTCATAATTGTAATATGTAATGGCTTAAACCCAACTATACAACTAATATGATGTACACTACTTTAATGTTATCCTTGCAAATATTTCCCCTTGAAGACGACCACGTGTTGCGAAATTATTTTCTCGGAGCGTAACACCTCTTTTTGGCAAACAATGTAATTTGCGAACGAAATAATAATCACTGAGAAACATTAGCTGTGACAAGATCAGTAATCGTCATATCAATCAGAAGTAGACAAAAACAGGCTAATAATCACTGCATTTATGTATTAAATTCATCAATCCAAAATTATTCGGCCAAAACGATTGACTCATCTGCAGCATTCCAGATTAAAATTGGCACCGAAACCAATGCCCTGATTTCCTTTAGAATCTCCTATTGCGTCATCTATCTACTCCCATACCTTCCCTATATTTCTGATTCTTTCTCTCTCTTGAAAGGGTGAAAGAGCAAGCAATTCAAAGGGATTCCCTCCCCATTCGCGCTTTCCCCATAGCGTCCTTTTCATAAGTGACAAGTTTTCCCTTCTTATTTCTCCACAGCTCTTTCATGCAGCGTTCGGATGATTCACGCTACACCTGAGTTTTACGGGGCAAAAGGGGAGGGATGAAAAGGATTTTAGTTGGGTGTGCGAGGACGTATGCATTAGGGTGAGGGAATACCCTTTTTAATGGGTAGGTCGGTTGAGATTTCATGAAAGAGATTGAGAGGTACAGAGGGATTTAAATGAGATGACAGGTTAGAGCAGTCATTCTTGTCATACTTGTCGGTAATTATTGCTATCTATTGTCGTGAATCATGAATATATTTTTTTGTAAGGTTTACACCCTCTCGATTAACTAAGAAAGTATTCGGAGTAAGCTGGGCATAGTACTTTGTTTTGACGAAAGATCTAATCATCCATAACTATGCAATGAAATGTATGAAATTTTGCTCAAAATTCCTAAGCAGTCAATATCCCGCGAATGTGTCTTATATAAATACAGTTTATTACATGGAATCCCATAATCTCTCCATTTATAATATTTTATATAATACAGTGCAGCATTGTCGTAATTTAGCCACTCGTCAGTATAATTGCTTTCATGTAGAGTTAAAAATTTATCGTTTGTATTACGAATTTAATAAATGAATATGAAATAAAAAAAATACAATAATAAAAATATCATAATGAACATGAAATTGTAAAGCGAAATCAACTAATAAATCCTTAATAGTTCCGCCTCCAAAAACTGCTAATATCTGATATTAGAATTAAACTGATATTAGAACTGATTAGACTGATAAACTGTTAAACTGATATTAGAATTTTAAATTTGTGCCTTATTTCACCAGTAGATTGCTAAATATTTACGCACGTCCAGTAATATATATTTACTTTCCCTTTTATTTACAGTGAACTAACCCAAACTATCTAATCGAAACAACTAAACTCAGCTTAAACTATCCTCAGCAATCTGATAAGGACAATGACTCATCTACTAGACTCTTGTGAAAGCAGGGAATTGCGGAGATTAACTTGAAAATATTGAAGAACTAGACAGATTTTAAAATTTTCACCTACGATATTACACTCTTTTTTAAATACCGTTGGAGAATCCCAGTATGGAAAAGCAAACATTAATTTTGAATATATGAATTAAAATTTTCTTTCCTATTTGAAAATCGCTCAGTGAAATTCCTTTCAAAAGGGATGAAGTTGAAAGCTTCTAGTTTTGTACGAATAATTGCAGAGAGGAATTTCAACGGTAGTGGAATATTAGCATAGTTTAAGCAAATGGCGCGGACGGGATTCGATCCGAATCCAGCAGGAGCGGGGTCACCAGGGCAGCTGAATTTACCCACGCTGCGAGGCTTTCAAAAAGGGTTGCACAAAAGAGGAGGACGTATCAAAGCTTTAGGGACGGCTTTACCCTTCCTGAACAGCTCAGGCCGTGTGTATGTGTCCCAGATTACAGATTCCGTGTTCTTTTAGTTCTGTGAGATATGGGCTCAAAAGGAAAAACTGTCGCCATGTGCGCCACTCTCATTCATTCATTCGCGTTTATCTTCCGTCTCCTCTCTCTCTTTGCTCTCTCTCTCTCTCTCTTTGTCCGGACACAACCTGAATGGTGCGCAATCCGATGCTATCGCACAGTCCGTGAATTCTGCAGTCGGAATATCTTGCTATTTTCCTAAGGTACCTCTAAGATTACAACAAACGTATTTTTCCTCTCTAGATGCTGTTTAGCTTCTTTAGTCTTATTATATGATGACACAGTGCTCCTACTTGTAGATTAATCTGAAAATGAATATTCAGAGGAAAGTGGGCTTAGGTTTACGTTAAGTTCTTTTTAACCCTCAATCATTTTAGCAACCTAATTCTCTAATTATTAAAGGATTTCTAGATGGTTTTTATCTGTACCAGGTAGTATAGCTTCCGCGAACTAATACGTTACGAATAAATGTATCATACATTAAAATCTTTGACTGTGATGACACAATATTAAAATTTGAGTTTTCAGAAATAATTAATCCATTAGTTATTATACCTCTAAATATTATAAAACCTTTAATTATTATAAAACCTTTAACTAAGTTTTACTATTGGGAAGTTGCGAATGGAATTGTAAAAATATCGAAGAAATTTTATTTAGGTTTTTGCGCAAATTCTTTTGCGTAATCGTAGCTTAAAACATCCTAGAACTTGTTGCACTAATATCTAAAGATTTGAGATATTGTTTTGCTTAAGTATCCAACGATGATATTTGAAATTAATTGCTAACCTTTTAATACACTCAATTTACTTTAGAATATAACTGAAATACAAATTAGTATTATAAAAACGTTTGCTTGTCATCACGCCATCACAAGTGACAATATCCCCGTTATTAATGAACATTTTCCGGTAGGCTTAAGCAACGCTATTTTACTCTTTTTTCAACTACACGATACCGAGCATTAGGGGAATGAGAACGAATAAATATTTGCGGATATTCCGTGTGGATATTTTCTAGTATTGCGATGAAGCGAAGATATCCTTTGCACAAAAGTATCGGAAATGGTGACCCAGAAAAGGAAACAGTCGAGCAGAATACCAAAAAGTACACCACTCTCTTCAGATCGTTAAAATTTTGGGCTTCGCTTACTTTTTTCGGGAATTCGGGAAAATGCAGTGCGGTAGGAAGGTATAAAAATGTGGAAGGCATACAAACAGTCGCCTTTCCGTAAGGCAGAATGCTTTTAAGTCTTTTATCGATATTTCCCTCGGATGCCGAAAAAGGAAACTGCAGGTCCTTGACCTCGCGACCTTTAAGAGGTCACAGCGAAAAGAAAGAGATCGGGAGGAAGTTGTGTCACGTCTTTCTCTCTCACACTTCCTCAGCAAGTCTCTTCTTGTACTACAGGTCACGTGGCCTCTCCTATCACAATTCGACTTCCGAACTCACGTGTTTTTTGGTCATATTTCAACGGATCACGTCCATCATCTCTTCCGTGACAATAATAATCGTGTCCTCGTCCGGAGACGTCAACTTGTACAATCCTTCTCTGCAATTTACCACTCTTTCCGGTTGGAAGTCATTTGCATGTTTTCGAATAGATATTCAGAATGTGTTGACCTTTTATGCCCATGGCTAGTGAAGCATAAACTGAAACTTAATGAGGGATTATACAAATGCTCTCGGATTCACTCTTATAACTTGATTATACACAATGTATTCAATCTGTCAGATATCCCTGTGTTTATTTTCAACCGTATTTAGGACATTTTTACTTTATTTCGGAAACTAAGGAAGGTGCACGTCTTCTATATTGATAAACTATTGTAAAATTTGCTATTTCATTTGCTATTTTCTATAATTAAAAAAATCTATTTTTAACCCTTCCATAGCCCTCCCTTTATTGGTAAATGAAAATTACGAAGCGGCATCTATAGTGTGTATTAATAATAGTTTTTTTACGTTAATGTCTGAATATATTCTTTATCCTTGAAAAGAGAAAATTTTATCTTAACAGTTGTTTTTTATGGGTCAGTTCATTTGTATATCGAGATTCGAAATAAAAATATTTCTAAGAAATTATCCTTAAAGTAGGGCAAAATGATTTTAATTTTGATATTAATCCCTAAATCAACTCGACTTTCTCCGTATACCTTAATTATGTAGATATTTGTGGGGTTTAAGAGCTCTTTAAAATTAATGGATTTCATTACCCTACCCCGATTAAGTAATCTAGACGGGGTGTAGAGAAGTTTTATTCACGTCATTAAATATTAGACTGCTTCGCAATATTTTTTCCTCCAATAGTAATACATTCGTGGAAGGAAATATGAAGGGAAAGGAGAAAGGATACCACATGGAGTGCATACATTTCGATAAATGGGTAAGATATGGGGGCAAATATCTTCTATTATTTTTCAACGTAGAACTAAGTAACTTTGTGTAAATTCTATTTGAATATCTTCAAATAAACGTCATCGGAAAGACGCATTATGGTCGTATTACTCGGATCTTATTAAAGGGAACCTATCGAGCAATCGGACGAATTAATTATCACAGGTTGTTTCCAAAGAGACGATGAACTTAAAATTACCATACCCATTTAGTGAGGTTTCGTTTCTCCACAAATATAAACTTCCTCTTTTCCCTTCTCCTTTTTACTCACCTTCTGTATACGGGAGAAATCATGTTTGTTCGCCTGACCCTTTCATTGATAAAGCCGATGCGATTACACCTATAAAAGGAAACTAAATCCTCTTTCAAACATATTTGCTCTTCGCGCTTGTATAAAAAAGCGCAAACGAGTTTATTTATTCAGTTTTTTCTCTCCTTTGGGAGCGTTTTTCTCCCGGCCTTCCTCGAGCAAGTGAGGAGGTGCTCTTCCTCGACGTGAGATCCAATCTAGATCTCATCCCCAGATAAAGAAAAGCCGCAACCTGCTGAGAGAAAGAAAGGGGGCGAGAGATAGAGGGAAGATGCGAGCAATACCTCTCCGTGACACTGTTTAAGACCATCCATTTCCCTGTTACGGACCCCTATCCGCGAGACATAAAAAGCCGAGACAGAACGAGAACTATGAGTGTGTTGAAGATGAGTCTGCTGCGGTCTAATGGGAGAGAAGTTGAGTCTAGATTCGATGAAAGCACAAAAAATGGTTTAATTGGCCCACCCTCCCTCTATCTGAATCTCAATCGAGATCGTTTTTGGGGCACCTCCCGGTGTTTCGATGATTGGTTTTTATCTCTCGAGAGGGTTACCAATGGGGAGAAAGGGGTGATTAATGGGAACGGTGATTTCCTCCGCTTCGTAAAGGACTCATTAATCGTTTCTCAAGACATGGGATGCGTGGGCTGCCCACGAATGGATGGGAAGATAATTGCGTATGTCCCGATTTGGAGCATTGCAACGGGCGAACCATTATCATTTTCATTGTCTGGCGCTTAAACACGCGAAACAAAACGGTGGTATTTTGAATGAGCGATGATTGATCTTTGGAATTTTTCAACGCGAGGCGGGGTACGACTTCCTTTCATCTGAACTGAACTACATTTCTCGATCATCATTTTACGCTTGTCATCGGCTCAGTGTGAATGACGAAATTTTCGATTGATGTTACCCTCATTTATTAGAATAATGACTAAATACTTAAGATTCTGAACATCAAGCTACGACTAAGTATACTCACTAAGATGATTATGACTGAGAAACTCACGGAAAGAATATCATACTGATTGATTCTTAAGAAAAGGACAGTCTTTAAGGAAGCACTCTCGACTAAGAAAAAGATTATACCTTCTATCAATACTTTTAATATGTAACTTAAGCAATGCGACCTTCCAATATGTAAGATTTTTGAGTGTAAATAAAACCGTCGATTGATTGCGTCACAAATACGCAGAAATTTATAAAAAGAAACATCTAATTATAGCTTAAACGTGGATGAAATATCTAATTTTACCAAATAATATTTTAAATGAATTATTATATTTTATAAAAAGTTGCTTGCAGTAGTAACTGCATACCGATATGTTGATGCATATTTACTATGATTAGGAGTGTGTTATACGAATAGAAAGTCCTTCGAAAAGAACTCAACCTCGTTTATATTTGTTTATTTGGATGTTGGTTCAACGCATTTCGATGGTGATCTAAGTGCTTTAGAGAACTCTAATATATTTTCTAAAAGCTCTGAATAAACAAAATTTGAATATTTTAGTAATGTAACTGCGTCACCGTTTATGAATAAAATAATAAGGAAGGTTAAAAGATGGGAAAAGGGCATTCCTTACCTTTTGCGTTTAACGACACGTTTCCATTAGCGACTCGAGGGAACGCGCGAATTAAATATTCAAATCTCTCGCAGTACTCTCTTCCCTTCTTTATCCGTACGTATTGTTCGCGCGAAATTGAAAATCTACCCCAACTAATCTTAAGTCACTTAAATCCCCTCTTTCCATGGAGCCAACTTCCCCATTACACACTCTTTACTTTGCTCGTTTTCTTTAAAAAAAAATCTTCCTCCCGCTCTTCGCACCAACGCGCGCCGAGGAAAAAATGGAGATTACCAATCGGTGAGGGGAATCATCGCTCATTTTTTCCTCAATTTTTACTTCTCTTCCGAGATTCTAAAAATCAACCCATCCCATTTCCGTATGAGGGGTCGGGTGCGGGGGCCGGTGAGAGGAGCACTTTATCGGCGTAATCGTTCCTTTGTTGAAGATGGGAGGCGAGTTGGTAAGTGTAGGAGAAGATCTGGATTGAGGAGGAGGAGGTCGTGGGGGTAGAAGTCGGCGGTGGAATGGGATATATATGGTCCCTCGACGCGGCTTAAGTAGCACTTGCCCCATCGGCCACCATTGTGTGGCGTGGATGCTGAGAGATACCCGCGATTCCATACAATTAAGCCTCCATTGTGCGGCGCTGAGGGAAAGGATAAAAAATTTAGCGGATGGAAAAAATGTGGGTGGATGATATAGGTGGCTGAAGGATTTGGAAGTGGGATAAGATGCGAGGACGAAGATAACGAAGGAATTGTAGGTGTGGAGAAAAGATGGGGTGGAAGTTAAAGGAGAGAGATAGATGAAGAAAAAGATGAGACCAACGCTAAGATGGAGGTGCAGAATAGCAAGTGGAGGATGAAATCAGACTAACCCCTTGTGAAGATGATTGGTGTAGCTCATGAATAGCGCCTTCAAACCTTTTTACTTCGCGAAATGTCTGGAGACATGATGATTGATAAGTATAGCACAGAGGTTTGATGATGTCAGTCATTTTTTCCATCTGTCAAATTAGCTGGCTGTAAAGTTTATTTTTAAGACGTTATATACAATTCATTGCGCGAATAAGGTAATTGCTAACTTACATTTCAAACACGGTTTATTTGGAAAATATAATGTAGAGCAGTCGTCGTACAAAACGAATACGTTGATGAAGGCGGCAAAATAAAATCACGTAGTTTTGCGTTGTCGTAAAAGTGGTTTGAAGAGTTATTACAGAAATCCGTACGTTTTGTTTAGCTAACTTTCCCATCAAAATAAAATCACCAGTTTCGAGTTATACTGTGGGAACATCTCCAGTTTATTTTTGCAAACCTCAGTAGTCAATTATATTCCCGTTTCTCGTGAAAGGAGGCGGTGAGAGAGATTGCTGAGATGAGGAATAGAGAGCTTACGAAATTAACGTTGGACATGAATTGCGAGTGTAAACTCGGAATTTAACGGGATGAGCTCTATGAGGATGTGGACTCGGAGGATAGGTGAACAACGTAGAGAAGTGCGATAAAGGAAATGCACATAAAGAGAATGCAGCCAATGAAGAGGAGAATGCTTTGAGTGAGGGAGTTTACGTCGTGGAGTACGGACGAGTTGGGAATGTAGTTTGTGGATGCAAAGGCTGAATAGAAAGAGTTTGGAAACAGGAGGAATGAGTGAGCTAATGCCTGGAATGGGGAGAAGGAGAGTGGGAACGTGTTAATGGATGATTCGAAGGAGCGTTTGATGCGGCGGGTGTGGCCAAAGGAAGATGGCAACAGATAAAGGAACGATGACGAAATGTCGGGTGTAACTTTGAAAGAGTGAAAAGGAATCGAGCTCGTATTAGGCGTATACGTGAAAGACACGGCGCGAGGAAAAAAGTTCGTCGCATGAATAACGCGGAATTTGGCCGATGTTGCCGCAACTGTCTTGCGAATGTTTCCCATAATTTCTCAAAAGCTTGGTTAGTACGACATGGTATGGACATGGGAAATATACTTTGACTTTGTCGTAAAATTCCTCAATCGTTTTCGGTATAATTTTGAAAGACAAAAAATGAAATTTTCATGAATAAAACAAGGATTGAAAAGTGAAGGTTTGATAGCTGAATTTGTAATGAGCCGTCTAACGGAATCAGATACTTAGCATTTTCACCATTAATGAAAATTTAATTTTTCTTGCTACTCCACCCATAGCAGAAATAAAAATGAATTACTCTCCATATAATTTAATAATATTTATGAAATCAAGAATTACCTGAAATCATGACCAGATACTACTAAGAATTCTCTCCAGTATATATTCTATCATTTTATTTACAAATATAATATTAGTGAATAATATTCTCATATCATGCTAATTCAGTATCGAACTAAGACTCGATCGGTGAAATATATTTCTAATCCCTTTTCTCAAATATAAAGAATTGAAAGAGGAAATCTGCAATTTTTTATTTCTTACTCAATCTTTAACATGCTTAAGGTAAATACATAAAACGGTAACGTGCAGCAAAACCCTTCCTTTGCAATGAAGGCAAAAAAATACCGTCCTTTCTCCGAATCTCGTACCGGAACGCAAATGTCGTTGGGGACTGAAGGAAAGAAAGCAAAATTTAATCCACTCCGTTTTTCGATTACCCTTTCTACTTTACCAGCGGCCCTTTCTTTAATGTTATAAAGAGAGATTTCCTTTGAGCAGGTTCGCTACTGTCCTTCAAAGGAAGTGGTTGCACAACCACCCCTTTGGCCAACCCACGTGACCTTACACCGTCGCAAACAGGCAGACAAGAGTCCGATAGGGGTCGCCAGCGACGTGACATCGTCGTGTTCGATAGATTGGAATCGAAGACTGTCCCTCTCCCTTGCCTCTGGATTCTTCTCCATCCCAAACCTCCGCTCAGAAATTCATCCCAAAGCCATTCTGCATCTCAACCACATCTTGAGTCCCATTCGGAGAGAATATATTTATTTTCTTACGGAGGTGACTGGCCTCTGTTTTTTTTATCTCTTCGCGGCATTCTTCTCTATCAGACGCAACGTCTTATTCTTTTCGTTTTTGTGCTTTATTTTCTTTGATTTGGACATTCAAACAGCATCTCGTCATTTTTACACGATCTTCAATTGCGTCTCAGACTTGTCGTCGTGTTGTTTACACATTCTAATGTTCCTTTTAAAGAAACGTACCCCAACTGATATCGCTGATATTATTTTTGTCATCATTAACTGTTTAAAAAGAAACAACAAACTTGATTTTTTCCGTCTATCGCTAGAAAGAATCGTTTTATTCTGGAATGGAGTAACGTGGTAAGCTCTTACGGATTCTTTCGCAATTTCCGCTTTAATTTAATTTTGTCTCTATCAAAGTTTTACCTGAAATCCCCGCTGAATTAAAATTGGGAATTCTTTTCTAGCTAACATACTGAGGTCATTTAAAGTGAAATTGACCTTCGCAACAAAAATGGTCTGATGAATGACCATAAATCCCATAAATATTTATAATTCAAAGTTAATACAAAGATTTTATTTGCCTTAATATATATTTTATTTCTTCCTTGTTTTCATATGCTTGGTTAATTTAAAGGTTTTTCGAAATTGTTAGAGTAATTGCCGTCTCTTTCTCTGGTATCCACTATATTGTTTACTTCAAATAATCAATAGTAATTCTAAATTTATCAGAACTACGCCCAATAGCAGATGCCCTCCTTTCGATGAATTAATACTCTTTTAATATATCTCATGTACGATTCCATAAACTTATATAATCCAATATAGCCGATAACCAAAGGCAGCATCGCCATCGGTAATTAACCCCGCGCTCCTTTTATTTCACCATCGTCCAGCAGCATTAATCCAATTTCAAATATTCATACCGTGGCCCAGCCCTTCTTATCATCCCTTTCGTTTCACGATTCTCGTCGTTAATTTTATTTTCCATTCCTTCCAGCATTTCGTCCTTTTAGCCCTATTCTTCAGTCCCTTCCAACGAAACCCACTTTAACTGATGACATTTGAGGGACGCAGTGGGCAGTGGGTCGAGTTTGCATGAGGAGTGATGACAGGTTGTAGAGGAAGGGGCCGAACCGGAATGTATTCGGATATTAAAGGAATGATGGGAAAGAGTCCGCTGCGACCTGTCCACTGATTCCTTGCCTTTGGAAAGGTTCCCATAATGCCTCACTCTGGAAGCGAACCACGCCCATGGCAACTACATGTTGTTTCGTGGCAGATACGATCTCCCCTCTTGCTTCCCCCATTTCGGACTGTCCCCTCTTCAAAGTCCCTAACTTTTTCATCGAAAGTCACGGGTGTGTTAAGGATGAGAATGCGGCGACATTGAATATTAAAGCGAAAGAGTTGTATTTTTAGAATAAACATATCAGATGGGACGTTGGGGCATTCTAACTCAATTTTAACATTTCATCGGAAAGGCAGGTATATCTTTAAAATAAAAATTTGGAAATATGCTACATTAATTACGTAAGGGAGGGATTTCTCTTATGTTAAAAGCGGATAAATTAATGTAATTTAATATTAAATATGTATTTAATTTTTCACTTCTCCTTATTTCTTATTATTTTATTATTATATATTAATCATATTATGATATTGTTATATAATGGAAGTCAATCACAATATGATAATTGTCATTAGAAAATCCTGAAATAAATAGTTGTTTAAAGTGTTTTATGTGTAGCCTGATAGAAGAGAGAGGTTTATCAACGTTAGAAATTGGTCAGAGTGTATATGCTTTACATGTTTTAAACATTCGAGCCTTTAATGTGTTGACTCCGCAAAGGAGTGACTTTAATTACTGCTATTTATAAATAGTTGTTTTGGCTACAGTAATTCTAGCTTAATTGGTTAATGCTTCGACTTTTAACGGAATGGAACTCAAGATGTAATTCTGCAGTAATAATTATACTAGTAAAAGTCTACATCCTCGATAATTGGAGGTAATCTATTTCTCGCTGTCAAATTACTGTCTACTTAAACCGCTTCCGCTTTAAGATGTCAGCCGAGATGTTTCCTGAATTTAACTTAAGAGACATTCTAGGCACATCCATTTCCACGACCCGAAATAGATGAGCGAGGAATTTCGGGTCCCTTTCTTGCGCAACGTTGACTCAACTTAAAAATGTACCATTTTTTAAAAGCAAGTCCGAATGTGGTTCCTTTTTTTCTACACGATTCTTCCTGGAAATAGAAACGAGGAACGATAGAAGACCTCACTCTCTTGCTCTTGACCATTCCTTTCCATTTCCCACCTCTCGAAGCATTTTCAGTCCGAATACAGGTTTCTGTAATGAAGAAAGTTTTGGGGGAAAAATTTTTCCTCGGGATACTAGGGCGAAAGATTCCGGCGAAAATGAAGCTTTACCTCCGCTCTGGTTCACTTCTCATTCTTTCTCTCTTTTCGTTTGCAGATATCCATGCCCTTTTGACGGAGACGCAGTTACTTAAAGGAGGGATGTATCTTCCATTTTCTTCTGCCTGCCATCCCTCCTTGTAACGCTGTTGGTAAGAGGAATTTTTTATCTCATTTTTCTCAACTCTTAGTTATTATGTTCGTATATTGTATTTTTGTTCCCCATCCTTTCCCCTGCTTATTTTGTATCCAAATTATGTTTTTCCCATTCCCGACATTTTCTGCCGTTGGATCGTCTCATCCAATAAACGCAACGTTTTCGTAGCAGTCTTTTCTCGATTCTTACTCACACACGATTCAGTCCTGATGGGATGGAACTTCGACCAGGTGCTACATAAACTGTAGTGTGTTGATATTTCCCTTAGTAATTCAAGTATAAATTTCGTTATAACCAGTTTTTTATTTGGATAATGACGAAGTATTTCATTGACAATCTTGTGCTTGGCAAACATCATGTATGCTGCAATTTCTTTCATTTGAAATGGAAAGTTTGAGTGTGAGTTTCGTTACGATCTTAAAGTTCAAAGGTTAAGACCATCCGACGGTGTTTTTCCTCACGGGAAAATATTGGTGAAGTATCACTTAACATCAATTATACTACCAATTTATGCTTGGTTGCCTTATTTCTTTTTAATCTGGTTCGAAGAGTAAGAGAACTTAAATGATTGATGAGAAATCTTACACCATATAATTATCAATTTTATCTCTGTATCTTGCTTTAAATACAAAAGGGCTGAGAAATGGAGACTTAGAATTGATTTTGTTTCTCACAATGGAAACCGCTCATTCATGTAATACGCTGTCGTATTATCGTTTTAATATATGCTTTCACTTTCTGGTATTGTAGAGGGCAATGCCCTCCCCTTTTGAGTATCTCGATTTGAACAATGCTTAGGATTACTCCGCGGAAACAATATAAGATGTGGTAAAAACCCTTTTAAGTTTAATGTAAATATTAGCAACTCAAAATATTCTTACGAGGATTCTTCTTTTAATGATTTAAATACATACAGTATCTGAGATGAGATATTGAAAATAGTTTTCATTAGAGTTGCATATATTCATAAAAAATTCTGTAAGCCTGCAGAAGTGTTTATTAAATTCAAGGAAATTTTTTTAGAGATAGCTTCAAATTTATTTAATATCGCAGACATATGAATGCATTCCTCTCATTCACAACTCCGTACGTTTTCCGTTCCTTGGCTCCGAATCTCTCTCTCATATTTTCTTCCAAAAGTCTTTCGTTATTCCAACGACATCCTCTGCCATTCATCACGCTATTTTGTCCAGAAGCACGTCACGAGTGTTATTATCACGTTGGAGAAAACGAAACAAAAGGCGAGAATAATCCGAAAACCACTAGCAGTAGAGGATGCACTTGGGAAAGAGGCGAGTATGAGCGTTTTTATTTTTTGTTGTTAAAAGGATCTCGACCCATCTCACTTTTACCGTTGGTGTGGTGGTGAAGTGGGCGAGGACTCCTGTCTCACGTGTAAAAACGTCCACGTTACGGTGGCAGCAGCGGGGTGAGGAGGAGGTTTACGGCGAGAAAATGGAATAGGAATAAAGATTGGGAAAATATACAGAGATGAAGATAAGGAGAAGTCATAAATGAGAATAAGAAAGGGAAGTTCGAAAGGAAGCAAATAGGGTGGATACACGTAAGAAGCAGTCTATGGGAATAAAAAATGTTTTAAGAAAATGAATGATATTGGATCTTAGAGAGTATGCCGAATAGAAAATGTAGAAGAAAATGTAGAATTGGTAGGAAAAGAAGTAAAAAATTAAGGAAATGACGAAATAGATGCATTATGAAATAAGAAAATTCGAAAATAACTCAAAGATCAAGGAGAATAGAAAAGGTCTTAGAATAAAATAAAAGTATAAAGAGTCAGGAGAAGAACGATAAGGAGAATAGGATATTAGTTGAAAGGATCATTAGGAGAAAGAGAAGAATCGAGGCGAAAGAAAGATAATTAAAGAGCGAAATGAGAAGAGATGTAAGAATAAATTACTCCAGAAGAGATTTGTACTCAGAGGAAGCGAAGATCATAGAAGATGAAAGATGATAAAGAAGAATGGTGGTACGAGATTAGCACCTTTGAGTCCTTAGACAGTTAAGATGAAAAATTAGGGTCAGGAGGTATGAAGAAGTACGAGGAAAGAAGATCACACTAATTAGCGATGCGTCTCGGGCCAATGACATGGGACATATCTGGGAGTATTTTCACAGTCCACTTGCCCCTCCTCTTTTTTAAAGCGGATGGAGAAAAGCGATTGCCTCATCTCACTCCTGGAAGATTTAATTACTGCCGTCTCTCTCCCTCCATCCTCTCCTGTACTTTATCTCGTCTTTCCTACGCCCAAGAGGATCTTCCTTGTACCGATGTCAGCCCTCTTCACCGAACAGCGTCTTGGCTTGACTTTCTCCCAACATTCGCGACCTTTGACCCCTTCAAAAGGCCTTGGCACTTGGACAATTATCCCTCATTAAGGAGGGGTTGTTTGAGAGGGCGCTGTAATGGGAGTGATTCATGCGTGTTCGACGCACGCTAGGCGCCTCCACCGCAAATTCGGGTTCGTTTATTTCGGCTTTGTTCCATCCGAAGGCGGATGATCGATTGTCTTCACGCTAAGTCAGTGCCGATTTCTTAAAATATCGGCTGTCAAATTAAACGGGGAAGATATCGGCCTTCAGAAGCGGAAGATAGCTCTGTGGATTGGAGTACAAGGAAGTCGCGAATGGAAATTATTATCATAAGAGCCGACCTTGTTAGCCTGAGTTAAGATTTTCGGATATAACCTCCTGAGATATAGGAAAATAATGTTGAAGTAGTATAAGTATACGTCAATTATTAGAGAGAAGTTTATCATCATATATCGAAAAACCATTTGAGACAACAAATAGAAATGAAAGTTTAAAACGAGCTACTGTAATTCTGTTACACTATAAAGAAACGATTAAGGATATTCGAAGAGAAAACGTAGAATATTAAAGATGACAGAACGTATCCTCAAATTTTGATGGGATATGGGAATAGGTTTAACAGCAGAGCTATCTTGTAAGAAGGGGATTCAAGCAAGAAGTCTGATTACAATTTTGGTAATGTTATGTACGAATTGATTAATATTGGAATGCTTATAAACGCCTCCGAAAGACTTTTCTTAAATAAATACGAAGAGGAGATAATCGAATCAGATAAATTAACAATATTTTATAGATAATGAAATTGGAAAATTTTTTCTCCTAAAAAAACAAGAAAGATTAAAATATGGTTATAGGGTATGAGTAATAAATTTGAATTTGAAAATTAATTAATCAATTTAAAAAGTTTAAAAGTAAATATGTAGAATATAAATCAATTCGAATAGAAAATAGTAATACTCAATATCTCGGGATGGGTTGGAATGCTTTCCGCAGCTCGAGTATAGATTTTTGGTATTACTTTAGTTTTAGGAAATTAGAGATTAAAATTTAATTCCACGACCACTAAATTCATTCAAACACACGAAACCGTGAATAAAAATAATATTCCAGTGTATTAGCTTCCGTTACCGTTTTCACTAGCTTTTCAAACCAAGTCCATGCTTTTTTATGTTCTCCGCAACGGGAGCCAACACCTTTGAGATGTAACGAGTTCCAATAATGCTTCCCTGGACTCCTTTGGGCGCGATTTAATGACTCGCGCTCTGCACTTCCCTTTCCGTCTCTCCCGCTTTATTTTTCAACAAATTTCTGGTCTTCTTAAGGGCACGTCATGGGTTTTAATGAAGGGATTTCCGTTATAAAAGAGCGAAACTCTCCAAGAGTTGGGGAGGGGAATGTGTTGGGAGGTTACTTTATTTACCTCGAGGTCAATGTATGCACTGGGACTTGGAAAGCGAGATAGAGGCAGACTCTGTTGAAAATACGGGCAGCGTATTTATCGCAGCGGAAAAAAGTCTTTAGCTTTAAAATTCGCGTATCTAGGTCTTTAAAGGGGATATCTCTCCGGACACAAAGATAAACTGATTCCTAAATTCCGAAGTGAGAATGAAAGCCATTTCTCAAAGGTACGATGCAGCTGAAGTTAAAGGGTTTGAAGTAAGAAAGTTCGATCGAATCAACGGGAATGAAAGATCAATTTCATCTTTTTGGTGAAACAAAATCGTGTGTTTATAGACCATTATTTTAATCGATTTGGTTTGTTAACTTTTCAACTTCGGAAAGTCGACAATCGTTGTATTGTTTACATATACTTCATACTTCTTAATTTACGATAACATTTTCCTTATCAGTTAGATGAGACAAATGAAGTATAAAAGATATCTCATCGCAGTTCAAACTGGAAAAGTTTTTGTTCTTACGATGAGAATCAGTCGTAATGAAGAAACTGTCTGTTTAACTGTCTTTTAACTTTGCGGAATTCCTTCATTATAATAAGAAATTTACTTCAGATTTTAATTCACATTATGAAGCGTCGTATATGAAAATATGAACATTAACACAAATACGATGATTCAAAATTGAAAATTGAAATTTATTTAATTTATTAAATATGATTTTTTTCATCGACCGAGAGAGAGTCAATTTGATAAAAACGTAATATTTTCTCGATAACTGTCCACTTTTAACATCACTGCGTTTTCGCATTATTTCATCCTCTTTTATATGACGCTGTTAATACTCTTAGAAGTCTCCCTTTGAGGACTATCTATATGTCATAGCCGTCTCCCACGTATTAATTTTCACTATCGAAGAATTTCCAAATGACTATTAAAAAGAGTACTCAAGGGAACAGAGAGAACATGCATATAGTTATAAATACATTATATAATTATTCATAATTCGATCGGAAGTCGCCTCTTCGAATTATATCCTCATCTTCTTGAATTATCATTCTTGGAGATATGACTTTTGTTCTTTGCCCCAAATTCTCGATGCAAAAGGAAAAGTTGGCGGCCTAATAGATACGGTGAGATAAGAGAACGTGGAAATCAGTGGAGGTGTTGGGAGGGGCTCCCTTTTCACGCCTCTACTGCCACCAACGAGCCATGCTCGCTCCCTTTGTACTAAACGAAGGAAGAGATGAGGGAGAACAAGGAGCGTTGCATGGGCGGTTGGTAAAAAGAGGGGGAGATAATTTGGACGGGGGTGCGTGCGAAGGAGCGATGATAGAGACTCCCTCTCGACATCTAACCTCTACGAAACCCGCCTCGATTCTCTCCCATAAACTCGGAATCTCCCGAAGGATATCGTTCTTTACGGAGCATGTCTTCAGACTCTAGGTTACGGATTAGCCGCCCTTCGCGTCCTCGTTACCTCACTTGCAGTGTTAATGACGCGTCTCATTCTCTTTAACATGCAGTTCTCTCGGGTGCGGAGTTAATCTTTGGGTTTGAATAGGAGAGAGGGAGAAATATACGAAGATTTCTGTCGCAGAGTTCGCGACTACATGAAGGACTGGGAATCGGATGCGAGAAAATACCATGGAGAAACGTGAAATTATTTTCTACCCACGCCTAAATGGTGTAGAACATCAAGTACATACATACATACTTCTTGGAAGAAAATATGGGAGATTACTTCTCAGAAGTGATAATATTGTGCTAAGGACTACTCCGATCTAGCATACAATGAAAAAGTCTATCAATTTGACGGATTAAATCTACCGAGCAAGTATCCAGTAGGCTGTTTCGGTATCCGCTTGTGAAATATTGCTTTCATTCAAAGAAAATTTAGGTATGAGGACGAATAAATTTGAAAAAATTTATGAAAAAATTGATTACTCAAAGCGGCATCTTTCCTAAAATACTTTTAAATGCCAACATAACTTCCTTTCACCGTGTATCTATATACCCATGTTTTCATGATGACGCTGCATTTCTTGCTAAACTTAGGACTGAAATCATCCCGGATGTTAATTCAAGAAAAAGATCCCCCGAAGGAGGAATTATTCCGATTTATTTTCCGATTTCTACGACCTTAATTCCGTTTCTTATTACAGAGGAGATCGCAGAATTTATTGCCCCCTTAAATTCCTGCGTCAGAAGAGGCGCTCATTCCTCGGTTTAAAACATCGTTTACTCTGGTTTCTTCCTCAGAAAGTACTGATTCAGCTGGAAAGAGATGCAAATGGCTGAAGTAAAATTGTGGGCGATGCAAATTTTGAGGGGGAGGGTTGGAGTAGAAGAACTCCAGAGGGTTTCGAGCTTTAATGGAGCATTTTGTAACCGTTAAATTGTCCGGAGGAGCGTATAATTGAGCCTAATTATTCTAATAGCCTCCTAATTACGCTCTATCCTTTTATCTACCTTCATTTCTTAATATTCGAATACCTCTCGATTTTGGTGCTTTTTACTGGAAACATTTTGTCGTGTTTTGTTTCAACAAAAATCCAAAGAAACGCATCACTGCTTAACTGAGAGAGGAATGTAACGCAATCGGTGATAGGCGGCCCTCTGGGTTGAGTTAGAGTGGGTATAAATTCTGCTCGGAATGGCATTCGCGTTCCTATATATCAGTCAGATCTCACGCAGAATCCGACAAGTTATTTTAGGCTTAGCTGTTCGCCGGTAAAAATCGAAAAGCTAAATGAATGCGTTGATCTGGATATTAAGAATGGTAAGTCATTAGTTTCAACGCTTACAGTAAAGTTTCACTTTCATTGTTTTGATGCCGTTGATATAATCAAAGATGAACCATAGCTTACTTTCACTCCAATTTAATAATCACTTATGATCAATTGTTAAAGTACCCTGTTTATTTACTTTATTTCAACCCGATTTATCTCAAAATCCAATTAATTTCATCCTCATTCACTCCTTAAAGAGGTTCATTATTTCATCCCATTTTACTATAAGAAGCAAGAGATAATCTGACGGTGCTCTCCGTGTTGTCATTTCCTGTACTAAATCCGCAACATTCAAGGGGAATTATTGCTTTAAAAATTTAAGGAATCCGTACGTAATGAGTCTTGAAAAATGTTTTTTTCCTAATGACGGAATGAGTTAAAATTTTTCTATCAGTCTTTACACTAATCCATCATTACACGTAAATCCTTCTGTCAACTAATTATGTTTTATAAGTTTTTATAAGTGTTTTTAACTGTAGAATCGAAACCTAAGCGTCGAATCGTTTTCAATTACTCTTCAAACGGATATTCCTAAATTCTTCCTCATTACCTGAGTAATTAGTCCGCGCTTGCGAAAGAGTATATCTTGCATTAAATTTGTGATGACGTCATTTAAACGACGATCTTCACCTTTTTGAGTAGAGGCTTCAAGAACACCGTCCTACGCAAGGAGAAGAAGATGGTCTCAGTCGCTGAATATCACGCTCTTTATTTCCAATGAATAAACTCGAAAGTGAGAGAGCATTGGAAAAGGGCGCGGGGGTGGAGAGAATGAGAGGTTAAGATATGTGCATAAGGAAGGAAAAAGTGAGGGCTTCCATTGGGGGTACGCGCATGCGCTTCCCAACTTCACAACGTTTTGACTTGACGCCGTGAGGACTCCCGGGCGTCGGTCGAAGAGATTATATCCTCTCCTTTCTTCTTTCCATTCGTTATTTCCCCTTCTATTCCTCCTCCGCCACTTCGTGCGACGCGAACCGACTCTCTTTTGTCTTTGGGAGACTTGTGTGTCTGGCCCACAGAGGTCGTTTGCTCTGCCCCCCTGCGAGACCGTACCTACAAACATACGCCCAACTTTCACGGCTTCCCTTCCCCATTGCTGCCGACCTGGAGCTCGGAAAAATTTTTTGTTTCCTCGAGAACGAAAAATATATAAATCGTAGCGGAGCGCGACGGATTTCGCGGCGTCTCCTCTCCTTTTGGTCTCGCATTTTGCATTTTTCTCCCTTTGCATCCATGTGCACTCGGACTGCGGAATCAACCCATTGCCGGGGGCCGTTTGCAATCAGGCGTCACGTTTATGTTTTTATTCCATTTGAAATGTCCTTTGATTATGAAATACCGTTCCCACTGATTGTCAGCTATATCCCTGCAAAATTCAGCCGCAAAGTTATTTTAATTGAAAATAGAGCACAAAGTGTGAATGTCAAGTATAGTGACTCATTCAGTAAAATAAAATATACAATATTCGTTACGAAAACTGATGTGGAATAGGAATAGAATCTCATTTCAGAGAACTCAATCTCATTTTAGAAAGCTAAATATTACGCAGTCAATACGCCACTGAGGATAAGTAAATTTATTCTGTGTTTACTTTATTTAACTCTATAAGTCTATTTTCTCATGCAAATAATAAATTTTCCGTGTGAGTCGCGGTTTTAACTATACAATTTAAGCGGAAATATCGATAGCTGTCGTATACTATATCAAATGCTGACTGTGGCATCGATTTAGCTCGCTATGAAGCGGTGATTGAGTTAATTATTATCATTATTATTATTTGACCCTTAACAAGGGGAGGTTAGGCCCGAGTGGACCTCTCTTCCAGCTAACCCCGTGTCATATTCTTACATGAAGAAAAAGAGAAAAAATACACAAATAAAACTCATGAAAGAGAAAAAGAAAGAAAAAGATAAAGGAAAGATTTGGATTGCTGGTAAAAAATCTCCTGATGATTGAGTTAAAGAATTACCAAGAATACGTGAGCGATTGTTCCCCTTACTAATTTGAACAAAATAACGAAGAGGAAGAGTGATTTAAAATTTTGAGCGAATTGACGTTTGGTTTCTGGAAGCCGTCGCTCAATAAAGACACACACGTCCATCTCCATTCCAATCCATTTGGGTTCTTTCTCCTCTCTCCTCTACCGCCCTTCACCACATCCTCTCTCTCCCTATTCATTTTTTCAACTCTCTCCTTCAGATCTCTCCTATTCTCGTTCATTAGCATCTTCTACATGTATCCGTCCGACGTTTTAGAACTCGTCTCTTTACATACAAATCATGCACTTAATCAGTGCAACGTTTTCCATTCATGGGTCAATTGTGCACGTACTTCCAGTTTTGCGGCACATTGCGATCATTTGTGTGTGAACTTCATCAGTCATCTAGGATGATAAGTAAATTGGAAATTAGAATATGAAAGATATAACAGTGAGACTAAAACAGAATGAAAGAAATCAATTACTTCGTTGCAAATCCCAATTGAAAGATAAAGTTCACACAGAATCCGCCAATTAGTATTTGATATTTGATATATTTTAGCCAGCATTTTTAAATTACAAAAGATAGCCTTATAAATTGGTTAGTTGGTACGCTCTGCGCTGTAACATTCAATATCACGAGAAATTATACACAGAAAATACGTGCGGAGAAAAATAATGTATAGCATACCAAAATTATAATAAAAATGACTTTTATTGGAGTTTATTGGAATTTGAAAGATATAGAAAGCTCGAAAAATGCTTCAAGACAGAAAGTAGCTACTTCGTGGATTTAAAAACCAAAGTTTGCGTTTAGGAAAAAGTATAACTCAGCAGGAAAACACCCGCGAGAAGAGAGAGTATAAAATCTGCGAAATCTACAGATATACAACTAATTTTTAAGGAGAAACAGGTTAAAGCAGATCTGTGAACTTAACAAAGAATGTAGGTAATCTATTGGAAAAAGCTGGAAATATGTTCGTAGACAAAAATAATTAGGAAAAGGACATTAGGAGAGAAAGAGGAGCAAGTAACAATATAAATTCACATTCAAACAAAAGAGATAAGGGTAGTTGTTGAATATAAATCACAAGATATAAGTAGTATAATAATATTAAACAAAAGAAATACGAGTAAAACAGGAAGATGAGAGATAAAGAAACATTAAGAGCGAACGAAAATATTGAAATAATGATAAAATTAATAAAAAAGAGATGAAAATACGCATAAGACATATCGAATAAAACAACGACATATCGAGGATCAGGGGTGAAAAATTGCAGTTTCAAGAATCTATCCGAGAAAAATCCGAGAGAGAAAAAATCTGAAAGTTGCAAGCCGTTTTCTAAAATAAATCTTTACTTTAGCAGTGAAAATGCCTCTGTAGAACGATCTCTGGTTGGATGGAAGAGGACGAAAAAGAGGTGTACATCTACTTTATCGTCTTCGTTATGCAGCCGTGTGACGTCACTCCCTGAGGGAACTCGGGGTGCCTCTTTTCGGAAGTGGCTTCTTTTATCCCTCGCATTTTTCGCCCCTTTTTTTTACCTCGCCTTCACGTCGATCTGACTACTAGACTTTTCCCATCGCTGCTCTTTTTTGAAGCGATGGGGAGCGGCGCAGGAGTTTTTGGGGAATACATCTCATAGACACCTAGTGTATAAAATAGCCCTAACCCCAGTATCATTATTAAAGTTCAAGAAGTGTATTCTATCACCTCCAATGCTCAAAATGAGGTCGGATTATCGTTGGTGAGATTGGATATTCCCATAATTATCTTCTTTGGAAGATTATTTATTCGCTGTCAAAGCGAATCTCCTTTAAATAGTGGTTGATACGCATTAAAGATTAAAAATCTTTATTGTTGCCAAAGGAGAAATTTTCTACTGAAAATCGTAGTCCAACCGAAATATTATCTCTCATAACAGAGAATTATTCCTTTAGATTTGTGAATAAGACAAGAAGAAATCGTCATTCAGACATATTGAGTTTCTTTTACGTAAAATGCATATCACATGAATATTGTCTAATCTACATAATCTAAACACCGGAATTAATATTTCGGTTCAACAATAAAGGTAAGTCTTCAATTGAGTACCTCTTATTAGTATGGCGATCCTTCTCAAGAGATTCTTACGAAAATCTTTCGTCATCTTTATAATGATTCTTTTGGTAGATTATAGGTTATTACCATACCCTTCCGCAGATACATTGAGTTATTTGCTATAATAATCATATTGATATTTGGAATTTAGAAATATTATATGAGCATATATAATATAATGTGTAATATATACTGTGAAAATGGGTTATATATGATCCAAATTCAAATGCTATTACATTTGAATTTAAATAATCAAAATGATGCTTTTTGCACTCCATGGTCATACCTTCATGTAAAATCCAATTGTATATTTTGTTAAAGTGTTTCCTTAAATGTGTTCATAAAATGGATAACGTATCATCCGGTTTCCTCTAATATTTCTCTTTAAAAGTAGGATAAATTGATATTAATATTCCGTCAAAAAAGCGGATTTTCAAATAACCACCTCATTTAATTCCACAACACAACTCAAAACAATAGAAGAACTCGTAGGCATGGTAAAGAAACGGACATAAATACATCCCCGTTAAGGCGATGCGTACTCCTAATAAAGGTTAACAATTTGCCGTTGGTTCGTTCACCCGGAAGCCTTACAAATTACTATGCGGAGATAGACTCTTCGCGCTCCTTTTAATACTTCCCGTGCACGGGTTCGACGCATATGCCGCCCGCGCCCAAGCAGCCGCCCACACACAGGGTCTCCTTAAGGCCGGTGTCAGCTTTCAACAGTAGTCGGGTGAAGTGTGTCTGCCGATCGAAGCATGACATGTATAGAGCTGGCAGCAGTCGGATTATTCGAGAAGATATCGCCAAAGAGAAGGAAAGGTGTGCCGACCGATCGCTTATTAATGAATCGCGATGAAAAGAAGCTCCGAGGAAAATAACGAGTGACGACCCGTCACCGACCAAAGATTCTTTCCTCTAACAAGTTTTTTGCCTCTTAATTGCGAGTAAAGAGTGGTTTTACTACCTTTACGCCCGTGTAACGTAGGTAGCATGCATGTCGGTCGGAACGGTAACTGTCGACGACTTATCAGGCGCAGAGTAAGTGGGTCGGAACATCGGACAGACAGGTGAAGACAACACAGATTGTATACAAAAATTTTCCTTTCATAACTAGGAATTTATTGTCTTTTTGCTGGTAAAACCCTATTTATTTCGGTGCCTTAGATTCCTTAATAAAATTCCTTTTGATCATCCCGCTGTATTTATGGGCCGTATATTTCAGCCATCAAAGCCTTTTGAAGGAAAGATTTCTGACCTTAGATGAGCCTCTATAGGGTTTTATGATGCCGGAATCGCTCTTTATCGTGAAAATATCACGGGCAACACCTTTCCTTCGTCGACCCGCCACCAAATAGTGTTTGCACCACCGAAGCACCTGCGATGGTTAGGTCTCAATCGAAAATAACATCTGTCGCGATAAATGCTGAACATAGAATTTTCGGGGGAACTTCTCTCAAAGATATAAGTTATTGCTCAAACAGACGCTCCCCCTGAAACCAACAAAAAAAAGTCCAGATAAGGAGGAGTCCACCTGAATGGACGACAATGTTCTCTCCTCCAGTCGAATCCATTCCGTGTGTAAATCCCGTGGCGGGAGTGGTTTTCTATGTATGACGTAGTTTCTTATTTCGCGTGTGGTCCTTTCTTCCGCCGGAAAGAAAGAAAATCTCCGATACTCTCAGCAGACTAATAAATGTTATTAAATGCCGCTGGTGAGTGGTCGTCCCTTCAAACCCCAGTAAGTGATAAAGGCGGTGTTCTTAAGGTGTGCTCCAGAGTAAGAGGCAATAAATAAGAGGGAGAGAGAGGGAGGGAAGACAAAACTTTTCCGAAGGCAATAAGAGATAAAAATGTTGGTCGAAAGGGAGGTATTGAAAAAGCCTGGGAAAATGGAAGGTGCTTTCACGATGTGAGATCGAAAATCGAGAGCGTGAGAGAGGGCATACAGAGCGACTCTCTGAACAGCGAATATCCATGAGAATCTAAAATATGTGGTTAAGAAAATGAGTATTGTAAAAAGGGTCATTTTAAATGAGAATTTCTCTTTTATCAAGCCTTTATATCTTCTTTCAGCTATTGTCTGAAGTTTGAATTGATTTTTGATATCCCTTGAGGAAGCAAGCACCAAATAATATAGATAAATAACTACACGAAGACAATCCAAGGATTACTACACAAGTGGAAATGACATTAATGGTTTTCATATTCCTCTTCTCTGTTCATATTAAAAGTGACCATTTATTCACACAAAATATTTTATTTTCACTAAGAGGAAAATCAAAAGATAAATAAAGCATTGGAACCACATCAGAAATAGGCAGCGAAATGAAATTTTGAGCGAGTATTTGAATAGATACTGAAAATTTCGGGGGTTTTATCCTCTATCATTGGGGTTTTCAATGTATTTTATTAGAATTCATTTATAACTTTGATTTTCATCCGTTACTCATACCGATGTATGTACTTACGTATGTAAACGCTTTGTAAACTAACGTTTCGGCCGGGCTTCTATGAGAATTTGGGGCCCTTACCTTGGACCCTCTGAATTCCCCTCTCTTTGGAGATAAGGACCGATGGAGAGAAGGAATGAGAGATGCAGGGAGACAGAGTTAAGAGGTAGGAAGATAGAGAGGGAGAAGGAGATGAATGCTTGGTAAGGGAGGAATCACATTAGGGGTTGAGTGGGTCTTCGGTAGATGGTTTTTTTCCGATGGGAGGCAGCGCCTCTGGTGGGAGGGGAGAGAATAAGGGAGGTCGAAGTGGCCCTGGAGAGAGAATAAAGAGAGCTAAGGATGCCCTCCCCCACGAATCACATTCCTGCGTCGCCATAGGAATGACATCGTCTGCGTCCTGGGAATGACTATGCCTCCGATAGGTCGTCTCAGAGAAGGGATTTGAATCGCGTTCCGCCGCGCAGAACGACCGAAAACGCTTGGGAGCACACGATATTCATGCGAACCCGTCCGAGGTCACGGAGAAGACACTTGACTTTCTCTCTGTGAGGTGGGAAGAATTCGCGTCACGGGATACGGCCTCTTCGAGACTATTTTGCGCCTCCGATGGAGTGCATCGCCCAAAGGTTATTGCTTTTCCTCTGGGATTTTTCTCTTTAATGAGGGAAAGGTGCTCGAGCATCCACTCGCGGATTTTTAATTTCTAATATGATGATCGCTCAAGCTGCGCTTCATTGAATTCATGGCTTTCGAACGGGTTCTCATTTCTGGGTTAAATTTATCGCTTCCCGTATTTCTCTCTATAATTATGCAGACACTCCGCGAGTTTTAAAAACGTCCGCATTTAAAATTTACGAGAAACGTGGAGTTTTTGTATAATCGGAAATCTGGGATGATTGACACAATTTCCACGGCATATGTCTGAATTTAGAAAGTTTTTCATTTTCAATAAACATTCTATATTACCAATTATACATTAACGTCTGATTTTTTGAGTTCGTATTATTTTTTTGTTTAATTATTTGAGTTGAAAGGTGCCTTTTGATAAGGCTGTTTTATGTTGCCAATAACAGTTTAGAGTCTACCAATTTTTTTGATCAAGTTATTTCTTTTCGTATGTATAATCATCTGATCAAATCTGAATATCTTATTAACCTTCTCCCCGATGTTATTTTGTATATATTTTATTTCCTTGGGCTGACTCAGAAACCCGTGACATATATCGTTATTTGAAATGCGTATGAAAATGCGCTAGGAAACCAACGAAACTATCAAACGGGTAAGGAACACAAACTGAGATAAGCAAAACACGTCTACCAACTCATTTATTCACGAGCTGGCTCCATAACAAGCATTCCCCTTCCATTCACTCTCACCATTGAATTATGAACTGCTTCTTGCTTATCACCGCTGTCCTTCAAAACCTTCCCTTCAGCAAACACAAAGATCCAATAAACCTCTCCGATGCGCCAAATTCTCTCTATCTAAGAAAACTTCGGGACTCATTTGTTATTTTTCAAAGCAGCGACGCTTACACATGGCGCGTGTGTGAAGAGAGAATAAAAATCGAAGGAGAAAAAGCTAGGAGAAAGACGAATTGAAGGCAGGGGTCCGAATAGTAGTCAGGGGCCAAGGCGAGTGTAGATTAAGGGGAATATTGATGGCTAGGGGAGAAGTGAAGGTAGGGAGAAAAATCGAAAGGAGAAAAAAGAAGGATAGGGCATGGTGTTGCAAATGGTCGAAGTTGGTGAGGTAAAGAGGGTTGGGAGTAGGGGGCCGAAAACATACCGTCGATCGATTTGTTACCTCAATGTCCCGAACAGTAAACCCAACAGCTTCCCACTTCACTAGGGCTCAACTCACGGCAGAGCGCGAGCATAAATTCTCCGGCGGATGAAATATTATTGGGGAGCATCCATAGAGCAAGAGAATGCGATGCGGTGGAGACAAAACACAGGATTTACTTAGAAATTTCGGGGCGCTAATTTACGCAACAAGGCATTTCGCGGGAATTTGGCGATCCAAGCGTTCCCATCGCAGTTTTGGGAGTCTTGCGGAGGAAATTCATTCCCATTTTACGAGAAAATTGTACATTGCTTAAGACGTTTAAGACCTTGGCGATAAATTCTCCCTTTTTATACTCTCTACAAAGCTCATTTAGCGCCTCATTTTTTACTTTTTCGCGTTGTTTTGGCTCCTTTAATAATTCCCACGATGACCCTGACGAAAAAGAAATCGAAGCAAGGACAAGCGAGAAAGCCATTGACCAAATGTAAACCTCCCCTAAAGATACGTGTAGAAGTCCCCCGGTGATATTTTTTCCAAATTTTCCTTATAATTTATATGCAAATGCACGGATGGATCTTCCGTGATAAAACCACTCTATAAGCAAATATGCATGAGGAGATCGGCGCTGCAAAAAGCAGGTGAAATAAACTCGGAAGCTTACCACACTTTTACACCTGGGCCTATTTGCTCAAAGCGCCTTCTCCGCCGACAATACATCACGGCTCCTATTCTGATAAATCATTCATCAAAATCGAGCGCCGAACGAACAGCCACCTATTACGTCACTCAATCAGCGACAACAAAAACGATCAATCAGTCTATCCGCTTATGAATAATTCATGCGGCTAACAAACCACCCTCGCCTCGGCGAAATCGATTTATGAAAGATCTTTTTCTTCCCTTTCGCTGTGCGTTTACGTTCTCCCTATACCACGGGGTATCATCCACTTTATCTGCTCCCGCCTTTTCTTTATTGATTACGGCAACTTCCCCAACTAAACTTTCCAATTATAAAGTCGCGTCTTATCTCCGCTCAATTATGGATTCTTAAATTATTAAAGGGATTGGAAAATTGCGTTGTTTTTCAACGAAGCAACCGGCATTTTTCAACCAAGGTTGCTGAAAGTTTGCAATTACCTTGAAAATTATAGGTAAACGTGAATTGTAAGTACGTTTGATACTACATAATGGTCTTTCTATTTATCTTAATAATACCATCTTGTCAACTTCTGAAGGTATTTAAATACATACATTCAAACTGTAAATTTTGTTATAAATATTTTTGTCAAATTAGCAATTGTTAGAATTTAACCTATTCAATTTCGATAATTATGGGATATGCTCAACATACACTGCATCAAATGTGCTTATAAAGTATTATAATTTACTGATTTTTTCTGTACAACGAACTTTGGAAATACATATATTAGCATCGAATCAAAATAAGGATTAGGACACAAACCGAAATTTGCAATAAAGCGATCTTTATAGTAATTTCTGACATTATCATATTATTTCAGACGTAGAAGGAATTATGAAGTAAATTTACTGTAAAAATTGATTACTCTAACAAACTTTATCCTATATGATTAAGTTTCTGAATTTAAAAGAGCTGTGACAGCCTTTCAGACGATACGAATGGCACAGTTTTATAAATTCATTCCCCGAAATGGTAAACAGGGGGCCTAAAAGGTTCACTCGAGTTCGACATGCAGGAATAACAGAGAATATGACGTTTCCAAAAACAGCATCACTCAACGGGAGGCGTCTCAAGGGACAACCGGCGGAATATTCCCGCAGAGTGGCCCTCTCTGCGGCTCAGGCGCACGTCTTCAGCTCACATAATGCGGCCCCCGAAATACTTGCTCGGAAGGTCTCCGGGGACGGTTTATCGCCTGCCGACCTACACACCTCCACTCCCACAAGCACTCCGGACCGCGCACTCCTTCCATTACCTCTCCCTTCGACTTATTTCCCTTCATCCCTCCATCCGTGGCCGCAAAATCCGACCCATCGCCCCCACATCCGTCCCCATCGAGGACTTGCTTCCCACTTCGCACACTTCCCTCTTCTTAGTAACCTTAAAAGCATACGGCGGATAGATTTGCCGCTTTAAGTTTGAAGGGATGCATCGGCACGACGTAGATTCATCTTCCAGTACTTAGATTATGAAATAGCATTCTCGTTCCAGAGGATGTTTGAAGCTTGGAAGAAGCTTCGGAGACGCAACATGAAATGGTAGATATCATTTCCCCGTCGACCCCTACGTGCGATGCTGCAAAGCGACAGAAAGGGGAGTGGTAGAGTGCAGGAGATAAATCAGGTTAAAGTGAGATAGGTAAGGGAGTTAGATGCCGTTAGAGGTGTACAGAGGGTGACGGATGACTAGGATATCCCCGTACCGATGGAAGAGAAATGGAAAGAATGAGGGCTGCGATGCAGGGAGTTGATTGGTCGATTAGGAAGGGAAGCGGAGTGTCGGGAGTTTAATAAGTTTGTGAGGAAGGTGTTTTAATGGGGGGTCGGTAATGGTTGCCATAAGGAAGAGTTGGGTTGTAGATTGGACGAAGGGAAAAGAAGAAGAGACATAGTCTGCGGTAAATGGAGGGAATAAGAATGCACGTGTCCAGTTCTCACCATTTACGGCGCTACAGGAAGAAGAAGAAAAGGGATGTTATGTTAGAGAAAGGAGGGATGAAGAGGGAGGGGAGAATAAAGAGGAGGAGGGTGAGAAGGGGGTGGTGTTTGTGTGAGAGGCAAAAATGTGCATCGGACAGGGGGAGGCAAGAAAGATGAAGATAGGACCACTCATTCCCAACTTTAAATCTTCCCCAACATCATCTCCTATGAGTATTCCGCCATTAGGCTCTTGCTGAGAAGTGCCATCATTGTCTCACCCCCCTGAGTCGGTTCGCTTCTGAATAGAAAATGAACTTGAGTAGGCACATTTTATCGAGAAAATCCCATCTACAATCCTTATAAAAATTAGTACTCAGTTTTCTGAATTTCCGTTTTTAGGTACCAAATATTAGAGCTTCATTCGGTATTTCATATTATTCCATCGATGCATGTTATTACGAACGTAGTCTTCGGTTTTATGAAGTGACGGATTCGATAATGTGATATTTGGTGTATTCCATAAGTTAGACCAGAATTGGGGAGCCTAGTGTCTTTAGGCCAAATGTGGCCTTAAATTCACTTTCTAAAACAAATACTCATATGTAAATAAAGCTGTTTCCTAATCTTATCAATGAATCCAGTTGAAAATAAAGTGGTGAATGTTTTCTCACAGTTAACTCAGCGAATGAATTCGGTTTCTCATGTTAAATTTCGATGTTCACCTGTTTGCATACTGGAAATAAGCAGCACAAGATAGTTTCTCATGATTTCCTTTCTTATGAGACGGAATGCTAAATGTGACCCGCTGATGGAAAACTCCCCCACCCCTTATAATATATTCATTATATATTCATAATGTGTTCATTCTTTTAAGAGAGTAAGATTTAACATTTAGATAATTGAGAAAGAGTCGCTCAAGCGGATTCTCCAAAGTGTGATACGAGGTCAGCTAATAGGACAAAACTTGCCTTCCGCAAAGTCAAACTGTTTCGTAATATTTCAGTGCCTTTAATCGCGTCCAAAATAAACTTATACTGAGAACAGAGGAAATTGCCTCCTAGCAAATAACAGAACAATCATCAGCGATTCAATGAATTCGTCTTCCCACGCGCTTTCCACGTAAGCCATTCACAGGTGGCTTTAACGCAGTTCGAGTTAACTTGAGCAGAGCAAAACAAATGCGCGCGGTAGATTCCATCCTCAATTGCTCAGGACTGCTAAGGGCACAATTGAAAATTACCAGGAATCGCCATCGGAAATTCAAATTCAGCCGCCCACGTTCGGCAACATCCAAGGGTATTCCACCGCACACGTGTTACATATCCCAACCTACGCTCACTTGGCAATTTAAACCGATGCGCACTTATCCTTCGTTCGAGAGGCGTGATCTGCTAATGTATGCGAAGTAACGCCTCCGAGGCTTGCACCGATATCCATCGTTGTATGGCACCACGTGTTTGTTTATCGCGGAGCGCGGACAACGCTGGCAGGTGAACCGCGCTTTAAGAATTAATGGCTGCGTAAAGCGACAGTAATGTATGAGTGCGTTTCTCTTGATGCGGGAGATGGTTATCTCGCGGACCTTCTTTTCTCTTTTTAATAAGGCGAAAGTTTGTTTGAGAATTATCGAATCGCCCCGCGTTATGAACTGCGACCTCCCAGGGGTCATTTTTCTCGCGGAACGACGCTCTTGTCCTCTTGGTCAGAAACGGTCCTCGCGAGTGCTCTAATGGGAGTCGCTTGCATTGAAAAGATAAGAGTCGTGTGTTTTGAAACGCTGGTCCGCAAATTGCGCGTGTAGCTGCTGTGAAACATTGATTATAACGGATACTGATAATGGCTTGAGCGTGCAAGGCACCCACGCTGCTGATAGGAAAGGGAACAAAAGAGGTCGACTGACGAATGTGTCGAAAAAAGATAGATTAAACGAAATTCATGCACAACTATACCAACAGGCTTTCATTATATGACCTCTTGAGTTATTTTGAAACTTTCTTGAATTTTAAGTTTGGGTATATCCTTGGCTTTAAATTTAGAGCACGTTAGTGAAAACAAAAAGCAAAAACTTGAGTTCCACGAGTGGCAATAAGCTAATAGATTTTAGATAAAGAAATTACACTTCATCATATTCTTCTAGAAATAAAAGGTAATTTTCAAATATTGCAATCGATTCCGCTAGGAAAGTTGTTATTATTTTTTAGACTAGCGACATAATGAAAGCTTAACATAATTTGAATATTAACCGTACACCCGTAGGGTGTAAGAAAGAAATGTGTCTATTGTGATTAGAAATGCTAGGCCATTAACTAGAGCATCTGCAGATGAAAGGCATAGACTGGTAACAAAAACGTACTCAAGCCGTAAATACGGTTGAGCAATCGCCCCATTTCCTAAACACAATGAAACTCGCTCGTTTCGATCTATTGTGCCAGTCGAGTACTTCCAATCTGATAGCTTTATTTTTCAATCGCCTGATTGAAAAAATTATATTCATGGCTCAGCGGCAATTTAATGGATGAAAAGAGAAAGAAAAACACGGATGGATGGCGGCATTGATTAATCGATCTCTTTCTAATGGGGATTGGAGAGGAGAAAATCTTTCAGACACAAAAGAAAGCTAAGACTTGATATCGATCTATAAGATGAGAAGATGAGGCGGAAAAGCAGCAGAAAGAGATGTGTGGGACGGCAGAAGTAGACGGTGGAGAGAGAAAACAATAGAGGTGATTTGAAGCGCTTGATGGGATATTTGGAAGGAGCAAGGAGGAGACGCGCTCTATGGGGTGTATTTGTGATCAATGGATTGACTATGGAACTCCAATGACAATTTTCCAGACACAGTAACTCCGCAGGGAGACTTAGGAATAGGGAAGTAATAACTCTTAGATTGACGGAGAAGACGGAGCAATAAGACTGGTTCTCCAAGTTTAAAGGAGCGATGTCGTCAAGATGGGACTTAAAATTTTCGAGTTTTAAATTTTCAAAATTAGATTTTATAATCCAAGCCACATAACTTAAGAAAGGTTCGATCGATAGAATTACCCAGAAATCGAATTATCAGAAAATGCATATCTTATCTTTTTGATTTCCTTAATAATTAAAAAATATAGTCTTTTTTCGTAATTAAATTTTGTTTTCAGTTTATTCCAATACGCTTAAAGAATTTTAATTGAATCGTTGGTATGTAAATGCGCCCTATGATTTGAGTTAATCGAAAACGAAACTGAAATCAGAAAAAGGTTATTGTATCCGGAATGAAAACCGAACCTGTGCCAAAAAATTAAAATCCTTGAACCTGAACCGGAAAATGTTGCATTTTTCCTCCATTTTCGTTTCGAATTCTCAGTAAATGTAACAGTGATTATATTTGATAAACTCATGCAACAGTGACTCGAAGTTCACTAATCAGGATTTGAACCACGATAACTGGGCGTTTTCTTTGATCGATTCTTTCATTATTCATTTTATCCTTATCATATTATTTATTCATTTCTTATCAAGAGTTTTGTTCTAAAATTTAATCAAAGAGAAGTCTACCTAGGAGTCCCATATACATTTTACAGGATAAAGAATACTAGGCTTAAAACCGGGACACGAATTGAATGATAACTTAACCTCTCATATAATTCCCGATACCGAAGATAATTTAGTCAGGAGTAGTTTAATTTTCCTTAGCTTCGTGATATAAAATCCTAATAATTTGAGTATAGGCATTAAAAAAATCGGAAAATGGCATCAGCTGTCAAACAACTGAGTTAATCCCGGAACTCGGAGCCTCCTAGGTGTACGAGAAAAGCAAGTCATATGTACACGTCAAAAATTTCCTCAGCAAGTCACCGAGTCCTTACTCCCACGGTCAATGTTGATGACCAGATATTCTCCCCGTTAGGGAACGTGAAAAGTAACTTAGAGAATCGTCCATCTTGGAGCAGGAGAAGGGCGAGATAGCGAAGGGATGTAATCTCGGAAGACGTTGAGTGGAACGAGGAAAGAAAATCTCGAAATGGGACAGGGAGCGAACTATAACGAGATATAACAAGTGGGCGCTTCGGAATGCCTACCTGCTAGCCGAGATAGCGATGGCAACTCTTCGCGAAGAGATTGCGCCCGAGCGCTCGTTACAGAAAGGGAGAGCGAGAAATAGAATGACTTTTTCATGGAAGAGAAGGGATCGGACGTGTATGCCAGTCCCTTATCGACGTGATTGCTCTCTGCGGAGGAAGGATTGTGTGGTCGGGGGTGTATCGGGGGTGCACTGAGGGAAGTACGGCGGAGAAGGCGTGGAGGTGGCGACGCCGTTGCTGACAAAGGAAAAGGAAAGAGATTTTGGCAGCGGGCGGATTCGAGATGTGGGGGAGAAGTGGCAGGAGTGGAACATTAATCCACAATCATTACTCCATTGTTCGCGGAAGAGGGTGCGAAAGAGGGTGTGATGGAAAAAAAATGACATTGAAGAGCGTGTCCGGGTGATTGGTCTACAGGACCATTCGCCGACAGAAGTTGGTGAAGAAGAAACAATAAATATCTCTGTCGAGATAAAAGATTTGAAATAAAAAGTGTATTTTTTATATAAAAGGCCGGAGATAAAGAATAAATGAATGAACATGCGTGAAGGTTTATTTATTAATGGTAGTAAGGAAATAATTTAACCATCCTTAGTACCTCATAACATATGTTTTAAGGATTGAGGGAGCAACTTAGCAATATCAAACTGAATAGCTGAAAAAGCAATTGCTGAAATTCTCCTTATTATCATGAATTGGGCTCATTCATCTCAGAAACTGGGAGAGCTTCCTCATAACATACGTATTGAAGAAGGAAAGGAGTTAATGAGAAAATTATTTCTTCTTTCCAAAATTAGTGCATAACTTCATTAAGACGAAATGGTTACTACCTATTCGATAATCGTTTTAACTTCCTTGCTATTTTCTTGAAATATAGTTGGTCCCATCGATATGCAATTGATGAAACTCGGTGGCACAAAAGAAGAAAAATTAGGTATCAGTTCGATACTCGTCCTTAATCCATGACAAGATTTGGTAATATTATTTTGTTAAGCAATTACCTCCTTTGGAATATCTATTTTTGACTTCGTAACATATCTAAGAATTTAGCAACTATTCACAATACGATGACAAGTAATAGCTTTAGTACTTAACCAGTTATTTCGTTAAATGAAATGAAATAGGTGTTGAGGATTTAAGAGAAGCCCGAACAAACATATCTGAGAAAATTTGGAGGAATTGGAGATGGTTTTGGCCCAAATGTGGATTATCAGAATTGAAAGAGAAGAAATGGGGAGAGTGGCTGGTTGACACGAATGGGGACTGATTCTTCGGAATGGAAGAGAAAAGATTGAGAAAGGGAGTGAGGCGAAGAAGGTTTATACGTGGTCCCCCAATTCTCCTTGGAAGAAGTCGGACTGAATATGGGACGGTTAAGTAGAGTACATGGGGAGAAAAGATGGACGTGGGATACGCTGGGGTGGAAATATCTCTTCCCCTAAGTGCGTGTTGTGTGTGTGTTCACCATGGCGACGTCAAAAAAGGGGATGAATGAAAAGATTTGGGAAGCGCATCGGATGGGGAGAAATGAAAGGAATGATGAGGCGTGAATAAAAGAAGTTGCTACCAATCAAAGATGACAATTTTTCCCAGGAGTGGTTTTATTGATCAATACGGGAAGAGGGTGAATAAAGAACGGGCGGCAAAAATCGCTCCTTGATGGGTGCACCCGTCTCGATCGGTGGGTTTTTTCGAAAAAGGCACTTCGCGAATTAAAAGCAGCTCCGGTTTCGCAACTTTTGATCTCCGAAGGAAGGGAATATCGAAGGATTGTTCTGGATAACGCTTTGTTTTCTTTTAAGGGTCGCGAGTAATCTGAGTTGCATGGATTCGTCACAAAAATGCACGTTTGAAATCGAAGTGATTTCATTTGGGATGATGAAACGCTGCTTCTGCCTGCCACGCGTGTGAATGAGGAAAAACTCGGGGGAAAAAGAGCAGATAAAACGCGGGAAAGGGAATCTTTTCTTTTTGTTCCTCTTTTCATTCTGATTAATGGAAAAGGCGAAAATTAATCTGAGATTTCTCGCGATATTAAATGTCTATATGAAAAGGTTGAGCTATCGGAAATCGATGATAGGTTTTTCGTTCCCAAATTTCTTTTATTTTCAATCGCCGTATGATTTTAATGGAAACTGTAAATGATGAAGAAATCTTTCTGATCCCTTCAGGTCTTTTATCTTCCCACGCGAAACGGAAGTTGGATGAGAAGTTTATACTTCTTTGATCGTATGAATTTACAAGATTGACTTAGTCTGAATTACACTTTTGTTAACATCCGGAAAAACTCAGCTGGGAGTTATTATGAAAATGCACGATCATTTTAGAACTTAGATTTCATTATATTCAGGAAATATTCATACTATGATAATCTTTCTTAAAATGTTTGTAAAACTGGATATACTATGTACCAAAGAATTTAGCAGATTAGTAGATTAGCGAAAGTATTTCATTAGGTAACATGTTTTCATGTAGTAACTGAACATGTTTACTGACATTTTTAGATTCATGTAAGAAATTCGTTGTCAGGATAGGTAATACTGTACATATTACCAATTGCAGATACTTAAAACGATTCAAAATGAATATAATTCCGAAATGAGAATATTTCAAATACAGAACTTATAAAATAAGATTCCTTCAGTTCGAAGATTATCTGTTCAGCATATCTTTGATGGCTACTTCGAAAACAGTACGACTAAATGAAGCAGTTCCTTGAAAGTACTGTTATTGCTACGTTGTTAAATAGCATTACCATTCAAGTAATCCCTTACGATCTTCATTTCTTTCCTTCATTATAAATACATGGGAAACGGAAAGGTAAAAATCAGTCACTTTCGAAGCAACATTATCAATCGAATTAACTCAAGCGATACACCTGTCTCACGGCGACGAAAAAAATCTCGAGTCCCTTATTACTCCACTCCGGCCATTGAAAAAATAAAGGAGAGCAAGAAGCAATGAAAAGGAAGGAAGGAAAGAGATCGTTATGTCCTCGACGAGAAAACTGATGAGGAAAGTAATAAATTGCGCGGAGTGGAGGGGATTGCAAAATGAGTTTCGGTGGGCATCAGAGAGAGGGAAATCACGAGGAGATCTTAGCGTGCAGTTGAGGAAATGGAGGAGGAGAACATTAACGTGGCTGAGGAGAGGAAAGAGGTCGTAGAGACAAAAGGGCGAATGAGTTGCCCGCGTCCGGGGGCTCCTCGAGTCATTGTCTTTGTCTGTATCTGGCCCTCCCCATTGTTGAGAAGAGATGGAGTTAGGGAAGTGGGGGGACATGCAGGAGGATGTCGTATGCATAACGTTTACGGAGGCTGGGAGGGGTATTTCAAAATGTAATCATAAAGGGGAGGAGGAGGATATAGTAACCCTCTCTGCCGCTTTGTAAAGTTTCTCCAAGTTTCTCCTTCAATGGAATGGAGACGCTCTGTTTAGTCATCCGGTTTCATTCATAACCAACGAGGTCCCGGTTCAGGGCTTGTGATTATGTATTCCCCGGAAATTTTTAACGGGTGAACAAGCCTTGCTTTGTGCGTCATACGTGCGAGTGTTCTTATAAAGTTTATTTTGGTAAATAGTAGGGGTAGAATTCGCGACTCTCTTTTAAGCGTTATTTTATTTATTTCGGGATGCAATCGTTCATAAAAGAGCTATACTTATACTATAGTAGATGAGTGTGAGGCTGAGCATTTGAGATCACTAGATCCTAAACTAGAATAATGAAAGTTCATTTAAAATTTATTTTAAGCACGTCTTCAATCTAAATTTTTTATTGCTTTTCATTACTCTCTATCATCTCGTAATTTTTTCATTAAGTAGTCGAATTAAGTCCCGTTAGAAAACGTGACTTCCGCTCAATTTAACAGGACAAATCAAAGTTTATTCGTTATTCAATAAGGGGTCAAAATATAGGGATTGAGATTATTGTATTACATAAGAATTTTCTGTTTTATAATGAGTTTTTATCGCTGGGTGAAAATCAATGAATCCCTCTGATTGAATTCCCGTTTCCCACGACAATATATTGAAGTGCATGATTGCTTACTTCTTTAGGTTTAAGTATTACAGGTGGTTTATCAGTGATTGAATCTCGTAAGTATGTAGAATATTCTTTCATGGAGATATACAAACAATAAGGAATGTTTCACAGAGAAAAGCTATTTTTCATTTCGATGTAAAATTGATTTCACCACAGTAAATAATGACTAACCGAAAGACAAATTCATCGCCTTCGGGAGCGCGACATCCAAGCAGTTTTTGCGCGCATAAAAAAATCCTTATTAAATCGCATCATCTCACGACTCAATCTGCAGAACATACACTGTGATAGGCCAAGCCACCGAGCTCTATAATGAGGGCGAATATAATAAATTACCAATTGAACGTTGCTCTCCTTAGGTCTAGTCCAAACAGGGAGCGAAGGGAATCAAAACAGGATTCGATGGGCGGGTGTACATTTGAGTGATGACATTGAGGGCTTTTAATGGAATGGAAAGGAGGACGTGATCACAAATGAATGAAGTGGGGAGGCGGCGGAGGATGGCGCGTTTTTTTTTCGGGGGGAGGAGAGCTAGACGGACAATCGCTCATCGCGCTGATTGTATGATTGGGGGGTTGTGAAAGGAGCATTCGTTCTTCTAAAGAGCAATTTGCCTGTCCGGGAAGGGAACGGCTTTTTATCAACCAATTTCGTCCGAAGCAAAACTTATTTAGGAATGCAACATACGCAATCCCCAGAGACATTTTTCATATGAGTCGCCCTCACTAAATTGGAAATAATTTGGAACACCTATTGTTTCCGAGCGTAAAACAATGGAACGAATCAGCTTTCCAGCTGGACACAGATAAAATCAAATGAGTTATCTCTCTATAATGAGAAACTCTTTATTACTTGACGTATGACCTTTTGATCGAATTTAAATGGATAATCAATGGAAGAGAGAACGTTGCACTCTCTCCCCTCGGAATTTTATTTACTCGTGACTTTATTTAATCATTGATATTTCATAAATAGAAATCGTTTCCAATCAGATTGTATTTATGTCATTACAATAAATAAAAGTATGATCTCCAGTGTTAGAGAGTTAAGCGGTAGAGGGAGATAACATCTGACCTGCTATTACATACGTTTTCCCTTAGGATAAAAATTTAGGGAAGAGCATGGAAAATTTTGCTTTATAAAGCCGTGGGTAATGCTGACTGATAAATAAGAAAAATGAAGTTGCAAAATAACGAGAATTTATGAGAAATAGGCTGTCTGAAGTAGGTGCTTTATATCTGTAGTGACCGTAATATTTTATTGAGTATACGTTACTCTAGAAATGGATTCGGGAGTATCGGAACCAGATAACTGCAGGCTCGCTCATTTTAATTCTCTTCTAAGCACATTTCAAACGAGAGACTAAATTAAGGTATAGTTTGTTTGAAATCCTTCCTTCTTTACAATACGTTAATCGGCACTGGAAACACTACAAATATTGTCGATTTTATTGAAAAGACTGATCACCATATAAAGAAAGCTCCCAGTGCCACATCACCAACTTTCACGTGAAGAAACAAAGTTGATCGTTTCTCATTCACCTACGAGATGTTTACCTCCATAGCAATCAATTTCGGAAATATCGCTCGGACGACGCCGAAAATTTCCGACCGGATAATATTTGTGGAATTCCTCTCAGTAAAACTCGACCGAAAGTGTTTCCCAGTCCGAAAGGCAATAAATCCCGCATCAACAGCGCGTGCGCACAGAAAACACGATCCACGAGAAAGCCGGTCATTTATGGTTTTCCCAGATGATGATCGGTTTGTTTTTCGAGGAGAGAGCGGATAAGAAAAATAAGTCTCTTTTTACCTCTTTCTCCGGACGACGAAATCAATCGTTTTCCGGAAAGTTTTTCTCCTTTCGTCCCTTTTTCCGACGGTCCGATTGACGTTTATGGCTGGGGCGACGGCAGAAGATAAAATGGCCCGCGGAGAAGCTGTGGGAAAGAGGGAAGAAGATCAGTCGCGCAAGACGCATAAATCTCGCGGTCTTGAGAGCGTGCATTACATGCCAACTCTTTTGCTAGTTCGGTCGCCTATATTTCCGCAGGCATGAGAACGTTCTCTTTCTAGACGCGCGACCGAGCCCTCGAGATGTTTTGCATCGATCTCTTACTTACAACTTAAACAACCCATTAGGCATAAAATCAGACGTTACAGAAATATGATCATACACCTCAGTGTGGAATAGACCTACATCACTGTCCCCCAACAACGTCAATTCTTTCTTCTTTTTTTCTTTCGTGATCGAATTCCCCTTTGTTATTTTGGGAAAAATGCAGATCCCCATATTTAGAGCTGCTTGAGTGCCACGTCCAGAGATTGTTTTGGAGTAAAAGCAAATTATGATAGATTAGATGCTCGTGATTTATTAACTGAAGCAGAGGAGAAGCAGTTACAGGTATTTTGGTGAAAGACGCTATGTTAATAGAAGTTAGAGACGATATTTCACTTATGAATTATTTAATAGATAAAAGAAATTCCACTAACTAACATTTAATAGTAATAAATAACTATGATAATTATAAATCGTATAATAATAATCAGAGCTGGACAATGGCGCCCAGGCTTAGAATCGCACAACTTGGTGCACGCAAGTCCCTTTGGTATTAAAAGAAAATTTTATTTAATGTATTTTTCAATTTTCTAGAAGATTCATAGAAAAAATTAAAATATTTTAACTTAAAAATAGAATTCAAATGAATCTTAAGCATCGGGATTCTTATTATTTGCAATCGTACAATTGATGAGAACACGTTATTTACGAAAATCAGGGTATATATTATACATGTTATCACTCGTTACATGATTTGTAGAAGTTTCCCCACAGTGCAGCGAGGTCTTTGATTTGTAGCAACAGTAAATAAATTTAATTGTGAATATAAATATCATAGAAATACACTTCGGATATTTTGTAAGTATGTAGGAATAGTCCACAGAGTAACACCGAATCCTACCCAGCCCACTAAGACTATTTGGGTCCTGAGATGTATGATTGGAGAGTATTACGATGAGCTCCGCACCATTATTTTATTTTTTGAATCCTTTCCAACGGCGGATCCCCGTTGCCGCTCCATTGGACGGAAAGTTACGAGTCGTTCGGAGAAAGAAGTTTGTGTAGTTCCGATCAGAAGGGATTCCAGAACGTTTTCTCGTGATATGGAGTGTTTGCGATCTTCAATGCGCGTCTTTAAGGGAAATGTGGGAAGATGTTTCCTATGGCCAGAAGGGTTGTGACTACGGTCGAGGGAACGGTTTGATTCATCGAGCGTGAAAAAAGAGGAGGATGGTTGTTTTGAGGATTCGACGCCGCTCTCGGAGAATGATTCGATGAATATAAAGGCAAAAATTTTGTGGGAAGAATTTATGGCCTGGGAAATTATTTCAAGTGCCCTTGAACCCATATTTATTCTCAGAGATAGCTTTCTTTTCGAAACTCTGCAATGAGAACTTCCTGTACCTCCGGAAATTGATATGGTAAACTTTGACCCTAATAATGTAATAAAATATTAGGATGTGGTAGATATATGAACTAATATCCTATGTACTTTTCAATATTTTGTTATTGAATAAAACGAATTAATATTTCTTCTAATTGAACACAATTATTCTTTACAGGAATCTCATTTCACAAGCAGATTAAGGAGACAGAAACGAGGAATTAAGGTAATTGTGAGCATTAAATATTTCATTGTAATCTAATAAAATATATCCTACATAGAAAATATAATATATCTGTAATATTTAATATATTTACACTTTAAACTCTCCGTTTTTAGATAGTGAGTTTGAATTATTATTGCGAAGTAAATTTAAAGTTAATATTAGATAATTTTCGTATCCGTAATAAATCGGTCGCATGTTATGCGTTTTAATTTTTTAGTAAATTTCGCATTTTTGTTTGATTCGTTACTATTTAAATCCTTATTATTGAAAGCTACTCATTACTTAAATCCATCAATTATTTATTACACGGTTTAAAACCACACTTGTGTACGCTTACGATTTTTATTTTCATCAATATATACAATATATGAGACGATAGAAGTAAAAAAGCTGTTAAATATCTACTTACATCAGGTTCATTTATTTTATACTCATTTTATCATTTGAAGTATAAATGCAGCAAAACGGCCATTAAACTCTTTGTAAGAAATAAGAGGGCCATAACCTTTGCAAATATAAGTACAGTGAAATACATTTTTCTATTTTACTTTTGAATACTCCATATGTACGCATACTTTGTTTACTGCCTACAAATGTTTTTATTTGTTTTGGAATTTATGAATGAATGGTAACTAACGGCAATGATAAATCGTGACGAAAACGCATTCAAGCCAATGTATACAGAGGCAGGAAAAAATCTATTTGTAGTGAGATATTCCAGGCACGTATGTAGGGCGTTGGCGAAAAAAAGTATAAAAGGATTTTAAAAATTCGCGCGATCTAAAAAAGGAGGAGCGAGAAAAAGGAATGATGAAATTGGCCATTAACGGAGGGTCATCTCGATCATCCCTCTTCTGCCAGACTCTGATATTAACGGCCAACCTGACGCCCCACCCCGTCTCCCTCAGGTGCCTTCCGTATTCATCTTATGCGTGCCACTCGAACCTCCTCATTTCTCCATCCCAAAAATTTCCTGTGTGTTTTTGCATCGTACGCGTTTTCAATTCGTTTCCCTCTATAAATACTCTCTCTACAGAAGTGCTAAATTAACAGAAGCCAAACACTATGAATAATTTGTTGGGAGCTTATTTTCTCATTTTTCTTTCGAGCTGATTTCGCTCACGTCATTGCTGCGCGATTTTCGGTACATTTAAATTAGGTACCTCTTGAAACGCGTGCTTGGAATAATAAAGCTCCTTCCACCAAACACAGCATTAACTAAGCTTCATCTTATGATTTGGTGGGAAGATAATTTAAGCATAATTCATGCAAACATTACGAGATAAATACTCCTTTCGAAGACTGGATATCTTACGTGCGACGACTGATAGAATTTAACAGCGCGAGAGAAATTTTCCTGATAAGTAGCGTTGAATTTGCTAACTTCAATAATGCCAATTCTCACGTAACATATACATAAGTAATCTTGGGTATATTTTACTTTGATGGCTTGCAGTTTAACTAGGTAGAATTGTATAGGAGGTAAAACAGTAGTATGCGTGTTAAATAGGGGAAAATATGTATGTAAAGAAATATATCAATGACAGTTGGATTGCTGTATTTTACGTTGAATACAATAATAATCATTATTATCAACCATAATCTTCAAAACTTTCTTTATAAAGTAAGATCCTATGCGAAAAAAATTGGATGGAAAAAGTTGTTGAAAGTGAAGTTTCTAGACAGAGCTATTTATGAACACCTGCTACAAAAAAATTATGAACATTTTTCACAAATCTTTATCTCTATATGTTACTCAGCTCTTCCATATTTCTTAACATCAAACTGTCCATATTTCTCGATTCTCTGCGAAACCTTTCCAAACTTGAATAGAGGAATGCGTGATGGTCCACTTTCGAGACCCACCATATGGTCAATAACTCGTGTATGTTTTCAGCATTCATCGGACGATACATCACACACGTTGCATTGGCCGAAATCGTTTAGGAAACCTCAACAAAAGCAAGAAGGCCAATGGTTGCACAGTTAGGGTCTTCCGTTTCCGAGACGTGTACCATATGTCCGGACATTTTAGGTTTGACTTGTCCACTAAAGCGGATCACTCTGTGTGTTTGTGCGTGGTGTAGGAAGTAGAAAAGGCAAGGAAAAGATGACGATATTTGACTGGGCGTTGGGTTAAGAGTGTGAGGAGGGCTGAATGCTGCAAGGGATTGGGTACAGTTGGCTCTTGTACTGCCCTCCTTCCGTTTTCCTAAACCAACAAGAGAATTTTGACAGGGGATGAGGGTATGGATACAGTTTGTTACACATTGACTAGATTACACGAAAGAGGAGGGATACAAAGAAATGAGTGGGGGGGAAGAGAGATTGCTACAGAAAGGTGCGCGATTTTCTCTTGTCAGACGGAAACCTGAGGCCAAACGATATGGAAGTCACAGAGGATTGTTTACTTTAACAATGGCATTGTTCTTATGAATTATTCACGGGGTAGCATTTCTTGTTAGAGTCTTACGTGATTAATTAAACATGTCTAGATCCAAGGAGATATAAACATGAGGCGAGATCTCATTGCGTAATACTGAATGACATTTGATTCTTTTACTACCTGAGGAACTCAGAAATATTGAGCTTTGTATTGGAAATAATGAAATGAATGACCTATAGTACGAATATTCTTTATATATGAATCTAAGCTGCCAGTAAATGCCGGATAACCCGGTAAGTAATGATGTAACATCATCATTAGCCGTCAGGATATCTTACAATATCGTGAATGCGCCAGTCAAAACATGAGTAATGTCGCATTAATAATTTGCAACCAGGTTAGTTTCCGAATATATCGCGAAACGCAAGAATCAAATTCCGTAATACTGGAGAATAATAATAATATAAAGAAATCGATAAATCTATAATTGATTGCAAGCGAATTTATTATAATATTTAAAAATGGATCCATATATTTTAATCTCTTCTACTTTTAAAATACCGAATATATACCTATGTCCTTAAATGAAACTAATATTGGCTGACTTAATATAATCTTAGCAACGTATGGCACATGTTCATGGATGGAGCATGTGCTGGACATATTGCATCGCAAGCAGTAATCTACTCCTTGCATGCCCGAAATTTTTTTCCTCCTTTCGCCGTACGTTTAAATCAAGTACCGGCCGTTCGACGATCCTCCGCACCAAAAATTCCGCACTGCCAAATGGCCCCGTTATCGTTTACGTGGCATCCAAAAGTGCACCGAGAACAGCAAAGGGCAATGTCGAGACATGGGAGAGGAGGAAGGTGAGCATGATACGCAGGCGACATATGCAGGTGCTTCCGCACACCTACCTTCGGCATCCACCCGTCAGCATTCTTCCACGAGCCATACTCCTTTATCAACTCCCCTGCCTCTCTAACGCCGTCACTGAACGTCAATCCCTAAGCTAGTTCTCCAGGTTGAATTTGCTCTCCAGTTGATCTCATTAACCACGAGAAAATGCCCATTAATGATATCCGAGTGACAAATACACGAATAGAAATATTTCGCATGAATTACTAAACATTCTTAGTACCATCATAACATTCATTCTATGATTTGAAATATAATTTGTGATGAAAATCGGGAGCCGAAGTAACTACCAGGTGATAAAGATATAGTTTAATAAGGTTTAGCTTATATTTATAACTACGGTTATTCACTGAGTAAACTATAGTAAATCTGTGAAGGTGTCACTTCGGTGAAGGCCATAATAATGAAATAAGACTTTTGTATACTATATGGCAATATGTTTCGCTTGCGGATAAGCAAGGCAATTATTCGAAATCATAAATGTACACAAGCTGAATAGGGGAAGGAAAGTAAAAACTGTTTGCGCCCTAACTCTCGCCCTTACCCAAACCTTCCTGCCACATTTTTAACTTGCATATTTCGATAATTTTGAATAATAACCTTATCTCTTGATACTAGTACTGTAGAGAAACGTTTTGACACTTTAAACCTGCTGTGGAAGTAAACAAAATGTTTTATTTTATTACTATCCACTAAGCATAGGAACCAAAAATAAATAAAAAAATTCGTGAAGATGCGTTCATTTTCAATATCGTAATCAGTGTCTCAATAATATACTATGAGGTTTCGCAAGTGTATTCAATTTGACGTACGATTTAGCAAGTACCTGTATGTCCTCTCCCTCTAGTCTTTTCTCGGCATAAAAGATCTTTGCTGGTGAACTATGTCTGTCATAGAAGAGATATGGCGCAGAGGAAGGCATGTCCCGTGTTCCTGACACCCCGCGTGCAGTGTTTCTCTTCCGGTGTCTTTATGAGGGAACATTTGCGGAGGGTGAAATTTTTAGGTTGCAAAGAGAAGGGAGGGTTCGTAGCCGTGGGTGGGCCCGGAGGGATACGATGAACGGGTGGAGTGAGGGTGTCGTAGAACGGACATAGAAGGGCTTTCATGCCAAAAACGGTAAGGTTATGACGTATGGGGTTTAGCAGCAGCTTGCCAACTGAATGTTGTCGAAGCAGCATGCCGGTTGTTTAGATAAAAAAAGGAAGTGAGATCATAACTGAACATTTGTTGAGTTCGCACCTGTCCTCACACGCGTTGGCAACAAACGCTTTCTTCCTCTCATTAAAATGCGACTGATTTCCTTGAACGATGACGAATATCTCGATTGAAATCCTACGGCTGCTAATTAAGATGCTCGTTCAAGAATTTCATGCCGTCATGCGGTCTGCCAGCTAGATGATTAGTATTCCTCGCCCACGTTTTCTTGGAAGTTCTGGATTTTCTAGTGACACAATAGTTAACTGGAAATCGATCAAATTGGACGGAGATCAAGGAGATTTTTATGAACGTAAGAAAGGTAATCAAGTCCACAGCTGCATTGGCAGTCGTGAACATTTTTGAGATAATTTCCATTCTCTTGAGTACAGTATATATTTAATATATTCTTCAATTGTATAAAGTGGTGTATTTCGTGACTGATTCCAATTTAGTGCAAATAGAGGATTTATCACGAATACATGTGAAAATCTCTGAGAATCAAAGACAATTACCCTCAAACTTTTTGCATTAAATGAATTTTAAGGTACGCGAATAAAAAAATTATCCTTTCCGATCTACGGATTTTACAAAGACGACGACGTTTTATTAGCGTCTTTGAATCGCATAATTTGTTAAACTAGAAATTAACGACAATGAGCCTAATTAATCTACGAACGGGATGTGTTTATTGGATTCTGGAATTGTACTTCATATTCCTAATTTAAAGTTTGACTATTTAAAGCTAGGCTATGTACGAAAACAGCTAAGTTTCCAAGAAGTAACCTTGTGAATTATAATGGAACAATATTTTGTTGTGTGCTTCTTCCTAACATTAACTCATGTCTCATAAGAATGCAAGGAATCGCCTCCCATTCCTTTATTTAGTTTTTTTTTTTAATTTAAATTTACTCGTTGGAATAAAAACGAAGATAATTTTATATCCCTCCCTTAATAGAGCATTAAACAAATGGTAAAGTTATACTGCATACCTTATGAAATTCTCACAACTACATCTATCAAAATATTTGGTAAAATAAACAAAAATTTTCCACGAAAACTTGAAATTGAATCATGTTCTTCAGGTTAAATCAAGACTGTTACCCCCAAATATGGAACATTTTTTAATGAAACAAGTATTTTCTTTCCCTCATTCACATGCATAAAAAATTTTGGACTCATATTTAAGCCGGTTCAAGTTTCTATCGGATACAAAATAAAAGGAAATTCACAGCTCGAGTTTAGGGATGGAAAAAATTGAAGCGATGGGAGGAGCGGCTTTGCGATACAGGTTTTGCACGGTTCGACACCCAGCGAGCAAAAAAATAATCACTTCCCTGTCACCAAAGCGCCGTTCGAAAGGTCCATGAAAGTAAACGAACCCCTTCGCTTTTGCTCGCACTTTCCAGGCTGATGTCACGAAAATAAAGACCGCTTCTGGAGAAGGACCATAAACGCCTTCAACACGTGTTTATAACAACCACCGCGTTTGCGAAATCAAAATCGAATAAAGGCAGCGATTTAAAAGATCGTGACGACAGACGCGCTGCGGAGTACTTAATGGTCGTGTTTACTGCGTCTTTTAGGGTCTCGCGTCGCTAACAGAATGAGAATGGGGAACCACCTTCTCCCTTACGCTTCCTGTATCGCCTTGTTTGCTCAGTTGGTAACTGCATCGAGCGAGAAAAAGGGAAGATTAGAAATCCATGCAGGAGACATTTAGGAGACCAAGTAGAGGAAGAAGAGGATGAAAGAATAATCTGTGGCTAACATTAGCGACGATCTGAACGGGGCGCTTTGGTCACGATTTCTCGGTTGAGTAGAGGTCATCGAATGGGTCGGACGTGGGTCATCGCTGCACGATCACGGTTTTCCAGCGGGTATAGTTGGAAGATGTAAGGAACGAGTTTGATGTATAAGACTGGATTCATTATGAAACGATAAATAGGAGGGTATTTATTGATTCTTGACCTATTGTTACTTCGGTAATATTCAAGGCATGTATTGAAGTTACGAAACTCATTAATAGTTCTTTTGATCTTTTTCCATATGCATCGCGTACTTTCTGCACCTTTTTTTTATCTCTTCCATTATTTGATACATTCACTCAAATATCCATGTCTTTTGAGGGATTTTAAATAGATTATTTCCATTCTTAAACTTTTGAACAGTTTGATTTTAATAACTTGCATTCTGACAATTAAGAGACGTGATACATAAAAAAAAACTCAGGATGTTTATCTCTAAATTCAATAATGTTGGTAAATTACCAATTTGCAGATGATTTGTATAAGCAACTATTTTTTAATTCCGAAATAATTCTGTAGAGCTGGAATTTTTATTTGTAAGCGAGGTTATTTTCTGCTTATTTAGTGAATTAATCATATTGTTCGAATTCTTTCTCATTGTTTTAGCATTAGTAGTAGCTGCAATATCCTGCAATATCCTGTGGTCTCATGACTTAGGGAAATGAGATATATATATTAAGATACAAATTTATACTTTATATCCTTGGAGCAAATAGACAATGAAACCTATATAAATGATTGAACAGCGTTATAAGAATGAACGGCGGTTATAAGAATGAACGAATAGATTTTTTAGGGATAAACGGGTTATTTTAGGGGCGACACAAAGAGGGAGAATAAAGTTAAGAAAAAAGAAACTGCTGCGTATTTTTCACGAGGGGGTGAAGGTGTCTCCTTGCTAACCGGAGATAACGTACTCCCGCGTCGACGTTCTTAGGGACCGGAAAAGTGGCTGAAGTAGTCTCGGAAGGGGGTTTGATTTACGAGCAAGGAAGAAGGAATCTTTTACGCAAACTTGATCCTCATTTTGTTTACCGATTTACTAGAAAGCTCAGCTGGAATGAGGAAAGATAAGGGCGGCGCGAACGACGAAACACAGTCTTAACTTCACAAGGATTTTATTCTCCCTTTTACTGCCCTCTGTTCTTATTAAGGGTTAGATAGAATCGTAGAGAGCATTCTTTTTTACGACGGTGGCGATAGACTAATGAAGTCTAATGTGCCCACTTCATTAGAAAAGTAATCAGCAAGAGATAAGAAGTGCGGTTTACGTCGCTTCCATGAGGAGCTATTAGGGAATGTTTTCGGTGTCTGCGAATTTGCAAAGTTGAGATAAAGGAGTGGGCAAACACTGTTTAAAATTCGATTTCATTCGCTTACCAGGAGAAAAAGAGAATTGTAGCAGAAATAATAAGTAGTACATCTAGGAAAAGAGGAGTTTAGTGGTTCATTTGTCTACTTTCTGTACTTCCCTATAAATGGGAAAAGTTTTATGAAACGAATCTTCCCGGGAAGTTTTAAGGATAAGACTTCAAGTTATTTAAGTTTTGCTTGCTCGGAAAGGGCAAACGGGCGCTGAAGACATGCACAGAGTTTCCATCCCTTTTTCTCGGCGGCATGGAAAAAACCTCTCCAAAAACCGATGCAATTAAGACTTTAATCTCGCTTGTTCAAAACAGTTTTTTCTCGCGGAGAAAATTGAAAGAGGTATAATTAACTCAAAAGGAAAATCTCTGCGAGTGGAAAATCAAATTCGGGATAATTTAATTATTGACTTTTTAGCATACAGTGTTATCGTGAATCGGAACTAATTTTCATCTATTGGATTCAATATTCTTTCATTTTTAAAGCGAACTCGGCTGTCCAGTTTAAAGGATGATTTCATCAATTCTTAGAAAGGAATATGTTAGTTAGGTACCATAATTCCTACTAAATGTGAATAGTATAATTGTACAAAACACTTGAAATTTTTAGAAGAATTACAGAAATATTATAAAACAATAACATTACAGAAGTGTATAAGAACGTTACCTCCTAAAGATTTAAATTTAATATATGGTTAGGCAAATTCTGTCATCACAAATTATGCTTAAAACTTCTTTCAAGGCCAACGCCCTATCCGTTCGGCTATCCAGGAGCCCACATTTCTTTAATTAGTAATTAAAAACAAATCATTAATTTTAAAGTTTTTGAGATTTTGGAGTCCTTCATAATTTGATTTAACTTTAATTTAAATAATATTGTGAAATTCGTAAAAATTTAAGATACCTAACTTTGAACTCAGGTTAGCTCTATTTTTATTGCTATATCCGTTACTAGAGAGTTATAGCATATCTAGAATCGTAAATTTCCACGCCGTTATCCTGTTTACACTTTCAATACCACAACAGCGAATTTCTTAAGCGTTTTCTCCGAGTGTCTGGGACTAATGTAAAGAGAATAGCTTTTTGTTTAATCATCCTCGAAAAAGTCTTTGTCTTCGGCGACATCAGACTTCTAAGGCGGACATCCATTGGCGCCTCTTCGAAGACCAGATTGGTTGTTCTTGAGACTGAAAATAATAAGGCGGGGCCGTCAGAGAAGAATTCCCTTTCACACGTTGGAATCAAAGGATGTCCGGGGACACTTCTCTCAGACTTCTCTTGATATCAGCCTAAGGCAACAGCGGACCGCTTCTTCTCTTTTATTTCACGGCTCCTCCCAATGGCTCCCGAGGGCGAATAGACGCCGTTTTAGGAGAAGCAATCCTCATTTCACACCTTTATAAAGCGCGTCTTCCCAGAAGGGAAGGTGGCGCAACTAATTCCTCACCATCAACAGCAACCGAAGGAAACCCCTTCCGCGTGCGTGAAAGAGAATTCACGTCCCCGATTCGCATCACACGCTTTCTCTCCCCTCGTTTTCCATTCGCACTCATCTTTCACGGATTTCCAATCTCTTTGCCCTTGCCATTCCCTGCTTAGAAACCTTAGGGTAGTTTGACCAACTACATTATTTTTTTCGAATAGTTATCATACGCTGGGAATAAATGATACGCTTATCTGATAGTGAGGTCGCATTACTTTATTTATTATTTTCGTAAAAAATAGCGTAGCATGGCTAGTGGTGGGATTCATCCGGCTCTCACCGAATCGCGCGAACCGGTACTCAGAATTTCCCGAATTAACCGATCGATTCATAAATGTATCTGATGCGATAGTAGTGGAACGTAACGCATAGAGGAAATACAATCCTCTCCTTACAACGCGAATATAGTTTCAATGCTAAATGATGGAATTTTCTTCTTCATATTCTTATTCCAACTAAAATTTTCGTGAACATTTTAAAAATTATGATAATCGGGAAAATGTAGTAGAGACTGCAATGCTTGGTTGCATGCCCCTTAGAATTAATAATTTTAATCTTTTGCTTCCCACCACTAAATAAGCAATTCAAGCGGTTAGTCCAGCATTAAACTTTCCATAAAGATCGCACTCTCAGATTTTATTTCTCGCATTTTTCACCGTCAAAAATACGTTATGACCGTAATGATCTCTCCAAATTTTAGTCCATTTCCGGAATCAAAAAAGATTAATTCTATCCTGGAAAATTTCCTCTTAGGCAATTGATATAAAAAAATAGAAAGCGCACAATACGGCAAGAAAACGCGTGGTTTTGTGTGGGCCACGACGGCTTTTATCTTGGTGGAGGAAACATTAGCTGCAACACTTAGAAATGATAATGATCGTCCTGAATTCGTAAAATCGCGCGAGAAAAAAATGATCTTCCGGGAAATTGATGGCAATGGAAAGTGATATTAGGGGGAGTTTGGGAAAATGATGCGGAATCGTGGGAATGAAATCGAGGTAAATTTGCCTCCAGACAGCCGCTCAAACGTTCCTCAAGATTCAACGCAAGAGGTCGCCGTCTCCTCCATTTGTTCATCTCCGCCCGTTCGTCACTCCATTACGTCACTCACCTGTTTTTGCTTCCCTTACACCATTTTTCCTTTTCCCACCCAATCAATCTCGACCATGCTCTTTTGTTTCCTCTTTTATTTTCGTCCGCCGTATTTTTTCTCTCCCCAGCTTTTTTCGGTTGTTCCATTTCTCTCCTGTCACGCGTGCTGTATATCTCCATCTTCCCCGAGTTATTGCGTGCCGCAGTAGATTCGCTTACGCGGTCAAAATGGCACGTAACGACCCACCGCGCTGCCCGATTTAATATTTTTCTTTCCCTGCCTTCGTACTCCACTGCTGCCATGTTACCCGCGTTTCGCTGAAGTGGCGGTAAATATTTCCAAAACACGCCATTACGGGGGATTTTCATTTTTTCGATGGCTTTCAAATTGCCTGATCTCCACTTTCACCAAAAGAAAAGATATCCATGAGCAGCCACGGTTGATTTTACGTATCCTTCCCGAATACTACTTTTATTCCACCGTATTGGCTTTTAAACCTCAAATAATGCATTTTGGATACAATAGTCTCGTAATGTGATCGAAAAAGCTGTCACCATAGGTTAATAAACTTTGTAAAACGCAATCATCCTTTGCTATGTATGGCACTATGGTTTAAGTAAGCTGGAGAATCTGCAAATGTCCCTAAACGTTCGTAAACGTCCCAATTTACTCTAAGCGAATTTATACTAAATGCTTTAATGCCTACTGTTCTACTCACCTTAATCGGATAGCCATGTGGGCAACGTGTTCGATTTTCGTAAAAGCGGTCCCAGGCTCGAATCCCGGTGGGAGAACACGTGCAAAATAACCTCAGCACTTGAAACACTTTTAACCATAAGACTGTATCCCTTGGCTTCGGAATGTGAGCACATGTTCGCGGTAAATTCCTGTAACGTTCCGAACAAGTTGTGTCTTACACGCGGACTGAAGTTTGAAGGCTAACTTCAGCATGACGACTCTAGGGGGCAACACTATAGAGGTGGACTATTAAACCGTGGCCTCCAAAACTAAACAATGGTATTCTGTAGGAAAAATATTGCGAAATGGTATACCTAGAGAATTACTCGAATACCAAATTGAGAAGGATTGGCCTCCACAAACCACTTGGACTTGAAATTCTAAATAAGCTTTTCTTAAAATGTCTCCGATTATGGTGACACTTTTAACATTTTTGACTATGCTTAAAAATTTGGGTAATATATTTAAATTAATTTAAATTCTAACGGAGTAATTTGCCAACATACTATGAGTTTTATACTTCTTCAAAATGCTCTGTATATTCAACTCGATGAATTAGGCATTGTTGAAAAAGAATTCTCTATAGAGGTAAAAATATTTCCGCCTTATGATGTAATCCTGACAACATTCGCAAAACCTCCCATTAACCAATAATCAGCGCCGCAAAGCGAGAGCCGTGCTCCCGACCATTAAGGTGTATATCTCCATGGAGATGTGAGGCACATACAAACTGAATGATACTCTCGCATCGGCGATGAGCAAGAAATTTGGGGTGGCGACACGAGGGATGGCTGTCTGAAGATATGCAAGCCATACTAGTTAAAGCAGGAATAGCGGGGAGGGATTTTGATGAGGCAGGAGGGCCCTCCATTCGTATTTCATGCAGACGGGATGGGGCCCTTCGGAGGTGTGGGCTGGGGAGGGGGCGTGACAGAGGGGATGAGACGGTGATTGTTGCGGGGGAGGCAGGGAAGGGGTTGGGACAAATAATACATAGCGCCCGGAAGTGCGGTTTTGGATGGATGCGGGAGCTGCGAGAGAGCGAAGAAGGAGGGAGATAGGAAGGAGAAGGGATGAAAGAGAATGAGAGGGGATTAACAAAAGGAAAGAGAAAAAGAAGAGAATTGAAAGAGAAGGATAAAAGAAAAACGGTTTAATTAAAAGAACGGCTCAAGAATTAAAACTTACTCATCACACTCAACTTATGCAGTATCCTCTTGCACAGCATGATGCCAAACTCAACCCTGACTATGATTCTTAAAAATGGGGTGCCAAAAGTGGCAGAGAAGTGACTTCATTTAGAGTCATCGGTAGGAATAATTGAATAATTAGTGCCTCAGGAGAAAATGAACCCTTATATGGTGACCTAGAAAACTATCCATCAGGGAGACTACGTTGATCGACAGAGAAAAGTTAGGGCAGAAGGAAAAACTGAAAGTTATGGTTTGGGGAATAGAAACGGCCTCGAAGGAGAAATACACTGAAATTAGAGAAGAAATCTTCATGTTGTTACAATACTTCGAACAATTTGTAATTTTTAAGTTTTGCGTATTAATTCTTGAAATTTTTTTGGTCTTATTTTTTTAGATATTAATTTTTTAGATCATAACTTTTTTAAATCAGAAAGGAAAAGTGAAAACTGGAAAATGGCTGACTGAGATCTTAGAGAAGATTGAGTGAGAGAATAGAGGAGAAATGTGGATACGTAGACAGGGGGCCATAGGTACGGGGAGAGGTAGCTTTGGCGGGTACTGTCTGCAAAAGTTGGAAGGGGAGGAAGGGATTCGAAAACCTACGTTTAATTGCGCTGTCAGATTCCTGAGAGGAAATCGCTCCTACCTCCGGCCCTTTTCCTGCAAAAGCAAGCCCCCCAAGCCTCTTTCACTGTTTATTCTCACCCCAGCGTTTGCTACATTTATTTCGGGTCCCATCTCTCTTTGCCTGCCCTTCCGAGGCGCCGGCCCGCATTCCCCGGCCAAATAATGTCTCAATTCGCTGCATATTTACGCCGGTCTCTCTCTTTGCTGGACGGATGAACTCATGGAAGTAAATTGTGGACGACATTCCGTGAGAGATTTGCCTGTTTTTTCCCTCTAACATTAGCTCCGGCGTGATGATGGGCGCCGCTGATAGGTTCAGCTGCTACATTATAATTATATGGTTTGCGAGCTTCAGGGGGTGAGAACAAGGAAGACAGGTTTTATCATAGTTCGGCATCTCAAAGGACTCGCTTACTCTATGCTCTTTTTGGACGCTTAAATTGTATCAAGAGATGTGTAATTTCGGATGCGTCTTCCAGGGTGTGCCGGTAAATAAGGTGTTTTGCACTTTGTAAATGCTTCTGAGATCGCGGTTTCAAATCTTTCTTTAACGTTTTCTCCTAAATCTCGTTAAGCCTTATATGAACCTTATGTCTATTTTCAAAACCTGTTACTTAGCTGACACGATTTTATTTCATGATTATACATAGGAAATCATCTTCAAATCGACCAGAAATGGAAAATTTTTAGATTTATCTTGTAAACTAGGAATTTAAATGCTTGTAACGAAAAGAAAGTATAATTTCTCAAACAGAATAGCTGGAGAACGTTTTGAAGCGTCAGTAATGAAAGCTCGCAAAGCGTAACAGAAACATTGGAAACTTTTAAAGTATTCCTTTTTCCCCCATGGTAAATCTTCTTTCGTTCAAGTAAAACCGTCAATCACATCAAATTTTAAGGCTCCAATTATAACCGTATTCAACACGTAACAGTATATAAGATTTTGTGTGGATGAAGAAAATACGCAGATAACGAAAGAGGTAGGTGGATTGTGTACCTTTATAAATTTGATAACGGAAATCAGCCCGCGCAGCAATTATATTTAGTTCAATGTGGATTTTGCTCCTTCCGTCATCATGGATTCAAATCTAAACCCTTCATTTTCTCCGGCTAATTTCAAAGCACACATCCTTTTCCCCCAAAATTATGAAAATTTCAAACAAACATTCGAAGTCAACTCTTCCCGCGTTTATTCTGCTTCTCAAGTCGTTCTCCCTTATGCGTTACCTTCCGACTCTTACGTCACATCTTCCAGCCCTTTCCTCCGCCCCAAAGCAGTGTTTCGCCCTCTAATCAAATTTTCATTTGTATTAACTCCGCTGCCTCATCACAATTCCACTCCTGCCTAATCTGTTTTCCTCCGGTTTTCCTTAAATCTTTCCCTGCTTTCCCTTCCTGGATGCATGGATTAAGGTCTGCAGCCACTTTCTCTCTCTTATTTTTTTTTCGGAAGGGATCCCTAGATCCCCAACCTATTATGAAATATTTATATATCCTGTGGAGTGGACGAAATTTATTGGCTATCAGTGACATTTCTCCAGACGCAACCAAGCATTATTTTCTAAATAGCGAAAATATGCGGATGGAATTTTTTTATAGAGGTCTGTTTTTCGAGGGTTGTTCTATCAGGATTAGATTTTAGCTCGCTGCGTAAAAGCTGCGTAAATAGAAGCTTCGAATCTGCCGCTAAAAAACCAAGATGATTCATACTTTGCGTTGCAATACTTTTCCTCTCAATGCTCAACACCTTTTGTGATTTATTTTGTGGTTCATTAACGATGAAAATATTGCCAATAACACAATTCCTTGGACTCTTCGAGAGGTATACAGATGGACCTTTTAGTTTCATTTTAGATGGCTTCTCGATATGTCGTTTCCAATTCTCAGTAATACATAAAAGGTTTCTTGCTGTCAAATACAAGGTCATGGTATTTGTAAAGGTTGACCGTACTCGGGGAGGGAATCAGACCATTCCCTAAAGTAGACGTGTCAAAATACTTTCTCTAGAAGCTTTGTTCTCGGCTAACGAATAATAACTTTAAGCCAGTCATGTTGCCTTGGATATGAAAACATTTTAAATCACAAGAAACTGAGAGAATCCTCTAGAAAAGCAAAGGTATTTTGCGTTCATAGATGTCGGTATGGTTATTTATAATTTGAAATTACTACGGCGTCCTTGTAAAGCTTTTCATCCAAGATATGTAAATCCGTAATTTCAACGTCAAAGAGAGGCGTAAAATCTAATTCGAGTGATCCTAAAGTATTCAAATAGAATCCCGTAATAATTACGGAGAAGAAATAGTGGAAAATTTATAAATATTTATATATTCTTAAAGGGCTCTAGTGTTGTCTCAATTTCAAAATCCCTTTCAGAATTAAAGGTGATATTTGACGCTGCTACCACAATTCAGACACTGCGCTCATTTTTGATACCGACTCCCTTTTCGTTTTCCCCTCCGAGTTTCTAACAAGGATTTGGAATTCCAGAACCCCATCTTCCGAAAAATCCCGCGCACATTTCATTTTATTCACATATATTTGCATTATTCGCGCCTTCTCCTTCCTTTCCCTTTAATCCCTTCCCTTTTTTTGGAGTTGAACCATCACTCTCTCAAATAATCCAACTTATCCCTTACGTATCTTCTTTCTCGTTATTCCTTTCCCTCTCATTCCTTTCACTTTCCTCTCATTCCTCCACGTCCCCATACATCCTTCCTTCGTCATACCTTCGAATTTCTCGTCCTAAGGATAACTCCCCTCTGTCCCTCCCACTCGCACCCCTAACCTTTAACTTGGGGCGGATTTGAGCCGTTATGAATTATTCGAACACCCCTTTCCCGTCTGCCGCGGTGTTTGGACAGTGAGAATTTTAGATTTCGTTGCGCCTGCCGTGTACCTCCGACAGCCCAAACTGACTTTCTCTCCCGTTCCATTCGTCTCCCTTTTTCGAAATTTCCTCCACATTCGCACCCTCTTGATAATGTCCCCGATTCCCTCTTTTGACTTTCATCATTTTCTCTCGCTGTTCCCCGCTCTTTATCCTGGTTTTATTTCGTCAGTATTTGCGTCTACACGGTCGGACAAACCTCGGTGTCTCTGAGACATCTGGCGTTGGTGGAAACCTCTTTCGGGCTTTAATTACGTCACTTCCTCTCCTTCTTTCTTCTTGCCTATCCATCTATCCCTCCCTTATATAATCCCCATTCCTCCCTTTCTCTAGAGGTGCTTCCTAACCCCTTTTCATTTCCTTTGCACGGACTTTTCCGAACTCCTTATGCGTTCTATAGTCGATTTGGAACGCCTTCTGTTCGTCTACATGGGTAAGAGGAGGATATGGCAAGTTTCTCTCTGATTGAAAGCAGACGCCTTGCGCGGGGATTTTCCTTATCTCTTTTTCATTCTTCCGGAAAATAATCTTCGGAATATTTTTAAAATATCTGGTGGAGGGAGAGTAGGTGACATCTTTTGCCTGATCTCTGTGAGTTTTTGAGAAAGCGAGTTTCTTGGAAAGGTAAATGTTGGGTGTTTGACTGGAAAATGTTTCTTGTGGAATCTCGTACAATATTAATTCCAAGCAGGAACGCTTTTCCGATTTTTATGATAACTTGATTTATTGTACCTCCAAGAAAGTTTTTAAAACTACTCAACCGCAAGTAAAAGAGGTTGATATAATTTTCTTTCCGAATTGAGTTATTTAAAAATTTTATACTTTCTTTAAATATTAAGTAATGTAATAATTATTAACTGAACAATGTCTTCGAGATTCTATTCTATATGCTTTTTCTTGAACGATATAAAAAAGGAATATAATAGAAAGTCAAGTATAAAATATTGGATATCTACCCTATGTATTCGGTATCATCGTCGATTTCTGTAATCTTGTGTTAATCAATGAGTGTTTAGGGTGCCTTTGGAATGTTCAAATGTCTATCTTAGGCTGTGTTTGAAAAGAGCTTCCGAAACTGGAGATGTTAATTGCGTATCTGTTGTTATGGCCGTAAGATAAAGCACGTCAATTTCAAATACCCACTGAACATTTTTACGCCGTATTAAATCCGCGCCTTACACTTTCCAGGCGTAAATCAGCTCCATCACGAAGAGTTTTCGCACTCTCAGAGAACACAGGCATACGCCTAATTGCGTGCAACCTCCGACGCGAGTTGAAGTAATGCTGGCCATATTTACCAAGCGGAAAACGCAAAACCGTCATCTCATCGGCGCTGTAAATAAACTGCGGAAATTAACAGACAATCGCGGTAAACGAGCAATCGCCACTCAGCACGAGCATATATCAGCTTCCGCCGCCGCATTCTTTTACGATCTTTTCAGAAGATTGTTAGCACGAAGTCCATTCTTTGATCGGTTGCACATTAGCATTACACGATGATCCATTTCTCAAGTGGATGCTGCCCAAATGAGGTGTGTTTCAATGACTATCTTTTAATGAAAGGCGCGTCATGGTTATAATGTTTGTGAAACTATTTATCCCACACCAGTAAAGATCAATAGATAATAAGATATAATGCTTAGTGCTATTTTCACCTCCTTTCTACAGATGAGTTCTCGAAAGTGTTGTGTTCATCCTAAATTTTCAGACTTCAGAAGGAGATACTTTACAGATGTTTTCTATGTATCTATGTATATATGTATATTTGCAAAGTTAGTGTATCAATGTTATCGGAATATACTCGGAATTACAATCATTTTTGCAATTCCTGCTGTTATCTCAAACTTAACATTTTCCGATAAGATCTTCCGTTTTATACATTTTCTATTTTTAATATTAAACAGGATTTTTAGGTTTGGTTATTATTATTAGGGAAATAATGATTATAATGTCCACCTAGAAAGATTTATGTATAAATGTGAAATATATATAATAATGAACACCCTTAATTCAACTGCAAACATTAAAATGAAATTAAGAAAACTTTAGCTTTATCTAATCAAATTTATCAACCCAATTCAGCTTAAAACGTAACGAGAAAAGGTTTTTCAAATGAAGTCTGCTCGTTGTAACAATCTGGCTTGTGTATCACCGGTCCGTATTAATTTTCTCTAGGAGAGATAGCGGATTCCAAAACTTTTCACAGCTCTCTCTTACCTCTGTTTCTCTTTCAGTCCATTTAAATTAGCATAAGTCTAGTTTGCGTCCTTCATCTTTGGCAGCACCGCCTTGCTAAGGAATCTCCAACAAGAAAACGAGAAGTCATGGGATGAGGAAGAGATAGCGGGAAGAAAATGATTTGACGGGAGACATGACATAACAAGATAAACCGGTGGGTGGAGGTGTAAAAAGGGAAAGGAAAAACCTGCGAGATATGGAGAAGATCATTAAAAAACGAAGCGGGCAAAAAAAGAGGGTGGAGTTGAAAGGGAGGGAGTGTTTGATGGAAAAGAATACGGAGGCGCATGCATCGAGCTAACGCCGTAAAAGGCGCCATGTGACGGGTGGCGGAAAAAAAATCTCGCGGAATACCGAATGGGTGAAAAGCGGTTTTTATTGCGTGGGATGTTCGTGGGGAAGGAGTGGGAGATTAAATGGAGAGAGGCTTCAGGGTATGAAGATGAGAGGAAAGGGGGTGAGGAAAAGGACATTGGATACCGAATAATGGGGGGAGAGAGAAAAGAAGGATTGTGTGTTTGAGTGAAAAGTAGCAGCAAATGCGATGAAGTGATATTTGGAAGACAGGGAACATGAAAGTAATGAAGTAGGAATGGGGCAATATTAGGAGAGATAGAAAGCGAAGAGGATGGAGGAGATGAGGAATACAAATGTGAAGGAGAAAGATGGAAGAAATACTTAAAAAATGAATCACTAAGCATGACTATCCTGTCCGATTTCTAAATCTAATAATATTACGCACCACAAAAATAAAACTTTAAAGCACCTTGGAATCACAGTACAAGGTAATAAACGAAATATACCGTTTGAATAATTGTGTGTAAAGATACCTTCACTATTTACAAGGCAGATGTTTTTGGATTCTCATTTGATGGAAAAAAGTCCTACGGTTTCTCCGCATATTATATCTACGATTACAATGTTAAAAGAAGTGATAGTGAGAGAAAGTTTTATCTTAGTTGTAGAAATTTTCTATATAATAACTGATATAAAAGCTCTACCATGGACGTACGCTACTATGAGAATGTATGAAATACCTACTAGATTTGTCCCCTCATATGACTAATTATCTGAAGGTAAAGGAAATAAAAACATTTTAAAAGTATTAAAATCGACGAAGAAGATATTGAAGCGCTGGACACAACCTACTATGCGTTTGTGGTAAAGTTAAGAGTAGGGACACAAGATTGAGGCAAAGTTATTTAGCATCCTTGTGTGGTAAAGTAGAGATTGGAATATTAAGAAAGGGTAAGGGGATGGAGAAGATTGAATATGAGGGTAAAGGGAGGGAGAAAGAGGAGGTGGAATAACGAAGAGGACTGGAAAGAAGAAGCGATGAAAGAGTAGGAATGTATAATAAGAAGTGGGGAGGGGCGAGATGGTTATAATAAGGGGAGAAAGAATAGCAGGAGGGAGATGAATGACGGATGTTGCTTGTGCCGATGGAAGTGAGTGGCAACTAAGTGTCTGCGAAAATGAGGGGCGTGAAAGGGTTTTATTTAAAGCGTCGGTTTTAATATATTTTCTCCTTTTCATATTCAAATGTTTCCGGCGCTTCTGTCCTTCAAGGCGAGAGAGATTCTTTTATTCCGTTCGGGAGGAGCGATATTTTAATATAGTCTTTATTTCTGCCCACAGTCGCTCACCTCCTTCATCGCTCTCCCTCATTCATTTCCCTCCTCTGTTTGGATTGACTGCTCGGGCACTTTATGACTCTTCGCGTGGTTGAGTGAAAAATCCCTGGCGTTACCTCGCCAACAGATATCTCGAACAATCGCTTGTCCTGCTATTGGAGGAATTTTATTTCCTCGAGAATGTTTATTAATTCTAGATGCCTTTGCTTAAGAGAATTTACGCTTATTTTAATTTTACGTTACTGTGATCCTTATTTTTCTTCGGTTGCACGTGAGTTGTGACAATCAGAAAATTTCATACAACACTGTTAAATTTAGCAAGCTTTTCATTCGAGAGCAAACAGAGTTACGCAATTTTTCTGATGTCTTCTGCCATTAGAGTCTTCACAAGATATCTCAAAAGAACGCTAAACGTTTCGGTTATAGGTTGCTTTTTCCTACAGTAAGAGAATACCAAAGTGGCGAAGATTCAGATATCTTTTCCATCCAGATGGAAAGATCCCCGTAAATTGATTTTCGTCCACTACATTAAACCCTAAATGTTTCTCGTGAAAGTAGTTTCCTGAGATTCAATATAACGCGCCAAATCGTAACACATAAAAAGCATTACATTCCAAGAGGCGAGAATTCAAAGAGCAGAGACCTCTCGGCACTTAATAAACGGTAATCTTCGGCGATTTCCACAGGAAAAAATGCAGTGGTAACAGCGCGTTTTGGCCTCGCCTCATAAGAAATTCTTCATGTTTTTTCGTCGCTCCTCAGGCGTTAACCCTCCTCCTCCGTGTAACACTTCCTCTCCTCACGCCTTTCCACCCGTTCTTATTACCTCAAATCCTTCTTCTTGCCTCATAACCTGTGTCGCCGCGATGCTGCTGTGATTGGCGAGAAGATCGCTGACTTGGAATGGAGAAGGAAAGATCCTATCCAAGACACCCAATGAGTTTTCCTTCTTTTCATTTCCTCTCGCCCCTTTCACTTCCTCCTTCGACGCCGGGTACGGACCCTCCCTGCATTTCCATCCCCTTACCATTCCATTACGTTCCATCTCAACGTCCTTTTTTACTCCCGGCGCCATTCCGAAGCTCATTCGCCCCAATCGAGTAATAAATTCCATTAAAAATAAAGATAAGGGTTTCGTTCCTCCGGGTCTATTATAAAAAAGGGGCCCCTTTTTACGCGCTCTTCATTTTCCCTTCCCCATTTTTTTTACGAAAGTAACTCAACCACGGTTCTTCTGTTTGCCAGTCGATATCCATTTACGGAGATCAGACCTCTTTTTATTTTCCTTTCGCCCGCGTTCGCGAGTGGATGGCAATTTATGTTCCGCTCCTCAGAAGACTGCGAGTTTTTCCTACCCTTCGTTAATTCGGAGCAGTTCTCCTAATGACGCAGTATAAGGAGCCGGTGTCTGGCTTAAGTCTTTGGCTTTATTACCGTAACGAAGCTGTGATTGTCGCGAGAGCGGTTTTTAATGGAGGCACCGAATCAATTTCTTTTAATGGCTTCCAAATCGAATTTTGTGCAGCAGACTGCGAAGAAAATTGATAGATACTCCAATCTCATTTCCACTGCATCGATTTTTTTATAATTAGTTATCGGTATTTTTAAACCTCCGAACGAAATGTTTTCGGAAAAAGGGAAGTTTGTCTCCGATACATTTCTTATTCTTCTGCTGTATTTATATCACCGAGACGTAACCGAATGAAGTCACGTGAGAGTGCTAATAAGAAATGAGTTTCTGAAAAACGGATATCTTGGCAATCGATGGAAAGTGAATTATCGGAAAAGGGCGTTCAATCGTAAACATATAAACTAAGGGGAGGAAAGGAGAAAGGAAATTTTCTATAGAAACTCTTTGAATAAGGGTACAAAGTTAACCAGCCACGCGTGTATTTTTTATTCTTCATCGAGAGCTGTTTTCCAATATCTGAACTCAATTTCCCTTTTTCTTGCCTCTACTGTTCATCTTTTAAATTCCTTTCGTTAAAGATTTTTATCTCCCATCACTGGAAGACATCGTAATGGGTCGTTCGATTGGTTACCGTTTTCCCTATATTGATTTTTGTGCTTAAGAAACAGCGAAATAAGGAAGAGGCTGCTCATATACTTTACTCATGCTACAAAAGGGTAAAAAATAGAAAGAAAGGACATATAAACGGTTGATGGTGAGGAAAATAAATCGACACTGCAAAAATGCGTAGCGTTGCTGCAGTTTTTACATTTGTTATCTTTCTGCTTCTATTTTCTGTTGTTATTACGCCTATATTGAGATCATTTCAGTGTTGGTGGGTACTAGTCGGTGGCACATAGTTGATACTTATATCCCAGTCTCTATATTATAAAGAAAGAGGTACCTACAAAAACAATATAGGGAACTAAAGAGCGACGATGATGATTTGAGTCCAAATACGCTCAACTCGTAATTACCGAGTCATTACGTGTAGGTGATGTCGAATAACATTGCCTATCCTTTGGATGAAATTTTGGGCGATTTTCTACCCTTTGGTAGGAGAAAATTGAAAGTGAAAAGGCAAATAAAACAAATATAACAAATATAATTTAACTGTAATCCATATTCACCTGTAGGAGTGATACCTGTCAACATTGTCATTATATAGGCGCTCTTACTCAGACATTCTTTTTAAATCTCAAAATTCCAACGGCTAAGTGAACTTCGACCCCTTATACTTCACCCGGATAAGCAGCAATACTTGATCACCCAAGAACAATGAGTATCGTTCAAATGTGACTTATTCTTCGATCGAACGGATGTTTTCGTTAGCTAAGAGAATCACCGTCCAGATACTCTGTTCTTGGATTTGAGGCTTGGAAAGCTCCGTTAGATAGGCGCACGTCCGCAAATTGAACTCGTCATTTTCGCCCCATTCCTCTTTCCAAAATCCCCTCCGAGGTATAGCACGCCCGCGTAATTCATCTCTCGGCTTTTCTTCTCCTTAACCTGTCTCCCTCATAACCCCATCCACCCCCGCCAACTCCAATTTTTCCTCGCAGATCTTCTGCACCACCTACGTTTCTTTTATTCCTCCTTGTTCGGTCCGTGTATACGCCTCCACTCCTACCAAGAGGGCCCCCCTTTTTTACCACAAGACCCATTCCATCTCCTACGACCCCATCACACCGCGCATTAATCATTTCTTTTCACGTCTCCTTACCGCACATGCATTCCCCATTCTCACTCCTCATCCTCTTTACCCTCTCTTATCTCTTCACCTCCTTTTTTTACTCGCATCATCTATCCTCTTTCCCCATCTTCTCTTATAACCAATTCCTTTTTCTCGGTAAAGTCTTTTTTCGACCCGTTTTTTCAGGCTTTCGAGGGAAAAGAAAGCGTTTCTTCACCTCTTTCTCCATCTCCTCTCGCTATCGAAATACACTGCTTCCCCTCCCGTTCCAAAGGAATCTCAATTTTTTTAACACTCCCCCGCTCGTCCCCTTGTTCTTTTACTCTCGAAACATCTCTCTCAGCGCGCCTTTTTTTCTCCACGTCTTATTCAAAACGTCCATCTCTCTTCAACTCCGAGATTTTCGAGGTGAGAATGTTTTTAGTTATGCAACTGTGTCATACCCTCTCCCATATTTATCCTCCGCCGTTCATAACTCTTTTCACCAGCTTAAGAGGTCACATTAGCGGCGGGCTTAAGGTCAAAGCTCAAGAAAAAGTACTCGGAGTTCGTGTGATGGCTGGAGAAGAGCAATAAGTGAACCTCTCCTAAAAATGTGCCGCATTATTTTTAAGTATTGCGGCAAATATCGCCTGGAGATTCTCACATCTCTCCGTGACGTAAGAGCCATGGAAATATCTCCACCTTCTTGTGAACCGTGGCATTAGTTTCTTGATTAAAGAGTCTCATTTGGAGAAATTTCACGAGCGGGCACACGGAATGCGTTACGCGTCAAGGAAACCTCTCCCGTAAGAACGAGGCCCTACTTTAATCGCCTCGTATCTTCGTTTCAACTCCTTATAAGGGCGTTTTTTACGTTTTCATCTCGCATTTAGTACCTCGCCGTCCTCCTCATTTCCTTTTGACCGCTTTAAAAAGCCCTATTAATCTCGAGCGGGAGATATTACAATATTTCCATCTTCGCGCGGCAGTTTCCCTTTTCTAACACGTGTCTAGCCATCATTTCACGTCCTCTCGTATCTTTCCATCCCTTTTTAGTCTCCCGTGCGTATAAAATCCCTCTCGCATCCACTCACGCCCGTGCTTAACGACTACCCTCGAAAAACTCTCACGGATCGTCTCATTTTCGCCCTCGAGCCGATCTCTCCTTCCTCTGCAATACGAATCGCAGACGTACACCCGCGCCTAACGCAAACACTGGAAGGGGACCACTTTTGAAACGTTAAGGATTAAGAGAGTACTGTGCGTGGAAGGGTGGAGTTTTTTCTAAAGGTAGAAAGAGAAAAAATGATAAAGAGAGCTGTACAGAGGGTTGTAGTGGTGGAAAACGAGGGGTGCGCGTAAAAAACGAGGTGCGTTAAGGGTTTGAAGGGGTGAGTGTGGAAAAAAACACGCAATCACTTCCCGAGTGGGGCAATGCTTGCAGTGGGAGTGAAAAAGTCTCCTTTCCACTAACAAGGACGTTAATGCGAGTCTCTGGTTTTTGGTCGATGGCTCGTACCTTAAAGGGAAGTGTATGGGATGGGGAAGGATATGAGCGGTTCTTTTTTCCTTGTGCTGCTTTTCCAATGTGACGGGAAAGAGGAATTTCCCCGTGGGCAAGCGGTCACTCCCCTCTTGTCAGGACCGAGATTGATATTTTGGGGCCCCACCGCGTTAAATGCGTGTGGCGGGCGTGAGATAGATGTCCTTACAAGCGCCGTCACACTATTCAGATCCAAAGGCTGGAAATAAAGAAAACGTCTCCGGTCGACACTTTCCCAACCATTAACCACTCTTTCCTCTTGTTATCCGACTCCTTCTTGTCTCTGACTCTTAACGTAATGTCTCCATTTAAACTCGCCGGGCGTGGAAGGAACGTTAAGCCGTTCGGGTCCACTGCGATTTCGATCTTACGGTAGCCGATCCAATGGCTTTGTGATGGTAGGCATCAGATGTTCGATCACCTATACCGGGAATCATCCGAGTTATTACTAGTCTCAGAGATGCTCGGTTCGTTATCCGGCGTCGATTGGCTGTTAACGTGATATGGTTTCGGTATTTGACGCTATCTCCTTCATTATTGGGACGGGAAAGGAATTTTAATTAAGAGTCTTCACATATATTGGGATATTTGGAATACAAATGTTTGATTGAAAAAAAAATGAAATGAAACATCCTCCTCGTTGAACACCTGGCGTCTTTGAGATGAACTCACTTTCGTTAATTCATTTCGATTAAAGCGACTCCGTGTTGACTTGAGTTTGTTCTACGTTCCTCAGCTCCAGACAGCGCGTGATTATTACTTGATGATGAAGGAGTTCTCGTTGTTCAAAAATCTGAATCCATCGAGATCTTGCAAAGCAAATCTGCTTGATCTCAAACCAAAGAATTTAGGGTGGAATTCGAGTGATTACGAAAGTAAATATAATTACATATTCTTGCAAATATATTTTGCATTATACGTATTTTAAGAACACCAACTACATTTGTTTTCGGATTAACCTGAAATATAACTGAAAAATATTAGAGGCGAATCCTATTTTTATTGCTCAATAAAAGGTGGCGGAAATGTAAAGCAGAGTAAAATTAAACTCAAGCGATGAGTACTTTAAACAAGCAGTTATTTCGGTAAGATTTAGTAGTTAATGGTTAGATAAGCTTATGATTATATTAGATAAACGTATGATTAGATATCGAACACTTTCGAAAACAAACCAAGATATTCTACTGGATGAGAGGCAACGGCCTGCAGAACTCATAATTTCTTAGCAGCCCGACTTCGACACTAATCAGAATTAAGTCCTTACCTCCCTCAGTCCTCTTGACACATGTTTGTTTCTCGTTATCGCGAGCAGTTTTTGCGTTCGCGTGATATATTCGCGGATCATTTCCGAGTGTAAACAGACAAATTAAGGATTGAAATTCAGACGCTTGGTATTCAGCCGGCGCTTCAGAAAAGTAACTGTCGACTTTTTCGCTCGACGCCGAGAAAAAATCGTGGGAATATAAAAAAGGTAAATATTCCGCGCAAACATCAGAACATCGCCTAAAAAAATCTCTCTCCCTCAGATGGAATCCCAAAGGCGTGAGCCCACCTTGGATGGAAGGAGAGGGAGATTTAGGAATAAGGAATTGGGAAAGAAATTGTAATAAAAATGTGTGCGGAGGAATGTAGTAGATATTGACAATGTAAGACGGGGGAAATTAAACGAACTACAGCACGAAATACAGCCAAGTCAGATCAACTTTATGGGGAAAATTATTTAAATAAAAGAAATTAAAAAAGATTGAAATTTTAGAAAAATGGGGAAACGTATAAAGAGAAGAGAAGTAAATTGGAAAACTAATGCTCGGAACTTGCTAATGGAAATGAACAAGGATACATAATTGCGTAGGAAAAGGAAGGGCTGTAAAAATTGGATTTGTTTAAAAGTGAATTAAGAAGAGTGGAGTGGAATTACTTAAAGAAAATATGGACAAGGGAATAAATTGATATTTTAACGGTGTTGTACAGGGACCAATGAGAAAATAATTCGAAATATGAAGAACATGATGGTGAAAAATAAAGCTAAAATTTATGATTGCTAAGGATACGAGTTTAAAAGAAGGAGGAAGTTTAAGGAGAAAGTTTAAAAAAATTATGAAGTTGGTAATATGTAATTTAGTATTCAGGAATGCAGCGAAACGAGCATCGGAAATGAATTTCGTTTTGAGAAAATGATTTTAAGAAATTAAAAATTCAAATTATCATCACTTTCTGTTAATTTTAGAGAATAAAAGAAAGAGACATTGCTATAATTGCAATCGTGAATTCAGATCATTAGAAATGTAACCCACGAATCTTTAGGCGTACGGAGGTAGGTCTCTGGGTAGTTTCGTTCAGGTAAGATTCTGACAGATATGTTTAAGGTAGGAAGGGTTAGAGGAGCGGAAGGAGCAAAGAAGGAACGAAAGGAGAGAGAAGGGAAGAAATGGTAAAGAGGGAGGAAGAAATTGATAGAGGGAAATAAGAGAAAGAGAGGGTATCGTCTGCGTGCCTCACTTCCTCGGTGGACACGCCCCCTCCTGGAAAAAGTTAAGGGAATAAAATAAACAGGGATGAGAAAAATGAGGAAGAAAAAGATTAAATAAAAAAGTTAAGGAACATCCGTGAGGATGAGATCCTTTCCGTCACGTTCTCTCTCCCACGCTCCCTCCTTCACCTCACTCGTGAGCGCTTTCTCAAACCTTTGCCCCTTTCACCTCTGCCGCCCCTTTCCCAGTCTCCACACGTCCCACTCCTCCCATTTTATCCCTCTCTCTCTTCATCCCTCAGCGCGCCAATATCTCTTCCCTTCAGCCCTCCCACATTTTTGTTTCTTCGCATTCCATTCGTCTATTCGTCTGTTACTTATTACCGCTCGCACGCGCGAGAATCTTTCCCCACTTAAGGCTTTTGCTATTCTTTCGTCACCCTCATTACCGAAGCCTTAAGTTCCTCTACAGATGGAGTATAATTCCACTTCGTTAGATGCCTCGTTTCTTCAATGCCCCGATTCTTTAGAGTTATTTAAAACGGGACTTTTGGGAGCGACCGAGCGAGTAGCACATCAGTCGGTGAACTGGTATTAATTCACCATTCGTTTAGCGAGGACCCGAAAACGAATTTAGAGCGTTAACTTTCTTTGCTCGTCGAATCCAGGATGTGTCACGTTCCCGGGAAATGACAAAAATATCGAAAAGATGACGGGAATGAAATTTGTTTTTATTTTTTACGGTATGTCATTAGCTGTAAAAGTGTTCCCGTTAGACGTACGGATGTAGGGAATTTTCCTGGATTTAAAGAGGTTGATTCATACAGTCATCGCTCGATGGAGAAGTGTATGCTTACGTGAGAGTTTAACTGATGCTTTCGGCCAGATTTTCTCGTTCGCTCTCAATAAACGCCGTTTTGATTGTAGGTAAAAACGTTTCGATTATCTCCGTCAAGGTTTAAGGTTAAAAGCTCCACAACATTCATCTATTTTTATCCATCAGCGTTTTTCGCCATCGGTATTCCGTCTATTTTTTTATCTTGTAATATCGATCAGGAAACAAGTCAGATTATTATTTATCATTAGTTATTGTTATTTATTTTTAGATCTCTAAACTCTTGTGTTATCTTTTATGTCTAATGCAGTCTTTCAATAAAAATAAAACGCCTATGCAACGCACGCTGGATAAATAAAGGGCATTTATCTTAGTTCCTTCGAGCTACTGGATACGGTTCACCAACTGAAAAAAAGTAAAACAGGATCAAGAAGAACGTCCATCTATTGAACTTTAATACCCGCACAATTTCGATTTATCATCTATGCTCAGAACATTCCCATTGTGGTTCCGGATTGAGTTCCCTTTCCATGAATTTTTATCTGCTTTACAAAGATCACATAAATCTTCTTCCCCCTCTTCATCCACCTCTATGCATCCCTATGAAACCGTCAAAGGACTCTTACTAATGCCTCATTCCATCGCCCTCCTCTATTTCTTCTTCACTCTTCACCTTCTCCAACTCCTTTACTTCTTCCATCCCATTTATTTCTTCCTCTTTCGGATTGCTCCTCCCCCTCGTTTCTCGTGTATGTGAAAGGAGAGAGAGGCATTTACCACACGAGAGAGATGGTCTGAGGGGGTAGTTTCATCCCCCTCTTACCTTGCTAACTCAGGGAGCACCCCAGTGGCGCCCGAAGGTATTCTGAGAGGAGGTGGAAACGAGGAGTCAGAAAAAGAAGTGTTTCTGGAGGATGAGCGTCGCCTTGCTTCGGTCTCAAGTTCGTTCATATCGCGGTTTTCGAAAGGGCTTATTGAAAAATTTTCGGTCGGATTTCTGAGGCTCTCGTTAGCGGAGATCAGACGCGAAGAATGAATGCTCCTTTCCACGAAAAGGATATTTCGAATGAGTATGGATACCTGAGCGAGGATGGCATTGGAGGGATTCTTTGAGAGTATGAGGCTGATTATTGAGAAAAGTATTCGTATTAAAGCTATAGGACTGAAATGAAGTTAAATGGTAATTTCATGATGAATATGAAGCTAATTCCGTCATTCTACATCTTTAATTACAGAATTTATTTAGAAATATTATTATAATGCTTTTGTATAAGCAAAAATGTGGATATATAATCGATATTCTTCCAATTGAACAGCTTGTTGAGCTGACTTTTCTACCTTCCATCTCCCTCACCAGCGTTTTGTGAGAGACATTTTGTCTTGCTCTCGGAGTGATACCGCTGGAAGAAGTTGAGAGTAATATTTGAATGAATTGGAAAGCAAATATATCACGACTTACAAAACAATACTACCAATGAAAAAATTGGGTCACGTGATAAAAGCGATGAAATAAACAGAAAGAATGATTTCATAATTTTTAAATATCTCATTAATTAACTAAAATGTTGCTTTTTCGATTTTATTTCCAAAGAACTGAGGATATAATATAATTAACCCCACACATAACATCAATATCACAAAAGACTGACTCTTAAAATTTAAAATAATATTTCATCTTAGATGTCTTAGTGCAGACATTTTCTTTCAGAGGGCTTTACCGCTTTTTCCTCGTATTTCCTAGACACAGAAGACATCAAAAATTATTTTATTCATATCCTGTTCATAGATTTCCCTTGCCGAATTTGGCATATAGAATAAGAAAGTATATGTAAATGTTATATATAGATGATGTACCCAATTAACGGCATTATTTTTAAGAAATGCCACAAGGAAATTAGGGAGGTAATTATAAAGTTCCTCGGCAACTGAAATTAAGTAACATGTAAATAAAAATTTTGCATTTTGCAAGGAAATGTATGCTAATGAAGAAAATTGCCTTTGAAAGGAATTCGTAACTATGATAGAAATAATATACCAATTTAATTCAAGGGAAGTCTTTTCACAACTTCAATGGTTTCCCTTTGGATTTTTGGTGATTTTAAAATCAAAAGATGGTCTAATATCATGTGCTTTGAGTACGCTCCCTACTCATATTTCGTCATCTTCATTAATATCTTAGTGAATTTTCTACGAAATGATGAATAGCTGTTCCTGGAAACTGAGGTTCAAACTCATCAACGTCTTGTTCTTTCTGGAAATTTGCCCTCCCTTTCCCCAAATTGTTGATTGAATATAATTTGCCGAAGTTTCTTAAAGATAAAATCATCTTCTTCGAATATTTCATCGTCTTTGGTGAGTAATTTACCTCCCGAATTCTAAAAAAATTCGGTGGAAACATAAAAATTTATGGGCGATGAATATAAAATTTCCCCGTTAAATAACCAGTTTCACTTTAGAAAGAAGTTTTTCCTCGCACAGAAATTGATTACGCACGACTGCATTTCATGAAACATCGGTGAATAGCACTCCCACTCGTAGTGTTCATAGCGATGGAATTAATTTTTCCGCATGCAATTAAAACAAGAGATGCGTGAGGCCTTTCGAAAAACATTCGAACTCGAAATAAATTAAGCATTACTATCTAACCTCGGTTATTTTCATTCAGCATTCGATTTTGAAAGGCATGAGGAGGTCTGGAAGGATGGTCGACGTTTCAAAAGGAGGGCGAGGGAGAATTTCCCGTAATTAGAGATTCTTTCACGACATTAAACACGACATTTCGAATATATTCAACTGCTCCTCCAAACGGTACTCCTGCACTCCACTACATCCTGCTTTGCTTTTCTCCACATCTCTCTTCGCCTCTTGTGTGTGTCTCCCTCTCCTTCACCTTTTTACCCTTTTCCCCCTTAACTCTCTCAACCCCTTCGTCCCTCATTCCTCCCCTCAGCTACCGAAATATTAATGCACTGCTCCCCCACTTTTTCCCTTTCATGTCAACGCTCTTATCCTACTTCTTCCTTTCCTCATTTTACTTTACATATTCAGACCATCTACGTGTGTTCCTACATCAGCCCTGCGCAATACGACAGCGCATCTCACTACGATACATTTCGCAGCAGTCTGTCTCCAGAGTCACCCTTTTATTTTTGGTACTTTCCAGTCTGTCTTTCAGTTTATAACGTTATTAAAAAATTTTGACTCCTTCGTTTCGATTTTCGTGGCTCCATTTAGTGTTACATTGTTTCCTCAAAACGAGGTCATGCCAAATGAATCGGAACATACACCGACTACGGCGAAACTCGAAAAAATTAGGAAGCAATATTGTCGCTAAATATTAAATAAGTGGAAAAGTAAAGCTCATTATCCGATCGACGGGCTTTGCATACTTTATTTACGTTCTGCTTCATTTAATTTGTAAAAGTTTCACGTCGCTGGGATTTTCGAATAGTGGTTTCAATACTAAAAATAATGAATTTCGCATGTGTGGGTGTGGCATGCGTCGTTCGAATCGTAAAATGTAAATTATCCGATTTAATTTTAATAAATTCAATATTATTCGGTGAATGATAAATTAAACTAGATATGCAATAAAACTGCATATTTTATGATGCTGATAATTTTATTGGCCAAAAAAAATACTAACGGAAAAAATCGTGAGATTTATTTCCCTTTTTCACGGATCTATGATATTTCAAACGTGTATGAATATTTAATAAGCCAAAAATTGTGAAGGCTTACGAAGGCGCGATCTAAATTAGCATTTGCATTTATCGCTCAATCAATGACCATTCAGCGGCCTTTTTTCCTCTCATATTTATCCCCATACATCAACAGCAATCGGCGACCTATCTTCTCCTGGTTTCCAGTCACATCTATCCCTACGCGATACGCAACCCGCTTAACCAAGGTCCACTACTCTTCTCACCTCTCTTTATGCATACATTTCCCTCTTTCACCCTCTCTCCCCACCATCCCTCCTTCTCTCACAAATTCTCTCTCTCTCTTACCCACCTACGCATTCATTCAGCATCCCAAACCAGCCACTGCTTCTAAAACCCTCTCGCTACCGTTTCTTCCCTCTTCCTAATAAATGCAAATCCGGTCTATTGCCTATAGCAACGCTGAGAGCGTGGGGGTTGCGGGTTTCTGGTAAATGGGAGTATGGCTACGGAAGAGATGGTTTATTTCATTCGGAGTATGGTTCGCTTGCAAGGCTGCTCGGGAGAAAAGGATAAATAAAATGAGATAGGGCTTGGTGAATGAGCGAGAGAGGTGATACAGACTCGAGGTATTTTTGAGAAAGGAGATTAGAAAGAAAAATAGATCAGAGAGAGTATGAAGAGGTTTGCGAGTATTGAGTAAGGCGAGTAGAGAATAGCGTATGATTGAGCAAATGGGATGAGTAGTGTAAGTGAGGGAGGAGTGGAAAGAGGAGGACTTCAATAGTATGGTAAGCGAGTAACGTGGCGATTGAATTGAATGGTGGTGATTCTTGAGCGCAAATTACCCTACACTCTGAGGCGCATGTTCCGAAGATTTGCAGCGTCCGTAATTGTGGACAGGAGGGTCGAATGGTAATGATATCCACGTTAGACGTCAAAGAGACGTTGATAAATGGAGATTAGCTCGAGAATCATGAGCAGAGGGTTCCCATTTCCTACTCACTTTTCGTATTTTTGTGATAAGAATAATTCAACGGATCCACGAAGGGAATATCATACGAAGTGGCTGAAAATGAGGAGTGTGATTCATTTTTACGCGGCTATCTATATGGAAATGAATGAATCAGGGGCGTACCTGGAGCTTACTTATGGGGGATTAAAGTTTTAGGGAAAACCATACTCCGAATATAACATATACAATGAATACTTAAATCGTAGGAGGCAAATTAATTAACCGAATTCTAGTATGTTCATTTGAGTATAATGTAATTAAATCGACGACGTGAAATCGGGGCATTCAGGGATATGGTATCGCTTCAATCAAAGTTTTGTTATCGTTTCATGATGATTGAAGGATTTCTCAATTAGTTCACAAATTACATGTCAGTGCTTTTCTATTAAAAAAAGGAATGCATTTTTATAATATCTGAAATGATAGGTCGTTAGTGGCAATAAGTTAGTAATTTTATGATAGGCTGTCAAAAACTTGGGCGGATGAGACTCTGAAATCCGAACATATACACTTTACGGAAGTCAGTCACGCAACAGAATACTTCTCCGACAACCTTAGCGCTTCGAATATTTCTTTTTCTTCAATTTGCGGGAAGATTCTCACCACGAAGTTTGTACGCCGCGAGATAACGCAATGCTTAAGAGGTAATGAAATATCCGAAACTTGGGTCATCCGGAGTCATACCTTGTTCGCCTACCTACTTGGGGGAATTAAAATTACCACGGCAGCCAAAGGCTCCTAGAATGTTTTGATTACAATCTATCTCTCCGAGGATAGGAACTGATGGGAGGAACGGAGCCGTGTTCATCTTCACCTCCCACCGTCACCTCCTGCACTAGCCTCACGCAAACTCTCCCCATCACCAACACGTCCCCACCCCTTTTCTCATTGGTATTCAATGGTAATACCTTACCTGCGAGCCGCGCGTACTAATTACGACGGGTTCCTCCCCTCTCTCAGACACGAATCCCTTCACGCCCCCCTCTCCTTCGACACTCAAACCAATTCCTCTTTATACCTCCGTTCCATTGGTTTCCCAAAGACTCCACTCATTATATCCAGAAAACGAACTCCTTTTGCTCGTGCTTTATTTATCTTTTTTATTTTCACTCACTGCTCTTGCCGTCTCATTATATTCTCGGAACCTTTAAGGAGCGCTCATTCCCTTCGATCCTTTCCGGAGGAGCGTCTCGTTTGGAGATTTTTATTCTGTTTAGGAAGGGCAAACCGTCTTCTTTTATTCTCGATATCTTCATTATATGGTAGCTATTTACATTCCCATTGGAGAGTATAATGCCTTTTTTTAACCTACCGAAAGAACTGAATTCCGAATGTTTCGAGCACTGTTTCTCGTTGCCGACGTTGTGATCGCCGTCAAGTGCTGTGTTAAAGTGGCGAAACCACGGTAATGATCTCAAGAATTGGTACAAGGGCCGATTGCCATCAAGATTTAAGTGTGTAGACATGCGAGATTGAAAATGATTTGCCAGGGAACACCTGACTTATTATCTACGTAAAATAAAGCTTTTCCATTCATACTTTACGCATTTCCGTGATGAGGACGAATAAATAATACGATTTCAAGCAGGACTTAAAATTCAATTTTATTAACTATATGGCTATTAATAAGACTGGAGAGAAGGAAAATGATCTCGGTGTATTCTTAATTGGAATATATCCTTTTCGATATGCTATCCTTTGAGGATAAATCTGCATTTTGCTCCTTAGTTCATCGAATACAAATACAAGCCTCTTTAACTAGGTATATTATAAAAAAAATATTCCAGTGGTTATTAAATTCGACGGATACTCGCATTATCTTTGAAAGGTTCTTGTTGCCTTCCACATCTAGACACTTGTCCAAGATCTTCCCTTAAATGGAAACCTAGTTAATCATATTGGTATCCAGTAAATTTAAAGTAATTCTTGCTCATCAATCACACTCCCTTCTCCCTTCAAATATCGCGATATCCGGGTTGATTTTCCAAAAATACCCACTCGTACGCTTTATCTTCTTACGGAAGTGTTCTCTCCTGGAAACGTGCAACTATCTTCATTTTTTCAAGAGTATCTCGTTCCATACCCTTTAAAGCACAAACATAACTCGATTCAGTTCGTTTCATCACCCTTCGAAGCACTCCTCCCACTTTTCTCATTTTTCACGGGTTACATCAGCTTCACACGACCTCTCCCCTTCCGCCAACGAGAGAATTCGCAAAAAGAATTAAGCTGCCCCTTGGGTTCTCGTGCCACGGGTTTCACTACAGGCATTGAGGACGGTAAGTCTCAGGGGACGCTCGTTTGGGAGGGAGAAGATGGGAAACGATGCGCGTAAATGAACCGGGTGTATAATTCATCCAGACGAGACCCGTTTTCGCGTCTTGCGTGGCGATGTTGACCCGCGACCCCTTATAATTGGCCGTATGGATTGCGCATTCCATACGGCGGACCATCCAATATAACGGACACCGCGCACGCTGTTCGAGGTAATTACCGAAAGCAGTAACCACGTCGTTATTGGAGGCAGCTATGCAAAAAATCATGCTTAATCACCAAATGAAAATTTTTCGGTTCAAATTTTCATTCGCAAGGTGACCTTTGGAAGTCTTTCTATATTTTGGATTTTGATCTGCAATCGCAAGTCTATTATGGATGGTTTACCCCTATTTTCAGTCAAATCTAACCAAAAGAATTAATGAAACGTTCCTCAAGTTACATCCAAGACGCTGATTCAACACTCAACTGAAAATAATAACGACTGACAGATGAACGGTGGTGTAGAAAATTAATTTCGGCAGAGGTTTCTCCAAAACACGCTCAAAGAGGATGCCGCGAGGTAAATATGACGCAAGGGATGAAAAAATAAACTAATGACGTATCAATTTTACCCCTTTACAAGCCGAACTCATAATTGGCGAAAGGGGGATCTCGGGATTGACCGAATGGAATGGGGAAAGATTTATATCTTACAGGGAAAACAGTTCCATTAGCTGCCATCTTGTAAACAGCCCGAGGGGCGGTTGCCGAATTGAGCAATTACCGATCGAAACTAACCGATCGCTTTGTGGGCCGTTGCGAATATTTCAATCCAAAATATGACCTTCAGATTGGAGATAGCAATATATTTGCGGGAACGGAAGCTGTTTCGTTTAAAAATAGTCGTTCAGTGTTACTGGAGAGACGATGATGGTCCACATTTTTAGCTTTATATGTCCTTTTTCAAGATCTACGAAGGAAGTGATTATGTGAATTACAGTAGGAAATTTTTATGGGCAGAAAATGGTAATGTCTCTCGAATTAAATTTCAGATAAGCTACTCGTCGAGAGTTCGGTTTTAAGAATAAATGAAGTAATTTAGATGACTACTCACAATCTCGCATTTTTTATGGTAGTAATAAATTAATTTTTAAAATTTTCATACTCATTTTTCTCTTTTTCTTTCTTTACAGGTAAGGAAACATATTGTTTTCCGGATGACCGTACCAATTTGGCGGAATACGTCTATCGAGGTATATAGTTTAAGATAATATCTACCTACATAAAATATAAAATGCTGTCCTTTTTTCCTCACATTTTCCTTCGGGTTGCTTTTATTTTGTTGTCATCCCCTCCAATATCCTTTTCGTCGTGTAAAATATGCATAAACCAGATTAAAGTTAATTCATTAAATCACCCAACCTCCAATTTCGATAAATGGATTGAGATAAAAGATGAGCCGATTTTCAAATGATAATTAAGGAGCCATTTCGCAATTAAAAGGAATAAAAATCTAAACTGTAATTACCTCTTCAAAAATTTTCGTAAATAGGACCAGATATTCCGGAAAAAATACAGCGTGGATTGGATGATTGATCACACTTCATCCAATCGCTCGTTAATTATATCTCCCTATTTTACCCATTCCCCGACTCCTCCCCTTGTAATTCTTTCCACTCAGCTAAGTTGAGAGATTTCCCTCTCCGTTCAGTTGGGAGGCATTTTTATTCGTTCGATGAGCTTCTACCGCCCATTCAGCCGCTATCCTCTCAACACTGGCTTCTTCTTTTCCATTCCTCTTCCTTCCCAACAAGCCTTGCTCCCGTCTCACTTATTCGTTTTTCGATCCAATTTAATTCTCAATCTTGCTAGAGGAGGATGGCAATAGGAAATGGATTTTATTCTATTAGCTATTTTTATAGCAATAATAAAGTTAGGACTTCGTTAATCAATTTCCGGGTATGAAAATCAAATTGATGGAACTGGATGGATGCTATACGAGGATTGAAGTTTCCATTTTAGTTACCTCGTTATAGGAAATTTTCAATATGAACTTACTTAGGTTTTATTACTTGTGTTTTAAAGGTAGTACATAGGTCTCTGTGATCAATATTATAATTTAATTTTAGTAAACTTTTCGAAGATCTATCGTATTGTTGAAAGTGCTTCGGCAGCTGAGGTGATTTCGCCCAAGGGCTCACATCGGGAATATATCTCGGGACCGCTTTCACAAAAGGCGAACGCGACTGGCCTAGCAGAGACTTTCTTTGGTAAAATATCTTGACTTCTTAATAAATAATTCTACCCTTATGATGATTAAAAGATGACTGATACTGGAAAATGATTTATCCAAACATGCGATTAATGAAATACATTATATATTACCATACAATACCATAACAGATAATTCTACTCAGAAAATGCAAAACTTAATTACTCCTCTCAGTTTCTATATATTTCGCAACCATCCCATTAGTACCGCTTCTGAAACAATGTTGTCTTATAACATAGATACTATCTGTATTTTCTATTTCAAAATATTCATCTGTACCATTATTTTTGGAAAAATGTTTTTATTACTTATTCGATATACTGTCGATAAAAACCTAGGCGAAGCGGAAAAGATCTCATAGGAGGCACTGCGACGTTCTGGAAGCTTACTCTGCGATTAAAATCTACCACTTCAATGGGCTCCGCGTAATCTGTAACTATTTCAGAAACACGCAGTATCCATTATTTCTAATCATCCAATCTCGTCTCTCATTTCAAATCTCCAACTGCTCCTTTACCTTTCCTCCTTTCATCCCTTCGACTTCCGTTGAATTTCTCCATCTTCGCAGCCCCCAAACCATCGGGTCCTGCTTCCTCCTCTTCATCTTCTAATTAATCCTTTTGAAAAAGAGTAGAATTTAATTAACTCGGTCGGGTCGCAGCGGATTGAGGAAGTGGAGGGGATTTGGATGAGGAGTTGGTTCGAACAGTGCTTTTCGTTCGAGTGGTTTGAGGGAAAGGAAGGCATTACATCGCTGCTTCTTCAGTTTTCTATTTCTCACGCTCACCTCTCCAAACTCTGCCTATTCTTCTCCATTTGAATATTCCCTTCTCTTATCCGTTCCTACCAACTGACGCACGGCGTTCTTATTGTTTTTGAATCAGTTGTTCTCGGATTTATTTTCTCTTTGCTCCGTTTGCTTCCACGCAAAAGAGTCTGATTTTTATTAAATAAGCCATTGAGACAATTCGGGAGATTCTGGAGAAAAAGATATCTTTTGCGAGGCCGGAAAATTAAAAGAGACTGTAATGCAGCCGGAATGTTTCAAACTCAAAAATAGAGATGCATCCCTTCGTTAAGGAAAAATGAATTAATGCTCCAAAAATGCTCATATCATCCCTTTAGAATGATAGAAATTTCATAAGCATTTAAATTGGAAACGGAAAAGTATACACTTCCGTTGATATCCACTCCATATGGAAACTCATATAAAATCAGTCAAAGCCGAATCAACGAATTCGGCAAAAAACGAACGGGAATCTCCGTAAAAGAATCGGGACGAGCAAAATCCCGTCTTGGCTTCGAATGAAGATCACCCACGTTATTGAAGAATTCATCCCAACGTATCTCACGGGATTCAATTTGCTACGCCGACGCGAGGAAAAAATCTCGTCATGGCCTCAGTTTTTCCCATTACGCGGAAGAAAGAGATGTTCTTCTTTCAATAGATAGAGACAGTTGGAGAAGACGGAGAAATTCCGATTGGGCATTACGATGTAAGATTAAATTACTGGTTAGACGAAAAGGATGCCATAGGTGTCGTCTGAGATTTAAAAATAGGAAGTGTCCGTAGAAAGGAGATTAACCGAGAAAGGGCATAGAGCAGGAAAAGCTTGGGATGTGACTAAGGCGAAAATCTAGTGGATTCTGAAAGGAAAGCCTAGGACCGAAATTAAGAGATTAGACGAATGAACTTGGATTACGTATCGTTGGACTAGCTGTAAAGAACTTGAACTGACACAGTATTGTGAGCAGCACAAATAATACAACTAGAATATAATGTAGCAGTATGTATAAAAACATGAAAGGTTTAGGGTATCGATAAGGATGTTTTCGGAAAAATAAGCTAGTTTTTGTTTTTCGTTTATTACTTTTATGTCATTTTTCAATAATTAATACTTTGATGGTGAAAAAGTGGCTATTAATTCAGCATAAAATTTATTCTCTCATCGATTTTGTTAGGTCGTCGAATGGTCATATATTTTGATAGAGAGTTATAAAATATGTATGAACATACTTTATATTAATATTCGAAGTGAGGCTACGAAGTATGCGATTGAATATTCAAAATTGGCCAGTGCTTTGGCTCTCATTTATTACATTCCGAATCCGAATATCCAACGTTGGGCACTGTCATGTTTTACTTTTCAATAAAATTCTCCATTCCCTTTGGCTAGAGAATAGAGGAACGGAAACAACACACCGAAAGACCCAAGAATAAGCTTTAATAAGATGGGAAGGAAACTTCTAAAGCCGGTTGCGGCACCTAATAATTGGGTCTAGTAATTAAGTTAGGGACTACGGAAAGTGTATGCAAGTAAGGGGGAAAATCATCTCTCTATCTCAACTGGATTCATCCTTTGGCGAGGATTTCGAGAAAGGGAATTAAAGAAGCCGAATCGCATCGTCACACCTGAACGAGGAAATGGGATAATGGGGGTGTGCTTTCCTAATTCGCGGGGCTCTGCAGCGTGTTGAGGAAAGAAATATGAAGGGGTGGAAGGAATCGTAATGGGATTTGGATTCTCCACTTTGATGAAAAAGGAGTTTGGTTCGTATCGGGAATTTGAGGAGATGCTGAATCACATCGAGATGCTCTGCGGCGTGAACTTCTCTCTGAAGAGAACAGGAATTCTCTTCGATGATATGTAAATCTAATCCGAATGCATTATTCATAAAACAACAACTTGTGCGGTAAATTCGCTACTTCCATAGCTGCAGGTAACGTTTATCCATCGGATTACCAATAGTTTTCCAAATTTTTTTCTTACCTTTCGGTTTTTGTTAAAGTTGGAGCATAATACAAGCTCAATAGACGCTTACGTACCCATTCAATGGTTTCCTGTCCAATATTTCTTTTATCATGCAGTTGTTATTTCAATTATAAAGTAAAACCGGAAAATCTACATGTAATTTTGAGGCGTTATCCTTGTTTGTAAATCGTCAGCGAGTAGAAACACATCGGTGTTTCTTGGTAATTCGGCAATAAATTCCATTCCCGTCAACGAAACGCTCCGTGGAAACCCATAGTGGGTGGCTGCGCATAAACGTCGTAAAAAGTGCATCCTTTCCTTCCCACCTATTATAAAGCAGTAAAAAAGGGAACAAAAATGTTCAACCTTTACCTTCGTGGTGTTAGTTAGTACTTTTTTACGAGCACCACGTGTTTATATTTGGGGTTTCTTAACCGTCGTCTTATTGTCGTGAATCAGCCGAATGTGTCGTCCCATTTCCTATGCAGCTCGCATGACTGGTAGCACCTTTCTCCAAACACCGCGACACTCGACCCTGCCTCCCAATTTTATCTCGCGCCGCCTCCCACACTTTCCATTCTTCCTGCGGTGAATCAACCGTTCTCTGCTTACCCTCTAAATTGTTCCTTCTTGGTTTCCTTTTTCCAGCGTCATTTCATCCTCATCGCGGGCACGTCACATCAAGTGAACCGCTCCTTCACACGCTTCCTCTTTCTCACAATATCAATTCATTCCTATCAGCGTCAACTCCCTCGCGCCTTTTCTTTCCAAGTTAAACAATCAACTGCCTTCCCCTTTTGGTATTCTATGCGTACCAGTGGTACCCAACCACCTGTTCACGGTCCACATAAGGAATTCAAGAAGTATTTCGTTCGAGAGTGAGTCATGTCCATTCTACTATACTTTCATACGATTTGGCCAATTTTACGGTAACGTGAAAAACCAATATACAATGTTGTTAGAATTATTCTTCGGCATTCATCTTTATTAATTTCTGTTCATCAAACCCATCCGATTAAAACTACTGTTTTTGTTTGAATTTAGAATTCTGTAGGTTAGAAATAACATGGATAAAAATTTAAAATACGTCATCTGCATTATTTGCACTCTAAATAAATGATGGTCGGTCTTAATTTTACGTGTAATTATCATATTTTCGTTCGGGATAGATACAGCGGCTCCTTTTTTCATGCCAACATTTTACTAATGCGTTAAAGAAGCTGCAACACTTACTTGTGGGGAGATCACGCAATGCGTTATAACACAGCTTTCGACTTTGGTATCCATTCTGTCCACATATGTCCTTTGACATTCCTGAAAGGTTTGAACTCAACTTTCGTCACGCTTCTTCAATCTGAGTCATTTTCCTATCCTTGAGCTTCCTTCCTCAATTTTCCTCTTAGCAGAACTTTCCCTCTGCCACCGTGCTCAGCTGAAATTCCCTCCTTCCGTCCCCTAAAACTCGCCTCCAAATCACCTTGCTCCATCCACCCACATCCTCACAGCGTCCGTAAACCACGTGTAGAGAGACGAGATGCCAGCTCCATTGTTATGCAACGCGGATCGCGAGTAACTTCCGGCGACCCACGGAAATACACAGGAATACCGTCATCTCCTGTCCTCTCTCTGCCAACCTACCACCCATCAAAAGACCTCCACCATCACCTCCCGGCACTAACCCTAGGTAAGAACCAACGCCTCCACATATATTCATCAGACTCTTCACAAAAGAGGTGCACGTCTCCGGATTGAAAATATAAGGAAAATGTCTAAGTACAAATGGTTGTTTCCTCTTCCTTGAAGGACTCCTTACCTTATATGCGCCTTGTTCTCCGAGAAAGATTTCATCTTATTTTTCCGCTCGTATATACCGAGGCCGGGAGCGCCTTCGTTTGTCTTTGTGCGCAGCGGCTCTCGTGATGATGGTCGAGAGCGGATCGCCTAAGGGTGGAAAGGGGGAGGAAAGTAACTCTATGAGGGAAGTACTTTCTTCATTTCTGCGTTCTCTCAAAGGTCTCTTGACCTGCATCTCCAGGAATGCGAAGAGGTTTTCCCGCTCTCGTCTAGACTCTGCACCATTTCGTCACTCGTTAGGCGGAATTAACTCCGGCGATATTACTTTTTCAAGTTTTTAGAGCGGGTTCATTAAAAATCCGAGAGACGCATAATTACGAGAATCTCTTTTGCGATAAGCCAGCTTTCTACTTCGTTTAATATTTTTAGAGTCATCAAATCGAATGTTTCTTGAATCGCCGATCGCACTTAAGTTTTAATAAGAAGGTTGGAGACACTCGAGGAAGGAAATGCATACACACACGTGAAGTCACTCTTTAATAGGTTTATTAATAAACACCCTCCCTCGGTGATAATCGACTCTAAAATTTATGGCGCTAAATTCTCTGGAAGCGATTTATCTTATTCATTCACAGGTACTTCGAATGAAGATTCGTAAACATGAGGGTTTGATAGGGAGCTATGGGATTCGAATATGAATTGATGCTGATGCTCCTTTGCTGCCACGAATTTAAATGTGGGAAATACCGTCTTAATAGTTTGATTCAATCTATCGATTTCGAAAGTTCTATCATCCTACATCTATGGGGTTGGTTTCCGACACCAGTATTCTTCAATGTTTGTTCTATTGGTTGCCCTTACTTCATTCATGCCCCTTTATTGCCAAGGTTGCTCTTATAGGGTGATTCTCTACGCAATTCTCATCAAAGTTCATCTCTGGCTTTACTTTCTGACTGTTCCATATGTTTATGTGGTCAATTCAATATTCGTTTTGTGATTTTCATCAAATTCATTATTTATCCACTCAACTCAATTATCATTCCTAAAATTAGTTTCCTTTCTTTAATGATTTGCTCTGATCTGTAACCACCGTTCAGTAATAAATGGACAGATGACTATTTCATTTATTCACGTTATGGAGTCCTACCACAAGGTCGTCCCTGAAACGATTGATAATAATTTGTAAACGTTTCTGTTGTGCCTTCTTCTTCATGAGATTTGATGTCTGAATTCTGTTTTTACAAATACTCAAATTTTATAAGATCTTTCTTCCAGCTTACATGTTAATTATTATATTTGCTTAGTTTGTCTAGTTTTCATTCTCCTTACCTTTACACGTTTTTTTTTCTGTATCTCCATGTTGAATGATTTCCCATTGATCTTAAATTTCCATATTTTCTGTTCCATCTTCTAGAGTGATGTTGTAATAGTATGATTGTTTATGATGAATAATTGCTGTTTTTTGTTGCATTTAAACCCGAAATAGGTGGGAAGATACCTATGTATGGAATCTATTGCAAGGCAAAATATGATAATGATAAACTACACGTATACAAACTATGAAAAACTACACCTACACCTTTCTACTATAGGTGCAGCCCCTAAAGAATCGATACAATGAGTCTTAATCCTCCCTTCGTGTCATAAACTGCACCTTATTGAAGACGATCTACAGTTACATAAAACATTCTTAGCCTTCCTTCCTCTGTCAAGGTTCACGCTATCGGAAAGTGTATTCATTGCTTTCTGTCCGCGCTAACGATTGAGTTGTTTATTGATCGTTTCTAAGTTTAAACCTTCCCTCTTCTCTCCTTTTTATTGACTGACCCGTAACTTAGCTACGTTGCCTGCGTTTCCGTTTTAAGGAAACCATTATACTATTCCAGTCATTCAGCTTTGGAATTTACAGGGAATAGCTCACGCTCTTTCGAAAGCGAATCGTAACTAACTAAAGCCTCACATGGGCATCTAAAGGTCGGATATTTCGTGTTAACACGTGCTTTCAGAGAAATATTTTCAGACTGGGGGATGTTTAAGTTAAATATTGAAGCTACAGGATATATTACAGTAATAACAAAGAAAATTAAACTATTAAATGAGGATTTACGTAGGAATCGAATCTAAATTCTATATAATCTCTCTATTTAAATCTATCTTTTCAATATCCATGTAGAAAAAAGTTAATTTGAGTGTTTAACGTCTTAAAGGATTATTCTGGGAATTTTCTATACCTCGGAAGATATTTCAGGCTGGAATACTGGCATTTTAGATTCCCTTGGAGTTTTTCTTATTGAAAAACTCTTAGGTAAGGAATATATTAGCACCCAAAAATGAAAATGTTTCCAAAAAGTAAAATCCTTGATTCGCCGATAGATTTGATAGCATAGTCATCCAAGGAATTAAATATGAAAGATACGCAACAACGTAAGATCCCAACCTCATCGCTTACGAAGAGACCGCTTCTTTACGAAAACACTCGGTGAAAGGAACATGAAGAAAAAGAGATTTAAGCAGCATAGGGATTTGTTCATTATCCTTACCTTACCCCTTCAACTCCAATCACACCAACACATTCACCCCTTAATTCCCTCCTTTTCGCAGAAGGGGAGGGAATGAGACCGCCCTCCTAATACCCTCTCACACCGCTAATCCTTAGCCAGACTCGCGAACCCTTCCCGCAGAACATTGTCTCATTCCACGGCAATCCCTTCAAACTCCCTCCCGAGCATTCATCTCTCCTGTATCCTTCCCAACGAAAACCATCCTCTCAAAGGCATTGATCCCTTCCCATTGTTGCCTGTCTTCAGCGGTATTCTTTTCCGAATGCAACGGTCGTTCCCTTTTCCATTACTCTATGTCCACACCATTTAATTCTCATAAAGGGAAAGATACCCATAAATCGGGTTATTTTTCCCATTCCTTCGGTTCGAGGGAAATAAAATGGTTCAAGGGTGTAAAAGAATCGAAATGACATGGGAGGGGAGAAGGCTGATGATTAATACCACATAACGCCTTGGAATGCGAACATTTTCTGAAGAAACGCCTTGTTCATTGCTGCAGCGAGACCGGCGAAGAATGCCCATTGAAATGCTATGGCGGAGAAAATCGTCGTCAACATTCTTATTATTTCGATCGAGCCAACCGTATCTTCAAGTTTCTGCAAATTCCCAGACTCCATTTCTCTGGCAGACTTATTTTTCCAATCAATTAACTTATTCCTATCCGAAGTGGGAATGATACGAAACAAAGGAATTGTTCGGGAAATGAAGTGAAAGAACTTCTGTTGACGCTGAAAACGTACTAAATCCCGGGAAATGGGCTAAGCAAAAATAAAATGCGAAATTGATCCGCTCGAAAGAGGTCGTTCGGTTCACTCTCGATTTAATCCAAAATTCGTGATTGGGAATGAATTTCGCAACTTGAACGCGATGTTGTTCCAATCAAATTCTTTCCCCACTCCTTTCCGTTCGTTTACGATGGAACGCATTTCACCCCACGGAAAAGCCCATCCTTTTAAGCCTTCTTCGGGAAATTGGTTCAAGAACATTTGATTCTCATCTCCCTCCCAAAAACCGCCAGAAAAAAACTGCTCCCCTTTTTCTGCAGAAAGCAATACTTCCGCAATCTTCTTCTTCCTTCACGGTTTCTTAGCTTTCCCCTCCTCTCCTCTCGTTCTCTAAGCGATTCTTCCCTTTCCGCCCAATAACACTCTCGTGTGCTTTAATCCCCAATGAGAATTAACACGGGGTTCTAAGAAGAGAGCGGTGGATTATGGGATTGAGACGGGTGCGGTCGGGAAGGGGATTTTATTAGAGAAGTGATTCGCTATCCTTTCAACATGAGAGAGGGGAGGTGGCAACTACTATATTGTATTAAACCGCTGAAAACCTAGATTGGAAGAATCTGGTCTGAACCTACGAGATTTAAGCAGGAATGCTTTCTCCTTATTTCCTCTATGCATAGAAGATGAGAGGCAGATAATATGCAAAGATACTATTTTGAATTTCAAACTTGGAGCTAGAATATCCATTTACGTTATTAATTTCACGGAAAGTATTTCTTCATCCAAATACCACCCTTTTGTGTATCACTTAATAACGAAACGTTTCATAAAAAATCTTCTAAATGTATTATAAGATAATCGTGGTTATAAAATACAGCAATTAATAATCTTTAACAGTTTTTAAACTATCAAAAGTTAATGAACTCTCGTTTGGCTTAACTGTCTTTAATTACATGCTTTTGTTGCACGTAAAATAATAATGAACAATCTTGATATTGAAAATTAATTTTATTAGCGAGTGATATACAAGAATATCGTATGAATGGGAATATGCTAATTCCTAACTAGTCGTTTGAAAAAAATTAACGATTAAAATATTAGTGATATAGTTGCAGGAATTTAGTTTACAATAAAAGGATAACAATTATCATCACTTTCCTTGTAATATCCCTAGCGAATATAATGTGAGACTACTTTTATTGGAACAATTAGCTGTTAATTTTATAAATTGATTGTCGTCGGTAGGAAAAACCGCTGAGTCACAGGCACAGAAAATCCGTCGCTTCAATCGGGAATTTGGCAGTTTTCCATTATAGCTTTATTGATAGGAATTGCTGCATTTCGATCAAAATTGACTCATCGGACAAATGAATCTCCTCATCACTGCCACTTTGCTTCTAAAACTGTCGCCACTGAGAGAGATAAAATTTTTTATTTACTATCATTTTGCGAACACTTCTCTTTCCATCATATATTCATTAACAAGAGAACTTCTCAACTTAACTCATGCCTTGTTCAACGCGCGGAACAAATCAGTCGTTATTGAATACGAAATTGCTTTATAAGGCTTAACATTTCTAGACCTATATTTTGTCAACCGTCAATGTTAATCCCGTCGTAGGATTTATGTAGAGATTAATCACAAATCACTGCACTCATACAGTGGATTGGAGTCTGCTGTTTTGTTTTTCTGCTTCCAAACTTGCTCATTGTGTCGTGCGCTATCTTCTCCCAACGTCCAGTCGCACTGCTTTAAAACCCGCTGTTGGACTCATCTCTCGGTGGGTCCGCTTCCAAGTAATCACCCTAATGACCGACTTGGAAAAGCCGGACGGAAGCGCCCGATCTCTCTTCTCATCCATCTCACGTCTCATACTTCTTGCTTATATTTTTATCTCTTATCCCACTTTATGCTCATCAGCTTAATCTCTTTAAATTTCTCTTTTCCTCTCTAAATCCTTGATTATCCTCTCATCCCCTCACTCTTTTAAATATCTTTCTGCGTTATGTACTCTATTTTCGACTTTAACGTGAAATAGAGAATTTGTGACAACTATCCAGAGCTCTTGAATAGAAAATATTCTATTTGTATCGACTCGTGATTTCACCTTCAGACTTAATTTTGTTGAAATATAGGTCAATTTAATTTTTCTTGTCCTAAAAGAGGCGCGTGCATGTGTTCTATTCATCAAATTTCGTGTTTTCCTTTTTTCTTTCCATACCTCTCTCCTTTAGAATGTCTCACATTTTCTCTTCCAGATTGTGAATTTTGAATTTCATATTTCCATTCCGAACCTGTTTATTTTATATGTTGTATGTTTATGACACCTCTTCAATTACTTTTCGCATGCGCACGAGTGGCATGTTTTTTAATCATTTTATCGTTGGATACGCTTTTGAAATCAATGCATGCACGTGTGTTCATCAACGCAAAATAAAGCAAGAGAAAAATAATCCACTTAAATTAGAACTTTATAACTGGGAAATGTATAAAATGACTACGTGGAAACCTGAATGCAGATATGTACGATAAAATATCGGAATTAATTTCCAAAGGAAAAATAACTTATTTCCTAAGATACGCTTTGGAAACCACTCGACTAGGTTGATTTCTGAGTATGAATGCATGTAATTGCATTCACATCTATCATTACTGTATAATACATTTTGTTGATCTATCTATATTGCATTTATGTAATTTTATAAATTTCCTGTAAAAAATATTTTGTTAGTTCCAATGACATGTGTAATGGACAGCGAAGCATATTCTTCATGCTTAATTCTGCAATAAATACAGCGATTATCAAAATATTGACTATGCGTATCTCAGAATAGTGAAATAGCTTTGAGAATTTAATTTTTTAGAAATTAAACATTATTTAAAGCTAAATACAGCTTAATTCTCTTCCTTCATTCGAAAGGTCAAATGTGAGAGTCTCAATTTGTTCCTTTAAATAAAGCCCTTAATCCAACGTTATCTGTCCTATGTCACCCTTAATTTCTGTCTTTCAACTCGTCCTTTTCTACCCTTGCATTCTTTTTTCTCCTTATACCTTTCATTCCATCATTCCCTTCTCTCTCTACAGAATAAACATCAAACATTCCCTTCTCTACTCCTTTATCCTTCCTTCCGCTTTCTCCTCTTCCATTTGAATCCGACCCTCGCCTAGTAAGCCGGGGAATGTGATCGCAGAAGCCGGGAGACCAGAGGTCGGCCGGAAGATGTGTCAATGCTGTCCTGGTCATCCGAGGGCTTTAAAAGCGGGTGCGAGATCAGGTTTAGAGCAAAGACCACAGGTTTTGGTTGGTCGGCCGAGTCGCTGCTGTATGGCGCCGGGTATTCGGTGAACCGCGAAAAGACGGGAGGGTATTAAAGTCGGTGGTCGGGTTGTTGAGGCATCAATGAGGATTAAGGTGGTCGAAAATTTCCCGTAAATCATTGTCGGACGGGAGATTCCGAATGATCGATGGGTGAGGATTTTAAGCGCGATCAAATTCATAAAAAAGTCCCTTTCGAAACGTTTTGCCTCTCTTCTGACGAACGGAGGAATTATCTGCGGATTAGGCTTCAAATAGAACTGTCATTTATTTGCTCCCCGTTGACTGTTGGAATTAACCTGCATTTAACTTGTTCCGAAAATGTTTACGATAGAAGAAGCACGCCAGGGATTGTGCGATAAATTTACGTACGATTATTCAACAGTAAGCCAAATCTTAACGAAAACATTTTTATGCTAGACAATTGCTGTGGAATTAAATGAACGGATTTGTGGAAATCGGATTTGTAAAGTTAGGAATTTTCGTTTCCTCTTGTATCTTATCCTAAAAACATAACTATTCCATGAATCAATTAAGCAATTTTCAATTACTTTGGCTTTCAGTGAAAAAGAAATAACCTACTGTACCGTTAGTTTTTGTGCTTTATTTATGGCTCAATGAAATAATGAACGAAATAGCTTTATCTTTCAGAGAAGTATTTTTTCCGGCAAACTTTCGTTGACACTCTGAAAATTAACCTTTTTAATTTGGAAAACTTTCCGGCATTTTTTATTCGGTGTAAAAAATGGGGAAGGAAAAAAATTGAATTATAGAGTTAACATGTACTGCAGTGAATGAGGAAAACCTGAACTTCCTTGTTTTTTGTAGCTGCCTCCTTCCTCCCCCGCATCCCTTCTCCCGACGGCGGCTAGTTTTGGCATTCCACTGGAATTGTGCAAATTCCTCGTGTAATTAGGGATCGTCAATTTGCTCAGAAGCCGAATCACCCACGTGTATGCACTGGACATGCAGAATTGCAAATTGTTTTCCCTGAATTGCGCCTATGATTCCCCCTCTTGCTTATTTCTTCAGCTGAGCGCTCATAATGAATTTCTGGGACATTTGAAAATAGTTAAGCAAGTTAAGTTGGAGAATGTAACGAAAATTAGCCCCGTAGGATGGAAAATACAATTTAAGAAAAGAGGAATATTTTCTCCAAATTTATATTAAAAAGGAATGAGTGGCAAAATTTTGTCAAAATTTACAGATTTATCTGTATTGCTATTTAGCTTTAAAAGCATAGTTATATATTTGAATTTTCAATAACATAATTAACAAATCAATAAAAAGTATCGTTTTCCTGTACTCTTAATCTTGTTTTCGTTGCTTATCTCAAATAACAATCAATGACGTTGATAACACAAGCTCCTGGTTATCTGAAGATGTTTGTTATACGAGAATTTTGAACGAGTGTTTGTTTTAAGAGCAATAAGGGTGAAAATAAAAAGGAAGAAAGGTAATTATAGTCGAATTTGGGAAGAGCTAAAGCAAAAGCAAATCTACAATAGAGGTTTTCGATATCACGAAAGAAACTATTAAATTTCTATCTATATTAGTAGCAACAATTGTCAAAGATAATCTTGAAATTTGTCAAAATTATTCCTAATAACAAAAGATGGTAAAGATGTAAGAAATTTACTCAGAATCCACAATAAGACCTAAGAGTGACAGTCAATATGGAAAAAGTTCCCGGAGCCTTATAAATTTAATCCTCCTCAGCGGAAAATTGTCTTCAATCGTTTAGCATGATATGAATCACAAGAAATTGAAATCTTATACCGCTCTTCAGGCAAAAAAATTACCTCTGCGAAACTTCGGTAAAGAACCTTAACAATACCACGAAACCCTTGATGAGAGAGTATCATGAAACACAAAGAAGCATGTCAGAAGGCAGTAATTGGACTTTAATATCAGACGGATGGCGAGAGAGAGAAGCCTCTAAGGCTCGAAGACAACTAAAAGTCACACTGATTGCGCCCAAATTGCGCAGATCTCCTCTCCCTTATAATCATCCTCAACGAAAACCTCACTGTCATTTCATTTACATCCGCATGCTCCCTTTCTAAAATCCCCCTCTCATTCCACCGCTACCTCACCATTCGCGTCTTCTCACTCGGAAAGTGTCTTCTGCCTTATCTGGCGACGCGTGAAATGGCGGTGGACTAAAGAGAAGGAAAAGATGGAAGGGGTTGAAGATAGATTGTGAGACAGGAAGGGGGTGGAAAGAGAAAGGGGAGATAGAGAGATAGGTAGAGGGAGGGATTAATTAGTAGGTGGTAGGGAGGATGTAAAAGAAGAAAGGGGAGAGGTCGTACTGTGTGGATAAGACGAGAAAAGAGAGGTGAGTTACCGGAAGAAGGAATACGTCGGAGAAAGAATTAGATTTTGAGCGAAAGAATGGAGTTGGGGGATAGAGGATTAATTAAGAAGATAAGGAGTGGAGGGAGTAAAGAGGTAAATGGCTAGAAGAAAGGGTAGGGAAAGACGTAAAAGAGATTAATTAGAGAAGGAGAAGGTGGTAAGCGTAAACGAGGCGAATGAATTCAGATGAAGGGAGAGAAAGTAGAGAGGACTGATGGTAATCGGATGAGAGAGACTCAGTGCGAAAGTGAGGGAACGAATGGAAGATTTTTGATGTTGAAATGCGGAATGAGATTCGGAAAATGAGAGAAAATGGGAGAAATGAGAAGACAGGGGAGGGTGAAAAAATGTTGGAATCAGAATGAGAGAAATCGCAGAACTAGAAAGAGATTATGGGTTATGGTCTTTGAGAATGTAGTCAGAACTAGTGAAATGGAGATCGCTGTCATAACGTTTGCGAAAAAGGACATTCTGCCAATCCCTCTATTTGGAAAATCTTACTTTATCGTGGGTTTTGTAGAAATGTTCCTAACGCTAGCTCACAGATAATATATGCCTACAGACATATTTCCGTAGCAATCGTACTGATAATATCATACAACGAGACACTATTCATTCCTCCAAATATCGAACAAATATTTATTTCTCCGTAGGGGTATGATAAGGTTATGAACAGCAGGTCAGTAATTTTGGAAGAAAAATGCTCGATTTAATTTTAGTATTTTCTATTTAAATATGGTTGGTTTAAACTAGTTAGAAGATGCATCTAAGAAAACTTCGAAAATTAATATTTAACTAAAATGAGGAACGAATCAGTGAATACCGTATATTGTTTTAAACATTGCATATTTATTCGTAAAACAGAATTTGGGGTATAGAGATGATACATTTTATTCTGTGAAAATAATTGTATTATATATTGACGTGTTAAAGAATTACGGAACCAATTAACCAACCAATCGCAAAATAAATTGTCTAAACTGTTATATGCGTTAAATAAATACATATTTAAATTAAAATCAATTCTTAATTTAATAAAACTATAAATTAATTTCATTAAATAAACGAATGCCATACTGTGAGCGCAATTTAGGCCGAGTGGCGCTTTCAGGCGAAAGGTGAATTCGAGAAAAATTCTCTCTTAAACGCTTTCCCGTCGCTCAAATTAATTTAATTACCGCGACGGGGATTACTCTCCCCGCAGTAATTCTACGGAGACATTTATTTCGGAACAAAAGGTTTCGACTGCGAGAGACTTGAGGGACTACTTTTTCGGAAAGGGAATATGCACGGAATCCACAACATCGCGTACAGGAAGTAGATGGCTGAGCTTTTTTCGGTGGAATTCCACGGGGAGATTGCTCTTGGGGAGGGGCACACCTTCGCAGGGTAAAAGTGCGGAATGTCAAGAAGGGGATTTTGCGGCCTCCGCGGTGTGGCGAAGGTGGGCGATTCTTTTTTTCACATCCTTCTCTCGCCCGTTTCATTTTTTCGGGAAGTTTACGGGTGGGGATATTTCCCGCCGTCTCGGAGGGATTAGGAAGGGTAGGTGACTGGATCTTGCAGCCTCCGCTTTCCTCCCTCTTTTGCGGTATCCGGTCGGTGCATCACCGGACCCGCAGCGCGTGAAATTATTCCCGCCTCTTTCTTTTTTATGCGACGCTCCCGCCTTACTCACTAAGGTAAATGGAGTGAGAAGAGGTGTTATCCCCCACTCCGATCTTTTCTATTTTCTGCTCTATCCCTTATTTCTCTTAGCAATTTATCAGGCAGAGTCTATAACGGAAGAGTGTCCCTTCACTTTAGAGTGCCTTTCTTTGAAATATCTCCGTAGGTTGTGAAATCATTATTTAAATATTTGATTATCGCCACGCTTGAGGATAGACTTCATGTTTTCAGGGTTAAGTGGAGCGATTTTCACGGGAGCTAAGGTGTTTACAAATAAATCGTCCCTTGCTAAACATATCTTTACCGCCATATTCTTTCGCAAGAATGAAAGAGGTAATTTCATCGTCGAGCAAGTTATGGAGGTAGTCAGAGTTGAACTAACTTCAAAGATTAATATACATTGATTGCATTGGTTATTGTTTAAAGGAATCAATCCGAATGCAGATAAGCAATATAGGAAAATGGAGGTTTAGTTGTACTTTTATCATTCCTTTCACCTTTGGGTTCCTGTGATGATGGCCGGGTGCCCTTCCTAGTGCCGACTCTTATCGGAAAAAACGGGGTCCTACCGGAATTGAACCCGGAACTTTTTTCATCAAAGGCAGATGAGATACGAATTAGGCAAAGCGGAATTCCGTATTGGGAGTATTTTCAATCGGGTTACAAGTTTTACCATATATTATAAGAATAGTTTTATAGATATTATAAAGGAATTTTTATGAGCTTTTTGCTATTTAGATCAGCCAATCTCTTGTCATATATATTAAATTATATAATTTTCATGCCAAATTATGAAAAGGTAATACTTTGAACGTAATTTTTTCATGAAAATTTCGGTTCTTACATTCATGATATACTAGCTTTAAATAACGATGAACCAAAGAAAGATTTGATTTGATTAATCTCTTCCGCATTTATACGATTTCCTCTTCCTCATCTTTATCATTTTTCGCTTCTTATACGCGACGTTTTATTTGCTAAATTCCATCTTCCTTTTCGCAGAGGAAACGTTAGTCACCCGTTTCCGAAATTTCTTCCTCCCTAGAGTTGCGTTTCCCTCCTCCACCCACTCCAGTCCACCTCCAGAGCAAACGCACCTCTTTATATGTATTTTTTAAATATACAGGGGACGTAACGGGAGGATGAGCCCCTTTATTCCCTTTCAAGCTTTTTATCCTTTTCCCCTCACCATAACCCTATTTATTTCTCCCAATATTTTATAGCCCGCTTTTTTATATCATTTCCGTACGGTGGGGAGTTCACGCCCATCCTCTTATGGTCTCTTCTAACGCACATCTCTTCCCTCCGCCGACCAGTTGAAATGTTACACCCGAAGAGTCCCTCTATCCTTACCGCATGTGTCACCCCTCGTGTCATCCTTTCTTATCCCATCTTCTGCGTCCCTTCTCTTTACTCTCTCCTTCATCAACTCTCCTCTTTCCACCTCAATATTATCCTATTCGAGATGTTGGTTATGCACCTTTCGTCCGTGCGTTACTCTTTGGATAAACTTCTTTTTTTCATCCACGCGAAGAATAATACACTCGACTTTCATTCCTTCCTCTCTTCATATCTCATTCTCTCTCCTTTTTTAACTCTTTCGCTGCGTTCTTTAGCTCCTTTCACTTTGCTTTATCGCCTCGTATTTCCCTCTCTCCCTTCCACAATTGTTTTATAAATTCTCCCGCGTTTTATTGTGCCCTTTGTCTCTTCTCTGTTTACCACCTGAAAGGAATTTATTCGCCTTGCTACTCACCAATTCACGTCATTATTCTTCCCTTTCTCTCCCACGTGAATGTGCTCTTTGTTTCCCATCCATTTCCAGCCTCGAATTCTTTATTTCGCCGTATTTCGCTGCGTTCCATTCACCAGATCCTCACCTCTTTCCCGCGTAGATTTCGTTTTTCGCTTTTCGGCTCTATTTCGTTTATGGAGGCCGACAACTTCCGAGGCTTTTATGAGATCGACGAGTAATGAAGGGAATATATGGAGAAACTTCGTTAAAATGCCTTGGAAAGTTTTGTCATTGGTCTATGGGTTCATTGCACCGCAACTTCATCTAGATGTCACGATGATGGACCTGTGAAATGGACGTTTACAGTCTGGAAATGCTTGTATGGAATTTTAGATTCGACTTTGATATTTTCAGATCCAAGTTTCATAAGAGCCAAGGAAATTCTTTGAGTCTATTTTTATTCCCAAGACTTTATATTCTGACACAATCTTTATTTCTCAAACTAAGCAAATTACACTACTGTTTCGTAATCCGTTTATCTTAAGGTTTTCATATAACGTGAAAACAAACCTGAGCGGAAATACTTAATTTTACTAAATGGATTATAAAACTATATAATTTTGAAATCTCGCGTTATTGTGTTATTCCGCCAAGTTAAGGCCGAAAATAATATTTTTTGACGTTTTTTTTCCTGATTCGTATGTTATCATTTTCAGTTAATTTGTGATGATAAATCATTTGATGAGTCGAGAGAGCTCTTCTGCTTTGTGAAACTCGATATCAATTTGAAAATTTCACAGATGTTTATGAATGCGACGTGTTTCAAATTATGATAGCTCTTTGAGCTGAACAATTCCGATTTAATAAACATCTGTGAGGTATTGCGAAATTAATATTTTTCGTTTATCATCTGGCGATAAATCAGTTTCAGGCTATGAATCGATATGTTTCATCACAGAATCCGTAAATGAAATATTTCTGCATTCATTATCCCTTTATATCTACATTTTATCACTTTACTCTACTTTTTGACTGTAAATGACACTGCATTTTCTAATTTATACGCTCTTTGTAGATGACATTCGTTAAATAGAAGGTTTTCATCTGAAAAATGGAAATTTTGACTATCGATTTCGTAATCGTTGACATAAAAGCATTTTCGGTAGGAGTGCTACAGATTTTGTACGAATATGGAGATTGAATGAATGATTGAAAATGAATTTCTTTTGCCTCTAAATTCCCAACAACATTTTTGAATCGATTAAAGTTAGCATATTTTTGTTTTATTTTTGCGATGCAATTCTTTACTTTCTGTGTCTTTCTTAAACGGAACCTATGTCCCTGTTATGAAGTTCCTTTTTATCACTAACAGCCACCCTGTGTTAAGCGGAAAACTGTCTCATGCGTGAAAAATCCGCTGTACTAATGGATTCCTTTAATGACAGATTTCACTGTGCATCCATTATATAAAATGCTTAATACGTTAAATCCAAGACAGTATAGACATTCCGAAAATCCCCAAGGAATGTCATTCTTTTCTTTTATTCAAGTTCTTTTTCAACTCAATTCACTCGCCTTGTTACCTCTCCCTGTGAACTTCCTCTACGCTTTAAAAAGTTCATTTGTTTCCCAACACGCCTCTCGCCTTCCGTTTTTTTCACTCCAAGCCTTCTTTCTTATTCCTTCTCTAGCAGACTTTTTTGCGCCTGATCCCATCCAATCTTCTCTCGTATTTTTATTCGTTTAATAACCGTATCCTTATCCGTTACTATCAACTCTCTACAATGACTTTCTCCTATCCTAATAATACATTTATCATATGTGAAAATATCATCTCGCCTTATGTTACGCTCTCAGTGATATACTTTTCCTTATCCCGGCGTACTTCATTTTTATCTAGCAATGATTATGTTACTTGTGCCTATTTTTATCAGATTCTCTCATAATTTATTCCTTACACATAATTTATGTATGTTAAAAGGAATAAATCAGGACATTTCGTTATTGAAACGTATTTTATTTCTTTCGAAAACTTAACGTGCGTACATTGCTTGCTAGGATGCGGAATATATGGCCCTAAAATCCTCTTATAAAATTGTAGTACTTCTTAAATACTAATCTCATAAATCTGTAATTCTCTTTAAATAAACTTGTTGTTTGTTGATTACTCTCAGAATATTAGAGTGATATATAAAATAATTTTCTGCACTCTAAGCCTATATTTTCTTAATAGCTAATTCGTTATTTAGTCTGCAGCATAAAATATAATCACAGACGACTAACTTGGAATTGAGGCTTTTTTTCATCTTAATTGAAGAATTATGAGCTCGAAATGGAGAGAATTAACTACATTTTCTTCCTAAATATAAAAAGATATTATAATTAGATTAAATTATTAATAATATTATTAATATCAAATTATTTATACATTAAATTAATTAATTAAAATGCAAGCTTAGAATATTAAAAGATCCTGATGATAGTTACTCGCCCTAATCGTGCCTTGTCATCTACAACCCGTAGTTTCTAACTCATTTTCCTCTATTCACATTGGCTATATCTATCACAATAAACAATAAGTATTAGACAAAATATTGGTTTGAGTCCAATGAAGCCTTCCTACATTTCCTATCAGCCTCATCTGGTAAGATCTACTTCCCTAACTTTTTCAACCCTTGTTTCACACCCTACAAAACAATCTTCCCCCTATTTTCCCAGTCCATTTCCTTCTCTCTCTCTCTTTCTTCCCAAGATCCCTTATCCGCAAAATCCACCGTATCCCTACATCCCGTATCTTCTCCCTTACTCTCATTTCCGCATCCACCCAAACCTCGCCATCATCCGCCGTCCTATTCCCGTATATGGGAGAAGAAATGCTTTTCCTCCGGCGTCTTCGTTTCGCCTCCTTCGTGAAATACGTCTGGGACAAATGAAAGTGTCCGAGCGGAAATTTCGAGGGTTGGGACCGTGAAAAAGGGATGCGGAAGAAGACGGCGGGTGGATAAAGTGAGGGGTTAGGAATAAGGAGAGATGGATGCTTGGCAAGATGAGGGGAGCCTCGGAGAATTAGGTGCTTTTTAAAAGGGGGATATGCAGGACAGGAGAGATAAAGAACTGAGGATATATCTTGCATATTAAATTAAAGTTGACGTGAAATTGAAATTTTTGTCCACTTTGCTTTCATCGGGTGAATTAGTCTTCCTTTAATAACTCCTTTTCTTATACTAAACCTAAGATATAACATTTAGGTGAGGTAACAGAGCAGATTGTTGAATGTATTAAAACGCTCAGTTTGGGTACCCATGACTCTGTATCGTTTTGATTGTTGAATGTTTTTATGTGCACTGTTAATTTAAATTATATTTTTTATATCACTTTTGTGATATAGAACTTAACAAAATACTTAAGTTAGACATCATATATACAATATAATATATATTTTTTAAATGTTTCCAAACGACAATAGCTCTCATCACATTGAAATACTTCACTTACTATCATCAATAAAGCAAAACTCGAAAGTAGCATAGGAAAAACATTAAGTCATGAGTGTTCTCTAATTAGCGGGAGAGCCTAGATGCACTGCAGTTCGTTGCTATCTTAGATTTGGATGGGAAAGGAAGGCTCATAAGAATATGGAAAAGCATTGTGTCGGAGCTTGAATGGGTGGAGTCGGACACATTTTAACGGGTATGAATGGTTGCGAAGCTGAGTTGAAAAGTTGGCCAAAATGGAAGAGCGCATGCAAAGATTGAGATGACGGAGTGATGAAGATGAGGCGCAGCCGAGGACGAATATTTTTCTATGGAGTTGGAAAGGCAAATTTAGAAGAAATATTTTACAAGGAAATATAATTTAATACTGAAATTTGGAAGTCAAATGAAGAACTCTTACATGGTTAGCTTGTTTTAAAGGAATCGAAAACCGTAAACAGTTGAACCGAATAGGCCAAACAAGTATAAACAAGTAAGAATTATTTAACTAGATTCTTAAACGCGAAAATATGGCAATAAACTCTTTCGTAAAAGGATTATGAATAATTTAACTGGACACAATCGTTTTAGGCAAAAAAGCAAATCGAAAGTTTTCTCATCTCCTCATAAATAAATAACCTATAATTTTAACTTTACTAATAGCAAGCGTTTGGTTTATATCATCAACAATAATAAACGTAATTATTTAAAGTTAATTTATCAACCGAAACAGTATTACATTAAAGTTCGATAGGAAGTGATGAAATTATCGGACTAAAGTGGATTTACTCGTATTCGTATTATTTGTTCATAATTGTTTGGAATTGACAGATATATATTTTTAAATCATGAAGATGAATATCGTTATCTTCTATCGAAAATTTACACAAAGTTGAAGAAGTATTAAGAGGGTTGAAGATAACAGAAATCGGTCAAGAAAGAATCCGAAAGGGAAAAAGGAAAGAAAACTATTCCCATGAGTTAGAATTCTATAGGCATTACGAATATTCAATGGCGATTCTAAGAAAAGCAGAGATGATGACATGAGAGAGCAATAAAAGAGATCGAATAAAAAAACTTCCCCCCATGCTACATTTTCTCGCGAATTCGGCTGAACGACAAATCCCTTTCCCTTTTATATGTATCTTATTTTCATCCCAAAGTTGTGTTAACAACCCTTTCCCCAAAGAAACCTTCATCCTTAAACCCCGTAGCTTATCTCCCATCCCTCGTTTCTCTTCCCCACCACGCTCCAATTGCCACTTTGGCAACCGCCCACGGAGTACACAATAGGCATAGCAAATTCACTTGGAGGCCTTGTGTTACCGGCTTGAGAATTGACCATTTGGAATGCTTCCATGTTCTTCGGAGGAGAAAAAAAAGTGAAATAAGTTTACGAGGGGAGATGGATGTTGCGAGTTCTCTCTCTTCTTCGTCGCACTTAACACTCGGTAAACTTTGGGGTGAAAGGAGTCCAGAAGAGGGCATTAAGACGCTTTTTCGTGCACTTAAAGGAACAAGGGGTTAATGCGAGAGGCCTTTCTAGAGGAATCTCTAATTGGACTCTAGAATATGGCGAGAAAGTGTTGATGCTAACTCAAAAACATATATCACTATAAAATTAAATAAATAAATAATAAGTGATGGTATAGAATCTTCGAGTATACTTTTCTCAAGCAACGGAATCACTCTCGAAAACAAACTTGACTTTAATAAAGGTAACGCTAAATCTTTTTTTAACCGTGCTACACAAATATGCTGACTTGAAATACATACTGTTCATGAAAAAGCATGAGGCCAATTTTACCACTCCGTTTTCGTATCAGATTTATGGTCTTCACTGAAAGATATTTTAGAACTTAAATCCGTGTAGGCATGTAAAAATAAATTTCGATCAATATAACCAAATTTGTCTGCCCTTGTATAATTTTCCATAAAACAGGAATAAAATTCAACTGTTATTTTGTAAATTAGAAGGTGGTTAGCAGATGATATTTGCGAAGCCAACAGTGGGGAACCAATAGTTTTAGTCAATATGCTAATTGTTTTTAGTTGGTGGAACTATAAGGAATTTTTTCGTCCTCTCGTCCTAAATTCATGTGAAATTTCAAGAGACCCAATATTTTACACAAAAGCGCTAATTAAGGCTATGTTTTTACGAGCCTAACTCAGTATGACGCATACGCTAGGAAGAATTCGGAGCAATATTTTGCCTAATATCTGCTTCAGTATTTATTATTCAGCGATCAAATTTTATCCTTATTGTGTTTTGTAGTAGTAAGTTCATGCATTCATTTTCCAGCAAGCTTTGATACTGTACAGACACATCGATTCCATGATATACCATGAATGCCTTCGTTTGGAGTTCATTCAGAGCGGATTTGATTCCCTTCGGAGTGTATATTCAGGTAGAAATGCTCAACTTGTATACACTATCATTATCTTTCGATCGAAATATAACTCTCATTGAAATTCAACCGTTTGAAAGACCTATGATGACGCACCATCTGCGCATCCTTCGCACATGACACGTGCGAAAAAAAATTCTAGGAGTTTTATTTCGCAATGGTTAGCCACGCAGTTTTTCCACAGAGAGGCACGGGTGTTTTTTATTGGCGACTCCGAAAGGTGGTACCTGAGTGACGGAAGCACCATGTATGAATATTCAGCTGCCGGTCTGTACCCCACCAAATGCCGTCCTCTTTCGATCTCTCATTGGACGTAGTTCACTTGGCTGCCGTCCGCAGATGGCCATGCGTCAAAACCTCCCGTCATATTCGTTCCTATACAAGCACTCGAACACACGGTCGATCGGAAGAGAGGCATTCGGGTCACGTGAGATGCATGACAGCCGATCAAGACTTGGGCCCTTCATCGGTGGCAATTGTAAATGAAATGAACGCTCTAAATATTTCGGAATGGAGATGTAAAAATACCAGGCGGTGGTGGATGCGAGAATAGCGCTGCGCGTACTGCACGATTTTATTTTTATGCTGCCAGAAATATACGCGTGACGGAGCCGTTCTTATGAATTTTTATGGAGGGAGGCTGGGAATAAAAACAAAATGTGGAGTGCAAATCAGAGAGGCATTATAAAATATTGTTGGGCGGGAATATTTTTCGGCTGTTTCATTGCTGTAGCAGGGAATGAACTGGCTTGGGTTTTAAAGAGCAGACTTATGTATATAATCAAGCTATGAGTTTTTTTCATGAATGTATATGAGCATACAAGATGGAAATTTGTTCTTTATTTTTGCTTTATATACAAATAAATAAAGAAACGGCCATAATAATACTAAACCTGCTCAATAATAATTCCTCTTTGTTTTTAAACACTGCTACTTCAAAATTCAAGATATTTTTCCCCAATTTTCGATAACAGATAATAATCTTTTTGCCTTTGTAGGATATTATATCTATGTCCTAATCGAAGAAATATTTCATCTAATTTCGAAAGATTTTCGCGTGATGGGTTGTTAAACGTGAAAATTTTCTCCTCTTTCAAATAATAGACCAATACGTCTACGCTGGACTTTTTACGTTTGGATTCTTTTAGCAGCCTTCGGACGGAACACCCGCTAACTATGGAGAATAACACGTTACGTAGTTCCGTCGTATTCTTAATCTAGAAAGAATTCTTCAAATAGAGTTAACTAATACGAGAGATAGAGAAACATACAAACCTTAAGTCCGGTTTATTACATTAGCACCATCGCGGAAGAAAAACCGCTAATAAAAAGACCGATAGCGACTATATCGGCTTTCCTTTTAGGAAAATCACTATCTTCGTGCCTTGCTTATTTGAGGCGCCTCTCTCCATATGCTAGAGCTGCCGGTGTGAAACATAGGAGTTAACATGACTCAACATCTCTTTCGGGGAAATCGCAGAATCTTTCATTATGATGAAGCAACGTTACGTCAAAACTCTATTTCATGTTCACAACCCCTTAATCTCCGTGAGCTGTTGCTGATTCTGCCTTCTAAACCAGTCCAACCAATCACGATGTAGGTGTCACCCCTCGAAGGACTTAGGGGTCCCACTAGCAAGAGGCAACCGGCCGTGACGTGGTTGTCAGTGGTGGGCCCAGGATGAAGCTGTCTTGCCAAGTGTTACGCACGGGATCCCAATCCATTGAGGGCCCTGACACGGCCATACACTTCCCTTCATCGTGTGCCCTGGTGGCTATGAATACGTCAATGCTCATATACAACATTGTAATGCGGGAAAAGCCTACGAATCAAAAGAGAGGGAACACCTGCCGGTATGTCGCTTTCTTTGTAACCTCGTGAGGAAATGAGTCACCTTCGCATGTTTTGCGAGGGTGACATATTCATGCTTCGCGAAGGATCAAAAGGTATGCTCTTCCAAGTGAGCGGCTTTACAATCAAAGTAAGGCGATTTCGATATCCTCATACCGTAAATGTTACGTCAAAACGGAGGACAAATCTTAGTAAGAAAATTTCATTCGTTAAAAATAATATATTAATCCTTTGGATATATTTTTATTGGTTTATCCTGAGTTGACCAAAGTAGTTATTCTCTAATTTTAACCCGAGGAAGCGAAAAGTAAAATTGTGAAAATTTCTTATTTACATTGAGGAAATAAATTGTTAATTCTCCCATCTCCAGCTCGCTCATTAGTTTCAAAAATAATAAGTACGAATGTAGGAAAGTTAACTGATATATCACCACAATTGACGATCTTCATAAGTAAAACCCTTGGAATCTTTTCCAAACTGACTTTGAAATGACGTCTCTGTTCATAGTGTTGATTCTCGCAAATCCCAGCAAACTCTCACTGTTACCCAACAATCCACCGGCTAACGTTCTTGTTCCAATGCTAAGAAGTTTTTCAAATTCCTCGCATCGCTTCCTTGGTAGAGAGGGTTTCAAGTCCTTCTGCATGGCGTGATTGAGACTCATTCTGGTGGTGCATGAGACCAGATCGATGAGCCGGGCGAGAGTGGTTGGCGGGAGAGAGGCAAGGGTTGGTTGTCTGCTACGCTAAGGATAGGAAAGAGATAGTGGTTTTGAGAAATAAGATGAGGGAGCGTGAGATAGAGGGGGAATTACAGACAAAGTGGGGAAGTTACAGGAGGACATAAAGTGATGCAGAGAATGAAAGAAGTGCGGTGTCACGTCCGTTATCTGTGGTAATGAGAGGGAAACATAAATGACGCCATTTAAAAGATTTAGATTCGAAAAATTCTGAAAAATAGAAATGTCTAAGTTTGCAGGATAAAGGAGGAGACAAAATTTTGAGATAATGTGATGGGATTAATGAGATCACTATTTAAACAGCAGTAAGATGTATCACGGCCTCGTTTACTAGCAAGCTACTTCACTTTCTAAAGGGTGGCTTACTCACTTCATGTTTATACTACTCAATATGGAAAATTCTAAAATAGCTACCTCACGAGTGAAAATATGTGCAGAAATGCATGGGTATAAATTTACGTCACATATTGAGAAGCGTTTCATTTAATTTTCAAATGCAGGATTCCTATCATCTTCCATATTTGGTTTAAAAAGTATGTTCATTAGATTTGAAATTAAAAAATTATTCTTATAAATTTCAAAGTGCGAACTTCTGGATGCATTACCTACACGTAACTTGTGAATAGCCATACTTTGTCAAATCAGTTCAGTATAACATTGAAAGCGCTCATTTCAATGAATACAATTCTTGAGAGCGAAAATATGTAAATTAATAAAAAAGTAATATGAATTTTAATCAAAATATGAATATTAAATCAACGACTCGCATACTTTTTCGTGGTTATTTGGTTTCATGAAAATGCCGTCGAGAGATAAATCCTCAAGCATGCGCTTCTTCGTTAACGAGTCAAGAGAGAAAACTTTATGATAAAAGTAAATTTTAGAAGGTCACAAATCATCCTAAGCAAATCCCCACCAAGATATTAAAACTTCGAGGTTGAAAAGTGTGTGAAATAAGAGGAAGAAAAGTGGAAATTTTGAAATGGCGAGAAGGCATTGTAGAGAGAGTCCCAAGTGGAATAAAAAGCGCTGTTGGTGAGTCCACGGCAAGAGTTAGGGGATGAGAGAGGGAAGAACTTGTCTTTCGGTCACGCGAGATGCAGGGTAAAGATAAGCGGCAACCCCCTGCGGCCTCCAGAGCGGCATTGCGCAGTCCGACCCACACATCGAGCCCTATGCGGAGGAAGGAACGAAATGTCAAGCGGAACGCAGATGGCGAAAAAAGTAAGTATCTAGATTGCGGAAGAGTCTTCTTTTAAAGCGACGCGTTTTGTATGAGCGAAACGACGACATTATTTCATCTGGAGTCACGTCAAGATGAGGTCGGATAGCGAGCATAATGGAAGGCTGGATTTTTTCCCGAAAAAGTTCTCGCGAGGGATAAAGTGAGATCTTGATTCTATTAACGGCGGGATTTGCGAGGCAGAAAAAACGCACAGTCATTCGATCTCGGTTACGGGATACGAGCGACGGGGAAATAAACCTTGTAACAGGTCTATCCTCACAAGAAATGGATTGAAGGCGTTTTCTGGCTCTATATGCTGTTAGTAAAGGGAGTACTAGAAGTCATACCAACGCTGATGCGGGATAGATTATGGATATTTACGGCATTACCGGAGGATACTAGTTTTCTGTTACAAATAAGATTTTTTGCGAGCTTATTTCCTATCTGAGGCTGTTGTCATTAGGGAATATCGGAGAATACTTTCTCTGAGACTTATATCAACAAATAAGAGATGACTATAAATAAGGAGAAAATCAGAAATATATTCCACTCATTATGTAGAACCTTCTACCATTTACAAAATCTATTGAATAGTACGCTGCCGGTGATAATAAGTATTGAAGTGAAGAAATATGATTTTATTTTATACTAGGGTGGCAATAAATAAGTATAATAAAACAAAGATAATTGAAAAATTTCAGAACTAGCGATGAATGATAGCCAATTCTACCTGAAGAGTGGACATGGTCTTCCATGCAAAGGACTCAATCATTGAACAGCTTACGTGAATACTGCATTCGAAAGCCGTGGAAAAAATTACAATCTAATATTTTTAAGGAACGTATACATTGTGTTACTGATGGGATGAACTAGGATGGACTAGGTAATACTCGCACATGGAGGTTTAATGGAGGTAGGATTAATTATCGGTGTGATTGGCTTCAGAAAGGAACACACTCTCCCATTTCGGGAGACATTCCAGAGGGAAAGAGGAGCGAATTAATCAGTCAGCATCGGGGAATCTCTGCGGCGCATCTGCTGCCTGGATTGCCCGCTTTCCAGGAAATTCATTCTGGTCGCAATATTCACCCACCAATCCGTTTGATTCAAGTTTCTTTCTCCGGGCACTTAAAACTGAGGGAATTCATTTACGGGTCCGAAACCCTTTCAACGCCACGGAGGAAGAGAGAGGATGGAATAGAGTGGCAGAATGGTTTGTCGGAATTGCCTCTCATCCAGACCGCATTGTAGATGCGTGATCGCGGACAGAAAGGCAGATGGCCCGTCCGAGAGGGAGAGAAAGACAGAGAAAGTAGATGTCGTTGCAGTCCCCAAACCATAATGGAGTATGGGGGCATTGAGGCTGGTGTCCAGATAGGGTGAGATGCCCTAGAGGCTGGTGACTTGTTTGCACGTTAATTGCCCAATAAATACTGCCAGGTTTATTTTCTCGCCTACGCAATATGGTGACAAATGCGTCCAGGACCTCCCATTGCCGTAATTTAATCCGACCGAGTCGGTATTTATGAAACGGATTTGAAGGTTTTTGCCACATTTCCGAGTGGAATAGATTGAGCGGTGCTGTTGTTTTAGCGGAGCGATTTAGCCGTTTGTAAACAGGTGGAGGAAGAGTAAATGGGGAAGAGGGAAATACCCCGTCTCGAGAGGGGGAAGATAATTTTAATTAATGCATTTGTTGACCGGAGACTTAATTTACAATTCAGATGAAAGGAATCGCTTCCTGCTCAGACATTGAAATCTGGAAAAAGCGATGTTTAATCCCCGGCCGATGGCACCGTCATTACGAGGTATTGATAAGGGAATCTCTCATCGATTCGCATTCCCAGTGAGTGCTAATCGGAGGAATTTGCTAAAGTGCTGCCCTCATTCGGGAAAAAGAGCACGTCCCTCTTTTTGGGAAAAAAGGCTGACAACTGCAAGGGTAAGGGCATCAGACAGTTTTTCCACCCCTCGTGTGACGGCGAGTAGCGCCATACCCATTTATAAAATTGTGTAAACAGGGAATCGGAGAGGAATTAACGTGGAGAAGGAATCGATCGATCGGACACAAAGAACAAAAAGCGGGACGAGGACCAGCATTTCGCTTAACGCAATTAGCAAAGGGAGAGAGGGCGTTTGTGAACTATGGAATCGTCTCCACCTGCGCCTTTCTCACGCTTCACCAGAGCGAATGGGGAGAAAAGAGGAGAGTTCGCAACGGCCGTGATTTTTAATTCGTTCCATCGCTTGATGAGAAATTGTCCGATGAACAGGGATTATTTCACACTGGTTGGGATTTCGGAGTTCTGCTGCGAGGATTCGGAGTTTTGGGGCGAATAGGGAATATGCGGAAGGAAGGTTGAGGCGGAGCGCATCCTCATTCCATTAGGCTGAGTGGCGGGTGTACGGGAGGTTGCGGAATTTCGGGGTGGATGCGTGAGTACAGAAACAATAGCGATGGATGTTCTAGAGTATATTTACCACTTCATTTATCATTCATTCACGCTATTGAAAGAATTCGGGTGAATTTGGATTTTAGGTGTTCCAAAACTCCTAGTTTAAAACACTTCATTGAAATTTCTGAATTTGTCTTTATTTAGCGCATTACGGTTCCATAAAATGAATTCTGATTGGAATAAATAAAGTATGGCACGCTTGCGTGAGACCCTCTGCTGCTTTTAATTGGAACTTGCTTGTACTCTTTTCTCGTTTGAGAATCTCCTGCTAACTTACAAAAATAATCAACCCCACTTCATATTCACTGAGTATAAAAATTCATATTGATCGAATTAGCGTCACAAGAGGCCTTTGAATTACTTCATTAGAGCGCTTTATAAATTTAATAATTATTTTAATGATAATATTACCATGAGAAATTAGTTCAAACGGGCTTATTAAAAATAAAGTGAAAATTTTATAGCGTAAAGAAATTAACATCTTTATAAAAGGAAAGCATTCATCGATAGTCTCTAAATGCAAATATAGGAGTATGTGAAATTCCTTAGTAATCCTTGAGAGACAGAATTGGAAACTGCAGACACGATAATAGATGAATGAATTCGGATTCCAATAAAATCAGTTTCAGTTCTTCTCCTTACATTCTCTCTCTAACGTCTCCGTTAAATACTGTGCGCTTACGAATATTTGATAAAAATATTCAAAATTGAATACCTTTGATTAGAATAACGAGATTACATGACGTTTCTGAATTTTGATGGGAGAGTATCTCACATGATTTGAATAAGCGGTTTAATTTCAAAGAAAGGAATGAATAAAATTATATTTTACCTCGACTCTATCACAAATTAACCCACACAACTATTTTACTAATTATCCAATATGGACTTTTCTGCATTCATGATTATTAGTCGATTACAGAAAGTTTAATTATAAATACATTGAGATTATTCAATGAGAATGGTTGACGCAGCGGGACTTGGGCGTAATTGAATTTAATGGAATGGAAAAAGGAGAATTAAGAGCAACCTCTCAAAAAGTCCTTATAGAGCGCTTTTCTACTTTAAAGTGCTGCTATATTGCCAACGTTTTTGCGTGACTTCTGAAATTCTACTTACAATCCCATGATTGGAATAAATGGGCTGGAATAGTGTCGCTTTAGCACAATTTGTGACAAGATGATGGAGTGCCTTTCAAAGTAGCTGGAGCATCGAAAATAAGGAAATCCCGAATCTGAATATCTGTCTCTTGAAGTGGATAAATGTCTTGTAGGAAGCTTTTGTGCTGCCGTTCGAAGAGCAATAAGCTTATCCTGCAGTATTCTTTGAGTTTACGATAATCTGCGCCGAAAACAGTATTATGAGTCGTGGGAAGAGATTCACAGAGAAACGCTAATATGTTTTATTGATGCTACATCCTGCGCCTGATCCGCTAATTTAGGTCTCTCCTTGACATTCGCGCAGTAAACTCCCGCATGTTAGCTATAAAAACGTGAATAACAAAACTACATTTTCTTCTGTTAGCAAGATGGCCAAAATTAACCAAGCCACCTGCGCGCTTACAAAAAAACTACACAATCTGCGTTTAAGCAGTAAAAGTGAAATTACTTTCCAACTGAAATATAACACGATTAATGTTTTTCACAAACATAGGATGAATTGAAATTATGAAATCATGGGATGCATCGTTTGAACCGATCGATAATTGGACATCGTATGTTAATACTTGTATTTCTTAAAAGACTTTCCACATACTATCTGTTTAAAAAAATAAATAAGTTTAAAAATAAAATCTGACCATGGAAATGGTGCTTAACATAAAATTTCACTAGTGTGTCACAATCTTTCAAACGTGTTTGAAATTAAACCTAAAAATATCTACCTTTTTCTTAAATACAGTGTTTGATAAAGCTCAAGCTCCATATAAAAACAAAAAAGACAGGATTCATAAAATGAAAACTACAGTAAAAAGATCGACAACAACTAAACAAGCTCTATGAAAGCTTGTAAATAAGAATATCCGCAAGTATAATCGGGGTCATACTTAAAAAATTGATGCTGCCTGGATACATAACGGAGATTATCAAATATAAATACGCGTCTATGTGTTTCATAAAGTGAAATAGGCAAAAATCCCTCCTATCGATGGTTTTAATGATGAGTTGAAATTACAAATAACGATTTGGACGTGAGTGAACATGGTGAAACATCCTTCGCCCTAAGTAAATGGGAATCGGAAATCATCAATGCATCCTCCAATACGATGCAGTGGCGAAATCATCTCCGGCATCCGTTATCGAAACGCACCCTTTGCACGGGCAAATGCGTCGCGCGAGAGACGTACGAAGAAACAACGGGAAAAAAGCAATTATGCGAATTTACCTCACGAACGGCGAACCTCGGAGGAACGGAAAAAATAATAAAATACCCTTTTTTCCGCAACTTTCCACCGTTCCGGGAGGGAGGAACCGTAAAACTTTTTTTGTTTAAAAAACGCACGAAACACAAAAGACTCCATAAAATCACGGGAAGGAGTCCATTAGCGCGACTGTTAAAATCGCAGCTATGCCATTAAGAGAGGGGGAGTTTCGCTGGGAGTAAAAAAGAGAAAGAGCGTGAGAGAAAGAGAGACAGTGAGATCAGCGAAGGAGTTTAGACGGCACTTCGGAAAGTCTCGAGGGAATAGAAATGGAGAGTTAAAAGAGAAGGGGACGGAAACCGGTGCCGCCTATGTAATTGCCGTTGAGATGGGCTAAGGAATAACGGATGCACGGCAGACGAAACTGCGTGCCTCTAAGTGGTCCGACTGAGTGAAGGGTTGTTGCGATCGAAAAAGAGACGGTAAAAAAGAGATTTGCGAATTGCGACGATATAAATGCGTGCACGTAGAGAGAGGGTTATCTAAGTATTCCGCGCGCATGCATTAGAGTTACAGTCCAGAATGAGCGTGAGAAAGGGATGATATCGTAAGAAGCGGTGATTCATCCGATTTGAATGCAGGAGCTCTTGATCAAGATTCGCTTAGCTCTGATTTTTATTTGCCTCGTACTGATGCAAAGCAATCTGGGTTGTTAAGAAATACCAGCTGTTATTTTTGTGATACCAAAAGAATTAAAAAAAAGCTGCAATCATTCTTGTATCCGGAAATTTCGTTGCAAAGTTTATGGGGTTTATCACGAAAACCCATCAAAGTTTCCGCTATACCGTGAACTATAATTAACGTACTTACTGTCGTGTTACATTTTATGAAATTCTAAGTTCAGCAATAATCTCTAGATCTACTAAAGTACACTCGTGATGCCTGTAAATATGATCAATGCACAAGACAAGATTTAGCTGGTGATAATTCTAAGTGGTGAATCAATACTATAGGCTAATCAATATCAGGATTGCTATCGGTACCGGCGCATTGAACTCAACATTGAAAATCTAATACGTTTCATTAACCATCTCACTGAAATTCGAACAATGGCGAAAATACGGAGTTTTGAAAACTTTTCTTCAAAAATTTAGAATGAAATGTCGGAAACGATAAATATTCAAGCACTTGGAATGTTTATTTTTCTCAAAACTCCTTAATGCTAAATCTTTTAGCACTCAGCGATAACTTATAGAGAGAAAAACTTCCGACGACTTTTCGAAGAAGGCACTGGCGTAGAATTGAATATTCCGCGTACTTTTACTGCTTTGGAAATGAAATCTCTCGGCTTCCATTATCATTTTTACTTACTCAGAGGAGACTTCGATTAATGTTGCAATCTTTCATGAATTTACCAAGTGAATCATTGAGAATCTCTAAACAGATTTTAATCGTTGCTTCAGGAAATTTAAGAACTTAATTTCATGCTTGCAAGTCTTATACGTTTAAGCTACGCTATATCCTTGTTTAAAATCGTGCTAAAAGGCAGGAATGATTGAGTTATTTGATAGCGGAACTATCGATTTGTATCGATCCACGTTCAGAGAGAGAAAACCTCATCAATGGAGAATTAAGTAAATTTAATGTGATCTTCTCGCCCTAATTCCACGCTTTTAAGACATCAATTAAAACGTCAAATTGCCTCGGATCGTTAATTCCCCTCTACGATTTCAGTTACAAATCCACTTCTCCGCGACCAGATTATTACAATCTTGTTGTGTTCGGGAGGTGATAGCTTAGTTGGCGGTCTTGTTCCTTAATGCTTGAGCCAAGAAGGGTGGGTGTATTTCAAGGGGCGGTTAAGTGGAAGGGAATGAGAGGTGATAGTAACGGCTTGCACTCCTCTAAAATTTCCAGCTTCCTTCAGAGACGCCAAGAGTACCTATCTTCGGAAAGCAAACGTGTTTGCCTTAAGGGAACGAGGCGTTGTTGATGCAAGGAAGGCGTCGAAGAGGAAAATGACGGAGATAAGGGTGTCGCGGAGGCTAAGAACAAATGCCGCGAGGGCTCGAAAAATTGAGGATCAAATCTTCGCGGAAATTAGGCTCTCCGAACTGGGTTTGTGTATGTTTTTCTAAATGAGAGTAGGCAGCCGGTTACTTTCTATAATTAGAAATGAATAAAAAATAATTGAGCGGAAGGATATTGCCGAAGCTTCTTTCTTCGACCTGATCCGCTTATACTTATGATTCATTTCATTCACCAAAATTTAAGTATCTCCAAGAAAGGATTTCCTATCGCCGTTAACTACGAAAAAGTTGGTGTTATAATTAATGTCATTAGAATGAAAAATCACGTTTCTAAGAATATATTGATTTAAGTAGCGTTCGATTTCAATGATACACCTTCGTTATTAATTTGACATTATGTATATTATAAATTATTCGAATCTCCTGAAGTGAGTTGTAGAAGATGAAATTATGATTTCGGTCTCTCGAATGACCAAGTTGGTAGCACGTTCGCCTTCAATGAAAACAGTACATGATTCGATCGGTGGTAGCCAATATATGAGAAATGACCTCAACTGTCGGAACACTATTAAATATAATTCTAATAATTATATTTTCATCCTACGATGTCATCCTCATTCCGCCATAGCAACCACTTTTAGGTTTAATTTTAGCTATTAATTAAATGATAAAACATTGAAGGCTCATAAAACATTGAAAATTCGAATGTCGAACTCGTTGAATTATTCATTAGGGATATTTATGAACGATTCCTAATAAATTTCCTGAATTTTGGATATCGGGGTAATTTATTTATTTATATTTAAGTTTAATTTTATGTTCCCTAAATATTTGAGGGGTGAGAAGCGGTCGATTCCGGTTGATGCGATATGCAAAAGTAGTATCACAAATTATGATATATTTGTGCAAAATATAGTATTTTTTGGGATATTCATTCGTAATAATTTAGAGTATCTTTAAAGTCACGTACAAAAATTCTCTAGTCACGAAGTTGAGGTGAAACGAGTAGCTCCAAGGGTTGCGAAAAACTAGCCTTGGGATAGATAACCCTTGATGATGATGATGACAATCTTCCCTACGAAAAAATAGAGTAACATTTGAGCCAGGTAAGCTCAACAAAGGTAGAGACCATCAAAAGGCGGAAGATAGCGAAACTTGAAATTACGTCCGCCGTTTGCGTCCCATGGAGATTCTTATCCCGTCAACGTTTACGCTTCAAATGTTTATCTCGCCGAACACACAACATTTGGAAAATATTTATCACACAGGAAATAAAAAAATCCATTCCGCGCTATTTGGTTTTGCGGCGAAAACGGCAAATTTGCACTAGGCCCATAAAATTATACTGTGTTTACGACGCACACCTCTCCGCCGTACTAAAGGGAAACGGCCGAAAAAATATTTGGAGCCCGCGGGAGCATCATTCGGTCGCAATCGGCTTGAGGAAACATTATCATTCCGGAAAACACACATATTATTTAAGCGAGTTCATTTGACGCGTTCACACGGAGTCAGATCACATTACCGCATTTTTGGGCGCATGTCGCCCGTCCTCATAAATTTCACAGTCGCGCGCCCTCGCAAAAAATGACGCTGTAACGAAGGCCAGCATCCCCACCGCTGCTTTTTCCCGCTATGTATAAATATGTATATGTAAATAACCGAATCGATTTCCGCTGTCGTTGTGGCTTTTTTCCGTCGGTGCTCGCATTTCTACGAGTGCGTTCGTCATGAGGCACGGTCGTCCGCGATTCCCCATCACGCGCACTGTATTAGCACTTACGCAGCGCACGCATTTTTTGCCCTTATCTGCTCGCTTCAAGTATCGCGTGTCTGGTGGAAAAGACGGCGGAGGGATGGGTGGGACATTGGGAAGGGGAGATGATGAAGACAAGGCAAATGGAGAAAAGTTAAAATGAGGAAGAGGAATATCAGTGAGCGGTTAAAGTGCGGAATTTGCAAACGGGAAAACGTTACGGTTAAAGCAGCGCTGAGCACAAGCCCTACTCATTGCTTATGACTCAGCTTTACAACATGAGGCAGGAAAAATATTTGTTTTGGGAACACATGATTCAAATAGAGTATCATGGTACTAGTAGTAGTATAGTACGAATGAAAGGGGAAAATAAATGAAAGTATGCCATTTTCGGAGTACTTAGGCGATTTCATACGTTTATTTCTTATATAATTGATAACATTGCTGATAAATGTATATACGTATAGTTTGCCTATTATAATATGTTATTTGCAGAACAATGTTATGTATAAATAAAAATTCTCTTACTTACACTCTGCAGTATTTTCACATGTGGACCTCTTACAATATTTCAATGGCTGCTATGAGTTTATGGGACATATCATATTTAGGATGTGTATAAACGGCTGAAACGACCACTGCTGATCGTTTGTGCAGTAAGATAATTACACTCAAGATCTCCAACTTGCTAGCTTGAAATTATCATATTTGAATATAAATGAAAGTGGGATGAAATCCGAAATATATAAAAATATATTTCAGATTTTATATGAGCTAATTTTCAGAAAGAAGAAGCGATGTCACATGGAAATTGAGGCTAGGGAGGATAACAAATTATTTTCATAGTGCAAATTCACTGTTTCCCTGCCGACTGTTTGTGCTATTTCTTATTCATATGATATAACGGATCATTATTGACACGGCTTAAAGCTAAGTTTCCCGAAGTTCATCATTTGAAAAATTTATACTGAGCAGAACTAAGAGAGGATAAAGAGAGCAACGAAGAGAAATGTGATACATGAAGGAAAGAAATAAAAACATATAGATTGAGAATGACAATAGAGGGAATACGTGGCTTAATGTCCCGTTTAAGATACTACGTGAGGAAGGAATACAAAAAGTAAAATTTGAGGATCGTTGGGAGAAGAGAGAAAAAGAGCGAGAAATCTGTTTGCTCTGGAGCACGGGGCGTGAGGAAGCACGTTCGTGAGCTTCTCACCGCCAAACACTCTAACGTTTGTTTTTTCCTCCTCACACTGCAAGAATGCGCATTCGGAACGTTACGTTTTTAAAATGCACACCTTTCTGCCCTTAAATTTCTCTCAGACTTTCCATCCTCACATACCTTTCTCTCAGACTCTTTTTGTGCTTCATTTTTCAGACGTTCTGTGTAACTATGTCGTAGTGCTAAACATGCATGAACAAGCCGCTTGTTTACTCTATCTGTTAGGATTTGAGAAGCTGCCAGAAAAAGAAAAGCAGCTTTGGAAGAAAAGGTCTGTTGTGAAAACTGGGAGCCCGAGAATACAATAATTACTGTTTGAAAGTGTTCTTTTTGTGTCTAGTTGGCTGTTTGCTTTGAAGGTGAATGAAGTCGTTGAATTTCTCAGTAATTCAAAGATGATTTGACCATTTTCTTCCATACTACTAGTTGTTGAATGCTCTTTCCTCATTCCTATATTGGTATTAGGAAGGAAAACATTTGAAAAACTGTACATTTCAATATAATTTAGCTTTCTGAATTGCAATGAGATAATAAAGATAAACTAAAAGGATTTTGCAATTTTTTCCAATGTTTATGAAAGTTTTCTCATTCTTCATCTCCATTTTCCGGTATACCTATCACATTCGTTGCTTTATTTTCGTTCTTTTTAGAGCTGCTAGGACATTACCATTCCCTCTCCGATATTTACGTCGGCTATATTCTTACCCAATAAACGGAACATGATAGTTCGTGGGACTGTAAACTCTTTCCCGTCTCTTTCGTAATACCGTAATCAGACGAAGATACCATCGCGTATACGTTCATTCACCATTATCTTGGATGACCATCTCTTATTTACAGCGATTGCGAGCAGGCAAGTAAGATTACGTGGTTATTAGCGTATAAAAGTGTATTCATGATTAAAATCGGAATAGGTAAAGCTCAAATCTATTCTTTCGTGTGCAACCATGACATACATTGGGGTCTTAACATGAAATCTTCATATGCAATTCCCTGTCCTAGCGATTCCTAAACTAATCCGAGGTATCCGTAAGTATTAATTTATTCCTGAATAACGCGGTGTTCAGCCTCATTATATTGTGTAATTTTGTTTTATTTGTCTGTTGATTAAATATTTTAAAGTAAGTTATTACTTATTTTTCGTAATAATTTATATATACTCTGTAGCAATTGAAATCTAAATAAAATCTCAGAATGTTTCTGAAAGCACAAAATTATGGGCGTCTGCAAAACAAAATAATGAGCAAATGAGTGTCCTTAGCGAGCTGAAATTTAAGAACTGCTTCTCTAGAATACGCGTCAAAATATTCGTTAAGTGTAATTATTAAAACGTTGAAGTTGTTTCATTCTATTTCACAGTACATAACTACATACTTTTTGCTACGTCTTTCACGAAGCTGTGACTGAATGAATACCGTGACCGAATGTTTTTTTCTCACGTGAAACTTGAGTAAACCCTTTAGTTTATGGAAGAATTTCTAGGAAACGGTCCCATCTTCGAGCTTTAAAGCGAGCATTAGGTAAACATAAAAACCGCATCCCAGAGGTCATTAAATCCATGAGTCGACGAGCGGAATTCCACCGCGGTGCATCCAGATAGATGAAGCTCCTTCCCGCAGTGGAAGCAAAAGCAGTCCTCTAACTTCTTTAAACATCGGGACACCTGCAATTTCGGACGCAAAACACGCACCACGGAGACACGAATTCGTTGTTTTCACTCGGTTTAAAAAAGCGGAAAGAGAGACACGCACGCCGATCCCATAAAAAACGAACGTAAAACCGCGTCGTACTAAATAGCACCTAAAAAATTGTATATACAGGCTCTCTCTCTCTATTTTTACACCGCGCTCTGTTATGTCCGCTCACGGAACCCGAAGCTCTAAAAAGTTTTTACGATGCCGTTGTGGGAACAATTTACGTCCTAGATAGAATCGGCTCCCGTCGAACGTTGCCCAACACAGCATCGGATACACAAAATATTAGGAGTAGAAACAGAGGGAGGTGTATGAGAGAGAACAGTGTACCTAATTCGAGAAAGATGGGCGGAGAAAGATTGACAGCCTGTTGAACGAAGGAGGAGAGTTTTTGGGGACATCTTGGAATGAGCTCATGAGGAAGAATGAGATAAGCGTTGGTTATTGCAATGCTGCCCGCGAGGGATATGCAAATTTTTATGCGTCCATAGAGAAGTTGCGTAGGGATGGAGTTGAACAGGAGACGAAATGGGAGCAGTTTGAATTTCAATTGCCCAAAGGACTGGTGGCAGAGTGAATATATCCCGCGCATGATCTTCCGCGAGGTTGTTTACTGCTCTATAAAAATGTTTTATCCCGGGATTCCGGTTTGTAATTGAAAATTCGGCTTTTATTTTCGTTAGCTCGGTACGTCGCGGGTTCGGTTCTAATACAAGATCCTCTTATCGGTACGTATCGGATTTCGTCTCAAATTTTATCGAAGAGAAAGTTTATGGTTATTGCTTTGTCCTATTATGCAGGTTGGCCGGCTAGAGGTAAAGAGATAATCGTTCAGATCGGGATATCTTGAAGTTTATAGGTGTAAGCTACTAGCGTAGATGTGCGTATTCTCATAATAGGAAAGGAAAACGGTTTTAAGACTATATACATAACATTAAGGTATGTTAGAGATAAATCGCTTTAAATCAGTTGATACATATAAGACCTCTATAAAAGTAAATACTTTTACTCTTTTATGACTTTGTCTTTGCCATGTTCTTGCGTAGAATCTTTCGAATATCGCTCGTTTCTTCATTTAAAAATTTTATTAGTAGGCTAATATTATTTACGGCACATCGCTTGCTTTCATCAGACATCTTCAGCGTCCTCGACTCCTTTCGTCTTTCATTATTATTTATGAATAGCAATAGACGACAGGCTCATCATTAAACCAAATAGAGATCATAACTTCCTAGCAATTAAGCGAGAGCTTGAGTCTAAATATAAGCTCAACAGCCATCTATAATGAAGCAAAAAGCTCCCATAAATTATCGACAAGAACATCTCTCGCATCACCAAATTGTTTTGGTCCTTGAATCATCAACTCGTAATCGCTATACGCCTTCTTAACCCGCATCGTGTTCCCAGGAGCGCTATTATCAAGAGACTCATTCATAAGAGTAACGCGATGATTATTCATTGCGAGGCCCTCGAGAGAGGGAGAAGGAGAAAGTAGCTGATTGTGTGCGTACAAAGTAAGAGATTGAATCTCCTTCATTGGGTACTGAAGACGGTTTTATCGTCCGCCTCCGGAAATAGCGCATCGGAGTGTTTGGGATATTTGCTAGAGCCGCAAGAAGCATATTGCAACGGAAGGGAATGCCTCGCATAGCTACCGAGATAAGGGGAGAAGTGATGCTGGAATTAGGTTTGATACTAAGGGAGATGCATATGGAATAAGAAGGGATGCGGTTGGGGTGGAGACTTTAACAAGAGAAATGAGAGGAGGGGTAGATTGGTTGAATGCGAGCGAAAGCTTTTGAAACCGATGGGATGGGAGAAATATAACGAGGCATGAATGGAGGCCCTTGTCAGAAGCAGCTCATGGAACCAAGGACGACAGCTAAGAATCCTACCCCCTTGGATTCCGTTGCTTGCCCCCTCTCTTTCATCTTCCTCTTCTCCAACCCTGTTTACTTCATCTATCACGCTCGTGCGTATGAATACTGTTTTATTTTACCCTCCCTCATGACGCTTTCTCCATTCGATTATTCATGACTCTTTCAACCCTTCTCTCGCTCCGCCATTTCTTAGGTTTATATTGCCTCTATATCCTCTTCTATTCTCTGTATCGCGCGGATGATTTATTCATTCAAGGAGAAGTTTGGTTGTATATCTTCTCCGAATTTACTCTCTCCTCCACCGATTTATTTTTCTATTCACGCCTTTTTTCGGAGGGAAAAGAATGTGTCTGGCTGAGCGTACTTCTCACGCCATAGTTGTCACGGAGACTTATTTATTTTGAAATTATGGCGCTAGCGGAGGAGAGTATGGAAAAATGCTCACCTAGAGCCCTGGTGGAGGTAAGCTTGATTTATTTATTGCGCCGAAGAGTAAATCTCGATTTATGGACGCCTCTCTGCAAACAATCGTGATCTGAATGAAGTATCAAAATGTTACCATGAAGGTAAACTTCCGAGAACAGGGATATCCTTTTTCTTATGAATGGACGCAACTTTGAGCTGTAACCTTGTCCGAGAGTGTTAAAAAGCCGCCATTCATCATTCTACTCTTTATGGGCTGACCTTTGATTAGTTCGTGCGTTTGGCGAACGAATTACAAAATTAGTTCTTTTATCGCCTGTCAGCTTTAAGCGGAATTGATGAACAAGGCAGATTTCCATCTTGAATCTATGCTTTTTTTAAGTTCAATATTCTTTCACTACCTTAAGAAAAATGTTTTATGCAAGATTACTTCTGAATTAAAATATTTTCCATTACTTCTCCTAAGTTTTTGGTTACAAATCCACGACGGAGACCATAATTTCAATTATAATTAAATTTGACGTATGCAACATTTGCTAACTCAATGGAATATTTTTCAAAAATTTTACCTGAATATATATTTAAGAATTTTAGTATTTTTACTAAGAGGGTCGTTACTTTGAGTTTTAAATGAAAATTAATGACCGTAACAGGAGGTAAATTTCGCGAAACAGTCGATTTTTTCATTCAAGAAAAATGCTTTTCACATTCAAGTATTGATCTAAGTCACGTACTATATTTCTTAAGGAATAACGATATACCGCAATTGTTTTGCTCGTAAATTCTCCTTGTTTTCGTTTGGATTAGCCTTAAATAAAAGAAAACTTTTTGCTCGAATTATCCTACCATTGGAGCACTATATCGGGGCAAGTTGAAATGGATTGCTTAAATTTTAAACAACCTCCGTATGAGCATAGAAAAAGATTCAGTCGGTTCTTAACGTTTTCTTATGGGAATCCTTTGTTTGATCTTCTAAACAAACGTAGTTTTTGTCATAAGATTGTGAAATTTGCACGTGTTGTGATGAAATTAAGGAAGTAAAAGGACAGAAAAATTAAATACTACAAAGTAAATTACGGGAAAAAGATCCCTTTTCTGACGATTTAAATCCAGCGTCTAAAGGTTATCCGCTTGTTCCATCTCACAACGTTAAACGTATATGGAAATATGCTTAGCGACGATGCTGCCAGACGGAGTTAACATGTTTCTAACGGCTTATTCAAGACGAAAGGAATGGCAATAAGAGAAGGAGAGTAAATGAGAGGTCTCTCGCTAGCGATATAGCGATGTGTGTGGGACTCCATGGCTTTCTTCGCTGATAAGAACGGAGTGCGCGAGTGGAAAAGAAGAAGAGTGTGCAAAAAAGAGGCGATGAAGGAAGGAGAGAGGTCGAGGAGAGGTCATCATTGCCGGTCGCCCCCATATGAGGCGAGACGACCAAAGAAACTCTTCTAACATATAAATATCTCTTCGCCTTTGCTTTATTTATTTACGTTGTTTCTTTTTACTTCTCCAAGGCGACCGCCCAAAGAGCGTCTTCAGAAAGGATTTTTCGCTCTTTGAATAAGAGCATCGAGTTAGTTCCGAATTGTGAACGGCCTTGGTTAGAAAAAACTAGTTTGAGATTCGTAGATTTTCCGGCGGATCTCTTTCGTTGACAAGGATTAACTTCTTTGGTTACTTCTGAGACTAAGAATACGTCTATGAAGACTGTGCCATTTGAGATGTGTAATAATGGAACTTTGAGCCGTGTTAATGTGGATATTTGCGAGATTTAAACAGAAATAACTTATTAAATAATAAATAGGTTGAAAGTATTTGTTGTTTTACCATGCTTTGTGTTTGCATAAGAAACACGTACCTAGCCTTCAGTTATATTCCAGCGTTCTCTCTCCTTACCTAAAGGAGGATTTTGAATACTCTCATAACTCTTTATGCTCTGAGAGTATTCATTATGGATTGATTCAGTTAATACATCTGTTGAACAACTCAATCAATTCCCATTGATAAAACGCCTAAAATCATCTTATATTTTATAATACTACATGAATCTACCAATAAGAATAATAAGTATACTAAGAATAATTCCCTCGTCATATTACTGGACACAACACAAAATCTTGTACTGAGACCCAATAAAGTTCGAACTTCAATTCCGCGATCCAGTAATCGATAAAGATAGGAAAAAAGTAACTTATGCCGTAATTTTTATTTCAGTTAATTTTACATGATTCTCATACAAAACTACTTATCTGGTTCAGTTGCCTAAACACAACATAAATACTAATAACGGTATGTTACATCTCATCTCTGCCTGCTCAAATTTGTTTTACATGATTTAAATCGGTTCATTATCGATTCATATTTCTTCGGAAAGAATCCAGTTAAGATATTTTTCATCACTCATTTCCTCCGAAGGACGGATTTAGGAAAAATGAAGAAGTGGCAATACTTATATTTTTGAAGAATGACGTAGTATAGAAGCGGGCAATAATGGCTCTCATTATTTCCCAACTTGGCCCATCCGGTCCGCATTCCCTTTCTAAATCTTTTCCCCTCCTCTCTTGTAATTCGCCAGCATCTCTCGACACAAATTCAAGAACAAGGCAAACGACCGCCACTTTGTGACCATGGGATAGGGAGCATCTGTCTCGGCAGGAAATACCGAGTGAAGGCACTAGGATATAGACAATAGGTGGTCCGTGCAAGAATCTGGGAATAAGTGGAAAGATGGTACGAAGATACCACACGTCCAATGCATTTGGCATTAAGTTCGTGCTCAGTTCGCTTAGGCAGTAATCAACGGCCAGCGGTTTAGAACCAATTACGAAGTTGTGTCACGGTTTGTAACTCGAGAAATTTTAAATGGATCGCTGACGGATCGCGTGAGATATGGGCTCTAAACTGTTTGCTCACTTGTCCTCTACTCTCTATGCCTCAGCACCGTGATTAGCGCCAATCTGACGGCTTATTAGGTACTGTTTTAGCAGTATCTTTTTCATTGTTTGGGCGCCAAATGAATTGCTTGGTGTAGTCATTAAAAAAATTCTTGTATAACTAATATATAACACTATAATTACTAATACTATTTATTCGAAATATCCATTCATTTCCTTGTGAAATTGTAGTTTTTAAAGTAGGGCACATATTATTGAGATATTGAATGAAGCATGACTATGTGGAACTCCAGCATCTTAAAGAAAAATACTCGTCCATATATCTTCAAGATCTGTGCATTCTCCTCATAGCTACTTAAGATCGATACTCTCGATAGACTGGTCGCATCGATTTTTTTTCTGTGGAAGTTACCGATGGGTTATCTTGAAGATAAATATAAGAGATTTCCGAATGTGAAACATTGAAATCACTAATGATTTCCAAATTAATTGAAACATCTAAATCGCAAAATTTCATAAATGAGACAAGGGTAAATTGTTATGATAAGTTGACTTTGAAAGTAAGCTTTCATAGGTTTATATTTACATTTTTACCCCCGTCAGTGGTCTATTGCAGTGTACGATATTAACAAAAGTAACCCTGCCTAATCTGTTAGCTTCTCTAATTCTCTGAAGAAGTAACTATCTGATTCAGCGATTAATCCCTTGTAACACTTTGTCGATGCCTGTCACTTAAGGGACGCTGCAGATACTGATATACGAGTATGTTAGACTGCTTATTTCGAAAAAAGCTTTATGTGAAATTTATGGAAGGGAGAAAAAGTAACGTCTTTTCATATTCTTACTGAAGAAATATTTCCCTATTTTTGAGAGAAACAAACATTGATATTTTAACAGTCTTCAGAATGTCTGGTCTTTGATCGCTGGAAAGCTAAAAATAAATAATGTATGTTATGCGAAGGAAGGATAAATTTATAGATTGCGGCCAATTTTAGAGTACTTCCCGGAAAGCGGATAAATATATCGCGTTTTAACAACTCTAGATTCTTGGGTCGGCAACTTTTAAGTTCCAAAGGACGGGAAAAGGAAGTGGCGGTGTTATTTTCATTTGATTACCTCCGTGCCGCGAATTGAGGATGGGGCGAATGACAACGCGAAAAATATGAAGGGGCAGCGACATCATTCATCATTACCCTTGTTCGGTCATCATATTCCTTTGTCATTTGAATGTTTGGATGCGTCCTGTTTTCCCCTTTTGGCCAACTCATCAAATCCCTTTGTCGTTCCCTTCAAAAGGTCCGCATGCACTTTCACTCGCAGTTCGTTACATCAAATTTCATGCATTCCGAAAAGAAATCTCTACGTTTCGAATGAAACCGAGGCTGAGATTTCGGGACGTTTCGCATAGCGGGGCTATGAATATTTGAGGAGATTGGGAGATAGAGTGTTTGGGCGTATTTGAGGATGAGATAAAGGAAGGGTGGAGAGAGGGAAGAAGGATGTGGAGCTTAAGGCTGAGGGATTGGATAAACTCCTGCGGATTCAGAGAGATCCGGAGCATCCATGTGTGTGTGCGTGAGTGTATATTGCTCAGAATGGAGCTATCGTTTGTCTCTCGACGAGAATTTATAGCTTGTGCGGACTGAAAAGGGAATTAATTTGGAAGAGATATCTCTCTCGCAAATCTAGCCGGTGGAAATGTCGTGCATCTCTAGATGTTAGCGCTTTAATAATCGCGTTGAGTATCTCCAAGATTGCTCCTTATGGCGTCGCCTGGGGAAGGGCTTAATCCCATTGGAAGGCGGCGCCGAAACAGGACCCAAAGTGAGCGGAAATTGCGGTCGTTATCGGAATACAGCCATTTATGAGAAATGTCCTTTTGATGTGTTTCGGCTGTTTTATCAATCAGTCCATCTGTCTGATGAAACCTTTTAGGGCGACTTTACCTATACTTATACTCCTAGAATTGATGAATTCTGAAACAAGTGGCAAGGGTTAAATTTATAAAATGAAAAATTTTCATCTCTTCTCACGCATATCATTTACAAATATAAGGTCCAGAATGCCAGATTAACAGGTAACATTTGATTTTTGCACTATATTAATTTCGATACTAAGGGAATTATCAAGTCATAATACGTCAGAGTATTTTTCAGCATTTCTATCCATCAGATTTAGAGCTGTACTAAGTTGGTTGATAAATGAAAATATACAGTAAATAAGTCTAACAAAAATGGCGAAAATGATGGAGTAAATCCACAATCATTTCCAGGAATATGAAGATGCATTTTTTAAGAATCTTATCATTTGAAAGTTTACTGATTTAGAGAAAAAGTTATGATTGATATAGAGACCTATTAGTCAGCGTACTGCTGAAAAAGATTCTATAGGTCAGGGACGGCCCTGAACACCAGCAATCTTTTGCCGAAGGCTACGACATTATGAAGGATGGAATAGATGAAAGAGACAAAAATAGTAGTCCTCGTTCAGTGAGATGCCCATATTCTTAGAGTATGCTCTCTCAATGGTCTCATTGCAGTCGCTGAATATTCTGCTATGATTGAAATTGCCTCCGGCTACCTTTGGTAGCCAAAAAAGAGAGGTTGTTATCCTAGAATATTTTGGAATGGTATTCATGAACCGTTTTAAAGCTGATGGAATGAAGGTTAGAGTGATAACTCTATACAAAAATGTTTGTTTAGTTTTCTAAATTTACATCCAGATTGATATTGAGTTATATCGAAATATAATAGGAAACAAAGTAAACAAATATTTAAATCTTAGACTAAGACAAAGTGGAAATGATATATACTCATCCTCCAACATATTTATTTTCACCAATAATAGATTTCTATTTCCGTAATTTAACAAGGTTAGCTTCAATTTATGTAATTTTGATTTGAAATTAGAACATGTGTTTGGGAAATTTCTTAGAATAGTGTGTCATAATAATAATCAAAAATGAAATAAATTGAACTGTAAGAATTCAAAATATCTTTAGGGTTTTCTTCCTTGGAATTAACTCTCTGGAATTTAAATTCTTCTATGCATATCTAAAATTCAATTTCCCATGTCTAAAAAGAGAAACACGAGTAACGCGCCTCAAAAAATATGAACAGTTTATCAGTAGTGTATTTCCTAGAATCAACCTTAGTAGAGAGGTAAAGCCAAACTTCCGGTATGTCTGACGACCCTGTCCTATGTCAAGCTCTAACGGATGTGTAAATACTCTTTAACCGATTGATGGGTCACCGACGAAAAAGTAAGATAGCCTCAATTTTTCCGGCAGAAATTACACCCAAGTAAATATAGGAGGGAAAATAGATAAGTGGGAAGGCAATGGGAAGGGGAAGAGCGTCGCGCCTCAAATCCTCGGCTCAAATGCGTAATTGCGGCTCCGCGGCCAATTCGTCCCGTCGCCCAAAATGTCACCCTCATCCCCGCTCACTCCCACGGCGGCGCCTGCCTTTGTAAATCCCTTCCGCAGCGTTATTCTTATTCATTTTTTCGTTATTTTTCCCTCTACGACTTGGCCTCGTTCCTCAGAGCCGACATCATGGCACCGGAATCACTCGAATGGCACTGTGCACGCCATCCTTGCTTAGGTCACAAAGACTTTTTCACGACATTGATTTCTTGCCGGTTGAAGGAGGTCAATGATTCTCGCAAAAATGCTTCTTTTTTAATTTAAGGTTTGAGAGAGGTTATAGCAAGGCCTGGAAGCACGTTCTTCGTGCTGATTATTTGGTAATTTGAAATTGAGAAACTAGCGCACGAATGTATGTCGTGTTTTAAGATGAATAGAAAATTGGATTGGTCGAATTATAGATATTCATATTGAACTGCTCTAATGGTATTTGGTAGTATTCTATTATGGAAAATAATTTTCGAAAATATTATTGTTAACATATATTTCTTTCCAATAAAGCATTTTGCTAGATCTCAATAATTCTCTTTCGAGGAAAGTTATTTGGTTTTGGACCAATTTGGATTCAGTGTTCAGTATCGTCTTCATGAAAATAGTTTCCCATTAACATACAGCAGCCATCATATGGTACAACGAATGAATCATTGCTCAGAGTGCCTTCAAGATATAAAGAAGTACATTAATCATTAGAAGGAAAAAAAGGAAATGCAGAAGTATCGGAGTCAAGCAATTTTTCCTTGCGTTTAACATGCTCCTCCAGCACTCTGGGAATAAATTCGAGAAGGGATACGCCTAGCAAATGCTTAATCGAATAGGGAAATGAACGGAAAACAAATGAGAATGAATACAATGAGTAAGAGGGTGTTATTTCAATCCATCATCCGCCACCCTCTCAATAGACCGGGAGATCCCGGAAAAAGGCGTGTCCTTAACAGATTCACGAGTGGCCCTCTCTGTAAGGCCCTTCGTCGGGGCCGTGCCCAAGTGCGTCTGGAAATGAAAGAGACATCCTTTTGTCTCCATTTCGAATGCGAGTTCTCACTTGCGCCTTATGATCTTCATTTCACAGAGATTGGGCGTGGATGCAGCGGAGGACCGAAGAAAGACGATCCTCCGTCTGAGGGCGCCCGTGGAAACAACGGCTCTGAGAACAAGAAGTGCTCTCCCTGGAGGAGTGAACAGACCAACTTCAACGCCCTTTTAAAAGGTAAACGCCATTCAGCAATCTTACCGAGACGATAGCTTAAAGCTTTTGTGAGTGCGACTTAAAGGGTTAATCCACGATATCTTGCATGACTAATGATCCCCCGGATCGGAGGAAAATTCAAAATTTCCGTTGCGCTCCGTTCTTGTTTAAATTCTATTCAAGAAATGGGTGGACCCAACACGAGACAAAAAATGAGAACTTAGTTTTACGTGTCCTGCTAGGAAATAGAATGACCTAGAATTAATCTTTCAGGCTGTCTTTAAAAACAGAAATTTCTCCCTTCAAACCATCTTTCCTCATTAAGTTTCAACTCGGATTTTCTTCCCCTCATGAAATGTAGAATATGAGAATTTTCTCTAGTTTTTTTCCATTCATTATTACCTCTCCAGCAGTCTTGTCTCAATACCATGTGGTCATTTCGTTTTTACAAGACTATACGATTGTTATGGCAAAACTAGTAAATAGAACTATAGAAATGTTGACTCAGGTTATTTCTAGTTTTATTTAACTTAAAATTGACATTTTTTGCGTAAAAATTGATTTTTATCATTATAATTTTAGTTGTGCATCAATTTAAAGAAATAATTTTACGATAGTCAAGTAGAGAAATATGCCTAATCCTTTCAGTTCATCTATAGTTTATTAAGCAATAATTTAATGGATCTTCATGCTTTTATGATCGCCAATCAACATGAGAAATTAGAATTCAATTTAAGTCGTGTACACACTAAGTAGATGGAACCGAAGGCAATTCTCCGCTCATAGATGACTTCTTTTTTGTATTTATAGATATTTACATTTAATTATTTACGCCCAAATAGTTAATCAGCATCTGATTCGAGGCAGTTTTAAGGAAATAGTTGTTTGACAAGTTACTCCAATTCCCTTTTGGATTTCTTTTCCTCGAGTGAAGGTCTCCATCGCTTCTGAGGCACAGTTTGATACACAACTCCACAAATCCGCTACGGTTCCATCCACCGCGAAATATCAAATCCACACATGCATATTTGGCTATCTCCAATGCTTTCCTGACTCCATTGAAAATATCTGAAGTAATAGAAGAGTCCAACTGGCGAAAGCAGGGACTCTAAAGAAATTTCATCGAACCCTGCATCGCAAAAGTCCTTTTTGAATTCATCAGCCGATGGATCTTCGTCTCCAAACCTCTAATCAACAAAATAATTATGTATCCTTGACCAAACTCCCAATATCAAATGAACTTCTCCATCCACAAACGACATCATATGCCTGCAGCTCTCAAAGGGAACTTAGCACCTCAGCGATAGCGCAAACGGGGAGATGACATAAACCTCCCTGTGGGCATACCGGTGGCGACGGTGTATTCTCATGGGGATGAACTCACCTCTCTCTCACCCTAGGCGTCGCACTGCCCAAACCGCGTCAGTCGACACCGGTGTACCGATCGTCCAACGAAGCCTCGAGGTCTACACACCAAGCGCCAACCGATAGCGTTGATGGCCCAGCGATATATCGGGATGATACTTCAATTATAGGAAGCTGGTATAGGGATGGGTGCCTGTCAAAGGGATATCGGAGATACGACCTCGGGTAAAAACGGTGGAGAAGGTAGAAAGGGAGAGAGAGGTAGGGAGAACTGGGATATTTGATACGAATCTCACTCCCGATATAGAGAGAGCTGCTGATTTTGTGGACTTGACGCAAGGCTTCAATGGAATAAGCAGTTTTAATTAAATAGGGGTTTTCATTAGGGGCGCACTGTAAAATACGACACATGCTCCCCGTGTAAAAGTAATTGGAGTCTGACCTGTCGACTTGACAAACGTACCTATCCCGGGAGAATAATTAACGAGCGATTTTTTTCTCTGGACGTATAAATTTTGGGGGGCTCATGATGTAGTTTTCGCGGGATCGAATCCGTTTAAAAGGGAAGTCGAACAGCGCGGTGAAATCGTTTCCAGCGGAAGGTTTCCGCGAAAAAAAATCATACCGGCTTCCGTTAATTAAACGAGTGTTTGGGCTCGAAAGAGATTTTGACGCAATTACGAGCGTAACCAGATCCAAAGGGTATTCCTAACGATTTCCGACGAATATTCCGATGATCCCTCACGCACTGCTTGTTTGTGGAAAGATCGAATTCGCGCAAAAATGAGGATCGTGACTTTGTTGCTCTTCCGACTATCGAAAACAAATACCTCGGATGGACGAGGAGCGATAACCGAAACGCGGGAAAATATGAACGCATCGATCAGGTAATACGCGCGTGAAAAAATGACAATCGCTCCATAATGGAGAGTTTGTAAGGCTCCTTGATGCGAGGAAAAATGCCTCAATCAGCCCATTGAGAGGGACCCTCACAATGGCGCGCACCGTTTAATTTCGCTGTTCACTCAATTTCACGAGCAAACAGACACGCACACCAACGCATTCCTCCCTTCGCCAGGATTGGAATCTATAGCCCCAAAAACTCCGATCTATCAGTCCCATTGAAAAGGGACGATAACTAACGCCCACTTATCTGAAATTCGGAAATAAAAATCGGACGGCATCCTCCCTTGTTATCCCTCCTCGGCCTGTTACACTGTGTGTAAATAATAGCAAAGAGAGGAAAATTAAAAAAAGATTCATAATCGGGGATATTCGGGAGTGTGAGGTTTGTAAGGGTAGTCTGGCTGCCAGGGGCACCGCTACCGTAATAATCGCATCATTCCGGCGAGTTCCAACCTCGCGTGAATCTCTTTGAAATCAAGAGAAGTTGGGAGCGGAGGATGGGATGGGGTGGGCGATAGGAGAACAGACCGTCGGTTTTTGATGTGAGATAGGTGAGCAGAGGATGACCCCCGGGGCGGAGTGTGGGGCGGAAGCGCGATTTTTAGTATTCAAAGGGTTTGGGTTGGGGGTTTAGCTCGATACAGTCGGAGGGCAGTTCGGGTGTCAATGCGTGGGTGTGTGCGGCCGTGGAAAATGAGCTGGCCGGAAATTGGGAGTCCGATTGTGTGGCTGTTCCCCCGCTACTTCTTTCGCACGGCGGCGTCGGATAAAGTACGCAAGATTTTTTCCAGCGATATAAAAAAAGTCCTTTGAATCATCTGGCGATGGAAAATGCCCAAAGGGATTATTTTTCTCTTTTCGTGTTTCCGCGAAGAACCAGGAAGCATGAATTGGAATGCACCTTTTTTATGAGATCCAGCAGGAATATCTGAATGATTTTTCTGGAGAGGTTTAATTGAATCAGTAACGAGGTTTCACAATTGCCCAGTGAATAATGTGACCTTTGGTGAATAATAAAGTTGGTGTGTTGGTGAAAGGAATGTAACAGTCGTATTTGATGGGAATTTCGAGATTCAGTTTTCTTAAATCATGTATTCCTCCTTACAGTTTCCCTCTATATGGCGTATATTTTATTCAAAAAATACTTTACATACCAATAAAATAATTCATGGATTGAAACAAAGGAAGTGGATATTGCTGAAGATGACTACCCCTGTTGCCTGTTTCTAATAAATTAAATCTTCGCACAGTGCGTGAAGCTTGTAAATCTTGGAGTTTTCTATAAATTTACCAACTCTAGCTTACTTTCGTATTTCGAAATAAGGCATAAAAAATGACTCTATCCGCAAAAATTGTAATTTCTTCAAAGAACGCTTCTGGTTTCAAACTGTTACATCATTGTAAAAAATTATCATTATAATAATGTACTGCAAATATCTGTATTATAAAAAGGAAGGAATCCTAGCAAATTTCGCGGTATTGTGACTCCTCATCTACTTCACAGACCTCTTCGTTTCCTTACGTTGCAAGATTAAGAGTTATAGCCATAATTCGTAAGAGATACGAGATAGGTCACTGGCCATTGGGGATCTATTCATAGATTCCGAATTTTATTCTCACTTTAGGAATAGAAACGAAAGCATTTGGGCAGCAAGTTGGTGCCATAAATTAGTCGAATTATCAGTTTCATTCGTCTTAAGCGTAGGGTTTGGCTCGCTTCCCATCGATGCCGTCTGTTTCACCGTGATCCAGTTTCCGAACGACGCGCGCGCTCCATTCCAAATTTATAGGGGTAGTATCGGATCAATGTGTAATTCAATACGCGTAGGAAGCCAGACGACTATGCGAGTATAAAAAACCCTAGTGAAAATGAAAGTTTTGGGTATAAGTCTACGCCAGAGCGGACGAGTGTGGAAGGAAGCCCTTGGGTTTTTGTTTTGTACGGCTGCCCATACAAAGGTTAGCCTCGTTAGTACACCGAGAGGGCGCGTGTTTGTGGAAAGAGCCAATTCTCATCCGGCGAATGCATTCCAATCTGTTATAATAGGAAGAGTGGACGAGGTAGTCAAACGGTTTCCCCAAGATTAACCAAATGTATTCCAACAAACAGTAAGTTTGGTATTTGCACATAGGAAGTATTTAAATAATTAAATAAACATGAAAAATAGCATCACTAAAGTTATGATATCATTTGAGTTTTATTTTGCTTAAAGATAAACAACGTGCGGTATCATATATTGTACTCTATCCAGATAGGAGGAAGGATATAATAATTAAACTTAAAAGCTGTGATTAACATATAACAAGTTTAAAAATAAATTATGATTGCCCTATTTAGCATAATTTTGTTTACAATGACTTACATTCTTTATAGTGATTAAAGTAATAATAGAGTTAAATATTTGTTAAATGTGGGTAACACAAGTTAAATCAGAGGAGTTAAATCAGAAGTTAGTGAAGCTTATTATTGTGGACTTTGTCTGCATCGACGGCTCTGATTGGTCAAAGAATATATTCATAATATATTCTTGTGTGGAAAGAACAATCTAAAATACATTTTCTTACCAGAGAATGGTCTCTTATGGAACCATCACCCAACATAAATGTTCTGTGCTCTAAGATTACCAAAACGTTTCCATGAAATTCATGTTTCACACTACTCAGTGTTTTGCACCTCGCCGTTGGAATATTACAGTCGCATTTAAGAAATCCCAGATCGCTTATCTTAATCAAAGGGACAATATTATAACCTACCTAATTGAAAGCCATTACTTCTCTTTTTAAATGTTTACTTTTTCAATGGAATTTCTGCTACTGTTAAAGAGTGATTCGACAGCTAAGTTTATTTCGCATGTAGGCTCCCACTGAGAATCGAACCCGAGACTTCTTTCACTAAAGTCATACGCGGTGCCCGCCTGGCTATATGGGAGCCATATGGAAAATCTTCCATTGTTGCTTAGCTAGACTTAGTTTCTTAATATCAGCATGATCACTTAAGAACTTGGACGTAGATAATAGAACTTACCTAGACGAAGATATGGAGCAGTAAGTAATACTGCGAAGAGAACTTGAAAGGAATGGACTGTATGGAGGAAAGCTGCAAAAAGGAACGTCGTTGGGGTTTATGTGGGAGGAATGGAAGAAACTCGCAGAGTATGAGAAAAGGAAGGGAGACTGCGAGAATTGTCTCGGTTACCCGCCACCAGACGTTTGATCAGATAAGAGAGACTTTACTGCACGCGTGTGGGCGATCTCTCGCGCCGTGAAAAGGAGAAGGCAAAAAAGGAGAAAAGAATGGGAGACGCGTAGTCTCGGAAGAAAATTACGAGCGCACATGAGCCTTCCAATACTAATCGTCGAATCCCTATCGTTAGTTTATTCCGATGCGTTTAAAGGTTTAATTTTCCACCGCGCGACGTGAATGAGTTCCCTCGTAGCTTTAGTTTATCTTTCGCGACGTTATTCGTTCGGGAGCGGCAGTAAACGTCTCGTCCTTAAGAGATGACGTCTAAGGGCGTAAAAATCGACTCTACATCAGCTCATTGTCGTTCGCAAATAGCTTTTCCATCGGCGATGGGTATCGCCCCGCATGTGGCAACGCAAAGAGAAAATTCAGTCCATTATGAGCTTAACGAAAAGGGTTTTGTGCCAATCAATAGGCGGCTCAAGATCGCTCGGATGAAAAACACGTCCCGGAAAAATGTATACGACGGTGACGGGTTTGAGAGCGGAATAACAAATTACCTTAATCCGCGGAACGCAACGCTCGGCATTAAAAGTGGAGACTTTAATTCTCCCTCAGGAGAAAGGAAATATCTCACGCATTCGCGGTTATCTGGAAGTCGATTGAAAAAAGCGGAGAAATACTGCGGGGCGTCGAGAACGCGAAAAAATTAAGGGAGCGAGATATTGATAAGGATTAAAAGGAGAGACGGGGAGTGTATTAGGGGAATGGGTTATGGGGGTTTGGTTCCCCGCTTTTTTCGGGTAAGGAGGCATTGTGAGAGTCAGCAGAAAGATATCGCGCAGAGCAGGAGTCCTTCGTTTTCATCCCTTCTCTTCGTAGCCATTCTCCGTTTCGCTTCAACCCCTCGAAGAGAAACCACGTGACAAGGGCAGCGGAGGGAAGAATAGGGAGGAAAAGAATTAAGTAGGACGCGAGAAGAGTAACAAGGAGGGAAAGGGGATATATCGAGAGAATGGGTGAAAAAAAGAAACGAAGGGAGACAGGTGAGGCATTGCTTGCTATTGGAGGAAGAAGATTGAGGTGGGAGAAAATCGTTCCTTACTCCACACGCATAATAGAAGGGGAAAGAAAGCAAGGTTTAGAGTTGTTATCGTTGTTAAATCAAAGATGGGATGGAAGATAGCGCGTTGAATTGAAAACTTTTTTTATCGCGAAGAATAGGCAGTGTGCGGAGAAAATAAAATGGGCGTAATAGGATTCAGGTTTTAGGAGGTGAAAATTATGCACGGGAGACAGCGAAACGTCCGCTGTCTATTTTCACATTCACTGCGTTTCAGATATCGACTGATTTTCTTTCCCTCATTACTCTCACTCGGAAGAAAAGTCTCCCCGGTAGTTAGAGAGGAATCTTAAATGGAAAACGGAGATGTATTCATTTTAGGTTACTTTAAGCTTCAACTGTCCCATGTTGATTTTTAGCCACGGAGTGATGCTTTAATTTTATGTCGTTTTCATATACTACCCATCCTTTTTCGGTCCAAACTAAAGAGGACTTTTGACGCATAAAATTTGTTCAGCGGTCATTAAATTAAATTTATATTTTAATAAAAAAATGACGATTAAATAATAGGATTCCATGTTATCACACGGTCTCGCTTAATTCGGTCGCTCATTCAACTGTTCAAATATAAAATTTGAGAGAAATAGCTGTTTCCCCTGTTCAATTAACGTCAATTATCCGTCTGGATCACTATGCAGTGATCGTTGAGGCGTGTAGGAAGGAAGGGTCACAGATAACAGGCATTAACTCCAACATTGACTTAGTGACTCATCCTAAATACACGATCCCTGAGTTACAAACATTTTAATGGGTAATGGAGTTACGCGGTTCATTAATTTCGGTATTGCCCGAGTCTCGCTAACATGTCTAATTATGCGTGCTCATATCGGACATGACGTTCCTTCTTCAGAGTCTGAATCCTAAATATCCAAGCGGAAAATCCCTTATCAAGCAAATAACCATTAAATCGAACGGGACGTTATTCATCGGTTGAAACGTCAAGGAATCTTTTCTCTGAAATCGATTCAGTGTTATCTTGGCGAAAATGGTTTACCAAAAAATCATAAAAGCTTCTGATTAAACACTATAATGTAGTTTCTCTTATTAAGTATTACACATTTTTAAAGAGAAAAAATCATTAAAAGAGAGATCGATAAAGTGTTATTTATTAAGGTTACAGAGAATGGATTAAAGAATGAAACAGCATGGTTAAAAAGCGCAGAATAAAAGTGCATAAATTTATTTATCATTTCATGTAAATTCATATAAAATGATTGAACAATTCAGTATATATCGTAGTTTCTCATGTAAAAATTCATCACCTTGTAAAACATTGGAAATTCCTCTAATTATTATGTTAAAAATTTGGAGACTCGATCAATGACACTGGCATAACTGCATACCAACTAATAAAGAAAAAATAAGTAAATTCACTAACAGCAAGAAATATTTTTTAAAGTTTAAATATTTAAGTGGCAGATAAGATTTACTTCTTGATAATATTCATCGCCACATTCTCCTTAAGCGTTAACTATCAAGTAAACATGAAATGTGTAAAAGACCGCCGAGATAACGATGAAGGAATCTTACTTTCATCAAACAGAATCGGCTTGTTTGTTTTAATTTTCTGGTACATTTCTCTTCTCCTTCTTATGAGATTATTTTCACATAAAAATTCTTACCAGAGATCCTTCTCTATCATCTTGCTCTCTGGTTATTGGAGTCGATTTCGTTCTCCGCAAACATACTCCTGAAAAGCTGTTTGCACGTCCTTTCATTCGGAAAAGAGGAAAGAGATTGAACGAGAGAGGGTGAAAGCGAGGACAGAGAAAAAATTGATTGAAAAAGGTATGAAAGGTTCCTGATGAAAAGAGCAAGAAATGGGTAAAAGTTGAGGGCAAAGGATGTATCTAAACTTATGGTAAAGCTGACATTATCTCATTATATAAATGGGATTGCTGAGTTTGCGGTCCGGAAAATCACTACAAAGGTGGGATCATAGGTGATACATACGTGAATACAAGTCAGTTTCAATGGAATGTAACTTTCATCCATAACTTATTCATTATGAGTCTGAGTAAGTGTCGTAACTAAATGAAATAATGAAACTTTTGATAGGGATTGCATTAAATTTATTTAGTTAATAATATTATAATTGTAGCTTCTATTCTTTGCTCCATTCAGTTCGGTAGGTTGAAATGGAAATAGTAGAAAAACTCACTCGCGATCTTTTCAAATGAACTACCTTATAGGTTTCGTGATGTTTCTCATCGCTTTACCGGAATTCTATAGCTTAGAATCGACAAGCTTAAGCTACGGTGGCTTGAGAAGGGCATGAATAACCCTTCTCTATATTTTATGATTTATAATCGCTAACAAAAATGCGCACATGAAAATTTGCAAAATATCTTTGAATATACAGCAAAATGTTTACTAAAATTAATAAATATCAACTCTCTATCCTACAACTCGAAAATCCCCGGTGCTAAAAAACTACGGAAAACTGTTTAGAGTGACTGGAGGTTTTATCGTGAAGATAGAAGTAGATGAAATATTTCTTTGATTTAGAATTCCAAAGACGTTTCTGGTGTAAACAGAATACCCATAAGCTCAAAAATATATTTTTGAAGTGATTAAAAAAGTAGAAGCTAAGTTATAAAAATAGAAATTAGAAGAATTACGACAGTAACATTGGTGGTTAGTTATGGATTGAAAAATTGGGTATATTAGCTTTTAGCTAGTTATAAGTTTCTTCAGAAATAAACTTCGGTCGTGTTTTAGTGTAAGTCACATCCTCTCGCTCACTCCTCCATCCCTGATATAGGAATTTATATGCTGAAGGTGGTGCCATGTGCTTCGGAGGGTGTTTTTGGAGCACCCACAGGGATTGTATAAGAAGATATATATATGTTTGATGAGAGTGTCGGTAAGGTAGGCGTAAGGAAGGCATATGAACCACAATCGGGAATGGAAATATATGGCGGAGAGGGATAAGAATAGGGGGTGAGCAGAGAACCCTCGGGCGAAATACGGGTATAACTTCAACCCTGCTTTCTGAATTGGAGGTTGGGTTGGGATGATTCCGTTGTTTGCGGCATCCCCTTCTTCCCGCTCACTATGAAAGAAAGAGAGTTCGTAAGGGATTTTTATAGTTGGGGTTGGAAAGAGCGAAGGCGGAGAGGTCTTAGCGGGGGCTTGCTGTTGGACGTAGGGGAATAGAAAAGGGAGAGGAAAGACGTGGTATGTGGCGAGGGAAGACAGAGGATTTCTGGAGAATACGCCTTTGTTCCTCCAGGTAATTCCGTAACCCCCGTCATTTCTCCGGCGTAGGGATCTCGGTCGCAGGACAAAAATGCGATAGGATAGTCTGGAGATATGTACGCGTGTTTATAGACAGCTGGCGGTGTTAGGAATTTGTGAAGCCTTATTCCATTTCTTCCGGAAATGGAAGCTCAAAGTCATGCGGGGGTAGGAAAAGACGCACCTATCTTATCACTGTATGCGAGAGGATTTTGAAATCCAAGAGTCGATAAGAGAACACGATGTTTACGATCACGCAACTTGTCTGCTTTCGGAAATCCTCACGCTTCCTGTCACACCTTTCCGTTCTTGTGTTTGCGATAAATCAGGAAAGTATCTTTTCCGGAACCATTTTTCCTCTAGTTTACCTCCCTATCAGTTATTGGGTAGTCCTCATCTACACCCATATTTCGCTCCGAAAGGCCCGAAAAACCCTGTTTTCTCCGCCCCTTTCCTCTCCCCAAGTCCAGTGAATTTTACCCCGTCGTCTCCGAGAGAAACACAAAAGCTTCTTAGTATATCTTCCGTCTCTTCCTCCCACATCTTCCCCGCACACCTTTTCCCATTTGCCACCCTTTTTTCTGCCACTCCCATACGACTGCAAGGGAAAGGCGTGGACTCCGCCCATTGAATTAACCTCGAGGGCACTTTCCCTGTTACGGGGGGCCTCTAATATTTTAAAAATATATTACGCGGTGTTTATTGAAAAGGCGGAATTTGCTGCTGAAAATCTCATTTCCGAGGTTGAAAAGTGAAGGGATTAAAAAAGGAGGCGTAATTTATGTTTCCTGTTATCAAAATCGTATTATAATCAACGCGGGCTGGCGTAATTTCGTGGAAAGCTATTAGTGGGCTAAAAAGAAATAATTTCCCGCAACTTGTTGCGGTGAATTATTCTGTTTCGTATTCATTCGAGTATATTCACATTTTTTGTATGAACGGCGGGTCAAAATAACAGAGGACTAGAATTATAATTTTAAATTTTCGATTAAAAATCTCAATTAAACTTTGACTAAAAGGCTCTTTAGAAATTAGTTCAAGCCATTCATGAATTCAATTCTGATGCTAACGTTAATCTATGATTTGGTTGAACGACGAAAATTTTCATTTTCCCATTTAAATGGACATTTTGTTCCCAATTCCACTGAAATTTTGAAGAAATATTTGTGGAACTAATAATCTTTGAGTATAATGTATTATTCAAATTTTCATGTTTTTGAACTAGATGAGCGTAATTGATATTTATTTATGTGTAAGGAAAAGGTAGTAAATATTTCGGATTATTCTTCTGAATTAAAGAGTAGTTTTTCGCTATCGAAATGTTTTTAAATCATGCTTCAAAGGAGAAACAGCCATAATTTAGACTCGTTCCATTTGAACTAAAGACTCAAGATACTTCCGTCTTAGCTCTTAAAATTGTATTCAAATTTATACGTATAATTTAAATGTAAATGAATTCGTAAGAAATGAACTAAAAGCATGATGCATATATTTTCCACATTGAAAAATTCTTATAATTCTTCATAAAATTTTAATTTTTCTAACATTTGTAAGTAACTCTTGATATGGATATAAGCTTAAATTATTCTCGAGAGAAATATGATATGATTTTGAATCATTCATTACTAAGGGTTTTTCTGTGTACCGTATATTGTTCAAAATCAAAGAAATAAAGACGAACTGCTCGTATACATTCCTATCTTTTATGAAGCTCAAAAATGTACCGTCGCTCACGAGAACTTAAAAAAATTTCATTCCTCGCAAATCCTTGCGCAGTTCGTTTCATCTTTATGCCAAAATATCTCTTTCTCTCATACTTGCGCCCCCCGAAATGCTGCCTCTTCCAAAATGAAAAGCGCTCCGTTTCTTTAATATCTTCATTCCTTCTTCCCCGAAATTCATCCCTATTCGTAGCGCATTCCATTAATTCCTCCGTGTTTCAAATTTCCGAGATGCACCACTTTCAGTCATTTCTCCCTTTCGTTGCTCTTCCCTTATCCTTACTTCCGACTGAAAACTTAAATCATATCTCGCTTTTTGCTTCTTCGCGTGCGTTTCCGGAAGGAGGGGAAAATGAAGAAGAAAGTGTGTCGAGAGGGAAGTTCCGGAAGAGGGCGAAGTCTTCCGGCATAGATATTGTTCTTCTCGGATCGTTATGAAAACGAACGACACCATCAAACAGCCTAATAAGTAGAGGATGAAAATAAGGGTCAGGGGATGGAGATGGCGCTAATGGCGACATCTATAACGAGTTTCCTTTTGGAAAACAAAGGGGCGCCTGGGTGCGAGGATGAAGGGGGATATTGCCAAGGAAAGAAAACTAGCAATTCCCCCTCTCATTCCCTCTTTGCAGATTTGTAGACGGAGAAAGCCTTCGGAATCTCTGGTGCGTTAACAGAGAAGAGATCACTGATTTCGGCAAGTTCAAGTGTTCGTAAGCAAAATACCATGGATGGCATAGTTCACATTTCAACTTGGAATTTTTGAGACGCCCTTTAAATACTGAGACTTGCAAATTCGACCCAAAAATGTCATAAACAATACTTCGGAAATCTCATTTCTATACGCTGTCTTTCTGTATTTACGGGTATCCTATTTTTGTAATACACGGTCTTCCATCCTTATTCGATGACTTGTAAGTAGGAAATTTGTAAAGGTAATTATAAAGTATTCATAAGTAGGTAATGATAATGCATAAGTGAATTATAAGAAAGTAAGTAGTAAGGAAATAATAATAATAAGTAGAAGGAAAAAACAGAGATCAGAATGTACAAGAAACAGATTACAGACAGATATTTATTGTAGTAAACAAAAAACGGTAAAATTAGAGCGAATTTTACTTACGTTAAAAGAGGACTCAACTTCAGGAACTAAATTTACGATCCATATTTTGGGTTATTTTCCATTTCTAAATATATTGTAAGTAATCCATAAAATCATTAATATTTCGTCGTAATGTGAGTTATAAATATATTTTTAAGCGGCTCCTTTACTTACAAAGACGGGAAAACATTGAGTCAAAACTTTGGAGAAGGGAGAGGAATTTGGTTAAAACAATCATCACCGTAAGTGCGTTATGCGCCCCGAATGTACACCAAACAGAAATTGGCAGCTAAATTAGTAAGAAAACCCTTTCTCTCGATCCTCCACTGGGAACTGAGCTAAAAAAACTAATCATTCGTTAATGCAATCTCGAGAAGAAGACTCAGTTAGCCTCTTTCTCACGTAATCAACTCCCTCCGCATCTTCTCCGCCCATCTTTTTCCAGACGGAATGCTACGTGTACAAGATTTCTCGCAGACTTAATCTAATTTATTCGAGCAGCCATCATTTATACACAAACCCAATCCGACTTCGCGTTCATCACGACAAAGGTTTTTCCCCACTCCATTTCTAGGCCACGCAAGGAAGTATTTTTTTCTGCTCCGTCTCTCACAGACGCGGAAGCAGTAAGAATTTCTTCGAATCAATCGATCTTCCATTCCATCCCCTCTCCGCCTAACACAGTGCCTCAATCTCCTCATACACAAAGGACCATTCCGTATCGTTCAGCGAAATGGACTGCGAGTAGAGGAGCATAACTTTCATCTCTTACGTCCTTTCTTTCTGTTCTCCTTCCCCGTCTTATTTTCGCCTTTCCCTCCCTTCGTATCATTCCAAATCTCTATATGAATGCCGCGTAAGATATCACCGCCGCCGGTTCACAGAGGAAAGGTTCTCTTCGAGGGAGAGATTTCCTAGAGAGGGCGAGGATTTCTGGCTCATTTACTCCGATCGCTTCCCATCTCTTCCATTCTCTCCCTTTTCTCTCTCCTCTTCAGCATCTCCTTCTCCCTCTAAAACGTCTCATTATTGCAAGTAATCATAACGCTCCCCTTCATCTTATTAATATCCCTCCGTATCATCTCATTGTTAAACTCTTTCACGCTCCACGTCACCCCCTAATTTACCTTTCGTTTCCCTTGTCGACAAAGGTTTTCTTATTCCTACGGGTTCCTCTCTTTCACCAAGCCGAACTTTTATTTTCCTTTGTTGATTTTCTTTTTCGGAGGAAGCTATTTTATCTTCGAGCTCCAATGAAGCCGACGAATATAAAATTGTTTATCTAACGAAGCGATAATTTTCCTTATTATCGTTTGCTTCCATTATTAATTTTTGCTGCGCAAATTTGCGCTCTTTCAGAAAGAGCGATCGTGTAATTTACAACCTCTCATGGCTTTTTCAATATTCTGAAGTGTGATATTCCATCTCCCTTCTCCTATTCAAAACTTTACTTCCCAAAATTCGACCTCAAAGTGACGCATGATTTAGCTTGATGTAGTCCAGTCCAGTCTACACTCCAGTGTAGTAAGTTGGATAGCTTATGTAGTCTCGGATTACTGTTTAAATCAATACCTAATATTTTTTCATTTACATTTTCGTCAATAACATTTTATTTCTCTCATTATTCCTCCTTTCAATGCTTCCATTTCACTATCTCTTGCTTCAAGGCGCAATTGCAAATTTTGCGGTACGTATCTTACCAAATTTAATTTGCTCGGACAATCTTAATTACGGAAATTATGGGTAATTTCCTTCCTCGAAATGTTTCAAAGCCCTTCATCAAAACAAGGCTACCGAAAGCTCGGCAAAAGGAGGACCTTATTAATTATATTTTTCTCTAATACGTCCCATTTAATTTCCACAACCACTTTGGTCAGCATCGTACATCATTCTCAGTTAACCCCTCTTGCTCTATTCATCTCGGTTTCCTTCGTTCTCTCCGTCTTTCCTCCGTCTTCAATATTTTCCTCCTTTTCCGACCCAATATTATTTACTCGATTTTCCACTTTCCATCCCATGTTGTTCTTCATTTTCCTCTTCCACCTCACATTTCTCTCTCTCTCTTCGACTCGCTCTCATGGTCCCAAATCGAGTTAAGAGTTTTGGCAAAGTGGTAGGAAGGAAGAGGAGATCGCTGCCTTCCTTCCTTCCAATCCCTCGCGGCTTAATCCTCAGTGTTTAGATTCCTTTTGCTGTTTATTATCCCTCGTTCTTTCTTCCTCTCTCCTTCCTCTTTCCCGATATAATTTTTTATTGGCGTCCGGAACCTATCTTACAATCGCAATAAAAAGGAATATACCGAAGCCTCGCTTGAGCTGAGTGTAGTTGACATTTATTACCCGAAGATTGAAATAAAATGCGCTTATCGTTCGGAGGCTTAACAAATGGGAGATTTCGTTCGATAACCTGTTAATGAAGGAGTATCACGATTGGTTGGCACGGTACGCGGTCGTTAAAACGTAAAATAAATACTAAAAATATTCGCTGAACGAAAGAATAACTGCGGCAGACGTTCCGAGAGCCGAAGGAAACTAATTTGGTCAGATTTAATTAGCGAGAGATGATGCAATCGTATCAATTCCCATTCTGCTATAACAAGACGATTGTTTGACATGGTAATTAGGGAGAGATTCTTCGGCTCGATTCAAAATTATGGCCGCAATTAAGTGAACGACTACCAGGGATTGTTGTGCAGTCGTAAAACGCATTGTTAAGAAGAGTTCGAATGACTTGGCATTATTGTAATTGCTCTTTTTTTAAGAAAGGCATGAAAAGAACCTTTTCATCACTTACTTCTCTGGGAATTTTATCTTTATAACAAGACGCTTCAGCAACAACTCGAAAGATGTTCATAAAAACGTCACTGATAGTTTAATTTAAAACCCTTGTAGAGAAGAATTTGGGATAATGTAATTTTTTATGCTTTATAATGCCTTGAAAAGAATTTAGTGTACCGGATATTACCTCCTTCCCATAGACAATGGGAAAATCTACTCAAGAGAAAATGTATGGTAAGGACCATAAGGAGATCCTCTCTCCCAGATCCAAATGGCATTTCTTTCCCTTGCGTTCTTTCCATTCTGTTGCCCAAGAATTTCTATTCACTGTTGAAACTGTCGCATATGCTTCCAATAGTAATGAAGACAGACGTCTTGGAGAGTATAGGTTTCCTCTCGGGAAAACAGGCTATAGTAAACCTCCCATTCCGAATATAAGGATGTCTTTCTTTTCTAGATTGCGCTTTCATTTTCTTACTTCAGTCATTGTAGTTGAAATATGATCCACAATACTGCAGCATTATTTATAACAGAATGAACATACACAAAGTATATTAATGAAGATGTTAATTAGTTTGGAGCATAGGTTCTTTAACGACAGAAGTGTAGTCCATAAAATTATCAAATTATGTTTATTTGTTCATTGTCGCAAAATGTTAGATATCTACTAATCGTGTTTATCATATTAAATTGTGGAAACTCTACTTTAAAACTCAATTATCTTTGATTAAATCATCTCATTTCATTAAGGGCGAAATATTTTTCTTACACAGAGAAATTCCGTCAATAATAATGTTGTATCGTGCATAATGTGTTTTTATATTACCCGAATTCTAGGAAAGTTAAAAATATTATTCATTAGAAAAAGGTTTTCTTATTCGTGCCAAATAACAGAAAGACGCGTTTCTATATTCTTCATTTTCCGGAATCCTTTGTGACCACGGAGATTATTTTCCGGCGGAAATTGGACCGCCACAATCGTTCAAGCACACTTAAGGCCCTTTTCACACACAACGGTTTTTGCCGTACGGTCGATAATCCCTACAGCTTATCAACCGTATCACGGCGCAATTCCTGAAGAAGTATATGGAGCCTTTCACACTAGCGACCGTACGGTTTTTTGCCGTCCATCGCCGTGTAGCAGCCGTGTCATCCACTGCCATTATTTTCTTATAATCCAACTTAAAATGCTGATTTTTCAGCCAGATTACTACTTCACTAGCTTCGTAAATGTTCGACGGATCATTTGAATTGAGTTCATTCAATTTTCGCTTTAAACTTTGATGTTCCTGCTATTGCTAAGTGTTTCACCGTCCAACATTTTTGAAACTGCCATTACATTCTTTTGTAGTTTCCTGGTTTCTTTTGACTTTTTCAACACATCTTTTGCCTATATTAACCATGTTTTTATCATTCGCTGTCGAACGTAACCAGTCATCTCTCTCATCATTCCATTCAATCATTCCATTCCTAAAACTTTTTGATTTTTCACGTGAGGAAGAACTTGTCGCGAGACAAATCGAGATAAATGTTTGTTTCGTGATGATATCTTGAAGAGAACTTTACTTCTTGCCTTTTAAAGAGACTGTACACGGTCGCCGTGTAGCAGCCGTATCATCGACTGCAAAGAACGGTGCCGTGACAGATAACGATCGAAGAGATAAGAAATATCACTTTTCAATGAGAAAGAGATTCATCGATCATCCCATGCAGGAAAGCGACTTACAAATCACGTGGTTATTATCAATATTAACCATAAGAAAGGCAGTTGAGTGCATCTTCTGTACTATACCGCTAAAACAGTGGAAAGTATGAATCGTGCTGCAGTTAATAAAAAAGGTGGAAGAAGTATTGTAGGACGTGCCTGCAGATCGAAAAAGAGAAAAATATCCTTGAAAAGGCAGGATATGGGAAAAGAAGAGGAAATAACCAGCACCTCAGCGTAGAATTTAAAAGAAAAATCATCCATCGATATAATTGTTGACCCGTGACAAGGATATAGAATATTGAATTTTATTGCAGTCTTCTCTGCTATCAGTGAATTTGTTGTTTTCTCGAAATAAAAAGAGGAATGAGAGTCAGGAGGATTCAGTGATGATTTCAAACTTACCATTATTTAATATTTGATGAATCATTGTTTTTAGTAAAAAGGCGTCTGACATTTAGTCAATATACCATCGAAATGAAAAATTGGGAATAAAAATATTTGTTTTCATTACCAGAAATGTAGGGAACTTGTCAAACAAAGAAAATTGTGGCGATAAAATGGAATGATGAGAGAGATGACTGGTTACTTTCAAATGCAAATGATAAGAGCATAATTAATATAGGCAAAAGATGTGCTAAAAAAGTCAAAAGAAACCAGGAAACTACATGAGAGGGAACAATACAGAAAAGTAAAGTTCACTTCAAGATATCATCATGAAACAAACTGTAAATGAAAATTACAACATTTATCTCGATTTGTCTCGCGACAAGTTCTTCCTCACGTGAAAAATCAAAAAGTTTTAGGCGACGTGTAAATTATACTGCACGACGAAATTTTTAAAATTACGTTCTAATTAAATAATTTTTTACTAAGATGTGGTTACTCGAAAATTAATCTCATGTGACTTTAATGCATCCAGATGATACCATGAGCAATTGAAGAAAAATTAGCCTTTTGTGTTGGATTTTAAGAATGTAATGGCAGTTTCAAAAATGTTGGACGGTGAAACACTTAGCAATAGCAGGAACATCAAAGTTTAAAGCGAAAATTGAATGAACTCAATTCAAATGATCCGTCGAACATTTACGAAGCTAGTGAAGTAGTAATCTGGCTGAAAAATCAGCATTTTAAGTTGGATTATAAGAAAATAATGGCAGTGGATGACACGGCTGCTACACGGCGATGGACGGCAAAAAACCGTACGGTCGCTAGTGTGAAAGGCTCCATATACTTCTTCAGGAATTGCGCCGTGATACGGTTGATAAGCTGTAGGGATTATCGACCGTACGGCAAAAACCGTTGTGTGTGAAAAGGGCCTAAGAGGGGCAATAAAGTAAAGATAAAGGACGTCTTGTCTTCCGGTGTCCTTCGTCTGGTATGATTCCAATCTCTAAGACAAGAAGGATAGAAATTCTTCCGCTATTTTAGTGTTCTTCTGTATGTGTTAGAATACTTCTCATTGTTCGCGTAATAGTCATTCTAGAGGATGAATATGATCGTAGCAAAAAGGTTAATTACTGAATCGATGCATTTACAGGTTAATTATTTCGAAGCACAGGCTTAGTGTTTTAGTAATTGTGTTTTATTTATTTCCGAACGTAAATAGATAACGAAGTTCTATGCTCCATTGTACGCGTATTGGTTGGGTTTCCGTAAATAATCTCTTAAGTGCTTATACTCATATTTTTAAAATATTTTCGCCTTCCTTTGAAAATTCAAAACTAAAGAAATAAATTACTTTGCAGTTAAGATTGCAGTACGACTTGCCTTACGTATCCCTCCCATCTCATTGAATGATGCTCAATTTTAATTTTTCAAATGCGAAATAAACGATCAATAAATAAATTCATCTCTCCTCCATTTTTAATAATTAACACAAAACGCTCTATTGAGTGAAAAATATTTCAATAGAAATATTTCAACCTCTCCGGGTCATACGAATGAGTATTCCTCAGACGGTACCTGCTGAAATTTTTTGACGCTATCATTACTCACTACAAAGAAATTCACACATAAAACCGCTAGTTTTTCATTAATGCGTCTCGCTATTCATCTAAAGTTCAAAGTTCCGAAATTATATTAAAATTCATAAATTCATGAAAACTAAGTTGTCGTATCTAAATAAAAAAAAAACTAAATTCCAAACTTGATAGAAGTTTATTATTTTTCAGAAACAGTTATATAAGACGTATAAGTTAATTCGCATTTATTAAGTTAATCATTTTCTTTTACTAATGGTTAATCATGATTCTGAATATTTTCTGTTTCCTTCAGATATGTGATGATTCGTGGAGTCTTATTTAGATAAGGTAACTTTATTAATTCGTATGCTGTCTATTTCTAGAAATATATTTTTTCTTGGCTTCCATCGACCCCACTTGGCTCAGCAGTATCACTTATCTCTAGTCTTATTTCTGTTACAAAACGGTTGCAGAAGTTCTGGAGCTTAGACAGAACAAAACAGGGAATAAGTATCTGTGAGAGCAGAAAGATGTTCAGGAAAATGCTTTCCGTCGTACTCTAGAAAGTCAAAGGAAAGTATAAAGAATCGGAAAGTTTGAAAGGGGAAAGAAACAAGCTTCGGAGAAAGGTTTGTCAGGTGAGAGAAAAAGGGTCGCAGAGCAATGGAAGGATGGAATAGTTCGAGAGAAGATGACAGCACGCTGGAAAGGGGGAAAAGGGATACTTACGGTAGAGCAAGATGGGAAAAAAGATGAGGCGACAGAAGTGAATGATTGATGGGAAAAATGATGGTAAAGATATTTCAAAATCTTGGCTGTCTACTTCAGGAAATAGGCTGATTAGTGAAACTAAAGAATTTTTAGGTTGAAGAAAATGGATAGTTTTACTTTACTTTACCTAATATTAAATGTCTTTGGAGGGAATGAATGGCCTCATTACAGCGGCTTTGCTACACTTGTGGCACCTTAATTTACCATCAAACTCAATACTAATCGAACATATTCTTAAGAAAAATAATAAATGCTACAAAGATGCGACATATAAGAAATATCATTATATTTCTTTATTCCTATTATTTTTAATTGAAAGAGATAAGCAAATTTTTGCAGCAGTTTGTCTGCTGTCATATTGGGAAGTTGACACTTCTCGCATCAGACAGAGGATGGCAGTGAAATGTTTAGTTTTATGAAAGAAACAAAACGAAGGGAATTGAGCTCGAATTGAATCGTTATGCATAACAAATTTTACTTTTAGGTTTATTTGGCATTCATTATTTCAGCTATTTTGATTTTAATCCTTTTTTCGTCAATTTACCCGAATTCCCACATACAGCACTTGACGAAATGTGCCCCATGTGTCCATTCGCCCCCTTTTACACTACACTACTGCCTCACATTAAAGAATCCTATTCTTATCTCTGCATCCTGTTTCGTTCTTTAATTATATTCAACAGAGTATAATCGAACATGGAAACATCAAGCAATTTATGTTCCCGGAGACTTCAATTTATTACGAGGATCGGATGTACTCTTCATAAATTATTACGGAAAGGACTACTGTAAAGGATTCAAATATTGCGGTTTTATCCCATAGAGTTTATCGCTGCATATAATCAGTTCTTTCCATCTATTGAAATATTCACAAAGGGCAAGGCCAAACATTTTTCGAAAGCGAAGGTGTTATAAAACGATTCGACTGCGACCAGTTTGGTGAAAAAATTCAAAGCATTCTGAAGCACTTGGAAGTGAAATAACGAAAGAATTAACGTGAGGCATTCCGGTGGAAAAAGGCACAAAAACGCCGAATAACAAAGCCCTTGGAGAGAAAAGGAATGTTTACCTCGCAACGGTGCCAATAAAGAGCGCCCAGAAAAATCTTAATGGCTCATTAAACGAAGCAAACAACAGCGCCATGTGGCCGACACGAGTGCTCAAACCGTAGTTTTGCTTTTATTTTAAACGGCGCGGACGAAATTCTTCGAGAATATCCGATACGGAAGGAGATTGGACTGGACGATTAGGACAGGTAATTGTTACAGGATTTCCTTTGGCAGATTTTCGCCAATACGCCCATCTCCGATGCCTTCGCATAAATCCTTCTTCGGCCCACCCCTCCTCTGTGCATATCATTAAAAGAGAACCTCCTTAATGGGATATGCCCCTCCACTACCGCACTCATTTTTATCACTCTCGGATTTCCTCCCATCTTAAGTATCAAGCCTTTTTATCCCGCTTTAAGCTACGATGACCCGAAAGCCAATTAACCTTCCGACGACTCCCATTACTGACCGTGTTACAGTTATCGCTGCGATCTCGACGACGCGACACTGGACCGTGCTTCTCTTCCCACTTCCCTTTTCAGCCGTCTCGCGTTGCTCGAGGTAAATCTTCCACACAAAATTCAGCTTCCGAGCGTGTTTTTATCTCCCGGTTTGTTTTTCATCGCTCGAGTTTTTCTTATTCGTAACCCGCGCGTGGAAATGTATTCGGCCGAGAGATTGACGAGTGGGAAGAGAAGTAATTTCGTGGCCGAAATCGCAGTGAATACGGTCCAGATGTTGTTAAAGGATGAATTTTATTTTGAGGTAATTTGAAGTTAAGTCAACTTGGCAAAAAGAGCAAACTTAGAGATGAGAATATTTAAAAAATGCCGCTGGTTTCCCCACGAATTCCATGTTTCACTTCATGTTTACTTTGGTGCAGATAACGACGAAAAGAAACACTCGTTTCATTTTATTAAGTGAGTGAAGTTTGCGCGTTTTTGTGGGCGATTCAAATGATAGCGTTGTTTTGCTGATGCGAGATATAGAGTAGTAAATATCACACTTGCTTTACTTACTTAACACGGTTATATTTCCAGTTTGTTTCTGAATGTAAAAGCGAACTCTTTCACTCAAATCAATCAAAACAATCTTTACCGCGAGGAACAACATCAAATTTTATTGCTTCTCAATATTTCTTTCATTCGAGTTAGCGTAATCCATCTCGCCCTTTTACTGACCGTCATCGTTAAAGGCTTGAAATTGTCGCATTTAGTTTTTGTTTGTTTACAAGGGTTTCTTGAATAACATTAGAACTTTCAACGAATTGTTTAACTTTTTATATTTCTCAATGAATTCAAGCTGTGAAAAATACGAAGTACATCACCATATCATTTGTAGTTTTCAATATATTATTCAGATTCGTTTAAAGTTTGGAGGTATCCGTGAAAACTCTTTCTGTCGCTACTTGTTTTTTCTGCTCTTTTTTAATTTAATATTCAATGTCAAGCGCGCAGTAAAATAAAGGTAAAATATTCTATTTACTGATATCTCATGTCAAAAGTCGCACTTGGTAGTTGTCACTAGCATAGATTCCGTTGCCTAGTCTCATCAGGTGACGTTCATAGAGTATTTAGGGGAGTTTCTGGAGGTGTGCTTTGCACGAAAGTGAGTAATAACTACCTCATTCGAATTTCTCCATTATTCAACCCTTTTTTCCAGCATTAGAGATGAAGTAATCCGTCAATAAGGCATTCAGAAGGCCGGTTTGAACCTCAAGCCCTCTTTCTTCAGCTATCAAAAGTTAGGAGAAAGAAAGGGACACACTAGGCAGTACGTGGAATGAGGTTGTTGCCTTTGCTTTCCTCACCAAGGTAAACCCTATTAGTGGAAAATTTTCATGTAAATGCTACGATATTATCCTATGAATATCACTTTTATTAGCATTAAACAAGTAATAAACAAAATCAATGCCATTATTCAGCATCACTCATAAATTTTCCTTCATCACACATCGGAATACAAATTAAAAAGATTCCATTCATCAAAATATGGTAGATACGTTACAGATGATGAAAAATTACCGTGACGTGATAAAATGGAGAATGAAATCAGGAGCTTGTCAACTAACCGCTGAATCATTTAAAATAGAGGAATCCGAAACTAATCTTCCCTATATACTAACGGACGCCCTGCTCAAACACGCTGTCATGCTCCTAGTAAAACACACCCTCGTAATAACCATCAAAGAATAGAGAGAGCATTTCTCTCCAAGTCTGAGCCACCGAAACCGAGCGGGTAAAAGGATTTTCATTGGGTAATGGCTCCCATTCCAGAGAACAAGGAGCGGAACCGATGGACGAAGAGTTAATCAGTCGTTAGGAAGGAGCGGTAAAGAATGATGGTGTTTGCTCCTGGTAGAAGTGGGGTCAATCGGTGAAAGAGCGATTTGGGTGGGGAAGGAAGGAGAAGGCATAGATGAGGATGAGAAAGGAATTCCGTTTGGTAAAGCAGTCAGGCTTTCATTGCATAGGTGGTTTCAGACGGAGGGAACGTCCGAACTTAATGGACCGCCGGACCAATCAACCCATTCCAGCGGCCTCAATTTTTCCTATCCCTTCCGAGATCTTCGAGGGCTCCTTATATAACCCGTCACCGTCCCTTTCCACTTTCATCTCGACCTTAGTCTGCGAGAAAGATATCTCCCACGCCTTTCTCCTTATCTCACGACGCAGCGATCTCATTTCCAACAAATCCCCACGCTTTTCTTTTTTCTTCCAAAGCCGGAAAGAGATTACGAATTTAACCCCAAGAGATCGTCTCCTTCAACACTGCCGACGTCTTATATCTTTTCGGTCTTCCCGGAAATAATTCCCGAGTCTTTATTCACTAATTAAGGATCGGATGACGGGGCAAAGGGTTTTCTCGCCAACCCTCTTTCAATTCCTCGGCTTCTTGGACTTTCTTACGGCTTTCCTTATCTGGAATTATCGAATTCCCTTTTTCATATCCTCCAAGTTTTATTCCAACCCCATTTTACCTGTGCTTTCGAATAAAATGACCTCTTTTAAGGATGGCTTTTCTATTTCGGTTTTCTCGGCTCTTCTTTGAATGGTAATGGGAATGTGAGAAAACTTTTCGAGTCTTATCGGCTTGCTTCCGGGAGTTGGACCATCTAGGATTTATGGGAATTCGAACGCTGAAGGATTTAGTTGCTTCGATAACGGTCTGCTTTGATTCCAGAAAGGTTTTCAGGGGAGACAGATGTGATTGCAGATGGAAGCGCCTGTGGCAGTAATTAATTCATTAATTGTAACGATTACTCTTTCCTTTCTTCGGAAATGAAACGAATTTCATTGGAGAATATGTCTCACTATTATATTATATTATAATGTAAGAAACATAATAGCACTGTTCTTCCATTCATATTTCTTCATTTGCTTCATTTGCGAATAGTCTATACATTTTATCGATATTTTAGCATATTTGACCTTCATTAAATGAGCTAGATTACGACGATTTTAAAATACAGTACTTAAAAATGCGTGTCTTTGATGAAATAAATCTGTGGTAAAAGTACAAACCTTTTTAAATTCTTCTCCAATTTTTATATACTAATTGTCTTAACACTGTTTCTCGTATCATCCGAAAAGATATTATTTAAACTTTAATATTCTCTAGGTTAAGGTAAGGTTAGAGGCAAAGTTAAAGTTAGTTGCAAGAAGTGTTATTCACCCTATATTCAGAATAAAATCATTTTTACCTTAAATTAGTATTATATTCAATTAGACCTAGTATTTCTAGAGTTCTTTTGATTATCTTTAATGATATTCTTTCGTTGAGCACCACGACCTCTTTCGCTCGTATCCCGTGGAGAAACGAATAGCTTTTGAAATGAAAATATTTATTCAGATGTGGGCGTCAAATTATTCCTGCTCCCAACCCCTATTCCTTACCCAAATCAATAAAATCATTAGCTCTACCTCAAAAGAAAAATATATCCACTTTCCACTGGGATGCGTACGAAATCATCATCATATATATGAATATTAACGCAGTGATCACTGCTTCCTCGATTAATACACAGCGGCTCAGAAATCGTTGGGATGTTTTTTGTAGTCGGTCATTTATAATGACTATCGTTAATGACGTGCTCCACATCTCTGTTCCTCCCATCAGAACGAGGATCAATAGTTCCACGCTCACTATTTCACTTTCACGGTGAACACCGTTCCGACGACGATAGACCCAAACGAAAAGGTGACCCTCAGGCTACGGGAAAAACTCTCTCGTTGTAAAAATCCATAAGTCGGCGGAGTTATATGGGAGAACCTCAATATATCCATCATTCTTTCTATACCGTTTTTCAACCCTTACCTCTAACTCATCGTTCCTTTTTGAGAAACCCCTGTTGTTTTTCAATTAGCTCTCCACCTGGAGTATCCATCAGGGCTACTCTATATTTCGTGGTATTCCTCACCCCTTTCATTGGCTCTCCATATTTTCTTTTGCCTCTCACCCATACGTTTTCGGTTTTCAGTTTTTACGACGCCCTCATTCGACGTCCTTCATTTCCTTCGTCCCTTTAAGTGTTTAACAAGTTTTCTCTCTCTCTCAGATCCCGGCTGAGAGAAAGAGACTATGGAGTACCTATAATAGGGTTTCGCTTCATTTTACATAGTTCTAGAAAAAATAATATCGTGTGCTATATCAGATGATTGTATATGTAATTGGAATATTTAATATTCGGATATATTCGTCCGACCGGCGTTATTTCTTAACTAAGTTGACTTCTTAGTTGCAAGTATCTTTCTTTCATGAAGTAAAATTACAGGTAAGAAGGATAGGTAATGAATTAGGATGTTGATGCTATTTTATTCAAATATTCTATGAAGTAGGGAATTCATAAAATCTTAAAAGGTATTTTGGCGTTTTCGCGATTGCCCGTTTAGTGATAGAACGACGAATAAAGCTATAAAAATACTCTCTATAGGGAAGTGTTTCTCTTCTTACTGCGCAAGACTACGATATTACCTACCTAAAGGCTGGATAGCTGAATTTTCACCGAAAATAAAACTGGATGTAAGATCCTGTTACTTTATAGGTTCATTAAGCATTTCCCGTTAGGAGTAAATAAATAAATTTAGAAGGGTTTATGTATAGATAAATTGCCTGCCTGCGCAAGTTCGTGAGGGAGTTGTGACAGAGTAATTAAAAAGATTTCATGCCCTACGTCTGATTTACATAATCGTTTTTATTTTTACGACACCCTGCTTCTTTATTAATTCGGAAATTTATGTCATGAATAACGGGCGCAGTAAAAATACCTGTTTTTATTAAGCTTTTTTCATGTTTTTATTAATTTAGAGGTCATGAGGTGGATTCCCTGGTGGGAAATTTCTGTTTTATGTTGTCGTGGAAGAATTTTTAATTTTTTTGCAACGTAGGACTGTAACTGGAATATTTAATGTTTCAAGCGATTTTTCAGAGATTAATCAATTTTAGGGATCAGTTTTAGGGATGAATGTACATTTCATCCATTGAATGAATGAAGTTCCTTCTCAAGCAGATAATCCTCTAGTAAATACGACTGTGATTCCAGTATAATCGAGTACATCTAACCCATTACATATTTATTTAATTTTAAGTAAATATTAAAAGGGAATGTGTCATAGAACGATTATTTTACGTAGAAGCTGGAAGATGATGGAATGTAAAACGATTTATTTTGAGGAAGTTTTTGTGCTCTTAAGAAGTCATGCTTTCATGATGTCATATTCTCATTTGGAAAAAGTATGTGTAACCATACTTTAGTTCTTTTTATGGGAAATAATTATACGTATATTTTTAAACATCCAATAATTTAATTTAGTAATAAATCGATTTAAAACAATCTTGGATAGCGTTAAATAGACAATGCCATTGATACTGATCCCTGGTCAGCCAAGATCCCTGAAAACCAAGGTTTTTTCTGTTTAGGACATGTTTTATCTCCTTGTTTTATTAATGTCCTTATCTGCTTTTCTTCAAAAGTTTATTCTGGTAAAGGCAAACGAAATGAATACATCAAATGGTATTACTATGTAAAATAGGTAACAAAAATTTAATTCTAAATTTAATTTTGAAGCATTCATCTATAACCATTCTTATGTTACATATTTTCAAGAATGCCAGATGCTACAAAGATAACACTCTCTTTCTGTGTCATGTATTTCCTTTCAAGTTTCTGTCAATTTACGTAGGTGAATTTCAAGCAATTTTCAAGGATATAAACATTTTACCACGACACGTAACTCTAGTTCAAATTCGATGGCTTATCTAATGCGAACTGTCAAGTTAGTCAAAAAATTTCCTCGTCAGTTAATTTGTCAATATCCTTGTTATCCGCGCGAGAGGAAGGAAACATCGGACAGAAAAATTAACGATTCTCTCCAGGAATGGCAAGGGTCTGGACCCTACTCAAACCAACCCCTTTTTAGCCATCTCGTAGATTTCCCAGTTGTGCACCTGCTCTCTTTTCCCAAACCTATCCCTAACACGGTCTTCCCATCTCCTGCAATGATAATGAATCCTCTCCATAGTTGTACAAGGGGCACGATTTGTCCAGGGAGTTGAAATTTGTGGTCCTTATAGCATGCCCTATGCGCCACCTGAGGTGTCCAAGAAGCGGCAAATGTTTCTCAGTTTATAATCGTTTGGCCCTTCAACTTTCACCCTCTCCTACTAGAATCTTCAGGCGTCTTACACCTGCGGTAAGCAACGAAAACCGCACGGAGGGGGTTTTGCTCTCTTAGAGAATTACCGGGTTTGAAAGATGACCTCTTATGTGGCGAGAGCGAAACGAGGGTCTCTCACTAGGTCGCCCGCTGAGAGGAGTTGAAACTTATTTATACACGGTCTCTTCCTTTAGAGAAAATATACGAGCGATATTTCTTTTACCTTAACTACAGTTGACGCCCAAAGCTTTTCTTTTTGTCGCCGTGTTTTTGAGCGGCTCTCTTTGATGAGGCGTGCCGATGGAAACGAGAGTTTGAAAGGCGCTTACAAATTTCGGCCGAGTTATTTACGGAGTGCTGTTTTTTTTATTTAGTGGAGAAAAGAATGCGCGTTTTCTAGAAAGGCCCTTTTCTCTTCTTTCTCGGGATATTGTCGATAAAATAAGTGGATGTTTGGCTTATAAAAGGGAGAAGAATGAATATTCGCTGTCGGGGATTGTGAAATATACGTTTTCCAATACTTGATGAAAGAAATCTTCTTGTGAATATGCAGCACGCCACGCTGGCCTTACTGTGTTTTTCCTAATTGAAACTCTGTCAGAATTAAATGAAAGTGGATCTTCTGATAAATTACCTTTCGTTTCACTGTAGTCTATACGTTGTACGTATAGCGTACACATATATACGTGTATAGCGAGTGTTTATAATTTTTGAATGGAAAGCAATATAAGACGCGGATCTTAACGCTGTTAATAATAATAGTTATCTGTGTTGTTTGAGTGAAACGGGATAATGAAATTACAGCTTTACTTATGGTTTATAAAGTAGCTCAGAGAATTTATTAACTTCACTCTTCGTACTTAGCTTCTTCGCCTGCTAGATATATATAGTTACAAATATTTATAGTTAGTATAGTTATTATTATAGTTTTTTTGCTACTTTTATGCAACCAGAATCAATCTGGCTACAAATCTAACGCATAATTTTCTTATCTTTTCAGGTAATTTACTAGAGATACTCGCCAAGCTACCAGGATCTCTTTGGTATGTACGTTAAGAAATGAATCTTTTTTTTATGGATTGGTTTTTATCGGGTCATAAGTATCTACAGAGGTTTGTACGACTATTTTAATTTCTTAAAAGAATCATTTCACTATGCATCTATGAATTATTATAATATGGTAGACTCAGAATACAAGATTCATGCTACCTGATCCTCTCTCAATAGACGAAATGTTTTCCTATTATATCAGTGCTAAAGGTATCGAATATCGAATCTCCAGCGCTTCCTATTCCGATTGGTCTGATTATTTGGCTCCTTAAAAAATAATACGACACTATGGCCATTAAGGATTTGTCTTTCCCTCTTTTCTTCTCCTCCCTAGGGAAATCTTTCTCTTGCTCAGCAATGGTATGAGGGCACCTCATGGCCTCGACAGAAGTCTTTCCTTCCTCACCCCCTCTCAGCAGAAGTGACGGAGCATTAATTATCTCCCGCCTTCTTCTCGTCACCACCACGGAAAGGGATCTTTCCAACCCCCTCATCGCCTATTCTCTACGGAAAAGGAACCACCCCGCGGGGTTCCCTCCACCCCCGCTCTTGCCTTTTTCTCCCTGCCCGCCTCTCCCTTGGGGGTTGGAAGAGACCGCCCCAACCACCCCGTGCCAATTTGAAGCTCCGTCCAGAAGGTAGATTTACGATCAATGATCCCGATTCCCTTTTACCCAACCCCGCCCAACTCTCCCTCCCGCGGTCCTCCAACTCTTCACCCCATTAGTCTCGAGATCATTTAAATCGCTCCGGAGATAGGTGAAGAGAATGGTTTTCTCAAGGTGATGGAGGAGGGACAATTGTGGATGGAGGACCTTATGGTAAGGTGATCCTCGCTGGGAAGCTGGCCATCTCGTCGCTTTCCACCGACGGTCATTCAATCAACCAGATGGGAGCAAGAAAACACATCCTCCCTTATTCATGATCTCACGTAATATAAGAGGAGGGGTTGTATAAAAAAAGACGGTCTTAAAAATAAATCTTCTCCCTCGCGTGATTTATGCAACGCGGAGGCCCTTCCATTATATCGGAGGGAAAACGCACTTTTGATAGTTAGAGCCCGCGGTGATGGTCCATCCGATGCGATTAAATTTTTATGCAGTCTGATTTTTAGGTCGGAGGCTGTTGTCGGATTCTCGATAAAATCGGAATTATATCCTCTCTCGAGAAAGGGTTCGGCTCTGATTTTAATGAGCGCGGTATTGAATTTTAACGCGAGGTGTAAAAACTCGCTCATCATTGGCTGCTTAGACTCGGTCGTAAATTATATACCTGGGTGAATTTCAGATTTACTGCTGATATATATATTTTACGCAGAGGGCGAATTCATAGCATCACGAATGTCATATTGCTTGAGATATACCGTTCGTTAAATATTTTAGGAGAACGTTTTTTGCGTTGCAATCATATCAAGTATATAGACAAATAAAGTTTAACGGTAGCGTAAGAATAAATATATCATTCGCAGTGGACGATGTTTACCATCACAAAAATACCTTGATGAGCTTCGCTTTTCTAGCTAGGGAATCACAAATTAATGCAGTAAATGGAAATTCTAGGAAATTAAAAATTACTTCAGGATATTACATTTATGTTACCTAGTTTTATCTTTAAGATAATCACTTCACTTTCTTTTCTGAGGGCGACATATTTAAGAGATTGGTTCTTCAATATGTGCTCGCAGATGGCAAATGAGCCAAGGAGCAATATCTCATGCTCTAATTCAATTTCTGCCTTCACCCTACTAATAACCACCCCATTTTTCCTCATGTATTAATTCTCCGCCCATTTGCCTATTGAGATTTCTATCTCCTCCATTAACTCCATCCCCTCTTTGCGTAGAAAGACACCATCTTTTCCTTAGGAGCCACATAAACATGGTTCCTCCTGAGGATATCTCGGACGCGTTAAAGGCTTGAGAAGGCGGAAGGGGTGCGTTATGAGGCCCTTGGGAAGGAGGTCTTACGATGAGGATGGAAGCCATAGGGGCTGTATTAGATGAGGTAGTGGCTGTCGGGAGGTAAAAGGAGAGGGCGTGTAGGGCATGAAGATACGAGGGTGAGAACTTTGGTTGAAGATGGCCGTAAAAAGGGATTTGGGGAGAAGAATGGAGCGGAGTCGTACGAAGGAATTAAGATTTGGAAGGGGAAACTGCCAAAGATGGGAAAATACTGAGTGCTCCCAAGTTTTATTTTTTACGTTATGATGTGTTAAATCGAATAGTAAAAAGTTTGAAGTTTTCTCCATGGGCTTCTGGAGCTTCATAAAAATTTTAATAGTGCTATAATTCTCACATATATTATGAATTTAAAAGTAAAATTGAGAAATTCGAAACTTTTTAATCACAGAGATAAGGATAACGTATGCGAATAGTGACAGTCTCGTACGTCATATTATGGTTCCTTCTATGCTGAGTAAAAAGGGGAATGGATGCATAAAAGTTTCCCTAAGTTTATCAAGCAAGCCAATTTAAAATGATTAAGCTAACTTTAATAGTTTTCTATACAGCTTTACGGTGTTTTAATGAAGCAGTATTTTCTCCTTACCATTCAGGACGCGGATACTTATAAAAATCTTAAGTTGAATTATATGAGTTATCTTCTTTAGATTGCACACCAAGGTTCGAGACAGCCCAACTTTCTTGGATAAAAACAATTTTAGCACACGTTTTGCCCTTTACTACTCAATTTGAATATTATAATACTTCAAGCTTGTATCGTCATCGTAAAAATTACTATCCAATAGTAAGAAATAAAATCTTATCGGTCGTATTTTTCTCACGACAAAACTTAACGGTTAGTGATAGTGATTAGTTTTGGAGAAGAGTGAAGATCTTTTCTTGGAGAAAACCTTTTTTATGATATTTTCTTCTAATACAATGAAAGTAAGGACATAGTACTTTCGTAAGTCTTTGCTATCATTGTATTATGGCTTTCCACGAAGTCACGCCTACCAATATCGATTTTATTTTCTTATAAGATCCATATTTAACATTCGCTGACAACCAATGATTTTGCCGACATCTAAGAGTTATTCTTTTGACATCAATCCTCACCCTTAAGCTTAAAAATGCAGGTGTCAGATAAGCACCATAATATTTTTATCTTCTCCTATGAAACTGAAGTATACTTCTTCAAGATGTAGAGGAATATTGGAAAAGGAAATTTTTATTTTCTCAGACCGATAGCGTTTTCTCCCTTTATATTTAATAAGTTGTCCAAGGAACTCCTAATATTTCCTCTTACTCGAAAATTTTTATGTAAACGGCACGAAACTTTATGTAAAATTTGTGGCCGACAATGGAAATGTTATAATCTTTTTTTGCATACTAGAAGAGCAAGATACTCATCAGAATATGAATCTCCAATTAAGTAGAACAATTCGATTATCGATTTATTCATGATATTTATATGGATAATTTACGATATAAGTTGATCTGATACGATTTAAGGTTAAAGATGATTAATCTGCGTGAGGCTAGTATTTTATAAGATCCTTATTAGTAATAATAGCTATGGCTATAATAAATCAATCTCCATTTAATGAATTGGAAATGTAACGGATGAAGTAAAAATACAACTAAGAGGTCTGCGAAAAATAAAATCATCTTTTGTTAAAGAGACAGCTGATTCGTATGCTGACATATATAAAGATGTAATTCTATTCAATGAAAATATTTTTAACCTTTACCACTAATCAGCTTAATAATAACAATAAAAGGCTTTCCTGTGCAGGAAGATGAAACACTATTTCTCCTTTCAGAAAATACTCATGTACGCGCTAGAATACAGAGGATATTTCGATTCAGCTATTTCAATCCACAAACAGCTCCACAAGATATCATAGTGCTCGGGATAGCGTCGTAAAAAAGCCACTGGAAGGAGATTTAGTATGTACTTTTGGATACAACAAAAATAACCCTTCTGTTAACGTCCTACATTTTCCCCTTTCTTCCCATACAGTCCGTCCACCGAGCATTTCACTGTATCCTCGTAACGCTGCTATTGAAGGCATTTGGACTACTACGATGTGCGGGTTCACTACCCTTCAAGGCATTCTTGTCACCGAGGCGCCTCGTGCAAAAAGTTCTCTACATGACCACTATGCCCTGATGACAGCTATCGGATGTGTGCAAACGTATAGACAAGGTCAACGTCCGAATGACCAAATATCTCGCGATAGCATTTTTAGGTGGCTCTGTCATTCTAAACATCGGTTCAAAGATCTCGTTTTATCTGCGGCGTACTTCTCTTTCATTTCAATAACGGAACACGTCTTAGCTTGCTGCAAGGCTATTCAATAAATACATTAAGACGAGTAAATTGCATTCTAAAATTTCAAATGTTACACAGAAATGTGACAATATCTTTTAAAATATGGTACTGAAACAATAAAATATTATGGTTAACTGTATATTTTCTCGCCACAAGGAAATTTTATGTTTTAATAAAAGAGATAATTTTTCCTTCCCCATTCCTCTTCCAAAGCCATATGCCCTTCTTATCAAACCGATTCAAATTTTTATTTGCATGGTTTTAATTAGTTCATTCCGAACAAATAATAAATGAAATAAACAAGAGTTACCATACTCTTTTCAAGGTGCAATAAAACATTTTCTTATTCAATATAGGAATTATTTCGGATATGAAAGTAATTTTAAATATTTATTGAGTTCGTGAAGATGATTTATTTCTCTTGATATAGCGAGGGTAATATAACTTTTATCGAGATATTATTATCAACAATTATTTTTAATCATCGATAATTAAAAAGAATAGCCCATATAATTATTATAAAATGATTATTTTACTTAGCAATTAAAGGAAATTATCACATAATTTATTTAAGGGGTAAAATTTAAGGAAAATATAGGTATTTCAGCTATTACCGAAATCAATTTAAGATAACGCTGAGGTTTTAGGTACAGTTGGAAATGATACTAAGATACGATTAGAAGGAAAGAAATAGCGAGCGATTTCCGAATAGATTATCCGCACGGGAAATCTCTCACCGGAACGTTAAAAAGAGGATGGCCTATCTTCCAGAGAGAGGTTTCACCATCATGTCAAGTTCTCCGCGAAACAGTTATCAGAGAAGGGAAAAATTACATTAGTGGATTGATGGCGAAGCTCAGGACATTCAAAGCTCCAACAAAAGCAATTAATGGAGGGCTTAAACACATTACGTGGATTAAACCACATAAATGGAGGGGAAAGACTTTAAAAGAATATGAGCCCCTAACGCCGAACCAAATAGTCGCCGTGAAACACGACCTCACGTTCCATCAAATTCGGTTGCGGAGGGAGTTCCACGATTGTGGGTAATAACGTGCTAATAATCCGAAGAAAACTCGAATGGTGAATTTCCGACGGTTGCGAAGATTTGAAAGAGGAACATAAAGGGCTGTTTTTAATTCAGGAATTCGGGTTGAGGCAGATTTCGGTGTTTTATGGTTCTACTGGCAGCTAGTGACGCAAAGAGGACCACAGTGGTTCAGCGATGCGCATAACTGTTACAGTAGTCAATTTTTTGTCCGGTTCGCAACCACGCAGAAGTGTCCACCGCCGTCCAATGCGGCGTAAACATTTTGAGGCGCAGAGGGTCATCAAGGCTTACGCCGATCATTAGCGTCGGTATTCACGGATGTTTGGCTTCCGTCGACCCCACGAGTTTCGCGTGTTTCATTCTTTTTTGCTCCGCCGCTTAACGACCTTCTGAGTGGACGAGAAACGTGGAAAGTGGCAATCTTCGCTTTTTATCCGCTTTTTTAAGGCGTATTATCCTCAAATTATGGATCATTCCATCCTTTATCACATCCCGAATTTTTTCTGTTGTTCCGTATCAATTCCTAGAAATATATAGTTCTTAAAAATTTATAAAAATTTCTTCGGAGGTTATTTTTGGTTTGATACAAAAAATATGGTAAAAAAATTCCATTGTTGCTGAGATGGATTAACTTCTTCGATGTATTCTGTGCTGAAAAATATCGAATGATGTAATGGTCTGCGATGGTAAACTTAAATCCTTGCATATAATTCTACCGCCAACATATTAAAATTTTTTATATACAATCAGGTATAACTACTCCAAGGCAAATGATATTCATCGAATGATAAAATATATTTCAGTGAAAGCCATCAGTAATTTTATCTACGAAAAATACTTAGGATAACTTTTGTATTGTAATCGGAGCTTAATAAGAAGATTTCGATAAAAGTACACTTATATTTACAGCTTTCCTTCACCCTTTCGTATGATTTATAAAGAATGCGAAGAAAGAGAAATGTATTCCGAGAGAATGGTCACTTTAAAAGACCTCGTAATAGAGAAAGGGTTATGCGAGCGTATCCGAAATTTTATTCGCTAAGAAAAAAAGCGTTAAAGAAACATAAATGATCCTTTTATAAAAGGGATTCAAACTGGGCGTGTTTTCATATCTCCGAAAGAAAGAAATTCAAAAGTATATTTGTCATCGATGGTAAAAGAAGTATCGCTTCAGAACCCTCAAAATTCGACGCAAAACTGCGGAGGCGTGACCAAACAGAATGGAACGGAATTTACACCGAATTCCCCCGCCATCGACAACTTGTCAACCGCAGTGCGTAATTTTCCATCGACGCGATTGCAGGAAGACACGCACAAATCCCAAGATGAAAAGGAAAGCGAAGAAAAAAGAAATAAAATAGGCCGATTGATTTTCTTCTAAAGCAGTCCGATCCAATAAACCCTTCGCACAATGTTCCCCCAGAGAACCCTTTTGAATCTTTCATCGGGCATAAATCGACGCAAAAATAGACGTGCCATTATGTTATTGCTTCCCAATCCCCATTGACTCCCCCTATCCCTTCCAATTCCGACTAAGAGCCAAAGGATGGAAGCTCCTTTTTAACCATTCCGATTCCCCTTCCCTCGCTTCCTGCTTTTCAATTGTTTTCGCCATCCCCTTCTCCCCGCCACAAGCGCGCGCACAGACACCGGAAGTGGCCACCTGGGGAAGAGAGGTTAAAGAGGTTTTCTTGAGGGCAAAGAGGGCGGATTAGGAGGAATGGGTAGAATTGTAGAGTGGGACATCTCCGGTGGACCATCCGGGAACGGGAAGGAGGTATTACTCTTTTTTTCCAGTGCCCTTGTCCTCTCCCACGCTCCCCATCCAACCCCCCGCGGGGTCAGGAGGAATTGGTTTTCTCGAGGATGCAGACGCGTTTCGACGGATGAATAAATAAGGCGATCCCATGGCATACCTCCGGGGAGGGCTTCCCTTCTTTTTTCTCAGGGGGTGAGTCGCCATTCCTACGTCCCTTCCGCCTCTCCACTCGCTGAATATTTCACGGGGTGCAATTGGCGGGGGCAATGGATACAGCGCGAGGGAGGGAGACTAAGGGAAGGGGTATGCTGGAGAAGGGTTGCTGGCTGTGGGATGGGGAATTTGCGAGGTGTTGGGAGAGGAAGTATACGGTGGAATGGAAGAGACACGTGCGAGAGAGGGGTGGAATAGGATGGGACAGTGAATACTGGAGTGGAAGGGAAATAGGAAGTCTGATGTGGAGAGAGGAGTAAGTGGAGGAAGGTGGAAATAAAGGTGGGAGGCCCCTATGAGTTTATGCTGAGATGTATATAAACATTTCAGGCAGGAAACGAAGGATGTCCCGCGGTGGGTGTGTTTACGGGGGAGTGAATTGTGCTCCGGATGAAACGGAAGAATAGGATGTTGTTTTTGAATGCGGACAGTTTTCTGCGGAAACATAATAAGCTGGAGTATGTTCAGAAAAGTTCTCTATGAAAAAAATTCACAATTTAATCGCATATCTACAGAATTTAGCTATTCACGAGACGGAAACTCATAAAATATTACCTGGAAGTTAGTAATTTCGCTGTTTTCCAAGGGAAGGGAAGAATGAAAACGTGCTTCGGGGTTGGTGAAAAGGACCATAGAGAATGCTAGGCATAGGTAGCAGAGATATTTAGTCTTCTAGGTCGTTAATCCTATAGACGGGTAATTCAATGTAGAACTTTGTTTGGAGAAACGAAGAGTACAAAGTAGCTTGCAATATTCCCTCTACGTGGCACGCTGGAAACTATGATTACTCATATATTTAAATACTTATATTTAATTATTTATCTACTTATATTGCCCAAATCTTCATTATCATTTCAAATATCATAGTAGCATATAATAATTACTTTTGAGTTCTGTTTTATTTTCCAGCACTATGTATTTAAATTGAAAGAAAACAATATTAATAGTAAGTACACAAGCAACGTCATTGTAGGAGAAATAATCCTATACCAATTATTAATAAAGAAATATAGCGTAACTATCAAATATGGGCAATAAACATAAAAAGAAAGCGCTTGATTACCTATAAAATCCAATGTAATGACCTCTAAATAAATACTATTCTTTATTCTGGCGAAAAGGACCAGACGACATTTTATGGAGGCGTCTGTTTAGTTATTTACCCCTGACCTGACCCTAAAACACACAGATATGTATCTCTTCACTTTCCAAGAGGTGGAAAACTGCCCAGCAAAAGAATATTTCAAGAGCGTCGGACGCAAAAACATTAAATCCTTTGTCATCCGATGCCTTTATCTTGTCGCTTTTATTCGACTCTCGGCGGAGAAGGTGAATGAAAGCATCCAGCTCGAAAAAGAAGAGACGAAACGATATTTCCATCCCGAGGATCAAAAGAGGAAGACGACGGAGTGCCACTTAAGTGATTCCTCCGCTACAGAGATCCCTTTCATTTTCCGCAAAGAAAGAAAAGAAACCTTTCGCGACGGGAAAAATAACAATTCGCATCCGCCGTTTCATTAGTCGATACGTCATTAAAGAGTAAACAAATCTTCCGATGCGTCGCGTTTTTCTCCGAACCGAATTTTTTATTTTGTCTCTACCTGACTCAGTCGGAGAGAGGAAAAAAGCTCTCAACTATCCGACTTCTCTCGAACCCTCAATCTCATCTACTTTCCTTTTTATGTACCTTCTCTCTCTCAATCTCTCGCTGACCCTGTCCTTTTCTTTTTCTCCCTTTGCCCTACCTTTCATCCTCTAAGCTCTTTAAGCCGCTCTCTGACCTCTTCCGGTCATCTCCTTTGCAGAGGTAGAAAGACGACCTTTTGCCGTATCTCCGAAGCGTTCCCATCTCTCCAGTCACTCTCTCCTTCTCTCTCTTTTCTGTGATGATAACTACCTAAGGCTACTGCATTCATTCTGGGAAGTAACGGCAGTCGTACGGGGCTTTGTCATTCCAACGGGAAAGTTTCGCGATCAGTGTTGTCGTTTTCTTTTGCGCGCTCGAATGACGCCGAAAACAAATCTGCGTTTTGCGGCGATTAAAGAAGGGGTCCAACTTTTTATTTGTATTCATAACAGATGAAAATATTTTTTGTGACAAGTGCTGCTACCAAGGGAATCGAAGCGAATGAATTTGTTTTTTGAAGTAATAAGAAAGAAAGAAATACAGATACATAGAAGATTTTCTTTGGCTAAATTAAGGGTGGGATGTCCCAGCATACATTTAACCAATCCTTTTACAGTATAGCAATAAAAATAAACAAAGTAACAGAAAACAAATTTATTAAATTTCAGAATTAAAAAGAAGGTTTGCTATCATAGGAACTTTACAAACTACAGTTTGCATATTCAGAGCATGTTTTAAATTTGACAATAGAATTGCAATAACAAGTAACCTTATCATCTGAAAGTAATTGAATTGATCAAGGCAAGTGAATATGTAATCTATAGGATGTAAATATAATTATTTAAAAGTTTAGTGACCGAATCTATTGAAATAAATTATGGCTACAAATTAACCTCTCTTTTTGATATGAAAGGAATGATAAAAATTAAAATTTCATTTATATTTTTAATAAGTGCTGTTTCATTCCTTGGTGTTTGAAAGCTTATTTATGTAAAACTAAGGAATAAAGTAGCAATTTCAGTACTGGACTGACTCTCAAGCATTTGACGTTTGAAATTAAAAAATTCAGATAAATTACATGAATTGTTGATATATTTTTAGTTCCCTAGAAACTCAAATTTGACATTTGCAGGTCTCTTAAATAAAGAATCATATTGTGGATGATGATAAATCTGTAGCTCTTTACGGAAACTAATGTTACTTTTAACGGTATATAACGGTATAGCCTGTTCCTGAAATAATATGTATTGCAGCATTAGTGGTAGCGAACCCGGTTAACATCCTCCTTAGTGCAAACATCTGTTAGATTAATATCGGTACAAATTCCTCTTCTTAAAATAAATGGACCTATGAGGAACTGCAATGAACGTTATTGATTAAGGTAATGGACCGTATTAATTTGAGTGGCAGAAAGTTCCACAAAAGGCGAAACCACAAGAAAACCCCTGAAAATCTGCTCAATATGTTACTTTGTTTGAGTCGAGGCCGAGCAAACCTCATCAATAGATTGCCTGTCTCATCTCCTCGAAGATACCTGCGAAGTCACTCATTTCCTGTACATTTCAACGTCGTAACAGCGTGTGCCAACCGAAGAAAAGGAAAGGCGATCATTCATAACCCAAACAGAGACCGCCATCAACAACCAGCTTCCATTTTCTTCCTAACCAATTCCTTCTTTTTCCTTCTTCAGAATTTCTTCTCTCCTTCCTTTTTTGCCCTTTTCAAAATGACTGCTCCTAGACAAACATCTCTCGCGTTGATTCTGCCTTTCATGGAACTTTCCTCTTCTCCTTCCTTCATAGAGAATCCTCTAGTCTTTTCAGCGCCTGAATCCGTCCTCACACACACACACACTAACATACGCACACCGTTTTCATTTCGCTGCTACACTATTCATGATTGAATATCGATTCTCTTGATGGTCGAGTGAGGACGACGGAAAAAAGTGGGCACGCAGAAAAGAGGAAAAGAAGGAAAACTGAGAAAACTGGGGTATGATGGAAAAGAAAATAGGAGGTATAGGAAGGACGTAATGGTGGCACGGATTTCCCATTGAGGTAATTTAGTTTCAACCTTGGGAATATTATCAATATTACCTATAGCCTTAGCTATTAAAGTGATTGACAACATTAACTGTATCAATAGGAATCAAATAATTATTGACGTAAACCATCGAATAATCACTATTTTATGGATATAATACAATTCGTAGATGATTTGGTTAGGTATATTTATAATAGGATGCTAAGCGATATTCCATTAAAGCTAAAATGCAAGTTGTAAAAAATAAAATTTAAAAAAAGTCCCGGTTTAGAAGTCAAAGCTTTGAATGCGAGTATTTTATTATTTCACATCCAGAACCTATTAGAGAACGGTCTGCGATAAATCGTGTAATTAGAAAAAAATTAATGAAAGTTGGATTTCAATATGAATGCGATTAAAGAATGGCTGGTAATTAACTCAGTGATTACTTTTAAATTCCTTAATTTCATTATACTCTCATGCAAATAGAGTGGATACACACAATGGATGCCCAAATTGAAACGGAAGCTGTGATGTATTCCGCTTTCAAACATCCTAATAGAATGGAATAGACGGAAAGTTAATATCGTTTTTGTTTTATGTTAAGCAACATGTACCGAGATAAACTGATGACTGGATAACGGAAATGGCTGAAAAAATTAATTAATTGGCTCTCCGTACGGCTTGATTTGAATAAAGGAGCATGTCAACTCCATTATTCCCGAGCTGAAAGATCAGATAACGAGTTCAGATAAACAGTCCGCATTGTGTTAATCCAGATTAGCGAATGTTGCGTACAAAGAATGGAGAAAGGAAGTTAATGCTTTTGGAAATTGATTGCTTTATGATAAACAAAATTCAGAGAACATTTTATGAATAATTAATTTTGAGAGCAGAGATAACAATTAGGGCTTTATGTTCTGAAACGTGAAAAAATTAAAAGTAATCGGATTTAATTATGGAATTATCCGGAGAAAAAGGAAATAAAAGTATCGAAAAATTTGGGTAATCTATGTTTCATCCGCTTAGTATATAAAAATAGAATCGCCTTAAATTAGTATTTTTTGTAAGACAAAGCAATATTTAAAGGCACTAATACTGTATAATCATCTCATGTAAGTCATTCTTGACGCCTCTCCTATCTTAATGCGTACAGTATGAATAATTTGATTACCATGCGCATATAATTATCCCGAAAAGTTATTTAATGGCATTGAAAGATTGGCGAAATTAATTTACTTGACGTTTTGTAATTCGTCTACTTGAGTTACCCCCCATTCATCCATTTAATATTTCCTAAAATTTGCTCTCAGTTTTAGATATTCCCCTGTGACGTTAGAAAGAAAAATAACTATCCAAGGCGTACTGAAGGCAGCGCTTTTTCTTCCCTCGGTTTCTGTCGTTCCTTCGCCTCCCTCGAGAAATCTTTATGCATTAGAGTTTTCCCCGAACCGAAAAGTGGAGTCACCTTAAGCAAGAGGAAACTAAGATGGACAGCACACTGCGGGGTATGAACGGGATAAGTGGTAAGAGCTTGGGAGGCAGTCAACGCTGAGGAAGGGGAATAGAGGTTAAAACGGTGGAAGTTTAACCAAGGAATAGGAATAGTGAATCCAAAGATTAATAAAAGACACGAATGCATAATAGTTAAAGCTTCCTCTGCTCATAACTACTTTTCCTTAAATATTCGCAAATTTGAGTGTTGAGAATCTCTTGTTGAGAATCGCAATTAACATAGTAAATATTTTCGTAACAATAAGATAATGATACCAGTATGGAATCGATACGATCTAAGGAGAATTGATAGTGTAATACCAGAATAACACATTTTGCTTACTTTATAGGAATATTCCGCGAGTCATAAAATTTTTGTTTCTTTAGAGAATTGGGAGATTTTCCAATGAGTTTGTAACGTTTAAAGTATATCTAACGTATATGCGTATTTACCTTATTGATTAAGTTATTTCTAGTTTTCCTTTGCCGTCCGTGCAAGACTGGATGCACTTTTTAAGTCGGATTAGTGTAAAAAGTGATTTCATATTCAAGATGTCACAACTCCGAGATACATTTCCAAATCGTTAGAAGAAATATAATAAAATATTTCTTTCGAAGAAAAAAACATAACTTGAAGATATACTGATCATGTGATTAAAATTAAATATAAAATTAAAATTGTGATTTTATGAATAAGGCATTCTAAAATAAGAAAATCAACAAAAATTCTTGTGTCATGTTGTAATAGAACAATGTGAAATATATACTTACTCCTAAAACATGTTTGTTCTAAGGTATATCTTTAAAGAAAAAGAACGGAATGTCTCTACAGATAAAATTATATAATGCCTTATCCCATTTCATGTCGTCGATGTCTGGAAATACGAAGATTTATCTCATGAAGATGAAGCGCTGAATAGTTTTCGATAAAATAAATAATGTATTAAAGAAGGTCTTTCTAAGAAACAATCCGGAAAACATTTTCGAACGAATGGTTTACATTTGTATAATACTTAGATTTCAAGTTAGGGTGGAACCAATAATCATCCATTATATTGATACCGATGAAGGGAATTGGGGTGATGCTATAAAAATAATAAAACAGGCAATCTTCCAATTGTAGGGCAGAGGCTCCATGAATCAAATATATAGCAACATTGTGATTGAGGAATAAAATGCTTTTTATGTGGCATAAAGCTGCGGGTGGTGCAAGGAATCTGTTTCTTCTTACAGATAGAGCGAATTTCATCGGAGAAAACTGATGAATAAAGCATAAAAATAGAATTTCTCGAATAAACAGGGGACGGAAATAAGACGTTTCGAAGTATTTTGATGTTTGACATAGCCCTATTAAACTCATCGTAACCCCAATTCATTCTTTCTATGGCACAGGATATAAAATTTTCATGAAAATGCACAGATGATATATTTTATGCCAAGCGCGGCAGTAAGATTATGGACTATGATCTCAAATTTTATCTCTCTTTAAAAGATTTAGCTGACGTAGCACAACCGGAAGTATTAATATTAATAACTACTGGGGGAAGCTTTAATTTACATACATCGTGTTTTATTGAGCTTACACTGACCCAAAAATTTTGAATTTAGAGGAGTGATATACGAATTATTTCAAGATATAGTTAAAGTGGAAATTATAAAACATCCGCATCCCCATTTTGCAGCCAAGACAGAATATTCCTATCAATCTATGGGTAACCGCCATTTATTCAACGGTTCACTAACAAAAATTGCAGCCATTTAGCACCCTTAAATTTTCACTATCTATGTTATCCGATGAGTCTGAACCTATATTGTGAATTTTACTGAAATTTCTGTAAGAAAGAGATCAAAAATATCTACACGGATTTTTAATAGCTCTCGAACATAGTTCAGTTATCGAAATGAAAAACTAAAATATACGGAAAACTCGAAAATTGGTGTATTGAAAGATGAGATGGACTTAAACAGAATAGAACAATTAGTATTACATATATAATCAATAAATTAGCTTAAAAATGTTAATAGTTTGACTTCCCAATTGCGGAATCGAGCAGCATGCATTAGAATACAACCGCAGGGGTTCAGCGACTCTCATAAAATTCCCTAAAATTGGTCCTCTCATTCGAACATTTTTCCAGAGGTGTTGAATCCATTTCAGTATCGGAGCGTGGGCAAAAAATTTCGTCCCCGTTCGAGGAAACATTTCGCTTAACAGATGTGATTAACAGTTCTCACCCCAGACCACAAACCCTTTTCGCGCGAAGAATTTACATTGGAGAGGTTAACACGGGGGCGGAGAAGAAGTGTGGGCCCCCGACACGCCCCCCAAAACAGCACCAACTTCTCTTCCCCCGCTGAGAACTTCTCCTTATTCCGACCGCACACAGATTGAATTCCACTTATTCCCTCCAGAAGACGTCCAAACAGAAACTTTCCATTTCAGTCCCCTCCCTTATCCATTAAACATAAACAACTCCGATTTACTCATTCCGTCCAATGAAAGCATCCGAGATTGTGAGGTGTAGAGATGCTTATAAAATGAAACTCTCACAATGGCGCGTGAGGCAGAAAGAAACTTCACGGAGAAGAAAATCGCTTATTTTTTATACGGAAGGCGTCGAGAAAGAGGCGGAAAACCGACCTGCTCCTTGATCCCGCTCTTTTCTTTTCTCTCCCCGATTTTCCGACTTTATATTTCCTTCGCCTCACATTCCCTTTTCATCGCGGATTTTCTTTCTTTCTCGGAAGTAAACCTTTTATTTCGCGGATGTGGCGTCCTCTGCGAAAGCGGTTGTGGGATGTTGTAAAAGAGTGTCTGGTTGAAGGAGAGTGGAGATGGAATGGAGCGAGATTTAAGAGGAAAGTTCGTTGTGTATCAAGACGTCTAGCGGAACGTTGGGAAAGACGTTGTGGGTGCGGTTTGGGGGAAATGAGAATGGAGAGGCTTAAGGGGCGTGGGAGGTGAGATTTTCGAATCCTCTGAGTATACGTGTTTGATTGGAAGGAAGGGATTTTCTAGCGAACTATATACTCTCCTTACTTCTCTCTCTTCAAGTAATTTTCTCGTTATTATCGCTTCCACTACGATTTTCGTGTCCTTTTCACTTTATTCAAGCTTTTCTTTCTCTCAGATGGCGAGAGAAAGGAGGTTTTCGGTCCTCAACGTTGTCGCGTGAGAGGAAATGCCTAGATAGAGTAAAGGACGGTTTCTTTCTACTTTCACGAGATTATTACGAGATTAATTAAAAAATAATATTAACTGAATGATAAAATATACTGTAACTTAAGTTAGCGTTATATAGCTATGTGTGCGTTATAACCATATGCGTTTTCTTCCTCTTAAATTGAAAATTTATCTTTGTTTATATTCTTTAGCCATTTCTTAGCCATCTTTTATTAAAAATTCGCTCAGTTTTCCATAAATTTCATGAAGCTCTACTAAAGTGAAAATTCTGGTTCGTGATGAAATAAATCCCTTTGATATTTGATGATATATCATGATTAATAGGAAATTTTTTTAGCGTTCATCATTAAATTAAGTCTCGAATTACCATCCTACAACAAAAGGTTACACGAATTTTTGAATGAAAAAAGACAATATATGCTGTTACTTCAATCCAAAGTGCTATATGACAAACAGTGTAAAAATTTCTTTAGAAGAACTCAATTTGCAAAAGAAAATATACCCATTACTTTTCACGGCTTGCAAGCAATTTTCCTATCGAACAAAGAAACATTCTTTATCATGAAGGCAACTTTTTACAACACATGTAACTCCCCAAAGTTAACAAAATAAAGCTGGGAGATATGACTAGAGAATATAGAGTGTCCTAAAGCAACTTTACCAAGAACTTCATGATGTAAAAGACGTTGCTTTCGCATTTTGAAAATTCTTATGCTTCTTTTTGGGTAAAAAACGATCTTGAAACGGCGGTTGCCTCTCTCTAGAATTCTTGTGTGACAGGAGGCAAATGCTTAGCATCATAACAAAAGTTTGCGAGTTTTATCTAACAGCCGCACAACACGCAAGTAGCAAGCGTCATTAAACTACCACGAGTTAACTAGAATGAATTACATTACCTTTTTACCTGTGTATCTGTTAAGGTTTTTATTTATTTAATATTGTTTCTTCTAACTTGATAACTTTTAATCGCAGTAAGTTTATGTTAATCTCTTTTCTTTATCACACCCTGCGCATTTTATCTGAGCCTTTAGGGTACACTTCTCGGTCTTTAATAACTTGGTCTACTTATAACTGCTTGGAACAGTGAAATATTAAGGAGTAGATTTTTACTTACAAAACTTGGTTATTTTACATTATTACTATGCTGGCCTTTGATGTAAGCATCGGAGAGAAAATTGTTACATAAGGAAAATTATTTGAAATAGTTGCACGGAATCAAAATTTATGTTGTGATTAAAATATCCATTGAAGTAAATTTTCATCAGTAGAGGTGTCCATAGCACTTTGAGGCGCCAAATGTTTTTAAGCACTTTTTTCTCACGCAACAAATTTTCGTCAGTATATCTCTAACACTTATTAATGATTTATACGATTTCCTAGAAGCATGTATTCAAATTTATTTATTTTACTATTATTCGAATTACAAGTTAACGCTCATAGAATATATAATATACTAAGACGAGGTGACCCAAACCGTTCATGAAATAGTTTCTGAAATCAAGTGTGAGAATATTAGCATATCGTAACCCAAAAAATATCTGATATATAAAAATGTAGAAATTTCACGAATGATATTCAGTATATTTCATCACGCCAAGCCATGATTGTATTTTAAGTAAAAGCCATGTCATATACGTTTTCTCAGGGTAAGAAACTATAAATCTCTGAACAACGAATTAAGGAGCTCATTTCGGAACCAAGAAATGCAGGCTACTTTATCTTCGGTGATAATCTCCTCTTAAGATTGAAGTTACTCTGCAATAAAAGCTCCTCGTCATTCTTTGGAGACACTTCGTGCTTATCGCGGAACGACGAATTATAAATTGTAGTTTTTTTGGGAAAAACAGTCCATTCGCGCTGTCCTTTATGATTCGTTAGAGTCAGAGACCTTTGGAAACGCGAGCATACTTACGACAAACGGCCCAAGAGGACGGTAATGCTTTTGTTGCTCTCGAGATATTTAAATGAGCTTTGCGAGGAAAAAAACGAGTTTGAAAGCGTGCCTTTGCGTGCCGCCGATGCGTTTGCGTGTCCGGCAAATAGCGTCGGTTTCTCGTGATTAACATCTCATTTTCGTTTCCATTGCCTTCGACCTCTTCAGAGATCAACATATACACACACGCACGGGTTTATTACTCGGAGGTTCTTGATAGCGGGTACGTATTCCTTCATTCTTCTATCGCAGAAATTGCTACGAGAAAAATTATATTAAAGCCTTTTCGAAAGTGTGTTAGTGAGATTGGCTCGCCGATGACCTCGTCGAAAATATTAGATCATTAAACGAATGTTTTCGAAACCACGCTGCTCAGTTATTTATTTTTTCTCGACTTTATGGTCGCGGGGAACTATTTGGAAAAAAAACTGGGGAGGATGTCTTATCACAGCGGGTATTATAATTTTATGGTTGTTCTGGTTCGAGCATATCACTCGAAAATAAAAAGCGACGAAAATAACACTATAAATTCATTTAAGCGCGATTTGCTGCATATCTCTCGTGTCTCAACGATTTTATAAACGGCTAATAAAAATTTCCTGACATGCCAGCAGAATTCATATCGGAATAAATTCTCTTAAATTTCTGAAATGAGTGGAAAATTTTGTCTGAATAATGCTTGCGAGCGATGAATATCATTTTCTGGAGTCTGACTCCTCAGAAGTTGATTTCTCTCTTCGGAAGCGGGACACTGAGTATATTACGCAGGTAATTCGTAAACATATACACCCAGAAAGGGGAAAATCATTTGTCTTAATGATTTTTTTACGCATACTGTTTTTCTGCGGATTAAATCATATAGGAGGAAATACTCGTAGAAGCGATATCCAAAATTGGAATTAGGAAGCCTTTTGTCATAGAAAATCGGTTGCTTTAGGAATTCAGCTTTGAATATACGCAGCAAGAACTATGATGTAGACTACCGGTGGAGATCCACAAAAACCAAAGGGCACAGCATTGTGTGATTATGATGTGCGAGATGGAATTCTTTTTTACTACATTCACGTACCCACTGCGCTTATAAATCTGAAGTTCGCTCACCTTACACGAGTCCTAAACCCCAAATCACGTTCAGTGAATCGGTAGAGTGTGGTTTTATCTCCGACCGAATGGTCCGTTCGCCTGCTACCGATATCGTCTCTCTCTAGGAAGCCTCCGTTAGTGCGCTTTTACGATTTCTTGACCGAAAATCTATTGAAATCTGAGAGATTAGGAAAAACGGGGAGATAAAGGGTGGTACGAGGTATGGTTATTGCCGTGCGTGTTTGTATTAACCCCGAGTTCTTGCTCTAGCGAATTCAAGGCCTTTAATGATCTAGCTGAGGTTCTACATTGGGTTAGATAAAACGCTAGCCAAACAACTGAATTACGGAACATAAAATTTAATATGTTTGCGGAACGTACTTACATTGTCTCGGGATGCAATGAAAGAGGCAGAGAAAGAGTTAAAATAAAACAAAGTGGCAGAGGAGGAACTTCAATGATTTCTTTGATTCGGGACTGCATCCAGCTTCATTTATACCATTCCTCCAAACGAGGAGATTTGTTAAAATGCTTCACCCTGTTTTCTTCCTAAATAACATTTCAAACTTTATCTCTTTATCAGGAATCAAAAACGATGGAATTCACTAGGAAAATCCTTTGATGTATTTATAATAGAGAGAAAGTCAAAAATTTTGGCGATAACTTTTGAGCACGTGAACGTGGTGTCTGGTAATTCAATACGCGACTGAAAGAGAATAATTGAAATATTTCCTCATCACAATGCCTCGCATTCCATTATCGTGTCCATGATCGTACGCGACCTATTGATGGAATGAACAAAAAGGATACGTGCATTTGGGTGTTTGGAACAAACCCTGATTTGGTGATGCATATCCATAATCGCATGAAAAAGACCGCCCCATTATTTTCTATTAAACCACCGTGATTTCGACGTCTCGCTTCGATTTCAAATAGACGGAATGATTATACGTATTGTCGAAACGAAGGGAAGTTGGCTTCAAAGGGCGGACGAGAGTGCTAATGAGTGAGATAAAAGGACGAGAGCTGAAGTAAACAGCGGCAATGGGAGAGAAGGGGAGCAGTGCAAAGCAAATTGGGGAAATACGACGGCAGTCGTCCCTTTTTCCGCTGTTTTCGCTAATGTATTTCAGCGACATATTGGAATCTCATTTGATTGAAAAGTGATATATTTTCGGAAATACCATGACCTCACATGGAAGAAAACGTTAATTATAATCGTTTTCACTATAGTTTCATGCTATACCAAAATATACCAAAGGAAAATTTATCCTTATAAAGAAAAATAACGAAAAAGCACTTATGCCGTTACCATAATATTTTATTATACGACCATGGTTTCGACCCTTTGTATCCCTTGCAAATTTATCCTGTGTATCCTTGATTGAACGTGCGGACGTGTTTCAATCTCCACTCTGTGAGGATGCACCGCACAGGACATAAGCTTTTCTTCCCTCAACGCATCACAGCGTCTGCGACTCCACCACCATCTTTGCCACTTAACCCTTTTCAGCGTCCTTAAGGATCTCCGTCTATCGCAGCCGAGGGAGAACCGGAAGTGAGGATGCCCATCGTGGCGACTTCCGTCCCTCCATAGTCCATTATCCCTCACACACTGATCCCACCTAAACCGATGTGTTCCTCGTCTCCCTCGACACCGATCCTCAAACCCTTTAAGTTCCAAACCGCAACTCCCCACATTACAACACATGCAATTGATTTGCCTCCTGCCTTGGATTTGCATAACTCCCTATCTTCATCCTGATCCACCCCACCCTCTCCCTCCTTTAAAAATCGTCTCTTTTTTCTACTGGACCTTTTCTCTTAATACCCCATTCCCAACCTCCTGGAAGGGTTAGTCTCAATCTCTTGCGGTTATCGGAAGCTTGTTTTCGCATCGAATCCCATACCATCGCATGCTTTGCTACGTATCACTTTAGAACGACCAAAGCAGTTCAGAGTTGGGAGAGTATGCTAAGATTAGCCCAGAAATGACATTAAGTAGCCGTTATTTTTTATCAGAATTCGTTTTTTCACAGTAATTTACCGTGGTCATTCCTCTTGTCTTAGAGCCAATCAACACGCAATATTCGCAGTAGAAATGTATGATAACCATTGAAATTATAAGCTTCGTTACGTATCGGTTCCGTGGCTAACACGTATTTTTTACGGTTTATCGTTGAGCTGATTGCGGGTTTCTGTGCTGAGGCAAAGTAACGGCTTCGTTTGTAAATAAGGGGTTAGAATCAGATAAGTCTGATGTACTCAAGAATAATTGCTCTAGATCTTCGTTAAATTCCGCCATAGAATGGGAAAAGTGACTGCAATGCTGTATTGTTCGCTGAAGAAATCAATAAAAATTAATCGATATGATAGTGAATAAAATATCATGTGAAATATATTTAACAGAATACATTAGACATACTTAAGTTAATTACGCGTCATCTTAGCCGATTCGATTCATATTATCATATTCTTTCCATTTGATGAAAACCTTTTTTCTTCAATTCCTTTCATTTACATATAAAAATAGAGATAATAAAATATTCACATCAGACGTAATGAACAGAGAAAGATTTAAAAGAAGATAGAGGATAAAGGAAAATATCGTAAATAAAAGTAATGTAAAGTAACGATTCTTATAAACAATAACTTATTAAGATTAATGAAAAATGTGCTTACACTGGAACAAATTATTGACAAATATTTACGCTAAATAAAAATAGGCATTGAGATAAACATTCCTGTCTTTTCAAAATTTGCTCCACAGAATTATTATCCTTAAAACTGGATTCAAAGTCCTAAAATATATTCTTTAATATCTTAAATTAATATGTCTCTCCATCCATATTTAACTTTCCTCCAAATTCTTCTAATACCTGCGTTAATTTTTTGTGTCCCTTTTGGTATTCGTCCAAACGTCTAAATAAAGGAAACTAATTAAAAAGATTCTCATCCCGTCTCATTAATGTATGTATTTAAAGAAAGAGACCTCCATCGATTCCTCTAAACTGATAAAGCCAATGGAACGCGCTTTCATTGCCAAAAGATCGGAGATAGCGGCTCATAAGGGGAACGGATACACTTCTCGAGGGTCTCTGCGGAGTCCTTTCGTTTTCTATTCGGATCCGGATATCCATCATTCCTCCCATCTGATATAGATGGCTCGTGACGTCTTCTCCACAGATGAGAGCGCTTCCTCAGGCGTCTTCTCGACTGTTACGTGACCTTGCAAGACGTACAGGACACCGTCTTACTTTTTATCGGACAATTCTTTTTTTAACGACCGGGGGCTATGGCAGGAAAGCATTATCCGCAAAAAGGATTCCACTTGACTCTTGACCATTTTATTAATAGTAAAAGAAATTCGTGATCGTATCACATTCTGCCTCGAGTAAGATGTAAAATACGAAGTATTACATCTTACTCTGGCCTCCAGTAATATAGGAATGTCTCGATTGTGAATAAGCCGAAACTGTGGTTATAAGTAAATCGATTTTTTAAGAATTACTTTTCACCCGTGGACAAGGGAATGAACAGCAACCGTCATTTTCATTGGTTTATATCTTTCTGTTGATCACTTAAGGTGGGGTCTTACTTTGAATAAATTATTCTTCGCCTATTCCTCATTTGAGATTACACGTGATAATTTGGCATGTAATACTGACCAATACGAATCGTTCATTAGTAAATAAAAAAGTGCTCATTTCAAGAACATCTCAAGTAATTGATGTTGTGATAAAGTAGTATTTCGATACTTAGTGATCCGAAAATTAGAGCGGCATGCTTCAATGATAGGCGAGCGAACGACTTTAAAAGAATTTTCGAAGCTTTTATAAATGCGTGCGCACTGTATAGAGGGACTTCGGGGCATCAACCACTCGCTAAATGACCGTGTTTTAGTTATAAAAAACGCATAATGTTCATCGCCATTTCCTCAATCACGTAGATTGGTAAGCACATCATCATCTCCTCCTTTTCTTTCCTTTGAGTATTCTCCTTGTAACAGGCCTTGACCGTTATCTTCATAAAGCGTCTGCGACCATTACGAGGTAGAATCCATCATCTCCCGTAAATGACGCTGAGGGCGCAGCATCCTTGAGTACCACATTAACGCCATTATTCTTTTCCTTAGTAACATTACAGTTCATTAAGTTATAATTAGAGCCTCGATCTGATGGAAAGTTTAACCTAGGGGTTGTTATCATCTCGCTATCGGGTTAATGGAGAGGCCAAATAAATGAGTTCGCCTTGAGCATCCTATAAATGCCCTGGGAAAACTTATTAACTTGTAGGACGTTGCGATTTTGAACAGAATTCGGCCATTAATATCACGTGACTGAGAGTGATCTGAATTAAAAATTCACCTTGAATCAGAGCCATTATAGAGCGAGAAAACCGCGATAATGGAGGAAAAGTATTGCTTCCGAGTAAATTACATCTTAGGACAGAAAATAGTTGCAAGTAGATGAAGTTTAACCATAAATGGTTGATTCAAAAGCAGACAGGAAAACTTTGCGCAAAAATCCATTTGCTGCCTCCACTATCTTAATTGCTTGCTGCAAAAGAGCCATCGCTGCGAAAAAAGCACGAGTCACGCTCTGGGAAAAGCGTTTCGAAACCTCCTTTCATTTCCAATCCCGCTTACAAGTCCATTACACTTTGGGGACAAGAGATACAAGACGAACATATATAATTCATCGTAAAACGACTCTGTGGATCTCAAGAGTGACACATCCCTTTGTCATCCTTCACAGCCAATCACCGCGGAAGGAAATTGTCATGTCCTCACTCATCATCCTCCAATATCTTAACACGAACACACTCGCAACACACGTACCCAACGCTTAACGGACCAATCAAAGGCCTTGATGCATCCAACCCGGCTCACCTGTGACGGGTTAAAAAAACTCCACGACAACTCACTCCGAACCATAAGACCAAAATATTCCTTTCCATCTCCGACCTATCTCTTCTTCTCCGAGAGACATGACTACCGCATCAACCATTACGGAGCACTTCTTAAAAGGGACTCTCGATCTATCGCAGACCAAAAAACCTGTCCGATCTTAAGCCTGCCCTTTCGTCCCCGCCTACCTTCTTTGCCTCTTCTCCTCTCTCGAATTCGCCCCTTTAACAATAGCCACGCTGTGGATAACCGCAGTCACGGCTCATCCCGTGGACCCTAAAGATGCCGATCTGAAAGAACTGTGCCGTCTGCTGGGATGGTAAGGAGGTCCTCCCCGAAGGCGCTCCTATCGTTTGGCGGTCTTGCGTCAGGATCTCTTAGTAGCACAGAGAGCCCTCATCAGATAAGATGGAGCCAACCAACCATCTCCACACAAATCTTTAAAACCCCTTTTTCCGCTCATCTCTCTTTATCTGCATCTCCAGTAGGCTCTCCCTCGCTTTACCGTGCCTCATTTATTCCTCGCTGCGTTTCCATTTCCATCCTTTCTTGCGACCGATCCCTCTTTCTGGAGATTCTCTTTCTGTTCCGGCGAATTTCACGTTAAGCCGGTGACATTAGGGGCAAAACAATTGCTCTGTCGCTTTGTGTCTAGATGTGCTAAATCATACAGCGGCATTGCGGCCGGAATACGGCCGTCCAGCGGTTGCGCGTTAGCAGAAATAATAGGCTGGGAATCCGAGGAGACAATCGGCGATAAATTTCCATTTAAAACACCCGCTCGGCCATCAAACTCGAATTTTGGGTCAAGTCAAGGCATTAGTTACGACGTCGTATTTCAAAGGTAGCTTGCATACTTTTCGTTTATGACTCCCTTCCTCATAAAAACTTAATGTGCTTATGATTAACTTACACTGAATGTATTTCATCTATCCCGGACTACTTCGATATATTTTGAGTACGATGATATTGAGATACAGAGGGATAGTGGTCGATTCTTTGAGAGATGGTTACAAGCATTTTATAGGTAGAATCTAAGGAACACGCCTATTTTACGATGATGATTTTCTCATTAAAATTAGTTTCGAATTTGCTGGAAGAAGGTTAGGAAAATTTTCGTTAATTAAACTTAATTCAGCGTTAAATGCAATGACCATTTTTTTACGAAAATATTTGATAATTTAAAACTTTTCAGTGTTACTACATAACGTATTAGGGAATAAAAGAAACGCCTTTAATATAATCAATTTGCTGAAGAGCGTACTTAATTTACTTAAATTTGCGATAAGATGAAGTAATATCGCAATGCTCTTCTAACTAGTCCATTGAACTTTGTGCATCGTTTATTTTCCTTTTTTAGTCACAGATGTTAAACTGTGTTGTGGAAAAACATTAAAAAACAGTAGTACAAAACGAATAAACACGCGACAGTGGCTTAATGTTTGCTTCTTTCGTCCATGTAAAGCTATAGACCAAAAAATTATTATTTTGCTCTATGCATTTATTTTCATTCATAGATAGGAGAAATGCAATTTAAATAATAAATTTTCCCTAATCACAGAATCGCTTTTCCTTTGTATCTCCCCGCTTCCTATCTTTCTCCGTCATTTTCTGGGGATACTTAAATGTATGTCCTTCATTAATATAGAGAATGATATTCACCTATTATTATTACCGTAACCATGAATTATTTACGATATAATATTACATAATTATATATTATTTCAAATTTAAATAAATAAAACATCACTTTGGATTACGGCCTTGCGATTATCAAGTAAATAGCGGATAAAATTCTTCGCGGGTCATCGTAAAAAGTATGCAATATATTATGAAAATCGTATCTCCGGTCCACCAAAGCCTTATCACTTTTTCCTCCCGGAAGTTAAACATATTTATCGCTCACTTGCATCTCTCGTAAATAAGCAGTTAAATCAAGTACATAATTCTACTCGCAAAACGCGTGATAAATTGTCTTTCTCTCGCACGGGACGGATACGGCACGGGAAAAAACTCAAATAAGCATCCGCAATGCACCAAGCTCTGGAGATACAAAGTATCGCGTTTATTGAAGTTCTTTTGTTTCACGGCTTCCCCAGCCACTCGATTTCTGTCGCTGTTTTCCGCCTGTTTTTTATTCCTCGCAATACAGATACTCTTGGTAGCATTTCTCCACTCCTTTGACTTCTTTCTTCCCCGTTTCCGTGATACTCTGTTCGTCGTCCAAAGACCAAGGACCCCACGCGTGCGCGTACATTTAGTATATCCCTTTCTCTCAATATCTCTTTCTCTCCTTCATCGCCGCCTTGCGCAGGGGAACAGCCCGAGGCCAGCAGCATCATCATCCTCTGCCCCTTTTTTTCCCAACCCTTAGAAATACCATGGCCCCTAGAGCGGTCACAAACGGATGGAAATATACTAGGAGAACCATTCATGAACCTTGATGAAGAGAGAAAGGAGAGAGATGGCGGGGGAGAGACTGGTGGGGTCGTAAAATACGGCGCCATATGAGGGTTTATATGAAGTTAATGCGCGGTGGAGTTAAATGGGAAGAAGTATCAGTCAAGTCTGGGAAGATTGCGTCGCTTTAAAGGATTGAGGCGAGAAACTCGTGTATTAGCAAAAACTAAAGCGGATTACTGAGTGGTGAGCTGAGAGTGTTATACAGTTTGTACATAATGCAGTACAGATGTGATAAGATAATATAAATGAGCTTGACCTTCATATTTAAAGGACACAAGAAACAAAGTCACCCTACAATTAAACAAGGATACAACAGAAGTGAGAGTATAATGGAAAGTATTCATTAAAATACACCACGAGCCACATTTTGCTTTCCTCGCTCGTTCTTATTTCCCCTCTATTTATGTTTCCAATTACCGAATTCGCTAATACGTATGAATTCATTCCTTAGACATTTTAGTGGTAATGTGACCAAGCGGCTCGGAAGGTATTTGCTTTGTATTATAATTTACGCCGTCGACGTCGATGGAAATTAGCGCTGATCCCGGAACGAAACGTTCCGTATGGGTACACTCGCGTGGGCTTAAAATATGCAAATTCAAACTTATTGGGTATCAGAAGTAAGTCGTCAACAACGTTCGTTTACATACGGTGTGGAAAGTGTATCCCCACGTGGGATCCTCTCTGGGTAATTTATTTAAGTATTTATTTAGGCGCAAAGCGGCTTCCGAAAAATACCAAGTATGATTCATTGATCGCTGGAGCTCTTGTAATGTTATCCTCACAATCCGACCGAATGAAAATATAAATGGAGATAAATCTGTCCAGCATCCTCCAGTAACATGTTTGCTGAATGAATCATATTCGCCGATAAATCTTTTTATCCTCTTTATTACCGTTTTTTCGGCCGGCATACCCAGGTGCAGCCGATGTAAATCACGGCTTAGTCTCCGTCTTGATCATTACATTTCGCGTGTATTTTTCACCTGTTCCTTGATTCATGAGACAACGTTCTTCTCACTAAGCGACAGGGAGACAAAAAAAGAATAGAGCCTACAATCTCCTAGCTACCGTATCAAAGAAAGTATCCCGTATTTTTTGTTGATATTTTCCCTCCGACTCTATTCCTTTCTCAGGATAGATCTCTCGTTCTTAAAGCTCCCGAGATCCGATGTTTCTCGACCAAAGTAGTAATATTTATGACTTCGCACCCCATTCATAACAGGAGCAATATCACACTGTCGCTGAGAAAGTCTCCCTGCAAATCAACTGCAACGACACATTTGTCGTTACCTACTCTTTTTCTTACGTTTACATTTATCGCGGTTATTCTAACCAACGCTGGTTCATTCTGAGACTCATTTGAATAAGAATGTGGATTTTGAGAAATGAGTAATTTTACTGAAATGAATCCTTGTGAAGACTACTTTAAATCCATTATGGCTCAAAGTTCCACATATTACCACTGAAGAAAGCAGTCTAAGCCAGCGGTTCTTAAACTTAAGTTGGCTGAGGAACTCCTATTGCCCATTATTATTGTTCACGAACCGCCAAAATTTGTATATTCACATATATACTGATATTTTGTTTAAAGTTCAAGTAATAATAATAGGATGCAATTAAGTACGAAAATTTTGGCATTCAAATACCGTTATTCTAAACGATGTGTTTAACAGGCGAATTTAAGAATACTGAAACATAAAACGAGGTTGAACATTACACTATTAGGACGAGCATTTATACTCAAGCACTCCATCGGATTATTCCAGGGACCACATGGGTTCAAATGAAAAATATCCAAGGAGTATCCTTTAACGATAGTCAGTAAAAAATATACTGTGATAGGTACTGAATCTCTTGAATTAAATTTCGGAAATAATTCTTTGTAATATGCTCGGAAAATAAAAGCCTTTATTAAATACTTTAAACTGTATTTTTTATATTACGGAGCATGATACGTTCTTTTGAAAGTTTATAGAAAAGGAGAGTTACTTATTTGTATAATTTCGTTTTCGATGAATGACGTATCCTAAATTGGCAATAAAATTGGAGAAATCCAAAAATGTTGTATATTTGGAGCACAAAAAATTGAATCCAAAAATAATCTTCAGAAAGGTCATGAAAAAGGATTGATTAGTAGATGATAACCTGCCAAGGAAAGTAATGGTACCACTTTTACGAATTACGAAATCCGAATCGTTTTGTGAATGTTTCTAACCGCAAAATTTCCATCATTTCTATTTCTCTTCCAGTGATTTCTCAATCTCTTTCGCAGACAGAGTTTCATTAGTCAAACGTGATTGGCAGAGAACTCTATTGAATTCTTCAATAAAAATTGTATTACTGAAAGGAGGAAATTGCGAAAACCTTTTGCGGTTTTCAAACAATTCCCTTCTATTGCCAAATAGCAATCAAAACGGATGACCTACTTATTTATATTTTTTGCGTGGAAGAGTTCTTAGGATAGAATTTTCCTTCGTACACTCTCGAAGAATTTCGTAGAATTTGCAAAGCACGGGCTCAAAATAACACATGCTTTCTTGATCCTTTTTCGAGTCCTTATCTAAAAGGCACCAGAAAGCAGGTTTCCTCCGTAATCCTTGCTTGCGAGAAAGAGATATCGAAGTGCAAAACGAAAAGTAAATTCAAACGACATGAAACGGCCAGCCATTTTGGGTAGAGGCGAACGAAAGAGAAATTGGTAGAAGGAGCAGAGGTCGGCAAAAGAGGCTTTTCTATGGAAGGAAGGGTCCACACATATTCATACCTCGAACATCTTTTTCGGCGCCTCTTAAGAGATTTAATTCGAGCTCGGGACAGACGTGCTTCTGAATAATGGACCATTACCCATTCGTAATCAGTTCCCTTCGTAAATAACGCGACCTGAGGGACGGAGAAGTGGAGGGAAAGGGTTCGCAGATGAGGGAAATGGGAATTAAAGGAGAAAGTGCTTCTGAGGAAGAATCCGAAGGTACAGCAGTACCTGCGGAATGAAAGGCAGATTTTCCATGCCTAAGCCTTTGGCTAGCGCGTGACTTATATCGTTTCGGTAATTAAAGCTCAAAATAGCATTCCGACGCAAGAGAATATGTTACTTTTGCAAATAATAAATAGAGTGGCTAACAAATACTTTTTTATAATATTTCTTTGGCTTCATATTAATTTACAATTATCAAATAAGCCTCTTTTCAAAATGGATATAATTGAATTGATATGTATTCCTTTTAACAGTTTAGTATAGTTAGACAATTTTGTATTATCAATTTAACATAACGATTATGATGGCGATCGAAATTGAAAAATATTGAAAATTTTTTAATCATACCTCATGTGAAGGTTATAACTACTCCAATCTCTTTGAAAGGAGTTAAACTAAATTACCTTTGTGTTTTTGCGAAATAATAGAATAAAACTGACCGATTTATTATGACGAATTTCAACGAGTTTCAACTGCATTCAAAATAATTCTATATTTCCGTAATTTTGATATTTCCCAATCTTTTAGAAATCATTTAAAAAGAATTGCGAGACAATAATCCATGTTTAAACTAATGAGTATGTTATTTTATTAAAATTCATAGAACAATATTTACGTGGTATAATTTAAGAAGTTTCGAGATAAATCAAGAATGAAATATTCAACGGCTATCTTGTCAAGCATTAAATTATATTCACCTCCTTATAAGAGTGCGCGTCTTGGTAACTAAGATCCATCAAAAAGTAATGAAAACTATTTAATGCAACCTTGGAAACTGATGAAGTAGAGATATATCATAGGAAAGCATTTTTAAAACCTCTCTGCTTGACTAGAAATTAGACGTTTTTGAATTAAACTCATAATGTAGAGTAACGACTGCTGGAACCACCTGCAATATTACAGTCATAAAACACATAATTCGCGCGGAGAAACTTCTGCGTTCTACCTGTGAATTCGCGCAAATTTAAACGAGTTTAAATTCCACCTTAAACCACAGAAATAAAAACACACCACAAAATTAACATAAATGCAACGCAAAATATTTTACTCCCCGGGAAGAAAAATTAATCCACGGCCCGCATGAAATTCAAGCGAGAAAGAGCAGTCTGGTAAATAATTAAGATTTTTTCAATGCAAATCCTCGCACCGTTGTCGCGCGCGAATTTACGTCTCCGCTTTTAATCTGGAAATAATGCTGACATGCGCAAAAAGGAAAATAAGTCGGATTGAGAAATAGGCAGGAGAAAATGGGATGCCAGGAAAGAATGCGAAATGTAATGGAGTCCGAGGGGAAAAGGGAGACATTGGGTTGAATGTGAGTCCGGGAGAGAATTTAGGAGAGAAGCAGTAGCAATATGGAAGAGAGGGTGGACGGAGAAAGACGTATGGGTTTGCAGGCAGATTTATCCCCTCACCGAATTCTTGTGTATCTCGCTAGAAACGTTATCTGCTTACAAGTTGCGAAAAACTGGAGCTATAAATGAACGGAGGGAAGGGAGGAGATAAATTAAAAGTAGGAAAGCGATGCTATTCCCTCATCCCACCCACGCATTGCCGCTTAAATGAATTTTAAACTAAGATAAAATTGTCCGGCGGAAAATAGTCCACTCGCATTTTCGAGTTCATTTCGGAACTTTTGCTGAATTAAAGCGGTTAAGTTATACGTTTCTCCGGCGGTAAATTAAGCGGGAATCCACCAATTCTCGAGTTTATGAATGTGCGGCGATGCAGTCGGATAAATCAAAACGGGGGGCGGCCGTCCGAGATTAAACGAAGTTCACCGAAGGAAAAATCCCGACTCCTGAAAATTCGCCGTCCGAACCAAACAAAAGGTTTTTTCCCTGCAGTCGTGGGATATATCCAGACGTCAATTCGGAATTCGACTTTCATTTTTTTCGCAAAGAGAGGGAAACGCTTTCAAACTCGGGTATGCCCAGTTCGGACGGATGTCAGACGCTTATCACGTACCTGAGGGACCGAAATGAATAAATAACGAAAAGGATTCTTTTATTCGGCCGCCGTATTTCGTGCACAATGAAGAAGAATGGGATCGCAACGGATGCGACGATGTCTCGAATTGATGGGACGAAATGAAGCCCACCTATCTCCCCGCGGCAATGCGGGAAAGAGAAATCGATATGACTGACACAAGGAAAAAGGGGGAAGGGAAATAGCGGGTCGGATCGTCTGCGAAATAAGTATTATTCATCGTGCAGCCAACCTTCGTCACGAATCAACCCCCGTGCCCTTCTTTTCAATTGCCCCTCCTCGACATCACTTGACGGGGTTCCATGGGATTGAAGGTGGGTGACATGTCTCATAACGTGCTTTTTTCTTGCCATGCTTTTCGGAGTCTATCAAGAGGATCGCCGAGAGGGGGCATCCACTCGCGGAGAAATGCTTCTGCAGGACAATTCGGTTGGGATGTTGCGGACACTCAATTCTCCCACACACGAGCCTATCGGCGGATTAATAATTTACCTGCCTGGTTGTCCTGTCGTCACGCTAGGTTTATCGGATTGATCGGAGACTAGTCGTGCTCAATTATTATCGATTCGAGGAAACGATTCAACATTGTCTTCTGGTTATCGTATCATGCGCTCGTCACTCATACTAACTACTCCTTCGTTGAATGTTTGAAACGATTCGTATGCACCACATATACTTGATATTCTTTTTTTACCAATAGCAGTTGTATAAAGCCGTCTTTTTCGTTTATTGAAGCTGTGTATTTTTACAAAATACATAAAGATGCAAATACATTATAATACCTCCAGAGATGTTGACATATGGTCTACGCATCAACTATCACACGTATTCGGCTTTCCTGGACCATTTATTTCTATTAATTGAAAGCAGTCACCTTTTAAAAATACATTTTATACATAAATTCAATGAAAAGTCTACTTTATGAATAGTCTTATGTCTTGAAAATGAAATTTAATTTAAAATATTTGGCGATGATTCGGGAATCGCAGTCACACACAATGGAGGATAAACTCGAAATTATTTTTGAAAATTAGCGTTAGAGAATATTCATGGTTATGTTATGTGGCTAAACGTAAAAGAAATACTATATTTCCGTGACTATAATTCATTAGCGTCCTCAACATAAACTCTTGAGGAGCTATTATAAAAGTCATGCCTTTTAACTGCCCACCTGATCGACAATTACCGTAGATTTAAGATGGAAAAAACAAAAGATTTCAGTGTCATGATACCTTTTGTTTTGAAGATACTCTTTCTGCTCGATCATTCCCTCTTAGACTGAACGGCGTGGCATGAGATGAAGAGTGAAGGCAAAGATGCAGGAAAAGTAGAGGCCAATCCAGATGTGCTGAGTAGTTTAAGAGGCGAAGGGATTTTCAGAAGGTTGGGTTGGAATGAGGGTGGGTTTTTATCATCGCCCCTTTATTTTTTATTCATCCCCCTTTTCCATATTCAATAAATAATGGCCTTCCATCGGCGGGAGATTCCGTCTCATCAAATCATTTCCTTCCTTCGAGTGGGAACTGATTTTTCCCCAATCCCCGGCGACACCAGATTGTTGCGCAATCACGGTTCTTTTGTTCACCTCCCGTCGATCAATTAGAGGATTCGGTTAAACGCGTCCGCACACAGGAGAGAGAGGAGGTTATTAGGCGTCTACTCACTCGGAATTCGACGCCCGCTTAATCCCAATATGAACGGTTCGTTAATCAATAAGTGATTCCGTCTCCTGCCCGGGATAAATTGAACTAATGGGGGCGATTAGATTTTAAAATATTCGTCCTCGAGATTAATTTCATCCCAATATTCGAATCCGTCATGAGCATCTCAACTTGGAGCTCGTAACTGCGTAACTGAGGATCATTATTTACTTTTCATATTCCTCTCTTTCGGTAAGAAGTGTGCTCTATACCAGCAATAATATTATGTAAAAGATACAAGTAACTAGCAGTTGAATGATTTTTAATCTCAATCACATCCTTCCAAAGCCTATATATTCGTATTAAATACTTGGAATTTCTCGTAAATACAATGAGAATTAAATTTTCGAACTGCCACACGTATTCAGCCATGTCTCCAAAGGAATATTTAGCATAATACTTTGCTGGTTAAATGGTGCTTATCACCAATTACTGCACTTATGGAAACTAACCTGGATGGTCTCCTCAAACATGAATAATCGCATGATATATTATATAATGTAACAAATATATCGAAAAAATAACAAGTTTAAACACGATGTTAATCTTTCTTTTCATATAGAATATATTCAGAAAATTGTACTCTAGGGAATCAATAGAAGGTTATTCAGAATAGTAAACAGAAATAGGGTGAAAATCTTATGATTAGCCAAGTTTCTTTAATTTTCTCCAAAGAAATCACGGTGCTTTTACGATCTACTTCGTTACTAAGGTTTTGTTTCCAATCGGTTTGAGTATCATTAGCCTATGAATAGCTTATCGTTTCTAGCTACGACTTGTTTTATGGCTTCTATATCTATAACCTATTCATAGACGTTAGCTCGCATCAATGTATGGATTTTAACTGTATTCACACTCATTAGCCCTCTTCTACGAATCCTTTGAAGGCCATTTTCCGCTCTCCTACTTCGAAACTAATAAAATTCAATCCCTTAACTGATCGGACCACCCGTATTACCTGGAATAAATGGCTTCTGGATGGTCACTCAAAATGCTCTCAAGTTTCTTACCATTGTGTCCACCTTTTACGGATAAGAAGGCTGAGGTAGCGGTAAGGAGTCCTCTTTTTCTACTTTTTAACGTCGGAAAAATGAGCCGGACATAAAAATCGAGGCAAGAAGACCCCCTGCTTCGAAACCCATTGTTCGATTAGGCGCAACCTTACTCCTAACTCTGGACACTGCCAATTTACCACACGCCCCTTGATCCAAAAACCTCATATGTTAAAGCTATTTGCCGGGTCTTCCCTTTTACCGCAACCACCCATCCCTCTCATATGATGCTCTCTAGGTTTGACATGTGAGGTCACCTGTCACTAGCTCCACCTAAACTTTCCACGTCCTTGCCTCATCCGTGTTCTGTGCCCTAGAAGGTCGATCCATCGATAAAAAGGCTCCTCTGAGTAACGACTGGAAATATTTTTGAAAAAGGTGAACTTTGTATTTGATTGACAAGATAACGTCAAAAACATTTGTTTCTTTCTCCTAACGAAGTTTCGGAAAAACTCCCTTCTCCCAAAAATGTATCTATTTTCAGGCTCAGGATGACGGTAACGAATTTTGAGGATGAAGTTTCATGTCTGTCATTGAGAGAATTTTTCTTACTCGCTTAAAAAGTTGGATAAATGCAATATATATAGTGAAATGAATGGTTAAATTATTAAAAAATACTAATTTATAAGTTGGACGTGAAACCACTTTTAATGTAGACGTGTAAAGTTACTGTAGCTATAAATTAATACGAATAGGATTTCTTGTTTATTTTCAATACAATTCCACCACATACGTTAATTCACACAATATTAAACTCATATAATGTCATAGTTAGTCTATATCTATACAGAGTAGAAGTGACTAATATCACTTACTGACTACAATATCGTAAAGTTCATTACAACATAAATATAACAAAGTATTGACTTGAATATAACTCTTATTTTGTGCTTATTACCTAATTAGTAAAAGGTAAATCTGCCAACTTTATGGACCAAAATTTTTTTACTCTAAAAGCATTTAAAAAATAAATCGTGTCTAGAATTTCGAAACATTTAAGTTAAGATCCAAGCCGAGACATAATTAAGTGGCAAATAATGAATTACTTTAATTGAAGGTTTCAAACTATTAATCAAGAAAACAAACACCGCACACCCTCTATTTATATTCCCTCTCTTTAGAACTAAGACGACATCCTATGGTTTCAAAAGGGGTACGATGAAAAGCCTAGACAACAAAATCCCCAGAAAATAACACCCTAGGAAGTTTTTCAATTTAAAGTCTGCGTTATTAATTGCGTAAGGAAACGTCCCTATTTAACACCCATTAGATGGCGCCGTAAATTGATTTTCCGTATACAGGGATCAACCCATCCCTTAATTAGCAGTGCACGGCTGTGAAAGAACTTTGCCGTAGTTGCGCTAAAGCAGCTGTTGGATGCATCTCAGCCTTCCTTTAAACATAGGACGGGTCTGTCAGTGGAAGGAAAAGAGGGCAAAAAAACGACGATCCTTGATGATTAAGGGATTCCGCCGTGGAACAAAAGAGGAAAAACTATTTCTATTACGCCCTTCTCATAGGCCTCTCCCTGTTCTCTTCCACGGGGTCTTATCTGTGCTTCTTCCGAGGTATCGCGTATCAACTCCAGACGTAGGGAAGCAACTAATTACGTAGCGTAAGGGCCTTCTGCCAGAGATAGGGGCGGTTGCCCTCGACGATGCAGCACATGGTGCGGGACTCTTTTTTCTTACGTAGAATAGTCTCCGAAAAAAAATTAGGGCGACGCGTGGGATGCCATTAACCGTGGAAGAGCAAAGGGTGAATTTTAAGAAATTTTCTTACGAAGAAACATGTAAAATGCCTAATTTGAGATAGCATAGGGTAGGGCTAGACGACACAATTTATCGAAATGAGCCTACCCAAGATTTATTTTTTTCTGTGTGGATGAATATTCACGATAGGTTAGATATTATAACACGCAAAAGAATGTTACAAAATAGATAAGTAGTCCTTATTAAGTAGCATGTTTATTGTAGTTTTGCGTTTCATTTGGCGTAACGTTTCATTGCTTTCGACATTCTTTTATTTTTGGAAACATGACATTAATGCTTATGTTTCAATTTACACCAAGTTGGTGGTGACTATTTAAAATTAATATCAAATTTTGAAGGGCATTAACCAGTAAATTTTCTCAAGTTGTAATTAGTGGTTTAATGATGATTCCGTCATATACTTAAGTATAAATAAATGAAACGTAGATACATATAGATACAGATATATTTCAAAGGTTGTGTAGATCAAATATTACTCGAAAGCAATTCAAGAATTAAAGGACATTCTGATATCATTAGGTAATACTATGTTGAGCTTAATTAGTAGAGATATACTGTTTCTGCAATATTTTGATTTCAGTTCGGAACTTTTTGTGAAGTATCTGGTAGATAGTAAGAAAAAATTATTTCAATGAATGCAAAATTTAAAAAAGGCCAAAATTCACGAAAATTCCGAGAGGAAAATCAGTTATTCTCTTAGAAAAATCTATAAATATTCACCCCAACAACAGAAATTCATTTATTCAGAGTAATATAAGCAGTATGAACTAGGATTGCTGAGAATAGATCTTGTGAAATCAAACGAGGAGGACACTACTTACTTTCACAAACAGGATGATCTTCTTAGTACAGTTTTGTAACCTAGTATACCAGAAACCTTTTATATAACACAACTGCATTGTTTTATATATAGAAGGAATACTATTACGGCAATTATATCTACTGTATATTTTGAATCCAAATCTGGTTTATATAATTTTGGTTTGGTATAAAACTAATTATTTAAGTTTTGATGGGAAGAGAAAAAGTTGGCTTTATTAACTCCTTCTCGTTACATTTACTAATTTAGAGCAACACTTTAATATTACTGTTTAAGCATCAGATTTTCCACATTTGAAACAATAGATTAAGAGTTCATTTATCTACATTTGGGCCCTTTATTCCGTGGAACCCACCCAAAGAATCACGAAAACTTATTTTCTCGCGGAATTTCATCGATTCCTAAAAACACGCAAAACGCTAACACAATACCGGAAAGATGGCCCGATATTATGAGAAACGGCGAGCGCTTTTTATCAGAGAAGAATCCCATAACGAATTCCATTCCAAACAATCTGAGCGTTCGAGCGAGGGAAATCTTTCCCCCTCGCGAAACATTCGCAATTTCAGAGATTCAATCCTTTTTCTCACGGCCATTAAAAGCGCAGCTTAGAGAGGGGAGGCATTGTGGAATATGTGGACCGCATGCCTTGGTTTTAGCGCTATGTATGTGAAGGAGAAAATGTTTGTGTCGAGTGGAGAGATTAGATTTGTAATTACTCTCAGTGCGGAATCTCCCTCGTTTCCCCGCTCTTTAACATACTCTGCGGAATGTGTGGGTTTTTAAAGTCGAGGAGAAGGATGAGTAAATGAAATGTTCTGTGCGCGCGCATTTCTCTCCCCCTCTCGCACTACTTCCGCCTTAGGTGCTCCTCATCTCTTTCGAAAGCGAGTGAGGTATCTGTTATACTTCACATGAATTATGCAGTCCCGACGCCCACGCTTTAGCCAGTAGCCGCCGACGAGGGCGACGCCGTGCGGCACGCTCGCCAACCTCCCAAGAACATTATTTTTCGCCTTCTGTTTGTTTTTTTTTCCATGGGCTCTCGTTCTGGCGATTTAAGGTGTATGCTCGGCCGAGATAGTGCATGTACGTCTCGAGGCATGGTTCCCTTTAAAATTTGGGACGTATCAAGAGCGGCAGATACCGACGAAGAGTTGAATAATATCCGGCTTTTAAGGTACACACTTATCTTTAGGCGTTATATTTATGAATTCCGGGCCTCGAGCGAAGCGGTGAATTAGGAGGCGATGGAAATGTGTTTGGTCAGGAAAGGAAATCCCGCCTCAGTTAGGATTACTGATTTCGACAAGGTAAATAAATGAGATGTATGTGTGCCCGTAAACTCAACGTCGAGTAATAGTCCACTGATTCGAATTAGTTTTCAGTCCATAATGGATTATTACTTGATGGGAATTGAGGATGACTTCATCTTCCTTGGATAGAATGCCTCTTGAAAATTAAAGAGGTGACGGATTGGCGTTGAAAAATTAAAGGAATACGACGAAAGCAGCACAATCGATCGTTTTTGCTTAAATCAGGAGAATTCTGTTCAGGAGAACAGTGGAAAGTTGTCATGTGTACAGACAGTTTAGAAAAGAAAAAAGTATTTCTGGAAGAAAGAGTATTCTTCGTAGCTTCAAACTACTTATTTCCTTCATCTTATTAAAACTCCTACGTGTTTCTTTCATTAGTTTAGCGATTTTAGTTTTGAGAAAGTATTATTCTGTTTCTGCACCGGATTTAGATTGCGTACAGAGTTTTTCTTCTAGGTCAATAATAACGTGTAATAACCAATAGATGAGACAAAACTTGTGCTCATTGTCATTTTTATTAGTAGTAGTACAATCTATTTACTTATTTATCTTGTACACGAGTAGATTTAATATGCTTTTCATTTCTATTTTCAGGAGATATGTCATGAAAAACGAAGAATCCAAACCCCCACTTCGGCGGTGGCTACGAGACGCCATGGCTCCGCCAACAGCCTTCGGGCTGTGCTTAATCCTCGTGCTGCATTGCATCGCCAACGCTGCAGCACTGGACACATGTGAGTATTTGATCATTCATTGTCTATTTCATATCAGGATGGTCATCTTATTTAGAAACCGGCAGCAATCTCTTGACTAATAAAAATTCACATCACCCAAACCCAACTTAAAAAAACAGGTAGCTAAATTATATATGCAGCCCTCACTGATTCCATTCTCTGATATTTAATAAACACTCGCCTTATCTTTATTCTACCTAAAAACATGTCCTAAGGTCTGAAACGCAAATTGATAATTGTATCATATTCCCACAAAAATAACAAAAGCGAAAATGTTTCGCTTCATCCAATCACCGGAGAGTTAAGAATCACGAATCGCTACTTCTATATGCGGAAGAAAAAAGCTTGAGGGTTATATATAGGAGGGTAGCAATTATTCTCGCTCTTCTATTTTGGTGAGCGCACGGTCAGGATCAAGATCCTTGAATTTTATACCTTGCGATTCAGACGATTCGAATCGCAAATAAAACTTTCCATTTTCGGAGTGTTGCGTTTTCCTCTTCTTCTTCGCCTCTTCTCTTTTCCTCTTCCTTCTCCTCCTGTTTCTCCCTTTGCCCGTGAGTGAAGGATGCAACGCGATGTGTAGATGGATATGGAGATGAAGGAAAACAGAAGGGCACATGGGGTAGGAAAGAGTTTGACACGGGGTAGTTTTGGTTGGAAAAAAGCGAGATCAAGAAAGGGAAAAAAAGGTTAGAGAAAAGACTGAAAAATGAGCAAGTGAGGGTTTCCGTGTGGCGGAAAAAAGAGAAATGGCGTAAGGGTCTAATAAATGATGGAAAGAGAAAGATAAAGAGTAGAATCGGAAAGGTGGAAATAAGGTCTATGGCGAAGCAAATCAAGAAAAGAAAAAGATAGATAGCAAGACGACGTTGAGGGATATTTGCAGAAGCAAAGAAAGGAATCGCGTAGTGTGGAAACAAAAGAGAGTGGCGTGAGTCGAGCAGCGGTAAAAGGGATTCGCGTGTTGTGAGAAGATGAGAATTTTCATATGAAAGAGAAATAGAAATATTAAAACGACGAGGTGTTTGATGGATTTTGAAAGCAGTCGTTTGGCACTGTTGTAATACGATCGATATTTAATGTTCTTCCGGCTAGCGTGTAAGAATATACTAATAACCATTATTTTAGCTGCTAAAAATGAGATTGAGATAAGAATGAGAATGAAATGAGATACCATTTTCTCTTCCTCAGTCATAGAAATTTAAGCAAAAACGTGTATAACCATTAAAGAAAATATTACAGTACTTCATAGTTTTGCTTTTTGGAATGGCTTTTATTCCTGATTACTTTTTCTTATAATAAGTGCGATGTTATTCGTAAAATGCTCATTTGAATCATAAAATAATTTTCATTTTGAAAAATACTCGGAAATGTGATAGATCGAATAAGATATGAAACGTTCAAAAGTGAATCGTAAATTGACAAAGCACACCACGATTTAAAATCATGGATCGATTGCATCAATTGATCTAGCGTAGTAGCTTTTCCAGAATTGTAGACGAAAACGTTACATTCATAAGCAACCTGATTGTCTATTAATAACAATCGATGCATTGATTTAACTTCGAATTTTTGCAATTAGACGGGTAGTATTGTGAGCTTATTCACATGCTTAAGCATTAAAAAATTAAGTACTACTACTAATCTCTACTATTACAGAAGACCGGCCAAATAAATATTTCATAATGAGCATTAGATTCTAAAGAATAAAGATCTTTTATATAAATGACATTTTCATTCTGAATATCAGTAGTGAAATTTAGCTATAATTATATTGAATCACTTCCTTAAAGCAATACCCCATTGCCACAATAAATATTTCTAGTTCTCCATAAAGATAACAACTTGCGAAACTTAGCTCATTAAGGATGAAATTGAATATCGAAAATTATTTGAACACAAGGGAACCTTGGATGAGCCACCAAACTATTAATGAGGATATAGGAAACTGCTGATCACATGCTAAAGAGAAACCTCCCGCTAAGCATATCGGGAAACATCCGCTCACCGAAAGCAAATAGCGAAATCAGTAATCGGAATCGGGAGAGAGAGAGAATAAACGATAAAGATGTGCAAAGAGAAACGTGGTAAAAATTATTTAACGGGCAAGTGAGCGTCGAAGGGTACCACTTGTGGCTCGGCAAATCCTGGTCGGCCATCGGGTGCACGGTGCGTGGAATGGAAGGAGGGGTGAAAGTGTACGATATCTCGCAGCCATTAATCACACGGCAGTCCTCTCATTATCCACGCATCGTTCGCTTTCAGTGGTATCGGGAGGAAGAAGAGGAATATTGGAGGAAGGTGAGAGGATTCCTTCTCTTCGCTCCTTCCATACGCCACCTCACTCTGGAAGCCGGGTTAAAGTTACGAGAGCGGAAAGTGAAAAGGCAAAGGATCCAAAAAAATATATAAATAACGTACGGGCGCGCTTTCTACGGATTTTCGTTTTTCATTCGAAACGGTGCGAAAAAAATTTCTCTCGGTCTCGGTAATTACTCTTAAAAATGTGTAAATACGCCCGGGTGTCAAATATAAAGCGATTCGGGGGGCAAAAAAATCATCGACGGGAAATACTGTCTAGCGGAAAGTGCGGGGTAAAGAAATTGCATTTCAGACGCGTTTTATTCGAGGTTTTTCGGGAGTAATTTCACGCAGATACATTTTACGTGTTATTCTCCGCCGTGGATTGTCGATTCCACACCGTAATTTCCTCGGGTAATTTGACCTCGTGGGGGTCTTTTATTAAGAGCCGAAGAATGTATTTCAAAGGAGCTGATGGGATATTCGCATGTCGCGCGACTTCACGTTGGGTAAGGCGAGAAGAACCATTAATTTTTACCAAAATATTCTCTCTGTGACATTAATTTTTATCGGGGAATATTTCTTACGTAATGGGAATTTATTTTTTAGATGTAAATTACTGCATATCAGATTACGAGTACCTTACGCTAATTATTTCATCAGTTATGGCCATTAACTCCACTTTTGTCTATGATAAAGTACAATGTTTCCCAAATTCTTTGCCGTATGTTATATGTATCATGTCGAAAAGAAAGATATTAATCGTGTAGATTAAAATTTTATAGATTAGAATTGGATTATAGTATACAGTGAGAGTAAAAAGTTAGAGAGTGAAAACTACTACAAAGCGTCAATAGAGAACGACTTTTAGTCATCAATAACCAAAAAGGGTGCCTTAAACTCTATCAAATAATTTCGTAACCAATAATTTGGGGAATTGATGAGCAGAGTTACGTTTTTTTGTATCTATCGTCATGTTCTCATCTGCTAAAATACTCAGTAAAAATAAAAAAATCATCAAGTAACAAACTATAAAAAATAGTACTGCCTGTCAGGAATATAAACATGATTTACAATCTCGATCAAATCATTTTTAAGATCATTGTGAAGATTCACCTTTGACATTTGACCAGCAGACACCTTGTTCGAGGATTTCCTTGCGCTTTTGATAAGAATCGTCTTCAAATGTTGACCAACACCTCACAATATTTACAACGTCTTTCGGCCTGAAACAATATTCTCTTCTCTCAAACGCCTTCGAGAAGACCTTCGAGGTCCGAGGGAGTGACAAGGAACCACCTACGGTAAAGGGAGAATGGTAGCGAGGAAAGAGCACGTCCAGGAAGAAGAGCCGCAGTCATATACACACAGGGATACAGATTGAATTTGTAGCCGTGGCGGCGAAATAGAAAGAGAGAATAGAAGGGATAGAAGAGTGGGGTACGGAGAAATGGTATGGTAAGGATAGAGGGAGCAAAGGAAGAGAAGGGAAATTCTACAAATAGCGTGCGTGCCGTCAGAGGTGTGCGTGTGGATTACGGGCGATCGATGTTAAGTGCGACTACCACCCCCCGCGCATTTTCCACCCTCGACATTAAACGATGCCTCCCTCCCATTTGCGCGGACCCAAGGGTGGGAATTAAAGAGAGACGTGATGTTATAACGTGTCTGCAGGAGAAGGAGAATATTGTTTGTTAGGGAAAAGAGGTGGGCAGATTTCGGGGTATAAGACGTCCTACATAGGGAGAACGTATCAAAAGGTTGTCAGCTTTCGTGTCCAGGAGAGGGCTGATCTCTCGCCGTGCATGCACCCACACACGCCCTGTGCTGGGCACGTTCGGAATTGCTTTGGGTGATTTTTTCCACCAGTGGGATTGAGGAGGGAGAACGATGGGGTCGCTAGATTAAACGTCAGAAATCTGTCGTACACCCGATGAGGAAAAGTAGGGCCGCATCATGCTACCGAAATGGGGAGTGAGAAACAATGGGATCCTTGGAAGAAAGTTGGGCCCCTTTTCAACCTCTGACGGTTGCTTTTTCTCTAACATTTAAGTGCTTTTCAGGATTCTGAGATTTTCTCGGATAAGACGAAAAGGACCTCTTTGATTTGGAGAAAGGAAAAGTGGGTTCATGTAAATGACGATGTTTGACGGTAATGCTTTCAAAAATTTTAGGTTTCGTTTGCGTAACAGTTATCTAGATCTCTCCTGGGTTGTAATTAGTCAACTGTAAGATGAAGCAGATGAGGTTATTTCGGGTTGCTAAGCATTCTCTTATAGCATTGCGAATATATCCCTCTAAATATAGAAGCATTTTTAAATTGCTTCGCATGTCAGGTTTACATATATATTTTTAAGATGACGCTGAAATTTTTGTATTTACTGGAGGATTTTAAGCCAAAACATCACTTTCATTTTAAGACTGGAGTTCTCATAATTAGAATAGCATGTGGATTTATCTATATTACCCGTATTTCTCTCCAATTTATGATAATTGTTGATATTTGGAAATTATTTATACTTAAATGAATTCGTTGATACTTTGTAGAATTCCTTGAAAATTCAGAACAAAGGAAAAAAAATGTTTCCAAATGGAAACCAGATCCGGATTTAATAACTTAACATTCTCCATTGAATACAAAAACTCTCCACCATTATATAATTATTCTCAACGTTTTTCTGTGTTGTAATTTGTATTTTATATTAAAAATTGTATTTCCCGTTGGTCCTTATGAATCGTCATTTGAAATGTACTGCCCATCCAGATTTCTCAAAATGAAATTTGTATGATATGATTCACCAGTATTTAGTTTTTGAAAATTCATCGACCCAAAGTAAATAGAGGGTATGAATAATAGTTATTTGGCAATTTTGCTCTGCTTCTCAAGCCGATCCTCTCATTCACCTTCGAAAAATAAATTCATTCCTTAAATTTAGCTGACGGATAGCATTTGAAATACGAGAAACCTTAATTGCAGAATTTTCTGAGAAATCTAATCAACCGAGAATAAAAGGCTGTGCAATTACTTTACTTATAAATGCGCATAATCCGCCTTAACAACCCGACTTAAGACGCTGCCGAAGAAATGAGTGCTATTGGGAAATATGATGGATGGCTTCATATATCTTGTATCTTTCCACGCCCAAGTCGGAGTTTTGGGACAGCGACATCACGATACGGGGATTCGGCACGCAACCCACGCTCGATTTTAAAAATCTTGACAGGTTTTTCAAATGAGCGCAGCAATTTATCATGCGCCTCGAGCCTAAATCACATTTAGAACAAAGAGATAAATATTACATGACCAACTAGCTATCAGCTCTTTAAGGTATTGTGAGGCATTTCTCGAGGTGACATTTCTTAAGGGTTGACATCCCCAAAGCACGGAAAGAGACCTTCGCGGTGAATTTCTTTTCCGAGCATAATTTGGGAGGTCCAATAACACAGCAAAGCAATATTTTTCACGAGAGCAATTTCCTTCCGTAAGAAATCTTAAAATTTATTCTCAGGTGTAATAGGGGAAGTTTTTTCGGAGTTCCGCGAGTAAATCATGAAAATATGTTCTAAGGCGAAAATCTTGTTTTTTATTATTTATTAATGTTTTAAGCAATAATTTGTCATTAATCAATGTCTTGTGTAAACAAATAAATCAGCTGCAGACCGTAATTGCCTGGCCTCGAAAACGTGATTTACTTGCCTCTAAAACGCACATTTGAGCATAAAATATGTTTTTAATATTTATAAAGTGGTATTTTGTGTACGCCTTTTCTTGATGGCAGGCCAACATGACAACATCAGCCATTTTGGAAAAGAATTATGTGTAAAAAACTGCATCGGTCGCAGTGACATTACGTGCCATAGTCGCTATGCATGATATGGAGAAGTTATTCCATTTCATTATTTCATTTTATCATCTAGTGCGAATTGGACGTAGAAAATAATGTAAAAAATTACTTTTTGTTTGCACTTCCACATCTCCACGCAGATCGCTTCTCTACCACTTACTATTTTACATAATTATTCTTTCATTTATATAGCGATGAATGCAAATCGTCCTTAATGATGTATCACCGATTCAAAGAGTGATCGATATTCCGTGGAATAAAATTTAAATCCCCGTATTAATCAGACGAAGCATACCCTTTTTTCCACCATGTAATCCTACTTTAACGAACCTCCCTCCGACATTTGCTCCCGCGCATTCATAGGCGCACCCATAATTGGGTGCATCTAAAAAATACCCGACTATTTTTTCCAGTCATTCCCCCCTCGTTATTCTGTTTCATTACTTCCACCTCCACCCTGTACCGCTTCGAGAGTTCTTTCAAAACTACCCTATATACAACCCCTTGAAAATAAAAGGAGTCCGATCCCCCTCATAATGATTTACTACGCATACGTTCATTACCCTCCCCGGTCTCCTTCCGTCCACGTCGACGGATTCGGCGGTTCCCTCACAGTATCTCCCCTATCTAAGCCCCTTTATTCTCTAAGATAGCCGCCGTCTCCTTATTAACTCCAACTTCCGCCTGGCATCATCAACCCCGCGCTCTCCCGCACCCGTGAAAGCGTCCATTTACACATACTCGGGCAAATACACACGCAAAGCCAAATCCCGGTTCAATTTCACCCTTTTCCTCCCCTTTGCACGACCCACACTTATTTTCTACGCGTATAAACGCACCTCACCGTACCTGTGCAACTAATTACCGCGTTCCCTTGTTCGGCGGAGAGATGAACTCGGAATTAAGTGAATTCGACGAAGAGCGTGCTTCATTAAGTGCGACTGATGGCTTTGAAAGAATTTATGTATGCCAAGAGGCGAGGGAAAGCGAGATAATGATTATTAAAAAGCGCTTTTAAATTAGTGAATTTGGAAGCGTTTCCAACGAGGCTCGTTACAAAAAATATCTCGTCAAAAATTTTTTTAAACAGGTTTCTCAGCGCGTTAATGAATTGTTAATTCGCGTGAAAAATCGCGGATTGTTTGACGTGCTTTTAGGAGAATTTATTTTTAACGGCGTTATCGGTTAATTAAACTCCGCTCCCAAAAAGCGGGAAATACTTATCGGAGATTGACCACGCTACGGCATGGATTTTTCACGCCCACTCATTTTTTTTCGCCAAACGGGGTGTAATTAGGTCTTCAACGCTGGCTCACGAGGATATTTCAATCTACCATTCTGTTCCTGTTTGCGCTTTCCTAAAACGTGGACTACTCATTCCTTGCGATATCGATACCCTAACATCACAGCAAATCACGGCCTCGTACATCTGCATCGTGTGCACCCAACGGAAATAATCTCTCTGCCAATCTACGAGCCCTCCTAAACACCCTCCCGCACTAATACTAGACACACGCCCTTCTGCACCTTCCCAAATCCACATGTCAAAACTCGACCGCGGTACACAGCAATGGAACGACAATCGTGTAAACATTGACGTCTGCAATGTCTCATCCTCGCTGTTAACCCTCCCTTCCATGCCATATACCTTTCCTTTGCACTTTGCTATCTTTAAGCAATGCCCTAATACAACTTTCCAATAGTCATTTCTCCTCTTCATTGTGGACACGCATCCGTCTTTCTTACGTCACAGTGAAGCCCGACAATTAGCAGAATGACAGAATGGATATTTGTGAAAGCTGTTTTTATCGAGCTGAGGAAATATTTTCCTGAAGTTGCGAATCAATAAGGCATTGCTACTGCGTCGGACTGGGCTACTCTTTCGCCTATTGAATCAATGTGTATACAAGCAGCCCAATGCTTCAACTTTAGCCACTTGGCTGAGAAATTCCAGTTCCATTCCAGTCTTCAAATTATAGTTCTTCGATGGCTTCAAGCTGTGTTCAGATGTTTTATAAATAACTTCATTCTCGAAATGTTTTTCAGCAATCCCACAACGAGTTAAACCTGATTTGCTACTTTTGATTCCCATTGGACCTAACGTCTGTAAAATTCATCACTTAAAGAATAAGTATCGATGTCACAGGAAAACCTATGTGTAGCTAAGTTTGCAAAATCTACTTCTAGCTACCGGGTGATAAGTTGATTCACATACTTTGACTTTGTTCTGTTGTAAATATAAGAGAGGGATTTGGTAATGAGGTAACCTATGCTTATAAATAGTCCAGGGAATTTTGACAGTGCATTTGAGCAGAAACTTAATATGAGAATGTGTCACTTCGTGGAAGGCCATGATGATGAATCAAAGTGTGAAGAAATGAAAATGTGAAGAGTAGAAGTTTCTTTCTTTATTTGAGAAGAAGTAATACTTCAAGCTCAAGAGGTCCATAGGAAAACCACAAAATGAAGCAAAATAGACTTATACTAATGCCTTCCCTAGCATTTTGTCCTTTCCATTCCTTTAATTAAATTTTAATATTTGTAAATTTGTGATCCAGGATCTATTGTTTTGAACATGAATCATTTCCATGATTTAGTCTTATTAGGAAATGTCGGCAGGTTATCACAGTATCATATCTGCTTCTGAATGCCAAATTGCGTTTCATGTCAGAGGCTCATTTATAATTCTTCTTTTCCGTAAAAATAAGAATTTAGAATTATCTTTCCATGTGATAACGCAAATTTATTGACGATATAGAAAATACCCAAATTTAAAAGTTCTCTCGATTGTTACATTCTGTATATCCCTCAACACTTCCCATTCCAGATATCTCAACAGATTTTTTCAATCCTTCAGCAAATCCTGGTAACTATGGTAACTTTCCTCACCCCCTTCCTTTTCTACGAAATCTGCACAACCCGAATATCCCAGCTTCCTTGCATCCCTAATAAACCTCCCACCCGGAACCGAAAACCCATGCCGTTTCCCTTTCCTCCAAATCCCTGATACATCCCCTTTCTCCGTGAACTATCATCCGCTAAACTTCCAATATTCCCCAGTCTACTCCTACCCTCCTTGACCATTTTCAACCCACACCAAAACCGAATACTCACATTTGCCCCGCATGTGTATATCCTTTACCTCCCTCATATCTACTTCAGGTCCACCCCAATTTCAGATTGGGCACCTGCGATCCACGTAATTTGGACCATCAATATCTCCTCTTCCATTGCTGCCTCAGCTATCTTGCACGACACCCAATTACTACGATCGCTTCGCTTCTCTTCGTCACAGCACAGCTTATAACGTTCCCATTCATTTCTGAATTCGGATTTTCTTTTGATAAATATATGAATTCCATAATTTAGCAACTTTCTTGGTTTTCAAATGTTTCATAGTGGGTTCAAAGTCAACAGCGAACAGAAGGATTAAATCGCAAATTCATATTTACCAGCAATTTATTCGATGAGGTAGAACAAGAACTTTCATAGGAGAATTAAATCTCAGGATAACATATTTTCTATAAAAATTCAAAACGCATTATCACTATCAATATGCTGGTAAAAAAAGACTGCATATAAACACGAATATCATATGTGCATTTAAAGTCCGAATTTCAAGATTACTTTGCATTTTGACTTGTCTTCCTTTTTCTTTCCTCCACATTTTTCATCCTTTTCGGTTCGTAATTAACGGTAAATGCGTCGGTTTCCCTTTTATTTCGATCTTAGGCCACGAAATGTAAAAGAAATTTGAGTCACCTCTTCGCTCTACAAATTGAACTCGTTTGTTAGTTGTCTATCTCACGCCCCGACACTCACTTCGCAGTTTTTCACACGATCTGCAAATGTTCTGCCTGTGAGAGTTATGTATGTGCGGCGGAGAGTCAAGTTTGGAGTTTAGGGTAACACGGGGGGTTGTGGGTGGTGCGCGGTAGAGTAAATAGGAGGGGGAGGCATATTAGAGGGTGGGAGGGTGGTTGGGGTTGATGAAGGATGGAGGGTGTGCAGGAGTTTTTGGTGTGTTATATGGATAAGGGGTGGTTGCGTGCTCTGCTGGGTGTGGCTAACTGCAAGGATCGATTAGGTGGTGTCGGAAGGAAAAAGGGGGGAAGAGGTTAGGAAGAATTAGTTGAGGGTTGTTGCAAAAGAGGGGATATCGAGGTTTTTCAAAGGAGAGAGTATCCGAATAGGGTTGTTAAGAGGGATTGCTAAGAAATAGAGCTTTTACATGAAAGAGGGAGAGATAAGGAGGCATTAAGTTACATGAGAAGTTTGGGGTTCCGTAAGTAGTCTGGCATAGGAGCGCATAGCCTGGGGTGGATTAAAACAGAGAATTATGTCCCCATGATTGCTATGTGCATTGTTATAGCAAACGAAAAATTTCTTTCACCTCGGTTGTTTTCTGTCAATTAATCTGCGACACGTTCAAGATCACTGAAGAGAGCTTAAACTACCTTTAGATGTATGTACGGCTACATAAATACGGCTATTAATTGAAATGAAAAATGTTCAGCGCAATTGGTACTTCTATCTTTTCTTCAAAGTCAATCTCATCCATTCTCGTAATTTTTTTTTCAGGTTCTCAATATTACCCACTTTAAATCTTGCTATTCACAGTTTTTGGAGAATTGCATTTCTAAAAATATTTACACAACAGAAGCCATTCCACGTAGTATCACATTCGTAATGTTAACTTGGTAAAAAAAGACACGGGGAAGCTGTTTGCTTCAACACATCCAAATACGAAAAAATTCACACGCTATAGAAAGCAGAAAAGATTACTTCAAAGAGTATCCAACCTTCAATCAACTGCGTAATAGGTTTCACAAATTTGCTCCCGCGAAATACCCACTACTCAGAAGTTGAAGGAGAAATTTGAATTGCAGAATTTTGAGTCATTTCTCTCGTAGTAGCACCTTGATGTATAAATTATCCTTGAAAGACGAACTAAGCAAAATGAATGCGATGGAATGAGTTAGAGATTAGAAATGCTTTTTAAACGCGTGAGTTAAGTGATCACATCCAATGATACACCCTTCGAATTTCAAAAGGAAAAGAATCCATTCAGCAATACGTTAATATATCCCCTGAAAGGTAAACGCACAAACACACGAATAAAAACACAATTGGTATGCCTTTTTCGCGAAAACCATCATAGAATCGATAAAGAAACACTGAAATCCCTGCACCGCTTTACAAAATTCGAAGAAGCGAAACTGAGCTCCAATGAAACACTTACGGAATACGATTCAAATTTTAAATTGTTGTTGTTTAACATGAGATTACTGCTTCAGCAATTGTTTTCCTATTCTTATCTGTTGACATCAGCTTTTCCTCATTACCGTGATAATAGAAAAATGTTAATTTAGTTTTAAAGTACGCGATTAACATTAACCGTTATGTTTTTCAGAGCGTACTATCTCAGCAACACGAGTTAATTGGAAAAGGATTCCGTGACGTGATGCACTGTCAGATGAAGTCATCAGAGGTACAAAAATAATTAACTCTTCACAATAGCCATTTTTACAAAATCTTGCGTTTCTGCAGCGTTGGAGGCTCATTAGATAACGCTTTGTTATTTGAATACTTAATTACATTCAGGACAGGAAGGCATTTTCTCCAGAAAAATATACATCGGCCGGATTCGCACGTACCGCCGTAAATGTTAAATATTTTACGACGGAGCGAATGCGTCCCATTTTCTCGCGAAGGTGGGTAAAACACCTTGAGACCTACTTAACATTCATCGCGAGTGTGCGAAATGAAAAAAATCATACGCCGTTTCCCTTTTTCGCGTAAAATGAGCCCTACGTGCATAAGACGAGCGGAAAAGACTGGGAATTTTATTTTTATTTTTCATCACCGCGAAACGTACCTTTCCCATAATTCACTGCCATCTCACGTCTTCGCCTTTCTCCGCTTTTCAAAGACGACGAATAAATAACGGTTGGGAGATGAAATAACGCGGAGGTGCGTTTGTGAAATTTCGCCATTCCCACACCCTCTTCTCTCCCTTTGAAAACCTTGACCAAAAAGCCGCGTCCACCACTTATTCTCACTGCCTTTAGACACACCTCGTGCGTGCATACATTTCCACGAAGAACACGTATCTTCCAACTTCGGCTACAGAGCAAGGTCGCGTAGAAGTATGCAAGACAGGAGTGGCGTAGGAGTTGTAGGCTTACGTGATGGGAATGGAAGTACAGGTGAGAATGAATCGTAGAGAGGCGAGGATTAAAAAATGAAATTTCGCATTCCAGAGGGTGGAAAATTCGAGAGAGAAATTCTTCGGCTTAAGAGGATGAGGTATCTCCGCAAAAGCTGGGAAGACGAAAACAGCTATCGAAAAATAATTTAAGCGAGTCGAATGTAAATACGGCCTTCCTCATTGATAAATGAGGGGGTGGGAATTTTTTTCCCTTGAAAGCGCGTTTGAAATCCTCTTTTTTGTGGAGGGAGTGCTAGTCGTAAAGCGCGTCTCGAAAAAGTAGCCATAACGTTACGTCGCGAAATGGAATGAAAAAATGGGAAATGCGTCGAGCACGGACGGATCGCGTATTTTATTCATCTACGGGTATTTTTCCCTCCTTTCTTCCGGCGTCTCAAAATGGACTGCGATATGCATTTTTTATTTCAATTCCCGCGTCCTCACTTATCCAATCCTTTTTTTACGCTTTCATTTCCGAATATTTACCCATTCGAGTCACGATTTTATCGTCTCTTCGTTGATGGAAGTTTTCAAGTTTCGATTTTCAGAGAAACGTCGCCGTCGATTATTACCTAAAGTCTTAAGGATTTTACTATACTCGCTTTATCTAAAATGGAACCTGAAAAAGTTTCATCTACATTGAAAATAGAAGGAAGTGGAAAGTTATTAAGTTTCGTGCTTAAGAAATTCTATTACAATATATGCTTGAAGTCCACGTCCCAGGATGTGTTAAAATTAACCATCTAATTTTCTGTATATTTTATAAATCATTCATTTTATTCGATTTTCAAATAATGCAGAAAGCTTTAATTGGTACGGTAATGATGAAATGAACAACATAAATGTCGCTGCCTATAAAACTTTCAATGAAATAAATATCAGTTAATAAATTGTACTACGGAATTAGACGATTCAGTTAGCTTATGACGATTCATCGTTGGCTCTTACGATGACTATCAATTTCTCGTTAAAATATTAAGGTATATTATTTTATTTTCCTTAGTTACCGATTTAGATAATGTAAACAAAAACGTGAGCGTATTTAAATGAAAGGAATCGTCTGCATGATCCCGTTTCTTTGTTTTATTCTCTCGTCTTTTGGCCGTAAATATTAGCTAGGGAAGTGATGAGAGAATAGCAAAGTAAGTACCTAACGCGGTAATAAAGACCACAGTCCGCTACATCCTCAATTTTCGAAGATGAATATTTTACATTGCAATCGAAAAACCAACGGAAGCTGACCTAGAAACGAGCATTTCGTAGTCGAAAAATAAATTTCCGTCGGATCAATACTCTCCGCCACTCTCATCGTACGGGAATCGATAACCAGTCGATTTCACTTATATCGCTAGTACACATTAATTTTCCTACCCGCAGTCTGTTTACCAGTTACTATTCACGATCGGATCTCCGTCGCGCACACACGCACGTAGCCCACGCAAACACACTCGTGCACACGTTCTGCATTAAATAGTACTTCTCCCAAACATCGGCTGCCGATATTCCACATAGCAATTCGTTTGCTCCAGATGTAATCTCTCGTTGCATTTACGACCCATACCCACTCTCCTTTTCCACAATCCCGCTCGTAATCCATCAACCGACTCCAACAGAAATATTTTCGTATCGGCCCTCACGTAATGAAGTTGAGTCCGGAAGTCCGTTCAATTATTGATTTGTTTATCAGAGCATTCTTTGGTAATGCTATGCGTGCCCGGAGTCTGTGCGTGAGGGCCCACTGTGCAGTCAATTATGGTCGCGAACGAAATATCGCGGTAATCGACGAATGGCACAGCTGCGTCCGTCCGCCGTTTTTTAGTCGAGAGAGGGCGTAATAAAAGAGAGTGCAAAGATGGATTGCGGGACATTCTTTTACGCGACAATTATTTTCCCATCGCGGTCGCTGCCGTTAAAATCGCCAGAGGCATTTTCGAGGACGTTGCGTGCGGAACGAATTTTTATAAGCTTGAAGGGTGAAGCTAATCTATGGTCGCTGGAGGTCTGTTTTATCTTCCAAACGGTAAAAAAATTATCGGTTCTTTCGGAGAAAGTGGCCAGTTAACCGGAAAAAGTTGGAGAGTGATGTAATGTTTTATTCAAAGTGAAAAGGAAGCATTTTTAAATGATACTTCTATTTTCGACAATATTTCACCTCCAGATCTTCATTGAAAGAAAGTTTGAATGGATAATTGGGTTTTAAATGGAAGAAAATAAAGCAGTCATGTAATGAATCAAGTGAACTGATTCTTACTAAGTTTTAAAAATCATTATTGAAGTCTCTGTATTAAAAATATAGCTGTTATTTTAATGATGAAATTTCATAGTCATTGTCATTATTATTTCAGAACAGGAAAGATTATTTCAAAGCCTAGTGGAACGTACAGAAAAAACCATCTATTATTGGAAAATTTATATCATACGCTAACCTGCTTAATTTGTAAGCAAAAACAATTTTAAATACTTGAGATATTTACTCTTACTATTCTTGTGGTCAACAATCAATATTAATGAATAGTAATTTTCACAAATAGGTTCCTCATTCAATACCTAACAACACAGTTCAATACAATAAATTTCTAAATTATGAGGGTAATTCATCACCTAACTGTAGTCATGATGTTTACATTTCATAAGTTTAGTAAGATTGAATGCAACTCTTACAGCTCTATTTAGCGGTAGCATTGCATTATGTTTGAAGCAATCAATAACAGTGCCTACTGTTGTCCTTAAATGTGTAAGATTTAACATGATCGACCAAATCTCAGACGCTTCACGAAATTCACACCTTCAGACTTTGGGATAGTAGTGGAGAAATTGTTAACATCACGTACAAGAGGAGGAAGCTAATTAAATACGGAATTTAGCCAATCCTTAGCTTACCTCCAGCTCTTATTTTGCTCCAATAAGACTTGACTACAATTTATTGCTTTATGATTTAGCCATTACCAACTAAATTTATCCCAAGACATTTTTCGAGTAGTGCGGTTTTAGTCGGAAGCTTAGGCAATTTAGCGAGGCAAGCCCACAGGTGCCAGCGGAAAGCGATCGTGGCGCCAGGGACTGCGAAAAGGAAGCTATTATTCCCCTTATTTTACCGCTAACTCTTGCGGCAATCTGTACTGGGCTGCGGCCGTGGTGTGGTTTCCCATCCGCGGAGAATTCTGGACCCAAAGAGTGGAGTGGGGAAGATAAGCATAGACCCTCACTTCCAGAACATCTCGCTTGCTTAACGTTTTTTTCCGAACGGAAACATTTCGAGCGGTTCTCTAATGGAATTAATGTACATGTTATTATTCCGTGTAAATTGTAGCAGTTAGGCGTTCAATAGGAAATCGGATATTGTTGTGGGAAGCTCGAAAGCGTGAGAAAGACCGATGATTTGGAACTGGCAGAGGATATGATGTTTTATGTCTCTATTTGGGATAAGCTATTTTTCTCTCGAATTGAATTTCGGGAAATACTAGCGGTACTTTTACAACGGATTGAAAATGGAAATTATGGAATATCAAAGGACAATGAAAATGGTGTATGGTGTTAGTACATGTTTATCTATCAAATCTTTCGTCCACATGGCTTGATTTTTTAACACTATTCATCTTGGTAAATATCTTGGTGGAACATAAAATCAACGGAACGGCGAGTAACTTGCTCGTAAATTTGTTGTAGAAGTGTTAAGTTATTAAACGTGGAAAAAGTTTCAGTTTAAAAGCGTTTTCTAGAGTGTATTTAGTGTCTATTATGAATGTCGTTGCACACATTAAATAGGGCAATTTAACATTAATTATTTTATAATAACGAAAGTTTAAAATGTGTATAAAGCTGTGATTTCAAAACGAAGAGGCTTCTTCTACAACTTAGATTCTGAGGGGAATAACTTTTAATTTAGCTGTTTTAAATTTAGACCAGAATTTATTTGGCTTGTAAAGGCTTCAAGCTTGTGAAACAGAAAGAATATTTATGAATAATGTGTACATAATGTAATTTAGCGCTATTTCTTTGTATAAAAATAAAGACAAAAGAATTTTACTTGCCGTGCTCGAAGATGAGAGAAAGCAGCTCATTGTGGCAGCGAGCGAGTCGGCATACTCGTGCTCAATATGAGGAAACGTCTTCCAAGGCGTTAAACCTGAAAAGAGAAAAAGATCTTCCTTTGAGTACACGCTGGAAGAGAATGCAAAAAGGATAAATGAAAGAACTCGCCATGTTTTGAGATTTTTAAACCCTGCGGGCTATCAGAAAAGCGTGAACTTAGTTCTTTCTTTATATAGCGCAAAATAAGGCAAATTTGGATTTTGTCTTAAAAAGAAGCATTTTCGGGCATTTTTTGCATTAAAGCTCTATTCGAACTGTTAGTTTAATAATTTTTGGCCCTGTAAAGCGTTTTTTCTTTGTAAATCACCAAAGTAATGCAAGTTGGAAATAAAAATCCTTCTCATCTATAGATACAAATATTACCTGAGAATATATAAAGAGGAGTCGATTTTTTTTTCAATATCTTTCCTGTGTCATTATACTACATTTGATAACTGAAGAAAGAAATATCAGCGTCTATCAACTTTAGAAAGGAAATCCATTTCCGATCACATAATTCGGAAAAATCAATTTTGGGCCATAATATAAAAATATATTTCGTAAAACCAAATAAATTCTTTTCCGCGAAAAATCGTAACCTAATGAGTTTTCGCGATAACATGGAAATAAAACGATTTTCTAGAATTTGTGGTTTAAAGAATGTGAATTTGTGTTTGTGACTCTATTGTGATGATGTAATGTGGTTGATAACCCGGAATAATTATCGAGAAAAATTTAACTAAGTAGGGAATATTTTCTTTATATTAGATATCTACCGTATACTTTAATATATACAAAAACTATACGATCAAATAACACCAAATATGTGATATTTGATAAATAAGAAATTGACAGTTAAGAAAGTTTTCGTTGATGCTCAGAAATAGTGACGTTAAAGTGCCTAGGACTGAGCATTGCAGTATTAAATATATTTGCTGTGATGGAAGACGCGCAAAGAACATGAAAGACATGTCTAAGAAGGCGGAAAGCAAAGGAAAGTGGCAAGAGCGACGAATCTGAGGAGTCGGAGCGAAGGCCCGGAAAGAGTCTGCCTCTGAACCCGACTGTACTTCACTTACCCTCCTTCCCTTAACCCTTTATTTTGCACTTTTATTTTACTCTCGGTTTATCCCTCCTTCACGCTTATCCTCCCATCGCACATTTCGCATTCGTTTTTCGTTCACTTTTCGTCTTTTGTCCTCATGCGGTATTCCATTCCATTTTTATCCTTCTGCTTGACTATTCCGTTTTTCATTGTTCGCCTCTTTCTTTCTCCATTTGTCCATCCGTTTCTTCTTCCGACCCGCTTCCTCCCGTTTTTTCTTCGCTGCACTGCGAAGTATCTTCTGAGTACTTTGACGCCTCGATGCTTTAATCTCTCTTCTGTCGCCTCACAACTCTTTCGGACTACAAGTCGCAGATTTAAGACGGAGAATTTTTATCTCCTTCGACAGCTGTGCTCCACAGAAAAATATTTTCTGCTTCATTGCTTATCGACATTGGACTTTCAAGTCCTCCACATTTTTTGCTTCGGGATTTGTTTTGAAGGATTTAAGAGTTCGAGGACCGTCATCGTCACAATTTATAGCTAATGGATAAGAGTTGTCTCGTACGGAAGTTTTTACGATAGCATGGAACAGTTTCTTCCTTCATTACTGTGGATTACTTCACAGCCAGATTTTATTTTTCTCGGAACGTAGTAGTAGAAATTTATTCGTGCGTAAAAGGAAAATCAACTTTACTTTTCGCTGTAAAAAAAACTAATTTTGGTGATTTTTGTGTATCTTACCAACTTCTTAAATAGATAATTTTCATTATATTATTACATTTCCATGATATTCAAGCATGTATTGCATCAAACGCTAAATGATTAATTAATAATTAATTACAATCAACTGATTCCACTTCTAATTACAATAATAAATCATACTGAAAGTCAGCTTTTATCATGAATATTCGAAATAATCCTTGCCTCTACCAAGAATGGTAGTGAATGGCCGCATCTGTTGGCTGACTGGCATATATACACCGAATAAAGCAGCGGCCGCAATTATACGATTAAACCCAACGAAAAATTGCGGTTATTCCCTCTACCTTCTCAAAATTTCGGCCGAAAACGCTAATCCATCATAATCCATTATCGCTACATCAACCACGAAGAACGCTCACTCATAAACTTGTCTTAAAACTCTTATAAAAAAAGAAAAGTTGAGCACCCAGCCACCATCACTTCCCGGGCGCCACTGGCCCTCATCAAGCAGTACTCCCCCTCCGTCAGAGACGCGCTTCGCATCACATAAACTTACAAACCCTCGCACTTACCTACACCCCGTCCCTCAACACAAAAAATACCCTGAGGAGAGCTTCATTCGGCCCAACCGCGCATTACTTCTCTAAGCCCAACACATCCCTCTCGAAAAGTTCTCCGCTGGCGAAAAAAAGTAGTTCGCGTCGCCAGAGGTTAGAGTACGTAAATGAACGTTTTGCGGATTTTGGAAGCAGTCGTTTTCGGGTCAGCCGGAGTTATATTCACTGGCGCCTGGAAAATGAGGGTTTTTGGCAGCGTAATTGAAAATCAGAGATGCTGCGCGTTCCTGCAAGTCCCCAGAAGGAGAGCTAAAGCAAAAAAGATTCCTATTATTTTCTACACACCACAATTCAGCTACTAGCAGAATTACCTGAATTATTTGTTTAGTTATTCATGAAAAAGACATGCGATTCATAATCTCTTCTTCAACTGCATATTATTAAGATAAACTTTGACCCTTCATATCTTCATTATTCTTACTGTAAATTTTCATTCTTCTGAAATTAAGATTGTTTTACTCTTATTCATCTTATTCGTATTATTTTACGCTCACTATATTTTTCTTTGTTTTATCTCTATCGTCTGTATGCAATTACACATATTACTGTACTGCGCTCCAGTTTTTCCGTTCTGTTTGATAACTGAAAACCGTATTTACAATAATTTAATATTAACTATAAATTATAATTTCAAAAGTCAGATCGAGTAAAAACGCATGGAGACGAACTTGAATGAAGCTATTAATGCAAAACGGGGAAACATAATAAAATTTTATTATCATATTTTCCCTTATTAAAGACTAGAAAAACTAGAACTCACTGAAGTCGTAATTCTGTCATTCGTACAGTTTAGCTGGATAGGACGTTATTCAGTTTTTAGTTTTAACACTATTTAAACTCGCAGCTAAATACGCTGCTATTTCATGTTTCGCTGCTATTTAAAAACAAAAAAACTAGTCTTCTGATGAGAAGCTTCAAACTACTTGATAGCAGGCTCAAATTACAACGTTTACCATCTAATGGTCCATGGGTAATTCATCGTTGGCGCTTTATAGATAATAACAAGTTCAAGATGCGATGAGATAGCGAAAGGAAACATCCTGGAGATGAGCCGACAGCTCCCATACCTCTTCTTCTTTCGTACAGCTCTTTTTTCTTCCCTTCGGAGACTCCTCCCGACAGAATATCCATTCCGCATCTGAAAACCCTCGCATCATCCTACTCACTCCACCCTCGCTCACACACATATTCCAAAAGAATTCCAGTAGGGATGGCCCTAAGTGCAGACGGGCATAGAGGAGGACGAAACATAGTGGGAGGAGGCGACAGGAGGAAATAAATAGGCTGAGTGGCGAAAAGAAATGAAAGAAAACGGGATAGAAACAAGGATTAGAAGAGGCAGAGAACGAGGATGAACGGGGAGAAACTACGAAAGGGGGAGAAAGGCCTCTGAGGATATTTTTTTGAGAAGTACATACATCATACAGATTTTTGTTTATCGAAGGCAACATAAATTGTACATTCGGAGATGGATTTTTACCTCGATAATCACTTTTGCTAATCCGATTTAATGGGGACATTTATCGTATCTGCATATGTTAGGAAGACATGAAAATTATCTCTACCTTTATTTATTCTTAGTTTGAGAAACAACGTTTTGATATAGGAGTATTACCTTCATAATTCATCAGGGATCGTATTTAAAATTTCAAGATTTTTATAAGTATGATAATTATCGTTATGAATTATATAAGATTTTTGAGAATAAAATTTTTAATTGTTTGACTAAATGAAATGTAAAATATCTTTAATTCACTTTTATATGAAGTTAATCTATAATAAGGTAACCTATTCAGATAAGGAAGGGAGCTATTATTAATGTTCTATTTTTGAAAAATATCTAAAACTAGAACTATCTAAATAAAAAATAACGGTAAGAGGGCATTTAGTATTTAGTATAGCACAATATAAAACTCATTATTATTTACATGGTGGCTCCGGTTATAATATATATATTTTTCAAATGCGATCAAACGCTATGCTAGGATACAAATATGCAAATATAAATAAATTATTGTCTTTGAATTTGAGTTCTCTTATGGTTTCGGAGGTAGTTAAGAAAACTTACGTATAATCTTCAGATTAAATTGAAAGAAATAGTTGAGGAAGCTCCTAAAATTCTTCTCTCCCCAGGGTGTGTTCCTTTTTACGTATTCATTTTTGCATCCTTTTTTCGACTATGAAAACCGCACTTCCGCGCGTGTTTTCGGATGTGTTATCCGAGACGGACGGACCGAAAAGTGTTTCGGAAAGAGCGGCGTATTCCCTTTCATAGCCATCCGATTCCAAGAGCGAATATATTATGCTCTCTCCCACGGGCTTACTCGAGTAGTTCGCCTTTTTTCCTTCGGCGGAAATGGGTGTCTTCTTTCGCAAAAGTGCTCGCTCAAGGAGCATAATCCACCACCGCGGAGTAGAATAAGTGAGTGTTGCATCAATGTTTCCATGCTTTTGCGTAAAAGCTCGACGATTTAAAAGCTATCTTGAAGGACGAAGGTATGGATATGAAATTCATCCGAGCGCGAGGAAAAATAGAACAAGGGTATCGTTTCACCATTAAACCGGCATATCTGAGAGCTCGATTAAATTTTGAGCTGTGTTAGATGGCTATGAAGTAGGTTGGGGCTTCAGCGTTTGAATATACATATTTAGATCAGTCTCTCCGTGGAAAAAATTACATTATAAAATTGCATTGTAGGTAGCATGCCTTTCAGGATGAATAAATTTTTCACAGCCATGTTTGCTTAATACCTAGGGCCTTTTTTACTGCTGGGGAGGTAGCATTCAGAGCTTTCAGCTACGTAAAATGTTGTGTGGAATCACATGTTTAAGGAATAATTAATCTCATGAAATGAATTTCACTGTCCATGTTCTGGCAAATAATAATAATAAAACGACTTTATTCGGAAGAAATAGAGACTAATTAGTATTAAATTCAACCCTTCGTCATACAAAATGCAGGCACACTTTACTTAGCCAAATGTAGATGTTACAACCAAGGGTCTCATTTTAGGCCCACCATTATGAATTGCCTTATCGAGTAAAATATACTGAAATGCATTTAGTAGTATCACCCTTCTAACTCGCCTGGTAGCTCTTTTATAAGATAGATTTTGTATTGTGACGTGTTGATTTACGTCCTAGTAAATTCTTTTGTGAACGTATTTACAGTAACAATTCGTATCCCCAATTTTCAAGCAGATGTAGTCATGTCTCCGTTTTATGCATAGGACATGTCATTCCTTTTATATTTTCATCTCTATACACATGTCTTTCCTTTTCCTTCTTCCCGTTTTCTCCTCCGTCTTCCCTTTCCATCGAAGGAGAATCTTCATGCTCCTCTTATCTATAACCATCATCCCTTTCTTGATGGCATCCATCTCTTGCACGCCGTCAGACCTCCCTTATGCCATTACGGTCAAGTCGATCGCGGTTCCCCAGGAGGGGAAGGTCACAGGCTCTTTAGCACGGAAGTCGGGGCACCGAAAGAGATCTGAGGTCATGATTAAGTTCCGCGATACCACTGCAGAATGGGATCTTCTAAGAGGGTTGCGGAGAGGGTGGAAATGAAGAGAGAGAGAGAAAGATGAAAGGGAATTTGACGTCCTCTCCTTCTTTTACACTCCCTTGGGTTCGAATCCACCGTGTGTTCCATCCCACAACACCATCACGACCTTCCATTACGCCAAGCCACCTTTAGCGGCGACGGGATCGCTTACAAGGGTGGTAAATGCATTTGAGAGACGCTATCACTCCTTTTCGCTAATTTTCCCCTCTCAGGAAGTTCGATGGGTGGTAATGGGTCGGCTTGTGAGGGTTTTTTTTTCGTCGTCGCCTCCGAGGCGCGAGGCGGCGGCCATAAATTAGTTAAATGCTTCGCACGCGCTCACTCTCTCAACGTAAGCGAATTATTTATGAAAAATGTTTAAAAGCTTATGGACTTCCTAATGGGTTCCAAAATTTGGATCGATGTGTCGGAGTGGAGCAGATGGGAACGAGAGGAAACTCGAAAGCATCTTTGAAAGGAAGGGACATATCCCTTCATATATGAACTTATATCTGTAGTCCAGACCTTACAAGAATCTTACGAAAGCAAAGTATTCTTGTCTCTCCATTGCTTATTTCAAACATAAATATAAATAAGAAAGTAGTTAATGAAACAAAAGTGGTTAGATGAAGCAACGCTGGTATTATTCCAAACCATAATCAGTGCCGCTTGCAAACGTAGAGCCTTTTTAATCATCAAATTATAATTTAAAAGTTGGTATGATGTTTTAACTACTCTTTTTCTCGTATTTAAATTGCAACCAAAATAATCTTCAGTTGCAATAAACAATAGTTAAGTGTTACAAAAAATGAAGTAAGTTTTATCCATGAGTAATGGTTCCAATAGTTCGATGAAAGCAATCACAGGGCTAAAATGTATAGTTTAATAACACGCAGTTTATTCGTTGAATTCTCCAATGAAGGGAGTTTAACGAAGATTTACAGGCAGCAAAAGGTCAGCATCTATTTTTAATCTAACTTTCTGATAAAATATTTATTATTATTCATCCGGTTTAATAATTTTTGTAGAATGATAGCACTGTTTCTAAACACAGTAATGAAATCTTCTATCTCATTCATATGGGTACATAGGGGATATATAGGGTACATATGTAGATGTAGATGTTTAAAATTCTCAGATGACGAATTAGTAAATAATTCTGCCTAATCGAAAATAATCGATTGATAAATATAGTGAATCTTTAAAGAACGTCATAATATATAAAGAGAAAGAGGAAAATGAAGAAAATAATATATTTCAATTATCGTGAGCTCTAGCTGCTAGTCCGCTTCTTAAAAGGAGAGTAGATTGCTCTCCCTGTAAAAAATTGTTCTCTGGCGAAACGTAATTAAAATTCGGAGAGCTTTTCGTGCCAATATTCTAGGCATTTTATGGTCAATTCAAGCATATCAGACTATAATTGAAACGTCGACGAAAGATATACTTGGCAATAAGCGATTTCTCTTTCTTTTCCGAAATTTATGCGTCGGAAAAAATAAGAGAGTATAATAATGCAAGCGTTAAACTGGTGAAGGTTTCTGGGTCTCATGGCGGGCGTCGGCTCTTTCACATTTATACGAAGGATTCCTCTGCGGAACACCTGCACGTTCCCATGCTCTCGGAGAAGCACTCCTTTTTCATTCATCTCTTTTTCTTTCTCTCTCAAAGAACCGTCTTGCCTTCTTGGAACGAACCTCAGCCTAATACCGACGCGTTTTTTCTGCGTCCTGTCCGAATGTCAAAGTTTGACGTCTTTGCCGAAACTGACGTGCTAAGGAGTGCGCAGGAAAGACATGAGTGGAACCGTAGAGCAATATGTAGAGAAAAAAAGATGATGAATATGGAATGTCAGGTCTTATGGAAATGTCAGGTGTTGCCCTTTTGAATTTGAGACCTTGTGGAAATGAAGGCAATTATGGCGAGTGTTATGTATGAGTAAACCATTTCGGAGTCTAAAGAGGAAGGAGCATCTATTACATATTTTAACAGCAAAATTCTGACTCAAATCTTAGTTTCCCATCGAAGCTTAATGAAGGCTAAAATTGAAAACGAATGTCTATAAATCACACTATGTGGATGCTATCTTTCCTCCAGTTTATATTCCTAATAGTCGTTATAGCAGGTCAATGATTCGTAATTCCATTCATGTTAACAGGTTATTTCCTATATGGATAAAAGGTACGAAATTGCTGATTCTACTAATTAAAATCGCATATTTTTATTGATAAAACATTCAATAATGAGATAATTATTATACCAGTTAATTGAAATGGTTATAATTCTCGCTCTTTTTGGATATATTTTTAAGTTCTTAACACACATTAGCCTTTCAGCAGTTTCGGATTTTATGTATCATTCGTAGGAGTATTAGTAAGTGAGAACATCACAACGGATCCCTTAATAATCTCTCTTATCCTTTCACTCTGATGTCAAAGAGTAGAGATATATAATTTAATACAAAGTATATTCACTATACAATAACCGGAAGATAGGTTGAGTGCTCATAATTACCAAACGAAAAAGGAAATAATCACTTGATTTCAACGACATATTTGTATACATGAATTATATATTAGCAGATCTTCATTTGTAACATTCTTTAAGATCTCAACTTAAGCGCAAATATATCATAGCGCTATTCCGTAATTCATAGTGTGAATGTCCCTTAATTTCTCCCAGTCGTCCCACAATGAAAATACTCCAAATTCGAAATCCTTTTCCTTTAAAAATTCCCGTTCCTTTCATCCTCGTTCTCTACTTTTCGTTTCATTTCTGCGGCCAAGGAAATGCGGAAAGTGTATAAAAAGAAACGAGCTTCTCTTATTGTTACTCTATCCAATACTCTCAGAGGAAAATCAGTTTGTAAAAGTTTGAGGATAAGGGGAAGGGTGTTGGTTTTGCTTCAGAGAGATTTCTTTCCCTTATTTTTCTTATTTTCTCCCTTTTTCAGTGTCGCGTGACAGAAGCTTCGGTGGATTTGAGTTGTGAGAGTGAGAATGTGTATGTGTCGGGAATCTCAATTTCAAGCAGGCGACATTTGTTGAATATTGCAAAAACACAGTCTTATAAGGAATAAAATTAAATGAGGAAGGCCGTCCGTCTTTAAAATTCCATCGGAGTCGAGGTATTTTTTGCGAAGTTTTTCGAGTTTAGAGCCAAAATTCCTTTCTCCATCTCAAACTTAAGAATAAAAGGAGGGAAGAAAAGAGTTTTTTCTCTTTCTTTCCTCGTCCAAGTATCCCTATCCAAAGTTTGGCCAGAAGTGAGGGAATCATCGAGTACTTTTAAACTTCTATTGAATGTAATGGACGGACAATCTGCACTTGTTCGGTAGAGAAAGAGAGATTCGGAGGAGGTTCCCTTTCCTCACCTGGATAAGTAAGGCGAAGTTTTTTTAGCAATTAATTAAGAAGTTGGCCGTAGCAGAGGACCGGCGCCACGTGCGCGAGGAATTATGAAAATGAAGAATTAATTATAAGGCCTTTGAAGATTTATAAAGATCTCGGACACGGTGTTGAGAAGAAAAGAAATCAGCGTCGGGGGAAGTTTAATTTGCATTTTCGACTGAGGCTCAAATTGAACTTAATTTCCTCAGAGTTTTTGTCAGATTTTTTTGTAAGGATGGTGGAAAATAATTGCCTTCCTCCTCGCCGGAATCAGGTCAAGAAATCTAATAGAATTAAGCCATCGGAAACAAATTTCATAGAGAAGGGGACTCCGGTGTAACGAAGAGTACTTCAACTCTATAAATAGCGGTATTCGGAGTACTCACTTATCAGCCTAAGATAATCCTTCCTCGCCTAACTCATATCTCTAGCAAGCAACGGAGGTTCGCGCGGCATAAATTGAGATTCAAAGCTGGATTATATTACGGAATTCTGAGTAAATGAGTCTAACCCGCCTGCAAAGAGCAATCCGAGGAAATAATAGGCTCCGTGGTTTTTTATGCCTCGCCTACCTCAGAATTCAATTTAAGCAGCACGAGCGCTATCTTGTAGAGATTCCCTTACGTTCTGCATCGATGCTTGTATTTCACTTGTTTCTCCATAGAAATTTCTCTAAAAATACGATGTGCCACGAGTAAGCTGGGGATTGCCAAATAATTCGACACTGAGAGTAGGATCTTTTCACAAATCCCCTTTACCGCTCTCGTTCTTCAACATCCGACGCACGACTTAAGGAGCTTCAAAGACTTCTTGTCTCGTACTTTACGTGCCTTCTCAGGTACCTATCACGGGTTCTCCTCCACCTCACCTTCCACTTCCTTCCCTATTCTGCTTATCCTCTCCATTCCTTCCTTTCCCTTCCTCTGCTGAAACAAACATCTCGTAGGGAAGTTATAAATTTTCTCGAGCATCGCCACATCGGATCTTTCCGCTTCATTTAACGCGACTCCCGAAGTCGCCAGCCGAAGGGCACAGCACCCCTTCCGCGGAAAATAAAGGAAATCGAGAACGATGAGGGTATGGATATCCTATTCTTATGAGGTTTAGGGTCTTGGGAGGAGGATCGCAGTCCTATAATTTCTACCCGTCTCTTTTTTTACGTTCCCTTTCACTGATCTACGAAAGAAAAACCGACCAAATATCTTCCGATTCCATCGACATTTTTACAACTTGCCTCTTTTGCATATATCTCTTTCTTTTACATTACTTTTAATAACCTAAAATTGCTTGTGTAAGCTACTCTGCTGGATGAACCACGGATTAACAAGAAAACAAGTGAATCGCTTTGAGAATGAGTGATTGAGATGCTGTAATGATTTTATTTTTCCAGTATTTTTGGTTATTTTACTGCGTAGCTTCCTTTTACTGTTTCCGAAGTTTTAGTACGAGTGGATTGCAAGCCATGAAGTAGTAATGTGTTTTTCTTTTCCTTGGGATTGAAATTCAGCCTATTTGCTTCAATTGAGAAAAAAAGAGATCTGGAAATATATCAGTGCATGCTCAGATTCCCTTTCCGGAAATATGTCATGTACTATCCTTAGATATAAGATGTTAGCAAGTTGTTTGCCGCATTGACTGCACAAGGGAGATGCTCCTGTAGAAGATATATCGAACTTACTCTGTTTCGTACCATCTGGCGACTTCTCAGATGGAGAACTAGCGACGAAGCGTTCTCTGCAGATATATTTTGGAAACCTACCTTTCGGAAGATTTTATCAAAAATATAACTCATGCAAATTTTCGGAAATATTTCTCGTCCCTCTTATTTTTCTCTGATATATTCAAGATTCCGTCCCACTTGTCAACATCCCCTCTTTCCATCGCTCCCTATCTTATCACTCTTGATTTCACACGCCCTTTGTCTCAATTTCCTTCTCAGTGAACTCGCTCTCCCTATACCTCATTTAACAAGCCATCATGCAACTTTATTCGATTTGAGAACTGGAAAAATAACGTCTTCGAATTCTTCGCGTAATTTTCCTTAAATACGAACGATTTTATGATTTCCATTTATTCTGGTAAATATCGTACTAAGCCTTTTCATTCTCCTGGCAATCGAAGTCATTCTTCTTGAATAGTCTCCGTTGGTTCAAAACAGATTTAAATCCTTACTCTTAGAGAGAAACCTTTGATGTCTTACCTCTGACCCTATAGCTACGTACCGAGAACATCTGATTAGAGAAAATGGAAGTTCCAGACTCAATGCACGTATTCAAATGTCCCAATCTACGTTTCTACGTCGCCTTTTCGCTAACGTCGATAAAATAAAGAGGCATAGAGCGCAAAGGATCTCTGTTCCTGCAAGACCGGTAATTTGGTAGCGCGAGGGAGAGATAAAGATGGAGAAATAGGAAATAGGGTTCAAATTGCTTCTTTGCAGTACGTTTCCACTCGGATTGGAGCAGACATTGAGTCGCAGATGCCAACGACGCCATTTGCAGAAAAGAGAGGGCTCCAGAGAGTTTCTCCCTTCAAGGTGTTCCTTCACCCTTTCGGAAATTCCCTTTGTTACAATTCCTTTGTCGGATACCGTGGCACGTCTTCGCGTGTCTTACTTTTCACTCGCTTACTTTATTTCCTTAAACAAGTATTAACGAAGCCTTTGTCGGTGAATTTCCGAAGCAGGAAGATTAATGAATGAGCGGGTTTAATTTTAACAATAGACTGCCAAGGAAGTTGATTCAAAAGCCACCCGTTGTTTCACAGATGTCAATTTTCATTTAATCATGCATCAGTAAGTTACGGGCGGGTAACCTTTATTTCCTCCGTGCGCTGACGGAGGGTATGAAGCTCGCTTTGACTCCCTGGAATGAGAAATTAAAATCTGTACCCAATTTTGATGCTCTTGCTTACTTAATACTTCCTCTTCCAACTAATTTCATAGTTTTGTCAGTGAAAGTTGGAGTTGGATTTGGAGTTTACCGTCTATGTAATGATTTATGAAAGAATAACTTTTATAAAGTTTAATCCTACGTTGACGTAAATAATCAAATATTGTCAATTCCGGCAATAGCTTTTCCATTCGAAGAGGATTTGTTTATGGAGCGATTATATTTTTACTTTTCATGATTATGATTATGCGGTACTTATTTTCGCTTACCTCAAATGTCTAATTCAATTTAATAAAAAGTTTAAATGTGTGTTTAAAAAGAGTGCAGTGGTATCAAACAGGGAAAATAATTTATTTTCATTTGATAGAATTATAACCCTCATCTTCGAAGGATAAAATCGGCGTCAGTGAAGTTTATTATTGATTTTTATCAGGAGATAAGATTTGAAATATCTGAGCACTAAGATATTTCATTGAAACTTCGCTTGCCAAAGGCAACTGTATGATTTACTGATTCTTTCTTGCCAACTGTGACAAAGAGTCGTAAAACTTGAGAGATTCTCCGTGCATTGGAACTTCCGCCTACTTCGACACATCGTACATCTTTTACATCTTTTATTTTCATCAAACCGAAATATTTATCATGTTCGCCACTTTACCCGAAACCATTGAGGCGAGTCGAAAATACTCATGTATTACAAATGTGGAATGTAATGAGGAAGTCATGCTAAATCACAATGCCGGCAGCGTCAGCGGTGTGACTGGATCTTGGCCAAAAGTGAAGATGAAGAGAGACAACAAAATAAGAGGCCGCTCTGGCGACTTTCGTGTGCGCTGTTTCCGAAAACATTTTCAAGACGTACCCATGTTAAAAAGCGATATCTCTTGCGCATTTATTTGCATATATTTCATCCGAAGGAAGTCTGACAGCGACACTTTCTTTCTCTTGTTAAACTTCTGCTAACAGACGTTGATTTGATCTACCGAATCGAATAATTTCTTGCTCTCTCCTTTTCGTTCTCTCCATTCGATATTTTCGTCATATTCTGGAAAAAAATGATGAAGAAATATTATTCATGTCAATGAATCGACATGTTCAGTATTTCTGCACATTATAACTCAAAGGATTTTATACTTATAATTTTAAATACTGCTTTCAGAATCATTTCTTATAATAATTTACACGTCTCAGTAGGAAATTTTGTTTCGAATGCGTATGAGATTGATCATTTTATCTATCAGACTTTTATTTTTAAAATCGTTGACTTCACTTTCTAATATGTAGTTGCTGCAAGTTTCTGAAAAAATATTTCTTTGAGTAAAATCTTTAATATGAAATTAACTAAAGAAACTAGAACTATGTTGAGAGAAACTATATAAACGCACTAAATATGATTATACAATTGGTATATCTATCTAAAATACACTCATTAAACTAACTGTTTCGAAGAAAAAAAAGTAACAGATCTGTCCACGAAGCTGCGATGAAAAACTTAAATTACTCTTTAACGTTCTTATTCCTCATTGAAAAACGTATTTATCGCTCGATTGCTTCACTTGTTTAATCGCATCATAATGGTACTATACTATATTTCTTCAGCGAAAGGGAGAGTAGCCTCACTACAACCCCTCTAAAATAAATAATAGTAATGAACATTACTGAGATCAGGAAAGACATATTGGGGCTTCATTTACGAAAAACGTATCGGGACTTAAGAAGCTGATTCTCAATCGTTCGTATATCCCAGCAGTTTTAGTCGAGAGGCTGAGAAGTTTGCCACATTTAGGGAAATATCGAATCTCTTATCAGGAATTGGAAATATCTCTTCCTTTCCCTCGTTATCGAATTGGGTCAATCCCCTAAAATTCGCAGCCATTCATTTTCAATTAAGAAGCGAAGGAGAGAGAGGTGATATTGAGGTGACATAGATTAGGATAAGGGTAATCGATGTTCAGAGGGATAAACTTTGGAGGGAGCAACACTTGCGCCGAAGTTGGCGGAGGCAAAAAGTGGGGGTGTAAGAAGGTCGTTTCCGTCCCTTGCTCCATCCGACTCTTTTGCTCGAATACCCCTTATTTCCTTTCGCCGCACCTTTAGCCTGCTAAACGTACACGCTGATACACGCACTAGCCATCTTATCGATTTTCTCTAAACCGGCGGAGATGAGCAGTCGATAAGGGTGACCTCTAACCCCACGAAACTCGCTAAGGGATTATCCATTTGTGCAGGAACGGACGATGTTCAACTTTAGATACGATGAAAATCGGCTTTGTAAATGGTTAGTTTAAGAGCGTTTCTTCAAATATTTTTTTCATGTTAAGAAGGAAAACGTAACAGGACTATCATCCAGTTATTTATTAATCTTTCAAACACCTCTGAAAGAAATATACGTCATAGAGGATCTATGGAAACATAACTTATGATTTCCATATCTGCTTATGTTTTCATTTGCACATTTAAGGTAACATCTACAAATTTTTCACAATTTAATTTAGTTTTCGTTCAAGATGAAACAGGTTTACCGTACCCGGTTGAATTGTGTAAGATAGGTTCGAATGTTAGAATAGCCATTAAAAATTATATTTAGATAAATCCTTTATCGTTAGTGATCTGATGTGACTGTCGATAAATTCAGAGTGCCTTATAACAAAATTGAACAACAAAAAATATTCACTAAAAGTCGTATTGTAAACGAGCATTGGTTATTTTTATAGAGACAGAATTTGCTAACAGAAAAATATTATTAGTTCTACAACCATGTATGGAAAATATTTTCTACTGATCAAACGAGACAAAATTTAAACATTTATGCTTTTGGCTGCTATAACTTAATTTTTAGCAAAATTCTTCGACCGATGACAATCATTCCTCACAGCTATTCCGATTTAACCTGTTGCCAAATATGAATATGTAGAGATTTAAACGGGAAAATTTCGCTTCGGAAAACACCCAGACAGATAAAATTCAAATACATTCCATATCGAGCCCTTTCAGGCACATCGGGCGATCTTTTCTCTCTTCTTCATCCATACGTTATACAATGCCGGCATACATCTCGGATACATCTTTTCAAATTTATTTCCTTTATTTCCCTTTTTATGCAGAAGCTGAAACGCGTTATTCCAGTTTTGACAGGAAATTAATACTTCTCCATGGTCGGGGCCACGAGTCCATCCATCATTCCGCATTATTATTGAACTGACAAACGTTGAGCGCTGGTAAAAATGCGAAAGAAAAAAATACGGTGGTGAGAAAATCCAATTTATAAACTCCCGAATGTTTTCCCTCTCTTTTACCGTTCACGAACTCGGAGAGAAAAAAATCCATCCGCCTTTTAACGAAGGCTGACCGGGAAATTTATGTCACAGATCGCTTCGGAAAAACAAATGCCTTACATTTCCGTCTCCTCCGAGACACTTTGTCCATGGTACGTGGCGTGATCGCGTGCCTCCGCGGGCGAAAGACGCCGTAAAAAATGGGAATGAGAAATGATGGCTGAGGAAGACAAATTGACATAGGGCTTTCTTATTCTTTGAGTCGAAGGTGGTATGGACTTGCAGGGGAGAGTTGGAGATAGAGGGAATCGCGATCGGGTTGCCAGTGAGAGTAGGAATCATGTTGAAGGGGACACTCCCTTAGGGGATCAGTTCTCGCATCGTCTTAATAAAGACCTTATGCTTTCAGCATTCATTTGGTACATATAAATAGCGGCTGAGAGATTGCTTCCTAATGTAGATGAATGGCTCGTAGTTAAAAATATTCCCCATGCGATGAGAAAAGTGAATTATAAGCATTTAATTTTAATTATGTTTGGTTTTAGACCGCTCAAGTGTCAACGAAATATATTTGAATTTTAATAATGGCAAAGTTAGTTATAAACATTGAAATGCTTCCATGTTTCATCTGGATATCTCAATGCAATAGAAATTGCTTGAGAAATGCTTCAAAAAGGATTTTATTATATGTAACGAAGAATATTGGAGATAATAGAATTTTTAAATTTAGAGAGCTCACCTGGATGTGGACTGCATGACAACATTTTGTTCCGGTATGCGGTATCTCCGGTATCTAGTGTTATATAGTATGTAATTTTTCAGTATAAATATTTATGTTTATCAATTAATGTCCTACACTAGCTCTAACACTGACAAAGTGTTAGAGCTAGTGTAGGACATAATCTGAGTTGCATTAAAAATAAAAGCAAAGAGTTGTTAATTTTTAAGTCGTTAAAAATAAGATATTGTTATATGATATTTAAAATGTTTTTTTAATTTCCTTCCTTCTTCCATATATCAATGAAAATTTTCTGTTTGTTCAAACGGTTTATTGCTAATGTTTCATTTTGCATTTTAAAGACATTTTTAATATAAAAAGGTATTAATTTCTCGAATGATAAAATGCTTTTAGTACATGATTAATGCATTTAAATGCCTTGTTAAGAATACCTTATTAAATATTTGCTTTTGAAGGTGTCCAATCTTCAAATAGATAAAGAGAATAGGAAGAAGTGCTGAGGCAGTTCATAATTCGAGAAATCAAGAATCTCTTGTATACTGCTCCTGATTCGGAAAATCTTTCACCTCCAAAGTGCCTTCAGTTGCTAATCCCCTACCCGACGCCTGTTTATGAAATCCTTTCGCAAGGTGCATTTCCTAGTAACGATCCATCACTTTCATCCATCTAAACTCTCTGATGTCTCTCTTGCAGCACAATGCTCGGCGGCTCTCGGCATGGAATCCGGAGCGATTCGAGATGAAGACATCTCCGCCAGCTCCTCCTTCGACAGCGGCAATGTCGGACCGCAGAACGGAAGGTGAGTCGACGAACACATTTGGATTTTAAGAGCGGAATAAAAGGCACGTCACGTAAGGACGGGCTTCTTTAAAGACACGCGCCTAGTTTCTCGCTCTCCGCGCAAGAAAAGAAAATGGTCCCTTTTTATTCGCGATAATGCCGCCCTCTCTCTGGAACGAGTCACGCTCTCACTAAAGGGAACTGGGATCCCTTATAAGGCGAAAGGAGAGCGGACGTGACCGACTCTTCGATTCATAAAACATGACGAAAAGAAGGGAACGACCAAGTGACTGTACCATCTCGAGGATAGCAATAGGGTTTTTACCTTCCTATAGAGAAGAGACGGGGAGGTTCGTGCCTTTTACGAGAGGAAAACAAAAGGAGGCATCGGGATGTGAGTCACGGGGAGGAGACAGATGGGCATACGTAAGACCAGATATAGTCACGAAGGGTGGAAAACGGAAGATCCGCGGTGCGGGAGACGGCAGAGGAAGATAAGCCGAATTGGAGCATCACGATTCGTCTTATAAGCGAGGGTGGGGAATATTTAGTGGGTGGTTGAGTTCCACGGGTGAATATGCACGGCAACTTGTTACCTTCATTGACGTTTAGTATTGGAAACGACGGCGGTATATACGAGGCTAATTTTGAAGTTGAGGTGGGCGTCGATCATTCCGTTAAGTTTGAAGCATGAGCATATCCCAGCACGCAATTTAGCTTCGGATTTATTTCGGAAGCAGTTAATTAGGTGTCCACTTGTTTCCTTTTTTCTCTACAAGAATTTCCTTGAAATTGAAAGAGCTGCCTTTTGAGTAACAGATGGAAAACTTTCTTATTTTCTATTATAATTACCTTAACAAAATATTTCCCAGAAAATTAATTGATAATTAACTAAGAGTGATAGAAGCTGAAATACCTTAATTCGATTACTTTATACCCGTTTATATTTTAGATTTATTTATTGAACCATTAAAGTATAATTATTAAGTCAGTTTATCATTTTAAATTCTATTAAAATTGCAAATGCGTTATTTAAAGTTTGCCTAAAATTTTATTCTATCATAGGTATTCTAAGGTTTACCAGAAAAATAATTGTGTTAAAACTTTCAAGCCTTCTTATACTTCGTTATCGTCCCCTCAACACGAGCTTAAATACATGAAAATGAGACGTTATCCTTCCTGAGTCATTCTTAATTTCTTTCCGCGTTCGTAATCTTCCAAGTAAAGCGTAGGATATTATCTTCTGTCCTTTCTTCGAATAATGGCTTCTTTTGGAGAACATTTTCTATCTCTCCTTCAGGAAACGAATAAAAATGACTCAGTGATTGAGGTAACTGCAATATTAACTTTTAATTCTCTCATATAAAAATATTGCCGAAATAATGCCACGGTCATTTTTTATCTCACCCATATAATCTCAGACATTTGGGTGTCTTTACTTTCAACCAGAACCCCTCCGCGACCTCAACGATAAAAAAGAAACAATAAAAGTAAAACAAAATGACCTGGCGATCAACCTTGGAACTTTATGAGCGTGTAATAACGTCCTCTCATCTTCAGGGTATAACTCTCGCTTCTATCTTTAGCGGTGGAGAAATACCCATCTATCTCAGGTCATTCTATCACAATAACAGGTAACCTGAAATATTGAAAAGTTGTACACTTTAAATGTAGGAAATTTAGCTGCGATGAGATTAAATGAAAATATAATTTTCTATACGCAATGTATATGGAATAAACCTTTGCCTTTTATTCTATTAATCTATTTCAAGCAATCAAAAGAATACACCTCTACACCTCGTACACCTCTAGGACGGAGAACCTTCTCATTTTGCAAATATTTTCACTCTACCGAATGTAACATATCTCGTAATAATGCGTAAAAGTTCAATTCTCAGTGAATAATATCTGTAAAAATATAATATCATAATCATTAATGGTGAATGGTGTAGCGTAATAGCTTCTATAAATATTTCAGCTGCATACATTTCGCTGAATTATTTATTGAGGAATTAAATACCTGAAAAGAACGATAGGATAACTACTAGATAATGTCAGATTTGAGGAAAATATTGCAGTACAAGTAAGTCGAATTAACCTGAGAAGTTGCATAGTGTTCTAAACCAAACTGTTCACGCTTTTGTCGATCAAAGCCTGGTTATTTACCTGTTAGGAGATGAAGTATGACAGAACTGGTAATCTACATTGTATAGAGAGTTACTGATGATTGGTGCGTATACACAAATGCACTTCGGTAACTTCTCAATCGTCTACCATTTGCATCGGTTCGCGGCATAAAATGTCAAAAATAAGCATCGATCGAATAATTTTCCTGACTCATGGGAAGACAAGATGTTCGGTTTCACCAGACCTCCAGGTCTCTCAAATCTGTCATCGTTCTTATCGTCCGTGTGTGTGTGTAACCAGAGGATACGGCGGGCAGAGGCTCAAGATATCAGTGGGACAGAGCGCATGAAACATGGGCTCTTTCTGTGCGTGTGCGAATCAGTCGAGGAGAGGAAACCCAGCGATAGGATATTAGGCGAAAGGGAGAGCGGAATAAAAGAAAGGGGAGAATAAGAAGGAAGATAGTCTCTCCTTAAGAGATTCCGCGGGGAGTGGAGAAGGCGGGTCGACGCCATGGCGAGGCGACGTCGGGTCGACCTCATGGAAAATGAATGAGATTTACCATCGCGTGGTCGAGGCCATTACGACATAGTTTCTGCAGAGATAAAAACGGCGAGCCTAGGACGACTCGTCCCTAAAACTCGTCTAAGACATCGCCGTCACCATTGTGGGCTACCGCGGATGTCCGTGGAGCACTAAATCCGCGAAAGAGCGAGAGATGGAGGAACCGAAACGGAAAGGGGATCTGGAGTAACACTCGGCGGATCGTAAATCAGGCTCTGGAGATAAGAATGGGTTGGATTCGTTTGTTTGGCGTCCACGGTATTATATGCGTTCCCTGCTCTCGAGTTATTCGAATAACATGTGGGCATAGCCGGAATGCCTGCGATAGTATTTATTGTTTGGTATTTTTTGTTAGGAGGGCTTAAAAATAAAGCACAGGAGCTAAGTTGAAATTTATAAAATAAGGAAGTATATATATTTCTCTCGTAACACAATGGACCGTACGAAAATTGAGTTTTTCTCATTCTTTTCTTAGGTCAGTTTCTCGTGCTCAATTTTCTATGCTACATTCAATTGGTAATTTAAACGTATTATCTGTTCATCAAACTTATTGGCTTTCATAATCACTTCACGCATAACTTCATTGAATTTTACATGTTTGATGCATGTTTTCTATCTAGTATAATCCACGTATATCGATTTTATGGCAAAAACGAAGTTTAGGCATCACAAATAAAAATATCATATTTGATATATTGGGAAAAAACGTAATTGGGATAAGCAAGCGGCTAATTTCAAAGTTTCATTATAATAGGCCTATTACTTGTACCTTTGTGACACCTCAAAATACGTATTTTACACGTATCCATCATATGCATAATTTCATAATACTCGACATTATTTAAACGATAATTAGCAAACAGATCGCGGATTAAAAATGCTATGGTAATAATAAATCGATGTTAAATTTTTAGCCTAACAATTATGGATGCGTCATTGTGAAGTAAAATTTCAAATAGGCATTAAAGGCTTTGGAGAGCACACAAAGGTAATTATTTACCTCTCCTAATTATCTAAGCTAATATTGCAGAAATATTAATTACATAAATATTGAATTAACTCGGAAAACACTAAAATATTGCAGCTTTTTCACCTTTTTTGAATAAATTCGTGTTCTCTCATAGTTTGCATTAACCATTTAGCATTAATATGAGAACTTAATTAGATATCCAAGCTCAATAAAAAACAAAAGATTAGAAAATACAGCCTTTCGGTATAATATCAAAGTTAATATTTAGTTCTACTATCCGATTTCATCTCTGAAAATTCTTTGAACATCGTATAAATTGAATAATATTAAGAACAATTTCTATGATTAACTTCAGTTGGATAACTTTTGTTATTTCTTCATAATTCTCTATTTCCAATCAAGTCTCTAGTAGAAATCCGATTTACAATATCCTTAGATAAATAATTAAAACTCCACTTAGCCTTACTGCAAAACCGGTCGTGTATTTGCTTTGTATACTGTACGATACAGTACAATTTTCACAATAATAAGAATTTCTGCTGTCATTGATCGTCTATTACTAAGTTATCTCGTACACGTAACTTGTTATTGGATAAACATGAAAAGTATTAACGCATCATCCATTAAATACGCAATGAAAGCCACCAAACTAGCCTTTTAAATAGCTTTGTGTAGCACAAAAATAGCTAAAACCTCCATCCCCCATCGCCATCTCCAGGAGAAATAACGAATAAGCCGCGAACTGCTTCATTATGTCTTCCCGTCAACACTATTCTCCCTTTCGTCGTTTCCGGACTACCTTTCGCTCCCACTAAATCCTTCACGCCCTCCCGAGTTACACTCATGGACATTCCAACCTTCTCTTACCAGTCGCTGTGAGTAATGCCTCCGCTGGAAGATCAGACATCGGGGTGGCAACTTATGGACCTCTTAGCCTCTACATCTTCTCTCCGCCTCTCTCCTTCCGTGAGGAATTGCACTTCCGATGCGAGTGGAACATAGGTGTGCGCAGGAAAAATAGGAGAGGCGGAAAATAAAGCGCGTTTCTGAAGTCCGCTTCCAGGAATTCGCCATTAAATCTGTCGGACAAATTCGTGGGGACCACACCGGCTGCTACGGAAATACAGTGGGAAGCGTGCGATTGTCAACACTTTCCGTTTCGGTCCACGGATTGGTGGAGAGGATTCAGGAAGGGAGAAACCCAACCAAGTACTTTTTGCCTTCTGTTGCATAAATTCGTCCATGTTTGCTTAAGCCAAGATTCCAGCTTCATATGCGTTGGACCACTTTTAGTCAGAGGGGATTCGCTCAGTCTTCGTCGGTATTTAAACGAAGTCGGGAAAGTGGAGCAGGAAAGGAAGATAAACGTATTAAACGTTTAACACTTGTAACTTTCTGTTTATTTCTTTTCACGAAATTCCTTTATTGATGGCAGCTTAAAGGGAATATAACGTTTCGAGGTAATAAAGAACCGTTTGTGATAAGTAACGTTATGATTTGACTGCTCAATAAAAACAACGAAAATGAACCTTTTAAACATTTAAGAAAATTACTACTCTTCAGCCATTTCGAATGACGAATTTTACTAACAACCTGTTTAATTGTTTTCCCAGAAACCGACACAGTTTTAAGAGACTCACACTAAAAATAACGTAAAAAGTATGAGTTAAGCAAATTATTATAAAACGCTTAAGTTCTATAATTTTATTTCTTTGTTATATTAGTTTTGTGGATTGATATTGCGATAATGTATGTACGTAAGGTATGTAAGTATTATTATTGTGGTTAATAATATAGAAATTCGCTTTACGGAGAGGACTTATAAATACTAAATGTCAAGCCAATGTAATATGATGTTTTTATATTTATATTTGTAGATAATATGACAAGTTGGGTTTTAACTATTCGTAATTTATGTATACATTAATAAGAAAACTTAACTGTAATCATAAATGTTGCCTATTTTATCTTTTTTCCATTCATATCTTGATTTATTTACTTAGCATATTTGCGGAAGAATAATAATTCCTGCCAACCATCTCTCTCTGCTTATTGGTGCAATAAAACTTTTTGTGCCAGCAAAAAATCGAACGAGGTGCTGCTCACGCTTTTGATTAAAGCCGATGTTTCAGAATAAAATTAAAATCAACAGCGAAATCCCTATTAATTTTTAACGCTATTTACCAATTGAATATTTTGAGTATTTATAAGCACACTTCTCTACACTGATTTCATTATTGCAATCGCTTTTTATATATTAGATAGCAGGAGTGATGGAGGCAGGAATGAGGTATTGCAGACATATCGACCGCTAAATGCAGCACTTTAGTTTACATCCACTTATTTTGAATAACCGAAAGAGGTTTTAATATAAAACAACATACAGCATTGAAAGCGCTAATGTTTAATTTTTTAGCGAGCCATCAAAGTAAAAAGAGTTTGCTCGCTTTTAAAAATCCTTTCCTCGTTAAAACAACATACTTTAAACAAATGAACTTTTATTTTAGCGGCGCTCCCCTTCACGTGAGAGGATATCATCCATTGCGATTCGTTTTCATGAAATTACTCTATGCAGTCAACTTAATTTTTTAGCTGCAACAGGAATCCACATTTCTTTTAGCTCTCCTCTGTGCTTCAATCATCCGCTTTGTTCGCCATCATTATCCTTATGTGACCGTGAATCGAGAGAGGCTGTGCGAAGAGATGATTTTTTCAGCCATGCCGTAAAAAGTGGATGTAGACTGAACGAAGAGTTAGAGAACAAAGGGCGAGCGGAAGGACATCATACCTGCATACTTGATGGATAATGAGCCCGTAGATGCCGAGTATCCCATTAAAAAGTTTCGGCTCGCTGTAATCTGGAGCATAACGCAGTGAGTGTGCATGTATGCCAGGCGCTTGAATAAACCTTTCAATTTTCCATACACGGTATCGCGGGACAAAGGTTTTAAAAGACTAAATCCGCAGCACGGACTAAAAGCCGTGTGGAGCTGCATAGAAAATACGACTGAATTCAAATCGTTTTCGATAAGACTGGTAATTAACGAGAAAATAATCCCCAAGTATAATCGGATCAATCGCATTTGATGAAAAGTTCCGAAAGGAAAATGACGAATGAAATATCCGTTAATGTTAGATTGCTTTTACTTTCAAAATAACTTTTATATGTGACCTATTTGTCTACTTAAATCAGTTAATGAGCAGTTTACAGGGAAGTTAACATTTTTAATGTATGTCAGTAAGTAAACTTTTTATTCTTCATCTCTTCCTTCTTTCTTCACCTTGACGTGTAAAAGTTACTATAGTTGGTTTAATGTTAATGGCTAATTTATTATCATTTCCTTTTTAGGGATGTACATTTTTATCATCCCAACAGGAAATCTATAGAGTTAAAATGTAATGCAGTATAAGGTATCTGGCAGAATATCTAAACATCTAAAAGCAAAGATAGTTCACCATAATTTTTTCAGAATATATTCACGACATTAGAAGATTTAATTGCAGACAGATGACTAGGGGGAAACTTAATTCCATATCCTAATATATACCGGATGACACGTCTCGGCATTTCACTAGGAAAACTTCGCGAGTAGTGTCGTTTAACATTTTTCAGTTTTTCTCTTTCACACACTTACGATTTCACAGATAAAAAATTTAAGAACCAAAAATGAATTTAGGCAAAATATTTTAATTAGAATACTATCTCAAAAATATAGTGGGTCATATATGTAAAAATATCTCGAACAAGATTACCTTTTAATAAACTGATCTTTTCATCTCATCTCATTTCTTTTCCTGGAGCTAATAGAAACAGAAATCCATATAAAACATCATTTCTTTTTATGAGTTATGTTTTAAAGTCTCTTCCACTACGATATATATTACGGTACGTATCTGATATTTCCTTAAATCATCATTGAAAAATATATATATACATTTGAGACCAGTGTACAGTCTGCTTCATTGTTTTGTCTTTGGCTCTGTTTCCTTTGCCCTTCGCAAAGAGATGCCAAATGACCTCAACGGTAAATGTCTCTTTAATATCGAGGTCGAAGGAAGAAAAGGAATATCTATTCATCAGTTGCCCTTTTGGTTAATTTTAGAAACCCATTCACGGGACGAAAACAAATAAGCGTGATCATTAGCTAAAAATAGGAGTCTATTCTCTTGATGCACGCCTTGGAATTTCCAGGTTCATTACTCCCTTGTAAATCCATCCTCGCTGCAAATGCCACGCTCTTACCTATTTTTTTTAATCATTCCACTCCTTGTTAAAATCCCATCTCTCGGGATACCCTCCCGAAACACGTGCTTAACATTTCCCTCAATTCCGATCTCATAATCCTTTCTTTACACTCATTGTTTGCGCCATTTCCACCCAACCATCTCATCCTACATTCGTCCACATCTTCCTTTCTCCCCACGTCACTTTCCACCGACTCTCTCCGGATCATCTGCCCTTTAGCGACCGTTTCCTTCCTACCTTCTCTCCCATACCCTTTCTTACCCGCTATCTCCCCCGTCTCCTATCGATTCCAAGGAGGATGTATGGTATGGGTGCAGAAGAGGGAGGGCAGTAGTAGAAAACGACCTGATGCCGATTCTACGGTGCAATCAAAGCGAGATCGCACTGAGAGAATTCACTCCCCCTTCGATTCTTTTCTCTCTTCCTTCTTTTAGCTCTCATTCTCTCTTTTGGTTCCTTCCTCTTTCGTATCCCGTTCCAAGTCGAGATAAATCGATATCAAAGGCTTTTGTGTTCACTCTCTTCCTTTCTCCCCCTCTTTCTCCCCATTCTACCTCGGCTCACCCTCGGAATAAAATAAACTCCGTCCTTATACTAAAGCTTCTTTATTATCCCCAGAGCCGTACACTCGTTACCGCTGCTGCTTCTTACGTACTGTCCTTTTTACATGCTTATCTTTGGCCTGCCCTTCTCTTCCAATACCCTTGATGAATGCTGCGAAGGCTTGCTATAAAATTCCCAGATCGATCGCCTCATCTACGTAAGAAACTATTGGAAGCAGAAAACAAAAATCGTATTTCAAATTGAATTCTTAGAAGCGGATATTCTTTCTATTTATTACTTCTGAAAAAATTCGTTTATTTTTACCTATTGTAACTTTTAAGTATTTCAGTTGATGAGAAACATGACTGGAAAAAGTAATTAGTAAAGTAGTAAGTAATCAAGTAAAGTATAAAATAATCAAACTTATCCAGCAAGTATTGACGTTTTTGATGATTTACCGGAAACTTATCTTTTATATATAAGTATATTTACATTTTTGGTCTTTTTCATTTAATACTAGTAAGTAATGGATGAAATATCAATGTTGAACGAAAAATTAATATATACTTATATCTCCTTATGTTTCATTTCGTACTTCTTATCAGTAACGAATTCCGCGTGGAAGAGATTTTATAGTCTCAATCACGCCTTAAGTAAAGTGGAATTCCATTTTATACTCATCCTCAACTCTCTATTTGTTATTTCTCTAAAGAATACCTAGGAAGAGATGATTGTGAGAAATGAACGAAAAGGAGGTTTGATTTAATTAAGAACATTTACCGATAGAATGTAAAATTAACTCCAGGGATGCAAAAGTTTTAACTAAAGTAATTTCCAAACAAGATTTTGTCTCCTTGATATCTGAAGCGACTGACTACAATGATCACATACAAGATCAAATGAAAATACCGTTTACTTAAAGGTACTTAACTGTAAATCTGTAGTTTACATGCACAACGATATATTTTTCGAAAGACTTTAAAATTATAAACAGTTATCTCGGATCCCGATTTTTAATGAGGTATTCTCCGCAATTCTATTAACGGGTCGCACTTTTTGTCCCCGTTTTTATCTCCAGAAATCTGCCTCTTTATTAACGCCCACTTTTATTCACTCGTTACCGCTGGCGTTCCTTACCTACTGTTCTTTTTCATAGCCGTCCCTCTAATGTACATTCCCTCGTTTGAACTTAATCTCTCCGTTCAACTCCGTGCTCTATCTCTGCAATGCCCTCTCCTCCGAAATGAATGTCGGGGCTCATTATCTGGCAGCGTTTCCCTTCCGACGACTTGCTCCTTTTTTTGCGATCCGTAAAGGTGGTAAGGCAAGGAGACGCAACGCTTGCTTTCGGAGATTAACGGGAGTCTTTTGAGGTTCAGGAGTTTTCCTCGGAGTCAGGAGCCGCGGCGGTGTTTGCGGAGTTAATTGTCTGTCTCTTAGATCCTCCGAAGAGATTCGTTGCCTCATTTTTTTTGGCGTTTAACTCCCAGCTGAAATTTCAAAAGGTATGAATGTCTGCGGGAAACTGCGCGTTTCATTTACCCTTTCTGCATTATTTCGTCAAGGATTGAATTCGCGAGGAGGAGGTATGCGTTTTCAAGATCCTCCAGCGAGGAAGATAGTTTAATAAGGTCTAGATCTTATCGAATGGCAGCCGTGTACGAGATGGAAACGAAAGATGCAGATGTATCAGCTGCGCAAAGAGAGGAAGTCGAGATCTACTATTTTCTTAGTACGGGTAGATAGAAATGTGGAAGCGCATAGATACCTGGAAGAGGATCTTCGATGCATATAAAAAATAGATTAGACGAACGTTTTTCAGTATTTCTAATAATATAAAGAAGCTGAACCGAGAAATTTCTATCCAAGAGTACCTACTTTTTATTTATTTAAAATTTTATTGAAATCCTACGCTGAATTTTAAGTGCCCGGAGATTCATAAGAGTCATAGGGAATCGACTGTCTTGTTATTGCTCTTAAACTCAGACCTATCAGGGTAAGGATAGCTCTTAATAGTAATACATTAATGAAGGATAATTATGTTGCGTTGCTAATGATCAATTTAATTAAATAAAATCGGAATGAATTATTTTTCCATCGTCATGGGATACCACCAACTCACTCGTCGATCACTTGAGTGAGTTCTTTTATGCTCAGATTATCAAGAATTGCCTTTGATAGAAGTAAAAATTGTGTTTAAACAGTTTATTTCGTTTTAACAGCAACGCTAAATTAATTCATTACGCATTGACTCCATTTATTACTATCCTCAAAACCTGTATCTCACATTAGCAAGACAATCGAATTTATATGTTTATGCTGTTATTGGTATTGGAAATCAATAAAATCCATATGGTGACATCCGAATTCAAATATCAAATTCTTCTTCACCTGTATTATATCCAATTCATTCGTCATATTTTTCATCAGATAAACTCAAATTCGTAATATAGCTCTTTCGACTTCGTTCATTGCATGAGGCTGAAGCTGATCTCATAGTTTATCAATTAACACATTTTCTTACCCTTAGCACGCACTTTCTCTCCTCCAACTTCCACCAACTTCGCCCTCTTCCCTCGTTTACTTTAGCTTCGGATTTTTGCGGCAAAATCTCCTCCGCATTCCAGAACACTTGTTTCGATGTGCTTTCCTCTAATCCTCTCCAACTGCCTCACCGGAAATACTCCATTCCCTTTTAAACTTTCCAAAAACTTTCTCCGCAGTATTTTCTTTCCAATCACTTCGATTCCCCTTTAGTACGTCTACTATTGCCTCCGCTGCTAGAAAACGCACCAATCCGAAGAAACCCACCCACGCTTTCATCCGTCTGCCGATTATTCCCGGTCGTCAACCGCCCAAACTAACTCACCCCTTCCTGTAATTCCCTCCCGTCCTATTCCATGACTCTTAGTAACTTTCCACAACTCCTATTTGCCGATCTCGTCCACTCGGATCTCTAGAAGAAATTATTTCTTCTTCCTTATTGCCGAGCCATTATTACAATTTCTCTCCATCGAACTCCTACAACAATTACTCACCATTACATCGTGAGATTTCGAAAGTTTTATGGCTCTTTTTGATTCGCTTTGTGGAATACTGAAAATTCCTCCCTATGAAACTCCCCTAGAGGAAGTATAAAAAAGTTTTGGAGCCCCTATGAATAAAAATTCTACATATTTAACTCATTTGCTTTCTGTTACATAAAACTATGTCTGCTTCTACTTTTTTTTGAAAAATCACATGTCGTTTTTAAGTTTTGAACGTATACTTTGATTTCGGAAGCTAACGTATCAGTACTTTGTAGAGGAATGGTTATAGGTTTTTTTTAACATATATGACGGCTTCTAAATACGGCGATAGTACAGAACAATGATGGCCAAAGTCGATCGTAGCTGGAGATAAGTTATGCAACCCCTTAGTATAGAGAAATTATCCTTTGAAATACCAATATATGTTAGTTGAATGAATGCACTAGAAGTTTGTCTAGAGAAAAAATATTAGCCCATTTGAACTCTAAATTTCATTTTAATATTTATCACATAACCTAAGACCAAGTGTGACGAATATTACGGAAATGTTTATTATCCCTCGAACATCTGAAATTTTAATGCCTGTGAAGTGAATTAATTACCATGCGTTAAAAATTAATTCAGTTAAATGATTTTAAAAAGAGAAGTGTTCCTCGAAGTAGTGACTTCCGAAGAAATTTAATAAGCTATAACGAGTCTGAAAACTGGATGATGCATATGCAGGTATTTGCAAAACAAATTATTTCTCTCTGAAGCCCTTTTTTCCTCGATGAAATCTAATTTAAACTTCCTCCAGATAGCTACAACTCGCCTCAAGGACGAAGTTATGATATTTGAATTATCTCCTTTACAAAACCAGAACACCTAATTAGATTTCTCCTAATTAAATAGAATCCATATCCTTGCATTACACCCGGGAAAGGCCTTTGGCACCTTGAATTTCTACGTTAATAAACTAAACCAGAACTCCCTCTAAACACTCTCTCACTCATTTTCGACGCTCCTTTGTTTCCTCTCTTCGTCTGCAGAAGAGGGGAAGTTGGACCTCCTCAACCACCGCTTCTCTACCGCATCCACTCAACCCTTTTCGAGTACAATCAGTTCATTAGGTCACTTAATGAGGTCTTGGGCGAAATCCCTCCTTGCAGACTGGGAATGGAGAGAAAAGGGATCGGATGGAGAGTTTAGAAATGGAAAACTTCGAGATGGAGGCACATTTTATTTTCCCTTAAGCAAATCTACGGCAGCGAAATAAAAGGAAACAAGAGTTAATTGGCAAACTTTGGCTGTATCACGTGTCCGCGTCGTCGGAATCCCGAGAGAATTCCCGGATGCATCTCCGAAAATTTGATATGTTCCGTTCGCGGATGCCTGTTTGTATGTAAAGTTTTAAAATGAGAAAAGTCTTTCCAACTCACTGAACCGACGATGCAACTCCGGGAAGTGCTTTATTTCCGTTTATCAAGCCAGACGCTTTAAATTTCGGGAGAGATTCGCCTCTTAGAAGTTCTGCGTCACGTCTGAGGAAAAAAATGAGCTGGGCCAAAACAAAATCGTCGTTCAAGTTGTGAAACTAAAATATAAAAGTATAACAAAAATCGTATTTTCCTGGAGGTTTCTAAATCATACAGTTAAAAATCTTTGGAATCGAATTCAAACTTCAGGTCTAACGAAATGCAATATTGTGGGGAACATCGAACATTATCTATCACCCTACAGAGATTGTTTATTTTTCTTTTCAGGTAATAGAAATAAACTTTGAAATTTCGTGTGCACATGCAGAATTACTTTTTTGTACCATACCCAAAGATAATTGCAATTTGTAAATATATACACCCAATGTGCACGCTTTACTCCAAAATTTGAAACCTAGTACGAATCCGAAAGATAACTTTTGACAGTGGCAACCCTAAATATATGATGGAATTCTCATTGAGAAGTGGACATTAATCGTCATAAAAATCATTAATCGATACTAGTAAAACCACTCGTGATGCTTTTCCTTTTGAATTTTTTGTGGTTCTTAGACCTCTCTTGCAATCAGGATGGAACAGTAAGTCCATCCTTCTGTGTTTGGACGTAGGTTGCAATCAGTGCCGAAGAATAGAAAGATTTCATGGTAATCTCCCATATGTTTGGGAGATACATCGCATGATAGGAATGGCCTCCGGGGACGCTGCCTACGATTCCTTTATTGTTTTGGGCCCCCGAAACGAAGAGATAGACAAAGGAGGGAAAGAAACGCGGAAACGAATGAGACATAATCATAACGTGGGAGCAAGATGGTCACGCCTCACCCTTTTTATGCCTCTCACCCATCAGCACGCACCTCTCACTCCCAAGAATAGGAAAATAGCCGTCATCTCTCCCTTATCTCCCTCTCCATCTCTCTTTTCTCATTTTCACACCCACCCACCGCGCTCTATAAGGCCTCGGGTTACACTCTTTTTCCCGATTTCTTCCCTTTATCACTACCTCCATCATATTCCCCCTTCATATCTATCCCTCACAGTCCTACCATATCCGTCCTAATGTCTTATTTCCATTTTCTCTCCGTTTATACTTTTTCTCTTCTCCTTTGAGTTTTCCTCCTCTTACGTATCCCATTCTGATGGATCCCAGTTTATCATTGATTCCAATGTAAGGATTCTTATTACGTTCACGTGAAATCATGAATTTTTCCAGGCCATGTCAAGAAATCGGAAATGACACACAAGAGCTTGATTTTTTCCTTGAAAATACGAAAGTTTTTGGTATTATTGAAGTTTCTTGATTCTAAATGTTGGTAGAAAAGCGTTAATAACAGAACAAAATAGGGGCTGCACCCTCACTTTCTTTGTATAACCCTTGGAAGCTAGTAGAGTAAAATAATAAAAATATTTAATATTAATTTTAATGATGTTAAAGTATTTATTCTCGAATGAACATCCGAAAAATAAAAGGCCCTAAGTTTATATTTAAATGCGTCACTTTTGAGAAAACAGCTAAATTAGAAAGCAGGAATATGATTGGTTGAGATATTTTTAGGATAAAATGTGCAGGTTTATAGATATGCTTACTATGCCAGATATATTCACGAATGATATGATTGAGAAAGCTGCAGTTCACTATTCAATGGTAGTGATGGTGATTCTATGAAGGTTGCAGCTAAAGTTCTTCAAATCAATCTTGATATATTGTTCATATAAATTAGCTATTATTGTTTGTTCTATTTTGTTTCGTACATCCTAATATCGATTTCCTTCATCAAGAATATTTTTATAGCTATAGTTATGGATGCACATGGAAGAATGATTCATACATTTCTCATGGTTTTATCAAGCTGCCCTCTCAAATCCCTCCATCGTTCGCTTCAGTCACTTATTTTTCCATTCCACTTTCTCAGCTCCATTCTTCTTATTCTTTTCCTTTCATTGCGTCCATTCTTTATTGTTATTCTCCATTTCCATAGGCGCCATTTTTCCGTCCTCAAACCCATTCCCCGTTTTTATTCTTTTTACCCTTTCGTCCTCCTCATTCTTTCTCATTCTCGCACTCATTCCCATACGTCGTCACTTCCGGTCAGATTCTCGCTGCCTCTCATTTCGGCCTCCCTCATTTCCCCCTTCGGTATATTTGGCAAAAGAGGGTAGAATGAGAAAACAATAAAGGGCGAAGGGAGAAAGATGGAGTCGTATATGGCGGTCGTCGAAATCGCTGGCGTCGAAAAGCAGGGAGACGGACTTGGGCAGTGAATGTGTGCAAGCGAGATGTATTAAGGGGAGTGAGGAATTGTTATACGGGAAATGAGTTTTGAGATGGGTAGCTTAAGACAAAAAGGACATGAGGATTTGTTTTTCCATTTATGGGTTGTGTGTTACGGAGAAAGATATAGAGATTCGAGCCTTCAGTCAACGCTATAGGAATCCGTATTGATTTTCCACAAGACTTGTGAGATATAGTGAAAAGTTGTCATTGATTTATCATCGGAGAGTTCGTCAGGGGATGAGAAATCATAGATTGATAATGTATTGATTGATACCTTGACGAGGAAAATATCTCGAAAGCTGTAGAAACTTTTGCTCTGGGCAACATTGTTTAATTCCTTTTATAACTGATTGAAAATCATTTAATTACTCCTAAACTTCCACAAATCTCACTTAATTCATAATACCATGCAATCTGAGATGTTTATAGTTGGTAGTAGGACCGATGACAAGAAACCATATTCGCAGAATGCTGAGTAAAGTTTACCGTATGGTTTTCTCAAATAGACATTGGAAGTGTCGAACAATGCATGCACATACTTTATTCCATGGTTTCCATTATTTTCTGATGGCAACTACCTCCGAATTTATTTTTCGATTCCTCCGCAGTCGTTCTTCGAAAATTGCTTCGATCTTTCTTCAGAAGACGATCTTTTTTCCTCTATTTTCATATGAATCTCACTGTAATTTCCCCTCAGATCATCCTGTATTCGATACAATTCGACAGCTCCATTAATACTCACTCCCTTTCTTACGTGATCTTCCTGAAACAAAGTTAGACGATACCGATCCTTGAAAAAACTATATTTTCTTGCCACCACTCCATAATTTCAAAAACTGATCGAAGTGTTCAAAATGTCAACCGGATTTTCCAACGGATTCTCCGCCTGCGATATCGCCTTTCTTACTGCAGGATGACGTCTCAACGAAGCGGGAAATAACTCACTCAGATTTGACAAGTAAGAAAATAGTCACGGATGCATAAATCACGGACTTGTCGCGCTGTAATTCAGCACGATTCCCTTCCGAAGGATTTGCGCTTCAGACGAAAAAGGAGGATCTCTCAATTCGCTGACTTTGCCGTAACGGTCTTCTTAAGGAGAAAAAATTCAGAGAAGATGAAAAATATCGCGGGATATATCAGAGGAAAAATTCTTCGCCTGCTTTTTCCTTCCACCTTAATCCCTCCCTTTGGAAGCATAAATGCATAGCTCCACATTAGTTGCGGTTCCCCTTACGCCAGCGATGTCCCGGAACTATATTCCGAAGACTGGTAGACTACTCAGAAATGCGGGGCAAAAGGGGCAAAAAATAAAACACGTCTGAAGCGATCTCGGCTCAAAAGCCTGGAAAGTGTGGCAAATTTGGTACTGAAAGTGGTCCACTGGCTGATGACAGATAAATTATTCGTGGCGAGAAAATTTTCGGACCAATTTGTAGGGAGGGGATATTTTTTTCGACTCTCCTTTCATATGAATCCATTCCATTCGGCTCGCGAGGGATGCTAATGAAGGCTCCAGAGGAGAGAAGAAAGGGAGAAAGACATTAGATATTCATGATGTAGGTTGGTGCCGACTGCGCACGCCGTTGGATGAAAAAAATAGGAAACGATTCGTGGAGGTGGGCAAAGAAACGTCGGCGGAGGTCTTCGGCGGGTTTGAGAGGGGCGAGGTCACCTTTAAAAATATCCATATACATCGCCACTTTCTTTTGTTTCCATTTATCTTTCACGACCTTTTTCGCCTCCTCCCGTGGTGCGAGCATTGACCAATCCCCTTTATCTGCCGTCGCGCCTCTTTCTCATTCCCTTTAAAGCATTTGTCTCTTTTCGACCCCTTTCTTCCCATTTGCTTCCCCTTAACATCGCTCTTTTCCCACTCTGGTGTTTCTTGGGTTGCGTCCAAGTCTCCGGGAACAGGGGAAGGCATGAAAAATCTCCCCAGCAACTCCCTTGATTAGCTCATCAAGTGTTCTTGTCTGTAGTGAGGTGACGAAGGATGTACGCGAGAGCTGTATGCAAAACTAATCCATCGCTGCAATCGGCGTGGGCTAAAAGCCACGTTCCCTGCGTAGTTTGATTTAAGCGGGTGATTATATGGCTCTATTTTATGTTCTACCCGATCATCAACGTATGTTGTTTCAGTGCGATTAGTGTTTAAAATCAACTTGGACCCTCTGAAATTCCTTTCATAATGATTCATTTAAGTTTACCTTCACTCGGTATTTGATTTAGCTTTTACTTCGCCTCCTCTACTGTAATAAATATTTTTGTATTTTCACAACTTTTTCCAATCAATGATGACAATGATTATGGTGTTGTTGACATCATTATTAAAGGGTTATAACAACGTAACTCGATGCCGCATACAGTAAAACACAAGAAATCACATTCTTTCATACAACAAAAGGAAAATAAGGTCAAAAGAAAAGGTCGATTTAATTTTAGCTACAGCAGTTACACTAGAAGAAAATGAAAGATGAGGCGACATGTTTATGGGTTAATTTAACTTCAACGGAATTGCACCATACATTACTCCGAGCTCAGCTCTAGAATATGCTTCACGACGCGTATGGCGAGGATAATTACCGCGTCACCTTGATGGAAATATTCTGCCTACGATGCTTTTCTGCACACTTAATAATTTCGGAACTCGGTGTTTCCGCAGCAGTCTAACGAGACTGCGTCTCGTCTTCACCTCTTCGATCCAGGCTCGTAGTTATCCCTTAACACCTCCCCCTTCTTTTAATGGCTGCTAGAGAGGCCTGCGTCGCATGGACAACGGTTACGACCTCGGAAAGGGAGGAATTATATCACCAGGGGGCCAATGGCGAACTCCCGAGAAAACTGTTCGAAGCAGCTGGACCTCACTTCTCTCATGCCACGAGGAAAGAAAACTATCCACTCTTTCCTTCTCTATTATTGTTCCCTCCCGCAATACACATTCACCTTACCCTCGGCTCTTTACTCCATTTCACTTTGCCGTAGAAATCACTCGATGGAAGTTGGAGGAGATATACTGCTAAAGGGGATGCCAAAGGGAGGCAGCCCATATACCTCTCCACCTGTCGCAGTGGGAGAGGATAAGATCTGCGTTGGGAAAGGAATGGAGTGTTTGAAGGGAAGAGAGGGTTCCTGTGGATGGAGAGGAAGAGTTCACGAACGAGGAATTAAATAGAAAAATTGGATGTGGGGTTGAGGTAGCCGTGAGGGATGGGACGGAATGCATAAAATGTAGGTGATGAGGGAGATTCGAAAGAAAAATCAATGAAAGATCATGGAGTTAGTATTCAGAGGACAGAGGGCACGAATTATGGTTCTCATTTAGTACCTCTGTTTATATTCTATACGTTTTGTTTCATAGAAAAAAACTTCGGTAAGCTAATAATCAGTATTATGATACTGAGAAATAAACATTATTCCTTTAGCCACCGGAGTTCTAAAAGGGTTCCTGAAGATGTGCTACATATGTTTTACGTTTCTTTAACAGAGATACGAAAACGATACCGATTTTCTTATTGCAATATTAAATCTGAATCTACTGCCCCAAAATAGAGCCAACAATTTACTAGAACAAATTTAATAGTATTTCTGTAGTTTTTCAAATGCAAAAAAACATTTTAAATTTCTATAGTAAAGAAGATATAGCTGTCTAACAAGATAGCTAATTACGTAGTAGACGAGTTAGAATAGTTATCTGACGAGAATGTAGTAATCGACTCTGGCAAAATCTTGCGGAACGTCATACTTAAATAATACTTCGAATTTCTTATATATATTTTTATATACGAAATGTATATGAGAATTTGTATCAGTAACTTGTGGACTTTTACAAACGTACTTCTCATTTATTTGATAACGCATTGGTGATGAAAATATATTCGATATATTGGGTTATTAAAATAGAAATCGATGCGAAAAAGTCTATTTAATTCAGGTTTAGTTATTAAATGAATAGATTGACAAGACGGCAATCAAAACCTTGATGAATTATTTATTCGGTGATACGTTTAAATCATTCAAAATTTCGATAGTCGATTATCATTTTAAAGTATTTTAAAGTCAAAATCTAGCAAAAGTAGCTGAGCTAGCTTGCAGCCCAATAATTGCTTAGGAATTCCAATAGGTGCGGCAATACGATACGCCCGGAGCTCATGGTGGTTGTACACACATAACAACGCTGATAACCATCGATCATAGTTCACTAAGGGACTGAGACCCTCACAAGCGCAGGTAACACACTAAAGATGAGAGGATTAAAAGGCAAGCCGTCAAAAAGAAGGTTTGGGAAGGAGAAGTAGTAACCAGAAGATCATTCGAAAGAAGCGAGAAGGGTTTTTCAGAGGAGTAAACAAGAGATCGTCCGGAAAGCGCCAAGAATATGGAGCCCTCAAACACGGCCGAGGTATTCTTTTTAACGACAAGATTAGGGTCGTAAAAAAGACGCGTCGGGGAGATGAGGCATCATTCCAATCACCTCCATCGATTCTTCATTGGAGAAAACACACGGAAAGAATAGCTCGCGGTGAAGTTTTCCCTAAGGTTGAGTGCAAACTTCTGAGAGTCAGCGCAAATCGGCTTGGCTGCCATTAAGACTGTGAAAGAAGTGCAAAAAAGTGGAGCGAAACAGAATCGACGCTCCCTCGACGATTTAATGGAAGCGATGGGAAATGTGCGAAGTTTTTACTCGGAAGAGGAGCGATAGTGGAAGAGTGCACTGTGAAGGAATGGTAGGTGAAAGGTGAAAGTTTAGCGGATATCTTTTTCGGGCCGCGAAGTGTGGAGACATCATCAAGAAGGATGTTCTCGGGGAGGCAGTTTCGACGGAGTTTTATTTTATCGTTTCAGGGAAGGCTTTCGTCTTAATTGGATCATAAAACATTTAAGATTGCGTTTGGATATCGTTCTCTGTACAGGAATGGTAGGGATCGTATACGTAATGCTGGTATAATAATGCAATGACTCCTCCTAGAGGTGAAAATCCTGGTGAGGTTTCATACGTGTTTATCGTGGATGGTATTGTTACTCGATTACAGTACCTTCATCATTCACGAGATCGCTTCGAAATACTAACAAGTTAAACGTGAATCTTTTAACGATAGTGGGCCTTAGATTCCAACTCTTTTGAACAGGAAACTGGTGTTGCACACATCAAATTTCACCTTTTCAATAGCAATTTCTACAAATCTATATTAAAACCTCGTAGCATTTTATGGGACGGACGTAATTCATGTCATAACAATTACCTTATAACCCACATGGTTTTCAATTCTAGTAGGGCAGCTTTAGAACAAAAATCAATTCATAACTGGATTTGCGTTTCAAAGAATAACGAATACCATTATTTAATTAATCTAATCCATACATGAATCCTCCATTAATTTTGATTAGTTTTTAATCAGTCGAAAACTCTTTAACCGTCTCTTCCACAGTCGAAAAACTGGGGAAACAAGAGCATCCAAATTAATTTCAGCTTTTAAAGATCCTTTTTAGGAAACATGTTTCCGTTCATGCACTGCTCCAGCTTTTGCCTTCCCTTCGATTGCGCTAATTTCATCAATCGCCTTTAAAAGGAAGGGAAGCGACCCCTTTTTTACAGTGAATGCATGTTAGAACACCCCTGAATACAGGAAAGGGATGCACTCTCATGACCAGTCTCTCTTTTAGACCCTCTTGGATGTGAGTTGGCTGACAGTTAGAGGGCTTGGGAATTGGCCATTTTCAGAGAGACCGTGCATTTGTGCAGACAGGTGGCAAAGCAGTGCGTTTGAGCTCGAGAGGGGAAAATTCCGGAAGGGTAAAGTGTTTGTGTACATTGTAAGGTTCCGTCTGAAATAGAGCGAATGGATTCCAACCGATCCAAAGGATGCAGCGATCGCGTTTCCCATGTTCATCAATTCGTGAAGTTTCCAACTTAGGGAAGGAAGTGCTCTAAAGGCAAATTAAGAGGATAGATTTCGCTCGAGGTCTTCTAATTCACTAGCATTTTCTTATACCTCACATTTCTGATTTTATTGTATGATTTTCTGCTATTAAGAGTTTTGAGGGGTTTGATAAATGAATTTAATGATTTTTCTTTTCGAAAATGTTGGAAGCATAAGTTTGGGAAATGTTCGAAGCATAGGAAAAAGTGCTGAATTAAAATTTATTTTGAATTTAATGGAAGAAATTTAACCATGAATGTCTGTGTTTTAAGTCATAGTTATATTTAGGAAATTCTTTTTAATTTTCTAAGATGTGATCAATGCTAATCATTTTGCAATACCTTTTATCTTGTTATTTAACAACATTTCGTCCATTATTTTCATGCTGGATGGTTTTGAATCCATTGGTTTTCATGAAAAGTCGTACTCCTAGAAATATTCCCAACGATAGGTAGACATGAAAAAAGACTCACAAAAGCAGGCCATCCATTTTCTGGGCGACTACTCTAGCTATTGAGTTACCTTGCCAAAACATTCAGACCTTCCGTTACCATTTTCATCTCCGTGTCGATTCATGACTTCTTCTTTCATTCTCTGAAGTATTGCAAAAAGTGACTTGTTTAAGATGCTCATTCACCCTAGTATTACAGCTCATGCATGTTTTCTAGCAGATAATCCATTTAACTCACAAAGACAGTAAGGTCGAAGAGGGAAGCACGCCCGAGCTCCGCTAATTAGTCCGAGATAAATCCTAAAGTTTCGGAATCAATGCTCCCTTCGCAATAATTCACGGCGCAAAAGTTTATCGGGAAGGTAGTAGGCGAATCTAGACGGAGGAATGGGGAGGGAGAAAAAAATCTGCAGAGGAAGACAGTCCACGGAGGGAGAGAGGTGAGTCGACGGCAGGTTGGAAATAGTCCTTTCTGGTACACCGCGGGATATACAAGGGGTTGGGAATGAAGGGAAGAGGAATCGTCGGACCGACGGAAGTGTACTCCCCGAGATATATAGTCTGGGATTCCTTCTCCAGGAGAGTTCATTTCTCAGTGCACTCCTACCCCTTTACTTCCACAACCCGTGAATTCCCCATTTCCCTCACAACTCTCACGTCCCGCTCTTTACCTTAAAAACCACCCCAGTTACTCGGTGGTAGCGCGAGGAATGAGTTTTTTAAAACCAGATTTAGGTTCAGCTGAGGTTAAGGCGAGTTGCCTCTGGAAAAATGGCGGAAATGCACCCGATGTTAATTGTGGCGGAGTACGAGAGAGATTTCTTTGATTTGCCGCTTCATCGTCTCCACGTGAGGGTAGTCTCGAGGGAAAATCGCTGCCGTTTTGTCTTTTCAGTTTCTGCGCCATTATTTGCTAGGGAAAAGCCATTTGGAAGGTGTGCCAGGATTAAGGCGTGGGCAGAGTAGAGTCGGGCACTGATTAGGATTGAATGCGGGAAGAGTATCATTCGGTGTTTGAATTCCAGACGGCGAAGGATGGAAATTTCTGTACTCGAGTGATAAATGGAGGAATACATAATGCACCGCAATACTCGTAAATTAGCTTTGATTCCTTTGCACTCTTGGTAAGCAATCTCAAAATGAGACAAAGTAATTTGGGAAGTCAAATTTTATGGTTTTTGTGCGTTTTAAAGTTGTACTTTTAAGAAAGTCTCTTTTAATTTAGTTGGAAAAGACGTTTAACTAAGAGATTATCATACTTAATATTATTTGTGGAGTGCCATATCAACTTTCAATGTAATCAAACCAGAAATATCTATTTTTAACTAGCAACGCAAGTGTTTGTAATCTAAATACTAGGTGATTTTTACTAAGGAGAGACAAAATGAGGGATGCAGTACTGTGCAATAAATGATGAAAATATAGATGAAACAACTGCAAATTTTTCGCAACTGGTAAAACTTAATTGCTTGGTATCACTTCTGACGGCAGCTTAATAAATAGATATTTCCATTTTTGGGAAAAAATTTAAAGTAAACAACGAAGATGCTACTTTAAATGTTGTTTTACTTTTTATACAACGCCATTTCATGAGAATAAACTAAATCATTCAACAATTTACGTTACTTTCCTGATCATGTTGAAACTACGTACAAAATTCAGATGAGGTTCCCAATTCCCTAAAGCATATCTCAAAACTGAATGTATCCCTTAAAATCTGAATATCGTCGGTTGGCAAATGAGATTTATGAGCGCAAAGAGGGCCTCTGAACTTCGCGAGAGATATGTCGTTGGACTCTTTCATCCCATTCATTCGCTTCCAGATTCATCAGATGAAGTAATCGAAATCCGTTGCGGATATTTCTCAGGATTTCTCTCATCTTTTGATCTCAAAGGAACTCATTCTTCGAACTTTGTAACTCTTTCTCCATTTTTTCCACGTCGTAATTTAAATGAAAAATTAATTAAAACAGTGCCATTTTAAAAGTTTTCGTAATCAGTCTTTCGTCGACTATATTAACTTTTATCCCCATGCCTTCCGAACATTCCTCCAAAAAGTTTCTCACATTTCCAACTCGGCCATATTCCCTTTGCTCCCCTATCTTCCCAAAGCGTACCAAGGCATCGTAATTTGAAGGAACGACAGCTTCACTCAATTTCCTTTTTCTTGAAATCTGCCGGGTAAAGTTTCCATCGCACTCTTCTTTGCTCCTTATCTTCCTACGCGACAATCCCTCTTGCTCCCACCTGCAATCTCCACTCCGGTCTGTGACCCCACATCTTCCAATATCTTAATCGCCATCCCCTCTTTAAATCCCCTGCCTTTTTACTCACCCTCTTTTCTGCACATCCATCCGTTGCTTCATTTTTCACTCATTTCTTTTTTGCTCTAATGTCTCCCTTCTCATTCTGGAATTCGCAGTTGTAGCGGATCCACTCGTCAATTCAGCTGGATTAAGAGAATGGATTGGTTGTTCAAGGTTTACATATTTTTTTCCGCTAGATATATATTATTGCCTCTGCTCCATTTCTGAGGTCTGTTTTCTGCCTCTTTGGTGCAGCTCAAGCGATTTAGAGGTCTAGATTGAGACTGAAAAGTTTGTTTGGTTTGTGTTAATAAATCAAGGTAAAAATAAATAAAATTAAAAATAAATGCAATCAATTGCGTAACTGTGACCGTGATATCACATCTATTTCCTTAAAAATGTGCATAGATTGTTACTGATTTATCCACCATTTCTTTCATAACGAGATGAGTTTTACGTTAGGATGTACATAGGATGTGGGTTTTAATTACATCTTTCTGTATTCCTATCACCGACCACTGATAGTATATTTATAATCCTCGGAATAGTCAGCTTGAACTGATCATTTACGTTGTATTGGAATGATATGTTTATGTCTTTATTCCTAAATATACGCAGAAATTAAATGCTGGTACGAAAAATCCAACATAACCTCAAATTTTAAGGATGTTCACGTTCCAATTTCTGGCAGTACCATCTGTTGGGTGTTCTTCGTTAATTTAAATCGTCTTACCTCCTTCCCTCAACAAAAAAATAATGTAGCCTTTCCCAAATCCGAAGCTATAACGAATCCTTAACAGATGTATAGGCTGCCAATTCTAACCCATCATTATCCACTTTATCCTGCAAATATACTTATTACCTCGGCTTTAACACTTTTTGACACGGAGACCATCTGCTCCCTTTCGAAATTCTCACTTCACACTTCTACGCTCTTTCCGCCGAAAAAATAAGAAAATCTGAACCTTTTTTCCGCTCTCCACCTGTCTCCAGAAGAGACAAAAAGCAGGCCTTCCTCATAATGTCTCTTAACTTTTTCTTCAATCGTCCGCAGTGGTGTCCTTGGCACTACGCGTCCCTTCAAGGAACCCTTGGTTCTTCCTCGGCTTGCAGATCCCTTCCTGTTCTCCTCTTTCCCTATATCTCCTCATCCTCTACTCAACATCACAGCTCTCTTTCGCGCGTCCCCTCCGCGTTCTCGTGTTCACAGCCGTGAAATGATTTTTCCTCCCTTTTCCATTTCAATTCCCACTCTTTTTCCCACCGTTTTCGATCTTTCATCCCCTCTTTTCCTCCACTTACCTCTCCTTTTTTCCGCTTCTTTCTCTCGTTTCCTCATCTCCTCTCGTGCTTTTTTTTTATCTCCTTCCACCCTCTCCTTCCGCTCTGATTTTCCTTTCTTTCTCCCCTCTTCAGGTCTTGCACGTAAGAGCGTGCAACAGTCTGGATTTTTCCCTTCTTAATTTAGTGTTTCGGTTTTATCAAAGGAGGGAATTTGTCGGTCGGTTTCCCTTTAAATTTTTGCTTTCCCTTAATGCGAGTGGAAGAAGAGTTGATGTTGGGAGGAGTTTCAAAAGAGCCGACGTGGGGTAAAATGGAATACTAGAGGTAAAAAAGAAAACGGAAGCATTACCTTTCGATTTGTATTTAAGGAGCCACTTTGAGTCCTCTCCGTCTCCCCATTTGTTTCATTACAAAGAAAACGAAAATGAGAGAGTTAAAGAGGCGGATAATTAGGATAATTGGCTGTTTCTTTAGACGGCGGTCTTCTTTTGGATGCAGCCCGCCGGCAGCGATTTTTGTCGAACGCTCTTCCCCGGGATTAATTCAAGTTTCGTTAGAATCTCTTTCATTTTCAACACAAGAAGCCAATCCGTGATTATTGAAGCGGGGACACCTCGGATGATGAAAACAATGGTTCCCTGGAGTGTTTCGTCTTGTAGCCAAAGAAGCCACAATATTCCAAACTTATCTTATCAAAGAAAATTTCTCATCGACCGAATCATCTCCGTTGACATTGTAGATTCAAGGAATTATTTCTAGATAAATAGCTTTTCGTGAGGATAAAAGTAAATCAATCCTAATTAGTTCCAAATAAACCATGGGTCCTTAAAGATAATTTTCTTCTATCACATCTTACGAATGTATTTATATTGTGATTGCATTTCCCTATTCCTTAATTTAAGAAGAACGAATCCCTCTGCAGCTCTCGGATAGTTTTCAGTGCACACGCCGTCTTATGATATCGCTATATATTTTGGGTGTTCGCTTCGCTTATCGTTTTTCTCGCAATCTTTTGTCCTCACTCTGCTTCTTCGCTTATCCTTTTTATTTCCCCTCTGGATGTGCTATTCTCCCAATCCACTGTCCATTTCATCGTCCCCTCAAGGCCCCCTTTTAGCCTTCGCTTTGTAATGAAACTTCCGTGTTTTATCGAGGGAACAGTGGAATGAGGGTGAGGAGAAAGGATAATGGAAAGGGGTTGGATTTGTACACTTCAGTTCATTCGATCCTTAAACCTTCTTTTCTTCTCCGCTAGCTTTTATCTTTATCCTTTTCTGCGTTTTCTTTCTTTGCTTTTAGTGTCTATATCCATTATCTAATTCCCTTCAACCCTCAAATATGCGCATACCCTTTCCAAATGCCGTCTTTCCTGTGACTTTAATACACCTTCTTGAAATGAAATATCAATCACCAGATTGATTTAGATCGATCTATAGTAAACCAGGAGAGCAAAGACATTTACGTTACTGGCAGTTTCACACTAAAAAATCTCTGCCACAAGAGTATGATGTTTATTTAAATTTTCATTTCCGTCGAAAAAGAGAAGAATCAAGCGGTCATCTCTTATACAGTGAAATTCCGTTATGCGTTTTGAGACAAAATAAATCGTATCAAGAATGTAAGAATCGTAATCGTAAGAAATGGCGTGAAAATATCATTTTGATATTTAATACCCCACTAATATATAAATTTCGAGTAAAGCATAAGCTCTACGGACTCATTTGGAACTATTATAATTATGCAGTTCAGATAAAACTGTTCCCATTGTCTCCAAATGCCTTCAGTGACAGAGTTTGATTGTGCGAAAGTCTATCCATAATATCTCGAAGTACATGTGTAAATTTACAAAGTGGAAGCCCAAACGTCTTCTTGCTCATCTCAAAGTGCTTCTTTATAGCTGCCGTAAAATAGGACTCGTTCTTGTCACTTTCAATGAATTTAGTGAGAAAATCCTCCTTTACGCATCTGTTATTTATTGGTATAAAAGGAGATAACGAACAGGCCAAAAAGAGTGGTATTTCTCTCAACATCCTGAATCTTTTATCAATAAATTTAAAGTTTTCCTTTTTTGTTAGAAGTAGTTAATATTTTGTTTGTGTATTTATATTTAACGTTACTCTGACTTTCAGTGAATTCGGTATCATATGTGAGAGATGTTGCTGGTTTATAGGGAGTTAAAAAGTTTGAGTCATTACAAAGGCAGTATCTACTGAGAGAATTCCATTACAATTTACATATTTTATCTCCATAGACAGTCGGAGCATTTTCTGCTTAAAATCTCCAATTCAAAAGTATTTTTCGCTTTTTCCCCTTCAGATTTTCCAGTAAAGTTTCTCTCGTCAAACGGTCAACTCCTTTTATGAAACATTTCCTAGGCGAAATCGCATTTGTCGCTGAGGAAAACTAAGTAGCGTTTCCGAAAACTTTCCAATTCGAAAACTCCTGCGTCGAACAATCCGGAAGTTCTGCTCCAAGAATCGAAGCATTAACCCAATTTAAACTTGGCCCGCAAAAAATACTTATCCCTCTGATGACAAAAAGTGCATTCTTCCAATTCCTTGGGGCAAGATCGTAATGGAGAATATGAAAGCGAATTCATTTTAAAATCACCAGAGATTTTCGAACTCTTTCATAGAAAAGTCTTTAGTATTCTCAAGAAAAAATAACATCTAAGACTGCGATAGTCTATCCTACCTATTCTGGATTTAACCACTTTTTCTGTACAAAACTTACGCGAGGACTTCTAAAACGAATTTCCGTGACACCATAATGACTTGCAAGAAAGTTCTTTCAGTGCTTTGTGAACTCCGACATTTCTCGAAATTATTATTACTCTATCAATATTAATTTATAACAACCAACATTGGTATTTTCCTGAGCGAAAGCCTCTTTGAACCCATCCCTTTGAAAGTAAGTATGTAATGAGTAATGTAAGAAATAATAAGAAAAAGAACATTACTTACCATCACAAATAAGAATAATACGGAAATGAGTTATCTGAGATCGAATTCGCAGATAGTATAAAATTTAGGATTTGAATACCATGACAATGAGCGATTAATTTTATAAATTTACTGTAACATTAATCGAAGAAATATATATAGAAACAATTACGTAGTTGAGACAAAAAATATAAAACATAGTAGAATGAACATACTTCAATTAGTAATTATTTATTTCCCAAAGCCTCTGTAAGTTTTGATTTCTTCCTGATAAATTTAAATTCTGTCTGACACTAACATACGTACGGAGCCGCGAAGTTTGAATTATATATATGCACGCCATGGAGAAAAACGTTTGACTTACTGTTCTCTACCCAAAGGGTGAAATAAAAACTCTGAATCGGCCCCATTAAATATGGATCTCGCGTTAAACATAGTAGAATGAAAGCGGCAGTTCTGACGTGTACGCTGGCTTAATAAATCACACGATCCAAAAGGCGAGAAGAGTTGCTGTCGTTCTCTCTCAGATACAGCACGGGAACCACTGCACTGGCGTACCACCCAATATATCCTCCCTTCCGAACGATTTTCACCGAATTTAACCAGTCCGTCCTCAAATTACTCACCCCCGCTTTTATTACGTAATCATCCACCGTAGTTATCCCTCACGTAATCACTCTCACCCCGCCCAAATCGCGAACGCACCCTCACACTCTCTTTGCCCACGCCCAAAACTTTCCTCAACTGCCCTCGTGGCCGCAGGGAGGCGTAGGGGAGGCCTCCTTTTCCGGCCTGTAATTTCTAGCGGCGGCGACGCACCTCCTCATTACCATGAGTCTGGGATCAAGGCGAAGATGGGGGAGGGGGCGTGGCAGTCTTCTTCGCGCGGGGGAGGGCATGCCCCCGGTGACGGCCGGCATGCGATCGCTGCCCACGCCATCCGCCCCCTTTTAGGAAAAGAAAATGCCCTTCTTTTTTTTCGGGTCACAAAAAAGGGATCCGCGCTCCCGGGGGCGATTCTACCAAACCGAACGTAAACCTCGACAATTTACACGCCGTATTTTTCCTCGAAATAAAAGGTAAGCGGTGCTCGAGACATTGGACCACGTTCCGAATGGTTGTCTGGGTCCGAGGTCAATTTCGATCGGGTTGAAATCAGGCAGGGACGGGGTCAGAAGGAATGCCTTTATGTTTTTTTTTTATACGGCGGGATGCAGGAGGGAATGGAGTAAATGTTTAGTTCGCTCCTTTCATTTTCCCCTATTTTTCGGAGGAGGCCATCTGGTGTTTTAAGCTCCGAGGTGATCGTTTTCCAAAGCCTCTCTGTCATTGATGGCAACATAATGGCAAACGGAACGAATTCGCTTTGCGGGAGATGCGATTCGAGACGATTTGAAAACGGAACGTTTTACTGTTTGGGTGTGTTGGTAATGCGGGGCATTTACAGGAATTTACTGCGGAAACTAAGCGGGAGGCGTTTCGGCGATATGCGTCGCAGTTCATTCCGAGAAAATGTGGGATGTCACTTTTGGGCTATGACGCAGTAGCACAAACGTTGTGATCATTTTAGTAACTGTACCTGCAGATGATATAGAAAGGAAGGAGGAATTATTTACTACGAGAATATATTTTAAATGTTGACCAAATATTTTGAAGCCGCTAATGCAGATTGAATTTGGATCATTTTATTTCGTGATGACTTCTTAAAACCTAAGAAAACATTGGAACTATGAAAATAGACCTATAATACAATGAATACCCCTTAATCTGACACAACAACATAGCGTGATATAAGAATTGTATGTTCCTATTAATGCTTGTAACCATAGCAATTAGACTGAACGCCTCCTCGAGCGGATAACGCTCTCGGATGTCGTAAAATCTCGGATAAATCGCGATCAAGTTGCCCCAAGTCTGGAGATGATTTCGCAGTGGATAAAACAGGTGTTAATTCCAACATTTATTTTCGCAAGGAGAAACAGCTGTTCTCTGTTGATCGGGGTATACTTAAATCATTAATCAATGGAATCAAAAGAGCTTTTCTCCTTTATCTTTAATCGGAATGATCCTCAGCAAAGTTTGAATATTTTTATAAGGTCCTAAGTGCTAATTGCCTTGGTAGTAATTATGAAAAGAGGGGTCCATTTGTTGGGTGTCATCCTCCACAATCGATCCACCGTCCGGCGGCGGCATTTTGCATCACAGCTAATTATAGTCGTAGGACATGAAATGGAGATTAAACCGAAAGTGACGATGAGCTCCATCAATTTTCACGCGTCATCCAGGAAAACAGGTTTCTGCAGTGATTCTCTGATTTGACTGGTCCCACTGGACTGAGGGACAAGTCCATGCTAAGGGCATATGTATCGTAAATTCATTATTCTTACTTACCGCTAAAAGTGTACTTTGAACAGTTCTCTTCCCGAATCAGTTCGATAGGAATGCAAAATTAATAAGACTAAATTAGAAGAGCTAACTTCATAATAAATGGTCCAATCCTATCTCGCAGTTTATTTAAAATTCAATCATTCAAAGATATTGTGACTGAAGGCGCTACAGAATTTAAATATGTATTATTAGGAATGAAGATAAGATTTATTAGTTACACAAATTATAAGTTATAGTTAATAAATTCCAGTGGGAGAACTTTCGTTATTGAGTAAATTGGAATGTACATTCGCATATTATATCAATGAATGTTAGAGCTAATTTATTCATTTTCGTATAAATTGTTTGTATAATTTTCTTTTAAAGGAGTTTTCTGTAATCCTTTAATATATTTCTCTCATTAAAAGTAACCATTCGATAGAATTTATACATTCTGCTTAATACTTGAATTCAAATGTAAAAAAATTAATCAAGTTTCATAGGTTCATTAAAAATATTTCCAGTTTTTGAATTAATGTTTTATTCCACTTTCTTCATGATATTTTAAATTCAGCTTAACGATTGCTCTAGACCAATCAATAACAGCCGTATTCATATCTTTCATCTCCAAGTAAGGGAGGGTTCAATCGCTTCAAGTAAGTGAAAATCTTCGCATTAACTGCACGGAGATTATTCATTTCCATTCTTATGATAGGTGTTCCGCGACCAGTTTCTTTTCTTTAAATCGTTCCTTTTACTTTCTTTTTTTTACTCGCCGACCACCGCTTCCTTTCTCTTCGACTGTAATTGGATATTCTCCGGGACACAGTCATTGGCCTTGTTCATCTCGTAGTTGATGGGAAAGATTCGATCTGAGGAATATGCACTTCGCAAAGAAAGAGATTCATTCTCGCAATATCCAGCGGCAAATTAATTCTCTTAATCATACTTCGGATACTAGTTTCGAGATGCAGTCAAGTCGATAAAAAACAGTTACGCATCTCCATCTCTAAGGCCATTAATTGAATGCTCCTTTCCCTTGCGGCAAAGCATTCCGAAGATCAATTACATCATGTTTTATTACGCCAAGTTATAAGAAGAATGCTTTGAACTGTTGCTTTTTCTTTCCCGTCGATTGATTTTTATTTCTTTTGCGAAACGAAGTTAATGAAGGTAAACGGTTTTTCCGGCATTTAATTAGCAGTCTCCACATATGTATGTTTTCTAGAATTGAAAAAAGTCAACAGAATGTTATTCGAGATTCCGTTCAGAGCTCTATAAGAAAGGGCACACTTAGCATGTGGGGAAAAAAATCAGTCCATGGGATAATTAATTTTTTACCCTCACAAAGCCGTACGCAAAAGTAATGGTTTACCAACCAACCGTCAAACAGGTCGGTCGCTTTCCTACCTTTCCCTAACCATGACCCGCAAAAAACCCACATCCATGTCGCACCCATACAATTCTCTTCAATGTTCCTCATCTCCGATTCTGTCTTTTTCTCTCTTTTCAACGCCAATGTCCCCTCAGTCATTTGACCTCGGAACGAGTCTTGTTCAGATAACGAACGCAGAACTCGTTCTCTGTGCGAAAGGTCCGTTCATTAAGCAGAGGAAGGCCCTTTAACGTTGGCTCGGTGGAGAAAAGCGGGATATCGAAAAGCAAGAGGAAGTTACGTTCCAAAAAGAAAGGACGGAAAAAGCAGCACGATGTCGGTCACCTGTGTCCCCTTACGCCCCTCAGGCTTTTTAGCACGCTGTTACTCTAGAGAATCTCCTTTAATTAATCAGTCGAATTCTCAATTAATCGCCCGAGGAAAACACTCTATCTTAGAAGTTATCAGGAGGCACAGGTGTTTTCTGTTTCTTTAAAAATAGAACTCATCTAAACAGGCGCTTTCAGTTTAGCTTATGAATCTGAAACAGAATTTTTCTCATAAAGTATAATATGCTCCTATCATAATAAATAAAACAGCTAATGGCGAGTATAAACATTTCATGACTCAATAACGCGAAAATTGTCGTTAACTCTCGTTATTTACCAAAAGAAAGAAATAAAATCAATATTCATGTATGCTCCATCCACTGAGAATCTATCACAGTTTTCTTTAAAATCTTTCGTTTTCTACGTTACGATTAAATAGTACAATTATCTATTATTATGTGAAAATTTTAATGTAAAAAGACACAACTAAAGCAGCATGTGAAACGATATAAAAAGTTATTTCCCAGTGATACTGAAAATAACGTGGCATGCGAAAAATCCTAGCAACATTGAGTTAAAACAACAGAATTATTAAATAAATATCTGTTATAGTTCTGTTAGGAATGACACTGCTTTATTCAGTACATGAATATTTGAAATAACTTGTTTTTATTCATACCTTTGAAAAAATAACAATCTATACAGTCAGTACATGTAAATGTTACTGACAAGCATTTATTCATTACCATGAAATCGAGGCTTTAGAAGCTGAAATATGCTACAAATATTGCATTAAAATTTACAGCATAGAGACTTCAAGCTACTATACTCAGGGAAGATGTACAGACAATTACTGATACTCCATGATACTACAGTTGCCACTGTAGTAGCATGGTATCCTATAGTATCTGTCGAAAGAAAATTGAAAAATTTAAGGTGCCGCGAATATATGCGAGAATTTATCTCCCTGGTTTTATACCATGTATGGCTGAAATTTTTATCCTTTTGCTTCGTGGAAGAAGCGGCAGAGAGCGAGTTGACACGGTCTATCGTGTTGTTAGGCCAAGTTCATTAGGGAATAACTTCCGAGCCGAGAATTTTATATCAACCCAAGAAAGGACGACGTACGTTAGATTACCTCCAGGTAGTTATCCTCACGATTTTCTCCTTTTTCTTGTCTTGAATGGGATTGCGGTTTCGTAAACCGGTCGGACCACTGGTATCGAGTAGTTTTTATAGTATTGGATCCAAGGAGTAACGTTGATGAAAATGTTTGTTGGTTAGGAGAGTACGCAATTACTCAGGGCAAGGTTTCTCAAGCAGGTGGAAGCTTGTTAAGTACGAACAGCAAGATTTTCCTGTAAGGTCTTCGTCCTACTCTCATGCAATTACCACATATATAAGACTTTGGAAGACACCTCGTAGAACCAAGAGGACGAAAAAAAATTCAGTTTTTCTAACAAAATAAATTTACTGCTAAATATAAAATAACATCGGCTGTATATTTTCATCGCTTCTAAATGGTTCTCTTAAAAAATCATTTATGGAATTCTAACTGCTAGGTTGAGATTACACTTAAAGTATTTAGCTTTTTAAATAAATTGATCGCGTTTTCGTCGTTGTTAATGACACTTAAATATGCGCACCTAATACATAATCAATTGACGCGATTTAAATTCGGTGGAGCAGTTTTATAAATACGATTCCTTAAGAAACACTCGTGTATTTTATTACTTTATACCCCAGTATCAAGGTGGAAATACGACCCAAATTTTCATTCAGACGGCGCTAATAATACTTCCTAAAGAACCAGACGCTCGAAGATTGTAAAGCAGGATGAAGTGGGATCCGGACGGGATCGTTATCATCGTGAGCTTTTTCATCTCATCCGCGCCTTTTCTTCCACAACACGTTCCGTATATGGACCGAACGAGAGCTATGTGATAGTTAAGCTCGGAAAAGGAATTCGACCCCAAGGCACACGCCTCTTCTCGATCGGAAGCTTTTTTCCTCTTTTCTCGTCAAATTCGTCCAACTCGCTCCGTAGCCTTTGTTTTTGTTCTTATGATTTTGTCAAATACCCAAACATCAATCCGAAGCATAACCAAATTATGCTCAGTTTTCCATAGCTCAACCCTGATAACATTTCCCATTCTTCGTTTCGATTCACTCTTAATAACTCTCAAACTTCCAATTTTTATGGAAGGCAACTTTTCTTTCTCCTTTTTTCATCTCTTCCAACTGCCTCTTCTGTTGCCTCTGCATGTTTTCTCTGACCCCTCGTTATATATATAAGAGAGATGGGCAGTTAATTTCGCTAATAAGGTATTCCGAGGTCCACTCGAGCTTTTGTGCCACTTTGTGGAGATGTTCTCGAGCCAAATAAAATTAAGATAATTGCCTCGTATAGTAGCCGGAGTTAAAGTTAGGCCTAATTTTAAGCGGCTGAGCATTAGATATATATTCTAAATTAATTAATATGATTCCTTCGGGAGTTAGAGAATAAATTTCCAAGTGGATGTGCTTGTTTTTGAGCACACTTGAGGTAGTAAATTTAAATTATTTCGTTGACATTGAAGGTAAGCGAAGAGAATAGGTAATAAACTGGTAGGTGCTTAAATATTGAAACAAAAGATTCCTTTGATCTCTTTAACAATATGTTAGCGGAAGAATATCGAGGAGTCTCCGTGAGAAATGAGAGGTCGTATAAAATACATGTTTTTATGAGAAGGGAAAGGAGAATGTTACGCCGTTATCATGTCAATTAAGATGATTTAAATAATCTATTCATAATTGCTAGGCCAATCATTAATGTAATACAAGTTTGAATTAAAATGAGAGGATATATCTTCAGCAGCATGATTAGTATCGTAATGGAACAATTTGAAATATACTTCTAAGTAAGTCCGAGTTTTCAAGTCTTAAGAAAATTTTCAAATCGCACCGTATGTGAGTAAATTGTTTCCCTTTCCATACAAATTCCACTTTGAGAGCTAAAAAAATCTGCCACAGTGAAAACGCGGCCACAAAACGTGCGCGTTGGTAATCAATGGGACGGATGGTGCGAAACGGAAACAAATGTTAACTTTTTTCGGCAACTCGTCGCAAAAACGCACGAGTATTGTAACGTAGTAACGCTTCTCTTCTGCAATCCCAACGACACCGTGATTTCGATTACAAAACGAAAATGGAAATACACACAAACAAGCGCGAGTGTGGGGATATCCTTGAAAAATAAAACAAAAATTCGTGGAAGGGCTTTGGGAAAGTTTAACCATACGTGCTCTTCTCGCTATAATCCGACTTCATCCACGTATTTTACATTTAGTCCCAGACTAAACAAGCGGGCTCGGCAGAAAATGAAATACCGTTATGAGAGAACACGGAATATGAGAGAGGGAGCGAGAGAAACGGAGTTGGGGAAAAACGAGGAAGGGGAAAATAAAAACGGAAGAAATTATGGAACACGGGCATGAAAAAAGGCAGTTGGGGGAATGAGGAAGAATGTCCACGTCATAAATTGAAGCCAGAGAGAGAGAGGTGGGTGGAGGGAGGAGGGAAACCTAATTTTAAAAATGCTTGTCCCTCTCCTTTTCTCTATCTCTCTCTCTTGTTGTTTCTTTTTCTATTTCTTCCTCTATCTTGCCCTCCCTCCGCAGCTCATGCGCCGCTCCGAAACAGAGAAAATAAAAATGAAAAATTTGATTATATGAAAAAGGAGCAGCGGAAAAAGGAAGATAACGACAGTCCTTTTGAAGTCGCAGAAATAAGCGTACGAAAAGGGTCTAGGAATAGAAGAACACCTATACAGAGGGAATTCCGAGGGGGAATAATTTTTGCCCAGACGTGTTTATTAAAGGGAGCGAAATTTAGGTCCTGTCCCGAAGGGATCTATTCCTTATTTTTTTTTCGTTAGAGTTTTCTAAATAATTTAAAAGTTACGTTAGACGGTTCCGAATTCGCGAGAGAGATGTCATTCGAATGAAATAAGGCCCGTAAAAAGAAGTAATTCAGCGCTCGGATGAAGCGGAAATAAACATTCTCGTTGTTTGAACTTGCACACGAGAGCTACGATTTAAACTCTCTCTCTGCTAGAAGTAATTATAAATTCATGTTTTTTTAATGAAAATTAATAAAATATGTGAAATTATGACGAGCATAACGGATGAAGCGCATTTGTGAGATGTTCCGACGTTTCAAAAGATGCAAAATTATGACGCTCAGAAATAGTCAAGGCTGTCCATTAAAAGTTGAGAACGTAGAAATAGGTTTATGATAATAGCATCTTGCGCTCTATAATTCATAAGCTCTCTCATTTACCGCGCGAGTATAAGCTGCGTATAAATTTAGAATTAAATTATCACATTGGCAGAATCTTTTTCGGAGAGCTCTGTTGATCAGAAAAAGATGGAATGAAAACAGAAGAATTATTTATCATTATTAAACGGATTAAATATGCAAAGTAATCTCATGGTATCAATAAGTAATTAAAAGTAATATATTCTAAATTTCAGGTGCATATGCCATTATTGGAAGTTGGGTAGCGTATTCTTCAGATTCGTATTTATAATCAATATTCCACGTTAATTACCGAGTTTTCAATCATTTTTGCGGACCATGCAATTTAAATTAATTGATTGGATGTATAAAAAGTAAAATTCTTTTGCTCAAGCTCTTCTGGATATTGGATCAGATCGTGTCCACTTATTTATTCAAACACGATTTTAAAATTGTGAGTAGAACCAGAAATCCACACAAATATACCCAAATTACAGGAATGAATTCTACATAGTCTTTGAGTATACCACTAATATCTACAAAAAATACGGAAAATGTAACCTTTATGGAGACTATATATAAAAAGGACCGATGACTTTCAATCTACTATAAAAATTAACGAGTGCGGAAACAAGAGATTCCATTTTTGAATTTAATTGGACATTCTAAATTTTTTGAAGTCTCCTAAAATTAGAACTTTGGACAATTTATGGCTTACTACGGAGATCAGGCGTATTGATCTACTGCCAACGAGAGGGAGGACGAGTTAAGCTCTAAACCTGGAGATGCTTGGGTAACGAGAAATCCTGAGTGGCAATCCAGCATCCCATGGTACGCTACAGAGTCCAAATAGTTGCGGGATGAAATATCCCATGTCCAGGATGGGTTCCGCATGCATGGAAGAGCTGGAATGTCGTGGCTCATGATCGACGGAGGGCAAAGGGATGGGAGGTGAATTCCAATCAAATGAGAGGGTGCGAGAGACGGGACCTGATTGGCTCCCAATTAGTATTGACCTCGGATTGAGAGCACTCGTCAGAATGATATAATTCAGACCTGGAATTCGTAAGGGCCGCTTTAAGTGGGCCTTTTTCATACGTTCGACGTCTCTAATTAACGTGAATTTTCTTAATTTTTGCACTTCATTAATCCCAGAGGAGCTAAAGATTTGGAAAGATTGAAGAATGATCTCAAATTATTCGGACCGTTACTTCCTTGCGAGGATTTTGATTAGTCAATTCGTAAATTTAATTTTAAAACATTGATTGGGCATAGTTATAATCTGTTCCGAGGAATCATGAAAACAAAGAACCCATTTAAGAGAAAGAATATTCGTGATATTTATAAATATTTATATGATTTTTTCTTGAGCTGATATTGTTTATATCTTGTGGGAGTAGTCAGGTATTATCCTCAAGTTTTCCGTGAAATTCCCACCCCATTGGAGTAGATTTTCCTTTAACTGAACATAAATTGCCGATGCAAAAATTTGGATTAACTGCATAAGAAAACTCACGTTTAACTTAATAACCAAAGAGTAGGAATAACACTGTGAAAGAGCTCCTTACTTTCGCTATAACTTACATACTTCATAAAACATGAAATTAGAGTATCTAAATATAATTGGCACATAAGAACACATCATTCTTTATCTTCCTTAGAAACCATGGAATAATAATTTCAAAGACATACCAAGTCTTTGGTATTAATCTTCTATCACCATGACTTTACCATTAACAGTTTCTAAGTATTTTTCATATACCAACCCTTATATGGACTCTTAAGTATGTTAATGATAAGTTCGAACTGCTTACTTAATATATATATACTTATATAATATTTGCCATTGCTGTTTTGATAACACGCATTCGGAAAGTTAGACATTTTAATGTGTTAAATTTTCAAGTTCATATATTTATTTACCAGAAATTTTTGAGGAAAATCGCAAAATCCCAGCATATTACAGCCAACGATTCAGAATTGCCCTACTTGCTTCAAAACTATTCCAAAAAATCCATTAATAACGCCTGAGAGCATACTCATTCCCCTCATAATCTTGACTGGAACCGTCGCTACTTGAAAAGGTTAACGGAGGAATTTTGCTGAGAAGCCGGAGCTAGCGATCAGGGTCTCACACAAGATGGCAAAGGACCATCCCTTCCACATCAGTGGATGCAGGGTTTGGCCTTCGAAGGAAAGAGATAGAGAGAGAGTGCTTCGCAACAGGATTTGCGTTCTCCAGTGAGTTGTGATTAGTTTGGACTTCCCAAGAGATCTCTCTCTCTCTCCCTTATCTCCTTTCCTTCTTTCGAGCAGCCTTCCAATTCCTCTCCTTGCAAGCGCAGACAGATCGGTCCTCTTAATATCTCTGGTTTTGAGAATGGACTTCTCGCTCTCCTACTATTCCTGAATTCGCCCACGACAGCTTAAATCTCCGTCGGAATTCTTCGATGAAAGGAAATGGATGCGTGATGGCCACATTTTCTCGCTGAGATGACCGTTTGCTGACGTTTCTTTGAAGGTATTCCAACAGAGGAAACTTAAATAAGACGAAGCTTCCGTGATTATAATTCTCTCTTTCAAACGTAGACCGAAAGTGAGACCGTATTTCCCGCCGGAAATGCCGTGGTTCTTTTTGAGAGGATGGAGTCTTCATGAACAGAGAGGAAAATAAATGAACGGAGAAAGTAGTTGTTTTGTTATCTTACGTCATATGATTAAAATTATAGAAAGATGATGCTTATACGAAATGTAAATAGAATATAGAACGGTAACATTGATTATAAAGCGTGAATAAATTTTAGTCTATGAGCAACAAATAGCTAAAATGAGGTGATTTGTAATCAGAATTAATTCTAGTTAACCTTGAAATAGAAGAATTTCCTCTATTTTCTTTTTTTACGGTTGAAGAGCTGAGAATAACATCCAATTGAAGTGATCCGTAGTCGCTTTTCTTACATGGCTATTTACCGTTAGTTTATCTTTGCAGATATGTATTTTAAGCTCAACGATTATATTAAAACAATTTAAGCCACAAAATAATATTAACGTATGATGCTTTCCTAGGTTACCATTTTCTGCTCTCAATGTATTGACCTTTTTAGGGTGTGAATCAATTAAAAGGTGTTTAACGTTTCACTACGATAAAGATAAGTATAAGACAAGAGTAAAATTGAGTGTAAGTAAGTTTAGTAAGAGTGTAGTAAGTCTAAGTGTGTAACTTAATCCTTAAAAGATAAATTTATCATGATTAAGCTCAAACTAAAATGTCCTTGTTGCAAATATATAATACAGAAAATTCACATTTCAGTATTACCAAACGTGGAATGTATAAGTCGTTAACGGTTGGAACCAATGTTGTGCATAACTCAACCGTTAGTGCTCTCGGTTAACATTTGCTAGCAGTTATATATAAGCCTTTTTACTGTGGATTTGGTTAACCGATGTAATCTAAAGCCAAAAAAAAAAAAGATTCACCCATCCATTTCAGTCGTATTGATGGCTTCCTCCTTAGCATGTTAAAAAATTGCGCGTAACCTTTTTGGCATCTTTCCATTCACAGCAGCGAGACGCTTCACGAACATCGATATATCATAATATTTACTTCCACCTGTTTTTTCCAGGAAGAAATATCAAGTCTTCTTTTATTTCTTACGTTCGCATCTTTCATATGTGTAATGCTTAATATAACCAGGCATCCTTTAAACGAAAGTGATTGATACTCTCGCCGCCGGCCCATCGAAGTCGCAAAAAACTACTTGACGTAGTAATTTACGCTCTGAAGCTTGACGCGCATCCCAAGGAAGTTTATTTTCCTCCCCCGTTTGCTTTTCTTATTTTTCTTCCTATCTAATCACATTTATTCTCATGAACTACCAAGTCTCTCTGCTGCGGATGGTAATTTATTTCGTTATCTACAAGCCGTGAAACTGACACATCTCCGAGATAGTACACGTACACCGTCTTTTAAGGACTATGGTTTTCACACGGATTTCATTTTACATTTAGTGGTTACCTATTTATCTGTCTTAAGCCAGCGTGCCAGCATATGTGCAATGTATTCAATTATATTTTCTGTTCGTTATTATCGCTCACCTTTGTTAGAGTTTCTGCTCTCTCCGGTAACGCTAGCTTTATGTCGATTCTATGGTAAACGGCTAAGATTTTATAATCTGTCTTCCATTTAACGAGAAGACTTGTTAAACTATTTCCCCGGCCGAACTAATCTCTGATTGAACTTTGGCCAAGGATTTCTAATCTGTGACAGAGGTTATTTTAACATTCCTTATTGTTCGGCTTTTGTAGAAACGCATTGGTTATTACTTTTTGAGTAAAGAAGTGCACCTTCCTTCCTTGTCTTTCGATAATCTTCAGTCCGATAAATAGCAATATCTCTAAGCAAACAACAAAGAAAACAACGAAATTAGTGAGGAAACTTAGGAACCGGAGTGTGGCATACTAGGAAAGTGGAGTGATATAGTTTACCCTTGTTATGCCTAGAGCGAAACTTATTTTAGATGAGACCTAGCTGATACGTGCATAACCTTCTCATTCATCAAAATAGCAATACGTTCAACATATCCAAGAATTTTAAAAATGAGCAGTAATGTTAGCAATATTAGTAATAATTAAAAAAATAAATCCACAGATCCTTATATTCATTTGAAATTATTTGAATGCGGGTAACCATTTTCGAAGGAAAGTAAATTCAAAATGTACGATAGGCGCCGCTGCTTTTACGTTTATCGCTTTATTTCAATATTTACATCTTAGTATGGTTTGTAGATGTCAAGGGGATCATTCTTTTGCGATGAAGATCATAAAAATTGAGACCAATGGAAAATATTTTCGGGATACCTCGGAACGATTAAAACTTCTTAAATTTCTTAGTTTATAACAGTTCATCATTGTTTTATTTATTCATCGTCTCTATCATATCATCGAATCCATTTTGTCGATTATTTCTCTCTGTTATGATTGTTGTAATATTAAGAATCTTTGCTCGTACTCTCTTTCCGTCTTCAATTATGAGTGAAGGAATATTTTCCATTTTTCCTGCGACTCCAGTTCATTGATGCGTCACAGTATGGAACGGCATGGGGATATGTGTGGCGGTAGGATGGCAAAGCAGAGAGATATAGAATAGTGAGAGGGTATGATTTATGCAGTGGCCAATGACGGCACTTCTGTCCTCTCGGCGCGCTTGGCACGGAGCTACGTTAATATCCACGGGTCGTCATGGATAATATTAATCTGCGAGTTTGTGGGGTTTGAGGGGAATTCAGGACTTAAGCCAGCCGCAGGGTGGTTCTAGAGGTAGGAAGAAGTAGGCCCACTCTCACATAGGTAGGGACCGGTGATTAAATATCGATGTTAGCAGGTTACTATTTGGCCGTTCTCGCAGATTAGGTCACGGTATAGAGGCGATCCCTATTTGCAAGACGAAATCAATATGCTCACTTCGGTAAAACAGGATACGATGGACCTTTGCTTTTGACATAAGGGCTGAGGAATTAATGTACGGTGATATTGCTAGCCAAAAGCAATGAAATGGAAATTTTTACGTGGCCCAAGTGCGATATAAAATCAGTTCTCAAGGGAAACCGGATATGATAAGTAGGAAATTCGAGTTCGAGTCCCGGTTCTCTCAGACGTATTTCATGTCCATTTTTCTTTGGGAATTTCCTAAGACTCTTCGCGTATAAAGTCACCTTTTACCTTTTTACATGCATAACCACTTTTTAGTAGCTCATTCATATACAAACTAACACTAAAAACTTCTGAACTAAGGAATGTAAAAGTTTCTAGTATTCTTTATTCTAGTGCAGAGAAAACGTTGAACTTTTTTAATCTCATCCCTACTCTGCTCCAATCGGTTTAATTTTACGCATCAAGAAATAAATTTGATCGAGGGAAGGATACAGCCAAAATTAAATCCCATGTCATTAAAGAAAATTTGTTTTTGGTCGAAATTAATATAAATGTTTCTATTTGATTCCGAGAGTGTTTTTCATTTCGAAGCTATCGAACGGATATTGCAGTTGTTTGCAAGCTTCTATTCAATCCACGAATCCCACCACTTAAATAGGAAGTCTCGCTTGATTGGAATCGGCAAAAATCTGAAATTAAAACGAGCGTTTTTTTCCGCTTCTCCGTTCCGAAATGGCTGCGGCGGGTATCTGGCAATATGCCCACAAACATTCGGGTTACGTTACCATTTATGAAATTTTTCTACAGCTCCGTCCTTTGATTTTCTACGGCGGAAATATTTATCAGCATTCATTGTAATTGAAGTTTCTGAAAAATAATTAAAACTCGCTTCAATTAAACTGGAAAGCTTTTCAAATGTTACTGCATTCCAGCACCTTTTCGAATAACGCTACATTCCACCGTTCTATGGAAAGCGAGTTTTTATTTTTAAATTAATTGTACAGGAGAATATAGCGGAGATATGTTCAAAAATTTTGTTTGCGTTCAATTAGTATCAGCTTTTTTTAAGTTTGGTTAGCATTTTTAAATAAATACCCTGAGTGGAATAATTTTATCATCATTTACACCATTTAGTTTGTGATTCTATTCAATGCTGTTTATTTTTATTATGGTTTAATCTGCTTTCTTTTAAAATTAGTAAACTATCTGTTGGTTTTGCAGGATTTCACAACATCCTTTTTGGAGTTACTTTCCTGCTGTGGTGTCTTCTTTAAGTGCGAACATAGGCCTTTAAACCTGCAAAGTTGTTTTCTTTTTTATTTTAAGTGCTTTATTTTAAATTTCATATGACGAATGGTTAATTTTAAAAACAGACTCATAAGTCTCAATTTCGCCCCGATAGAAATCATTTCATTGTCATCATTACCATTATTTTTGTCTGTTTCAATTTTTTTAAATTATAAATTGCAGCATAATTTTCTGAATCATTGATTACGCATGTCATCATGATAAAACTATGAACACTGATAAATTTTTCGTCTTTATAAGATTTGCACTTAAAATATGGTCTTTTCCTTATTGAAATTTTAGTTGAAAGGCATCAGCTACGTAAGTTTCCTTTGGTAATCTCGCAAAACAAATCGCTGGCACTCAATTCCTGAGGATCTGGCAGTTATAAATAAAAGGAGACACATTATTGATAAGGGTTTTTTTTGCTGCCGCACCCTAAGACCCTCAAGGAATTCTAGAAAGTCAACCACCGTGAAAACGAGTGCTAGACAACAAGCGCCCCCTTTCATTAATAATGGCGACCCGTCAGCAAAAGGGGAACAAAATCAAGATGAGCTAAAGGAAGGAAATAGCAGACGATGGCGTTGGGATGGTTGATAGAGTTGCGTGGGTGGAAAACGCTGAAAAACCACGGATATAGTACGCGCTATCCTGTCTCTAACCCCTTCCATCACCCAAATTTTTTCTCCGACAACCCTTTCACGACATTCCCCTTACGTGAAGATTCCTTACCCTTAAGGCCTCCATCCATCCACTGCCATTACGGTCATCAATCCCACTCCCAAATTCACTCCCCCACATATACCTTCATACGAGAGCTTCCAGCCCCTATTTTCTCTTTTTTTTCATCCCCTGTGTCGATGTCTAGAATCCTTCCTCACTCTGCCTCCTACGATAACTCTCGATTCTCTCTCCCTAGCGTAGTTTTTCCACATCGCAATCTTCCCCAAGGGGCCTCCTGGCTGGATATCCTTCGACCCTCCCTCACTTGATGGGTGGAATCAATTCCCTTGTGATAAATCTCTCTCCCACCTCTCTTAATCTTAGGAGGCTGCGGTGATGGAAGGGGTAGTGGCATAAGGAAGATGCTGCGAGACCTTCTTGATACGTCATATTACAGAGCGAGGAAGATATGGGAAGACAAAGGGAAGATAAAGGGTTAGCGGATGTAGATGAAGTGAACAGCTTCATGAAATTCGCATCCCAGTATTAAAGATTCTTATCTCCTTACCTTAAGGGGGCAAATGCCTTCTCTAGAAGAAATATAGGCAATTTTATGTTGATTAGTTGATTCAAACGGCATTTCAGCTCCTGTTTCCTTATGATCTTCAGCCTTTTCGCTGTATTGGGACGAAAAGAAAAAAGTCACAAATATTTCGAGTACGTATACAAAATATTTCCATTACGATAACCATAAAAATCACATCGTGTCATATCAAGTCTCGATAATTAGCCTAAAAATATTAATTCTTTCTCCATGCTTTCTTACGGAAAAGGAACTAAGTGTGTGCTCAAAATTTCCCTTGTAAATATAGGTGCGAATTAATTTATATGCCTCGATTAGAAAAGCTGAGAAAGAATTCTTTCAGTTTTCCTGGGACTTTGGCACAAAAGCTGCCGAGTTAATATCTGAAACTCTCCGAAGACAAAGACCTTGAGTGGAAAGAAGTGATGTCTGGTCCACGAAGAGGAGGAGCAGGAAGATTGAAACTATAATAAATGGTCCTTTTGGTAGCACCAGATGCGCTCCTTTCCCAAGGATCCAAATTAATCAAAGGGGTTTCCTTTCCTCAGGAATAAGAAACGTTACGAATTATTTAAAGAAGAACCTTACGAATTATTTAAATACAAAGGATATTGTTACATCGTCTCTCCTACTTCTTTTCTAAAGAATGTTGTCTCTTAGTCTGAAATTTCGGTGAAGTGAAAATATAAGGATGTAGTGAAAATCCTCTTTCGGTCCTTTTAATGATTTTCCTTCTTCTACATGGCGAATACGACATTTTAGAACTTCCGTGAGTCAATACATAATTACTGTCGCATTCCGTTGTTGGTGATTTTAATAATTTCCCCGTCTCCTCGTTGGCGACCATGACTCAATCTCCTAACTTTGATTAAAGTCCCCATAACCGGATAAAATAACGTACTTCAGCACATTTTTATTGCTCCTTTAAACAAACCAAGCGTCAGGAGCAGAGTGACGGCGGGCGGCCTACTCTGCCCCCGACACCCGCCCCTTGTTACGTATGCAACACAATTAACGCAGCCCTTAGTTCTCGCATCAGGGGTTTCCTTAGCCTGCCGCGGACATTGGAAAGAGCGCTCGCAGTGTGGGCGTTCGGGTCAAGGTGTCAGGCGGTGGGATGAGGGCAAAAAGGGAAGTCACTGAGGCGTTTAAGAGTAGTTGTGTTGAAGGAGGAAGTTGGGTGTTTTGTTGCAGGACATATAAATCCCTAATGAAACCCATGGAGAACAAGACCTTCCATGTTGAAACCTTAAGGAAGCTGCAAAAGTAACTGGTAACAAAAATGTCTAACTTATATAAGTGGGATTTCTGGGGTAATCTAGTATATCAGATAAACATATAAGGCATTTAATCAAATTAATATGTAAAGGAATATAAAAGTATTACATTCGGAGTCTAACTTTCAGTATACTAGCCGAGGAAAATACGATTTTACGCATAGAAATATTTCCAGCATTAGTTACCCAATTACTTGAAAGTAAAGAATAATTTGGATTCTGCATCGCTTGGTTCCGATAGTGCTTTTTGGTTTCAGAAAACTCATGTAATAATTCACGTATATTTTAAGCTCTCCGATGGATTTAAATGCAATATACCTAGCAGCAAGAAGCAGCAAGATTTCTGATTGACACTCAATATTTTATATACGTAGAGCGTCAGAACTTCATTTTAACTTTATCCCATTTCTCGTTTCTACCTGCCGATCTTGCATCCATTTCCAATATACACTAGTGATAGTAAGATCTATTTCTAATTTTAAGTAAGTCAATGTATCTGAATCTCAAAATTCGTTTCTGTTAGCGATATTAAATCCTGAATGATGAAATTCAGCAAGGATTAACGAAATATTTTGTACTCTTCCTCAGGATACGAACAGAGAGTAACGGCGGCGCGTGGTGTCCGAAGCAGCAGGTCACTAAAGAGCCGAAGGAATGGCTGGAGATCGACCTGCATTCAGTGCACGTCCTCACGGCTGCAGAGACTCAGGGTCGATTCGGCAATGGTCAAGGACAGGAATTCGCCGAAGCTTATCTTCTGGAGTATTGGAGACCCAGAGTTGGAAAATGGGTGCGATATCGGGACATCAAAGGAGAAGAGGTAAGCACTCTATTTATTTTAAAAATATATGCTAGATAAAATTTGTAAAAATAAAATATAACTCAAATAAAGTTTGGGAGGAAAATTCCTTGACGAATTTTGTTTAACTTTGTACGGATTTCGCGTTTAAACTTAAAGAGAAATGTATATTTTACGTGTTACAGTTCATTATAAACAGTATAGTTTCGATTGCATCACAATTTTCATACATATAAATAAATGTTACATTTATCTTCGCTTCTTATTTGAATATTTAAAAGTTTTCCGGTGCACTGAGAAAGAGCGCTATATTCAATTTTTTCTGGTCCGTAATCCTTTTCCCTTTCGATGTTATATCATGGATATTTTATTTTAACTTAAAAGGAAGATGATTGAATGCGACTGATATAGAAACTAGGTCAAAGGTTCGAAGCATTTTATTTAGTTGTGATTTTTGTAAGAACTCTAGTGAATAGTATTTGAAGATATATATTTTCTCCAAGCTTTCATGAACATTTGCTCATGCTAAAGGAATTACACGAATTCCATCAGGCGTCAATTCTCTTTGAAGTCTTTCCCCCTTTTTCCAACGTGATTAGGAGTACACGGCATGTTTTTCTCGGATACGCCATCGTTAGCAATAAATGTAATTCATATAACGTTGATCGTGACTTCGATAAATTAAGTTCCGTCAAAAGGACTTCATTCTCGAATATTTCGTTTCCAGTTCAGTTGATTAATCCTTTCCGATGTTTCCTATTCGAATAATTCTTTTATTGCGTCTCCTCTGTGTGGGGTATCTATCCGAACCGAGTCCGCAGAAAATTGTGATCGCTTCGTCGCATTTCAACCACATTTGTATCTGAAGAACCCTTGGAGAGCCCCGAACCCTGCTCTTGCCCTTGACTCTCTTAACAACGCCCAAATAACCACTTCAGACAACTTCCCCGCTCTCTCTTTCCTCATCCTCTCCGCCGTCCACCAATATACACGAATTTCATTAGTTTCAATCTCCGAGAGGTCGAAAATGGAGGCAAGAATGCAGAAAGGAAAGGAAACTGGGAATGAGGTTTCTTTGTGCCACTCCCGAAATTTCCTGGAATTCTCGAGTAGTTATTCAACGACCGTTTCCATATTCCTCCTATATTAAAATTGAATTATTCCGCTAAGTAATCCTGTCTGAATCGAGCAGCTCGTTTAGATGAGTTCCGCCGTATTCTAATTATAAGGGGAAGCTCATTGAAATCGAGGGAAACGTAACTTATCGGAAAACATCGCCTTATATATATTTTCGGGAAGAAAAAAGTTAATCCATTCATCTTTTGGATCGAATAGTGGCCGGGATGAAAGTGACAGGCGATGAATATTTTTCTGAGCGTGAAAAAGAAGGAAATCGGTTTAGTGGGAATAAAATTAGCGACGCGCGCGGTTAATTCGGGAGCGCCCTCGAAGGAATAGCGATAACCCGAGAGGTCCGAAAACGTGAAGAGGCTTTCAGGAACAGCCACTGAATTTAGGGAAAACCTCCGAACTCTAATTTGGTTGCCAGGGAAACGTACTGGGCGCAGACCTGTCGTCGCCGAACTCTGCCGATGACCAGCGGCAGACAAGTAGTCCGTTAAAGGAAAAGCCCTCGTCACGCGATGAACTTGCACCGTTTTTCCTTTGGAGGCCGAGGATATCGATTCTCTCATATTCTGCCTCCCCTCGTAAATTGATTGCAAGCAGAGCAGGTCTATGGAAAAGGATTGGAAGAAGAATATGGTTTTAATGCGTGAATGGTGATTCGAATGAAAGGAAATAATTAACGCAGTCGTAGAGAAGAAGAATTAAATCTATGGTTTTTTTAGAGATATTGTTGGTCGCGAGAAGATAAAAGACGCACAACGCAACAGTATTCAAGAAAGTAAACATTATTTGAAACCTTTCTTCTATTTGAGTTCTATCAACCCCTAAAATGTCTCCCATTACGCTATACGTCATGTGGTAATTTAATAGTTCCAAAAGCTTTCACCCAAGGTTCACTAGACTCCATTGCATTAGTTTTCATTATATGAGGTTTTCCCATGTACATTGAAATCGTTATATATAGCATAGAAATTTTACCCTCAAACGAGGGGTAAGGGTAAAATTTTCGGTAGCGAAGGATGTTTGAAAGTTCGATTACTTGTCAATTTTTGCAATATTATCGATTTATAATCGATTTTGCGATCAGTATGGAGGGATATTTTCATCCTTCTCATAGAACAGTTCGAAATTATTCTTATCATTTAAGAGAATTTGCCAACGAAAATTAGAAAAACAAAACTTTCCTTGACAAAAATATTACTTAGTAATTTCTTAGTATATAATGGTGGAATTTGATGGCATATTACCTCACATTCATATCCGAAAGTAGATTTACTTGCGACAATCTGTAAAAGAATATCCATAGAATGAGAATAATTGCTATAAGCAAATAAACTCAGAGCTATAGCCAGATACGGCCGTAGTTGAGTATTATCAACCATAAGAATCACTATTACCATAGTAAGTCGATTATAAGGCATACGGTGATTAAAGACGATGCAAAATCTAATTATATTTGGAGATACTGCGGTATCTACATGGATATGATTGAAACGGCTTAAACAATTTAAGATAAATATTTGAAAGTTTGGCGTCAATAATTGCCCCGCGAAGAAGCAATTAGCCAGTGTTAGCTATTAACGTTGTTTTGTGATAAATATGGTAAATGATCAAAAATTCTCGATGCCCGAATTTATTAGTCGACAAAACAAAACGCACAAATTTGTAGAGAGAGCTTTTTCCTCGCCGTCTGATTTGTTTACCGTCCGCTAAATAATTCCTCGTCACGAAGTCATATGCAAAGCTAGGGCGGTGACGCAAAATTTTTAATAGCTTGCCAATATTTAATTAAGTTTTTGACGAGGATTAATTAATGAATTTTAACGGCGCCGTTATTTTCCCCTTTTCGCAAATTTCGGGAACGTTATTAGAACGCTCGAAAATTTAATGTACACAAGGACTCACAAAAAGCTACTCGAAGGTAAATATTTGGGATGAAAATGTTATCGTTCCTCTTTCAAAGAGTCATAAATTGCTGAAAGCGAAGGGACACGAAATATCCTGTTTTTTATGATAAAATATACATGTCTGGAACACATGACAATGGATCGCGACAATAAGGCACCTCAAAAAGGGCCGCCATCAAACATCAACATTCCCCACGCAGCGCTTAAGCGACGCAATCCGCACTCATCCCACTTCGTACCCCACCTTATTTCCCCTGGATACATCAATATTTCACTCTCTCTCCTATTCTAAGGGAGCAAATCGGGAATCGAATGTAGGCGGGGTCGACAAAGTAATAGGAATAATTTGTCATCCACTTTATTTCAACCCTCTTCCGCCACACACTCCACCGTTTACCACCCCTTTAACCTCCCACCATCTATCCTCACCCCCACCAAATAACCAACCACTTTTTTTCCTAGTCTCTTCTCATACTCCCTGCCATAGTCTGCGTTACGCTCCATCGCAGCCCACCTTCGATTATTTCTTTCTCATTCCTCATATATAAATGTTTCCATCCCATCTGTTCTACCCTTCCCTCCATTTTCCACTCTCTCCTGTCGGGAGCGCCTAGCAGCGCCGCGGGTGGCCGTTTTGGGCGGTTACGAATAACAAGTGTTCCATCGGCGTTATGAAAATGAGATTTGTATCGATGGTAAACGTAAGGGAACCTAGTCTAAACTGAGGGAAAAAATGCCTTAAAGATATGTTGGGGATCGGTTTTGTTTCCATTCTGTGCTAAGGTTTACGGGAAGGAGGCGTTTTTCTCGGAAATAAATACGAATATAGTCACCGATGAATGCGCGTTTCCTGGAAGAGTTAATTTTGTCGACATCATGCCAAATTGAACGGGATTTCTCATCTAATCTGACGCAATATGGAGGGCTTTAGTGCGCCTTTTTTCGTACGTTATTTCAATAGAAACGTTATCAACGCAACTTCGAAACTTTCATAGAGTTTTTAAGCATTCCCTAGATAAGTACATGGAAGGAAAACCTTCGGTATTTTCTGGTTAGCAGTATAATTATAAGGCAACAAAATTTTTCTCACGTACTAAATGAATACCCACCGTCTTAGATTTGAAGTTCGTTGCTTGAATTAGCTCGGAGCAAATCTTTCTTTTCACGAATAATTTAGGCGGACTTGCAAGTGCTACGGAGGGTTTACTTTAGCTTTAGCGAAAGCTTCTTTACGGTAAGAGTGAGGGATGGGCTTAGGGGAAGCCGAGTAGTAATCAATACGAAGTCTGAGAGTGGAATACACCTTAGGGGGTGGAAGAAAAGGAAGGGGAATCACGAAACCGAGGCTAGAGGTCGTGGAAATCGAAAACAATGGCTTAACCATTTGTCTCTCCGTTCCAAGTACGTCCCCTTATACAACTCCGGATCCACTCTAAGACCACAGGTTGGACCAGACGCAATCGTGATTTACGATCGGAATATATATGTTTACGTCTGCAATGTTTCAACATATTTGTCTTTTATCACAACAAAAATGCCTTTTTGTGCCGTGAAGATAAGCCAATATGTACATGTAAATGCTCATAATCATCGTAAAATCAGCATAGTATATCAATTTATACTGTTAAGTATTCTTTCTTGAATAAAATATTTCTTTCTATGCTATACTTATTAGAGGAGTGAAATATTTTGTTTTGTTCAGAAGGAGGTTGGGAAAGTGTTCTCAGCTTTGTTAGGTACTACTTAAGTTTTTACTACCTTTATTTAAATGTTACGGAGCGTTTCATTTGACCTCCCTTTTTCAGTTAATATTTCTAGCTCGTAAATTTTAAATACAACAACACCAAGATTTCCGCGAATGCTTAATTTAACGAATAAATCGAGTGTTAACCGTCAATTTTTTTCTGTTTCTACGGTGAGCAAAATTTTGTCTTTTGAAGATAGGAAATAAATCGAATGCGGATACCAGTATTAACAAAGACAAGTTAAAAAAGTAATCTTAAAACAATATAAATCCAAAGAAATTAAAGAATATTGAAAATACTGTCCTTAAATGTTCAACGATTCTTCTGATTTTCCTTAATGACTGCTTAATGAATAAAGAAGTCCTAAAATTCAGAATTAGCTTATTGACATTGATATGCAAATTATTTTCCGAGGAATTGATGGTACCATATTCGATAGACACCGACGAATCTAACGTTCTCATTTAAAACAAGGTAACATAATTTTTGAATGCTGGTGAGTCTTAGTAGTATATTAGAAATCGATAAAAGAAGACCAGTAGCCGGAAAATTGTTAATTGCGATCCAGCGGAGAAGCAACCTCATTTTCGGCAGGAAAATTACTTCCATTCTATCAAAAATATCCTTCCATTTATACTCCCTTCCATCCTCGGAGGTAATTTGGGGATGTTAAAAACAATCCATCATTTACCGAAAGCAGGAACTGATACATCCGCGAGATTCAGACTTTGGCCATGTAGCATTCCCTTTGGAGAAGAAATAGGAAACGTCGATCAAAGCATGACTGAGACAGCGGAAGGTGGGCGTGGGTATGGGATAATGTGATTTGGACGCGTGGGAAGGAGAGGGGCTGCCGTCCAGCTCTAAATATATATCGATCACTCCGATTTCCTGCCCCTTCCACGCTCGCCACCCGCAACACTCCTTCATGCCCCTATTTACGATGAGCTTACTTACTAAATTATCAGCCGTCATTAATATATACCGCATTTTTACATTTAATATACTGTGCAAATAATTTCTGCGAGGAATAGGAAACACGCGTTGCGGCCTTAACTGTATGGGTATATACTAATGAGATTTGGTTTCATCAACCGCAATTAAGTGCTGACACGGTGTTGCATTCTCCCATTCCGCATCTAAATAATATAGGAATTTCTCGATGAAAATCATCTTTAATCTTTCTTCGTCACAGTTTTTCTTTGATCTTTCTTATGTAGGCCCTGTGTTTAGTGTACCTTTAACGCAAACTATCATAACTGATAATTATTGAGGTAGGGTGACTAAAAATGGTGAAATAGTATTTCCTAGTAATCACCATTATGATCAATGAGCTATAATGATCTTTTAATTGGTATAAAATGTATTAATATCTTTTACGATTCTACAAGCAAATTGCCTGAGAGGTACGTTTAAATGAGCATTCATCTTCTCTGATATCTGAATTGAATTATAGGATCCAAATTATAATTAATCATCATATCTCACTGTTTAAAATATCAAGAATTTTAACGAAAAGTTATACGTATATTTACTCGGTATTTTTGGTAGTGACTATTTGGATTTTAGAAAATTAAGATCGTTTTTATTTCTTGACCAAGTAAAGAATAAAAAAGAGAAAAACTTATACACTTCCACAAAGTTAAAATTAGAATCACACGACTTTTCATCACGTTTGACCATCCTCGGGTGAGTAAACGGATAACATATAGATATTAATAATAAAGGAAGAGGAAGGGGTTAGAATTATAGAATTACTGATGAATGGAGACTATTTGAATTTTAGGTTTGCAAACGTTCGAACATGCCAATCAAACGATAACTTTACGGGAGAAAGAAATTCGAAAATTCGAATGAAATTGGCTTCAAGTGGAAAGAACGGGAAAGTCTGAGCTCCTTGATCAACGTACGAGGGAAATTTCTCAAGTAAAGAGCGATTTACGTCGAGCAAGTTTTCCGAAGGTTTTGCCCAGAGGATTTATCCGTCAAGAAACAGGCCACCTCAAGGGATTTAAACACAAGAATATAAAACGATCGATAAAGAACTCAAGAGAGCCATTAAAAGTGCCCGAAACTCAGCCATCCACTCTTGAAAACCGCACTTTGCTCGTATACCATGCATCTCCACCTCTTTTTCTACTCTCTCCGCGAATTTTATTCTCTCTATATCCTCTCCCTCATTATTTTCATCGCCCAAACTTCTCTGAACGTGCCCATAAAAGGCCACGCGTGAGGTTGTTCGCGCGAAACCTTCATTTCTCTTTCTCTCTCTCCAAACACCAAATACGCTTCCTTTTCATTGAAACGGACTTATCACACGGAGTTCGAAAACGCACCTAACTCTCTCCCGCCGACATTACACGCGCCCACAAAAACATTTTGGGCTGGAAAAGCATAACGAGGGAGACTAAAACATCGCGTAAGAGCGATGACAATATTTGGTGCCACTCATTTCGCTAGAATAATCTTGCCAAGGCTGTTATTCCTTCGAGATAAACCCCCTCTTTCCCGCTCTCGCTCCATTCCGAGTGTGCAAATTACAGCCCTGTGATCTCCCTCGACCTCTCCCTTTATCACCCTCCTCATCCCTAATTCTCCATCTCCTTCGCTGCCTCCTTTATCAATTACTCTCATTCCCTTTGAGCCTTTCATTCGAATCCTTCTATTCTGCTGTTCCTTCAACTTCATCAAAACTCTCCCCTAACTCCTCGATTCCCTTAGTTTCTCCTCTGTCTCTTTATCTCATCGCTCCCTGTATATATCGAACCACCTGGCCTTAGCATCTCTTCGCTCATTTCTAATTCCTGCCCTTTGTCTCTCTCAGAGGTATTTTCGGTTCATTCTTTCATCTCTAAATTCAGTGAAAGAAGTCAAAGCAGAAATTTTCACCACTTTTTCTGCTAAACTTTAACTCCCGTTTCAAAGCCTTAAGATGGATATGCAGTTTCTGAAGAATATCCGATTATCTACGGCGAAATTTTAACAAAGGGATAAGGAATGTGTTCTCTCGTCGACTTTATAAGGATACCTTTAAAAGAAAAGAGTAATTCGCTCATTTAAAAATATTTTAAGAAGTAACGAATATCAAATTTCAAAGGATTTAATGAACATCGTTCGTGTACGATTGATTTCGGCTATCTTGAGATCCTGACGGCATTGCATATTTTTGTGAACATTTTGCGGCTGACGATCTTTTAAATACTTATTCACAGATTTCCTCCTTTTCCGAAATTTCGGGATCGCCCATCATCATCAGTAGTGTTTATTTTCCTTATCGACTATTTTTATTGAAATATCAATCAATTGACTCGGTGGAAATACACGGTGTTTACAAAGTCATCATTTGATTTGCAAGCGCTGTATTTTAATGAAATAATAATATGTAAACATAATTCAAAATGAAATACACCTAAGATAAATTCAAGTTTTTCTAAAGATACTTACAAATGTTCTATTTATTCTCCTCCGATCGTTTATCGGTTAATTGAAATGCTGTAAACCGTTTTCGCACAACCAATTTTTGAAATCGTATGATGAATTTGTAAATACCCTGTATGCCACGCCACATTATTCAGCGGAAAGATATACTTCATATTGTGGAAGCAAATATTCCATTCATTGCAAATGATGTAGGCAAATTATTACGGTATCCACAATATTTCAATGTTTAACCATAGTAATTTTCTTACTTTTATGATAGTAATGATCAGTATTCAGTATTAAATTGCACGAAAAGTGACAATATTTTAAAAAAATTATATTTCGTGGAAACCACTTCGATACCGGTTAACCCTTTCCACACACATTTTACCACCATCTCTCACAGCCTCTCAAACTCCATAACTGCCTCCATTTCTTTCCTCAAACATTCCCAACTTCTTTTAATTTCCTTCTTCCCGCTGCCTATCCATTATAACTCTCTAACATAAAGTTTCTGTCTCACCTTTCATCTGTTCCTTTCTAATCTCCTTCCTCATTGACCAACTTCTCTCTTTCTCACGCACCCTCCACCACTAAGCTTCTCTTTAGCCCTCAAACTCCTTAACTCTTCCCTCTTATCCTCCCCCTTCACCCCTAGTTCCCCCTTTTCCCGCTCTCCAATTCATCTTCCACGGCGCTGCTGTTTCTCTTCCATGCCATTCTCACGCTCCATTGTTTCTAAGACACCACCTCTCCATTTGCACCGATGCCATTCTCCAAGCTTTGGTTTATTTCCGTCACGCAGCCTTCCCTCTGCGTCTCCTTTCTTTTATCATTTTCCACTCACATCAAACTATTTGGCGATGGGGAAGTAGTGTGTCGATTATTCGTCAGGCAAACACGGAATTTGTGCGAATGGCTCTTTTGAGTAGCTTTACGAGAATGGAGAACTTACTTAATAGATGGATGAGGAAGCAAATCGAGGAAATTCCTTACTTACAGCACTGCACGGTAACTTGGTGGATGGAGTCACTTTGGAATGCAGCTGTACAGTAAGATGTGTTGAACTAAGTGCCGAACGAAGCGAGGGTCTGTGGGTTCGAGTAGAGATGGGAACAGGTAAATGGCAGGCAAATGGGAATAGGATTTCGCACACGTTACCCTTTATCTGTCGCCAAGGAAACGGGAGATCCTTGTTCTGCTCCATACGGGAAAGGTTTTAGATGAAGTAAATTTGTAAGAAGTACTACTGTGGAGCTGTTATTTATCGAGGTAGAATCCTACTTTATGTTGCTCCGATTTTACTCAAAAATGGATACGCAATAAATTCGTATGGAAGGTAGTATATTAGGAAAACTAAATTTTTAAACGACTAAGTAAATATATTTTCCAGAACGAAATTATATATTTTTAATAAGTTTCGCATTATAAATTATTTTCCCCAAAATATTTAGACGGCTTTTAAGGTGCAGAGGATTTCTATTTTAGATACTAAATCATTCAAAGGAAAATTACTTAGCCATTTTCCGCAATTTATGTTCATTTATTATTTGCACAAAATTTACATGTTTTAACAGCTAATTTTCATTATCTTCAACCATTGAAATAACTGAATAAGCTGAAAGGTATGTTATCTCCTACTATGTAACCGCATTTTTATCCTACATTAGGAAAATTCCTGTAATCTACCGGAAATGACATTAGTCATAAACAATAATTCTCACCTGAGAAGTAACAAATCAGCCACTGCCTTTCAAGTTATAATAATTATCCTCTGTAGGTACGAAATATAGTAGAAACCTTATTTCAGAGATAAGAGATAAGAGATATTTTTAGATTTTAGAAAAGCTTTTGATAGAGTTTCACATGTAAAAATAATTCATAAATTGATAGCTTATGGGATTAATCAGCAAGTTATTGAGTGGATAAAATGTTTTCTAGGAAACAGATCGCAGCGAGTTGCGTTGGACGGAATTTTTTCTGATGAGGTTTACGTCACATCCGGTGTTCCGCAGGGTAGTGTATTAGGTCCTCTTCTGTTCCTAATTTATATCAACGATATGGTGGATAATGTTCGATGTAAGGTTAGGCTATTTGCAGATGATACTGTTATTTATAGTGATATTACAAGCGCAGATGACATTGTTTGCTTACAGAACGATCTGAATCTTATTTCTGGTTGGTGCAGGGATTGGCAGTTAGATTTGAATGTAAAGAAGTGCGTAGCCATGAATTTTACACGTTCCGCTAATGTTTCTCGCATGCCGTATAATATTTCAGGATATCCGTTGCAGTTCGTGAAGCATCATAAATATCTTGGTATTACGCTCAGTAGTAATTTTTCCTTTAAAGAGCATATTCAAAACGTAGTAGGTAAAGCGAATAGGATGCAAAGTTTAGCTAGTAGAATCCTTAGGGGTTGCTCATGGAGAGTAAAAGAAATAGCGTACTTCTCCCTAATTCGACCTCTCCTTGAGTACTGCTGCGCGATTTGGGATCCGCACGAAGTGGGATTAACTTCCAGCCTTGAGATGGTTCAACGTAGGGCAGCTAGATTTGTTAAGGGAGATTTCAGTTTTGACAGCAGTGTTTCAGCTATGATAGAATCCCTCGGTTGGGATTCGCTTAGTGATAGAAGACTTGATTACCGTAGGAAGCTTTTTCATAAATTTATCACTACGGATCTCAGGGAGGAGGTAGTTGATATTGTCATACCAGTTTGTAGCATACGTGATCTTCGAGACAAAACGACGAAGCGTTACAGGGAAATAGTTGCCAGGACAGATAGTTATTTCTGGTCATTTTTTCCGCGAAGTATTAGAGAAGCCAACGGCAGTCAAAGGTAGATAGGTTTTCGGTGTTTCACACCCCCTGCCATGCGCCAGTGGCGGTTAGCAGGGTCCTTATGTAAATGTAAATAAGAACTCTCCGCTCGATAGAAGTTATTTGTTTTTTAGGAAGTTCTCAATCATCTCGATTCGAATAAATGATTTGATATCACGTATCCGAGAGCCCCAATCTCTGCTCCCTATTCGTCCAATCCACTCGAGATCGAGGCAGAAACGGATTCGTGAGTGTTTTAAAAGATTCTTTCTCATCGAATTCCCTTCCCTTCGGACGCATACTCTTGAGATGGACCCTCCATTCAGTTCGTGCTCGAGATCGCTTCCCTCGGACACTTCGTGCGTGAAAACAGAGGCCTGTGGAAAATGGACGGAAAATAGAGGAGATTGCATTGCCTGTTGATCCAATTATAGAGAGCATAAGGGGAGTTTGGCGTATCACTGCGTGTAAATAAGATAAAAAACGATTCTCCATGCAGGAGGAAATTTTCTGATTGCCCCTGGAGTATGCTGTGTTCGATTTCTTCCTCGTATTGATTCTTTACTTATATAGATTTATTTTTGGTGTACCCTCATATATGAAGTTGAATGAAATGAGTGATGCATTACACACTCCAGATTAGAAATATAAGGTATACTATTAGCTCGAAAAAAATAATCATGTAGAACAGGAGCTAAGTAAATAAATACCCACAAATTGTTCTAATATTGAATAAAATTGCTTCAAATGTAATCAAAAATGTTTCGTATTATAAAAATTTAATAAAGTTTCAATTTTATCATAAATAAATATATTATAACGAAAAATCATATATATTTACAATTAAATATAATGAAATTCCTGTAATATAACCCATATTATAGTAAAATTACTACTACAATTTTTAAAGTGTTTCCGTAGCTAAGGTCATTCATTTTGCACATACAGCCCCATACCTGTTCTTATTTCTCGATATAATTGAATATTCCCATTATGAACAAAACTATTGCTGATATATTATTTATTTATATACACATATTCTGAATAAAATGCTTGCGGAAAATAATTTAATTTTTAGGTGAGAAAATGACTCTTACATATCATTAAATCAGTAAAAATAATGTTGATAACCTTTCATTGAAAATTTCATTCTACATTGTCGTGCATAGAAAAAAAAGAACCTTTTAGTAGGAACGAAACATTTGAATGTAAGAGCATAAAGTATAACATACCTTTGACAGCAGTGGGGAAGGAAGTGAATTACGCAAATCCTTGGATGAGTACATGAGAAGGTTTTCCTGAGAGAATGGATTTGGGCAAATGTGGAAGGCCGAAGAAAAAGTTACGAGGAAAGCTAAATTCGGGAGGAAAAGAAGAATTTCGCGAAAATAAAACCAGCGGAAGATGAGATTCGAGGCAAATGTAAAAAAATGGATCGTGCCGGATTTTTTATTTTCCAACCTCGGATAGATAGAGATTGAGTAATAGAAGGACGGGCGAGATGGTATGAATTGGCTGAGATCACGTCTGTGGAACGAAGAATAGGAAGAGGATTGGGGTTTACGCTTCTTTTGCAAAGTGGATGAAGCCATTTCCAAAAGAGATATATATGGTGAGAAGGGTGTGGGAGAGAATGGGAAAATGATAAAAGGAAATCGCAGCTATGGATACGGAGGATAAAAACAAACGGATCGAATGAGAAGGATGTGCCACTTCCGCCAAGATCGCGAAACGCATCAACGGTCGATCCTAATAAGACATTCAGAAAAGAAAACGTTTCGAAACAGGACGCAAGTTATTCCATTAAAAAACGCTATGGTGGACAATGTATTCGTTATGAATTTCTCATTATCCATAATCAATGTAGTTCAAGAATAAAAAAATCGAGATTCAGTGTTGCTGCTGCATTCTAAGAACAAATTTGTATGTGCACTTAGATTTGTGACACCCAAAGTTAAATTTACGCTTTAATTGAGAAGTGCATATTTGATACTCTCCCAAATTTTAAAACGAATTACTCTTTTGATAACCCACTGATAGTAATTATGCCATCCAAATGTATAACGTCTCAAAAATTCCTGGATTAAAATGTGTTTATGCCTAATATTTTTTGCGTCCACATCATCTAACGTATTTTCTGGTATTTTTTAAAATACTAGATAGAGAAATGATACTAACTATATTATCATCTCTTATGATTATTATTAGCCATATTGAGTGCTTTTCAATGTAAGTTAACTATTTCCTCAACGAAAATTCAATTACATCTCAAAGGAGAAAATGAATAAAAGATTCTCTCTTTTTCCCCAGCGTTCTATGTTACGTAGAACCTTATTTAGCTTGATGGTCATTTATGAGGTACATCTACTCACCGAAAGAAATTTATCACATTCCTTATGATAAAACGCAAAAAATCTTATTGTTAGTAAAGGAAGTAATTGGAAAACTTTAAAATTTACACGTGATTTGAATCAATCGCTATCATACATTGAATCTGAAAGGAATTGGCGTTAATGAAACAGATTCCATATTTAGTTTCAATTAGAATTGGAAAATATAATGGTTGTATAAGTGCAAAACAGCCGAAGAGAAGTTCGAAAGCCCGAAGAAAAAGAAAAGCAAAGAAAAGAAGACGTACTCCTTCGAGTGTTATAGGGGAGATAGCGTGAGAGATTATATGTATCTTTTCTCTTCTGGTTTCTTCCTCCCTTATTGCCTCGGAATAAGAGAAAAAAGGGTTTCGGGAGGGTGTGGGAATGTGTTTGTTTACGTGGGGTATTAGGGTTGAGATGGAGCCGTGGAGTGTGAAGACAGCGGACGTCAACCATTCACTTAGAGTCGGGGTGAGAAACGCAGGGGGTGGAAAGGAGCGAAGAAGGAGATAGCTACCGAAGGAGGAGAATAAAGAGGAAGATAGGGTGGAAGATGAATATAATGATCTTTAATAGATGAGGCTTGATACAAGCGGGACTTCTTTCGTCATTCTTCCAGATTAAATTGAAGATAGTAGAAATCAGAATAGTTTTGAGTTTTTGAAAAATAATTTTCTTTATAAAAGTGTTAAATTAAATATAAGGCAAAGGAAATAGAGGAAAATGGTAGAAATTGGAAGAAAGTTAGGAATTAGGAGACAAGGAGAAAGAAGGAGATTTCTGAGCTGACAAAAGATGGCAAGGGAAAGTAAGGAGGAGGAAAAGAAAAATATAAGAATTGAGATAGTTTACCAGATTTTTACTGATTTGAGCAGCAATGATAATTGAGAGTAAAGCAGCAGAAACGAATAAATGGAAATTAATGTTATGTTAACGTATGGATCAATGTAAACGGAGTGGGAAGAAAGGTAAGGGAGGAAGGGAAAAAATAGGAGTTATTGAAAAAAGAAAGTAGATAAGTGAAAGAAAAACTAATTGAAAGAAGAGAGCATAAGATTACAATACTATTTTATTAAAATTATCATCATAATATTTATTAAGTATTAAATAAAGAGATAGAACGTGGAAAAAGTTATGAGAGAGAGATAATATTACATAAGTGCGTAGAGAATCTTTATAAGAAATTAAGAAGAGCATCATTACGAAAGGATGCGTCTCCCTACCCTTTGAAATGCCTCTTGACACTCCTAATGGGAATTTCTCTTTTATAAAACATCGCAGTTGTGACAAGGGAAGACTCTCTACTTCCGGCGTCGAAAAAGAGTTTTTGGACATCTTTAAGTGTGAAATGAGACGGAGAGAGGTTCTCTAAATTGAGAGACAACCATTTTACGCAGGAATAGAGCGGGGGAAAAGGCGTCGAAATTTTTCTCTTCGGAGTACTACTTTCATCGCATTTTATTTCCAGACTTTCATTATCTGCCGCCTCTCGCTTCAGTTCGCAGCGCTGAACTTCCGATTAAGTGTCGAGAAGGGAAAAAGAACGCGATGTGAATGCATAATAATGCCATCTGCAGACAGATAATTCCGAGAAAATGTGTCGATTCATCTCTATAAAAGATTATGATGAAACGCCGCCTGTTCTTGAAGAGAGTGAATGTAGGCCAATTGGACTGATAACGCAAATTGCCACTCATCTCTCTCACTAGCCATTTCAATGAAGGAACTAACACATTTTATGCATATATCTTCTCTTCCCGCTCCATTGATCATACATTTTTATGGATATCTGAGGATGTTCGCTACTTAACGTTTAAAAGATATACATCTAAAGCATTAGCATCTTGTCACATTGTTTAAACGTTTCACGTCTTTTCATGGATTGATTTAGTTTACTACACTAAATATATCACAACCTTAGCTCTACGTGTTATAGTCTAATTATTTTCAGAGTTAGAAGTAAACATTTTTGACTCTAAAAATATTACGATGGAGTCTTATACGTTATAACAATTATCTGCATGGAAATCTACTTCTTCCGCTTAATCGTATAATATCAGAGCTCTTTTTCTCCACATCATTTCCCAAGAGATTAACGGCAAAACCATTTCTTAGTTTCTAGAATGACTGTTATCATATAGGCTTGGAAATGAGTTTCTAAAGATTGATAACAAGAGATTTGTATGAAAATATTCTTTTTAATTATCAGAACTCAATATTGTTGGACTTATGTACAACCACATTTATGTGTACCTCCATTGTCGAATCATTATTAACATCCTTAAAGATGGGACTTAGAGATAGAGAGACTATGACTAAATTTTTCGAGATTATCCCTCAAAGTCTGAATGCACAAGGATGCATAATTGGTTTTAAATTAGAATGTTGAATTACATGTTGCGTGAAGTACAGAAGAGGAATGAATATTTCATAAACAATCTAAGAATTCTATCATAATTAGTTCCTATTGTTTATGAAATATTTTTAATTTGATGAATAAGTGTTACATCATTCTATACTTAAACTTACAACATGTAGCATTTCAAATCATAGATGAAGGTAAGAGATACTTCCTATGCACGTAATGAGAGACATGGCCAAAAGTCTTCAAAATACAAAGTATCTTAAAGAAAAAAAAACCCAAGGATGCCTTTTACTATGTATCGTGAAACAAAACGTTTTCGGCCCGTATGTGATCTGCTCGGCATCTCATCAGAAAGAATACCGCCAGCAGAGTAAAAAGGAAATCATTCCCTTATCCTTGAAATCCGAAGGGAAGCAAATGAAAGAATTTTTGCGTCGTTACGGACTTAAGTAGGCTATCAAAGGCACTCGCGGCAAACGGCGTCATTTCGCCGGAATTGCTCCGTATTTTCAGAGCAACGGTGGATATTGAAACCCTGCAATCATTTTAGAGTTGAAAGAGAAAGCGAAGCAATTTAATGGGAAGGGAGGCATTGGCGAAGCCGCCATCGGCAGTCCGCTCAGAGAGAGTCATCGGTTATCGTACAAAAACAAAATCAAATGCCACGCAAAAACGAGGATTTGTGTCTCATATCGGAAATGAAGCAATGGAACACTTTTTCCCTGTGCCCGGAGGATGTTTCTGAAGGCTATTCTTTTCGAAAGTTATGCCCCGTATTAAGGCAGATGAATCGCTGGTATTTTCGGCTGTTTTTATGAAAAGGTTTTTTAGAAGCGGTTTAAGGGATGACATAAAGATCGCTTTAGGGTTTAATGTATGTTGTATTCGGATCGTGATCGAAAGCTATCGTAAAACTGTTATTACTGTTAAAGATGATTTTTTGACCACCGAATTTTTTATAACGAATTCAGCAATTCTTAAAGACCGCAATGATATGTTTGAGGGAATAACGAATCTACAGCTAATGGGCTGCAGTGCTCTATTCCGGAAATGAGATGTAACGTATTCTAGTTAACAAAAACACGATTTATTGGTTTTAAAATGAGATTAAATGCTATTAAAATCTATGTAAGTCTTTTAAAGTGGAGATATTGACTGACTTCGAAACATAAACTGCATTGAAGCAAGCGTAGCATGAAATACCCCATTCCTTTCATGAGATAAATCTAATAGCAATTATTTCGTAACTCGTGTCATTATGAGACGAAATGAATGATGTAATGAGGGCACGGGAAGGATAGTTTGGAAGAGAGAGTTCAACAAATTTTCTTATGCCATAAGATTTACTCAAGTGTTCCCGTGCAATTGTTAACATCAACCAGAGCATGAACTCGTATCTACAAGAGTTAAAAAACTTCGCCTTAGGGAAGAAACTCCGTAAAAGCAGCTGAGGGATCGCGCAACCCGGTGCGATTCCTTTCTTCCTAAAGTAAATCCATTTTACGATCTCGTCTCTCTTCCAAAGCTAAAATCTAGAAGCGCGTAACATTTGCCCGAAGAACTATCATCCGATTCGGAAGGGAGCGAAGACGCACCAACGCGCATCAGCCAAAACACTTCTTATCCATCTTTGTCCGCATCTCGACACCGCACAATAACTAAAACTCCCGCGACTCAAGTAAAAGCCCTTCCGTGTCTCGATGCGTCTTCAAGCGCAATGATCCTCCAATCGGTCTCTTTCGACTGAGAGAAGGAGAGCGTTAAAGGAGAGCGTAAAAGGAGACAGCAGATAAAGGAACGGAAGCAAGTCGCACATCGGCGAGCGTCGAAACAAAAGAACTCCACTATTGCTTCGAATCAAAGCCCCTGTAGATGGCGCCCTATCGCATCCGGCCACCCAAGCGTGGGAGCAGACGTGCTGCATCCAGCCCGTGATCCTCTTTCGCGGGCATCCCACAACTACTCTCGTTCCCTTGCTCCCTCATTCATCTCTCTTCTCTTTCATCTTGTCCTCTTTCCTTCGTTATCCTTTTCTCCCGCTCTTTATCACTCGCCCATCTATTCTTCATTCGCCTCTGTGTGTCTCTCCATTTTTCGCCTCCACCCTAAACTATCAATCAGCAGATGGTCTTGACTCTAATTCTCCTTCAGAAGTTCGAAATTTCAATTTTTTGACCATATTTTGAGAGAGGTTAACCAATAACCATAAATTTATAATCACCTTCTCGAATTCATATAAATAATTCCTTATCAACACTTTTCGTACATGAATAGGAATGTATTTAAAATATCAAATTAATGGGTGGTAAGAATTCTGCTAATTCATCGATGGACGATCAAATCGATCATCCTGAAATTTTGTTAATAATGCCTTAGAGGTATTCGTACATAGGAGTAACGCAATAGTTGAATAATCTTCATGTAATATCAAGGAATAATATAGTTGTTAGAAAGGCATAAAACATATAACTTTTGCACGTTACCAAACAACTCTAATGTTCCACGGCCAAGGTTTCAACGCTTAGCTTCATTGTCAGGTGTGTATAACATAGAAACAGTCAAATGTATAGAGGTAGGGATGAGAAGTGGAGAAGTGGTTACTTACATGTTTCTATGTATAATACACCCGATGATGACCTAAAGTGCCGGAACCTAGGGAGAGGAATATCAAAAGTTTTATAGCTATATAGCTACCTCAAAGTCAGAACAGAGTTATTTTAAATGATACAGTTATTTTTACTATTTTTTCTTCTATTGGATCGATAGTAATAAATCTGATGATTGATAGAGTTCTGAAATGGAAAAACTGGAATCCTTATCCTAAAAATGCCGCAGTAAAAAAACTGAAAAATTCATTTTAGCCTTGATTTCATATTTATCACACAGGGATGTTTTCTCCTGGCTCATTTAAAAACCAAGTCGACAAGCTAATCTAATAAGAGATTCATCAAAAATTCTATTCTTCTCATTCTGACTGTCGAGTTGAAGGAAAGGGGTCCGGATGTAATTTAAAATCGCTCATATTCTCCTTTTTAACCCATTCAAATCAATCCAAAACATCAGATCTCCCTTTACGGACGTAATTAATCCGTCTCTTTTCCCCTAAAATGTCTACGTCACTCACATAAGACCCATCTTCCTAAATTGCATCGCCCCACAATCGCAAACCCCTTGCGCATCATTTATTCCATCTCTTAAGCACTACATCCTTATTATTTGTCATCCTTATGTTCTATATTAAAACCCAAAGCACGAGATGTCGTATCGTTTGTCATTCTCAATTTCCCGACGACATCGCCTCTTCGAGTTATCCGCTTTCGTTCCATTTCCGATTCTTCAGAGGGCACCACCGCTCTTCCTTTATTATATCCCCTTCCGCTAAAAAATCAGAAGAAGATATCTCATATCCAATCTTTCTTTCTTCGCCTATCACACAAAGACGTCTGTTTATTTTCTCATCTCACCTCTTCATTCTTCTTAATCCAATTCCTGAGACTAACGGAAATCCTGACGATTTCTTCTTCAGCCTTTCCTCCTACGAACTGTTCTGATCTCTAAGAACAAATCTAAGAGAATAAATGGAATGAGGACAGGAAGCTGTTATATGGACTGAGATATAATCAGTAGAACGAAAAATTAACGAGATGAGGTAATAAATTACTACCGGTAATGGTTTCCCTAAAATTCATTATTTCTAAAGGAAATTTTTACCGTGATTCGGTGATTTAGAATTTTGGGATTGGGATATGAAGAAACTTTTTCAGTTTTTTGTTGAGTTTTTCTTTGGAGTGAATTGTGATCAAAAGTTTGTTTTGTGGCATGGCGTCAAAAATAAGTTAGCTACAGCGATTATTAATTCAGGGATTGGAACGGAAGTTCCAAACTTGAATGTTTTCAAGGATGATATTAGTAAACAATCAAACAGTAAATAGTATCGTTTGGAAAATATTTTCAGTGCTCTATGCTTCGAAAGGTAAAAATGCAACATCAGTTGCATTATTTTTCTAAAACTTTGATGGGAGATTCAAACATGAATCTTTGCACGGAAAATGACAGATAAAAGGATACTTATCGAATGGATTACCTGCAGAAATGCTTGAATTAAATGTCGCTCTCTATACTTATACCAAAGCAACCTAAGGGCCATTGGAGAGGAATTTTGTCGTGGAGGAACGCTCTAAAATTAATCCTTCTTGATTCGATTTCGAAAATAAGAGAAATTTTTAAATGGAAGGGTAATCTCAAGAAAGACATCAAGCAAGACCTCAATTTATAGCTATTATTTTTAATTCCTTTTCACTGGATTAATTAAACAGCCTATTTCAGCAAAATACATTCACATGGCTTTCATTTTTATATATTAAGGCCCGAAAGTAATTTGTGTATTTTCGGCCCGGAAATTCTTTTTCCGAGTTATCTTTCCCGTAGTGATGAGATGAAGATCTGAAAATTGGAAAGGAGATGATGAGTGTGCGAGGCAAGAAAGTGCGCGTAGATGAAAGAAAATAGGACGGAAAATGAAAAGGAAACATCTGCGAGAAGAAGGGGAAAATAAGGAATCGAATGTTGGGTTGAGAAAGGGGTGTCCGGATTCGGTGTCGGGAAGGAGTCGTCGAGGACATAAGGCTGAGCTGGCAAAGGAAGGGGAGGATTCCATTCCGACCGCTAATTAGGGGAGTGGAATGAGAAGCAAAAGAATTCGAAGCCGACATTTCGTTTCCTGCTGCGTGCTCAAAAAACGCATCGAGGGGAAGGAACAGAGAAGTCGGGATATGATTTGTGAGGATTTTGAATGGATGCGGAGCCTAATGAATAATTTTAGCCATGACGGAGGAATGAGGGCTGAATGGAAAATGAGCAGTTATCTGTTGGAAAGGACAATTCTATTCTGTCGCGATGCTGGCAGATTTCTCAGAAGCTTTTCATCATATATAATTATTAGGTTTGCAAGGAAAACGGGAGGCAATTTTTCAGTTTGACAAATTCTTGCTATTTTCTACACTAAAAAGGCCCAAGTATTTCCGAGCGTCACTTTTTCCTTTGATCGGACGTCTTTTTCTTTCTTTAGAAAACTATAATTATCCGGATGGCGTTTTTAAATTTTAATATCTCCTTCCAGATATTGTCCTTGTGAAATTTACACTGTAAAAATAGTATTTAAAATTGAATGGCGTGAAAAAAGGTTGGAATTTTGAGATGTGCTCTAATGAATGGTCACGGAAATTCCCATATATTATAAAAAATATTTAAAGATGTTAAATTGACAAAATAGGCACTCCATCTTAGTTCCTTTAAGAGCTTTTTCGAGTAATTGAAGTCTTTCTTCATTATTTTCTTCAGAATGAAGTATAGAAAAACGACGGATTCTATTTTGAATTATGAAACACCCACGAAATAACTGCTACAAGGTGATCATTATCAATATTATGTATTGACTATGTGTTTATCATTTTATGAGATGGTATTCATTGATGAATATAAAAGTTTGGAAATCGCGAGCGATTTTATTTGTCAAGTGTTTCTTTCTTTTATGTATTCATGTGTATAGTCGATGAACAGATGAAACTGTTGCTTTGTTCAGAAAAAAATTAATGCGGTGAATATAACCTACAATGAGTGATATGTCTCATTAAACTATAAATATTTACCTTCTGAAAGTATTATTCACAGCGTCTTAAAAAATAGTAATGCTCACGAACTTGTTCCACAAGCGGGGAATAATATATGAATAATAGTTTCAAGCAAAAAATGCGCCACTAAGATAACCTAAAAGTATTCCTTTCAAGTGCCCAATTCTCTTAATATAAAAGCCTCCTCTCATTTTGCACAATAGCTGTCCTCACATAATCTTTGAAGCATCTCCGAAGAGCTCACGCATCGGCGAAATTACACAGAAACAAGGAACATCTCCCCGTGATTCACCTGTTTATGCCTCTCATCTTAGTTCCCTCCGAGGGAATTTGCCAGCCAGACAGTTTAAGCCCAGCCAAGAGAGCGCCCTCGTTAGCAGCGCGGATCTCTCGTCCTTACCATCTCCTTACTATCTCAACTCTCCTTGACGTGGAATATACCTTCCTGACCCGAAGGTCATCTTCGCATGGTCCAGACGACGCTATTCTATGGCTTTTGTATTCTCTTCTCTTCACATTCCTCCCTTTATTAGGTCCATTCTTCCCTCTCATTTACCTCCTCTTTTCCACCGTAAGAAACCTTGAGGACCTCATTCCCTCTGTGATACAGAAGAGACCTCATCGCGAGTATCGGACTAGCGGCCGTTGATTACGTCTCTACTGGAGGAGGTTTTTCAAGAGCGCGAAATCCGTGGGAAGGGAATTGATTGTTAGAGGATTTTTCCTGATAAAAAGAGGGGCTTGCGTGAAGTGAGGATTAGCGGATTAAAGGAGTAAAGAGAAAATGAAGGGAGACAAAAGGGCACTGATTGCATTGCTTGTGTGGTGGGAGGACGCTCATCAGATGTTGAGGGATTAAGTTGGGAGTTGATTCGTTCCGATGCTCTTTCACCATGGAGCGGAGTTCAAGACGCGGCGACCGCCAAGCGTAAGTGGTCGGATCCTGCTTTTGCGGTTGGACTCGGTCCTGCACTTTATTTTGAGGACGAAGGATTCTCTTTTAGACCCTGCTGCGGTGAAGCCCCGATATTTTCGCAAGATAATGACACGACAGTTTTTCTTGTAGTACAAATTTTTTTGCCAGAATATGGATGAAGCCTAGAAAAGTAAACACTTGAAAGCTATCATTAAATTTCAAATAAAATTTTGAAGTAGCGTATGTGCTAAATTAATATTGGTTTGTTTAATTTTTTAGCTCTACAGGAAAAGTCCGATGACTGTGTTAATTTACAATTCTTCTGATATACGTTTAATGATAAAACCCTTTCTAAAATAGCTAAATATATATCTTGATAAGTTGAATCCTTCGAATTGACAGCAGATTTCCGACTCAAAAATTACATCGCGATACAATCATTGGTTATTTTTTTATTATCTTCTACTACAAACAGTTAGATCGATTATTTGTTTCACTAATTTAATTGCTAAGATAAGAATTATTTTTATTCACAATGGGTACCAATGTCTCCGAAGGAAATTCAAAGATAAAGAGTAAAAAAAAGGATGAGCAGTCCAATTTCTTCTAGTTAATTGGAATGTCAAGAAGAATCTGGAGAATATTCATTCTCATGCGAAATTTACTCTTTTGTCCGGATGATTTATACGTTTTTGATAATTCGCCGACGACGAATTTATTTTGATTTCCGTGGAATGAAATGGAAATATCCGGGAATCTACCCATTCAAGGCGACCGTACCTGGCCGTGCCTTTCTCACACGGCATCCTCCGATTAGGAGAAAATTATCTGACAAGCACCGTCCTTCATTCTCATCCCGTCCACCTATCCTCAACAAAAAACGGGGAGCGCTCCAAGAACGACGACGTCACCCTCGACTTCGAGGACGTCAGAATCCACCCCCGTAGATCCTCCCCCCCAATCTCAAGCATTAATCATAGCAATGCCTCCCCTCATATTCCACTTCCTTCCATGTCCAAACCCCAGCCATCCACGCATCCGTGCTTCTTCGCACGAGACCGCACGCCAGCCAGATGAGCGATGGAAACGTGTTTCGAAACTGGAAGGGGAGAAGCGGAAGGTAAGAGGAGGATAGACGGAAATCGGAATGACAGGTTGGGTAGGTCCCTTCTGCCATGATACCGAAAAGGTTTATGTTCTTCCTATGCTCGAAACAAAAAAACAAACAGCAATCCGAGCGTACGATAGGAAGAAGGATAAATGGTCCAAACCGTGTCATAATAAATGCTTAAAACTTAACGTGGATGTTAGTTATTTTGCTCCAAGAAACATGTCGAATTTTTATATTTTATGTCTCAGTCTCCTGAAAACTGGAGTCCAAGTTAGTGTCAAGAGTTTGAGCGAAATTTAGGAGGGATTCTGTGTACATCTACTCATTTCTGGAAACACGTTAATAATGACGTGATTAAATGTCCTCGAAGCTGAAATTACCTGCAGTGAAAAATCTCTGTTTCTCTGCCAATGATGGAACCTATTTCTTGCATTATCAATAGGTAAAGACCTAAATTTTGAAACTCTGGTTATACCTAAACGTAGGGATGGTATTTTATAGCACAAATATGCATGTCTCTATCCTAGAATAGTAAGAATATCACATCTTTCTAGTATTTCTTCTCATATTTCACAAAAGAAAACTTATTAGCCTGTAATCAGAAATTTATGTACCACAATATTCTGTCGCTTTGAGTGTCTATACCAGACCGTGAATGTCAGTGAACCGTTCATTATCATTTTCTAATTGGACGAACGTAAGAACATTTTTCATGAAGGTTATATTTAAACGTAGTTCTGGATAATATCATAATTTTAAAAGTGCTTTGATAGCTGAAGACATTTAGCAAATATGAGATCCTGCTGGGAATCGAGCTTGAGATCACTCTCACCAAAGTTGAACTCGCTGCTCACTTGGCTATCCGGGAGCTGTACATATAATCGTATTTTAAACACCGAGAAAAGTCTTCGGTAGCAGAATCATTATATCTTCGCCTCTATCAAGCGTTATTGCTGTAGTGCTCAAAAGATGCATCACCTTGTAATCCCAGAATCTAATCTGCATACATTAATCTCATTAAAAAGGGTAGAGCTATTAAATTCTAGTAATAAAGAGAACGAGCGATTACACTCTCATCAATCATAGTCAAGGAGGCTATATTCCTTTTAATGTATCACGAAGAAAAACGTACATTATTTAATTTGTTTCGGGGATGGCGATGTAACTCATCAACCTCAGATGGTGATGGGGAACGTAGATTAAAAGCAGAGGGTGGTAGCAACTACTCGCATGCCGAACAGCCATAGTTCAAATTGCTCCTCTTATTGCCTAGACTTAACTGGGCGAACCAAACGGCCGAACCCATTTGAATGGACGTGTTGCATTGAAGAACAAGTATCGCGTGAGAGGATTGCTGATTGGTTATTTGAGATGGGATGCAGAAAGCATCGGCGGAAGGGAGGATGGCACTATTGTAGACGAGCAGAGGCGTGTTCGAACAGCGCCCCAACAGAAAATTAATGCAGTGATCACAAACCGTAAAGAGGGGTTCTGAAAGCGTAAAAAAGCGGGCGCCTCCACTGGTGAAAGGAATGTTTTTTACATTTCATCGCCTTAATCATCACCGAAAAGCATTCAACGATCTCATAAGCACCAAAATCAGAAGTAAGCGTAATCAAAACATTGTATCATTATTGATTTTAATGGTCATGGATTTTAGGCTGGCTTTTATCAATGTCTCGTACCATATGCATACAAATATATCCAGAAAAACTGCTATTACCTATAGTAAAAAGTCCTAAACATGGCAGATACCAAGTATCGAACTTTATTTTGTAAAAGTAATGAATGAATGAGCAAATGAAGGGATTTGACGAGGGCATATTTATGTTCCCCCAAATAAACATTTCTTTTTAACATATTATAAGATCCTTAGCAAATACTATATAATTCTTAAAATGCATAGTTTTACGATACCAAAATTACCAGCAGCAGCATGCAAAATAATACTATGCAAGTAAATGAAGGCTTCTAACGGTGATATTCATCGGAAGACATTTTTACAGTTTTCAGAAATTCAGTAAATGAATAAATCGCAGAATATATCTCTACTTCAGAATTTTGTGTTAATCTAAGTCCTAGCAGCGCTTGGAACCCGGAAATGGAGAATATAGAGAAACCGAAACATGAAAAAAATTTTCCAGGAAGAAGTAAATTGAAAATATGCCGCTGAGATCTAATAGCTCTCCTAAATTAACTTCTTTGCTCGAATGTATTCTCCCATTTTTAACTCTCATCTTAACGCGGAACTCTGATCTGCATCAATATGGACTAAGAGACGGGAAATCAATGCGATAGGACTGTTATCCAAAATCTTCCTCCCTTGACCAAGTTGAGTGAATATGTACACATTTGAAATTTTATTTTGACGGCGTCCCGACTGTATTCTTCAGCTCAACTATTATTCGGATTGGATGAGGAAAAATGTATCTGCCTACGTGAACGTAAAACGTTTCGGGGGAGAGAGGTCCTCTGTCATCGCGTGTCCCAATGGACGTTGACTCGACGACGTCCTCGTTTGAAAAATTATCAGGTGTGTGCAGAGCCGAAATAAATGATGTGAAGGGGTTAGGGCGAGGGAGAAACTCTGCTGAAATATGCGGCGCAGGTCGTATTGACGTGGAGACGTTGGCTGTAACCTTCAGGAGTGGGGATAGACGAAAAAGGAATTTGCGGAAATCTCCTCGAAAAGCGGATTTTGTAAAAATGTGCATTTTGAATTTTATCTCGAAATTACATCCCCAGGAAGTACGTAATTACTATAGAGTTGGCCTCCACCTTAAAATTTTTGCTGTCCAGGTAAGAGCGGGTGTTAATGCATTTTTGCTTTTCTTTTTAATGGGATTAAAGTGCAGAATTAAAATAAATCTTTAGATATGAGTAGACAATTTTTAAAGGTATCTTTCATATTTATTTTTCCGAGACATTTGTTTATATATCTTTTGTCTCCCCTTTAATATTAAAGAAGATATCTTCTTTAATATTATTAGTGCATACACTTCTTTTTCATAATTAAAACCCAGAATTTATAGTTTTACGTCGTGATTCCTTGATTTATTGAATATATTGGAAAATCAAGGAAGAAAAGTTAAAGCAAATATTGTATGACTGTATAAGATTATCCGGGCGTGTTAACGTAAAGTATAATCTTCTAGCTAATAATTAAAATATCATGTTAAAGGTACATTAATACCTGAATTCGCTATATCCAATTTTCACTTCACATTTACTTTACTTCTAAATTTTAACTTGCCCATTAAAATCCATTTCTCGCAGCTTATTTTATAAATTTTGAGGTATTTCTTTGTAACAGATGTTATTCGGATCTTTTTTAGTTTTGCAATTAAGAAACCTGGGGAATGGAGAAATATGTCAATTAAATCATATCGTGATTTAATTAATATTTCATTTAATTCATTCCTCATGAAAAATATGCGGTGATGGAATCTCTTTCTCTCCTCGAAGTCCTTTTCAAATCTAAATATTATAATAATATTGTGATCCTTAGTGATTTCATATACATTTTAGTAACAGTTTATTAGGTAGCAGTAGTGGTGCAGATTCTTCCCTCAGCTATGGCTCTATTTTTAATTTTGTATTATAAGTTTATTACGTTGTTCTTACCAACGCATTAATGTTGAGTCTTCAGGTTTACCTTTTCTTATATATGCTTTCCAAAAGCGTATTCGTATTAATTTTGGTATGGTGAAAAATTTACGAAACCCTCCTGAATGAATAAGGGAAGAAGTAATAAAACGATGCCCTTTAATCAAAACTGGAGCTACGGTAACGCTCATAACAGTCTGTGGTGTGAGGGTACTATCAGAAGAAAACTCGCCTCGGAAACGCAACACTTTCTGTCCGCGTGATTTACACACGTGCATTAAAAGTAGGAAAACAATAACATTTGCTTGATATATTCCCCGAGGTTCTGCCTCGAAATCTATTCCAAAATTTTTCCTGCCACGGAACGGTTAAAAGAAAAGCACTGAGTTGCGTGACTCCTGGAATGAATTATGGGCAACGAGTGCGTGTGTGGGTCTTTGGCAGAGAACTTGCAAGAGTTTGTTTGTGAGAGTAGCAGATAGAGGGGGACACTGATGGCCTAAACTGGGAAGAGGGAAAATGTGAAGAGGAAAGATATTAAAAAGAGGAAGGAGTCCTTCAGAACCTAGGGAGTAGGAGGAAGCGTATCTAGTTGGTCTATGGAACGGGGCTGCGGTGGATATGGTACGGTGCAGACGGAGAAAAATAAATAAGGGCGTAATATCGCCATTATTTAAGGAAATAGATTCACTATTCCAAGAGAGTCGTGTTTATGCATATTTAAAGGGGGTAATATGAGGTCAGATTATATCACTATAGACATCCACGCGTTCCGGTGTGTAGGGATACATAGTCGCAGTAAAGGATCGACGATGTTGAAAAAGGGACTTTTTATTTCTGGATGGATCGAGTTTTACCGCAGCTCTTTATATACCATCAGCGGCTGGGTGCCATAAAATACGATATATTTTACGACGTAGTGTGTGAACGAAGTTTCAGAATGTATATGATTCAGCTGCTTTAAGAATTTCTCACTATTTCGTAAAAAAGAGCCCTTTATTGCTCCTGTAACAGTTGAAAGGTAATTTAAAGATGACCTTCTAAAATCTGAAACGAGCGCGTAAGTATGATTTTTAATGGAGATATGCACAATAACTCATATTTTACGGCGACATATAATTATGGAGATGGAAACGCTTTCGGAATGTTTACATTTTAACAAAATATGTTTCTGAATCAATATGGAGGACATGCATTAGTTCTAAACGTCACAGCTGCTATTCGGCAGCGATTTTTTCCTAAATGGAGTGTAAATCTGTAAGAATAAGTCTTAAAAATGTTTTTCTGTGTATTTTCGCAGGTGATCCAAGGAAACGCAAATACTTATCTGGAGGCTAAAAGAACTCTCGATCCTCCTGTCTGGGCAAGCCGGGTTCGATTCCTTCCGTACAGCTATCATCGAAGGACAGTGTGCATGAGAGTCGAAATCTATGGATGCTATTGGAATGGTGAGTAGCTATTCAAAGCAATGAGTGTCTTATCCCATAGTTATTATTATAATTTTAAATAAAATGTATGGGATTGAAAAAGTAATACATTTATCAGGTTAAATTTGGGAGCTATAAAATTTAATATAAGTTTTGACTTGTGAAATACTGTTCTAAAATTAAGAATCAACTAGTAATTTTTTTCTGCTTATTCTTAGCCTAGTCAATTTATAAACTTTTTTTGGAAATGTAAAGCCTGCCTTTCTTATATTATAATGAAGAAACAAACGTAGAATAAAGCGTGTTATTGATTAAGAAGCACAAATGCCTTCTGTGTCAGACACTTTGTTCGCTCGCTGATACTTTAATCCCTAGTTGATGCTAATGCTACTTATGGTGTTAGGGTAATGGATTGCTGTTGTTTTAACTTGTTAATTCTGACATTGAGAAATACCTAACTCTGATATGATTTATCCATCATCTCCACCACAGATGGAATCGTAAGCTACACGATGCCTCAGGGCGACAAGCGAGGATCTGGATGGGAGTTCTTCGATGCAACTTACGACGGATTCTGGGACGGAGAACTCTTGCGACGCGGCCTCGGGCAACTTACAGACGGGAAAATTGGTCCGGAAAACTTTAAAATGGGATACTACGACTACGAGAGAGGTAAGGATAACAAAATTACATCAAATTCGGTGCATCCAACGGTTTCCAAATATACATTAAAATTAATTGGGTTACAAGCACGCTCCTTACTTCATATATCACACATTTCAATCATGTTCCAGGGAAAATAAATGCCAAAGAAATGTATGAATATCACGAAATACTTTTTTCTTAAATTTCATAATGTGCTTCGGGATTTTCGAATTTCAAACATTTACGATATACAGGCCAATTTTTATTGCTTACGAAGATCAATATTTTCGGCTGTTTGCCTACATGAAGTCCCCATTTAGGAATCTTTTAACTCATTCTTAATCTTTTCTCATTTCAATTGTGACAATCCTCATATCACGAATACACTTCACGACTTCTAGTAACGTATTAATCAGAAGTTCAATCAACCTCCCTATGCTCTGAAAAATTTTCTTAGTATATGTTGCACAAGTCGAATCCCTCGTCATCATCGTATAATTATCATATCAAAAAACAAATCATTTTGGAATAAAAATAACCACGCTCACCCCAAAACTTCTTGTATGCCATTTGTCCTTTTCATTCTTAGCTGTGCGATTAAGAGAGGTAATTACTGAAACTCGGATGTATGTCATGGCAAACACTAATTATAGCTGCACAGTTACGGCACAAGACTGAAGTAACACGGAAACCTCGATAAATAATGGGTGATAAAGCCCCTTAATTGGATTCTTTACACGTCGTCAGAGAAACGACCGCGTTTTCTTAGAGAAGACACGTGAATAGGCCTCTTTCATTCTGATTCGAGAGAGTCTTCATCCCTTCAAGAATCCGAAAACCCTTTTGTGGTAGCTAAAGAGAGAGGAGCTCCCATGGGAAGAAGGCGGGAAAGCCAATAATTCAACATTGACTCACATGCTTCCAAGAGAAGCCTCTTTGCCTTAGAATCTGGAGCGTACTTGATGGCGAATAAAGGAGGTTGCTCCAGGAGAATTTGAAACGAGTTTGCCCCATTTTCCCGCCACACTTTCCCTTTCAGAAGGAGTAAGTTGATTATTTTTGTTTTTTAAGACATCGGAGCAGACAGCATCCTCTAGGAGAGCTTAAACTATGCATATTTCTGTTCAATTCAGGATTATTCTTGATTTCAACCTTTTCAACCCTTGTTTCAAGATATACCTGTACAATCATCATCCCTACATCCATTTCACAATCATAATTAATATAATAGTAAATATTTATGCATGACCATTATGATATTTGAAAATATTCTTTATTTTATTACATATATAATATGCGAATTGATAAAATCATTTTCCAATATTTTGATTGAGTACTAAAATATATTTACGTCCGAAGTTCAAAGTTTATTGGCTCCAGTGTTTATGTTTGAAAACCCTCATAAATAAATTAATTAAGTTTATTTGAATATATTCTTATGAATTTTTAAGAAGAAACTCATGTCCAACGACTCTCTGGCGATAATACCCGCCGAAGACTCTTTTAACGTCAGATTTTGTCGTTTGAATTTTTTCTGTTTTACGAATCATGCAAATTAAGCGGTTGCTCACGAGATCTCACGAATTAATCTTAATTTATGTTCTGCTGATTGTATTTAATCTGAAGACGAAGTAGAATCAAAAAATATTTCAAAATTATGCGTTCATAGTCAAAGCGTGTACTTCTTCTAGTATCTTAAGATAGCATCAAATAATTTCCATGAAAATCACGCTATGTGATGTGTATTTTGAAAATTGAGTTATTCTAATTATCGTGTCTTCTTTTACTAGAATCATATGGCAGATGCCGTAATTAGTTTCACAGCTATTTCATTGCTTTTCGATTTTATCTGACTTGCGAGGAATTTTCGGATAAATTTCAAAATGTGCAGTTCACAGAACATTTCTGTCTTACTTCCAGGACAAGGATGGGTTGGCTGGAGGAACGACACTCGGGGTGGTCAACCAATTGAAATAAAATTCGAATTCGACAGGATAAGGGAGTTCACTGCTGTCCACATCTACTGCAACAATCAGTTCACCAGAGATGTACAGGTGAGTAAATAAAATTTATTTGGAAATAATTCATATGCAAGAATTTGTCTGGCTTAGTAATTACAGAATGAGTTTTTTTAAAAGGAAACTCTATAGTTAGTTTCAGGAGCTGCATAGGTATTAGAGATTTATTCACCCGTCAAAGTATGTGGATATTCTACATGTTGATAAAATATTGTGGTAGGAGCGTTTATTTCCGTATTACGGCGAACATTTTTGAAGGAAAATTATATTTCCTCGAAGTAGAGTAAGAAATTTAAATCTGCATGCATGCTGAAATTCTTGTTAAAATATTAATGCTGTGGTGGAAAAATCACACACAGTGAGTGTTGAACGCTTTTTACCTAGCTATTTAGAACGGAGTCCAATCACTCAAGTCCACTGCTAAGGGAAAAAAGGTTTTATTGGTATCTCGTAAGCTTGACCGCTTGGCTCAAAGGAGAAATAGTGCGGTTGAATCGGAGCCCCACCCCCTTTCTATGAGGAAGAGTAATGGGCAGGCAATCAATCTTTTATCCACCCAGACTAAACAAGAGTTAACCGTGAATAATCTAATCTTAATTTACTTCTGAACATCGGCCATTCAACTCAACGAGGGTAGTCACTGGCTCGCGTTATCAATCACGTGAAGTGCGACCACCAAAGTAAGAAATGCCATCTCTCAGGTGAGAGGTGGACACGCCTACAGAAATGTAGGCCATTATTCAAGGAGTGCACCGTCGATAGTCTCTTCTTAACTTCACCGCGGGTAGAGTTCATTCCATCGACGTTCCGGGAGGGCGTGTCCTAATTTGGAAGTCTTCTCCTTCTTATCCCAATGCTCGATTCCACTTAGGTACACTCCTATACCTTCGTCCCGTACACTATTATTCCTTCATTCCTTTGTATTTCTTTCACAAAGATTCTTTCATCCCGTTTCCTGAAGAAAACCCTTTCTCCGATTCGAGGCTCGATGACCTTTACCGTGTCTTGCATATGACCTCCAGACGACCTCCTCCTGGCCAACCTAATACCTCTTTATGCCCCACCGAAGTTCTTGGCGAGGTAAAGCTGGGGCCAGACGGGAATGTCCCTTGATCTAAGTATTCAGCTCTATTGAAATGATGTACGGTGTACTAAATTCTCGAGTGCCAAGTTCTGGTACAGGTAGTTTGATATAATTTACTATGAGGTGATCTCGGAATCCTTCTTTAAAAGTATTTTGTACAGCAAAACTTGCTCTTAAGTAGAACAAGCCTTATCAATTTAAGAAAATTTTAATTCTCAATAAACTTAAAATCGTATGTAAATCAAAGTTAACTTAAATATTTTTTATTTCATGCTCAGAATAGAGAATTTCTACGCGAGAGAAGCGGAAAATTTCGATGACCCTATGCTATTTAGTTCAGCATTAAGCTTTATGTGTCGGCTCACTAAAAGCAATGTCGGAGAATTGCCAAATATCGCAACATCCGTTTGCATCCAGGTCAAAATCTTGAAGAGATCGTGGAGGACGGGCAATAATTTGCCGAGGAAGTGGAATATTCCTGGAAATTAAGTTCACTTCTACGGTTGCCAAAAACTAAAGGGAATAAGAACAGAGTAATTTGAACTCTACTTCTCTATCAGTTTGGCTCTACATTAAAATTACAAAAAAAGCAGAAACGACCAAAAATTGATAACTTGCTCGATATTGCCCCCATAAATTCATTGCAATGGTATTTTGGCTGAAATATTAGCATTACGCCACACTTCGTTCCCTATATTAAAGATAATCCTATATAGAAATTTTACCATCATCAGCTTTCATCCCCTCACTTTATTTAGAGGCTAAAAGTTCTTTACTTACCTTTATTTTCGTTAATGCTAACTATATTTTTAGGAACTTAATCCTTCGTCAATCTCTGTATTTTCTCTCGAATCTTCCAATTAGTTATTTGAAATAATAAAATAAATATATCTTCGATATACTTTTAGAATTATTATTCGCTTGTATATGCAAAAATTTACGGAGAGTCCGCGAGATTTTCTACCGCAAAAAATAGGCGTACAGCGTATGTCGTTCGTCTGAAATAGGTTCAATGGCCCTATTCTTAAATCGACGATAAATTTAAGAGAAAGGAAAATATTCGGCACACCTAATGCCTGAAAATAGCAATAGCACAAACAGCGCACGATGAAGATCAAAAGAAATTGAGGATAACTCGAGAGGTTGAAAATTAGAGATGGAGATTCCAATTTTAAGCGAGGAAATTCATCACGATCTAATATCTAAAAAATCGAAAGGCGTATCCAGCTATTCGGGGGAGTAGTTTTATTTCCTAGTGCCGTAACATAGAGATAAAAAGAAAGAGGGATGAGAGAGCCGTGAAGAGTGGATTTGGAAATTGCGAAGAAGACTCCTCACAGTCCGGCAGTCCCTTTTGATCCCGCGTTCCAGTGCCGTCTCCCTTGGCGACCATCCCGTACTCACAAGTGGGGCTTTCCGAAGGGGACCTCCCACTCACTCCCAACACCACACCAAAAGGACATGCAGCCTTCACTCCCCTCCCTTTTCAACTTTCCACATATTGACGCGTCAAGTACGTTCTTGAGAGGAGGGTAGAGTCAAAATGAAGAGGTACTAGGGAAGGGAGTAACGAACCCGCAACGCCAGATTGGAATGCGGAGAACGAAGTTGGCAGAGGCATAAAAATGGCGGAACAGGGGGATAGATGTGATTTTTAGCAAAAGGAGAGTATACGGCGTAACGTACGCTGGCGTTCCCCTTTTCTCTCTTTCTCATCATTTTCGGTGGCTTCGGGAATCCAATGCGTTCGAGTTCCTCGGATGAGCTTCGGAAGGGATGATTTGGAAAGGTTTCTCCGTGCGAGAAACTCAGCCGAATCGGTTATCGAGGAAGAAAGATGGGAAGTATATAAGTTGGGGCCTTTTTCCTCCCGAAAAGGTATATACTATGAAAAGAGAGTGGTAGAATGGAAGGTACGGGAGAGAAATCGGGATCAGATGGAGAAAGGGAATATGTAATATCGGCGGGAGGATACGGGGAGTGTATTGATAGAGGGCGGTGAGTGGCAGGGCTGGGATATATATTCATCGAGGGTCTGTGAGGGTGATTGTGCAGTGGGTTGGCAGCAAGAGGGTGGAGAAGCGGAAATTAGCTGAGTTCGCCCGAGGAGGGGTTGTGTTGGAACCCGGCTGCGCCTGTGTATTCGCCCCGCAAAAAAAAAGATCGCCGCTCAGACCCCTTTGCTTCACACGTGCTGCTCCAATATGCCCAAAGCGGTGTTTTCCTCAAAAAATTCTCTTCCATTCTCTTGCAATGCCATGGATATCCTCGATGTAAGTCAAACGAAAACTTTTGGATGGATCCTTCTTAACACGTCAGAGGGTTGGTAGGATTAAAATGCAGTGGAGTTGGCGATGGTTTATTAGCTATTCGGTTAAGATTAGAACGAAGAATATGGAGTGCTTCGAGAAGATGGTCAAGGGTAAATATTCAAAATCGAAATTATTATGTTTACAATTTTTTAAGACCAAGGAAATCTAAGGTTTTCTTTAGACCAAATATTTAATTAACGTCTGTCGATACGTACAATTGTCAAAAATTATTTAGTGTTTAGTTTAGCTTTTGTCATTCTCCCCAAAATATTATCCCCTTAAAATGAAAAGAATCCGTGGAATCTATTAGTCTTTTATAGGAGACCCCACTTATTTTTCAGCAGTACTTCAATTACAAGATACTCAAATACTCCTATCATGCTCTGACTAAAAAATCCCTGACTTATATACCCTTACTTGATATAAACGAATCGGTTTTGTCAAATGTATCCGACGAATCAAAACAAAGACGGATTCATTTTCCCTTATTTATGACATCCTTGTATGGTACCCATTTTCCCTTTCGCTAGAACCATGGTTACCCTTTAAATATATGATGGTTTCGGAATTTGTTCTTAAATATACAGTGGCCAGGGGAAAGAAGTTTTCTTGTTCGTCTTTTCCCCTCCGACTTGCTTCTTACTCCGCACTTTTGTTCCCCCAGCTCATGTCTTCTCCTGCGGCATTGAAATTCAAAAGCGGTGGAGACATGAGCCACGAAATCAGCATGAAAGATGGGCAGGAAGTTCATGTAGAATATTTAATTCCTTCATTTTACTGCACCAGAAATGTGACGTGTATAATATTAAATTTCTTACTGTGCTTTAACACCGAAGAAAGTTACGCTTCGTCAGTTAAATGAAAATATTTGCCTATTTGATTATCCGATTTCTATCTCAAATTTTAATCTTAAAAATATTTTAAAGTTATTTTAATACGAAAGATCATTGTTTAGTCTTCTAGGTTTATGATTCCGTCGAAAATTATCACCATGTTCAAATAAACCTTACGTAACAAGATATTTCATTTCTCTCAACAAAGTGAGAATGTTTGTCTATGATCTCCGTACAGTGTTAACATCAATCTGCAAACTTATCAAAAGAGATAATCATGAGCATCGATTAATACATTCACAAGCTTGCTGGTTTTCTCTAATTATAGTATTACTCAACCAAACACTTGCTCAAATATCTTAATAATTGACGATCAAATGATTTAGATATATTCTTGAGTTTAGCATTTATAAAAATATCACTATAAATGAAATAAATTGGTAATTAACAAGTTATGACTTGCGAAATTTGCAGGAGTTTATATAAGGTTGATTTCGCGTCGAATTGATTTCTCTCATGTAACACTCGTTTTGCCATTTTTTATTTGCTCACCAGAGGTGTAAAATGGAAACTTTCAAGCTCGAAAGTCACTCGTTATAATCAGATCTCTGATCTCATGAAGTGGATGAAAAGGCAAGTGGAAAAAGAGTGAATTTTTCAAGTCGACGCTTCCGAAAGACCGAAACCGCGATCTGGAGCGCACTCACGCAGCCATCGAAGCAAAGGAAAACACACGTCTCTCCGTGTCACCTCCGAAGCCCATCTCTCAAGGGAAATATTTATGTAATATTTTTACTCCTGCTACCCTCTCCACTTTTTTCGAACGTCTTCCCGTCGTATTTTTTTCATTCCTCCCCTGTTCCGACTTCTTCTGCCGTGTTGCTGATATGGCAGGGAGCCATCAGTCTCCTTCTCCCGGCTTCCGCCTACACCCCCGCAAGTCCCCTTTTTACGAGCCTATGCATCTCTCTTCTCTCAAAACGATTTTTTAAAGACATCCCATTTTGCAAGGCAGATGCTTAGCAGCGATACAAAATAAACGCCTGTAACTTTTTCCAAAGCTGACGAACTCTAGGAACGGAGTCAAACATCGTATTTTACAAAGAGATGAGGTTTGAGTATCTCCATGTGCACGCGTTTTAATACTGCTCGTTTCTCTCCTCCATATTTCTAGGAAATAGGTTTTAGAATTTATGTGTTGCTATTTTGTGCTCGAAGTTGAAGTATTCAGCTTTACATAAGAAATAGTATTCTGAAATCGTTCCTTTCACTGATCTGCATCGATGATTAGAATGTTTGATACTTTTAAAATATTGATTTTAGGACAAAGGGAGATAATTTCATATTTAGAGAAGATTTAAAATCACATTTAGCTTAAATATTATTTAACATTTCTTATATTTCTTTACAAACTATTGTTTAATAATTATAAATAGTTAATATTTCGTAGACGAAAATATAGTTTAGGAAGATCCCGAATTGGATATATATTAGTGAAAATTTGTTGAATACCTTTACCACCACATTTTATTTCAAGTACTTAATTAGAAACTATTAAAGACATTTATTATATAGTAATCGGTGATTTATAATTCAATTTCATTTTCGAGATAAATCAAATATTCAGTCAATTTCTGTAATATTATATCCAACTAACTGCCATTGAATACTGTTTAATTGAAGGTTTCTAAAATAGTTTATGACATCTCGATGCAGAAAATTCAGAGGGCTTAAAAATATCACAATTTACATTAGTCATTCCCTCAGATGGAATATGGAATAGCTGCTCAAATAGTCAAATTCACGGAGTAAATCATGCGTGAATCACGATTGCTCGTGCAAAAGTCAACGCCATCACCTGTACCGCGCTCAGAATATCTGCATTAGCAAATGTTTCGTCGTTACATGTGTCCATCGAGCTGTGAAAAACTTATGATACCCGTTCGGGGTGCGCCGTCTTTTTCATCGCGATATCCATCCCCCAATCCTCTTTTTCCAGAGCAAAACGCCTACATCAATATTTCCCTTTAAAATCTCCCTTCCGCTACCCCATTCCTCCCTCCGTAGCCACAAAAGGAAAAAGTCCCAACCCCTAGAAATTCCCCGTGCTCCAGAAAGGGTATTCGTCTCCTTCCTTCCTTACACCCCCAACAAACCGCTTCTCCCCCCTCCTGGACCCCATTTCTCCCCACACCTTTAAAAGCGGGCCACCATCTTGGAAGACGTCAGATGTAAATCACGTTTTCCAATAAAACATAATGGATTTTTCGAAATAAGAATGCGCGCTTTTGCGGAGGGATCAGGGAAATAAGAAACACCTCAGCTTTTTGGAGTGTCTGGTGGAGGGGAGGGACGGTATAAAAGCAGAAAGGGAAGGGGGAGTTATTCTGAATCCGTAGGCGGGATATTTTCTTTTTTATTTAAAATGCGCGTTGGTGCCAGTTGTTATTACTTCTCTTCCTCTCGCTATCTTCCCTGAGTTACACTTCGCCCGAGTTCAATATTTCGATACTCACGTTTCACCTCACTTCCGTGTTCTGCTCGCCTATCTCCATCCGAACGCAGCTATTTACGGCAATTTCCGACACGCACCGCTAAATTATCCTCCATTTATTTTAAATTTATGAGCTATCTTTGATCATTAACTGTCTCCAAGTTTAAGAAAACGGTTTTCATCGATGTGACCTCTGACTTATTTTTATCAAGAATTCATTAAATTCTTATTCTTTCTTGACCTTCTCGTAAATTGATAAATTTTCATTCGCAATTTAATTTAGATTTCGATCTGCTAAATTGTCTTTACATGTCATTCATATTTACTTATATTGGCTATACATTTAAAAATATCTCTTGTATTAATGGCATTGCCAAAGCCCTCCCTTTAAAACATATAAAGAGCCTTTCTTATATCCTTCCTTATAAAGGAACACTCAGCATAATATGATAGAATAATAATAATAATTAAACATAACAGTGAACATATTAGCACGGAAGATTCATCTATGAATCATATTTTTAGATGTATTACATGAATAATACCGACATTATGCATAAAGTCGATTTTGTGAATTTAAGGAAGATTTGGGCACAGTTGAATTATTTCGGGAACGAATATATGAGTTCATGGTATTTTTACATTCTAAGTAGTTGTAGATTTCTTTAAAAGCATTCTAATAAGATTAAATATATCAATTTTTTGCATAAACATAAATACACATACATAATATTACGTAAGTTTTAATAATCTCTATAACTTATTTTTACTTTTTCATTAATGTTATCTACACTCCGCTCTAATTATTTTCAGTAACTCCGGTTCTGTTCTCAAAACTTCTCTTTCTACTTTGAAATTCATTCGATATCGTTCTTCAAAGACCCTATGATCGTGAAAATAAAACGAGAGCCGTCCCAATAAAATAACAGTTTTTCAAAACATTCAGAAGAGTTTTAAAATAGGGAAGGAACACATAAATGGGCCAAAGGTCTTTTCCGAAGAGGGAGAAGAGACTAAAGGATGGGAAAACGTAATGGGATTGAGCGCATTAAAGTGGGAAAACGATACCTCTTGCATCGCTGGGATAATGATGATAATGCGAGGTAAGGAAATTAATTCAAAATTCCCCCTCGAAGGCCTTGCTTTCTTTAGGGGACCTTCGGGAAGAGGTAGGTAACTGTGATAGCGTGCGGTCTGAAATAACCATTGTTTGGATAAACATCTCACAGTTGAGTAAGAAATATGTGTCTCCATTGTGGGAAGCCGTTGTATTTTTCTCGGCTAAATGTTTTCCCACACAAAGGAAGAATTTTGTTTCTGGATTAAAGAATTTCAAACAGTAATTATGTAAGAGAAATACGTCGCCGGTTCATAAATAATGGCGTTAAGTATCAGTTATTTTTAACACGGGTTTCCTTAGCTCTCATTCTACACCACCGCCGGATTTGATAAAAAAAGGATTTAGCGATACTAAAAATCAAGCTAGCGTATCCAAGCGTCCCTCTCGTAAAAGCCTTTAAATCTGTCAAATTTCGTAGTGAAATATAGCCGCATGATGGCTGAAATGAAGTCACTGATGATGTATAGAAAAAATAATGAATGCTAGTTTCATAGAGTTTAGCATTATGAAGGTGAACTTCTATTTTAAATTTAGCCAACGATGAAGCTTAATTAGCCTCTTTTTCCCAGTTTAAATTCGTCTTTCCATTCCCATCAAACACCTAAGTAGTTATACAAAGGCTGAATTATGTGCAACAGATTATTCAACTTTAATGTCTATCAGCAGTTTCCTTATCTAAGTACCATGTTATTTGCATTGAGGAGTTAGCATTTTCCACTCAGTTTCCTTCCTCCGCTAGTACGACTGCCATCGCTTCATAATAACGCTTCTATAACCTCAACCCTTTCCCCTCCACACGAATAGCGCCTTCCGTACGTTTATTTTCGTCAAGATTTAGTGCAACGGCGGAATCTTAGACGGAGTTTTATGTGTAGTGAGTGTAACTTTTGGAATCCGCGGGGAGCGAAGTTGCAGGTGGAGAGAGAGAAATATATGGAGACGACGGAAAAACGGAGCCGAATCGTGCCCTCGGAAAAAAAGAGCTTGTGATGGTATTAAAGTGATATACTGACGAAGGGTAGTTAAGACCCTCCCCGCGGGGGGCGTTGTGGGGAGAGGTGGAATATAGAAGAGGAAAAGGGATTTCAAAAAACACGGGAGATGGAAGCGACCCAAGCTCCTCCAAGTGCTACTACTATCCCAGCTACTTTACTTTTTTGTCTCTCGCGAGATGGCGGGAGATACGCTGTGAGGGTAATTCTTAATGGGATTCGACCGGGCACTACTCTATCTCCGTGGCCGCAGGCTTACTGCTCATGGCTACCATTTCCCGAAGGTTTTTAAAGCATTGCGATCGTGAGGTACACTGAAATAAGTGTTTTTTCCAAAAATACCGAATATTAAATAATCAATCGTTAACCCATTTCATATGTTATAGATGTACATTGTTCTTTAATAAAGAGTTCTTTTAAGGCAAACATTTTTCTTTTAACTGTTGCTGGAAAGGTTTACCTTGCATGTATTCTAAACACAAGTTCTCCTAATTCTTATCAATGCCATTTCCCAAGGAACGTGTGGGGTCTATTTATGAGACGGTCACATTTTATTGACCAATAAAACTTTCGAGATTTGATATCCGCATTAATATCCTAAGTTATCATTAATTTGTCGAAAATCTTACCATTACCCTCGGAATTATATTCATGGAAACAGCAATCGTTTTATGTGACAAGTTAAACGTTATCTGAGCAACACGTAACGTTTCCTAAAATTTTAGCCTATCTTGAATGTATATAAGAAATAACTCGCCATGATTCGCAGTTTTATGTATGCTCGAATAATTGAAAAGAATTTAATCTTAAAAGCTTGAATATTCTCAGCGGGAAAAGTAATTTGCATAAATACTACCGAATACGAGCAATAAAATTTCCGTCTCACAGCGTTTCATGTAAGGCGGCCTTATAAATATTGAAAAGTCAACAGCATCGCGTTTCAAATAAGGAGTGAATGAATTAACCCAGAAATTATTCGATGACTGCGCTTAGGTCTCCTCTGCCAACATTTTCAGTGTTTTCGTTCCGTGTTTGCTATACATAAACAGGAAAGAAGTATGCATTCAAAGATTACTGTATTTAATCTATGTGCATCAAAATTTTGAGTCAAAACAAATGCGCCCATTTTGTTAATATGTCTCCGACTTAGTCTCTTAGCCTCTTGGTATCACAAAATTCATAATAAATCTTCTTACATATTTTAGTAACTAAAAATACGGGAACAAAACATGTTGAGATGAAGAGGAAATGAAACCTTCATCAACTTAAAAATGGCGTCATCATATGATGTGAAACTTACTGCAAATTATTCAAGGTTTCCTTACGCAAATCGCTGAAATCGCAATGGATGCTTGTGTTTGTAAATCAACAATGACTAACTGGTAGTCATATCATATTATACACCTCCCTTCCACGAGGAAGTAGGTGTATAATAATGCTGGTGAATATTCAAAATCGTGTAATGGATATTTGCATTCGATAAGAGCTTCGTTTTCTAGTTTTCTAGATTTTATATGAATTATGATTTTATTATTAAAAATCGGCAGTGGCCTTGTTGTAGTAGCTTATGTATAGCTATGAAGAAAACAAACGGAATACATATATAACGAGTATAAAAACCATCGGCAATAACGGCACCTTACAGGATATTCTATTATACCACTTAATCTAGATAGTTTTCAATTTTTCGCAATGTTGAAAATGATGAATACACCGGTAATCGAACCCGGGATCTCTTTTACGAAAGGTAAGGAGGATATAGACTCGGCGAACCGCAAACCCTAGCTCTTTTCATCCTTTCGCAGATATAATTTACGACGATTTTTACGGATTTTAAAAAATTGCACGCCTTGAGAAGGTTAGCGACTCGGTTCATTGAATAGGCTAAACTTCCGCCTCACGCCGATTAAAATTCGCCCCACCTCAAACAGAAAAGAACTCTGTGATTTATCGCATTCCTTCGCGCATCGCTTTTTTTCGAGGTTCGTCGTGCCTGACCTCCGCGGGATACAAAGATCACGCAGTCCCGAGTATCATTTCAGGGCCGGTCGCATCCTTTCCTTCGAGAGAGTAGGAAATGTAAGTCGCATTAACGGAATGAGTTAGGAGGGGTATCCAGGGTTCGTGACTTTTGTCCGTGATCTTTTACCCTTTTACCCATGCACGCGCCGATCGTCTTCAGGTTTGAGAGGTACACACTCCGCTCACGATTCGGCGATCGCATTTCGAGAAAATTCTCTCGAGCTAAGGTTAAATAGGTCAGAGTAATTTCCTCTGACCGTAAAAACGACTTCCGATCTATTTTTATGTGCGGTGATAAGAGATCACGATTCGGGATTAGTTTCGAAACTCTCCGTTTGAGAGATCCAGATTTATTACGCACGAATCGGTGCGATAAAAACGGGATTTTGTTTCGATAAAAATGTGTTTGTGGAAAAGTTATTCTAATCTCGAGTATTTATTGCAGGAGAACGGCCTATAAAATTTGAGTTGATTGTCAGCTGCTATGCATAAACGCTGGAATTATCTGGGAGCTTTTCGTAGCACAACTCATTTCACGTTTTGCATGGCATAAGCATCAATCTCAATGACTTTGTCTTTGTTAAGGTTTTCTTTCGAATGACGTCTTATAAAAATCATTCTTAGGTGATTTATAAACCTTAGATTTAGTTACTGTATGTAGTTTTGACTGAATGTCATAACGAAAACAAAGATAATGCATTTCATGTAAGATTTTAAAATTTTCAATGATAATTAAGAAATGAAATGGGTACATCATTCTTAACGAGTGCCATGTAATTTGCTTCAAATGTGCGAATTGCTCTTTACTTTCCTACATTCTCAATATAATTAAATATTATTCGCATGAAACTACATTTTAAATTCAGATCTATCTATTGCTTTTCTAGGAAATATCTTAATCCTTTCGTAAAATAAATTTATTTCATTAATTAATGATTTTTTTTCAAAAATCACGATCCTCTTTGTAATCGATTCAAAATTTACCTCTCTAAGCAGATATTGTAGCAACATTTATTTCATTATTTCAAACAGTTCAATTCTTGTTTCCTCACATAATCGCTTTATTGGGCTGAAAAGTAGTATTATTTCCGTCGCTAAATTCTAAATATGATGTTTTCGTAGTCCTTCCAGGTTTTCTCCATGAATAGAGCTCGTTAACTCGGCTTAATGATGCTTCAAATCATCTCCCCTTCACTAAAATAGACGCTGATCGTATATACTGCTTTATTAATAGGTCTCTTCTACATCTAATGCTTAGCTGAGATTTATTCAAATTTTTCCTTGATTTTACTGAGTCACTTAAATCGTGACTGTCTTTGTTATGATATATCAACGCTACTTCTGCGTAAATCGTCCTCTTAATTAACATTTTTGCCTGTTTATGACGCGGAACAGTTATATAATTTTTACTTCCTCTAATTTTTATCGTCGTTCGGGAGAAAATTAAGCAACCACAGCTGCTCAGTTGAGACTCTTAAATTTCTAAATTATAATTAGGGAACTTTTTAAAAGACCTTATTTTTCTATGTCACATTTGATCAAACACAATATTATTCTTTGTTGTGACCGTGACATTTTAGGATATTTGAACTTTTGCAGTTTTTTCCCAGAGTTTAATCGACTGGGTTCTAGGATTACCAATTAGATTCACAATATTTGCAAGTATTTTTACTGTGGCAAATTGGAACTTTCCAAACATTTGATAAATTTTTAAGCTGAAAGAGAGATGCGTCAAAAACAAGTAAGAGATATGGGATTATCAATCAGATAGTTGAATTTTCAATGGAATTTTAGCCGCCTGAATTAATGTATTATTAATGAATGCAGGTTTAGCGATTTATTAACAATTCCTGTCAGTGCATCATTTGATATTCGTCTTATTATGCATTACCCTTGGATTAGGCATTAATAAAGCTGGTTGGCTATAGTTCGCCTTTAATGTACGAATTATTTTTAAAAATTTATCTGTTTCCCACTGAATTTTTCGTTCTAATTAGTAAATTTACCTGAAAAAATGAAAATTTTAAATAGAAAAGTAGAAATTAAATTGATAATTAAAATTTGCATATTTCAAACATAAAATCAGACACAGAGTCCGCATGGAGCAATGATATACAACGTCTTAAATATGTTTTTTGCCAAAAGATTCATCCGAAGGATGAGTACTTGATTTAGTTCCATCCTGGAGGTATGTAGTGTAGGCAATCTTATAAATCGTCTTAAGTTTATTAAATATGAGGTTTTTAAGGGTTTCTGAGAATTTGCAAATAATTCCTCATATTTAGCATTGTAAATAACTAATTGCTAGTTTTGGGTCCAATTCGCATTATTCGGAAACGCATTCGTGGTCATCCCAAAGTAATCATTTCTATCTGCATTAATTCGACAAACACGCGAAGGGGACTGGGGAAGACACGGGGTTATTATCATATCACCCTATCCTGGATAGATGGAGGGAAGGAAATGTGTACACGGAAAGAGATAAGGCGAGTGAGTAAGGCGTTTTGCTGTTTAATCTTCCCGCTAGAGATACGTTCTCTCGCTCCACGGAAGCGTAACGAAATCCTTGGAGAGATTCGACGATCCCTGTACCGGCGAGATAAGAACTTCTCCTTAGCGTGGAGGGGAGAAGGTGGGTTTGGGAGGAGGAATGGTAAGAGACAACGATGGCGATCGAGTTCCCATGAATCCTCATTAGCGTGGGGAGGGTCATCCACAAGAGATACTCCAACCCCATCCCTGCAAACCGCAACGGAGAAGGTCAATGCGGGAACCCAAAAGTGGTTAGTTGAGGGTTTTCGGCTCCTATCACCTCCCTTTATTCCTTCCTTCTTAAGCTCCCTCCTCTGCTGCCCTCTGTCCCCTCGTTGGATTTATGCACCACCTCTGAAACATCTCTTTGACTCCTCAAGTCAACGCGATCTATTGTCTCAGCTTGATGAATTGGTAAACCACCTTAACACAAAGTGGAGAAATATTTAGATGGAAGATTTTCGATGCCGTCTATCATACTCGAAATTGCTACCAAGATGTGAAAGCATAATGATACACATTGCATAAAAATACGCTTTGTAACCACCACAAGAGGTTTCAACCTCCACAATAGGCTTTGATCGGCAGAAGACCTCTTGTGGAAGTTCGTGTTAATTAAGATATGCGGCAATTCATTACACCAAGTGATCATATCAATTGTGGTATTTCCCATCTGAAATTCACGCTGATCTGTTTCTACTCACTTACTACCATCATTTATTATTTCTTTATTTTTTAATCTAATAAACTTCACTTTGCTTCCCTTCCTCATACCTTGATTATGATTTAAAGTTTTTTTGATGTCCCTCATAACACTGTCGGATCTGATGAATCCAATGACAGCAATGGTATTTTCGCATAATGCACATAGAAATCAGTTTGCTTATCCATTAAAAATTAAAATAAATGTCCGATTTCTTTCGTAGCTGTGTAAAATTCACATTTTTATTATTCCTTATTATTCGCTCCAGACCATACTTCTTCAGTTCTTCTGATCTCTTATTTTTTCGTCCTTCTCTTTCCTTCCCTCAGTGGAATCTCGTTCGCTCTCTCATCCACTAAGTCTAATGTCCCTTTCTTACTCTTCCGTGTAACCCAATTTCAGTTCCAAGGCGGTAAATGGAAATGAATAGCACTCTCTTTCCTGGAAAAGGAATTCCTCCCTTTCCGTCCGTCGGTCTAAGGGTTTAATAGATGAGGAGAGGGAAAAAAAGAATGGCGTGAAGTTGGAGGAGGAAGAGGGGAAATTAACTGGAAGAGGGTGAAGAAATCCTAGGAATTGTGAAATAGAGATAGCTGACATTCACAGGTGATGATCTGGGAATTTTATCCAGATTCTTCCATTCTTCCCACATTGCACTTTTATCATTTTGCTTACTGAAATTCTGCTACATCAGTAAGAAGAATAAATTTCAGTGAAAGAAGATGGCTTACAGGAGAAGTTTTTTAAGCCGTTGACAATGGGAATTAATTTCAGGATTACTTCAGTTTCTTTACTTTGAATAATCTCTGATGTCGAAGCACATTCTAATAAATACTAATACTATTGCTGGATATTTTTCTTCTCTTCTCTGTTCTCTTCTGTCTCTCTTGATATAACAAAAGCTTAGCATACTTGGAAGAAATGTTTAGTCATATGCGGTTACCTCTGTTGTAAATGGTCAAATCAAGATCAGTATGCTTCAATTAAGCGTCAACAAGAGAGTAATTAACTAAGGGAATGGTGTATAATATTATAATGTAACCTGTATCTGCCTATCTACACCATTTCTTCATTTTTATTACTGTAGATAAACTGACTTGCTACGGTAGATATCTTTATTTTACTACCTTTGAGTTATTAAAAAGACTCCTGCTATCTCACTGCTCCATATGCTGTATATTTGTAGATTCTCTTGCACGGTGTGCCAAGTTTCTAACTTATAAGAAATCACTTTTAAAAAATCACAGCTCGAGAAGCAAGTAAGTAATAAGTTTTACATTTACTAACCTTGCAGCTAAATTCAGAAAAGCTTATGTTTAAAATTAGGAAAAGCAAATAGAAGGAAATAAATCAGCTTATCTATCTAAATATCGCCAGAAATTTTACTCTGAAGTTAGAATGTAATTTTTTCACAAGCAAAAGTATTGATTTTGCTGCATCGCCAATTAATTGTATGACGGCTTCGTATATATTTATGAATCTCTCACGGACTAAATTTAAAATTTAACAGTCAGGAGCACTTCTATAATTGGACGGATGAGAAGCAAAAAATAGGGAAGTATCACTTGTCAATATTTGAATCCCCTGTGTGCTATAGGTGTCCATTTCATGCGAATATTTTTATTGCAATTTTAATTTTTTTATTGGAGACCTTGCTTCAGGCGGATTCGAATTAGCGACTCACCGCTACTCCAATATTCACGCCGCGTGACCACCAAATAAATTTCACGAATTGCAGGGCCCCACAAATATTGTTAATTAAATAATTAATCCATACTGCGACGGCGCAGCTAATCAAACAGACCATGATTGGTTCACTGAATTGACACTAACGATCCGCTGACTTTTCCCGCCTGAATATTTGGTATTTTTGCAGTAATGGATAGTATTATTGCTGGAAAAATACGTGATAATTTTTATCTTAGTTTTGCATTTGATTTATTTAAATTTAGTTTTACAAAGCCCTCGTTCATGCTTTTTGGAAGATAACGAGAATGGATGTTATTAAGTTTGATATTTTACGATATAAACTTTAATCCACACCACTTCTCATACTGATTTTCTAAAGACTATCAAGAAACGGAAAAACAAACAAAATTAATGTAAAATGATTTTTCTATAATCATTCCCATGATAAAAATATCTAAGAATAATGGGTGAATATTTTCTGCTCTCAGCGTTCTGTTTTAAAGTTAAGATATCCGAGAATAAAAGATTTTAAAGCAACCGTGATAGAATCAGTGTTGTGTAAGTTATCATAATAATTTGTATTTGGCAAACGTATTTTAAGTAATATGTATTCGACTTTAGATGATTCTGCAGCCTTCCATAAGCCAGTATGGTATCTAAAAATTATAACACCTAAAATTGAGGAATGTTAAATATTATCGTCTTACTTGTATGGAAGAAATATAATTATCATGTCACCTCGTTGCCAAAGCTGAGGAATGTTATACTATTCTTCCTTTTCTTTGAACTCGATTAAAGTAATAAGAGAAAATAGAAAACATATGAATCCATATGCAAAAGAGCAAAAGATCTTCTTAGATTAAATGTAGAACACCCTACAATGCCTTTGACTTTGAAAAACATTGTATGTGAACAGACGTAGTAAAAGGAGACACTATTATGGAAGAAAATAAAAGAATGGCATCAAATGGAACGATACCACTCCACGGTCTGGCAAGCAATCCAGGCTACGGAGTTTCCACCCTTATCCTTACGGTATGGGCTACGGATAGAGTTCAATTTCGGAGAAAGGTCTTTCCAAAGATTTCCTATTTCTATGGATCTCCGAGTGGATTTGTAATGGCCAAGGAGGAAAAGTACGCTTTAAGTGAAGGGAACTCCTTATAGGGTTAGGAGGGAAGGAAGCTAATAAACCAAATTAAAAAAGGAAGAGTAGGTTAGGCGAGAAGGAATGGGAAGAGGAGGAAACGATGTTAGGAGTCTGGAGTCATTAAGGCCGTTAGGAGGACACCCATTTTAACCTCCTCAATTTATTCCCATCACTCTTTAACTTGCTCTTTTATACTCGCCAAAATCCAATCTTTTTCCTCGCCGAACGCATATTCTCCCATTACGGTGTATTGAAGACCCACGATACAGAAACACCGAAAACTTTATTGTTGGGAAATTTCCCTCTTCAGGTAGTATTATTCGAGTCACAGACCAGTCTACTCAGGCAAGAATAAACTATTCCAATAACAAATATTCTAAATAAAGTTGTATGGAATATGGAAATTTCTAAATATTTTGTGAAAGTTATGATGTTATGTTAAATATGTTACAGGATAAGAATAAATCATGTTGGAGAACTTATCTTAGTGAATCGGTCATAGATTTGGTGATGAATACGTTATACATCAATGTTGTTTCTATAGTTATTTTAAAGAAGCTTTATAAAAATTTAAATTAAGAATTCTCGTCAATAACCAAAAGTGTTTACTTGTTTTTTTTAACAATTCCTATTTTTAAGATTTATGTATCGATTTGGCTCTGTCTGAAAGTTTAGATACCGAGAAATTCAATTTAAAGGAAGCCTGAATTGATATTCACTTAAATTGGTTAGTCATTCTCATCAAGAGCCTCACTTTACTATATATCATCCACCTTATTCGTATTTCTGGTTTCTGAAATGATAATACAGTAACACTAAGGAGACATACTATAATTAAGTAAGTTTGCTGGTAGATTCACATGAATTCATGCGTGTACTACAATAATTATAAACACCAAAGCATATTCTATGCACGCACTGCCCATTTTTGTTAAAGAATAATAATAGTTTTGAAATATTTGCGCATTAAATGGAGAAAAATATGATTGTAAACATCACATTTCAGCTGATAAAGATTGTGGCAACGAAAGATAATTCGAAAATCCTCTGTTGCCGAGTTGTCATACTATTTTCAACACACAAAAGGGATCAAATTAGATGAAATATGAATGAATGAATGGGATCATTATCGGAACAAAAGTGGATTCACAAAGGGTAGTTTCGATTAGGTAGACTGGAACAGGAGAAAGAAGTAACATAAATCAACGGCTCAAATTCGGGTGCTGTTACTTTTTTCCATGAGTTAATAGGTGGCGCTGGGAGAGAAATCATGCTTCCCTCGTTGCTACATGCAGAGCGATACAGGCAAAAGCAATACTGTGAGAGAACACTGTACAACCATCTATCACTCCCGTTAGCCCATCACGCAGCCGTCACGAGTCCCACGTCTGCTGTGTACTGTCGGTAGATTGAAAGGGAGAGGTGCGTTGAACACGGAGTAAAGGGGAAATGAAGGAGAGAAAGTAAAGGAATTTTAGACGGAAGGGGGAAACGGATTTTTCTCTTCAGTTCAAGTTAGAGCGAAGGGATGGTGCGCGCGTAGGTGGAGAGAAAGTATCTCCATTGAAGGGAATTTTGGCCACTGTAATGGTCGTCGTGACTTTTCTTTGCTCCTCCATTCATCAACACGTGCACTTATATCGCATATCGGTATCGCATTTTTATACTTCTGCCAAATTTAAAAGTTTAATGGTGAATATAAATTTGAAGTAAATTCCAGTAGTTTCAATTTTTGATAAAATCAATGATTTGAAGAAATCATTTTTCAATCATATTTTGGTAGCAATATATTCTTCTCACTTTTATGCTCTTTTAATGTATTTCGAAGTATGCAACAAATAAATTTCAGTTTTTCTTGAAATTAATTGTATTTTGACATTTCCATATCACTACTTTTCTATCTTACTGAGCGTTTAGAAGATTGTTTCCGTGAATTGAACCAAAAATTAATTGTTTATTGTGATATTTTCAGATGAATACGAGGAGAGTTAAAGATCATTTTAATAATAATTTTCAATATCTTATTCACTGATTTTAGACTGGCTTGAAGCGAAAACTTAAATACGATTATCTGCATATTTTTCTCTCTTGATTATTATTATTATTCTTAAAGAATGTCGTCCATTTCAAGCGTTTTGGATGGAAATTTTGTTCCGGTGCACCGTTTTGTCATCCCTTCTTTCAAATTTTAATCCAAAGGGGTGGAGGAGTATGCGCAAAACGGACGATTTGCTAAAAGACCGTTTTTTCGGTTCCAGTTAGATGATTCGCGTTTGAATGAGTGGCGATAGGGAAATGAAGGGGAGTCCGAACGATGGGTTGGGCGAGGATTCGGTGGGTTGGGCAGAGGTGGTTTTCTGGTTCCGGGTCAAGGGTGGGTTTTCCCTCCCACTCAGACTGCAACTACAGAGAGTGGTACCCTTGCTCCCTTTTGGAACACACAAAACTCCCATTGAAGTATTGAATGGAGACTTAATGGGAGGCGCTAATGCGGGGCGCCGTGAGGCCTTGCCGATGGGTGGACGAGCCGCGATTTTGTGTAGAAGCTCGCATCCGGCCTCGGGCTCTTTGAAAAGGGTTTTGGGCCCGGAGGGGGAGCTCAAGGGGGGGAAAGAGAGGGGTGATTACCGGCGGCCATTTGGTGGGGAATCCTCACTCTTCACAAGCCTGAGCTCCCATTACGAGGAACACAATGCACTGATGGAATGAAGGAGGGGGTGGAGGAAATGTCATCGAACTGGGATCCGCCAAACGGAGTGACGCGAGGAGTGAATGGATGATTATATCGAGGTAGTCGGACTGCAGAAAGCACGGCGTAGTGAGACAGGTTTTGCTCTTTCGCATACCGGGATTGACGACTTTTCTAGTTCCACTCACCGTTAGGATTCACAGAACTGGTTTCGCGCTCAATTCATTTTGATGTGGGAAAATAGCGTTCGATAGGAGAATAAGGTCGAAGCTTCTGTCTAGGTGAGACGTTGTGTTTTCATTCGACAGGGAAAACTGAAAATATGGAGGAAAATTGATATCATTGTCTTTAAGATCCGAATACGAGTTTCACGAGAGAGATTGTTTCTAATCGACGGCAGTGCAATGAAGAACATGCTGCCATAACTTTGACATTTATATTGCCAAATAAAAGTTTTCATCAAATATACACCAATGGAATTTTAAAGAAAGTAAATGAAATATAATATTCGTGAAAATGAATCTCATAATCAATTTCGGGGAAAAGGAAGAAAACATTTCAATGAATTGCAAGAGTTTGAGGAGCATAAAAGAGTGTAGAAATATAAGTTTTTTCCATTTCTTGTTTCTCAGATGATATCGCCCTTCTCAGTATCTGATTTTTTGATCAAAATCTTCATTACTAATGTATTTTTATCTGAATCCTCGAATGTAATTACTTTGCGTTACCATTTTGTTATTAAGTTCATACGAATCAATCTTAGATACCGATTAAAAATGTTGGTACTTTTTTATGATACAAGTGATAAGTACTTAAAAATGATCGATTTTATTTAATTATTTTAACATGCTTTATTGTGGGATGAAGACCTGCACATCCGAATTACGGAAGAGGCAGTCATATTTATTCAAATTATTACTTCCCGAAATAAATGCGATTCCATCGCTCGGTAACTGTAAAATATTATCCCGGAGCACTTGAAACATCGGTCAATTAAGCTTAAAAACAAGGTACGTTCATTAATCATGTTAGAGGGGTACGAAGGGCCTCCCTCTCTCCCTCTTTCTCATTGATTTATCGAATTCGGGGAAACGCGAGGACGTTCCGTTCGCAAATAGCATTTTTGGGACCAATAGAAACGTTATTCAAATTAGTAATCTGTCATTATAAAAGTCAAATGAGACGCAGAGAATGTGATGAAGTTAATTTATAAACGAGTAGCCAAGAGAAAGAGATAAAGTTGTTGTTGGAAATTAGGCCTCAGAGAGAGAAAGTCACTATGTTCCAAGGTTAGCAAAGTGATTTTACGAAAGCTAAATATAATGTTCACCTAGAGCATGACATGAATGTATTTTTCTTAGTATATATTTCATCTTCCTGGTTTCTGCGAGCTTAAAGAAATCTAAAACTGCGGGTTATCCCGAATTTTAATATCTGTGACGTCATATACAACAATGTATCTTTACTCGGAATATTAATAAACATTCCAAGACAAGATAATAGATAAAAACGTTTTAATCAAAACAATCAAACACTAAATCGAATTCAAATGATAACGGATGTACGTATTCCTTAATCGCAAATGGAAAGATTTTCTTTATTTTCCACTGGCATGTGATAGGTCATACGCATATGAAAACCGCAATTTAAATCTTAGTCGTGTAACTTCGAAGTTACGGTGCTACGTAAGGTAACATGGTGGGAAAGCTTCGTAGTGACTTCCGGAATTAGGAATTCTGAAACGTTCCGCACGAGCGGCGGATATTTACGCAACTCCAAACTTCGTTCTCATTTTCAAACTCCTTAAATTTTTTCCTCGTCCCTTCCTTCCTTGCATTTGCGAAAGGATTCATCCCCGAAGTCATCGTTCAAGATAGTAATTAAGTTGTCAGGACGACGTAAACAAGGAGAAATAAGCGAAACAAAGTAAAAGAAGCTGAGTTCATTTTACGGCGAGCGAGAGTTGCCAGGCGACAAGGGGGTGACAGGGTCACTCGTTTTTTCTCCGCTCTTCTACTCTTCCGCTTGCTAATTTGACGCCTGCTTATTATCGCCTTCTGCTCCCGTGGAATTCCTTCCAATTTTTTCTCACAGAGATCCAAAAATATCGCATGAATCACCTCCGCTGAGAAGTTGCCAGGTTGCGCTGAGCATAGGGAAAAGGGATATTCATAATATCTTCGATATCGTTCAAGGATTGGGCTGCAAGGATAATTCATAAATTTACCATTTCATTAACTCTTCTGTTTGTATTGTTCTGAAGGAAGTGAGTGGGTATACGGAAATTCGAGAAAAGTGTAGCTTTTGTCATTCATTCTTTATTATCGAATCTAATTATAGAGGGAATCGTCATGCGAAAGAAGTGTGACGTAGAGGTAGAAGCTCAATACCAAAGATTAGGCCATATAGACATATAATTATTTTCTCAATCGGCTCTAAATCCATCATTGTGTATATGGAATTCCAGATTTTTCATGACGTTTTATATAAGCAACCCGAGACTGATTCTGAAGGTATGTAGAAATGAAATAAACTTTCATAAACTTACCTAGCTGTTATGAAGCGAAATATAAATTCAAGTGAGAATCCTCGCACTCTAGTTTTAAAATTCACTCAATTCTGAATCAGTCAGGAAAGAAGTGGCGTTTCCCAACTGGAAGCAGATAAAGAAGAAAACTAGCCTGAGCTAAAAGAAATTTCCCACTGAAAATTAATCCCTCTGTTTTCCAGCTTGTAATACAAAGAAGTTTAGCCCCTGTAAGCACGCTTTCCGCGATGCAAAAGTGTAATGCGGGTTGTCGGAAGCTGCTTCTTCTTCTTCTTAACTCGCGACGCGTCGCAATTCAAATCTCACAACAGCAACTTCGTCTTGAAATTGAGAATAAAACAATTTTTCTCTGATCCGAGCATTTAATTCTCATTCCACTAAAGTTTCATTTCGGAGAGACATCAAAAGATTGCTTTTGAAAGGCAGAAAGTTTGTTGTCGCCGCCTCAAAAATGGAATGGAGAGTCTGGAGGGAAATGCTCACGGTTTCTTAAGATGATCTGTTTTGACGTCTCGTTATCGTTTGGTAGCTCCTCTCTGTTTCTCTTTTCGTGATGTATATGACTGTCTTCGTTTGTATGGGGAAGGATCATTTTCGTTTTAGAAGTATAACTTATCGTCGATCTGAATTTAAAAATCAGTCCCGACTGTTGTTTTGGCAACTAATTTCTTCGCAGAAATATTTCACGGTTCATCGCGACCTATTTCTGTAACCTATTATTCGTGGATTAAAAAAAAGCTGAATTTTACGGGAATTTCGCAAAATGTTGTTGACTTCCGCAAATCAGAGTATCATATTTTAATGCATAATATTTAAAACCTAAGAGAGCTGAGTTGGAATAAATGAATTTTCATCTACATTTCTTCACATGCTATATTTATTACATCACTGCAATACCTTATTTTAAAGTGCTATTATTTATATTCCTCGATTGTTTTCAGTATCTTCTTTTAATTTATCGACATATTTGTAATCCAGCTGCTCCTTTCACAAATCTGTCAATTATTAGAACGATCAAATAAACTTTGATTTCCACCAAGAAGGTATTGACAGTGAAAATGTTTCAGTAATGTAAGGTATACGTAAGAGTCCAAACTTTGAAAATTCATTTGCTAGAGTTTTGGATTTTTGTGTCTCGGAAATAACTTAAAATGGAGGTTCTGAAAAATGAAGGAGATTGCATGATTGCATTATAATTAAATTGATTTACTGTATAATTAAAATTGAAGTTGTCATTTTTTGACCATATATGTTCTAATGTAATTTAGAAATATATTTGTTTGTATATTTTTCTCCGAATTTTCGGTGGTATCTTCCGCTTTAATAGAAGGGAATTAATATTATGAAATAAAACTCAAACTTTTGTTTTCTCTTTTATTTCACGAAAGGTCTTCTCGGAGGCTACAGTAGCTTTCAGCATTGGAGGACGGCACTTCCCTGGAGAGCCAATCACCTACACTTACATTGAGGACCGAATCTTCGAAAATTCCCGGAACATCTCGATAAAGCTCCACCACCGTGTCGGGCGATTCGTCAAGCTAACTCTCCACTTCGCAGCTAAGTGGATCATGATAAGCGAAGTCACGTTCGACTCAGGTTAGTTCTTGATTGCCCAATTATTTCCTTCCCAATTTATTTTTAAAATTTCTCTCAAATTTCTTCCGACTCTATCTTCAAAATTGTATATTTCAGCGACGTTTTTGGCAACTGGTAACATATTTACAATTAAAATTAAGCCTACCGCCATCTTCTTTGTCATATATATACACGACACAAATAAAAGTCATACTGAATTCTGAATTTGATCAGGAATTTTGTTGATTTTTTAACCAAGGACATGCAAGTAAATTCACGAAATCGTCTTAAATGGTAGAAATAATTGCGGAGGAAAACAATTTTTAAATTTAATCATGAAAATTTTATTGGCGCCTTCTCTTTAATGCCCACTTTCCTTTACGATTCTCGCTTTTATCACGTACTCAGGCCATTATCACTCATTGGTTAAAAACCCTATTCAATTCTTAATCACGCTACCCTAGGAATATCATTTTCACCTATCTTTTTCATTCATCGCGTGTTATATTTTTTGGCCCTTAAGATTTTTATGGGATTCGCGATGAGCCTCCCTCGTGATTTATAATGCCGCGAGAATTCTTCATCGACTAAAATGACCTATTAAAGAAAAAATTCAGCCGCGTAATTAAAAGTGAGGCTTTAGAGGCTATGGCATGCATCTCATTCATGATTCAAGAAGTTAATGGAATCCATTGAAAATTCTAATTCCAAATGCAAGGATATGCGATCGATGATGAATTTACTACCTACCTCATAGATATAGGACTCAAATACCTACTTTGGGATATAGAGTGTCTCATTACATTTAAAGGGTTAATTCTGGACAAATTTAATTCTCAAAGAGCATTTTTATTCATAAAAGAAATTTTTACTTTATAATTATATACATCAATGATATTGAGGCGTTCAAATTTGTGATATGATTTCAAAAAGTACATTTAAAACTGTCAGCTACTTTTCAATCGTTCATTTATACGTTGTTATTTAATAGAAATAGATGCGAAAAGAACAGTTTCCGTGATTAGACTCATTGATTGGTTTCACTTTTTTACTCTCAAGTATATTTTGTATCGATGTTTTAAATCGTACATTCTTTCGGTTTAATTCTGTGGCGATGAAAGCAGCCATTAGCATCGATTGAATTCGATAGGTGCCCCACCTATATTTATTCCTCCTCCTTCATCCATTTCGACCTCACCTTTATCAGTTTCAGTGCAGAGGATAGTGAATGTTCGGTTTACAGTTTCCTCCCAAACTGCTTTCCAAAATTCTCCTCTTTATTGATGCTACGCGTCATCCACTTTCCCTTTCGGTGGAAAGGTTTCCTTTCTATTTCCTCTTCCTCTCTTATTCTAAATTCCCGTGACTCTTTCGCAGAATCCACTCTTGCATGCTGTTAAGGGTCCTTCTGTACCTTTATAGCTTTCTTCTTTACTTCAGTTCCTCTCTACGACACGATACGCTTCTTCCAACTTCTCTCCAGTTCTTCCTTTTTAACTCACAAAAGATCTTTGTCTCCTCCTACCTTTCCTCATTCTCCTTCAATCCACTTCACCTTTCGACCGCAACTCTCCTTACTATTTTCCGTAAATTTTCTTAATAACAAAAGCAACGTCATGTGATGTCTTACCTGAATACACATTTAACACGTCATATATTAGTATTTACTGAATTAAGCCAAAATTTAATATTTATTAAAATATGATCTAAACAAATATTGTATTTTTGTTAAAGCTGATACTCCCTACCATACGCCGAAAGGCGGCTTTCAGGATTTAAATTTAGTCGTAGAATTTTAATTTTTAATGTAATGTAGATAGTCCATCAGTTGTTGAGGTAAATTGATTCTTTTTCTGGAGATTTATCTCGCTTCTTAGAATGAATAACATATCATAGTGAAAGAGAATTAATCATCTTAACTTAATCTTAATTTTGGAATTTCCAATCCTCGTATATTTCTTTCCTTTTCTAGGATTCTTATTTCTTGACTTTCCATGGCAAAATTACATTTAGAAAAAAGGATATTTGTGAATGAGGCGGGACTATGAAAGAAAAATGGAAATTCAAAGTCGATGGTGCCGAAATTATTCTAGCAGTAATATAATGAATTGAACGAAATGCTCTTTTATTTGAAATAAAGAAGAGAAGAATGGACATAAATTTGGAACTAGAATCTCTCTCTTATTTTTATGACTCATCGCTCTATTCCCTATTCCGGAAATCCTCACTCCCATTCTCTCTTCTTGTCTGAGCAACGCGCTCATTCCCACAAATCACACAAACTTTTGCTTAATTCTCCCATTATCTCGCTTGTTTTCTTTCCTCTCAGAAGTTTGTGAATTTTCCCGCATCTAGCTTGTCTTCTATCCATCACCTTGGAGATATGCCACTCACGCTATTGTTGTCCGCACTCACACAGATATTTTCCTGGTCTATGACCATTTCGTATTCCGTTTCATCCCCCATATTTTCTAATTTTCTTCCTGTCTCATTTGCTTTATTTATAGACACTGCTCTCCTTTTCTCCTTCTCTTGCTTTCCGTACGAAATTATTCATCGACCGTTTTCTTCTGTCCTTTTTGATCTTTCAGTTTCCCCCTTTCTCTTTCCTCGTCTCTTTACGCGGTCATACATCTCTCGCTTTTTCTTTGCTTTAGAGTTTCCCTATACATTAAGCTTACGATGCGTCCGCCGCATCATCAGCTCATAAAGATTGCTAGTCATAATTCTATTAAAAGACCTATCCGTGCGTGTTTTTACCAGGAAATTGGAGGAAGAATGTTGTTTTGTCATTTCATTCCACTGCTGTCACAACAAAGTTAAGCGTAGTTGAAAGGATTAAAAGGCAAAAAATAGTACGAATTATGTTTTTGAAAATTAACAAAAATTAGGGCATAGATAAATTTTGAAATTATCATTGCATACATTTACTAACATACCGAAAAATGAACAGTCGTACAAATTTTTGGCAATAATATATCCATATCTTTCAGAAAGTTTTATACGCCTTTAACGTTTCTCCTGATTTCAAGGATTTTGCATATAGCAAGTGCAATGTGAGTTATTATATGCCTATTGTGCATAAAATTTGTACACTTTTCAAATCTCCCACAGCTACTTATAGCAACCGTTATAAATTGGTTCGAATCCAGGAATGCAAAATTTACTGATAAAGAACCGTATGGATAAATCTAAGCCAAAATTTACCCGGAATGTAACTCGTGGATATCAAATCTGTTTGTCTTTTGGCGCACTCTAGTTCTTTTGTGCTGAAATAATTTGCGACTCACTCGTTAGTATCATATAAGGGCTATGTATATTAAATTCCATATATCATTTACAAGAACTCCCATTTTAAACCTCCCTACGAGGAAAATATAGCATTGTAATTGTCCGCATTTTAATTAACTATTTCCAATGAAATATAGGGATACACATCCGAGCGCAGACTAGCAATAAGCGTTAAGGCTGATAATTACGATTGACTCGAAGCTCCTATGTCACCAACCAACCATGCAAAAGTTTAATTAATTTAAAGTTTGACGCATTATTCGTAAACGAGCGTCATTTTGGCAGGCTTGAGTGCTTGCGAAAGCAAACTACCGCAATGAAAACGTATCTTAAATTTCCAACGGCACGGGTGGCTTTCCGCCTCTTGAGAACTTCGCTCAAAACTTTATTGCGTAAGCACGTTCCCTTAGCATTCCATTAAATCGCCGCGTTTCGCCGAAACTTTATTGCCGCCTTATCACTCAAGCCCACATGTTCCCTTCAGTCATACAATTAGTCTCTCCCCGTCTAATGACTGTTCGCATCTACCAGAGTCAATTTTTCCTCTCCGCTCGATCTTTTTTCCTTCGCAAATACTTGCGCCACCCCTTCTGAACCTTCTTTGATGAGGTCCCCTCTCACTTCGCATTTTTCCCTGCCGATTTTCTTCGGTGTCTATATAACCCGTCTCTTCCCGTCTCCTGTCGACAACCTCATCTTTAATAAGGTGGACTGTGTATCTCGCTTCCTTGAGATAGGGTCTGCTGAAAGAAATTCCCATCCCTTCTCGGAATAGCAAGGGTCGGAAAACGAGGAAAGTCCTCTCTACTCACCACCACACCCTATTCCTCTTATCTTCCCCACCAAATATCACCCAACCCTGCATCCTCCTAACCCTACTTCCATGAGATCCTCCTTCCCGGAGGTGCCTATCTCAACCCCCTATCGCCCCTTACCCTTTTTCCGTGAACCATCCTCAACCCTTCAGCGTTTCTTCATTTCCATCCGAATTTCACGTTGACTCCGGCCTCATTTCCTACTCTTCTTCGTTTCCTCACATCTTTACATTTTCTCATCCAACCTCTTACTACGCATTTTGCAGGGAGAGTCGCTACGCTAATCTGTAAACACCGAATATTCCCTCTTAATTTGAGATCATTCTCGTTCACCACAGTCTTTCAATTTTCATTTGACTTTACACTTATCATCTGCTCTTAGTTTTCGATTTTGCTGCATAATAGCATGTCTAATTTGTATTTATGCGTATTCTCTGGTAAATATAACCTTTTGAAACCATGGAAATTAAAAGATATTCATATACCGGCAATATTAAAATAATACCACCAGAAATTGCTCGTTCAACATTAGGAAACTAAAAAAATATTGATATTAAATATGTTGTCAATACAAAGTGTCCATTTATCAATATATATCATTGATAGTTTATAAAAGAAATAAGCTCGCCACGGGGTAACATATCAGTGATAAAAACGTTTAAACTAATATTTACTATGTTCCTTTTATAAGTTAAATATATAAAATAAAAATTCGACAAGTAAACCACATGATACTAATAGAAAGTTTAAATACATCTGAAAAACTTTTACTGGATAAAATTAACCTTTATTATTTGAGAACTCGTTCGGAAAAAGGAAGTACGATATTTTTTTAACGATTATGCTCGTAGCAGATGATTATAAAATGTCTTTTTGTGTGGAAGACAGACAGAAAGTTTTCAGAGCATGTCCGACTGCTTTATGAATTATTGATCGAAGCACATTTATGGGACGCCCGTTCAATGAGGAACGAATTTTCAGCGGGACGCTCTAATTTACGAATTGAATTATTATTTCATGACATGTAGCCCCGTGACACGCGCTGCCGACTTTGTCATACAAATAGAAAACCGTGGAATTGACCAATGTGTTTTGATAAAATGATTAAAATTCTTCCGTGGCATATGTCCGTTATGGTAGATTGGCAAAGGAAAACTTTTTCAGGCGGACGTATAACCTTTAAAACCGCGACAAAAAAACATTTTGCGGCAAAGCCGACAAGCACCGATGGGTTAACTAGTTTCCTTTTTTGCCGCATTTATATGTTTAGCGCTGTGCAAAGAGGGAGACGAATTCATTGATATAGAAGAAAATGTCTCTCGCCGCAAATGGTCCAAAAAGACCCGTGTGTTACAAAACAAAATTCATGTATGGTAGCGCCATTAAAGAAAAATAAAAGATTTTGTATCAATTTTGATCACCGCTAGAGAGAACCCATTTTTCGTTCATAATCATATGCCATTAAGAGCAAATAGAATTAAATGCTACTCAAATTTTATCCATCGTCCAGTGACCACAAAGATTATTTCTTTTATGAATGCTATATTCTCCTTGTTAAGCCAATCCTCTCTAATCTCTTTCCTGCCGCATGGATATAGCTTTGAAACCGTGTTGTTTCTCATAAACTTGCATTCGCACGGGCGGAAAATATGTTAACGTTAATAATAAAAAGGAAAAAACCGCGATGAGAGGATTTTTCCACAAACTTTTTGTCCACGTTTCACCGCAGTCAGGGGAACTTATCCGTTCGAATCCTCTGTTCTTTCTTTTCCATTCCTCGCTTTCCTCTCATTCCAGAAACAATTCTCTTTCCCACTTCCTTCCCTTCAGACCGCACAAAGCATTTCTTTTGTTTCTACTCCTTTTCCAACTCTCTCACACTACATTTTCATGCCAACTCCCTTTCTAACAAATTTATGACCGTTTCATTCTTCTTTTTTCTTACAAAAATATAGAAACACGATACATTAATATCAGTAGTAAAATATGTAATTAAAAAAATATAACCTATAATTTTGACATATTCGGTACTTGAAGTATTTCCTTACACCCCTGTTATTCTTCCCATAGGGTTGATGTTTTTTTAGAATTAGAATGCTTTTTTCATCTTCTCCTCAGCAATACGCTTACATTAGCTATAAAATAAAATATAAAATATTTTTATTTAGAGGATATGATTTCTTACAAGACATGAAAAAGGTATAATTCTATGTTGCAGATACAAAAAAGGAAATTATAAGGAAGTGAGAATCGAAGTAACGCTGTTGATCGATATGACACTAATTGAATGAAAGATAAGATTTATAAAAAGAAAAGGAAAGTGGTCCGATTACAGATAAACATTTAACTTATTAAAATGTGCTTCAGTTCTGAGTAGCGCTGTTTTATGACATGTTTGTTCCTTTAAGCTACATTAGCACTAGGAGTTTATCTTCATACTAGCGTAGGAAGAGAAATTGAGTTCATATTCCATACTGAAAGGAGAAATAATCCGACAATGACACTATTCTGATACTCTGATTCGTCATAAAGTTTGGCTAATACCTTCTCAAGAGGTTAAGAGCACCATAGCTGTCGCATGTTTGTGGTTTTCTAGTTGAGAATGAATATCCACGAATTATCCCCATAACATATTTACGTTTTACAGAAACTTCAAACCCTATCACCGGTAATGAAAGAATTTAACGTCCTTATTTCAAGGGCGAATGTCTTCTTAGCATCTAAAAGTCAACCTTCATCTTTCCTCATGCTACATCAAGGGTGATTCACCTATCCTCCCTCACTACCTTTTCATTACATTTTCTTCTCCGCATTCTCCTCCACTCAAATTCCCCTCTTCTTATCTCATCTTCCTTCCTTCTTATACTCCCTTCTTACGCGAGTCAACCCTTTGACTTCTTGTCCTTAAACCTCCCGCATACTTAACTCCAAAGTACAATTTTCCAATGCGGCATCCAGTCTTTGGGTGCACCCTTTGGGCCTTCCTTCAGGTGAAATTCCCTCCACTCTACGCCATCACCCTTTTGCAAGGGTACCTAACCCTTCCTCTTAACCCTCGTAAACCTCCCCTCCCGTGCTACTTCCGCGCAAGGTATTTTGACGGCACGTGGAGAACCCCCTCTATTCTTATTTTCTCCAGTTTTAAATGCCATTCCCTAAGCTTTTTAAATATTTGCTTCCCCCACCGGATCGCCACTTTTATAGAGTAATCTGAGCGAGTGAAAATGAGGGGAGAATTTCTTTTCGCCCCTACTTTTGCTTCTTTTCGCCGATTTCCCCCGAGGGGTAATTATGAAGGAGCAAATGAGTCGTCTCTTACGGACCTTTATATTACTTGTTTCTTCATTCGTCACGAAGTTGGCGTTTTTATCTCAATTTTCTTGGGTGCGGGATGAAGGGGAATGTTTTACTTTGAGTTGGGAACCAGTTCCAATAAAATTACCGGGCGTTTTGAATCAATTAACAACGTATTCGGTCCATTTGCTTCTGACATTCGTGGGTTGTTTTTTCATCTTTATCTGGAGGTAGCTATTTGAACGCGCAAAGAATCATCTTAGAAATATTTTTTCTCGGTTCATTTGATTACTTAAATGTTTGGGTGTGAATTAAATCTCCGAAGATATTCCGAATCATTTGCAAATTTATATTTTTCTCAATTCTTGGTATATTAATGGGCATGACTTTACTGAAAAGGTATATAGAGAGAAAATTCTGAAAATTTTTCCTCTGAGGAAATGTCGCTAATGCCATGGTAATTCAGCATTGCAAAACACTTGCGATAATGTTGGAGCTCTGATAGCCTTGTCATTTTTCTTTTTAGAAATGAGAAGGGCAATAGTAAATTAGTTTGTGTGTTAACACTTATATTCCTACTCCTTTTAATGTAATTGGACTTTCTTCTTTAAAATTTTAAATTTATAGAAGGAAACCAGAATATACAGACATATTCGAGAAAAGCATCTACAGTGATGTTTCAGACTTGAAACATAACTATAACTCCTTAAAATGAGATTTAAACAGCTTAATAGTTCCACGCACAGGGATTGACCCAGAATAATTTCTGTCGCGGACCCTTTACACTAATATTCTTTGAGAGAACTAAAACCGAAAATTCTATTATCGACTACAACTAATGAAAGGACTGTATATGAAAATTCTTCTTAACACGATTGGATTTTTCTTCTTGCATACCCGATTCTCCATCGTGAGTAAAAATTTCGAAAACACATTCTGTTGCAGTTGGAAAATTTTTATAGTTGAAACAGTTCTTTGTGATCATTTTTACACATTTCCACTCAATAATTCTAGAGAGACATTACCTTCTCTCAAGCAGAAATTCCGATCGCGACCCTATGCCGATCTTTGTCCCCATTTTCTAATCATTTCCACCCCCATTTAAAGAGAGAGACTTAAGAGACCCTCTCCCAAACGAGAGAAGAGAAACTGAATTGTTTGAGTTTTCCCCCACTCTTTTTCCATGCCTCAGTTGACTCTCTTCAAATACGTATTGCTCGTGCATGTATACCTTCGGCCTCTCTACAACTCGTTGACCTCACTCTGGTGGCGCCTTGGGATCGATTTGAAGCCGGCGCCCTCTTTCTCCTCCTTTCTTTTCTCCGTTTCCTTATTCTCCCCATTTCAACCCCTCCTTTTAAGCGGAACCTGCCTTCGCCCCATTCTTCTCGGGCACAAAAGAGGGCCACTCTTTGCGGAGTGTTTTAACAATTACCCTCTCCTTTCTCTCGAGTGTCAGTCAACTTTTTCAGCCTCTTATTATAATCATATCCTGTTTGTTTTTGTCGGTGTCCGTAGGTTGGAAAGGGAAAGCTCTCACGGTGGCTGGGTTATAATTAATTTATTGTATGCGCATGGGGTTGTAAATTCGGTGTGGAAATTTGCATAATAATGGGGAGCGAATCTGGTTGACGCGCTTAAGTGTTGTTAAATAGTAAAGTTACGCTTTAACGGAGGAAGTGCGTGGTGCGCATTCTTCGCCAACTTACCGGTTTTTTACGCGCCTGATTATAACGATGCTGCTTCCGCCGCTACTCACGATTTGCATATGCTCAAAAACTCATGTCGATGCATGTTCATACCGATTACATTTGCATACCTAACTGTTTATTATCAGATTGAAGCAAAATTTTGAATAATCTTTTTTACTTTCCTCGGAGGAAAATTTAAAAAAAAACATGAAGTTTATATCGATATGAACGCAAATTAATAAATCGAAGAAATTCAAGAATTTTTAGTATCAATAGAATTTGACTCCCTAAAACCTTTTCGAGCATTCAGTCATGTAAAACTTAATTAACATAAGAATTATATTATAATGCTCCAACATTAACTAGAATCGCATACATTCTTTGATATCAATATGAAGCAAAGAATAAGGAATTGATATGCCCCTAAGATCTTCTCCTATCAACCCTCAAAAAATTAAATAAAATTTTCTTTGTTTGCATTTCGTGCTTCAAGTCTTTGACTAGTGAAAAAAATCAGTTCCTTTGATGTTTCATAATGATTAATTTGGAAGCTATAACTAGCATGATGAATTTGAACAGACTTACTACAAATTATTATTTATTATGAATATAAACTTTCAATAACGGATATCGACCACGGTCTCCTCAATAAACACCATAATTGATCATGACCTGAGTAAGTCATCCAAGGATCGCTTGTAATTCTAACCGCTGAATATTTTCCTTGCAGAGGTGGCCCATGGAAACTTCTCGGTGGAATCCCTTCCGGAGCCAGACACTCCCGTGCAGAGCGACGTTTACGTCGAGAAAGAATCGAACAGCGCCCAGGAAGAACTTCCAGGTAAGGCCCTACATAACTACGGAAAAATGTCAGACATTACTCAAAGAACCATCTTTTCCTCTCTGAAACTGGGAACATTCTTCCCGCAATCTTCCCTATACTCCACTTGCGGCATTCCTCGGTCCCACTGGAATACATTCCGGGACATCGTAAAAGGAAAATTTCGCGTGTGCTCCCTCTCGACCTCCGCATTTTACTATCCCTTTCTCCGGCATATGCATCCGTTCCGCCGAGCATTTTATAGGCCCTAGCGAAAAGCCCCATATTCTCTCCCAAAACCCTTTCCCCTGGAAATCCCTTAGCGTTTTCCCTCCAACGTCACGCGCCTCTTCTCCATTCTGCGGCCTTGTCCCCATATCCACTCCATCTGCTCTCCTTCGCAAAAGGGAGGTTTCCCCGAAGGCCCTTAAGAAGATCCCCAGGTGGTCTGAGCGCCATCCGCAGAGTGCCTACCTATCCTCTGCGAAAAGGAGGCATCACCTAAATATCGATTTCCTTATGTCCTTCCTTCGCATTGGGGAGAGTAACTTCCGTAGTGGCAGTGAACTAACGTCATTACGGCAACTCCCACTTTCATCGAAAAATTGCATTTAAAACGGAAAGATTAAGATCGCCGATCGAATCCATTGTGAGCGGGCTCAATCGGTGAAGGGAGAGTGAATGTGGGGGTGGCCGGAAAGGGAGCGGAGGTAATAATAGGGGTGCGGGGGAGGGTAGTAACGACGCGGTGCCGCTGGTGTGGGTAACTATGGAATTCAATTACGGGGGCATTATGAAAACGACCTCGGAAGGGGGAGTTTCGTGGAGGAATGGGACGGATATGGAAGGATGAGCGAATGGATTTTTGGAGTGAGGTAACTGTGCGCTTTATGTACGGAGTTTACGAAAGGTAAAAGGGTTGGCGGGTGTCAGGGGCAGCTGTTATTTCCCCCTTTTTCACCACAACACGACTCGGAGGTTGACTCGAAAGGCCCCCGTCACCGGTCAATATAATCCTTTGTTTGCGGCCTCTTTTGCCTAGGCATGCGCTGGAAAAGTCAAACAGCAGAACCGCATCGCTTTGTTCTGCGTTTTTCCGCCGCTCTTTTCTCATTTGACATTGTATTGCACGGGCGCGCGACAAACAAAGAGTTGCTCGACGGATTAATATGTTTTAGATATGCCGACGTAACGGTGCGACTGAGCGAGAAATTAAAAACCGCGGTAGAAACTTAAGCGGGGAGTGTTGCCAAATGATGCGAGGAATTCCAGTTTGTTTACAGAAGTGTGCATCGGATGGAAGTACAAAGGAACGTCAATCAAATAGGTTCGTTCGTCAGTTCGGGGAATGTGGCAGCAAGGATAAGGGTTTTGATTTAAATTCTGATGGGTTGATTCAGTTCTACTGGATATTCGCAGTAGATTGTTTCGGTAGATGGATCGAAAACCCTTCGAAGGTTTCTCATTACGAAATCGATTAAATTTTAAAAAAATTAATAGCGGTTCAGAATGTATGATAATGGAAAAAACAGGTATTTACGGAGCTACTATTTTGTATTTAAACCTGTATTTTAAATATATTTCGCCCAAAGTTACATGTTATATTCGTTATAAGCGCTATAGATATACTACCCAATGGGAAAATTCAATCTATAGTAGATATATCGTATTTTTCTGAAGACGCATCCTCAATAAATGCTGATAAGCTACCGATTCATCATAACAATGATTTACTCCGTACTTTACAGACAATGACAATAAAACCTTATTATATATCAATCACCCTCTGGAACACCATGTATAAGGGATGCATTTCATATTACAATCCATTCTCATTTTTCTCGCAGTATCCACCGCAAGGCAAGATGACCAGACATATATGGCAGTCATCATTGGAGTGCTGACAGCAGTTATTCTCACACTCGCCGTGGCTATCTTCCTCATAATCAGAAGACACAGGCAGAGGAAATGCTTCGCCAGCCCACTGGCCTCCAAACCGCCTCCTCCACCATCTTCTCAGGCACCGCCTCCGCCTCCGGTGGCCCTGCCGCCCTTGCCTACTGGGGCCGGTTATCCAATGCCCCTCCACCACCAATTACCGGGAGTCGAGAAGGGAGGGTCTTTGGCCTCTGCGTCCTCGGCATCTGCATGTGCCGCTGCATGTCAAACGGGGCCTTATGGAATCAAGGACCTTGTCCTCATGGACGACAACTACAACCAACCAAGGGGCAGTGCATTGACCACGGCCACGTCCAGCACCTCCACGCTTCCTCGAGTAAGCGCTGGAGGCGTTGTTGTAGATCTGATGGACAAGTTGGACGACTACCAGGAACCATATCAGGCATTGAAATATGCGCCTTACTACAGTTACAGTACCGTCGTCATGGAGATGAAGGATATGCTGAACAAGGCTACTACTGCTCCTTTATCAGGTTAGTAATTGCTTTCTGTTTTGTTATGGTAGACTAACTCAATGTTTTGGGAACAGCAACATATTTTACCTTACAGTCACTTCCTAAATGTTCCGGATTCTTAAATGAAAATTGATCAATCGTAAGAGGGCAATAAGAATTAAGATACGATTTTATAATTATCCTCATATAAATTATTACAATTTCAGTAATCAACGTAAATGACATTACTTTTACATATTTTTAAGCCTTCTTACTTGAAGCAGAATGAAATTTGCTTACTTAAAGAAAAGGATTAATCATATTAGATATGGTTTTTCCACTCAAGAGATCATTTAATACAGCATCAAATCCAACTAATCGCACTAATTCAAGAAGAACTCTTTCTCACCTTGTCTACATACACTCAAAACTAATAGCAGTGAGTCGATATTTTATGAATTTTAAAATAGCAGCTATCTTCCTAAAAAGTTACGCAATCCAATCTGGCTGTTAATGAAAGCTTAGAACGATTTTCCTAAAAATCTTGAGGAGTAATCGTTATCAGATTGTCTCAGGTTATAGTTTCTCGTTTAATAATCACTATTTTCATGTTTCTTGCGTTTCGGAAACCAGTTATTTAAATATTATTTTAAATTACCTATTAACTGCCTTGAAAGGAATACTGATACATATGCATTCAATTAAAAATCGTACATCGAGGCGTATCATCCTCTCGACAGATACTGAACTCCACCCGTTACCCTCCCACTAGACCTATTGAAAACTCTTAAACGGTTCGAGATGACTCCAATCAATCCGACCTTTTTAGGATATACTCCCCGATAAGGTAACCCATTTAAAATGCTAATGGCATCCCTGAGATAAAGGGGCGGGGCAAGACAGGGTTGATCGCACTTTTCCCATGACCACTCCCCAACGGTCGGAAGCCGCTTCTTCCAAAACTACTTCTCTTATTCCCTCACCGGTGTTGAAGTGTGTGTGTGAGGAAGCATAAGGTGGCGACCGAACCTTTTATATATAACGCTAACAAAACGGTAGTTCAAACAAGATGATTAATCCATCAATGTTCTCCAACGAGCACTTGCGCTCGTTTCTGTTTTTCTTCCATTAATGCCCCGTGAGTGACGTTCAATTTACTTCTGGCTCTCCTCTGTACCGTTATTCATCCTTATTAATGGAAAGCACACTCCTCTCCCTCTGCGATGAGGACGAAAACTTATTTTTGAAACTCCTCTCCCCAAGACTCAAGGCTTTGTAATAAAACATTTTTCATTCTAAACGAGCTGGAGAGTTTTCCTTGTTTTTGTACTTCATAGGTGGAATGGGTGTGGAAATATCATTGTGTGGACTTCTAGGAAATGCTAACATCCGTAAAGGAATCGTTATCAGATAAAAAAAACCTTTGATAGGCTCCAGTGGTGAAATAGGATAGTGGATATCGCCCTAAATTATGTTAACCTTGGAATGAAGTGGAGTTATTTCAATGGTATTATGAAATTCCTATCGTACATTTGATAAGGAGATCATTAGAAGCTTTCACAACTGATATTCTTAGTAAGATGTTGATGTATTCGTAGCACTTCTTCTTGCCTCCTTGTGGTGGTGACATGTTTTAAATCCTTGAGGGTAAACAGTGACATCAGAAAGTTAAACATAATCTTCATGATGTTGAATTTTACCTCTTTCCGCGAAGGATACTAAATGAAAAATGGACCTACGCCTAATTTAAGGGAAAAGTCAGTCAGAGATAAATTAGAAAAGTTGAAAAATTACGATTAAACTACCAAAATGTACAATAATTATAAGAAGTGTGTTTACTTCAAGCCATCCCCGTTTACCCAAGATTTTCATCACTCTCTTTCCTGAAAACAGGAAAATACCCTTGTTTTCTTGCCTTCTCATTTACAGCTGTTGCGTAAGACTTCTTAAAATATTCTTGACTATGATATTTGAATGAAATTTCAATATGATGCTACTGCTACTAAATACTACATGTAGTATACAAACCAACATTCGCCCTCATTCTCAATAATTATTTATAAAGAGTATCGATTCGATTTCCATCACACCTTTGGCGATACTAAAGCACCCCGTTCACTCCCAATTACGCCCAAGTCAATTACGAGATACGAAGAACAAATAAACTCCTTTTCTGTCCGGTCAAAGTCCCCTACAAAATAGCGGTCCCTTGACATAATGCGAAGTGAAATTCATAATGCCTTCTCAACACATCCCCGATCTCCATGACGACTTTATGACGGAAAACGTTCTCGGAAAACATCCCCCTCCCTAATCGGCTTGGCCGAGCGACAAAGAGGATTAATCGTGATGCCGTCCGCGTCGGCCGCCGCAACCTGCTTCGCTCACCGCGAGATCACCGGGTCCCCCGCCGAGATACGAAGGGAGACACACATCAAAGGGCTGCAGCTTTAGCTCACCTTGAGCGGCTCAAGCCGTCTTCCGCACGCCGACTTCCCATCCGCAAAGCACGCGTGCTTAACCATCCCGGCTCACGCGAGCGAGGAAGCCATCTCCGCCTATCATAACGTAATTACACGTCCAACGTGAAACGGTGATGGATTCTGCAGCAGCTATTGAAATGTCATTCAACGTCCATATACGGAGACTTTCTTCCTTCACGATGATACTCCCACTTTCTCTCAGTCCCCTACTCTACTGTATGCCGAGGAGAAGATCTTTTATCTCTCCCTTGGGTATAATCTTCTCTCCCCTTCCTGATGGGCCGAATAATTTAGAAAATGGATAATGAACCCCCATTTTTCTATTTTTACAATCATCCGAAAAGTAGTGCAGCGACCTCTTGGGGTAAGATGTTCAGATTACTTCGGATACTTTCCATATAGAGTTTGATGCTGTTGATTTCGGACAATAACGTCCAAGGAGTATGTTGATGGATAGACATTATTGACGCTTCAATCTTTCCATAATGATGAGACTCCTACCTGAATGAAAAATGATCTAGCTTGTTCCAAACTACCAGAATTATAATAACTCATTTTAATCTAGATAGATCCCTCAATTGTTTACTCTTTTGAGTAACAAGAATAATAGGTACCTGCGTATTAGATAATTTAAAAGATTATATAACAATAAATAATAGGTTCGTTTGTAAAGATATGTAAATTGTAGTATTTTCATTTATTTTATTTACTTACTAAACTATTATATTTTAAAGAGCTTGTAGCTTTGATGCGGAGATAGATATTTAGGAAAGTATTTAAGTATGGGAGGATGATTATATAATGAGGGCTACGAATTCTCCATTGCTGATATATTCTTTCCATGCATAGAGTAAGAACTCTTTCTGCTTCAGATGAAGGATTATGATCTCACGAAAACGTTGCAGATTCATAATAATTTCGTATAGGAGTGAGGCAACGTAAGAGCATGAAATTAGTACTTAAGATAACACTGTCATGTTCCCCTTCTGGGTTAGATGTATGATAAATGTTCTCCATTATTTTAAGGCAATGAAAATCTTTAATGAGAATATTTTCTTTATTTTTATAGACACTTCGTATGACTACGCAGTTCCTGAATTAGGAAACATGCCACTACTGAGTCCGGAGGCCGGTGCTGCGACGCTTCCAGTGGCAACGATGCCCAGTGACCGGGAGAGCATTTTCTCTAAGGGATCATCTTCAAAGTGCAGCCGCTCAACTGATGAACCCAAGGGGAAGAAGGTATGTTGAACGATTTGTAAAGCTATAGATAAACTTCCTGCAAAAGTCTTTAACCGATCATCTCAAAGAAGTTATATAAAATAATAATAGCTTTCAAAGGAATGTGATTCGTCTTGTACTGCAGGAGAATAAGCAATGAATTTAATGAAGAAGGTTCAAATACGTTTTTAGAAGCATTTCAGAGGAACCATTCTATTAATAAATGAATATTGTTATGCTGAAAATTATTTCTGAGAGAATTGTTTCACATATGAAAACAATCCATGCCAGCGTGTTTTATAAGTGTTAAATTTTCTGATACTAATATATTCAGCCATCCACCCATACGTTCTACTTTCGCAAAATATTAAATAATGAAACATTTCTAAGTACTTTCAAAAGTATCAAAGTTAAAATTCAGTAGTTCTACTTATCTCCAACATTAATCTTTGCATTTTTATATCACGATATGAAGGTATATAGTTCTTTATTGACTACTTTTTGTCTGTAAACACAGTTAATTTATCGAACTTAATATTTTAATTTCGAAAAATGTTTCCTTACTTTTTGCAGTGCTGCATGAACAATCTCACAGCTTTAAACCTTATTTTCATGTTACATTAAATGGGTAAAGTAAACTTAAAGTGATTAAGTAAACGTTTACTTCACGAAGTAGATTAAATTAAAAGAAACACTATCATCAAGATAATGCGAGAAAAATCATGCTTAGAATCCGATATGTTCAGATTTCTCAAATAAAGTAGCCACTACCGAGATTTATCTGGAAAGCATTTCATTGCCAGCAGTCCACTCCCTTTGTTTATAGAGCACACACACTATTTGTCTTTTTAGTCTTCTCGCGAAACGTGAGAGACGACGCTCTTGTTTGGGAACGAGTTTGCCGACAAAGGTTAGGACGGCGTGGGACTCCCTTAACTAACTCCTCCCCTTAAATGTTTCAACAACAGGCGAGATACACACGCGAGAAAAGACACCACGGGCACGAACTTTGTCTGCCGAGAGGAAGCTGTTTGCCTCCATTCGCTCGACCTCATCTGCTCAAACTCTGTCCCTCTCGGTTTCCGACTCACACCTAGAGAAAGAGGCAACTACTCCACACGCTGCATAACACATGACAATCTCTCAGTAAGCCGAGTTTCCGGACTATTTCATTTTTCGATTCGGATTTCGTCATACTCTCCACTCGGTTTACACTGCAGAAAACTTTGCTTGCGGAGACACGTTTCTGTTCCATCTCCGTTTCTATCTCTTTCCGTTACCCCCCGCAGACTCTCCCTCTATGGAAACCGTGCGCAATTAATAGAACTGGCGGACCGTTAGGCTAATGATGATAAATTTCGCGCGGGTCGGCTCCTGCTAATTTCTCTTTCTCCTTCCACTTCGACTCCTCCTCCGCAAACGAACCTTCTCCTCTTCACACCGAAAAGTACAACCCTTTGCGCCTCCCCACAGAGTATCTTCCCGAGGGAGAGGCCAAATGGAAAGGGAAAATGAAAGAGAAATAGTAAGAGAAGAGACGGTAAACGGACATTACGGAGCGCTTCGCGAGAGGAATTTTTCTCCTATCCTTTCCCCGAAAGGATTTAAGGCTCAGAAAAAAGGATAGAGCGGAGAGAGAACCGTCTCGAATTAATTTTGTTGTTTCATCTGCCTAGGTTTTGACGAAATCCTAATTAATGGAAAGGTATTTTCACGTAGCGAAAGTGAGATTCAATCTCATTGCCGTAGGAACGAAGCCGCAGATAAAGAATTAATCCCGTTTTGGACATTGGAAATGCCAATCAAAACGTTTGCTGCCAGATAAAGGTAATTGGATTGGGATTACGAAGGTAACACGCTAAAAGTGATGTAACAAGTTAATGATTTATTGCCGCCGGAAAATGTTGGAGATTGTGAAGATTTAGAATTGAGGTCTAATCATATGCAAATAGGTGTTTTGCTGTAACGAGGAGTTGTGGCAAGTGTTTATTCTTAAATTTCACTTAATCCTTCTCCTTATTTAAGTTCCACCAAAGCATTTATAAAAATCTGCGGATTTCTGACAAACTCCTATCTTGATCTGGAGAATTCATTCAATGGATATTAAATATTTTCCCAGAAAATAAATGTTCAGCTGCTGTAACATGTTAAATGCTTATGAGTAGCTATTACATTTTCCGAATAGTTTACGAGAAATCATTCGAGATATGTTTTTTTCTTCAATCCCTTGCTTGCGGACTTTATCTTGAGATTGCAACATGCATTAATGTCACCGTCTGGCCTCACCGAACCACTTCTCGATTACAGTATTTTCTGTCCTCGAAACGCTTTAATGGCATCGACACGACCGAATAACTCCCACCTTGCGACTATGTCGAGTAAAAAATATCAGGAAGGTGTGAATGTCGCATTGGTTACCCAAGTTACGCTGGAACACCCACGGATGTCCTTCTCGGACCGCAACGAACAGAAATTGAGGGTGAAAGAAAAAAGGGTAAATGGACATGTTAAAGGTGGGAATATGGCCACGGGAATGGTCCGGAGCTTGGGTCTCCCGAGGGAATGAGAGAAACAGTTCGAGTCGCAGGAGTGATATTGCGGGAGGAAAGGGAGAGTTTTGGCTCTCCGGAATTATACTACTCACTGGATCCTCTGCGATATTATTTATGAGGGTTTTGTGTGCGGCGAGGGATATGGGGTGGGTGCAGCAGAAGGGAGGTTTAACCGAGGTTTCACACAGGGTTGGAGGTGGAAAGAGTACGAACTCCGGTAGTGAGCGCCGGTTTTGGAAGGGGGAGGTTTGGTTGGAAAATTACGGAAAGGAAGGAAATGTTGCGGACTGGAGGGAAGGTCCTAGAAAAAGATTCTCTCCCTGACCGCCATGTTCCGTCCGAATTTATTTTGTTTCCTTCTCTGTCGTTGGGATGACAAATGGCAGCACAGGTCGCGTCCTTATGCCCGCTAAATATTGGTGTTAAGAGGGAAATTTGCGACTAGTGGACGTTAACGAACGTGGAAGGGATATGGAAAGGAGGCGAAGAAGTGAAATCTGTGGAAAGCAAGGGTCGAGGACATTCATAATGATACGGGAGTATGGAATTGAATTCCGCTGCTGCGCATAAATCCACAGAAATTACATTTAATCAAAGCTTCATTGTCCCAGTTTTTGTTTAGTGTATTAAAAAATGGGTTTACGAGGATAGCTTTGCGGGGGGAATATTAAAAGAAAGGTATTTTGTATATTTTTATATGGAACAGCCTTGGTACAAATGCTGCACATAAACTCGGAGAAAAATTCTTAATGCCCCGCTTACGTAATCCTTTGGCATTTCTCCTGAGCATTAAAAGGCGAAAAGAAGCAAATATTAAAAACTCGTGCAGTGAATGCATTTCAAGGCAAATTCCTTCCACTTACATTTACCCACTCTGTTTTCACCCTTCTCCTCTTGATAGCGCTATTTCTAGCGTAAGGGGTTGAGGAGGACGAGCTTAAGAGTTGAGAGAAAGGATTTTGCGTGGGAGTCGGAATGGGTTTAGGAGGTGGAGGAAAGTGAATAGGAAATAGCGAAGGGTTTTTGAGGGTATGAAGAAGTTATGGAAGGGTTGGGGCGTCGGGGAGTGAAGTTATAAGTCCGCATAAAAGCCCTGTAATTAAAATTGCAGAAAGGGTGGAGGAAGTTGGGAATGAGGGGTGGAATGGCGGAAGTTGAGGAGGGGTGGAGGGTCAAGGGGTGGAGGGATTCAAAGGAAGAAAAAATGTAAAAGCTGCCAAAGGGTAGAAAGAAAGACGTCAGGCGGGGGGAGAAATGGAGAAAGGAGGAGCGGAAGGAATTTGGTTTCGGTGGGTGAATATAATCCAACAAAAATGACGCTTTCGAGATCATCGGTGAAAATGACGGAAGCAGACTTTTCTTTTATCCGAAAAATGACGGGGCGAATGATCTTTTTATTGTTGTTGTTTCACGAAAGGTCCGAATTTTTGTAGACCTTCTTAAACCATTAGGAATGAGGCATAGGGCGTTATTATTTTAGGGGCGAAATCAGGGCGTTAATGATAATAATGATGTGGCGAAACAAGCGCCATCTTTTCGCATTGCGAACGCCTCTTCTGATGGGGAATTCCCCTCAGCTCATCCACCCGTAAAAGGAAGATCACGCACCATTTAATGGGAATGATTCTCTGATGGACGGAGAGGTAGAGACAAATGTTTGGAGAACTGATTTGGGCCCTCTTGATGTGGAGTTGCTCAAGTACATACTGATAAGATGCCATCATATCTCTTTACACCTTCTGCGGTCTGACTCGTATGTATCTGATGCATATTTGAAAGGCATTACAACATTACGTTGTAATTGAAGTAATTTTATCGCAAAAGATTCGAAAAAGCATTTTCTGTCCCACAATTCGATTGACGAGTAAGAAAAAATGGCACGAGAAGGAAATACATGTTTTTTATTGACGGTGGATGATATTATAATTATTAACTTGACATATTCCCGTATGCTGCGACCACCTTTATTCTAATCGTACTTCCTTTGTTAAGATTTGTTTTCGGTAACAAATACGCTGGTTCTTTCTTTTAATTTCTGTCGTATATGTTCGATCTCGAAAATTCACTCCTTCGAAAACTTTTTTTTTGTTTAACTTTTTAATTTTCGAGTTCTTTGTTTAAGGTTTTCATTACTGTCGTCTTATTGGTGTATATCTTGGAAATTATGTTCACAGATGCAGCATAATGTTGCATAAAGTTCTCAATAGTTCATAAAGTCGGAAAATATTTTAGTTCGTTTGCGCTGCCTACATAGAAAAACTGTCTACATAAATGCGGTAGTAATTCATTAGTAAGTTATCCATCAAAAGGTATGGAGATAAAATTTCAAAATGTCCAACAGAATAAAAAAATATATAAATTGACTTTTCTTGAAGTTTCTTTCAAGCATCTCTAACGTTAATGTATCCCATGTCTGGTTCTCTTCAGTCTCCAAGTCAGCAAGAAGTTTTGAGTGCCCTCAAACGGCGATTGGAGCAAACGACGGTTCCTGAGTTTCCGAGGCACAGGCTGAGAATGCTCTCCAAACTTGCAGACGGCGCCTTCGGAACGGTAAGCAATATTGCTACTCATTTTCTTTCATTCCTATAATATCCTTTGACTTAACCTCTACGTAGAGTTGGGAAATATATATCGAGAGGTATTAAAGGTTTCCGACATCACCTAAATGTTTCCTAATTCAAGGGAAAAGATAATTTTTCTCACTAAATTATAAATTTTCTTACCAAAATAGATGAAAGTTCAATTGGAAGGTATATTGTCTAAGGTTAAAGTGGAAACATTCCACGATTATTGGTCTACTGGCATCATGATTTCTTTCCATAAAAGTTATGTAGCTCTATATTTATAAAAATTAATAAATTAAACAATTATTTATAGAAAATTTAATAAACTAATTTTGATGATTGATAAATTAATTATAAAAGTAAATTTAACGAGAATCATTTGGGTGTAAAGATACCAATACACTGTGTAAGGTTTACATTAGAATGGTAATAATTCGACAAAGAAGGAACTGGACGAAGTTTAACCACATATTTTCTTTTTATCAAGAAATCATTATTATTAACTATTAGTTTCTCTCAAATTGATTCATTGTTTGAAAGCATTGTTTAATTCGTAAAAAATATATTTTAAATTGGGGAAGACTGGCTTTTACATGGACCTATTTATTTAGTTTAATCATACTCATATAAAACCAATTAATTGGTGATTTTGGCGCCACATGTTTACTTAACAATTTACTCTTTCCGTCCACTTTTTCATTGCCCTCTTAGAAAACGTTATGTGAAAACTTTCCGAATTTCGGGAAAACCCAAGTAGTAGAGCAAAGAGGTTGAAACATTTTCTAAAGCTGGATCACGCGGTCGAATTCCTATACGATGATAGCGAAACCGTAGTTTTTTTTTTTGGATTCCGAATCCTTTTTCGGTAATATCCTAACTTTTGGCTCCGCCGCCTGGAGGAAAGCGCGACCCCTGAGCACCACACCCGTGCCACTTTAAGTGAGGTTTCTCCAGAGAAGGGAAACGCCCAATTGCACATAACCATTCCTTTATCTCTTTTATCGAACGCCCACACCAAGACAGATAAAAACGTCTTATCCCTTGATCTCTCTCTAAAATAGTCTGGCGGCATACTTTCCTTATATGAAAGCATGGAAACCGCGTAGAAATATGAAAAGAATCTTGTCGGACAGCCCGCCTCACATTATGTTCTTCTGATTCTAGTCCTACAAATGTTGAGCGATAGATTTCTCTATTTTGGTTTCAATACATTTTCTACTTTTTTATAGTGCGATTTGCTGACGAAACCGGATAGTTTATATTGTTATGGTCTTTTACCACATGAATATCTATGTGAAGCAGAAAATAAATTTAGTTCGTTATATTACGGCATTGCTATCTTATTGCTGGAAAATGTAGAAGAAACGACCTAATTTACTTAGAAATGAGTCCAGAAAGACATTTCTACCAGATTGTAATGTACAGCTAGTTCCAAAAAAAACTTACCACCTAAGCCGCAACCCGCATAACAGACGTGAAGCTCGATGAGAGCGAGTCTAGAGTTTTCCACGCATTCTATTGGCTCTTGGAAGGAGGAGCATTCTGACGGCGCCTTTTTAAACCGTTGTGAAACGCGTTGAACGTATTTGTACCGTCTTTATTAGCATGAAATCTAGTTTAAATTTAGTGTTAATTTTTACTATGTCAGCAGCATAGTATTAAAAAATGAATGGAAATCGGATCTCCTTATTTCGGCCTGAAATTTTTGCGTAATTCACCTTTTTCTGTAGACATCGGGTAAACTTAATTTAGCTGCTTCAATTATCCAATAAAAAATTATGTCATTGCAAGATTAAAAAGGATTATATTATTACGTTTTTTATGCTCTTGACGCCTACAGGAAGAACTTTTAAATTTATTTAGAGGAAATTCACGACTATGACTTAAATAGAAAGATGAACGAAAACTCTGCAAGGAGATAAAGAATAATTAGGAATAAGAACACAATCAACTGTATGTAAACTAATTTATGTTGCAGAAAAATGCTATCGAAAAGGGGAGTATGAAAAAACTTCGATACCTACTGAGGAAAGCAAAGATGAAAAGAAACTTTATCTGGACGAATACACTGAGAAAGAATCATTTTAAGTCAACCTGGTAGAGAGCTCTGAAAATTAGACCCAAAACATATTACAATAAAGTAAACCAAGTAAATTACGGTCAACTACATCAGATAATTACATCAAATATAACAAAAATTTTAAATACCACCAAATCAATTGATAGAAAGTAAAATATTAATTGGTGTGCTATCATCATTTTCTAAGGTAATTGTTTAAAATTCAAATTGCTAATTTAATATTTTAGAAAATAACATAGATATTAGAATAGTAGCACAATTTAAATACTGAAGGCTACAAATTTTTTTCACGTATCGAATTAAAAATTAATTTACCACGAAATTAACGCCAGCATCTCGTAACATTTTTCCGAAAATATTGTTCATTGCCAGTCCCAGAAAAACTATCCCTTTAATTAAATCAAGTTCATGTTCCTTGCAAAATTATGCTGTCCCAACTTTTATCTGATGCTAAATCTTTCTTGCCCCGTGGTGCAAATTTTGACTCGATTTCTTCGCAGTTGAATTATTCTGCAATACAGAGAGGTATAAAATTTGCTTGATACTACAATTAACAGAGCATTAGGTAATTCAGAATATATGCATCAACATGCCATTCTGTTCTTACTTCCATCAGGCATTCGTGATGATTGTATCAGATGAAGCATTATGATTTTGAGATGAGATTTGGCTGTTTCTGACAAATTCCCGTCTGAAGTTTTACTGAGTCTTTCAGAGAGAGCGGAGGACCTCCACTCTGGCCCTAGGAGTATCCCCTATAAATCCTTTGTTGTTTCTTTTTCTTTTGTTTCGTCCATCGAAAGGTATTATCTATTTTCTCAAAGGAACCATAAAACGGCCGATGGATGAAGGTGAACTCCTCTCTGAGAAAGAAAACCCCCTTTTCGGCATATTGTGGATGGTCGTATGTATCCGGGGTAGCGAATTTGAAAGCGCTAATGAGGATTACCGACCGCACCCCTGCTGAGCAGGTATCCAAGGTTAGGGTATGGTGGCGGCGACCGATCACAAGTAAGGTGGGAAATGGTGGATCCGCGATTTGTAATCTTCGCCGCGGGTATTCCCTTAGGGAATGAAGATATTCAACTCTATTTTTGAGGTAGACGACCTTTCAGGACTTCTTGCAAGGAATCCAGATGGTTAAGAAACAACAGTTAGTATGGCAAATCAGAACCTTAAGACTGATTTGCATATTGCAGATAAATACCAGGTTTTTGTATACTTGCATATTGCAGGTTTACATGTTGACATTTGGTTTATTTATATTTACATTAATACCCCGCGATCCGCCGGATGACGTATGTCAGGGGGTGTGAAAACACCCACAACACGATTTCCATTGTTATACTGAAATGATTTTCAGAACTATGCGCTAGGTGAAAGTGAGACTAATGACTAATGATCGCTGCATCGGTTTCTGAATGCCTCAAGTAAACTATATAACCCGAATTGTTTGAATGGTGTATAATATGTATAATAATTAAAAGAAAAATCACTATCAATAATTATGAATGATGGGTAAAAGGAGTCATGGAAGAACACGTTAAAAATAGAAACCAACGGATGGTAACCGTACTTACATGAGAATATTCCTCTAATTCTCATGATTCATACGTTAGCTGTTAAAATATTCTTGGTTCTATATGTAATCCATTACTCCAATATTCACTTCAAGGACCTTCGTAACACCCTCATCCTAGGCACATCATAATTCTCTACGAACTCTGCGAAGAAGTTTTTAAAATTTTTTTATAGTATTTTTAAATAGTAATGCAAGGAAGATCATTCAAGTTAAAATAGGACCTTCGGAAAATCTGAACGATAACATAAAGTTGACAATGTTTGGGTGCATCATATCAGAATTAGTATCTCTATATTCTGCTTTTAAAGTGAATGGTATAAACTGTATTAGATTATACTAAATAACTAATGCAATAACAAAAATGAAAAAATAAGTAATGCTGCCTATCGTCAACTTATATCAATCAAGCTCTTCGTCAATGATTGTTTACTTTATTTATATAAATTGTTTTTTATGCTTTATTTTGTCCCTACATTGAGCTAAATATTTCGCAGTTTGAAATAACTTGAGAAATGAACAATGAACTAGAGAAACGCCATCTAATATTTATTCCTTACGCTTACGAGAACCAAATCGTTTCACTTCTCTTATAACATCTATGATACAAAATAGATAGAGCGTTGAAGATGATCTTACTACATCGACTAAAGTTTCTATTATCATGTCACTAAAATATGACTTGCAACGTAAATATGGAATTTTAGATACTCCGCATATTCAGTGTCGCAGAAACTTGAAGTTTATACGCCGATTACAGATAAATTACATCTCTAAAGTTAGGTAAGATTTAGAATAAACCATTGGCTTGCATAGATAGTAATACCAATGTTAGCAATTTTTATCGGTTTGAAAAAACCGAACTCTCTTTCCAAAATAAATTGCTGATAAGAAGATGGTTTAGATTCTGGCCTAGTAAACTACTCGAACTTTCTTATAGAATTAAAATATTGGTACGATACATTGAACATCGCTATTGTATACAATTTCGGAGATCCTGGGAATTACTAATGCATCAGAAGGAAATTTCTGAAAGCATGATAAGCCATGGGCGTTATATCCTGTATATTTGAATGTTAACCATGTTTGACTAAGATATTACTTAAATTGGATAAATGAGTAGTTTCTCTGGAGGCTGTCATAAACGGAAAAAATATATGTTGGATGAGAAAATTGAGAAGGTGAGTGAGTGGGTTATACTTTTAAAAGAGGTCGTTGCTCCTACTCAAAGTAACCAATTGGTCAACGAGGAACGCAAGAAATGCCATTATCTATTGTGATTTATCAAAAAATCTGGAATTAACATACCTCTTACACTTTCGGTTGTTAAATTCATGTGAGTGTATGTATTACTGTTGCCGTCGTTTCTCACTTCCCTATCTCTATCAAAGCAGGCCCCCTTTTGAAGTCCTGGTGAACTCATTGCTTTAACCACTTCTTCCAATCACTCCTCTATCTTGCTTTTCAAATTTGTCATGGAATGTGGAGAGATGAAAAGTTTCTCATAGCCATACATTTTAAATACGAAGGAATATTTTCAATATCACCGAGCGATAAATATGTAGATAGACTATTCATACCAAACCACCGCCCATTCATCTCAATCATTAAAATTCTGTCGAAAAATATGAGAGTTACGTAGGGCCAGCCATCAACCGAGGGGAGCAAAATTTCAACATGAGCCTTATATGTGCTTCTATCCCCGTGTGATACTTATAGGGTTGGAATTACAGGTAAAAAGGCCCTAAAACTATTTCACTAAGTCCCTATTATTTCGCGTATTTTTTACGTTTTCTACATTATAATAATTGTAAACGTGATAATAATAAACAGTTGAAATATAAACAATGCAAGTAGTTTTGTATGCATTCAAAATTAATTGAAAATTTTACATTCATAGCTTACAGTAGCATTCAATGAGCATTATGACAAAACCTCATTCGCCCTATCTTTTTGTGTATTTTAGAACTTGATAAATACGAGAGAAGAACGTTTAAGAACGTAATGGTTTGTGACTGCAACCATTTCAAGAGGAATCCACAGAAGAAATCACGTTTATTCGATTCACACTTCAATGACACCAAAAAAATTCATTTTGGATTCAAAATTAATGTGAAAGATGGTTGTCTCGTATCCGTCATCTTTATTAATTCAGGAAAATCGATCCTAGCACATTTTCTATCAATTGATTTGGACGGTGTATTAAAAATACCAACTGCATAGATGATAAAATCTACTGATTTTTTACCGATCGAGTTTTAATTTTGATGCTTATCAAATGAAACAAAATTTATTTAAAATACGCAGAGATGGCCTCAAGACTTCATACTACATATTTACTTATAGATTTTTTATGTATTTAAAGTAATAGCATAGATATGGCCATGAGTTCGCCTTACTTTACTTGTGTAGATTGCATTCACACAGGCTGTGATAAAACAGGTGATCGATATGGACTCCTTAGGTATATAATTTTAAAGGCTAATAACTCTTCTCTTGAACGATGTATAATATTATCTACTATTATAATATATAATACGACCCATTATAACCGCAGAGTTTTGCAAACGAAGGCGTCGAATTCGAGGTCTATACATTTCTGGTCCGACACCGATTCAAACTGCGCGGAAATTTTCCTCCTCCCATCTCAGTCCTAAAAGCTCAGAGCGGCTCAGAGGCAGATTTTGCAAAAATTTCCTTCGTCCTGCTTGTGCCTTTCGTCTCAGACTCGAATTTTATGAGGGGAAGGGGGTTTGCCTCGGTTTCCTAGGAATAACGGGACCTCGTGTGCGATGGTTCCCTCGGTGCGAGAAGCAAAGCTAGAATATGTACTGATTTGTAATAACCATTTTATAATAACTGAATTCTTGCATTACAACATCCATATTGTTATAATACTATTCTGCTACGCCAATGCCACCAAACTAAGGATACTAATAAATCTTTGCAATATCAATAATGCAAATAAATCCATTTCAACTCTGCAAGCGGAGCCAGGACAGAAGCAGACTATCTCCTCCATGTTTTTCCTCTCTCTCTCTCTCTCTCACTTCTTAAGGCTCGCTCGGAGGAAATTCACTGCCTGTTATGCGGGTTGCGGCTTAGGTGGTAAGTTTTTTTTGGAACTAGCTGTACATTCGACTTAAGCTACAAAAATCCTTTGGGTTATAAATAACTGCGAGAAACAACTTCATCCTTCCAAATGAAGGGAAGAACAACACATAAAACTTGAGGTCCCTAAAGTAGCGACTTTGGCCATTTAAGTCATATTTCAATCGTGAGAGTGCGTATTTTAGCCGAAACGAAATTGTTTTTCTCGATTCATAACTCAAGTCGATGAGCCCTCCGAGGAAAAACTTGGAATGAAAAAAGGGGAAAGATACACTTCCCTAACTGGATAAACTATTTTATTTACTCCTCCTTGATATCATGTCGGCTTCAACAAACCCTCCCCACACCTATCGTCACCCTTCCCGACCGCGCGGCATCCGGCCCCGCGTTTCTAAATTACAGAGGGAAAAAATAAAAGAAGACGCCTGATTTTTTTTCCTTATCTCTTTGCCCATCCCTTCAACATAAACAGGAATCAAAAAGGCCGTCTCGTGTGTTTTCCCTTAACCATCCGCACCACGAAAAAACTGCCTCTATTTCGTCGCACTCCCACGTTCTGATATCCAGTCCCTTCTCCATCACCACACCTTCCACTATACACATTTTCCTAGGGTTTAAGGCGCCACGGGGGAGAGCGAAGGGAAAAGAATCTCTCGTGGGTGTATCCAGGTACGCCATAGGTGGGAATAGGGTAGGCATAGAAATGTATGGTATTCATAAAGAAGGAAAGAAGAGACGCCGATTGGGTGGGACTTTTATTATGCGAAGTATGCGGAGAGAATCGACGCTTACAAGGGGCGCGGAGAGATAATGGAGCGAGTAATATGTTTTGAAGAAAAAAGACTGCGTAGGATTCAGTCATTGGCCGAAGCAGCAGTCCAAAAGGTCTTTGTGGGTAGCATGAGCTAAATGATGTGTGGAGGGCGTAAAAAAGAGCAGCGATAAAAGATAATGGGAGCTTAATTGCACCGGGGGTTGTTGAGGTAAAGGGTAAAAGAGGAGGGATGGCTCTTCAGGAGAGCGGTTTACGCCTGCGGAAGTATACGGAGTTTTCTTAGCAAACGATTGCCTCGCTTGTTTTCTGCTGAGCATATTTGAATTTTATTATACCGTACTTGAGGTTGCTAAACATTTACAAATGAGAAATTACGTAAAGCAGAGTATGTGCGAAGAGAATATCCGTAGCCTCAAACTGCGTTGTGGTGCCACTAGCATAACATTCAATATCATCTAGTGGAGATCTTTTAGATAAACAGCTGTTCAAGTTTGATTTAACTCATGCCTCCCTACTGCACTGATGATGGTTAAATCTTTGGATGTTTGAACGTATGACGAAAAACATCAAGTTTGGTTATTAAATTCATATATATTCTATTTTTCAATCATGTAACTCTCTATGCTCTAAATATGTAATGCTATAACCTTACAGTTTTGTTACGCGATTTGAGAACCATAACCACGTCTCTTTACTGATATCTCTTATAAATTTACGTTCAAGCAAATTCTGATTCAATCTAAATTCAATGCTAAATCAACTTTAACATTTCATGAATTCAGTTCATCCAATGTGAAGGCATATTGAACTGCGGAGCAGTTATCGAACAAAACAAGTCTCTAGTAAAGAGCTCGATCTCCAAAGGATGCATCTTGCCGCGATTTAGTTGTATTGATAAGGGCTGTTCCAGCTTGCATTATTTATTTACTCATTATATTTACGCGAAAGAGACCTTTTCAACTACTTATAGCTAAATCCTAAAGGAAATAATATTATTGTAATATTAATTTATTTTTTGGCATTCTTGTTTAAAGCAGAGTGAGAATTGAAATTTGACCTTTGCAGCCCATACGAGGACTGCAAAACATTATACTGAAAAATTAATGGGTTACGCTGATTAATTTCCTCTAGGCTCTTATGAAACTTTTATTATTGAGCTCGTTGCATTTCTAAAATGCCGATCGTATACCAAAGACTTCGTAATGCACAGTAGGCGTTTAATTAACGCGCATTTCACCAGCCAGTAATTGAATATTTAATGAGATATTCCGTTAATAGGAATCTTAAATGAACTCATGGCTGATTTTATAACATATCTTCGTTCATATTGAGCGTTAAATCAGGTCCGCTGCTGGAAATTACTTTTTAATCACCCGCATGTTAAAAATTTATCGACTTGAAGAAATTCCATCATAATGGCAATGGTAATTAAAATAGCACACCTGCATGCAACCAAATCGACCCGCCTTTCTAATCCTGGAAACCGAAAGGAATTTGAAGGAGTCGCGCCGAGCATAAATGAAGATTGGAAACAACGTGTAAGAAGTGGAGGCAATACCGTAACTCAGACGCACACTCAATTAATCCATACATACACATGATACTCAATGATAAAAATCTGTATGCGGAGAAATGTCCTTTCGCTACTGTTGAATAATCACATCCTTCCGCGGTCATTACTATGGAAAAATAATCTCGCCGGACTGGATTTTCCCATTTCTTATTGCATTTCTCTTTCTTTGCCGTGCAGGTGTACGTGGCGGAAGCAGATGGAATTCCGGAGTACGGGAGCCCAACTTCTCTCGGGAAACGACTCGTGGCCGTCAAGTTCCTCCTCCACAACGCTACGGAAAAGGAAAAGTAAGTGCACCGACCCACTCTATGAATTTTTCACCGTGCCGTCATTCAAGAAGGCGGAAGATCCTTATTAAAATTCTATTCTTTCTTCGAATGTAAGGAAAAGTGCCTTTAATCTGCTAAGCTGAAAGGCAGAGTGGATGGTGACAGTTTTAAAGTATGTCTTGTGATGTTTTAGAAACGACGTCCCGCGGTGATGTACTTAAGGGAAGAGTTACTTTGCTCAAACAGCACTTTAGCAGAGCGAAATATTTCTCGTTAGAACGTGATTTAGGGACAATCACGATAGAAGGAAAATGTTGTAAGCCGATGATGTCGATAAAGAAATGCTAGTTAAGGGTACCGCCCCTTTCAAGTGGTTATCTAAGAAATGAGAGCTTCTCTCAGCGTTTGGCTTTCGCGTACACTCAAGCAGAGAGATGTGTTAGTTACCTTGGCTCCCATCTGTTGTGTTATGGAGTGGTTATTTCTCTCTTTATGGGTTGAACACGCGGAACACGCGCACGAGAAACACGAAATTCGACCGCAAATAATTTGCGATACCGCTACTGCGCATTTACGGCGCCGCGAAATCGAAATTCGATGAAAAAAATAAATAGGGCGATCTAAGACGCAACACATCTTCCTTGTGGAGAAGCCAATTAAGTTCGTGATGTTCGTCGGCGCAAACGAAATTCCCGAGGTAATCCATCCGGCCAATATGATGCGTCTGGAAAGAACAGTGGCATTTCATTCGATTGAATCACCGTGCACTACCTACTTTTTCTCATCTTATCCCAATCTCTCGGCCGATCGAACGCCGATTGTGGTCGCCTTTCATTTGTTCCCGGCGTGTAATCAACGCGTGACCGCCGAGAATTTGGGCTCAAGGATGTTTCGAAGCAATCTCGCACAGGAGCCGAGAGGATGTTGTTGGTCGGCTGGAAATTCGAGGAGAAAATTATAATGGTAGGGCAAACACGCCCTCTGACGTCACGGCCGCGGAAAATTCCCTGGATTTGCGGCGTGAGGTGAAAATGAATTTAGAGTTTCTTGCGCGGCGGTGGTAAGTGTGGGATTCGTATATCTAGAAAAGTTTTTCTCGGCGGTCTGCTTGCGGAGTGTCGATGAACTTTTGCAAGGGAATCGCGGTTATTAAGCGAAAGATACCGCCGACTCGGACAGCGGAAAATACAGCATTGGATATAACAGCTATTCATACTTTCCCTGTTGTAAGCTAAATTTATATTAAGAGAGAATATTTCTTAGGGGTAGGTAGGTTAATGAGGTTACTCTTTCTCAGAAAGCATACATATCCTCTCTCGTTTGTTCTCGTTTGCTTTTAATTGTGTTGTATGCAACATTCAATTTGACCCAGTATACAAGGATATCTAAAAGGTTCTTAAAATAATAATTTAGTATGCTAGAATATGCGTTATTTAGCATACCCACAATTTACGATGAACACTCTAAGATATAAAGCAAGAGTTGTTCGTTTCTCTTATTAAAAATAATTGATAGTCTAGTGATCTTTTTAGTTTGGCTCTTTTTAAGTCCATTTTACGTCTAAGTTAGCATGAAACACTAGTAATGAAACTGGTATTGTAAAAACCGCAAGGTACATACACTCTTATATTGGCTTACGTATTAAATCGTGAAATCCCCACAGACAGAAGAATGAATGTAAAAACATGGGTGTATTGGACAGGTATAGTTGTCTTTAGAATTGGAGCTAAATCATTCGAATTGGAACTTTTCATTTTATTTGAATTTACGTATGATGCAATGTCGGAAACAGCGAGGTATTATCAAATTATTCTATGAATAACGTCAAATGCTGCGCTTATTAATAATATAGTATGAAGCAGTAGAATAAGCTGCCTGCTGCTTCATATTTCAAGGAAACGCTTCAGCTTTTCCTCATGATTTTATACCTTTCTTAAGGTAAAACACCGACGCTTTACCTCAGCATAAGAGCCCTTCTCATCCAATATGTACACACGCGCACGCGCCTTTCGCCAGTTAAAAATCCAACGAGGCACCTTGAGAGGCTTAAAATATTGAACTTTTTCGAAAGGCGAGTTTATTTTCCATCAACTTCTTCCCTCTCTCTTCAACCGGTAAGTGAGCTAGGACGGAGAGAAAGGTCCTCACTTAGGGAAAAATGGCACCCGTGAAGAGAGTTTATATACATACATAAAAGTCCTGGCGACTTACTTTCGTGAGTACAGCGTGCGCGCCTTGGGATTCAAGTGTCCCACCGTGCTGATGTGTGCTCAGCTAAGTAGGCAGCTGCACCTAACACATCACTCTCCGAAATAATTAAGAAAGGGAGGAAGGGAATCAAGCTGTTCACTTCCATTTCACGATACAGAACTAAACTCACTTTCATCATCTATTTTTCATCTTTACCGCAGTCATATAAAACATTAATACGTCCTCATGTAAGTTAGGTACAGTAAATATATCGAAAAGATGACGAGCAATTACCCACTCATCATCTTGAGCCTACCAATCGCTAATAATTGGACCAAAAGGATCATGTCACATCAAGCGAGAAAGAAAAAGCGCCTAGTGTTTGTACTTTACCATTTAACTTCCATTAACTAAATTTGTTGAAATGTTTTATCCTTGGATATTAACTCAATAGCAGTATGTTTCCATAGACTTTGGAAATATGTGAACCGCAAAAGTGAAACCATTAAATTTTTCACCCCGAATGAAAAGCTCCACGTGCACCACATTGTTTTCCCTCTTTTCTTTTCCGAATGGTTTATTCTACACAACTTTTCCTCCCTCTTGAGTCGAAAGAATACCACTCGGTCGAGATGGAAAAATGAGGGAGCCGCGAAGTATTTTTGCTTCTGCAAAACGTTTTCCTTTCATTTTTTCGGGTGGTTTCCACAATTTATTTTTTCGCCCTGAAAATTTCTCGTTCTTGAGGGTTGGAGTGTAATGTCTGTCGGCCCCTTTTCCCTTCTTTGCTGCACTTTGCGCGGAGTTCAAGAGTTAGCGGTCTGTTAATGGAATTCGAAGGACTGTGAAAGAGTCGAGGGCCCTCTCGCTGTCTTTCTCCTCCTTGCCTTTGCTAAGGGTCCCTCTCACTCACTCTCTCTCCTTTCTTTTTTAATGTTTCTCAAAGGGGTTCAAGACCTTGCTTTACTACCGCAGCAAGAGTAAATGCATTAGCCTTTTAAGTAATGTGTTTTCAAATCGAGTCCGTGCTCCATCGAGATATACTGTGCTTCCATTTTCTTCTGCTAAGGAGACGGTTGGAAAGTTTTACGTTTAAACGACAGTAAAACAACTCGTGTGGCAGTTTATATAGAGCGCAAAGGCTAAAATTGTTAGTTTTTCCTACTAATTAAAGAGCTTTCTACCTAACTTTTCCAACGATTACTTCTGAAAGATGATAGAAGTCCTTAGTGCTGACTGTCTCAGTATAAGATCTATGATGAGCCCGGCATCTGAATGAGGGATATGACGTAAGTGACCGTAATCAACAAAGGAGCAATTATATGTAAAGTGTCAATTCACTGTACTGTGTCGTTCCTGTTCCAGAAAAATAAATTCGAATACTACATTACATTTAACTTTTCTCAAAATTTTATCTCGGTCCTACTATTGAAGGTGCAGCAAGCGATATATGATCACACATTTGCTTATGGGAGCGATCATTATTCACAGATACCGCATAACGAGTTTAACCTAGCTTAATATCACACTAATGAGTGTATCGATAAAATTATGGAAGCCTCGATTATCTGCGGACAGTTACGGCGTTCAGCCATCATTATCCATTAAACCCTTCACAACATTTTCAATTCCATCCGGATTAACTTCGCTCCTGTTTAATGAGACTTCTCGTTAAACGGTCTCCGTGCTTTCGCCTGTGATAATTCATCGCCCTCAGAAGTTCCATTAGCGTCTCTGCTTCATTGCATGGCCTCTTATAATGGCATTTGATCACGGTAGCGATAAAATCACACAACTCAATGCTCTCTTCGGAGGAATATCGCCGTGATTTACGGCGCCAACCATTCGCAGCCAGTCAATTTACGGGAGCTCTGCATTCCTTTTTTTGTCTGGCTCCTAGATTCACCTGGCATTTACGTTCAAAACTTCCTCTGTTGTTGAGAAAAAGTATCACTCAGATAACGGAATATATTCCCGAGTACCTTTTATTACGGCTTTAAACTTAACTGTTAGCCAGTTTTGAGATACTTCATTAATTGAATCGCTATTTTTTCGTACTCCTTCATTTAATTCGATCTTGACGTCTCCAAATGAATCGATTATGAAATCAATAATTTAAATCTTCATTTACTCGTAAACTGTACATTTTCACAATGAAGGTTCAAGCGAGATACGTTAACTGAGCTATAATGACTCTCAAAATTTAATTCTCCAAGACGGTGCAGGATTTATGCATTTAATCCACGTGAAACAGTTTTTCTAAAACTTATAAAAGATTTTAAGCGATAAAGACTTTATATTAATTTTATAACGAAAATTTTTTGTGATGTCGCAGCAGAATATGTAATGGGTTGCTCAGTTGCTTTTGAAACTGATTCTCCGTTCTATGAGCAGAGCATCAGTTTTGAAACTTGTTATTGTAATCGAATATTTATGCCAGGATGACAAGAATTCTTGAGAGGTGAGGAAGAACATAGAGATTAGTGCTTTTCCTCCCATTTTATTGGTAAAGTTTGCTTTAGTTTTCCAAAATAATTCTATAATTCAAAATAATATCATCACAAAATAACGCTCTTACATGTATCTTTCATTTCATCACCAGATAACTTCGAGGTAAAAAAATAAGGCAATAAAAATAAAGATAATGCATCTTTCGTATTTATCGAAACCTGACTTAAGAACCTGTTCTATGGGAAGGCGGAGAAGATCATAAAAAATCTCAGCTTCCGTTTCACTTCCTGACCAATCTCTCTCACGAATACGAAGACGAGCAGCTGCACTACGGGAAGCGCACGTATCACGTTTGTTGCACAACCGGTATTTGTTCTCGTATAAAAATCTCGAATGCGTTATTGCGCACTCACACACACACACATACACCGGGAGAAGAAAAAGTATAGCGAAGCGAAGTCCGTGTCGTATGACTCCGCGGGTCAGAGCTTAGGCTGAATGGAAAGCGGTAGGAATTCTGGTTTGACGAGTCTTCAGGATTTACTACACTGCACATCGGAGAGAAGCTATCTCAGAATGGATGGAAAAAGGTGAAATAATGAGAGGAAGAAATGTATAAGGGCGAACAGTGTTGGTAGAAAGATGAGAATGATAAAAACTTGCAGTGGGATAGAAGAGATAATATGGAACCCCTTTCCTCCGTGCCTTAAAGGAGCTATAAGTAAAGCTGCCGGGTTGGTTTGAAGGGGTGAGAGAAGAAATTATATTCAACCTCACGTACTTTCGATCCGCACATAAATCTGGACTCTGATAATTACTGTCGCGTTCATCTTCGGCCCGTCGACGAGTAGTGCTGCGTGACTTCGGATGCGTAAGAAAAGTAAGGCTTATTTTATCAATCTGGTGCCTCTCCCTTCTCTCTGAGGTGGGGAAGAATGAGAGTGGATAATGTATGAAAACGAGAGTGAAAGAACGGAGACGTAAATAATAAATAGCCGGAAGTGAGAGCGGTGAAAGCATAATTTGCGAGAACTAGGATTTCCGTTAACGAAACTTTTAAGAGGAGGAAAATCCCACGTCAAGCAGTGGTAGAGGCACTGATTACTGAAGTATCATTTATTGTGTTTCCAAGACTATTACTGTCATTACACCTTTCCTTAAAAGTTATTGTTTCGCACAAATGCGAGCTTTAAATCAATAGAGGTGAATTTGGATGCCTAATTCTTATACTTGATTCATTATCTTACTTCGGATAAGATCCTATTACTCTTAAATCTATCGTGATATATATCCTATAATTATTAATCAAGGAATTTCGACCCATGCATGTTCTATTATTATAGATTAGCTTGTCATATTTAACCCTTTCGAGACTGTTGTCGGCTATAGACGACGATACTTTTCCTTCGCTTAACTACTGTTGTCGGCTATAGACGACGGCATTTTTCCTACGCAGAAACACGGCTGTCGTGTATAGACGACGCAGGTATAAATCGCGCGTGTATGCAGTTTCAGAGGATTAGGATATTATAAACTTACCCTTCTGACCCTTTTTTTGGGGATTTCTGACCTTTCCTTCTGCACCGCACAAAGGAAACTCAGCCCCTGGGGTCATTTATAACCCTTTTCGCAGTATGGTACCGCGGCAAATTAAATCTCATTGCAATAATTTTGCGAAACAATTGTTTTAGGAGTAATTGTCAAAATCACATTAGATATTAAAATCTCGCTCTTTGCTGACTATGTACAACTTTTAAACGAAATTCTACTGTTAATATTAAGGTTTTTAGTATACTACCATGTAAAAATCATGAAATAGTCACTGATGTTTTGATATGACTGCAAAGAATATTTCTCATCCTTCTTTTCCAACCGGGCTTTGAACAGGAAAACTCTGTAGTACTGCTGGCACAAAACCATAGACTAAAGTGAGAGCGAAATTCTCGAATAGTATCCAAAGTGGTAGGGGAATAACAATAGAGCCCTTTCTGCTTATTTAAGAAATTCAAGGAAATTCATTGATGGAGTATTCAGTGGAAAAGTTTCAAAGGAGAGAAAACAAGTGGGATCGCTACTGACAAGGAGACTACACACCGTCGGACGCGATTTAAGTGGTAAGACTCGGTAATTTGATAGATATCGAGTCAAGATTGACGAATCACCCCCAAAGTTGGGTTTTATGAGCGATAGTTTTCACGGAAAATGAACTTAAAGTTTACGAAAAATTGTCAGGTAGGCTATAAAGCTAAGCGTAGCGACCTTCGTCATTCGTCATTTCCCTGGAAAGGCAACACAGCCTAAAGCAGGGGAACTTCTCAATGTAATGTATAATGACCAAAAGACCAATAAATGCTTTTCAAAACAACAACTTCGTCATTCGTACGTTTGGCGCAGTGGTATGGTATCCGCTTCCAAAGTCCTTTTGGTTGGGTTCGAGCCCTCATGCGGGAAAATTTCTTTTCTCTTTATTTCTTTTACGTACTCTGTCATAATCTTAATCTATATCTGTTTTCTTCTTTTGGTGGATTTTGAACTTATTTTCCAAAAGTTAGAGTATTTTTCCGCTGTGAGTCACCCGTTTCTTCAAATTATGCGCAAATACATATGTCCGCATTTATTATCTGAAAACTACAATACTAGAGAGGTAACGCAGAGGACTATTTCAAATCTCTCCTACATCCAGCTGCTCGCTCTAACGGCAACTTTTACTGCAATACCCGACTTACATTTACCAATTCTGAACTCTGAACACATTGGTTTAAATATAGAAGCCGACAACCGTTTGAGTAAAGTAAAGATTTTTATTTCGCGCATTCAGAATTCATTCCTTAATAAAGAAGAAAACAGATATAAGTTAAGATTATGACAGAGTACGTAAAAGAAAAAAAGAGAAAAGAAATTTTCCCGCATGAGAGCTCGAACCCGACCAAAAGGACTTTGGAAGCGGATACCATACCACTGCGCCAAACGTACGAATGACGAAGTTGTTGTTTTGAAAAGCGTTTATTGGTCTTTTGGTCATTATACATTACATTGAGAAGTTCCCCTGCTTTAGGCTGTGTTGCCTTTCCAGGGAAATGACGAATGACGAAGGTCGCTACGCTTAGCTTTATAGCCTACCTGACAATTTTTCGTAAACTTTAAGTTCATTTTCCGTGAAAACTATCGCTCATAAAACCCAACTTTGGGGGTGATTCGTCAATCTTGACTCGATATCTATCAAATTACCGAGTCTTACCACTTAAATCGCGTCCGACGGTGTGTAGTCTCCTTGTGAGATATCTGAAAGGAATGGTGTGCTTCTAATGTGCATGTTCTAGGAAAAAAAGATGGGACTCAACGGCTAAGAGAACAATTCAAAGAATTGCAAGCTGGATGGTAGGCGGGGACCTTTGATGCATTTCCTAAGGATTAAGAAAGAATTTAGCGTTGAATTAGGAAAAACCCGCTAAAAAGATAAGTGCCTGTTTCATAAATACATCTACATTCTGTGTAAGGAGGAAAAAATAAGACATGAATGTTCCGTACATAACAGAATTTCAAACATGGAATAGCATATGAGACCAGACGAAGAAAATAAGGCAAAGTGAAATTAAATTAATAGAGATGAAATACATCGTAATATAATTATACTATTAGAATTACTTTATAATAATTCTTCAACGAGTGCATTTTTATGCCTTCTACTGCAGTAAACTTCTGCGTCGAAAAAAGTTTCAAAAACAATACTGTACCTTGCATGTGCTTGAATTTGCAAAAGAAATTAGAAAGATGGAATGTATTTCAAAATTATCAGAGGAAATCCAAGATGCATCATTGCCATTATAGCAGTATACTGAATTCCTTAATAATAACGCTAGAATTTCGTTTAAAAGTTGCATATAGTCGGCAAAGTGCAAGATTTTAAGTTCCAAATTCATATTGACAACTAATGCTAAAAATTACTCTTTGGCAAAGCGACAGCAATAACATTTAGTTAGCCGCGGCCCCTTGCTGTGAGAGGGAAGGTTAATTACCCGGCGACGATTGCGGTTGCCGAGGAAGGAGCCCGCTTAGGACTAAGAAGGGTTCAATTCTATACCTGACACCATCTGAGTCGAAAAATGCTTCCGTGTCCTGGGGAAGTTTTTCCTTCGAATGTATTAGGTGCCAGAGAGCGATTTTAAGAGTAGCAGGCCGTCTCGAAAGGGTTAACCAACCGGAAATTTTGTATAGAATAGAGCTAGTAAGGCCATTTATAAGGCTCGTCAAACAGGGTTTGGATGACCAAAAAATTTCATTAATCTCTGCCGCACGTGAATTAAAAGAAACATTCCTCCACCCACTAAATCTTGCAGCAGTAGCGAATAACTTTCAATGTCTTCATCCTATAATCCATTGTATACTGTGAGGTTGCTGAAATATAACCCCTCTTTGCCTTTTCGGGTCTTTTTTTGTCACTGAGAGCATTTCATTAATAGGCTGCCCACATGCCTCAACGGGAAACGTAATTTGCTATCTCTCGCAAGGCAGAATCCATTTGCCTTCGCAATACCCTCCCTTTTCTACAGGACGTCTCAGACATGAGCAGTGTACACCTATCCTCGCTCCAGAGCAACAATGGGCCTGGAGTTATACAAATGTCCCATGGAAATAAAAAGGGAACAAGAGCGCTTTGTCGGAGGGAGGAAAAATAAGAAAGGGACGTCAACCCTTGGGACGCAATATTGCCCGAGCATCACACAAAAACTATTTGTTCTGCGTCCGTGCGTCTGTCGAGTAGATTCAGCATCCGTCCGCCATTCAAACGTTTGTCCATCCGGCTGAGGGGGCTAAACACGTGGATTTGTTTATCGTATGCCATTGCGCATACCGTCATTTCTTTTTGCGTCAGAATAAGCAAATACGGTAAACAAACTGAAGCTACTCTCACTCGACATGAATACCCTCAGAACGATCGATATTGAGAGCAGACGTCGTACTTTTACACTTTCTTTTACACAAGATTCCGTCGTATTGTGAGGTATGCTATGCTAGGCTGTTTTATACGATAGTCTATTCACGGTGATCACGTGTACTTAAAGTACTATTTCAATAAAGGATTAGCGAACGTATCGGGATATCAAATTTTGAATTTCAAATTCTGTTTTAAGTTCCATGTATGGGCTATTAAATCTCAGTTTCTCAAATTTGACTCATTTAAATCTCCACGAGATAATAAATTCTATATCTAAATAATAGATAATAAATTCTTTGCTTGTAAAATTTCTTTTTGACTGGAGTAAAACCAAGAAAAACAATTTTCACTGGAAGGCAATTATAATTTGTTTAATTCTGATCCTAAAAGTTAAAAACACAGATAAAGAGTGTCATGTTAATTGCCATTCCATAACTTAAGAAATATCCAATAATTTTTGCGAAAATTGCGTCATGAAGATTTTTTGTTAAATTCGTTCTCAGCGTAAGAGTAATAGGATGGGAGGATTTTTCCACTTACGAATATTACCATGGCCTAATCGATATAATTCCTTTTTACAGAAATCGTTCTTTCCCTAAGAAGGGGTTATATTAGATTCTCCATTATATGTGATCAGACCTGAGGTATTAATAACATTAGGTAAATCTCTAGCGCGATTAAAAAACCGACATAGACGGCATTCTACAAAGAATATAAATAATAAAAACTCTACGATTATTTTATTAATGCATTTTCCTTTTATGATAACTTTTGCCCAAAGTCATTACAAAGGAGAATTGTATTAGAGCAGGGATGGCCAACCAACGGCGCATTACAACATGGGCACTGAATTCATAGTAAAATCAGTAATTAATTTTTTGCTTAAAACAACTTAAATGTTTACACTCATTAATTATGATAATTAATGTTAATGATTTATTTTCGCATTACACGGAGCATCAATTTAGTTTCTGTGGCGCATCTCAAATAAATATGAAATACTTGACGCTCGAACCATGCAAGGTCATACCTGAATTAGAGGGATGTGTACCAAACACATATAATAAATGAAGCAGAAAAGGTGTAAAGGAAAGTATCTTGTGGTATTGAAGTCACAAGCGATCAAAAAAGTAAAGTAAAAAGGGAATATTAAGCGTCTGTTCAGGTTTTGCGTTGAAGAGAGGGAGTTTAAGGTGACATATGATAGGATTTGCGGGGTCTGAAAGCGCTGCCGGAAGAGGCTGTGACGGCCGTTGAAGCCGCAACTTCTGGCATATCGCAGTCATGTCATATACTCATTGCTACACATGCAGTGATTTATGGCAGCTGGACTGTGATGATGATGTCGTGCGTCTAAACTATGATCGCTTAATTCACGAATTGTGCACTCAAGTATTGGGAAGATTGTTTTGCATTAATTGACTTAAATTGATTATTTTATTGCAAATACTGGTGCTGGTATTTACTATAAGATAATATGATTCTCTGGTTAATTCCTCAAAAGTGAATCTTTCGGAGAGAGAATTTGAGGTACTCCATTCTAAATCGTTTATTGGAATAAGCACGTGTACTGAAATTTTCAAAACACGTATTTCATAAGATTGTGCCGTACTGTGGAATATGTAAAGAGATGGGCGAGCTCTGATAAACTGTCGTGTAGTCTTCAATTTAAAGCTGATATCTCACAATAAATATACGGTATTTAAAACGAAAATACACGACTTAAAAATTTCTAATTACGTTGCTAGGGACTTAGCTTTGAATTGCTGATCCACCTAATTAGAAAATTATTTATCGATGAAGGATTTTTTATCTCCATAAATATAATTATTACTAGGGATGTCGCAACTTCTCGGCTATTTTTAGGTATGAAATTACTATAAATTGAATTTCAGCTCCAACCAATTTTCCATTTATAAGTCATAGAGTTGTAACGCTATTACATTCTTTTAAGATTATGATGCTTTCTCTTTCGAATATCCTTGCGATGAGCACCTCTAGCCAAGGTGCAAAGCAATGTTACGCCGTAGAGTTTCTCACACACAACAGCTAAGATATGCCATTTATTTTCGTTTGCATCTCTTCTTTCCTTAGCCTCTCATGGGAACCCTGATGTCACCGTTGCCGCTAAAAATCCCCAATGAGCCATTTATACATATTTTTCACTTTTATATGAGTATTCATTTCCCATAAAATTCAGTTATAATGCTTTCAAGCCGGTTGGAGGTTTCAGCTCGGAGAGGAGGGACAGGTGGGTGGAGACATGGATTAGAATGGAGAGAATAGGATAAAAGGAATGAAGAACCATAACCAGATGAATGCGTAACGTGTATTTGTCCTCTCCACCTCCAATAGAATGAGTTCCATGGGGCAAATTGTATCATAATAGAGGAAAAAATATTAAGGAAGTATTCTACCTTCTCTATCGCTTTCCTCGCCAACCCTTCCACGATGTTTTCATTTGCTACATCCTTTTTCGTACTTCACAGTCATCAAACCCTTCTTGCCAGCAGTTTCAATTTCCTCCTTATTCCCAGCAGAGAAAGCAATAGAAAATTCTGGAGAGAAGGAGATCGACTGAAAGGATATGCAAAAGAAGGATAAAGGAGCCGAAAGAGAAGACGGGAGAATAGAGATTTTCTTTCTTTCTTTCTACAGAATGCTTTCTCAAGCTCATGTGGATGGCAAGAAAGGATTTCTTTGAGGGTATTCAAGACCAAGCATTGCCAGATGCTACGAAAAGGGAGATGTGGTGTTACAACTTCCTTGTGGAAAAAACTCTAAACCGTTCTTATAGGGTAGAAGCTCTTCAAATGTGTTGATTTAATCATACGGTCTGATTCTTCTACATTGAGATTCTTGTTGTGGAAAATAGCATGTTTGACACTGGGCACAAAGGTTTCCGTGCCATGGGAACGGACAACCATAGAAGTGACTTGGAAGCGGTAAACGTTGATAATCCCGCTTCTTCTATTATTCCATCTACATTTGAAAATCCTTTGAAATCATGATTTTGAAATAAAAGTGGTAAAATAATGACTTTTGAAGTTTAAATCGTCGCACCACAAGAAATGTCACTAAACCTAAAGAAATATTATTCACGTTCTAAATTTAATTATGGAAGGTTAAATGATTCAAGACTTCGGATATCTCATAAGTAATCGAAAATACCGAAGTATGGAACTTGAAGCCATTACTCTTCCTTATAATTCAATTTTACTAATCCTTCCTGGATTTATGATTCCTCTCTTGAAAACTTCTATTTGAATAGTAGTTTTATTACACCAAAGTCCTTGGCATCTCCTATGACCTCTAAGACGCTCGAAGTTATAGGAATAACAAGAATGAACTATCTCTCACTTTAAGAGATTAGAATACCATTTCTGAAGAAGTGCAGATATATTAACGCAAGAAACTTTGAGGGATCTCAACCGAAAATACGAGGTCTAGTTTTCATATTAGAGCCGAGTTGGGAAAGGTTCTCGCCTTCGTCATCCATCATCATCCTCTCTTTTCTCCAAGAAATATTCCGTTCCATTGCAATGGCACGCATCGAAACTTCTCCGGAGTTTCCGATGGACGTGACTGGAAACGGCGCGCGTTTTAAGGGTTCGATGGGAGTGGCAGTCTTAATCAAGAGAGGGCGGTTTAATTAAAAACAGTACAACAGCGTGCTTTGATAGCGCAATCAACGCCTCGCGGATCCCTCTGGGATATCAGAAGCCGTCGCACGTGTTCAGAAGCAGTACCCAATTAACGCGAATCTGATTTACGGCAGCGTCAACCACCTGTGACGTGTTTCCCGAGCTTCCGCTTCGGTGGGCTTCAAATAGTCCTCCAATGGTCGTCGATCTCTCACGCCCCCGCGCCATCCTTCCTTTTCGTCTATCTCTTCTAAGGGTTTTGCAAGGACTCGAGGGCGAGAAGTGAACTACGGCCGAGGGGAGCTCCAATTAAAACTCTCCGCCGGAAAATATCGATACTCCGTACGTCCCCAAACAACCTCCCGACCGTACATTTTTGCCGGTTCCTATGAGGGCGCCCAGACCCCGTTTCTCACTCCGGAGCCAATTAAATCTTAGAAACTATTCCCCGTATTAATGCAAAACATCCGTATTCTTCCCCCGTTAGTTTCGCTGGAGACTCCAATTTTCTTCCCTTTCTTCTAGCTGCATAAGATATCCAGCTATTCAAATAGCCCCTTCCGGTCGTTCCAGATGATTTTATTGTCCCGGAATATGGCACTCGGATGGAAATAAAAACCAGCGTCTCAGCGGAGAACAATTAAATTTTAATTTTCCGACCAGATAGCGATTCGTCGTTGATTGCCGTTAGTCATTTCACGCCATCTCAAACGGGGTCGTTTTAAACAGTTTGATTTGCATGACAACCGGAGTGAAATTGGAGTCGTAGTGAGGAGATGAAGGCAGTCTGGAATGTTAAGAAGGGCCGTGTGGGTGAGAAGGCGTGACCCGTTATCCCATTCCTCCTCCGATCTTCCATTATACAACCTTCACCCAAAACTAATTAACATCTCCGACCCGTAAACTCCTGCCGTGTACTCCCAAGGGTATAGCCATATCGTTTGGAGGAAAAAAGACAATTCCGAAACAGAAGAATTGTTCATAAAGCGTGGAAGAGAGAAGGTGAGATGTCGTCTCCTAACCTTCTCGGCTACCGTTCTTACCCTTTCCAGATCCTCACGGTCGCTAGAATTTAAGACTCGCTTCGGAGTTACAGCGATCGGGTAAATTAATGGCGCGGGGCCCGGCTTCATTATTCACGTCGGGACGAATTCATAAAGACTCCGATTCGAAAAGTACGGGAATGGGGATTTTACGTCGCGATGGAAAGGGTTAATGTAGTAAGGTGGGCGTTGGGTAAAGCGATAATTCCCCAAATGCTAAATTTCCCTAAAAAGCATTTCGCGCGGGGTTACGATTTTCTCCGCGCGTAACGAGCGGGGAATAAAAATTAGCGGTCGGCGGATTGAGGGGTGAGGGAGAAAAAATATGAGGGAGATCGAATCGTTGGAGATTGAATTTCTGCTGGAAATAAAGGGTTGGAGTGAAAGAGAGGGCGGAGAAGCAAAGTTTCTTTCCCAAAGGAATGAAACCGGTGGAATTCTTCTCGCAAGAAAAGTTTCCAAGGAATATCCGGCGTCTCTTTCTTATTTTCTTTCGAAGTTATCGAGCGGTCATCCGTTTAAATTCCGAGACGTAATATCGAGAAATCGGAGTTAAAGATAATGAGGGCGTGACTAAGTGCTTTTAATTTTTCCCCCGATCTATTTTCCGCTCGTTTCCTTTTTCAATTAGGTTCTAAATTCGAAATCGATATTTTTATGCGGAGAAATCCTTAAAATCCCTAAGATTAAAGTCTAAAATAGTCTATTGACAGTTTTTAATACCTTTTTAACAGCAAAATATGGCGTTGATGCAATCACACTTCATACTATACTAATATAAGCAGGAACGGATTGGCAATGAGAATGGCACTAAAAGTGTTAGAGAGAAATTTTGATAATGAAAGATTCATAAAAAGAAATAAAATATGTTAGACGGTATCAGGGTGCTACTTAGGCGTATCACCAATGAATAAACTAACAAATTTTTCTAGGAAGGACTCGATGCATTAAACATACTTATTTAATTTTTTCGCTTATTCGTTTCGATTAGGGTAGTAAAAGATAAAATATATGCAGGACTCTATAACCAAAATGACTGAGTAGGATAACTGTTTTCTTCACCTCTTGTTAATATATCCACGCAAAAATATTTTGCAGGCTAAATTTACTTCCAGTTTTGTGAATAACTATGTAATTTAAATGGAGACATCTTTCTTCGATATTATCATCCATGAACTCCTAACATTTTTCTTTTCACTCATTTTCACGAAGCTCTTTTATATCCTTGAAGAAAATTAGTCAAATTTTATCGCAAATGCTAAATCTTTTATATGTCTGACAATAGTTCCGCATTCAACTGTCACTTTTCATAAATCTATTTAATATATCTATTTAAATTCTTTTTAAATCTGTCTTTAATTTTGGATATATGAAGGATATATGAATGATGATAGATAAGGATGATATGATTAATATTCCTGTTTATTTTTAAGGGCTGACTTTCAAAGAGAAGTCCGCATATTGGCGGCCCTCGAGGACCCTAACATTGCCCGAGTGCTAGGCGCATGCGCCCGTGAGGAACCCCTATGCGTCATCATGGAGTACCTGGACCACGGAGACTTGAACCAATTCCTCAAGACGCACGTTCCAGCTGAGGGATCAGCTGCCAAGACACTGCCACCGACGCATCATATGGCTGGAGTGAAAACACTTAGGTATGCAAGGGTAGACTAAAATCGAATTAAAATACAGAACATTTTCTATTTTCACCTTTTTCTGTCTAATTTTTCATGCAAAGTAAACTTGCTAAAGGCAAATTAAATTGATAAAATATTTTAAAATTTAAAGATGTAAATAGATTCAGGTAGCATTTTATTATGCTCTACTGCTTTCTTTAAAGTTAAGACAGAAACGAAGATTTCAGAAACAGTTCCTGGGTTAAAAATTAATAGCGAATCTCAAATCATTTATTATTCTACCTTTGGAAAATGAAGCCCGTTTAAATGCAATCCCAAGTAATTGGGTTCTGTAATTGGAAATATCACATTCCTTCTCATTTCTCGACGTATCATACCACGTTCCTTTTTGTAATCGAAGGGCAATATCAAAGGAACGATTTATAGAAAAAAAATTCCATTTATCGTCCGAACTCCCGTGAACTGCAATTATAAAGAAGGCTTCAAACGAGATCTTTCTTTCCATTTCAGCTTCAATTGTCTGCTCTACATGGCCGCACAAATTGCCTCCGGCATGCGATACCTAGAGACGCTCAACTTCGTGCATCGTGACCTAGCAACCAGGTAAGGAGAAATTTCCCACTCGCTCGTTATTGCTCACAAAGGTAGTGGCAAAGAGAAGGAGGGAATGGAAAATAAGATAGAAATAAACTCGTCCCGCCCGAGAGAAGGGAGGGGTATCCATACGAACCGGAAACAGGTCCTCCCACGCACGTATTCCATTCTTTTTTATCGCCCTCCACGTATTGGTGGAGGTATGTTTAAAGTCGCAAGCTAGGAAGAGGAGGAAGTACGGCACGGGGTTTTAAAATATTGACCACGAGGCACCATTAGGGGGTTTCTTGGAAAAAGGGGTCTTGGCTTTCATGGTTTTTTAGGGTAGGTAAGAGCCCTCGGGCGCCGTAAAGAGAATAAGATCGTCCCAGGAGCGCACAGGGCATTTCGCCTCACTACCGTGCTCAAGGTGGAGTAAAATTGCTAGCATCGCGTGGGATTATAAAGAAAAAGTTATGGCGATTGTAAAGTTCTGGAGGAAATTTCATTTATTTCCGTGCCGTAGACTGTGGAGTGAATCATTGATGCATACTGAAATATACATGATCGCGCGTTATGGGTGTCGTGCAAAACCTTCGCTAATAGATATCCTGGAATTCGCTCTCAGTCGTTGAATATCGAGTGCTCGTGGGTGCGAATGTATCGGTTCAGCCAAGGGCTTGTCCCCTTAGAAAGAAACTTCCTCTTTAGAAAATATCATTGTCCCTTAGGTTAAAATTAAAATTAGTATGCTAACGCTTAAATACTCTTTGGGAGTTAGTTCATAAACCTACTGGAAATGAAAAATCAGTAATTTAAAAATTCGGTATTATAATGAGCTTCATTCTTTTTATCTTGCGTGATTTTCGTCTTTTTCCCATACATACACTTAATTTTGTGTTATCTCTTATATGTTTTGTCGGATTAACAAAAATATGAGGAACATAAAGAATTCTAAAGGTAAAAGACATCATCGCTGTTTGGTTGCAGAAGTCTCTTTCCTCACTGGAAATTCTTCCGTTATGCCCATACTATATTTGAATAAATCAACAATCTACATAAAGGATTATATTTCCAAAAACAGAGATGTCCTAAATTTCCGAGCAGAATAACACCCAAACACAAGCCGCTCTATCATTTAAGGGTTAAATAATTTTAAATGGCCCGAGTAATTAAGAATTTTTGCTTTATGAATCCCTATGTGAGGGGGGCAATTTTCTAAGAATTGATAAACTGCTTTTCTCCAAATATTCTTTCATTTTCATCTCCATTTGTGATTGCAAAACTCCAAAAAGGCATCTAATTTTTCATTACTTAAATTTTTAATTGAATGACAATTGCAGGATAACAAGAAGAAATTAAAAAGTTGAATGAAAAGACAGAAACTGAAAACAAAAATACAAATATTTAGCCCTAAATCTAGCAAATATCTGGCAATTCCAGTTATAATTTTCCCAGATCGTCATAAATAACCGCATAACAATTATTCTCAGACAAAGGCAATCGCTGTACAAGCATTACCGTTGTTTTGTATCTCTGAGAGGAATTCGGAGAATAATTCTGCAGAAGTCTGCTATGCGAATGAAAACAAAGACGTATCCGTTGGCTGAAATATATGAGGTTGCAGCAAAGAAACGCGCAACGCCCAGAGGAATTCCCAGCCATACCCAGAGTGAGAAAGCGTACCGTACTATACCCGAATCCACGCATCGGTAGGGAGCACAGAGGGGAATTAATTGATGTTGTATTTTCCTTGAATTCCCGACGGTATGTGTATAAAGGCCTATGGCTGATTAGCTCTTGGGCTTTAAAACGTGCAGAAAAACCTTAACAACACATCGAGATAGGTTAGGGTACTTGCGCTTTTTAGAATTATGGGAAATGGTTACGCACAGTGAGAGAATACATAAAACAATGGCGTTGAACATAAATGGAAGTGTTTTGTATGTAAGAATTACAAGTAATTAATAACTATTCTCACTGTAGAGAGAAAAAATTAGGCCATTTTGAAAACTTGTGTCATATATCATGAAAGGGAAAACGTAAACTGAATGGGAAAATTACTAAAATTCAAGTCAATGCTTCGGAGGTATTTCAAAGTATCCAATTTCGAAAAGAAAACATATTTACGCTCAAATTTTGTAAAACAATCTGCCCCTGAGAATAGTATATTTTTAAAGATAAAAATACTATACTTTGTTAGTAATTTCAGGTTGTGTATGCTATACCTCAATCCGGAACGAAAACAGAAGTACTTGGTCTTCTGTCTTCCAAAAGCGGGGATGCAAAAGCAAAAGATTTTGTTTTATAAATCTCAAAAAACATATCAAACAATGATAAATTGTACCTGTATCTGGGCTTTGGCTTTTAGTCATTATCTGTATAAACATGAATATGTATGGAACCTTCTAGGATACAAATGAAATTCGCGAAATAGTCACTTTAATACGCTATCCTGCTAACGTTTTCGAATTTCATCGTATAGTTTCAAAATTGAAATTATACGATGAAATTATTGGTATTCAAAAGTTGAGATCTTTGGATAACTTTCTGATACATTCTGACTAAACGCAGCCACTGACATACTTCTCGGAATGTAATTATTGCGTAAGATGCGATCGGTAGGAAGCACTCGATTCACATTCATTTAAAGATGATTCATATTTATCACGAAACGTTTTCCCACCAACCCCGTTCTCGTTTGGGTTTTCTGAGTAGCGGCGATATAAAGTTTGTATGACCTGGACCCGGGTTTTCCATGGCTAAAGGATTCTGAGAAACGAGTGAGGGCATTGCTTCGTGAGAAATGGGACGTTATGGGGAGTCCACCGTCCAGTTCCTCTCCCCTTTTATTCCTCGCCGTTTGGTCCAATCAGCGGTAATAGGATGATTATAGGGGATGCCGTTTCTTTGGTCAGCCGCCTCTCTATCTCCAGGGATATTCTTATTGACTCGCTCCTGACACTCTCGAGTGATGCTTTCATCGACTGGCTTAAATGCTATAAGTCCTCCTTAAATTCCCACTCCGCTTCAAAGGGATACCAATTAATTTGGAGCGTCTAATTGATAAAACGTTCTCTCTGACGAGTACTATTATGGAATTACGGGCGCTTATGTGGCGTGTGAAAACGGATCCGTTTAATAACTTTCCATTAATCCACAGAATGTTTCCGGCTAAATTTGTGTCCTTGAAAAGGTTTCATATGGGAACTATTGTGCCGGAACTATTCAACTTATGAAACTAATTTCATTGTCCTTCGAAGCCCCAGCAATTGATAGCCAATTCTTTTTGATCGTCGGTATATTACGTCGATATCTCTTCATTATTTTTCTTCCCGTTTCAGGAATTGTTTGGTTGGGAAAGCGTACCAGATCAAAATATCGGATTTTGGAACGGACAACGAAATCTACAGCGGTGATTACTACAAGGTGGACGGCAAAATGGCAATACCAATACGATGGATGGCATGGGAGTCAATCTTCCTGGTAATATAATGAATTCATAGAATATTTTTATTAATTAACGAGAGCAATTCATGCAATTCCTTCTTAATATTAGAATTTTCTCACATTATGTCTGAATTTCTGTTTCTATTTATTAAAATGTCATTTTTATTGTTCATCAAAATATTTTCTATTTATGTTTCTTTTATTGGCTTAGCGTCTTCTAGTTCCATCCAATCCTTTTATTCGATTAAAAATATGAAATTCTATGCTACACAATCAATCAAATTTCTGGCATTTCTCACTTATGAAGAAGTTACTGTGTACTGTGTACTAATGCAAGCGAATTGATGGATAATCTTTTTAAAATTACGATACGGTATTTTTGATTCATGTTTTATCTCCCTCTTCCAGATTGATTTGTAATATTTTGATTTAATTCTGATTATATGTGGTTCGTTAGGAATTATACACTTATTAGAATTATAAATTTCACCAGTTGTAATTTATTTATTTTATAAAATTTTGCTTAGTCACTACTACATTAATGAAGACAGAAACTAAAAGAGACCCGTTAGACTGCTAAACTCTAATTTTCTCGTTGTGCAATAGCAGCCCATAAATATGGGATTTAGCTCTAGATTAAAACCCGAATTCGGCCTTTTTGTATCAACTGTTAATCTTTCTCTTCTACCTGTTTTCAGGGAAAATACACCACAAAGAGTGACGTGTGGGCGTATGCAGTTCTCCTTTGGGAAATCCTGACTCTGGCCAGGAGGAGGCCTTACGAAGGTCTGACGGACTGCCAGGTAGTCGAGCACCTGCATCAACTGGTCGAGAACGATGCTCAGTTCGTGCCTCTACCGCGACCTCCAAACTGCTCCAAGGACATTGCAGATCTCATGGGAGAGTGCTGGAGGCGAAACGACGTAGAAAGGCCTTCTTTTAGGGAGATACACCTCTTCTTGCAAAGGAAAAACCTCGGATATGCCCCCACATAAGCTTCGAAAAGCAAGGAAGAATACCGAACTGCAATGAAAAATGTATTTATAATAAGAAAGCAAAGTTTGCCGCTGTAAATTTGGGATGTTAGATAGAGAGAGAAACTACGCTTTAAAAAAGTCACTCGTGGACAATCACTTTTTGAGAAACGCTTCATCGGCGGACTGATGTGTAGTAATAATGGATAATCATCTAAATCAGTGTGTGAGTGAGTGAATGTGTGATATCGACAGAGCTGACCTCCAGATTGTCTTGTTTTCGAGTACCTGTAGAAAAGTTATGCAAGTGGAGGTTTCTTGTGTAAATAACGAAGGCATTATTTTCATTTCCTCACTTATGAAATGTCACCCTTACTTGCTGTGGCCGTTGGTCTCGTAGCGCTGTACGAATTGATCTAAGTTTACGTTCCTCTCTGCGTCGCAAAGGAAGATTCTGGAATTATTTATTTCTTTAATTATATATTTCTGGTTCGGAAAGAGTCTGGGGGTTTAGAAGGAATGCTCCTGACTTATGTAGCCGTCGGGGATCGACGACATCTCGGATAATAATACTAATAATGTAGTTAGTGTTTATAAAAGAGATTTTTCTTTCCTCTAGACGAGTTCTTTTACGAAGGAAGGAGTTAGTAAGATATGCGTGTATATATTTTTTCGAGTTGGGGAAGCGCCACGTCTTGTTGAGGTGGATGCGTTTGCCCTAACCGGCAGGAAAGTCGAATCAACGACACAGTAAGCTTTTATACAGGGTGCACAACGCGTGTATGATAGCAAATAAATAAATAAGATATTATATCCTCTCGTTGTTGATAAAACTGATATAAAAAGGGGGATCGACCAATGAATTGAGAAAAAAATGAGATAGTTATATTTGGTGAAATAAGTTTAATCGACAACGAAGATGACATTTGGTTGATCACGCAAAGCGTTTTGTGTGTGAAGAACTACTTTTTCTAACTTGTGATACATTTAAAATAAGAAATGAACACTTGTGTAAACTTAAAAATCCTGCGATACATAGTGAAGTAATATGTGCTCACTCTCTAGCCCAGTTTTCTTTCAGAAGTATGTGGAAATAAGAAGAGGGGGTTAACTTCCGGAGAAAGCTGCATCCGGATAGTAGAACGCCCGTTTTCGTTCGTGTGTACATTTAATCGTAAAATGATGTAAAGTAGAGAGAAAAATCAAGCGTGTGTGCGTGAGAGCGTGCGTGTTTCTCAATGACTGCCTTTACCGTGCAAATATATTTTCTATCGTAGGTCCGTTTCAACTCAATTCCCCTCAAACTGATTGATTCCCTCGAGTAAATTTCACTCCCTAAAAATAAAACCGAAGAGATTAACGTATTATCGCCGATCGATGTGTTTCTAACGCTTTCTTATGGTAATGTACTCCACAGTTTTGAAAAAGAAACAAAACGTAAGGAACAATCAATGTAAGTGTACATAATTTTAAGTGAGAAAGATTATTCCGTAGTGAAACGTAGTTTCTATTTAATGCATTGGAAGGAGGAAGAGATTTTTTTTTTAAGAGCTGAAAATTTTATAGAGGGTGTACTAGTCAAAGATGAAATTTCTTATGTCCGATGACAGGACTGAGAAATCGCGTTTCTTTTACCATCGTAGTTGCAATTTTCTCATGTAGGACGGTCAAAATTTCATTCCACAAAGTGACGATTTTCCAGAAAAGCTAAAGACTATTCTTTCATTACTTTAGGTTCTAAATTATATCGATAATGAGTAGGTAATGTGCATCGACACCAGTCTCAATATCGCCGATGCATTCGAACAAAGTGACAGCTAACAATAAATAACCACTGCTTGGTGATATAACCCATATTTCTTATACAAATAATTGGGAGCTATCAACATTGCCCGGACTACAGTGTTGTGTTAAGCCTATCAGAGGGCATAGTGACTGCCTGCAGTGTAAATTTTTCGCCAAAAGTATGCAATCTACATGTATCCATTTAAGTAAGGAAACTTCACTCGAATTGTCATCGAACGTAAAGAGTTTCTCCTACCCTCTTCAAATACTTGCGTGAAGCTTCAAACTTCATGTGTGCTGGAGATTATTTAAGTGTGTATAAAATTCATTGAAAATTATGAGTTTTGTGGAGACGGGCTGTGGTTAGAATATGTTTTCGTTTATTTTTTAGAAAGGATTGAGCTGAGGTTGTGTTGTATTTAATAGAAAAGGTGCAACGTTTGGTATGGTGATTACAAGTTGTGTACATCAGTTTGGCGCGGAAAAATTACATATCACCATTATTATTGAATCACTGGCAGAATTGTTGTACCAATTCCTTATCACCTTCATTGGGTCAAATAAAATGAATGACTGTGTGTTCTAAAAGGTGAATATAATAAATGTTCTGCTTTTTTTTAAATGTTGGCCTTTTAATTTAAATACCCATTTCCGTCCTATTTAAATACTCAAATCAAGTGACTGAGAAATATATATACACACTAACTCCAGGAAAATATGGCGATATATCAATGGAAATAGTAATCGTGCTCACTCAATTATACAATAATATAAAAATATCTATAACTACTACTTCAGTACTCATTCAACATCGATTGTTTTCATTTTCTTGTAGATTTACAGATGATCAATTTGTTCCTTAATATGTATATTTACTATCGCCTTCTAGAGAATGATTTCATAAGTGTTTAAATATAAGTTTTTCACCTAACTATATAGTAAGCATGAAAGACAGATTGAAAATACTCATACGAGTAGCTAAGAACAAAACATGATTATAGGAGAATTGAAGTCCTGCATAAACTCAACACGGTAAATATTGCTAAATAATTTCAATTAATTCGCTAGCCATCTAAAATAACAGCAATTATATAATAAGCTTGCTAGTGAAATGTTCATCCTACAGATGATAACGAATTCTCAGTATTAAGTTTTTAATTTAATTTTTCTCGCTTCAAAGATGCCTATTTGTTTTTTTTTAAGATTGATATGTTTTTTTTAAGAACAATAAATGTTTTACACGAAGATTGTTCTCTTAATTATTATCAAGAACTTATCATTATTTAAACGAAACAAAAACAAGCTGGGTTTTGCACCAATGCTGCATTATGAAGCAACAATAGAGCAACAATTTGCAGAAGGTTTGACTATTAAGATAAGAAAGTAACAAATAGAACAGAAGAGGAGTAAGCAGGTCTTACAGTGATACATGGGGGAAATAATGATTTTAGTGGAAGTAAATGTAAAACAAATATCCATTGACAAAATATCCGGTGAAAGAATATTCCACAGTTAAAATTTATGTTTCTTTGTTTGAAAATGGCGCATTGTGATGTGATCACGCAGGATGATGTTGATGACTCATTGGTTGTACTCATTACGAGAGATGAAAATAGCCTTCGGCGCCTTCTTGGAAATGAGGGGCGCGACGCCGCCTCTGAGACTATCATACAATAACGAGATTTTCCTGGGTGCAGTAGAAATTTCCTTGGAGTAAATTGACTCCAATGATATTGATACTAATTAGAATATCGATATCACTGACTTTCTAAAATCAGGATCATGAAAACGTTCTAATTCAACGTCGTCTTAAAATAGTACCGTCGAATTCTTACCAGATTCGGTCAAATCTGCTTAACAATAATTAGTACTACAACGCACGATTTATTTGTGCGTATCATAAAACAGAAACAGTTCGGATGATCTTACATGGGTATGGGTAAGCATTAGGATGACTTATATTGGCAAAATTAGCTACGATATATTTATTCTTAAACCCGGGATAGATTTTAAATATTTACTGCAGGAAATAAGTATTCATCTCTTACAAAATAAAAATTAAACTTAAATACATCCAATAATTTTCGGCTTTGATTGTTAATGTAGTGTATGTGAAACAAAAATAATCTTGGTAAAAAAATGAAACACTTAAAATTCCACATGTTGTTGTAAATGTATTTCAAATACAATAAATTGATAAGCATGGAAGTAGTTCCCGACTTAAATTAATACGTCTACAATTTTTAACTACATGTCTGAAAATAACCCCTCCTTATGGATCGTTTAATTTGCCTTGGAATATATATGTAAGCAAGAAAGAACGGGTACTTGTGCAAGAGTATTTATGTACTTGTCAACAAGAACTGTAAACACGTGAGGGTTTTAAAAATAATGAAATAAAAACATATAAGAAAATTGTTTTCCATTACGGTAATGACGCCAAATTATTAATAAAATTTCTCTCATAGATATTGCGTGTAGATAAAACTGGGGTTGTGAAATACCTAATCTCGGAAGTATCCGTGACTTTTTTGTAACAAGGCAAACGCAAGTAAGGAAGGATCGTGTCCATTATCTATATGGTGGAGCTACGGTCAAGATTCTAAGAGATTATATACATAAACATTTTAAGCTTTCAAGTGTTATCTTCTGTGACTTTTTTTACAAAATATGTATCAACATTTAGAGGCCCATTAAGATTAACGATTACACACTAGCGATAAAAAGAAATTTGCCGTTATTTTATTAATTCTTTCTAAGAGCTGTCATATAACCGTCTTACACGTTCTTACTTATTCTACGAGCAAGATTTTCAAATATTAAATCATGAAGATGGAAATACAAGGGATAGAAATACTAGTTTATCTTTTCTTATCAAATAAACGGATCTACGAAAGTTTTTCCCAATCACGAAATGTATACGGAAGAAAGAATGGAAAATTGACAGAAGTTAATGTTGATACAATTATATGATTCTTATTTATGAAAGAAAGCAAATTACCTGCCATTTAAAAAACACTGAAGAGTGTAATTCATTACAAATTATTCATAGTTATCATTCATTAAGAATAGAAATGCTCTTTACGAGTACACTCCCTGTAATAAGACATCGAAGAGTGAATAAAATGAAAATGAATCTCGTACATAGATTTCATATTTAAATATTGTTCCTTACTTTATTTCAAAGATTCATTTTGTACGTCATCGTGGTGGTTTGGATTCACATTGTTCGAATTGGTGGTATTGCTGTAATTTTCTTAGATCATAAAAGAGCTGTAACCATTTATAAATTTAGCTTAGTATAAAATGGATTCATGTGACTCATTCTTATGCAGTTACCTATTTATTGCTTCGGATAAAGAATAACTACCATACAGTAAAGTTTTAAGAGGATTTGAAATATCTAAAGAATCCGGGTAAAGTTACTGATGATTCTAATCTGCAGATAGTTGCGTCCACTACGGACGTGGATAACGGTCAGAATAGTGGAAACGTAGATACTTCCTTTACATGCCTCAGGAATTCCAACTTAAGAGATGTTTTTGGGGTAAGTTGATCCTCCTTAGCAGTGGAGGGCTAGGGTAGTGTGAAGAAAAGATCCTAGATAAGGAAAGGCCAGCGGAGAGGAAAGAGGAGTTGGTGTTACATAAATGCAGAGGAGAAATTTCTAGCGATGTTCAACCACTGGTAGAATAATCTAAAGGTAGGTAGGATAAAATTCAAGCAACGAATCTTAATTTCAAAAGAAGAGTTTTTATATTTTAGGAAAAAGATTAACAAGCCGATATTCATCTAAAATTACCTGTATAAATACAAAAACTAATGTATAGGCATATTTTATGAATATTACCAAACTCATGAATTTATTGGCCGAAAGGTGACCGACTTACTCATGAAATAGGCTCAATCGAGAAAGAAGACTGGTTTTAAATGAAAACATGTAGCATTAAATTACACAAAGTAGTGATATATCAACAGATCGTTCTGAACCCAACAGATTCAAAGTTTCTCTACTGCCTAAATATCTTCACAAAACTCCCGAACTTAAGATTTGAATTTTTAAACTGCTGTTATAAACTTACTAGTAACAAATTATAAAACTTTATCAAAAATATGGAAAATGTTCCCAAATCCCCTTTTTTAATAGAAATAACATTCTTAATTTCAGTGAGTACTTCAATTATATATTACTTATAACTCACTCTAAATAAATCGCTTGAGCCTCCATTGGTATACGGAGGCACATTTGGTCTTTTGGATGGAAAAGGAGGTAAATCAGACCTAATAAAACAAACGAATAACTCTCTGGATAACACAAAACTTCCCCATCCTCTACTACCGATCCCTTCTTAAAAAGGTTTGAGCATAAACTAACTTGAAAGACACATTGAAAGATTTGGATAATGATGCTATTCCAAATTCCGGAGTGATGTATTGGATAGAGAATTTTCGAGGACACATCACTAACGAGAGAAAACTTTACGGCTGGCTAAACCCGCACTAAAACACGTTAGGGCAAATGGAAGAGGTGGTGTGAAACTCAAGAGCGGGAAATTTTCGACCTGCGATGGCCATCTTTGGCTTGACACCTAACCAACGGCGGAGATAAAGGTCTGACCCTTTTCGAAACAGGTGAGTTTTACTTATTTTCACAGAAATTAGAAAGGAAACGACCGAGAAATGGGGAGAAAACACGGTTTAGTATCTCATATCTTGGGAAATCAATTTGAGGAAATTACTTTAGCTACCCAAAACCTCGTGAAACTACTTCACCGCAATCATTCTTTCTTCTTCCAATGGTATTCTTAAACGCAACTAGCCGCTTTACTGAATTCAGACTTCTACCAAAATACCTATTGATACTAATCCCAAGGATGGTGAATTTACCCAGCTCCTCTGGTACAAATTTTACTGTAAGTACGCTTGAGAATATAATAATAATTAAGATGTAAACTTTTCACCATTTATGCCAAAAAGCCTCGAAAATATCAAGGCTTCATCTTCAATAATATAAATGGAATATGATTAATGGAATATAATTGACGATTAATTAAATTACATATTGTAAAACGATCAATAGATCTAATGTTTTCACAAACTTTTTTTTCTTATTCTATTCACAAAAAAAGATATAATACAGAGAATAAAAATATGCCCTAGTAGATTAAATAAATACCTGAAAATTTGCCATATTCTTTCCATTATCTAATAGTTTTAGTTTATATTCCTTATTCATACCTCAGTTCTTAATTAATTCATACATTCTTCTCGTCATTTACTGCCGTAAAAATTGAATCTTCGAACAGGAGCGACTTTGGACTAGCTTAGTATTCCGCTGAATTTCGCACTTTGAGATGAACTTTGGGACAGATCTGCATTACTACGACACGGTCATCAAAAACTAATTGTTATTAAAATAATCTAATTGTGTAGATAGTATTTGAGCTATCCATAAGGCTACTTATGTTAATAATTTTTGGTTGGCATCATTAAAATATTGTATCACGGAACTTACAGAAAGACGTAATTACTTCCATGGAATGACTTATCAGGCTATAGTATATTTGCTTTTTTATTTAATTTAATACACTAAAATGCAGTATCTTCAGTGTAAGTATAACTTAGCACGCTAAAATACATTACTACCCTATTTTAAAAACTTATAAGTATCTGCTAGAAAAAATAAATGCCTGTTTATGAACTGTTAGGATCTGCAATTTGCAATTTTGTCAAAATTAGCGCAAATGGAAATAGAAGTCTGTGAATGCGTTGAAAACATCGGCGGTGCAAATCGAAACTTATAGTAAGCTTCTTATGCTTCGAAATCCTATTCAGTAAAAGGTGTTTAGGTGGAAGAGCAAGGCTATTTTTCTTGGGTTCATAATAGAATCTTGTGACGAATTACGACATGGAGTTCCCTTTCCTTTCTTTCAGCGCATTCAGGAAAGCTTTGTCGATTCCAAAGGTTACCTGAAGACCGCAACAATAGAGCGTTTCGCCTACGACCGGCAACCTGACCCCAAAGTCGGAAAATTTTCTGTACCACTCTTCCCACCATTCTCTTTATTTCGTTTTCGGCATTTCCGTAAGGTCACACGGAAATAACCTGAGAAGGTAATCATAGGTAATTCCATTTCATTGGTTAACCACATTTCAAACTTTCATCCGAGATTTTTCTGCTGGAGTTTCCTTTAGAAAAAATAGAAAATCTCAATCTTCCTACTGATGGGAATCATGTAACGGTATGGCCTTTCCAGCTGCTGCTCTTTAGTAATACTGACCCTCCACTCACTCCGCTGGTTTTCGTTGAATGAAGAATTGTTTTTTCACTTTAACGTGGAGTAAGTATACGTGAATATTCATCCCATCCCTTAAAATCTTTTTTAAATTCTCTCCTAACATTTCTTGACAGAAGTAAAAATATAGCCAAACTAAACTAACAGGGAAGAGATTCGTATTATATATAATAATCGTATTATTGTTTGAACATCGGTACAAACCAGTAATCAAACGCATTTAATTCGGTGATTGCAAGAAAGAACATGCCATTGAACACAAACTAAACCACGAAAATTTTGCCAACTTAAAGATCACACGTCATTTCTACACGCATATTATGTCTGATGTAATTAAAAATTCATATACGTAAAGTGTATGAGAAATACATGCCTATTTAAAAACCCCGGGCTTTCTCACAGTCTTTCGCCACCTATGGAGGAAATCATGTACCACTTTGTCCTGGCTTGGCATGTTCTGTCCTCTATCGCTCTTTTACCGAACTACTTCCTCACATCGGCGATCTTATCGACTACGGCTATTGCTGCCACCTTTCCAAGACCTTTGGAACTACAAAAGGACCATTGCTGCCCGAATATGGTAACTTGCTACGAATACATGTGAAGCGATATCCCTATTTTAAAAATTTATTCTCCATTATTATTTGCTAAAACAAACTCTTATTTTTTCAGTGATATTATTTAACATTGTTTTGTAAGTTAATAATCTCTCCTTACCTATTAAAAGTAATATTTTAAGTAGACTTTTCTGTTATTAAGTCTTTAAAAGGTTCTAGTTTTTATATGAAAAATGAATTTACCGTATGGTAAGATTTCGAAGCAAATTTTCTTGAATATACAACTTCCGGAAGAGTGATTATTTTTTATTTTTACTTTCTGAAGACACAATAGTCTTGTAAATGCCCAAGTTTACGCCTTTTTCTGAAGTATAACATGAACAGCGGTGATAAATAATAGTTCAGTAAGAAAATGTTATCTTATAACAAAGCTCTAAGTAGTTCAGAAAATTCAAAAAGCAAAGAAAGTTTTTCTCCTGAAATTTGCTAAAAATATGCAAATTTGCCGAGTATATCTTCCTGAAAATCTTGTATTTTACTTATCGGGCAAGTAATTCTATACTTAGACTTACGCGTGGTGGCAAAATGTACCTATGTATGCTTATAAATAATCAAATATAGAGTACCTTTTATGCTATAGTCAGAGAATTTCATAAATTAATAAACTCATATGAAGAAGATGAAATCCGAAGAGATACTCTGATAAGGTATATAAAGAAGTGTAAACGTGTAATGAAATAGCAAAGTGAAGTAGTTTTGATTCAAAACTACAAAGAGAATTTTGTATGTGGATAGCTGTACCGAATTTTCGCTAGCAATTGATTTGATGATTTTTTCCGTAGACGTACGATCTGATTTTTTCCAACCTCATCTTTCATTTACTTGTTATCTATTGCTACTACAGTGTTCATAAAACATTAAATTTGAGCAATCTATACTATCTTCAATCCTGGTAAGTGTAACTACAACCCGTGCATTTCTTTGACATTGAGAGTAATTTAAAAGCTTTTGCTGTTAATTATGTTATGCAATCTACTCATAAATACGCCTTGTATTTACCTATTTCTGTATTTGTTTATTTACTATAACCTTATTAATGATAGTTGAGCATTTACTGATTTCTTTATCCACCTGTCTTACGCTGTAGAGTTTATTCTATATTTTCGAATGTTTTCGAAAAGTATAGCAACCAAATAATTATCAATCATCTATTATTATTGCTTCACTCAACTATCAAATGCAGATCAACTTTCTTTACGCGAATTTTAGGCTTAGAAACTACTCTTTAATATTTTACATATATGTAACTGCAATTTTAGCCAGCAAATCACTCAAGATCAAGAGATTTGTAGTATAATTTACATAATTTATCATTTCTTAGATCCGATGATACCGTTGTGATATTTTTCTCATGGAATCATCTCCAGCCATTACTATATTTTTAGTATATGAAATACCACATCTCGTATAGGTCCTTTTTGGCAGTTGTACAGCAGGCAGGTGGATATTCGGAGAAACTTAAATTTAGGATCGTTGTCCCGGCATTTTTTCCATTTTCCGTTGTCGCATTTTTCTTTAAATAAATTTAGGTGGGCATTTTGGCTCCTATTATGCTCTTTGAATAACCTCCACCATTTACCCTTTTCCTACCCAAAAAATCTATACTGTATCTAATTTAAAGGATAGTGTCAATGATATCTTAGACGATCAATGACTGAATGTTATGCTCCCAAAATGTAAGATTAATCAAATAAACATTACGCTTAGTGTCATCTAACTTTTCTGCCGGCATTCAAATATACTGATAAGATGGACAAAATCATAAACATTGTGAACACCCAACAGTTTTAGACTTGAAATATCTCGTATTATATTCTCTAACAGCCTATCTTTCCTTTCGATTTCTTCCTTATAACCTTTTGCCGCTGTTCTCGTGTTTGTTCTTTATTGAAACTAAAATTTCACTTACTTTGTCTAAAAGTTCTGAACCGTTGAATTTTACAAAAACTTCCGTCAGTAATCGTATCTTCTCAGCTGAAGCGAATTCTAAACGAGGGATTAAATCATAGCCGTAACGCTACTGTCTAACTTGAAATCTCCACGAAACGAGTTCTACCTTGGACCAAGTCTAAAAGTGAGACTAAACCGACTTCATGTGAATCCCAAATAGCGCAGCAGAATTCAAGGATAGGTCGAATAAGAGGAAAATAAGCTATTTCTTTGATTCTCTATGAGCATCCTCTTAACCTATTAATCTTTGCATTCTCTTAGCATTTTCTGTTGCATTTCGAACAGATGTTCTTTAAAAGTTAAAATACTGCTAAATGCGACTCTTAAGTATTTATCGTGACGCACGAACTCTAAGTGATATTCTGAAATTCGCTCGAGAATTGCGTTTGTGGAACACTTGAAACTCATAGCAAAGCATTTATTTATATTTAAGTGAGGCTGCCAATCCTTTAACCATCCTGAGGTCCAGGTCATTCCCTTTGTAATATTAAACCAGAAAATCAGCGGTTATCTTTAGATAAAAACAGCTCTATGATAATTCACATAGGGTCTCTTCTACAGTTTCTGAGATAAAGTACCTCATCTTCTCTTCTTTAAAAAATTTAGTGCTGAAGAAAGATTTCGTTTCATACCCTGGAAACTTCTTATCGGTGATGATCATTATAGACGAACAATTAATTTTCATTTTATGTTCCACCATGGAGATCGTTTCGTATTAATTCGTTTTATCGACTTCTCATACAATATCAGGACCAAGAAGGTTAGAAAAGAGAAAATATTTTAGCTAATTCGAAGAAAAATATTAAGATATCATCTATTACTTCTTATCATACTTCGTTCAATGAAGAGAACACGTAAATCTTATGGCATCGTTTACACCTTACGGGAGAATGGCGCGCGGTGTTTATATATATAGTTCTATAGTTCTATCAGAAAGCAAATTCACTCTACGGTGATATTCAAAACTTTTCTATGCAAAAGTCAAAACAGCTTGTGCTATTCCTTCGCAGGCAATACATGAGGCCATACGATTTATGAGGTTCTTCCTGACGTTAGACGAAGACGTAACTGTTAAACTATGATTCATTATTGCATTATTTTAATTTATGTCTTCCACGTAATTGATCCTTCTAATTGATACGCATCTTACCTTTAGAAAGGATGATTGAAAAGGGTTGACAATCTTTTTCATGCGTGTAGGATAGTAGTAATGAGGGTCGTGTGCCAGGACGCCGTTGATTGAACGGTGTTCAGCAAAGGGAGAAAAGGATGCAATGGGAAGGGGAGGATGAGCCGGACGTTCTTCAACTGTCCAAAGGACAATAGGAGCGGCTTTTGTTAACGTCTAGCAGAGACAGTCGATGAGAGTTTAGGGGGAGTTGCCTGTTGCCTGAGGTTTTGTGGGCATGAGAACGAGAAGATGAGAGAATGCGTTTATGTTGAGACTGACAGGCGAAGAAAAGGGCGAAACAGAACTGTTGGGATTATTGAATATATTTAGAATCCTTTGGATCCCATCATTTCAACAGCATTTCTCCGATAGATACCCGAGATTGGTATAAGTGAAACAGAAGGATTTAATGCATTTGATGCTATATCGCGGATGGAGAATTTGCGCACACGATAAACAAAAAGACACCATGGAAAAATCTAAGGAATCCGGCGAATGGTACTTGCATTGAGGTGTACCCTTATGTGATAATAGGGCATCGCTTAGAACTAATACTAAATCTTCATCAGGGATTTATCCTGACGTATAAGCAGTTCCTATTCCACTTTTAAATTTCACCTGCCTAATTAAGAGCTAAGCGTAACTTAAGATGTAGGTCAACAGGTCACTTTAAGATTTTGCTGGTAATTTAAAGCGAGCATTAACGTGGAAATTTCAAGGTGTACGCCCAGAAAACGAGGCGAAGCTTACTTGGTTTAGCATGTAAATTACTGGATTACTTAAAAGACTGAAAAAATCCCACGATTTTGCGTGTGGGTTATCTAGAAGATGTAAAAATCGCAAGCAAATGAATTTCACTCGAAGGATTTTGTCCTATAGAAATTGAGCGCATGCTAAAGGCACAGAAAGTTCAAGGATAAAATTCTTAATTAAAATAAAATTCACTTATTTCATAGGCGAGGAAAAAACTATTTGTGCCGTCGACGTAGTCATTCAATAGAGTTACTTTTATTTACTGGGCTGCCAAAAATGAACCTTATCGGTGATTACACGCAAGAATCTAATTATAAAAATCATAAAACGTTAATTTTCTTGCAAATAAAGAAGATTTTAGATAATTGTAGGAATCACTGTGCGATAAAAATGAAATAAACTGAGGGAGCTCTAAATATCAACGCCCAATTTATGGGAAATGTTTTGCAATGTCAACTATATTTCTGCACTGCATTCAGAAGAAGTTCTTATAGTGTTTGGTTCAACTAGAATAAGGAAAATATTAGTAGATGCCCTTACAAATCCCAGTGGTTTCTAGTAAGACGCCCAGGAGAATACGATTTTTAATTATAAACCCAGATAATTAAGCTAAAGGGATTTACTTGGTGAAGCGAAAAAATACTGTTTTAATTTATACAAAAATGATAGTTTTCGACGATATTTGAGAAAAATTCAAAATTATTTCATAAGTTATCAATGCCATTTTCGACGATATTGTGGCTTTTATGAAATAACTTATGAAATGGATTGAGATAAGAGAGTCATTAACCATATTAATTAATAGAAACTGGTAACAAGATTTTGAAGAGCCTCATGAAACGTTGATTAAGGTAAACAATGGTACTTACAGGTGTGTGAACTGCCAGAATCTCAGCCAACAGCATCCACCATCACAGCTGAAAAAATTATGATAGGTAATAACGATTACTTCATGAAGAAAATAAATGTAATTATTTTAGAAAAAGAAACTCCTTGAATAAATAAATGAACACATAGTTACACATGAACACATACAATATTAAAAATGAAAAAAAAAGAATTGAACATTATTTTATGTAGTGACTAAATTATATTTCGTTATTTTTCTTCCAGTGCACTAAGACGATCAGTGTTATTTTGTCAATTATAAATGACGTATATAAAAGAGTTGAAAATTTTCATATTCAGTTCATTCATAAAATTCTACCTAATGCGAGAGAATTCATTCAACATTTCTTTAGGTTAACAAAAACCGGATTATAAGCTATAAAAATTTGAATGAATAATAGAAGATCGCCAATCCGTTTTCGATAACCATAACTACATATTGATGTTATATCAATATATACTGCTTGAACTGTGGATTCTAAACAAGCGCCAGTGAAAGTAGTTCTTTACGCTGCCCATATTTGACAGGTTCGGGTTTGCATATTTATTGAAATCGCAACCTTTTAAGGCATGCAAAAGTGAAGCGTTATCATGAGAGCCTTCTGAGGAGATGTATCTATTTATGAGGTGTATCTATTAATGTATCTATTTATGAATATCTCGAACATCGGAACTTGTCCTTATTTATATTTTGGTTTGTACTCCGCAAGCCACTAGTGGTGTATGGCAGGGGGTCCTATCATTCGCCATTTTCATCTCCACCCTACACGTATGAACTATCACTCACATTTTATCAAATGAAATTCTCAATTAGTCTTGAATAAATTGTAATAGGACCATTCGAGATATCACTAGAAAAATATGTTTCATTCTATATAATTTCGATAATATGAACTGAATTCAAATGACGCTGATAGGAAGGCATATTGTCGAGCGAACGCTTAGCCAAAAATTCTCCAAAGAAAAATTCGAGAAATTATTCTTTCTCGGAGACTCCGATTTTCTCTTCTTCTTTAGAAATGCCTCTAAATTTAGCTCTCCTGAAATCGGAACGGCATAAACCGCCGTTAATTAGATTGAATGAGAGAGGATTAGGTCATTTTGAAACTGCGAATACTCTAGCATTGAAGTTTCTCTTACAGTTTAAAGCGCGATGATTTTAAAAAGAGCATATCACGCAGTTGCTAGAAATAAATCACTCAGTGCAATTCCATCTCCGTTGCAAACCTATCCTCATTCGAATTGGATTTTTTTCAATGCAGGTCGTCAACGCAGGACTTCCAGAACGAATGGATTGAACTCTTCTCGGCGGTCATAAGTCAGGCGGCGGCCTTTCAACGATTTCCCTCTTCCCCTCCCCACGGTGACCGCTCTTCTCGGCGGGGATGCCGTCTCCCAGCCTCCGCTCCACGAGTGTCATTGTTGTGCCGCAGCCGTCATTTAAGAATGCATAACACGGAGCAGAATAAAGGACCTTTTCTCTCACCCACATGCTGTTTCCGGGACATGACTGTCTTAACGTCAGCCTTTTTTGTTCTCTACGACTCTCTAATGGATTATACCCATTCGAAATCTCCCGTGGCAATTCTCAACGATTCGATATGCGCCGGAGGTGAAAAATGATACGGTCCAGAAGTTTAATATCTTTAAGTTCAACGTTGCGAAGCTTATGCGCCATTGTGTTGTTCTGCCAATGTGTTTACGTCTGTCACGATATGAGGATAAGCTTGTTCGCAATATATCTTTCTCTTTCGTTTATTGTGCGTTATGCGTAATAGAAAAATCATCGTATCTTTTTGAGATTAAACAGAATCTGAAATAATATAACGACCGTTTCATGGTTCATAGGAACGAATATTTATTAAACCCAAAACAGATGATTATGTCGGATCCAAAAAGAGAATGGTATATCGTGACTTCCGTGATGCATCTCCTCAATGAAAAATTTAATGGAATTTTAAACAGCTGTGTCATTAAAACGTTATTCGATCCCATTAGAAAGGCTAATGCTGTGTTCATTTTATTCCACGTATTCATCAAAAGAGGATTAGGGGCGTTTGAATACGTAATACTGCTATTTAGTCATTGTGAAAATCGTGCGACAAATTTCAACGATGTTCCGTTTCTGGACTTAAGTAGAACTGAATAGCAAAATTCTTTGCTATTTCAGGGCCAAGAATTCTATTCGATGGATTATTTATCCTATTAACTGTCCTTTGATATTTATATCAATTCATTATAGCAGATTTATCAGAAGGAATATTAATAGAGATACGACGTTGGGTATACATGCCTAATGTATATATTTATATTCCAATTAATTTCTCTTAGAATGGATGTATTATTTTATATTTCCCCAAACTTATGTTGTACAGGGAATTTTTGATACGATTAACATCTTGTCACATCATCGGAATGCACACTCATGAGCACTACCATTTTTATTCAATGGTAAGTTATGTAAAGATCCGTCTATATTTAAAGCAATCACAAAGACATTTTCGAATAGTTATGTCTCTATGCAAAAGTAACAAGTAAAAACCGAGGAAAGATAAGGCACAGAAATCTTGTTTCATATCGGATCCGCGGATTACAAGCCCTGTCGTTGATGAAATATATTATTATTAGAATAAATGTGCAGGTAGGAATAAACCGGGTGGCAGAGTTTGCTATCATACAATGATGGTCACAAAAGTACATCATCTAAACTATCAATGAAGTTACATAAATACATCACAAAAAATAAAGTATTAATAATTTACATAACCACTTATTTAACATGATCAATATTCAACTTGTTCATCATATAAACCTGTTACCTACTTCACTTCAAGTCATTAGTTCTATTAATATTAAATTTTGGTCACTACTAATCGTCACTCTATCCTTCGATGTAACTTAATTTCGTGATAAGACAAAAAGAAATTAGAACTAGGACTTGAAAAGTTTTAATTTTTCAGAAAATGACTGGCAAATGTTACTCATTATACGTACATAAATATTACAGAAGAATTCCGCAAACAATTGAATTTGGGTGCAGAAGCAAAATTTACTAAAATAAATAAGGAAATCAATATAATATAGTCTTCAGTCATGAGGAAAAATAATAAAACATAGACATATATCACTTAAAGGTACATACAGCTAATGAAACCATTAATACCTTCGCTTTTTAAACTTACACTGTTAGGTAAAATGAATATAAAATGTTTTCTAAAAACATAAAGATGAAAATTCTTAACTTTCATTTACTAACAAGTGATAGATATAAATATTCCTAAGATATTTCAATTTATTAGAAAACGTTTAAGCATTTTTGAAATTGCGGAAGTTATATCATGGAAGAAAGAACAGAAGTATAGAGGTAGTTTTCTAAATGGCAGTATTAGGTATGGAAATGTACCATTAAGTATTGGTCGTTAAATCTGTTTCATCTAATGCAAATTTTTAGGGAAAATATTGATTTATCAAGAAGAAATTTAAACATTAGTTCGAGAATGGACACCCATTTGTAATTAATCTTCTTCCAAAGGGTAATTATTTAATTTATTTGTTCGCATTTGAATACTTTTGGAATTTTAGCTATTAAATCACGATAATTTGATAATTTATGCTCCATTTTACAATCAAATTTATATTGCTTTGTCATTAATTGCGGAGACGTTTTACAATTTTGTTAAAAATGTTTACCATTATCAAGCTTTATTTAGCTTAAATTTTAATAATCTCACGTTATCTATAGATGAAACTGTTTAGTTGACATTCTTGGCGAGCAAAATAATATTCAAGCTCCATATTATTGGAAATATGAATCCCAAGAGAAATAAAAATATACAAATATAAATTGGTTTGAAAAACTGTGACGATTATTTTCACATCTTGTTTGGACTTAGGTAGCTCTTTTACCGCTACAGTCGCTAGTATAAAGATAAATATTAAAATAGTATAATTTTTATTTCCATTTTAAACAAGATAGTCTACAGACGGGGAACTGAAAACTGAATCTGACAAATCTAATTGATCTAATAAAAGCGGCCAATCGGAAGTACTTGGTTGATCTTTGGATCACAATAATCTTTTTCAATGATGAATTCAATATTACAAAGTAAAGTTTATCTACAAATGATGACCCCGAAATCTGTTTTTTACAAATTGACCTTTTTTAAGAACTTTTCCATTTTAAATTTGAAAGAAATCATCTGATGATAAATATAAGCAAGGAAAACATCAAAATGAATATTTAATATTGAATAAATAAGTATACGGAAATTTGTTACGAATCAAATGGAAATCTATATTGGAGCTCTTATATTTCATATCACAATGGAAGATACACAATAAATGCAATAAACGATGAAAGTCCTCGAATAAATCAAGATATCTCTGTATATCAACATTATGTTAAAAGTAACGCATTCGAGGTAGAAACTCCTAAAGATTAGGGCAAGGAAAAAAATTATTGGGATGCCTTTGCGGAGAAAAGATATTCATTAAAGCTGATTGAAAACGATACTGTAACGGAAGAATCAATAGATTTCATACCACGATTTACGGTTGCAGAACTTGAAAATTACTGCTGTAAAGTAGCAAAAGCTCTATCTCCTATTTTAGAGGGAAATTCGAAGGATACAAGGAAATAGTAAGAGATGATATCAGACCTTGTGCTGGAAGACTTTCCTGAAGAGGTCATTTTAACTAGCTGAACCATTCCATGTATAGGATTGTCTGAATTATAGAGGGATTAAGTTACCAATGATACATTGCATGGTCTGATTAGAATATTTTAAATTACAAAAACGTAGATCAATTCTGGAAGTGATTATGCGGGATTATATAGTGACGCATATATACGTTACAGCACAGATGTTAGATGAATCATATCACAGGCTTCGATAATGTTGATCATTTGTAATGTTAGCAAATTGACATTCTTAGGTTGTAAAGAATAGTCATTTTCTTCCCTAAGGCCGTTACGACAAAACAAGTGAAACTAAAATATTTATGTTTTCTGGATACTTTTGGTGGAATTAAATGTCAAAGAATTATTCAAATGATATCTGGAAATAAAAAAGGTATCAAAAAAATAAATGGGTTTGTTAATCCCTCACGACTTTGAGGGATATTAAAGTGAATGTATTTATACAGTCGCTTGAACGAGTCGGTAGTTGGCTTTGAAGGATTCCCTTCGGTTTGCATTGGTTTAATCTGCAACGAAGCGGATCCGACTAACCGCATAAAGAACCCAAAGCGAACCTAACCCATCTTTGGCACGCGGTCAAAAAGAAACTTTTGGCTCCAGTGGATCTCTTTTCGCACACCTGAGAACCTCACACCACTTCTTTCAACCTATTTTCCCCTATCTCTATTTCAAACGAGGGTATATCCATTCTATTTTGGGCTCTATTTTCCTATAAAAGTAGACCATGGATTTGTCCCCAAAAAGGGCGGATTTTTCTTGTTAGGGATCGAAAGTAAACAGGAAAAACCTTTCGTCTTCGAGTCCCTTATCGACCTCCGACAAATTTCCCGAAAAGGTTCGCGCGCTCATTGATTGCGAAAATCGTATCTCTTAGCCGCAGAGGAGGAGGATATGATCTGGGACTATACATCGTCGTGCCTTTTACAGTTCAGGTGTTCGGGAGTCATGAATCACCGGAGAGGAAACTCTTTTAATGGGTTTCACGCCTCGCATTCCGGAGGACGAAATCAAAATTTCATGGGTCGTTTGGAGGGAGAAAAAACGACGGCGGAGGCGGCGTTAAAAATCCTTAATGGTCGTTGTAATTATAGGGAAACTATTGCGTCCGTTCCAATTCTCTCGAAATTAAACCACTTTTATTTTCGGAAGTATGGAGTTTGGCGATAAGATGGATTTCCTCTCGGTATCGGAACTTTGGCGATAAATCCTTGAATTCCATTGCGAAATTTTTCCGCGGAATTTATATCCGTTCGAACCCATAACTACCTTTATAGGGACCGACTATAATTCGGAATTTGGAATTCTCCTATACACTTTAGGATGTTATTTGAAGATAAATTAAATATTTACATAACATTGCATGGAAAAACTGAATCTAAAGCACCTTTTACCACCAAGTTACCATATCATACGTATTATCCACTTCGTATTTTTTGAGCATCCTTAGAATATGCTACGTAAAAAAGCAAATGTGAGCCTTTATTAATTGATTCTGTTAATAATTTAAACTTGCGAAGTGCGAAGTGAGACAGCGGTCCCAATTATTGATTCGTTCCATTAGACTCCCTTGATGTTCATGCGCAGTTATGACCGGATATATTTACAAAGTTTACAGAACGTGTTGCCGCTTGTAATGAATTAATAAACCCAATGCTATTATCCGAGCCATAATTTAAAAACGAGTTAATTCACTCGCTGACGCGTTATTTACGGATGAAAAATTAATCCATTTGAACATGTGTAAATGTTTGAATGGGTTTTATCATTGTCCTCTGAAATGGGTATTTGGAATCATACGCCGAATTGAAGTCTATATATATATTTTCCCTGTGAGCGCAACAAATATGTACGTATTTATAAGCTTCCTAAAATATTCCAATTAATTACCTAACGATAATTAAATATTGCGGCATGAATATGTTACTAACGAGAGTATTTAATTATTCACGACGGCGTTGAATCCGAGAGATAGATTTTGATTGAAAGGCCAATAATATTATTTACGAGAGACCAGGAAAAAACAGGCGTATTTAGAGAGACAAACTTGCAAAATAGTAAACAATTACAAAACAATGCCCAGAAAAAGAACTATAAATTTTATATCAGGGGCGTATGCGAGAACCCTTTTGTGCAAGTAAACAAGAATCGATGAATAAAACAATAAGGCGAAATTAACTGCGGTTTTTGGAAAGAACCATACATTTTGGGCTAAAAAAACACTCCCTTTCCTCCTATCCGGCGTGAGACTCTGGTTTAACCTTTCCTTCCCCATCCATTTCTTTCACCGTTCCCTCTCCATCCTTTTTTGCGCCTACCTTGGTAGTAATTCAGTCGGGACTTCGGTTACCGTGTCAACAGATCAGCCCTAAATCTTTTGTCGCCGGCTCAAGGGAAAGTAAAAGTAGAGGAGAAGAAGAGGGAGGGTCTATCGGGAGATAGCGAGGTGAGTCTGAGAAAAGGACACAGGTGGAAAGGGATATGAATGTGACCAAACCCAAGCTTCGCAACGTATCTCCTCCAAGGAAAAAATTCCTCCGTTCTCAATACTCACTCCACCTCTTTTTTCAATCCTTTCACCCAAGTTTTCGCTGTCCATTCTCAGCCTCCTTCTGGACCGCCCTCGACTCATTTGCTTTTGCAAACTCGCTCCACTTTGCTCCACTCCCCGACTCTCTGCTTGTCACTAAGTCTGCCTTTTTTATCGCGTGGAGAGAAGGGATTTTGCCTTTTGTCGGGAGCGTTTTCCCACGCGAGGTTCGATTGCTCGAAAGTGATCGAGTGCGTCTGAGACCTCGGTGGTATAAATAATTGATTTTTGGGGGAATCACTCGAAAGGGATTTTTTCCTCTTATCGAGGCCGTTCGTAATTGATACCGGTTACGTCTCACTAGATGTAGATCTTTTCCGGGGAAGGAATAGTGACGCCGAAATTTCTAAAAGCTAGGAAGTTTTTCTTTATATATACGAATGCATAATTTAATCTCTCCCCTTGCCATTTCGTGAGTATTGCTTGTAAATTTCATACTGCTCGCTCTAATGTGGCTTTAATGCAGTTGATGTGAATAATTACTTATTTTAGAAGAATGATTGCTAAATCGCTAAGTTTAGTTTAACAAGCAAAAGGAAATTAAATATTTTAGGTTTAAATCAAGGAAAGTAAATCTTACGCAGTAGTTCTCCATCTATACTATTTCACATTATTGGCTAAAAGACTTTTAAGATTGGAATTATAGTTACTTAAATCGAGCATGAAAAATTATTCAGTCTTCGTTTGACATTCTGATTTGGCTCACTTTTAAAAATGGAAGCCTGGCTTTAGATTAGTGGCAAAGTCATTAACTTATAAAGAATTCATTTAATAATGATAGATATTTCTAGAACGCTTGTTACTATAAAATAACTGACGATATTCAACAGACTACTACCCACAGAAACAGTTTTATCTCAGTTAGACCAGTCAAACATGAAGAAAAGACATTTCACGATTGAAAAATAAGATTGAAAATTGATATGATTATCAAATAATTTTAAATAGTTTCACAACTCCATTTATTATTTGAAAATCTATGTTGACTTTCGCGACATCAATTAGTAGTTAGATGAATGGAAATGGGAGGATATGTGGATTGTCTAATGCAACATACTTGAAAAGGAAAACCTTGATGTATTGTTTATAGCATCTAGCCTCTAATTAAATGATGTGAGAGTAAGCAATTTAATTTGGCAGTGAGATATATCACATTTGTTAAAAAAATAATTTACCAGTTTTAACGTCCATGTACACATTTGTAATACGCGAATGGCAGTAGTTAAAATACAGAGATTTATACGAGTGATAAGATTTATGTCCGTGCGTTCTAGTTTTTCACGTTTGAATACTCATTCAGTGAGTGAGATAACGAGTTTTTCTACGGCAGTATTATCTCGCTAATGGAAACAAACGTTCGATCAAATTATGATTAATTGATTTTACATCATTTTCGAAAGATGATTACATTGTCCGTAGCGATCTGTTTGTTTTTATATCAATATAAAACGGCCTCGACCTTTTTTTATGAAATCCTTCGGTAATTTCGAAATAAAAGGAGAAAGACGAACATTTTTAATGTCGGAGCAGGAGGGAAGAGCTCCTAAAAACTTCATGGACTACCTTTAATGCGCTTTCCTTCGCCGATGAATGGCGCACGCGCGTCTTATTAATCATTTTCCATAAAAGGGACCGCCCGTTTGAGTTTAGGACCCTTTGATCACGTATCCAGGGAGGGCGGCCATTGTTGGGACCCCATCCACTTCCCGGGAGACTGTCACCGCCAGGGTCAGGTCTAATATCACATCGAACAAAACGACGATTTAAAAAGAGAAAAGCAAAATCGAAGCGGAGGACAGACGACGACGGCTCATTAGCATCTCTGGCATTTACTGGATGAAGGGAGGGGTTTTGTGGATGGATTGAATGGGAAAAGGGTTTGGGTAAAAGGTGAAGAGCCTCGTCCGCCGTGTGTCACTCGATTAGAATGGCTCCGCTTTTTTTTTCATCGGAAAATCAACATTGACGACGTACCGTTAAAGTCCTCGTGCGACGGTTAATGACGTTCTCCTCTAGGTCGCTTGTTCGTGGCAGCCAATCACAAAGCGACAGTTCATAGGAGTTAATCGCCCTTCAATTTTTGTTCAGATTCGCTTCGAACAATATGACCCCTAATACCTGTTGTAGTTTTCGTCTCGTCGAAGGAAAATAATTGGAAGGGAAGATTTGAGTTCATCGTGGCTACAATGACCCCCTGTATTAGTTTTGGTCCCCTACCCGAATTTAACCCCCGTGCCATTGTTAATGATCAGTGGAGGTATTATAACCTCTACTTTTCGGAAACGGATACGTTAAATGAGATCACTCCACTTTCATCAAAATATTACACTCGAGAAATGATACCGATATTAATTTGGCTTATAGATTGGGGGAGATACAGGGTTGAGTAAGGGAGATTCTCATTTTTATTCATTCCTTCCTCCCTTCATATCTTGAAATATCTTTCCTTTCCCTTTCAAAGTTTTCGTAACCTCTGCGATTATATGACCGTCGTTTTCCTTGTTCCTTGTTTATTTCCTGCACTCTATTTTTTCTCCTTCCACTGCTTTTACTGTAAAATATTTTTATTTGCGTCGTCTGTCTGTATTATTTATTTAGTACTGCACATAATAAGCGATAATACTCTTTTCGTACCATATGAGATATCTAACATATTAGGTTACATTCGCTAATTCTTGAAGCGTTTTCTCAGCTGAGGAAGAGTAGAGTCATAAGACTGTCACTTGTCGAGTAACAACAAACTATGTATCATGGAATATATAATTACGAGAATCATAATCGCAACTGCCTTAATGACTGACTCTATAATTTGCGAGAGGAATACGGCTTTCCGCATAAAGTTAAAAAAGGAACCTATGAAATGTATTCGTGAATATGAAAAATATTCGTCACATCGTGATCTTTTCTTAACATCTTTTATCTACAAATCATTGTAATAGAAATTTTTATGCCACAGACAGCTTATGGAATTTTATTGCTTGTAATAGAAGAGAGATGAGAATCCTTGAGATTTAACCTCCGCTGAAAAGGAATTCCGGAGGAAACATTCCTTACACGGGATGGATTTTGTATTGCGATCGGGTACTGCAGGAAAAAGAAAGCAAGGACTACCTCATTATCTCGCTTGGAGATTACGATCTTGTCCGCTGTCCTACTTAACGCAGGATCTACTTAATTATCCTCACCTCCTCATTCCTTTACGGCTGAACTCTGAGAAGACCGTCCTCAGCCGGGTCCTCTGCACGAAGATATATATATGAATCGGGCATCCTTAAAGTAAAATGGTATTCCACGAAAAAATGTAACAAAAAGCAAGCATTTCTACTGCGTGGCATGTAGCCATTAAAATAGTTAATGACGCCATCCTTTTCGTAGCTTACTAAGCATCACCAAGCACCTGGGAAAATCTCTCCTCGTTCAACAAAGTCCAATCTCGACATTCTACCATTCGAATCCCAGTTTCCCTTAAGCATACCTTGAAATCCCAATCTATGACACACCCCAACTCAAGGACCGAGAGGCCTCTCATCTATTCAAATCGTCCTTCTTCGAAACATAATACACTCGCCTCTTCAAAAGATTCCGTGGACCACCCATCGCAGCGCCTCTTATCACACTTGTTTAGCCGTCACGAAGGGACACTAATATACCCAAAAGAACAAAAATACGATGTCTTTTTCCTCGCCATCCTAACACGAGATAGAAAGGATAATACAATAAAATAAGGAATATTCGGGTAGTGAAGTTTTCCTTTTCAAGTCCGTAAGAATGTCCTCGGAGTCTCTGCGGGGGTGTCGCCGCATTTGAAAAAGGGTCTTTGAGATCAACACGCACCCATGCAACTAAGCATAGGTTCAACGCTCTCCTTTATTTATGCATATTTCCCAGAAAGGGTCACGGAGAAGGGCTCATTAGAAAATATGGAAATATTTCAGGCATGTTTCCCGGTAGTTGTTCCACCGAAATAAAATGTGGTTTTTAATGAATTGATCGCGTCTCGGATGAAGTTTATGGCGGTGCGTATTGTTAGCGTGACGAGAGGGAAATAAAGCCGCGAAGAGGATGCTGGGAAATGCGTGACAAGGGAAGATAAAATTTCCTTTAAAGCGCCTCTTCCTGATACCTTCTACAGCATTTCTCCTCTTAATAGACTATCTTTTTGAATAAGAGGCACTTTAATCGAAATACGGTGAGTGTGAACTACGAAAGAAAATCTAATTTCCTCTTAAAACATTTCTTAAAACAAAATTAGTTTCGGGTCGATCTGTATAGATTCTAACCTACCAATAATGAAACCTGTGTATTCTATAATATTTTAGGCTCCTACTGTCTCTTTCTACTTTCTTATTCTAGCTTATCTGTTCCGCAGAGAAAATTTAAGTTTAAATATATCCTCCTTGTCTCATTTACTATATCAAACCTTACTTTCATACGTATTCTCGGTATTAACAAGCTTAACTCTGTAATAAACATAAGATCTCATCTTTATAAAAATTTGTAACTAAACAAGTGATTTTTAAAAAGATTAGACTCTCATACGATTGAGAGAATTCCATTATTTATGATAAAATGTTTTGTTTTATCGTGTAATTCATTACTAATATCCATCCAGTGATTAATATATTAATTATTGTCATTATTCCGACTTCCATCAGAGAGAGAGACGCCGCCACACAGATAGCATTATCGTGTATAGTTGGATTTAATTTATAATTATAAATTTTAGATTATATCAATTAATTTACACGTACGTGCTCTGATATACGCTGCGTATGAGGGAAAAGGTAGAATATAAATGGTTTCCATAAAATATAATACGAATATGCATTTGGATATGATCAAATAGAAATTTTCATCTAACGGGGTTTTAACAGTCCTCGTAAATGTCTCATTACAGAGTGCTATTCATGTTTAAAGCGTAACGAACGGGAAAGTGATCCAATATTGCTTCCAATTCCACCTACCTTATGATACAGATGTAATAAATCTTGATCATTAAAAGATTTTATCTCTAAGAGAGTTTTGATGAGCCGCAGTATGATCGCAGTATATACTAAGGAGCTCTGTACGTTAGCATGAATGTATCATAGTTGAAAATGGTGTTGCTAGATAATTATCCATTAATGACAAATATTATTGTTGCACTTCTTGAAACTTGGTTTCAAACGAATACTAAATAATTTTAGAGTTCACTCTTCAAGAGTAATATCTCCATGTTAATGTACAAGTTAGGGTCCCACCCAACACCTGATTTGAAGTCAAATAACTGAAAATCGTGGTAATAATAAATTATTCCATCGGTAATCCGTGCGGATGTCGAATGCATCACAATTGATGAATAATAATGAGTTGATTACGACCGAAGCTAAATGGCTCTTGGAACAACTATGAAAATGAACCAAATCTAAAAAAATAGCTACGTCAAATAAGAAATTTATCATAAAAGCAGCGACTATGACTCACTTTTCTGATTATTCTCTCCCGTCATTGCGACAGTAGCGGCATACTAGCGGCAGTGGATAATCTAGAAAATGGGAAAACTAGATGTAATGCTGGGCAGTTGTTGTTTAACTAGAAAAAGCAACCGCCTGGGATAAGCGGATTCGAGTCCTGGCTTCAGCGGGCTTCTTTTCCTTTATTTCTTTCTCGACATATTTTAGTTATGTCAAATTTACTTTTACTTTTTATAATCCACTATTAATCAATATCGGGTACTCTCTGTGGAAACACATTTGTTCATCAAAATGTAGGGATTTCTTAAGCATGCGTTGGTATAGCCCACAAATCTTGATGTTTCCATGACTGCTGCTTACAATTTCAAAAAATGTATGTACGTTGCCATTCAGCAATATTTTGGATTCTTCATAAATGTATCTGATTGAAACGATTCCTCGCTCTTCCTTATCAATATTATATGCAGTTTCACCTTCATCAGTAATTAAAATGTTGAAATACTTGAAATACCTCTTTTATAGCAATGAAGTCATTGGCCCGTCGTATAGAAGACTCGCAACATTCATGTAGATTAAGTCGCAGCCGGTGATCTGCTCCTTCGCCAATTTAGTTCTACAGTGCTTTACTCCCGTATTAATTTGGTTTCTGGATAAGGATAAGATTTATATAATAACTATTTTTTATTGCTACTGCTCTGTATAATGCAAAAGTTGTCGTCGTGTATTTGTAATTCTGACACAATATAGAAGTATATAACACTCAAATCAGATGGTGCCATATGGGATAAGAAGTAATCCAGAAATCTAAAAAAAGCAAATATATCGTTTAAATTCGATTTCAAGTCATTTTTACTCAGAGAATTCGGAGTATATAACGATAAATTAATGATGTTTCAAAGGTAAATGTTGACGAAGAGAAATAAAATTAGATGCATTGCATAATAAAATAGATGCTGCAAAGAAGTGTAACGTTTACATTAACAAATTGACAACGCTATAAGAAAATTGTTTGCATCATAATCCTTGGAAATGGGAGACAAATTCAGAAATATGACGTTAGCTGTGTTTCACCTTGTAGTTAGTTACGTTAATGTAACTCGAAGAAACATGGAAATTGTTTATAAGGCTAAGGGAGATGGAGAAGCGTGATACATATGTCTGCGAATAGTGTGTTTGTTATCAAACCATTCGTATAGTTGTGCAGATGAAGAATAAATCATGCGTAACATAATAAATATGACATAACATTATATATAACATAATATATATATTTAGGAGTTAGCAGAGGAAATTCGGGACCAAATCATCGAGAACCGAACCACCATGTTTCGGATCAAGGAAAGGTCGACGGATGAAAACGAAAGGGAAAGAGATTAGCATTCAAGACAAGTAATTGTGTTCCAGAAATGTCCCTGATGGAAGGAAGCAGGAGAAAGAATGAGCGGAAAAGAAATAAACGGAACATTTCATTTCAAATTCTTTCGAAAACAGCCGCGGGCAGTACGGGAGCGAATGGTGGCTAAACAACAGACTGTCTGCGGAAGGAGGGAAACAACGGAATGGCAAAATAATATCAGTTCCTATCTAAAAAAAACTTCAAAAAGAACTTTCCTTGAAAACTGGAAGCTTTTTCTAGAAGTTTCCCATTGTCCTTCTTTCACTTTCATTATCCTATTAACGGACCGAAATTAATGATACAAAAGGTTGAAAATTCGGCGTAATTGTTCTATCTTTTGCTCAATCAAACATTCGGTTCCATGGACTCCAATCCTAAATAATAGAATCCACCAATTAAAAGGCTTCCAAATTCTTACTCGAGAAGCCTTTGCGAAAAACTCCTTTATCTTCTCGATTCTTGAAATATTGTGAAACAAAAGAGAATTCCAGAGTCTGTTTCGTGAGAGGGACGCACTTTCCTCCGCTGGAATTAAATCAAACTGAAGCGAAATTAAATGTCATATTTTTAGAGACACCACGTCTTTCCTCCGAGGAGGGGTCTTTCTTGCGAATCGACCGAACTCAGTTTAGCATAGGGCGAGAAAAGAGAGAGGCACAAGAGAAAAGAGCTTAACCTTCATTGAGGGCATATTAAACGTGGAACGAGAAGAAAACAAGGAACACCAAAGCCGCCGAGCATAAATGCATATTTTTCATTAACCTGTCTCGCGAGCATTCTTCTCCTAAGTCTCTGACGGTGATCCCACATTTCACTTGCCTATTCATTCTTCGACTATACCTTCACTCACGATCTTCTTAGTAAAACCCTATTATATGGTAGAATGGCTAAGGAAGGGCGACCGAGAGACCAGAGGTATTTTTAAAGAAGAAAGGGAAAAAGAAAGTGAAGTAGATTGAGATGAAGTAGGGAATCTGAGAGAAAGAAAAGGAAATAGGGGTAAAGACGATAAATCAGAAATTTCTCGGTTTGCCTTGGTCTGTTCAGTAAGCACGAAAAAGTGAAAGGTTCTGAAAATCTTGTGACGGAACTATTGAGTTAAAAAGTGTTCTGGCATGCAGATTGAACAAAATCAAACCAAGAAACAAAAAAACACATGAGAGAAGGAATTTAATGGTTAAGCGTAGCCATATCTATGATTCATAGGGAAAATTCTCCGCCATGTATGGATTTAGTGAATTAAAACTGAAGAAAAAGATTTTATCAATATTTTTATAATGAAACTAATTTAGAACATAGCATATTCACACATTCACCGGTGGAATCGCTCAGGAATGGGATTAAACATGTAATAGATGGGATTTCTAACGCTTCAAAAATCTTAAGATACAAGCTGAGAATATGAAAAGGAGAAGACTAAAGAGAGAATAGTAAAATAAAATATATCGAAGGAGTAATGGTTTCAATAATAAAATTCACAGAACTCACTTGTACTGATTGTTGTATATTTATTTCCTGTACTTAATCTATTAATTCTAAAATGTATTAAAAATAAAGCAATAAAATAACAACTTGGAAACAATAAGATGAATATAAACAGATAAGTAACGGTAGCTGAAGAATAAGATTAGAGGAAATACAGGGAAAGGCAAAAAAGGAAGAAATTTGGAAGAAGAATAAGAAGAGGGGAGAAAACATGACCTAAGGCAAAGTTCCCGGTGAAAAGATGTAAATAGTTTGTAGGAGATGGTTCTCGAGAAAAATTACGATAAAGGGGGTGGCGGAAGGAAATGAGAAAATAAATGGAAAACAGGAGGGTAGGAGATGAAGGGGCCTGATGAATGGAGGGGCAAAGAAATAAATACTCGTAGGAAGAGAAATGCAGGAAGAATTCCAGAACTAAAAACAGTGAAATGTAACTCACGGTGATTATCGAACATAAAGGTAGTATCAAAAGGAGATGACTGATAGGGAGTATGAGCCAATAAGAAAATATTACTCACGTGGATATAGGTACTGAATGATGCGTGAGTAAGATCGAATGCTCTCTTCTCTGATGAAGATGAATGTGTTACAATAAGCCTCTCTGATAAATGCAAATGGATTAATAATATATTAAAATGTGGATTGATTTCTATTTCTAATAAATATTCTTTTATTCTATGATTTTTTTGTTTCTAAACCGTGGTAATAATTAATTTAAAAATACATTATATGTTAACACGATGGCGCGTTGTGGCTTTAAACCAATGGGCATTTAAATTATTAAACGAATGTCAATTAAATTCCTATAAAATTGAATTATTAAATACGGCAATTCAATTAAATATTTATAATTTAATCGTTCGAATCGATTAGTTTTAAGCTTTGCTAATTTTTGATTCGATTGTTAGAAAATTTCTGGTGAGATAAGTTGTATCAATATCTATTTCAGTCAAACATTTTTAAATATTCGATTTCATGCCATTTAATCAATAGCTATGTCAGAGGAAATATTTGGAAGGCTAATGAGCTATACTTAATATCTCCCATATTTGGTCAAGAAAACCCTCCCCCTTAGGAAAAAATGCTTACAATGAAGAAATAATAAACTGTTGATTATTATGCATTCATCTACAGCTATTTTAACAAAATTATTTACTAACGCCTCTTAACATAGGAGATAGAATCCTCAGTTAAAGTTAATTTATGAATCCTAAGTCGAAAAATGACATTCTTCAAGAGAATTTCCTTCTCCTTTCTGTGTATGAATTAAACGAATGCTATTTTCTCATCTTTCCTATATCATCGTAATACATTAATGACAAAATTAACGTAGCGTAGTTATATATTTCGTTTAAGACGAGACAATTTGCAAGATATTTTGAGGCAAAATCACACTATATTATGGGGAAATCTCCGCCACTGCATCCATTCAAGAGTGTCTTACTCTTTAAGTGAAATTTAAATTAAATTTGAGCTATTCGTAAAATTTTGTTAAAGCTGTCACCAAGAAATTTTATTTTAGCATAGTTGCCATGTTTTGATATTTCAGAAAAGCACCGCGGTAAAATATTTTCCTCAGACATGAAAAAAAGTACTGTAGCTGTTTACTGTAATAGATAAGTCATGTTTCACAAAACTGTTACACATAATTCAATAATTAAAAGGATATATGATAACTGTAAAGATTTTTTATCAACCAGCACCACTTAATGGTGTAAGAGAGCATTTTTTAAAGTCCTTTTGACTCAATTATAGAAAATAAGATGAGCATATTGAATAATCTACTAAGAAATTTTTAAAAATATTTTATGATTTGACAGATGTAAGAATAATCATTAAAGGTAGCTCTCAAGTGATTTTGGACGTTTTTACTGACGGAATATGTTTTGATGGGAAAGCAACTGTAAAGAGATGAAACTTTTATTATAATGATATAATTTTAAGATGATTAATCCACACTTAATTAGTTCAAATTGTTAATATTTTAGTGACGATTCCAATGAATATTCCGAGAAGAAGGATCAGAAGGGGAAAAAAGATATAACATAGGTGAAAAATAAATAAAAATTGACAATAAATGAGATAATGGGTGAGATACTAAAAGAAAGATGAACGAAAAGATAAAAGACAAGCAAAGGAATGATGACAGTGTTCAAAGGACGTAACATAAGATAGGGATTATTACAAAGATGGCTCGAGAAGACTCTCTGGAGGAAGAAAACGAAGAGGAAGCGAAGGAAAAGGGAGAGATAAGTTAGAGGAGAAGTAAATAGGAAGGTTTAACGGAAGGAGGAATTTTTGATTTAATTTAATTTTCGTCCGAGACGTTTTCCACTTTTCCCATCATCTGCAGGCTTCCCTTAAGTCTCTATTTCCGAGCGGTCCCTCCTTTTTTCCGAAACAAACCCCCTTTTCCGTTTGACTGTTACGTCCACGGCCAAATTATATCCGGACATTATTCTCCACCATCTTATTCCCATCGAGGGAGAAGGGAAGTTTGGAGCTATTTATACATTCAGACAGCTCTGTGACACTCCCCCATTCCGGCATTTTTCGGAATGACTTCCGCCAAGAAAATTCGCCGTAATTGCTCAAAATGACGTCTCGCCGATCCAATTTGGTGTAAACTACCAGCTTCCGTCTCCCTAAACGCAGTTAGGGTAATTCAATCCGAAAATATTGAATTTCCGAGCGTGCTACGGAAGAGAAGCTTTTAACTCTTAGCGCTGCGAGCGGACCTTTTTCGACAATTAATCGCCGATATTATGAAGAGGTAAAATATCGGCGATGGCCGATGAAAGAGCAGAGATGCGGAAGGAATTAATGGGATTCATTTATTCGATCGGATGTGTCTTTCGACATCGTTTGAGAGCCCATCGTTATTGGAGGCGATGGCACTTATGTTATTGTCAATCTGCTATAATTTCCTCGCTGAGACGCCTAAGGATTTTTGGAAAGGCCGCTGTCCGAATTAAAATGAAAAGTTACATGTCGTCGGTTACATTACTTGTGTTTGGTTACATTAACGTAAGCTCCTCAAGGAATTATGTCATACTATTATTGGACCCGTATATTTCCATTTCCATTACTGCTTTAATAATAATTTGGCCAGTTTAGATCGAAGTGAGAACTCCATAAATTGGAGGTCAATTTTTCGCACCATTCATGTTCTACGACCGGTTCTATTTCAAAAATCCTAATGAGGATTGTTAACAAAATGTGTATTATAAATCTATTAAATTATGTAATATAATTTGGTATTGATACGATGATCTCTCTTTTACATAATCATCCATGTAAAAGGAGACATTCCTTTTCCTTTGAAGCAAATATCAAAGTTGCCGCGGGTCAACGGATAGCTATGTGGGCAACGTTCTACTTTTGTAAAAGCGGTTCGACCAACCGATTAAACTGTGGAGGTTCACGTACGAAGTGACCTTAGCTGTCGAATCTCTATTAAAATTACTATTATCATCAATATTTACGGTGTTTTAATTTTAAGTAAGGTTTATTTTGATTAACAAAAAATTGTCGAAGATAATTCGTAATTCGTAAATCGAAGTTTAAAATTATTTACTTTACCCTCTTTACGTTATTTTTACCTCATTAACTATTCTCAGAATCAAAGCTAATTTAAAAGAATCGAAACTGAAAATTTAATGAATGCAATAATTTCTATTTAATTAGGTGAGAATGAAAAGAGAAATGCATAGAATTACGGGATTGCGGAACTTCTTAACAGCTTACTAATATTCCTACACGGCAACAAATGTTCAGAGTATGATTAATGGCACACAAGTTTATTATGCATCCAACAGTAAAGTACCACATTAAAGCTATAGGGATTAATGTCCTCAGAGGTGTAATTAAAGAGAGTTCATCTTCCGTGGAATGAAGAGTTACATAGAAGTACTTGTTCGGGAAAAGTCTTCCCACGGAGGATTAAGCAGAAAGTATCGCTAAAATTTCCAACGAAAAACACTTCATTTTTTAGCGATAATTTTTGCCACGAAGGCAAAGAAATATTTATCAACGAAGCTGCTGCAGTCTTCCGAGTAAAGTGAACTATTTGGTACGTGCCACGTGCAGGTACAAAAAGGGCACAACACAAGGACCCAGTGATCCATAAACATATTTCGAGATTAGACTATCAATCACGCTCAGAGGTAATTAATCATCCGAGTCTTTTAGTGCGGAAAACCATTCCCTGACGAAACCTGCTTTCCTCTTATGCCGCCACTAATGCTCTCCCTCATAACATTCCTCTCCTGATCAATTACCGCAATCCTTTCACTTCTCATGAGGCGCAAAGTAGCTGTGGCCATCTTTGTACTTTTAATCATTTACTCCCCTCTTAATTTCATCACAAGTGCTCTTCTGCTCCGCTCTTAATTACTCTCGTTGCTTCTTACGAAATCGTCCTGTCTCCTTGTGTTTTCTCCCGCCATTCATCTTCCGCCTTTTCCCTACTGATCATCGTTTCATCCCTCTTCATCGATCTCTTCCTTCTGTCCTCTGCTTCCCAGCGTTGGCATCCGATTACTCACCACGGTTTACTAAATGATCTCGAGTCGTTTCCGTGAAATTTCGACGGAGGTGGAATCGAAGGACGTCGCTATGTGTCGCTCCGGCACTTATTCATCGGATGAAGTGGTTAATATTTAATGCGATAAATACCTCGTAGAGAAAGGGTTGCTTCGAAATTTGTTTCAATGGATGTGAACGGACGGATTCCTGCTAAAAGATGCCTCACATCAAAAGGAAGGAAGGAGATGTACCGAAACAGTTAACAATGAAAAGTTGAATAGTGCGACATGATTAAAATTAGGCTGGAAATATAGAAGCTCCTCATTTTACTCATTGGTTCTCCATTTTGACAGTTACGCACTGGAATGCGAAGGAAAAAAGTATTTCGGTTATTCCTACTCAGTTGCTTATTATTAAAGAAATGATCCAAGGCAAGTGAGGCAAAACAAATACAACGGCTATGCTTCTGACTCTAAATAAAATGATATTAATGATACAGAAAACAAAAATCTCCTCATTTTATTTCAATCAGAACTCTAAAGATCCATTTATAGAATCGGTTATTCAAAATTAATTGCATAAAACCCTACATTTTTATTTCAAATCTTCCAACATTTACCATGGAAATATAATCCATGCTTCTGTTTGTAAAGCATCCTTTGATTGAATAAACCTGTGGAAGAACTGAGGAATATTTTCATGAAGTATTCCAGTTTTTCAATCAACTATTCTTGTTAAACGGATTAATTACTTATTGAATAATGTAAATATTTCGTACTGTAAAAAGAAATCTAGAGAAATAAATAATCTAAATAAAAAATTCAATCTGGGTAATAAATCCAAATAGCCTAAGCCCTCACCCCTCTGATTTGTGATTTCATCACTTCCCATTGTTTTACCTAATTGTAACACCCCAATATCCAAGGAACTGCCTGAAATTCATCACATCCTCTCTCGAAACCATTTCTTCGTCACTTTCTCATCGTCCCTTCCTTCCGACTCCCATTATTACCACAGAGTCCACCCTTCCCTTCCCTTCAAGCGATGCTCTAGCTACGGAAACCTCGCCTTCATCCCTTTCGGACAGCACTTGCGGCTTCATTTCCATGGCCAGATGTCGAGCTAACTGGGGTCAACGGCTAATCCCTCCTTTAAGGGACCTCCGGAAGCGGGACCAGAAGATGGCGGTTAAGACAGGAGCATGTGGAGAGGGCAAGTTTAAGGCGGAGATGGATTAGATGCAGAGAGCCAGTTGGGCCCGAGATAGAGGAACTTGGGAGGGGTGGAGATTCGAAAATTTTAGAAATTAGAAATCCGCGAAAAGTTCATTTTTCTGATGGGTGGGAACTCCTGAACGTACTTCCCCCGGGAAAGGTTAACTTGGTGTAGGAAGGGATCGAAACCAGAGGGAGAGAGATCAAGTTTATTTTTTCGTTCAGCGGAGCACATTCTGCAGACACGGTATGATTACTTAATAGACGTGTTCTCTTTCTTTTTGGGCGGAAAAAAATCGGCGAAGGAAGAGGAACTGTTCCCTTGCTTGGATGGGGGAGGAATGTTTTCCTTTAGAAAGATTAGATCTGGGACTTCTTATCCTTGGAAAAGATGGATTTTCAGTCGTTCGAAGTTTTTGAAAGTAATTTGATTAAGTTTTTCATCGTAAGAACAGTGTGACTCGCCTCTTTGATGATTACATACTCTGAGACTTAAAAAAAGATGTTAAGGGTCGAATGTAGCACGAAAGTTTAGTTACAAGTCTATTAACTTCCTTGAATTTCTACTGGTATAATACTGATAATATGCGCACGTAATTTCTGGATTGATCTCGAATTATTACTGGTATTTAATTAGATGTATGTGTTCTGGTAGTAGTTGAAAGCTGTGAACTGATTCGAAGACACTCTGAAATGCGTAACTATTTAACTCGAAATCTGGGAACGAATAGGCAACACCAAATTAAAACAGATTTGCTATCAAAAGATTTGTGTTTTATTTAGAGAGATATCAGAACTAAATTAAACGTATCTTCAAGTCTTTAGGAAAGGGTATAAGGTAACTTTGAAAATCTGCCTGGGAAATTGGTTGGAGCAGTCACTTGAGAGTGGATGATCCGAGCTCGAGTCCAGATCTTGTCAGAATATTTTTTCCTTTTTTCGTAGGAAAGTATTGAATTCCATCGAAAACAAATACTTGAGCACAGTGTGCTTTTAGGCTTAGCTTGAGAACCGAAAAATTACCGAAGAATGAATCTTATTGTTATTTAAAGTAATTGCAGAATAACAACCAGCTTAATTTGAAAATTTAGTAAACAAAAGTAGTAAATTTCATGCAATTATAATCTGCTGTATGTATGAATGAAATTGGACATATAATTTATGCATAAACTTTTCCCTTCAGACATTGAAGTTCTTCAGGATAATTTAATTTCAAAATCTCCCTTCAATAATCAAGTCCTAATTAAATTATTTTTATTCGTCATTATTATTTTTTCGATAATTCGCGTTTTTAGGAAAAAAATTAAAATTAAAGGACACTATAGAAGATGAAAAAGTCGATAAAAACAATATATCATAAAAATATAAAAAATTTAAAAGGGCAATCATGTTTGTACTAGCATGCAGTACATGAAAGATCAGTTAAAATATTCCTATCTGCATCTTGCATGGTAATTGGTGTTAAAACAAGACTTGAATCGCTTTATTTATTCGAACTCTGCTCAATCGATTCCTGAAATATCCACCTCCCACTTCTTCGACCCCCACTGCCTCTGTTATTAATCTGATTATTTCGCTTCGTCGTTCACGGAGTCTCAGGTGTAGGTCGGCATTCGTTTCTCCGCCCCCTTTCATTTACGACCTCCTTCCAAAGCGGGACTTCCCTTCGCCCTCCCACCATTCCATTACTACCCGCTAAAGAGAAATGCAACTAATTTGCCCGTGTACACAGCCACAGCTGGTGACCACCACCCCCTCAACCCGCCGTACTTCCCATTTCCCTTTACTTTCCCGCATCTCTCTCTCTCTCTCTCTCCCCTTTCTTCCGGAAGAAACTTCCTCGTTGTCTCTTACATTCCCCTTCTCGATGGAGTTTGCGAAATCGCGACCATTCTTCTTCGAAAGGAACTATCCGAAAAACCCACGTTATTTGGGAAGAGAGGTCGATTGCAGGGCGTGAGTTGGAGAGAAGAGGGTACTGATGAATCTCAATGTATTGGGCGCGTGTAAAACGCGGAAGCGCGCAAATGGGATGGGTCATACTTCTTTCAATTAGCTTCGCCCAGACTGAGAGAATTTTCAGAGGAAATTCACTCCCATATTCATGTCGCGAGGCATATATCTTTTATTTCTTAATGGATTCACCGGCTCATACGGGCCTTTTTTCCCATTACCCAAATTTGGGACCCATAAACTTCCCGAAGACGATTTTTCAAAAAAATCATTACCTAAATTGGAGAGTAAATCCTTCAATTTTATTGCGAATGTTTTCTCGATTCGAGGATGCTTTCAAGAGGGATATTCTGGTCAGGATAAAATCCTTTCAGAGGGGAATTAATATCTTCAATACCAATAGAATTAAAGGAGTCTTATTAGAGATGAAATTTATCCATTCTGAGATATCTATCTTTTGTAAATACTATCCAAGTAATTAATTTAGATTACCGATATCGAAATGCCTCTCGGTTCTTTGAATACTAACTTTAAAAAATATTTTATTGTAAAGTAAATTACCTATTATTCGGTTATTTGATTATTATTATATTATATAATATATTAATAATACATAAATAATTGTTTTTTACAACTTGAAAATTGATTTGTTTTGTTGTAATAATAGTAATAATTTTACAAGTTTTTTTGACAACTGATTCTTTATATTTTATTAATTTGATTGATAAATTGGTGTAATCCCTGGTAAAATCTTAAATATATCTTAGAACAAGGTATTTTACTGTTATTCTTCATTACTATTGCTAATATTATAATCTTTCTAAACTCCTCTATATTCCCTTATCTTGATAAAATGGTGAATAAAAATAACCCCTTTCCAAAATGAAACTGGTGTTATTTATTCAAAATCACTTTAAACGACGCTCGACTCTATTCCCCTCTCTTTTCTTTTTTTATTCTAATAATATTTTTAATACCTCTTGTAATTCATATTAAAAATCTGTCATTAAGTGACAATTTTGTAAGGATGTGCATTTTTATGGTTTTATTTTGTAGCTAATTACGGTGTTTGTCATAACGCTATTATTGCTTGTTTTTTATATAAATATACTTCTAGTTGTGATATATACAAAAAAACATTTGTAGTGACTCTCGTCTTTCAGATCCGTCTTAACCCATTTTCTCGTTAAAATTCAGTTAGTTATCTGTAGATTCTGCGTGTTTTTCAGACCGATATCTTGATTACCTCCTAAGATGTAATTTTTCCAAACTGCAAACTTACGTTTTCAAATCTATAAAGTATTTCTCTTACGTGGACATCTCCTTCCTTAAAAATTTTATTAGACGAAGATTTAGATATAAGGAGAGGCTTATTAGTCTGAATCCTGTCCTTAGAAAGTCGTTCTATTATTATTATCATCGTTTCGCACGTGAGAGACTGCCGGGGATCGAACTCGGGACCGCTATCATCAAAGCCGAACGTTTTCCTCGACTACCTGAAGAACCAATGAGTTCTATACGCTCCATGCTTATCACATATGTTCTATTTACTTCATACTTAGTGTTAACATTATTAATTAAAATCTAAGCCGACCATAGTGGCGGAGCGGTTATCGTGCTGTAATGTGAATGCCCCAACACCCCGGTCTCGAGTTCGAATCCCGGCTAATCAGATTTTCCTGTTTAGGGAATGGTCGTATGCGTTCGTCAGTAGTTGTAATTGATTTCGCTGTAATTTGCGTTCTTGCTGTACGTGAAACAATAAATAAATAAATCGAGTAAATAAAAATAATCCAAGATGTATTCCTATGTATGGTTGCTGAATTATCTTCATTCATAATTACAACTTTATTTCTTCGCTAGCCTAGCTAAATCTACCTATATCTAACAGCCTAGACTACTATTTTAGAATCCATAAACATAAATTAAGAAATCACCATAGTTTCGTTCGCGTGCCAATGTTTTGACAAGGGCATTACCACTTACGGGATTATTTTTTAAACCCTGGAAATATATAGGGCAGCTCAATTTATGTTGTCGCTGGAGTATTTTCCCCAAAAACTGAAGCCATTATTTATGGCTAGGAGGGAAAAACTCAGCGATCGTAATGTCCTTGGAAATAGACCCAATTAATATTTATGATTTACCGGTCCTTAACGTCAAACCCTTGAGTGGAACAGTGATAAAACCAAGAAATTTACGAGCCCCGTCTTAATCCCTTCAAAACGCACAGCAGCTGATGCGAAGGGCGGCTCGCATAAATCGATACTTTAGCCTATTAAAAATACTCTTCCGAGATCGTTTGACGGGCTTACGTTTTTTTAATTCTCTTGTGTGGTGCCACCCTCAAACGCAGACGAGGTCTTAAGGTATCTCTCAAGCGTGGGCGTAGTAAGGGAATCCTCTGAAGCTATTAGTCACCTCTTTCTAAACGCGCCGGAAGCCCTTCATCCACCGTAACACAACCATTTTCGGCGACCTTCTAACCCTTACGCGCCAGAAGAAAAAAATACTAATGCAATTGAGCACATGTCTTTTCTCTTATTTACTGTGTGCGTGTCAACCTGCGTGTTAAATTTCACAAAGGTTAATTGCGCTGGAATTTATTTTGAGTTTTATTTCCATCTCAAAAGACCCACGGAAGTATAAAAAGCTCTGTTTCTTCTCTCGACGAGGAAATTACTGAGCTAGGTGGAAATGTATGTCATAAGGCTTTATATGAAACAACAGTGCGAAGGGATTTTATGTTTAAACAGATCTCTGTTGTAAATAAAATATTTCGTTGAATTACAAACATTGCTATCTATTAAAATGGAAGGCTCCTCTCGCTAAACAAATCTCGATATAAACATGAAAGGATAACACGTACCGAATAATTTTCGTTTAAATCAAAAGAATAGTATAATGTACACTTTTATGACCTATTCTAATCTTTTATACTCTATTATAATGAACATTGACGAGGAACAGAAATTTCATTATTTTCGCGAGAAGTCACGTTCTATCAAAGAATAATACAAGGGCTTAGAGAGAGGCTTTTGTTGATATAATTATTGTTTTTATTATAATATTATCATAGTCGCAATCAATATAGTCTTAGTATGCAAATTTAGTATATATTTATTTAGATTCATTAGATTTATTTATTTATTTATCTAGATTAGACTTATCTTAGTATGCAAACTTCTAGCTAAAGCATCATTAAGTCACAAGGTTACACTTTAAAAAATATCTGAACTAAAATACGTTAAATTAGGACTGAAAAATCTTTCGTATTGAAGAAATGTTACGTAAGGAATTCTAAAGCACGTAGAGCAGTAAGAATTCTGAAACTCGACTTACGGAATTTAATGCATTTACTTCAAAGGAAGCATTTGGTTAAAAATATCACAGGTACTTTTCGGCTCATCGAAGATGGAAAGAGAAAAATTTCTGCCCGTCTGCGAGTTTGTCGCGACTCAACTTTTCGAGCCTCCCCACCTCCATTTCCATCTTCCGAATCACCCAAACAAGAACGGCGCGAGTGCGTTAAAATTACCCGCGCTTTTTTATTTTATCACCGCGCGTCGCCTATTTCAAAGGCCTTTTTTTCCATTTATCCCGGACCGGCCCATCAATTTCTGCGACCATTCCTATTTCCTCTTCCCTACGTATCTTCCACTCAACCCTTTTAATAATTAGTGTAAAACACTGTATCTGGGTGTTGGGGCACCTGGGGATTAGGCAGCTGGCTTTATGGCCTACCGTGCCGAGTGCCTTTCGCTCCCTCCCCGCTACACTCCGCGCATAACAGAGTACCGTTGAATCGGGCCCTAAGTGCCACGGGATTCCCCAGAGAACGCCCAAGTCTTCTCCCTCTATCAAACCCTTTCTTTCCCTCCACTTCTCTCCTTAGAGCAAAGTCTTTGCACACAGGTAAAGTGACGCAAGAAGGGTTAGGAAATTCCTTTCTCCGCCATTTTTTTAGGCCTTTCTTTCGTTGTCGAAGGCACTTTCCTCTCTTGGTACCTCTCCTTTTTTAGTTCGCGCCATTTCCCCGTGTGTTGGTGGGAGGTAGAGGGTGAAGAAAGAGGCGTGAGTGACTTCCACGGTTGCCATCCGTAATCTGGAGATTGCGTCACGCGCGGATAGTGTACCTGAAATATATATGCGGCGGCTTGAGTACGGATGAGATGGTTTCTGAAATTACGGCAGTCCGAAACGCGTATTTACGGTAGGTAATAATGCCTCGCTAATCGAATAAAATAGGTTCTAGCTGCGTGACGCTGCGTTGTTTTCCAACCTATTTCCTTATTCCGGGGGATTCCTGGTAGGAATATCTCCTAGGAGGAATTCACCGCATGGTAATTGCTTCCTAGTGGGATTACGTGGGCGGAAACATTGATTACTGAGGATTTAACGTGGATTGCGTAATATTTCACCGGGGCTATTTCTCTTAATAAATGTTAGATGAATGAATGGTGTTAGACTTTCTCATAATTTCCCTGCGCATCATCAAGATCCGGATTTCGACTTTGTATTCTATTTTCTAAGAGAAATCTATTTAATGTCAGAAGTTAAGCAATGCAATTTATTTCATATATAATAAAGTAATATAAATAACGGTAAAATTTCAGGAAATATAAGATTACATTAATAAAACAAAATTCTTTGAGTCATAAATTACCTACACGATGAGAAAATTTCCTTGCTGTTTTATTTAATTGCCTGTTTGAATAGCTAATAACTATGCCTTAGTTTATACGAGCAGCATGTAATTTTTAGTTGCACCACAGTAAAAAATGGAATGTTACAGAAACCAGCAGGAGAAAATAGCACGTTATGGAGTAGAAGGAAATTCCACAGGAAAACATTAACCTCCTAATACCACCTGGTTATTTTTCTACTGTCTATTATTCATTGCTTACAATCGATAAGTAAAACTATTACAAGATCTATCACACTTAGAATGCTGAAAGACTCTGGAACAATTTGATACCCGGGAAGAGATAATTCGACTCCTCTGTGGTTTGTTAAAAGATTTTTCCTTAAAAGTAAAATGATGAACATCTTGAATCTCCGACAGATACTGAACATTGAAAAATATTTGATTTGATTTAATTTGAATATGTTTTGATTTGAAGGCAATCATTGTTATAGTTCAATATTCTCTAACAAACACCACAAACTTAAACTTCAGTGAATTAACGAATAAGGTTAAATAAAAAGCATTCCTTAATTTTAAGAGTAGTGATTACTATGAAGCTGACATACTAATTTCATACACGTCATATATCGTTGCTTCATTTTCATTCTTCTCTGTCATTACGTGTGTTATTATTTTATTAGTTTCTATGCCATTTTGCATACATGGGCTCCCAACGAGAATTGAACCCGGATTGGACCCGAACTCGAATCATCTTATCATACCCCTTCCCAAGGAGTTTTCAATTCCTCAGGTCTATCACTTCCTTGAAAGTTTGGAAATCATACGGTTTGGAGACCAAATACGCGACGGATTCCCTCGGAGATTACCAAGTATTTCCATAATTACTGATTTGACCTTAAGATACATAGGGAGACCTTAGAGGATAATTTTAGACCAGTTATGATAAAATCATTTTGTAAAATAAGGCAGACTACGGATCAATGAGGTGATATTAATGCTCTCATGAAATGTGTTCCATATCGTCTTGTAGCGACTCTTAAAAACTGCACAGAAAATGGTCTATCTGTCTGGATATGTTTGCCTCTTTATGAAAAAGAAGATTGAAGTAATGGTTTCAATGAATAAGTGGTAATTGCACTGTAATAATTGTTTATCTTTTCTTGAAACAATTCTCATGGTAATGGTCAGAATCGCGGGCTCATTATCAAAACGTAATTTCTTAAATTTCCGTGAATGTATCAACTGTCCTAAAACATCACTAGAATCTAAATTAAACCCTTTCTTTGAAAGTCATGGAATTTGATAAGATGGTTATTCCTCAAAGAATCGCTGCTAAAACTTAAAAGAACAATCAAGATAATAAGCTGCAGCATGACTTGATTAGCATCGACACTGAATTTATTTTAGATCATCCGCAGAAAATGTACCATTCCTATTCCGGAAATAATCTCAAGACAAATGAACATGTCACGAAAGTCTCTTCTGGAATCTCAATACTGATTTCTAATTTAGAGAGAACTTAAACTATCCGAGGTATATGGCTTCTTCTTGAGAAGTTTCACATACTCTCTACCTCATCGTCTTCGGAAGAAATTGCTAAATGATTCACAGATACAAATAAGGACATTGATTACAGAATAGCCTGTCATACAGGCATTCTCACCGTTTTATAAGAGCACAATGGCGATTTCCCACATTTTAAAGGTTTTGATCTGCTTAGATACGGTCGGAATCTATGACGAGATGAGAGAAAATGCGACAGAACGAAAACTTCTAACCCAAAAAATTACAAAACAATAGCACCAACTAGAGGATTTTAAACGATAAAAACGAATGTAAAAATACAAAAAGAAGTACCGTATATTATGAAATGTATTTCAAATTTTATTTCTATCGATTGATTCAGATAAATCACTAGATATTTATTCGTTCTTCACCTCCGCTTTCCAATCAAAGTAGATTTCTTAAGCGCATACTCTTCAGAATAACGGAAGGCGCAGCCCTGAGGTATTATACAACCTGTTAAGGTGGATGCGAACATTTGCGGTCAATTATATATTTTAAAGATATATTAATTTAAGGTTAGAGAAAGGGTATCTACTTGTTGAAAATTCATCTATTATTTATAGATTACATCCAAAATAGCATGGATATATCGCGCAGCACGTGGAATATCCATGATATAATTGCCAATGTAAAAATGCCAATGTCGCTATCATTCAATTTCCACTGTAAACTTGCAGAGAGGATTGTAATCTATGTAGTCCATCAAATATTGAATGAAAACCACTTACGTCATTTATGAATACTGTAAAACCAGAACGCAACAGAGCCTTAACAGTTTAACATTGTCGCAAAGGATAACCTATTTTCTCTATTTTAACATTGCTCACAAATATGTAATTGCAATCATCGATTATAATGGTAAAAATATCCTACTCATATCTGCCTGGATCATGAATCTTATTAAACATCTCCAAGTTGTTAATGTGTTCACCTATAGAGAAAGAGGTGCCGAGTTCGATTGTCATTGCTGGCTCTTTTGTGCAAAATGACCTCCTTTGTCGAAGCATTTTGAAAACTAAACATATTAATGTATGAAATGGAAAACAGATGAAAATGAAGCAACGATATGTGATGCCTATGAAATAAGTATATCAGCTACACGGTTACCACGATTCCTGGAGATAAGAAATGTTTTTTACTAAAACTTGTAAGGGACATCTTCGAGTTCAAGTAAATGCTAGCAATAGAGTGTAATTGTTTGTCTATTGAGTGATTAAAAATAAAACAGTGGGTCTCCCTTCAAACGCGTCGTTACTAACTATAATAATAAAAAAATACCATGTCTTAAGCTCCGAAGAATACTGATACATGGTGGATTTATTATTTTCCACATCGTTTTGGTAGTAAGTAAAATTAATACATAAGGACTGGAGAAAACTACGAAATAGATAATTTGTTAGTCTGAAACTAAAAGAAGAAGCGAAAAATTTTAATTTAGCCGCCTGTTCAGTGCAAGGCTATTTTTCTGACTGTCTTACCATTCGATCACGCATAATTATTGTCGATTTTCTCAACATGCCGTTCTAACTAATCTTCTAGTTTACATAGCCATATATATAGTATTCACAGCCGTTCATAGGTTTTCACGTATAGACACGCAGAAACACTGAGTTTCGTATTTATCCGACGCCAAGCACAGCTATCTCACTCTTCCAAAGAGACTCAACTCCGTCCCCTGCTGGCTACATCGTTGTCACGGAACTCTGCGAACTCATCACCGTAGAGTTTCTTAGTTTAGCGCTCCGAAACGCCTTGGGGTGATGCGTTAATTTTTGGCTATCTCTGTACTATGCTTGAAATAATTCTTTAATGAAACTGTCTGGATTAAGGGTATCTTTCCCTGAAGAGATGACCAAAGAAATGTTAATTTTTGATTGCTTAATGCAGGCACTTTTCGGCGTCGGAAGGAAATTAATTTAATGATGAAAAAGGTGAGTTGTACACGAGGAACTAAAAGATGTGTCGGAAAACACAAGGACTGCGACTGATCGGTTTTAAAATCATTAATAGACGATAAACTTATTTTTCATCAAAAGCAAGATTTATATCCAAGAATATAATGGAGATTAAAGATATATTTTTCAACGGAGAAAAAGTATTATTCCGAAATATGCTCATAAAAATCGAATCTAGGGGAGATTTTCAGATTTTGGCCATCTGATATCGGCCGCATCCCGAAGCCATTTTTCTCACTTCTTTTTCAGCTATATTTCCGCCATAATTCACTGTGATTAACTCTTTCGTATTTTATGCCTCCCTATATCCTTTTTATCTCCATTTTATAGAGAATCAAACAGGTAGGAGGTGCTATGCGTTCGTCATTTATCTTCTGTATCTAGACCCATTCTCTATCGTAGAAATAGGTGACAACAATGAAACATCACAACGATGTAAATTGGGAAATAGAGATATCAGTGGCGAACTATCTTGAATATGACGGTAACTAATAGTCCTGAATATATAATCAATAATATCCATCTCTACTGCAATTACTTTTATCATCAAAAATGAGAGATGAAAACTACTTTGTAATAGAATCTGCCACGGCCGAATTGGAATTTCATGGTTTTGACACTTCGCTTTAGCTCTAGAAAATGTATATCGGATTCACTTGACGGTTTCGAACGCTGTTATTCAAGAGAAATATTTCTATTACCTTTGTGAGGCGTATTAATCGTTTGAAAACGTAGGGAAGAGAAAAAACGTTTAATTTACCCACCAATATCATAGAAACATACTAAATCATTCATGTATAGCTGACTCAAAGGAAAATTAGTTTCACTTCCATACAGAGAGAAATAAATAAATTGGAATAATCTGTTTCTAAAATTTTGGATATGAACATTCAAAATAAGATTGGTTCACATTTCCTTATTTTTAAAAGATTAAAATATAAAACCAACACTTTTAGACCCTGAGAAAGTTATATTTTACATTATTATGTAAATTTCGTATCAAATGTTTCTTCTAAATAGTCTAAAATGTATTTCATAAGTTGTTAGCAATATTTTCATATATGCATCACTTATTTCACAATCGCATACTTCATGCAAAATCTGTCATAGTGACGCTTAGGAGTGAAGCGAAGCATAATTCCTTAAAAATTCCTTATGATGAGAATTTTCATAACATTCATTTTTGATGTATCTACTGAAATGGTAAATTTCAGCTTAATGGCTAAAGCACAGAAAACCTTGGGTTATACGAATTTTACCATTTTGTGGATGAATAAAAAAATCACTTTTCCTTACAATTTCCTGTTTTCATCATTATAACCGTATATTTGCACAAGAAAGTAGTATTCAAAATTACCTAAAATTGTAATTTTTCGTTTGAATTGAATTGATACCAAACGCGGAAATTACGTTGAAATTTGTTCGTTTCCTCTCCGCCTATCACTCAACAATCTACATAGCATATAATTTCCTCATCACACGCTCATCCCAACGAATTCCAAATTCTATTGAAAATCCATTTCCTACGTAGCGATTCATGACCAAACGTCCATAAGCTTCCTTTCCCCTCCCAAACTTCTATCATTTCTCTTATCTCGTGGCATTTCCACATTCTCTCAAATAACGGTCCACCCTCCCTTCACTTATCATGCCCCTCTATTCCTAATATTTCCATCGCCTTTCCTTTATTCCTCTTCCCAAGGGTTTCCATTCCTCTACCAATTCTCTTCCGAATTCCATTCGGATATACCAAACTATCCCCGAAGCGACAACCTCAAGGAAATCTCTCCCGTTCTCTCCCGCTTGCAGTCTTTACAATTTCCGAATTTTCATCTACAGCATTCTCAATCGTTAAAATACACATTACATTCTCTCAAATGCAAGTTTGCGACATCACAAAGACTTCAAAATTGAACATATTTCTATTTTTTTACCTAAGAAAGTGGGGATGAATGCTGAAGGTCATGAGTACCCGATTGCGTTGATAATAATCTGAGAAGTGAACTAAGGAGTAATTTTCAGGAGAGAGAGAGAAAGATGAAAAATTCAACTGAATGTTTGCAACATACAGAAAGGACTTGGATGTTCCCTTAGGATAAAGAAAATTATTGAAAAATGAGGAATTCGGTACAATGCATGATCGAAGACCCGCTGAGGAAAAGCCTATGATGGGTTGGAACCAATGAATGGAGTATCTTATGAAACACACAAATTTATGCTATTATTTGAACGTGATATAGGAAAAAGGAGGGAAATATCAATGGATGGCGAAGCCATCCGCACTTTGGTTGAGATAAACAGATGGAATTCAAGGTAGGACATGATATTGTCCTGAAATTTATTCTGGGGGAGAAGAGGGAATGCTGCAGAAGGAAGGAGGGTTTTGATCGAGGAAGTTTGAGGGCCTAAATAAGGGAGGCTTAAGGAGGGGAGGTCATAAGGTCCAACTCCAGAGTTTGCCGGACACGCGCTCCTAAGAGATAATGGAAGCGTCCTGAGGGGAAACCGATGCTTAAGAAGTGACGCCTTATGGTTTTCCCTATGAATCTCTCCCGCTTATTTGCAGCCTCAGTGAGCTTAAACTGTAAGATGTTCTAACATGAACTGCAAACTCCAATTAATCAATTGCGTAAGCCCGTGGGAGGATTTGTATCTACGGAAGAAGTTTATTGAAGGACTTGATTTTAAATCATCTGCTTCCGGAATCTAGGAAAGGCTCCAATGCTATGATTTATACTTTGTTATTTGAAATAGTGAGTTGAATTTTCCGCCTCACATGATAAAGCCTTTATGCAATGACGGGCAACACCATGAATGTGATTAGCAAATGAATAAGTACTTCGTAAATGTTACGATGAAATTGAATGTTCTGATGTTAGTACAGTATGTTGAATATCTTCTTATGTTCTGATATTTAGTAACGTCTTTAATTAAAAAAGATAGCTGAGAGAAGATAAGTAATTTGGGAATGCGATGGCTCCCGGACATGATTACAAAAAAATATGAATCATACGTCGAAATGAATTACGTACTCGATCTTTTTGATTAGTGCAAACAATTCAATTTCTAAAAAACTAGTAAATTAAAAAAATATTGTCCGTGAGTCCTCTTAGTGATACTGAAATTCCAATCTGTCAAACAACTAAGTTTAGGTTAAATTTTATTCAATCATAAAATTTCATATCGTAACTGATGATTATAGATTGTTGATGTTTACTAATTTCCACGTGAAGATGCATAATTTCAAGGATTATAATTGATAAAAAACGATAAATTGAAAATTTGATCTTAGTTTTCTCCTCTAGATTTTATTTAAGGGTACCTTCATATTCTCATATGATTACCAATCTTCATGAAAAGGATTTGAAAAAAATAATAAATGAAATTTTTTTTACATAAGGTTCAAAAAGTTAGTGAATACTCTTACTATGAATACTTAGACGCAATGTTTGAGATTGGTCTACAAATATTTCAGACCTTCAGAATATCTCTATCCATTAGCTTGATGCATCTTTCTTAGAGTGTCCACAAATCATCACCCTCCCTGTATCACGCATATTGGAAAATGAAAAAAAAGTCAAGTGGCACTTCTCGGTTGATCTCTCGAAACTATGACCCGCTGCTGAAGAATCATTCAAGGGTACACTTCCGCCAGAAACAAACATTCCATCCGAATTTCGTTCCCTCTGGCTTCATTAGAAATAAAAAAAGAAGTACCCATTCCCCCTTCGAACATTTTCCTCACAAGCGGAGTGTAATTCGCTTTGACCCTCCCCCATTCGAATTCCCCTCCTCTTGAATTCCACACATTCCTCAGGGGCTATGTGGTTCCAATCTCCCCCGCCCCTTGCGAAGGGTGGCGCCACCGTGCGCCAAGGGATGAGAAGGGATATGCCGGGAGCGGGAAGTCACAGAACCGGAAGTAACACGAAGCAAGGGTTAGAGCACGCTCGAAAAGCCCTTCAACTCTTAGCACCCCCTTGCCCTTCATCCCCTAAAACCCACACTTTTTCTCTATCCCTCTAATTCTCCCTCTTCTCTATTTCGGGGTAAATGGGCTTTCGCACCAAACTAACGCAACACTCTTCTTTTTTATCTCCCTTCTTTCACGCCTTCCACTCCACTTGCTTTCTTACGATTCGTAGGAGTTCATTACGCCTCGGCGGAACGCGAATCTAACGCCTTCTTCGTCCTCAAATGCATTTATTTTTTCTCACAGGGCTGTTAGCTATAAAAGAGGGAATCCCGCCGTTTATTCCATCGATTTCAAGTGACGACGCCCGTGAAGAGCGATAAGAATGCCTAACTTAGAATTAGATTCTCGGGGGAACGAAACAATACTGAAAATAGAACGAACCCGTAATTATATCGAGTAACATCTGTGTGCACAAAAGAGGAGAGATTTATTGGTCTAGAAATTTCCTGCATAGATTTGAACATAGCAATATTATTTGGTTATTGACATCTATTTAAAAGCAGTGACATGTTTGTAGCGACATCAAGGTAAATAAGAGTAGTTATGAGATGTTCTAAGTTACATAGAGGGGAAAAATTCCGAATCTGAATATGGATGCTCTATTAACCGACAACGATCGTGATATAAAATATTTGTTGAACTCACTAAATATTATCGTTCGAAATTTTTAATGACCTTCACAGGGTACGACGAAAACATATTGATTAAAAAAACTGTATTTTATCCTCGACGTTGAATTACTGATAGGATAAATTTAATGTTAAATATACGCAGGTATGGGCGGTAATTATTTAATGAGACACCTCACTAAATGAAATTAACATTACGTACGTACACGTTACACGTATTCCCATCTTCGGCGTTCTTTGAGCTTCAAAACTCCTGTGGTATACTTATGTGGTGTAAATATATTTCCGAGTGTTTCGATCAGAAAAAAGAAACAATTCAACTGTATTCTACATTCTTTTATTTATGTGTGTGTAGGTAACGTTCACTGCACTAAAGAGCTAACCCATGAAATTCCCGAGAATTCTTCGTATCATTCTTTGTGTACCCGAAACGAAAAAGGAACCGGAATCCTTAATCGGCTATAATACCTACGATTCTGCACTGTGCTAAGTTTTTCAAGTTGGAAAACATTAATGATAACTGCCCTCTATTTAGTTGACTGTTCTATTCACGTAGAGTTAATGAATATTTCGTTTAAAAACAGAATCAAATTCCTCCTCTTATGACGCCATATCTTTCATTTTCACGACGCTTTCACTTCATTTCGTTCGTACTTTTAACAAATAATAGACTGGCAGAATTTTATAACGCTTAAGATTGTATTTATTTGTTATAGAACATATTTCAGGGAAGGCAAGTCACTTGTAATTAATCTATTGTCTACTTCATTCTTTTGTTTTCCTTTGCTTTTGTTGTTTGCTTTGTTTTTTGAGTTTGCTTGTAACATATTGTACTTGCTCCGGCAAGACTTGGTCGAAGGCTATAATGAAAGTAAATTATTGGGAAGACTAAGGTATCTCATTTAAAGTTAATCTGACTTGGCTGTATTTCGTGAAACGCCATTCTGAACAAATAAGAAGAGCAAACTTTGTATGTTTCACAGATTTTTTTCGGTAATTAAAAAAAAAATCTGTGAAACATGCAAAGTTTGCTCTTCTTATTTGTTCAGTGTCTCATTTACATTAATCTGCGAATGGTTTTGCTAGGGGGCTAGCAAAGACAAAGATGCAAATGGTAAAGAATATAATGAAGTCCTTCGAGCAGGGAAAATTCTCTCAAAAGCATTATTAAAAAGTGAAGGAAACTCAATCGGACACACTCAAGTAAGGTGATTCCCTGAAGACATTAATAGAAGGAATGGCAGAAGCAAGGAATTAATGAAAAGTATTTAAATTGAATTATCAGTGGAACGTAATGGTTAGTATTATATTAAGTAATTAAGAGAGGATCAAGCTATTGCCGCTGAGCAGGGCAATTAAAGTGATTCCATCACAGATTCAAGAAAATGTTTACCATGAAAGAATTTAATTTCAACTTTCAAAATAGAATATTTGAGCAAAACTCGTCGTTCTAGATCAATTAAACAACCAAACCTCTCTTTTGTATCTATTTATTTTGAGAAGAAGTTGATTTATTGGCATAGGAATTCATTAGACCTTATCTTATGATTAGTGAATCTAGTTTCTTTTCCCTCCCATCTGTTTTTTCGTATTTCTCCGATATTTCCCTGCATTACTTCTTCAGGATGAAATCGCCATAGGAAAAACCGCAGTAGCACTCTCTTGCCCTGCAGTCAGCGGTGTTTTTTCCCTTCCGCCCCGTGAGGTACCGTTTTTACCTCCGGAGAGAGATCAAAAGGCGTAGTAAGAATTTAGGAAGTCGGTGGTACGACAGAAAGAAGGGATGGAGACTTTGGGTGGCTTTTTGCATCATCGGAAGAAAGTAGAGCCCGTGAGTGGTCAAAGAGAATGGAAAAGACGCCTTTCTGGAGTGAAAGAGAGCGCAGTCGTATTGAAAAAGGAATGATAAAAATGTATGAGAACTGGAAAACAAGACGTTTAAATTTCTGGGCTAATTATGCAAAAGAGGGAGTTTTGAGAGGGTTAAAAGATGGAAGCACTGCTGAATAGCTCTTAACTGAACAAGATAACTATTCATTTAACTGCGTACAGAAATGATTATCATCTAGGTGGTATAAAGAAGTAGACGGTTAAATCGGAATTTAAAATGGTACCTTACGATACTTAATAAGATCACGGTGATTTTAGAAGGGATGGATATAGGATTTAATTAATGAAGTTCCTTTCATTCTGGACTTTAAAAGAGCGCATTTACCTTATAAAATAGATGCATTAAAAACAATTAATAAAATGCTCTAAAATTTTGGAAAATACTTGAAAATACGATCTTTCACTTTCATTAAATTCACCATTATTTTAAGTCATCAATTTCATCAATGAGTTTTTATTTTAGACAATTTGAATAATGTCAATACACTAAGTTTTTCAGTGGAAAAAGTCCACTCTAGTGTTTGCCCTGATACCATTCAAATATAATTTGTTCGTGTTATCAGAGGAGAGATTGACATGATGGCTACAAATAAGTCCATGATCCATTTAACTAACCATAGAATGTAGACATTATCTTGAGAATCGGAGAACAATTAGATCTTCTCATATTTCTATAACCTTTCCACCGGCGTCGGTGGAAAGTAAATTAATTAATTAATTAAGTAAATTAATTAATTAATTAAGTAAATTAATTAATTAATTCTAAAGTAAACCCAAGATGGATCATCATATTGATAATACAAAAGGCGCTGAGTGTTAAGGCAGAATAACTCTCTAAAGCTTAATAACCGATAACCAGAATATATCTTTTCCACTCTATCAAAAATATTAAACATCCCCCTCTTATTTCCTCCAAAAATTTGTCGATGCGAATTTTTTCTGTATAAGCACTTTAATGTGAGTTTTAGAAATCTTATACCCTAAATTCCTTTCATCCAACGAATTTCAGCAACACATGCATTTAAGTGGCTTTGTAATCGAGTTTATTACTCACCGCCTCTTTCTTCTTGCGGAATATTTTCTATGTCAGCCTATCATTCCTCACGACGAGCGCAAGTCTTCAAGAAAATTCCCTTAATTGCTTCTTATTCTTCAGTGAAACAACCAACGAATATTTCCATCTGCAAGAGGAAGCTCATTTTTGCCCAATAAATTCATTCCGCATATGAATAAACGGATACAACGCAATGGCATGCGCCAATCCCGCGAAAATTTTAATGCAGCCGCAAGGAGAAACTCGAGTGCTAGCAAAAAAGACAGGTTCTTAGAGAAGAGTGCGGGAATGGACGCTTGCAGAATTTAAAGTGAACGCTGTGAAGATTTAAACGTGGCGAGACGGAAAGGCCCCGCTAATGCAGAGCAGTAGTAAAACAAGCGTGGGCTTAAAGAGGTGCTAGAGTGTTTTTTCAAAAGGTAAGATTATTCGCCGAAGCGAAATAGAATGAAAGGGAGAGATTAAAGAGAAGGAAAATGAGAAAGGTGTGCAGAGAGAGGCCTCCTGAGGGTTAGCTAAGGAGGGGCTGCTCCCGTGAGGTCTGCAGACGGGGTTAGCGCGATAGTCTACCACCGCCGCCGTTTCTCATGTATGTTACATGTCGGCGAGGGTCCTGCCGAGCAAAAAAATAGTAGAGTGGGTTAGGGAGTGTGAATAGGAAGTGAATGGAGCGGGGACTAAAGGGAGCAAGATGAGGGAGGTAAAAGGAGAAAAGTGGTAGAGCGAGGGAACTCGCATATTAAAATCATCGGTGGAGCTCACAGGTTCCTTAGCCAGGACACCTTTTACTCCACCTCCCCCTCGACTTCCAGATGCACCTTTAAACTCGAGTTCTCCTTTCCGAAAGCCCATGAGATAGGACCGGGAATCCTTCATCCGAGTAACTTCCGGCATATCGGGTTAAGACTTGATGACATCGGAGTGGGACTTCCACGGTTGAGGGGAAGTTTTCCGTTCCGACGGAGCGCGAATTAACAAGAGACCTCGAGGAGCGTGTTATATTATTTACCAATGGGTTTGTAAACTTTGTGAGGTAGCTGAGATTCGAGAGACTTAAGTGACGGATAGACATGATAAAATTATCTCACGGGTTTTATTCGGAAGATCGATTCCGTTACTTTCTCTTGCAAAGCTTAAAGTCTTTGTTGATAGAGTAAATCGTTCGAGTCGTCTTAATCATTGATGGATAACCTTAGTAATGAAATGCGTGAAAGAATTTTGATCTGCTTCATTTAATTTTCTCAGGAATAAGAGGCACTAAACATCGCAAGTGTTATTCTAAGCTGTGTGAAGGTACTACCTTTCTACAATACAGTTTATAGTACTCATAAGTTTTTCTTACTGACATAAACAAAAGACGAATTGAAATTTAATTAAAGGATGAGAATAAAGAAATTAATGATATCTATTTTAATGCAATTCAGTGCCTTCCATATAACAAACTTCCTCCAACTTTCGTAATCAATCCTAATTGTACATCTTAATTTTCCGATACTGCCGATATTATTAGAAGAATAATACTTGTTTTGGGGAGTACACTCCCTCCGAAAATTTTTTTCTCTCAGAGAGTTGGATTCTAGTTCTTATAAGAATTACTAAAGGATTTTAGCCCATCACTAATTAAGACATAAATATCTAACAAATTACTGTGAAGGTTACCATAAATGACGGATTTAATTATCTTTAAGTGAATACTTTAAATGTCAGCAGAAACAGCCTATCTGCATTCTTGATTTAAAAAAAATTCCTGATAAATTAAATATTCTCCATTTTATCTTAATTGCGGGCGATATTAAGGTTAAAATCCACTATCCAGAAAATGTTTTCCGAGAACTTCTTCAGAAATAAACTTACCACGGATTTATGATTACAAAAGATCACTTGTTATTTCTTTCTTTAACGGAGCATGAAATAGAAAAATTTTCACCGAATTACACTCTGCTGAAGGAAGGAGAGAAGAAAAGATTGTCGAGTCAAGAAATTGCGAGTTGTCCCGGAGAGGCTTCTTCCGAGAAATCATCGGCAAACTTAAGGAACCGAGAGGCGACGTGAAAAAAATAAGAACGTTGGGAAGTTGGGCGGAAACTCGAGATTTGTTTTTTCTCTCGCACATTCTATGCTCACTGTGGCATAACATCAACTTTTTCTTCGTACTTTTCCCTCCTTGATTTCAATGTACTTATGAAGTTTTTAAAGCTCCTACTCCCTCCCGCTCCATTTCCTCACATCATGTGCTAATAATGTATTCCGCCGACTCTGTTTGGACTCTCCCTATCTCTACTTGGCTGTCTCTATTCTGCCTCAAGTGTCAAGACGGAGGACCGTTCGAAGCGAAGAATTATTCATGGAAATAAGAAGAAAGACATAGATGGGGCAAATAAAGAAGGGGGAAAAGAAATGGCTCGACGAGGTGTGAGTGCTCGGAGTAATGGAAATGCAAGCCATGCCAAAATAGACCAAAGGAACTGAGGAAAGATCGCGCCATTGGTCTAATTTAAGAAGATGCAAGGCCCTCGCTATTCTCGCTCGGAAAAAAGAAACAAATACGCAGCGCAAAATAAGATGGCGCTCCAAGGGGAGTTTGTTGCTTTTTTAAATTTCGTCTAGGGATCGAATTAATTTGCGGGATGCGGGAAAAATATGTTACGTGGAAAATGCAGGATGCTGCAGTTTTTAAATTAAAATTCTACCCGAGGGATGCATAAGATTACAGGGAAATGAGCCTTGTTTGTGTTTTAAAAAGCTGAGCTCCACAGCCTCCGATAGTTTGTGCCCATCTTTCTCGCTTTAATTTGAATTGTAAAGTAAAATTAGCTTTTGATATTCCTTTTAGGGGAAGGCTTATGAATTTAGATTCACATCGATATCTTTCTAATACTTTGCTCGTTATACTTCGAAGATGCTTTCAATTATTCCGTGTGTAGTTCTGGACAGTGCCTGAGTGGCTTGAAGAGTTGTATTATTCACTGGAAACTCAGGAAATTAATAAAGTGATTATAAAAATAAGAAATTGCAATGAAAACGGGCAATGTCTTTCTGTAGTCTCCAGATTATGCTAATAGAAGGTGAATTAAAAGTTAGGTAAGCAGCTAAGATCATTTCGCAGTTATGGGCTCTCAACGGAAATTGAACCCGAGGCCACTCTTGCCAAGTGTTGACAAATTCATTACAAAGTTTAATTTTGAATTCGCCTCAATAAACCATCATTCCTTTTGAGAGTTATAGAAGAAGAACGTAAAAATTATTAGTTAATATGATGGTTAAATTACTGCCTTCTTATGTAATGCAGAGGTTACTTAAAACAGAGCTCCAAGACTATCGTATAGCGTATTTATAAAAGGTACCTACTATTAACGGCGCACTACTTACGTGAATATCCTCTTTGAAACATATTTGTTTGAAACTAAACTGTGGTGCTAGATTCTTTTTAGGTGTTTCAGAATTCCATTTTATTTTATTTTGGCGGATCGTAAAGCTGCCTTCTTTACCAGTTACTTATCAACAACTGCAAAGTTTTTATCGTCGGAATTTCACGTTTAAGGCCATCCTTTTTGTTTGTTTTTCAATATTCTACATACGACCGTTCCAAGATAAGGCAAGAATCACTGCGTCGAATGGTATTTTAATATTCCTGATGTGAACCATCAAAGGAATGTTCGTTTAATAAATATAGCCGGAATTCCTGACATCCCCACCTAAATCTTAGGTAGAACTACACACATTCATTCCAGCACACGTCTTAACTATTCCAGGTGAACAATTTCCACGGAAAAAAATCTAATGAATGAAGGTATTAGAACCTTGCAGTGACTTATTGTGGAAAATATTTCACTGCGAAGAAGACGTTGGCTCTGAAATTCGCTACTTATCATTTGTAAGGGAAAGGTATAAAGTCTCAACAGAAGTAGAGGAGACAAGGGTAAAATGGCCACTCTAAGACAAAGTGTTTCTAAGGTTTACTATTTTATAAGGAAATAAAATTTAGTACTATGAAAAGTACTAAGTATGTAGTTTCCTTAGTGAATAATGAATAACTATCAATATTTCGACAATACCTTGAAGGGTATTTCTGTAATCCTGATTTTTTTCAACTTCGTAAAGTTGCCACTTTGTTCCACTGTTTATGGTAAATTGGACAATTCCCGAAATTGAAAAATCTTGAAATGTTATACACGTTTATGTACAAAATTATACCTGTTTTGTTAACTATTATAAATCAATATTAATGTTACGGTTCACCATGGATGAATATGAAATAACATTTGTCTGCAAAAAGAAACTGTATTTTGTTTTCAAAATTTACTTGCTATGGTTACAAACAAGATCTTCATCGTCCTCTTTGCATCCAATCCACGCTTCATGAGCCCATTTATGATAACCAGAGCATCATATCCGTCCTTCATTTACTGACTTTGAACTACTCTCTTTACAATAAAACATTCAGCATCACTATTTTCATCAGGTTCGAAATTTTGTTCAAGTAATTTTCGTAGAGTTTCAGATTGTCATTACATTCTCTTTCATGGTTTGTTTTTCACTTTTCAGTTTTTTCAGCTACAAGTTCTGCTCTGAAGCGACTTAGTGATACAATAGCATATTTGTCTCTAGCTCCCAAACATAAGTAATTAAAAGTTCAGCATATAATCTAATATCTTACAATAATCTAAGAATTCAACTTGGGCAGCGATCGGAGGCACTGGTCACTTGTCCCCATTACACTCCATTTCACTTTATCACAATGACCTTCACGGGAGGACTTTCATATTTATGATAAACTATATAATTTCAAAGGTAATAGGCGGAGTTCTTAGCTAGGTAAATTTAAAAATTGTATCAGTGATTAATGAGAAGATAATCAACTCAAAAGATAATAAACTCAAAAGAGCATATATGCTCTTTTGAGTTAATTATCTCTTATATATATATCTCTTATATTTTGAACAAATATATTTGTTTACCCTTGCAGACTCATTTTTTAACTGATTTAATTGGAATTAAGTATCGTTCGAAATCAATAAATGAAGAATTTGAGCGAAAAGTTTATGCAAATCCAGATTCATAATATCTATATCAAAAGAAATAAAAAATGAATAAAATACACAAATTTTGTTTGAAATTGAAGATTAAATATAGTGAACGTTCCTAATAATATTTATTAATTATTGTTACTACTACTAATGCCTCGAAGATTGAAATATTTCAGTCTATTTACACAATTTGCAATCAGTGGCTACAACAATATGTCAAGAATTTCGTTTGGTATCTTGAGCTAGCCGAGATTTCGTGTTAATTGTTTGAATGCCAGTCAGTTTAAGTAAAAGATTATTAATGAGAATTTGAAATTTATTATTGTTAGAATGAAACATGTTATACTTGAATCAAAATGAATGTAAGAGTAACTGTAAATGATGAAATCATTTTAAAATTTAAACCAAAAAAATGTTCTGTAAAAACCTCTGTTTATACTATTTGCTAATAATCTAGAATATAATTCCGAAATCATATTTACGAAGTCAAATCCACAACAAATGGATTTATTCATTATTTATTATTATCTATATATTATTTATATCCCATTATAATTAATTATTCCATTTATAATTTTATATTTAACTCTTTCATATTCAACGTCCGGCATTAGTACTGTATGCTCAGAAACAAAAATAAAAGAATCTTAAGAATAATATAAAAGAAATAATGTAAGATTTAAAATAATGGAAAAAACTGGAAGAAATGGATTTCCAAAATACACTGCCAGATTCTATGACGTTTATTTAACATATTGTTCTAAAATTTAGTTTCAATTTCCGTAAACCAATACCACTGAAACATTTTATATGTATTATCTTCCAATTATTGAACAGCGCTATTTTAGCTCGACATTGAAACTATTACTATGAAAAATTAAATTATTCCGGATTAGTAGTCATTGATGGGTGTCATAATAAGGAGATAAAACTAAAATATGTTTTACTAGTTGCCCCGTGCGAAACATTCGCAGACGACACTGATACTCGATTTCCCCAAAGAAATACATTATATAGAAGCAAACACAAATCACTACAGACAAATACACAAATACTAAGACATACCAAAAAAGTCGCACCGTCACATTCCATGATAGTGTCAGTTTCGACATACCTCGTTAGTAGCGATAGGTATCGGTATCTACACATCCAGTACCGAAAAACTATGGGCAAATTCAAACTCTTGCGTTTTCTAATCCCTTACCACTTGAACTTTAACGAAGTCCCTAATATCTTAGAGAGTGTGAGAATGTAAATGTTATAGAATGTTTTAAAAATTTTATTTTAGCACTATAATCACGAATAGTACGCGTCATTGATGTAACGACGTATATATAATTTATCCTATACCGAATACCTCAATTCACTTAATGTATTTTTACATCACGAATTTAGACAAAAATACAAACACCACTACCACATTTCCACCATCACATTTTGGTAAACTCTGTTCTTTTCTAAATACCACTTCCTTTTATTATGTGTCACTTAAGGCTTCGTGTTTAACATATATAACCAAGATAAAGCAACAAATATACCTCCTGCATCCACTTTACTTATTTATTTTCTATTTATTCTCTTCGTACATGAAATATAAAAATAACTACTACTCGTCTGCAGAGAAATTGCATCTCATAAATTCACTGAATCAGATTTATTCAATTACTGAAAGATATATAGTCAGCAATAATTAGTTGAAAGCTTGTTGTCCTGCCGGCGTAGAATGAGAGAAAATGTTATTAATTTGGGAGAGGGAAGCAAGAGGGGGAAGCATCTGCGGTGTGAGTCTCACTTTCATAAGACCATACATTGTGATACATTGTAAAAGTGCAAAGTAAAGTATAGCAAATGTAGCAAACCCATTGCCCGCATTTTTTGAATGTCTCTCACACAAATATTGTAGTCAATCATGGTATTTTAACCCATTCGCAAAACTTAGATTTTAAAATACTACTCTTACGTCTACTACTACTCATACTATTAAATTGGTTGAGCATCTTTTTGTACTCCGGGCATAGCGAATGGGAATGCAAGCTTGGGCTTTCGTTACGCTTGTATTCAATAGAGGTGAGTTTTCTTGAATTGCAGGAATGATATCCTATTATTTACTCTAAGATATGAATAAATGTTGTATATTATTTATTCTGTGAGTAAAATATAAACGCTAAAAATCATTTGATAGGGTATATAGAAAATTTACAACAGACGAAAGTTTCACCAAAGTAAATTAGAATACTCGGAAAACGACCTAATTATTTTCATCGCATGACTCGTAATTGAAATCTCTAATTATTCTATGAATACTCCAAAATCTAATTGTAATATGGTCGATCTTAAATTAAAACTACCGGGAAGTAATATGATGCAAAATTATTCAAACAAACCACACGATAAAACCGTGACGCAAACTTTCGTATTCGGCAATGTTCATGTTTCTTTGGCTGTCGTTCTGCTCCCGCAAGATGCAATGTGGCTTGCTTATTAAACTGTTGTGGTTGTGTACGACGTCGAAGTTTTCGTTCATGGAGACTATGATATTAATTGCTAACACTGTTTCAAACATTTGATGACCGATAATATGTTCATTTATCCGATTTTAAAACTTGTTTACACTCGTAAATTAGTAAACAATTTAAATCTGTATATAGCAAGCCGGGCATTTTTTCGTCCAGTACGCAACGCGATGATTAAAATATTAATTCAATTTGTCTAACAAATGGTGAATTTTTCATTTGTCTGACTATTTTTAGCAGGAACCTGGAAACTTTTCCTTTCAAACGGTCATTCACTTATTGGTATTGGTTTAGTAATAAGGAAGAAAAGCCCCGATCACCAAAAAAGCATGTTTTAAAATAATACATAGAGGATTCTATGCAACGTAGGATCTTGGGATTTAAGTCAAGGAAACAAGAAAAATGCAATCACAATATGAACTAAGAAATGATGGAAAGAGAACACTGGAACGTTACAAGCAAAAAAGGCATAGATAAAGAAGAGAATTCATTATAGAAAGTGATTAATTTTTTATTTTAGACTATGTAAATGTACTCATGTATATGATTATGTAAAATCTAATATCTTTCATCTAAAAATCCAGTATCCAAATACCGTAACAAATAGTTACAAAATCAGTCGGATGCGTGCACTGAAGCCCGCAAGAAGTATTATTACTTAATAATTTCCGGGTTCATATACGTTAGTTTAGTGCCTAATAAAAACAGAAATAATTCACAAAAACATGCCATGGATCGTTTTCGCGGCGGTACCGAGATCAATAGTGATATTGATCAGAGAAACCATCCAGCAAATACAATTTGCGGGTTCAAGACCTTCCTGCGCCGGTCTTTCCTTCTATTTCCTTCATAACTTCGTTAATCGTCTGCCATACGATTCTCATCGGTGTTAAAAAAAGAGAACAACGAAAATTCGAAGACGAACCTCCTTTGATGTTTAATTCAGATTAAATTAGGTATAAAAAACTTTGTTAGCAATCGGAATTCAATATAGAGTACAGGTTAAGGGCGTATTAGAATCGAATATATAGGTAGAGAATTATTGAAATTGGTTTAATTAATCGATAAATGCAAATCTGAAATTCTAAAGTAAATTGTCTTTATAATAGTGGTCGGTAATATCTTCTACTCACTCTAATAAGAATAAAATTGCCGAAAATTTTTCTGCACCAAAATCAGCGTACACGAGTAAAAGAAGGACAAAGCATATAGTGTTTCGAAACGCAATTAATAATTAGATTCGAATTCTTCGGAAGTGAAAATACGCGGTGAAAATATCCGGTACAAACAGGGTATTTAACGCATAGAAAAAATTGACATCCTTAAATTCTGGGGGACTCTCCATAGTATTTTAAGCGAGTTGCAAATGATAAGGCAGCCATATTCCCAATGAATGGTTATGGACAGATTAAAGGAGGAAAAAGAATATTACTAAATGTAATATTTTCCGTGTATCTTTACGAAAATGAGAAGGAATTTCAGCATAGACTGGAAGGTCAGTGAAAACAAGTGTATTTCAGTTGCTAATCTTGACAGTGAAAGCAAAGGAGAGCCGTCCTTGGGATGATAACTAAGTCGCTTTCTTACATCATCGATGTACACCTCATTATCCTCTCATTTTCATTGTAAGTAAACAAAGGCGAAAAGGAAAGTGCCTCGTGTCTAAGAGGAAATGAATGAGGGGGGAAATGACTGCTAGGGTATACAAAAAGCGAACAGAAGAAACGAAAAGAAAGTCCGAATAACGCCGAAACAGTTTCGCGTATAAAAATCGTACTTGCGAATATCCGAGAAATAGTAAGTTTCCTTTTCTAATGATAACCGTCTCTTATATATTTATGCATTTAAAATTTGCTATACTTATCCATCTTTATATTTTAGGGATGATCGACTCAAGAGTGCAACAATACAAAAGGGTCCTCTTTTAAGTTTTTCACATGATTTTAGTCACAAATAAAATTCGACCAAAATCAGGAGAGGATCAGTTTGAATAAGAAAGCTATGCAGGTACTGATTAATGAGAAAATGAGTGGAGCTTTCTCTCATATATATCATAAATCTACAGTTGTTGGTACGAAATTGAAGAATAAATGAAAAAGAATGGATGAATAATGCTATATTCTCCCTGCTATAAGAGAGAGACAAGGCATTTAAAAAATGGAAGAGGAACCCCAAAAATAATAATTATAAGTGTGCCTACAAAAAATTAAGAAATAAAGCAGTGGAGGTAATTAGGAAGGCAAAAAGTGAATATCATCACAAAACAATCTCTAAAATAAAGGATAATAAAACCCTTTAGATGGTGGTTTATAATATTACTGGTAAAACAACGAATTATACAAATGATGATTTGATTGCTAGAAAATTAAATTGTAATTTAAATGATAACAATATATGTGATAAATTTCTAGAGCAATTCTCAGCCAGAGTAGAAAGTATAATAAGTCATTCAACAGAGAAGTTAAGTGAATATGCTTCTCATTCCGTTAAGATGTCCATGGTATTACATCAACCAAATGAAGAAATGGTTTACAAAATTAGAAAAAAATTAGAAAATAAGGACCCAGGACTTGATGGTGTTCGAATAAGAGACCTCCAAGCAAATACATTACTGCTGCCTATCATTAGTGCATTAATTTCACACAGTCTAAGAAATCTATTGTACCTGATTGACTGAAGAAAGCTATAGTTAGGCCCATACATAAGAAGGGCTCATACAGTGACTTTAATAACTATAGGCCAATATCTATGCTACCATCTCTCAGCAAAGTTTTAGAAAAATATGTAGTCAATTGTTTATGTCAATATTTAGATAAGATGGATGTAATTTCAAAACACCAATTTGGCATTCGAGAAAATATGGGAATTAAAGATGCCTTGGAGAGATTGGTGATATAATAAACAAAAATCTAAAATTAAATAATGAAATTATAAATACTTTTATTGACTTCAAAAAAGCTTTTGATAAAGTTAACCATATTAAACTACTGAAAGTGCTGCACAGTATTGGTATCAGAGGATCTATACTAAATTGGTTTTAAAGTTACCTAAAAAACCACAAAATGAAAGTTAAATTTAAAAACTCAATTAACAACAAACAGCTGGTGAAATGTGGAGTACCACAGGGCTCTATACTTGGGCCAGTGCTATTTATAATCTATATTAATAGCATCTTTGAGAATGTCAAATGCTGTGAAACTTTACTTTATGCTGATAATGCGGTATTAATAGCATCTCATATGAACATTGATGTTGCCTTTTCACATATGCAACAAGACCTCAACAGGATATCACTATGGACACATGACAAGGACCTTGTCATCAACCACAACAAATCTAAATGCATGCAGATAGTTAATAAGTTGAGCAAGCTAAAGCAATTTAATCTAAAGTTGCATAAACATAACTGTTTGCATAGGAACTGGATCAGACCATTTCAGGATCATTTCTGTAATTGCCAGAAAATGGATCAGGTAACAGCCTACACATACTTAGGAGTCATAATAGACCAAAATTTTAATTTTAAAGAGCGTATGGGTAAAGTATGTAGTAAACTGAGAGAATTTTCATATCAGCTGTACCACATCAAAGACAGTGTGCCTATAAAAATAAGGAAAATTATTTATTTTGCTTTTTTGGAATCTATACTTCAATATGGACTCACTATTTGGGGGTATATGGCTAAAACATACAAAACTAATCTATACTCACTGCAAAATAGAATCATCAGATTGGTGGGTGAAAATTTTAATGATAGTAAAAAACATGTTGACATGAAAGATTTGTATAAGACTCTATATATACTTCCTATAGAAGATTCTTTTACTTTTTTATAACTTCCTTTACTTTTTTATATCACTGTATTGGAGAACTACTTTAACAATTCCCATAAGACCGAGAAAGTCAAGTACCACCAGGTGGCAACTAGGAGAAATTTCTATCATGTACCCAGGTATTAAAACCGACATGGTTCCAAAACATTAAATATTGTAATTCCCAGATTATTTAATAGTTTGCCAGAGAACTTTGAGAACCTAAAAACAATGTCAAAGGTAAGGAGGGACCTGAAAAATTATTTGTTAAGCTGATCAAATAGAGTAAAATACACCAACTATTTCTGAACTACGTGAGAACCCCCTGATGAGCCATACATGGCTCAGGAGGACTCGAATGTTTATATCCATGTATAGCAAGATTAACTATTATAAAAATATAAGCCAAATACTGTTGTATATATTATTATATGTACTAATATTGCATATTAGCATAATAATACAATATATGAATATGCCTATATTGTATCTGATATTATTACATGTAGTAATATTGTATGCTTGTAATGTAACTAATATATAAACTTCATCAGTACAAAAAAATGTCGTCAAACGTCATTAGAGATCAAAAGAAAATTACTAAAATATTGATAAAAGTTCCCGAAGTTTCATGAAATTGAAGACGAAAACGTAGTGAACGGTTAGAATGCTTTCGAAATTCGATGCTAAATCTTTGGCTCTGAAGCTTTGTGTTCCAAAGTTTATTTATAAAATTTATAGTGTAGTGTCGTACTACAGTAGAGTTCTCCTAAATAACAACAGCAAGAGATTGGGAACCGGTTAACGCGCAGTCCAGTTTACCAATCTTAAAATATCGCAGTAACCGAATTTCGTATTCAGCGAATCACTTGATAAAGCGATTTGATCGCTTTAAGTAGGAATATTTAAGATGGTTATTAATTGTATCTTAATAATAAGAGGATCGTACGTTGATATTCATGAAATTTATTTGAAATACTGACGATAAAATAATTGAGAAATGATGAAAGAAATTAAATGATATTAAAATTACCTGGTGATTAAAATATCACATATAATACCTTTTTTAGGTCTAAAGAGAAAACAGTAAAAATTAATAAATTTTAGTAAATAAATAATTTAGAAATATTTTCCTCGTTGCTGGTAAACCATTTGTAGGTTAATCGTTCTTAATCAGTTCGTCTTCTACGAATTATAGTATGTATATATAAGTTATAGGAGACAGAAGAGACCATTACAACGATTCCTTTTCTCCGAAGTAAGGTCAAACATAATTCACCATACTCAGATTTTCTGAATTTAATATAAGGGACACAGATAAGAGATTATTATTTGTTAAACCAATTATTTTAATTGTTCTTGAACAACTCACCACTTGTTGTTCTTCGGTTATGCTTGACCTCTTCAGTGCCCTTCCACGATCACACAGGAGACATTACCAAGGAACTGAAGTGCCGAGAAAGTAAGGATGTCACAATCTGCAAAAATAGAAAAACCAAATTAATTGATAGGAAATTAGCGAATATAATCTGGGATACATTGTATCGTGCATTTATAAGAGTGTCGCCAATGATGATGATTCAAATTTAGTTTTTAGCTAGCAATTAGGATATTGGCAATTACATAATAAAAATCTCACTCCATACAGTAAATATTATAGCAGAATTTTTTATATTTTATTCCATTGATCCTTATGCACGGAGGGTATAAAGAAAAATGATAATACTTCTAATACACACTCTAAAAAGCACAAGGAAAAATGGCTCTAGCTTGAATTAATAAGAACAAATAAGATAAGAACTGAAATCGTTCAGAATCAAGGAAATAGTAATGCAAAAAAATTTGAATTAATTTAGTAGTAGTGATATAAGAATAAGTGGACAAATTAAAAGAGTCATCAATAAAAATAAGAATTCTTTAGAGGAAGAGGTAAAAATTTAATTATGACTTATTTAAAAGTTGTCATAAATATCGAATGCACCTATATACAAGTATGCATTCCGAAATCAGTGAACTGAATGTGCTAAATCCAACGAGAAGTGTTAGTAAAATATCCGGAATTCAAAGCTGCTTACGCAGTTCAAAATGAAAAAAGAAAAAATCACAAAAGCATTCCGTAGATCATTGCACGGTGGTACCGAGATCGACGGAGGCGTTCATCAGAGGAACCGCCCCCGCAAGTAGGAGTTCCGGGTTCAAGAACTTCTTCCACCGGTCTTTCTTTCTATTTCTTTCTTAACTACGAAAATAATCTCCCATGTCATCTCTCACCGCATTGGTCATAAAGAAGGAGAAAACGAAAAGAAAATGAAAGACTGCTATCCCATGATGTCAAATTCTGTTTACATTACATATCTAATTTAACTGAGCTCCCAATCGAAACTAAATATAGAATACGGAATATGAATTCTGGCCATATTCGAAACGAATATCTAGGTAAAAGAACATTGAAATTGCTTTGTTTAATTAATAAATTCAAGTAAATCTGATTTTTAAAAGTAGATTTCCGTTATGATAGAGGTGAGCATTATCTTCTAGATACTCTGGTGAGAGTATTGCCGATTATCGTTCTGCAGCTAGATGCTGCGAATATCTAAAGAGTAAAAGTTGTACCGGAAAAGATTCGAATCATTATTTGGGACATTCGTCAGATAACGTTTTCAGAAGTTAATAGTCGTTGATCAATTTATTTAAAATCAATCTTGGACAATGACAGGTAAATAAATTGACGCATGTAACTGGAAAACATCGGACAATCGAAGATGGTAAGCCACCAGTTAAGAGATGAATCATCAGTACTCATATATAATCATAAAAATATTACGTAACGAAAAAAATTCCACTAACGGCTGTCACATAATTAACAATTAACAACTAACAACATGAATAATTGTCTTTAAACTTAGAAGTAACTTAAATACTATTCAGTTATTTTACTTACCGAAACCAAAGAAATTCTGGAAGTTTACTCGGAAAATTCTTCGATACGTCTTCACAAGGCGTTTTTTCTAAATCAACTAAAGATTTATTTTCGAAAATCAACGGTTCAATGAAACGGTGAGATCTGATTGGTCGCCGCTATTACTTTTCCGGCCATCCCCCCTCTTGTCTTCCTACCGGAGAAACTTGTAATTTCTTTCATAACTAATGATTACTATTAAACTATTTTTTTATTAATATAATTATAATTAAATTAAATTTGAAATTAATTGGAATAATTACGTTCTTCTAAAATGTTGTACTTAATAACGACGTAAAATATGTGATATTTAAGTGTGAAGTAATTATGACGTAAGCTGAACAAATGGTATGAGAAGATGTAAGAATTTTTAATTCTTCCTACCTATAATAGGAGTCAGTTCTTTATGACGTAATTATGACGTATTTTCAACGAATGGTATGCGGAAAACAAAGATATGTAATTATTAGATTTGTGAAACGACGCTACGGAATTCATAAGTAATTAACGCAATAACGAAGTGTATTTAATATATGAAAATTATTATGCATTTTTAAATATTTATAATATCCTTCTCTTATGATAAACATAAAAGATGATAACATTTATACCAATGGAATTCAAATTGTTATATTTTAACTAATTTAGCAGTATTTATGATAAACCAAGATTTTAAAATTGTTTATTCCAAGTCATTTCACAGAATACTGCAAACATACGGCAGTTAATATTTATTATATTTTTCTGATCGAAATCTTTCTTTCTCTATCTTTCATACACATGTTGATTAAAAATTTATCTTGTATTATGAAAGTAGCAATAAAAGTATTTCTATCGAGCGGAAATCTACATTTACAACCAAGATGAAAAGGAATGACTAAATATTATTAGTAATTTAGAGAGATGAAGCGGCGGCAGAGGGAAATGAATATAAGAGATTGTATTTCGAGATGATTCAGAGAAATCGATTCGGTGTTAACGTTGTATTGTATTACTATGCATGCTCATTATTAAAGGTTTGTACCTGATATCTAAGTTTCTAAATAAAGAGAATAAGTTGCAATTTTAATTCCCTAAATGTTTTTCTAAACACTATTCGTCATGTTACTATTAACACGTCATACGATTGGCTTTCAATAAACATTCCCAGGATTATTGAAGTAAAATTTTAACCATTGGAAATTCACCTGGTTATTACTCATTACTTTCGGAAGATTGCGATTGAATACATAAATAAAATCTAACTCACCTTCATATATTCGTAAAGCTGTCGCTAATTTTCTATCTGCGAAAAAGTTCCATTTTCCCGGCGAAGAAACTCCTCCACACTTCTTAGAGACCTTCAATAGACATATAAGCTTCTCCCGTACAAACGATTTCAAAGATGGGGAAAGGTAATGTCGTGTTACAGTCGCCATTATATGTGATCCATACTTGAAAATGAAGTGCACTACAGACAACGTAATCCTTCGATTTCCTCTCACACTTTTTTCAAGGAAATCACTGAATGAAAGACTGAATTCACACTTCACGAACTGCACCATTTCACTCTTCGTTATATTCGAAATTCGCAAGAAAAAAGGAGTGTCACCATCTTGAACACAGTCCATTTAGCTAGACAAAGAACTGAAGTATGTAGGAAGGTCACATGGCGTGAAGAGGTAGTTTCGTTCGTCACAATTTTCTATACCATGATTCTTTTTGAAAACGCGGAAACACGTGAAGACTTCGTGTCAACTTCAAGAAGAGATAACTCATGCTACTATGAACTTCAAATCTTAATTATTTCTCATCGGTAAGTTGTTTTAGAAGTCTTGGGACAGTATAAAGTAACGGAAAATCGATCGCAGTATGTGTCGCCTGTGCTGTGAGTGTATGCGGAATATTATGATAGGTTTGTTAGTGCATTTAGAAACTCAGCCTTACGATGTGTGATTTTTCGAAAAGTACGTCAAATATAGCAGTCGGTTGAATAATATTTCTTTATTTGCAGTTCTTATGAAGGCAGGTGTTGACACGAATCAGCACTATTTCTGCGAAATTCTGTCAGTAACTCAATAGTGTTGAGATGCAATCGCAGCCAAAATGGATGGATATTTGGTTGGAGACTAATGAATACGACGCTCTACTTGTATTCTTACATATGAAGCCGGTCTTGCATAGGATAGGAAAGTAAGATTACTCCAACAAGGAGATATACGTGTGTTGTATTTTATTTCTCTTGCAATCTCTGTTGGGTAAAGCGGTATTCATTATGGCTTAGAGAAAAAAGCAAGAAAAGGCTACCTCATCCCTCATGTCTCTTGTTAAGCCTCATTTCTGGTGGATGTTCTAAAGTATTTTAACAAATGAAGTTACAGAGGGATGTCAATTCCATTCATTCAGCAATAGGTCGATAGAAATGTGGAATCAAAAGATTTAGAAATAAAAATTCATTCTTCTGTGCCTTTAAAATTTGCTTACAATTATATAAATAACGATTTGCATTTGAATACTAATTTGACTTTTGAATTAACCAAATTATTCACAATTAAATCCATACACTGACCATTACCTTACCTTACCCAACTCAGATAGGAAGTGAAATAGAACTTAATACTCTTAGATCTCTTTGTTAGAATAATCATACTAACCTTTACATACTATAAAATACAAGCTTAATACGTGGAAAAACACGAAGAACACCGTGGTCATCAATCTTCGACCATTAATCCATCCAATTTGGTTGCAGTGGCATACACCGATCTTTAGGCTTTCTTTTTAATACACACACCTTTGTCATGATATTTTATGTACACTTACACGTGCTAAAGATTCTGCGATTGTCTTTCTTCCAGATAACCCTGTCCCAAAAAATAACTTGTCGTCGACAAAATACTAAGATTTAAAGTTCTTAGAAGCATAAGCAATCTCCCTTTGGGAATATCATGAGGTCTTCACGTGTTATCGCGGGTTTGAAATAGAATCATGGTATAGAAAATTGTGACGAACGAAACTTGCTCTTCTCGCCATGTGACCTTAGTGCATACTTCAGTCCTTTGTTTAGCTAAATCGACTGTGTTCAAGATGGTGACATATTTTTTCCTGTGAATTTCAAATATAACGAAGAGTGAATTGGTGCAGTTCGTGCAGTGTTAATTCAGCCTTATATTCAGTGATTTCCTTGAAAAAAGTGTGAATGGGAATCGAAAAATTACTGCCTGTAGTGCATTACTGTTATTGAGTGTGGAGCACCTGTAATAGCGACGATATCACAAAGTTATTCTTCACCGCCATTGAAATAGTTTGTACAGGAGGAGATAATGTCTCAAGAATGCCATATGGAGGTGTGGTGAAGCTCTAAAAGGAGATTTCTTGGAAGTAGGTTGATAAGCGTCTGTTTCATGAGCATATTAAGGTAAGCTAGAAAATATTCGTGTACCGACAAAATATTCAATGTATAATGAGAAACGATCTGGATAGTTTCCAAAGGTTAGATATTAATTTCAATATTTCTGGGAAAATTCGTTAAAAGACGTATGTATAACGTGCTTGCAGGCCCAATGAATAGCGTTTAGCTTATAATTTATGGAATTAAATAGTGGTAAATCATTCACTTTATTTGCAAGCTTAGACATCAGTTTCAAAACTTTAATAATAAATACGCAGATATGTGCAAATAAAATACGTTAACACCAAAATGAAATCTCTGGATTCTCTCGAAATCATATGTGTATACGTTTTCCTCTGCCGCCAACTCATTTCTTTCTTCATCTTCAAGCCTTTCTTTTCCATTCGGACAGTCAATTTGTTATTTGGTGAATAGCAAAAAATTCATCGCCTTGCCTACTTTCATAATATTCGATAAATGTTTAATCAGAATACGAGTAAAAGAAATTCAAAGGTAGACAGATTTCGATAAAGAGACAAAGTTAATTAATAGTTAAAGTAAATTAATCTCAAATGCCGTTTCCTTGAAATATTCTTTAACATTATTAAGGTTAAAAAATGGTTAAATCATGCTTAATCGTACTTACTATGTCATTAGTAAAACTATAACAATTTTAATTTCACCGGCATTTATAAAATCTCATTAACTGTTACGTGTATCAAATGAGAAAGAAAATATTAATATAAAATAACACACTATAATATTTAAAGGTATTAATAACACGTAGTTATTGCATCAATTATTTGTGAATTTTATGGTGTATTTTCACATATGGAAGAATTCAAATTTCTTTCGACTTCGAATACCATGTGTTCAGCTTACGTCATAATTACGTCACACTAAAGTATCTCATATTTTACGTCGTGATTATGTGCAAAATTTTAGAAGAAAATAATTTTACTAATAATTTTAAATTTAACTTAAATTTTCTTTGCATTGATAAAAATTTTATTTAATGCTAATTAATAATTTAAAAAATAACTACAAATTTCTCCGCTAGGAGGAAAAGAGGGGGATCAACGGAAAAAGTAACAGCGGCGACCAATCAGATCTCACCGTTGTTTTTGAACCGTTGATTTCCGATGATAAATCTTTAGTTAATTTAGAAAAATCGCCTTGTGAAGACGCATTGAAGAATTTTCCGAGAAAACCGTTAAATTTCGAATTTTTTAAATTTCAGTAGATTCAAATTTTACTAATCGTTAAGTATATTTTAAGTTTAACGTAATAAACGAGGAATTCTTAACCCATTACTTGAATTCTAATTAAATTAATCGATTGCAAGACATTTTCCGACCTCAAGATGACCCTTGGACTGCTGTAGATTTGGTAAGTACCATATTAACCTAATTTAAAATACTTGAAATAATTCAGTATTTCAACGCAATCGTTGATATCATTGTTTGGTGCTATTTATATATGTAACTGTAATCAGAGGTTATTTTTATTCCTTAAAATTGGTATAAGTATATCGCAGTGGATATATTTATTCGTTAAGTATGATTTTTTTTTCTCGGTAGCTGCGAATCATATTTCTGGATTACTTATTATGTATATGATAATCTAATATTAATATTCAGCAATGATTTCCGTTCCAGTTAAGTTTAATCATATGCAATTTCTGAACCATGATAATATTTTAGTTATGCAACCCCGAGTCTTTAAGTTGTGAATACGCCATCTGAAGATAATCTAGAATATTGCTCTGAGACTTTTTCGCGAATGGTTTTAAGGTTCAATTATTGACGTTTAAGATTAATAGAGTAATAATAGAGTTTTCGATATATTTTTCTGCTTATGACCTTTTCCTACAATACTTATGTATAGTAGTATTTATGTAGAAATTAAGCTTGAATTTAAATTAATTTTGGGATTAGTTGTTAATTAATTCAATTCCATGATTACCTTTTCTTATATTAGACTCCAGTTTTAGCAGATTCAGCAATTTAGATCTAATTATGATTAGGAATTAAATGAAATTAATATTCGTTCATTACGTCTTATTATTCTGTGAAACACCGCTATCACAGTTCCTGAAATACATCAATATGAACCTGCGCCATACAGTGAAAAACTATTAAACTACTTTCCAGTAGAGTTTATTGCGTGAGTAAAGTTCAGCAACATTTTGAGATTATTGGTTGGTTATTGAACCGAATGTGAAACAGATGAAGCATTTGAATTTGAAAACGGAAGTTCGCAATTCCAAAAACTGCTTTTAGTATTCTAATCCCTTTTTTAATAACTGATTCACACATAAATGGCAACTGATTTTCGAAATTTATGTACTCCCTAAATTTAACTCTCACAGAAGGAGTTTATTTTTAACCGATGGCTATCAATTAAGTAAAAAGCTCTCATAAATAATATTCGACATTACAGATATTCTTCCTCGATATTAATTAAGGGTAATGGTCACGGTAGAATTCAGTAATGAACGATAACCTAAACGGTATTTGGGTACTGATTTACAAAATTGAATAAACTATTCATTATTTTTTAAAAAATTACTCTTTTGATTTACTGATCGGTCCCTATTTATTCATCATATATTTTTAGATCAAGTTTCAATTCTCATTTCAGTTAAAAATTTTCAACAACTGTTCCATGTATTACAATTATCACTACATTTTGTTTGTGTTTTAGTAAAAGTTTTTCGACTATTAACCATTTGAAACAATATTTTCAATATCTTTTGTCATATTAATGAGATGAAATAGGATTTTTTTACTATGATCGTGACCAAGATCCTAATTTCAATAATCATTGGCAACTACTTACTCTTATAATTGTACAATACATTATTAACCCAAATTATGTTTACTATTCACCAATGAATTAATTACTGTTTCAATCTTTGCAGATTGTTTCCTGCTTCATTTCCGGCAGTTTTTTCATCTGCGAGATACTCCTATAGGATCGTGGAAGGGCATTGATGACCGGAGAACAACAATAGGTGAGTTTCTGAATAAAAGTTAAAAATCAATAATTAATTTAACATTAAATTATCTCTATTCTGTGTTCATAATATTAAATTCATAAATCTTGGTACGATAGATGACAATTGACCGTAAGTTGGATGAAACGAAGCATTGAATTGGTCTCTTCTCTCTCCTCTAACTTGCAACGGATATTTATCAGTAGAAGGATAACCGATTCAAAAGGGTGACGTTTACGCTGAAAATGGTTTTCTTACAACAAAGAAAAGGTTTAAGAATTATTTACTATGATTCAATAATTTTTACAGAGTTGTCACTAGACCAAGAAACGGCATAACAATCTGTTTGCATTCAACAAGTAATTTATCACTTCGTATTGGAATGGCTTATATTTTTTTTTTAATTTTCAAATTATGTTTTAGTCATCATTTAAGATCTCAGTTTTCCAAACTCATTTATTGAATGTTAACGTACGATCTTCTTCATTATGAAAAGCATTAAGTTTTCCTATTTAAAGGATGCAACCTGCGTTATCAAGTTATTCGGCGAATATAAAATGCGGTCACCGCGAGCCATTTACATTGATCTTCTACTTATAGTTATTTATTGATCACTAGATTACATGTTACCAAATTTCCGTATTCTTGTTTCTTATTATTAAGGGGACCGCTATTGTACCCACACATTCTGCTAATTGTATAAATAAAGACTTCAATCTTTGTATTATCTGCAGTAGCAATAATAAGTGAAAACTAATCGGAAAGCTCACCATATTTAGTCTTCAATTTCGTCAACGACATCGTAATTATTTCAAGGACAGGTGGCTTTCGGTTGCTTTCAATGTTAAAATATTACCGGCAGAAATGGCCTTGTTTTCAGTGCCCACTTAGTCTCTACTGGAGTCCAAATTTCTTCTCAGTATCACAAAAAACAGTTAAACAATATAATTACTATTACCCTAGATTCTCCTCCAGTATGTATATCAACCATTTATTGGGTTTTAATCTTATATCTCTCACTTATCATTCACCAAATCCAAAATATGATTCAGAGAGACCGCAAATCAACATTTAATGATGTGAAGGTTTTTACGCCTAAATTTGTCAGGTTTATACAGGTTTTTACCCTTGTTTCTGCTTTGATTAGAATTTGAATCAAAGTAACTAATATTTCATTCGATGCACGATTTTATTTGTCCGTTTGTATGTACCTCGTAAAATTCATAACGATACTTTGTTTTTTCTTTGTCTTTTCAATATCATTGTCATCCAATGTACACATTATCAAATATACGAGGAAGATATTTAGATTAGATATTTTCTCAAAAATCGGTTGGGTATTTTTAGTAAACTATTTTGGTTAGTTGCATGATTACATTAACTCTGCTACACAAGTTTCATGACTTAGTATGAGATTGAGAGCATACTTTTGTTGAGACTAAATACCTTTCTCACACAAATGATCATTAGCGAATCTCAAAGCAAACTTAGTAAAAATAAATTATAACGAAGACAAAATTTTTTCTTAACGACTCACACATCATTATCTAATCCTTTCATATAATGTGTGTTGGTATATCTAAGCCTTGTGTGGGAAAGTCAGGAATTCGGGCTGTAACCATTAAATAAACATACCCTTGATGGTCACATCAAGACCATTGAAATGCCATTCCCCATATTCGTAACGCTGATATTCTAGCTTTATGTTAGAGCGGTTTTATTTGAAATATCGAAAAACGAAACAAGAAAGGATGAACTCAAACGTGAATTAATTACACTTAAACCCGCATTCGATTTGAATTTTTGCAGTTGTTGATTTGGTATTAATTGGTAATGTAGGCAGCTTTGCGATCCGTCAGATTCAGAGGGAATGGAATCGCGCACCACAGTTTAGTTTGTATTGAACTGTGTGAATTTCTAATTGGTGTCAAAAGTTAAAACGTGTACCCATTTGCAAATGTAAATAAAAATTGAATGCATTCGTTTGCATATAAGGTGAACTTTATTCATTAATGAATTTGTTCTCTTTTTCCACAGGAAAATTCAGTCGAATTCAGTGCATCATCAATTCGTGAATGTGACGTAAGTACTCAGTTTCTTTTCTTTTCAAATTATTAAAGCCTTGAATTACACCATCAAACAAATCTTTATTAAAGAGGATAGCAAGTAGTGCTCCGTTAATAGTAGATACCTTTTATAAATACCCTTAACCGATAGTTTTAGAGCTCTGTTTTAAGTATCTCTGCATTACATAAGAAGGCAGTAATTTAACCATCAATAATTATTAATCATTTTTACGTTCTTCTTCTATAACTCTCAATGATGCTTTATTAAGGCAAGATCAAAATTAAATCTTAAAATGAATTTGTCAACATTGGCATTAGTTAAGAAATGCACAACATTTGTACTAACCACCTGCTCTGTAGGGGGCGTGGGGAAGGATTGTTGGAAAAGAGTATATTATGATTATTATTTAGCATCTCAGATTTTACATGGCGAGATATTTATGCTCAAACGTTAAATGTTCTTTCCTGTGTCTGCGGGGCTATGCTGGACTCTGCCGCGCTATAAAACCCGTTACATTCCTTGAATTTTAACTGAACATACTCAGTTTTTCTGATCTGTCATTCATATATATTATGTCTCATGTATTATGATGTATTCGTGATATTATGTCCTTACTTCATCCTTAGAACTGCCAGCGAAAGGTGTCCTCTATTTTGTAACGTCAAATGAGCAAGGACTCATTTGAGTGCAAAGACTATTGCAAATTTAACGATTATGATCTATTATTAGAATAATGAATCGTTTTTATCAACAGTTTCCATCAAATGCCTTTACCCAACAGCGAAATTGAAAGCTTCTTCGGAAAATCTGGGATTATCCTAGTCTGTGAGATTTTATAAAGTTTTATGCCGTATAATTTTTTAACGAAGGCTAAACAAGGATAACGGAAAATCCTTTTACGATTTAATGGTATTTTCAACTTGAAGTTGAAGGCCAATTGTTTTGAACGGTCGGATACCTGTCCTCTATTTTTAAACGATGAACGTACCCCGAATGTTTCGAACGAATCCGTTTCCTCAAATAACGGCGATTCCTTGTTGGATGTTTATAATATAAAATAAAATTTCTGAAACTAAACGTTCATGTTATGAAATTTATTCATGTTTTTCTAGCAAAAGTGCAATACTAATAGTAATTAACGTAAGAGTTATCTCATTAATTTTACCCAACCGAAGCTATAGTCAAAATATCGGCTGAAGTTTTTCCTAATAGAGGAATCAGTTAGCTGGCGACGGATTCATATTTAAGCTACATTTATGCTTACCTTGAAAGTCTGACTCGAAAGGCAAACAAGGAATATCTCATCCACCGAGGCATACCCTTTCCAATCGATCTTAATTTCTTTCATTGCCGTCACTTCCAAGAGTGCCGCGTCCTTCTCTTTGGGGACGCTGAGCAATTTTTATCACCTCTCTTCCCGTACGGTTTGTTTGCAACCCGTCTGGCATTGCCATTTTTTATTCACAGTTGAGTTTACCTTCCCTTTGCTTGGGTTTTCAGAACCTCTTGGACCATTTCTTCAGCAGTTTTTGTGTGCGAAACAAGTCTTGTCTACGGTTGAATAATAGGACTAAATTTTTTCCAAAATATTTCACTCAACCCGTAGTGTCTGTAGAAAAATTATTGAGGAACTGAATCGCTTAGGTAATCAATTTCCTCGGTCCGACCGATGTTGATTTCTCAGATATGCGTTGGGTAACTACCAAGCCAATTTTGATAATGAGGAGTCATTCGATTTGAACATACCAGGCGAGGTAATTATACCCTACTATTCAAATACAACAGTTTAAAGTCGCATTTGTATTCAAATTAGTAGCTGCCTTAGCAGACCTGGGCGCCATCACATGCTTATTTACATATTAGACACCGATGTTTGTAAAGTTGGTGAAAGAATTAAGGGAGGGATGGTGCTTTTAATTTGGGTGATTATCTTAATTTCTTTTGTTGGCATAAGCATAAAAGATATTCAACCTCTTTACTGGATAATTTAGATTACATTGGTTTTTTATTATGCGGAGGCCTGCCTGGATATCTCTTCAAAGTAACCTCATAAGACATTTTAACATTCTACAAAAATTAATAAGCCGAAAAAGCGTAAGATGAGAGATTATTAAATCTTAGTTTGACGAAGAAGAAAAGTGAAGTTTCTATCATGCCCACAGAGCACGGGTTAAGTAGCCACGGAATATTTTAATAAATTTTAATACCCAGTTCAAAATGGTTTCAGAGAACGTAATATTTTTTCAATCAATAAGAATACAAAGTGAATTAGAAAAGGGAAAAATGGAATCGTAATATATGTATAAATAAAATTTGTAATCATTACTCAAAAACTTGGACCACTTAGACCCTTGGGCTGGACAGCCAATAAGATTAACGCATTCGTCTTTGACTAAAGTGTTCTTAGATTCGATTCCCTGTAGGGGCATACGTATATAAAAGGTGCACTAATACTTACAGCGGTCTAAGTACAATTAATAACTTACAGCGGTCTAAGCCTCATCATAAAAAGTAACATTAGATTATAACAACAGAAAATGTAAAATTATAATAATATCATAGATAATACATTGATATATTTAAAATATTTTTAGAAAGAATTAAGGTTTTCAGAATGATATGGAGGAAATTATTTTTAGGTTATTAGCCGGGTTAATTTTCGGTAAGTTTGGGCTATTGATTCACTAGCCATAACGGCGATTTCCCAAGATGATTTTCTCCAGATTTATATATTTATATTAGATATGCTATAAATATTAGAAAATATGGAAGTTAGATAATGAAATGATGAGGTAGGAATAAAACTTTGCTGAGAAAGCTGCACGAAGAAGACATAACGTGATTTTAACATTTGAACCTGATGTATGCAGGATAAAGATATTCAGAACTAGATTATCTGTCGAAAATAAATTATCTGAATAATTTGAAAAAATAATGCCTGGGATGTGTATGAACAGCAACGTTCCATGATCTTGAGCCTTGAAGAATTGCATGAGATATTCTTAGAAGCATGAATTTATCTTATCATTGAAAATCTTTCGGATTCGTAAATAGAAATGGTTAAAATCTAATAAATCGTGGAATTTATACTTACTAATACTCTTATAACCCTCGTCCCAGTATTTCTTATCACTTGTACACACAGTCTACCTTCAATCTTTACCTTCCTCCCCTCTACTTCAATGCTTATGGTTTTCAAGTCGATGCATTCTTTAATTCGTAAGATTTTACAGTCCTATATTTTACTTACATTGAAGCTAGTTAACGAGTAATATCTATTTTATCATTTGAAACGACAGTATCTGGGTATTTTACTCTCAAAGTAAATTTGAAGTAATAACTTTAAAGAAGCATATTAGCTGCAAACTTTTTGAACGTATTTACAAAATCCTTGCAAATGTCAATGTTCAAAGTTGTTTATACAAAAATTGATCCTTATTTATTTGGAATTCGATGCGTATAATTTTAAATTTACCACACTAAAGCGTAGGTAAATGTAAATAAAAAAATATTTAAACTGTTTAATTAAATACTCATATTACTCTATAAAAAAGTCTAAACTTAAAACATAAGAAATTTACTCTCTTTGGAATAATCTCCATAAAATATGAAGATATTTAGTCAGAGTTTGAAAGGTTAGTCATTAGATAAACATTTAATGTATATCGAGTGTAATTTGCTGTTAATCATATCTGTCGAGTGTAATACAGCAACTGATGAGTTAAGGTTTAATACATTAGGCTTTTTCCCCGCACTTTTTCAATTTCTACTCCGCTTCGTTTTAAAAGTCAAATAATGTTAATACATTATACTCATAGTAATAAAAACTATTATAACGGTAGTTCCAAATTATGGCTTTCCAAATGTTTACTCGCATTGGCTTAGTTAATGTATTATCTTAATTAATTTATTATCCAATTGTAAAAGCTAAGAGTGTAAAAAGGTCAAATGAATTAAGCAAGCGCAAAAGAGATCTGTAATACGAACTTATTTTAATGAACAACGAAAGAACGGTGCGATGGTCGGGCACTACGTGAATGATATATAAATTATAAATATACCTATTTACATTAGTTAGCATTTGGACAATTACATGGAAAATTATTTTAAAATTAAATATAAGTCTACACGCTCACAACGATAAAGACTTGTATCTCCCTACAATATATCTAATATGGGGAAAGGATCTTTGATCATTCTTACGAGAAAGTTTACGTTTGTCGTCCTGAGATCGAAACGCCGAAAACGATTCTGTAAATGTCTGATTGCTTCATTAACCATTATTTGGTCGCAATATTGATATAATTTTCTGTGGTGCTAATTTATAGGATGGGATCCCTATTCTTTATAAATTCTGCTCTCTAGAGAAATTTAAGTTAGTTCCATACCTGTCTTGCAGTCTACTGGAGTCAGCACTTTCAGGCAATAATTTTTGTGTAATTTATTACGTCCGTCTGTGCGAGAATATTGAGAAATTGTTACTTTCGAAACTTGAAATTTTCGTATTCCATTAGTTAGAGTAATTTTTATTTATAATAGCCTTGCATCGTTTGAACCATTCGTTTATAATTCATACCCAAATATATATTAAATTATTATTCGGTGTTGCTCATACTCCAGTAGCTAACTTTAATTAATTATTACGGCAGAACTAAGCTTTATTTACACTAGACCCGAAAAATATGAATTTTGTTTGACTTCTGCCGAAGCAAAAATTTTCATCAAAATCGCCAAAAAATGTGAGCTATCCTTACCAGACGCTACCATGTCTTTATGCGCAATTAGTATCTATTGAAGAATTACACTTGTGAGTCACAAAGGAATTATAATTCCTTTGCGTCGGAGATGAAATTTTAAGCTAACTTGTTCTCGAAGGTTTAAATTAGAAATAGCATATCCTAGGAAAGATATCCCATTGATTACACTTAAAAAATCTCTTAAAATATTTTTCAATCTTTCCTGCCACGCAGAAGTGATAAATCTCATTTATACTGCCAAGACAGAAATAACGAGCACGTATGAAATGAAATATTCAGCATGGGCAATACACAATAACCAATTAAATTGACTCGTAAAAAAGACCCACCAGAGGCTATAATTTCCCATCAGCGAGGCCCATCTCGCTAAACTCCAGAAGGTGCATAAGAATTCCAAATGTGTTTAGAGAATGAGCGACCATCTTTGCAAATTAGTTTCATAACGACCCATGAAAATTGAGGTGAATCACGTTGGAATCTAATCTAAGGCTGGCTGCGTGTTTACACTCGAGGACTGGATGCCAATTGAGAGGAGGAGGTGGGGGGAATGATAATACATGCAGAGACGGTGGGTGAGAAGGGTGCGGGAAAAGACCCCTAACCGTCGTCATATCCTCCCCTCCATTCCGTGTCGTTAATCACCGAGGCCGCAATTCTGATGACTTGAGTCAACGTGATATATCTTCCCTACGGGCCAGATCCATAATCCCTTTCCCCTGCGACATTCACGTCTGTTCTACGAGAGACCCCACCCATCTTTCCCCCGCTTACCTTTTTCTTGGACATCCATATTCTTCCCATCATTCCTAGCTTTCCCCGATACCCTCCGTCTGATCTATGAGCAGGTTGTTTGGGTCCATTCACCGTAATACTCATGTCAAGAAGGTCTCTTCCGTGAGTTCTTTACCTACGTTATTCTGACGGACAAAAATGTAGCTATATTTCAATTTGGATAAGTCGGAGGCGATGAGAATTGCGTTTAAGACTAAGATTTTCCTTTCAGAATTAATATCGAATGAAATATTGATATGGTACCCCTGTTAACACAGCTCGTTTTGACATGCCTCGGGTTCTAAGTTAAGCCGTTTACAGTTTTTTTGGGTTTGTCGAGGGGAGTCGTAGGCTTTGGGTCAATTAATCACCTGAAATTAAACGATCAGAAAGAAAAATAAAATTTTTGCGATCATTTTCAATAAATTATCTTATGGAAGTATTGCTTGGCTGCCAGAAAATTGACTCTTTAGATCATTAGCATTAATTTGTTTCGTTTCCATTAGAATAAAACTCTACACATCCCTTAGAGGATAATACTACCGAAATTTTTCAATGTGTGTTGATAAAGTTGAAAATAAGCGCTTGATTAATCTCAGCGATTGATGTTCATTCCAGGTTAATCTCCGTGATGAGTTTTAATTTTCGTCATTAACCAAAAGCTCGCGAAACCCCTTCATCTCTACTTCTGTTGTTAATGGAAGTCAGGCCGAAACGTTAGGTGGGCAGACGGGGTTGACACAACGCTTTCGGTAACAGATATTCCCCGTGGCTCTGCTTATATCGAAAGGCCTTAATTCACTTAGGTACATCAAATATCCGGGAGATGTTGATGGATCATTATCACAAGCCTTCGCTTCACCGAGTCCTCAATCTCCTTCTGTAGATTCCTTCCGACCATCTTCTCCTCATCCCCATTTGCATTAAAAGTCACGCTCTTTCCTAATTTCATCTCTCGCTTCTCCTTCCCAAGTCCGAATGTATTCCACTTCGCTCCCATAGGCTGGTAACACTGAGATTGGATTATCCTATATTTCGTGGTTCGGTATGTGAACTAAATCAAATGACTTTGTAGAATGCCGCTGGAAGAATATATCCGAGAGGAATCGGATCGACTATTTATAATCATTTTATTTGCTAAACCAACTAGGAAAGAAAGCAAATAGGGATAATATGTCTGCGCAAGATCTGGATAGCAATCGTTTCAAGTCATTTTCACTCCTCTTGAGGACTACCTTCATTAAAATGTCTTCCCAAAGCCTTAAATGATTATTTAGTGGAAAATAGCGTTTAAATAAAGTGAAACATGCTGTCGATATATAGTTTAAGACGAATGAATAAATATAATTTCAACTTTAACTATAGCACGAGGTTGTAGCTTTACGGATGAAGAGCGGAAATTTTCCGAACATAGTTACTTATATATGATGATCGTAGCACAGATGAGTTTTAGGCGTAGCGTCCTATTTTCCCAAATTCATGTTGTTCACGCATAAACGTATAACAAGTCGATTTCATGACGACTTATCTTAAAAATAAATAAATGCTATAGAAGGATGCAGGCCTCTTAAAGTACAAAAATTTGAAATTTTCTGATTTCAAATTAAATGTATGTTAACGGATATTTCAAAGCACGAGCGCACGTCCAGGGATTATCAACAGGTAAACATAACCTTTCTAAGAACTCAGATATATCATTCCGTTTTCGGTAGCTGGTGTTCCTCGTGCACGGTAAACAAGACGTGGCAGTGTAAACAAGAGGGAGAAAGAAGGCGGGGCGAGAAAATTGTAGATCCCTGTTCGAGGCACTTTACCCTCCGAGCTTTGTGTACAGCACGGAGAGAACCGTCCGAGGGTCTGATGTTGAGCGATCACTTTGGTGCTCTTGCTATGATTAGCGGAGGGAAAGGGTGGAGAGAAGGAATAATCGGGAGATAGATAGGGTCCCGAGGGAGTCTGGGGATGCAGATGCGGGAAGACGGATGAGGAGGGCGAGTTGTTTGGGAAGGGACAGTCGTAACGGCAGAGACACATATGTATTTATATGGCCGAAGAGGGAATGAAGAAGTTATGAAGATGAAAAAGATGTTAAGATGTGTGGTTGGGGTGTTAACCCCTTCGCCATTTTAAGATAGAGGTAAAAGGGGAAGAATGTGCTAGGAGATGGATTTTCACTAGGGTGTAATAACATGGCAAACATTTATCTTGGACCGGATGAGACATCAATGGATTTGCTCTACTAAATTAAAAAGTTTCGCCTTAGGCTCATAAATTGTATGTACGAAAAATGTATGGAAATGTATAATTGTCCGTATACTATATTCTGATACAGGTGTTATAAACGCCAAAAACTGTTTTTCGTGAATCAGTTTTTCGTTTTTGATGGACATAATTAAAAATTATCTAATTTTGGAAATGATACAAAAGCAATATCGTCTCTTCACCGAATGGAAAATGATTTATTGATTTTTCTAGAGTCTTTAGGCTGGCATATTGACTGTTGGGTTTCGTTTTCTGAAGAAGTTAAAAATTTCATTGTAGCATTCTAACAATAGAAGTGAGAGATCAGCAACATTCTTTATAACTGTATATAAGCTCCATAGTTATATTGATGTGACGAATGACTTACTGAAAGCGTAGGGCAGCGTAGAATTACCTTAGTTTCTGAGGGTAGCATCTTTTCTTCGGTTCCTCCCCTGGGTATACTGACCGCAACTTTGTTCCTATAAACCATTTAGTACAGAGTAAACTTAAGCAACATGAAATAGATACAGCTACACGGTTCTAAAGATATTTATCATATCAAATCGAATCTGTAATCAATATCAGGCAAAAAAGATTCAGTATTTGAAGTCAACCAGGAGACTAAAGAGAATGGTTGATTTGAAAGAGAAAGAAGAAAGTGAAACGAGTGAGTCTTTGATTGAATTTTAATGTGTGGGAGGGCAATGAAATGGGTTATATGGTAGGATGGAATGGTGTTATGGACCGGGCAAGGTGGTTCATAACGTAGATCTGGCATACAGGAGAGTTAGAGAGGGGGCAGGGGGCAGCCACCCCTAGGCCAACTTCTCTTTCCCGAAGGCAACACAAGTTCAGAAAATGATTTCCCGTTCGTTTCGAGGCGATGGACCCTGGAGAGATTTTTCCCCTGAGGAGAATAGAAGGTTATGGGAAACCAAATAGCCTTTCCCCCAACTTCCTCTTTCATTTCCCTGCATACAGTTTTCCGGTAATAATTTATAAAATTTCCTCCGTTTTATTAAATTTCAGCCACATTTTTTTCGATAACGATTTATAATATAGCGATGGAACAACATTTAAAAGTTTAACTACGGAAAGCTTTACAAAAACCACTATCGGAAAAGGAAAAATAAACGAGTTTGCGTACGGTGACAAAGCCTTTGCAAGTTTAATTTCATTGGTTTCCTACTCGAGTGGAAACCATGAGAAGTGAAAATTGGTTCCTGTTGAAATTGCTCATAGGCAAGATTTTTTACTGAGAAATTCTTTTTTCTTCATATGCGATAAGCTTTATTGCTCTCTTACTTTGTTATCCTTTGATGGCATCGCATCGGAATCTAGGTATATTAATTCTCAAGTGAAAGGACGTTTAAATTACTATTAAAATATTTTTATTCGGATTAAGACTAAATAGGTATGATGAATTTATCAGAGGGAATGAAACTTAGGCTCGCAGTTATCTTAAGCTGGAAGAGGTAAATCCAATTTAATGACAAACTGAGGAACTCCACAGAAAAATTAAATTCTAAAACTTTCTATGGAGTCGATAAAATCTTTCAGGTGTATATTTCAATCCTAAAATACGCAGGAGGATATTAATCATACTTACGCTTACTATACTTCCTGTTTTCGGCGGGATAATTCCGTTTACCTCTCTACCGTACCACCCAAATTGCCCTTAAAAGCACATTGTTATTCCGTCGCCAATTTGTGTCTCTTATTATGGTATTCAACATCAAAACACAGAAAATTAATATCCTAGGCTGCAGATAAATTGAGTTCAGTAAATAATAAAATCCAAATCTAACAAATCAGATACTTCAGTCATGTTTAAAGAAGAAATGTTTAGTAATTTCCACAGGCCTGCTGTGGAAATTAGCTAGCATTTCTTCCATCAACATCTGTGTTGAGTTCCACAAAGCTACACCTGACCATATTAATTTTAATTCAGATACTTCAGTACTGAATTTAATAAAAATTTTAACTGTTGCAAAACCTCTACGTTGAGTTGCGTTGAATTTTGCTGCCAATATGTGCGCCATTTTAACTTTAAAATATATTGATTTACTATGCGTTCATTTCATTTTTGCCCGGGAAAAAGGGATACTTTATGTCTTAGGTAAGGTAAATTTCTGTATTACATGAAGAATTCTTACATATAATACCCGAATTGAAGCAATGAAAATATCCTTACATTAAAGTAAAGCGGAAACATCTGTCTCACTTAGTCTTGTTTTACTGGTAAAAAATGTCTGGTTTTATATGGATACGGAATATAGATTACCTAAATATACGATATACAATAATAATTATCCCTTAAGTTCATAAATTATGATTCTTATAAAGCATGGGAACTTATTATTGAGCGACTTACGGCAATAACTTAGATTTATATTAATTAAATACGGTTCATGGAACTTTTACTGTCATTCATTGTGTATGGAAATTATGAAATCTGCAGCTCATTCTCCGAATTCAGCTGGAAAAATATAACTTTCAAAGTACTAAAATAATATGGGTAATATGAACTCAGTGAACGGAAGGCTTAAGACGGATATCTTATTTACGAATCCTTCATACCATAAATGTTACTTTTACTAATCATCAAAGTAATCCTTTTTTACTACTTAACAGTCCTTATGGAAAGGGGTGCTAATTGTTACTGTGATTAAAATAAACTCAATCTCATCAAAACTGAATGTTTCCCTACATTATTTTCCCTGATATCTTCATTCACTACCATCATTTTGTATATAAGTTTTAGTGTTATTGCTCAATGAAATACTTAAGAAAGATTTTCTTTACACTTCAGGTAAAAGAAATATTTCGATCCCCAAACTTACATTGTTTAAATACGAATCATGGATATACAATGAGAAATGCATTTTTAATTATCTATACTCTTTTTCTGTACTCTTACAGACTACATAAACGTGAATTTATTTTGTAACTCGATTAATCCGATTATACGTTTGCCGTATCGAATAGCACTCAAAAATGAGTAGAGAAAGCTAGAGAAGGTGAATGAACTTTGCTCATAACGTGAAATATAGCTTCAAATTATTAACCGTTAGTGAACGAAGATGTAGTAATCTCAATTATAAATGGGAAAAAATATGTCCCATAAAAAAAAAAGCGCTGCAAAAAACTCTTGCTTACAAAATCTCCCTTGTTTAAATATGTTCCTTGGACAATGTGTGCTGCTCGGCCAGAAATTGATTACGTAGCAAAAAAGAGGAGCAAAGCATAAGAAAGAAAAGGGTAAACATCCACGAATACACAGAGTGAGGACGTTTGATTAATGAAGCAATCCGTGACTACCGCTGCTCGAGTCCACTCGTGTCCATTCCGCTCTTCGTCTTGCTCCTTGGACCGATTCGTCCTTCTCGACAACAGAAAGGTCTTTTCTCATTCACTACACTTTCTTTCGAAAAGGATAAGCCTTACTCTCGTAGAAAGAAATGGAAGATGGGAGAGTTGATGAAATAGTATCTCCAGTTAACGACGTTGCCCGAGGAAAGATAGCAGTACAAATCCGATAAGTCTGTTCAGTTTAGGTAGCATTCAGAAACTGCTTAAGGGATATTGCTCTATATTAACGATGAAACTGGATAACAGAAGAAATTCTCAAGTAGGTATCGAGCTCTCCTAGACCAGAAAGAATGCACGAATTTGGCACTTTTCGTACTATTTCTTATTCATTATTTAGCAAACATTATTTAGCAAATAGATACTTTTAAAAATACTAAGTGCACGTGTTACATTCTGAATGTTTTTCAATTATTCCTTAAGTTTATAGCGGGCCAAACTGAAATACATTTCCCTAGATCCGCGTTTAGATTAAATAAAAAGAGTGAAAAAAGGGAATGGAGGTGGTAAAGAACCATTTTGAATAATTGAGACGTTGTAACAGTGTGGGTGTTGAGAACGCAGAATAAAGTAAGGTGAGAATTGGCGAAGACGGACAATGGGAGAAGGGAAATACGAGTAGATTAGAATGGAGTTGAGAAGAAACGAGATAAAGCAAGGGAAATCAATGGGTTGAGCGGACAAAACCATCCCGAAAGGCTACCTTATCTTAATCTAGTTGGAAAGTGAGAGCGATTCTACTCGTCACCGTCCCTTCGCTTCCATCGCTCTTTCCCTTCTCTTTCCCTACGGCTGCCTTCGTAAAATAACAAATTTCAATTTGTATCTAGGAATAACAATTCCCTCTTCTCCAATCGACGCGTTTTCCATAATTTCCCTTCTTTCTGACCCCTGAGCAAACCTGGGTTCATGAATGCGGTATACGAGAGGATGCCGGCAAAATTAATCAATAAAGCATCTGCTGTTGTTTGCGGAAAGGCAAACTGGTTAACTTGATTTCTCGGAGCTTTGCATCTGGGCACCGCATCAACCTCCCCCGCTCTTCCCATAATACTCCGGGAGACAATAGGAGAGGGGTCATGGTAAATGCGTGCGTCACCAGAGGACAGGCTCCATCGCATCTTTCAGTTCTCCCTTTAGTCTTGAAGGGAATACGGGCGACTTATGTTTCGACAACAAGAAAACTTTCGTATCTTCTGCATCGTTCGATACTCGAGCAAGTCCTTTTCGGAAAACCTCCTGAAGGTACACGTTATAATATTGTATTTAAATGAATCACTCTCTCCGTTAAAGAATATTGTAACAAAATTAAAATTGTCTTTATCGACATTTGCTAAAATTTGGAAATTGGAAAATGATTGCCTATCTTTATTAGATGAGGTCGATTATAAGTAGACATGGATTCAGAAGGCATTTATTTCCGTTCCAGGTTTATTCTCACTTGATTTTCACAATTATACTGAAAAAATACATTTTAATAAAATAATTTTCCCTCAAACATTATTTGGGTGGGTTAGGGAGGTCTAAAAAATAAATTTAAAAAGATTAATGTTGTAGAGTAGGTAGTAACTAACGAAGGAAAGTCATCCACGTCAAAATTTGCTTGTTAATGGCGACGGCATTTATAATGTAATATAATTAAATTTTGCAAGCTAAAGAATACTTGCGATTCAATATTACCGTTTTGCATCAGAATCATGGTGTAAATATAAATACAGTAAGTTATGATCTCCAATCAACATGTTTCTACAATACATGATAGAAAATTTTGCGCGAATTCAACGTTTCATATAAAAACAAAATGAGGAGGTACCAGCAATAGGAGTTGCGTACAGAACAACCTGTACGACATGTTACGTTCGGCATCCACACTCTAAGCACCAAGAGCACTAAGCACATAGAGACCTGTTATACTACTTGTAAGGGTTACGGATGGAGGAGGATTACGTAGTATAAAAGTGGAATTACATCAATTCAACTTGAGTTGAAAAGAAAGAATAATATTTTTCATCTCCAACGATTTTACATGCATGAAGAGACGCAAAATGTGAAATAATATTCCTTCGTTAATTCATTACGTCAATCTCGCTAAAATTTTCCTTCTATCCATATCTATAGTATGGGATGACTGTTAATGACAATTCTCCATCGATGATGCATGATGCCACTCAATCTTGAATGAATCTTTACGAATTCAGCAAACTAATTTGGAACAGAAATCTCCAATCTGTGGTCATAAGCAGTATTAACTATAAAACAGGAACAAAGCACATTTTATGGAACGCTACAGAATTTAATATAAGCTACGCAGTTTACTAAATAAGGAATACTATAAATATCTGGTTATATAATAACGACTGCAGAACATCGTTTTGAAGTCGACCACGTATTATGGTGATTTAATTAATAGCGTATGCAAAGTGGCTCCATAACTACACTAACTGTTGTGTCTGGTATTAATAAAATTCGTTTTCTGGTATATTCCGTTATTATAAATATTCATGTAATATCATATGTCGAGAAAGGAAAGCATAATTTATTTCATCAATCGATACTAGCAAACAAATTAGAATGGTGTTCTTTGTTAATCCCTTAGTTATAGATGTTCAAACTATTTTCTCTCCAAGTGCGGAAAGTTCGATATGATCCCTAATTTTATTGGAATTACTAAAAAATACAGCCAAATCTTTCCTTAGTTCTAAGCTTTTGTTTACAAAAAATTCCTTTCTTTAGGTCTAAGTTAGTTTAACACGTTAACTGATAAGTAAATGAAACGCTAATTCTTCTAAATTGTTACACTTATTTTAAAGAGAACGTAAAAAGTTATTAAATTTTTTGCTGCTAAAAACTGCTGAATTCATGTTGCAAATACATTTACTTTAAATTTAGTCTGGGAGCACCTGGGCGCTTTGAATATTTAGTCATCTTGCGTTCCTTGTAAAATTAGTCCCATAATCAACCCATCATTACCAGAGTACGGCTTGTACCTTTTGATCAAAGGGAACACCATGCTGTAGAGGTTGATTCCAGGGTGTTTCTTCCTGAAAGATTTCGCCCAAAGCATGGTTTATCTGGGGACATTTTATTGCGAAGGGAATATTTGGACACGACTACTTTGGAATTAATAAAAGCATTGGGACCTTTTTAATGAATATGGTTATTTCTCATAAGCATAGGAATAAATTACGTGTCCTATTTCTTTATGCATCAGAGAAAGTTAATCGCAAACCAAATTAGACTAATTAGTTACCGATTTTTAGATCAATATCTGGACATCAATAGTAATTGAACCACTATACACACCAGTGGCGAATGGAGAAAAGAACAGACATCGCGATTTAAATTTAGCATGATGATTCATTATGTTGAGCACAGATATTCTAGCGTCATTATCTCCAGATATCGATACCCTAGATCCATGGCATATCATTGTACAACAAAAGATAAAAGAAAACAATTCATTCCATTATGCGAATGAAAGTAATCCCAAATGGATTAGGAGACCGCTTTAGGATAATTCCAATATCGCTCCCTTGTTATTTTTACCGGAATACTTAAACCGGTTATTCTGCCATGAATTATGCATTCAAACAACATTATTAACCATTCTCTTTGGGCTCGCATTCGGAATACGCCCCATTCTCATCAAAACCCCCGTTTCATTCCTTTCTGTGCCTCCCACTCCCGTGTTCTCTGTATGTTGTCCAAGCACGCCCGTATGTGCTTTGGGCTTAATTAATCCTCGATTGAATGGAAACAGGCGCCATTGATTTCCAACCCCAGCAATCGCACGCACCAACTTCATCCTCCCCCTCTTGTCTCCAGGGCTCCTATCTCTTCCACAGACGACACCGTTTCTCCTATACATTCCATCTTCTCCTATTACTATTCTCCGTATCAATTCTGCTCTCTATGCGAGGCTTCAAGCATATCTCACCTGTTCAAGCGCTGAATGCGCTCCTCAGTAGTTCTTCTAAAGCAAGAAACAGGCATGAAAACCTTCCGCTGATACACGTCAATTCCTTTTGTCTTCTAGCCTATTCATTCCGCAATTATACGACCCCGAAGTATGTTTCGTTTCTCTGGAACATGAGGAGCTTTTCCGTATAAACGCTTAGTTACTCGTAGGTGTAACATGATAGGAATAACGACTATTCATATCATTCAATAAGGAGAGACTTAATAAATGAAATTATTAAGCATCGCGGATACCTCAGCTATTACTGACACAACCAAGATTAAACCAAAGGTAATTAAAGCACTTCTACTTATCTTTTATCAAAACGAAATATAAAGCATTTATTAATCTATCCCAGCACAAAAACACAGTTATCATCACATGGGTTAAAAATTATAAAAATTTTAAGTACTTCAAAGCCTCTATATTTACGTTTCACATAATGCATTACTAAAATATCTAGGCCTCATTAGTGGATCTTATCTCTATTTTGTTTCAGATTTCCGCCCCTCTATTAGATCTGATATCTTGAAAGGAAATGATAATTAGATTTTCATATAAACAACCAGAGCTGATAATAACAATAAAGAAATGAGTTTGTTCGAAGATTTTCTTTCTAGGTGAAAAATCTATTTTTTTAAGTGGAACGGAATGGATAATTCGACCAATTTCTCATTCAAATATCTCCGCCATTACAATATGTACTACATTCCACCTTTTACTTGAGGAAATAAGGCGAAAAGTATGGATTTTACTTCGTTTTTGTAATCTCGGAGATAAATCCCAGTTGGGCTCAATTATTAACATCTGTTTTTATGCATATATGAATCTATAATTTGATATAAAATTATTCCTTGGGCAGTCCTAAGACATTCTTGAAGGAGGTTGACTCATCGAGAAAATAGCGTTCGCCGAGCACTATGTGGATTTAGACAGATGATGATAAAGCTACTTATGGAAGTAATGCAGCGGTCTTGCTGTTGTGCTAAAGCCGTAATGAACATGCATTATCTGGGCGTGACTAAAAAGCCCTCTCAGTGAACCCCTTCTCGTTCCTAATTCACACGCATTCCACTAGAGAGCGTTTGAACCGCATACCCTAGTAAGTCTCGTCTGTAAATGACTCATGCACCGGAGGCAAGAGATTACTCCGCATCCAATCCCATCTGCAACACCTCAAATTCCCAGAGACGAACAAATGTAAGCCATCATTCCCTCCTCCTCTTTCTTTTCGAAACTGTTTTCTATCTCCATCACATCACTTATTTACATTACATTTTTACCATATCATAGCTTGTCATGTTCTGCATCCCATATTTGGATTGTCATTTCATTCAAACTACCGCTTTCTTTTAATTAAATCGCATGCATTCCAGTCACCATTTGTGCAAAATTTTCGTATGAGACTATTCGTATGAGAAATTAATAATCTTATTTAAATTTTTGAAATCCATGATAAATTATTTAGTATTTACGACAATTATCACACACAATGTATACATTCATGCATATTCTCTCTATTATGTATAAATACATTCTCTTTTCATTTATCAAAAACTCAAGCTTGAATTATTATATTAAGGGTAGATGTTATATTTTAAATACATAATTAAGATTCACAGATTGAATTGGAATTAATGGTCCTCCACGAGGATAGTGGATATAACTAACCATATTTCATTTGTAATTCAAGGAAATTTCGCCAATGTAAATTTTCAATAACCATATTTATAAATCTATATAACATAACATTAGTGAAATGAAGAAAATTCTCTCAGAATTTTACTTTTCAGATATACATCTCTAGACTCATGATTTGATGACTCATCATGATACGAAATTTCCAGATTATTCTTAAAAATGACCATTAATACTCATTCTTTAAAAAGATAAGATCAGATGCTTAATAATAATAGGAATTTTGCAAAGACGGTAATAAATACCTTATCAAAATGTAGGCCAAAATTGAGTGTCACACATGACATAATTTGTACAAAAGTTAACGAATGGTTGGATTTTATGCATGATTATTACATCATATTACACAAATCGGTATTAAATAGCCCCATTTTCCTTTCATTCTTGCTACTATGTCGTGAAGTGCACATAAGATGAATTAATATTTTAAACAAAAATATAAAAGATAATTTATATAAAGAAAAGAAAGATTGGTGAGAAAAATAGAAATGGATATCTCCTGAAGGAAAACACCCACGAAGAGAAATGTGTGTGAAAAACCTGCAAATACATTGCAAAATAGTGGGCAATGAAAATTAAAATATAACATATAAATATTAAATCAAAATTTAATTATAATTTGTTGAACATAGAAAAAAGGTGTTAAGGTTAGTTTTTGTAATGAAGTTCAGTCAGATGCGTTTATCATTCCGGTATAACAAATTAATAAATCATAGAACTACATAGAAGATCGTCTTTTTGTCTGAGCACATTTATTATACGTTTATAATTATTATGTAATTATGTGGCGAAAGCAACAAAACGAAAAGTATCTGGAAATAGGAACATAAAATCACGGATGAGATGAGAGAAGAACCGAGTGCAGTAAAATGTTGAATAACTGATTCGTTCAAAAATATCATTATGTCAAAGGGAACTGAAAAGAAGGGTAGAGAAATGAATAAAAAATGTGGTGCCTCCTACTCATGTAGTAGTATAAATCTTTCATAATTATGATTATTATAAACGCAGATTCATTCCGAAAATTCATAGAGAAATTAAATTATCCTGAAGCCTTTTAGTCAATGGTGAGGCTAAAAGGTCAAAAGGAATATAACTTACGACTTAAAAAATGGCATGTTTGAACTTTTGCACATTAGGAAATTTTTTCGCAGAATGTAATATAAGGGAGTATCAATTTTGTCTGGAAAAGTTGTATCAGAAGCTTAATATAAAGAGAGCGTCATGAAAAAATAAACTTAAATTAATTCATAATAATTCTATTCATCAGCTGCTTAAGAGCTCAAAGCGAAAGTCTCATAAAATGTCTCTCGGAAGATACATACCGCTGAAGCTTATTTTATTTGTTTTATGGAATCTATTTCATTTACGAGAACGAATTTTCAGTAGTGGAAGTAATTAAACCGAAGTAGAGCAACGCCTATGGAGCGTCAAAGATTTCATTATGATGAATAGAGTATTTAGAAGTTATCTAAGGATCATACGATTTTCCGGGTTTACCTGCTCCTGTTTCCCTCTAAAAATAATTTACTTTGGTTCTGTTCTTCAAAGAAGTGTGCCACAGAACTTTTCGTCAGTTTTCCTGTTAAGGCCAAGTAAAATATATATTATAACTAAAAGGTATACTTTTATTTATCAACGTTCAAGTCCTCAATATTTTTCCAATTATTTTTTGAAAGTACGGGGAAAATTCAAAAGGAACGTATTGAAATTTTTATTACTAAACACCATTTTTATTATTATTTTAAATGCACTTGGAATTAAATCTATATGCAAATTAGAGTAATGAAACTAAGTTTAGAATAATAAAGTTAATGTAAATAATTTTGCGGCTTGTATTACTGCCAGTAATTTCAAGAATGGATAATTTATCTGCTCTAGTGATCAATAACTTCCCCATGTTTAACTTCCATTATTACATTATACTGTACATCAATATTTCTCGACGTAAACAAAATGGATGCGGTGACGTTAAAGAATTCTCCGTATATGCTTTTTTAACTTTCATCTGAGAACCCCTTCCTCTACTTAGGTTGTAATATTTTAAATGTTAATTTCAAAAATTTTGGCTGAGATTTCTGGAATCTTAAAATATCATAGGAAGTAATTTAATAAAACGTTAAATAAACGTTTTTTATAATATATCATAATCTCAGGCTTTTTCTTAGGTTTGCCTACTTTCAGGAGTAGTATGAAGATGATAAAAACATCGCTCCTTCTCTTGGTTTTAAAACATTCCCTTCCACTGAGTTAAAACTTAAGACACGATAGCGATCATGACATCTGTGAAGTCGGAAACTGATAATAGGAATTCCCTCATCTATTGCATCTGCAATGGTAGTGTATAAGGTTTTCTTATCAATATGCGAAAAATTGAGAAAAAAAGACGTTCCATGACAGTAAAAAAGTGGATTTACATAAAATGTCCACGAGTCACGTATAACTTCCTGGTTTGAATGAAGCATTCAGTAAAATGTACACCGAGTAAAACATGGAGTTCTTTACCTTTCCTTCCAAAACTGGGGTTTATATTCGAACTGGCTTGATTCCATTCCATGTTTACACCTCCAATTTTTCAATTTGTCTCTCTGATAATGATAACACGCATCTTCAGATTAAAAGTTAGCCAATGAGTAAATTATTTTTTATCACTAAATAATGAAAATGTGTGGTGAAATCAGAAAGAGGACAAGAGGAGGTACATCACAAACATACCAAGACCACATTTCCATTCGAACTATTTTTGCACAATGCTATCTTATATATTTAACGTTTTGTACTCAAATAGCAGTTTCTGTATAATTATATACGTATTAATCTTGTGTAGACAGGCCACTTTGATTTATTCTTACCATAAAATCTTTACCCGAGCAGTAGCAAATTACCATGAAAATCTTAGCTAATTTAAGAATCTGAATAATTAGAAGATCTGAAATAAATTGACAGAAATGCCTATAAACTTGGAAAAACAGTATTTTAATCACGTTTAATCTCGAATATCAAAGAACATAAAAAGAATTGCCTCGTGAAAAACAGTATAGACCCCGAGAAAAATAAGTCTTGGGTACACAAGTAAAACGTCATATGAATTTGAAGAATTTTCTCGCTTGTGTGAAGATTAAAAGTATCCCTTATTCTCAAGATATTCAAAACTAGATCCAATCATAGGGAAGTTTTAATTTAGATCTCCATTCACAAAACTTAAAATTCTATATCTTATAATCTTGAAAAGAACGTCCATAACCATGGCACTTTTAACAGGAACCTTCACAGTCGGTCACGTATGATTTTGAATCTGAGATTACCTTCCAGAATCCATAGGATATTGAACCTTGCTCGTCTAATATGAGAGTATTTTCAATGAAATTCCGCAACTACAGCTAAGGTAGATGATACCGATGATCAAAATAGTTTTTATATGGGCTCATCTGTAATAGCAGTCTGCTCGCCCAATGTTGATTAACCACGATGACCGGACGAGGACCTGTGTATTCAACGCGGGAAGTCCCTTGACAGCTGAAGATTAGTAATATCTCTCCATCTAGATGCACAAAGCATTTGAAGCATTTCGATAATGCCACGGAAGGCAATATTCGGCTGTTTCGCAGTTGATCATCGCCACGAGACCGCACAATTAGCGCCGAGTATGGACGTCAATCGAATGAAGTAACAATGATAATCAATAGCAGATAATGTAATGACGCATTTAAGGGAAGAAGATGAAGCGTCCCTGTAGTTTAAACTGAATCATTAACACGACATTGTTATCACTGAGGGCCTTACTTGACTTAATAAGGAGAGATATATGCACTATGCATCATAAAGCAGAATCACGCAAAATTTCTCAGGGAGATAAAAATTTTTCTTTCTGAACTTGATTTAAATTGCTAAATTTTGTATCAATGAAATTATGAAATTATCTTGAACACCCCTATGTTAGTCTCAACCAACGAGCAACATCCATGGACTATGAAAACGGAGGTTTCCCATTTTTATGAAAGCGTATTCTAAAGGTTCTAAAAGGTTTTATTCTTTTAATGACGTAAACACACACATATATATGAAATTGAGGAAAGGACTTATTATTTTCTTTTACACCTCCTCTTAAATTATTCTCTTCCTTTCCTTGATCCGTCTTCCTTCACTCCTTTCACCGCTCCGGACGAGCTAAAGCCAACACGCGTTGAGCATTTGCAGCCGTGCACACGTGTAGTGTATAGTCCTCCCAGCTATGCACGCTCCTCAGATGATGAAGAGTTAGGAGTATCGGCAACGAGGGTGAGGAGTGTTGGGATTCAGATAGTAGGGCCGAGGTGGGATTGCGGTTGATGGGTATTTAAGCACGTTCCATCAAAATCTCCTCTTTGGAACCCCTCAGCTGACTGACAGCAGATCACGAGCGCTCCAAAACCGCTCCGCCGCATCAACGCACACGTAAAGAGCCGCTCTCTCTCCGGACAATTAATCAGACGGATGCTTTGTCCGTGGTTTGATGTTTTGGCGCGCTTGCGTGATGAAAAAGTATCGCGAGGACAGACTTCCGATGTACACAATTATCCGTTCAAAACTGAAGGTCCCACGCGCGATTAACGGACGATGGAGAAGAAAGATGTTTTCTGAGTCCGAAGGGTACGCTTAAGCGTCAGAATTTGGGAAAAATAGTGACGCAGAACAGTTTTTTTAAGAAAAGCTAGGTATAGAGACTTTAATAATTTGAAATTAAGAAAATTATTTTTTTAGAATCTTCATCACAAAGCGAAATTTGTGTAAACTGACCAAAGGATATATATTTTTAAAATTCTATATTGAAAAAATTGAAAATGTTTGGGTATGGTCTCATGATGGTCTCCAAAAACCCCAACCTATTTTGTACGTATAGTAATTATGAAACTGAAACGCATATTACCGTTAGTTGAGTAATAATTATTTCCGATGATTACTAAGATCATTAGCATATTCCTAGGTTAAATTAAAATATACACTAAAAAAAGAAAAATGCAAATTAAAATACTGAAATAAAATTAGACATTAGAAAACGCGCATTCGTGGAATGAGCGTTTTTACTACGTCGTTGACCGTAAATCAATGAAAGCTAAGGAATACAAGAATAATCTGCAGATGCTCTTATCGGTTAAATAGCAAACTTCAAAGCGTTGCTTCTGCAACGTCTCTGATTTAATAACTTCATGTTCTCTAAAAATGCAATATATCGAGAAACAATCCTGATAAGCTAATGCATATAATATTATATCTACAAATAAGGCAGGTTCCGAGAAAATCCCTCGGAGAGGTGTAAGAAAACTTACCTAAATCTGCCGTAAATCATGGTAGCAGATTCCTTATCTTCGCTTGCACAGACTGACTCAATACGGTAGCGATGATAAATAGCGACTAGTCACCACCCGAAGCTTACTAAATCCAATCAAATATCGTCCATCATTTGAAGGCCTAAAGAAATACGGACTCCGAAATCTCTCCCCTTCTCTCTCGTACATCCCGCGTACCCGACCATTTTCAGAAATAAAATTAATCCACGACTTGGCAGTCGGAAAAAAACGCAGACATCATTAATAAAGATTTCGGAATTAAAATCTTGATAAAACGAATAATCTAACTCACCTATCCCTCCCCTCTAGCAAACCCAGCCGCAAGAATTAATGGACCCTATTTCCACACATTCATTACAAAAATCAAACACTCCTCCCCTCGCGTCTTTTTTATATTCGCTCAAACACAAAATGATTAATGACCCCGTCGGACGTTTGACGTCACAATGAAAACTTCCTCCCTTTTTTCCCGCGAAGACTTAATTGAACACCGGGGAATTTAACATTCGGAGAAAAAACGGCATAAAAAGGTAGATGAAGATGGAAGGGGTTAGGCCCTGGAGATGTGCCTTGAGGTGCAAAGGAGGAAAAGGGACTCTCGAAAGGATTACGCACATACCCTCACTCCGGGGAGAGAAACGCTTTTCATATGCAAAGGGAAACTGTTTAGAGTTACCAACTTTTCAATGCTTTTGGTTTTCACCCTTCCTCCACATTCTCTCACTCAAATGTCGCCACGGATAGAGACAATGAAGACCGCCACCGCACCCTTTCCCTCGATGTATTACCAGAGTAAAAAGAAAGAGATTGGAATCCTTCGAGTTGGGCCAAAAGGAATTCATCGGCGGGAGCTGAAATAGAAGTTTCCTTTTTCGATCCGTCTCTCCCGAAAACCCCTTATTCCTTACCGTCGGCGAAAATCTTTATTATCATTCAAACCCGTCAAGTGCGAGAGAGAACCGCCCCGCACTCATTTCCGCTTCCGAAATCCATCCGTTGGTCTCGAAAGAATGACAGGCGGAGGGCCTTAACACCCATTGTCTCTTCGCCTTCTACTTCTGCAGTCGCGGGGCCCTTTATGCTCGGCCATTAACTACTGTTACGCCTTCTCATATCCTCAACTTTCCCCTTCCTTTTCCATCACCACCACGTTCCTCTCTCTCTTTTTTATCTCCCGCTCGAAAACTACCCGGCTCTTGCGAAATTTCGAATTCATTATTCAACGGAGAGATGGATGAAGGGAAGGGAGGTTTGCTTGGGATGTGGAGGTTTCTGGAATGAAGAACAAGAAAAGGCCTCGACAATACCGTCTCGGTCTTTGGTTGGAGGGGAATGGAGAAAACTTGTGACTGACTCGAAACCAGTGATATTCATACTCGATGGAGGAAACAGGGACTGTCTCACTTATTCTCTCAATTCTTTTGATTCTACCCTTTCCTTCTTATCCCCCCTCCAATTATTTAGGTCCAGATGTATCGAGTGTCGATAATAATTCATGGAATTTCATTCAAGAGAATCAACCGTGGTTAATTTACCATTAACTGGAAATTAAAATAATGAAAGCGGGCACTCAAGCTGACTTACTCGTAACATTCAGCACTTTAAATTTAAAAAGGAAGAGCTGATGCTTTCAGACAACGCCTGCTATTCAGCATTATTCAGTACTTCTTTTGATTAGTTCCTATGGAGCGAGGAAAAAACAGGTTATTAAACCTGAAATTTAAAAAAATATATTTTGTACACTAAAAATATATTTTTTGCTAATTACTCAACTGCTGATCATGAGCAGCTTCAATTTTTTCAATTTTAGATCTGAAAATCAGTTATTACTTTAGTACCACTAAAGAGGAGGTTCCTTGTTTGAAGGAGTATATTCAACAGCTAGATTCTGCGGTCATATTGTGATCTTATTTGAGGTTTCTCATTAACAATAACATTCTAAATAAAGATAGCAACAATATATCCCTATCCAGGGGTAAACCTCGGCAGTGGAACGTGATCAATAACAAGTATAAGCTCATCCACAGGAAAATAAGGGAGTAGGTAAACCGTGGAAAAGTGCTTCTGGTATGAGACGGAGCGGCTTGTTTATTTTCGCTTTGCTAAGATTCGCAGTTTAGCCCTCTGTTTGCTTGATTCGAAGAGCTCGCAGAATTGACGCTGAGTATCAGCAAAGATTTTCCGTACTAGTCATCAAGTTGTCTGAATCTCTCGAGAAGTACTCCACGGAGCAGAAACGAAGCGATTTATGACGGTTGAGTCAAACGTCTTTTGTGCATCTCCAGCTGAACTCCGTGTAACGCGATCGTTCACGCGTTATGATGACATTCAAAATGAAACACGGGCGCATAGCAGTTGTCTTACGGGTTTATCAATCAAACACGTTCTCATCACCGTCGGGTTGCCTAAGGCCAAGCGAATTACTTATTCTGAACGACTGCTCTCTTCATGATAGATGATCTTAGATGCAAAGTAATATAAAGGAAAATGATTCCTAACTGAATGGGTACTCTATTGTTTGAAATAATATTTAACTAATATTTATGATATCACAAGACCGGAAGTAGGGATATAATAAGCGAAATGGTGAAAATGATGATTGATTGTAAAAAAAATAATGACCCTTTCACGCCTTAAACATAAATATGAGTATAAATTTGCAATTACCTTAGAAGTAATGGATAGTGGTAGATGTATACCTTCGTTATACTGAGCGATGAATCGAAATTATACTTAACTGCTATACCTACGAAAAAACCCTTTTATATTTACATTTACATATAGACCCTGCAAACCGCCACTGGCGCATGGCAGGGGGTGTGAAACACCGAACTTTTCACTTTTTTTCGGTAAATTTTATAATATTTTCACATTTAATTTAAATAATGCTTCGAATATTTTTCTTTTTAAATAAATTGGAGTTAATTGTAGTATATGCTAGTTAATTGTAGTAGGTTATTCGTCTTAACAGAAGTAGATATAATCACACATATCAGTTGGGTGTTTTTTACCTAGAGAAAATACAATGAAACACACAGGTAACATTCATTAAGGACTTCAAAAAGAATGAAAACATAGAGGGTGTAATTTTGAAAGCCAATGAAATAAGAAAATGATTATTTCAAAATATTATAAACCTAAGTAAGGAAATTAAAGAGATTGCATCTGAATTGCTTGCTAGGCCAATCTTATAAGAGGGGAAAATTGTACCGAAATGAAAGAACTCTAAAGCAAAACATAGAAAAGGCATTGAAAAACGACAAGATCATACATTGTAAGTATGATATGTTCGACATTGTGTCATGGATACTATCAGAATAAGTTTGGAAAAGTATATAGGAGACGAGTTCGAATGAAGGGGTTCGCGTTGTTTACGGTATGAGGGTAGCCGTTCAAGGGATTGCGAGCGGAAGTTTAAAAAGCAGAATTTTCTGATAGGGGAAATGACGATCATAAGATCACTTTACTAAAGCAATGAAATTAAGTAAATTCTTGGTTTTTATCGAACTATTAAACCAAAGTTACCAACTATAAGGAAGTTATTCATAATGTAAAGGTGAATTACGAGCTCTCGAATAGCCAAATGAGTTTTGCTGGAAAGTCTCGTGTTCGACCACGGGGGGAGGCGTGCGAAATTAGCATAGCTCTCGAAATTTTGAACAAAATATATTACTAGCAATGGACTTCTGTTGTTGTATTGTTAAAGCGTCCGTTGAATTTTTACTATGATATTGCCAACGGATTGCCACTCGTCCTGCTGTGACGTAACGATTGATAATATAGATGGCAGAATGTGATATGCTAAAAATAGAGCCAAAATTTACTTGCGCAAAAACATCTGTGGAAAGCTACGAAAGGAAATAAGACTTACTTTACTTACAGTTAGGTAACTACAGCTTAATGAGAATCAATATTTCACTCGTACATTGGTTCCCATTAAATACATATACTTGGCGAAATACATTCCCTAAGTTATTTAATTGTACTAAAATGACTCCTCTGTTTACCTATAATATTAAAATCTGTTGAATAATCTATATTTCCGATTGAGTTTATTCTTAAAGAAATTTAGCAGCAGAGGAAATTTAAAAAAATATCCATACACTTCCAGATTTATAAAATTCGCAAGCTATAACATTCATGTGAAGTTGACCATCTTCAAACCTAACCCCACGCACTAGACTTGAAAGCCATAGCTCCGTCCTCGCAGAGCACCTCGTAAGGAAGAAGATTCTATATTCATTTTCGAAGGGAATAAAATATTGACATTAACAGTTAATGTGTGCAAGGAGGAACGGTAGTGGTGTGACGCTTTTGGAAATGGCTTTTATGAGGCATGAAGTAGCAGTTGAACGAACTGATTTGCAGCAGGCAACCCTTTATATCTACTAAAATTGACTGTTTAGTAGCTGAAACGATACCAGATCTCTTCGTCTGGAGAATCTATACGAGGAAGGAGAGAGAGAGAAAGGGACCTTGTGGCACTCGCAAACACTTCTGCGAGCAAAAGGGAGAGAGAGAAGGCGTGTTAGAGAGAAGCTATTAAGGAGCGATTTTCTTTTCACTTTACAGAGATGCCACTTACTGCTTACGGCTCGAACAATGCCTATTCCTCCTTCGCCAGTTCCCTTCTGGAGAAAGGAAATGGACGACGATGAGGGTTAAAAGGGTTATGGGAGAGGAAGGAAAGGAGAAGAGGGAAATGTGCTTGAAATGCGATCGGGAGGGGGTTTAATCCAACTAGAGACCTCGAATGACTTCGGAATTTCAACTCTTTAGAATGTGTGCATTTAGATATCTCCGCAATGCTTCGCCATCCATCAGATTTCCCTCCGACACAGCCGAGGGAGAAGTTATGCGGGAATTGTGTGGTTTGGTTTCAACAGAGTGGGCAAAGTTTTGCGTTCAGAGAATCCATGAATTTTAATGCCGTAATAGCGGAAACGGATTTCGTGTTTACGACTTTTCCGATCGGATTCTTTAGAGTGTCAATTGATCGGATTAAATCATTAAATTAAATACGTTTTATCCTAGATCATCGACAAATATCAGACTAAATAATACATTAAACAGAAACGGATAGTTTAGCATCTAAAATCGTAAGCCCTATGTTGCCATTCATGAGTAAAATATTCGATATAGTCAGCTCAAACTTATTGGTGAATTTAATTATGGTATTTGCATTAATGTCACTTCTTTAGGATAAAACGATCGTTGCGACAGAAAAAAATTTAAAGGTAACTGCGAAATATAAGCATTTCATTCGCATCGTGTTAAGTTCAGTGAATGCAATTTGATTAATTCCCAATAGCTCATAGAGAGGACGAATGACAAAGGACGTTCAACTCTCTCGATATCTTTGTGTAATCAAGCCTTGTTCAATCGACTGATGACAAATAATCTACAAAACCAATGCAGCATATTACTATGTGCAAATAAGCAATTAAATGCTCTTCGTGCTCAGTCGCCAGACAGAAACCGAACAAAAATTAACACGTTGAGTAAAGTGATCTCTTCGAAGCCTCTCACTACCTGCATCTCTGGTCTTTTATCTCCATTATTTCCTTTGAACCTGTTTGACGCTCCAACGAACCTTTTTATAACCAAAGTTTACTATCGCACAGTCCAATCTGAAATGAATTAAGTTCAGAACAAAGGATGGAGGACATTTTTTCATGCAGCTGGATGAGATCGCAATCAAAACTCCGCGAGCACGAAGACGCTCGATCCGTTTTCTTTTCCGGACTTCACGCGGCACTAAACCCTTGTCTTCAGCACAAAGGGATCTCCGAGGCATCTTACCTTTGTGCTCAGATATCTCTCCGTCAGAGAAATACCCAATGGAGGACCCACATTGTCTTAATTTTCAGTCTCATGGCTTCAAAGCCTGGTTTTGTGCTAAAGATGAAATAGCAGACTTGAAGCAGAACCAACGCTAAAAACCAAAAAGGAAACGATGATGGGGGGTCTATTTCATTCGTCTGATTAAAACGTCTGGATGCTAATGGCAATAAAGCCAATAACAGAGATGTTTTTTTCTTTACTCTTTAGTTCATGATGAGCGTCAATAAATTCTTTCAGGATTATGTTTTCGTTTGACCGTCGCTGATTGTAAACGGTAAAAAGTACAAATTTATAATTTCGTTTTTCTATTTTATTAATTGTCTGCAGTGTAATACTCGCATAACATTCATTACCATGACTACGTACTACAACATGAACCGATAATCCTCTCATCCTCAATGCTTGCAGGAGCCGAAAAATACCATCATTTATCCATTATTTATCTTCTCTCTTATTCAGAATAGCCATACCGGTAACTACTAGGTCCACTCAATATATCACCGAAAGTTTCCAAAATATTCAATATCTTTAGTTTATTTTCTCTCAGAAAGATGGAATTTCATCAGCTGAATCCTTCACTTCCATCTATGCTATACTGTAGCTCTTTTTATCATAAATACTCAAATTTAGGGAATAGACCTCAAGGATATCTTTCACAATATGCTTGGCAACTATATTAATCCCACATGTACGTATTGGGGGACTTAATTAAACAATGGAAGCCAATCAAATTAATCATACATGGCCTAACATCTCGACTAGTTTGTCATTTTCAGTTTGCAGTCTGTAAGGTGGAATGAAATAATTTTGACATTGAATTTTTATTATGGGTGTAACACCAGTTATACGTATGATAGTAAGGAGGATCAATGTCTCAGTTATGCATCCTTGTCTTTATAAGGATTTTCAGCTCTCTGATTAAATCCTAAATTTTTATACATTTAGTTGTCGATCGTATCGTATCGAATCGAAGGAGGAATAACACAAAATATTTGGTTCCCAAGCAAGAGGCTTTTTGGATCTCTTACAAGTAATAATTTTCTTGGCAATTGCAAAATATCAAAGTGGTGAAAAATCAACTTAAATCAACAAAAAATTGAATACTTTCTAATAATGGGATATATTCACGAATGATTTCCTTTTTTGATAGCAAATTAAAGAAAATTCGAAGTTACTGTCTACAATTCAGTTTTACCTAGAAAACTGACCTCAATATATAAGTCGCTCTCATGGTGAGAAAATTTCAAGCCTAATTCAGTAATATAATTTTTCTAGTTTCTTTTCTTTTTTATTGGATTTTTCTATTTTTAATCGCGTTTCTAGATAAATTTGAAATTACTTATTTTTGCTAACTAGCATGGAAGCGATGCTCGAATTGTTTGCCTTTTCCGGCCGTCCGTCTTAGCATACACAATGGAAATAAAATATCATCATGTAAGTGCCCAAACATTACTCATGGTTTGCTCTGAATTATTGATGAGAGGAAAAATTAAAGCATTAGTGAGTAATACTGATTTTTCGTTCGGTATTGAAAATTCCAAGAAGAAATTAAAAATATAGCCCTGTTTCGGTCACTATTGGGCTAGATATATTTTTCGATCTTTCTTCCAGACAAACGGTAAATATAAATCCAGACAAACTAGAGTTCACTTTGTTATATGTCTAAGGAAACAAGCTATCCATATTATCGTTGACGATGATATCAGCATGAGTTATTATGCCCAAATTTTATGGAACATATGAAGTTATTGGACGCTTATGCCAAAGAAATGATACAAATTAAGCGTGAAATATTAATATTTCCCACGAAATAGATTGCAATGAGTTACTAATTAGTTTATTTAGCAATCCAAAGCAGATTATTTTGAAGACTTCCCTTCAGCGTTAAATAGGGAATCATTTTGCACTATAGCTGACGATTTACACAAGTTTCCATCCGGGGACGACCTATTAACGACTGTTGCTCAACTTGAAAATGTTTCCGTAAGGTAGTAAAAAAATTTCTAGGTCGTCAACGAGTATACAGCTAGTCCCGCGGCGCGTAAAATATGTCTTTCACACGAGTATGTATGTGCCCTTCCACGTCCCTCGCCGCGGGAAACCCAAAAATATTTCCCGCCCCCGCCGGGAGTCCCTCTCGGCTGCAGTCGCATTATTTATGGGCGCTCGACGGGAGATTATTAATTCTAATATGCCGGAGCGCGCATGCGTTACACGCTGTTGAGTGCCCGTCACGTGGCATCCCGTGCTTTTAAGGGGATCTTTACGGCTCCACCTAGGCAAACTCTAATGGACATGTCGGAAAGGGGGAAAGCATTTCGGCGAGCTAGGCTATAATCGGTTTCTCTTGTCGCATTATGCCATTAAGAAACAAACACGGCGGGAGCGCGTGAAGGATCGTCGCGAGTCTTTTTTCAAACAAAACGCAGTCCCGCGTTCGAAAATTTAAATGAGTGTGCAGATGATCGAGTGTTTGAATACAGCTCGTAAACATTTGAGGTGTTTCCAGTGTTATGCGTTCCTAGCGCATTAATCAAGCTACGATATTAATTAGCCATCGTCTAATAGAGGTAAAATTGGCGTCCTATGCAGAGTATTGTGGACATTCCTATGTAAATGATGAATTCAAACTCTACTACAAAATGTAATGAAACGAAAACACTCAATAAAACCATAATACATGGTGTGCTTCGTTACGAATCAATATTCTAGAAATGTTGACGGAACAAATCAATGATTTTGATAGCAAATATTTATTATTCGAGAATCAATTCAGGAATCGTTGAACTCTTACGGCAAGGGTAGGCCAAAATGTCTCCTCTTTCACCTACTTTCTGAAGTTACAATGTGCAAATTTCAAAGTACTGTATAAATTTGTGAGAGTATATTCAGATGAAATAAAATACAGTAGAGAATAATTGTTGAAATCTAGAGCGATTAAAAACATTAAATGTATTTAATAATGACGATTTTTGGCGAACATAGCCGGAAAATGACAGAAATTGTTAGTTTTATCAGAATCGATTCTGTTCATTTTTATGGTAACATCAACCAATCATTTGAAATTTTATAGCTCTATTTACAAGTACATGCAATAGGCCTTTATAAGGGAGAGTGGATAGGAGAACTTTTATTGAATGTATAGTATAATTGGTTACAGACTAAGTAAAACATATACGAGCCTAATGTTTTGAACATGAAATTCAGAATGTTTCCTGACGAGGAATTTTGTGCGTTTATTAGTGAATAGAAATAGCATATCCCAAAATGCTTTAAATAAATCATAGAGTCGTTTATTTGACATTTATTATGAAAGAGAAAATGCGTGTTTGAATCCCTTCTGAATACTTCACTAGCTCTGATATCAAATCCTGTCCAGTTGTTTCCATGTATTCATATTACGTGGATACTTTGGACGATATGATGTTCCTGCAATTAAATAAGAAATCCCTCGCAAAGAGAGTAATTTTAATCAATTTTACTTAGGTATAAAATAACAACGACACATGGCCGATTCGCATTTTCGTTAACTATTTATCTATAGGAGCCCTAATACTATTTGCCCCAGCAAATATCACAGAATTGATATTTCCAATAAAGTCTTGAAATGGCGAACAAAAGGGATAAGAAAAGTAAACACGAAGTCCTTTCATACTCGGGTGACCTTTAAACAGGGGTTCATGGCGTCCGTTTTGTTACAGAATTTTGGATTTCGACAAACAGTGTCCCTTCCTAGGGCGTCATCGCCTCTCCTGCCGATACATTTTCATCTAAAGCACACGCCCTCTCCCTCTGCGACCAAGCATCTTTCATCATTCACATTCCCGACTTACTATATTCCCAAATGAACGAATCTTAGGGACCCCTTTTCTTCATTCACTACTGCGTTCTTCTTCCCTCCCTTTTCGAAGTGCTTTTGATGTGATCTCCTTAGCTCACTCGGAGATTCTAAGTCATCCTTATGCAATTATTAAGTAATGCATCGCATAATCATGATATACGTTTCAAACACAACGCTTGGTACATGATACAGAATATCTTGCTATCTGCATTAATTATTGGGGGGTAAAACTGCTTGATGAAAAACCATGGGAAAAATGTTACGTGTATTTCCACATCTAAAACTTCTAAATAAACATTGACAAAATCAGCCGAAGGTGAATCATTAACGAATCGTTTAAACTCCATGGGGTCTTCAAAATAATATCGAAGGAATATAAAACGATAAAAAAATTAGAAAACAATATTTTAGTCAGATCCATTGGTTGGACTAATCCTATTTATGCAGAGGTCAATAAAATTTGGACAAAGTCTTATAATGGCGCGTAAAATTCTATCAGAAAATGGGAGAAGCAAATATTTTCTTAGAACATATCAAGCTTGGAATTAGTTAAATATCGTTATTGAATTCCCTCGTAAACGAAAGAGTGAAATGTATCAAATATAAGCGTAGCGATCAATAATTAAGAGGCTGAGTGCTTTTTGAGTGAGATACCTATAAAAATAGGTATGCTAATTCATCACATTCGCGAGCCATGTAAAGGTGTCCTTTAGACCACAACTTTGGATATCTCACTCGATCAAAATGACAAATAGTAACGTAATAAATAAATAATTATCTTTTAATAATGACACCGATCTCTAGTTATCCGATTTAAACAGTATGAACGCGATATTTCACACAGACCTAATTTATTCGCTAACATTCACCGCAGTAAAAATGGAAAATCAAAGAAAGGTTGTAAATTACCCTAATTTATATCAAAATAGCAATAAGACTGAATTACAATCAATGATTTAGCAATATATTGTAATATAGCAAGGGAAAAACATACTCTATAAATGTATCACTTCGATAATATGAACTTCTACAACTGGACATAAGAATACTGCGAAATTGGATTATGATTACTGAAAATATTTGAAAACAAAAATTTGTAATAAAAGGGATGCAACTAAAAGTTATCGTTTTTGCTTCGAATTTAACAAATGGTTTCACCTTAATCCTAGCGTATAGAACTACCGTTTTAATTTTTCGAATAATTTTGATTAATTCACCTGACGGCAGTGACATTATCCGACACCGAGTCTTTAAAAGCGCGATAATATCGATATGAAACGATTTGGTAGGTAAAATACAAATGGAAGGTAATCATTGCCCGCTATTAAATACTGACCGTGGTCATTTCCGATGATATCCGGTGAGCCGTATGAAGATGAGAGGCACGGCATGCTTTCAAATATTTACACTCCATAAAAACCGCTATATTTAAAATGAAAGTTTTTTTACAGAATTTTCAAATATTCCTGGTGGTTATAACGTTCACCGATATCCAGCCGCGAAATAAAAATTCGACGGAAAATATTCGTCGAAGAGATTTAGATTCTGCGATACGTTTCACAAAATTCGGCGAAATAAATGGATAATAATACGGCAACCGCGTAGCGGAGTGGATGTTTGGTGTGCAAGATATGGCCTGTCTTACATTTCCCATTGCACATTTGGAAAGAACGATGTCTCATAAGTGGTTTGGGGTGGACGTAGCTTTCCACGATTCGATCGATACAGCGTTATTGCTTACACTAAATCATCCATGCTTCTCTCCCCAACCCCACGATCGGGACCCGACATCCCTTCCAGCATCTCCAACTACCAATCACCCCAGCATGCGGTATTAAATAAATTTCAGGAAAAATTAGGTAAGAGCTACACTTTCCTTTATAGATAATTTTAAATATTTATGGTATTGGAATTCATGAGATACTACGGTGGCCATTGACGCAAAATATTCACAAAAGTTTCACGCATAAAAATAAATCGGCGTTAGGGACACAGTGGAATTATATTTGTAAAAGTAGTCATGTAAAATGTCTGAAAAAAAATTGGGTAATGAAGAGGTAATTTTCCTTTCAATTATTCGTAGTGTTTACCATGATATTTAACGAAAATATTATAAATAAATAACTTCATACGATGATTAGGTGTCCAATTACTCGCAAAATTGCTCGAAGAGCAGATGCATTACCCATAATATATCGATTAACAGATTTGAACTTATCACATCTTGATTCAAGGTTATACTAATAGGTAGCAAAAGAAAATGATATATAATTGTCAGCCTGTGGAGAAGAAAAAACTCGGGCTTAAGATGGGCAAGACGCGTGATGAATTGAAAAGCCTTTGGTACAAGACTCCCTACTATTTCGATGTGGAACAAGGGATGGAGAAATGATTTATCACTCCCAATAGAGGTCTATGGAGCCCTTCTGGTCGCGAGAAAGGGAGAAAAAAGTTTAAAATTTTTGTGTCGCCCTTGAGTGAGAGATCTAAGTGAATTATTGGCACGCAATTACCGTTTGTTGCCTCGACGTTTAGATAAGGCTATGAAAGAATTATTGCTGGCGAGCGATATTTTTCATGAAATATGAGGAAATTTATTAATTTCACGTAACCAAATAGGGAATATCTCAATAAACTTATCGATAATTGGACGTACTTTCAAATTTCAGTATCACCGTACTATTACCAATAATTTTTCTCCATCATACGAATGGATATTTCTATATATCAATAAAGAAATATAGTCACTAGCTAAAAGATTCAATAGTGGGCTAGCAAGAAGTTCTTAAAGTTTATGATAATGCATTGATTTACTTGTATAATTGGGGCACAAGTATGCAACCAGTAAAAAATATAATGAGTACAATAGAATTGCCCATATATAATAAAACAGCCAGTAACTTACTCCCTTTTTATGAATCGATTTTATATTTATCATGAGACAATGTTGATCATAAGCCATTTGTGTTTTTAAAAATTTTCTTACTGTATATGCATGTAGATATCTAAAGAGAAGCATTGCGGTGTCCAATTTTAATAATTGAATTGAATCTTGAATATTTGTATGAAATAAAATAATTAATAACTCTCTCTACAAATTTTTGTTTCTTATATGCAACTGGTATGTCTCTTAAGGCAAGTTAAGTTAAACGTAGTAAATAGATCCGACCAAATATTAAAATTTTATCTCAGTATTAATCAAAGAGATTAACTTTATTATTGATAGATACAGAGATATTACCCAAAACTGTTTCATTTCGAAGAATCACACACTGTCATTTGCCTTCGGGACACTATGCCCATTCTTTATCTCCTTTGAAGTTAACAATTGCTAACTAACTTTTGCAGCTATTTCCCATTAAAATTGGAGAGATAAAATGAATAAATCAAAATAGTTTCCAGTTTAATTAATAAAGGATTTTAAATATGACCCTTTTGATAACCCGAATCTAATATTTCCACATCCTCGTCAAGATTTTTCTGTGCTATGAGCTGTGAAATTACAAACAGTAACTCAGTACTAGCAAATGAGCACGAATGCGTTCAGACGAATTCAATTTCATTTTGAGGATATTTTACGAATAACAGTTGGGCACGCAAAGGTTGAAAGCTAACATTTCAGATTTTTTCCGAACGCCCACAATCAGTGTACGAGCTGAAAATATAAACGACCGCGCATCGGGGCAAAGAGAGATCAATGGAAAGCAATGTTGAAATACAATTTACTTCATACATTTTACGTAATGTATTAGAATTCGAAAGTTTGCCTTTCCGGAATATGAGGCCAAGCTCACCGCGAAAATAAAATTTATGATGTTGCATATATCTTTGTATTCAAAACACCTGCACGGATTTGGATCCGCATCAGCTTTTAATGATGGCAAAAAACGAATAAATCCGACCAGGGCGATTATCATCTTTATTCATGTTTGTTGAAAAATGAGAGGTGAATGTATGGAGGCAAGGAATCGCCTCGTAACAAGAGCTTTAAACCGGAATTTTAAACGCCGCTGCGATATATTTGCATTTTAATTGGGGCGTGGAAAAGAATTACGAGCATGATTAGGGACTTAGTCCTGGATAACAATTATGATACGTCTATATATGACGTGGAGCTCGGTCGCAAATGCGAGGAAAAATCTTTCACTTGCCGTTTCACGACGCCCCCCGCGGTTTTCCTTAAAAAGTCCCCTTCAGCCACCCCCGTAAAATAATACATAGTATGAATAACGCTCATACGTTGCGGCTTTGGCGCAGGTGGGCGGGAAAGGGGGCGAGAGCCCTGTTGGGAGAGCGATTTGCCCGAGGCGGTCTACACTGCGTCACGTAGCAAAGTGGTTGCCTTTTTTCGCTCGGATTTGATTAATGCATGAGTATGTCCAACGCCATTCTACCCCGCGAATTGAAAGTGTCGCTTTGATTTCACTTTTTCTTTAAGTTTTTCGTGAAGGGGAACGTTGACGTCACTCAAAGTAATAGTTATTTTGACAACGAAAATGAACGCACCGTAGACACTTATCACAGCCTCTTTGATTACTTTATTTTGCTTCCAGAATTGAAGTAAACGCATGTATCGTTCATAATATTCCTTATACTTTAATTAAAAAATACTACAGAATGAATTTAGAATAAATTTGCTCCTTAATGCTAGTTCACTAAAATATACTTGAAAAAATAAAAATTAAGAGGCTCCTTTGCAAGTTTTTGGAAAAATCGTGACTTTCACAGGATTCTTCAGCTTTTTCTAAAATATGGAACAGGAACTCTCTCTATTTATTTTTCTAAGAATAGTACGTTCAAGCTAAACAAAGACCCCTCATTATATGTGTGCTTGAAAATATGGATTCGAATTATTTTAATAGCAGGATTTACAAAATTTCGCCCTACTTTAGGAGCTAATATTCCCTAGTTTCATATGTTTGATAAACATACTCAAATTAATGACAAAATTGTATATAAATAACGAAATCATGATAATTACATATAAAAAAAGCAGCAAAAATTTTCCATTTAGTGGCGATTAAGAACGTTCTTAGATACCTGAATTCTATTTGAGTTCTGAAAACCCCGGACTGAAAGAACCGGAGGATTAGGATTCCTGGATCCCGGGTGCTAATTACTTAGATTACGCTTTCCTGACAAACTGCAAACGGAGTCTTTTGAAACCTCTAATTCATTAACAGCCCTGCTCCAATTTTATTTTCTTACGACTGAATTCTAATTATATTTTTCAAGGAAAAAAGAATATATTATGCTTTATGGATGGTAGCAGCTCAAAATGTGAAGCAACTTACGGTAAATTTTCGTCAACGTGATGATAAAAACATATTTATAACTTCTTTATCAATTATAACAGAATTACAAAAACTATTTTCAAAATCCTTATTCTGTTTGTGAGTAGCAAACGGATAATAATTAAGCAAACACATAATCTACTAGTTAAGCAAAACAGTCATACGAGCCGTTCCTATCTAAAACGTAGCCAAAGATTTTACATTGAAAATAATAATATATTCTGGTGGACTCTTCGGTCGGTTATTGGTCTAAAATATCAGTATTGATATTTTAGACCAATAACCGACGCTTATTTGGGAGAATTATTTCCTGAAGCAAGTTAAGCTGTTGCCAAATATTTCCGGAAAAATATTCATAGGTATTTCCGTTTGCTATATGTCTAGAATCAATGAGGAGCCTTAGTTTTGGAGCGAATAAATTGTCAGTACAGGCTTATGAAAAGGCAAATATAGTCTATCGTGCGATTACTCAATTCAAGAATCAAAATTTTTTCATCAGAGTCTTAGAAAACTTATAATAATATTCAGAGGCAATTCACCCCTTCCATTTATTTTGTAGTAAATAGAGCCTTACATTAAGTGTATTGCATTTACTGGGGATTACCGGAGAGTAGCGACTGTCTACAGTAAGTAATCGCCGCCACACATCACAGCCTTACAAAGCATTCCATAAATGTTCGATATAAAAGGCTATCTGTGAAACTCACCAATATTACGTAATCTGAAAATCTCCCTTAAAAGATAATTTGAGCATGAACACAATGAAAATTTTTATTTCTCAGATAATTAAAAAAACCACCTTCAACAAAGGGAGCTCGTTTTAATTTACGAAAGGAGGAACACTCCCCTGACATATCCTCCGACACACACACTGATTTCGAACGAATATTTAATGTCACTTAATAGAGGAAGGATACGCACGAATGCTCGCGGCGAATAAAAAGTTAATCAAATTTTACAATCCGCGTGAATTATTTGCAGCACACTCCGCTCCGTTGTTTCGCGAACTTTTTTCCCTCCCATCTCGCGATTTGTTTTTTCCAATCTTTCCCATTCGATTTCCCCACCTCCCGCCTCCTGTAATCCTTATTGATCACCTGATCATACGCCGAGGGAAAAAATCAATCGAAACAAACAAACTGGGCGGATTATACGGGAATAATAACATTTTTCCACAAGTACGCGAGCGATCCGGAACAGCGGTCGAAAAATCAAACGGGAAATAAAATTCCGAACGTCGCTCTTTCGTATCCTTTTTTTGTTTATTTCGGTGGGGAGGGGTGGATTCCGGAGAGGAAATGTGCGTAACAAAGTTTGGTGACCCAACCGTTCTCATCCCTGCCTCCAGCCAAAGCAGAACCACTCCTACCCCTTTTGTCCGCCGTCTGATGCCGAATCCACCTATGCCAAACAAGGCCTGTAACGAACAACGGGCAGCAGAAATGGGTGGAACGCGCTGAAAGAGAGGGAGGGTGAAAGAGATACGTCGGTGAAGAGGGAAGAGAAAGTTTGCGGGGAAGGGTTCAGGAATCCATAGAGTGTCCCCTCCATTGTCCGATGCGCCCAACCGGCGGAATGCCCAAATTGGAATCCCATCGATGATTCAAGGCGCCATGATTACCTCATTGCTATTCGAGCTACATCCCGAATGCCGGTGAATCATTTCCGAATCGGACCTCTTTTCCCATTTGTTCGCAGCTCCTCCCATCAAACCCTATATAGATGACGCAAATCCCCATCTATCCCTTTTTCCAGCAAGTGCAATCCAGTTGCTCTAGCGCATTCCGCTGTTACCCTTGCGATTTCTCCATTTTATTTCTTTCTCTCGCTTCTCATTCCTTGGCACCATCTCTCACTCTCTTCGGTTGCTTTTCCATATCATTTCACTGCAATTTGAAATTCGTCCAATGGTTCCCGTCTTAATCGACCTCGTAACACACTTTAGGGTTAATGACTCTGAAAACATTCCTTTCCTTAAATGTATCTCATCCTTCCTCATTCCTCCGTTTCCGAGTAATTGCGTATCTTCGCAATTCAAAAATATTAATAGAATTCATTCCTGTAATTAAAGTTAATAGTTTTCTGTAAGGCTAAGACAGAACGTTAAGTCCAAATGAGTAAGGATTCCTGTAGCGATTGAATGTCAGTTTTATTGATTCTATCACACTGACAAGTTAAATGATTCGAAAACGTTTTTATGTGTGACAATGGACAGATTGCCATATTTGTGTAAAATTCAAGGGCAACACTGTCTCAAGATAAATTCTTAAGCTTCCAAAAAACTATCTGCATAATACGGAAATGGGATGAAAAATATAATAGAATATAATTTACGGGAAAGACAAAGGAGTAAAAACAAATATAAATTAGATTAGATAAAGGAATAAAACAAATTCATTATTCATAAAAAGCAGTGAAATTAACTTTAAATAGGGAATATTAGGACACGTGAACCTACCTAAAGATAAGAATGATTTAGGCAGGTAGATTTCACAAAACGAGACGAAGTTGATGGGGATCCAATTCTTTTCCTCTAATGACAAACGGTCTGCCCCTATCGAAATAGAGTGGAGGGAGTGTATGCGCAGCTGATGTCTTTCATTAACGTATAACTATAAACATGGGACTAGGTATCTATTTTTAAGCATGCAGAAGCATGATTCACCTCTCAGATGAAATGATTCTCTACCAGAATGCATGGCAGAGTTGGGCAGAGAGATGAACCAATTTTCTCTTCGGAAGGAAACCTGCTATGTAGATAGAGTTTAGCATCCCCGGAAAAACACTTCCCTTCTCAAATTCGTTTCGAAAGGGACGGAAAAAGTGCATTTCCGCAGTGGTTACATACCCATTTCGATGCTTCTCAATTCTAGGGGCCCCACGCCACCCTAGAAATGATCCCAACCCCCATAAAAACTCCTTCCGCTGCAACGCACCCTTATTCACCCCTCCCCCGTTGATCGATGACGAACCTTCTCTTGCCGCTATATCCGATTCCGGACGCTGAACACATGTTTAAACGGCGAGGAAGCACGCCTTCGTCTCCGAATTGGTACCCCTTAAGAAGCATTTCTAAGGTGCCGAATCACTACCCGGAATGGATTCCGAGAAAGGGGGAGAGGGGAATTATAGGGATGATCTAAGGTATGGTATGAGTGCCGCAAGGGGTGGTTTTTGAGGGTTGGCATGAGGGTTATTGGTGAGCAATATGGCTTGGGAGGCGGAGAAGTGTGGTGGAAAAGAATAGAGAAAGATCCTTCTGCGTGACGTACGTAATTGCTTCGCGTTATACGTCCAATGGGCATTTTACGCGTCGGACGCACACCCTAGAAAGGGGGGCGAGAATAGTAATACCCACTCGATCTCACATCCCCCTTTTCTCTTCCATATATAACATTATACGCGACTCTTTTACGGTTCGCATGAATGATTTCCTTTTTTCCCCTCCTATCCACGGCCTCCTCTCTCGGGGACCGTGATGTATGGTCTGGTGCATCAGTTGTTCTTTTCCCATGCTCCGGGGACAAATGTGTTTCGATAATTGCGACGCCACTCCTGGATCATGAGAAAAGGGAGATACGTATAGATATATATATTAGGGCTGTCTGAAATAATCATCGCGTGGCCAAGTGCGGAAAGACTCGCGGGCATAAATTATTCGCTCATGATTGTCTGGGAAAAGAAGATTTAAAGTGGCTCCCTGCGGCGGACGTATGCGGCGAAAATCGTGGTTATCGGACGAGTAATGAGGACGGAAAACATTGGTGCGAGGTATAATTTTTTTGAATTATTGCTATCCCAGGAGTAAGTTGATGAAGCATTTAATGTGAACGTTGCGCAAAACAAGCCGTTTCCTCTGAATGGCCGGTGAAATGCTCGGACCTGTATGCGTTTCCACAAATATCCAACCCCTTTTCCTGAGGTAATGAAGATTTGCGTAATAAAACACACGGTTTCCGTTCATAAATCAGCGGTGGTTGTGGAGTAACGGATGGATATCGAGGCTTAATTTTAATATACATCACACACATACAATTTTAATTCGTTATAAGTTACTCTCCTCAAGGTTGGAAATGTCGAGAAAATTCAACTATTCGTCTATTACTGGCAGAAAAAATTACACAGATATCGGCAGCAAAATTTTAGGTTTTCTTTAACTTTTTTAAGAAATGTCCTCCTTTCTGGAGATGTATCATTTCTGACATGTGTATCATATTATAAAATTACATAGTCATATTTTTAATATCCCGTATAAGAGGTTTTACTGCTGATCCATAATGCATTTCTAAACTCGAGAATTGGAACTAATCATGCGAAAACACGCATGAAGTCAACTTCATTATGATACAACCTTTTATAAAAGCAAAGAAGATTTTCAGTATATAAAAACCATTTGCATACTGAAAGTTACGAAATTCTAGGATAATTTTTTCGACACCCTTACGCACTTTCCTTCCCGAGTTCCAAAAATCCTACTCATAAATCCTCTCATGCCAGCGTATCTATTATTTCAACGCATGTATAATACGCTGGATTATTTATGAGACCATACATAACATTTCTCTTAGCAGGAACCCTCCCCGCAGGCTCTGAAAATCTTTCAATATGCAAGCTACAAAAATAATCCGCGGCACGCAAATACAAATCCCAATTCGGAGTTGAAATAACGAGCAATAGATCTTATACGAATGTTATCTCCCCTTCCAGATTCAAATTCATCCGAGACTGTCGATTTTTCAACACATGATATTCTTTACTCTGAGAGCGAGGATGGATTTTCGGAGGGAGAAAGGATAACGTAAATTCATAACAAACGTTTTAAAAAAATGGACGGACGGAATCCCCTAGAATACGAGGAAAGCCCCTTTCGCTCCCTCTCACACATCAAAGAATAACATTTCCAATATGAATTTACGGACTCGGATATGAGAAAGCAGTACATTCCCGGTTCTTACGCCACCTCCGCCCCATTGTTCATTCTCTCTCTTCTCTTATGTCATTCCCACGTTTCTCTGCCCTCACGCTGTCTTTTGATCCTTTTCTCTCATCTTCAATTCCCTTTAAACGGAATCCCATACCTTACCCAAATAAAGGCTGACTATCCTCTTTACTTGCAGGTCACATCCTTCGCATTCCCATTTGTTCCTTCTCGAAACTGTTACCCAACTTCTTTAATTGTGTTTAACCCTCCACTTACTCTCCAAAAATGTGGGGAGTAGTGTGAGGGATCATCAAGTCATACATTTTCGAAGAACATCGAAGGTAACCCCCATCTTAAAAGATCGAATTCCTTCTCATACACATAAATTAAACTCCTCCTAATGATTATAGACCAGAAAAATGCTTACGAAATTATTGAAATCATAATTACGATACAACATTCGTAAATTTAGCCAATACCTTTTATCTACTACATAACGAGAATGCTTTGCAAATTTAAGCAAGTATGCCAAGTAGCAACCATTAATGACAGGGAATTGAAATTACTGCCTCGTATTTACCCTAGTTGGAAGGGTAAACCCTTCAAGAATCTCCCGAAGGCAGTATGTCAAACGCAGTTATTTTACAGAAAACGCAATATATAATTTATAGTACAATCAAAGGAAATAAATGTTGCAATAAAGTTATAAAAATGTTAAATTTACAATTTATAATAAGAAAAGAGGGAATTTACTGTCAATTTAAATAATATTTACAACGTATTTATGCTCTTAGTACTATTTGAAAGGATATTGATTAATTTAAATTTAAATCAAAGTAACAAGTTTCCATATTACTTATCAGTTAATCCTCATTATCAGCAAATTTTGGGTTTCGCACGTATATATTGCCGCCGGTTTTAACAACGTACTGTGTCTTCGTTCCTCTTTAAATATGAATTTTTACAAAGTTATCTATGAGATATAAGTATGTAAGACGAGGACCTCATGGAGAATGTATACATACGCTTCCTTCGACTCCGAGTCGCTCGTATCAGTATAGAAATCAAGCTTCTTATTAATGCTGGTCATCTTAAATGGATGTGTCTAATTCTTTTACATATTATCTTAAGCATTTTATTTCATTTTAGTCACAAATTTTTACACTACAGCTCGCAATAATCTTCCTTGCATATCTCTTCTCAATATGTTCTACACAAGATTTTCTACTTCCTCAAACATTGTACGTCAAGATAAACTGCGAAAAGTAGAGAGAGGCAAAATAAAATTTTTTTAAATTGCGAACAAGAAAATTTACAAATAATCCTACTATATATATGTTCAAGACACATAATGTATTCATGGTGAACCTCAAATTTCTCCAAAATCGCAATTCCTTGTTCTCTATACATTCATTATTCTAATGTGTTATTAGGGCATAGTTCAACTGAAAGGCGTTCTGGAAGTAAAACATGTTGAAGAGGCTAAAATTTGAGTAAAATATTTCATTTTGCGGTCAAATTTTCGGTGACAATAGTTTTGCGAATTAAAAAAAGAATCATCAATAAATAATAAGTTTACGTAATGTGTATTATAAATATAAACAATTGCATGATTTCCACCAAAAACGATGTAGTAACTATTTCAATTTTAATTTTGAAGTTTATTTTTGAAAATTTACCAATCATTCAACAAATATACGATAGTACATACATTCTAACAGAGTTACTCCTCGGTCTCACTTCTTACAAAAACTTCACCATCACATCCATTTGCAGCATGGCTATATATGAAATTATTCGTTATTCACGTACTATGTGCAAAAAGATATAGTTGAATTTTCCCTTCCCAGGCAATATATGAAGCATATTACTTTTTCTTTGACGGAATGGAATCGAAGTCCCTACACCAAGGCTGGAATCACTCCCAACTTAATAGCGTGAGAGAAATGATCGAGCATCGAGTACACCGGTTCAATTTTACGTCATAATCTATTCTTCGATGATAAAAGAAAGCTTGATTATTTTATTGGCTTAGTCCCCTCGGTATATACTCGATTGTACTTTCATACATTTTTGTAAGTAAAATACATGTGCCATTTCTATTGATGTTTATTTAGCTGTCTTCCATTTTATGAGATTTGTTTTTTCTTGTATACCGCGACGAATTTGCTTTAAGCAACCTATTTATAAATATATTTCATTTCCATCAAATAAAAGAGTGATTTCAATAGCAACAGTTTGGACCTATATGATAGTCGTGAATTTATCGGGAAGCTTTTTTTCCCCTCATCGACCTTTCGAATTTTAAAACTCCAGTGCTTTCCGAAGCTTACCATTGACTTGAATGATTTGTAAATCCCCATAACTAATAGGGTAAGCTGTATTTTTAGAAACGATTCGATCGAATAATTAGAATACAACTCTTCCCTTTCAATGCCATGAAAAATGCAAGTTACTACATCTATTCACCCCACATTTCTCGATCAAGCATTCGATGCGTCTCCTCCACCATTTCCCCCTCTTTCTCTCGACCAATGTTTAAGTATTTATTTGTCCGCCGTATATAACATCATCTCACTAAACCATTCTCGTATAATGCAATCTTTACTACCGTTCCCCTTCCTAATTCTTTCTCCTTTTTCTCTTTCGAGATTTCCAACCCAGCGGAATCAAAAACCAAAGAACACCCAAAACGTCCTCTCTTCCCCACCAATCCACACCTCTTCGCTATTTCTGCTCGTCTCTTTATCCCATTCTCTCCCACGCACAAAACATCCGCTCCCTTCCTCTCCTTATCCACTTCTCCGCATACCCTTGCGGACTACCCTAATCCCTTTTCCTTCCCCCTCTCCCGAACGCATTCTTTCCGCCGCTGATGCTACTATATTGCCTCCTCTAAGCTTACTTCGTTTCACCATAAGGAAGAGAGTGGGAATTTCGACTCCTGTCTCATACGCGGCGCTTTTTTCGCCCCTTCCGCTTTTCACTCAACGCTTCTCTCGGAATCAAACCCGAAAATAGGTTGGTCGGCTCTTTGCTGGACCGGAGTGATGTCCTCAATGAGGCGACACCTGCGTTTCTTGGCGGCGCCTTCTCTCGCCCATTAGAGCTTCGCGGCCCTCAAATCCCACGGATCAGAAGATCGAGGCTTCTGATTTACGAGTGCGTTACCCTTCGAACGAATCTCTCTCTCTCTCTCTGTTTTCTCTTTTTATCCGTCCTCTCACGTGAAGGTGGTCGACTAAAAAAGGGGATTAAAGGATGTGTTGCTTCCTGCTGCTCTCGGATTTCCCTCTTCGTCGTGAGGAGTAAATGATTTTTTCGCTAGGGAGCAGCGGGTTTTATGGAAGGTAAGGTAGTCTGTTCGAGAAATGGAAACTTGAACTTTTGTTTCATTGGAGGGTTAAAAATGTGTTTGGTTACAGCAGACTTCATGATTATCAAAAATATTGTCATTTTATATGTGGTAATAATATCTAGCACATTACATAGCTTGCTCTTCTAGTGTTACTAGAACTAGTAAACTTCCGTTTTGTAGCGATTTTGCGTAAATACAAATATACAGTAATAACTTCACTCATTTATGCTACAATTGCAAACTAATCATAGAGAATAATATCGAATAACTTTTAAAAATATATATTTGCAATGATTGTACCTTCTGTCAGATTCTATGATATGCGGTAATTAATGCATGTGTTACATACATTTAAGATATTTTATAGAAAAGCTATTTCGTGAGTAAATCGATATAATACAAGTAATTAAACGAAACTATTAACCACAATTAGCCAATACAAAAAACTAAAGCTATTCGTGATTTTTTTACAGAAGAATTCTTTGCAGAAATAGTTCTGGCAAAATTCAGAAAATAATATTCTACACGTTAATATTACAAAACTGTGTTCTTTAACTATTGGACCTGCTAATTTATCAGGCTGGACAATTTATTCTTTTGAAATAGGAAGTAAATTAGGATGTGATAAAAAGGGTCTGATGCCGCATCGCTGCAGCTTCATTAAACACCACATATCAATAACTTCAAAGGATTCGGATTCACGACCGTCAAAGGATTCACATTAACGGATCCTTACTCTGAAAAGAGCTTTATTATTTAAAGCTCCGACAGAACTGTAGGCTATTTATTAACTAATAAAACGTCCTTTACTGTGAATACCAAGGAAAGAAACGGCACGATCAAGCAATTGGAATTTATTGAGACTATTTGGCAAATTTTGCTCAACCTTTCTGTCTTTGTCGTGGTCTATATTCCGTATATAGTCAATGTTTCTTAGCCGTAATTTGTGGAACTGCATAGAAAAGGAGATAAAAGTACTTCGTAGTTTAATCGAATAGTTTCATCTCCGATCGATTTTGACTCTTATCGAGTCATCTGTAGGAATACAGAACCAGAAAAAAATCTTACTTTATTGCAACTCTAAGAAGATGCTAAAAAGAAGGGATGAGATTCCAAAACGGAACGTCATTAGTAAGCGCAATTAAAAGCGACTTCCTCGTTAGTCTCCTCCTAAAAATTTGCTATCAAATAAGAATTTTTTGGTTATAAATCCAAAAATGCCTCAAATTTGAAACCGATAGGACGTAAAAACTGCGTGAAATTTACTTTACATATCCTTCTATGCACCACATATTTAATTTATCGCGGACTGCTTTACTTTTTAAATTCAATACTATGATAAAATAATCATATTATAATGATTTTATGTGAAAATTTGTAATTATTTTCCCATTCTCGTTAGTATTAAGCTTTAGGAAATGAGTATTCATGGGTAACTTTTTCCCAGTTTACTTTCGTTTATATCCCTAAAAGCAAATTTAATTCGATAAAACCTCTGAGACGCTGATAGCGTTTAAGCAACGGTGTGAGTCAGCAAACAGCAATCCTTTTCTTATAAATGCACCTTCCCGGTTGCAGAAGCCATCTTTCATGCGGTGAGTCATACTCCCAAATACGGCTTCCAAATCCTTGTAATCCGCAGTCGTTAACCGAATATGTGATGGATCGACGTGTAGATTGAAACGTAATGGTGCGGGTAGAACAGCTGCCCAATTGATATCCTTCTCTGCGCTACAGCTCAGGATGTGAATTGTAGTTACAATGTCAGCGCACCAATCATTCTCCAATATATTTCAGATATCTTTCGATTCATTACATCCAGATGTTTACCGATGGGCTTATTTACGCATGTACTCGCTAAAGTTGATGATGAAAAGAATCCCGTATTTCTCGCTCAAGCATCATCAGGCTACTTTCCTGAAATTCAAGATCGGTGGCCATATTTCCTTTTCTCTAATTCTTGAATACGGAGAAGGAACTTTGCATTCAATATTATATCGATAAGTAAAGATATTATGGTGATCACTTTACAGAAAATACAGAACTCAAATTACGTTACGAATCCTCGCGGAGTAATTTACGAAAAAGAGGAGATTATGGGAAAATAATCCACAGCCTTACATAGAATGAAAGCCTTTCCACGAGATTATGCAGATTATAGTGATCAGTGAACGCGGAAATACTCATCCTCATATTAAGCAATCTACTTGAGTGGATTAGATTATCCTTGCAGAAAAATATTACAAAGGGACGGAAACGATTTCGCGAAGCTTGCAATATGAAAGAGGAAATTAAAAGAATGGAGAACAGTAACAGTATTACTTAGCAGACGAAGAAATAAGAGAAACAAAAGAATTCATGTATCTGTGGCTGCCTTAAAAATAATAACAGACGACGTGAGCCGAATTGAAATGAGAACGAGAAATAAAAAGAGACCGGTCACGTTATTTTTCATGTGCTCCTTTTCTTAGCAAATTTCAAAAAAATCTTTTTGTTTCTCCTCTCATTGGCGTGAAATGGAAAGGAAAAACAGACTCCAGGCAGTTATCTCTCAAGGAAAGGATGCGAATGGCTAGAAAATAAGACGCAAAGGGGCTAGAATTGGAGAGAAAGATGTGAAAGTAGAAAATGGATGGAATGTGAGAATGGAAGGAGATGAAATTGGATGAAATAAGATAGCGTCTGAGTAAGAAAGAAACTCCGTCTTGACGGGATCTGAAAGATGGCTACAGTTCCTATCGAAAGAATACGATCCTGAATATGATAAAAGATGTGACTCATCTTGGTACTGGACAAAAAAGTCAATAAAATAAATTCGGAGCGGATGGAGAGACAATGCAACGCGGCTTAAACGGGAAGCTTTCGGAGTAGATTCAATCTGCTATCAAATTTTCCATAAGAATCTACTTTACAACATGCTAAAACAATCCTGTTTTTATGCTCATAACTCATCATTAGGGTGTTTCCATCAGACTGCGTAAAGGTTAAAAGCCCCAAATCTTGAAAAGGTATAGTCAAAGGCTATCATCTAAATATAACAATAAATGACAAAAATATGCGAATAATTTGTTACTGGCTACTACACTTCCTATATCACAAGGAAATGAGGAAAAGAATTTAAGAATGAACATACGTAGTTCTAAGCATGATTACCAATAAAGAATGCGCTTTAATCTGATCAAATCACAAAAGGTCAGCAGAAAAAACAGTGATCCGTGCCTAGTTGAGCCAAAAGCTACAAATTTATAATTTTAATATTTCAATAGAATTGTTTATAGATAAATCAGAAGTCTGCTAAAAAGATCTCCGAATACTGCCGAAAATTCTGCGAAAGGGAGAAATTCTGCAACATTGATGCAATAGTATGTTTGCATTAACATGTTTGTTATTTGAATAAACTACTTTACTTAGTTCACACAGCCAGACGTCCATGGTAAGAAAGATACTAAAAAAGAAAACAAAAAAATTGGATGTACAGAACTTACCTCGCACATACATTGGCTTATCCTCTACTTTAATGAAGAATGCTACCTTAGTATTAAAGAAAGATAGACAATCTCGTGGAATGTATCCCCTATGATCAGTATGTATGCTTAGTACGATTTCACTCAAATATTGCCTCAATCTGCTGGATTAAAATTTTCGCAAAGTGGCGGTGTACTCCACCGTATCTAGTGAAAAAAAGCCAGTTCGGCAGCATAGGTTAAGTCCAGCTCTTCCATTTGCTGTGGGAATACCTTTCCGTCAATTTCCACAGCAGAAATGCTCCCAACTATTTCTATCATTTATAACGGTATACGAGGGTTATATTACAGATTTATCAAACCTTTAAAGCATGTATGGTAATCAATGAACATCAACGATAGGATTACGTTGTACCTTATCTCCCAAGAAGTGGAAAACCTTGGTGGAATGTAATAAACACTTCCTCATTGACTATATTTGCATCTTACAGTGATTTATGCCCATCTAGATAGGCTAAAAGGACAGTTGACATAACACGAAGTTACTGCCTTCGATAGCCGTGTAAACTCCTTCGATAAATCATGGGAAGACCAACATCTTAAGGAATAAAAATGCAGAATGGAAAATGACGCCTCTGCACACCAAGGAGCGAATCCCGAATAAATAGATTTTTGAAAGCGAAGGAAATCTAGATATATTCTCCTTTCGAAGTGAACTTCTTTATCGGCGGAAGCGACTAGACACGTATAGCCAGAGAATGAAGATGGCAAAAAAGGAAGAAGATCGACTACTCTTTTCTTTCCCGCTATTTTTAGCTCTTCATTCCCCCGAAAAGAGTCGCGTTCATTTTTCCTTTCGGAAAAAGAGACTTCATGAACATTTCTCCCCTTTCATCCCACACGATTCCAATCCTGCAACCAAAGAGTCGCGGGACCGCGAGTCGCATCGAATCTCATTTTCCTTTCGCTCCTTTGTCGATTCCCGAATAAAGAAAAAACGGAACGTTTTACTGCCGTCTTCTCCAAAATGTTTTTTAATAAACCGCCACTCTGGATCGATGGTGGCGCCGCGAGACGGGAATATGAAAAATCTTCGACGGCGAGAGAAAAAATAAATGCGTGGACTCGTTTCCTTATTCTAGTTCGATATCCGAGCACCTTCTCCGAAGGGGAGAAAAAAAATGTATAAAAATTATAAACTTCCATCGTCGCCTCTTCTCCGATGAATTCGAGCGGCCCACGAGGAAAAAATGTATCCTTGGTCGGACGAAATGAAAGTGGAAGACTATCGCCGAGTGATCGTCGCTTTTTTTAATTTCCTGGATGCGACGCTCGCAAATTGAATCGGATCGTTCTCCCTCTCCGCATCTCTCTTTCCTCAGGCGCTGCGGTTTTTTATCGCATTCTCCGCGTATTTTTTTATTTCGTTTCCCCCTTTTCCAATGTCGTGCCGCTGATTTTCAATCAATTGATTGGTAACGGGAGATTTTTCAATTTGTTTATTTTTTGTCCCTGTCGGTTATGCAAAAGCGAGCACTCACACATGCACACTTTCAAAGTCCGTATGCGGGCTTTTGAGTCGCTATTAATGCAACTCCGCTTCGCCTCGTTCTGCGGGATCGGATTTAACTTTGACGGAATACATTAGCAGTTAAAGATAACAGATTGCTTTGCCTACTACGGAGAATACCATGCTTTATGTTCCTTCGGCAGGATTTATGCTCGCATATTCTTTGTTTCAAAAGCGGCGAACATTATACGTTGCAACTCTGAGCGGTTGTTATTAACGACCTGACGGGATCGGAATGATTTACTCGACGTTTTAAAATGCTTCCGAAGATGAAGTTTGATCGTGAGGAAACAGAAATTTAACTCCTTTGTAAGTTGCAGGAGACCGTTTGAAATGTATTCGCCTTCAATACGTACTTTTCCTAAGCGGTTCAGATTCTGGATGAAAGTACTAGATGACCACGAGAAGTTCCATACTTCTAGGTTATTGCTATAATTTTGAAAATGACACTTTAAAGCGATATTTTAAACTGATAAAAAATCCTTAAAATGAAGAATACCAATTGCTCTCGATCCCAATCGCTGCAACAGCGCGTCGAATATCTTACAAATTCGATTCTAGCTTTTAGAAAATAAATTTAAAACACTGAAATAAATTAACACAATTTCATCACAGTACTCATATCACATTTATAAACCTTTTGATAAAAACGAGAGAGTATTCTAAAGAACAGCAACAATGAACATTAATTGCAATGACTCAAACCATTAGAGAACTCAGTACCATATGCATACCATTTCACCACCACAAGAGTTCGCGCGGCACAAATACTGAATACAATAAAAACTGGTTAAGGCCCTTTTCGAAGGACCAAGTGAAAACTGCATCATAAAAAAAATATCGTTATAACCAGGTAAATCAGAAGTTCAAAAGCAACCACTTTCTCCACAAGGTGAAGCAGAAGAGGAGAAAAAGAATACAGATAATGTAACAAACTTTTTGCCTATCAAACGAGTGGATGAAGTGGGTTGCAGTGAATCTGGCGAAAGGAAAAATCCACGCTATAAGCTGGTAACAGAGCGTTTTCAGCGGTATTTTTATCATGAGATTCGTGTAGTAGGAATCGGAATCGGTTTAAGAACCGCTTATTAAACGGGAGTGGATCTTGAGCGGGACGAGTTTGCTGTATTCAACGCGTTTTACTTTATTGATTCAAATATGGAGTCTCTTTTCAAAATAGACGTTAACAATAAATATAAACCCTTTTAAGACTTTTACATAAATCTTAGAAAATTTTACAATTTTTATGCAACAAACTTGTATGAAAAATGTATATTTTGGATGCATTATGTAATACATACAATCTTGTATTTACCATGGCCGAGCTTAATTTTGATCTCAAATGCTGCTGATGCTATGATGTCATGCATGACTGTAACGTATGTATGTAGTACATACTACTATGAGTCGATAGTAACAAAATGACGAAATGACGATTTTCAACAAGATGGTTTGATTTAATGAATTTGTTAAGGTTCGTTCTGATAAATGAGAGAATATTCTGAGTATTTCTGTCTACTTCAGAGCGTGGAACTGAATACACATAACTATATAAAATATTCGATTAATAGAGTCGAAATAAAAAGAAAGAGAAATGCATAGTTAACAGCAGAATGAAAGTAGTTTATGCATGGACTAGGTGTAAGCGAAGAAAATTTTCGAGCAGAAATTTGGTTCGTCATAAAAATGATAGATACAGGAAGTGGCGTTAGAGTTCGAGTTTTTTGATGACTTTAATTGAAAAAAGCTTGATGTAATTTTCAAAATTTTTCATTGATATGTGAAATTTTTTAGCATCAGTGACGTTTTTTATGTGACTTTGATAACTACACGGGATGATCTAGATTTTACTCATTAAAGGATCTTTCCTAGAATTAAATTAATTTTTTTTACTAGATTTCCTTATAAAAGTTTGCTAAATATTCAATAATATTGCACTCAATCATCACTCTGGTAAAATTTTTTTATCTATTAATACGTAATGAAAAATCTTATATCATGAGAAATACTTCAGTTTCCGATTTTCTGTAATTTCTTTCTTTTATCGAACAAGCTTTAAATAGATGTGGGTACAAGGTAATTTTATGCATCTAAATAACATTAATAGAATAGGTCCATATTTAAATAAGGCGAATGCTAAATGTGACCTAAAATTGCAGAAATGAAACAAAACCGAATAGAACAAACCATATTTACAAACCAATACAAAGTTTCCAGCCGATAAGGTTTACATTCGCTTGTTTCAATATCATGCCCAATGCATTCCATGGAAGCGTAACCGCCGTATTTAACTTTAATGACAGGGATGAGTTCTATCAAAATCACCGAAATGAGATCGCCGAGCCACCCATTGAAATGAATGATACGCAGTCGTTTTTTTCCGATATGAAAATGTAATATCGTCTGTCAAAAATGTGGCATGACGGGCGTAATTTTGCCGGTTTAAAAATATAAGAAGAAAAGCAGGAGTTTAGCGTTTGTTTTCGTAGTCATGCAGACAGTTATTTTTCAATCAAAGAAAGATTTAGTTTAAATGGCTGAATCACGTAATTACAACCATATCTGTTTCAAGTCTTTTATTTTTCCATTCATACCACCTCACTAATGATCACATTGATTTCATAGGAAAAATACACCTCTTTACTATCACTACTTCTTCAAAATCGTTGTTATTTTAAGTGTTAACAGAAAATATTTTACCATTTACGTATTAAATTTCTACCTCTAAAAATAAAAATCTAGCAATACATTTTTACTACTGTGTAATTGCTCGAAATGAAAATTTAGCATACAAATTTAAACCACATTTACGAAATCAACCAGAACTTGATATCACATTCAACTGGCTCTATGATTTTTGCAGTGTAGCTCAAGGCATCTTTGGGATCGATTTAAGTGATATGAAAATTGGTTGGAAATTTCAAAGAAGTTACAACGCGTATGTTTCCAAAGATTTTCACCGTAATTGCTAGCACCCGGGAAGTTTCAACACAACGTTTTTGGAAAAAATAGATTTGAAAATTCACAATCGAACGTAATTAACAATTCTGCTAAATAAGAGGAAATTACATTGAATTCTAAATTGTAAAATAACTAGAAATCTATCTAATACAAAGAGTAAAGCAAAAATTAATGTAATGTGCTTTTCAATTTAAAAAATAAAAAGATACCATTTAATCTCAGTGATATTTTGTTGGAAATTACGGATTTAATAAAGCTGGAGTATGAAAATACAATTGAGATGAAAACCTAGTTAAAATTATACAAAAACAAACAAGATAGCAGTGATTCCTGCAAAAATATTTTATATCTTTCATTTTTTAGTGGGTCTCACTCATATCAAACAATCCTTTTGTAAATACTCCCTTTCAATTATTGATATCAAAATTTCATATTTCAAAAAATATTTGGTCATGAATATTGCTTATTAATACTAATAATAACGATGGATAATGTATAAATCATAAGATATGGAATTGAATTCCCTACAAAATACGATTGTGCATACGTCTGTTTTCACATCGGGAAAAATGTATTTCTGACGAACTCATTATATCCGAAGGCAGTGAGGGTGGAAACATTGACGTTTCCAATTTCATTAATCTGGGAATGCTCGGAACGCAAGCTTATAAATATTTACATTTGGATGCGCTTCGCAAAATATTTTCCAGCAGTCAATTAGGCAACGAAATACGTCATGGAACGAGCGTTAACCATATGTCAAAGGTAGATTTTCGGGATGCTTCATCGAATTCCTGACGAAAATAAAAACAAACCGAGAGGAAAACACTACAGACAACACGAAACAAAACAATATCCAAAACCTTTGGGGCTTAACGAGCCTCAATGTTCAGTCAGAAAAGCTCAGCGCTGCCGGACGCCTGCGGTCGCGTATCCTAAATGTTAACGCAATTACAGGAGGAAAATTCGAAGGGCAGATTGTTTTATTTTCGTGTTACCCTCTCACTATTGGCTCAGGTGAAATCGTGGCCTTTCGCATTCCTCCGCCGGCCGCGCTTTGCGAAAAAGGGAAGGAAACGGAACTTTGCTGCGGGGGAAGGCGCTATTAGAAGGGAAACGATAATACGATCCCTTTGCGCGAGAAAATTACAAAAGTGTCCGAAGGATTCGGGGAGAGATAGGCCTGAGTCAACGGAAATCCTCAATTTACGCCGGATTGCGAAAACGTCAGCAAACATACCTTCCACACAGAAAAGGGCCTCCGGAGGATTAAAGCGAAGCATAAACCCCCCTTTCCTCTGGGCGGAGAGAGAGAATATATGAAATCGACTTAACTCATTCGCCTCGAGAGCTCGCGAGGTTTCTGCGGATGTGGTGTGAGGAGTGGGGAGGAATACGAAGATAGGGTAAAAGACCTAGAGGGGGGGCACATCGAGGAATGAAATTAGGAAAGGGATTGGAAAAATTACACTTATCATTCGTACCACTTACCATTCATATCAGGTAAGTTCTTCGAAACTTTAACTTGACCTTTAACTGAAATACAAAATATGCTTCCAGATTAGTGATTAAAATGATCACCCGTTGTCAAGTATCAAATTAAATGCCCATGACTTTGGTTCTGCTGCCATGCGGATGACTGGAAGATATTTCATTTGATACAGGTGACGTCACGGGATATGGAAAAATATACATATTTTTATTTATACTTTTTCTCTTCTCATGGCTATGATGATAAGAAAGATGGTAAGATATAGGTAATACTGAATAATTGCATAAGTTATGGTCTATCCTAATTGGATGCTAAGAAAAGCGTTACTCGTGTATTCATTGGGCTTCAAGAAGTTGCTCCGCTTATGGCATTCTGTATCTGTGAGGAAAGCAAAGGCAAGCTACCTCATTCCTCATCTTGCTTATTAAGCTTCGTTTCCCTCTCCTTTGGTCTTGTCGGCTAATTGAGGAGGGGATGCCTTCGGGCTCAGCCTGAAGAGTACCTTCCAAACTCATGACTAAATCCTCGGCTAATGCTTTGTTTGGGATGATTAACTCGACATTGAATTCCCCTTGAAAAGGAAAATTTCTCGTAAAGCCATTTGATAAACGTTAGCATTAAAGTATATTAAAACGGATGGCTGATATGAAATATCATTCTAAAAGAGGAATTATTTACATGAATATTTCAGCAAAAAGGTGCGATGATTTATTAATTCAATCAAATTAATTTGACATACACTATGATAAAAATTACAATGTCTGTCATCCGGTATTATTTTAGATTTTTCCCATTCTGCGGGAATGTCTCCAATGTTACTGAAAGTATCGTTCAATGTAATGGAAGAACAAGAATATTCATCTCTTAAGATGGAGAAAATGGGAAAGAGAAGCGTAGTGCAATAACAAAATATGATTTTATTACTTTCGACTTTCATCACGATTGTAGTGGTGCAACAAAAATTAAGAATGGAATTTGAAATAGTTTAAATAGCAAAATTGATTTACGGAGAGAAAATATTTGAGTTAGCAGGAAGAAGGACCAGAAGATAAGGGAATGGTATGTAATGGGAGCGAATAGAGTTATAGCGATTGGAGGACAGAAAGAAGGGGGTGTAGAATGTGGGGTTGGTAAAGGGGTGGAGGGAAGGGAACCGGTCGGCGTTTTCAAATCGCAAGATTAGGCGGAATTAACTCAAAACCTTTTATAATGGCTGCGCTTTGGCGTTCGGTAATATTTCAGTGAAAAGGTTGTGGAGGGGAAGAGGTCTTTTGAATAGAGTAAGGGAGGAGAAAAGAGGCATGCGATGAGAGGCGAGGAAAAAGGTAGATGGATTCCGAGAGTGTGAAGGGGAGCATATGGGGGGAAGTTGGAGGAATTTTCCTGCGGAAGCGGCACGAGTCGAATTTTCGAATTCTAATTAATGGCGGCATTAAAAGTTTCGGTAATTGAATTTCTTGGCGCAACAATCGTGTTCCACGCTACTTTTTATCTCTGTGTAGAGGAAACAAAAAATGTCATGCATGATATTTTGAATAGGAATGCAATGAATACTAGTAGTATATTTTCTTAGGATGTTTTTTCTTTCCCTCTCGGTGATTCGTCACATCAGGCCTGCTCCTGTAAGGATTAACCACGTTCCATTTCCAAAGGATTTATGGAGTTAAATGTAAAAAATGGAGTAAATTCAATTTAATAGTAATAAGGTTTCCGGATTGGGTATTTATTTTTGGAATTAATACGATTGGTTTTCAGTAGAATATACATACTCTGTAAGGAATGTAAAAAGTCGATTCTTATACTTCTGAATGTCTCTGAAATCTTTGTTAATTTTTTTATGGTTTAATTAACTTACACACTAAAATAGCATTGATAATAAAAATGTAGCTAGATTTTAGAGTATGAATTAAATTAACAATCTATTTTTTTCGAGATTGCATTGACTGAATCCATTTATAGTACAGCCCTTGAAATCGAGCCAATCTTCAAATTTAATGTAATTCGTAAAGAAGAGGGAACAATCCTCTGGCAAATTTTAGAAGATTTTCAATTGAATTCTCTGGAGATTCCTTCCATCTAGTCTAGATTATAAAATTCTGAAAGATTACGATGCTTATGTCGATATGAAACTACAGCACAATTGCACTTAATTAAGATTCCGCTTTTTCAGGCATTATATTCAAAAAACCTCTTTTGTAAAATAACGAAACACCAATTCAAAATGAGCTTTTCGATAAAATAAATAATAAATTAACAAAGTCATTCACAGAATAATTTATTTAACAAAGAGTATGCATAAAATATTGAAAGAATTTTTGAGCGCACGTCGGTATCGCATTTCCAATCGGGATGCGTCAGTTAATCGCTATCGAGATTAGCATGTTTTCAAACAAAGTTTTTGTGAAGCTGGTTGTTTTCCTGCATGACACAGACCCAGAAAACATGGTAAATTTATCCCTCCATATGCCACATAAAAATATCGATGATTATTCATTGGGCAAATATTCCGTCCCTACATCCCTAAGGAGATGTGAGAGCTCGCCCTTACATGAAATTATTAATTAACTTATAGTTGATAATTGGATTTTTATTCATGCAGATTTAAAAAAATTCAAGCACGAGTGGAATGAATGCATGGTTGTTAAATTATTCATCGACATCGCAGCTAAAATATAAACTAATAATCATTCCATTCGTCAAATCTATACACTTTTAATGAATCCTTTTTGTTTTTTAAGATTTTATTCAATAATTCTTCTGAATTTTTTATGAATATGAATGTATAAATTTTCATTTTTTATTTGACAAATGCCTATCATCTTTTAACGTAAGCGTAAACCTTAGAATTATACTATACAATCAAATTTACAAAGATAATGAAACCAATCAAATAGATATGCATGAGCAGAAAGGGTAAAAAATTGCAGCAATTTGATTATCTATTGTCATTTAATCATAATATACGATTAAACAACACCGTATATACAATTTAAATATAAAATTACCTATTATAAGGGTCATATATAGATATAACCTATATGATATATAATCGTATTCATCCAAATAGCAACTCAGAGAGCATTATCTTTCAGAAATTCTATCATATTGTTTACTAAAATCCGAGATTTACAATGGTAGTAAAGCAATAGGTTCCTATTCCATTTCTAAGAGGCCTAATAATCTTCTTAAAATACTGTAAATAATAAGAAAGAAAAAAATTACATAGTATCAACAGAGAATTAATGTGGAAGCTACTTGCTTGCTCACTCCAACGCGTAACAATGTTGCATGCGGTTTGCTGAGAAATATTGAAGATTCGACTTGTACTGCAAAAGAGTTCAATTTTTTAGAGAAGAAATGAAGGGGCAGATGGTTTTACGGAAGACGTCGTGACCTTTATCTTATTTATTTATTAATTTCTGAAAGACCCCACATCCAGTCATACCCAACTATGGTCTACCACAGATACCCATTAATCTGAAAATTCTAGTTAACCAGGACTCGAATTCGATACTTTGGCGTTGGAAAACTGCATGACAATTTCAACACAAGCTATAATTTTCAGTTTTGGATTTTGAAATATAACTCTGCTTTATTTTTAACAAACTTTGTTTACTATGACCCTCTGGGATATGCTGAATAATGGCAGTAGCCGATTCCATGAAAATCCTTTTCTTAAGTTAAAGCAGAATCCTCTTCGCAAGCTTTCGAATAATTTGTTTAGATGATAAACAGCCTCGGCTAAGATAATGGCTCACTTTGTTCGTTGAATCACTTGAAAATAAATTCGATGAATATTTAAAAATCTGTAGCTCTAATATGGATTGCATTTACAACTTTACTGTATCGATAATTATATTTGAAACTTTACATCTTTTCAAAAGAGGAGGGAGCTACTTTGTGTTTTTTGGTTTATCACAATGAAAATGTTTAAGGTAAGCGTAGTGTAACAACAACAAATGATTTTATTACTTTCGACTTTCATCGGAAGTATTAAATGGACTAATATTTACCGGGAAAAATATTCTTCTACGAAAGTGATTAGTTTTTAACACTTGTAAACGGTTTCAGTAACTCTTTTAAAGAAAGAATACAAGGTGAAGCATACAATTATTTTTTCTGTAGATCTTTACTTGTTTTTCTGAGTGGCCCAGTGAATTTTATTAGAATTTTTATTGGTCGTGATTTTCAAAGAATTTTAGGATATATATTAGCCAAACGCTGTCACACTGTACGCGGCTAACTTTGGATTGGGCATGCGAAAATTCTAATTTTAAAATCATTAAAGGTTTTTAGGTTAGGATAATTTACTTGAACGGTTTTATCCACGATTTACATCATGCTTGAAATTGTATGCCTGAGCGAGTCAATTATTTCTCATTCTTATTATTAGTCTTTCATACCTAAAAAAATAAAATATCCAACATAGTTGGAGCATCTCATATTTTACACTACAAATTATAATACTTTTCATTCGGTATCTCATTGTCGTTTGGAGTTAGACAGGAGATAAGATTGAGCTTTATACCAATTAGAGAGAAAGCTCAGCCCAATTATCGCACTATTTACAATCGTAATGCCCAAAACACACGCCGACATAAACAAGCACTCGACGACTCGGAAATTAAGGCTGAGTTCCTTCCCTCTTCGAAATTACTTCGTCTTGCGCCAAAGCCATGAATCTTTGAGAGTTCACAAACCTGTGCATATGCATACAGGCAAGGAGTGTGAAATCATGCCGCAAGGCTAGTCACCCTTTTGAAATTAGTTTCTAGTTGATAAGAATTCAATTTTCTTCGCTCGAGATAGCAAACGTTAGGTTCTCTATCTCTCTGTAGAGAAATATTTCTCGACTCAAAATAACTTCCCTCTATGAATTTTTTCATTCTTAAATTCTTCGAATGTCCTTAAAATTCTTCCTTCTACTCTTCATTTTACTCTCTTTTTCTTTACATAGTGATTGAAAATAAAAGACACAAAGCAGACAAACACTCCAAGAATTGCTTTGCTCAACAAGATAACGTTTTCCTTTGCTAAAATATGTCAACTCTTTAATATTGAACAGCTAGAAATAGAAATAAACCTATCGAAAGATATATTAATTTTATTTATCGTTACTTAGCTTGACTCAAGTGCATTGGAAAACTTTCCGAGGAGAAAAATGAATACTCAAGTTAAATGAATATCTCGGTTAATGCAATTTAAAAGTCAGCGATCCGATGTAAAGGAATCAAAATAAAAATTCTTCCACGGTACCCTGTTCCCTTAATTGTTTCATTTCTTAGATTGGTTTCAAGGAAGTTGAACATAATTGAATAACTTACTGTAGCCAAATTTAATTTCGCATTTTTAACATGATCAGCGTTGAAAGAGTAACAAGAAATACATACCAAATCCATAGAAGTTTTAATTATTTTATACTTCAGTGTTACGTTAACTTTTTCGAATTAATCTTTGGCCGTTACGCAAGAGTGTATTATAATATCGCTTTAGGATAAAAATAAGTGGGCTTTTACTGGATATCCAATTCAAAAGGTAGACCTGATTGTAGTCCAAATCTGTTATTATATCAACAATAAATCAAAATTTTAACTTTATTTAACTAATGCGAATCTTTGGTTGAATGGAAGCATTCTACCTGGAAGACTCACATCTGATGATTAATTGCATCGAGTTGGAGCAATTAGCCTCTCTCGGAATGAATTTACAGCCTCTAAGGCGGTCTCATCCAAAATTCTCTCGTACCTAAATTATGACAGCCGATCCAAAAGGTATGCGAAGCTCCAGATTGAACTTGAATCGATGAAATTCAAATCAAATTATAAAGAGATACGTATATGAATGTAGGATACTACATCATTTTTAGAACATAATCTCACATGGTGATTTGTAGCGTAAATCAAAATATCTGCTATAATCAAAGCGTGTTCGTGCAGACATGTATTATTAAGCTGCCTTTGGCAAAGAAGCAAAGAAGTTTTCCAACAAACAATGGAAACTAGGAGTTTCCGACCTCTTTAATTTTTGTCTTTCCAGTTGGTAAACTCCTTCCAGTTTTGGGAAGTGTTATATAGCTAACGTCAGGAAAAGCCTAGGTTTATTAAAGGGAGGAAAAACTTGCGGGCAGAGGGAAAGAGGATGTGGGTAAAACCTGGCGCCCGCTAATTGAATCTTGAATTATTAAACTGAAAATTACGAAATGGCTAGTTTTGGTTGCCACAGCAATCCACTCCATACCCTTTCCTCCTCGCGGCAGCTGAAAACATCGTTGCTCCACAATATTTTCCACCACACCTACAATTCTTATCGCACAATCAACTTTCCATATTTTACTTATATTATAACAGCACTGCCACCAGTTAATACATATTCGCTACGATAAAATGATTTTCAAATGCTCAAATTCTTTCGCTAATTTGTTGGATCTTCTATTTATAATATATTATATGAATTACATTATCAAATAAAGAGAAAGCAGATTGACTCTCAGGAAATTACAAGCGCGTGAAATTTTGACTGTTATTCATTATAAGATTGTTATAGTTTAAAAATCTTTTATTATTTATTCCAAGGAACACATCCATATGATATATATCAAGGAAATAGTAAGGGGGGCCGAATTTTTCGAATCAAATAAATTCAGTTCATTTTATCTTGAAAATAAATATGTATCACAATATTAAAACAATAAAGTAATTATTTCCAATTGCAATCTATAAAGAATGGATCAGTTATCAACAATGGCGCGATTAAAGGACGGGATTTGTTGTTTAAGCGAAAAACTAGGGATGTTACTCTATTTACGTGTCTAGACAAGAGTTTTGATAAATAGGGCAAATAGATGAGTCTATATCTCCTTCAATAGGTGACATTCGTATTTTATCTTTCATCTCAGGTTATTATCCTCGATAAATCTGAAGAGTTTACTATATTCAGAAGCTAACTAAACGCTCATACTTCGCAGATTGTTAACAAGGATGACTCATGCACATACGATATTAATACACAATTTTGTTTGAAAAGGATGTCAACATGAAGCTTTCCCTTTCAAAAGTCCCATACGTCAAGGATAGAAATATTTTCCTGCGCTCCTGAAAGAGAGACCCATTTGCCCAACAGATATTCTATAGCCAGCTGAGCCTGTCCTACAGGAATGTGAGCCTAATTTCCTGCTGAAACCAAATATCCAACCGCCATATTCCCTCTGAGCCTTTCAAATATTAAATTCGCGAGTCAGCGCCATTGTACTGGATCATTGCAGCGGTTGAATAATTGAAGGGATGTTTGACGATGATCGGCTTGGTGAAATAAAACGGAGAGGAAAGTTAAAACGCGGGTTATTTTTTCATGACGAGGGTGGTGCGAGGCACTATGGGATTGTAAGCAAGAGCGGGGATGGGAATAGGAGGGCTAAATGTATGCGCCTGCGTGCTGGAAAAAAGAGGAAGAATAAATATTTTAAGGGACTTTGCGCTGATGCAAAATCATATTTCGTGGATGGCTGTGTTAGATTTCCCAGAAAGTGAATGGAATTTTAATAAGCGAGTTCATCCCGCATTTGGGAGGGAGGGGATAGAGTGCCCTTGTTTGTTTCCGGGCAGCATAAAGCTAGCATATTTTAATTATCATTTGATTACTCATAACCAACCAAATTATTGAACGGCTATTTGCACAAATAACGTCATTCGGCACGGGCGATATTTTCCAGCATCTCATTCGCCGCAGTTCTTCCGTTGAAGCTAGAAACGAAATAACAAGTTGTTCGGGGAGAATGTTAATTGTAGAGGAACAAAAAAGCATTTTTCAATGCTTCAATGGTAGTTATGATTATTTCCTTCGCTATGATACAGCCGGTGTAACTTTGACGTTTTGTGAAATTTACGAGTAGTTGGAAAACCTGAAAATAATTCATTTCCTCTAACGATAAGGTCTCCGAAATTGAAGCATTTCCAATTTACATGTCCCTGAGGTCTTCTACAGTGCGTGTTCTCCCTCAGCGCTCAAACCATTCCCTGCCCATTTCCACGCATCTTCTACTAGCAATCACTCCGTTAACAAGCGGTGTAAATTTAATAACTACATTGCTCTCCTCTCACTCACTTTAAAGGGCTTAGGAAGAGGGAACGGTTGACGAAAATTTCTCCCAAGGCCCTTAATATTATTGCCAATGAGAAAAATAGGGCATTTCCTATTAGCGAAGCTACGTCATTTCGTTTGATGTCAGTAAGTATCCTTCCCTAATTCAGGGATATGTAATATACCAGATCATCATAGGGAGGTGAATTTAGCTTAATTTTCTACAGGGATAGTTTCTTCTGAATAAATTAATCCTAATGGATATTTTCCCCAGTATAGTAAGTAACGGATACTCACCGCCTCACTTAGTTGTGAAACGTGAGAGGTGATGATATTTTTCTTCTTGTTAACAGAGGAAAACTGTCCTAACGAACGTGATTCCGGAACTAGTTACTTTAACAGGGAGTGGTACACTCGTAACCAGTTCCGGAGCTTCGAGATTTGAATTTATTTAGAGAAGACATTCTTACTTTGTGAAGAAGAATTTGTACAAAAGATATGGGTTTGAAACGCTTCTTAGTTCTCCTTTATTTTAATAACTGCAAACAACATTTTCAGCTATATATCCATTGGAATAAAAAAATAATTCATACAAAATAACTAAGAAAATTTTATCTCTCGCGGAAATTGAACAATCCTTGGAACTTTGATTTTAGTTAGAATAAAGATATTAAATTGCATTAGAACAAAAAAAGTTGGCTTGCAGATTCCTAAAAATATAATCATTCGTTCGCAAATGCTGATTAATTCTCAATAAATGCCAAGTTTTAAAAGCACTGAATAAGTTTCACAGTGATAATTCATTGGGGTTTGATTGCCGAATGTAGGTCGAGGAAAGAAAACTAAAGAAATATCTTTTTATCAAAAAGTAAAAATCTCATTCTTATACACTGTATTCAAATATAAAATATAATACCTCTCAGTTATCGGAAAAAGATCCGCCGACATCTTTTTTTTCTGCTTTTCAGTCTTCTTCAGTTTCTCAAAATAAAGCTAGAAAGATGAAAGAGAAATTCTATTCTTGCAGAATCCTTTCAATTTGATAGAATTGAATGGAAGGGGGATTATTACTTTATATTAATATGAATCCTCATCAAGTATTCTGCGAGGAATTTTAAGTTTCAATTGCAACGTTTACTTTCATCCATAATCCCCCAAAATGGAATACTCAACCTCTCCTATCAACTAAAATTAGGTATACCGTACATCTTTCCGCACTATTTACTTCTGATAATTCTTTTTTAGTGTTAACAAAGATTCAACTATTCCACCACAAATCACAGAGGAATATTCGACCCTCTGACTATCAGCTCTATGCCCTTGCATTGTTATCCGCCCACCACTAACATTACATAAACAGATCGGTTTCCACCAAAGATGTACGCACCTCAACATCTTAGCATTGTAGGATGAATAAATTCGTGTTGAGACGTCATCCATGCGATCGGTACCTAAGTAATGGAGTGGGAGAAGTGTATCGTGCGTCAGAGAAGTGAGGGGTCAGCGGAGTGGAGGGGGGAATCGAAGGAGGGGTCGGAGGGGGGATCGGAAGTTCGCAGAAAGGGGAGGGATATAGACAGAGAGAGAGTTCGCGGTTATCCCCTCTCCCTCCGTGCAATAACAGCACGCAGCCTACTTTAATTATTCCATCTAGCCTCATTCATAATTAAGGGCTCCCGAAGGACCTAGCAGAACGGAGGGAAGGGAAAGGGAGAGGGTGTGGAGGGCAAAGGTGGTCGGGAGCATATAGGAAGCGAGCGAGAGACAATGAGCAGGTTGTTAGTTGGATAGGATTGCAGAAGGTTTGAAACTCGCGAAGGAAGGTACGGGATACCTGGGATTAACTCTGCCTTGCATTCGTTCAAAACTGCTAGTTGAGCTGAATCTGGTAAACTTCTCCGTTCGGAGAATCTCGGGTTATCATTGAAGGAAGAATCATACATATCAATTATCAGAATACCACTCGGTTCTTCCGATGCAACTTTTTTAGTTTGATTACTTAAAGAAGGCTTTCAAGTGGAGATTGAGTTCTAGGAATTTCAATCATAGCAATGATGAAACCGGCAAGTGAATTATCAGCTGAATTTCGAGCTCGAAAAGGAAATGAATAACCAGCTAAATTTCATCCAAGTCATTCTGAAGTTTGCTGATATTTATGTATATCGGGCTTGCTCAACTATATTATTTAATAAAATTCGAAGTACTTTACAGGACTTCTCTTCCAATCAAAAAGATAATTTGGAGAAAGATATGGCGCTATTACTCATCTTCCTCAAAATGACATGAGTTTTGCTAGGAGAGGTGGAGAGTGAAGTAGTTCGCCCTTGCTTTTTCTTCTGAGCCAGAAGGTGGGTAACATTTTCATGGTACTCAACACGGAGTATTTAAAATGAATACCATTCACTCATCATGATCTACCATCACTCATATCTTTATACCATTCATATTATACAAATGAGATTGAGACAAAAGTAAATCAATGGTGTATCAACCCGGTACCGAATGACAGGAAGTCATTTATCAAGATACATTAGCAGGAACTGTTTTCATTTTAAAAACCTATATGGAATTTTTGATTGAACATTGCTAATGCATCAACACTTTCACATACAAATCAGGTATGGTGAGGGAACCTTTACGAGTTTTGAGGCTTGCTGAATTCCTATCAAAATACTCATTTAGTAGATTAGATATAGAGCAAGGTACTTTGAGTGAATTTTTCGATAAAAGGGTGCGAGATGTTGACGATATTAAGAAACTGTGACTTAAACACACTAGAAATGGTTTATGGAGACAGGAAAACAAAGGAAGGAGAGGTACATTGCAAATTCTCCTTGTACCAAATAACTTATATATATATATAGCAAATCCAAAATTAAATACAAGGTTAATTGCTATTTTTTAAAGTAAGGGAACTGTCGGTAAGGAATTTGCGCCATAAGGACAAAACAAACTTTTGCTAGAAAGACCTTAATAAACTCTGGAAAGGGTGACATACGCCACCAGGCACTGAATGCTCTTCAATGCAGACCTTCCAAAAAAGTCCCACGTCACTTGACAATTTTTATCAAGGAATTTTTGGTAGAGATAAACATTCCTGTGAATCTTCAGCTTCTATATTTCATAAGTGTCAATTCTTGTGGTATTAGTTACGCTCCAAGCTCAAAAATCACTTGATAGGGCATCATTTCATTAATAATAACTCATAATTTTATAAGTATCCAGAATGGCATAACCGAAGAGCTGAAGGGTATTTTGGCGGAAGCCTTCCAGAAGAGCAATGAACAATATTAACTACTCTAGCGTCGATGAATGACTTCTCAAAAGGAGTTAACGTTAATGGAATTACCTCGTTTCTGAAATAAATATATCGCCGTTAAAAATTGATTTCTCATTACTATTCTTCCACGCCTTATATGAAGCAACAGAATCTGTAGGTGAATATTAAACTGTGCATAATCATTATAGTTAATGAATTCTTCGCTATGCACTACCAAATATAGAAAAATACTGTTATTGAGATAGGTAGAGGGAATTGGTATCTTATCAATACGCTGATCTACCTATACAGAATATTACCAGCAGAGGTGGGGTATGTAGATAACTATAAGTATTACTATGTTTTCCACAAATTAAAGTAATGAATAATTATTATTATTGGTTGAAATACCCATCATTAGCTATCTTAACCTTCCACATATACCGGATTTCTTAAGGGTTTCCCATGCCTGGAAATAGGGACTTTTACATATCCACATACTCTTACCGTTATCAACGCGAACGCATGGCAGGAAGTGTGCTTCAGGACGGTATTAAACCAACGACCACTCCCACTGAATACGGAAAAATAACTAGCAAAGTAGAATACAGTAGTATCCCTCAGAAAAATATTCCGATTATTATATTAGGACATTGATCTTACCATGCTTATCGTAAGGTTGAATGAGTACTTTTTGTAATGCTTTATTTCAATTCTCATTTTCAACACTCAAGTTTCACATTTAAATTCATACGATGACAGTGCTTGATACGTTTAAAGCAATATTTTTATACGAAAGGTATTCTAATTACGAAGGAAACGTGAAAAGTAAGCGTATCCTAGACTGAGAGCAACAAGGTCGGGGATCACCGATAAAATGAAATTTTTATCACGGTCGTAAATGGCGTTTCAGGCCACAATGAATTCCGTTTGTCTACTTTAAAAGAAGAATTTCCCTTTCACGCGAAAAATACGCCGGAATTTTTTGAATAGGCGAAATAGCCTCACGTTTTCATTTCGTGCTCGTGGGAGCCTTCATCAACCATTCTTTTTATTCCTGTCCTAAGCTGAGTGACCTATCCCTCTTTTTCTATGCGGAATTTTTGCAACCAAAAAAATTCAGGAGTGGAACAAAAACCGAATTCAAACATCACGATTCCATGTACATACGGATGAGAGGTAAAACCCACCGCCCCCGACCGACATTTTCGTTGTTAACGGTTCAAAGCAATGGGTCTCGTGAGATTTACGACCACTTCGTGGGATAGAGGTAAATAGGAGGATGTGGGAGGGGATTGGATGAAAAAAGGATAAAACAGAGAGGATGAAATGAGAACAGCAGGAAAAAGGCGGAATTGGGAGAAAATTAAATGAATGATAATGCACAGTAAAGAAATCAATATTAAAGAATATGTAACTTTTTCTAAAGAATTAGTTAGCTTCTACTTAAAGCGTTGCCATCAAAGGTTATTACGTACAGAATATTGAACTCGAATCACTAGATTTTTCATAATATAATAATACTCGTAAAAATATTCTGCAAAATTTTGGAAGATAAATGGGGGAACTGATTTGCAAGATGTAAAGATACTTATAAAAAACTGAAGAATCTTCTAGATTATTTGTATTCACTTTTAAATTACACTACTTAGTGGTTAACAATTTCATAAAGCAATGCTGAAATTCCTAAATAAATTTAGCGATTAAAAGGTTCAAAAATGACAATGGGGAAAGACTGGTTCAAAAAACAGCTTCCGCCTGCCGAAAAATGTGTATATATTCCAAGTAAATGGATGGCATCTCGAAGGAGCGAGTAATGCAAGGTTTGTGTGAGGTAGTCGTACAATGAAATATGTTGAATAATAGAAATTGATCCAGAAAAAGAACTTCAATGTCACATTAGATATACTGAGGAAATGATTTTTACTAATACAATTTTCAGAGAAGATTTTGACCACCGTAATTTTTTGAGGCGTCCAAAATGCGCTTTTCCTAGCCAAATGATATGAAGATGATGGCCTATACATACAAAATAAGATTAACTGAAAGGCCTGCATGGCTAATTTTTATAACACATGTATGAATAAGAATAACTCTTGGATCTGTATATATTAGGCAGTTAGACAAAAAAGGCTAATTTAGGCCAACCTAAAAATGATCCATCCCATTTACGGTTCTAAGAAATTATTTATCAAAATAGCAAAATCTCGTTTAATCGTGATATTATGGAAAGAGAATCAACAGGAAAACAAGATACTTGTGGAAAAATCACAAGACATAAGAGCGGTGTAGAGAACGAATTGACAAGAACGGTGATGAGGAGAAAAAGAGGAGATTATAAAGATGAGAGTCGGGGAAGGAACTTAAAAGGAGCAATGGAGATAAAAATAAAACGAGGCAATAAATTGCATCGTGAAAACTTGAAGAAAAAACGTGGACCATAAAACGCAGGATTACCACTCGTCACACTTGCGTGGGCTTTATTCATCGGGAGGGTCAAAGTGGATCGGAAGGGGTTGCATTGAATGTGAAACAAGGGAGGGAACCCTTTTCTGTGTCTCACCCTTTTTAACCTCCGTCGCACAATCAAGCTCCCTTGTGAATGCGGCGGAGAAATGAGCAGACGGCTAAAAAAATTCAAAAATATATATAAAAATACCGTTGAAAAGAAGGGTTGTGGGATGGGAGCAGAGCACGAAAGAAGCAGGGAGCGAAAGTGCGGTCGGGAAAGAGTTGAAAAGAGAGTGGTGCGATGTAATGAGTGGAGAATGAGAAAAGGTGGATAAAAGGGAAGGAGGGAAAGATTAAAAGGGAAACAATTACGAGTGGGAATACGTATGGGTATACAATGGATTAAAAGACAATGAAGAAAATAGGCTAATTGAGAAAGGAAAAAGGAAACTCGGAGAAATATGACAATAAAAGGAAGGGAAAAATATTCGGCACTCTTGAGGTGAGGTTGAAGTGCACCAACATTCTTAATTTTGAGAAGAAAGGCTGAGAATTCAAGAGCGATATACTTATCAAGGATTTTATTTTCCCTGAAATTAGTAATTAGGGGTTTTTTCGATGTTTATCCAAGTATTACTCAGTTTTCAGATAAATTATATTACAGAGCCCAAATTAACTCCTATACTCTTAGATATTATCGTGGATATAATATAAGAAAATACTGGTTTCTAAGTAAAATAATTCTAGTAATACTTAAGACATGTTTTTATTCAAATAGAAACAAAACAATCTGAATAAAAATATCCCAATCAATCAGAGATTAAGTCATGTTTTTATTGGAATAAAATGGTCTTTATTAAAATTGAAACACTCAGGATATAAATCATATTATTCCTTCAAAGAAAGGTGACTCAATGAGTCTTAAAATATAAGGAATGTTTTATTCATTACATTTAATATATCTGAGCTGAGTAAAGATTGGCCTCTTTTTGAAAGAATCATCCATCTCTTCCATAAAAAGATTCTTCTAGGAAAAGCTAAATCAGGTATCCTGATTAATGAAAAACCGTATGCGATGGCGTAAGCTTAATCTTTGATTATACCGACGAGGTGGATATAGGACGAAAACACTGAAAAGTTTCATGCAGTTTATAAGTCAAACTTTTTCAATTAAAATTAATGTTTAAAAATTCACAAAATTAACATACAAGTTTATGCGATCAAAGTCTTAAGATAGTTCCTTTATTATGGCTCTGTGGTTTACAACTGGACTCGCTGAACAAGGTAATGAGTTATTAACATGCAATTAAGTATTTTTGAAACTCTTCTCTCCTTTTAGTCTTCATAAAAAGTTTCATGGACCTAATCGGCATAAAATTTTAAGTAATGGTGGATTAAATATATTTTTGGCAGGGATATTAACCAGCGTTAGCGAGAGATGCCAGTACTACACTTACGAAACCGAGGGTATGTTATGCTATCATATATCAGAAATAAAGGTGGGAAAACAGGATGAAAGGATCTGTAAGATGAATTTTGGGATGAGCAAAGAAGGAAAAGAAAGAAAACAACACGTACACCGATAAATACTAGCAATAACAATGGGGTTAAATGGAAAGAGGAAGACTGAAGGGGATATTGAAGAAATATTTGGAGAATAAATATGCTGGGGAGAACGATGAAGAGAGAATACTAAGAGAGAAGGATTAAGATTGGGGTAAATGAAGAGAAGTGGATAGGGTGGAAAAGAAAGAAGGGTTAGAAGAAGAAAAAGGACAAAGGCATCGATGGGGTTCGGAACTCCTAAAGGTAAGTGGTCTTTGGGAAAGAGAAACAATGATCTCCCTCTTAACTAATTGGAATAACTTCTTCACCGCAACTATGAAAAGGCAGGGAGACGGAGTAAAGATCAGAATAATTGAGGATAGAGCAGGAGATAAGGTTAAAAGCCTCCATTAAGCAGCTGTAATGGAAATCGATCCTAACGAGAGATACCGAGGATAACCACGATCAACAAATTTAGTTTGGAATCAAATGTTGCTTCCGTGAAAACAATACCTATTTCATGAAATAAAAACGCACTACGATCAACATGATTAACTGAATAACTTCGTTGATTTCATAGCAAACTATTTCAAAAGAATTCATAAGAGTACTTAATCAGGTAAATTAGATATATTTATACTACTGTATATACATGATATTTCGGTAGTGTATTTCGTGTAATAACTGATAATTATTTTTGTCTGATATTCAGCTAAAATGGTAGTAACTATGCCATCAGAAATTCAACGAAACAACTGAAATTACAGGTTTCCGATTCGTACTAGACATTCAAGGTATTTCATCTTTCTTAGTGTGGTTTATAAATTGTATATGAATAAGGGCTTACGAGATGTAACAAATTGCCGCTTAGTGTACAAGTCTTTTAATTATAATAATAGGTTTGATTGGCATAGTCAAACTAGTCAAAAGATATTTATAAAAAAAAGTAAGAATCTAAAATACTACTTCTTTTAAGACAACGGGAGCAGAACCACCGAACTCATTGATTCAAACTTCTTGAAATTTATTTATTTTATACCATTTACCAAGTTACTCAACTTAATCTCGTTAGTTTTAAGTAAAAGGAAACCCCATAGAGTTGAATATCATGATGATTTGAGTTTATCCCTCTTAACCAGCCTTCATCAGGTGGTAAATGCGAAAACAGCCGGACCGTCGGAGAGTTGATTTTGAGTACAAATTAAGATTTTACATAGATTTATGTTTTTTTAGGTAAAATGATTATTATGAGATTTTCTTTGATAAGTGAGAATTATCTACGAAGGTGCTTAGGAGGCCAACATGAACTGATTCTCATAGAGCAAAGCATCTTAGCGTGGAAAAAGAGTGCAGATATATTGGATCGCTAGCACTATCAGAGTTGATTCTTCTGAAAGATATTTTTAAAGTTGAAATGTATAAAATATTACAATTCACTTCTCCCCAACTCATATAATATCTGTTTTCAAAAGCGTTTTGCAATATTTCTGTTTATTAATATTATGGAAAATTTAAATATTATTGAAGATATCAAAGACGACAGCTTATCGTAGAAATATGATAGGTTGACATAAGAGGCCATTCTGGAAAGAATCTTGTATAAAAAATTCCAAATTATTCTATAAGAAAGGATTAAATTTTTCAAAATTATACTACGTAGGTTCACTATTTTATGTAGGTCGATTACTTCCTGAAATGTTTACTATTACAACGATTTCGTTTATTCAAATCTCGGATTAGAGTTAGGCGTAACTGTACTGTAACGCGGCGATCGATTCCTTCTTGATGTTCATCCTGTTGTTGGTATTCCGCTGGAGGAATCCCAATTGATTGAACTGATCTGTTGGTACGCAAGCAGGTGATTGGGACAGCCCCGAGTTAATTTCCGCAAATTAATACTTGCGATTAGTCACGCTGGAGGTATTGCCGTCAAGGAAATGGGATTTTCAATTAGATTACATGGATCCTTGCAATCTCTACATGAAACCTTCAAATGATATTTCCCAGGGCATTATACAAATTCAACATATCATCTTTAAATTTCTCTCCAATGAATTTATAATGATAGCAGCACACAAACATGCGCTCACATTCATTCATTCACGGTGTTCGAAATTCGTGTGACAATTTTGAAATGTTGCCCGACTAAATATTTAGATAGAACCGCCTCTCATGCAGATTCGTAGCTCCAAATCACAGAAAAATGAAGTATGAGCTGCATTAAATTTAAAATGTATTTCAAATAGAAAATAATAACCACCCCAAGTGACTCTCGCATGCTACTTCTTAGATGAAATGAGGGTAACGATGACCAGAGCAAGAATTTAATAAAATAGAGCATTCTGACCCTCTCTAAAAATTTTAGTGGTTGTGCGGTATCAATTCCCTAAATAAGAATTTACTAAAAATATTGTTTCAAACGCTTTATTGGAATTTTGGAACAGTGGGGGTTATATGGCATAATATTTTTAAATTTAATTCTTTAACAACTTATAATGCAGCATCATGATAGACGAAAAAGTCTGAATTAATAGATAATATAGAAATCTGGTTACCCAAATTAATAGAGTTCACGAAATGTATACTTAATTGAAATTGACATTTCTGTACATACTTCATCAATTTCTTTTACCATATATTCAGTCATGCACATCAAATTACGTTATCATTTTTCGAGTTAAGCATATTATTGTACATCCCTTTAGTTACCTGCTTGTAGTACTTGTTTAGCTAAAATTCATGGAAGAGGCCTTATCTTTATGGAATTCCGACATGGCTAAAAATTGTTAAATAAAACAAAGTTTTTACAAATAACCCAGGAAACTTATACCTATCCACATAAGGTTTCATTGGAAACGAATCCTTACGTGGGTAAGTTAAAGTTACTTGTGTTGTTAGTTAAAAACTTTTGTTTTATTCGACGATATTTAGACTTTTTTAACTACTTTAGAAGACTACCATCGAAGTCTATTGACCTAATAAAGAGGCATCAGTCTTTCATGCCTAATAAATTTGAAACACTGAATCATTTATCAGAGCAGCGTTTGGGATATAAACTAGACAGGTAAAATCCACGCAATCAACTGATTCAATCATAACCACCCAATGAAGCAGCACTAGTAGTATTACCATAAAAACTAAGGTTCAAAATTCTCTTCAAAGATGAGTGAATGAAAAACAACTCCGTTTCGGAGAGGAAGCATCAGATAGGTGGCCTTCGGGTGGGAGCGCATCGGAAAGGGTGAACTATAAAGGAGGTAGTAATGGAGGGTGAAGTTGAAGGGTTTCTGAAGGGGAGGGAGAAGAGCAGTTTATTGAGGAGGAGTAAGGCGAGGAACGCCGCGTGAATACTCAATAATTGCCCTGCCGACTCTAATCTGATTCTCTTAAAAGACGATCTCTCTTGAGTAAAAGGGAAGGAGATGGGGTGGGAAATTGCAGAAAGAGTTGGCTTTTTGAGGGCTGAGAAAATGGAATCAAGGCGATGGAATCAAAGAGGGTGCGTGTGGGAACAAACCGGAATCGAATCGGTACTACTGTCTGCGAGATGAGCTAAGAAGTGAGCTGTAATGGTGCTGAAAGACAGAATGTTTTTCGGGAGGGGAAGCGATGGTTGGTGCTCCAACGAGTTCGTGGGAGTGTCTCCGGGGACATTGGAAGTGAATATGGTGAGAGTGAATTTGCTCTCTCTCTCCATTCACGGGAGAAACGGGGTGATGGAAAGGTCGGCCAAACTTGGTCTACAGAGATTTCCAAGCGTATGGAATATTGAAAGAGGTCGAATACACGGAAGTGCGTATTCGGCATCGCTTTCATTATGAATCGACGAATGTATTTTTAAGTTGCTTTTGATTTCGAGAGAGGTTGGAAGCTATCCGTTTCTATGGGTGAAAGCGAAATTGAAAATGGATATCCCTGAAAAACATTACATTTTTCCGAAAATTTTTTGTTGGTAATGAATCCGTAGACGGAAGTTCGCGTCTATGATTGCACGTTTAATTGCAATGGAAATATGACCATACAAGTCATTGCTTGAAAGATTCTCATCAAGAATTTTGTATCAGTATGTTTCAAGACTTTCACAAATATAAACTTTTTCTATATTTCCATCAATTTTAATCGGCCACATTTTGTACTCGATCAAGATAGTTCGATTACAAATTTTATTGGCCCTTAGAAATTTATCTTAACATCTCCACTGTACTAAGTTTTCAAAATAGATTCTACACACCCCGTAGTGTCGAGTTAACCTACAAGTAGTGTGTATTCATTGTTATGTTAAATCAACTTTCTTCCTCGATTCGAATTTTAATGTTTATTTTAAATTAACTTAAGTTATGAATTCGTTATTGACTTAGTCAAGGAAATAAGATTATTTAATTGACTTTTGAAATAATAACTACCTTTTGCTTTATTCGGATAATGACAGTACAGATTTTCGCGCAAGGCCTGACAGTGTGAAAGCTTGAGGGCCTGTAGACTACCATTAATTTCAGCAAGTCACATTTTAACTTATTCTTTAACGTTACTCCATCCAAGTTGACTTTTAGTATCAAATTTAGTATAAACTATTTTCATAATGTTCCAGATCGATTCTCATATTTCGTGATTCTTCTCTGCCTTCTTAAAAATCCAATCTTTTTGTAATTTACATTGAGTAGGAATGTCACCGAAGTGCTCTCGTCTAGCGACATTTTATAATATCATCTTCATTGTGTCCCTTACAATATTGATAGTATTCGATGGAACCACGATCTAAGAATTTTGCTGTTTCTTTACTTATTATTTATCATTCATATCATATATTTTCAACTTAAAACGGTGATGGTTGAGATAGCAAACATTATTCGTCAGATTAAATTTCATTTCAAACTAACAAAGTGGAATCAAACCCTCAGATTCTACTTGTAGCAGGATAGACGGACTTTAATTTACTAGCAGAGCAGAATAGACTTCTTTCCAGAGGGCTTGCGAAAAATGTAGCCGCTGTCAACCAGAACTCTTCTTTAACGTGCAACAGTTCCGCAGACGTCGCATTTGCCTCCACAACAGTCGTCAGAATTAGAAAAAACCTTGCGACGAGTGATATTAACATTCAGGAAGAAGCAAAGAACTCTTTCCTGAAGAGCTCGCGGAAATAGCGCAAAAAAGTCGCAGCACGAGAAGAAAGGCTGGAAAGAAATATCCGTCTTGCACAGGTGAACGTTATCTAGTGCAAAAACACGAACAGGTGAAGCGTTGTAGTCCAAATGCCTCCCCCTAGAAGACATATTGAAATGGCAGCCACTTTTTTCGTTTCCTCTCCAACGTCCCCTTGTTTCATTCCCTCCGTACCTCCGTTGCCCTTACTTCCCTTCACGCACGTTACTTCTCCCACCCACCACTGAGCGGCGTTATTTTCACAGACCATTACCTCGGACTCTTTCCCTCTTTTTCCCAATCCAAGATCGACCGCCCCACTACACAAAAGTTGATCTTTACTGCTTTTTTATTTATCCTCTTTTTTTAATACCTCTCTCTCTCTCTACGCCCCGTTCACATCCGGAAAACACTACCATTTGATTTCCCAAGTGTTTTCACTTTAATCCGCACCCGCTTGTCGATATCGCGGGAAATGGAGGACTTTAGGTACGCCATCAATCCCTCCCCTCCCGCTTGAGGGCATTCCGCGACGCGTTCCGAGTGTACTCGACGTACACAGAAAAAGGCCGATTGTGATGCAAGAATGGCCAATTCGTACTCCATGTGCGAACTTCCCTTCTTTGCTAGGTCTTTTGTAGGTCTACTGGAATGTTCCGATCCTTTTATTCCCTCGTGATCGATTTTTTTTTATTCTTTGCCGTGGATGGATTGGCTAAAAGATTGACCGAAAACTGGAACATGGCGCGTTATTTTGGCGTGGTACGATAATTCCGCATCAGCCGTTCTGATTCGTGTGCGAACTTCGTCCATTACTCGGTATTGAATGGATGCGTTAAGGAAACGGAATACGTTGTTCGGCGATCAATTTGGTAAGCTCGAAATTAAGTGGAGAGGGATGATGATTTTACGGGGATCCGTTGGGAATTTGAAATGCATTACACACCGAGGTAATTTGATTGTAAAAATTAGACTGCGGGAAATGTTTTCCAGAATTGGGAAGTTAATTTCATAATCCCAACTCGAATAAGCAAATTAAAGCTCTCGCGTATAAAAATACGCCAACGGTTATGATATAAAATGGGAACAAATACTTTCAAATCATCATCAATTATATTTATCAGAACCTTCATTTAGGATCGTTATGTTCACATATCTTGATGGTGTTGAAAATATTTAAGTATTTATTTTATTAGCATATTATTACATTACAGCTAATCTGAATACCCTTGTGGTGCGTTAATTAAAGCTTTGAAATTAAGATGGACAGCTCCATTTATATATCATTCAAATAATCAAATTAGAAATATTTAGGTCATAGATCTGGTCCTATTTGAATTACACAGTATCGAGTGGTGAATACCTGTCAAATTATTCTTATAAAATTACAGTAGAAAAACGCAATCTAATTGTACAGCTAACTACTCTGGAAACTCCATTGAAGCAATAAAACACATTCTATATATGTATCTGAAAGATACCGAGTAGTGCGCATGCGCGAGCTGTGGACCAGGAAAACGGATGATGCAAAATTCGGACTAATTTCTTTCGATGATGGCACACTCCTGCAGCGTTACGAATTAACCTTTCCGAGGAAATCTCGAGGGAGGTCGAATCCTCACCGAAAAACTCCCCCGATTCCATCACTCTTGGCCTCAAAATACCTCCGCCGATAACACATTTATAAATTTAATGGTGCTCTTGGGCGGGTTCTCATTATTCCGGAGTGCCGCAACCGGCGATGCTTTTGCGTCTGAGTGCCCCGCCATCTGTTGCTCATATCTGGAAAGAGCGGTCATCCGTGAGAAACGAATCGCTCTGCGAAGTGATGGCAGCTCCTATGGAATATAAGGGGCTAATGGGGAGGGGCACACTTGGAAATGATTGAGTGGGAGCAGTTTGGCGGAAAGTGTTGGACCTTAGGGAGAAAATTAAATGTTCTTCTCACCCGAAGTTTTCCTTTATTATCGTCCACTCCCATCGCTTCCCTACTTTTCCGAGTAAAACCCACGTTCCCAAGGGGACGGAGTACTTTTTCCAGATTACTCTGAGTATCTTGTTCTTCCTGTAAAATCGAAATGGCTTGTTTACGAAATGGGTCGGTTGCTATGGAATGATTTTTCGGGGACTTTATCGCTCTGCGTAGGATAGATGAGTCACTGTCTTAGTCACTGCTGCGAAACCGCATTTCCAGAATTACGACGCTTTTTCTGCGGTGAAAAGGAATCCCTCTCAATATGAAGGGGTAACACTTTTACTTGGTTTCCGTCAAAAGAGGCCATAAAACAAGTGCCACTTGACGTGGCAAGCAGAAACACAAGCTAGCAATTTGTCTCCAAATATTCTAAGTTAACTTAAGGCCTACGTCTCCAAGTTATCCTTAAATCCGTTTCATCAAATACGCGTACTGTAATTTTCTTACCTAACAGTAGATATTCCTGAGACTTAATTTTCCCCTAAATATCGTAATCTTCTTCATGTATATACTAACTACGGTAGTTACTAACGTGGTTATTTTCCTACGATTAAATGTTAATTTTGGCACCTCGTAAGTCTTGATGGTTCAGTCACTGAAAGTGTGAGAATCACGTGATAAATATTACAAGTCGCTCCAAAAACTTCTTTGGATTCAAATTCCAAAACCTTCTTTAGAAAAATGTTCTTTTTTCTTGAGTAGCATTAAAATATCAATGAAAAATCTAACAAAGAAACTTTATGATGATGCTTGTCATCGAAATCCGGGTCGTGACATTTTTTGTATTGTGGTATTGTAAATATTGATTAAACGTGTACTTGTCATGCTGTTCGTTTTTATTGAGGATTTTAACGCCAGAAAGATAGCCAGTGTGTCGCGGAAAGTTCTTTTGATAGAATGGAGATTTATAGGTAAATGTTAATAACGCACACTGAGTTGGAATCGAGAAAAACTAGCAAAAAAGCCAAAAATGTTATTTTTGAGTGCGGAACTTGAAACTTCGCGTACTTATAATAAAAGATTTAATTTTATATTTTCGTTTGTTTTTGCGATATTTTTACGCGTTAAAAAGATACATGACGTCAAATTTCAACAATTTTTGCAGAAATGGGCGGTCAGGGATTTTTCGAATAAAAGCTCAAGTTTTCTGTAATATAAGTTTCAAAAAGCCGTCGGAAATAACAACGATGTAGTGATCCACAATAATTTATCTTTTGATTGAAGCAGATTTTGCTTTCAGAAATGAGTTTTTGCTCATTTAAAGTAACAAAATGGCGGACACCTTCCTCGGACAACTTTCGAGATAAAGTAAGGAATGCAAATAGGAAAACGCTTTTTATACCTCTTATACTGCGTCGGAGTTAGAGGTTTCTAGATAATGAGAACGAAGAAACTGGATTCAATTCACGTGCCTTCCTGGGAATTCGGTAGATTCAATCATTTTATAATAACTGCGCGAATTTTCTAGTCCAGCACTCAAAAAAAAAAAAAACATTCTTGGCCTCTTGGCAAGCTGTTTCTATTTTTGTGTAACGGTTAAATTCGATGAACATTTAGAAATATCTTGATGAAACTCAAATTTACTGGAGAAAATATATAATATTTGTAATTTTAACTGAAATATGATTCTGGCTACGGTTGTTACTAACGTAGCTATTGTCTTACGATTAAACGTTGATTTTTGCACCACCTGGTAATTCTTGATGATTCAGTCACTGGAAGCAAACATATTCTAATCTTTTGTCTTGTATCACCCAATGAATCACTTAATAAATATTCCAAGTCACTAGCTATCGAGCTAGCTTCGGATAGTATCAGGTGTAAATAGAGAATCAAGAACGTGTATCATAAATATATTTATTGAAATCAATGGGCGGCATTGAGAAGAGATTGGAGAAAAAGATTCCATTTCGCGATTTTTATGGAAACAACGGGGCTAAGCACTATCAATAAAATCTGTACAATGGAGTGCGTGAGAGATCTACTTATTTACGTTCTTTTATTTTTAAGTTGCTTATTTGCGTAAAAGGTTCGTATTTACAAAATAGCGATAAATCTTTTTCGAAATGTTTAGTGATTAAAATGAAGGTAAAAATCACAAGTTTGCAATTCATCCATTCTTCACTCTATTTACTTTTTGCAGAAAAGAATGGGATATTTCACATGTAGGTAAATGTTTTCGTTTCATCAATTGGAAAATTTCGATTGGTTTGGAAGGGGGCCTCGCATAATATCCTTTAAAAAGGTTCTAATAAAGGGGAGAATTGGGTAAAGAAGAAGGAAAACGCTGGAGAAAATGAGGAGCCGTGGTGTAGTGAAAAGGAATGGAATAGGTTAGCATATGGATCTAAAGTCAATGGTGTGGACTGAAGCGGTAAGAACTCCGTACGATTTTCTTACGCATAGGGGAGAGGGCGAATGAAGTGAACAGGGGAAGTGACGGTAGTCGCGAATGAAACTGCGGCCAAGCATAATGCAACCGCTTGAGGGGGAAAGAGCCGATAAAATGGCTGGTGTATTCCAGCACACAACGCGGTAGTCAACTTTGAAACTTCATTGCTTATGTCCGATACTGCTCAGGCACCCTCAAAATAACGCTGGAACGCGATCCTAACATGCGGAGCAGAGGAAGCTGAAAGGTTGTGAAATGGATAATGACTCTCAGACAAAGGTACAGGATGAAACAGTTCTTTCAAAATTTGTGTCCGTAAAGCCTTCTGAATGGATATATTTTTTATTAAATATATCTTTTTGCGTCTTGCAAATGATTTTACTGAGGTATTGAACAGAGCTTTCTTTGTTTCTATTTAAACTAAGGATGAATGAGAAATATTTCGTGGCTCATTATTAAAATGAAAATTTTATTCTCCTCTAGCACGCATCATTAAATGTTAATCATTATAAAGCCTTCAAAGAAGACAAAATTAGACTTATAGCAGAGCTTTCAAATAAATATACTTTTCGAACCAGGAAAGATAATACCACATTAATTTTGACCGGCTTTATTAAAATATTATTTAAGAACTCTCTCAAATGCTTAATTTAGCAACAGAGCTTACTCTGACGTCATTTTGAAACCCCCAGTTGAAAAGCGATCGCAGGTTCGAAGAGTTTTTGGAAAAGATCACGTACATCATTCCAGAATCATTTTCTTAGTATCATTTATTATGCTACACATATTATTAATCCATTTTGTGGAAAATTTGTAACGATAAATTTCCTAATCTCTTGTGCCACAAGGTAGAAAAACTTTACATTTCGGAGAATTTCAACAAAGAATTTTGGAATTATTAAAGGAATTTTTTGGCTTCATCCGCTATCAAGAGAAATTTTTCGATAAGCGTCTAAAAGAGCAAGTAAAATTAGAAGTGGTTTTCTTTGAAATACATGGAATTATAAATACAGTTGGTCTGAGACCAAAGGATAACATCCTTTCAACTTCGCAAGTGTTTCATATAAAATTCATCCTGGGATTCCATTAGAGTTAATTATACCCGTCCTCTGACGCGGCGGCTACTTAAAAGCGAAAAAATAAAGCGCGTCAAAGGTGACGCACGTTGTATTTAACGACCGGATTAAAAAGGAGGAGAAGATAGTAAACCAAGAAGTTTTTTTCCGCGTGCGCGTGCCAATCAGTCAAAATTTTTTGCTGGCGACAAGCGAGACCTTAAATGCCTTCGCGGCTTCCTTTGCTGGCTCTAAAATTTATCGCGTCGTTTCCCTCAAAACGTCTAGGCGGAAAAACTCTTCGTCCGTGGGGTCGTGGGCTTTTAAGACCTCATCTTCGAAACTCTTCCTTCATGCCTTCCTCTTTCTTCTATTTCCTCCCTCTTGCACTTTTTCCTTCTTTCACTCCTAATTTTCCACTTATTCTTTCGTGTACCTGTAACACTTAAATTGCGGTACTTAAAGAGATGCTAATTTATTTCTGAGAATGTCGCCAAATGCACCCAAAGAAAGTAGCCAGAAAGTTGATTAAAAATAGTATGGCTAGAATTTGCTCTGCAAATCTTGCATCAGTTCAACTATTAAACAATACAAAGAGATAAATAATATGAACTGCAAGACTTTTATGAAGAAAACGTGATACTATTTTGCATAATACAAGTAAAAATGTAATGCTACGAAAACGCAAGGGGAATGTAAACTTAACAAAACATTCTGGATATATTGAAAGATGCCACTGAAATGGTAAAACGTTGCTAAAAGAAGTAAGAAATCGCTATATTTGGCGATAAAATCGCTAAACTGGCATCTATGGGTACTTATCTGTCTCACTTATACCAACCCCTCTTTCTCCATCTCTACGTCTCCTCTCCTCTAATTTACCTACAATGTTATCCTACTTACCTTTTACAATATCACTTCCCTCTCATTTCTTCGCATCCCCCTTTCATCATTACCGTAATATTCTCTTATGTAGATTTTGACCGCTCTTATGCGCCTATTCCCTTCATTTTTTCCCTTTAAAATCTTATATGACCTTTCCAATAACTTTTTTACCTTCCTCTTTCGCAACAATTTTATTTACCCTCCTCGCCAGCATTACAGAGACTTTCCCTTAACTTCTTTCCTGCGTCTCTATCCTCTCCTTCCTTCATTTTCTTAATCCTCCTCTATTTTCAGTTTTGCTTGTTTACTAATTCTTCCACTTATCCTAGTCATATATTCCCTTATTTTTTCATCTATTCCTATCTCATTCATTTTTTCATTCTTTGATCTTGTTTCCTATATAAAATACTTAATTATACCCAATGATTTTATATTCCATAAGTCACTGGTATTTCATTCTTTGATCTTGTTTCCTATATAAAATACTTAATTATACCCAATGATTTTATATTCCATAAGTCACTGGTATTTTTAGGACTTGGTTGATCGGTCTCTTGAGAAGCCCACGTTTCTTGCATCTTTAGCTATTCATAATGAATATGTAGTCGTAATCATAAGAAAATTTGGCTTAGAAAGACCATTTCTTTGTTTCATACAGAATATCACGAATTAATTATAAAGTTACGCTTTTTCATTGTGATTTAAATTTTAGAGATTTAATAAAAACAGACATCTTTACACGGCCCTTTGATAAGGGACCGAACGGGTTATCCCACTTGGCACCCCTCAAATTGGAAATAGTTAAGTAGAATTTTATGTCTAGTGAGCATTGTATACCAGCACGCGGACTGTTGAATATTTAGAACAGATCTTTCAAAACTTTCGTAACTGAGCTTTGATTTTATAAACTCTAACCCATAGTAAACATTGGCATAACTTATCGGACACTTTTTCAATGCCAAATTAAAAGTGTAATTACTCCTCTTACAACTATGATGCTCTCTTAAACTAAATAATGAATTATTTATTTAAATATTATATCCGATTCATCTTTATATTTGAATTTTTTTTACGAATATCTGCTTTTTGACGACGACAGCCTACAGAAAAATGGCAGACCGGCGGCAGAGTGCTTTGCGTGATAGACCCTCAACTATAAGGTCTCAACCTCAATCCGGGATTCGATTCCCGATAACCGGAATATTCTGGTTATCGGGATGGTTTTGGTGTGTGTCCGATTTTCTTGATAGGTGTTGATGGTAGAAGGGGAATCCGGCCGTAAAAATATAAACAGAGCATCCGGCCGAAACATCATCACCAAACCTCTTAAGTCATAAGTCGACTTCATAAGTATGGCATAAGAATAATACCGAATTCTATATAAAAATGCTTATGTCGAAAAACGATTGAATAACTTAAAAGATCTCCTCCTTACCGGTCCTCAAAAATCATCTTAAGCACACCATAAAAATATCATGTTGAATCGTTATATAGATCAAATAAGACTAACCCACTAAAATGAAGAGGCTACATAGCCTATATCATATCTGAATACTGATAAAAATAATGAAAATTAAAGCTCTGAACTCTACTACATTATATTTCATTTAGGATGAGGTTGATCATGATTTTCAACTACTGAAGACAGTATGCATCGAAACGTAGGTTCTTCTAAATAGAACTTTTTGAGTCTGTGGAGAAAATTTTTTTTCATAGTGAAATCAAACCGTGAGTTAATTGCCAAAGCAGTATATCTAACTTTTTTTATTTGTCCAATTAATTTTTAAAATAGTGATATTTTTCCCTTCTATTTATATCATCCGAGCTCTCCCCCTCTCTTCCCCTACACCTTTATCCCCGTTTTTTTATCCCTTTACCACAACCTTGTATTGATTTTCTTCTTTTCACATTTATCTACTTACAAAATATCCTATATAGGCATTTGGCGTCTTATTTTCTATTTCCATCCTTTTTATTAAATCAGTCCTTTTCTTCTTTCATCATGCACACATATGAGACGTGCTGTCAGCGCCGCTACGACGCTTTCACACACTTTCCTCTTCTCCTGGTCCGCTTCTCATAATTCTCAGACCCCTGACGACTTCGCGACTCGGAAACGGCGAATTATTCGCCCCGCTGACTCCAAACCACGACAATTTAACGCTAATTTTACGTCGACTTGGGACGTTTTCAAAGCAAAATGAGGAGAGGTCTCGGAATCGTATGTTTTTCCTGGCGTCAAAAAAGCAGGGGGAAAACCTAAAGAACTTGAAGGGCTCCGAGAGTACATAACTGCGAAGGGAGAACGATTGCAAGGAAAAAATGAGAATGGTGTATCTGGTTGATTTATAGGAGGAGGGAATTCGAAGTTTTGTTTCAAAGCTGATCATACGTTTCATTTATAACGCTCTAACAGTTTCTAGCCAAGAATTTTTTTCAAATAACAAGGTGATGATGCAATTTTGCTATTTTCAAGAAACTTTGCCCGAGCTAAATCACTGTGAATTAAGGTCTGTAGTCTAAGGCGCTACATAAATAATACCCATACTGAACTATTACTGCCCGTGGTATTCCTATTATCACTTTGGTTTCAGATTTTACTTGTAGAGTAGGCATAGAAAATTCCCGCTTGAATGTTTATAAGATACATACGACAGTAAATGTAATATTAATATTATACGATTATACGTTTTCTTCATAGGATATTAGATACTTACGGTATGCTTTAGGTGTTTGTTCAGCAGTTACAATAAATGACGTAGAATAATATAGTTAAATATTTTAAGTAGTAATTTAGTTTTTTATAGACGAAATTGTGTTACTGAACTTATACTATCATTTTAAAACAAAACGTGACTGCTATCATATAGATTAACCCACAACCCGTAATGAGGCCTATTGATTGGTGGTTTAAAGTATATTGATCAATATTACAGATTATTTATATTGACTACAAGCTGTTGAAAATGCAGTCACAGTATTTCTCCACAAGAATTAGATAGAATTTTTCCATTTTGGGCAGTAGTTAAAGAGTTCTCATATTTACAGTGTTTTACAATAAAATTAATTGAATCTCGTGGGGCTGTTCCGAAATTTTTGTGTTGCGTTATACGAGATTTGCCGGATGGCAAAATACATATTCACCATGATTCAGTTAGACGCCTTTCCTAAAGATGAGGAGGTAAGCGCTCTAGAAAGTTTTTAACTCAAGACATAGAATTTTTTAGGTTATCTCTGTGCAAAGTTTCAAAGAGCAGGTGATGATAGTGAGTGACCTTAAGGTCGGCCCCAAAGTTAGGGACAATCTGCAGTCGCGATGAGACGTGATTGGTAATTTAAGTCCTCGCTGCCGCGGAAGAAATTGCAGGCACTCGCTTTCCCAAGTCGACCATGAATGCATTAAACTCTCAAAGTACAATGTGTTAAACGCCTGAAAAAGTCAAATCCTAAACCTCGCCTTGAACTCAAAAGAGGGACGGGAATTTGGGTCTCGAGGGATAGGCGAAGTTCGAACTAGCTGAGAGTAGGGGAAGATACGGCTAACCTTGAACGAGCTGCCCTTAAAACCTCCTTCCGCAATTGCATTTTTAGTGTAGAATATCCAAATCTGTACAAAAATTATGAAGGGAAATTAAACTGTCTTAGAGGAAAGCATCTGAAAGAGGGAAGTGAGTGTGAGTGCTTCTCATTATTGCAACGAACATAACCTCAATGAATAACTGTTAGTCACCGTAAGACAACTAAATCCTTGCGTAAATAATTTATTACAGAGTTTCAACCACTTGAAAATTGTATATCAAACTCTACGCTGAGCCTATTCAGTGAGGAGTGTAAGTCATTTTCGAAAGAATGAAAATCTTCTGCAATAAGAGTGTTAAATATTAAGTTGCTCCTCATTTTAGCTAATGGCCATTTCTTATTCGACATGAGGGAGAATGGAAATGAGAGTTTCAGGATTGAAATAGTATCTATTCTGTTTTCCTCATTTCGTGCTGCGAAATAACTTAAATCTCCTTGCCGAGCACTAATAATTGCCCGATTTGGGGGTTATATTAAAACGATTGCGGAGATTCACTTACGTAAGATTTATAATATGAAGACTGTTCGTGGAACACAAGGAAAGATAAAAAAATGTGATATTTAGTTTCTAAAATAAAGTGCTGTAAGCTTTGATAATCATTAAAATTTTCTTTAATCCAATCAATTTGTCGGCTTCTTCCAAAGTCCAAACATTTATATTCTGAAGAAGCGAAACGAATCTCCGATCACTATGTATCATTTGGACGATAGTTACCAAAGCCGGGCACAACTGTTCCAATTCCAGCAATAGTTATTTTTTGCAGCCAAAAGTCAAATCAAAATAACCCCGAAGATTAAACAACTGTAATATTTAATAGATACCGTTCAAGAAAATTGAAATATTGTACCAATTCCTTGTCACACAATAAAATGAAGGATTCCCTTACAGGTAATATGGAAGTGTTTTGGTAACTATTCAAGTAACAACAATTAAAAACTATGCTTTGGATTCACACTGATGTTGAATTTCAAATAAAAACATTAGTAAGAGTAAATCAAAATAATAGATACGAAGGAATAACAAGTTCTTACCGGCTTTGGTTGAGGCACGTATAGGTTCTCGCTTGCCTTCTCATGAGTCACGGTCGCACACGCCACTTAAGAAACTGACTGAAAACTGCCACTTCAAGAATTTCGGGTATGTTTGAGCGAATTTGAAAGGAAAACAAAAAGTAAACGAAAGTAGATATTGGAGGGAATTTCAAGCTTAAAGGAAATGGAAATATATGATAGCCGATCGTTACAATGGAAACTTTTAGAATTTAGCTTTTGGACCGATTTAACTGTCTAGATTTAATTGTCACTAAAATAATGAATATATCATTATCCTTATTCGTACTGAGGACTTTTGCGGTGAATATTTACTAATGTATGACAAAATTATTGGGCAGTTTAACGTGCACCTCGTGAAATACTCGTATAGCTGTCGTTCTTAGAATCTCCTAATAATTATAGACTTAATTCTCATATCTGCGAAAAGTCTTCCTTAAAAAATCCAGTGATATAATTTTAAGGCCTAGTTTAAAACGTATATCATTCTGAGACTGTACTAATAACGATTATCTACTCAAATTTAGCCATCCTTAAGAAGATATCTCTAATACATATTTCTCTTCATGAATCGATGGAAGGAAAACAAAAGAAAGAGACACAGAGAGAGCTGTTAGAATAATATCAATACGGTAATAAACTCCAAATACATATGAAATTTCAAAGTTAATAAAGAGGTAAACCTTTAGTGTGATTCACTGCTGCTAAATACTATATCTATTTCGAAAATTATGGCGACGGCTTCTGTTTGTTTTTCTGCAACATTGGACCATCCCAGATGCAGCAGTGATTCACGCTAGAGGTAAGTTTCGTTTTTACATTTCAATTTTCTTAGAGCTTTGGTGTTTATTTCTATATTGATACTCTTCTTGACAATATCAAAGATATACAAGAGCATAAATCACGAAATATCAAGGAATAAAAAATATTAATAACAATTTAAAGATAGCGATTCACTTATTTAAAAAATAAATGATCAAGTAAAAGGGTTTACGATTTTTTCCGAGCACAGTTGAACAGTTAGAAACAAAACCAATTTGGCGTGAGATATTATGTCACTCACGAGGAGTGGCGGAGTTGAAGATCGCAAGTGATTGTCGCCTCCGTTGAAATATGCCACTCCTTCGAAGTAATTAAACCTAAATGACACGGGAGCGCTCGCAATAAAGGAAGGCTGTAGAGGAAAGAAAATGGAAACTATGTGTATAAAACATCGCGTTTGCGCCGGGCGGAGAAATGGAGCGTAAGATATCGCAAAGGAGGGAATGGTCGGGAGAGGTGGCTGCGGTTCTTCTGGCGGAGATTGCAGATAAGGAAAGGCGTAGAGGGATGCGATTCATTCGCGTGTGGCAAATTCGGATGGGCTCCCAAGTTTCCCGACGTCGGCGGTTCGTTTCATCGTCAGTGTGTCGCTACGTACATCTTGGCTGAACTTCGGTCCCGCTATAGAACACACATAATGCTGTTCTGCACGAGCCTTCGGCAAACTCGACGCCCTCTCCTCCACAATATACCTTCCTTGACTTACCCCACGTTTGAAACCAGACTCCTGTCCCATTAGAGACGCCGGAGCTTAATGCTCGCGCAGCATTGTCTGTCTAGCAACAGTGCGAACTCCTCGCGAGAGTAATATAATCAATGGAATGGCTATAACACTGCTGCCTTGCTTTAATTAATTCGGGTCGTTGGATGCCCTACCTTTTACTGTCAGATAAGTTAGTGCAGTGATTGCCATCTTGCTGTTGCTGTTGAGTGTTACGTTTGGGTGATTGTGAGCTATTCCATCTGCAGCTATCGATCACGGATTTGCATCGTGAATTAATGTCTGTCAATCTGTTTCCCTTTGACTACTAGATGCGCATATGATAAAACTATAATGAGTATTGCAATGAATCGCATTAATGACTATTAAAGTGTGTAAAAAGAACGCATATATTCGTGTAGTTATCAATCGAAATGAAAACTTTCTTAGAACAGATCATTTTGCAATAGATATTGATATTTTATTCATAGAATATCGAAAATTACTAAAATTTTGCAGTAATTCAATTAATATGGCATCATTTGTTCGTCAGATATTTTTACGTATCGTCAGGTAAATTAAAATATGGGAAAGGAGGAAATAAAATCATAGGAGGATAAACGGAAGTTATATAAATCCAGTGGGACTCCCCAGTCACGTCCATTTTGTTTTACTCCTTTTATCCTTAGAATTTTGGGCGCTCACGTATACATACTAAGTTAAATAAACATACCCTAATCCCTATAAATTTATATGAATTGATGCTAACATTTCATCGTAATGAAAATGATAATATAGATAATGAGGAAAGGAGGAATATGCTAATGGAGGAAGTCCCAGTGGTGAGATTTTCGATATTGAGCGAACTATTATCATGATCTAATCCACAACATTATGTATTTTCTTTATAGTAATCTCAACAGAGTGATTCATTTATGTCTTTTTGGGTTTACGAGCAGCATTATATTATAGATGTTGCAAGTAATGGAAAAAATCTAACTCATTTTTGTGATTTAACTCCATCGGAATGTAAAAATGTGTTGAAAGCAGAAGTTTATTAAACATCTCACTGCAGACATGCCTCACCGGAAAGTCATTTCTATATCACCGTAGTATTAAAGGTATGTTTAAGCTGGCTAAGCATAGCCATTAATTCCAATCACAAAGAAAGACGAAAGAAGTACAGCTTTTCCAAAAGGTGATTCTTTGATCTTTAGCTGGATGTTAACAAAAGAAATAATATAAATGTGCCTGTTGATAAAATTTGTATTCTTACAAATTTTGGCTGACAGTAATAGAGTTCGACATAAAACACACAGTTGTTCTCTGTTGCCTATTATTGCTATTTGAATAACAAATGTTTGGAAATATGTCATTCTGCTAAATCAATTACTGCAAAATTTCCCGCAGCTCTCAAGTTAGGAACACAATTGGAGTCAGTCGACGGAAAATGTGAAAACGTAACCAAACATTTGGAAACGTTCTTTATCATCTTGACATACGCTAAAGCAAGCTGAATTCTGACTGCCGGTCGGCATCGAAAATGATATCGAAGTGGCAAATATTGACGTACAGCTTGAGCTAATGCAACTCTATTCCAAAAATAGCATATAATTCATCGTTCGAATTGAATGGGCTGAAGTAACAAAGGGAATATGATCGCTGCTCGTCGCGGGCCTTCTCTGCAAATGTATCTCTATGTATCTTCTCACAATTGGGACTTAATACAATTGCTTTCCCTATACCATTCAAATTTTCTCTTTTGTCTATCCAATGCCATTCACTCCGTCATTGCTTTATCTTTTGCTTCTCTATCCCTCCAATGACGTGAAAATGGAAAGGTCAGCTTCTGCTCTTCTCCGTGTCGCGGCGCTGCGTGTTTCTCCGTCTTCGAATCCATTCTCCTTTGAAAGAGAGGGCAAATCCCTTCAGCCCACATAGTCTGCTCCCATCGACTCCTGTTTCCGACCGACTTCCTCCTCGTGATTCCTCCCTTCCCATAATGCACCTTTCCTTCCCCTTTTATATCCACATCGCACTGCCAAATGTCGCCTACTGACGGCGCCGCCTACACGGAACTAACTCTGTGGTCGTGGAGAGTTGAAAGGGACGTGTGCAAAGCATGTTGTGAGAGAGTCATTACTTATTTGTACTCAGCATTGTCGGAGATATTAATGCTTTCTCGATCCTTCACTCGCTCTGAGGCTTTGCACTCCAGGTGTCGTACAGATTTTATGTTTTTTGTGCTATATGTGGGCCGTAGGCGTATGCAAATTCCTAAGAAGCTACTTTGCATTGCTATGCTCATAATTTAAGTCCGACGTCAACCAAGTCACCGATTTTGTTTCTCGCGAATATCTAATCTGAATATATTTTGTTTAAAAAATTAGACTTACATTCCTCCGACTTATTTACTTTACGTAATTCAGGATTTAGGAATATATGGCTCATTAATTGATAGCGACGTATATCACAGATATAAAGTTGACGCTTCAAAGATACGATATAGATGTGAAAATTTATTACTGAAATGGTATCTAATTTGTATATATGGTAGTAACAATATGCATTCAATGTTTTCAATTTTCACTAAATAAGTGAAAGGATGGAATCTCGATGTTAATATAGTCATGTGGGCAGCGCGTTTGACTTCGATGAAGGGTTCGATTCCCGGTGGGAGACCACATGCGAAATGACCTCAGCGATCGAAGCGCTTGTAATAATACTATAATAATCAATTTTAGCGGACATAATTTTTAAGTGTATTGATGAATAGGAAGTATTAATTTTATGTTCTGAAATCTTTAACTGGAGATTTTAAAATACAACTAAGAAACTGACCACATATCTGACTCTCAAATTTTTTGTTATAGAAAATAAATGAAGCAAGGTTTTAGCAAGCCTACTGTGTTCGGTGAGTGTGTATGTTTATGCTCGTAGTGTTATACTGCATACTTTCAAAGACAAATTGAGATGCTTGGATGCTTAAGGAAAATATTATATTCAATGAATTTTAACATTCCATAAACGTTTTCAATGACAGATGAAAAAACTCTAGCTATTTTTTCGAAGTTTTATTATTTTACCTCGGTGAAATTTTTCTTTAAACGAAATAACACACGGATTTTCATACTTCCTGTCACACTACCACAAATTGTTGAGCATAAACTTAAAATCTGAATTTATATGACTTGTATCACCATAACTGTTCTACGTTTTGTACTGTTCGTAGACATTGCAACACACTATTACTGTAAAATCATCCATCAGAAGGATACTTTGCTCCTCTCCTCAACAATTAGCTGCAAAAGGCTTTGTGAAGGAGATAAAAAAGGTGACTTACCTTATCATACTAGGAAAGCAAAGGTGTGAGGTTGTTGGCCTATGCTTTCCTCAATGAGCCAGGTTACTATTTGCGGAAAAGGCCTCTTAATTGCAGCACAATGGTTCTATGAATTTCCTTTCGTAGTATTCAAGGAGAAGTAACCAAGATGAATGCTTCCTTGCCTCAGTTGTTTCAATGTTTTCAAAGTCATGGACATGACTGACGCAAAATCAAATAAATGCACATTTTCCTCCATCCTGTTCCAGAAGACAAAAAGGTAATATTCTATTCATGAAAATACGACAACAGGAACACGTTGCTATCCTACCATTAATTAAAGATTTTCCCATTCATACATATCATCATAAAAAATATTTTATATAGAATTTTCGAATTCTCTCGGTTATGTTAGCGAATTTATCTAAGAAGATGTGCCACTTACCTTATTATAGAATGAGGTTAAGATCACTTTCAAAGTGATTCCCTCCATCCTTCGAAGCAATTTTGAAACTATTGATTTGGAAAATTCTTTGAAGCATAGTTAGTATATACATATCAGATTGTCTACATTAATAAATTCACGTATCTAAGACATAATCCACCGTTTCGGTGTCAACTTTTTAGTAGCTCTCCCTTCGTATATAAAACCTTCTTTTAGATCGCCAATACAAATAATGGTGGAATACTGCAAGTTTCGAATACTACATTGAGCGTTGAACTTCATACGATTATTAATTGTACCCTATGGAAATAATGGAAACCTTGTCGTCAAATTATACACCAGAAAATGTTATCCTTCCTATTTCCAAACATAGTAAAAACTTGAGCTGAGCTGAAGTATGGCAACAATAATTGGGTTATATACCGAAACCTCTTTGATTTAACCCATTGAAAACAATAATTATCAACGTTATGAATAGTGCAATCACGAAATACTACATTATTCTTTTCAGCTTCCGCATAAAACGAAGTTTCTAACTCAGAATTATGCTCCGGAAACGTCATCATGACAACAGTGCCGTTGCCCCACAGGTATATCAAAATTCTGGAAGAGTGCCCGAATCGGAACGTAACGACTCCATAGTTATTACATATTTGTCCGCCTGGAATCGACATGCGGACGCTATTATTAATTAGCGCTGAGCCGTCCAGTTATGCGTCGAGGCAGGTAGGAAAATTTTCATCACCGTTAATGTATAAGTGGACGGGACGGAGTGGGAGGATCACGTGATCGAGGGGAGGGCCGTACCGAAAAGGCCGTATGACCGAGGAATTTTTTCCTGTGGGAGGGAGTGATTCAATTTCCGATACAAGTGTACATAGCGAATACATCCCCGATAATTAAAAAAATGTGTACGCCAGACATTTCTGACAAGGTTTTTCTTATCTTTGCCTTTTTTTACCTCTGGCCCATTTGCATAATGAAAAGCTGTCCTTTCTATTTTTCGTTTTCCAAAAATAAAATTTCTCGAGCGTCGAAAGTCATGGCAGCCATAATTTCCAAACGGAATGGAGTCATGGTTAATTTTTTCCAATTTGGTGTTTTTTTTCTGCCGATTATAATTATCGCCCCTGCTAATTTGTGTGTCGAGGATGAAAGTTTATCGAAAGGGATGAGTTCATTATCCGCGCGGGAAGCGTTCCAATTTTTAGAGCCTTTGTAATACATTGCTGGAGAAGTCTCTGCACTTCCGATTCATTGGCACGGAAATATGTTATTTCCGTTCAAATGAGCTTTTCGCAAACGCTGTGGCGATTATCGCCCCGTAAAAGAAATCCTTCAACTTCATAATTCTGGAAGATTGGGTTCAAAATAATTAATCGTTTACGAATATCAGGTTTTATTAATGCTTAGTCCGTGATTCAATTGATATACTAGTTTACAGCTCCAGGATTCTAATATGACGGGGCATTCTCCTTTAGTAAATACTGGATTTAATTCACATTATGGGATTTCGGCTGTAAGCAAATATGATATATGGAATTTAATCAAGAGTTAATTACGATTATCGCAGTTGAATTACGATAGTGGTGTTAGAAACTAGACTGTTAAGGGACAAAATTCAACACAGAAATTGTCACTAACCTCGATGGCCCTTCCCTTCTCTATACTTCAGCAAACTCTTTTCTCCAGTTTTTCGCTTTTTTCTCCACTCTTCTTCCTTTTCCTCTCATTTCGAAAATATAATTTAATTAAAGAAGATATTAAACTATAAAACATGAAATGAAGGTAATAAATTCCAGATCATAAACTACTGTCCTAATTGACGGTTTAACAATTATATATTTAACATGGATATTTCTGAGATATACAAGGGAATTTTTCGCAGCATACGTTGTAATGAAATATATGGTAAATCATATCATCCGGTAAATTCCTGGGTGAGTAACTTGAATGTTTGGCAGCAGAAGTATTAAATTGATCGACTCCGTAGAAAATCATCCGCCGATTCTCAAGTATGAGCCGAGCCACTGAAAGAGAATAATTATATCATATCCAAAACAAAAATTGAAAGATCCAAATTTTGATCCAAATTTGATTAGAACATCTCATAGAACATTACAAGTATTATTAATTTTATTTGATTGAAAATGGAACCAACAAGAATGGACATAAAACCTTCAGGTAAAAAGGGAGGTATCTCAAATGAGGCTGGTTTAAGGAACGTATGACTGCCATTCAATTTAACGAGTAAAATTTACTCAGAAAAATACTCATATATATGTTCTGGAGAAAAAACCTTTAAAATTGAAAAATTTGAAGATGAATTCACGTTTTCCAAACAGTCGTTATTTGAAATATTTGAGATTCACTTTTGTTTGAATAATCATTGAAATGGCGTAGATGTTCTCGGGTGAGCATGCAGATAATGTCCGATTGGTACACCGAAATGGAAATGTATGGAGCATTGAATGGCATATTCAAATGATTTACAAAATAGCGATTTTATAGTGCATTACCCTGTGGTTTCACTCAATTTTTCAAAATGTGATATTAATGCATGGGAAGGATCAACAAACTCACTCCATGTATGTCTAGAGGAAATGAATAAAATTAATGAGAAGCCAACACATTTATTATCGACATTAAGGAATACAAAAAGCATTCATTACTCAACTGTAGTATTTTTTACAGTCTTATTACTGGGAGCTACCTAAATTAATAAATGGAAACTTGATATGTCTATAGGATAATTTTCAAATCTATTTACCTTTTGTAATGTTAACATTCTCCCGAAAGTGCTCTTCATTTATTCAGCTGTTTTCACCACACAATTGATATAAATGAGAAAAGATTTGAAAACTGTCATGTTCGTGTTGTAAATTCACCTGCTTGTGAAACCAAAGTTTTCAGAAAAATCTATTTGCCCTGGTGTGGGGGGTGACATAAAAATGTGCACATATTAACAAAAGATCAGTATTAGAACTTTCATAGTACACGGATGAGCATTGTTTGACCACTCTCGTGGCATGTATAATGAGACAGGAACACACTTTCATTTTTCTCAGAGTGCCCCAATTTTATACACAGATGATATCTTTAACTCTTATATACAGTCAATACCTTGCAAGAAGATATTCCTCTTTTTAAAGTGGACTTTTTAAATTTTAGAAACTTTTTTTCGCCATTTAAAAACTGTTTATATCAAAGAAAGGAAAGGAAAATATACGTTACATCTATCTACACCACTTATGGAAAAAGTGTAGTCGAAAAGAAATTTCGTTACTCCCCTAGTAATAGATTTCCAGGTTTTAAATTATAGTTCTGAATATATTCCAACGGATACAGATGAATAAATACTGCTCCCTCGTCAGGCCTTAGGGACCTCTCAAAATTTAGTCGAAATGAAAGGATCATTCACGTCACGTAACGCCATTCAAGATGCTTCTTTTTTGCCGTTTGTAACTTTCACCAATCCCAAGACTTCGTTTTCACGTATACCAGCAAAGATCTCCGAGAGCATTTGACATCGCCATATACCATTGCTTAACCGGTTGCCAAGAGAAGCTGAGATTTGGCATTCAGACGTTGTTTTACTCGCGGACCGAACACGCCTCGGAGATACATCAGACTTTAAGGAATGGAAGAGGAATTCAGTATATATTTTGATACATTTTTGAAGGAGATAAAAAAGTGCGACTGGACTGCATCTTTTGAAACGGATATAGGATAGACTCATGTTTACAGAAGCCCGGCCTATTCCAAAGGTCATTCCAGGACCTTCGTTTTACTTATTTTTCACTGCACTTGATTGTCTTACGGCAATGTGAGAGTCTCGCTTGCGGTAGCACTCCTCACGCTCTAATAACACTTAACTACGTAATACAAGAATCGCTCTTTTTAAAGGTTTAGATATCTTCAATTATATTTTAATATAACAAGCTTCTTTTAACATCGCGTTCGCTTTGTACAAAATAATAATGCAGCCGGTTAGAAAATAAGTGTCAGCTAAACAAGCCATGAATTTGGGTGATTCTCGCAACTATGCGTTTTAATACGAAGCTTCTTTTTTTTAAAGTAACACTTAAGAGGTCAACGTAATCTTATAAAGGATGGGGAAATATTCTACTGAAAACTTTCCGTGCTTTACTTTGACCATGATTCGTTAGTGAGCAGGATTCTCAAGAATGATAAATAACAGAACATAAAAGTTTACACCGACGAGATCGGAGAGTTAATGTCAATGATTACCTTCGAACTTGGTATTCAATGGTTACAATTCACTAACTACTACCCTTGTAATGTCCGAGCTTCTCTCGAGGACCACGCGAAATCATGTAGCCTTTTCACGTGTTCCATTTCTCTATCTCTTCGTTCGGTGGGTTTATTTTAGCTTTACATTTGCCTTCACTTTGGTCATGTGACTATGTTTGCGTCTTCAACGCGGGCCTATACTTAAATTCTTTTTTCTCGATTTATTCGTTAGGATCTAAGAGGGTAAACAGTTGTTTTATTTTTAACTCGTCAATTTTAACGCTATGATTACTCATCACTTTCAATGACATAATGTTTTGAGAGGATTCTTGCCAATATTAGGAAGCCCAACAATGATAAAGACGACATTGGAAAATAATTAACGACTTCACAATGTATGCGCCGCGCCCATATTTCGACCATCGACACATTGTTTGATCACAAATCATCACTCGTAATGTCTTTAATAATCATCGTTAACATTCAAACGTCATACCCACCCCAATGGTCATCTATCGACGAAAGTGGATGCCTCGATAACAATCACCTGCAACCGGAGATTCACAAAAAACATCCAGAGTTCACAAAAGTAGTCGGTCTTCCGTAATAACACCTCCAGACGTCATCAAAATGGAGACAATCTTCTCGTAGTCCAAAGTATAATGAATGCGATTACAACTTTTTGAATACGATCACGCCATAAACAATCATACATACCCAATCATATACATCGCCAGAATTGAGGCGCACACGAATTCCAATCACACGATTTTAGTTTCCAGATTCACTATAAAGGAAAAGAATCGAACGTCTATCCGCAGTGGAAGAAAGAAACATCAACATGTGTCCAATTACCTCGAATAAATTCGTGCCGACACAAATATAGTTCAAAACACAGCTGCACGCAAGTTATATAGGCCTTTCACACACAAACACCACTCTCTTACTTTTTTTTATCACGTCATCGAAATTTCTCGAAGAACTGAGCGTATGAAAATAGGGAGAGAGGATTAAAAAAGAGATTTTTTTAAAAGAATATAGACAGTTGAGACACCCTCCGGTCATATTTTGTTCGCTATCCACACGCCTTCACATCTGAGCTTAATTTCTTATAATTACAATATCCTAGAATCGGATAGAACCGGCGATTCCCTTGCTTCTAAAATTGTTCGCAGCCATCCCTTCATTTTTAATCGCGTTTTAGAATTTTTCTGAATCGCAGGCACTGACAGATAAAGAGAAACACACTTTTTCCCTGACGACCATCGGAAGACACTAGAGTGAACGAAAGAAGTCAATACATATGGTACAATCAGGAAGTACTTTACAAGATTCGGCCATCTTCCAAACAGTATGACCTATTCACATTTCATTCTCCAGGTTAAATCACCACGGATCCCTTTCGAGGCCTCCACATATCCATTAAAATCTACTTATAGCTACCGAAACCGTTAATCGGAGAACTTCCAAGAACTTATATTTTTCTCCGTTATAACACTTCAAAGTTAGCGGAAAATGTGTGCCCGTGAATAAACACATTGATGAAAAATTTTGATAATATTAGTTCTTTCAACGAGGAAATTTTAAAAATTCTTCTCTGATCAACCAAGCGACCGCCTTCGAAAATTATTCTCAAAGAGACAAGCGATATCTTTATACATTATGTACCAAATCTTAATCTCTTGACCAAACTATCAGTCTTATACCCGCCAGACTTCTCACCAAGCATCCATCTTTAACCCTCAAAAATCTCACAGTATTTACACGTTAAGAATTTACAACGAACAAAAGTTGATTTTCAGCATTAATCTCTTGTTTTATATTGCTCCGAAGTAGAAGTTGTGAACGGGAATATCATATCCTTTAACTTCAAAAGTTCTTCATTAGTGATGGAGAAGATTCAGCCGTTCTGTTCTTGAGAAGGAGTTAACCACACTCTTTGCGTTGTATTTTCATTCCTCCCATACATTATGCGGAGGATTTGATTTCGTGTAGACTCAATCGCTCATAACGGCCTCTTCCCGTATTCTGTTCAGTTTCCGGCGGCGCCATTTTTCCGTAGCGGCCGCTTTGCGATGCCTCCATCACACTGTCGCCGGCACATAACCTAGGTTCTTCCTCTGCAGGAACAGGTGTATTTCCCCAAACCTCGGTCGGTCTACTTCGTGCCTCTTCCAGCATTCGCCCATGAGGTCGTATATCTCCCGGGGGCAGGCGGGCGGCTTCGTCAGGTAGCGCTGCATACCGTCGTTCTGGTACCAGTGGTTGCAGTTTTCCACCACTTGCTCGTTCGTTAGCTCCGAAAAAGGAGTCTGGGCGCATAGCATCAGTATCTCCCATAGCGTCACGGCGAATGACCACACGTCGCTCTTGCTGCTATGCAGACCCTGAAGGTAAACAAGGATTGGATTCCATTAATCTGCTGCTATGTTATGCTGCTCTGCTTCCGAATTGATTTCCAACGACACAGCTCATTGTAAGCTCAGGATAAACCGTATAGAATCAAGAGCAATGTATTCTTCATTAACTTTATTTTTATGCGCTTTATTGCTAGCAAAGGCCATATCTATTTTGATGTAAGTAAAAAATTATATTAAAATATTTCATTTCAGGCAATAAGTTTCCCTCTCACCGAAACTGATTCTAAAAAATGTGACTTAGGGTTGTTATATGATATCAGACATTTATGCCGAGGGAGACGAAACAATGGATTAGATAATAGCTCACTTGAGCTCTTTTTCCATATATTTCATAGTTATAGTTATTGATTATGATATAAGAAAAGAAAGAAGGCTTTGTATTGTAGGCATTTTCTGATTTTGTATTGTACGTGACTACCGATTTGAATACCGGTAAATTCTGATTATCCTATACAAAAGAATTGGTTCGTGGGTAATAAACTTAAAAATAAGTTATTATATTTTTAATAATTTCGATGAAATTAATAATAGTTTAAGGCATTTGTTTTATGCTATAGTACAATCAATCACTAATTCAATCTTAGCATGATTCACTTACAAGTAAAAGACTTTCCCAAGCCATCCACCGGATAGGGAGCCTTGCTTTGGTATCGCTGACATAGTAGTCGTTTTCGAATCGGCTCCAGTACATGGCGTGGTCCGTTATCTTCAGAGAGTATCCTTTTCCAACCACACAGTTTCTGGAGAGAATAGAATGAGAACAAATCAGATTTAGCATGAAACTAGGATGAAATTGGCATTCCAAGTTAAGAAATAGATCTTAAATGTGTCACGTATACCAGATCTGTACCTCAAAAATTCGTATAACAATCTTTTATTTTCTTTCTACAGATTTTTTTCTCATCCGAAAAAGTCACCAATGCAAAATAATTCATATAATAGTCATTACAGGAGAAATTGGGAGCGATATTTAAATTCGCTTGGCCCTAATCATTTGAACCTTATTAAAATATACTCTTTAAATTGAAGTGCTGTAATACTTATATCATCGTTTGGATAATGCTATTCCATGAAAACGAATTCGTCCTAAGGTTGTTTTTATTGCATAGCGATATCTATTTTTTCCATTCCATCTTAGAAGAGAAAGAAGTTTTCGCCGTAATGTAAAATTTATTCCACTCAAGCCGGATAGATATTTTTTGCATCCAGCGGGAGCCAAATTATTCCAACGATTCTCAATGTAAAAAGGCGATTTTTTTCCCGAAAGCGCTTAGCTTGGCTACTCTGATAGAGCATCAGGTGGCCCCTTAAGCAACGAAGGCAAAGAAAGAAGAGCAGAAAGGGGAATATATATATTTATACATAAGCCGATGGCTACATAAAACAAGCCTATAAAAATGGCGGCATAAAAAAGCGATTTTTATAAATACTGGCTCACAAAAACTGACGCACTGGATGTATTCGCGGCCCTTGGAAAAACCTTAGGCTGAGAGCGGCGGCGGTCTCCGACACAAGATTTATCGCTTGCTGCTGCGCATCTGTTTTCCGTTCCGCTAAATATACACCCTCTATCTCCTTCCCGTCTCTCGGTCCACTATTTTTATTTCCGTTCCAACTTTCTACCCACCCAACCTCCTTAACCGCAAGGAGAATGTCTTTTTGGAGGAAGTGCCCTGTAAGTGGACCACCCGCACGCCACCGGCGTATCGCTCACGTCGTATTTAACGCGCCTAGCATAGCTCCCATTAGACGGAAAGTTCGTTTCGCTTTATATACTCGGGACCCTTACGAGGGTTATCAATCAGACCCGCCCGAGGTGTTAGAAAGGAAACGCTCCTTGAGACGTAATAGAGCGAAATTTCGGGGTGATTTATTAACTGAGCGGGAGAGTTTATTTTAAAATAAAAAACTGCTTATTTTAAACGTGGCGTGAATCATTATTACTTTTCTAGTGAGCTTGCTATAGAAGGCGATACTATTGGTGACAAGGATGAAATGAAAACTTCAAAGAAAGAGCAAACTTTTAAAGTTAATATTTCCCTGATTTTGCAAAGATATTTATACGTAAATATTTGGAAAAATTTGTACTACGAGGAAAAACAATTTTTTTCACCATTACCGTGCTTGGAAACTTTCTTATTTCAAGAAAGACAAATTTAATTATCGGATTTTGAACTTGCGAAACTTGTAGAAAATGAGACGTGCAAGTTCTCGCATATCGATTTACGCATTCCAAATTTTTTTGATAGTTTGGTAGATTTTGCTCAGTTTAACGGACTATGGTCCCGATTTGAATAGTATAAAATATGAGCAATTTTTTTCTGGAAATTCTGCAGGACTGAAGGTAACAGGTACTGATTATACGTAATAGGAAAAGTACGAGATAATTTTTTGCCTTCCCAAAGTAAGATACCTGAACTTCTCAATTACAATTCTGTTAGCTTGAGACGACTTACGAGAAAATGCTCACTGTATCGATTCTGGATGATCGATTATGGATGATATTATATTATTCATAAATAAAACCACATTGACCATAAAAACCAATAAACCATGTAAAAGCAAGATTCATAACAGTAAGAACCATCCATTGTTTTCAAAAAATCGATTAATTCTTTGATTTAGAAAATTTCCATTGAGATATAAGGTGTATATAAAACTATTTTCAGCATGACTAATAAAATTTGTAACACGTTTCATTGAGACTTATTCTTCTACTTGCGCATCTCAACTTATATGTAACCCATACAATTGGGCATGTATATATATTTATAAGTTACCGAGTTCGCGTCACAACTGAACACAATTGGAATTCATAAGTTATCGTTTCATTTTTTCTGGTTATATAATGATTCTGTGTGTTCTTCCAATGTTACTGTTTACGCATCTCACTGTAATTGTAGTTGTCAGATGCAGATGGATGTTTGTGAGACCTTTGGAAAATAGATAAATGATTAACTTACCTAGCCGCGAGGTCCCTGTGCACCAGGTCCCTTGATTCCAGGTACTTCATGCCGGACGCAATCTGAGTGGCCAGGTAGATGAGGGAGCCATAACTGCAACAAAGACACATAAATATAAGCTGCGTTTTAAAACTTAGTCACGTTATAAGACTGCCAAAATTAAACCGCCGCATTACTTGTGAATATACACGAAACGGATACTTCACGGGATTTAGAAACAGCAGATGAACGCTCAATATAATCTCCCTGATTTGTACTCTTTTATGGAAGGAAGATGGTCTGATTATTGTGACGATTTCTCCTAGGGTATATATAGTAGTAGAGAAGGCCTCGTATTTCTTGTGTAGGAGATGCAGAAAACCAGAAGGATAGAGAAAAACAAAGCCGAAGTGGTGGTAATGCGCCCTTAACGAGAAGAGTCGTAAAGCGAAAAATGCCAACCGCGAAGTGAAAAGTGAAAGATAGTCATACTTTTTTTCCTGCGAGGATTTGATTATCACGAAGCGGGAAATATCTGGCGGTCAGATTATGCGCATAGGAAAGGACGGAATACGTCCAGGCATCGTCCTACGCCGCCTACGAAATGTTTTCGCAAGCCCACGGCGTCCTGTGTCGAGGCGTGTTTTTGTTCCGATCCGAAATTATCCGCGAGTTCCTCAAATGGAGAAAGCGTGTAGCGAGAGAGAGGAAGAGTGCGACAGGATCCACGCATCAAAGGGATTTTGGATCAACGACTCTGAATATAAATTTTGTTTTCCCGCGCACCAAATCGATTAGGGTAATTGACGGTCCGGGTAGTGAGCGAAATTCTCTCTCTTTCTCTCCCTTTTCCATCTGTATCTCACTCTTTCCTCTCACGACCTTCCCAGGCGAAATAGAATTCGGCTAAAGTCTCTCTACATCCCTCTTTCTATCAATATCTTTCCCTCACGTTTGGGGAGAGATTTCGGCACGTAAAGGGTTAGAATGGGATTTAAGAGAGCGTGAGAGGATTCTGAGAGTTCCAAAATTGCTATCGGTGTTTGGAATAGGGATTATTAATGATTGCGACGGAGCCAGAGACAAACACGGTGGGATATTGAAGAGGTTTTTGTATATATTTTGTTTCGCCTTGTTTTTGTTGTAAGCGTCCTAAATAAATAAGCGGAGAGGGTTTACGAAAATGATCAACCTGGTTGTTTGGGAATACATACGAGAAACTATTCAATATCGGGTTAAGAGCGGTTCCCTGTATTTTCTGTTTCAAGTAAGCAGGGAGTTCACAAAGGAAATACTTTATCGCTTCCTTTATTTTTTTAATGAGAAAACTGATTTCTGATTCCAGTTCGAAAATATTTCATCTGAGAATAATCATTATTAATAAATATACGTGGTTATTAGTATGTTCTTTGTAACTCCATAACCATTCAAGGAAGATTACATCAGTCAAGTAACTAAATTGATGAAAGATTTCGCTTAGACATTAACCTTTCACTTAATATTTCATTTTGAAAGTAACAATGATTGGTAAAATTTATTGTAATGTTTTAAAAGTATGAATACCTCAGAGGTCCCGTTCCATTTGTGATGGAGTTGGTGTCCGCGCCGCCAGCAGCTGCTAACCTTGCCTGTTGTTGCAGGAAACGGGGAAGGTCTCCAAATTCGGCATGTTCCACTATGACACAGAATGGCTCATCAGAAGTGCATACGCCAAGGACGCGAGCCACATTTACATCTCTGACGCTGGCCAACCAACTAGTCTCTCGGAGGAACTCCTGCCTGTAAGGACCAGAAATTAGGTTGAATTAAACTGTTTGAATTATCTAACCAATTTATCGTCCTTTCTTTCCAAATGCATTTAAATAAATACTAATAAATATTTAACTTTTATAATTGAATAACAAATGTTAAGTAATTATTTTCAAGTTCCATAAACCCATGTTTATCAATTTTTATTATAAAAGCAAAACCAATGGACCACAGTAATGCCTTATATTTTCATGTTCTCACTTACTTGTTGGCCTCGTTGCATCCTCTCCACAAAGATTTTACGATCACGAGCTTTTTGTGAAAAGTTGAGGTTCCATAGTCAGGGATGGCTTCTGCCTCACAGAGATGCACCTGTAAGAAGATTGAATGAGTGTTATTGAGATGACATTAATGAGAGTCATGACATGCAATACGCGCAATATTATTCTGCTTCAGAAGCCATACTCAAAGGTGTGAACGTTAAGATACCTCATCTCCTACCCATCGGATGTCATTAAAGGAAAAGAGAGGAAACAGTCGAAGCAGAGGATATTTCGAGAGGTTATTTTCGCAGCAAAGGATAAGGCCGATGGCCATATTTAAGTCGGACGATGATTGCTTTTTCGTGTAATCAATGGCCCAAAAATACAAGAGCCATCAGGAGCCAATGAAAAAGTGGAATTGTTTCTGTTCCGACGTCTCCGCAACCGCTCTCTTTTTTATATAATCGCTCCTTTGATTTTCCTTCCATGAATATAGCGGTGTCTCTGATCCCTTTATCATCCAATCAAACCCATTCCCCCTTTCGATGGATCCCTTGTCCACGAGGGACAACACGAAACGGGAGAAAGAGAGACGCGGAAAAAGTTATCGGGGATGAGAATGAAATGCTGGGCAGCCATAGTTGCGTCAATATTGACCGAGAGAGAGGGATTGCGTAAAGGCGGGAGGCCGACGAAATTGCACTGAGGGAGAGATAGATGGAGCGACGTGCCGGCGTTTTTCAATTAATGCCGAGATACCAAGATTACGGAAGCGCCTGGGATGCGTTTTCAAGTAAGCGCCTCCTTAGGCTCACGAGACCAAATTTTGTTTTGGAATATTAAAGGTAAGACAGGGTAGGGTAGCGGATAACCTCAGGATTCTTAAGATAAATCATTTCCTTCGAAAATTCTCAGGGATAAACTCCTTTCGCAATTGATTTCGAAAAGAGTAAAGTTACTCTTGAGGATGGAAGTATCTCATAATATAAACTCATAGATAATATATATCATTGTAGGATTATTTAAATATTTTGCTATGCTGATAATAATAGCATACAACTAAAACAATAACTAATCAGTTATTCTTCCACATAACAAGTCATATAATGTTTTTAAGATTCTCTCTAGTACCTTTTAAATTTTATCATTCAATTATCAAGACGTTTGCCGCAGTCACAATTTTCATTACACTCGTGGATATATTATTACGAACTTGTCGTAATTATATATCCACGAACTTACGAATTACTTGAATTACAAAATGGCGAAATGTCAGAAACTTTTCAGACCACTCATGTAGGAATATACCACTAATATACAAATGAAGGCATGTATACCAAGAACCTCTTGTTATGAAGACGTCGAAATTATAATTTTCATAATGTAATTTCCATATCAATAATCATAGTTCTCTCTGAATCGCCAAGAAATCATGAAATCATACACCCTATTTAATGGTTTGGTTTATCAGAACAGTATGGGAATACAAAAAGGGCGAAAAAGGTTGGGTGAAGAAAGAATTATGATATTAAAGCCAGCTGCATATCGTTTTAACTTCTCTTTGTATAAAATTGTGAATGAAAAGATTTTAATATCTAAAATCCTTAACGGTGCATTTGAGTTCATTGTGAGTGTTGCGTAAGAGATTAAATTGTGAAAGCTAAAAGAGTTCTCCAATAAATCATTCCTTTCCAAGTTGAGTAGATTAAAAGCGAGAGATTGTGATGCGAAAGAATCACACAAGGAGAATGAAGCGATGGAGGAGAAGGAGAAGAATCGACGTATAGCGGTGACAGAGTGCAAGCAAGAGCTCGGCAAGATTTCCCAATCTCTCTCTTGACATGTGCCTAGCACGTCTCGTAAGGCGTCTTGGCAATAAATCCACGCGATGTCCGGTAATGGATTTGTGCTCCTCTTCCTTTGCCCTTCACTTGGTCCTTAACAACGGCGTGAGGAGAAGAAGGAATGACGTTGAGAAAGGAGGGAAAACAGTAAGGAATATGTATTGGCGGGGTCTTGAAGGAAGGCACCCTTCGATCCATAACCCTTCTCTCCACTGAAAACGCTTTAAGCTGTACTTCAATCTTCGAGGGGAGAATCTGTCACAGATGCTTTTTTGTTATCGTTTGCTGACTGCAAACATCTCTTCCATTCTCTAATCCTCAAGTTTCATCTCAGGCGTGATAATTCGGAAAAATCAAAATGTAAATATTCGCCGACTGTTTCCTTAAAAAGGTCATATACGACCTACGAAACGAGGGAGATATCAAGGGTCCTTTCAGATCAACATTCCTGAAATATTACTGTAGCAAACCAAATTTGAATCCCGAGAATTATGATACATTTAGATTTACTCATTGTAAGAAATAGAGAAGAATTTGAGATTGTGAGAAAAATTTCTTCGGAGTTTAAAATTTAATGCATTAAAAGCAATAAACAAAAATAATTTTGTATTTCTAGCCATATTAAGCACAGATCTTTTTCACAGTACTTAACAAGAGGAACTAAATTTATAGGTAAAATATATACACTACAGTGTTTATTGCAATATATCTACTCAATGAGAAGAGATTGGTAATTAGGCATGTATAATGTATAGATCTGATGGGGATCCTTCACAAAGAAAAATATTACGAGAAAGATATTAGGGAAATTAATCTGATATTAAATGCTCACAGCGATGTTCTCTAACTACAAAAGTTACCAATTCGGGTAGACAATTGAAATTTGTGATTCTCCTAGAGCTATCGTTAATCATTCGAGAGAAAACAGCCTGCAGCCGTAATTCGTCAATACTCCTTGTGTGGTGCAAATGCCGATGTACGCCGCTCGAGCGAATTCCTCAAATTGTTTCGCTACCGCTTGCGAGGGTATCATCTGTGTCCCTGCTAAATACTCTACTTTGGAGTGTACTATCGACTACGGTTTAGCCTCGCGGAGTATCTGCAGAAACAAGGAACTATGTTCCTCCAAGCACAGTCGTAGTTAGAAGATTATTAGCAGCGCGTTTCATAACCGAAACTATGTCATATATCCTTAATTTTTGCGTAACTTAAACCAACATATTTGATTGATTGAGCATGCTGATTCACGATGTATCTTTCCCTCTATTAAATATTTTCAAACTATCAATGATGGCTGTGGGTTTCTTAAAATAAATCAAAATTCTTCTGCATACGTAAATATTCTTCATGCATTTTAAAAATAAAAACAAGAGTTCATCGCGCACACAGTAGAAATTTGAGAAACATTATTTTATCTGTTTCTAACATTATAATCCCTTCACATATATTACTACGGCATTCGAGCAAAGTATATTCATTATCATTCCAAAATTTATCACTCAAGAAAACGTACATGTATAAACGTTCCCTCGCTGTTTAAATATTATAACTTGAATAAAATAGAGATTATTTGTATAGTTGCATTATGGAAAATAATTAAATTGATTCCCAGACGGAAAATATTTCTTACTGTCTTTGAGAACAATTCTTTTTGGCAACACAAAACTAAGCGCTATTACATTCTTAAAATACCTTTATACATCTATATTTGAGGCGTTTCAATCCCTTTTCATGGAATTTACCATCAGAAACTACATCCAATAAAAATAAACCAGATATCTTTCGAACAGTATAATTAGAATATAACTGAATGGGGAGAGTTACTGAGGCGAGTGGTCGATCGCATGTTAAATAACTAACTCATCCCAGGGCATTGAACTGACGCGTACTACAAAGGGCTGAGTTTGCGTCTCTCGTAAAGACACGTCACTTGACGCCTTTTCTTCTCCCCGCAGGTGTGACTTTTATAGGAGTTTGTAATCCTTCTCCCTAACCTTCCCAGTATCACTCCCTTTCATCTTACCCTCCCCTAAGGATCTTTTCCCTACTGTTTTGCCGAACCAAACAACAAACCAACTCCCCCTGCTTCCGTTCTAACCCACGAAAAGAACGCGCAAGAAAGCTTACCCCAAAGCCTTCCAACCCCCCAAAAATAAACCAATCCCTCTCTTACTTACATTGTTCCCCTGCTATACCACACCGCAGACAATCTTTCTTAATTCACCTAACCATCATGTTCCTCGAGTTTCCTCTGAGCATTCCTAAATGTAATAAAGCGATATTTTCATTACTTTCGTCATGGAAACGCTTTGATCCTGAATGATTTGTTGGGGATGGATTCTTAACTTTATACATAGTTCATTTTAAAAAATAGAAAAACGAAGGAAAAGGCAAGTGGCTAACGTAGCGGGGTCATACTGAATTTTTCCATTTATCAGACGGATGCTTCACCAAACCGCGGTAGAATGGTAATGCTTCCCAAATGTTCTACGAAGCGGTCTAAATTCTTTCCTCTACATTTTGAAGTTAGTTTACATTTTGTATTTAGACCGATAAATTCAAATTAACATTTTTCTGATTTAAAATTTAAAGAATAACATATGCAAATGAATAATCATACCATAGTATAATAATTGCTTTGATATCATTTCAGCAAGCGAATGATAAGTGTATAATCAGAAAATCGAGATCGAAGATCATAGCTAGTAAACATGTCGACTGAATCTGGAATGATAAAGATAGTTAAATGATACTGACTGGCGCATACTGTACTCATGACGTACCTTATTTACATCGGAAACAAAATATGCGGACATTTCCAGATAAAGAACATATATTACATATTAAATAAATAGTACACTATTCGTGAATTAGCGTATGATACAAATATATTTTCGATCCACTTCTTCTAATTTTAACTTTCTGGAACTAATACTTGGGGCATTTGATGAATTGACACCGCTGAAAATTATTGTAGAGGTGTGAGTCGAAGGAGGGGGAAAATTAGCCAACTTCTTACAACAAGGGAGGGGAAGCAATATTTGGCTGAACTGTGAAGAAAGACGGCGGTAAAGAAAACGGGAGTCAAAGTTTACGGGTTTTAATATCTACGACCCCAAGACACCTTTCACCCTTCTCTTATACACAGTGGGAGGTAAAGAAAAGCGACAATATTAAAGGCCAAGAAGTGGAATCACCAACGATCTGAGTGAGAAAGGCGCCTATTGGGGGAAGGGAGAAAGAATAGCTGTGTATGGAAAAGGGGAGAGGAAAAGAATGCCGGAGAGGGTAGGATTCGAGGGGTTGCCATTAAGGGGGAGGGAATGCCAGCAAAGAGGACAAAAGCGCAAGCCAGCAGGTGACCTTAAAATTAATCCCCATGTTGATTAAATCGGAAGAAGAAGAATTGTAGGCCTGGGAAGATTAGGGGAAATAATTATATCAGAATGGGGTTGCTATGAGAAACCTTGCCCATAAAATAGAATCTTGGATATTGGAAGGTGAGCTTGTGTGAAAACGGTGGAGGGGGAGATTTTTTCCTTTTTGTGAAAAGATGTACGCTGAGGAAAAGAGGCAGAGCAGGAAGTGGAAGTACTGGGCAAAGTTTGCTTCGGGGGAAGGTTTTATTAATGGTTTCCATGGTTTTACGTGCAGCTGGACCAAATGCATGGCTGAGCGGTGGAATTATGCATCAAAAGGAAAGTGAGATGGAGAAGACTTCAAAGCGAAGATGGGAGATTAGTTTGAGCCATATTTACCTGAGAAGTTAATGCGTTGGTTAAAGGGGTTGGTTTATGCCCTTTACGGTATTTTTGTTTACTTTGTGAGGTAACGTGAAGTCGGCCGAGTCTTAAAGCCATTCTTGATTGAAAACGCTTTAATTTTTTAAGCCGCTTCTCTATTAAGCAGCTCAAGCGAGTAATTAATCTTCTGTATTTAGCTTCCTGTGGTTAAATATTCTCTGAATATCATGCAAAATTCCTAGAAAATTCAAATTAGGACGCCTACGCGTTTTGCTCTTCGTAATGGAATCGTAAATTTCAATTTAAGCTACATCATGGATGCTTTCTTGGACACATGTAGAGGATGTATGGTACGATAGATATGGAATACTAATGAAGTGGAGCTCAAAGAGAGGATCGCTGGTCTAGATATTTGATTTTCACATAGGAAAACCTTGATCAAGATTTTCTAATAGTATCACAGATGGTTTCGGAAACGACAAATCTAAAGATTGAAATCACCGTGTTATGTTACAGTATTATGATGAAGCTAAAAACTTCGTAAGTATCAGAGTTAGAAATATTTTAAGATAAGGGTATTTCGTTTTAAAGAATAAGTAAATATAAGAAGAGAAGATAATTACTTACATTTTAAAAAGGAAGATGAAAGTTTACAACGATGACAAGGATTTTAAATTTTATTTAGACACAGTTTTTCTTGGGAGTCTTTTCTGTAAGTTTGAAATATACTTAAGCAAGAAATGACCTTAAAAATAACGTGTGAAACTACGGAAATTAGACTTAAAGAATATTAGAGTTAAATAACACAATAAAATGTGTTGAGGAAGACATTAAGGAAGAGAGCATGTAAAGAAAATTAAATTAAATTACATTAAATCTTTACAAAAATATAGAGAGACCTCAACTTTGAGGCATATGAACCTATCAAAAGGGGAACACAAACAAAACGCCTAATGAAACAGTAAACGAAACGCAGTTTCTACATGTATCTGCATCACTGAACATACGGATAGGTTTAAGAGAAAATTAGCTGAACACTTTTTAAAACGTCCCCATTATTCCGCCAAAATACTGACATTTACCAAATGCTGTAGCGGTTATATCTGAAGAAAGGATACTTGAAGAGATATTGCACGCAGCAAAACTTGGAGCAGTACCATAACATCGAAAATAGACAGTGTTAACGCACCAATGGATTCGTTCCTTTCGGATGGCGTATTTCATTTTATCATGACTTCGATTCCCTCTTTGCAGGAGATAGGAAGCAAAGAGAATTTCCGATCGGCCGAGAAAGGAGTCGTGGAAAGGAACCAACACAAGATCCCAAACGCAATACGGATGGATAACCAAGAGGACGTATGTAGGTGAGGTGAATTGGAAGGCTTAGAAAACGACTCTTTGAAGCGGAAAGCAATGTAAACTCTTCCTCGTGAGATATATAAACGTCGCTTGCATTCCTCTGTGCGCACGCTAGCGATTCTAACAATATTTTGAGGCCGTGCTATTTTCAGCTCTTTTTATACGGGACTTTTTTCGATGTCAGCGAAAGAGTTACAAAGGAAGAAGACTATTAATCACGTGAAATACAACTCTCTAAAGAAATGTCATGTGTTGGAAACTTTTGCGTACTTTTCTCGTAACTCAACCATTGATTTTAGGTCCTTTCGTCCATTTGAATTAGAAACAAGAATCACGACGCAATTTAGCAGAGAATTACCCAAACATTAAGCCAGTATTATTCAGTTACTGACACTTAATTTCTTAATTTCCGATATGTGATTCCAACATTAATAGTACACGTTGTCAAAGGGATATTTCGTCCAATTCAATATTCTGAATAGTAGATAATATTAGCATTGGAAAGGATAGGTAAAAAACATTACGTTCAGCAATAACATTTACGTTAACTATTTATGTCTCTAATTTTTCTCTTTACCTTAAGGCAAAATTTGGATAAATTTCTCTCAGAATAAGGAAGGAAATAAAATTCAAAGCGAGCGTAATGTACATGTTTTAAAAATAAGTTTAAATCATTCATATTGTTTAGTATCACCTTATGCCGTCATTAATATAGGAGCTAGTTAGCCATATTATATCCTGCAAAGATCTGCGTCAGTCAGTGAGAATATATCAAGATTTAAATGAAAAATAGTAAAATAACCAAAAACGGTCGCAGCATCGGAGAGTGAGGATATGTATTTATCTTTCACCCGTATATATTGAGTGCTCACGACAGGCTGTTGAATTATAATATAAGTTAGACGTACATAGACTTTATCATTAAATTTCAGTCGATTTAACAAGTTACAAAGCAACAGTAAATATTTATTATAGTAGATCAACGTATAAGGAAATATACACTTCCTTAACTAGTTTACGTATAATACTTATGGATGATTTAATCTGTGTTTGCATCGGCGCGTAGGCTACTTAGATTGAAGCAATCGCCTTTTTAAAATGTAAACATATATCTAAATATTTTCGGAAATAACTTACCATTCCAAAGCTTCCTTCTCCCAGCTTCTCCACAAGTCGAAGCCTATGCCTGGGGAATTCAAAAAGCGGGTTATCGCCATCAAGGGGCTCTCCATCTGGTACTTTGACTGGAGTGAACTTCCCAGGGGTGAAGTGCTGCTCCCTTCGCTCGGTCTGCAAAATTTAAAAGTTGAGAAAAATATTAATTTGGAGCTCTGCTGAAATCGAATATAAAATATGAAATTTCATCCTGTGAGTGATCCGTCAATGACACTCCGTGATGAGGAAATTTATATCAGATTTATTATATTCGTGGAATTAATCAAGAAGAAAGGGTTTCGAGGTGAATTTGTATGATATAAAGGACCATAAAAACTAAATATATTTGTTCAACGTAAGGGCTCTAGCCTGCGATAAGTCTACCTTTCTCTTAGTTTAAGGTAATTATTTTTTGTTGATTGGGAAACAAGACGAAAAACGAAGATATCGGCACAATTAATCTAACTATAAAATCTGCGAGTGATTTATGGAGAATTTGGTGAGCTGGAATACAAAATAATTAAACCGTTTTCCAGTCCTTACCAATAACATAATGTAAATGTAAATGTAAGCATCATAATTATTCACGATGTAGTGAAATAGTGTGAGCAGTAATAGGAATAGTAGTAGTTAAAAATGCTTCAATAGCTACGATCATTTCGCAGACGTGTACTACATTCAGAATCGAGTTAGTGACCACTTTCACAAAAGGCAAACGCCCTGACATATTGGGGGCCCTTAAACAATATTATTGAAAGATATGAAAAATATAAATTATTCACTACAAAGCCTGTTCTGAAATAGATTTAGAGATTTCAAATATAACATCCATGAGGAGTTCGTTAATTGATTTTCTCCTAAAATGTACACAGTAATTGTCGTGTCACAAATTTATGGAAAAGTAGTTCAGCTCAATTTATTTTCTGCTAATTAGAAGAGTTTCATTAAACCATTCCTAAATAGTTTTACAACATATAGAACCAATATAAATGTGAGGGTTCCGAAGATATTCACCTCATTGAAGCTTAAGAAAATCGCGAATACCTAGAGAAATTAAAACACTTCTAACCGCTTCTCACTGAATGAGTTTTCAACCAATTTTCGTAAATTCATCGTGGGCGAAAGTCCTCAGTGCGTAAAATTGAATGCAAAGGAGGGAAAAGTATATTCACTTGGGATAACTTCATCGGCCATCGTAACCTTATATTCCATTCACGAACCCTTTCTGCTGATCCGTGTGCGCAACAAGTTGCCCTCTCCCGGGAGGCCATCGGCGGACCCTTGCCTCCCACGCTCCGATGTCGTCGACCCTCGCGTGTCGATCGAGCCAAACAAAAGCCCGGTGAAAAGGCACTTCGCCAACAGGTTAGAGAGAGGTTGACGCCGCGGACGACTAAACCGGGAGAATGCTCTACGCAAAATGGTTTGAGGAACAGATGAATTGGAAGGGCGGACAGCGGTGCTGAATGAAGTTCGCGCTCGTTCTCTTCCGTCGCCGAATGGAAGTTCGTTCGAGCCGACGCAGGTAACGAGAACTCGTGGGATGAAAACATATTGGATGTGTCTCGCCGAGAGATATTTTTCCTCTGGTGAAAAAAGTCTAACGATCGGGTCACGGCAGAAATTGAATTCTGTCTCCATGACGACCGAAGCTGAAGAAGAGTTAGAAGACTTAAATGAAATCGATCAGAGGCGAAATCAAGCTCAAACGAATTATGATAAAAATTGAAAGAGAGGAAGGAATCTTAGGCGAAACGCAAACTTCAGAACGAACCATTGTTGTTAGGTAATATTGTTTTCAGCGTAAAAACCTAAATAATAATTTCTCTTTTAAGATAAGATTATCGGTTTACAACGAAGGAACGAAGAAGAAAATGAAATTGAGCAGATGGAGAGAATAAGCTTGTAACTGAATAAAACTTTTTCTCTGTAATTTTGCATATTTCTATTCTATTTCTATGACCAAACAAATTTGCTCTTTCAGGAATACAACCAGGAGAATTCGTTTAACTATATGCTTGAAATTCATGAGTATCGATTAAAAACTTCTGACACAGGACCATACTTTTAAGTTAATCTTCTTAATTTCAATTTTATATCAAATCTGAGCCAGCTAATCGAAGTGCGTTTCTATCTCTTCAACATAATCAACAACCTCGACCGACATTTTTGTATTCGTACTTCTTCTTTGGCTATTACTCAATGACACTTCAATGAATTTCTCATTTTTTATAAAATTAACAAAGGAAGGCGTAGTTTTGAGTAAATAAATCATACTCTAAAAATTAAGAGAAAAAAGTCGTACTTGGTCGTTTGTTTTGATTAAAGTGTTTGTTGAAGTATATTTGGCTAGGGAAATAGAGTATAAATGTCCGTTTCTTTATACCTCGTTTGTCCCGATAGATATAGGTACCTACACATGTATGATCTACTTTTAGAAGGATGTGGGAAGCCTCTTTAAAATGTTGTGTAATTTTTGTATGTTTTGATGCAGTATGAAGGGAGGAAAGCGCTGGTCACCGAAGGAGGATGTTTAAAAATAGTAAATAAGAGTAAGTAATATCATTGAATCAGCAATGAGACAACGAAGAAATGTCTACTCTATTTGCTCACTATAAAATCAATCTTCAACGAAGCTCAACTGCACGTTAATAACGAAATGTAACGTTATTTCAGCTTAATTTCACTCGTTACTTTGATGACAAATTTCATGAAACTGATGGGGCAATCATTGTTAGAGAAAACATGAGGCTCAAAAAGGGTTCGAATTAAAAATGCTAGTTGTCACGAAAAGTTCATTTTTGTTTGAACGATCGAAATCAACTTTAAAAGGCGCTCTTTGACTTCAAATGTGTTATTCCACTTTGAGGAAAAGATTGGCTCAGAAAAAGGGGGAGCGCCTTTCCAATGTGAACTCTATTTCCTTACCCAAGGGACGATACGGCACACTTCTATTTAATCGTCGTTCCAGAGAAAGAAGTTGGGCTCTTGAGGTGGCCCTTAGCGTAAACGAGGAAGAGGACGGAGTGGTTGTGAGAAGCAAATGAATTTGTGGAGAAGAGAGATAAAAATCAGGAAGAGAACTGATGGCGAAGTCTTGAAATAAATGCACCCATTGTAGATGTATCAGGTCATTCATACACCTTGACTGCTTCCATTTTTATTTGAGTATTAAAAAAAACTCCCTCGTTATCCTATTTTCAATTGAACAAAGCTCAAACCCTGTTTTAAAAAGTTCTTCAAATTGTAGATACGATAGATAATAAACTCTTCCATTTAGACTAGCCGCGAACTTCCTCTAATAGAAAATGCATATATATTCTTTATTCCTTAATTGCCACTCCTTATTCTACATTCTTTATGAAATAAAGCTTAGTCTTAAATAAAATGATCCGGAGCAATAGAAATCAAATCCAACTTTTAAAATCGTTTTCTTCCTACGAGAACTAGGTTCCAACTACACTTAAGAAGAAAAGCTTTATAAACTTCTCTTATCTATCCATTCTCCTCAAATATCCTCTTGAAATAATGTCGATAACCCAAAAAGGAGGATTATTAGTGCGCATTCACCATTCTGCCGAATGAAATTCGTTGCATAAACTGCAATGAAACGAGCACATTAGTCAGCCCAAGTTTTAGAGCTAGGAAGAAAATCAAGTTAATTCGGTGCCATCCTCTTTGAAAGGACTATTTCCATGTGTATAAAGATTTTCTCTTTGTGTCTCTCTCTTTTCTGTAACTCATAATTTATATCGATAGATAGATTTATATAGATAGTATCATATTTTAAATTCGATAGATTTCTTGTGATAACAAGTCCAAAAGTACTGTAGCTAAAAAAATCAACTAAATAATTAAAGCAAGACTAGTTCATGATTCCGAAAAAACTAAAATTAACTCTGTCAACGGAAAAATATATGCACTGAAGCACGTCTTGTTTCCACGATTCTACAAGAACATGAGGAGGCATCCTCGAAACTGGTCCCTTTTCTGTTAATATCTTTCTACAGACGGAGTCAGTTTTAGTTTTCTTTGGAATAAAACATGAATAAAAGTATCCTGGCAATATCATAAACAATTTATTGCATTAAAAGAAACTTACTTCGTACCTATTAAATTATTGCAATGCTAAATTGGTTTGTTTTAATTAACTCATATTTAAAAAGCGTTCTTTAAAACGCATAATTTTATATAATTACCTATCATGCATTTATACTTATCAATGGAATAGTCTTATCACGAGTATCATCACTTAATTACTGAATAAAATCGAGTAATGAACCATCTCTACATTCTATGGAAAATGTTCAACATCCATCAGACCAGAAGCCTCCTGATAAAATCTTTGGAAAAGGTTTCATCAAGCTGATTTAGGTAAAGTAATAGGTAGTTAAGGTATTAGTTATCATCAAAGATAGTCGCGAACAATAATTTCCTACACTATGAATAAATCTCATTCTTAATAATATATCATACTATTTCTTTAGAATTATGCATTTTTAATTACATTACATGAAAAATTCAGTAGAATAAAAAGCTGAGAGAACGCCGAAAGATATAATTGTATTATAAAATTTCATATGAAAAATGTTAGTTAAGTTAAAAATGTTATTTTAGAAAAAAATCTTACGATTTGGATCGGAGAAGGCTTCAATTTAAGAATTTATGTGATACATAGAGTCTTCTGAGGTTGTGTAGCGATCTCCATATTGGAAACTTTAAAGCACTCCAATACAAATGGCTTTTATAGTTTTGAAGTAATGAAATATTGGAAATAAAGCCTAGAGTATTAGGAAGAGGCCAATGAAGAGAGATTTCAATGACGCTCATATATTATGCATCTAAGTCGCGCGGTAATTCAAAAGTACATTCTTCTCATTTACGCTTTGCGACACGAGGAAAGCATAAGGTGACGAGAGAAAAGGAGGGATGAATTTCGGAGAAAAGACGTGTATGAGGGAGGAGAAACAGTGCTTAAGGGCGTGTTGGTTCGCCTCCTAAGCTTGTTTGTGTACTCTGCGTGAGCAGACCGGCGTCTTCGAAATGGATCCGTAGCGTTAACGGCGGACGTGGAGAAGTTGGGTTTGTCTGCGGCGAAGAAGGTGGAGGAGTACCGCGGGGGTGGTGAGGGATGAGATAGGGTGAGGAACTGAGTATCTCCCGCAGCTGCGTTCGCCGCCCTGAAAATGCAGCGACGTAAGCTGAGAGAGGATCACCGGTAAATCCCGGGTCCGGAGCAGAGCACCTGCTGCTCGTGTTGGGAGTTGGGAGGAGGGCTTTCCGTGGAGAAGGGGGATGTACGGGACTCGCGATGGGGAACGGAATGGGGAGGCGTCCGAGGGAAGGGAAGGAGGAATAGGGAATAGCTTGCGGAGTAATGGGAAATGATTCCTCCGGGAGTTGAAGGAGAAGCGGAGAATTCGGGAATTTTAATGCTCGGAGTGTGTGTATGCGCGCGGATTTTTTTGCCGAAATAGGTAGGCACTAGATGCCATTTCCGTTAAAATAGTCGTAGTGAAAAGCAATATTTCCGGTATCCCGCCGTAAAGTGGGCATGTCCATAAAACTCCGGAGAATTCCAGTCTAGGTGCACGTATGGATCGGTAAAGAGGAAGTATATATTTTTTGAGGGAGAAAATATAAATGGATTTACTTCGGGTTAGGGGAGTGGCACGGTTGAAAGCTATATTTCCGATATGGCTCGTAAATTTGGATGTCATAAAAATGCCGGACGTTTTACTCTTTGCGCGCCCCGGGCGAATGGACGGCAATATCTAGTATCTGTCGAAGTACGTCGGCTTTTATAGTTTATCGGCTCTTTCCCCACTCAGTATCGGCTCTCCAATGTGAGGATGTCGATAAACCTGAAACAAATGATTGCTAACTAACCGAATGCATGTTTTACGAGATTTTAGCTGGTTAAGTCTTAATTTTTATGCTCTTGAAAATGGAAATCTACAACCAAGAAAAAGGAATAGCTGTATTTACCTAAATTTCATATCCGGATAAAACCAGAAAATTGAGACCGCGATTTCCATCGTCGTTGAGGGATTAAACTTTTGTTTTCTTCAAAATCGGTTATACTCTGGCCGTGTATCTTTACGATAAAATGTAGATAAAAATTTTAAACTACGTCCAATATCTAACGACATATAATTTAATGAAGTAAAATCCCTAACTTTTCTGAATTTCATTTTATTAGTTCCACGTATATTAGTATGTGGAACCTAATTTATTCAGTTGAATACTATTTTTCAGCCAAAAAGAATCATCACGGAATAATGTTTATTTTTTTCTTTTTCAGGGTTCAGAACAGACTCCCCCCTCTTCATGATAATCAGCGCCTATGCTTCTTCTGGAAACACCGTTTTGAACCCATGAAGGGTGTTCAGAAACTTCGGCGAACCATAGAATGAATTGATTATAAGTTCCTTAAGTCGAAAATAATAGCTGGTCTTGAATATATTTTTAAAAATACTTCACAATGTAGTACATTCTAGTCCTCTTGAGTCTGAATAGACTCGTCAAGAGGTGCCACATTACACAGCAAAAAATACTGTTTAAAAGAAAGCAATAAGTAGAAATGATCAAACAGGGAAACTACTACATATTAGAATATATAGAATAAAATGTAAAAAGAAAATTCAACGAAACAAATATCAATACTATACTATATACTAAGAAGGTGCATAAAAAGCATCAGTAATATATACTACTGGTATATACTACTTACCGGTAAATCAAAAAGCAATCAATGTGGGAAACTGGGCTACATTCTGAAGGATATATAGTAACAGAGAGAGATGAAGTGAATCAGAGAACGGGCACATCTGAAGGACGGGTATGAACAAAAGAGAGAAAAATGGAAAGAGAAAGCAGTGCGGTTTCCAACCGTGACACTCGGAGAGGCGATGAGGGATCAAGTGTACATGGGAACGAGCGCACCAAAGACACCGAAGCCGCAAAAAAGGCAACGAATGGAACAACTAACATCGACGAATCCCCATTTCCGGGTCGACACCCATGCGATCCCATCACATTCGGTCCTCCAAATAATTTTATTTTACGGATCTCTTTAGCCATCACGCCTCCTATCCTTAAGAACCTACGCAGTTGATCCATCCCTCTCATCCAGATACCCTTTCGAACACACGCACGCGGAGGAAAAAAGCGAGCGGCGGAAAACAAACTTTGAGATGCGCGAAAATCTCCTACGACCTTCGGGGAGCACGAATCTTATGGCGGCGAAGAGGATGGAGAGGCCGAGTTTATCCGTTGCCAAACTTAGGCGGAAAGGAGGAGGGAAATATCGAAATATAGAAGGCGATTTGGGACTTCCCTTAGGACGGAGGAAGAAAAATCATGGGGATGAGGTAAGAAAGAAGAATTCCGGAACAAAAAATGATGAATGGAGAAGGCAAAAAAGAAACGGTTCCTTTTTTCTCCTGTCATGTGCCTCCACCCGAAGGCCGAAAATCTTCCTCTGAGAGAGCCCCTCGTACATTCACTCCACGGGAAAGAAAAGAGATGGCTCAAGGAGAGGAAATGGAAATATTATGGACAACTGGAGTTACGTTTATACATATATATATTCCCGTTGGGATGCGCCCTTTCTCCGGCGACCTCCACAACCAAAAGCGTATCTCCTTCCCTTTCTACTTCGCTTATTCAACGTTTTCTCCTCAAATGGTCGAGAGATGTACTACTGGTGGCTTTTCTCCACGTCCATAGATTAAAGCGCCGCCGTTCCTCGCGCTGGAAAAGGACAGGCAGAATTGAGTGAGCAGGGGGATTCCCTGTCGGAATAGAGACTTCGCCGTTCCGTTTCTTATCCCATTCAGGATGATGGGATTCCCCTAGGGGAAGAATATGGAACTGGAAAGGTTGGGGGGTTTCGTTTATTTTGAGAGTAAAATTTCTAAACTTGTCTGCATATCGCTCCGGATTTAATTTTCGGAGAGGTATTTTTCGTGGAGTAATGAAATGATCAAAATAAGCGGAATAAAGGCAAAAGAGAATTTTCTTTCGTTTCTAAGCATATTCTAGACTTGCGATTGCCATATTTAACAACGTTTTCTCTTCCTGCTTGTAAGAACTATTTTGATTTGTATCATGAGTTAGGAGAATCTATAATCCAAAGTTTAGATTTTGATTACACCAAGGAAAAATATGCAGATTCCAGCTCTTGCATAACTTATTTCCAGTTCTTTTGCAATTTTGGTGAGATAATTTATGAAACATAGAAATTTTTATCGTCCTTTTTTCTGATTATATAGCTTCCTCTCCCCAAAAAAATTATCAAAAACGTTTACCCAAAATTAAATCGAAAAAGGAAAATGCTTCGATAAGGACTATTTTTATAAATATTTCTCATGTAAAATGACTAAAACCTGTCCTGTTGCTTATTTAAATCATAGAAATAAATAATCAAAATAATAAAATGTCACCAATTGATAATGATTTTATATGTTGTACCTTAAACACTTAAAAATAAAATATAAATATCTTACATTAACTAGTACTCATTGAGATTTCTTTCTTTTAGTTTATATATAAAGTATTCTACCTTTCGGTAGGTTCATGTGCCCCCTCATTCCCTATTCAGTTCAACGAAGAGCTAAAGAGTGACGAGTTTTCGCATTCAATATAGGTCGCACTAAGCGGCTTTATTTTTAGTAACGGGTTTCGAATAAGATTGAGTTCCAATTAGTACCACACCTTGTAAGTAGGCACAGAAGTCAAATTCTATGGTTCATTAAGTGTAACAAAAAATTCGGAATTTCTGTAAGCATTATGTCGGTCATTATTTTATACTTAAATGTGTATATTAAAAGACATTGGTTTTCTGAGAAACGATTATCAGTGAGAAAACTCCTTCTGGTGTTATATTAAGGACTGAATTTCCATGAAATGGAAATACTTAAATCGTTCCCTTTTAAGCTTTTGCCAAATCGGCTCGTGGGAAGTGGGAGTAGATTTCTCCGGAAAATTCAGCCGAAAATTCCTCGGTAGCAGATTAATCGCTTATTTCTCATTCGATCTCGAGAGGGAAAAGTTTCATTGTAACCCCCAAAGCGTCTCCGAGTCGCAGCAATTAACGTCAATTATAATATAATGAAATAACGCAGGGGCAACAAAATGCTCACCTTAACGATGTCAGTGGCAGCATAGTAGTTCTCCAGAGGCGTGCTGGATGTGGTGGTTGCGGGCGCGGTCGTGGCAGTTGTGGCGGGAGCCCCGTTAGAGACGACCGCCGGTGTGGTTGGGGGGATGGCCGTCGTCCCGTTCTTGCCAGCAGCCGTGTAATTGTTCTGCATCTCGTAAGGCGGAGGGCGCGAAGTCGGCGGAGGCGGCGGCGTCAAGTTGTAAAACGAAGGAGAATTGAACTTCACCTCATCCTGGAAACTGTTCACGCTGGTGAAGTCTGCGAATTCGAGGGAAATGAAAATTAACCTAAATTTGATGCGAAGGCTTTCGCCGCGGATTGTCTCCGAGTTGATTTCGTTTTCGGTATCAGCAGCAGTCTCTTCCGCCACTCTTTTAGAAGAATGCTGCAAATGCCGTGAACGAAATCAGAGTGAACAAAAATCATACCAAGGTGAAATTGGTTATTATCAAATGAAATTGAGAACTATATTTGAAAGTAAAATTTAATAAAGATATTTTCTTAAAAATTCTTCTTTATTTGTAATAAATCAATTTTAATAAATGAAAGTAAGATTTCGTGTTTTTCATATATTTAATAATCAGAACGTCGTGTCCTGAGAATGGCTGAAAACCCAAAACAGGTCGTTTAACATGTTTTAGAAATTATCAAGCCCAACTATCATTTATCAAATGTCATTTCAAGCAGTCACGTCAATAACTACTAGTAATTAAAATCAGTATACATTTTGATCTATATATTTCCCTCTACTTGAATGCAGGATGATGATGTAAATCAACTAATTATCTGCAAATAATATTAAATGAGCAATACACAAATTTAATTTATTCGACTATTATTGAGAGCAAACACCTTTTGTAATTAGTAGGGAGTTTTAGAGAAGCTTAATTAGAATTGTGAAAAGGATGTTAAATATTGCTTCGCCAAATTAATTTACATCTTTGTATTTTATTGTGATAATTAAACGTGGCATTGAGTAAATTATTTAGAATTCCCCGTATCCAGAGTATGAATTTTCAGAGTATGAATTAAAATAGTTACTAATAATCAGACTCGTAGCATATACTGATAATGCATATATTAACTTATGCCTTAAGAATTCATGATGTATGTTCCTTAATAGAAAAATCAGTAAATATTAAAGTAACAGACAATTTTACCTAGGGAAATAGAAATTCACTAGGGATAAATTTCGCTAATTAATATATTTCATTTTCTCAAGATATCCCATTTTAGCTTTAACAGGATATCATTACGTTTACTTTGAGAGATTCGATGGAATGGAATAGATAATCCTTTAACATTAAGAGAAATTCATTTTTTCCTAGCATATGTTTTCCAAAAGTACGAAATATTCGACTTACTTTGTTTAAATGTTTCTATTTCATCTTTGTAAGAGTAAAATTTGTTAATATTTGTATTATTCGCATTATGTTTCTCATATGTTCCTGATACATACATGTAATTCAAGATCGCTTTACAAGATTTTCCTCGGTATCCCTCTTAATGTAACTGAATTCCAACTCCGTGTTTAAAAATTACTATCTTTTCTTTAGAGCTAATATTATTTTATAATAATACAATATATTTCCAGAAAATTAAGCAAATCCAGGTATTTCGGATAGATCTCTTTTGAGCCTCGAGACACCATAATTATTTTTCTTTTCTAAAAACACAAAAGATCCTACTTCTAATTAACAGGAATGATTGAAGGCATTCCTGACTAATTTAGTCAGTATTACAATCGCAAACGAATTCTCTTCATAGAGGCACAAAAAGGGCGAGTGTAATAAAATAAAAGGAGCCTCCAAAAGACAAACATGCAAACAATTTTCGCCCTCGCTTCGTCGGTCTCGCATTAAAAAAAAAGATTTTCCTCCGACTGAAAATTTCGACTTCGTCAGCCGAATGAAAACAAAAAAATGAAATAAGACAAGCCTGACCGTGAGCCAAAAAAGGTAGAGAGAACAACATTCTGAAAGTCTCGCAGAAAATTCACCCGTTGAGTATCGGGGGCGTGAAGTAGCTCCCAATTTTCCAGGACGCTTGTTTGTACACACAGACTCGCTACGGTTTCCTTCCGCACCCTTCGCCACCCACCGGCCCTTTTTCCATTCTGCGTCGCCTGCAAAGTCATACCATCCTTTTTCTCCACGAGGAATTTCCAGCCTTTAAACCTCTCTCTCATTCAACCCCAAATACAAATCCAACCTCCCCTGTTTGCATCCCCTATCCCGTGCCTCAATTTCGACTCCGCGCTGCGATGGGCCGTAGGAAAGAGTACACACACACCTCTCATACCGTTGATTCCACCTGCAATTAAGCCCGCCTCTCCCCAAAGGCGCCATACCTTCAACAAACGACCTCCGACGCCAATGGTTTCACCGGCGCGCCCCTTGCATTCGCCGGCCATTTCATCACCCCACTTTCCCCGCATTGTCGCGGAAAAGGCTTCGCCCCTTTTACTCTCTGGGTGTCGCCGCGGCACTAAATCTGAGTTTAATTACATCACGTTTGTTGCGTGCAGAGCAAATAGCGGGAGGCTTTGGTCGTCGCGATGAATTTCACTCTCGCGGTGGCGCCCTCGTTTTTTATTTCGTTTCGGAGGTGAATTTTTCTGGAGCGTTTTACGGAGTTTTGCGGAATTCTGTTTCATTTTTCCTTGTTCGGTCAGCGAACCTCAGAGGTCGATTCGGGCGATATGAAAGGGCAGAGAAAGAGGTGCATGATCCAGGATATGTTGAAAGAATCGCTTTGGACAGATTTAGCGCAATTGTTTATTTTTAACGCAGGACATTTTCCGGAAATTTATTTTCGCGGAGGTGATGTGAAGGCGTTTCCTCGATTCGAATGACTTCTATATGGAATCACTGAGGTGGTAATTTTCAAAAGTTTACAAAGAGGCATATGCGGATGGCGCAGGGACGGTAGGACAATCTTGTTTTTTTCTGGTGCGCTGAATTTGTCGGTTTCATAGTAAAATATCTCATCCCATTCATTTGTTACTTTGGAAAGCGGAATAAGCGACGGTGGATTCCTTCATGAGAATTTGTTTTAAAATTCAAATTCAAAATTCTATGAATAATTATCTTCTCGGCTGTGAAAAATGAGAATAAAAGTACTATGTATGATATTTATTTCACAGAAACTTACAAATTATGCAGGTACAGATTAATTATGATTCCGAAGTTTGTCTCAATAGAAATATAATGATTCTTATTAATATAATGCTAATGCTAATTTTAATTAAAATAATAATTGAAAGGTGTTTTGGTGCAAATTCGTGATTCTGCGCATATAGAAATTACTATTGAAGTTATAATAATGCAAAACACCGAAAAATAGGTGTAAAATCAAAATATTAGCTTGATACGTATATCGTTAAGTACTCTACTCCTAGTGGATATCACTGCATTTCTCAGTAAACCGCGCAACATCATCTTAAGCAGACACAAGGAAACTAAAGAAAATATTTTTGTATCATATTAAATATACCTGAAACCCATAAATTATAATATTTCTCATAAATCTATCTTCCAAACGTTGACTGCCTAATTAAGTGCAATTAATTTAATGATTTTTTTATGTTCTTTCCCCCTGTTTTTTATAAAAAGTATTCCGAGGTCTAAAACAGACCCATATTTTTTGTAAGCATAATTTGGGACGCATGGTTATATACCTTATATTTCAATAATTTCTTAATGGATTCACATACCTGTGTATTCTCCACTCTTGCTCGAAGAGATGTCCTTCTTCAGCAAGCATCCATACTCCTGCTTCCCACCGGGAAGTTTGTAAGGTTCGTGGTACACCGATGAGTTCTCGCTGTCCGATTCTTCTCCAACAGCCACGTGGCCATACACTCCTCCGCCTCCTCCTCCACTTCCAGATTTCCCACTGCTTCCCTTTCCCTTCGACTTGATCGATCTCGTTAGACCATTTCCTATCGGCGTCCCCATAAGGTTCATGTTCATCTTCAGATCCCTCATGTTGATTGTTACTCCCCCTACCCCTCCGACGCTTCCGGTTCTACCAATGGTAGAGGCGCTGGGGCCCACGGTGGCCCCACTCGGGGCCCTTCCGATTCGCTTTCCGGTCCCTCCAGTAATTCCGCACACTCCACTGCCTCCGTACGCGAATCCTCCGATGACCCCGAGGCCGTCGCTGGTCAAGCCTCCTCCGAGTCCCGCATTAGTGACCCCTGTACCGGAAGAAGTCGATGAGCACAGGGGCCCATGGGCACCTTTGAGGGCCGTGTGCTTGTGCAGAGCGTCGCCTTTCTTTCTGCTTCGTCGCACCATTAGGACGGCGGTGGAGACTAAGAGTAGAGCCACCACTGCCAGGACACCTGTGATCAGTCCGATGTAAGCTTGGTGGTTGCTGCTGGTTGCACTAGTAGCTGTAAACGAAGATGGAATTTTTAAGTGATTGGGAAATTTGCAAACTACAGGTTGCAGAACTCTGTGTCATCCAATAACTTTTGTAACTTGGTTGAATAAATAAATTAATTATCTGTAATCTATGAATTAAGTGAAGAAATTAAAACGTAACTGAATAAATTTATACTTAGCATAACGTAAATATGAAAACTTCTCAACTGATAAACGAATATTTTATCGCCAGAGACCAATTATCTTATCGTAGAAACATTCATTTTCTGTTAAAATCGAGTTGAATAGGAGATTTATTAGTAAAATAAAATTCTAAAGTCATAACACGAAACTCATACAAGTATACAACCCTTTATCTCTGGAATGATTAAAATTCATGAGAATATCTCCACTTATCTAAAGCTTTCTTATTGCGCTATTATTTTTTGGCCTAATCTAGGCTTAACTTTGATGGAAACTGCCACTCACAGACTAATTTTGAAGCATGTAAAAATGCACCGTGAGACAAATTTCGATGTAAATCTCTACACTGAAAGTTTAAAGTTGAAGAAAATTCTTTATGGCGATGATGGGTTAATACCAGATCTATCAAGGTTAATTTAGAATATTATTCTATACATATTTTTATATTGTGAAATATCGGACTACGGTAGCAGTAGGATCAAAAAAGATTTTATTTGGGGACACAAATTATGTAAAATGTGCTGGTAACGAACGGATTAGAGTTTTTAAATATATATTTTTAGGTTATGACGTCAATTCTCATCTTTGAAACCCTTCCGTGGATTTAACGATAAATCATCCAAACTAATGATTATTCACAATATATGAAATACCGTGATGTATTCCAATTATATTCGTATTTCTAATTTCATGTTCTATTACCTCCGCATTAGAGAGTGAGGACTTAATTTTAACTTATTTGAATGAATTCTATCCAGAATTGTGATTATTTCCATTTTCCTCGTGTATATATTATGATATTTTATAATTTAGTTTAACGATACGTATAAAATCACGACTGCAATGTAATCTTTCATACATTCTTCTCTCGAATTTCATGACATAATGGAGTAAAACAGTAAAGTAGGAGAAATTAGTATTCACAGCACGTATAGCTTTCTATTTACCTGGAGTTATCTCTTTCCTGGCGTGAGTTGTTTCGCCTCCGGTTCTAGGCTCTTCTGGGCTATCTTGCTGGAGATAGTACTGCTTCAGCACATCCTCTGACACGTTTCCTTGCATAGGAACTGCAATTAAAAAGAGGAAATAAGCACATGAATCACACTATCTTTAAAATTAAATAGGAATTTATGAAACGTAAATTTTGCACTGTTAGAGATAAATCCTTCCCATTCATAGAATAACAAAATTTAAGTAATGAATCGCTGTTATGGCCTTCCAAACTGATTAAAAATTTCATTATGTCTCTTAAAGATAATAAACACATTATTAGTAATTCAGCAGTCGAGTCAAGCACTTGCTCTTTAACCATAAGCGATTACATTTATATAGTTTAATATCTTTTACGAAATGTATTTCATTATGTAATCAGGTTCATAAAAAGAATTTTATTCTAAAATTTCTAAATAAAGTTTTTATTGATGAAAGGTACGCACGTTAAACGTCACTTTTTTTAAACAAACGTGAATTAATTTTGAAATATTCCACAGTAACGGTCACACAATTATTTACGCAAGCCAGGACAATATCAAGAAATAAAAATTTTCATTTAAGAGGAACTAAATTCAAGCAACTGTCGAAATAAATTAAAGTCTTCTTAGTAACTTCGCAAACAATCCGAGCGAGAAAATAATTCTCAACTGATTTAAGAGCAGAGAAAAATTCCGGAACATTCTCTGTAATATCAGAGGCAGACGAGGGAAATCCCGGGAAAAGTTTAGAATGCCGTGATGAGAGACTGCTTAAGAGTTGGAAACAAATACCGAAAGAGTTGGAAACAGGAAAGAATGAAAGGATCCGAATGGAAGAAATTAAACATGAAAGGAAACGACTGCCGTTTGTTTCCGTCGAGCCGCTTCGCATAGTGATCGAATTAAGGATAAAAAATGACGGGGAAGGTAATTAACCACATCAGTAGTACGAATAACAATTGGAGAGCTCGTCACTTCTATAAAACCCCTTCTTCTGTCCCTAGGGTATTCTGCCAGTGAAGAGATTTAATTAGCTCTTCTTCCGGAAGTCATCATCTCGCGCTCGCACGGGACAACGCTTCAGTAAAGAATGGATGTAGGCGGAGAAGTTTTCCAGAGTGGGAGAAAGAGAGGGACCCGGATGAAAAAATATCCGAAACGAAATTCCAGGACTCTTCTCTTATGCCTCGTGCCATCCGGCATAGCGTTGCAGAGGAAAACACTGCGGTGGGCGTCCTTCCTTTCAGAGTTACTCGCTCTTTTTCTCTCCGATCCCACTTATTGAAAAGGGAATAAATGTTCATTTTAAATTTCTATGTAATTCTATCTCCTAGGTATCCGTTACTTCTTTAATTGTATCAACTGCCTCAATTACTATACATACATCAGCGTTGAAATTAATGGGGCAATCGAGGAATAATTTCATTAAGTTTTCACTGTAATAAAATTACTTTCAATTAAAAATGGAGGGAAATAAAGGCATACTGACCGCTTAATCTTACGGACGTGAAAGAGATAAGACATAAGTGGATTTATAAACGTAAATGAGCTACAAACGAATATGAATCAAGTATGAAGATTAATTTATTTTGGTCAACTACTGTTTAGTGTTAAAAGTACTCTCAACAATCAAAAGAAATATATACATACCATTCCTAATGCTAAGATAACAACTAAAACACCTATAATTCTTTCAAAGCTACGATTTCAGAGTAAATATATCATGAGCAGAAATTTTTAAAAATGCATACTGTGAGTTTCATACTCACAACAAGGTATTTTAAGTATGGCCAATTAATAAATGTTTTTTTTTAAGTATTTTAGGTAAATAGAGTATATAGCGTTAGCGTGAATGTTAATGGAGAATATTGTTAAGTTTTTCATTCATTTATACCCATCAACTAACCGTTGACTGTAAAAAACACTTCTATTCCCCATATGAATACCATACGTCATCGATTAACAAAGAATGTTTCAACGAAAAGGAGAAAATCGACTCTTTTTCATATCTGTTTGATGTCTCCGCTTTCCAGGTAAGTCTCTCTCGGATATTTGAATTTCCATTGTGACATACTAGATAGAGGCAGCAGGAGAAAAAATGAGCGAATTTAATACCACTTTGAAAGCACCACAGTGGAAAACGCCAGTAATAGATTTCTAACCCTCTGTGAAGAATTTCCTTATTGTTCACTTCACCAATGAATACATCCCCTTTTCAACCATGCCCTCCTGAAAACACAGTACAATCTCTTTTTTCTTCTCGAGGCAGAGAAGAGTCGTATGGATCCATTCATCTTTCCTTCTCCAGATATGATAAGCTCAGGTGCGCTTCCCTCAATTATTTATCTGCAGACTCCGCTCCTTTTTTTGAAGGAACGTGCTCGAGTGATCTGCCCGAGACTTCTCTTTTGTCGGTTTTCTTTCTCATTCTTCTTCAGACGCAGAGATAGGAAGACATAAGGAGAAGAGGTATTCGACGATGCAGGAAAAGAGGGATGGAAGCGGCAGACATGCGTAAACGATAGAATTCCGAATGGGTTTTTTTGGAGGCACGCCGATGGTTGCTTGGACACCTCGAAGGTTTCCTTTCGTTCTTTTGCGGAAGAAAAAGTTTATAAAAGATCCTTACTCGAACTGATTTGCAATCGCATTCAAGGATTTTATATGTAGATGAACTGAAAATACAAACTGAATTTAAGTTTACTAGAAAATGAAATTGATTCCATTTGCTTTCTTTAATCAATTTACCTAAGCTCTCTTCTAATGATTGGAATGTTTTTCATTCTTCCTTTATCAATTTATTTCTCTAATCCTCCGCCTCGTTAGAGAGAACAATTCATACTCTCCATTGCGATTAATGCGCATCAATTAATTTAATATTAGAAACGGATGATTTTCACGCTCTTGTGTTATTTAATCAAAGACACATCACGGAATAAATGATTCTAGTAATAGTTGCAGTTGGATAGTTCAGTGACAGAGATGAAACATTTAGAACTACATACCCGATACATATGCATACATAAAATACATGTAAATTGAGAAAATGTTTCAGAATTAAAATAAGTAAGAAAGCGTATCTACGTTGATTGAATTGTTGCTTGAAGCCTAAAATAGAAATTCATTTTCTTTTCGATTTATAGGCATAAAATTTAATTGCTTTTCCATAAAAAATTTGACAAAATGTTATTATAGTAAAAATTCACTGAAAATAAAATTTGGCATGAGATATACGAACATTTGATTAGATTTAACTCGTTGCTTGAATTCGTATGTAAATAGTAGCCAATTTTATAAACTTTCGTTAGCGCTTGAAAAAATGGAAAATTCATGGATTGATTTCAAATCTAATCCAACATTCTGTTTTTATAAGTATCTCTCTTTGGCTTCTAATTCAAATTACAAGATATCTGTTGGATGGCTCCTTAGTTATTTAAACAAGACCTGTTTCCATTTCGGCGGCGATCCACAAATGAATAATTCCGGTTATCGCAACAAATTGTCGAAAATCGAGAACAGAACTCGAACAAAATCGACTAAATAGAACATGTAAATCCGGAAAGAATTACGCAGGAGAAAAAGTAGGGATAGAAAGGGGAGAGATTTGGGAGATGAATTCATCACGGAGCTAAATCGAATGGTAATTGTGAGCTTCCACGCGTGTTCCGGGTAATGTATATAAAAGGAAATCGACGCTTCGAACGGGGACAAAATCGCAGGATTCAATTGCATTTCTGATTGCAGGTTATCAAATCCCTTGTACATTCTCGCTGCATTTGTTTAAATAGGCACGTTAAAAGTGATTTTTCCTCCCGTCAACACGGCGCAACCGCACAAAAAAGTGAACGAGGGTATAACATACGAGAAAGACAAACATTTGAACATCTGGTTGCGAGTCTTGTTCGTTTGAAATATGCGTGTTATCACGCTGCTAAATTCCTCCAGCGAGTTGCTCTTGCCCTACCCATAAGTTATCAACTCCATTAATGGTGTTTCGTTCCGTCCCATGCAAAATGACTTGTTATTGGAAAAACATTCCCGTCGAATCCTAGATATCCACGCAGAAATGAGCCTTGTGCAAAAATCCCTGTGTTTCGAGGATGACGTAGTGAAACGCTAATTGCAAATTCAGGTATCCGACGTCGAAGAGGAAGTGAAATTTGATTGCGTTTCAATCTTGCTTCCAGACAAGCGAGTTCATGAATCCGAAAACAACTCCTCCTGGGCGATACTCGGAAATTCTACCGGCTTTAATTAAAAAAAAATCTTCTTTTCGAGCTCGCTAGCAGGCTTTAATGCGAAATCTTTGCCTAGGAAACGATTCGAATATACGCTACGAACGAATGAATCGCAGATGAGCTGCACGTGAAAAATGTCCGACTGAAATCTCCAGTGCACATTGCAAAGAGATCGGGAAAATGGGAAATGCAAAGAAAGGAAAGAATGCTCGCAAGATGGGTCGAATCTGAAAAACGTTAGGTAATACACGTATGTGTCACAAGCGGGGTAATATCTAATTTTTTTACTTACTTCACACAGTTAATTGTTCAGTTATTAAAGTTAAAGTTTTCTTAATTTCAGATCAAAGATATCTCTTACGAAAATTTTCATTCGCTAAATGCGATAATTTCATTCATTGGCACCTTGACTTACGAATTTAATTTTTCTGAAGTTTGACCTTCGTTACTCAAAAAAAAATTGTTACTCAAAATACGGTTCCCCGTTATATCTTATCGGTTTTTAGATTCGTTTCTTGAAATTAAGTTAGTGTCTAGAAATAAGGAAGAGACTAAGGGTAATTTTACATCTAAGGGCATTTATATAGGAAAAATCGCAAGGAATAAAAAAATTGAAATAAATCTGACGGGATGGGGAATCGAATTCAGAATCTTCCTGTATACAGAAGGTTCCTTACGGCTTTCTCAAAAAATTTCATGATAGAATTCAATTAATGCTGCAATATTCAGGTTATATGCATTTAGAACTGTGCATATTAACCTAATAATTAACTAGCATAACCTACTTTTTGTTCAAACGAAATAACACTTGCGAAAAAAGAAAAGTACGAGTCCGTAAATTTCGCGAGAGTGCCCAAAAAGGATAAGGGAGCAAAGTCGAGTGATTTTGAGGACGAAGCGATTTACATAAAACCTCGGTCGGACGGACAAAAAAGGTCCATATTGCCTCGCTGAAATACCTCCCCTCTTAAAATGGAATAAACGGAGGAAAAGCATACAGAGAGGGCGAGGAAGAAATTCGAGACGAATCCTTCCAAACGGCGCAGATAATACCATCCGATTTCAACCGTACTGAATTCACCGATAGTCCGAAAAAGAATCCTCTCCTGCCGTCTTAAAAACCTCCCCGTTTCAAACCCCACTCCCTTTCATTCTGGAAAACCGTCGCACTGCTCCAAAAACTTCTTGTCCACCCAAGTCACGCTCCGAATCGACGACAACCCCGAATCACAAAGTGAACCCTACGCGCTTCATCGCCTCCGCTTTTTTCTTCCTTTGCGTTTCCTCATCCGAAGAGCAGACGCCCATCCCAGTGGTTTTCCGAGCGGCTAGTGAAAGGGAGATAAGAGTCTCGCGGTAACGCGTCCAAGACTCCGATCCTCAGAGTCCAATGCCATTTTCGCTGTTTTCTTTGCGGCGAAGAGTCGCACGCAGCCAGGGAAAATAGAGGGAGATCTTTTGGGAGGACGCAATAGGTCGGAGGAGGAGAAAATTGGAGAGAAAAGGGTTATATAAAAGAAGAGAGGGACACAAAAGCGGCGTGTCACGTGGATGCTAACCTGATTAAAGGGGAAAAGGTTTTTCTTTTCCGTCGGGACGGTTTCCCTGGTTGGAGAGAAACGAAAAGCGCAGTCTAATGGAGCCAATGTGGGATTTTCGGACGAGAGTTAGGTGGACGCGAGCGTAGATTCAGGTCTTCATTCCGTGAAATTGGAATTGACTGATTAGTGGAACAGAAAGGCTTCGGTAGGAGCGGCAGTAAAAATAAACCGCAAAGTAATCAAGAGAGAATGAGTGGGATAATAGAGCCAAACGTGATACTTTCGGGGAAACGTTCCTTTAATCTCGACGTTAACTGAAATGGCTTGGCGAATCCCTAAACTTCGTGTCCGCGATATTATTTCCGAAATAAATATAAACAGAAAGAGGAGCAGGGAGCAATCGCTAGTTTTCACAAAATTTAAAAATTCGGAAATGGAGAATATGATATGATCCTCATTTTTCGTATAAACAAGAACCTTAAAAAATACAAACCTTCAACGGTAACTCATTGATGAATGCATAATATTTTCTGGTATCATAACACGAAGAAATCTGCATGTATAAGGTTTCCATAAAATTGCCCTATATTGCTATATTTCTGCAGTATTTTTTCAGACAATGAATCGCATAATTTCTCATTACTTTTACACGTTATTTTTAATGTCTTATCTTGAAGTAAACGTAAATATTCGCTAAAAAACGTCAAAACATATACATGAAATATGACCATTTTGTAAAAAAGGTAGGTTATCTTTGAAAAACGTTATTAAAATGTACCAATATTATGTATGACATATTTTCGTAAGAATTTGATGAAAGAAGTAAGAAGGACTTGTAATAAAGAGTCAAGATTTCTAGAACTGGTACTTCCTAGAAAGAGACCAGGCTTCTGCATCAAAAACTGCGCCTCCTGGAAATAATCCTGAATTCTATTAACCTAGCTACATATTCACATAAAATAAGACAAATTCACCATTTTCAACTATTTTTATTTCCAAGGAAACTTTCTCGTCAACATCGATACATTCTCTGACGTTTTCCAGCTATCAGGAATTTTATACTTTGGTACTAGAGCATCATTTACGGTGCATTTGATAGTATATGTGCTTATATAGTATTGCTGCTTTCGTACTAAACGAAGCGAATTTATCTAAAATAGTTTAATTCTAACAAAATACCATGATTCGTTAATGACAGTCGAAGTTAAAATGTAGAAGAAAACTAAATAATGCAAGAATCACGACTGACTGAAAAATTTACTACGGAGTGGTTACTGAATTTTTAACTATGTATTAGTATTTATAGAGTATAGTATTACAATTTCCTCATAACGAGTAACCATTGCGTACCCGATCTATATAGCATAGAAGTTAAAATAGATACTTACTAATCAATATCAGCTTTCTAAATAACGAAATGTGAAAACTTCATAAACATATTTTATTTTCTTATATATTAAAGAAATAGCTACTTCAAAATATTTATCAAATTTAATCTTCCCTGGTTACTTTCAAACCTAAAAATTGATTTAATCCAGCGTGAGGCATTCGGACAGTGTCACATACATTGGCTAACGGCGTACGGTTCACCTAACCACCGAAACTATCTCATTATCCATCATGGCGGCATGTTAAAGGAGGCCAATCGAAAACACTAACACGAGAAAGCCGCCAGAGAGCTAAATCGGATTAATCTCGACCGTCACGGTGAAAACAATCGGCGTGGCCTAGCAAGCACTCACGCGATGCAGTGGCGGAAATGTCGTCTACCATATTGGACGGCGGAAGCGCCAAACGGCGCATGCGCAATCCCACCGCTATCTCGTGTCATCATAGTTTACGCATAGAGAACCACGTTTGAGTGGGATGATGCGGAATGCAACCGTTCGTCATTAATTAACGGTCTGGCGTATATTGGGCACCGCTCACCGGATGACGACAGCGGGGGCAGCGCTTAGGGCGGACGCCACAGTTGAGGCGGGAATATAAAAACGTTCATCGAAGTCTTGGTGGATCATTCAGAAGCAGGACAGATGGGAGTGTGGAATGGCTGCCGTGTTTCGGTCAGGTGGAATGCTGGATGGGTGGATTGAGAATTCATGGGAGGGAAATGGATATAGGAAGCAGGAGGGGGAATTAAGTGTGCGGATACAGTTTGATGTTCGATGGTTTCCATTGCGGAAACCTCGATGGCGCTCTTGGGATAGAGCTCGTGTTAGCAGGAGGGATGTCCGGACCTACCAATAACCACGGAACGCGGAAATGAAGGGAAGTTTGATGGAAATGCATGCGTGTTTGTTTGTGGGTTTGAAGAATTGAGTAGTGGGGGAGCTTAACTTGGCGGGGACACATTCCGAAGGCTTCCGCTGATTAAATTTTTTGTTGCAAGCCTCGGTAGATGGGTCATGTGCGCCATGCGACTGTGTTGATTGGGGCTACTGTAGCGGGCAGCTAATTTATTGAATTCATATTCGTGAAAATCCAATTACTAATTGTTTTCCGGGATGATTATTCGGCGGAAAATTTGCGTTTGCGTTTCGTAAGGCTGTAATTTTAGAGAGAAATATGAGGCTTTGCAATTGAAATGTGCGTTCGCATCTGCCAACATTCGGTATTTAAAGGTGAACATGGATCGACTAATTCGCCGGTTACATTCAATTGCTAATTTCAGCCGGAAATTCAAGCAATTTTCAAAATTCCTTCGATCAACCAATGCACAACAAACTGGAAACATTCTGTCAGAGATATAGAAAGCTTCAAACTGTTTTTTTTCGTCATAAACTAACAAACAAGTGAGCTGAATTCCTCTGTAATATAAAAGTTATAATGCTAAACGATAAAGAGCACTTCTTTACATTTATTTTCAACTAAGATAATTTTTTAATCAAAGATGGTAATGCAGTAAGAAAGTCCGACTCCATAGCTTTCCGATAAGACAAACATATTGAGGAAGACGTTAATTCTGAGAAAGAAAGAGAACAAACACGCCACGTGATTTAAAACATCACCTGCGACAGTGGATGCCCGTTGAGGACGCACTGTACGGGCGCAAAGAGATTGAGAAGCAGAAAACACATTGGTACATATCGTCGGTTTGACCCACATCCCCAAAGGCTCACCGAATTTAATTTCGATTTTTTCTTTTTCCTTTTCCACTTCTCCAACCAGGAAATAAAACCCTTATCGTGCGGGTCGAAGGGTACGGTGGAGGTAGAGAAAAATTGAGCAGGAGGAATGGGAGTCAAACCCAATTTATTAGAGCGCGAAGAAAATCGTAGAGAGAGACTGTCGAACGATTGGCTGTGTGCAATGATAGAAAGAAAAAGAATCCCTTAGCGCCCACAGAGTAAGGGACGCTTTAACGAGGTTTTCTATGCCCTTTATTTAATCCTTTTGTTCACTTCTTTCCACTTCTCCATTCTCTCCGCACTTTCACGCCCGCCTGCCCTCATAACGTCATCACTTCCTTCTCCCTTACCAATTTCTACTTTTCCTGTTTCTCCTACAAACAGCTGAGCAGCAAATACTTCTCCGGATCGAATTTTCTGCTAATGTAAACTCGCAGTATCAGTAATTCTATAAAGGGACCTTGAGGTGGACTAGAATATTACACGGAAGACTAATCAAAGTAGACTAGACTTACTAGTTTACTCGGAATGGAGTATGCACGCCTCATAAAAGTTAAAATGAAAGATATCCGTCTTAGTCCATAGCCATACCTTCCTTTGCCATTGGCATTCTCCATATTCCCTATTTTTCTGTCACACATGTTTCTCCAGGTTATCGGGAACACAATTATGAAGAAATTCGTATGAATACGAGTTGTGAACTTATTTTCATTACCCTAACAAATTTCCCGCTTTAACACCAATTCATAATATTATTCAGTGGCAGGATATATAAGGATTGTTAATAATCAGAGAAATAACAGAAAATATTCAAATAAATATGACATTTTTCAGAACGTATCTCTGTTGTTGAGCGGAAGAAACTTGTATACTACATTTGGTAAAGTCCATGTTATCTAAATTGTGCGATATTTATGGTTGTATAATATCCCATTGGAAAATATCGACTATGAGAAATTCGATTAAACAATTGAAGGAACTTAAATAGCAAAAAAAGTATTAAAACGAATATCTACCATATTCAAGAAACTTTGCAGAAAGGAAGGGTGAAACTCCAACTAAAAGATGATTGAAAAGATCATAAAACTTGAAATAAAGTTTAAACTGCAGTTTTAAAGTATCGAAGTTTTGTTAAAAGTAATGTATCAGCTATGAGAGTAAAAACTTGATTACCTTACCATTGCTCTTTGTAAGAGCCATTCAGTCATTTAAGTACATAGTAATTTCTCACACAAAGTGAGAAAATTGTATTATACACGGGTAAAGCAATAGTTAGCGATATAAAATTTAATGTAAAAATTAAAACGATTATCTACATTCATGAAACATGATTTTGATGGTAAAGAATAAATACTGCACCAACATATAACGGAGTTATTATTCGCGTTTAAGATACCTTCTATCTAAATTGAAGTAGTTATAACAGCCGTGTACTTAAAAGTGTTTTGGAAGACATGAAACGCATTTTCTAATTCATCTTTCTTTAAAATGCACTTTAGGAGGTTTCGCGTAACACATTAAAGTAATAAGTTGAACTCATCGTAGATAAATATGATAGAACGGAACATCTCAAAATTTATTATTGATCTTTATGTTCTCTATCCCATACACTAAAGTTGGATTCTACTTATTTTTCAATCTAAAACATTTTTAACCCTTTCATTCCAAGTAAAATATTGCTTTTTCCGCCAATCAAAACTTTACCTGCAGCTTACGAGAAAAACAATATTGGGAAACTTTAAAGTTGTTAAGAACCCGGAGAAACTTATAATTCAGGTTTAAAAAGTAATCCTTATCTACTTCGCTGCCATATACAAAAGGAGTCTCCTAGTTTCAATTGCCTCCATACATCAGCCATGGAAATATAATTCTTGGAAGCTTGATTTCCCTGAGGCACTTTTCGTGAATGGAACTCGACAAATATTTCTTCGTTGCAAAACTTATCCACTGGCCACTTCTTGAAGTTCTTTAAATAAAGTCTGCAAGGAATTGAGTACTTTCATCTTAGTTTCGACATCCGTAGGGATATAAAGAAAAGAAATATTTCTACGGCGAGATATCTTAGATTAATAATAAAAGATTGAGATAGGAGTAATTTAGTTGATATGGTTGTCTCGACGAAGATGTATTTGAATAGTGCTTAACAGGTCGTGATTTTCATAATTTCTGCCCATCTTCCCTTTCTTCGTATACTTTATTAGAAGCATGCTTTAAGCGTACTGAGGGTAAGATTATAAAATGAGTCCTGATGTGGGGGATAAGACGATATTGTAACAAAAAGCTCTCCTAAACTTCATATTAAATCTAATGTCAATACGTTTTACTTACCCGAATCAAAAGTGACTTCGCTGAGAAGAATCCATCTTGATGCGAAGTGTAACTGTAGGCGGACGTATTTGCCAACTCTACCCCTCAAGGGTATTGAAACATTTCTCGCTGATTCTGAACTGCGGTCTTGAGGGGTCTCCGCTTTCAGTGGACTTGGCTGGTAGCGATCGCCTTCCAGGCTGAAGAACACGAGCGCCTGAGAGAATACCTGAAGCAGGAAAGGAATGAATTTTAAGTACTATTTTGGGAGTTTAAAGAGTAACAGGAGTGTGAATAGAAATGTTTCCAGAACTGCTTGGAAAATATAACATGAATTAGTCAAGCAAGGTAATTTTAAAAACTTCTGAGATGAAATAATAACGGGTAAATATATAATTATTTTCTTCGGCTCCAGATTTATACACCTTCCTGGTACTTATATTAACTTCCTGGTATATTAACTAACTTATCTTCCTCGTGTAAATTGTCATTCAGATAAGTTTCACGGAATCCATAAAACCTTATCAATACCGAATATAAAATCGAATTAAAACATTTACCTTATTACGAATTCAGATCCACACAAATATCTCTACAATTTTTATTTCCAATTAGAAGACGTAAAAATTTATGTATTTTACGTGTTAACGTGTTAAGTGTTCAATCTTATCTAAACATTGTAAGCTGTTTAAAAGAACAAGTCACTAGCAAGGACCGGAAATTAAATTGCGAAAACAGGTTAGTAAAGTAGTTTTAAAAATTTTTTCGACACTTGATATTATTTCGCACCTGAGATCTCTCACCGGTAATCGAAACAAACTACTTTCACTAAAGGAGAACGCGCTGCCCACTTGGCTATCCGGGAGCTCGACAAAAACGAGTTCAAAAATTATTAAAAAGGACTTTAATATTTTAGAGGGGCCGTAACGTACTGGTGAAAGGAAATCGGCATCATCCTGACGTTCTAAGAAAAAACTCTTAAAAACCTGTTATCTTCATTTCATAAATGCTTTACAGCACAGATTGTAACACCCTGGTAAAATAGATGAAGGAAATAGCCTCATTGTTTACGTGATTACTCTAAGAGAAAGTATTAAATCAACCTCGTGGTAGTTTAATTTGCGATTATTTTTATACAATGAGCATTCAAAATAATTTTTGAACCAGTAAAACACAAACAGAATGAATCGATAATTCCTCATAGCCTCTGGAAAGAATGGATTAATACTGTCTCACTAATAATCTCACGTTTAGTCTTTAGTCGTTCACCCTTCTTATTTTAAGATAGACGTCATCTTGTAAAAATAGTCAGCAAATTAGATGCCTCCTTAGCTACTAAATTTAGGCCAAAGATAAAGCTACGATATGTTGCTCAAGTTTCTACAGCGCTTCATCACTTCTTGCTCACATTCGTTTTTTCCGTGTTTGATTCAATGGGATAAGTACTTATGATTTCATGGTTTGCATACGATACTGGAGTATTTTATCTAGAAATATTCTTTCTCTGCTTGCTTGTATGAAGACTGAAAACTGACGCATCGTAATATAACGTAGAACTAATTTCGAGGATGGTGTTTTCCGCCTAGTTTATAGGCCATAACAACGCACTAGGGTACGTGGGTTGCGGCAATTCAGGAACTAAAGCTATGATTGTTGCCGCCATCTCAGGAGCGACCATAAATTCTAGTAGAAAATATTTAGACTCTCAGAAAAGCATTTATAACGTCATCATGACGCTCGTTATAATATCATGACAAGTCATTAAACTTATAAGGAAATCTTAGTGAGGAATATTTCAATTTAAATGGAATAATGATATCTGCATTTCCCTCGAAGTGAAGACGGAAGTCTTTCATCTTAAAGGTTACGTGATTTCGAAGACTAATGTTACTGCAGTGCATGTAGAAAATAAGGAGAATCAGAAAGTACTTTTTTTGAAAAATAGTGCATAATGGAAACTTAATAGGGCAATTGCATGAAGAAATTGTTTCTTTCAATCTAAGAAGTATTCATGTGAACAAAGAAGATAACAATAGAATGAGATGATATTTTCCTGCGTGAGAGTTAAAAGAGTGGAGAAGAAATGGATAAGGAAAGGGGCGAGGTATAGAGGTAGAAGAAAGGGAGAGGTAGAAATAATCCCTTATCAACTCTCTCCTGCCACTCTCCGCCCTTTCTTCTCCCGCCCGCAATCCTTCCCAAACACTAATCTTTTCTACTTTCTCTTTCACTAAAAACGTTCTAAAACTACCGCTTGGCCATTCTCTTTGCAATGACCTTCGACCTTTTACACACTGAAATACATCATTTGATGGTGATTAAGTTTGCTTCTTATCGCAAATAATGTCGTAAGAAGACTGAAATTGGTTTCTTAATGAATTTTACCCCATGCATACACCTGATTCTCATACTGACTACTCGAAAATGCTTTTACCACGGCTCAGTACATTAAAACTTTTATACTCATTCTTAGTGACGGTAAAAAATCAAAACTTCGATAGCTTAAGAGTCAGCAACATACATAGAGATGCACATTAAAAGAAGAAAAAAAACTCTATCATCAGCAAATCTGGTTTAGAAGGTTTGATTAAATAACTGAGTTTATGTAAACCACAAGAGACATAATTGTGTATAATATGTATATATTCATTATATATTATACATATATTATAGGGCAGAAAATAATTTTATAACCTTTTGTCCACCACCGATGACAAATTTTTGCATATTTATGTATTTCATTTCATTAAAAAATAAGCCTATTTTGTCTGTTTTTTTAAGCATTTTAGATTTCTGAATATATTAATTTATGATTTCATTGTTTTTGAAGTAAAAATTTACAGAAATAAAATTATTCTGCAAGTAATTCAAATAAGAGAATAATTATACAGTTGGAGAAATTACTTGTAATACAGTTTAAATAATTTTCGTTATTTTAAGTTAATTAAATAATTGTAACAATTTTATTATATACACACACGCGCGCGCGCACGCACAAATTATCAAGTTGATTCTACAAATCATCAGAATCCCATAATTATTTAGTTACAAAATACTCTACGTATATTAAATTTTTTAGGGTATTTAGTTTCTTTCCCGTAATTTATCTCAAGTATTTATATTTTAAAGTTATACGTTGAATCGAATTTGGTTTTATACGGAGGAGAAGACATTTCTCACAGGGCTCATCGACTGATGGAATGTCACGGAAAGGGATTCTCATACGAAGATTTTTTTATGGTGGGTCCAAACTTAGTGAGAGGTTTTTTTATCCCTTGCTTTTATGGGAAGAGAACATTGTTCGGATCCACTTCCGAATTTATCTCCATTTTATGTCGACTTAGCTCACGAAACGCCGTGTTCGGTGACAAGTATTAAACCTCCGACGTTAAATCTTAAGTGCCTTTAAAGCTAATAAAGCAATAGCTGTTGATATTAAATTTTTATCGAAGGCGTCGATGGGTGTAATTTTGGTGAGTTTTTTTTTCAAATTGACCTCTTGAGAGCTATGTTATAGAGATGTATTTTTCGATATATACTTGGGCTTTGTGTCAAAAAAATGTAATAATACACAAACCTCATTATGAAATGGTTTTAAACTATCACGATTGAATGGCTCATAAACGATTTATATTATAATACCGATGTATTAATAAATTTGTCATACAATCTTTGCTGACATTAATAACATTTCTAATTTTAGCATGGATATCTTAAGGGGTTCACTGAAATATACAATTTTCAAATTTTTTTCAAAATATATAATGAATATTTAGCTATTAAAATAAAGAATATATGCGTATTGTGTTGAGAATTTATAAAGTAAAAATGTATATATTTTAAGAATATCTGATATTTTTAGATTTACTATACTGAATATTCTTAAGAGCTATGAATGAACCTGAATTTTGGTGCAAATAACAACTTAGCCTCTTCCAATGGTTCATCTAACTCCATTCAACTCCCACTATCTAAGAATGAATCAAAAGACTGGAGAAATTTAAATATAGCTATATAAAATTGAATATATAAATGTTGCTTGACGCTGAAGTTGTAAAAATTTTTACTGGAAAAAGGGAGGACGTTCCATTAAAATTTCGGTTATGACTACCTCGTACCAAAGATAAAATGAACCAGTTAAATATAGATCAGTAACCCAAACGGCAAAATCTTCCTTATGGCACTGAACTGCGAAAGACACGTGTGGAAAAGATCCGGCGTGCGGCAATTCCGGAGGAAAGATCTACTTGGCTTCGTAGAGGCGTGCTGCAGTGCGGCGGATCGTTAACTCAACTTTACGGTCCCGTAGGACTGTACAACTTTATGAGAGAAAGACAAGGGAAGGATAAGGGAGATAAAAGGAAGATAGGGGAGAGACGAAGAGGGTACTATGTGCCGGGCGTTGGGAGCGAAGATCGCAATGAAGGGAAATAAGGGAGGAGGAAGAAAGAGTAACCTCCAACAATTTTACCTATAATATACGAAAAACCTGCCATCCTAAAAAAGTATCATCCAAGAAGATGGAAGTCGCAGGTATTTGAGAGAGGAGATGTGCTTAGTAAGAAGAGTTAGCTGTGGAGAGTCATGGGGGAAAAAGGTAAAACCAGGAGGAACCTTAAGGGAGAGACACCCTCGGAATTATAGTTTTTGAATTGAGATCGGCTAAAAGAATAGCAGAGGAATTAAAAGCTGCTATTGGTTATTTGATTGAATGGTAAAATGGGTTGGTAGAATGAAAAGGACTGTAGTGGTATCTCCCGTTGAGTTTGGTAAAGTTGATTGGTTGACTTGTTTCCGGAAAATCTTGGTAAAGAGATTCAAATGGTGCTCTTTTGCGTCGTACGCTCACGTTGGAGCAATTAATTTCATCACTTTTGTAAGATGTAACCGTCTGATTAAGTGATACCAAACATATTAACTGTTGGTTTAAAAGATATATGACATGATAAAAATAATAATTTATACGAAACCGTGTCATGACATTTTGTCATAATAAAGTCCTTATTTTTACTTAATGTAACTATCTAAGACAAAAAGAATCAAATGTCAGTAAATGTTTCCATATATAAAGTACAAATATCATTCAAATTCAAACTCCAATTTTTTTTCTTTCGCGTTAGGAAATATGTTGGACGTTTCTTCGGATAGTAAAAATATTAAAATAATTAAAATAATTTCAATGAAACTAAGGTAGAGAGAGCGTTAAATCATCTATAGATGCATCTCTAGATGACACTAATTCAATCGTAATCAAATTTTTTATTTGTGGATACATCAGCCAAGAATACAAATTCCACGGAAGTTGAATTTATACTTTTAAAAGTTTCCCAGTATTCCTCGGAATTCACAACTCTTGGAATGGACAACTTCTGGAATCAACTAACTATCCGGGAGTTGGCAGCCTTATGTATATCCGTCGACTGATGACCTCAGTCCCTAAGTTAATGCTCTTAGTCTATCCTTTGGAACTTGGGTCGGCGGGGGAGAAAAGAATGCTAAGAGAGATTCCAAGCAACGCATTATGTTCTTAAACAAAAATATTGGCACCAAAAGAAATAAAAGCCACGGGAATAAAGAGCTTTTCTACTTCTAATTTTTTGTTCCTTTTGAAAATATCATAAGAGGATCCGAGAGAAAAAGAAATGCGAATGAGACGACCAAGTTTTCCGCTATATCTTTCTGCCCTCGCCTCCCTCCTTGGCGTTTTCCCTTCGCCGCAATCTTTTTCAAAGGACACCGTGGATGCCGCGCAGAAAAGAGACTTTCCTGCTTTCCTTGCGGTTTCTCTGAGTAGGTTACCCCAACAACAGCGAAAAAAATACGCAAAGAAAGGGAGGAGGAGCCGGGATTTGGAAGAGCTATGCTCAGGGATGAAATGAGAAAGAGAGGGAATGCCCGAGCAAACCTTTCCCTAACCGCCCCTTCTTCGCAGCAAAAACGGAAGGCTGAAAATGAACTCTTTGTTTTATTTATGAGGGGGAAGTCGAGTCTTGAGGTAGGGCGAAGATTAAGGAGGAAACGGACAGGATAAAGGCTCAATGGGAATTAAAAAGAGGAAGTTGCGTCAAAAAACGGTCAAGGAATGGAGAGATGATGGCCTTCACTTTACCATAAAAACGTAAGGAGCCATTTCTCTTTTTATTAGACTGTGGAGAAAAGGATAATCTTGGTTCCAATTCCCGCCCTCACAATTATGTGATAGGAAAAGAAGACCAAATTCATGCCAGTTCTCGAGAATAAGAAAACCAGTCGTTTTACTGCGTAAGGGAATCCTTCAGTTCTGTTATGACGCCTTTTTCCGCTAAAGCAAGAAAATAACCTTCAGTGGCTTTGGCTAAAGATATGGCTCGGTTAGAAATAAATTCATTTGATGTGTTTCTTAACGTGGGTTACCTATCGAAAACGATATTTCGGTTACTCAAGAAGATTTTTCGTGAAGGAAAGCTGAGTTAGTTAAATTTAATAATTCTTACGATTATCAATTGATGTATTTGATTATTAATAATGTAAAATAAGAGCTAAATCTTAGTTTCTGTCACTATTTGAGCCCGTGTTGTTATAGATATATGATTACAAACTCCCTATATTTCGGAGTTTACCCAATCCTTGACCTCGTGCTGAATTTTCTCAGTGTTATTATCAATAATGATGAAGTTCCATATTTATCCAAAAGAATAGTCCGCAAAATACAATGCGTATAAAATGGACATGTTTACTAAAACTACTTTAAAAAATTCACGATCATTAACTAGAGCTGTCATACCCTATTCAACATAATATATTTCTTCAACTTGTTATTGCTTGAATTTTCTTAGTACGCTATGAAATTCAGTGAAAACAAATGAAAGCTAAAGTCTCACCAAGTAAATATATAAATAAGATGATTAATGTGTTTACTGTGGGCGAAATTGAGAATATAAAATCTCCCCTTCAATTTGACCTACGTAAGAATTGTTTTAGATATTTAAGATTTAACGTGAAGTTCTATGCTTAAGAATTGTTAACTAACACTTCCAAAGTGTCATATCATTTGAATAGATACGGAGTAGCAAGAAAATAAAAAAGAAAATGTTTTCATAGGAAAAACAGCCCATGTTCATTCATAAGCACTTACTGTGAAACATAGATGACGGAATTGGGAGTTCCCAGTTGTATGTTCCCAGAGTAAATTCAATCAATAACTGATTCGTCAATTTAGTTTTATTTTTACCTCTATAGAGAGTTGAGATTGTATCGCACAATGCAGTTCGTATTACTTCTATTTTCATAAACAAGAGGAGAATGATCCATTTTCCATAGTGAGTAACTCCGTTCCGAATTTTTATAGAATGAATAAAGGATTCGAACTGAACACATCGATATTTCCAAACCTATGGAAGTACTCTCAATGAATATGAATAGTATCGCGAAATTAAAACCGTGCTTTTCCTTTGAATTCCTCGAGAGGCATATCATTTGGTCAAATTCCTCCGAAATCTGCTTAAAACGGAATTTTCGATAATCCGCTACACACGCAAGGCTATCCGATATCACATAGAAGTTACGTCATGAAATTTCAATGGTCTGAATATTCTTCGCATTTCAGAGGCAATCTCTTTCGGATGTTTGCTTAACCTTCCTTTGATAATAATTTAGCGCGGATATTTTGGGTCACTCTACTGTATGGAGCAGAAGGAATTCTAAATTCTTTCATTACCATACTGAAACTACCTCGGAAGTGCATTCATCTAGGTAATATTATAGCCTTCTATTTTTTTAACTCCCGAGATAAAAATTATTCAATCCTGTTCAGCTATTCCGTGAGTATGGCAAACGGTGATTCTTATCTTACGAGCAGCAAAAATATTTAAAGAATTTTAAAAAATTGTAAATGTTGGATAATTAGAACATTTTCAATAACTGTGCCGCGTTTGATGAAATCAGTATATGAAGAACTCTCCGAATCATATACTTTCAGCATTAAATTTTTTTTTAATTTTCAGAAAGCATTCGGATAGATTTACTTATGGTATAATGTCCACCGAATAAACTAAGACGAAATAGGATGAGGGGTGTCTGCATATATTTTTCTCGAAATAGACTTAGAATCGTACAGAATCAGACATAACCCCATAAATATGTAAACATTGCACAGATATACCAATAAAACACAAAAGACACTGATAATAAAGTTCGAATTCGTTAGGAAGGATTGATTTTTCACTCACCTGAACACCTCTAGTGAACATGTTATTGGCGTGGAGGTGCAGTGCTGAAAACTCCCGCGTCACGTCGAATTCAAACGTGATTTCCAGTGGCTGTCCAGAGCGGGACTCGTTCAGCCAACCAACCCAACGGTTTCCTACGGATAAAGGAACAGGAAGTTTTAATAAAAGCAAAATAAAAACACTACGGTTTTCAGGTTTAGGTTTATATTTTCCGTGCTAACTTAAACATCATATCCCTTATCCAAGAAAATGCAATTCATCAGCTAAACTAACGTATGAGTGTGGGAATTTCACATAATTATAATGCTATTTGCAATCTCGTCACGTAGAGGAAGGCAAATGAAATCCCTCACCTTGGTCTCCTTGACCTTTAAGGTCAGGGGTGAATTGGTCCGCTCCGAACAGTCCATCTGTGAGTTGACCGAGGCCACCTTTCATTGTTGAGGAGTCCACTACACCGTCGTAGCTCAGATCTTCGAGACCAGCCTCCGGACTTCTAGCATCCCCTCGAGGAGCCGTATAGGAGACTATTCCCTCTGAAAATAGATGAAAGGTAAACATGAAAAATGTCCTAAACATAAATGTAGACGGAATGATTTTTCCTATTACAATTTAAAAGGTTACTTAACATTCCTCCTATTCTACAGAGCGAAAGCCAATACAGTAAATTGTTACATGGATATCAAAAATAGCAGAAAATACAGTATTTATTCGCGCATTACCTAAAATTAAATTATGTGATAGCTCTCATCAATAGTTAAATATCTAGGCAGCCACTTACACAATATTTATTCCTGGTTGATATTATTTTCTATACATGTTCGTAATTCTTAAATGCTAATCTGATTATTTAATTTAACATGGACATACCTGGTGAGGATTGATTTTCATGTAAGCTTTAAAAGTTCCGCTTAAAAACTAGCTTAATTCAGTAAGCACCCATTATTAAGGAATGAGAAACATTTTAAGAGAGTATTTTACTAATGCGTTTTTATTAGCATAGTTTCCTCCTTTCATATTCTTAAGCGTACGGACCAATATAGGTATTCTCGAGCTCACATTATTATTTATTAATTTAAATGAATGATAAATTGTTATTGCAGCTCCTTTCATTTTATCGTTAAAAATAAAGGATGAATGTTAAAAAATACAATCCTATAATATTCATGTTAAAAAATATAATTCTATAATATTCATGAAAATCAATTACAAAATTCTGCTTAGATTCATAGACATTTCATGAATCTCGTCATGCATATCGACGATTTTATTATTTAGGATAATCAGTCAGGATTTCAACGCTCATCTTTCACTATTAATCGACAACTAGTTACCTTAAACATAATAAACACATCATGACGATTTTCGAGGAAATTTGCGAGAGCCGTCCATTCTTTTATTCGGAATTCCATTCGTCATTCTCGAGTGGTTGCGAGAGAAAATGACAAAAAATATACAGATCTCGCTCGTATTTTTGACCGCACACTTCCATATTGGCTCTATTGGATTTCTCCACCATTCCGTTTCCAAATTCGTGTCCAATTCATCCCTAAACTCATCCGTGTTAAACTATGTGCCAGGAATAGGAGACGCATTGGGCGATCGAAGAATGGAATTAGGTGTGTAAAGATAGAGAGGGGATGGCGAGAATGAGGCCCTGTTAGGTAGGAGAGGGTTGGTTACAGAGGGCAATTTTGAGATTCGCTCCCACAACAAGAGAGAGCGCGATTCGGAAAAGCGGTTATACTCAGCTCCTCTGTTCCCTCCCGGGCAAAGCCGCTTGTTTCCCCACTCACATCCCCCACGGGAAATTAAGAAGTGGGACGGGAGGGGATGAGTAGCAGGATAGGGCAGCCTTGTTGAGGGATATGGAGACATGACGAAGGGGTGTGGAATTGTAGATGGGCGGAAAGGGGTAGGACACTTTTGATCGTATGGCTATAAGGATAATAGGGTTAGTTTCGCCTCTGTCTTTGTCTCCTTCTCTCTGAAATGGCGACGGCGCAATGAGTGACGCCATAATTACTCCGACTTGAAGAGACAAACAGGCCACCATTTGTGCTACCTGAGATTGGTTATTCGAATTATGGGCGACGGATTACCAGACTGTTTGGCTACTACAGCGGTTTATGGGAGCTGAGCGTTACAAATGCGAATTTGTGAATTGCCTTTGGGATATTAGGGATCTGTAATCCATAGCCTGTGCTGTTGAGATCGCGCATTTAGTTGCTTCTGAGTACGATTAATGAGGTGAGCGTCGAGCTTCTCCGGATTCATACCCTACGAAAATAAGGAAAAAAATCCAATAAGCAAAGACTGACGGCATGCGTGGGTTGGGTAAACTTTGCTAGCAAAATCTGCGGTTCTAAACACTATAACTTCTGATGACATTGCGAAAGAGTATAACATGAATTGCTGTTAACGAGATTTTACTCTGCTTTAGGATGAGTGAGGACAATCTAAAATGGTATCTTTGCCAACTAGAATAGCTCACAAACATTTAGTCTTTGCCTACTCTAACCACAAACAGGCTGTCAATTTTCGTTCATTCATAATTTTTAATTCTCATATTCAATCATATACGTAATTTTCTTAACGGTACCTCTAATTACTGTCTCTTATAGTCCGCGCACACTGCTTTATACATTACAGGAGAGAAGAATTATGCCCATACGGGTAACTTAACGGTCCCTAAAGCTGGAGACGATTCCTCATACTACTTCTACTGTTAGAATGTTTTTTGGAATGAAAGTATACTATAGCTGATATTACATCAAGAATAAAAGTACCTCTGTCTATTTAGCACTGAATAAGTGAAAAATAGATGAAAATTTTTCCCCAAATAAAAATTCTATGTCCCGCAATTTCTCCTCATAAAAACCATCTCAAGATATCTCCGTCCCACCTTCTTTGCAAATAGCATTTCGCACCATATCATTTCTTCCACTTCGCAACAGAGTGACGACTTTTCGGTGTACCGTGGCGACGTGAACGGCAGCGGTGCGAAACCAGACGATTAGGCGTTCTCAGCCGCGAAACCCTCTCCTCTCCCTTGACCGATCTACCACCCCTTTCCTCACACCGACCGAGGTACTTTCGATGCATGTCCAGGGACTGTGGGTGGCGCCTGAGGGGAATGGGTAGCAACCGTTCGTTTCAATTAGAGGAGCAACGAGCCAAAGTCACTCGGGAATGGTCCGGGGGAGGGAGCGTCGGAATGGACGGGAGAGAGGGTTTTTCAGAGAGAAAGACGGTAGCAAGAGGATGGACATGGAAAGAGAGGGATAAATAAGTTCGGGGAGCAGAGGGTCCGAGACGAGTCTCATATGAGGGCAGAAGTGAAAGCAAGCGGATGAAGAACGTTCCGGGGGAGGTAAACGCATGCTATTGCTGGTGGAGTTACGACGTGGATGGCTTCAGAAGAGTGGGAGATGAGGAGGTTTGGAAGAAAGCTATTAATGATAGAGAGCGCATTCAACGGGAGTTGAAGGAATTGTTGGATGAGTACTATGAAGACGAAGAATTCTCCTTACAATCTAACGAAGACGATGCTGTGTCTTGCTTCAATGGATAATTGGCATCTTGCTACCGCCTCATCTAGCTAGTAATAATCTTGAGACGACTAGTTATAACCGATAAATGCTTCCGTTTCATAAGAATTTCCGCTGGAGCTTGGCATATTACATGAATGATAATACTTCAACATGAAATTTTGTTAAACACAGCCGATCATTTTTTATTCAAGTATTTACTACAGCATAAATGAGGCATTTTATATTTTGATCCCTCTAACTCCCGTATTGTCAAGGTATCCAACTCAATCTTTAAATAATTAATTAATCAGAGCCTAATTCATTATTATAATCAGTTGCATGCAAGGAAGTGAAATATGTATAAGAATGATATTTTATATTTACATAGAAGCAATTACTTCTGTAAAATCTTCAACCTCAAACCTATTGGAATGCTATTCAATCAAATTCTAAGAAGACAACGCGAAAGCTTAAAGACAATTTTTACCCTATAGTACTTGAAATCGATGAAACGCACTGTAATGGGATACATTCTAAGAATATTAATGAGAGAATTATAAAGGAACGTACGTAAATTATCCAATTAAATTCGAAGATAATGTAAAAATAATTTTCTCAAGGAACCATTTGGAGAATCTTAAGAGACCAAAATTGCTTCCAATATGCGATACAAATACATCAAAACCAGTGTACGTGAGATGTGTACATATTTCATGAATATGTATCAAATAATCCTAAAGACAAGACAAAAATAAACATGAAATAAAAAATTGATTAACTATAATATCCTATAAAAAAAATTAATGTAAATACCAAAATGAGTTCAGAAGCAAACATAAAGATACATATATTTAAACATTACTGGATGACTCATTTATAAAATAATTCATTTTTGCCTGAAAGATGAAATATATTTGCAAATGGGTATGACTAATAGTGAAAAGACGGAGAACCTTACCCTTAAGAGAAAATATTATATGCATATAGTAATTTATTTCCTTGAATTAATTTTCTTGACGCGTTCTTTTGTCTCGCTTGAACATTAGAAATATTTTATGAAACTTTTTCATGTTTTGAGTGAAAATATTTTTACTATATGAATTATTCTGGAAATGTCAAAAAATACGGCTGGAACTTTTTGATTAGATTTTCCATGTCATCTGCAATTGTGAGAATCGATAATACGGCTTTGAGATGGCGTTGGTGTGTGTGTGTGAACGGACGTGGAAGGGAGAAAAACGAGCAGTTCGTCCTGTTAAAATAAAAAAAGGGCGCGACAGCAGTGCATGGTTTCCAGGAATGGGAAATCGTGCACAAGGAGTGGGAGACACATGAAAAGGTTACGGCCAAAAAAGAGTAGAGTTAAAGTAATATTTCCGGTCAAGTTAAAATATTTTAAAAATCACGGTTCATCAAAGGAAAATAATAAAGTCTATTTATTGAGATAATATGCAATTACTTCCTTGTCGCAATCGTGGCGATGATTCTTCTTTATACCTGAAGCATTTTTCCGAGAAATACAGACTTTTAAGATATAGGATGAAATGACTTTAATGAACAAAATATTCTTCTTATCATCTCTCTCAAATTGAAGATATACACTAGAAATCGGCAACACTCGGCCCTCCAGCCAGATCTGCCATCAGGCTACTTTCTAGTTGCCCGCGCACTATTTCCAAGTTGTCTGAAAATTTTCGTTTTGCTTAAAATCAAACTCCTATTTTAAATTTTATTTATATCCCGTACCGAGATTATAAAGATATTTATGTTTACAGTTTCAATTGTAACAAGTGCAGAAAAGAGCTTTTTGTAGAAATTTTCGGCCTTCAGGAACTACATATAGTACATTTTCCAACCCGCTGACCAAAAGATTTTTATGTGGCCTGCTCACGGATATGATTGCCCATGCCCATCATCGAATAGAGTCTACGCAATACTATAATCTCAACTATCTCCACTATTCTTCTTCTATTAATATTCAACTAGACAACTTACTCCTTCCTTATTTTCACTCATACCATTGTAATTTATTTTTACGATCATTTGTATAATTTTTCTCCATCTATTTAATTACAATTTTTTAATTTAATTAATTTTCTTATAATTTCTGAATAGAGATATCAAAGAGAGGAACATTCGCCTATTTTGAAGGGTGATGTGATTTCTCTATCATGTAGAAGACCTGATTAGATTCATAAAATCTTGATTAATGTTTTTCCTTCCTTTAGGCTTGGTTAGTTCTTTAATATAACAATGGCAACCTTAGCTCTGAGAAACTTGGAGGAAATGTCTCGAGGCATCCTCTATGAGCTACTTTGATGGGTGATTTCATTCAATCTCCTGCTTCTTATTCATCATTCCCCACTCCATTTAAGTATCGCGATGGTATGTTCTCCAAGAGAACCAGAGAATACTCATTTCTCGTCTAATTCCCCTCCTCCGCGCCACCCGTAGGCCGCATCCTGCACCACTCACAACTCCCAGCGGATAAGCTAATGGAGATTTACGAGATGCGAAGGAAAAGACGGAGGATTCGCCCTCGCAAACTCAGCCATTTCCCGCTTCTGCACAAAAATTAGTCTCCCTTAACCTGGTTTCAGAGAACGCTTATGATTACTCCCGCCCCACCAAGGTATGTTTCTTCCAAAGTAGTCTCATAAGAACAATTCTTTCATCTCGCAGAATATAAGCATTCATATTTATTTTTCAGATGAAGATATTAAACGTAAGGGCCTATTTCTATCCATATTAGGATTTGCGCTCGTTTAACGCGCTCTTTCGAACCATCCGATTTCTATCAAAATGAAATTTTTGTTCATAGGGTTTTCCCTAAAAGAGAGAATGAAAATATGAGGGGTATCAGCCTTACGACTGCGCGAATCCTACTGAAACAATATTAAATTCTGGATATGGTGCTCTAGCGTTTAATAATTTTGTTTTTGAGAGGACGTTTCGGAAGAAAATAAAAGGAAAAACGCGCAGATGATCGAGATATTTTCCAACTACATTGGCGGTAGAAAACGATCAAAGGAATTTAGATGCAGCATTAGCTATCGAAGGTATTTTGTTCGAGGCTCGTTTGCGGAAGCGACGTTGGCATTTTTGGCGTGTATCCGTGTTGCTGCGGAATGAAAAAAAGTGAACTTAGCGGGTCGCAGATGTTCACGGAGCTTTCAGAATGTTGACGAAGCATAACTGGAGCGATTGCTCCGAAGAGCGGGATGTTTTTATGAGTCTCGACTGAATCACAAATGCGCCTCGATTTTTATTTTCAGCCCTAGAATCCATAATAAAATAAGTTTATGTGCGCTTTACGGAAAGGGAGCTTCGTATTAAAGTTCTGCTGCACTTGGTTCAAAGGTGGAATAGGTTTTTCCCTTTTAAAGATTCAAATTTTTAATCGGCTTCGTCCTGCTCCGAAATACCAAGCTGAGGATTAGGTTGGCATCTAGTAAATATCCACTTCATGGAATCCACCGATTGAAATTCGCCGCTTTGCAAAAGCTTCACTTTGTAGTAGAAAATATTCTCATGAGAACGAGGATTGTGATTCAATATTGATGATTGTGAGCAGCATTTTCTCACACTTAATAGTTTTTCGACGACTATCAACGACGTGCTTTGGGGTCGAAATTTATCTGTTATTAATTTATCTGTTGGATAATTTTTTTATAGTTTCAGCTAATGCAGGTTTTACTAAGATAACTATGAACAATACCTTAAGAAACTAAAAAAATGAGATAATTTTATAATAAGATAATATGGCTGAACAAACAATGTAATTTAGATAATATCACTATAAAGACACATAATCACGACCCTTACGGATCTTACGATACACGGCATCATAATCAGTTGAAAGCTGACTTGGTGATGATGCCTTCCGTCCAAATTCACGAGTGTGTGACTCTTATTGTGGTATTGTATAAATTAAATTCTCGGTTCAACCAATTTTAATTTATTCTGTTATATAATACCACCAAGTAAAGGCCGAAACAATCAACGCTAGACATTTTTATATTAAAGAAAGGAAAAAGAATATTTTATCTTTGAAATTTATAATATAAAAGGTATGCGATTTTATTTTCCATCTGTAAGATAACGAAAACTTCAAATTAAATTTCGATCATCATTGCGCTAAGAACATCTAATCACAAACGAAGCAAAAAATAAAATTTTACTCTATTAGAAAAGACGTGGAGAAAGAGGAAGGAAAGCTCTAAGTGAGGTAAGAATTGAAAAGTTATATAACTCCATGAACCTTTTCCCTGGATCATTTTCCATAGAGTAGAGAGAGACGGAAATAGCCATAGTGAGATTACGCAGGAATCGCGCAAGCACGTAGTGCCCAACGTTTACCTTACCGTAGCAATCCGAAACAGTTTACGATCGTCCAGTAAAATGGAAGGACGAAATAAACCTGGGAATGCACCATTACGAATGTACTTAGGACGCATTACGTTATCTCCCACGTTATAACGTGGTGTACAAAGGTGCAACGCATTTCAGCTAGGCATTGCGAAAACAAGGAAAAAGGAGATTACTCTGTCGTGAACTACGTGGTGGCTTTAGGCTAATTGCATTGATAGAAATTAAAGGCATGGTCAAGATCACAAAGAGAAGATTAGGACAGTCCTTAATATGTGTAACTTAGACGGAACTACTGTGAATTTTCCATAAGAAATTGAAGAATAAGTCAAAAACAATTTGAAATGTTAATCAACTAAATTAGATTTATGAAGAATCAAAAAATAATTTTTTGATATTTTTAAATGAAATTTTTATTTAAAAAATTTACGAACAGACATTAATAAAATATCAAGCTTAGGGGCTCATTAATTTGTCAATAATGAATGTGAGAGCTTATTTTAATATCTTGAAATTTTTGCGACTTCCTCAGCAAATTTTATATATAAAGGACCTTAAACATGCTATCCATGCATTAAATAATATAATAATTAGTCCAAATTGATACTTTATTCAACATTGCATCGAAATCTTCAAACCTTATTTTGCATGCATAACGTTTCGACTTCGATAAAGAAATTATGGAAAAATCGATAGGAGAAAGAAAATTAAACCAGCAGAAACAAATTCAATTGAGCGGAAACGACCGACTCGATAAAATGGCTTCCACTTCCCTAGGATAAAAAATGAATCAAATCGATCAGGAATTAATTATTGCTCCATTGCCCTTTCAAATTTTGTGTTTTATTTATCATTTCCTCTCTCACCGAAGTCAAAAGGTTTGAAACTGCGCCAGAATAAAAAACGCCGTCAAATAATAGGAGTCCCTAATAATTACTGCTTTCATTACTTCCGTTGCCAAGAGCTGAGTGATTCAATCCTTATTTATGAGTTCCGGTTGCGACGGAACGTAACGAGGATGAAAGGTATAAAATGCCATTAATGAAAACAAAAGAACACTTTTTCATACCTTTCCCGACCTTCGAAAGCGTGCAAAAATGCAAGCAATAAATGGAACTAAACGGAGCAAAGCGGCAAATTATTTTATAACCGATAACACGTCGCAGGATGGTCCAAAATTAACGCCTTTAATGGGCAGAAGAATAAAAAGGGAAGATATGCATCTTGAGTGGTAGGCGAGTTTGGAAGCGATAGAGGGAGTGGAGAAGATTGAAAAAGCAGGTAAAGGTGAATAAATTGGAGCTCGCGTGTCTATATTAGAAGCCGCAAATCACATCGGAGGAAGAGTCTGTATAAAAGGAGGAGAGGCGTAATTGGACCGTGACGTGATCTCTTAAGCTCATTATAAACGCATCAGATGATGTCGGTTCTGCAATCACGTAATGGCGTACTCGTATTAGCCGTTTGGTTTCCACCTCCCTTAACTTCAGCCCACCCCTTCCTCCCCTATCGCTGAATTTCTAGAAACCCTTCCTCCAACCCGCCACGCCCTGCCAAACCAACCCCCACGGACTGCTGCCCTCTAAACCCTCTGAGAACTTGGCTAATGAAAGGCGCCGGGGCGGTGGGAGGAGGAACTAACTTTGCGGAGTTACAACTCCCTCATGAACGACTCATTCGACATTGCGAATGCTCTCTCTCCATATCTCGAAGTTGCGACCAACGTAGCAGAGGATTCATTCGCTATGAAGGGATTAATGTTTGAATGAGAGACTTCACTTACGCCACGTATCGGTGGTACATGGTGGGATGATACCGATTGGAGCAGTCGCGTGATTGAGTATATAATAAGGATCGCTGATTAATGCTGATTAACGATGAGTCTCACCGGAACGGATATGTCTTCGTTAATTGGACGACGAAAGAATGTTTGACAAACCGAATTTCGTTCAGTTTGCAAATGAGCTACCTCTTGTTTAACATCGAAAGCACTTCGCATCATAGCCGTAATTAATAGAGAATCTCTTCATTCTCAAGTACATTGCTGAATTTGGGTGAACAAATTTTCCGAATGGATAGTGGAAATAGTTCATTGCTTTCTGATGAGAGGAAACCGACACTGTTTTCTTATCCAACATAAGTTGATCTGAGTTCTTTTGTGTATTATCAATACTTTATTGTGCAACGTTTTACAGAAAAAGTTATAATCTATGCGAAGTTTGCATTAGATTAAAGAAAAGAGAAAGAGACATTTACTGGTCTGGAAAACAGGAAGACTTTGGACTAACCTTCCCGGGAGAATATTTAAGCCCTACCAACATGATTTACGGGGAATGAAGAGGAAACCAAAATACATTTCTTAATCATAATATTTTAATACGTTCTCTTATTCATTATGGATTTTTGAAGGTGTGCTTTATACTTGTGTCTTTTGTATATCTTTTATGGCTCATACTGGTCGATTTATTTTAACATTTATGGTTTAATTGTAATTTTTAATAAGTGTATTTACGTGGAAATATAACTTCATATACTTATTTAATGATGATTTTTTGTTGCCATACAAACAGCCACCAGGTTCTGCACCTGTCTGCGGTGTTTTAATTAAAAAATTAATATTTTGGAAATTAAATTTGACTTAAATTCGCTAGAAATTTTATAGTAGCCAATCTCATTAGGCATTTTTACAGGAAAATTTTCCAGTATTATTCAAATTTTATGTTCCACTCACTAAGGTTTTATACTTTATTCCACAACTGGAACAGAATAAGGAAATAATGTAAATCTGAAACATTAAATAATCATACTGAATTAAAATTCACATTTGTACCAGACAAATCTGCGAAGAAGGAAAATAAAAATGTTATTTGTTAAAAAATTACTTCAATTTTATCCTCCACAAGCATAGGTTATAATACTAGATCTTCCTTGAATTCCCAGAATACTGCAAAATTTTCCGTTCCAGAATTTGCGGCTCCCTTCCCCCTTTTCAGATTAATGAATCCGAGGTCTGAATAACAGAACATCAAATCAAATTTATCTGCAGGGAAATTTAAATAAAAAATTCTTTATTTAATCTTCCACTTTTTCGGCCAATCCCCGCATATTTAAATTGGAAGCGCGGCGCTGAATGAGATGCAAATATCGACTGCAGGAAATTCGCCTAATAAAGATCGGAACGACGGTCAAACATTTGGACAGCCTTACCTTTAGCAAATTGTACGACGGCGGCAAACCCGGACGACGTGCGGCCTTGTTGAAAATGAGAAATGGATATGACCCAATGATTCCGGGTCGCTTTGTGGACAGAGGGAGCTAGGCGGAATGGAGAACGCTTAAACGCCGTTAATGTCGTATTTTTCGTAAAAGCACGAGATGCAGCAACGGGAAGAGCACACGTACACGCGCGTGAGGTAAACAGTGTTAGCCGCACCAAGCTTGCCGTGCGCATTTGCTGAATGTGTGTGCCTTAGGGTTGTTGCCCGCACGACGGGATTAACGCACGGGGACACTTGCCTCCTTTCATCCGTAAAAATCCTCCAATTCGCCGTGGTTATTTCCTTTGATTTCTCTTATTGAATCGCACAGATTGCTCCGCAATTTTCTCTGCCATTTACCGAACGAGCTAATTCATCAGCTATAAATGCAAGGGAACTCTTTCAAGGTCTGATTGTGCAGTGATTCGTTACCTGTTTTCTAGGATCAGGATATTTAGAATAAAGACATGATTTTATAAATATATTTTTATGTGGCGATGATAAAAATTTAAAATTTTAATTTCGTTATTTAAAACATATTTACTCCTGATTCGAATTGTAACCTGATAGGCTCGGTAATTTAGGGAGACCTTCTTGAAACTTGAAATATTTATACATATTTTAAGGACAGAAACCATTTATATATTATTTATACCTATTTAAGGTGAATGAATCATGACTTACTTATTCTATAACAGGGGTGGTCAAATTATCTCTTGATGCAATCAGCTACAATGATGATTTTTTGACGGTCAAAGTTAAGAGACATGATATGTCATATAAAGATATATTGATTGAAAACAACTAATATTATTGATACAGTTTCAATGTAAATATCACTAATAAATATTATCTTATTTATTATTTTGTTGCTCTTAAGACAATCCAAATATGATTTGACTTAAAATGAAAGCTATAGCAAGGTACACTGAATGAGACGACAGCAAATAACAGTACAATCATCTGCAGATTGGCTATGCTCTCAGCCGTGTTGACTCCGTTGCTATTTAGGACGCAAATTTATGAGTCCAGATGTAAGACGCGGTAGCGGTATTTGATTGATATAACATTTTCTAAGTATTCCCGTCATACTATTTCAAACAGAAAATCTTTCAGTAAATTACTGTTAACTTTGGATTTAAAAAAGTATTACAAGCAAAGATAAAAAAACATGTAAAAAGCTATACATCATTTACTATGCGAGATTATTCGATGTCCGCATTATTTATCATCTAATTACCGACATGAAAGCAATTGAGTTAATCGATTTCGGTGCAGTTTTAGATTCAAAAATTGCTAGAGGGATTATGGAAATGGTGATTACCTATTAAGAACCCTTGACCTTTAAAAGCAAAGACCAGATAAAAAATCGGGAGAGTCGAGGAGAAGTCATCTGACGTAAAATGACTCTACGATAGCAAAATAACCTTTTAGGTTCATTAGGGCTCACGGGTTTCTTAAAGGCTTCCTTCCTACAAATTATATCATAATTACAGCGTTACCTTCAGCCAAATTTATTTACGCCCTTTTAATATTTCGCTCTTTCTTTAATATAATACCCTTTAATCTGTCAAAACCTCTACCTAAGAACAGTTCCTTATATACTTTTCTTTAACTATTTAACTCGACTAATTCTTCTTTGCCTTCCTTTCACTTTCAGCAATAATCTCGTCTTACTTTTTATTTTCTTCAACATCACACCAGATGTATATTTTATATACAGATATATTATTTAATGTATACGTTTTCATAACTTTTCCCATAGTTCAATTTTTTATTTCATCGACATATTTTATCAATATAACTGCGTGTATAATCCAATTTTTACTTTCAAATTCTACGAAATAGTATTAGTAATCCGTTCATGCTGCAAAATTATTATAGAAATTTATTAGAAAAGAAGAAACAAAGGGCGTACGCATTTTTAAAAATTTAATTTATGTACAGACATAATATATCAATTAACCCAATCAAACGTTCATCATCTTTATATTTTATATCCTTCCTCTACCTGCATGCTCAATACCAGGTAAGTAAATTGCTCAAGCGGGAGAATTGTTTCAGATGCTCTTCCTCAAGGATTTGCTTGGTTTACACAGAGGCGATGACTTCGTTAATCACAAAATATTAGTGAAGTTCATGCAAATAAGAAAAGAAAAAATTCAGAAGATAAAAAAAAGGACAGCAGCTCCGAGAAACTCTTGCAGTCACCTCAATACCGCAGTTTTCATTTTTACACTCGTTTACCAAGTGTTTCCTTCCTTCTCATGCGATTTCTGGCCCAAAAACTTCCTTTTGCCCTCTTCACCTCAAACCTACCCACGCAAAATCTCCTTTCTCTCGAAAAAAACGCTACCTTTTGAAGTGAGAGTCCCCCGCATTTCTTTCCCCTCTCCCTTGCTGGTCCTACATCACTCTCTTGAACGGACATCATGAGTGCAAAGCAAACTCACTTGAACTGAGACCTTAAGACATCTGGAAAGGGGTGCAGGAGGAAAGGGTAAGGACCATAGTTTGTTTGTCCTTTTTTTTAATCTGGAGAGTAAATGGGATAATGAAAGGTGTGGAGGAGGGCGAGGAAAAGAATTAAGATGATTTTGTGAAGGCATCGGATGACGGTAAATGTAACGGAAGGAATGTTGACGGTCTCTTAATGGCCTTTTTTTCTAAAAATTCTACTTCTTGTTTTAATTTAACTATAAAGCATCTTCTCTTCCATCGATCATCTTTTCCAATTCAAGAATATTATTTACTAAAGTGAATGAGAATGAATTTTGTGTGTTTGCAACCACACACAATCTTCAGCAGCAAGAACATTAAGTGCATTCTTCTTGACCTCGTTGTCCATATTATTTTTTTCATTAAAAGACATATTTAAGGTACATTTTGGGAAATAAGAGAGCAATTCTTTCGAAATTTCATTAATTAAAATGCTAAAGATAAAATAATATTTAAAGTAACTCCATCCTACTTTAAATACGAACGTTAGCACAGCACACATGCAACTTATCTCATTTAAAGATTATTTTGCGGCTAAGTCAGGCGCAATTACCATCTGAATAAGATGACCATGAACGTTTCATACGAATCTCTATCTATATTAATTTATATTTTGACTGCACATAAATATTGAATCGTTGATAAGTATTAAAGCAATAACTAGATCCAATAAATGAAATACCGCCGGAGATTACAATGTTAATTCTGTGATAAATAACAAAGAATGCTCAAGGCATGTCATGAAAATCTCTAAATTTTATTATATACTTTATGGATTTAAATTTTTTGTGCTTAAACGACAGGAATTCCATTTAATTCGAAACACCACAAAAAGGCACACAGAAATCAGAGAAATGTCTTTTAAATCTAATATTGTTTCTAATTAGGAAGCCCCAGTAAATGAAAAAGTTTTTCATTAAATGAATACAAGTTACAAACATAAATCAATGCGATATCCGATATAATGGCTATATGAAAAATAAATTTTTTTCTTAAAATATTCCAACGACTTGAAGAAGTATTTCTCCAGAATTGCTTCTAGAAGTCATTGACTGTGTATTTCTACAGAACTCCCAAAGTATATCGCGGACATAACACTCGAAATTCAGCTTCAAAGGAGAGCTAAGAAGAGAAAAGCAAGAAATACAAGAGCATGTCGAGTATAGGGCGGAGGAAGATATTACAAGGTAAAACGAAGGAGAGGTCGAATGGAATTAGAGGGAAAGAAGAGGTGAGGAAAACCGAAGTAAAGGAGACTGCGTCGCGTTCCCTTTCAGACAAATTAGGTCCTCACACCCCACGCCCACTTCCTACCCTTTCATTATTTCAATCTGCAGTCTTCTTCCTTGTCCTTCGATCATAAAGTTCCTTAGTAAGGATGTGCCCATCTCATTCGGTTCTTTTTAATATGGGCCAGAAATCCTGTGAAAGTTACTGTCTTTTGGATTATACACGAGCGTAATTCAGGAAGTCTTGATTTAACGAAGGCAAGCGCTGAAAAACTTCAACTAAAGTCTTACGAGTGCGCTTTGGATCACATTGGATTCCAAGCAGATATAGAAATTCTTGAATTCCAAAATATCTTCAATGGAACACGAAATTAATGTGAAGCCCACGGATGGTCACTACGACTTGTAATTGTAGATTCCAATGTGCATTTATATTCTGTTATGAAATCCTCCAAATAGCTGCAGGAAGTAGTAGTAAACTTAATTTTTAAATGTGATAAGGCACACTGCTCATGAGTAGGAAGAAAAGACGAAGAAATAAAAATTTAAAGGCTCAAAACTTCAAAGCCTAAAAAGAAAGGATCCTATATTTCTTTTAACTTATGAAGCTTACGAGTTATTTCTAATAGTCACGATCATATGGGGAACTAAAAGATTAAGCTATGAATATCCACGGGAAAAGGTTAACGGGAAGAATTTCTTTGATTGATTTGATTTCATTTTATAAATTATAGGTAAGTACGTAAAATGGTTTGATTCTCTCAAGTATCTTTCTAAGATTTAATTGGAAAACTTTCAAAATAAAGATGCACAAATATGCTATCCGTTTTAAAGCACCCAACCCATTATCTTAATTCAATATCAGGAATAAAAATCGAGGAAATCATCTAGATGCTTCACATTTTGGTAGTCTTTTCTAAATTAAAGTCGAGAAAATTGGATTAATTAAAATACTTGAGTTTTTAGTTTTCTCGCATTCGAAATTGCTAGAGTTGTATTACGTTTCCCGTGGCCCACAAATTCTACTCATTAATCGTAATGTATTTTTGTCTTCTTTCGGCTGCAGAAGAAAATTCAGAATGAAAATCATTGGATCCACCGTAAATTAATTTAATGCGAAGTCGAAAAATTCCACCGCTCCCGGTGAAGAAATATCTTAATGTATTTCCCATTAATCTTCCACTCAGACTGATTAGACCGGTCGTTAAAAAAAATGTCCTCGCTGACGTAGTTAAAAAAAATACATTTCCTCATGCCCAAACAAGCGTGAAACAAACGGGAAGTAATAAAGCGGGGGATGAAATGAACTCGAATCAATTTTATGGTGAGTTCATCTTCTTCGGTTTTCGATGGACATGAAATTGCAAATTGGAGGCCGAAATGCTTGAAAAGAGGCGCTCGCTCTGACGTCGGTTTGCAATGGCGCCAGCAGCTCATATTGCTTCCTCCATCTCTTCGTCTCAAGTGTTTGAAGTCCGTCGGAATTGATTTTATTCTGGAGTGACGTTTTCCGTTAAAGGTTCTCAACCCCATCTCCTCGGCCCCATAACACTCCTTTCACAATCGTTGTAGGATCGCTTGGCAAATGCTATTTCCCTGATTGTTTTCGACTGAGACGCAGTGGTGGTGCAAGGGATGAAGCGGAGGGAGAGAGATATATACGAATGCAGGATTACCACGGGATGGAGTGGATGATAGGGTACCCTTGCTTATTTTTTTCCTACCCATCGGCCAAGGGGGGAGGGTGAGGGTGGATTCCAAGATGAGAATGGTGTTTTATAGGCTGTTGGAGAAGTAATGGAAAATTCACTTTTAACTCTTTCATCAGCTGAGCTCTTTGTAGCCATCTGTTTCAGTTTACTTCTTGCTTGGAATCGTGGAATGTGTTTGATGTCAGTTTGGGATTTTGTATCACTCCCTTTAATTGACTGGAACGATTATTCGTCAGTTATACATTTGACGGAAAATTAAATTAAGATAATTTTTAAGCTGAGATATTGCTACGGCTTTAAGTCTAGATATGATGTATACAAGAGATACATCAGCAAAATCCTAGGTTGGCATATATTTACGACTGGGTGCACCATTTCCGTTTGGTCGAGGAATTGTTTAAAACTCATTTTTTCTTGTTCTTAGTCAACAAAATGAAAAGTTAAAGATAACTGCAAAATATGCATGATTTCGGAAATGGGGGAAACTCAGTTCGCTGAATCATCTAAAAACTATTCTCGTAAATGGATGGCAAAAATTCCGTGTCGATCCAAACAGAGGTAGACTGATTTATTAGATTGGAGTAAAAATAAATTTGTCCATCGACTTTTCTTTCATCTAACAGAATTCCTTGACATAGTTTCCTAAAATGATTAAATCAAACCCATAAAAAAATCAAAAGGTGTTTAAAAAAAGGAACGATTCTTTGCATATTATTGAGCATAATTTATAATTTAGGCTATTTAGATAACTAAACATGCATAACTATTAATAAAATTTATTTTGTGAGTAATAATTTCAATTAAGTAATCTTTTTCCATGGGTATACAATTCAAATATAAACGTCTGATCCAATTACTCGTCCTAAGCATTGAACAAAGCCCGAATAATGGAAAATCTCCCGTTATTTGTAGAGCACCCTCTATTAATTGCTTCCTAACCTTAAACGAACTGACGCCAATCAAGCGACTGATTAAAGTTTACTCCTCTTACTTTCACCTCCAATCCCTTCCAGATAATCTAGCCAAATTACTACGAAATCTCCATCATCTCTAATCACGGTTACCTCTCTGCCTCGCCTTGAAAGAATATTCCATCCAATTTCTTCAGCTTCCTCTCTCACTCTTCATCCCTTCCTTTTAATTTCCTCGCATTTTCTCTTTTCTTCCTCCCTATTCTATATTTAGCTCCCTTTTCCATTCCTACCCGCAGTTGTTTCATTACCCACTCTTTTTTACCTCTTTTCACAACCCTCTCTTTATTTAGTCTAACCTCTCATTTTCCTCCTTCGACCCACTCCAACTCTTCTTTCCTTCTTTTCCTCTCTGACCTCAAACTTTCCTCTCCTCTCTCTCTACCACTCTTTAATACCTCTACCTCCCACCTCATTCTTTCACTTCCCCTCTCCACCCTCTTCACCCCCTGTTCTGCAGCCCTCTCCGCCGCACTTCACCCGACAGAAGGCTTCCTCCGTGATGATGGTGGCTCTTCAGTGTGATTACACACTTCAAAAAGTCTGGGGTGGGGGAGGAAAGGGTGAATGGGGAGAGAGAGTAAGCAAAGTCAGCGAGGAAGAACTTGCGCGAAATAGAATGAGGGGCGCGCGGTTTTGAAGGAGGGACCCCGGTGGAGAAAAGAATGGGGTTTACTTTCCTTTAGTGGAAAAAATTTCGAAGGAATACCTAGGAGAGTTATATTTCCTACGGAAATCGGTGTTGTAAGGGGGAAGGAGCCGAGATTTTTGAAAGAGTTTGCCGAGACTGAATTTCCTGAAAGTTGGAAGGAATTTTTCAATGTACAATCTTCAATTTCATACTGGCATAGGTAGAGGAGGGGGCTAGAAGACAAACTTTGGCGGCCTACCTTCATTTCACGATTTCTTTCGGAAATGACCATCTTTGAAGTCTCCTTCAGGCTCGTAACTTTTTTCATTTCAAAGGCGTGATTAAGCGTTTTCTCAATCGATTGTCATGGGCAAACACTCATGACTGTCTAGAGCACACATCTTAGGCAAGTTATGAAAACTCGATGAATATATTATAACCCTTAAAAGAAAGAGTTTGTAGGGCTTCGAATGCCATTTTTACAGTTATGATGAGGATACACATAATGTGAATATCTGGTAAATAAATTAATAATTCTCTTAATACTGCGTAGAATTTTTAACCCTAAGGTATCTCTGGTCACTAAGTCACTATTACTATGCAAATAATTTTGAATTCATATAGTTGAATGATTTAACAGCATTATGAAATAAGGATTCTACAACAGGTCTTAGTCCTTACTGCAATAATAATAATGCTATTCAGCTTCGTTTTATATTCTACATCTTCAATATTTCCTCGTGCCTTAAAATGAGCATATTGATCAAATGGTTGAACAGCAGTCGCATCTATCACTAGTTGTGGGATTTCCTAGCATTTTTCCGACCAAGTTAAAATTAAGGACATGAAAGTAGCCGAAAATAAACATCTGAAAGAGACATCCGAAGACGACCGAAGCACCATAAATGCACGCGTCATCCATGAAACTGAAGAGAGAGCCATAATGTAGCATTTTGTAGCAGCGGAACAAAACATTTATCCTGGAGGCATTGAATTTCCCTATGAAGGAGCGAAAGAGAAAAAGACTCGGACATGTTTATCCACTCTGTATATTCTCTTATGATCTCTTCTCTTCCACACTCGCATAACGATCCGACGTCAAAAGCTTCCGAAAAGGACAAAAAAGGACTCACAGATGTCACTGGTGTGTGCTTGTGTATTTGTTATTTATTTACTTTCTCTCCCTTTTTGATCTCCCTCTCCTTTGGACCTGTCTCGCAGCAGCAGGTCCATCTGGAGTCGGCACAGGGACAAAGGGCCGAGGTCCGAGAGAAAAGGGGATGCGCGCGAGGGGTTGGCTTAAGGGGTGGGATAAAAACGGGTACTACTATTGCGGTCGAGTCGAGGGAGCTTACTGCTTGTTTGGGACGGAAGAAGAAAGAGGGCAAACTGTCGGGATGCGGGAGATGCGTGTACATTGGACCATTGTGTCCGTTCATTTGAACTGAGAACTCGGAAAGCGAGAGTGACGGGGTTAGAAGGACCTGAACCGCGCGGATATTAAATTTTAGGCACTTCTCAACTGCGGACTTACGAAACGCTCCCCCTTTCTTTCTATGACATTTATTGTCTTTGCTTCTTCGGGAGCCTTGTGAAGCACCCACCGCTATGCATTTTAAAGTTTTTTAGTAGTACTTCTCGATGCTTTTTCATTAATGTATTTTTGATGAATTTCGCCAAAATGAAGCCTAGCATAACAACAAATAAAAAACGGAAAATTGTGTACCTCTAAAGAAATTAAAATACGATCCTGTGTTCGGGACAGCAATGGTAATAATTTGACTGCAATCCTCTTGTATTAATAAGAGGAATCGCGTTTTTCCTCCAAAGTTCTAGGAATGGCTCAGTAAATATAAGAGATAGACGAGAAGTAAAAAATTAAATTATCAATTCACATTTACGATACCAGGAAAAAGGATGTGTATGGATGGTACGTACGAATGACGTAGGATTTATTTTCAGCTCCAATAATCAAAAATAAACTTTAAATTGATATGGATATATGAAGCCCTCTTGCAAACGAGATTAACATATAGATTTAGAGGACTATTTCAATATAATTATCTGGTTATTAATTTTGAACATGCTCATTCATTTATTCCACAAATAAAACTGACCAGATAATGTTAAAGATGTCATTAAAATAATATTACTTGGAATTGTTCTATAAATATCCTTAGAGGAAGATATGATAGTGGTTATAATTTTCCACTATCCTATAATTACCAATTCTCATTCGATACTGATTGACCGTTGCGCGTGAACCAATTTCATTGAATTGCGATAAAATTGTTAGATATTTATTAACTAAGTGACCTCGGGCTGTATTGGGAAATCTGTTTAATCTAGAAGATAGAAATTGGCAGAGTGGATACAGGATAATTTATTCAAAAGAGTAAAGAGGCCAAATTCCTCAGATGTAGAGTCATTCCTCATAATACCTCACCAATATCCCCGAGTGTTTGCTCAATTGGGTCTCTCAGCGATGACCGCTTCCCTTATAATCCCACCGAAAAACAGAAAAAAACGCCCCAGTCATTCCATTTTAGGGAGAAAAAGGGCTGCGGACGATTGAAAAATTCTTATCGGGAGGACCCCCAGCGTCGCAACATCAGGACGCGACAATTAAAATGATCCACTCCAAAGCGAGGCCTCCGCCAATATTGACCATCCTATACATTCCCCGCGCACGCGTCTTTCCAAAATTGAACCCATGGAGCGGTATCGCTTTACATACTCCCGATTCCGCATACTATCTCCTAATTCCCTTTCCGGTCTTCGACTGCGGTGTCCGCCAACGACCTGCGTGGAACGAAGTGCCCGCACGGTTATCGACGGAAATTTTCGACGGGAAATTTTTGTTTTCCCGAGGCGACGAGAGGAGAATGGCCGGAAGGGGTCGGGAAACGTTAAGGGATTCCGAACGGTTAGCTGGTGCGGGAGCGAGATAAAGCGAAAACAGCGCGCGAAGGGTTTGGCGATGTTATATAGGCTGGAGATATGCGTGGGAGGTGGGAAAACAGGATGAATCTTCGTGACAGAGGCTTAAGCGTGGCTTTGCTGCGTAGGAGCGGCTCTTCTGCAGAGGGGATCAATGAGGGAATATGGAGAGGAAAGCAGAGAGGAGGAAGATGCAGAGTATCCGCCAATCACGGAATTTAACAGGCTGTTCGTGAACCGAGGGAGCTGTACGGAATATTTCCGGGATTGGAGAAGGGAAGTAGACGAATATGCGTCGAGGACTCCAATGATAATAAAAGAAAAAGCGCGGACCCAATCGGGGAGAAATTTTTCGACGTGATATAAATTCTGATTCTCATATTTTTTTATCGGGCGGAGCGTCTCCCTTCATTTATTTTCCTAGAGCCGAGATGCAAGTCACGTAGGGATAAGCCGAGATATTTATAGGTCGCGGTTAATCGAGAAAGGAGGCTTCCTGTATTAGGTTATTTTTCGACAGGACGATGCACCGCGGCCGTGCAGATGATGACGGGATTAACGAAGCACTAATGCTGCGGCTGAGGACCGCGGTTTTAATCCCGAGGAATAAGGACGACGCTTCGTGCGGAACGGGGTAATTTGCCACTCGCTCTATTACGCGGGTAATGTATTGTAACCTTTTGACGATTATCTCAACCCGCTTTATTTTAATTTGATTTGAAATGCGAGCTGACAAGAAATTTGATAGCTGAACAGTTATCATCATAATTAAAAGAATTCTTAAAGAGAACTGTTTCACATCTTGAACGAAACGTAATGTAAATAGCATTTTTAACCTCCAGGTCGCTTCATCTTCCATAACCTAGAAACTACTAAACCGGATATAAAATGGTTACACAGCGAAGTAAAGTCGCTCGTTTCGCAAGTCAGAAGCTATCTTAAACTAAAATATTAGTGCAAATCATTACATATTCACTTTTAATAAACCTGTTTGAAATTCTTTCAAAGGAATGTACCAAAAATTACATACACCAATCAGGTTTCCGATACAAACTCAGTAATACTAACGCTGAAGAAAGAAAAAAGAAAACGTACGCGTTCCTAAGTTAGATTTCAGAGTGTACCCCTTTTTCTCAATAATGTATGGTAGCAGAGAATAAAACACATTTGTCAATACCGCACTATGTTCATTTTCATCACTTAACCTCTATTTTAATCTTGATCACTTCATCACATCATATTAATCATCATCATTATCTACTCGGCAACCGTTCTTAAATAAAACTATTACGAGAATATCCGTTGCGACATTCGGCTGATTTTATCATAGAATGAATAGCGTAGCATAATTATCCGCTACACGAAATAAAATTGCAGTGTTCATGAACGCACTCTGAGAATTATACAAGCAATTTCTTGGTATTAGAAAAAATATTTCTCTAGAAGATTTCGGAGAGGAATGAGCTATGTACAACATTGGTTTAGTCTTTTATTATAACAGTTTATATACGCTCCAATGCCCCGAGAATATATTTGTTAGCGAAAGATATATCCAAATTGGTTAAAATATCAAATTCTAGGAAAGAAAGAATGTTTTTAAATCTCTGATTCAGCTCTCGCTTACCAAGAGTAAAGAAAGAAACATGTATGATTTTTTCCAATCTCAATATAAAGCATCTGGATATACATTGTTTTTCATATGGGACCTTAGCTCTAATAGCGGATTGAATTTGCATTCGAGAGAAAGAAAACCCGTTATTAATTCTCGAAATCATCGAAGTTCTGTAATTATTTTTATTTTAAAGCTTTTCGTGAGCGGATTTAACGAAAAAACAGTTTTATTATAGCGCCTTTTGCGCAGAAACGTTTTGCGATTCAGCTTATAAGTCGGTCTGATAATAGTTTATCCCTCGTATTTCCCTCGCTAGCGAAAAGCCTAATCTTTTACTGCCCAGCGGAAAAATAGAACGCGTGCATTAGCTTTTAAGGCAATGGAAGTGGGCTCCCACTCCAAGCAGGAGGAATCTGGCCATATGGTGCTCTACTTCTCCCCACTACTCTTATCCTCTGATCCTTTAAGGGTCTCAATCGATGTTGCGATCTGAATGACCCTGAAACATTACACTAATCTCACGATATTGAAAGGTATTTGCGTAAGGAGATTCGCTATTCCTGATCAAATGTACCGGTTTATCCTCTTAGTCATACAACTGCTCCTGTTTGCGAGTCATGGACTCGCTCATCAGCCCCTGCTAAGAAACAAAACACTTGAATCACGTTGTTCTAATTATGCTGCTTATTTTTGGCTTCCTTGATATAACGTCATTACATCTCAAACAAGGTCGAAACGATTTATACGTAATGACTAAAACTTGATTTTGTTTTATGTTTTCGGAAGACAAAAAAGAACATGATCTCAGATTCTTTGGTAATTAACGTCACTATATCCTACTCGTAGAGTTCCTACAATTTTATTTATCTTTTCGCTCACTCAAATTCAGATTAGCAAGGGTTGCCCTTATATTGTTTGAGAATAGGAACATAATATTACTGTCCACTCCATACCACAAATATAATCGTGCTATAATCATACCAATTTTTCGATAATTATCAACTGTTGACTGGTTGAAGAGCTACCTAAACAAGGAGTCCTAGGGTTAAATCCTAGCAAAGGCATACGTCGATCATGGGTTATTTGTATGGATTTCAAATGTAATAAATGACAAATTTAAAGATGAGTTAATATTAACATTAATTAATTATATTTTATTGCGTGTTTATAAATTTAAAGCCCTGATTAAAAATTGCTATTAACTTAATACAGCGTTTTTAAATTGACAGATGACCTTTCGAAATTAGGATTATTAATTAACAATCCAATAAATGGAGTAATATTTTCAAATTAGTATTTGTATTGGATTAACGACGTAATTGGCTAACTAATGGGTTTTTGTGACTGAAACGAGGAAAGGCAATTTTAATTAAAGAGAGATTTTTTTCCGTCGAGATTTTTCTTAATTGGTTATTTGATAACATTAAATAGATTTTGTTTTATTTTGATCAATAAATATATATATGAAATGTGTGTGCATGAAATAGAGCGGGAGGTCTCTTTGATGCTCTGAGTAACCTACGTACTTAGGCGATTAATAATCGCCTTATGCGATAAATTATAAATCGTACTCTCATTATAAGCGTACTCTCAGAATTAAAATCACATCTGCTATACTTGCATGGTATTTCAATAGCATGTTAAAGTTTATAACATTAAATAATTGATCCTTTCATTCCAAACTCTTAAGAAATACCGTAGAGCACTCAAATGTTGTGAATCAATTTATTTCGGAATTTCTGTACGTGCGAAAATAAGATTTGCGAGCGATATAAATTAGGTTGCTCTTAATTTTGCGAAATAAATTATGTGGAACGGTTCGAGTAAACTTTGCTCTCCAAGAGATATAAAAAGTTCCGAAAGCAAACCGAAAAACTTAGAAAATTTCTCACTGAAAAAGAAAAGGGGAAGTTATTTCTCGAGTTTTAGAAGAAACGAACAGGACTTTTTTAATTTTCGCTATTTCATATATTTCCCGAAGGTCTCCATGTTTCCTCTCTCGTCATTCCCTAAATGGCCTCCCATAATCCCTCCAGTGCCCACTTCACTCCTGATCCCGAAGTAGAGTGCTACACGCCCCGTCAAACAAATGAAGCGCTATCTGAGCAAAGGGACATTGGGGAGAGGGGCGGGGCAAGGCCAAGTTTATCATGAGTCAGTGAAGGGCTTAGGGAGTGGGAGATTAAACAAATCGTCACTCAATGCGAGGAAAGACTCCAAAAGCTCATAACCGCCCGCTTTTTAAAGGCAATCCCATTGTAACGCTAATCCCAGCTCGGGGACTTCAAAGAAAAGAATTGTGAGGATAAAGGGCGCTAACTGACTCGCTGATTGTCAAGTATTGCAGTACTCGGAAAAATACCAAAACTGTTGGTACTCTTACATTTCCAACGTGAGATAGTTATCTTTTACAGCTACATCTTTATGAAACTAAAATAACTTATCAATAATCGAGAATAAAAACAATTTCTGAGGAAAGGATACAAACTAATTTCTTTAATTTTGTATTTTTGGGAATAATTGCAAGATAATTCTTCGGTTAGAAATAGAATTCTAAAAATATTATTTTCATCAAATACAATTTAATAAACATTTTTAAGAACTTTTCTTTAAATACATTAAGATTTGAGTTAAGACGCAGTATTTATGGAGTACATTTATTCCGTACTTCCACAAAACTACTCCATCAACATATAGATGAAATGTCTCGTTGTTTTGAGCAGCTTAGTCTGAAGAAAAACAGGGAAGACGAATTTACAGCCGATTTCATAGAGCTGCACTGAGATTCTCGAACACTGTTTGATGAATGATGAATATGTATGAGTTTCGATTCAATTTTACCAATCCTACCCAAAAAGCGGAAGATTACGGTAATTCAATATTTTGCGAAAGATAATGTTTCCTAAAACTTAGAGGCTTAGTTTTGTTCCAAAATTCCATTCCTAGTCCTAAATATTCTTGCAGACTAAATTAGAGCGTACTTTATAAGCAGCAAGTTTTTGGGTATACAGAGGATTCCGCAAGAACAAGCGAATTCCTTTTTTGCTCGCGCTGCAGCACGGCCGCTAACATTACCCAGAAAACTTATTTTCTCCATCTTGCCCCCGCAGTTTTCAAAACTCCCCAACTCCGCGAATTCCGAAGCGGAACACGCAACACATAAACAATAATCTCATACCGAGACCTGAGCATACACAACACCCCATTGCGTCCCCGGAAACTGAATATACACACCGACTCTTGCCCGACTTTCCCGCCCTAGAGTTGAATGCCTTGCGGGAAACTAAGAGGTCGCTACTGAAATGGAACATTGCGGAGTTTTGCTCTGCGGGAACAGCGCTGAGGCCTGCGGTAGAAGCAGATGAAAACCGACCTCTCTCCCGCTTTCCTGTCCATCGCTTCAAACCCTTCTTACTGCTGCCCACCAACTTTTTCCTTCCCACAGCCACCCTCGTCATTAGCGTGGATGGATCGGCCACACGGAACCACTAAGAGTAATAGAGGAAACTGGAAAAAAGGGAGCGATAGGATGTTTAAGGAAGGGGAGAGGAATTTGGATATTTTGGTGAGAGAGCGACGATCTCTAATCGTTTCATCCCTTTCCGTATCGATCCTCATTCCGTGCATGCGAGAAAGTATCAAGCCCAAGCGGAGAAAGATTTGAAGGGGTAGTATCACGAGATGATAGAGGATATTCCTTTAATTTCCGTCAACCGAGAGGTACGATAAATAACCAAGTTATTATATTCCACCAAGTGGGTAGGTTAAACATTAAGAGAACTTTTTCCTTCCCCAGTGAAGCGGTGGAACGATTTCATTTAATATACAAAGCAGGGACGTTTAAAAGTACTCTCTTTGCCTCCTTGTCTTTGATTTCCTTAATCTCTAACCGAAACTAAACACTCCCACTCTATTTCTTCAATGAAATACATTCATCTCCCAGAATCCTATATTTCTTCGTCTGTCTAGCAAAAATAGAAGTTTCTTATTTAAGACACCAAAACCTCGTTTCATTCTATGTTCTCCTTTCTTATACTCTAGACTTAAAAACGATAAAATCAATCATATATTCAATCCGCTTATTAAATTTTAGGCTTTATAGCACCTTGGTATAATAAAATAGAAAATTCATAATCTATTTCGTAAATTCAATAGGCGTTCTTTGATGCTTTAAGCTAGTGTTGGCCAAAGGCGTTGCTTGCGCAAGATGTATGTCGTAAGAAATATTTGGTCTCGGGAGCCGCAGCGTTCGATTTCATAACTCAGCTCTTGGAATACGACTCACGAGCCGCAATTTTGCGACTGCTGCTACAGGTATTACGTTTACCCGTCATGAGCTTCCGGGTATCTGAATGGCCACTTCATTGCGTGAGAGATCCCAAATTGAATTTCAAATGAGATAGAAGGGTTCATCGATCTTGCACTACCAGTGGAAATAAAATATAATAAACTATCATAAAATTTATCAACAATAGAATACTTAAATTTCAAGCGAAGAACGTAAATAGCCACTACTAAGATATGACCTCAATTAAACAATGATAACTGTCACCTTCGCGGGAAATTCCACCAAAGATGTGGTTGAATAGCATTAGTAGTTTCTAAGTAAGAACTATATTTTACTTTAAATCGTAACAATTTTCAAATTTTCTGTACCCAAATTAATCTCTGTTTAGAGAGTTTAAAACAGAGGATAAAACTAAAATAGAGGATTGTTTTGCAATGGCGTTGAATGTAGTCTCTTGAGGATATGCAATATCAGAAATCCGGATTAACCACAAAGCGGTGACGCAATTGAAAGATATAATATTCTTCTAGGGAACTTTCCCTCGCTTCACTTAGTTCATAATAGTTGATATAATACTTTCGATTGCCTTTCCATGATCGATCGATTTCATAGGATTCTCTGACTTCCTCTTACAATTAAGTCGTATTGAATCTTAATAGGCAATATTTCCTTGAATTCATAAACAAATACCTATTTTGTATAAATTCTCAATAATTCCTTTATTGGTAGCGTGAATCAAACAAACAGTTTACATAAAATCAAAAGATTAAGTAGACGCGAGTAGTAGGGACACGGAGTTATAAAGGAGGCTACCAGATTACAATAGAAAATCGCCTCTCTATTTATGTCTTCATTCTTTATTCATATAATAATACTCTATTTTAGTCTAACAGATCATAAAATATCTAAACATGGCTAAAGATGTGCATAAAGCGGAATACGTAGCACATTTTTAAATGCCTTTTCTACCGCACGCAGTCTCTTTATCCATTCATAGCAGCACTTCCCAAATACTTTTCAGAACAGATTATATTGGAAAGTAGAGGAGGGCTGAATAGAATCTTAAATCTATCACTCCAATTTAAGTTAGATTAGCTATTTTTTCAAGTGAACGAAAAAAGAAAATGTTGATTATTCTGATTAAATCATACTTTGATATTCTTTCCCGATGCCTTAACAGAGAAGATAAACGGAATGTTCTTCTTTATTTTACTCGTGACACAACATCTGGAAGGGTTAAAGGATTTTAAATTTAAAGAGCTAATAGTTTACTAAAGGCATACCACTGCATTTTGCTAAATAGAGAATTTTTTACCAGAATAGCTGAGAAATGAATAGAGGAAGTACTTCAGCGTTAGAATTTACTCTCTCGAGATTTTTCACTTCATTCATAGGTAATCCATATTAAATAGAGATTAAGTTTCCTGGGCTTAAGCCCTCTACAAAATGCAGAAGCGAGGGTACATCCCAGGCCTTAGGTCCTTCAACATCATTTAAATATAGTGCCATTGTTGCTCAAGGGATGAGTCCCTCGGATGCGTGATCTTCTTAAGGGGAAGACCCACGAAAATCACCTCTCAAGCCTTTTACCAAACAAGGCTATCGGCGGAGGCTGGATAATAATGAGAAACGAGAGTTGAAATATCTTATAGATTAATGTATTCCACGAACTACGTCATATTTATAATTCTGCATAATAATTATTGAACATTTTCCAAGGAAAAGGCACATAAAATCTGAAAGATAACTGTGGAAAAGAATACTTTATAAATGCTAGAGAGGGAAATATCATGGAACTAAACTGTGAGTTAGGAATTACAGAGATCAAAGAAGCATTTTCATGGGTGGAAATATTTTCTTTTGGACAAATTTCAAACACCAGAATTAAGAGGAAGTATTTCTAGAATAAAAATAGCTAGAACTTATAGCCACTCTTTCTTTCCCGAGTGTAGCTATTAAATGCTGCCTTCATCGCAAAACCGCACCTGAGGCGATCCGAATTTCAGTTCCTTTCATGTATGTGATGTGCGGAAATCATAACCTGGTTTCCGAGTATTTCCTCTCACAATTCGATACACCCCGTCTTTGTTATCCTTATTACTGTGAGTAGAGAGAGACCCGCAGTATCTCGGAAGGCAGCCGTACTCCATTGCGAACCTATCTCACCCGCATAGCTAATCCAGTTAGTTTCGTCGCAAACACACACTCACGCCGGCACAAACACTTAAATTCCGAGAAAAGGATGGCTCCCCTTTTCCACGAGGCCTTAAAACGAACGAAGCACTCTCTGATCCTTCCAATTTCATCGGAATCACGAGACGCTAAATTCATCATCTCGCAGGCACGAAAGGAAGCGGGCGGTAGCAGTAATTTGCATGGGAGATGCTATTATTGTTTCTCCACCCACGCGTGCTCCGTTCCCTCCAAATTCCCTTTGCCTTCATCCCGACGACCAATCCACGCAACCTTTATAATTCGCCTTTCTTCCTGACTCCCCCTTACGCCCAGAGCAGGTAACACCATGACGCATCCGATAAACATGCGTGCAGGAAACGAGGAAAATAGAAAATTAGAAATACAAGGTAAAATAGGAAGGGGATAAAGTTTAATAGCGTATGAAAGAGATAGGTAGAGAAAATCCCTTCCCCACCAGCTGAAAGCCTTCGTTCTCCCTTTTCTTCCGTTGGGGAGGAAGAAGCTTTGAGACCGTTATATGGCGAGGTGCTTTGCTGATGCCGTGCCTCATTAGCTTTAGAAATTTCCGGCACCACGCGCCACCCCCCTCTCCAGCCACCCTCATTTGGTTTAGCTAGGTTAAACTCCCTTCGGAAGGGTTTGTTTTTGGTGCAATGAAAAGAGGTCGAAAGAGGACGCTGTATGGACCAGTGCGGTGGAGAGAAATGGACTCGGAAGAGATAAAGCAGCCAGGAGTGTGTTTTCTTGCGAGATGTACGTGTACCTATGTTGGGAAGTTATGATTGTGATTGCTGTTAATTAGTAAGATTGATGAGTTAATTACGTGGCGCACCAGTGTTGGAAGTGGAGATATTTACGGACTACTACTCGGTACTCTCGGTGGGTGGATGTGGCTGTTTTTGGAATTTATTTCCAAAGGCGCCGCGGTGCTGGACACATATTCTGGGAACATTAATTTAGAATTGGGTTACTGCTACTCTTGCTACGATACCGAGCGAATTATTTGAATGATGTCACTGCTAAAGTCAGTAGAGAAAAGACAATGCTATAAAACTTTCACATCTTATTTTCTGTAAAAAATATCATTTATTGCGTGAATTGTGTTGAATATCAGCTCTATTTATCATGGTACTTATATTTAAATTTAAACTTATGACGTAAAATTCAAAGATTATCTCTAAGATAGGAGACTGATAACCACGATAAATTTTATAAATATTTGCGCAATACTATGTAAAGTTTAAAACACGAGTTTTTTGTTCTTCAGACAACAAAACACTTTCTTATAGCCCCTAAGGCACAGTTTACAATAGCCGTGATGAAACACAATATTATTAGTATCGACAATTCTTAAACAATATTAATTTTCAATATGCACTAAATAATGAAATTTTATCCTCTTTAGAAAATTAGTACGCAGTTCATCTTAAAGATTTTACAAAAATGAGTTCAGGTTGTCACCGTCAAAGGAAATGAAAAATTTCATAATTTTGCTACTACGATGAAATTTGTGTTCTGAAAACGAATCCAAGGGATACTTTCATTCCGTAAAGATTTAAAAATTATTAAAAAAGAAATTTCATAACCTAATCTGGAACAGGTAGACCATAAAAGGTAATATTTCCTTCTGATTTTCAATTTAGTCGTCTTTCAAAGATATTTAACGGTATTAATTTAATATTGAATCCTGCCAGCGATTCTTCAGAGAGCATACCGATCAGCGTAACGGTATATTAGATTATGTCTGATTTCATATTACAATTTATTTCAAAAATGATGAAAGCCCTACTAATATAACTTCGTAGGTATGGCTATAATAAGTTTTAATTCAAAAACCCAGGTGTGTGACGTATTTTCGTTCCATTATACGCACTGTAATAGAGAAAATTTTCAGGTGATCGTAGTCTGCTCGCGGTCATTCACCTTAAATCTCTCGCCTAGGGCGTTCGCCCTGGTTGTCAATAGCTAAGGGCAGCGATGAATATACCATAAATCGAAATCCGGTGCAACCTGACATTACCTCATTCGCGCAAACATTTAACTCTATTATTCCCTCCGTACCCGTCGACATTTCCAACTCGCTACAGAAATTCCTCTGATCCCGCACCACGGGACGTGCTTTGACCCGTAGCACTACGGATGAGGAATAGAGAGACCTCTCACACCTCGCCTATCCCATCGACCGGGGAAAAGCGAGTTTTACGAGCTAAGGAGACAAGTCTCTCTCTATCTCTCTCTCTGCGGGAAGGAGAGGCAGTTAGTCCACAGCACGACATACAAATAATTAATGAGGCGTCACGGTTTTAAAGTGAGGCCAATGGATAGAGAAGCAAGGTTTGTCCCCCGCGAGGAACGCCTTCCCCCTTGAGATGGTCCGAGTGCTAAGAGGAAGCAAATTAGTGCCTTAAAAATAGGATGCGGTGGACTAACAAGGTCGAGGGATGAGATTACCCTGAAAGCGTGCCTTGAACGAATTGGAGAAGGTGACGAAGGAAGGCAGGATGAAGAGCGGAAGGAAACGGATATTAGGTTATGCTCGTTCTGGATAATTTAGGAAGAAGTTGACGAGGGAAAAATTTGAGAAGGAGAATCAGAAAGGTGAGGGATCTAAGAAAGAATATATGGAGATAAAAGAGTATGGAAGTAGTTAAGGAAAACGAGGAAAATCCACTAAGAAAACAACAGGCGATAAAAATTATAGATATGAGAACGAATATACGGCTCTATTAAACTTCGACGTGATTCAATAGTAGATTAAAAACATGGTACCACATGAAAAAGGGAGGGAAAGAGGGAAGAATACAGAAAGAGTGTGAAAGAGGAGGAGGAGCAAAATGGAAAACAAAACTATGGAAAAAATTAATTCAGGACTTGCTGAAAACACAAAAATAATCTACTTTTGAGAATACGACGAAAATTACGTTATTTATCGCGGAGTGAAACACGACTGAGAGAAAGCGAAAGAACAAAGAAGCATTAAAAGAGAAAGGAAAGAAGAAAAGAGCTTGTAATGCGGAAATGTCGATTGAAGATGAGAAAAAAGCGTTTCCCCGCTCAAAATACTGGAAAAGAAGGAAAATAGCAAACAGAAAAATGTTCGACAAGAAAAGAAAGCGAACAAAAGAAAGGGCAGGTGAATAAGTCAAAAGAAGTGTTTCTGGGAAATGATGAGGATTAGATTATGGCTTGTAATGAAAAATCAAGGAAGGCGAAAAGAAGGTTCCGAAAGAAAAGGAAGGAAAGAAAATAGGACAGACAATAGAGTTAATTCATTGGAGAAATTGAGAGTTTTGTCTCATTCTTCAGCCATCTGTGAAGAGATAAAAGCACTAAAGAAGGCCGCAGGAGAAAGAGGAGGAAAAGGAAGAGAGAGAATGGCAAAGGGAAAGAGGAGTTGTTTAAGGTTTTAATCACGATGCAGGAAAATTAGTATTAATAATTTAATAGGGGTTGAACTGAGTGAGAGAGGAATTTCCGGCCGTGTGCATGAAGAATGCATGAGTAATTTTGGAAGGAGGATATTGCGGGAGAAGGGTCGGTCGAATTATTAAAAAATACAAAATGAAGCACTTTTGGCTGAGAGAAAGAGCGGCCTTAGCGGCTTTTTTTCGCGTTACTCGTGATGAGACTTTTTATGTTTATAACTGAGTGTTTTTTTCGGAGAAGTGTGCGGAAAGGGATGAGAGTTGGTGAAAGAGAAGGAAAGACAATTAAGCGCCCGGGAGAATGAATGATTACGAAATGTTTGCCTTGTATTAGTAATTATTTGATTAAATATTCCGACGCCAATTTCGCAAATCCGTACTCATCATGTATGGGATTAATAAGAATATGTCTTTTGGAAATTCGAGTAATAACGTTGTTTCATTCCACTACTAATCATTGCGAACATATGTATTTGTGATTCACTGGTTGTTTGTTTCTAAATAATTGCTACTGACAAAGCGGAAGTCATTGCTAAATAGTCTATATCCTTTATTACGCTTTCTGTTTAAACACGCTACGTCATTCCCATTCCTAATCCAACATAGTGTTTCTATCTCGCGAAACCGTCTTTTTCAGCGCCATTCAAAGTTATACGTCGATGTAATCTTTTTATTTACCCCTTATCACTCCGTCTACTTGTAAATTCTTCTTTGCTTCCCTCAACGTTTTCATTAAAACAGCGCGCCGCATCTCCTTCACCTTTCTCGCTGAATAAAAACATAGCTCCCGCTTTCTCAGGTAATGAAGGCAAAAAATATTCTATTGGCAGAAGTGATAGAAACAGTTCCCCTTCTCAAACAAGGGCGCATAATGAGAGAGCAGAGTCTGAATAAATGGCGCCACGCCGTGAGAAGAGCAAATAATTATGGTTATTCAAGCATCCCTCTCTCCAATCTGGGAATTAAAAAAGGAAAAGGCTAAGGGGTTGGAAGACGAGGAAAAGGAAAAACAGAAATAAGACGAACTGGGTTACCGGCTTTTCTTCCTTCAAAAAGTGATATTTACCTCATTATACGGGGGAAAGTATGCGATGACGAAATCCCTCTAATTTTCCCTTATAAACCCTTTTATGCTCCTTTTCTCTCGGATGTCTGCATTTTTATTCTCCCTGTCGCCCATCTTGCGAGAGTAAAAAAATGGCATCTTCCGGTGTTTGTGTTAATGCGCCCGCCGCGTATTATGGAGCCATGGCTCTAACCACTCCTAAATTCAATCTCAGATCTCTTCACTACTGAAAATTTCAGATCTGCCTTCAAGATCCTTCCCCATTTGGGAGTCTTAATGACAGCCTTCAAGATGAACGGAGTTGCGTGCTATAACATCAGCGTCTTCGATGAGGAAACGGACTGTGGTTGAGGATGAAAGAGATCGAATGTAAATGAGGTGAGATGGACCGGTTCTCAGCTCCTGCGGCAGATTCTGAGGATGGAAAGGGTGAGGAAATGAAGGAAAGTGATGCTGGAAAAGTGGGAAAACCTCGGCGATGAGAAATTGAACTGCCAATTTGAGGTGGATGGTGTACCGCCTCCTCAACACCTCGCTAACTTGATAACGAGAGGAAAAGTATACCGTGATGGACATTTGCCTGTCCACGATTCCCAAAAAAAGGGCGAAACTCTTTCCATTTAATCTGACTTCAATTTGATATAATGTATACTTCATTCTTCTCGTGGTACCCTGGTACAACTTTGAAATCTATTCTTTTCAAAATCGAAGACGTTGATTCACGACGTAAATAATTATTGATAAGTTTAAAATTAATGAACAATTATAAAAAATAAAATAAGATCATAACCGTTGACCTAATGAAAACAGGATCATCTACTTAGATAATTGATAAGTCTCTCAGCTGCGGGTATGAAATGTTTAATATAATCACACTGATTGAAGGAAGTTACTTGCGCGTTACTTATCTACCCTTTATCTACGCATCTCCTAAAATACATTTTTTAGATTTCTGAAATATTTGTGAATCTTTCAGTTACTTAAAAGTTAAAAATGCTCGGTATATAAATCTGTTAATACTGTGTGTTTTTAATATGCTTTCCTATTTCCTCTTAACTGTTACGTAGAAACTCTTCTTCGAACGAAGAATTTGACCACGCAGTTACAGCTGAAAGCAATTTTCATTTATTGAAATTTCCTCAAACCTGTTATTTCATTATTAATGAGCTCTGTGTCAATAGCGCCAACAGTTCTCCGTAAACGAAGCTTGAATATACATCAAAACAATCATCACCAGGCAATCCATTTCAACTAACAATCGTTGCCAATAATAACATTTTAATGGCATCATTACATCTTCCCGAAGTTAGAGCTATGATTGCTAAATTACCAATTAGGAGAGAATTAGCATAAATAAGCAATACTTACGGTCCCACAAACATCCATAAATCTCCACTCTCATGCACACTGTCCTTGGATGAACGCTGAATGGTATGAAACGCACTTTGCTGGAAACGAACGGCAGCTCCAATTCTTGTCGAACAACTAGGTATGTGTTACTGTTTCCCGTTAACTCCTGAAAGAAAGATAATCTAATTATTGCTGGAAGGGACAGTTGTACAGCTGATGATAATTTGAAAGAAGTAGATTCAATTGTTCCTGAAGGTTAGATTTAGCAGTAAAAGAATCTTATTTATTAGTCAACTTAAGAAACTTATTATTAGTCATCATTTATTACTAACATCACAATTTGAAAAGTGAACCTTAATATACCATTACTACAACATATATAGCAAGTATGAATATTTCTATTTAATAAGATCTTATTATGGAATTGTGTTCCTATTTCCGTTCATACTGGTGAATTAGGATTATTATTATTCTGATATACTATTATCTCCTCCGAAACAGTTTTCAAATCTCTTATGTGCTAGCTTCTTTATACTACTATAAGAAACGACATAAATATATCATGACAAATTCTTTCTGAAAACTAATTTATTAAGGATGCATTCTTAAGAAAGAGACCAAGTTTAAGATGAGTGATGAGACTACTGTGGCCTTAGGATAGACCCAGCTATAATTCACACAAGAAAATAAGGCCTAATGAGGGAGGGAAGGAAAAGAGTTGACTTGGCACTTGGCATTCCTTGTAAGAGCCGCAAGGAAATTGATAACTTCCTGACAGCAAGAGTATCACTTTACATAAATCTTCCGAGGTAGAGGTGTTAGAAATAAAGGTAAAATTTAGCAAATATCTATTCACTACCAAAATATAAAACTGCAAAAATGCTTATAATTGTATAAAATTTAAAAAAAAATAGGAGGTCATTTTTTCAAAAGGAAATAAACTCATTGACTATATTGAGTTCTCCTCCACCTATCAAAATTTATCTTTATTCCTATATAACGTCATACAGAACTTTATAGACCTGAGGAATTATTTTACTATTATTTTACATTTTAGTTACAGTAACTATCATTCAAAAAATATTTTATTTATAATAATCCTACATTTATATTACAAAATATCAGTAAGCTGATGTTAGTATATAAAATTGCGATTATTGTAACAAATTGTTATATCTATGATTTATTTGACAAATATTGTGTTGCAATCCGCTATCAAATCACGAGATTCTACAATCTTTCGAAATCTTTTATTCTATCTAAAATTTACACTCGAGGAATACGGAATCAGAAACAAATTATTTACCTAATTCTGCGGCCTTTTACACTAGAATCAATCTAGCTCTTCCACTTTGAGATTTTTGTTCACTATAATTTTTGTCTTTCCTAAACTAAAACTAAGTTCTACATCGAATGTCAGTTTAAATGCATCGTACTTTTCTGAAACAGCATCAAATAGTTTCTGGATTTCTGTGAACTCATGAATCCTCATGGCTACAGTAGCAGACACAGGGAAAATACGTACATACTGCTTAATGTAATAAAAATCTGATAAATAATATGAGAGACAAAGTAACTTCGCTGGATGATTGTCGACTAATGAATTTCGAAGACACCTTTACCTGCTTCAGAGCAACCCTCTGGAGAAACGAGTGTTTGAAATTCTCAGCCATGGGTCTTGTACCGAGACGATAGAGGAAGGAGGAGGAGGTGAAAACAAATGAAGGGAGGAATCGTGAGATGCTTCAGATTGCGTGAAGAGGGTAACAGAAAAGGCGGCTCGGTTAATGGGTAGGGCGTGATAGAGCGGCCGAGTCTTAAAGAGGAATGGGCTAACCCATTAATACTGTCTTCACACTCGTAATGGGGAATTCTGGGTGCTCCTATCTTTTTGAATTCGAGATTCAGTCCGATTCTTTCCCGGCGGGGGACGCGTTAAAGAGTCGAAGAGATGAATGTTCTCGACCTCGCATTCCCTGGCGTTCGGGAGTATATTAAAATAAATCCAAAATAAGAGAATCCCTCGGATTGATGGCATGTTAAATCTTAGCAGCCAAATCTGCCATTTCGCTTCTGAAATAATTTGCGAACCAAAAGGTGAGGAATGCCAAGCGCAATCTGCCGCTGACATTGAGACAAATACCTTCGACTGCCTCCATGAATAAATAAATACATCTATGCACGCTCGCATCAATCCGCCGCCCATTTTTGCAAATGATATTCCACCTTCGCAGCGAAATTCAATATTCGTGTGCCGAGGCACGAAAACAGCTTGATTTATATCCTTTTACGGCGTTGAAAATTGTCGGAGATACATTCACCATTAGACGAGCAGTAAATCTTCGGTTTACTCGTGTACGTTAGTTTCAGTTCGCTCAAAAACTCGTTCTCGGAAGAATAATTCATAAGAGTGCGATCATTTACACACTTCCTTGAAATCCCTAGCAACAACGCACTTAAGTACTCTCTCCGTTCTCACAGTACATCTACCATTATCCCTCTAAAGATCTAGTTGTTTCTTTGACGAATTCCCCGTCATCCTCTACTTGCTCATGCCTCGCAGCTCTCCTTCTGCTTACTTCTAGTTTTTGAAGCCTTCAGACCGACTTTTCATCTCTGCCGCCTTCTTCTATCCACTGTATTATCCCACTGAACCTTTATGTCACCCTCGCCGCCTACGCCGTGACCTCCACTCCACGCTACGAGGTCGTACTGCGGCCGCAATAGCAAGTCTTCACTTCACCTGCTACATCGAATATATCTCTCGAGATATTCCTTGCATCACGTCCTCATACCTTGAAGGTGGACAGGAGAGCTCGCATCTTTCCTTATGCGGAGATCTGATAATGAGAGAATGGGTCCAGAGGGTTACGGTGGAGTGGATTGGGAGGATACAGAGGTCGGCAGGTGCTCGTGGACTCCCTTTTATAAAGCGCGGGAATCGGACTCGGTTGGAATAACCACTTTTATATACTTCCCGATCGTCTCGGATAAGTTATTACTGAAGTGCGTGAAGGAGTAAGTGAAGGAGAGAGAAGGGAATTGAATGAGTGAGAAGAGAAATTCGGAGTCTGAATGGAGCGCATTTCGATGAAAAATGCGTCGGTCGAAGAGACGACATTTATTGCCCCATCTCTCCCGCTGAGGAGGCACAAGAGAATGGGTTTCCAGATGGTTTTATCAAGAGGTCGGGCGAAATCTCGCCGTGCATTGGGACTATCATTACCATTCCGCTTTCGTAAACATATTGTAACGCCGTTATTTCTCATTGAAATTTCGTCTACGAATATAAATGGAAAATCAACGAATCAACGCATATATGTTTTGTGGTAAACTTCATTCGCATAAAACTAGAATCTATTAATTCGGCCTCATTTTTGTGATCGGTCTTCATCGTAATGAAAAAAAAAATACTCGGAGGACTTATACCATTACCTCCAATATTTTGTTAAGTTACCATGGTTTTGATCCTTTAGGTGATTCTCAAACGACAAGATGTAGCCAGATATATCTTGAGTATAAGCATTTAAAGTTATAAGTACTCTCTAATATTTTTTTCAATATAGTCTCATTATACTAGTAAATAAATTATTAAAGTTGTCCGCTCCCTCGCTCCGACTAAATGAGAAATGTTTTAATCCCTAAATCTGAGGATTTCCGTTAAATTTAAGCCATTTACATTCACTTGTTTTGATCCTCTATGTTCTTTTATCATTCCACCGGGACGCTTTTGGTGAGCGAGTTACCTCTATGTCCTCCACAACACTATCAGCATTGGGATTCCGGAATTAAAATATCATGTTACAAACGCGTTCCCGTTTTCCTTTAACGAAAAAGATAAAAACACGTCAAAGCCGCCTGAAGCTTAATCCAAGCTTTGAACCTCGTAATATCTGAAAAATACGAGAGAGCATGAAATTAATCTTAAATTTCAAAATCCATTACAACCACATCAGAGACTTGCGGTTTCCATTTCCTTTGACTTTCCTGGGATTAAATCTTTTAATATTCAAAAGCCCGAATCAAAGCTTCCGACAAAAATACTTTGTGCTCTTGAAATAGACAGCATCAGTGAGAAGTCCTATCCTCTATTTTAGGGTAAAACGTTTGAAGAAGAAATTAGTCGATTTCCACAGTTAAGTTAGCATTTTGTAACAGTAAATTCGACTATGTAATAAATTTTTCCATTCAAAGACTGTCCCTGGTGAAGTAAACGATTTAAGCTCTTCCGTGCTGAGAGTCTTACATTAATAAAAGAGGAAGTACTGCCGGTACTCTAACCATTGTTGGTATCTATTTCTCGTGGAAAGATAGTTTTCTACCAGTATTAGACAAGTAAGTGATCTACCCAAAACTTTTCTTTTTGTTACATAGATTCTACTTCGAATTGAGAGATTACAAAAGACTTACAATGTTTCGACTAGCATCTTACTTACTTTCAACTTTCCTTTCATCTAATGCATTTCTTATTACTACCACTGAGTAATAGGATTCTTTAATCGAATCTTTCTTTTGCTTGCAAATATAAATGAATGTTTCCTTCCTTTTGGACTTACGCAAAGACTCGACTTGTCTGCTCTCATTTACCGTATATTACGACATTAAAAGCAATACTTCCGCCACAAAAACACCTTTTCTTTTTTACTACCGCTCGGATTTATGACCTGAGAACCCTATATCTGAATTAGATTAAGATTCGCTGTCACTCCCAGTTCTACAGCTTCAAGCCACTTGATATATGAGAGTCAGTTGATATCACGCGAACCATCTTAAGCTGATATTCGTAGGCATTTAAGTTGAATAAACTTAATAAATTTTTACAATGACAGATGCTTCAATCCAAGATATAAATCAGTGTCATAAAAAATCTATATTTTGTCATTTAACCACCATTAATGGAATCACCATTAATTTCGTCAAAACTGATGACTGTATATAGTTCCAATACATACGATGAAATCTAGGATGGTTTTTAGTTCCGATTATGAGAAACTGGCAACTCCCAAAATCTTTTTACAAGTGACTTTCCCCCCGCATCCTAATTGCCATTAGAAATTTCCAAAGGGGCAGACGGCGAATAAGAAAACGAATCATAAGGCAGAGTAGGAACCAACGAGTCAGTTGGTAGTGCCTACTTAGTGAACTTTATAACGAGATAGCATTTATAAGAGGAGAAATTAAATCGGATATCGTTATGACGGAACCAGTATTCGGAACCTCCCGCATCCATTTCCAACTCAGTACTCCAATCATCAGCGCTTATTATCTATTTATCCATCTCCTTTGATCTCACTGAGGACCACCATTTTCTTCTTCTCCGTATCTCTCATTCCTCCATTTATCTCTTTTGTCTCTTCTTAGGACCTCGCTATCTAACCCTTTTCCTCCCTTGTTACCCCATCTCTCTATGTGACCACTCTTCTCTTCATAAACAGCGCCCTCTCTTTGCTCCCTATTCATCCCCCATTTTAAATCTCTTTTTCTTATCTCCTCTTGCGAGTCTCCCATCGCCCCTTTACGTCCTCACCGTTCTAAAGCCGTCACTTAATTATTGCTCGTGTGCATGTGCTTGTGTACACTACGGAAAGGGTCGCGTTGTCCGATTTCCGGCTCAATTCTCTCAATTTACACTCGTTTTCCTTCCGCCGCGTGAATTTTTTCACATATATCCCCCTTTTCCGTATTGTCAGGGGTCCGCACGACCCCCGGCGCCCGAAATGAAGAAAAGGGTTCTTTCAGACGTGGGGAAGTTGAAAGGGAGTCCCGTGAAAAGGAAAAGAAGGCTTTTCCTCCGCCGACGGCAGTGAGGGCTTATGGAACCAATTATCGGAACTGATGTAAGAGGGATTAATGGAGGAGGAAAACGAACATAATACACTTATTGGCACGTAAATTGAATTAGACTGATTATTTGATTGATGAATTGTACTCGAGTGAATGGAGGCTAGACAAAAGTGAGTTCGTAATAATCTAAATCCAGCAGAAGATAAATAGAAGTGTGCGTTTAAAAATTACACGAACATAGAAACATCCTTCTAAATAATTAGTATATTCTTAGATGACGAGAAGTTTCAATATCAATATTATATAACTAAAACCTAAAGGATACTGCTCATGAAAGTGTTTTATAGGGTTGGAAGGTAGAAGAGTCCCAAATTCTTTGAATGATGTATCAGATATTCCTCTCTTTTCCCAACATAGGTTTATATTAAACCATGTCATTGCTCTAAGTTTAATTAGAATTACAAGAAAAGGGTTAATGTGTATTTGCACATAAGGGCGTGCACCCAGGAAAAATTCCAATGAAAAACGATCTTGAAAATAGTCTAAAAGAAGTTGCCGGTGTCGTCAGAATTTTTCCTTAGAGTTACATGATTTTTTTGCAGATAAAAACGAAGCAATCTTATTGTGACCAAACTGTTGCTTTCGTGATAAAAGCAAATTTATGGAGAGAGCTCAATGTAAAAATTCTTCGCCAAAACCTTTCAGTTGTAAAACTGTTGCAACGAGAAATCTGTCACAAATTAACTCATTCTGACTCTTATCGTTTTCACGCTACACTACAAAGTTAAATGACGCGGACTTCTTCATTACCCACGAGAGCTCTTTGGAACAAAAAACGCAATCCAATCGATGAATTACCCCGCATTAGATCACTTCACGATTGAATCCGAGCGTGCACTTTACGCGTTCACGGAAAAAAATGAGTTCGAACCCAAAGAATTTTAGCGCGCCATCTACCGCGAATGCAAAATAGCGTTGTTCCTTCACTTTGACAGGAAGCGCGGTTCAAACGGCTTTCGCATAACTCTCTCTCTCTCTCCCGACGCAGCGCTGATGATGAATATCACCTCTTTTCCTTTTGACGCACACTAATTAGCGCGCCGCTCTCCCATCACTTTCAACTGGAACTTTGCGCCTCCCGTGATACCTCTGAATTCACTTTCGAGGTGTCTCGAACACAGAGAAAGATGGAGTTTTGAAAAAGGGGGGAAGAAAGCGTTCCAAGGAGCAAAGATCCATTTCCTTCACAGGTCGACTGAAGTATTGTGTAACCGACGAGTTGGAAAAATGAGAGCGGAGAAGAGTTCTCGACTTTGTTTCCGAAAATTGGCGGTGCCCACCGCGATTATTCTGTGACGACTTCCCACATTTTTCTTCCGAAAAGAGTAAAATTTTGCATTGTGATGTTTAATTAGAGATGACGTCAACAGAAAGAGTCCGTCGGAGGATGCTGATAAGAGAGTAAGAGGCCTCGGTAACGACGTAGGAACTGAAAGATTTCGACTAACTACAAAGCAGCCTCTAGAGATCTCGGCCGAAATTTCCGAAATTTGAGAAAGAAAGCTTCGGAATTGCTCAAGATACAAAAAGAATTCATTATAGCGAGTCAAACTGGGCGAAAATGTTCAAGTTTATATTCCGTAGATGGTATTTTAACTCAAAACAAATACACAGGGCGAGCGATAAAAATAAATCGCATCTTTAATTTAAGGATTCATTCGTTAAAATACATCAAAATAAATGATGATTATGATCTTCGCGTCATATGTATATATTGAAGACTTTTGTCCCTTAAAGATCGAGAAACCCCATCAGAATTAATGAAAGTAATAATTTTATTTCAAAAAACACATTTCATGAGTAAATAGAAATGAATCATATCTCAAATGAAACAATAATGATAATTATTGACTTCATCATTTCTGTGTAAATTTTAAATGTATCTTTATCTTGGTGCAGAAGCCTGTAATAACAATCATTTTCAAATATTTAGTTCCATTCTTTGTACATGAAAAGAAAAAATGTTCTTAAAAGATACAAGGACCTTATCCCATCAAATTAAAAGAAAAAATAAGAAGTTGAGCAAGTAAGGTAGAGAAGAATGAAAATTTCATTCCAAACAGAAAGAAATGAGAGTTATTCAAACAATTCTAGAAAGATTAGAATTTTAAGAAAATTAAACCGCTTCTATTCCTTAATAAGAGGTCTGAGTTCAGAAAGAAAACTTAAACTTCATTATGAACTTGAGTGAGAACTCGAGGCTAAAATATATAAAACTTTTCTTAAGAATATCATTAATCCAATTTTGAAAGAGTTGTGGCTTGTTGTGCTTTATGAAAAAGGCAATTAAATAATTAATATTAGTGAACTGCTGCTAAAGCGCACGAATAACACTTGTCTTATCTCCAAGTCTAATCACTTTCTCTTCTCCTTTTTTATCCAATCTTTTTCTTCTGAATACTGATGTATTTCTTCTAGCCTCCCACCCATTATGCTATTGTTTTAAATGGCTAACTCTCGTATTTTAATCTTTTGCCATCGTTATGACGCTTCTTATTTTTCTTCTATCCTGTCTGTGACTATCTGTGCAACTCTTTCTCTCCCTTTCTGTCCACATCCAGGTCTCTTCTCACCATTCATGAAGACTCCCTTGGACACTACACTTTTGCGGGAGCAGGAGAGGCTCTCTCCCGTGGGAAAGACTGGAATTCAGAAATTCCATGCCACTGCCTGTCCAAAATTTTTATTCCTTTTCCAACTTCACGGATATTCATCTCACTTTACGAATTGGCCCGTGTCAACCCTGTTTTTGGAAGGACGTAGGAAGGGTAAAAACTAAAATACACCGCGACCTGTTTTTCACGTCTCGTTTGAGCTGCCCATCTCCCTCTTCCATATCATAATCATACCTTCAAATATATTCATCTTCCTCCATTGAAAGTTCATGTTAACCGTCTCATGGCAGTTTTAGTAGAAAAAGATGTACATTAATTGCTCTCGAGACATTTACTTCGGACACATATAGAAACAGTTTTCACTGGAATAGAGGATAGACGCAGACCCATGGACCATCAGTTTATGGGCTTATTTTAGGTGACTGAGAGTGGAATGAAAATGCTGTAGGAGAATAATGGAAGTTGGGAGGAAATTTATCAACTTAAGGTGATATTAAACATTGAAATCGGCCTGTGCTGTGGTAGTTTTTTACTTTCACACTTGATTACATCTGTAACCGAACGTTTCTTATTTATAAGCGAATTTGGTTCCACTTTTTAAACTTCCGATACACCAAAACGGCTTATGCATTTCCATTCATACAAGTAAAATATAATTTTTAAATATTTACATCTTATACAGATATGAGGACGAGTGCATAATAATTTAGATAATATAAATGACAAATATTGACTATGTTATATCAAGCTATCAAAGACAAATTCTTGTCATGCGGTTGGTTACATACATGTTAGTCATGATGAATTTCTCTGAATTGATAAGCCATACAAATGTTGTTTTAGGAGCAAAAACTTGTCTTGCACATTGAAGTCGAGGAAAAGTGATTTTATATATGTGACCGTTAAAAATTATATATAAACAATGCTGTTCAACAGAAACTTATACAGGTTTATTTTTATATATTTGCCTCCGACTTTTCTTACAGTACTTCATCTATTCCTGTTAAAAACAGATATGCCCCATGATGAGATTCTCGTCTCACATCCTAATAATACTGTACAAGGGAAGGAAGAACGGCACTGCCATTTATCCATCGCGACGGAAGTCCTTTCGAGTTAATTTGAACCCCCACTTCACAGAGTTCTAATAGGAGGAGACGTGAGTGCCTTGCGCCATCATAAGCTTAGCAAAGAATACACGTCGAATTTGCGATGGAATTCCTAGTGCACGCCCACGCGACAGGATTATCGAGATGATGAAGAAGAACAAATTCGACGTCGCCTCGTGGAAAGACGCTTATGATACACCCCACCATCTTTCCTTCGCACCTTTTATCTTCACCGCCTTTATGCCTCTTCGAGAATCCCCGTAACAGCCTAAGAAAAGGTACACTTCCAACGCGCTTTACTGCACGTGTTTTACCGCTTAGCCCTGTCATAATCGTCCAAAGTAATGAGGAGGCCCTAAAGAGAGCAAATTAGTCGTAAAAGTGAGTCAGGTGAGAGCGTGCAAATTGATCTTCCGACAAAATCCTTCCTTATCTCACTCCACTCTGTTCGCTGTTTTCAAATTGAATAGAACTTTGCTGGAAAACCAGATTTTCGAATCATATTTAGCGATGGAACATGATTTTATCGTAGAAATAATACGGCTTTTAAATTTTCAAATGATTGGATTCATTTGAATTTCTACATAATTCACTCCTCAAACAGATACTGTGCAAATGAACGAACAGCACTTGAGAATAAGTGTTCCAATATTCATAATAAATGAAAAGTTTTAACTACTTAATTATCTCGAAATAGATAAAATATATACATAATGTAGAAGAAGGTGCGACAGGATGTGAGTATTTCGACATTTTTTCGTATTCGTATTTTTGCAGGGAGATAGTATACAAATATTACGAAATGTGTTCTTTTACGATCCTAGACTAAAATGGTGAAAAATTAGGCGAAAAGCACATTTTTGTAAACTAAGTTTTTCGGTTCATTTTCCCCTTCATTGGCGAAAATTTTTACGCATCGCTTAGGTAGGAATGGATTACGAAATCAAACCCATTAAGTTAATTCCCCTTAACCTTATTTTGATTTATCCTTATAACAAACTGCAAGTATTTTGGTAAGCTATTAGGGATTATTTATTAGAGATTCACTTCATCTCTGCTTGATAAACCTTCAAAAAGGAAATCTTATGTTATATAAAGCTATGATGAATCCACGAAAGCTCCTTTTATATGACGGCAAGCATAAGACCTGATGACAACTAAGATTAATTCAATACGGTTGGCAAAAAGATTTCCTGTGGAACTTCTAGATAGTTCTATGTTTAACTTTATGGAATACCACAAAGATACGGCTGCATCTACTAATTAAATTTTCCCATCTTCAGAATCTCTTGTTTCACATTCTACTTATTAATTATGATTTTCATTTAAAGTAGTGCGTTGAATAGAAAATTTAATATTTTAAATGAATTTATAGAGCACTTAGCAAAGAAATATAATTCTAACTCATCTTCCCTTGGAAATTTCTTATTTTATTTGAATATGATTGAAAGATACTATTTTTTATTTGGATTGCTCTATCTTACTTTGCGTGACGATGTTCCCTATAAAAGTAATTTGAATATAAATTGCAAATTTTCACGCGCAGGTGAGCATTTCTGAAAAGTAAGAGACGACAAAAGGAAGCCAAATAAGTTAATGAAAGAAGAGAATGAATAGTGGTTCCAATCTTTTATACAATTGGCTTTTCTTAAAGGAACATTCTCTGGCAAAAACTTTTGTCAACGTCAGGCAAATCAGAATCGACGAAAATAAATTACCCTGCGACTTTCTAAATTAAAATGCGATAGCTCATTATAAACTTCACTATATTCAATCTTGCATTAATAATTAACATTATAGTAATAGCCATCTCGATTAGAAGAACAAGATAAGTAACCTAGGGGCTTGAATTGCTGAAATTACCAAACTTAAAATCATTTTTAAAATACTTTCAAAGAATAACTTTGTACCACTGGCGTTGATATTTCCATTGGCTGCGGCGGTAGTTATTTTAGGTGGCTTAGAAAATCACCTCTTTATTGGCACATGATTCCAAAAAATTTTGCTTAGATGTACCTGCATCTCTTTCAGTGAAACAGATATTGCATACCGAGGATCCTCATTTGAGTATATTGAAGATAACTCATTTTAGAACTGTGATTTACCTATAATTAATTTTTTTAAATATTGAATCACTGTCTCTTTTCCCTCTTACTTCATAAAGATTTTGTAAAATATTTGCTTTTTAATAATTTATTTTCGTTTGAAAGCCTAAGCCCATTCGTAGATGTTTACGAGATGTTTTGCTGCTGAGAAGTATCCTTAATATCTAAAGTACCATCTCTTCTAGAAAATATAAGTCAGCTGATATAGTACAATAATCTTAGGAGACGGATGCAAATCCTTTCATGTCTAGTAACATAACGAAGAAACAACCTTGTAGGGTAACCAGATAGGTTTAACTGAAAGACAAATAAAAAGGATAAGCTAAGGTGCATCCTGATAACATATCATTAATTTAATGTTACACTATCCGAAATACAAATACCAGCCAAACGGACGGTTTGAAGCTGTAGGGAGCATCGTCTCCAGCCCGATAATTCGTTTAAAAAGAAGAAGAAATATTCGTCAGCGCCTCCCGACTACCATTTCTTCCCTTTCCAGTTCGTGGCCACCGAAACCACCTCCCCCAGCTCTCTCGAAAAAGAAGAGACACACGCCCTCTTCACCGTACACTCCTGTCAACCAGAGGCCTTCACCCGCGGGAGACAGATGATTCCGGCGGGCTTTATCCCTTCTTGGAGCCCATTCGTATACTCCCTGGAGAGTGGAGTGAAAGAGAAGAACGCGGCGAAATGGGACAAAAGAGGTGAGAGGACACGGGTGATGACCACACAGGAGAGTACGTCGAGGTAAAGTGCGCTGTTTGCATTGTGGTAGTGCACGGAACTATCGGTGGAGAGGATAGGCGGATAACAACGCAGGTGATGAACTGAGCGACGAAACCGAAAGGGAAAACGCTTATCTCAGAATAGTCTCTATTTAGCGAGTGCCTTCCTGACCATGATGTACTGCGCTGCATAATAGGACTGAAAAATTTATTGCTTGCAAAAGTATGGGAATTATTTGCTACCAAAGGTGATATTCAGAGCTGCAAGAAGCATATTTGAGGGTTACATTTCATCAGCTATTTTTCACAGATATTTCTTCATTAATTTACCCTCTATTTTCCTTAGGATTCTCTACTGGTTTGACCAAAAATAACATCATTGTAAAATAAATTCAAACCAAATCTCTCTTCTAGTAAAGATAGTAAGTAGTAATAACAAGTAGTAAATAGGAAAGTAAGTAGGGAACTTTTCCAAAACAAAAACATGTCTCCTACAAACAAACGAACCATCAAAAGCAGAACTCTCGTTACTGTTATAAAATTAAATGTTTTTTTTAGAATCTAAAAACAGAAGAAAAAATGTATGTTATTTTTGTTATAGGTATGCGAATAAGAAGTAAAAACTATATTTAGCCGCTTAAAGTTTGGTATAAAAGGTATTTCTGTCGCTATTATTCATTAAAATTAGAATTCATTATTCTTTTAAAGCATCAACAATATTTGTCTTACGACATTTCTCAGTAATCGTAGCATACCGAATCAGATTATAAGTTTGCTACTACTACTCGTAAAAGATGCTTCTAAAGACTAACTATATGCAGTGCATATTTTCCACGCTAAAGATAAAATAGAGATCAATCGATGACAGCAGTTAGACAGTGGATATTAGAACAGCATTCATGCTTTCTCTAAGACAAATATATGGAATATGAAATAGTTATTTGAAATTTCTTCTTTCTCAAGACAAGCAAGAATTTATTGTCATACGGAATCAATCCTAAATCATCGGCAGATGTACATTGCGGGAGTTTCATTTATTAACCGTGGAATAATGGACTGTAAGGCGTATAATAGATGAAGAAGCACACTAGAATAAAGGAGCGATAATTCTGATTAATGGAAAAGTGACTGGGAATTAAACAAGGAGCTGCAGGAAGCGGGTGGAACGAAACAAGGTAAACAGCGCATAAGAGGGCAGAGCAAGTTGATGGATTAGAAGATCAACTCTGACGTGCGCCCGCTTCGAAAAACCTGCGATATTTCGCCTCTCGAGAAATGGAGTAAGGGAAGGAGAAGGGATGGCAGTAAAAGGGCAAAATGTAATAAGAGGCGTCAGGAAAAAGAGAGGATTATGAATTCATCGTTTTGGCCGAGGAAGAAAAGGCGAGAGACACAAACGAGCGCAACCCGCATTTTGTCGGCTTCGCAGAGCAACAAGTGACGCTTAATTGGATTACAGTTATAGGAAATTTTCACCTAAGTCTCTCTTTTTTCATGCTCCCTGCTCTTTCTTTAACGAGCGATTGTTGAGCTGACGTAAAGGGCTTCAAAAAATAAAGGAAATTCCCATGGGGAAGAATCGGAAAGCGATAAGCAGTCTGTTTAAAAGAGCAATTTGAAAGATAACTGTCAAAGATAAAAGGGTCTAATTTTTGAATTGACAAAAGAAACACTTTAATACAGTGGCTCTTTTGACAGACAAGTGGAGCCTTTAATTTGAGCTACATGATGGCACTTGTGTTATAAGATGGGAAAACTAGTAGGGTGACACGTTTATGTTCATTCGAGACTGAAATGAGCTACTAAATGAAGATTTATCACGTAATTTATCAGAAACTTGCAACGGTTACGTATATTTTATACTGAATTAGAATTAACAAAATTGTACATAAAAATTCTGTGTACTTGTGAACTAATGAATCGCTTTGACTATTTCAACAAGGCAAGCAACGAGAGTTCAGATTTGACGTCTACAGTATTTAAAAAAAGATTTCGAACAGTTTGCTTGATTAATCCATGTCAAAGACATCAGGAGATTTGTGTATGTTGACATATTGTACTTAAGGAAGAATTCGTTTCAAATATAAAAATTTACTGACAGAGAAATAATAATTTAAACCTACAGATTATTAATTACATAGTGAATACCATATCTGGGTTCAGGATTAGCGGACGGATCTTAAAAGAATTACTTCAACTTAAACTTAGGAGTCGAGAGAAAATCTTGGGATGAGAGCGATGACAATTCTTGATATAGTCATTCTTGATAAATGAAAATTTTCATTGGAAGTTTACTTGGCCGTAAATCCTGAACTTGTTTTTCAATTATTAAGTCTTAAAAATAATAAATTTCATGTTATGTGCTAAATTTCTTCAAAGACATTGACTGCTACGCATAGCCCCATACTGAGCACCCGATCAATTAAAACACTAATACACTACTACTACACTAATACCGTGACCCCGAGCGCTCTATTGTCATGGAACCCTCTAACACACTGGAATGATCGGTGATATTCAATTACGTATAAAAATTAGATCCTTACCGCTGGCAAAAATCCAGAGTATCTTGCCAATTCATGCGTTCACTTATTCAAATACTATTTGCGAGCAGGCCAATTGGCCAAGTTGCGACAGCTAAGCTCCCAGTGTAACATCATGTAATGAAACAGTCAAGTTTAAATCTAACTATAAAAAAAACAATACTTTGTTTCTGTTCTCTCTCTAATACTGCCTGGAATACCTTAGATATGGTCAGTAGTTCCCTCTACTATGTAACATTAATTTTTACATACTCTTGAAGCAAATCAAATCTAAATTAAGGTCAACGATAAAAGCAAAATTCGTTATGAGATTAAAACAACATGAATATTTGAATGTTTATATTGTAATCTTCTTTCAGTAAGATATTCAAGGACGATGATTGAAGAGAATTTTCGGTTTTCCAACATTTCGGGCGATATTACACATTCAGAAACCAATTACTTAAAAGCCCCTGTCAAATCGACTATTTCAGCATACATCTATGCTCCACCGGCCATCAGCTACACCAATTTCAGCCGCTCTCTTCAGAAATATGCTTCACGGAAGGAGACAGTTGAAGAAAACGGTGTCAGAAAAAAGGAAAATAAAAGAGGAAAAGTGTAGATAGAGGAGGGAAAGAAATAAGAACTCCTACCGCGAGAAGACAGATGGCGACACGGAAAGGCTTCCCTAGAAGTGGAACATCGGGGCAGAGAAGGGGAAGCGATATACAAGGAGAGTGGAGTGGGAATATTCATCCAACACCATCAGAACTCCAGAGCGGCCTACAACCAGCTCCTCAACAATTTCTATCTCATTCTCTCTTTTTCATCTTCCAAAACATGCTACCCTTCCACTTTGCTCCCGTCGTCCAATTCCTCGGATAAAAAACTCCTCTACATTCATTTTTATTTCCTTTCGCCCTGGGCGTGTTCCTCCACCACTTTCCCTGGTGTTACTCGGTCTTGCCCTTGTCCTCCCGGAATCCGGGAGTGGACCGCGTCGTGTTCGTCCGGCATAAAGGCTATCCCGCTGCCCCATCTCGCCAGCGAGAAAAATTACCTCACACACTACGCTGAAATGGAAAAAAGGGAGGTTCTCCATCCTTTTCATCCAAGGAAGGGTAGGGAAAAATCACCCATAAAACGTATAAACGTAATTCCACCTTGGATTTTTTACAGAGAAGTGGGAAAAAGGAGCGAGATCAAGATGAAAAGCGCAAAGAAGAGAATACAGATGAATTTCTGGTGGTTTTGTTCCCTAGTGTGCTGCGAGAACATTTGTGTACTGCCTGAGAAAATGCATATAGCCATGTACTCCTGACAAATTTTCATTTTGAGCTTATCATCCACGAATGCAAAATTAAAAATAAGATTTTGGTTACAAATGTCCCGGAAAATCGAAAAAAATATAATCTCAGCTCAAGAAATTCCTGTATCTAAATAAAGTTTTAAATCACATTAGAAAACCTAACGGATGAGAAGGTTAAAATGTACAAAATTTTCTCAGGGATTTATATCACAGAGTTACATGAGATTGATTTTACTACCCTCATATAATCCTAATTTCATTGTAACACTTAACGGTATTAGTTTTAAGTTGAGGTGAGATTAACTCCTACGTAGGAAGGTTACTTACGTACTGAAGGATATTTTCTTATTAAATATTGTTACCTAAATAATAATATAGAGCGTAATCCAGCTATTTTTCTACTATGCCGTATAATTACTTCGGTGAGAAGAGTATTTTAGATCACTGTATACGTGTATTATTAACATTTCATCATGGAGAACGTCTACGGAACTACGGGCTTAGAAAGTTCCCTGATCTTTCTATCCGGCAGCCTTTCTTTAATCGGACCGGTCAAGGTAGAAAGGATTACGTTTAATCTACTCGGCTTCTACTGATAAGATTCGCAGGAAACTTGTTAAGTAATCTTAAAGCTGCTTTTATCCTCCACATCCCTTGAGTACCAATAAAAGTTAGAAAACATCTTAGCAAAGATTACCACTTTTCGTTTCTAGTTTTAAAGAGGTTACCGGTCTACATGTAACCTCTTAGACATATCGAACGCTGCGCTTTGCTGATTCGGTGAGGCAGAGTTAAACTAGGCAAATCGGCATTGGGGGGCTTTATCATGATCAATGTGATTAGTTTTAAAATAAGCAGCAAGAGAAAGTTTAAATCGCTATAAGTTAAAAAAGGAGAAACATCTTTCTGATGATTCAATTATTCTTCTCCAAATAAGAACTAGTTAAAAATACTCAAAGGTAGTAGAACATGATTTTTCTTACCTTCTCGCCCCTTGAGTCCTTATACACGACCCATTGGTTGAGTGATTCTCTCCAGTACTCAACAGTAAAGGCCTCGGCGTATTCTTGTCCTTGGCCATTTCCGAAACGACCCTGAGTCTCCGTCCACGTGATCAAATGGTCGCCCGTGAGGTCCACTTCGAGGTACTCCCGTACTTCGCTACTTATTACAGTCTTAGGACACCAAGCACCTCCGTTCTTTTCTTGTCGAATCCTGAAAAGATAAAAATTAAATGCTTACTTCCGAATATTCAACGGGAACTATTGCTATTAAACTTATTAAGCTATCAAGAAAAAATGAAACAGCGACCTGTAAACCTTATCACTGATTCTCGTAGAGCGACTGGTTAATTAACTCTCACATCAAGCATCAATCTGATCATCTAGTTGGTTATAAATATTTGTCGCAACCGGTCGCACAATAAATATCTCTGTTAAGAAGATGTCGAATCTTTATCCTTTTGGCGTCCCTTATCACGAAGTCAACTTTAGATTCCACTACAGAATAAAAGGATCAATTTCTCTTTTAATCAATTTTTTTCCATTTCCAGTATTTTCCATTTCAAAAGAGAGGAGAAGTGTTTTCGGAGTCCTGCTCCACGGAGTACACAGTTAAATGTTCAAAAGAAAAATGTTATTATATTACTAAGAAGAAGAATTTTCAACGTAAATTTATGCAAGTCTAATCAGTAAATTTTAGACATTAAATTCATTAAAAATCAATATAGCATGAAGATTGTCTTCTTTTACGATGCTCTAACATTCAATACATCTTTACGAGAACTCCAAAATTCCGAATATTTTATCTTGGAATAAAGGAAATTTGAAATATCTTCACGAACTCGATATGAGGGGTGACCTCGTAGGACGTCATGATGACCCGAATAAAACTTTTCGTATACTTCCACAGTAAACCAGTAAACAGTTACCGTGTACGTAAAGGTTTAATTTAGTTGATTTTTATTTTTTAAGGTGTAATAAGAATTCCAATTCAAGATAAGAAAGGAGTGGAAGGAAACAAATTCATCTGTGGTTCACGGGAAGGAGTGAGGGAATTGGAATCCAGAGAATGATTAGGCTTCCGCTGTGTATCAGTATTAACCCCGGGGGATATCCGCGATAACCCAGATATGCGCCCACGAATAGCACGACCCAACAGATTAGTATGTTTGATAGGCATCTCTTGGAATGTAAGAGGAATATGAGGAGCTAGGAGACGAGGGGAATTTTGAATTCATTACTCTTAAGAAGTAGAGCGGATAGAAATGAAAATAGTATTGTTATTCATCCCATTAAATTTAATGCTCAATCTTCGAAGTAAATCACATCTGAATAGTACACACTTTAACATCGTTGAAGTAATAAAAATCGGAAACATCTGGGATACCAGCATTCAAAGTATTTTCACTACTATTTTTCAAAGTATTTTTACTATCAACAAGGATCGCCGAGTTATAATATAGTAATAATGATTCATTAAATTCAATGGATCGCGGGAAAGAATGCGTACTCTTCCTATTAGATACATTTAAATACAGTTTATTAAGAATTAATTTACTCCGCATTTACTATATTGTAAAAATTTCAATTTACATCTTCCTTAGCGATTCCTCTTTAATAAATTTATTATTTTGCTTATTTTGTTAATTTTGCTTACCTTGCTTATAATTTGTTATTGCTTTGCTATTATTAATGTGTGTAATATCTAGAAATAATTGGTAATATGAAAGCCGAAATATTTGGTGTTCGATTAAGGTACAAAATTTTACTCGGTAGAAAATGCTTTTCCAAGAACTTTTCATTAAATGAAGACGGAGAATTCAGGAATGTATCCTAATAATGATGTACTAAATAAGATAAGAAACACTGACGCTGGTTTTCCTAATTTACTCCGTTATTTTGATGGAGAACTCACTATCAAATTTACTTACTCATCGCTATGAATTACTCCGCGAATTAACTCATCTCATGTGAAAAATTTAGCTCTAATCCTTTTACCGCAATAGAGAGATGACGGAAATGAGCTGTATATGGAAGCGAAAAGGGAGATAAGAAGATGAAGCAAGACACGCAAAAGACATCATCGCTCTTCCCAGACCTCAAAGATCCCAACGCCTTCGGCTTAAAACTCATACGACAACTCAGAATAGATTAAATCCCTCCGCTCTTCTGGAAAGATTGAGGAGACTGTTGGTCCTTTCTCCCGACGTTGGGTGCCGGTTAACCACTCTTTCGGATCTCTTCTTATCCTCCCAAAACATATTACTCTCTAGGAACCGAATTCGCTGCTCCTCTGAGATTTTGTCGACAGTGGGAGTTTCAGCTGTGATAAGTCTGCCGCAGAAGCAATAAACGATACAAATGCTGTGGTTTATTATTAATAATCTAAGGAGAAACCTACAGACATTCATCAAAATATATTCTATGTCATATTTATTATTTTTGCTATTAAAATTCTAGACTGCTGAATGAAGGGGTTCAGTTTTCAACAGTCACATAAAAAATCTAATTTACTATTTAGTATCGCTGTAATCTTTTAAATTAAAGTTTTTCCCCCTTGACACGGAATACCTTTGAGGGATATGGCCCAGGGAAAACGGGCAATGTGTTGTCATCGTACTGACTCCCACGCTGCAGTATTTGACTTTTCTAGACCTCTCGAACAAGCATTCGGGTAAGCTTCCCTATTTTCACACAATACTGGCTCAATATAAAGGCCACTAACAGAAATAGAACCGCTTTCACCGAAAGCTAACGCGTTACCCATTTAAAATAAGTTAAGATATTTAAAATTAAGTTCAATCTTAAAATTCATCTAAAATCTGCACCCTATAACTGATCAATAGGCGACTTGGAGGGTATCAAATAAGATGTTGATACCAAAATATTTTTCTAAAAGTGAAATTTGCACTGAGTAAAACATAACATACCTGAGTAAGTTTTCAACCAATAAGGCGTAATTCTACTTGTTGCGTCATCGAAAGGTACAGTTTAACCATTCACGTAATATCTATTTAAACTCGCATGTCCCTCGGTATGTAAACGTGACATTTTCATTTGGTGCTCAGATAAAAATTTCTCGAAGCTTATATATACGTTGTCACTCCAGTGGGATTCCTTATCATTCTCAGGATGACGTAAAGAATTTTCCAAAGAAAATAACCGGAAGTCTATTCATAAACAGAGTTTACCTCATTCAAGCCTCGTAAGATGAATATATAATGGAAGACCGTGGTTATTCTGGACAAACACCCTTGACAGAACCTCTTACAACAGGATCTTCTATGGGTATATCGACCATATGACTCCATTATGACAGAGCTGAAGTACTTCAGTACACATAGTTAACGCTGCCTAACATTTTGACGAAACGGCTTAGTCTACAAATAAGAAATGAGTCGAGAGAAACAAAATAAATATCGAAAAGCTATGAAATATGTTCACATAGGATGAAAAACGGGCCAGAGAGAATTTCCTTCCCATTTTGGCAATAGTTCACACGCATCCTCTCTTTAAAAAAACGAGCCCTCGGAATCTTCCTCAATCAGCTTTTACATTTGAGGAGGAAAACGACTGAGATATGAGGAAGAGAGGTCTCTCTTTCACCTCCGTCACTACAACTCTCTATGGGAGAGAGGCTACTAAATCAATCCCTTCGGAGCCTATTCATGCGGGAAGAAAGGACCTTTCCTCCATCTCTCTCTTCCTCACGTATAAAGACGTCGTTTGAGTGAGAGGTGCTCCCACACAGCACGAGCTTCGGCCCCTTCTCCATTCAATCCTTTAAACACCACTCCCAAACGTCAATCTCTATGTAGTCGGATGTCTCTTTGTTCCGAGATGAGCATCATTGCCTAGCAGCGTGTACACACGCAAGGAGATGGGCGGGCCATCTAGTCGAGATTGAGCCGCTTTCACTCGACCGTCTGGGGCTACCAATACGGTATCTGCGGGGAGGGACGGCTTGAAAGGGAGCGTGGGAGGAAGGGAATTGGTTGCATTGATCGCCTAATAAATAAACACTCGAAAACCTCGGAAACAGGTGAGGCGGAACCGAAGGTTGTAATTTCCGAACAAAAGGGTCAAAACGAATTGTTTCCGCCCATTTATTAGCTTCGAAGTGTGTTTTAGGCCGTAGATTCAATGAAAATAAAAGGGAGAAAAAATTTACTCCGTGTCTCATCAATATCAATCAATTCTCTTACAAAAAGAAAACAACTGTTAAGTAATAATCAACCTAAAAAGGATAAAAAAACATTTATCACATCGATCGATGAAAACGATAAAAAGGAACGATTTAAAAGGATCTCTAAAGGAGACATCTCTTGATATTGATAACGGTTCATCATAAATATTATCTAAATGGCTCACAGCTAGTTTTTCAAAGAAAATCACACTTTAGGGGAATAAATGTATTAGCAATAGAGTCACGATAATGCACACGAGAGAGTAGTGAACCGAAAACATTTTACGCTGAGAAGTATTAGTATTTTTATAAATATGTCCTGATGAATCTCACTTATCCTTTGCAGCCAGAATAAAATTCAGTAACTTCTTCAAATGCACTCGTTGTTACAAGCAATTCTCCCCTGAACTGCTAAGGTCGTTTTCCCAGTCCGAAATGAAACATGATAAAAAAATGAAATCGATCTTTCGATATTAATCGCTTAAATCCCTTCTGGAGTTATATTTTTTTATAAATTTATCATTGTGTGCTTTCGAGTTAATTTAGTTATTCGTGTTTATTTCTATCTCATAACTGAAAGGAAAACAATCGCCCAACTAAATTTTTTATCATTAAATAAATATTAAAATTTAAGGGCTATTTATATAAGTAGAGCTACTTAGATAATTATGAGATAACTTGCTGTGTATAACTGAGAAATAGTTCATTAGGCTTCTTTTAGTTTTGCCGTGGAACATGTTTCATGGGTAGCAAAGGCTCCATTTTTAATAAGAGAACTTTCACTTGCCCAAAGCTACATGTAAGCGCGCACAAAAGTAAACGATACAGAACTGCGGAGGAAAATGTAGCGCGCAGTTGAGGGCAAAAGAAAGTCGAAAAGTTCTCTCTTACTCTCTATGAAGAGGGTGAATGGAAAGAGGCAGTAAATCATGAACCTTTCCTTGACACAATAGGCTAAATAATAGAAATGAAAAAGAATGATGCTAGATTTTTCTCGTCTCAAAGGGAATGGAAAGAGAGCCTTTGGAAAGGGGATCTGTTACATCTCTACATAGCCCAAAGAACTTGGAAAGAAAAAGTTAAAACCTCATCAGATCAAGCGCTGTGTTTTCGATTGCCGATTGAGGCTCATCACTAGAGTAATTGAATTGAAGGAGAAATTTTGAAGGAGGCAATTTACAAGACGCTTTTCATCAAAATATGCTATACGTAGGGAAAACTGAAATATAAATAAGCAGATAAATAAATACATTTTAAGTAAATTGGCATCCTTCATTCGGATTAAAAATCAATTTAGAGATGAATTTAATTGATATAGAATAAAGTAAACGGTGCAGTATTATTTTAAGTACAATCTATATTGAAAATATTTCAAAAATTCCCGGTAATTGTTACCAAGAGAGATAAAAATATTCCTTTAGGCACCATACCATATTAGATTTTTCATTTCCAATAAAGCTTCTTAAATAGTAAAGAAATAGAAAGAGCAGCCTTCCTTTCGACTATTTTTTGTATATTAACACAATGGATGGATCATTTACATATTATACTATAATATACAAATCTTTACATAAAGTATATAACATTCATTATTTATCATGGACAAATATTTATGTGGCATTCATATGGAAAAATTAAATATGAAGAATTAGATAAATACTTTAATCATTACCTAGGGAAATTTAGCGACTTACTAGATTTAAAAACTTCATCAAAATAAAAGAGTCACATGCCTTGATAGTCTATCGGACTTCCTTGGACACTTAAAAAATGTATGCCACCAATAAAATTGCGAAAGATATTATTCACATTTTCTGTTTATAGGTATGCGTTAATAATAAAACCATTCATAAAATCATTCCTAAGGAAAAACAAATATTCACAACGACTCCCATATCTCAGCTTCCCAAATAATCCCAAATAACCCGCGAAATAAATTATCACGAGTACGCCACGGACGAATGGAGAATCAGATAGACAATGACTTCATTAAACGCCATTATTTTCTGCGCTTCTGGCAAAGGCATAATAAACCAGGTTAAACAAGCAGCCACGAAAGGCCTAGACGGAAAAACGGGAGCAAGACAAACACAGTTGAATTTTGTAGAAAGGGCGGTTTTTGGTGTGGAGCAAGCGATGCTGGAGGAACGGCGCCATCTGAGAGACCTCGCGCTTTATAAATCATCATCTTCCTCCTTTGTGATATTAATGCAACGAGGGTCCTCACCGTATCTCAGCCGCCTCTCCTTTTGTACTACCAACCAAAACCATCCTTCCAGACATTCCACGTTGACTCCTGAAAGAACGCACGAGGAACCACCCGCCGTCCGAAGGTGTTGTCTTTCGACATCATTCCGGAGGAAGAATACCTTTGCGCTTCCACAAAGAAGAGAGAATGACCGAACACGGTCAACACGACGGAGGGAAAAAAATCGAGGGTGGAATTTCCGCGGCTAAAGTGATCCATTTTCTCGAGTCATTGACGGGGTCCTCTTTCGTATTGAGAAACAAACAAAGGAAGAGACTTACTTCCAATAGACTCATGCGCGTGTGTGAGAAGTAGCGTGTGTACACGAGAATGTTGAATCTAAACCGCAAGGGTTTGGTTAAGAAGCAAAGATGCTTATGGAACATGTTATCAGGTACAGGAATAACACATCAGTAGTGCGTAAATTTATTTTTCAAATTCCTTTCGCATGTTCGGTATGAATTGTGTGTGGTGAAGATGAGACTTGCAGATTTGTGGCCTTCATAAGATGCCGTCAGAGCATTAATCAGGGTAATGGAATGATTCAAGATATTATCAGTACCCTTTGACAATGAAAAGATACTACTTTGAATCGATGCTAAATTGTAACTTGAGTTGACAAATTTATTCTATCACATTAAAAATTGTTGTTTGAATATGAGATTCTTCTTTAGGGATTTCTTCAAATGTTCCAAGATTTCATTACATATGATTGAAACGGATCTCAATCTCAATAACGTTTACCTTAATTTTCAAACAAATGGAATGTTCATACAAATGATGCTACGATCCGCTAAAAACCTTATTAACCGTGGTGAAAAAATATTTCTCTTAAAATATCTTTTCTTTCTCCATTTCGTAGCTAAACCCCAAATTATTATTACTGTCCAAAAATCAGTCATCGTTGAAATTTTCACCGATTTGTTTTGTTGAATTTTCAAAGATATTCTTTCCTTCTTTAAGGTATTTTTAAAAAATATAGACTTAATCAACGTGGAAAAACACATCTCCATATAAAATTAACCGAAACATTTTGAATACCATTACTAAAAAACATCAAAGATACGTTACATATTCAACAGAAACTCCAATTCTAGGAAATGTTTCGCCGACTCTTTGACGATCTCCAGATGAAATAAAAGTATAAACAAACGAAATAATTATCGTTAATAAACTCCGAAAATAAAAGATTAAAAATTCAGTTGGTCTATGAAAGGGAATGGAAAAAGAATTCTGTGAAACAACGATAAATATTATTGATTAAAGACGTGTGGCAGATAAAGGTAAGCAGTGCATGTGGAATCATTATCTTTTTCCTCGTCTCCTGGCCTGAAATCCCGTCCTTGGGATCCATCGCCCACACAACCTCTCGCCACATCATCCCGCCGTGGGATCATATTCCATTTCCCAAACCCCCATTTGCACACGAAACCCTTCTCTGGGGTTTGATGGAGCGATTCGCGAGAAGCGCTTTCAAAAGCTCGAACACAATGGAGGATGTGACTGCGTTATGCTTCTCCAAACGTGAGAAGAGACACAAGACGAGAGCGAAAAGGGATTGGGGAAGAAGGAGATAAGACGAGGGGAATGATGGTCTTGCAGAAAATACGCAGGAAAAGGGGAAGGGAATTTCGGAAACGGAGGAAAGATATAGGATAGGAAACAGCCGCTGTAAATGGAGAGAATCGACGAAGAAATATGGAGGAAAGGAAAAGAACTAGTCAAAGAGTGCTTCGCAGAGATTTTAACGAACGAATCTAATTTGTCAACTATGGTATGAGGCAAACATGGTGGATGCTTACGTTTTCTGCATAAAAACTCAAGCTGCAGGGGAAAGGTTTTGACGTCTCTTTTCACTTTCTTTGTCTTATAAAAGGAGGGCGTACAGAGAATAAACTGTTTCCCTAAAAGATTGGTCTTTCTTCTTCAAAAATGGAGTGGAACTCCCCAATTTAAATTGAGTAATCTCGATATAACTTTGTCTTTTCATGTACAATGGAATGCAAAGCCCCACTAATCGTTAGTGAAAGCCACAAATAATTAAAATATTTTGTTAATCAACTAAATTCTAACAAATTAATAACAGAGGCTTAATTTGTATTAAATTAACAATTTTAATTGGGACTCGGTCCATGCATAGACTGAAATATTTTCATTTGATAAATTACTTCTATTGATCCAGGTAGTGAAGTTTTATTTTTAACAAGATTTTATGGTATGTTTTCATTGTGCAGATGCAGATTTATATTTTATAACCATCATTATTGTGTTCATTGTTTATACAAGGAAGAACTATAAAATGAAACTAACACTGAGAACAAAACACTACTTACAAGGGACGTATTAAATTATCAAAAATAAATTATGCTCACGTTTCGTTTCTTCGTAAGGTTCATTCCTAATCTCTAATCAGGAAATGGCATCGGAAGATGGAAATGTCTGGGCAAATTACGTAGATAATGGGAAACCCCTTAAGTCTCCAGAATGCCTCAGTTATGCAGCTTCCAATGGCAACAACAAAAGAAATCTTAATAAACTAAAATATCAGCTTTCACTTGAGAGAGTAATTGAAACTGATATCAATTTTCGTAATCCCGCTTAACATGGCGGCAGGCGTAAAATATTAAGGCAATAAATGCCTGGAAGGAAGCCTTATTTACACTTCCCGCATTCATATCCAGCGATCTCCTCTCTCACGTACACCAAAGCGACTTTAGTCCCTCTCTCTGTCTCCAACTCTTTAATACTCTAATACCACTGCTCACTCCTCTACACAAACAGAGCTCCTCCTCTATCGCCGCTTTCCTATTTACTCTGCACTCTCCATTCCATCCATTTATATCCACCTCTCTCCCATAAACTCTCGCTTGTTTCCCACATTCCTATCGAATCCTTACTCACCCTCAAAAATCTGATTCTCAAATTTCACTCGTTTTTGGATTTTTCAACATTCAATTTATATCACGAAGATAAATTGCAGGAATTATGCTGAAATAATTTTCAGAATGAATGTGGAGGACTAGAACAGCTCGATCCCTTGATTCAAAGCAGTGATAACTAATAAATCTGTGCTCAAAAATGACGCCTCATTCGCAACTAGAGACAATATGTTCCTGAGAATCCTTACGACAGACTTACCAGCTACACAGTAGTGTGGTGAATGTTTTACCTTAAGCATTATGAAATATGGTCGATGATCAATCAAAACATTAACTTACGAACATTTTAGGATAAGGGAAGGGTGAAGTACGTACTTTTCAGTAGGAGTGCGTCTTAAAACCGAATAAATATACAAGTAAAAATAGTGACATGAGTGGGACCAGGAGGATTGCAGTGTGAATTCAGTGAATCATTCATGTCGCTATTTTTCACTTCTTTTATCTCTTCGAAATTTTTTATTTAATTCGAAACTCTCCAGCTAGCCTCTGGAATTTAACGGTAAACGAATTATAATGTTATACAATGGTTGCTTTCTTAAAACTTAATTATTATTATTATTAAATGATCATTAATTATCCGCTCTCATTATCTATTTTTAGGAAATCTGTACTTTTTATGAATGTTTGTTCGAGATTTATTTTCAAGTAATTAATCTATTTATTGAAATATAAGTGAGTGTTCATTGAAATTTACAGCCTGACCTTCAAGGTAGTTTCTCTTAATAATTGTGAACAATAAAATCTTACTCCAAGAACCCTCCATGCAATTCTGCTTCTTTATTCTTCATTCCATTTTCTACCCCCGTCATTAGACCTCCATCTTTATTCCCCAAAATAATCTCCTTTTGCACAATTCCTCTTCTTCAATCAATCCGTATTATTAGAACCTAATAATAAAGAAAGAGAAAAATCGATAAATCGTCGAAACCGATGATCCCCTACTTCAACCTCTCTCCAAATCACCTTTTTCTCTTCATCTTAACACATGCTAACATCGACTCCCATTCAATTCCTCCTAATTAGCTCCATCCGCGTCTTTGTGCTCTTCTTCCTTTCATCTCTTCCCTTCCTTAATCTCCCTTTCTGCGCTCATCTTCCTACGCTCAAAGCATCCTCCTTATTTCGTATCCCTTCCATCCCCTCTTATCTCCAACACAGTTGCCATGGCGATCCATCCTTACCTCCCCTTCTTTTGTCCGGGGAAACTGCCAAATTGCGTGGCTACCGCCACCGTCCTCCCGTTCGTGACGCGGAGCAATAGCCGCCGTAATTACGCCACCGGAGCGGTAAACAAAGGGAATGACATGGGAAAGTGGTGTAGGTGGGCGCCTCTACTTATTCCTTTTGATAAACATCCGTTTTTTCCCGTTCGAATCCTTTACGTGCGGAGCTCCGAGTGGGAACCTGCTCAGGTGAAGTGGGCGTTGTTTCCGCGGGATTTTCCCGGAAAAAAATGCGTGAAAAGCTTAAAGATGGTAGCTGGGCCGAGATTTATGAAAGCGGTTGTTCGGATGATTGCATGACCGTGAGAGCGAGTGCGTGAAGGCGCGAAAGGATAAAAAAGACGTAAAAGCATTGTGGAAGGGGAGGACGGGTAAAATCGTGTTAAATTGAAGAGAAGGGGTGAATTCCTCAAGAGTTTGGTAGGACAGGTTGGAGGAATGGGTTTGGAAATGTTTTTGCTTCAGCTAAGTCGATGGAAGTATTAGAGAAGCGGTATTTTGGTGAAAGATGGAAATGACGAGGAAAAATGTGGAGGGGACCTTTTAATTTTTCATACCGAAAATATTTCCTATCGATCAGAATTTTAAATGATGTTTGAGGAGTATTTGTAGAGAAACTTAGGCATTAAGTAAAATAAGAATATTTTATGCGAGTTGACATAACGATCAGCATTTATAAATTATTAAAAACATTATTTAATACATCTACTATAGTGAGTTCGAGCAAAATGAGCGATTATCTTCATTCAAGAAAAAGTAAAAACAATATGAACATAATTATATGTTTATTATAATGAGTATAGCAATTGGGTATAAGCCTTGTTTGACTTCGATTTTACGAAAATTACGTATTTGCAAGTCAAGTAAAGAAAAATCAAATGCAATAAAATTCAGTCATTTAGCATCCGTAGTGATATAAACAGTTGTAAAAGCATATAAATATGATAGTAAAACAGAAGAGTAGAATTGTCTGTATCTTTTTTTTTCTAAGGACGTAACTTAAATCGGTTAATTTAATGATACTGCCGCAGCACATTATTCAAATCCGCGTGATGAAAGGTTTATCATTCGAGAGAAAAATGAAAATGTTGAGCCATTATTTTCGGTATGTTAATTACAAGCTAAATGAACAAGAGGAATTATTTAATTTCGAGGCACTCAAAGAAGATAATTCGATGAATAGCCTTTCAACCGCCGATCGCACGCTCCAAAATTTACGAGCAACAGATGAATAAATCCAAACGGGGAATCAACAATAATCTCGCGAGACACGATCTCGAAATCCTTTCTCCTTTGCTCGAAAATGATTTATTTCCGAAACAAACGTCCGCTCCTGCCGCGGTTACTGCCTCTGCCATCACTCTACATGACGGGCTCATACATAACACACACACGCACCTGAGGCTGTTATCATCTCATCAACAGTTTACACAACATCCCGACTAACGCTCAAAAGCCGTAGTCGCACGCAAAGAGAGAAAGGGTCCGTGGGAAATAGAGAAAGCAAAGCAAGCTAGACACGAGATGGATAAATGGCAATACAAGTGGTCAGGGGCTTTGAAAAGAGCTATTCCTTAGGCCTTCGCTTTGAAGTGGAATATTGAGGTACGGAGTGGGGGATTATTGGAGAAGAAAGGTGTATTCCTCACGGGACGGTCGCTTAGGCAGCCAAACAGCGTGGGAGAGGGCCGCAGTAGTATAGTGGGGGAGCCTCGTGATTCTTGAGGGCTCAATCGGGTATTTGCCACCATGGCAACTCCCACCCCTTCCTCATCCGATGATTTATGCCTCCTAGACTTAGGAGGGGGTTACCTTTGAAGGGGTCAGAGTGGAGAAGGGGAAGATTTGGGTAGAATGGGAAATAGGAGTTTGTATCTGATGAGTAAAGGTGGGTGGAAATGAAAATAGGGAGATGGATTCTCGGGCAAGAACGGGACATTTGGAATTACCCATGAAGCTGAGGTCGAGGGAAGCTAATGACGAGGGCTATCATTAATACGTCCGGTGGTTTCAGTTGTAGGCACATGATAAATGCACGACTCTCACAAGAGTACACACTGCCTCCATTTCTCCTCTCAACTATCCTTTACATTCTCAGTTTTCGTTGCCCTCGTTGTCCCCTTTCATCTCCATATGTTCGCTGTTTGCAGATTCCTTTCTTTCCTATACAAACCTCCGCTTTGTGATCGATTTGAGCTATGTTTTCCGAGGATCAGACTCTAAAACGACGAAATAAATCGAGAATCGAATTAAACTGACATGGCATGAATTCCTAGCCTTTAATGTTCATCATACATACAGGAATCAACCGCGAAATCGGAATATTATACACTGAAAAATCTAACGCCCACTCTAAATTAATACTTATGATTATTATGCTTCATAATTAATTACTATCACAACAAGTTTTTTTTGCGAAACGAGTTAATGTAATTTCTATCATTTAATCCCAATAATATGGACATAAGCATAAATCAGAGTTGGGGAACATTTTTCCATCCGAAAATCACATTTAGTATTCGGTCTAATAATAATGACTTCATGTAAATCTATCAGGCCGCTCACGCTCTGCATGTTACCTGTACTAAAATAGTCAAAATCGACCTTTATATGAGAAAACAAATTCTCCTGATGATGAAACTGAGAGAGAACAGTTTCAACTGCAATTTGACTTACCGTCATTAGCAATGAGAACAATGAAAAAATGTTTAAGGGTGTGCGATCATATAATCTATATATTTTACAAACTTTTTGATGAAAAATGAAAAAAAACAGCGTACGATTAAGTTAAATTTAAGAAAAAGTGGCAGGAAATAAATAATTTAACACGAAATAGGGCTGTATTCATAAATTTATCATACGCATCATTCTTTTCGCTGTTCTAATTTATAAAACGTATTTAGAAAGAAATGGTGAAAATATATAATATTGTAAAAGAACTTTCAAGTCTCCGTGCCTCTTAAAATACGAATGCGAGCACTTCAGTGGGAACTTAGAGAATATTGCAGATTAAAACGAAATCTGGATTAAGTAATATTTTATTTTTTGGATAAAGAGGTCAAATGGCCAAATTTGAGGGGAGCGCAAATTGAAGTAGGAAAATCTACTGAATATCAGGAAATATTGAAGATTAAAGGAGATTATAATGGAGGCCCAAGATGGATGGTTATTTTTATGATGCAGATTCCAGGAGAATCTCATAAGCGTTGGTAAAAATAATTGGATGAGATTTTGGTACTCTAAATTTTCTTTCCAACTTCTAATTTCACGAACATGCTCTACGAAAATACGATGAAAGTATTTACTTTACGTAATTCTCTAACCTCTCATATATTCTGAAAATGTAAAGAGGGATTTCAAATAGTAAGTGCAAAGTTAGTTTAATTTATAATTCTTACTTTACATACGTTATAAAATTTCCGAGACTAAGAGACAAAAGCCTATACTAACTATAGTCAAATCTAGTAATAATTCGTTCTTTTGATTCACTGAAAGGTGTTCAGATATTTTTATCAAAAACATTACAATGGAAATATGCAGCATTCTCATAACCTCAAATTAGTAGCAGGATGCTATTGTAATATTTATACCAACTGGATGGATGGAGTGATAATCGGATTATGGAATCAAGATATAGTTCTTATTTTATAATACAAGGCATTCGACCAGTTAAGTCGAAAAAAGAAAGAAAAACCTTAAGCAAAGATATTGATAAGTTTGCAGGAAGAATAATTTTATAAATGTGGGTGTGTGTGTAAAAATTCGAATCTCAGCGACCCGGTAACATTTCGGTTAACACGTGCACCAATATTTACTTGCCTTGATTTGTGTGCAAGCGGATATATTAAAACGGAAAAAGAAAAAATCCTCGCGATTAAATTGCGAGATGCATACGAAAAAGGTGGATAATGACAGAGCGAGATGGCTTTAACAAGGAGGAATCGGAAATGCCTTATATAGTCTTGATGTTCGCGTTTTTATAGGTTCGCACGGTATAATGGCTATCTAGGGGAATTGAAGGACGCATTTAAAATGAATAAGTAGCGGAAGAGTCATTACAAGCCTTATATTTGCTGCAAGAGCTATGTTACTCTAGAGAATCAAAGAGCCCAACTTTTTGTGGAGAAAAAGTAATATAGAAGACTTTGTTAAGAGAGATATTTACATGAGTTAAATTGAGTCGAATTGTAGTAAAATTTTCACATCGTACACAAAAAATATGAGATGTGAATTTCGTCAAAGTTTATGTGAATGATTCTCACTAGAGGTAGATCCTTAGAGATCATTTTCAAGCTATGATGAACCGTAACATAGATATAAAAAGCTTATTTTTGCTATCTCTGAATTCCTGATTTTAATTAATTAATATTGTTTGTGATGAGATTTAATGTTGTTTGTGATATAATTAATAATCGTTGAGTATAATTTTGGTATTGGTAAAACTAAGAGCTACACTTTTAAAACATTTTATTCTATTAATTTAAATGTACGACTTCCCTCTAGAATAACATTTTTTATTAGACAAGATTACTCGTAGTAAAATTCTCTACCTTTTAACACGTTTAATCCCCAACTTGTTCCTAAGACATTAAAATTTTAGCAAAAGCATTCCGTGAAATCATCAATTCCAAAATCCGAGGGAATGTTAATTCCTTGGAAAAGGATTACCTCATTTTCCATCGAGAGACAGAATAAAGGAGAGAGAGTGAAAGAAAATGAATAGAAAGAAGGTGAGGCATGAGAAAACTTTAAAGGACTCCATCCTCAAGCATGAAAATCATTTCTCCTAGCTTTTATTTCTTTGTCCATTTCCACGCACTCTATTTTGCGCCTCTCGTCTGGGACGCAATGCTATCTACTAGAATATTCCACTCACGTTCCGCCACTATATCATATTTCATGATCCTCGCACGAACGACCTACAGATATTACACAGTTACACAATTCTCGTGGCGTAGCATATTCATAGTGAATGATATTATAGCGAGAGCGTAGCAAAGGTTGACAGGAATTATTGCGTGAAAACGTAGATGGTCGTGCTTTGTCGCACTGCTTCGAATAAAAGTCTTTCCACCCGCCATTATCTTCTTGGTGCAAAACAGACATAAATTTAAAGACATCATAAAAAAACAGCAATGATATTGCTTTACTGAAGTCCTTAAATTCTCCTTTAAATCTTAGAGTACGTAGAATCTTTTCAAAGATATTGATTATTTTATGATCTAGTTACGAACTTTTCTATAAAAAACCAAGCTTGAAATTTGTTAAACTGCATCTATGGAAAACTAAAACTGATGAACGACCAATTTCTTGGAAATTACTGAATCCATAGCAATGGTATACAAAAGTGCTGACCAAAATTTAACTGCATGTCAAACGCCCAAAGCGTAGAGCAAAAACTTCTAACTGAAGAGCTGAAATCGAATTTCAATAGAATTGACATTTCAATAAGAAAGTGAAGAGGAAAATTAATCTTTTTTAATTGTTAGAATTCTTGTCTATTACACAACACCTGTAGATCTATTATATTCTGTGTAACTGTATTAATCGTTTTTGCAGCGTTATCATAATGGCGGAGGTAACCACAGTTCAGCACCCACGCCCTAGGTTTCCAGCTCGTTCTGTTGGAAATAAATTGTTTGTCACGTTCACCTCATTCTTTGTACTCTTGGTTCATATTCTCAAATGAGCATCTAATCAAATATCTGATGGAAATATGTAAGTCGTATATGAGTGAGTGTGACTGAGCGGAATCACTGCGTAGAATATTGCAAGGAATAGGAATAGACATTTGCTCTCCATCCTTATTGCAATCACTACTTGTCTCACAGGCATTACTCTCCTTGACTTCTAAGAGAATGGAATCATTCAACACGAAGAGATATGAGATACTATCACATGCACAAATCACCTTCCATATGTAAAGACAGCAAGAAAATGTAGGTGGAGAATAATTCGAGAATAATTGATAAGATTCCATGATTAAAATTTTTGTTGAAAATGCGAAGTACTTTTTAATTTATTACTCAGCGATGACAGTTGACGTTTAATGGAGAAGCACTAATCTACTAGGCCGATTAAAAATATTAACTTGGAGCTGAACCTCGAATACCGACCAAAGAACAAGAAATCCCTCTTGTGACATCCGTAACTTTTTTCCAGATCCAGCACGTCTGGCATGCAGATTACGGCGCGGAAAGTAAATGACGTCCTTCGTTGGGCGTCTCGTTCCGAGTAAATGGCTATAGGCAGTCGGAGAGAAATGAGCATCAGAGGGTCTCCTATTCTAGTGAATGAAACGGCTGTGCGGCGATGAAGAGTTGAAGGAAAGGCGGAGGATAGCGCTCGCGGAAAAAGTGAAGAAACGCAGTGGAAGGAGTATTAGGGAAAGGTAGGATACAGAGAGAGAGAGAGGAAAGGGAGGGAAGAAAGATGAAGTGGGAAAGAGGGAGAGAGAAAAGGGGTTAAGTTAAAGTAGTGGGAGGGCGCAAATCACGACGGATTCAATTTGAATGTTAAACTGGGGTCCGAATTTAATTCTGAGTCGGAGGAGACGAATGAAAAGGTCGACTCACGTAAAAGCGATGAGAGAGAAGGGAAAGGAACCCGTCGACGGGAGAAAGAAAGAAATATGGAGGATCGTTTGATGGCCGTAATTGGAGCATATACACAGACGGAGAAATTTCGGACGCAAAGATGACTGGAGAAGAAAAAGGAGCGGATAAAAATAATGATAGGCTTTACAAAGAAGGCCATGATCTAAGTGCCTTTTAGTGACGGATAGGGCTGCAAATGAGTGGAAATAAAATACATGATGACATATGATAGACTCTGTTGTATGTGGAAAAGGAGAATGTAGAAATGTCTACAATTCATGTATTTTTGAAACTCAAGAAATATCACATCTATGAATGATTCTGAAAATTAATTTCTATCCACCAAAACATACCTACCAAACCCACAGCTATGAGTAACAGAAATAACCGTAAGCATACTTAAAATAATTCACTAATCAATATAAAGATTCTAAAAAAACTTAACTTATCAATGTAGCCTCTATATTAAAGTTCAAATATCTCTAATTCATGGTGCCTTTCCAAAAATGTGCAGGCAGTTATGAACTGAAAAGACAGAATATTTCTGGCTATGTGAACTTACCATTCACATAAAGTTGATGTATTAGAGGATTGCCCGGAAGAGTGAAGTTCTTTATATTTATATAAAAAACGAGTTTTGCAAATATTTCAAACTGCTCCAAGTTATATTCAATCTATCTATATATTATTTTAAAACATGCTTTTTTGGTGATCGGGACTTTTCTCCCTTATTACTCCATCAATATATATTAATGAATGACCGTTTGATGGCAAAAGTTGTCAGGTTCCTGCGAAAAATAGTCAGACAAATCAAAAATGCACCATTTGTTAAACAAATTGAAATAATATTTTAATCATCTCATTTTTTACTGGACGAAAAAAGGCCCGGGTTGCTATATACAGATTCAATTTGTTTACTTAGTGACGAGTGTAAACAAATTTTTAAATCGGATAATGCATCTATTCTCGGACATAAAATGATTCGCAATTAACATTACAGTCTCCATGAACGAAAACTTCGACGTCGTACGCAACCATAACAGTTGAATAAGCAAGCCACATTGCATCTTGCGGGAGCAGAACGACAGCCAAAGAAACATGAACATTGCCGAATATGAAAGTTTGCGTCACGGTTTTATCATGTGGTATGTTTGAATAATTTTGCATCATATTACTTCCCGGTTTCGTATGTTGCAAATTTTCTATATATCTAAACCTGATATCAAATGATTTTTATTGTTTATATTTCACTCATTGAATAGATAATATTCAACATTTAATCATATTTCTGAGCAAAGAAAAGGATGTCCTGCGATTTCAGAAAACTCACCAGCATGTAGTACAAGCTTGACGAAAGCCTTTTATTCCCAATCGCTATCTCCGAAGCACAAAAATGTATTATTTTGTCACATTAACGATGTTAGAGACTTTCATAGCGGGGAGAATGCTATGCGCTTTGACAATGTAACACAATGTATTCGTATGAAAGTGTGACATTTAGCTTCCCCTCTAGCTCTCCTCTCCCAGATCAGATCACTGCAGACGAGTAGTAGTAATTTCATGTATGAAGAGAAGAAGATAGAAAATAAATAAATAACGTGGATTCAGAAGGTATGTTTCGTTCTTTTATCTTGGTTATTTAAGTGACACTTCATTGCCGGTATAAAAGGAAGTGGTTTTTATAACGACAGATTTAGGTAAAGCTGGCAGTGATATTTTGTATCTTTACCATAATTCATTTAGTCATAAATGCATTGAGTGAATTGAGGTATTCGGTGTAGGATAAGATACATGTATCGTTATAGTGATGACGCGCACCATTCGTGATTATACTACTATAAGAAAATTTTTAAAACATTTATACTATCACGTTCTCTGATATAATAGGGATTTTTGTTTGGGTTCATATGGTATGGCGTTAGAAAACGCAAGATATTTTATTTGGCTATTGAGTTTTGTTGCTGGATGTGCAGAAGGCGATATCCATCGCTACAATTGAGGTATATCGAAACAGACGCTGATAAAGAATATGAAGGTGTGTATTTTTAGGTATGTTTTAGTTTTTGTGTATTTGTTTGTAAAGATTAGTGTTTGTTGAAGTGTATTTATTAAAATTGTTTACTTAGTGACGAGTGTAAACAAGTTTTATAATCGGATAACATTCTCGGTCATAAATTGATTGAAGCAGTGTTAGTAAGTAATATTATAGTCTCCATGAACGAAGACCTCGATGTCGTACACATCCACAGCAGTTTAATAAGCAAACCACATTGCATCTTACGGGAGCAGAACGACGGCCAAAGAAACATGAACATTGCCGAATATGAAAGTTTGCGTCACGGTTTTATCGTGTGGTATGTTTGAACAATTTTCCATCATATTACTTCCCGGTAGTTTTAATTTAAGATCGACCATATTACAATTAGATTTTGGAGTATTCATAGAATAATTAGAGATTTTAATTACGAGTCATGCGATCAAAATAATTAGGTCGTTTTCCGAGTATTCAAATTTATTTTGGTGAAACTTTCGTCTGTTGAAAATTTTCTATATACCCTATCAAATGATTTTTAGTGTTTATATTTTACTCACAGAATAAATAATATACAAAATTTATTCATATCTAAGAGTAAATAATAGGATATCATTCCTGCGATTCAAGAAAACTCACCTCTATGGAATACAAGCGTAACGAAAGCCCAAGCTTGCATTTCCATTCGCTATGCCCGGAGTACAAAAAGATGCTCAACCAATTTAATAGTATGAGTAGTAGTAGACGTAAGAGTAGTATTTTAAAATCTAAGTTTTGTGAATGGGTTAAAATACCATGATTGACTACAATATTTGTGTGAGAGACATTAAAAAAATGCGGGCAATGGGTTGCTATATACAGATTCAATTTGTTTACTTAGTGACGAGTGTAAACAAATTTTTAAATCGGATAATGCATCTATTCTCGGACATAAAATGATTCGCAATTAACATTACAGTCTCCATCAACGAAAACTTCGACGTCGTACGCAACCATAACAGTTGAATAAGCAAGCCACATTGCATCTTGCGGGGCAGAACGACAGCCAAAGAAACATGAACATTGCCGAATATGAAAGTTTGCGTCACGGTTTTATCATGTGTTATCATATGTTTTAGTTTTTGTGTATTTGTTTGTAAAGATTAGTGTTTGTTGAAGTGTATTTGGGTGGGAAATTGAGTATCAGTGTCGTCTGCGAAAATTTCGCACGGGGCAACTAGTGTTTCATATTTCACAGTTTCATTAATCATGAGTGCATAAAATTCATTAAAGATAAAGTAACTATTTCAGTGCTTCTATGCAGTCACCTAATTTCTAATTCAATTTTCAGCAATGACAATTAAAAATAAAAATTGTACGACATCGGAGTGCGTAAAAGTTGAAGATAATATAGGAGTGATTTCTACTTCGCAAATAATGAATAGTTATACTCGAGAAAACAAATATAATTAGAGATTTATAGCAATGAAATAGTAAGATTAAATCACTAAAAACATAGGATACCGTAATAGTTTCTGCGGTGGGCATAAAATGCTTACTGGAATATGCAATGCTCAGAAAGAGCATTTGAAAGTCAAAAAGTTGGTGAATAGGAAATCTTGAGGGAGAAAGGGGAGAAAAATCATAAGGAAAGTCGAGAGGGAGAGCTTGAAAAAAATGAAAAAGCCGAAGGAATTAGTGAAATATGAAGAGGGGGAGATATGAGAAGTGCATGAGATGGATGGAAAGCAGGAGTTAGAGGAAGCATTTCAAGAAGGAGAAAGAGGGTAAATATGTTAAGATCTGCTCCGGAACTCAATTCAAAGTGCTTGCTAACAGGCCGCAGATCTAGGGACTGAGGGAGGGGTTCCTGCACACCTTGTCCCAAGAGAGAATGTTTTCCTCCTTCCCTCTGACCCTCCTCACTTCACCACTCTCATAATATCCACGATTCCTTCCGTCCCTAGGAATTTTTCCGCCATCCGCCCTTCATCTGCATACTCAGCGGCCGATTATGAAATCAAGCGCCACCTCCACACTTCTCTCCCTTTCATCAACCACTTCACAGCGAGAATTATGTGTACCTCGCTACCAAGAGGAATTAAGTCATAGTATCAGTATGCATAATTAAGTTTATTGGATGTATCACTATCAGATTAGCTTTAAATGATCTGTTGAAGCTCTCATCTCCTTCCTGCATTGGAAATAATTAGATTCAATCTTCCCGAATTGAAATTTCGAAATGAATAGGTACTACTAAGAATTGGGTTTAAATTATTTCAACTCTTGTAGTAATATTTTAGGAGTAGCTCTAATTAATCGTTAGGGACAACTCATTCCTGTATTACCTCAAAAAATAATATACATTGAATACTTTACCTAATTATACTCGATCAGTTCCATTTACAACAGTCGTAATGCTTTGTCAGTTCTTTGAATTAGGGATACTAGGAGATACATAAATGAAATAGTTATCAATTGAAAATTACTCAATATAGGTAGGTTAACTCTTAGTATTTAGTATTAAAAGAAAATTTTCGTATTTCAGATAGATTCTGAAACTACCAAGGTAGATACAGAAGTTTGTAATTAAAATAATTGTAAAATAAGACGATAAAGGTTAATATGGCTAATTTTTCCAAAATATTAAGAATGAATTTCACAATATCTTAGTAAACAGTTTCTTTCGTTGAAGGATACATAAGAGCAGAATCAGATAATAAATAAGATTTCACAAGGTACCCTTCCGCTAACTTACGAAAACGACATGACGAAGCAAAACGTTCTTGCTGAGAGTCAACTAGGTAAACTAAATAATGTATGATGTCGGTTTTTAACGGACAACAAATTGTACTAAAAATTTCGCAGCATGTTTTCTATACTCTCGCCTCTTAAACTAATGGCATAAATTAAACTGAAGGCAAAAATTAAAAATGCAAAACTTTTGTAAAACCATAACTGCCGATGTGTCATTATTTCGGAGCAGTTGCGTGATAAGATGAAGTCTATGGGACAGAATTCAGTTCCTATATTAAACAAAAATAATGTGACTCTATTGATAATAGTACATTTACATAAATAATAAATAATATAAAAGTAAGTAATAAATTAATATGAGTTCCCCAAAATCAAAAAGTGCAGTCCATTTTTGGGAGTATTTTCCTGTCCTTTAAAGCGGCTGATTTTTATTGGTAAAAATACCAAGGAGTCAATTACGAACAGTGAGTACCTTAACTATAAACTCATCAGTATATTGATCTTTATACATCTTGCATCAGTCTGTGATAAAGTGAAATTTTTCTCAAAAGAGTTCCAACAAGCAAGCGCTGACTCTCACCAATAAAGGTCCTCAGTTTCCAAATTCCCGACAATATAACCGTTGAGCACCTGAACCATAGGACCATGAGATCCAAGTCAATACAAACTAAGCTAATTATTAGCAAACTCCGTCCACGAGAGAACTTTGCCTCCCAATCCACGTTACAAGTTACAAGACACGAAACAATAGACGTTCAGGACTTCGCTAACAAACTCCGAAGCTAATTGCCCTCCGCTCAAACTGGCCAATACGGCCAATCCTCTTCGGCACCACCTTATCTTCAGCACGAGGGAGGAAAAAAGACTTAATTTCTGTGAAACGACGTTGTCAATTCATTTCCATTAAGACCATAAAGATTACTCCCTTCCAAAAGCACCGTTATTCCTACTTTTCCCTCTTTTTATTCCATGGACCCGCCCAGTTGGACCCCGGAGGCAAGATTCGCCCCTCTACTTCCTCCCCTCTCGTCCCGTGGGTCGGATTATGCAAAACCACGTTGATGGTAGCCATTAAGATTGTGGGAAATGTTTATGTGCACCTTACACCAGATGGCACGCAACTGTTTTACCTAATCCATATTTACATGGGCGCCCTCCCACAGCCATCTCTTGACCTCCTCCCTTATCCCTTTCGCTTCCGCCCAACGCAATGCGAAAACTCTCCCTCTCTTTTGCCCTCCTAAACAATGCTTTCGACGACCTCTTAGTCTCCTCCCCAGCCCTCTCTTTTTCCTGACCTCAGCCGACCCCATCGCTCTTCCTTTTTTATTTAATGCGTGTATTCCGCCTTTTTTGAGATGAATTTTCACGCTCTTGCGTACTTGCCGTACTGCCCTTCCCTCATCTCCTTCAATTACGAAGATTCCGTTGTTATTATTTTTTCCCGGCTGTTGAAAGCGACGCGACGTACGGGCACATTCGTTTTCATCTCGGCGCGAATGAATAATAATATCAGCGGTGTGCGATGAAAATTTTCGTTCGCCCTCTTCCTAAGCCGAGTGGATTTCCTTGGTTTCATTTTTCTTGAAATATGGCGGAACGAGGTCTGGATCAAGCGCGTGGGCCACTCAAGCGACGTCATGCGGAGGAGGAATTTCTTTGTGGATGCAAGGAGTTGAGATTAGGGTCGCTTTGAATTAAGTTTGTAATTGATATCGCTCACTTATCTTGCTCTTTATTAGCAACAGTGGGTATCAAGAAACTGCGTTTTGATAGCGCGTTATAACGAGATAATCCGTAGACAGTTTGTTTCGTGCCAAAAAATTCTCTTGAAAAACTGAAACTGAAAACAGTTTATAAGTAACTTATATTGGAATGAAAAGCAAAGATGGAACACTTGGATGGATCTACAAGACTTACTTTAACCCAAAATATAGCCAATCTTTATATACATTTTATTTACTTTAGCAGAATGCTGAATTGTATCCGTGGATGATTTAGTAACAAGACTCAAATACGATCTCATATTGATATTCATTCACCGCGTCACTTGTTTTATGGACGGAACAGTTTCCCCAATACCGAAAGGATGAATATCTTTTATGAAGGTAGTGGAAGTATGTACTCAGTACGCTTTGAAAAAGGATAATGCTCCATAATCAATTCACGAGAAGCTTCCGCTGAAATACAACTCGAGAATGAATAAAAATAATACGGCATCAATATTTTACGGAACCCTTCAATGTATCAGAAAATCTTATAGTGCTCATTTGTTCCGAAAGATTTCCCCGAAACTAATGCACCTATCCGTGAGTCGGTGAAAGGGAGGTGTAAAAATCCTCTCGACTGAGATAAAAGAAATAAATCGGACATCTAAAGGTATCGGAGACGCTCGGATGGCACTTGCCGCAGCGAGGGAAAAAAGAGAAGCTGAGAGGGGAAGTTTGCACGTTAGGGAAATATACCCACCCGTTTTTACTGTCATCCCTTTCATCTCGGAGCGTAAAAACTTTTTACATTTTGTGTTTCCGTTTTTAATATTGGTCCCGGCAGATGCTTTTGGGAAACCACCTATTCCCCTTTCTCCTTCCCCTACGTCACTCCATCTCTTATTTTCCTTTCCCTTATTCTTCCGCGACCTATACGACCCTCTTAGCGGGCCCAGCGGGGATATAAATTTCGCCGCCCCCGCCTATTGGCTCGGGAATCGATTTTAGGACCCGCGCGAAGAAGGGTTGGAGAAAGTAAAGTTGGGCGTCTGCGAGTGAGGGAGTCCTTGGTGGCGCCTCGGGGAAAATATGATGTAGGAAAGAAACGAACCAGATAAGAAAACTCAGTCGGTTTTCTTTTTATCTACTTACACAAGTGTTTGAGTGCGAAGTATTATCCAAAAGGAATCAATGGTGAAGGATTCTGAGATATAGGAAATTCTTCTTGTATAATTAATGTGCTCTCCTATCGGAATATTTTTTAGCATTATTTAAGCTCCATTATTTAAAAAAATATCAAATCACACGAAAATTATTAGTATTATGCTATGTTGACAATTATTCAAAGGGAAGGGAATAATAGGATTAATGTTCAAATTGCTCAAAACTCTCTGACATTAATGTTTCCTTCTCTTTTAACATAAGTCCAATGAGAAGCATGATACATTAATGAAAATAGGGATTAAGTAGCAACTATTACTATGAAAGATCAAGAATTAAAAGTAATTGTCGGAAAGTCGAATACTTTTAGAATCGTCATATTTTCCGTACAATATAACTTCATAAAATTATCGAATTATAAAATTATCTAAATATAAATTATTATATAACTATCGATGTATAAAATTTAAAAGAGAAATAAGGGCTAAATACTTATAATTCGAAAGTGGAATCACGTAGTAGAGATAACTTTCGCGATCTATATTCATCCATTTCAACTTTTAATACAACGTTTTGTTACAGCTTAAAATAAAATGACGCGCATTCTTTTACACTGAGAGTAAAAACGGAGAAACAGCTTGAATTATTCGAAGTGCTTTTTCCACCTTAGAATTTACTGTGACCTTTGTATGGTTTTATTCGCGTTACTCTAAGATCAATGATAAAAATAATAGGAAAATTAATAAAATTTTTATACTGGTATTAAAACATAAAAATAAATTACAACCATCTATACGTGTGAAATGTCGAATTAGGTCCATAGTAAAGTAAATCCTACTAATTACTTTATTAATTAGGCAACTTCACTATTCTTTTAAAGATTTTTCGGGCGTAATATATGTAATATTTGCTTTATGAAGTACATATGTATATTGTAACCAAATCGAAGAGGCTTCGAATGATATGAATTTCCGTCGAATTATATCGTTAAAATATGCATTCGTATGACTTTTCCGACCAAAGCTAATCAAACATGCCAGTAATTGAAACATTTACGAACTATCTCAGTGGTAAACTAAAATAGCAAAATTAATCAAACCGACGTTTAATCAACGAGTGAAACTTACAACTCTTGACCCTTTCAACGGAAAACCGAAGGAGTCGAAAGTTTCTGAAGTTTCTTGGGAAGCATAAGGAGCCACAAGAAGAGAGACAGAGAGAGGGAGGCAAGGATACACTGGTTAGGATAAATTTTTCAGCATTCGGTATAGCAAGTGGTCCATTTCTCTCCCCCTTCTCCTTGGAGACTTCGGGTGTATCCCTTTCTACAGACCCTCACCTGGTAAAGCCTCCAGCATATAACAGGAAGGTGTGGTCGATGGAGAAGGGGTGGAAAGAGAAAGCGGTGTCCGGAGAGGATCAGCGAGGGTGGGACGACGAGCAGGACAGGAGATCGGTAATGGAATGAGCTTATACTGAGGTGGCAGCAGACCTTTCCCCAGGAGGTGTACGGGTCGCAGATGGGTCGGTTAGGAGGGATGGCGGTGGAGAGGCGGGGTATTCTCGTGGGATTGTACATCGGAGGTCCGCTCTCCGTGTCACGGGTGCCGGAGGCGGTAGAGGATTTCCGGATTAATTAGGTCCGCGGGTCGAAGCGAACGGACGGCTTCTGGCGGTCGCCCCCGCGGTCCTCCCGCATTCCCCCCAAACTCCGGAGATTAGATCCTCCTCCATACTTTCCCAACCCATCCTTTCCCCTCGAAACACTTAACACTCGCAAACGCGCAGATGCCCGCTCTCTCCAAGACCCGTTCGCCGATGTGAGCTACACGAACACGCTCGCACGACTGCGAATTTCGTGCGCTCATGTGTGTCGCGGAGAACACCGGAGGCAAGCCGCAAATTTACAACTCCGCGTCGGATTGTGATGGTGGTGGTGGATGGACGCGGGCAGGACAACGTTGCAGAAAAGGGATGAGGGGGTTCGGCGATGGGGGTGCGATTATTTTTTCTCGCCCGGGGAGGCATTAACAGAAGTGATAAATTGATTGGGAGCACGCTTTTGATTTTTATCGGGCACTTGACCCGGATCCAACCGTCAGAATGCATAATCCCTGATTACACCGGTCTGGAGATTTCCGTCCGGAGCGTAATTTATGAAGGAACGCTTAAAATTCAACCGATTTCAGAAGTCTTTAGACAAACTACCATCATTCACATCGATCTACGATCAAAATATAAATCCGGATGAAATCCGCATTACGCGAGATTTGGGGTATACTTCGATGCAAAAAATCCTAGTTTCAACTTTCCCAAGTTCATAACTTCTGAGTTGTGTTTTTAAAGGGCACAAAAAAACTAAAAGAGAACTATCGGAGAAACTTCAGCCTAAAACATCCGCTTTGTTTCAGTTCGGAGAACTCCCATTTCGCCTTTTTTAATTTAGCCATTGGATAATGGCAAGAGGGGAGGGAAATCTCATTATTTTTATCCGATTCATTATCTGAAGTTAGCTCTTAAGCCAATATAAAATAATCCCTTTGATTAATGATTCCATCAATCAATGCGACACCTGCGCGCCCATTTTCGCCTTCTCTACTCCCGCTACAAACCCTCCCACACCTCCGAGCTAATCCTCAACTTAGTCCGCTTTAATCTGCATTCCTCTCCTTCTCCCCACCCCGCTCGGAGTTCTTTCATTATGTTTTGCGTAAATAATACGGGCATTACTTTTCGGGGTGGACGTAAATCCCCGGGTGTCAGACGACGGTGAGCGTTCCCCAGGATAAGAGCGAGTAAGAACTTATTGCTCGACTAATTTATTCAAAACAGCGGCAGAACAGCAGCAAAGCGACCAATCGGGAAGCTAAGCTCCGTTCCCCCGCACCTTCCCCGGAGAACATTACTCCTTGTAAATCCCCGCTCTGTTTTTCGTTTCTTTCTAGAGCTAAAAAAAAGTCCATCGGAAGAATTCGCCAATCCAATAAAAAATGGGCTTGCAAGATAATTGGACGTTTATTCAGAAGCCTTCATTATCAAAGTTTGCTTCTACTATATCCCAACCTTGTAAATAAATAAAAACACTTTTTGAATTGGAATGGAGGAAGGAAAAGATTTTTCGTTTGGTTACCACGATTCCACGAACAACTTATCTATATTTTTTGGCCCAAAATTTTATTTGAACTGTTTTCTTTTCAGGCATCGGGAAAGAAAGTTCTGAAGTAAAAGGCTTTCTCTGAAAGTTGACTTAATAATGTAATTTTTCCCTCAATACATAAACAACTTCAATTCGTCAATATAAAGGAGATTTTGGAATTTTTTTAAAGAAAGAAAAGTATTATTGATAAACAATGGTTTCATTTTCCTGAAGAACGAATAGAAGAGAAAAACCTTTCATATTAAGTTATTCCACTCTTTATTCCTATATTTTAATCGATATTAGCAAAGAAATGCTATTATTTGAATGTTACCAGAACGAAAAAAATGTTGGCTAAGAAATTACAAATTATCTTCGATTAGAAAATTTAATAATGTATATTCGTAATTTTTCCATCTTTTGCATACATAGAAAATTGCCTAAGTGAGTATTTTTACTTATTTTCTATTCCTGCCTGTATTCATAAATCTATCAGAGAAAGAATTTATGCGGAATTTATAGCTCAACATGAGATTACGGGTGGAAAATCGGGAATGCATGACAGACATCTTTACGAGATCAACATCCTTCACTTATTTTCTTTTGGGATTTAATCGTCTGATATATTGCATACTTCATAGACTTTTTTAGTGATTGGAAAAATCAAAACTTTGATGTATTATAGGAGAATGCACGATGTAAAAGGGATGCTGTGGCGGAGGGTAGAATAGCGCTACGGGATTAGATCCGGTAACGGCCACTATTGGCAATATTGGTTCTTCCGCCCCACGCACATGTGCCACACGAGAGCAAATCTCCGTGTTTTGCTGCCTGTCTTTTATATTTTTTCCTCTCCCTTTTTCCATCCATGTTAGCCACGTTCTTTTCTGCAGACGCCCAATATATCATCTTTGTCCTCCATAATCCCGGCTTGCCATCCGGCCGCTCACGCTTTTTGTTCCTACACGATCTCGACGCCAAAAGAGAAGGGCCTAATTAGGGATAATTCGAGCATCTCCGGAAACATGGTTGAGTCCTCGGCCTGAAGGGAACGTTTTTTACCTCCTCTCGCAAAAACGGTTTGTTTTGAATGTATGAAACGGGAGACCACTACTTATCGGTCGGTCGAATTATTTATGGCATCTCTGTATACAAACTGAATCATCGAGATTTGCGTGCCATTGAGATTGAACGAAGAGAATGGAACTGATTTGGGAGCCGTTTTATTACCTGAATTCACCACACACGAACCCCTTCGAGATTTCGTACGTTTGTGATTTCTAGTTCAACCATTTAGTTCCTCAATTTACTCACTAACTTTTCGAAAACAATGCTCTATAATCTGTGCTAGGTATTTCAATATATTTTATGATAATAAATAATTGAGGATCTTTTGAGTTTACCTTTATAATAGACAACAGATAATCGAGTTACTACAGTCCGACAACCACCAAAAGTAACAAAAATAGGCAAGAGAACTGAAACGTTTCATGAAAAACTTCAATTTAAAAAGGAAAGTAATGAACTCCAAAATATTCGACGAAATAAGTTAAAAAGATTCAAACTTAAGGACGAGCTTCAGAGGAACAGTTTAACTTCTAATATGATGCAAATACTTATCGCACGGAGTACTACGAATGTATCATAAAGAAACTGTGTTCGTTGTTAAGCTCAAACACGATGAAAATGAAATTCTGTTTCTAAGTCTTTGATCATAACTTAGGGAATACAAATCACACTAAATTGATCAATGCATACCTTCAATTTACTTAACCATGAACTTGCGAGTTCAAGATCAAAAATGAATATATCCATGTAAAGATACCCTCTAAGTATATGGGAGTCATCTTTAGAACTTGAAGCGGACAGCGTCGGTCATTTAGTGGAAATAGACTGGGTGAGACAAAATAGCGTCATTTTCTATCAGATTTCTAAATGAAATCCCTTTCATAACGAAAAGGTTTCCTTATAAATTAGAGGAGCAGGTGGACTCTTCGACGTGATGCACCAATTACGGTGTATTCGCTTCCTTTCCTATCTGCTAATTCCCCGTCTTTCTTTCCACTCCACTCATCTTCTTATCCCAATCCACAATTTCCCCTCCCAAAAAAACGATAACCACGCCCATGATTTCGGCTTTTTCTTTCTCGTAAAAAAAATAAAACTACTAGCACAGATTATGACTTCTTCACAAAGACTCTCTCCCTCCCAGCCATTAACGCGATTAAATCCCTGTGCTACCTGCCATTTTTCCTCTTTCCCATCCCTCGCTTTTCTTTTATCCTTGAACTCCCAATTCCACTCGACGGGGAAGTACCTACTCAAATCAGGCCAATTTAATTTGCACTCGAGTGTCATAAAGGAGGAGGAAAAGGGATAGAGAAAGATAGAGGCCATGTGGCCTATCTTTCTCGCTAACCTACCAATTCCCTTTTCATCGCATGTCATTGATCTCTTCGAGAAGCGCGGACTGTTTGCATGACGATCATTAGAGCCGAGAAATGGGCAGTTAAGCTTTGCTTCAGGATGCCACGATGGAATTAATCTAGAGAGAAGAACAAATTGGCAAACAAAGATAACGCTGTTTGAAGATTTGAATGATACTTCTAAGGCGAAATATTGACTAATTAGCTCCTTTATAAGTAGATTTTGGGGCGTATTTATACTATTCGTTCCTTCTGTCGGGGTAAATACTTTACATTCTATGATACTAACTACATGTTTTCCCTATGATATAGAAAATCTTTATTAGAAAGGATCATAAGCATTCCAAAATAATATTTAAAATTTCATTAAAGGGAATGGAATGAATAAAAAGGGGTGGTACTCAAAATGCCATAACTGAAAGATGGATTAAAACATAATTAATAGTAAGGCTGAGAGAATCCATGATAATTTCTGTGATGCGTAATGTCGTAATTAGCTGGAGTTTGTTAAGGTGCCAAATGGATATTAGCAAGAGTGTGAGACTGCTAATTACTGCAAAATTAGCTATCACGCATTTTTCTTCTGGGTTGTTGCGTCATCCAATTAAATGAGGATTGATAATGAGTAAGAATTACCGCTGATAAATCAAATCAAATTCACATCTTTTACCTTAATTAAGGACTTAAATGGTGTTAAAGGACAATGTTTTTGAAGCCTATGGGGCACCTCACGCCATAGACCCCATAGAGGTATTGGAGAAACGTATTGGTTTTATAATTTCTAAATAATATGCATAAATACAATTATACCTATGATTCTGCAAAAATAAATATAATTAAAAATTCATCAATATTATATCAATGCCTAAAAGGGTAAAATTTCCAGAGTAGATAAGATAACATTACAGACTTAAATATTACCCCGTGACTGGTATGCAGGAAAAGAAGCTACTAGAAGCATCCATTAGTCTAATAATTCATAGCTTTTGCCAGATTCACAGCATACAAAGCGCGTGTGCACTGCGTAAGCAATTCTATCCATCTATTACTGCCTTTAATCCTTCGAATATGTCACTTTGCCACGCTTTGCTAAATGCTTCAGATATGATATAAGAAAAGATTGTATACTAATATATAATAGAAGAAATTGTAATTTGTAACATCCTTAACCTAATAGAAGAATATAATACCCATAAAATCAAAAGTAAGATGACAGGAAAACAACATTATTACTCATCGATGATGTGTTATTTTACTGCCATATAATCTGGTTTTTATTTACCGAATTACCTATTCATTCTTTTGAATTCTTCTTCCTTTCTCACGCTTTTCATTTCACGACTTCTTTCTTTTAATTATACTTCCCAGAAAACCATCCGGATATGGCAGGTGAGAAATAAGAGAGTAGGAGGAGTCGGAGTTTCGTATGAGAATTAGAATTCTCGAAATAGACTGCGCTCCACGCCTAAATCTCTAATAAATTTACGACTTGACCCATCTCTGTAAGACATTTCAGTTGGAAGATTGATAGAGTAAATATGAGGAAGAGAGAAAACGTCGATGGTGTATTTTGTAATTCTACAATAGGATACTTAATGCTAAAGAAAACTTTAGGAAAAAGTGGAAAACAAGTTCATTAGGGTATTCAGATGACTTAGCCTTTTGAATAAAAGGAACATTTTTCGATACCCTATGTCTTTTTAAGCAAAATTAAATATGATTCATCGTCTTATTTTTAAATAAATCAACATTATTGAACTGTTAAACCTAATGTCATACCTCATCGATTTGAAGCTTTTTTATAGAGAGTGGATTTTTATGTATTTAAAGGTAGAATAAATAGTTCGAATTAATCCTATGATGAATTAATGAAGCGTTTGTTTCCTTTTAAATTAAGTATAACATTGAACGAGAGCTTACCGCTGATGGCAAAAGTAACCACGAATTACAGTCCCCATGAATCCATTAATGATTATGATTAATAACAAATTATTGATGGCTTCATGGAGATTGTGACTCGAAGTAAAAAATTTATATCGTGTAAAATACGAAATTCATTAATATGGATTCCCTGTTACTAGAGCGATCTTCGTTTTAATCCATGAGACCGAGAGCAGAGGGACCGATCTTGTAAGTTTAGAATCTTTTGTTTCTGAATTTGAAGAATGATTTATATTTGTGTCTCATATATGGAAAAACTAAAAGATGACAAAAGAGGAATAGACGTAAATTTTATTTGAAATGATCAGAGGAGAAGTAAGTGATTCATGGACCAATTTGCAGTGGAATGCGAACTAAGAGGTGCATCGAGTCATTGCGGAAGTAACACAAGGATGCGGTGAGCCACATAGGATGAGACAAAGGAGTATTTGGAAAGTGCATGGATGGACGCAAAGAAGAGAACCTGTTGAATGCTATGGAGTAGTGAGAGAGATTCGGAGAATAAGTTTAAGAGGTGATTGCTAAATTAGGAGTAAAATATGACGAAAGAGTGAAGGTGATTTTCGAAGCAGAGGAAAATGAACAAAAAGTGCTTTTTCAAATAGTGGACCTGAGGATTAAGCGAAAGGAGTTAAGTGAAAATTGGCATTGAAAACTTGTTTCCCATCACTTAATAGGGTCAATCGTGAAGGTTTCCATTTAGATCCTAAAATTGTAATTGCTGACTGTACGACAACCATCTCTTATAGCCACCTATTCCATTTATTAAAGACTCGCATAAAAATTGTAATAGACTAATGAAAATGGAAATTACGTAGCGAATTTTATTCTAACCATGTGCAGAGGGCTGGCTAATTTTTAAGTTGTTTGCAGAACACAGTATGAGTCACATCCTTGAAGTGAAGGGAGGAAATATCCAAAATCCACATTATTTTCAAATGATTAATGCGCTGCTATTTACTGCGTCAATTTGGGAAACAAGGGTATTTTTTTAAGTTGAAACAAATGAAATAAGCGAAAAAATATACGTTATTCTGAAAATAGCTTCAGCAGAATTAATAACGATGAGACTATAAGGCGGCATATTCAACGTTAAAACTCATAAATGTATTCGACGTGATCGCTTATCTTATTAATAGGATGTGCTCAATCTCGGTGGCATTTGGGTCAAAATTCAGTCCATAAAATTATCCGATTCCAGCAGAATTGGCCTCTCTAAATGAGTCAGAGGCACGAGCGACTTTTACAAATGTCGCGTTTTGTTCGTGAAAAGGTTTGATATGGTCAAGTAAATTTGGATCCACCCAGCAGAACTCCGATTCATCAAGAAGCAAACATAAGAAAAAAGCCTCACCAAGCAAAAAATACCCTTTGGACGAGACCATATGGCATGAGATATTGATGGCAACATTTAACATACATAATGTCTTTTATGAGAAATGTTTGTTCTCTCCTTGGACCATAGGGATCATAAAAATGAAAAAGGCCGGGATTAATTGGCTTTCTGAAGCAGAGGGAAAAAACCCACGGTGAAGTAACTGACCAAACATCCAGGAAAACGGACTGAGAAAAAAACGAGAGAGACAGATTTCCGCTTGTATCCGCTTCCAAATTCTCGAAATGTCTCCGGCACGCCGTTCTTTCCCTACTCAATCGAAAGGATTTTTTGCTGCCTCTTCTACGCCCACGTTCCCTTCCCCGTAATGTGACAGACCCAGGTGGTGGTCGAACGCCGGTCGGTGACTGATGAGAGAGGAAAAAGGGGTCCGAAGATCACGGTCGATGGAATTGATGCCGACGGCGGAAAATGGGCTACCGAATGAAATGGTCTGCGGAGGGAGAGACGTCGAATTGGCAGTGGAAGAAAAGATTTCGGAAGACAAACATGTTTAAATCGAGAAAAAAACTTGGTGTTTGCCAGAAACAGGGAGGAAAGGTTCAACGTCAAATCCGCAGAAATAATGGCAAAAAATATAATGAATTCTGAAATAGAAGACGAAATAACATCCCGATCGGAGGCCTGGTTGAGAGAGGTGACTTAAGCCAAACGAAGAAATGTTTGAAGAGTTATAACCAAAATAACATGCGTTGAAATTCAGCAATATTTACTGTTGAACTAGAACTAATAAATCTTTCACACTAAATTTAGCTACAAAATATTCCTAGGTATTGCTTTGGGTAAATTTATAACAAATTATCGATAGTGTTATTATATGTACAATATTTACAAATTTTAGGCCAAATGTGGTTTCTGAGCACAGAAATTTCTTCAGTTTTTAATAGATGAACACTAAAATGTCACGCAGATATATACCTCGAAGAATATTGAACCGGTTTAAGCGATGCCGACTCAGTTTGTTAGAAACCTCTCCGATATTAAACTCCTTTTAGAACCTGTAAAAAATACTAATAGCAAAGAAAATTTATATCTATCTTTTATTTTATTATTACTGACAGTGTTTTTCTTCTCCGTTAACTAAATACATGACACATTCCTATAATTATTCTCGTAATACTCATTTTCTTTACGAAGGGTGGAAAATTGTCAAAATATAGCAAAAAAATCCTGAGTTAGAGTGTATGGCGAAAGATTTGATATATAGGCTGTCTGTCTAAATTTCTTTAGTTCCACACATGAAAACAGCAAATAGTTTCTTGTATTAATGACTTCAGCCAATGAAACACGCCAACCTGGAAAGTTCGTCACCACAAGATAGAATCGTAAGCAGAATTTTAGAGCCAGAATTCCAAATTTCCCGCAAAATTTTCTCAGCCTCATAACCCAGCGAGTAAATAGTATCCAAGTTTGTATGTTGTTTTCCGTGCAGAAATGGGAACGACGTGCTCTCCAAAGACGGAAGTACAAGTAAGCCATGAAGTCCAACAACTGGAACAAACCACGGTCGTGGTCAGGAAGAAGAAGTAAAAAAAGAGAAGAAATAGAAAGATAGCCGGCGGATGGAAAGGTGTGGGACGGAGAACAAATAAGGAGGGCCAGATGTCGCCTTGCCCTTCAGTGGCTGCCACTCATAGCTCGCAAATAAGGGCGGTTTGCACCCGCATTGTGGCTCCCTCGTGTTACATAACAGAAAAGAGAGCCGATCGGGAGGAGGTCGAAACCGTCACTCTCATCCGTCAAACTGCGAGACTTTTTCCGGTTGCAAAGGAGTCGGCGGAGCGGCAAACAGTTTGCTTCTGCAACTCTCCTCCCCTCTTTTACCTTCATCCATTTCTCTCCTTCCTATCAATGTCCACCTATCCCCATTCTGACTCTCCCTGCTCTACATCGTTCATCTCCTTTCCTACTTTGCTCTCTCATCTCTCTCCCCCTCTCTCGGATGTTATTATTTCTGAATCATCAAACCATGTAAAATCACACATCACACACGGAAATACGGGTGTCACACGGTTTTCATCATGTTCGACATTTGTTTCGCTCTGGGATTATATATAAGAAACACACATGTAAATTATTTCCCTCTTTTACTACTGGATGGATGAGCGAAATTCATTAGTTATTTAGTCTTTATGTTTAGATTTATGGGTGAGATAAAAGAAATGACATATACATCCTGTGGTCAAGCTTTATTGCAGGGATTTAATGCACAATAGCGAATTCTGACTTCTTTTTCTGACTGACTGCTTTTTCTATTGTTTGTGTAGAGTGATTTTCACAACTAGATTATTAAGTCTTATTTTCGTCATAAATGTTTCCATTATTTATGCTGGGATGTATGGAAAAATTCATGTAGTAACAATTTTCCAAATAAAAAATTTCTGAAAATTATCATTGATTTACTGATAACGGCATTCTTTGGCCACGTTTACATTCTCCGAAACATTCATCCACAAATTATAGGATATATTTTATTATATATTTTTTATACATATTTTATTCTCTAGAAAAGTAACTCATGAGTTAGATGACATACTAAATATTCGTTGCTGAGTTTCAATATAATCCTTTAACACTCCAGTAAGCGACATCGAATAAATGTGAGGAATACACATTCTGAAAGTCTTAAGAAAAAATTTTTTTAATCAAAGAAGTTATTTTGATATCTTTGGAGTGAAGAGGAACCACCCCACAAGGGGAAGTATCATAAGAGCAGCATCAAATCCAAAGAGATATATCTCTCAGGAGGAATAGAAAGAAGTTAATTAGTAAATCAAATTAAACATCGTATTTATATTTACATAAAGATTATTAGATTTAGTATTGGTATTACACTCTTCTGAAATGGCAACCGTTGGAATACAAGAAACATACCTAATATTAAGTAAGGTAAAACTGCAGGACGTTTGTGTGATTATATCAATTAATTAAATGAAATTTGGGATCTATTACGTTCATATAGTCTCTATCAATAATAATTATAACTGTAAAAGAGACGATTTAACGAAAACAGGATAATAATATGAAATAATCTTTCTAAATCTCCGTGCAAACCATCATTGGGAAATATTCTTACTTCCTTCTTCAGTTATGAAATTGTAGTTATAAATATAATTAGCTAATACTTGAATTTCGATGGATAATGGAAAGAATTACTATTAATTTGTTAATTTTCCTTAGCGTTCAAGGTTTACGCATTTGGGAACTATCTAATACATAAAAATGTTCTCTGTTTTCTTTAACTAAAACCTGATGTAATAAGAATCGAAATAGTTCCTAATTTTACCCTTTAAGCGAGACTGGTTCTCCGTCTGCTTCCACACTCATTCTATCTCCTTTATCTGCAACACTGTGCCCGACTCCTTATTTTCCCCCCTCTTTTCTTCTTATGGATTAGGCGAAAGAAGAGACTTATTAGTTTCAATCTCGTCCTAATGAAGGCGTAATCTAATATAATCTAATCTGTTTTCTCTTTATTCCTCCCTTATAAACCCCTTTTCCCTTAATAACTCTCCTTCTCCCACTTTTCCCCTCCGCCTTCGTATATTTCTCGGCGAATGCACGTGGGGATATATACCGAGATCAAACACCGTGTCGTGCGCTCACCGCTGAATTCTCGACATACTTTGCTTCTCCCCTTTGATCTCACCGTCCCGTGAATCGAATCATTTTGAAGAGAGCCGTTTTATTTTCTCCCAACGCTTCTCTAGTCCCTCGCTTCCCCACGCATCCACGAAAGCGCATACGTCTGCCTCAAGTGCATTGTTGTACGTGAGTTGTGCCAGAGGCAAAAGGTAGGTCTACACAGAGGGCTCTCTAGGCACTCGCCTATTCAACCGATCATTCAATAGAGCAGGTTTAGATTACCAGAGTGAAGAGTCCGAATTTTTACTCATCCCTAAGCGATTCTGTCTCTATTTCCACGCGTTTTGCTCCGGTATGATGCGATATCGCGTTTGTTCAACTCGAAATGACTTGCAAAGCATCCTCTACGGATATTCGTTTACCCTCTGAGGTATTTTATGCTGTTACCGTATTTTGCCAAAATCAGCCAGCGATCGCTTCCCACAGAGAACTGAAGACTACCTTTGCGTTGAATTCTTCTGAAAAATAACGAATCCTTTTTAATCTTCACAGAACTAACCTCAGCGCGCATTGGAAATAAAAAAGAGAAGATACTCCTAACTCGATTGCAAGATGCCTTTCCGCGTAAAATCGCCTCATATAGTTAAAACTAGATCAAAATAAAAAAAACAAATAATACGCGAATTCGATGCATTGAGTTTCATAAAATATGAAAATTAAACAACTTTACTAGCTGTGAAAATACTGTAGAGGTACAGAAATAAATATTTACGAAAATAGAGTCGTGTGATACAAAAAATTTGATGTTCTTCGAAAAGCACCATAATCAATCGTTGTTTAAAAAAATCAAAAAAAGAGCAAAGCTGAAGTAGCTAAGGTATGCATACAAATGTATTAATTCCCTTCAAATTTCGGCGTTAACTTTCTGATTAATGCAGCTTGCGCAGGCAGTTTTCGCAACTAGGCTTGTAGATATTTCATTTGTTTTCATTTCCAGAGCAGACTTGGCTGGGGATCACGTCAGGGTGAGCACATTTTCATGGCCAACAAAAACCAAAAGGAGGTTTGAACGGCGGAGAGGAGAATAGGGGGATAACAGTAGAATCTGTGTTGTCAGCGTTGAAAGATCGAGTGACGAGAGAATGCTAATCGCCTATCGTGCCATTGTTGTGTGGAGGCAGATTGGCGCGATGGAGGAAGGAAGGGGGAAATCCATTCAAAGCTGCAGTGCAAGACAGGCGTGTAACGTAACACGCAACAATATTCCAAGCGTCAGACTTTCGAAGGGCTCGATATGATTACGTAAACTTCTCTTCCGACAGCAACCACGAATCCTGAATCATGAATCGAGCTTTGAGTGGCAGACGTGAATTCAACACATTTCAATCATTCAACCGCCCATTCAGCATTATGATTTATCGTCTTCGCCGCTTACGGATCCGATTCGAGAAAAGCTACCTGGTTTATCTTAATTTGTCATCTACTTAATCCGAAACAACTTTCCAACACAATTTCCTTCCTAAAATCAACATCAAATACCAGACACCAATCCCAAGAAAGGTGGAGGTCTCGAATAACTTACTAGTTACATTAACATAAGTAATGTTTTCGTCTAGAATAAAATTGCGAGTAAAAATGGATAACTTTGCAAAATACGGAAAACTAAGAATGTAGAGCAGAAAAATGACTGATAATAAATCATGTTATGTAAAGAATAAATTTCCCTAACATCTTTTTATGAATATTTAATTTTACTAGAGAAACAGGATTGAACGAGCTGGATTCAAATATTAGTTAAATAAATTCTATAAGAAAGCAAACGTAGGAAAAGGCTTGTTTTTATACAAAAAAGGAAATATTTGAATGATCATAAATCAGAAAAATGCATATCTATGCCTAAGAGATATCGAATTCTTATTATGTTCCGTTAGTTTGCTACAGTATTTTATGATAAAATAAAGGCGTATATTTGGCTATTCATCAATTTGCATATATCGAAATAATATTCAAACTTTTGAGATGATAATTAGCGAGACCAATAAAAATCGGGTTCGCAAGAAATGCATCGAAAAACCTTTAAAGGGGACGAAATAATCTGGAAATCGGAATGCAGTTGGGGCCCATTAAAAAAATCATTTTCTACGATTTTCTTTGATTTTCAATTCCAGAGCAGTCTTTGTTCGTTCTTCCACGTCCCCGTTACAAGACCGTTCAAATAGATCGCTTAGCAATTGGGCGTTTTATTTTCCGGAGGCTCGAATTACCTGACGTCGCTTAGGGTTGGCTGACTCCCGTACATTGTCAGCCTCCCTGCCTTTGATTGATTGACACCCTCAGACTCCTCCCTTTCCATCGCCTTTGTGCTCCAGGTCCTCCTGTGACAACCGAGAGAACGCATTCTCGACGGGAATAGCGGAGGGAACACTTTCGCCTTCTCCAGCGCAATGATACATGTCGCTCACTCAAGGAAAATTCAAAGCAACAGCCAATGCAGCCCTAGGAATCGATAGATTTATTCCGATAGAGTAAGCAAAAGAGAGACTGAAAAAAATGAGCTTCTATTATTTACTCCTCTATGCAGCTTAGGGTAAAATAAACCTATATTGCGCAGAAGAATTCGACGCTATACGCGAAGTAAAATACTATTTTTAAACAGAAAAATTTAGCTCTCCTTCAAATCAGAATATACGCTATAATTGTACCTACTATCAAAATAATTTAGAACCATAAAGGAAAGATTATTAATTAGCTACAAAGAAGAACTAATTACTTACAAAGATTTGCTTAAAACTTCGGCCAAAATTAGACCAGACATGAAAACGGATCATAGCTACTTCATTAAAAATACAAAATCAAGTTTGGCAAAATAAGTTGAATTCATAAAATTGTGCTTTACGCGAGTATTTTAGTTCCATTTTCAGAGGAAATAGGACGTGATTTTGCACTCTTGATGTGACTTAAATCAAAGGAAGGTAAGGAATGTTAGGGTATATGAAACACATTACGACGCCGGTAATTAGATAGAAAGATACGGCTTTTTTATCATCTATACATTCCTATTTGTCAGATTTCATCTCTTGCTATCCTGCCATGAAAAACAAATTCTTTCGATTAAATAATAAAGATTTTAGAATAAATATTCCAAATAATGACTGTATTTCTGACAAAAATCAAACTGTTTTCCTGACCGATAGAACAGTTTAAACTGTTTTAAAGACAATCACATGTTTAATTCTCATTCAACATGATGGAAGAACACAGATTCTTACAGATTTCCCCTCTTGGCTGAAACGAATTCATGAGTTACAGGCATTTCCGATTCCGCCTGAACAAAGAAGATAGAAAAGTTCCATTCCGGATAGAATAGGCAAACAGACACATCAAAGCCTGAATGACCTTAGCTATCAATCCGGATCCCCTTCACCATGCAACCTTATTATATATCCTCTTTTCAGCCATTTGTCAAGGGAAAAATAGATCAAACAAATGTTTGCAGACCCGAGCATGGCCATCCATCCTTCAGAACCCTAGGCTCACGAGAAGCCCCCACTCCACATCACTCATTCAAGTCGCCCATTCACTAAATACCATACGCCGCATGAACCAGACGGATAAGCGTCTGCAAACAAGACAGCGAAAGCTAAAGGCCGACGCACCCCTTTAGGAAAAATAATTCGGTTTTTTGTCTCCGCTGCACCCACGCCGCATCTAGGTCTGCACCGAAACAGATGCAGTCGGGCCGCAGCCGAGGCCTTTGTTTACCTCGCCATTCATATTTTTCCGTATGTCGAAGCAAAGCAAATATAGGAGGCAAGTAAAGAGGTTCGATTGAATCATGCAAAGCAGTGGAGTCAACCCCTGAGGCACCGAAACCGCGCAGGGATGCTTGACTACGTAGTATTCAGGCTTCATCGATTCTCGGAAAGAATTTAATTTATTCCAACATTTAATTTATTTCAACCTTATTTGTACTTTTCAAATGGAAAGAGCTTGGTCAATTTCAATTAGACTCAGCGGAAAAAGACTGAATTTAATTTTCATTCTTATGAAGGCAATCCAAGAAATAGCTTTTTCTTTAATATGGAAGACGTAAAGTGGAATGTATGAAGGAATATTACCTTCAGTACTTATATCAGTGCTGAAGTAGAAATACTGATATTTACTGTTAGAATAATCTGGAAAATATATTTTTAGTTTTCGTATCTATACAGAATTAAAGAGAAAACCAACTTATCCTTTTTGCCGACGATTTAAGTTATAATTATTATTTACACAACGTAAATAAATTGTATTTAGCAATAACCCTGAAGTAGATTTTCATATGCCGGTTATTCTTACATCTTTCTACAGGGTTTTATAGTATATGGATTATCGAAAATTTACAAGCTGCTGAACAACAGCAATATAAACGTAAAAAGTAATGGTTAATAGAATTGTGGTTGAATGCATTAGAATACAGTCGCTGATTTTTAATTAATAGCTTTAATGAGTATAGTTTCTAAAAGTGTAACTGCAAAAGACGTTAATTTTTCAATTATGTTCAATCGTATCTTTATATAATCAATAATTCGTAAAATCATGCATTCTGAAATATAAGACATCTTCTGCAAAATTCTGCAACAGATTTGAAGTTTACTCATTTCTGAGGAGTAAATTTTATCGTTTACTAGTAAAGCGTGACTTCTTACTTACTCTGTTCGAAAAACTCAGACCACTTTCATTAATTACTTCAAAATATTCTCGAAGTCAGGAAAAATCAGGAATATTTTCAGAAATCAGGAATTTTCAATTAATTAAATAGGAACTGCTTGTTTAAAAAGATTACATAAACTCTGATAATGTGTAATTACATTAAAGACATAAGTTAAAGCTATTAATTCTCATGTACGGAGAAATGTGATATTTTCCGAGAATAGGGAAAACGTTGCTAATATCTGTTAATATTTATCAAATAATTTCAGGAGAACGTTAATATGCCCCTAAAAACGTTAAAACTTTGAAATATATTAGGTAATGCTGATTTATAAGAGCCACGCCTTCTATTAAAGAAATTAAATCGGTACATTTAATGGATTGCTAACTGAGTTAATAAGATAATCTATCAAGCCTTGTTTGCTATTTAGATAAAACTGCCTCGTGTGGTTTTGAGACGTGGTTTATAAAAAAGTGAGCGTTTATGAACATAAAACTTCATTAGGTCACAAGGTATGTTCTACCCTCAAGCAGCACATTCTATACAGAGAAATCATAATGGTTGTAATTTATTTTATGGTTAAATTTTATTGTTACTCGATAGCAGAAACTGAGATATTAATGTAAGTCGAGAGAAGGCGAATTTTCTGTAATATTACTGAAAAATGAAGCAAAAGAGGTGCTTTTCGATGAGGTAGCACTAATTTAGAGTTTAATAGTTCCTTCATCGTTATTTAATTTGCGTGATAACGTATACAAATGAGCCTCTTTTTGCTTTTTCTGTCTTAAAGCATCACCAAAGTAGAGCTAAAGCATAAACAGCCTGAAAAAGACTATCGAAAATTACTAACAGCTATTATGAGGGTAAATCGTTGTAGTTAAAATGTTATACTTGAAATCTGATGAGTGTATCATAAAGAATATTAGAAAATAATATGAAGCACTATGGCCCACATCATCTTATACATCTTCGTTGGGAAATCATATCACATTTATAATTCTATTTCGAATAATTTTACACTCACACTAAAATGAAAACAAAAACAAAAGCGCGCCTTCCATCGATCATCAAAGACCCCAGTGGCGCATTCCCGAAAGCAAAATCAATTGTTTTCCTTCAGATAAAAACACGAGGTTCGACCAGCAACGAAAACAAAAACAGGAGAAATCGGAAGTGTCTGTATATGTGCGCGCTATCCACTCCTCTAACAATAACAGCAACTTCCCGGGACTGAGTCCGGACCCAAACACGCCATGAATACCTAACACCCGTTATCTCGCTTCCCCCTCAACCTGCATTCATGGTCCTCCCATTTGCATAGTTAGTGTATCATCGTCCAGCCTCCGCGTGAAATTTTGTTGGATTCCTAAAGAAAATTTTTCCGCCTTTCACATTTATTTCTACTTCATTTCCTCCACACGAACTCTCTCTTAATGATGCCCATTTTGGTTATGCACCAATTCTGTAGCAGAATTTTAACCGTCGAGAATATTTAAACTCTATTTGACTGAATATCCTTTAGACTGTTTAATAATGTCGTCTTCTTTGAATTTAAGATCTTTTAGCCGAAAAAATACATCTCTGACATATTAAAGGAATATTAAATTCACCAGCCGATGAATATTATAGTTAATGTATAATACAGTTTCAATCACAAAAATGTTGGAACATTTCACGCTCTGATATTTATGTTAAACTTTACATGAAAATTAACTAAGAATAAACAATAATTTTAACTACACTTTTATAAAATTGTGAAGAAATAAATTAACGTAGATGAAATGCTCCGATTTGCAAAAAAACCTCACGAAATAAAAAACAAACAACTGTCAATTGAAGATAGATACCCGTATTTCGAATCGATTCCCTCATATTAATTTCCTACTATGACAATCATTTGGGTTTATAACCTTTCGGGTACCATCACTATTCCACCATTGTGACTGTGACCTTCGTCGATGTCATTATTTCCTGAAGCATCACTATAATAGTAAAGCTCATGTCTAAATAATTCCCATATTTTACGATAGAATTCACGATCTCCTGTGTCTGCATTAAAAATCGCGCAAAAGAAAGCGAATGCTGACACATCGATATCGGGATTAGGGAAAGAGCGACGCGCTTCACAACGTTGCCACTAGGTGGTGACAGACGGCAACCTACGGAAACTGCAAAATAGCTTTTCCATTTACTGGAAGTAATATTCTTTGTATCAAAGCGGGTCGTTATATGAATTGTCGCTGCTACTACTGGTATCTGTAAGACATATTAAGAACATTTGTACGCTAAACGAGGAAATCGACGAGAAAAACCTCGAAGAGGAAACGATACTTTTATTTAAATTTTATCCATAAACTGTGTATTGGTGCCTTTATAAACTAATTGTCTCCAAATTTTAGTGGATCATGTATTATGTTAACAAACTTTTATTGATGTCTAAGACGTAATGAAAACTTTTAAGAGTTTACTACCTTGTCTACTTAAACATGCAATTTACTCGTATTTTTTCAACAGACATATTGTCAATATCTTTGCATCCAATCCACAATTAAAAGAGACAGATATATGTTGACCTGTGCATAACTAGATTTTCTGGTATGATATAAAATGAGATAATTAAAACAATTCAGTAAAGTTAGGCAGTTCAAGTGGTCATGATCCAAAAATGCATCCTGTTGCCAAAACACCAATTGTCATGGCCAACTTCTTTGCCACATATGAGCATCGATTGGAATTAACATAAAACCCGATCTCCGCATAAAGAGCTCAGTCACTCGATGCCTTTCAGGTTGAAGTGAAGGGAGACTAAATGAGATGCAGGGAGAGGCTGTCGATAACAGCAAAAGCGCTCCAGGCATCCGTTTCTTTCTCTCTCTTCCGAAACCTCCCTTTTCTTTCCTGAAAATTCTCCGTATTTCCAATCATCTCAATAAAATTACATTTCAGAGATATATACTACCTCTTTTCAAATACAGCCGGAATACATTCTCAAGATTAGCTTTCAATTACAAAAATTTTCAATCAAAAAGTGACCTACTCATTTTTTCCCAATATCCTTATTAAGCCCTTGCGCTTAGTTTTTTTTCTATAAACTTATTACGATGTTTCTTAAAAGCACATAGAGAATGAATTAGGAAAAATAAGTAAAACAAATACTTCCGTTGCTTCATGAGATAAATATATCCTATAAATTGCGTTTTTACTTAAATTACTTTTTGAAGTCTTTGAAAGTACATATTTCCTTTATGGTTTCATGGGTTATGCTTTAGATCTCGTTTATTTTACACGAACATTACAGAAAAAATATCGAAGACATTGAAGTATTTCTTATTCAAAGTGTATGTAATTAGATATTAGAATGGACTGGTCTGGATTCCCTGAGGGATTTTTTTAATTAATCGATACACAACTTATTAAAAAATATAATATTATAAATTTACTCTAGGTCATGAAATAATTATCATATTCTTTTAAAATACTCATGCAAATATTGTATTTCCAAGGAAATGTAGGGTAGTGTTTCAGCATGGCCAATATCATTTATGTATTTACATGAAAATAATTAATCTCTAATTTAAGAAAATCTTGCACGAAATATAACCTGATAAGGTGATTGAAACATAGAACTTATGCTAATTTTGCAATCCAATGATATCTCCTAAAAGGTTTTCCAAAAAGCCGAAAATTAAAGCTTACGTAAGCAAAGATTACATATCTTGGAAGGCAATGCTGAACGCATCCGAGAGCCCGAAAGAGCAAGTAACGTTCATCGGAAAAGGCTCCATTGAAAACGAAGGAAATCCGTAAAGAAGAGACAAAAGGGAAAACGTCGAATCGAAGAGATCTCCGGACTCTCTTCGGCGAAAAAGTACTTCATTTGAGACACGATTTCGAGTGGAAAACAAACACTCTCGGTTTCGCAAATCCATTTGATAGCGTGGATTGAGGGGACGGGAGGGGAGCCCCTCGAAGATACTCCCTTGATAAACAGGGATGACATAAAAGGGGGTTGACGGGTTAGAGAAAGTTTCGAGTGCTAAAAGGGAGTATAAGATGGGGGAAGACCTCTCGTTAACTCTTTCGGCCGAGTTCAGGAAGAGAAGGATGGGTGGAAATGGATTGGCGCTGATGAGAGCTGAATGAGAGGGCCAAAGTAGTACGAGCAAGAGTGGAGTATGGTAAAGTGAAAGCGAAACGAATAGGAGACACACGCTTCAGAGCTAAACATGAAAGAGATGGAGGTTTACATGGCTAAATGGATGTGCCAAAGACATGAATAGTGAAAGTTTTCGTTAGAAAAGATAAACTTAGAGGAATCTTGCGAGACAAATTCTCCAAACATCCAAACTTCAATTACTCCGATTCTAGCTTTTGATAACTTCCTCAAACGTCTATGACAAATTCATCGAATATTGTTGCACTTCTTAGGACATGTCAAGTTAGAAATAAATTCCTTTCACGAACCTCGAAGATACCGGTTTCTCTCAAATAAATCAGTCATGGCATGGATCTTTTCTATCGTTATTATCATATAGCATTAAACATATTCACATTTTAATAAAATTCTAAATCATTTACTTCTTTTAAAAGACAAAAACAAATGAGTTTAATGAACTTTTGACCAAATAGGTAGACATTAACGTATGATTATCACCCCAGCGCAATTTAAGGTTTCCATCAATAAGAAAATTTTCTACCCACACGTCTTTATTTCCTGAAAAGAATTTTTAAAATCATTTTTCATCCTCTACAATAAGAAAAATTTATGTTAATATGATGAACCTTTTTATCTTTCTGATACTTTCCAATATTAGTTACCCTAGTAGGATAAAAGTTTACTACTACAATGGCATGGATCTGAATCATATTTATTTTTCCCTTAAGGAACGCAGCAAAAACTCTATCCATCAAACGAACAGCGCTCAACGAGAAGAAACACCGAATTGAGATGAAAGTATATTTCAAGGAACTTTCAACTAGAAAGGAAAAGAGATGAGCGTGAAGATCTATTGACGGGATGAAGTGGGGGAGAAAGAGCAGCTGAGAGTAGCGAATGATGTAACATATCCATTGGACGCCCTTCAGCTTGAAATTAAAGGAAAATAAGTCTTCGCGAGTGGTTGACTGGCAGGATGGAAGGGATAGTTCCTGGAGTGTGAAAGAAAAGAGCGAAACTTGTTACAGCGTCACTCGAGGCATAAACTCTTACATAAGCCTCAAGGTGATACAGCCACTTCCCCTCGTCGCTCTTCGTTTAGGAAAAGATGTCCCGACCGAAATCACGCCACTCTCGCGGAAAAAGAGGATAAAAACCAACATTGGGGCCGATTTGAAGGGGCGATGGGATGAAGAGGGAAGAGATGAAGCGAAAAAATAAGGAAAGAGGTCGGCAGACACGAGAAGAGCAAAGATGCGGAAGATCTTTCGAAACAAAAAATAAATCCGGTCGATGATGAGTTTGGAGGATGGAAAAGTTTTCGTCGATTAAAAGGGGGAAAAACGAGCGATTAATTGGAACGCGAAAGAAGAGCACTGACCCAATTTCCGATAAGCGATTGATTCTCAAAGGACGAGGACGAAGGGGTAATATATTTCGGATAATGTAGTGAGAAAATCGAGAGTGCGCCTGGTTAAGCGTCGCTGGAAAGGGACAGATAAAAAAATCATATCTCGGGAAATAATGAAGGGTGAAAAAGTGACTCGATGTCGACGGCAAAGGAAAATACTACGGTAATTTAAGGCACATAAGGGTCCTTCCTAATTTGATTCGGTGTGGAATCTAACATGGCGACCTTAAATAACGTGACAAGTCCTTACGGAAGAGGAACGTAAAAGGATGTTTGCTCTGCGAATCGAGGAGATGGAAAGCTAATAGAAAAACAGTTGGGTGTGGGAAAGAGAAGATTTTTAAGGAAAATTCATCGATCTTTCTATCAGGACTGTGTTCTCTCGAAGAAAGTAGATTAAAAGGAGAGAAAGGGAAGAAGGGAGGAAAGGAAGGAGAGAAGGGAAGAAGAGAGAGAAGAAAGGGTGCGTTACTGAGAAGTGGGAAATAATTCAAACAAGCCAATTAAGAGGGGACATTGCTGCCTGCTCCCGGAATACCGGTAGTTGGGAGGGAAGAAAGGCTGGGAAGTGGTGAAGGTAGGAGGGTTACGTATCAGTTAATTGCATCGCAAGCGAGGCGGATAATTGTCAGTTTATCTCGTTACCACGGTTGTCAATGTCACGGGGAAAAGGAGTTGGGAAAGGAGAGGGGATAAGTGACAGTGAGGAGGAGGAAAGTGCTTCGGAGAGCAAAAGAGGTAAGCAGATGCTTTATAAGAAGAGCGATCGAGCGGAATGTTTGTTAAAAGCTGCAAATAACGAAGATAATTCTGTGAGTTTTAATGGCTGCTGTACTCCGAGTAGATAAGGACATCTGATCGAGAGACTCCGTTAGCGAAATTTTCTTTTCTCGAGTAACAAGATGCAGTGTAGTCAATGAATGGAATGCAAAGCATAGCTTTTTATTGGGTGCTTGGTAGAAACGTCACCGGACTTCACTTCATGATAAGATCTCATTTCTGAAAATTTCGTGCCTAGGTTTTCCGTTTCTACACTAGTACAGAAATACCCTATTAAAATTTAAGTGATATTTCAAAATTAAATTTTATACGATTGCCACAATCTTCAAATAATAGTCAAGATGAGTACCTTTTCAAATTCCACAAAGAAATTTATTACCTTCTTACATCTGTATTTAATCTTACACAATATAACATTATGTTATTACTTCTTTACAGTTTACTTTTCCTCTGTATATTATTATCATGTATTATAATTATTATACCATAATGAACTATACTGAATAATTAAGCATATTTTACAAAATCATCTTCATCACTACGTTACTTTCAATTTATTTCCTAAAATAGCGGGGCAATCTGACTTTAGAACTCCATAAACTAGGGTAACCCCAATAAAAATAACACCCCATAAACTTTAAAAAGTGATTTAAATAAACCCAAAACATTCTACACCAAAACGTTTAAAATTACCGTGCGACTTCAAAATCAACATTATCGAAACCCCATTACACAAAAACGAAAAATCATTTCGCAGCCTCTACATATGAGATTCCCGAACCGACAAAAACACAACAACAACAGAGGCCATCGATTCTTCCTCGTCGCTTTATTGAAAAAAACCGGAGGAGTGCGATTCATGGCCTCACTTCTGCCCCTTTCACGAGGATTTATATAAGCTTTATATTCATATTTTAAGTCCCTCACATCTCATGAAAAAATAAACGAAATAAACCTCCCCCGGGTTCATAATATATTCCAGCAGTCTTCTCCCACGGAATCTTCTTTACAGAAGCGAGGGAAGGCAGTATCTAACACAGCATTCCTCTCCCAATCCCTCTCTTTTTCCTTCTTTCGCTTCCCTACCCGCGACCTCTCCTCCTTATTCACACTCGCAGCCTCTGTGGTCCATACGAGAGAGATTGGCAGGCTCCCCTTCGGCCTCCGCGAACCAAACATGAGTTCTCCATCAAGGATTTATAGAGAGGCCGCAAAAGGGCCTCAGTCAAAATCAACGGCGACTGAAGGGAGATAAAGACCCGGGAAAAAGTGAGAGAGGAATCTAAGTGCGAGAGAGGGAAGAAAGTGGAAGATTATTCGGAAGAGGCGCCTGAGGAGAGAGGGTTGTAAACTGCGAGTCAAATATTGAGGAGAAGGGAATCGTTCCATTAAGCTTCTATTTACATTCAAAACTCGAGAAAGTGGCAAAGTAAATGTGAGAGGAAGTTAATGGGAAATATGGAGGTTCGGAAGAGGCAGAAATGAAAGAGCTCTAAATTCGCGCACACCTGGTACGTATCATAAAGATTGTTGTTATACCGCAAAATGAAAAGTACTTCGAAGGATATCGCTTATGGCTTCCATCACGCTAATTTATCAAAATTACTTTACGGACACATAGAGACTGTGTTCAGAAACGTACGTTCAAGAATAACGTTGTGTTTAAAAAGAAATGAATCTAAGGTTTCAAGGCTGAAACATAAAATGCTCGGTAATAATGAAAAGATACTTGACCGATTAACATAGTGGAGAAATATCGAATTAGAAAAAAATAGAATAGATCATGAAACGAAGAATTGGAAAATTTCGACAAGATGCTTTTTTCTTACCGTTTCCCCCTTCACCATGATCACCATAAAACGTTCTTATTGTTTATTCATTTTATTTGTGGTAAGTTTGTAAAATGTTACTAAATAGTAGGTATCGATTCTTTTTACGGAATTGATTTGAATTACTATAAGTTGCTAGGGTCGATTACAATATTCTGCTGTTCCTTATTTCAGTTACAGTAAACTTTCGCTAACCTTATAAGATAAAGTAAAAATCAAAATTTTAAGTCACTAAATTGAACCGCATGAAGTTTGATATTCAGTCATGATAAATACTTTTATTTCTAAAACCTTTAAGGAGTAGAAGATATGAAAGTATATTTTCGTGAAATTCGTGAAAAACCACTGAGCAATTCCTATCATTCGTTGCAAATCCCTTCACTCGCTCGATGGACTAAAATATTGAGTACCCATTATTTACGCTGCCATCGCTGAGGGAACATATTTTAAAGAAAATTCAATATCGGATAGAGAAAGGAAAAGCGGGAGAACATCGAAGGAGATCTTAGTTATGATACTCTCATAAATTTTGAGAATCAACAGAGGGCTATTGACAGAAAAAGAAAACAATTCCTTATGGGAACGGTTGCCAACGTACGGATGAGCGTAGTAGAATTCGATAGATGAAAGCTTTTCAACCGAATTCAATATTTTACGTGAACAAACACAGATATACTAATGCTTTTTCGATCTTCGGCCGAAACCCAAATATATTTTTAACGTAATTCACCTCTTATACCCTCTAACCAACCGAACAGGAAGAATATTTTCTCTTATAGGGCTGCAAATCGTAACTTACTCATTATTCATCTGATTCCGCGGCCGTGCCCGTTTATTTTTCTCCATTTGCTTCCTCCTCAATCCAACAAAATATATATCTTGCTCAGCGTATCTACCCCGGCACGACACTTCCAATCCCCCTTCCCAGAGGGCATTACCGACGCTTTTCCCCCTGCTCAACAGGGTGCGAGCATGCGCACACTGATTCGACGCTTCGCTTCCCTCTACTCTCTTCATGCGTATCTACATCTCTTGCTCTGTATAAAGGAGCTCTTAGCCTAGATCCATTGCGACATATGCACGCAATTCTAATAGGTGGGAAGTTTAATTAACCTCCCGGAATAGAGCTCAGTACAAAGACTTAAAGGATTTTAGCTGCACTTAATCAGCGATAGGAAAAGATTCCAATGAGGTAAATACGGTTTCATATCTTAAAGCTTACCGTAGATATTGAGTCTCATCAGGCTTGTAAATAACCGAATACTTAGTTCTTTTATCGGAATGCGTTACAAGAATGTTACATAGTCCAGATGCACCATTGACATTTAGTATAGCGGATGAGGCTGATTGTGGATGATTTCACCATGTACCACCACTAATCGTGCGTAATTCTATATTATAAAAAGAGTACATTTTAACAATAACGTTTATCATTGATGTCATTGGATTCATTTTTAAGGTATTTTCAAGATACCGTCAAACTTTTCAGTTATTTTATTTTTTTGCGATTACAAGGTTTTTTTCCCTAACAAGGGTTAATTTCATCAAAGGACTAATTTCGGGATAACACAAATTTCATGTTTTTAATGTGAAAAAATGAGCTCTTCATAAAAGCAAAAATTAGGATTTCCTTTATTTTATGCAAGGAAAATAAACCGTGTATAGCGGTTTGCGGATGAAAAGGCGCAATGGCTGAAGAGCTGCCTTCGGTTAATAGAAAAGAGGTTCACAAAAGGAAAGCGTATTAAGTTCAAAGAAAGAGATGGCGAACTTGGGAGGCAAGATAAAATATAGATAGAAAGCGGGAGAAGGATAGAGTTTGGTGGATGAGGAGATAGAGGCAGAACGCATCCCGCTGTGGAGTGTGCCTTTGTTATAGAAGTGTGTTGACGTGGGTTGGGTCTGCGATGGGAAGTGCGGTAGATTAGAAGGGTAAAGATTGGGGTTAAGGGAAAGAATGAGAAGAAAAGAAAAGGGTTTCCTGACCATTCCGAAGATGAATGACAGTTCTCGTACGTAATAGGTGGGATAATGGAAAGGGGAAGGGATGAGAGAGAGAAGATAAAGATGGTGAGGAAATTCGAAATATGACACAGGATGAGAGAGAGAAAAAGATGTCCTTTTTCTTCAGACCAAACTACTCTTATACCTTCGTCCACTATCGATTCGATAATATATTCGATATATATGGATGAAGGAAACATTTGCTATTATAATGCCTGTCTTATCTGGTGGATCATCTCAGTATATATGCGTTATAAACGGAAGGAATTGTCCCTCAACCGTTTCCATTTTCAATTTGATTTGCTAAGATAACTATCAAAAACATAAATTAAAAGTTTTAAACTCACTTTTCGCCAAATATAAATGTGATCCCTCTTTTTCATTCAATTTAAATTTTAGATTCTATCTGTAAAGTCACCTGCGCAACACTTTACTTGGTCTTCTACCTCTCCAGAAATAGCTACCTGACTTTGGCAAGGGGAATGAAGCTTAATAAGCAAAACAATGAGTGAAATGGTTTGTCCCTACTTTTCATAGCCGAAGAGAATTCTACAATTGAATCAAACCTGCATAATTGCACCATTATCACACGATAAATGTAGATTTCCATGACATGCTACCAGCAGTAATCATCAAGAGTACATAGTATATCATTACTTATGCCACAGCAGTTATCACATTATCACAGCCATAAACAAGACTAAGATGAAAAAATGTAAGAGAATATATTGCTTTATCCCCTATATGAAAGGAAAAATGAAAAATATTCCATTCATTACTTCATCGTTGCAGAGACATTGATTAATTAGAATATTATTAAGCTTTAATTGGACGAGTAATAATTCGAATACAACAAAACACAAAATTCTTATTGTGAAAATATAAGAGCTTCAGCCATCTTTAGAATTTCGGATTTTAGGTGAAAACTAAATTAGGGTCGTTTAACATCACTGATAGGAAGCCATATTTACAGATCACGTTGGAAAACAAAGCCTCCGCAGATAAATCTCAAGATTTTTCGTATAATTTGGTTACCTAAACTATTTACATCAAAAAATAAATGGATAAAAATATATCCCCAACGAAAATGTTATTCAGATCAAAAGTGGAAATGATTTTCAATTTGATTATGAAATTAAATCGTTAAAGATATAAAATATTACATTTTTAATTTATTCGAACTCAGCATTTTAATGATTGAAATTTATTAGGAATACTTCAGGAAAATCGGTTGAGTGGTTAAAAACTATCAGACGAACTCATTCTCACTTATGTTTAGCAACTACACATAATGCCATAATTAGCCAAAATTAGTTCATATATAAATGATTATCCAACTCAGGGTGATAACTCACGGAAATGTTTCCGTTCAAGGTTAGAGCTTATAGATGTCCTTCGGTAAAGAAGGATAAAAACGCTGCACTGTCTCAGCATACATTCACTCCAAAACATTTAGAAAGGTCGCGTTGCTAATTAAATTCAAGGACGAAAGTTGACAAATGAAATTTAAAAAGCAATCCTTTATTAAAGGGAAATCGAAACCCGAAAAACTCCCCAACGCATCCGCTGCTTCTTTTCCTCCTTTCCCGGAATAGCTAACGCGGAAGTTATGCCTCATTTTTAAAATACACGCGCGGAAAATCGGCAGAAACCTATAAAGCTGGCAACAAAAATCCTTCCCTCCGCTAACAATGGCCCACTTCATTTCATCATATGTTTTTTATCGCTCTCTTTTCCGCAAAAGTTCGCTTCCGAACTTTTTATTCATCCCCTCGGAATATAATTTTCACCCAGGAGAAAAGAGCGACGAAAAATCACATGTACGCATCAAAAAAGCGCTCCTCCCACCGAGGATCCATCGCCCGTGGAAACCCATCGCACGAAAAAATTCCTCCATGGCGCACGCATCGCGTTACGGCGACCCAGAGAGAGGGAGGCCAACCGATCCACAACGGAAATCGATCTCCCGACAACATTGTGCCGTTGCAGCGGACCCGGAGGCGAAACGAGCCTGGAATGGGGAACGCTGCTCCCAATATCCATAAACCCAGTGCGATTGAGGGGGGCGGCAACCCGCAACTGCCACCCCCGCTACCCAAGGGAATAGCGTCGCATATTTCCTGCTTCGATGGAGGAGGGGAACGCGACCGGACGAACCCGCAAGACTTCCTCGCGACCCTTTTATGGGATCCCTCCTTTCGGCATCCAGAAAAACGCGAGATTGCACCCTCGACGATGGTGCAGGACCCCAAATATTGGGAGGTGACGCCGCAATCGTTATAGAAATTGGGGGCATTGAACGCGTGCAGCTGCGAGCTTATTGGAGGTACGAAAAAGAGATACCGAGCGATCAAAGGAAGATGGAAATTTGATCGAAAAAAATGTGTTTCTACTCTTTCATTAAGTTTTACTCATGTTTTTCCAAACGGGGATATCAAATGTTACACCTGTCTCAAAATAGGATTCTTTGGAAACTTAGAAAACAGAGTTTTGCGGTTCTAAACACGGGGAATTTTGTTTAAAGCTAAAGAATTTAAATGTTTGTATTGTTCGATGGTTATACAAATTTTTTTATACATTCCATAGATTTAATATAGGTATAGATTTTCCCTCGGATTCCTGATCAATTCACATTAAACATGGCAATTGGTATGGATTTTCAACCATTCCCTTCAAATCAAAAAGTTATAAGCATAATTTAGAGCAGCCTGAGAGAAAGTTTCTAAATCTTGACTGCTACCTCCTATAATGAATATTTTCTGTAAGAGAAGGAACGGACATGTTAAATTCTTAATTTAAAATCTTGGACCTAAATCAATGTTCCCTCAATCAATTCAAGTAAAATAATTCCCGATAACTGTCAATAAAGAGTTTCTCATTTCTAGGAAATTGTCAATTGAAGCTAAAATTTTTCCACTTTGTATTTTTCTTACAACTCATTTGCATTGTAATTCATTAGTTTTTAATTTAGATTCGGCAAGAAAATCGATTTAAGTGCAAATGATGAGACCTTCCCTTACGCTTAAATGTCTGGGGTTGCGAATCGATTAAAAGTTTTATTTTGATTCCCTTTCCAATTAGACCCTGAGAAAGTGACGGAAATTAATCTTTCAGTAATTATCGGGGGTAAATCAAATCGAATGAATACAATTCAATTCCAGTATTTTGAGCAAATAAAATCTCTAAGAGCGTCATTAATTTCCTCGTTATTATATCGTCAAGGACAACTGATATTTTTTAAGAATTCTAAGTTTCCTTTTTCAATTCCTTGCAAATTTATTTCAATTATATCACTGGAATAAGTCTCACTGCTAGCAGAAGTGCTATACTATTGTACTAATATCAAATTAAGTATTGTTTGTAATTGTATTCAAAGTTCAATATAAAATTTAATTAGATTTCAGATTTCTCTTTTTTGTATTTCAAATTTTTGCTATGAATTTACAATAAGTATAAAATATAACGTACATAAAAACCAACTCTAAAGAATCCCCGTCTTCACGAGGCTTCTTGAGAATTATTCCCTTCAGTTTTCGAGATCAACGGTCGTATATTGGTAAACATATTACTAAATAAATTAATCATAGTGAATAATTCACACTGGAATTATACTTCCCTGTTCACCATACTTTAACGGAGACTACAGAATGCTAATTTCAACTGACCAGGAGTTTATATCTAATGATATCTATACATAATGCTTATGATTATAATTATGCTTATAATTATCATCTTTGGCCCAGCACATATTTAGCCATGTTAATAAATAATATTTCTAGATTAATAAAAACATCTTGGAATCCTTTCATCCGATTCAATGCTTATTTTATTTAAGTGAAAAATAACCGTAGAAACGTAATAAGAGCGTAACGTTAAAATACTCGCGATTAGGTTTGAAGAAACATGTGAATGAATTTAATTTTTAAAAACTAAATAAGTAATAATAAACTAAAAGTTATTCTCCGCAAATGAGAATAACTCTTAGTTTTTTTTGCAAATTAGAATAACCAACACTGGCAGTAGCAGTTTTCTATTTTATATCTAGAAAAAGATAATCATATTGAAAGCTTAAATTGCAAACCTTTATGCTTTATCGTGTTTTGGACAAGGAAATTTCGCAACCCTGCATAACTTACGAGAAAATAATCGAATTGAAAAATGTTCAGACCGTTCCCTCTTTATCCGTTCCTTTGTGTCCACGCAATTTCCTTTCAATACTGAGGCGATTTTTCTCTCATTTCCAATCTTCAACACCATAATCTACCTTAAGAATCATCCCCTAAGGCTCAAATCTCCCGCTTCCTCTCTCTTACGTAACTCGGGAAGTCTCGCATTACGCTCCCGGTTGGTCGAGAAATGTTCTTCCCTTTCTCCTTCAGATGGATACTCAGCACCACTTGTCCTTCCCAACTCCGTCGCGACTCCTCATTTCCCTTCCAAGGAAAGATGGCCCACCCATTCAAACTCTCCCCGAATATCGTCTCATTCTTATACCCTTCGCGAGAGTATCTTTTATCAGTCTCTTTGAAGCAGTCCGCGGAGGGATTCGTTATCTCGGATAGACGGCGTCTCAGTCGAAACGAAATTCCTCTGCCGTAGAGTAAGGGATCGCGTAACGATGCAACCCAAGTAACAAAAGGCCGTGAGGGATGAGGTGGAATGGTTGTTGGGCTCCTTGTTGCTGCCTCCTTCCGCCTGTGTTATCCGATTCCGCACCTAACAGATAAAGATTGCGAGGGAGAGATAAAGGGTATTGCAAGATGTTCGCTTTAATAAGGAATTCCTAAAAGCGCCGAACCTAAAGATATTTATCAAGAGATTTATTTTTAAAGACATCAATAAAATAGTTCAGGAGTATCATACCAACGACCAAAATTAAAAGTAACAAAATTCGTTGAATGCGTTTCTACCGTTCAAGGAGAAATTTTCTGCGGAGTATGCTTTTGAACTGAAATTTTGAGAGAAATATTACGAAACAAGCTGATCTTTCTTTTATATAGTCACTGGGCAGCGGTGTGACTTGTAAGGATTCGTTACCATATGGTAATTCGTACATTTTCCAAATTTATAACGAGCGATTCACACTACCAGGAAGATGCAAACCCGGTGGTCAAATTAGTCGTTCGTAGTAAATTTCAGGAACGATGAAGCATTTCTTCGACACAGACTCAGGTTTCACTTCGTGGTATTCATAAATGCAAAACGGCTCCATGATACCTTTACTGCACCACAAGAATATACAACTGGACAACCAAGGTTTCGTAGCCAATCTACATTTTCAGGTGCTTGTATATTCTTGTGGTGTAGTAAAAGTTATCATGAACCTGTTTTGAAGCATTTATTGTACAACTTTGAATTATACTAACTTCTTACCTTTCGTAAGCGTACGAGGAAAATTAATTACATCCCACATGTTTATTTCGTCTAAGAAATGTAAGGTCAGAAATTTCAATTTTTACCATTCTAAAACATTAACAACCAGGTTAATTTGTACTCGTATCTTGTCTTACAGTCGTGTATACACTAATAGTCTCATTTAACACTGAGCAGCGTTGCGTATCTGCACGAAGCATGAAGAATTTGATCTCACAACTATGGCGAATACCGTATTTCCAGTGTGTCTGAGACACTATTTCGTAACGTAATGCTCTAAGGATCTAGTTCTGAGAATCCTATGCTGGATATATTCCTTATCACTTAATGTATAATTATTTTGGAAACTCGCGGTCTCAAATAATCGGATCAAGCCTCTACTGTAACAATATTTGAAACTTAAATACATATGAAAATATATGCCTTTCGGCATATTGCAAGTCATAATCATATCAATCAAACACATTTTCCACATTATGGATGGATTCAGTTTGAATCATGTTTTGGCACGATTTTTTTTAAATTTTCGGATCTATTATTTTTTAATCAATGCTTTCATAAAATCATTTGCTGCGGAATCTCCAGGAAATTATTAAAGTTCGTCGAGCAAGGGAGAGATCGATTTTCACTTATTACACATTTCAATATTAAATTTAGTAATGCTCCTGACAGAGCATCGAATTCTGGGCGGTTGTTGAAAATTTCTCGTTTACCAAGCTATCGAAAATTGTGTTAATTAAATTCTTCTTTCTTTACATTGATATTGAAACGCGTCAGCCCGCTAATGAAAAATTTTTATCAGCGGAAAGAGGATGACGGGATTCCAATTTCGAGATCTCCCTCCGTGCCATCGAACTTTCGTAATTAATGGATTTAATAGCAATTAAGGATATGGGTAAAATGAAGTGAGTAGAGAATATGCAGTCATTCTACTATTTCCTCACATTATAGTGTCTAAATTTAAAAGTAATCTAGGCAGCTTTCTTAATTATAGAGCAAGAAGATATCAGTTGGCTCATTGTCTGTCACGACCATAAAATTCACCGTTCACGTGTATCTTCCACGAACTCGTTCCAACTCCTCGTTTGCTTGTCCTCCCGTTAGAAATCAATTAATAAATCCAGATAACCCTTCTTTACCAATACGGAAAGAAAAATATGCCAACGTCGCGGCTTAGAAAAAAGGAACGAAATTGAAGGGGAGGAGACTGATAGGGTTAGAGGGAAAAATGTAAGGACGAGAGAAGGACAGAAAGAACACTCTCACGTGGAGGAAATAGGAATTCGACTTCCGGCAAGAGGGTCCTTGACGGGAAATTGAGGAGGGTGCGAATAGTGGACAGACTGGTGGACGTCCACGGAGGGATGAAAAGAGGCCGAAATGAGAGGGAGGAGCGGAGTTGATGAGACCGTAGAAGGACAATTCGGTCGTCGTGAGCACGAAGATGAGTTCGGGAAAGGGCGAAAATGGTAGGGTTAGATACGGTGGGCCACTGGATAAGGGGGAGCTTAAAAGCAGTCGAAGGTTGACATAGGCGTGCGGTCTCTCTCTTTTTTCTCGCATCTTCTCCCTTTGTTTCGTCCGATCTTTCGCACACGCCTTGCTAATCCTATTCCGAAAACCTATTACGGAAATTTGGCAACGGCGGAGCGTTGAGTAACGGCGCCATACCCTGTTTGAATGGAAAAGGTTGAAGGGCAGGGGCGACGAAATCTGCGATGGCAGATAAATCGGATTGGAATTCAGCGACCTTTCTTTGCGATCGATATTAAACCCGTATACCGTATTATAGAGGCAATATTGGCCGTTCTCGGGGAAGATTTAAAGGCTCGTAAATCTTTCCTCCCACGAAGTTTTGATTTTTATTTTATTTGTAGTCATTTCAAAAATCTTAATTTATGGTCGCAATAATGTATAATAATTTTCTTTTATTTATGTCGTTGGCTAACAAAGCCGAAATTTCTGAAGGAAAGTTTCCGAACGTGTATCAGTCTCGTTCGGGTATCGATAAACAAATTCTGTAAATGAAATATCGAAAAGCACTGCAGTGAAAGCGAAGAATTTGATTTAGATGAATCCGAATAACAGGTATAATCTCTAGGCTCTTTTACTTGCACTGCAATAGTTCAAATAATGCTCTTTTGAATTCCAGTGAAATAGATTTCTTTTTTAAAAATCCCATTCAATATTCATACCTTTGCCTCAGAAATTAATAATTTTGGGATTTAATTCAATGAAATCATAATTAGAAAGCATGCGCGCCAAACGTCAAAAAAAGTTACGCTTGCTAACCAAACCAAAACTCTTAAAATAAGCCGTGAAATTTAAAGTGATTTTTGGTAAACGAATAAATTTAAATCAAATTTATTAGGTTTGCCTGCTACATTATGAATTTACCTAACATGCCAATCTGGGAAAGATCTCATTAAGTTTCAATGGAGTATGCATTTAAAATGTTCCATGCATTCATTTTGGTTTTTTGCTAAAAATCAACGTTCGGAATAAACAAAACTAAGAGCGGGAAGATTTGCTTATAGAAAAAATTTGGATATATAGATACACTCTCCTGTTAATCATAGCTGAGTTCCTTTGGCATTCCTCTGCTAAATACCTAATGCGTCAATCACAAAAACATCAAAGAGATTTTCTAAAAAGAGCATTTATTTATTGCTCTTTAGAGAATCAATAGGATATTTTGTATACCAAACTCCACTGATTTTACTTTGATCTTTTAAATCACGGTGTGCATCGAAATACGAACCGACATTCGTATCGAATCCAAAGAAAAATTCCGAATCATAGGATACGTAAAATTCTTCTATGCTCAAATTTTACCAGGATTGTGAATCTTCCGGTAGTTATGAAATGCATCTTCGATCGAATTTTACGAAATTCATTCTATTGTTAGATCTAGGAAGATCTTGCCTATGCCGTATTAATTTATTGGAATCGACGTAATATATATTCTGAAAAGAATGGCTGCAAGTGCTTCTCGATGTTTAATATGATTTTTTAAATCAAATGAATTCCTATGAAGTCCGGGTTGGAATGAGAATAAAACCTCGAGTTTATTAGGATGATAGAAGATGAAAAATAACATCCATAAGCAAGCAATTGATAAAATATAGAGTAATCAATTGACTTAATTACCTTCCTTGGGAGTGAATGAAATTTTACAATTAAATCTTCATATCTACGTTTCCAAGTTATCACAATTACAATTACTGAAATACAAATACTGAATGCGGGACCAATTGCCGATAATCAACATAATCGTTATAAAATTTGGAAAATTTTAATTAATTTAAATCAATTCATTTCATTTTCCCAACGTTGCACCAATTTTCTTTCTGCTTTTACTAACAGCCGAGCCCCGCTTCACTCAACCACTCCAAATTTAACGTAGAAAAAAATCTTAACGCCTTTGCGAAACTAGTCGGCCAGTTATTCAAATTCCATTCATTAGGACAGACTTAAAACACCACTCTTTTTACTCCATCCTTTAATTTCGACTTCGGAGTCGAAATTGCCTCTTTCCGACCCCCAAATAAAATACCCCTCTCAGAGAACGACGCTTTTCTCTCCCTCTTTCGACTCCCTTTATATGCTCCTTCAGCACCCACACATCGCCGTATTATCCTGCCCTTCCCTCCCACACAAAGAGCGATGCCTCAAACCATCTCTTTTCGGCGGAAGAGTCGCCCCTTTTCCGAAGGGAGCGGTGAATACGTAAAGGATAGAGTGGGAGTCCGAGTCATGAAATGGCTGTCCCATTTCGCGGAATGGCATAGGAAAAGAGGGGGAGGAGACAAGGGGTGCGGAGGTAACGAAGTGGAAGGGGATATCTTCAGGAAACTGTTCTCTAAATAGTGTGCATTAGATGCGTCAACGGTGAAGCAGAATGGGAAGATGAAAGGGAGAAGACGAGGGATTCCAGACGAGAAAAAATAGGGTAATGGAAAGAGGTTCAGGGGTTCGGGATAAGAGCAAGGGTTTTCAGTTACGCGAAACCTTTTGGGGAAGGTCATAAACGAGGGGGCTTCGATAAGAGGATGGGATGGTAAAATTGTAAAGAAATAAAACTGATGAGCTTATTTTTCTCGAAATAACCCAAATATGTGAAAATACCTCTATAAAGAACGCTATCCTTCGGAGAATCTTCGAATGATCTCACTTTCCCATCATGGCTGTTTCCTATACTATCAATAGAGTTACCATTCGAGATGACTACAATTCGTTTTATTTAAGAGTCCATTCATCCTGAGGTCTCTTGTCACTATCTCTTAAAGTAGGCTGTACATTCCTTTTTACGTAGTGTTCTTTTGTTTTATTTGAAAGCATATAACTAAATGATAATATAAGCATCCGAAACACTAAATTTAGGACAAAATACCACTATTCCATTTTTTAATTTCATATAAATTAGGCATTTAAAAATATTCACATATTATTAACTAACAATCTTACACTTGGCAAAACCGATGACCGAGTGTATTTAACCATTCGTAGAAGTATTATAGAGTTGATATATATGCAAGGAAAAGAATGTCTCAAGTGATTCATAATATTTTTTAAATTAGAAGCGAATAAAAATATTAAAAATTTTTCTTTGGAAAGGATGGTTTTTATTTCACATTTTTTATTCATTTAGATTGTAAATATATAAAACAATCTAATTTGTAAATTTTTCTACCTTACTTAAATTTTTCTGCCTTCGGTAGTTTTTAGAGGGTTTTTTAGAGATTTTATTTTCCTCCCGACTAGGATGAATACCTGGCAAGGTTTTTTTATTTTATTCCGAATCAATATGGCTACCACGTGGCTTGTTGCCTATTTGTAGGTTTACATATAAAAATAAAAATGAATATTTGATGGATATTTTAGTATTGAATTTTATAATTGGACAGGTATCACGGGGAAATATTTTTCTCTGAAATTCCTCCTGCAGAGCGAAGGAAAGATGGGATGGCGGACGGTTTGACGCGGTGTTTACCCGAAAATATAATTTCTTCCCTGCTGTCAATCCCCCACCCCTACGAAAAATTCTCCAAATAACATTACGCCTGGAGTTTCGCGGCAGTCTATTGTCACGTGTACATGTCACGCGTACGAAGTTATTCCGATCGACATGTCAAAACAATGTGTGGGAAAACGTGTGAAATGGTACTTGATAGCCTGGAAGAGGGGAGCGAGAGTGTGGGTGGCATTTGTAGAAGGCATAGGTACGCTTGAAGAGGGGAAGGAAATGAGATTTTGAGGACTGAGAGATATGGCGGAGCTACTGCAGCTGGAATATGTAGAATGTAGTAAAATTAAAATTAACCCGAATGAATGTCCTATTGACAGCCTCAGTAGCCTTCATTTGCTGAGAGCCATGAAGGAATTCGTTAATTTTAGAATATATTCAAGGGCCGTTCTGAAATAATATTCTGTATTTTTTATCTTAACTATAAGGAGGTAATGCATCGCATTTGTCAGCAAAAAGAATCAGCAATCAAAATAAAGGGATCAGACAACATTTTCACTGAAGCACGCCTAAATATTTTAGTCACCTTCACCAAAAGATAGGTATCCCATCGAGCCGAGTGCCTCGACATTTTTCTCTGTCTTTTATTTTAGGTCTCAATTGTTCAGTGATGCAATTCAAAGAAGTGAATTCATCATACTCCCCATCCATTCACTGCAATAGTGAATAAAGTACGGTCAGAAGAATGTACAGGATAATTCGATGCAATAGAAATGTAACCTCATTTAATATTCATTTTTTACGTTATTTTCCTCCCGTGTATCGTTCGTGTCGAAATGAAACTTGATATTATATGAAATAAAAGCCGTTTATTTGAAAATAACAATAAACAGATGTATGCGCTATTATAGGATATTATTCATTTATAATATTCATTTGCAAATTCTTAAGCTAAAATATGCAACAAAATTAAAATAAATAACTATTCAATTACTAATTTTGTGGTACATAAATTTTCCATTTAAATTTCACCAGGGGATTAATAAATGCGTCCCTTTGCTCTAAATTTATTAAATACCGCAAAAATAAAGTGGCTATCGTTTTAGATATTTCCCATTTGGCAACAAAAAAAGGTTGAAATTGAGGTTTTGAAAGAGGAGAAGGCATATACATATTCTGAAGCATTAAATAAAACAGTCAGCTTTATATGAATTTAATGCCATCTGTTTCAATTTCTTCATTTTGAGTTACCATTGTACCAAAATATTCATCTCCGTTTTCAGCAGAAACACAAAATCTAGTTGAAACAATTTGCTATATTCATCCGCATAGCGCTCAAAAAGGAGATTACCACTACTCTTCATTAATAGAGCTCTTTTATAAAAAACGAGTTATTACAGATAATCAAATTTGAAAATAAATCCGCAAAGACGTCATTACTTAGCAAACTACCGAAAACATTCCAGCGATGGAATATACTACTAATATTCATGGAACTTCAAGTTGACAAGGCTAATAAAATATGGAATCTCATTTTTTTAACGCGGCGCTTAGCTTAAGAGAGGGGAGAAAAACTCTTCAGAATTCTTGGATGGAAAATGTTGTTTACCCGTCCCATTATTGCCTTCCATCGATCCCTGCATACCCTTGCACTCTCCCTTGGAAAGGGTAAGAGAACACCTGAATGCTCCAATGGTCGAACGAAGTGATGGGTCCCATTGATTTCTGAAAATTGCCTCGAGATGAAAAGCATTACCGGAAAGAGTGGGAGAGGGAGTCTTTATAAATCTTGAAGAGTGACGGAGAGGGGTAGAGATAGCAGACGGAGGAATAGGGACTCGTAGCACGGGTTATCGATTAGGCAGAGAACAGTCTCAAACCCGCAGGTAATATTCGAGGACCCATCCCTACGCCCATATCATTTAATGAATTCCATGCAGAGATAAAAGTAATGGCTGCGAAGATTAAAATCCTTATATATAATTTATGGTGCGCTTATCGCAAATTTTTATCTCGGGGAGAGAAGGCATTATTTTAAATAATATTCGAAATTTCAATATTTTCTCATTAAGTCCCTCGATAAACGTATGTATAAAAATTCAATATTAAAACCATTTGTTGAGGCGCTTTTATTGGAACAGATCTAAAAGAAAAATTATATAAATAATTTTCATTTACATGTAATTAACTATTTCAAAGCCATCACACCCTTACACTTCATTTTCTCTTTTCTTAGTGCCCTAGGCATATTAATTTGATTAGATATCTCATGTATTTTAACTGATAACGGTATAAAACAGCAATCTTCGTCATAATTTTTACCTCTGAGGATAGTTTTGTAGTTACATTTTGTACCTTTCAGCAATATCCTGGAATTCTACCTGATTATGATTGAAGCAATAAATCAAGTAATTAAAATGATTAATGAAGTCTGTCAATAACATTTATTTCCAGTTCATGCTAATAATGTTTAAAGCAATGACAGGGCGTTTTTTGTACGAGATTAAAAATAATTCTCTTAGTTAATTAATTTATTCAATGAAATCTTTCGCAAGGATGAAACTAAGGCAATGCCTCGTAATTACTAAATCTCACTCTAATTACATATATTCATGGAAAAAAATCTAAAAATTTAATTTGAACTTTCACGAGGAAAACCTTTACCAGTAGAATATTAGAAAGGTATGGAGAGAGTGAGAGAGGGAAACCTCGTTATGACCCGTCAGACAAATTATTCATCGGAATAACTGGAGATAAAATGAAAACGACTGCAGAGAAAAAGTGCTTGAAAAGGGAGGGGAAAATGATCAGATGAGAAAAGCAGAGAGATTCCGTAGGAATGGGTGGAGGGAGTAAGAGGAGAGATGCGTTAAGAGCGAGAGGCTTAGGTCTGCACATGTAGTGAGGAAGAGGGAGACAGGGCTTGAACAATGGGGCAAAAAATGCTCGGGAACTGTGCAATCGGATATGGAAAGAGAGCGGGAAAAATTAAAAGGGAAGAGAAGTGGACTGGTGTGCTGAATTAGGAGTCTGCGTTCTAGGAGGTCAGCTCAATCATAGTTCCTAAGCGCCCCTCTCTTCTATCTCTCTCCAAACACGGCGCTCTATTCACTCTTTTCGAAGCTCTTACCCCATAACTCGCGTTGTGAAAAGTTCCTCTCTTTGTTAACTCATCGATTTCCAGTCCCAGAGGACGGTAATTGGCCAGGATTATTGGATGTTCTCTTAAAAGCGATAATAGGTTCTCTCTCGATTGCGTATTTTTTAAAGTAGCTGGGTGATTAGCTTGATTCCTTCTCACCTTAGATAGCCTTTATTGGAATGATAACAAAGGAAAACTGTTTTCTATCAAAAAGAAAACTACTTCACGCTATTATTATTAAGTCTTTGTTATGAGCGATGTTATTTATCAATCGTGTTTTTTCCCATACGATGCAAACGATTTGGAAACTCTCCCGTCGCCTTTGTTGTTTTTGTTGTTTCTTTTTCGGTAAATATTTTCCTGTAATAAGCATCCCACAAGCTAAAGCATTTGATGAGTTTGAATACTGCGCCTCTCATTGCTCTCTGTAGGCAGCATAAATGTATGAAAACTTAGTACTTTTGTATTGAATCATTTACTTCCTGGTTTAAAATTTTCACATAATTAAGCTGAATTGCAACCAATGTTGCTAAAAAGATCTGACCAAATTGAACCAAAATGTTTACAAGCAGTAGCGATTACTGAAAACTTCGTGCCGCTAATTTCAACGCCATTAATTAATCTCTAGCAATGATCATGCGCCGAGAAATTCTGATCCAATTAAAAACCGCCATTCCGGCCGTATTTGTGTCAGTGATATAGAATCCTGAGAATCAGCCCTTTGTTTGGCAGACTATCTCCAGATTCGCCTTCAAGCCACGAGCTGAAAATGCTCAGGAACGCTGGCCTTTTGTGGAGAGCATGGAGACTGATTGATAAATTTCGACTGACAACGATGAAATAGTGAGGAAACGCCGCAAGTAGGGCGCCTCGAATTGAAATCCGTAAAACTAGAAGGATAAAAAAATTATGAAAGAGAGATGAGAACGGGATGATAAATGGACAGAGAGCTCCGCAAGTAAACCCCGTGTAATTTCTTCCTTCGGATGGAAACCCAAAAACTTGGCATGTGGTCAGAAGAAGAGAAAAATGGCGGAAATGATGGGTTGCGCAGAAGAAGTATTGTGTCGAGATGAAGAAGGAAGCTGAGGAAATATCTTTCTCATCCGCCTGCGGACATAGGCTGCCTTCCTTAGGTTGGCACAATGGCGCGGGTGGTAGGTCAGCGAATAATTAGTCATTTTAGACCATGGAGAAGGAAGGTAAGATTAGTGGAAGGGCGACTTGAAGAGATTTCCGTGCGATGGTACTGAGAGGGTTTGGTGGATAGACTCACTAACAATGGTCCGAAGGCGATTGGATTTCGGCTGAAGTTGACTGCAGAAGAGGATTTCCTAGGGAGATTCCGGAGAAGGACAAAGGGAGCAATAGCACACCAGGAATACGAGAGAGAAATCCGGTGATAAATTCGATGGCATAAATATGGGGAATTTTCGAAGCGTAATATCGGATTCTGTTTTAGCGCAGCCCATAAAAAACTGATCCCATACAATGAGGAAAATATTTATATCTTTCCACGGAAACCATACCATGGATTTCATTATTCAATACTCTCCGATCCTTCATTATTAAATAGTACGAGAACTGGGATTCTATGCGGATGCGTTACGAAAATCTCTGAAAAGAAAATATTTAAAATGAGGGGAAAATAATTCAATAGTTGCCTCGCTCGAAAAAATCCTGCAAGTTATTAAAGCGGAAGAATCTGATATTTATTAGGGTATAAATATTTGAGGGAATTGGAATGATAATACATATTTCAGGCATATAATCCTCGTCGAATAGGTATAGCATCAGTTATCCCGGACTTTGTAATGATTTTCAGCATACACTAATACGAAAATCTCATTTTAGCTTATACCGTCATAACTAGAATACTACCTACGGGAACTTTAGTTAAAATATAGTTTTGTAGAAGTATGACGACATTAATTAGATTTAAGGGAGATTTAATAAGATTGTCACCGGCATTTATAAGAGACTAATTAATTAAGGGTAGAACCATTACGAGCTTCTGATTTAAAAGAGTAATTCTTCAGAATAATATCAGTTTCACAAGTGATTGAAAAATTAACTTTACATCTGATCTGAATACCTAAATTAAGTATAAATGATGTTTTATTGAGGCCTAACATGAAAATACATCGAACTAAAAATGGAAAATCACGTAATATGTATCAGAATGCTCGTAAGCGAATTTCCATTGATTTCTGTTTTACTTTAATTAAGCAAACATTTACGTTTTCCCGAACTATTTATGAGCTTCATGAATCATTCTTATAATACTCAAGAGACAGCCTTATACATAATTTCTTAAATGTGGCAATATCACTATTGGTGCTTTTTGCAAATGAGACCCTTCAGCAAGATAGTTAGAAATATCGCATTTTTAAATGCTGAATTGAGAGTATAAAAGATTTCTGGTAAAAATCCAGATATTGGATCCTTGCTTATGGCAACAATTAATTTCCTTAGGAAATATACTTCGAACGCGGGAACTCTCATCGAAGAAAGATTTCGGTTAAAATAAGTTTTCTAAATCAGCAAACGCATTGACTATTAACTATGTAATTTTGACTTAAAGTATAGAATACTTGAGACAAATCTTTCCTAAGGTAATCGAAATATAATTTAATCTACTTCACCAGTGATTGTTGAAACAACTCATAGACATTAATATCAAATACATAATCATTCAGAATTCATTCTGAATTATGTGTCGCGTACTTCAATTAACTGGATTGCTTTTTCAATGCAGCAACGTGGAAAAATCTCTCTCCCCCGCGAGAGACTAATATTTCAGCGCATCTCGGCTCCCCTTAAAATCTTACTTAATAAAAAGCAATCGCAATTAACGACTCGCACAACTTGACCATCAAATTCGATCCAATAAATCTAGAGTAAAAAAGGCCATTTCGCCAGTCCTTTCGGAGATTAATCGCGTCATAAATTGCGCTCCACCAACATAAACCATCGGAAAATTTCCAAAACTAAAACATCGCTAAGCACCTGTCGCATTCTCATGAGAAAGGAAAATATAACCGTAAAGGAAAAGACACGGAACATCGGCTACCCTTAATCTCGGAGCATAATTTCGGCGGAAACATTTTCGGAAAAAGCCCTCTTAATAATTTACCGCGCAAAAAGTTCCCTTGAAGCGCGAAATTGAACACTTCACACGAAGAACTTTTCTCAACAAGACGTTACGCTCCCTCGTCCATCGCGCGTAGGAACGGTAGCAGGTGTTCTCCGCTGCCAGGTACAGAGTGCGCCGAGAAGATGCCTTTTTTCGGAAAACGACGCGGTAAGGCGTGCTTCGGAGTGGTTGTCTAAGAGATATTCGGAAGAGGGTGAAAATACGGAGTGTAGATTAGGGATGTGACTGTAGCGGAGAAAAAAATCGCAGTGGTCATTAGGTTGTAAGAGGAACCGACAAGATGGAGGCCAAAGGACTAGATTGCGTCTCTCCACTCGTAACATGTGGAAGGGAGAAGTGGTGCGTGTTTGCGATTTTTAAAAGGCAAAAAACTATCCTGGTTTGTCTGAGTGCGCAGGGGAATGAAGGAAAGGGCTCTATTAGGGAGAAAAATCCTCGGAGATGCCAAGTTCTAACAGGGACTCGTTACTTCAACGAGCTGGGAGTGCTCCATCCCATTGGGTTCTCTGCTTATGGCGGAGACAAGAGAAATGCATATCAGGGTGACAGCAGGCTACGGAGTTGGAAAGAGAGTTAAGTTATCGTTGAAGTTGAGGTGGCTGAGATAAGGCGAGAAAAGCAAATGAATTTAATTCACTTCCTTTTGCCCACGTTTCTCTTCTAGATGATCGACTTTTCCACTAACTTAAATACTCTCAAAAACATGAAATTTCTCTCCCAAAATTTTTACGTGATTTCGAATATTTTATAGCGTAAAACAGGAAACAGGAGGGGTTTAATTCGTAGTTGATAGTTTAATATCAGAGTTGAGATAAGGGAAAACAATATCAGATCGAATATAAGCCGTTAATGTTCCATTCAAAAAAATTTATAAATCCATTCTAAATTTATTCTCCTGGAAATAAAGATCTAAACCACTACTATAAAAGATTTCAGCAACAATTCCAAGAACTTAATTAAGCTTATAGATAAAAATAAACGGACATTGTTGTAAACAGAAATAAAAATGTACGCCGTTTTGAGGAATATCAAAGTGGGGCACAAGAATACATACATTAAATCAACCGAACCGAAAGTCATAATCAAATTCTCCATCGCGAAATGCTTATCCGTTTACATCATTGGATTTCATTTGATTTAAAGCAACTTTGTCTTCTTGAATCGGAAGAATTTTATACTTAGATATCCCTAAGATAACTATTTTACTACCTCCATCCCATCATTATAGAAACAACATCTACAAACACATTTTTTTCAAAGCTCAATCCATTTAAGAATGAAAACAAGTTCTGGTACTCTCGTAACACACAAAGTTCATGAATGTTAAAAAGTTACTCTAAAAATGATTATCAAGAGTTAATGCTTAATGAAGTGATTCCCAAAGCGAGCAATAGTAATAATAGCAATCCTCTAGATGCACAGAAATAATGTATGAAGCACTTAAAACAAAATAATTTCATTTCATTGCCAATCAATAAAAAAATAAGAATATTTTCACTTGGTGATTCTGCGGATTTTTCATCATTATACTTTTTATTTATTTTACTCTTGATATATTATTATTATATAAATAACAATTTGTTTATATTACGGTTTGTGGTTATATGAAAGGAAGAACCAGAAAATTTCGGGAAACATTGCTCTAATTCCTCCTCAAAAGGATTATAATTATTCTCAAATCTAACCTAGTAATACATGTATCTCTCTGGATTAATACTGTCATACATAATACCATTTTCCTTTCTTGCATTTTTTCATGTCTTTTTCCTAAAAAGTTTGCCAAGCTCAACAGAGAGGTCTCACCCCTTTCCCGTTAACTCTGCGCCGTCAAAAAAATCAGAACGCGACCATGAGCCAGATGCGCCCTTGACTCGGGGGGACATCGGGGGACCCACGCTTTTCTCGAAAGGTCAGTCGTGATCTGGTTGCATGAAAATGGTCAACAGATGCTGCATCATGGCCTCATGCGAAAAAGGAGGGGAAAGAAAGAGGGACAGGGACTAATCTACAGGAAGAACAACAAAATGCCAAGTCATCGATAGCATTCTAGGAAGAGCAATAGAGGAAACCTTTTCGCATATTTTTTCCTAATGACCACCATCCTGTATAGAGAATTCGATTAGAATGACGTAAGAACAGTGCGCTTACTGTGAAAAAGCAGTCGATCGTAGAGAGTTACTTGCAATAATGAATCCGGGGTACATGCGATTAATCAGGATCAAGATCAAGGGATCTCCTATCTCGCAAAAAGGCCTCTATTTCTTTCATTCATCCTCTTCTGCGTAAGCTGCGAAGGTTTAATCCGCTAAAAGAGAACCTTTTTAAGCGTTTATATCCGTCCCTACTCGTAATATGACAAAGCCCTGACATCACTCGAACTGATAAAGCGGCACAAATAGAAAAAGGAAGAGTCAGAATAGAACCAATTCCATTTATTAAGATCGGCATGATTAGAGTGATATTTACCACTAAATGTGAGTCGCTGGAAATTACAGAAATACATTTGTATATGTTGGGAATATCAAGAGTGATTGAAATCAGCGCAACTTCTAGGATCCTATTAGCATCTACCAGCTAAGTTTCCGTTTATTACATTCCGTAATTTGCTTACGCATTGATCGCCAACTCCTTACACCTCAAAATAACAAAATGGTATCAGTAGCAATATTTTAGTTCCCTATTCCTAATAAAACAGATTTGAGTTTTTACAAGTTACCCCTAACTGCTTTTCTTTTAACATTCAGCTGACCCCATTCTATAAAATTAAGAATTATTATTCATAAAAAATCTGAAGAGTAAATAGTCCAGTCCGTAAATAAACGATCCACTTATTATGCTAATGAACCATTGATAAGAGTTCCTTTTCATTTTACTCGTTTTTAACTCGGTCTCATTAACTCGAAAATTTCCATAATTACGCACAATTTTCATGACCCTCCTGTATCAACGCATTTGCTTTCATGGAAATGAAGCTAAATCTATGGTCAAGAAACTAAAAGGTGCATGACTAGATATGCATTTGCATTTAATTCCGCATTCCCAAGCAAACACACTTTATGTATACACTCGCACGCATGTTTATTTATATACACTTGTCGTTATGGGTCAAATTTACCTACGGAGCGGAAAAGAGATAATTAAAGTTTACAAAAAACACTCATTACGGAATGAGTGACCGAGCAAAAATTAGTGGGGGAGTAAAAAGAGGAAGAAGGGACAAATAAGCGGCGTGGAAAATAAAACAAAAGACGGAGGAGGAGCGAATAACCGCGGGCGCGTGACTGAAGGGAGGCAAACTCACGTGCGGAACCTGTTTGCTCCTAGAAATGTTCGGCCGTTTTCATGCTCTTGACGCATCGCAAGTGTGACCGCTGCTCAGGAGAGGTCTCTTTGGACGAGGGTGTGTGTGTCCACCTGAGAGAAACTCACTTCTGCGAATTTGAGCAAGGGCGTGAACAGTTTACATTTCCTACTCGTAAATAAGAATATTGTTTACTCGCTAAGCAAAAGTATAAAAACGACGGCGATGAATGATACAGGGTTTGGATTTTCATGACGTAAATATGCGTCAACTGTCTTGATATCATTACATTTTAAATAGCTGCCAAAGACAATACATAAACAGTGGATTTTTTCAAAACCTATTTCCAGCGGTGAGAGAGAGGGAATACTTTTTCATTACGACGATAACCATCACGAAGATAATCTCTTTCATTGTGATAAGTCTTTATTGTATAGATACTAGATATCGATATATCGTCAACATGAGAGGAATATTAGGTAATAGTAAAATGATGAATTTTCTCTAAGTAAGAGGTGGGTTATAATTTCTTAAATTGAACCAGAAATGGACAAAATTGCTGAAAATACGCATTCCAAGCATATACAATCGGTAGCAGTAAAAGCATAATTGGATATAGAGCCTCTTTTTGGGAATGGTAAGATTCTAAAACGAGATTCAAGTTCTGGGTCCTTATAAGACACTGAGGATCCAACGAAAGGCTAAATCTTGAAGTCACACTCATTTAGAGGGAATAAAAATACTGATTGTATCAGCTCCTCTCTAATTCCTTTTAAATACCATCTAGAGACAAACGAAAATATCAGTAACATACAAAAACGGATAAATTCTGGTTCTCGGGTAAATAAATGATAAATTGTTGGAGCAAACGAGAGAAAAATTTACAGTAATAGAGAGAAATGAGAGAGAGGTAGGACAGAGGATGTAATGGATATTTTAAGGAGGTAACGATGCAACTGGATTTGCTATACATCAAGAGGCTCATCTGAAGAAAATCATCTTCGGAAAGCGTTCCATCATCCACTACTTTGGAATCACCGCATATGGAGTGGATATTCTCTTTCAACTGTTACACCAAAATCATTCCCTTCTCTACTTACTATTTCTCCATTCCCCGTTATTACTAATATTTTTCGTGTTTGGAAACTGAATGAAAAAAAGGTATCTGCAACATAATCCCTGATGCTCTCCTACTTAATTTCTATATCGGTCATTTCCATAAATCGCTTCTCTTAATATTTTGGACCAAGAATTATAACCTCTCCATAATTTTCATTAATTTTCGGGATGAATTTCCCGAATCTCTCAGAGAAAACAAACGCTCCGAAAGAATTAAAGTTAAAGCGACTTTGATACAGAACGGAGAGGATAATCGAAACATTTTATACACAAATCACTTCTACGACAATATTGCTCGCATCTCTCGTTTCAAAACTTCATCTATCTCAATGATGAACTAGTTAATCATTTCAATGTGATTTTAATTATGCATTTGACATTTTCGCATTGCCTTTATACTAAAATATATAAGGAAATGTGGATTCTCATTCCTTAATTTCCATGGAAGTACGAATCTCGTATTTTGCTGTAAAACATAAAATGGAAGAAGCGGAAAAACCTACGCCCTTTTCTCTTTCCTTTGATATCATCGATGTTATTAGGATAATTGATGAGATGCCGCCAGCAAAGTCTGACCTTTCTTAGAAATGGTAAAGACTTCACTGATTTTTAACATTCCGCTCGAAATTCTATTTTCGTACTTATTCCCGAGATAACTTTTTCAGTTCCTAGAATTTATTATCATTTTTCCAGTTTTTAATCAAAATTTACCGACAATGTGTGAAAATACGAAATAACGCATCTATCGCAAAATTTTACAAATCGGAACTATCACCCATTCTATCCGTGGAGTGGTTTATGAGATTGATGATTCATATTCAGCTTATCGAAGCGATTTTGTGGACGGGCTTAGGAGGTTCTGTCCATCAGATAACGCAGATGTTTTCATTTACGCAAATCATAAGGTATCGTTGGTGATTTATGCGATTGGAGACGTGTCATCGGAGCATGAGCTTCGAGACGGCTGAACGGCTACTGAACTCACTGAGTGTGATTCTGCCCGTCAGCTAGTGATTGTACTTACCTCTCATGGCGTCCCCAATTGCTTATTAGGTACCGAAGCGGTCGATGACTTTTCAAGGGTTAAAGCGATTAGCCCTAGTTACGGATTCAGTTTTGAAATGCTGTCCAAAGTGGAGAGCGGCTAAATTGGGAAGCTCCTATTGCGAATCTATTATTGCTGCTTGATTTCCCTCTTAACACATCCATCGATGCGATGGAGTCCACGTTCTCTGCATTCACGTCATGAGGGATAAATAAATTTAGCCATCTCTCTCTGCAACCATAGATGAAACGGATGTCGCCTCTATTCCACTTTTGCTAAAGTTAACCAACGCAGGGCTGATGACCAAAATTAGGATTCGCTATTTTCATATATTTATAATAAAGTATTTTCCATTCCATACAAATGAGAAATTTGAAAATCTCATAATGCACATATATTTATACGTATGATTTTAAATTGCCGACATTTTCCAACATTCGGGAAGGAGGAACGGGGAATCGTATTTCTGGAGAAAAATCGGGTTTTTCCGAAATAATCCTTTTGATTGATATTTTATGTCCTTTTGTAACAACATACCAACAATGACTGAAAATCTACTGAGGTTGGGCAATCTGACAATGAGTCCGGAGCAGTGGTTCAGAGGCTTAAGACATTCCAAGTAACACCTCGATGTAAACAAAATAAAATAAAATTTTCTAACAGTTGAACGACCGAAAATTCATTGCAAACGAATAATTATATTATTTATTTCAAAATAAAATGCATTAATTCTTTTTCAAATAAACTGAAAGATGCAAAGGGCATTCAATGCACGATAAGAAAATCGTGATCTCTCAATGTAGTTTTGAAGCTTTCCAGAAATACTGTGGGGAGCAAAGAAGAAAATTAACACTGAACCGCATGTGAAGTTACTCATGCTTATACGAAATGGATTCTACTTTGATAGCCGAATCAAACTCGCTATTCAAAAGTAGTTATATCCTCTAGTCTTTATAAGACCAGCTGAAGGAATTCCCGGGTTTAATGCAATTCCTCGACGAGAAAAACTAATGGGAGACTGGGAGGTCTTAAAACTTCCTCCGTTCGATATAAATCCGAGTTTCCTAGGCAAAATGGCCAGTCGAATTAATCACCGTTATCCACGGCCGATAGAGCGCGTATTTTACCTCCGCCATTGAAGGCTGCTCCATTTGGCTCTTTCTCTTAGCGAAAATAATCCTCATCAAAGCTTCGGGGAAACATGGCCCCCTCAAATACACCGCCAAGGGCCTTCCTTTTATACCGCCAATCTCCTTTTCACGCCATTTCCAGCGCCCCATTCCCACTCGGATGGGGAAGGAGACGAATAAAGAGAAAAGGAAAAATTCTTCTTCATTCTCAATTCTCTTTCTCTTTCTCATTCTCATGTTGTGATACGCGGAAAAATATGCGGTATACACATGCGAAAGAACAACAAGTAACCAAGGCGACAAGTATTCAAAGAAGAATGAAGAATTAACGTAATTAAAACATTTATGAGAAAAAGGGTTATGATTTAGCAGAGAAAAGAGCGGAAGGGACTTTAATGCTATATACCATGAGAGGAATTGCCTGATGTAAAACCTTATCAAAAGACAGAGTGAAACCTTCGCCTCTTGGACGTTGTCAATGCGATAAAGCTAATATTGCCATGAGCAGAATCAAGTAAAAATATGAAATTACATGATACGGCGTCGTTTTCATAAAAAAATTACTATCTATTAATTATTAACTTTTCAAAGGCGCTTAAACTTACTCCAGGTTTAAAAAAGCAAATAATTAACGGTGAAAAGACTGAAATGAGATGAATGAATTTGAAATGAAAAAATATCCAAAATTCATGAAAAGGGAATGGGCGGTGTACATGTACGTAATCTGTAAATATTTTTGTTAGAAAAAGAATAATATGATCTTTCTACTTGGGGAAGAAAGGCCTTTCGATAATCCGAGAATTCTGGAAGAAAAATTTCTCAGGCCAAGAGAGGTCATTTTAATATTTAAATAAAAATATTAAATAGAATTGAAAGGATGATCAAGGGTTTCACGATAAACAACGGCCGTACGTTAAAGGTCAAGGTAAACAGCAGTTGTTTTTCTGTAACAAAGCAATTAAAATCATAAACAACAGTGAAGAAAGATAAAGAAATATCAGATAACTACCACGTAAATAAGAAAAACAAGGGGGTATTTTTAACATGAAAAATTATGAGAACGAAAAGTATGGAAGAAACGCGTAATGTTTGAATCTACTAATTTGTAAAATATGTAAAATAAATTAAAATAACCTCAATTTATAGGAAAAATATATATAATAGGTGATTAGCGAATGTGTCATTATATAAATAAATGCATTTTCTTATGCCTCGAGCTGACATTTAATAAAAATATTGCTGTTTGCTCTCACTCGTATGTGAAAGCAAATAACGCCTAAATCCTGAACCCTGAAGAGAAAGCCGAAAAAAATATTTTTCTTTACATTAACGTAAAATTTTCACCATTATCATCAATATTCGCCCAAAATAAAACTAAATTCATCACGTCAACAAAAATTTTTGCCATAGAATAATAAAACAATATTAATCTGAATCGGTGTGGTAATTTTCTTTTTAAGGGAAATGTTTTCATCCAAGAATAGATTTGTCAAATCATTTAGTAAAATCGTATCTTGAGACTGAATAGCAGATGTATCTGCTCGAAATAGATACTATTTAATGAGTGCTGTTTGGATCGGACAAAAAATTACAAAAAAATCTCATCACTGCTGGAGATTTGCTCCCAAATTAAATAAGCGTCATTAGGCACATGCGATGTCATAACATCTTCCAATTACCGATCAGAGATCCTTCCCGCAAAACGGACGCCCTGAAGTATTTCCGACAGAAGCAAAAACAAGGGAGGGAACCAAAGGGGATGAGAGAATTCTAATTCGAGGAAGGAAACGTCTTCCTCGCAGATTTACGACGTTCAAAGCTCCAGCATATCCATCCAGCAAAGATTCTCACACTGATAACCTCTTCTGAAGATAACATGAGGAAAGAATCGGGCGCTGAAGAGGAAGGAAAAATTTCACACCGGCAAGGGAATGGGATGATGGAGAGATTATTATGGAGCAGCGTAATACAAAAGGCGAGAAATCTTGCAGGAGGAGGGAAGCTGAGACGGTGGAAATAGGTGTGAAGGAATGAGTGGGAGGAAATCGTGCAGAAAACAAAAGGCGAAGTAGAGGCGTCGGTTCGTATCCCTCGCGTGCGTTCTCTCCACCCCCACATCACTCCTCCTCGTAAAAAATATATATAAAAGGAGCCTTCTCTGTGATGAGATATGTGCGTGGAAACTGGAAGGTATGGCACGCGATATCGTGCTGCGTACGTTGAATGGTGTCGGCATCTCTCTAAGATTTTTCGGATGGAATGGGAGGAAAAAAAGAGATAAAAATATACGTCGGTGGAAAAAGAAAGCCTCGGATGAAAGAGGTGAAGGACGAAGGGAAGGGATTTCGCTAGGACGAGGAAATGAGAATGGAAAAACTTCGCGTGGACTATTATTCCCCTTTTCTTAGCTGTCAAGCAGAAGGGACGTGAGAAATGCCTGTCGGTAGGGAAGCAAAGGGGATGAAAAGAAAAGAACAAGGCCGCTATGTTGTCGTAGGTGAACCGCTGAGTGTGAAGGATAGATACAAATAGGAGAGGTAAAAACAAACGGAAATAGACGAGGTTTAGGATAAAGAAGAAACAGCTTTTCATTTATAAGCAGTTGTTGTTTCTAAACCTCCCCAAAAGGATCCTAATAACACAGGTTTAGCAATAGTACGGATTACCATAATTCATGACTAGCAATTACGATAGAGCTCTACGAATGTGAGATACGTCCTTTCGATGGAAATAACTGAAAATGGAATTCAGAAATCTCGAGGTGGATTGAAAATTTTTATTTGATTGGGTTTTGATTCTATTTAAAATACTTAAATTGTTAGAGCTTTAGGCAAGGTTAAACCTAAGTAATTAATCACAAGGTACCTCATATCTGGCTGTAGTTGTAATTTAAAATAAATTACCCAAGTACTTCGTAATTACAGCATACATCACTGCTTGAAGTATTATCTAATATTTACCCTTTGGACTAATAAAAACAATTTTTCACTAAATTTTCGTTTATATTTTCTCAAAGGAGAGGTATCCCTCTAAGATCGCTTCCACTCTTATTCTCAGAAAGTTATAATTGACCGAGTTTTAAGAGAAATCAAATTTCCAGATATTGAGTTTTCCTGGTCCTTAAGCAGCTCTCCAAAAAGAGCGACTCGATAGCGCTTAATCAATTCATATGCCGCCTCACAAAGAGTCGAAAGCAAGTTAAATTTTCGCCTCGAGATCCAATGAAAAAGGCTCATTAGCAAGAGCCAATAAACTCGTAATCCGATAAGGCAGAATATTCAATTCCGGGAAATTTCACTTCCCCTCAATCCATCATTCCTCCTTTCAATCGAGAACTCTCCTCTTTTCATGGCCGATTCCCCTTGACCGCTAGAACAAATAAACAGCATCCATCGGCGGTTAACTTGAGGTTTTCGCAATAATCCCCGATACGCAAGGTGGGTAACCAAGTGTGGGGACCGAGATAGCAGTCACCCGCTAAGGGATTTCTCCCTCATCGCTCTTCTGTTCCTATCTAGCTTTCCCCATTTATGCCCACCCACTTCTCCGGACACTCCTCCGACTCTAAACAGCTTCCTTGCCCCTTTCCAGGGCGCTAAATCAATCAAGGGTGGCAGCTACTGCCGCCCTCCAGATTCAAAGAGATGCTTGGCGGGTGAGAAGTGGGAGTGGCGTCCACTAGGGACGCGGTGGAACTAGCAATGAGGTAGAGAGAGGTTCGCACTTAACCCTCTCCACTCGACCGCTCTACCGGTGGACCACCGACGGAGGCCACTCGAGCGCCCCCGAAAGTGATAGTAGAAATGAGAGGATGGATGAAATAAGAAAAAGTGGCCCGAATTGGATAGGCGAAGATAGTGAGGTCCCTATCAAACTCAAGGAAACAGCTTGAAGGTCAGAAGCAAAGTTTGCCCTGAAAGTCGCCTCCCCAAAAATTGTATACTCTTAAATTTTCTAAGAAAGTGCGTGCTGAGCCAAGCATGAAATGGAAAAAGGTTGCATAGGAAGAAAAAGTGTCACACTGACTTCACCGAAAGCTTCTCCCGAGGAGTTTCGATAGAAACAAAGGTTTTAACTTTAAAATTGATAGAAATCTTGACTGAAAAGACTGATAAAATCTGAGAACCCTCATGTCGCCTAACGAGAAAACCAGCTGAAAGAAACTCATTCTCAGCTTTTCGGACTGAACGGAATGAGTACGGATGAACGAATATATTGCTAGATATATGAGAGGGTACAAAAGCTCGAAATGAAGAATAACCAAATCCTACGGGTTGCTGTTTATTTAATACTAGTAAGAAAGCATGGAGGTAATATTGCTGTATTATTGCACATCTTTCGATTTCGGATCCCATAGAAAATCGCATGCCAGTGCATAAAAGTTATTTTATATTATTTATCACTGTTAACAAATATATTACTATTGAAAAAGAAGAAATGGCTGATTAAATATGATTTCAACACCCTCCATGCCCAAAAATAATTTTAATAGTTTCTACAGTAATTCAAATTTATTACTACCTAAGTAACGATTTCAAAACTTCATTCTCATTTTTTTCTCTATATCGCTCCTAATATGTATTTGGAGTCAAAAAAAGACAGCGTACAAACAAGACCCATTCCAGCGGTGAAAAACAAATAAGGCATTTTCGTGTTTGTTAAATATGTAGGTACTGATGTGTCCGAGTTTTATTGAAGAAATATCACCGTGGATGGCTATTTTTCTAAAGAAGAGAAATCGCGCTTAAGACCCAAAACAGGCTGCCATAGAGAGAAACGTCCGAGAATAAGTCTGAAACAGGATACTTTTGCAACGGCTTTTTTTTAAATCAGCAACCATCTGTAAATGGAAGATCCGACGACTGTAATCTCTTTCTTTCTTTGCAGCATCAAGTTAAAAGAAACGAGCGGACATCGAACCGTGACGATTCCGACATAAAAACACACTCTTCCGAGGCCTGGAAACATCCCCGACGAAGAGAAGCACCTGCAAAACCTTTTCCTCTTCATTTGCCGACCTCCCTCTTTACCTTTCACCCTCTTGGCAGCGGATCGGTACAACTTGTACGCCGATGGGGGACAATGTTTCACTTAACAAGGCCCGAGTTATTTCGCACGCTCACACACGGTTCCATTGCGTCCGAGAGGAGAAAGATGGTGTGGGGAAACAACAGATAGCGGCTTAAGCCCCGACAGAAACTCCTCCGGAAATAAAAAGGTAAAAGAGGAAGACGTAGTGCGATGAGACAACAGTCACTGAAGAAGGCGGCGAGCCTCCCTTCGGAGAGTCCTCAGCCCTACCATTTGTCTTCTCCCGTTCCCCGAAACAGGGAGAGAGAGGATGGAGAGAAAGATGGGGAAGAGAAAAAAGGGGTAAAATATGGGGTAAAGAGGGAAAGATTGGCCAAAGGACGAAGTCAAAGAGTGAAAAAATACTCGGAAAAGGCTAGCGGATATGAGGGGCCACTGGAAAAAATTAAAATTAAAGGAAATGGCGGGTCTAACACGGAAAGGATTTGCATGTCTCGAGACGCGGTTTTTTCATCCGGGCAAAGGGAGACGAAGGTGGAGGAGGATCAGCCGGGGAGGGATCAGAGGAAAAAAAGGGAATTAAAAAAAATTAGAATGGTGCCCGCCGAGGGGGATGCGGTTGGATTCGCGCCGACATCGCGAAAGAAAGAAACAAGTCGCTTTGGAGCACTTCACCTTTCCCCTTCTCATCCTTCATTCACGTCTGGCGTCGCGGCTTAGCGCCTACGCTGAACGGCTCTACTCGCGGAAGGAAAAATCTCCTAGAGAAGAGGCCAAATGAAGAGAAGGTCCTCTCAATTCCCAAGTTGCGCTACTTTATTCGAGTCCAGGACCCTCCGGTTCCGCCGTTTATCCCTATTAATCGTTGGAATGCGTTTAATCTATTTCGAAATGAACATGACAACTTTACGGCGTGAAACTTCTGAAATGAGGTGAACCATGTTAATTGAAATCCATTCCTATAAATTAGTCACACCATATACTTAAACTATTTTCTTTCACATTTCTTGTTCTTAATATCAGTGTAAAGAAATCACTTCGTCTAAACCGAAATATGCTTCTACAGTATTGTGTAACATTTATATTCAACCTTAAATAAAAGTAAATTATTAAGTTACACATATATTATAGCAATCGTAATCTAAACATAAGAAATGGAGATTATTATATAGGCTATTATAGGCTTCAAAGTGAAATTTTCTACAGGTGGTTATTTATCAAACATTATAATGCAATGGATAAAAATTACTCTCTGCCTTTGTTCAATTGGAATTCATGGAAATTTTTCTCCCTGAGTTTTAAAAATTATTTTATGCATAGCAATGACCAAGAAACATTTCAGCAAACTTTGAAAGCTTTCTTAACCTTAAAAATCTTAAGCAATAGAAAAATCATATTTTACTGAATAATATTTCTCTAGCTTACTTACATAGTAACTTAGATTTTTTATAAAACTTATTCCTCCAACAATTAATATGTATATACATTAATGCCTGGAATCACTTTACCTTAACAATCAGAGATGATGATAATTATTCACTTTCTACCAAAGAACTCTAATCAGAATTTTTAGATCGGTGTGTTCTTAAGTTAACGAAAAACTTATAAAGAATTTTCAACGAGGAAAATAATTGGCAAACTAGTAAGTATGAAGAGAATTAAGAGACAAAGGTTTCTCTAAGCGCCGACAGCGGCAACCGTCGAGGGCAATTATAAGTTACAGAAAGTTAATTTAATATAAGATGAACGATATATGCGTTAAAATGTAATAAACAGTCATAAAGAGCATTTTTCAATAACATGACGGAGACCAAGTACGTAGAGGTGATCCACCTGAAACTATTAAAATGGAGACGTTGAACGTATCATGAAGTATATAATAGAATTACACAGATTCTATTGCGGTTGAAACCGAAAGGAATTCCTATAAATTTGACACGTTGTTATTCATCGTCTTACGGTAGAGACCCTTTAAGATTTTAAGAGCATTTGTGAGCGAGAGGAGGAAACGCTCGTTGAATCCAAATTTTGTGCTCAGAAAATCACCGCTGCCAATGACCGAGAGAAAATTTTACGAGGGGCCAAAGCGAATGAGTGGGGAACATAACCTACGAATCAATCGATTGACCGTAAAAGTGTCACTTCGAACCGAATTGACGTCCGGCTGTAAAAATAAATTAGCCGCTGACCGATTTGCTCGCTGCTGTTTTAGGAGGCTTTCCTTCTTTCTCGATGCATTCATTGAGTTCCGAAAAATCACTTTCATTTATTCTCGCATTAATTGTGATTCCTGTGAAAGACAAATGAGTTTGTAATGAATAAGCGATAGATATAGAGAATTCAACACCAGAAATATAGGCGTTAGAGAAATGAAGTCCTTCATTTGTAAGCTTGATGTAAAGAATAATCACAGGATAATAAAATGCATACTATATCGCGAATAATTCACTAGAATCCAAGTATTTCTAAGTTTTTACTGAAACATATTTGTTAAACTGACTAGACGTTGGGTGGAAATAGTTTTTTTCCAAGCACCAAGAACTAGTATCTCTAACTATCGGATGATTAAAATCAATATTGGAGGCGTGACTTCGTGGAAAGCCATCGCAGAATGAGAAACTGGGAAAATTTTTTTCATAGAGAATTTATCAATTGTCTCATTCTGTATCGGATGATTCTCACATCAAAATTAAAAATCAAAGAAGAATACAACACAATAATTATAAAATTTCCATTATACGAGTATATTTTCAGTATAGTACGTGGAGTATATTACGTCATTTAGGCAAATAAACATTAAAATTCCTCAAACAAAAGATTTCTGTGAAAATAAGAATGAATTCTCCATTTAAAGTTTTGCGTGACAGAAAAATATCCCAATGTTAATTTAATAAATAAATAATTTAATTAATAAATAAGCTAGGAAACTCAAAAGAAACTTCCTGTTAAGTCTTCAAAATATTGCTTCACTTGGATACTAGTTTCTTAATGCTGCATAGATGGAAATTTAGCCAATTAATCTAAAACATTAATACAGCAAAACTCAGTTAAGGCGCTTTTAAGGGGATCGTGTGGAAATCATGTTATAAGCAAGATAGCATCAAAACCAGGTCATGACAACTACATGAAGTAAGTCCTTTATATCCTGAAACAAAAGGGTACTGTTTTAGATTAGTTTATTTTCCACAGCTGAAGATTCATTATGATACCTATAAATCTCGTGAAGGATTGTTGTGTAATACCGGGTTCCTTCTCGTCATATATTTTGATAATTACCAGATTTTCAGACATAGAGCTTACATTGTTACCTTCACCCTAAGAAGCAATATTTGCCAGATAGGGAAAAATAATATGCACAATTTTTGGTCTATCCACTAACTTGGAGGATTGATAACTGACTGCAAGGTATCTAGGGACGGGAAAAATAATTTTATTTAGAGGAAATGTTAGGGAAAGTATTTTATTATATGAATAGGGTGCAGTGGACTGAGAAAATATTCCCTATTAAACGGGAGAGCGTCTTAAACGGGTTTTACTGTATTGATTTCACGTTGAATATTTTCTCATCACTGATATAATAGGTGATAGTGGTTATTAAACGGAGCATGATTCCTATTGTTTGGGAAACATAGCGTACGTTCCCTTTTGAGCTACGTGATTGGTTACAATGCTTTTGCGAAGGATTTTAATGGAAATCTGATCAAGTGCCCTTCAGACAGTTTTCCTCAATATCTGCAAAATAACCCTGTAAATAAACAAGCTAAAGAACGGATGTGCACAAAGCCTGACCACAGCGTTTTCTTTGTCTTTCATTTCCGAGTAGCGCCTGAAAGGGGAACAAATATCACGTCGATTTTTGAGCCTTTGATATCCAGTAGATGTCCTCAAATTTCCTCTTCCGTTTGTGACCGCACCTCTCATCTCCTCTCCAACGCTCTCTAATTCTCTCGCCGTGTTATCTTTTTTATTCCCGCCTAATCCACCGCACGTACGCTCTTTTGACCGCTCAGCGCAATCCCTCTACTTCACTTGCTTCAGATGCGCCAAAGCAAGGTATTGCGTGTCCCCAGATCCACTTAAGTGAGGACCTAAGGACCGTGTCAAAAAAGGAAAAGGATTCTAGGAACAGATTTCGACAGAAAGAGCGAGAAAGGTGTACATGTAAGGAGAGGTTTTTGGAGATGACAAGGAATGAGGTAATCTTATCTAAAGAAAAGTCAAATTGCGAATGATAAATGAATTCTCTTTATCTATATGAGCCGAAAAAATTGTATTCAGCTTAATCACGTCTCGTAGATAAATGAATTTGAGAAAAATAGGTAGGAAATTTAAGTTTTATGACAGAGTATGTTTTTATATCGCAGAATAAAAAGTTACAAAATCTTAGGAGGATATATTAATTTGAACAGTGAAATACCTTTTCTGTGCATCGCAAATAAAGTGAGATTATCAATAGCTGAAAGATATAAAGAGCAGCAAAGTTTTCCGACAAAACCTTTTCATTTGAAATAAGTAAAGTATTCCGCATTTAATCAAATTTTTGTTAACAGAACGCAGTTTTGTTGAAATAAAACAGAATATATATTAAAATCAACATGTTTTCTACTAATGAATGAAACGCATGAATTTTTCTTACAATATCCCGCACATTCGGTTTTGTAACTTAAGACTGTATTTATTTAAAACAAAAATATAATTTAATTCTCACTTTGAGCACCAATGAATATTAAAATTTCAAGAAAATTAAATATTATAGTCATATAACAAAACTTCTTCACAAAGAAATACTTTTCATTATTTACCTGGTAAATATTTTATCAACAGACCGCGGATTAACTCACCTTCTAAAAATTATTCTTTAAATTACTCCTTAAATTATTCTCACATTCCCTTTGAATTATAGAACATGAAAAGTAGGTAGGAAGATAAATAGAAAAGTAAGAGATACGAGCGAAAACAGAAAAGCACATGATAGATATACAGGACAGAAGGAAAGGGAAAGATAGGAGGAGAAGGGTAAACCTCCCGGAGAACGTTATTGGAAATCCAGCGGGGCGTGTCCTTTAAGCGCGTGACTGATCTGATGGGAAGTAACTTGCCGATCCCTAAACAAGACGCAAGAATAAGAAAAACAAGGTATTCTTCGGAACTGATTCAAAGGTTACGTTTTATTGCCTTACTCTCCTATTCCTTGGGTAACCTGCTTATTTAACATTTCTTTCCTCATCATGATCATTACAGATTAGCTTAAAATGGGATACTTTATGAAAGAAAATTTTAAAAGAAAGAATAATTAAAACAATATTTATAGAAAATATTAATAAAAAGTATTCCGTTAAGTTTAGACCATGAATTTCGTTTCCTCGCTTGGATTTTAAATGAAAAGTTCGAATCATCTGATTTTAAAGAAAAATGAATGGTATTAGACCATCCGTTCCCACATTAAATGCTGACTGACGTCACTGTAAACATCCTTCAATGTCCTTAAACATCTCATATAAAAACAAATATTTTTCTATCGGAGAATTGAGTTGTATAGAAAAATTTTCGGCGATTAGGGACCTGTTAAATTTAAAATTCCCAGTATTGTAATTATTGAAATATAGTGTTTGATTATTAGCAAAGAAATTACCTGTTAAGAAAGAATATAGTATTTGATATTCTCTAATCTTTGAATCTAAACTTATGATTTGATGAAGAATGAGTCTAATAAATAAAATGAAATAAAATAAAGGAATAAAATTCAGCGATATTTCATTTTTCCATTAGTATATTTATAAACACTATTATTAATGTATAAAGTATATTCTTCGCACATGATTCATCGCTCAGAATAGGAATATTTTCCACAGCATGAATCTTAGCTATAAATGAGAGCTTAACACAAATATTCCGTCATCATGAGTTGATGTCTTTCACATTTAATTAGCCAACATATACTCGACATAATGAGAGTGATTTTGGGAATGAAAGGTATTGCAGGTGTATTCTAGCGCAAATCTGAATGCAACGGATTTTACCAAAGTATCTAAGGCAATGGTTTTTCTGGCAAGCGGCAGTAAGACGTCCATTCTTGAGTGGAATTATTCAAAATCCTCTCTTATGCGGGGAAAGCCGAAGATTTCCTCATACCGCTTTCGCTTATTCCTCTGTCTCCGGAGAGGGATCCTCCTTTTCCCCTCGTTATTCCTCTTATTCCCAAGAATGAGACGCTAAATCCATTTACTCCTCCGACTTCCGCTTCCCTCATATTTAATCTGTTGTGCCCCACATCCCCCAAGTTCCCAAGTTATAAAACCGGTTGAGGGAGCTAGTCCCATTTCCTCCCCGACCAAATTTTAATCTATTATTAGGATTCTCGGGAAGATTCAGCCAGTTAAATATGAATGAGGTAAAACGATCTCGGATGCAATGAAAATGCCCTAGGAGAAGAAGAATACGAAATAAAGTTAGGAATATCTTGTCCTTTACTTTGCTTCACTTTCCGAGTAGATGAAAATTATCTGCGATTTATAATACCAAAGTGATTAAACCGTCGTTTCATCAAGTCTTCCTTAACAACGGCGAAAGGTAAGCCTGTTAAATCGTCTTTGCCTAGAATGAGGCGAAAAAGGGAAAAAGTTCTTGATATACGAGCCATAAACCGCATCATTGCTTCATTAAACCCGTTTAATAGGTAGAATTGTTACCTTTGTAATCAGGTTTTCATTTATTTGCCGCCGTAAAGTTCAACATTACGCTATATAGCGTATGAAAGAGGTGCTCTTTTTGAGGAAAGGACATGAATATCCTCATAAATTAATACGGTAGCGTTGTTTATACTTCATTAAATTATTCAGGTTGTGAACGATATACGAGGCAGTTAAGAACGCCTTTGAAACTATTTTCTGAGTATATATAGACATCTTCTGGATATTTCATCCATTTTACAAAGCAATTCATCCACCAGCGACGGTAAAATTTAATTACCTTCAATAAAATTCAAGACTTAGAAGTTAGAAATATGCGCGGGAATTCAAAGAAAATACAAACCAATCTTAATTAGTGAACCGAGAGAGGTCGGGAAAAGAGCCAAGAGTCTTTTCAGTAATTGTGTATCTCCAAGTCAGAACATTCGTCTTCAATTCGTTCCTTTTCAAATGATGCATTAAAATTAAGATCTAAAACTTGATTAAAACTCAGAAATTAATGCTTATTTTCTTACTTTAAGACGAGCTTAATTCTACATTTCAAGTGCAATGATTCTTTTTCTACTTTGATCAATACACATAGTTTAACCCGGCATTTTCAATTTTATGCTGTTTTTCATCCTTCAAAAGAATAATTTTAAATTATTTTATTCATTAGATGAATATTTAAACTTAATTTTATAAAATTTTATATTCATTATTTAAGATACTGTTCCAATTGGGGATAATACATCCGGAGATAGAAAATTCCACTATAAGTGGTAACGGATGTCTGAGAATGGTAACGCAAAGCAAGTTGCTCCAATGTGCTCCAACATTTTATGTAACCAATAAAGGGAAAGATCATTATAAAAAACCTACAAAATAGACAAAAAGTAGATAAAAATGTATATGAAAAAGTATAATCGTACTAAAAATATTAAATAATCGCTTCTTGGGAGCATGGTATATCTCTTCTTTTTTAAACTAAATATTTATATAACGGCTTTACCAAATAACTTCAGAATCTTTATGAAGAAAGATGGCGATAGAAACGTGAATCACCCAAAAATAAATCCTTTAGAAGTGCACGTCACACACAATCTCTCGTCCACGCAGAAAATCATGATGTACGCTGTGCTCTCTCAGTTGAAGGGCATAGCAATCGGCGTACCATAAACGCCCTGACGTAGGCACAGCGTAACGAAATTACTTGTGCAGTACTAAGGGTGACTTTAACCCCATCGACCGAGAGCGCCACCGGATTTCACGTGAGGCGTGCGTTGACTCCGAGAACCGCATTCCACTCCCCCCACTTCTCCGCAGAATGGAGAGAAGGTAACAAGAGGAGGAGGAGGTTAGGGCAACGTGCTTCCTCACGTCGCCTCCTCATTCTCTCAATAAAGGCTTGGGAGAACGCATGCACGCATAAATACACCCGAGTCGATATCTATGAAAAAATCATCCCTCAACTTCTGCTTTCTCTGCACTTTTAATCCGTGCCTAGCTTGTTCCTTTCACCTCTTCCTTCTCGAATTCCAAATGCCCGTTCCAACCCTTTTTGGACTTTTCTCTCAGTCTCCCCGCGTTTCTCACCGCACCTTTTTCCTATATTTTCTATCCCTCTTCTCTCCCCCTATTCCTATACTAGTAGTCCGTTCTTTTTTAATGCTGCAGTTCCCATTTTTTCACTTCGGCCTTACCTCTGACCTTTTTATTTCCGAGAATATTACGTTACGTCCTCTTGAGTTTAATGGGCGATCCATTTCCTTTCTTTCTCTTCTTAGTTTTCCTTCCACTTGACCAAATGTTATATACTACTCTGGATAGAACTTATTTCTCTATAATAACCTCAGTTTCTGATATATCACCGAGCAAAAATCGTTGTTCAAGCTTTCGGAGGAGCTTTTGGACATGCTACAAAGGCACTTCCAATGTTAAAATTATCACTTGCCGATTTTTGCATTCATTTATATCTTTAATTTGATTGACTAAAACGCTCAACTAGTTCAATGTTTGAAGTTTAGGATCCTGAATGTGTTCCAATTCTTATGGAACGCAAGGAAGTCATTTAATATTTTTAATACACTTCATAATTCTTTCCACTAATTTGATTTGGGAACTAATTGATAAGTAAATGTTCAAATAACTATGAAGATAACTAAAAATAATATTTAAAGACCCAATACGTATCCATTATGTCTTGTATTTTGAAATAATACTGTCAGAAGTACGATAACTGATAATTTATCACACATTTTAGCTTTTGTAAATCCTCAATTAGCTCTTTTACAAAGTCCCACAACACTCAATTGCAATCAGTTCTCTTTTATCCTTCCATCCTGAACTTCTCGCTTTCAACTGTTTTGAAAAATTGCTCTCAATTTCATTGCGACTTACATAAATACCTCGAATAATTTAAAGAACTGATAACATTGCATAGGAAAGTTTCCACTCCCTATTCTCAATCATATAAATCTATTTACCTCATTGAATATTTTGACCATTAAGTTCTCTTAAGATCTGAAGTTTTTAAGATCAATAAATTGGAAGTGAAATAATTCAGCCGATGAATAAGACTTCCTTAAATAGCAATGTATTGGTTCTTATAAATTACTGTTCTAAATCAGATCATAAGAAAATATTCGAATCAAAATAGTTGACAAATTTTTTGATAGAATGAATTAAACAATTCGAATTCCCAGAAATAGAATATTCTCATTAGATCGAATCAGAGCGACGAAAGAAAAAAGACAAGTCCTCCAAAGAAATTAAATGTATAAATAAGTCTTTGTACTGAGAACTCCCCTTTAATTTCGAAATTATACAAATAAAGGAAAAAACTTCCGTAGAAAGTGAAATCCGGTGAATGAACCAATTAAGTGACCACGCTCTCGACTACCGCGACAATACGGAAATCGCACCCGAAAAAGAAACAGTGAAAGCATTCTTAAAAAATATCTCCGAGTTAAAGAACTGTGTACATTTATATTTTCGGACGCCGACAAATCCCTTCTCATTTTTTCCACCCACTCATTTGGGCGAGAAGGAGAAAACATTCGAACAGACCACCCCCGCACCCCCTTCTTTTTTTCTCCTCTCATTTCTTTTCTTTCGAACTGCCACAGAACTCCGTCCGCGTCGCCAGACTCCTTGCTACATCCCTCACCTTCTCACGCCATTACCCAATGCCATTTCAACCCCTTATCCCTCCTTCTTGCCCCTCTCCTCGGAAACCCCCGTAACCTCCCCATTGCCCCCGACTTCGCCACGGTGGAGCCTTTCATCTCACGAGTCACCTCGATAATTACGCTGTCAGGTCGGAAATTCAAGGTAATATGTTCCATGTCCGCAGCAAGGACTTGGTCGGATAATAGAATTTCAAGAGTGAGAGAAGAGCAGAGTGGGAGGGAGGGGGTCGTGCAGAGGACCGTTTGTTTTTATTTCATTTCCTCGTTTTTCTTTATTTCTACTCTCTTGCGAAAAGTGGAAATGCTGAAATAAGTATGGCGGTGGGAGAATCGAGAGGCGCGACCGCAGCGGGAGAATGGAGAAAAAACAAGAGAGAAATGAAAGAAGAAAAATACCAAGTTAAATGACCTTCACAAACAGCTAGTTTCTCTCGACGAACAATGATTCGGAAACTGGAATCTCGTAACTTATTCCGCTGGGAGGAGAACTTGCATAAAGCAATTCCCTCGCACTTGCAATATAATGTGGAAATGTTGGACTGCTCTCGGAGTACTTTTTCAACTCTGCTTATTTTTTGACGAGGAAAAGATTGGATCTATATAACTTTCAGCCATTTTATTTCTTACTATCACAACTGCTATATGTCTTACGGAATTAACTGTTTGGTAAATTAATTATTCTGCCTAGAAGAAAAGTACTTCAAATTTCTCGAAAAAGTTCCTTTTCTAAAGGTAGTTTCCGATAACAGAATGTTCTCCATGGTACTCAAAAAGTAGTACCATCAACTTAGTTATTAATTACCTCATACTGACTCCAGTAATTAATCCAGGTTATAATCCTTCTGTAGTATAATTGATGAAATCGTGTGTAACTTCTTTACATCTTGAATTACCAAAGAGAGGTTAGTTCGGTTTGATACACTAACTTGTTCAGAAATAATTTAATGCAGCTCACGAAAAATATCTTTCCTCTCCTAAATTATTCAACTGGGTTTGCGGCGGACTGTTAAACAATTCACAACACAACTTCCGTTTCTTTTTTTCAAAAATGAATCATTAATTCATCTATTAATTCCTGATTAATTTCGTCGAAAGCCCCGAGTGATAATCTTCTCTCATGAATTCACAGCAACCACGCCATCCAAAGCTCACCTGAATCTCCTCTTTAATATTTACCTGCCATTACTTACGCCCAATATTCCCTTCTCTCTAAAACCCGTCTGCAGGATACCCCTATGCTCTGATTCCTCTTGCCTGCCTCTCATTTCCTATGCTACCCATTTCCTACTCCCCCTTTATCTTCACATACACACTCGCAATGGCCTCTTCACCAAATAAATATTTAATTCGGATCAAAACCACGACATCTAGCCTCCTCCGTGCCCTCTGAACCTTACATCATCAGAACTCTCTTAATTTATACACTCACTTTCCACTTCTGCCTGAATTCGTCCCTCCCTTGCATGGTTTATCCATCCATTATATCCAGAAACTCAGAGTTTCGCCGATGACGTCAAATGCAATCTCGGGATGTTGACATGTTTTCAAATAAAACATTTTTTGAAAATAGAAAGCAATTTTCACGCTAGGCAAAACGGAAGGCTTATATACGACAAAAGGCGATTTTAGAATAAATTCGCTTTTATAACAAATGCTCGAAGTGTTTAGTATTTCCCAAGATATTTGCAAATAAAAATTGAAGTCACTAGAATTTATGGAGGAAGAATTTAAATTGGATTGATACTCAAGCGTAAAAATGCTGGGAATATGAGTCACATTTCTTTGAATGGCCTTCCACGCAGAATTTTTTCCAAGGCTCTGCGATAGCTGAGGCTACTATGCACATATCGGCATCCATTAGAATCGAACCCGGGACCACATCAAACGAAAGAGTAACCCAATTGGCTGTTGTTGATAAATAGGCTGAATGTCTCAACTGATCAATTACTTGAGAAATTTTCAGACAATCATCTCATGCTAGCAAAAATTACTTTATTTGGGAAAAGAGCAAATTGTTTAGATCCATGTTTGTGTGAAGAAGAAATTTTATTCTTTTACATAGTTGGACGATCGAGGAAATGTATAACGTAGTACTGCATCGATGAAGTTTATTTTTATTGCAGATTGATGAAGTTTTAGCTCGTTATTAGCTACTAATGAACGATCATTTAATAATCTTTAGCTGTTACTACCCGATGAAATGAAACAGTTCTTTTGGCGGGAAAGGGTAGTGAGTTCGCCTTTGATTAAAGCGGTCCCGGGTACAATTCCCAGTGGGGGACATTATGTGCGGAATGACCCCAAATATCGAACCACTTTTAGATATACTAATAACCTTTCACTTCCATACGGGATATCATTTTGAACGATTAAAGTCCACTGGTACAACTAGTAATACTTGAATAGAGACGACTAGAACAATTAGCGACTATGAAATAACTTTTTAAAATATTATAAGAAGACTATATTTTACGCAAATGCTAATCTTAATAATCGATAACACTATGTTATACTTTATGTTGACAAATTTCTCATATCTAAAAATTAATGGCTCGTATAATTTATAATGTGGTCACGATGGAGATGATAAATATGAAAAATGACTTCAAATGATTTCCTGCCTTCTTATATTTGCCACACTGTAACCATCACCGCAGCAGTTTGAAAACAAGATGAAAGATAAAGTCAAAATCGATTTCAGGTTGGCTAAAATAATTATTATTTACCGCACAATTTACCTAGATGCCGCAAAAAGTAAAAATTGAAGTGCTAATTTTTAAAATTTGGGAAACGGATTATAAATTTACACTTCATTCGAAATAGTATAAATAGTAGTGATTTCTTATTGTAAGGTATTCAACGCAACACCAAATATAGAAGTAAAAAGTGATTCAACCTTTAATCTGAGCGGTATTTTAGAAGTGTAGCAAAAGAAATCATGCCATCATTTAATTTTCTCTATTAAGATAAAAAAAGAATGCCATAATTGACAAACGTTGTGTACGTATGTTATAACGTTTCTACCGGGGCGAAATAAGTACATAACAAGTCTTCTCTGACATGTACTCGAAGAATTTTAGGTGAAGCATGAAGCGCAATGAAATTTATTCACCATTAAGCTTGTTAAAATTATTCCATACATACCTTAAACAAGTAAGTTCCAAAGAAAAACTTTAAGCGGTATATTTCCCTTTCTCTGAATACACAGAGGATTTTTCCCATCGCGAATCCGAACTGGGGAAAGCGTGGGCGCTTACATCTCCTAAATTTTTATCCCTTGTATAAAAAAAGAAAGTTTTCCTCAACTCGCGTTATTAATTTTTTCACATAGGCTCGCTTTTGAAAATTTCATTAGAATCAAATTGGCCTCAGAAAACAAGAAGGCGAGGTAAAAGGAACGGATGATCAAAAAGGCTGTACGTAATAAAAATTGCTTCGGCTCTAGTTAAAAAGGTATTTTCAGAAGCGGAGAAAAAATGAAGTCGAAGAAGGTCAGGGTTTTCACGCAATTTACCCTGCACTACATGTTGAATTATGAAAATAACTAAAAGCAATATAAGAGATTTTTAGTTTGCACTTCTGTGGGACCTTTTTAAATTCCTGTGCCTCAGGAGTCTAAATGAAAATGTTGTTTTATTCAAAGTAAGAACGATATCCAACTACCAATAAAATAAGTTAGACAAATCGTGCAGATTATTTATATAAGGTAAATTTATTAACGAAAACTAATTACGTTAATAGAGTTTCTATGAATGCCAGAGCTAACTTTTGTTAACTATATTGATTCAATATTTTTCTTTTTCATTGAAGGAGTTTTAAGATAATGATATAAAGAATGCAATAAAAATTCATTTGATAAAGGAAAATTGAGGAAATCCACACAATGTCCATAAATATAGTTTTTTTATTAAAAAAATGAAAAATCATATCCAGGAAGTCTCGACTCATGAAATTCTCCGGCGATACACAGGAGATCTAACAATAAGAGGGAATAAATTGAGAGAAAATATAACTAATCGAAAATAAAGAATAAGATTATCTCTCATGAAAAAGAGACAGTAAATACCCCGTTAACTAGTGCAGAAAATGTCTTAATAATTTTATGAGATTATGGATTAAAATTATCAAATGTTTAGATATTTATAGTGTATGGCGTAAATAAAATCGATAATATTCCTATCTTACAATTAATTCTGTAGTCATCATATTTTCCACATGCCACGAATATTTGCCTGAAACATCCCTAGTTATTCATTCGAGACCATTATCAATTAGAGATCATTATGCACCAATTCATTAACAGGCAAAGATTTACTGGAATGTTTTATCGAATGAAATTATGTATACTAGTATAAAGAAAAATACCTTTAGAATGTAAGTACGGTGTTAACGAGTTTGATTTGCTTCAAATATTCAATATACGATTAAAATCTATTCCTCTATTATCCCTATTTACTGAGATACTCCATGCTATAATACGTCTCTCCGTACGAAATTTCTTCTTCAATTCATTTAATCATCCAGATTTTGGGAAATCTTACTGCTCTCAGTCGTTCATGAGGCAGCAAAAAATCACCTGTTTGAAACATGCCGACCAAATTAGAATTTTTCATGACATTAATACTATCCAATTTAATTTAGCAAACATCATCCCGTCAACGAACTTGTACGAAATATTTACATTATATTTCGGTAGAACAAATACCTCCTTTGCCTGACCTTTATCACAAAAAAGTGGGAAATTTTGGAAAAACGGAATGAGATAGAGAAGCGACGAACTTCCTTTATAGGATCTAAAGAGAGAGAGAGAGAAATAAACCGCAGCAACTGCTTTCCCCTCCACACACTTGCCCTCTCCCCCTCGCATCACCTAAGGCCTACAAGAAATAAGGTTCTCGACGATGTTCTCCACTCTTCCCCCCCGACCGCCCCCTCACCCTCCATCCCTTGACAAAACCATCAAAGACGTATACTCTTCTTCGGTAGCGGGAGAGAGGAAAAAAACCTGCTCCTTGGCTACTACTCGAGCAAAAGTAGGAGGGTTTGAGGTTTCCAAGGGGGGAGAAAGGGTGGTGAAGGGTGCTTTTTTTAAGGGTTCATTCCATTCTGTGTTTCATTCCTCGCAAATTCTCCCTTACTATTTTCCCCTCCTTCTCAAAACGCACAAACATCCAGTCCGTAAAAAATGAAAAACCACGTGCATATACCTTCACTCCCCCTTCACCGCTCTTCCCTTTCATAATTCCTCCCCTAGATCCGCCTTATGAAAAATATTTCCCTGACTAACTTCGGGAGGGAAATAAAAATTCGCGAAACAGGAACAGTCCTTACGGAGAAAAAATAAATATATGCCTCTTTGTATGAACGGAAGGTAAAAAAAGTGCTTCAAACTGACGGCAATATAGGTTCTCATATACCGGTTAACGTGTTTCTCAAAACAGCGTTTCAATGAATTCCTATATCCCCTTCCGTCCCGTCCCATTACAGTCATGCTCCTCCATAACATTTACCCTCTCTATCTTCCTCCAGAAACTAAAATGGTTTCTTTTGGAATTAATTTGAGGAAAACTTGAAGGAGCTGCTGTCGATCAATCATCTCTTAAAGAATTATTTTAAAAATAATAATCAATATATCTATTTATAAGAGCGCTTTTGAATTAGGGTCTTTTCTACTTCTAGTTACTTACAACTATTTCTGTATCTCTCCTAAACCTCCAAGTAGCAAAATTGTTAATTAAGTAAATGAAAAGTAATGAGACATTAATTTGAGAGAGGAAGCAATATTAAGACAAAGTCAATTCCAGAGCGATTAATAGATTACATAACACTGTTAAAAATCCCTAATAATACTTTCATAATGATCCAAATCATTTGGGTTGGTAAGATTCTGTTCTAGTAGTTATCAGATTGTCTATCAGCCTCAAGACAAGCTGTTCATTTACATTTTACTTAATATATAACCCTAATGATCTGGTCTGACTTAATGGGACGCCATCTAAACACAAAGCTTTTATATACTTCTCTCAAGGTCAAGAGTGACCGAAGTAATTGAAGGTTGTGTGAAATATACGAAGAATTTCAGTGATGTTTTATGCAAATATTTGCTTCTTTGAAGCTACTACTTTATTATGGATAATTTTTATAGTACTACATTTATATCATCGTTAATTTTATCTCACTACCTTCTCATTAGTCCTTCACTAATCCTTTCATTCCTTTTGCAGCAACCTATTCACATAAAATAATATCTCCAGAGTCTCTTTTCCGTTTCGTTGATCGAATAAATTTCTAATGATAGACTCTCACGCCTCATTGGTTTTGTCTCATCGGATTAAAATTCCTCAGTTTCTGGCAAACTCGCTTTTCAAGCTCCAATCTTTGAATTATATCATTCATAAAATATACATGTATGAGAAGATACCTTTGATTATGTTCTATCGCTTATTTAGACGTGATGTATCTATAAATATTTTAAATAGTCTTTTTATTGTATAATCATAAGATCTAAAAGGAAAGGAATATAAGACAAACTGTTACATGAAGTTTTCGCTAAAAAACCCAAGAAAAGAATTTAAGTAAAAATATTCTTAACATTCACTAAATTAGAAGAGAAGAATTTGGAACTATGTAACTTCTATTTTCACGTAGTTCATCTACATTGATTTCATACCTGAGCATTATTTGACCTTAATTATCCATAATTATCCATATTACTGCTCTTAATTACGCTTTATTGCAGAAACTTAAATCTAAAGTGCACTCAAAACCCGCCTCGTGCCAACCACAACTTTCTTTGCGCACGGATTCTTCCTTTTTCGCGGTAAGGAAAAATACAGCGAGGATTATTTTAAGCGCGTTATGAAGATGAATAACGATACAGACTCTCTTTTTTACTCTCTCTTTGGCAACATTTTTTTCTCCGAGACCCTCGACCGCTACTTAGATGGGAAACATTCCTAAGCATAACGCTTTCCTCCCCCTTCTCTATAAACTACCCCATTGGATTTCACGCACACGTTCCTTCTCTTCACTCTCCTTCTTTTCCCCTTAACAACCATTTTCTCTCCTCTCTCTTTCGCTACTTATCCTCGGGGCACACTCCCCGTCGTCCTGGAAACTCAAGTGTCCGCTTCACTTTCGGAACATGGCAGCGATGGCGGCGGAGGTCTTGAGGAAAGAGAAAGAAAGAAGGGAGTCTGGGGCTCGGAAGCCCTGCCGTGCACGCGGCTCAGGTGAACGCGAAAGCGGAAAAGATGGAAGTTGCAAGAAAAGTGTTGCCATGGGAACCGAAGAAGAAAAGAGTCTGGGGAAAGGGAAAGTGGATGGTCTCTATTGGGAAGGGTTTCCGTTTTCGATAGAGAATTTGTAGGTAGTTATGAGAGATGAAAGCGTTTCTACGCGCATCATTCCGCAAATGAATGAATTCCTCGTATAATCCTACCTCTTGTTTTGCTAGGATTTAACATCCAACGAAATGTACAGGTAAATATTTTATACCATCTTAATTTAAGCGTGTTCTATAGGAGACTATAAGTGTTGAAAGTTCAAAGGAATCAAGCGATGTTATTTTCAAAAATTACTTTTTAAATCAGTTGATTAAATAACAATAGCAAACTTTGGCATTATTTGAATCTATTGCAAATAAATTTTGAGGATGCAAACCTTTTCATGCGTAAAATTTGAAAAGCTATTCAGTTCCTTATTTGTTACCTTAACTAATATCGCGTCGAATGACAAAGTTACAGAAAGTCTAATCTACCAAAATCAGTTCTATTAACGTAACAACACATGCGATGAATACAGGAATCAAAATTGGGCTTTGTTCACTCCATAACCTGAGAACCTCATCTCCCTTGGATAAGACTGGAGCGCCTTTGATAAATAATTCATAAACGAGTACTAGGATCCGTGAACGTGCCAAAGTTTACCTCGATGTGAAGCTCGCTAAACACAAGAGGTATTAGGATACATTTATGAGGTATTCGATCATCTATTCAATCCGGCAACGCATTCTGGCGAGATAGAATAGATACCTAAAGGGAGACGGACCATCCGCTATCTTGGAGTACTCAATTCATTAACCAGTTTGGAGGAACTTGGCGGAAGGAACGGAGAGGTAACGATACGTATAACGAGCCCTTTATAAAGGAAGTCTAAGCAGAACACTCGGTGCCCATCTTATTCAGTAGCGGTCACGGTGGTGAGGATGAAGGAAGCCAACCGTTCCAGAGAGGAAGGAAGAAAATAGAGCCTTTATGAAGCAGATTTTGAGGAGTATAGAGCGACACCCAGGAGGACGTTTTTAAGTCAGGGTAAACATAAGTCACGGAGAGTTGCTTCCTACAGAGCGTGTATGCTGTCTAGATGTATGCGTAGTAGAATAGATGAGTCACTGATCATTACTTTTACGTAAATGAGAAGGAATTCCCTAGTAAGTATATGAGAAGATGGAGACAACGTATTCAGAAAGATAGCTTCATTTACTACTTGAAAACCTGTTAAAAGAAGTTAACATAATCACAATCCGAATTTATATATCTGGCTTAGAATTCAAGTAGGTTTTAATCTATTTTAGATACCCTAACGAACTATATTAGCAATCCTTCGATTCGAATACGCGTCAATCTGATATTCGCAAACACTTTTGTTCAATTAATTAAATATTAAGTGTAAATACTTAATATTTAATTAATTCCATAAAAATAATTCATTTGATTTTCATATCACATTTTTCTTCAATTCTAAATTGCGAATAACAAGGCATAAAAATGCGACAAACTATTTTGCAGTCACCAAAATTAAACGTGCAACTGCTGCTGGAACCATTCACGTTCCCTTACCTTTTTTAACCACTTTTTACCACTTTACCTTGAATTATCTCAGTATACACTCTTTAAGATATATTATACCCGTATAATTTATTTATATTTTCGAGGGAGAAAAGTAGACAATTCATTAGGTGGATGACTCCAGCGAGATTTATATATTACGAGAAGCAATTAAAATGTTCCTCACACAGAATTTTAAAATCACGAATAACACAGTTTTGAAGAATTACTCGAAAAAGATGTACTTGAGGATGCACTTTCAATTAGAGCCGAGTTCAAGGACCTGAAACTCTTTCGTAACTAAATTAAGAAAGCAACTACGAAGATGGAATAGTTCCTTTCCTCATTGTTAGTTCATTTCCACATCAGTTTTCTCTCTTGAAGTCATTTTCTTTCCTAAGATATATCCTCCGCCTCCGCTCCCTTTTACCCTGACTAACAAGATACCCTTGGCGCTAATCTCCCCTATTTCCCTCTCATCCCCGCAAAACTACATTCCCACGCCTTCGTTTTCTTGATCCCCTCCCAACATCATGCTTCTACTTTGTTCATCTCTCCCTCGCAAGGAGAGGCATCTCTTCAGCTTGAAGGTGTGTTTTATAATCCCAATGAAAGGGGAGCCTTAAAGTTGTTGCGGTGTAAATTCGTTCGGTATCGCTACTTATAATCACATCACTACCGCGAATAAACCAGAGGGAAGATTCACACGAATTGTTAAATGCTTTCGAGCGTCGACTCGGCTCAAAGGAAATGAATAAATGCAGTTGGGGCTTATTCGTTATCAAGTCGTTACTAAAACTTTGTTAGATGAAAGCAGAACTTTTCGTACGGAAAATCAGCGTTTAGCTTGTCAATCGAGTTGAGAGAAAGATAGATTTTCAAGGGCTAATACAGCTCCTCTTATCACTAGATATTCTAATTAAATGCAAGAAATATTTACTGAATAAAATACATGTATAAGAGTTTCTTAGTACATCTTTCAGGAAGCAGTTAGTTGTATTATATGGGGCAGTACAAGTTTGTAGTGATACATAACGAAAAAATAATCGATTACTTTGGAAAAGTAATACTTAAAATTTAACTAAAGGCGACTCTTAAAATAGTGAACATCCAATACTTTAATAACTGTTTGTATTAAGCAGTAGCTAATGATTTTAAAAAGAAATTTATTGTAACCAGATTCTACGGAAAGAATTCCCGCAAAGGGAGCCAAAATTATTGAAAATATGTTAAATGAAAGGTTTCATTCCGATACGATACTGACTGCAAGGTCGTGAGTTCAATTTCCTTTCCGCATGATACTTCCATCAGTAACGTTAAACGAAGATCAAAACGTATGATCTACCTCAACTTACGCGGAATAAGACAATGAACTTTTGTCAAACTCTCCTCGAGGAGAAGATCGTAGACTTTAGCTTTAAAAATAGAATGATTTTTTCGAAACTTCAAATCCGTTGGTGAGACCCTCTCTTCCCTTCCTTTCGACCGCAAACTCTTGCAGCATTATCTGCTTCTCCCCATATAAATCCCTCCTCGAGTAAACCATAACACTCCCCTTCCCTTCCTTTCTTTATCCCCTTGTTCTACTTCCGCTAACTTTCCCCTCCTCTATTTTCTCTTATATGGCCACAGTCTCCATTTGGTTCCCCTTCCCTAACATATTTCCCCCTTCTATGTCCATCTGTCTATCCTACCCTCTCTCCCGGAGATTTTCATTTTTCTTCCGGCGGTTTTATTTTTATTCCAACTCCTCCATGGTACTTAGCGCTAATGGCGTGTTCCTGTCAGTTAATACGCTTGCCTATTCCTCTTCTCCCCTAATGAGTCAGAAATCACCGGAATATTCTTTCTCTGAGATTTCTCAAGACGTCGAGTTTAGGGAATCCAAAAGAAATGTTTGACTGAATTATCACGGGATTTTCGGGTTCATTAAAAGACAGATTAGATCGATAATGTAACTTATTTATTGTAATGGTGCCCTCTCTCTTCTTTATCTCTGATGTAATATTTTTCCGGGACCTAATTCTTTAACAGATTTGCGGAAACCTTTAAATTCTTGTTTGCGATCGCGATTTAAGAATGTCTGCACCCTAAAGTATAAGCATCGTGATTAATTTAGAAACATACCCAGTCACAAATGTAGTAAAAGGTAACATTGCTCATTTACTTGAATAATACTTATTACAAAAAATTCACGTACATTCGACATTTTGAATATATATTATACTCTCGTAGCACAAAAATTCATTAGGATTGACTTTATTTACTCAGAATATATCATAAAAATATTTAAGTTACACTTTACTAAGTTTTTTCACAAGCTGATAAAATTATTCTTCTTACTGAAAATAAAGCACTAATGTAAAATGAAGGAAGTTTATATGGGTGAGTTCTAAGGTCAAAACTTAGAAAAATTTAAAAATCGATAAATAACGGAATTTTGGAATTGGAAGCTCTTTGTAAATTAAATTATAAAATTTTACTCCAATGTTCATTTGTAAGATTTTGTGAATAAGTTATTAAAATAATACCATCAGTTTAGTTAAGAACTGCACCATTATTAGGTAGGCTTCACATAGCTACGTGACATATCATGGGAATCTTTATCGAAAAAGGATTAAAACAGGTCAATTTTGGTCCATAAATTCAGAGATAATACCTTGTGGGAGGAAGTAGTTGATGAAATGCTTCCATGCAGAGAATTATTAAACACCACCCGAAAAACCAAGGAGATCTATCGTTTTAAAATTTCATTTTTCAACTAATGAAATATGGTATTGAAAACACGAGCCGCGTAAAGATGCTCTGCCATAAGCTAAATTGCGGCTGGATTGGACTATGTGTATAAATATATTTATGAAGTATGGACCATATATAAATGAATTACTTCCTAAAAGAATGACAGGAAGGTTATCACATACTCGAGCATTCCAAAGAATCAAGGTACGTATTATTAAAGAATCAAAAATTTCGTTTTATGATATGGGGTACGATTTTACATCCACGATAAAAAAACCGAACAAATTAATAATCCGCGACCCTGACCTTGGCTGGCTTTGAACCTCCTATCAACAGCCTCGGCGAACGTAATCGTTCCACTAGAAAAGTCTCATCCCTCTTTCCAACGAGTATAACTCCATTTCATCGTTGTTCGCCACCCAAGCTAGAATTTTCTCATTCTTGCCAGCGGATCCCCATTTGTCTATCCATTCCCCCATCCATCTCTTCCCTTCCCTCCGGAGCATCTTTCCCTGGTAAACGATTTGCGGCGTCAGCTGGGGCCTCGGAAGGCGCGAAGGGGTGCTATAAGGCCGCCAAGGAGGCCTTACCTCGGAGGGAGAGAACACGCTCTGCCACGCAAGGAGAACGGCTTATTCCGGAAAGATGGCGGGAGTCATGAGTAAAAGAGAGGATGAGATTTAAAGGGGAAGGATTAAGGAAAGAGAGAGAGATGCACGGATGGAATTTCCTACTCTCTCCACGAAGAGGCGAGGAAAGCTGCGTGATAATTAAATTTCCGGAAGAAGGAGTAAGATTCTTTTAATTATGATGCGAGCTAGCATCACACCAGAATACGTTTCATTTATTAATTACTACTTTCAATTCACAATATATTAATGCCTGCCTTAACTTAAATAATAGAGTAGGATAGTTAGGCAATCAAACATTTAAATCCGAAGCATTTAAACACTAAGTAATACTTCACTGTGTAGCCTCCCTTCGTAAAACTTACATATATCCACATGGAAGTGACAACAACGTTTAAGGGAAATGTTTCTAATTCAACCATAAAAAAATATAAAAATAAAAACCAAAGCTGACAAAAAACATAGATCTCAGTATATACTCAGTTCTCTGTTATCTCAGTATATTATAAATATCCTCAGTTCAGATATCTTAGCTGACAAAAATTCATAGATGAAGCAATATACCAAATTCAAAGAAATTTATTTTTAGATCCAATCCGTTCTGCTATCAAATTCTTAAGAATGGAGGATGTATTTAAATAATAATATACCGAGGGAATTTCAGACATAAAAGTGAATCTGAATACACTTTCTCCGATTGATACCGAAATAATTCACAATCACATCCCTCAATACCATCTATTGAGAATTGCATATAATTAAATCTCTTTGAGACCGTTCATAATGTAATTTCTAAGATAAGCGGAAACAAATTTACTAGTTACAGGTAATAATATGACATTTAAAACAGTTATTTGCATCTCTTATGTTTGAATTTATTTGTTATAGAAATGTACCAATTTTTTTAACAAATAAATCTCTTTTGGAAGTTTCAATTCGAACAAATATTTGTAGAAAGATAAAAGAGTATCTGAGGAAAAGCAATCAAATTCTATGAAAATCAAATAAAAGAATAAATGTGATTATAAAGTGAAGTTTAGCAGGCACAGTAGAGAAGAGAAGTATTTAATTTAATTTTAGAATATAATGCAGAGTATACGTGTTTTCTTTAGTATTCGATAATAGATAGCATTCTAGTTTCGTAGCAAAAATGCGTATAAAGTTAAAAGATGGAAATTATTTCTCGTTTCTTAGAGGGCCTAGAATATAGAGTTACTACTTCCCAGAAATTTACACCACTCTCATACCAAAATCTACGTTCAATAGAAAGTAATGAGGTGAGACGTAACCTGAAGGGCAAAATTGACGTAGCGTGAGGACACTTCTGTGTACAAAACTTTAACCAAAAATATTGAAGAAAAAGTCACAGACCTACATTATTTAGAAATAACGTAAGAATTTTTGAGACAATTTTACGTATTCTCAACGTAAAATCTCAATGTGCAATCCGAGTTAAAAAGCTAAAAGTCAAGGTAATGATAACTTCATATTACAATGAGAAAAGGGCTTTCACGAGAAAATAATTAGAGGTGTTACCGCCAAAATAAGTCAATAACAAAACGAATAATTTCAGAGGGAAAAATTCACTTGGTAACGGAGAGGAAAACGGTATTACCAGATAAGGAAGCCGACGTGAGTTGGTGCGGTTAAGAGAGATTTATTCAGCCTCATCAGACGCGTGCAATTCCACGAAGTGCACGCTCACGCGACCGCTTTTCTCACCAAAAGAAACGAGGAACGCCAAAAGAGTCGCGTGCGTGTGTGTGATATAGAGACAATATCCTTAGCAGTGCAACCAAAACTTCTCCTTTTATTTCATTTCCGCAGAAGCGACGACCATATCTTCCCTCCACTAAAGAAAGTCTCCCCTTTCTCTTAGAAAGCTCTCGACATCTTTTCAATTAAAGAATCGAGGAATGTATACGCTTCCCTCGACATCCTTCCGCACCTATTCCACGAGAAGCAAGCGAGAGGAAAAATAAGGAAACCGAGGCTTTTTCTCTCGCTGGGAGAAAAAGAAGACTCGGAAATAAAATGAAGAAAAAAGGAGAGATGAAGATGTAATGAAGCGCAATACGCGAGGAAAGATGTCCATTGAATGAAACGGCAAGGAAAATTTCTCCCATTTTATCTTCCTCTTTTTCCTCTCTTGCGTTTCCTTCAACCGTTCCTTCTTATATCTTCGCCAGCAATCTTGTTCTTATCGCCGCGTACCTAGTTCTCCACTCCCCTACCTCGTTTATCTCTTTCTCTCTTCTCTACCTCTTGTGTATAAGCTCGTAGCTTAAGACGTTTATAATTATCACTCGGGCTTCAGATTTTAATTTAAGAATTTTGGCATTTATATTTTACAAAATAAATGATTTATCCTCGTTATATCACCCAAGAAATACGCCTTAAAGCGATCTTTAAATAAAGAGGAAATATTTCAGGTATGGAAAAAAATCACTCAGTGATGCAAGAGCCTTTCCTTAAAAGATTTGATTATCAGGTAATATAGCTTTGGTCGTGTATTTAGTTTTATATAGAATTTCATTAATTCATTACTTGCCATGCAACATGAACTGTTCATGAAAGTTACGGCATCGTGTATGAGTATTATTAGTGAAAATACTACGTTCAAATGATCAGGTAGTTTACTCTTTTGCGACTATTAGACACAGCTTATTTCAAGATAACCTCTAGTATATTCATTTATTTCCGTTACTATACTGCAGTACCATTACATTTAAATCAAGTACGTAGAGAAAATCCACGCTGTTAAATATTAGTGCTTTCGCAGTTGCGATGCTTCTTCACAGTTGCCTCAGTGTACTTTCTCGTTACTTTTTCCAACGCATACTTAACACTATATTTAAGAATAAATGGTTAGCTACTACACATAAGGATGGCATCACATCCGCTAAACAATAAATAGATCTAAAGCACCGCTAGTTTCCAGTATATTAAGCGTAAATCGAACGAGCGGATATCACAGTTTCTCAATCTGTGATAAAACACATCTTCGATATGGCATCATGCAAGTGCAGACAGCTTCATTTCAACCATTTTTAAAATACTCTTTTCCTAATTTGCCTCCAGAAATTATCAATATACTCGTAGCAGTCTCTCCCTCTCGACTTCTTTTCCTTTCTAAATTCACCTTCGAAAGGTAAGAAGGAACGTTCGTCAGAAAAAGTGACGTCGACACTTCTCGCACGGAGACGTTTTTTTTCCAATTAATCTTGAGGAGTCATTAGCGCGAGCGGATCAAAAGACCGACAAAACCTCCATCTTTTGCATGGCTTCTCTCTTCTCCATCCGTTCCTTAGTTCGCGTGCCCAAAAACCCTCGACTTACGGGACCTGAGGCGAAGGCTGGAGAGGAAGGATACGAGGGAGAACGACACAAATTCACAACAGTTCTCTCGCTAACTCGCGTTGAAAGTCGACGCCTAGCAATTCATTTATCGTTTCGTATACAGAAAAAATATATATTTTAAGGAGCTTTCAGACCTTGGATTTAAACAGGTAAGTTTATTAACTCTTTTAAATGGCGTGCGTCTTGCATTTACAGATTCGCTCAATTTGCGGAATGTAGGAAACTTCAATGCGATGTTATTGAGGAACAAAAACCGAGAAAAATGTCAGAAGTTTACGGTCGGAAAAAAGGAGTGAGCTGCGAATTTTTGTCGCCGTAAAATCCTATCCAGTGGTAGAGCTACGTTAATTACGGCAAAATGTATGCGAAATGCAGACTCCTTGCAGAAAACTTGATGCCAGACTCAAGTTGCCAGATAAACGAGAAAAATATTATAGTGCTAAATTTAAAGGATCAAATATTTAATAATTCTTACGTATATCAATCTTACTTATTCTGTAAATTTGTAGCTGAAAGAATTACTAGTAAATATCCGCTGATATTTGCGACGCAGATGAGCGTCATATCCGTATTGAAGCTGGTTATATTTTTCATAAAGATCATAAAGTAAAATTTAGAAATTAATAGAACCGGGTAGAATACATTCCACGCTATTGCAAAATAATTGCAGATTATGTGTTGCGTATTTGTCAGAAAAGAACTTGAAGAACATAACTGACATAAAACACCTATTTATATTTCATTTGTTGAAGGCTGAGAGTTACACAAATTATAAGGTATACTCGCAAATCTATAAATTTAAACAACAAAGACGGAATCAGAAATTTCTCATCAGAAAATTCAATAACAATCCCTTTAAGGTATCGGTTTTTCATCAGATATGTATGTAGCAGATGTACATATATCAAAGCATCCTAGAAATAATAAATAAAGATTTATATACCACGCCATGATAAAGCATAAGCTACAAAGAACACGAATCGAATCAGAACTCCAATTTTGCTGTTTTGTAATTACTTATTCAGCAAAACATGTCTAACGGATTAAAGACGCTTGTGGCACGCGGAGTACATTGAAGCTCGCAAAATTCTACTCAAATAGAAAATCATCAACTTCCAAAGGTATAAAATGAAGCAACGATGGATAATACGTTAAATCGTCTAAAAGTTCTTCTGTGCCACTAATTATTCTCTCCAAAAAGCCGTGGAGTTGAACATTAATTTCGCACTTAAAAGGCACTGCATGAGATTCGGAACTCTTTCAATCTCTTCACCGGATTGAGTTTTTCTGGCGACATTCGCCTCGTTAAATGCACACACGTCGTTTTTGTAGAAAATGAAAAGAGAAAAGGGTGAATTGGAATCCTCTGAGAGAAGAGATCAAAGCGGAGGTGCCGACTGAGAAGGGCATGACAAATTTGCAACCTTATAGTCCTCGAGGTCAAAGCTGAGTGCTTTCCTAGCACACAACGCGACTGTTAATTTAGGTCGGATTGAAAACAGATGAAATGCGAATGAATTAGGTCTCGCGAACGTCTATGTGCACATGGCTCTAATGAAATGACTATGGGATGAATTATCTACATCAACTTCACGACTTAAATTATCAGCTTATGAAGTCAACGTTCCGTAGCTAATCACATATTCCAAACCCACTGAAAATTTTTTAAAGAATAAACCTCAAGTGTACTCTTTTCTAGAAAAATCTATGTTTCATTAAGAATAATGACATGCAAGCATTGATTTTTAGAAGATAAAAATAACGTTCTATGACGAGGTAAGATAAAATTTAAGGAGGCCATCGTAATTAAAAACTTATTTAATCTACAAGGAAGTACTCTATCTTTTGGATAGAGCCACTTGCCAAATATGCCACTTAATTTAGGTGAAATTTGTACCTAATTCTTTTAAGGAAATTACGTGATTTTAACAACAGTGTCGTTTGAACAGACATACTTTAGAAAATTACCTTGAATGATTGAATGCCATTTTTTTGAGGTTGTTAGAGATATTAATACCAAGTTTCCATATGATATACAATTTAAACAATTTGTATGAATAAAATAATTCGTATTCACACCAATAATAATTCGGCAGCTTTCTAGAATAGTAATTTTTTAATTTTCTTATCATTATTTTTTTCGGTCTCTAAAACATACCAGGATTTGATTAATGTAACATACTGAGATTAAATTATTTTATATTGTGTAGATTTGTATCATACATAAGCTACTTAAATTGCTGATTTTTCTTATTATCAGTATAAATTCAGATTATATGTTACCTTAAAATCAGCAACTATGAAGGACTCAATTAATTTCATAATGAAATACAACTTAATACCTAGTACTTCTTTTTTAGTAAAGAATTTATTTGTGAAATGCAATTACAACGATTCCATATGGCATATGCATTATTTAAAATCTAGTTGGTTTAGAATCCGTATAACCGTGTGCGCGAAAATTTATTCTCAATTTGTTCATAGAACTTCCTCTTACGTTTGATCGGACGTCGATGTGATCTGTCGCTGTCTGTTAATGAATGTTTGCCCATTGAAAATGAGACCAATTTCACTGTAGCATGATGAATCCCACTGGAATCTCAAAGTCCGAAAATCCGCCATACCCATAATTTTCCACACCGCTTGGGATAAGCGATTGGTATGATAGCAGTCACTTACCTTGCGTTCTGCGGCCCCACCGATTTGGCGTCAAAGGAAGAACTCGCCGTGATCGCCTCATCCGGGATCCTCCCCTCCTCCATGCCGAGTGCGGCCCTGCATTGCCCTGTTCAGGAGAAAGGGCAGAGGTCAGGTTCAGTGTCCCAGCCACACCCACCAACGCCGCAGCAACGAACGCACATTCGCTGAGGGACGTAGGAGGAGTGTTTCAGCTTAAAAATATAATATCAATTCCTTTTGCACCCTTTCCTATAGGCCCCAAACACCGATTCTTCCCACCTCCCTTGATTCACACACTCACAAACATATATATATACTCTCGATCTATAAAGAGAGAGAGAGAGAAAGATAGTGAGGCTTGTTTGAAAAGCGGAGATGATCGATCGAAAGTTTTCCATTATTTTTCCGGGAAGGCCTTTGTTCTCTTCTACGAATGTATTTCAGAAGAGATAAATGCTTTTTTCCTCGAAATAAATTCGATGGTTAGCGTATCAATCGGAAATATTTTTAATCCAAAAAGCTATTCCGGGAATGGATAAAAATGAAGCACACAATTAAATATTTTTTCGACTCGTAGTAAAATTCGCATACTTTGGACGAGAGAGGCATACATAGAAGATATATCCTCTGAATTATTCGAACCCATCTCTGTAATCTCTCTCTCTCTTTTCGTCATTTTGTTCGTGTGACTGCAAGATGGATTGTCACGCGCGACGATACGCGTTAAAAAACGAACTAGAGAGATACGCGAAAAATGTGAAAAGGGAATTCCGTTTGTTGGATTAAAGCGCGACTTGTCGTCCACGAGTTGAGTGAGTGCTACCAAAAATTATTGACGTGCAAGTCGGGAGAGTGAAGTGAGTGAACATGAATACCTATCGATCCGCATTGACAACAAATATACAGCACAATTTAGATAAATAAATCAAAACAGTGGCAAATTAGTCGCATTGTTTACTGGAAAAGTTGCAATTTAAAAAAAAATGAAGCATTAATTCGCATACTTTACATTTGCCGTGAGGTAGGTGAGTCGTCTGCCTTAGTATCTGTAATCAAGACAGTTTCCACAACTACCAAACTAATTGTGAAATCAAGCCCTCCTCCAACGGGTTAGTTGCTTAACGAAAGTTATGAAGAATATCTTATTATCTACTCTCCATATAGCCGTTTACATTATATGGTAATCCTATCTAATTAAAGGCTTTTATAAAAGATCTACCGTAAATTCTGTTTCCAAACAAGACTTGATCAGCTCTGATACAAGATACGAGAGATCTTTTGTTGCATGAAATAATAGATGAAAACTTGAGAATGAAATACATTTTCCGGAAACAAATTTTCATATTCTTACGACTTGATACTACCTTCCGAGAGTTTGTGATGACGTTAAGCCTAAGGCTCTCTTAGAGTTATTATTCAGTTTACTCAATGTTATTCTATTTGCGAATAATTTTCCCCGAAACAATCTTTAAAGAGTAAGCTGTAACAGTAGTTCAGAATTATTATTATCAGTATTAAAGAGAAATTCAGAAATTATTCAATTTTAATCTATCATTCAATTTCCGTAATAAAATTTACCCGAGCCACTATTGCATCTTTAATAAGGTCCGAGTGTTGAAAATTTTTATCATCAATGATGGCTGTATATTAATATATTTTGGGTACTCAGTATTTGTCTCACAGATTTAGAGATATCTAAGTGTAAAATAACTCAGTCCTTTACATTGCATTCAAAAATAAATTATGTCATGATAAATTTCACAGAATCAGGCGAGGTATTGTGGTAATCCATAATGGAAAAGAATCAGGATTGTCATTGGGATTGTTAGGATTGTCAGTATGTCATGATAACCTGTTCTCTTAAATGTAGGATTCTAATGAATAGATTTCTCCGTAAGGTGATGATTGACTCTCGGATCAGTTCGTGAAGTATTGGTAAGTATAGCTATCGCAATCTAATACCTTGCAAAAGGGCCAAAATTTACTTTTCTTATGATAGTATCAATATTTCACAAATAAGATTAATTTGAAGGTGTTGCGTACATGTTCTCAAACTATGAGGAAAACGCCGAATTCAGAGTCAGAAGATCGAAAGATAGCGAAGATATATAAAAGATATTTTTAGATCATTTATCACCATCAATTCCACGTTTCCAGCCAAGTCTAATCAGTTACAAGGAATCTTTTTTTAAGGCAGTCAATCAAATTTGTCAAATATGAAACACATCATATATAACGCAAGAATAAAATGTGGCCACGTAAATCGATGAAAGACAAATGGTGGTAATCTAGGAACAATAGATTCTCTACTAATAATATTAATAGAAACAATCTGGTTCTCTACAAACGTAGAAGAAATAAACATATACCATTCAAACGTTTTGAGAGTGATCAATAGCATTAATTTAACTCACAACGGAAACTACTTCGTAAGATCAGTTTCACACGTATGAATAGACAAATATTCAATAACAGTTATGAACAGAGAAAATTTCATTCTCAAAATGTAAAATTTAGAACTATAATTTCCGTGATTATTTGAATATTGTAAAAAGTTTCAATCCCTAACAGGATGTTTCGAGTCCATATACTTCTTGTACGTAAGTATCGATGGTGAGAACATTATGCCAGTAAATAACTTGACAAATTGAAGAGCTGAAGGAGTTCCTCTTTGTGATATGAGTTCCGTTTTACTAAATTTCTTAAAAGCTCTTTTTAAACTAACGAACTTATGGGTGTATGTTTACGACCGAATGTTAACGGAGTAAATCACAAGAGATATTTAAAAAGGTCCAAAAGTGTAAAATAAAAGATTAGACAAAGGAATTAGTTCACTCCACTATAAATATTACTTTCAATATAATTTTCTTTTAAAAGTATGTTTGAATATATGTTTTCATTTGCATCGAATGAAAATTCCTATATCAAATGAGAAATGTATTTTGTATGACATTTTAGATTATAAATATTGAATTAATTGATTTACGCTCTCAATGATTAATTTATATAATGATGAATATAATAATTATATTTATTGTTAATCTATGATATTATTTGCAGAAATATCTTGTTATGATAACATCATAGGATACAAATCAACGTAGTTACCCGTTAACTTAAGGCTTAAGAAAGCAGATTAAGAAAAAATAATAAAAAAATTAACGTCGTTTTACAATAAATGCTCTTAAAGTATTTTTATAAATACAGAATATTAATAATTGTATCTGAAAAGGAAGTTTGGAGATATTTACTGAAGGACGGAACCGAACACACTTAGGCGAAAAAATTTTTAAAGTAGCGTGGCATTACTCAAGCACAAATGGAGAATGTAAGCAGAGAGCGTCTTCGATAGAAATCATGAGCTTCATCCGCTACCCATCCTCTGTTACCGATATGGTGACTATAAAGCACTAGAATAACCGTTCGTTGTCATCCAAGAGATACCTATTCGCACGTCTTCTTTCAAAGAAAGAACTAAATGCGACGAAAATGCAACGGAAGTAGAGACGGCGAAGATGACGGCTAAATAACCCAAAAATGGAAAAAGTAATAGTCATTTTAAAGCGGAAGAGCCAGAAATCGAACCGCTACGAATTCTTCACGCAAAATTGTCTGCGCAAAGTAAATACGGAGATATTTAGATTGGAAGCTAACGGCGTCCTTGGGCTACACAGGAGGACGAGAAAGAGAGCGATGGAGCGTAAAGGAAGGAAAATATGCATCCGAAGATTTTCAAAGCCTTGCGGGGAAGTTACTCGGAGGCGAAAGATGGAAAATGGATCGACTCTAGATAGGATTACTGCGGCGGAGGAAGTTCTTGCTCACGCAACCGCGGCATCTCGATTTGCCCAAGTCCTCGAACGGCGTTCTCTCTGTCGTCGCTGAAAAAACAGAATCTTCCAGAGGCGCACCGCCAACGAAGGAAACGAAGCGTGAGACAATTCGCGGTGGATAGAGTTGGCAAAAAGCTCGTGGGAAGAAGACGGAAGAGAGTTTTGAAGTCGGAGAGGTGTTGTGGAAGAGACGGTGGAGAGGAAATGGTCGTTGATGTTTCTTTCGGTACGCTTCGCTTAAGATACCGAACGAACACGACGTGATATGGAGGCTTAGCATAAAGTACCTTTCGAGCAAGTTATGACTCGAAATACTATGGACGATATTCACGTCCTATAATGTTATTCTTATTTGGATTACTTTAGATACTTTCAGAATTTCTCAGGAAATTATATATTATATTTATGAAGAAAATAATATATGATATTGATCACCTATTTAACCTTAAAAATCCTAGTTTTAAAGCCTATTGATTCTTGTAACGTGGATTCTGGATCTTCTGCAGACTTGAAAAAGATATCACATTCTTTTTAGACAGTTTATTTTCTTTTTAGCTATGAACTAAAATCTTCGCCATAGGAGTTTACACGAAGGCTCATTTTCAAAATTTTATTAATTTCTGCAGCCAAATTAAAACAAATAAAGGATTTCACGAGGTAAAGTATGTGACTTCACTAAATTTCAAAATAACAAAACCAAGGCTAATAAGTGATAAAACAAATTATGATGATAAGCACAGGATATTTCCTAAGTGAAACGTGAAATTTAGATTGAACGCAAGTCTATCTTTCAGTTTATTGCTAGAAAAATGTTTCAGGTGTATAAAATGTCGTGCGTGAATATCGCCGACTCTTCCTGTTCGACAAAGGAAAAGAGCATTAAGAAGAGAGCTGACAAGCTTTCTCACTTTAAAGGGGTATTTCGAAGAAGAAGCTAATGTGGTTTTAAGGTAATCATAATCATCATCCTCGTAATGATGATGCTAATGTTAATACGCATTCTCTGCAAGGAAAAGCATATTCTGTAATATCGTTTTCCAGAAAATAAAGCATGAATTAGTGAAAAGAGAAATTTGGTACATTTATTATTAACAAAAATCTGAAGATCGTGTTCACCGTAAAATACAAATTGTTAAACAACCTACTACTGCAATATCTACTATTCCTTTTTAGCCTTTCTTTTCTACTACTTAACTGAAAATAAAAACAGCGATGTTTCCTTTGTGTGCGCGAAAGAAGAGTCACAATGACATCAACTACAGTCTCAACGATAAATATTTGAGTTCTATGAAATATTTGAATGCAATACTTTTGGAGATATTTCTTCAATTCTCACTCCAAATTGCCTAAAAAATATATCAAACATGACGCAAGAATCAGTTCCGACAAATTTTTACTTTTCAATCTGCTTCCACCTCCGAATCTTGGCAGTTACGCGGTGTTTTCATTTCAAGTAAGAAAACAGTTGAGATCCTTAGATAGCCGAGAGAACAAAGAGAAATCACTTTAGATTCTCTGAAGCGGCAAAATTCCTTAATGTTACTCCCCACTCCTTTTCTCTTATGATAGCGAAAATTGTCTTATCAAAAGAGAAGGCTTTCCTCATAATCCATATTTATCCCATAAGCAACGTAATCTTCTCGAATAAAAGCGAGTTGCCGAATCGTTTCGAGAGGCAATCACTTTAATGAACGCAAAATGAAGACGACAATCCATTTCCCTTCTCGTTCTGCCTCTAATACGTCCGTCTTATCCAGCTTTATAGTCACATCATTTAAACTTCCAGACAGAGCAACAAAGTTTCGCCTCATGCTGCCTCGAACGGCTGTCACTGCATGATCTCCTGTTAATTTCTACGTAATGACTTGGAATCGAAAACGGGTATACCTTATGCGAGAGAAACGACTATGCGTTGCGGAAATCTTTGTAAAAATAAACATCTAAAAATTTTAATGCTAAAAATACGTACATTGGTAAAAATGCCTTACTCATCTTTTGGCTGAGTTTACAAAATAACTGTGTGGATATTTCGGTCCCATTGACGGAAGAAATCATCTCCCAAAGATTTGAATATTCGATACCTTGAATTCACCATTATGGGTTATAATCCAATATTGACGATGCGTATACAAAATTAAAGCTCGCCTTTTAAAACCTCATGCGCACGTCAGGAACAGAAATTCGTATTCATCCAAATTATTTCACCTCTTGTTTGATACAAAGAAATAACTCACAGAACTTATATGGGAGCCCAGTAACAACCCCCTGGAATAACGATTACCTATTAAAGTCTTCCGGCAGATTCGCCTTCTTTGTTATCAAATATAGAGGCACGTATTCAGCAAATAGAATAAAGACTGCGCACCTTATTTTTCACACGGGGAAGGTTCTCTGAAAACATACAAATTAAAATAGCCCCTTTCACCTCTCCCATAGAAGTCCATCGAAATACATTCATCATACCACGCCCCCTCCTCCTCCCAGAGCCCTTATATTTCTTTATTAGTGTCGAGATCCAATCCAAGGGATTTTTCCCTCCTTCGCACAAAAGTGAAGGAATGGGATAATGAAAAGGGGAGAAAGGGAAATATTTGGAAGAGGGGTTGGAAATATAGAGAGAGAAGAGGAAAAGGAGAGAATCAGAGGTCCTCACCCCTATCCACTCCGTAGAGGGTTTATTTGTGTCACTCATTCCGAGCTAGTGTGGGAGCGAACGAATAGATGAAAGCGTGGGAGAAGGAGCGAGACACGGCAAATAGGAAGTAGGAAATGGGGAGGATGAATTGAGGGAAAGGGAGAGGATGGATAGATATTGAGGGAGAGAAGAAGTCGTAGCACCGTGGAAATTGCTCCTTGGGAAATTGTCTTATTGGATTTTAGATTAGAAGAGGGATGAGGGGGACTGAGAGGTAAGAGATTTGAGGGGACGAAATATTGAGGAGTTTAGGAGACGGAGAAAGCGTGGTGAGAGGAAGAAAGAGGCCCTTTGAGAATGTATCCACAGAGGAAAGGTGGATGACGAGAGGAGAAAGTGATATGAGAAGTTTTTCTCCGGCTTTGGGTATTGGGAGTGAATGGTCCCGGATTAGAGATGAAATGAGGGTAGGATATCTGGAGAATGACCGATCGAAGTTAAGAGGGCCTATTGGGTTTCCATTGGCTCCTAATTAATTGGCGGGGGAAAGGGATTTTTTCCGATGGAAGAAATTGAAAGATCCTTGGGGGAATAACTGAATTGACCGCAAAAGAAGGGGCATAACGATGCTTTATAAAAGAGATTAACATTTTTATTTCAATAGGGATATGAAATATTATATAATCTCATTAATGGCCTTCCATATAATACCGATCCTTTGGTATAAAAGAGCATCTCTCCTATTAGATCCCTTGAGCTCTTAATAAAATTCCGATTTGAAAATTTGATTCCGAAAATCTCAATTTTCGACGTAGAAAAGAAATGTACAAATCCCTTCTTTCGATTTTTATCCTCCTTTACAGAGAAAAGGAAACTTCGATACCTTAACATAATTGGATTTCGTCAGATACGAACTATTAGCAGCGATCGTAAAATATGGTCTCGCCGAAGCTCGGAACAACCGGCTTTGCCAGGTTTCAATTCTTTTTTATCTTAATTAGGAAAATAAATAACCAATTTCGGAAAAAATAACGCGCTTGACAGTCATTCAACTTTTTTAATTAAAAATTCCGCATTCCCTTTTCCCGCAAGTTCCCCTTCTCACGCAAAGTCAAGCCACCACGGGACGATAAATCATCGCCGGATAAATCCGCCCTCAAACGCCGAGGAAACAGGTGCGAGAGACGTTGATGGGTATTGCGAGATTTTCGAACTGAGTAGGCAATCGCGAAAATACAGCCGACGAAGCAAACGTGCATAAACTTGGAGGATATGCGGGAAAAACGCGTCCCCTTTGCTCGCAACCCCACAAACGGAGGAAAGAGAGAGATCACAAATATTTGTCGCCAAAATAGATCGCTCCAAAGTGTCCCCATAACAGTTTCCCGATTTCCTGAAATCGAGGGTAGCCAGCAACGTTTCCACCTACTAAAGTTGAATCCACTTCCGTTTTGGGCTATATTACATCAGTTCTCAAAGTATGCTTCGATTCTCGAGAGCAGAAGCTCTTCAGATAACCCAAAAATAACCCTACTGCGTTACCAGTAGAATAGATAGAATAGAATGGTTAGAATTTTCTACTAAATCCACCAGAGATATCCTTGTTATTATTCTTCTTATATTAAAAATTGTGTTTAAGACAGGAATTTAAAAATGATAAATGGCACAAGATGTTTATTTTGAATCAAAACGTTCCATGAAAGATATTTTTAAATACGTAACTCGGTTTCATGTTGCACCCTTGACTAAAAATGGTAAATATTTAATTATCAGACCTTTATGAATTACAACTTAAATCACCGTTCCCATATCAAAAACAATCACCCATTCAAAGCGTAAATATTTCCCTGTCATTTATGATTTAAGGAAGGTATTTAACATAAAAACATAAGCTTAGGTATGAAGATTGTTTTTATTTTCCCAAATAAGAAAATAAAGCCAGATAATACTAATTCGTTTCCACTAAGTAATTAATATTATTTAATTTTTGGAAGTATATTAGTTTTATCTATTTCTATCTTTTATTTCCTGAAAATAAAAATAATCTTCCTATCGAAAGATGAAATTCCAGTTAAATCTGAACCCATCGAGTTAACTTTGAATTGTATGGAAAATATAAAATTTCGCTTTTTTGTAGAAAAACGTTTCATCCACTTTCAAAATATCTACAGGAATCGAAGAGAAAATAATATAGTGAATGCCTTTCGATGGGTCTATAATACTATCTCATATTCCACCTGCAGTCTTTAAAATAGTGAGCTTATTCCATAAATGATTCTTCTACCTTATCCGACGCTTGGAAACGAATATACACGGAATGTTAAATCACGAATCATCACTATTAGGATTATAGTCTGTTTCACTTCATAGTAAAGCCTCCGTGACATAAAATTCATGGAGTTTAAAAATTCAAAAGATTTAGAATGAGTGGGACTTCTCGGTGTCGTCAATCCCAGCAGTGATACGTAATTCTCTCGGAATTTCTCTCGAAAGCACGAACCGCTTCAAACATGCTTCCCCTGGAACCGGACGCACGTTTGGGGATTTGAACGCGAGATAGGGCACGAACCTCACGTCCCAAAAAAGCGCTCATCTCTGCGACTCATCCGGTAAAAAAGGATTCCCTCATATTCCACAATGTTGCTGACCCGCGCCTCAGGCACATAATATGCGCGGACATCCAAAACAAACAGCGCAGCGTAGGACGCGAACCATTGGTTCGTCCTCACTAGAACTACCTGTCGTGCCAAGAGGATGCCGACGCACGCGTAAATTCACGGCCGAGGCAATAAACAGTGGAGCGGAAAGTGTAGAGCGAGGTGAAGATATATAGGGGTACGAGGCCAATAAAGGTGTGTGTACCGGGGAAAGATAACGAGCCAACGCTGGGCTTCACGTTACGCCCAGCAAAGTAAAATGCGGGGGTGTGAAAAGACAGTGGAGCGACTATATTTAAAAGGGCATTAGGACTTCGTGTCACGTACTACGAGTAGACAATGCAGATTAAAACTGATAGCTGGATTCCACATCATACAGTGAATTTAGAGGATATACAGCATGATACGTATTTTTAGTTGGAAATTCTTCTTGATACAGCTAACAATAACAGAAAAATTATTTGGGATACAAGTGGTAGGCAATTTCCTCAAAAGAGGTGAAGTTGTAATATGTACGACGAGTTAAGTGTAAAAAAATTCAAAAGCAGAGAGATTATGCAAATTATTACAGAAGAATGACTTTTCAATAAAAGTATACGTAAACATTTTAGTAATTCACATAATGCTGGAAATAAGATCTCTTTGCTGCTGTCCCAGAATTTTAAATAAATAACTAAATAATGACGAATAAATTAAACAATATCGTAACATCAGATATAAAAACTAAGAATTAGATTACAAGGATAAATTACCAAAATGAGGGTATTTTTTCATATTTAGCCCACATCCAGGAGCTACGCACGGGACTGTTTAAACATGATAATTAAAATCAAAGAGTCTAAATATAAAATTTATTGATTAATAAAGATCATGGGATATTATAGATTAATTTTTGAATAACATCACCCAACTCGATCTCTTGATTTCCAATAAGTCGAGGGAAGGATAGCGATTTCCCAAACCGAATGAGAGGAAGTGGGATAGACGAACGGAGGAGGAAGAGGAGAAGAGAAAGAGACATGACGGATTGGGACAAATATAGGAGGAAACGTACAGAAACTGCTTCTTGTTTGTCTACAGGGGATCAACATGGTGTAATGTGTTTGTCGTAGTCGTGGTCGCCGGGAAAGGAGACGTCTGGAATGGGAAGGAGAATTAGGGAGAGGGATCTTCAGGTGACAGAGAACCGTATGGTTACGAGTGGGAGTTGCCGTTGATGAGCACAGAGTTTAAAATGCGTCTGAAGGCGAAAAGGTAGGGAAAATCGCAGATCAGTGCACGAAGGAAAGGTAAGGGGTTTTACCGAAAGTTAGGCAGTCGTCAAACAGACCCAGCTAACCCTATGGTTGAGATAAAGTGGATTTGGAAATGAAGGAATAAAGTAGAAATAGAATAGGATTAGGGGTGATATGTTCACTCAAAGGAGGTTCACAAAAGTCTCAAAACTGAGAATGTTACGTAAAAAGAACATGTTCGTGTGGATGAAATTAATACTTTGAATGATGAACTTTCTTTGCATTACTTAATTAAAGATATGCATAGGTTTTACATTAAGATTCGCCTTCTCCATTCTAATTTATGTTAGGGTTCGATTTTCCCTGAACTGCACTGAAATGAAAAATATACGGAGCACAAGTCGAAAACTTCGATAATATGTCAATATGAAAGTAAATTTCGGAATCGCATAGATGAAACGCCGCTGCGTATTTCTAGATTCCACAAGACCTTGATGTTTAAGATAACATTTTAGTTGCATTATACTCTTAATACGAAATCCAATTTAATACAGATTAAGAAAAAAATATTAAGTCACATTTTACTGAGGCAAAAATGGCGAGTAAATTGAAATGCGGCACTAAACTGAATTTGCAGACAGTGAAAAAATTCTATAGTACTGAAAGTAATTTTCGAAAAAGAAGGATTAATTATTGAGTGCGGACGTAAAGATTTCGCAAAAGCTTAAGGGATATAAGATAAAAAACTAAAACTACACTTTCAAAGCACTAGGCACACAACCCGCTCATATTATGATTATGAAGTTGAAAATACGTCTTACAAAAAAGTTCTTTCAGGTTTTTAAAGCATCGTGAAACAGGGTCGAGAGACCGGAGAGGAATTCGGTTTTGTATGAAGATAAAAGATTTAATCTCGGGGCGCTAATGAAAATATACGAGGCGGGTAATGTTGGAAGTGGGTAATGAGGAAGTTAGGAAAGGATGGGAAAGAGAGAAGAATGAAGGGGAGGGAGATAGAAAAAGAGGGAAGAAGGAGGAGAAAAGGAGAGGTTGTTGAAATGCAAATGTGAAAATGGAGAGGTGCAGAATGGGACCCGGTGGGGGAAGTACTGTCTGAAAGACAAACTTTCGATGGGGTAAGGAGAAAAGATTACGACTAAAAGAACATCCGGATCGAAAATTATGGAGGTGTGATGAAAATTCGAACATTTTGAATGCGATACGCAGCGAAATATTGGATGTAACGAGGAGCCACACCCCTCAAAGAAAGTAAATTGAAAACTATTGTTCCATGGTTTCAATTAATACCCATTTAAAACTTTTCTCCCGACCAAAGGAAATATTTCATTGAAAAAGGAGTATTTATTGGATGATTACTGACTGGGCTTCGGATAAGATTATAGTAAGTAGTATCAGCAACAGTAAGAGAAAGTATAACAACAAATGGGTGCACGTTATTTGATGAATTCAGATAACTTGTGCTATACCTTATTATTAATTAATGATCGCATTCCAAGCTATTTTGTGCGTTAGTTTTTTTGTTGGATGAATTTTAGGTATAAAAATACAATTCGGATTTTGAGAAAATTTGCAGCGTCAAAAGTTACCGACTTGGGCTATGATTAAACAGGTTATTGTAAGACTATTTTCTATTTACGCTATTTTACATCACTTGCCTCATTTTAGATGAGTGAACTTATGAAATAATGTTAAATAGAACATCGCATAATATCCGCACAGTAAAAGGAAAATGTAATAGATCAGTTGGAAAAATGACATCATTACATAAGGTGGAATTGCATAAGGATATCTGAAGATACAAATGACCGATTTTGCGAAACGGCCAGGTAACGTACTCAACTATCCTACATACAATGGACACTTTGCATCAAATGACTTCCATCACTTAGGAAATAGAAAATGGAAATTTAAAATGAAACATTCAGGGGTAAGATATTCATATGTCATGTATGTAGTATAAATAAATTAACAAGCCAGTAAAAAGCTGTTATTTTTTGACAGAAGTTCTTTGCAAAGTGGGATGGAAATTCTTCATATATTTTTAACGTACTATGGAAAATAAAATTATATCAATAGAAGTTAAGGATGAAACTTGTGTATGTGCGGTACGGTAATTTACGATACTAGAACAACTTTTTCAATAATGCAACTCATGAGAAGTCTAGACGGAGATTATCTTTATTGTTTTAGCTGTTTTGATATTACTAGGAGTGAAATATCACTTTGAATAATCATATCGAATCGTAAAAAAGGTTGTGAGCTAAATACTTCATGCTTGAAAATAAAAATCTGTAGTTATGCGCATAATGTGGATTCAAGGAAGCTATTAGATGCTATTATTTGCGTACATCTAACTCATCAGCTCTCAATAACGAATCTAAATGCGTTAATGAATAAGTGATTTATTAAAGGCTTTTGTTTCTTATGGGCATGAAGGTTGCACTCTATCTATTGAAATAATGGTGCCAAATCTTAATGGTTTGCACGTCTTTTGTTACCTTATTAACTCTCTTGTATGTACCATTATAAGCCTTCCTAGAAGTATGATTTCAATATTTAATGCTACGTTAACATCGAGCGTGAGCATACAGTAGTTGCATTTTTAATATTACTAAGCAGTTACTATCCAGAATTACTTATGTATTAATTAACTGCGACAAAACGAGTGATTCTGAGAAGGAATTTGGTTTCCAAAAAAAATCGTTTGAGAAAAAGCTGTTATCACCATTTAGGTGTAGTTTAAATATTAAACTTCGTTTATATGCGCGGGGTCTCTGTGAGCAACTCTAGAAATGATATAGCCCGATTTTTCAGTTAAATATGGAAAAATACCACCGAGAAGAAACACCAAAATCGTGATAAAATCCCATCTCGGCGTGATTTGTTAAAAGCCTTCCGTATGTCCGAAAACTTGTAACTCGTGAATGAAGAATAGTTACCGAGGTTACATAAAACATCACAAAGATATCTACGCGTCATTTTGCGATGAGTGGATTTTTCGCAAAACTGTCGTTCCTCTTAATACCCATCGCTAACGGCATGTCTGCTGACATTCTATGTTACTTTTCCTCATTTGTTATCTTTTTCAACGCTCTCCTCTCTCGAGTACAAGTCTGAATCCCTCCATTACTCCTTATCCAGAAAAGCATACGCTGCTAAACCTTGTATTCGGTGCCAGAGAGAGAGAGAAGGGGCAAAGTGGTGTGGGTGGGAAAGGGTGACCGAACCCGACCATTGGAGGTCATTAATTAGCGGAACATCGAAAAAGAGACAGAAAAAAGAGGGAAATAGACGGATAAAGAGGGGAAGAAGCCAGAGAGAGTTAGATAGATCGGTAGTGGAAACAACGACCGAGGCTGAAATTGCAGAATTTTTGAAGCTTAATGTGACGTTTGTCATCGGCGCTATTGTATCGCGATTATCATTAAAGTTCCATTAAATCATTATTATCCTGAATTCGGTTTCGATGATGAGCTATTGAAGAGCGGTTGTTTTCGAAGGGAAATGTCCCGGCGAATGGCAAAAAGAAGTCGAGAAGTAAAATCTAATCAACGAAGGGAATGAATAAAACAAAAATGGCTACCGCTGGTGGTCAAAGGCCTTTTTTACGCTAGTACGCGTAACACTCCGTAAAAAGCTTTCTAACTTAAGTTCAAATTTCAACAGCGCATTCGAATGTAGTTTGCCCATCATTTGCATACTTGAGGCCCTAAATGACTCTTATCCCGACGAATTAGAGAATGCCCCTGCAGTAATATTTCACAGGGGTGGGCTTTTTCACTTAATTATTTGCATATCGTACCCTTCTTGCCAGATTTATGTGGATCGGTGCATCCATTAATGCCCTATATGTGGAATCATTGAGATTAGCTATGACAGTGGAAACATCCCAAATGATTCTCAAAAGGAGACTCTAAGAAATCATTCCGAAACATAGCGAAAAACGTGCGGCGTGCGGTAGATAAGGTGGCCCCGTGAGTTATGTGAAGGCATTGTGTAATGAGAGAAGGGAGGAGAGAGTGATGGAGGCGAAAAATGAGAGGAATTTTCGGAGACAGAGGAATGGGCGAAGGGAGTGTTTTTTGCGCGAAAACGGGAAAGGATTCGAAGAAAAAATGTAAGCGGGAATGAGGGAGATGGATTTAGGAATGGGAAGAAATAGAGGGAAAGAATGGAGGGTTGAAAAAACATGCTTGGCTTCCCCTCACCCACTTAAAAAGGGTGGAGAGGGACTTAACTCCGAGGCAAACCACCCCTCAGGCGGCCTCCGGTAACGCATTAAGTCTTCGCTAATTAAGCCTTTTGTTGGGTCACTGGCGTCGAGGCATGCAGGATTTCTTGTGAGGATGAATACCTTAAATAAACGCGAGGTCCGCGAGAATGAGTGGGTGCAGTTGCTACGGAGGGAATGAGGTCGGATATGCTACGGCTCACAAGGATACTGGTTCTGGCACACTGCTCTTGTTTGGGTTTGTGCATGCATTATCAACCATTTCATTACATTTGCAAAATTTTAAGCCTTAATTCATCAGATCGTAAACCTTGATGGGATGTTATCATTTTTAGCCAAAACGAAAAATTATTGCAAGAAGAAATAGTTCACAAAAAGTGAATAAATATCAGATTATAACATTGTAAAAGACTATATCGGAAAATATAATAAAGGAATAAAAGAGATTAAAAATGTATGATAAAAATTAATAATAAATCATATATTACATGAATTCGTCGATATGGATCGTTACATGCATTCCTAAAAATACAAGAAAGACGATTGACTAAATATTGAAGATATGCTGTATATCAATTAGCCATTTATGTGTGTTTTATCTTATTTAATCTATAGTCGGAAGAATATTTTCACGTCTTAGGTGCGTGGGTAGAAAAGCTAAGTTTGAGGTCACAATCAAATAAACATCGTACTATTATCAAAAAATATTAGTATAACAGTTCAGTAGTTATTAAGCCTAAATATGTATCGATGATTTCTTTATTCTAATCAATTCCAATTACATGCCAAAAAAAATCATTTCGGACTCCGTATTTGTATTGAAATAATAATAGAAAAGTGTAAATAATAAAATAAATTGCATGCGTAACAGGTTTAAGTAAATATGGCGAAGAAGCAGCAATTTGATAGAAAAATTCAAGTCCAATATTGATAAGTTTTGGCAGCAAATGTAACTGCAATGCATTTAAGCTCGCAGTGAAGAATGTAAGCAGCGTGTCAATAGTTTACAGTAATGCTAATGTAGCCCGGTAGTTATAGATAAAGTTAGGAGAGAAAAGGATTCAAAGAAATTAATCATACGTTAAACAATTTTGTACCATAGTTAAGGGTCTCTTTCCTCGTATATCTGCGATTAGCTCTCGTAAAATGCTACAGAAGTAAGGTGAAGGTAAATGGGAATCATGATAAATGAGTCTTCTGTGAAATGCATGGGTATTTTTCCCGACTAATGCTCCTAAAATGGTCGGTAACGATGCGCTTTCAAAAAAATGAGGTCGTCTTAGAACTAGAATTGTCGGGAGATACAGGATGTCGCAAGAAGTTAAACGGTTCACATCACGCAAGTTTTTTTATCTCCTTCTATCGATTTGACAGTTACAAATGAAAGTCATTTGCAAGATAAACGTTATATTCTTCGCAGGTGGTTGTCAAATTTCGGGTTTCCGAACATTATAATGGACAACGACAGCTATTACCAAGAGAATCGATGAGCCACTAAAAATTCCTTTGATGAGTCCACAGAGGGCAAATAAAAATCAAACAATTGATATATTAGTATGTAAAGGTCACGTGTGACAGCTGAAAAAAGGGAAACTGCGGAATGTCACTTCAGGACATTCGTTCAACCAAGTGTATACAACTCATCCTTAATTTTTACCGAAATCTTTTGCCTGTGAAAAGGACCACGCGTCTGAAACCGGATCGCAAGGAAGCACGCTAAGCTACTTTCCTTTATCAGAGCATCAGTGAAACTGTCGCTAGTGTTTCAGGGTGGGCCATTAGATGATGTGGCCACACCTAAAGAAGACTTAAGCCATTCGAGAGGATTGGAGTCCTTCAAGAGCCAAGCACGCCGTTTTAATTGAAGACTAAATACAACGATTGCACTGAAACCATAATGTAGTTCCTGAATTACATTCCCTTTCAGGTTGATTCTTTCAAAAGATATGGTCCAATAATCGTTTAATTTCGCAAATAGAAAATTCATTTAATCTAAGATGATTAATTATAAATTTTTCATTCGGTTTAGGAGCAATAGTTATTTTACGTAAACAGTCCTTTTATAAAAATATAAGACATCAGTTTGTCACTGATTACCATTTGAAAATTTCGTAAACTATGATTTTCGTGATATGTTCTGGGAAGAAACCGATGTTTATCACATTATTTATTTAGGTGTTAATAAGGATTTGTCGTTTAAGTCATATATAACTATTCCAATCCCTCACAAAACCTAATTAACTTTCTCGATATTAAAACAAAAAATTATAAACAGAATCACTAAGGCGAATTATTTTTAAGAATATACAAAAATATATGTCACCGAGTCCTTACATTGCCCTCGGTTTACATTTCAGAAGACCGTTATATTGTTGAGTTTTTGTAATGCTTGAGATTACTCGGCTTATTTTAAGGTGTAATATTATTCAACAATATTTAAATCGCATCTTTTTTATTCACCACTAATTAAAAGTAGCAAAAGAAATAAAAACCCCTAAATCTGATCGCAATCATGAGAATGTAAACAGTAAACCTACAAAAGATACAATTAATCTCAATGTAAGAGCAAGAGCATTTTCAAAAAGCTCCCGGTTTAGGAGAAGCAATAGATTTACAAGCCCCATTACGATTCGTGCAACCCCTTCAAATACTTATTCAGCAAATTAAGCGTCTTTTTAGAAGCGGAAGAACTCAAGGAAAGTTTTTTAAGCAACGCTCTCTCGTCCTGGGACTCGTAGCTTCGATCGACGCAACAACCATGCCTTTATTTTTCCCCCTTTCAAGTCTTCTAAATGCAATTTCAGTCGAAATCTGAATGCCGAATTAGGAATGGGTTAACAGAAGGAGGGAGGGAAAGAAACGAGGGGGCAGAAGGAGTCTCAACTTCTGCATTTGCATCGTCGCAGATGATACTCTTAATCAGAGCTAAATCTTGGTCGGATCCGTCCTATATCTCTAACCCTCAACTCCTCCTTCCCATCCGCAGTCCATTTCTTCCGCTCTAACCGGAATACATTACAAAATCCCAGGCATCAGCGATGCTAATTTTTTTCCCTCTCTTCTTCCCGGCAGAGGGAGATTTGTGGGTAACGAGATTTCTATCCCCTCCTCTTCCCACCCACCTCCCCATCCTTTTCTTCTTTCTTTCTCCCGTCCGAGGTAATCCTTCTTGGATCCGTACGTCGCGCCGCTCTGATGAGGATGTATATAAAGCCGCCCAGGTAAAGCTCGCTACGAAACTCCATTTTCTTCCGCTGAAATTTTCCTCAACCCTTCCCACCCCCTCCATATCAACTTTCCAGGGAAAAAGGAGCAAAAAACCAACGGGAACTCCTTCGAACTTTAAAGTATTACCGAAAAACAGATACGATCTCCTTGCGCACTTTTTATCCATCTTTCTCCGCTTAAGAATGAAAGAGATATATAGATACAAGGATAAAGATAGCGAGGGAGAGGAGAGCCGGATATTTGTCATTAATCAAAATAGACCGGCTTCTTACGTGACTGGTTGAAGCATTATCGAAACGAGGATGAAAAGGAAGAATTCGGGAAAGTTCGAAGAGGGAAAGTGCAAGGAGAGATTCAAATTGATAAGATGGATGGCTTGGTGGAAGGAAGTACGAAACAAAGAAAGAGATACGAGATAGATGTTTTGGGTATGACCAATAAGAGGAACTAAGGCGGCTTTCAAGGACACGGTTGAGATATGTGCTTCAGCGTATGCAAAATTCAACGCATGAGTTTGAGTAACGTCATGTTTTCACCATCTCATAACTATATACTACCGCAGCCAGCCAAGTTCTTACAATTAGCTCTCTAGATCAGGGCGAGATAAAATAAACTTCCTGGAACTCGGCCAGCACAATACAAAGTCATATCATACGATGATAAATTTAGATCATTCTTCTGAGTGCAAATGCGCCTTTGAAAGCTTTGTTACGAAACACACCAGGAATATTCTGTGAGAGAGTATAGCTTGAGTATTCAAAAGAAGATAGGTGACACGAGCGTACATGAGTAAAAAGGTGACATTCTACGTCGTTAAACATATTGATGCACAGCCTCCGTTAAAGGAGACTGCGATCCGTATATCAAATTTACCAAATAGAATTCCAACAATACATGCCTCTAACAATAATAGCCCACTCTAAGTTCAACGATTTCACTTTACAAAGCGCTCTCAAGAGTTTTGAGGACAGCATAGCCAAATTTACAAAAACATTAGCATACAATCTATCATAGCAAATGATAATCCCGTGTAGATTAGAAGTAATAGCCTTTGCATAACACAAGTGGACAGTGTTAAACGTAATATTTTACCGTTCATATAGATACCAATTAATGCAGCACTTGAGATATATAGATATGGCAACGCTTTTGCCAATAAGCTTTGTAGAAGTGTGAAAACGAGAAACTCACAATAATATGCAAAATCACGAACACCTTCATTCTTTATTCAATCTTCTCTGTCATAATTGTGAACCTCTCCCAATATATTGCACTGATAAAGGCAAGAGAAGAATCAGATTATTGTATAGTCAGCGTGAAGAGTGACCTCGATAGAAATACCTGCAGAGCAGCATGAGGATTCCCTCTCGCATTCCCTTTGCATGCTGTATCTATATATAGGTTAATTAGAGATGCGGTTTGCAGAGTCGACGCCGATATTATCGCCGAGAGCTCTCATAACAGAAAGCGTAAGAGCTGCTTCAATGGATACGTGATTATTTCTACGTGAACAAGCTTTCATATTTAACTGTCGATTGAATTGGGAAAACTGTTTCCTCGAGTGACATTCAGAATTGCTTCATGGTTGTCAATTAACCTCCGCGAATGAAAAACTGATTCTACGGTGCCTAGAGTTTCATGCGGAAAGTGATGCTATTTTAGCCGGTTAATTACTGCACGATTCGATGCCGAAAGGAATTGAATATAAATTAGCTTGCGCAATCCTTGAATTCATTCCTGCCGAGATCTCATTTCGTAAATCAGAATCATTAAATGCAAAACAAATCCGCATTTAATGCTCACTCGAGAAGATAATTCAAAATTTCTACGTAAATAGCGGAAAAAAATGCGATTGAAATGCTGTTATTTCGCTTTCGTTCTCAAATTTCGACGAAATTACGATTTAATTACAAAGTTCGCTTGTTTCCTCTTATTACCTTGATTTTGATGATGTATACATTTCAAACCGCACGTTAACTTTAAATCCATCACGGGCAGAATTTCATTTCATGTTAATCTCCCTCGACGAGAGAAGAGGATCACGGTTTTATTTCCCGAGGCATCACCTCCCCCCGAACACTACGATTTCATATATATTTTTTTTTCGGGAATAACGTCCGAGGAACTAATCCAACCTCTCCATCAATCATGGAAAGCAAATTCTTCTCCGATAAATTTTCATCCCTCACTCGCTAATTCCATCCCCTCCCTCTCCGGGCATTCAAAAGAACTTTTATTAACGGTCGATTGGATCCTCTAATTCTCCCGGAAATTGAGAGTGCTACAAATAGGAACAATTTTTATCTGGTCCTTCGGGAAGAATGGAGATTTTTTCTTCGGGGTCGGACGTCGGATTTGGTAAGAGGATCACAATCATCTCCCCATTCCTCCGTGGGCAGATCTCGAATCGAGTGGGAGGAGGTTAAAAAGAGACGCAGTGGGAGGAGCGACCCAAAGAGATTAAGCGACGTTGGTACGCTGGCTGCGTAATGGTCCAGCCGGCGCGATTTCGATGAACGGATAGGAGGAACGGGTACGTGTGCGAGAGAGGAGCGGAAACTGATGAGAAGAGATGAGTGTATGGGATGAGGGAAGGCGGTCCGAAGATGCAGCGGGGGGTGCGGCCGTAGTGACCGGAGGCGGCACGTCCGGGTGCGTGATGGGAATCCTCTCCGGAGCGTCGTCTTTGCTACAGATTCCCCTTAGGCCCAAGCCGCCGCTGCCGACACCGCAGTAGTCAACTCCCGTATGGGAGAAAGGGCATCGGGCCTAAAAAGATTGGTTCTCGCTACAATCAGCGACTTCCACGACTGGGGAGTTCCTCCCGGATCCCACTTGGGGAAAGGCTAAGGGATACAGGATCCACGCCAGGTTTTTCTCCGTTTTCCTCCGTAACGGACTGGAAAAAGGTTTCTCTTTATTCATTTTCATCGGTTTCTTTATTTTTTTTAGGGTCGCGCTCCTCGTCTTGAGGAAAAATACCTATTTTTATCAGGATTTCTTAGGGCGAGATTTTATTTATTCCGTTTCGAGGGTGCGTGTGAGGAGAAGTCGAGGGGTTTTCTTCTCGAAGCTTTTGATTGGAGGGTCCTCGAAGCTCTCACTTGGAGTTATTTCTGTCAAAAGGTATCTTTTATTTGTTCTCTATTTTTAGGTTATGCGGTTGCAAGAGAGCACTCGATGACTCGCGGAATCTCGGCATTGTGCGTTTCTAAAGGAATCAACAGTTTATGCGAATGCTTGTCTGAAGGGTGGATGAAATACTTGAAAAATAAATGAAGCGAATTTCAAAGAGAAGAGAAGTTGGACGCTTATCCAAGAGACCACCTAAAAGTCATGATTAAAATATCCCGTGTACGATCGTGAAACTTTCACTTTTTTAATGAGGGGTTGACCTCGACAGGTCATATCGTACGTACTTGTTATTTGAAAGTTAGATTTTGGAATCAATGAGTAACGAAACGTTTTTATCCATGATAGTAAGTCCATGGAAAAATTACGATTAGCATTATCACTTTAGATTCATTTGCTGCTTAAAATTATCCTTAAAATCTAGCAAATATTACAGAGAATACTCAGGCGTGTTTTCCATTTTTCCTCAAGAGGACTTTCAATTAAAATAGTGTTTTATATACTTGCATATTATATACCAAAGATATTATATGATATTATAAAAGACGAAACAAGACAAGAGGTGATTAAATATAGGGGTGGTTATAAATTATACTATTGCTGTGAATATTTAATTTTTACATCAAAAATTGTTATAATTATGTAAATGCCCCTGATATTTTACTAATCATCAAGATCTGTTTCTAAAATGTAAATTTAGATGGTGGTGACTTCTAAATGAACTGATTGAGATATTTATTATTAGTTAAACATTTGAAGATATTATTCACATATAAGAACGAGCATAGTCACTTATATCAGTCATCTCATGCCAAATTTCATCGGATGTATTCAAATTGAAATATACCATTTTCACGTGAAATATGTTAAGATACAATCCAATTTTCATCGAATACATGTCTAAATTGAACCGATAATAAGGAATGTGAGCTATAAATATTCACTGAGTGATATTTCACAAAATCTAACAACAAAATGTTTCAGGATACAAAATAAGAGGGTAAAAATATTAAAATTGGAAACTTTCAACTGAAGCAAATAATTTCAATTAGTTTTAGAAAAACAGATTACTCTTGAAATACAGGAGTTAACAGTTTTAGTGTCCGAAACTATCAATGTGTTAAAATACTGGAGAAGATCGAATGAGAATTTAAAAAAAGTTCCAATCGCTATTAATTTCCATATAAATTCCAACTAGAAATAGAGTCTTAGAGAAGTGAAACCGTAAGTTGCTGAAGATAGTCGAGTCTAACACTTAGGAAATCCTCCTCTTTAATGGTCCACAATCGCCCTCAGAGGAAGAAAGAGAGCGAGGAATCTGAGGAAATGAGAGGAAGGAAGACGGCATTATATGAGCAGAGAGCGGAACGAGAGACAGAGAGTACTTTGAGATGGTGATCGCGGCGTCTCTGCAGAGTCACGCAAGAGCGCCTACCTAATGGCGAGTGCAGATGGATGGTCAACTAAGCTCGACCGCCTCTTTCCATCGCTCCTCAAACAGAGGCGTCCTTGCGTGTAGCAGATTTACACTACAAGGGAATTCCTCGGAATTAGAGGACGCATAGAAAATCGTAAATGTAGGCCGCCCTAATAACTATATTCTACGAGAACATCTATTACGGTGGTGAAAAGTAACTCGCTATTTTAATGAAATTGTTAGACTTCTTGAGGATTGATCAAAATATCTTAATGTCTAAATCAAATAAGGTGAAAAGTCATATTAAACTATGTGAGGTAAAAGTTTTGGTTCTAGAGTTTAGTTAAATTTAGTATTCTGTTCTAAGGAAAACATTTTTCTTACTTATAATAATCAAATTATTTAATAAAATATTATTATCAGTAGAATTGTAGTTCGATATCTGAGGTAACTTCGTACATATCGGACCTCCACCGAGAATCGAAATAGTGATTGCTTTCACAAAAGGCAAACCCACTATTTGGCAATCCTAAAACTTTTTGAATGACTCATTCTTTGTATTAAATTTGCTTATTTAAAAAAAGGAAACCGAATATAAATATTTAATTGAATGATAAATAAACGATTAAAACGTTAATTAGCTCCTAAATGGAAAATATAATTGGATCTCAATTAGAATGAGAAAGGGCTAGGCGTCTTAAAGTTCAACTAATCTCTTTCCAGACTATATAAATCGATCATTGTAGATAGGAAAGGTTTCCAAAACGTATATTTATAATTTTCAATAAAATACAGGGGAAGATTCCTGAATGGTAATTCAAAGGAAAAATCCCCCCGTGAAAATTTGGATGTGAGTAGGAGTAAAGTGAATTTTTACCCTTCAAGTAGAACATATTCATACATACATAAAGCTGTTGCATAGAGATATTCAAGATAAGTAACTCCTCTGCATCTAAAAATGTACCAAACTCAATCCATTGACAAGGGATTCGATTCTTATTAGGCATTGATTTCAACATAAGAAGTTATGTGACAGAGTTTTAATTAATATTTGTTGAAATTAGTTACGATGTGAACAAAGTGTTTTTTTTAGATGGATATTAGTCTTTTATTCATTTACTTATAGAGTGGATGAGAATAGCCATTCCGCTGGAAAAATTTTTATCTTTACTCTCGCATGAAATATATCAGCCCTTAGAAGCGGCCCCGCGAGAGTGCTTTCATCAGGGCGTTTATATTTCAATTAGCCGGACCGGCGAAGCTACAGAACTCGCCATTCTGTTCCACTATTTTTTCCTGCTTTCGGCTAATCGGCGCACAGAGAGCAGAGGTGGAGTGACCGGGAGAGAAATTCCTTTTTTTTCATACGCATTTACGAGCATCGATGCAAACATGTCACTATTTTGACCATCAATTGAGCCAATGGTGCGGCTCTAGATTGGCTAAGGGAAATAGGAAAAAGGCGAGAGAACGAAGGATGGGGAAAAAGGAAAAGATTATTGGATTACCATTAGCCATTGAATGGGAGTGTAGGCGGTCACGAGAGGCCATTGAGAAAGTAGCCCGCAGCGAGAGGGGGGCGTGATTGGGGTGGCTGATGGCTCTCTTCCCTTCGACTAACAGCTGCACCACTTATTCCAAGCGATATCATTGGATATAGTTAATCTCCATTAGCGTAGGAAAGGAAAATAAAACGCGATTACAAAGAATAAAAACATAAAATGATAGCATAGAAATTTCTACACATCCTGAACAGAATTAGACAAGTTAAAAACGGATAAATCTTTTGAATGGCGGATAGCTACTAATGATCCTGTTTTGAATCAATGAAAATTAAATACTAGTTGATATTTCAAGTATTTGAAGCAACAATAGATGAAAATAAAATCCTCGAATTTAAATCTGAGAACTGAATTACGGTACAAAAGATTAGCTAAAAGCTAAACAGAAACCTTTGTAGGATAAAGAAAGGAAATTATATGCATAAACAATTCAACTCAACGTAATTGAATGATAAATATTCATGTAAAAGATGTAGGCGAATGAGAGAACTTTCAAGGTTTATTTAAGTAATCGTAGTCAGGAAAACAATGAGTCTATTGATTGCTTATGAGTGATTGATTGCTTGGCACTATTTTCATTGGCTGAGATCATACGTTAATGACAAAGGATAATTTCAATAATCCATTTCAAAGGAATGTTGTAATGAAAACAAGTCTCCATAAACAGTCGCAAAATTTTAAATATTACTTCTACATAATACATGCAGTTGAAACTGAATTACTCAATTACTCCTCACCTCTATCTACTTATCACCTCAGCGGATTTTTCAACGTGACATAATTTAACAAAAATTATTTTTATGAATTATTACGAGAAAATTATAAATTTTAGCATCAATCTTAGAGCCCGAAAGATAACTTGTGAACTTATAACATAGTCATCTCTGTAGAAAAGGGACTGTTTACTGCGAGTAGAAATATTGCATAAATAATATTTTGACTATGCTTCAGTTCTTTATATTCTCTCTAAAAACTCGTTATTTGTAACATTATAATAGGTTTAAAAACTTCAAAGGAATTTTCAACCTTAAATGGATCTACTAGTATGACGAAATAATATGGGTGGATTTATTTCATGTAGTTATAAACTCAGAGAGTTCTAAATTAAAATCGGATGAAGAAATTTCAGAGAGTCTACGTCTGCAAAGTTAAATGAGGAAAATATAAGAGTAGCATCTCTAACATGAAAGTGGTCCACTGCATTTTTCGTGATGTATTTTAAAGAAATATCTCAATGAGATAAAATCCAAGAGAGAGATATAATTGGAGAATAAGATGAAAGAATACTGAAACGTTCCAATGAGGAAAAATAACAATATCTCAGATATATTGAATAATGGCGTAACGAGAGCATAGTAATTCATGAAGAACACTTGAAGTTGAAAGAAGTCTGACGAATGAGATGCAGAAAGTAGTTTCGATACTGGAATTTTGAGAATGAGAACAAAGAAGTGCAAAAGGAAATCTCGCTCGGATATAGATAAAATAGATAGACATAGGGATAGAAATATTCTCGGATAGAGGGATAAAGGCTCCGGTGAAGGAAATGAGAAGCAAATGGAGCAAAAAGAGAAGATGGAGAAGAAAAGGAAATAAATAGGAGGAAATTGAAAGGAAAGGAGGGTCATTCGGAAGGAACGAGCAAGAGATGAAAGGGAACAATAAAAATAATTATGATCTTGGGAGTCGTAAGAGGAAGAAGCAAAAGGAAGGGAAAGGAACAGACCAAGTAAGAAACCAAAAGAATCAAAGGCATCGCGAGGAGGCATATTCATAAAAGAAAGGATTAAGAACAACGAAAAGATGAGACGTAAAGCGAAGCGTCGAGAGCAAAAACAAAAAAACAACGAGATGAGATGTAGAGGAATATGTATACACTGCGAGGAATTCCTCCAAAAAAGACATCCACCGCAGAGAACGTGTTGCAAGGGGAATTAAAACCCGTTAGAAAATCTCTCTTTTTCTCAAACCGTTTCCTATCCTACCCCATTTCCATTCCATTTAGCAAGCCCTTCTTTCATCCCTTTTCAGTCACATAATGTTTTTAATTCCTCCTCTTTCCCCTTCCTCCTTTGCCATCTCCCATTTCTCTACCCCTTCCGCACCCTTTTTTCTATTATGGAGTTTCTTTTCGAAACCTCTATCTCTCTTCTTTTGCCGATTCTCACGCTCTCTCTGAAAGGCTTTTCCTTCCCTAACGATCCGGAGCCTGCTAATTACGGGACCCCGCCGACACTCCTTCCTAAAGCGCCCTCCCAACGGCCGCCTTCCCAAGTACATTGCCCCCTCCTCGCTTTACCCAAAAAAGGATTTTCTCTCTTTCTCCCTTCTTCCTTTCTCTATTTCCACCCTTTTTATTCCTCTCGACTCCCTTTCTCTCGGTCAAAGGCTCTTGAATGACCGCCGGGAGTCATCAGCAGCGCGGGAATGGTGAAAGTGACGTAAGGGAAGAGGGGATGCGAGAAGTGGATACTCGCATTGGGGCATATAGAGGTGGGTCGAATGGGAAAAAGGTGGCGGGATGATGGCAAGTTGTTAGAAGAGATGATCAGAGAGGGGTAAAGAATGGTACGTAGACGAGAAATGAGCTGGGATAGGATTAATTAATTCTTGGATAGTGTGTGCGTATCAAATTAGGATATCCATAGAGGAAGCTCTTCCGTCACTTTGAAATAAAGTTACTCATGTCTTATACTTTATATGGGAGACGAAAGGGAGGAATGTCTTCGTTATTAGTTTATAAAATTTTCTGTAGCGGAAATTAATATGCAAGCATGTTCCTTTGTAATTTCCTATCCTATAAGTCAGATTGACATTGTTGATAATAATTCTTCTGGAGATTCACAAGTGAAATTTTACCTGACAGTAGCATATTATTCAAATTAAAATTCAAATTAAATTTATTCAATAGGAAGTCATACTTCTGTCAGCATGTTAAGCGATCGATCACTATCCTAAAGAACTATGTCTTATTTCCTTCCAGAGAATAATACTGGGCAGATGTTACATTTTTATTTGTATTTTTATACATTTCACCATTTCCCTCCGAATAGAAAATATTTCCCTTTAACTAATGTGAAGGTGAAGGAAGAAATGTTATTCAGCAGATACAATAAAGCATCAGAATTAAGTCATAATTTATTTGACTTATTTGAGTCAGTAGATGAAAATTAATCCATCAAAAAATTAAGGAATATTTGAATCATTTTACTGATGAACTTTCGGAAGCATTGTCTATGTGCAATTAACTAAAATCTTGATAGTAGCTATATAATTGGTTGTATATAATGAAATGAGAATGAGATTTTTGTCTTGCATATAGTAAAAACTGATTCGTAAGGAGGGGGACGGAAAGTTGAAATCCTAGTCAATGGTGTGATTATTGAAAGAGCTGTGAACAGATAAAAATTAGAACAATGTATGCAATTGAAGTAATTAAGAATGAGGTTATATTGAAGGGATATTCTTCTATGTATTATTTAAGAGTAAACCAATAAATATTCATTGATACTTTTAAGATACTTAATGAAAAGTTATTTAAGGTGGCGTCAGAATAAATTCTGGTTTACTTCTAACCTTATCATATCAATTCGTTGGCTATCATTTTTGGTCCGAAGCTTCACTATCCATTATAGGGATATTTGTGACATTTACTCCTCATTGAGTCTGATGAGAGATGAGAAAAAATAATAAAATTTGGTGCGAGAATATAAATTGTTCCTCTATACCTTAGGTTTTGAATGGAACTCAAAAATATATGTAAAAGTAACAATTATTAACGATTACCAAATTATTTTTTCTTGGAAATATCTGAGTAGCTTTCGTACTATTCTAAATTCAATATTACCGGAGGATAAAATTAGCACAATAAAAACTTTTAAGCTTTAATAAAAAATATGAGGAAATGAATATGAGAAAGAAAATATGCAATCACACGCTCGATCCTCACTTGTATTTCGTCATAAATTTGTCTCTTGGCCTCTAATTCTTATAAGGTTAACTCTAATCAATCTGAATAGAACTAAAGTTCTTTGAATTCCCTTTCAGTGATGAGATAACTTCAGAAATGATATTAAATATCACCTATATTTACTTTATCAACTCAGAAACGATAATAAATACTCGAAAAACCTTTTACGAGTTCCAAGAAAGCAACTGCATTGAAAAATCTGCATTCCATTTCAAGGAATTACTGGTAAAAAAAACCTTTTAGCAAACAGTTTCGCGTCAATAAGTTTCCCATTTCTGATAAAGCAATGTTACGAAAAAAATCTTAACTGAAAAGAATCAAAGTAACTCTTGTAATTAATAATTGGAATAACTCTTTCTAAACATTCCCTCTCCTTTGGAAGTTCCCAAAGAAATTCCTCTCTTCTCATAAAAATTTTTCGTAATTGCATGCTACAATTAAACTTAATTAATCTCCTCTCAATATTGAAACAATATCGCAAGAAAATTCATTCTCCGAGCGCATTAAAAAAAATCAACCCATCAAAAGGACGCGAGTCATTTTGTCTTTCAAACCATGTAATATAAAACGAACGAGCCAGAAAACAATTATGACAGCAGAGGAAAAAAATGGGAAAGAAAGAAGAGAAGACCTCTCATTCAAATTAATTACGCTCCCAAAAACCTTCCAAATCCCTCCCCTTTTTCTCCGAAAACAATTAATCCCATCTTATCGCCGAAAATCCCTCCCGGATAATCTAATGAGACTTAAATATCGACGTCTCCTTCCCATTGAGGAGAGATATACACGGGCCTTCCCATTTTCATACTCCTTCCAATTTCGTTCCACCCTTCCTTCCATACTTTCGCAAAAGACTGATCCTTTTTTTCGTCGGACGTGACACGGGAAAGCCCGCGATTCCCCTACGAATAAAAATTCCCATCGGAGGGTAAAATAAATCACGTCGCCTTGGAGCTGCTATAACGGGATGAAAACCTTCCCGGACGCTGCGAAGATGATGATGATATTGAGCGAAATTTCGAAGGAGGAGAGAGGGCGGTATGAAAAGACGGGCCGGACCTCCATTTCATTCCGACCCCTTCCCGTCGTCCCCAACTTCTTTCCATCCCACACCACCACCTCTACCCGCGTTCTTTCAGCCAAACTCCCTGGGAAATGATTTAGTTCATCGACCGAGGTATTTAATTAAGGCCCGCTCTTTGACGGAGTGCGTAGGTAGGGTGAGAGGATTCTGGGTAGTGGGTGCCCCAGTATGAGCGAGAGATGTTTTTCCTTCGACATTGCTAGAGGGCAAAGGAAACGAAGGAACAACATCTTCATAGAGACAGAGGATCGAGTGTCTCCGAGATGTAAGTTTTTGGAGAGAGGGGAATTGGAGATTACTGATGCTCTTCGTTTAAAGGAAGCAGAGATTAAGCGCGTGGGAGTCGTACAGTTTATAACGGAGGAGATATCTTAGGTAGGTTTTTCCTGCGGTGGATGGGGTGATTGGAGATGATGAGTGGTGTCGAAGGAGGAGAGAAATTAAGACTTCTCTTGCATTACTGAAAACGGTTTGAATAGGACGGGGCATCCTTTCAAACTACGATGATTTTGATTGGTGCGCTATACAGGCTACATAGCTCTTGTCTCTCGACACGATCGAGGAGACGAAATTAATTAAGGATTGCAGTGAGATATTGCCCAATCAGGAAGAGAAGTAGGAGAAAATACAGGTCTTCGGATGATTTGTTGGTGCTGGGGGAAGTTTAATTTGTCACTTGGCGAATAGTTCAAACAGATATCTGGAATGATTTGTCAACCTACTTAAAGCAGAAATTAGATTAGAGTTAGAGTTGGCGTTAAGGGTCGAGTTCAATAACACTAGTTCAAACGACATGCTCTCTTTTTTAAATTTATGTCACGATACTTAGGAAATTGATAGTGAAAATAATTGTGATCTATCAATGTTTAAATTCGAAAAGAAATGAGAAATAGCTCCTTCTGTGCCATGGATGGGTCATTAAGTAATCTATTCGGGTGCTTGATCTTATAGAGAAGATAATGAAGATATTAGCTTCTTCCCTTTTTTAACGCCCTCTCCCTTATCTGCAATTCGTTTGGAAAAGAATGAAAGGACAAATTTTCACTCAAAGTAGGCATTAATTAATCCTTAGTCTTGAGAGAATCACAGTCTTAATCGTTGAATAGTTTTGGGAATACTATATCAACTACTGCATTTTTACGAAACAGCAATATTGGTGGATTTTGACGCACATCCTTAAAATTTCCTATAAAATGGAGAAACTTAATAACACCAGGCTCATCTTGAAGCGACACTTGAAGATAATTCACACGGAGTACCTAGCCGTGACTTTTGTAGACAAACTCATAATATCCGGGTTTGCCAAGATAGCAGTCGGTATGAGCGTTGAATTCGTGAACGTTGATACCCTTCGCTAGTTAGGCTCCATCTAGAGATCTGAGAGGCCATGCATGCATTCGTGGAATATGATACACCCAGGGTGAATCCGTGGGTTTTGTTAAGGATTCTTACAGCAAATCGATAAGCGTTATCAAGATGATCCTTGACTTATAATGGGAGTCGCGACATAAAAGGAATTTGGATTTTTGCTTAAACTCACTCTACACATTCAGAGATAATACGCTCTTGGAAGAGTTAACGTATATTCTGACTCCAATCTACTATGTGAGCTTATCAGATAGTACAAAAGATAAGGGACGATACATGCAATATTGGCCGTTCCATAGATTTGGACCGAAGACGATATGCGTTAGTAACAGGTGAAATAGATTTATCTTGCACACTCCCACTGCTACCTGCCGAGGGCCGGCGAGCGGGTTACTTCGTTAAGTGTAGATGATCAAAATATTTAAAATCTGAATGAGGTTTGGCCATAATAAAGATTTTTACACAACTGGAACGTAATCTCTAACGTCTCCTTTCAAAATAGAACCAAATCTTCAAGGGAAGATGACCGCATCCGGCCGTACATCATCTTTTATCGGCGCCACTTTTGCTTTCACTCGTAGACGACCCTTTTACGTCCATCCTTGAGACCCATTTAACGCTTTCTTTTCATCGTTTAATCTAGAACCCTTTATATTTTCCCTACTCCACTTCCTCCTCACGTGCCCAAATTTCCCTCTTACTTTGAAACCCTAACCCAACTTTCTCCCTTCCTCCACTTTTCTCTCCTTTTCTCCCGTCATCCCTATCTTATCTCCTCTTCACTCACTTTAAAACCTTTCCGAAACTCTCCCTCAACATCCTTAAACCCATCCTTTTCTCTATTTTCCCTGGAACTCGTCTTTCGTTTTATCTTTTCCAAGCTCTTCCTTTTCGCAGGCACTTCCTCTTTATGCATCCTTTTCCCTTGCTGTTTCGCCTCCCTTATCTCTTCTTATTTTCCCATCCTCCACTATCTCTCTCACCTTCCTTCCTTCTTGAAGACTGACGTCAACCTGTGTATTTATTAAGGTAGTATTTCTGTTCATCTTACTTATCTGCCGCTCGCTGGTCTTTGTTTTCTTCGGGCCTTCTCAAATGTAATTATTTTTACCCCTGCGAATCTTCACCTTAATTTTATATTACTTTACGACGACAAGCAAGTGTTAATGCATGGTTGTGAACATTTTATACTTTTACGCCCTCTTATCGTCCTCACTTTAAAGAACTTTAAAATTTTAGAATTTTGCGTAGAAGAAATCCAATAGATGATATGTCTATAAATTAAATATAAACTTATTTTCATTGAATTGAAAGAACTTGAAATGGAAAAATAAAAAAATGATTCTAAAACTCTTTGAATAAAATTATCGATGAAAACCAATTTAGCAATAGTAATTGCAGCCGTGGAAACAAGAGATATTGAAGATATCCCTAAGATTATTTATTATTTTTTTAATCGAAAGAGAAAATACGAAACCTTAACACATCTGCACCCAAAAATGCGGGTTAATCTCAAATTTAAAAAAATCAATAGGTACTTTCTAAAAATAGAATAAATATCTTGTGTATTTAATGCAATAAATCTGTATGAGCAAAACCTTTCCACGAGAAATCAGACAAAAAAAATCAGTCAAAATATTCCACGAGATACTTATTCGGCATATAGTAATTCCTACACATGCGCCTATTTTTCGGAGATTTCACGGCCTCTAAGCTTAAACCAGGGCACCTTTGATCAGTGAGAATTTCAGAATATCTCCTTAATTAATGTAACACAAAGGGAATATAATATGACCTTTTGTCATGATTATTTCCCAGAAGCTTCTAACTCTAATCCTTATGTTGCGATCCTCATTCATTTGCCACCCTTCCTCCCCCATCACTCCCGAATCTCCTTTATCTCATACATACTCTTGTTGTTCTGCAAGAGCATGCATCATCTTCCTTATCTTTCCCGCGAAACTCGCCCTCCTCAGCTACAAACAACCCTTGAACACATGCGCAATTCCCTCGCGGCCATTGTGTCACAGAACGACTAAAAAACTCCAGGAATAAAAGTCTTAAGAGAGTATACACCTCAAGGCAGCAAGGACGTGGTCAAGTCGGAGGGGATCAGAGGAGTCTTACATGCTTGGTCTTCGACTTGACGAACACCCACCTAACGAACCTTTGCGTTCACACATAATAAGTACAGGTAGATTCATACAGATACTAACGTATTTCCGACATGTTGTATTCTCTCTGAGCTATATGTAGGTATAAAATCGGTAAGGAAAATTCTCAATCTTCATGTGTTCGATACCAAAAATCTAAGATGTATAAATTAACAACATCATAAATAATGATACGTGGATAAAAACACTCTTATATTGTTAAAAGTACGTATCATAAAGGTGTGGGAAAATGTAGAAAACCTATATGATTTCGAACTAAAGTATTACCGGCTTAATGTACGGTCGAGTTCTGTTCTTACAAAACGTTTTTAATATAAACTATCTTTTAATGTGCTGATTATATACAAACGCATACATATATAACTATAGTGGTTAAACTGCGATTTATTTCAAATAAATAGTATTACATCAACTGCAGTTATTTCCAATTCAAAAAGGGTAAGCAGATTCCTGGAGGTCCAAAGAATAATCTGGAGTATGTAATAATAAATTTTTGTTCTAACCAATGCAGTGTTCAACCTATATTTTTCTATAATTTTGTCATATTTTTCTGATGATTAAAACGATTCAACATTAAAATATTTTAATGAATTTGGTCTACTTATTAATACTAAATACCTAAATAAAATCTTAATTAGTATGTGTAAATTTATACTTCTGGGGACGAAAAAAAAATTATCAAGAACGGATCCTCAGCCATATTGAGTTTAAGAAACCGCTGCTCTATTATAAATCTAACATCTTTAGTATAACAATGCTATTTATTTCCTTTAATTGGTGCACATTTTCCTATGGAAACTGTAACTTAAATAGTTTCTTAATGTTTCTTCGTAAGATCGGAAACTGAGCACTTCCTGGTCGAATTAATACCTAAGCGAAATTTGCTTTGGCTAACAAACAAATCGAGTTCGAAAGAGGGTTCCAGGAGGTAGGTTGTAAGAGGAGATGCGAAGTGTACAAGAAATTTTCCGGGAAAGGATTTAACCCTCTTCCATCCCTCTTTTGTTCTCGTAGGAGGATGGAAGAGGAAGATTGCGGGGTTAAGAGGGGCAAGAGTCAGACGAGTCCGAAAGATACGGCGAGGACGGCGTCATCTATCGGAGAGAGAGAGAGGCAGCCGCAACTTCCCAACCCGTTAAAAATGCGCTCTCATCCTCCTCTCCTAACTCCCTAAAGCGTAATCCTGAGAGAAGATTACGGAGTCGGGTTAACGGTCGAAAGGTGTCGTCGTTAACCCTTCGGAGCGGGTGGTCCTAACATGTAAGAGTAAGCTGTGAGGGGTGACAATGGCGCCTGGATCAAGGAGAGGAAGTGGAGAGAGAGACACTCGATTTTCTTAAGAGATGGGATTATAGCGCAGTTTTTAAAGGCTATCTAAATAATCGAAAAGCAGAGAGTAAAATTACAACTTTATTTTCAATAAATTGACTTATTCAATCAATAAAGATTTTCCCATTCTTTTGAAAATTATTCAACAAAAATAAGCGAATTCAATCTGAAGTATACTGATGAAGTGTTTAAGAAGAGTGTTTGAAATATGAGAATGATCAGAAAAATTTTAATGGCAATAGCCAGTTATCCAAATATTTTTATAGAATACAGTTTTAATTACGATTGAATAGCCGAAAAAAATAATTCGTTTAAATATATATGAGAGTTGAGAAAAGTGACTCATGAGAGCTATTTTAGTTACAATAAAGACAAGGATAAAGGTCTACCTTCTTTTTCTCTCTTAAATTAAATTGAGATGTCGAAATTGAGGATGAAACTGACTCGATAACAGACAAGAATAAGGATACCTAGATAACTATCAAACCAAATAACATAGGTTCTCCATAAAAATGACTACCATTCCAGTGAAACCTCTAGTTTTATCATTCCTGCTTTAGTTCCGTAATGTTCACAATTCATGTACTTACGACAGTAAGTTTTACTGCCCTACTAGGTTTGCACATGATCGTTGAAATTCATGGGAAACTTTTATGGACTGCGGTAAAAATATTTACCCACGCAACACCATAAAAATACTATTTCTGGTACAATGGCTTCATCGATAATTAAAATGAGATAGTATTCCTTAAGAAAGCTCTCAACCGGAAACGAGCTCGGAATTGAAATGCGAACCGTGTGAAATTACCCGTTTCTATTACGCAGTTATCATCCAACGGCAGTAAAATTCTTCATTATAGCCGCATTCCTGCAGCCACTCTCTTCTTCAGCCCCTCCCTCTGTTTGACCCCACTTCCCCTGCAAGCCCACCAGATGTCGCAGAATCTCGATCAGCTGAGGGTCCCTTAAATCTCTCACCAGACCTCTGCTGCTCACACCTCCATTAAAATCACTCATTTAATCGGAGCATTACCGACGCATCTTTCCTTCCGATTCTTTGACCCCGGAATTAAAGTACCTCTCGAGTGAAAAACTTCTCGGAGCCTCGACTGTCCGCGTACTAATTTCCGGCCGTAAGAAAAGTAGACTTCCCTTTAAGCAGATGGAACGCTTCCATTAGCCAAATCTTTCGGAAAGTCGTTCTGCAGCGGGTTCTTAACCCTCTACATCTTTCCCCTTTATCTGTGTTGAGAGGAAAATATTCAGGGGACGTATGGAGTTCGGATGTGGCTGACAATAGATCGGAGAAGGCGATCAGAAAATTTGCGAGAGAGAGAAGTTCCAGAGGGCCGTCTCTCATCCAAAACAACAAACCCTTTCTTCAGGCTGTAACCAACCCCCTATCTCGATCCGTCTCCCATTTTATCCCATTATACCTTCCCTTCCCACCGTGACCCTCTGACCCGGACTTCTCCTCTGTCTCGCATTACCCCAGGAGAGGCATAAGGAATCCTTTTCCCTTTCCGCCATATTCTCTGCATCCTTCCTCCGGAACTCCACTGCGGCTGAGGAGAGGTACAAAAGGACATGGAGATAGAAAAGGGGGCGCATTGAGACTTTATATTTTGAGTAACTTGAGAACTTTGTTTTCCGGAGGAGAAAGGAACAGAAGTACGTGAAAGGGTTAAGCGAAAAATAGAGTAGATAAAGGGGAATTAGAATGCGTAGGTGGAACAAGGTCATTGTTCTTACCAGTGAAAGGAGTTGAGGAGTATCGATGAATACACTAGCAGGAAATTGGGAACAGTTTTGTGAGCGTATACGAAAAAATACGTACACTAGAAAATATTACTTTTCATAGTATCGACGAAAAGGAAATTGAAAAAGATATTTAAAAATTGTGATTAACAATTAAAGAAACCGAATCCACTCCTACTGTAGTAGTTTATTTATAAAATATCAAATTTCACTCTAAAATTGACGATTTTAAGGTCTAAAGGAATCTTTAATAACTTTTACTACGCATTCATAAGACCAGTTCCTCACAATATGCAGCCCGCATACCACATACGGTTCTTTAAGGTTCACCCTGCGGCCCCCTACAGGTTTTGGAAATTATATTTATTAAAATATTTTATGAAAGTTGAACGCAATACCGTACTCTAACTTAGGTTCACGAAAAAATTATAAATATCTACTTCTCATTGAGTCGCAAATGATAGAAACTTATTCACTGAAAAAATATAGAATGTGAATTTCAATTATTTTTGAATTTTTAGGATCAAATAAGTATTCTTAAAAAACAATTGTAATTTAGTGGGGAATAATTTAGTAATAAAGAAAATTCTTAAAAATTAGCAACTCTCCAGAAATTCTTCATCTGTGACCCACGGTAATTCTCTCCCTTATCTGTGCGGCGCTTCCCTTCTTGTATGTTTAGTAGGCCTATGTGGATCAGAAAATCTGAGACCAAATTTTAAGTTTTATCGAGGATGTAATATTACACAGTAATCCTTTCTATATGTAGGATAGGTATAGAGAATTATATGCAATATTTTAAGGATGGCTGCTAAAATTGATCGTATATTCAAGAGGATGGATTAAAATTTGAAGAAATGAGGATAAAGGATCTCGTTGTTCTTAACTGTCATTGTTTCATTTCTCCTCCTTTCAGACTTACATAAAGAACCCCAGGTTATTCCTTTTCGATCGGATTTCAATCGGCGTATACAGACGCTGACTTTATACCACCCTTCAACCCTTTTCCACTCTTCTGACATGTTTGATTCTTTTTTCGTTTCCCTGTTTTGTCATTTCCACATCCTCGTCCGATCCATCGTCTCACTTGCGAAATTCCTTTTTCTTTCACGTCCAAACTCATTGGGCGCTCAATCAGCCATCCGGATTCGGCCCATCAATCTTAGGAATCGCCTTTTGAACTACGAGAGACGATCAAAAACAATAGCGAAACCGCCCGCTGACAGGCTCGCATTTATCAGGTAGACATAAATCTGGGAATGACGAAAACAGTCTTTTACGAAGGAAGACAGATAAAAAGTAAACGGGAAAATATAGCGTCGAGACGGATTCAGACGAGGGAATGAAAAGAAGTGAAGAACAAAGAAAATGAAGAAAAGATGAAGAATAGAAATGAGAGGAAAATGCACTGGACGGAATAATTGCGTATATAAATGGACTCTGGGTGGTATTTGGCAGCATATTGGCGGTGACAGGATATTGTGGGGACCTGAAATGTGCTGCTTCGAGGGACTTCACAGGAAGCTTTTTACAAGGGATCCAGACCTACTGCGTCTGACCGGAACACAACTTAAACCCTAAGGGAAAAATAATAATCGGAAATTAAAGCTTACCTGAGCTTCATCATAGCTAACGTTAAATGCACAATATTTCTAACATATATATCTATGAAAGTTGATCTGTGAAAATGACTCATAATAAATAACTTAAAACTTAAAATATTTTTTCATAAATAGTTTTCATTCTTCATATACCTAAATATAAATTCTATTCAGGCTTCTAGCTTTGCAACTCAGGCTTCTAGCTTTAAGAATGGGATATTTTACCTTAAGAGGTATTCAAGCCTTAACCGAAAACAAGGAGAGAAGAAAAATATGGAGAGTCCTTATTACAATGTGAATGTAAATGAATATATATAAATAATAATATATGTACTTGTTCATGATAATAATATATAGTAATAGTGGCTAAATGCAGTATGTTTTATAAATGTTATCCTTGGAAAGTAATTTTCTGTCAATAGTACTACGCGTAAAGTTATACGTATGCAAGAGGGTAAATGGTTAATTTTAGCAAGGGGAGCAATAATTGTTGTAAATGTGCATTTTGCATACACTAAATATATATTATATATTAAGTATAAGATATTGTCAATATTTTCTGTAAGGTTTAAAGACTTGGTGTACAAGAGGTAGCCACTTGATGTTAGTCAGAGTGCGCCAAAATAAAAAAGTCAATAATTATTCTGATGCGGTTATCAGATCAAAATATGTTATACATGGGATTAAAATGACTTTTTCGCTATATTTAGTCATTATTACAATAGATTCGTATGCTTATCCTCATTCTATGAATACATGAAATCTTTAACGATGCAAAATTATGCAAAGATATCAATGATAACATAAATATCATAATTAGTAGTGATGTTAATGGCATCATGACGTAAATTAAATTAGATCACGTCACGATACTCAAAACAAAAGAACATTTTATCACTTACTGGTGTATGTTTTAAGTCAAAATATATATCGGTTTGTATAGCAGCAACGATGGAATAGTATAATTCGCCTGCAGGAAATTCCGTACATAGCCGATAACCCCAAAAGGAACAGAAAACAGCAGAATATGATTTCCTTCGTTAACCGACAAGCTTTGTTTGAAAACAAAAGAGGTACTGTATTGCATTTTCCATTAACTCGACGTTGATCTGGAACAAAATATCGTTTCGTCCCAACCTTTATGTGCCGTGGGCTATTCCTAAAATAGTCGAACATTTTCATTCGATTACCTCATCTCCCGGTAATTTTCCTCTTCTGCCTTCACCGCAGCCCTGCCGTTGAGGGAGACCTTTCCCCTCTTTCATCTCCACGCGCTATTCTCTTTCAATCCGAAGTCGGGAATGGAGAAGGCCGAAAATATAAGTCACCCGCAGGAGCAGGTACGCTCACACGCACGCAACTACCACTCATGCCTCATCCTCTTCTCTCCCGGTATTTCAACGCTACCGTTTCGTCACTAATTTCTATCCTCTATCGCATTTCATATTACATTCTATCTTTCTTTTATCTTCCTGTTCTGCTTTCCTCGTCTATATAAGGGGAAAGATTCGAAAGGAAGCCATCTTGTTTCAGTAGCCTTAAAACTACAAGGAATGTCCAACAAGTAATGAATATATTCTCCATCGGAAGCGCCAAAATTGCAGTTTTTTAACACCAAATCAAACGACATATATAGAAAAATGGGTGAGTTTAACAATGATATTATTTTTAGTGTTTCAATCTCGTTCTATTGATTGATTCAACTGACACGGTATTGTTATGATTCATGACGATTCTCTTCCTCTTACCGCAAAAATTACAGTAATTCTAAGGAATAGGAATTATTCTCCTACGACTTCGCACAAAGTGGATTCCATCTCTTTTTCACCTCAAGTCGCTCTTGGTGGCCTGAATTTCAGCAATAAAGACAGGACAGGAAATAAAAGAAGCTGTCATTATTTGGTTGAAATAGCTGGCGGAAACATTCTATGAAGAGGGCATATAAAAACTCGTGTACCGCTAGTAACTATAGAAGTGCCCTAAAAGTGGCGGGAAGTAAGTCGAAAAAAAAGCTCAGCGTATAAAAAAAAGTTTTTTAATTTTCTACTGAATCTTTACTTTCATTTTTTCTACTACTAAAGAGAATCATCTTTCAGGACTTATCTTAAATTTATCATAGTTCTCCTTGCCTAGTTTTAGTAGCCTTATACTTAAGCTCTCTGACTAAGAGTGTTTGTAAATGACCCGAATTAAATGCTTTATAATAATTTATATTAGCATACACATCACTTTGGCTATCAAAAACAACCACTCCCTTGCTTGGGAAATCCCAGTTAAGTAGATGGACCTCGAACTCGAGACCTTACTGTTATGAAGCTAAAATTCTGACCTTCCGCCTCCGAGATGTATTAATATTTACTAGTAATTACAAATTACAGTATATAGTTCAAGACGATTGCTTAAAGCATTACCAGTTAATAGAACGATGAGAGTACTTAAGAAACTGAGAATCACTTGAGGCTGAAAATCATTTCGATTCAGTTATTTGTCCATCTACTTGTGCTCTCATAGCTCTCTCATTTTCCTATTGCTTATCCTCTGTGTACTTCATCCTTCTCTACTCGACTCATTCTATCCATATTCTGTACTTCTACTCATATTCTTGATTTATTTACTCTTATATCCTCTACATCGAAGAAGGGGGAGATTTGCTTGTCTATGAGAACGAGAGACTCAGAATCAGTTATGGTAGGGTCGCATGTACTACATCGTGAATGAGTATGGATATTATGGTTGATTGTAAGCTTAGATTTTGATTACTAAATCCTTCTTCAATTAATAAACCCCTGGATCTTTTCTCCTTGATGAATAACTTATATTAAATCTACTTTCTCTGTCATTTCTTTTCAACCATTTTATACCAGATTTTGAACCTATATTTTCTTCCTATTTTATTTTCACCAATTTACTAATTTCAGATGAAGAGGAGATATTGGCCAAAAGACCACTTATTGCACAACATTATTGTTGAAAACAAGACTGGTTTCAGCGAATCATCGCCATCATCAGGTCTTCATCTTTGATCACGAGAACATCCCTTTTTATCCTCTCTTCTCATTGCCTTTCTTTTTAATTTCTAACTGCCTATTTTTCATCTTTTTCCAGAATCCTGCATCTCTGAACTATCTCTTCCCCTCCTCTTTGATTTTTCTTCTCCCCTTTCTCTTACTTTTTCTCCCTTTGCCTCTCCTCACCCAGAATCATCGCTTTATCTCATCTTTATCGTCTCTTTTATAGATCTCAATCCGAATTCCTTTGATCTCCCAATCCAAAATTGTTCCTCGTTTTCGATAGGGATCTCTTTAGAGTACGAAATGAAGAGAATATTGCTAAGGAAAGAATGTATGAATGTGTACATTTTGTTGATAAATCACTCTTTCGGTATGTTTCTAAAATTACTTTCCGAACAAACTGACCGTATATTTATTTTTTATATAAATTTCTAGTGGTTCATGAGATGAGACGTATTTTCATTATTTGCTCGGAAATATCTTCTTTGACGAGGACCTTAATTTGCTTGCGACTTATTAGTGTCTCTCCTCTCTGTTTACGGAATAAGATCCGAGATAATCAACTCAACAAGCATACTAATAATGATCAAAGGTATCCTTTCATCTTTAATTCTGTCAATTTTCTCATCAGAGTCGCGAAATAGATTATTGAAACCAAATCAAAATCTAAGTGACTGTGAATTAATATCGTAAGAAGAGATGTTTGAAATTATAGTTTGCGGAGTAAGTTTGATATATAAATACGTATACTACGTAATGAAGTATCGGAAAATTTTACTTTGTTAAAGAATATGCAGCTTCTTATTTCTCTTCAAAAACAAATCTAATAAGCAATGCTATATCGATGCTATACACATTAAATTATATAGTTAATATGGATTATATGGTTTCTTGTAAAAGAATTTTCTAATGAATTAGCAACATCTATGAGCAGAGCAGAGCTAGCTAAATTGTTTCGAAAATATAAGACTTAAATTTTCTAAGCAATTTATGCTGAACAGAAATGTAGAGGTAGAATAGCCATAAATGAGTGATATGTACGCCCAAAATGTGTAACCATTATAATAACTAAGATACCTCTTTTCTTCGGCTGTATTACGATGCTAAGTTTCAGGATACTACAAAGATTAGAACAGGCTCGTAGACCAATCAGGAAAAATGTTCATTATTTGCTACTCTTTCGATGCTTTACCCTTTCGGAAACTGCTATAGACGAGGAGATTAAACGAATAAGATAATGGTGATTAGGAGAGGAATTTGAGCGAGTGCATAAAGAGAATGGAGAGAGGGAATGATGGCAAAGTCTAAATGGATAAAGAGAGAGGAACAGAGAGATTGTGATATGAAGCTGCCTAGAGACGGAGCCCAACAAACAGAGACGAATAACTGGCATAGGTGCAGAGCGTGTTTCATTACGAGATTGGAGAGACGGCGTTGCATTCTTTACGAGTCCTCCTCACTCACCTGCACCTCCCCTCCAAGGACCTCATATTTCATTCAGGATGACCCAAAGCTCCCGCCGTGGGGATGTGAGTGTGTCTTTTCGCGTCAGAAATTTGAAAGGGGGTCCACACTCTAAATATTCTCAAAAGGCTTTTCCTCTCATTATCACCTACCATTCGAGAGGCCCTTTGAGGCCTATCCCCCTAAAACCTCCACACTCCCTTGGGAGTGTGTAAGGAGTTCCCTTACCGCCTCTTATAACGGTGGGCGTTGTTATTCTTCGACAATATGGCGAAGTAAAAAAAAAGAAACGCGGAGATCTCACTGCCCCTCGATTTCCGTGAGAAATTAGGAGGAGAACTGTACCGTTACAGTCACCGGTTGATCTTAATCAAACTGTATATCGCTTTGCAGATGAGTGTGGCTTTCCATGATCTCTCACCATAATTGCTCCGAAAAAATGAAACATTAATCGCACTCCTGAATTCTCTTTACGTACTTCTTTGTGTCGCAAACTTGACCTGTGTCTCATTAAATTTGTCTGAGCTTAAATTGATTAACTCTGCTATCAGAAACTTTCGCCTACTTCTCATATCTCAAAATCGTTGTCATGAGCCTTATTTATCTCAAGAGTTGATCAGCCTCCAAAAATATACGTTCGTACTTAAATGTATACTAAGTGAGCTCGCAATATGAGTAAAATCATGCGAAGAGCATTGAAAAACACTCAGCTCAAATAGGGCAATATAAAACATGCTGAATTCTAGATTAATTTAAAGTATTTATATAAATAATACTCTAAAATTAATAGAACTAAAAATTCATTACCATTCGTAGGAAATAATGAAAATAATTAAAAGGGAACATATAGAGAAATATATCAGGCAAATTTTACGTAATCAATTTAAGATAACGAGCTAGAGAAAGCATAGTGAAATCGATTATGAAAATAAAATTCAATTGAATATTATACTACAGAACTTTTAGGGAGAATTGATGTCATGTTCACACTTATAATACTACTTGGGCATTCGTTGAGAAAATAAATACTGCATAAATAAAATAAAGGATATCAAATTAAATAAAAATACTAATTTGACTGCAAAAATCTTTAAAAAGAGACGGCAAATGTTTCTAAAAGAATGTATAAGTTGACAGTTTTGATAACGAAAAGAACGAACGTAAAATTAAGCACAGACTTTCATAAAATTTTGAACCGAATTCTTCCAAAAGTGACAAAACGGGACCAATATTTACTTCCCTCAACTCTTAGCGTATAGTAAGATACATACAAATTTCAAGTGGCCAAAAGAAATCCGTCCATTCTTAAACTTGGAATACATAAGAAAGAGAAAACGAAACAACGTTCAGCTTTTATATAACCCAACCATCGATCGTGGAATTAATTTGGGCTCGGGGAAAAGTTTTAAAGAAGTCGATTAAAGGACTTAGCCAACAGTTTTCCCGGCCTCTCTCACTAGAAAGAGTTTCGAGTGTGTATGTGTGTGTGTGCGAGAGAGTGTTTTAAGGGAGATAGAAAAAGAAAGCATTCGACGAAGAAGAAGAACAGGGAGTCTTCCTATTCTCTCCCTAATACCCTTTCTTCCGCTGCTTCGACCCCTCTAACCCTTTTCTTTCTCTCTCACGCCCTTACAATTCCCTCGCTCATACAACTTCCATCCCAACGCCATAAAAAACGTCTCCGACGCACAAAAACCAGTAGCAGCGCACTCCCTTACAGCGGCGTAAATAAGCACTGAAACAATATATATTTGAAAAGGTCTTCCGTTCACTGAGGAAAATAGGCGGACTCTTTCCTTTCATCGAAAGAAACTACACTTCCCCGTAATAATGTCCAATACTCGACTCGATCCGTCCCGAAACGGAAGTGTACACAAACTTTCGTATAAAAAGAGACCGGCAGGAAAAACAAAAGCGACGTAAAGTAACGCTTCGCACCTTTTCGGAGAATTTTTTCCACGCCCATCCGTATCTCTCTCTCTGCTTCCCAAGGGAGCTCCCCGATTCCAAACATCTCCCGTTCCAACCAACTTTCTACCCACTCCCGATTTCCGCCCACGGTTTTAGATCCAGAGATGCCATCGCGGCTTGGGTTTTTGCCCTTAATCTCCAATCTGGCGGAAGACTTCTCTCCCCCGAGCCCTAGAGGGCATGGCTGGTCACGGCTGAAGGGTTGACGGGCTGTGGTTGTTTTTTCCATTTACGGCGTGCCCCTGGAAATCTTCGGTGGTTTTTCCCTCGTTTCCCGCTCCACCTGCTCCCCGTCAAGGAAAAGTCGGTCCTGAGTCTTCCATCTTTCTCTGCGCTTCCGTAAGACCAGCATTAAAGAGCCTTATAGGAGTCTAGACGGTGCCTTCGCTTCTTGGATAAAGAAGACGCATTTTAACCGAGGTTTTGGGGTCTTCTCTATTTAAAACGTGGATCTTACAAGCAGCCAAAAATGTGGAATATTTTTTAAAAAATATAGAAATGAAGTTTACGAAAGAAGAGCTTATGTGGGCCCAATAAAAAACAAGAAATTTGAGGTTATTAATGCACAATGAATATCCTATCATTTATTAAAAAATTTGTCTTTTTCATTCTTTTAAAAATTATAGGAATATCTTTAATTTTTATAGTTACTGATGTTAGAGATAACTAAAGGCTTGAAGCTTTTTAAAATTTATACAAATTTCGTAAACAACAATTATTATTTACAATGTAGCAACAAAAATGTAAATAATATATCTTTCAAGCTTGTATATAATCCTTTCCTTGTATAATTAGGTATGTCCTAATGTTCCAATAAGAGAACGATTATTGAGAAACGGAAATAAAATTAAGACAGCGAAATAACTGTCAAGTAACATTGTGTTGCACATAAGGCATGAGTAATAAATTAAACCGGTACTGATAAATTCTTCTATCATTCCTTTTAACACATAAAATTACAGATATTTCCAAGGTAAAGACAAAAATGGTATAAAACTAGAGAAGCATACGTAGAAGTAACTATCTAAAAAATTTCTGCACCGATATTAACATAACGGTAATCAATCAATCTTGTAACGCAGGGATAACTAACTAATATTTATTAATACCATTCAAAGGTAGTAGGTAAAAATATCCGTTAACGGAAAGGCAAAGTTGTAATCAAGAGACAAAACGCTCTAATTGAATTCCAACATTTGTACTCCATTATCAACTCCGTATCAGATAATCCACCCTCAGCAAACATAATTTCAAAACAAACTGCACTGAACTTTTAAGTCGCTCTGAGGAAAGGTCTCGTAGTTAAATTCGTGTTAACACCATTAAAGTAAAAAAACGAATTCCAACCCCTTCCAAAAGATATAAATGAACAGAAACTCTTAAACCCACCAATTTGTCTCTCTGTCCGGAAATAAAGAAGGAAACGCTGAGTCGTTCAAAAGACTGAGCAAGAAGAGATAAAAGTGTATAAAAGGGGACGACTCTTAAACTCGCTCAAATTGATTAGGCCCACCAAGCCGACTTAGACGCGGCAGCGGCATTCCGACGCACTTTACTACCTTAGAAACGTGTTTACACCACTGGAACGCCCCAAAGGCAGTTACTCTCACTCCCGCGGAGAATTCAAGAGATAGGCGCATCCGAAGGCTCCTTTGATGACGCCGATTCCTTCGGAATGGTGCCGGTAAAAACGGAATGTAAACACTTCCTCTCCACTCTCCATTCCCTGTGTAACTTCCTAAAATGGTTTCTGTTTCCCCATGTAATACTGAAGTGGGGAGTGCATAATTACTTCCATTGAAAATCAATTATCGTTACTCCTGGTTGAAAGGGAATTAAAATAAGGTGTTTACGAGTCATAAAAGCGGTTGCCTAGGAAAACAAGAATGCTCACAGACTCATAGTTCTTTTAACAGCCAATATCACTACGTCGAAACAAACCTGAAACTACGTTTCGATGGCTTAAATTTGTATTAGATATTTAACCGAAGCAGCAATAAAATCAGCCGAAGATTTACGTTCAACAGTAAAAAGAGATTTATGGAAGAGAATTTATCATTTGATCTCATTTAAGAGATAATGATGAAGAGATGAATGATTGTTTTAGTTAGTGCATATAAGAAGTTAACTGCAAGAAAAAATTCTTCGGATTTCTGAATGTTATTTTTGTACGGAATTATAGACAGAATCTTGTGATTAACTACTATTAACTTGCAATATAATTTCCAATATCATTGCCATGGTTGATAAATAGTTCTTGTTATGGCTTACATCTTCATTACACGTTATAGCTTTTATTATAATTGGCATTCTGGACGCAATCTATTTCACTTTTTCAAATGATTTGCAACCACCGCTGTTCTAATGAAATATCTAGTATAATCCTTCTAAGATCAAAAGACGCTTCTGATTACACTGAAATCTCTTCAAAACAAGTCGACTAACAGAACCAAATCTCTGATAATATTCTTCAAGAGAAGCACGATAGGCGAATGGTTTAAGGATCATTTTGGAAAAAATTTAAGAGAATTCCTTAAGGAAACCTTCATTTCCATAGAACCATTGCCATATTTCAGACGCAACCATTGTTTCAGACTCCCCTCACTATTCAGTCCTCGAAGAAAAAGAGTAAAGTAAAAGAACAAAGCTCTCTTGAAAAAGAAAGAACGAAGCAGCAAAGATAAAAAACAGGCCGGCCGGAACAGGAGAGGCAAAAAGCTTGCTTCAACCAATGAGATGCACACTTCCATTGGCGATGAAAACTTTGGAGGTTAGATAGGGCTTTTATAAGTGACTGTCCCCAGGAGGGTCACACGAGTCCGGTGGCAACGGGATCCATCGGGAGAAGTTAGAAAAAATGGGATAAGTGAGGGTGGAAGAGGAAGGAGGGGAGAAGAAAAGTCAGGCAAGATGAAAAGAGATGGATAAGTATGGATGGGATGGAGAATTAAGGAGGATGAGAAATAGGAAAGAGATAGAGGAGTTGGGATGCTTTAAATATATGGCCGTCTTATTGCGATAAAAACCTACCAACCGATCTAATTGCAATATCATCACAATTCCTTGTGAGACTGTTGTAATATTAATCGTAAACTTTACTTGACTTTATAATCTTATGAAAGTAATGTAATGGTAAGTACCGCATATATTATAATCTGTCCCTCTAATTTGTCCAGAAAGTCCATGGAGCGGCATTCTTTTATAACTTGGTGGTATTCGCTCATGGATAATATAGGGTCAGTGCATCGACTCCTACCTCCTACTCTTTTCGTCGCCTTATTGGTTTTATTAGACCGCTGGGACACGCTACCAATTAATTCAGGGGTTCCCTCAGTTTCACGATGTTGGGTGGCCCCCACCGGGAAGCGAACCCGAGTCAACTTCCACCAAAAACAAACTCACTTTGCTGTCCGTAGTCCACCACTCTAATATATTGTTAATATACATCTACATAAATACCCTGCAAACCACCTCTCGGCCTGTGGCAGGGGAGAATAAATATAGTGGTAGCAAGCAACATAAAGAATTTATTTTTGGAATTTCAGTTTGAGGTGTTTGAGGCATTCTTAGCTTCATATTACATTCAAACATAGTAGCAGATACTAGTTCCCTATTGTTATAGATTCATCTTCCCATATCAACTATATGAGACCGACCCTTTATAAGCCTATAATTCGATGCGATTGGGATAAGGGGGAAATAGAGTAAGGAGAGGTAGGAATGATCCTAGAAAGAGATAAGGAGAGAGGAGGGGAAAGTGTAGCCAGGACGCTATACAAATGGAAGGCAAGGAATAGTTGGTCAGTGGAAGAGAAGATAAGGGGGAAGGAAAGGTGGTGAGAGAAAGAAGAGCGTGTGGTGGGGGAGGTGACGGTGTAAGAGGGTGGAATAAAATGGACAGTTGCGGTTGAGGGGATAGGGTCAGAAGACTGAAACCAAGTTGGGGTCAGTCAGTGGGAGAGGTTCCCTCAGATAAGTGATCGCCGAGAATGCATCAGATCTCCTCCGTAGAAGCAATTCCAACTATGCGACTGAGAAGAAGGGAAATGGCCTCTCAGTTTTCGACCACAAGGAGTCGAAGGGAGCCAGCACGTCGACCCTTGCTTCAAGCCACGTTTTGAGCTGTCTTGAGCCCTACGGATGTACGACCACCAGTCTACTTGATCCAGCTATTTCCTTCACCTTCGTCTGACAGTCTCATGTAAGTGGGAGCCAATTGGAAGATGCTCGAGAACTACGAAATCCCATACCAATCTAAGCAGCTAATTATGAGGAAGAGAAATACAAATAAGGCATCGAGAAATTCCAAAAAAAAAATGGATTCGAACATTTAACATGATTAATTGGAGCTTGTGTGTTCGTATTATTCTCTTGCGATCATTTTTATGCATTAATGTGAAAGATATTTCTGTTTTCTACATTCTTCGGAAACATTTATGAAGATATTTAACACCGTTTTCAGATAAAAATGTCATCACAGATACAGTGAAACATAAATCTCACACTTGTATAGAATTTTTTAAACTTAGGTACAGTATTTATTGTTTTGGCGTTGATTTTATCTACATCAAAATTTTACCCTGCAAGCAGCATTTTGGAGTAACCTCTCTAAATTTATTTAGCAAATTTAGCTTTTCTTTGAATCTTCTTTCTTCTAAAGATTCCCAACCCGCGTCTTGAAGCATCTGACATGAGTAAAGCTGGTCGATTTTTGGAGTATATATTAAAAAATTTATATGTATTGCCTTCCTTTTCTAATTCGCGAATGCAACACTTTTCAGTGTATTCATTACATGCATACTCAAAGTGAGGCTTCCCTAGTGCAATGTAATATAGCTCGCGAACTTTTGCATCACTCCCACCGACTCTTTTGAAGAAGCCAAGTTTCTTAAGTTCTCACCCACGTATATTATGAATATCGTTAAACCATGTTAATTTATCCGTGAGGGTTACAAAGGCTGTACGAACAACTATTGGTAATAGAATTTATTTCGAAAATTTTAACCCTACTTATGTCTACGCTAAGCTCTAACTGCCAATCATCCAGGTTCATGATGTAAAGACGCAGTTATTTTTAGGCTGATGCCCATTCAAGATAGAAAAGGATATTATTAGTAGAAGCTGACATTAAGATTTGAAAATGAAAGCCTTTCACTCTCCTAGTAATATAATGCTAAAATAGATACGTGGAGCAGGACAACCAAAATCTTCAGAGCATCAAGTGCAGCATAATTTCCCAGACATGGTAGCTAACATTTACCAGCCCCATGTCTCATTCTTCTTCCCTTTATATCCCAATCTAAAACCGCACCCACGCTTATTCCCATCGCACGAAGTTAACACTTTCTTCCCACTTTCACGACTTGAGGCCACCGGAAGGCAACACATGCAATCTACGGCCCACTTCGACCCTTAACTCATCCTACGCACCGCAGTTCCCATAGTGAGAATTCTTCTCCACTTCCTCCGTTCCTTCTCTCATTCCTTCTCCTTCCGAATTCAGTGCATGTACTATTGTCGCTTCACACCAAGTTGAGTGAGAATTCCGGGCGTTCCTCACCAAGGAGCCACCTTCGTCTTCGAAAACGGAAGTACATTCCTCGGGCGGCCGCAGTACACTGATCCGCACGACCGAAACCATCGCCTTCTCCATAATCCAGCGCCCTTTCCTTAGAACACTCAAATGCTCTTCCCTCCGTCATCCATCTCTCTGCAAAGCCCTAAACGGCATCTTTCTCCAGAGGGGTATCATCCCCTCTTTCCCGCATGTTTTGAGTTACGAAGTACAGTAAAAACGTAAGATTTACATTTTGAAGAGTAACGTTATACGATTTTCTTATCTTCTCCTTTTCTGAAAACCGTATTTTTTCAGAAACGGAGCCAATAATATCAATTGATTGAACGACTCCATGTCGTACAACCGGTAAGTTAAGAGTTAAATAAGGATGTTGATGTCAATGCCCCCCTGCTATACGCCAAAGACCGTTCCTGAGGTGTTTTTGTTAATGAAAATTTAAACATAAATCTTCTTGAATGGTTCGAAATCCATCCGTTACTGAAGTATATAAAAACTCATTCAAAATATTTTATTTTAATTTCAGAGTTAGATTAAGCCTAACCATACATTTTTACCCCAACATACATTATTGTTTACTAAAAGACTGAAAATCAGCTAGTAAAATATTACAAATGACAATTATCAACTATGAAGAGCTTATTTTAGTCCTTCTGATACAGTTATTTTTCACAAAATTATTTATCTTTCCTTTGTCTTAATTAACAGAATTAACTGAATAATTCTGACGTATCATAATGCGTGTACTGTGAGAAATGCCCTGTTTGAAAATTTAGAATTAAGGTAATTTTATAATCATATAATTAGAGACAAAAATACGTGTATTTCGTATGAATAATTAATAAAACCATTGGAGTGTAAATTCACGAAAGAAATGCGATAATTTATATTGAAATTGGGCGGAAATTAAAAGATTAAAACTACTCGTGCCTTTCTCTTCGTAGATATTCCAATTAGCTCATTATTGTGAAGCCAATCGACGTAATTGTGATAATAAATGTATAAACGAATAATATAACTCCCAGCTCTCAGCAAAAACGCTTTAATTAAGAAGAATCATTCGCTCGAAATTAAATTAATGGTTGAAAATGTATCTAATGAAATAATCACCACATGAAAAATTTCCTGGGGGAGAGGTATACGATGGAATATTTTCAGCGAACTTTCACAACAATAAACTATACTTTAAGAGAATCATGGGTACTTGTCTGATAATATCATTTGTCTAGTAGTTTCCATCGCTTTAGAGTTTGGAAAAGGGAAATTTTGAGATTAATTTTTAGCTTCTTCTCTTGATAAATTGATATATTTATATGAATAACCAAAGCTGCCTAGATTGAGAATACATTGAAAATTGAAGCAACTGTCTTTCTCTTTGGTTTTTATTACATATTCTCCAGTTGATTTCACATCTCTTTGTTACAATTTATCCGTAATTTCCATAATTAATCGAAGCTCCCTCCCTATTGGCAACGTTTTCATTATAAAAGCAATATTTACAATACGATGCATAAATAAAGGAATTAAAGTAAAAATAAAAAAAAATTTCGAACAAGCACGCAAAGAAAATATAAAGAAGAAGAATGCATACTAAGAGATTTTAAAAATTCTCTTTAACCTCCTATTCTGAGACAGCCAAATGATTTTAATGATCATTATTTGTTTACAACTTCTATCGCTCAGAGATATTCGAATTCCTACGTAAATGTTTCATGAAAAGTTGAACATATATCGTATTTCTCGTAATTCCATGGAATATGATTATCTTTGGTATATTTTGGAGGGCCTAATTAACAGAGGAAATGATGAGATCACATGGCTGATGCTGATTTTCTAGATTTAGAAATGCGTCCGCTGAAGCACTCGTCTTAACATTTCTGACTTTAAAACTTTTGCGTCATTGGAACTACCCTCTATTTTAATAAAAACTCTGTTTTTTACTACTCGAATTTTTACCGCACCTTTCCTAAAATCGCTCTTTATTGCGATCTTACATTTCTTAGAATCGCACTCATTTTGAATGCAGAATGTATGCTTCAAACATTTACCTCCATGAAATTTATTCAGAGTTAACCTTTTAGACGTTCTATCGTAATTAATGTATAAGAAACCACTACGATGCATATTTAATGACTTTGACGCTAAACAAAATTCAAAACTAGAAGATTATAAACGAGCAGTATTCCATTTCATACACTTGCTTTATGAATAAGCAAAGGAGATGCTTATGAGGCTGAAAATGCTGTAGAGAAACAAGTGAGGATGAGAGTGCGTAGAGAGAGTGGCGTTGCGGCGCAGTAGGATCGATTGGAGGACGTGGGAAGGAAAGGAGAGAGGGGATAGCAGAGAAAGAGGAAGAAAGAGGAGGGACATTAAGCCGAAGAAGAAGTATAGAAAAGAGATAAAACTTAGGCGCAGGAAGAAAGGGGAGAAGCGGAAGAAGAGAAGGAAGAAGGGAGCGAAATTTAGTGGGAAAGGAAATTGTATTAATGAAATAATGTGAAAAAGAGGAATGGAGTACAAAGGAAATAAAAATAATGTGTTTCGGGGAAATTCTCTCTGTGGATTTCAACAATGCTTATAGTAAAGTCTGCGGTTCGTATTTGATACAAAGGAGACTAAGAATTACCACTCTGAAATCAAATGGTTAAATGACAATTACTGCAAATTATCATTAATAAATACTTATATAGGAAGTATAGGTGGCAATGGCATAGAGAACTTAGTAGTTTATGAGCGGAAGTATGATTAAAACTGGAGCAGTAAAATCGTAAGCTCCACAGGGGATTTTTAGAAATGATGAAGAGGCAACAGGAAGAAATTGGAAGATTAAAGCTAAGATATATTAAAGTTTCATCGCTGAGAGGGGAGGGGAAACGCGGTATCATAATAGGTTTTGGCGAAAAGCAGGATCAGACGAGAGCTCTAAGTTGAAAAAATGAGAGAAATCCTGTGTGCCTGGGGAAACGTAGATGGAAATCCACCTCATCGAGGAAGCAAGCCATTAGGAGGGGCACCTCATTCCCCGTCGGCAGATATCCAACGCCCAGTCTAAAACCTCCAAACGAAGATGGGAGTGACAAGGGTAACAGAACTGGAATAAAGATTATCCGCGGGGCGGTGTGAGAGCGGAGCAGGTGGAAATTCGAGTCGAAGATGGAATTAGCAACGGGGGAGCAGAACGAGGGAGGCGAGAAATGGAGTAACGAAAGAGTAGAGAAGAATATGGAATAACATCAAGGAATGAGAAAGCGAATCAACGGGGATGAGGGGAAGCTCAGATGAAGGGAAAATCACTACATTAAAGGGAAGATCGACAAGGAAGTAAAGTGAAAAAGGGAGATGAAGAGAAAATCTGAGAGGTATGAATAGAGTAACGAGCGCTGTATTAGTGTTGTTAAATGTTTGTTCGTGCAAGGTATCTATGGAGGAAAAGAAGTCTTAATAGAGCTGACGAGAGAGAACCTGAGAGAGATTTGGGTTTTATTTGACACATTTGCATATAAAACGGAAAGAGAAGGTCCAGAACCGGAATGCTTTGTGTACATTTTGATCAGATTGCTTAAACACAAATTCCTAACTCCAGCTGTTTTCCATTACATAATTAAAATAACCTTCGACAAAGGCAGCCTTTTTTACATTGAGGACGGTTTAAATTTTTCAAGTTTGCGAAATATACTACAAAAGAATATGCTGAAATTTAAAACATTGGATAATTCTCTCGTTATAATCAAATGTTATTCTAAACGGTGAATATCAGTACACTATAATGGATACAAAATGAGTCTCTTTATCGGAAATATTTAATGACACTGAAGAGATATTAATCCTCGTAATATTTGGACAGATGATTGGCTCAACTTGGTTAGGAATGTGGTTTCTATGTCGAGTCTTTATTGAAATCTTTTTGAACAAAAGCTGCTAAATTCAATCACTACCGCAATTTGCGTATGGGAAAATAAATTTTATGTAAAATTAATTGTATTTATTTAAGGGTGAACAATGTGTTATAGAATAAATCTCTCATTCTGTCAATTGAAAGAACCAAAAAAAGTGAATTCTTATGAATATAGTTTTAATTTCTTTATATCTCCTAGTTATTAAAAGTGAGGCTTATTTTCTTTTATGCTGTTTTCTAGCAGTTGTCCGGCGAACAACTTCAGATAAATACAATCGGGATCACTCAACTGACGAAGAAATTCAAGCACTAAGAAACCTAATTAATATCTATCGATTAATGAGTTTTTCATCAATAAAACCACTTTAATTCCAATACTAACGTAAATAATAAAATGATTTCGTCTCACACTGCAATCGGTGTGCAAGTTTCATCAATTATATCTCCACTTACAGAAAACTTGAAGTCACTAACCTAGAGTGATACCAGGAAACATACGGCAAAAGATATTTATTAAATAATATTTAAAAGCATCTTCCAGCCTCGAAAGAACATTCATTTTTTCCGCTTCATTGCAACATAGATAGAAATAGTACTGCAACTAAGATCAGAACTCTCTATTTCCGTCCGCTTGAGTTTTCTTATAAGCCACCACTCTCATTCCCATGACATAACGTAATGGAATAAAAACACCTCTTTTACTCGTCCGCCCGCGAGTGTGACGGATGCCAAACACGCTTATTTCTGACGTCTTCGATAACAGAACGAAACAAGTCAAGCGGTGATCGAAGAGAAGAGGTGACGTTGGGGTAGGAAACTCAAGGTGCTCCAATGTAATAGTGAGGGATGAGCATCCATGCGAAAAGGGAAATAAAAAAGGTGTGTAAAAAACTGTACATCGAGGCAAAGAGGAAAGTCATCGTAAGTTGATCTGATGCGGCGAACGGTAGGAGTCGAAAGCAGAGGAAAATATCGCCGAAAATAAACCAAAAAGAGAATATTTATCAATTCGTTGAGGAGATAAAGATAGGGAAGTAAGAGGTGAAGGAGACGGCGAAAGGGACGTCAAAGAGGCAGGCTGGCAAATAAGAGAAATTTGAAAAGGAGGAAAAAATAAGTGCCAATGGGTGGAGAAAATGAGGGGACAGAGGATAAAAACGGCCTGAGATCCCAGAGGCGGAAGAGACAAGAGGAAGTTTTTTGATGTGGAGGAGGATGTGGAGAAAGGGAGAATACGGAAGGTGGGAACGGAGGAAAAAATGAGAGAGCAAGTTTTGATGAATTGAAAGCCCTGTCAAATGTAATGCAGCGAGGCGGCGTCTCTCTGAGAAGACAGATGGAAGTACGAAAAGGAAATATCTTAGAGAGCGCGTAAGAGAAAAAGAGATAGGATGTCAATGACGTGGAAGTGAAAATAGGCGCATAAGAGTCCGAAGTGAATCCCCATGGGACTCACCTTAAGCCGAAGAGGGTGGCTCATCGAATGTGTTTGACAGAGATGAGAGCGGAACTGGAGGAGTCATCGCTTAGGGATTCTCTTAAGAGTGTTCCATCTTCGTTTAATTTTCCTCTCCGTGTTCAAATAGCGAGCGATTCATAATCTACTAATTTGGATTCCAAAGAGTGGATCGAATGCCTATAATTATTTCTATATTTGAAGTAACAAGAACCATGATATAAATAATACTAAAATCTTAACTATGAAAAGAAATGCGAAAAGGAAATTCCCCTCACTTGTGAATATACTCCACGTCGGCAAAAATTAATGTATGTAAGATGCACTGAAAATCAAATTTAAAAACTAAACTAAGGGTTGGAATCACGAAATTAATTCTTTTCTTCTTCATCCATAGTGATCTAATGTATAAAAAATAAAACTGTACTGTTATCTGAGATGAGAATTTTGGTAAAATAAGAAGACTGACTGGAAGAATGAAATGAAATTACTGTTTAATTTGAAAATTTTCATGCATCTACTATGCAGGCTACAAATGGAAAAGTTTTCCTAAAGGCTCAATTTTAGAAGTAGGAGTACATTTTTCTCGGAAGACCTACCATTCCTTTTCAAAAAAAGCCCTTAACTCATTTACCTTGTTCTCAATATATTTTCAAATATAAACCATAATAACACGTTTGCATGTAATTTCTTTTTGCAGTTAATAATTTTCACAGCCTAATGTTTTTGCGGGTATTTAATTACTACACACAGCTTAGAATATCGGTTTATATGTGACAACTCCTATTTACTAACATAATATTCAATCTACTGATCTCGCCAAGGAAGTCTAAATTCTTAAAGGCGGACAAATCATGTCAGAAATCCAACCACTACAATGAAAGATTTCATTTTCGCAAAACCGCCATAAAAACAAGTATTCTTGGAAGATGAAAAAATATTCTACACGATATCAGCTAAAAATTGAAACATCATTTGTAAAACTTATAAAATATTTCTAATTTGGCAAGCACTATGAGTCATCAGTCCAATGTGATTTGTACGGCAAAGGTATCCCGTAATAGATTTTAATGTGATTCGTAGAAGAAGAAAAACGTGCTCCCGTTCAAAACCTCATCATCTTTAGATTTAATGTACATTAACGGCTCTACTCACTGTAAACAGTGTTCGTATTCTCCTGTTTGGAGAGATGCCGATTCCTTCCATCCCCCAGCAGCACTTCATCTCCCCATTCCAACACCCACACATTCACTCTAACGCACGCCCGCAATCCCCGCGGCATATGCAAAACTCCCGCAGTAGGAATCTTAACCTCACTCTCTCTCCCGACCAAAAATAGTCCCTCCCCTCCTTTCCGCAACTCTCTTCCCCACGAGAAAACCACTTTCCCGTCTTACTAATCCTCGCCTTTTCCTCTCCATCTCCATTTTCATGGTCTTCTAAACTATTACGGCATCTTCTAATCCATGAAACTCAATTTGCAGAATTACGTGACGTTTGCGAGGATTTGTACTCGTGTAAAAACCCCTTCAAATGGTGAATTTCAAGGAGATGTAATAAAGGAAAAAAATATTTTCGGTGACGACTCAATGAAACCTTTCCAGAGATTTAATGCATAACACCACCATAAGTCTTCTCATATTGGTTACTTTCAACATTGGGAATAACATTCAAATAATTCTTCTCAGTATTTACTTGAATGAATGTTTCAATTCATCGTAACATGGAAAACCGATATTTTTCATTTGAGTAAAGTTTTAATGAACGTTAATCATAAATTAGTATTAACCTTTTCAATAACGAAGTAATGGCTAAGAGTTCCATTAGGGATCAAAAGATTAAAAATAAATCTTTCTTTCCCTTCTTCTAACGGCGAAAAATCAAACGATGGCCCTTACCATCCACATTTGCGACACTACTGATGGCTCGTGTACGAAAATCCAGCAAAAGGACTTAATAATTCTTCGCCAAATACATTACCCAAATCACTTCTAATAAAATTAAATTTTCCTCCTTTACGTAAAGCACACAAACCAATTCTTTAGCCTAATGACGCTGATTCGAGAAGCATTCTTAATGACTCTAAAAGTTCTTTGGATCCAAATTATTAAAGGAGTCCAAACATCCACCAAAATCATCTCCTTTAAACGGGGTTTCATTCCTACTCCTTTCTTTCTATCCAATAAGAAAATTCTCCCCCAATCCTCCTTTCTAAACTCTCCCTCTAATCTCTTGCCTCTCTCTCAGAGTCTCTCGCCCTCTGGCGCGAACATCCTCCAAAGAAATCGTTTAGTCATTCGAATTAGCAGCTCGTGAATATTCATGGGTACACTCTTCCCTAAGGACCACGTCTTCTTTATGCCCTCCCTGCGACTTCTCCCTGCCTCTTCTCCTCTCAGCTTCCTCTCTGCTCAACCGACCGCCACTCGAGCAATCTTTACACTTAAATTCGTACACTTCTCAATATTATTCGTTGTCTGTATATTCCACACTAGCGGAAATTATCTTCTAAGAACCCAACGTTTTCATGAGTTTGAAAAGCTATATTCCTATAACTCAAGAGAAATGAGGAGATATGTCGTCTCTTCACAAACAGATATCACTGAAAATTCTCCACGATTTTCTTTTATTCTTGCTCAGTTTCTATAGTTAGTAGCTGTTTTTCATGCTCTGCGCAAATATGTTCATTCTATGCTCACTAAATTTTCGTTAAATCTAATATTTTAGGATTTTAGGAACTCGTTCGGAAATTACTCTGGAATTCTCAATACCGTAAGCTAAGGTCCTTTCCATAAATACAATGCGAAAATTTTCCATAAACGATAAAAAGTGTCTCTTTGAAAGATTATACATTAAATCACATGCATTCATTGGAAAATTCTCTCCTATACTTCTGGTCGTATTCTACACCCGCATATTTCCTTATTGCTAGTTAAGCTAACCATATCTAAATCTTTATAACGATTTCCTCGCTTATCTACTTAGTATCTGTTAATTTTATAAAAAAAACGAAAACAGCGGAGAAAAAATTTTTTTATGAATATCGACTTTTCAATTGTCAGAAACATGACTTCTGCGTTTGAAAGCAAATACATCTGAGTGTTTCAACTTTAATTTCACAGATTAGTGAAACTGAAAAGTTTTCCCATTACATAATTTTGGAAAAAATATATTACAGCCAGACAAAAGTAGTGAGCACTGCAAATCAAAATGAAAAGTGAAACTGAATACCTTCTTAAGTGACTGATTACTCCGGTCCTATTCCCCCTCTTTGAACAAACTCCCATCCTTGAAAACCACTCCCTAAATTAAAAATAACGCACTCATAAATTCCTTAATAAGGTCCATATTTATTTTCTGACAGCCTCTCCTCCCCCTCAGCGCCATAAATCTTCGGCCCAATAATACCTTACGAACCAACTCTGTACTTTCCCTTTTTCAGAATCTCATTGTTTCCCTTCGCCGTCCATCACCTCTAAGATTCGCCCCTTAATTCCTCCCTCCCCTACATTAAAGCCCACCCTCTAAAACTCACGACCCTACAACTCTCAACTCGTATTCCTTTGCATCTTCCGCCTTTCTCCGCAGATTCCCTTTCTCACCAACTATTCCCTCCTCCGCCATATCCCTGAATCACCGCTCTCTCACCTCTTCTCAAACAATCCTTTCTCAGAGCGTCCCCTACCCAAAAAAACCTTTCCCCCTTTAACCCCGTTCCCGTCTCGCAAACTCTTCGGACACCAGAAATAGGAAAAGTTTTACTTTTTATGCTTCCCTTCCTTCATCCACTTTCTCCCTCATCCTGACACACGCCTCTCTTTTTCACCCCCGAGAGACCGTAGAATAGGAAAGAGTGGAGCAGTTCCGAATTTTTTGGAATGGCACGTTTTCGGTCTCAAAAAAATAATTCTCTCCCACGTCCTCCTTTTACCCTTTCTTCCCCTTTTATGCCTTTATTTTCATCCCTGTCTCATACTTTCCCTACTCATTTCCCCTAATCTTTCCTTTTCTTTTCACTCAACCTCGATCCCTTGCTAACATATCGAAACAGTTTGGAAGTGAGCCAGGTGGTGGATGACTACTGCTTGGCTCCCTCTCGTGTCTCATCCTATTCTGTATCAAAACCCTCTCTCACTCCTTTTCCATCTCTTCCTGAAACAGGCGAAATCTCATATTGTTTCCATTATCCACTCGATGTAACCCGTTATTCCCACTTAGCATCGCTGCCCTTCGGGAAGGTGTATTTTTTTACGACTGTACACCCATCCAACTTTTTGTTCTTAAAAGGGAGGATGAGGGAGGATACTCCATTTCCAATTGTAAAATCAGGAAAAAGTGTATTTTCCTTGTTGCACGAAAAGCAAAGGCTCTTATCCCTTTTTGCTACCTTTCCTCCTCTTCTAATGGGATATTCTAGCTGGCTTGCATTTACCTCTCTCTTTCGGATCAAGTTGCGACATCTGTTTTTCGACGAACGAAGAGAAATAATGGGATCTGAACGGATTCAAAGGTAATCAAAATGGTGGATGGATTAAAATTGTCAAGGGAGAGTTCCAATGAAAAATAGAACTGGCAGAGGCCATATTTTGATTGAACGGAAATTGAGAATCTACAACTGAATCTCCAAAGCTAATGATAACTCCGATTACGTATTTATTCGACGGTAAAGATGAAAATAAAATCGAAAGGATCCTTTTTAGTGGACTTCATTTTATTAAACCAATTAAATTCCAACAAAAACTGTATGACAAATCCGTCAGAGAGATGGCAAAGAACGTTCTGCACGATTGACTCAAATCCAGTGAGTTTTTCTAAATTAACGAAATAAAATAAAACTCACGAATGCGATGAGTAGCACTGAAATTGCTACCCTAAAATACAACTTTTATACAAACGCAATTTTCTTGGTCGCAGTACAGTTAATCCCGTATCAACTCAGATGAAAGAGTAATCAACTCGTTCCATATATTCTGGCTTCTGTCACTAATATGGAAGAATATTACATAATGCAATCACTAAGATTACCATTCCTAAAATACATATTGATAAGTTAACGAGCGACTCTAGCTAGAATTACCTTTTAATTACTAGATAACCTTAATTTACTTAGATTAATTATGTACGTTCATGTTACTATTGCTGATCTGATGTGTGTAACGTAATGTTGTCAGTGAATTTCAGTGTATTATGAATACTTTTCTGGATATTTAAATTTTGTTGTGTTTTTTTTTAGCTTTGATTTTTGCATACTTTTGTAGAGAATTTATTTTTAATGTGTATTGCCTTTGTATGTTTTCTTACACTTTTCGCAGTTTTCTTTCGCCACCTTTTTTTGTAAGAGTTTTCTCTGAACGCGGGTTTTTTTCTTTATCAACGTTGTTACGTTATGTTGTAAATATTTTTCCGATACTCTACTCTTTCTTTTTGACGTTTTTCATTAATCCTTGTATTAAATACAAGATAACATAAGAGGTTGGGAGGAATATAGAACCACACTGGGACTAATGTCACCGATATTTGATTTATCTGTCTACGGAGAATTCCCGTTTGAGTAAGCAGGGAATACTCAATTTCATAAAGAATCTTATGAAATTGAAATATCCACAACAATTAAATTCAACACAATTGAAACACCAAAAATAACTCAGATATTCGGTATTGATAAACTATCTGTAAATATATGAGGTTTCTGTTAGAGATTGAAATATAAACAAGAGATAAAAGCATGTTAACCCCTGAATATACTTATATAACGTAGAATTTTTATTCCACCATGAACCGTATCAAATAACGAAGTATTTCCGTAATTAAGTAATTCAAAGTAATTTAGATAAATATGCAAGATTTCTTAATTTCATTTATAGACCAATTTCTCACTTATCGCGAGGAAACTCAAATTCCAATGGTATGTAATGTGAAAAATCGCTTTCATTATAAATTTACATTATTTGTTCCTTCGAAAATTAGAATAACACACTAATATATAGTAACAGACTAAGTGATATTATTTAGGAATATTTATCAAGGTTGCATTTTGTACCACAGCACTCATATTATATTATGTGATTTCACTGTTTCCCGCTCATGAACTAGGCGGTTCACTTCATTTATAAGTAATTCAATTCAGAATCTTCGCATGAACACAAATATTTCCGTCGACAGACGAGACTCAATAGTTGTGGCTTTTTTGCCTTTGCACACTATTTTGCGGTTTCAGAGGACTCCTTTTTCGCGTATGCAAAATGGTCACTTGAGAACTTACGACCGTTATTTAGCACCATGGCGTCCCTTTTTCGAGAGTCATGAATGGAATTCGGAGAAGAGAAAAAATGAGGGAGGAAAAGAAGGGCCAAAGAGAAAGGGTGAGGGCAAACAATCTCCTCCCTGCCGCGTCATACACAGCAATTTGGAGTATTCTCAAATGCGTTAGGAGCATCTGCTCTACAGACAACGCAACCTGTTGCACTATTCGGTACGAACCTTTGCCTACTTTACAGGATGTTGCTCTCGAACCCGGGTGAAACTTGTGAAAATCTAACTGTAGCCTTACGGATCTGCACACACACACACAAACAATGGCATCTACCTCTTCTCTCTCTATGTTCGCGCCTTCCAGGCATTCCCTCTTCGGAAATGTCCATTTTGGTTGTTTGGATACGTTTGGCAAGGCTCTTGGCATTAAACGCGAAAGCCGCGCCAGCAGGTGGCCGGACACGAACCTTTTCGTGAGCCATTTGTTTTGTAAGCAATCCTTCACTCACAACCGTCTCTCATGAGACTTAACTTTGAAAGAATTAAAAATAAAATCAGTTTCATTGCTGAGTTTGAGAGTGGCGCCTAATGGGATAAGGAACAAAAAATAAAGGTAGTAGAAAAGGTTATCTTTTCACTGAGATGCAATAAGATCTCCCCATGTGTCGGTTTACAGGTTTATTGTTCAATTGCTCACTCTACGACTGCTTTAGTTCGCACGAAACGTGGAGTAAAGTGTAACTTATTTTCTGTGCCAGGATTACGAGCAAACATTCATTATAAAGCCGAGCAAAGCGAACTTGGAGCTTGACTAATAGTCCGTTCGTTGTGTAGTTATTAGGCTTTGGGGGTTTTGCGGTGTCTCTCCGAGAGAACGCCTTAATGGCTGTTTCTAAGATCCTGAATACCTTCCGTTCGCAATGGTGGAGCAAAAACTTTTATAGTCTGCCAAATGACTAAGGGAAGAAGACTAATAAAGAGATGAACCATTACGAGCTTTCACAACATTTTACTTGATATGAGATTCAAGCTTATAGGAAATTCGTCACACATATATATTTACTCAAAATATTTTAAGTAAATCGAAGATATTATATCTCTTCTTTCAAATTTTAGCGAGAAGAATAACGAAGGTTACTTGATATAAACCTAAAGGTTCATGCTTTCTTCATAAATGTAGCTTTATCATACGGCATGAAGAGGAAGAATAAAACCACAGAAATTTCTGTTTACAGTGAATGGTTCATAAGAGATTCCAATCATCGTATAAAAATAAATAATGAATCAAATTATTTAAAATAACTGAATTTAAGTTCTTACGCAGGAAATTTAGAGAACTGTTATAATCACACTTTGAATAAGTTAAGGGTTAGGGTTAAAGACGAATAATTTATTTCTCTGAATTGGATATGGTATACACCTTCAACTCAAGAACAGTCGTAATTGGACGACTACACAAAGCACTTATATTTTGTAGGAAAAGGAAATTTGCAGAAAAGCATTACTCACCGGCATCTGCGGATCCCGCTATTTGCACGTAGATGCAAAGTAGTGAGAGCATCAGGAGGAGAAAGACCGTTGATTTACATCTTCTGTGGAGGCAGCCGCGCGAGGACAAACCTCGTCGAATCACTGGAACTTCCATAATTGGCACAAACACACGAAATGAAAGAGAAACACAAGGAAATCACAGTTTCACTCTGAGTCGAAAGTATCGACCGCAGTTACAGTTTGTCATTAGCTCTGATATATCTCTTCACTTTACGTTTGGAAATAGCGTCTACTTTTATTGAATTACCTTAGCGAAACTTCGTTTTCGTTCGCTGATTCGATCACGATTCGTGAATCATTTAAAGACAACAATGTGTCAGTTGAGGTCACAGGGTTCTTATGCTACCCCATTTAGTGTTCGAGGATAGTCGAAATCTCATTGTCTCCGGGGAGAGAGGTCTATGAGTCACTAACTTACAAACAGGGTCTTCTGATTCAGATGAGTTCATATCTTGAGATTTACAGGGCGTGCAACCACCCTCGCCAATGTCACACAACACAAGGACTGCAGATACACCGCTTCCGAAGAGAATCTTCGATCAGCTTTCCTAGGTGCTTAGTCCTGAAAATAGAAAAAATAGATATTTATAATCCGATATTCAATATTATTTACGAAGTAACAATATTTTATTACTTCGGCTTCACCTTTGAACTACTATAGTATACTATTGTTTTGCAAAATTTTCTTGAATGGCTTGATTGTTAAAATGTAATAAATGAAGTATGTATGGAATGGTGAAATGGTGATAAATCATATACAAAACTGAAGGAAATTATAAATTGAAACTCCTTAGAAAATATTGATAGACGCAGAGTTAAAAGTTAGAATCTAATATAAATTTTAGTAAGAATAAATTAACAACTTACAATTAGAAGTTCTCGGAATAGTAAGAAATTGCAAAGTATATATATATATATATATATATATATATATATATATATATATATATATATATTAATCCAATCTCATACACATTTAAATTTATGTTACACTTTAATTTGCGTTAGCTTTAACACCCTCAAAGATGAAAATCTAAGTTTTCATTTGCTATTGAAGATACAGATGTACTTTTAAATGAATAGAAATACTAACTTTTCAGAACAATAGTTGTGTATTAATATCGTAAATTACGGCTGTTTTAAGACACTTCTATATTAATGATATAAAGGAACAGTATAACTGCATTGAAGCCGATAATTTGATAATGGGGAATGCAATTTTTACGGCCACGTGCAGCCATCATGGAGACGATTTATTGTATTTTCAGCAAAGAAATATGATAGTCTACTTGTAAAAGGTAACTTGGACATAAAATCGTGTTTTACACCTCAAGAAAGTATAGAAAGAAAAGCGGTTGGGTTGTCATGTTGAATTAAACTGATTTATAAAAAATATCCAAGAAAAATAAATCTAATGAATAGATGAGCTAAGAATGAAAAAGAATCATTTTAGCAGTGCTAGTTTGGCTTGTTAAAATAAAATTCCGCTTGCAAGAATTTTTTAATAAAATTACATCCAAGTAGACACATGAGATGTATTCTAAAACGCACTGCAACGAGAAACGTTTAAATTTCAATGGGCGATAAAGGAAGAAATTAACTGCCTCGGGAGAAGAAATGAAATTCCCATAGCGGAAAAAGAAGTATCTGAGCTGCCTCGGCTTCGCGCACACAGAATGAGGGAAGGAGGCATTGCTTCCTCGGGAAGAGCAATAAACACTTCACGAACTTCTCGTAAGTCCGTTGGGGCATGCATCTACCACCACAACAATATGTCTGCACCACTACATATAGAGAGGGACATAAATGAGTTGGGGAAGAGTGTGGTTTACTGTTAAGACACTTGGCTCGCAGCCATGTTATTCCGTGGAGCGAAATTTCCTTTTTGTGTCAACTCGACTAGGTTAAGAAAAACGATCGCGGAGGAAATATACACTTCCTGCAGCTTTTTGACGGTAATTTGATTTTGTTTCTCGATCAGATTGGGGCCATCAATTAATTAAAACTATCCGTAGATAAAAAAATAAATACAAAAGCCATCAACAAAAAATGTTCTTTATCCAATAAGAAAGTTGATAAGGGGATCTAAAGAGTGGATATTTTTGTGTATGTACAGAAAAGTATTAGGCGTTGGAAAATTTTCGATGGCAGAATTGCAGAAAACTCGTATAATCAGCATCTTCTTTAAAGATCATAGATACTCTCTCTCTCCCAATTGTTCTTATTGGATGCAAATGTTACTCTGCGAATCAAATCGTAATTTTAGCTGATAAATGTATATCAAAAATATTTCTGTGATGATAAATAGGTGTTTAAAAAGCAAATAAATTGTATGGAGAAGGAATTTAGTTCTGAAGTATTTCGAAAACCATAAATTTGAATGCAAATCTCATTTTCTACAAGAATGCAAAACGGTTCATAGACCAAGTGCATCTGCAACAAAATGATTTAATCTTGACAATGACATATTATCTATTCCACATCTCATGCCTTTCCGAATGGAATGAAACCTGAAACACGCTCGTGAATGCTTCCCCACTCCCTCCATATCTTATTCGACGTTAATACTCCCACCGAGAAATGTCTTCCGGGAACCTATTCCTCCAAGTTCACGACATAAAAACATTTACGACCCAAACCGCGAGATAAACCACGCAGAGTGTAAAAAGTCAGCTAGGCTTTGGCGCAACTTTCTAGACAAGAGTTGAGGAGATCACTCACCTCACCTTTGAGAAATCCCATAAACAACTCCATTGACCGTCAAATTTTCCGCAACTCAAGCAAAGAGGAAGAAAAAATACAGATAGAGGGCGAATCAAGGGTGGAGAGAGAAAGACATTAGTGTAAACTAAATCCACCGCCCCGCAAAAAGCAATCACGGCAGCGGCTGACGAGATCTCGAAAAGGATATGAATTTACCGCTCCACTATATGTGAGATAAATGCTTGGGAAATCTCATTTAAAACCGAGTTTTATCTGCCTCTGCTCTATATGAGGCGGTAAATAGGACGGAAAATGGGGAGAGAGAACGGTGGAGGGAGAGTTCGGTAGCGACACTGCTTTGGTGGAGAGGGTATAGAAAGGCCTTCGGGGCAGGATGGAGGAAACCTTTGAACGAGTGAATGAAGTGGGGTAATAGGGAAGAGAGGGAGGAAGCGACAAGGGAGGTGGTTGATCCTTTGAATGTAGAGAATGGGAAGAAATACAGGTTTTCCATTAATGTGGAACAATGCGGTTAAATCCTTTGTATGCCCTTAATCAGGGCAAAAAATGATCCTCTCGTTCCGTGAAAGAGAAAATCCTCTGTACCAGATTGATGTGATTGTATAAACTATTATGAATTTGAGTACTCGACTGAATACGCAATTGAGGATGAAGTTGTCAAATTTTGTTCTCGTTCATCAAGGTCGGTCAATTCATTCCCTTTTAGGCCTTGAGAGAAGTAGGCGTACTGCAGTTAAGTTTGAGACCTTGTTACGAGTTAATTAGTATCTTACCCTTAGATATTAACCAAACAATTTCTGACATAAGTTATAATAATTTATATCCAAGTTGATGTAACGTTGGTGATCCAAACTTAGTTTTCTATTATTATTTTAATAATTAAACGCTTACAATGCTTCATTTCCAACAACAAATATTTTGTTCCAGAATACTATGTTTTTTAATTTCTTGGTTCTTATGTGTCTCAACACCATTTTATCAGAGGTATAACGTCAAATATTCGTTGAGGTTATTTCAAATTTAAATGAATACATCAGTGATACTTTAGAATATCAAAGTTGATAAGAACAAATTTAAACACTTAAATACTTAAAATAAGGTAGGGAAACCACCCTCTTACTACTTCCATATGTATTTTCGAATCATTTTTTAAAAATAACAAAGTTTATTTTTTCAGAGAGCGGGGTTTAAACAAAATTATACAACTAAAATAATTCTGAAGATAATCATCTTATTTGGTATCTGTTTACAAATACAAATAACACATATACCTTTAATATTTTTTCCTTCAATAATATCCTTTAGAAATCGAGAGAGGGAAAATTATCTAAGAAATATCTCAAGCACATCGCAACCTTTGAGACACGACAAGTCTATCTAGTAAAACAATTCCTTCCTCTCCCAGATAAAGATCCTGTATCAGTGAACACGAGTGGGCAGAGCAAGTCGATCGTTAGAGGAATATAATGGTTAGAAGTGAGAGAAGACGTCTCCTTGGTTGCACCCGGGAGGCATTCTCGAGAAAGAAAAACAGGAAGAGGCAAAAAAGATAGAAGCCGCTGGAGGTGAAAAGGTGGTGGAGTTGCACGGCATCCAGAAACAGGAGTGCGAGGTCTGCATCGACCCTCATAAAGAGGAAGGGCGAACGTAAACGGTCAGTATCGCTCCGGAATCATCTCTATACGCTATCTCCCTTTGACCGCCCTTTTCCCAAAACACCGCCCCTCCCTTTTGTTTTTTCCTTTATCCCGTCGTCTGTTCGGAGCTCTTCCCCGCTTCATTCCACCATTTTGACTTCCACATTCTGCGGTCGTGCCGGCAGAGGGCGTGTGTGCACTCGAGCTTTTTTTGCCTTCATCATCAACATCAAGCGACGATTAAGATTAGAAAAGCTAATGCACGTGTCTTGCTCTTGAGTCGTTATATTCCGGACTTAACTGAGAATGGTCGTACTGAATGCCGTTTAGGATTTTTTCGGGGACGACTTTTTACTCGAACAAAAGGGGTGAATTTTTAACTGAAAGGTGACCAATTCCTGCGAAATTTCCTCTTCATGGAGGAAACCTCGATTAACTGCATCAGAAATGACCCGAGTAGATATATCATTAGCAATTCTTTAAAAGGTAGAAAGCTAGTTATTTTCATTAATCACCTACCTTCACCACACGAAATTCTAGCACACTATTCATTGCAAAATAATTAATTTGGTAATATGGATTCAATGAGTTTTGGTGAAAACTTTTACTCAAAGAAATTTATTTTACGATGAATTTCATTTTGAAGCCGGGTAAAGGGAAAGTTAAAACGTGTAAATCGTTCCATGAAAAAACTTTCAAATCTGAATGCAAGGGAGTGGAATTAAGTAGCCATTGCGCGTCTCTGGCTATGTGTTTGCATTTAACTATTCCAGTCCCTCAAATTCACATTTCATCGTTTCTAGGATTACTATTCCACCTCGAGTCGCTCCAACTCTACACATGATTTCACGTTTTTACACCGTAATATATCCATTACCGCATTCCGCTAAATAGAGCGGATTTTTCAGAGAAAACTATTTTGCCTCACCTACGCTTTTTGTTGCGTCATAAAAGTTTGAAGAAGAGATAACTATCAAACTTTATAAGGGGCTCCGACACTCTGCTCCAGAACCGCGCGTTTTGAATCACCCCATTAGGTGGTTGGTGCTGAATTCGAGGAGAGTTAGCACAGAGCAAACGGAGTTGAAGAGAGATTTTTTTACCATACTATTTAATAATCATCGTAAACTGCCACGAATAGAATTATTTAATGGTGGATTTCAACGGAAATCGCTTGGGAGTAAACTATGAAGTATTAGTATTTATAATACTTTGAAGAAAATGAAAATCCAATAAATAGAGATACTATCAGATATCTAGACAGGTATGCTTGACTTTCACTTTCAGAATTTCAGAGCTGTTACATGTGACAGTCATTGAAAGCTTACTCTTCCCTAAGTATTGTCCTACCCATTCTTCTACTGGCTCCCTGCTCAGAATTTCTATCAGTGAGTTATATCTCTGTAGCCACAGCAAATAAACCTTTTCTTATCTCAGAGACAACCACCAGTTTTTTCCCCTTTCACATTCAGTAATTCCCCACCCAAAGATTCTATTGAACGTGTTTCTCGGATGCTTGCATTGATCAAACTTATCGCCATCAAATCATTGAAAGGATGAGGAAGCTTGACATCCCTGACATTTTACTCAAGTACATCGGTTCAGCATTTTATTATGATATAATAAATATTTAACGCTTAAATTAAATACTTGTGGCACATAAATTCTCAACCTATTTAGTTTTTGGGCAAATAGCTCAATATAACTTCTTAAAAATTAATTGAATGGGGGTATAACATCCACGTTAATTAAATATATGTTCTAAGATAGGAACGAATTGAAAACGTATTGCTATTTACAGTGGTATATTCTTTAGCAGCTTTTATTTCCATAGGACTAAAATTAACGTAGATATCGTATAAGAATTATTGAATTTTTCTTAGATTTAATTGAGAGGCTTTAGTGTTCTACTGAGGTTCTTTTCCCATAACTCTACATTGCGAAAAAAAATACAAAATTAAGTGCTTAAAAATATCGCATGAAGTCATAAAAATAGATAAAAAATTTCATAAGTTTTCAAACATTTGACGCCAAATTACGTTTCACTTATATTCTTATTTATATTTTTCAATTGGTTTGAAGTAAAAAGTGAAGCCAATTGAAATATCACCTATAAAATCTAACAGTAGCAATACTGTACCTGAAGTCTAAAGGAGCGAAAAGGACTTCAAATCTCTGGATCCCTTTCATATTTTACCGTTTACAATCAGTATCGTAACCAGGCATTTTGTAGCTTGAAACGAGAAATAATATGGAGTCTTACATGTAAATTACGTGTCAATTCAGTTGAATCATAGTGAAATCACTCTATAATTACGGAAAATAATCAGGTATGAATTTAGGTAGTAAGAAAATATAAATTATCTGTTACCAAAAGGATAAATATTTTTATATCCATTTGGAAGAAACTTCGAGAAGTTCTGTTCATTTCACCCATCAGCACAGCCTGTTAACAATTATTTGTCAATAAGAGACACCAAATCACATTATCAGTATTGACTTCATTTCATTGAAGTAAAAATATGGATAAACAAAATCCAAGTAATTGATTTGAATTTAGGAATGATATCACGAATTGATATTCTGGTGATCAATCCGATGGAAGACCATAGATAAGAACTCCCCTGCATCATGAATCCCCAAGGGTGCTATCTATCAGGGTAGAAACACACATACGGCATAACCCTTGAGCCACCGCACACACGTATCCTGATCAAACAGAGCGGGAATAAAATAATTTTCGGGTGCCCTTTTTCGAGTATCCATCAATCATGATCCCCACCCTAGCCCGCATGGCCTAATCCGTCACTCGGAGGACACTTAAAAGCAAACACTAGGAAACAGTATCACACTTGCAACTCCAGCCATGACTAAACGCAAGAGCACGCGGCCCTCCACTCCCTTTTTCCCGCCGCCCGGGTGAGGGGCCGCAAAAACCGCATTCGCACGCACTCCCCTTCCTTTACCGCCTCCAAAGTGCGCACGCTTAAAAAGCCAACACACTCGACTGCGGGGCTGATAAGGGAGAGGAAGAAAGTAGGAAAAAGAAAAGAGGAAAGATGGAGGAGATGAAAGAGAGAAGAACGGGGGAGATGAAATTGGAAAGAGAGAGTAAATGCAGATTAGAAAGGTACATATGCACGTATGATGAAAGCGAAATGAAAATTATATCAAATAAAGGAGTATTAATAGAGTGAATAGGGGAACGAGAAAACAAAAGGCGAGGAAGAAGAAATTAGAGGAAAGAAAGACAAAGTGGAAAGGCGTATGAAATGTGAAGGAAGCATAAAAACAATGAGATGAGAGAATGGGAAGGTCAATATGTGCAGAGGTTTAATATTGAAGGTAAACGGGGGAGAAAAAGTGAAAATAAATGAGAAAGGTATAAGATAAATATGGGAACAGGTAAAAGGAGAGAATGGGAAAGAGCCGAAGAATAAGACCAATTATATGAAAAATGGGTACAACGAAGAGAGAACAAAGCGGAGGGATAATGGAAAAAGGAAGAAGAGAATGAGTGGAAAGATAAATAGAGCCGCGAGAAAGAAATGGTTGAAAGAAGGCAGTGAATCAAAATAAATGCAAGTGTTGAGGGAAAGTGGAGAATGAGAGAATGGGATGTAGAAAGAATGAGGAAAGAAGAATAGATGCGGGAAAGGAAAAAGAGATAAAGAATGAGAGGAAAATGGGGCATTCCTCGTTCGGCTCCCCCGTGTCTCTCGAGAATGTGGCAGAGAGAGGATCGATCCAAAGCGGTCGTGCGACGCCCACGCTTGAAACACTGGGGCGAGAACAAACACAGCATAATCGTTGTTCCCGGAGTGGGAGATAAAAACTATAATGGTTGAAACAGTGAGAGTAGAAAGGGATATTCGAGAAGGGAAGCTGCGGCACGAGAGATAGGATGGGAACGCTTTTTTCGGATGAGAGTAAAAAGAAGGGTGACAAGGAGTAGAATAAAGGAGGAATATCTTCCAAGAATTGTTAAAGAAAAGGAAGATTCCGAATAGAGGAAAGGGAAAGGTGTAAGTGTTGGTTTTGGTGAAAAGGAAAAAGTGAGGATGCGTGAGGGGAGGGTCAGGATAACGGAAGGGAGAAAGAGGGATGTGGAGATTTTAGTAAGCTGGGGCTCGGCGCAGGGGTGGACGAGATAGGGGAGGCAGGAGGAATTTGTGGAAAGGTGATACTGGATAGGTCGTGGGTGGATTTCTGAACGAGATAAGGAAGAAAGAGGTACCTATCAAAAGACAGGGCTTAAAGCAAGAGGGACGACGGAAGAGAGGTAAATAGCAATAGTGTTTTGGGTATATGTGCGTGATAATTCCGAATTTGCCTTACTTTGTGAGATGCTGAGAGAGATTAGCCACTGTTGAAGATGAATAATCCCTTTACGATACTGAAAAAACTCATGACATTGAACATACATGCTTACAGAAAGATCAACGTCAACCTACATGATACTGGGAATACACCATTAAAGGCATCAATAAATAATGCTAGGAATACTACCTCAAGCAAAATTCATTCGCGAAGAAATAATAAAATGTACTCCGAGATAACTTAAATTAACAGCAACAGAAACAAAAATTTACAGCTGTGAAACGTATTTAGTCAAGACTACAACATGTTAACTTACAGCACCGATACCTAGAGCATGATTTTACTAGTTTATAAAAATATTTTTCGCATACATATGGTGATTTTCGCTAGTTATTTAAATTACTACTACCTACATGTCATTGGGTTAAGTTCCTTACGTCATGCAAAACACTACCAATTTTAATTTCCAAATTAACTGATGGAAAAATAAAAACTGAAATTATCATTTCTATTGGAGCTTAAATATTAATAATATATAAATTCCTTCTAATAAGGCTTTTAAATCCTACTTTGTACGTTCATCAATGTTGATAACTTAATATATACGTTCGAAAATTCAAACGTATGTACTGGCAGTGAGTTTTATCGACTTTGATGGATGATGTAATGCGTGATTGATTGATTGAACAAATAACGACGTTTGACAGGTCGTCAAATATTTATTACGGCCGAAATAACAAGCTCTTACTCTCTTATAGAACGAATGATCGCGAATATCTGAAAAATTGAATTAGCGCTTTTTCCTTTCACCGGATAATGTAAAAGAGGTTAGAGCTCTGGGTATGTGATGCCTATCCTTGAGGAAATGAATTATCGAGGCAATAACTCCCGACTCTTAGATTCAATGGTCTATCTTATCTCCTTTGGCAGGATATATATCTTCCATACAACACATGGGATCCACACAGGAAAATACTTGATTGACTCCAGAGTCTGGGTATGAGAGCTTTCCGGAGTTAACGTATTAATATCTCCAGAGAAACGCCGTATTGAGGAGAAGATGAGAAATTCTAACAGATGGAGTGGATCTTCAAAATAATTCCAAAATTATACTGATATCTGACATAAGAGGAACTGAGTATTTTTCAAATAATATAAGCCTAAGAGATGAGAGGCATTTTATTCTTAATTGATTATACAAACTTGTGACTTAGGCACAAAAACGGTTAGGAACAAGCAGGTATTAGAATAATAAATTAATTGAAATATAAAACTTCGTATAGAAAAATTCTTAGAAGAATAAGTGAAAAGTACTATACAATATAGACACATTTGTTATGCAGAAATTTTAGAGAATATTTACTACCCCAGAATAGAAAATATAAATTTCCATGACTAAAAGACTCATAGATAAAAATGGGTATTAAAATATCATCCATTATTTATTGAAATTTAGGTCTTATTATTTATCAGACTAAAAACTATATGGTATTACGTTCCCATTCAAAACTGAAAGCATTATACCCAAAATATAGAAAAGGAAGATTATTACATCGTTATAGCCGTAAACGAAAATTAGGTTTCATATGATAGCGTCGTAATATTTTATTGTTATTGACTGAAATGGCTCGAAAATAATTTTTAACACCGATAAACGCTATGCTCCAAAGCATTTTCCTCCCTTTGCTCTCTCATCTATTTCCACATTGGAAACAAAAAGAAGTCTCAAAGTATTCTATTACATTTTTAGCACGAGAATGAATGCTGTACACTCGAATCAAATTTTTATGTTGTTTATGGAGCAATGCCCTGGTCAGCGCGGCAAATTGGCCTCAGGAGATATCCCAAAACGAAAATGAAAACTTCCTTTATTCCGGGAACCGAAATATTTATTTAGCATCCTTTGTTCCACATTCTATTGTTTCGCTCCCCTTTCTCGCTCGAATAATTCTCGAACATTCCGTTGCTGCGATTAAAATTTCATCACTCTTCTCTTTTAACATTTAATTACGAGAAAAACTCACAAAACGTTAAACGCAAACCGCCAGCCTTCCAATAATTCCCCACTCCTGCTTATTTTAAAACCTAGCCAAAGAGCACTTTCATAATTCGCTTGGGTACAGAGGGTACTGGGAACTCACTCATACATCTATTCTGCATCATCGTTTATCTATATGGCCTTAGTCTTTCCCGACGCTTTCTGATTCCTTCCTAGAAATGTGCGCTTCCTGCAGACCGCATCCCCATAACGACTATGAGCAGCTATCTTCGTCTCTTCTACACCTATGCCAACCAGTTGCACATACCAAAAGGGAAGGGCGGTCGCCTCGTTGGAAAAAATGGTGTTTAATGAGTGCGAATGGCGGGTCTGAGAAGGTTATAGCTCCCAATGAAAGCAAATTTACATGCAAAAGATAGAGGTAAAAAATAAAAATGATAAAGTAGAATTTTTGATATCGAATTGAAATTGTTACTCTTACTTAACAGCTAATGAAATTCGAAATATGCTATTCGAATTATTACTATTCTCTCTCCGAGATTTTGTAGACATACGCAAAAAAATTACAAATATCTTTTATTTTTCCATTTCTTTTGATAATCCATATCATCATCATTGGTAAGCTTCATCTATTAATGAGCTTCCACCTCTATAGATCAGGCTTACTTAACTTTTAAATAGTTTCAAGCAAAGAAAATTACCTAAATTTCCAACAACCTTTTCATTTTTAAAGCTTTATTTTATTTTTCAAAGCATGAAACTAAAATAAACTTCAGGGATTCACACCATAAAGTAAGCAAAGTAACATACCTAGATCATTAAATTTGTAACATCAAAAATCTACTAAGCTTATACTTAAGTCTGAAGAGTTGCAAGCAAGGGAAAAAATTTCATCTGTAACAATTAAGAGACCTGTCTTAAAAACTAGCTGTAGATTGTTAATATGCGCACTCAGGCTTTAGGCAGATAAACTGAATCTTGGCTGTTTACGCATTTATTTCAGTTTAATGGCTTAAGGCTACAAGCAAAATCCTCCATCTCATAGTTTGGTAAAGAGAAATTTTTCTTACCGCACGTTTAAGGAAAAATAAAGAATTCCTTACAAGCAGACCACTCATTTTACCACGTAAGTGATTTACGTAGGATCTAAATCTTAATGGACCCATAGATCACAAGCGGTGCCTACAATAAACACATTTTCGTTATTAATGTCCTCAGATCTACTTTTTCACGCCCTGATAAGATCTAAGAACCCTGATAGAGCCATGTTAAATATGACGCCCGTTTAAAAGGTAGAGTTATCTCTCCGTACCTTATCGCCTCCATTTCAACTCAATCTCATAAAATAAAGACTCGTTTTATTTCATTTTCGTCCTGCTGGTATCCATTAACACATTTTGCAGCATCGCTGACCTTTAAACGGATATATAGAGGCGATGGAACCATAGCTAGAGCATATTTACCTATATATTACGTGGGATGGAATGCAAGATGTTAAATTTCAGCACGCTAAAGAGAGCAAAGTTTTGTTAAAGATATTGACCGCACAATATTTTGGGACAAAGTACGATGGAGCTAAATGGAGAGAACACATTTAAAAGAGTAATTTCCACCGCAAGATTATTAATATTTTCCCTCGGAAATTTTTCTCCACGATTCCCTTTTTTGTTTTCAAAACCTGCACTGTGTCAGAATGCATATATATGCCCCATTCATATAGGGGAATGAAAAATTTCAGCGTCCATCTTCCTGTATGATTTTTTCGCATTTTCATCCGGCCTCCATCCTCCACCTCCCATACTCTACCAAGGCAACGTCTTTAGTTAATGCTCGGCGCTCTCCGTAGTGGCCATTTTTCTGCATTACCGAAAGACAGGATGGCGTGCCGGGGCGGGAGGGAATTCGGGTGGGATGAGGAAAATGTGGGGAAGGGAATCCATCGGGGAAGCCGAAAAGGGACTGCAGGTGTACTCCTTCAACGTCACCTCCGCTTACTCTCCCCATTTGCGCGAGAGGCTCTACCAGTTCTGGGAAAAAAAACTTCCTCCACCCATACGTCGCTTTACACCACAACCAGTCGAAAATATTCTTGCGATTTTGTCCTCCTAAAATGTAACTGATGTGAACATCAATATTCGAACACCTTACATTGGAACATCAATATTCGAACATCTCCTATGTTTGGTCTCCTCCTACTACCAGTCTCTTTTTCAACCTCGAAACAGCTTTTTTCTTAAGATGCTTAAAATTAGATGGTTATCGACTCGCATTTTTCGTGATTCGAAATTATTTTGTGCTCAGAGTCATGAATCTTCTTCAACTTTTTGCAACGAATGTACCACCTAGTCCCATTGTCAAGTTAAAATGTATTTAATCATTGAAAACATGAATTGATTTGTACATTCGAATTTAATATTTCGACATGCGAAAAAAATTAATTGCGTATTAAAGTAAGTTTTTAATCTTACTTAAAAAATTACTAGTATATAATAATCAATTAAGATATTATAATTGATTCTCTCTTTGTGATTTTGTCTTATAGAAAGTTTATTACTTCATAATCTTTCAGCGTAGATGGCTTTTCGCTAAACATATTATTTTCCTCTTGATTATTACTTATATGATTGGATTGGCGTAGGAGGTTGCCAACTGTGGCTAATCTCATTAAATAAAAGGTCAATCTAACAGTCCGTTTACCAGAAATCTTACTCTCAAAGTAGAAATTGATATAAAAAGCCCGACAGGACAGAGACTCGAAGCTGGATCTCCGAATTGCGGGTCTATAGTTTTAATCAAACATGCCGTTAGGTTAGGACCTGCGGTAGGGAAATTCAAGTTCAAGTCCCGGTTCCGTCACACTTTTCATTTTAGTCTATCCAAAGAAATTTTTGTTGCTCGCATTTAGATGCAAAATCACCATTTACAGTTTTCCTCAAGAAATCTTACTCAAGAGAAAATTGCAGTTCAAATAGTTACTCTCCACTTGAGGTTTGATTTAAGCTGAATGATAATAAAATTGATTCTAGCAAGAAGATAATATTTTCCAGATTTTAACACGGATTGAAATAGTAATAATATTATTTACAGGAAGCTAACGAATTTTAAAATAGCCCTAAAATAATGGTGTTAAATGGAAAATGTATCTCCAAAACATAAATAACTTTGTAAGACCTGCATCCTTCAAGCAATAACGTCTAATATTCACACTCATAGAGCTAGTAAACAAACATAATCGCGTAAACATATGACTCAAGTTAGATTCAATATTAACTTAGCAGTACCTATCATTGGGTTCATCAAATTTTAACTGCTACTCGCACAATTTCAAACGTCCGCCGAAACGATTTGAGTATGTAAACGGTTCAAGCCATTCTTTCACGAAATGATTTCTCCACACCACAGTATTCAATTTAAATTCTCCTGTCAAAGATTCTCCGACATTCTCGCACTCTGTTCTTTGCAAGGAATACGAATACCTTTTCGACTCGTGCGTTTCCGACCAGAGAAATACGACTCGAGGGATTTTTCCCTCTTTGGAGTGATGTACGTGGAGTTGCATATAACCGGTGGGGATAAATTTTACCGTTGTACTTCCTACTTCTTGACAGGTTGATGTACGCTTTCGGTATAACACCACGAACGCCGCTAATCTCACCGCGTGAAATGATAGGTCGCTCGCGGGCAAGCAGTGCATCACATAGAAAACAGTATGGGGAATAAAAAGGGTAATGCGTCTATGAAAAATAGTGCAGAGTTTTGGAAGCCAGCGTAATTCTCCGGCGTGAAGTTATTCGCGCAACTATTTTTCGCATGATAAAAGTTTATGCAGCGATTAGCATCGTTGAAAAAAGGAATCAATATACACCTTGGCTCTAAAGGGCGCTTAAGGTCGTAAACTAAAACACGAAAGAAACTTTTTAATTTGCGTCAAGATGTTTTCGAGAAATTTATTATACTCGTATTCTAGACCAGAAGTTCTTCTCTGAAAAGGATGAAAAGTATGTGAAAAAAATATCAGATGAAATTTCGTTCCTAACTGATAAAAAAAAGAAATCGACGTGGGAGTAGAGAAACTACCCACTGAATGTTAAATTAGCTTTAAATCTCTTCTGAATATTATTTAATAGTCATCAGCTGAGAAACACTACGGATCTGGAATAAAAGTAACTTAGCATCCAATGACGGCATTTTAAATGGCGTCTAGAAATTTTGAAAATATTATTTGTGACGAAAACGTAAATAAGTTCTCAATCTCTTCGTAAAATAGGGGCGAAAGTAAACATATTTCGGTTCCCATGTATGTATGTAGTACCTTAAATTTTATCTACCTATAATTTCCATAAACCACCATGCTGTCGCTTGGATATAAGCATCCGTAAGATTTGCATCAGTAATCATTCATAATATAAGATTATGCAAACGGGAGAGGACGTTACCGAATCGAAGGTAATCGTAAGGCAAACAGTATTGGCAAACATAAGCATCTCTTCCACAGTCTGGATATTTTATTCATGGGCACAAGCCGAGACAAAGCGCATTTCCGAGGACCACCCAACATAACTAAGCGCTGCATGGAGCTCCGAAAACGTTCTTCCTTCCTCGGGTTTATGCATGGATTCCATCGATGCGTCCTACAACACACGCTGCCCGCGACCTATTCAAATTCTCCTTCGATCCGTCTAGTTTTCCAGGTCGCTCCTATCTCTTATCCTTCTCTTCCACACTCTTCTTCACCACTGACCATCAACAGGAAACCTTCAGAAACCTTCCATCCGCTGCAGACCGACGCCATACACACGAAGGCCCATCAAGACATCCTACATCACCCCGAGACGAAACTTTCACAACATTTTTCCTATATCCTGTGAAAGCCTACATTACATTACAGTTCGAGGGAAAGAGCTAAACATCAGGGGATCAGGAAGAAAAGCATGAATGATGCATAAATACAGAAGAATCTCAATGCCTTACTGATGTATTTTAGTCTGATGCTACATTTCTTTCACTTTCTAGGAATTATGCCATGAAAGAGCGAGCTTACTAAATCCCTTCCAACTTGATAGTATGTACATAAATTAATTCCGACTATAATGATTTGAATAGTAACAATAGTTAGGCAAATTCACACAATAGAATATTTTGTTCTATAAGTTCTATTGTAATTAACATACAAAATCAAATGCCTTGAGTGGTCACGAAAACCTTTCCATCTACTTAAATTGTAATCTTCACGAACAAAGTAACTAACAAACTCTTACCTTCACCATTACCTGAAGATGACTCCATGAGTCGAAGCCACGGTCGTTTTTTAATCAATCCCGTGGAAAACAAAAGTTTGCTGTTTACTTTGTTCATGATGGCATTGACATTTCACGAATTCACTGCCCAAGCTGTTAATTTTATTTTTGTTTTCATTCTTATTACAACTGTTATGACGAAATAAAATCACAAGATATTTAAATAATTTCAAAGCTTGATGTGAAATGACTTGGGGTAAGATATAAACAAATTAAACAAAATATTTATATATTATTTTACAATAACAAACCACTTTAAGAATAAAAAGAGGTTTTCTCCTCTTTCCACAAAAACCATTTCCTAAAGTAAAAAAACACGACCATTGTAATCGTCATCATCAAATCCTGATCCTTTGGTCTTTCATACTTTAAGCGTCCAAAAAAAATTGCAAGAAAGATGCCGACTTCACCGAAATTTATCCATTCAAATCCTTTTAGCCGAAAGAAATTCGGAAATTATACATTTTGAGCCTTCAATTTGATTCTAGTATGCAGATGAAAAAGGTTTATCCTTACTTACGTATTTACAAATTTTTAAGGGGTCGATTTACATATTTCAGCAATTTTTTTCAAGAGAAATGAAAAAAAAATTACCAGTTAACAGTCGCTTAGACAAACAGTTACTTTGCTGAGCGTTTTTTTTTCCTCGGAGCATTATAGTAAACTACGTTCACTATCATGAAGCACCATTTAAAATGCATTGTGCGTGTATTTTTCACGGGGGTATTTCTTACGCGCTGTTGGAAAATGTGCTTAAAAAGATTAAGTTGGACAAAATGGCTTAGAACTTTTTCAGTATCGAGTTAAAGTGATGCCGGACATAACGTTATGATTTATTCTCGGCTAATGAAAAATATGATCGTAGAAAAAAGAGTAACATTTAAAATCCTCCAGGATGGCCTCGCGCTGGAACCTGTCGGTCAATAAAATCCATTAGTGTGGATATATACGAAGTACTTTTTCATTTCTTTTAGTATAATTCACATATAAATTGTGGAAACTGTGCGAGTACTGTAGCAATTGAATAGCTAAATGAAAGTAGCAATTTATTAACGTTAACTAATTCTTAATATAGTTAAGATGACGGATGGAAGTCATCTGAAAAATTAATATTCATCGAAATTAAATTAGAATGAATTTAATCGGGCAATCGATTCTGGCCTTTCGGAATGATAAACAACTTCATATTCAATTCTGCTTCATCGTGCCAAAGCTTTAGGTGGTATTTTCTCAGGACTCGATCAACGCATTATATTAATGGAAACGAATTAAAAGGTACTCCACGTTCAATGATCATTAATTCAATGACAAACTAAGGGGAACAAAACTTAAGAGAGCGTAGCATTCAGGAATAAAGGACTGAAACAAAGTATGGAAAGGAATGAAGAAGTAAGACTGAAAAGGGAATGAAGAAATAAAATCTTTGTTGTGTTTTTGAGCTCAGATGACTAACAAAAAAGAGCATAGGGTTACGCCGCCTGGAGCGTAGAAAGAAACTGATACGTCGGAGAATGTAGGAACTGTGAATAAAAAAATAAACAACCCGCAGTGAACTTCTACATCTATCGCTTCCTGGAGCGTTTTACGACCCCTCGGGAAGACGGAGATAAAAGAAAGAGAAAAACCGGGTTAAGATGACCCAAGCAAGAAATATAGGGGTAAAGAGGTGGTAGAGGCGTCTAAGTCAATGTAACAACTCAATGCAAAAACAGAAAAGCTGCGATGTACTAGTCTGTGTATAAATTTCGAACCTCCGTGATCAAGATATACTTATATTACATTTAGTAAATGATACGGTTAGATCGTCTTTATGACGTTAATTCTGAGAAGTATGAGAAAAAGAAAAGTTTTCACAATAATATGAAAATAAGATATTGTAGGAGAATTCTGAATGAAATCAGATCTTTTGGTTCAATGCATACCGATGTAAATAAAACCTAAAATATTAAAATTGAATCCTCTATTTAGACTATTAAATATTTTCCACTTTTAAGTTTAAAGGAGTGGAGTTGATGTTTAACTATACATATCTGAAACTTATCGAATTTCATTTTCACTAAATTAGCCTTTTAAACAAATGGTAGAAGAGTCACGGAACATAACTGAGATAAACTATCGGAAAAATTAGAGAAAAGTGATCTCGACGATAACCTTCGTTGATATACATATGACATTGTTCAGGTGGAAAAATATCACTTCACATTATCAATCAATTCTGAAGGGATATGACGCATAATTACATGCATGTATTTCATCAGGCAAAAGCCCATAATGGGCTGGCCAAACGAAAAATAAGTTATTTGTGGAAAATAGCGAAAAAATTAACATAAAAGATGATATCTTTATAATGCTTCCATCCAAATCAGAGATAGTGCCAGAGGCAAAAGTGGAGCGAACCTGGACAGGAAGAGGATAAAGGAAAATATCGTAAGTGGAGATGGAAAGAGGTTAGGACAGAAAGTGAATGAGGAAGTGGGAGGCACGTTATTTTTTCCGTGGGAGCATTTGGGGCGGATGATAGGGCGAGGGGAGCGGCATCGGAAGCGCTGCATAAAAAGTGAGTAAATCAAATCTTCAATTCCACTCAGACCCCCTTTCCTATCCCTTCCAGTCTCTTCTTCAGAAAACCCTCTTCCCTTATCTCCTTCACAAGCCTTCCCGTTTCCCTCAAAACTTCCTTTTCCTACTCCTTTAAAAGGCCCTTACGCTTCTCGATGGATCCTTCTTCATCGCAGCCTTCACCTCTATACTCATGTACTATACTTTCGAATGTCATATGCCTTGCTCCGGCAACAACTAATGAAAACTCCCTCGCATAAATATCCTTATTTGGGGTATTCGCACCTCTAACCTCAAGGAAATATGGTGCCTCAAACGATTCATTGAGAGATAAGAAAATGAAATTCTGAATGTTCTTTACACTACCAACAGTTAATAAGTTTGATATTACATACATATCTCAAAGTATTAATCCAGATTTATCTGATTGGAAAATCCAATATTATGAAGGTTAGAGAATCTTCCTCAATATTGACTTTTAATTTAAAGTTTTAATTTGGTAAATTATATATTAAATAACGTTTCATCAACAAATATTTCAACTACAGTTGAAATTCCTTGTCTTAGATTTTTCGTATTTAAAAATATTAAGGTTTTCAAAGTAAAATGTCATCAGTCACTTCTTAAGATCAATTTCTCGATGCTAAAAATGATACCTTTAGTCATAATCAAAGTATTCTTTTCAAGATTTAGTTAGAAAATCAATTCTTTTACTTTATACGGAATCAAGAAAAAATGAAATGTAATGGGATATTTGAGTTACATTTAAATATTTAATTTCAATTCAATTACGAGAGCTACATGTTGCAAATACAAACTGAAAAGAAAAAATTCAGAACTGTAAATTTCACGATGGAAAAGTCTTTTCATTTCCCATAAAATCTTCTGGATATACTTTCCTTCACTCTTGCAAAAGAATATTTGATCATGCTGAAGTGGTACACAACTAACATCTTCTCTAGCTTCCGCATAATAAGTAAAAAAAATTAATTAAACTATAATATCTATTCCTAAAAAAGGACATCAACATCACTTAAATGAAAGGAAACAAATAAAACGGAAGCCGAGAATGTTTCTTCCAACTCGTTTATCTTTCACTCATACTTTTTGTTTACTCAGGACCACTCCAATAATAAACTCCACTCCGCCTTAAAAATTGAGCTATATGAAGTCGCGTATGGGCGGAAAGGGTATAACGAGTTTGGAAATTGAGCTGCGGACGGAGACTAAACGTAAATATAGTTGTTTAAAGTTTGATTCCGGGAAGAGAGAGGGTCTAAGTTTGGCCATATGGCGCTGAGAATTCTCTTGGATGAAGAGTTGTCACCGTCTCTTATACGGAATATGGATCTACTCGAAAGAGTGGGGCCAGGAATCCTAAGGAAGGAAGTTGAAGGGTTGTAGGATGCAGAGTAAAGATCCCATAAAAGGCCGTTAAGACGATGGCTGTAAACATCCTTTGGAGAGAAAAAAGAAGGATTCGTGGGTGAGGAAGGAGAGGCAAAGTTCGGGAGAGTTATGATGAGGGAAAACAATAAAAACGCCTTTAAATTTGATAAAAAAATCCCTTCTTACGATGATGACATTGAAATAAAAATAAAAGGGACTACTCAGGAGGAGTCTTTTTCATTTTATGAGGAAATGATGCCGCTATTTTTTGCGCTTAATTTACGCTAAAACGGGTGGTCCGCTTATAATATTGAATTCTGTATCATACGAAACAACTGTCCCGCGGTCATAATTCCATTCAGAGAGAGCATCCGTTAGTGTTTGATCCATGTTGTCACATCGTGATGTACTTCGAATTAAAACATTAAGACCATAGCTATAGGCCTTGATGAAAAAATAACATTGAAATAATAAATAATGGAATAACATTTGCTTTAATCTTGGTATGCGTGGAAATGTTCCATTAGTCACGGTGAAATTGCATTTGCACTGTTTGGATAGCGATTGAAAATAAACAAATGAACGAACGAATCGATAAAGAATATACCGGCTATATTTCCAATACAGTCATAGAATCCTGCGGGACCGAATTCTCATTTGTCCGGATTTCATACCAGGAAAAATAAGCGAATCGGATATTGTTGGAGATAACTTATGACTCGCAAAAACTCTTCAGCACACTATTAAAATATCACTGAACAATAAAATAAAATCATCCGTCGAGTTCAATTCGGAAAGAATTCATCTTTTTTCCCCTTTTCGAGTCCGTTTCTATTCGGGTATCCTCTCTCTCTCTCCCTCTTTCAGATAAATAAATAAACGGTAAATAACGCAGTAATTCCTTCCTCTGAAAACCCTTTTTAAGTATGCATTTCCATCTCGTTTTCAATTTTTTATCTTTCCGCAGCTTTCAAGCGAGGCGCGGTAGGAGAAAATGGTTTCAATCACCGTCTCCCTTCATTTCTCTCTTCCAATCTCTCTCTTCTTTTGTTTTTGAACATATATGAATTAGCAAACCTTTGAATAATTGGCTACTCTCGGCTCTTATTCGCCATTTGCATTGCCTTGAATACATCCGAGCATAATTAAGCCAGTGAATGCTGATGAAAATTTTACCATAAATTTGGAAAAATTGATGATCGAAATTCTCCATATTTCCATCTTTGTCAAAACTAAAATAATCAGTTCTTTTACTGCCAGTATTTTAATCAGGAATAAAAAATTACTTTTTTGTAAGGCATTTATATGATTAAAAAAAGAAATATCTCGAATAATGAGGTAGAGTTAATCTATTATGGAAAAGAACTTAAATTAATAGGCACAGATTCACTATCAAAATTTGTTACTGACTAAGGACATAAGGCTCCAAAATAGTCAAGTGGGTAGCTCGTTCGCCTTCGATAGAGCGGTCCCAGATTTGATTCCCGGTGAGAGACGATGTATGGGAAATTGCCTCAGCTGTAGAAACATTGTTAACGATACTAATAAGGATATTTTGTTGTAATTTTTTATTGCTTGCAAATTGTTTATTAACGAAAATTGAAACGAACTTTGAATTTCCTAATTATAATATTATTTATAGACTAGTATAATAATTGAAAAAATGTAAAAAAAGCTCAAATACGCTCCAAAGTCTTTAAGCCTAAGCTAGTATTATACCATAATATATCTATTGGAGTTACATTAGAGGAAAGGTTATCACTTCAAAATTGATAGATCTGTGCTAAGTGCTTTTTCATGGTTTTAAATTTTCATACTTTAAATTTTAAATACACCAAAAATCTCAATATAAAAGAATTATAATAGTATTCAAGCTATTAAAAATGAGATAACGTAGGATTTTTAAGCTCATAAACATCATCAGGTTAAATATATTGTTGTGAAATAATGCATAGGTTATCGTATCGGAATAAATATCAATGATAACACGGATTGTGTTATCTCACGTTATCCAAACGTCCCAAATAGCCAAGTGGGCAACGCGTCCGACTGTGGTGAAACCCAGGGTTCCAATCCTGATGGGGTCCTATGTGTGACCTTAGCTGTCGAAGCACTTTTAACAATACAGCTACTTCTACGAAAGGAACGTATTTTTTATATTTTCTCATATATACATGGGTGGTCTGAAAAGTTTCCGAAATTTCGCAATTTCTCGACATGTTTTCTGAAAATTTCTGAAAATTTTTTGAAGATTTCTGAAAAATCTGGGGTCGGAAACTTTTCAGACAACCTTCGTATTTCGATGGCGGAACTCAAGCGATATTTATTCTGACTGATAATATATACGAAAACAAACACAATATCCAGTAAATAAATGGCATTTTTCATATCCAAAACTTAGAAAATTAGAGGAAATCATTTAAATTTTCCAGGCATGAACGTAAGAAATATCAACAATCAATACGATTCTTAAATCTAAAAATAGATCTTTATGATGAACTTTAAAAATCTGAAAATCTGAACTCTAAAAATTTTTCTAATGAATTCAATCGACATATGTCGTCACCCTCTCATACCTTTAAGTTCAGTATAATCTCTGTGACAGTTGTCACTAGAAAAATGCAAACTCCGTCCGATCCTTTTCATTCAATAATCCCTTCCATTGATCCTCTCTTACGCTTCCACGAACTTGACACTCCTTCAGTACAGATCAATAATCCTTCGAAAAATCGATTGTGCATTCATATAAAGAGTATTTATACCTATGTAGAACATCCTAAAATCTGGGGAAAAATACGGAGAGATTTCTTTGGTTCTGCAGTGGAAATGAGGATTGAGAATAAACGTGATGAAACAGTGGAATAGATACGGCGAGAGAAGATGAGGTTGCGGACGTGTAAATGGACTGAGAAGGCAATGGACGCGGTTGAATGGTTGATGTCGCGGGGCCGAGTTCCACGACATTGTGAGAGCATCTCGATTAGGATTACTAGAATAATAATCGTGGGATTCCGGTTCTGACTTCTTTTTATTTACAATGACATACAATTACACGCAGGAAGAACAAAAACTTGAACTTACTAAACTAAATAAAACTAATCGCCTGCTCCAACATTCAAGGGCTTAGGGCCCAAAAATATCCCCGTAGGACCCCATAAAAAAAACAAAATAATAAAACCCACCTACCTACTGCCCGTGGGCCGGAGACTGCCCAAGGGAGAGAGAACTGCAGCCACGGAAGTCACCACAGAGAATGACATCCACGCGGTCCAGCTCTCTCCCGCTTACCCAGCCTCCTTATTCGAGACCCAGAGCGGTCCCCAATAAAGCTGTCGTCCCAAAGCCCTGAACCCCGACCTGACCCTAAGAATCGGAGACTGCCCAAGGAGGAGAGAATTGCAGCCACGGAAGTCACTACAGAGAATATCATCCACGCGGTCCAATTCTCTCCCACTTACTCAGCCCCCTTATTCGAGACCCAGAGCGAAGTCACCATAAGAGATATCATCCAGCCCTGAATCCCGAACTCCCCTAAGAATCGGAGACTGCCCAAGGAGGAGAGAATTGCAGCCACGGAAGTCACTACAAAGAATATCATCCACGCGGTCCAATTCTCTCCCACTTACTCAGCCTCCTTATTCGAGACCCAGAGCGAAGTCACCATAAGAGATATCATCCAGCCCTGGATCCCGAACTGACCCCCCGATGCCAAAAACCGCACCTTATTTATACTCTGGGTGACCGCGTCCCCTGACCCACGTGACACCCCACGCTTAGCGACGGTTGAAACTGGAGCGTCTTCCAAGAAAACGCATGGTTTTCTTGGAAAAGCTAGCTTTTTCAAAAAGGGACGCCACGCTTTCTGAGAGCTGGGACGCGATCACCCGAAGGATCGCTACAACATCACCCCGGCGGCAAAAGAATGGTCGATATATCGACCATACAAAAGAAATCAAAAAAACCCTAAGAACAACGCTACATTATCCAGTTCAAAAAAAAGCAAAAGCACTCAACCCTACACTGAAAATACCCACACACAAATGGAAAACACAATATAAATAAACAAGTTACAAAAATATCAAAAGCACCTTAATCAATTTATGGAAAATATTTTCACTAATCACTTCGCTTCTACTTCTTTGTCCATTGTCTCTGTCCTCCGTATCGACATGCACGGTCAAATTCACTCAACACATATAAGATATCAAAGTAAAAATGCATCTAAATCAACCTTAAATCACAAAAAGATTTTTTTTTTGCTAATTTTTACCCAAATATCCGATTCACACACGACACTCGTTTGGCACTTGTCTTTATCAATTCGTGTTCCACAAAGTCCACTTTCTTTTCCGATAAATTCTTGCTCCTGATTTCTTGCATACCTGGATCAGTGCTACCTTCGCACGCTCCGAACTGTCTCTCCTCCTCCGGGAAGATCTCCGTTCTCTCATCCTCCTCTCTCAGGGCCCTCGTTTTAGCGCCGACTGACACTATTCCGCTGGTGTAGGCGCCGTCTGAATCCGCTTCATCGCCCTCCGCCTCGCTCAGGTTGGTTCTTAGTATCCCCTTCCTGAGCTCGCGGTCAGCTCGCGACGATTCTGTCCTTTTGGCCGCTAATTCTTTCTGCTCGCTGAAGGGACGTTCCATCGTCTTGGTGCCGCTTGCCTCCGCTTCGTCGTTTCCCTCCGCGTTACCTAGGTTGGATCCTGAATTCACCTTCCTAAGCGCGCGGTCTGCTCTCCTCCTCCGGGAGCGCGAAGACGCTGGTGCAGCGACAGCGGAATCCGCGAGTCTGGAAGCGTTGGGAGAAGCGCACGATCCCTTTGTGTCATCCGCGGCTCGTCCTGGAGGCCTCGCCCTCTTCTTTTCTCCCGAATCCCCGTCAATTCCCATCCTATCCTCTCTTACACTCCACGCAGGCCCGCGGAAGACTCGGCTCGGGTAACCGCGGCTCTGCAGATTAGGAAGCCTCAGCGTCTTGTCTCGTACGCCCATCTTCTCCGCGCTGATCAATTTCCTCGGATACCCAATCGAGGTACCTTCGGAATTCTTCGCTCTACGGGATTCTCTGAGTATATACCCCTTTCCATGGTCTCCTCCCTGAGATGAGAAGACTCTGCTCCTCACGGGGCGGCTTTTCCATGGTCTAATTTCAGGGTCAACCCTTCCCTTACTTTTCGTATGGTGATACGCTTCTTCGTTTTGGCAGCTGAAGAGCGTATCACTTCGTTCTCTGCGAGTTCCTCGCACGATTAATGTGCAGTCTTTCTGCAAATGCCCTGGTTTTCCGCAATTAAAACAGCTTTTTGTGCGAGTGAAATATCTTGACTTATAGCTGCGATAGTGCTTATCCAAATTGTCCATTCTAGATTCATGTAATTTCGTCTCAATAATATTTACTTCTACAAAAGGTTTCGAGATCGACGCGGAACTTGGCGAGGAAAAAGAATCAACTTGCAAACCTTTATCCTCAGGTATTTCAGGCCAAAAGTTCTCGTCCGCGACCTCGAATTTCTGATCATATGGCACCTTACCGAATTTTACCTTTTCTGAAAATTTTACACCCTTTTGGTGCTCTTCTTTAAGAGCTTGCTTATTCTTTCGCGTATTGAAACGAGGCATTGGAATTGCTTCATCGCAATTAACTCTTTCCTCGATTGCTAAAACAGTTACACCCTTTTCATTCTCAATCGTCCCAACATCTTTACCATCGTACTCCTCACGCTCTACCTGAGGATTTACATCACGGTCATCCTTCAACATTAAAACATTTTCATCCTTGTACCCCTTAAGCTCTTCCTGAGCTTCCTCAACCGAAAACGGCGATACTCTAATCGACTCTCTGACGATAATATCATCTGGACCACTCTCGGAATCTAAACAGCTAGACTTTCCCTCATTACAATTAGAGTCGGTTCCGATTCCATAACCGACGTCAGTGTTGCTATTTCCCAATTCACTAAATACAACCACTGACGGTAAAGCATCGGCCTCACCAGACTCAACTATACTACCAAAAATGTCTACCGTATTAAAGGTCCCTTCGAAAACTTTATTATATACACCATCAAATGATATTAAATCGTCAGAGATCGAATTAAAGCTATCTTTCATAACATCCTTAACAGGGGTTTCCGGCACTGATGCCTCGATGACCAAATCCTTTAGATCTTCATGACAATAATCTACGGTTCGAGTATTCTCAAAACTCGATTCTGTTCGCGTTTCCTCTTCGCCAAAATCTATTAAATTATCAACTGCATTGATAAATACATCATTCTCCGACTCGACCAAATTTCTTAACTCTCCATTGCCATCTTTGAGAGCTGGTTTATTCTCAATTCTATATTCGCGACTAAAAACGGTATCATTTTGCAACAATAAATCCTTATTCCGATTATTTAATGTGTCAAATTCAGACTCTTTCTCCGCGAAGCTTACTAACGCTTGGTGACAGTCTATACCGTTAGGCTTCGGTTCCTTATTACTAATATCCACCAGATCTCCGTTACATTTACTGTGGGTATCAATAATCCCACCAGTTGGCCTCGTATCGATTAATTCAAATTCCTCCCCGACTCGTTGGTCGGGGTGACGATGTTTCCCGAATTGCGCAAAGACTCGCGAGAGGGACATTCAATCGGGCGATGTCCGTTCTTTTTGCATAACCCGCAGTTTATCAGTGGGCAATCTTTCGATAAATGTTCGCCCTTCCCGCAGTAAAAGCATTTACTCCCTTGGACCCCTTTCCTCGAGGTGCAATTCCTCGAGAAATGACCCATCTTCCCGCAATTGTAGCAAGTGGGGGCGGCGTTACGCGCTTCTGGATTTCTTACTTGCGCCTTCCTTGCGGAAGATTCTAGAGGGAAAGCGTACGCGGCGTTAACCTGGCCCCCGTAATCGTTGAATCGAGGTGGAACCTGCGATATCGCGATTCCCTGTTGAGGAGAATAGGGATAGCACGCGGGCGAAAATGGGTATTGCACTGCGTTTACCCCATCGAGAAGGCAGGTATAACTCCTTGCGTTCGCTTCTTCTTGTGTCGCGTATTCCTCGGCCTCCACAATATTTTTGGGATTCCGAACTAACACGAATCTCCCAATTTCTCCCCTTAATCCCGCCAAAAACTGCGCGAGTAGCCGGTCGTCCATAATTCTTTTGCTCGCGTCCGACTTAGAATCGGACGAAGATTCTTGTAATTTTCGGGCTATCTTCCGCAGTCTCGTGGAATATTCAGCGACACCCTCTAACGGCTTTTGGGCGCAGCTGCTGAACATCCTCTCTAACATCACAGGCGAAATTTTAACTGAAAACCGCTTCTTAAGTGAGTTCGCCAATTGCTCGTATGACTCTGTGATATGGGGATTCGCTGTCACGAATTCGTCGGCGGTGCCGCTTAATTTTAAGCGGGCGATCCCTAGCGTCTGCGCCTCATTCCACCCGCTAAGATGGCTAGTAATTCTAATACTCTCCAGGAATTTTTCTACCGAAATATCGTCATCCCCACTAAAGGTTGGGATGAAATGTATATGGCTCCCTAACGTGACGGGGATGCTCGAAGGGGGTGTTCGTTGCGGGGGATCGGGTGAATTTTCGTTGACTTCCCGAGGCTGAATGACATTGACCATCGGCGAAAACTCTATCAAATTATTGGGCCTATCGGAATAAATAGTTTCCCAAGGGAGGCGATAAAAGTTTACCCCGCGAGAATGACTCGAACCGGAATCCATGGTAACAGTATCGAAGAAAAAAAATTTAAGCAAAAGAAATACTTCCTAAACTGATGCTCTCAGTGGGCTTAAATTGTAGGCTAAGGGGAAAATGCGTATTTGCCGTAGAAACCAAAAATTATAATCACATTACGAGGAGGAAGGAAAAGAGAAACCTGCTATATTTACATTTGCGATTAACGTTTTCCTCCACAACGAAGTAACAAAAATTAACGCGCCAATCGTTTCCTAACATTCCGGCTTCGTAAAAGAGCGAAATTAAAATAATTCCTCCTGACATAACCCGTCCACGCTCATCCCACCTAACCTAACTAAACCCCACACACCTGACACCAGAATGTCGCGGGGCCGAGTTCCACGACATTGTGAGAGCATCTCGATTAGGATTACTAGAATAATAATCGTGGGATTCCGGTTCTGACTTCTTTTTATTTACAATGACATACAATTACACGCAGGAAGAACAAAAACTTGAACTTACTAAACTAAATAAAACTAATCGCCTGCTCCAACATTCAAGGGCTTAGGGCCCAAAAATATCCCCGTAGGACCCCATAAAAAAAACAAAATAATAAAACCCACCTACCTACTGCCCGTGGGCCGGAGACTGCCCAAGGGAGAGAGAACTGCAGCCACGGAAGTCACCACAGAGAATGACATCCACGCGGTCCAGCTCTCTCCCGCTTACCCAGCCTCCTTATTCGAGACCCAGAGCGGTCCCCAATAAAGCTGTCGTCCCAAAGCCCTGAACCCCGACCTGACCCTAAGAATCGGAGACTGCCCAAGGAGGAGAGAATTGCAGCCACGGAAGTCACTACAGAGAATATCATCCACGCGGTCCAATTCTCTCCCACTTACTCAGCCCCCTTATTCGAGACCCAGAGCGAAGTCACCATAAGAGATATCATCCAGCCCTGAATCCCGAACTCCCCTAAGAATCGGAGACTGCCCAAGGAGGAGAGAATTGCAGCCACGGAAGTCACTACAAAGAATATCATCCACGCGGTCCAATTCTCTCCCACTTACTCAGCCTCCTTATTCGAGACCCAGAGCGAAGTCACCATAAGAGATATCATCCAGCCCTGGATCCCGAACTGACCCCCCGATGCCAAAAACCGCACCTTATTTATACTCTGGGTGACCGCGTCCCCTGACCCACGTGACACCCCACGCTTAGCGACGGTTGAAACTGGAGCGTCTTCCAAGAAAACGCATGGTTTTCTTGGAAAAGCTAGCTTTTTCAAAAAGGGACGCCACGCTTTCTGAGAGCTGGGACGCGATCACCCGAAGGATCGCTACAACATCGACAAGGCGCGGTTAGGTGCACGCAGAAGGTGATGGAAATGGACTGACTGTAAGTGGTGAAGCTAACTCGTGTAAGCATAGAGAGGGAATTCATTATGAAGTGGGCGACTCTGAAACAAAACAGATTCACGGGATAGACGTGCATTGATATACTTCCGTAAGGGCTAGAGCTATTTCCGTATCTCCTATTATTTTGGGCAGGCACCCCGTATAAGAATAAGATTACAGCTCTGGTCTGAAAGAATTGAAGGGTGTCTGTCAAGACGTACATATGTTCAAAATTAGAGATTATATGTCCAATTTTTATTCATATATGATGGAAGAATTTCAGAATGAACTTGAGAGGAAGTGCTTTACTTTTTTTTACTTTACTTTATCAAATTAAATTTTCGGGTCTTTTAATAGAACCTCCCTCATTTTGTTTTCCCACAAAAATCTTCCACGGTTAAAAATTTTTATCGGTTTCATTTTACTTCCGCATGGACTTTTACAAAATGATTGATTTTTCTGATGCGACATGAAGCAGACTGCATTGCAAAATATATATGATTCAGTCTTCAAAGGGGTGGACGTGGATACTCTTGATACGATACCGAAAACTAACAACATGCGCGCTGAGTTTCACCGAAACGAATAATTTTGTCCTCTCACACAGATGCTCACTATATATTAATTATATTCACGATCCTCTTTCATTGACCCTTAAGATTTTTTTGCTTCGTATAACGAGATATCCTTCAAAAGAAATTCATCCTTCCGAAATTTTCGGCGAGCTTCCTCATCGAACATCCGACATCACTCACATAACGAAGCCAATCGGAGAAACGATTTCCGCTTCAACAAAAAAATAAGTCCAAATCGATACTCAAAATTCCCTCCTTCAGATTCTCCAATATCCAAGGTTCTCTCCCGCATCAATAACTTCCATCCGTCGTAATCACCATTCAAAATAGCCTGAAATGCGAGGGCACACCTCTCAACTTATTTATAATTCTCGATCATAAAGGAAAGCGAGGAAAATACTCGAATATCCCCACTCCAACGCAATGAAAGAGAAATAAATTCGAGTTTTGCACAAAAGGGCGCGTGTGAAAGAGATACGCTCGTGTGTCAATACCTTACTCACTCTCCTAGGAAGCAAATGCGTGTGTATGTGTAAAGGGGTTCGAGAGAGTCGAATCCTGTGGGAAGGAGGCATCCGACCGGAAGAGGCAGTGGATTGGGGCAAGGCAGCGGCTTACTTTGTCGGGTTCCCTTCACAAAAGGATTGAGGGGAAAATGGTGTGGGAGGATGCGATAGGGAGGAAGAGGTTAAAAAAAGGTCGAGGAAATGCGAAAAGGTGGAGAGGCGATAGAGGGAAGAGTGTCGTATAGGTGATCGGCGAGTAAGTCGCTCTTAAAAAAATAAAGAGGGTGAGAATCGGTAGAAAACCCCCTTAAAAGCAGGAGGATATTGAAGTGCATCGAGCAGAGATTCAAGCGGGGGAAAGAAGGTATCGTCCAGACTGCGTCTTAGGGGTCCATTGTTAAGGATCCTCGAATGGGTGCAACTTCCTCGGAGGGTGAAAAAGAGCCAGTTCCGTGCTCTCGCCCACCGAACCGGAAGTCAGGATGGAAAAAAAGATGGGAGGAAGATGGCGAGAATGGGTGAAATTGAGTGGGAGTGGACGTTCACGCACTGCACCTCCTTGGCGTCTCTCCCCTGGAGCAGCGAGGGCCCCGGTGTCAAAGGCCCACTCGCTCGCACAAATTGGATCTCGTGCTTCCTGGAGACGCAATTACCGACCCGAGTGGTGCTGTAACGAGAAGAGAGAATCCTCCCCCTTTTCAGCCGGATGCCACCTATGACTCCCGCAGCACCACTCGCGGCACCACTTCCTTCGTCTCGAGGACGACTCGAGACTCTCTTCTTCTCTTCCTTCCTTCTCATGACCTAACCTTCGTAGGAATCCCGTTCTCTTCCTCTGAGTTATACTTTTTGAATATCTATCGCTCTTTTGTTCCGTTCGCTCGCGGAGACAGGCATCCAGTGGAGCGTGAAATTATAGGTTGTGCGGGGGATGCTCCTCACAGTCGACGACCGTATTTTCGGAGGCCACTTCCCAGGTTTTCCAGGAAAGGTATATATTCGAGAGGAAGTTTGCTACTGAGCTTTACTCATTTGACGGATTCTTGATGCTTTATGAATGGGTAAGATTCAGAGGCTAAATTTGGAGCATCGTGAAAGGCCAAGTTTATCCTCGTAACCAAGAAATAATTTTGCCCTAAGAGGAAGAAATTTCTAATCGCATTTCTATTTGACATAAAAGTCTTATTACCCTGATGCTGCTTATGCGCCGATAGCCATGATACTTTTAATCAGAATAAAAGTTTTTATCGACACAATAAAAATCCTCCAAATTATCCCTAAATAACTGAACCACTTTTAAACTCTGATGAAGTTATTACGAGGGAGAAGTAACGAGGAGATAGAATTTAGCATGAAAATAAAGAAAGATATTTTATCTAAAAATCGAAAATTTTAAGTTTTGAAATGCATGTTCATCACAATATTTTCTTTATTGAAAAAGGCGCACTCTGGAGACTGATTAATGCTACAGGAGAGGCAAGAGTTTGCAAATCAGTCGTATTTCCAGTATGTTACGGTAGTATTTTCATGAAGACTCAGATGCTTTAATAATCATCACGTGTATGAAAAATTTTCATGGGAAAGAGTAAAATGACATGAGAGAATTTTCACCATAACTCTGAGAAATTAACAAGTAAAACTATTGATACACGTGGATATAAAGTTGGTATTACATAGATACCCTGTAAGTTGCCTACATTAATGAGTCAGGATGGCACGCGATAGAAAAGTCGCTTGAGCTAAATAAGGTTTTTTGTGTCTTAAATGAGCCTTTAGTACAATAATGTATCATAATATAGCAAAACCTCTTAAAAGATTGAATCCAAGGGTAGATTTTGGATACGCTCTCTATCACCATCAATCATCCCTGGGTGTACTTTCCCTTAGAATGTGATCGCCTAGATCAACGAATTCTCATTCCACGGCCACCTTCCTTCGTCCGGCGTACCCTCAACTTCCGCTCCACTTCAACGCACTCTCAACCAATCTTCCTCTCACTTTTCTCGTTCTCGCTTCCACGAGATGAACTCCATCTTTATTCCTCAGTTTGAGAAACTATTCTATGACAAGCATTGTTCAAAAACTTCCCCTGCTTCCCATCTTCTCAATTTGTGCTCCGATTCGCCACCCCAAACCTCTCAATTCTATTAGATTCCACCTCTGTATACTCTATCCTTCTATTCTGCCTTTCATCTTCCATTCGCCTCCTAGAAAGGGTCTTCTCAGAATTTTATATGCTCCCTTATTTTTCTTCAATTTCTTATTACTAATAATCATTCATTATTTCTTCTTTATTATACCTCTTACTTTTACTGTAATTTTTAAAATCAGATATAACTTCCAAATCAATAACAATTTCTATAAAAACCATATTCATATGGAAATATTTTCAAATTACCATTATCTGCGCAGATATTATCTGTTATTATACAGGGTGTCTGGTTGGATGAAATTTATCAGAAATAAAATATTTATATCTTGGAAATTATTTATTATACACATGTCCGGTATGCTCCATTTGAAAGGGATTTTCTCCAAGTTTTATTCCATATCCCAAAAAGATAGAACACTGCCTCACTTCAGCGTCATCGTTCGGAATCATCTGAATCACGAGATGCCTGGGAGATGGATCAGCCGAGGCGGGCCAATTGCTTGGCCTCTTCGAAAGATTTTCCCCTGGGATTATGTAAAGAACATCGTGCTCCAGAAGAAGATTAAAAACATTGAGCACCTTTAACACTCACATAATGGACGCTGTGGCTACGGTAACACCTGATATGGTTTAAACAATGTGGTACGAGATCGAATATCGCCTAGATGTTTCTCGTGCCACATTGAAATATATTAAATGAAAAATAATACTTTCAGAATTTTCCACTATAATGTTGAAAATTATACTCAAGATTTTCCTAAAACTGATTCAATATAATATAGAAACGAATTTGTTGATTAACTTTCTATGTTGAGAGTGAAATATGCAAGCAAGCAAGATAGATCAGTCAAAGCAAAGAACAAAAAAGTTCACCTATGTCATACAAAAGAATGCTGAAAGGATAATGGAAATATTCCACAGAGAATTCATGCAATTTAAAAGCATTCTCACTCCAAGTTCAAATTTGTTTAGACGGTAATATTTGTTGATGATTACCTGAGTTTAAGTGACGAACTATTCCAAAATTCCAACTTTAAGCCGCAATTTTATCCTTATAACTTGATAAGGAAAGCCTAGAAATACAATGAAATACAATAATTTTCATGCTTGTTAACCTTTAATCATTATATGGAAAAAGAGATTAAACAGATTAATCAATTTTCACCGAAGGTCTTAAGAATAAAATTAAATGGGAAATAAGTTTTTGCCAATTCCAAGAATGCGAAAATTACATTCACTCTACAGAAAGAACAATGAGAGTTGCTCATAGAAAATCTCGAAGTTCCAATCTCATTTGTTCTGCTACACAATAGTCGTAAGGATGCTTTTGTTGGAAGAGACTGACGAACTCTAAACTTTTAAGAACATAAAAATAAACAATCCCTGGCGCTTACTCTCTATTCTTCTCTTCCTCAGTCACCATTCTGATGCTTTTCCTCTCATAGAAGACTTCCAATTCCCTTTCCATTTTCCACAATGTGAATCGAAATTCAAAACCCAGAAATCTTCTCCCAACAACTCCAACAGTCCCTCCATTTATTCCTTTTTACGGAACCTTCTTTATTTTCGCATTTCCACCTATTTTCGCTGCTTACAAGTGCGCGTCCGCGCTGTCGATTCCCCAGAAATCCACGCGATTTACGGGATTAAATAGAAGATAAATTCTCATCTCGAAAAGAAACGTATACAAGGGGAAAGATTCTCTCCTTAAGAACGAATGATTTTCCATTAACAAAACAAGATGCGTTGTAACTCTTGCTAGTCTCCTTCGATGGCGTTGATTGTGTTGAGTGAAGTGTTGAAAGAAATTAAACGATAGGAAGAAATTGGCGCGCGGAAGGAGGATTATTCTGAGGGGAAGAACTGGATTTGAAAGTGGGAAGAATGGTGACATTTAATTTCTAAAAAAAGACAAAAAAAACACCGAAATAAAAGTTTCAGAAGGCGGCATTCAAGGGTTTTCAGACTGCTAAGAATACTACATTTTGCTTATTTTCAAGGCTGTTAATGCCGAAAAGTCAGAAAATTGTACTTTCCGACTACTTTCCTCAGTAAAAGTGAGTGTACCCTACGGCATTCGTAAATTAATGCCTCAAAAAACTTAGGGAATGCAAGGTGCTCATCAAAATAAGACATCTCGTTATTTATTAAAGAGAAGGTATCTTTGGTGAGATGAGAATAACTGAATATAATTTCTTCGAAAGTGAGGATATGCCAAATGTAAGAACAAGAAAAACATGGGGAGTTTGTTTTAGATTTTGTGTAGAGGGCGAGTGTAAGATATTGCAATATAATTTTTTTTAAATAAAGATAAAGAAAACCAATATTAAAACATATCACAGACCTAGAAGAACGCAAGATAATTCACGGATCAGTTTTTGTAGAAATGTGCTCTTGTGAAAATTACGAGTTGATGAAGTTTCTTGGATTTTAGTTCATTTTGGGAGAATAAAACTCTGAATTTTTTAATTTTAACATGATGTTTCTCAAATTATACGCCTGTTCAGTTAAGTTTATTCCGTAAAACTGAGATGATAAATAGAAAGTTTATTATAGTTTAAAAACTAATTTCGCGCATCATTCGCAGTACCTCTCACTCGTCGGTGGAAAACAAATTTAGGTTTGCAGAGGACGAGAAATTCAAAGAAACCAAAGCCTAAATCATAAATAAATCACTCCGATATTTTGATATATAAGTGAAATTCATTGGTGCTTATCAACCGAAAATAAGGATATTTTGGCACCTGTTTCAAGATTGAGAATATAGTAATTATCATAAAATAAATCTTTAGACATGATTAATACATTACACCCCTATGATTAGAGAGATAAACGCAAAGAAACTTAAAGCTAATACATACGAGTTTATTTAAGAAATCTTAGGTTAAGGTTACAAATACGGGAATGTTAATGGAAGATATTTCACATGAGTAGGCATTGAAGGAGATACAGAAGACACGAAAGTGGGGAGATGCAAGCATCTTGAATGAATGGGATGGAGGTGAAACGTCCGTAGTGCTGGAGACATCATTACGATCAAGTACTCTCAAGAGCAACGGTTTCTAAATGGAAGCGATGATAAAAATTCGAAACTGAAAAGAGGAGAATTTCAGACCCGCTCCTGAGAAAATTTCTCATTTTCCATAACGAAATTTTGGATTGGAATCAATACCTTCTTCATTCCAAAGACGTGCTCAATGGGTTTTTAAAGAAGAGGATGAATGTTAAAAGATCTTAAAGTAAGAGTTTAAAGAAACCAAGATGAAAACGAGGGTAGAAAATGAAATTAATGGAGATAGCTAGCCTAATGTGACAAACTGACCGTAACATACACCGATATATATTGAGATGATTCAAGATAATGAGGGTTTGTATTCTACCAATTTCATGATGGAATTTGACATTTTCTTTAGGTGTCCAACGCTTCTCATTCCTTGAATCCACTCCATGTTTGTTGATTTATAGAGGAATAGGAAATCAGATGAGCTCTCAATACCTTTTATTAGAGTATGTAAAGGTAACTGTTCGTTACTCAGAGAAGATTTCCTAGGGAAATCAGCTAACAAGCTTTCTGCTAGTTAAAATGTGAGCTTTCCAAATTATACTATGATCATTTTCAAAATTTGTATGAAGAGGATTTGGAAGGTAAAATAAGTTTAATTGATAGCCAAGTTTCCGCAACAAGGTCGGTACTTCGAAAAACTATAACACTGCTCATTTTACACATATGCCATTCCACTCATCTGCACCTTACTACAATAAGCAATGTCAATTTGAGCAGCAACTACAATAAGTTGTAAAAAAGAGTAAATATTTCTAATAAGTAATTTTACACTTTTACGTTTTTTGTGCATGGGAAAGGCAGGTCATTCATAATCGGGAAGGGTATGAATTATAAGATAAGGATGCAATTATATTCGAGACTGAGAAAGATAAGTGTTGTGGGGCTTATTCTGGTATTACAAGGAGTAGCCAAAGTGCGTAACTACTAGAATTGTTAGTATATATGCCTCTATAAAAGCATACCTCACAGCAGTCGATAGAACTAAGACAGAATTAAAAAAATAATATCTATATAAGTTTAAAATTCTCAGTTAGAAGTGAGGTGTTGTGAGTTTCCATCGTGTAGAATAAAGAGAGGCGAAGTACAACTTACGAATGAAACTCATCATCGATTAATCGAGGAAACCTTGTCACGTAAATTCTTTTCAGAAAATTCTTTTTTATGGATAGAGTACAACGACTCTCTTTATTCTATTGCAGACTTAGTTACTATTAATATCAGAGTATACTTTATTACTTACGATTCTGATATCATAAAATCTCGAACTCTAGGATTGATGCATAAACAACTCTGGCTTACCTGAAAAAGAAGAAATACAGTTTTTAAATATGAATACATATAGTGTTTCATTTCATTTATAGCAATTAAATTAGTCAAGTAATCACGATAATTAACATTAAGGAAATTTCTAGAGTAAAGATAGAGAAACGTACAAACTACTCTGACGAAACTGTGTAATATTGTAATGAAGATAATTTTTCATTCTTATGCTAATAACGTTTATTCTGATCCAGATTGAGGAAGAACAACTTAGAAGACAACAACTATTAATACAGAAAATCTATCCCATTGGTGGGATTATAAATATATTAAGGATACAAGATTTTAAGGAAATACACGGTACTTGGTTTTCTTTTCGGTGTAGGTGACCAAAGTGTAAGTAACTTTCTGACTTTCGTAAATATCTTCCTCAATAGATAAGTAAATCAAGAAAAAAGAAGGTATGTTTAACGATAATGCTTCTTAAAAATGTCTACCCAGTCGTCATTTTATACAAAAATTAATCATAAATCATTGATCGAACAAAGAAGAAAACTTTTCTATATAGATCTAGGTAAGACGTCTTCCTACATTGGACGGAATCAAGTGCCTTTTTGTAATGACCATACAATGAAAACAAGTCAATTTCAACTTGCAAATCGCAAATTTCAAGGACATTTAAAGTGATACATATTTCTCACGAACAATCATGAAATTTAAACCGATATATGAATAATATTTTAAGAAGACGTTAAATCATGTTAACATACGTTTCATTTTAAGAAAATCTGATATCACTTAAGTTGTCATGTAAGATATGAGAGGAGAGAAGTTATAGGAGAATAGAAATGTTAATCAAAAATTGGCAAAATATCCCGATGCCAATCAATTCTTCCAAAAGGATAAAGCGACAAAAAATTAAAAATTACCAGCAGCTAGAGGGCTGGCATCCATGATTTACCGGCTTATAAAATGCTTTCTTAAGAGCATCTTTACCGTCTCATATCTCATTATTTTCATCCCTCTCTCCTCTTCAGACCTTGGTTATAAAAAATAATTTGAGTTCTGACGTAAATACTGCTTTTTTTCTTTGATTTCAATTGTTTGCCCACTCCATCTCCGGAAAAAATAAATAAAACTCAGAAAAAAGCTTATGGCAGATTGAAAAAGAAAATATCGTACATCGAAAGCGAGCAATACTGCCTCTTGTTTCGCGAACAGAATCGGATACGGTTTTCGCTTCGCTGGACTCTGTTCATCGAGACAGCCAAAAGTCATCCCCTCTCTATCGCCCGCTGCGATTTTTTTTCAGTCCATTCGAAGCAATTTATGAAATCATGACAGAAAAGAGGATGGGGAGAGGGAAAATCCAATCAAAAGACTGGTATCGAGCGGTGAAGAGTGGCAATGCATAGGCATGGAAAGTGGAAAGCAAAATGAGATTCACGGGAATGAGAATGAGAAAATGAAGACGGAACGATAAATACGTGACAAAGAAGGGATACATACGTAAATGAAGAAGAGAATAACGTACGAGGGCCTAGGGACATGAGGATAAATTATTGGGATAGAGAACGGGAATTAGAAAGATTATTTGGGATATAGTGAGAGATAGAAACGACGAGATCAATGGCTCCATTCATCTGAACTATTTGCATAGATAACTGTTGTTGTGAGAAAAGTACTTGAAATATTGATGAAGATGGATGCATGAATTGAAAACAAAGGGACAACAAAAGAATAAGACCAATGATCTCTCAAAAAAATCACATATCGTAGCGATGATGGTTGAATTACATGCGCTAACAAAGTTAATAAACATAGAGTTCTTAAATTTTGCATACTTTCGCATTTTAAGGTAAATGAATTGCTATAAACCCCAGAAACAGGTCTAAAACCAATTAACGTACGTTAAATGGTTTTAGACAGTCAATCGCCATACCTTCCTCGAGCAAATGAAACTAGAATCTATCAAAGAAGATGAATATTCCTCATCATGGAATCTAAATTCAAAATTCATTATAAATAAATTACAGGAGATTTCACCTCTCATTGCCTCTATTGATGCTACTATACGTTTCAAGAGTTTCAGTAGCTGTTTTGAGAGTAAAACAGAAAATTGATTTCCAGTCAGTCTTAATTACCAGAAAAAGACAAGATATCTCTCTTACATTTGTCGGAAAGAGGGGAAGAGTAAAGATGAGCATTTCTCATTAGCCTACTCTTTGCTATTAAACGATTTAACCCATTTTATCCATCAACTGCGATAAGTCTTACTACTAAAACTCTCAACTCTAGACTTCTATTCAATAACATTCTCCCGCTTTAAAATTACATTAGAAAATACCAACAGGATATTTACTGAGTAAACAATGCACAGAAATATCTGAAGAACTGTAACTAGCAAGTTATTTGCAATCAAATTGCTATCTAAACCTTTTTGGAGCTATGACAAACATGCCTAGTCAGAAAGGTATACGAGAAGGAGAAATCAACAAAAGGGAGAAAAGCTGTTACAGCAAAGAGTTGATGGAAAACGCCAAAAATGATGACCATGTAGGATTGCAGAGATTAATGGAGTGATTGACAGCTAGGGAGCCTGTGATAAAAGCAACAGGGGTCTGAAGCAAAAGTCTTTGGATTGGTAATCGTTGATGACATTCACATCTGCGATGGGAACTCTAACGGAAAGAAAAAAATCAAGAGGAAATACAGAATTGAGATTGCAGAGAAATCACCCGGAAGTTGAGGAAGAGATTGGATAGCGATGAATTGCTAAGTTTCGATTAATGCCCTTCAAAGAATTGAAATTACAAGCAACCCTTTCCTCTCATGCGAAAGCTACCGAAGGAAATAACGAATGGAAATTGGAGCTTACCATGTTACGTGGCCTCTGTATGCAACACGTCGCTTCTCATCCGAAAGCAGAAACTGACTGAGGCGCAGATGACGCAAGGGAAATGGAAAATATAGCAATGGGATTCCTGTGGACACATGCGTGACTCTTCGGTCAAGCACATGCGGCACTTGTGCGACTAATCCACTACAATTCCTTATCGCATAAATAGGAGCAATGTGCCTCCTGCGTGTGCCCAAGAGGGCTTCCTTCCCTCTCAGTGTGCGAAACCCAACTGGGACGGACCAATTATTACATCTTCCCACACTGATCTCAAACAATATGATGAACTTAAACATTAGGGTTTTTCATCTGTGCGTTCGTAATTACTTTAAATTCAACACAGAATTATGACATGTTCAACAGGCTTTTGCAATCCCCATATAAAACTGTTTAAAAGCACTATAATCCCCCTTGTTTCTAACAGACTCACGTTATTTCCTCTCATTTTTATGTTCTAAAGCTAGCTAGCTATTTTCAGTTCTCTAATGCATACCTAAATTATTTGATTAACAAATAGATATAACCCTTTCATAGGATTGACATTATACATTCTATAGATAAATCGGAGGAATTAATGATATGTCCCAAATTGATGCAAAATAGTTAAATACCTTTCAAATATAATTTTTATGCGCAATTTGAAGCAATTGCGTGGAAATAACAATACGCTTTTCTTAGAGGCTCAGTAATGCCCATCGTGATCAAATAAAACCATTCATTTCAGTTAATCACATCATGCTAAGTGTACTGAACTTTAAGACTCCATTTGTCTACCCCGAATTCGAAGTTAGAGTGTCTCTGTATCTTTTCCGAGAGTTAACGAATTTAACGTGCTTGACAGTCACAAACAGCGTATTATTAATAACACCGGGAGTACTTTAAATTATATATTACATACCATTTATTACAATTGAACTTAATCTATATAAAAATAAATTATCCCATTCAGTTTTCCTCAAAGAATTTAGGTTTAAAATAGTTACCTTAAGACAATATATCGAAGCGAAAACGCATTTCTCGTTAAATTTTCATCCCGCTATGATGTCAGATCGGGATTTCGGAAATCGGAGAATACTATCAACTTACTCGTTCACGTCACTGATTATATTTTAATTTCCTCTGAGTTCAACCAAGGAAACCAAAGGAATCATTTCTGCGTATATTGCGTCTGAAAGAAGCAAGATGCTTTATACGAGGTAAGAGCTCAAGAAAGTCTACCAAACTGAACTCTGTATCAGAGACTTATCTTATTCTAAGAATCTACTGAATGAGTTTGCTTCTTGGAATTAATTTTTTGTGAAATAACTTCCTCGAATGTTAAAAAGACGCAATAGACAATTTTAATCTCATAACCTTTTAGGGGTTTCCTTTTAGGAAGGAGTTTCCTTTTGTTCTAGATATCTAGAGTAAATATCTTTATGTTCCCAAAAATAGGAAATTCCAAAACTGAAAAGGACATTCATATCATCATGGGAAATATAGAAATAATCCATCAATTGTGCCCCTTCCAAATCTTACATGACTTCTATATTGAAGATTAAATTATCTTCGGTGGTTATACTTTTTTGCGTTTTCTTATAATACTTCATATACAAGTATATATAAACTACAATATTTACTCTCATAGATATCAATTCTCCGATGCACTTATTTTATTTTCAAAAGGAGAGGAAGGGCCCTTCCTAAATATTCCTAAATTATCGATTTTCAATTATTTTCACTTCCCTGGATCTATTATGAATTTGTAACTTCTTAAGGGAGCCGCTATCTTATAGCTGGATGAATGGACTGGTTGGTTCTATCGCATGCAGAAATAAATTTTCATAATAAGAGAAAAATGTCATCCTCAGAATTTACTAAAGGAAGAAGCGAAGTTTCGATAACACGTTTCAGGTTTGTACTCGGGACAAAATTCGAGAAAAGAGGAATCGTTCGGAAAGTGAATAGCTTTCCTCCGTCAATTTGAAATAGACACCGATTGAAATCTGAACAAATAGAAAGCGGCATTTTGAATTCGATTCCACTCTTGCCTTTGGTTCCCTTTTTATCAGCATCCATCTCTTTTTCCGCCCGAATGACAAGCAGGTGCTCGTATGAGTGCTTTGACAGGGACATCATAGCCATCACACATTCGTACACGCAAGGAAAACATGAGAAGGCTGGAATGGAAACGTCTGTTGAAAGACGCCGCTGAATACTGGGGTCGCATTTTGATTTCCAAAAGGGCGAACCCTTCATCTTCGACCTGCACACACATCCTTTACGTGAGGCCATCGAGATCCTTAAAAGCCTCCCACATCGGAAGTTACGGAGACAGGACGGATATCCCTTTCATTTCCGGTGTTGCCCATCAAATGGAAGAAGATGGAGTGGGTGCCAAAACATTTCCTCGCGTCGCGAGCCTTAAAACTTGCAACGTGTGCAAACATATTCCCACTCTATGCCACCAAACCGTGGAGATAGCAATAAAATCCGATTGCGGTAGTTCTGCTTTGAGAGTCAGCGGAAGGAGGAACCACGCCCAAAGCGGATGTTTTCCGAGGAAAGCACTCTCCAAACGATGAGAAAAGGAAATTATGAGACTTGGAAAAGCGCTCGAATTAAAATAGCCCACATTCGCGCAAAACGAGAGATTAAGTTGTTCTTATCTCATGTAGATAAGAGGAGTCTCTTGAGTCGATCACGTCAACTTCACAATTCTAATAATAATAATTGGAAGATCCAAAAATTAATACATAAGATGAATCTTGCATCAATGTAACGTCTTCAGTTCAACTCAGCAAACTTCAGTAAACCGATATTCTACATCACTGTGAAGTAAATCCGGAATGCGATCAGTAATTGATCGTATTCCGGAATCTAAAGGATCTAATTCCGGAATTGCTAACGGCTTATACATCTTTATTTAATCAAAAACAAAAACTATATCTACGAGAGCTTTTCCTCTTTATAAGCAATCATATTTTGAAGCTGCCTAGCCTTCAAATTATTCCAGATTGCCAAGTATGACTTCCAATCATTGCAATTCGCTAGTTTCAACCAATATTCGGTCCAGTGAACTTGAAAATGAAATCGAAGGGCATTGCATGAAAATCTTGCCCCATAATTGCGGAGTGCAATTAAATGTACTCACTTTGTCTCTGTGAACGAATGTGTGTGGACAGCTCTGACAATCATAGTTATGAGCGAAGGTCTAATTAATCTACTGTATCATTAAAATACAAAATTTAGTATCTTTAGAACATAAATGAATACCTCTATGCTTATTTAAGACCATTTATATATTGGCTCTGTCAGTACGAATCGAATTTCATATAAAGGAATGCACCAATAAACTTGAAAGATTTATTACAGTGTTATGAGGCGTTCGAGAGGTTTACATTTGATTACGTCTATGATGGGATTTAATAAAATAGCGTTATTTCGCCCACTGAAAACTTACTTTGGATGAAAATTACTGTGTACCTATGAATGTGTGCTGGTACTATGATATTTTTTGTATCTTTTCATAGAAATAGATATCTGTTTACTGACCTGTTTAATCTGAATCACTTGGAAACGAAAATGAGCTTTTCTAAAGAATTAATGAAAATGGATAATGCTGTGGCTACGATAATACTTGAAAATAGGCTTTACGTACATTCTCATAACTTATTATGTCATATTATTCCATACTTCGAACATTTGGTATGAATACAACGTATCGATGCAGAAACACGCATTGAACTCATAGCTGTATAAAATATCTACTTTAAATGAGAAATATATGATTTAATAATTTAGTATAGAATACATTCAAGGTTTAGAAATTATTGAACTGTTCAGTACCAATAATAAATCATTGCGATGGCGTTTTTGGAATAGCAAAAAGCTGCAATACACGCAATGTGGCTGGAATAGGAAGAGCTGTGGAACGCAGCAAAGCATTGCGATGCATAGAAAATCAGTGTTGGAGCACGTATCCTCTTTGCCATTGAGTTTTCAAAAATTGAAAACGAAGCGCAGGGAAAATGTGCAGTCAGATGTGCGAAGCATGTGAAGCCTTTGAGTTTCTAGTCTATCTGTGGATGTGGAAAAACATTGCTATGGCAGCGTATGCAGATCAAAATCCACGGATAAAAAGAGCTACATCAAAGATAATTTCGCTCGGAGATGACCTTACATTTTAAAGCATAGCGCATTTGACTCCACGCTCTAGATATTGCCGTAACAACTGTAAAACTGAAGTTTTGGCATCAAGCATTGAAATTTCTATCCGTCTTTAATAGTAGCGATCATTCAAATTGTAACGTAGGGGAATCGGGATACCTGATTTACTTCTAATGAATATATATCCATATATATGAATTATGAATACTCTCTTCCAATCCAATATTACTAAATAAGGTAAAAACCCGACCAAATATCCCCCCTTAATTCGCACTTTTCTCTTAAATAAACACAATAAAATGAAATCTAGGTCCTGAGACGTTTCCTTGTGGAAAACCATTGAATGAGGAAGAGAAATACAGTAAAATTATTGCACAAGACGCTAAAATAGCCGATTTTACGGAGATTTTCCCCGTTCCCAGACGCTCTGCAACCCGCCATATTTATTCACCTACCTCATTTAATACACTAAAATTGCTAATATTATCTCTATAGCCGTCCCGCTCTCACCTTTCTGATACCGCCATATTTTTAGAGGGGTACCTTTTGACTCTCTCGTATTCAATAATTATTTATATGACAAATCAGTTTGGCAGTATATGATGTGCTCTTGTGCGTAATGTAGGAGAGATTGACGGCTCTGTGACGGCCTCTTCTCAATTATGTTAAACAATTCGATATTCATGTTCAGCTGTGTATTGCGTAAAAATTAACTGCATATTAAAAGGGAAATGACGAATATATAGTTACAAAGGAAGGAACTCTCTTTTACTGAAAAGCTGACCATTCTTCAAAAATATGACGAAAAAGCACCGTTTGTTGCACATAAATATTTGTAGACTCTCTTGATAGCCCGTAACTTTGGTGCGAAACCAAGTCATGGATAATTCCTTTTCGTTTCAAAAAATAAAGCTATTATTTACAAAGTTAAAAATCCAAAAAATACTTCCATGTTTTTTCCAACGCGGAAGAAAGGAAAATTTGTAATATCTCTCTAAAATTCTATCCCGCTTATATAAATAACGCTGTTCTCTCTCTGTTTCCTAAAAATTATTTTGAGTAGGTTTTAATATACATATTTTTCAATTACATACTCTATCGCTTTACCATAATTTAAGATTTGAAAGGATCAGATGAAATAAGGGGATACAAAAGCTAAACAAATTTTTAGGAAAAACTGACTCACTCTTCACTTAAAGAAATATCTCACAATTATGGTCGCAGTAATGTAACGCGGGGAAATTCTTCGTGGTTTCGAGACCTCTTGATTTTTGTTTAAAGCAAGTCGTATTTCTAAGAGATCGACTCGCTTAAAGTGGGAAAGAATAACGGAGAAGACCGCGCATAAAACTGTACTACACCTCGGTTCGATGCTCACTCAAGTGTGAGGAGACCCTTCCTCTCTTATTTAAGGTTTTTGCAAAATAATCCCTGGTCTTCCTTCTGTAATCACTCCAAGAAGAGTTTGCAGAGAATAACGCGTAGAAATAGACTAAGATTTCTGAGAAAACACAAGGAAAGAGAAAAGCAAAGATAAGTTTAAATGGAAAGGGATCCCCTTTCTCCCTACTTTGTTTTCACCCCCAGATCCTTTCATTTCCTCCACCTAAACGCTCACAACTCCTTTCAGAACGTACACTTTTTCTTCTCTCTTACAGTTTTCCGCCGCTTCTTTGTATAAAAATTGAGGTCGATGCCCTCTAACGTCCGTGTAAACGGTGTTTCTGAAGGAAACGAGGTACCTGTAGTTGTCCATTTTGATTACTGTCACTTTTCGAGCGTTTCATTCGTTAGCTCTATTTCCTAGGATCTCCCGTTCCACCTTATGCAGACCAATCTGAGAGGTATAGAGCCGCGAGGCATGGCAATTGAGCGAAAATACAGCATTCGAAGGTAGAAATTGGGAAGCTTAATTGGATCCACGATGTGGAAGCAGGAAAAAAAGCTTCCAAAAACATTCGAAATTGTTATTTCTACGTGGTTACAGCGGGAATTAAAGTTCGTTTTTGTCCATTATTTGCTTATCGGGTGATAGGTGTTCCCAGTTGAAATGGGTTTAATGGATGAGTAACCATAATTAACCCGGAGAAATCATTCATTTTGTGGCCATTCTCCCGCGGCGATTTTAATTATACGTATATAGCAACCGAGAGCCAAACATTGATATCTCAACAGGATATAAAACGTAGTTTAATACGCTTATTACTTCAATTACAGTTGAAACACCAAGGAATATTCCGTATACAGGGAAATTGAACTTCGCACTCGAAATTCTTGATGTTGCAAGTCTAACACCATTTACAGCACGGGAAGAAAATACCATTAATATTAGGATGGAGTCATTTTGCAAGTTTATAATTGCATTTTAAAATGTCTCATCCTTCGTATCCTTGAAAAGTGAACTTCTTAAACGGCTTCTTCTTCATATTAGATGAGATTGAGTTTATCCGGAATAATGAGGATACCTAATTATAATAGAAATGTTTGCCAACATTGACTCGTAGGATTGGTTGGGATGGAACTCTGATCCGAACTTTTGTAGGAAATCGTATTAAGTTATTTTTATGATGCGGTATACTTTTCCCCGTTTCAGTCAATTTTCGCTGCTTCGAAAGAAATTTCCTCTGAATTCGAGTAGTATATTATAAAAAATCCTTTGTGGAAATAGTTTTCTAAGAATCTCAACCTTTTTGCATGAAAGTTTAATCGTAAATGCAAAAAATGATGACAAGATAAAACATAAAATTCAGAGAAAACTACATCTGGAGAGAGGGAGAACAAAAGAAATAAAGAAATGATAAGAAACGTACGTGAAAAGAGTAGATCAAAGTGAAGAGAGAGAGAGGTTACGGTAAGTAGCTGAATGAGCGAAGGAATATGTGTAAGGAGTCTCTGAAAGGAGACAAATGGAAAGAAAAGGGAAGGTGTTGAAGACTAAGAGATGAAATATTCATAGCCATCAGCAAGGCTTCTCAATAGCCTCCATCTTAGTTCTTACATTCCTTGCCACGCCCAGTCGCACTTATACAGCACTCCGTCAATCATAAGGTTTCATAGGGTCTCCTTTATGCTACCTTTCTCTTTAGTCTCTCTCTTTTCCTCTCCTCTTAGTCTATATTCCTCCATTGTATGCGAATGCGTGTGAATGATAACTTGCCTAAAATAAGGCTCTCTCATACTGATGTTTTAACTGTACCTTATAAGGGTGCTGAAGACTTAAATGGATTGTGAAAAAATTATTGTGAATGTTATAAGATTGTGAATGTTATAAGAAGTAGAAAATTTTGCTCTCCTCATTGATAATTTGTTCAAATTTTGATTAATTTCAATTCCTTATAATTCATAGTAAATTAACAACAAAAATGACGTAATATGTTAATATTCAGATGAGACTAAGGATTTTTGTAGCAAGGGCGAAACCAAGTGACAAATCTTCGTTACTATCAATCAGATCAAAGATATTTATGTTTAAGAAGGGATTTCTTTTAATCTAGCATATCCTTCCATTTCAAGACTCCTTTATTTAACTAAAACACAAATTAAATGAACCAATTTTATTTTGAGCAAAAAGTAAGATGAAAAAATAACTTTTGGTAAATTACCCTTAGAAAAAGGATATCACAAGCATTTGTTTCCTGAGGGAGAGATTTAAAAACTAATTTATAACCCTATAAAAGGTGGAAAAGGATGACTTTGTAACCTGAAATCAGAAAATCAGAAAGGGAAAATGTTACGACTACCATTGTGACGATAAGTCCAACTCGTCAAAACAAAAGGAGAATCTTCTTGCGGTACATTCGGAACGATGGCCACCGCAACCACCTGGGCGAAGTCATTTCCATACTAATTTGTGTATAAGTTTGCTATTTTATACAAGCGCCTCTTGTCAGAAGGTAAGAAGGTGAACCGAGGATTAGCTGCGGTCTCTTCCTTTCCGACCGTTATAGGAGTCGGGCCAGAGATTGATGTTAAAAGCCTACGAAAGTAAGGTTGGGAGAGATGAAGCAGGCGCTTAAAAGAGAGGGACGGTGTATTGCTTTCATAAAAGAATGGATGGGGAAAGAGCGAGAAAGAGGCGAAGGTGGAAAAGGGAAAGGGACGCAACTCCCTTTTGTGAAAACTTTTCGTGGAAAACGTCGGAAGAGATTATGTAAGTGAAGATGATTATAACTTCCCATCATCATGGTTCCCCTTATTTCCTTCCCTGCTTCTTATCTCCCCTCCTTTCCCTCAGGCTCCTCCCTCCCGTCCCCCTGATCGAACCCTGAAATCCTCATACCCTGAGTAGAATTCCTCCCTCCGACCGCATCCCCATTCCTTCAGTTTGGAAACCTCTTCTCCCACACATCAATCCCCTTTTTCAATGCCTCCTTCCCTTTCTCCACTTCCCTTGTGTTTACTGGCAGGATTAAGCGTCGTCAAATGGGTGGAAGCGCTGCGTGGGAGAGTGAAAGGAAGAGCAGAGAATCGAATTGAGAGTTTTGAGGTGGAGAGCCGGAGGGAGGATCGTCTCTTGGATGAAAGAAAGAGAGGCAGTTTTAATTCGAGAAAATATGAAAATGATAAACAAAGCTCGAGGGAGGATGCTTATTCCCCTTCTCTTTCCATATTTTCTTCTCGCATTTCCTTTCCGCCATTTCCCTTTCAATCGAGCCCTGATTTACTCCCTCGCTAAATAGCTGAACTCGTGGGAAAACATCTATTGGATTTCGACAATTTCCTTCCTTCATCGGATAAATAGATACTGATTCTCGTGAAACGCTGCATTGGTGTCTTGAGAAGGAGCCAAGTGTTTTCGTTCCATTAAAATGTCTCCTTTGATATTCCGTTTCATTAAGATAATTTAAAGGCGTCGCATGGGGCCTCCGAAACACTCCTTTCATCTGTTTTCGGTATTTAAGCAAACGAATCGGGATTTCCGTTCCCTTATCTTCGACTGATAAAAGACGCTGGAATAGAATTCTGATTGAGTTAGAATATGTTACCGATGTTCATGCATGAATGCAATGGCATTCAGAAATACCAGCTTCTTTATAACTACGAGATGTGATATTCAGAATACATGCAGTATTAATCTATATTAAAATATAACAGGTCGGATGGTAAGGCAATTAAAAGGGTCGATTCTTATTTAATAACTCAAACACTGAATTTCATCTGTATTTAGGTAATTCTCAACTAAGGTTGAATAGTAAACGTGCCCTAATTTATTAATAATCTTCTTGCCAAAAAAGGTTGAAATATTTAATAAGTTAGTGGCATAAATTCGTGAGACGCGTCTTTGAAACTGGATTTCATTATATGCCAACTTACTGGAAGAAAGACTGAGCCTTGTCAACCTATCGCTACTCGATTAGTATATAAAATTTCGTAAAAATCGTAATATTATTTTAGCCTAGAAAAATATACAGAAAGTTAGATGATACATTGTGGTGAATCCTGTAATTAAATAAAGTGATAAACATCGATATCAATTCTAGTGGAGACTTTAACAAGTGGTTAAATATTTGAATTAAAACAACTTTTCCAATAGATAAAAATGCTCAAGTAAGGGAAAATGATGAAACACTAAGATAAGGAAATAATTTTGCGTATACTGGGTTCAATAATCACCCGCTACATCATTAACTTCCTCATAGTATTTAGACGTACTGAGATCAGCCTTATCATCGGCTAGAAAACTAATTCTGTTGTATACATTTGAGATTTCTCGTTTTCCTCCAAGTCAAAAAATAGCTCATGCCCATTCCTCCATCGAGAACTCGGACATTTTCCTCAATTGTCGTTAATTTCCGGGAGAAAAAGAAGTCCCAAATCCCAAACATAGATGGCAAGAATGAGGTTGGGGAGCCAGAGTTGCCATTCAACTTAATCTTTCATGGATTTAACCTACTTTTTCTTCGTCTCTTACGACGTGAAGCAACCATTCGCCCGACAGTTCATAGCAATCTTCTTTCACTTGGTGGCTATTCTTTTCCATCTCCTACCAACACCACCCAAAGGCTTTTCTCACTCCCTCACTCTGCCCACAATTCCATTTTACCAGTTTCCCTCAGCTTCGCTACCTAAGCCGCGCGCGCTTCATAACAAAGGCACTGTCAATGGATTTCACGGCGATGTTGATTATGATGACGACTACGAATCCGCACCTTTTGTTCCCCGAGAATCTTAGTGCGGACCTGTGCAGTCGTGACGGCGGCTTCGTCGACGACGGAGAAAATTCTTCTTCTTCCATTTGACCTCACGACACGATCCTCAAAAATCCTTCCACTGGTGCACACACAAACACACGTCGATTCCATCTCGCTTCCTTCCCTTCTTTAACTTTAAGCTCGGATTTGCTGCTCGCACAAGTCCACATTTTTAGGCTTATTTTTCAACGTTTTCATCGGTTTCTATAGAGAATTTTTGAAGTTGCCCGTAAGGCTGCGATGGGAGGTAGAGTTTTCTTACTAGTATAGTCCATAGCTTTTGTAACAGTTCTAAGAAATTGGTGTTGCTTTCATGATTAAATTAGAATTAAATGAAATCCTTCACTTCACAAATAGCTCATTCTCATAACAAAGCGTACTTATTATAAACCATAAAAGAGCTTAAGTGTGATAATATTAAGAAACAATTCATCTATGAAGAGAATTTTTGGCATAATTAAAGAAGGGTGGGAGAGTGGGAGAAATATAGCAATTAGATGTCACAGGTGCAAGAATCACTTGAGGACATACTAATAGATTATTCTCTTTAAAAAGGACAAAACATCTTTTTTGGGCATCCTTAACGGTGAAGTCCTCAGCTAGTGCATAGTATAGTATAGCTAATGGTTAATCTGTTCCTGTGAGAATGCAATGTATAGAAAAACCCTTCAGTAAAATAATTAATTATGGAGTCCCAAGAAGAGTTACTGGCGTCAGCAGATTAGTAGAAAGCCGTAGTATAAGTAGTATACAATATAATTTCCGCGAGATATACATAAAATATTTACAGAAACAAAAGCTATATTGAAAATTTGCCACTTATAGCAGATTGATTTATTATCACAATAGAATTTAATAATTTAACTTTAATTACAACAATAATAGCTAACTTTGGAATGACCGGGTTTTTAATTGTAGAAGGATTTCACCGTACAATACATCTCAAGCACCGACTGATATGTAAGTTTACTCATTTTGCAAAGATCCCAAAATATAATAAATTACCAAAATAATAATATTTCATATACTAAATCACCAACGTTTCAAACTCCCAGATTTGGAAAAATCGACAGCTAGAGATAAATTGACATTTTGATTTATTGATACTCTAGAAGTTCCCATAGTTCTAGAATTAAATAAATGGCAAATTGGTTGGTAGGCTGAGATGTACTTAGAGTGAATAGAGTAGAATTTTTCTATTTCTCTTGAGCCTGGTTAGAACGATGAGGCTCACGAGAGATACTGCTGAATAACCGGAAACTACCTGGTCAGAAAAATTTTCTTACCTTGGCGTAGGTTGACGAGCTATTTTCTGCTCAAATAACTAAGAAGGTTCGCCTAGAGAATTTCAGACCGTATAAGATGCGCCGGTGTATTTGAAATGAGAAGAGATTGACCCTGTATAATCCCGCCCCTAAGTGAGCCCCGCAGAGAATTCCCTCCTATCCCCAGGATGACTCATGTCCAACAGTCCTCATCCGCCTCTGGTTCCTCGGGTAGATTTCCTCCTGGAGTATGCGACGAAGGCCCTTTTAAGCCGTTAGAAGGAGGTTGTTGAGGTAGACGGTGTGCATAGCGATAGCCCACTCCCGGATTGGACATTCCCTGACCATGTTAAGGCTCTCACAGGACCCACTCACCCACCATCTTCCTTACTTAGTTGCTTCAAATCTCTCATTCAATTTGTCCCTCCGGAATAATCAACTCGCCTAGAATATAAGGTCGAGGGATATTCTCTTGGGAACTCATTCTATCGTAAACTACTTTTAAATGTGTTTCTCTAGCGCAAGAGGCGAAAAAGCACCAGTTTCCTTCAGTGCAAAATAAAAGAAAAAAAAAGTGTTTCTCCACGGAACTATCTATGGATAACTATAATCCCCTTTATTATTCTTACTCAACCGATTCGAGGGAAGTTTTACGCAAACACAACTAACTTGGTTTAACGCCGAAGAAAATGGGTAAACATTTTTATAGCCCATTCCACGCGTCTCTAAGGTCTCGTAATTTCAAATGAGAATATTAAAGAGGATTCCGGAAACTTTTCTCTCGCGGAATACGACAATGCCACCGCAGAGCTACGCTTCAACGCTGGGGTTCAATCTCGCCCATTACATAGCCTAAAGAATTCTAATCCCGAAACCTCTTAAATTAAGTACAAAGAACAACATATTTCCCCTCATTTCCGCATAATTAAGAATTCATCTTCCCGCGTCAAGGCTGGGGATGGAGATACTTTAAAGACAATATTTCCTCCTTTCTTTGCAAATTTTGGAATTTGGTCGGAAGAAAGCTTCAAACGTTTAGCCGCCTTTGCGTCTCTAATCTTGGTTCCCTCATGCCTCTGAGCTTAACGCGTTAAGCATTCTGGCATGAACAATACCTTTGCCATCCACATAAGGAGTCATCTTCAATGCTTCCTCGACAAAGATTTCCTTCCCATTATATATTCCCTTCCTGATTTCCTTGCTTCTTGATTCCATAACCCTTCCCTCCCTTCCGATTCCCATTAACCAACGCGACCCTCTCCTCCTTCAGGGTGCCTCCTTTAATGCTTTATTTATCACCGGTAATTGAACACTTACCGCCCTCAAGATCAGACGGAGTCTCGCACTTTGATAATGCCCAGAGATGAATAGGCAGGACGGAGGTGAGTTTATAGAGACGAGGATTCCACGAAGAGGAGGAGAAGATGTTAAAGATAATGGGGAAAGGGGTTTCTCGAGTGGGAGGGAACTCCTTTGAGGAAGGTGAGGTGGGAGGGAATAAGAGAGAGATAGTGTTTCCTCAGAGTTGGCAAATGTCGGATGCCAGCCACGCTGAGTAAAGTAAACCCATTAAGCCACCTGAACAGCCGTTTTCTTTGCTAATTTCGGCGATAGCCACTTCTTTTATCCTCTTCTGCGCCCAGTTAATGCGGGAAACAACGAGATGAAATTTTCAACTAGGCACTCTTGGAAGGATTCCACATAATCATGGAGGGAGATAAATGAGGAATGGATGATGAGTGAAATTGAACATTCCAACATTACGAATCAAAACCTATTAATGTCAGAATATAGTACAAGATTTTGATGGCCTGTTGGTGCCTCTGAGTCCATCCCAGTGACTGAAAAATCTCAACGTACATAAAATATGTTCTAAGTGACAGACACGATAACATTTCTATCACAATAAAATTAATGTAAGGTACTCGAGAAAAATAATTTTTATGAGACAAGATTTTTATATTATTATTTCTAATTAATCCCATCCCATAAAACAATCGTCCATTGATCTAAATAAACGGATTCTGTATACTTCAAGAGTATAAAATAAGCATAACTAAAGGACCAAAAGATAACATGAATACAAAATACTGAAATCAGCACTTAAAGAGTCATTGACTCGTTGTCTCATTGTGAGCCTTTTAATTAAAAATATGAAAAATCATGAATAGTAACCGCTAAAATAGACGGTTTTTATAAATATTTAGAAGAATAAGGGAACTATAGGAGCTGATTGGATATCTCAATTTTTAATTTATGTTTATGTTAGTATGTATAACTATTAAAAATGTATTATGTTTTTATACTTGTAGACGCAAATATAAAAGTTTTACGTCCAATATCCTGATTACAACTACAAATTTTTACAAACGCCGAGAAACTGAAATCTTAATATTTTATAGAGGTATTATTTTCACGGGGATTGCAAAATCAAAAAATTGATTTGTAATGAAGAGAACAAATTATTTTAAATGCCTAGCTGTGGCCTTTTGGAGTTTTTTTTCCGATGAATGTTGCTATGGAATTCTACCCACTGATTTTATTTCAATAGCTGCCACTGTTCATATCACTATAAACTTTTGGACTCTAATCAAACGAAACGTTTGTAAGTGAATTCGCGATAAAGAATACTTATTGCACCATAAATCCTTGCTTTCCTGCGGAGCCTCACGCAAATGCTCCTGATAAAAACGAGAGATTTGCCGCTGGGAAATAATTTAGAAGTCAACATCTCTTCTTCGTGGACAACTTAGATTAACAGCCGCATGCACATCCCTTCCACAAGGACGGCAGTCACCACGACTAACAAAAAAATCAAGGCGATCAATCTTCATGATTTCTCTCCCCTGTCTCGGCGTCAAATCGTGCGCTGGGAGAAAGGAAGAGTGGATACATATAAAGATAGATTGGGTGTTAAAGCCTTGGAGAGGGACCTACGGCGAGTGAATTCGGCGGATAAGAGAGGGAGGAAACTAGGATACGGGCAATCAAAGGGATCCCCCTATGTATAACCACATGCAGAGATCCCGCTGAGACTCAAATCGTCACTCGTCTCCTACTTAAGTCTACTCCACTCGACCTTCCGTGGATGTCGTTCGATCGTGCCTTCTCTCCTTACCCTCTCTCTCATCTTCATATCCTCTCTCTCCCCTGTACCCTTCCGCCCGACTACACTCCTTGCGAGACCCTCCGCAGCTAATTTTCTGCTTGAATTACTACCGGATCGAAATACGAAAAGAATACCGCCGCGGGGTTTGAAGGAGTAAGCGGAAAATTTGATATTGTTAAACCAGGAGAAAATTAAGTTTTAATATACTTTAGGTTGTGATCATTAAATTTTTTACGGGACTCATTTTCAAAGCGTGTAACCAGGGATCCGAAGCGAAAGAGACGTCTGCAATCAAAACAATGAAACATGATAAATGGAAGCTAGTATGATTTTATGGGTGATTTATTTCGCACAAAAATGATTGATGACGCTATGAGCGCATCTAATAAACTGCCTTTCATGACGGATGTGATTCATTACCCAATTTTTGGTACAACACGATAATTGGCACTAATTTAATTTGGTATTTGGCTAGCATTTTCTTAATTATTCAATTGCTGTAATAGATATAAAAATGTCAATAGCTAATTAATCGAGGATAATATCTATTGCAAGTTTTATATCATGATGAAACAACATTTAGAGAATTCTTAGTGTACCTCATGGAATAGTTAAAAAGTAATTCGAGCGAGATTGAACGAGTCCTGAGAATTTGAACGAGAATCCTCAATGATTTTTCCGTTGTGCTCGGAAAGACCAAGCCAATTCTTTCCTCATGAGGCTTCATCACGTAATGAGGCCTACATCCTTTATCCGCTTCGACTAGGATAGCATCCTTCCCAACTTCGGGGGGTCTCCGGACACCAGCCGCGAGCTATCGGGTTCTCAAACGCAAACTTCCAGACGCTCTTCATCGCCATCCAGACGTCAGACGGAGGTCGCGGCAAGTGTCCCACGCCGGAGGGGGCAATCTTGGCCGCGCAACAGGAGACAAAAGGTCTTAACTAACGCGGACGGGGCAGGAAGAGGTCTTTTTTGCCGCTTTATCAATCCCTTTTAGTGAAGAGATTTCCGAGAGACGGAATAAACCAATAACGAGAGGAGGAGGACGTACGAGGGAAGTTCGGAAGGGGGTTGATGAACTTAAGGGTGTGATAGTCTAAATGTATAAGAGGGGGTTGAAATTCCCGGCCAACCCCATCCCGACTGTTCCGCCAAGGTGACTCCACCCGCATCTCCCTCTTAAACCCTTCCTTCCCCTCTCACGCCCCCTCCACCCCCTTCATTGCCCATCCCGAGTAATTATAATGAAAATCTTTTGTTTCCGCAATGAAGTAGTTAAGACCCCATGGATTCGACTGAAATTAAACTTTCTAAAATGAGGGCCCTCTCAGAATGTTGAGAGTGAATGAAAGAAGGGTTAGTGGGAAGGGGTTGGGAATAAAATGCTGAGCAAAGAGAATATGGGGAGAGGACAAAACCCGTGTCGTGGACAGGAAACTGGTATAGATACGAAAACGGAGAAAAGAAGAAATGGAAAATGGAGAGAAAAGATTCAATGACGAGACTCGCTCATTCTCTTGAATATCGATTTATGGAATATAGTAAAACCCGGTTAAGACGCTTCTCAGGGGACCAAGGGATAAACTTGGTCTTAAGCGTTATAACCGAGTTATGTAATGCTGGCTGTCCTAAATTATATATTTGAGGAATGCTCTGCTCTTTGCACAAATATAGCGTCAAAGTTACTTAATTTTGGTCATTCTCTATAATGAAACGATTTATAGCAGATATACAATTACGGGAAGAAAACCGATTTTTTTAACAGCAGTGGTGAGAGTGTATCAAAGATTTTTCTCACTAAACACTCCCTTTCTGGTGGATTCGATTTGTTTACAACTTGAGATTCTGGCGGAAGGAAATGGCGATAGTTGAATTGTTAACCCAACGTTCTGGCTTGAGAAAAAGTGATAAACATTATCTCATTAAATCTCAATATTTGCATCAACTCCGACGTTGGAATGGAATTAAGCCTCGTTTTGGCGTGTGGGAAAAGGTTTAAGACTAGTGACTGTAATGACAATATAATTTGAATAACTATTCATTAATTGGGTAACGAAGCTTCATCGATGGGAGGCGGGTTTCAAGTAATCTTTCGATGAAGAAATTTCAATGAGTTATATCTGCACATTCAAAATGCATTTTTATAATTGTGGAAAACCGCGATTATAATAACGACGATTTTGATTAACTCTGGATTAACTAGGGAGTACTACAGCGGATTACAGTTGCTTACCGAGGCACCGCTGTTATTTCTTACAGTAGTGAGTAATTATATTTTCCTTGTCTGTTAACATAAACATTGAGGTGAAAAATCTTCGGGAGATTATTCTAATAGTAATTCATACAGTCTTACAATACAAAAGTACAATATACTTTTTTAAACTGTTCGATACAGCATTAAAATAGGGCTGATGGAGAGCGGATTGCATGTACTCTGAGATATAGATCACTCTTAGTAAAAATACAGGCATATTTTATTGGAAGTGAAGTAGTATCTCTATCCTTGGTAATTTTGAATGAAGAGAAATAAGAAAATTTAGGCGAGAGAGAAGTAATGAAAGAAAAGACAAGGAAATAGCATGCGGAGAACGTGAGTAATTAAGAAAAGAAATGAAAAGGTTAATGGAATTTATGCAATCAGTAGAAAGAAAGTAGGTCGAGGGTTAAGTTATGTGAGAAAATAGCTATTGCTGAGGGAGGAAAATGAATCTTTAAGAGAAGTTTCGAAAAGAATTACATCATCAAATAGGATTTTCCTTTTTTAGGAATGCTGTCAAAAATTTCAAGCGACTTTCCTTATCATCCTCCGTAAATTGAATTAAAGTCAATTGAATGGATGATACGAAGAGTTTGATCAAATTCCCTCCTCGATTCATTAGAATTCGAAGTCTTAGTCGATAATGTGATTCTCACTCGAAGAACGGTATTTTTAAATGGGTAGGATAAGAGGATGTTAATTGTGGCATAAGTAATGAGGATAAAAAGGCGAAAAACAAGTTAACTTATCGCTTAAATGAATTCTTTAAGTTTTAATTAAAACCTTAAAACACTCTTAATGTGAAAGAAGATCATTTACTCTGATCGATTTGAATATTTTTAAAGACGAATGCCCGTAAGGAGTTCATTTAGATATACAGTTGAATAAGTAAATGAATTAAGCGTTTAAGCATAACAATTAAGAACACAGAAGGATCACGTGAAATTTTAAATTAGATGGGATTGCACTTCAAATTTATTAAAATAAATAGTACAGCTGCAGTAAAAATAAATCATGTGAACTTCCGAAATTATTAACTAAGTAAAATTGCGTTTCTCGTAAAATTAAGCGCAGTTAGTTACCCAAATACTAGGTAACGTAAATTTCCAATGAAATTCGATGGATGATTTAATAAGCTCGCTAATAATAAAAAGGTTTTAATTAAAAGATTACTCGTAAAGCTCATCTTCTTCCGCCAAATTTGGAAATTCTTTCTTAATCCCATCACTATTTCATCTCAAAACCTCCCAACTCTTCATCAAAACTCAAAACCAAAAGCCATGTTCACTTCCGTTTCTCAAACCCGCAACCTCATAATGCAACGGATACAACTTCGGGAGGATGGGAGAGCTGAAACCGGAATCCTGTGTCTCAGTCATAAATTTATTAACATGGTAACGGGAAAGTGCGCTACTAATAACGGAAATTGAATTACCTTCGGAGATTTAACGTACGGACGTGACGGAAGGATAAAAAATACTTCGCTAGGCGTGAGAGAATAACTCATGCTAGTTTATTTCTCTCTCTGCTGAGCTATGAAAAGGAGGGAAAGTCATTAAAACTTTCTTTGCTACGAAATCCTAATGGCATTTCTTGTTTCGGAGCTGGAGTTCCCTTCCTTTGGGCCAAAACCGGCTCGTGAAATAGTTCTAACAAGTCTCTTGACTCATCGTAATAAATTAACTTATAAAGTTCTCTGTTTACAAGAGTGGTCAAGCGTCTATCAAAACGAGATAGCTCACAGAATAAACTCATTTGATGCAGAAGCAATTTTAAAGATACTCGGTAATTCAGCGTTGTGAATTCCTCTATAATGAATACTCTCTCACTCTACTGTTCTTATTATTCAAATTTCATATATAGTTGAGCTAAGCGGAAATTGAAATGAAAATGTATCACATTGAGAATTTAAAACTAATTTTTCATGTGATTTGAACGAATATGATTCTATAGCATCTTTACAGTTAATTTAGAAAGTATATTGTATTTGAATATGTATGCTTCGAAATTGTATCATTGTAAATAACTTGTACTAATTGGTGATGAATAATGATTTTGTGAAAGAGTGGTTTTGTAGGAATTTAGGTGAATTTAGGTGATTATTCCTTACCTATTACGACAGAGAGTAAGTGTATATTTTATGAGAAGTGTATGTAAGTAGTGTAAGTATGAAACATCAAAAGTGTTGATATTTTTACACCTACATTAATACCCTTCGAGCAGTCATATGGCGTATGGCAGGAGGTGTGAAAATATCGTATTCGCTCGTAAACTCTATGATTGACATACCTAATACTTTTAGGAAAGAGGAACCAGAAATCTGCTGTTTTTTTATTTGCTCTCACTGAAATATCCCGGAATCTATTTGAGGTATGGTTTCGAAAATTGCGGGAACCACGATGTCGCATATTTCATCATGAAAATCACTACTCAAAAATTTATCCAATGGCTTATGTATGCACTCATTTCTTAAAATATCAATATATATAAACAATTTTTCAATACGAATAAACAAGATGACTTCGCAAAATCTCTACAAAGAATATTCAATATATTTAAACTGATACATGTTCAAAAGGAACACAAACGTAGATAATATCTTCTAAGAGCAGCTTTGATTACTATAAAGGGAAACCCTACAGAAAACATTAAAAGTATTTCTATTTTTAGTACAGCCTGGAAATATAAATTAACGGACTACAAAGCTTATTTATCCGAAATAAATCTTGAAATATAATAAACTCAAGAAAGCGGACAAATTATTTTCTAATGGCGATGAGAATCAACTGCAACTCCCTAGTGCCTTGGCAAGCCGAAAATTCATCTTACCTAATGAACAATGGTACTAAGGAAGAACGATGGGGTGAAAAAGTTCCCTCCTTAACTTTCAAATCTATAAAGAGAACATTATGAGATCAAAACAAAACAATTGTACGGAACGCATTAGACTCGAGCCATATCTCCAACGTTTCCGCATTTTCCGCGTTCCTCGCCATGAACATTAATCCCAACCCAACACTATATCAACGAATACAAGAGGCTAACGTATCCATCCCATAAGACCTTACCCAACTATTCCCCTTCCTCATTCTCCCTTAACTATTCCTCCAAGTACTCATCAGCGCGGCAACTTCACCGCCCCTGCTTCTTACACTTTTCGATGCAAGTCCCAAAGCTTCCCAATCCCCAAACCGCTAGGACCACTCGGACCAACAAATTCTCATTAGTGAGGCGAGTACTCCAGGGCAGGCTGGAGGTGGGGGGACAAGAGGGGGAGGAACTGTGAGGTGCCGCGCTCAAAGTAGAATTCATCCCTTCAAGTACGGGAAGACTTCCTTCAAAACCCTCCGCCGCGCCAAAAACTTGGCCTCGGAAAACCCAGAGGCTAACACCCCGGTCTCCACGGGGAGGGCTTGTAATGTTAAAACCATCTTCCCTTCGTTTCGCTTCGTTGGACGGAATACTTGGGATTTTGAGGAGATGACGGCAGAAAAAATGACGGGAGGAAGAGTAACCACTCGAAAAGGTCAGATAATCGCTTAGTCATGAGCAGGTGCATTGGACGCGGGGTATCCCCGTTTGAAAACAAGTGGATTCCGCCGACGTCTGTCAAAATCATCCTTAGGGCGACTACGTGAGCATAGAATTCGATGCTGAGTGGACATCTTCTGAGGCATTCCGATTGCTGAAGTGAGCGCCGTGACAATCGCGTTTCCGGCTTCGAAAATTTGGAATGAGTTGAGAGCTTGTTTTGAGAAACATGACGGAAAGATTTTCCTTTTCAAAATACACGATCATTTCCACAGCGAGTATTTTAGAATATGCGGATTTCATTAAAATAATCGATTAATCTATCTATTAGCTTGTTCACTTGCATGCCATTACTCTTGATTCTAATAAATCGCGGGAAATATACCTATTTATTTCCCAAAGCCTCCACAAATATCCATTTAGGAGGTGTAAACAGTAACGGAATCTCACAGACATTCCTTAACCAGAAGAATCCAATCGAGCTGGACTTGAAGCCACGGTTTTCGTGTTGGAGGGCTATCACGGTTAACTTTTCCGCTTTCGCGACTGGTTACACATTCCTTAGGGATAATTTTCGACCTTTATCACGGTGTTTCATATCCATAAATTCGTCTATTTTCTTCTAAATCAGTATCAGTATAATTTAGCATGTACATACCTTTGGATTTATGAATTAAGATAGTGAAATTAATAGACGAGGATACATTTTTCTCCTCTCCTACCAACGAAAAGTGATGAGTACGTATAACCACTACGGATATATTATTTTTGAGATCCAACTAACCGATGACATCTTCCAATTTCAAATTTTAGGAATCAACAAGTAAGCGGAAAAAGCATTTGCATGTTCATCGGTCAAATAATCTGTGAATGTGTATAGGAAAAGCATACCTTCGAGCAATGAACTAAAATAGGCTATAAACAAATTTGAAGTCACTGCCCACCATTTTCAAACACTCCTTCGATCTCGTGAAGTTAGCTGAGCAAATCACTTTCTTTGCTTACCGAGCAGACTGCTTACCAAACAGCCATCCATTTCGATCTCAGCAACAGATTGTTTCCGCCTGAGCCATGCATATTTCCAAATTCAACGCATCGATATCACTCAAACATACAAAACTCGATTATCCTCCACTACCATCCAAACCACAAGAATTCTTAATTTAAAGTTTATACCGTTAATATGTTCAATTTTTAAAACAAATCAGCTCATTGAATATTTAATTGATTAAATATTTATCACTCGATCAAATAAAAAATTGTAATTTAATTTTGCTAAATTTGAAGCGTCTATAATCTAGATTCATTTAATTTAGTTTTTAATTCCCGAAAGGATTAAAATTATTTAAGCTATTACCCACGTGAGGAGATTATATTTGATTAGTGTCACTAGATAGTAGCGCAAATTTAAAATGTCATCGTGAAATTAAGTTAAAATTTTCACGCGTTTCAATTCGCTTTTATTTTTTGCCCGTTGTCACATCATTACATCTGGTATATAATTAATAATCGTCCTCACGCATGAAAGGATTATCCTATTTATCTTATATCTTATGCCATCTTTTAAAGCTCTTTTTCTCTGATTCTGTAAAACAAAAAGACACTGTTTAGCGGTAATAGAAAGAGTTTGGTTCAACACATTTTGTTTCATAAAAAACGTGCAAATAATCAACATAAAATAGGAAGCAGTGCTTGTTTAAGCAGCGATTCCATGAAAGAACTGCAAATCATCCAATTCTTTCGTCATTCTTTCTATTATTTGTTTATTACCGACTGAAGTTGTTTACGTGATCGATGTATAGTGGTACTCATCGTTTTATAAACGATTTAAAGATTTCTAAAGAGACGCTACAGCTCAGTAGGCAAATAATCAAAACTAATGAACTAAAAAAAATTACTACTCATCACCAAATGCTAAAGGTTAACAGGTATGTAAAAATATCGCTTCTTTTGATAACGATGAAGAATATAAGCTTAAACGTTTCCCAACTGTCACAATAATAATAATGAGCGTCAACGCTGATGGAAGGAGTTTTGTTAACGCATTCGATATCATTAAGCATGAAATAATACTATATTAATTTGCTACTGGGTTTATTTGATGAAACTTCATTATATTAACCTCTTTCAACATTGAAAACAGGCCTCGAATAAAAATGATACCGCAGATAAGGTAGCAATTAACTGGTGACATTTTACAGAACTGAATTCGGTAAATTAATCTATTCTAAAGTTTCCAAATCAGTTTCTTTCACACAATAGTAAAATTAAATATTCAAATACACCGAAGCTTAAAAAAGAACTTAAATGAGAAGAAGGAACGTGTGGTGCTTCTGGAACGAGCCAGAAGGGAAAAGATATGAAAAGAAGAACTTAATCTGGTATTAAACGAAAAAAGGAGCATGCAGTCAAAGGTAAGATAGAAAGTATGAAAACAAAAGGATGGAGGAAAGTAGGAGCTTTAAGGGGTTGGAGAGAGAAGTGAGAGAGAAATGACGAAGGGGAAAAGGGAAAACGCAGCGGGGATGCGAGAGAGGGGATTTCTGAAGATTGTAGAAAAAAAAGAGGGAAAACTCGAGGCAGACTGAAGCAGATTTCGAACCGTCCATTAACTCCTATTCACACTTAAGTGAGGGGACTGGGAAAGAATGGAAACAGTGGAATGAGTGAGACTGAATATCAGTGGAATAAACCGATGTGCACGAGGAAGAAAACCTAAGATGGAAATTTAGGGAAAGTCTGGGAAAGATATAACAGGATGTGAAAAACTTTGAACGCAGAACAAAATAATACAAAAGGTGGTGTGGGATGAGGTGAAAGGATCTGATCACAAAGGATCCGATCGAGAAATATTTTATCTTAAAAAGAAAATATGAGAAGAAAATCTTAAGTTATACGGATTCTAATTAGAAAAATTGAATTTGACACAAAATAGAACAAATAATATTTATATTTATACGAGACGATAATATAAATTATTAACCTTCGGGGTCTTTACTTGGTGGAACATCATAACTTAAATCCTATACTTGTGCAACTGAGGATGACGTCGACTTGTCCAGTAATGTCCTCCAGTCCGGCCGTCGACCGGTGTTCATTTATACAAACAGTCCATGTTGATGGAAGGTTTGAAATTTAAATTCTCGCTGATGATATTAAAGATCACCTATCTTTACACCTGACGGATATCAATGAAGAAAAGGGCAAAATTTCAGCCATAATTACGCCGGAAATACATCCACCGAAGAGCCAATCAATAGTCTGAAGGTTAATGCGCCCGCGATATGAATCGTAATAACTCATGGGAGCATGACTGGAAAGAAAGTGAGGGAGAAAAGAAGGAAGTTTGATTCTGTCGCCGCAATGAGAGGGAGATCTGCAAGTCCCCAGGAGAGAGATCGGCAGCGAGAAAAGGGTGAGAAAAGATGGGGTGAGGAGGATGTTTTCGAACAAAAGGAACGTTAAATGAAGGGGAGAGGTGTCAGTGAGGGAGGGGATGAATTCTTTGGGAGAAATGGAGGGGATAATGTTTTTTAAAGGGAAGGTGTGGGTAATCGTAGACTATGGTGCGGGGTGCTGAGTAAGGATAGAGGGATGAAGTGGCTTTAAAAGCGCATGTGACATACTATGTAATGAAGGACGGTATGGGGGGGTTAACGGGGAAGAACAACAAGGGCTGGGACAGAGAGAAGTGAATTTTTCGAAGAGAAGTGCTATTATGCCTCGTCTGAGAGTGTTCTTACAATGATTGCAGCAAAAAAGGAATCCGAGTGACATATTTTCTCCGCACAACCCTCTCGAATGAGAAAGACTAAGAATGCGGTCATTAAAGCAATGTCCATTGTGATTTTATGGCCACATGAGAGTTGATATTCATATAGGCTTAAGAATGTTTTAAAACGAAAGATAATGTCTTTATTTGGCCTGTATTTATCCATGGAATAGTGTATGAATAGATAATGTTTTTCCATTACAACTCAACCATCGGGTGGAGTAAGGATGCCTCCAGGGTAAATGCACATTAAGTACAATTCTACTCTAAAATACATGATTCGTTTAGCTTTAAGCGTAATTTTATACTAATTTGATTGATAATGAACAGAAAATAATTAAGGAACCAAGTCATTGAAAAATTAAGTAATGCTTATTGAGCGCGAATTCTACATTACATTTTGTAATAAATCAAATGAAGAAAAAAGGAATCATCTCTAAACAAATATAATTTAAGCGAATTTGTCACATTTCTATTCATTTTTTTAAGTTGAAAGCACTTCTAGATATCTTTCGCTGAATATGTTACATTTGGATGAATTTTTTATCAGCAATCTCTGACGTAAGAGAAAATGGAATTTCTTCCTTTGTGGATAAGGAAGCAATGCCGAATATTAAATATTAATGAAGCGAATATCCAGGAAAGAGTAATGGAGATAAAATACAGGCTAAAAATTTTCACGATTATGTGGACAATTTTAATTTAACACTTACTACTAGTATTAAGACTGAACCTTTCATAAAGTACATTTAAGAACAGTTTACTATTTCATATAAAACCTTCTATGTATTTTTACAGTGAGCTACTTGCATATGAGGACCCCTGAAGAGTTCCATAGTAATAATTTTGTATCAACTTCTGCGTATGGTGTCTTTGTTGTAAAGATATTATATTTTACGCGGTTCTTGTAAACAAATCATGGTTATATCATGCGATTGTATCAAAAACATTTCCCTATATTTATTTCTTCAATCTATATCCAACACCACTTTTAATGTCCTAGGAATCAGACCTAGCGGAAGTATAGGAATGTTCATGCATTTCGTGAAAAATGTGTCTTCCAGCCTTCTCTTTACGCCTCAGAACGACTGAAATATTCAGAACTGACGTGATTGTGAATGATTTTTTAAATGATGACCTCCGCATCGTTTTAACATTTAATAATCTTTTTATTTTTAAGGGATAATTAAAAGACGTACTTCACCTAGTTCAGTGGGAGTGAATTCTAGGTATGAATAATATCTATTGCTATCTATTTTAAATTGAGAGGGAAGCAAACATCTCGACGGCAGTTGCTGACGGTCAAGCTAAAATATTCAAAACACCTGTCGCATTCACGAGTACTTCACCATTCTTGCGCTGCAGGGCAACCGCGGGGCAAGCAACATCGCACTTCATTAAGCTAGCTTCGCTTTTGGCACTAATGGAGGTTGCCGTGGGAGATGGAGGATACTCAGATGCTGGACCATTTAGAAACTGAATTACGGCAAACATAGCGACTCTAAAAATAGGTGAAGAGAAGATAACAAAATGGAGTGAGAGGCCAACTTCATTGGCATGCACGAGCACGAAGTCAAACTGAGAAATGCTGCGTCGGATTCTCATGTGGTAAGTGTTGCGCCGTTGAAATAGCACCGAAGGTATCCCGTCGTCGTTTGTCCTGCTTTCGTATTCTAATGAATTTCCTCTATTTCTAGAATTCGTTTACCGTACTAAACGAGGAGAGAATTAAAATTCCTGCCTCTAAAAGAATTACCTTCTAGAATAAGAATATTCACTAGAATTAGAATATTAAAAAACTCCCTTCGTTCCTCAAAATAATTTCTTTATATGAACAAATCGAAACTATTGAGGTATCACTCAGTTCGTAAAAATACTTAAAGATATTGTAAATTCAAAATTTAGCTAACTAAAGATGGTCACATTAAAATTAATAGTTTTTCGCGCGATGATAATTGAGAATGAAGTAATCGTTGTTAAAATTCATAATGAATTGGAACATGGGGATGAAAAGTTTCTGATATTATAAGAGATGAAGAATTTATTGAGTATTTAACTAAATGAAGTTGCTTAATAATTAACTTCTACGGATAGGAAATAATCAGATTTTGAATAATGCTTATACGTTTGGACTATTAAACGGTTACAGCATGAAGGCGGGAAAGTTAAAGCACTCGTAGTTAATCAACATATTCCAGATCAGTACTAACAAGTCAAAGCTACGTTTAGCTTTAATATTATTATTGGAAACGAGGAAGGGTAAAGGTTAGAGTGGGTACACGATTTAGCAAAGTAAGTAAATAATACGTGTGGTAATAGGTGCATTATAAAAGAATGTAACCGCATCAAACGGCTTCAGATATATAAAACTCTTTATCGTCCACTTCCTCGAAAACGCAGTGAACAACCATCACGACGCAGATTACATCACTGACAGTGGATGGGGATAACTATCCATCCATGCGCCTACTGTCGCTCAAACGTTGCTCCTCCCTCAGCCTGCCTCTCTCTTGACAATCCCCTTCAATCCACCAGAGATTGCGTTAAGCGTGATGGACACGGGAAGGATTGGGTACACAGACTGCACAACGATGCGTACTGAAGCCTATGCGCTAGGCTTTCGATGCAATAGGGTACCAAGCCTATGGTGAGATGCGATCATGACATGGGAACTACTAAACAGAATTCCCTTCCCATCGCTTGCATCCTCCTACTTTTTACCCGCGAACTTCCTCGCCTAGACCAGGCGGATTATTCCCAAATGACATTTAATCCCACGCCATCGTCGGCCGTGCGGTCTCTCACCTCCACCGTGTGCCATCCGGAAGTCCTAAAGGTCATTCGCGAAGACCAAAACGGAAGGTCTATTGTCGACTAATCTGGCGTCTCTATGTCTCTCGCCGACTGACGAATGAGTCCGATGACGTGTGCCTTCAAAAGAGCCCTTCACACACGTGTAATCCGAGTGGGTTTTTGCTCGATCGGGAAAGGTTAAGGATGGGTAAGCGGACGGGTATAATTACATATCGGTGAGGGTTGGGGTAAATTGGACGCGTGATGCAGCGGGAAAACGTTCGATGCAGGTTTGACAGGGGCGCAAAGAGAGATGAGCGTAATTCAAAGTGAGGCCGTCAGAGTTTATAAACTGATGCCTCGGGTGATTATTTTTCAAATTGAAGATGGAATGTGGAACCCGCCCTGGATTATCTTTTAACTCCATACGCGCAAGTTCCGTAATCGAATAACTGATGAGAGGAATGATTGTGAATGGTTTAGAAGAAGACTGATCGAATAACTAATAACATAATGAATTAATAAGTAAGACCTCTCGTGGAGCTTTAGGCATACCGAAATTCTATTAAAGTTCAAGATCTTCGTTTGTAAAATTCAAAGGTTTTTAAATATTTGTAACTCCAATACGGAAATGTAAGAAAACCGATTAGGCAAGCATGTTAAAATATTAAAGATTTTCCTTTTATCAGCATTGTATCTATTAGTACCTACTTAAAAAGAACAAGATCGATTTTTAATTTATTTATGCTCAAATTAATCAAAGTAAAGTTCTGCAATTTGCAAGCTATTCTATCACGAAAAATAAAAAATGTAATAATATTACCAAATACTTAATGCTCAAGGTCTGCAATTCAATCCTATCCTGGATCTTATGCTACCCGGCCGTTGATTCAGTGTTGCGGGAATCAAACTCTCTAGGCGTAAAGAAGAAGGCCTTCTGGATTCGAGGGGAGGGGAAGGTTAACTCGGAGTAACTGACGGCAAATGAGAGTAAGCAACTATTTTAAGTTGTCTTTCTTGCTTTATTTTTATATTTGGCATTCGTGAAAACTTGGGTTTCTACGACTTAAGTGCTTCTTTTCAATGTTAAAATAAGATTGGCTACTTCAATTTAAAAAGCTTGAAGTAAACCGGCGATCTCCATCTCCGTAAATATTCATAGAAAGAAAGCCTTAATGTGCCATTTAGATGAGAAAATTACATATAACAACTTCAAAACCTTAAATTATTAAGTGTTATCTTGTCAAACATTTCATAAACTGCTGAATAATCGTTAATAATAACTCCATTTCAATTAGTATTATTAGTGCATCCAGAACTAATAAATCAGCTGTTGCGATTTTTCAAATAAATTGTCAACAATGTTCTTTCTGAAGGAAAAAAGCAGTTTCCTAAGATCACGAATGTGGTGTTAATGCTATATATAATGCTAATATAGCCTGAAAATCATCAAATATCAGAGAAAAGTAGTCTACTAATAAAATATGTTACTGAAAATGATTTAAGAATTGTATTCAGCGAGGAAATAATTTCTTTCATACGTACCTAGATACTTAAAAATCTTAACAGTTAAATTAAATTCGTTATATTAAGTATATTCTATTCATTTTATCGCTAACAAACATATACTTCTGCAATTTTGACATATGTGAATTTAAAAGGAGAAATCGAAGCCAAAGATGAAGCAATTTTTTTCATATATATTCAATATTTTTACAACTGCTAAAGAATAAATAAAAAAGGTTAATTTGAATGGACGGCTTATTTTAAACTGCTTCTATTTCTTACAGCGTTGCTCTGATAAACCAAATAAATTTCATTCTTCAGCAATTTTCCCTCGGTGATACATTTTATTAGAGCGTAATAAGACCCTTTACCGTGATTTTTATTCGATGAACTTTCAATAGTAGGCTTTCTAACTAAATATTTCAACATCTTTCAAAATCATTAATTTTAGAAGAACTTTTTAACTAAGCTATAATCAGTTAAGAAAAAATTATTCTTCCTTACTAAAATATGGGTGCACCTTTATTTTTAGGTTAATAAATGAAATGTCTACTATGTGTATTATTAGCAGAATCTAATAGTATTGCTCTTCTTTTAAGTCTTCTTTCATCCAAAATATTTCGATAGTTATGCATCTAAATTTTAAGAATGGGTTCCCAGACCTTTAAATATGCGTATGAAGTTTTCCTTACTATTTAACATGGATAAATTCCAATAAACTTGAAGAAAATTATTCCTATTTCTGACCCAAAATTTGTAACGTTCTTCACGAGAGGCCTAAATAATAGATAATCTTGTCGAAAATCCTGCTAAATTTTAAAGGAGCATCTTCTTTTGAAAAAAATATTACAAAAATAAATAGAAAATCAATTGATCGACCGTACCTATTACGTACTATCACTGGAATACTCAAATAAAATATTTGACAGATTATAATTTTGTTCTTCTTTTCAAATAAATTCACCAACGGATTTAATCTAAAAATTCAATTTCCTTCAAGTGTTGAGAAACCGGCACATCGTTCTATCAAGTGTATATCCATCTGGAAATTACATCCTTTGAAACCCATAAAAATTAAAAATTCCATTGCAGAAAGAAAGCCCAGAGAAATTATGGTGGAAGTAAAACTTCTGAAGTGATCGAGGGAAAGAATGTGCAAAGAAAAAAAGGGAGGCATAAAAATTTCCAAAACTTCAAGATGAGAAGGAAAGAATGTGGAAGAGAAAGGTCAGCACTCTCCTCCTCACCTTTCTATCCTCACCTAAACCACGAAATTTGAACTCGATCCGCGAAGAAAAGGAGGGAAAGGGGTTTCTTAAGGAGGGAGAGGGATCAAACAAACCCTTGCGAAGGGATGGTTGGGATTTGGTGGTAGGAGAGAGGAGGTTGGTCGGGAAACAAATGGCTTCCTCGAAGCGTGAAAGTGGAAGTCTGGAAGCTCTACCGAGCGTGTATATTCCACACTAATGAGCTGTGCTTTCTGCGGAAGTGGGAGGTTATAGGCGATGAGGATGGCGAGGTAAGGTGGAGTTTGAAAGGTGTGCGTGTGTCTGAATGTGGCGGAAATGGGAAAGAAAAAAGTGGAGCCCCCTTCCGACTATATTTTTTCTTCGGTAGGAATTCTAGGACAACCGAATCGACTTTATCGGAAAAGATTTTTGAGGTTTGAGGAGAGAAAAGGAACCAGCGGATTTCGAAGTCGCGAAAGAAAATGAGAGAGAAACCGAAAGGGAGAAAAACTCATTATCTCTCCCTCTGAAATGTTGGGCGGAAAGGGTGCTAATCATTTATGACTTGCGGCTGAAAATATTGCCTCTCAAAAGTTTGGAGAGAACGTTGGGTTGGTGAAAATCGCCTGAAATTCTTAAGGAATAAAATACCTTTTTAGGGGAACACTATAATCCTTACCGAGGCTTGCTCCTGTATAATAACTCACGGATGGGAAAGTTTTGACAGCTGGATAACGAAGTTAGAGAAACGGTATTCATATTTCGGGATATTTCTAGTTTAACGGGCGCACGGGGGAGAGAGCTTATTACTACTCCCTAGTAGAAAAATATTTAATTGAAAACGTGGGTATTGGAGAATGAAGTGTGAGGTTTAGATATATAATCTCTATGATTAGATGTCTTTAGCTGAGGGAATGTTTTAACGAATGGAAGGTTGACTACATTCCAGACACTACAAGTTAGGAAGATAAAAAATTTGTACTAAATCGCATGATCAACAATAAAACTATAATTTTAAACAAGTTTCATAATTGTACTGTACTACTTTGAGTGAATACTGATGTCAAATATTATTCTCACTCATCTGAATTGGGCTACGTCTCCTTGTGATTTAGGTTGATGAGATCTTGATTCATCTAATGGGATGAATCTGTTATTTTATTGTGTTATTTAATATGTTATTCTGTTATTTTTATGTGACTTATAACCGGTGAATATGATTACTATAGCAGGATATTTGGTCATTTAAGTATATTACTTGATACTTGTAAGGCTAAGGCTCCTTACATAGAGTGATAATAATTCTTGATTTTATTTACCAGAAAAGCTTATTTTCTTCTCAATTAAATGTCATTCATGCCAAAATAACAAGCATTTAGCTTTTGTAAATCATAACTGATGATCTAGAAAATATTATTTTTATGTATTTGGAGCTCATTGAAGTAACTTCGACTAATGACCAGGGATGGAATGTCATATAAGGTAAATAACCATCAAGATAAATGTGTACTGTGATTATCCGAGAAACTATTCGGAACTTCAAGAACAATCTAGCTCCCGAATAAACGATGATGTTACCTTAATTTTTCTCGAAATAATTCTCCTAATTTTGTCATACCCGTCGATGGATCGCAAGAGCCATTAAAATGCGTTGCAAGGCTACTGCATCTCCACCTCTCTCTTTACTCCAGTATCCTAATTATACTCCAGCTCCCAACGAAGGGTAATCCCCGTAAGACTCATCCAGTCCAGTCATTTATTCATCGATGCTGCTGCCTCCACGAGTACGAGAGGCGTCGATTCATTTTGTTCCTCGGCGAGATGACTCTTGGGACAACGCTCTAGACTTCGCATCACCGAGCACGGCGCGAAAACTGTGAGCGAAGCATGCCGAGTCGCTTCGATTCGCTCACTTTTGAGGTCACGGAGTGAGGCAGAGTAATGTCAGGGAGAGGAAACGGAGAGATCCCCTGTATGAATAGTAATGATCGTGTTTTCACGGAAGCAACGGATACTTACTGAATTTAACTCACTGCGAGGAGTGTATAAAATTTACACTACTTCCTCAGGACTGCATGAATTTTAAATTTGTTCGCTTATCTTACGGAGGACTTACGATTTGTTTACCGCGGTAATTTAAAATTCGTGTACTTTGGCTTTGGTAGGCTACCTCTGAAAATACTAATCGGTTTAATATTTCAAGCGGCGTAGGTAAATGTAAGCGGGTTTTTCACTACGAAAGTTTGGTATATTTTTGTGTAACACTTAAAATCACGTCAGATTTACATCTAAATAGCACCTTCCCTTTTTAGGCAATGAGAAATCCCCTTACTATCTCACTATTCTGCTGAATAGTATTTAATGGAGGAATTGTAGACTTAAAATCAATATATATATATATATATATATATATATATATATATATATATATATATATATATATATATATATATATATATATCTTAAATTATTTAGGGAATAAGATCATACCTGAAATTATCAGTATGCTGAAGTTTAAGATACCTAGTATTTATCTATTTATCTGATTATTCTTTACCTTTATCCAGCAAAATAAATGTTGTTTAAGTCCATTAAGAGTATAATCAGATATTCAAGATAAAATACACCACATAAGTAATCATAGAAAAGATATATTCTAGTATATTAACTTGGAAAGTAATCATTCGAAAAGAAAATGAATAATGAATGTATAACGATGACGATCAGCTTCGAAACCAAAGTGAGTAGTTGAAATTCACATGAAATGGAATAATCGTTCAAGAAAATATGCCTAACTCTACACCATATAATGTCAGGAATAATTTGAAATGTATCATTTTAGAGTTTATCATAGTATTTAGAGCTAACTGTTTATTCACCTGACCTTTGCCATTTTCTCTTAACATTCGAACCTCTCATTAACAGCACCGTTACATAATGATGTGCCCGCGCCAGTGCACCACAGTGTCAGCAACCTCTCTCCAATTCCATTCGGATATCTTCGGACGGATCGCGCAAACTCTTCCAGCTACATACAGGAAGCAGCATAGCTCGGCTCGAATTTGTATAATTCCCGGAAAGTGGATAGAAGGGATCTGATAAAGAGAGAGGAACAGGGCAACACAGTCCGCCTGTAATGAGTGACGCGGTTCACCTGACCGCGGACTGCGGCGTCAAACGGCACCAACAACAAAGCGGAAACGGCGGCTGCCCTAGAGACAGAAGAGGCGGCGTCGCGAAATCCCGTCGCTCTGCAAACAACGAAGCAACAACAGCAAATAGTAACATAGCGAATCCACCAGTAAACGATCCATAGATAAGGAAAGAGGCCTCGCGGCCGTTACCGCATTCGTCTCTTTCCCTTCACTCCCCTAACTTCCTCTCCCTTTAATAACATTCCCCTTTTTCCCCCTAATCCCTTTCTATTCCGCACTTTCCCTTTCTCTACCAATCCCTTTATTGCTTTTCCCTATGACTTTCCACCCCCATATACTCCTTATCCATATATTTTCATAAGCATCCTCCACTTTTACATATCCCTCGCTTCCTTTCCTCCAATCCTCCTCATTCCAACTTTGTTCCTCATTTTCAAAGAATTATTTCTCTTTTGCGCCATACCTTACTACCATACCAATGAGCTCTTACATGTTTCATGCACGTTAATCTGAAGCATAGATGTGTTTAATCAAAATCTTCCTTCATTCCTTTTCTTCCTAACTTCCCATTCTGTTAGTATTATCCCTCCTGTTTTGTTCTTACTTCCCCTCCATACTCTTTCTTCATATGTATCATACCTTTCCCTGTAAACATCTTCCCAAATCCTCACATACCAATACATCTCTGGTTTCCTTTTCCCTCTGAGTCTGTTCTTCTCTCCTTTCTCTCCTATTCACATTCCCGCATCTCCTCTTCACCCTTTGCCCACAAAACGCATCATCTCTTCTTTCCCTACCGTCTCGACCACAGCGCCGCATAGAGGACAGTACGCAGACTCTCCCTCGTGAGACAAAAGAAAACGCGGCGAGAAAAAGAAAGAGATATGAGGTACCGCGAAAGAGATACAGCGCGAAAAGGAGGAGCCACTTTTATGGCTCTCATCTTCACTGCGGTGATTATGAAGACGCGGTTCGGAACAAAAGAATACAATTCCCCTCTCCCTTCCACGGTTATTGCCCGTGCGACTGGAAGGAGCCACACCCTCCTGCTAGTCATATAGCTCGAGGCGTTCATGACCGAGCGATAGGGACTTTCCGATTGTCGTAAACCTTCCTTCCCTAGAGGATGGCGAAGAGAGAAATCTTCCGGAAAAGAAAAATAAAGGCGACGTGGCAGTTTTCGATGTCTCACCCCATTCGCCGCGTGGCAAAGAAAGCGGACTTGATTGTCTGCACGGTTTATTGGCGATAAAGAGCAATCGAACGTCGTGGGAGAAGAGAATGAAAGGCGAAAAGCCGCGACCGCCACAGGTGCTGTTTCTAAACCCATGGGAAGATACACCGTTCTTTATTACGCGAAACCTGATCTGTAGAAGTGGAACTTTTATCTCATTGAAACAGAGCCGCGTTGCGCTATACAGTTAGAGGATTGAATGGCAATATATTTTCGATCCCACCCTCTTTCTGAGGCATTGTACGGCATCTTTTGCAATAGTTCAAGTATCTCCCAAAGTAAGGAAGCTTGTTTCGAGATGAGACATAAACTAACAGAGATGAGGATATGTATCATAAGAAATTCTCGACTTCTGCAAGCATTTCTACTTCCAACAGAATCTAACAATGATACTGACGATTTCTTTATCATCGATAAAGTAAGAATAAGATAACTGCAGACATATGATTGCAACTAAAAATTGTGCCAGTAGTTCTTACACCTAGAAAAACATTAAGAGTGGCAAAATTATCAAGCATATGTAGAACTGTGAAATATAATTGACCTAAAAAGATCAACGTTTTGCACAAATGCATGGGCATTGAAACAAATTTTAAAACCTATTAGAGCAAGAGATTTTTTTTCAGGGATTAAAATTATCATTTACCTTCTATAGTAGATAGAAATGGTAACCCCATTAAACTTTGCTTCAGTAAGTGGCTCTTACTGCACTTTGCCAACCTTTTTGCTACAACTCTAACGTCAAATACATCAGTCAGCTGTTACCTACTTTTGGTCTGACAAGTGGTAACTTATGCAACGTCATCCAATACATAAAACTACGCCACCACACAAAAGTATTCATATAAAAGTTTGAAAGAAAAGACATCAGAAAAGGATACGAAGATTATGGCACTGAAAAAGTTCCCGTAATATGTTTGTACCCCCAAAGAATAGAGGGCAAAGCAGAGAAGAGCGACCGCGATCTTCGCAGGCCTTTGCTTGTAAAAGTCGTTTCAAGCATCATCAAAGACCGATAAACGTCAACTTTTCAAGTTTTCGTGAGACGATGCGGAAAGAACCAGTCATCGGATGAAAAGAATATTCACTCGATATTCCTCGCCCTTTAGCTTTCCTCCCATCAAATCCGGCGGAGATGGAGCCACTTAAAAGCGTTTAACATGTTAAGGAAAAGTTTCCTTAAAATATTGATCGGCTGAACTTCTTACGTCTCGCGATTTCCAGGTAGAAACTTAAAAGCAGAGCGCGAAATGAGATAAGAGAGGGAGAAAAGAATAGGAGATTAAGAAAGGATGAGAGGGGGAAAGATGGCAACAGCTTGGTAAACGATGAGAAGACCACGGAAGAGGAATTTAACAAAGGACTCTCCCTTTCTTATTTCTCTTTTAATGCGTTTTTCTCACCCTTACCGCACAAAGATACTGCTAAGAGTGGAACAAAGAGAATGCTGTAAGGCACAAATAACGACTTCTGAGACAAATGAGAATCGGCATTTTATTTCCCACCGCAATGAAGAACTCTATAGGCATGTCTAGGTAAATCATTGCTCTGAAATAAAAAAGTTCAGTCCGAGTCGTTCAGCGTGGCCTCTCATCCACCTGCACAACTGCTTAAGAAATATTTGAAATCTCAAACGGAATCGTTTATCTTATATTTTCATTTGTGTTATCTTTTGCGGAATAAAAACAGAAGAATACACGGAAAGCATTGGGTAAGCAGTTCAAATCTAGTGACTGATAATGAAAGACTAACAGAAGCTGGAGGAAGGTAGAAGAATAATCGTGTTATTTTCTCAAGTATATTTGTGTCGTCCTTGGAACTGCAAGATTGTTCTTGCAATCGAATCAGCTAACAAGAAATTTCATTTCATTTATGTATATGGAGTCTATAAGGAATCATTTTTCGAAAGTTTAACTTTATCTGAGTAAAGATACCTATTCCTAGAATAAAGGCTATGTTGACATTCGGTGCAATGGCTTTGTACAAAACATTGTACGAATTTTTTTCATTTTTTTCTAATACTTTAATAGACACTACTAACTTTAAGGACTTTTTATCTTTATTAATCCCTCCTTATAAAATTTTAGATGACAGAAGATGACTTCTTGATGAAAAACAACATTCTTCATAAAATTCTTAAAAGCAACCGCATGTAGAAAATATGAATTCAGAAATCGATAAAGATACTCACTAAACATGAGTGTAAGGCAGTAAGTGGAAGAGTGGGATTAATCGACTTGACAGCTCATTTCAATTAAAGGCAAAATAAACTTAAAATAGTTAAATCCTTAAAATGGTCAGTTTCTGTACAATAAAGGAATTCTCGAATATAGAAATTCACGAATTCTTGACTCTAATACATAAACAACGGATAGTAAGGTAGTGACCAATATTTTTTAAATATTACAATTTCCCGCTACACCAACTATACACCAAAATGTGAATATAAGAACAATGTTACATTTTTTCTATAAAAAAGAATAGTATGTTAGGTTTAGATAAAATTAGCTTTCTTTCGCTGAATACTTTCTATAACGTTCCAAGTTCACAACTGCCTCTACATATATGATTAAGGGGATTTCAAATAATAAGAAAGATTTGAATGAAACATCTAAAGTAAAACTTGAGTGGTGACAGAATTTTATTTGTACTTGCCTAGAATATCCTTCATCTCTCTGAATCAGTTCTGTTGTATTTTTAATTTATATTTTCAAATTGTCCACCCTGTGCTGCCTTTAAAAAATTATCATATAAGATGAAAGCCCTTCATATTTTGCGCATAATAATCCAGCTATAAGAAGTCGTGCCTTTTTCCTTACGGCGATTGATCTAAATAAACAAAGATTTACATAGACCACTTAATATTTCCGGAAACTATTTGATACACAAAATATTTACAGAAAATAAACCTTTAATCAAGAAAATCGTAATAGGGTAGTGAAACGTGACTAGCATCATGTTAGACGGAAGCTGCGAAATGAGATGTCTTAATCTTAAAGCCATTTTAAGCGGTAATTGAATTTTCAGATCTAATCCAGGAAAAATACGGAAGTACGGTATCGGGTAAACGAGTTCATTCTTCATACCTTAACCATATGTGATCAAATAACGTAATACAACTTCGACAAACAAAAGAAAACAAACAGTATCATTTCCTCAATTTTTCACCTAGATTTCTCGACTTTCTACAAAGATAAAACAAGAAAACCACCAATGGGTCACTTCTGTAACTGTCGAAGCTTTTACTGCCGTTTTCGAATTTGCGAGAAATAAGATTTATGGATCCCCGCAATCATTCATCATTGCATTTATTTCCGTCCTCCCTTATCGCGATTAGTCTCGATTTGCAGGAAATGTGACGTTACAATCTTTAGGAAACAAAAGCCAAATCAAGGCATTTCATTATCTGACATCCCATCTTCTGGTGAGATGGGAACACCTTTATTACATTTCCTCATCCCCACCATCGCTTCCTCATCTCCCTAACCCAATCCCATGCACAAACCCATCCGAAAACCCCTTTTATTTATCATTTTATTTTTTGAAGCTCATCTTTCTTCCTTTCTCTTCACCGCCACTCTCTCCCTCTTTCTCCTTCGGCCGCAATCTAGCGCGTTTATTCGCCCACGGAAGGAATTGATGGAATGGAGGTAAAGGGTTGCGGAGTGGGCAAAAGGGAAGGAAGGCGCAATTGGAGCTGTCATTCTCTTGAATTGATGTCTCCGTCTGCTCTTTTGCCGTACCTTCTTTTTTCCTCTTTATCTTCCCTATCTCAAATCTCCTCAAACTCTTCCGCAGTCCTTTCACTTCCCCGCCGTCGATATCTCTTGCGTGGATCCCAAATGTCAAGATTCGATCATTTTATCTCTTTATATTTGGAAGCGTCACTCTGGTCGAAATTACACCCGGTGCTCAATTTGAGAGTGTTTCAATCTGAGATTCTGAGTGGAAAAGGAAGAAAAGAACGAGGGTCTAAATGGGTTCTATATGAAAGGAAGGATGACTGAAGCTGTCGTACATTATTCATTCTTTGATTTTATATCATGGGTTGAATTTCTACTAATTAATTGTCGATTTCGTTGGAGAAAAATTTCAAAGAAATAAATTTCAGCCATTATTTGAAGACAATGAAAGGAAACGAAAATTATTCCTGGGATTTTAGACAAAAGTGTCATTAACCTTCTTCAGTCTCTCAGAAATATTTTTCGTAATAAAGCAGAGCGTGATATTTACTTCCAATCTTATTTTGCATAAGAAAGTTACACATTCTAATTCGAGTCTACTCTACTAATATTTCACGAACACCATTCAAAAATTATCACATTGTTTCCAAACTCAGTATGTAATAGCTGTATGATACTATTTATACAAGAAATTGACCGAGTAAAATTTTTTCAATGCCTAATATTTACAATGGAACGAAACTGCATATATCTATCATACTGTTATGATTAATGGGTGGCTAATAAATGGAATGACGAAAGATCTTCGAGGCCATATTCTTCAGGCAGGTACTGCTGTTATTGATGACTTTCATTATCGCTAGTTGTTAATTTCAGTGTTTCTGTGGTATGATTCTTCATCATTTAATGTTCTTTATGAGCTTTGAATTAGTCGATCGCAATTGGGATGACCGATAAATAAATTTAAAACCAAGGAATGATTTAGCCCCGTACATTTCAATGTGACAGCGAACATAAATCTCCATAATTGGAACGTCGAATCAAATGACTCGAATATCCTGCAGTGAATGAAGGCGAATAAAAACTCAAACAGCCATTACCATCTGTTACGTCTTCGATTAACTTCCCCATATCGATATCACCATTTCTTTACCTCTGCTCTCATTCCCTCAGACGTTTCCATAGGTTACGTCGACCACCGCTCCTCAATAGAATCGGACCCTTGTCCTTTCTTATGTCCCACCGCCTAACTACCCTTCCATTCACATTGCCCTTCTCTCCCTCATTCAACAGAGCCCACTATGTCATTGCCTGTCATTGGCTCCGTCCTTTCCAACGGTCAACCCGACTCCTTCCTCCCACACTCCCCCTGCCTGCACGTGGGGGCCCGCAAAACATTGGCGTTTTTTCACGAGCTTTATTTTTATGCGCGTAGCAACTACAATTGATTGTCCACATCCATCTGAGTTGCTCCTCGCGTCCTTTTCCACGGCGCTCCGGTTCCACCCCTCTCCATCGATTATCTAACCCCTGCTACTCATTCAGATAACCTCTCTCTCTCTCCAACCATTTCCCTTCTCACGATCCTCCACCCACCCTTTAGTTTAATTTCCACCTCCGCCTATTAAACTTCCATCCACGTTTTAAACTCCCTCCAATCGAACCAGATAAACAGACAAATAACCGTAGCGGAGGCATGTTTTCTCTTACGTCCGGAGTGTACGTATTTACTTCCGTTCGATTTCTCCCTCGAATTCTCTCTTTCACTTGGGAGTTTCTATTATTTTCCGCCAGACTACGGCATCCATCCAGGCGTTTTGATACCGAAGGAAAAACGCGTGAATAAAATTCTTCCTCCGAACTTTCCCCGTGCGTTTTTATCTTTGCGCACGCAGAAATGGCGAGTGAAAGGGGGGATGAAAAGCGGCGTGGAGTATTTGGAAACGTGACATTCTGTATCCCTGTAATTATGGCTCTCACTTGTGTGTTTGGGTGCGCACCTCTTTCTCCCTCTTCACGTTACAATCCCTCCTCATACCCAAATGCCCGTATTGGTTTTCATTACAGGCGTTTCCCAAATGGATTTCGGAGTGTTTTCACTCACTCGTTCAGCATCGCGTCCTTTATCTCCATACCTCACTCCCATTCATTCTCATTCACCATCTCTCTCACTGTTTATCGACCTCTCTCTCGCTATTCCTGATCCGCTGCGAAATAAAAAACTGTTCCACGCATATTTTCCCTCGACTTCTGACCACTCGGCGTCGTAAAATTAACCGGGTGAAAGTGCTATTACGGGAACACCACGAATTTCTCTCTCCTCCCCATTACTTTCCTCTCCTGTTTCAATAGGTACGAGTAAAAACATTTATCCACGAGGTAAAACTGTTGGGATAAAAAAGGACTGCGTTTATATAGATCATCGACTCGACTATTGGGCACCATTAGGCAAAAAAGATGGTTGAAAGAGTGGACTGCATGTGACTGCAGGCGTTATTTGAATGGCTACTCGTGTTTCATGAGATGGTTTCGAGTGTTTTCGACAACTGAATCACAAGCTTCGTTTGCTCTCGCAGAAAGGTACGGAATTCATCGCTTCAAATACATTAACTTAGTCCAAATATGGCAAGATAATCGGAAAATTGTTTTCATCTCTCTGCGAATATTGTTTTTTTCCCTTTCCTATTCAGAACATACTATTACCTATAAAATATCGAGCAATTCATATCTCTAATAAAAAATTAGGCGCAGAATTTTGCATTCTACTTGGAATACGGAGAGAAGTGAAAATTTGGAGCGATTAATTTTTAAATAAGCTACGAAGTGCACGATTCTCGGAGTTTTCCGCTTGCTCCGATCCGTATCATGGTACGAGATGGAGAAAAATGGGAACCAGAAAACATATTCCTTATCGAGAGAGCGTCTCACTTATGCTAATTCAATGAAAACTCAAGTAGGAAGCACTCGGAGGAAAAGAGGCGAGATGGGAAACGTACTGACTGGAATTGGAGATTTTAAATATTCATAACCGTAAGACGACGAGATGGAGCATGGATTATCTTAAGAAGGTCGGAAGGTAAAATAAAAATGGCTGGAATATAAAGATATTGAGTCAGGAAGCTGCACATGGCTGCCGATTTAACTTCAGCTTCGCGGACTATCGCACAATCGCAGACGCCTTTTTCTACGTGTTTCCAACCGAGGCCAAAAGAAACATTTTGATCTTTGATCATGATTACTTTCCTTCGGAACTTTTATCTGCGAGACAACTTCGACGACAGTAATTTTCGTAAGATCCATTTTTCATTCCAAAAAGTCTCATTTTATAGAAGAAAAGAAGACATTGTCAACTCCGATGAGAAATCTCTATGAAGTACCGTTATTAAGGCTCGCAATTCTCATGGGGGCATAATGCACGAACAAGAAAATGTTAGATGAGCCTCGAAGAAACTTTTCCTTAATAATGCAAATAAATGTGACTCATCGACTAGTTTCCAGAGGCACAATAGGAGTTGAATATTTTTAAGCGAAGATGAGTTAAGAACGAAATAAAAGGTCACGAACGAAGAGCTGTTTCTCTCGCTTACTTCAGCCTTTTATTCAAAACCTGAGAATCCTTTCTTCGCCATCTTTCTGAGCCGATGAAAAATGAGTCTCTCGCCAAATTGAATCACAGAACATCTTTCAGAAGGCAGTGAGGAATAAAAGATAAGACATTCGAAATGATGGACGTCTTCTTTGGGTGGATGGATGACTAATTCAAGAGAATTTGGTTCTCACCTCATTTCTATTTTATTTCATTATGTGCTTTTGCTACATTTGCCCTAATATTTGCTTTGCTTTTGTCATATTCTATTAGAATGAATAGGAGCGTATCGTGAAAGGATAGCGTAGAAGTCGCACGTTTGTCGAATTCCGCAATATTATTTCTACATTTTCAATGACGTCGGCTTTTTGTCTTCGGTATTTTTTGAATTCCTAGCCTTATTTTCATTTAAAAGCAAATCCTTCTTTCCTTTCTCGGATGGTATCCATTATTTATAATTAATATCATTTCGAAGAAAAATCGTGGTCTTAAATATAGAAATCTTAGTTTACTACAGTTTAAAAGAAAACGTCGATTCTAGGACACTAATTCGCTACTAAAGTAAGTGTTGTCTTATTTAGTATAAAATACTTGTTCAAGCGCTTGAAATTCAGCAATGAACACTTTGTAGTGGGAAACCATTCTTAATGATAATTTCATTCATTCTATTTGCCTAATCATACATGTTTCCTATCTAAAAAAAGTCTTTTGATTCTTCGTATTGATCATTAATGTGGAGAGGTTTTACTTGAAATCCTATCAAGTACTCTCATCTCCAATGTCAACATTATCTTATTTGTGGTTTACGATCTTTCATCGGCTTTATAAGTTATGAAATGTGGCAAAGTAGCAATACAAATTATTGCTATCGTTTCTAATCCAATTCAAGTATGGATATATTTATATCCCGACAGTGTCCTTCGAAGAGATAGCTACCACATTTAATTGGTTGTCTTAATGTTGAACCCTATTATTTGTTACCTATTACTTAGAAATATCAATCCTTAAAGGACCATATAAGAACATGATCTGCTCGTTGACCTCACTGTTCACTTTAGTTTATATACGAGCCGATATTTTACAGATATCAGGTACACGATATTATAATTTTCGTGGATACCTTACAGTAATCATGAAATTCCATGACTATTCGGCATGTCCTCCCTTCTTTCAGTGGCATGTTTCCACTAACTGAAATCCATGGGAGAGACATCAAGGAAGTGAGAGACAAAACTGACGGTATGTATTTCATGCGTGGTCAGATCCAAGATTTCCCTTTTCCAGGATATATGACGAAACCGAAGAGGGGAATGGAATGGAAAGGTGAAATTTTGTTCGTGGAATATTTGTTGAATGGATGATTTTTTGAGGGTGAGATTGGCATGCGAGAGTACTCCAAAAGAGTGGAAGAGGGGGATTTAAGAGGAGAAATGGGAAAGGGGAGAAGAATCAGAACCCAGAGGGCGCAGGTGGACGTCCACACGACCACCAAACATCACTTTTCCATTCCGCGTGCCTTCTCTTTCCCATCCCACACCCATCAACCCCTCCTCTAGCACTCCCTCCTTTTCTCTACGACAAAATAAAAACTTTCCTCCATTCACAATAAGCAGTCCCCAAGGAACAAACATTTCGCGTCAGCACCCCTCTATCTTTTTTTATCTCAACCCAACCCACCCACTTCCTTTACTAACTACAAAATTCCTATTATCCTTTCTCCACCGCCCACGCAAAAACTGCGACTGTCCATCTCTCCCCGTCACTCTGCCCACCTTTTCGATTCCCCGAAATATCTTACAACCAAATTTCCCCTTCCTCACGGATTAGATTTTTTCATCTCCCGTCAGTATTTTTCCGGTTCTCCCATTCCTCTCGTATCCCTCCTTTCACGTCACGTTGGCATCGGAAGAATTCTTTTATCCCAAAAAAATGGGATGCAGAGGGAAAAGGGAAGGACGTCAAAAGCAAAGAGAATCCATATACGCTGCGAATTATACGGGATTTCCGATTTTAGTTCCCGGAAAACGTGGAACTTATACCCCGCCTCGTGCAGTTGAAGAAAGAGTCTACATATAGATTAAATATACAACAGATACATTTTTTACTCGTGCCCGAGTAAGATACCGCTTGAAAAGCAGATATGGTGAAAATGTGACCCGTCGAAAACTCTTTTAGAAGAGTTCGCGGACAATATTTGAAATTTTGCCCTCGGGCGATATTGACAAAGCGTCATTCAGTTCCGCCTCTGAATGGGATTCATGAGGTGTAGAAAAACTGCGTCATAAGTATTCAAGTCGCCTTCGATGTCCGATGGCATGTCGATCCATTTGTCACGGAGCAAGTACAGCTGAGCGGCGCCGAACCGAGTTTGCATTCTTCTGCGACCTTATGTCCTTGGGATGCCGAACGAGATTGACTGTCTCTTAAAAAGAGAGTACCGAGCACAAACGCAACTTGCTCGAATGCATTATTCATGCGAACCGGTATTATTAGACGTACATAAACCGGTATCGACGAAAAAAAACGAGATTTACAGAGCATCGTCGGCAACGAAGGAAAGAAGCATTGAAACTCTTTCCTGCTGCTTCTTTTCGAAGAGCGGAAAGAGACTGTTTTCGTGTAAAGTTAGACTGATGTTTTAAAGAGAATGCATATTTTCCGCTGCACACAGTTAAACTAATTCAGAAACGATGCTATTTGAGTTATTAAATGATCTTCGGCTTTCTTTTCTTCTTATCAACTTAATGTCAGTTTAAGATACAAAGAACTAGTGTATAAAAAAATACATCACACAAAATTGTAAATCAATTAAAATAACAAATTTTTGTCTATAAATTTCACCGTAAGTATAATCATTAGAACGATAATATTACATATCGGTCTCTCCATGATCATAAAAGTAAATGGACCGCTTAAAATCACCCTATTAAATTCCACACAACCTAAAAATACCCTTAACGTTGCAGTTAAACAATGATGAAGTCATTCAAATATTCAATATAATAGCATCATGAATAAAAGTTTCATCTGAAAAGCGAACAAAGCAAATTAAATCGAAGAAAATCTCGTTATAAAGTCTTTGATGTTTGTAAAAATCTGTTAAGAATAGCTTTCCTAGTTTTTGGCGTACATCATGCGAGCCATTGTGTATACATTTGATCAATCACAAAAAGCCGTAGAATTAATAATGAAGTTGATGTTTTTCATTATAATTACACTTTGTTGACTAAAACATCACCAAATTAAATTTTTATCGAATTAATTAACGCAAATTCACAAACAATTCATCCTCTCACGACAAACATCGACGAAATGTTATTGTTCCCTTAATTATACCGTTAAATCGGAAAAGTAAACATTACAAAATTCTTATTTGGATATATAATATTTGCAATTCAAACATTATCTTCCAATAAATAGTTACCTTTAATATTTTTAAAAATCTTATCTCACTTAAAGATCCATAGTCTGTGAAAGTAACGTAAAGTAAAAAAGAACTAGGATTTTTTTCTTTGAGTGCAGGTGCTCAAATAGCTGAGGATAACGCGAAGGAAGCTCTCTGGATTCCGGAGAAAGAGAAAAAAAATGAACATAGAGAGCAAAAAGCAGCTCCGATAAGTGGCCGTCCATGCATAGGGATTATGCGGAAGAACAGAGGGCCGGAAGTTGGTGACGTGGAGTGGGGGGAAGGAAAGAGTTTGACTTCTCTTCTTGAAAAGAAAAAAGAAATGTATTTGAAGTTTTTAGAACAAGAGATAGAGGTATGAAAGATATCAAAAAGGAATGTTATTCATTTCATAGGAAAGCTGTATCCTGGGATGATTTGGTGGACATTTAAAACCGTCCACCAATGATTACCTAACAATATATTACTTTCCTACCCTGTTAAACTGAATGCAACAAACAAATACATTTCCTATTTCAACTCTATTAAAGCAAAGTTAACGGGAAAAATATTGAAAATATATCCATGGTCCTAGGATTCTCTATCATGGTTTAGGGAATTACGATTGTCTTAAAGGTTTCTTGGTTCTTCTTCAATAAAAAAGTCTACCGCTTAACCTAGTGACCACTCAAATCTCAATCACGTATGAAAATAAGATGGCAAAAGAAGAAGAAGTAACGAAATTTCATGAGATGAAATAGATTTTTTTTCCAGAAACCTTATGATGAGAATAGAAGGGTAGTCAAGAAAGATGAAGGAAATAAAATTGATAGGAGCAAATTTGATGGAGAAGGAGTCGAGCGGTAGAGGAATAGTAAAAACTAGGGAAGAGAGAGGAAGGACGCAAAGAAAAGTATGGCTGGGATACAAATGACTAGTAACTAAGAAAAGAAAAAGGATACGAAAAAATGAGACTGATGTTTGCACCGCAAGGAGGAAGAGTTCAAGACGCCGAGTATATTGGGGAATAATCTGCAACAGAAACAGAGCGATAGTGATAGATGTAATGGTAGGAAACGGAGTAATAGCGAGTCTTCTGCTAAACGAATGTGGGATCGGTAAAAGAAAGAAAACGGAGCGACGCAGTGGATGGATGAGAAATGCTAGAATGAGGGATGCGAGCAAGATGTAGGCGGCTGAATGATAGAGAGAGTGCTGGCTTAGGAGGAGGTGGGTAGAGATATGAGTCTGCTTTATCTCCCAGGAGACACTGCGAGGGACTCGGGCACTGGATGGTTCCTTTACCCTAACCTCTTTCTCACCCCCAGCGACCTCATCCCTTCTTCTAATACCTTGCGGCTAGGGTGATAGATCACCGCGGAGGTCCTGGGAGTTGCGTCCCTCCCCGCGCTCATCCGCCTTGCTCCACTAAACCCTCCACTACCAGAAACTGCGTGACGCGGTGGCCTTCCACTTCGTCCTCACACTCATCCCTTCCTCTCTTCACTGATGGATCGGCCCTCTGAGGACACGTTTCCCTTTGCTCGCACCTTATACACTCTGAGAGACTACTCGCCTTAATGCCCCTCTCTTTCCGATCCTCTCCACTTCATCCATTATCCCTCAACGCCGCCGCGCGAGTACTTATAAAGATATAACACGCATATAACCAAGTTTCTTATTCGAGTGGTGGGATGTTTCTCCGAGGAGATTGTAGGGATGTTTTCCCTCCGCTATGACGGTAAATTTTGGCTCCAGCTCCGCAATTTCTCGCTGTCTTAACTGCGGAAGTTCCTCGCTGCGTTTATTTTTATCATTTTCTTTAAGCCTCTGAATTCGTAATTATTTTGCTCCATACATTATTCACTACGTCGTATAAGTTTATAAAGAGCGATGTTATCACTCTTCCTGTCATCATTCCGACATGTTCAAAAACAATATCTCATAGATAAATTTAGTTGGATTCTGTTAGAACGAATAAAGAGTAGTAGCTATCTAAATAGTGAAATATATCTTGTAAAAAATAAGGCAAAAAGCTGAAAACAAAGAGAAAACTTCAAACCGTCGCCTTTTTTCTCAAAAGCATACTAATCTTAATTTTGTGACTTAAATAAAGAAAATTTATACCTCGTTCTATAAAAATATATTAGTATGGTTCCATATGGATATATTCTTAACATATCCAAAGATGTTTTAAATAAAATTTAAATTTTTGGCAAGGTCTATTATGGCATAGTTGATATCTTTATCCTTAACTTTTATGTATATTAAATCCTTGTTAAAACGCAGCGAAATATTCATTCTATTCATTCTATAGGTTTCTTCATTTAAACTTCATTTCATTACTACTTTAGTGTGACTAAAAACTGCACGAATATAATCTTTTCCCAGTCATTCTTCCTGCTTCAGAATTCGTGGTAAAATTCAAACAGATATAATTACTTTGTGTCAAAACACAATGATGAAATCTGGTTTGTAATTTTTCATGATAAAAATAACAGTGATAAGAAATAGACAATGACTTTCATATTACTTCCGACTTCTACAAGATAAAAATCACCTAAGCCATGATACGTTAAGACAAATTCATATCGCTCGATAGTATTACCGATTTCAACTCTCACTTCGTCAGCTAATCTCTTCGTTTCCGTGATTTAGAATAAGTACGCTAATTCAAAGAGTGTCGCATCCTTTATGTTTGTCTTTCTCCCAAATCCCCAACATATTTGCTCCTTCCCGTCTTCCTTGATCCCAAATCCAATAGAATCCGAAAAGACTTTTCGATTTACAGAGCTTCTCTTTTAGCAATTCATTAGGTTCAAAGGAAACGAAAAAATAGAAAGAAAAGTAGAAGTGGAAAAAGAATCTCTCCAAATGCCCTTTTCTCGGCTTCTTCTTTCGAATCCAAATACGGAGTTTCTTTTTTCCTTCCTCACTCGTAATCCATGTACCTCGCGTTTTGCTCTTTATATTCTTTTTCGCTACTTCCTTCTTTCCCCTTACCCCTAATCTCCTTCCCATTTCCCTTATTTAATTTCTTTTCCTCTTTAATTCTTCTCCGTTACCCCGGATACTATAACGAAGCCACCCTTTCGGAACGAGCTGCTCTCTGAATATCCAGATCAGGCCTCTCTCATTCTGTTTTCGGATAATGCGTCGTATTTATTCCAAAACATTTTTAGATCCATAAATAATAAGGCTGAGGACCTTTCAAAGAAGAAAAAGGTCGAGGAAATCAGAGTTCTTTCCTACGAGCTAGCGTCCTTCGCCTTTCACTGCTCCAAATTAACGTGATATTTTCTCAAAGAATATTTTTCTTATTTATTTGAAGCTAAGTAGGAATCGCTTAAAAATTCAAGAGTTACCTTCGGTCTGCGAACTATGAGCAAATGAAGTATCTAAGGATTACTGGAAATTTTTGCTTTTTGAAAGGACTAGATGATGAAATTCTTCTCAACCTTTTAAAATCATGTGTCTGGTCTCAATATCTCTGCCATTATCATAGTCTATCATAAAATCTATTTAGAATCAACTTTCTTCAACAGCGTATTAATATGAAATTTTCATATCAATGATAGAGTTTTATGATGAGTCATATTATAATTCGATATAAAAATGCATGCATATTCGATAAATAGATATTACTAGCAATTATTTTAGGTGCATACACTATCTTCATATACGTAGGAGCTATTTCGGCTAATAAAGGTGAACTGTTGCTTTTCTTCTTATAAACTAAATTTGGTATGACATTTCAAATTGATATATAAATACGAAGTACAAATATTAGTTAATAAAAATACAGACGGATATCCGAAATTAAAAGAAGGTACGTATCCCTTCATCATTCTATTCTGTTCCGTAATAATGTATGGTGTGTTCCCAAAGATAAGACTGTCATACATGAATTCCCAGATTTACTAGTAAATCAAAGATCTTACATATTTTTCCTTACCTTTCAAAATTAATTTCATAATAATTAATTCCGTTTTCAAGTGATTTCTGTTTTAAGTTGAAAATCATCAGCGTAAGAGCTAAAGGAAAATATACGATAACTGTAACGCTGGCCCAATTATTCGACTTTTCGAGCTTTGATGTTATCAGAATAACAGTGCTTTAGAACGGAACAAGATCCATGTGATAGAGTTCTGAGAGAATAGAAGCAAACAAAAGGAATTCCGCAATAGTATTAGGAAACTACTGATGCGAGATCCTCCACAAGGGCACCAAGATAATATGACTATTCTAGCTCAGTCGATTTAATTTTTAAGGGCTTTTACTCTCCCATACTCCTTACTTCAAACCTTGCTTCGATTCAAAGTAACCAATGGCTCGATCACTAATCTTCTCATATCTACGCAACCTATTTGCAAGGTTACCCTCTCGCATTCGCCAAGGAACGCCAACAATGTTATACTACCTGTCACCGCAGCATTTCCAAAACTCCTTCCGCCAACATGGTCCCGACATTTACGACTCTCTCATCCCACACGCAGCAAAATTTCCATACCGACCAATTTTCTCCAAATGCCCTCCCCTTTCCGGAGAATCGTTCGCCTTGAACGCCCCGAGAATATTGCCCCATCTTCCGATACATCCATCCCCAGTGCGTCGCCTCCTCCACCTGCACCTCAACAGGGATGCGGTAATCGCGGGAACACAAGAAAAGGAAGGCCGAAAGATGGATCGCCTACGATCTGAAGGTTACGGCTCCTTCCTTGGATTATTGCAAGGCTGAGAGGAAGGAGTTTGATTTGGGGTGAGGGATGGATTCCTTTGGGAATAATCCAGGAGCAGCAGGCGGTTCCGAAGAAGATGCGAATGTGGTGCACATGGAAAAGCAAACGACTAAATTCGGTTCTGCAGGCTTTGGGGGATGTGAGAAGTTAGAGGGTGGAAATAAGCGAGAAACTGCAAGGCGTGGCAGAGGGAAAGAGGGGGAGATGGGAAGGCTTCTTCAAAGGCAAAGTGGAATTCTTTCTCTCGCATTTTCCTAGGAAAGGAAGGCGGGATGAGTTGCCAATATTACGGCAGTAAGTTTACCTTTCATCCGCTTTCGTAGAATCGACTTGGATGATGAGATTGTTTCGGTTTGACGTCTCGGTGGACGTGGAAAAGGCGTCCAATGAGAGGGGTAATTGGAAACGACGTTGATATGTAATAAATGCTGCAAAGTTTGGAGAGCGCTCGCTAAAATACCGTGATCCACGGAAATATTATGCACCATTAGCAAATGAGGAGCAGTTGCAGAATAAAATTGACGAATGATGCATCATCTCCTACCATCCGGAAGTAATTACCAGCTTATGCATGTTAACAGCAACTGACACCTAGAAAAAGGCATCACCAACGCCTGTAATTAGGAATGGAGCGTATTATCAAAGTAGAGTACAATAATGAACTGATATCGGACGACAACAGACATCGACCTAAATCATTTGTAACAGTACGTTGCAGTTTCCAGGCTCATTAGCTTCAGTAAACAATAGGTTTAAGTTTTCAATTCTACAAGTGCATAACCTTTAGGTTCATCGTATTTGTAATAGTTGTTATTTATGACTATTTTGGAACGGCATCAAACTTTCAGTAGATTGATTGTAAAATAAATGCAAGAAAATTCCCATATTTACTTAATTTTTATCTGGATCATACTTATAACAGATAGATTAAAACGCAAACTTACAAAATTTACGCATGTATAGTTAGTAGCGGATGAAATGAACGAATTATGTAACATAAATTGAATTCCTAATTAATGATATAGTAATGATTATAATTTTTAAAGTAAGTTCGACAGAGTTATTTCAAGGTATTTAAGAATTGCTAATCAAATTTATAATCTCTTGGAAGTGATATTATCCTATTTATCTCTATAAAATATGATAATTTTATTATAAATTTCAATTGATAAATTATGATAGTTTGTCATTCATTCTTTTTGGGATAGTTTTAAATATTTTCATTCTACAAAAATATTACGTCAGAATCCGTGTACACCATTCATATGTCAAAGAGCTTTCAGTACTACTAAATAGCGCTGAACCAATACGCATTCTTCCTTTTCACATGCATATTTGAGGTTTGATTAAAATTTAGGAATTCGAAAACGAATACCTCAAATCACGAGGTGAGATAGTTAATTCATTTACGGTAATAAAGTATTTATCAAACATTACGCTTTTATGAACAGAATAATACCTGATAATCGCTTTGCAAAGCACTCAAAATATGTCTATCTTTCATAACCGCGTGGACAAAACAATTCGAGGCACGCATTACACCACAATGCAATGCGCCATTATCGCCACGCTGCAAAAAGAAAATGGCAGAACGACATTCCGCCGATCGATCCTTCGCGCAAAACAAACAAAACAGAGCGCCATACATTTATTATTACCATCAAAATTAATACAAACTTAATTTCGCAGTGCGACCGTCGCCAAACAAGCCCGTGAAATAATAACGAAGCCACGCATCCGGACAGCAATTCCCGTCATAATGTCCCCAAAGGATTTTAGATCCGGAGGAATAATATGGTTCGTTCGAATTACCATGTAAACCGTGTTATTATAATTCACTCCATCACCAGAGGCAGGGTGACATTTTTGGAGAGGGGATGAACGAAACGAGGGGGAGAGATATGGAGAAAAAAAAGAACGATGGGAAAAAAGAGAAAAAAGGAGAGGGAGAATGAGATTGGTTGGGTGGCGCGCGTTAAAACTCTTCCTGACGGCCGGTTTAAAATTTTAACATGACCACATTAAAGGGTGTACAATGATGCTAACCGGTGATGGGCGGAATGGTTTTGGGAGCGGACGACAACAGGACTCTTTCTCCCTTTGGGCAACTCCGTGTTTGATGGGCCACGGGCGTGGTTCTGTTAACATCGCCACGCCCCCCTCCCGTGCCTCCAAATACACGTACACGACGGTGTCTAGCGAAGGGAGAGGTGGCCTCTCGGAATATGACCGTGAGCGCCGATCCCAATCGGCAAAACCCCGTTGTCTCAATTGTGTGCACTTCTCATCAATTCCCAGGACGATTGTTGACAATGAGGGAAAGTGTGGAAAGGGAAAAGGAGAGAGAGGGAGACTTAGTTTGAATAGGGAGAGAGGGATAGAAACGGAGAGGGAGTCACAATGATGTGACATTTCGTCCGGGGAAGGGGATGATACAGGAGGGGATGAAATGTTTTCGGTCAACATTGCTCTCTCTCATTTCAGACATTAACGATCGCCATGTACTATCATGGGCTTTAAAGGGAGAAATAATCTTCGCACGATTTTTCCACCCGAGAACTCCGATCCATCCTTCCCTCAATGACGTCACAAAATATTAACAGAAAAGCTGAGACCCATATGGGAATCACTTCCAATACGGCGCCCCAGTATCGATATTATCGAAGCGATATCGATCAAATCCGTCGACTGTGTAAGCGAAGTCTTATCGGAATCGCGTTGTATTTTTATATCCATACAACAATTCTACATCAAGAACACGAAGATTCACTCTTCGACGTATTCGAATTGAAGACTTAACAAGATATTCTTGAAGGAGAAACTGAGTTATCGAAATCCTTTCTAGTCTTCATAGAGCAATACTTTCCACTTAAGAAGACTAAGGAGGGATTAGGATTAAAGCATACAAACTTGGATTGTGATTGAGAGGAGGATTTTAATGAATGGAAGGTAACTGGATAGAAAGAAGGAAAAAGTGGAAATGAAGGGATGTTCGACTGTCCCCTTCCGTCCTATCGTTTCTCCCCAAACACATCGCAGAGTAAACAGAAAGGGAGAGAGAGGGTGGCCTCCCAGTGATTAGGATCCGTCATTGAAATTCACGATCGCAATTGGATTATCGCGCCGAAAGGAAACCAAACTTTGAGAGGGGAGAGGAAAGGACAATGGCAATACACTTCCCGCCCACTGTTCCGCCCTGGCTACTCCCGCGTCAATTGTACCAATGGCTCCTTCCAATGGCAAACAGCCATTTGGATCGAAAAAGGTACGTAAAGTGATTTCCGAGGGCTTGTCGCAGCTCCTCCACCTTTAAATAGGTAAAAATAAAGTTTCTAGAGGATTTCGACACTGAGCAAATTTTGGTCGTAGTCAAATCCGACTTTAATCCTATGTTGATCGTGACCTATTTAAGAAGTTTAGATGTCTTCAAAACGACAGAACGTATTCGTTAGACGAGATAAAAATACAATTAATCCATTTTAATGCGATAATAAAATCGAAAATTTCGGAAATATTTTTGGAGACATAAATACATACATTTATTTTAATAAAATTATAAAATTCACCTTCCAAACTTCTTCTAACCGATTCGCATTCCATGTGAATACTCTCTGATTCCCGATGCTAAAAAAACCGAATTGAATCATCAACGCACGTGGCCGCACAAAAACCTAATATCAATTTCTATTATAAATGATAATGGAGAGCGTCCTTCTTCGTCGAGAATAAGAATCGCAAATTAAACTTAAGCGTCTATAATAAATATTGAGTCCAAGTCCCTCTCACCGGACAAAGAATACATTTTTCAAGCCGAAGAAGGAACGAGTTCAGAAAAAATTGGGTAAAAAAACGGAGTGGAGACTAGCCTTGTGCGAGAGGCGAGGACGGACGGGGAGGAAGTCATCTTTAGGATTCGCGGTCGTATATATGATAAGAGAGGGGACGGGTTAAACGCGCGACTGCTTCCTATCCCGAGAGAGAAGTCGGGCACGTGCCTCGAATGAACATCCCAAGGACGAAAGCGATTCCGATCTCAGATGTAGCTTCCTCCGGACCTCCCAGCTCGCCTCCGGGCCTACCACTGAGGAGCCGCCGATGCCTTCCCAAAAAAAGGGATCGAAGGAAGGAAATGGTCTGAAATCCGTCAACCTCCTACCGATCTGAACACACCACTCCTCTTCGTCGTCGGAAACACAAAAGATAGGAATCCCATTCGGTCCGATCACACGCGACCTATACGAACGTAGACTGCTGATGAAGCGAACCAAAGAATTTTTCGCGAGAAACGGCTATGAAAGTTTTACTGGTTACGATTCCCCGCTTCCTTTCGGAGACAAAAGAAAACATACGGCGGAGAGCCTTCTGGAAATTCTTTGGTGTTTCCGTAATTTGTTCCCCTTCGTGGTCTGTGTTATTTATTTTACCAAATGTGGACAAGAGAGCGGAGAAGATGCAGCGCACTATACATGAAGATGAGGCTATGATTCAGGAATTCCCATTGTTTAAGAAAAAGCTCGAAAATATAATTTTTACCTCAAATCACTCTCTCTGCACACGGAGTGAGATTCAATACAAAATTCGATTACGTTCAGGACCGTGATTACTAACATTCGGTATGTAAACGGCATCTCAATCAATATGAAATACGAAAGTAGGAATAGTCAACATAGTCCTTATTCAATCCACAATCAACGCATATATGTTCTAAGTATATTATAATGACAGTTTTAAATGTAATTTCTCTACAATTTTCAATCCATACTAAATTAATGGATAAGGCATAGGCTAAAAGAATGGCATCTATCTCTTCTCATTATGATATTTCGGACAACGTCTTCCTCAATCCGTTGAATCACGTAAGCCATGCATGTCAAAACGCTGCCATATCCACCTACACCGGTAAAATCATTAATTTCGGAATCCCTCAGTCGTGAGCAAACAGACGAAATTCCATCGCACATCCCCGAACTCATCAATCCCAGCCTAAATGTCCATCATCCGATGGAAGGCAACTAAAATTAATCAAGCTGGAATAAATAACGGAAATCTCTCTCTCGAAGGGCGAAATTTCGTCCGCATTAAAAAATTATTACATTTGTGCGAAGGAAAGCTTCATTATATAGCTTAACCTTAATTTCGGAGAGTTCGTGCCACTGGGAGAGCAAAAATGGAAGGGAATTCGGGTGGAAAGTTTCCTCGAAAACACATAAAATACGAGATAATCCTCGGGTGCTAATTGCTCATGACATGCGCTCCAATGGGATAGGCAAACCCTTCGCACCGTAAATTTCCGTGCGCTTTTGGGGAGAGGGAAATAGGTGGGAGAAGGAGATTGGGGGAGGCACACCATAAGACTGACGAATGGCCACCAAATCCTCTTTGCAGGAACGACCCAACGTCGATATTTACCTTTTGCGTCAGAATGTGCGCTCAGGTTTTGGACGGTCCGTTATATATCGGCATCTCTCATCGACAGACGAGAGGGAATGAATAAAAAAACAAATGAGAGGCTGAGCTGAGAGTGCAGGCGTGCGAGTATTTCTGGTAAAAAGTCACGTAGAAACTGATGAACATCCATAATGCTTTTTGATGGTCTCGCGTTATCACTACGAGAACTTCGGCTTTCCCTCTAAACCTCAGGAAAAAGTGATCGTCGATTTCGACATGTACGTCATCCACTAAAGTCTTTGATCATCTGATACCTTCCTATCTATGCAATATACTTGCGCAACAAAACCATTTTAAAAATAAATTAAACGTTTGATAGATTATATTTAAAGGCATTACATATTAGAATTTCAACTTTAACTAATATAAAATTGATATCTAGTTACATTGACTGAATTGTTCTTCAAAATTTTTCTTTTTGCATTTATTTTCTGAACCCAAAGCGGACAGTATATATCATTTTCGCTTCTTGAAAAATAAGATATAAGCTTTATATCCAGTTCTCTCCAATTTTAACGCACCAAAAATGGAAGGGAATGATGGAATGGAATGATACTCTGGGGAAATTATCATCATTCAACACAAATATGTTTGGGACTCAGTCAACAAAATGAGATACAGAAAATATGACAAACTTTTGGAAAGATAAATACTCTTAAAAGGCATCAATTACGAAGCTCTTAAACAACCTGTTCATATTTCGTGCAATATCTAATCTGCAATGCATAGTTCCGACTACAGATTCCTTTTCCTTCATGCTCATTTAGGCAGATGCAGCATCCAGATAAAGAAAGAAAAGCTCAGTCTAATTACTCTCCCACCGATATTTCCCTTCGCAAATATTTATTCCAGTAATTCAACTGTCTTAGGATCCACGGCTCTTTTCATAATGCATTGAAAAATATCATTCCACAGAGAACCGCAGTTTAACTCATAACGTTTTCATAACAACCGCTTTCTTGTCAAGTCGCCGCAGTCAACTTCAAACTCCGAGACGGTTCATCTGCGTTGGAGGAGAAATAGAGAGACGATGGATTTTCCTGCTCTGGCTTCCGCGACAAGAGAACAAACAGCGAGTTATTGTTCGTGAGTTTTAGTTCTCCCCACCCAAACTCCCTTCCTTCTCTTGCCGTTTCCTCCGCCTTCAATCTCCGCAACTTCCCGTACCCACAACAACCGGAAGTTGTGCAGCGATGGAAAGTTTTAAATGAGGTTGATTAGGTCAGCTCGTTATTCTGACTGAATCCAGTTGCCCTCGAGGAGGGAAAATGATCTAGGTCAGGCACTGATAATCGAACGGATCCGCTATTGAGATAAAAATGAAATTTTTATAAAACTAGACGCGTTGGTGGAAGCATGACGTTGAAAGTTCATGAACGATGTGAAGGGGAATAAAATCCCGAGCGGTTTTTTCTGGATTTATTGATTGAATGTGGAAGTGACACAGATGCCTTGATTTGATGCTGTATTTCTATGGCTAGGAATCGGAATGCTGCCTTTCGTATATATTTCATTGAGAGAAACAAAGATAAAATCCAAAATATTTCGCTCCATTATTTAATCTTATTTCCGGCTTTCTGTCAAAAATTTTCCATCAAAACCCTTCAAAAATCATAAGCAGAGTTAAAATCCCATACACCCAATTCCAATGGATATCTCTCCAGAATTCTTTAGTCAGATGAAAGGCAGTGTAGACCAAAAATTGAATTTTTGATAAAGAGAGTTGACGATCTGCCTTCATATGAATTAAAATTATCTGCATTAATAGAAAAACGATCTATTTCACAAATTTTAAGTCATGATAAAATTAAAGAAGAAGAAACTGAGATCCTAAATGGTAAGTCGGCCTCAAATATAAGTATATATAGGACGCATCACTAGACATGCTTAAATTTAAATATATATCAAAATTAAATGCAGAGAGAATCCTTCGCCCATACGTCACTCATAGGCTCTACCTTTCATGAAATTTTATTTTTGTTATTTAATGCCATAAGTCTCTTCTTTGTGCCATTTCGCAAATGTCAATATTACACGGAACACATCTCTTTGTCTATGAATTATTTCATACTACAAGCAAAACGGTGAATGGCCACATATCAGAATGCATCATCACCTACGACTTAGGGGAAACGTTTACCATGCCTTTCTAGCGTAAATCAACAAGGATAGGCACCATCTCCATCTCAATACGTGAGAGAACACATTTTCTCACCCTCACTCACCTTTGCCCCTACGCATCCCTAAAGACGAAGGGCCACAATTAGTCTTCCCTCCACTCAAGGGAGAGCCCATCCTTTGCAATCGCCTTTTTTCCTACGCCTCTTGGGCATTGCCTCTACACACGCACACCTTCAGACCATTCATCCCAACCTCCCGACATCCCCAGCAACCGATTCAATAACGCAAGGAGTCGTAAAGCACGCACCACTATCGCCACTTTCTTCCCACTTATTTTTTTAAACAAACCGCCTTCAATTTATCCACCTTCCCCTAGGTGGCCATACTTACACTAATACTCACACACATATATTCCCTAAATCACGAGTGACGACTGAGATGAATCGGCAGGGGTGCGGGGTTGAAAAATACAGAATTAAATTTTCATGGAGGTTGGTCGGAGGGTTATTCTTTTTCCTTTTCCGGAAACGTGTGGGGTGTAAAATAGCGTAGGAGAACCTGAGGGTTGTAAGAAAGAGAAGATAACGGATAGCGGAAGGAATTTAACGGGAAGCGGCAGAGTACGGAATAAAAAAAGATGGCGACACACGATGAGGAAAATCTGCAGAATTCGGAATTATCGCAACTACATTTACTTTTCAATTCCCCTACTTTTCTGCGAGAGCATTTTTCATGAGTGTGGGGGAAAAGGGAGGAGGCGATACTTTCACCCCTCTCCCCCCGGCGTCCCTCCGATAAAGATTCTGCAGCATCCCGAATCTGCTTCCCTCCGTATCTCGGCTAAAAATAAAAACAAAATGTCCCCACTCCTTCGCCTTCCTTAATTCACCCGTCTCAGCGTGCTTCTGTTTCTACGCCCCCTCCCTACAATCCTCACTTTTATTTCTCTCCCGTCCACGCTCTTATTTATCTTCCTCTTTGCTCTCCCTAACAAATCAGCACTGGTCCTCCTCCACCCACCGATACCGCCTCCCCCACATAATCATGCCTCCCCTGTTCTGCCACCCCATTCCCCTCCTCATCGACCGATCTGTGTGGGCTGTACGATGCTTTACAACTCCGAGCTTAGCTTGCACAACGTTGTTCCGAATCCAGAGCCATTGTAGTTTAATCCTTTGGAGATGTATTATTCTATCTAGGGAGGCTGCTTTTCATGTTTACACAGAAAGATTATCAAGGTTAGAGCAGCGATTTCGCTTAGAATTGGATGAGAAAAAAGATGTTTCCCATTCTTTTCGTTGATTTGAGGGACGAAAATCCTCGAGGGCCAATTTGACTAATGAACGCCCTTTCCATTTCCGAACGAGGGATGAGTTTTAATATTTTACCAGCAGCGCGTTTCGAATCGGATCCAATGAGCTTACTTCCTCCGCGATTAATTTTTATGAGAATGTCAATTATGTATGCAGTCTGTGTAATCAAAATATCTCCACATCACGATCGAAAAAACCCTTTCTCTTTTTGTCCAAAACAAAAGCTAATTTTGGTGCAAAATATGACATACAACTACATAAATGGATAGAGATAATTACAAAAACTTCAATAAATTCAAATTTAAGTTATCGGTGATCGAAATAATGAGTAAAATGTTAAGTGCGAGGACAACTTCAATCGAAAGGTATCATGCCGATCCAGGAGGAATATCATGAATAATTATTTATCCGATTACAGAAAAAGGAGCAAATATCATCAATACGTTTTAACGATGGACTACAAAGAAGCACTGAATAAGAGACGAGCATGAATAAAGAGGACTTCTCCTTCATTAAGAAACCGATGCCGCTAGACTGGTTCGAGCTGAAGATTCCCCCTATAAAAACAAAAGAAAACATTTACCGTTTCCCTTTAATCATTGCGGGACCCTGTTTGTACATTCGCACGCTTATCGTCGGAAAGCATAAAACGCCCGAAGCAAAAATAAGCGAGGGTCGTCGACGCCCACGCCACCGAAAAAAGGCAATAAAAAGAAGCGCAATTAAGCGAACAAAGAATTTATGCGAGAGAATAAAAAAGGTGACAATACAGAGGCTGAGAAAAGACTCGAAGGAAAAAAAGGCCGTAGTAACACAAAGAAGACTTGAACCAAATAAAAGGGAAGAAAAGAAGAGGTGGGAAAAAACGGAAGAATTACGTCGCCTTCGGAGGAGATAGCCGGAGGACACGGCAAAGGAGAGATTGGCTAGTAAAATGAGGCTGGAAGTGTACGACGCACTTAAAGGAGAAAGGGATAACCCGAGGGAAGGAAGAGGTAAAAAAGAAAAAGGGGGGAGACGCCATCAGGAAGATGGAAAGCGGAGAGAATATGTCTCTTGGGGGGGCAGACAACGAAACGGCAGATACACGGCGGAGTACGGTGACATCGAGGCGGGGTGACGGATAAGAAGAAGGTGGGGGCGGATAAGAGAGCAGAGATGGCAGGCGAAAGGGTTTTTTTTCGGATGCTGCCCCGAGGCGGAGATGCGGTCGCTCTGCGCGAGAGGGCAATGCCGTGAGGACCTGAAATGGCCTCCGTACACCTGGATGGAGTGAATCCGGAAGGAACGGGAGGGTGGAGAAGTACGTAATTTATGCCTCGTTTTTTTCATTTAAGGTCCGTTTCCGAGCGCGAATGGGAGAAGGGAAGAGGGAGTGGATATAAACGAGAAAGAATACGGGAGAAATAAGAGAGAGTGAAAGAAGTGTTCGAGGGTGGGAAAATTGATTGGAGTCTAGAAAGGGTGAGAGGGAGAAGTAAAAAAGAAAAGGAAGGAACTTCCAGGGTTTAATTTATTCATGCGTTTTCTTCTTTGTGTGAGGGAGAAGTGGGGGTCCCCGCTGACAGATGCTTTCCTTCTTCGTTCATATTTTACCGAGTCCCTCTTTCACCTGATCATTTTGTACGTGGGGACTCATTTTCTCCTCCCGAGAGTTTCAAAGAAAGCATTTTATTTTCTTATTGTTGATTCTATCACCTCCCTTAGAGTTTTTCTATGAATGCAGAGGAAAAGATGAGCCTAAGTTAAAATATGCGATGATAACAAAAAAAAAGCTTAAGCCTGAGCTCTATGGATATTTAGTAAATTTATGCAAGTCATCAAGTAAAATGATAACAGTAATAAAATTCACTTTCGTTAAGTGCTTTTTCAGCTTCAATGCATCTCTATTTTTAATTTCAATTAGAAATAAAGAAAACCTTCATTTGTTAATTTAGGATTAAAGGATTCCATAGTTATTCCGAATGAACCTTTGGGGAATCCTTAACTTTTCAAGCTATCTTATAATACTTTGATTAAGTAATAACCTGTAGGTAGAGTTCAATAAACTGAATCTTGTTAATTTCTTTCCACATGCTTACTTAATATATGTAAATGTTAAACTAAGTATAGAAAGTTATTCTCGGTCCAAAAAGGCTTAGAGTTACGAATAATTATTCAACTGTCACTCAGAAACAAAAATAGTTACGAGGAATTCATACTTTGTATTAAAATTTTACATTGATTTCATCGCTGGCTTGTTGAATTCTAAGTCTGATATTTCTTTTCCTCTAATTGGAATCCTTCCACTATAAATCTATAATTACTCTTTATTCTACTCTATAAAATTTTCGAAAATATGCCTATCTGTACTATTCATATCTGTACCATCAGGTAATGTAGCTCACAGCCTCTAAACTATATTAAACGCGTAATCATGACTTATCTTGATAAATAACCGTAGAGAATAACATCAGTAGGACGGTTAATTTTACAGGGAAACAGTGAATTATCTTAAATTATTACATTTGGCACAGCCAACAAGTACACAGCGTGTTTTATTCGCAACGTAAGTCATTGAACACATCGAACCAATGGCAAATAACTCTAATAAATCATTTCTTATTAATGGGGAAGATATTTTGATATTTATGAGTTGATATACGAAAATTATGAGTAGTTGTATACATTAAGCCCGTTCTGTAAACTGTATCAGCGGCTTGTAGTTAAAACCAGAAAAAGGTAAAGTCCTTCAGCAGAAACAACCTCAAATGTGTATATTGTATTGGCTGTCCTTCAAAAAGAATGCATATCAATAAAATAACTTAAAAAAGTATTTCTTTAGACCCTGGTAAAAGTTTGAATGATTCATCGAAGCAAGAAAGGATAACTCATAAATTTTGGGATTTAAAGTCCTATAATAAATTTTTCACCAAATTTGTGAAATAATGGCTTATTCCTTCTGGAGTGAAAGTATTCCTATACAGCAGTATAAAAGCGTATATTTTTTCTCACAGTCTCTTAAGAATTATGGAGATTATCCAGCATTCACAAAAATGAAAATAATTGTATCCAAGTTAAAAACTAAGTTTTCTGATGATTATTTGCATATTATTTGGTGTCACACGAGCTTTGAAGTAGATATTAATAAAAATATTGCTTAGAAATTGTAACCCAAAATACCTTATTGAACATCGGTAAAACTTACAAACTAGGAATAAATTGTATTTTCTTAAGATTAACCTTATTTTCCAAGGACGTGAGTGATCTTTCGCACGAAATGTTTATTGACAATACATTTAGAATATATTCCATTTGTCTTCCCAAGCAGTAATTAGTTACTGAATGTTAAATTTTTGAAAGAAATCATTCTGTGTTCAAACCTGAAGCTTATTAGGAATCAATAAGAAGATCTAACCCTTAAGTTGATTCTATTATTGCTGATTTACAAAATACAATGTGTATCGCGAAGGTTTTCCAAGAGTTGATACAGGGACTTCGGGACTCGTTAAATGTCTTTCGGACTTCTATACTAGATGGTATGATTGCGAACATCAATTACATTGGTAATATACTCAGAGCCAGAGGGTATAAATTTAATGAAAGAAAGTTTACAGATGCGGAGTTTAATTTTAGCCGTAAACCGAAATGGCCATTTGGAGATGGGAATCGGGTGAATAAAAGCGACACCGGACTGGAAGAGATGGAAGTAGGTTATTTGAGCAAAGATGCATTCGTATTAAAGAAGACTCCGTTGAGGCCAGGGGTTAAGTTCAGTAGAACTTTTTCTTTTCCTATCCTCCAAAAATTGGCACATTCGCATAGGTGGCATGGTCTTCTGTCTCCCATTCGCAGAATGAGACTGCAAATAACATCGTCTGCTGCATCTCGGATGAGAAATGAAGCTTTTTTCGGAAAACCCAGTAACTATACGAAAAAAGAGGTCAAGTGGAATAGGGAGGGAGGCGGAGATGGGAAGTGGCTTGAAGGGGTTGGTGCGGGAGGACGATAAGTTCGAATTGGATGAAAAGAGGAGGTATCGTTCCAGCTCTCTCTCTCTCTCTCAGAAAAATCATGCATAGGGAAGCGTTTTAATGTAGAGGCATGAAATGAAAGGAATGGCAAAGGAGGGAGATGAATGAAGAGGCAGAATGTGGAATGAAATAACGCTAAGGAATTTTCCAGAAATGCAGAAGCGATCCAGAAAAGAAAAGGATTTGGCCAATGGATGAATGAAAGGGAAATTGGCTTTGAATAAAATGAAACTATATAGGAGGATATGAGATTAAGAGAAATATATGAAAGCGATAAGGGAAGATTTTTGGAGTATTGACATAACCACAGAAAGATACCTATGATGACTATGGTTAGGCTATGTTTAGCCTGTGACATATAAAATGAAGTCAAATGTCCAAATTAATTTCAGAGTTTACCATTTTAGAGAACTTTTAAAGATTACTGAATTGTAGATTCAACTAGTATAATTAGGTAAAAGCGTTAAATTTCAAACGAAGCTATTCCTATCGTGATCTAGACGAGTAATAACTTTGACTTATATTTACTTATAAAACAAACCTATAAAAAAATTTAACTCACCTTTATTGAGCAAATGAAATGAAATATTGTTATAAAAACTGAGCGCTCTAAGAAATTTATGATTGGTTTGATAACATTCATTCAATACTGAAGAAAAGATTCCTTTACTATCAACTTGTTATGTAAGTCAAAAGACAACAGAGAAAATCGCACATAATGCGTAGAAGTAGCATAAAATAGCCTCAGCCGGTATAAACTCAGAATATAAGCATGTTATAATACTGTTTTCGGAATGGAATCTATTATGAATGAGGTACCTAATATAAATGGGATATCTTTAGGATTGAGGAATAGACGCAGAGAGGTAACCATTTTACTTGAGGATGATGGGCCATAAATCTTAAGGAAAATGAGAAAAGGAAAGTAACTTTATACATGGAACAAAGAAATAGCGGAAAAAAGAACGGGGAGCTCGAAGAAATAAGTGGCGTAAATAACAAAGAAGATCGCATAAGAACACGAGAGAGGGAATACTTTTGGAGTCGGAAGAACGGTAAGTACTGCGTGTTATGGAGAGAGGGCATCATAAAGAGAGCGAAAGAGAAAGATGGCGAGGATGGAGATAGGAGAACGTAGTAATGCCCTAATAGTACTACATGCGTGCCGGTAGATAGCGGGAAAATCATCAATTTTTAACGCACCTTTCCTTCCCCTACCTTCGCTATTGGATATTTCATGGCGGTCCTGTGCCCATATCCGCCACTCTTTCTCTCCCTTTCTCCACTTCCTCCCTCTAGACCGGAGATACAAACTGCCTCTCTCACGGATTCGGTTTCATTCCCATACATATTCTCATGGAGCTATTCCACTTCTATAACCTCTCTTCTCAAAATTGTCAGTACAACTCAGAAAAACGACGCTACCTTTTTCTACATAACCCTTTCAATCCATTTCCCCAATATACTTCGCATCTACATACCTCTTCCATCAAATCCAGCGTTTCCTTTCCTTTATAAAATCTCCGATATTCATAAACGGATGTTTCGGAAATTCATCACCCTTTAAACTCTCCGCGGCAAATTCCTCCCGCATCCTCGTCACTTCCTCTCGATCTCCGCATTCTCACTTTCTTCTCATTCCGAATCGTTGCAAAGGATGATTAATGCAGGGAGTGGAATTCCCACGCCAGCCATCTCGGAAAAGTGACGGCTCAGCTCGCGCTTATTTCTTGTTCGTCAAATTTACGGTACGCTTCCTCGTCATGAATTAAATCCCGGAAGAAGAGGAAATTGGAAAGCCTGGGATTTTTTTCTAGTGTACGGCATGCGAGCTGCAATTTACCTCGGCATTGTGTGTCCTGCGTCAATGCGAGTTGCATTAACTCACTTTCTCGTATTCTAAACAATTTTGTATCCTGGATCCTGAAAAATACTTTGGATTGATGTCCTGCTTCTTTTATTCACCAAACACAGATAAAATCAAGCAAAAAACGTATTAAAGGATGTGCATCCGAGGATCGTTAGATATCGGTGCATAATCTATCCGGAAAATTTCATAAAGTCATATCAATGAAATACGAGTAGTCATGGATGTTACATCTAAATCAAAAATATGATTTCATGGCTTTAACTCCTTCGGAATAATATAAATTTAAAGTACTATTTCAGAGTTAATTGCTTCTAAAATAATTTTTAGGTTTTAAAAGTCCATTCACGGCAGAGGTATTTCACCGAGAATTGCACCCGGGACCGCTTCCACTAAAGACGAACACGCTACCCATTTGGACTACCCAGGAGTCTCTAATCGATTCTTTTAGAGTAAATATACATGGGAAACTTTTTAATCAACTTTGAATTAATGAAACAAACAAACCAATTTGATTTAAACATTGAGATAAAATTCGAAGGATTAATTACTGACGTAGCTGAAACATTCCTACTTCATCAGCGTATTTGAAGTTAAATTCATAATTCTATAAGTAAATTAGAGTACTGAAAACTACTAATCCGTTCAGAAGTACTGCATGCAGTGCAGCTAAACGAATTCCGAAAGCTGCACGGGAATCGTACATTTAATTAAAAGTCTGCCTTACACAAGCGAAATTCACGCCGAAGGATCCACGATCGGTGCGGCAGGAAAACAACAAAAAGGACAAAAGCGTCTCGTTATTACGCTTGCCTTCCTTTTCTTTCAGAGGAAATCCTCGTTCGAACGCATTTAAGGTCTGAGGGTGGGAGAACAAGCGATAAAGTCCTGAGAGGAGGGTTAAGAGAAGGGCGAATTGAAGGTTTGCCTAAATTAACTCAGTTTAATCCGTGACTAATCACATTCTCCCCATTTTTCAACCTTCACGGCGCGACGCACAAAAGAGGGCGCGCGCCAGCTTTATTTAATAAGGCCACGCTGTATGAACCCCCTTCTAGCTCACTTTTCCCCAAAAATTAAAAAAATACCTTCCCTCTACTCTAGGTAAGTCTAAATAAAAGGTTGATTTCTGAAAGGGGAGAAGGGGATACGATGGGTGAGCTACGTTCTTAATTCGCCCTCAGCGTTTTTACCCCACGTTCACAATACACTTTTAACCCCGCACCGAGCCAATCCTCATCACAATGGCGCGCGCTATCCCTTTGATGCCTTGAATATTGGAGGAGAGGGTGAGAGATTACGAGAAGCCCAAAAAATAAAGAAGAGTTGTTCCCAATCGAGCGGAAGGGGGACAGGAGACGATTCGGATGCGCGATATTTCGTTCTACCAAAAGCGAATAATACGGTGCGCACAAGGAAAAACCTAAGCTTTTTTTTAAGCCGCGAATGCCGAACAGATAACGATTCGTAGACGCGTAAATAAACTGATTCTCCGAGAGCCCTTGGAGCGTGTGAAAATAAGTTGCGAAGGAAGAGGAAGCTCCTTCTGGCGAATAAGAAAGCTACGTACACGTTCCAAAGGGACAAGAGGTCAAAAGAGAGAGACGGGTTTAGATAAATGAAAAGAATGAAAGAGGACGTGAACGACCGAGGTGACTTGATAAGTAGGGGATGGAAACGATAGGGATCCATAAGATATACGAATGGGAAAGAGAAAGTAAAAGAGGGAATGAAATAGATGTTGCAGAATATGTGCGGGAGGAGAGTAAGGGTTTGTAAGTACACGCCCACCTATACATATAGAAACTCACGCATTTATATATACAAGGGTGGGGAGATAAGGAAAAGAGAGAAGCGGAAAAGCGAGAGGAAATAAAGTGGAACTCTCGTACAAGACATTTTTTCGCTTCGGAAAGCCTCGCGGGAGCGTATCAAAATTTTAGAAGCAATTTGAAGCGGAAAAACGGATGGAAGAGAGGTTCCTTTGGAGAAGAGGCGGAGGTGGAAGCTAGGAAAGAGGAAAGGATGCGAATGCATGCGTAAGAGTGGATGTCAGTTACTCAATGGATACGTATGTGCTCGTGTGTTTATTATACGAGTTCTTATGCAATGAGATAGATGGACTTGTTCCGAAAAACTTCTTTTATTGACTATATTAATCAAATATAGATATAGAAATATATGTTACATAATAAGTTGAAAGCTATTCATTAAATAGTAACTAATTAAGATATATACAAACAAACACTGAGCCAACAAACGCACAAAAAATTCAATAATAATATAACGCAGAAAAATATAATACAATTCATATTTCACTTACTTTTATTAGGGTTAATCAAAAATATAGCCAAAATTTGTACAAATATTGGCAATTATTCGGAAAAATAAAACTTCGAGATGAGTTTTAAATGAAATAATAGATTTAAAAGTTATCGCTATTTCAAAAGAATAATATGAATCATTTTTTAGACAATGTAACACCTATTAAGGTGATATTGATTATTAACATCTAATGAATATTAATTCATCAAAATGAGTTATTAAAATTTGAACTAAAAATATAAACTATATATCTCATTTAAAATGAGTTTAGTGTGCTTCATTTATATTGTTTATACTAAACAAATGAATGATAACTTTACGGAGAAACTGAGATTTAACATTGTCCTCTTCCAAGAAGGAATGAGAATAAAAAAGAAAACGTAATAAAGAAAACTTTGGAAATAATAAAAAGTTTATATATACATATGAGAAAGAAATGGTTTGAAAAAGGAAATCTTGAGAAAAATAATTTTGAAAAAACGGAGAAAATAGGCAAAGCAAATTATTAATCAGCGAGTAAACAAATTAGTTGATTTAAAGACCATCGTTTTTCACTATTAATAATGTATAAAATAGTATGTGTAATTACACGAATAATATTCCACAAATAACGTATAAATAACAGAATGGTTCATAGTTATCTCTTTACTTTTACAGTTGAGAAGGATACTTTCTTCAAAAATTCTTCGAAGGGAATTAAAGACTAATTAAAGGAAGAAGAAGGAAAGAGATGAATAAAATTAAGAGCAACACAGAAGTAGAAGGATTTGTTTAGAATTACGGACGGAAGAGACTAAGAAAGTCTGTAGTGAAACGCGTTAAAGTTTTAAAGTGTTAAATAGGTAAACAGGTAGACGGAGAAGTAGGAAGTGAAGGTAGAATCGGTCTCACAACCGCGAAGAAGTGGACGAAGGTCGACCGTTCCAAAGGAGAAAAGAGAAGGGCACGAGAGAGAAAAAAGCATGGCGCCAGAAACGTAGAGTGCATAAACACACTCATCTCTTTCAAAGGATCCGGAGGTCGATGGTGGACAATGAAGAAATCACGCGAATAGCTGCGTGGGTAGCAACGAGAGCAAACACCCTCGAGCTGAATGGATTATTATAGGAAACAGCGGATCGAGTTCCTTGCTTTCAAGTTACTCTCTCAATACGAAGCTTAGAGAAAGCCTTCGTGAATATCGTACTGCAGTTATACGCTGAAACATACGTTTAAAGATTTTCCGACGCCGTTATTCACGGCTCTTTTCAACAAATGCATGAGCGAACCCCATGACTGGTTTGAGGATTTGGCTATTTGACACCCCTATTTAAATATTCACGAACTAGGTCAACAGGAAGTTTTATGCATTAGCTGACTAGTAGGAATGGAAAAGTTTGCTCTTACGTTTGGAATTATGAAAGGTTCTTCGTGTCGCAAAATTATTTCAATACAGCGAACCGATTAAATGTTTGGTTTACAGTAAACGAGTTATGTAAGATTATCAACAAATCAACTCAAACAATCCTTATGGCCTGTGTATTTAGGTTTTATATTTGCAATAGAGAGTGTTAGACAGCTTTTACCAACATTGCAACTCATACCAATAACTCATAAACTCATAATAATATCTCAGCTTTTACTAAAGGGAAGTGGTTTATATCCTTAGAGCAACGGATTTAAAAGAAGGGCAACTAATTTATTTAAGCCTACGAAATATATTATTTTATCGATTCTTAATTAGCATTTATGAAGGATTTTATGAAATTGTAATCCACTAACAAAAACTTAATAAAGCTGGAGTCTTAATATCATAGCTTCGTCACGACAAACGTACTAGTTTTATTGCAATGGATATTTCATCGATTCCGACTGAAATATATTTCCTAGGTGTTCTTGAGAATACAGAACATTCTTGGTGCTCTAAGGACTTTTGCTATTTCTTGTCCAACCATGGTACGAGTAGTACATACATACTTAAGGAATGGGCGTGGAACCATTTTTCCCTAACATACTTCCTGCAGAGTATCAAGTAGGTTTAGATTATTTTTTCAATCATCAGAAGTAGAAATGTCATCTCTTATTAGAACAGATAAATAATCGAAAATTCAAGCTTAGCAAGGAATTGCTTAGGAGTTTGCAAACATCCATAATTCAAAGAAATTATTTCATCCAGTTATCTTTTTACGTCTAAATTAAGCTTGCAAATGAACTCCAGTTTTACTTAAATTTTCTGCGAGTTAAATATTTAGTCCGAAGGCTTGCTTGAACCTTAAATCCTCTATTATAGTAGATACAATAGGTACTAGTGACAGAATGAGGCTTACTAATCAATATGCGGAGTAACAAAATTTACTATTATTTATATTTCTTATTTATCTATCTTTCTTAATAATACAAACAAATGAAAACAATAAAAAGGATAATTTTCTAACATTTAGATCGAATATGAATGGCAGTGTTCGATAGTATCACCTCAAGGATTAAGAGCTATTTATTAGCGAGATACAGGTTTGAATAAGAAAAACAAAAGGAGCATGTTTTCTGCAAATGCGATACCTTCCATTGCTCATTTTATTGGCTACCCTTTTTTCTTTATCGTCCAAGAATGTATTCCATGTCGAAATCGAGCTGAAAGAATTCCCGATGAAACTCTCACGTTGACAAACAAAAGAAGAAAAGCGCTTGGAGTCTTCGCAGACAGACTTGGAAACAATGTTCCCACTCTATCCGTAAAAAAATACGGGGCTGCATAGCAACCTTCTGAAACTTAGAAACTCGCTCCTCAAAGAAAGTGAAGGTAAAGCGAAAAGAATACGAATATTCTGTATTAAATGTGCATAAAGTGAATGGGCCGGTTAAAGGAAAAAGGAAAGGAATTCAGGTATACTGAAAGAAAAATGAGAGAGGCGGAGGAAGAGCAGCAGAGAAGGGAAAAAGAAGACGGGGAAGAGGCGAAGTATAGAAGAGGATAGGTAGAGATGGAAAACAGAAAGGGAGTGGAAGAAGAGGAGTAGCGAAGTGGGCGGAAAAATGGCCGAGGTTAAGAGGAGGAGAACGTCCGGCATAAGAAAAAAATGCCAGTGAAGAGGATGAGGCAGGAAGGAATGGGATAAAGGGAGGGGAAGAAAGAGTGGGGGATAAAAAGAAAGATGCGATTGAAGAGGAAAGGGCAAGGTGGGGAGGTCCCTAAGGGAAAGAATGGAGAAGAGGGGTGGAAGGGGATTTTCCAAGAAGAAGGATGAGAGAGACTTATAAGAGGGCTCGGATTAAGGAACGCTCGAATGAAGAAACGAAGAATAAGTGAAGGGGAAAGGCGGAGGGAGTGCGGTTATGGAATAAGAAGACAGGAGAATGCATGGAGTTCGGATCGGAATTGGAAAGAGGAAGACCGCAAAAGCGTACCTTTTTACTTTTTTATCGTCCCGGCGTAAAACCGGAATCCTCTCCTGACCTACAGAGGCCTTAAGTAACAAGAGGGCTACGGAAATGATGCAGATGGGCAAACGCATTACGGAAGCGGGAAAAAGTATCTCCTCTCCTGTAAAAGGAGTGACGCTCACATATTTGCGAAGGCTCGTAGCGGCATTGCAAGTAGATTATCTAAGGAAGGCGGGACTCAATACGGCGAGGGGAATCCACACACAAAACATTCAGTTTCTCTCTTGCTCACCGATACCTTCCTTTCAGCCATCGTCCATACGAACGTTACTTCCCCTTGTAGCTGGTCTGAATGGTTGTTTGGTAAGAAAGCAAGGCAAGAAGGGGTCGATAAAAGTAACCGTATCCCCTCCTTGATTATACCTTGGGGCAGGAGATGAGTTTTTACGAGAAGCTCAAAATAAATACAGTTAGAACTGTATTTTTTGTATACTGTAAAGTCCTGGAATATTCATCGCCGCAGGATAGAATGTTTAATAGTAGATAATAAAGAAATCATTAAGACTTCTGTAAAGATCTTAAGGAGGTCTTTATACATAAATTGTCCCAAATATCTCCTTTTTGCAAATTTACCAGCTCCTATCGCAAGAGATCCAAATGTTTGGCCGAATCTCAAAGTGGTTGAATGATTTAAAAAGCATTTTCAAATATTTTATGCGCATTTTTCATTCACTTCTCAACTAATTGGAGTGCGCTCTTCTTTGAAGCGGGCTAAGGATTTATATAAAAAATAATGAGGCCATTTAAAAATTAAGTACTCACCATTTTCCGACAGATGATCTCGTTGCTCGGCTGACAATCTGCGCTGGAGATGAATCGTCCCACTGCAAGTACATCAAAATGCATAAATAGAGGTTAGCTTCTTAGAGAAATGGGACAAAATATATTTTTGATTTAATGATGAATTCACTCTATGTACTAAATAAAAATATGCTCTCTAATAAGAAACGGAAATACGGAGTATTGTAAGAAAATTTTAGCCACTTTAATGTACATTTCTGATTGCTTCAAGAAAAACCAAATGCTTAATTTACTCCTTAACAATGAATTCATCTTATTATAATTCAATAATTCTTTATTCCTCAATTAAATTTCACCTCAAAAACTTTTAAATGAAATATTAAGCAATCATTGAAAGAAAAAACAAGTGAATTTTCTACTATCGTATTCCTTAATATTCCTAAGTATAAATTATCTATTTTTCATTTAAAAGGACAAAGAAGTCATAAAAAGTAGATTTTCATTAAAAAATTTAAGAATATGATTTATAAAAAAGAAAAATTTTATAAGATAATGACTAGGTATTACTTTTTACTCTCGCGAGCATCGAAGTAGACAAAACTTTTCCTTTTCAGATACTTCAGATACAGATAAAATATATATATTTTTTAATTAACTTCTCAAGAATTAAAGATAATCAAATCAGATAATTTTCTACTTTCTATAAACATTTATACTCCATGTACATACATTCAAACCAAGCACAAAAGACCAAAACAAGATCATAGATGAACTTCATACTGGATACCGAAAGTTTTGTATGCAATTATACCAATATTTAATTTAATTTACAATATTTAAGTATATAACAAGTCATTCTTTTACGTATATGCAATGATGAGTTTTTCATGTTAGAGACAGAGATCAAAAATTAATGCTAAGGAAGAAGAAGTACACCGAAAGTTGGAGGTTCTTAAAGTAGGCAAATGCTTGCGCGGTCGCACACCAGTATGATTCGGCAATGGAAATGTTGAGGTATATTGCCGTTGAGGATACACCCCAAAGATACACATGGGAGAGGGTTATCGCCGAATTCCTTAGCTGGAAATTGGAGGAAAGGTCAAGTCAGAACAACTTTGAAGAATTATGGAGAGAACATTGATCTTCAGAAACATTTGGAGGAATATGACGTATTCATAATAAAAAATCATTGCCGAAGAAAGAAAGGAAGAAAGGTCGGCACTTAATGTAGAGAAAATGTTGAAGGTACAGCCGCCATGATGCAAACCAATAGACTTTTATTCCCCCTGTTCTGTGAGCCAGATCGAAGGAGGGCCTTTCTCAGAAGGGAGCAGCCAAGCGATAAGCGTAAGAAGAGAGAGTAGTGCAGGAAGTGAAGAAGGGGAGAAGAAAGGAGTGCAGCAGAATGGAAGAACGAATCAAAGAGAGGACGAGATTAAAGCGTAGCTAAGAGAATATATTATACGTGATGAAATGTACGTTTAGGAAGAGCGAGCTTTGCTAAAGATAGAATTTTGCAATCTCTCAGGATATAGGTCGATCTAAACCTCTAAATTTACTATAAGGCTTAAATTATTGAAACTTACTTATTAACTCAGGTACTACGAGTACATGAATTTCCTTAACCAAACTGATATGAGCAACTACTGTGTGACCTTATTAATACCAAGAGTTTCTGAACGTCATCTACACTTTGTTTTTTAATGGTTTACCGATAGAATTTTGCCCTGCCAAATGATTAACATGAAAATTTTATCGTTTGAGAAATTTTAATCTGAACAAATATATTGCAAATTGAGGTGGAATAATAATCTATTATTAACTGGATTAATTAAGTTGAGATATAATCGAATAAAGTATTTATTTTATAACTGTTTGTGAGACATAAGTTTAAAAATTTCCCGTTTTAGATTGCTATATTCCAACAATATTTACATAAAAACTGTTTTATAGATTCACAAAATAATAAGTAAGGAAAATACGATAAATAAATAATTTTCAAATTATAAATCAAATTTTCTAGGTTAATGGACTTTGTTTCATAATTGCTGAATTTGAGTTTTTCAATATTTTCTCGATGTTCTCATTAAGTTACATTGAAAAAGAGCCCCGTAAAGACTGAATGACGATGGATGGATTTAACCGTTTTGCTCATGAGTCCAGACTAGATATGTTTTCACGGTAGAATTTGCTTTCAACAGATTATAAAATTACAACTTTCATAATTTAGTGTCCTCAACGAAGCATCAAAAGATACAAAATTATTTTCAATCATAATATAAAAAAACATTAACTTTGATTGAAAGGAAAAATTAATAAAAGAAACTTCCTACGGTGTGAGAGATGAGAGATACCGAAGAATGTGATAAAGATAGAATCTCAGATAGAATATTACAGAAAGCTCGCAAGAACCGGATGCTGTACAATGTAAGTCCATCCTATGAATATTACCTTTTTATATCTTATCTTAATTTTAGTTAGAAAATTTAATAAAATCCGCGCGAAGAACGGACGCAATCTTCTGGTAAGCGATAAATGTCGTAATATAGATGTTAACTGTAAAGTTTCACGCAGAACTTGCGTTGAGAGAAGCACATGGGAATACAGGGAGGGTGGTTGAAAAATTAGCCTTGCCGAAGGAAACGGTAAAGGAAAAAAATTCCCGAAAGGCCCTCCCCGTCCTCTTGAAGTGGCAGTGACGTAGAACCGCGAAGAGGAGCCTTCCAACTGAAAGAGAGAGACGAAGATGAAGAGAGAGGAAATAAAGTAAATGGGGAGAATGAGGGGAGACGTAAAAACACGATAAGGAAACGTCAAATAAACGATACTGCCACGAGCAGGAGGAAAGAGCCCCACACGACGACTCCCCAAAGGGTTTTCTGCAGTCTCCGATCCTCACCCTCTCCCTCAACCAAAATACCCTGAGTATCCTTACCTCCGCCTCCTGCCCCACCTTGCAACAATCGCGATGAGGGAAAAACCTCCAACGCGAACCCCCAGCCACCCTCCGGGCATCTTACGAAATTGTTTCGAGGCACTCAAAAAGTAGTAAGGGAAGAAAGGTAGCAGAGAAAAGGACAGAGGACAGGGGAGGAAAATAAAGGGGGTAGCAGATTGAACAGAAGTTGGAATGGGACGGCGAGGTGGGGCGACGGAGACTGTGGTCGGGTTTTGGCAGGGACGGAGTGAGTTGGAGGAAACGGACAAATATCGCGGCTGTCTGGGGGAAGGAAAATTTGTGGCCGAGGCCTTTTCTGAGAGGAAGGAACAACGGTTTCATTGCTGCGACATTGGTAGAATAACCTCAGGACACGTTTACTCCAAACGCATACACTGAAGTGATTTCCTATTTCTTTCCTTCAACTGCCTCCCTTTTTCTACTGCTACACATTACGTAAGTTTCTTTCGTTCGCCTAAAAAAGATAGTCGCCCTTACATTTCTATGGAGCAATATCTTCGCGTTTATGTAGCAATTACCCGTGATTCCGACCGCTTGCAAATTCCTCAGCATTTCCTTATTTTTAACTTCGTTGGAACCTAAACTGTTCGAACATACAGCGCAGCGGACTTTTTCACCAAAACGATAATAATTTATTTGGAACTTTTAATACTAAATATTGTTCGCGAGCCTTCATCCAAACTGTTGTTTATTTTATCCTTTTCATAAAGTATTTTATAATTTTCTGCCCCGCCGTGTATGAATGGAATAAACGGATAGAATTCCTAACTCGCTCGCTGGGAACGAACAAGCTTATAAATTATAAAGATATTTTCATTTTAAATCTCAAAATTGCCCTGTTTCAAGTAATATTTCAAAATAATGAAAGTATAAAATAAGAACGAATGGAGTGTGGATTAATTCATACCAATGGAAGCTTTAGCCTACAAACACGCATAGAATTTTCATTGTATCTGCTAATTACCGGTTGCATTCCAGAATATATGTTTCAATTGAATAGCTTTTTAAATATTCAGTATATCAACCTTCATCGTGATATTCTTTCATTTGTGCATAAAAGTTAAATCGAGGAGATTGAAACATCATAGTTTCCGTGAAATGTTATGTTCCGACTAATAATTTTGCTAACTGTAAAATAATAGAACATTTTCCTATCCGGGATAAAATTATAATTGAATTGTGAGAGGTTTTAAGGCATACGTTATGCAGTTCCTCTATTTCCGTGAAAATAATGAAGTTTAAAATCGATGCCGGTAATTTGAAGTTCATGCTTTCTATTTGTTAATTTTTATGTTTACCATTGCAATTTAACGATAGAGTTCACTTTGTTACAGGGTAGTTAAGTCAAAGAAGGAACTTGAAAACTTACCCAATGCTAATAACCTTGTTTTCCCATAACTATACATAGTAAGATTTCTCTGAAATACTGTGAAGATATAGGCTAGCTAGGTTAGTAAACCTAAGTTTTTTTGCTAATTCTATAACTGAAGCAAAAAATTTGTAAATGAAAAATAATATATTAAACCAGTATAAAGATTGAATAGACAGCTGTGAGATAAGGAACAGATGGATGTTATTACTCTTAATAGATTATATTTCTGAAGAGGGCTGTTGTTGATGGTGAAAGGGAAGGAACGTGTACTTAAAGACATGCTCAGTGATGTGGATATTGGAAATTGGAGGGATAGAGCAGGGTCTAAGCGGCAAGGAATGGTTAGGTTTACTAAAAAGGGAATGACCGGAAAGTTCATATGACGTGTAACCTGAACTTAGGGTCCCAATGAATGCCTCCTTCGGAGGAAATGCACCTTCAGACGTCATTAAAAAGAATAGACCCGCAAAGGAAATGGCGGCTGACCAATGCTAATAAGGAAGTAAACAAGCTTAGCTTAATGGAAAGATATGGAATTACAAGGGAGGGTTCTTCGTTTAAGCTCTCTCACGTTACACAATAAAAGAAATCAAAGAAAGGGGCCTGTGCTTTGGTTTCGTAGTCATACTCTAGTCTTTTAATCGTAGAAAATTATATGAGATAACTATAACATGGAAAAACATACTGAGGCAGGCGTAATATTTGGAAATCTATAATATCGATTATAGCCGTCAAGAAGTTGTTGCTCTTTAAACTTAAAAAGACATCTTCTAGTTAATTTAATTCGAGTTGAATATAACATTTGTTGAATTTACACCAATATAGACGCCTAAGATCGAGCTCTTGGATTGATATTATATACCCTGATTCCAATAAGAAAATATTAGGGACATGCTATTAATTTGATACAATTATCCATTTCCTTTACAATAGAAAAAGCCACTTGTAAAGATATGGAAGATGATATTCTATTAACTTATTTATCGTCATTACTATGGTGAGTTCCAGCTATTCTAGTTAGTAATAACTGATTATTTAGGAATCAAATCCTATGTAATTTTCTCCGAATTGCAAGAATAACCTCATTGCAGGTCGTCTCATTGATATTTCAGTTTCTCGATTTTGCAGAAAAAAATTACGGATCATAGCTTACATTGGAAGACCTCAGTTACAGTTGTTAGTAATCAAACAGACTAGAAAGACTGGAACACAATGTACTTCATAATTTGGCGATCAAGAGTAGTATAATTAGGGCTAAAATGTTTTAGGAGATAGTGAACAAGTTATTCAATCTAGTTTTTCAAAAATTAAATTAATCCATTATTATTGCTTACAACACGCCCAATTGTCTAAATTATCCGTATTCCAAAATTGCTAGTAATAATAAAGGGCCTCCTTAATAATCGAAATTCGCTACTCCGATCCACTCAATTCCACGTAATAATTTAAATGTCAACGTTGTCAATGCATTAGCTATCGGCACTTTTGAAAATCGAACTTCGGAAAAAAATCATCCCGAATGCAAACAGAATTATTTATCAATCGAAAAGTGTACGCGTTTCATATTTAATCAACCGGGACAATGGCTGTGAATTATTGATCGCCATGTATGGAGCCATTCCTCTCTGTTTTTCGCTCAATTAAAAGAAAACAACGAAAAATAACAACAAAACAAATATTCGCGTATACCGACCCCGCCTTCGACAAAATCTACGCTCTGGAACAAAAAACATTCGATGGAAATTAAGGTTAATTTCACATAGGAGAACATGATCCGTCGGCCCATGGACCAGGAGACAAGTCCATTATCTCATCCCACTCATATCTCCTTTCAAACGACAAAAGGCCACCGTCCTCCCCCTGCTCCATTTTTCTCCGCGTGCCGCAATTCCAATTCCAATGAAACCCGATTCCCTCCTCTCTCGTCAAAAAAATCCCATCTATTATAGGTAAAGGCACAACACTCCAAGAAGTGTCATCCTTGGGATAAGGAGGAGTGGGAAGAGCGTGTTCAACTCCCTTGTTGTTGAAATGTGCTGTCGTCTTGAGGTCTTCCTAAAGACCGCATCACAAAAGGAACCACCACCACGCTTGCCCTAAAACCCACCACCTTTACCTCCATCCCCGCCTCGACCTTTTCTTCTCGTTTTAAACGCGTCCAGTAGAACGCCCGCATCCAAAGGCATGGGTTTGCCTTCACGTACCTCTCTTTTCCATTCATCCGCACTATTATAGATAAAAATAGAACGAAAGAAATGGTTTTGGGATAGAAAACGGAGATCTATTGGACGTTTTATTTGAGTAGGCCTTTCAAATCGTTTTCTAAAATCCGGACAACTGAAAGTTCCCAAAATACTTTTAGATTAACGCATTATGCCATCTTAAATGGCTTATGGAGAAGAATAAAACAGGATAAAGGGGTGTAATACCATCTCTATAAGCAGAAAAGTAGCCTCAGTAGGCGCTAAAGAAACGACAGATTTATTAAAAACAGATCACGACGTACTTATATGTTTAATCGCCCAATTCTGAAACTACATCTAAATTTATATCCTGAAAACCGCTTTTCACCTTGTGCCAGGGTGTAAGCACCGAATGTTAAGAACTACTTCTTTGTTTTGTTATCACGTATCGTTCGCGGAAAGAATAAGTCCTTGAAAAAACCTCCGATTACATCGATTATACTATTTTACGCTTATTTTCGAAGCGGTCTAAATAGAAGTGTGATCAAATATTGCTGACAAGGAATCCCAAATCCAATTCTCTCTCTTCTTTAGAGAAAACCATTGAATACTTCCAATTTCCGCACAATTCGTAGCTACAATATTATTCATTGACAGAGTAAATCTAAAATATTTGGTATTTGGCCTTTGTTATCATTGGTATCTCTTTCGATAGAATAGATACCGTGGTTATAATTGAACCTTAAGGAGGAAGTAGTTATAACTAAACAGATAAAATTCACATTTACTTATAAAAACAAGCTTTTTAAAGATGCTATGGTTTTTATCATCCAGTAAAGAATGATGAATGGCAGATAAAGTACGAAAGAGATTAAAAGTAGAGTAGCTCATAAAAAATAATCTATAAAATCTTAGAAATAATGGAGATTGAACTATATGTTAAATGAGAGAGCTTTCCATAGATTTGGCGGAAAATTAAGATGACTAACTTCGTTAGGGAATTCCTTTGATGCAATACAAATTAGCGCCCAAATAACTTCAACGAAAGTTGTTGCTCCATATTATATTTCCATATTGAGCTAAGAGCAATGCTGACCTCCAAACATATATCATCTTCGACAGTTCCAGAAAGTTGTAGAATGATTTGGAATTGTAATACTTAGTGTAATCATAAAAGGAATATAAAATGCCATAATGAGTAATCGGTGTTTCAACCCTCGGACACCAGGGTTCGTTATTCCTTGCTGCTCTACTTGTTTCCCAAGAGGCTCATTAATACGACAGAAAGTGAGGAAAATGAGTGCATTTTGTAAGTCCCCCATGCTAATTGAGCCCTGCACGGCAACGTGATGTAAACGTGAAAAACAATCAATAGGCCCATTTTCCTTTTTCGTCGTTCCCAGCTTAGCACATCCGTTGGCGCGACCTCCGCCGTCTCTTTCAGCTGTGCAATCGTCTCCATTGAACGGATCTGCCCCTCCACTCAAATCACAATGCGAAGGAAGAGGATATGCGGTCAAAGGATTCCACTAGAAAGAGAAGAAAAAGAGGGAGGCACTCCCTGGATTGAGAGCCACCCTCAGGTATCCCATTCATATTTTTTTTTGTTTGGTAAAGTAAAGGGCAGTTGAATTGGAGGAATCTGTGAGATGTGGGATAGGGTGTATCCTTCAAAGTTCAGCCCTATAAAGGGCAGGAAAGAGAAAGAGAGATCTAGAATGGGTCAAGTGGGTGTATCTCAAGAGCAAGTTGAAGTGAGGATCGAAAAAGAGGAGTTCCGTAGGCAAAATAGGGTGTTGCCGGTTGTCCAAACAGCGCCCTAGAGGACGTTTAAAGGCGTAGCACTGCCCGCATGCACAACACTTCCTCCGACAGTTCATGCTGCGTGAACAAGTACTAGTTGAGCCCCTTTGGTCTCGAATCTTTTCTTCTTATATCATTCTTTCATCTCTCTTTCAGCGAGGGTGAAAAAAGACCGCCGGTATCCAATTAATAGGGAGCCTTTTGCCAACACGCATAGAGAGGACTGGCATTTGAATTATTTATTTAAGTTCCACTAATGGAAAAATGGATTCTATTATTAATTCGCCCTTAAGCAATCAAATAGGAAAATTTTCAGATTGAGTTTGTTTGTCTATTGGTTTTTCCCATTTCGATTAATTAAATAAACAACAATAAACATACCTAAAGGGTCGTGGCGATAAAACCTACGCATAGGTACATGCAACAAATATAAAATATATCGATGGAAAGATCCCTTACATAATACAATGAATCTTTTATTAAAAATAACATGGAATTGAAAAGTGACTCTCGGTTGATTCTCCCAATTTATTGATGGAAAAACATCTTAGCGAAATATTGATTTTAGGAAAGGATATACTAATCCTATCTTTTTACCATCACGTACTTACTATTTCCTATGAATAGCTGAAATAGACAGCTGAAAAAATCTTAGGATCTTTATTTTTTATTGAAACGAGGAGGAAAGAAAATTTATGTTACTTACTAGTTTGAAGAAATGGTATGTCTACCTCAAAAAATTACTAATATTCAAGTTCTCATCATTTTCCTCTGCCATAGTATTCACTGACACATAACTCAAAATAACAACCTTTCATTGAAAATACAGAACTCTAAATTTAGCAACTCTAGAGTGCCACGGAAATATGATTACGTCTTGAGAATCTATCTAAAAGTAAATTCAATATTTTAACTGAATCTCTCTGCAACTTAATCAAATGAATTCTCTGATGAAATTGAAAAGAATTTCTTCTGTTCTCCTAGATTAAATTAAATGGAACAATAAACGAAAAATACACTGTTTTCAATCATTTAAAAGATGAAGCGTTCAAGTAAACGATCTTTTGAATATATATTTTGCAGATTCGCGCTAACCTTACAACTACAGCATATGGAAGCCGTATTTAGAAAAAAAGAAAGTTTGAATGCAAGATGAGAGGAAGTGACGGACGAGGCTCATCCTTTCAAATGAAAAAATATGAGTTTCTCTGCGGAATAAAAAATACGCTGTATAGAAGAAGATATCGCTCCTTCGGGATCGAGTCTCTTTTCCTCCATTTCGCAAAAGGGAGACGCAAAAGAAGAAAAGGAAAGGTATCGGGGGATACAACACAACCACTCCAGCAATCGACTTTTGTGCTCCTTTCTTCCAACTGCGAGACTTTCATCGAATCAATTGGACAGATATCGCTTTGACGCCACCACTCAGAGTCATAAAAGGGTTCGGTTGAGGATGTAATACGAGACGGGCGATATCCCAGGGTAAAAAGGAAATGGTTCCATGTCTCGCTTTCTTATTTTCTCTCTATCACAAAAGGAAGGACAGCGTCCGAATCCCTGGGAATGGACGAGAGTAATGCTGAAGATATTTTGGAATTACTTCCCATCCGCCTTACTTACTCAGTGTATACAACCGATGGTGTTTCAAAATGACTTTCCCCTCCACATGAATAACTTATATTTTGCCAGTTTTATCTCAGAAATATTGCACTTTAGAAGAAATTGATAACGAACCGAACCGTACAATTCTATTCTCTCGAAAAGTTTTTATCAGAAAATAAAGTTTTCCCCCGTTAGAGAACTGGAATAAATGTTGAAATCGATACAATAATCGATTCGAGTAAAGAAAGATGGTATGGCATACTTTCATTTGTAGCCCATGTCTGAACTCGTCCTTCAATTTATCCTTTACCTTTACATGGCTGTAATTTTGCTCGCATTCCTTAACTTTCTTAACTACTATATACTAAGGAGATTAAAATTTAATATGTAAGCATTAAAATAATAATGTCAGTAATTAAAATTTTTCAATTTAGAAATGCAGCTATTTTAAAATGCAATATATAGTAAATACAAAAACATTCGTATTGATGATTATTTAACAAAATTATATTGATTTAAGACGCGTGTGCAATAATCCTAAAAAACGTCGAACATCTATCATTGCTCCGTTGTAAAATTTTATGTTAGTCGAAGTAGGACGTTTACGTGAAAATGCAATAAAATAATTACTAAAATTTAAATCGGAAATGGTTAGAAACAAAAGGAAGGAAATTTTTATTACTACAAGTTTTTCACTCCTATTATCCAATAGAAATGAAAATTACGAGACAAATTTAGGAAAAGATTATTTTAATCGAATGACTTCGAGAATATCGCGCAAATCTCTCGGTGTCATTATAGATTTATAAACTCATAATGGGGCTCACACAGCAGTGGTAATAAAAAGCAAAATAATTAGCAACAGTAATACTATACAAATTAATTTAGAAAACCTCTCTTTCAAAAAATCTTTGAATGCACCATCACTATTTTAAAATTTACATCTACTAAAGGAATTGAAATATTCCGTATATTGTGATGATATATTTCAAGTAAAAAAATAAATTAGATGAAAATTTAATGTTCTATTCAAAAGATAATATAATGATAAGTAATATTTAAGGCTTATAACCATGCTGCTTATTATTCCTTAATAAATTCAAGAAAGTATCACAATGGTGTATCCAATGCACAATATTTATGGTTTCCGCAACTACCTTCCATTCAAACTCATTTTCGCCACTCAGGATTGAGCGCACCGTATCCTTCGGGGAAACTGGAGGCTTTATAATCGAGTTAATTAGAGCCGACTTTAATAAACCGACTAGCTGCGAACAATGCGGGAAAGCCGGATGATCCGTGTAAAGCTCACAGTGTCGTTTTCAGGAGAGAAAGCCTTCGGTTGTCGCCTACCAACAGCACCGGACTAGTAGGGTGAGGGATTTGCTCTCGGGCACGCCTCCTCGACCTGCGTGGGACGGCTACTAATTGCACGCATTCTACAGCCCACAGAAAGGGAGATCCCGCAACCATCGTCTCGATCCCATGGCAACGTAAGAGCACGTGAGAGCACCTCTCCCACTTCCTATCTTTATCCCCGTCATCCCTCTCTCGTGCTCCCACCTAATCACCTGGCTCTCCCTACTAGTTCTTAAGCCCAAACCACCTCTGCACAAGTGAATTTTCCCCTCTATTGTTCCCTTCCACCCTTCCACGAAAAAGCACGATTCTCTCTCACGCCCACTCAATTTGTTTATTTGTCTCGATTTCGCACAATTCTCTCTCTCTCACTCAGCATCATACGGTTTTGGATATAGCGGTTGAATGTTGTGTGCAGTTCGTTTCGCGATGTCGGCCATTTTGTGCGTCACGTAGGAAACACATTTTAACAGGTGAAAATCGAGGAGACAGCGATGATATTTTAATTTCTCGTTCATCGGCGCGAAAGCATTTTCCATGTTAAAGGTCGCAATTTAAACTGTTTCAGAGGTTTATTTTTTGCCTCGTTTCATCAGAATATCAAATAAACAAGCGCGTAGGTTATTTAATTACGAGTGAATAAAATAAAATTTCTGATAGCGAGGCGATTTTAACTCCCGTGAGAGAGTATTTTAAGCTTCAAACTCAAAGTAAAATTAATTTGCGAGTAGGGAAAGAAAGATGCATGTATAAAATTTAAATTAAGTTTAATACTTTTAATTTTAATAGACTTCCTGCATAATGAATGGTGAAAAATTATTCAGATAAAAGAGTAGACAGGATTCATAATTTAGAACAATGAAAACAAACATTATACCAAACGGTAAAAACTGGTCTAAAAGTTTTCTTGTAATTCAAACAAACTAAATCTTATCCTTTTTCGTATATATCCTTATCGTTTACACTTTATTTCTCTGTAGGTCTGTTACAAATAGGCAACGTGAACAAATACCACCCTCATTCACTTTGATAAATTATCCAAAGAGATTCCTACATGAGAGGTCGAGTAACCATACAAAATTACGTTATCTCATTTTTTCTGAAGTGACTCCGGAGAAGATAAAAACCCTTTTTCTCACCTATCTCCCCCTTATTTAGGGATCATATGAAACCCCTTTCCTGCAATCATATGCACATGTAGCCGAAAAAGGTCCCGAAGGTAGATTTCTCGAGAGGACACATCTCGCGCCTTTATGTAATACTCTCGCCCACTAACTGGCACTTATTCATTCGGTCACCCTGAGGCCCATTCCTCGCGTACGGCGGTGAGGAGAGAAAAAACATCATCAGTCGTGAGGAGCGACATTCAGGTATGGGAGATGAACGGAAGAGAGAAGAGGAAAAGAATGAGGGAGAAGAGGGCGTATGAGTTGCTCAGACATGATGGAAGAGAGATAAGGTAATGCTTGGAAAAGGGATAAATGAGGGGTGGTCCACAGGGTTGGGGATGCTGGACAACTGAATGATTGTGCGTCCTGAAGACCGCGTTTGGGGAGAAAAGGGGAATAAAAGGGATGGAATGAGAGAGATCCATCCGAGGGTTAAAGATGAGGGCATAAAAAGGTGCGGTTTTGAATTGCGTCGTATTAATATTCCGGACACATAGGGTATACGTGTGTGAGTGGGCGGAGATATGTCAGAATATTTGTGCTCCGCCGTTAAAATGGGGGGTGAGGTATGTACAATTACATCTCCATCGATGCATATGAAGATGGTACCTCACTATGATTATCTCTTAGTGCCAGCAGAGATGTCCAGAAAAAAATAATTTGAGTTAGTTTACAAGAGACTCTTTTGGGCACAAAGTCGCTTTTAACTAAAGAATGGTTCTCTTTTCTCCTATTGTACCTCATTATTTCAACGCTGAGGTGCGAAAACAATTTAAAAACGTTTGCAGTTTCTCTTACTCTAAATTTTGTAGAGTTCATTATTTAAGCATGTTTCGGCTTTAAACTCCTAGAGTTAAACTCAAGGATAACAGAGCTGTGTCAACTGGTACACAATCTTTGTACTAAAAACGAGTGACATTTATTTGTTTCACTCATTTAAAGTTGCGCAGGAAAGGGAAAAAACAGTATTAATTTTTCTGTGGCTGATAAGATGGTTAAAATACAGAGTATGGTTTAGTTAACAAAGCTAATAATTAAAATCGTTTTTTTAAAGATTTTTTTGTAGCTATCAAAGTTAAAACTGGAAGCCTATAACTATTGGAGCAAGATGAGTAACAAATGCTACGTAATTCCGAGTTTTTAAAGCATATAATATCGCCTTGATAGTATGCGGATAGCTGAAGATCAGCCGCTTTTAAGTTATTCTTACAAACAATGTAAGGAAAATCTGAAAACCCCTTTAATTATAAAAAAAGTCATATTCATTTGCTGCAGCGTATTTACCAGCCTCAGTGAATATAGCGTTAACCACTTAAGACCTTAAGCCGAGAACGTTGAAGGAAAAGTAAAATTTCTTTTTACATCAGATTATATAGTTTTATACCTTAGAGTGGAAAATATAGATAGAATCCTATAGACATAGAATTAGCATTCAGAGAAGTTCCATCCTCCCGAATATACAAGGCTTTGTCTCGCGGTTGAGGATAGGGGTTGGTGAACGCGAGGGACTGCCTTCGCCCGCGATCGATGATTCGGTGTGAGGGAGAATGGAAAGTGGGTGACGCTTTTGGGGACGGAGTGATGTTACGGAAGGGAGGAAGGAAGCGGAGAGATTAATGAGCGTTATCGGAATTGTTTATCTCTACGGGTGAGAGAAGCCTCAGAGAGGGATGATTGTGGAAAAAATGGCGAGCCCAATGAAAGTTTTAGCCTTTGACAAATAGGGAGCAATTAACCCGTGTCACAGAGACGGGCTTCTGAGACATTAAGTATTGTCGAAATTCGTAAAGGCTTGCTTCCTAATAGAGATTCATCCACGTTCATTAAAAACGACAGATATACCCAAATCAAAATATTTTATGTTTCAGTTTTCTTTTACGGCTTCAATTTATGGATTAAATTCCAATATTCGTCCCTCGATAATCATAAACTGAAAATATAAGTAAACGAATAAAAATTCATATGTTTAAAATCGTAAAGTTAAAGATGTGAATTCACGCGGAACACAGGTGATACGTTCAGAAAATAAACAAGCTACATATCTTAGAGCTATTTCATTAGTCCGAATTATATAACTACGCTAATGTGGGAGAAATTTCGCTTGATTTTACTCTATTCCAGACAGATTGATTTGGATATTGATTCAATAAGATACTAGAAGTAATTTTCTCCAGCTCCCTTGCGGTACAAATTTTGAGCCACGCGCAATCTCATAGCTCTTCATACTTATCTCTTGCATTACTATGTTATCAAGCACTTCTTTTAGAGCTTGCGATACCGGAAAATATTGTCTTTATCTGGTAAGTTGCAATGCTAAAGATAAAAATAAATTCTCCAAATACATAAGATATAACTGGCATACATTTGAGCATATAACTTTATTTTCTCATTTTTTCTTTCATGAGAAAGGCCAAACCCCACATCAGGTATAACTTGATTATAATGATAATTATAACAAGCAAAGCAAAAAATTCTGTGTACTTGCAGACACGTTCGAAGTCGTTTGATCAAAGGATCGAGAGATACTTTTAAAAATCCTCTCTTTGGAAATACTTGAAGCGACTTCTATGCTTGTGAGCATTTTATCTTTTATCGATTCTCGCGAAACCTCTTCCTTTCATCTGAACGCTCAGTTCTCTAATGCTCTGGCAGCGGATTACGGAAGCCTCTCCTTAGAATCCGTCGCAGAATTTTCCCGTTAGCCTCGCGCGCACAATAGAAATCCTTGCTTCGCATATCGGAACATTCGACCCAGAAATTGCTTCTCAAAGTAATGGAAAAAAAGAAAGTCCTCCTTAAATATAAATAGTAAGCTTTGTGGTTTATCACCAAGTTTCGAAACATTTAATCTTACCTCTCCGAAATTCTTAGTCGCTTTCCATTCCTCGTTTTATACCATGCCTTTTGTTTTCCGATACTATATTCCGTTTCTCTCAGACAATGGAGTATATTTAGAAACTTCTCTGCTTGGATTTCTGTAACTGAAGCGCTTCGATTAAATGATGCGGCAATTTGTGGAGGAACTGCAAAATAAGAGCTCGCATATCTCACTTCATTCTTTGGTGCCCCGAACATTCTGGGAGTTAAATCCGACGCACCTTCTCTATTGCTTGAACTTCCACGAATTGCAGCCACGAGGGTTGCACAAGTGGGATACGCTGATGAGATTAGGAGAGCGATTAGTTGATTGTGATGAACATTTGCTAGATGTTTTTACATGAACAACGCTTGTATTTATAAAAGAATCTGTTTTTTTCTGTTAACAAACTTTTCACAAATGCATCTCCTATCAACCTTATTCTAAGATAAAGGTTTGTATTTTTAAAATGCATTTTGAAATTGACTATATCCCGTTTAAGGAATAAAATTTCAACCTAATAATATCTAGGTAAAGAAGTCCGTAAAAGTGACTGTATTACCTGTTACTGTAGTAACAATGACCTGCATAAAATTTGAACCTACAGGTTAACTATTGAAGGCTAGTTTCAGAACAAAATATCTATATATACTTCTTGAAGTATTTTCTCAATTCTTGAGTAATATTTTCCCTAAAAATCTCAAAACTCGTATATTTAGATCCAAAAGAGATTAAGAGATCATCTGCACTATGTGGAACATTGTTGATGCTCGTGAAATTTTAAGTAAACCAAAAAATGACGTCTTTATTTGGGCGAGGTTGAGACTTAGATCTTAGACACTTCTCTTCCATCCAGCCTTTCATCAATAGATATCGCATCTGATATGGATATAAAATAAACACTACCCCAAAGAGAATATAAAATATAAGTATTAAAATTAATTAATTATTAAAATGTAAACTTAATTTAAGCTTAGGAGAAAGTATCATTAGCAGAAAAGCGCATACATAAGTGAAAAACCTATCGAAAGTGATAGTTAGGTAATAGTTAGGTAGCTAAATTAGTTAGGTAGCTAAATTAATAGGTAGCTAACAACTAATTTCATGCAATGCTTAAGCAGCTATCCGTAGTACCCGATGAATTTCCCCTATAGTCTCAAGTTAATAGAATGGATAGGTCTACAATTTCGCAATATTTCCTTAATATCGCCATCAAACCAATTCCCGATCCTAAGTAAAGCAGGAGCGAGAGAAAGGCAACTTTCTGTTTGCCTTCTTGCGAGCCTTTGGGTTCGAGTGGAAAGGAGAAGGGAATACTCGGCAGAAAAGCAATGGACGCGTATTTAATTCTGCGGGACTGAGGGGCGCCAGGAAACGGTTCTCTCATGGTCACTTTGATTGAGAGAAGAGAATTTAAAGTACTGTTGGACCATGGAGAAGAGAAGAAAAAATATATAGTAAAAGGCAGAATAGAAAGAGAGATTCTGGGAGCCTAAAAAGAGAAATAAGTTCGTAATAGGAGAAAAGGAGATAAAGTAATGAGAATGATAATGATTTTTCAAATTTAAGATACCATTTGCTTCTAAAACCAAAGTTAAGAGGTGTATATCGGATACTCAGCATCAGCTACTGATATACATTTTCAACTGATTTTTATCATAACGATAAATAATTAATAAAAAAATTATTGACTTTTGAGAACAATATACATAGATATTTACACAATCTCCAAAAATATATAGATGATATTTCTCTTTAAGTCTACGGTGTTACGATTTTCTTAGAATCCTAATTAAAATGATAAGGTAATTTTTCTTCTTTTTAAATGCGACTATAAACAACTCACTAATTTTGTAAAATTAATGTATATACTAAATTGCAATAATCATAAGTGTCGCGAAATTCTAGTGTAAGTAAAGTTTCCGGTGAAATTTGAAGATTAATTAAAACAAGAAGATATTAATACACGTTTAGCAAGATGAAAAGGGAGAAGTATAGAATAGTGGAATATCATTATCCATAGTCACGCTATCCGAGATAAAAGAACACGTCAAGTGAGATGGCGCTAGAAAAGAAGGATAACACAGTGGCGCATAATTAAAATAATTGGGTGGAGTCCATTACATTAACGGAAAAAATCGGAGCAGAAAATCAGAAAGAGGTGGGATTCCGAAATCTACAATAAAGGTAAAAAGTGAAGAATCGCTACATTTCTGAATATATTATATGAAGATACATAATGAAAGAAATGTTTAAATCATGAGTTTCAAAAGCAGCTTTTGATAGAATGCACTTGAATTTAATTTTAGTTGCCGCTGCTAAAGTATTAGATAGAGTACAAAATTTTCGGCAAATAATAATCGAGTGACAAAATTTTTAGGAAATTAAGTTATATAAACGGTAATAATCTTTTTAAGTAAGAGGTGAAATTTCATCAAGTTTACGACATAACGAAAATCATTATTTACGATGATCTCTCAAGCGGTATTTAAAAACATGAGAGGAAAATATCCCGCAAAATATCTCACTTTCAAAACCAACCAAAAGCAATAATTACAATAAAATCATGCTTTAAGAAGGGTTTTGATGAATGCTTATTACGAATCTGGACCTGAGTATATTTAAGAACCTTCAGAGGTAGCTAAAAGAGGCCAAAGCAATCTTAAGAGAGACGAAAAGAAAAACACAGAAGGAAATCAAATGATTGCTACAAATAGAAATCATAAGATATAAAATAGCTTCCCCGTGGAACAAAGGCCCGCAACAAAGAAAGCAAACCGGAAAAAATGGAGAGGAAGAGAGACGATGGGGGCACAAAACTTTATCATCATTTTTTTTACTTTTCCGCCCCACAAAACACACATTGTTCCCCTTCCCTCTTCAAAAACTCATTTCAACCGTTTTGCGAAAAAGTCGCTCCGGAGTTAGAGTGTGTTTGCAAACGCGAAAGCAAAACAAAAAATGCAAAAAACAAGGGGGCGGGAAGCGCGAGCGGAGAATACAAAAAATAAAGCGTTAAAAAAGTCTATCAACAAAAAATACTCTGGATATGTACCACTCTAGCGTTTATGGTGAAAAGAGACACTAACAAAATGGCGGCCGGTGATGAGGATGATGACACCGACCCAGTTGAAGTCTGAGGAAGAGAGGAATTGCAAGAGAGTAAAGTAGATGGATAGATGGGGTGCAGAAGGAGGGGAAAGGGATGGAAGAAGGAAGAATACAGGGATGCAAAATGAGAGGAGGCAGGATGAATGACAACCCTTTTTTAATGCACAGGATATAACTAAGCGGGAGTTGGGTAGAAATAAAATTATGAAAACTAGCGAGGTATGCGAAGGGGGTGGAAGGCGGTAGGGATGGCTGGAGTTAAGGACATTAAGGAGAGATCTGCAGTAAAGACTTGCACCGCTAGAAACAAAATGCACACCTACATTTTTCGCGGGAGTGTGAAGCTTAGGATAAGAACGCGGATCCTCGCTTCAGGATTTTTGTTTTATTTGCCGTGTCCAGCTGAGTGAGACGTGGAGAGGGCGTTTAACGAGTGGAGACGTGACAAACTTAAAGGGAAGATGACTCAAATGTTAATGACACTGACTGACGTCAGAACATGACGAAGTATGTTTCACGAGGCAATGGGTATTTTAGCCCATTAAATGATGAGCAATCTAGAAAATTTGATAGAAGGTACGCTGTGAATGTATTTTTTTCATTAAGTATATGAAACTGTTGAAAAAATAAGATATAAAATAAAAATTGTGGACCATTTACTGATAAGCGTTGTCTTAAAGTTAAAAAACGCTACGAATGAATGTAGTCATCTCTGTGATCCTTAATAGAGTCGAGCAAATAAATCACAGTTGATTAATATTTCATTTATTTTTACATTTAAAACTTTAATTTTGATTCATCTAGATTGTAATCAGCAGAGAACTAAAAAGGAGAAAATAGATCCCATCATGGACATATTTATCTTGTCATACCTCAGAGAAATGAAGTAACAACTTCAAGATTAAACTGTTAAGTGCAGCGAAGCACTTACAGCGCATATCAACCCCAGTTAGATTGCAACCATCTCAGACTAAAGAGCGATATTGATCTGCTCTCATAAAACAAGGTCAAACTTCTGCCAGGTGAAATTGTCACGCGGAAACGAGCCCTTCAATAGCTTTTTCACTCAGGTAGATTGTTTAAGTCCGAAACTTCTAAGAAAAATCCTTTCAATCTTCCCAAATGAGACAACCTTCAAAAGGTAGTAATTTCAGCTCTGCGGAAAAGATTAAAATGACGTAAAACGACACACAGCGAGTTCAATTTGGAATTCTCGAGAGGAGAATTAGCCCGGGCTGTTAATCTTCACGACAGATGAAATTACAAAGAAAAAATAAATCGCTAAATCACGCCACTCCAGGAAGTGTTTCCAGATAACTTTTTTCCGCGAATTTGTCTGATCTCCTTCCGCATGATTTACTCCGTTTTACAATTGTTTCTAACAGGATATACCCCTCCATTCCATAGATTGAGCGAGTTTATCTTTTGCGTCGATTTAACTTGATGTTATTGCCATCAGCCTCGAACAAAGGGTAAGGCTGATCAAGAATCCCATTTCTTACAGACAAAGGAAAAAATACTGAAGAAAATTAGAGATAAAGAACAGAACTTGGGCTGCGGCAGGGAGCGCAATTTTTTCCCCGAAGGAGAGGAAATTGATAAAAGAATAATGGGACCGGAAATTCCGGGAACAAAGAACGAGAGATACAAGGCGGGAAGAATGAGGAAGAGGAGGAAGTAGAGAACGGAGAAGCGTATGAGGAAGAGCGCGAGTGATAGCTGGAGAAATGAGAACGAGAGAGTGGTTTGGAAATAATAGGAAATTGAAAAAAAATTCAGCGAGAGATGAAAGTCGATAGAGGAGTGCTGCAGAGGGAGAGAGAAAAGGAGGTAATCTACCTTTTTCATCCAAATTCCATTTGCCCGCCTTTCGCCCCCAAAAAGTGAGACCTAAATTTCTATTCCCGCTCAAAAATGTAACGAAACCTCTCTCTCTTCATCTCTGCCTTTACATTCACTTCCGTACTGTCGACACACTTAACCGCGCCATATTCTTCGCCACACCTTCTCGACCTGCGGATGGCTTCCATTAAAAATAATTCCACTGATAAGGAAAAAAATTGGTCTTTTAGAAATTCCTCTCGGAAGATTTCTTTAAAATCTTCCTTAGTCTAGGAAGCATAAAATATTCGAGAAAGTATTTGCATATGATCTAGGCAGGATCACTATGGGAGAAGTAGTTCCAGTAATGTAGAGGATAACTAATTGCATAGAAATATTTAAGGATGCGCTAAATAATATTTATTGCATCCATATATGGCCTGTAATTAGATCATTACTTGCCACCAGAAATAATGAATTTGTTAAATCGGCATAACTTAGTAAAAAAAATAATGTTCTTTTATGGCGATCCTTCAATGTGTTGATATAACTAAAGATCGCAGGATAAAAATCCTAGTTTAATCATATGGAAGTAATAATTTCTATCGAATGAAAACAGAAATATCTCAATTTTTACGAATACTCTTCTAGTATTTAATTGAAAATGTCATTCATAAATTTTCTTTTTTGTATATGCATAAGATAGAAGACTCAAAGAGTTTTTTCCCCATTGCAGAACGGAAAATAATTACTACCCATTCCATTTGAATCATGAAGAGATCAAACTTGATTAATATGTGAACTGAATTTGCACTTTTTTGCATCTTAAAGATTGATAGAACTTATGGGATGTTCTTTTACAATAGATGAAGTTTTTGGCGTAACAATAAAATTTAAAATGACTTCACTTTAAGAGTATTGGAAAGCTTGAGGGCTAGATAATATTTAATTAAAATTAAAGTACGATAAAGATGAAAAATTCAATTATTATTACATAACGATTGCCTAATTCCAATGGAAATTTGCCGATGTTTCTTTAAATTTGTGTAGATATCTAGGAAAAGGATATATTCTCGGACTTTTTCACGTCTATTCAAGCTATTATAACAGAAAGTACTATAGGCATCCCCCACTTCAAAAGTTGGTTTCCGATGCCTTTTCCTAGCCAAATCCTTTGAGTCATCCCAGCTCCTATGGAAAAAACACACTAATATTTATTTTTCCTCGCCATATGCATCCCAACTACCGACGTAGTCATTCGTAAGAAACGACCTCAACTCTCCGAAATGCACAGTCGTATTAACGACGACCGCTTCTCCCCTCACACATTTCATCCCTCCTTTTTCCCATTCCCATTTTATCGAGAATAGGCATTCAAGGCTCATCTCCATACGGAAATTAAAACCACCGCCGGTTTCTTTGTCCTCCCTTCCGGCATGCCCATTTCCTCCGCGCCCTCTCTCTCTACCACTTATACCATCAACATCCAAACGCAACCCTTCTACCATTTCTCCCTTTTCCACCGTCACTGAATCTCCTTCCATCAGAACCATCTTCCTTTCACATGACGCCATAAAACCACACCCATCTTTTTAGCCATCTTCCTCTGCGTTCGATACTCACCCCTTCATTCTATTATTCCCTTCTCCTTTCCGTCTTCATCTTCCATTCCCTCTTCCACTTCGTCTCCAAATCGAAACCGCGATATGAGGTAGCATGTGATGAGAAAAAATCATTTCATCCGTGACTGCGGGAACTTATTCTATCCTCCCCCATTGTCTTCGAAACCTGTCGAAGGAACACGTGACAAGCGGCGGAGGAACTGATGCGAAGAATCCTTCCTTTTTATTCCTCATCATTTTTTCCAACCGTTTCATTCCGCCAACAGTTTCCCAATAACGGAAAGGGAAGCATTAAAATGCATCGAGTTATTCCCCACCGGTATAAGAAAGCTTACTTTTGAGCTCTCTTGGTGGTTGAATGAAAATATTGGAAGGGATACCCTCTTAACCGTTTCTGGGTGCATCGGCAGGAAGTATTTTTCGTGATATGAAGGGTTGGGTACTGCTCGATTAAAACGCATTCGTGAGCTGGGGAATATTCGCTGTAGCCGATGCGGATAGTATTTAGATCAAAGAGATACGATATTACAATCCCCATAAAAGGGATTCAAAACGTCCCACTTGTGAAACTGCAGGAAACGGGCCAGGAAAAAAGTTAAATGTACCTTACATAAAATTAAACAGCCAAATATCCATCCTCATCCAAATGCGATATCGTTCCTTGGTAAGGCTTCCTCCTCAAAAATAGTACGATTTTTAAAGTTACTACTCTATTTGAAAATGTATCTCCGAAAGAGGAGTAAACTTTAATTTAAGAAAGAGATGTAATATGAGATGCAGTATGAGTTATTAGAGTAGAGACCCATTAAACGAACAAACACAAAGTACAACAACATCCTATTATACGCTGCATGGAGGCGTAATTAATCTTTTAAATACTTATAAGGATTTGACCATCGTCTGGTAAGGATCATTTATAGAAAAGTCAGCATCACCACAGGAGACATACTTTAAATTAAATTCGAGAGAGATCCCTCTATCATAAAAATTTTGACTTATTATCAAAGAAAAAGTCTATCCTAATGAAACAAACTATTTTAATCTGTCATCGTAGACTGGCTGGACTTCGCAGGAAGACATACTGAAGGTATAGCAAAAACTTAATAATTTTCACAATACTTAATTATAAGCACTACCAAAGTTTTGGCAAAACATCTGTACAGGCATTCCAAGACGAAGAATTTGGATACTATGGAAGGGATAATGGTGGCAATGATCTGATCATTGGAATAACATTTTGGAACCCTTCCCATCCCATCACCGTTTCTTCAAATTCTCCAACTGTATATAATTACCAGTATTTCTTGAAAATGTACCTGATGGTGGCGATTAAGCTGAAACCAATCGTTTCATAAATAAAATCTTGAGGATATAATTAACTTTTTCTTTACCTCCAACATAAAACTAAGATTCAGTAACCGCTCGTATTTAATTAAAACTATTGGATTTTCATTAATCTTGCGGAAAAATTGGAAAAAGAAACCCTAAAGTAAAATTGATTGTAAGACCATCAGGTTAACGTTCGCTAGTTTAAAACAGTTTTTTCTCCACAAGAAATATTTCACCTCTCTCACGCTATCTCCAAATGTCCCACTCATTCGCATTCAATCGTCGAGTTCCCTTATAACCTTTTCCGAACGACAGAGCGTTTAATCTCGACCCTTCCCATTTATACGCTTACCCATTTCCTGCCCCTACGAGACCTAGAGAAAGAGGGATAAAATATGCGGGAGACAAAAGAGCGAAGCGCGCTAGGTGTACGGAGATGTTGTAAAGCTACCTGCCCCACTTTCAAACTTTTACTCATTTTTTTCCCTCCATTTTTACCCAGCATCGAGAGCGATCAATCATGGCCTCTCCGGTCCGGATGGCTAAACCTTTGATACAACGTGGGGGTGAAAAGGCTGAAAAGAGTTGTAGGTGTGGGGAGATTAGGGAGGATGAGGTGTAAAGGTTAGGGAGAGCGTCCAGAAGTGCCATTCCACCCATTTGCCGAGTGCCTGGAAACGCGAGAGCCGTCTACTATTAGCGAAGGCGTATTCTCAGGCTATCTTGACTCATTTTTTCAGCTGTCGAGATAAAGAGCACCTGTTGGCGGGGTGAAGGGATTATTCATTTAAAATCTTCCAATGTGAATAGGGATAATGATAGTGCGTCCAGTGAGAAGTTTCTGTGATTATTTTTATTTAAAGTTAAACGGCAAGCCCTCGTAAATACCCAGTCACGTAGTTTACAAATTAATCTACTTTTGGGTTATTCCTACTTCCTCAAACATGAAGCTGTAAGTCACTGATCAATCTTTTAATTGAAGAAAATGTTTATCCAGCAAATAGAATATTTACAAAGACCAACTAAGAGTGGTTATGTAGTTTCCTCTTCATTATTTTGTTTCATGATATAACATAGCTATCATCTGGCTCTTCTAATATATTAACTAACACTTTTTTAAGAATTTATACGCGTCAATAAGTATCCACTACGTAGTGTGAATAATTGTTACCAGAATAGCATCATGTAATATATGGTGTTATATAGTATTCATGACTTCGCCAAATCTGATTTATTCCGAAAAATAAAAGAAAAACTTGCGAAGCTTTAAAGAGCAAAAGTCATCGTATCATCACAGTATACATAATCATACAAGAAAAGGTAGCAAAAACATTTCAATATTAAATTATACTAGACTTGAATAATCATCTCTGTATGATATGAGATTCAAAAGAATTGGGAGAAATTCGCTCGGAAACTGGAAGATTTGGATAAATACTAAAAAAAATGAAAATAAATTTTATGGCTAATATATTCAGCTTACGGAATTATAAATTGACAAAAACACGCAAAAACTTTTATTCCCAAACTCAAGTTAAAGTCGTAATTCACAAAAGAATCAATGAAAAATCATTTCAATCGTTCATTTGTAAGTAGTTTTGATTCGTAAGACTTATATCACGTGAGAAATAATAACAACCTCAGAGATCAACTTTCAATATCACATACTCTTGATCGTAAGGAAGAGAAATTTCCATGCGAAATAAAAAAAAAAACATTGGAATTAAAATGCAATAAAACCGAATATAGAGCCGCGTAGGGATAAATAAAGCATTTAACCCTCTGACCCCTGCAGAAGACAGCCAGCATATGGTACCACAAAGAACCACCGACACAGCTCCTTACAAGTAATAATGCCGTCCCGTAAAAACAAAAAAGAAATACCTTTCCTTTGTTTCTCTGCTCCTTCCCGCAAAACGTAATGGGTGCCGACAACTCGTATCGCCCAAGGAAATTAAAAATGAAATAGGAGCGAATAAAGGCAGCAATAAACTCCGCCGGCCACCTCAATATATATCTCCCTCTATTTTTCTGACTCCGCCCCCTTTTCTCAAAGCTTAGGCTGGAAGAACACCCTTTCTAACGCACGTAGTTAAGCGGGATGGAAGTGGGAAGGGGAGACCATTCTCGTGAGAATGAGATAGGGAACACACAAGAACACAAAACGTGAGCTCATGACGAGGTCTCTGCCCATAAAAGTCCTTCTTTCCTGCCGGACCAGCTTCCAAACTCTTCCCTTGATCTCCCTTCAACTGATGTTACATCCGAGCAATTCTCTCATTCCTCACTTTCGAACACTCTCCTCCCCGTTTCTCTTGGAAACGCCTCCTTAAAACTTCCCAAAACCCTTTCCCTCATCGAAACCACTTCAAAAAACCACACGTATTCGATGGTCAAGAACTCCAATTAGAAGCCGGATAACTTCATCGACCTCAAAGATCGGGGCTAAACTCTTAGAAAGCCGAAAGAGCGCGCGTCCCGAAGGAAAAAAAAGAACTGAGTAAATGGTCTCCTTTTAGTCGGATCAGACGGAAGTTTTTAATCTCACGTTTTCATTTCGTTCGGGAACCCAATTTATAGGTTTATTTCCGTGAGTTTTATCGACCACCTCAACTTCGGGAAAAACAGCTGAATCTTCTCGTTGTCACACAAGTTTGTTTCTTTGGCAGTTTTATGCTTGATTAAGTGTTCTCGAGACAGAAGACGTTTCTGATAACAGGTTACCGGAGGCTCGTTCAATTCTTAGATCTCTATCGAATCAAGTGATCGGTTCAGTTCCTTTCTTGTGGGTTCTCGGAAGAAGATTTAATTTCGGCCCTTACACAGCTATGAATTATGATCTTTGATTTGTGGGCTATTCGTGCTGCCACGGATATTTAATCGCAGTTATATCATTTCTTACCAATAATTTCTAAGGAAAAGTTTCTCCTAGAACAAACTGTAAACACTTATAGTAAACTAAGGCAAACCCTTTATTAGACGTAATGCTTTGAAGTGCTTGGTGGGACCTATTTATCTCCAAATATTAGTCCACATTTCGTTGGTTCATAGATGTATTATGAATTTAGTTTTTCTAAAATGTAAATTTCTTCATCAGAGATTTCTAACCTAATTTAGTTTTTCAATTCACCAGTTCTTCAGTTCCTTTGTACGACAGAGATAAAGACATTCTCTGAGATAGTGATCACATTTATTTTTAATTAAATGTACGGATACTTCCCACTAACTCCGTCTTCCGCTCATTAAATCGAGACAATATATATTTTACATGATTTAGGGATGAATTATTCCATACGTATCCCAAGTTAATTTTGTAAAGAATAAAATCAATCCCACATGTGCAACTGCAACGTGAGTCCTTATAATTTCAATTGACTTTCTTACGGTGAGTAGCGCCAACTTTGCTGTTCCAAAACGCTTTTACCATTTCTTCGAGATGATACTAATGGAAGTATGACAGTTATCATCCATTATGAAAACGAATCAAACATGCGTTTATCTAAGAAATGAATTTGGATGATCATAAATAAAATCCATGAAAGAAATGAGTCGTATTTGCTAAATTTCGAGGATTATAACAATGAAAAGATACTCCGTGCTTTGTCCAACTCGTATATAAAATCTGTTACTTCTCTTGCGGAGACATTTGGCAAACCAGTGATTTGCTCTGGTAGAAACACCAGGAAGCACGAACTCGATTAGACCCACGCGTCTCTCCAATCCATCAATGTTAATACCACGTTTTCCTGAGAACTAAGAAGTTCCAGACGCGTGCAGAGAGTATGAAGTTTTGCCATGGGAGGATTCTAATCCAACTCCTCATCTGATAGTCCGTGTATGACCGACAAGACGACGACGACATCGATTTTTCATGCCAAAGTACCAGTGCACGCTGGAAAGGGAGGGAATTCGGAGCACGTGCGTCACGTCCTAAGGAGGCACTTGGCTCCGTCATCACGGTAAGACAAACGAAGACGACACCGCAACGCGAGGGGAGGAAGAGAAAGTATGGACGCACGAATAAAATGAGAGAAAGATGAGCGGAAGTTAGGCGACAAGTGCACTATCCCGATTCCATGCCAATATATCTCTTATTTTTCACTTTTTGACATCTTTCCCGAGAAAAAGCATTTTTTCCAGCATATGGACCATATCCATACTTCATTCTAAAGAGAATCAATAACTAGGGATGCAAGTAAACAGAAAGTCCAAGGAAATAAAACTAAAGCTTATGAGATATTGATTAATAGATAATACAGGCCATGTGTATAGTAATTAAAAATATCTTTAGTTTTTCAAAGATGAAAAAAATCCGTCAAAAATGATTGCGCATGGATTAGTCTAGAAAGATTTGAATGAATGTCATTAATCTTTTAAAAATAATAAGTTCAGGCAATACTTATCCTGAGTAACGATAGCGTTAATTGCAAAATTCATCGCGCCAAAGGTTTCTAAAACGAAATGAGGCAATTCAGCTCATTAACGAAGTACATTGAGTTTCTTAAGCGTACGAAATCACGAAGAAAGAGAAAAAGTGATGATCCCCAGGCTGGCTGAAAGCTCAGCGAAAATTTTCGAAATCCCCAATTAATACGCAAATGTAATTTTTAAAATATTATCAAATTGAGAAATTAAAGGAGTTATACAGATATAATTATACTCATTGTGATTTTATTTAAACTGAATTTGGATAATTAATTTTTCTCAAATCGCATATTTCATTCAATGAAGGGCATAACAGAGTAAATCCTTTACATTCCTAAGTAATAATAATTGGTGATTCTGTGTACAGGGACAAAAACAATCACCGCTAACTTTAACTCTACTTCAAAGACATGATATGTATGTTTCATGCTGAATATGTATATATAAGTACGAAGTAGCTTTTTTCATGCTGTTGTTCTTCTTTTATGTATTATCGTAATGTATTATCTGTCGAGCCTCACTCTGATAGGTGATGATATTTTTATTATTTCATGCATGTTTCATCTCTTTTATTCTCACTTTTTATTATTTTTCATGGTGTCGGGTATCTTTTTATGTGTATATGGTTTTTATTTTTTTTTCTTCTCTTCTTTTCTTCGAAAGAACATTGACGAAGTTGTTAAATGATAGTGATTTTTTGTGCTTATTTATTTTATTTATTTTTTTCTTTTTTCTGTATTCATACTAGTTTTTTTGCCATTTCCATTTATAACATTCTGTGTTTTCAGTGTTTGTTTTAATATCTTATCTCATGTTATCCTTTTACTAACTGTTATTCTTTTATGGACTATTTTATATGCAGTTTGAAGTGTGAATATGTTTCTTGCTTTTTCATTCCAGCCTTTTCTATAAATTTTCAGTTTCTTATCTATCTGTAGGTTTCGCAGGTTTTTCACACCCTCTTCTGGGGTGTTTTCCTGCTGTGGGCTATTTTTCCTATCCTAGGTTTTTAAGCCCACAATATAAATTTCTTCTGTGCACTTTTTTTTTGCTGTCTCTTTCTTTCAAATTGACGAAGGTTTAGATGTAAGAAGAGACTTTTCAGTCTCAATCTCGCCCGAATAAAGACGATTTATTATTATTATTATATAAGTTAACGAACAAAAGTTTAAGATTTTCTTGATTCCAGCCAACCCCTTTCCAGTCTTTAAGTCGAACGAGGCGATTTAAAATGGAATTTTAGGAAATGAAATTACTCAAAATAAAGCTTAGCAATAATTCCGTTTTTTAATATAAGGGGACTTCATTTACGCCAAGTCTTTCAGTAAAGAACGATCGAATCAGCAATCTAGGAAATGTACGTACCCTTTAAGTCACACGTGAGATTTTAGCCGCTCCACTAAAAACAGTGCTGCTTACGGAACGTTACATTCCGCACTCTCCAGCGTCTCTCAGGTTTTTCCATATCGCCCTCAACTTTGGGAATATTTCCCCTCTTAAAAGTTCAGAGTTTTCTGTTGACGACTTGGTGACTGATGGGAGCGTTTATGGTTTTAGTAGGAGGATCTCGAGGATAGATTGGCGAGGTGGGTGGGGCCCAGGAAAAACGAAGAGGAAAAGTTTGAATTTTCGGAAGAAAAAATATAAAGAATTTTGCACGTGTAGCCTTCTCTTGCTATCCTGCTTCCCACACCTCTTTTTTCCTCTCAATCTTCCCTTAGAACGGCAACTCAAGGGCATTCCAAGCGTCAGGCACCGGGATCACGTCACTCTACGGAACTTCTGCCTTTCTTCCTCTTTCTCCATCTCTCGTACGCTTGAAAAACCGCGAAATAAATATAAAGAAGGGAAGGAGATGAAAAGAGAGAGTGTAAGGGGGAGAAAAAAAAGCGCCCTCCTTTCGTCGTCGGCATTGAATTTCTCTCTCAAAGGAAGTTGACAAGTGTGCACACGTTGTGTATTCAATTTGGTTTTTTCGCTTTTTATGGCATAAGCGGAGCTTTTTTAAAAAGGGAATAAAATATACGCAGTTTAGTTCCTCTCCGTTAGCTTCTGCGACATTTTTGAGAATAAAAACTTTGGGTGGGAAATATGCGATTTTCTTTAGGTGTTAGTCACAATATAAACCGTGGCAAGAGAAATAAAAGCAATAAAACACATCGATCTGAGTCATCCTGTCATTTCAAGTGTTTGAGAAGATGAAAATACGAGGCAAGTGTGGGGATGGATGTAGTGATCTTTAAGGGACTAAGAATTGCGATAGGAAGAAAGTGAAAACGGCACATTTTTACTCAAAACATAACATATAATACCCGCCTCAAAATATAGCTTCGCTGTGCTTTAGATATGGAAGATATTATGAAAAGATGTATTGCTTACAACTTAATTAACCAAGTTCACTCAATTTAAATTATTCCTCATTCAAAATCAGAACATATTAATTATGAGTTATTTCTTGCTTCATTCCTAGGTAAACTTATGACGAATATTTTTAACAACAACAAATATAAGTATATCTGAAATTATTATACGTATATACTGATGCAGTGCAAATAAAATTCAAAAAAGTCTTCTGAATATACAGATGCAACTCCAAACGTTCCAGATTTCTTAGGTAATTAAGCCCCTAAATTTTGATTCATAACCTTGCATTTTCGTTTAGCGGAAGAATGCAAAATTTATAATCTTAACCATATAAGTAAACCGTAATAATATTTTACCCTCTGATTATTATTTTTGAGAAAGCAATTTCATTAATTGATAATCAGGAAGAACCAAAGAGCACTCACACTAGTAATCTACCGCTCTAAAATTTTGGCGACAACAGATATAAAATTTTCTGATCTCCTTTAATTTGCAATACATAGTGACATTTCCCGAATTGGGGAATAATTTTGATCATGCATTTGGAACCTGATCTTTGTGTGACTCCATAAATTCACTTTCCTTCGGTGAAACCGTATCTCGTCGATTTTACGTACATTCACCTGAGCAAGCTCGGTCACGAATCCACAGAATACAAGAAATAAAACCAAACGGAAAATAATGGTACAAGATCCAAAACAACCCCTTTCAGTCCAAGCACGTGGTAAGAGATGTAAGATAAGGAGGAGGGTACGTGTGCGAGAAAAATAGTGAGGGATTTTTGGGAGGACCACCTATCGTTTATATTCAGCAATCCATCCCCGAAGGAAGGACAGGTGAAAAATGGAAGCTTCGCCGTGTACCTAGGTGGCGCGCTATACGTAACAGCCACCGTTTCTCAAGCTGCCCTCCTCACCATTCTCCATCGCCTTTCCTCGCTCAAGTCCCTTGTCTCCATACACGCATCTTCTTCAAAAACCCCCTTCACGCCCGCCTTCTGCACCCTGTCCACAAACCTTCCTTCTCCACCTCACTAAAGAAATGAAAAAACATCCCCTTACGCATCCTCCGTCCCGCAGCTTCGAAAACCCCTTTAGTCTACCCCCCGCACCCGCAACTGCTCTCGAGCCTGACAAATTGAATCTCAGGTGACGGAGTATCTCTCTTTAGTCGGAGAAGGAACTGCGGGTATTGTTTTTTCAGCCTTTTTTCTCCCGCTACCAGTCCCTCGCTTCTTGCTCCCATTATTCCTCTCTCGTTCTTTAAGCCGTATCTTTTTTCGTATCCAACGCCGAATGCATCGTTCTCTTGATTCTTCCTTCCTCAACTGCACGCATCCACGGCTTTAGACGATTCCAAGACGAAAACAAAACACGTTACGAGACTATCCTGATCTTCAGGCGTTAGAATGGCCACATTTTTGGATTATTTTGAACTCCCGACATTCCATTCGTTCTTTCTCCAATCGCAAGCATGTGCGCGCAAGTAAACATCTCAAAATATAAAACGATTAATCTCAAAAAAGAGCGTAAAAGTAAGATACTTCAAACAAAAAACCGAAAACTGAGCATAATCGTTTCTATAAAAGGAAATTCTGCAGTAGATTTGTTTACCAGTAGAAAGCCTATAACTCACTAGAGGCTTATTGAAATTTTACGTAAATTAATGATTTGAAAAAGTAACGAAATGCGAGGACTCTGACCACGAAAGTTTGATGGGACTATATACGCGCCCAGTCCATAGATATCAATTCAGTGAATTTTTGCTAGATCTAGTGTTTTTTGGATTTTCTCTTTTAGATACTTTTCTTTAACTCAGCGACGTCTTTCACTTTATCCATCCACTTCATGCTCTGTTACATATGCATTCCTCTACGTTCTCGTAGCATATGTTTTACTTATGCATAAAACAAATAGCTTTCTATTTACTGAATAAAATATTAACAGTTCATATTATCTCATTAATTTATTTAATATCTGAACCACTAAAATTCGCATCAATCGTAAAATTCGTTCGAATAAAATTCGTTATATTCGTAAATATAAACTGTGGCTATTGTAATTTCAACTAACACTCAGCGAAATTTTTTAAGAGTTTATCAGCTACCTTATAAGTAGGATACGAATACAGACACCTAACCCGAACATCCATGGGACTTAAAGACCTATCAAGAGGCCTGAAAAGCTTTAAACATGTTACAATGGTAATGAAAATGTATATTAACTTTACATACATATTCTTAAATACCATTTTAACCTGTTTTACTTCCTTGCCGTTGAATAAAAAATCATCCAAAACACATTTCATGGCTTAACCTCTTACATTTAAACAAGATAGCTTCCTGGAACGTAGGCATGAGGGCATTAGTTATTCTACGAAAAACATGAATTGATATTACGTTGAATATCTAAAAAAAATACAGGAACCCGCAATAAGATAACTTTCGACATCACACCTCTTGAAGGAAAACTAGGGCCATTCAAAATTATTAGAAGATTCTCATAAAGAAAATTTTTATTAATAAGCATACAGAAATACACGGCGGAATATATACACGGCGTGAAATTCTGTCCGACTGAAAACATGAAAAAACGATTAGAGAAACTCTTTTATACATAAGCTTCGAGGCATAAATGCTGAATTTATAAGCCATTTTCTGTTTTGCTTTCACTAGCTACCTCTTCCTCATTTCCAAATCTTTTTCCTTAGCGACGTCTCCTTATCCAAAAATCCCTACCTTCCGACGTTCCTGGAATTTCATCCTAAAGCTCTCTCTTCGTTTCTCCACATTCTCTGCCTCTTTTCTTTACCAATTTCTTCTCTCTCTCTTTTTTCTTCTTGAGACGGATGGACCGACGCCAAATTGGACTTCTTTCTCCAGAAGCTATTTAGTTTTCGCCCCATTCCCATCGCCTAACAGCCGTTCCTTCTCTTCGCTACACAACCCTCGCAATCGCACTAATCCCTTAAAGCCCAGTCGTGCTATCCTGAAAAAGGGAACACTTTATTTTGACTCTTTCCCACCGCAAGGGTACTAATAAACGATTAACAAGGGTTTCCCTTAAATATCGCGAAACTAATCCCATCAAAGCATCGCGCAGATCTCGTGACTTTATTTATACCAAATTTGAGTCTTTACATTGCGGGACTTTTGCATACAGCACGAATTAAAAGAATGTATTCAGGCGTCACAACTTGAGAACTGCGAAATTAATATCGGTAATGCTTACGTTTCTCTAAATGGAAATTATCACGCCGAACTAAAGATTTTCTCTACTCAAGAGTTGCTTGAAGGATGTATTGGGTTGAGTCATCAACAAGTTCCGTTTTCTAATTCAACTTTTCATCAATATTATTGCCACTTTAACGTACATTCACCGGTTTTAATGGTGATTTGTCGCCACTTTTTAGAAATTTGTCAATTCCCAAGCATAAGCATAATTTTGAAGGAATAATTTTTTACATGGTTTTGAGGAAACTTTTTTCGTTATTTATAACTTACACTATTGACCCTACCAACTTTGACAGCGTTCTGCCTTCGCGGTCTTATGCATTGCAGCTAAAGCGTTCGTGCGGATGCTTATTCAAAGGGTAACATAACTAATTTTCATAATTCTAGGAAACCATTGGTTTATTGTGTGTGGTTGCATACAGGAGAGCGGTTGTCTGTTTCATTTAGTCAATAGAATACAATAAAACATGATGGTTTCGGATATTATATTTACGTAAATTAAATATTTCTGGAGTATTACTGAATAAACTCAATTTTAGACTTACTTGCGGGATGGAGGATAGGAGGGAGGTGCGAATCTATTTAATTTCCCTATTCCTAAAATAAATCTTAAATTATCATTTATAAAATATACTATTTACTCAGAGTAGTACTTAATATGAATTTTGCTATGCACTGAAAAGGAATTATTGAGAACTAATCCTATCAAAATATCGTGCAGATCTCTCTCGAATGCCTAAAATTATAAGGAAAAACTTATTATAAGAGGCTGAAATAAATAATTAAGGGTTATATAAGTTATTTTTTAAGTTAATTCCAAATTTATTCAGCAGGGTTTCACTCATAACACCCTCGTAAGATAGAGATAGAGCGAATACAGAACTGAGAAAATCGGAAAAGGTTAACTACGCTGGAATGCTTTCGTTGCCTTTGAGAAAAATCACGCTAAAAGCAAAAACCACTGAAAACTAAAATAGAGAAACAGGGAAAAGCGTGGGTATCATCTATATCATGCAAGCAAACTGGAGTTGATCAAATCTTCCTTCACGCTTAACTGCAGCAGATTTTATCTCCTTTGCGATGTATATCGAAGTAGCGTCAGCGCTATGATTATAAATCCTGTAAGATCTCCAATTTGCCTTCCCAATTCGTCTGATTAATCCTCCACCGCGCCAACATTCCTCAGTCGACTGGCACCCACTCTCGGATGACTACACCTTCTCGCGTAACGGACAAGGGTGCGGACGGAGTCTTTCACTCCTTCTCTCATCCTTTGAACTCCCACGCGGAGTGACTGGCGATCCCCACTGTGGGAGGTGACGAAGAAAACGGTTGAGTGGCAAAGGGATCCGAATTAGTACGACACCGCTAACTGTGCAAAAGGCGACTTCCAGGATGCGATAAAGGAAACTCCCCATCGTTTTTTCACCCCCACGGCGCGTATCCGGTGGCAAAAACGACTGAAGAGGGGAATGCGTTCGTTTGAAAACACGTTTAAGCTTTTCGTTCTCTAGCTTTCATGTTACCTTTCTAAGATGGTATAAATCGCGAGAACTAAGAATATATTTCACAGAGAGGAGGTTTTCTCTGCATGTCTTATTTTTAATAAAAAGAATCTCTGAGATGACAGCAGAGTGGATGACGAAATAAAGCTAATAATGGGTTAAACCCAAACCCAAGAGATGAATAGACGTGTAAAAGTCAACGGAGATCGGGAATCGAACAACGGATCATAGAACCCCACTTTAGAGCAACCGCCCGGTAGTCATTAATCGATACCTAGTCTCAACATATCTTTTCACGTCCATTTATTTCTTATTTCCATTCTAGGCTGCACGCGTCTAAGAGAAAAGTTTTATATATGTCCCTTCCTGTGAGTTAAAGTGAAGTTGTAATTAAATTCAGTAAGATATATACTGATTTTATGTAACTATCTAACGATTTAACGGAAACCGCTCGTTTATATGGCTTGGCCATACATGCCGTTTTCTAACCCTGCATCACGTTATTTTTCTCAAATGATATATTTAACCTTGTTTTAAGGCTTCTCTATTATTGGTTCGAATACAAAATGAAAAAACAGCTACGATATTTAATTTTAATTGGTAGTTTTAAAGCCCGAAAAATTGAATACGTCCAATTTTGTACCGCTTTACCGATGGGAAGAGTCCCGTCTTCGACTAATATTCGAATATCTTCGACGGAATATGGCAGTTCTATTTTTAATGTACTGCTTTCAAGACGCAAGAATATTTTTTATAGGATAAAAATTCCTTGCCCAGAAATAAACAGCAAAGGAAAGATGGCAAAAATGCCTTCCAGAACCAGAGAGAAAATAAATTTAACTTAGATAAATGAGAATCAAAAGCCATTAAGAAGGAGCAATTTGTCCGATTTCACATCAAGGTACCCACATCCGACTTTATTAAGCAAGACATGAGCGATTGCTTTCCTCGGCCACCTCTTTGATTCAAAGCGGAATTTTTCCTCCGCATCTCTCTCTTACAAGGAATTTCCCGAAGAGAGGGTGCTCAAATTTCGTACCTCTTCCTCTGCCGACTTTTAAAAGAGATATTTTTTGAACAACCGCTGGGTCGATTCCAAACCGCAGCCGATTCCTGCTTCTGGAATTCTCAGAGACAGCCTAAACATTTTCTCCGTTCAATATAATTATATCCTAGAAATTCAGGAATTCTTTAAGATCTGCCCATTGATCTGCCATATAGCACAGCCAAAAACCAGGATGTCGAAGACAGTAAGGAATCCTCTTTAACAGAAAGGAACTCTCCTTTTAAGGAAAACTTGTAAGAGCGTATGAGAAATTCTAAATATCAACCGTAGAATATGAAGGAATATTTGCTGCTTAAAATAGTGAATGGGTCACAGGAATTGCAAACGAACTTTTATTTAGTTTACCGCATTCAACTGTAAATAACAGAGGCATAATTGAAATACCAATTTTGAACGTGAGTTTATTCAACTTCTAAATTATACTTGAGGCTATAATATACTCAAATATAATCTGATAAAAATTTCGTGAATAGGTTGATTATTATACTATAAACAAATATCCGCTTTACAATGAAAATTTGCATACCTGTTGGCCAAATTTTGTAATTGAATTAAACACCATATTTTAGCAACTATCAGCACTTTTGATAACTATTAGCACTTCACTCTTTAAATGCTAAATAAAGACATTTTTGACAATCTTTCTAAATAATCATTATCATCAAAATCATTTGAAGTATTGATGCACATATATAAAACCAGGTGAATACGAAAGTAAAATAAAAAGAGTAATTAATTCCTCCCGAATCACATATGCCCACTAACTGTGGAAAATTTGGGACACTCTTACTGTTATTACTTTATAAATCAAACAGTTTAAGCAATCAAAGAATTAATCGCGTATCAACAAAGGGATGGGACAAAGATTAGACAAGATTCTTACCTTGAAAATGAACACATTAAAGTATTGGAGTTGAATAAAAAAGGAATAGCACGTTAAGGAAAATTAAAAATAGCATAAAAACATAGAGATATAAATACAACGACGTCTTCCGCTTTTCATAAAAATTGCGAGGCGAGAGCTGCAGAAAAGTAAAAGACTAGGCGAATATAGGCATCCCGCAACTCTTTGCAGCTCGCTGAATATTCGTGATAGGAAGAATGAAAAAAGCGAGAGTTCGGAGGAGAAATAGAGGCGGGATGAATGGCGCCGAGAGTAAGACGTTGAGGAATGGATTTCCTGGTTTGAGAGTGAGAAAGATAAACGAAGAACATAAGGGAAGCGAAGACGATTTTGGCGAACGGAATCATGAAGAAAATGAGCGATAGAAAAGACAGTAAACAGAGCAAAGAAGACTCCGATTGGTTCATAATTAAACTAACTCAGCCTTAATTACTATAAGTATGGACTCTCGAGAGCTAAATATGAGAGTAATCCAAATTTCAGTAGAGATTAGGTTAACAAGGATATAGGCGCTCAAAAAAAATAAGGTTTATATCAAACGGAAGAATATGAAATACAAAAACCCATATTTAAATTTTAACAAATTAAATCCAAGTTACGAAAGGCAGAGAAAGATAAAGAGAAAAAACTTTACAGGAAAAGCTATACGTGATTTTATTCGAATGTGGAAATCAATAATATGTTAATTCTGATTTACTATTGGTCTAGTATTTATTATAAAGTTGGACCAGATAACATCATCGCTTCCGCAACCTATGAGTATCTTAGAGAACGACTAGAAAATTCGAAATGTTGCTATTAAGAGCAGTGTAAAAGTCAAGTTCTCAACAATATTATTATGTAAAATGGCAGTTTTATCGATCATTTTCCATCACAAAGATTGAGCTAGCGAAAAAATATGCGAGAAATACCATCGCTTAAAAGTTTATCAAGCTAATAATGCTTAAAAGCAGGGAATTTGATTTTCTCCTCTCTTTGAGGAGAAACTCATTTTAAAATGACTTGAACAGTTCCGATAATTCTATCACTGGAACTTGGACTCTCATCGCTGAATTTTCTGAATAGCAAAGTGAGAATATCGATGAATGAAAGTTTTCCCAGCAGAGCACGGTGAACTACTTACAGCATCTTCACAAGAACCGAAAATTACAAGAGCGTCACTGGTTTTGCAATCTCGCACGAGCCGAGTTGAACGTCCGCCAGATTTTCCAAGGAAATCTCGCGCTTCCAATTAGAATTCATTAACCCTGTTACCGGGAAAGGAAGCGTAACTCTCGAAGATCTGCTCACAGCTAATCCCTCAACATACGAAGCACCGTAACGCTTTTGATAGAATGAATTTCACTCAGCTCGATTCTCTTTTCATTTATTTCACACTGTTGGCAGAGATCCCTTAGACTAATTGTATTCGACGGAATTCACTGCACTGGCTATTTGCTTTTCTAGCTGTTCCACACCGAAAATCCAAAGCCGATTCGCTCACGTAGCCAGCGAATAGACTATATATGCGACCATCCACGATACGTTTCCTCTTTGTATTATTTTGAAGATAACTTCGTTGGTGACGGTCACTGATAACAAAAACCCTAAAAGCAACCAAACGGACCTCGCTAATGATATTTTATCGCGTTTTAATACCGTGGGAATGATAAACTAAAAACGTCACGCTCAAATTACGCAACAATCAAAAGTTAATAAATCAAGTTCATGCTCCGGAGGGCGGAAATTCACGTCAACCAACTCGGTAACATTTAACAAAACATCCGAACCACAATGGCGGGGACCGAAACCAAACAATGGGATTTCGAATTCGAACTATTCCACGCATGCGATCCCCACGAACTTTTTAATCGCCGAACAAAGCAATGAGCACGTTAGTAACGCGACCCGGCGAAACAAAACAACACCGATTCGGTATTAGTATTTTTTCTGCTCCATGAATATAAAAGAACTCCGGAACGTAAACCAACCGTTTTGTCCCCCCCAAAAATCCCCTTTTCAATGATTCGTTGACAAGGAGCGTAATCGAACGACGTGCAGCGAAAAAATAAGAGTGGAAACGTTGGCTTAATCCCCCGAAGGCGGAAATTGAAAGGATACATTGTTGGATACACTGCCTGCGAAAAGGCCAACCGGAGTCGGGTTTATTCTTTGCGCTTTTATTTTTTAGCTCGCCCCATACGGCCGCACACACACCTCTGCCATGTTTGCATCCCCTTCCTTCACCCCGTGGACCAAACGAACCGTGGTTTATCGGATATATGGTCGGTTTTAGGCAGCGGCGCGTTCACTTTCCACGCGAGTTTCGCGGATCAGCAACAAAGAGCGAATTGACGAGAGGAAAGTTGGCGGAGACAGAACGAGAAGTGCATATGGGGGCGTTGAAAAGATTAGGATGGGTTGTTTCAATGCGTGTAGTGTATTAAAAATGAGAGATGTGCATAAGAGTGATTCTGTTAAAGGATTCGTTCTGTCTTTCAACTAAATCATACACATTTCTTACACTTAGAGGCAGTATCAAGTACTAATACTTCACGATGACGCGAAATAGTTGAGCTTTGGATGGAGGGATGAACAATACAATTTTGATTATTACTAATGACCTACTATTAATTTTGGTAATAAATTATGGGTAATAAATGCATCCATTAAGTTAAGTATAAATTATAAGTAAAGATAAGGAAAACAACTTATTGTAATTGAATATTTAAATGGAGCAACGGCTTACTATATATAAGTCAACGTCGAATAGAAAGATCAAGCCCATACGGTGGAAATTTTTAAAAGGCGAGAATGATTCGAGAAAATTGATGTACTTTAACATTTACACAACCAAAATTAATATAAGCTATTCATCATTGTATAGACACAATAAATTCCTCTTACTAGCAGTATATATTGAGATAGAAATTATTTTCTGACAGTCCTAATTCTTCTAATTTAATAAACGCATATGGAAAAGAGACAAATACTTATTTTACCAGCCACTACATTCGTAGTGTTTAAAATGAGCAAAACCAATGCAGGATGATACTGTTTCGCGCTAAATTAATGACAGAAGAAACTATATGAACATTTCACAGTATACTGTATATCTCCATATAGGGAGAAAAAGGAAAGTAAAGGGGAGAGATTGAGCGGAATCGACAAAAAGAAAAGAGAAGATGCAGAGGAACTGGAGTGAATGATGGAGTCACAAACGAAATAAAAGTGGTAAGAAAATCGAAAAAAGAAAGAGAAAATAGAATAGCAATGATAATGACGCTTTACTCTTTGGAAGAGAGGGAAAATATAGCAGCGGGAAAGGCGGGTAACGAGGGACGCGGTAGAAAGGGTGTGTTGCGTGCGGTGGTATAAACCGATCAGCAGGAGAAAGGTTCGGGTCGCAGGAAAAGTGGAACAACTCTTTGAAACAGAGAATGTATTGGAGGATGCTATTGCTTTTTGGCAGTAGGAAATAGAGTAGTGAGGGAAGGAAATATGAGGCGGAGATAAAAAAGTATGGCAGAAAAGAAAGGGTTGGGTGCTTTTCTCTTTAAATATTCCCCTTTGGTTATTTATTGCAGCATTTCCAGTCACGATGTCAAGAGAAGAAATGGGATTGGTCGAGAGTATGAGGAGAACAAAGGAAAGGAGCGTGAGGGATATGGAGAATTGAAAAGAAAGAGGGGTGCAGTATGCCACCGTTGTGAATAAAATTTGCGGGTCGACGTGGTGCTCTCTCGTTTAAACGTCGTTTACCGCGAATCTGAAGCCGGTTGGAAGGGGTTGAGTTCGACCGTGGAATATGGGCGAGGCTCAGAGAAGGATCCTTCCCTCTTTAACAGCCCTCTGCTGACAACGCTGCCCGATTACAGCCCGGAAAGATTTTTACTACGTCGTCAATTCCTTGGACAAGAGAAAAGATGGAATTCGAAGTATTCGACCGTTCCACCATGTCCATAAACACTCGGATAAATCCGTGTTTTCGCATTCATGGAGGAGAACGATTCGCAGAGAGGAGTTTTATTTGCGAGCAAGCGTTAATGACGGTGACATGTAAAATGTTTGTCGTAAAAGATACTTAAGAAACGTTTGTGAAGCTTACAGTATTGGATAGGACTTTCTAGCTTTTCACATCTTGCGCTTAAAGATGAGGCACAGACTTATTCTTGAAAGCATACCTCGAATGTTCAGACAATCCGCTTTTCCGGGATCTATCCTGGATTTTAATCACCTCTGTCCCGGAAAATATTTTCGGGACGCCCACACATCCCGGTTATTTTGTATTCTCTTATAGAAATATTTTCTGTTTCAATTCATAACTGAGGTACTGTTCTATAACTAAAGTGGTTGTTTATCTATAAACGTGATGTGTGTCCTTATTTCCTCATATAAAGGATAGATTTTAGCCAAAATATAATCATGTATTTCTATATATGACGAACATGTTGTATACGCCTAGTTATAACAAAGGATAACTATAAATAATCCGGATGGTTAAATGTATTGGATTAGCATTTACACTTTAGTAGTTAAATCAGATTGCCTTCCGACTTTGCGCAAGAATGCTTATTCATTTTACCAGCAGCACACATAGTATTTCGAAGTGCATCGTTTATAACGATCTCTTCAAATTAACTGCTTTTTTGAACATATTTTTAACTCTATTTTGTAATATTATATGTTAAGCATTTAATTGTTTCATAGTAAAAAATAACAAAATTTTCTAAAGGGAAATGCATCAATAACCCATTTTATTTTTGGCATTAACAGAGAAATCATTGAAAGGAGCTCAATAGAGTTCTTAGTAACCCTAAATACGACTATAACTGAACATGTGTATTCTTCCGGATATTTCCTGGTAAATTTCGGTTTCGTTCCGATTGTCCTGGATATTTGGTCCTTAAAATAGTCAATGTACCGGATTCGCAGCATCGGTAAACGAAAAATCTAAGACTATCTCTTATAGCAATGAATGAAAAATTCCAAAAAAATTAAATGTAATCACTGCCTTTTGTTTGCATTAATGGCTGAGACAGTTTAAACCTACAGATTACATATATCCAGCCAAAAACTCATTTTGACAAAAAGTTTGAAAATTGGAAGAAAATTTCATTAAACCTAATGTATATAGAAAGTACCTACGATAAGGTATGCGAAAGAAGAAAGGAAATTTAAAAAGAGTTTTTTCGAATTATCATCAACTTTTAAGTTTTACAGAATGATTAAAGGAAAGGGATTTCATGAAATTTATAAATACTTTATGACAGATCAACAACATTAACTTTCAACAATGAAATATTTATTCCTTGAGACTGAATCTGAATACACAGTTATTACGTCGCCCAAATTGTATTTTGAACGCAGTGTACCCACAGCCGCAAGCAAGCACGCTAGTGATAGCCCGAAAAACGCATAATTACACCACGAGGGCCTCTCCAAGTCTGGCATTCAGGGACACGTCTGCTTTTATTTCCTCCTATTCACCGTCTCCTTTTTTTCTAGCGCACACCCTCATTTCAACCCACTCCCAAACGTCTCTTCTCTTCCTCCGGCGTCGCCCTCCGCCTTCGGGTATTTGCATACGAGTCGTCGCCGCGTCACAGTGCTGCGGTCAACAACAATGCGAGACATCATAATCGCGGTGGTCATTGAGTGAAAAAAAGAGGAAAGGGACGGGAAAGGGTGCTCGGAACTGTGGGACAGCAGCCTGTTCAGTCCCACGCTCGGAATTATAAAGGCATATGAGAAAGGGCTTTAAAGAGGAATGGATGTTCGGACACAGTGGCTTAGAACGCCGTGTATTAGTCGTGAAAGCTGTGTTGTGGGACATCCCTGAATGGGATGGCGTAATCGTGTGACGCTTCGATAAAAATCGCTTCACTCATGGTGTGACAAGCGCCATAGATTTAAATCGACAGTATTAATGAATTAGGAAATAGCAATCACTCACCAACTAATCGAGCGTTTCCCTTTCGGAACTTATATATCCGTTCTCAAGCGCCATGGGAATACTCGAAAAGTGAAAGTGCACCGGAAAGCATTCATTGGAACGGCAAATATATCTCCGAAGCTCCGAATCCTCAGTTGATTACATGTTATGGAAACAGTAAGCCCAGTTAGGTGCCACTTGTGCATCCCATGGGCAACTGAAGTATACAAAGATAAGTCTAGATTCGGATTCCTATTGTTAAGTAGAATATAAGAGGATAATATCAAGTAGAATGATTTAAGAAAGAAAAAAGGAGCAACAGAAAATCGGAAGCTATATGTACTTCTATTTGACACAATTGATTATGTAAACATTTTCACACCAAAATTTATAAAATATTGAATATGCACATAAAAGAACTGTTTTGACTTTGACTATGAAACTTTTTGAGGTTTAAATTTTGAATAGTGATATTTTAATGAATAATTTTGACGAAGAGCATTCTTTGTGCTTCTATTTACCGTACACATGAAATTGTTAAAGCTGAAAAATTTCATTTCTCTAATATTCATTAGCATAAGATAAGATCTCTTCCTGCTAAATCTCTGAGAGCTGGGAATCAATATCTACAATAGCACTAATATTCCCAATATGACTGTAAATGACTCATCTCTCGCGATCCCCTTAAAAATGTTCTTGAACAATTTTCCTTCCCGAGAAGAGAATGGTGGAGATTTGAACGAAGGTCAGAAAAAAGGGGCGATTCGAGTGAGAGATGTGAAAGAGACGGACAAGGAGAGATAGAAAGAGGCCTCGGCATTGCAGAGGACGAAAAGGACCCAGGGAATACGACGCACTCCAATCACGAACCATCCAGACAGCGGCACCCCTCTCTCCCTTTTCTTAAAAAGGCCAACGTAGAGAAGAAAGGAAATAAAAATACACTTGATGGAATAAAGAGGCAGAAGAGAGAGCGGAAAATAGAGATAAAACATAGAGAATGATAGCGAGCTGCAAAATGGGGAAAATGGCGGAAAGAGAGGAGTGTCCGGACTGAAAAGGAAAGCCTAGGATAGAGGGAGCTTCTGGAGGAATTGAAGGATGGACTAGGAAACTAAGGGTACAAAAGAAGAGAGAAAATGCGGATAGAAGAGTATGATGGAATAAAAGAAAGAAGAGGGGGTAGATGAAGAAAGAGGAAAAAAATCATTCTGTCTACGAGTAGGGATTCTGAAGGAGAGAAGAAGAAAGGATGCGAGATTTGGAAGGGTTTTAAGGGTTTGATGGTAAGAGGTCTGGGATGAGCAGAAGGCCCGCCTAAGGGGAGGAAGAGAAGGAAGGGATTGACTCGAGGAGAGGAGTAGAAATATGGAGGATTAAGGAAATGGGTAGAGATGAAGGTTAAGTACGGACTGAGGTTAACAGATGGCAGATAAGACAGAGTGAGAAAATTCTCCCTCTCCCATATCATTGAGCTTTAATTCGGAGTTAATGAGGCAATCAACGTCCTTGAATCGGATTAGGCTATAATACGTGATTGCCGAAAGATTAAAAGCTAAATAACCGCGAGGGAGAGGTTGTGAGAGCGATCTCGGTGCAATGTCATACTTATCACCTAGTGATGGTATACGTGGAAAATTCCGGTAGAATATGGCGAGAATGAACTATATATTACTTCCATATTGACTAACAATACATATAAACAAATAGCAAGGGTTACTGATTTTTACTTTATTATTGGTGAGTAACGATTGTTTCCGAGTTACCGCACCTGATACATATTATACATGAAAAAAGTAACGTTACAGTGAAATACTGGAAGTGATTTGTTTGAGAGAAATCAGAAAAATTCTATGTGAATGATTAACTCTTTAAAAATGCACAAGAGATCAAAAGTGCCATTAAAGTCGTTTTTATCCCTTTTCATAAACGTAAATGTACATATTCAGCTGTTTGCCTTTAAGCTCTCTCAAAAGTAAATTGTTTCACGGATAGTACTTAGTAAAAACTTGAGAACTGACACATGCAAGATAAATCGATCGCAAGATGTACTTTGAGAGTCATTCATCACAAGCAACTTATTAAGCAGATAAAATTATTTAATTCGTTATGTATGTAAAAATCTGCAATGCAATAATGGTTTGTATCATTAAATGTCCTGTACAAGGAAGACATTGTGTACAACTACAACTACTACTTAAACCTTGACAGTTAAAAGTGACACTTTCATTTATGTGCTTTCTAGTGAAGCTTCGACTAAAGATTTTTGACAAATTTTAGTCCTGTTTTCCGTAAATATTCTTGACCTTGTGAATGAGGGTTAACTTCAATTCAGGATACCAAATGGTAGACCTTAGCAAAAGTATAATCGCCTTACAAATGGAAATAATTTTAATTTAATTTTCCCTAATTTAGTGGGTTAATATCTCCTAAATGAAATATGCAATGTAAAATAATGGATGGATTTATCAGATTAACTTTAGTTAGGGAAAGTTCTATAGTGATTGTCAACTGATAAATGGTGAACCAAAATCTATCTTCTTGTGCTACTTGAAGATCCAGGGTAGACAAGAAAAATATAGCATAAATTTAAGAAGATATAAAAATCCTGAACAGAAAATGGGACTTCAAACCAGGCAACAAAGGTCCGTCAAGAGCCATAAATCGTGAATTCTATTGGAGTAGATTCAAACGACGAGATTCAAGGGAAAAATAGGCTACGGAAAAGAAAAGGTCAGAAACTGCCCAAAACAACAGAAAATACCAAAGATGGCAAGAAAAATAAGAATGCAGTGATTGGATACGGATGGAAAAGAAATAGCAAAGAGATTTAAGGCGCACACGACTGTGAAAAAGAGAGCGAAGGAGAGATAAATTGAGAGTGACAGTTAGCGAGAGACGGAGGGAAATTACAAAGGAGGAAGATGGAAAAAGAAACACCAGATAATGCCAAAGTGGGAGAGATAAAACGAGGGAGAAAGGTAAGGAATGAAACGGTTGAAAAGAGGAAAAATGGAAGAGGGAAGGACCAAATTGAGGAGAATAAGAGGGAAAGGCCAAGAAAGAGAGGAAAGCGGAGATGATCGGGTCTTTGGAGGGGGAGGGGCCCATACGGAGGATTGACGGCAGAATGGCAGACTTGATAAGGGAGGCTGGAGAACGAGATTAGAGTTGAGACGGATGGTGGAACATGGAGAAGGGTAACCGATGCGCAAGTAAAAGATTTCGTGGAATGGATGAGTCAGGGGTGTTGGAAAGTGGTTGAGAAATAATTCGAGAGTGCGGTGAAGAGAAGGCGCCTTTTAATTCTGCGGCGAAAGAGAGAAATTGCTTGAAAAGGAGACATTCCATTCGAAGAAAAAGGAGGATGATTGTATCCGGAGATAAGCTGTTTATCAGATTTATTATTTGCGACGACACCATCGGTTTAGAGAATGTGGGAGTCCCAGGTCATACAACTAGAATGTTTTCGAAATTTTATTAATACTATACACAATCTTATACACCTAATTTGGAGCTCTTTCAGAAGATACCTAATTCCCTTAGAATTAAAATGTTTTTACTTCATTTCAACGATACGACTTATGCAACGACGGACAATGTCTCTTCAACAAATTTTATTAGTTAAAAATATATAAGTAATAAGAAGTTATATAAATAGAAGATTCTCTTCCTGATCCCATCGCTTGTTGCATTAATAGAATTCTTCTGATATGCGAAATAATTCGATTCATTTAATTATGATCAAAGTCATTCTATCACCTCAAAAATCAGTTGGAATAATAAAAACATACTAAAAGCTAAAAGTAAGCATACTAAAAAAAACTAACTACTAAACTAAATAGATATTCTAAAAACTTTTAAAATATGCCAATGATTTATAAATTAATGGCGGTAAAAAAATCAAATGTATATCGAGTATATTTAGCAGTCTTCAAATGAAGAAATATAATTAAAGGTGATTGATATTTTGATGACTTTTATCTTTAGGCTTAAAACTTTTAATTAACATGAGTACCTAAAACGTGTTGTAACTTTTATAAGGTATTCTTTGGAGAAGCGATAATTATGTATTTAGAAAAGCATACGTTTATTGAAAATTTTCATTTGATGAATAAGATCTATTTTGAAATATTGCGTCCCTCAAAAGAAAGAGAGGGAGAAGGAAATAAATATGAAGTGCTTTCCCTATAAATTGTATCCAAGATTTAAGAACAGGAAAACGTTCAAAGAGCATTACAATCAACAAAGGGAAATCCACCGTTTCGCTAGCTCAGATGCTACATAATACGCCCGCTTTCTTGAAAAGAAATTCAATCGATCCAACCCATGTTGAACAAAAACACCACCGAAAAATATTCTCAGAGCTGCCAGACCACGTTCCCATACCACGGAGAGGCATCAGTCCTCTACACATCCTTTCTATCGAATTCTTCCCTCAAAACTCCACAGCCTTCCGCTACCAAAAATCCTCCAGAAGGACCTTAAGACCTCAGCCTCTTAAAGACGGGCTACCCTTTGCCTCACCACCCTCTCTTTATCCCTCATCCCTTTCTCTAAACCCCCTTACGCTACTACCCCTCTCTCTTTCAACCCCTCTCACATGCAAGAGCCTCATTCAAACCCCCACCTCATCCTCTCACGTCAGCAAAGATTCTCCCTCTCCACCCTTTCTCGAGGAAAAAACCCTCCCTCTCCTCCGATTGGACCCTTTTTCTCCCTCCGCCTTCACCTGCCCTTCCGAGGGGCCTTCCAACTTCAAATGATCCAATTACTTTCATAGGCCATTAGGCACTCAAAAGCCTATGTCAAACGCGGGAGAGTAAGGAAGGAGAGGAAGAAGAGGAGGATGCGACAGAAAGGAAGAGAGAGAGAAGAATATGGTAACGGTGTGAGAAGGTTTTTCGCGAGAAAAAAAGGTTTGGCGCTCAGCCGGTCGTCTCTGTAAGGCGGTGGATTTGAGGAAGAGTGGGTGCCAGAGAAAAGATGGAGGCGGAGGAGATTATGGGTTGTATGAAGGGGGTGGGAAGGGTTTGAGCACGGTGTGGGAGGAAGAGAAGTGTTAAAAAAAGGGTTCCTTCCATCTTCTTCTTATTCGATCTCCCTTCTGAGTCTCCCACTCGGAGAAAAAGAGAAAAAAATTAGGGGAATAAAAAAAATGCGTCAGTTTTGGTGAGGGGAGAAAAAGAAGAATGGGAGAGCGGAATAAGAATATGGGCAACGAGTTGCCAAAAATGGAGAATTGGATCATATTGATTCGACGCATTATTCCATTGTACAAGCTGGTGACCGGAAAAAAATGGGACGATTTTGATAGAAGTGGCCCATCTGTTAAAGTGGGGGAGTATGGAAATGAGTCCATGGATCGTCTACGATTCACAACTGATAATCACATCTTGATCGTTGAATTGGTTACAATTTGGAGGAGCTTTGAAACAAACGTGTCTCACTTCCAATTTCATTTCCATATTGAATGTTGCTTTAAGCGGTTTAAGTCGGCAAACAATACTTCTTACGGAGTTTCAAAAGCGATGACTTCTGCAAAGCTGTCTTAATTTCATTATCAATTCTCTATAAATATTGCTGATAAAAAGAAGGCACTAGAACTCTGTAAAGCTTCCTTTGTAAGTCGAAGTTTGCATCTAGTAATGAAGGATTCAGTAACTGAAATGCGATATGAAGTCAGAAAAGCACGAGTTCTTTACGAGCGACTTATTTTTTAAGGTTTCTTCTTCGTTAAGAAACTTTTCAAATGTCTACCATACAGCAATAGTTCAAAGAAAAGGAATCAATGTCAATTTGAAACTTGAGGCTATTAATATTATGAAGCTAAGAATTAGTACAATTTTCTATAGCTAAGTTTTAAGAATAAAAGCTGAAAGTCCATGAAAGGAGAATTCATTATTGATAAGCTAAAACTTACGGAGAACATTGAAACATAAAATTCCGGTATAATTAGCATAATTAAAAAAGATACACTAATCGGATAAATTTGAAACGGGTAGAAGCCAAATAACAGTGTCAAAGCTAATTACTAGTAAAAAAATTAACGTTTCCAATTAATAATTTTGATTATTCCTTACAATGGAAACCCCTAATAGACTTATCCAAAAACCTTTTCGAACAAACGAAATCTATATTTCAATTAAATTTACCACCAATAATTGGGGATAAAAAATTGATACAAATTCATCATTAAATTTTTGACGCTTTTCATATCAAATGATTTTTAAAACATTTTTCAGATTCAAATCACATTTTAATTGAAAAATAATTAGCAGAACGTGGTTAAACCATGTGACGTTTTCACTTTGGTACCTAATTTATAAATTTAAACTATTAAATCACATAATTAAAATTTCAATATTTGAAATTAACATTCAAAATAAATTCAACTTAGAATCATAAAAATTGTATTTCAAAGAAACTTGCGGATGGAAATGAAATTATATTATCAAATATCATCATTATTTTGCCCCGTATATCTTAATTAAATGAAAAACAACCACTTCAAAGAGAATTAAAGGTTTAACAAATTAACTATCACAGTCATCATTTGATTTTAAAAAATGACATATTTCGATATTCTTTTGAAATAAATGATACGCTTATTACTTTGAAAAAATTGGAAGGGAAAATGTACCTAATAAATATTACCTTTACGAATTCCATCCTTGGCAACAGGTACTCGGAGCTAGCCCAAAACAATCTCATACACGAAAGCAGCAATTCTTGTATTAACAGTGGTGACTTCTAGGCAGAGGGATGGCATGAATAAGAGCCGGGAGAGGAGAAATCTTTTCCACATAGAATAAGGGCGTGGTTTGTTTGGCACGAGAGCCAAGCAAGCTCCCTTAGGAAGCATTCGTCGTATAAGAAGGCCAAACCACGAAATCACCTTCCCAACCGCCACCTTTCCACTCCTACATCTCCCACTGCTTGAGCAGGGGTCAAAGTTCAAAGCGGCGAGAAAAAGTTTTCAGAGAAGAAGGAATGGTGAAGGAGAGAGACTGGTCGCCAAGGAGCGCAGAAAAGGCATCGAGTCCCCCACCGAAGATCGATGACAAATTAATGACTTATAGCCGAAAAAGAGAAGGAAGAGGAAAAACATACGGGTGTGTGAGAGAAAGATGGAGGAAATAGGAAGTGGGCGTGAAGACTGAAGTCAGGTAAAGGAGGGGATGAGATGAAAGAGAAGATGGGAAGAGAGAAGGAAAAAGACCCTGGCAAAGGCATAAAAAGGGGCACGTCCTACTTCAAAGAAACATACGGTGATCGACTGAAGATGGGGTAAGGACAGAGACAAGAGTGGGGAGGAAAATTTTAAAATGTGGGGCGATTGATGAAAGCGTAGAAAAAGTAAGAGAGGAGAATGTCAAAAGAGATAAAGGGCAAATAAAGCTGAGGGAAAGAGAACTCCTTGGGACTCCAATGAGATGGAATGGTTTAAAGACAGGAAAGCAAAGAGGAAGCGAGGATGTGCGAAAATTAAAACAAAAACCGAGAGTAGATGGAAGTACCAGATTGATGTATGAGGGTGAGGAATAGAAAGCTTCGTGATGAGAACGGTCGAAATGGAACTTGCGGTACACGGAGACCCTTCACAAATGAAAATAGTATGGGCGAAGGTTGATTTTCCTTAAGGAAGGGCGAAAAAGGAGAGAAATATGTAAGTAGGCTGAGAGGTGTTTTTGATGGAAAGGAGGGCAGCGAGATTGGATGGAAAATGAAGTCGCAAGATTCGAGAGAGCGGGAAAGAGTGAGGGAACACAATTACAACGGTTTTTTCTTGAGACAAAAGTTCTGGGGAGATTAAGGAAATGGGAAATAATGCAAACTAATTAAGGAGAACGTATCACAAAAGTGGGGCCGAAGATGAAAGGCTCTACGATGTGTACAATGAAGAGGGAAATAAAGGGAAGATGAGTTGATAAGGAAGAATGTTTCAGACGGGAAAATATGAAAAATCGAGTCAATGAGGAGAGAGAAAGGTTTAGCATCTTCAAGTACTTTTGCGCATGAACGAGGGCCCTGATGGAATTATAAGGAAAGACATACTTCTAGCAAGGAGTGCGGGAAGAAATTAATGACTCTTATTAAAGCTTGCTATTCCTCTAAATGTCCTCTAAGGACTTAATTTCTGCAATAGATCTCACGTGACATCAGTGTTCCATCCTAAAGATTAAAATCTCCCTTGAAGGAAATATCTTTACGAAATTCAGAATGCAATCGCATGAAGGATACCGAGACGCAGTTTGGCGGAACTTAAACTGATATTTTGAAAGCTGTCAATTAATCCAGTTTATTTAGAGATTATCTAGGTTTAGGAGAAAAACGATTTTCACCTAAAACATCAGCATATAGATATTTTAAGAGCGAATTTTAGTTCCAGGACCAGAAAAAACAATTTTTATTGCTTAAATATCTAATTAATCTTAAGTAATTGTTAAATTATATCTTAAGTAATTTGTGCTATCTGGATCTCCATGTGAGGAGCTGCATAAAAACTACGAATAGAGTTTCATAATTTTGCAAAACTTAGTTACTTTTTCAAGTGTTACAATTGCAGGAATGTAAGATTATATCATATTTTTTTCCTATAATTTGCTTAAACAGCATCTGAAGGCTTCATAATACTCTAAACTTAGGATAATATAATTAATTTCCTAGAAATTCACGCACTTTTCTTGATGTAAATATCAATGCAGAATTCAATATATACTCTATTCATAAAAAAATAAAGACGAGATACATGAAAAAATGTAGTGATGGCTGAAGCTAGAAAATATTTTGTAACATTGCGTTAATATTGTTATACTATTATATTATTATTGTATGGTTGTTATTATGTTTATCAACGAAAGAGAGCTGGACCATGTAAGCAATGCAAGATTTTGTCTCATGCTGAAGCCAAATGTTAAACTATACATTCAAAAAACAGTGCATGAAAATAATAACACATCAATTAAAAAGTCAACCTATTTACTGAATTTAAGACGTAAGATTTAAATGAGAATGTTATAACGTAAATTGAGGCAAATGAAAAATCCGCGTAAATATGTACCTTTCCTTGAATATACCTTTTCTTTAAATATTTCCTTTCCTTAAATATTTCCTTAAATTCTTTACGTGAGTTCATTTGCTATAAATCGCACTCCTACCAGAAGAAATCAGCCACCGACATGTATTAAGGTGAATGAAAGATGCTTCATTGTACCGCATATAATTTTTGAGAGTAACATGAAAAAATAATGCTTTTCGACATGAGATAAACACACTTTAACACTCAGGTGACTGGGTTAGAAAAAGGGCAGTAGTAAAAATATCCTCTGTAAGAGTCCATTAAGTCTACAGCTATCCAGAAGTCCAAGTATCTCATTCTCGACTCCAAGCGAGAATAATTCTACTAATAGTTAATGCTCATTAAAAATGACAAAATTTTTCGTAACCTTTTCGTCAATTAATTAAAGCAATTCAACTGTACCTATTACTCCATTTTTCACTTTGAAAGCGAGAAAACGCACCAAAGGCAAGATAGAGGAAATCGGCAAAGCAAAGAAAAAGAGAGCGAAAAAAGTGAGTGCTGAGGGAGAGGGCCGGGAAAATATTTCATGGAAAGCTTCGCTTTAAAATAGTAGATGCGCCACCTAGTGCATGAGCGGTGGAAGAGAAAAAAGAGGGATTGTCGGATGGCGTGTGCGAAGGGGGTATCTCTCAAACGAGGACGGGGAAAAGCGTGGGGTTTAGTAGGAGCTGGGGTGCGCACGGCAGTTTGCGGAAAGAGAGGTAGAGCAAAGCCATTTCATCTTCTCACACTGTGAGAGGGCACAGCGTTATTTTGTTTCTCGGCGAAGTCCGAAAGGCGAGTCGGTATCTCTCTTTAACGTTCTCTAGCTTTCCGTACAAAAATCTCCTACGTCTTTCTGTCTCACCCATCAGACTTTGCTTCTTCCCTTGTCAACCGGTCTGCTTTTCATCTTCCTTCTACGCATCTCATGGCAGTACATTATATTTTTATGTGTATGAAGATGGAATTTGTGGGTGTCACTGCGAAAAAGAAAGATGGGAAGGTGGTGGTGGGTTGCCTCAGGGGGTTGAAAAGATGGAAAGAAAGCAGGGAAAACAGTAAAGCTGTCCTAGAAGGGGGATTGCCTCGATTGAAAACCAAATTGAGAAATTGCAAAAGGGAAAGATGAAAAGATAAGGGGGATGAAAGAGGGAAAAGAAAGGGGAAAAAGTGGTATAATGATGAACGGGATGAAAAAATGCCAGATGAAATTTTTAAGGGGAGAAGAGGAATTTGGGTAAAAGAGAGAGAAAATTAGGAGGGAATCGTATATAAACACAATGGAGAGGAGAAAATTGGGGATGGAAATAAAATTAAATTCCAGCATTGGATGGATCGAGCGAGAATGAATAAGGGATGTAGAGGTACAAAAAATTACTTTTTCGAGGAAAAGAACTGATGATTTTAAAACTTGTATACACACAAGTGTACGATGGGTTTACGAATAATTTTAACGGTGAAACGGGGAATGAAATATTATTCCCTAACAGGGAAAAATTCCCTAACAAGAAGAAATTGAGTAATTGAGCAAATTAGGGAAAATAAAGGGCTCTTAAGTTTCAGTTCTTTGCACAGCAAATTCGTTGAAAATGAGAAATGGCAAAACAGCAATAATTACAGTAAAAATAATGAGAATTAATGAATCAATAATGGAATGCATACATGGAATGGAATCAATAGAGTCCACAAATAAATGGCCAAAACTTCGAAAATATAAGTCATTTCTTACATTTTATAGTCGCCGAAATATCCATGGGTTTAAAATATATTTACAGCAATATTATCTCAAAAAACACTTTATTATTTCGAAGTACATTTAAAAAAAAGCAAAAATCCTATTCAGAATGCAGAATATTTTATCTCAGAATACTTTCAGAGACAGGAAATAATGGAACACATCTACAAAAATTGCATTATAGCTAAGACACAGATCATAAGAAGGAACAAGAGCCTGTTCCTATCACTCGAAATCATATTTGTGCAAACAGAGCTCATATTTATAAAAACAGGAAGGCGACATCGCCGGAATAAATATGGGGCCATCGTCTCTAGAAAAACAAAATACAAGCGGTATCGAGCGGAGAAAAGGATCTGGCAAAGAGAAAACAGAGAGAGGAAAGGAGATGGTCCGCAAAGTGAGAAGGAAATAGAGGCATCACTCTGCAGAAACTACATAAAAATACAAACGCCTCCTGCAATTCCAAGGCAAGCTCGCGCAGCTCTCGTGCCGCACATTCAAGTGGAAGCAAAAACCCATTGCGCCAGCAAGGAAAAGACTTTCAGAGCGAGAAAGAAATTAATTATTTTTTAGCTCCAACCTTATGAAGCCGAAATTTTACCTCACAACTCTTTTCGTAGCCTGATTCGGAAAGAATATTTTCAAATAGATAAACTTCCTCGAAGGGAAAAAATCGAATGAGAATGGAAACATTAGAGAAATGAATTTTTTCACAAATGAAGATATAGGTTAGCAAAAGGAGGTGTAAAATTAAAAATACACCAATGGATTCTATCCGTTTGAGCTCGAAGCGCACGACGAAATTTTTGCGAAAAGAGAATTTCGAGGGGGTTTTTTTAAACGACGATGGCGGTGGAGTTAAAGCACGCGCGGCTATGCTCACTTGTTCGCATTCACTTTTGCGCGGGTGAAATGGGGGAAGAACTCCATAATCATCACACTCGCTTCATTTCCTGCGCACCGCGGAAGCGTTAGATATCTCTCCTGCCGCATTGTGCCGCTACAGTCGACTAAGGTTTAAAAGCATCTGCCTCGGAGATCATTACAGACTCCCAAAGATCACACGTAATTCGATATAAATTTATCTTTACAGGGTTCCTCACCTATTACAGAGGAAATTCTTTTGAGGACTCTTATTTTGAATGACACTGATGGATCTCAAGAGGAATGAGATAAATGGGTAATGTAATTTAATAAAACACATCAATGAATAAGTAAGATGTATTTAACAGGTTAATAAAAAACAGTTATATGCATCTCTTCGTAAACTAGTCTCTTTAAAATAATTTAAAAATCATGTTTCCATCAACTAAGCGACAATTATATTGAGCGAAATTTCAAACGAGATACCTAATTGAGTTTACCTTTAGGAATGCTCGAATCCAAAATAGTCATCCATTTAAAGCTCATAAAATAGGTGAAATCAAACATTTGGATATTAGTCGCACCAGATGTCCATGTGAGCTGAATTTGCATTTTTAACAGCAGGACTCCGGTACAAGATTTAATCATAAATACACCTGTGTGTGCGCAGAGGAAATCAGCAGCTAATAGAATGTAAAGAGAAACCCCGGATCCCGAATAACGTTAAATCTCCGATTTCGATATGCAAGGCTATCTGATTAAACTATTTGTCCAGTCAGATATCGTTGTTATCAGTATGTATAGTGATTAGTACATAATTCTCAAAGGTAACCAATTATTTTTATAGTCTCTTTATCTTCTCATGCCTACTATCTTTTAACCTATAATTCTCCTCAGCAAATTATTTTCTTGATTTTCTCTATATTTTGTATATACCTTAAAAGGTCGAACTAACCAGCTACGAATACCTTAAACATTTGTCGTAGAAATATCGCCGCGTACTTCTTGCCTAAACCTGCGACCAGGATTTCTCTCTAATTTGAAGATATTATTCCTTACCTTACTTATTTATTAATTTTCTGAAGCAAGGGTACAAAAACTACTGCACGCAGACCGAAAATGCCAGTGAAATATTTCTATGCCTCCATGATCTCTTTGGGTGTTGATGAGATATTTACAATTTCAATTAGATTATATTCATGTATTTTTGATACTTTTATATTTCGAAAGCTTATTTATTCCTCTCTTATTTTATAACTTCTTATTTGAGATCTTTCGGCAAATAGATGTAAGGGTTAAGGAAGTGAAAAAAATTTCGACGGGAGCAAGGTTGGATTCGGCTAGAGAGTATTTTAACAACTTATAATTTCCTCATCTTAGAGTGTAACCCTCTTAACTAAGCTGTTTGTATTGTAAATATCCAGCACCACCTGTCTCACAGCATTTTCAGAAATTCTTTAAAAATTTTTTACTTTTCCTTCTACATCAATTGATTTCTATTTTCCAAGAAAACCTATCTCGCTTGAAGCAATCGTTGGAGCAGACATGAACCTGAAACTGTTGAAAATCATTCGACTGACCACATCAGTTCGCACGGAGAAATATCCGATTTGACAGCTTAAGAAGTGATGTCGACGTCGACGGGAAATTGGGAATGGCGAGGAAAAATGCAGCATATTTCCCCAAACTGAAGCGCTGTCGATTGGGAAAAGGAGGGATATGCAGGGGAGAGAGAGGTCCCTCGCGCTATCTCGTTTTTTGACTGCGTCGCTACTTGTATTTATTCGGCGCAATGGTGTAACGGCTGTATTTTGGAAGGAGTGGGATGCATGGAGAAAAAACTTTAATTGAAAGGTACGCAAACATGCACGGTTGTGGGTACAAATAATTGATCGTGTAATTGAATCGCCCGATTTAACAGAATGACGGGCGTCCACGACGTGGCGTTTCCGCCCTCTGAGAGAAGGGGAAAAAAACACACACACGCCATCGAGCCGAAAAAGATAGTCCCCAAGTGCACGTGTTGCGATCCGAATTCCGGTCTAAATAAATCGAACAAAACTTTGGCGCCGATTGTTTGTTCACCTGAAACAGCAACAACGGAAACATCCGCGGTCAAAAGAAATGCCACGAACTAGCTGACGGTGGTATACTCAAAGAGAGAAAGGATTAAAAATAGCCGCGGAAAGGGGAAGACAGAAATGACACTCGTCTCGTTTGGGAAACAGCAAGACGGTATGCGAATGCGTAACTTTTGATGTAGCAATTTTGTCGAGGGAAAGAATAATGACTCCAAACACGCTACCGATTTTGAGAAGAATTGGAGAAGTTCAAGATTATGATTGCCAAGATTCCTGGAAATGCCCCTTTTCCTTCCCGTTTCCTTCCTTCCAGACCAATTTCCGTTTTCTACCTTCTTGTTACTGCCCACCTATTCGGATGGAGAGGGAACGCTCGAAAAAATAAATTTGTGTGGACGAGAGGAATAAGGTTTCGGCGCAACAGAGAGCGAGTTTTTCGGTAGGGGAAGCCCAGAGTTGAATTAAGGTTTGATAAAATGGAGAGGGAAATGGATGTTGAGAACTGGAACGAAATGGTTAGAGGGAGAGCAAACGGAGAGAGAGAGAGAAAAGGATGGCTTGGAAGAGAAGATGGAGGATGAAAAATTAAATGAGGAAACAAAATGTTTCTAACTAAGTTCGGAAATTTTTACTCTACGTTAAACGAGTTTTCAGTGGAGCGAGAAAGAAATCAACGGGAACGACCAGGTTCAGATAATAAAGCGCGAAACACGAAAATAAATAACATTTGCAATATTATTACATCTTTGATGCACAAGATATGATATTATAGTGTTTAGTAAAATGAACATTTTCAGCAGAAAAATGAGACAGAATCCTATATATTGGGTTTAACTTTGTAGAAGAGCTCCATGATAGGAGAGAAAAAGTTTTTACCCTCTACCACGTAGGTGTTTCTGCCCTAGAAATAAACCCTAGTAGTAAATTTTATAAGCTTTAACTTTTCTCTCAATAGACAAGGTCTATCAAAGGAGAAAAATTAAGTTATCAGGACGACATTTTTATTTGAAAGTTTACAGGACAATCTATAATCAGTTTATCGACTCAGGTGTATGGAAGAATTCATGAAATTAATGAGGAATATATTCATCCCTTTTTAATTTAAAAGTTGAAAAAATACTACTCAAACGGAGCTATAATGAACGCAGGATATAGCCATTCCCACTTGGCACTAAACGAGAACAGTAATCGTAATGGTTAAAACAAATATGGGATTATACATCATTGGATGAAAATAAGAAAAGAGAAATATTTTCCTTAATACATTAACCAAGTATTTTAACATAAATAGAGATCATAGTAATTAAAATGCGTACCAATTAGGCTCGATTGATTCATTAATCTGATGAGCTAACGTTCCCTGCGGAATCCAAGTATCGAACTCTATCTTTTGAAGTATCCACAGCTAATGAAGGGTTCGAAGTGCTTGAAATTAGTACTATTGATAACATCTTGTTATTCAATTATAATCTGGAAAGAAAGCTTTGTGAATTGCTTTCAAAAAAGATCCATTTTAGAGGTATTGCATAGTAGGCAAATTCCTTTATAAGAATTATGAATTTAAAAAAACTAAAATTTAAAAATGAAATTAAATGACAAAATATATCAACATGATGAATAACGGATATAGATACTATATATATCATCCAGTGACATATGAATCATCTCATTTCATTTTCTTAATGACGCGGAAAATATATTAGAAGAAAAATATCCTCCAAAGTATAGTCGTAGAAAAATATATAAAAAATACTTATCGAGGCCCATCATATCACTACATTTGCAAAATTTTATTTCCATCTCGATCTACAGTGGCTTTGCTTTAAAAGCCTAGAGCAGTCAATCTGTAAATATACTCTAGGATGAATAACAATGAATTAGTTTGACCGATTAGTTAAAATCACGACACGGAAACACGCCCCACTTTCCGAGTGTTTAATTTTTATGCGCCCCTAGTATAACCATCCCAGAATGTTTAACACCCCTTGCATGCGCACAAACGCTTACACGTACATTCATACACGTTAAAAGGATTAAAGAAGTGAGAGTTAAATCGAGCGTGAGGGTGAAAAGAGGAGAGGCCGTACGGAAATGGAGTGGCAAAAGAGAAATACCGCGGGAAATTGGAGGAGGGGAATATGTAGAGGATCTGGAAAAGAAAATAGGAGAGCGGAGTGTTAGTAGTTTAAGAAGGGAAATGGAGCAAAAGGGATTGGCAAAGGAACGAAAGGGTTGGGGAGGACAGATGACGTGGAGTATAAAAGAGTTTTTCATCGGGGGAGAGAGAGAGGGTGTTCGGAAAAGGGAGGACTCGATGGAGCCGCTCTCTTTCGATCCGTGCTCTATGTGGGTTACAGAGGGCAAGAGGGGATGGCATAAAACAAACGAGGAAAACAAATAAAAAACATGAACACACATAATGAAGGCTGCAAATTCTGAAAGAGCGGTGGAGCATAGAGGTTTGGGAAAGGAGGAATTTTATTCCGGGGTTTCTGGAAAGGGCGTGAGGGGAGGGAGATTTTGCGGGAAAAAGGGAGCGAAAGAGGAGAGAGGAAATTCGAAGGGAAACTTGAGTGGTCAAGAGGAGAGAGGAAGTGGTAGATTGGGAAAGAAAACCGAATATAAATGCTGCGTTTGATAACGAAGGATAAGTGGAATTTTCCTGGGAAGGGCAACGGGCAATGAGTATTTTCGGTCTTCCACGCAATGCCTGAAAAGGCGGCGGAATATGGTTTGGTTTTGTATTTTCGGAAAGAGGAAAAAGATTATCGGAGACGTGGAATAACAAGGAGAATCCAATTATTCTGCGAGTCCTCGTCCGTTCTAAAATAACGGTTTTACGTATTCATTTGTTTTTTCAAATATAAAATCCGCAGTCCCGCAGCATTTCCTTCCATTAAAGGGACGTTCTCTGTTTATCACTTAAAGCTTGCTTTTGCTCGTGGGACAATTTATACATCCGCGGAAAATGGATATTAAAAGTTAAATTCGTTTGAAATACCAATCGCTGAAACGTTCGCTTTGAATACCTCACTGTCCAGATGAAATGAGAAAATATCGATTAAAATCCGGTTCGTATTTAAAAGATGGTTCTTACTAAAAAAGAAAGCTTTCGGGTATTACAAATGAAAATCGAAACCACGTTATGTATACAGAGGCTATTGAACTGTTCCAAAGGGACCCTAATGCAAACGTTCTCCATCTCGTTAGCCATCACGGCCCACAAAAACCATTAAATCTCTATTGAAATCTGAATACAATATCACTACATAGCTACCGCAGCTCATAGAAAATGCACCATTTTCAGGACTTCCATTCGGATTTCTGAGGAACAAAATTATCCTGAATGATTTAACGAATAGGCATCGAGGTCTATTACAGCAATTTCTATATCAACGAAAAGTAATTGATGAATCCCTCTCTTCGCCAATACGACCATACTAATCAACGAGCGCATTAAATATGCAAGAGTAGAAGGATTTCTCAACCGCACGTAATCCCTTCCATCGCTCTGGCTCATCAACTTTTATTCATATGAATTATTCACCTGAATTTACAATGGCTATGATGCATAAACTGAACAACAGGCTAAGTCGATATCCCGTGAGGGTAGAGCACAAAAAAGACCCCGCAGAATAAAGAGGCCGCTTATTTGAAACAAATATCAAAGTTCATAAGGAAGCGGAAGGATATGTAAGAGGAGAAAGAATCAAATTAAAATATAAAGCGGAGAGCTTCCCATTTTTCACCCCCGGCGGCATTCGATGAAACGGGAGTGGACTTAAAAAGGGCTCGAGAGGCGTCTCCAGGGTCAGTAAATGCGCCGCGGGGGTTCGGAGGAAGTAAAGGGTCCGTTTGAGGGAGTGAGGGAGGTTACGCTTTGAAAAATACGAAGCAAATGCGGCGGCAGTGGCAGAATAGGTTGTAACGTAAATATTTCAACGCGCGCCCCCCTTTTGAGGGGGCGCGGATTTATGCAAGCGAGGCCACGAGGACATGCGGAGTGTTCGAGAGGTTATCACAAAAAAGAGCGTTTCGTCGATGAAGGGTATACGCGCGTGTTGTCAGAAGGGTAGCGTGCGCGTTCGACTGAGTTGGAACTTGCGGTGTGTGAGCCCATCTTCTGCTGGTTAGCTTTCAACTCGGCCCTTCGCTCACTCCGCCCACTCTCCGATCGCCCAAACGCAGATCACTTCAAAAGTCCCCTCTCGTATGGGAAACCAATACCTTCCTCTTCTCCTGCATCCGTCGCCTCGCATCCCGCAAACTATCCCACTCGAAAACCTGTCCTCTCTCACCTCTATCTCACGTGATCCCGTCTCTCTATTGACGTCGCCTTTCTCTCTAAGAGAGTGTATCCCTAGTCCCGACTCCCTTTTACCCTTTAACCCTCCCCCTATCATTCCCCACCGACCCTTGCAACCTCTCTCTCTCGGAGACTCACGAGATAACCAACAAGGTTAACATTTTGGGCGGGTGGGTTTTGTAGGCGGGAACGTGAGCGGTGAGAGAAGACGAGGAGTCGATGGCTGTGTAGAGAGAGGAGCAGAAGCACGCTGCCCGCCCATCCGAAAAGTTTGCTCGAGCCTAATGCGATAAGAGGTTAAACCATCATCAATCGGTTTTGCCTGCGAAACGGGAAATGAATGAATTACGGACCGTGTGTGTGGGTGTGTGCATGTGGGTGAGAGCGGTCGCGCGCGCGTCGCCCCTACCCTTGAGCGGCTGTGTTTGCATGTTTCCGCGCGGACTTGGTAATTGTGTAATTGCTCACTTGGTCGTGAGGATTTTAGCGAGCGCTGGTGTGTTTGTAGGTTTCGGGCTCGAGAGAGAAGAGAAAGCCAGGTTCCAGGGACTCCGACGAATATGTAACATGGTTATTCCAGGCGATCGCTACGGATTCCATGATTCCACGCATTTCTTTCCTAAGTTCGTCCGCGTTGTGAAAATAAAAAACAATGTCGCGGCGGTGGACGATAAAAGAAAGAATATAAGGATTACCAACCGAAATCCCTGTATAGATTTGCAAGGAATTGGGATCCGAGTCTATGTATATAAAAGATCGGAGAAACGCGTCTTTTTCCTCGTTACGCCGCATTATGCCGACTCATTTCCATGACAATCGCCATCAATCAGAGAGAGGACCTTCGGAATGAAACCCGGACGGTGAAATACCCGCAGTTAACGGAATGGACCCGAATTAAAGAGAGAAAAAAGGCGCAAAAAGAAAAGCGGTCAAATTAAGAAGGTCTCTGAGAGCACTCAGGACCGCCATGAGCCGGAGAAGGATGAAAAAATAAACATTCGTCGGCGGTACAGACTCTCTTTATTTCAATTTGCACACGCTCGCAGGGCGACACCGAAAACGAATTTGCAAAGCAAATTGATGGAAAAAAGAGACGGAAGAAAAAGAAGAGTTGGTGGGCAGTTCTCTTTCTTCTTTTATTTTTTAAGGCCTCTCCACGAGGCGCACACCGCTAACACGGCAGAGACGGGGCATAAAAAATATTCTCGAGGGAACGAAAGAGAGGAAGAAAAAGGAAATCGCACAAAACTGCTGTAAAGTGAACATCATCTACTCCCACCGCATTCTGCACTGCCTCACTCTCTCAGGGCTCACACCCCCTCAAACTCGTTCCTGTTTTTTAATTCTTCAGTCCTTTTTCGCTTTTGGAGAATAAAGTCACGGCCTGGGACAGAGTGAAGGGGGAGAGAAAGAGCACGTGTTAAAGAGGATTACGAGGAGAGATTGAGAGGGTACGAAACACGAATGAGATGTGTAAGAAAAAAAGAACTTGGTATGTACCGCACTCACACTTTTTCCTTTCCAGTTTCTTTCCTGCGAATTCAAAAGGAATAAATAAATTAAAGAATCTGAATGCATTTTTTTCTTTCAGTGCGATAGCAATATAAATAGAGGGAAAGTGAGAATAAATGGAGCAATTATTAACATGGGCGGAATGGAATTATAAATTATATTTCACCCATTTATCGATATGTTTCCGCTACAGTTACCTTGTATCCCCTCCGTTCAAGAGACACTAACCTCGTCAAAAGCACAGGCAAGATTATTAATTTCCACCAGATTTGCACAAGCCTAAGGGCGTTTGGCCATGGAAACAGCAAATGGAAGACGACCGAGTAGGGAAAGGAGCTTTCGGGGTAACTGGAGAGGAATGAACTTCAGAGATAAATAAGGAAGGGACCTGCTAAAAATGGACATTTCTTTCACTGAGGATGAACTTTCTGCTATCCAATTTCTCTGATAGAATGATGGAGTAACTGATCCCTTTCTGAGAAGAGAAAAAAGGGTTAAAATACGAGGAGAGTGCGGGGGTGTGTGTACGTCTACCTAGGAGGCGTTTGCTTGCCTGTGTGTGTAGCGGTAGAGTGGATGGACCTGTGGTAAGAAGAGCTCCCCTTAAGCAAACACAGCCACGTGCGGAATATCTACTGTGTGTTTACGTCTGACGAAGAATATCTCACGCACTTCGCGACGAGTCGGTGTGAAAGGTCCTTCCCAAACTCTCTCTCCAGAACAAGAGAGGGATCTCTAGCAGAGCGCCTAGACGCGTAAAACAACTACTGCAGTGTACCTGCTACGCACCCACTCAATGCTGCCATTGGTTATGCACTCGAGAAAGGGCCAGCTGGATGGAGACACAAGGGATGGTTGATTGAGTAGGAGAGGCTACTTTGTGCGTAGGAGTACTCAGTATACTTTACAAGATAACTTGTAAGATTCTAATGCTTGAAAAGGTTTATCGAAGTTTTCAACATTAAGAAAGAGAGGAAACCGAATTTTTCGGTGATAAAATTCTTTAATACATCGAAAAAAGAGGAAAATATTGGTGAGATAAAAAGATTGAAATAAATTTATATTCTTTTCTCCTAAGACTTGTTATTTCCTTCATATTTATGGGGTCACTTGAAAATGGTGATGATGGCTATCAAAGATGATGAATTGTGATATTGTCCCTAATTTTTGCTACCGGATGCCCGTCCTGCCACCAATCCCTATCGAGAAAGTTCTTCGCTCATCCAGATCGAACTCGAACCCGCTTCCGCCAAAGTGGCGCGCTATCAAAAACGTTCAAAATCTACACCACAAAAAAATACACTCCTAATATGGCTAAAGTTTTAGCGTCTAGGTAATCTTTCTATTTTTTTTCGAGAGCTAATGTTATTTCACTCATATACACACATACCTCGATCCCGGGAATCGAACCCAAGACCTCTTTCACCAAAGCTGAACGCGCAAAAAAATTAATTTTATGGAAAAAATACAAGTAAAGCTCGAGATAAGTTTTAAGAAATCGACGTGTGTTAAAAACTGTTGTATCTTTTTTTAAAAGGAAATTTCTTAGAAAATAAAACATTCCTAAAAAATCTCAAAGTGAAGTTTTATTTTTTAAAATTCCATTCATCAAAACGTGCTTTTATTCGCAGAAATTCGCCTATATGCGTGTTATTAGTTTGAGAAAATTGTTAAGAGCTCGTTGTAGTCGAAATAAAATGCTGAATCAATAAAGGTTATGAATATCTAATGATATTTAAATGATATTTGATTGTATAACGAACTGCTGAACATCAAATATTCAAAACAAAGTGAAATTATAGGCATCAATAAACATTTTCGCGACCACCTCAACCTGCGTTTTAAAGGATGTCTTCTCAAATTATCAGAAGATCAATTTAGTTAAATGCATCCGGTCTCGAGCAATCGAAGAAAGATAATGTGGAATAACACAGTCGAGGAAGTTGCTTTTAGCGTCAATGACCTTGCAAGAATTTGATTCTGCCTACATTTCACGAGTCTGGCGTTGCCCTCGATTGCTCATCCGCTAAATGCTGGCATAAATATTGAGCACGGAACGATCAACAAGAAAACTGCGACGCGGTAATCGCTGCATGATAGCATCTTAACATTTGATTTTCATAACAGTTTAAGTCATCAATAGGGTTATTTGAAAATCAATCCCATGATTATGTGTTATTAATAAACCCTTTTCGCTCGCGAGCGCGGAGCCGGTTCCTGGAAACCGGCTTCGGACGGCAGCCAAGCAACTGTAATTGAATATTTAAACTCAAGACAGTTCCGTATCATTCAAGGGCGCCCTAAGGAAATAAATCAAACCATGCCCACTTAACAATTGCCCAGGCCGACGTAAACACAGATACACTTTTTAGGCTAAGATAAATCATGAAAAGATCCGCAATAAAACAAACATCGGAAAAGGACTCGTAATTACCAAACCAATTAATGGAAGGTATTTTAATTCCAAATCTACACAGGGAATCAATCAGCCGAATTGAATTAAAGCTGTTTCATTTGCATGAGCAGTTACGGAGTGTTCTGCCAACTCATGTAGGTAATTTATTTGTGGACAGGAATTAAATCTTCATTATTCGAATAACAACAGGAGTAACAAATACATGATTAGTGACAATTATTCTATCAAAATGCAAAAACTGATTATAGTCGGGAAACGTCATCTCCGTTCCATATCACGCTCGTTAAATCAGAACTTGGAAAAATATCCACACAATAGATGTAGCAATTAACATCCAATTTCCGCCGAGTAAATGGAGGTATTTGGTAAACTGCTCAAACACTGTAGAAGCGGAAATAGTGTAGAATTACTTTAATTGATTCAATGTCATAAGATTTATCATTGTAAACAGTAATTAAATTACTACATGTAATATTTGAAAGAGACGTATCATGACGAAAAAGAGCATCGAAATTTCCAAGGTCCTTATGTTCCCGCTCTTCCATTCTGACACTCGTTTATCTCAAAATTACGCATGGGTTTTGAGTCATTATTTTCAACAAAAAATAAGCATTTCGTATTGCTTTAATTATGAAAAAAATATCGTCGGAGAAATTTTATTTGCTCCTCTCTCCAGGCAGCATATCCTGTTAAGGCAACCGTAAGAAGGTCATTTAAAACCGTGTTCATGAGTCGTACAAAAATAAAATGAGGTGGCATAGGTTGAAGTGGTCGCTCTTCTAATGCCAAGCAACCAAACTTTACATAATGAGTACAAGTCGTTGGGATGTCATGTAAGGGAAAATGGCACGAGCAGTACTCCGGAAAACAAACAAAGGAGGTTTAAAGAAATCTGGTACTTAAACGTCGCAGTTCTTCTGCTTGGAAGGATTCAAATAAGATTCATTGTGAATAATAAGAACTGAGCCAATATCTTGACATAGTACAAAAGATTTACAGTATGGTTGCTAACTTCTTTTTTTATGTCAGAAATTTAACAATAATTGGATAAACATAGAGGAAGGGGTGGGACTGGGACGTAAAATGGACCACCTGAGCTTACACGAAGAGAATTCTTATTCCGTTTTTAGGAATAATTCCTTCCTATCATTTCACTTAGATTTAAAACTTATATACACGATACTATCGATAACAATGTTTAAAATATTTCTCGCAGGTAATCGATCTTAAAAAAATAAAAATATCATTAAATCACTCCAGATAACGAAGCTGTAACCGTTAACAACTTTGCGAGCCGAAGAAAGTTTTTAAATGACGTATATCACCGAAAACATAATTAATTTCCGAATTAATGAGCGACAGTAGTCGGTTTTACGTAATACATTTCTGTAAGTTATTATTTAATAAAATCACAATATTATGATAAGAATTTGAATTAGCGCTCTATCGAGCGTAATGAATAATGTACATATTTTTATATCTTTTGCAGAAACGAAGATGAAGGGCACAGCAATACAGTTTCACGGCCAAAGATCATCATAACAGGTGAAAATATTACTCGTTAATCATCTTACCAACAGCGGAAATCAAAATAAATTTCCAAAAGAAACATCCCTTGAGCGACATATGGAGTATTTTCAATAACAAGCTCATAAATAACCCAATTAGCATGACTGTCAAATTGCAGCCGACCATAATATGAGGGGGAGCAATCGGCGTCTAGCCTCAGGTAGCAGTTGACAGTGGTAAGTCCAATTTAGACCGAGAGTCACAAAAGACTAGAGCCCACAATAGAACCAACTTCGGACGGAAGGGAGGGTTGCCATTTGAGTTTCAAACGAAATGGAGGACAGCAGGAGATATACGCTTCATTTGCCCCCTATGAGCCTTTGTGAGTATATTTGTAAGGCAGGGCTCACCCTTCCCTGCTCCACATTCAATTCCATACCCGGGATACCGCCGCCTCCTGCATATTCCGTAATAGCGAATATTCCTGCGGAAGATCGGGAGGCCCTACGCTACCAGATGGAAGTGGAGCAAAACGAAATGCTGCATGGCCCACGGGTCGGAAGCTACAGCGGAGTGGTTTTAAGAGGGAGAGTGTCCGGAAGGTATGGTAGTCCTGCCCATGCGAGAGAGAGATAAAATGCATATTGGTAGCAAGAGAGCAACGGGTTCAGATTGCCATAAATCTTTAGGGGGGAAGAGTGAGGGTGGGGCTGACTGTAGGCAGACTTTCAGCTAGGTGGGTGGTTAGAGGGCTAACCGAGTGGGTGGGCGTCGAACGGTAGTGGGCCGACGAAACCACCCGCTCTCTCACCCCGACGTCAAAAGCTCCACCTCTACGCCTTCTCTATCACTACTTTGTACAACGCAGCGACTTCTCGACTTGCTTATCCTCGACTTAGAAGCGAAATGAGAAACAACAGAGGAGCGGAAAAGAATGGAAAAGAAGCAGAGAAATAAAAGCGCTCGGGGGAGACCTTTACGATTCATGCAGCAAAGGTCGACTACGGGCACCGTCATCCATTGTGTTGCCACAACAACCCTCGAGGTAAGAGGAAGTATCGGAGATAAAGAGAGGGAAATATACACGATAAAGAGCACGGAGGTGAGGGGAACACTTTACTACAGTGAGAGTGTGAAATGTTCCTTGTAGATGGCGAGATATTACTAGGAAAAAGAAAGTGAGAAGGAATGTAAAAGGAAATGTAAGACAGGGAAAACTTTTGGGTTTGATTTGGAGGATAAAGAATAAAAATACCTAACTAATTAATCATCCAGATGAATAGCTGAGTTATTATAATTATTTGCATTACACGAAGGAAAACTATTCCATGAATCGTTTGGGAGAAAACACATTCAAAAATATTCCTCAGTGGTAGAAACCTCAATTTCATACTCTTGAGTTAACTTTACATTTGACAGGATAAATAAACATAAATTATATAAAATAAAATAAATAGCCATGAATCCTTGCACGATATTCTAACGGAGTATATTAGCAGTGATTTTCAACATTTTGTCTTTCATTCGTATTGACTCAAGCTTCGCGGCATACCAAACACATACTTTTATCAGTAGCAGATAGAATTCAATGTGAAAAAGAAATAAGATGTAAAATAATACATCTAAAATTATTAGGAAATGTTGCTGCCGGTAAATACCTCGCAAATTAAAGCAAATATAAAATGTGAAACGAAAAGTATAATTTACTCTCAGATATTATGCGACACACTAAAAGCCAATTCACGGCACACTGGTTGGGGAGCACTACCGTATAGAATTAGATAAACTAATCATCCAGGTCACTGAATAGATGCCTGTTTATTTTCGTTGTTATTATTTAAATTGTCCAAGGAATGTTGTTTATTGTGTGTGGCTATTGATTAACAAATAAATGCCGCGCATCACGACTCGTATTCCAATTATTTTTAAAATTATTTAAAGTAAATCCTTTTCATCAAGTATGACAAAACAATTAAATTCAAACTTGCAGAATTCGACTCGTTCGGGGAAAATATTCATCACTGAAACAGCGAAGATGCAAGAAAACAAATTTTAATCAAACGTAAACAACAGCAGTGTGTGTTTATATCGAAGGTATAATAATAATTGTTATTAATGTACTTTTACGGCGCGGTTAGTCAAAATGGTCTCTCTTTTACCTAACATCATTATGCTGAGGAAGAAATAAAAGAAAACATAAACAGCATATGGGGAACAAATTCGAGCCCACTGATAAATATCCCTAATCCATCCATGGGGTTGCCGAGGAATGATGGAAAAACAAACAAGTGCGCAAAGAAAAACCAAAGAGGCGAGAGACCATAAGAAATCAACGAGGAAAAGAGAGATATGAGTGACGTTAACGAAAGACCAAAAAAGGGGCGGAAAGAATGATGAGGTTAAAAAGAGCATAATACCACCCGGATCGGACGGCCTCTTATTTTTTCTATATCCTTTCATGGAGGTGCGACATCGCCTGGCAAACCCTGTCGCATTCAATTTGTATCTTTTTTCCCCCCACCGCCAGCAGTGGGACGCATCCACACGCGGACGCAAAGTGTACCCAACTTTCGAATCTAGATGGTTTCCGTGCTAGAGAGAGAAACGAGTTGTTTTGTGAGAGGGTGAGAGAGTCGCAACACCCCAACAGATGTTTCATCTCCAGCCATAGATGCCGCCGAGTTTGGGGTTGGGAATAAAGGGAAGGAGGCGGTGAATTGGATGGGGGTGTCGAAATCGAAGATGCGGGGAGAGAAGGGGTTGAAAATGAAAGAGCACGAAAGCTAAGCACGTAGCATCGAGGGAGGTGCCAACAATCTACTTGTTCCCCCTCGCTAATCACCCAAAGGTCAGCGAAGGGAGTTGACAGGGCTTATCACAGTCCGCTTGGGGGTGCTGACAGTTTCGACTGTCGCTTTTTAAGTGGCGTCATTGTTGTTCGATTATCGGCTTGGCGTCATCGTTGTGTTTTAAAAGAGAGAGGATCGATTGAAGGACGATGACGGTGCGACGGTCGATAGATTTCAGCTTCGCCAGGATAAGTGATTTAGTAGGAGATTCAGGGTGAGATAGATATAATGGAGAAGAATGAATGGTGCAGCCCTGACCGCGTTTAAAGGGGAATGCTTCCTTACTGACAGTAAGTTGTGAGTCAGCATTAGGCGACAAAAGCCAAACAGATCAATCCTCGGAGTTTCAAGCGGTGGCAAGAACACTAGCTGCTAATGTAGAGTAAATTTGCTGTAATTAAGGACATTATTAACTGTCTCTCTATTGAGCCGATTGAATATAATGTCTACGAATGGCCATCTGATCTGATTTAACGGGGGATATGTAAATTTCTGTGCTATTAATCGCTACAAAATTGATTCTCTATTCTAATCAATTTAAAATCATATATCATACATATGAATCTATTTCATTAATCAAAATTTACAATAATACATTATACGAAAATTATAAATATTTCAGAATATTCTAGCATATCCTATTATTAATCAATGAATGATAATACGTAGAAATGTTTAAGTAAAATTTAGACATAACTTAGCATAAAAATTAGAGAAGTGTATACTATGTCTATACAAGTACGACTATCTACATGAAATTATGGTTAAATATCCATAAAAATATCCCAGAAGATAAATTCTTTCACTAGATTTTAGGCAATTGATATTATATGGAATCACTTAAGATTGCTATAGCCAAAGAAAATATTGCTTGCTTCATGATGCGAACTGGTAAAGCAAAACCAGCTAATAAAAAAACGAAATTTCGAACCTTTAGAATCACTAAGTTCTTTAATTTGTATCAGCATTTTCTAGTTTCACAAAGATTATCCTTCTATGACTTTCAAAAAGAAACAAAAACACTCTGGCCAGTTACTGCCGACAGCTATTCATGTTAAAAATCGATGTAAATTTCTAATCGTATATAGAATAGCAAATAGATAGTATTTTTGGATTCTGTATTACGTATGTCAAATATCATTCATTGCATACCTCATCCTGAATATTAATTGCTAAGGACCTTTGTAAAAAGAGTACTTCCACGGAATCGAATATTTTTATCTTTATTCCGATGAATGTATAGAATTAACATCAGGACTACTTTAGAATCTCCCGTCACAGTCACAATATTCGAGTACTATGTATCGATTCCCACATTTCATCGCTGATGGACGTCATAGCTCCGTGACATTTTGATTTCACCACCGAAGTCCAGCCTTAATTACACTCCAAGTATGAGCCTAAATTCACCAAATTTTCATTTGCAATTGCGAAGCGATGTGACTCATTTTTATGCACAGTCAAATGATTTCGGAGGGAAGCATCAGACCATATTTTTACCCGCGCCATTGACCGGACGTTAAGTGGGGAGCTGGTATGAAAAAGGCCTTAAATTAAAAAACGAAAGCTCCGTGACCTTTGGTAGATCTTCAAGGGGTTGACTCATTTTGTCACGGTAGATCACCTTCCCGAAGAGCAGTCACGCCTCGCGAATTCCCCTTTGCACGGCACGTGGGAAAATAAATGCAGAAAAAATGATCGTGACCCATTCTCTCGGAGCGCATCGACATCTCATCGCATCTCCCCTTTCTCTTTTTTCTGCTCTCTCTCAGTGCTCTCTCATCTTGCTGAACTGCATTTATTAATTTTTGTAACGTCATACTTCTAACAAATCTCCCGTTCGAGGACGTAGCCGTGACCTACATCTACATTTATGTAATTACTCCGCATCTTCTCTTTCTATTGCAGCCTAGTATGAATATAATGGTCAATATATTTAATTATGTAACTCGTTGGTAGAAGTGAGGCTGGTGAGGAAGAATTTCAGGAATGATTTTTATATCTTGATTGAGGTTTAAATTATCGTTCGTAATTTAATCAGCTTATGTAACAGAGGCTACGTATCATATACTTCACCTTCCGTCAATCGCTGAGAATTCTTAATTTTCTGTCTTGTACGATTTTACTAGAAATTTAAGTTTATTGCAGGTTTAAGGTTACTCGTCCTCCGTCTATAGAATCACGTACAAACTTTTAAATCGTTAATAGACAGGAGTACAATGATCAATTCACATCCTCTAAGTATTGAAGCAAGGTTCCCGGTTAGCTAAATGAGCAACAAAAATTCATTATAGTAAATATCATTGGTTGACCTTCTTCACTACTAAAATTACCCTTCTTTGGCAAGAATATTCTCACGAATAATTAAGCCAGAATTGCAAATGTATGGTATATAAATTAGAATTACAAATATCAAGTGTAGCTAATTTTACGTATAAACGACGCCCTTTTGGGAGAATACGACGGGGAATTTTAGAGGAAAGTGAAGCTGACCTTTGCGTTCTAAGTCACCCATAACATATCTCCCCTGATACCTCCGTCCGAAAGTGCTTCCCTACAGTTCTAAAGTCACTCACATCTGTGTCAGATACGATGATATTACTACGTCCTAGGGCTGTATATGATCTGATGAATATTTCTGCCTCTCTTATGCTTCTATTTATTCAATAGATCACACTAAGTGCGCACATATAGTAAGTGTAGGTCATTCCAGTCTCTGATTTATCGTAGTTTAAAACCTTTAGCTCAAGCTCCTATGATTTCAATAATTCATCCAAATTACTTTAGGTTTTCTTTATACTCTTCATAATCTTCTTATGAATATTATAATATTTTTTGTATTAGCTTCCCTATGACTTTTTCGTATTTTTCTCGTTCCTTCTAATGCGTATCATCTCATTCTCCTAGTTTTTCCTACTCTTTGGCGTAAAATAAAAGTGAGGATAAAACAAAAGTTTTCTCCCGACGTCCACTAGGGTGTCGCAGATCCGCTGCCCCCCGCACGCACAGATCCCTCGGCCGCCCGCTCCCTCTTCGCCATCATGCGCCGCGTGAAAAAATAAAAGAGGAACAAAAAAATTTCATGCGTCTGGGGTGCGCATGTAAAAAGGAGGAAAGCAGTGCCATTAAGGATCCCCGAGCCACGGAGAGAATGCCAAAGCAGGGGGAGGAAAGTCCGGGGGTGGCGAGAGACCCCCGCCGTGTTGAGCGGCCACACCTCCATTTCCCAAAAGCTCCAACAAAAACTTCTCCCTCCATCCCGTGTATCTCTCTCTTCCATTCTCCCGTATTTTCCTTCTCTTCCTTTATATACATCTCCCGATCGTACTTATTCTCTCTCTTTCCCACTTTCTTACCTTCCACCCAGACTTCTTCCGAACGAGAGCTGTCTCCCTCTCTTCCCTAGAGAGAGAGAGCATTTCATTCCTTGCACATCTCACTCTAGCCGATATACACACAGAGGGTGGAACGATACCTCGCAAACAATCGGTAAAATGCGCAACGCGGACGGAATAGTTGATGGATTGCGAGTCTTTTTCCCTCTCTGTTTGGTTCGATCCACGTTCCGTCTCCATGGTTTCGACGAAAACCGCGATGAAATATCCACAATTGAATGGAGAACGACGGGGATTTGAGGGGAGATGGACAAAGGAACCGTTCAAATTCTTAAGAGGAATATTATGTATCAAGATCAGTTCTGTTGAATTCCAGGTGTCTTGGTAAATATATGACCGCCTCGGTATGCGAATATTCGGCTCTCTTCATGCTATTCATGTCCAAAATATCACAGGAAAAAATACTCGAGCAAACTCCTTATTGAGAGATGAAAAATTTGAAGCTATTCGATGAAGCGGCAAACAATAACCATTCATAAATATTGACGAAAAACGAAGCTTTTAAGAGCTTTTTATCAATGGGAGATAAAACATGGAAGGTAACTTCCCTATATACCTTGTTAATATTACTAAAAATATACTAACAACATGCCTTTAGATATATAGTAAACAGGAACAAAAAATCTGGTATGTTGCTTTACTGCTTATCTTCTGACTTTTCATCAATAGCTACTGCTGAGCTACTGTTAAACATTAATTTAGGATATTTGATTCCCAAAAGATTGGTCTTCAACGTCGAAAGTACAGTTGTTATTTGGGACAATTATATAGTGTGTTGCCCCCATACTCCTAATCAAGCAGTCGACAAAATTTTATATTGGAAACTTGGATGCAGTTTAAATTCAAGCTAAATAAGCAATTTAGAATTTTTCATGAATATATTACATTACAAGTGTTCTACTTTATGTCGCCATTCACTCCGCTATAGCACAAATTGTATCCCGCATTTTTAAGTGTATAAGTGTAAATCATAATTACACAGTTGTTGAAGAAGGAACTACGCTCTCTCACATCTTTTATGTTTGCTGGAATGCACACTAGGGCGTACCGAAAAACAAAAATTTTTTGTAGCGGGAACGTAATAGGTTGGAAAAGTTGCCTTTTAGGCTCAATAAGAAATGTGCAAAAGATGGGCTCTAACAAAGTTCGTCTTGGGCCTGACCAAAGAGCTCGAAAATTCGAAATTTTAGTGAAAATTGCGTTTTTTTTGGTAAGTTAAATTTTTGACGGAGCTTACATACATTTGATTAAATGGTTGTTTTAACTCGTTTTGATCGAGGAATAATTAAATTAAGCCATTAAAACCGAATATGACGAGATATCATACTTTTAAAATTTTTGGAAACACCATGAAAAGTGGCAGCTTCTCGCTGGTTCAGCTGCATTGAGCTACCCAGGACTCGTCATGAGGTAGAGCCTGCTAATCGAGTCCCACCCGCCTAAACACCCGAGGAAGCATACCAGACAACTAGTTGATGTCTTTGAAGGCTGATTTTGATCCAGTTTTTGGTATTCGGAGAGGATCATCTCTCCTATGAACCCGTCTCTTGCATCGTGGCCGTAGACTAAACGTGAGGCCTCTGTGACTTCTTTTACGTTTCGTTCGACTGCTTGAGAATCATTTGGGAGGGCAAATAATGCAGTAAGCTGCTTTATAGGTTCCTTTGCATTACCTTTAATGTTTTGAAGATCCTCGGGAGAAAGACTGACAGTAAGTGGTGACTTGGTGACAGTAACTTTACCCCAATCTATCAATTCTTCATAAGAAGGCACATCGAACTTCTGTTGTGGGATGATGAACTGGCAAACCTACTCCGTTTGATGGTTAATTCAACAACACCTTATACGCTCATCTATAAAGCGTTTTTAAACATAAAAATATTATTGCGGTACAGATCATGGTATTCCACTTCGAAGTTATCACATTATTCATCTCGATAATTTATCATACACACTCATAAGCGATCGTGACAACAAAAACGATTTCTGGGCGAGCATAAAAGACATTATGTTTAATTTCATCTTCAACAAGTTTTCATGTTTGCAAAGGAAGGTATGGTGTATCAGCTATGGAGTTTTACGGCTTTTTCACTGTGTGATTTCTCTTAATGACATACCATATAGGAATGTAGACATGCATGATAAACTTCGGGTTATGATTGCTATGTTTATAGATGAGCGACCTAAAATAAGAACACAGGTAGGTCATCAACACAAAAAACCATCAAACGGAGTTGATTTGTCAGTTCATCATCCCACAACAGAAGTTCGACGTGCCTTCTTATGAAGAATTGATAGATTGGGGTAAAGTTACTGTCACCAAGTCACCACTTACTGTCAGTCTTTCTCCCGAGGATCTTCAAAACATTAAAGGTAATGCAAAGGAACCTATAAAGCAGCTTACTGCATTATTTGCCCTCCCAAATGATTCTCAAGCAGTCGAACGAAACGTAAAAGAAGTCACAGAGGCCTCACGTTTAGTCTACGGCCACGATGCAAGAGACGGGTTCATAGGAGAGATGATCCTCTCCGAATACCAAAAACTGGATCAAAATCAGCCTTCAAAGACATCAACTAGTTGTCTGGTATGCTTCCTCGGGTGTTTAGGCGGGTGGGACTCGATTAGCAGGCTCTACCTCATGACGAGTCCTGGGTAGCTCAATGCAGCTGAACCAGCGAGAAGCTGCCACTTTTCATGGTGTTTCCAAAAATTTTAAAAGTATGATATCTCGTCATATTCGGTTTTAATGGCTTAATTTAATTATTCCTCGATCAAAACGAGTTAAAACAACCATTTAATCAAATGTATGTAAGCTCCGTCAAAAATTTAACTTACCAAAAAAAACGCAATTTTCACTAAAATTTCGAATTTTCGAGCTCTTTGGTCAGGCCCAAGACGAACTTTGTTAGAGCCCATCTTTTGCACATTTCTTATTGAGCCTAAAAGGCAACTTTTACAACCTATTACGTTCCCGCTACAAAAAATTTTTGTTTTTCGGTACGCCCTAATGCACACCCTTATCGCTTAACATATAAGAATGCATAATTACTGTACTTAATTGGACTTTGCACTTACTTCGTAGTATAGATTTCTCTTGTTGGTTAATCTGAATTTTACAAGCCTCATTAGCTGAGGCACAAGTATTAATCAAGAAACCAAGTCATTACAGATATTAAATGATTAAGTTTTCATAATAACACGGTATTAATCTTTTCGAATAAAAGTTTAGAAATCCATCTCTAATAGTATACCTAGACATAATGTTATAACAATAAGTACATTTTTCCAATACCAGGAAACCTAAAAGATTAGATTTCGCAGATTCTATTACTCAACTAAGGCTCCTGCAACGGCTATCATTTTTTATCACTTAGATAAAATCTTACAGTTAATGGACACAGCACAATAGAGATCTTTATAATTTGGTATATGTTAAAAGCAGCGAATAAAACACATTCCATTAACAAAAAATACCAACTTTCCCCGATGGAATATCAATTCTTTAAAAGCTCCGAGTAGAATGAAAACAAAAAACTCCATTCCTCCCAAACAATAAATACACAGCAGCTACGCCGAAGCTCTTGTTCGTTTATTCCCATTGAGGTAGCGAGGCGAAAGTATAAAACCTAATAAAAACGTTCTTTTTTTAACAGGACTCGAGTCAAACAGAAAAGAAAACAATGGGAATGTGGGGAAGGGGTACCTCGCATTTCTCGCAACCCAATGTTCTTTACTTATATTAAGGAGTATATAAGGCAAGACTGGAAACAATCCGGAGCAGATCGCTAATGAGCAACTACGGGAAATTGTACGTTAATTTGAGCTTCCAGAGAGATTTACGCTCAAACTCCGTTTGAGTCGTCTGTCTAATGAACGTCGGAGACCTCTTACATTCTATATAAGATCTTGTGGACCGCCTCGGGACTGGAAGGGCGCAGGTTCCGGAAAAGGAGTCCGTTGCCTGTAGCAACCGACAGTCTCTCTCTCAAAGCTCCTACGCTCACTTCTTTCTTCACCTCTCTCCCTCACATTATCATCCTCTCCATCTCTCTCTCTCTCTTTGTTACTTTCTCCCACCAACTCTCTCCCTTTCTCTCGCCACTCGATCTTCACCCTCTCTCTCGCACACACCCTCTCTTTCCAGAAAAGTCCCTCATTTGGGCCGGAATGCAATAGAGATAAGTGAATTCTTGTGGTGGGGTTAAAAGGAAATTGTGTCTCTCCGAGACGCCGTGTAATAGATTTCCCGAAATGGTTTGCGCCCGCCTTTTTGCTCGGGAAGAGGAGAAGACAAGCGGGCAGGAGAGAGGCAAGATGAAGGAGGGAACATAGAACTAATATTAAATGGACGTGAGGTGACGGGAGAAGTCAAAAACAATAGAGCCCAAAGAGGAAGATTTCCATCCGAGGTCCAGTAGCATGGACACGCAACCACACAGCTCAACTTTAGAATGTGACATATAGGCCTTCCTATTTCATATGCTCAACAGGTTCTGATGAAGGTACCACTATAAATAGTTCAAATGATTAGATGAATGCTTGCATTGTTATATGCACACGTATCATGGCTGAAATTATTCGAAAAGGTTAGACTAGAATTCCTCCTCTTTAGAGTAACAGAATATGTACATAAGACAGTGAGAACGGTTCTAAATGTTTCACCATTCCAATATGTGAATCTTTCTATATTATTAATTTCCAGATTGTTTGATAATTTGAAATAATAATTGTACATTATTAAATAGCAGAAATATAAGAATTCAATATCGGTTTCGATTGCTTGGTGTGCAAGCTTAGCAATGCTAAATTCCTGGGGCAAAATACCGGTTAAGATTCCGGCTTCAGCTCGTCAGATTCCTTTCGATAGTCAAAGAATTATTAAAATGTATATGTTTGGGAAATCCGCTTTCCCTCAAAAGAAAGCGTTATCAGTAATGATTTTTCCCAGCGGGAGTATGGATTAGGTATTTACCGATAGTAAATACGCGATGCATTAAGTGAATACAAAAGTTTATATCATTATAAGATTTCTTTCTTACTCTGTGCTTAATAAGATTAACATACAGAAATTTAAGGATATAATTATTCGCTCTAAGAACTTTTGATCACTACTTGACATTATTTTCGTATTAACTCAGGCTTCAGAGAGAGCAATGTGTTGAGATAACTTAAGAAGCGGTAAAGTAAATCATATTAAGAATGCGTACATTAAATTGTAGATAAATACATCCCACTGAAACTGCTTCTTCCATCTCTGAAAATTCCCTTTTCCTTTCATCTCTACACGAGAGGAAAATGGCAAGAAAAGGTGAACGGGAAGAGATATGGAGTGAAAAAGCGGTAGGAAACGAAATTTATCCGTCTCTCTTTTCCTCGGTCTCTGGGGAACGTTCTTCTACTCCTTAACCAACTCTTCTCATCACAAGTTTTAGCTTCCACAATGTAAAAACAAACCATATACGCGCTCTCGACGCTCGGCCCGTCCAATTAGATTACCAAGTCTCCCCGAGAAAGAGGTGGATAAATCCGTGAAACTCCCGCGGAAGGAAAATGGATTTGGTGGAGGAGAAAGTTGGGGGCAAGGTCGTCTTGTGATCAGAGGGAGAATTGTTTGGGGAAGGGGCGGAAGAAGATCGGGACGAGGTCGATTTCCAGACATCGATTTTAATGCCCTGACCTGAAATTCGCTCGGTAGACGACGTTAAGGGACGATAAACTAGCGAATCCGAGAGTTATTTACGACGGAGGCGTCATCCACCGGGATCTCGGGGACTTACAATCCTTTCGGCACCCGAGCACATCCACGGAAATTTCTTAATCTCACCGTCAAATCTTCATTCGGGCTGATATCGCTCCGGTAACATCACTTTACATAATGAAGTCGCGCCTGCATGATATTCGATCTCCGTTTTATCAGGCTTCAAGTGTGATTTCCATCGTGCTTGATATATCAGCCTTAATTGCCCCATTTGGATTTAATGGGAAGCTGGGCCAGTTCCAGGTGCGACCTACTTCCAAAAGATCATCTCAAAGTGCAGTCAATGCGGATGAGCGCAAACGAAAAACGCGTAGAGCATCGACTGATTCGACTAATTTAACTTTTATGGAATGGAAAAAGGTTTGCATTACTGTTAGGTTCATCTTAAATTCTTTACATAAAATATAATCAGATGAAAATTATTATCTTAATTATTATCTCAATGAAGAAAATACAAATAAAAAAATCTAGAATTTCAGATTTATAGCTAACACACCCCCATTAACATAAAAGCATATGAATAGAATTCGTTCATATGTACATATAAAAATGTCAAATTCATAGGCCAAAGAAATTCTCCCTCTGGTCTTATCTATTCTCAATTTCATGAAAACTTACAATGAGGTATAATGACCTGTTTTACGATATTGCAGCTTCGAGATAAAAATTACAATTTTTGCAAATGAAAATGATTTTGAGCATTACCAATAATCAGACGAATCCTTACACGTACAAGTGGCGGGAATTCTTCCTGTAATAACCTTTATCATTTCACTGGAAAGAAGTTGAGTAAAACGATTAATACGTTTAAAAGAAATATCTTCGATAAAAATGGCAGCATGCTTATTACTTCCTCTATTCAAGAGGAATCGTTAAAACTTTCTTCTCAGAAATCGAGACCCATTCATTTACAAACAAGCCCCTTAACGTACGATTCGACGAGCATTTTTAAGGACTTCTCGGAAGTCTAAAAATATCATTCTTCGATCGCCTTAAAGGAAGGTCAATCTGTTCTTCGATTTCCTTCTAGCAAACCTTATAGGACAGTGATCTTCGATTCCCTGTTTTTAACAAGCATCCTTCGTGCACGACATTTCTCGAACCTCTAGTGCAAAGTCATTCTCGTTTTCCATCAGTGGCATCGAACTTTCACATATTGGCGATTCGTGGAGAGGGGATTCATCCCGAGCGAGAGAAGAAAGGGAGTCCCATCTAGGGTCTGATAAAGGGTTGAGAAGTGGCCCTCGAAGAAAGGGGGCACGGAGAAGGGAAAATGGACTTATAAAGCAAGGAAATAAGGGAGAGAGATCGAAACCACAATCCGGAGAATAATGAACCCCACTCGGCGTGCTTCATGAAGTGCCTTCTTAGTTTTAAGAGAGGACGGAGGAAAAAGAGGAGCTAAGAGGCAAGAGATAACCGCGTGACGCCTCTATTATTATTCAGAGAGACTTGGCAACCGAAAAGCGTAGCGAAATATCTCCTCCGCTTCGGATTTTCCGATGCGCGGAGACTTCGTTATCCTTTTGCGAGGGAGAGGGAAAAAGACTCCGGAGGAAAGCAACTCTCCGCACCCCCCTCCCAAACGATGCCAATCGTGTGGGAAACAACGAGAACTTCCCTCGAGGCAAGAAGGTAACTGAATAGATTGGGTTGTACTCGGGAAAGGGAAGGTACAGAAGGGGAGGGAGTGTTTTTGCGGAGGCGGATGGAAAAAAAGGAGGGAGATCCACCTCACGTTTCACTTTTCCCTTCCTTTACCCGACTCCCCTCCCTAATGAGGACTATCTTTTCCCGGAGTTTCGCTGTCGCCCGTTTCTCTTTAAAGGAAAAAATGAGGAAAATGGATAAAAGACGCGGAACACGTATTCACATTCTTACAGCCACAACAAGGTCAACTGCCTGCTTTTTTATGTATTTGTCTTTATTTTCTTGGGAGAAAGAGAGACAGTTCAATTACCAAGATTCCTGGATCGGTTGTTTTGGGGTTTTAATTTTTTTCTCTCGCGATGGAGTTTTTCTGGCTTTATCGGTACCTCTTCCTTTCCTTTAATTGGAGGTTTCGGAATGTACTGCACTGGTCACCTGACTCAATCAGTGTCTACATAAACGCACGCTCTCGGTACCGTTCCTTTATCATTAGGGGTGAGAGGGTGTAATTTCCTTCTGTGAGTGAAAAATGAAGGAAATGAGGATGCTTCCTTTAATGCTTCCCCTAATACGAACCATGAATTATTGTAGAGTTTAATTTTGCAATGTCATTTTCAAAGCTTATGAAAAAGGATTAGCTCCAATTAAATATCATGAATCAGATTAGTTATCGACAAATTTGAGTGCATTAAGGATGGTAAAGTAAGCCTTTATGTTTCAATTACCTTATTTATCTGTAAATACTTAATATAAAAAATAATTAATCAGTCTAAACCTCTACAAACAGTTCAAATATTTCCTTCCTTCGCTTTAGAAAAATAATACAAACACAAATTGGAATAAATAGCAAGAAAAAGAGAATTTTTTGAGATTTGGACGGTACAGGGCCACGTGGCCTCTAATTAAGCAAAATCTTAAATCTCTTACCTAAATATATTACGTTAAAGTGCCTTGCATTTATGCGTCTATTACTCAAGGAATAATATATGATCCCCAGGGATTAAAAACAATTCCACCTCTATATCACTGAATTTAAATATGTAAAGATTATATATTACAAAATTCCACCTACATCCAAAATTCCACGACACACAATATTTCTCTGCAAAGGCATTCGATAAACAACAGAATGGTAATGCTCACTTTGAAAATAGAACGTAACTACCTCACTATCATTCTCTCTCTCCTATTTTCCACGCTAAATGAATAACAGTTTGATTTTCGCACAAAATTTCCGGTTCAAACAACTGACGACAAATCGCAAAAATCCCGGCTTTAGCGGAAGAAAGGGCAGAGTCTGACTAATAATTTCACGATCGCCTGCGAATTCGAATGCATATGAAATTACTACACAGAGACCGGATATGAAATTGGCCCTCGCGCCAATAAACACGCAAATTGTTTTCTCTCCATCTCCTAATTATTTATTCTTGCCAAACGGCCAATCCGCTGAAAGCAGGAGATTTGAATTTCATAGGCGAGAGAAAATGGACGGACGACGAGAAAGAAGGAAAATCCCACATTCATGCGAATGTTTGTTTATGATACAATGACTGTAAAATTTCAATTCCCTCGATGTTTTATCGCAAAACACGGAACAGTTATTAGACAGACTGATTAATGAAATTGTAAATACCATTTCTCCTCCCACGAAAATATTCCTGATGTTAAGCAAAATAATTTTCCAAATATTCCACAGGAAATTGGATAACAATTGTATCTCTTCAGATTATTTCCGGAAAAAAATCAGAGTAACGGGATCAGATAACTTTTATTTTGTGATAATTTTATACAATAAGGTGTGAAAATAAATTCAAGACTATCCAGAATTACAATAAAATGCAATAGGAGTTATAATCTTTGACAATTATGTACATGTTTTGGATATGAATAATAAAGTAATTCCTATTATGATTTAAAGCAGTATTCACTAATGATAAAATTTTAAGTAAAACAAAATGCCCTCTACTAATGTATTTAACAGTGAAGGAGCTAATGGTGGAGGGTTATTTTGAACAAAAGGAAGTTAATCAAATATATGCTACTTGCAATATGTTTGAAGATGAACCGCAACATCTCTTGAAACAATAATGATTATCCATGCTGAGCATAAGGTAAGATTCTTCTACTTTCCGGAGATCAAGATAAATTCAATAATCTAAACAATTTATTCCATTAATTATATTTTTTTCACGGGTTGTGCCATAATTGAGAGAATTGCGTGTTTCACATCAAATTACCAATCATTATTAAGACCTGAATCAATTTATTAATAAACTCTTTACTTTAAGATGCATTAGTTCATTCAATTACTCAAAATAAAACAAACGAGAAGGATACATAAATATTCACGGAATGTCTACCAAATCGACTACACTTCTTTCATAGGAATATTAAATTTATGTAAAATGATTTCGGAGATAAAATTGACTCACCGTAGTTTTTCTTAATCATGAAGTTAATTATTGACGAAACAGTCGCTTAATATTGTTGAATGCGTATGCTATGTTGATAAAATACCTTTCCATCATTACATCTTCCATATTTACATTCTCAACACATAACAGGGAAATCCCGGCAGACAGATAAAAGCATGCGTTAGAAAGGAAGTAGTTACGGAAGGAAAGCCCACAGAACGAACGGACCTACCTGACAGAAAGGATGTCCCTTTATAATGCCGGCGAAAAGCAGGAAAAACTGCACAAATTACAAAGGAAGAGAAAAGAACGTAAATCATGCCCTTTAGCCTTTTCCTTTCAAAAGAAAATTTTATGAATTTTCCTATTTCTATCCTCAGCTCCAGCAAAAAAGAATGAATCCATTTGCGCGATGTGCAACGTAAACATTAATGTAGGAAAATGAGGAAAAATCAAGTTGTGAAAGCGTTTGACTGATGGAGATGGCCATATTTTCGCCGTGACATGCGAGGGCCTCGCCAACGGATAAAGATGCCTTTCTATTGGCTTCGAAACCACGCGATAAACTCTAAAAGAGTTCCGTGCTTATCGTCGGAAAACTCTCTCCTCGCAATCCCTAGACAGGTGGACTTGAGATGAGCCGTATCCGAAAACGAACTGCCTCAATTCGATTAGCGAAAAAAAATATTAGAGAAAAACCTTAGCACTTACGCAAATAAAGAATTCATCGAACGATGATTGTTTGTGCCGTGACTCGACCAACCAATTGACCCAATGTCATCTTTTGCCGTTCCATTAATTGATGTTTGCCTTCGTTCACGTTTGCAAATTGGCATGAGCGCTGAGTTCTAGTGCAGATACGATGACGCGCAGACCTATCGAGCAAAACCACACAAGCGGAACGTTTGATTCGGAAAAGCCGGAAGATGAACACATTCGATGAATAAATCCGAGTTTGGGCGAAAATTCGATTTCTGAATATAACTGCCCAACGGCTATTCAAAACTCGAAGAAATTAAGTTACCCACTTTCCATCAACCCAAAAGCTTTCCTTAGTTGAAATAGATTCACCATAGACAATCATCCAATCTAAATACAGAGTGGATAAGCAAACTTCGAAACAGAGAGTACGATATAATGCGGAATCGTACAACACGGAACGCGAACCGTATTTGGACAAAGAGCACTGGCAGATGTATGTCTCCTCAAAGTGAATTCATAGTAGAACGAAGGATCACCTCTATCAATGTGGAAATACATTGAAAAATGAGTTTGGATTTATTTCGTTAATTAAAACGCTGACAATACAGAAAACGAATTTTCATGCAAGCTATGATATTCGAATGACGGACGTAAACCACTTATCTCAAATTAAATTCGTTTAAAATTAAGTTGAAAAGGTACAGTAATTCGTGTTAGACATTGTTACGTATGTTATTTATGATTCACCCTTAAATTCCTAATTACAATTTATTCACCCATATGAAATTTTATTTCATGGGAGAAATACGACTGGACTCCATTTTATTAATTTCTAGTTTGAATTGCTACTACTTCTACTCAAAAACGGTAACTCTATTAGGAGCTCATGAATCCTTTTATATAATGGTTAGAGTTAAAGTCAATATTCTTGCGTGGAAAGATTTCTCGTTTGCGTAAAGTGCCATTCCTGTAGAAGGATCTTTTGCCACATCGAGTAAAATGTATTCGTAACTACTTTCCATACCGAGCTCATTTTATTGAAAAAACATCAAGTAGAATATTCTGAGAAAAGTCCGCGATTTTTGCCATAGTAGTCCTAATACTTAAACGGGTATCATGAAATTTTAAATTATATTTTGTTAATTATAGTAGAAGTATACTCAGCATTAAATTGAATTGCAGAATGGCTTTAAGTGAAACTTCAGATGCTGAATGTGTCAATTGAAACAATAGTTCATGATGAAAAGAAGCCGTCTTTTCATAGCCACGTACATCGGACGCGCAACAACATGTTCCACGACACAAAACAAAACGGACGACCACGCAAAGAACAACGTAAATCGCATCGATGGGGAAATGGCATAATTGCGCGCCGCTTAAACCGATATCAACCACCCATTTGATAGTCACGCATCGCATCTCGGGAGAAAGGCCTTATGGAAGCACCATCCAGCGGGTGCGCAATCGGCGACCCCTTCTGTTTTCCCCAGACACATCCCCTTCCTAATCCAATTCCCTCGGCGATATAATCAACTCTTAGAGGAAGCGAAAGGGGCGGCCACCGAGACTCGCGGAGTCCCCGGCAAAACCCTTTTGCCGCCTAGAAGATGCTCTCCACCCGCACTGCGAAGAAGAAGACCCCTCGCCGAACTCCGCCCTCGTCCGACACTAAATTCTCGACTCCTCCTCCGCAGGAAAACGTGTGTTCTACTAAATCTCCAGTAAAAAGAGGTGGAGGGCGGGGACTCGGGAACAAATCCTGATATCCGGACTTAAACGGCGAGGAGATGGAGGAAACGGCAGTGTCTGGGTGCAGGTGGAGGAGGAGCAGCGATAACGAGTTAAATCGGATTGGATAATTTAGGAGAAAAAACTGCGGTGGAAGAGGAAAAAGGGATGACCTTTGGGTTGCGGACGCAACCTTTAAACTCGCGGAAGGAGAGGTTTTCCTATTAAAGGAAGAAGCTTTATCACGCACCTTCCGGATAACGTTCCGGGTCTTGGGAATTAAAGTTAGAGAGCCCATGTACACAAGGCATAAATTCAAATATATGTTGGTAAGATTAACGGAGATGTCGTATTGAAATGCAGAGCGTTGGAAAATAGATAGTAAATTGAATAATTCGTTAAGTGATATACAGAGGGGAATACGTTGAGGAAGAATATCCAGAATTTAATAAAATGATTTCGTAGGAAAAAATGGAGGGATGCGGGAAAGTAAATGATTACATTTACTTGATTTTTTTAATAATGAAACTATGGAAATTATTCCAAGTCCGAGAAATAGAATCTAATTCTCGATCTCTCAAATATTTTAAAGCACAAATTTCGATTTAAGACCCAATCAAAATCTTATTTGTATAAATGTAAAATTACATAACTTTAAGATAAGCTTGACGAAAATGATCAACTTGAATGACGAAAATAGTTACACTCCAAAAGCAATATCAAGATTGCCCAATTTCTGAACGGAGTAGAGAGGATTTCAAATAAACTTATCTGTCTATAGATTCCCTCGAGCTTCAAGGTCCTTAGCGATCATATTTTGATGCATAACTTAGACTGTATTTACCGGTCAAACACGCTATCTTCCCGCTTAATATTTCTAGCCTGAGTCCATGTTATGGTAAACACTCATCCATTCCGATTGAAGCGTATACGATAGGTCAAAATATCATAGGTACGCAATTCAAAGGCTAGACACATCAACGACTCCCTTTGCCTAGTCTCAAAGATAACTATCTGAACCGCACAAGTGGTAACTGCCTTCGAGTCCGCATTTCTCTCCAACGCGGCCCTCGAAAGGGGCGTACACCCACGGAGAGCCATCTCACGGGGCGAACTCTCTTTCCGCACAGGTAAAGGATGCACGAAAGGAGAAGGACGAATGTATCGGACAGTGGAGCCCCCGAGGGCATGTATTCAGAAGCGGGGAGTGCGCCCGGATCCATCCGCCGGTACCTCCCTCTTTTCTGCGAAGCACAACACGACCCCGTGTGCGTAAACGAATGGAAGGGGCTTTTTGCGTGCCTCGGGCGTGTTTCAGCGAGGAAAGGTTTTTGAGATGCCCACAATTCTCGCTCCCCTTCACATGATCCAATGTACTCGAGCGTGATAATAAAATTAAGCCACTCAGGGCGTTGTGTGATAACTGCAGAGGCATCTTTGTTGAGGCGGTGGAGGGGGCTAATTTCCCGGGCACGAGACCGAGCAAACATCAAATGGAGGAATTTTTGCGAGTGCCATATGCGAAGATTCAAATCTGCGGAAACAAAGGATTCCGCCGAACTTCCTTTCACGATGGCGGCAAAGGGAAAGGATCTTTCCTATTTCATCCATCAGGGAAAACGAGGTGGTTATTTTGTTAAAAGGAGGATTGAATTATGACAGAATACGTTCGCTTAATCAAATGAGTTTTCAGAGAGATGCTGATTTCTACAGAGATGAATTATTAGCCGTCGCCGCGTAAATGAAATCTTTAAAGAATAAAACATTATTTTTCAGGTCGTTTCCCGATAGAAATATCTTGATTTTAATTTCAGATGAGGAGGACTCAAAATCATTACACCGTCGGATAGCTCGAAAAAGATTGCTCTCTCGGAATAAGGAATATAATTTTTAAAAAGGCTCCATTTCCTATTGGACTTAAACCAATAAACATCTCGCGATAATCATAACCAAACCCTCAACTACCGACTGCCGACCGCTATACGACACTTCAATAAACTATAATTTGATTGTCTCCGTTAACACGGTAACATTTCCATCAAATGTCAGAGGTCTACACATTAGGATCGTTTCCCTTACCTTAAAACCGGCAACCGCACCTGCGGGTCGTCAGCAAAGTCCAAGTGCAGGAGTTCCTTGATTCAGCGATCAACACCCCGGGACAGAAAATCACCGGCCTTCGAAGCGGAAAACTGAAGAATCAAACCCACCGTCGCGAAAGGTCACTGGCTCTCTTCGACATCGCGAGAGTCACCAATATAGCATCCCAATACTTTCGAGGACAATATCGCAAAAACCATCCGAAGCACAGTCGTCAGAGTGGGACTCTGAGATGGTCACGTTATTCTTCGCACAAAAAATATCGGATCAATCAATCGCCGCACACTTTGGTACCATCAGGTGGGTGAGGGAGGGACAATTCGGTCCCCCGTCATCTTCACCATGGTGACCCACACTTCTCGTCGTTTTCACTCCTCGTGATCTTCGGTCGAAGAAGGATGACCAAATGGGGAAAAGGGAAGGGGGAAAATAAAGGGGAAGGGAGGTTTTTCAACACCCCCAGGAGGAAAAACCAGAAGTTCCACTGAAGCGAAAATTACGAACTGCTAGGGAAAAAATAAGTTGGCGGAAGCAAGCAAGATGACTGTGATATATTTATGAAGCGTTAAAGCGAGGCAAGGCGTAAGCGACCGACCACGGCGCCGCGCCACAGAACACTGAAGTACAACGGAGGTAGTGAGTGAGATGGGAGCTGGATGGACCGAGAGGCAGGGGCCCCGGAGGAGGGATGGGTAGAAGAATCGTGGGTGATGTGGAGTGAGGAGTACACCTCACACGCGCGCGAGGGGAGGGCCGTTCATGGGTAGAGCGTAATGGGGAGGGAAGGCAGCGTGCGCGGGAGAGCCGGCCGGCACGCCCTGAAAAGAGGGCGAGTACGCCGCTCGTGGCGACATCCATCGGTCGAAGCGTACACCTCGAGAGGAGCACAATTGGGAGAGGGAAGGCAATTTCTAAACGATGTGCCACTGAGAGAAGAGTTAAATGGAGTGCGCCGTAAAACTTATCGCTCTTCCCTTCCTAGGAAACCCAACGAGCGAATCCGCAGTAAAAACACTTCCACTGTATTTTTTCGTGTCGGATGTATTTTTTCGGAATCGCAGTTATCGGGGACGTGCATCTTCGACATGGGATTTTCATTGAATCCGGGTGGTAATTAGCGCAAATGGAAATGAATATCAGTTTTACATAACTTCTTGTTGGCGATTAAAGATAGATTACGCATCTGCGCAAATTGAAAATGTTTTGAAACAGGAAGCTTTTGAAATTATGGAGAAAAATAGTGCCTTTAACTCCTTGGAACAATGTGAGAACGGAATTCTAAAGTAGATGATGTAGTACCTCACTCGCTTCCTCGGCGGCCCTGTGATTTTCATGCAGAATGCATGAGATTAGGAAAAAATAACATTCTAATTCCAAGATATCTGATTGAAATTCAGTCAAGAATATATTTAAAATCTTTGATGACTTATTATAGCAATCATTGCATTACAATTGCATTTGAAGCGGCCTGAAAAATAACATTTATCGGGAAATGATAAACTAAAACTAAAGAGAGTTCTGCGCTAATACAGCTGATTTTTTTGTTACTAAATTATGGTAAGTAAAAGTGGTGCATCACAAAAATGTATCGTGGTATAGCAAGATTTCAATTCCTCAGCATTAAGGCCATTATATTATTTTAACATTTTAAACTTTAACTAAAGACTTTCCATGAAAAAATAGTTCTCAAAGAATAAATATTATGAATATGATCGCAAATTTTGAATTATGGATATTTAATCATAAATCACAGAATGAATTTAGTTATACATCTAGCAAGAAACGTTGATAAGTAAAAATAATCAAAATAGTATAAATTATAACTACTACTTTCAATAATGATGAACGAAAAAATTCCCTGTTGAAAATTAATGGTAGAAAGATTATAAAATTTTCGCTGAACAGAAAGGAATTTCATCAAAGACGTAAATTTCAGGAGTTAATTTCAGGATTTCAGGAATAAACAAATTTTGGAAAATAATTACGATATACGATTCCCTTGAACGAAGGAATCCTTTGAATTAACCCTTCATTGGATCGAAGTAGGAATTTTCATATTGATCTTATTGATATGATGATTGTTTGAATTGAATGATAAGACAAATATGGAGAGAGACTCATTCCAAAGCATATTACACATAAAATTCAGGAAAAGACACTGATAATTCGGATAAATCGTCCGATGAGAAAGAAAATCCAATTATCAATTTAAAGGAATACTTAAGGAAGCAATTGACAAGCATATAAATAAATAGCCATTGAGATAATGGTTAATTTATTTTTAAATCATAAAAAATATGATCAATCTGGAAATTCACCTAGAGATGAAATTCCTCGTTTAAGAGAATTTTTCGATAATTCTCGTTTTACTTCCGTACATCGTTTATAATACCTTTCTGTGTCATGACCAAAATAAAAAGAATTATCGTATATTCCTCTCTCGAATCACATATTTTGATTATCTGCATTGAAAAATATTATTGCTCCAGTTTTCATACATGCATTTGATATGATTCTGATAGTTCGCCGTCTTGTTTTTAAGTTTTATTTTAGTTCTAAGTACTTTTTGTAAAGATTCTTTCTCACCTACGGTACATTTTAAGAACAAAATGAGTCTGTATTTTCGTTCTTAACGATCTTTTAATTATTTCTCCTATTGATTCTTTTGTTTATTATCTTCTTTACTGTCATTATATTGCTGAAAACTATTATTTTTTAAATCTACAGCGTAAGTAAATTAGATACTTAATATATGTAGAGGAAGATAAGAAAACAATTTCTTAGCAATCAGTATAGTTTTACAGCACGTGCCTACCGTAAATATAAAAACTGATAAGTTTCTGGTGTTTCAATTTAATTTAAGGTACAGCATTCTTACGGGCAAGTTTCACTGCATCATCCAAGCTGTTTTCCCGAATTTTCGTATACGTCACCTATTATTTAACACGTTCGTTTAACCAGGAGTGCTCATGTACTTTAGGGCTTTACCAAACATCTGCTCCAGAGAGATTTACGCGTGACATTTACTTCATAGAATAAAATAGAAGTAGTAATTTTTCTATTATTTCGGTCGAAATGCCGCCTAAAATCGGGCGCTGGACCTGGCGGTTGACCGTGGCTTGGACTCGTATTGATTAAAGTGTCATCGTTCAATACTGAAAAAAAAGCTATTCGCAATGAACGATCGCAAAAGCCGGTCTACCAAGCTTCAAATATAACATTGAAAGGGCGCTACCTCGATGAAAGATTCGATTTAGGGATATTAATTCAAAATAAAATGATTTTCAATTAAAAACCTGTTACTTCTGATGAAGAAATGATCAACTATGACTCGGGGTCCGGGAACAAATCGTGTAGCGATATTTCGAAATAAAACTCAAGGTCGAAGGAATTAAACAAAGAAAGTTGCTCAAGTGCTGCAGATTAAAGTGGAAAACAAAATAATTTTTTTCAAAAAATATTTAAAATTCATTGAGCAATACATATATTATTAGGATTTAACTACCACCTAACTGAAACCGAAACTTAAACATGATCAATAAGATGAAATAGAATACATTATCATGAATACACGACTAATACGAGAATTTATCTGAATAAGATAAAAATTTTCATTTATAGAATATAGAAACCGCGAATAAAAAATTAAGCTGCCGACTGGAAAGTCCAAGAGTTTGGTCATTGTGTCGAAAGATATGAACTGGAAGCGCACTGCCCCGAGTTAAGTGCTTTAATTCGCAAGGTAATTAAAGTTTATCAAAAGATAATATGAAGAATGTTTCTACATTTCGTTGAACCAGAACCTGCTGCATTAGTCCTTCGTTGAAAGTGCCTTTTGCGACGCTTAACAAGAAATTATGATTTTTAAATCCCTCGGCGATTCCTCTTTTTTCCTCCAGTTTTATGAACTATATAGAGAGACATTTCTGTTAGATTTACGGAGGAAATAACTTTATATTATATATCTTTATGAATATTTCATAGCATACTAAAAGCATTGTTCTGTTTTTAATATTATTCTTTTTAATAATTTCATACAATTTATGTTATTTTATTTAAATTTTAATTAATTTACAGGATATCAATTTCGAATTCTGATTAAGTTATTCATTGAATGCAAGTGAAATATCGAACATAGACAGAATGGATATTCTAACCAAATAAATATCTATAATAATTCACGTTACGACTCATAGCTTTGACGAACACACTATGTCTAAGCCTACGATTTATTTATAATTCAAGATAAAATGACAAAATTACTTATACAATTATAAATCGCTTACATACAAAAAGTAACTAATTGATTTAAAATGTTAACTGTTGAAAGGAATGTTGAAATAACATTGCACTCGCTGCCATGTTCTCAAGAAAATAAAAGAACGAACGGAACTGATAAGGTTATACGTGGTTAGCTACGTATCTAACTTTAGTTGGGTTGGACCACCAGACCTTGTTGTCTTATTATTTCAATATCAACAACGTAATAAATAATTAATATAAATTAAATTAGTTAATATCACGATAAAGCGACAAAGATATACTTCCCGGAGTACTTGTACCGCTAAATGCAAAAATTAGACTAAATGGATTGTGGAGGAAAATAGTATTTGTAATGCAAAAATATTTCTCAGAAATAAATTATGTATGAAATGTATGAATTAAATTAATTATGAATTAAACCAATTATGCGTTACAATTCAATAAAAAATAATCAATGCAGAAACAGATAGTAGGAGTTGTCCTGTCTGACAGATTTGCAAAATTGAATTCGAAGAATTACCGCGTTCCACCATATTTTTACCTTTCACTATCGTTTTAATCAACGGAAAATTTTAAGACATGATCAAAAATTATATTGAAAATAGATATTCTCGGTGAATTAGATTTTTGAAATTTCATCTTACTTAGCAAAAGGCAAACGATAAAAGGAAGAAGGTTAACGTAAAAAATAATGGCGTGCACCCAGGAATAATCCCAAGAAAATCGGACTTTCAAGTCCTTTGTCAAATGATAGAATATAATAACTCCCAACTGACCAGTAATCATGTATGAAATTGACACTAGAGCAACAATGACACAGATTAGTAAAAACTGAAATGAAGAACCTTAGAAAATACATGGAAGAACCATGAGATTCACGAAGTATGGTTGAAGCGCCTTTCCGTTCCAAGCGATGATAAAGCCTTTCCGATGATTAGACTATACAATGATCCGCCGAACATTCTTCGAGTTCTCTATCGGGTCCTGCAAAGTTAGTCCCTTTGTCGCTCAATAGCATAACTCACTGCCCTAGGCGGCTTAGGAATGGACGAGAATCTGCGATGAAGGCCTCTGTGGAGTAATAAGCCCCCTTTATTATGTACGAGTAAAAGTTGCTTGCATACTGCAAGCTATCCGTTGAATACAGTATCATACCAAGTACTGCCTCAGTTCAAATTTAAAACTTCGCGCCAAAGACCGCCTGGCGACGAACTAAGAACCCGATCGTGAGAGAAGACAGCAAAATAATATTAGATAAGTGCCATCCTTACTTGTTCCAAAGTTTCGATTCAATATCTTATCGGGAAGGTCCCACGCCTCTGTCACCATTCCGGGTTTTATCTTTCCAGCTTATCGGAAGGCATTTAAAAAGATTTCCGCAATGCATTTCTTATGGAAGAATTTTGCATCCACCTGGCGTCGAACTCACTGTCATTTGGCTACATTTTTTCCATGAGAAGCATAGAAGACTACCTCAACTTCAACCTCCGAAATTTTGGTTACTCTATCTTAACGATAAGTGCCTCAAAATAATTTTCAAAAATCCGCGCAATGCATTCTTATGGGAAAATTGCGATTTTTGGGAATTTCTGGCATCGAACCCATGATAGCTAGCGTCGATGTCTGCATTATTCTGGCGTCTAGAGCGTAGGGCCAGTACGTCGAAAAAATCTGACGTCGATGGCGCTTGTGGAACATGGTCAGAATTCGTATCCCCTATAAATATATATATATATATAGGTATATCCGGAGAGTTAGCTATATATAATAGATAGCTCGGGTACTAAAGCTTAATTAAACGCAAATAAAACCTTGACTAGTCGTGTCTCCTCTTCCTGGCGACATCTAAAAATGTTTCGCTTGAATTAAGGAGATGGGAAGTGAAGATTCCCAAAGATTCTTCGGTGTGAAGATACAAAATTACTCCATGTGCTAATTTCGAAGCGTCAGAAAAACCATGTAATCGTATTAAATTCAGAGGTTTCCAAAATTCTATCCATCTTGGGATCTTGGTGCAACGTATTTTAGCCAATTCACTGTAAAATTTTTCCAAATAATTGATTTCCTAGTAGAGGAAAAGCCTCATTCCATTCAATTTTAAGTATCCAAAGCATTTGAATAAATATTTTCACGGTAATTATGATAGAGGCGATAACACCTAATAGAACGAATAATTTGAATGCTCTCGATAAGACTGATCTCTCAAACATAGTACAATTTGAGGTTCAATATTGACCATAAATACAATCGATGTCAAAATTATAGTTAGAGATAAATGCGTACTTTTCCACATAAACTTTTATTTTCAAACTACCGGTACAATATCATTGTCAGGTTCACAAGAAACGAAATCTAAAACAAAACAGCTTTACAACAGAGGTTGGACATAGACATACAATATCATAAGTAACAATCAATCGAGAAGAGGTAGGAGGGGGAGGTAAAGAGAGGAACGTTTACTTTGTAACTCATAAGTAACATGAGTTATTAGTATTCAAGTATGTTTACTCATAAGTAGCAACCAATCAAGAAGAGTCTTCATAGTTTTTCTAGAATAGAAGCTTTTTTAAATGTAATTCCTTTTTACTAAACAATATTATATGTTGGTTCCGCTATGTAGATGACATATTCTGTGTGTGGAATGGTACCAATAGACAACTTTCTGCTTCCTTCTCACTTTTGAACTCCCTCCATCCTAAGATTTCTTTCTCCCAGGAGAATGAATCTAATAAGACTTTGAACTTCCTTGATCTAACTTGGAAACGTGTCTATGTGTAAAAGTACACATCTATCTCTATAGTAACTATAATTGAACATAAATTTAAAATAACTTTCATTCAGCTGCCACGTAAGTCCTAAAATTGTAAATACTGAGTCATCACAAAGAAGTTACTTAGGCTCAACGGGTAATAATTCATTAGGTAATCATCAAGGTAGTTCTGAGGTATTAGAAAGCCATTTACGGATGGGACATCCGCCCACCCTGCACAAATTGATAATTTCCTCTTGTTTGGCAAGGGCGGTTTTTAGGTCGTGGTGACCAGATGATACATCGTCTATATACATACTCTCATTCTCAAGCACGATGGAAATCAATGTATTATGTATCAATGGAACATAACGCCTCATTTCGCGCCAGTAGTTAAATAACTGTACTAGCAATGAACGAACTAGAATTCAGATAAGTGTGTACAAGATAAATATGCTTATTGACAGAGAGGGATGAGATCTCTATATTATGGTTTGAAGATTTTTGCAGAGTGATTAAAAATCTTGCAGTTACAATCTTAATCCTATCAAGCTCACTCATCAGGAAGGATATAATTTAAGAAGATAATTTCCCTTTTTACCAAAAACACCAAGGTGAAGAGTTCAAAGACATCTCCGTTATTTCACGTATGACTGCTATTAAAGAGGAGTTTATATTTAAGTGCGTCTCACCTGAGATAATCCGACCAAGAGTCCAAGGCAATGAGTTCATTTTCCCCTGATGATTCTTCCTTCCACTATGCGAGCAAGTACCAATGCGCCGGGTAGTAAATCAACCGACACAGCCAGTAGATAACGAGGATCAGCAAGTACCAATATCTGTAGATGAGACCATTGATTAATCTTTGAGTAAATATTAGGTTTATTCGGAAAAAAGCGCCTCTATGTAGCAAGTAAAAGTTGATGTGAATTTTGGCTTAATTGTAATACCAGGAATGCCTTGGTAAGTCGTATGATGCCTGTTTCGTTTAAAAACTACATTTTCAAGAAGGTCTTTATACTTTAACCCAGGCCATGGAGAGTAATACCGAGTCCGGCTTGCCGTTCTCATGATTCGTTCTGTTGGCTAATGTATTTCTTACATGATTATTATCGTTGATTTTCTTACATAATCACCCGTCTAAGTTTTTATGTATACAATTCCGCATCAAAAAAATCAGAATAAAATAAAATATGATACTTCCGACGGCATTTTTGGAACCTCTTTTCTGAAATACAATATTTAAGAGGGTGACTTCCAAAACAACTAGAGCTAATATTTCTCGATTTCAAAAAATCGTCGCGTTGCTCAACTGATATCGCCTCGAAGGTCTCGCAAAAAGCCATCGAATGCGGCTGTCTGCATAAAATACATACCGGAGTCCTCGATCCAATGCGCCCAGTCACGTGGAAACTACCGGAGAGAGAGCCGCTGGGTGAGCGAAGGCTGCTGCGACCTCTCCCTGACTTTTGCACTCTGAGGGTTACGAGGTGGAAATCTAGGATGTTCAAAGCTGTCAAGTGTCATGATTTTGGTTTTTAGAAACTCTTAAAGAGATTCGTAAGCAGGAACTATTTTTGAATATTCCAATTTGATTTCCCACGATCTTTTCGTAGCTGGATTTAATCTCCTTTCTGTAAGTAACACAATGAAATCACCCCCAATAACTCACAGTACGCTGCAAAGCTTCAAGTACAAGTAAAGAATAGACAGTGCCGAAATTGATATGGAGTAATTCAGATGCAGATTCCCTTACCACAGGTTTTAAATCGAGCATAGTTGCAAGATGTGCACTGGTTAACCTCGTATTTTCATGATAATTCTATAATGAATTCTAGGCAAGAACAAAATTGTCTTCGGTAATAGGGGTTTTTCGAATCAAATCTGAAGCTAAATACTCACTTTCAAGAATTTGAACTTGAGCATTCACAATTTTTAGCCAATAGTTATCTGTACCCTCTATTCCAACTTTGCATGAATCTCAAATTCATTTTTGCCGCACCTTCCTTTTTAAAAGATAATGAAGACTTATTAAGTAAGTAAGATTTTTGTTTAACAAAGAAAGAATCCATTTTGATAATGAAGAGATCATCTCCAGTTAAAAAAACGATACTGTGGATTTCGATAAGGAAAATTACTCACTTCAAGATGATGATAATTAAAGAAATAGACTTCTTCCAGACTGTGATCCTTGGTGAAGATAGTTAGTTAATAGATGCAGTCTTCCTTAGAAACTCCAATATTTCAGAGGGATATGATCCATATGAAGGATCAAAAGATGTTTGGTAATAACATCAATTGTTGTATGACTTGATAAAGACGATTCGTCAGAGCTTAAGTCACATTATTTTCATAACGCATTACTGTACGCTTCTTGATAGCGACTGCCTCCGCTGCCGGTCCGAAAAGAGAGTCACGTCATAACAAAAGAAATAAAAAATATATAATGAGCAACACCTTTCGCAAACAATATGAAATCGAGGAAAACCTAGTAATTCATATGTATTTATTAAGCCATACTTATGGGAATTTCAGATCTTCACGAACAATAGCATCCGAATAGATTTTTCAATAATTCAATCATTAGACTTCCTACCCCAAGGAGAGAGTTAAATTAAATGATGCAGCGACTCCTTTGGATATACACCGTTGAAATTTTAGTTTCAAACAATAAATGGAAATTTTAAGTTTCGGAAGATTTTTCTTAAAAAATGTATGAAGTTCACTGAGCATCAAGATCGAAAATGTCTCCCTGACATCTCAGACATTGCGAGCCATAGTTCTAAGCAGGTTATAAAATGGGTAACAAGACTTGTACAAAACTTGGACCGCCCTCCACGGATATAACACGCCTACAAGTGCCGATCCAATTAAACTTTTTCGGAGACGCGACGTCACCGGAAATTCTTTCCTTTTCTTTCACGTCTCCATCCAAAAGGTCCAAAAAAGGCTGAGAGTTATTCGAATTGACGTCTTCTCAAAGCACGCTGAACAACTTTGCAGCGCTAAGGAAAAACTTAACCTATTGTAAAGCAATGCACTCCTATCATTGTTCATTCCTTTTTTACACCACTTTGTAACTACACTTTATCTGAAATAACCATCACATAAAATGCTAAATTCTCTTAAGAGGTAATTTTAGCATTTTATTACCAAAACGGGTTTATTCTGGCAAACTATTATTTTTATATAATTTCCTTCCTAAGCTACCCAGTAGGAAAATCATCCGAGTTTCCTATGATTTCTCCCGTACGCTGAAGTACGTCCATTCTTCAATCATTTAGAGCCATTTCTAATTTTTATATTCTGCCGCTCCTATCTCCCATTTACAAGTCTCTCTCCAATTTCGCTTTAAATAAAAACTAGTGCTTATTTTTAGGTTGCATCTGCACTAGATGTATTTTTCAGTTGAAAAAAGTAATTTTTTTTCTTCCGCTAGATACATCCTTCTTACTTTTACTTCTATTTCCGATCTATTGCCATGTTAATTGTACTACGCTGTATCCATCATATTCAATTTTCTCTTTAAATATAAATTCATCTTATGCGTAATACATTTTGAGAAGAGTTAAGGAAAAGATGAGACATTTTACCATCAATTTCACCCAAATAAGACGTTTGTACTGCATTTATTGTATTGTATGTGATTTTGGTGTAACAGTTTGTATCTTCATTCATTTACCCTTTCATTCCATAAGGAGAAACAAAAGGACTAATTTCATTTCTCTAGAATCGATCAGATATCTCTTTATCGCATCTATAAGCCCTTAACTACTGTGAGACCAAATCGCCGAAAGATAGACCTCCCGTTTCAAGTACATTTTCTCTTTCACTTCAACCGGCCAATAGCACCGTCCAGTTGTAGTTTTATCCTTTCTCATCCAAATGGCCAAAGATATTCTGTCCTTTTTGTTGTTCCGGATAATGGGAAGTCCTAAAAATTTCGCGATTGTTTGTCCTTGCTTGATTTATAGCGAATCACCTTTCTCTGATAAAAGAATGAAGCTGTTCCTTCGGAAGGCGGAAGGCGTTTAATTAAATAAATTGTCTGTAGGGGCTCAAAGAAATATGTATTTATGTGATGCTGAGAAGGCGATAGAAGAAAGGTTTTTGATTGACGAAGGCTGAATATGTGTATGGGCCAAATGTAGGATTCATTGACAAAGTCAGTAATTGAAGGTAACTAAGGAGGAAACGGATAAGAAGAGGAAGAAAAATTAATTGAAGATAAGAAGAGTGAAACAAGTTTTGATGTATATAGAATTGTATTTGGTGGCAAATCTTAGAGCAGATATTATCGAAACTGAGATGTGATTGAGAATCATTTGATAACTTTCTGAGCTGAGACGATTCGTCCGATTGTTTTAAAACTACGGCAAGAGGATTCTTTTAGAAGAAAAGGTTTGAAAAAGAAAAGTTTCTCATTAACTCTTTCTATTTCAACACCTAATATAACGAAAATCAGCTAAACTCCAAGGTACACCGCAATGAAACATTAAGGTAAACCACGAAATTTCTGGATTCCACATCTTTCTAAACAGTCTAAGGAAGAATTACACTCAAAATAGCAACTACAGATATAATATATTAGTAATCTAAAACCATTTAAAGTCTAAAAAGATTTAAAATTATTGACAAATATTCTAGTAATTGTTCTTTGTCCTGTGAAGGACTAACTTAAGTTCAATGATTTTATTCCAACTTGATGAATTAATTCTAATAGTTTTTCCAAACACATAAATACCCAGAAATAATTAAATGTCACATGGTAATCAGAATGTTTCAATTCGGGCAAAATCGTATCTATTAAAGCTGCCGCGGAAAACAAATGGGTGTTCTGGGATATTACCATTCCTTAAGAGACTGTAAACTTGTAGCATCTCATTTTATCACGAATATGTAGATTGATGTCGCAAAAAGAGAAATACGGCTATCTAAAGTCACGCCCGCACGGAATCCCGTCGTATATTAAGTTGCCAGAATAGCAACGCGATGATAATAGATTAGGTTTGAATATAATCTCATCGTGTTGTTTACGAAGAAGGTTTCGGAAAAACCATTCGAACAAACATTTCTCGAGCTAAACCTTGACGGTGAAAATTATTGGCCGGGCTCCCTCCCTTGATGATAACTTGGAATGCGTGGCCAGAGAAAGGAGAGGCGGCAAGATGACAGGAAAAAGGGAGGTGTGAAAGAATGGGAAAAAGGAAAGGTCGAGAAGGGAAAATAAAAGGCGGAAGGAAAGGGCAGAAAATTAAATGCGTTGGAGAATTCTTAAAGCGAAAATAAAGAATGGGCAAAGGAAAGAATGGAAGAAAAGAGAAAGCAAAGGTAGGCACGAGGTATGGAACCCAAGGGCGGTAGGTATAAAATATTAACAGCCTTGATAAACGCAACAATTTCCAGTTAAAATACACGGAAGCCCGACCTTAGAAAAGCCATGGGCGGTATAAAAATTCAACGCTGCCTCCAACTCCTTACCTGTTTGAGTTCCCGCACTGACCCAAAGGGTTGAAACATTCATGCAGCTCGAGGTAACCTTTTTGTCGACAATTGATTTGGTGTGTTGTTCCTTTTTCCTTCCTCACTCCAATTTGGATATCTAATCAACGCTCCCCGTAGTGTGGATCTAAAAAAGGAAAATGTGGTCGTGATGAAAATCACATACCTCCTTATGAAAGAGAAAGATAAGTATGCTCCTTATTCTTCCTTCATTATCAATACCGAGAAATATTCCTGTTTAATTGATTTCCAAAATGATTTAATCTAAAATCGGAGTCAGCCTAACTCACAAATTATTCAAAAATATAATTCGAATTTTTCTTGAAATTGATGTTGAGTAGATGTAGTTACACAAAGAAATTAAATAGGTTTGTTATTATGTAAAATTTGAAAATCGCATGAAACTCATGTTTAAATTTCGAAGAAAGAAATGAAGGAGAAAATCCTATCACATGTCCCATCATAGCAACAGAAATTAAAGGAGGGATTACTCTGTTAAAGAAGCTTAATTGGATAAAGCAACCGTCTGGAAAGTGGGAGATCCGAGTTCAAATTCCGCCTATGGTGGACTTTTTCTCCTTCATTTTCTTCATCATAATCATTATCAGAGGAAACACTAGTAAACCTCGTGGCGTTAAAATAATACTTAGTAAGACAGCAGATTTGATTAAATTATTAAAACCCTATAAAGTAATACTTATAATACCTGTTAGATTGATTTGACATATTAGCGATTGAGAAAAATATTTGAGATAAAGAAAGATAACTTTGTTTCTTGTACTTCATCCATTTCAGTAATTACATAATACTTTTAACATATTCTAAAACTGCAGTTATTAATATAATGGCAAAATTACCTGAGAAGGGATCGAGGATTCTAAAAATTTCAGGATTTATGGGTGTAGGTCCGGTGTATCAATTAAACAGAATTACCTTATAGCATGGTTTTTAAGTCACCTAACGGAAGACATAGGAATATGATCTTTCGTCTTCAGGAAATTCCTCAATATCAAAAATATAATAAGTTTCGAATTTTTTCTTGAAATTTTCCTATCCTGGCGACTTTGGCTATGCTAATTAAATTGATGGCATCTCCAAATCCATTAAAGCAATACATAAAAGTAATACTAAGAAGGGTTACCTCTAAGCTAGGAGCATGGACTGTCGCGCAATCCTTCTTTTACTGCCAACTTATTTGTCGATCTCCTACTACTATGTAAAGAATTTTGAAATCCTTTACTATTATTTTTTAGAAATGCGTGAATGATTTTGCATATAATGAATCGTATAGTGGGATTATATGCTTCATTTCGTCATTTAAAAGAAGAAAATCAGAAAAATTGCTCCTTAAATCTCCTCGGCAACAGTGACATGGTTCCATAAACTAAGCGCTCTAATTTATATTCTTGATATATGCAAGTTATAAACATATAGTAAAATAGAGGGAACATTGTTACCACATAATGAACTTTGAAAGATTTTAAAATTCTCTTTCGATTACTTTCCCTGATAAATTTGAAACGCAATGCTCGAGTTAAGTGTCAACCACTCTCTTTCATAAATTTAGAATCTATGTCAGGACCACTAACTTATAGAAGTAGGTTACAATTTATTAAAGTTCCAACCGTCAGCACGGATTCTGTGATAGCTGTTTGCTTTTTTTAAGGATAATGGAAATCTCAGAGCTCAGATTTGCTTAATTCAATCACCCAAGCTTTTTGGAATACCAAATCGGGTTACAAGCTTTGCGAACGCAGAGCTGCAAACTTCGAATTCGAAGAGAAAATTGCGATTAGATGTATTCATCGAGGAAGAACACTTTTACGTTATTTTCAATTATGACGCAGTGCTATCAATTCAAAAATAAACTACCAACCTTTTAAATTATTACATGCAACCATATATGAGAAATTTAGAATTTTAGGACGAATTAGATAAGAGGAGTATATGGTTTAAGACGAGTTAATGTAATATGTGGATCTGTAAAACTTAGGATTAGCTTTATCCACATAAAAGGATACGTAAGATGAGAATTGTTTCTCACTATGGAGTAAATTCAAGTGAAGCCGAGTTAAATGAATCACTCGAATATTTTGGTTTATTGTTTTTAAATTCTTTTTTCCTCACAGTTAATACTTTTACGCTGTGAAGGAGTATTAGAGCAACAGCAAAAGCGAAAGAATGCTAACATACGGAGAGGAAACTTCTAAAAGATCTAAACAGCAAATGAAAACTTTTTCCTGTTTAGAAATTCCACGCATAATCTGTTTTATTAAATGCTTAAACATACGGAGACAGACACTTGGAGGATTAAAGGGATATCGCGATTATTCCAGATACCAAGTCTCACCGCCGCTTGAAATAGCTTTATTTAGACGTTTTGGCCTTTTCAGAAGAAAGCTGTCTTTCGGCAAGAAGCGATTTCCTTAGCTGAATTGTAATTAAGTCGCACAGCCTTTTCAGAAAGAGTATGTATAGTATACATTGTGTAAATTAGATATAAATCTACTATTTGTAGTCTTAATGCAAGTTTAAGCGACAATATTGTCCTCCAACCCAACGGAAGGGCTCACTTATTGTTTAAATCAAATCTAAGTCTAGGAAATCATTTCAAGAATAACCTATGTCACATTAAAAATATTTTAAGGGTTGATGCAACCTTATAGAGGAATTAGTGGATTTTTTCTTGAGGTTTCTGCTGGTAGTATATGTTATAATAGTTTGTAATCCATTGTAAGGGCCTTTTCCAGTTTATAGATTTAGTTTGTAATAATGAAACAAATCTCAAGTAAATAAATCCTCAATTACCTGCCAAAACAAAAAGACGGTAAGATTTCTACAAAATACGAGGTACAAAAATGTCGAATAACATTGAAAAGAATATTAAGAGGGATAAAACACGAGATCAAAAATCAGCATTATCAGAAATTGGTCCTGTAAGATGTTTTTGAAATCTTAAAATTGGAATTATCTCTAGTAAAGATGAAATTTTCAGCATATTTATTGAATCCAGATTCATTTGTAAGAAGGGAGGGAGTTGTATACTGAGAGACTTCAGCTTAAAGTAATTAAGTTACCACCTGTCAGTTATCATTCACCGTAGTCCCATCAGTTTCATCTACCTCATGGTAACGTACATCTCTGTTAATTGCCCATAGATGTCATAAATAGTCACAACAGAATAGAATGGACCCAATTCAAAATCCTTTCGCCGAAATCATGCGGGAAAATAACTTCCATTCGAATCGGATTAATCTCTCTTCAACTCCGGCCGATTCAAAGAGATGAGGAGAGGGGAGGGCGTCACGCCTCGGGAAACTTTCGCATTCCTGGAAACAAAAGAGCGTCGCCTGGTGCACGGCGTAGCTTCAGGACCCTCATCGCAAAACGGCCACTAATCCAATGACAACGTTTTCAAACCCAATCACTCGGTCACTGACCCTGTATTTAACTGGCGAGTAGCGCACCCCAATAGATTTTAGGTTGCGGATGCATATCCGGAGGTAAACCCGTAAGGGACGGTGATTTTCGGGAAAGGAGCCTTCAACGAACAAAAGAGACCCAACGCTTGCGTAACTTCATGACGTGTTTATTATCCCTCGAAAAGCGAAGGTTTCAGAGGAAGAAGGAAAACTAAGAGATAAACGTATCGCTTTCTACCGAAGACAATGGAAGATATAGTTGAGACACCATCATGATACACAGTATGACCGTTTCGTGGAAGACAAAAAGTGATAAGGTGAATAAACTAAGGGACTCTTTCTGCATGACGAGTATACTGCCTTCCTCAACCCGTGAAAATAAATATTAATGTTTATAATGTTATCTCACATGAAATTTAAAATAAATTTATTAATGATGCCCAACAAGGAAGATATTCTCTTGACATTTAGCAGCTTAAAATAATACATCAATCACATCATGATATTTAATGAATGCAGTTGATGTATAGGATGAACGAAACGTTGCAAGGGCATTTAAACATGAGTCTTCATTAAGAGGAATGATTTAAATTAATCCATAAATTCATCATAACTTTTGCTAACAACCTGAAAATATTTAATTATTTAATTTAATTTTTATGACTCCAGCTGTGACAGTCAGTGTTTAAAATAATACAAAAATTATGGAATTGCAGCAACTGCTTGAATCCGTATTTTTCAGTCAGGGTTATTGTGAAGGTATTTCTCGTATATTAAACTTCAATTCAGTGAAAGTGATAGAGTAAAATGTGTTAAAATAAGACATTCTTTAAACCCTTTTGTCAACTATTTGCTTAATTTAGCTCACAAATACTACGCAATAATATCTTTTCCTTTTGGAAAAAATTTCACATCTGCAACTCTTGCAAAATATTTGTAAGCCCAAATCTTAGCACTGAGATAAATATGGCCCCATCGTGGGTAAAATAAACAAAACCCTGTGAGCGTAACAGGTGATTGCGCATGTTTTGCAGAGAGGACAATAATTTTGTGAAATTCGCGAAAAAATAGAAAATTTCATTTTGTCCGAAACGATCCTCTCATGACTAAGCTCGAATTTTGTAGTTTTATTCTGATGGCATAGTATTAAATCTCCCTCGTGTTAGTTAAACTCAATGCTAAAAAGGGAAGCGAAAAGACTGGATCACTATTGCGTTATCTTGCTCCGCTGGCCACCCAAATCGGATGATTGATTTGAAGTAACCAGGCGCGACACGGGTCATTATCCAATAACAGCTCTAAATGACCAGCGGAACGGGCGAGTACACATGCATTAATGTGCATAGTATTGGAGCGCAGATTTCAGTTTTCAGATTCATGCTCGAAATGAAAACGATAGATAAATAGAAGGGACAAAATCGATTGGAAATAATTGTCTTTCATAAAAGGTGTAAATTTTATTACCGTTAATTTTTTAATTCGACTATCGCCCTCAGTGAAATAAAACGGCTCTCTTCAAACAATGTGTATCAATGAGACGCTTAAGAATTCTTTCCGTTTCACTTACTTGTCCACGAGGTAAATGACAAAAAATCTAAGTTTCTTTCTTTTTCGAAAAAAGTATTTAAACTTCAAAGAAGTAAATTTGTAACTGTACATAATACGCTAACGTTCTGGTGGAATAAGAGTAAGATCTATTTAACACAATGGCGTTGTATTGATGGTGTTTATCAATATTTTATTTTTATAGAAAAGAGTGAATTTCAAAGGTATACAGTAATACCGTAATGAATAGGTCGGTCATAAATGGTATGATCTATGAGATTCGCTCCTCTCTAAGCAAATTTTTTCTTATTACAACTGCTCATTTTATTAATATACAGCAAAGAATGGAAAGTAAAAATTTATAAGTACTCTTACGGAGAAATATGAATGGAAATAATTAGGGTATTCGCGAATCATTTGTTTACATGAATATAAAAGATAACTGTTAGATGCAATAGTTGACTATTTTATGGTGCATTCATTATCTCTTGCTTTAGCGTTACTTCAAACTGAATAACTCATAGAAGCGTGAAAAGTTATTGGCTGTTTAAATAAAAGAATGATCAGTCATTCCACTAAGTGCTTTATCACTTTAGATCAGACTCAAATTGAGAGGATATTCTGCTGCAATTGAAAAGGTGCAAAAGCCTGGTTATTGATTTTGTCAAGTGCCACATCTCCCTCAATGCATTTTACAGGCTCATTTTTAGCCTTCTCCGTACTATTCCACTGCCCTCATTTCCATTTTCCACTTTCACGGAGGCATCCATAGTGCAGTGTTAATCCGCGTTTATTTTGCAATAACAGAGTATCATCCGGATGATTCTTACTCAGTCTTCAAATGAAAAGAGCGAGAAAAAAGGACGATTCCATTAAATCCACTTAACGAAAGCGAAGTTCAATCCCAGATTCGAATAAAAAAGCCATCCACCAGCGCCACCGTCTGCCTAAATCAACCGCCCTACAATTCTGCGGCTTGGCGAGTAGCTGGCTTCATACGAGATGTAATGAGCTATACAGTGAGCTACCGAGGATTAGAGAGGCAAGGCTTAGCTTGAAGAGGATTGACGCGATTCCAAATGGACACGTTATGGAAGGGGATCGATGGTGAAAAGGAGAGAATATGGAGATTTTGAAACGAAAGAGATGAAGAGGGAAGAAGAATTGGCGTCAGATGGAGAGAGAAAAGGGTTATGACGTAAACGTGAGTTGAGTTGATATTGCGGAGGAAAAAAAATTAAGGAAAACAAGGAGACGGGAAATGAAAGCTCGAAGAAAAGGAAGCAAGCTGAGGCTGAGGCTGAGAATATGAGGACAAAGATTTAATAAATGGTGTGGTGTACATAAGGCACACACGATTTCTCGTGTGGATAGCCTCAATATATTATGTCAAATTTTCATACCTCCAGTGACCTATTGCGCGACTATAAGAGCAAGGCTATATGCGGAGGACCAAAAAAGAGACCCGTTTCTTTGAAACATCCTTTCAGATATACCATTATATTTTCATCGGTATGAAGTTGAAATCTATTTATATCTCGATGCAATTTATTTTCATAAAAGTCAGTATATGGGTCTTGAAGAGATTTAATTAAATTATATTTGAAGTACTTATAAAAATTTAAGTTGCAGAAAGCCTGAGTGGTAATTTAACATCCCATTGTAACATTTTGTAATTGGATATTATTACATTACCACTTCGTTAATAATCTTTATTTTATGACTATATCTCTATATTCAGGGGATGCTGAAAAATGTTAAGAATTATAAATCAAAGAATAATACTCTCTGAAATATCATTCGCTTTGATGGTATTACTCTCAAAAATGTTAAAGTAGGATTTTTAGATATCCTCTGTTATGTAATATTTATTAGTGATATCTAATTCAAAAGTCAATCCCATTTGTCTATTTTCTTAAATCAATCATTTTTCATCCCAAACAAAGAGATAAAAACATATCAGCAAATAAAATACCTATACCTGAGAATATTTGCAGTTATAAATATTCATCACATTTCGACCGTAAAAATTCTAAAATAGCAATGTAAATTGCTCGAAATATTAAGACGTGTTCCTCGCCCTTGTCATTCCTACATGAAAAGTTATTTTATTTTAATAGAATTATTTATGGAAAACTTTTTAATTAAAATATCCATAGTCACCATCGCCAGTTGAAAAACCGATTTAAATTAACGTAGACTTTATTGTTAGACAAAGAGCTATATAAACTGTAACTGCAATTTTTTATCCTTGCAATGGTTATAATCGGGGCCTTACAAGAGTGAGTGTAGATTTACGCTCGAAATTCCGAATCGGATTTTCCTCAGCACTTTCAGGGGAAGAGGGAGACGGGTTGACAATAGGATAGTTGATTGTATCAAGCGAAGATGACGTAGTAGACAATATGCGAGAGGAATGAGAAAAGGGTTGAACTGGTTTAATAAATCTGGCCTGGGTTCGTACATATCGCCTAAGTTCGATGTCGGACCGTCACTCTGAAGGAGAATGGCGGTAATCACTCAAAATTTCAATATCATCAACTCCATTCCTCTTTCAACTTCGATGACGGAAGAAAACTAGGAAAAGCTTTCGTAATTCACATAGAATACTGCGTAAGAACCAAAGTTCACATTGGACTCATAACTAGAGGGCAAGAAGACCACTAAGAGAAAGATTGTAAATCAGAATTTCAATAGCCATTAATCTCAAAGACCCGTGCTGAATACTGAGCCGATATATTGAAATTTCAATATTCGTAGAAAATTAAATATCAAACTGAGGAATTTGGAGTTAACGTAGAGAAATTGTATTAAAAGAAAAAGGAATGAAAATGAAAAGTTATAGTAGTAGATGAGATATCGTCTAAAGGAAAGAAGTAAAAAACGGATGGGTTCGGCCGACGGCCTCTTTTGGTGGTGTGGGTGGAGGCGGCGTAGGCAAGTAGCGGGAAAGTCGAGCATTACTCTTGGCTTTTATCGCGCAAATCCCAGCATTGTTTGGCTTCCCTTTGAGCAAACACTTCGCGCGTTCGGAAAAATATCCGAGTGAAGCAAGAGGGAGAGATAGAGGCGGTGGTGTGAGATTTGGGGATGAGGAATTGGGGGGATGAGCGCATGTGAGGGTCCTGGCGTCTGCAGCAGTCCACGAATAAGCCGATAGTTTCGTGCTTTATCAGCACGGCAAAAGAGAAAGATAATGGATCATGTTAACGTTGGTCCAAAGGCTGCCTGCCATGCACTTGGAGATTTATATGGTTAATAGGCAAGAGAAAAATAGTTACGTACACAGATATATATTTTCCTCTCTCGGGTACAATTTAAGGGCAAAAAGAACTGCTGAGACCATTTTATCTGTTTTCGTCCCATTTCTGCGTTCCTCGATACATTGGTGTATATATTTTATCGAAAATGTAAGAATTTTAATTGAATATATTTATCCTTATGGTCTTTAATGTGATTTCAAAAACGGCTTTTCACAGGTTTCCGAGTATTTAGAAACCTAAATAAATAATGGGATGTATTATTAAATTTCCAAAGTTTGCATTTGTACTGAGGTTAAAATTATACGATTGATCATAAAAACACTTATATTTTGTTAAAATTGTAAAAAATTGATGATAATTCGATTTTTTACCTGGCACTTTTCTCATTCGTAGCCTGACGATGACTATCGTGCACTTGCTCGCCATAATATATTTTTGTGGATCAAAGAACGATGCATATTAATTCATACATTATATCCACCCTAACATGGAGTTCCGTAAAGTCTCGGCTTATTCCATCAACACTATTTTGAAAACAGTTTCTAAGTAACCCTCCTTGGTGAATTATCAGTAAAAATTAGAAATATCTTCAACTGAAACTTCACACTTAACGCATATCATGATTACAGGAAGATGAATTTTTTTAACAAATGCATCAACAAATCCTTGACGGTAATAAACTAATGCAGCAATTGACAGAATTTATGCGAGAAGAAACCGTTAGCTTCAAAATTTTTTATTATAATTCAATGAAACAAATTTTACGTGTATGGATTTTACGGCTATATTGAAGGCTAAAATAATTTATCGCATCATATCTTTTATCACTCACAACATACGAAATGAATGATTCCTATGGTTAGTATTTTCATAACTAAAAATATTATGGACGAAAGGATACAGATTTCGTTTTACCAGTCTGCTTCAAAAAATTTGATTTTATCTTCGTAATTCATATGCTGAATCCAATCGAAGATTCCATCCTTTAGTGAAATACATTATCTTAAGGAAATAAAAGTCGAGAATGCAAGCTCCTCATAAGAAAGGGCAACAAAGACATATTAAAGGGTTAATAAGCAAGATAGGAAACAATAAGTCAGAGAATATCTAAATTAAGGAAATAAATTATGATATAAATTAACTTGTAATTTTTATATATAATGGCGCTTATAATGCTTTGGTACAACACAATAACTTAATGCTTCGGTTTATTCATACATATTATCAACATTTTCACGATTGGATCTAAATTCTTAACGTATACAAAATAAATGCCGAGCTAATTTGCGTGCCTACAGACGAGCTCCTTCATTCTTCTTTTTTTACGCCTCAATCTATGAAATGCGGACGTATCGGCCACAATGGCGGAGAAAAGGGTTAGGCTAGTTCCCACCCACCGTGCCGTCATTGACCGTTCCCATCAACCCTTTCGGCCCACCCAGTCCTGCACTGTGCACACACACGCACTGCGGCACACGGCCCGTGACCTTCCTCCCCCCCGCTAATAGAATTCCAAATCATTTTACCTCCCCACTCAAGTCCTGCTCTCAAAGAGGGATCGCGGCGCCAACCGATCGATCTTTCATGCTCATTAAATAGCCCATGAATTCGGAGGAGTTGCCACCATAAACCCCGATTTCGCCAGAATAGAGGTTTGCTTCTGTGTTAAAGGTTCCTCCCCATTTCGCGCTTCCCACGTAAGAACACGATACAAAATTGATGATCGAGCGGATTTGCAATTCGGAGGGAGATTCGTCTACTACTAGAGGTGGATTTTTTGCCCGTTTTCATCTTTGTACTTCCGCTAAAGGTAGTGTCTTATTGGAAGAATCAATAAGATATCAGCTATCAAACTTAAATTAGGTTATTAAAATGCTCTTCTTCATTTTTGCTAATACTGTACTTTAGTTACTAAATTCATCTTGCATATTTCATACTATGATCCGTTTTCAGACATTCTAATATTTAATGCAGTGACATGACTGAATTTTAACCTTTATATTAGCAGCAGTAGTAGTGCTGAAAGTGCTACTTACAGCTATAATAATTTCGCTTGAATGGGCACCACCGGGATCCGAACCTGGGACCGCATTCACCGCAGTCGAACACGCTGTTCACTTAGCTATCTATAAGTCCAACATTTATAATAAATCAATAAACACCACGGAAGAATAAAGGCATTTTCTTGCGCAATGACAAGATTATTTTCATTTTTTGATAGATTGTATTCAATATTTGATGAGATATCCTTATTTGTTACAGATTTTCTAACCAAATTTTACTGCAACAATGTCCAACTAAAAAGCAATAAGTTTTGCCGTGATGTGGCTCTATTGGTTCGTTATTCCTTTTAACGAAATGTATTTAGATTACTCCGAAATAGATGCATGGTTCTGAGGGAATTTTAAAACATATATCGACCTGAAATGACCATATATCGCTGAAATTAGTCGCATTCTGAGTAACTCTTAACTGTAGAAGTACGATATTCTTATTATTAGTAGCAAAGAGATAGAGTCTGAATTAAATGAAATATTGCCCGAAACATATCACGACTTGAGTTTCGTCGTGTTATCAATCTTATCATTCAAAATTAAGTACCAATAATTGAAATTCCACATGTAATGTTGTTGTTGAATTGCTGTTGAACCGTTTAATTTCAAAACCTGTATTCTCATAAATAAATAATCTCATTTCTTTTGCAGAATTTGCACGCCTTGAAACTTGAAATACTTCCTTTGCTGAGAAAAGCCTACAGCATGCAAAGAAAAAGTGATAAAAGAAAACAGCAGTATCCTTATAAAATCTTAGTGCGATTTGTAGAGGAGAGAAGGAATTTGAGAGGAAAATGCAATGAGATAAACAAAACATCAAGAGAGCCCCAGCAGACTTTTATCCTTTCGGAATATCCTACACCGACGACTTAACTATCGCAACTGAAAAGCGTCGCAGGTTTTAAGAGTGTAACGACTCGTTCAGCGACTTTGACACAGCCACTCGGCTAAGGAAATAAAAAAAATCTCTCTCGAACCAGGGAGTCTCTGGGAGTCAACATGGCTTTCAGCTAGGGTTTTTCGGCGTGTGGTCTAAGGGATGGGGAAAAGGGTTAAGGGCAGAAAGAGGTATGAGAAGGATGAGAAAAAAGCCGACAAGCTAGAAAGAGGATTAAAAGAAGAGGAGAGGGAAAAATAGGAATGAGGAAAAAAGTAAGCTCAAAGGTTGCAGGAAGGAAGAGAAAACTCGGGGGTAGGCCTCCAGGGTTGACATTTAAGAGGAGGGAATGCTTATAGAAATACAAGCTTGTCTATTCGTATCCATATCACTGCTGATATACTAAAACGCAGTTTAGGCGAAGAAAGATCTATTGAACCTAAGGCTGTCCATTAAAGGGTGTATTATATAACCTAGCTAATTTTCGATAGTCATCTCAGCTGACAGGCGGAGGTAAAGCTTTATCAGGAATAGCTTATAAGTATAAAGGAAATGAATCCAATGACAATCGGGGTACCTTACTTAAGTTTTAGAATAATTCCCTTGAATAAATGTGACAATGGATTATAATTATAATTAAACTAATTTAGAAAAACCTCTTATCAAGTTACATCAAATTTTAGGAAATAAGAACATGCTTTTAATTTGGGGATTTAAAATAGCGTAACTGAACACTGCCGATTTCGCTAAAACCGAAAACGTAAAATTAAACTCAAATAGAAAATGAAGTCAATTTATCGCGTTACATAGAAAGCTTGAGGATACGGGATGGTTATTTAAACTAATAAAATAAAGAAATTTTTAAGAGATCGTGAATATACCTGCCTGATTTATACATTAATATTTGTTAAGCATTGATCTTCGCTTTTTGTTTAATAGCTTGAAGAAAAACGAAATATTGGAAGTGCAAAATTAGGTTACGCGAATCCATTTAAAAATTAGCAGCAGCCATCGAAATAAGGGAGAATAAGACCCATCCAAAACTCTTTCATAATAACTTCTAGAAATTAAAAATTTTGCCGAGGGCTTTCGTGCTTCGGAACCGAGCTTTAATTAAAATTCTGAAAGTACCTCCACTTACCTTAGCAGGTACATTTTAATCCCCGGAGACAATTTGGTTTGGATTCGACTTTAATCAAAATTCTCAGAGAAAATATAAGAATTAACCAAATAGCTGCATACTAAGCTCTAAAAATACTTTTCCATCCACTCAAACAGTAAAGTAAATAATGAATCGGGATTTGCGAATGAACTTCACGGAATACAACACGAGTACCCACTTCATTCCGATGAAATGTACTTTCCGGAGGCATGTGTATGAATGATAGCAAACTCGGTTATGATGCATAACCTGTAGTAGAGATGGAAAAGGTCGAAGCAAAGAAATATATTGGATAGAAATGGAGAGGGAAATGGTGGCAGCGGGGAGACAGTATGTAAACAGGAGATGGAAGGGGTTGCGTGGGAGGACGGTTGGTTCCCATCAGCAGAGATACGGAGAAAGAAAAGATGGAGAGGTTGAGGCAGTGGACGGACGAGGTGCAGAGGTAAAGGGGAGGTAGGAAAAATTGGAAGCGGGCGTGGGCGGTGGATGAAAGGAAAGAGTGTGGGAGAAGCAAACTATGGGATGTAGTGGAGGTGGGGACTGCGGGGGGTAGTGCGTCCGCCCGAGACTTCACACCCAATCACCTGCCCCGACCAAGGCTCCGCTCGATACTCCATCAAGGGATGGAAAGGGTGTGAGGACAGAGTAAATACCACGTGGAAGAGGACTGGGAATTGGGAAGTGAAGAGAGCGAGGAGATGAGATTGGGGGGGAGGCGCGATGTGGTGGTAAATGAAGGAGGAAATAGATAAATAGCAAAGGCTACTTTGGAAGCAATGATTGGGCGAATCCGTGCCTATTAACAGACTGCTGAATTAGACAAGTTAAGCTTCCGCTCGAATTCTCTCAGAAGCACACTTGTGTCCTGCGTGAAAAATACAAATACTTCGTTTGTCATCCATCGAGGAAGTTTTGAAAAAGTTAAAACATATAGTGTCTTCGTGTCTTGCAAAGAGATAAATTAGTTTGCTATTGGATGTGCTTATTTTCTCATTTGACTTTCAAATAAAGAAGAAAGAAATTTTCTCCAACTAAAGTGGTAACATAAAAAAGAGCGGTATTGACAGATTTTCTAACACCTAGGATTTTTTAAACTACAAAACCTCGGCAAAATTGCATAATCGACCATTTATAATGAAATAGAAATAGAAACGTAAATAGTTTTTCTCATCTTTTGCTTGCATGAAATATTGAATTCAGAAATTTTCATAGTAATATGGTTTTAGGGAAGATCAGGGATCAAGGTAAAAGAATTTCGATAAGACTGATGCTATATTTCATTAACATTCATTAAAAATTCAATCAAAAACCAAGTTAAGTTTTGGCCTCCCGGAGAACCAAGTGGTTAGGCAATTCAAATATTACTCAGAAATAATGCTAACAAACTATGTTAATTCCAAGAAAACCAATGAAAAGTCCTACAGAGGAAAAAGGAATGAAACCTTTTAAATCCGTTAATGTATCAACTTTTTAGGAATTAAGGGGTAATCTCTATTAAATTTCTTTTGTAATGTCAGATTTAGCACCTCAGAGATTTAATTTTATCAGCATTTAATCTATGTTTTAAGATTATTCTTTTCGGACAGAAATATTCACGTCATGAAGCAACAAACCCTTGTATCCAAAACAGTTTGCAAGAATGAATAATATTGAAAATAGATAAAGCATTTTAAGAAAGATGTATAATTCAAAATTATTTCAGTTCTGAATAATTTTATTCTCTCTAAATAGGGTAAAGCTGGAGTTCAGACACATTTCGGTGAAAAGATTTAAGAAATTATGTTAATGAAGTTGGTCAATGTACTTCGTCTTTTCTGTTTGTTTGTCAATGTGTGAACTTTCGCACACTTAGAAGGTCCTACGGATTCCAACATCCTACGGCATTATAGAATATCCAGGTATCAGTTTACTAATCCCTTTTATCATTTTTTATAGACCTGGGTTGAAAATATTCCCTTTTATTCTTACAAATAGGAGTTTTGGAAGAATTAAAGGAGTTTCCAAGAAGGAGTTATCGTAAAGAATCTAAAGAGTCTTAATTTTTCACTCCATGTACACGATGAATGAAATTTAAATGGAGTTGTATATTCTGACAGAAACTTTGAATATGATGTATATGTAATTAAAAAAATTTGTAAAAAAAAGCTGTCTGAGGCTCGATTCTCGAAAGAAGCTTGTATTTGCGAAATGACTTCAGCTCTCAAAGCACGTTTAACAATCCTTTACATAGATATATTTTAGTACATATGACTTACAGTTAAAAGTCGTGTATCTTAGTGGGTTTGTAGGGACTGACGTATAAATGAAGGAGAGCGAAAAGCTAGGTAGACAGCGTCTTCTTGACTTCTGAAGACATAGCCAACCTTCTTCTAGGGTAGTTAGAGAAACAGTTAATATTAACATGAAGGGTCATATTGTATGATGTTATACTATTATAAGATTTTAGATCATACTGGTATTAAATAATAGTTTTTATGATATAATAATCGAATAAAGAGATATGTAAGAAGTAATTCTAAGGTTTAACGGAGGCGCAACTTGAGAAGATTCGAAATCACTATCTGAAAGTGTCAAATCATTTTTCTCATATTTCAATACAACTCTTTTTCCAACTATTTTTCTCTTTTATTCAATGTCAAATATGCTGCCTATTAATATATTGTTGGAATTATTAGGAATTAATGATTTTTTTACTTTTAATACCTAAGATTCTTTATGATGAGATAGCTAGATATAACCGTAACTAAATAATTCTATATCTTAACCTCGTGGGAAATTCCAGCAACATCCTTTAACAAGTAGCGCTTTACATCTTCCTTGCTTTAGGAACTGGCTTTGAAGCCCTTAACTCAGGTACTTCTCAAGGCGATCTCATAAACAGGAACCTTCTAATTGGCACTCAAATCAAACGATCTTGATCAATAGCAGAAGAAAAAATCCTTTCAGTGAAGTTTTAAATTAGAACGGCCAGTAAATCTTAAACCATGTAGAGTATCTCCTTACTGAAGCTTCGGTTATCCTTTTGATATAATGATATAAGGCCGCGAGAGCGATTTTTCAGAAATTCTTTCAAGAGTTATAGAATACGGATTCTTTCAAATTATACGGCAGATTACACTTACTCCTTGTATTGTGTTAAGAAAGGCTATTTTGTCCGTTTTCCGTTTATTTAAATTCGAATATAAATATAACTGTCATGTTATTCTAGTTGTACATTACTTAATCCCACGTTATATTTTTCTATCTATTCTAACGATCTTCTATTCTAGTCTAACGATTGAGCTATATCGCAGAACAGTCCAACAATATTTTCCAGTCTCGAATAACTACCGTCCGCTTATCCTTTTATTTTATTCAAGGTATTACCTTATCATGATAAAGTATCCGATTTCTTTTCCTCGAAAAGTACCTTTAGAACTTTAAGGAAACATCTTACCACCTGTTCATAAGCCTCATTGAGAACCTTAGATTTGGAAAATGCCGTGTGATCGGATGAACCACTAGCCTAGAATCAAAGTCTCCCAAATACGGCTTAAGATGTACGAGAAAGTTCAACGATTACAGCAGACAAGTAAAAGTGTTGATCAGGGATCGAGTCCCGGCCTCGTAAAATATTCTTCACCCCAGTCAGTTTTAGTGCTTCTCTGCATTCTCATTTTATAGATTGAGTACCAATAAGTATATAAATTCCATTATAACAAGAAAATAGAAATTAAAGTGTTTCTTTCTTGTCTGTCAATATTTTTCCCCGACGTATCGTGCGAGATAATGTTCTATATACCCTCTCATTGAGTACTCGTTCAGCAACATATAAAATTACACCTAAGAAATAACACTGAAATTAGAACCGAGTACAACGAATCATTATCACAACAGAAATTTTATTTCTGAATAAAAATATATTTTAATTTATAGTTCATGGCGGTAAAATTCTCGTATATATGAATTTGTTTGGAAAGAACTTTATAAACGTAGGTTTCTGCGTGGTTCATCCTTAACAGTAAAATTCAATAATTTCGGTTGGCTGTTATAAATTACGTCAAAATTGAATATCCTACTCGATTGTGCTAACAGTATTATACGAATTTTGTTTGAAAATTGAGCGAGTAAATATCCGAATAGATTATAAAAATGCGATACACTAAAGTACACATACGATTTCCTATGTGACATTTTGAATTTTTTTAAATTCTGAATCTAAATGCGAAACTGTTCCTCGACGTTAATGAACTCATTTGAACTCTTGGACATATTTTACCTTACATCATGAAGTTCACTAAGTTAAATAATTTTTTGGTGAATTGTTCGTTCCCTTTTTATCGAAATTTACGAGAAAATAGAATTGATTTTCGAAGAAGGAAAGGCTGGGAAGACGCAAGCAATAAATATCATGAGAGAGAATTCAGAAAGATGACTCGGAAACGTCCTTGTGAAACGTTTACTTTGTCCCCAGAACCGCGGATGGCATTCGGGCAGCGAGTTGCCCAAAATGTCTGCCGACCACACAAATTTCTACCTCATGTGTGCGTCCAACATCCAGAATCAACGTCCTCAGAAACGTCATTCCATCAATGCTTCAGAAGTTCCCCGAATTTGCGAGAGACCAGGAATGCAAGCTCTCATTATTTACGAATATTGGCTTTGTACTGCGAGGGCAAACATTTCATTCATTTGCGTCCTCTCCCTGGAGAGAGAGGGAGGGAGAGAAACAACACACAGCGGAAAAAATGGATGCCGTGCATTTTCGTTTCCGCCTCCGCTAGCAGAGGGAACGCTGCGGGAGTGGGGAAATTTATTACGATATGCCCGAACTGGTATAGGTTCTCCCAAATAAACCGAGTGTCACTATCGCTCCACGTCTTTCTGGTGTAAATTAGCATAGGAAACTAAAGCATGCCGAAAGGTCGTGATATTCCACAGTTGTTATTTGATCGCTGAAGAAAAATTACACAATCCCATGCAATAAGATTTTGCCGTTTGATCGTTGGAATGGTGATCTCCCAGCTCCAAACAATGGAGTTACGCACTGGCGGTACTTAATCATTTTTTATCTATGGAGGAAAACAAATTACGTTTTCACTGTCAATTCCTCGAGATTTACGTTCGGCGGAAATATTAAAATAATTACGCGCTTTGGACATCAAAAGTCTCGATCAATAAATGCCCCTTTTATTGACTGGAGCCGACATTTTCCGGAAAAGATTTTTCTTCTTCGAACGTTGATTTATCGAATCGTGTTTTAAATTCAAACGCCACGAATAAAGCTGTGTACGCGCATGTCAGCTGTAAATATGAGGTCTTTTGTATGCGTCGATTTTGAAAATGGTAACAGAATTAAGAGGAAAGGTTCCAAAAAGTAGAAATTTTTATCATGAAATGAGAGAAAATGTTAACTGCATATTTATATTCTGACATCTATGAGCATCCCAAGTACTTTAATATAGAAATAAATTAATCATTGGGTAGAAAAGCGGCGAAATACATTATGTTACTTTGATTCTGCAAAGAATTGTATTCGAATCCAAGATTATGGGGCTATACTACCAATGCCTCGTTATGAAACATATTTTCCGGGTTTTAAATTTTCTCTTGAATAAATCAAAATCGAAAAAAAAACAATAAGTGAGGCCAAATTTTTTCGATGAATGCGATCATTCAAAGAAAAAAGTCGATCATGGTTCTTTATTAACAAACTAGAGAGGTTTCATATGAAATCGCTTTAACAAAGACATCACACCAATGAGAGTTGGGCAATTTTGAAGATGTCTACAATCTTCTTTTGCGAAAGCAGATACTTCAAAGTTAACTTGTTGAGGTAAGCAATAAGATGAAAGAGGGTACATAAAAGAAGTTTTTGATAGTTCAAAGACTATTCCTTACAAATATAATGTTGATATCAAAGCCAACAGAGCCAAATATTTCCTCCAATTTAGCTTTTGCTGATTTAGATTATCTAAATCCTACCTACAAAGCGATCGTGTTCATCCCATCTGCTGGCTAACTTCAGTGACGCTGACGTTGATCTCGAAATACGAGCTCGTAGAAGCTGCGTTGCCTCTGTGATTAGTCAGGGTGATTCACTAATTATCTTCGACCAGATCGAGGTTTCTAGGATGCTATTTCGCTCGCTTTCCCTGGTCGATTCCTTGACTCTACTTCCTGCTATACATATATGTTTACCCTGAGAAGTCTCTTTCAACTGTTCCCATTTGAATATCTATGTAGAAATTCTCATAGGGGTATTACGTGCGAAGTATGGGACTAAGTCTCATAGCATGGTACCAGCCCAGCAATATATAAAACTTTTCCCAGTCTGAACCATCCTATTATACAATAATTTCCCTACTTCAGAAAAACGCAGAAAACGATTCGAACTGAAGGAACGCAAAATAGTGAGTGGATTTTGTAAGATAATTTTCAATTCTCTTTTCTTGGGTGATTATGACAGAACGGGTGCAACTTAATCTAAGTTACCTCTAAATGCCTTGCACGATATTACCAATAAATTTATCTACTAATAGCTGCATCTACTTTCTTTTACTGACCTAAGAGCCGCCTATATATGTGGAATGGAGATCTGGATGGAGATACCCCGATTAACGAAAATTGAACGGCGTAGTTAGGTGCTAACACAATCCTTTCTTCTCTTCTACATCAAATTCTGCGAGATCAACTTTGTAGAGATTGCATACATTCTCTTCAATAGAAAATGTTTGTTGAAAGACCTTTATTGAATATCTTTATCTGACAAATTTATGATATCTGGAAATCTACGCACTGCACTACATGCAGTAAATCTTTCATTTATGAAACATTCTGTTAAAGCATACAAATTTCAATTGTAAATACTTTGATAAACTTCATTCATAAAACACAATTATTTTTTGCTTGATAGCTAAAATTCAGTAAAACTTCGATCGCTTTTTTCCTGAAGTCTATCGATTTTCTGAAAGTAATTAAGCAACCAGTAGTAATAACTAACTCTTAGCTCACTTCTGATGAATTATGGCAACCGATTTCTTATATAAAGATCAACCTAAAGAACGCTTGTAATATGAGCCCTTTTTAAAAAAGACGTGTCTCCTTTTCTATATTTCTAAAAGGTAAGTATTTGTTGTTCTCGTTTGCTACTCGGAAGTTGACATGCAAGAAGGAGGTATTGGCTAATGGAAAATCAAATCAGGTTTATTTTTGCTATTAGATGTATATTCGGTGCCGGATGGATTCACGATTAGTTTTATACTTTGAATAATTATCTTTTAAAGGGTTTTCGACGTAAATAAAATAATTTGCGAGCTCCTAAAGTAACTCTCTTAGCAATAATATGTATTTTATCAAGGTTACCGTCGTCAGAACCAAGTCTTCCGATAGAAACGTAAACTTTTAGCCACACTTCTTTCAAAAGGCTATCTCTACATTTTCTAATTTGATAATACTAATGCGCAAAATATAGTCTCAAAGATTTTCTTTATGCTCAGATGACTTTCTAAACTACGTGAATCTATGCAAAGAAAAACTGAAATGGCGCTCGGAAAATACCTCCCGTTAATATGGAGTTGCTTTTGGCCATATGTTTTTAGGCAACCCGATTTCATTCCTGAAATTATGCTGAAAGCTATTTACAACGTTAGCGACATTAAACTTTTTTTTGAAAAGAGACCTTTTAGGGAGCAAACATGTTTCATTTGCAGTGAGAAAACAGTCCATGTGGCGACAAACCATTGTAGTTGATTTTACACTTTACAGAGCCCGTTGGCGATTCGTAATGGAATATTTCTTCATTTCTTTTTATGCTGACGAGTGAAATGGATGATTGGAGAGAATTTACACCGTGAAAAGAATATGGAATGGCAAGGCGTATCTTTCTTTGTTCTTCGTTAGTTTCCACAGTGGCGACAATATACGATCGGCTTTGGGAGCAAAAGTGAATTGCGTCCCTTGATAAAGGAATTCTCCAATGGGATATCATTCAACGGTGAATGTTATTTATGGTTTCAGTTTTTTTATCACTGACACTCCCGAAGTCAGTTGAAGTACACGGCCACCATTGTGCTGCCAATAAAAGAAAAATAAATACGTGAATACATAGACGCATGGTGGAAGTGCCTTACTTCGAATACCAATCATTGAGAGTTTATGCATAAAATCCTATTGATGCATAGAAAAGAGCGAATTCCTGCATCAACCAAGAACAAAACATCGAAATACATCGTGGAGCTTATATGAGAACTTAATTACTATCGCGACAGATTCGGAAGCTGAAAGTTCTCTTGAATCTTGCAGCTAGAGAAAAAAGATTTATCCGATAACTCAAATTTTAACTAATGTATCATTTACAAAATTCTAAGTTGCTATAAAATTCGTCCATTTAAATTTCAGTCCACAAAATTGTTTGTGATCATTATTTACTTGACGCCTCGCATGGATATAGACATACAATTACAAGTGTCCGAGAGCAATTAGCAATCCAGTGAGCAGTAAAGTTTGATTGAAGCTCATTTGAAATTAAAATTATATTCAATAATCGTTTATTATCTTCCTTGGCGAAGGAAGAGGAAGTTTAGAAAATTTTCCCTTGAGTTAGGTATCTCTGAGCATATATTAAATTATGATCAGCGCCAATTAACAGATTCGCTTTAATCTTTCCAATTTCAGCTTCGCATGCAAGTCTAGTAGCTGTTATTCCCTTATTTAGCTCATAATTTTTACTTAACAGTATCCAATAATAGAGGAGGATGAGCACAATTACGTGGGTTTGCATTTAATGCTCTAATTATAAACAAGAGTGTATTAAAGGTCTCTTCTACTTTTTCACTTTTCTCGATACTCTTCCCTTATCTCTTTGTATAGCTGCGAGATAATTAGCAATCAAAAAACTCGTCAGAAGTTTTTGGGTGAAAATCGATGGCGCTGTGCCCTTGTTAAAAGACTCTTCTTCCTCTTGTACACACAGAATTAGTCGGCTAATTAACCTAAACCTTCCAGGCACGGATGGCATTTACATTATTAGGGATAAATAATTCTACCTTCGCTTCCTAAGATCAAGCTCCTGTTGATTAGTAGCCAAAGCTCTCTGCAAATCAGCTCACTAAAACACCGATAAAAGTAGAAAATAAACTCCCAAGCTATTTTCAAGAGGAAGCTTAAATAATGAGGCAAGTAATATGATAAGAGCGCAAGATGCTTCTTATATAATTAAAAGATAATCTCTAGTATTAAGAGCCGATCCGTTATTAGATGCTTAAAAGGAGTCCAAGCTTTTTGGATAAAGGAAGAAATGAAGTTCACGATAAATGTTGACCGGATTAGTTGTTGCTAATTTACTTTATTGAATATTTTCATTTAAAAGTTAACTCAATATAATAAACGAAGCAGTTTGCAGAAAAATAAGATCAGGCAATTCTAAAGAAAATCTGTAAGAACCATTAATAAGGCAATTTTGCTCTGTTGAGTTTTCAGTTATAATATATTCAGTGAAATAGCGAGGCTCATCCACTAAGTTATTATTTACTTTATCACTCTTGCAATTCACATAAAGCCTCGCCCTCTCACCTTTTAATAGAGATCAATATTTAAATGTTCTAGAACTTTTTCAGAAAATAAATCTGATAATCTGCCACTGGAAATTCTGAGATGAATATTGTCTAAATCAAAGCATTTACCCCGGTCTTTCTTGGTTGACTGGTTATCTGAAGGTTATAAATTGTTCCGAAATGATAATTACTACATTTCAGTATCATCTTTGAATGCAGTCTTAGTAATTTATATTTTTATACTCCCTCTGTCATAGTAGAGGAAAACGGTTATTTGAGTCTCGCATTGCCAAAAAGTAAGGCTCAGGATTTTTTAATCCCAAAAATTCTTTCTCTATTATATTTCTCGGACTCATATGATGGCGAGAAAATTCAAATGAAATAAACTATGAATATATAATTAACTGGGGTTAATTTCATAGAAAAAATAATAAAGTGATTAATTCATACCTAATAGAGGTATACCAATCTTAGTCGATGTTTCACAGAAAATTCTTTCAGAATTACGCTGTTAATAATATCATACATAGTCAAGACTATGAAATCACAGTCATTTGAAATGCGTAACAAATAGGACATGCGTGCAATTTCCTGTAAAGCCTTATTTACTATTTAGTCTAACGTCGGGAATATTTAATGTATATCCTGATAGCAGCTATCTTTATAAAAATATACTAAACCTGATATGGTGAAGAATTTTTGAGTATCGGTATATATCGCTAGTATATCGGTATTTTCAGAATAGCTTTACTTTCATACTTCATCATTTTTATGATGGGGTAATTCTCGTCATTTAATTGTAAACATCTTTGTAAAGGTATTAGTGTAATATTATGGCGAATCAATCACAAGATTCCGACGATATGTGTATATTACCTACAGTTTTTAATCTTACCGAAACTAGCGGATGTTGGTGGTAAAAATTTTTCTCCAAATAAAAACTTCCTGATTAAAAGAAAAATGCTATTTTTGAAATTTTTTAATGAAATAACATTTCACATCCTTCTTCGAGAATGAATGTATTTACAGTTAATTTACTGTTCTTAGGGCTTCTGTAGATAACCTTAAGTATCACTCAATCAAATTAAAAACAAAATACGTTACCTTAAACCAATTTATACCAACCACGCTACACTAAATTCTGTCTCCTTAATTCAATTGCTTGCAAAGAGAGTGCAAAAATACTTCTCATTTCCTAGTTAAAGTATATCAATATGAATATGAAATATGAAATCTGGAACAATAGTAAACCTCACAGTAACTGTTCTTAATCTTCATGAATATCAAACAGCTATTTTCATTTTTCAATTATTTTATCAAGTTACGTAAGCTCTACACTTGCGCAGGCATTTGACATATGTTCTAATTAATTTTGAACAGGAAATTCATAATTCATTTCCAAGGAAAAGCTATTTGACTCTATTTTCCATTTTAATGTTTAATTTAATTCCTGAAAATATGGAATCACCAAAATTAAAACACAAAAAAGAAAAATACAATTGGTTAACGAAAAATTGCTTCCTCTATCGAATAAATGTGGGCCAAATTTTTAGCGTTGTTTACACAGTTATAAAAATGTTATCTCATCTTCGTTAAACTACGAAATAGTCACTGCGCTTATGTGATTCATAGAAATTCACCACATACGGTATTCTGAATGGTTTATAGATTATACTACATAAAGAAGCAGCCCGAATATATGCTCGCTGATATTGGCAAGCTAAGGAAAACGACGAAAATGCCGAAGGTAAAAAAATCGAGAACATTTCACAGGAAGTGTTGGAAAAGATCATAAAATTACCGAGAGAGGAGATAATTACATGATCCGGAGTAAATTAAAGTGAGGAGAAGCACAAAGACCGAATTCGCATCCAGAGTAAACATGGGGTCCGAGGAGAAAGAGGCTTTTGCATGTTCGATGGGGGAGAGAAGCAGGCCATGTGGAACACACCGTAGTCCTCATCACGGCAGAAAACCGCATCAACCCGAAACCCGCTAGCACTAGGCCGTCTGCGGGAATATCGGTTCGCCATATACCCCACCGCAAGTATTTCCACATTCCGTATGTGCACGCACTCCCTGGCCGACAGTTGCTATATCCCATCCTCTTTCTACCACCCATTTCGCCGCTCAATAACCGAACCTGCAGCCAGTTTTCACTTCCGATTGGAACTTTGGTTACCTTCAGCCCTTTCGGACTCTCGCCCTAATGGGCTGTTTTTATGGAAATCGCCTGTCTGGAATTTGCCGATCGTCTTCACGCATGTAGCCTTTAGGATGTTGTCTTCAAGCACGTAGAGGTTCCTAGAGAACCAGTCCAAAATAGACGGCATAGTTTCTATTTTTATTTAAGTTAAAGGAAAGAATAAACAATGCACAGTGGGCTAGAATCGAAAAAAGCTGGCCAAAAATACGAAAACGCTTTTCTTGAGTGCGGACCTCGAAACTTCGCATGATTGATTATGAATAAATTCTGCATAGAACTATGGAGGTCATTTAAGTAGGATCCTCCCCATTAAAATTATACAGGGGGTCAAAGTTGACCAATTTTTGCGAAAATTTCCAGTTTTCGATTTTTCACGAAATTCTTCAACTTCAAGTCAATTGTGAACACAAACTAGGAAAATCATCGAGTAAAATATGATGCCATTTTATAAATATGTTCTTTGTCCTTCATAAGACTTGGTTTCAATGAGCTCTGGTGAATATTTATGTACTTTACATGACAAAATGGCGGACCCTGATTTTGGAACAAATTTTTACCTAAAGCGAGAAAAAAAGTTGATTGAGACACCGTGTGACACGGAGTTATTTACACCACGATAAGCTACAAACCTTCGTTAATGGGAATCTGAAATAAAATCTTGCCCCAATTTGCCCCAATAATATATAAGTCGACTTTTCCACAACGCTGCAAGGGCCAAATCCGCGCGGCGGAGCACCGTCCTCAGCTACGCTCTCGTGTTTTGGGAGGAACAACGAGCAAATACGATTCTAATTCGTTCTTTTTGTATATTTTGAGCATTATTATACTTCGTACATATCTTAGACATCAATATTTATTACAAAGTCACCATTTCTTGTAGGGTGATGATTGTAAAAAATGAAATGGGTTATGCTTTAAAGTACGGGACCACGTAAGCGATATTAATATCATATATTAGTTTACTTTTGTGCGATAATGCTAAATTTCTACTAAATCATGCAGTCAAAGTTTTAAGTGAGTTTATGATGAAGTATACGGTGTTTTTATAAATTACCTTTTCTATTAAATGCATTCCTCGTCTGAAGAATCTTCATCCCCATAAGCCAATTCCTCCTCATTGTTCATGACTAGGAGCCCCTTAATCTCTTTGCTCATATTCCTCGATCCTTTCGTTGTTCTAACTGGTGCCGATATTGAAATTAGCGGATCAGAAGTTAGAAGTAATCTTCGGAACAAATCTTCGTTCGTGGCCACTCTGGTGTGTTTCCTTGTGTATCTCTCCCGGTATTTCCTTGCGTCTTTATTCCGGGCCTCCATTGCCTCTTCTGTCAGTTGCCCTAACGGAAGGATTGCCTGTTTTGCTATTTCAGCCCCGTGTATAAGTACTTTATGTACTGTTGGTGGCATATAGTACCACGGATATAATCGGACATACATCTATGCTGTAGCACAGCAATAATCTTTGAACGCTTTTTCATTTAGTGGAAAACCACTTGAAATCACCTTCAAGATATTGGCGAATCTTTTTATGAGATCTTAGTCAATTGTTTTTAGGAAATGTATAATTAAATTTGGGAGACGGTAGTTTAGAAAAAAAATTAATAATATAAAACAAACCACATACAGAACTATTATCTCTGTGAGTGAAAATTTCTTCTTTATCTTTTTCAGTGTCCTGTTTTTTACATTTAATAAAAGATTACGCATTAATAAAAATAAATTCAACCTCGCACCTGTTATTTCAGCTGCTAGATTTAACTAGCGGACTTTTAAATAAACACTTTGATGTAATTCCATAATTTGTGGAGCCATATCCTGGTTTAGGTACATCTACAATCAGTCCCATCTTTTTTCTAAACTCTTTCTGAATATGATATTTTCTCTCCTGAATATGATATTTTCTCTCCTCAAACAGTAATTTGTGATTAACACGAGCCTACTTAAGAATATTAAGATAAGTTCCATGGGTACGTCTTATGACATAACATCATACTCATTAATATGGTACTCTCACCTACAGTTGCTTAAAGGTAAGTAGGAAAGATATGTAATAAACACTCAAAAAATTCTAATTCAACCATGCAGCGTAGAAATGCTATAGTACAAATTTTCTGCGTCCACTTTTCGATTACTAATCGCCGATAGATTGTTCACATTCGAAAATTTCTCACCGCAAATGTAGCATTTTATAATACATGCAGGACAAAGGGAGTAGAGAACACTCAAATAATGTGAGCACATTTTAAAAGGATCAGAAAATACATCATATTTACTACCGTATTCTGATAAATTAAATAAAAGGGAATATATAATGAAAAAACATACCTCACCACATATAATTCCTATGAAATATCTAAAACCTCACTCGAGGAATGCTACCAGGAGATTGTCGAAGACTTCTTGTTTCACAGAACTGTCGTAGCTACAAAACATAACACCTTCTTATCCAATGTTCAAATAGAACTGAACTATTCCTAATCTTGTAAGGAAAAATCACGGACATGCAATTCTTAGGGTACTTTTAATCCGGAAAAAGCGCAGCTGCCTGTCATAAAACGAGCCCTTTGCCGAACTTTTCCAGAGCACTGCGACGGTCACCAAAACAACTCCAGATGTGGCCAATTTTTGTATTTGAAGAAAATGCTACGCTATATGCCACCATTTTCATAATATCACAATTATATTTCATTACTGTTATGAAATTACACAAAGTGGTGGCTTTTTGTATCGATTTTGTAAGAAAATTTTCAGTATAGTTGAGAGTGAGAGTGAAGAAGCATTCAGTATCAAAATCACAAAAATAGTTATCTAAGATATGTACGAAGTATAATAATGCTCAAAATATACAAAAAGAACGAATTAGAATCGTATTTGCTCGTTGTTCCTCCCAAAACACGAGAGCGTAGCTGAGAACGGTGCTCCGCCGCGCGGATTTGGCCCTTGCAGCGTTGTGGAAAAGTCGACTTATATATTATTGGGGCAAATTGGGGCAAGATTTTATTTCAGATTCCCATTAACGAAGGTTTGTAGTTTATCGTGGTGTAAATAACTCCGTGTCACACGGTGTCTCAATCAACTTTTTTTCTCGCTTTAGGTAAAAATTTGTTCCAAAATCAGGGTCCGCCATTTTGTCATGTAAAGTACATAAATATTCACCAGAGCTCATTGAAACCAAGTCTTATGAAGGACAAAGAACATATTTATAAAATGGCATCATATTTTACTCGATGATTTTCCTAGTTTGTGTTCACAATTGACTTGAAGTTGAAGAATTTCGTGAAAAATCGAAAACTGGAAATTTTCGCAAAAATTGGTCAACTTTGACCCCCTGTATAATTTTAATGGGGAGGATCCTACTTAAATGACCTCCATAGTTCTATGCAGAATTTATTCTAAATCAATCATGCGAAGTTTCGTAGTCCTCACTCAAAAAAAGCGTTTTCGTATTTTTGGCCAGCTTTTTTCGATTCTAGCCCACTGTGCAATGGTGAGATCGGCGGGATTTTTTAAATTTATTATTATTCAAGCCTTTTTAGAGTAATTAACTTGAAATGGATCACCTCCAGTGAAATCAGGTGAAGCGTCATACTTGAAAAGTTCAGTATGAATAAGTTCACTATATAGCATCTGTGGAGTATATAGATAATGTATCCTAGTAACATTTTTAGAATAAATTATTCATAAGACAGTTTTAAAACTAAATAAATGTGTCTTCATTACGTTAATCATTCTGAAACTTGCTTCAGTCCTAAATTTATTATTCAGCATTATATGTTTTATGAAACTATTATACTCATGTATGACTATATTATACTTTTGTGTGAACTTTACTCCACTTGTGAATTGAATATTATCCTACAAAGATTTTATTACGAATTGTTATTCATATCCATGAATATGATAATAAAAAACCAGATAGAATCAATATTATGAGAAATGTTCATAGTGTGTAACTGAATAAGCTGAATATTCCCGACATAAGCCCGATGTGAGCGAAACGTCATTAATAAATTATTGAACCCGTTGTTCACAAACAGCCATTTCATTCATTAATGTCAAGAGGAATGATTTAATTAGCTCTTCATTGTGAAATTTTTATTATTAAATTAGAATTAGAATTATTTTGGTCATATCATTATACGCGCTATATGCCCTATGATAGGATAGAAATATAAAAGGATCGTTTTAAATATCTGAAATCCTGGAATCCTGAAGCTGAAACAAATTTGGAAAATCTGAGAAAATATCTTCTTTCTGAAAATACCCCCACCCTTATCTGATCAGAAATTGACTCGATAATATATTCGATTGATTTCAGATTTTAATTTTATCGTCTTTTTGGTACGCCTCTGTGACATGATCATGGAAGAAAATATTACGACACAAATATTCATTTAATTAAATGTGAAAGGTTTATATCAGCCTTCATTAGTCTACGTGACGAGATTTATTTCGAATCATTTGGTTTGTTTTCTTATCGATCCTAATCACCACAGTTTAATTTATATGAGCAAAATAAAAGACGCTCGATCTCAGCCAATTAGCGAAGCTTTTTAGAAGAGAGATTGTTCATTGTCTTTTTCTACTCATTCCATTCCGACAAGGAGGTTGGTTAGTCGCAATTAGGGAGAGGTAAGTGAAAGAAGGAATCTAGAGATGCACAGGGAGTGAGATGTCCCTCGTGCACTCGCGCAAACACGCCCGCAAGAAAGAGGAGGGACGGCTCTTCTGACCGAGTAAAGGTCTTAATTCCTTGAGCAAGCAAAGGAGATGGGACGTGATTCTCTTGCTGCAAAGATTCTAGGACCATACACAACCTATTTTCATTTCGCTCGTTTCCTCTTCCAGTCCTCTTCACTATTCCTCTCTATCCCTATATATGTGCTTTCTATTACTTCAAATATACACCAAAGTAACATTGATTATAGTATACGATCGATAGATAACCTTTATCAATAAAAATGTGAACTAAAAGATTTTTTAATTTAAACATCAATACTTTCAAACGTTGCTCTTTCAAGGCATATGCTTTCGCTATTTTCCTCTTCTATTATTTTCTAAGACAGTTTTAAATATAACTAATAAAGATGAAATTATATCATTAGCTTTAGTTTTGTAGAATTTATACTAAGTAAACTCTTTGTGGCAGAACGGAGATGATACAAAAATTGAAATATTCTAAGAAAAGAATTTTTACGTAAACAAATTATTAATAATTTTCGTTTCACTCGCTTTTCGTTTCGCTTTTACTCTTTCCGTGTTCTTTTCTTTCTCTTTCTTATTTCTCTTCCTTCTTCCTTTCCTTCGCTCTTTCACAGTCCACCACCCTCTCATTCCGTTCATTTAGATCATACAGGTGTATTATATCCTTCCTCTCTCCGTGGATGTTTTTTCTTCTGTGGTTAAGTTTATAGCAGTAGGTCAGTTTAAGTTTCTTTCCAATCCCGCAGTAGAGACATGTCTTTCACAATCTTTTGTTCGTGTTGCGTCACTAGTGTTTACCTCTCACATTCGATGTTTATTATTCGTGTTTTATAACCTATACATTGGCTAAGGTTTGTAGGTAAGATGATACACAGCTGATCCGATGACAGTAGTCACTTGTCATACGGTCATATCTTTCTATATCTCCCTGTTTCTCCCATCTCCACCCTCTTTCATCATCCTTTATGTTACCTTTTCAACTGGCTTTTCTTTCTACCTTCATAACTTACTCTTAGCTTCATCATCCTTTCCCTTCAACAACCCTTCCCTACTCCACTGACTCCATCTTTTCATCTTCCCTCTTTACTCTCCCCATTCAATCTCCCACCGCATACAATCGAAAGCCGATGCAACTGCTAATGGAAAAGCAGCTTTCTTTTTGCCGTTTTCTCCCGTAGTTCATGGGATTCTTTCCGATTCACCTTCCTGTACTGCCCTCGGACAAGCTGGTGCTTCCCCGGAAACTTCTTTCATTCATTCTCTCCGTGTTTTCCAAATTCTTTACAGAAAAAAAGCGAGTAATTCAATACGCACACAAAAACGCACGATCCACCTGCACTAACTCTTATTTCACTGCGTCAATGGGCTAATGAATTTGGCAACCATGGAGTGATCGCGTTTATAAAGTTTGCGTCCGAATGCATTTCGTTAGCACTATTAACCTCTGCGCTCTCCACTCTAGGTTTTTGAAAACTTATGAATGTCTACCTGGGTGGTACCATTATCTCAACATTATCCTCTAAAAGAAGTAACACATGTACGATTGTCCCATTGAATGTAAATAGTTCTGAGGAATTTCATGGGCGTAAATAATTATGTCATGCTCAATAGAAAGATAAAAACTCAAAGGTTGAAAATGACAATATTTATACTTTCCTACAAATAGGGATAAACATCCGCCCACTACGAAGGGCCAGATAATACTTCAACGTGTTTACCATGTACGGTCTGAGAACATCTCACAAGATCTATCAAAAATAAAGGAATAAAATCGTAAACGTACTTATATTTTTTATATAAGTCACTATTAATGAAGTACTTTCATTCGATGAAGCATTCTAAGCAAATTGACACTTCCGCTTTTTCTTTTGAAAATCGTAAATAAAGAATTGGGAAAAGAAAAACTCTAAACGACGATTAGGTTTGGAATTCTACTTTACGTCAATATTTTGTTTTTATGACCGTAGAGAGAATAGTACCATTTATGCATTCAGGGAAGAGCTTTTCGGAACAGAAAAATGTCATATCTAACGTAAAATAGTTCTAAAAGCTTAGTGAGTTATATTGCACAAATATTATTCTTTCTCTTGTGCATAAAATCCAAAATTTTAATTCTGATTGGCTCCGTAAATCATCGAAAATGTATGTACTACTTCCATCACACTTACATTTATAAATTTCTCGTAAATAAAACAATACATTGCTGACTAAAATTGAGATAAAGTACCATGTCTTACTTCAGTATCGTGAATTTTTAAAGGAATCGCCCCTGTGGATTTATTTAGTACACTATCAAACAGTTTTAGAAAGAAAAATACTGAATCTCGTATCTTTATTTCCATGAAACTAACTCTTCCATTAACATCTTATTACGAATAATTCATGAAAAACTCGAATCAACTTTCTTAAAATTATTATATTTTCTTTAGTACATGCATAAAGTTCTCATACAGTTATTTACCTAATTCTGTATGGTCTAGTTGTTTAATATCTTGAAGCGATACTTTGCGGAAATAAATCCTAAGCCATTTTTAGAAATCACAGAAAACATGCGTGAGACATCATATTATGATATTTAATAATTTTATTTAGGTCTGTTACCTATCTTGATGAATGGAATATTCTCTATTTTTTATAGATAAAGGATTGAAGAAAATGTGTTTCATTTAATTTTTTCCAAGTCTTTTTGAGGAAAGCAAAGGCAAATTACCTCAATCCTCGTCTTGCCTAGTCATATAAAGTAGACAAATTTGGCTGGTGAGTCAAGCTTAACGTTAATTCAATTATAGTGATTAACCAAAGGTTTATATAGGAAAGGACACTTCCGAAAGTGTTGTTTGAAATGAGTGTTCACGGAGAGGTAGATATGTTTTAGAAATAAAACATGAGCTCAAAACGTATCACTATGGGACATCACTATGTAACCTCCGTGATCTCTCAGTTAGACCTTTCGTCATCCCTTAGCCTCATCCCTGAAATATGTTCCTTGGGATTGAGCTGTTATTCTTTGACAAAAAATCTGAATAACAAACGTCATCGCAATGTTCCACGACAGCAGTTCCTTGAAATGACATGAGGAAATATACTAAGAATGTTCGAAAGGGCGGGCCTTGCTTAAAGGCTTTGGAGGTGGGTCCCAATCAGAACTCGTAAGAGGTCCTTATCGAACGTCAGATGGCTGTATCGCCGTTACCATGGAAGGAGAGTGGGCGGACATCACATCAGAGACAAAAGAAGGTCGCCGACATTCCGCCTTTAACTATCTCGGTGAAGAAAGGTGGAGGGCATGGAGTAAGGAAAGAGGCAATCAATCCAATTTTCTCAACGGAAGTGACATCTCCGATATGGGAAAGGAATCTTTTTACAGCGGTCGAGTCCGCAAATGAAGACGAAAAGAAGGCAAAAGAACGATAAAAATGCTATCCTGAAGTAAGATAACCCGTTTTTTTTGCAAATAAATAACTACCTTTTCCTTGGCACGCTATGTTTGCTCTTAATTGCGACATCAATGACATTATTAAGAGTATTTTATTTCCAATTTTGACCAATTCCTTTAACGGTGAAAAAGGAACCGCGACTATTTAAGTATCTAATTAGCTTGACGTATAAAAATGATAAATATTATGAGAATGCTGATAATTACGAAGAATGAAGAAAATATGTTCTTTTTATCGCATTTTAAGTCTACTACAATAATTCTCAATATCAATTGGGGATATCCAAATTTTTTCATCGTTCAGAAAGATATTGCATCTATTCCCATGACTGTCAGTAGAATTTTAATTTAGCAAATTACAATAATGCAAGAAGTCCTAGAATTAATATAGTTTTTGACATGCTGTAAATTACTTTAACCCCAGAAATCATATTAATCCCAAAGATCTGTAATAGAAAACGATATATTAATTCCAAAGAACTATGATATAAAGTAACAGATTGCTTCTTTATACATTATGGCTGGGACCAAGAAAGTAATTTTGTAATCTACTATAGTAGGTGATTATACCCGGTATTCCCCAGGCATTTATCTGCATTTATCAATTTAAAAGAATGGGATAGATTGCTCTAAAAGTCTTCGAGATGTGGAACTAGGAAAGGAGAGAGATTTTGTAGTTCGCTGCACGAGGCTTTACACAGTAATTTTTACGTAAAATGATGAAATTACTACAAAATTATATCATTCTATGAAACGATTACAATTAATTATGACATAAGATTCATCCTTGTCCCAATAAATAAATTAAAACTAGTCTAAATCACCGAGGACCAAATTGTCGTAGCCCAAATTATCCTGGACCAAAATGTCTTGGAACAAATTGTCCTGGAACAAATTACCGGCTGCGGTTTCTAAGATATCACTACGGTTCTCAGCGAAGGATTTGAATTCGGTCTTAGATCCGATCTCACTCGTATTCTCATCTTCAGTCACAGGCGATTTCAACTAGCTCTTATGATATTTAAATGATAATTATTTCATCAACACTGTAGCGATAATTTGCTATAACAACGATAACAATATTGCTTAAAGCAAGAGAAGGAATGAAGGTTGGCTTTTGCATCTCTGTGAACATTTTCAACACTGCCATTATTTCCTTCCAATATAAGACGCCGGTACGCTTTTCCACGCTTACTCTTTGTATCATCTGCTTGCATAAAAATTGAATAATATTTATTTAGGAGCAACCAAACCTTAGTAAAAATATTATTTGCGTGGAAAATAACCTCAGAAAAATTTGATCATGCACCTCCATTTATTCGTCATCAAAAACTTCTTTTTTTGTTTCTCATGTGACAAAGAGCTAATCGTAAAAGCAATTGAGGTAAGTGTAGATATTTTCTTTTACCGTTTGTTTCGGAACAATATCTTGTATAGAATCTTTAGTTGTTGATTTTTATACCGAGAGCTTTATTCGCTGTGGTAGTGGTTCCTACGAATCACGACGGAACGAAATCGAGAAAACCCGGCCAATATTAATTGAAGATTTTCGCAAAGTTTTCATTTGAAATTTATTTTTACCTCCTTGGACAAATTATACAAGTAGCTGATTGTTATCTAGTTTATGGATAGTCAAGCTATGAGTCATCGCACGAATTATTGATGGTTTAGGACATAAATAGCAAATATTTTAACGGAAGAGATCCTACTTTTAAACATGGGAGCCTTTTGTACCGATTTGATGTGAAAACATGACATAAAATAAAGAGAATAATCACGCCATAATGTCGTAAAAGATGTTGAGGCGTTTTCATCGATGAAAATCTGGAAATTACATTTATTGTTAACTCAATACATGACAAAAGCCTTCATATGAAAGTTTCAATCGTTTATTTTTAAAAGTAAATACTTTGACTTGGAATTATTAAAGTCTTAATCTACCCTTATTCCTAACAGCACAGTGCGTATTAATCGAGGTTAAATAATGTCATACTCGAAGGAAAGATTATAATGTGATACTTTCAAAGATTAATATGAAATATAGCAATTTGCAAAAAGGTATGAAATTAGTAAAATATGAGCTTTTCTATAGATGTGAAAAATGCTCCAATAACAATTTATCATCCTGTTAATAATGCACAGAATTTGAGCAAGTTAGTGACATTATATATTTAGGCATTAATATTGAGCAACATTGTAATTGGAAAGACCACACAAATAAATAAAATTAGAATTTATGTCTGTCACAACAAAATTCATTCTTCTGAGATGTATATGGATATTATCAGAGCTGAAGATCTTATATAATACTCTTGTGAACTCTTTTCTTGCTTGAGTGGTGCTAACTCCACCAATATTAATCCACTAATCGTATCTCAAGAAAATGTGTTTACGTGAGCCTCAAACATGGCGAAATTCCTTTCCTACCTTTAAAATGGTGAATATTCTTCCCCACAGGCATTTACTCTTTTATAAGGTTTTACGAATTCTTTATAACCGTACTGTAGAGCTTAAGAAGTAGATTCTAAAAGCCCTAAGATCAAATTATAACATTATTATACCAAAACCTGATAATAAAACATTTCGCCGTTCATTTCTTTACCGTGGCCCTAAACTGTTTGCATGACTACTTTTGAATGTAATGGAAATTCAAATATTTTTCCAATAATGTATATTAGAAGGGATATTAGAGAGCAAGAAAATCGAATGAACTATTTAAAAATATGGATTAAAGATTATTTGCAAACATAGATCCTTCCTTGTCTTATTTTGTTTTGTTCCCGCATAATGACGTGTTCCTTACATTTTCGTTTTCTAACTGATTTTTATTATAATAATAATTTATATATACCGATAATTTTTATGTACCGAGCAACAATTTGTAAAGTGAATTGGAATTTTTATGCACGGTTTTCCACTTTGAGTTGACTTTGCTCGAGAGTGAAGAGTCAAAAAGCTCAAGCAGGACTCTATTCTATAGAGGAACCTCGTTTTCAAATTTATTTTATGTACCAATGTATGACCTTATACGATGAACGATATAAGTAAAATTTTAACATAGTATTTTTATATTTTGCTATATTGTTCAAATGAGGTATAGCGAAGAACGGTAACGGGAATAACCAAATTAAATGTATGCCTTTAAATGCTATGCAGCTTTGTATACTAAAACTAAAAGTGAGAGAAATGTGAATAGTTTTCTCTCCTGTAAAGGAACTTTGCATTATTACATTAACTGTTTTTTTTCAGATTTCCTTAGTAATTTATATTCATAATGGAAAGGTGGGCCGCTGTTATTATTATTCACGTTGAATATTCCTATTATTGTCTTTGAAATTTTTTGTTTTGTTTCCCCGAATTTAGCGTATATCTCTCAGTGTAACCTCTTCATTCATAATGAAAAAAGTTGAAACTCGACAGGGAACCTACCACTAATCGGGGCTGTCCCGGTTAAAATGGGACGTATGGTAGGATTACACATATTACATTCGGATGTGAACCGTCAATGTGTGCTCAAAATAATGCAGCGACTAAATCTGCTTTTCGCTGTTTAAACAAATGTGATTTCGTTGTTTATTGACTCCAGCAATTCGCAATCAGTACGGTACATATTAATTCTTACTTTCCCCTTTATAATCAACGGGTATTTCAGTAGTATCGAAAAAAGGAAAATGTCAACGTACATACTTAATTAAGTAACAATTTTTCGTCGACCCCTAAATATACGACGATGACATTAGGTATTTTTTATATCTAAGTCCAAAGAAAACACTGAAAAAGTCTTAAAACAAACAGTTTGAGTTCAGAATATCTCTTGTACTTCAAAAAGAATTTTGCGAAACACACAAATAACAGAATCATTTCTTTTCACGGAAATGTCCATAAAGATAAGAGTAGGTTTAAAGAAGCACATCTAAAGATTCCCCCATCTACTAGAGGATAATCATATTATTATCATTACTTTTATATGAGCCTAAATTATCCATTAGGATGGATGAGGCAAACGGAATAAATATTAGTGATAGAAGGATTATTACTACTAATCAACGAACTAATCTTTCGCGACATTGCCGTTCTCCTTACAGTGAAAACACAGGATTTACTGCACTCGTATGCGTAGGTAATATGTGTTTCTAGTTTGCTGTCGTGCGTTGCGAGCATTCAATTCAAGTCTATCTACATTTGTAAAAGTCAGATTCTTTTTACTAAGAAAATCAGTTAGCAGTACAATGAAGATATACGATGATATTAGGAGTATCTCCTAAGGGACACAGCTCAACAGAAATTCCACTGTGATGCGCAATTCTTTGAGTAGCACACTGCCTTTCAGTCTTAATTTGATATAACAGAAAGCAGCCTAAAATCCCAATCAACAACACATGAACACCAGCAAAAAATCAAATGGTATACTAATGTAACTGTCAGAAATTCACGTCTAAGGTTACCGGTTTTTGTTTTGTTTTTCGATGTTTTACATACAACCGCTCGAAGTTAAAGTTAGAAAATCACTGTGTCGAATATGGGGAAAAGAATTTTCATATTATTAGGGTGGAATATCAAGAGAATCTTTGCTTAATAATTACAACACGAATTCCTGTGCTTTCCACCCAAGTATATATACACGATACTTCCAACAAACGTTGGCCAGCCAGACAGATTTTCGAAGAAAATATTAAGTGAATGAAAACATTAGAACATTAGATGTGATTCGTTGCTAAAAATACATTATTACGAGTAAAAACTGCTCTGAAAGTTGCTAATGATCATTTTCGTTAGTAAAGTATAGAAACTTAATAAAATTATGATGTCTATCTAATTGTCTAATGTCATAATGCAATTTGTACGGTAAATTTAATGTAAGAACCAAACATGTTTACTCATGAAATGATTGTAATAACATACGAAATTTTATCTAATTCGAATTTTTCTCATCATCAATTTAAAATGTATGAAGCAGACGGCAATAGTTAGCAAGAGAAGGAGGAAATCCAAACCCCTGTTTCTAAATTTTAGGAGTAAAAAATGAACAAAACATATGGTGTTTCGAACCGGAATCTAGTCCAATAGATTTGAATTCTTTCCGGAGTGAAAGTACGCGGTAAAAATTCCCGATAGAAACAGGGTATATTAACACGTAGCAAAACTTGACATTTTTAAATATTAATTTGAGGACTCTCTGCAGCAGTTGTAAGCGAGTTGCAAATGATATTGGGTTAAAACCCAATCAATGGTTTATGAAGAGGTTGGGGGAGGAAAAAGAATCATAATAAATGTAATTTTTACCGTGTTTCTTTACGAAAATGAGAAGGACTTAAGGCATAGACTTAAAGGTCAGTGACAACAAGGATATTTCAGTTGCCTATCTTGATAGTGGAAGCAATGGAGAGCCATCCGTCCTTGGGACGATAACGAAGTCGTTTTACTAAATCATCGATGTACACCTCATTATCCTCTCATTTTCATTGAATGTAAACAAAGGCGAAAAGGAAAGTGCCTCGTGTCAAAGAGGAAATGAACATTGTGAAGAATGATTTGCAGGTGATACAAACAGGGGATAAAAGAAACGAAAAGAAAGTCCGAATGACTCCGAAATAGTTATCGCGTATAAAAAACCTACTTACGAATTCCCCAAAAGTAGGAAGTTACCTTATTAAAAAATTTCCTTCTCGGACATAATTATGCATTTAAACATTGCTAGATTAATCCAACTAATGTCTTCCTGTTCCTATAGACGATTGACTCATAGGAGCACTCTTTTGCACTGGTGAAAACTTAATTTTTTCACATGATTTTAGTTACAAATAAAATTCGAGCAAAATCAGGAGAGGATCAGTTAGAGTGAGAAAACTATGCATGTCCTTATTTATACTGCCGAGCGTTATTCTAGATCAAAATAAAAGTACTAAGATATTGATAAAGTTCCCCATGTTTCATGAAATCGAAGAGGAAAACGTAGTAAATGGTTAGATTGCTTTCGAATTTTGATTGCCACATCAAGAGCTTTGTGTTGCAGGGTATGTTTATATAATTTAGGGTAGCTACAATAAAGGTCTCCTAAATAACAGCAATAAGAGTTTGGAAATTGTTTAACGCGCAGTCTAGTGGATCTAATCTAGAAAAAACGCAATAACCCAATGTAGTATTACGCGAATAACTTGATAACACAATTTAGTGCTTTAAGTGGGAATACTTAAAGTAATTCTTAATGAAGAGGATCGCAATTTGATATCCATTAAATTTCTTTGAAAACTGAACTCATAAATACCGATTATGAAATAACTGGAAATTAAGGAAGTAATTAAATATATTCAAATTACTTGGCAAATAAAATCTCACCAAAAATACCGTTTCTTGTTCTAGAGAGAATTAGTTAAAATTAATTTATTTTAGTAAATAAATAATTTAGGAATATTTTCCTTGTAGCTGGTAAACCATTTTTAGGTTCGCCGTTCTTAATCGGTTCGCCTTCTACGAATAATATTCGTTGAGAGTTATAGAAGACAGAAGAGACCAATGTAACGGTTCATTTTGTCCGAATTAAGGATAAACTTCATTCACAGTACTCAGATTTTCTGAACTTAATATAAGGGACACAGATAAGAGAATATTAACTGATAAACCAATTATTTTCAATTGTTCTTGAACAACTCACCACTTGTTGTTCTCAGGTTATGCTTGACCTCTTCAGTGCCCTTCCAAGATCACACAGGAGACCCCCCCAAGTAACAGACGTTCCGAGAAGGGAAGGATGTCACAATCTGCAAAAATAGAAACACCAAATTAATTCATAGGTAATTAACGAATATAATCTGGGGAAAAATTGTGGTGCGCATATATAAGAAGGTGCCGTTGCCGATGATAATGATTCAAATTTGGATTTTGGCTGATATTTAAGAAAAACGATTTATTCCATATAGTAAATGTTATAGTAGAATTTTTATGATTTATTCAATGGATTGATAAACACGAAAGGAATAAAGAAAATGGCAACACTTGTAATACACGCTGCCGCTACTTTAATATCAAATTCCTATTGCATTTCGTATTTAACTAAACTGGGTTCCCAATCGAAATAAATTATGGAATATGGAGTCTGGTCGAATTCGAATCGAATATCAATGAGTGAAATAATACAATTAATGTCTAAAGAATAAAAGTTCAACCGGAAAAGATTCGAAGCATTAGAGGCTTTCGTAAGAGAACGTCTACAGAATTTAAGAGTCTTATCATTTCTTAAATATCACTCTTGGACAGAAATGGGTTAATAAATTAACATACACACATAAATGGAAAACGTCGGACAATAAAAGATAGTAAGCCACCTAAGAAATGAATCATCAGTACGTCGGACTCATATATATCATAAAAATATTACTTAACGAAAAAAAAATTCCACCAACGGCTATCACATAATTAATAATTAACAACATGAATAATTGTCTTTAAATTCAGAAGTAACTTAAACACTATTCACTTATTTTACTTACCGAAACTGAGGAGATCCCAAAGCTGTGCCACGGATTCCTTGACGCCAGAAATAGACTTACGTTTCATTTTTTACTCATTAATCCTGAGTAAATATATGGTTTCAAAAAGTCGCAAAATTATTAGGTTGTGCTTAAAGTACACTTCACGATAAGTTAACATCGAAACTGAATCAAGATATCATAAATCTAACAGTTATTTCGAAAAGAAATAAATACTTCTTCGCCACGCCATGTTTCCAAATTAACTAAAGATATTGCTTCAAAAATAACGGTTCAACAAAACGGTGAGATCTGATTGGTCGCCGCTGTTATTTTTTCGGTCACCCCCCCTCTTGTCCTCCTACCGGAGAAAGTTGTAATTTATTTCATAAATAATAATTATAATTAAACTTGAATTTTATTAATCTAAACATAATTTAATTAAGTTTGAAATTCATTGGAATAATTACATACTCCTAAAATGTCGCACTTAAACTTGACGTAGATTAGGTGACAGTTCCTTGTGACGCAATCATGACGTACTTTCAATGAATGGTATGAGGCTATCAAAGATATGTAATTATTACGTTTTTGAAACGACGCTATTTATTAAATAACGTAATAACGACGAGTAATTAGTATATAAAAATTATTGTGCATTACTATATTTTATATTTTCCTTCCCTCATGATAAAAATAACAGATAATGAGATTTATACCAATGGAATTCAAATAATCATTTCACAGGAAAGGAAATATACAATCACTTGGCCCAATCAAATGTCTACAAAATATTTTAATTACATGTGCTACATGTTTCGTCGCAATGAGACATCGTTAGGCATGAATGAGATGAAGCTTAAGATTTTGCTTAACGCTATTCGTCATGTTCCTATTAGATTAGTTCCTAGAAGATAGTATTTCAACAAAATTTCCCATGATTATTGAAATAAATTTTTACCATTGGGAATCCTTGTGGTTATTTCTCATTACATTCAGAATATTGCGTTCGGATACATGAATACAATCTAACTCACCTTCATATGCTCGTAAAGCTGACGTTAATTGTTCATCTGCGAAAAAAAATCCCTTTTTCCTGCGAAGAAACTCTTCCACACCTCTTAGTGAACTTCCTTAGACATATTAGCTTCTCCCGTACAAACGATTCCAAAGGTGGCGAAAGGCAATGTCGTGTTACAGTCGCCATTATATGTGATCCAAACTCGAAAATGAAATGCACTACAGACAATGTAATCCTTCGATTCCGACTCACACTTTTTCACGGAAATCACTGAATGTAAGGCTGAATTTATGATACACAAACTCCATTTCACACTTCGATGTATTTAAAATTCGCTGGAAAAAGGAATGTCACCATCTTGAACACAGTCCATTTAGCTAGACAAAGAACCGAAGGTCACATGGCATGAAGAGCTAGTTTCGTTAGTCACAATTTTCTATACCATAATTCTTTTTGAAAACGAGGAAACAGGTGAAGAGCTCGTGCCATCTTCAAGAAGAGATTGCCCTTTCCACTATGAACTTCAAATTTTAATTATTTCTCCTCTGTAGCTGTAAGTTGTTTTGGAAGTTTTGGGACAGTATCATGTAACGGAAAATCGATCGCAATGTGTTTCGCATGTGCTGTAAGTGTATGTGGAATATTCTGACGTGTGTTAGTGCATTTAGAAACTGCATCACGATATGTGATTTTTCTAAGTATTCAAGTCTAGCAAGTGAGAACAGTCATCGGGTGGCTACTTATTTTTTTACTTGCAGTTATTATGAAGGAAGATGTTGACACGAATCTGCACTATTTCTGCGAAATTCTGTCAGTAGCTCAACATGTTGAGATGCCATCGCAACCGAAATGGATGGATTTTTGAATGGAGACCAATGGATACGACGTTCTTCTTGTATTCTTACATATTAAGCAGGTCCTATATAGGATAGGATGGTATGATTACTTTAACAGGAAAATATACGAGTGTTGTATTTTATTTCGCTTGCAATCTGATTTAGGTAATGAAAGGTATTAGGCGGAGGATGCCAATAAATTTCATTGTAATCCACTTGATTCATTTCAAAATCTCAACCTTTGCTTGGATTTCGGTTTTTATATAATTGTAAGCATATTTTAAAGGCTCAGATAAATTAATGGTAATTTTTGAAGCTTTGATTTCTCATTTCTTTGACCTTATTGCTTAATGAATAGCAATGATTTCCCTCTATAAATCCATTTGTTTAAAGGCTGGTTAGAACTTCCATCTTAAGCTACGCAATTCTTTGGAGAGGAAATGAGGCTTAACCGGAGACATGAGGTGGCTTTCTCTTGCTTTCTTCAGTAAGCCAGAATGCTATGAATGGGAAGTGTCCATCAAAGTGTACTGTAGCCTAAAAGTTTTCTTAATATGCATTGCATTAGGGTTGAAATTATTATAATGATCAAGAATCACTCATGCCTCTGTGCGTATCCGATTGTTGCGGCTATGAAAATTTATTGGGGTAAATTATATTGTACCAAATTAAACTTATCATGAACTAGAACCAATCTTTGCTCAGTACGCATCATATTGTCTCTGCCATGAAAAAAATTGGGGCTTATAATTAGAATGTTCACTTTCGAAGAGAATATCCCACGAATTGTTAATTACTCTATGTATATTGTCAAAAATATCACATAATTACATTTAGTTTTATGTTAAAATTCCCTAAGAAATTATGCAATTTCCATGGTAGGTTTGGTTTGCATTCTTTCCCAGGAATTCCTAGACTGGTTCGGCTCGACAAGATTAAAAAGGATTGAGATTATTATAATGATCAAGAATCACCCATGCCTCTATGCATATCCAACTACGTAATAAATTATTGATGGTATCTCAAAAAACATAGTTAATGTAATAATACAAATTCACTTTACAGGGAAAGAAAACTATTCATATTTCTCTCACTTTTTGTTAGGTTGTTCTTTCAGCATACACATTTGTTGAATCATATACAGCGTATTTTTTAAAAATTCGATTAAAAGAATGTTCAACACAAAATAACACAAAAACTGATCAAATATAAGGCACAGAGAGATTTCACCATTCATAGTTTATTCACACGAAAGTTACATTAATCTTGGTTAATGTGTGCTCATGTAACTTAATTTGTTATTTTAAATGTACTGTATGTCTTTTAACATATGTGCATGTTGAAACAGCAAAATTGCATTTTTTAGAGATTTATGCTCCTTAACTCTTCTATTTTTTTTATATGAGTATTCCTGTTATCTTTTTTCGCTATGCCTCTTTTGAATAAAATAGCAAAATCTAGGAATCGCGAAGTCAATTCCGATCTTTATGAAATTGTCGATCAAATTATTATGTTTATTAACTGCCTCTTATTCTGTAGCATCCAACGCGCAAAATTCAGCCGTTTTTCATGTTTGTTTTTCCAAAAGAAAAGCGATTATCCTTATTATCCTCTGCTTAAGCGTCTGAAGTAGCTCTGTTCAATTCTATTTAAAGCGACATAAAGCTTAACTTGGGAACTTAAATACGTATGAAATTGTTATTTGGTTTAGAAGAAGGAAAATAATATATTTATGTGATAACGAAAGACACTTATAAGTTAATAGGGAAATAAGAAGGGAAGCAAAGTTATTTCTTCCCTTCAACCTAATCCGATATATATTATAGATATCTTATTTCCGTGTGCCATTTGGAAAAATTGACCAATAAGAGGCACCGATTTTCGGTATAACCTCGCGAAATCTCTTCGGACTTGAAAATCGCTTTAGCTGAGTATGAGACCGACATCTCCAACTCAATAAAATTTGACTACTCATTGTATAATATTCACTGTGTAGTAATGTAAATGGAAGTAAAATCATAAAATATATTTATCGTTTAGCGAAATAAAACACAACACTTGGCTCCAATTATTGGCTTGAATTATTTGCGGATTATTATTGCGGAACATTATCTTATTTCAGATTAGAAATAACAGATATTTGAGATTAAAGCTTGTCTTCTCTCTCTTCTCCTAAGTGGAATAAAGTATTCTGTTGGATTCACATTATAATAGCTAAATATCATCAGAAATAAGGAAGGAATATATCACGCTAAAGTAACAGGTTACTTAGAGTAAATTATACGTTTACAAATGAGGGCTTTATCCACGATATAGCTTTTCGATTTTTCACAATTGTATAACAATTCAATCTGAGCACGCATTTCTGGCCATAACTTAAAACTTCGAAGCATGCAAATTAAATCAATATAATAGAACCACAAGCCCACAGAGCAATGGCCTTAAAAGGATGTGTTTTTCAAACCGTACAGCAAACAAAGACTGGGAACTAATTTAATTCACTCCATTATCTTAAACATCCAATAAATTCACCTCATCGGAAAGATTTCACCGTAAAAGCCACACATGAAGGATTTATTTATCGGTGCAACAGAACCACAATATATTACTACAATTTCCTCGATTATTCAATGGAAGTATTTCTTACCTCTGAAACCTTAAGCCAAAGAGGGAACGAAAAAGAAAGATCCTAGAAGAAAAAGCCATCTGAAACAATAACCTCCGATAAAAGCATGGACAAGATGTAATAAATGGATATCCCTTTACGAAACCCGACCACATTTCTGGAAAATATTTTCCTCACGCCCATACGGCCAATAAAGAGACACGTGGGGGCGGAATAAAGGGTCTGGAGGTAAACGGCATCGCGTAGCAACCGTGGGAGAAAGGATACGAGAACTAGGAGAGAGGGGGGGAAAGTAGAAAATTGAAGAGAGAGTAAAGGTAGACTGGGGTTGATGTACGGAGAGCAACATTCGCTCGGTATATTCAGGAGATGGACCGCCATAGTCGTTCCAAAGAATTAAGAATTAGGACGTCACGCGTCAGGCGGAGACTCCTTCCACCTCCCCTTTCAATGCTTTCCGAAGAACAATCGGAGAGCTGGCTCGCTTTAGTTTATGGAGGAGCTTCTACCTCTTTGGAACAATGCAGAGACTGTCCGCCGAGGCAAGGGTGGGAAGGGGACGGTGTCTTCTGCGAGTCCAATGCTCGTCGAACCATTTCCGCCTCTTTCTTTTTTATACTCCCGCTATCTTTTCACTCTTCCCATCCACCCCTCTCCCATCACATAAACCTCTATATATCTCATCCCCTAAGGGTTAAATTCCATATATCACAACACACGCACACAAACATTCGTCACCGCCATCGGAGGCTTATAGACAGAGCATAATGGCCAACCATTTCCTCGGGGTGATGGACTTTCGGAATCCCAATTATGACGAGATGCGATAAAAAGAAACGGGGATATTGGAAAGGGAATATTATCCATTTTTTATGAAGTTTGCCTCGTAACCTGCCATCTGCTTCCTTGATGGACAAATAAGAACGCAATCGATGGGAGCGGAACGTGATTTTCTTTTGTATTCTATGGATTAAGTTTGAATCAAGTGTGCCTTTAAATTTTTTAAAATTATCCAAAAACTCACATTTCAATACAATAGTATATAATAATAGCCTTATTTATTAAATAAAATTTAGTTGTTAACCGTTCGGGTAATTTTTCCTGTAACCTTAATTAGAAATGCGTCCATCATTGTGTTGGAAATGATTCCGGTTTCGATCCCCGCATGAGCCTGTTCTCCAGATGAGGGTTGGCTAAAGTTAGGTCATTTGAATGTGAAAAATAATTTGAAAGCAAATATTCTCATCTTTTTCATCATCTATCATTCGCCATCATCAAAAAAGAAAAAGATTCACTCACAAAAATGTGAATGAAAGAAGCGAGCCTTTCAGAAAAATATCACTTTCTGCTATTTTGATAATTTTTAGCTTCAGCAGAACGTTAGATTATCCTTTGGCCACAAAATATTTTTCTCCAATAGTTTCATAATTTTAATCCCTGAATACTCTGGTGAATTCCAATTGGTAAATATATTTTATTATTTATAATATTCCAAAGTTAAGAAAAAATGAGAAATAAAGGTAAGATTTAAAAAAAAATCCTGGCCAGGATATATTTTTACATCATCGAAAATTGTGCAAATATTCGTCAAACATAACATCATTAAAAACATATAAAAATTGAAAATAATATGAAGAAAATCAACATTCTATATATCCTGTATTCATTAATAGAATAAAAGCATGGACAAAACAGAGGAATAAGTCATATGTGAAGATTTACTGTTGATTTGGATGGCCGTTTCTTAAATGAAGTTCCTATTTGAAAGAGAAAGCATCCTTTTTTGAAATAAGAAGTCATCAGACAATCATCCAAAGTTGCCATCTAAATTCATAAACTCAATTTCTCCAACTTGACTTATCATCAACATCTATGACGACAGGGTAAAACGTTAAAAGCAACCGAGCCCTAAACCAATTAATGACCCTCCTTTCTCTCATCATTTCTTTTCTTCTTCAGCTATAACACGACGCATCCCGTAGACACAGCAGACTCCTACAATCGAAGCAATTCTATGGAAAGAACAATGGTCATCACTCTGGAAGGAGGTAAAAAAAAAACCCAGCCCGAGTCGGCCCACAGGGCAAACGAAGAGCTTCCTCGCCGCGCACCGGATATAAGGGACGGAAAATAAAAGAGGAACGTCTGGCGCACTCGCGCGGCTATTGCCATCAAGCAGAGATACACGAGCCTCCCTATCTAAGGCTACCACCACGTTTGTCGGTGACGATCGTTTGGAAAAGCATTACACGATAACGAACCCTTCGTTAGTGGTTATATTTATGTGTCCACGGAACGCCTTCATCTCCGCAGAGATAATGGGAGGAGGGAATAGCAGGAGGTCGATTGAGACGTAAGATTGTCGCCGCGCTTAGATTAAAAAGAAAGCGGGTGGAAAGCAGCGGAAGGAATGCTCACTCGTACAACGTAATTGAATTGACAGCATCGAATAGATAGATTGAAGAATGCACTATAAAAGATAGAACAAGTGAGAGCAGGACATAAAAAGACTATTGAATAAACAGATTTGTGAATTAATAAGATCAGAAATCACCTTTCCTCTAAAGCAATGACGAATTACGAATGAAAAGCTCGTATGCTAATTCCCTTGGATAAGATTCCCTCAACTACGGCTATTTCATTAGCAGGTTTTGATGTTTCTCTTTCCACCTTGTGTTTACCTGACGCATATCAAATGATTATGGATACCTATTTAAAATCTTACAGAGCCGACGAGCTCAAACAACGCCGACGGTCGTTCGTATACGATGGCTACTCCACCCTCCAATGAAAACGGCTCCGTCCACGGTCAAAAGGCTGAAACCGGTTATCTATCGGCTCCCAAAATGCCTCTATCCAAACAGCATTAATATTGCTTTACGATCCTTTGAGATAATCGAGTGAATGTCGATACATTAAAGAGTAATACGAAATTTTGCATCGAATTACTTTGCACTTCAACTCAGCAATCCAAGATGAAAAAAACTAAATCGGGACTCATTTAAGAAAGAATATGCAGACGACGCAAAAACCTACTGATATAAACCGATAAATAAAGATTTCTTATAGTAGTAAAGGTTCAAAATTTTCCCTCGCAGCTATTTATTCCTAAAATATTTTATATTTACCATCCCCGCAAGATAATGTGAATTTATACAACGGTATTCTATTTTTGTTACTGAAATGTATTCGTAGTTCCAGTCAGTCAAGTTTTCTTTAACATTTTCATTTCTGAAACCATGAGAAATAATAATGAGAGTTGGAAATGATTGATTTTCGTGAAAATATTGAAATGAATAAAAAAATCATTGAAGACATTAGGCTTTTATTCGAAATGTAAAATAATAAATGTTGATACTTAAAAAATACCTTCCTGTGGAGACCAGAAAATTTTAAAAATCTCAACGTAAACTTTTTTCTAAATAACAACTTAATGAAAGTCTTCTTCGTCTAATTGCTTGAAAATAAAGTTATAAAGAAACGTTCAATCTTCTTGATAATATTCAAAATCCATCAGCAACTTTTAGCCAGAATAACTTCTTGGTCATTAAAGCCAATTTAAAGGAACTTAAAAACAGTAATACATTCGACTCGCTTAGTATTTTGTAAAACTGTGCATTCGTTTTCACAATTGATTAAAATATTGAATTTTTTAATTTTTAAATAATGAAGATGATCGTTTCTTGGATTGCAACTTAAGTTTTATGTTAATTTCACTGTAGAATTTTTTAGTTTGTTGTCATTAGCACAAGCTTAAGTACATCTCATTATTTCTTCATACTTAAAGTCTATCAGCTGTAACATGGTGTTAAAATTGCAGCTGTAACATGATGTTAAAATTACTTCATTACGTTGTATTAAAATGATTTTCAATACGAATTGTGTACCCCAACGCTTTGGAAACATGCCGATTTTTTTCTCCTCCTCTGAAGATTTCACGCTCTGAATTATGTACACAATCGAACAGTGGATGATTTATTTAGTTAAACCATAAATGGAAATCTATCAGCCCTGACCGTTTCATAAAACTAATCGGATATCAAACAGAAGAATTGCCTTGGAATATTCCCTCGAATAAATTTGATTATCCGTAGAAAACCTGTTTCTTCTCTCTCGATATTTTCATCGTGCCATTTATAATGAAAAGAATATCCCTTCCAAAGAATAATGTAATACATCAATCTCATGGTAAATACTACCCTTATTAAGGTGGTCGTACCTTTATATCGGAATCTTAAAGAAGTGATCTTAGCGCAGCTGATGGATACATACTTTCGGAAATCTGTCTAATAATTTTCCTAGAGTAGATTTGTTATCTCAGTCATATGATTTTGCTTTCTTAAGAATATTACATCTCCCATTATAGCGCCAAAGACTCTTAAACAGCTCTTAGGGAATCTAATTTCTAGTAGCAGAATTTGCAGATAGAAAATTACGAGGTGAAATACTCAAATGGATATAGATAATACTCAAATGGATATACATAATGGATAAACCAATCATTAGCAAAAATAACTAGAGAAGCATATATAGCATATATAGAGAAGCATATATAGAAAATAATAGCATAGAGAAGATTGACTACTTTCTCTATGCTACTAGTAATGTACTATTTGGGCTTAAACTAAGAAATTTAAGCAATCTTATGCATAGAAATATATCCATACCAGTATTCCAACGTACTGTTAAGGAATACATTCCTAGTGAAATGCATTCAATGATATTTTCACTTCTAGTTATCATCATTTTCCTTATCTTTCACATTTTTGAGAAAAATTATTTTCCAGATTCACATAGTGATAATTTGAAATGCCCTATTTAGATCATTCAATTTATACAATAAATAAATTAATATCATTTGATAAGGTATTAATATCTGACGTTAAGAATACTATAATACAATGATGTTAACATTTATGCCGAGAAAGCATAAGATGAAGGAAAATTTAAAGTATGTTTGTAATATTGATGTTGCACGATTGTTAGTTAAGTAGAGATGTTGCATTCCACAATATCGGGTTGTAAAGAAAATGAAATAAATCTTTGGAGAATGAAAACTATAATACATACTCTTTGAAAAAGCGTTGATATATCAACGAACAGTCACTGAAGCATGCAAACACCAGTCACTACTTTCTAGTTTACCGAGAAACCATTAATAACCAGTCAAAAAAATCCAAATATTTCAATAGACTCTGCGTAAATAACCCGCACATCTGTATGTTTTTGTAATTGGCCACCTACTGCTCCGATTAATGTTCACTGTGTGATGGATAACGGCAGAAATTTAAATATGAATCAATTATCAAATTTTAATATGCACACAGATAATATAATTTACTTATTATATTTCGACATTAACAATACATTAACATTGAGTAGAAAATCGTCCTGATACAAAATTCTCATTCCTTGAGATGCCATGCAGGTATAGGATAAAATAGAACATTCGAATTAAATTAATCCGTGGATACTGATTTAAATATGACTTTCTTAGAAGTTCAGGTAGAAAATAAAGATCTCTAAGAAGACAGAAAGTTTCCTCAGAGGATGGGAGAGAACGGATAGCTTTCAAGTTGTGCACGATTTTATCCGTGACATTAATGATCCTCGATACATCTCTTTCATCGTTGGTAAGAATTTACTGGTTAATGATTGAATGGTACAATTGATAACCTTATGTCACCCTTTGAAGTTTGCTATTATTGCTTCAAAGATAAGCTGTATTGAGTCAATGAAAGTGAGAAAGAAAAGTTGCTTCCTTGATGAAAAAGTGAAATATATTTAGAGTGATCAATCTCAGACTGTAAGCTTAATATCAAAAACATTATTCTTCCTTACCATGTTCCATGACAGTCATGTTGCGAATTTATACTGATGTAAAATACGAAGAACAGGTAGAAGTTAAGATAAATTAAGACTTGAGATCTTACCATCAGATATTAGAAAACAATGAAAAAGGGGACACATAATAAGAGGCCGTTGCATCGAAAGCGAGAGGTGTAATAAATATCTCGAGAGATAAAGGGGAGAAAAAGGAGTGAAGGAACGAATGAAAAAGTAACCGCCTTATCTGAGAGAGGCGAAAGAAACATCAAGACGCAATAATTAAGAGGTCTTTATCAAACCTTACGTCTCCACCCGTATCGATGCGTATTCAAATCCTCGAACCATTTTTTATTCCCGTGCACGTCTTCATCATCTTCAAACGCACTAATGACTTTGAGAAGAGGAGAGAGATTTGAACGATGGAATTAAAATGGTTAAAACAGAAGAGAGATAGGGATGGGCGTCCGTGGGATGAGTCGAAATAGGAAATGCTTTGGGTGAAGGTATAAGTAGATAAAATTAGGAGAGAAGGTTGACTTAGAATGAACGAAAGGTGAAAGAAGGTCAGCGCGTGGGCGAAGAGGTAGAATTAGACACGGAATGAGTGGGAAGTGGCCGATGAAAAGAAAGGAGCAGAAGCGTGAGGGAATCGTCGATTTCCCTGCTCACCCGTGAAGTTTCGGAGGATTCGCCGTAGGAAGATAAAAAAGTTATCCATCCAGACGCCCTCGTGGTGTAGGAGTTATGCTTTGCTCTCAGCGCCAAGATAGATAATCTGGATGATCGTTTTTTATTTGACGGTAAACGCAGGGAATGAGTGAAACGGAAAGATCAGAGATATTTTCTTTGAAGTACGTTCTGACTTCATGTTTTATGCATAAGAATCATGAACCAGACTTTCTTCTCTTCAGCTTTTTTACTACGGTTAATTTTGGGATGATAAGGAAAAGTGAAATCATCATAAGCCAGACTAAAGATAAAATTGAAGTTGGATATTATTACGTCAATGCTATACATTTATATTTATCATTTCCTTATATTTGACATTGATATTAAAATCTTCTAGCTAAAAATAGTTAATGTATATACCAGAGAAGGCTATTTTTCGTCGTATTATAAGTTGAGTACATCTGTAGACTTCTACTATTCAGATTTAGTTCACGAATCCGAACATATTGTTCTTTTCCTTAGAATGTTTTTGATGCGGCTATTAGGTTCGGTTCCCTTTCGAGATTATTGTAAAAATTTTACATTCAATTCAACTTATAAAATTTTACGAGATCAAAGCGAATTATTAAGGAGTGCTTAAAAAATCGCTTAGAACACATAAAAACATCTTGTATTTTGCGAGGGTCTCATTAATTCAGCTGATTTCTTTATCAGCTCCTCCTACACCGGTAAGCCAGCTTTGGAGTTAAATTTATGCTATGAGAACTGAAATGTTGTATGGGTGAAATTTTGGATGATTTAGCAGTAGATCATATCAAAAAATGCGGAAAGGTGAGTTTTGTGTTAAGGGATTGGAAGAAGGCTGGTCACGCGTATAGGAATCCCGATTTTTTCAAATTACAACGTACGATAATCCCTTTATTTTCCTTCCGCTCTTCTTCGTAATCTTTGGAGCCCGCTCGTAACTATGCCCACGTCCACGAAGAAAACCCGGCAAAAAGGAAAGACCAAGAATCATAGAAAGCGAATACGAGGAAAGGAATTGAATTTTCTCAAGGCTTGCCATTAGCGCTCTATCCGTCTTAAGAAAGGCTTAAAATTTTCTTGTTTATGTCTGAAAATACCAGATTTTAAATAGCTATTCATTTCACGCTTCATTTAATATGAACCTCTAAAAATTTTATTCTTTCATTTAGCAATGAAACGATAACGATCATGAAAAGGTTATCATATGTGGCTTACACCAATTTAATAACAAAGAAAAGTGGAGTTCTCGAATGTGTGAGACCTAAAGATAACTTTAAATTTCGGTTCCGATATTTAACGCTAAATATAAAAAATATTTGATAAACTTCATAAGAACTTCCATGTCTCTGAGATTAGCTTATGACATTTTTGAAACTTTGAAAAAATGTAATAGAATTAACTTTATAAGTTAAAATAATAGAATATTAGAATTTATAAAAATAGCTATCAGAAAGAGCGTTAGAACCAAATATTTGACAATTAAACTTCATTTGGATAATACGGGATTGTCACATATCAATGGATAAAATTTGATAAACCTGTAATGACAGGGATTGATGATGGTCCAACTGATAGCTTTCACTACTTTCAGAAAGATCAAGCAACTTTCTAAGGAGAAAAACGCATGATACGCCCCTTGCATTTAAGGTACCTCCACTGATTCTTGCGCAAGGTGAAATCTCCTTGCAGCTTTACTTCCCGACTCCTACCCATCCTACTCCCTCCTTTAACAAGCTCTTTTCCCTGGCACCCAGCATCTGTAGAAATGAGAAATGATGTTTACGCTGGGATTCGCGTTGGGGTGTTATGGGAAGATGAGGCAAAAGGAAAGGTGGCGAGGGGGAAATATATTCTCGAGTGGTTCTGGTATGGATTACGAAAATCTGCTAGAAGACGCAAACGCTGCGGAAGGTATTTTGGGCTATGTCCCTCTGTTCTAATATTTACCGAATTATGCTACACTAGGGGCCAAGTAATGTATAGAAACGTACCGAAAATTATTTTAGTGTATTTCGCCTTTATGCGATGAAAACAATCAAATGTTTTCATTTTAAGGAACTGATTGCCTAAGGAATGGTAAATAAACTGTTGTCTACTTTCAAAGTGTAATTGATACGTTCAAGCGTAACATTGTTGAATGAAGAAGCTCAAACATATTAAAGAAGACTACTCCGTAGCTTCCACAGGAGATTTTAAATTCGTACTAATAATTTAATTAAAAAGCTCTTGCTTAAGCAGCAAATTTCTTTAAGATATATAGTTCATGTTTGATTCTCCATTGATATCCGTCGGTGAAATTTATGCTTCCAGAGAGGTATGAAATAGGATTAGATTAATACTGACTTTCATACGCAACGCTAAGAAAAATATGAACAATACATACATAAATTAAAGACCAAAATCTTATGGTACTTACCTAAGTTTTACCCTGTGTTTTGTTTTACAAAGTGTCTTGAAAACACTTTTATGGTGCTTTCATGTTTTTCTTTCGCCAGAAGAAGAATTGAGAATAAAACTTTATTGACATCATGTCTTTCAACATCTGTCGATGATTGAAAAGGAGGAAAAGACATTTTTAATAATCTATTTTATTATTCAATTATTTTTGAAGTAATCCTTACTTATATCAAGTACATAGCCTAAATATATACCCAAGAATGTGTAGGAGAAAGAAAGCTAATCGCACCTAAAAATGTCCGTATATGCATTCATTAACTAATGGAATGTATATGAGTGCTATCAAGTTTAGTAATGAGCTAGTGATGAGCATTAGAGAATTTCAAATATTTGTTAAATATAAAAGTGAAATAATGTTGTATATCGTTTTTAATATAGCTGAAAGTAAAAAATTGAAGGATACAAATATATCTCAGAAGAGATCGAGTCTATAATATATTAGTGTAGATAACTTCTTTATAAAAGAAATTCCCATATAAAAAGTCGGTAGCGTGTTTGCCTTTGGTGAAAATGATCCCGGGTTCAATTCCCGGAAGAGTTCAGAGCGTGGGCAAAATTACCATAACTTTCAAAAAAACTTGACTGCGATAATTTTTATAAAAACACTGCAATATTTTTAATAAATACATGCGGCACCACTTGATCTGGCTGAATTTCTTAAACCAAAATCAGAAATTAAACAATTAGCTTTTCAAAAGTTAGCTGGTATTCAGTTAGTTATTGAGGATAAATTTGCTTTCAATTCGAAGCACTCTTAAACTTTTAACATCAGGCCTTATTTTTTGCTACGTGTGTGCGTCATATTTCTGTCAAATATTTCAAACTATCATTCTGAAATATAGATTCATGAAACATTCCGTAAATTCGGGAAGAACTCCTGAACATATAATGAGGAGCATTAAAGGAATGATTTTGGAGATTTCCATTTGCGTAAGTGACAAATTTTCCAGAATAAAAGGCCGGGTAGGTAAAATAAGTTTTGGAATATGAGGGGAGAAAAGATGAATGACCCCGAGGAAGAGACAGGCAGTCAGGGATGGCAGCGAGATAACAAGCATCAAGTTATTAGAGTGACGTACCTAGGGAAGGGGAGTGGAGAAGAGATCTCATTGCGAAGTAAAGGCCCTCTCTCCGGGTTATTCTTCCGTAGCTTTCCTTCGAAGTATCCTAACAGGTTAAATAGAAAAAAAAGGCCATCACCGAACTGGTGACACCCGGAAGGTAGAACCTTCTTCCGCTATCGCATCAAACTTGGCCAACTGATCGGAAACGATAGTGACAAATGTTTTTCTTTCGCCTTCGCGAACACCGAAAACTTTTTATCTTGTTCTTACTCTCGCGAATGATTAATTGAACGTCACTTGAATCAGTCGATAGAATCTATAACAGAGTGTTTGCTTCAGCAACAAAACTGGCAATAACTTCAGCTTTCATCGAGAAGATAATAATTTCCTATCAGTCGAAAGCCTTAGGGTAAGAAAAGGGGAATAGTTTCGGGAGACTACAATGTAATATCTAAGTATCAATTAATATCAATGTATTTTTCTGAGGTAATTCTAGATTGACATTTAATGTCGCATAATACTTTCCGACAACCGAAAGAAAAACAACTACTACTGGTATAAAAGTTTTACGTTACTCCATTATGAACCAGCGGCTTAAGGATAATTTCAAATTGCTATTACATGCATTCCGGTAATGAACTTCCAAAAATAATTCCAAAATAAAATTGAGACGAGTTGCATCCAGTAATAGCTCAGTTGCTCTGCACTGATTCAAATAATAACTCCGTAGATTAACGCTTTTATAACTTCCTTTTATTATTTATGGTAAGATAATTTTCTAGGGATAAAAATAACAAACATTCCAACGCAATGATATATTTTTTGTATTGAAATTTATAACCGAAGCTATCTTAATATAATTTTTTTCCTTCATAAATATATTTTTTCAATTAATCTTCAGAAATAAGTCCGCAGAATTGATTATGCGGAATCGCATTACATTTTTCTCGTTGGTATTTAAATGATTTCCATATTTTTACAAAAAGGGAATTTTATCGCTTCAAAAACTAACTTCACTAGCAGAATAAATTTTGAAAGAAAATCCGAGTATTTCATATTTTAGCATGCCACATAATTCTCAGCAAATACGTATTTTCCACAATTCTGACGCACAAGTTTTTCTTGAATAATGCAATCTGCTATCTTAAGTAATCAAAGGCAAAAGACTGTTTTTTGTTGTCTACATTACATTAAATCAGCTATCCAAATAATACTAAATGTTTTAAACGATAAATCGATGGTAAACATTGTCATTCTAAACATAAATAATATTGTGACGACTCAAATACATACAATAAATTCATTCCTTTATTCCATTTCGATCATATTTCTACAATCGGATGCTTAATTATTTAAAATATTTTCAAGTTATAATAGAACCTAGAAGATAATAACCCAACAGTGTAATTTTATAAACGCAATAAAAAGAGTAACGGACACATTTGCCCTTTAAACCCAATGATTTTAAAGACTAGCAACGTTCACGTAAAATTGATACGCTCAAGCGTAATATTGTTGAATGAGTAAGCTCAAACATATAATGTTAGTGTTAGATTTTAAATTTAAAAAATCAATTATATCTATTTTCCATGTGCTACTATTTTTATACTAGAGGTATCAGATATAATGGATGAGCTCGCTTATCAGCAAATCTGAGCAGCAAAAACGATCTTTCGGCTGTTTCATAAGATCATGAGAGGGTAAATACAACGAATTGATTGTCTCCAGAGTAAAAATAAGCTATTGTGTCCTTTTTAATTGCTATTAATCGGTACGTTTCTGAGTGAAACTTTATATTCTTGTTACTCCTGCAGAGATCACCTAATCACAAATTCATGCCGTCCTATTCGATGAAATAAATTACCATTTGTGGATAAGCGAGGCTCGAACTATGAAAATGCAAAGAACACAACGCATGGGCAAATCTCAGAGTTAGATGTGGTGACAGAGTGCAATATGCGGAAAGGATGTACACATTAGGATGAACCCAGTTTTCCCATTTGTTTTAATACACTCCATTCCAGTGGTTTGTTACGTTGGTACGCTCCATAGCGCATCATCTAAATCAGCAATTCCATTTCTCTTCCTCGTCCATCCCATTCTCCACGGTCTCTCAAACCATTCAAAGCCACTTTTTTCTGTAACGACTTTCCTCATCCAGACAGGTCGGGAATTAAAAAAAGAGAAAAACGTATGGTGTCGGACGAAAGGATAATTTGGCGAATTTTAGCATAAGTAGTGGCCTGAAGACATTAGGCCACCGATTGGTCGGCGCCTCTTCGTCATCTGCCCTCGATCTCAGTAACTCATCTCCACTCCTTACTTAGAAATAGTGGTTGCAGAGGCGGGAGTAAATAGAGGAAGAAAAGGAGAAGAAGATTACTCGCCGCCGTAATGGCACCAGTCCTCTATTTCCCTACGGCCATCTCTCCGCCAATGCTCTTTCCTCTTCCTATACCTTTTTTCATCCAAAACACTATTCCTCTACACCGCTCTCTTCATGTCATAATACTCGCCGCGTCCAGAACAGCTCCATTCGTATTTCTCTCAATGTCTGCGTTTTTCCATTTTTATTCTGCCTTTCCCGCAAATTCCGCATCTCCTTTTCTTCAGCCTCCTGATAACATTAATCCAACGACATATAAAATAATAATGAGAGAGGAATTTAGAGAATTGAGTATGATTCAAAAAGAGAAAAATTTAGATATGTATAATCGATACAGAGAATTAAGAGCAAGAATATGCAACCAGATAGCCATGTAGCTAGCGTGTTCAACATCGGGGTTATAGGTCCTTAGTTTGGTTCCCAGTGGGGTCTGTGTATCGTGAAAAAATGAAACTGTCTGAATGAACCGTGAAGTATCCAAACTGTCTGAAAAGCCAATTTAAGGCGGCATAAAAGACAATAGGCTGAGCATGTATCATCTACATTAAATTCTTCATAGATAGATCAAATCTCACGTAGGAATACCGCGGAATGATCTTCCATTTTTACCTTTTATATCGTACAAGGGATGAGGAAGAAAATTCGGCAAAAAAGTTTCCTTTGGGTGTCATAGATAATAGAAGACAAACTACGATAGGTAAACACACAAAGATAACTCAACTATATGATTGCAACCGATTGCAAAAATCAGAAGAACTTTTATATCCAGAATGTAGAATGATTCCTATAGGTATAAATGAGAGACTATCTGCTGCCATTATAACGAATGATGAGAGATAATAAGAAACGGGCCATTCAAGAAAAGGGGCGAAGTGAAGAAAAAACAGTCGCAGAGGGAGGGAGTGGCGGACATAATACAGTAGATAAAAGATAACTCATGGAGATACTTTCAGAAAATGAGAGGTGATAGAAGAAGAAAAAGACCATAGGAGGGAATGAGAAGAGCGGTCCGTAAAAAATGAGATGGTAGGGTGTGAAAATCCGAGGAATGAGGAGGATCTTAAATATGTGGTTGTCTCGTTTAGAGTGTGAACTGGTGGTTAGGAAGGTGTTGCTCCATGGGCAAGGAGAGAAGGGGGCGTGGCCGTTGAGGCACGAAAGGGGCGAAGATTAGGACGGGGTTAGGGGGCGGATAATGTGGAAAAAGAAAACGAGGGGGCGTGCGAAAGAGGAAATGAGCCGATGATGGGCGTATATTGAAACAAAAACGAGAGAGTAAGAACGACTAGCACGCTGCCCTCGTTCGCCTGCTCCGATTTTTTTCTGAAAAAGAACAAGGTGTTCCATCCCGTACAATTTATGCCTCGTCATTTAGTGACTTGGCGTTTCTCCCGAGAAATATTTTAATGCAATTTGTCGAGAAAAGGTGGGTGGATCGATAAGTTCTCACTTCTAGGGAATATATTCTTTATTGATTCATTGGCTCTCATTGGCAAGTAGCAAGTGAATATTCACAGAACCGAGTTGATTTAACGGTAGCAGAATTTGTTTCTGTAAACTCTCAAATTAAATATTGAAACGAATTATACAAAGTCGAATATTTCATTACCTAACAGTAGAAAATACGCAATTTTGATTATAAATCTGTTACAAAAATCCTTCTAGTTTTATAACTTGCCATTTCTTTTACCAATAATAAGATTTTGTGCTTTATGGAAGTTAATTTCTTATTAACTGATTTGATAAATATATCCGGAAGATCCTATTCGTTTCTGTCTTAAATTATATCCGCATGATCATTAATATCGCTTTAAGGAAGTATTTAGCGGAAGGCAATAATAACATGTCATTACACTAAAAGAATTACGATAATATTAAATAATGTAAAATTGTTAATAAAATTATATCGGGATAGCGCATAGTACATTCTTTTGTGTAAACTCAACCATTTGTTTCTTATAATGTGCTGAAAAAATTATAAATACAGTTGCAATGTTAACACAGTAACTTTCCGTATAAAAATAAGGACATAGGTTTTTCTATTGCCATTATTTTATTGGTAAAAATCTCAAAAATTATGATCTTAAGAAAGAACTTTCAGAATATCGGGGAGCCAAAGTCCAAAAGCTATCCTTCTAGGGTGCACATGCATTGTTTTATGTATACTGTTAACATACATTCTTAAATACAATACCATGTACTTAAATTCTTATTGGGCTATGTTCTAGGAAATATTCCCAGAAAATCCGCATTACTCACAAGAGGAAGTTCTTAAGCGTCAACGTAAATGAAATTGGAGAGCTACTGATCCGACTACAAGAATTAGTTTAAACTTATTTTAGGTAACTCTGAGCTCTAACGCGTGCACATGAGTGCGCTTTTCAAACAGAGAAAATACTAAAATATGTTGATCAAGATTTCAATCCCGCAAATTTTCTTCTTTTCTTCAACAAAAACATATAAATACCGGAATAGACGCACTCAGCGTTATTCTTACTCAAAAATAATCTCTAAGCTATTAACAGTAACAGTATTATTTATCTAGTTCCCTCTTCCGAAGAAATTTCTTTCGTTGTTCTATCTACCCGGACGTTCCATTCAAATTCCCAGCTCGCCTTTCACTCTTCCGCCTCCAGTCACGTTCCCCACAACCTCAGGTTCGGTGTCTCAGATCATGCTCTCAAACAAGCCGGCATTTGCACATTTCAACGTCACTCTACACGAAAGGAGTGAGGCTTCGAAAGCGAGAGAATCTCTTCCCAAATGATCTTACGCCTCTATTCCTATACATCTCTCTCCTTCTCGCACCTTTCTACCGAAAAACACGCCCGACCACCGAAACAAGCCCCTTGTAATTACGTCGGTGGCGAGGTTATGAGAGGAGGCCAAGAAGCCTTGTTATGTCCCGACATTTAATCCCACATCGTAATTACGTATGGCTTTCTTTCCTCTCCCATCTTCCTCGTCTCATCCTAGTATAGAGAATGAGCAAAAGGAAGTTTAGATGAGCGAAAGAGAGAAGGAAAGCGATGGTACGGTTTAAGAAGCTAGTGGGATTGAGTCGGTAAAAAAAATCGCATTGATCGTTTCGAAAGCGACCCAAAAATAAGGAATAGTGTGGGTGAGTGATGGAAAGAGTTACTTCGACACGAAGTTCGGTTGGTCATGCTCCGAACGAGGCGTGAAAGAATAAAACGAACGTAAAAAAGAAGTAAAAATCAAGGATTGATGGCCCGTGTAGCCGGTTGTGAATCACCTTTCGGATGAGATCACCAAGATGTAAGACAAAGGGGAAATTCTAGGTCTTTTTCCTTCTGGGTAAAGTAGATCCTTCGTCACGGAAACGAGACGATTCTCGCTCTGTTTTGCCTCATATGGTCGCCCTAATTTTTATCCGACGAAAGGAAGTGGAAAGAGGGTTTTATAATTTAAAGACATCGCTCGTCTACCAACCTACAAGTAAAATCAGTCACATTTCTAGAGATGATACCATCATTCTCAATATCATTAAGTAAAATTTGATTCCTGAACTGAATTGTGAGGAAAGTGTTAGTACTAAGAAGGAAAGTCATCTCTAAGAACTGCAATGTTTGCATATTGAAATTAATGTAGGAATAATCCCCATGATATTTTTATTTGTATTATACCCACGTAGAAATTGAAGTTTGATAAACTTTTTGTTCTCTATAAAATAGGTTACACAAAAGTGCAAATTTTTTACCGATACTAACTAAAAGTTTAAAAGGCTAGAGAAACTTTTTATAGATATATTTGTATTTCATTTTTTTTTTCTTTCTAACCTTGTTTGTAATTAACATATGTACCCATAATGGTTAGGTGTAAGAGAGGTCCTAATGGGCCTAACCTCGCCGAATAAAGAGTTTATTATTATTATTATTAAAAGGAGCAAGTCGTCCTCGAATATTTCATGATTACCCGCATTAGCGCTTACAGAACAAGGAATTCGCTAAAATATTTTTAGGATTTTAAAGCGGAGCTCATTATTTGGAACAAACGCTTCTCTTCCTATTTATTTACACTGCTCTCCACAGAATTCAAAATATTTTTCATCTCCTTCACCTTTTATTTAACCTAAGAGATTTTGTACTATATTAGGGATTGAATAGTTCATGGTAGATCATCTTTGACGAAAGCTAAATACTGCTGAATCCTAGAACTGTATTATAGATGTATTTTTACCGACGTCAGTAAAAGATTCCTTTTATAGGTATTGCAGGTTTTATGCAGTAAGAATATGTAAACACACATCAAATTATTCGGAGTGATGACGTTGTACTCCATCCATCTGTATATGACAAACCGTACGTGTATCAATTCAATATACGGCCAAATCATGCCAAAGAAGCATAACACATAATTTATTCCGGGAAAACAGCAAAAAAGGATTTGGAGAAAACCTAGCAAGAGCACCTAAATCCCAGCGAAAGAAGGAACATCTTTCAGCTCAGTTATTGAATAACGGCAACGGCTGAATAAGCATCGAAAATCCCGAAGCAAGGGGTAAGGAACACAGGTCTCTTCCCCTTTATAGTCATCCTCCTCTTAATCCCGCCACTGACAAAAATGCCTCGCCCGCGTGCCTTCCGCAGACGTTATTACGCGAACCCTTGGACCGGAATCCGCTACAGAAAGGAAAATCGCGGCGGCAGAGAGAGAATCTCCGCAGAAGAAAAAACCCACGCGCCATCCAACAGAGGGAGGTAAAAAAACCTCCTTCGGAGAACGCGGAGAACGCTATTATTCTGGTTTTTCTGCAATGGGGAGGTGTGTGAGGGGGAGGAAAGGTAAGGGGGACATCTTTGAGGAGCCTGATGGCTGCCGGGAGGTTTATTCTTCGGATTCTCACCGCTTTCGCCACCCTTATTAAATTCCATGATCCACCCCTTCCCGTGGCTGCATCCGCCCGATTCTTTCCACACCCTTCCAAACGCATGTCTATGCGATCAGCCCACGCAACATTTCCATCGACAACTGTTCGTTCCTACAGTAGATTATGGAAAATGATCAACTTAAGTTGATCTCGAATGAAGACGGACTCAATGTGATCGCTTAAGGGAGACCGTATCTAAATTGTAACATTAAAAATCCCCAAATCACATACAGTCTAATCATGAATATTCCGCCGTATAATTCAATGACAATGGAATAAGAGGAACTTATTTCTTCAAAATCCAATTGACTTCCCCTGCAATTCTATTGACTTAATCTTATGTATGTATTATAGTGTGGAAATTACAAAGTCTTTTCCTTTCTTAATTTCTTGACTTAATCTTAATTGATATTAACTGAATCTACAACTTAAATTTCTAACTCCATATTACAAATAATAAAATAATGACAAGTTTCAATTCTTACGAAATTTTATTTCCTTATTAGTCACCTACCGTATGTAAATAGTATTAATTTACTTTTGAATATTTATTCGCTTATGAATGTATTGAAAACTAACAGAAAAAGAACTAATCAGATAACATCTACTTCGATTCATAGAGAAAAATATTTGTGAAAATAGCCGTTTTATTTTCTAACGAGAGCTTTCAAAGTACGGGTAAAAGGGAGGTATTTGTGTGTGAACTAAATGGGTGAAAATTGAAACTCTTGTTTTTCCAAGAAGGATCAAATTACTGATTATCGTCACTAAATGAAAGCATCCGAGAGATCATCGCATTTTCCCAACCTTTTAATCGCATTTTAGTACGGAATGGAAATTTATTCGATAAGGGCTGTTTTTTGACCGACGTTTTTGCCAGCGAATGAGCTGCACTTCCCTTTAACTTCATTATATCGAGACCAATTCTCTGACTATGAAAACAGTTACGCAATTTCCAGTGAAAACAAGTGAACCTATACGTAGCAATTCCGGAATGATGACTTCTTTGTTTTCTACTCGCAGAGGGAAATACGCGCCATACGATAAAAAGACATTTACAAGAATTTATAATAAACTCGCTCCTCTAACTTTTTTAGGAAAGAAGAATGTGGGTTAACCTGCATTCGAATCACCTGGAGATTTAAATAGGGACAATTCCAGAAGATAGAAATAACCCTGCGTTCCCCGACCGTATCTCATTTCTCACGTCTTCCGTAATGTAATAGTTTCTACGCTTCTTGAGACACCAAAGGAGACGAAATGATGCTTATTGTCCCACATTCCGCGGCAGCGAAAGAAAACAAAGATGCACGAAACGCCGCATACACAGGGTATTGAGCAACCTCCTTCACACAAGTGACATTCCCAACACGGCAATTCTATGTTTGCCGTTACGTGTCCTTTCTCATATTCAACCTTTATTTCCCCACCCCCAGTGCCAGGTTCTTCGCATACGAGTCCCTAGCGCCTGCTTCCCTCCCACCTCCCCTACCACTCTCCCCTCACCCGTAGGCAACAATAACACCAAGGAATGAGACCCTGGAAATCTTCAAGGGAGGGTATGGATAGGAGAGGGGGTTGGGAAGAAATGGCGTCGGATTCTTCCAAGAGCGAATCCAAGGCTTTTCCCAATTTTAATAAAGTCGCTTGAGTAAAAATTCTCTCTCTCTCCCTCTCTTACCCTCCCTTTCTCCCTTTTTTATCTCTGAGAATAGGACTCCATAAGGTTACAGCATTGAATCGAGGCTTCCTTGAAAAGACTAGAAAAAAGATTACATAGTTTAGGAATTTGCCTTTACTGCAGCTATAGTTTGAAACAATCCTAATAAGCTTCGAAAGAATAAGACTCAACATGAGAATGGAGTCAGATGACATGCGTTTGAAATACGTTGTTGCGAACGCAAGAGAATTGCATCTAATTTAAAATCAATTGGAGCAAGTATTCAGGAGACATGGGATGTATTATGGCTTATGTGGTACGCTTATAATTGCCTGGGTTTGCGGATGATAAGAAATGGAATCGGGTCAAAGCTATGTTTAATAACCACAAATAAGATACCCGCTCTTGTATCAACTAAAATGTAGAAATCAGTGAGTATAAAATAGTTTGAGAAGAATCTCGTATTCAATTCTCCCCACGTGACATCGTAAAATGAAAAGCAAAAGTTAGCGAAAGAAATTATAATGACATTCGAAAAACACATCGGCTCACTTCACTTAACATGGCAATGCCAAATTAGCACCGTTTAGACATTCAGGTATTACCAAAAGTTAAGATTCTAAATACATTCATAGTTACTGATGAAATATTTGCACTTTGTTATTTTTGGAATAAATATTTATAAAACAAAAGACTAAATATTTCAAACATCTCAATTTAAGTGATAAAATACAGCTTATTTGTATTATCATTGAAAATGGTCGGTTATTTGGTTTATTACTATTTTTGTTTGTTCAATATCATTAATAATAGTAGTAGATATTGCGCTATTATCACTATTTTATTCCATATTGTATTTTTTGTTCTAATAATTCTATTTAACTCTGTCCCAAATTAATAAATCAATTTCACAACTGAAGTAACGCGATAAAACTTATTTAAAGCAATAGAAATACTTTACATATTGTCATAACTGCTAGTCAACGGTGTCAAAAATATCTATTTTGCTGATCAGATACCACTAAGATTATTTCTAAATGACAGGAATACGATAAGATAAACTGCTAATGAGTGAATATCTATACGAATATTATTTTACTTCCGATATTTTCAGAATGTAGAATTCTTCCGAAAATTCCGGAAGAACGGGTACTTTGGATGCGCCAATATCAATCTAAAGTTATTAAAGTTTCATTTTATTTTATTTATTTGACGTAAATATGAGGAAGGAAAATTACTGAATAGTATTCATATTATATTTTAATATATCCACTCTTATATTACGTTCTCCTGTTCATACTTAACTCTGTGATATAGATAGTAAATAAAACGTTTGTTCCTTTGAAAGAGGAAATACTTGAAAATATAAACCTGAATCATCAAATCTTATCTTAGAAATGGAAAGCGTTCGTTAGAATAAGAGAGTAAAATAAATGAAATTGTGGAATTGTTTTAAATCTTTCACATGAATCATAGGAATTCATTTTATGAGAAAGTCTCCACTGATCCTGATTTACAGAAACTGGTTATCAATGGTAACAGCCTTTCCCGATTAATTTTTATTTTTTATCATAATTATTCCAGAACAATCGTAAAGCAAAACGTCATCTCAATATTATTTTTCTGTTAAATATTAGTAGACCTCTTGACATGTGTTAAATATATGCTATAAGGTGTCCAACCAGAATTTAAATTCTTATAGAAACTTTCTCAAGGAATAATTCATTATAACTCCATGCATAGTAATTATGATGACTCCTAAATTACCAGCTGCGTTATTCATTACGCCAATTAGCTGCAGAGAAATCTACCTGCCTGTAAATATTTCCAAGAAACTCACGCAAAGAATTCTATCATTCAAAGAGATCTTCAATCCCAAACCACATCAACGTAAGTCGACCTTAGTTAACCTCTTAATATAATTGCTCCTTTTTGCAGTTCAATGAATAAGAACTGATAACTTTAATGCATGCAGCAGTAAATGCCATATAATACTTTAGAAACAGAATAAATAAGATGGTCATCTACGTTTTATAACGAAAAAACGACCATCATTATCTTTCTTGAAATTACCAGCTGCACTTTTTCTCTATTCCATTAAAATAGGAATGCAGGGAACACACGATTACAGTCCGTTTCTAAAACAATTATGCAATTAACCTTTTCTTCACATCTCGTTTCTTAAGGTTAACGAACCCATCTCCAGAGGGCGATGGACCAATCACATGCCACCGACTTGCTTACTTGAAGCGAACAATTTAGCATCTGCTGAGTTCTATTCCGAAGTAGCTTCTGGAACATACAACCTGCTTCTAAAAACAATTTAAATTGCGAGGAATGGAGTATGTACAGACTTAAGGAAGCTGGGAGAGAAAAACTGAAGGATAATGCCCTCCTTGTAGGCTATTAAGCTCTTTTCTTCTTATTAAAGAGTGATTGTAGCACAAAAGTTTTACGATTTCTATTCTCCGAGGTTTAAGCTGTACTTGAAGAAAATCTCAAGAATAGTGAGTTTTTACATTTGAAGGTAGTTCTTGAAGATGCATATATATCTCTAAATAAATATCATCGTGAAATTTAGAGCAAAGAGCTACAGCAGAGTAAAATTCCTTTATTTGGAGAGAGGAGTGTTTTTAATGTAATTGCGAATTCCGTGACCTGAATACCGGCAAGCGTAATTTATTTTTTAGACGATGACGCTTATGAATTTTGATAAGATGATTGATTTAGCGTACAACAAAGCTTAATATAATACGAGTATGATCAGGTTCATCCTTGAGTATCAACAAAGCTCGCCAAAACAACTTTCTCTAAAATATCGTATAAAGAAAGTGAAAATGTCTAGCAGTGAAAACGGGTCTATGAGCATTAATTGCATCTTTTTTACAGTTTACTGTATCAAATTATAACTATTTCATAAAATCTATTCTAATTTACTCCCAAAGAAAGGAACTTTGACTTCTAAATATAAAAATTAATTTTCGATTAAGAATCTTGAAAAAAACAGCAATTTTTAGCATGTCCACTGAAAATTTCTCCTATCATAATACCCTCCGTTTTGTGAACTATTTTCCCCTCATTTCCTTCGGTGCAATAAGGGAAGTATTAAAGCAAATATATCCAAGAGAGCTATGGGTCTAAACATTTTTTGAAGGTGACATAACAAAAAATCAACAAAAAGTTTAAAAATCTCAACTACGTGTTATGAGATCGAAACGGAAATTCCAAGTTTTGTATTTTGGTCTTATGAACAGAGTCAAAACATTCTTTACATTTCCTGGATTTTCCGAGATCCTGAGAAATTCAGGTTGGTAGAAATTCGTGAATATAAATGCTGATATGGCGAATTCTTTAAATTCAATCTACTTGATGCTAAGGTGAATAAAATATTTATAAAATTGACATTTGAAAAACAGAGGAAACACATAGAAATAGTAGCTGCATACCTCGAAACAACTTCTATGAAATAGTTCAAACATCTTACTGAAGTTGACTTCCAGAAATAAAATCTATCTTTTTCAAATACGCTGTCATTATTCAATTCAAATTGTTACAAAATACAGAATATACATTCTTCATCCTATATAAACTACAATTTAACTACTATAAATAATATTTTCACGTTTTCCTAAAAATATGGTGAAAGCAAAAATGTTATACTAAAATTATAAAAGTATTAAATTTACAGAAAGTCAATTTCCATTTGAATTATTCTGACTACCATTTAATTCCTTCTCCTTTATAAAAACTCGAATAATGCATATGCAACTGTAATTTAGTAATACCTATGTTAATTGTAAATGAGCGCTCATTCATGTACTTGATTTTTATTTTCATTATTCAGGTTTTAAGGAAAGAAAGAAATCAAAGAAATAAAATAAGCGCGAATTTACAGATTACATTGATATTTATAATACATCGATGAAAGAAGGAGTATTCATTAAAGCGTAACTTTGCGGATTGGTAGAACCCACAACAAACTTCTTGCAGATCGGTATAGAACCCACATAAATTAGTGCGAATGCCCAACATTCTTCACACCTTCAAATCGACCATTAACCCTCAAATCGAGAAATCTTTCCTTAAGTTTTTACCGCAGAACCACCCTCCAACTCCTTAAGAAGTTTCAGGGTAGCGCTGAGTTCAGTTGAAAGAGCGGTTGCTCGTACTAAGACCGACTTATAAATCACTCCCTTCCGAATCTGCACATTGCACAGAAAACCATTTTCCAAGTCCCCATCTTCAGATCCCATTTCTTTTCCAAACCTCATTCCACCCCTCCGTACAAATCTCCCTCGACTCTCCGCCTGACCACCCGCTCAACCTTCAGGGGCCCTCAAATCTTCCTTTGGCGGCACACACAATCCCGTTCAGAAGCCCTCTTATAAAACACATTTTTTTCAATTCACTTTTCCCCGCATCTAAAAAAGCGATTGCATTCCATTTCTTTTCTCTTAAAGGGATGTTGTGGCAGGACCCATTTCCTAACTCCCAAACTTCTCACCTGCGGTCAGGTCCCTCCTCCTTCCTTTCTTCCCTTTTCCATGTTGTCAATTCGCCTTCCCCTTCGCTATGCTGCCCTCCCTTGGGAATGATTGATGCGAAAGGCGGACATTAGCGTCGACGTAAAATTCGCATTCACAGCGAACATATAGCCGAGGGAAAATTTTCCTACATCACTCTCATAACATGTAAAGCTCGTTCGCCCGGGTTGCGCCATAGGACTGTGTCACCAAACCTTTTCCGATTTCTTTTAATTCTCCATTTCCGAATCCCTTTCGTTCTAAAATTCTGCCCCTTCTTTCTATCTCATTTATCTCCAGCTGTCTTCATATCTGATCGATTGTTTTCCCCCGTCCCTCTGTTTCGGCCATACATAACGAAAATGGAGTGGTCTGGATGAATGATGAAAAACGAGTCAAGAACATACGGTCAGGATAAACTAATAGGTAAACCGCGACCTCTGCCCACAGCTCCGTCGAAGAGATCGTTTATAACTCCTTTACTTATTATTTCTCCTCTCTAACCCTTCAAAGACCTGCATCTCTTTCGACTTCCGCGTAACTTGACTCCTAGGAGAGAGTGTAGAACAAGCTAGATGATGAATTTTCCGTAAATACTTAAAAACAACGAATGTAGCAAAAATTATAATGTACGTATTTCAACGAATTTTTTCTGGAAATGATCATAATATTTTATAGTTTAACCACCCGTTGAAATAATTAAAGTCGCATAAGTGTGAAATAAAAGTTATTTCGTTATCAAAGTTCGCCCAGGATTAAAAATTTAGTAGATGTAATTAATATAAGAAAATTTTACTCTCCTTCAAATGACTCTTTACAAATTTCGAACTTTTCTGATAAAATTCGGTGACCATAAGCGGAATGAAATTATTCTACTATGCCTAACGTCTGAAAGATGTAACTCTATATGGAAAAGCATAACTGTAAAATCATCTACATCTAGTCAAATAGCCTATTTCTAACAGTCTATCTCAACCATAATTATCTCTGAGAATATTTTTCCTTGTAATTAAAATGAAATGCCAAGGTTGAGACTCAAACTTGAGGTTAGTCTTCATTAGTCTTCATTTAAAGGCGAATATAAACATACAATGTTAAAAGAATTTGGCGAGTTATACAAAATTTTAAGAGATATCAATAACGCAGAAACAATTTTTTGTAGTACGAATTTGAATCTTTTAATTACTCTCTATTACTCTGATGATAATTTCGATATGACATTCATTCCATTTTCATTGTTAAAAAAAAACAAATTTCGATTGTGACGAAACTGAGATTTTTCAGTATTTTCTATGAAAGGCCATTTGAAAAACAAAGCGTCTAAAATCGGGTGATTTAAAAAATGACAGCCTTATTATCTGATTATGTGAAAATGTGAAAATTTTAGAACAATGTAATTTTTAGATTTCGATGATTACACGGCCATACATATGTATATCAAAATACAAAATTTAAACCTTAACTCAGTTAAAAGTAATATTACCAGCCCTTTCATTCTTTTATATAAGAAATATCATTTTGTATATTTATTTTCTAGTATCCATGATTTTAGACGGTTAAAAACAATAAAGTCTCAGGAAAATTTTATTCTATATCGAAAATAATACGGTTGAAAAGCTGCCAATGTTTCAATACCGATTTCTGAAAGAAAATCATTAAGTAGATTTTAAAGATCTTTAATTTCTGATTTCGGCAATGCAGGCAATTATCAATAATTCTACCTCCATTATTATTTGAATAGTTTTGTCATTCTTATAATTATTTAGCAAACAACCTGTATTATATTTAGCATACTTAAGAAAAAGATAAATTCTGTTCGAAGCATTTTCCGCTTATTTCCATCTCGTTCACCAGTTTCCATCGTTCTTCCTTATTTACTTCCCAGAAACCCCTTCGTTGCCACCACCTCCTTCTCTCTTACCCTTTCCTCCAATAAAATTTCTGGACTCAACTGTATCCACATTTCCGATCCTCTTAATTCCCCTTTTTATTAATTATCTCTCCAGCTTCCAATCTCACGCTTTCCCCAACAGCGCGCTACCTTTTTCGAACCACCATTCTCCCCTTTACTACTATTCCACCATTTCCTCATTTTTTCATCCTCCCCTTCTTTTCCCTCCCGATTTTCTTCCCCTTCCGTACACATTTCCCACTTCCGAGAGTTCAGACCTCTGGGAGAAGGTATGGAGGAAGAAAATAGAAGGTAAGCAAAGAGAGAGATATATGCAAAGAAATAAGGTAGAGGAGAGAGAAAATGAGGATGGAGGTGAATTTTGTGGAGGTAGTGAGTAGTCTGGAGAAGTTTTGAGTGGTTTGGGCCTTTTTAGCGCTTCGAGAGAAGGAATTGGAAGGAAAAGGAGGTGAAAAAGGTTCGGGAGGAGTAGGAGTTGGCGAGGGAATTAAGTACGGGGACAGGGTGTTGGCGAAGGAGGAGAGAAAAACGGATGCGGAGATGTTGCGAGGCAAAAAGGGAGAGAGGGAAGGGAAAATTGAAAATCTGATATTCCGACGAGGACTCGGACGGATTACAACGCTTCAGTTATCTCAAAAATACTTGTGAGAAGAGAGAGGTTGCGAACGGCGAAGGAAAAAAAGTCTCCCCAAATACCTTCGGATATAACAAGTGTGGGAGGGTGGCGTCTGGCTTCTATTAATGGTTTGCATAAGCACACACCTGACACCCTAACCGAGAGGAATCGACTACGTCAAATTGAGTGGCGCATGCGAGAAGAGGAGGAAAACCTCAAATTTTGATGTTCTTTATCTTATTAAAAGAAACTGAAGTCAGAGGGAAACAGTTTGTCGAACGATGAAATAAACAACTGCAATATTTTCTAAAAATATCAAACAAACATTTTGAGCACCTTGACGACTCAGTTTTGCGTTTTTACAAGAACAAATTGACCGTGAATAAGTCTACAATATAATAAAATCCATCCAGTTGCTACATCTTACTTTCGGCAAAATCCATTATTCCTCAAAAATAGAGTGCAGCTACAACGCAGACTCAATATTCCATTTTCAAAATTGTGTAAGTAATTTATATTCCATTCAAATATCTCTCTAACTAAAGTGTGTACATACATATACACGTGTATACGTTTGCATATATTGTACAGAAACTACCCATAAAAATATTAGTGAGTTCTTTCTGGTACTAAAGAAATACAAATAATGTAATTCAATCATTTACTGTCATAATTTTCAGATGATATTGTTTGTTATGCGCTTATTCCCGTTGGGTAAATATTGAAATGCCTATAGCTACACGTACTCAGCGAGCTGCCTATGTAGCAGGGGGCACTATGAGTATACCTCCCTCATCAGTCACCAAAGCGTATTGTTCATAGAGATTGTCGAAAATAAGTATTCTTGAAGGGAGTACTAGTCCTACCATTTACCTTCCTGATATTTTCGCAGTATAAGATCGGCTCATGTAACATGAAGGACGTAAAACATCCTCAAAGTCTTCCAAGAATTATTATTTACTGCTTCAAAAGATTCCTACCCTCTGCTCTGAAGCGTACGTTCAAACGCTTATTGATTTTTTTTACAATTAATGACAAATCATGCAACTTACTTTTGCAATTTCTAATCCTCGATTGCAACACTTTCCTGCAAGGTCCCATGTACTGCATTCATACTCAAGGAAATATGTACAATTATAAAATACATTTAATACAATCAATAATATTTCTCGATATCTAACCCTTAAATTGCATTCCGGAGTTTTATCTCCCAAACAGCAAACAATCAAAGTAAGATTTTGGTCCTTATTATCAGATAAGTCATAGAATTTTATAATGCTAAGCGAAAGACGAATTTTATGCAAAAGAAAGCCGATTTAACCTGCTAGCCTTAAAACAACATGAATACATTAAATGCATTACCCTTTCAGAGAATACTACAACGTCATCAACTTCTCGATGTAATATTTATTGAAATATTTTCATATTAAAATAACCCTATTTCGCTAAGCTAATTTGCTATTGTACGTTGTGACATTTAATACCAAATATAAGATGAAAAAGTGCTATTATATTATTTGTTCGTAATGAAAAATGTTTCATTCGATTCGGAGAGCTGAAATTTCATCATATTTGCTTGTTTATTTATTAAAGAGAGGAAGTCGGTAAAATAATAGAACTGAATTAAAATATTCATTAAATAACATTTATTTTCATAACAATGGAATCCAAAAAGAGGACTTTGCTTAATGAATATTTGCAATTACAATTCCCAATGCTTTCCAAAACACTTCAGCGACATGTTCGGCTACCAATATCACTGCACGCGGATTAACAATATAAATCGAAAATAAAACTCAACAGGCGCATTCTGCTGCGTTTAATTAAGATTTTCCATAGGCACTTGATCGCCTCGCCCGTGTAGAATAAGGATTGGATAGGAATACTAAATAAGAGATGCTTTTGCCCGCTCCTATTCTATCCACATCCGGTAATTCAGATACAACAGCACTTTTGAAAGGAGCATAACGATTGAAGGAGCAAAGCGATGATAGCAGCGGCCTGAAACCGCCAAAACTACCTCTTCTACTATTCTTTTTTTACACCCATTTCCTCTTACTAAACACTGCCTTTCAGAACCACAGCATTCACGCTTCTGTTACCATCTCAGACATATTTAGGAATACAAGAGAAACATGGAGAAAGGATGTTCTCAGATAAAGGAAGGCTTGAGGAAAAATATAGTTTTAGACGGAAACTATACACAGAACGAGAAGCAATAAAAGTGGAATATAAGAAAATATTAAAAATGGACATGAAGTTGTAGAAAGGTAAAGAAGTATGAGTAAAAGGAAAAATAACGAAGAATATTTTATAACTGTAGCATAATATTTTACTAAAAGTACGTTACACGACATAGGAGATTATTAACAGGAATCGCTTTAATTTTATTGAAAATAAAAAAGTAAAGTTAAAACACTTGATGGCTGATAGCTTGAAAGGCAAATACTTTCCCAACGCGCGAGTTTCCAAGCTAACTGCGATCTGTTTATATTTTCACCCTTGAACTGAATTCAGAATGTCGATGGTCATATACTCCGCTACTCTTTTACCGATCAATTTTCATACAAGATGTTTAAAAATATAAATAATGAATCCGACATAAAATATTTAAAAGAAATTAGAAGGGTATGATAGCAAAATAAGACAGCTTAACAGAGAAAAATTTTTAAATTTTTTAAAAGTGGAAAAGAGTGTTAAGAAATATATGTGAGGATTTTAGGGACGGACTAATAGAATACATTTATTAACTAAAGAATGCAAAGATATGCCCAGTCAATAATTGGTTTTCTTTAATTTTGAAATATAGGAGTCCACTTGTCAACTGGAATGCAAAAATAAAATATGAGCCAAGCTTAGCTCATATTGCTGCTGCTTATCTCCGAGAAGATTATGGCGAAGAGGCGGAAGTATGTACATCAATTCCACTAAGGAATGAAAAATTTAAAATTAATTTTAAGAAAAGGGAGCTAAGAGTAGTTAAGGAAAATAGTAGATCGGAAATGGGAGAGAAAGAGGGAGAGAAAATAAATGCGCGATGGAAGGGAGGGAGCGGAAGAATAGGAATATTAAATATCCAACTGCCCTTATCAGTATTCCGACTGCGTCTACCGTTCTCGAGCTTCCTCAGACTCCAACCCCTTCCCTGGATCCCATCTTCCCCATTCCCTCCCCCACCCCACCGTAATTGCTGTGACTGGATGTTTGAGGCGAAGGAATTGAAGCGCTCGGCGAAAAGAAAAGAAGACACCGATAAGGGAGAGGAAAGAGTGAATCGAGGATTTAAATCCATAAGAAAGGATTCCGGGAATATAAGAAGAGCTTTTCCGCTGATCGCTGTCTAAAATGCGCTCTGAATGGGGAACAGACCGAGGCGAGCCGGACTGAAGATTGAAAGAAAGATCAAGGACCTCGGATTAGTCGTCTTTGAGTCAAAGATAGGAACTAGATGCAAAGTTTGGCGTAGTTTTAATTAATGAAATAACCAGGAGACTTAATTAGAGTTCTCGGTTCCTTTAGCATAGTTTTTTCAGCACAATATAAAAGTATGAATAGTGCGGAATTAAAACAGAAAAGTTTCTAGAATCTAAATAAACTATCTCACCACTCACGTCATTTAGTTGGGTCCTCTAATACTCCAATAAAACTTTGATGATTTGCTATTCGTCCGAACTGAAAAGACTATAAACAACTTTTAATGAACGAGAAAGCTGATTAAGCACTTCCATTCCTTTTTTATGAATCATAAAATAATTTCCCTTCGTTAGCGAAGTAAACATTAACGAATTACGTGAGCGGGAAGTGATAAATGGAAATCTCAAAATCGTCCGTTAAGGAATGAAAACCGATGAAAAATAATACAGAATTTTTCAGCGTAATATATGCATTTTTTAATAGCCGTTGGACCCTGATTCACAAGATTAAAATAAGGACTTAAAGAAATAAAGGAGTGCCCGTTTAAAATTCACCTCAGTTTTGCATTCATCTAAATCACCCACCCGTCAAGAAGAAAAAAATCGCCTCGCGATGCAGAATGTAAGGGTGGAAGGTAAATAGGATGCAAAGTAGGAGGAAGCAGATTTTTTTCTGGATGCACCTTGCGAAGGCCATTCGTTTTGCCCGCCATACATTCGTCACTCTCTCCCGAATGAAAAAAGACCTCCCCTTTGGAAACTCTTTACGTCTCTCTCCCTCTCCTCTTAAACAGTGCGCCCTTTCGCCCAGAGGCATCTTCGGCGACATCTCCCCCGCCATTCGAAAACCCTCCCCCGCACCCGTATTTTTTTATGGCTGGAAAATTCCGCGGCCTGAGATAAGCATCTCGGCCGCCGGAGGAAAAGGGGCAGCAGGCTTTCCTGAATCGCCTCCCACTCCCTTTTCCAAGTCTCAGCAGATCTCCCTCAGCCACAGTCTACTGCTCCTTACTCCCGTCAGCTATTTCTTTCTTCCTCTGACTTAACCCTTTCCTCTTCTCTCTTCAGTTCGGAAATGTTCCTAACCTTTACTCGAAACCTATCTCCTTTTCGGCCAATTTCTAAGGGGGACAGTCCTGTGGATGAAGACCTTTGATTCCGAAATTTAAATTCTAAATCAGGCGCAAAAATGTTACTCCGTTGATGTTTTTTTTTATTTGATTAATTTTCTCTACCGATGAAGGATTTTAAAAATAATTAATTCGTATCCTGTATTTTTCTGTAAACATTAATTTCTTATAAGTGTTTCGTGTTGTCGTGCATGTGATGAATTTTACGAAAGAGGTTTCCAGACTAATCGTAATATATAACGATTTATACGTCTGTATGGGTCGCATTATTTGGTTCGACTCCGTCCAGATCCATGAATAAGTGATATTGACTAGGTCTTAATAATGTCTGCAAGAGGTTCGGTCAAATCACAAGAAACATTTTTACAAATATATTTAAAAACAATTCAAAATATTTATCCAGAGAAAATTTTGTGAAAGACATTTCATTCATCAATTTTATGTAAAAAGGAGTCATTTTAACCCGATTGCCTTACATTACCCTGCCCCTGAGTACATGCAAACCAAACCCCAACAAATTCAATAGAGAGCATGATTTAAGTATAAGTCAAATATTTTAGTAATTATGGTTATTTTTTAACTTTAACGTTTCAAAGGTTTACAGATATTAAAAATTATCACCTATCAATAACTGTAGATAAACGCTGAGAAAAACATCCTACGGTAAAAGAATTAAAGGCATTGTTTTGATAGATAACACTAACGATTGATTCAGGCAAGACTTTGCGGTATTGTGGTAGGAAGCCATCATACTGGATCTTCTTTTTTTCTTTCCTCCTGTTTCTTAGATAACCTTAACGATATACTAACTGCCTGAGTCAATTCATAATCATAAATAAAATTCGTTTATTTCATCCGCATTTCATCTAAGAATCATATGTCGAAACAAATACTTTTATTAGTATTCCAGTATTATTGTTTGTAAATATGTGCGAACTTTCTTTATGAAATAGGAGCCCTAAGCTAAGGAAAGAGACAAACGGGCAAATATTATACAAGAAATTGTGGTATATTTCGTATTTTTAATACTAAAATAAATATTCCAAATTCTAAAAGAAAGCTTTTCGCAGGGAATCCGAGTCTCTAAAGCATTTGGTTATATACTGTAAATTACTTTAAGTTCTTATGGTAAACTTCAATTAGATATTTTTCATATAATTCATATATTTTCTTTAACAGAATAAATTGATAGATTCGAATCAAGCAAGAAAAAATTAAATTGATAATATCTTTACTATTTTCTCTACCAGCCACCCGCTGAAAAATCAAGCTAAATATTATATAGACTTTAAAAATAAAAATGAAACATTCATCTCTTGATCGTTTCCTAAAAATTCTATGAGAAGTTATTTTTATTTCGCCTGTAAAAAATTCAAGACAAACATCACTTCCAATCCATCTATTCTGAACCAAATGTAAGCCAAGAATGACGGTAATCATTTTTCCGCACTGCGTTTGTGGAAGCTTAAAATCACTTTATAGTTTAGATAGGCCTCGCGTGCATATTTATTCCTTTCGGATATTTGTGGGTAGTTGGGATGCGCTGTCAGTTTTCTTTTGCGAAAGAAGTGTTTGTCTTTTACTCTTCGGAAGCATTTCTTCCTGGATCCGGCGTCGTTTTACTCTTTCTATAGTCCCGACTCCTCAAATGGAGCTGGTGAGCTTCACCTAACAGTATATAAAGGCGGCTCGCTCTCACTATTTCAGTTTGTTTATGCAACGCATGTTTCCTGTTCCTAGAACCCATTCCGAAACCGAAATTTACCTCTGAACATTCTGAATCCATCCTTCGCCCTTTTAATAAACCCGTAATTATCTTCACCTAAACAGACCTGCTTGGCTACCCTAGCTCACAGGCTCTCTCCGGCAGGGGGAAAACCATTAAGCACGCAGCACACATGTCGTACATCAATTGATCCACATGCTTTCGACCGAATTTTCTCTTCGTTCCATCTGTTCATTCTCTTCCGGAAAAAGTTTATTTTACACTGATCCTCTCCTTTTTTGTGAGAAGAACTCCTCATTATATTCCAGAAGAAAAGATAGCCCTTGGCTCGAGCGGTACCCTGTTTCTTGAGGGTGGAGACCATTTTTGGAGGATGGCCCCCGAGGAATCCTTTGGCCTCCTTTGGAGTCTGTTCTCGTCCGCCCACACCGCTTTCTCACCTCCACCTTGATTCTTTCCGTGCCATCTTTTTCGATACGAAATAAATTGCATATTTTTCGTCCATTATTCGACTATCACATGGTATTTAGACCGCCAGATTTGACCGACGATTATTAAGCATTTTATTGAACTTTTTATCGACTGAATGACTTGTTACAAACGCTAAAATTTAATGAGCTAATGGGCTAATGAGAAATGCCACCCGTTCTCAAACCTAATTCAAAAGTCGTATTTCCTCGGATTTCCGTAAATAAGTTCATTATAATACCTATTTTGTGCACCCATTATGTGTACATTGTGTACGTATACCTATGTACCCATTAAATTTGTATTATCTCAAATTCACGACTACGATTTCATACGAGTAATTTCAATGAATAATTCCTATGCTTAAAAAGGATATTGCATAATGGAATGAAGGGCCTCAAGATAATATATAAAGCCATTTATTTCAAAGCTCTATCTAATACTTCGGACGTAGATACCCATCTATGGTGTAAAAGCATAATATGAACAATCAATTTTTCTAGTAAATCATTTTACAAAGAAATTTAAGACAAAACTTTTGAGAAGACCGTTATCAACTTATTACTAGAGTTACTTTTTACGGAGATTAAATCTTTCACTCGAAACTTCCAAAGCTTTTTCATATTCAGATACGTTTTAATTCTATATTAAAAGTTTTGGTGGGCTGAGCTGGGAATATTGAAGAGAACAAATGGTTCACAGCTTTTGCTAGATTCCATATTCATGAGAGGTAATAAATATATTATTACTGAGTAAATGGATAGAAAAACTCGATATGGGTCAACTTTAAAGAAAATTATGGGTCTAAAATTGAATTAGATCTAAGATAAAGAAACAGTATCTTCGCGTAAAAGGCATTTTATAAGTAGACATCAATATTTTGCCTTGGGCGATTCAAAATCATTTCAGATCACAAAATGCAAATTTCTTCTATATATTCGAATAGATGTAAACAAGACTGCTGAAGAGGAATGTTTCAGTATTGGTTATTAAATTATTTTTACTCGAAATATGACAGCTAATTACTCCCTTAGGTTCGAACGTAGAACAAGTATAAAGAACTTTTATTAATAAGTAGAATGTTAAAGTAATAAGTAAAATGTAGAACGTTTATTAAATAACATAAATAACATGAATAACGTGTTTCACATTTAGCCTAAAAACTACGCGATAATACCCATCAACAAACTTTTGCCAGTAAGCAATAAAAAAATAATTACAATCGGCAGTTTACGAAATATATTATGAAAAAGGCAGTTTACTTTTTCATAAAAAAATTCTGATATTCACCCTAGGCAGGCTTCCGAATAAAATACAATGCTATCGCACAATTAATACTCCAGGGGAAATTATTGACTCTCAGTTTTTTTATAGGGTAATTATTTAAATGTACTATCGTTGTTGATTGAAGATATTTATAATATCGCAGATGAGTTTTTAATTAGGTCATTTTCATCGTATAAAAATTAATTCATTCGCTTCTGCGTTCACTATTTACTGAGGCAAAATATTTTACTATTGGGATTCATTTTGTTAAATGCAAATATTTGTGATCCGTTTGTAATATTTTAATTTGCAGCATTTGAAATTATATCTAGATTCCTTTACAAAAGTATTTGTTTCAAAATTACTTGTTGATTTATTGCCTCTGAAAATAAACGATTTAAATTTAAATATCGCTATTTCTAGGATGGACCAGATTTTAGATTAATCTGTGAGACAAAAATTTCATGGAGGATTATGATAATATATGCTTTTTAGTTTTATAACGGAATCGAATAATAACCGTTGATAAAATAAGACCGAAATAATTCTGCGTTCTCAACACTTCTTCTTTTTTATAGCATCTAATAATTACGAGCACTGATTTTTCAAATATATTGGAAATTTCATTTGAAATTAAACTTTTTTGGTTGAAGAACGTGTGCGTTACCAATTCCGTTCAAAATATCTTCTTGAGATAATTTACACCGTTATCTACGATCTAAAAGTTTTATGTCGCTAATATAAAATGGGACAAAATCTCGGGAATTCCTATTTCTTAGTAATCCTCCATTCCCGCTTCAGGCAAATGCTGCACCCCAAGCATATAGTTATCTAAAAGGATTCAACATTCCACGTAATAAACAGCATGCTCCACCTGCTTCGAAAATCAATCATCTCCTGAAAAAATGGGGGATATAGTCGCAATTACCATTGAATGAGGGAACAGATGCGCCCTCCCTCACAAGAAGATACCGAGGGTGAAAGAGATTAAAAAAAGGACGCCTTGGGACACACGCGTTCCGAGACACGGAGTTCTTTCCGCTCCGAGTGGAATGAGAAGTGGGAATGTCTGAAGCGGGGATCGCGCAAATAACAATGAAGTTTAAAGGTGGTTCATATGTTTTTTCCGTCCTCCTTGGGGGCTGGATGGGGTGCCCTGCCCCGCCCATCTCTCTCACCTTCCAAAAATTATACCTTGAAGCATTTGCAGCAGAAAGAGGGAGGTGAGAAAAGATTGGGATTCGAAGCGATAAGAGGGAGGAGAAAAAGGTTGCGAGAGGGGAGATATTAACTCTGGAGGCCTTGTTTTAGGTGTTCTGAAAGGAAGGAGTTGCTCCTTAGGGGCGACGAATAAAAACGAGATGGGTATTTAGATTACTTAGGGAAGTAATCGATTACGATCTCGATGAAAAAGGTTGTATCGCTTAATTTTATTCTTTCGTCCGAGAGAATATTTACGATTGTGCCGAGGAAATCCTTTAGGGTTGATTTCTTTTTTATGGCGGCAACCTTTCTACGAGAATACATTTCATTGAGATTTTCTTTTCATTTATCTAATGTTTCGACACATGCAGTAATTAGATTAAATTGCATGTCATTTTGGTAGTAAGCAAATATTTCCGATGAATTACTATTTTGCGGCAACTCTCCTCCGAAGAAAAATCCTACGTTATTTAAAACTGCCTGTTATTTATTTTCATAAACTTCAATTTGTAACCTTAAAATTCCAGTGCCAAACGTTCATTTCTGATTCACAATAATGCCCCAATTCACACCCAGAAATCGACCAATTATTTTCGCTTTTTACTATCGCGTGTCGTTCATGGAGACAATAAGTTTTTAAAACATTTCCTCGCGTCTATGTTCTTTGTACTCTCATTTACTCCTTTACGCTGATTATGGGGCCGGTCTAACTAGAAGGAAATAGCCAAAATATGACATTTTCTACAGTACTGATGATTTTCTTTCATAAGCAATGCAGAGGAGTTTCATCTGGAAATTAAGAAAAAAAGGTTTCCGCTTAACCCTATTTTCTTCTTTCATTTAAAAGTGACGATGAAACATAACTAAAGCTTCATCCAGCGGTTAAAAATGTGAAAGAAGAAGCCAAAGAAGGAACCGTGGCATATGCCAAGTATCTTAATGCGGGTATTTGCACACTAAAATAATAGTAGCGAGGGTAAAAGGAAACCAGAAATAATAGGGTGAGGTTGCATGATTGATATGGATAAGAAGATTCATCAGCCGCAAGGTTAAATCTGCTTGCTTGCTTTACCACTCCTGGTTCATTCCGTTTCTTTCAACTGAAGGTGGCGAGAAAGATGTTGATAGAGGTCTCTGTAAAGAAACGAAGAGAGGAGGGGGAGGTAGGGAGAGCGAGGTTTAGAATACTGTGGAAATGAGGGGATTTATTGAGAGTCGAATGAGGAAATGGAAGGAGAAGTCTCGAGAAAGAGGAATATTAGCGGCTAATGGGGCTAGATGCTGAAAGGGAGGATGGAAGGTCTTGCTTTGGAGATGGATGGGCTACCGGGAGAAGAAGTACACGAGGGGAAAGAGGGAAATTCCTCAGGAGAGCGGAAAGGCAGAATATGGGCGTTTGAAAAGTGTGAATTAGAGAATGTACTTTCGAGTGCTATTAGAAAAGTCAGCTTTCAATAATTATTATATTATCCACAATTAAACTGTGTGTGTGCGTAAACTGGTAAATTACAATCACCATCTTGTGATGCTATTTCGATGAAATATTTTTAATCATTCATTTTTAAGTATAAATACATAAAAAGACTGTTAAGTTTTAATCACCATTGATATCATATTTTTACAGAGGAAGTTTTCAGTATCCTTGAATGGTTTTTACATTTTAATAATTGTCATTTCCGCGAAATACGTCTGAAAACCAAACTCTGCAGTTGTCAACTAGAATCCAATTTTTGAAATTCGGCTCCCCAAGGCTGGCGAATTTAACTGTGAATTCGAAAAGTTCTACCTTGTGAGATAATTTTGCAGTTCAAATTCACTGATATTTTTCCAGATAACTTAATTTCTCTAAAGTTGTTTCTTTTATATGCATGTCATTTTTGTTAACGCACACACAAAATAAAACCCTTGGGTAGAATAACATCTTTTTCGTGCAGCTCAAATTCTAAATGTAGCCAAATTTGGGCACATTGGAAGTGACGCATATTTTCTCATTCAATATCTCAGCTGAACTACTGCACTTATACCGCGAAACATGGAGTGTATGTATTTTCTCCTTATCCTTGTGAGATTCTTTTATCACATTCTAATTTTAATTATGGAGAAGCTTTTCAGCTACAATTCGTCACATTTACCTTAAGGGCATTATTCTTATTCTTATGGAAAATATTGTATACTTTGAACTTCATTCGATCCCTCAATTCATACAGCTTCTGTCATAATCCCATTCTAACTTTCGATTTTGATATTCTCTGGTAAATTGAAGAAGATTGTGATAGCGATCTTCTTAACAAGGATAAAGTATAACAACATAAAATCATCATCAACGGCTATATATTTTGATAAAAATATTTCAAAAATAATCTTACGAAACAAAGGGCAACGAAAAAAGGAGAAGATATTTTCAGTGAAAAATTCGTTTAATTCGAAGCTCGGTGGCTGGAGTTTATTAGCAAGAATAAAATCACTAATACGTAAACAATGAAAATGTAAATATGAGGTTTTCTAAATTGAAATCCCTTACTTTCAATTATTCTTGCTCCAAAATAATTTGAAAATATATAAGAAGAAAATCTTAGAAAGTATTATAGTGAATAATTAAATTGTAGACAGCTGAATGTTGATTTGGGTAAGAAAGTATACAGTGATCGAAGAAGTTTCAGAAGAGAAGGGTATCCGAGGAATATTTGAAGATACCGACAAACGAAAAATCTAAAAGGCCTCGCTGAAGTATGGGAAACTTCGGTCATGAAAGGAGGCATTTGTCTCTTTATCTCAATCCCGCTTCCTCACTCTTTCGCGGAAGAAGACTGATAAAGACACAAAGAAAGGTAAGATAAAAGAAAGGAAGTCAGAGATTGAGCGAGAGAATGAAAATAAAAATAAAAAAGGGCTGTTCGAGAAAGTTTTGGGGAAGAAAGGGTAAAAGAGGGCGAAAAATAAAAGGCGATCCCGTGGAAACAAAAAAAGAGAAGGGAGCGATGGATATGACGACGCGGGGTTGTTTAGTGGCCTCCGTTTAAAAAGAATTTCCAGAATGGAGAGAATTGCAAGGAGGAAGAAAATAAGTTTGAAAGAGACAGGTGGTAGACCCCCTGAAGGTGATGCCTCAAGTTTTTGAGATAAAGAGCAAAAGAAGATGGATGGCTCTATTTTTTTATCCTGGCGAGGGGGTGACAGGTAACGTGGGGAAGGAAAGCGTAGGAGTAAAGGATTTTTCCTTTTTTATATTAGTGGAGACCTTTAGCTATCTGAGCGCCTTCTGCTCTTCAGAATCACGCGGAAAAAGATTGAAGTAGAGAGGAAGGGTGGGTCTTAAATTGACGAGCGCTTTCCGCGAGCAAAACCACCTCCAAGGCACACTCCGTAATCGCATTCATTCGCTCCTTAAGACGTGAGCTATTCTTCAACGCCGTGAATGTTCCGTGTAAAGCGTCGAGAAGTTTAGTCAAAGGGCGAAAAATGGAAGGGTAAAGTGACAAGTTTTGAGGCGTCGACGAAGAGGAGGCGGAAATGAGGACCCGGCTGTGAAAGAGTCGAGTTCATATTTTCGGAAGGGTAAAGTTTATCACACAAATTTAATATGCAACTCGCCTTTTCTTACTTTTTCTTAAAAGCTTGCACATCCAGCTGACACCCGCGAGCTTAATTATCTCTAATCTCGTAAGATATTTTGCCGCGAGTAGGCATATATCACGTCATTCTAACTCTCGTAGTGGTTTTAACTCCGTTATGCTCCAGCCCAAGCGACACACCTCAAAAGTTAATGAGTTAAACGAAGAAATATTTTCTGTGAGTGAAACATTACAAATCTAACTTTGTTCAAATAAAAGAAATGTCATACAAAATATATTATGACCATATATCACTTCATTCACTCTTCTGTATTTCTTTCATTACATTCATCTGTATGGGAATCCAAGTAAAGTATGTTTTGTAAAAACGAGTGATGTATGTACATCGCTTCCCTGCAATACATATTTTTTTTTTTCGTCGCGTTGGAATTCTAAGAGTTCGAAGTTATTACTAACGAAGTAAAATTGCTTGGTTATAGCGGAAATAATACGAAATTGGAGATAAAGATAAACTTAGGGAGTGCACCATTTTTACCAAACGGAGGCATGTTCTTTTGATTACACTGCACGGTGAATTCTGAATAACATCATTCTCTACTCGTATCTCACTCATTACGTAAATTGATATCGCGTCGTTGAAGGATTACACAGCTAAAACGTCGCATTAAAATTTCTCTTCTCGGACATTTTTTGAGCAAAAATCTCTATTCTGTAATCAAAGGACGAAAGTACGTCGTAGCGAAAATAAACTAATTTTAAACGCTCATTTCCTCGGAAAAGGGAAAACTGAATTACCTCATGCGCACAGTATAAACACGTCTCCCGTTGTGACTCGGACGCATTACGAAAACCAACAAGTCTCTAGTTGCATTAAGAAGCGGAAAACACATTCGCGCAAAATTGGCGAGGTCAACAAATAAAAAGCGAGAGATGAGGGACAGCACGCGAAGAGGGAGTGGAAAACCATAGCCGTGACCGCGACAATGGACCGGTCCCCATAGCAATCCTCCACGCAGACGGTTTAGAATGGGGCAGGAAATCGAGGGATGAGGGGAAGAAAGTGAGGGAATAGAGAGAGAAGTTTGGGAAAGGAGAGAGGTAGATATTGCGGAGGGAACGTGGAGCGTCATGGGGGGACCTCTTTTCTTCCTCCCCCATTCCCGCACAAAAATCACACAACTCCCCAAAAGCCCGTCCAAACACACTGTATCTCACCTCCCCCTCATGCTACATACATTACTAACGACGCGCGGTTAATTTTCCGTAAATTAAACTCATTACCAATTACGGGAGCACAATGCGTTTCTAAACTTCTGTCCTTTACTACACTCCCCGAGGGTGTGCCCCTACGTTTTCCATTCCACGCGACCCTTTCCTCCCGATTTTAGGGCCTCCCCCTGTTCGCCAACCCTCAACTGTTCCCTCTCCCTCCGCCATTATAGAGAACAATGTTACTCCCGCTCTGAATTATTGACTTTCTTATCCTCCACCCGCACTCTACCACTACAGGAATCGAGTCCCCGCGGGTACCACTCTCCTCCACATCCCATTCTCTCCACATCACCGTCTTCAACGCCCTCGCTACGCTTCAGACCCTATAACTTTCCCTCCCGTTTTCCTCTACCTTCTCTATTCCAACCCCATTTTCCTCGAGCGTTGTCATCTCTCTCGTATCAAAAAGCACTACGCTCATCTCTCCGTCCGATCCCAAAATCCCTTTCACAACTCAGAAGATATTGTATTCTTTCTTCAGTAACTCTCGCTTAACACCTGTATTCGCACGCCTATTTTCTAAAATTGAGGCTCCTTTGGAAACTACACTTTCTCTGGTATATCTTCCTTTTAGTTTGGTGTCTCAGTACACTGAGTTCTTGTTGCTTATCATCTTCACGTTCACCAATATTTACTCATCATCCCTCACTAAGCATCATTATTTTTTATGATAATGGGCGGATTCCAAAACTTTCGCTCATGTATGTCATACAATTCGCAAATCCTTATTTTCCTTACACTTTTATTATTAAAATCTACATATAATATTTTAATAGTAATAACTTACAATTTATTCCCTTTTCAATTTAATAGGCAGACAATTCAGCCATTCATTCTCTTTATCGCCCCGTCATTTGGAATTCAGAAAAATCACGGCTCTTCTCCGAACGGTCCATTTTCAGACATTCTTTACGATGTGTTGAGAATCTGCTAGAGTAGAATACGTTAACCGAACAAAACTTATGGTCAAAAGCCCGATATAGTTTTTTCTAAAATTTTTATAAATAAATTATAAGTAAATTCAAAAATATTTGTTCATAGATAAATGTTCTCAATATTTTTGATTTATATAATCATTACAAATCGTTAAATTAAAAATGTACACTTTTCGCAGATACTTATTCCATAGAGTTCCGTATTATTATCCAAAATAAAACACTGAGGATTATTAATCAATCTTGCTGATGCAGGAATTCATAAATGCAACACATTAATCAAATATAACGTATGGTAAATTTTAACGATAACACATATGAAGGTTTACTAAAATCCGCAAAAATTCCAAATCTCATCTGATGGATATTCTTTGTAATAAAACTCCATCTGTTACAAATTCATCCAGATAAAAAGATTCAGAGCGGTATTGTACCATTGATAGAATCACTTGAAATGGGGAAAAATGATCCGAGAGCCATTTCCTCTTTTTAAAAGTAATCTGAGATACAAAAAAGAGAGCAATGAAAAATTGCTGTTTAAAATCTAACTTTTTTATCCTTTATTGGGAAGGCGCTATGTGCGCACGTCGTTATTTGACAAATCGACTAAAAATTGATCTTTTTCCGATTGAGAGCGGTGGGTAATGCATCGAGAAGAAAAATGAACAGCGGCCTCGCTAAATGAACCCATTTGCATGCTCGCCAGATAAAACGAAAGGGATGAGCGACGTAGAGACGTAGTGTAATCATCAATCACAACTAAATAATTTCCGCTTTCCCGCGATAGAGGGGGTCGCAATAAATTTAAAGAGGAAAAAAGGAACGAAATTTCCCATCACTTAAGCTTTTAATTTTTTCCGCGCGAAAGGGTTTTGTAGAAGGGGATGAAAAAGGAATCCACTTAATCTTCTTCTCCCATTCTTGCTCGATCATCTGGATCGAAACAATCATATCAAAATTACGCTTAATCCATCAACAGGACCTGCTCAAAGGGAGGAGGAGAGAAGTTACAACGCCGGAAACATTCCCTTTTTATGTGTTCCGCGCAATCGCTGAAATCCAAATGCGAAACCATTGACGCCGAATATTTCACAGAAATGAGCGAGGAGAAACTTTCTTTTCTTAGACTTAGCGTCTTCTTTCAATTTCCTCTCTCGCCCACTCGAAAATCGTCGAGAGGGTGCTGGAAGAAAAAAATCTCTATCATCTTCTCAGTCGATGGAAATGAAAAACAAAATTTCTTGAATTCCGTGAACGAGGGAAAGAGGAATGATTGGAAGAACTCCCATAAGTAGCCTAACAAGAAACCTGCTTCAGAAATAAGGATTTGGGAGGAGCAGAGAAGGTGGTCGTCTATGGCGATAATTGATTGACATTCACTTTGAAATTTCCACGTCTACAGGTCCAGTTGCCCCTTCCCATTGACTCGACAGTTATAAATACAAAACTACAGTAAAGTGACGAAATAGAAGACTAAATATAAGCTAGTGTGTGTATATCCTGAAAATTTGCGCTTTTACTATTAGAAAATTAAATCATTCCAGAATTTGGGCAGATGATACCATGCTTTTCACTTTCATGGTACACCCATTTATCACCTTCAGTTTGGAGCTCACTAAACCGAGCCTTGTTAATTCTAGTATAAATTCAAATTCAACAAAACACCGACTGCGGAGTAAGTACTGTTCAGAAAGTCAATATCACCTTCGGGCGGTCATGCAGTCTCTGCTGGGTCAGACTCTCTTTCATTTCTCTTTCGAATTAAACTCGCTAATAATAGGAACGCTCATGACCCCATCTATAATTTTGAATAACAGGGCTTTCCCTATGCATTGGCGGATTGGGATGACACCCTTTGGCATGTTTATAGTTTCCATCTTACTTATAATGTGCTTCTTTACCGGATAATTATACGGTTGAAACAAGCAAATTGGAAATTATTTTCTTCTAAAAGCACTGCCCAAAACGTTCAACGCGTGATCATCTTCACTCCAGTCACCCTTAAGGAGTCGCTTCATTGTACAGTTGAAGTATGATACAGAAATGGCTAATCTTCCTTTGATAGATTTCTAGCTCAATTCATGGCTCTGTCTGATACGTAGAACAAGCAAACAATCGACATGCTCACGAGCTTGGGGGGCTCAAAGTTTGTTTTCTTAGTATTGAAAAACGCATATCGAATTGCATAGTATAGCTTCATAAGGGTACCTGACGAACTTGTGCCGCTCCTGAAAAGAGCTATGACACCAATCAACAGAGAATATGAAGAAGAAGAACATGAAAGATTGAGGTACCTTGAAAGAAGTCTTCCTGGAAGATCTCCCGGAAATCTTGATTCGTGCACTGCCATTCACACTCATTTAACTTCACACTCCTTCACTTATCATTGAATATAGCACACAATTCCACTGAATGACTTCACTACTTTACTGGCTTTCGGAATCTCATAGCACTGAAATCACAGAAGTTCTGGGTGAATCAAAGGGGTAAGAACATTGAACATTCTCATTGAAGCAAGTCAATGAGTGCAAATTCTGGGCTGTAGGCGAACACAGTAGCTGTGAACGAAAATTTAAAAAGGAATCAGTGAAAATTATTTTTCAGCGAGAATTATTACCTTAGATCTAAAAAACGCAATAACAGAAGATAGGAAGTGCCTAATATGAAAGAGCACTCCTGAAAAAACAAAGAATTCGCACGAATTCACGACTGCTAATGGAATCTAACGAAAAGTCACACGAGCTATATATGAATATTGAATAGTGAATTGTTAAAATCTGCATTGAGCTCAATATATCGTTATAAGAGTTGTTCTGAAATGCATAAGTGCATTTTCGTAACATATTCCATTTGCACAAAGGTAGGATTAAACAGATGTTGTCTAACACACGCAAGAAACAAGATTCACTCAACCGAAACTAAACAGCGGGATAGAAACGGAAGTGCGAGGAATACGTAATTATTTCTCTTTCACGCGATTCACTCGGAATTATTTATTACTCTGGAGCAGCTGAAGTAATAAATAATTTCGAGTGAATCGAAAACCATCCTAAATTACCCGAAAGTGGCATGGCTCTGTTGCACGAATCTATTTTAAGGAGAAGGTTATCTACTATATGACAATCAATTGGTTCTGAATTATTTGAAAATTTGAAAAAATAATAGCTATGTTATAAAATATATTTGTCTTTCTAATATCGTCTTGAATTTACACCAGTAGCAACACTAGCCTTTATGGCATTTAAATCCTGTATCATTTATGAGTATGATAATATAGTAATCCTTTTAAAATAAACGTAAATGCAAAAATAAAAATGCATTTTAAATAAAACATGAAGGAATGAATTATACAAAGGCTCAACTTGGGATAAATTCATGAATTTAATAATAAAAAAGAAATAATACAAATAATACAAGAAATAATTCTGCGACCCAGGTTTCGCTTTACTATGAGCTTTTAAGGCATGGAAATATGCTGAAGAATTCACTGCTTTGTTTCGGTAAGTTGCATATTGCTTCAGGGTAGAATTTCAAAAATTGAAAGTAGCGGTGTAAGCGATTAGTAAAAACAAAGTTGAACATAATTTCCAATCATTACCGTGTAAATTCAAAATATTGAGTCCCCGATAAGAGAAATTCTGTAGGAATTCTAAAAGAAGGGCAGGTAGGGGTTGTAGTAAACATTTTCTCATCTACAGAAAAAACTTGAACAGAGAAACTTCCAGAGTTAACTTCCAAAACGAGTTATTCGGACCCTGAACACCTGTGTTTTCCAACCTTTAGTCTTCCTCGGCACACTTTTTTACCTGTTTGACGCACTTTGACTGAAGCTTCGCGGCACTCTAAGCCACACGTTTTCATGAGCTTCTTCCCTTGTTTTAAATTCAGAAAGAAAACGTAAGTAAGGAATCAAATGAAGTAGAACTTTCATTAGCGACTCTCATGCAACTATAAGATATCTGACAGAATTAAATGTACGCATGATAAAAATATTGTAATGTTTTATCAATAGCACTAGCTAGGTGGTATCATATGACAATCAAGGAAGCTGACTAAATAAATATATATATTCAACACCACAAAACTTGTTAACACACATATGACCCGGGTTTCGATGCATGGCATTATCATCAGGAGATCAGATATGATGGTCGTCAGATCAAATACATCAAAATCCGGGTCGTATGTGTGTTAAAAAGTTTTTGTGGTTTTGAAATGTTTATCATCGTCGGAGATACCACGACACGCCAAGAGCTTATCCTCGGCACACCAGTTGGGTAGCACTAACTGCAGGGAGTCGTTTTGAAGGATTTACTTTGAAAAAGCAGTTCCTTCCAAGTCGGATTCCCAGAAACCTCATAATCGTTGTACATTATACGCGAAATTCGACTTTTTCGCACAAACGTACCACTAGCTACAAGAGCGGAACTTATTCAGATCCTGAGGAAAGATGAGAGATCCGCCAGGGGGAAGAGAGATGGCGGTGGAACCGAAAGTGTAATATCTCACGAAGAGTCAGGAAAGAAGGAGAGAGTGTAGATTTCTTCGGATGGGAAAGTGGAAATAAGGACGTATCGAACTCAAGGGCAAGAAACGTGGGAGGAAGCAAAAATAGGAGGAATTATGAGAGGGGGTGAGGTACGGAAACGATGGAAAGAGGGAGGAAATGAAGTAAGAAAGAAAACGAGACGGATGGGGACCTTATGGGGGACAAGGAGGAATAAGGGTGGGAGTGAAAGGAAGGAATGGAAAAATATTTGCATGAAAATAAGTTTGTGAGGCGAGGCGTAACCACCCTCCGCTGCATCCATTATTCATTTTTGGCGCGTGAGGGGAAAAACAGTTAAAAATCAAAAGAGCGGTGCCAACCGTCTCCTTTTCTTATACTTCTCTGGCATTTACCACCCAATCTCCCCATTTTCCCCTCCTCTTAGCCTATCACTTTCCCTTTATATTCGCTCTCCATCTTTTTCACCCCTCTTACTTCGCACCGATCTCCTCACTGAATTTCACTCCAGTTATTTCTATACCAACCTCAAAAACTGTCCTTCTTTGCGTTCAATCCCCCTAAGTTTTTCTCCTCCATCTCTCCCTCGATCCTGTTGATCAAATTCCGCCAGGCCAAAAAAAAGAATAAATTATTTCCTTAGCTTGCGAGGATTCAAGTCTTTACGGCTCCTAAAAATAAAACTTTAGCTAGAAGACACGCTTGAACGGCAGCGGATTGCTTTTGCCATTCAAAATCTAACTTCGCCTTTTTTATTTGACGCTATGTTTCCGCTTACTCGCCATGAGCTATATATTTTTTTGAGATTTTTAATAGATAAATCCTTGTTGAATTTAAAGAAAGAGAGTTGTTCTTTTCGAGTTAGCTCCTTCAAAATCTGTTTGAATGGCTTTGAAACATCGTTTCTACACACACCTTCTTGAGCATGAATCGTGTATGAAGCATCTTTCAGACAGACATATATAGCTTTACAATCATTTTTGAATATTTAAAATCTCTAGATTTTACGAGAAAAGTGTATCTTTCAATGTTTTCTATGGAATCCTCCATGGTGCTTATGCATGTGCATCATAGAAGTTGTAGATATTGTATGTAGTGAGATGAGGTTTTAGGATTTAACCCCTAACAAAAATAATTAGAAAAATGTATACCCTCATTTTACTATCGCAGGGTTTTCTCTTATGTTTATTTTACTTTTTACAATGCCTACAAATTTCATGCTTTTGCAATCGGACCGTAGTTTCTTTTGAAGCAATGAGAGTAATAGCATACCGAACTTTGTTCTTGGTATTTGTGGAATCCTTCTTCGGCGGTTCACAATTATGGAAGGTCTCTAACAGAACATAACTCACGTATTCATGTGTATGAAAGTAACCAGTAAGATATTATCATATGGTAGCACAGAGTTGTTAATAAAATTCTGAATAATATCATGGGATATTTCTACTGAAAATTAAGTAAGCCGATACGCTATTTGCATGTTTCATGGTAAATATCAAGCAATACTTATATCAAGTATCAAGTAGTAATACAAATATCAAGTATCAAGAAATACTTGCAGCATGCCCGTTGGGGGCTCCCATAGAGCAAGGCCGCTCTTGGTCCCTACGAAATCTAATATTGCATGAGTACATCGATGATTAAGGAAATCTAGCATTTCTGTTACCATATAAGTTTACTTAGTAAAATAGCGTATCATGTTGAAGAATGACTAACTAAGCGAATAAATAACTTGCTAGATGGGGAAGAATACGAAATTACGCGGAATTTGCCTCTGTCATAACCAATTCTTCTAGGTATGTAATACTTCACACCAGATATCAATATTTAATATGTAATATCTAACTTTACCATTGGTTCAGATTCTAAATATTTATAGCCATCGCACATTACGATGGCATTTCGAAAAGATCCACTTTTCTTAGTTTAAGAATCACAATATTTACGTATTGTACATCCACAATACTTACATATTGTACTTCAAATTACATACAATAAACTGATACATTAAGTAACACTAATAGCGTAAATTACGAGGAAAGTATCTCATTTTTAACACTTAAAAGTCATTCAATTTTAACATAAATTGTGATTATAATGCATGTTCAGAGGTAATGAATACACATTTAGGCAGCGAGGAAAGTATGAAGGAGGATGTAATATACATAAATGTCAACAACGGCGAAGGAAAGTATGCTAATAAACCATTCAAGTAAACGACACATACATCTACGTTGAAATAGGTTCAGTCACCCTCGTTCCTTTAGTTATTCAATAATCATTTGTCATATCATGAGATTTTAGCTTACAATAAAAAATAGAATAAAAAAATCCTTTCAAAAATATTAATTTTGAAAATAAACATGGATATGATAACTTTTTACGGAATATTAATCAAATTTTCTGCATCTCCCTTTGTTTACATACCATATTTCATATTCTAGAATCAATAATTCTTCGTCTATAAAGTAGTTCTTCGTTATTGCTATTTGATGTGTCAACATATACATTTTTTTCTGTAGTTGTTGCTTTAATAAGCTATCTTTCATTTCATTATAAAACTTCTAAAACAGTTATCGATTACAAATATTCTTTAAATGGCAGCTGCGAGGTTCACCATAAATTACAAAAGACTTTAAAGGTAATTGATTTGTCAATTCCTTTTAATTGATGATTCATTTAAGAGTTTTGCATTTTTCGTAATACATTGAGTTAATACTTTAATTTATTACCTTTATTACATTATTTCAAGATTTATCACTTCCTTACCCATTGCACATTGTTAACTAGTTCACCTTTTCGTAACTATATATTACCTCTTTTGCTTTCAAGAAAACCCTTAATTTTGTGCATTTGTCCTCTCTAAAACGCTATATGATTAATAAATTCACATATAATACTTAATATGATAATATGGTAATACTTGAAAGCGTGAAGGCATCTTTGGAAAAGGTAGACTGTGATCTTTTGAATACTTCATTGCGTCGTTTTTTAAAAATCACTCTGCAACTTTTTCAAAATTTATTAGTTACTTTTAACGCCTAGCTTCAGAATTCGACTTTCAATGTAGATTATTCTGATATCAAATAAATATAATACGCGATAAATAAAAATTATGCAGATTAAAGGTATTTCTACGTACACTGATGTATTTGCTTGATTAGCAATTGGTAAACACCTTGAGTTAGTCGGATATATAAACCTTACTATTAAAGTGACACTAACATCTCTTGTTATTACATTATTGTAAGATACGTTTTGCTACAATTTTAATTACCTAAGCTACAATTTTAATTACCTAATTACTAATCCAATATCGTAAGTATAAAATACATACGAAAAACGTCAAAAATAGATGGTCAAAATTTGCACAATTATAATATTAGAATCTTAAAATGAGAAATATCTTTTATTTGAGCGAAGTTTAATTTTGATGATATTCTCCTGTCAAGGATTAAATCTATCCCTTTCTTGATATATTAAAATTTCACCAAAGGTTTTATCTAGGATTAAGAAATTTAATATCTTTATTCGTTGGGCGTTGAATGCTCTCTCATTTAAATGGGAAACGGCGGGATCTGATTCTCAAGTGAATTTTTAAAAACTCCTACAATACACCGTTCCTTTAGGTATTGAATGCTGGGAAAAAAATGCTATATATATATTCATTGAAGTTTTATAAATTTCTCTCACTGTCTTATACCCTTGAAAGTAATACTGTATCAGCTTCGTTAGCTAGCAACAGTGAAGACAGACACAAATTTTCAGATTCTCGCGCTAATAGTTGCACAAAAGAAACAAAATTCAAAACGTACGTGATTCATACTTTGCTCTCCTGAGCGTTTGAAAAGGTTTCTAGCTGATAGCTATTTAAACACATAATTCTTGAAATGCATAAAAGTTCAGTAATTTAAAGTAACTAGATTCCTTAGAAAATTAAACTTTGCATCATTAGAATGATGAATAGGCGGTGAGGCTATTTCCCCGACGATGCTGCTTTGAGAATTTACTGCTCACTATCCTCAGTGATCTTGGGGAAGCCACGAAGGTGAGTGTAACGCTTTACTGCCCATAATGAGATCTCCCGGTGGTGGGTGTTTTAATAAGCACGGATTCAAGGTGTTTCAAGATGGAATGATGGTTATGAAGGGTAGAAGTTGCCGAGTGGGCAACCAGTTTGTCTGAGCACAGGGTGGAAACGAGGTGTTAATATGATGCCTTCGGGTGGGAAGTTTAAGCGCTCATATCTCAAACATTCAACGACTCAGTCTCATTAATATTACGCTGTTTTCTCCTGGCAGCTACAAAATAAAAGCAACGCGTTTTATTTTAATGTGGGATGCATGATGATATGCAATAAGAGATTTTATAAGAAACATCATTCGATTTGAATTATGCCGGATAGTCTATCTTTAAATATAAACGAAATTGAACATACGGTGTGAGGGAGAGGACATTGATGAAAGATAACGTGAATCTCCTCTTGTTTGACATAAAATACAATATATACTTCATTCTAGTAGAGCGTAATACATTAGAATCATGACAGAAAGTAGACATCTTCCAACTAATATAGTGAAACTTAAAGATTTCGAGTTGTAAGTCGACATAATTTATTAAATACCCCAATTATATGTAAGAATGATGAACATAAATTACCATAGATCTAAAATAAAACTTTCTTCGATTTAAAGTTGCCAATGAAGTAGGATCAAGTCAAAAATTAGATCAAAGAATTTCCTCATCTAACAAATTCTTCTTTATAAAAAGTACGATCTCCAATATCCTTATCATGTTTTCCAGAAAACGAAGAAATTGCGACCAAAAAATGCAAAGTTTTAAATTCCATGTAATTAGAGCACGGGACGGGTATATTTTGGGAAAAATGCGGAGTAAGGGATATCAAAAGGCACCTATTTCCACCGAAAAATCCTCGCTTCCTTACTTTTTAAATTTTCTTTCTTTTTTAACGTTTATTACAACAATTTTGGAAATAATTTCCGAACCCTTTTCCCTTCATCTCCTTCTCTCTCCGATCTTCCGCTCTGATCAAGCGCAACCGAAGCGATCTCTGGGAACAGATTAGACACGTTCGCTTAGGCAGGGGAAGGACGATAATGGAAGAACCTCATTATAGGGCCTCGCCCATTGGAATCCGTGAGAGAGAGAGAAAAAGAGAAGGAGAAGCGAGTAATTACGGAAAACCAATGCAAATATGACGCCTTCTCCTAATACCCCATCATCTATAACTCCTTCTTCCATGTCTCTCCTATCTCATTCCCGAAAAGGATTCCTCCATTTTCTTCCCACGCTCCTAGAACTTCATATAGACTGAGATACTTTCATCGCCTAGTCGGGCCACAAAGATACTTTTTGTTGAATGAAATGAATGAAAACTTCTACGCCAAATAATTCAATATATATACGATCTTCGTGGTAAAATAATAATATCTATAACACAAAGGAAAGGCTTTGGTGATATCTCTATTTAAAATTCAAAGCCGTTAACGCCATACACCGTGAATGTAAAAATAAAAAATTGGTTTTAACGAAAAATACGAAATTTAAATTAAAGCTCGAGTACTATAGCCTCTTTCTATCTTTCTACTATGGAGCATTGAATGCTGAGAACGAATATCAAACAATAAACTACCCTCACAAATACGTTTTGTTTGGAAAATAATAAACTAATCTATAATAGAAATGTTTTTCATGGTCAAATTTTGCAATAGACAGCTTTTGTAACGTATATCTGGAGAGTCAAACAGACAATTCCCTATCATTAGTTTCACTAATTTAAATTAATTTTCGTTCGATTAAAATAATAATGAAAAACATTAACTACATAATTTTATCCTCACGTCAAAGAAGTATATTAAACTAAAGTCAAAATCAAAGCACGTTAATAATGTTCACAGAAAATCTCCTACTCTACCCATTCATTATAAAAGCCATTTTGATGGTCACCTTATATTGGTAAATGCCCTTAAAACACTCTTACGGTCGTTTTCCAGCAATATATTTTTTTCTTCGTTAATCTCAAGTTGAAAAGAATTTCAGTCATAAAATACTATTCTATTGTTTTTTATTGATCCTCACAAGTATTTAATGATGGATGATATACCAGTTACGAGGAAAAGAGGCCTACATGGGTCTAACCTCGCCAATAAACCTCGGTATATCTATCTGTCTATTGAACATACTTGAGCACTGCTAAAGTGCCCTACAAAAAAATAAACCCCAGGATTTTAGGTTTTTCAAATGCGTGCAATTTTATAGTAAAACTCGAATGTTGTTGTATGTTTTCACCGAAATCGCTGCTTCATCCTTATTTTAAGAAATTTAACCTCGTTAACTCCTAATAATAACACAATTATTCAGTCATAGCATAAACAAAGCAGATTTCTCTTGATAATAAAATGAAACTGCTAAAACATTTCGAAAATCAACGTGTGCGTGAAAAGCGCTCCAGAAAACATTCATTATTATACGAAATTAAAACTAATATTGTTCTGGCGGAGTATGTAATCATCAATCCTATTCATTTCGTTGAAAATTATTGTGTATGACGTACGTTTCGGAAAGAGTATTTGTTCACATACATGAAGGGATTTCATCAGATAATGCGGTAAAAATTAATTTCCCCTTTTAAAGACCAGTGACCGAAAAGTGGATCAAATTCTCGACATATTTCATTAGAGGTGCTAAACTAATCAGCTGGGCTAAACATACTAAGATAACTGTTCCATATTTCTTTTTTGATAAATCTACGTATATAGTATAAATTTTGGTACCTTTTTATTCAGTAAATCACCTCGAAATTAAGAAATACGCCAATCAATACTTAATAACTGATGATTTCATGTGACTGCAAACTGTACTTGGTAAAGCTTACATAGGTTCTTAGATCAATAACATACATGTATGTAATCTATCATAAACAATCGATTAGCACTACGATGTAAAATACTTGCGCTCCTATGTTTTTATTCTGAAATATCGCAAAATATCTAACTGTTAAATTTTATACATACATAAATAAAATAAAATACAATTTTAAAACTTTATTGCATATGGTAATTATGATATTTATGTACTTATATCGTATCCCATTATTGAATAATTAAACTAACATTTTTCAAAGAAACTACAAGAATTACATTCAGTTCTATATTATTTGTGTACTGAAACTTTCAATGAGAGATTTTTAGGTAATAAAATAAATTAAGTAAGTTTTTATGCGGATGAGTTGACGCTACTCGTAAAAAATTCTCTCTAAAAACTTCCATCATGATAAATGGCTTCTTTATTGTTTTCCCTGAAATGTGTAACATAATAATGATAATGAAATTCGTATTGAAAAAACTAAAAACATGCATTGTTCAATAAGCTAAATGAAAACGATCGTTGTTCTCACTTTCAAACAATGTTTTTCTTAGCTTATTTATTTGCCAAATAACGGTAGAGATAATATTAATTCATTAATAATTATTATTATCAATATTAAGCATATTGATAACATGTTGAATCACGTAAAAAAGATCGGATCTTTCGTTTTCTTATTAGCTTCCTTTGTCAAAAATCTATCACCCACTCTCACATTTGTAAAACTATTTGGACTTCATTAACGTAGCCTTCACATCATGAAAATTTTGTGAAAACTAGGTATTAACCGCAAAAGAAAATGTCAGTGAGTTCTCCTGTTCAAAGCATGAGGGAGACACGTCAAAACTCCCAAGACCATTTACCTGCGAGCGAGTGGAAGTAAGTTCACGTCTTACTCAAGCAACATGCGTGACGTTCGTTTCCCGCAGAAAAAAGAAAACAAAACGCTGGAGATATCCATTTTATCGGACGGCGCGAACCGACCGCGAAGCAGAACCCCTCCTTACTTTATTCCCCTCAAAGGGCGTCCGTCTACTCACCTGAAGGAACCGTCATTGCGATAAAAATGTATCGATTTCTCTGTGTGGATACAGAGACTTATGCTTAGAGTATCACTTGGAAGCCGACAACATTCCTATCGCGTCGCCTTTCTGCACTGCACCACTCCGAAAACCCTCCCTCCGATGTATGGTGCAGGTCTCAAGATCAAGCCACATCAAGGTTGAGCGAGCTGAGGGGGGTTGATTTATTGTCTCTAAGATAAACGAGCGACTCTTGACGATGCGGGGAGAGGAAGGAAAGGAGTTCGAATGGAAAGATAGCAAGAGAATAGGAGAGGGTGAGAGAAATGTTCAAGTCCACTTCCTGTGAAGTTACGCGGCTATGTAAGAGAGGTGTACGTAGCGGGCTTAAAGGAGAGGGTGGAGATAAGCAAGGAGTAAGGGGAGAACATTGGAAACGGAACAAGTGTCTTGCGAGAAATTGTCGCGCGATGGCGTGGGTGGGGAAGAAGATTGATACTTCTCTAGTAAGGAAAGGGGTGGGAGTAATGCGTCTTTTTGTGCCTCGAACGGGACAAATGGTGACAGAAATAGATAAGAACGCGGTATATTTCACCTCAACATTTTCCAGAGCGGAGGTTTAGCGATGGCATCGAGAATTGATTGAAAAAGAGGTTCGTTTTGAAATACAATTCTGGTCTTGTCATATCCGATTCCACGGGCGGAGAGATGACAATTTCACCGAACTGAGTGACAGGATGGTAAAGTGGCTACCATATGTTGAAACGAGGAAAATCGGGTATGAAAGCTCGAATGGGGCACTTTGTTTTTGTGAATCTATATTCCGAGCTATTTTGAGAATAATATTCAAAGATAAAATTTTCAAAGAGACACCAAAAATGTAGGCCAGAAGTCGATACTAACTTATGAACGAAAAATGCACTATAATTTAATTTATGGAAGCTAGATCAATACAATTTATTAACCTTCTTAAGAAAATTATAAAAAATAAATTAGGAAAGGGTTTTGAAGATAAGAACGTAAACTTCGATTCAGGCGCGCACTTAGGTTTTCGACTATATTGGGGAACCAAGAATTGTCGCTAATAATATATTGAGCATATTACAGCTTCAGCTGGCAGACGATTTTATTAATCCTCACGATGAAAATTGAAGTAAAGTTGTATTTTTACTGTACAAAAAGTCTTACAGTAAGCTCGAGGGCGTTCAGAATAATGGTGTAATAGTAGACTCTATGGAGGGGGGAATTGAGACTTCCCAAGTACGTGTCTGCTTCAATCTGAGCATTGCTCAAACGAAGTCTTCCATGAATTCATCAATTATTCAAGCTTATTATGGATTAGTAACATTTTGTAATAGAGACGGAGTAAGTTCCCGAAGAAACGGACAAACCGGGAAAAATTCAGAAGTGTCTCTCTGGAAGTATAATAGTTTTACTATTATCATCTGTCCAGCCTTGTACGTTATATTTCTGGAACTTACTAGAGGATTTGAAAATTCAAAAGAAACTATGGAGTCCTCTAGAATCTAATTAATATTACCATAATCGGCTAATTATACACTTATTTGTCTTTGCTGGAGGAAAGGGAGGAATTTCAAATTCTCATTCCGAATTAAAAGCTGTCATATCCACCCAGTATAAAATTTTGTAAATAAGTTTATACGCTGATTGAGGTGAAAGTAATTTTATCACAAATCATCTATTTACTATTTCTTATATGTCGCTTATTATAGTTATCATCTTGAAATTAGGCCAAATAGTACGAATATTGATATTTGGATTTCTCCTGCGGAGTCCTGATAGCTAATTTAAAATGAAATATGCTTTAAAAACTCACTCATCAGTGTCGAACTATAGTTCATTTTTACTTCTCCTAATCCCATATTTATACTTAATTAATGAAAATGCTCTCATACAGGATTTTATGACAGTACATAAAAAAATCAGCAATGGATCGACAAAAGAAATTATCTTCCTAAGACAGCTTTTTAAGCATTATCAATACACTTGTATTTATAACTTGGAGGATAACATGGAGCCGTTTAAACGCTGCACAATTTACTTAAATTAATAATTACTCAATCTTCACTTACAGTTTGCTCTCTTTTAACGCCCCCTTTTCCATTTCTTAAATAATTTACAGTGAGCAGCATGTCAGTCAACATAGCGTTTCCTCTCATATTTAATCCACTAATATCTGTCCCATAATGAAGCAAGTCGCACGCACCTTCCTAAATTGCCTAAGGGAATAATCTTCATCGTCATTCAGAATTTCACCCATTAAGCGTATTGGCGGCCCTGAAAGCGGAAACAATTTCCTCCAAAAAAATCCTCTCGCGAAAACCCAACAGATATCAGTTTTCGTGCTAACACGCCCAAAACTGGGATGCTTAGACAAATTTGCAGACTGCCACACCACAAAACATCAACCGGAAGAAGAAAAAAGAACGGCGAAACTTCCTGACACGGCGCTGTGAACAAGCCCCCACCCTAATTAACCCGTCATTAACTTGAAACGGAGGCCATGTCGAGTAGGAGGCAGCAGAGTGAGGAATTTGGGATGTGATTAGAAAACGTAGGATGGATCGCTGTTACGGAGTCAAGGGAGTTGGTTGACGTGGAATGGGGAGGCAATGGGTGAAGATATATAAATTACAATTTTCCTTGCGAGAAGAAAACGAGAAGTGAAGGCCTTAGAGAAGAGAATTTCGCACGAGCCGCGTTGTTCGTTAGACGTCGTGTGATTCATGATGCCGGCATCAGCTGGCTTCGAGGCATTAGTCGACGCCAACCCCCCTTTCAGATTATCTGCGAAACCCCTCTTCTATGACCCCACTCCCAATTCAGAAATCCCACCCTTCTCACACCTATTGGAAATTCGCTAACACGCATTCGTGTTTGAAATGCCTGGAACTTTCAACTGTGCTAGAGTAGTTCGTACGAAATTCTATTTCTATTATCTGCGGGAATCATGTTATACACAGAGTCTCTCAAAGTAAATTAAGAGTGTCTTAATTTCTGAAGGATAAAAATCCTGAATTTAAAATTGGTGAATTTCGTAGGTTTCAATTAAATTATTTTGTTCATTATCAATAATTTGAAGAGAATTTTAAATTCTAATAAAAAATTACTACAAAATATTTTTTAAAACGATTCTAAAAAAGAGATTATAGTAATTAATTGATCTTTTTTGGGCAGATCTCAGTAAAAGACGCTCTTCCAGTTCCTTAAAATTAACAAACAGGAACAATTTTGCCTTCAGGATTCAAACCCCGGACCTTAGTGTTGGGTGGCTTGCATTCTATCCCTTTCGCCGCTGTGTCAGGAGCGTAGATAATCTATTGACATAATTAAGCTAAATTTTATGTAAAGTCTTCATCATTTATACACCAATCATCGTCAGGAAATGACAAAATAGCATCTTCCTCTTGTCTCGTATGATAATCCAAGGTGAATTATAACAAGAAAACGTTAAAAGCCTGGTATACTCATTATTCTTGGCTTTAACATTATGTAGATTCGTATCTACTCTTCTTCCAGGTTTTAGAAAAATATGATAATGTTTGCATAGATGCGTCATATTCAGTCTACAATTGTTATAGATATGTTAAACATATGTTATCTGCTCTTATATATATACGTATTCACATGACATATTAAATGAAAAACTTTCCCAGCGCAGATAAATATTCTTGATGATTGCCACATACACTGAACGTTACACAGAACTCATGTTAGATTTTGAATCATCCATTCCCGCCGCATTGATTACCGTCATACACTTTATACACTATCCAATTAACGTCAGAAGACCAATGATTAATAAATCAATAACCTATTACGATAATATAAATCTTCCTCAATGTTCCTCAATGATGACAATCTCTCAATAACTCTTCGGATTAGAAACATTTACTTTCACTATTCCAAATAAAAATTGTGACTGAAAATAGCAAAGAATTCTATGATATTTTTCACATACTTGTAGAAATTTCACCTTTTTATCAAATAAAATTGATTGCTTTATTTGTTTATAATTTTCTAGTCATACAGCGCATTCTTAATTCAAGGACTCCATCCAGTATCCATCCTTTTACTAAAAGAACCGTATTGAAATTCTCAGAATACCGAAATTATTCTCAGAACACTGAGAGCTTATTTAAAGTAAAAGAAACGGAAAAAAAATCAGGCACGTGGTGTTTCCCAAAGATGTCGGATTTACGAAGAACTCTTGCACCTTTCCACCCTTCCACTCCCTTCATTCCCTCAATTCTCGACTGCTTTTCCACCCCAATCGCTCTTCGCACCCCTTAAATTAACACCCCCTCCCCATCTTCTGAATCTCGCACTTTATAATCTAAATTTTAAGTGTGAGAATGTAAATTCCTCCATCCCCTTCTTCTCCTGGGCCACTTGCAAGGGGCGCACAGGGCACTCCTTATTCCTTCCGGCTATGGAATGTTCCGAAAACTGCGGAAGAGGTTTTAGTGAAGAGAGAGAAGGGTGGATGATCGACGCAGGAGAAGGAACCGGCGGGTTATCCGCTTCAAAATGTGACGTGACACTTACTAAAAGCAAACGCAAGAGAATGGATGAGAGAAAGGCTGTCGGCGTACTTCGGATGGGGAAGGGGTTTTAAACTGCGAGTGTGGGTGAGGTATGAGGAAATGGGATGTTATGATGAGAGGGTTGAAGTGCGTACGGGAGGAAAATAAAAGTATATGGCAAGGAGGATGTAGCAGAGTGAGCCAGGATGCTTCGACATCAAGCGAGATACTTTCCTTCTTCCCTCTGCCTCTCTGAAGTACCGCTAGAGGTGTTACCTGCCCGTAGGAAAAAAGGTTTTGGTACTCTAGAGGAGCGGAGATCCAAAGAGGAGGATAATATTCTCGGCATATAATGTCGGTAGGGCTGCGATGAGAGAGATAGCACTGGTGGAAAGTAAAGTAAACCAAAGGTAGAGAAATGGAGTTGGCTTATTGGAAGTGAGACGGAAAGAAAACAGATGTAAAGATAAAGGAAATGCTAGAACAAGAGACGCGTGAAGAAGTAGACTGGGAAGAAGAGAAAGGTATGAAACTCAATCTCTAATTCCTAGGCTGACAAGAAAATCAAATCACATGCGATTATATCAAACATGGAAGAAATTCGAACTAGAAGAATTTTCACTTAAGGAAATCGCAAGCAGATGATCTGATTATAAATGATGCAATAACAATTTAATTTTGAATCATGAAATTTCGATTTCAGATGCTCCGAATCAAAATCGGCATTTTTATGAAATTAGAAGACGAAAGAGAGGTTAAGCTCTCATCTTTGTATTTGATATTTAATATTGCACTTTTAAGTACAATTTCAAGGACGAAATTTCAAATCTTCAGTTCGCACGGTTCCTCTTTCTAGAAATATGTACCTGATAATACTACAAAATATTCTTTAAAAAGAGGCCCGATCTGCTTTTTATCGGCTATCTCTATCGGCTGTGGAATGACGACCTTTTTATCTATACATGCGGAATTACAGGGGGTAACAATTTGATAAAGGAATTTTTTATCTAGGCATTCATAATTTAAATCTGAGCATCAATGTTTAATTCCTGTGTTAATGAAATAAAAAAAGTTGATGGGATTATCATGGAAAATATTTTAATAGCTGAACGAGATACGATTTAGCTATCTTGAGACTAAAATTCATATTATCAAATATAATTATATACATGGAGGAACCCAGGTAAAATTCATTAATCTATTTCTCATTATTTGAATTGTCAATTTTCGTTAATTTATAAACTAAGACCTGTAAAAAATAAGTTAAGCTAGACTGATCTTAGTTAAACAAGCATCAAAGCTTCCTTAAAATTACCTTACCTTGAAACCGGACCCATTTAGTCGATATAAGATGGCACCGCTTTGTAGATAAGTTATTTAGAAGATTTTTCTTGGGCTTGTTCTGTAAAAAATATACAAATAAAATATATATAAGAGTGTTATTAGTATATTCCAGTAAAACTGAACCTGAAATTCAGAGAAATATAGGTATATCTGTTTTTTGACACCGAGGAAATATAAGCAAATGATTGGTTCTCGGAATAAGAGAACAAAAATTTTTGTTGATTAGAATATCAATATTTTGATATTAAATGTTTTTGTCACCAGAGGTAATTTAATGCAAATTTAAGGAAACTATGATAAGTTATTTACTAGTAAAGATTATTTACTGAAGTCATTACACATTTCCCGGAAAAGGCAAAATTAATACCTGACATCATACAAAATTCTGAACAACTCTCTTATGTATTGCGGGTTATAGAAGCATCAGAAATAGATACTAATACGAAAGACAGCATAAAGGAATGAAAAATAAACCGAATGAGAGATCCAATCTTTTTGTGTGACAGTATGGAGTCTTACTTGATATATCTAAAGGTTTTAATTAGTTCTAAGAATATCAAATCTTTTCCAGTCCCAATCTTATCAAAATATTTGGTAGATTCAAAACTAAAAGGAATTTAATCTGAAATTAATGAGGCCAAATTAATGGCCACTTTAAAAATGTACCGGTTTTCTTCAAATAAACGTATTTATCAATTAATGGTACTCTGAAATTTCCATATTTGGTAGTAATACTTAGCATTACGAAAACTCATTAATCTTTTACCCTGTTTCAGCTTATAAGTGGTAAGTTATTTTTCAATCTTTTCCACTGGAAGAATAAAAATCTCTGTTGTTTTCGGGTTAACACGAGCTTTACTTTTCTCCACGCTTTTGCTCTGAATAGTTGAATGAAACTCTTTCTTTGTAAATCCACCTCATCCTGATTATCTAACCATTTATTACAAAAGAAATGGGTGAAAAATTGGAAATTAAGTCCAGGGGAATGGAAAATTCATACTTTACGCATATCCTTTTCCCTGGAAACTCTTACAGGATTCGTCCGGAGATCGCTAGACCACCTCTCACCTATTGCAACCTCCCCGTCCAATTCCCCAGCATGTATTAGCAATGAGACCATCGCAACCGGAGGAAGGTAGAGCGGAGGGAAGTGGTTGTTAGGGGAGGCACCGTGGGGAGGTGAGAGAGGTCAGAGGGCAAGGCCATGTGACAGGGACTGCTCTGGGTCCTCCCGAGCCGCGTTAAACTACCCGCGCAGAGATCGTAACTCTTATCCGAGCGATCGCCCCCATAACCCTACCCTTTACGCCCACCCGTTCTCCTCCCTCATTCTTAATAAAATATTCCTTCCTTTGTCCGTCATGTTACGTTACCGCTTTTCGGATTGGTCCACGCTCAAGCCGACGACATTTTTTGCGCATGTCTTGAATCGCGAAGCTGCGAGTCGTAAAATATTTCGAAAGACTCCGGAGAAACCGGTCACGGGAACTTCCGTCGCTTCATCCTCGATATCTCTGTGCTGAGGAACCGCCGCTAGGCTACCGAAGTGAAGGGGTATATAATGTCAGGAAGGGTTTTTACGTCCTCCGTACGGACTCAGTATGAGCCCATATCAGAACCTCCCGATGGGATATGGTCCCGCACCCCTATTCGTTCCGCTGGTCCCGAGAGAAATGCTGGGGAGAGGGAATGCCGTGGTGGACGGAATGCTTAATCAATTCAACCATGACTACCAACTCAGTCACAAGTTGATGAAAACGCGACGGCTCTGAGCGCACCACGGTGACATAGCGTTACAGTAGGCAATATTATGCAGCGTTTTTTCCGCCCCCCTGCGACGACAATCCATCTGGGTATAATTCATCGTGTCTCGGAGGAATGTGACAAATTTAAGCAAACACGAAATTTCCCCGGTTTCTTTGTAAGGTTGAATGAATACGCTATCATTGACTCTTCATTTCTATTTGAGATTTTTTCTATCATATGAAAAAAAATTTAATCCCGTTAAGCTACCTAAGAGATAGAGAGTAATGTCATTTTTTGAAAGGATCACGTATTAATTTCACAATGCCATTAAATTCTTACAGGACATCGTTATATAAAATTTATTCTTTCATCGTAATGAATATTAAACTCATTTCCTTCACCAGTTTTTGACGAGCTAAGTTTCGGTGAATGCAAGTCTAAAAATTGAGGGCAGTTATAGAAAATTTATTCCACGTACCCTCCAAAAATCAGCAAAGGCTCGAAAATGGCTCCGTAATAATGGAATTTTCTTCAATTAATTGCTAATTACTTGCAACAGCAGGGCGTTCATCCGCCCAAACGACCGCGCGTTCAAACCTCAAATATCGTTAGGAGACGCTCAAACACGGTGATTAATTACCAACCACAAACATGCCAAAAAGTCCAATCTGTAATGTGTCCCGAATTCCGCTACAAAATATTTCTTTCTTGCTACGAGTTTCCTCTCCGTCCCATCTCTCTGAACGCAAATAAGTGAAATTGCATATGAATAAATGAGCCCTTGACAATGAGCCTCCCTATGAATCATTGAGCACTCCCAGAGCGGCAGTTTAAAAACGGACCCCGCTGCAGAGCTATGAGGCATCCGGAATGGAGGCCCAGGGAAACAATTCCTCCCTTTCCACGTACGCGTCTTCCTTTCTCGCGCACATACTATATTCCCTTCTTCCTTTCACCTCCACTCCATCCCTACTCCCTTATACCACACCTTCCTTCCCTCCAAATTCATTCCCTTTTCATTTATCTCCCTTCTTCTTCATCTATCCCTCTCATTCTAGAACTCGCCATTTCCCCTCCTTTCTTCTTTCCTTTTCCTAAACGAGATCTCTTCCACGTTGCATCGTCAACTCAGGAAACCCTCGTCCCTGGCTTTATTTCATTTCCGAGCGGCATAACTGGACTGGGAAAGTAAATTAGGGGTGGAAGAGTATGACATTGGAAGGGTTCCCTTATGTTTATATATCTGTCCGTAACTGCGGGGGCGGGTAGTTAAATTCCGCAGCATCTATTCCAATGAGTATTATCTCCCTCCTCTTCCCCCATCTCTCCTTTATCCCGTCCCCCGATCTATCCCTTCCTTCAGTTGACGTGCACGCGTTTCTACTCGCGCTATTTCTCTTGTGCACGTGGAGATACTTTTGCAATATGGACGGGGTCATTTCCCACGTGTTTGCTGGACACGAGTCTATGCGCAGGGAGTCTCCATTTTGCATTGCATCGCAACACATGTCTATCTAGTTTTCTCCAGAGACTATAAAGTGGCGTAGTATTGTTTACGTGTCTGAGGAAACAGTGTGTTTTACAGTCTGAGGTTCGCTTCTTTTCTGTATTCTAATGCGCACCCACGGTCCTACTCGATTCCGGAAATTTATGATTAACTTTGCTAAGGGTTTAGATAAAATTTCTGCGCTATGAATGAACTTGACACAGTATAAGTATTTTATGAGCAAAATTGAAATAAATGCTCGTCGAAATTTCTGTTTCAAAGAAAACTTGTAGCAAAGCAAATGATGCAAGCAGTGGGGTTTCCATTGTACATTTATTTACATTGTAATCTGTCCAAAGACGCTAATTTCAGTGAAGTTAGGAGGCTTTCAGATGCACTGAAAGCCAAAAACATTTATAACTAAAGTTGTTTCTTCGATTTAAAATTCAATGACTTTATTTCATTAATTCCTTGGTATAAAACCAATCTACTTCGATTGGCAAGACTGAATAACATATGAATAGCATGAATAGAAGAATGGATACATTATAAAGAAGATATGATCAGAATTTTTAAAAATTGTGTGACCAAAAGGGTTGTGAGAATAAAGAAATGAGAATATTCCGAGTAACGTTAATAACAATAACTTTATCAGAAACGGAGTCATGAAATGCGTACCGAACAGAAAATTTTTCATCCTTTACTACAATTAATCAATGTATTTAATCAGAAATCAATTTCATGAAATATAAATTAAACATGATATTTCTGGTCAAATAAGCTTCATATTATTAAAGTAAATTGAGAATATAATCCTGATTTCCGCATGTTACTCTTTCAAATCGAAATGCTTTTATTTAAGGAAGGATTACTAAAGCTTTTCCTTTTATAAAAACAACTAAATTGAGTAATTAATAATTTCATTAGAGAATAAAATGCAATTCTGTTAAAATCGCATTCTACGTAGTTTTCTTCCTACTTTTGATTTAAGCAAAACGGACAGCGAGCGTAATTACTGGGCCGGAATAAAAAAGAAAACGAATAAAACGGCTTTGTGAAGAAGATTGCTTAGGGCACTAAGGAAAGTACCCACGCAGCATCACAAGTTTACCTCCTCTAAAGTGTTAAGAGGAGCATTTAGTGACGCATCATTATAGACCTCCATTTTAGGGAGAGTAGCGCTAAGGAAATAGGGCGCCACATGTAATTCTCTATCTCACTGCGCCACCCAATGGAAGGAGATTAAAGGAGAGGACGTTCGGCGTCCGTGAGAAATTGGAGAGGAAGGATACGGAGCCTAAACAGAAGAAAAGCCCCAGCGAAAATTACTACATAAAAATGCGTGGTATATCTAGGTGATGGCTTTCTAACTAAAACTTAGACATACAATTTGTAATAGATAATTATTATTAAGATTCTATCCCCCATTTGTTGAAAACGCCGTGATAGTCATAATGTAAGCCGACTAGCAGATGGCATTAGCTATTTTGGAAAGGATAGTGCCCTCAAAAACTCATCCATAAGAGTGTGCACTATATTAATAACATAAAACTCCTTAAGTATAGGAATTTGACTGATTTTTTACATAAATGTATTTCCATTCAAAAAGTTAAAATAATTCTAACCAGTTCCACCGCTATAACTGCTTCCGGAAGGTTCAACATTATTTAGGGGAATATGGCTTCCCCTCCTAATCATCAACTGATCTATATCAATGTAATATTTTACCAAAAAGTATTCTGATCGATGTTTTTATAACATTCAATAAAATATAGATTGAGATATAAAAAAGTCAATTGAAAAGCTGGATCTGAGACACGAGCAAAATGAAAAAGGGGATCAAGACCCATCATGACTACATTTTATCTATAACACTGAGAAAAATTTTGTCAATATGGTAAGTATGTATACATTTTTGCATAAAATTGAATTTGAATATAATGTAAAGTCGATATAAAATTTCATTTTCGGAAGAAAATATAAAAAATTAAAATAAAAAAATAACGAATAATTTTATATCGTACTTAAAAGCCTCTTTAGAGTGAATCTCTGCGATTATGAAGATAAAAATCCATTCGTGCACTTCTTATGAGCGGAAAAAGACGCGTTCCCCGCCGCACTCGGAAAAGAAAATGGTAATTTCCCCGCAGGATATCGGTAATGGGGTGCTAAAGGGAAAATGGAACAAGAAACGGGAGTGAGTGGTGAATGCGGTAATGCAAGGGGCGGCGCTGAGAGATTTGAAGTGTGCATAGGGTCCGAAGGAAAAGGACTGTCCTAAAGGCACAAAGTGGTCGGTAGGCGGCAACGCGTCTGCGGCAGCTGTGTGCATCAGACGGTGTCGAGGTTGACCGGAGAAAGCAGAATGCGATGATGATGAATAAGCGCGGACGAGATCCAGATGAAGAGAAGGCGTGTGGGCGTGAAATAGGAAGATACGAAAAACACCTTCAATTCCCTTTAGCGGCGGACTAGCTCATTTGTTTCATCAAAATTCGTCTAAATCATCGCAACTGGGGTGGGCTCGAATGGTGGCTTTGCTAGAAACCCATTTATCCATTCATGAAAATGCCTGTAAAAAGTTTTCATACCAAGATAAGTTCCTACGTTCTAGCGGTACTTCCAGGCTGCAATTGAATTACCTCACAATAACCCAAATCATCTATCTACTCGATGAAATGGCGACGCCGACTTCATTGACTCTAGAGTAATTTTCCAGAGAGCATTTATCATTCAACTCATTGCTCAATTGTCGAATGTTCTATTTCCTATCGATGGTAACCCCATTTCCAGAAGTTAGAGCAGCTCCCGTAGGGGAAGATCTATAGTTAAAACTTCCTACGATTTTACGTTTAATATAAATTACATATCCTGGAAGAATGTAAAATAAATTATATCTTCCATTCTAACTCAAGCAATCTGACGAAAATATATATTTATGGGAAGTCTCGAACGATAGATCAGAGTTAAAACGAGTAATTTGATTCGAACTGAATAAAAGTTATTACAGAGAGTACAGAAAGCTTTCGACAGCTGCACACATACCGGACAATGGATTGCAAATACTGATAATGGACTGAAACGTTAAGATTATCGATTTTTCAAGACCTATTAACAACTATTAGAAAAGATGTTTTAATATAAAGTAAGAAAAAGTAAAAAGTAAGGCAAAATAAGAGAATACAAAATAAGACTGAAAATTTTAATAGAGCATTAATATTAAAGAATTTCTAGATATAGTTCACACTTTCACGAACAGAAGTCCCAGGTAACATAATTAAGTGGTTAGCTTTTTCGCCTATGATAAAAACGGTTCTGGGCTCGATTCCCATATGTCTGATACGACCTCAGCTATCAAAGCACCTTAAGAAATATTAATGATACTGACACTAAAAATACCACTACTACACAGTCATGCATCAGATTTGTTTAATTTGAATGTATTTTCGTACAGTTCCCAATTAACAACCAGATTTAAAAGTGTGAAATTAAAAGTATAAAATATAATTATTCCTATATTTGTGGCCAAAAATACCTTTACTTTCACGAATCCTAAATAAGAACCAAGCTTTCTTACAAAATAATGATAACAGCTCACAATTATACAAATCAAAACACACGGAAAATAGCTTGGTAATAAGCTGCAACGGAAAATACCTTCCGACAGATGGCGTTAGTAAGCCGCATTTCCATCGAATGGCTCAAAAATTCCCGTTTTGAGGCAACGACAAGGAAATCCAACTCATTTTGCCGTCAGTCCGAAGCAAAACAACGACATTGGAGTTTTGTGTGTGGACGCATGTGGTTTGAGTAACGCGTCAAAAAGCTCGACCGCATAAAATAATGAGTGAGGAGAGAAGGGAATGATTAAGGGCACAAAAGGGAGGAGAGAGGTCGAGAGGGTTTTTCGAGAGGGGATAAGGTTGGAGCAGAGCCGTCCAGTTTTCTCTATGCACAGCGACTGAGGTGCAACGGTGCGTTATCGCAGCGAGAGAAATCGAAAGAGAAGAGGACGTGAGCAAAAGTCGTGCAACCGACATGACCTCCTGTTCCTGAAGAGGAGAGAGAATCAGGAGAGAGGAACGGGGTTAAGGCGTATGACTGCACATATCGATTGCGATATCGCTTTTTCTGCATTCCTACGGATGTGCTTATTAAATGAAGACGGAATTACCTAAACGAAGATAAATAAAGGTTAAGAGGAGGTCAAAGTATAAGTATAAAATACCTAATAGTAGTATTATGATAAAGGGTGCTTCGAAAGCTAAGGTTATTTCTCACATATATGCCCACTACGGTATTCGAACCCGGGACCACTTCCACCAAAATGGAACGCGTTGCCTACTTGGGTTTGCGCGAGCCCAAAATACCATTTCTGTTTTGTTGTAATACCAAAGCTACATCATGCTACACAATCAGTTTTACGAAAGGAAGAAATATGATAGCTAAGATTATATGATTTAGACTATTTTCACAATATCTAGTAGAATTTCCATAGGTAACGCCATTTTTGTATTCAAATATAATTAATTTTTCCTAAATTTTAGCATGAGTAAATCTATAAACAGGGTATTTTACATATTATAAAATGGTAAGCTAAGGGTATGGGAGTTATGATACTTATAATAAGGTTATTATGAGACCAAGAATATTACAATAATGAACTTGAAGATAAAACATGTGCGTATAGGATGAATGGTACACCCTAATCATCATTCACTTTTAGATTTTTATGAAACGTATGAACAGTAGATATCCGCCGTAGTGTTTGTTCTTTGATATTTAGCCGTCCTTTTGTTGATTGATGTTTATGTAACCTTAATGGATAACCATTGAGAATGACCGCCCCTGAGGAATTAAGATTCAGCAAATCACAAATTCAATGTTTCAAATATTTATCATCCAAATATGGGGTCTCCTGAAAGTTTTTTTTTTTATTCTGGGATTTTTTCGGCCATAAATTAAATTTCTCATAGTTAAGAGAAAACTTCAATTATAAATGTTTACTAAAATGGCTATCCCATTCATCTCAATTATCTATAAAATTCATCATCCATGACAAAATTTAAATATGATATTAATTCAAAGGTATTTGGGTCATCTCGAAACGCAAACAATATTTATATATACAATTCAATGACAATTTTAAGCACTTAATCAAACAATAATTAGCAGATAAATTATGGCCGTTAGGAAAAAGATAAAAGAGTGTTAGTGTGAGTCTGACATTAATCAGGAAAAAATCTATCTCTCTCAACAATACAAACCTCACAAAACGAAAGGAATATATTCGTGATACTTCACTATTTTTATACTCTATTAAAGTTAATTATGTAAATGCACATATATTACTATCACTTACGTGTGACTTGGAAAAAGTTAAATATAAAACTGTAAACATGATTTAAGATAAATTTTTCATTCAATATGTGACGCATTCATAAATTATAAATTTTCTCCAATTTTTGTCCATGAATGAGTAATGGTAATGACATATTATACACTCTTCAGAGAAGCGAATGACGGCTTGTTGGCTCTTACCCATTTTTAATGGCTGAAAAAAAATATTTAATACATGAATTATTCTCTCCGTTTCACTCATTATAAGTTATTATTTATGTTTTATAACAATAATTATTAAAATAATCATGCAGAGTATCCTTCATGATGCTTGGTAACGTAAACATTATTACTTATTATAATATTCCACTGTAAAAGATTACATCCCCTTATAGCTACTTCCATAGCGTTTATTTAAAAAGATAAACCCAAATACGCACATATTTCACAATGAATGTTTCGCCAACCACGGGTGTAAAGACAAATTAGAATTCGGCAGAATTCATAGTATATTAGTTTGCAAGGGCTTCCATGCCGCATAAATGTAATAGAGAAAATAGAAGCATCGTGTTTAATACCATCATGCTAACTGTCGTGACCTAATTTTCATCGGAAGTCAAAAGTGATACGAGATTATGCAGTCCAATTTCTACGTACTCTTTCGGTATTATTGCTTTGGCTTTTGGAGATGAACTAGGATATGAATGTTCCTAACAAATAAGCGGCGCCACAAGCGAATCTGCAGTTTCTTTGAGAATGGTCATAAAAGATGAGTTATTAACAGCTAGGTAAATCGTTGGAAGTTCGAAACCGATTGATCAGTTTGCTTAATCAGGACTGTTAGGGCAAGTGTTGTCGATAACACAAAGCAAACAAATGGGTAAAAGCGTAGATCTTGTCCTGCTGGGATACTCACACGAGCAGTGACACAATCTCCAAGAGCGCAGTTTACCCGTTTAAGCTTGAACACTGGATCTTTCACCTAATCTAACCCATTGAAGCGTCCACTCTGTCTCTAGCCGCTTCTCCTCACATCCAACCTCTCATTGGGAAACTAGGGTCCATAAAGCACTCTGGGGGATATACGATAGGGACATTAATAATCGATAGACCGAAGTTTAAGGAGCAAAGATCATTTATAGGGTCGTTTCAGATTTAACCGCTCCGTGGGTTCTTCCTATAAATAATTGCGGGCAGTTGGCGCCAAAGTAATGTCTCCAGGGGAAGGTGAGAGGAGTGGAAAATGGTCAGCATTTATCAGGAAATATAAATTCGTGATGACCCTGTCTAATGGCTATCTATGAGTCTCTTTAAAATTTAAAAAGTGTCTTGCATCACTGCGCTCCATAATGGACACACAAATCAATTAAGTACGCCTCTGAATTAGCTGGAAATCTTACATGCATTCATCTGTCTCTTTTGCAAACGTTAATGCAAAATATTCGTGGAAAATAGACAAGAGTTCCTTGAACAGTATAGTATGAAAATAGATGAATATGCATAAAGATGAATAATGTTTATAAGATATCAAATGAGTTTTTAAGGAACTACAATGCTAATTATCAATTTCGCTTAGGATTTATGTATCGGCGCAGTCTGGTAATATATTTATCTATAAGTCATAGAAACCCTCTGGTTGTTCTTACAAATTGCAGTTATTCCGGAGAGGTATAATGTATAATCCTCTTATTCACGATCTCAAAAAGTATTTGTTTTACTTTTACTCATATTATCATGAGAGACCTACACACACTGGTACTCACTCGTACACATAATGGAGTACTAAGAATTTACTTTCATATTAAAGAAGTTGACATTATTATCCTTATACAAGTTATCGAATAATCACTTCAATTGAAACATTAATCTTAAGAAAGAGATTGACCGATCTGAGGATTAAAATCAACATCTATACCATTTCACTAATTTTTATGCCTGTTATTTTCATTAATGTAGTCTTACAAGACTAAACCTCCATTCCTGCCGCCGTTGAAAGGAAAGACTTAATTTTTTCGTCCCAAGAAGATTGATATATCTTGAAAACGCGCCCTCTCCCTCCGTGAAACCATAAAACAGCGCCTCTGTCTCCCAGGACGCAATACTTATGGAAATATTGTGGATTTAGCTTCTCGGAGCGAGAAGAATAAAACCAATCTCCTCCCCAATCTGAAAAAAGTGAATGTTGTGTCTTTTAATTTCACCGGGGTTTGTTTAGAGGGCGAGGAATGTAAGAGAGGGGAAGAATAAGGGAGGGTAAGAGTCATTCATAATCCAGACCGTCTCTCTCCCTTGACAGCATCCCTCTTTCCAACTCAAGATCCCCTTCCATCGAATCTCCTTCCTATCCCCTCTTTCCCTACTCTCTGATTACCATCCCTCCTCAGTACTATCTTCTCCGTTTATCTTTATCCTTCACCTCTTTCTCTCACCTTCACTTATGCATTCCTCGTTATCTTCACTACACATTATGACCTCGTCTCTTTTCAATTAATTTTTATCTCACCCTAATTGTAGTCCCTACGAGTAATGGAGACTTTCAATGCTAATCACCCGCCTTTTAGAGATTTTTCCTTCACTTCCTTTATCTTTGAGTATCACTTTCACTGTAAATTTTACTAATTACTCTGAAGCAAACAGTTTCTGCTACCATTGCCGATAGGCATTTTCCCTACAGGTATTCTACACCTAGCTCGCGTTTCTCTACTAACGTAGGTTCATTATTTCTTCCAACCACTCTTCATCTGAATCTAACGAAACAACACATTCGTTCATTTACAACGTAAAAAGGAAGATTAATGGATAGAAATTACGTCGAAAATGTCCATCGAAGAGTAGTAGTAGTAATTTGAAAGGTGTTTCTACAACTACGGTCATTTCGCATATGGTTCCCACTGGGAATCGAAGCTGTAATCACATACACCGAAGTTAAATGCGCTGCCCACTTGGCTACTTGAGAGCCCTGCCTATCGAAGATAGAATAATTAGAAGAAATTGAATGTTAGAAGAATTTAGAAACTTATAAAGAGACAACGTAATGAATCCCTTACGAATTATGCGGTATTATCTATACTCGTACATGTAAGCAGAAATTCCGTGGGTTTTCTTGCATGTTTGTCTTAGATTGGATCCCACACCGTTTGTCAACCACCCCTACGGGTAACTTCATCTCAAATTAATAAAGCGAATAAATGCTCTTTTCGTAAAGTAAATTGTTTGTCATATTTCTTATCCGTTGTTTTCAAGATGGTCAAGTAAGTTTCAATTAGTTCAGTATTTTTAGTTATTAATTCCCCGTTGGGAATCAACGGTCACTTTATTTGATACACCAAACCTGCACATTCACAAACATAAGGTAGGAAATTGCCAATTATAAATAATTGAGGAAAGACATATTGATCTGAATTCCGAGCAAATTAACCTTTAATTAATTTCCATCCCCATATCCTCCGATATATATCTTAAAATCTGTTCCCCATATCACCTTCCCTCATCATCCTCACATTTAATACTCCCTCCCTTCCGTCTGTGCCAAAACATCGCACCCCGAAAACTCTCCATCCGATAGCGGAACACCCTCCCCTTCCTCATCCCGCAGAGTATTTTTCTTCCTCCATCTAAAGGCACTTCACTCGCAGTGGGCCCCGGGCGTGATTGGCACGTCTCGTTAACCACCCTACCCCTCCTTACTTCCAAACGCTTTCGGACCGCTTCTCTCCCTTGAGAGAGAAATAATGGTCAGTCTCGCCTCGCAGCTTCGCTCTTCCAGACAACGCCAGCAGACTTCTTTCCCCTTCCACCCCCACAAAACTACATCCATTCTCCCATATCAATTTCCGCTGCCCTTTTCCCGACCCTCGCCAATTCACTCATTCACGGCACCCCTCACGCCACAATAGCGCCATGCCCCTTTCCGCTTCGATCGCACGCACACATATTCTCTATCGTCAAGAAGTGACTCTCCCCCATTCCTACCCCTAATCTACTACCCCTTTCACCCTTTATTTCAATTAACGCCTTCCCCAAAACTCCGTTTCGTAATTTTTCCGTTGTTCTCGAATCAGAAAGTCTCGCCGAACCTCCCACAGTCCCTCTCTGAAAAGATTTTCAAATCCAGTGTTCCAAATATTTTTCATTATTCCATTCAATTCCTCTTTTGATTGTCCTGCCGATATATAAAATATAAGGGAAACGGCATAAGTTAAAGATTCAGGATTCTATCATTTGCAAAGGGTCATGAGAGCGTAGACAATAAGTTATTCTGTGTTTGCTGAATGCATAATATTCCGTATTCATTAAATACAGTCTCTAGTATTTATGTTACGACTTGAAATGAGAATTCAGTTTTATTAATAACTAATAAATAGGTAATAAAGGTATTTTTTATATTTAATAAAAATTTCCTTTGAGAAACTATTTTCCTCTCCTCACATCATTTACGATGTCAGCTCAAGACAATGTATTTATCAAAATCTATGAATATTATATTCTCTTTTAATCATCTTCACTATTAAATTTTTATTTACATAGATAATTTACATAATTTTTCTACCAATAAATATTTTCCCAGCGATTAACATTCTTTTCATTTTGGTGGTCACCAACCTTTCCTTACTTACTCACTCTTACCACTCTCGTTAACAGTAATATTAACAACACCGTCTCAATTAATTTATCGTTCAAGGAAAAACATAGAAAATTTACTTGTAGTAATGTTTATTAATGCTATAAATTCTCATAATACAGCCATTTGAACATTTTTCATTGTAAAATCAATGCCTAAATCCATTTGTTGTCCTTTTTTATTATGTTGCCGCCCATCTGAAAACTTGAATCACCCACCAGTAGATGGTAGGTACTGTGGTTCGCGACCTCTAATATAAACCATACCTTCATACTTTTATGAATATTTCTATAGTAAAACTGATTGCTTTTAATTTATTTTCGCTTCAACTCCTCATTTCCAATTAAATTAAAAAACAATTATTTTTCTGTTTTTATGTCCTATTTATGACGAGAAATTTATATGTTTTTCTTTGAAATAATTCCAATTTACAAATTTAGTTTTCACATGGGGAAGCTACTAGTATTACTCATCTAATCATGTCATGGTACCATTCGCTATACATAGATTCTAGCTCAATCACAAAGGGGGGGACACATATGGGTGCACTTTACACATTCATTTGCAAACATCTTGCTTACACATTTCAGGTCATAGTATCCCAGGCAAAATGTTCCCACTATACCATACTCAGAGAAATTAATGTTATCAGGAATTTAAATTGCATTGGAAGCCTAGAGTAATTTGCAAATTCTATATTTAAGGAGCGATTACTAAATTAAATGAAATTCACAAATAATTTTCTTGGAAGAGTTGGAATTATAATATATTAAAATACGTTAAAATTCGGATTACAAAGGAGATCTAAAATAAACAAAGGGGAAAAGACCCTCCTTAGAGTCATTAATGAAGACCATAATTGAAATTTTACTGGTTATGACGTTTACTTGATGAGATAAGAAAGTTAATGCCTGCATTGCGAAATAACGAGAAAAAAATTATGGAAGAAATATGATATTCCGTAATAAACGGAGCCTTTTTTTTAAAGATGAGTAATTACCGATAGCACAAGCAGTATGGACGACATAGATATACCGAGGAAGTTATTTGAGAAGAAAGAGGATTCAATTTGGTCAAAAGATGTATAACGAAGCATCTTCTCACATTCTCAACATGTTTGGCAACAGATATGGAAGGTAAACTATAAATGGCTATCTTAGATACCCCTATGAAACCTACAAACCTAAATTACTCAAATTAATCTATTCGATCTGATCATTTATACTAATTTTTCTTATAGCACAAAGGGAAACATTATTGTGTCATTTCTAAGCTTGTGGAAGATATTGTACGATATATTGGTGAAGTACTGAGTAAATTAAATTATACTCCATCTTTATTTTGTGGACATTTCATTCATTGAGTACGTATTAGACAACTCTATTCACCTATTATTCGTACTCAAAATGTTACTTTTCCACCATCGCCGTAATGTTTGATGAGCATGCAGTTCTCGCTGTTACGTCTTCCAAGACTTCGTTTGAAAAGAAAAATGACTTTCGGAAAGTACAGCGCTAGCGAAAGAACGTATAAAGGAAGACTCTGATCAGACGGAAGAGCTCCGGTCAGAGGAAGTCTTCGATCGTAAAAAAATCTAAGCGAAAAAGATATGTCAGTCTATTCTTTGCCGTTTACTTTCTTATTTTTATGTAAAGAAAATAAACTGAATTACTAAACTAAAGTTTATGAGGATGAAACGGAAATGGGATAAGAAATCTGATTGCCAAAACTGCAGTATTAAGAATTATATCTATTAATCTTTTCGATAAATAACACATTATTAAAGAAATATCGTAGTGGTTGATTACGTAATAGTTCCATTGAGAATGTAGTGATAGAGTCCAAAATAAGAAGAAAAAAATGTTCACTAAATGGGTACTTTGCACTGCAGTAGCAAGCAACTACGATCGCACCTTTTTAAAATTGAAAGCCATGGTCTAGTCATCCAATTTGTACTTCACCCGTTTTTTTCCTTCAGTCGCCGGGCAGAATGAAGAACAAGAGACCGTACGCTTCTGGCTCAGTGTCGGGAGCGATGCATAATAAAGACCGTAATCAAATTCCCTGTTACTGATTGGAATGTGCTCGGGGACTCCGTTCGGGCGAGAAATTGCGCTAAGGTGACCCTTGCTGTCAATTAACGGAGAATGGAAAAGCAGGATCGAGGGACTATTCTTCATTTTCTTTGGCGGCCGATTCTAATTTTTTGTCTTCTGCAGATGAAACATGCGTTTCGCCCAGAGCCTCTTAAAATATTCTACTGCACTTACAGAATTGTTTGGCTCTTAGATTGGATCATTGGCTATTTAACCCCAAAAAATAAAGTCTACCTCAGTTATTTTACACCTAGTATTAATATAATACTTCTTCTTATTTTTTTAAAGACTCTCTTAAGTATATCTTAATTTTATTTGGAATATATGTAATGAATATTCCGAAAACAATTGGAATGAATGAATCAGTAACGACAATGCTCCATATGAAGTTTTAAATTACTCAACTTGCTCGAAAAGTTTTGCAAATTTACTCGAGATTAAAATATCTGACGTTCGTAGGTATTTACATAAAGATAAATTGAACTTTTATGATCACTCGAAATTATAGCGCCTTTTTTAATTAAAGGCCAATTTTTTGATTTTAAAGTGATTGATAAACATTACGAATACGACAGGGGGTCAGATAAAGCAATTACTGTAAAAACAATCTCCGTTTATTTAGAAGTTTACATACCGCGGGCTAATTAAAAACTAAAACTCTTTACATTCTATGCCAACTCAAACTTCAGAATATTGAACATTTCTGACCTGTGAAAGCAAAATAAAAAATACACATTGGAAGATTTTCCGAACTCTTCTGCGCCAAAATTTTGGGTTGTTTGCAGTTACTTTCCATTAGCTTCCGTCAGCCAGTTCATTTTCATTAGCAGTTTGCATTACCTCCAGTCTACCTCTCGAATTGAAGCACGTAATGCCTGCCGTATTGTTAACATAGGAGCCGAGACAAGAGATAGACGAATAAAAGAGACTCTTTATCCCAACAAGAATAATATAACTACACTCCAAATGAACTCTACGGTCGCGTTGACAAAAAAAATCCCTCCAGATGAGTCCACCGAAGAAGGCAAACGCAGGGAAAGATTCAATTCTTTTCCTTTTGTATCCTAGGGAAGGAGAGAAATCCTAGCAGCTGAAAGGAGTGCCTCCGATGCCTTGATGGTTCCCTCTCCTGAATCCCTTCGAAAACGATGGATCACCCTTTGTCGGGCGCATCCCTGATGTCACGACGGCCGCGGGTGTCGTGTGGGCGTTGGCAGATGAAGGCATGCGGGGAGGACCCATTACTTATTCACCCCTCACATCCATCCGGTCGCTCGTCCGCCCACCCCTTTACCACACCCTGCCCACACCCCCTCTACGCCCCTCCTCGTATAATCCCACTAAAATCCAACCCATCTTCCACCCCCATATCTCGCCCATACCAACTAAAACATCCCTCGCGTTTCCATTCCATCCCGCAGTGCCAAAGCCTTACTCGCCGCCCGCAAAACTCCTGATTCTGTTATGCACTTTCTTCCAGTATCTCTCCATAGATGTTCCTTCCCACTCAGTCTACCACTACCAATTTCTCCTCCTCCGTCCTTATTTACTTCCCGCACTCCCAACCACCCTCTGAGCGCTTCATCTCTTTTCCTTTTGCCATTCCTCTTCGTAACTTTCTCATACTATACTCTCCTCCTCCTTTTCCTCTTTTTCTTATCTTTCTATCTCCTTTCTTTTATCTTTTTTCTCCTTCTATTCCACTCCTTTCTTACCTTTTTATCTCCTCTATCGATCTCCTTTTCTCCTTCCTTCCACCATATCCTTTCTCTATTCTTCTCAGTCTTCCTATCAGCATTCTTGTTTTCATTTTAGTATTCTAATCCGTATCACGTGTTCTTGTCTGCTTAAACTTCACTCTATTACAGGAGATCGCAACCCTTTCGGTTCCCCTCTCCCTTAGGTTTAAGAGCACTATAATCCGTCTAAAGTAACCACCCTCTCTCTTCATCAAATCAATGAATTAAGTCTTAAATTAACAGTTTTCATAAAAAATGCTTACATTAGGCCATAACTGACAGTGTCATCGTACAATAACTTGGACATTTTGCTTACATATCTAATTTTGAAATATTTTGATAGTAAAACATACCTATTTACCAACTACTCCCGTTTCTACTGGGATTGCTGAGCGTACCCTCTGACGATTTCCATGCTCTATTACTCCTTATCCACTTCTCAATTCTCTTTCTCTTCGTCTCCTCCATTTCCTTACTTAATTTCTTTCTTTTTCATCTTCTCTTTACCTTCAGCTCTCTCATTTCTTATTTTTTTCCTCTATCAGTTTCTACAATTACACACTACATAACTGTCTTCATTTCCGTTCATTCCGTTCTACTCCACAACGCTTTCACTGTATATTCACCTATCTCGCAATTCCCCATCCTCCAGACCCCTAACCCAATCACTTCATCTTTCCCTTATAGATGAGGGTGGGCTATGAGAAACATATCGATCAGAGCCGTAAATGAGAGGGAAGGAGAAGTTGTTTGTAGAGAGAAAGTGATGGGTGGAGAGAGAAATGGAATGTCCGAATGATAATGCGCCTCACGATGGTCGTTTTAACGTCGTCTCATTCGCGACATGCGTGCATCCCTGATGGCGGTTTTTTTACGCGAGTGTTTGGTTGATCGAGAGAGGGAGAAACAGTTACACATCGAACGCCAAATGGCATCGCTCAAAGTTTAAGTGCTGCCACGAAATACAACCGGTTCCGTTTTATTGGCCCGATAAAAATGTATGGACGTAATGTCATTCATTATAAATGCTTTTTCGGACGACCGAAAAAAATATCTCCAGAGTCGGTCGGGCTAAATATTTATAGGGTTGAGAGAATTTCTGACGAACATCTGCCGATTGATGGTGGAAAATAAAATGACGGGAAGAAGAACCGCTCAAGCCTTAACCCGAATTTATTCGCCCCTGAGCAGAATACGCTAATAAATATTGAAAGGCCGCATGCAATCACTGATTCACAATGTCAAGAGATAAGATGAAAGGGTAAGAGTGATTTTTATCGAAAGAGAAAGCAAATTAATGTAATTTATTGAGAATAAAACATATCACGAAGCATTTGGAAATTCAGTGTCATTTTCATCTTAATAGAATCATTATTTAAAAAACTCGAAATCAATTTTTAAACTAACATGTATGTATACACGAAGGAATGTTAGGAAAGAATGACCTAAGCTCTGAAATTACTTTATGAAAAATTGTTCGTTGTTTAAATAAAAAATTGAAAAAAACTTACATTGTAAAAAAAAGTAGAACTCTGAGTTTAACCTACAGTAACACATTGCCTCGGAAGGTTTATCAATCAGATTGGGCTAAAATTCGCATTTATATTTTGACTTCAGATGATTTTGACTGATATTTGCTTTTGGCATTTGAAAATGATAAAATGATCTATCATGAAAAATTAATTTGTGATTCATGATGCCTAAAATTGACCTTCCAAACCTTACATTTGACCTAAGAGTCCGAAGCAGGAACGATAATATGGAGTTAAATGACAAGTTCAGGCATAATAAATACATTGAGAATTTATAGTGTTAGAATATTATCTGCAATGCAGCAAGAAATGTACAAAGAAATTAAAAGTAGTTCTCTCGTATCAGAAGTGCTGAGGGTCTTAAATATAGAGGTTTAAAAATCATCTTGAAGTTAAATATTTACGCAATGCTCTATCGTAGAAACGAATTTTGATACTTCTTGAATCAGAATTTTTCCTCGGATCCAAGAACTTTAATTTACTTATACTTTATTTTCCGAGAAACAGAATTGTTTGTTATGCAGACCATGGCTGTGATCATAATTCAAAGATCAAAACAAAACAGAGAAAGGTTACGAATAGAAAGTCTTATAATGTAATCACCAAAAATAGAACTATTCCATTTTCCCTCAAAAACTCATCAAATAATTTATCTCAAACTATTACTTGTAATTATGTATGTATTTTGCGCAATTAGGTGAATAATTACATTCGCATATTGTAAACCAATGCTATCACTCAGCCAAAACATCATTTAAGATTTATTTTGGAGATTTACAATCTGTTAAATATAAATATAGGTAATTCAGCTGTTTTCTCAGAACTAATCACAAACGTATGGAATTTCTCAGACTAATCAAAAAGTATTTAATGCACATTGTAGTTATGGCGGCTCAAAATTAGGAACAAATGGAAATTTGATTGAAATTCTCGCAATAGGTGACACGAATGTGGTTTGATAGATTAATTATTGCTTTTGGCAATCGAATCTTTCAATGTCTGTTAGCATCAAAGCAAAATTACTGACCAGTAACTGAAAATTTGCTCAAGATCGATGCTCTGCAAAAACTTCAATCCCTGCATTAGGTTCCAGGTTATCAAGAAAATATTCGGAATATTTTTTTTATTTTTGAGATCGAAAATTTGAAATAACTTATAATTATACGAAACACATCGAAAAACAGAAATAAGAGTAAAGTTGAAATGCTTCTTCCTAAAATAATTCTCGTTTATGCAATGATAATATCGATGTATAGTTATAGTAAGTAATATTTCGAGGAAATTTATACAATCAGGATAGAAATGCATCCGAAATTTCAGCGAAACTTTCACTAATAACTACATATATAAAAAATTGAAAAAAAAATATTCTTATCTGGCGAAAGAAACTTTTCTAACCATCGCATATCATGAACGGAGATGAAGAGCTATTCTATTTGTTAATGAAGTAATGGAGGTAAATCAAAAATCTATGTATGATTTGAAGGTAAATTGTAAATACAAAGAACTAAATTGTTCCGCAGTGACTGCCACAGATATCAAAGATAAAACATCATCATTTTCCAAAAGATTTATTTCAGCGCAACCGGTTTCACATCCACCGAAATATCTTCCGGTACATACAAAAATTTTTTACTTGGCACACATACGTAAAAATCTTTTATTTACCCGAAGATGCTTCAGCGGAAGCAAAACCGGTCCTCCTGCAATAGATCCTATGGAAAATCACAAATTATCTTTGAATCGATGACCTCTCATCAAGTCATCTCGCCTTCTCTTATTCATTTAAAGTGTCACAGATGATTTCTTATAGCTCTATGATGTGATGTTTTATAATTCATATATAATTATACAATGTTTTAAACGTTACATTTTTAATTTTATTTTTGTAACTAAATACGATTGTTTCTGCGTACTCGTATATTTTACCAATTACGGAATACAAATAACATTAGGAGATAACTAAGAGTCAAATACCATATGAAAGACATTAACATGCAAACTGCTTTCGATAAAATGTTTTCAAAACTGCAGCTTGAAGTTATCTGGAGTGGTTAAAGGAAGGGATATTTAACGTATTCTTCCAAATTTTCGTAAACAAACAAAATGATTCTTCGCGACCTTTGTTAGATTCAGGTAATCTTGTATATTGGGTCTTAGCAAGAACCAACATGACTCAATGGAAGTGATTAAGAAATTTTAGCAGACCACTCTCAGGCAACCATCATAGTTCGACGTATGAAATCAAATAGCACAATATGCTATAGTAGCGGAGCTACAGATAGGAACAGATTTCGAGTAAAATATTATTCCAAGTATTTATTTGAGATTCCATTTGTTTCATTTCCTTCAGTATCGAGTGGCTCAAGAAAAAATAAGGGAAACGGAAAAGAAAAAGATAAGGGAAACTGAAATAAAATTGAAAAAATCCAATTTTCGTGTGTATTCTTTAAGTCAGCTAAAAATTGATCTTGCTAGGATGATTATCTTATTAATCCTCTAATATACGCCAAAGATTGAAATTTTTGAGAGGATAGGTTAGATTGAGTAATGAATGAAGAATGCTAATTTCAATGGTTCCTGAAAAAGGCTTATAGATATCCACAAAATTTCATAAGCCCAGCCTTCTCAATGACGAAATACCGTCTCACACTCCGCTCTCATTCATACCCACGCTACCGCAACCCACGCTGATCAAATTTAAAACATAAGCTAAATTAGTAACGCATGCACCTCGGCAATTGGATTCAGACACGCCTTTGGAGTGAACGCCACCAAGGGCACATCAGACGCCTCCCTACGGAGCAAGATAGTCACGAAAGACTCCTTTCTCTCGAGGCGCACGGCTCCTTACGGCGCCCTAGAGTGACGTCACGGAACGAGAGGGCAGGTAACGGAAGTAAATGGAGGGTTGGAAACGACAGGGAGGACTACAAAAATTGCGAGAGAAAGGAAGGGCGAGGGAAAGAAGAGCGTAAGAAAAACGGATGGAATACTGTTCTCCCGGTGAGCAGGAAGGGAAGATGAGGACTAGAAAATGAAGAGAGCGAGACAGAATAGCATAGTGGGAAGGACCTGAAATATTCACGTCGAGAAGAACAGAATGGAAGAATTTGCAAATCTGATGAATATTTTACAGTGAGACGGAATGAAGCGATCCAGAAAGATCGCTAATTGAAAGCATCATTCGAGAAATATCCAATAAAAATCTCTGAGGGGGAAATACGTACAGTTATAAAGGGAGCTACAAAGCGAGATTCTGATAGTCGCTTGACTTCATGGTGGAACTGGTGGACTATACACCTTTAATGCAAGCTTGACTTTAATGCAAGCTTGTTTGCGATCGCACACAAAATTAAGGATAAGGTTAAACATTTCTACTCTATGATAAGTTCTGCATATCTTAACACCTTAATTATTAAATTTCACTTCATTACTCTAGCCAAAAACAGCTCCAGAAGATCAATATCACAGACAGTGAAGAAATTTTTTCATTAAAATACGGTGAGCATTTCTTTAAGTCTCCATTTTATTTTAACTTAACGCGAATCACAAAAACAGCAGCTATCAATTTTACTTTAATTTTTCATATTTTAATTCATTTTTTAAAGGTGAAAGTTGTCAATATATGTCTGCCTCGATGACGTTTTGGTTATACGAATGAATGAAGATTGACCGTTCTCCTCCCTCTCTCTGCAATCCTTGTTTTACATTTTACATGCAGAACCTGTAAGTTACCAAAGGCGCGTGACAAGGAAAGCAAAAGTACCGATATCCTTATCTACGTCTATCTGCTATTACATTCTCTAATGATTCGCGGGCTTACATGTACATGGTAATAATTTAATAAAATGATCATCACTTGATTACTTCCCAAGCTTTCAATTCTATTCTTCTTCAACATAAACATTTTAACTTAGTGGTTTAAAGTAATATTTTAAAAAATTATATTGATAAAAAATTTAAAAAAATTTCAATGCTTAATGAACTACATAAGAATTTAAGGTTCTTTCATTTATCCAGCGAAAACAATATCAATACTCAAATTAGCACGTGACCAGAGACAAAAGAAAACCAGTGAAACCGCAGACGATGAGAATAAAGAGATATAAAGTCGAGGGGGTAATGAAATAAAGGAAGAATCATGTATATTTGTGAAGAGATATGCAAGATATTAAACTGGATAAAGGTTAGCATTAAAGGGGCGAGGGTTAAAAAGAACACCGGAATAAGAGCACAAAGAAGTGTAAAAAGAAAGTGTTCTCGGAAAGAAATGAGGGTAAAGGGAGAAAGGTAGCAGAGTTCATGGCCCAAGGGGTGGGAGGAGGAAGTTAAGGGGGAGAGAAGGTCGCGGAGGCGTTGGGCGTGTTCGCGTGCATTATGGAGGCGGGTAAATGGCCAACTCCACCATTGGCCTTCGCTCTGCCCAAGTTGTTTCCGGCAGTTCCCTTCGTTAATATTTAAAAGCGGATGGAAAGGGTTTCCTTCCGCTCTTATTTATTTATAATATTCACTTCTCCATTTATTTTCCAGTAGTTTTATTTTCTGAATACTGGTAGCCATGATACTGGATTCTCTATTGTCCGCAAAGGAATGAAATCTTAGAGTAGATGCTATAATGCAGACGCATTCTTTCACGTATTTGGATCATGGCACTTGATCTTCCGTGGTATGAATGCTATCTTACCATCATAAAGGTGCATAACCGAAGAACTATTTTGGAGAGTACAATTATTTGCGTCATATAGATTTCAATTATCTAATAATATATTATGAAAATAAGGTTTGGGGAACTTATTTTAGTAATTTAAAAAGTATCGATTTAAAATAAAAATATTTAATTATTATCCCCAATATTCCGTTCATGTTTGGACATTAATTTTCCTCATGCACGATAACTTCCATTCGTGTAGTCTGTTAAAAAGATTGTAGGGACGTACAAAGTTTTCCCAACTGTTAGAATACTATCATTCTAAAATATAACTTTTTAGTTAGAGTAGAGAACAATAATGTGAAAAAATACCCCATCATCTAGATCGTATACTAGGTATTTATTTTGTTTGCATATCAAGAAATAAGAGAATTTTGGGGGTAAAGTGCAAGTCTTTAGTCTTAAGTATTGAAGAAAGCTGAAAAAACGCTAATCAAAATTCGAGTTCCGATAATATCAATACGCAAACCAATATCATTAAGCAAAAATAATAACCAATATCAATTAGCGAAAGTAAATTAAAACCTAAGGATAAGTGGATGTGATACGAAACATATCTAGTCCTCAAGAATAATCTTGCCACTAACAGAAGTATACTACCATAGATAATGAACCCCGTCCACATACCAGCGATAGAATTAATATCATTCTGATTATTTTCAATTTTTACGATGAATAACCGACAAAAATCGAGACTGCTCTCTCGTTGAGATGTATAATATTCCGGCCAGACCAATGCCTTCAAACAAAAAAGACGTTGAAAACAAGCACACGCACTGCTATTTCCAAGATTCCCAGACACTCATTTATGAGAAAAATTCCCTCCTCCTCCCTCGCGCTGTTTCCAAAATCCCAGTCCATCAAGTTTCATCCAACCGATCGGAAACATCCGAGGCGTCCTCCCATCTTGCCCGGCAACTGCGGATTCCATCTGCAAAAAAATGCTTTCATTCCCTGCCATTCTTCCTCGCAAGGACTAGAAGGACAGCCCGGAAAGAGAAAGGGAAAAATCTCTTTCTCAATATTTTCTCCCCTTACAATAACCTCATTTCTCTTTTATTATCAGGATATTTATTTTATCCCTCGCTGGACAATGGTGAGATACAATGTTTTTCCTCTTCGAAGGAACTCCCTGCGTAGCTTCGTTATTTATGGCCGATAATCCGCGAAGGCTATTCAGACCTCTGTTGGAGCTCTCGCAATCCCTTCTTACCCATTCCACTTGCACCTCTCAACGCCATGGGCCTCCCCCGTCGACTCCATCACGAATGCCTCCTTCATCTTCACGTCAACCTATAAGAGACGTCATCGCTCATCCTTCGAACACCGATTATCCGATGGCCTAGGTCTTGCGAGATTTCTTCATTGACAGAAACGATGGGTAATTACCTCCGTTGAAGAAGGCGCTACCAAAATTAGTGCCGTCAAAGAAAACATCCGCGCTTAAATACGAGTCTTAAATCAGAAAGGCTAATAAGTGGGTGATATATTCAGATACATCGAAATGCTTCAAAGAAAAGAAAACTGATTAGGTAACGATTTGAGAGTGAAAAAGAAATTATTTTCTAGTTGAGAGAAATTGATACTAAGGCTTCATTCCTGATAAGAATAATTTACCCGTGCATTATGTGTATACTCGTAGAAAGTTGAAAGTTCAAGTTGAAAGATGATTTTCATATTTTCATAATATAAACACCTGAACAAGTAAACCCTAACACACACACACAAGACTAAAACAATTATTTAAAATAATTCAACTCCTAGACAAGGGAAACATGAATTTTGGCTGGTTTACTTAAAAATTTAAAATATTTTCTAAATTGCAAATAATTATGATACATTCTTAGGCAAGACTCTATTCCTATTTATTCTCCTCCTTCATTGACGATTCAGTTCATTGAAATATATATTGAGTAGATGAAAAACTCGAGAGTAACTACCTCAAGCGTTACTAATCGAAACCCGAAACAAATTAGATGAATGTATATAAAAAGCCGGAAACATAAATTGTAGAGATTGATCTATTTCACGTCGCCGCAGAACGTTGTTTTCGATGCTACAAGTAGTGTTTGCTCAAAGCGGATGACTGATGGTGATCTCCGAAATGAAAAAAGTATTTCCTAACCCGAACCGTGTTTTTTCATCCAAACCTCTCTTTCTACAAAATCCACGCCACTGACTCAATTTGTCCAACATGGCGCCTCCTGTCTATCGAACCGCGCTGAACGAATGAGGCTGGGGTCGTGGGTTGTACCCGAAAACCGCGGATCACACAAATCGCCCCGGAGAAAGAAATGGTTCCCCATTACTCCCATACGTCCTCTCTCTCTCTCTTATACCCTTTCCTTTTCCCATCCTCTTTTCCCTTATTTCCTCCCCACCACTTATCTCCTTCCCTCCATCACCTGGTCGGACTCACCTGGAATACCCCACCCCTTCTCCATCCCTTATTTTTCTCAACCCCCCCTACATCAACCCTTCTCCAAACCCATGTATACTTCTCTCCTCCTCGAATTTTCCATCCACTTCCTCTTAAGTTCTTCGATATCTCCCTTAACGCTTTCCTTGTGCACTCTCCTGGAGAAAATACTCGGAACGCTATCTTCCGGAGAGGCTAAAATAAGAAAGCGTTTAGCTACTTGGTGTATTGAAGGTACTCGATCCAATTCCCAAGCGGTTGTTCCTAAAAAGAATTCTATGGCTTTTTTAAGACATCGAGGAAATTTTCCGGCGTTATCTCCTATTATCCTTTTGTAAAATATAAAGCAGGATTGGATGCTATTTGTGAAACTTCCATGGTTCGTGGATCTAGATGTTTAAAAAGAGACGACACTACCGCTAAAACTTCTATTTTCCCTATTTAAAAAGATAATTCTTACGGTTGTATGGAAAACTGCGCAAACAGAAGAGAGAATAAACTCCTCAGATGCAACAGAAATAGGCATTCCTTTGCGAGCCCGAGTTGAGAATATGGGTCTCTCTTTCATTGGAAAAAAATAAAAGCCTCATCCAAATCTTATGACAGAAAGACTTCCTTATGTAAATATGATTTTTTTACGTTTATGCATCCAGAAACAAATACCTCTGGAAGGATATAGAAATAAAATTTTGGGTGGGAAAAGAGGTTCATGATTAGCATATGTTTCACCGCATCCAATGGTTCCATCTACTCACTCTCTTGATTTGGCTGGGAAATGTGGATCATTTGTGTAGGAGATATAGATAAAACTTATAAAGCAGATTTATCCACTTATTTACTCAATTTACTCATTGCTAAGTTGAATTTTAGATGGGACATGAAATCGCTCATTTTAAAAAGGCTCTGACCTGGGCTAAAATCACTACAAATTCGTTTTGACGATCGAATAAGAAATTTTATGGGATGACATACACAATAATTACATTGCAAGCGGTATAATTCTATAACTTTTAATAATAAAAATTTACATTTAAATTAGTTGTTTAACCGCTGCTTTCAGCGTAATGCTAGTCTAGAAAAGTGTCGTCGTAAGAGAGGCACAGAAGTACTTCCTTATGTAAAAAGTTGATGTAATCGGAGGAAATATTGGCGATGTGAGATAGCAAGATTGTCCAAATCCATAAAAAGTTAAAACCAGTTTGACCCCAAGATAGACAAGAAAGTAAACGAGCATGGATACAATATAGTTCTCTAACCACTTACAGCGTTGTCATCTTCTTAAATTTAATGGAATGGATTCTAAGGGACGAAAAAAATTGAAAGAAATTTTTTTTGATAATCGAATACTTTAGGCTAAAAACTAAGAAAGTACAATAAATTATGTTCAATCAAATCCTCCACTTCTGCTTTTTACGATCCCATATATCACATCGGAAGGATATGAAAGCTTTTCGAGTAGTACCTGAAAATGTATTAATATTCGAAGCGTTTTTTATAAAAATTAATTGTTCGCATGTGACTACTAACCAGACACGTGAAGTTGAAGCTAAACTTAGACCAGGAAATGGAAAATTCGAATCATGGAAATTAACTTGTACGAGATTCTAAAGAAATCGAAGGGAATGTATTTATATTCAGACATATCAGAAACATAACTATTTAAATTCATCAAAGCTTATTCTAGAAGCAAACATTTCCAACGATTTCAAAAACCTGAAACGCTAGATGTAAAACCTCTGCTACATTAAAAATAAATACATCAGGAAATGGTATATCATTCGACTCATCATCGAAATTCCGTTAATTTTAGTTACATGTAAATATATATCTGCAAGTTTAAATTCATAATTGTATTATGACGGCATATTTTTTCTCGTATATTACGACGACATATTTTTTCTCATTTTTTAGCATTGAAGTTTAAATGTAATGACGCATATAGCTAACAGTTCAACAGTGAATAGGAAATCTTAAACTTGTAAATTACTGCAACTTCAAAATGAAATGAATGTTGATATGAAGGGAAATGCATGAACATCGTTCCAGGGACAGAATAAGGATTGTTAAAATTTTTTCACTCGAAGACGTGGTCTTACCAGTTATGAAATTATTAACAATTCTTTTGATTTATTTCTATGTGGAGAAACTACTCAAAAACTCGTCCTTTTCGAGGAGCCTACGGACGGTTTTTTAATGAGAAGAAACGAAACTTGTTGTATCTGCCTTAAGTTGATATACATAAACATGCCGGCATCGCTACCCTTTGAAAAAGAGTGATGGAGCGAAAAAAAGATCCGCCGCGATTTCAGAATTTATGCGGAACGGAGAGATGAAGTCATTTTTCACAACAGCGAGTAAAGAAACCCGTCTGTTTCTTCTTTATTAATATTCTCTGCTACATCCTACCTTCTGGAATACGGAATAGCCAGTCCAATATATTCTAATCAGTCTTCCTCAAAAGAAAATTAAGAAGTTTCTATTTTGAAAAAGAATAAATATAATTTACATACCTGTAAACTTCTTTAAAATTGCGTTACATTACCATTTGATTTAGGGATAATTTGGCATATTTAAAAGTAATTCAAACTAATCTAACAACTACCTAAAAACAAACAAATATTTAAATCTTAATGTTATCATCAACATGGTTCATATGGCTCTAACACTGTATTAACTTAAGTCTGATATTGTGTTTTCATTCCTGTAAAATAAATAATTTCTCTGCGAGTAAAGCTCGAGTTTCTAAAAGATACAAAATTTTGAATATTTATGCAGAGAAGAGAGATAATTTTCCCATCCAATGTTAGACTTTCAGCTTCAAATGATTGAATTTTCTAGTAAGGACGCTGGTATGTTAAACAGCTAAATGTAGTTTCGTAAAGTGTCTTGGGGAACCAAATCATACGATATTATTCATCGTTCTTCCTCTTCGTAACCTTCCAAATCATCTCCAATAAAATTTTGTCCGAGTATTAAAATATTCAATAATGATTGACGCGTACAAAAGAGATAATAAATGACTGTTCTGAAAAACGAATTGTGAATTAAATTTCATAAAGATCGTATCCAGAGTTCTGCAGAACTTGCCTAGATTTTCATTTTAGCGTAGCTGGAAGCTAATATGATGGCAAACCATTTCTTATCGGCTAAGAGAAAACAGGTTCGATCAGACAGCCGCAGCGGTACTTTCAAAGAGGAGTGCGCCCCATCCATTTTTCGGCGCAAAATACCAGAAAGAATTCCAAAGGTGTACCCTTGTCATGACAAACGTACGCTTCCGTTACGCTCTTTCTCCTTTGCAGCAATTTTTTGCAGCAGTCGCCACGGGACGGAGTCTCGTCTCTCTCTCGTACGAACTTGACCGCGTAAATTCAAGAAGAAATATTATCGCCGGGAGCGCTCGCCCATGTGTGCCGTCCTTTTTCTCTTCTTAACGCGGATGAATCACTTAAGAGGAACAAGCTGTTGCGAAAGTTCTATCAGGAGGTGCAACTAGAAGAGAGAATCGTCTATAATACGTGTACAAAAGAGCGCTGATACCGAGTGTTGAAATTAAGAAAGAAACCGAGGAAGGGAGGAAAAGTAAGGTATGTTTGTACGACCTTTCGAACGCTTTGGAATAGCAGCTCACGCTCTATGGTTTTAGAGTAGATCTGGCTGCCACCCTCATTCTCTCCACTCTTCTTACAGTTCCACGCGCTGGGGCCCATCCTACACCCCCAAAGCAATCACGAGATTGCGAGCCTTTACCCCATCCCTTTCGCTGGCCTCATAAGTCGTCTTCCCCTTCCTCCCTTTCTCTTCCCATCTTCACACAACTTTATTCCTCTCCCCACCCCAAATCCCACGCAATTCCCTTTTGCCAGCCACAAAACAACAGAACACACAAACGAGCGGGAGGATCAAGACGCGAGCACCTGAGTCGTTACAGGTTTTCAATCACACGAAGATTCCGGGAAACGAGAGAAAGAGGGGCCGATAAAAACGAGGGATGTTTGGGAACGGTGTGTTATGAAGGAGGTTCTTAAAAGGAATGACGTTTTCAATCAATTCCTTCATTTTCGTCCGTTACCATCGCTAAATTTGTAAGTTTTTTCCTTACATTCCTCCCGAATGTTGGAATTTGGAAACTGTAAACTGCGGGTAACTCAGCATGAATTATAATTAGCGTTATGTACGGCATCTTTATTAAAGGAACTGTTATGGATTGACCGATTGATGTCGTGTATCTATATACAATCCTGTTACATAACATGACAATTTTCTCAAGACTGACGGTATGGAAAAAAGAAAGCGAAACTATCGTCTCTACGGTAATGGGTTAAATGTTAAAATATGCTTCGAAATCAAACTTCCGTAACTTTTCATCATCAATTCTTTTTCTAAATAACGAATCCATCATTTGCACAGATTTCTTTTCTACAATACTTTAAAATTCTACTCCCTGCTTAGACAGTGTTACTCATTTAATCAGAATTTCGGATTTCAATAGCACTCATTTCATAGGGAGGTCGATTATGACCCTCAGATATTTGTATTTTTAGCTTTAAGGGTTACTGAATTAAATTCCAACTTTACAAAAGTTAAATAATTATCCTCGTGTTTACAATTAGGAATTAGAAAGAAGAAAAATTATTTGTAACATTTCAGACGATACCAATAAATTCTACGATTTTAAATTTAAATGAAAAACACAATGTATGTAAATTAAGATACATCAGTGTATCGTCAATGTGATACACAAATTAATTTTTTTCTTTAATTAAAAGTCATTTAATCAAAAGTCCTTTAAAATTTTGCGCAATTACCAAATATATAGCCATCAATAAAAAGGAACTTCAAAGTTTCAGGAAAACAAACGTTTTGATAGAGGAAAAGGTTTGCCCGTGGTTTTCCGTCATTCAGAAATTTCATTATCTCCGCCGACTTCCTCAAAAAAAACTTTTCTCTTCCAATATTCCTTATAAATTATGAAAAAAAAACTCTGCCACAGACTTCAGCAAAGTGTTGGGATGGATTTTCAGTTAAGAAAAAAGTACATTATTATAATTATTTTGCTATTGATAGAAATTACTTGAGTTTTTTAGGTGAGTTTCGATTATTATAACCATTTATTTTGCTATTTAGCAGAATAAGCTATGTAATGGGATATAATAATAGCAGACTAGCTTTATCAGTTTTATCGTTAAATTTCATAAATCTAGATCTGCCTGTATGATTTCCATCACATAAATTATCTATATTTGATAAATTATATAAAATAAGTATTTTGAAAATCATTCCCATCTCAGTAGGAAATCTGTCGCGGAATTTGTAACTCCCAGGAACCTTTTAGAATTCTGGATCAAATGAAAAGTTATAAATTGATTTTCAAACATAATATGGCTAATATTGTTACGTATTCTTAACGTACGAAGTAGGACTTACTATCTGGAGGTACTTAAATTGAAGATATTAAGAAATGTTGCGAAATAAAAACATCATTGAAAACATAGGAGAGTACTGTGAATTTAGTAATTGATTATAAGTGACGTTTAGCTTTATTAAAAGAGAAAAATCTTCAATGAGAGTAGAGTAACGGAGTATCTCACATCAAACCTATCTATAGCACCAGCTAATCGTAATTTCAAGAATAAAACTAAACTGCTTCACGAAAATATGAATGACGATGGATCTTTCGCCAGAAAACGTGTTTATTTACCCACCTCAATATCTAGTGTCTAATACCTTTTGTAATTTCTCCATGAGGAATAACTGACAGGAGCTTTGTCCTAAAGTGAATAGCAAAATTTATACGAAGAATTTGAGTTCAGTCATTCCTTACTAACTTTTGCAGAAATTGTGAGCCTCCATATGCAACAAACATTTCTGCTACAAGAAATTCTCCTCTTATTACCACATTCCATTCCTTCTTTGGTCAATCCTCTCATTCTTATGGAGGGAAGTTGGTCAAGGTTTGGTCCGAAGAGTTAGAGAAAATGGACATCACAGTGAGGGAAAAGCGAGAGTTTTGTTCCTTACGAATGCCATCTGGCGCAGAAGTCTGAAGTAGCAATCCAAGAGGAGAACAAACAGCAAAGAGCGTGGGCCGAAAGCAAGAGAATTTTCGGGAAAGAGAGGGGCACAAGAGTTGGAAGGGACGAGAGAAAATTGTGTAGGAGTAGCCTGGAAAGCCTCCGAAATGAAAATCCAAAGTGAATGAAACAAAGCTTTTCTTAACTCTTTGTGGCGAAAGAAAAGTGCCGATGGTGGAGCGACAGGAAAAGTAAAGTACCATCTAAACAGCTCACTTTAGTGAATAAGAAAATAATTAAATGAGGAAAATAGTAGTGTTTTTGTAAAACTTTTGTGATAAAAATGAAGGAAGTTCGAATGTTTCCATAAAAAATGATTCAATAAACGCGGACTTCGTGGAGAGCTATTAGAGATTCGAATTTGGTTGATAATAATTCGAATCTTCTTACGTTACGAAATAGCACTATTATTGATACTTATCCTATTCCTATTCTTAATATCCTAGTCAAAGTAAGTTTAATCCAAAATTCTGCAAGCCTTAGTACTGCAAATACTGAGTGACTTTCCTTGAAACTAATCTATTGAACCTATTTATGAATCAAAGAACCAACAGTGATTTTTAAGCGGAGAAATGAAAGCGCAGTTTTGCAGAAATTTTTGACAGATGAATTAATGAAAACGCTTCAGCAAATTGCGCCCCGAGCTCCCTACCAGTTTCGAGTCAGATGATTTACTACATCCAAAGCATCACGCGGCCATACGGAAATATAAAAATACCGCAAAGGGACATTATTACGAAAAATTAATTGAAACGACAGCATACAGAGGCTGTAATTATGGATTTTGCTGCTCCGCGGCGTCAACGAAATCCCATTTAGCATTTTTTGATTCGCATTATAATAATTTTCTGCCATCCGTGACCGATGGGAGTTATTCCTCTGACAGAAGATCCTCGTAACATCGTTCAATAATTCCCCTCGTGTGGTTCGAACGAACACACAATTATGTGACTAGTTCGTATTTTATGAGAAGCAAAATCGAAAAAATAAAATATATTTTCAATTTGATCAATCGGTTTGGTCAACTTTTCCAGCAATTTGAATATTTTTACCTATTCCACAGATATACACAGTTATATTTTAAACCCATTATTAGTTCCATATGAACCGAGGATTTATATTATATTTTTACATTAAATCATCTCTTAATTGGTTTTAGAATAAGAAATAAAGAAATAAAAAATGAGAATAGCGATCAATTCTTTTTTATTACTACCTTCAGTTGTGCAGGTAAGAAATCTTTTGATTTACAATTAAAACATAAATTCAATGAAAATGTTACATGACTAATGCATACACTCATGGAATTCAATGAGTGAAGAGGCTTCTGTAAACACATTTAAGACTAAAACTACAATTACAGTATTCCAAAATCAGTATTTTCTATGTTTTCTACTTATATTTGTTATTTCATTATAATGAGAATTTGTGGAAGAAACTAAATATTTTAAATGTAAGGTTCAGAAAAAGCGTTTCAATCCTCAGATGCTCTATTTTTATTTCATCAGAAATGGATTCAAGGATGGATATAGTATATAGCGGGTGAGGTAATCAATCAGAAAAATACCTGGGTTGATTTAGTTTATAACGATATATAAGTTTATGGCATTCCTGGGAATTAGGGAATTTTTATCTTTATTTTCATAGAAACCGTGATAGAAATATCAAACATCAAGATACAAAATATGTTATGGTCAACCATAGCAAAAGAGAACTCTCGAATTCTATTACTTTTACAAAAATTTGGATATACTACTCAAACGGCATATCTGCGCAGCAAGAATTATCCAGCTGAGATTCAGTGGAAGTGAAAAATCAATACAGGTTGTTTCCGAAAGGTCGGGTCAATATATCACAACACATTAAAGGAATACAGAAGTTCCTGTGAGGGGAACATCGCAATTGTTCTCCCAAAAGAATCTCAATAGAAAAAATCTTACCAGGAAACGTCGTTGCTTTCACCATTTTTGCATATTTCATTGAAAAGAAATATAAATTCAAAATAAAGTACCACTTGGTACATACATGTTAAAGGAAAACAGGAATATAAGAAAGAGTGTTTTGTCTTCCTATTTACTTTGTTTTGCATTTTCAAAAATAAAATTATGCGATTCCTAAGAAAAATGAAAATTAATTCTTCATTAATTTGATTTTTAGTTTGATTTATTCTAAAGCTAAAACTAAAAGAAGTCTGCGGCACAAAAATCCAAAGGAAGCTTTAAGATATCTTTAAAGAATTAATCATCCATCATCGTTGCTCTTCAAAGTAAGCAACATTTTCCCTACGCATCCTTTGAAAGAACTTTTGTACAATTCATTTAGGAAATGCAGCAATATCCGTAAGTTTCATTTCAAATAACGGGAATAAAAACGATCATTACTGTGGAGCTGATGTGTAAAGTTTGGAAAGTAAATATGAGCACGGAGAAACATTTTAAAAATTCTAAATCACAAAATATACTTTCAATAAGCATAACATCCGCTCCACTCAATTTGCGTACAGGTTGAGAATCCCCGAGCTGAAATTCCTAAATCCGTTACATTGTATCAGCTCACTTTTCAGTACTAAGTTTTTCAGTGTTAATTAAAAATGAGACGATAGAAATTAAATAGGCTCATTGGAGGACTGGAGCAGTTTGACGTTATTACAGAAGAAATAATGGCAACAAATAAGACAGAAACTTGTAATAGAAAAATCTTCGAGAATGAGGTTACAGAAAATACGATCCAGGAAATATTTGTTAAAAACCCCGATTCGATGTCTTTTCCTCACCCCTAGAGGATTCAATTCTCGGTCCATCAATTCATTTGATGGAGAAATATACGTTTACCTTCCTTTGTTGGTGCATTTTATTCATGTTTTTATGTTAAATATAAAGTAATTTTCTGAGTCTGTCTCTCATTTCTCCGACGGTTCATGTATTTCAAAATCCGGAAAGTTTCCAACCACGGAACAACCCTACTTCCAAGCATTGGATTATAGGGGATACTCAAGAACCAAGATTTGCTTTATATCTCTCCATTAATTATAAGATTGCATTTTTGCATTACATTAGCAACTACTACGTTAAACATTATTCTATATTAAAATTATTATATAATGTTTACATTTAAAATTATAAATACTTTTAGGAAGTCTTTGACAGAATTGCGACTCGATCTATGATCATTTACCATTTGTATTAGTACACTTACGAAACTAAAGCTCCTCATTGTAAAACCTTTTAAGATTTTGAGATTAAAAAAGGATTATAAACAAAATCAGATGGCACTTTGTCTATTACAATAATTTTCTGAAATCGAAATTAAGTCCTCAAATTCGATAAAAGGACTATAAGGTATTCTTTTGTCACAGAAGGTTTTCAGCATCCATTTTATTAGAATGAGTCAATGTTTTACAATTTTCAATCCTAAAATAAAGTAAATCACGAATCTCCATTTTGTGGAATTCTAAGAGGGAATGTGACATTCTCATGAGTTATGAATTTTGGTCTTCCTGTTAAGAATTCGGGTCAGTGGATTAAAGGCAATAGTTAGTTATTACTGTGAGTTTTAATGTTCTCAATGAGTAGTACATAGATTGCTTTAATATTGTTTACGGGATAAGGCAATCCGTACGACGGCATGGATGGAGGACAAAAGTCGCAAGTTTCTTCTCTTCTTCGACAATACTCAGGTATGAAATAGTATTCTTATGAAACTAAAACGTGCAGAATTGTTTTTAGGCTGTTTAATTTTTCCATCGAGTATTGACATTTAGTTTCTGTAATTATTCTAGATCAATGTTAAATTCCCAATAGAAAACAATTAGAGAGTATTTACTAAAGCAAAGGTGCCCATAAGAAATATCTCCACACCTTTTCGAATAATTTTCCACGAAACTCGATTTGAATCCACTCTTCTTTACTGGTATCATCAAAGAATAAAAGCTGAGGTGGGAATTATCCATCAGTTTTTTAATTTACTTGAAACAACGAAGCTATATTTAAGCTTGATTTATTAAGGCAAGCCTCTATCTTTGCAGAAAAAAGGCTTTAGTTGAGCGGAAGTCGAATTGGGCTGAAGCAATTACGAATCCGGAAAGCAAAACAGTGTTCTAATTAACACAGAAAATTGCAAGTAAACAAAAGAACCAGCCAATCAATCCAATCATCCTTGGCCTTTGACGCTAAAAAAAAACTCTGGACCATCATCTCACCCTCTCTAAAACTCCAAAAAAGAAACGAAAATAATTTTTATTAAAATGAATCACCCCTCAGAATATAAGGATAAGAATGTATACAAAATTTAGATCACCATGTCTTGCGGTTTTCTGGCGGAGGAGTTAAGAGATTTCACACTGCTATATATTTTTCATGCCAGGGATCACTATTATGAGAGCAGCCGACGTCACATTTTGGATTCGGAATTGAAAATTCCAGCGTCTTGGAGGGATAAAAAGATGAGGAGATTAATGGAGTGGGAGGAGCGTCTGGAAAAGGTGGAAAAGGGAATTTTTCGGAGGTAAAGAGCGGAGAAGGGAATATGGAGAATAAAAGGCGACGGATTGGCTGAATAATGAAAACTGTTTGTGCGGCTTGAGGTTAGGCATAGAGAGAAGGTCATCACTCCCGAGAGAGATAGGGAGTGAGTGCGTGCTTGTGACGTCGGCGGAAGAGAGAGTAAGAATGGAGAAGTCGGAGATAAGAAAGACGGAGAGAAGGAGTGGCATGTCTAGTGTAAGCGCAACCGACTAAAAGGAATAATCACCCAATTACAAGAGTTCTTGTTCTCCCTCTCAAAGGTAAAAGGAAAAGGGTAAGACGCGTTCGTTAAGGGATGAGACGCAAGGGATAACAAAGTGGGTTGATCAAGAGGTAAAAACGGCAGGAATGGGAGACGCATTTGTAAACGACGCAAGACCTTTTACAAACAATTGAACGATAAATTTCTATCAGTTTCGGAGCGGAGGATGGGAAGCATATTCGAGGCACTAACCAAGTATGGGAAGAACAGGGACAGTTTTAAGGATTATCGAGGCGAAACAAGAGAAATGTCTGGGCGCGCTAAGACACCGACGAGGACTGGAATTACATCCATGGAACCCGAAGATGTAAATCCTACTCCCGTTTGTTCTTAATGCACGGTAATTTGCATCTATTTCGAAGGATATTCATTCTGATTTCTCATTCATAGCATACCCGCAAGATTTGGGCACGTACATTTATCGAGGATATCACAGGATGCCACAGATGTTATCGTGCGAAACAATTTGTTGCATTGCAAAACAGAATCACGATACAAACATTTGATTTGACTAAAATTATGCATCATGAGAATTTATCTAAAAGTTACGTCAAATTTTCTTTATACCAAGAAAATTGTTTTTGGCTAAATATTTTGGTTTTCATTGGTTGAATTTTGAATATTCTCGCGTCTTCTAACAAAAGAAGATGATTCTAAAACATACGAAAATATAATGCATCAAGTTATGTTTAGAATATTGAAATATTAGAATATACCTTACATTAATATAAGTGAAATCGATTTTGAAACCAATAACTCAGTGATTTCTAAAGAGATAGATATAGAAAATCGATGGCTCATGAGTCGTAGAGGTATTTAAATACTATTTAACCCTTCAAAAAGCATGACGGAAGCTAATTTAACTCTTTCCAAATATATATTTATTCCTGCATGCATTTAGTCCTTCTAAGCCAAATGACTTGATTGTGTCCATTTTTCTATAATATCATCTGCAAGATTGATATTTATTTAATACCGGATTAATACCGGATAAATTTCGAGTGAAGTTAATAATGTATAAAATATATAATATTCTGAATATCTTGCTAGTATTAATTATGAAATGAATATTTTAAAATCTTGATTTATTTTTAATGTTTGTAGCCATACGATTAATAAGAAAGAGACCCTTGTCTTTTCACCCTTTATTCCATTTGGGTGTGATCCTCCTGGTATCCTAACTAGAAAATAAATTAGCTCGGCTTCACAATAGGCGTTAATAGCGTCCTCGCCAGTCATGACGAAAATTAAATTGATATTCAATAATTATTGAGTATATTTATCCTACGATTTTTACAAATATTAATCACGACAGAATTTAAAGCTGGACATTTGAGCGGAATGCCTGAGAAGTACGTTTATTTAAGTTAATCGAACATTATACAATAAATGAGAATCGGAACTCAAAACACAAGAATTTCTTACATCCGTACACCTCACTGCCTGCAAAAGATGAAAACGAACTTCACACTCGTTTCCCATGAATGTCATTCCAAGTACTATGTAGTGGATCCCAGCATTTTTACCATGTTTCCCCGAGTGTTTTCCCGGATCTTGTATCAGGTCTTGCTCATGAAAATCCTTAGACCTTTCAATCTTGGGGGGTCTTATCTATTGGTTCTGAGGTCATTCAGGATAATCAAGACATGACATTCATCATTTGATGAATTACTTTATCATTCAATACGTCCGTTAAGCATCTCTGCCTCATAAATCCTGGTTTGAGATCTCACCTAGGTCTTATGTTTGGAGCAGAGTATTAAGAGGAAATTTTATACCTTCTGTTTAATTATGTCAGTACATAAATCTGTACCGTCTTATTTCCATGTTGCAAAGGCTTGATATGTAAAATTTGGTTTAAATTGATTGAATGGGGTAGGAAGAATAATTTACATTATATAAATTTACGGATAAACAGTGAGAAAAACCGCGGAATCTATTCAGATGATTTGATAATGAGTCAGTCATTTTTTTCAAAGATTTTATTACACAGAATTATCGTCATCTGAAACTGAGTTAATGCAGGGAAAACCGGCAAAATTGCTAAGAAAAATTTATCGCTGCGATGATGCAACTTTCGAGTACCCGCGGTAATAAATAATTTCTCTACGAGGATAGAAAAAAAATCTGCAAAGTAAATTTATAAAATAAAAGGGGTTGATTCTTGATGTGTCTAAACCAGAATATGAAATCACTAATACAGCAAGGATTACTTGACAGGACAAATCTATCATCTGATATAACAGGTGCAAAATTCAAATTATTAACCCTCATTTTGAAACAAGGCCACGAATAAAATGAAATAATTATGAGTGACACTTTCATCCAGGATAATAAGAGTTTTGTATGTAATCTTCTTAAGATTTTTAAGTCTTACATTAACCATCATTCTTCAATGCTAAATATATTACAGTATACCTCCCAGAGGTTGACAAAGATCTGATGAAAAAGAAGATATCATCTTGAAGGCAGTTTATAGCTGTTTAACTCTAAATGAAGAAGCGTTCAATGATTATTGCCGGTCTAAAACAAGGATTTATTTACAGTTACCACGTGCCACCATTTTTGTATTATTGGCTAGATTTTTCCGATTATAGCGACGCGCCGTTTTGTTGGAAGGTATATTCTTAAATAATAACTTATTGCTCGAAATCCAGAGTAAGAATAACATAAAAAGTAATTGAACTTGAATTGATCTTCTTTGGAATATTTAAGAGCAGAGGTATTTACTTAAAAATCCATGACATAAAAAATTCTTTTATATATCATTCTCTACTAAAAATCATTAAAAAGGAATAATTATTACGTAAAAATCAAATTATCTGCGGAACGGATAATTGGACTTAATTCCATATAAAAAAGCAGTTTTCAGTGGTCATACGGTGGGAGATAATGGCAGGGATTTTTTCTCACGATTTGGGCAAATGCCAAGTAGAAAATCTCTCCCCTATTTTTGTGATATTATGGTGATATTTCTCAATTATGTCCCATTAGTTACTTTTTACGTTATCTTATTGAAAATAAGAGAAGGTAGTGATTATTTTCTGACTTACAGTAAATTTGCAGTATTTGAGTAAATTACATGAATTAATGTAAAAATGGAAAACAACCTGTTACGCTATCCTCCAATTTAAACTCTTTCGTGCCATTCCAAAAGAAGTAGAGAGAAAAAATTAAAAATAAAAGATTTAATAGCTAAGAGATCTCCAATGTGTGAAACTTAGCGAAAATTCCGTTTTAAACCTCCCTCTATCTAGCTGTGAGTACGAATAGAAAATATAAAAGGAATATTTTTATACATTGGTAAATATGAGCAAAAGTGCAAGATGATATTCATATTCTTGCAATAGACCGTTTTTATTTAATATTTTCTAATGTTGACTTAGAGAAATTTTAATTGATAATTTTTATTTTTCACTACCTTCAAAAATTCGAGTGAAGTTTGACTTTCTAAGGAAAATATCCGTTTATATCTCCTTTACAAGCCGAAATAAAACCCTTCGTGGGCCGAATATGATGAGAATTGAGTTTCTTTTTTCTACCATTGAAAATTTTTAACAAGGGGTGCTAACATTTTAAGATGAACATTATTGATAGATAGAAAAGTAAGATCAACTTACCTCCTTCTCTCAAACCAAAGAAAATAATGGCCAGTTAATGACAACGCACTAACAATAAATTCTATTTAACTATAAGGCAAATTAATAACGTTATAAGCAAATCAAATCTTCTTCCACGTATTTATAAATGAGAAAAATCTACATTTTCAGGAATAAACTTAATGCCCTCCGCTCTTAAAAACAATGCAAAATTCAGAAGACTTGACAAACTGAAAAGCACTACTTGCGGCAAAAGCGAAGTAACATTAAAAAATATTAATTGTTCGATCATATACTCTCCGTTATAGCCTACAATGGGAAATCATTGGTTAAGCATTACAGCATACTACACGTAGCGATACTATCTTGGTTTTCTTTTAGATAACTCGAGCGTTCGCCTCGCAAGTCGGTACATTTTTTTTCATGTCTACCTTCAGTATAATTGTTTCTCGTGATCCTCCTCCTTTTTCAATTTCTCTCAAAGTTAATTACTACCCATTAGTGCCGCTTTGTGTTGCTTCGTGAACGAAAAAAGGACAAGTGACTGACAGGCGTCTGAAACCCTCGCTTATGAGGCAAAGGAAAGGTCAGAAATAATAATAAATGAAGGTTTCCTTCGAGAAGTGACTATCCTTCGACACGCCCCTTTTTCATGCATCTCTCAAAGGGAAGTAAAATTTCACTCGGTGAATATTCCTTTTCCGCCTGTTCCCTCACGGAGAACTTTCCGAACAGGAAGAAAAGGAAAACGAGATAACCAGATCTCCGCTAATCTCAAAGGTCGGTATACTCAAAAGATCTTAGGAATACCTTCAGCTCCTCCCCTTTCATCAGTCCCGAGGCTATCGGCCACTTATTAGCCACGCGAGCGAACTCTAATCCATCTGCGAGAACCTTTTCCTTTGTAAATTCGGCTTTGGGGCGGTCTTGGCTTAGAGAATAACACAGAATTGGATGAGAGAGAGATTTTAGAACTAAGGGCTCATTAAGCGGGTAGTAAGATAAGAGAAAACAGAGATAAAAACCTTTCCTTATGAAAACCAGTTCTAACAACTCCCATTATCGCAGGATTTTCGATTTAAACGACTAATGAACACTGTTCAAATCTGTGAAATTTTATTTTCCTATGGAAGAGTAACTTAAATCATAAATTCAGCGAGAGGTAAAGCTAAACTGTATAAAAATTTGATCTAGGAAATAAAAAAAGGAAATAATAATTGAGATTACGAAATGAGATTTAGCTACATCCCGGAATTTTGCTGCAACGTTTTAGAAGCTATACCGAACTATAAATGGAATGTGAAACATCCTTGATTATTTATTTGAATGAAATTTTGTACAAAAAAGATAATGAAACAATTTTAATATATCCTGAGTAAAAATGGACATGAAAGATAACCGACAAAATCGGGGCCTAAATTCGGATCTTCCAGGTTCTGGACGACCGCTGTAACCGATTGATCTACCTTTACGTTTTGGCATTACGTTTTGGTTTACACATAATACAATAACTGATATTGTAATAAGCTTATCTTCAGCCAAGTTTTTACTCTCTTCCATCAGTTGTTAGAATAACAGAATGAAGAAAAAGTAGGAGCATAAAGAATTTATATTTCTATGGCAACAGATCTTATTTTGCTTTATAAGTGCCGAATTTCCAATAAATATTCGCATTTACCATTTAGTTAACTAATAACTCTTTCCTTTCTCCCTTACTATTTGATTCTTTTTCCTAGTAAATCTCTTCAAAGATAACTTTTGCTGATTATCTTTAACATATCTCTTCTACAAAAGCTAAAGTTGAATGCTTTAAAGGGAATGCAATTTTAATAGGCAATTTAATACAATTTTTCATCACTTCCATCAAATATGCAACCATTCCAATAGCAAGTGACTAAGTGAAATGACGTATTGCGTCGCGGAAGGAAGCGGAAGTACTTACGCAAGAAAGCATAGAAAATACAAATAGAGATACCCTCTATATTATCTAAAGACTGCGCCTAAAACTAACAAAAGCTTTCGAAAATTTAAAGTTCAACGCAATTACTTCATTTTTAGAACGATACAAACCAAAAGAATGAAATGCCGCCCGTTTACTGGATGTATCCCTTAAATCTAAATTGACTTTTAAGTATCTAAAAATAGAATCAATGAGTAATTTTTTCCGCGATATGCATATTTTTCTAAAATACAATTTTTGGAAAAGAAATATCTTTTAGATATTTCTTTTCCAAAAATTCTCTTATTTCTATTTATACGATCAAATCACTTCGCAGAAGATATTCCCAAGTCCCTCTATTATGCAGAATGGTTATAAGCTTTGATTACGTTCAAATAACATCTGACCATGAAATTAATTTCATGGATAACATTAATCGTAGCTTTTAGAAGGGCAGATAATGAAGTTAATTACTAAATTTCAAAATTTACTCTCTATTTATCGCTTACGAGGAAAATGTTCTGCAATACTATTGTGTTTGATTCCCTCCCAGATTGGATACCATTCGTTGTACCTCTTTAAAATTGCTTGCATATAGAATAAAATCTTTTCTTTGACTCATAATAAAACGGAAGGGAATGTTATAAATTAATTCATAAATGAATCTTTTAATTGATAACAATCATCAGCATAGAAACATGATGTATCGTTTAGCATGAGATAAAAGTTCTTTGATATCTGTTAATCCATTATGGAGACTATCCATGCCTAATGAAGCTATGTTTGAGTGGAAATTATTAAATACATTTCATCTAGTTGTATTTCCGCAATCAGATTACTAAGGTAAACACCTCTAATTGGTTGAATCCCTACGACATTTAACGACCTTTAATCTCCTATCGCTATGAGCGCGAATGTAGCAACCAGCAATACACACGCACACCCTCACACCAACACATATCTAAACTGGAAACTTTGCTTCTTTGTTTTGGTTGTTTGTCTGAGGCAGAAAGGAAACGCTTCTAAGGGAGCAAGAGGAACAAACAAGCAGGTTGAAAGCTTCTCGAACTCATCTCCACACCCGCACACACGCACTCGCCCTTGCAGACAACATCTCTCCCTCTTCCTCCTCATCTCCCTATCTCCCGATTAGAGAGTTTTGTTCCACAGAAGAATGGCCAGTCTACAGAGAGAGGAGATAGGGGCAAACACAGCAAAGCGAGAGGATTTTAAAAGAAGGGGCGGGGGATGAAAAATTCCCTAACCCAACCCCCAGATCCTTATAAAATCTGTTTTCCTCTCAAACTCCTGCATCCATTCGTGCAAAGAGGGGAAAGTTCACATTTGGAAATCCGACTGGTCCGTCCAATCGGCACGAATTAAACCGCAGCTCCCTTCCCTACCCCCATTAACATTACAGGATATTAGCACAGTCCCTTATCTCTCCAAGAGACGAGATGAAGGGGGAGGATGAAAGGGAGGAGTCGAAGAGAGAGAGTAGTGCAGCGGCTCAATATCAATTAGCGTATTTGACGAGGGTCTGCCGCGGTCTCCGTCTTTGCTTCTCTAGCAGGAGGAAGGGACGAGAAGCAAATGAAACATAAAAATGAATAGAAGATGGTTTTCGACAAAGCCACATTAGGAAAGTATTCGTTCTCTTTGCACACCTCGTCCCATTGCGTGCCTCGACCTAGCAAATCTTTTCATTCTCTTTCACGGACTTGAATGTAAACTAATTTCGCATACGTCTCTATTTCTACTTTCAACCAGACCCTTATGTTATTATCGCGAGCTTCCCTCTTCATTACTGGAAGTCTGAAAGCGGCTTTGTAGAGCCACTTACTAACGGCATTATAAGATCCTTTTGCAATTCCTTTCGTGCCATTGAAGTGATGATGATATACCGCTTTTACTCTCACCATATCAAAAAATTCTTTCGCGTTTGATATTTAGGCGAAATGAACCCTGATGAAAGTGATAATGGGGAATTTTTTCCTTACTTCTAAGAATGACCAATGACCATATAAAGTCTACCTCATTTCCTTTCTTACTTGGTGACTGAGATGAAAATAATTGAAAATGAATTTAATATGTTATTTGATTATTGATACAGTGTGAAGTAATTTTTACTAGTGGCTAATATTTTTTTAGTGCAGCGTTTAGTTTCATCAAAACTATCTAGAACAGAATGGGACAGTTCTCACGTAGACTCATTTTATATTCAGTGTTTCTGCAACGATATTATGATGAACGGAAAATTTTCAATTAGTATCATGGTACTAAATACAGGAAGATGTATCTGTAATATACTGGAATATTTTATCTCCGACCTGATCAATCCTCTATGAGATACAGAAAGTTAGTCGGATGTTTTTGCAGAGCGATTTCAGACTGTTTTCGCTATGCTAAATATAACATCGTTTTATCTAGAATGCATCTAGTAATATTAAAATCTACCTCTTCAAAAAAAGAGATGTAGTAGTCAATCCTCAGAATCGCTAAAACTGAACTTCGTCCTGCTCTTGTTTATAATGCAAGGTGAGTCAAAGCAAGGAATTAGGCATTCCGTATGGCGCATCAATTAAAATTTACTGCTCTGGAAATTTTCGTGATTCTGTTTCTCCTCCGATATGATGAATCGACGCTTAGTCCTCTCATGACAGACCAGTCATCGCTTACTTCACGATTCTTCTACAAACAACTTCTCCTCCATTCCGTCAATGACATTCAATATTTGTCTCAAGTCGTGACCCCTTGGTGGAGCATACTAAACTCGATTCGTTTACCTCACTCCCACCGCTCATTTTTCTGATAAGTGAAAGGAAACTCGCCCTCCACCGCGTGATTAAATGACCTTTTTCGTTTGTCAAAGTCTACGGTGGCACGAGAGAAGTGATGAGAGCATTAAATTTGCAAAATCGCTCGTTTCTTCGGGAGAAAAAATTGACTTGCCCGCTCGCCTAGGATCCATTTTGGAAAGGGTTTATACTGATATACGCTCAGGCGAATGCCTTCCAGAAAGGGAGCGCGGATGTTATCCATAATTTAGGAGCGTATCTCTGTGAGCTTAGGACGGCTCCCGGTCGAGGACCCGCCTTTAAAAAGAAAATAAAATGCGGAAGTCGAACTTCATCGGGTATTTTCTGCGGTCACTGCATCTCAGGTCACGTGACCGTAAAATTTAATGCCTTTAGCGCTCTCTCTGAGGGGCTTAATATACCAAGGATACGCCCAGGTTTATGTTCGAGATTTTGCGCGTTAATTTAATAGCTATGAGAGACTGGAACAAAATGGTGAAATCCTCTGTTTCCATTTCTGAAAGAATGTGTTTAATATTGGGCCCATTTAGAGGTTTTACTGCAGAATATAAAAGCACATAATTTTAGTTCTTTGGTAGGATTTCTCGACGTTTTCTTAAAAAGGAACTAACACGGCCGTCACGATTGCTAGAGTTTCAGCTGATGTTATACTCACAATATGTTTTGAAAATAAAGGAAAAGTTGACAAGGTATTTTTAGTATCTTCGAATGCATTTTAAGAGATCTCTCATAATAATCGATATACAAATTAAAACTTGCAGGTATTAATGAAAAGTAATAAATTCGATAAAGGAATTTCTCTGAGACAAAGAATAACTGTTTTAGTTCACGGTATTGATTCAACAAGTGACTTTGGAAGTACCGCGGGCTAGCGTAATCGGATCTTGCTTTATATTATCGACCTTAGAAGCAGAGATTTTTTGCATGAAACATGGCAATTAACAGAGAATTAGAAATCTCAGAGGAAATATTTACGAAGTATTTCGATGGAATAAAATGGATCAAAGAATTTCTTCTCACCTGATTTTTAGAAGGAATAATGAAATTGTGCGACAATTTGCAATTAGCGCTTAATGTAGACAAGAATATTTTAAATGATTAATATCTTCGAAACTGTACATGAGTAGTCATACATCTTCGATGGAAAAACTTCATAAAAGTCGAGTAGTTTTGGTATGTCACGCTCACGAATAATTTAACGAGAGGTAAAGTAAAGTTGGATCTATGGTGCGACATCTCTTTGAGGGATTAGGCCAAGCCAGGCGGCTTTCGCCATGAAAATATTCAAGAAAAAAGAAAATTCTCGACAAAAGCTGCTAATTTTTAAACGAACTACAATGAAAAATCAGTATGCATGTAGATTTTTTTGAATTTGGGAATCCATAGCTAAGACAATAAGTTTTGGAAGTAATAAAAACTTTAGGGGAACAATTATTACTAGAACAATTATAATTAAAATGCCCGTCTGAGTTTTCATACAACTTGGCTATACCCGTTCCTTTATCTATTCCCGGTGTAACGGTGTTACGTATTTATCCAAAAAATTGTTATGCACAGTCGTGTAATTTCTTATATGTGACACTCACGCAGAACATTGGTTTAGACTGTTAACTCGCAAAATAAGCTTAGCACTGATAGCCTCCTCATGAAATTGAGAAGTTTCATTTATCATTTAAGTAATCCGTATAATCAGTTGTGAGTTTAATTTACTAGTGAACAAAATTAATGATTTGTTGACATGATGGAATGAGATTTTACACCAATTTTGAACGCTAGCTCATACTAGAATCCTAGAGCTATTTAAGACAGAAGCCATCGATGAATCAAGAAAGTACAGGGGCGAATGATGACTAGGAAGGGAACATGGATTTGCCTAATATGACAAGGAGATAAAAGTAAAAACTGACAGGGAAGAATTCCTATGATTACTGTTATTCTACTCAATTCATGACGATAAAATGACATTTTAAAGCTTTGTGTTAGAAAACTAATGTTGTACTACTATACCACTACGCATTATATCTACTTGAAAGAAAAGAAAATGGAAAGCAAATTCTAATGAATTAGAAGTTTGAAAAAACTGGTATAGCTGTATTTGTCGATGTTCTTACTTGCGTCGATACATGGGCCTGGAAGGGGAAATTCGGGATTACCAACCTCATAGACAAATACGGCTATAGGAGCGTTTTAAAAATTCTAATTCGCTAACAGCCGTGTTCTATGTTATTTTCTTTCAAGTAGTGTAGTTCCTACTTATTACTCAAACATGAGTGTTTGAGGAAATGGTCTTTAATCGGCTATCCTCTTCGGCATGTTTCTAAATACGCACCTGACTGAAGCTCAGGGAGGAGTAGCTAACACAATGAGCAAGTCTCAGAGTTCATTATACTCTTTAGCTAGCGAGTTAGAAAATGAAACGCTACTACAATGCCAATCTTGAAGGACATCCTCATTTATGAAAGAGCCTCCAATACAATGAAAGAAGCACCTCTCACAACATTCACTCATATAATAGAGGATTCTATTCTTCTTGGTATGTTTCCTAAACCTTTCCTGTATTCATTTCCTTACGGCGCAATTAAACTTCCTTCTCTACTTGTATGATATTTAAATGAAAATTATTTAAATAAATTTGTCTTAAAAGATTTCCTTAAATTTACTTTTTTACTATTATAGATTTTCATCACCAAATAATCACGGACAGCAATATTTAAGTTGTTTGCTAGAAGTCCCTTCGCAGACGTGGAGTTTTTCATGGAATTTAGAACACAATTGTTCAAAATATGTATATTATACTTATCATGGGAAATTATTTACCGCATATATACACAATGTGAAATGAAATATATAATATTGACTAGCAATAAATTTCACGAATATACATTGTTTTAAAGAAATCATTCGTTAATACTTCATTACTTCATTAAAATATTACATAAATAACATCAATAAGTTTTATGTAAATAATTTATATATTTTGTCAATATTTTGAATTACCACCGACCTTATTATAGCAATTTATTCCAAAGGAATTAATTATCGGAAAATTTTTCGAAGTTTGGAAGAGAAAATTATGAAAGAAATTTTTCTCTATGATTTAAAAATTTTTATTTTTCCCAAAAATAATAAAATTAAATCCAAAAGAGCCAACATCTGGTGAAACGGTATATATGTACTATAGGCTTTCCTAGACCGCAATCCTCTTTTAATGTTGATAGCCTTCCAATTTTTTTATTGTATTGAGAGCGTTCAAAAGGCTCCTAGAAGCCGGAGGCAAGAAGTCGCTCTCTTGCTGCTTGCGCTAACAAGGAGAGACTCTCACTTTTGTCCGGGGATTTTGATGAAACTTGTTGCAGTGGTGCAGGAATTAAAGTAATGAAAAAATTTAACGGCGTTTCACTGAATGGGCCTTAGTTTCGCTGCAATAAATAATTGAAAATTGATAATCGGAGTATAGGCAACCCCGCAATACACGTCCATGCTAGCCTAGTATGCATGAAAGAATGCGATGTTTTATGGTATATTTGACATTACATTTTTCTTTTTATTCGTAAAATTCTTTCCTTGATACTTACTATTGGGCTTATTAATAATAATAAATAGTATGCTCAATTAGTTATCCCGTTAAATAACCTTCGTGAGCGATATTTTTCCATTTAAGGTAGTTAACGTCTATGCTAAGAACGAAAAAGGAGCTTGCATTCAAGTATTTTAGGATTTCATAATCATAAATATCGATTGCTTTCTAGAATTTATAATAAAACCATTGTCTATATATTAATTAATTTATTTATCCGATTTCAGCATTTCTCGACAGAAATGCATGTAAGCCATTTTTCGGTAATCAATATCACTACTTCCTGACGAGATAGAAATTCAAGAAATACTGCATTAGATGCATAATTGTGTATTAAATATCGATAGTTTTTTGCGCAGTGTATCCTTCGTTCGATTTCAGATGACTCGAAAATACTCTTGTAATAAATGTTAAGAAAGAAAAGAAAAAAGTTCATTTTCATCATCGTTCATCGATTACAGTATTTATCTTTAGTACACACAATGAAATCAGGAATAATGGTCCTGCGAAATCGATACTAGTACCAAAAGAAAGGAAATTGAATATAGATAGTTATTTGTTGTTGCTTGTCATGTATTTTTTACCAGATATCCTGAAATCAGATAAATAAATAAATATATAAATCGTAGTGATTATTAAATAAGAATATGAAAGGCAACGCAAAATCCTAAGTAATTCGAACGCAAATTCCTTTTTCATTCATAGGATTGTAGTGAAATACTTAAAATTTAGTAATATTTAAAGTTATTTAAGGAGTTAACAGACCTTTCTCAACTTCAAAAAATTCAAATATTCGTTTCTTTGCATGAATGTAAAGAATCAACCTTAAAAATATTCAGGCAAAGTGGTATTTTCATATTATAAAAATTAGCTGAGCTACAGCAGATTTTCTTTAGCAAAGCAGAGCACTCGATGAGCCGCCAGTGACACTCGTAAGCTTAAGGAGTCGAACATGGGTGTTATTACCTTCTCCTAAAGTCTTCTTTCCTCAAAGTAACATCGTGGTACATGTACCTATATTCATGTTGAAATAATGGTTCTCTCGTTTTATGAAAATTATAAACTTAATGAATAAATCCATGTTATTATGTTATTCTTCCTGCACAACTTTCCATTGTTTTTGACAAATAAAGAAAAGTTGTGCAAGGTAGTTAAAGAAACTCTAAAAATAAATTATAAAAGAAGATGAGGTACCTGAGCTTTTTTATCTTTTGATTATATTCACCTGCCTCTTTTTCGATGGCTTAATTTTTTAATAGATAACTCTAACGTTATCTATGGAAGAATGCAGCATTTCCATTTTACCTTTGGATCAGGAAGCGAACAGTTCTATTCTTGTTTTCGCACTGTATTTATCGTGAACACATGGTATTGAAAATTTCAATAATAATTTCAGTAATATAGAGAATGGATACGTTGGTGCTATTCATTGGGTATAACATAGAACATATTTTAGTTGATGTGCTATGATTGGTTTTATGCTAGTCCAATGACAGCCACATCGTTTTAATAAGTGTTATGAAGTAAATTAAGGTCAAAGTGACTGAAAACATCGACTACTGACAAAGACAAGACTAGGAGCGAGCAACATAGCCCACGGAAGATTGCATGACACCATCAAACAGGAGACTTATCCCTTATAGACAGATGTTCCGTAGAAACGACTGAATCTATAAATGGAGTTGGTGAAAAATAATTCAATACTGATATACTTTACCTGTATATTTTACTGAAACTTTAAGATTTTCTATCTTTACACAGCATTTTATTCACTCACTTTAATCATCGCAATGAAACTTGTCGAAATATATAAAATTAAACTAACTATCGTCCAACAAGAGCGATTTTCGATATAATTAAAATTAAGAAAAATATCGAAAATTACACCGATTTTTCAAATAACTTCATTTTTTTAGTATAAACAATTCTCAGAATATCAAATATTTGAATTTCAAAAATCGTTGTTGTAATACGAGAATTAATAAGTAATTAATAAATTTATAGTTTAAGAAATTTTTATAGTTTAACATACTGTATGATTAAATTCGTGTCAACCAACGAGGTGTGTATTTTCTTGCGAGGATAATTTTTCATCCATTATATTTACTTTCAGCTTAATGTTTCAAAAGGTATTTATATTTCCATACAATGCTTAATAATCATATAAATATCAGAAAAATAATATCACTAAAAATATCAGAAAAACCGTTTTCTCTTATTAGAAGAGTATTTCTCTCAAAAATTAAAAAAATACCGCTAATCACTGTAAATCCGGCCTGGAAAGTAATATAATTCCTTTACGAGATTAATAATTTAGTCTACTATTTATTATTATTAATAATTCAATTAGTAGACAACAAGGAAATTATTAACGAATGAAATTGAAAAAAGGTGCAAGATATACCAGAGAACAATGCGTTATTTCCTCCAAACTCGACTAGCTCGGATGTGTATTGCAGATTTGCCTGTACTCCGATTAAATTGGATAAATAAATCAATTAATATATAGACAATGGTGTTTATTAAATAAAATTTTAGAAAGCAATCGCTATTTATGATATTGCAATCCTAAAATTACTTGAATGAAAGCTCCTTTTACGTTCTTAGGATAGTCGTTAACTACCTTAAATACCTTAACGAGATTACAAATTGAGCATACTATTTATTATTAATAATAAGTCCAATAGTAAGTATCAAGGAAAGAATTTTACGAATGAAAAGAAAAATGTAATGTCAAATATACCATAAAACATCACATTCTTTCATGCATACTCGGCTAGCATGGACGTGTATTGCGGGGTTGCCTATACTCCGATTATCAATTTTCAATTACTTATTGCAGCGAAACTAAGGCCCATTCAGAGAAACGCCGTTACACTTTTTCATTACTCTACTTCCTGCACCACTGCAAAAAGTTTCATCAAAATCCCCGGACAAAAGTGAGAGTCTCTCCTTGTTAGAATACTACTCGTTAGGAACGGCTAAATACACTAAATGATCTACACTGATGTGATCGCCGATTGTATGAGAAGTAGCTTCGCGTATGGCACTGTATCGAATGCCGTCCTAAAAACTAGCAAAATGTCATCTGGCCTAAAGCCTTTGTCGGCTGCTTGCATCATATCATGACTAAGGAGAGCTAAATGGCTATCACAGAAGCGACCTTGAAGGAAACCATGCTGACTGCGCGTGGTTGCAATGTTTTCATATGTGCAAGAGAACTTAAGCAAGTAGTAGTTTGGTTAGTGAAGCGGACAATATCCATCTGCGTAGTACATTATTTCCCCATAAACAAGCTGATTCTTGATTTTTGGGCAGGAATTTGGACCTCGTGACCAATGTAAATAGCTAAGTAAGCCTAAGTTAATAAGTGCGAGAGAATGAGCTTGAATAAAACAAACGCGAAAAAAATAACGCAAAGAGTATTATCAAAGACATCGATCCACGCGGTAGTCTGCCTAGAATATCGTAGCAGTTTTATTCATATAAATGTACAAAAAAATTATAAGATACAAACAGGCAGTTAATCACGTATCTATGGAACAGGAAGGTTAATCTGTTGGCCGGTAAATGCGAAGACAGTTCAGAGGAATTAGACTGTGATGATTTCATTCTATGTATAATCTAACTTCTATAAATTTCCTTTTAAAGTTTAAGGTGATTTTAAGAAAAGACGAGATTAGTAATTTGGAAGAAGGCGGAGAGTTCATATGGATCAGGCAAATTGAATAAATATTGGCAATAAAAAAAATTGAAATTATTGCTCATTATAGTGCTGCACTTTTATGTAGCAAATACAACGTAATTGTATTGAGGAAATTCCACCAAGAGACTTTAGTAGTATCGATTCAACTTAATGTAGAATAGAACGTTTCATTGCAAATTTCGTCTTACAGTGAACATGGCATACACATAGCCTTCACCAAGATTTGGATTGAATTGGCTATTTTTAAATGTACCTTATACTGTCGCGATCTTAAAGAATCGATTGGAAGGAAGCTTTAATTAACTTTACTGTAGACCAATAGCGTAAAACGTATATTCGTGCACTAGTAATTAAAAAAATACTACTACCATACGGAAAGTAAATAATTCTAATGCCTGCCAAAGATGAGTGAATTCTTTACCTTATCTCTTTCCGAAAGGTTCAATAATTACAAATACCGATTAAAGTTAGTTGGATTAAAAAGACACCTGGCTAGTTAAGTTAATTGTATGCAGGAACAGAGTATGTCAGCTGAAACCGTATTGTGTCTCATCCTTTTATGCAAAGATACCGGTTAATCTGCCCGAGAGCTAAGAGTAATTATATTTTATATTTATAATGATAAAATGGTTTTATTCTTCATTATTATTCAATATACTGTGTTATTAACTAAACGTTTAATGTAATTGTCCTTTACTGTTCCAATTTTTAGAAAGCTAATCGTTTGAAGTGAAAGCCATAATAAGAAGGCGGTTACTAATAATTAAAAAAAGGATCCTCCAACACATTGACATTTTTTAAATCCAATCACTAGTGTCCGAGTAAATCACGATAATATTATCTTCACGGTGAGAATGTGCTATACACGTATGCGTTAGTGAATGGGTTTGTGATCGTGTGTGGTGTTCATGAGAGAAAAACAAACTCTCCAATTACAATTATTACTAAAACAATATCTTATTCATCCATCGCCATAAAAGTTAAATATTAAGATAAAAATTGTGTAAATTGATGTAAGAATTTATCTTGTGGAACATTAACAATTTCTAAGAGTTTATTTCTGAGGAAGTACTTGGTTGCATGTGACGAAAACGAATTTAACGGAAGTATATGTAAACCGAAAAGTTCTCAAAATGATCACGATATCCGAATTCGGAAAGTGTTTCGACTTAAAAATTTTATGCATAATTAATAATATATGATGAATTCTCTTTCCGGTGATTGTACTTAAAAATTAATATATTCAAATCTCAGAAGAAAATTAAAACCCCTGAAATGTTAACAGCATTCCTAACTGGCTGCTTGACCATACCTTAATCGTTCTAACATTAACAAATTCCTCCTGGTTCTTCTCACACACTCTTTACCTTAACCAACACCATAACTTACTCCTGGGCGCGACATACCGTCGCTAACGGTGGTTCTCCGATGACTCCGCCGATGAGGGAGGGAAGGGGGGATTGGGGGGGAAACCCTAAAAACCCTAAGAAGTGGACCCTCCAGGCCGTTGTGACGTGCTATAGGGTTCACCTCTATGCCTAGAGGGCCCCCTGCCACAACTTCAAGGACAAGCTCCGACCTCATAGACAGAAAGAACGAGCAGGTGAGAAGTGAGTGCTTAGTTACCTCACCCCTGCAGAAGAAGGTGAAAGAAAGGCCCCTGAAATAGATGCCTGCGACTGTAGGCCTAAGAGTAGGCTAGGTTTGTAGGGAATGCCTTCCCCACGCCCCCTACAGAGCAGGTGGTTAGTACATCTATGGTGCACTTTTAAGAAAACTACTGATAACTGTTGTCAAATTCATTGCAGCATTTGACTGTGATATGGCTGCAATAATCCATCGTTGACGTTTTAAGTTAAAAAAAGTTATTTAATGTAAATTAAATGTTAACTTGATGGTTAAATTCTCATCTTTACATAAAATGCAGAGGATATTTAAATCAAAGATCGCAACTGTCGCTTAGGCTTAATGTAACAATAACTGATGTTGTAGGCACAAAACCTGTATTAATATCCTCTATGTAAGTTCATCTGAACAGAAAAGAAACTGAGTACTCACGTGTAGTTCTGAAGTTAATGATGACGGATTTACCTGTGGAAAAAGAGAACGAATTCTTTAATAGGTAGAGTTCCCTTCATATCCTCCCAAATCTTTTAAGAAAACTACTGCAAACTGTTGTCAAATTCATTGCAACATTGGCTGTGATATGGCTGCAATAGTCTATTGTTAACGTTTAGAGTTAAAAAAATGTTGAATTTAAATTATATGTTAAGTGTACGGTTAAATTCTCATCTTTATATAAAATGCAGAAGATATTTAAATCAAAGATCGAAATTGTCGCTTAGGCTTAAAGCAACAGTAACTGCTGTTGTAAGCACAAATCTTGAGTTAATTAGACTTGTTTGATGAAGTAGAGGAACTTTAGTTCATCTGAAGAGAAAAGAAACTGAGTACTTACGTATAATTCTGGAGTTAATGATGATGGAATTTCCTGTAGGAAAAGAGAACAAATTGTTTGACTGATGGAATTCCCTTAATGTAAACAGTAATTCAATAATCACCCACATTTGTAACATTGTTATACTTTTTTTAAGAAATCACGGAATTCATACAAAAAGTTGATCTTCTTCTTAGAGACACAGTTTATGGGAAAGTCTGCTTTTGTGCGTGATTCTATGACTTACACAATTCCTTCCTTTCTGAAATTATCACATCGGAAAGTTAAATCCCAATTAATTCTTAATAAAAACTGCAAATCTTCAAATAGAATGCCAACTGAAGTGTCGGATATTCTCCTTTAATATAACTATTGTTCGTTTTGTTATTCAATGTTTTATGTGCGACCATTATAAACTTATACTAAAATATCGCTTTCTTGTAAATGAAGAGCAAAAGTAATGTCCGTTTAATAATTACAACACGATTTCTTGCTTAGCATATGTCTCTGAAAAAAAATCTTGTGAATGAAAATATTAGAGTATCCAGCGGATTAAGTTGGTACCCGTGAACTCCAGAAAGTGCAGCGCTAGGGATAAATTTATTTGTAAAATGCTACGAAAAAAGGCAAAGGTAACGAAGATGATCTCATACGCAGGTTAGGAATCTTTGAAAGAAAGAATACCAGAAGCTAGATTGAGCTTGACAAATTTTGAGACATCGTGTGCTATTTCGGCCGATTCAATTACGAGTAAAAAAATAAGAGAATTAGATGCTAGAGCAAGTCGTGCTTTGGATTCATATTTAAAATTTTTTGCGTTCCCCACAGAACGTTTTTGGGGGCTGCAAATGATAAATGAGCAATATTAAGTTATAACTAAAGAAATTGTTTATGTACGACCGGAGGTGAAACTAAGATAATGATAAATGTAATATTTACTGTGTTTGTTTACCTAACTTAGAAAGAACTTGTACTTGAGAAAAGACTCGAAGGTCAGTGAAAACAGGCCATTTTAGAGGGGCTAATGTCTTAACGGTGAAGGAAAAAAGAGCCAGCTGTCCTTGGAGATGATAACGAAGTCGTTTTCCTAAAATATCAATGTGCACTTCACTGTCCTTTGATTTTCATTGAATACAAACAAAGGTGAAAAGGAAAGTGCCTCCCTCGTTTCAAGAAGTACTGACTGGCAGGTGAAGCAAGAAGCGTACAAGAGAAACGGAAAGTCCTAATGATACCGAAACACTCGTCATGATAAAGAAAACATAGTTGCGAATACCCGAAAAATACGAAGTTATCTTTTCTAAGAATGTCTTTCTCAAACATATTTATATATTTAAAAATTGCTGGATTTATCCACTTCATGCATTTACATTTGAGGAGATAGTTGACTCAAAAGATCAAATTGTTTGTATCGTTTGAAACAAGTGTCTCTATCGATTTAAGTGAGATACCAGGAGAGGATCATCAGTTAGAGCGTTAAAATCTACGCAAGTCCTGTTTTAAATCGTTGAGCTTTATGTAGATCAAAAGAATAACATTAAAATATTGATAAAATTTACCAATAATATATGAAACCAAAGACGAAAAGGTGGTGAATCTTTAAATTGCTTTCGAATTTTGATTAATATAGCAGATGCTCCTAAACACATAAAATTTCATTTCACTGCTGATTATAAAACATTCTGGAGATGATGAAAAAATTAATCGATATTTAAAATAATTGTTGATTAAAATCCCTCCAACAATACAGTTCCTGGTTCTCGAGCAGTAAAGAAAAAAATATTACATTATGTTCCTTTATTCAACCAATCTCTTTAAGCAGCTAATTAATTACTAGGAGTATTCATCGTCTTTCATATGGTAAAGGATTAAATTATTTCAAACATTTAATAACAAATATTTTAACCTTAGAAGTGATGAATAGCCATACATCTTCTTCTTGTAAATTGGTCGTTAAATTTAATTACAAAAGCAACTCAAAATACTAGCTGATTATTTTAAATATATTTAGAATGGGAATAGCGTCTTGTACAATTTGGTATGGTTTCGCAGTGATATTTTTCTGAGAGCCAAAAAACATTTCCATCTAAACAGTTGCTTTGTGCTAAGAATTTTTCCTAAAACGAATAAATACGCCACTTTATATATTTATTTAATACCATGATAACGGTACCACTCGGTTTTTCCGCACAGAAAGGAGTACTTTTCATCTAATATAGTGAAGAGATTAGCAGTTCATATGTTTGTAATGGAAAAAAGTTTAAGAAAAGAATTAATTATTGGTCACGACTAAGCTGCTCAAAGAAAATTTTAAACTCCATATGCAATTCGAAATAATCAATTTCAAATGTGGCTTCAAATCGCACTATAAATACCATTTCTTTTTAGCGGAAGAATTTAATAATGTTATATTTCCTGCTGAAAATAAGTTTCCCCAGAAAGCGTTCTTTCATGAAAAACTTTCCCTCTGAAACATGTTAATATACATAGGCTGTTACACGATAAATAACGGACCAATAATTCATTTCGTGCCAGCCGATATACCATGTTATCCCTTTTAATAAACCAATCAGTTTCAACTGGTTTAGATCCGTTAATTAACAACCAAAAATACAACCACTCAAATTCTGCACTTTAGAAATAATAATGATCCATCAGAAGAAGAAATGCAAAAGAGAAAAACTCTTAACTGCTCACCATTTGTGGTTCTCCGGGTATTCTTGTTCCTGCTTACTCCTCATAAGTGCCTTTCCACGATCACATAGAAGAAACTCCCAAGCAATAGAAGTGCCGAAAGGGAAGGATGTCAGAATCTGGAAAAATAGAAACGCTAAATTAATTCATTTGCGAATAGCAATGGGGTAATATTGTGTGGTATTATAATCTAGGGTATTATTGTGTTGTGCATATATAAATGCGAGCAATTGACAAAGATAATGATTCATTTAGGAATATTGTTAAGATCATATTTAACAGTAACCTGTTCTACATCATAACTATTACAGTAAAATTATTTTTATATTTTATTCAATTTATTAATAAGCACGACATACATAAAGAAATAATGGCTATATTTCAAATTGAGGGTACACTAAACGAAATCTGTATGCACTGAAATCAATGTGAAGTATAATTATTAAATGATTTCCGGCGTTCAAATGCGCTAATTCAGTTCAGTGTAAAAACAGAAAGAACTCAAAAAGAAAAACATGCATCTCTCACTTGCGCGCAGGTACCGAGATCGATGGAGATATTCATCAGAGGAACCGCCCGGCAACTAGGAGTTCCAGATTCAAGACCTTCCTTTCCCCTTCCATTTCTTACACATCTACGAAAATCTTCTACAATGCATTACTTATCAGAGATAAAAAACGAAAATTCTAAGGAAACTATCCTTTGATCTTTACTTCCGTTTAAATTAAGTATTTAATAAAAAATGTCCCCAAAGGCAATTAAATATAGAATACTGATATAGGCCAGTTTCGAATACTAAATTCCCTCCATTTCTTCCACAACTACGAAAACCGTACACAATGCATTATTCATCAGAGATAAAAAGAACAAAAAGAAAATTCTAAGACGGCCATCTTTTGATGAAAACTTCCGTTTAAATTACGTATTTAATAAAAAAATTCCAAATTCAAATTAAATATAGAATACTGATAGAGGCCGGTTTCGATCCGTAAATCAAGCCACAGAAATATTGGAACTGGTTTAATTAGCTAAGGAATCCAAAGTCAGCTTGAAATTCAAATGTAGATTTCCGTTACGATGTCGGTCGGAAATATTTTCGACTCATTCTAGTAAAAAAAAACCCGAAAATTGTTTTCCACCTTAATACAGCAAATATTCGAGGAGTAAAAATGGTATCGGAAAAATTCGAAGGATTACCTTGGGCTTTCGTCAAATAACGTCTCTAGAAGTTGAGAATCGTAAATTCATTTCTTTAATATAATTTGCGAGACAAGATAAAAATAAACGTACATAGCTAAATCATCCGACGATGAATAATGGTAAGAAAATCATGAAGACGAGTCATCTGGATAGTATATCGTCCATAGTCAATCTTGAGAGTATTACGTAACGAAAAAAAAACATGTACACTAATGATTGTCACAAAAATAACAACTTAAAAACTGTAACATCAATTATTGTCTTTAAACTAAGAATTAATTCAAGCAAGATTCATTTATGTTACTTACCGAAACTGGAGAAATCCCCGAGAAGTCCTGCGGCCATCTTGACGTCGGAAGATGTCTTTCCAACCCTTAATTTAACTATAAATAATTTAAGAGGTTCTAATTTGATAACTTACTATGTAAAACATAACTTATGCTACACAATTACTAGATATAGAATCTACTAACCTCCAAGAAATTTGAATTCTAACGGTTTTTTTTCGTAAAAATTCTTCAGCATGTCAGCACCAGGCGAAGTTTCTAGATCAACTAAAGTTTAAACCTAAAAAATCAACGGATCAACGAAACGGTGAGATCTGATTGGTTGTTAATTCTCGCAGTTACTTTTACTGTCACCCCTCCCACTTTTCCCCCTGCCGGAGAAAGTTGTAACTTATAAGTAACAATAAATTAGCATTAAATTAGAAATATATTTATTTAAACATATTATAAGTTTAATTTAAAAATTATTGGAATACATTTCGTTCCTCTAAAACCTAGTACTTAAAATCGGCGTAAAATAGTTGATAGCTCCTTGTGACGTAATTATGACTTACGTTCAACCTATGGTATGAGCAACGGTACGAGAAACATAATGAATTCCAATCATTCAAATTATGAAACTATGCAATGTGATCTAAAAGAATTAATGCAATGATTACGCAATTAATAATTAAACATATGGTTAGTTGCTGTATTTTAATATCTTCCATCTCATATGAGAAGCATATCATATAATAAAATTTAATTTTTAGCATTTACTTAAAATTTTATATTTAGAACGTAAGGAAAATCAAGCTTTAAAAGTTTTGGAAAATAAATTATATTAGTGTGCATTGATTTCATAATACGAATTTTTTGATGATACCCAGATCTGGCATGATTCCAAGTAAGACTTCTGTTTAGTTACTATGTATTTAACGTAAGTTTAACTAAATACTTCGAATTCACTTTGAAGGTTTTATCAAGAAAATGGTAGATAAAATTTATTACATACGTTTCGTACGTCTAAGTTACACACGTGATATATTTCTGAGTTGCGGGGATTCGTAATAATGCAATAATGAGATAAGAACGGGAATAAGGATTTGAATATTTAAGCCTTTACGTCATATGGCGGTCATTAAAATTAATCAATACAATATGTATATCAAAGAGATATGAGTCGTTACATCCAAGCTATCACACCGAATATTTCCATGAATTACATTCGAGTTAAAGATTGAAATATTTTTTTATTAGAAATTTTAGGACACATCTTTTATTCGAAGCTTAGAAAATTCATTAGCCTTAGTGAACATCTCATTTTCTCCAAGAATAAGTAAAAACTATATACACTCAATACTATAAAGATAAATACATTTCATTTGCGGTATTTATTTAAACCATAGAAACAATTAAACCAGATATATTGAATAATTCAGATGCCACATGTCAAGAGACATAATATTACTTTTCTATGTAGATTATTCATTATCCTTTCTCTTACATCTGTACTTTAGTATTTAGAAAAAGGCCAATTCGAAAATAGAATGAGGCTTACAAGGCAAAATGAGGGGGGAGATTCTTTGCGTTCTTTTCTCAATGAGCTGGAAATCATCCATGTCATCATCTTATGAAATACCTCTACAAATATGCACTGAAAACAGCCTTTCGACGTTTGGTAGGGAATGTACTTATTGTACATTTCTTTTTATCAGTTTTATTCATCAGTATAATCCATTTAGATGAGAAGGAGAAATACATAATTGAAAATAGGAATGTAGAAAGAACGCAAAGAGAGAAATATAAAATGTACCGACATTACTGTCAAAGGCAAATAATAGTAAATAAAATAACGCTAAAGTATTATAATAACTATCTCACAGAAGTAATACTAATTGTAACATACATTGGCCATAATATTTATAACTATATATTGAATTTTATGAGTTGTAGGAACGAATGAGGTTTACCACGGCAGAAGAAGAATAAGATACTTTGACTTTATATTTCTTATTGAGGTAGGATTTTGGGAGTGCCAAGATAAAGTAGAACAATGAAACCATGAAAAAAATTGTTCATATAATTCGAAGAGGTAATAGATTAAAAATTACTCATATGTCAAAAATTAACTTTATCACTGCCTGATTAAGACAAATAATATTCAATAGTTAGGTATAATAGGGGATACGGGAATAAGGTAATAGTAGGGGATACATTTTTCCTATGAAATTCCATAAGATATTTACATTTGTTATGAAGATGGATTAGCATTGATTTCTATGAAATAAATACCTTTGAGTCAAACCAGTGAGAAACTGAGAATCATGAGGGTGATAATGCAAGCTAACTCATCGTGAAAATTGTATGCTTTATTAAGAATAATTAATGTAATGCTAAATGTAACTTTGTGAAATTCATGACAATATACACGGTGGAATAAAGAATACTTCAGTTATCTTTTAGTACTTAGTAATGATCTTATTATATCCCCCCAGTTTTGTTCATGGTGGCGACAATATGAAAAGTATTGAGGTATTAGTGATGCTTGATCATTATAATAATATCAACCGAAATTACAGCAAAATTTCGTGAACCTCCCACTCTTAGCATTCTGGCTCGGTGGACGTTTAACTCAGTCTTTAAACAAATTAAGTTACAGAGGTACTCAATGCTATTAATTTAGCATTAAGGTGAAATAAATGTGGAACTAAAAGATTCCCAGAGTACCACTCATTCTTCGGAACCTTTAAAATTAGCTAAATTAGCTTATAATTATGTAAATAATGAATACCAAGCTGAAGTTAGAAAGAAGAGATCATATGGTTCACAATTTCTATGGACATACTCTGTCTATTGCCTTACATTACCCAACTTAGATTGTATGTGAAATATACCACAATATCCGTGTATTTCCTTGTTAGAATAATCATTCTTACCTTCCAATCCTATATAATTCCGGCTTGATAAGTATTAATGATATAAGTATAATAATTCGGCTTGATAATGCACGAAGAACCCAGTATTCATTAATCTCACACCGGAAGTTCATCCATTCAGTTGCAATACCGAGTTAAAGACTTACTACCGAGTTAAAGACTTACGCAGAATTCCCCAGATTTAGTCCAGATCCATGTGAACACCTGCCTTCATAAGAACTCCAATTTAAGTAATAATTATTCAATCGATGACTATGCTCACTGCTACACTTCGCCATGCTTTTCGAAAAATCACCGATCATGGAGCTGAAACACACCTTTATCCAAAATGCACAAACACAACATGATATTTCACATACACTCACAGCACAAACTTAATGTGATTGATTTTTCATCAGATATCACTTTTTTAAGGCTTCTAAGACACATACCGATGGAAATACTTAAGGTTTTAAGTTCCTAGGTGTATGATCAATCTCTTCTTGAGGCAGCAGGTCTTGGCGTGTTTCCGCGCTTTTAAAGAGGATTATGGTCTACAAAATTTTGACAAACGAAACCTGCTAGTCACGTCATGTGGCCTTCGAACTTCTCAGTACTTTGTCTCGCTAAGTGGACTGTGTTCAAAATGGCACCGTTTACATTTTTCTGTGGGTTTCAAATTTAACAAAGGTGAAAAGGAGTTAGTGTAGACTGGATTCAGCTTTACATTCAGTGATATAATTGGAAAAAGTGTGAGTGGAAATAAAAGGATCATGGTGGCTGTGGTGCATTACTTAATCCGAGTATGGAGCACATGTAATGGCGTCGGTAACTTGAACATGTCCTTCGCGAATATTAAAATCGTTTGTGCTAGAGAAGATAATAAGTCTGAAGAAGGCCTCGTAGAGAAGTGAAGAAGCTTTAAAATCGGATTTCTTCGCAGCTGGACAAATAACGTAAGATGTACGGGCTTCGGAAGTGTGCTTTTAAATTTTCATGTATTCGGACGCAATAATCTGAATTAAAATTGAAAGGAACCAGAAGAATTCTCAATGGTAAGTTATTTATTGCAATATTATTGGGAAGATTAGTTGGAAGAATATCCAACGACGTGCTTATAGAGACAAGACGAATAGCGTTGGCCGTGCTGATTAGGGAATCCAAAAAGGGACTAATGATTCACTTTATTTGAAAACTTAGAATTAGTTTCATAGTTTTAATAATGAATACGCTGAGAATAACAATACAGTGTTAATGCCCAAAATGATTTCTCTGGATCATCTCGAATTGAAACATCTCGTATACGTTTTCCTGTGCTGCCCCATCATTTCTTTTTTTATTAATTCATCTTCAGTCCTTTTCCTTTCGGACTGTAAATTTATATTTTGGCCGTAGAAGTCGGTAGAAATTTTTTTATCACTAGCTTCAAAATACCTGATGAATCAGTAGTGAAAACGTGTGTAAAAGAGAGAGAAATATCGAGAGATTGCAGTAAAAACGATAAAACGGTAATAATTGATTTCAAATGCTGTATCTTTGCAATCTTTCGTGGAGTGATTAGGATTTAACAATATTTAATTCAATTTTATCGTAACTAATATTTCTATTGTAAAATAATATCGATTAAAATTTCGTAGACATTTTAAATATTTCATTACCTGCTATGAATCACATAGGAGATGGAAGATATTAAAATACAGCAACTAACCATATGTTTATTTATTAATTGCGTAGTCATTGCATTAATTCTTTTTAGATCACATTGCATAGTTTCATAATTTGAATGATTGGAATTCATTATGTTTCTCGTACCGTTGCTCATACCATAGGTTGAACGTAAGTCATAATTACGTCACAAGGAGCTATCAACTATTTTACGCCGATTTTAAGTACTAGGTTTTAGAAGATCGAAATTTATTCCAATATTTTTTAAATTAAACTTATAATATGTTTAAATAAATATATTTCTAATTAAATAACAATTTATTATTACTTATAAGTTACAACTTTCTCCGGCAGGGGGAAAAGTGGGAGGGGTGACAGTAAATGTAACTGCGAGAAATGACAACCAATCAGATCTCACGGTTTCGTTGATCCGTTGATTTTTTAGGTTTAAACTTTAGTTGATCTAGAAACTTCGCCTGGTGCTGACATGCTGAAGAATTTTTACGAAAAAAAACCGTTAGAATTCAAATTTCTTGGAGGTTAGTAGATTCTATATCTAGTAATTGTGTAGCATAAGTTATGTTTTACATAGTAAGTTATCAAATTAGAACCTCTTAAATTATTTATAGTTAAATTAAGGGTTGGAAAGACATCTTCCGACGTCAAGATGGCCGTGTGACTTCTCGGAGATTTCTTCAGTTTTGGTAAGTAACATAAATTAATGCTATAGTTTTTAAGTTGTTATTTTAGAGACAATCGTTAGTGTACATATTTTTATCGTTATGTAAGACTCTCACGATTGACTATAGATGATTTACTATCCCGATTATTCGTCTTCATGTTTTTCTTACTATCATTCATCGTCCCATGATCCAGTTATGTATGTTTATTTTTTATCCCATCTCCGACAATTTATATTAATGAAATGAATTTACGATTCTCAACTTCTAGAGACTTTTTTGACTAAATCCCCAGGTAATCCTTCGATTTTTTCCGATATAACTTTTACTCCTCGGATATTCGCTATATTTAGGTTCAGAATAATTTTCGGAGATATTTTTACTAGAGTGGGTCGAAAATGTAGTCCACCGCCATGTTAACGTAACGTCCACCGCCATTTCCGTTACATTTGAATTTCAAATTTACTCAACATTCCTTAGCTACTTAAAGCAATTCCAATATTACTCTACTTTGATTAACGATTCGAATCCGGCCTGTATAAGTATTCTGTATTTAATTTCAATTTGGAACATTTTTTTATTAAATACGTAATTTAAACGGAAGTTAACATGAAAAGATGGCTGTTTTAGAATTTATTTTTTTATTTTTATCACTGATGAATATAGTATTGTGTTCGGTTTTTGCAGTTGTGAAAGAAATGGAGGGAAATGAATGGTCTTGAACCCGGAGCTATTACATATCGTGGGACTTCCTAGGGATTTCTTCAGTTATGGTAAGTAACATTAATTAATCTTATGTATATTACTTTTAGTCATCCTTCGTTTCGACTTTATAGTTAATTAGTGAGCTGTTGATTATTATTCACGTAACCATTGTTAGGTGTATTCTTAGGGAATATAGTTATTCGTGACGAGTGCTACTCTTATAAGGATCTGCGATTTCTACTACTACATTGCTCATCTTATATGATCATGAATACTTTTATTACTGAGCAATTAATTCCAGTTATGTCTAATTTTATCCAATTATATTTTATCCAATATATTATTTACTGACGATATTTTAAACTTGAAGTCACTAGTCTCAAGTTCTAAGGACAATATCCGAAGAAAGTTTAAATTAATGCTTCTATAGCTTTCTGTGACCGGTTTAAACCTTTATTTATTGGCTGTTTAGATGCAGAATAGATTTAACTTTTATTTTTCTATTTTTAGCTTTTTCTGTCAACCGATATTTCGATGGAATTTTATGTTTGAATTTTGAATTTTAACTTTAGGATTAGTTGTTAATTAAATCGATGTCATTATTTCTGTTTCTTAAATGTGATTCCAATTCCAGCCAAACCTGTATTTTAGGTCTAATTTCAATTGGGAAATCATTTTCATGGAACTTGTTCTTTTAATCGTAGTTAAGGTCGCTATAACTTACACATAATGATCAAGAAGAGTTTCGCAAATTACAATTAAAAATTCAGTTGCGCCATGAAGTGGTAAATATCATTCTAATTTCCAGTAGAACTTATAGCGCAAGTCATATTTCTGCGACATTTAGAGATTATGAGTTGTGTTTTGAACCAAATATGTAACAAATTTTGCATTTTAATTTGAACATTAAAATTCGGAACAACTCTTAGCATATTTCTTTAGTTTTCAATTATTTTTCATTCATAATATTATATATAAGACGAATCTGATTTTTTAACTTTGAAGTTCTCACTTATTTAAATTCACAATAGCGTGAGTTTATTTTCAACGGATGGCTTAGACAGTTACAAGGAAGTCACTAAGAAGATTCTCATAGCTGATATTTTGAGGAAATCTATTATGAAATTTTCTTCGAGATAATGATTTTTGGGTGATGTTTAAGGTGTAATACAATACTTAACGATTCTCTTACCAGAAATTGGGTACTGAATTTCAATAGTTAACTTAATATTTACTGTTTTTCAAACAAATCTTTTATTGATTTACTAACACATCTTTATTATTCATATTTGTTTGGATCGAGTTTCCATACTCATCTCAGTTCAGAAAAAACGATAACTATAGTACGTACTCTAAGTATTCCTCTTTTTCTTTTTGCCTTTCATGCTTGTTAATCAACTTTATAAATTACGAATAAATCTACCTTAAGGATGTCTACCTGGAATTGGATATTTTTTAATTTGGTCTTAACCAAAATCCTGCTTATTTGAATTATCATCATTGGCCAATACTTCATCTAACAAATGTACAATACGGTATCACCTAAAATTAAATTCACTATTCATTAATAAATTAATCTTCTGTTTCTATTCCAGATCCAGATAGTAGCATGCTTTCCTCCTCGGCAATTGTTTTACTTCTAAGTTTCTTCTGCTTGATACGGAAGAAGTTGAGGATTACCGGAGAACCAAAATTGGTGAGTAATTCAAAAGCAATATATAATATTTTATTTACCGATTAATAATCTCTATTCTGTTTTTACATTAAATATATCTAGTATACATTCTGTATAAAATGTATCAATATTAAATTTAGAAAATCTGAGTAGGTTATCAGTGAAAACGAAGGGTTGCATTGGTCTCTTCTGTCCCCCACAACATTCTACTTATATCAATTCGTAGGAGACGAAGCGATTAAAAGGAGAGAACGGTTAACCAGCAAATAGTTTTCTGGCAAAAGAAAATAATCCTAAATTATCTTTCGAATGAAGTTAATTAATATTTTCTAATTTCTGTCAAGAACAAGAAACGTCATTTTTGTTGAGATATTAATCTAAAAGTAATTTAGATAACGTTTAATTTTTGGTCATTAGCTCTCGATTATTTTATAATAAGCAGTGTAATGACAATCAATTTATGATGTCAATATTATAATAAGTAGCGTAATGACAATTTATGAGTTCAGTTTTCTGATGCATCAAGTGAATATCAACTCTCGTTTCTGTCGATGATGAATTTCCTTATATATTCCTATTTAAGAAACTCAAATCGTGACATCAAATGTTTCCATGAATAATTAATTCGTTACGATCTTTTTAGATTGTTCCATCAAATTTTTAGCAGGAGAAATGTTTTGGTGTCCTTAGGATTTTCTTTTGTCTTGTTTATTTTGGACCCCTCGTAAGTCACTTTTCCTCTTATTCACTCCCTATTCGTCATAAGACACTTTCCTTTTTGCCTTTATTTACAATCAATGAAAATGAGAGGCAATGAAGTGTACACTGATATTTTTATTGACTTTGTTATCATCCAAGGACAGTTGGCTCTTCCTTTCTTTCACTGTAAAGACATTAGTCCCTCTTAAATAGCCGTGTTTTCACTGACCTTCGAGTGTACATCCAAGTCGGCTTTCTCCTAAATTACCGTAAATACTACATGTATTATTATTCTATTTTCTCCTCTAATGTGTCCATAAATATTTATTGTGTTTTAACTTAATATCGCTCATTTGTATCACTTGCAACCATGCTTAAATATACTGCAGGGAGTCTGAAAATTCATATTTAAGAGTGTGAATGTGCCGTGTTTATACTGGATGTTTTAGCGAGATTTTTCATTTCAACTAGAGTTCGAATCTTATTGACTAATGTCGGATTCGTATTGTGATATGGTGTGTCCGTTTGCTATTCGTTAAATTCGTAAACAGGAAGTTGATTATTTCGTCTCTAGCTTATTATCGTCAGCTAGTACAAACATTCAGAAATTTATAATCAGAAACTTTTAGATCAAATATTCTTTTGCGATTGTAGTCATTTTCGTGAGTTAACAAGTTTTGGTGAAGTAGATGGTTCGGAAAACATTTCAATCGTCGACATACTGATGGCCGTCTGGCACCAATTCCTAGAAAGGACAGCTAACACCTTCTGGGAACATCCCTCCGAAACTCTTATCAATTAACAGCGGATTCCAATTTATTCTCTTTCAAATAATAGTATTCTTACATTATATGTGCCATGCAAATTTCATTACGACCTAAAATTATATTGACTTAATACTTTTGTTAAGATTCTATTGTATTCTCACGCTTGTTTGACAGATGGTTAGCAATAATTGTTGATGGTTAACGAAATTCGGAGTACAATGTTTTCTTCGTAGTAATCTAACTTCACTAACTCCTCGCATTTTATGATGTAATACTCTCATTCGCTAGATATTTATCGGCCTGAAGAATTCATACAGAAGAGAATTGGGTAACTCAAAGGATCGCGCACTACAGTAGATTATTTCATGAATTGTGTCCCTGAAGAGAAGTTCTGAAGGCTTTCGTGTAGATTCTGATTATTACTTACTGATGAGAAAGTAAAAATGTATAACATTGTAACAATTGTCGGTAAATGTTTAAAAGATTTGGGAGGATATGAAGGGAACTCTACCTATTAAAGAATTCGTTCTCTTTTTCCACAGGTAAATCCGTCATCATTAACTTCAGAACTACACGTGAGTACTCAGTTTCTTTTCTGTTCAGATGAACTTACATAGAGGATATTAATACAGGTTTTGTGCCTACAACATCAGTTATTGTTACATTAAGCCTAAGCGACAGTTGCGATCTTTGATTTAAATATCCTCTGCATTTTATGTAAAGATGAGAATTTAACCATCAAGTTAACATTTAATTTACATTAAATAACTTTTTTTAACTTAAAACGTCAACGATGGATTATTGCAGCCATATCACAGTCAAATGCTGCAATGAATTTGACAACAGTTATCAGTAGTTTTCTTAAGAAGTGCACCATAGATGTACTAACCACCTGCTCTGTAGGGGGCGTGGGGAAGGCATTCCCTACAAACCTAGCCTACTCTTAGGCCTACAGTCGCAGGCATCTATTTCAGGGGCCTTTCTTTCACCTTCTTCTGCAGGGGTGAGGTAACTAAGCACTCACTTCTCACCTGCTCGTTCTTTCTGTCTATGAGGTCGGAGCTTGTCCTTGAAGTTGTGGCAGGGGGCCCTCTAGGCATAGAGGTGAACCCTATAGCACGTCACAACGGCCTGGAGGGTCCACTTCTTAGGGTTTTTAGGGTTTCCCCCCCAATCCCCCCCTTCCCTCCCTCATCGGCTGTTTCATCGGAGAACCACCGTTAGCGACGGTATGTCGCGCCCAGGAGTAAGTTATGGTGTTGGTTAAGGTAAAGAGTGTGTGAGAAGAACCAGGAGGAATTTGTTAATGTTAGAACGATTAAGGTATGGTCAAGCAGCCAGTTAGGAATGCTGCTATCATTTCACAGGTTTTAATTTTCTTCTGGGTTTCGCGTTCACGAATCTTTTAAGATACAAACACATGGGAGAATTCAAACTATCAGTAATTTAAGATAATATTTTCAAGCGGAGCACTTGAGCAAATATGGAGATTGAGAAAATTGCTAGCATTTTGCACGATATCTGAATACACCGCATTTAAATCTTACCCAGATTTTACTAACCAATCTTAAGAAAATTATCAATTTCTGTTAAGAGAAAACAGGGATTCCATTCACATACTTTACGCGCAATTCATTTAGACTTCAGTCTTTTTTTAAAATTAGACTTTATTTCGAAGTATTTATGAGACTTATAAAGTAAGAGTTGCATTTGGAAATTGAATTTTATCTCCGTTGTACGCACTACATGACAGCAAACTAGAAACCCAACTTGCCCAATTAAACGAAAGCAGTTCATCTTCACTGTGAATTAATGGAATTACGGTTCTATGGTACACTAGTTTATTGATTAAGAAAATGACACGTTCTTGAGGATCCGACTCTAATGATTAGCTAACCACCATTCTATTATAGCATTTAATTTTATTCATTACTTTCCTTCACATCGGAACAGTAAAGGACAAATAAGTATTGTTTAATGACTGTAATTAATTATTAAAAATGACGGTAATTATTAAAAATGACGGTGGTTATTAAAAATGACGATGTATACCTTAACATTATTAATAAGGGATATAACTCATCTTAACTGACCGAGAGATTTAACGGCATGTTTACATAGAAAGACGAGACGCAATACAGCAATATTTCAGTTTACATAGTCTATATTCCAATAATTGTGGGATATTTCAAGTTTAATATCACAAGATTATAATCGTTTTTTTCCTTTACTTGAGTTATCTAGTTGGATGAACCTTAATACTACCTAGAAATAAATTAGTCGGTGTTTTTAAATTCTGAATTTTTCCCAAAACTGAAGGAAAACAAGTCACTCATCATGGACAGATAGTTCTATAAGTTTCTGGCTATATTGAAATGTATTTACGGATTAAAACTACACCATAGCCATCAGAGTACTTAATCTAAATTTTTGTTTTTGAAAGATTGCTTCCTTCCAAATTAAGTGTTAGATGGAAGAAGAGACAACATTGTCTCAATCTCGCCCCGCAATAAAGACGTGTTATTATTATTATTATTATTATTATAACACTCTAAACTCTATTCGATTTCTATTCTAAATTTCACGAGAAATTAATATTCCGAGAAACAAAATATTAAATTTAGAAAGATGAAGATTATATTTTGAAATGAAAATTAAATGAGAATCTATATCATGATCATCGGTTTCCAGCGACCACTAATTTTGGTAAAATTTTACGGAAGACAAAAGATATATGGAATCTCAGCTGTAACAGATTTCTTAATGAGGTAACTATAATAGCATTTATGAATACGTATATATATATATATATATATATATATATATATATATATATATATATATATACACGATGGCAATTATAAGTATCATAGAAAATTCCTTATTCCTAACTTAGTTAGTTAACTATATTTACTTTTAATGATCCTCTTAATGTTTATCAAGTTACATTCGAACATTTTCCGGAAAAAGTCTTCTATCAAACTGTCACAACCAAAAATACACCTTTTGAATAATTTATAATGACTTTTAAACTTTTATTGAGAAAAGGATCCATGTTTTCACGCATTCTAATATATCTAATGCCATCGATGGCTGAAATCATAATAAAAATCACCTTCAAATGTGATTCTGAAGTACCATATTTCTTCATGCATAAATAAGTTTCGAATGATTTGGGGTCTAAAATCAGGGTTCGTCTTATAAAATTGTCGTAGATTTACGTTAAAAACTGCTACGGTATTCTAGGCAGACCACCGCGTGGTTGGACGTCGTTGATAATAATTTTTGCGTTATTTGTTTTTAGCGATTTTTTTATTTGGTGTTATCCTCTCGAACTTATTAAACTACGCTTAGAGAGTTATTTACATTAGTTACTAGTTCTAAATTCAGGTCCTAAAATAAAGGATCACCTTATGAAAAGGAAATAATGCATATCGGGGATGGATAATTTCACAGCTCCTCCAAAAATCTATAAATCCAGTACAGTCGTTCACGGTAGTCCTCACCTTATGATGTGAAATTGTTTTGATCACAAGTATATATCCCTTAAATAATATCCCTTTTATCCATTATATAATATCCTTTTTATCTGAACGTACTCTGTCCGGAGTATTGTTTGTTAAAGATTGCTTCCAATTGACTTTCAATAATCGAAAACGTAAATATTCCTTTAAAAATTATACATTAAATAAAAAATTAGGTTAATCTCGGAGAGCCGATAAGGTAACGCGTTCACCATTGTGAAACGGTTCCATGGGGGAGCCAATGTGGAAATCGTCTCATTTGTCATAAATTCAGCTAGTTTGGTATGAATATAAACGACAAAATACAAAAATTATGAATTTTGCCAAAAAGAAAGAAGTTAACAAAAGCGATTGATGGTGGAAAATGTGATCAGTTGAATCAATTCCCTCTCTTGTTTAGTGTCATTTGTTAGAATGAAAGGTGCACATATATAAAGTATACCCAAGAATGCTTTCATGAAATATTGAGATGGGAAGGATTTCTAAAGAAAGTAATTGAAGGAAGAAGGGAAAAAGCAGAGGAGAGGAGAAAAGCATTAGGTGTTGGACGATTAAAGTGGCGGGATAAAGCAACAAGAAATTAAGGGAAGGGTGTTGATTTGGGAATTTTTGGGTACATGAATCTGCCATTAGCCACTCTTTATGGTAAACCATCAGTTTTAGGGCGTTCCAATCATTGTCCAGTAACAATTGCAATCATTCCTTCATGTTCATAGGCAGTAAAAACCAATAAGACACTTTTCAGGGGATTGAGTGAAAACGTGTTATAAGCAGGATAGCGTTTTAACTGGGATTTGGCAACTTTTTCTTGCTCATTGGAATGACCTTTGGGCCTTTGAGTAATATGCGGTTATTTTTGTATTCGAGAAAGAGACCGTTCATTGACGTAGTCGGCTTGCCGATAGCTTTTCGACATCTTATGGATTATATGTATAAGGGGAAGTCAGCAAATATAATCAAATTTCTTATAAAATAAGCGATATACTCTTTGAATTCTAATCAAGCCAATCGTGTAATTTTACGGAGAAGAAAGTTCGCAACACTATATTTTCCAGATGTTTATTTTCGAGGAATAGTTTCGCGTGCATGCTGAAAACATCAAACGAGATATTAAATGCACATCAGAAAAGGTGCTTACAAATAAACTCGTGGAAACTGCGAAGTTGTTTACTCTCTTCTCCTTCATGGCTTTCCACAAGGGCACGCCTTATCATACTGATTTACGTTACTAGCTGAGGTTTCCATTGATTCTCAACGTAAAAATAGAATGAGGTCGTATTATATTGCAGTTAACATTCTTCTTTATTAAGATAATTTAACGTTACTCATATTAGCTTAAATAAATAGAACAGGTTATCCCGTACAAAAACTTTGAATCCTCTAAAGTTTCTCACAATTTAGATCCGAATTCTAACAAGGAGAGACCCTCACTTTTGTCCGGGGATTTTGATGAAACTTTTTGTGGTGGTGCATAAAGTAGAGTAATGAAATAGTGTAACGGCGTTTCTCTGAATGGGCCTTAGTTTCGCTGCAATAATTAATTGAAAATTAAAAAAATCTGAGTATAGGCAACCCCGCATTACACGCCCGTACTAGCCGAATCTGCAGGAAATAACACGTTTTTTACTAATATTTTTAACTTAATTTTCATTTTCGTTTTTAATTATTTTCCTTGTTACTTACTTGTGGACTAAATAATAATAATAAATAGATTTAATCAATAGTCCCATTAAATAACCTTCGCCAGCGCTATTTCTTCATTTACGGTACTTAACGACGGCTATCCTAGGAGCACAAAAAGGACTTGCATTCGAACGATTTCGGATTTCCTATTCAATAGAAAGCGACTGCCTTCTAATGTTTAATAATAATCACTAGGTGCCTCATAGTTGTTTGTTGAATAATAATCGTCTCCGACCACATATACGCAGATAAATCCCTAGCTAACGGGAAAAAATTTAAAAATATTAAGGTGGTATCATCAAAATGGGGGAAATTGTCTACAGAGATATATCAGGGCTTCCTAAGAAGTGTAGTAAAACCATACGTGGCGACTAATCGTTTTCTTTTGATAGTTGATTCATGGGGAGGGCAGACAAACTCTGCAATTTATGAAGAAATATTTATTGATGACGAAAATATTCCGACGTGCACAGTAAAAATCATACCACCATACCATACGAAATGCACACCAATATGCCAGCCTTGTGATGTGTATTTTTACAGGCAAATGAAGATTTCCATTTCCAGGTTACAAAACTGTAATTATCTAATTCAAGAGAACCGCGAGATTAGTGCCCGGGAAGACAGCATTCGTATACACTCACTTGTGCATTTTCAACTTTCATCGCCGAAATTCAGAGACATGTTACAATATGCATGGCAAAAACTAGCGGAGGAAAGAAGTTTTTTCCAGAATGTGCGTCAGGTATGCTTCCCAGATGAAGTGCAAAGAATGAATTGTGATTGTGGAAGGCAATGCTTTGTAAGATGCTCATGGTGTAGAACCTATATATGTTTCTGTTGTTTTTATAACAACTTTCATCCAAATAATTGTAAAAAGACTTAAATTTTCCCATTTGCAAGCAAAGATTAAAAATTTAACATCCATATACCATTATTATTTTACCGCTCATTAGAATAAAATAAAATAAAAAGTAAATTTAAATTCTAGGAGGTTTCTAAAATTACTCGTCACCATCGGATCGTTTCGTATATTGAAAGGAAAGCAATAATAAATATATTGCTTCATGCGCTATATCGTGTATGATCTTGTAAATATTACGTATATGGCATCATTTCAATTATCATTTTACAGTTATCCGAGGTACTTTAAATTTTTATTGTATTTTTACCTTTTATATTGAATTGTTGAAATAGTTCATTCCTTCTTAATAGCCATTTACATGCTCAAAAGGAGAATACTACTGGAAATATACGAAATATATTTTAGCATTTACCTCATAGATTTATCTCACACTTTTATGTGTTTTACGGGCTAGATATTTTCCAGGATTTAATATTTTGACGTTTATATACCAGGAGTTCTATGTCGTGTATTACTATTGCATAGAATTTGAAATTTTTGTGATTTTGAATTGAAAGATACATAATTCTGTCATTTCTTCCGCCGAAGTTGGAAATTGTAAATCTAATATGAAATTAAAATCTCCTTAAAGGTCTCAATTTTCTTGCTCCTTTTGTTGTAATTTATACCCAAAAACTTATTAATTATTGAAACTGATAAAATTTAAGAACACAATCAACATTTCCTCTCCTGATAATTGAAGATGGATAAAAATTATTTGTATATTTGTATAGAAGTAAATGATAGCAGGAGAAGTCACTCTCCAGTCATAAGCATTGCGGCACCACTCATGGGGAAGTAAGTTTCTTTCCAAATATCTATCAGTATTCGTTTCCAATAGAGAGACGTTTACCTTCACAAAATTCTAGTTGCTTCGATATATGTTGGCTTGAGTTTTGTAGAGGTGAGGTGACGAAATAGAGGTGACGTCGAGTAAGACATTAATTATGGAAAGTTTCCCGTTAGCTAGGGATTTATCTGCATGTATGTGGTCGGAGACGATTATTATTCAACAAACAACTATGAGGCACCTAGTGATTATTATTAAACATTAGAAGGCAGTCGCTTTCTATTGAATAGGAAATCCGAAATCGTTCGAATGCAAGTCCTTTTTGTGCTCCTAGGATAGCCGTCGTTAAGTACCGTAAATGAAGAAATAGCGCTGGCGAAGGTTATTTAATGGGACTATTGATTAAATCTATTTATTATTATTATTTAGTCCACAAGTAAGTAACAAGGAAAATAATTAAAAACGAAAATGAAAATTAAGTTAAAAATATTAGTAAAAAACGTGTTATTTCCTGCAGATTCGGCTAGTACGGGCGTGTAATGCGGGGTTGCCTATACTCAGATTTTTCAATTTTCAATTAATTATTGCAGCGAAACTAAGGCCCATTCAGAGAAACGCCGTTACACTATTTCATTACTCTACTTTATGCACCACCACAAAAAGTTTCATCAAAATCCCCGGACAAAAGTGAGGGTCTCTCCTTGTAAGTCAAAATCACGTCCATGGATACGCTTATTTTACAATTTATTGTCCTTCGTTCCTATAGTCTGAAGAAAATTATCCGATAAAATTCGGATTTGAAGAAGAAATATACCCATACCATCTCTAATTTAACGCTATATGGATTACAATGAAATTGCAAATTATTTCCATCTGCTAATTTAGATTATTTCAAATGACATGAACAACCTTATTTGATCATCAAAATTTCCATATTTTGCAGAAGATTGTACTTCTGATTATAGCAAATGATTTGTAGTAATATGTTAATACAAAAACTTAGGTCATCTGGTTTCATACCAATAAAATGCAGATCATCAAAAGCTCATACGTATGTCAGTAAGTACACAAGTGATAACTTAGAATAAGGGAGCCCTTCATTCAACTTGATTGAACTAATTATTATAACGGAATGCTTCATAATATTTTCTATAGTGCTTCTCGTCGGAAATAGTGCAGAAGAGCTTCTCTTGATAAGATGTTGAACAATCAATATGAAGTACTAAAAAAAGAATCTATAAATCTCATGGGATTAATTCAAGTTAAAATACGTTTTTTTTACCTACGTATAATTTATGACTGATAGAGAAAACGTTGCCTGTTTTTCCACCATACGTATTCAGTAGAATATAGATACTAGTTTAAAAATCTATAATTGTTTAACCTATTATGGTCGGAAAATATGACTATGCTTTATATTCCGTATTATATATGTGCTCTTAACGAGCCATTGAGCACTGAAGGTTGTAAAAGTAAAGCAAAGAATGAAAGATCCGTCAATCATATTAATAAGATTATTCTAATTTGCAGAAATAGCATGACGACTCAAACAAAGAAATAAACCTCAATTAAATTCGCAGCATTGCTTAATCAATCCCTACGAGTTAATCTAGTCTCTATGAGTTAGTCTTTGAAATAAGCAGCAAGCAGTGCCGTTGACTTCCGTGAATAATTTGTTATAAGCCGTCCATAAGACTGGAAAGCTTCAGTGACTTTGAAGAAAAGTATTAAGACAAAAATCCCTCTAGGGTTCAACCCTTCTTCTTTAGCAGTACCCTTTTATATTACTTTCGGCCTCACTCCCGTTCCCATTTAAAAGACGACGATATAAGTTTTTAGGCGACAAAGAAAGCCCGAGTCCCAGACGAAGTTAGAATGACTTTTCAGAGCCTAAGTTTTCTGACCGCTGCAGTATGAAATAACTCGAATGAAGTTTAACAGGAAAAGAACCGAAAAGTTTTCGTACGTTATGAGACTTCGAGGGATCTATTATGCGAATAATTAAGTGGTTTTAACAGGTCAAATAAGCGAAAAGACACCTATATCTAATGCTTAACATATCAAGCATTCTTTCCGAGGATTAATGAGGCATGTAATCTTTAATTACGATATTACGAACAGAATCAAAATTGACTCCCTAATGCAGGAAGTATTCTGATAGGAATATTTAAGCCCTTTTCATAATCCTTTTTAACTCATATTTATATTATCTTCCAACGAGACAAAGATAACATAAATATCCTACCAACTTCTACCTAATATCGGGCCAAGATACATATGGATACCACTGCCGTTGCAATGCATTAAATAATAGATATAATATCGGATAATGAGTAGAGTTCATAGAAAAGAGAGAAATTCAAGAGAAAAATTCTTCAGACACAAATGACCAAAGTTAAAATAAAAATTCGGATAAATATAAAATTCGGATCGTTCTATATCTGAGAATCTCAAATGATACTTTAAACAAAAATTAATTATAACAAAAGTGATTCTCTCGATGTAGAAAATAATAAATTTCTTCATATTTAAATCATGTCGGGCTCATTAATCCCACAAATGCATGCACTATATGTGCATGCATTTGTGGGATTAATATATATAGCGGTCTTGAAATTTCTAAACTGTCCTGTCCTAACCCATGTCCAAATTTTCCGCTACGTTTGTCGTTGGTATTTGCAGAAATACGTCTCTGTACATCGAAACATTCTAATCACCTCATCGTGATTGAATCTCGCCAAACAATCAGGGGCGGGAATCAAATACACCCATTCCTAATTTAATCAGACTCAGATACTGCCAATTAACAGACTGTTTGAATACCACGTCCATTTTTACCTGTAATAGATGACGAATGTTGATTCAAACCTGCTGCCAATGAAGAATTGGAAATAGCTATGTGAAATGGAAAGTTACATTAAGTTAGATGACCATGTAAACTAGAAATTATTCATATAACCAAATTAATCTCTTAGTTTAATATTTTATTAATATCCTACCCATGCTACATGAAATCAATGGCACGAAAACGAAAGCTTGTAATGCTCATAAAGCCTCAAACATAAAAAACTAGAAATTTCATAATAGCTATACCGTTTCCTCTGGCTGATGATATGAATTTTAGTATCTTTCTCATAAATAAATTGATAAATCGCAAAGTATCGATCGAAGGTATTGTACAGAACGAAACGGAGGCTAGTAATATGACCGCTGAATTAGAATAATTTTGTGAATGATTTTAACTGACAAATCTGTATTTGTTTACCTTATTTTTTCCACGAATATAAACGAAAAGTAAAGCGCATTTTTTATGGAACATTTGGCAATTCTAAGAATATTACATTTTGTTGTTTCGTGTGTGCTCTAATAATATTCTTTAATTAGGAAGGCTTTAGAAATTTAAGGCTTTAATTAGAAAGCTAAGTAGCGAGACATTCAGCAGAAAAAGTCCATCTTACGTATCCATATTTTAGGAAGACCAAAAGTAAAGCCTTTTTCCCGCTATGAAATTTCGGTTTTAAATCTTCAGCGGTTCCCGCGAATGCTAATATGGTCGGAGAATATTACTGTGCTTTATTTAGCACTCCCTCACCGCGCAGTTTTTATTGTATTTCGTCCTTGCTCCAGTTGACCCGGGGAACTGCGTTTCGGGGGAGTAGCTGGACCAACCCAGCCATGGAAGGCCCTTCGGAACACGATTCGACGGAGTATCGATCCAATGCAGCCCGTGACGCATGCGGTAATCGCGTTAATAAATGAGAGGGCGTCTCTTGGATCAATCATCTCGGTTTTCTGAATGGCGCCGCCGTGAAATACCTTGCCGTTTATTTCCCCGCCCCTTTTTTTCCTTTTGACTGCCTCTTTCTCCAGAACCACTTGTGGAAACGTGCATTCATTATTTATCCTTATTTTTCTGTTACACTCGTTTTGTGAAACCCGGTCTCGGTAAATATCTGCGGTTGTTCGGTATTCTCATATGAGTATATCCATTCGGAGGCATTAATTCCAATGGAATATTTTACACCGTTTCTGCCGTGCGGGAGAATATCATGGAATTTTGAGTGCTTATCTACATCCACCGGCAATCTCTCGGCTCAGTATTAATGCATAGAAACCAAATATAAAAATTGGATTTTAAGCAAAGAACAAAAACTTTTGAATAATTTTGTTATTTGTAAGAGATATCATTGCATCGTATACTGTATGGTCGTTTTAGAGCTAATCTTTAATGAACTTCCGTAAACGCATTACAAAATAATGCGTACATTATCGACTTCACTGATGTTGTATGTATGAATTTAATATGTCCCTAAAATGCAACTGAAATTACCTACCGTAGTGAAAATCCCACATATAAATTAAACATTGAACCCAGAATACTACTTAAAGCAAACGACTTCACAAATATTGTGCAACTCCATTACGTCGTAGAATAGATGGATAAGTGCAGGATTAGCACTGAATATTTTATCGCTCTTCCGTATGCTTTCATTTTTTTAGATACAATACACTTCAAATAAAGAAATTTTATGAGGGTCAAAAATACTATAAAATGTTAATGCAATTAATAAAATTAAATAGATACCCGACGAAAACCTTAAGGTAAAATTAAATACCTATTCGTGACGCCTTGATTAAATGTAGGCATCTACATGAATAATCAAAGTGAGTTGGGAACTATCATCAAGTAACCTTTTACTAACACATCTCTCCAGCGCAGTGGTGTGTGAAGTGTATGATTCGACCCTCTTCTAAAGAAACAAGATTTAAAAGAGGAATGCTCACGCAAGAGGAAGTTGTGACGAGCAAAGACATTTCTGCGTGATTGAGATAGATCTCTAAATCAGAGATGCACAACCAGTGATCCGCGGCCCGCATGAGGCCCTCAACCGTTTTTTGCAGCCCGCGGCCCCTCTATTGTTAAATTTTGTTTATAACATTGCGAAAACATTTTAAGCAGACCCTAAGTATCACATTAGCAAAAAAGGGAAAGTAAAATTTATGAATATGAATATGAGTTTTGTCTGACTATTTATATCAAGTTTTTGAAGTCAAATTATGAAAACTTAATTTTGTTAATGTAAGCGAAAAATTTATTTTTGTTTCTTGAATACTTTATGTTTACGTCCATATAATATACGAAATTATTTATTTACTAAACCATTTTAGGCTAGTAAATAAACAATACAAGGGGGACCCACAAGCATAAGTGATATCTGTTTGCTACCACTTCATGGGCAATAGTTGTGCAGCGCTGCTCTAAATTAATTGCTTAAAAGTCAGTTTACTTCCGTGGCTTAAATTGGTTTTTCACCATAAATACGTTGCTTATTGAAGGTGCCAGCGACCTAGCTATACCCTTTAACGTAAAAATTTTAAATGCATTGACTGAATGAACGTACTGACCTGATAAATTGCGACCCGAATACTATTTTTGGAACGATTCCATGAGTAGATTTAATAAAGCTGACTCAAGTCACTTGGCAGACTCATTAAAATGAGTTTTCAATTGCATCACCGCGGCCGCGAAATATTTTTCGGTGACCCTCGTACTTTTCGAAGTGTTCGAGAATCGGAAATAAAGAGGCGCGATAACCTTGGCTAATTAACGAGAAAAATCAAAATGGAGCGAAACGATCGAACTCTGAAGAGAACACTCATCCCACAGAATAAAAGATGCTAAAAGGCCATACAGCTTTCCCATTCGGATTCTCGTTCCGATTACGGGCGTATTTTTTTTTCATCGGTACTTCAGCACGAAACTGCGCATGGAGAGAGGCGGGTGAGCAATTCTTCCTCGCTTTACATTGCGGACGTTGCACTCGACGACGCTACTTTAGGAGGATGGAAAAAAAAGAGTTTAAAAATGATGGCGGTTCGAAATAGCATGGCGCGAAACATTTTCGAGAATAAGCTCGCAAAATCCTGCGTGGCATGGCCGCATCTCTCAGTCGGAACGAAGAAGGAGAAAATGACAAACTATTGGTGTCAACACCGTTTGGCGGCGGTGACTACGGGGTGCCAGTGATGGCGTGGCGCTATTCACGCGGTACCCGGGAGTCATTTTCGCGGGGATAAAAGCCGACGAACGTTGCATATATCATATTTTGAACGAGACCGGAGCGCGGCAATGGGAAAAGAGCTATGTAAAAAGTGAAGAGGAAGAAATGAAACCTAGTTGAAAAAATATTGGAGGCGGAAGAGGTATTACTTTTTGTTCTTGCGCCATAAAAACGATTGCAAATCTTCGGTTTGTAATGTATGGGAGCGTAGTTTATGGGTTAAGACCAACTGTTCATAGTCACTATTTTATTTCTCCTTCAGCAAAAGTAAGATCTACAAGCTTTAGACATTGCTTCTGGGATTTTTTATAAATGCCACACCAGGCCCAACAATTTCTTCTAAGAATGATTCTGGTGGGAATTTTAAGAAATTAAGTAATTTATAATATGATTCACGAAATTATTAAGTTCAAAATGTAATTAATCATAGCTGAAATTTCTGTAACGCAGATTGTGGAAAAAATTAATACAACACTCAAGTTAACAACAAATTGAAGTCATAAGATAGGGATATATAATATATATTGTATAATCCATCAGATACGCATATGTCGACACAGTGATTCCTTGAAAAAGGTGATTGAAAACGTACTTAAAAGCGTATGCCCGGAAAAACAAGGATAAGCAAATACGGAAAAAGTTGGTCCTATTAAATTTTGCACCCACTTATAATTAAATTCAAGGTCTTCCTCAAAATGAATAAAAAACATATGAACATGTATAACATTTAAATTTTTAAAGTATTGGAATTTCACCTCAACAAGTCACAGAGGGTAGCATACGCGGAAATCTTTCCATTACCGCAATTACATAAATGAATGAAAAGTGCAAACCATACATTATAGTTGAATGGATCTTATTTAATTCTTTGAAAATAAATTTTATACCATTTGAATTTCGAAAACTTGCGATGTGATTATAAAATGTGATAACTTCCCGTATTCAACTCAAAAATGGCAACGCAAGAATCTCCTACTTCTCATATTTTTTTGACAACTTGTTTTGCCGTGTACAACCATTGCACTTATCATATATAACGATTTGCTTAAAATGACTTTCTGTTACTTTTTCGTAGATAAACTAGGCATGCAATCTTAGTAAGTTGACATGAGCGAGTGGTTTTTTAACTAATAATCAATCTATTTGAGAAATATCTTTTTGATCTTTTAGTCATGTCAGATAATAAAACACTTATAATTAGCAATTATTCAAATTACCAATTATAAGTGTGTTTAATTCAATAATTATTCTCATGGATCTATATTTACAAGAATTAAGAAATTACTGAAAATATATTGCAAGAATCAATTACGTTCCACAGAGCTCCAAGTAGAAAAGCAATCGGAATGAAATTTCATAAAATTTAAAATTTCGTTCCTTAAATATACTTATTCCAAGAATTCAATGAATAACGAAGAAAATTCATTCGACTCCTGCAGCTCATTCCTATAGAATAGATGGAACCATATGTTCTTCGGGAGTAAACATATCTACCGCTCCTCCTGCTAAATCTCAATACTTCTTTTGGTGACTCAATGGGGAGGATCGGAATTCATATACGCATATGCCGACACTGTTGATTCCTTCACAAAGGTCGTTAGATACGTAGCATAAGGGTGCGTCAAATCCGCTTTCGGATGTCCTCTCGGCCCATTGTGCACATCCATTCTCTCGGCCTCACCATGCTGGATCGGTGTGGGGGGTCGCCGAGGGGTTTCGGCAAAATTCCCACTTCGTCCTTACCCTCATCCAAAGATCCATCTCACCGCTTAGTCATCGAGAGCGAAAAAGTTCCGACCTGAGCTTATGAATGACGGAGTGAGCTTATGCGATTCCCCAGCTCTTAGTCATGTCTCTTTTTTCTTTCAAGAGAAGATAACTGCACTTTTTCATCGCTGTTTTTTATTCTAGATTAGATCTTGGCCATTTTTTGCAGACTCACTGGGTCCTTTCAGGGGAAACACTTCTTTGAGTGTCGGTCATATTTATTTTTCCGTACTGGGTGATCCGTCGTATAAAAATACCGGGTAAGGAATCGTTTTACTTGGACAAAATGTGCACAGTGGGTATGTGGACACAGTAAATCGGTGTTTCACTGTTTTCCTATAGGGCATATACGAACACCAAACAAAGTGCTCAAGTTTCAAACAGTTCATTTTGATGTTTTACTGAGTCAGAATTGAAGAAAAGGGGACTAATGGAACAACGAATTTCATATAATGCGCATTTTATATTTAATTTTCCTACGAAATAACCTATGGCCATTTATTAAACCTTTATTTAACTTTGAAATTTTTATGATAGCCATTAAACCATGAAAGCGGACTCGGTTTCGATTCCCGGTGAGGGCCAAATGACCTTAGTTGTCGTGACAGTTCTAATTGATAATTAACTAATTAAGATGGCCACTGTATGATGTATTAAATTTTCAGAGACAATGATCCAGGAAGCAGTTGTAATTAAATGAAATAAATTTCAAATACTTTTAGTGGGAGGACATATCAATTATTTATGCATAGCTTAACTTGCCGAAGCGGCACATCGATTTATCTTTTCATAAAAATAGGCAGTGTGTTTCTAATTTCAATTTTCTGAAGAGTTTATCCGATTTGATTTTTAAATTTAGTAACAATTTAAATAACAGTGTTAAATAAATTTGCGATGAATAATATGTGTGAACTAATTATCTCTCTGCATGGAGGACGCGCGCCTTAACAGCTACGCCACCGAGGCAAGTGCTACAAAATGTTACCTATTTACAAGTTAGATGATGAAAACCATTTCGTAGAGTTAACTTTGAAGTGGTGACAATTTTCGTTCGTTAATGTACCACGAATTAAGTAAATAAAGAAAGAAGTTTACTATGAATGCAAACTAAAATAAAAAACCTTTTGTTTCGAATAAAGTCTCTAATCTTCGATAACTAACTGTAAACAACAAATAATTATTAAACTCTTGTCTTTAGCACTGATGAACTTTAACCTTAAACTCAGTTGTTTTCATTTTATGCGTTTTTATCTTATAATTTCAATGCATTTTACTTCCTTTATTCCATATTTATATGAAATTATTTGATCATAGGATAAAAAAGCATTCAATGATAAAAGGTGATACAGAGATTTAGAAGATATTATTTTATCCGAATTAATGAAAAGGATAAACTTTATCCTTTGTTTCAGGGAAACTTGATTGTCCACAGAATTGAATTGAAAATACTGAAAATGTATGAAAGGACAGCGCAAAACGAATCTGTATATTCTATTTATCAAACAGACGCTCAAAATTGAAGTATCACGACCAATTTCATTATTTAATTACTATCATTACAGCATTCACTAGCCGCTAAAGAAGAATAAAGCGACCGTAGGTTTACATAGGAGTTTTCAAACCTCGGGCAACATTTACATCACTAAAAGGATGAATCAAATAAATGCGCTATAGAGACGAAATTGACCATGTTCGACCGCCCCACTTCCCCACAATGGCACGCCGCTTTTGGAAACCTTTAGAGCTAATTCTCCGAAAGCACTGACAACTGCTCACTGCAGTCATTGCACTCTCCTGATTAGCCGGCATTAATAGAGGCCGCTTTTGCTGCACAGAACAATAGAGCGATCACTTAAAAACAAACATCGAGTATAACGAAAAAAATTGAGCGCTTAAATTGCCCTCGTAGCAATGCATCCGTAAATAACAACGGCCTAGCATATCTGAGTCCCGTCAATGGTATTCATTACCGCTCCGCATCAATATTTTCAGGAAATAAAGCAAAATAAAGGATAAATGAGACAATTCTACGTTTCCAAAACTTCTTTCTTTTTTTGACAACCTGTCTTTACCCATAGACTCGTAACTTTTATTCCTCTCTTCAAGTTCAACTCTGATCGGCTTTTAACATTTCCGTTTGCAAACTTCTCCAACAGCCATTATTTCCAAACTGCCGACAAAAACGCTGCGAGGATAGAGTAAATGGAGGGGGCAAGTTAGCTGCGTACTTGGACTGGGAGGAGGACTGTGGAAGCAGAAAAGCACGAGAGAGGAAATATGAGGCCCCAGATGAAGTACTGCTGCTGCGAGTGATAGAGAGATGAGATGGAAGGAAAAACGCTGCGGACATTTTCATTCAATTTCGTGGTTATATGCCAGTTACTATGCGTGCCCTCTTTTGTTGAGTTCTTGACTGGCTCGGGAACGACCGCAGCGGTGGTAGCAAAAGGGTTTCGGAGGATACGTCACGTACATATCGCTAATATATCCTTTCGCTTTCTATTCTGTCTATGCATTTTTCGTGACTTGGCTAACCGACGCACCCGTTGAATCATCGGTAACGAATTAGCGAAACACGAGAGGACGAGTTTCCTCACCCAGCGTTATTTTAAATTATTACTATGAATGCTGAAATATGCTGATTACTTGTTGAAATTAAAATTAATTTATTTTAATTTCAGAATTTTTAATTTTCAATTAAACGTTACTAACTTTTTACGAAAGATTTCTGCCCTTTCAAAATAACATTATAGACATAGGCAATTATTTTTCTTCGATTTAATAAAACAAGAGCTGCATTATGAATTTTGAGATTAACTATATATCCTGCTTTCTCTTTTCCGTGGTATTTTATTCAATATTTTTTGAAAATAAGTACAATACGTATAATTATTTTTCTAATTTAGAAGATGAAATTGATACTATGAGCATCGAGAGGGAAATATAATTAACATCCATGATGTATAGAAAATACGATTAAAATTCTTCATGCTACTTATTTTCGATGTTGGCGAAAAAAATTATTTTAGTTATTCATACTCAAATACAGTTTACCAATTCATCCTCAATTTCTCTAATTGTAAGATGAGAATTTGGGTTACTGAGTACATTTATTCACTTATAGGCCTACATCATCGGCTATTACATACTTTCCGACATTTCATAAGTTCTCCCTTACAATATTAATAAGTTATTTCTGACATTTTGACGTAGCAAAGAGGAAAAAATATCTCTTATTTACTTTCCTAAGTAAACTTTAAACTTTAACTTACTTTCTAAGTCTTGCTTGTGTATGCGATTGTATAAAGGTTATTGAGGTATGAATGATGCTGAATAATGGGATACATACTAATGGGAGACTATTTCTGATCAATTATATGTAAAGAGTAATTCGTAAAATCATTCTGCTTTTCTTAAATGGAGATTTTCAACTTAAAATTCCTCAGTGAGGAAAGGTAAAGCAATTCACTTCTCATCTAGCCTAGTCTATCTCAATCCTTCTCCAGCCCTTTCCGTTGCAAATGGTGTAGGATTTTAAGCTCAAATCCTTAAACGAATTTCCTTTGCAACCTTTTTTACCTATACAATCATTCGCCTACAGATACATGTAAATAGAATTTTTCTTGCATTTCTGTATATTTGTTTCGAACCTCATCAACTAAAACAATGCTTAAAAATCAATTTTAGTTCCATTACTTAGTTTTAGAAGCAAGGAAAATAGGAAACATCTACTCGCCTCCATATAGAAGTCACGACTCTACCCTACGAAAGAGGTCAGTGCACTGCATTTGACATGAAGCAGTGAATGCTAACTTCATGCACTGTCATGGTTTTGCCCTGTCCACTAATTCGCGTAGCCTCCCATATGACCACATACTTGCAACAACGTCCAGTAAGAGAAACTAAGCGACATTAGAACTCAGAAACGGCTTTAGAATGGGGGAAATGAAGAGAGTGGCCAGGAAAGGGCGGAAGAAACGATCGGAACGCGCCATAAACGAAAGCACGAGGACATAAAAAAAAGGAAATCGTCAAAGGGGAAATGGACAATTCAGGAATGGGGAAGAAGCGTGATTCTAAAAGACGCCGATTCAAAGGGTCCTATTCTTGAGGTAGAGCGATGCACAAAAGAAAAAAGTTCCGTCCCTCATTCCCGTCATCCCCTTCTCTCGTTCGCATAGATTCGTCGGATTATTTACCCCAATCCGTGTCTTACATGCACCAAAACGCGAGGACAAAAATATTTCCCACCCCTGTTAGTCCCCTTGCCCGAATGGGATAAAACTCCATCCGCAACCCCCTTTTACACAGTTAAACCCTGCACCCTAAAACCCCCTGCGTTAAAACCCATCAAAAAGCCTTCCTACCGCCGCACTCAACGCACGCCTACATAACGCATAAACCACCCCCAATACCCTTCCGAACCAATAAATTGCATTCCTACTCTCCCTGACTCATTCCGTGGTATTTACATTCACGGTAGCGACTTGGAGGGAGAAGGAAGAGATTCCGAGTTTTAACGTGGGGGAGTAGGGGTGGGTGGATGATTAACGACATCTGTAGTGACGACAATGCGTTTCCCTCCCCACCTCCAGCTCAACTCCCGACGAGGTTTACCCCTTCCTCAAAACTCATTGCAAATGCCATCTAGAGCACAAAGATGCCTGTTATGGGGCGTGTGGGAGATCCGCAATGAGTGTGGAAGGGAGAGCAAGTGTCACGAGGCGAGGAAGCAAATGTCGCCGAGCGCATGTACCTATTCGAGAGGCACGATAAGAGAAATGCATTAACTTCTAATTTCCCTTTGCAGTGCGAGGAATTCGAGCAAGTGAGGGAACAATAAATGCGTTTGAAATGAATCCTTTCCTCAATATTTTCCCAAGGCATTAGTTTACTCCTAACATTCAGTCGTGAAAGGAAGTAATGCTCGCTGAAATCCCCTAATGTCAGGTTGAAGCAATATGGAGACTATTTTAGCTACTTAGAGAATTATAGGCCATTATTACTTGCATCATGTTTGCATTATACTTGCATATTAAACCCATCTCCAGCTGCTTTCCAAATAGGGCACCAGCAAAACCTTACTTTACTTTACTAATTGCTTGATAACTGATGAAATAGAGAGAAAACCAATACGTATATTTTAAGCATTATTTTTAAAGATCACACTAATTTTACTAATAACGATTTTTGTAAAAATATCATAAAGTTACTAAAACTAAGTTTCGGTATTGATCTAGAAAAAATAGCATAACTATTAGAGTGAAATGATATTCCATATAGCTGTCTCCAAAATTTTGACATTTGCTCATTTCAATGCTTCAGAAATCGTCCTGTTTCTCTGAATAATTTAATGCAATCTAGAAAAAATTGTTAGTAAGCATCGTTTAATGAAACATATCACGGTAAACATTTTTCGTTACAATTTCGTAAACATGTCTATTATTGTTTTCTCTGTATAAATATGCAATATTGCCTTTGCCCTGAAGCGATATGGCAGCCTGCTCTTTATAATTTCCCGCTTCATTCTGTATTCGAAGCGACTGAATCGGATTTATTTGAAAACTGTTCAGTAAATAGCCATTAAATTTGAATAGTATAAACGTATTAAGAAATCAGCCGATCTCTTCCGTATGCTAAATATAAATTCATCATTACCTCTGTCATTTTCCATTTTTAGAAACGAAAGCTCATATTATTAAAACCCACTTCAAGAATATAAAGCATCTCTATTTTAAATATATTAAATTTCTTTCTGAGGGAGAATTTTCATTTCTACTACATTTTATAAAAGAAATTTCAATATAATTAAATTCAAAAGCAAATGGATATTTGTATGAAAAAAGGGAGCCATATTTAACTCGCTAAAGCTTCACACCGTATCCACACGCACATGGTTCAAGGATTGCCTGTCAAATACAGCTTCAGATATGATGGAAATTTTCCGTAAATTGAGGCCATAAAAATATTTTGTGCGAGATTAATTTTTTTATAATCTCGAAAATATCTTTAATTAAAATAGACTTCAAATTTAAATTGTAAATATAGCTTCGGAAAACGTCGTTCAACAAATTTATGTTTCGACGTCTGTTACATCCACCGGGTTAAATGTGTAGTTAAATTTTATTGCGAAGCTTTACAAAGAAATAAACTTCCTAATGTATCTACTGTTAGCTGATATCTACAATGATGTAATTTCATTAACGACTTTTTTTAAGTCATAAGTCCTCTGCATCTAATATTTGATAACAATATCAAAGATAAAACTCCAAGGATCCACACTAGTTACCTGACAAAGGGAATAAGTAACCTAAATTTTCTACGAACCAAAGCTGTTTAAAATCTATAAATTGGGAAGGCGTTTAGAGACAAGCGTATCAATACTTACAAAATACCAAACAATTCATTCGAAGCCGTAATATCTCTGACATGATTTGGAAAAAAACTGACTACACCGAAACGCATAACCACCGCTTATAGCATTTACAGAAGGTACAACCTGATTCAAGAAAAAACTACGTGGGTACAACATCAAAATGTTTTGATATAAACGGAAATTAAGATTGTTTCCTATTTATCTAAACATTTTTGTAAAATGGTACAATGTAAGCCATAATTGAAGAATGACAAATGAAGAGTCCAAACATGACACTTGACAGCTAGCCTTGAATGTTTTCAAGTAAATGACGTACTTGAAGGTCTCGTAAGAATGATAAGGCAACGTTTCGTAGAAACACATCCTCGACCAATAAAACAGCCTTCCTCGTTCCTTTCCTGCTCAAAATAATTGGAAGAATGTAGTAAGAGATCGCAAAAGCAGAGCCCAAAGGTTTAGGGAAGAAGAGGAAGTGAGACGAGGTTGAATGGAGAAGTTTTAGAGGAGAATAGGAGATAGCTGCTCACTCGACCTGAATTTCCGTTTACCTCTTGACCCTAATTTTCCAATTCCTTATTCTTACTTTTCGACTAAGTTCGACCACTAAATAAAATATCTCCCAAGTATTTTATTTAGAGGAATCGCTCCACTGGGCCATTTGTGTATTTAAAGAAGTCATATATGAACTTCGTATCAAAAATCGTACGCAGATAGAAATACCTTGACTTAACAACAGTTGAAAATTTTAATTTTACATAATGAAGTCAAAATTTTTAATCAAAATGTTTCAATATCGAGTACTGATAGTAATACTATGGAAAAGATATACGAATAGAATCCCATTAGAAAAGTACTTAATAATTATTTTCAGTCGATCTTAATGAATCAATTCAATATATGAAAACTTTAAACCCCAAGATATTAGAATTATCTTAGTCTCTTTATAAATTAATACACACGTTATTATATTATTCAAAAGAAATACATAAATTATTAATAATTTACATTACGATGAGTTTAATAAATCTTTTTAATTCTGAAAGATATCTTTTAAATAACTCAGATCTACTATTTATTCGTTTGTAAATGATTGCCAGCATAACTCCGAGCACTCGTTTTGGCGTTATATTACGACATCCAAAATAAGAGCAAAAGAAAATCGATGCTAGCGTAATGATGTTCATTTTCAAGTGCCGGATCACGGGTAATCTCACTGCTATGGTCTTAATTAATGACCAAATAGGAAACGTATGGTATCTTCAGTTTATAGTTGTAAGGTATAACATAAAGTAATTTATCACCTGATATATGCTTCGCGTAATGATTTTTTCACTAAATTCTTATCAGAAAAGAAATTATATATCTTGTAATAAATATATCAAACAGAAATATGTAAATCTTGTAATTAAGCGAAAATAGTTCAACTTTGGGAATCAAAATAGCGGATTATAGAGACCATTGTTATATTCATTTTAAGATCTCCATAAATTATTTAATAACTGAATAAATACATTCTTAAGATTTATATTTCTCGCTAAAATCGCTCCGCATAAATCTATCTCACATATAATTCCAAACTAAAGCCTGATTCCATTCCATTAAGTTATTTTCCTTCAGATTGTTTCCAATGTCTCTTCTCCTTTGTTTGCATTCCTCGGCTTAGAAATCCTAACGCTAGTCGTCCTTCAGATGGAGCGTCTCGCGAGATTCCAAAATAGAGCATACCGACGAGAGAAAACATACAGAGATAAAAACCTTCTCAACATCCGAAGTAATGTATATCAATGTCCCTCCCGCTTTTAGTATTCATTTCTCCTGTCTTCATCTCTCCCGACACCTCTTATCTCATTCATGTTTGGCCAACACGGTCCAACGTCCTCCCCAAAAACGACAAAGGATCAATATTTCTTCCTCTCTTCTAATTCACACATCCATCCTGTCCCCCTCTGTCAGTCTCCCTCTGGAATATCCCCTTACGCACGATTCGCCTTTATATTATGCCCTTCCTTAATTTCTTCACTTCTCTTAACCGAAATCCTCTCCATTTCATTTCTCTCGACTTTTTCCCGACCTTCATTCCATTCCTTTGTTGCCCTTAGCATCCTCTGTTTTTTTCGGCGCACTTTTATTCCCTTCCATATTCCACTTATTTCCACCTTTCTTCCTCTTCTTTTTATCTCTCACTTCCGGAGACCTCTCGTGACCTTCAATAGCTTTTCTTTCCCCGATTCCTTTGTGTTCATTCCTAGTCTGTCAGAGCAGAAGAGAGCTCTTTTAGCAGCCTTCGTGCCGCCTTCGCAAATCGTTAATGGCTATCAACTCTGTCCTCTCGAACCGCTTTCCCCATCATCTCTCTCTCCCGATCCCAGATTACCTCCGGGAAATCAAGAATGCGGTATTTTAAAATTTAGCTTCCTTTTTTATTCGCCGACCCTTCTGTCATGGTTCATTCAAATAGTTCATTCTATTTATAGCTCTTCATTTTTTACTATGATAGCTCTATCTGAAAGATTAATCCCTATTACTATCTTACTTATTTCATCGATCTTTCAGTAAATGAACTTTTTTTCAGTATTTTAAGAACGTGGATAAAAGAGAAAGTTTGATGTGACATCCAAAGTTAGAAAATTTAAATAAATACATTTAAACATAGATATCTTTATCCTAATTTCTCAATTTACGATGAAAAATAGAAAAAATTCATTCCTTTAAGTATTACCTAATATATTTCCCTATTTTTGATACATTTTTGATTAAATATTAGCAAAACGACAATTTTATGATGCACTCTTTGTGCATCATTTATGCATTATTTATTACTTTACTCTTTGGAAAGAACAATCAGAAATTCTCTTGAAATTTACATCGTAGGTGGATATTTAAAGGGGTCTTTTAACAAGAGAATTGCAATAAAATTAAATAATTATTTCAGAAGATTCTGTAGCCTTAATATCACCACAGCTTAACAGGGCAGCAACAAAAAGAACTTCCCTTTATCCATTCCTCAGAGAAAGCTTTCTTTAGAGGTTTCAATGCACTGATCCCATTAGATTTCTCATAGATGTAAATTATAAATTCCATCTGTTTAAACGAATGCTTATTTTCCCTTTATCAAAATTAAAGAAAAGCAAGAACTCTTTCTGATACGTAATGTATAGTAGGCGTTTCGAAAAACATAAATATTTCTTGTGGATTTTTTGATCATTTGCTGAAACCAGCTGCACGGGATTAAAACTCGAAATAGTACTGCGTTTGTTTCTTTATATTATATTTCTAAGTAAATTAAATCACAACGCAGCGCCTTGTTCTGCAGATTTTACTTCTTATTTGCTAAATTCTGGAAATGCAATCAATTTATGGGCACAAAAAAACCATCTCGAACATTTGACAGATTTACGGTCATAAGACGGTTACGGTTATTTAGACGGTTTAGATTTTACACTCTAGTTAATTCTGAGATATGGAAAAAAGAGAAGCCCCCTTTTCTTTACAAGAAGATTGTTAATATTCTCTCTATTCTTTACTTTCTTAATTTTATCATGAGACAATTTTGAAAGAAACCTGACAGTAGTAAGCATGTAGGTGATATTTTTTAGGAGAATATTAATCTATAAAGTCGAGGCAAGGTCAAGAGATAGCACCAAAGAGTAAAAGGGGTGTCGCCCATGGAACTAAAAAAATCCTAATTAAAAGGTTTTCGAAATTTGTCCGAGTACCGAATTGTTAAATAACTCCTAAGAATAACTCTTGGTTAATTTGAAAGTCGATTGCTATCTTCAAAAACAGTAAACACTTACACTTACATAATTTAATACTTTAACTATGGCTCTTTTTATACACAACATTTGTAAATTTATCAATAGCACAAATTAATTGAGCTATTAATCATTGAGAGAGGTTCATGAGGAAAGGAATTACATGTCTCACTTGCGAACGAAATAAAGCCATATGATCATCTCCCTCACCATTTTCATCTCTTTCCAACTCCTTTACGTTTTCTTCCCTGTGTTGTTTCTTCCTGCTTCCTCTCAGAATACAAAGCCGAGAAAGAAGTGAATGAAGAAATACCCTCAACCTCACTCGCCTCTTTCCCTTCCAGAGCATCTTCTCCTCACTTTTTTCCTTTGCCTTCTCTTTCCCCTCCCCTTGCTCCGTCTCACGGGGATCTTGTGACCTACGAGCGCGAAAGAAGCTTTAAAAATTCCCTTCCGAAAGATCTTAGCAGGAAATCGACTATTTAACACTCCAAATTACAACTTCTCTCTCCCTCTAATTCGCTCCGCTCGCCTTTTTCCACTGCCTTTACTCCCGATCGAGTTTTTCCCCTTTTATTCATTCCTTCCTCTACATTCTCTCTCCACTCCGAATTTGTTTTCCAATACTATTATTTGTTTTCGTCTTAACGCATAATCAGATTGAACGCGATTCCTTTCTTTTATAAGAGAAAGAAAAGGGACTGAATTAGTTCCTTCTTTTTTTGGCCTTTATTTTCTCTGCTCGCTTTGGATTCTAGAAACTTTGAGAATCTAAGGAAACGACTCCCACTAAACTAATTTGGGTAATTGCTTCTAATGCGGGTCTAGGATTCTTAAGAGCAGCACATGAAACATGTTTGAAGGGACTTTAGGAATGGATTTTACAAACTAATAATGTAAGCATTTTCATCAGCCCTTATATTTTTATTTGCATCTCCATCATCAAATGTATACCGCTCCAACATCTTAGGAAATTAATAGTCTTAAAAACCTTGAAGTTAAAAAATTTCTCGTCATTTGGGAAATATCAAAAAGTGATAAAAAGTAGGTCAGCATTTTTGAGTCTGGAATGATAATTCATTCTAAAGATAGCATGAGTAAGTAATCTATGAAACACGAGATGTATGATGCCCTAAATATGTCCATGATGGATTGCACGAAGTATACTTCACTAGATGTACTTTAAGACATCTCGGTTTGCTTATTCATGCCCTTCATAAAATAATCGGGGGAACTATATACTTAAAGAAGATAACTTTAAGAAAATTAAATTTTTTTGAAGTGATTTCAAACATAAGTTTCGTTTCCAATTTACACAAGCGGAAATAATACGAAATATTTATTAATTTTCAATAAAAGGTAAACGATTTAAGATTAAACGCAGCAAACGATTGAAAAATTACAATAGATAATAAAAACAACCACCTTCTAATATTTTAAACGCAGGACCTTCAAATAAATTTCAACCATTGAATTTCAGGATGTATTCAACCCATTTATTTTAGAATACTTATTATTTCTGTGCATTTTTATCTGATCGGAAAGTAGAAAAATAGTTATGAGTTCCAGTCACGTAGATAATTAACTTTCATTCAATTTTATTTAACACAAGAGCTCGTTAAGTAGAAACTGAAGGCAGTGATAAAGTTTAGTGTTTCAATGGATTTAAAGAGTTACAATTCATACATACTTATGAATTTATTCAAAATATTTCGTTTTTCATATCTCCATTAGCAAAGTAAAAAGATATCATTTAATTACCGTTGTAAAATGATATAATATTAAAATCAACTTTCTTATTCAATATCCTAATTTCACCATAAAAAATTTAAAAGGAGTAAACCAAGGCAATTGAATTGATTCCCAGAAATCAAAATAATCCAAGTGATTATATTTACATATCCCTCGATTTCTTTTTCAGAAAATGTCTACTTCAGCGAAAAAATACGACTCAACGTAAACATTTACTATGAAGAAAATCTATTCTACTTCAGTAAATTTTTTTTTTAATTTTTTCGTATGAGCTCAGCGCAAAGCAGTAATGCTCGACGCAGCAAGTAAATACCAGTAACAAACCTGAGGAGGAAGGAGAAAAGATCGGTTTCCTGCGGAAGGAACACGGTTGCAATCAGGTAAAAAGCAGGTTGAGATGGGTTGGGTAAGAGAGTTTGCGAGGAGAATGAGGAAGTAGTGGCAGACTTGAGAGACGGGAAAGAGAAATGTGGAAGGCCCAGAGATGAAGAGTACATAAAGTAGCCGCTACCTTTTCCCGAAACGACGCAATTGAGCAACGGAGTGGGGATGGGAATGGCGAGAAAATAGAAGAAGGTGGAAAAGTCAGAGAGAAAAAAAAAGAGAAGAAAGAAATGGGAAAGACTTGGGAGGAGAAGGGTGAAATAAAGGATGGTCGAACTAACTGCTGGGAGGAGAAAAGGATGGGAAATTAGGAGATAGGTGGGTGAGGGGGTGGGTGAGGGGGTGGGTGCGAGTAAAGTGAGAGAGATGTAGTGTGTCGAGAGAAGAAATGGGAAAGGAAGGGCATTAGGTTAAATAAAAGTAAAGGTTCAAGATTAAAGTAATCGGGCAATAAAAGACAAATTTAAGAAAAACCGAAAAGAAAATAAGGCGTTTACCTTCATCTATGGAAGGAAGTTTATAAAATCTTATTTCAACTCTGTACCATAGCTATTTTTCGCTCAAAAGTCTTAAGTTTCAATTTTATGAATAAATATCGTTATTCAAAAAATACTTGATTGTTTCACGAGAAGTCAAAACTATGTCCACATTTTTACAGAGGACATCTATATCCAGAAATGATAGGAAAAAATTTCATCGCTCATTACAAAATATCACAACACGTATGATAAGCTCTAGTTCAAACGAACTAAAATTCGTGAATTGGGAATGCGCGAACTATTTATTCCCGATCGATATTTTAGGTCGAAGAACCCAATTTAAAATAACCCTTTTGGAAATGTTATCCATATACAATTACCGCTAAAGAAACCCAAATGCAAGTTTGGAGTCATTCCTAAAGTAACGGAAATTCCAAAAAGTAAGGAGTTTCGGTCATAAACAGAGATCAGCATCTCAGAAATTTTAATAGCGTTGCCCTGTTTCATTTGAAAACCATGGCGTAATGGCCGATACAGTTACGGGTTAAGGCAATTCGTTCGTTAATTCACGATCACTGAACTTAATAGTAGCAGTTTTTCTTCAAATTTCAGTCTTTGGGAAGCAATCAAATCGGAAAAATAATCGAGAGAAGAATCAACATTGGAAATAGAAAGTAACAAATTCCAATTAGAAAGTCAAGAAAATTGCATAAAAATATTTCGAAAGCCAATAAATGATTAGGTAAGTGCGACATTTTAAGTCAAAAAAACAAAAAAAAAACTGGGCATACTCAGTTGGAAGAAATTACAAGGACCCAGCAGAAGAGGCAAGATGCGGTCTCCGGTGTGGAAGGAAAATGTGAGGGAATGCAGTTTTGAGGACGGAAAGTGGCCCATGCAGTAACGAAAATGGCTGAGAACGTGAGAGTCCTTCGCGAACTTGGTTCTCACTCATAAGGACTACACTTGCTCTCTCTCTTACATCCAGTTTCCAGACCACTTTGGCTCCTTGACTTGGCCATTCGAATTTCCTTAATGTACCTAGCGCTCACTTGATCACGAACTATTTATTTCGTCATTCACTAATTCAATCGATCGGTCTTCTCACCGACCTTACAATAAATCTTTCAGAAAAATGAGGAATTAAAGATAAATAAAATTATTTCAAGATAGGAAGAAGGGAATGATATAAGGAGGCTTTCTTGAGAAGTAAAAGGAATTCCATCCACCCCAAATGTTTTATGAGAGAGCGCAACGAAACTCAAAAGGCGATAGTCTATTTAAGCTCATTAAAAACTCTTGAAATTGTTCATAAAAAGCGATTCCATCGGTTCGCAGTAAATGTTTCTTTCTACGTAGTTATGAGACAAATTTTGCATATTACCTGAGAAAGAAAGTTTAATTTAAAGGTGCCTAATGTTTACAAAGAGAATATGTGGAATTGAAACCCTTTATTAAAGTTATTTATCATTTTTCGCCGCTTATAGATAGAAATTCAGTAATCTTTAACTTAGATCAAAAGTAAAAGTTCAAAGATTAAAATAAAGAATATAGGTTTTCTTAGAAATGTACCTGTAAAACTGTAACCAAATGTGTTTGATAAATCATGGTATACTAAGGTGGTCGTAATTCATAACACTTTTCTATTGTAAATAGAGGAATGTATTAAAATGAAGAGCTAAGCGATGGAGAACAAAATTTTTCGTGAAACTTTTAAATGCTATTCCAGAATCAATGTCAACTATAAATTTTCTTAACAAAATTCATGGAGACTTGTCTCTCAGTTTCGTATATTATAAATATGATCTCCATTTTTCAAAAATTGGCAATATCAATAATTGACATATATTACTAAAATTGGAAAGAAGCGGAAATAATATACGACGTATATATGCCAGTAATCGAATTTATACCGAAGCGTAACTAGAAATATAGCAAAGTAAATACGGAACAGAATTGAGTTTCGGGAAATGGGGAAGTAATTATGGAAGAATAAAAATGCACCTTTTAATTAGGTTAATTAAAAATAAAACTGAAAACACAAGATATATATATATATATAGATTATTGGATTTAATTATATTCTGAAAATACTAATATTCATCTTCATACTATCTAATGTGATTTTTAAGAAATATTTTGTACATTCTGGCTCATTCGAATTAGAAAACTTAGCATGTCGAATATTCTCTATCACTGATTATCCATAAAGGCAGGATGTTATAATGCTAAGAATTATCGTAGCTCATTAAAATATAAAAAATTAACTAGTTAGGTTGCCATTAGATAATTCATTTGATCCTTCCTTTCAACTATACCATTTACATGTACATTAAACTACAAAAGCAATTATCCTTATATACTTCGCTACGGTAAAAAAGGAATAAATTTGGCAAAAATTCAAGTAAGCAGTTACAGCCACCTAGTGGGAACTTCTTAAATATTTCGAGAGCCGAAAAAATCTCCGTTTATTGGCACTCTTACATCCGGATATCTCGGACGGAGGGAAGGCAGGATTCGTCGAAACGGCTTCAAAACCCTATTGGCAGAGCGAGAAGAGGGGACTGAGAAGTTGAAAGGATACTGCGAGAAGTAGTCGAGAGTAAAATAGATAAAGAAGAGAGACATGGAAGACAGCTTTATTCCACCGGCAAGGGGAGGCTAGAAAAGAGGTGGGTGGAGAGAACGCATAGACATGAGCAGCGAGGGAACTCAGGAAGTAGCTCTTCAGGTAATCTAGGTCACGCGGAGGGCAATCGGCGTGAGCGAGGAAAATGGGCCCTGCGCGAATGACGAGTCAAGTGCCCGGGGATAACCGCTTCGAAGCCATGTTAATCGGCGATGTAAAATAATGTGGGCAAAAAATAAGTAGTGTATATCGCGAATTTCGACGAAGTTCCTCAAGGTATGTTAATTTTTTGAGTCAGAATAATATCTCAAGTCATAAATTTGATAAATGGAAGCGAAGCTATGAGTAAATTGATAAAAACCTTAACTATAAACGAGGGAAGAAGTTATTGATGGTCATTTTAATACTGTGTAAAAATAGGAAGCCACATATTTCAAGCGCCGTCTGGTAAAGAGATTGAGTTCCGTTATTTGTTTCGCCAATCCTTTAAAATACTGAAATTTCCACGGAGATATTCGCAATTCATTTGAATAAAAAGATACGGTAAAGATCAAAATGCTTTGGATATATCTCCTTCGGTTTTTCCTGAAATATTTTCCGCGATATTGGTTGATTTCTATTGACTCCGGAAAGCAAGCAAGAAAAATCATAAAGCAGAGAGATTACCATTGTGATAAATTTGATAATACATTAAAACCTATAATACATTAAAAGATCGGAACAAGCGATATCTGTCATAGTCAAGCACGATAAGACCTCCAACCACGCTAAGTTTCTTTGAAATATACAGCGATGTGAAAAAGAATGGCATTTTCAATTATGAGCTCTTTATAGATGAGACGTATTCATTATGGAAACTGAATGTCTTCTTTCTGATAACAAGTCTGAACACGATTGTAATGTGACAAATGAACCCGGAAACTAGCCATCCAGGTACAGGTCCAGATCCTTACCTTTGGTATTTTATACGATATCTGTGACACATTAAAATTAAATTTAAACATTTTACTTAATAAAATATTTCTTTGATAGTATTTACGCAATTATATCAGCGAATTGTTTTCGTAATTCAAGGTAAATAATATTCAATCATTATTTACATAAAATTTCTGAAGCACCTACGCAAATTTATATTTATTCCTGTTTATTGAACGAACTAGAAGTTTCTCAGTCTTTTCTGTGAAGTAAAGCAAGCACTCGTCAAACATTCAACCTCAAAAACCTGAGGCGGAAATTCAACAGAAATTTCCTTCAACGATCCTCCCTCGCAGATTCTTGCTAGCGCATATCCTTATATCTTGCATGAATAAAGAAGAGCAATATCAAAGTGGAATAAAGAGTTGTTCACCTGTATCGCGCCCACGATCGACCTCACCTCATCTCTACCCGCGCAACACATGAGCAACTGCAAATGCATTCTCTACGGTCAGCCCACGTACTCCTTACTCAAAAAATTCTCTTACAGAAAAAATCGCGAAAGCCCAACCCAACGAAAGGAGATGATGAAAAACATCTTTCTTTCTCCCTTCTTCCTCAACCAATCTTTTCCTTCCTCTTTTCTTTCCACCTCACTTTCTTCCCCTTCTCCCATTCCTTTTTCACCCTCAAAATTCCACGCCACACTTGACATTCAAGCTTCGAAGACGACTGCGTTGGCGGCCGCACAGAAGAACAGTGGTCCTAATTAAGTTCAAAAGGGAATGGGGAAACAGAGAGGGAGAGGAAGGCGGTGAGAAATTAATTAAGCGGGCTCAGCTGAGCTCTTTTCTTCCACCCTTTTACCCTCTTAAGAAAAACCACCCTCCTTGCCCACCCCCAACTCTTAACCTTTTTTTTATCTCGACGGACACTTTCTTTCCCAGCCCCACTTCTCTTTCTAGCCGCCGTCCAGTTGGATTGGGAATCCTTTCAGTTCGGTTCCCCTTATATTCTCCGCCGTTGTCCAGACCCTGTCTTTCTCCTTTTTCCATTCTCGGCAGAACTCTTTTGTTTGAGGGTTTCTAAACAAGACATCTCGCCATCTTTCCTCTCTCCTCTATTGCCACCCTCGAGAGACGAAGAGAAATTCGCCTTCATTAGATGATTTTCTTCCGATCGTCAGCATCTCGAAAGGAATGAAGTTTTTGCGCCGTTGACCGAAGAGGAAATGAGGGAGGGAGGGAGTTTGGTTGAAGAAGTCATTTCATGGCAGAGAGGAAAAGAATGAGAGCTCCTCGGACTTCCAAATTTAGGGATTGTTTTCCCCGGGTTATATTTGCATTTGGGAATATTTCGTTTGCAATTCTGAAGAATGCGCTCGAATTTAATTATTGGGTTTCATCTCCATTGTCGGATGCGAAACTTTGGTATCTAATTCTTTGCAATATATACAAGTAAAATAATTACAATATTTAACAGTGAAGGTATAAGAAACCTTTGTTTATCGTTTTAGATTTTATATCTGAATAGATATAATGAGCCTGAAAGTCACTTCTTTAGTGGGTCAATAACCAATAATTTTGTTTTATTTGGTATAACAAGCTAATTCTGATTTGGTCTGACTGAAAAACTCCCTACGCTTTCGCCATTTGCTGAGAACATGGAATTTTCAAGAAGAAATATGTATTAGGAGAAATTATTGTATGAAGTAAGGTTTGCTTGGAACAATTGTCCTTCAGAAACAAAAATACGTGTTTCCGTGATTGTATTTTTTGCATAAATTAGTTTTTTTTATTATGTAAAACATTCGTAATATTTTACATGCGACATTGAATATTTTCACAACATAAAAATTCGATTTCGAGTATTTCGAATGAAAAATATTTAATCACACGACTACATGATGACGGCTCCAAATGTCACTAAAAGGCTTAGTCAATAAAGATTATTAATGATTTTGTACCGTAAATATACGGTAAAATTGTTTAAAATAAGAAAAAGACTCAGTTATTGTTCGGGAAGATCCATGGAACATAGAGGAGGTAGACATGTTTCTGATTTCCCATGGCACTTCGTTCAACATTCTGCACAATCACTTCCACAAGACACGCGTCTACGCCAGGTGTCCCGAGACCGATGACGCAAGAAGAGGTTTTTTGGAAGCAGCTGGTAGCGAAACATGATAATGCATACATGAATCTGATCATTACAGGTGATGAGACTTGGCTTCTCTATTACGATCCTGAAACCGTTTCGATTCATCCACGGCTGCAGTGAAGAAGGCGAAGGAGGTTCTGAGAACGTTTCCAGCTCGTCTTACAGCCCTGAACATCGAATTTGGCCCAATCGAACTGAACCCCTAACCAGTGTGTTTCGGAAGTAAAATATCAAACTCAATATTTATTATTGGTGCTCGTGCTTGAATCACGGGAACAGATATCTGACACAAGGGAATGTAGACTATCATCACCGTTGCATGTTGCAGCTCTCTATTTCTTTATTTAATACAACTTGATAGCGTAACTGAGAGAAAAACTATCCAACTACGATAAAATATAGGGTATATATTTACTTATGGAATTCATTTTCACGTATAAATGAAGAAATCAGTTCATAGAAAAATCCATTGAGCGTAAGACAAACATCAAAAATCCTTTAAGGCACCATATGCAAAAACCTTATTTGACTCCAAACTTCTCTTAATCGATATCTTGCGAGTGAATCCAACTTGTCTGAACTCTAAGTACATAACATACTGAATCACTCCTTAACTCTTCCTACCTAACGGAATCAGTAACGATTCTCGACCTCTTTTCTCGGCTTTCGATTCAAAACCCACCTCGCTCATCGTAATTTTAAAAGACGAGCATGAATATTCCCTCTCCCCTCCTCTCATCTCCTTTTGTCCATCCTCCTCGACATTCCTCCGGCGTACGCCCATGTCCATCTCTGTCGGACCTTCCCTCTCGGCAATTTCTCCAACCCTCTCTCTTCCTCCACTAAAACTCTCTTTCCTCCTTTCTTCCGGTTCCTTCATTTTTCCTCCCTCTTCGACTCCTTGACTAAGCCGACCTCACCCTCCGGCGTCAAACTTCGCGCTCTCCTCCCTTCATTTCCGATCCTTCCACTCCACTCATCCACCCCCTATCATCTACTTTTCCCCCGCCCACCCTATAACTTTAACCCTATCTCTTTTCCCTTCAAATTCACCCTCGTCCACCTCATGCACATCCATACGCTTTCTACTGCCCTCTCTTTTCCTCTCCATCCTTCTCCACAACACACGGCCTCTTCCATTTTACCCCTTCTTTCCTTCCTTTCCTCTCAGTGCGAGAGCGTCCAACGTGAATACTAATGAGACTGCTATACCTCATTGTTCCAGCCTTTTTTCTCGTCCTCTTTCCACAGCCAACGTCCGCGAGTGACTCCTATACCAGACCAGAGACTTTTGTTTTACACACCCAAACTCTCGAAACAGCTCGGATGTGATTCCTTCCCTTTGATTACGGGAAGACAGATTTATTCGGAGAATCGGAGGGATAATGACATTCATACCTCAATTCTGACTTAAAAGACAGTAAAAAGAAAACTAAGCAAACCAAATTGTTCTCGTTTTGTCTTGAGAAAATTTTATGTTGCTCCTCAATAGCTCCTAACCCGAAATTAACACACCTTTTCATTTCATGGTTACCTCAAGTGTATTAGGAAATAAAAAGACAAACTTCTGTGTTGAATGTAAATCGCTATAATCTTCACGAATTATTTTAGCCGGAAAATACATTATATAGGAATAACGGATGTCACCATGCATGTAATTAATCTTACCTTATATTACCTTACCTTACAAACTTACCTCTTATGATAGATAAATATTCAAATTTGAGAAAATAGGAGGAAAAAGATAATTTTTCGAATGATTTTATTGTAAGATGGAAATCGATTTTAAGGCAAATTTACTTCTTTGTACATATGAAGAGATTCTCTAAAGAAAAACCAGATAAAATAGTTATTTACGAATAATATTTCAAATTTTCATCTCTCATTGCAACTAACACCTCAAATCCTAAAGATTAAGTATTTTACAGGATTTCTATTGCTTCACTCATTACTTATTGACAAAATCAAAATCTGACATCTTATTATTATGTTTTTATCGATGTATTTTGATAACAAAGATAAAGTTAAGTACAATATCGAAGGGATCAGTTCCACAAAGGTATTTATCTGCTACAAACACAACTGTGCGAGAAAAAGCTATCAGACAGTCTTACTCAACAAAATAAACTTTTTCTATAAGCAAGAGCACAATTAGCCTCTTTCAAAACACAAGAATTTCACCTCATTTTAGGAACTTTCAATTTGCGAACGGTTTTTCTCTTTCACACTTCCAACCGCGTAGAAAAATATTCGGACTGTTTCCTCTTAAAATTTATTTTCGATCTTAATGCAAACTCTGGCGGAGTGCAAACTTTGCAATAAAAAAGTTTATCATACTGGAGTTGGTGTTATTTACAAGTCTTAGAGGATTACTACATTCGATTCATTTAAGTTTCCAAAATTCATGGGAAGTCTATTTCTATTCATAAGGAACCCAGTTTAAATTCATAGGATAGAATTAAAGAACGCCTTTCTTCCTCACGCGCAACTCATTCAAAGAAAACTTTGTAAGCAATTCAAGAAGACCAAATTTTCAGCTCTGATTCTCTTACTCCTACTCCTTTCAGCTCTGTTTTCTTTACAAAGGCAAGTTTTCAAAAAACTTAAAATTCCTGGATGAGCAAAGAATGGTTCATTCGATGCCTTCAGTTCACAGTGGCGCAGCTGCCAAGTGGGCTTAAATTGCACGGAAACGAATGGAGCTTTTTTTCGCTCCATGCATAAAGTTTTCCATTCATGTGGAATATTCAGCTAATCCTGCATTTCACATCTTGCTCTGTTTACATCTTTCGTTATGATTAACATTTAATATACATTACTGTCAAGTAAAATGAATGCTGTTCAAGGATGATTATTTGAAAAATTCGCTTTTGTTCCAATATCAGATGCTCTAAATAATTTATGAATATCTTAGTTTCAAAAATTATAGCATATTACAGTTTATTATTAATACATATTTACTTTATTACCAACCGTTAACTCTTCTCACCATGATGGATAATTCGAAAGGAAAACAATAATCATTTTACGGAATTACCGAAAAATACTTACAGCTGAACTTTCTCAGAACAAATGATTTATGCAATCTCAGGGGCATAACTCTAAACTACTGTGATAAAAATAAGATGAAGTGCTTTAAAGTATTTGAGGCTAAACAGTCAATTCTTTTTTATTTAAAGAATATAAATCAATTATGTACACAACTCATTACATGGACCAGCACAAATTGAAGCATTTGATACAGTCGTGTTGATATTTTTCCTATATTTTTCTCCTTTCATTCAACTCACAACGAATAAAAAACAAAGTGAGAACTCAAACGAAATGGAGTTTCACACGTACGTACCCATTTGTAGTAATATTTTCATCGGTTCAACCAATTTCAAAATAATGATTAAATTTCTATTACAGGAAGTTGTTATGATCATGGCCTTCCTATTCCATCATTGCTAATTTAACTTCAGTCACAACTCAAAATTATCACCTTTTGACCAGATGATACAGCATACAATATATTTCACGCATTCGCTCAGAAGTTTATTCGATAAATAAAACAGTACTCAGAATGTTTAAATGCATCTTAAATGCATCTTCACAATGTCACTTATCTTTACTTTAAGCAGTTAGACCTTTAGATAGAAGTGATAAGCAATACAAACAAAACCTTGATATTTTGTTCCCCTTAGGGAAAGCGGACATGAAAATATCTGACCGGACGGGGACTCTCTTCCACTAGCGACACCCCTAACCAATTAGACTATCTCGATGCTATATAATAGTGCTTCAAACGTTATTTCATCCATGTCACGCCCAATTAATTTCAATTCCGCGGCAAACTAAAACAAGCGTTTCCAAGTGCACGTTAAAATCGGGAAAGCAAACGCTGACTGCGAAGTAAAATCTTTTTAATATAAAGAAATTCCAAATAAAACGAATAAGTATACCGCAAAATGCAGCAGATATGTAATGCGAAATTGAAAATATGCCACTTGAAAATTACGCCTTCCAACAAGAGTTTCAATAGAGATAGTCTAGATAAACTAATTTGCCACGGAAAATCAGTATGGATGCACTGATCTTTAACATACATGACATACTTAAAAGCGAATTGATAAAGATGTAAAGGAAGAAAATTAATTTTGAGCAGTCAGACTCGTTACTCACCTCCCCACATGCCAGTAGCTTTGAAGGTATTAGTTCACAATCTAGCGACATATGCAATTTTGTGGTATCACTTAAGACTGTGTTAGAATAGAAGTAAATCGAAAACATTCAGGAGAGATAACCAGAAAAAAAGCTGAAAATATATCCCATATAATAAGAAATTAGAAATAAATAAATGAGAAACGATTTTCAGCTAAAAGGATCGGCTTAAAGTTCAACGCGCGAATATCGTCACCCCATTTACTCTTAAGATGTTGTTTCACAGTACAGATTTAGCATGATACAAAAATAGCTTGGTGAGTTCTAGATTAGAATAATATGAAGAAGTATCGAAAAAAGAAGATAAATGTACCTTAAAAGAAGTATTCCAAGCAGAGATGACTTCAGATATATTGCATCCTGCTCTGCCATTTCGACTTAACACTGAACATTGCACACAATATCACCGACTTTCGCATTCCCGCAACACTGAAGTATTACTGACTTATTTTCCTTCTTCGAGGTCGTCCTTGGCAATAAACTTTCCTTCCAAGAGGAAGACCAACGCTGTAGTATTTCTGGTCAAATTAGAGCCAATGATTCAAAGGCCAATGCTTGCTATGTTTCTCCTATGGAATACTTTCTCGCCTCAATTCTTACGGTCGAAAAAGTATTTCTGCCAACGTTGGAATTTTTGCGGGGAAGACCTTCCATTTTTAGCAACGCAGCTTTTACCAAAAATGCAAGAAGAAATCAGTGAAAATTATAACATTCTATCTCAACAAAAGCAATAACCACGAGAAAACATCGATAACAAAAGATAAGCACTGCTAAAATTGTATAATCATAATTAATTTGCGTAAATACATCAGTTGAAAAGTCCTCATAACTTAATATGAACTCATATGGAAAATATTTGGAATATATTGTTAAAATTTAGGTTCTATGAAATATATGTAAGAATAGTTCAAAACAATAACACAGTTGCAGTCAGACAGGATTACATAGATTTTGTCTGACCCACCCAAGAAACACGATGACTCAAATATGCGTACACGAAAAGGCGGGCGAAAAAAAGGACACCGAAGGAAGAAAAACGTAATTATTTCTCTCTCCTGCATATTTTAGTCTCACTAAAGTCCAATTCAATTTCGAGTGAATCAAAATCCTCAGCTGAAGCTACAATATGGAATTTTTGATGAATCTGTCTTAGGTTTAGGGCAATTTATAAAATTGAAATATAGTTATAATTTCTTCTTCTAGAATCATGTGCAATTTACACTGTTAACAATATTGCTCTTTATCCATTTCGATTCCATATCACATATGGATATGGAATGATCTTATTACTATGAGACATATTATATAAGCTTTGTGGGGAAAATTTCATATCGTATATACATGGGTGGTCTGAAAAGTTTCCGACATTTCGCCATTTCTCGATATGTTTTCTGAAAATTTTCAGAAGATTTCTGAAAAATCTGGGGTCGGAAACTTTTCAGACCACCCTCGTATATCTTCAAGCTATTTTCAAATATTCCCTTCCATTTTCCTCCAACAACTTTAGGTTGTATAGGGTTTAAACAGCAATGATAGGTAAAGCGATATTTGGCGTGAAAAGAAATAGTACTATATTAAAATATGAATGAAATTATAATCATCCAAAAATCAAAGCTGATCTGTAACTTTTCAATTAATCATTAGTTTCATGATACGTTACAAGAAATATTTCTGAATCTTAAAATTATATGTCCTCCTCAATTCTCAGAAATAAAACAAACAAGTAATTAACGATGCTAGTATAAAGCATAATTATGTATTTTAAAATCGTGTGTGATGTCTCGAATTTTCACACAATTATCACCGATCTATTTAAATACATACGAAACTAAAAGAAACCACTATCTTTTTCCTGATAAAAAATTATAGAAGTAGAATTATCATCATCTGAAAAATTTAAGTCTTTGAAAACTATCATGAGACGTGTGGATGGAAAAGTATGGACGTGCATTGTAAATAAACGAGGCAAATAACGTGCCTACCTAAAAAATGGCGCGTATAATCTGCGTGTTTTCGCTGGAAGATACAAAAGCAGATGCATCTTAAAAGAATCAATTTATTTTAAAGTGAAATCGAAATATTTGTCTTCTCTTCAAGACAAAGAAGAAATTCAAAGACGTTTCATATCGTGTAATTTACTATACACTTTCCTGACTTTAAACGATCTTTCTTCAAAATTCTTTAGTTCATTTGAGAATTCGAGACTCATTGTCACATGATGATAAGTCAAAGTAGGTCACAGTAACCGGCAGCTACACAGGTTTCGCTCTGTGAACGAATCAAACATTTCATACATACGTACACAGCTGATATTTAATCCCGTTTTAGTCGATCAGTAACTTTGTGATTCCATTAGCGAAGAGTATACTATGGATGTTGCGGTACCTTTCTACTCAGAACGCAAACTGCGATACAATTACGTTTCCGAGCTTGCCATCCATACATTAACTTTTGTCTGAGATACAATTTCTACTCTTTGCTCAGAAAGTCACTGTTGGGGCATGTAAATATATTCTTCTTTCAGGTCACCTAAAAGTGGTTTTCCTTGAATTAATTGAAACTGGATGGAACTGTATGGGAACAAATCTAGTAATCTCGCGTAATACCCGACATTCCATGATTCGGTTTTCCCTGTAAACCCTTCGGTGATATGATTCAGTGAGCGAAGCAAAACTCCATTTCCTGGCTTGCATTGAGTCCGCGCCCATTCATAAAAGCACTCCGCCTATAGTAATAGGCCCATCCAAGCTTTGTCTCTTAAATTGCATCCCGCGCTTTGGAGGGGGAATTTAGTGGGTAAAGGAATAAGGGAAAAGGTGGAGAGAGTGAGTGGTATGTGAATGGAGAGAATTCCATACCGGTTCCATAAGAAGAGATTTGAGCTGCGAAATTCCATTCCAGCAAAAGGCATTATTACAGAAACTCGCGGAGAAAAGATTGTCCATTCGTATAGACAAAAGAAAGAAATGTCCATCCTCTGATTTTTCAAAAAAAACTTCTTTAAAAGTGAGAAAATTAGTCCGAAACGAGCGAAATCGCTATCTTTAAACAAAAAGGTATTTAAATTTATCAAAATGTACCACATGAAGACACCCAATGAAAGTTACATAAATAAAAATTTTCATTCCAATTTATATGCGATATCATACCTATTAATAGAAAAGTTATCGAGAAGTAAGCAAGCTTAATTTTAGTGGTCTTAAAGGCATTCCGCTGATAATACTGCATCAAATTCAACGAAAAAATGAGTTTTAATTATAATGCACTTCATTAAGATGAACTTTTACTAGCATACGCTGTAGCACAGACACACAAAAGTTAAAGATGCTACGAAAAGAAAAATTATTTTCTTAGATTTTAAAAGCAAGTTTTCGAGTTACAGTATTTTTAAAAGTCCTTCGACAGCTGAGTTTGCATACACAAGCCCACTACGGGAATCGAACCCGGAGTCGCTTTCACCAAAGGCGAACACTCTTAACCATTTGTCTCCCAGGGAGCATGTATTTGAATCGATTACTTATATATGTACTCCATGCATTCGCGCAAAATATCAATTTCTCTAAATTAACTAGGTCTCTGTAATCAATATTTCATAAAAATTAATAAAACCTCTCTTTTGATATCAACTGTCATCGCTACTGTGAATGTGAATTGAAAATGACGTAAGTATTACCCCAGCGGTAATTATGTACGTGGGCTTATGGTTTCTTTGACGTTCAATAAATCTCATTATTATGAGCTAATTCCCAATATACGATGACGTTAGTTCGTATATGTTCTCGATGACTCTGACAAAATTTTGGCTCTCTGAAGAAATGGGAACAAAATAGACGATGTAAAGCAAGAAAGTTTTTAGAAAAACAATTAGGTTCGTATGGTGCGCTTTTCATGATTACAATGTTTTATTTAAGATGTTTTATTTTAATAAGAAATATTTAACTTATCATATCTCAAATAGCAATAAACTGCAACGTTAAAAGACGGAAGGTAAATAAGAATGATTTCGAGAAAAGAGAAAAGAAACGAGGATTCAATATAAAAAACAACGAGGGCCGAAAAGGAACCAAGGGAAGAAAAACATTCTTAAAACTAAGGCGTAACAGCCTCTCATCAACTGTCACAGCTCTACTTCACACATTCCTTAACCGAATTCTCGACCATGACTTAAAAAGAAACACTGAACCGGAGTCCTGCACACGCCGTCACCTCTCAAAGAAGTTGGAAAACTTCAACCCCGACTCTTCTCTAATTTACCTCTCATGCACGCATCCTCGTGCGTGGGTCCTTTCCCTGTGCCGTGTGTTTCTGGCGGGATATTTTGCCCGTGGCAATGGGATTATTTGGGTGCTGAGGGGGTGAGATGTTATTACGCTAAGGTGATTTATGCCCGCCGGAAGAGTTTCGTTACCGCATCCATCGTCATGGCCCTCCAGAGGGAGGGAGGGTCGTATAGAGCGCTGGTGCACGGAAAGAGGAATCTGGCATAGAGGGCGGAGTAAAGAAAAAGAGAATGAAGGATGCATATGAGAGGAATGGAGGGGAAATTTTTATGCAAGGTTGGAGAAAGGACCTGGGAGGGGAGGCCAGTTCCAATAGCCGGGACCAAGGGCAAAAGAGAACCCATTTTCGAACAAAAGTTTCTTACCTCAGCAAACTATGCTTAATTTATTATCATTGTTCCTGTGGGTTGTAGAAGTTTGGCTTCCTAGGGCCAATCTATTGTTTCAATCAATTATTTAGATGTGTTTCTTCTCCGTGGAGTAGGAATTCTAGAAGTTTTCTTTCGACTAAAAATGGTGCTATCGGTTTTAAGTGTGATATGGTTGGTCTATCATTTTTCCATTCAATGGATGTAAAAGTTCGAACAATCGTGTTCCAAATTGAGAAAACATAAAACAGAGAACCATAGGAAAATGAGAATAAGATGATATCTTAGAAAATAGTGAAAATAAAGACAATGTCAAAGAAGAATCGAATACCAGCTGCTAATAAAGAAAGAAAGAGATCCAAATAATTGATGGCTGAAATTAGAATGATTAAAGTACACGGAAATCTTATCGAGGGAGAATAACACAGAATCAAGGATCCATCTTGCCAAAAATAACTAATGACGATGATGTAACAAAAGATTCCTCTCGACTTGAGGCAAGGAAAGAAAAACTCGAAAACGAGGACAGAATTCTGGAATTTATCTTTAGGATCCCAGAATGGAATAGAAAAGAAGAAAGGCCTTGTCGAATGACAAGGACGATACCGGCTTAGGCGGCAGGCAAAAAGGCAAAGGAAAGAGAAGAAAGATAGGGAACAGAAAACAGGAAATGTTTAGGAAAGGAATGGTGAAGAGAGACTAGGGAAAGGATAGAATGTTTAAGGTATTTTTGGAGGAGAATAGGCGGTTGGTAGTTTGGAATGGGATGTCGGAGGGAGCACCTGAAAGGAAAAACGGAGGAGTTTTAATAATACACAAATAAAAGGAATCGAGAGAAAGAAGAGTTGGAGCGATGTTGCGTAGTGGAACAAAGAACTCGACAAGAACTGTAAGGGCGTGGTTTAAATCCATACAATACAACATGGAATCCATGAAGGGGAGACTCCGTCTTTAAATATTCTCTCTCGCAAGTCTTTTATTCTCATTAGAGGAAGTTAATAACAGCTCACTCGAGCTCACCGTGGATGAGATGAAACTAGGATATGCACGTGAAACCCGTAGAGAAGTTTCATAAAAATTTAATACGCTCAGTAGTAACAATCTCATTGCAGGTATTCTTCCCTTGTTTTACCCTTATAAAACACTGAAAATTAAATGGCATCATTGAATTTATAAAGATGAAAGTCCGCCATACACTAGTAATAATTCCAACCTCTATTGTTTTCTCAAGTTCTTCCAGAAAGATATTTATAACCTACTTGTACCGAAAACTATTTTCGATATTTCTAATTTCATCTAGCGCATACTAAAATTAGATGTACCAAGAGTTTATGAAGCTTTTCTTACTTAAGTAACATCTTTGTTAGAGAGTAAGATTTTTTCAGGGGTCTTTATGAAGCGTCAGTGTATATAGACTTCATCAGAACCGAGTCTATATATAACTCAGAGTCATGTTTCGAAAAGAAATACTTGTTGGAAATCTGTTCTGAAATATATATTAAGTTAAAAGAACTTTTGTAATAAATTCTACCGGAGAAATAATGCAATTGAAATCAATACTTGTAAAGATTCAAACATTTCTCAGCATCTTCTATTTGCGATGGAGAGAGAGTTGGAGTAAGATAACTTACGTGGCTTTCTCACGTAAGATGGCTTTCTACAGAATTAAAATAATCATTTAAAAAATATTTTATTTTCCAGGTTATTTCGCAGCAAAGATTGGCTGACTTTAACATTTAAGAGAAAAGACCTCTGTAACTATACCCGCTCTAAAAACTGCGTAAAGGGGAATCGAAAATGATTTAAATCGAGAGTGAGAGAATGCGTAGGGAGAGGAATGATGCACTGAGGTCAAAGGTACAAATCAAAGAGCTACCGCACATTTATACTAACTGGGAGAGAGCCGTTGTTGGTGAGGAAAGCGGCCGCGTATCACAATAGCTTTCACTTGCGCGCAAACGGGAGAAAATGGAAAGGAGAAGGATGGCAAGGGGAAATCCGTGGATTCCAATGAGATTTTCGAGGAACTCCCCATCGTAATTGCCAAAAGGCTTTGGATGGCATGTATGCTTGCAATTGCGCGAATAGCGGACGGTTCGAAGTTATATGCGCCGAACTGCCGCTGCTTTCCGGGAAACTTATGATATGCGCGCCTCTTCAGAACAATGATCACAAAAGACCCCCCTGGAAGTACCTTTCCACATGAGGAACGGGTTATTGCTGCCCACAGTTTCTATGGTGATTCCATTTGCATCCATAGCGATGAGCTATATCGTATCATTATGTCATCTATAATAATTTTATGTAGCATTTAGTAATAATTATATAGCAACATTCCTATTAGAAACTATTGGATTATTTGCCATTCTTAAATAACTCAATTAACGATACAATTTCGTTGATATATATTTTTTCGTATACATATATTATATTTTATTTATTATATTTCACTATTCGATTGATAATGAACTAATAACATAATCAAAGTTATTCGAATATTTAAGCATATCATGCATCCCTGTTAAAGACGACACAAGAAAGTAGCAGTAAATTAATCTATAAGTAAATGTTCTATAAAAACGTAAGTGAATTTATACCAACTACTGCAGTCTTTTTTCAAGCCAAAAGATCTTAGGTTAGCAAATATGGAGAAGTTTATTATTATTTCACCCAATTGCTACGAAATTTTTGCCTTCAAATGATAACCTCGCATCTAAAAAAAATCAAAACATATCTTGTTACATTTTTTTTAGATATAATATATCGTTTGTGCTGCACTTCCCTCATATGACAGTTAATATAAGATCTATTCTATTTAAAATAAGCTAGAGATCATTTTTTATTTTTTGAGACACGAGGCTTTCATTCTAAGGTGATGTATCCTATGTTTCGTGTAACACATTTTGAAGTCGCTCTCAAGAATAATGTTACATGGGATATCCTTATCCTTGGACAGACTTTAAGAAACTCCACTTTGCCAAGAAAATATTTCACTATAGGGAAAGGTCAAAGAATTATGCTACTTCGTGCCAGTTAAAACCCATCTAAAACATGCATACAATATAAGGGACTTAAAAGACAAGCAATTCATTCGTGAATTGTGGAACACTCAGAGTTAATTAAAACGTTCCGTTGAGAATTGCTGCAAAAATCGATACTCGTTACCAAGAACCTACTTGAAGAGTCGGAATCGCGAGAAGACAAGATTATATTTTACGTTATACATACTCTATGATTTCTAAGATATCACAATCTCGAAGGAAATAGTAGGTACTGCACGACCAAACTATTAGATTAGGGCGATCAAATACTGCCAGAAAATTTGGAAAAATAGCTGCTGTAAGCATGAAAGAAATAGATAGAGAATAAAATGCATATACCCCTATACTATAAGCCGAAAGGGACTCACAGGGTTCACGAGTCGATGTGGACATAGCTGCGTAATAGATGTAATTTAATGGGCAATGATTTTAGTAATTCAGTTTCATAATTATATTATATTGAGTAATATTACATATTGAGTAAATTATTTTCCGTATTGACATTCTAATGGCATGATTAAAACTGGAAGACTAAATTTTTTTAGTATATTACGAAGAGAATAATTTCGATGAGCATATTAAGATGTAGTTAATTTTGCTTTGTCTTGATATCACACTGCACTATCTTTCAACGATGCATAAACTTTAGACTCGCCTCAACTAGCACTAAATTAATTACATTTACTAAGGAAATGAAGATTTTTCATTCAGTTGGAGCGTTTCATATGCAGACAAAGGATACAAATTTAACAATGAGGTGACCTAGAACTTGGTAACTGTAAAACATCCAATTTCATTTCCCGAGAAAAAAACTTGGCTGAGAAAAAATCATCCAGTAGTAAGCTTGCCAAACAGCTTTCAAGTAAAATGCATAATACCTGTACGAAATATTTCGCTCGCTTTTTTTCTACAGTGTTACCTTTGTTTCAATGCAATGAAAGTAGGGAAAAGCGTTTCCGTGATATTCTCACGAAAAATGAGACTTAATGAAGCAGGAAACGGCAAAGCAATTATGAAAGACCTCAGCGAGGGAACACCGAGCTGCTTCCATTTATTCCTAACAAGAACTTCTCTTAAAGAACCTTTGACTAAGTACATTGAAGGGTTCTCCCACAGTAAAACGAAGAGAGTGACGAGACTGCACATTTGTGAGGAGCAAATAGTAAGCGTGGAAAGGACTATTTTAGTTGACGAAATAATGTATCTGAGTGAAAGCAGACGGGTATGAGTAGGAGATTAATTCGAAGGACACTGACAATACAAATGAAACGAAGCATTCGGGAAAGAACTGGAGCGATCCTTGAGTCAAAATGAATTATATTCTGTCTCTTAAATTATTAAATGTGGTTGATGGACCTTCGCTTTTTAGGTTTATTTTGATTTTTCATGAAAATTCACCAAAATAATCTGCTAACATGTTGTAATAATCCACATTTAATATAGACGAAAATGTCATTTACAAAATATGTGTAAATATTGTGATCATATTAAAATCTATTCTAAATTACTTTTCATTAATAAAAAATCATAGATTACTGTTTATTCATAATCAATTAAGAATGGTAAATAACAATAAACAGATATAAAACAGCCTTTTAAGGCAGTATTGTTAAAGGTGCTTCGACAGCTGAGTTCATGTCGCATATGGCCACAAACCGGGAATCGAACCCAGGATCGCTTCCACCTTAGTCAAACGCACCGCCCACATTGCCCATCCTCCCATTCCTCCGTAACTAAAAGCCTTTCTTTTCCAAAAAAAAAGATAGTAATGTGAAGCTTGTGGATGATAATTTTTCCAATAATTAATTGTCTAATTTACAGAAATTGAAACTTTGTGGTAAGAAAATGTTTCGATCTTCCACATTCATTAAGAAATATTTCAGAGAGAGATTTTGAAATGTATTATACTCTTTTACGACAAATCCCACTTAATATCCGTTCAATCAGTTGAATATGTAATACACATGTATATGCAACACATATGTATATGCAATACACATGCCTTGTTAAAGGCTGAAAATCACTTACAGGCGACAGAAATCTTGCATATAATGGAACTTCTAGCAGAGAGGCAAATTGAAGAATCAGAAAGATGATTCATTTCCGACTTCTGAGGGATGTAAAAAATTCTCTTTTTCATAAAGGATTCCCAATCTCATATGTCACAGCCATTCTACGCTTAATGAAACATACTCTTCTTAACGCCAATTATATTCTTGAATACGAATGATAAATCTAGTCATTCAAAACGCTACAACTTTGAATAACAAAGGCGTGGCAAAATGTCTCAGGAGTTATTTACCGCCCGGCATCCGCGATTGCCAATCTCGGCGCCATCGCAGAGGAATTGATTTGCATAATAACTCACTAGTTACGATTTTTTACCGCACTGGGGCGCGGTCAGAGCAAAGCGGGCGGGGCAAGAGCGGCACAATAGCTTTAAAATAAGACGCATTGCCAAAGGAATAAAAGTCTATCTCCGAAGCACGCGACACACGAAATAAAACAATTTCCGCTCGGAGATCTACGCGAAGCTGAAGTCCAATAAATTTCTCCCATCAACACCAACTCAAATCCACCCTTCCATCTCTACAAAAAATACCCTCCCTCTCTCCAATAAGGACGCGTTAGAATCAAGATATGATTGTCTAAAGGTTCTCATCGAGGAATTACTAATGGAAACATGCACGCGTGCAAAAAAGCCTTCCCCTCCCCACTAACCCCCCGAATCGGATTTGAATATGGAAATGTCGAATGTTAGCAACTCCACGACTGGCTGAGTAGGTAGGCTGAAAGAGGGAAAACAGAATCTGCGGTTAGATTGCAGGATAGCAGACGAGATATAGAGAGAGAAATCCCCCTTTCGATGAATAAAGCGGCGCCCCAGAACTCCCGCCAAACCTTTTACCTCTCCCTTCAACCGGTCTCGCAGAATTCGCGGGAACACATGGACACACTCAAGCCCACGTTCGGAGCCCCAATTCGACGTCGTTTGACAGGGATTTCCACTTGTGGAGCGCTCTGGGCTACGAGTATACCGAACAGTCTCCTTCTTTCCCACCCCTCGGATATATATCCGAATGCGAGGGAGGGAGAATAGCTGGACCGGAACGAAGGTTTTGGGATGTGTGCGTGAGGATGGCGACTGAATGGGACGGGTATGAGGTGGATGCTCTGTGTGATGGAGATCTACGGATCGGTGTTGGGTGTGCATAGGATTTGGGCGAGGTGCGCTAGCGTCCCAAAACCCATGACATTTTCCCCTATCCCTATTTGCGGATTCCTGGCTATTCTCAGGCCTTTGAGGCCTTTACGGACGATTCTCTACCTTTAGAGAGCGATGTGAGCGCAGGGAGGAAGCTTAGACGGATTATCTTTGGGATTGTTTGATGAGAAGGAAAAATGTGATGAAAGGCGTCTCACGGATAATTAGCGGTTACGAGGAAGTTCGAAATCAGAAAAATGACCTCCACATAATGGGAATCTGTGCTTTTGCTCTATTTTCATGCAATGAATAATCTTTATTCAATAATATACAACCACCAGTATATCTTCGGACCGCAGAGAGTAACATCAACTATTGAAGTTCAATTATGGAAAATAAATTAAAACCAAATTGACGAAGTTATCCATCCGAATGGGATTATGTAATCTCTGTAAATTTTAATTTGATATGATATGAATATTCAGATCGACATAAAAATTTTTGTAGCCTTCTTAATGTTTATTTTAAAAAATAGAAATAATTTGCAAGTTTCATCTCTAAACATTTGGTTATTGATATAAATTACTGGATTATTTAACGCTATTGTGGGTCAAGAAACTTAATTTATGCGGCTTCAAATTGCACTTCCGTAGAATCGAGCGATCGATTGAGGCATTATAGAATAAGAAGTGGAGAGATTTTAGCAATTTATCATCTATCGTGGCAGAAATATATCAATTTATCGCTATAATTCTATGCAGTAGAGTAAAAATATCTTATCAATATATTAATAAAAACGTCGATATACAATTTTATCTATTGCCTCTTATTCCGAGATATTTAATCAAATTGATAAAACAACATAATCGGATTATCCTCTTAAACAACCATTAATAGGAATTTTTAACGGCTCTTTACAAGCATGAAAATTATACTGAGGCTTTGAAATATAATATAGCTTGACTATGTTTATTATATTCTAAGACAAAGGAACAGTTAAATTGCAAGAAAATACAAAATGAAAATACTGGTTCATATTGAATAAACTCCGAGATATTAAACCGCTGTGGTGAGCAATTAAAACATGGAACTTCTAAATTAACTGCTATGCTTTTAATATCGTTTTCCTAGGTTTAAAATCACGCCTTATAAGACAATAAATAACTGTAGCAATCTTTCCTGGATGGGGCGTTAATTTTAATAATAGCATTAATACCGAAGTTGGTGGACCTTACCGGTTGATTTAGATTCATCAAGGGAAGTCCTACGTGCGCTTTTCTCCGTCAAACCAGAAATAGTTATCAAACAACAACGGAAAATTCAATTTAAAGTCTTCCCACCGACGCAGGATCCCTTCTCGAGCCGTTCATCAAAAGATGATATATAGCCCCCTCTCAGGCATTAACATCTCCTCTGATTCATCTTCTTATTCCTCTTACGGCTCATCTTCACTTCCATTACTGTCACCTTTCCGAACCTAAACCACATCCTTCTCTATTCTTTATCCCCCTTTTCATATTTCTTTTACCGCTCACTCTTCCTTTTCCCCTTTATTTATTCCTTTCGCTCTCCCATCAAAAATCATCTCTTAATCAAATCTTTCTCTTAACTCGAGAACACATCTCAAATCTTTCTTATTCTCACTTTCTCTTTCCTGTTATCCGTCTCTCCATTCTTTTGCTTCTCCGGTGCACCCGAACACATGGTATTCCCATCATGTTTCCCTTTCTTATCCCTTCCGTCCTTCCAATTCCTCCTCTTCACGCTTCTTCTCGCTCGTCCATCTTCTCCAGTGGGGCGAAATGAGAAAGCCTCTCTTTCTCTCGCGTTCATCAGAGGCAGGAAACAAGGAAAGTCCCCACCGACACCCTCGTCACACCCCCAGTCGCCGCTATGCAAATTCAGGACGCCCTCACATAGTCGATCACAGACTCGAAAATCTGCCTCGAATTTTGTTTCCTCTCTCTTTTACCTCCTTCCATTCTTTCTCCCATTCGAGGGACACATTCTTTCCATCATTCCACGCTGAGCGGGACCCCTTGGAAGGAGTAGAATGATTTATCCCCGCCATTGAAGCACAAATACACGCGCGCCGAATTCACTCCGCACCGAGCCAAGATTCCTCACCCTCCAAGGAGAGGTACCCGTTCCGTTACAGAGGATATCGACGGCAAGTGTTTGGAGGGAAAGCATACGAAGTCTCTAAACGCGTGGGAGTTTCCAGAAAAAAGTTGGGTAAGCGCGTGAAGAACCGAAAAGGGAGAGGAATTAGGTCGAACTTTTCCTTCTCTTGAGCCTTAGCCGTTCTCAACCCTTGTCTTTGTCCTGCAAAGTGGAGCGCTTTAAACTCGGTAGCTAACTCAACTCCGAGCCGAAAATTTACGTCTCTCCCTTTCTACTATTCATGAGTGGATTTGAAAGAAATAAAAGTGCGATTATTCTTAGAACTTGAAAGAAATGGACGGTCACAGGATTAGTGAGTGTATTATTTAATTTTCTTTTTATTTAGGGTGTAAAGCAAGAAGCAACCGGTTTTTTTAATACCAAGAAGCCAAAGATAATGTGCTTCAATATTTCTAAATTTTTTAGACTTATTAGTGGTATTTCAAGATGACCGATGATGATCTAGTTGGGGAAGATTTGCATTACATGTTGAAATGCGGAAATAAGATATTTCCATAATAGTTCCATAATATTCCATAATAGTTAGAAATAAGTTAGTTAGTTAGAAATAGTTCCATAATAGTTAGAAATAAGTTAGTTAGTTATAAATAGTTCCATAGTAGTTAGTTAGAAATAGTTTCATAATAGTTAGAAATAAGTTAGTTAGTTATAAATAGTTCCATATTTCCATAATAGTTAGAAATAAGATATTTCCATAATAGGAACTAGTTACTAATTTATCATAGTTACAACTATGCGAAATACCACAGAAAACTGAGGTATTTTGCATAGTTGGATCTTTAATAAATTAGGAAAAAGTATTTTTTGTGAAAAGTAGTTTCCTTTTAAGATTACAAATCTTTTATTAATTCCTAAAGGTGACGATTCAATAATGAAGATATAATAATTCCTTACATACATGGGTTCTCTATTCCAGAGCCATCGTATCTCCGACTAAAATATATATAAAAGGTTTATAAGGTCGCGTACTTTGACTTCTTGTTAAGTATTCAGGGAAATAAACGTGGATCAATTTCCTCTCAAGGTACGCTAAAATTATAAATTTATTCAGGTTCTTCGAAAGCTCGCTGTTACTTAAGAAATCCCTAAGCATATAAAATCTTCGCCGTACTTCACTCCAACGCGCATGCATTTCTTGAGATATACGAATTCCGCATTTCCGTGTAAGGAAGTAAAAATGTAAGGTGCTTCAATTTTCGACGCTATTAGCTAAGTCATGAAAGAAGTTGAACGTTTGTGCCCGTGCAGTTCAAGGGCTCTCGGAATGAGGAATAACTAAGGAACATATCAGCTTCAAAGGAACTAATTTTAGCTCAATTTAAATCAAATGATTAAAATAAATATTACCAGTCTCCAGCTTGATTTAAATATGCATACCTCTTCTTTAAAAAAGAACTCTTCTGAGGTAACAGAATAATTTCTAAAAGATTGCAAGGGAACTACTTTGAATTTCTCTACATCCAAAATATTTCACGAAGACGAAATCTGACGGCTTTATCGCATCATAAAATAAATGGAATAATATACAAAAATTTTAAAGATTTATCAAGTCATTGTAATTCGCTGCTTTATCTTTTTACCATGCTCACGATTACAGCTAACTCCGAGTTTTCTGTTCCATCCACTATGAAATTTAGAAAATTCGAGAAAAATCAGGAACAACATTGTACGTAAACAATCAAGACTCAGCTTCAAGGAAACATCGTTTTAATGGCGACGTAATTAGGTTATTATCCCCTTCCTTAATCAACTCATGCTCCTGCTACTTCTTTCTCCCCCATTTCATCTTCAGTCCAATTTACAGCCGATTCCCTCTCTCTTGGCTAAATCTCCCTCCGTAATATCCTGTCGCACATCCGCGAACTAGACGGGGGTTGGAAGCATTGTCATGAAAGACGTCCAGAGGAAGGGAGTGGTGTGAGAACGGGGTCCAGGAAATCGAATGTGGGAGCGCACGGCGTCGGATGACGTGCATCTGGTACGGCGGTTAGTCGTCGTCGTCGTTTCGGAAGCATTAGTCTCTCCCTCGCGATGCTGTTGTTCTTTTCCGAGGATATTTTCATCCCGTCCCTTTTATTTTATTTTTATCTCCTCTTCGAATCGCCATCGCGCAGCTTTTTCCCGAGCGGTCAGGATGAGGTGGCGAATGGATATTGCAAAGGAAGGAGGGGAGCGATGAGAAAGCTGTTTGGAATGATCCCGGTAACAAATGATGTCTCCCGATCCGCAGTGTCATGAGAGGGAAAGAGCAACTTTTCGGCCTAAACTCCCTCCACTTCTCACACCTCCGCTTGTAAAATTAATGAGGGTTTTTGGGGTGTTTACCCTTTTATTCGATACGCAATATAACAACCTTGCGAACCATCCCGATATCAAAGTCCGCCGCAGATATTTCCGATACCTAAACCGACACTTTACCTGCCCCATAAACCGATGCCCAATCGATGCGACCCTCAACTAATCGATGTATTTTCCGCATCGATCCGTTTCCCTTAAAAAAGGACTCCGATATTGCAAGCGACCGAGCATCTCTGCCTAAATACCTTTTGCCATCGCCACGGCGAAACGGAGCCGATGGCCGCACATCGGCCGTCTCCAACATGTACACCTCTTTACATCCTCCCCAACGTGTTGAGCCTTTAGTCGCTGCACCCTCATCAACCCTAACCTCCTTGCGTCCAACCGCTGGTCGAGAGAAAAGGGGGTGAGTTTGAATTTACGGCCGGAAATTCTCTTCTCCTTCCTCGAGATCCTAAGTGAGGATAGGGAGAAGAAAGGAAGCGAACGGCGTAGGGAAGAGAAGCGGGGAATTATTCCCGAATGCTAAGATCCCTTCTGTCAACCCATAAATGGGAGATGGAGACTTCAGAACTTATCGCGTTTAATAGGCTCCCGAGGAAGCGCTTGAAGGTTGGCTGAGATGACGGGTGTGTTTGTATTTAAATGAGGCAGAATTTGATTGGTCATCCGCCAATGGGATGAAGATGACGGGAGGATCAGATAATAATTCGATAATTGTGTGAGGGTACGTCTGGATAATGGGAAATGTGTGAGTGCTACCAGATCTCGGATATCTTGCCGAGAAATCGTCTATAATAGGGACGGAAGGCTTTTAGGGTGCAAGTCATATATCATTAATTCTTTCCGAAAGATTTCCCCGCTTTATAATCATTTCAATGGAGATCGAAATGTATAGAATATAGGATCAGTTTTCATCATCTTACTTGGACTAGGTGATTGATTTTTTAATATCGCCATACATTAAGACGTAACTACTTTTGGAATATAATGCACGTTATGGTATTCCTACTTACGTTCCTTACCAGCAACCATAACTAAAGCCTTTGTTTAACATATGAACCATACAATTACGCAAAAACATATATTGAAGGAAGGATATTTGGAAATATATTTAACATGTCATTTTATGAAACTTACTGTGCCTATAGTGTTGAACATTTATCAAACTGTATATGAAACATTATATAATAATTAAAATTGTGACGGATAATACAATCTCCTTGATTCTATACAAAGCATTTTTCATTAGAACATTTCATGAAAATACTCTGACTTATATGAAGTACTGTAAAAAGCATTCTGGCGTCTTTCGATGAGACATCTAGTAGGCAGTACCTGAAAATTACTTTGAATTTCAAAGTGCGTAATTCTAACGCGTATTTCTCAACAATCTTTCTTTTTCAATCCAATGAAATTTCGATGATTTATCAATACTCTCTACTCTAAAGATGATTATTTTAAAGGGCGCAGATCCAATTGAAACCCAATTAATGGTTTATTTTCTATAAGTTATTTTATATAGAAATGCAATTTCGCAAGTAATAAAATTCAACGATATTCGATATAAAAATTTTAAGTAAACATCCATCTAACTTGCTAACATCAATGACCCATTTGAAATATTACATACATACGAAAGAAAAGTATAATTATAGTACACAGTTAAGATACTGGGATACTTTCTCTCAACCTATTATTTTTGGGAAATAAGCAGAGAGCATGTTAATGTGTACTTTTAAAATCAATGGATTACTCTAAAAGATTATGCTGCAAATACATTTACTCAGTAAAAGAAACAAAAGATATTTGTAACTTTTCCATAAAAGTTTAATATAGGTTTTACACGCTAAGATTGGAAGAAATGTCATAAAATCCCTACTTTTTACCTTAGCGTTTTAATAACGTCTGGTAAACAAACGAAAGTCACTATGGAACTTGACGATAAATTGGTAATCTTATTTCAATATAATTCGCCTGCTACCGCACCCATTAAGAAAGCTAAGTTCATCAATTTTCACCTACTGATTTGTTTAAACAACAAAATTCGTGGAAAAAGTTTATGCTCTTTTTTTAACCAAATTTACCCTTCCATTACTCGTAGTCATAACGAGAAAGAGTAAAATTTAGCATAAATTTTTATTTGGGTGAGGCTTTAGAACTCATGATAAAGCTACTGTTTCTGAGTATAATTTTAGTAACTTGAGCTTTTAATAAGCTCCTTCTAATATTTATTTACCAATATTTTAAGTCTTTCTCCTTCTTGAATAAATTTCAAACTAATATGTTGATATCAGCAAAGTGGTGTTGCAGCTTCGCGAGATTCTCATCCATAGCAATATCTCTCACGTAGCCATAATTGTATCTTAAAAATGGAAATACAGAGTTTTTACAAAGAACGTTATTTTTAAATATGCTAATTTTAAGAAATGATTTACAAAAATAATCCATAAATTCTCAAAGAAAAATGGAATGAAAGAAGGTATGTTCTTATTTCACAGTTTTAAGTATTAATATCGATTACCGATTTATTTGTATTCTAGAAACTAGGAAAACGACTTGGTTACTGAACATATTCTGAAAAATAATAATGAATTCCTCTTGAGAATTTGATTTCCTTACTTTTAAACCTAAGCTGAGTAATTCGCTGCGTCAACTACAACTCAAAGCATCTGTAATATTTTTAAAATAAAAATTTGAAATTTTTCAAATAATACCGTATCAATTCACAATCCAAATATCTAACTTTTTATCTTACTGTGAAGATAGATTTCCATCAGATATCACTTCATAAGATTAACTATATCAACAGATGTATTTGACAATTGATATAAACATTATATATGACTTGACGCTTTCCCGGTGAAAAGTTTGTTGAAGGTAATCCTCTCGGGCGAAACGTCGGCACTTCTGCCAGTACTGACCCGGTTAGCAGCCCGAGAGGATTACCTTCAACGATGTAAACATTGATAGAGTATTATAATCAGTGACAAATAAAATTTAAATTTCTGTTATCCTACTTATTACGAAAGTCCCGTACAATATTTTGCTGATATTCCGTTTTAGGCTTTTAATTAGTGAACATTACGAAGTAATATAAAAATAAATATTGGTAGCCACTTATTGAATAGATGGATTGAATGTTTTCATAATAAAACTGTTGATAAATTGAGGGGCCTACATATCCATTATAATTTAAATTTGGCGTTTTAGTAATCGTACCAGGTATCATCAGTTGACGTAACATATAAAAATACTGAATTCGAAGGAGATAATTTTAGCCCTACAAAGTTCCCTCCGACAAAAGATACATTCTTTTCTCTTGCTTTATGATACTAATTCCATTCATACTCTAATCACATTCATACTTCCAAAAATATCATGTGATAGGTTTAAATCTATATTCTAAATGTAGTACGAAGAAGCTATTTCAAACTCGCTCCGAAGATACCGCGCAACAACATACTGTGCCACCTATGGAGTGATCAATAAACTATACAAATAAATGAGCTGAAATATACGTTTCCCAGACTTCTTAGAATTTGAATACAACTTTGAACATAGAAAGGAAATGCTATTACTATAACTGAAAAACTTTGAACACGCTTAAGTAGTATATGGTAATGTAAAGATAGGTAAATTGCGATGCACGTCCAGCGTCTTATTTCATCATGCATTAAGACCTGTCTTTATAAGAATGCAAACTTGTGCAGGGTTCCTCGAGTGCGTTTTCATACTCATCTAGAATATTTACCGCCTACAAATCGCTGTTTAAACAAAAAATGCGTGAATGTAAGTTTATTAACCAAAAATGTATCCATCCAAACACTGCCATTCTCCTGGAACTTGTCTGTTCGAGGGTATGCAAAAGGGAAAGATAAAAAGAAGAGTGATAAAGGTACGTTACAGTAACACTATAGCTAGTTTTCTTAGAAAAATCGCGCAGCAAACAGCCAAATACATCAGTTTAATCGTGCATTAATTTTGTTCATAATGCCTTGGAATTTCTAGGAAAAAAGCAAGCTACAGTAGATGAATCGGCCCTAGCGGAACTGGTGGATATAGGGACTTTGAAAAGTCACATGCAAAAAACTATAGATGTTATGAAAGATGAATATATTAAACAACTTTCTCTAAGATCTACTACAGGTAATATATGCATGATGGTTTTGCTCCTTTAAGAATGATGTTAACTATTCACCGAATTTTACTAGAAGAGCTATTTCATAACAATAATCTTCCTGTTATTGAATGTATCAAAATCGTTACGTTAAGGATTTTTTGGAGTTGTGTCTTTTAAATTGTTCATATCGCTAATTAATATGGAATCTTTGCAGATTTTTCTATATTCATATCATTTAATTTCTTATACTCTTTTGAATTGTCCAATGTTATACAAATATTTGACTGTTTTACAAATGAAAGGAGTTCTATTTCTTATACATAAGTAGATTTTTAAATTTGAATGCTCAAAACGCTGGAAACATTCAAACAAAAGTTTTGTGTATGATTTCATTCATTTTAATTATTGATGCACATTCAAACCTGGAGTGTTTATTCTATTTTCTCTCTAATACTAGGTTCTTTTGAAAATTTGAAGATCAAATTTGATGGAGCAGAATACACCTTGCAAGATTTAGCCCAGATAGTGAGGAAAAATCCAAAGACTATTGTTGTAAATTTGTCATCATTTCCTACTGCAATACCCCCTGTTTTAGAAGCGATTCAGAAGTCTGGAATGAACCTCAACCCTCAACAAGATGGAACAACTCTCTTTATTCCTGTTCCTAAGTATGTTTTATATTAAAAATCACCCAACTTTAATTTTAATCTGGTTATTTTGGAGTGGAAAGTTTTATTCACATAAAGTAAACTAAGTTGGTTCCCTAAAATTCATCATTGAGGATATGGATACTGTTTAAATATTCTGAGTCAAGTTAACCTATAAATGTGCAGCCTAATCATATGATCACAGAGCATTTGCAAATTCCAACAGTTCTCTAAAAATTGATTATAAATCTTCTATTTGCATGTCTTTGTCTTTTCAGTTATGAAAATAAATTCTTTAATTGGTAAATATTTATATTTACTCTGCTAGATATAATTCATGATGGAGTAATGGAATAAAAATATGATTATTTATTATCAAGAATCATTCTGTTACAGGGATTGAATTTAAAAGAATGTATGTAGCAAAAAGCAATAGTTTTAACTTAAACATGGTAAATGTTCATTCTTTTTTACGACTAAGTAAGAAAACCATCACATAAAATGTAATAAAATCCTGTTATAATTAATCAGTGTTGTTTAGACAGTTTTCCACAATTTTTTATAATTGCTATGAATTTGAAAAATACATTTCAATGACTGTAGATTTGTAAAATCCTCTAAATGATTTGGTAATTCTTGGGTTTCCATTTCTTTCAGTAGCATCTTTATAATCCAGCTCATCAAGGTGGTATTTCTATTAGAAAGTTGATCACTGATGAGTCCTAGCAAAGATAGAAAATTTTAATAATTGAGATCACTGCTTTAATTAACACCTTTTTTGTTTTTCCTCATTATCTAAGAATTTAAATCATTTTTTCTACATGACTTGTATTCTCATTAGTAATGTACTCATTTGGTGCAAATCCTTGCAACCTTCTACAGAAGGATACATGCAAATTCATTCAGATATTCCAGTGATGTAGCAGTCAGATTCTAAGAATGCCTGGAAGCCATTCACACTCTGATAGTATAGTGTATGATCTTGTATAACTATTCTTCTCATAATTAAGGAAAAGTGCTTAAAGAAGTAAAAGCGTTTGGACTATATGTTTGTAAAAATTATAATTACTATAAGTCCATATAGTTATTATATATGTATGCAAGACTATAGATTAATAACAATTTCTACATTAAAAAATCATTCTTTCGTTTTCAATATAAGACAACATCAAATTATTTTGAGGCCAAATTCAGAAAAATTGCTCATCTTATATTCAGGTAATTGTAAACCATTTTTTAACTAAAAAGTTATCAAGAAAGAATCTCAGTTTCATAGAAGTGTTGGACTGTTTTGATTTAGCTTGGCAAGAATTCCTCTTCTCTGCACAATTCCATTTCAATAGCATATCTATTTCCTATAACAAAGATGCACAACTCCTTATAGCAAAAACAAACATTCTCATATTGTTCTGAAGAGTTATCCAACATAAAATATAAATTAAGGCCACTATTTAAGGCTGGAAAATTTTTTTTTTAATGTTTGCTACTTTTCTCCATATTTAAGGTCCCCAAATATTTTGTATATTTGTGTTAGTGAAGAGCCAAACTTCTACAAAATTACTTTATTGAGGTTTCTTAGATTCTAATCAAAGCTTTACATTTTTGGTAAACGTAATTATCCTAAAAATTTATGGAAAAGAAAAATATATGAAGGAAGGGATTATTGAGTTGATGAATTTATCATTTTATTCCCATTAAATATGATTGTATAACTAGAAAATTAAAATGAGTTATGTATAATCATCATCTATTCTTATAATAATTTCTATGATTGTATTTCAGGATAACCAAGGAGCATAGGGAAGTTCTATCCAAAAATGCAAAGGCTCTTTTTATAAAATGTAGAGATTCACTCAAAGATGTTCAAAATAAATTCATCAAAGGCTTGAAAGGGAAAGAGCATGTTTCTAAAGATGATGTATTTTCTGCTCAGCAGCAGGTGAGTTTTGGATATGCATAACTTGCATTTATGTTATTTGAAAGGAATGATTTACTAAGAAAAGCACATCAAAACATAACTCTTGAAAATAACTGATATTGAAAAATCAGTATGTTTCACTTATAGGGTTAGTCATATACAATGAAATTCATGATAGTTTGAGGTGATCTTTAAATTGCTTTAGCAGATATTTCCCTTGCTTTTAGAATAATTCTACTAATCAAGTTCAGTACTGAATTTATTAAAATTGTGAATCACTTTTGGTGTTCATTCGAGAGTCATGTAACACATATTTTTAAGCTTTTCATCCCTCTTATATTAAATAGGGTAAATTATAAGAATGGCCTTAAAATTTGCCCTAGTAAATTTATGATCATTATTATATTTATTTGATATTTTTCATTTGAGAATCTTGAATCAGTATCTATTTTTGCAAAGGTGGTTTTACAGTAATAAATGTTCAAAAATATGTTGTAGCTCATGTATAAAACCCTTTATGAAAGAGTTAAATTGTTACTAGAAAGTTAGAGAATTAGAGGTTATAAAAGTTTTAAAATTATAGAAGGATAGTAATGCATACTTATTGCCAAGTTTTTAAAGATAGTCAGCATATAGCACCAACAATCTAAATCTTAAAAATAGTTAACATTCTCAAAATTATATAAGTATAGAAGATAATGTAGGTGTGAGTTTGACATTAGAAGTACTAGATATGTCGTTATAGTCTGTTTCTCAAAGATTTTGATGCTTAGTAATATGCAATTTATAATTATGTATAAATTGACCTTATAATATATAAAAGATTATTTATAAAACTTACACACAGTCTTTTACTGTTTATAAGAGAATCTATATGGAAAAAATCATAATAATTGGTCATTTTACATGTTGTGATAAGCATTCTAATTTGTTTGAGGTGGAAAATAACAGAATGTATAAAACATAAAATTTAAGAAGAATATTTGCGGGTCAACTTGTGATGAGTATTTGAGTAAATGAGAAATAAGTATTGAAGGAGAGAGCATCTACCTGAAAATGTTAAATACCATTATGTACAGCTGAGAGAAGATTCATTATAGGTTTTATATCAAAAGTTGTATGATTTTCTTCCAAATTTCTTTGTTTTAACACTAATAGAAATAAGTTGAATAAATTTTGTTTTTATTGTTGGCAAAATTGAGACAGTAGAGTCTGATATACTGTGTTGGAGAAACATACAGTTGGCTGAAACTTCAGTAGTCTATATCTTTTCAATTTATATTTTCAAATTTGAATTTAAATGCAGAGATAAGGATTTTTTAAAGTAATTGGAGTTTTCCTGCAAGAATCAATTATAGGTAACTTGAGTTAGTTGGGAGTAGTGAAATAAGTGAAAATGAAACACTGAAGCAAATGAGGGAAACTTTGAAACTGTGTATCTCATAGTTTCATTTAAATACCTATGTGAAAAGTGAAATCAACAATGAGTTCCAATTATTTAAAGTGATGGAGTGTATATAGTATGTAGGAAAAAATTATTCAGAAGGCTTTTATAAAGAAATTTGACAAAAGAAAGACTGGATGCTATATCTATATTCACATTTAGGAAACATACTGTCAAATGCTGTATTTCGTGCATCAGGTCTATCCTCCCTTGAAAAGTCTTCAGACATTTACAATGAAAATTTATTATTTTTATTATATTCTCAATAAATTTCCTCAGTTTGAGCTTAATCTAGTAAAATTCACAGCCATATTTTTAAGAAAAACTTAATATTAGTATGTAATTAGATTCTCACTGTGTTAGGTTTAAATATTTTCTTTCTAACTCCTGCTGAGTGGTAGCTAATAGGTCACCTGTAGTGATTTTATTATTTTAAAGGAACCAAAGTATGCCTGAAAATGGTTCTTACTGTGAATACAATTACTTAGTTTAATTGTTTGATTTCCAGGAGAATGTTTAATTCAAATCTATCTGAGAAATCTAACTTGTTTTGTTTTTTTTTTTTTAAATTTGTTAAACATTTTCAGCATACTATGGTCCTGACTGAGAGAGCTTTCAGTCAATTGATTTATTTTCTCTCTATCATAAATCTCTTCTGTAAATTCTCATTGAAATTCAATATTTGGAATGAAATAGAAAAGACTATGCAGATGTTGTAAAATCAATTTACATCAATATTTACTGCAAAAAGTTGCCCAGACATAACCAACCAATATGGGTATGAGTTTTCTTAAGAAACCAACTCCTAAAATCATAAAACAACATAGATAGCAGTAGATAAACCTGATTTATGTTTTGACAATCACACTTTCAACATCAGAGGTAAACCAAAAATTCACCTAGAGCAGTTATGGACATAGAGGTATTTATCGGTAATTGGCCATTGAAATCCTTACAATGGAGAGGGGTTGTAGGAAGGGCAGAGAATGTGTGTTTGTTGGTTGTGTTAGTTGGTGAAGAGGGGACTTAAATGCAACCTTTGTCATAGTTGAATACATTGTGTTTATTTTTGAAAAGGCTTTGATAAGTTTAATTATATAATTGTAAAATAAGTCTTATTTTCTTTTGTTTAAACCTATATAAGTTTTAAATTTAATACGAAAAATGTTTGGTTTATGCATAATTCATTGATTAGCTTTATAGTAATATTTTGTTGTAAGCCAAGTCTCAAGAAAAGCTAGTATTTCTTTTAGGGATGCAATCGGAAAGAGTGATACCAAAGATGCTATTTTTACTACATAGTACAAAAATGCTATTTTTACTACATAGATACCATAAATTTTCAATGTGAAAGTCTATTTTAAGATAACACTGATTGAATTGTTTGTTCAACTATTGTGAGAGAGAAGAATTAATGCCTGAAACTATTTATCAAAAAGTTGATCCCTCTTAGTGAATGTTTGGAAGGCAGTCAAGTCTAGGAATGGTTGTCTTCAATTAATATTTACAGTCTTCAATTAATTTATCAACCATATTATTTCATACCAAATACAAAATGCTCAAAGCAAGGGATACTTTTCTATCAAGTTTTTCTTACTTATGACCAATAGGTTCAACCAGGTGATTACAATATCTGTTTGTAAGTGAATGAAGGGCTGTATATGAACTTGCAGTTTGAATTTACTGCAGCTAATTAATGATGAACTTATCCCAGAAACTGACTTTTTAACAAAGTTAGTATATCTTAGGGATGAAAAAATGCAAGTTCAATAACCTGGAAATCACATGAAACATATCTAGAATATTACCAAAGAATTACAAAAGTCTGTGTAGAAATGCCAGAAAAAGTGAGCATTTTGTTGATCATGTACCCTGGTACATGATATAAAAACTGTAATACAAACATTTCTCTGTAATATTTTACTGATATTCTAATTGGGAGAATTTTTACTTTCAGATCACTACTTTGTGCAACACATATATAGCAGAAGCTGAGAAAATAATGGAAATGAAACAGAAAGAGCTACTTGGAAAAGATTAGCTATTTAATATGCTGAGTGGATAACATGTTGATATTAGATTTTTCAATTGATGAAATTTGAATGTAGTAATTCAGTTCATTTTGAATAATGAAATATTTTATAGTTTGATTTTAGATTGATAGATATTTACGAGGTTTCTATGAAAATTAAGAAATAAATCATTTACTGATTGAATTGTTTTCATTAAAATGTGTCATAAAAGGCTCCAGTTATGAAATACAAGTTATCATGTGAATATATCCACTGCAAAATGGAAGGAGTAGATAACAACAGCAAGTTTTGTATCTATTGGTACATACTTTTTTGCATTGCTGATTAAGTGAATATCAAAAATAAAGGTAATCTAATCATCTTAAACTAGTATTAAATCTCCAACTCTCCTCTAATAAGTAATGAAATAAATGGTTTTAATTGATGAAACTATCAAGTATGCAACTGAAAGAAGTAATTAATATGCTCATCATTCCTTCTGCTTGTACCTCAGAAACCTTTCTAGTGAAAACAACTATATCTTAAAAGTTTGAAGAATAGAACACTTTGCATTTGATTTTATCAACCCTGAAGAAATCACAGTCTAATAGATAGCTTAATTATTAAATCATCAGCCTGTAAAGTGGAAGATCAATGTTTGAATCCAATCAGACCTTTTTCATGTCTATTTCTTCTTGAGAAAGAATAAGCGCATACCTTTATGTACAAAGTTCCTTTCACTCTTAATCTCTTTAAATTTCATTCATAATGTATTGAGGATTTCATAATCCTTAACTACAGCTGGTTAACACTTTTAAAGATAAGGAAGAAATGAATTAAAGTCATGATATCACAGTTCCATAATGACCAAAGACTTGACAAGTGGCATATACTAAGGGTAAGAAAAGTCTGATGAATACTTCCTTATCAGTTTTATGACCAATACTTTTTAAGCTAGGTAACTTCTCAATAATGTTCATGGTTTGGTTAATATCATAGCCCCTTTCTAGGAAATGTTGGAAATTTTTTTGGAAATTGAAAACATAGCCCACCTGGCTATCTGGGTACCCTTCAATTTATTTCCCTGTACAAATTTTTTTCCATGCTAAACTTTACAATATTTCTTGAAAATTCTGCAAGGAAAGTGAAATAAATATCAAACTAGTCTGCAATAACAGTGTGTGCCACAACATAATAGTGTGCCATGAAGAATTTGAGGGTAGTATTCATATGAAACACCAAATATTTGAAAAGTACATATTTTTAGGCAATTCATGCCATAACTGTTATTGAACCAAACAGTGCAATTTCAGGTAGCATGTGAAACTACCCAATGTTATATTACTCTTGATAATTAGTTCATGAAGCTAAGGTGCACAGTGGTCATGCTCTGAGGGGGAAGATGGAAATGGAAGGGGTAGATAAGGGGAAGCTGAGGGTTGATAGCCTAAAGATCTCACAGAAAAAAGATGAAGTTAGTTTTGTTAATCCCCTCCACTCTACACACTCCCCTATTTCTGTAACGTGGAATTGTCAAGGATGAAAATGGGAACAGTTATGCACATTCTTAGAGCACTGTAAATAGAGTATATTTTGCCTAATGCTGGGTACTCTTTATAAAGATTTTAGAGGACCCACTCAGGAGAATTGAAGCTTAAGATATAGTAGGAAGAATATTTGAGGAGGAAGAAGTTCCTTAGAAAAGTTGACACCAGTATTTCTATCAAATGAATTTCAGCAAACAGGAGAATCTAAGTAATGATGCTTAACTCTGAAAATGATAATAAATTGAATAAAACTTGTTGGAGTTGGGTTTGTTTTTTGGAAGATTCAGACATTCTCATATTGACCATTCAAATTTATTTAAAAGGAAATTACTTGAGTAATGTATTTTGTATGTTATTAAACAAACAACTATAGGTAGAACATATTGTTCTGATCTCTTTCTTCATGTTCTGATCAATTTGCCTACCATATTAGAAAAGGAACATAAAACAGAACCCTGAAGTTACTGAAGAAAGCTTGCATTAAATAGATCCATAATTTCACTTCACATATAGGGCCAAATGGCTAATGCATTCTCATTATTGAAATGCTATTCAAATTAAGGTATTTTAATTCCAGAACACATTTTAATGGCTGATGTGACAGATTTCACACATAAAGTAAGCATCATCAGGAGTGCCATGATTCTCTTTTGAAGAAAAAACAGAACATCGTGGAACAGAATAAAAGGAATTTTTCAACAATCTGTTGATTTCAAAATGTAGTACGTATTATATGACAGCAAAATATGATACATAATGTAAATGTGCAAAATTTATGCATTGAATTAGAACTGACAATTGGATAATATCTCAATGATTCTTTTTCTGAGTTGTTCTAAGGATTATAGACTAAATACAATCATTTTCAGAGGTAACGTGTAATTATTCCACATTGATACGAATAATGGAACAACAAACAGACTTCCTTGCTTAGCCAAATTCTCATAGTAATAGGTAAAAAGATCACTTCATAAGACTTAGACTTGCTCTTCATTGTGAATATTTGTCATTCCCTTGTTGAACAAACATCACCAATAATTCAAAGAAAGCTCATCTAATGCACATCTTTTATGTATAGAAGATATCTGATAACAGCTCTCAGTAAAATGAATATTTTGTGCATTAAGAAAGCAAAACACCACATTCCTGTCGCATGTGGTATTAATTTTCCAGTACACAGATGGCTGAGAAGCAATGCACTTATGAGTCAGGCAAAGAAGTAACAATTATGGTTATGTGTTCTATGTATGAGTAAATGTATAGTACTTTATAAATAACTCTCAAACAATGTTTTAAAGTAACAACATGCAAAAAATTGGTTTTTCAAAACCCCAATTAATAGCAAGATTACTTCTAAACCTAAAACTTAATGATTTTAGAAATGATCAGTGGCTGGTGGTACTCCATTTACATTCACACTAAGCAAGGCATAGTTGATGATTGAATCATTAACTATATGTTTCATCATAAAATAGGAATTTCAAGGGGTATGACAATATCCTTGCAAGTAAGAAATTGAAGTTTAGCATGTTATATGTTTACCAAAATCTTGCTATCAATATAATTTCCAAGACAAAAATTTCCCATATGTAAAATGAAGCCTTAAGAACAGAATAGAAGTATATCTCACCAAATGCTCTCAGGAGGGCCTTATGATGGATACAAAAAGACCAAAAGAGTTAGCTAGCCAAAATGGTTCCCAAGTATCTTTCAGACAGCCTCTGGCACTTAGAGGACCTCAGTTCCAACTTTACTATCTACATTGTAAAAAATAATATTAATTGCAGGCTTTTATTTAAACTGGGATCATTTTTAAGTACCAATGGTATATACTACATAAAATCATGACCTCCATTAATATCCATTAGCCATTTATTTGGATGGAAAATCCAAAAAAAAAATTCTATAATTATTTAGAAAAATTAGTAGAGCCCTAATGTTGACCCAGAACCATTCTGAGAGATTTCATTCCTATTCATCTTTCCAAATTATATCTTCTTACTGTACCCTTAGTGATAGTCCTCTTACAGAAAGTTCTTCAAAATTTTCCAAAAATCAGAACAAAGCATTCCTCTGGGAATACTTGGGATTCTGAGACCTAATGGTATTGAAACCATAATAGCTGGTAAACCAATTTCTCTGATTCATGCAGAGTAATAATTTATATAAATCAATGTTGATATAATTTAAAAGATCAAGAACTTAATTTTTCATGAAATTAAGGGCAGGATCATCAGAAATTAAATTTGTATCTTGTTTACAGCTTAGTCTTATCAAGGATTTCAGCACATTTTCAGATCATTCTGAACTAGTAAATAAGCCTTTTCTGGTAAAGAAGTGGAATCCAGATTTACCATTACATCCAAAATGAGTTAACCTCTACATTTGTAGATGTATACAACCTCCTTAAATCCTTAGAGTTATTTAAGAATTTAATGCACTTAAATCTCATTCTTAAATCTGGATCATCACTAAGATGAAATTGATATCAAGTCAATGAGTTTGATTTCAGTAAAACAAAAAATCTATGATTATCCTTCTAAGCAATAAGGCCTACCCATGCAGCATTCACCATGGGGGATATGTGGTCAGTGCATCGAATCCAATGCTTCTGTATTTTGATTTCTGAGACCAGAGTTTGATTTCATTAAGTTTAAATAATGCCTTTTAAAAATACGTTAAAATGTATTCCTCTTCATCCCATAATATATTTGCCTTTGTTACTCTGCCTACCCAGTAATGCAGTGTTATTCATATAAGTTATAAGAAGTTCTCTTCTTAGACAGAGGTTATTCTCTGTCTAAGAACTTAGAAATCCTCTCCAACATATTGATGACATACCATAAATTAAAGATATACCTAGCTTATTTTATCATTTTTCCAAGAGGATTCTTAGGTTTTGAAAGTAATATTACTTTTCTTTTATTTCCTCATATCTTCCAATCACTGCCTACTAAAATAGATAGATAATTTTGTAAAATATTGATGGAAATGAAATTTTGACTGGTGGACTATTTCTGATGTTTCCTTCAGCTTATATTTTTTCATGATAAATGATAAACATTTCATAAGTAAACAGTGAATTTACTTATATCTCTTTTCCTATTAATGGATGTCATCATTGAATAATGATCATAATCAAATATCTGGAACTACTATGAATCAGCTTTCTCTAAGATTTGAATGACAAAATTTTTAATACTATATTCTGCCAAAAAGGTGGGTTTCCTTATCTTCATCCCTTTTATATTCTTTTTATTAAATTAAGAGGTACTTTTTAATGATTTCTGCATCAACTTTGGAGGACAAGAGTAATGAAAAACCAAGTATTTGAGTAGTTGTGTGTGATGAAAAGAAGGAGGATACTATAATATGATGAATAATAATAAATGTAATTTATTAAGAAAAGGAGTAAATAACAAACAGAACATCAGTTAGAAAGGTAATAAAAGAAATGTGTCATTATTAAATAGAGGAATAATTGCCATGTTCTGCAGTAGCAGAGCATCTAAAAACTTGGCAAGGGTGAGACAATTTTACTCTATTTCCTTCATTCATTAATGGATGAAATGAAAAAACGCTTCATTATTAATCTATAGCTTAAGATTCTAGTTAATTCCGAGACAAAATCAGTTATTTGCAAAGTCATCAAAGGTGATGTGATTGCCCCATCTTTCCAATGGTTCCCCACTGGGTCCACCAAAGTTATGCAGTGTATACTCACACTTATTTTAAACAATCAGTTAAAATGATATTGAATTCTCAGAGATGTATGTATGTCCAAAAAAAATATGATTTCATTTCATATAAGTGAGATTGTGAGATCTGATAGAAGATAAAAAAAATGATAAGAGGAATTAAATGAAAAATCAACCAATATTTAGTCATCTCAAGAGTGAACCTTGAAAGTAACCAAGTCTGAAAAAAGTATATATGTAAATTTTACAAGGCTAACTATTAGACAATAATTTATTCAGCTGTAAATTGTTATAAATCTACTCCATAAAAAGAAGAATAGTCATGAAAAAAGAAGGTCTTGCTATTTTCTTACCATTTGTAATTCAAAATTCATGCAAAAGTAAGTCCCTACTGAAAATACCACCAGCTTTGAAGTATAACCACAATGACATTTTTCTCACAAAGGAAAGTTGTATTTCAGTTTATAGTAACTCTAAATTGGAAATGTGTCCAATTTAATCTAAAGAAATTAAAGTTTACGATGAACCATTTATGAACCTAAAAGGCTACTACAAAACCAAAGATAAATTCAATTCTTGAATTTTATTTTTATAACACAATACAAACCATCATGTTGCTGTTTAAGCTCAATAAGCTCAGTTTCTATCATTTACTTAAATTAACTTGAATATTCTCTAAACAATATTATAGCAAAGTGGTCTTAGGAAACTAAACACAACAGCATGGGAATCAATGTGCTGACCACATGTCACTCACATTGAATGCTACCTGGCTAGGCCTGATCCCTCAAAAGGATATACCACCATGTACTTAAATAACTTATAACAAAGATACAAGTTTATTCATCAGACTGATAGACATTTTTTTTCAATAGCTACCATAGAATTGACATGATGAAAAACATTCCTTACCAGAATCTCTTTTAAGCTTGATGTGTCATAAAATTGAACATTTGTTCAAACAAGCAGTATGCCAGTTATGTTATATCATCTTTCAGCTCTTGCTATCACTACAATCTTCTGCAGTACTACAGCAGATGATTGCTATTTTTATAATATTCTTTGATATGTGAGAAGTCAAACAAACTATCTAAGACTTTCAACATCTCCCTAACCACTTTCTTTTGGACACAAGGACAAAAGTATTTGATAATCTACTGAAACTTCCTCTATGTATAAAATATCTGTAACCAGTTGGCAAAGAACAATTAAAGGTTTATTTTAAAACTTTTCCTTGAGCCTTTTTAGTGATAACATCTTTCAGTTTTGCAACAAATTCATGTCTAAAAGTATGGTCTTCTTTTTCATCTTCACCTACAAAAATCTTCCAAATATATATCATTTATCTGCACATTTTTTCCGAGTCTATAGGAAGACTTCACTATTTATGTCTGAAATAACCTATACTTTTCTCTTGAGCTCATTAAAGCATGTATTCTCTAAAAATTCACTATGCTGCTACAGCTTTTCCTTGTTTACAAGATTATGTCGCCTTGTTCACGGACCTTTCATCCATTCTTAGCCTTTCAGTTGATTTCATTTCCCAACATTTTAAGACTTTTTCCCCTTTCTTAGCTAGGAAATTTTGCACTATTTTCTTTTTTCTGCTAAGTATGGGACTTCATCTGCAAAACATGCTTTCTTTTTCACAACTTTTCTCAGATATTTTATCTTTATTTCTTTTAAGCTCCCATCCTCACCTTCATAGTTTGCCATCTTTCTTCCATAGTTGATTTGTCATGACCACCTTCCAGTTATTTCATCTATTACCTTTCAGAGTATATTATCTGGTTCAATATCCTACTTTTTGATATATCTTCTTACCAACAGCTTTCATCAATTTCTTTAACTTCTTGAACTAAAATGAAGTTGACTATTTCATAGCAAAAAATTAAGGCGATTGTCAAAGTCTACTGCCGAATTGGTTTTGCATTCTTTGTCTTGATTTTTGAGTCACTACTAACATCTGGTATATTCTTCTGCTCCTATGCATCTTTCTATGGTATCTCTGCTGCTTGAGATTCTGAAATTTGCCACATTTCACAATTAGTGTTCACAGTCCTACAGCATACAGTCTCTCTTTCATTATGTGTTTCTCAACAAAGTCTTCGCACTATTCTCCATTCTCACGTTGTACTACAATTATATTTCATTAATCTAAATTAATAATTTTCTTGACATATTTAATTGCCTTGAACATATCTTTATATATACTCTACCTCTTAATCATTGTAGTCAGTGTTGAGACTTACCACAGGCTACTCACATCCATTCCTATCCTCCCAATAAAACTTTTATTATTTTTTGTAAGAGAAGAACTCTTCTGTAGAATTAATCCCTCTACATTTATGGATCCAGCTAGTATAACCTTGAATTCACTGCTCTAAAAATTTCCATCACTAGCTTTTCTTATTCCTAATTCATAGACTTCTATGTGAATTTAACCTTAAAATATTCTGATTTGTCTTGTTGAAATCCATAATAGTGATTATTTTTTCCAAAATATTTTAATTGATAGAAAGCCATCAAAAAAGATAAGCTGCAATCCCTCATGACAGTAACATAGTAGTTTCCTATTGTTTTACATCATAAAACTACACCTAATAGCTGTGGCCTCTCTGTTTTGTGCTGTATGTTGGTCAAGAATAAGAGACAGGATTTCTCCATGCACCAATTATGGGCAAACCGTTGGGGGCAATTCCTCAGAAAATCACCTGGGCAGTCACCAGTTTTCAGAAGCACCAAATGCTCATTTCGAGTATATTCATAAATTCATTTTTGTATATTGGTCACTGAAAACTATTCATCAACATCGATCTATCACATGATTCAGTTTCATTTTCTGGCAATCTCACCTAAGCATACTTATATCACATAACCACTTATTTTCCATATAACCTCACTATTTACAAGACTATCCACCATTCATAACTTTTTGAATACAATGGAAATATGTAAGCTTGTTAATTAGATATGTTTTATCCCAAGACAAAAAATTAAAAACAGTACATTTAAACAAATTTTTGCATTAAAGTAATACAGGTTACTCCATGTGGAAATTTCACATAATACAATTGAAAGTAATTGATATATGTATATATGAAGATGTTTTATTTAGATAGATTTTATATAGATAGTGTTTGTGTATTCCTTTGTAGTGATTGGAGTGTTTGTTGAAATGTTTTTGGGTGGGGAAATATAGTGTCAATGTCCATTTCAATATACCTCATTTGTATTGATAGATATTGGTATCTATACATCAAGTAACAATACTCTATAGGCAAATTCTAATTTTAACTCAAAATGTTGACAAAAAGGTACATTTTTCATTATTTGGTCTACTTTTAGCAGGAAGTGGGAAACCTCTTTAAATGGCATCTTTTACATGTTTTGATGGAGTGTGAAGGGAGAAAAGTTCTGAACAACAAAAACAGATGTTTAGAAAGAATATATAAAGATATTCTACCTGACAAATATGCCCTCAATTCTACTCAGGAAGGAACATTGAAAGCTACCATGATTTGTGAGGTATTACTAAGATTAAGGAATATCATAACATAATGATAGGAATATCATAACCTATATAGATGCATATAGACTTTTCCATGTATATATATCTCAAAGTCATGCCCCTCATAAAAGTGATATTCCAGTGTCACTTGAAATTTACTGTCTTCCACGTGTTATTTCTTTACAAGATTACAGATATTCAAATTTACACTTACACCAGAAAGCATGAAGTTAAGGATACTTTACAGGTAGAATACACAAAAAAGCATTATTGAGAAAAGAGGACAAATAAGCACTACAATGAATTATATCATCATCAACATACCTTCTTATGTGCCCGCTGATGAATAAACTGATTGCGATTCCAGTTTTATGGGAAGAGTATTTGATGCTCTCCACAGTCAATCCTGTGAAAGATGAGAAAAATACTTTTTAACATTAGATCCAATTTTGAAATGGAGACAGCAGATGTTATAGAAAGCATATTCGGCATAGCTACTAATTATTTCTATTGAATGATGAAATTTAATATCAAGAAATATAGATTAGACTGTAGAGTGAAACAACAAAAATTGTGCATAAAAATTATCGTCTACTCAGCAAAATCATCAAACATTGAGATTAATTAGTAATTAAGTACAATTAATGAATTCATATTGCTTAATTAATCTCTTAGTAACTAATAAACACATTTGGTACAAAAAATAATTACAAGAAACACATGGTAAAAAACACAACTTGTTCAAGATAATCTTATAACTGTAATATTTCAAGACCTTAGCTTCAAATGATTTGATCTGCTTTTCCAGAAAAGCTCATCACTAATCAAAAACTAAGTCATTAATTTTTAATAGATGATAATCACTTACTTTTTATATTACATTTATATTTGATTCTATTACCATCTAATAGCTAACCTTTTCATCGAAAATTGCACAGAAAATGAAACACATAGTAGAAAACAATAGCATATCTGTAGCATATAACCTAAGCATTTCAATTTATTTCATTAATCACAAGGATTTTAACAACTTCAAAAAACTTCAGTGTTCAAATTATGAATTTAAAACTCCAATAGAAATATTCAGGAGCTCATATCAGGGTAGTGAATGGAAATTGAATAGAATCTTTTTCACTTTTTTCACAAATTTCTTGAATTACAAAGGCAATTTCATGTAGAACAAAGAAGATAACTTTTAAACCCACTAAAAACATAATTTGGTAATCGAATAACGGCCATAGTCTCCATTATATGAGATTCAATTACAAATTAAGTTAATTTTATTCAACATTATATTAGGCTCAAAATTAGTATGTTTCTTATGGCAATAGAAAATGAAATTATAATGTTAATGTGCAAAATTTAAGCATTAAGTAAGAACTGAGAATTGGATTGTACCTAAATAATTCTTTTTCTGAGTTGTTTTTCTAAGGTTTATAGACTAAATACAATTATTTCTCGGGGAAGTGTTGTGATTATTTCATTTTGATAGGAATAATTGAACTACAAACAAACTGGTTTAACCAAAGTCACATAATAACATAGGTAAAGACGATTTTATAAAAGAAAGACTTGCTCTCCGTTTTTCTTTCAGTTATTAAAACTCTCTTACTTTCATTTTTATTGAGAATCGCGACGAAAGTAAATTTCTTCATGTTTAAATTCAAACATAGTAGTTCAATTACCCCGCCTTCTCCAAGTCAACTGTTGGTGATGCATGCTGCCACCTGTCGTAAAGTCTTGAACTATATCGATCCTTTGTGGCACACGTAATCTAGAGGTGGCAGTTTTGAATATCTCACCACCTAAAATGTTTTGTACGTAGCATTAAAATACCTCATCTGAAAGAAAGCTTTGTAATTCACAATAAAATGGAAATAAGCTGGATTATTCAGAATGAAAAATCATAAGATCATCAAGAAGAGCAATAAATGCAAATCATTGCTACGATGGCGAGGCTTCTATCGTCTATCTTTCTTTCTTGGTTACAAGAAAATGAATTTTGTTAGTCTGTCTATTATGAAATTCATTAAAGAAATCCCTGAGAGGTGATTTAAGAGAAATAATCAGAAGGAGGCATGAATAAAACTGCTCTGAAACGGATAATCGTAAGTAAATGAAAGAATTCGCTCATAGCCAAAGGAAATGGAGGAACCTGATCACTGAATTTCTGAACAATAAGTTCTGAAGAAATGAAATTTTTATCTCTTTGATTTTTTTCCTCGAGTAAAAGATGGGACCTAAAAGGATGTCTAGTAGCCGAGAAAATGTGAATCGTTTTTAATTACAAATTATCTATCTTCTCATTTAAAAAGAAATTAATGCTTACATTATTGATGTGGTTGAAATCCAATTTTTGTCATATATTTTCCCAAAGGAAGGTAGAGAAGCTCTTCCATTAGGAAGAATTGATGTTTAACTTAAAATTCTGATATTCCTCGTATATTATCAAATAATTCAAGGGTACGATTTTAAGTTGAATGTAATTTGAATGTAAAATCTAAATTTCAAATGAAGTTGAGTCATTTAAGACGTGCTGTAAATAATATTATCGTACGAAATATTTTTCTATGTCCATACGGATTTTCCAAATATGCATTATTTGTACATATTCCTGTTATAAATACTAGGGATGTTTGAATATTTTGAAAAATGAGAAAATGGCATTTTCATCATTTTGTAAAATTGAAAATCTCAGCAGGAAAGAAAGATTTCGAAGCATTATTACCTTGTTATGAACCAGACTCTTATTCTACTCGCTCTCTTTTTATCTTTTCAGATATACCAAGTCTAACTTGTTTCCTTTTGGCGATATCTACTAGACTACTGTTTCGATGACAGAATTTATCTTTAACCATTTTCTACTCCTTCGAGTCTACTTCAGCCCCTTTCCTTTGGAATTTCTTCCAATCGAACCTCCGCCCTCTCCCCCTTTCTTTCTCTCCTCCGTATTTGCATTCACACCACGCCTTCTTTCCCATCCTTATCCTCTATTTATATCTTCTTTATCCCAAACTTTTTCTTCTCTTCTTTGAATTTCTCTTCTCTCTAATCAATATTCCCTCCATAATTGTATACTTTCCTTCCACTTTCAATCATTAGCCATCGCAATCAACCCTCTCCTTGTACTCTTTGTTTGTTTAAGTCCTTCGTTTCTTTTCTGTATTTACTTTCACGAAAAATTTTACTTCCGTTTTATTTTCGCTGCGATTTCATAGCGAAAGCAGAAATATGCAGCAGATTATAGAATAGTGTTATGCCATCAAGATTTATAATTAAATATATTGTTATTTTATGATTTTTCCTCCACATCAAAATGTGATATTTAGTTCCACTTCAGATTTTGTCATTGTGGAAGATATTGTTAATTATTTTGAAGAAAAAACGTATCCAAACAAAATTGCGTGTATCCTACTGAGCTGTAGTGTAGTGATATTTTACGCATAAGATTAGTATAGTAAAGTATCCTTTAGTAAAAACTCCTCTGCAGAATATCAAAGCATTTAAGTAGAGACTTCATATTAATGATCGACAACTTAATTTTATGTCATATCATCCATCTTAAGTAACTTATATTCATCGGCATTAAAAATGTCAATTTTAATAATATAAAAATACAGTAACAATTATTCTAAAAATAAAAATAATACGAAAATGAAACGATCAAAAACGACGAAACGAAAATTCTAAATTTCTTAATATTAAATTTATCATAGAAATCGAATATTGATCGTTAAATCTATTAGAAACCCAACTATTTTCTTTGCATCCTACATGATCAATTTACCTACTATCTCCCATTTAGTTGCTCATTATCCTATGAAGATTTTTAATGCTTTGGACCTTATTTCATAAACATCATAACTCCAGTCTAAATTTTTACTAATAGACAGTTTCATAAATTTATAAAAACAGCAGATTTATTTCAACGTGGCTGAAATTTATTTTTAAAACTTAAAATTGTTAATAGTTGCGCCAGTAGTTGACACGTCGAAAGTCTAAAGATATATACGATATTGATGGAAAATAATAAAACAACACAATGCATCTATAAATATAAACGCTTTTCAAAAGTTTGGTATAAATCCGTAAATAGCAGTATTTAAAATACCGCTGTGTGCTCAGACGACGGAACTTGATTTTATTCAAAATTACCTTAAATCGAAGGAAGTAACAGTTTTATGATTTGACATATTTTAAATTGTCTCATAAATGTAAAAGATGTATGGGAAACAAAAATAATGTAAATAATTTCAAAGGAAAACTGGTAGAAGATTATCAGAAAAACAGAAGCCAAAGCGTATAGAATTTATTAGATTTAGGGAAGATAAGAAAACATCAGGCCAACTTACGAATTGTGGCGCGATCTATAATGAAGAAGAAAGTAAGCAATCACTCAAAAAATTCAAAGAAAATCTTGAAAGTAGTTTTATAATAATCTAATATCAAAATATCAAACTTTATTTTTATCGTTACCCGTAAAATATAAAAAGGTAGATATTTTAAGAATTTTTAGAAATAAATCGCCTTTCCCATATCACGAGTCTTCGAATTTTTACACTTGTTATGTTGCATGTTAATGGCAGATGTCAAATAGCCGTACTTAAAAACATGAAATTATCAATGAAAAAAGTTTCTCGAGTGCCTATCATATGCCAAGCATCATGCATATCCCAGTCTATACGGATATTCACTGAGATAGTTTTTTCAAATATTGAACATGAAGCGAATGAGAAGTGATTAATATGTAAGAAAACCTTCATTTGAGAGTTTATTTGCAAATATTGTAATATTTTGTTACATTTATACCTTCTAAGAAACACCATATTTTAACTACTTGTAAATTTTTAAAAGCAGCATAAGTCTTTTCGTAAACATGAATGTTTCGGTTATATGCACTGTACCGTTTTTCATTTATAGGAATGAAATCTTTTGTAAGAATACTGTACTTTGTTTGTAATGATAAGTGACATATAAGTTATATAAATCCGTATTCTCCACACTTTCGATATCCATCTTCCTACACCGTTTTACAGAAAAATGCACACGGAAATGCCTTATAGAAAAACAAACTAGAAGAGTTATTCCGCCCTAAAAAGAAATGAGTTTCCAGGTAGTAAAACTTTGATTACACACCGAACCAAATATCATGTAAATTATTTCAATTTATCACTTTAAATTTTATCGGCGAATACTCTGAAAAATCTGAATTCGAATCCTTATGTTAGCCCATAGAACCTAAGAACCTAATCACATGGTTAAATTCACAAATGTTGTATCGAGAATATTGTTTTGAATTATTTTTATTCGAATTATTGTTATAATCATGGGGTTGAAATATGACTTCAAGATGAGGTGGCAGTCGCATATATCTGACAATAATCATACAAAAACGACACTTCATTACAATCTCAACTAAATACAATCACGAAACCACAATTTAGAAAGAAAATCGCGATAGGGTGAGGAGAATGAAGTTTATCATCCTTGTCAGGAAAAAAAGACTTTAGAAGTTAACGAAGTCAGTTTACTAGTTATATAAAAGCGCTATGAATAAAACAGCAATGTCAAATAGAAGAAGTACCTTAACAGACATCAAAACAATTTACACATATTCAGAAGGAACGAGCGTATTCTTAGTCAAATAATAATAATAATAGGAAAGATATTCACAAAACAATAAAGATATTCATAAATTTTGAACGTCTTTTATCATTCAACATAATATCTACCCTTTCTACAACAGAAGATGAGGGCAATTCACGGAGAGAAACTATTATTGTTGTATTTCAAAGGCAAGAAAAGGAAGAGGATATTTTCTAGGATGTATAATGACAAGCATTTCATCGCTTTTGACAGTGCTAATGGACATTTTTCGATTTGACGCTAATGGAATATCGTATTTTGGCAAAAGAAGTGATTTGAAAACGATTTATCTTCGTTAGCCAAGGAATAATAGAGGTTTTTATAATTTGGATAGCAATTTTAGTCTAATAGCGTCATTCCAGTCACATTTTTCGCGCTTCATAGACTTAGCGTAACACAGTCTACACCTTTCTGCTTTTATCTTCCTCCCAGGATTAATCGTCGTATATTCATTTCTTTTCTCGCTTATTATCTTCTGCTTATTTTCCGTCCCATCATCGAAAGTATGAGAACACTACTCATCTTTCCATCATCCTTCACCTAAGGAGGATTATGATAATAATATGAAATAATTTATTTATACCCTAAATAATCATTTAATCATTGTATTTGTAGAATCACCTACATAAACATAAAAAATATGAGTACAAAATAGTAAGGACAAAAAAAGAGCAAGCCATGATGATATTATGGTATGAAAGTTATATAATATTAAAGTACTGATAAATAAAGTCTGCCAGGAAAAAGCTATATTTGATTACAATAAATAACCCAAATTCATCGATTAAAGAAATTACGTCAAAGGTTTTAATGGCTGTAACATGCATGTACTTATGAGTTACATATTTGCAATGCTCCATATTTACTTTATGCTATAAAAACGTGAGCCTATGATCATTAATGATTTATTATCTACGGAACTTTTGGTAGCAAGATAATACCCTCTGAATGTCTCCATGGAAATTTTATCATGTCATGATATTCCCGATAAGACCAAAGAACTAAGTAAATACAGTGTCTTTTTCATAAGGTGAATTCCCTACCAGTGTAAATATTAGTGGACATTATCTCTGAGTGATTACCTTTTGGGAAATTTTCAGAGTGGTAGCAATTAAAAGAGTTACCGAAGTTTTCAAAACACCACTAACATTTATAAAAATTCTTCGCGATTAGTTGCTTATTCTGTGAATAAAATTGCCATATGAAATTAAATTTTTGGTAGTAAAAATTAATTTAATTAATGACCTGCGGAATGAATGAAATATGCTGATTGGAGCTGAACAACTAAAGTCAGCCAGAAAAAAGTGGTGTATAATTAAAATAAATAACCCAAAGTCATCGATTAAACAAATTACAGCAAAGATATTAATGGATGTAATATCATGTACATGTTGCATATTCTCAATACTTCATATTTCAATCTACCACGCAAGTTAATAACAAATACTACCTTGAATCTACTATCGTCGGAATTAATGGATATCTACGAACTGTTATAGGGTAAAAGTAACTCAAAGCCTAAAAAATAAGAGCTAGCAATGATTGCATTTGATTCGAATTTATTCACCAATAAAAATAAATCTTATAATTAGAAGTAGTATTATTTATATAATCAACTAATAATTAGTGACAGTAGCTAGTATTCAAGCTAAGCAGAACTGAGATCATCGAATGACATACCCCTAATCTCTCTCTGTCAGAGAAAGAATTCCTACGAAATTCATCACAAATTCATCAATCATAAAATTAACAAAATTAACTACATTAACAAATATTAATAGTTTAACTATTATCAATCGGATTGGATTATTAATCTTAGATTAGAAAATTTGGGCCTTTGTGTTAAAAGTTCTCATCAAGTAATTTGTTGTAGTGGTGAAGTTGTGAAGCTAAAAGTTTTTTATTACTTTCATTCTACTATCACTTCAGATAGTTTTTGCATGGATAGAAAATGATAAAAGTATATTTTACGTATTTAGAATAAAATATTCGGATATATTTGATATTTCTTCTGATTTATAAATACTTTGATACATTTTTTTACAATTTATCAGTAAACGAAGATTCCTACAAAGCGAAAGTACAAAAACACGATGCATTCATTTTATCGAAACCTAGTTGAATAACCCTTTCCTCAAAAATGTGTGAGATAACCTTTTTTCCCATCAGCAAAGTCAAATTTTACAGCTTTGAAATCGTTTTCTAAGAGCGGCGGCAATTTAAAATCTCCCTGGCACCGAACCTCGAAACAATATTCCCTCTGAATCGCTCGTCTCCGATGTAAATCGTCGATCCCTCTCTCTCTTTTCTTTCTCCGCACATGGCAGTGCGTCTCATCCGGATGGCAGTTCCACTCTGGCCACGGTCTCCGATTGGCCCGATCCTCGTTCACTTCTGATCATCCCTCTCTCTGCGCTCCGAGGGGGGGAATCGCGCGGCGGGGGCGGACAGAGGGGGAGTGCGCGCGTAAAGAGAGAGCTAGGCTCCGCCCCCGGAGAACCCCGCCCCCGCGCGGAAGGATACATGATGGCGCGTAGGAATTCCGGAGGAAGAACCGGGAATCCAAGCAGCTCTCCCTCTCCTCCCGGCTCCTTGAGAAGGAGGCTGCGGGGGCGGTGGGGGGAGGGCAATCGAAGGGAGGGGTGGCGACGAAGAGACGACGGCTTCTCCCGAAGGAGGGAGGGAGAATCGTCAAAGAGGCTGGGAGGGAAGGCAAGGGGGAGAAGAGGGCTGAAGGAGCGAGGAAGAAGTCTAGTGGATAATGCATGTAGTATATCCGTATGAAACTAGCATCTTTAGCAGGGAAGGAGACCGCTTGAGTTGTTGTCGGAAAAGAGATCTTCGGTAGGGACGTGTATTGCCCGTCGCTCTTACGGGGGTGTAAAGTCGAGGGGGCACTCTCGAATTTCTATATATTGGGTGCCGTGCGGTATATTCGACAATTGACGTTGGTTGATACGGGGATAGAAAAAGAGAGGGAGAGAAAGTGGGGGAGGCGAAAGGGTGTTTCGGCGGCGAAGGGTGCCACCGGAGGCCGAAGAGTTGACTGCGGGACTATCGGAGGAAGAGCGTGGTTCGCCCGCTGCATCGGGACGCGTTTTAAGTGCGCGGGAGATATCCGAGGGATTTCGTCCTCGAGAAAGGCGTGAACACGAGTGCAAGGAGAGAAGAAAACGACTGCTGAAGGTGAGCTGACTTTGCAGATTTATTATGTATAAATTAACGCCACGGTGCTAAAATACCGTGACGTTAAGTTTCCCTCTTATGGTCGTGTCTAAGTTATGCATGTTGAACAGTTCGGATATCACTATTGCTAAGCATATTCGGAGAACTTCTGACTCTGACGATTACTTCCTAGTTTCTAATGTCCTTTGCTTGTTAAAAATATTCAGATTTTGTGACGAATAAGAACTATGTTGTGTGGTTTAGTACAAAATTCTAGAGTACAAAAGTACCGTAATGTTTAACTTATCTCTTTGCGCTAACAATTTGACATTCGTCGTTCGTATTTTCAATCGGTAAATATTTTACTGGATCCAAATTTTACCATTAATTACTGTTTTTCCATAATTTTCAATATCATCTTTCTGTTAATCCAGATACATTTCCCTAATTAATTGACAGCTAAAATAAATTCATAATACATTAGTTTTTATAGAGGCTAGATTAGATAAATAGAAAATTTCAAATTATCCAATTTCTGCACAGTTAATTTTTACGTGGAATATTAGACATTGATTTATGCTTTAACCTTTAATTATTTGGTGGAATCAAGCAAGAAATTTATAATTTTACCGTATCACTATCTTATATAAAATTTCGTAGATAAAAAATTAAATAATTAGAAATTTTTCATCATTATACAAAAATAATGTTCAATTTTCTTTCCTTCTTCAACTCACGAATGATATATTTTGCAACGAAATACGTTGATGTGCATAGTGAATGTTTTAGATGATACAATACAATGGAAATTAACAAGACATTCCTTTTATAGAACAAGGATATTTATGATGAAAGATTAAGTGAAAATTGCCTTTATTTTATCATGCAAAACATATATGCGACTACTCTAAGGCATTTCTGCGTTTATTCTGCAGAATCTTGGACAGTTTTTTTAGAGTATCAAGTCTTTTATCATAAATGTCCGTTACACATAAGAATAAATAAATGTTAGAATTTTGTATTTCCCGTTATTAATTGTACGTCGATTAATCGGATGCTTGGCTGATAATCTTATGGCATATTAGAAAAATAATTTTTCACCACACTTCTGTTCCCATACTCATCACATTCGCATAAGTGCAATATCATGCTTTCCATTACTTCATAGATTTGCATGCAGATATAAATCGAATAGTTAATACATATCTTATCACATATTTATAGGATTTCTACTAGATTTTAAAAGGAATTGAACTAGATTGACTTAAAATCGTTTTACAGATGCAATTGAAATGAAATATTCTATGCCCAAGTCGAGTATGTTTTGTCGAAATTCATCCAGAATAACGTTACATAATGACTACTCATCGATAATCTTTCCTCTACATTATGATATTAATAGTATTGTAAGAGAAATGCTTCTTCGATGGATTAATGATAGCTGCATCTCCATAAATCTCTAAATTTTGTGTATTATATAAGTATTTTTCGATCCTATTTAGTCCGATTGGGTATAATTTCAATGAGAAGTATATGAAATCCTCCTTACATTACCGGTTATCCGTACAATTCACGAAAGCAATTTTTATTATGGCGTTTTTAGGTCCCAACTCCAATAAACTTAAAATAAAACTGCTAAGGACACAGTCCTTGGTTAATACGATTCCTATGGCTTTCCATCTCTTCAGTGATTCGGGAATCACTATAATATTAATGATAAAACATTTTTATGTCCTTAATATTTAAATTCGAGGCTTTATTTCTCTAGAATCCAAAACCAAAATTGCTATACTTCATTCAGCACAGGGAAAAGTGAATACTTCTTACAAGTTTCGACCCTTGAGAAAAATATTCACCACAGCAAATTCAGAGGGTAAAGCAGAGTTGTGGGAAAGGGGAGAAACAAAAGGAATAACGCCTTTCCGATTACCATTCAAAAGCTAACCCACAAAACGTCCCTCTCAGTTCCAAAAAACTTCCCCTCGGGCGTAGAGAAATCGCAAAACCCTCACGTTTCCAACCGAAAAACATCTCTCCGCATCGACAGCTATCGTACGGACGAAAAAAATATCGGAAAGGCATAGACCGTAACCGATATTTTATGCCTCGCATAAGAGGCGAAAAAAAATAACGGAGACACCCCTTCTTTCAGATCTCAGCCGCAACCCCTTCTTCCCCTCGCGAAGAATACTTTTAAAACCTTGATGGAAATTTGATGAAACCTACTCGGAAATATTTTCCACCTTTAGGCCCGTGACAGAGAATGAGAGAATTGGGGAGAAATCCACCGACGCACTTGACGTCTCCTTTTCAAAAACCGTATTGGAAAAAAATTCTGACTGCAAAAAGAGGAAAATAGAGGGTGAAAACGTTTGGCTATTGCGGGTTGGGTCATATATCATATCAAAAGGTTGTGAACACCGCTGCTCGATATCGGTGGAAGGGAGTGGAATTGGATGGGTGGGACTGTGGTTTGAGTTGTAGGGGTGAATGGGAAGGGGGAGGCAAGCTTGTATATAAGGGGTTACGGCTTAGATAGCAAGGTGGAGGTGGAGGTTTAAGCGAAAAGAAAGAAGTGGAAATTGATGAGGAAGGTAATGAGTGGTGGTAGTGCAAAAGAGAAGAAAAAGGTGAGTCAATGGATAGGCGAGCTGAAAAAGTTTTGCGGTGGTTCGAGTCGGCGTGTTTGTTAGCAACGCTGTTAAGGGCTTGCGTCAAGATACAGCATCGAAGTAAACTTTTCTATGCACACTTTGCATCGTCCTATCTTCACAAAATCACCTACGAAATCTCCGCTAGCAAGTATCGCTCCTAACATCTCAGTAACGGTGAAGTTCTTATGACGCCCTGCGAAGTAATTGAAATACTCTTCATGAACGCATGAAGAATGAATTTTTATAGGAAATGTGTACTAGATGAAAAAAGTATAATTTCACGAAACATTGTTTATAGCATGTTCTGAATAGGTAATACGGTAGAATTACAATTACAATAACAAAACTAAAGCAGATTGAGTAAGGATAGAATGTATCCAAATAATATGAAATAGATAAAGTTTCTTTTGTAAAATTGATTATTCGTGGGTATGATTTGTTGAGGTAACTCTTTTTATTTTGTTAAAAGCTCATTTATACGAAAAAAACTGTTGTACAAAGGAATATTCGGTCGATGCAAATATAAAATTAGTTTGCACATACACTGAGTAATGTATCAGGTTAATTCATATGGCCGATTCGGGTGGTGTATAACATTCGGAAATTTTACAAGGGTGTACTGGATCACAAAAGTCCGACATAAACTCAATTACAATTTGATTTCACTAGAACTCTTGCTTTTTTAATAACCCTAAAAAATAATTACAAATGAAAACTTGATCTATGTTTTATCCATAAAAATTAATCATTTCTTCAAACGAAAAGTGACAGTAACCAGGAATATACATATTGAACTGTACTCCTGTCATATTCTCAAAAACAGCTAGAAGGGTATTTTCGAATGCCTATGCTGATAAAGTCTTATGAAGATACTTGTTACGCCACCCTTAACAAATGTCATTTTACCAAGAAAAAGAACCGCAAAAGCTCTATATCAAACCTCATGACATAAATTTTAGAAAAGTGTGTTTCTAATTTCCATAAAGGGTAATAGAAGGGATAATCCTCAAAGTAAAAATATTACTTTACTTTTATATTATAACACAGCATCTCTCTTGATGCTCTATTTAATGATTTAATGTTTATTTAGAATTGTGTAAATATTAGTAACAGCTTGACCCAGAGCATCTGTTTTTCTGACGAGTAGGTCTTCAAACTTATATTTTAGCTGAAGGATAAACCTTAATGATATTACAGATGGTATTTTAAGTATTAAGAAAAATGAAAGTATCCTGCTCTACAATTATAACAATAAAATCGCAGAATTCCATTGAGGACTGGGTAGATTGAGAGATATGTTGAAAAAAGAAAAGGATGAGAGGAGAGAGCACCTTCATCTGGAGCAATTATTGATTCCTTGGGTTGCGTGCCGAACGGGATGGGTTTTGGGTATTAATACCGCTGGGGACATAAAGGACATCCGACCAAGGCATCGTCCTCCCGCAGATATCAAAAAAGGGCGGTCATGTCTGAGGGGTGAAATTTCGAGGGGGATGCTGGAGGAATTCGGAAAAGGCCGATAGGAGGGCCTTTTTTTTAAGAGGTGAGTGAGGAGGGGAGAATTTTCCGAATTGACATATTTGGCGAATGTGTGGGTTTTATTATGCGCGGCGTTAGGAAGGCCTTTTTTAACCGATGATCCAAATAACAATATGTAAAACCTCAGATGAAATGAGGACCTTTTACAATCGTACCTTTCGGAGGTTTTTGGAGTCAAATCCGTCAAATTTCTCAATTATTAATTCTGAAAATTTCCCACTTTCTCTCTCTTTTCCTGTCGTATTTATCCATTTAAAAAATTCTAATCTACGGTTTCTGTGAGAAGAGGGCTCAAAAATATACGACGCATTCGTTTTCGCCAATAATGAAAGTATGAGAATAGGGCTAGAGTATTTCTTTCGGGATTAATACTCGGAATCTCAGAAATAACTTCCAGAATGAATCTTATCTAACTGAGAATCCAACTGAAGTGGAGATTATTTAATAACCAACATAATGTTTCAGGATGACTTTCGATAAAAGAGATGGAAAGATAAGTATTGTCCTATTATAGATATTAAAATTTTTCTACCTTTTGGATACAATCGCGTAGCCCAAGAAAAGAGAATGACAGGTACAGACATCTATGTAGGTATTAGTTTCAAACTTCTAATTTCTATTCATCCTCATTCCAGTACATATCATTAAAATTTATTATTATATATTTCAAAATATATGAAAAACTGTGTCCAAACGAGTCTAAAGATATTTAATAACACAAAATATCTGCTTTACTTTTGCTAGAATACACTAAAAATAACGGTATAGTAAAAATTTAATTCGTAACAAGTTTCTAAGAATAGTAAAAATAGACCAAACCCGTTTATGGCTATAGTTAGCAATCAATGAAATAAAATAAGGAAGAAGGATTTATAACGATATTAAATGTATGTTTAAAATACTATAGAATGCTTTTGAAATACCATGTGGAGTTATTGCATCTTGTGATAGGAACTTCTGACGAGCAAAAACTAAAATATGTTTGGAACAATATTACTCGGATATTGGTACCATAACAGTTTTGAAGCGATGCCTTAGAGCTAACAGAATTAATTTTTTATGAACCTTAATCTTCTGAATAAATGCAATATAATTCTTACAGTTTAGAATTTTACTTTAAGAGTTTTCTCTTTCGCTGATACTAACAATGTCTAAAAGTTATAAAGAAAAGATGATGGTGATACTTAGCTATTCCGCTCTTTTATCATTAATGCTTCAAAAGTAATTAAAATAAATTTTCATTAACTCTTAGTTTTCTAAAAAGGAAATAGAAAAACTTGATGCAGGATATAGTGTAGGTCGATATATTTCGTATTCTCTTTATATACTTCATCCACAACCAGGAAACAATATAATTACTTTCTAATCAAACTCCTCCATTAACAAGGCTAAATATAAGACCTCTTCTCTGAGGAATCATTCTTATACGCTATAAATAACTGAAATAAAATTTAAAGAGCTTAATTATTTTTCACAGCAGATAGCCTCATCATTATACATTGATGATCCCTGATTTTCTTAATAACAAGATTTATCGTGTGAGTTGTCTTCTCAACACTCCTTGTAATCTTATTTTATCATCGACGATGAAAGCTTGTTGTCCAAAAAGGGGAAATTCGGAAAGATTTTCCAATAGTTAGGGAGGTTGAATTGTTTTAGCAAAGACAAAATTTTAAAAATACCTTTTGAGAACTATCCATAGCAATAAAAACATTAATCAATTGTTTCACAAAACTGGCAATATGTAGGTAATTTCGTTATCAGCTGAGTTTCATATGCAGCAGTCATGCTCCATATATCGGATAATTATACAGTGAGGGAGGCATATAAACATTAAGCCGCGTTCCTTTACGATTTCTGCCTGTTAAAGGCTGGAAATAAAGCAGTCGCTCCTGCTTCTCCCTTTGTTGTTACTCAAACCCTTAAGAAACAGATTTTCGCCTCCTCTCACCACAATGCAACTCGGCATCTGACGCCTTTCGTTCCACTCGTTTGATACCAAAGAAGGTCAACGTGTAAGGGAAACGTCAGCTGGAAGTCATTTATCACGGCGGATATTCGTCAGCCTCATGATCGTCGTAAAAGAAGGGAGGATGAAATACGTTTTAGTCGGAACATGTTTATAAGAGTTTTGATGTGCTCTCCGTAATCTGGAAATTAATGGAAGAAAAACCGCACACGGTGAAATTGGCTGCTACGAAATAGAAAATAGACAGATATTTTATTGTAATGGCCTATTTAAAGCCGTAGCTAATAAAAGTCGAACATTTTAGGGATCAGACTCAATAAAATCCTTTAAATTTCTTTTAGCAGGACCGAATAGTGAGGACTGAGGTGATGAATCATCAGAGGTCGACCAACATATATGCCGGATTCTTCCATCATGACAACTCTGAATGTAATTAGGTAAGAAAAACTACTATTAATTACAACCTTATATACAACGGTAACCTTGCCGCTTTACCTCTTTCCAAAGGATTTTCACTTCGATCTTGAGATAACTTATAATAATAAATAAAACCTTTGAAGGGTGAATTACAGATCAATGACAGGCAGTCATAGATAATCAATTGCAACACACCCACTATTTAGAATAAGTTCCACTAATAGTTATAGAAACTTATTCTATTCTTTGTGATTCCTTCCTAGTAAGGATGTATTCTCATATAATTTCCTTACTTAACAAATTTTTACTTGTTTACTAGCTTTACTAGTTTACTAATAAACTAGTAAAGACTACTAGTAAACTAGTTTACTAGTTTACCAATAACAGTAATTAGTATTCAGTAGCAGTAGATACAATACCTACTTCTCTGTAATAGAGATAATTTTGAGGAGCTCTTAATATAAGTTTTTCAATTGATAATACTCTAACTACCATATGTCAGTTTTACTTATATCTTGCTGGTTTGAAACAAAATAAACTCATAAATCAAACCCTAAACAGCTAATCCTGATTATTCTCATCTCTCCTGAAGAAAGACACTTTATTATTATTATCATTTGTCAAATAACCTTTGACAACAGGTGTCGGCAATCAATTAGTCTTGTTCAAGTAAATGCATTCCTATTTCTTATGGGTTTTCTTATACTGTACATTATTTTCTTGTATTGTGTTGACATATATACGTAAATGTTTATTATTTGAGATTGCCTAAGCGTTTCTCTCATTGTTAGATAAAAAAGATTTGGTCCTCGGTTTGATTTCCGGTAGGGGCCCGTATGTGCGAAATGACCTCCGCGGTCGAAGTTTAAGTTAACAATGCTATTACTACTCTGGGATCGATATGGAAAGGAATGAGGAGCTATTGAACCATGCAGCTTGAACAGTTGGTTAAGTAACGAGCTTGAAGTAACCTTTCAATCTCGGTAAAGCCCAGAAAATATAAAGCTCACCGAGTGCGTATAATTGATTGTACAACATGACTATTTATTTACACCGTTACGATTTTTATCTAATTTTAGAATCTTTGAAGGTCCTTTCTTTAAATATTATGACCGTTACTGGTTAATTAATTAATATTAACATAGTGCCTAATCACGTTAATTTAGAATGGTATTTTACCTATCATTTGAAGGCATTTTCATTCATTTGGGTCGAGATCCGTACCACAAAAAAGGATAGACCAGACTCGCCATCATTCAAGACAGAACTTTCCGATTGAAAACGTGAATAATTCCAAGTGAATACAAAATTCAAGGACTTATTATTCCTCTGATCAATTCACCATATTCGATAAAGCGTTGCTTTACTTACGATTACTTCCATTGAAACTTATTTTCTTAGATCTTAGTCACATGCTTGACACAAACCACATCATTTTTATCATTTTAACTTTTAAGGAAGTCTTATTCATCGTTGAAAAAATTAAACCATTAAATTTTCAGCTGAAATAGAATCGCCCATTTCAAATTAACTGAATCGTATCTCTATCATATTTTATTAATTAGAAACATCCCTACCGCAAATGAATATAGGTTTATAACTTCTAATTGAAAAAAATAGACAATGAGCTTAGAAACCCCAAGCGTGACTGAATTGCATATACTAAAAAAAAGAGAATCGACTATCCTTCTCTTTTCCAATAACTTTAAATCTTTTAAAAGAGACCAAGTCAGTCCCACAGCGCTCTCTTTCATAGTACATATGGGGTTAAGATTAGGTTCGACCCTTGCCCTTTTCTCGCAGGACATTAAATCAATCCTCAAGTCATAATGTCCGTCAAGGACATGAGAGGGGTCGTAAGTTTGACGGGAGGATATTTCCCCTGAGGAAACCCTGCGACTTTCCGAAGTTAACCCTTAAAACCTAAAATAAGTCACGATGAGTAGCGCATTCACATAAATAAAGGGCTCGGTAACAAAATATTCACTTCCACTATTCGTGAGCCGCTGGTCGAGATGTTAATTGCCATCGAAAATAATTTTCTAAAAGTTCCGAAAAGTTAGAATCCGCTGTCCTGGCCATAACTTCATCATAAGAGTCCACGAAGGAGTAAGGAAAAGGCGAGCTGTATTAAATATAATATTATATATTGTGGTTTGTAAAAGGTCGTCTCTTCCTGCTTCCTTCCCGTTCCGATAAGTATGTAAAAACTTTTTCAATATCTAGGATATAACTGTTTTCTCCATTTTTCATTAAAATATAATATATTTTTTAAAATTTTATGTTGAAAATTGCCAATATCCATAGAAAATGTAAAATACGTTAAAACAAGAATGTGCGGAATAATTGAAACGGAGCGATTTTACTAATGTAAAGTGATCATCTTTGTGCTTGGAATGCATAATCATTGTGACTCAGGGTTTGCGTAATGCTCGGACAATAAATTTGATAATCTACAATATTAGATGTTTTTTCGTCATTTAAAATTTCGAAATGCTAGATCTCCATATGTGAATAGTTATTTGTTTCAGTATCTCCATATGCGACATAGCAAGAATTTCTGGCGGGTTTGCAACTTCAACTCTGGCAAGATTATTTTACAATTTCAATCATGGGTTCGTCAGAGATTTTAACGAATGTAATAGAGATGAATACACTTTCTAGGGTTCAACTTCCTCTCCATTTTAAATTTTCTTGAAAAATCGTGGTTATTTTATTTATCTTGGTTTAAATAATACAGATGATTTTAAAAGTAAGCAAAGTTTACATGGTGTGACAGCTCTAGAGTGTCACGCGTAGCTAGATGTCATTAATGCCGGTGGTACGTGCTAATATATTGTCATACTAAGCATAGTACATACTATTTTTACATAGTGATTCTAACTAATAGACGGGCTACGCGCACATTTCCAGAATGCAATATGCAACACATACATTAGATGCACTGCTCTAGGAACTTTATTCTTTCAATTTTCTAATGTATTGATCATTGAAATGAATGTGCAACTAAAAAATTTAGAATTCGGAGGAGATCTATCTTCTGCAGAGATATTCTCTATTAAATATCAACTATAAATCCGTGAAGGGAAGTTAAGTTTTCAAACATGAACCATAGATTAATAAACCTCATATAGGCACTATTAGTATCTGGGAGCATATATGTCAACTTAGCACAATTGAAACGCGATGTGTGAGTTACAGGGTCATGAATGAGGGGAATGTCGCCCGACGTTCGAAGTCTATTTCCGCAGTGTTTGAGTAAGGCGCGCGACCACGTGTGGACGGGGGTGAGAGACGGCCTGCAATTAGGGAGAAGCGAAAGGTCGAAGGAGCATATTTCAGCCTCCTCTGGGACGTGCTCCTTCGACGAAGGAGGTGTGAGGGAAGAACTCAACTGATGAGTGACCAATGCGTCTCGCCGCCCGGAGGGTCAGTCCCTTTCGTGACGAAGAGAATTACAAAAAACCTCGGGAGATATACAGACATGCTGAAAGAAGTTAATCGAAAACCGAGTGTGACTAATTTCAGAATCATCTGAATGTCTAAAGAGAGCAGTCATAAAGTGTATTGCTCTGATTCTTGGAGGAGGATTTTTCGTTGACCGGTCCATACATTCCAATTTCTAATCTCTGATAGCGAGTTTGAAAGTTCAACTTATTTAGTTATGGAGGAGGATTATAGAGGAATTTCCTTCTCTCTCAGATAAAATATCGAGTAGAAAAATGGGTTTTCACAACCATGATTTTCAAAGCCGTTATTTATGCTTCGTTAAATAAGTATGACTTTGCTCCCTTGAGCTTGACTATCCGCGAAAGATTCTTATAAAGAAACTAAATTCTAAGACACTAAGATCTCAACCAATATATATTTTTATAGTCGCTGACGGCAAGGTTGAAGACTCATCCGGAGAGAGGAGAGTATGAAAAGATATACACTATCATAGATAATTATAATATATATCATAGATAATTATAAATTAGGAGCACAAAATTAAATTATTTTAAGAATAGCAACGTTAATGTGTCATTACAGAATTCAACTCTAGACATAATATTGACTTAGAATTTCAAAATACACACGGTATATATTTATGTAAGATATCAATCAGGGACTAATTATAGTATCTGGTATAGATCTCATAAAAATATTTAAGGGTATAAGTTGATATTCAAAACAGTAAGTTTAAACTTCAGCAGAAACGTAGAAAGGAGTGGTATTCCAAAATAAAATGACACGTGCTACCTCTTGACATCCTCCTATTATTACTCAGTTCACTTTCACTGCACAATGAGTAACGCATATACTAATGCTCTTCTCTGTATACCTACCTACTTGCTGGAAGCAGGAGCGGACCTCTCAGTAAAAGGCCAAATAAACAATAGCCGGCGACTCTTCACAAGTAAAAACCGCAACAGGACGTGTAGGGATGAGCCGAAAAATAGGAGAGGACCCAAAACGATGCCGTGATGGACATCCTGCATAAAACAGCTGCGGTGATATCCTAACCTTACCCACTCGGTCCCATTTCCCCACCCATCCTCCTCTCTCTTTCACGCCCGCTTATATGGATGCTGCACCGACCCCACTACGTCATCCTCGTCAACCACCGAGGGCACAGAGCCTCCCTTGCCTATATTACCCATGCGTGGCATTTCCCTCTCGGCCATTCAGAACCTCCACGGGACCACGTAATCGGATAGCAGGGGTGAAATGAGAGGGTGAAAAAGGAGGAGTGTCAGCGGGGGAGAGATATTGGGGTGGGTAAGGATCCGGATGATTGGGATTAGCCGGGCGTGATTAATTGATTCACAACGATCCAAGCAGGCGACTGAGACTTGCATTCTACCACAGGTGTCAATCCGTACGGGACCCCTTCGGAACCTACTTACCCTTCACGTCCTTTGCTAAAGGAGGTCCACCCTCTCTGCATAATGTTCCTCCCCTTTAGAATCCTGTTTCGTCCCAGTTCAGCAAATTAGGTACGGTGTGAGCACCACGTGACGGTAGCCAATGGATGCATGCAGATCCGTAGTCCTTTGTCTGAGGATAAAAAAAAATGTCCTTAAGGATAATAAATAACTAAATCAATCGGAATAATAACGAGATGAAAGTTTAAAGTATTTAAGAGCGACACGTGAGGTGAAGTAGAATAACATTTTGATTATCTTCAAAAAGATGGGAATGTTAGGAGGGGATTTAATACAAACTCCAGGGATTATGATTTAAATCCGAAGGGATTGATGCTATTGGTTTGATGCTTCACTGAGCTGCATTTACGTATAATTGCCCGGTTTCAAGTATTCTGAAAGAGTTAGATACAATAGTAATAATTCCTGCGTTCCCGTAATTCCTTCTATCCTGTGCTTTAATATAAAACTCTTCTTCCAGTAAATTCCAGTCAATGCTTCACTGATTTATGGACTGAATTAACGTAAATCTGTTGATTGTGCATTAAATGCAACCTAATAATAACAAAACAATATGATTCAATTGCTCACTCCAGTAATAATAATTACAAGTGATGCACTCGTTCATGCAATAGCTGTTTCTTTTGGTTTCGGCTGATGAACGGAAACGAGCAATGATTCTTACATTAAGTAAATTAAATAATTCATAAATAACGAATTTAAAGAATTCATAAATACTCCGATTAGCTTTATTATTAGATACCAGCTCAATCTGCAGCATTTCATTCGGGACACTTATATATGTGAATAGTCAAGATTTTGACTTTTTTAAATGTAAATTTATAAAAAGGAAGTTAAACCGTCAGTTTATAAAAAATTAATGATTTTAGGACGTACCACATGATTGCTTAACCCTAACATTGTGGCGCTGTAAATTACTGACTGGAGTATTAAAGTTAATTGAAAAACGACTGATTAATTCACTATATTTGTGTTTTCCTTAGTTTAGGAACCGCTTAATTTCATATTTAGGAATTGAATAAATCAATTATATCACTACTAAATTTTACCACTTTTCCATGAATATTTTTATATAAAAACAATTCTTATATATAATATATATCTCGCCTCTGCTTTATGTAACTATTTCTATTTGAAAACAGAGAGAAAAGGTGGAACACAGCTTCTGAACATAGAACAAAATGAAAACTTTCAACTTAAGGGGATACTGTTATTTTTTAGTTGAATGAAAGTTTTCATCAAGTGAATTCGAAATCAGAGTTCAAAATTCTCATGATGATTTATAAGAAGTTGTTTAGCTTTAGAAAGAAACATCGTATGAATATTTATATTCAGAAGGTTTTCGCTGTTCCATGATAAAGAAATCTTTTTCCATATTTAGCAGCGGTACTGTAGATATGAAGGTTCTTATGAATATAAATTCGCAGATAAAATTTAAAACTTTAGTTATAAGTTTAACATTGAATGTATGTTTTACTGATTGAATGATTCTCAATAAGCTAGATTTCATTCGACATACTAGGTCCCTCAATTTGCCATGATAGGATAACAATAATATGGTATCATACGAATATTTTCTAGAAAAATGGATGCATAATGTATATAATTCCTTCTTAAAAATACAACATGCATTTTTATATTTACTTTAACAACCAATGAGGCCAGCAGATGATTCTCAAAAGATTTTTAATCTAAGATTGAAAATGAGTGATAGTGAAGTATGCCAGTCGTAAGTAAGGATGTTCGTAAGCTTTATTTAGAGGTATCTTCTAATGAATTCTTACTGAACCAAGCTCTTAGACTGAATCAAAAAGGGGTGTATATTGAAATTCTACGAGACAAATTACATTTCTGTACATAAAATTTGAGAGAAATCACTTAAATATAATTATCTGGGGGTAAAGCGGACACCAATGTCGCCCCCGCAAAGAGGGGGCCTAGGGCCGGGAAAGGTCCAAGCACTAGTATTCATGGGTGATCAGTGAAGTAATTACATGTTTAGTATGTACATACATACATGCTTACTGGGTAATACAGGGACAAACCCCTCGAAACCGCCCGGCTCTGAATATCCACATCGAGCCGAAGCGCCCAATATCACTCAAAATCTCATATCCCATACAACACGTTCGGGCAAAGTTAATTTACGTTTCATGAAAACAAATTCTCTAGTTCTAGTCCTGAGAGTCCTTCCATTCACACCACATGGCCACATGCTCTATTCATTAATTTTTGAAAGATTTATTATAGAATAACATCCAGTGCGTAGCTGGGGGCAAAAAATTGGTTCCATGAAGGGGTTAAGGGATATTTAAGTATGGTCGGAAGAATATTAACCTATAAAAATCAACTACGCCTTTATGTTCACTGTTTGACTTCAAAATCTGTAGCCACAGTGATTTACACTCGAGGAAATCATTTCTTAAGAAAATTTTATTCTCACGTTGCAAAATAGGAATGAAAAATAAATTTACTTTCATGCTTCTGGGATGAGTGGAGAAATATTTCAGAATTAGAAATGCTGATTAATCATTATCCAGCGGGAAAGCAAATGAAACTTTCAATCGCACTTTCTTCACAGATTTATATTTCAGCTAGACGTGACAGGGATTGATGAATGATCACCATCATCACAAACACAATTTTCAGGTACCTAGGAAATTTTATGCTAACGCTCATTCATCCGAAACGGTTGTTTTTGAAAAATAAATGTATTGAAAAATTACGATCAAAAGCATCAATTGTTTTTCAATTATGATTTTCCACTATTTTGAGAAGTTAATTACCATTCAGTTAAGGCTTTATGCCATACATACAAGGAAAAAGCGTCAATGTAGTTGATTTCCGAACTTTCCGCAATGCATCTCTTTTAAGGAACTGTTTGAGAGAACCCAAGGGAGTCGAAAGATAGTGGGGCTTCAAAACGTAAGGGAGGGAAGTTACTGAACAAGACTAGAGAGCTCCCAAGAGATGTAAAAGTGGAGTAAGTTAGGGCGTTTTGTTCCTTCCCTTTCTCCCTCTCGGATTCCTTCTCTCGACACTTCTCATTTCGCCTCTACGCCGCGACATTGCCAACATTAACTCTTCTTCTGCGGCTTCATCTTCCCCTTCGTCACTCTCCCTCTGCTCTTTCTTCCGTCGTGCCTTTTCCACCCTCGCAACATCCCATCATCCGTCAACATAAGTATTAAGGACACAAATAATATTGATATTAAGTGTAAGCGGAATCATGATAAAGAATTGTTACCTTGGATTATAGATATGCTAATTCAAATGAAAATTTTACTTTTACTGTACAGAATATATCGTGATATTGCGTAACAAACAAAATTATTACCTAGAAATGGTGATCAATATACGCACGTAACTATATACGAAATATCCATCGTAATTTCAGCAAACTGTAAATTAAATGAGCATTTCACACTAACTCACGATTCTCACGCTTCTCTCAGTAAATAGCTTACATTATTTAGTGCCATAAACTAAATATTCGATTCAGTAAATCATTATTTGAAATATTTCCATTTAATAACTGATATAGCATGTATTAGATAGGAATCTTAGATAGTTCTTAGCTCCTACAATACACCAATATCACCAAACACCAGTGGTGGTTCGCGCAGTATCAATATTAAAGTAGTCTAAATTTTTAATGGTAAAAACATTTTCTGGGTACATGAGTAGGAATTAAAATGGAAAAACTAGGAGAATTTCACAGGTACCAAATATGGCTATAAATCTACGGTATTTTTTATTCAGAAGAATTAAAAATTTTAACCATAAGAGGATTGTCATCGGCCTTTTTTTACTTTTCAATGAAACTGAACGGATGATCTTTCTGTATGCCTGCGGAAACTTTCTGATCAGATTATGATCCAATTTACGTTGATATTGGGAAATTCGATTTACTTTTATTCAAATATTCTTGCAACACACAGACGATTCTAAATGTTTTCAAATTAAATATAGCTCAAAATGTGACCTACAAACATGTAAGTTTAACCTAGAGAGTTGAGCGAGCAAGTAACACCAAGGAATTATTCTTCCTGAGGTAACATTCATTCCTTCTACTTATCACCATATGTCAGCTCTACAATGCTTGCACGTGACAAGGGTGGTCAAACTATACTTTGCTGAGAAGGACTTGGAATAATTATTGCTAATTTTTCTACCTTGATCGAAAATATTATAACGAAAATAATTTGAGAATCATATTTTGTTGTCTCCGTGTCTATGCATGTATATAATTGACCACTCATGATTAACCAAATAATCCTCAACGGGTATACGTCGTTGGCAATAGAGTTGTAGGATAGGCGTGATATTTATCAGAAAAGTGATTAACTTCAAAAGGGATGACTCAGAGACAAGTTAAAACATTCGTCAACAGTAATTAATAGCACATCTTATCATAATTACAATTACGATTACAATTACTCCCTTGCCCTCCAAAAGTTGGGAATATGCATTCACGATAAAGGAATAAGCCGATCAATTAACTCTATCCCTTCCCTTTGCAATTCCCTGTTATCCTGATAATGCGTGTTTAACATGAAGTTTCTTCACCTCTTCCGACCTCGTCACATTCGATCACTTTATCGTCCTCTCACCCACAGTAGCACACCAAGATAAAAGCATAACTGACTAAAGGTGTTACAAAGAATAAAGAAACTTTTGATCGAGTACCGGCGTATGCTTTGAGAGATAAACGCACATGTCCTCCGCGAGATTATGCATCGAATGATCGATTGCCTCACGGTTTTTTTTTTATCTCTTCTGGTCTACTCGCAGGTTACCGGGACAAAGGATGGCGGAAGATCGGAAGCCGCCCCCGCCTGCCCCCAGCGGTCCCCCTCCTCCCCATCACCACCCCCCTCAGCTCTCCCTTCCCGTTCTTCCCCCCGGTCTGCAGGGAGGCCCCATGGTGACGAACGGGGGCAGTGTGGTCGGAGGGCCGGGTGTGGGGACCGGCCCTGGCGGACCGCCCCCACCCGGCCCTACGGAGCTCTGCGGTGCGTGTGTGCGTCCAATATGCGACCGCTACATAATGCGCGTGGCGGATGCGTCGTACCACGAAAGGTGCCTCCTTTGCGACGCATGCGGCACGCGTCTTGCCCACACCTGCTACACTAGAGACTCCAAGTTCTACTGCCGCTTGGACTACGACAGGTGAGTGATCATATTCTCATATGAGTAATATATATATAACATGGGATCAAAATCTGAGAGAGTTAGCATCGTAAAATAATAATAAGCTAATTATATTTTGAACGTGCTAGCAGTATAAACCCAAAGTCCCAGGTTCGAGTCCCGGATTATGAGATTTTTCTGGTTAGGAAATTTTTCTGTGAGTTTGTCATTATATACTTTACTTTTCCCTTGCAGTAAAAGCTGCAGGTCAACTTATGATGATAGAAACATAATAGTTCACTTCCCGAGCTTTTACTACTAATGCTAAAAAGTAAACTGTGATCTTGTATTTGAAATTATCTCAGATTATTATTGGTAACCTATGGATTTTATAATTACCGATTCGCAGTATTACAATATTTAGAAAAAACATCATGTTCGATCATACAAACAATACCGATCCAGAGATAACTTTGTGGTAATTCTTAACATAATTAAAACGCTCCATTTGAGTGAACTTTTTACTACATCACATAGAATAATATGCATACAACCAAGGTTTCATAGCGGAGATCATATTAGATCCGATCAGACCTGATGATGTAGCTCCGCTACGAAACGAATAAAGACGTTTTGTTATTATTATTATTAAACCTTGGTTGTATGTATGTTGATCTGTGTGATGTAGTAAAAAGTTCACTCAAATGGAGCGTTTTAATTCGATCATGTTTTTAAACGTCCTTCTTTTCGATATAGGTCGATGAAAACTATATATCTATACTATAGTACTATACCTATTTATAAGACTATACTATCTTACACTCACCGTATTGGTATTTTTTGAGAAATGGGATGGGGTAAATACTAAGTTTTACAATAACCTTGATTTTTGAGTAGCGGAAAGTTATCTCTTTGGTCAAGCTTTATCAGATTTTGTTTTTGAGACCCATTTCCCGCAGTCTCCTTGATGTTTTGAAGGAATAAGTAGATTCACTTTATTCGATAAGAAGTAGCCTAAGAAAGCCAATATCAAAGGGTGCAAGAAGTGATTTCCTGACCATTTGTCATCTTAAGCGACACCCACCGGTTCTGCGAATACGGTAGCACAGTCTGTGTGTGATATGACTTGTTGCTTAAACGACGAGTTGTGTAAGAATGATTTTAAAAGGAATTTATAATCACAAAATTCATTTCAAGAATACGGAGGAGAAAGATTGAGACTAAGAAAGAAAATAATAAGATATCCCAGAGACTAAGTAAATAAACACTGAGAAAGAAACATAAAATGCAAAGAATAGGAAAATTGAAAAAAGAGAATAAAACTTACATTGCCGTAGATGTATTAAAAGATAGAAATAGGATGTAAAATACAAAAATACGTACAAATCGACTATGAAAGGATTTCTGGCTGTTCTTAGATCTTCATTGGACAGGGATGTTTTCCAATTCAGTACAGATGTTTCTCAAGCCTCATATCGTAAAATCGGAAATTATTGAATTTTTTTCAGCTAACGTCAAATTACTTGCATGCTTCCTGTTCGAAATCAATTAAATTCGGAAACAAAAACGCCACAATCGACCTCTGCCCAAAAGTTATTTTTCTATTCTTAATCCGCCTAATAGATGACAGGGGGAAACATAAAGGAAGGGAAGAAGGGGAGACGAGGAAAAAACAGAAAAGGATCAGAGAGAACGGTTGTGAGAAGCTAAGGAGCGAATTGAAAACAGAGGACGAAGTTTTTATCACCACTCTTCTGAAACAGCATCTCCTTCGAAACCGAAAACTTCTTCCTACGCCTCCTTGTCTTGCCTTTCGACCACCACTAGTTACCACCCGACCTATCCTCTTCGGTCCATTTAAGTCACAAGATTTAGGGAGGCTGCGGTGACGTCAACGCCCGCCCACGATTATCGTCTTCCCCCTTGGAGAGAATCGGGCGCCAGAATCGCATCCGCGAGAGGAGAATTCTTTCGGGTAACAAACAGCTTTTGTTTGTGTGTGAGAAGAGTTTCGGATCCTTCTAGTTGTTTACGCCTGCAGGCTCTCATCCATTCCAGTACGCCTGGCTTCTCGTATACTTAGCGTTCCGTGACCGCATTTTCCTCTTTCGCTTTGCGTGACCTCTGACTTGATCAACAGTTCATTTTCAGTTTATGCCTTCACACTTCCCACTAATGGATTTGACGGGAAGAAAATATTTTTCCCGGAGAGAAGATGGCCGAAGCATCAGATGATGTATGTACCTTCTGGAGTTCTTGTTGCTGCTAACGATTGAGAAGTGAGATGAAACGAGTTGCGATGCTCAGCCATTTCCGGAGAGACAGGATAAAATGAATAACGCCATATACACGTGATTCCTTAGAATCTTTTGTTAACTAAACAAAAAAAGGTATTTATTCAACGAATCAATGCCCGGTAAACGACTTCCGCATACTTGCAAAGTCGGAAAAAGGATTACGTGATGGCGCTCATACCGACGTCAGATGTATGGTCAGCTAAGGCTCTAGTATTTCTCCCGAACGGATCAAGTACAAATAAACTCACTGGAAGCTCTTCTCTAAACAAGCCTATGATGAACAAGACTCCCAGTTTCCCGGGACTTGTCCAGATATATTGTTCGGGATTTATTATGTTTTGCCGTGGATAATCGCAGAAATAGATGGAAAGGACTAGGTTTTAAACATGTTGGGTGATTTAAATTACCGTATTATTCTAGATAACCATTATCTTTATATGACTATCGTATTTATCTTTTATTTTAAGACATCTAATCACGTTTCTGTTAAGATAAGTAAAGAATAGGAGATATTATTCATTCCTTGCTCCTCTTAACTACTATTTAAGATAAGTAGACAAGATAAAATTTCTTCCCATAATACCTCCTTGCCATCACTTACTATACTTTTTGGAATCTCATAATTTTTTTTCAACACCGAAGTCTCTGTTTCCTTTTTTGTAATGTCGTTATTTCAGAATCGAATTTCCAGTACTTTCTGAACCTTTTTCATCAGATATAACATCAATATCAGAATTTTTCATTGTTGGTTTTATTAATTTGATTAACATGATTTTAAGAATGAAATGAATAAAAATCTGAATAAGCTGGGAAGAGCGCATGACGCACGAACGCAATCAAGAGGAAAAATTTTTAATTTGGATAAGACTTTGATCACTTCCTTTAATAGAATAATTGAAAAGATACATATAATTAATTAATCTAAAACTGTTTTACCGAATTTAAAAATAAGCGAGTCTATTGATCTCTTCTTATTCAATACGTCTCCATGTAGCTAATTTCTACCCTTGTTAAGAATTTATTGTACTTGCAAACATTCCGATTACGAACGGAAAATGAATGATTTACAAATAATTCTGAAGCTAAACAGAACATTGAAAATATATTTCCTAAACCAATAATCCAGGTAAATATAATAATCCAAGAGAAACTTCCAGTAACTCAAATCAATGAGCAATTTTTCTTGCCTTGTCAGCTTTTTCATTCACATCTGAGTATTTCTTGCCGCGACCCCTTGAACAAGGAGCTAGAAGAGTAGCTTCTTCCTTTCTTGACCATGAATCTCTTATTTTTCTTTTCCTTCATATACTCTCAGTGGAAATCCCAGGAAGTGACTAAGTGAACGGATGCGCAATACTATTGCATGAATACAAGCTATCCACACTAACAAGTGCCGCCGAAATACTTTCTCGGTCTCTCTCCCTGTAAGGTTCTTCTCTTTAATTTCTTTTCATCCTTGTAAACTTTTCCTCCATTGCCCACCTTTCGCTTTTCTCTCATCATTCCATTCTCTCTTTGTTCAGATCCACGCATTGCCCAATGGCAAACACAATGGTTGAGGGTTAACTGCAAGGGTTATGAGGGACATTGGAATATGGTTATGAGATAGAGGGAAAGGGGAAAACGAGGAAAAAGGGGGCGATGTGTTGACGGGAAGGTTTATAAGATAATGGACGGAAAAAATAATGCCGCGGTTGGCTGAAATTGAGGTTTAACGACCTAACTCTGATAAAATTAGGCGATTAGCATGTTCGCCAAAGAGAAATGTATGCGGCTCGGTAAGTATTGGACTTTATCCATGACGAAGACCGATTACACATCCCACATTCACAACGACTAAAAACTTTCCGCAGAGAAGCAAAAGGATAAGCAAATATAATCCCAATGATAAAAATATTTCCAAAAATTGCTTAAGCTATGAAGTTACCGTTAAACCTTTCACTCCGAAAGAACCCACTTAAAGCAGTCATCAGTTAAAAATTATTCGTGTTATAGGGGTTTGGCTGTCACATATGTAAAATGGATGCCCTCCCTAAGTTTTACCTCAAAGTGGCCGCAACAGCTTTTTAAGATTTAAATCTCTTTCCGTCGCTACATCGCGATTTACCCTCTCCTTCTTAATATTTTTATGGAAACATGTAGACTTTTTTACAAACAGGAAAACATGTCCGTAACCCGTGGCCGTGAAGAAAATCCCATGCTAGAAGAGTAAGTCTTTCCAACATTTAAGATATTATGAATTACCTTATTACCTATATTTTGGAATACGTTCTTACTCTTTAACTTTCTCGCATATAATGCAATTTAAAATAATTTTATGTCGTTCGCTACCAATTCACGAACTATGGGAAGATAAAAAATAAGTAGCTAAAATAATAAGGTTTACAGCTGCAGCCTAACTGGTAATCTTTAATATCCGCTTTCAATGGGTCGTAATTCACATTCTTTGAATAAGTTTTCTTAAAACAAGAGGGTCTTACTTTGCATCTGTTTCAATAGTTAAAACACACTTTTTCATTTCGTCTCTGTTTGTAGTCATCAATATGTTGTGAACATATTTATTGCCCTTCAGCTATCTGAGCCATATGAAATGTAATCAATATGATTTAACATGTTAATGATATTTTATACGCTTCGAGGTATTAGTATTGTGTATATTTTTCTCATAATAATCTCGAGCATAGAAGAAAGAGATTCTTCGCAAGTAATCTCGAGTACTGCTGCGCGATTCGGGAAACAAGGTTGGTCTCAGATTTAGTGATGAACCAATTTACAGCAGCTGGTTTCGATAAGTGAGATTTCAAGTTCAACAGTAATTTAACGGCTGCGTAATCTACCCGATTAGTTTCTCTGATGCTCTGCGGAAAGAACGGCCGAAAGTAACTATCTGTTTTAGTGATCATTTTCGGTAAATATCCTTCCCACATGATTCTTTCTTAAGATTTCAAATATCTCGTTAACCATTCATTCATGAAAAATTGATATTTCCAGAATATCCTTCAATAATCATAACATTTTTGATCTATCACTACGATATTTCTTTCGTGTCTTCGTGCGGAAGACATCCATCCAATGATTTATTCTTACGACATTTTGCCTTTTGTGTCCAGATACTTCTTTCACCGAAATGTATCGATTTCCTATCCCCGCACAATAGACCACAGATTCTATAAAATCTATCAAGGAAAGTAATTAAGGGGAAGGTCAAGAGGCCAAAGGAAAGGAAAAGTTGACGGTGGAGTTGAGAATGTAGACAGAATAGTGGTCCGCATTTGTGGGTGGGCGGGGTTTCGAAGGGAGGGGATGACGAGGGGGGCGGGTTGGTTTGATGTGCGCGTGTGCTCGGATATTTTGGTCGGGGAGGAGGGTGCGATGGGGTGAAGGGAAATGGTGCTCTTAATCGGTTCATTTTAAACACACGCGCGGACGAGTTAGGGGAGCATATATGCGTGAAGCAGTCCCGAGATGGGTAGGGGGAAGAAAAGATCTTCGTCACCGAAAAAAATGAAGAGCGGAAGGCTGATGACGCCGCTCGTAAAGTTTGGCAGTTAAGGCGAGTGAGGGAGAGTGTTTTGTAAGTCCTACTTTTTAAGATTTCACTTGTCGTAAAATTTAGTCGTGGTCTCGGAGCAAGTTAAGGGGTTCCGCTTCTTTTACTATTATATTAAATGAGCTCTGCATCTCCACAGGAAATGAGTCAGAATTCCGTGAACAACCTACCTCTCCTTAAATACTACATCCCTTTTACCCTAATGCTGTACTGTACTGACGTAGAATAACTGTAGGTTTTTATTTATTAGCAGGTTAGTCGTGATTTCCCTATGATTGAAAAATGCAAAACTCAGTAATAACCTATGGTTATTTTTAAAGCTTAATCCACGTTTAAATATTATTTGAATAAGAGAAAATCAAATGTAAGAACATTCACTAAAATTTTATATTACTGTACCAAAATTAATAACTTACACCGTTCAATAATTTACTTAATGGATTGTTCTCGCACTTAATTCTTCTTAAATATTACTTTTTTAAGAATAACTTCGCAGATAAATTTAGTCAAATATTTCATTGTACTAAGTATATATCTTTATTTTGAAAAAAAATGGCTTTATAGCAAAAGAGAAATGTTTCAGAACTATAAAATACTAGAAATTAACGTTTTATAATTAGTATCTGTTCTCTACATCAACGATATGGAAAATGATGAATAATCATGAGCCACAGAATAATTTATATTTTAACCGTTCGAAAATTTTATATGCAGAAATGAGATATTTTGCAATAATATCTCTGAAAGACTTGCTGTCAAATTAAGCATTTTTGTTATCACTCTTTTAGTACAGAGATGAATGTGCCTCGCTGCAGGTTTTCAGTAGTAGTGTTTTTAAAATTGCTTCGATAGCTGAGTTCATTTCGCAAAGACGGCCCCCACCTGGAATCGAACCCGAGACCGCTTTCTACAAAGACGACCATGCTGCCTACTTGTCTATCCCACACGTTTAAAGACAGTAGGAAACTCATCAAAACAACAGACTGCGTAATGGAAAATGGAGCAAGAAATAAGGTAAAACCCGAGTGCGAAACACAGGAGGATAACGCGGGGAACATGCGGCTGGCCACTATCCTTTGGATGAAAGACAGAATAATGTATTATTGCATTCGCATAGGGAGACTGCGGTATTTATACCCATTTATTATCCATTACACCCTTGGCTCCCTTACCATGCCTCAGCGGAGTCGAAAAAAACCAGCCTCCCCCTCTTTGCAGTCCCACACCCACCCTAACCCTTCCAGTGTCCGCACATCTCTTTTGCGCTTTGCCCCGTCGAAGGGGCCCGTTTCCTCACTCGCATCCCTTTTCACTTTCCCCTTTACCCCTTCCGAACCCCCTGATCACCCTTTTTGTCATTGTAGGCGGAGCGGAATCAAGAATCGGGAGCAGTCACGCATATGCCCCTTCTCTCATCCCCTTTCATTCTAACATCTCTATAATGGTTTTTATTGGAATCCATTTCGGTCAAGGGAATACTTTTTTTAGATTTCACCCACTTGCTCACCTGTTTCTCTCTCCCTCTATCTGCGTTCATTTCCGTAACCCTTGGTTGCCTATTATATTCGCTCTTCTCCTATTATTGTTTTCCGGATGCGTGTATTTTGGCAAGCAAATCTCGTCTATCATGTTCTTAAGATCCTGTTAATACTGAGTCATCATCCCTGTATGCACTTCTCCTTGATTGCTGACGTTCCGTACTCTTTCACTGCGCTGAATATCCAACATCTGTTGTGGCAGCTTATGTTGCCTAATCGATCATTGTCAGAGTGATGTGAACAGATTTTCTTTGAAATTTCTGGGACATCTCTGTGAAAAATTTGTAAAAACTCCCTCCTTCCGAATGCAATATCTATTCATTCTGAAGGAATGATTGATCATAGCGTTGTTCTAAAAAAGGGCCTCAAAATAGTAATTCTCAATATAGCAGGGTCTCAAATAAATGACGTTTCCCTTTTTCTCTCAAAAAAATAGTATCTTTTTTTTACTGAACATTTAACATTTAACGAAAACTTCCGTATACTTATAACGCCAAGAAAAGAGCCGAAAATACGGTAGTTAGCATAAAAAGTTAAATCATACTAAGTGATTTGAAATAAAAGTATTTTTTCGGTTTAAGCCTGTGATTATACACAGAGGTCTACATGTACGCATTTGTTTTGCGATCACACCATTCATTCTGTGACAAAGGTGAATGCAGAATAAGCTATTTCTCTATTCTGCCATAATTACGTATCATCTGTAGGAAAAAGGATTCTTTGAATCCGCTAGTTCTAGCATCTATTTCCTAAATTCTTCTTACAGCTCGTGATCAGTCTAAGCAATATTATATCTACTATGCCTTCCAAGAGCGTATTATCTGTAAATTAATAGAGAAATATATATAAGGATATGATATAAAATGAACGTAACTTATCCCAAGGAAAAACTTATTTGAAACAAGCCTGACGGGACCGGAAATGGAACCTGGGATCTTCCTCTATCCGAGTTCGATTCGCCACGTTTTGTTCATTAAAACGCTACGTTTAGCTCATTATTTCATTTCACGCATCGTTAACACTTAACTCCTCTTATCTGTAGCGAATACAATTAGTATTCATACCTTGATTTCAAAACAATTTGAAAAATCAAGCCCCCATTCAACGTCTTCCATAATGCATAATGGCAATTGTATTCGAATTAAGCCTGAGAGTGTTATAACCACCTTGTTTTCCGATCCCTCTTTTCGTATTTTTAAAGCTGTATTCTCTGCTTATTTTCCAGCCGATTTACTTCGTCATTATTTATCCATCACATCTTGGAAGATTCTCTTAGAAAGCTTTCCAAAGTTTTCTCCCTTCCCTTCTTCGACGTCATTTTCCCTTTCTGCTGTAATTTCCCTTAAGAAACAATGCTCTTTTCTTTCTGGAAACCCGCTCCATTAGGGAATATAAGAAAGCATGATGTTTAAAGGCATGGATGACGTGTTAGCATTGTCTTGATGATGATTTCGAAGATAAATTAAGAGGAATTGAAAAGCAATGAGGTGAGTAGGGTACCAGAAACCAGAGGGTAAAGAAGCAAAAAATCATACATTTAAAAAAATTCAGTTTCAGAGGGAGAAGAGACTTGGGAATATTAAAAGAAGATAATAGTAGGGGTGAGCTAAAGAGGGATAAAGCAACCATAAGAAGATAATTTAAGGAAAATAAGAGCGTGAAAGGAAGGTAGGAAGAAAAATAAGGAATGAGTTATCAGAAACATTCGAACAGAGAGCGATCTTTGGATAGCTAAGAAGAACCATGAATCAAGAAGATGTCAAGAAGATGGTAACGATGATTATTAAAAGTTCTTTATTATTGTTAAAAGTGCTTTAATAATTGAGGTCATTTTGAATCATTCATATCTCAGCGGAAATCGAAGTCGGGATCTCTTTCAACGAGGGCGAAGGCCTTCCTTTGGCTATCCGGGAATCCGAGTGGTAATTATGGTTCGATGTGTTTTCACAGCTTAGAAAAATGTCATGATACTCTTTATTAGTCTAAATATTCCATTTAACAAATGGAAATGCGTAGATGAGAAAGTACTCCCACTAATATAAACACGTTCTCAATTATCCATCACATATCCCTTACTTATCGATTTTTATTGCACTACTCATCACTCCGTATATTTCAGCGAATCTAAACCTTCTGTTTTTTGTTTTTATAGATATCAATTCTTTTTAAAAAAGTAAAACAGGCTTATCATCAGCGCTACTTCTCCGAAAAAGATTTTCAGCCAAGATGAGGTAAACAGGGAGACAAAATAACTCCTCTGCTCATTTAAACTACACCGTTCAAAATGCAACAAATATCAAACTCGGGTAGTTTTTATTTTCTTGTAGAATATTAGCCTTCTAATAGTATTTACGATTCCTTTACCGGTCTTTCTGGATTTCTCCACAAAAAATATCACTTTACTCGAAAATTTTGTTCGTTTGAATATTGCGGGTTTCCAAAAATTCATGTGTGCAGTTCGTGTCTAACTGAAGTTATTAATCGATGGTACTAAAATTTTCTCAGCGTTACTTAAGCTATTGGTTAACTCGTTTGATTTATTCACTATGATTTGACGACCTTTTTAAACACAGGCGAATTATAAAATCTCACACAAAATGTTTCAAATAATTATTCTACTCTTATAGTACTCCACCAAGATTATGATGGCAGTCTTCAAACTTTTAAAATTACCTATCCAAATTTGCTTAGATGTATTTCTGTGGGTGCTTTTTATCTGACTTGTATTTTAGGTTGATCTGAACAGATAATTCTTTTATACAAATCAGCAAAATTATTTACAAGCGGCAGAATAAGAGTTGATAACCGTACAGGAAGTGATAGAGCGATTTCTCATAAAAAAATATTTCGTGGGCTTTGGTGTTATACGTGTACATTAAAAAATCGAACGTTAAAACTAAGCAGCTCATGGAATCAATAAAATGTTCTTAGACAGCTAACTTTTCCTTTAATTCCATGAATGCCATGGCTTAAAATCTCCCGCAATATTCTTACCGCCTACATTGTCGGAATATTTTTCCGCCGTCTTACATACCCAAGTTTCCACAAACTTTCCAAAGGAAGCTTAACCGCGGTTGCGAAACCCTTCCAAAATAATTTTTCCGACGTTGTGGCGTAGCTTACAAGTGCCCCTGCCACATCCTTCTACCCATCTCAAACACGAAATCTTTTCCCCCCCTTAAAATCCTCCCCCTTTTCACCCCTTTTACTCCCTAAACATCACTTTCGCGGAACACACCTCCTTCATCCTCCCGCGTGCTCTCCAAGGAACACATTCTGCATACTTCCTCCTTGCAACACGCCTTCTCAGGCACAGGGAGGGTGTTTGCCTCCAGATCCCAACATCAACACGTTCGAGAGTACCTCTGGGGGGTTTCAAACTTTAGAGAACTCCTCAAGTATCATATCTGATCAAACCGCTCCTCCCTTTAGGGAAAGGGCAAGGAAATGGCAGAGGATGTTAACGGTGGTGCGAACGTAAGAGGTCTTTGGCGACGACGAGGGAAAGGACTGAAGATGCCGCGGTGCGAATATTTAGGGAATAAAGGGGATTTAGAAAGCAGTTTGTGGAGGTCTGGTACTAGAAGGGATTTCACGTGGATTCCGTGTCCGGGTTAAAGATATAGAACCATAGAGACACGCAACGGATTTAGTGGTCAAGTCATTCGTGGGTACCCTTTCTTAGACAGCGGATTTATTGATAGCAATTATTTATAGCTACAAATTCGTAGTGTATCCAGAGTAAAATTTGAGTTAAAAAATGCGAGAGAAAACTTTTGGAACTGTATGAAGAAATCCAGCTAAACAATATTGAGCTCTAATTAAAGTCAATAAATTAAAAGTTTTATTCATCATTCTTTCGATTAAATAATTTCTGTAACATTTCTAATATTATACAACTTAAATGATTTTTATATTAGCATTATAGATTATAGTATAGCATACATTATATAATACCTTGTTTCCATATAATTCTAACATGTTTTATAGCCAAAACATTTATTTCCATGAAAACGTTAACTTGCTTTCAGCTATTTTCTTAATATCCTAAAGATAAATATACCGCTCACACTAATAAAAAATTTCAATATTTTTATTATGATTCACAGAAAATCGGTAATATTATTTATCTATGAGCTTCCTTAGTTCTGAGTCGAAAAATTTCATCAACTACTCGTTTAGATTCATTGTAGTTTCATTATCAACAACTTTCACTGAACATTTTCAAATTTAACGGTCATCAAATAAATAATTATGTATGAGTGAAGAATTCATTGAATTTCACTCCATCGTCGGTGAATTATTTTCTTCCGTAACTTTGGAAAAGCTGCAACTTCACATCATTTCACAATCCACCTTGTCCTAATCAATCTATGCTTCTCGATGTACGATCAATGTGGAAATCAAAAGAATTACGAACTAAAAGGTGGAATCTTACAAGTAATCTCTAAAGCCATGAGCTGCAAATTTCTCTTATTTAGCGAGTAATCAATGGATAAAACGATCCATCCACGATGAAAGCAATTTGAGTTGTAGTCGAACGAGACTCGTAACTCTTTACGAATCCAAAGACAAAAGTGAGGAAATCGACGGTAAACTTCCTCCGCGAGGGATTACACCGCGATACCTTTTCACGTGTGTTACAGCTGATACACATAACGGTGGAGTGAAAGTGCAAAAAGAGAAAGGAGAGATATAAGGACCCGCGAAATGCAAAGAGCACTCAGGCAAAAGGGAAGTGATGCGGAAGAGAGGTTGGTTGGGTGAGAGATATAAGAGATGAGTTAAAGGCAGGGAGGATATATGGAGGTTAAGGGATCTGGGTAATCCTTGTAATTGCTCATGCGGCAACGAATCCCACCTCACTCGCCTTCCCGAGGCCCACCGCAAGGAGGAGGGGCTGAGCCCTTTTAAACCATCCTATCTCTCTCTCTCTCCCTTCTGTAAACCTTCCCTCCATCCATTTCTCTTTTCCTTCCTTCGATTCTCTATATCCTTCTCTTCCATCCTCATCCTTGCTTCCTCCGATCTTCCCTGTTCCATAAGCAATACGATTAGGTAACTTAGGTGGTCCTAAAGATTTCACCGCCATCTCTTGCATCCGAAAGAGAAAAACGCGAACGAAAAAATTGATAGCGGCGTTTGGGAAGGATAGGAGTTTTCTGGGCGGAGACAGTCTCCTTCCTTAGGGACCAATAGGAAAGAATCAAAGAAAGAAGCGGAGTTTAAGGCTTTTGCCAATGCGTCGGTCGCCTATCTCGCAAGGGAAAAGATGGGAAGAAGGGGATGTCTTCTTTCCCTCCCCTACGTCCTCCCCATTTGCTCCTTTACCCAGAAGGAGCGGAGGTGTATTGATCAGCGGCCTGTGGGGGTATTCGAGGGAGATGAAAGGAGTTGGGGGGAGGGAGAGAACGTACAAAAATGAGGCGAAGAGAAGACTAGAGAGAAAGAGTGGTACGGAGAAAAGATCGCCGTGGAAGTTGCTCTTGTTCTGTAAGATACTTTCAGCCGTCTTTCGGCGCTAACTATTCCAGAAAGACAAGAGGTTCCCTCCCCTAACTCTCCTGTCCTGATGGAACTTACGGCTGTGTCGTTTTAAAGCGATTCCAACCGTTTTGAATTGCAATCAGCTGAGGGCGGTTAGGGCTGAATACATTTCCATTTCACTGCGTTTGAAATATTGCTAATTTTGAGACCCGAATGACTGCAACTCTAGAATAAACTAAAGGATGATATTTATGACGACTGATACTTGAGAGTTCAGGGGTGGCAGTGTTTGATCTTACCTAAATCAACATAAATGATGATTCCGATAATAAACGCCCTTCATTACTCATGCATCTGATGGCTCTTGAATCGGATATTATGGAAATTCAGAGATTCCTATATCAGAGATCAGCAAGACGTTATAATACTGGATGCAAGATATTCTTTGTTAGTCCTCCTACTCCTAGTTATTTTATTTGTCACTGTGCTGCTGCGATTTATTTTCTGGAGAATAGGCTCGATTTCTCTGTGTAATCTAACTTTTTCATTTTTCATTAATTCTAGATTATGGTTAGATATCATGTTGAGAATCTACTAATGCCAAATAGTTTCCGTACTATTCTCAACGCTAGAGACAAAAAAAGGTCTCGCAGCTGAATTTCTTATTAATTAAAATTACTTTCCAAAAATGCTCCAGGTATCCACTGATATCATTTCACGGCATGGAATAAGAAATACAATTAAATATACAAACGTTTGGGGAGAATCATGCGGAATTCGCCTTCAATCTGAATAATTTCATCTTAAAACGCAGCCGACTTCACTACCAATGGTTTCATAAACAACAAAATTATGAATTTGAAGCTAAACGTCTTTCAAATGTTGGTGCTCATTCATGTGATAACTTTAATGCTTACGTGTCTCTATACTTCCCATATCTGTGTATTGTAGGATGTTCATGGAGGAATAAGTGGCCTCATTGGGTAAAAAGTTACACGACTCAGAGTGGATTTTTGAGCGTTTTCGTTGGCAAAGAGACTGAAACGCGGCCCGTGTTCTCCCCTAGATATACACTATTAAGCGTGCTTACCACAGGCTATTCAACATTAAATAAAGGACAGTCAGGGGAAAAGTAATTACGGAGAGCCAAATATGAGAACGGCAACTGAACTGTAAGTGAAAGACGAGTAGGCAGAGAAGAAGAAAGACAACAGATAAAATAATACAGAAACGAAAGTTATAACGGAATTGGAGGTATTGGAAATGAATCGCAGCGAGGATACATGTGTGTTATGCTGATAATAAGAAACCAAAATTTAATTAATGCTAATAATAAATTTAACGAAGGCGTATTAGCGAGGCAAAAATCGGAAGCTTTTACCTTTATAAGATTGTATTGCTTACACGCCCGCAAGTAAATCGAACGAGAGCTCACGTATGAAATACCAATATAAATAATGTGTATTGGAACGTCAGGTAAATCAAAGTGAAATGACTGAACCTTCGTTGCCAAAGAGATGCCTTTGAGTGAAATTAAAGGCACAATATCACTCACAGGCAATTCAAAGTTCGGAAAATCAACATTAATATCATATTATTATTACAAATGGAATCTTTACGACTACAAAGCGAATTCCCCGTATCTAAAATTCATGGCGTGTATGGAATTGGCAACAAAATATTTATTCGAAATATCTAGGAATGTATGAGTGAAGGGGAATGAAAAAAGAGCATGATCGCCGGAATTAAAGTCTCATAAAATGTTCGTAATTCCTTTACAACGGATATACTTCTGTCGGAGATTTGGGTTTACATCAACAACTGAAAGCATTTCAATGAAACTGGTAGCACAAATTTCATGAATTTACACATTCTATCGGGTGATAAAAATTTCGCAGGATGTTAATTGAGATAAATCAATGATATGGTCTTGATTTTGGGGTAGAACTCCATCAGGGAAATTATTCACACAAACATTTAACATTGACCCCTTACCTTTCACCAAAAGTTGTATTTTCTGGGGGAATACGTAACATTTCCCTTTTCTTAGAAGAGGTCACCAGAATGGCAATAAAATTAGGAGTTTTAAGGACAAAAAACAATGATACCACGCAGAAGAGCAATTAACGAATAATAGAAGTCAAGGCTTAGAAATACTGATAACGAATTAACGAGAAAAGAAGTAAAGTAGTAAAACAGAAATGATTTTCAATCATTTGTTCTATGCTAGTTAAATGGAAAATTAGATCTTTTTAATAGTTAGACGTATTTAAGGAAAGCAAATCTTCGTCAAAGAACAATCAATTCATCTATCTACTTTTATTTCAAGATTCTAAGCCCAAAGTTAAAAATCATATAATATTTTTCAAGTACTTTGGTGATATATTTCATTTGATACGGAATTTCTCGTAAAACATCCAATTCATGCAACACTTTTCTGATATCCATGACTTATATTTTCTATTCTTTCCCGTGAACATCTTTTGTAAACAAAATCGAATTAATTCAAGCAAAGTCGATAACATAAGGATAAAATAATGAACTTACTGTAAATAGATTGATTGGATTGAAATTATATTAGTAAACATTCAATGTATTCAGAAAAAAAATTTTCCTGATTTTCGGCAACAGTAGCACTTTTAATACAGGACAGTACTACTTTTTAATACAGATACAGAATCAATGAAATATTGGGTGAGGATATTTCAAAATCTTATACGGAAATATTACTCTTTTCAATAGTCTTAGATTCTCGAAAGACAGCCAAGTTGCTCATTTAGTGTTAGCACGTGGTAAGCAAAGAAAGTGGAAAATCATCACGAACTTCAACTTTGCGACCTTTAATAATAATAAGATAATACCTTTATCCTTTTTATATTATATCATGTCTGTTCATTAGCAGCTCATTATAGCAGAAATTATATCCAGTACGGTCCAGAAAAAGCTTATTATTTTGATAAAATACCAATGATTGATATGTAGTAGTAGTATTACTGTGAAAAGTGCTTCGACAGCTGAGGTCATTTTGCACGTGAACTCCTACTGGGAATCGAACCCGGGACCGCTTTCATTGAAGTCGAACGTGTTGCCCACATGGCTATGTGCTAAAGGTAACTTTTTAACAAAAAGTCGCAAGTAAAGCAAGCAGTAAGCTGACGGATAAGGCCACAGATTTAGTAATAAATTCTGTATGACTTGCTATAAGAATGTCTATGCGTTTGATCTTAATGTATTTGTATTCCATACAGCACAGTAAACAATTTTATTGATACAGCGGTAGAACAAAAAGCACTGTTCTGTGGTTTTGTATAAATAAATTTCTATTCCTTTCCACTGAAGTTGCAGTACAGCTGCGCAACGATAAAAAGCTGTTATTTTCTCTTTGTCCTTGGAAAATACGGAGTAGTAAAACGATCGATAGGAAATATACAGCCAACCGTTAAAATTTAGGGAAAGTAACCCTCTCAGAATTGAATTAATAACATTTTTAGATCTCATTTAGGATAATTTGAACAAACTATTTCCAATTCTGGAGTGGAGGTATCAGGAAAATATATTAATGGTGAATTTAAGCCATTACATCTGATGTTGCTACATGGCCTCAGTAGCTACTGATTTGAGGAGGAACCTGCCGATACAAAAGTTACTACTTGCCATTTGAAAAATTAGAATCTCTCAATTTTCCTTCTTAATGAATGTTATTGAATTTACGATCAAAATTAGGTCAAACACCGCAGAGTTAGCAAGAAGCCATCGGAGAATATATCTACTCCTACTATAGATGAGCCAAGAACTATTCCGCCGAAGAAAATAATAAGAGAAGCTAAAATAGACATTGATCTGTAGATAAAAACCTAGAGAAAAAAGAATTATTTGAATTAGTGAATAATCCGAGCAAAAGGACGCATTTCCTCGAAGATAGGGAAGGGCATGGCAAGTAGATAGGAAAGATTTCCCTCCGCCTCGTGGAAATAGAGAAGAGGTGGGAAAGAGAATCCACCTCCTCACAACCGAAACCTTCCCCTCCCCCTAAACCTCATCCCCCGCAGAGTTTCCCTCCTTGATGCCATGGCTTGGGCGACTGCGGAGGACCGACCCGGCCGATGTTTACCCAGAGCGCGGACCCACGGGCAAGTGACGGCTTTCCGGAAACGGGGAAGAAGTAGAGGTTGTGGAAGACGATCGAAATGGTTGGGATGCTGAGAATCAGCGGACGTAAACAAGCAAAGAATCGCTGGGAAAGAAACACCCCGAGATCAAACGGAGCACTACATCCTAATGCTTCTTCCTCCGCGTCTTCAGAAGACAAGTACTATCTGCAAGAATAATTCGCGCTCAAACGATTTGTATGCAAGCTGGTGAGCTACCTGACCGTTAAATGGAGAGAGGAAAGGGGCGGGAAGAAGAGGGGGAGAAAGGACTTCAGCCGGTCCGTCCTCCGGAGTGTTGACTCTGCGCTCCAATATTGCAGCCGCGTTGCCCGAGGGAGGTGTACCATGAGGGGTGGAGGAAAAATGGGTGGAAAGAGGAGTAGGGCGTGAAGACGGAGTGGGGATCGGCAACGGGAGGAGGAAAAAGGGATGCCGCGGAGAAGAAAGAACGAAATGAGAGAGGGGATGAAAGGAGAGATGAAACGAATGAAAAAGGAGCGTTTGGATAGGTAGAGTGGTGGAGGGAAAGGGAGAGAAAGCGTGTTTGCAGGGAATTGCAAATCGAGGATAGCGACAGTCTGTTCCGTACTTTTTTCGGAATACTGAAGAATCAGAGATGGAGAGAAAGTGTCACAGAAGGGTAGAGAAAAGTAGAGAGGGAGCTGAAAGATGAAAGAACCGAAACGCTGAGCAACGAAACACGGGTTGACGAGATTCGAACAAGTTGTTCGCTGAGAGTTACCTTGTTAATATTATTCCTTATTATTTCCAAGGTAACTCTCCTCGAACAATTTGATACGAATCACCTTCTGATTTTCAATTAAATAACTCAAATCTTTCTTATGGTAAATAAAATCCCTAATTAAATTTTTAAAAACACTTTTCGAAAGTAAATAAGTTATATTATAATGAAAATGTTGAAAGAATTTCCTATGGTGAAATAGTACACTATATGCCGTAACTGCATTATGACAATAACTTTGACAAAAACTTGAGAATATTACCAAATGATTCCTTTAATGTATTCTAACTTGAGGAAAAAGACAATTTCGAATTATGATAAACAATGTAAATAATTCTAAAATGCTATCATTTTTTCATTCAAATCGCGGTTTGGAGAATGTTTACTTATCTACAACCAAAACTATAACTTACAGTTAAATGCTGATTTTCTCCTATGGTTAAAACTAACGCCATTTACATCATCAGTTGACGGTGGTGGGTTATATTTAGACAGTAAAGAAAAGATGCAAAAAGAAGTCATTTTCATGTATTTTGCTGGGTATTTAGGAGAATTGATCTAAAGTTGACGATGCATTCTTACTAATTTACTATGAAAATATTTTTAAAGCGTTATAATCTATATTAAAAGCCTCTAGAATAGTGCAAAAGTTAACAGTTACATAAAAAATCATGATACGTATCGTAAAGGGTTTTTTTACTCGTGAGTAGTGAGTGAATTAACAAGTTAAGCCCAACTATTACAGCAATGCCATATTTGTGAATATATAATGACACACATATCATCCGAAACCAAAAATTGCCATCGGTATTACGTTGCACGTGACGATAATACGTAGACCGACAGATAAAATACATTAGTCTGCGAAGGTAAAATGAGTATGAATAGAAACATTGCACTTATGGTGCACAAATCCGTATAGAAAAGATTTTGTATAATATGGTTTACACTCTTAGGTTAATAATTAACTTTTGATTAATTATATTAATATCATACATTAACTACTCCTTTGAGCGACTCTCCGAGAGCTATGATTTGAACGAAGGGTGATAAGTGAATCGACATCTACAAACATCACTCATGGTGTTAACATGGGAAACATATATTATACGCAACGGTCCCTCCATGCTTCAGATACAGAAGACGTGTGGAGGGGAGTAGACGTCGAAATGTGCCAAATGAAAGAATGATGGATCGAGCGATACTATGGAAACAAGTAGCAGTAGGAGATTGTGGGCATGTTTGCATGTTGTCATTATGTTTGCTCAATTCTTCTGTTAATGCATTTTCGCATCATGATGTAAGATAAAATCTGCTGTGTTTCTTAAGTTGACGATCTAAGCCTACTTCAGCGAGAGAAGAGGCAACTATCACACACCTTTTCTCCTTCTCTTTTTTAGGGAGAATGTTCCATCAATCAACAAATTAGATAGAAGTTACTAGGAAAGAAACTTCGATCGATGTGTCAGAGATATATTTACAATATTAAATCCAAGTCTAACCAAAAATGTAACTGAGGTTGATCCTAATATGAATCCATTACAGATTAAAAGTTTAAAAATAAAGCATATGTTTGTCAAATATGAATTTTAAGGTTATTGGGCAAAAATAAACAGGAATTTTAAGAATATGACACTATATACCTAAAAATGTAAAATAATTATATCTTAATCCTGTATTAAATGTAAGCATGACTAATAACCAAGGCTTCTAAACTTTGAATACAAATTTAGATGATGATGATAACTTATGTTACGTGTGAACCGTACGTTAGTAAAAATATTATGTAAAAGATGAGAATTTTTCAACGGCTCGTCTTCTCTGTCATTTCCTTTTAATGGAATTCATATCGGGAGTAACATTCGGTGCGATTGCAATTACTTTACTCTAGAAACATTACAGCATTCTAACTTCTCATTCCGCGGAAAATAATTATAGAGAGAACTTATATATAGAAAGGGTAAAAAAATCGATTTCTTAAATCTTTATCCAGTTACTCGGTTTAGGGGATATATGCGCAAATTCTGAAAGTTCGAGAACTAATACTGCTAAAGTCATGCTAAAAATCCCATTTCTCTCACTTATTTAAATATGTTCCTCTATTTAGGCCTACTAATTTTACCGCAATTCAAGTAAGCTCTCCAGATCTTCGGGTAAAATGCGCCAATGTGAAGAAGAAATAAGTCACGCAGCTATTATATAAAATTGAAAAGAAACGACTAATTTTGGCTTTTTAATCATTATATTCATTAATAAATGAAGTTTAAATATTCATTAAAAAAGAATGAGGTCCTATTGGGAGATTTCCTGGGTGTATTGTGATCATGATGTACTGGGTGTACTGTGACCAGTAACCCGTACTGAGCCGCCGAACAAATGAGCGATGACTAGAATAGAACCATTTGAAGGGAAACCATCTTAAATCAGAATGTAAATGGAAAGAGTTATACAAGAAAGTGACACGGGAAAAAATAAATGACATGATGAATGATGACACGGTGAGGATTGGCTAAAAAGATGGAATATTTAAATTAGCATTTTTAAATACGCCATACTAAGTATATTAATATGTAAAGATGGGGTAGATGATTTTGAGGCGAAATCGTAAGTGAAAATTGATGATAAATATTTAAATTTCCTTAATGTGTAAAATAAGGGGGAAAGTATGTAACATTATATTTAATGAGGATTGCACACATTTTATTTATGGCAAGTAGACATTTAACGTTTCAGAATAAAAATAAATATTGATGCAAAGATTTTTCTAAATGAAAACGGGTTGTAAACAACAAAGTTGAATAATGTAAACGGAGGGAAGTCCTGGATGAAATTGCTGCCTATTCTTTCCTCACTGACTCAGAATGCAGTGGAATTAGCACAGGTGAGTGCAACGTAATGACCCAATGAATAATAGTTTTCCTAACGTTCAAAGAGTTTAGACCAAATTAAATGCCATTATACATCATAACTCATCCATCAGCAGCTTTTACAGTATCGCAGGCATGAATCAGTATGAGACAGAAGTACAAGAAAGGTACCACTTTCTACACTCTCTGCCAAAAGAAATATGAAGATATTCTATTCTTCAGTATGAATATGGTAGGAGCTAAAATGGAATGTATAAAAAGACAAATGGATGTTTCTGAAACAAAAGATGTTAGGATGGATCGAAAAGTTCGATGTTTAGGGGAGCGTTGTGAATGAAATAGTACTTGCTATGAAATAAACTAGCAAAAACGCAATGAACGTACACATAGCATGTACAAAAATAGATTCTCATGTTTCATATGGTAAGAATTTATTAACTAATGTTAGTCATCACAAGTCTAATTATCATCTATATGATTCCTATGTATTACCCGTGTAATTTTTCAGACAATTTACTTAAAACGTGGGAAGAATGTGATTACTAGCAAAGATACAATCTGTTTTCCATTAAAAGAAGAGGAAAATTCCTATTATGAATTTTACTGAACATCTTGATAGATACTTGATTAGATTCAAACTAAAAAAACTAAAATTTGGAGAACGCAATATTAAATTACTCAAAATTGGAAAAAAAGCAATATCAACCCTGAAAATGCTAAGAAATCACACGTAATTTATCACATTACATAGCTAATTTATTCCTCACTTATGCAATAATTTCAATAAAGAGAGATGAATCGAAATATTACATAGTATCCCTTCTCCTCGAATTTAACTCGAAAGACCGACTAAAATCGGCTCGTAATGGTCAGAGATATCAAATAGTTGTTAAATTTAAATATTCCGGAAAAAAGAGAAGTGGGAGAGACTGCGGGAGAATCGAGGGAAAAAGAATCATGGGTTTGATCTCTCAGTTTGTCCGAAATTGGGGTCAACTTGTAATGGACATTGCTTGGTCCGATATGAGAGGGTAACGTGGGTGGGGAAAGGGCAAAGGGTTGAGGAAGGGGAGGGACCTCCGGTTCACAGGTTAATGATGTGCGCGGTGTATCTCGGTGGAATACGGATGACGGCTCTGACCGACGCTAATCGCGCATTAATGATTCTTCCCCGGTGACCCCAACCGGACCGGAACAGTGGGCACCCACGCGTAAATGCCAAAACTCCCTCGACAAGGTCCGATTGGTCATCTCTCTCTCTCTCCTCTTTCTCTCCCTTGCAGTCATGTCTCCGTTTCGATGTCCGTCCATCGATCATCCGTGATTTACGTGCGCCACGTGGAAGAAATGTCAATTTCAGTGACCGCGAACGCAGCCGACGGCTAAAACGTTTCAATATGCGCTCCAGCTGAAGAAGAAAGGGAAGTAGGAAAGAGAACTGCGATTTCGTTTATTTTAAGCGTTTAGCAGCTAATTTTCTTATACGTACTGCTGCGTTCGACGAGGATAACTGGCGAAGTTGGTTAAGTGAAAATATAGTGCCTTTTTCCATAGTTTTAAAAGTGTATAAAACGTAATATTAATTTTTGAAAAGTTTTGAAGATGCATTTATGAGCAAGAAAAAAGTTTTGGAGATTAAGCATGAGAGCAATGCGAAGTTAAAGAAAATAGTAAGAAATTTATTTTTCGATTTTCTAGCGTCGCATACTTCACTATATTTTTTTTCTGTGTAGCACTACTTTCAAATTCATAAAAAAGTAAATTTATTCGCTCGACCAATAATTTAATTAACATATTAAATTATTTCAGATGTTTCGTCTTAACCTATAATTATTAATTTAAGCTATAATCTTAACCTATAATTATTATAATTTAATTAAATTATTGTTCTTTATTATATGAAAAATTGACATTTCCCTGCCTATATTTAGCAATGATTAGCAATCGATTCAAGTAACTTCTCACTAATCGTGCATTATTTGCCTAATGAATGAGAGAAAAGAAATTGGAACTCGGCTGTTTATGAATAGGAGGTTCGAAAGACCAAATATGCCGATGAGCATCAGGTCAATTCTCCGAATGGCGAAAAGAAACCGCGAGTTACCGGACTTCTGGGAATCACTCAATGCGCATTTGGCGACACAGCCACCGAAATTCACATTGGGCGGTTCCAAGAAGGACGCTCATCGCCATATTCAGCGTTCGGAGAGTTTCGAAATTCTTATCTATTGAATGATATTTTAATAAAATAATCTTTTAATAAAAATTTAATATAATCTTTTAATAAAAACAGGTATTAGTTTATACCTTTGAAGATTTGGTCTGAGACATTTATATTAAGGATGTATTCAAAAACTTACTCCAGATTTGTAAGAATTTAAAAGATCAATTTTTCAATCAACCCCTGCCTCACTTGAGCACTTTGACTTAAACTTTTAAACGCTGATACATCAGCGGCACAAAACATAAATATTGTCGAGAAGATATTCCAATGATAAAATATTAATCTTTTCATTTATTATATCGCTTTTATCATATTGAATCATATATTTCATCAATCATGCCACTATATTTTAAGTGGTAAGTCCGATCACTCATTTAGAATCTAAAATAGTAATTTAATTAAAAATATAGGAAGGGGTGCTTTTCCGTAATTGATAACAATCTATATTTCAAAGGTTGTATGTAAAGAAGTGCCTGGGCTGCGGAGAGAGGGTGAGTAAGGACGAGTTGGTGATGCGAACTTTGGACAGCGTGTTTCATGTGCGGTGCTTCGTGTGTGTGGTATGCGGAGGGCGGCTACAGAAGGGTGACCAGTTCGTCGTCAAGCAAGGTCAGCTTTTCTGTCGCCCGGACTACGAAAAGGAAGTCGAAATGCTCCAGGGGTACGCCCAAGGTATTCTTCCAAATAGAGAAAAACATGAACGCATTCCGCCCGGAATTGAAACGAGGGTGGGATATGCCCCTATAAAAGAATTATGGTGAGATGAAATGCCGTCATCGTAAAAGTGTTTGTATCCTACGCTTCTCCTTTTAATGGTATATTTACGTATCTTTCGTCACTCAGGTCAAAAGAAAATACTACGCGACAAAACATTTATTGAAAATATAGGTTTTGAAAGGAGGAATGATGGATGTTAATGTTTTAAAGTTATTTCCACCTTTTTAAAGTAATTTATCCTGAAGGGATAAATTACGTGGAAATCATTGAAGCATTAAATGCAATCTTGTCATATAACCTAACAAAACTCACTTATAACCAGTTAAATTCGATATAGGTTATCGTGGATAAGAATCCACTACATTTTTAGATAATGAGAGAAAATCTTGCTTTTTTCATGATACCGAAAATTATTAATTCATATATTTAGTATAAAGTTTAAATCCTATGATGTGATGAACTAAACGGGAAAAATCTAAAGAGGTATGGATATATTTCAAGAATTTCCTTTTGTAAGCAAATATACAGATATAATATCACATTATACCTTATAAACTCATGGAAAAGAATATATTTGCTCATTATTTTACCAAAATATACATTCATTTATATAAATATTAATTCACACATCTCTCCATATAATTTTAAGTTTGTTTATCTGTCGGAAAATATATATAAAATTTTATTTTATCAATGCGTGAAAATTACAATACAAAACCATCATTGCCATTAGCAGCAGTATCTAACTTATTTGGCAGAAATTTACTAATAACCATTTGTCTTTGTCAAATAATATATTTATAAAGGGAAAATTAGATATTTTTATTGCTTCGCCTTAGAATCTACCTTTGATTTAAGGATGAAAAATTATGTTCCACTTGAAATATCACAATAAAAAATTCCTATCCATAAAAAATCATAATACGGATAATCCTTGCGTTTTTAATGAAAGCATTCATACTTATAGAATTTCAAATAATTATGTGTTAATTTACATAATTATAATGTATCGCTTCAGGAGATTTCACGTGTGAAGACGGAATACTGACTGCAGGAGGGGGAATCGGAGGCGGAGGTCCTGGCAGTGGGCCAAGAGGGTGTATGGGAAATGCAGGGGGAGGAGGAGGAGGTCCTGGAGGTCTTGGACAGGACGGTCGTCGAGGACCTAAACGACCACGCACTATTCTCACGACACAACAGAGGAGAGCATTCAAGGCATCATTCGAGCTGAGTCCGAAGCCTTGTCGGAAGGTTAGAGAAGCACTCGCCAAGGAGACCGGTCTAAGTGTCAGAATAGTGCAGGTTAGTAAAAATTATAATTTCTCATATCATATTCATGTAAGATTTGCCATGAAATATCCTTTTAATGACTTCTTTATATCATCTACAGAGTTCAAATAAGTACTGTTCCGTAATTTAGTGAAGAATTCCTCGGTTGTTACTAAATTGCTACGTAAGAACTCATATAGAAAAGTTTAAAAAAACACTGTTTTGTATGAAAATTGATATGTATATATATGTATGAAGTGATTCCATTCTCTGCCGTTAATTTTCATTTTATTAAATCCGTTTCTAATTGAGTTCTAATTCCGCAGACTCCATCTATTTTTACCATAATTTTATAAGCATTGAAATCAATGTAATCGGTTGCTGCGAAGGTTTCCGCGGTGCTGGTTACATGGGTACTGCAAGTTCTTTCGGGCTTCACCGCGATGCGTTGTCTTCATCTCGACGACAGTTTCGCCAGCTGTCCTGCAGGCGTCTTCAGGTCGACACTTCGACCTGAAGCCCGAAAGAACTTGCAGAACCAATGTAATAGGTTGCTTGGTGTCGATTTTAAATACTCAAGAAATGATACTAGCATTATTCCTGTTATCGAGATAGAATTCATTAAAAGTTTTTGAATAAGCTATAACTTTAATTCGATGCGTTTCCTCAAATAGCAAAACCTACCTTTGCCGGGAGTTGGTTTGATTTGCGCTCTTATAGGTCTAATCTACACTTTCATAAGCACACTTTATCAATGATATTCATACATATTAATAAATGAATTTGTTAAAGAAATAAATTCCTATCGATCTAATTCACTTTCAATATAATTACGAAGAAGCAAAACAAAAGAAAAGGAAGCTTCGAAATGCATTTGAATATTTGCTTTCATCCATAGTGATCGAAAGTGCTTTGAAATGTTTGCATGGGAAAAACCGCACATCCTCTTTCGATTGCATATTCCTCCGTTGGGCACCGCATAATTCCATCCAACATACATCCCATGCAACCCCCGCAAACGATCCCTTCCCTTTTGCGGCCGCTCCTGATACCTATACATACAATCGATGAGCTGCCATTCTCGGCGGCACCCATCTCCTCCAGCATCCGATATCCCCTCGTAGCTAACCTCAAGCGTTCATAGCGCGGCCTGTTACGTTTGCCCCTGCCAGGTATTTGGATGGCACGTTTTCATGGCTTTGAATAGGTTAACTCGGAAACGAGGACGCCTTCATAAGAGATTCCATTCCGGCGAAAAAATCCATAGGAGCGCGGAAATTTATTTTCGGCGACTCGGAAATATTTTTTTGGACTAAAGATTCTTATTCATCCGATACTGAATTAAAAATGATGGCTATGAACAAATATAAAAAACTTGATCCAACTTTGAAATATTGATGTTATCTGAAACAAAGCATTCATCGACATAAAAGCTGCCTTCGTTATTTTCGGCGACTCATTCGGAGGTTTTAGAATATTTAAAATCAGATATTTTCCGCTATCCATAATTGGTTTATGAGATGTAAATATTATCCTTGCAATATTTAAATATAATTTGAATTTTTTTCGTCATAAGATTCGATTAATATTTTCATTCGAGGAGGTTCATATTGCCATTCCTCCTTCAAATAAATAATTGAGTTATTCTTAAGTTTCCCAACAAATGTATGTACCAAGAATCCTAAATGTAAGCTTGTTTATATCACCAAGTAGAAACTTGTATTTTCAGGAATAATCTCCCAGTAAAATTGCTTACGTCATATTTTATTCCAAGGAACCTCTCTACAGAGAAGTAGACGTAAACATAATTTATTCCACTTAACTAAAAACAGTTCAGAAAGATAACAATATTCCTTCCAAAAATGATATATTTATAAATCTAAAAATATAAATCAGAAATGAATATTGAAAATGTTTAAAAAATAAATGTATAGAAAACAATAAGTCTGTCTCTAAATACTCGTAAATTCTACAAGCCGCATTCCGGAGCGCATACAAATATTTGACAAACTGTGCTATGAAATTAATAATGTAATATGGATGTAATATGGATATGGATTTTAGCGTTGTGAAACAAGGAAAAATATTCATTACCGTAAATGGCAGTGATTTACTTCCGGCAATGAAATCAACCGTGTGAATTCTTTTCATGTGTGTGTGATTCTTAATTTCATCAAAATAAAATCCGGTCGTCGCACAGTGGGCTAGAATCGAAAAAAGCTGGCCAAGAGGCCAAAAATGGTTTTTTTGAGTGCGGGTTTTGAAACTTCGCATATGTATTAAGAAAAGATTGAATTTTATGTTCCCGTTTGTCGTTTTTCGATATCTTTATGCGTTAAAAAGATACATGGCGTCAAACTTGAACCATTTTCACAGAAATGGACAGTCGCGAATTTTTCGGATAAACATTCAAGTTTGCGTTTTTATGGAGGGTTTAAATAGATACTTTTGGAAGAAACAACGATGCAATGATCTACAACAATTCTTTATCTTTTGACTGGCTGCTATCACCGCGTACAAAAATGAGTTTATGCTCATTTAAAGCAACAAAATGGCGGACAGCTTTTTCGGACAATTTTCGAGATAAAGTAAGGCATATAAATAGGAAAACGGCCCTAATGCATCGAGTCTCTTATACCACGTCATAGTCAGAAGTGTCTAGATGTGGAATCCGAAGAAACTGTTTCAATTCAGGTGCTACTTTGGGAGTTAAGTCGATTTTTCGTAAGCGCGGCGCGTTCCGACTCACCACCGTGGGATCCCAGAATGCAGTTTCACTGTCCTTTTGGTGATACGAAGTCTAACGATTGGTCTCTTTCATGTTAAATTCTGGTTAATTATCCTTAAAACATATGTGAAGACAGTTTTAGAGAGGAATTAGATACCTCTACTTTACACAACGGACGTGGAATTAAGGAAAGTTTAACATTCAGGTAAAATGCGTCTCATTTTAAGTAAAATAATTAAACCAAATGTTGATGCGAATTTAAATTCCACGTATATTACCTCTATGACAAAAATATCTATTTACAACATATATATTTATGCTAATTAATATATATCGTTTCTTTATTGCAGCTTTAGTCTTATTCGTCAGAAGATGAATCGTCCGAATCCTCATCATTAATAATTTCACCCTCTTGGTCGTCGATGATGAGGAGATTTCTCAATTCTTTCGCAATTATCTATTGTTTCTTGTATTTGAATACTGCAGAGATGGAAATTTTTGGATCTGATGTAAGCAGAAGTCTTTTAAAGAGATCCTCGTTTGTGGCAACTCTCGAGTGTTTTCTCGTAAATCTTTCACGAAACCTCCTAATATCTTTGTTTCTTGCCTCCATAACCTTTTCCGAGAGTTCTCTTAACGGAAGAACTGAATTGTTTGTAATTTGTGTTCCATGAACAACTACCTTATGTAATGTCGGAGGCATGTAGTACCATGGATACAAACTTAAATATAGAGAGGCAGCATCCCAGCAGTAGTTTCCGAATGCCTCATCATTAAGGGGTAAACAACTCGAAAGTGCCTTCAGTATACTTCCGATTTTTTTTTATTAGTTTGTCGTCAATTCCTAGGAAATAAATTGTATTGAGTTATTTTGATTATCAAAACAAACTCTGAAACCAACAGAAATCATTACCGCGATTTATTTTACGGTGTTCTATTAAATTTACTCTAACATTTTTCCGAGTTTTATGTAATTTAGATGCTAATATCGGTTATTTTTATAACCCTGCCCCTGCCACACGCCGAAAGGCGGCTTGCAGGGTACATATGTAGATGTAGATTATATTATTATACCTGTTACTTGTGCTGCTAAAGTTGGACTCTCAAAGAACCTCCGAGCAGTATTACCATCATTTGTGGTTCCTGTTCCTGCCTTTGGCGTATCGACTATCAAGCCCATTTTTTGCCGAAATTCATTTTGTAGGTATAATTTTCTCTCTTGCAATTGAACTCTTTGCCTACCATGGGCCTGTAGTGTTGAAGTATTGAATGAGGTTTCTTCATTGCTTTCCGAATGCATGTAACTATCAATAACTTTATTCACTCACCTGCCGCTGCCTAAAATCAAGTCTGTATGACAAATAGAAAAGACATTCAAAATACCTGAATTAGCAATAAAGAGTCGATATTCCAAAAGAGAATTTCTCCGGGTCCACTTTCCGTTTCCTCATATCCCCTATGTCATTCATTTCAGGTATTCTTGCCGCATAGATGCAACATCTCAATATCGAGTTATCTGTTAGTGCATTGCACAACTTAAGTATTTATCTTGCATTTAAGTCAAATTTTCCTCAATAAAGTGCCAAAAAGTAGATTACTCTCACATTTCCATCTACCATTTTAAGCAACATAGGAAAGTTGATTTCACAATATCCAATCGTAACCTTCGTCAATTTTAATATCCGTTTTTTCAAATAAGTTTGCAGTTCCTTCGCAACTGTTTTCGTTTCCTTCTTCCATTGAAGGCAGATTGGCCGACAGAATCTCGTTGAACGACGAAAAATACTGCACAGAAAAAAGAAAAAACTTTCGGTCTTCATAGATGGACTAAAACTGAACTACAAAAATATTTTTTCTTTTCCTAAGAATCCAAAAGACACGTGCGGAATAACCCTAGCCAATGAGCGGATACGCAAGAGTGTTTGCGTAGCGCGGGAGTGCCATAAACCGTACTTAACTCCAAACCCGTGCCGCAAGGGTCGGTAAAAATTTCCAGATGTGAAGATTTCTCAAAGTAAATTCTGCCAACCATCTTTTCCACCAACATTGGGGGTGAAAACTTCTCTATAAGTATTTTTACGGTTAAAATTAAAATGCAGACGCATTTTACCTGAATGTTAAACTTTCCTTAATTCCACGTCCGTTGTGTAAAGTAGAGGTATCTAATTCCTCTCTAAAACTGTCTTCACATATGTTTTAAGGATAATTAACCAGAATTTAACATGAAAGAGACCAATCGTTAGACTTCGTATCACCAAAAGGACAGTGAAACTGCATTCTGGGATCCCACGGTGGTGAGTCGGAACGCGCCGCGCTTACGAAAAATCGACTTAACTCCCAAAGTAGCACCTGAATTGAAACAGTTTCTTCGGATTCCACATCTAGACACTTCTGACTATGACGTGGTATAAGAGACTCGATGCATTAGGGCCGTTTTCCTATTTATATGCCTTACTTTATCTCGAAAATTGTCCGAAAAAGCTGTCCGCCATTTTGTTGCTTTAAATGAGCATAAACTCATTTTTGTACGCGGTGATAGCAGCCAGTCAAAAGATAAAGAATTGTTGTAGATCATTGCATCGTTGTTTCTTCCAAAAGTATCTATTTAAACCCTCCATAAAAACGCAAACTTGAATGTTTATCCGAAAAATTCGCGACTGTCCATTTCTGTGAAAATGGTTCAAGTTTGACGCCATGTATCTTTTTAACGCATAAAGATATCGAAAAACGACAAACGGGAACATAAAATTCAATCTTTTCTTAATACATATGCGAAGTTTCAAAACCCGCACTCAAAAAAACCATTTTTGGCCTCTTGGCCAGCTTTTTTCGATTCTAGCCCACTGTGCGTCGTCGTTTCATTGGACTTCCTGTATCAGAAATGAATTTAATGTCAAAGGTTAATTCTTACGATAGAAATAAACGATTAATTACTTCACAAACGTGAGGGCCTTAGGTAATTATGTATAAAGAAAGAGAATAACTTCATAATGAAAACGATATTAAAATTCAAATTATTTACGATTCGTAACCAAAATTTATAAAAATATCTTTACGAGTTTTCAATGCAAAGTCCTTATAATTTCCTTCAGTATATTGTAAATCGGTAAACTTGCAATAAAAAAACTCGATACCCTCATAAATTCATTATTTTAGAAATGGTTTCGAAAACTTTATTGCGGGTTTGTATCTCTGCTTTAAGTTCAGATAGTTAATTTAATTGTAGATCATTCCAATTAAACATTTGAAAAATATAATAGTTGATATTATATTTAAGGAATGTAAGTAAGCAATGCATAAAATAATACAATGATTTGAACAGTAAAATCGTAGAATGAATGTTGTGATTTTAATGCCTTCTAAAATACATATGAATTGATAATAACTTATAATATTACATATTTTACTTGGGTAAAAAGGCTGGAGCATACAATATCCATGCCTTTATTTTGCTTGATCCCTCCATGTCCTTACGTTGATGTGTAACATTTCCAAAATTTTAATAAAATGAGAATGCATTAAAACAAGGAATCGATATATACAGGTATTTGAAAACATTAATCGACGTATCGCATCGTTTCCCTTCGCGCCCTCTCAAACAAGAACCCTTCCCGCGGAAGCATTTTAAACTCCTGCTAGACTTCTATATTCGACAGCCTCGCGATACTATCTCGCTCTCATCGGCCAAGCAACTTAGGTAAGCTTTTTCCAGTGTCGGCAAGGAAAGGCAGACCCTACGTACATCGTACGCCCCGCCCACCAGCTGAGAAGACCTCGGCGAATATCGTGGGGAATGGTGCGAGCGGAGTGAGAAAGAGCGGGGGCGGAAAGGGGAGCGGGAGAGATTCCCACACCTCCTGGACCAATCGTGGAAGGGATCGCGCGATCCTACAGAGCCCCTCACCCACCATCGCTTCTATGCGTCATTCAAACCCACGGGGGGCGGGAGTGAGGGGATTAAAGGGGTGACGGGGATGGGGGAGGAAAGGTTGACGGCCTAGGAAGAAGAAAAAGAAAAAGTGTAAAGATCGAAGATGGTGCGGAGTAAGACGAAAGTAGGAGAGGAATTTGGCCAAGAAATTGGGCTATTCATTCGGCTGGAGAAAACAAAATATGGAATTAATTATGAGTCCTTTAAAGATATCGTTTTCGATTAATTTTGTTAACCGAGGAGAGCTTTTAATGTTAAACACTGTTCTTCTTGAAGTGAATTTTCCGTGAGTTATACAATGTCATATCTTTTCATTCAATCAGCTGGATTTAATACTAATTGTATGTAGACAATACAGTACAATGTCGTCAATCTTATAAATTATTAATTAATTTGAATCTTCTCAAGATGACATTGAAATTTATATGTTTTATCAAAGAAAATCAGTCCCAAACTTACCCATTGCTTATTTAAAATGTGCGTCTTCTACTTACTGTTCTTAGAAGTTGTAGGCGAAGATGAAGACCATGGTTGACCTATTTCACTGAAAGCGAATACATTCTCCCAAGAATAGCTAAAACTTGACAAGAAGTAATCGTTCGACTAGTATTTTTCAAAAAAATCATCTATCATGAGAAATTTTCGCAAATCAAAACTTAAAGGTGTCCTTGTTTATCTCAAACGCATCTCGAAAATAAAATAATTTAATCAGTTACATAAGAATTCTTTTTTCTCATATCGCTTATACTTTTGTTTATATCATTAAAATGTAGGTGTAATGTCGTTTCTCCGAATTCACTCGTACTTCCAAGCATTCGAACGAACTTCGACCATTTCCACCATTTCGATCATCGACCATTCCGGAAAGGAAGCACACTGATCTATATCCAGTAAGTGGAAGCAACGCTGGCTTTGAATGCCCCTAAAGAGAAGAAAAGACTAGGAATGGGAATGAGATGGAGATAGAAGGGGATGAAGGAATGTAATCCCCTCGCTACCTAAATCCCCTCCCCCAACGGCGTGGGGCTGCGTAAGCCTTCAACATGCATTCGTCTGTCTGCGGCCAAACCTGTTTGCGGGTCGCGTCCGGAATGTCGGGGGTGTGTCGGGATGGCCCTGAGGGGTCAGAAGTGGTGTAGAGTTAGCAAAAGGGGAGGAAAGGGTTGAAAGGTCGCAGAAAGGCGGTACTGGCCTCTCTCGTGTTTTGCTTGCTGCCTTTCACGGAAAAAAGCAGCGCAAGGTGGGTTGAGGGAGACGTTGATGAAGGAAATATTCCGTTTATTTTTGCTCGAGGGAATTTATCTATTTTCCATGAGAAATGTAACGCCTTCAATGAGATAACATTTGTTTTCAATAGGGGCGTAAGAGTGACCGTTCGACAACATCGAACACATTTTTCTTTTCTCTTTTTCCGCGTAGTATCAAACTTCTCCTGAAAAAGCAGAACATTATTCTCTTTAAACAACTTTAGTTTGAAATAGGATTTTTTCTATTCTCTACTTAATTATTTTTGGTCGCTAGAGGAATGATAAATTTCCATTTCTGAAGTATTCAAATGACGCTGTAATTTTGAGCGGTACTTATTGTGGGAAAAATAAATGAAAAAGCCCTGGCGGCGTCAAAATTATTGTCTTGGTTTTTTACTGATAAGAAACATCTACTCTAGTTATCTGTGTTAGCCTTGTAATTTCAAAAACTCGATGTATATAAGCGAAATTATTTAACTAGATGAATTTTATCATCGTTTATACAAATCAAAGTGATTCTTTTGTTTTATAAGATTTTGTCTTTCAAATATTAATGCTTTCAGTTTTTAATTCGATGCTTCTCAGGATAGTAGAACTTCAAGTCCCAAAGTTTGAAGTATCTAAATCAGAATATTTTATCGATGGGCTCAAAATGAATAGTTTTCACGAGCCCTATTTTAAGCACCGTAATTTTTAGCACGAAAAAATCGAACTTTCCTAAAATTATGAGTGAATAAATGATATAATTATGTACTCATCAGATAGCATTTAAATTTAGGACATGGCATAAATTTAGATGGAAATATTCAAAACGGTTCTCTTCTTCGACTAAAACTTCCCACAACTGTTAGATTTTTCCCTATTCCATTGCACTTCGCTCCATTTCTTTACTCGCAAAATTCCACAATTTATTCTACGTACTTTAACAGAATGTGACTAAAAATTGCAGAAAAATTTCCAAAAATATTGCAATGAGAAGAAAATCCGCTACAGCAATCTCGGAATCTCCCTACCATTCGGTGCAGCGATAGAACCTATGAAGACAGAAATTTCTTTAAATCTTTCTTTTCGACTTTTTCTCGGTGGCCGCGGTTCGCAGTAAAAATAAATCAGGGGGTAGAGGGAGGGAGGAAAACCCTCGCACGCAAATGAGAAAGAAAATGAGAGATCAAACGCAAAAAAAAAACACAAAAGCCAGGAGGGAGGCAGAGATAAAGTGTAAAAGATAGCGTATACGGCGGTGGAATAAAAAGAGAAGGGAAGAATAAAAAATCAAGAGACGGAGAGATAGCGGAGGGAATACGGAGAGAGAGAGAAGGTTCGGACATGAATTCACGCACACAATGTCCATGCGGTGTGGGTGTCCCTGTTTTATTGACTGCGTCGGACAGGAAGAGAATGTGTGTGCGGCATGCGCTTGGAACCGACGACGGTTCGAGAGAATGAGAGAGAGAGAGAAAGGGATACCAAGGAAAATAGGGAGGGAGATAAGGGAATTGGCGATGAGGGACAGAAAGAGACGAGCGGAGTTCCCGAGAATATGGTAGGGATGAAAAAGAATAGTATATGTGTGAGAGTGCGTGTGTGTATGAAAGAGAGAAAAAGCTGCGTCGATAGAGAACGGGAAAAGCAGGATGAAAATAAGTAGAGGAAGGAAGAGGAAAAATATAACAGAAGGAAAGAGGAACTAAAGAGGTAGGAGGAAACAGGAAAAGACGGAGTAGAGGGGTTACCAAGATAGGGTAGGAGATGATGGTCGAGTATGCTAGGAGGAAGATGTAAACATTGAAACTTAAATGAGAAAATGAGGATGGTCTACGACTCTTGCGCATTCAACAATTAATAATTCTGCGCAATAGAATGTCTAACATGTCAAAACAGAAAGTTCACTCAAGAACTCATGGCTTCTAGAAGCAAAAAAATCTCCTTAATTTAATATTATGCTGAAAAAACAACATAGTCTACATATCTCATGGTTTTAAGGTAGTGTTTTAAAAGTTCTTCGCCACCTAAAATCATTTCCCAAATAGGCTCCTACTGGGAATCGAACTCGAGACCGCATTCACGTGCGGTCCCAATTGGATATTCGGAAACCCAGTCTCATAAACGACTTTCCCATCCCATGTAGATTCGACCAAAATTTTCCGTTCACTTTTATTGAAGTGTTTAATGCTTAAGGAATACAAGGATAAATGATCTTACAGTCCATACGTTACAATATTATCGGCAGTATCCTTTGGGTTAAATTATAAATACCTCTCGCGATATTTAACTTTCCTTTCTTTACAATAAGCTCCCAACCCGATATGAAACATTTCCGTTTTTAAATATAACTTGCTTAAAAATGTTTGAATATTCTCAGCATTAAAATACAGCAGCAAATTAAATGAAACACTTGATGAGATAAGTATGTATTATAGCAGATAAACTCAAGTGAAAATTGAAATGCTTAAGTGATGAAAGCGTTAGCAGTGATTTCGCTCAGATTTTTCCTCGACTTGTTTACCTGCGCGAACCCTTGACTCTTCCTAAATTATCTCTAAACGACACAATCAGAGTCAATTATGAAGAAAGATTAAATGGTACGAGCAAATGAAAAACTGGAGACAAAGAAGAACCTAATAAAACGAGGTTTGAAAGTATAATATACGAAAGAAATCGAACGGAGGGTTGAAAAAAGAGGAGCACAGAAAAAGAAATAAAGGTAATGGAAGGGTGATATAAAATGAGTATCGTAGAGGGGGAAGGGGCAAATGGAGGAGACCATGACGCCAGCCACACGTGTTTAGGTTTCCCTGTAAACCTCCGACCCAATCCCTCCCCAACAGTTCAAAACCACCGCTTTGCCCACTCCATTCGCTAACCGCTTCCTCCTTCCACAGCAATCCTAATTCTCCGTCTCTTTTTTAAGCATTCCCCTTAGTATCATCTCTTTATTTCCCTCATTCTCACTCGCACCCGCACACTAGCATTGCGATCAACCTCTTATTTCCACCCCAATCCGTTGAAAAACACCAAACGACCGTTACATTTAATAGAGGAGGATCGTCCAAATCTCGTCTCTCCTTCCGCTTTCACCCCAACTTTTTTTCTTTCTCCGCAGTGCTTTCTCCCGCTCATTTGATTTTTTGAAAGGATCTATCTGTAACCTCAAGTCCATCTGCGGGTTAATTTTACTACTTTTACAAAGTTTTCAGTTCTTCACCTCTAAAATCTCATCATTTGCTCTTTTTGTAAAGCTTTACGAAAAATATGTGATTTCTTTTGTATGCTTTGCATATTTTCGAATTCTCATCTTATATTATTTCGTAAATATACGAAGTCATTGCGCGAAATAATACGCAGATACAATACCATTTCCCCCTATTTCTTGTCGATGAAGGAAAAGATATGTAATTGAGAGTAAATTAAAAGCGGTAAGTATGCCAAAGGAATATTGTTTTAATATCTAAAATAGCTAAATCATAATCCCCATTTAAGTTTTCAGTCTTTAAATACCACCAATCAGAGCTATCAATTTAAAAATTTGATTTTAATACCCAGTCCAAAATTCTAGACGGACCTTCGCTATCATCCTAAAAATTCATAAATAGTAGCATTATCATTAACTAAGAGATGAGAAGAGAAAAGCTATATAAAGGATCTATTAGATCACTTCAATGATGTATGAATCAATTTTTACAAACGTACGGCTAAATACGGAAGATTGAATGTTACGGGCTATTAAATCAATTTTGAAGTCGATTATCTGGAATGGTATGCATTCGATTTCCATATCGTGTACGTTGAAATTATTTCCCCACTCTATTACGTCTTTCCAAAATTTGGTTCAAGATCTCATATACAGAGCGTTAATCGCCAAATGAGAGAGAGAAAGATGGAGAAACAAACTCCCGACCGCCCATTTACCGCCACATCCTCCATGTCCTCCCTATTTATAATTCCATCTCACGAACGCGGAGATGCTCTCCCTACACCTTGCCTCATTCCCTCTCCATCTTTCTCTCTTTTACCACTCCGCAACCGAATTCAAAACTCCCACGTTCTCTACAGCTTTCCATAACACCTCCGCCCCCACTTCCTCCTCAGCCATCTCTACGCTTTTCTCATCCCTGCATTCCCACCCACATATCTCGCCCTCCCTAAAGAGCAAGCGATATAATTAAGGGAGCGACCATTAAAACCGAGTTCTGAGGGAAATCCCCCAACCAGCATCCGGAAATATCACACTTTAAAGTACAACCGAGAATCCTCGTTATGAACTTGTTCTCTGTAGTCTCCTCGCACACATATGCAGAGGTTCTTCTGCAATCTTTCTCCCTTTTAAGGCGTCTTCAATGAGAAGACGAAAGGTCTTTCTCTATTAAACTGTTTTCGTACTTTGTTCTCGTCCCCACCTCGTCTTTCACCCTTAAAGCCGCGGCTTGCTCCTTCGGAAACCCTCTTAATGCCCCATCTCCGGTTCACAGCTGAAATGGAGATAGGTGAGGGTACAAATGAAGATTTTTCTCTTTGTCAAATTATGGCTCCGCGTAATTTTAAGATCGTCTGAGTGAATGGAGACCCATAAAGGTACACTCCTGTCCTTAATTGGCAGGTTTAATGAGAGGAAATGAACCTTCTGAAGCTTGCTTAATCGAGGGAGAAGCTTTGTATGGGCTGGCGCAAAATACTTCGAGAAAGGAAGATGGAAAACTTCCGAAAACAGAAAAGCTGAGTGTATCCTCAGGGTTAATTGAAATAAAACTTAAGCTAAATACGAAATTAGTTCTTAAAATAACTACTATCCATTGGAATTTTTTACAGATGTGACTCGTTTTCTTTTTTCAGGTTTGGTTCCAAAATCAGAGGGCAAAAATGAAGAAAATACAAAAGAAAGCGAGGCAGGATGGGAAATCAAAAGAAAGTGACACGGACGACAAAAGTCTGAAAACAAAAATGAAAGAGGAAGAAAATAGTAAGTTAATTTAAAATAAGGGATTAAATTTTGTCCAAATGAATAATTAACCAGTCTACAGAAATGTGTTTAATTTCTTATAATGATTATAGTACCTAGTTCTTGATGAATAACTGAAATACTTTGATAAAAAATTGACGCCCATGAGATGATATTTTCTGCTAGAATATGAATGACTTGCAAATAATTTACCTGACATACATATTGGAAATAAGTATCCTATTAACAGAGTATAACATGATCAGCCTGGTAGTTTAGCGGTTAGAAACCTGTCCGAAAAGAAAGATCTGGGTTCGAGTCTCGGTCATATAGATGTGTTTCGCTTCTGTTTCTCATTGAATACATATTACTGACGAGATATACACTATTAATTCAGTCTGTGATATAAGCAATAATTCAAGAGACTACGCAAGCCGAAGCTCTTAATTTTATCCATCATCTAGTAATAAAACAATAATAATCAATGTTATCAAAAACCAATTGCTTTTATGCGTTGCAAAAATATTTTCCTGAAGCTTATTATCTTGAAATTGAATGGTATATTACAGTGATATTATATCATATTTCGAATTTTAAAATTATAAAAAATAAGAGAGAGCGAATGAGCGAATTGCATAATTAGCGAGACATAATCAACGAATGACCTACTTCTCAGTGTATTTCATAAGTTTATCTGAAACGTCCGATTCCTACACGAGGTATACATATTTATTTACGTACATTTAATTAAAATATGAATATTGAATGGCATGAATAAATAATATAAACAATTTGGAAACTTATAAAATATTATTAGTAATTGAAATTTGGTAAATAATTCAATGATTTTCCTTATTTATCTACATTTAGTTCAAATTATCAAAAAGATATGACCCTAGAAATGTGACGGTATTATAATAAATCTGAGATACATTATTTTATCAAATCCAACGAATTGATATTAAACTCAAAACTGAATAATACTGACATAAATTGACTATTGAAAGATTTAAGATCACTTGCTGTGAATAAAGGACTTCTATATCATCAGGAAAAAAATAACATGAATTTATGAGAACATCATTAATTTCCGTGATCAAAGAAGCTCGAGGATGAACACTGTATTCATTAAATGTTTACATATATCCTGAGACACAGTCTTTGATAAAACACGCACCAGAACTTATCTCGTCGTAACTTTGGCTTCCTGCGAAACCACTCATCGTCGCTGGAGGAGACCGTTAATCCCTGACTGGGCAAGTCATAAACCGTGGGGATCCTATTTCTCATATAGAATTTCCCTGGACGTTTCATATCGCTATTGTTTTGTCCAATCCTCTGCGGCCATATATTGAATCTGCAGTTTCCTATTAAAAGCGGTTTGGCTTGTCTTGACTGCACAATCCCTCTGCTTCCTCCCTTAATGTTCTCCTCCGAACTGATCCCACCAGCGAAAACGGCATCTTCTTTCATCACTTGGAGAAAGGAAAGGTTGGCCGATGTATTTAATGGTTCTGCGTGTGGGACACAGTAGTACGTGGGCGAAGGGAAGGATAGATCGTAAAAATTTCTCCCGTGATTTCTCTAAGGTTATGAATTCTTTCATCACGCTAGGCAAAAATTGACAGAAAAACGTTGTTTTATTCTGCTCCCAGACAAAATGAACACATTTGTTATCAACGGAAGTGTTTCTATAGGTATCCCGAAATAATAATATAGTATATCTTTAATAGTAACAGTATATCTTTATCGCTCAATGGATCTCCAAACTCTCCAAAATTGATTTTGTATTCCTAAATACCAGTTTTACATTAAGAAGATTTATCATAATATTACCCTCTCTTCTATCCGTTCTCATTAACTTCGTTTGGGTGGATATAATACCTTAGTAATAATAAAAATAATACTATAATCCATCAAAATTAATGCTCAATCTTGAATTTCATCTATCTTGAATTTCACCTGCGAGAATTCTGTCGTTAATTTCACAAACAATAAGTGAGGTATTCCTTTTCTTGTTTTTTGAAGATTTCAATTATTATTAAAATATCCTGTAACATAAAAATTTCTCTATGTAATTATAAAAGACTGAAACATTTGCTTCATTTCATCAATGTCAACAACTTTTGATACCCTCTAGGCGAACTTCTGATGTTTCTTAAATACTAATATTGAACCATGATAATGTTAAGAAAATCCATGCGGTAATAAATCAATTTCATGAATGAAACTTTGAGTTTGAAGAGAGAAACTCATAAAAAATTGACAAATAAATATTATGATATTTCATCAAATCGCTTGAAATATTTTATTTGTAATAAACGATTGCAGGAAACGAGTGAGCATTCAAATTAAAAAATCATCCTTAAGTATCTGCATAATTTTCCCTCAAAAACAAAAGAAACAAATTACTATTTGATAAAAAGAACGTTTCCAACAATCTATTATCCTAAATTGATTTCGACATTGTTATTTCGTACATTTACAATCTCCTCTAACAGAAAGGTCTATGAATACCACTTTGAAAACGATTCCATAGCTCTAGTGGAAGCTACACCGCTTTCCCCAGCAGCTTATCATGAAATATGCGAAAAGACAAAAAACCGCAGATCGTTTCATCATTTATTTTCATCATTTTCCCTCCAACCCCTCCTTCAGGTCCGCAAACAACATCATTCCTCAACAACGACAGCAGCGACACGGAGGGCGGAGGGAGCGGGAGTATCCTGACGGCAGCGTCAGTGGTGGTGGCGGGGGGACCGGGAAGAGCGGAGGCCGCAGCCGCCTTCGCCGCGGAGCTCAGGGAGGCCGTGGGTGAAATGGCGGGGAGAGGAATTGCCTCCCAAGGCAATGGAGGACCAACATCGCAGCCTCCTTTACCCACTCCCGGAGGAATACCCCTCCCAGGCCACCCTCTCCAGCACCACCACCCACTCCATATACACCCTCACCTGCATCCCAACCATCACCATTTTCTCCCGCTGAAGGAAGAGATGGACGCCGATGGACATCCTCCGCCATTCTTCAAGCCCACACCTCCCACCACGGCCGCCTCAACGCCATCGTCACAAGAATTCGAAGCAGGTATAAATTTAACCCTAGAAGGATATCTAGGTTTTGAAATGCCACTGAATTTGTCTTATAATATGAAGTGAGAAATAAGTAACTAAAATGATTATGAAATATAATATTGGCTACATAATTTAACAACAACAACATGGATCTAAAAAAACAACCTATTGAGACCATATGAAGATTGCGAATGATATTTAGTGTTGAAACAGCAAGTCTCAATTACACAAGTTGTAGTTGAGTGCAAAGAACTTCTCCAATAACAACAATAATTCAATCTACTGATGTACCACTCATCTAACGAAACTTCGTTAAATCCGATTTTACGAAGTTCGACATAAAACATACAAGACTACACAGATTTCAAGTCTTTTAATTCCATCTTTCCATCCATATTAATCATCCATTTTCTTTATCATTCGTTCTTATAACATCGACAAATGAGAGAACTCTCGCAATATCCATCAATCTTAAAAAGAAAATTCCCAGTAGGCTTGTTTCGATTTGTTAAGGTACTTGGGGATTCTCCGTGCTTACTCCTGTATTTTTGAGAGAATATTCTTTTATGTATACACATAAGAGATTCTAGTTTGAGGAAAGGGGAAGAAGAGAACAAAAAATGGGATTTTGCAGAGATTGAGGGCTGCACCGGAGACTCTGATCCACAGTCATTCAAGAATACAACACTCCCGACCACGCAACCATCTACGACGACAACATATGACTCCGTCTCACCCCAAAGTCCTAAAATTTCGCCCTCTAACCCCTCCCATCTCCACATAACAAACGACCGTGTGCGTACCCATATGCTAGCGACTCCTCACATGCTTCTCCCTCACACGATACCCAGAGTATCACATTCATCTTCCCCTTCTCCTCCTGAGCCCCTTACTCGCTCAGATACCTTCCTTTTCCCTCCATACCCACCATCATTCAACAGGGAGAGTCACTTTGTGCTAGCATGCCAACCTTGGTGTTTAGACATCCTGATTTAAAAGAATAATTTACATCCACGTTTCTGCGGCAAAGGCATCCTTCGATTATCAGAAGATCAATTTACCTCCAATACCTCCACACTTACTTAATGAATATTTTCCAATTTTGTAAGTGCTTCAAATAGATGATAACAGAATTAGCGTTTTGTGAATGGTGCTTACAAAGAACAGCGTTAACAACGGCATGCTGGAGGTACCTCAACAGTTGATACTACTAATATAATGAAAAATGAATTTTACACACACAAAGGCGAATATTCGTTGGTAAACTAACCTTTATCATTACGAATGAAAGTTCAATTTTATAATGTTTATGAATATCTATTCAAAGAAAAAATATATAGCAACAGTGTGCCATCCAATACCATCCACAAATAACTCGGAAAATGCCAACCGGTAAACTCTATATTTAAAAAGTCCACGAAACAAAAACACTCAATTTTGATAGGTTTAAGAGAATGTCTTAAAATATTTTCTCCGATATATATTCCTTCAAGATCATTATCCTCTATGACTCAGATGAAACCATAAACTTTAACTCTCTGAGATCTTTTTCTGCATCACCTAGTGTTTTACTAAATAAATTTTACCTTTTCCTCTATTACAGTCACAGAAAGAAATATTGACTCTCCTAGAGCTAAATCTAATTGTGAGAATCAGAACTTAAAAATCTCTTCCTAGAAAATTTCCTTCGAAGTGATTCTCCTCTAAGATATTCAGTACTTCTTTGTCCTTCCCTCCGCCTTCTCCTCTGTTTAACCTACCGCCCCCTCATTCTTTATTTGCTGCCATTTAAGTCCTGCCCCTAACTCCCCTGTAAACCTCCTCCCTCCCATTTTCTTAGCCCACGCATCCTCCCTGTGTGCACAGCGGACCCTAGAATCCCATCCCCCCTCGGCTTATATCTCCACACTTTTCTCTCTCGCTAACGTGGCAACAGGGGTGCTGGAGGGAGTTGAATCTTTCCCGGGCTTTATTCGTTATTATCCTCCTCCAATTCTTCCCCAACGAAAGGATGAGCCCATCCATTCCTCCTTCTTTTTACCCCCTACTTTACTCCTCCATCATCTCCTCGAGAAATAAGAACCATAAAAGATCGATTCTGGGGGAAAAGAAAGAGGGGTGACAGTAAGCTGTGGAGGATTTCGTTTTATGTCGGTGTAGGTATATAGCTGAGATGGTTAAAAATGGGATAAGGGTATCATTAATCGGATAGAAGGTACATCGGATATTAGCCAAGTAGAAAAGAAGGTACTTTTTGGATTAGTATAAAATGACATTTTGCCGAATGAAATTCTAAAATTTTACAGCTCTTCCTTTGAGCATATTGTGAAATAGACTAACACGTTTCTGGAGGGTATTACAACGATAATAATGAAATCATAGATGAAATCACTTCCAAGTATTACTTACTTAATTTCAGCGAAAGGATATACAGAAGGTTTGTGTTTTAGCTGCAATGAAAATAGAAGAGACTACTAGAGTAGTTTAAAATAAAAGTAACTTAAGAGACTAAAACCAAAGAATTCGCTACATTGGTGTGGATATTGGAAAATTTCCGCCAAAGTTTGGTTTGGCTGGAAATTCTAAAGGTTATGATTGGATAAAACTCGGAAACTTTTCATGGAAAAAGTCATTAAGAAATTTTAATCAACTATATTTATATAAATATAGTCGTTTAAACTTTTTATAAATCAATTTAAATGAATAAGTAGAAATGAATGAAGCAGTACACTAGAGCGAATCAAAGAAGTAAGCAAACGAGCCTTCACGGACACAATTTACTCCATAGCCTCATGAACTGATACACTTTACCATACACCAACACTCAATAGTCCTCAACATAGTTACCATAATAGTAAGGTCCAAGATACTGGGGAATGTCTAAGAATGTACAACCGAAAGTGCTACAACAAATCACGAGTGGCTTTGGCTGTACTTGGACGAGCATTACCCAGAAGCAATGGATCTCGACCATCCTCCATACCGTCTGAATCTCGTATCCAGTGATTTCTATCTTTTCTAACTATTTAATAAGCAAGTTGAAAGAATTTAGAATAGTAGACAATTTGGAAATTTAGATTTCCGTCCAGGCGTGGCTACACGATCTCAACCACGTATCCTTAAATGGCATCGTTGCTTTGATCTACCAATGGATAAAATATTTGCAAGCAAGCTGGTAATATTCAGAAGTAATGAATACTGTTGCCTTTATAAGTTCATGAAGCTGCAAAATAAATTTTGGCCGTGAGAGCTCTCCCTGTTATTGTTATGTTACACCTGCCCTCGTAAAATATAATAATAATTTTACTTGCCACATAAACGAAAATCTTCAAATAAGGGACTAAAGGCGTGTTTATATGAGTTAAGTTTACACTGCGATATTGATAGACGCAATTCTAAAACTGTATAATGTATTGGTGTATTAAAACGTGTGGCACATGGCCAATGAACAAGAATGCCAATGAAATTGAAACTCTCCAGGATATGTATGTACAAAAAGAAAGTGAGACAAATATTACAAAATCTTCATCCTCAAGAAAATAACAACTCTATAATTTAATTATTATAAACAATTAATTAAAAACTCTAGAGATGAGGTTTCGTGCTTATTGGTGGTTTTCCGGATAAGTATTCCCGAACCACGAAATAAATAAGGGTACATCGCCCAACGGAATTTCCGCAAGTGCCTCAGAATTCCAGAAAGGAAGATATTTCCATTCCGAGAACGTAAACCTGCGAACAAAAGAGCAAAAGTAAGACCTCCTAGGGAAAGGCATAGAAAAAAGGAGCGATGGAATCTGTAAGGGGGAGGCTGGAAGAGGAGGGGAAAAATTACCGAGAAACTTTAGCCTGTGTCGACGTCCGGCACATTTCGCCTCGGCAAATCGCTTCCCAAGTCTACGCCGAGCGATCCAATGGAGAATCAATGAGACGGCTAAAGAGAGACAAATGGCTATAGAAAAGAAGACGATGAACGGAGCCACATATAGAGGAGGGAGGCGTGCGTGGGCTGAGACGGGGAGGCAACTTCTTTTTTATTTAAGGAGGGTGCAAGAAAATAGCCGCCGTTAAAAAAAGTCTTAGAATGGCAATCTTCCATTCTCTCAAACGATATAATAGGAAACGGAAGAAGATGAAAGGTTTTGAAGAGGCATCATTTAAGTCGAAAGTGGTGCCACCAAAATTCTGCCGTTTCCTCTCGCTCTGTTCGCGTCTTCCTCTTTCCCATAGCGATTCTTCGTTTGATGATATTCAATCTCCCCCATCTCCTTTTTCCTTCAGTTTTCGGAGTGGGAATGTTTTCTCCAATTTCCCGGAGTGGGGTGATTGTGAAAAAAGGGGCGGATAGAGGCTGGATTCAAATATCTCAATCGGGATGAAAGGCTGTTAAAAGGTCCTCTTCCCTCCCTCCCAAACTCTACGCCCCATATCGCTCTCCCTCTAACTGTAAGGAGAAAGCGGATATTGCAAAATGAAAATTCCTTCAAACGTTCCGATGTTTCAGAAGATTATTTTTTCGAGTTTCCGAGAGGGTCCTTTTTTTCAATCGCAAGCCCTGGCGCGAAGAGGGTGTGTCTTAAAACATCCGTTGTTTTTTATAAGAAGGCTTCCTTTTTCAGAAATTCTCTTCGTAGATGATAGAGGAATTTGGAAACCCTTACGTCATAAACGTGAAAATATTTTTCTCGAAATTAGCACAGTCGAGAAAATACTGCATGAAATCTGGGGAGTAAAGTAAGAGGAAGCAGAGGACGAAATTCTCTTCAAATTCTTAAATTTATTCACTTGTTAGCTATCACGATTCTTTCCCTACGTAAGTAGGTAAAATATTGTGTAAAAAGTCAAAAAGTTTGAAAATTTTCAGAGTTGGCATCGATGAACGATCGAAAGTAACAATAACTACAAGTGAGGTAACTATAGAAACTTGGTGAATGAAATGATATTAGCATAAACATTTCTAACAGTTAGTTTTCACATCTTTTAAGACTGACGAAGACGAATAGTTCAACGCTTAAATAAGATCGAGAGTTGATGCGCCCAGATCTTAGTAGTCGTGCTTCACGCTACGGTAACTGAACGCTGCCTATACTCAAGGATACATGCTAGATATCATTTTTCTGCTATTCTGTAATGCCATCAATGCAATGGACCACATGACAATCTTATATTTCTGTGTGCAAGGTTGAATAAATTTATATCTCCTTGTAAATTATTTAACTATCATTTTTGGCAGCGTTCTTTAACGTTACCAACAAAAATACAGCCCTTTCAAACAACCAATCATTCATTCAACCATCAAACTAATTATTTCTTTCCTTGAGTAGAAAGGAAATCTTTGAATTCTTCACTCGCAATGATCAGAAGATGAAAACGCTTGGACAAAAGAAACACGAAGTAAATGTAGCACAGATTTTCAGTATTTCAATGATATGACCAACCTCACCATAGACATACTTATATAGATCAACTGGAACACATACTAAGCGTTCCAGTTGAAATAAAGGCTCAATAACTAATTGCTATTCATCTCCTTCCTTGTGGATGGTTAGCTGGGCATGGTGACAAGATGGACACCACATTCATCGGATTCCCTTACTCCTCGTCACCACTGGAGCCACCGAACCACGTATTCGTCCACCAGCCTCCTTCGCTGAACCCCATCGACCGCCTCTACTCGATGCAGACGTCCTATTTCTGTGGCGAAGAAGGAGCGATGGCCGACCAGTGAACAGACCCCTTCTACTAAGAAGTTTCCAAACTATTGTTATTTTAACGAAGTGAATAAAGTTCCGGAACTTTGGAACGCAAGAAAACATGGGATCAGCCGAATTCTATGACAGACGTACAAAAGTCGCGAGTGAGCGATGTTTTTTGTGTTACTTGTGAATCATACCCGAATTAATGAAAGCGAGAGAGTAAGAGAGTAAAAACTATAATTTTGTAAAATGTCGCCGTTATTACGAGAAGTTATTCATTTCGTGCGTGAGTATGGTGGAGAATTATTGTGGATATGAAATATCTTCGTCATGCGAAGGAATACCGAAGGAAATTCGCTCACTCGAATGAACGGAAAGCCTGTGTGAAGTCGTTTGTACATAGAGAGTTCTTCGTAATATGCTTGTGTGTATATTTTATACTACTTGACATTAAGAAAAACCGAGTTCAATCAAGAGAAATCAGTAAGCCTTGCTCTATATATTGATTGGGAAAGCTGATTTCTTCGCTGAATTACGAGAACGAACCAAATAAACTTGTTCTTTGTTATGACAACCAAGGCGAAGGATTTTTGTACTCGTGTTCCTTTGCGCGCGAATCTGTTTTGTAGTTGTAAAAAGGGGCTAGCGATTTCTATGCCTCGACCAACGTATAAAGAGTTATATGCTTGAATAAAAAATACTTAATTATGGCTATGGAAAATATTTCTAAAGTGAAATATCATTGAATAATTAAATGAAAATAAACCAATCAAATTTAAAGCAGCAAACTCTGTGAGCTATGATATTAATTCAGGTTATATGAAATTCAGTAGCTAGTCCTTGAAGAAAACGTTCCTTTTTTATCTAGAAAAAAAGGGATTCTCAGAAAATGTTTCATTGGTATATAACATATGAAAGAGAGAATTGACTAACACTATCCCATTTAAAATGTGCCAAAACGTAAGGTAAATATAATTTTAATATTTCGTTGTCTCTATATTTTCTCTTTCGATAGATCACACCGCAAGATCAGTTTTTTAACTCACTTAACTTCATAATTATTACCAAAATTTCGATACGAAATATATAGTCCACAATTTCGTATTCTCCTCAACAAGTATACCTCTTTTATCTTAAAGTGAATTTTTCGCTAAGATTGGTTCCCTCGTATTCTCTAACCTTTTAAATCTCTCTTGCTAAATCTAATTTCGTACATTTTCCTTCCTACCATGGGCTAACAAAAAGCTGGAACAGAAGTACTAAAGAGAGAGAAAAAGACTAAGGAAAGTACCATTATACTGGAGAGCTAAGAAGGCCACGAGACAATAGATTACTGAAATACACAAAATAATATCATATCTAGATCCTTCTATTAAGTATTCTTTAAGCTATGACTAAGTACTTATTTTTCGCTTCATAGGGCACTAAGTTCTCAAACATCACCATCCTTTACTAAGTTTCTCCCGATGAGATAGATAAGACAGGTCGGAGAGAAAAATAACTTGAAAGGATCGAAAGTAAGATTAGCAACCTAAAGTTATAATACGGTTATTAATCTAAGTAGTAACATTCGAAAATCTACTGACAGATTATAGCGAATAAATGCTGTATCTATCTTAAAGTAAGAGATGAGTGCTATCCTCACTCTATTGAATTGAAAGAGAAGCCTATGGCGACCAAAAGTATGGCGGAAGAAGCTAGGGAGAAGATAAAAGGAGCTGCCCAGGGAAAAAAAGTGCGCCAAGAATATGGGTGGAGTCATCGAAGGGCGAGGGGATTGCAGGGGTCGGGTTGGAGGTTTGAAGATGGAGGGGAAAAATGGCGGGAGGTCTCGGAGCTTGAAAGATAAAAAGCGTATCCATGGAAGCAGCCTCACGAAGAGATGCTCTCTCCTTTAGAAGAGGGTGTTAAATTTGTAATACTTCAGAAAATAATGCCGAAAAACGACGATAGCGGCAGGAATCTGAAATTTTAGGCTCAGCTGAGGAAAACATTTTCGAGGCGATATCGCACAGATCAAATTTATTCGTAAAGTTGACGTTTTAAATTAAGTTTATAGTTTTACTTACTAAAATATATAAAGTACTCAGATTGAATTTCTATCCTTACAATAGAGTAATCCTCAGTTCAACCGCTGCAATAGCCGAGGCAAATATTTATAAAATCAAAAGATTATTATCTTAGCACGAAATTGTGTTTATTGGGCAGAAAATTCTCGTTCATCAATAACTGGATTACAGATAGTAAATCAATCATATGCTAATCATATCGAATCATATGTTGCAAATAAAACCCAAATATTTACTTGGGCTTCGACTAAAAATAGAGCAATATAGAAAAACTAAAACTTCCGATAAAATGCTCATTTAAACAGATCCTAAATACGCATAAAAAGTTATTTCCATCTTATTTGAGACATCGCGGAGCGAAAGTTCATATTATCATTATTTAAACAAATTTTGATGATAACCGAAAATAATAACATTATAATATTTAATATATTATTTAAATTAAGTAAGTTTAAATTGTTTTATTACATTTTCAAATTAATTAAATGAAAGAATTTCTTCTCAAATGACAGAGACTCCGATAGCACTATTTTTACAGCTGTTCGGGTCCGATTCTTAAAACGTATTCCAGAAATGTTAATTATAAAAGAGCGCCAATGGGTATGCTCGTGCATGCACCGGATTTATGACGATAAAATAAGAAAAAGATTCGAACAAAGAGAGAAGATTCTAAAAAGGAAGAAAGAGGGAGGCACAGGACTTTGCTCAGTAAAGGCGTAGGCATCTTCGGGGAGGGGGACGGACTGGTTTATGGGGTGGGGTTGGTAAGATCGAAGGTTGCTTCCTGCTGCGTCTTCTCAACATCTCTTCTCCCAACAAGACGCCGCTCCCCTTCCACTACTCGCTTCTCCCTCTCCAAATACGCTTTTCCCGCCTCCTCAATTCTCCCTCGCAAACTCTCTTTTTACCGACCTCCGTACTTCTTCTCCAGAGTACCGAGGGAAGGAGCACGGAGTTGAAGATCGTGGCGTTCGAAACATTTCTCGACATCCTCTTTTTTGCGCCTTTCAACTACTACTTCCTTGCGCAAAGGATGAAGATATTACGGGTCCGTAAAAAATTACTGTAAGAAAATTGTTTGCTTGAATCTTGGGTCAACAGGGAAGTAGAGTAGGAAAATTCTTTCGAAATTTACAGGTTAAATTCTTCCATTAAAGAGTATGATTTTCTTGTTCGTAAGGCCGAGCAGGACACGTGATATTTTAATTTCCAAATGTCTAAATTCGCTTTAGTTTGCACATAATTTCAATGTTTCCGATTCCGAGAGCGTATCAAAAATATTTTCGAAATTTGATGGATCAAGTTACTTTTGCCTGTCTGAAACCAGATTAATACTATACTTACTAATATAAGCCTGATAGGTTGAGAAGTAATAAATTTGGTGATCTCAAATAATAAGTAGTATTATTATGAAAAGTGCTTCGACAACTGAGGTCATTTCGGGGGGGAGGGCTCCCACCGGGAATCGAACTCGGGACCGCTTTCATTGAAGTCGTACGCGCTGCCCACACGGCTATCCGGGAGCCCTCTCAAACAATAAATTCATATATTTTTTAAAAGTCGGCCAGGCTACAGATAACAAATGAAATTTTCATTACGAGTAATGGAATCATCTACCATCATTTACTGGCTCCTATTCCTCAATGCGCAATCAAGAAACCCAGAGAGAAAAGAACCAAAACTGAAAATAAAGAATTGAAGGACAAGTCTGATGAGCCTAGACTCGAACCCGCAACTACTACTTCTCGGGTAGTTATACTCTGACTAACTGAACAAGGACGACGAAATTATCTCTCTTGCAACTTCTCAGTCTATGATAGGACACGATGTATTCCATCATAGTCGCAGGAATTAACATAAAATATCATTAAACTTTGAGGTACATGTATAAAAGCTTCTTAATCCTTAAAAGTAACTTATTTTGATTATGGTAGTAGTATCTTTCAATTCCTCCTTAAGTCTGAAAATAATTTCGAACTTTTCGTTCTCAGATTAGACGTAAGTGTCACGTCATTCACTAAAATTAATAATGATAATTGTTTCATTAGAACTCGAAAGACAGAGGCGACTCACATATTTTCATCCCATCGCGGGAATATATTTCTGACCTATTTTTTATAAATTCAGATCATATAAGTTAACATGACTCAAATTTTCTCGCATAAATTTTTGTAATTGCAAAATTTGCAATTTATGCAAAGTTCATCATCTACGTTTATACATGAAAGAAAACTCACTGGTTATTAAATTTCGATTTCATATTTTACATCTGGTTCATTATGTTCCATAATTTTTCGTAAGAAATAATTATGCGCAAGATAAAAATGGAAATGATCGAGCAAAATTTGCTATACGTACCAAAAAAAATTTCCATCGCTTAGCTTTTAAAATGGGTGCTAAAGTAGGATTCTCGCTGTATATCTTTACCCTAACCCAACACGCCTCACAGCCCTTGAGTTATTAACGACAAACAACCCTTCAAAGAACACGTCAGATAGCGTCAACCTGCAAATCACCCAGCCAAAAATCTTTCCGAACCAGCAACTCCCGGAACAGAACAAGAAAGTGAGCGCGAATCAAAACTCTGTTCGTTCTGGAAGAGTTTAAGGGAGAAGGGGAAAGAGAAGGAAGCAAATAAACTTGTAGGAAAGGTTTTACCCTGTAATGGAAAGGGGAGGCACCTCCCGTCGTCGAGTTTTCAACGGAAAGCTGAAGAGGAGAGCGGAAGGATATGACACGAGAAAGGTGTCATGAGAAGGAGAGCGAGAAAGAAGAAACGTACAAAGGTAAGGGAAGAATATAGATATACACAAAAGGAAGCTTTTCCAAGGATAGCGAGAGATGGCAATAGTCAAATGGCAGACGCATGCGGAGGTGTTGTGATAAAGTAAAAGGTAAGTCGCATATGGGGAAGGATAGAGAAATCTCTTTTTTTTCGCATTTCTCGAGCACATCAGTGCGACTCCCCACGTGTTGTTCGAATGTGTTAGAGTTTCCAGGAGGTTGGAAAGTAGAGGAGTCTTAGAAGATGTTCGCTACAGAGAGGAAGAGGGATAGAGAGGCTTTGGGGTGTGTCGTCTGGAAAGTGCGACGACATAGACAGGAGGGAGCGCGAAAGAAGAATTTAAGTCGGAAATGAGGAAAAGCAGACAGGAAATGGGAGAGGAAGAAGTACGAGGCGAAGCAAGAGTTGAAGAATTTGGCTCATCCAGATAAAGAAGGGGGAACGGGAAAGATCTGGGTGACTGAGTTTATGAAAGGGGTAAATACACAGGATGATAAATGTACGTGATATTCACAGGAGTAAAATTATAACTTCCACTGCAAAAGTGAAAGGTGAGTTTCAATAACTTAAGTCAGGACTACCAATACGAAAAAAGTTTACCAATGTGAGACGGCTCACATTTACGAATTCCTTTGTAAAAAAACTTTGCTAATTTTATTACAAGACTTCTTGTGCGAATGAAAAATATTTCATCTACTACGTCTACTTCATCAACATTTCCGATTCATGGGTTGAAGGAAGACCGAGAAGAGTTTATAGGCTGGGATTTTCGCTGGTAATATATCTAATCTTTATCAATGAAATATGAAGTTCACTTCACAGTAAGTGTTTCTAATTTCGCATCAGGTTTTGTTTCTTCAGAAATGAAGACTTTGACCCACATGTCTTGTATTACTATACTATTACATTACACTCGCCGCATTGATTTAGAAATAGTCCATATTAACCACTTATACATTCCGCACATCAGTTTTCATATCTGCAGGAGATAATATCCAAGAGCTCTCGATAAAATTATTTTTCGAACGGACTGCTATGTTCAACGAAGTTATTTCTTCGGAATGTTACAAAACACCCCGAGGTATATTTTACGGAAAGTTGTATAGACTCAGTTATCAATAGAAAACAACTTATTACAAAGATTATATTAACGATTTGTTTCATCTGCCAAAAAATATAATAATGAATTAATATAAATCTAATTGCAATGTAGTTTTTCATAATACATGAAGGTAATTAATAACTCGGAATTAAACTTAGAGGTATTCGTTGATGAGTGTGCGTCAATTATTAAATCTTTCAATGCAATGTTCAGATTATGTATTAAAATTTCAATTCTTAGATTATTTATAATAAAGAAATTTATTAAATAATTTAAGGATGTATATAGTATAATATAGAATCGAATTTATAAAAATATATTAGAATATTTATAATTTTTCAGAATTAAATTAGGGCAGTGTTAGTTTTCCTTTCTGTTTGTATGAAGTTAATTTTAATAAAAAATTACTGAAACTTCAAATATACAAGCCAAACATTCAAAGGTATTACGGCTGAAATGATTCTGCAAAACATACCGACAAATCTCATCCTTCACGTTGAGAAGCTTGCTTAATCGCTATTTCTTCCTTCAAAAAGTACTTAACGTGCCGTAATTTTCTCCGTCCCCACCCTTTCCGAATATCCCCCGAATAAGCATCTTCTCATCTCCGAGGCCTTTTACCCTGCTAACGTCTCCTTTCTCACCTCCACCTACATATCATCCCTCCCTTCACGGATCCGCGAAAAGCAACCACTGGCGCTGGCTCAAGGTGGAAAGGGGTAAACAAAAGAGCGTAGCAGGCGAACCGTAAACTCTTCCGCTTCAAGTAGGGAGCGTGTGGGGAAGGAGAAAACCCGACGTCTATCAGAGGGGGAGGTTGTTAAAGGGATGCCGCCATCCCTCTTCCACTCGCTAAGCAAAGGTAGAATCGTAAGGTCTCCGCCACGCCCAACAATTCCTCCCTCGCTAGCATGCTCCATCACCCGAGGAGCAAGGAAGTGTACGTTCGGAGCCTTTTCTTTCTTCGCTCCCCAATCTTTCCTTTTGCTTTCAGATCTTCTTTCTATCTAGACGCACAGGCGCGTGTTTTCCGCTCATTCTAATCGTTTTCCACCCGCTCAATCCATTCTGCATCTTCCCACCTCTTTTCAAAGCCAACCTTCGCATCGGGCCGCCCCATCGAACTGTCCTTATTCTTTGAAGGAATTTGAGTGTTTGGAATGGATCGCGGAAGGTTTGCACTCTGAGATAAGAGGGCGAAAGAGATGGATTAAACGGTTGTTTCTTGTATTTTTCATTTACCCTGCCATTATTCAAAGGTAGAAAACAATAGTTCACGAAAGTATGTAGAAACCATACGAAACAAGGACAACCGTTTTCTTATGACGATATTTTACTGAACAAAATACTCAAATGATACAGATGGAACTATCATTTTACTAATCACATCAAATCCATTTTGTATTTAAGCATTACTATACAGGTGATGAAAAGAAAATTATAGTGCAAATTTGAATAGAAAAACAAAACGCAAGTAATTTCTATCTGTATCCATGCGACACGATGATATGTCTGAGAAGACATTTATGCCACCAAAATTAAAAAGCTTCAATCTAACTATCCTACCTATTAACGAAAAGAATCCAAATTATTACTTGAGAAGCAAAGATAATCCCGAAATTAGCTAAATCCTGTCAAATTATAACTTCCGGTTAGATTTTCTCATTCGCGAATTTTGGGCGTAATAAAAACCTATTCCATTCATGCTATTAAAATAACACAAAATAAATAAACAGAACCAACGCCTATTCTCCACTTTAACGGAAAAAGAATGAGAACATTGAAATTTGATCACATTTATGGTATCAGAGTATCAACGTTTCCTATCCTGAGAAAATTGATTTTTTGAAAATTTGCACCTGATCGCATAGTTCCCAATTTAATTCTAACATTGGATTTCGAGTCATAATAAGGTTCATTACATTGGATTATTCACATAGAATTTATCAATCGGTATGAATATTTTCTCTTTTGTTTCCTATACATGTTTAGTATAGACGCGTTTACGAACTACAGTCACATAACTGAATTTACGTGAATGCCTCTTACTTCCTAATTTGTGCTCAACCAAACGTATGAGCTCAAAATTTGAAAGGCTACCAACGCGCAGTAACTGTAATTTCAGCGGAATCTGATACGTAATGTAGCGAAATATGATTTTCTGCAGCTTGAACTAGAATTCATCCGAGAGGAGAAGATTTTATCTTTATCCTCATTTGCAATTCAATGTGACTAGCAGAACTTGACAAATGGAAAAGAAAATCATACAAAAGTACAACTTAATGAAGCAAATTCCTGGGATTCTAAACTAGATATATAGGTCGATGTAAAAAGGTTCTTTTAAATTCTTTAATCTTATCATTTCCCTAAGAGATCCATCACAAAGGCGTAAATGTCAAGTCTTTAAAATATCAGTTTTCATTAGTTACTAAAAAAGAAAGTAATTCAAACGCTAGTATTTATATTTACATTGGATGAGTCTTAAGCATAGTCTTTACTTGGTGATGATCTGCCATGTTCAAGTTGGATTGAAAATAAAATGCATCATGTTATATACTGCATCTTATTATTCCATAATTAATTCCATCCCATATTCCACAATTAAACAATATTAATGGAAACTAATATAACTGATCATTTGCTTGATTACATAGAATATCCCATATTTTAATATGGTTTTCCTTAACAGCTGAATCAAATTCTTGTTTCCTGTAATACATTCTTTGTAAAGCTAATTTTTGATAAAGCCCACGGTTATGAGAGCTATTATTATGATATTCCTAAAAAGTAGAAGCATATATTGTTTAGTATTCAACTGGATTAATATTTCAAAGTAATTTTAAAGCTTAGCTAATTTAATAATGGCCCTCTCATGCCTTTACTTTTCCTAAAATGACAAATTACTAAATTTTATGAATACCGTGATTTTGCTTCCGGCTAAACGTTAAGTTCCAAAATTTGACAAAATGTCAGCGACATCCTTGGTCAAAAACCGCACGCCTAAAATGTACCTATTTTGCTCCAAATAAAAAATAAGAGGTGTTAAATTCAAGTAGAGAAAATAATGCAAAACATCATACCCTATAATAGCTATCGTATTCCAGAATTCACACTATGGCGATTTAGCCATGAACGCTAATGTTTCTTCTGATGCAGTTCAAATTATACCAAGCAAACTCTGATCTCGTCCACGACGTTTACGAAACGTTAAAAAAAAATATATCAAAAGATCACCGCAGCCGGAAAGCACGTGCTTCTTCCCTAAGCCGAGATTCCTGCTGCAGCCAACGTTCTCAAAATTTCGATCGTGCCGTATGGCAATAAAAAAAATCAGATTTTTTAGAGGTGGGGGGAAAACGCAGGAAATAATAAAAAGAGTCGAAACTTCGCATCCTGAAAAGCGGCACAAGAGAGACGATGCAGGGAAGGGTATCGGATGGGAATATGGATGGACCCCTTCTCTTTGCCCCTCCACGATACCATGCTTCACTTCTCCCATGTTTACGTACTCTTTCACTCGGCGCCTCCATCCATATTTTCATACCGTTATACAGACTCCGCTCGCGAGCTTTCCGGATACCATCCTCTCTCTCGGCGAAAAAAAGAATACGCCTTTGCCTCCCTCTTTCCAAACCCTTAGAATAGCTGCTCTCATCACAGCCCTCTCTCTCTACCCGGAAAAAATTATTCCCGTAAAGCACAAGCATAGCGGCAGACCGGTTAATCCCTATCCCGAGCGTCGCATCCCCTGCCGCCACCAGCACGCCGACCAAAAAGCTTCGACTCTTATAACGTTCTACTCCTCCCTCCCATACTTCATAGCGAGCATAACTGATTCCCCCCTCCCCGCTTCCTTTACTCTGCAAACTACCTCTTCACACGCTCTCTCTCCCTCTCATACATGCAGTTATATACATATCCGTAGAGGATGAATAAAAAAATATATGATAGGAACAAAAAGGGCAGAGGGAGTAATGGGAAGGGTTACAAAAGAGAGGTCTAAAAGAGGTGCACACATACAGAGCCCAGCACGCCAAAAATTTCCCGACATACTTTTACGCATTACGCCGCCGACCCTGTTACAGCACATGTTTCCCCGCAGGAATGCGGTACCGTCGTATCATTTTTTATACGTACGTGTTTTCCCCTTTTTGGCTCTCCGCCTCTCACTTCCCGTTTCCATCGCACCCAGAGTTGCACGCGAATTATTTCGATGGAAGGGGATGAGGGAGAGAGTGAGAGGGAGGGACTCCGAATGCTGTGAAAACTATTAAACTTAGCCAAGCGAGAGATATCTTTTCTTTAATCGAATCAAATTCCTCGGAGGCAAACTTCTTTTTTTCGCCTAAGGAGGGCCGATGCCTCCTGGATGCTTTACTTGGAATGGTTTCCCCTCCGGCAAACGTGGGCTCCCCCTAATTGAATTTATCTATTCGACGGCCCTCGTCAAATTAAAAGGATATTTAGAATTTTTCCTTAGGATACTTTTTCCCACCCCTCGTACGTATTCATGAACGCAATAGGAATTCTTTGATGGGAGCTATCAGGTGACCAAGATGCCGAAGAATTTACCGAATGAATAAATACAAGTCATGAAACTGTGTGGAGGCATACTGATTGTGAGGTGAAGAGAGAGTAAACAAATGCAGCATTCTTCATACTTGAGGTATTGCAAAAATTATTTAGGCAAGATTTTTATACCCTAAACCAGCATACTTTAATTCTTTGAAACCGTAACTTATTGATGGAGTGGTCAATCATAGATTTGAACATAATGATAAACCATTACGAAAATATATCAGCAGCATGCAAACCATGAATTATTTTATCTTTACTTAACATCCGCGCGTCGATTCAATAATAGAAACGCAGGGAATAATTAAATTTTACATCAAAAGTAATTGAAAAATAGCCAATGTAGCAATATGAAAAATTAAAGGTAACTCTGAGTGCCCGCGTGGCCTAATTTTTATGATTATCGATAGATATGAACGAAAATGTCATGATAAAATAACGGGAAAATTCTCTCAAAAGAATGGTTTATGTATGAAAGCCTGAAAAGCAAACCTTTTTCATCAGATTGAAATTTATTTAACTCTTGACAAAATTGAATATGTAGTCTTCTCTTCCATATGTATATTCCACGTGAATACGAGATTTCGTGGAAATTATAATTGAATTTAATAACTTCAATAAATTCTGCTCCACTACTTTTCGCAAAATAACTGAGCTGTTTCTTTCTTAATATTATTAAAAAATCTACTAGAAGCGCAACATTTATGTACATACCCAGAAAATTTAATCAGCAAAGTGAAAAATTAAATACACTCAATGCTCGCATGCGTTAGGTATACAGAGAGTATAAAACGAGCATTGGATGATGATTTTACAGATCAAGTGAAGCGGCGCTATTTATCGTGCTTGCATTCATCGGAGGAATCCATTACCGGCGTTCCTGAATGTGTGTTTTTTCTAAACCTCTGAATAGTAGCTAGATGGCTTTCACGGTCAACGACGCAGAATTCCCGCCAAAGAGCCATGCGGTTTCGAGTGCTTATCCATCGGTTGCCGCCTATCCCCATCTCCCATCTTCATCAGCTGCATCACTGCGATTGGCCATCGATGTCGAAAACATTGCGATATGATCAGGTCATCTACCTATCTACCGCAAATGGCAAGTGCCCATTTCCGAATGTGCCCTCCAATTCTGAAGTATCAGATCGCTTATACGTGCTTGAACTTCCGAGATTTGATTTGCACCTTCACCAAAACCGTACCAAGGGCTAACTGTTTGTGAGGTCCTAATTTAACAGTCCACTTATTCTAATGAACCTGTTTACCCCTAAAAAGAGGCGTTTCCCGGATGATGACGTCATAATTTGATATCATTCTTCAGATTTCGTAATATGACATTAGAACTACTTATCAGATAATTTTATTAATGTGAAGGAATTCTTAGAAATAACGATTACTGCGAAAATCCAAACTTTATAAACAAGTATTCTGAATACGAATGCATAATGTATAATATCTCTATAGTAATTTGTTAACGTATTGATAGTCTATGACTCTATTTCAGAAATAGTTTTGGAAATTAATAAGACAAAAAGAAGAAAAATGTATCCATCACCTTAAAATGATCGTCTTTTAACATCGATTATCTAAATAAAGTAAATAGTATAGTAGTAAATAGTAAAGTATTTAGTAAAACTAAATGGTACGGTGAACAACGGCACTATAACTTCGTAAAATAATATATACTTCAACATCGTCGCATTACGTGTTTACCTGAACATAAACTGTATTATAATAAATAAGATCGGGTATACTAAAATCTTCAGCTGACTCCTTACGGAATTTACCACTATATCTAAACTTATATCATTTATCTAAGAAACAATTACATAAGCACCAAACAATTAATGTGCTTTTTTGTAAGATGATTTTTAGAATGAAAGTTCCTGTAATTCTTTACCTTATACTAAGATATGATCACTTTCAAATATATTTTATTATAACTCCTCACGAAAGTAATAGCTTTAAACAGATATTGATAAATGTGATGATTCTGACGATAATTAGACTATACCGTGGACTACAGAGTAAATTAATACTGATCATCTACAAATAAACTATCAATTAAATCAATCTAATGAACATATATGTATATTATGTGCACATGTATATATACATGGGTTCTGAAAATGTTAATGGGTTCTGAAAATACATGTTTTCTGAAAATTTTCTGAAAATTTCTGAAAATTTTCTGAAATTTCTGAAAAATCTGGGGTCGGAAACTTTTCAGACCACCCACGTATATATACATGGGTAGTCTGAAAAGTTTCCGACATTTCGCCATTTCTCGACGTTTTCTGAAAATTTTTTGCAGATTTCTGAAAAAATCTGGGGTTGGAAACTTTTCAGACCACCCTCGTATATGGATGAGGAAGATGAGGATTTATTTTTTGTTAATAAAAACATTCAGCAATAGTTACACGAAAGATAGGCATAGCTTCACATACCACACCTTCTGTGCTTGTTGCAATACGAGAAACCGATAATGAAAAGATACTCTATAATATAAATCAACTCTAAGAAAACAAAAGAATGAATGAACAGGAAACACAAGAAGACCTTAATAAAAGAAGACAGGAGCAACTAATCCGTATACAAGCTAATCAGACGATCCCAGAAGAGAGAAGCATATTTAAGGATATAACAGATGATGTCTAAAAAGTTAAGAAAGCTCTCCTCAAAGAAAGCGATCCAATAATAAGATAAAAAATTAACGCTGGACTGAAAAGGATTCAATAAATTAGGAGTTACATATTATCTTTAAGTGATAATCGTTGTGTTAGATTTAGAACTTCAGAACAATATAAAATTATTAAAAAATACAACATTGATTACATCGATCATTTTTCTAATTAGAACTTTAGATGATATCGTAAACTATAAGAAAATTTCGATTTTTAATTAGTGCTTTACCATAGGAAAAAGAAGTACTCAAAAATCACAAGATTGGAGAGGTATTACTTGTTTTACTGACACTGAAAACTTGTAAATAATCGTTGACTGATAAGATAAAGATACAGAGAAAACCAAACGGAAGCAAGGAAGATGATGAAAGTCTAATTGCATTTCGGATATATTTAAAGGAAGAAGTTGTAATCGACTGAACTTTCAGAGCAAGAGCGAAGTACGCTATTAGAAAGGACTTGATGAAACCTGCCCAGATGGATGATGATGAAGACAAGGACAGCTAACACACCCACTTAAATTCAGTTGCGAAAAAGGTTCAGAATTTAGGGAGATGAAAAGTTGAGTAAATTGAAAATTCTAAAAGCACGGTGAATAACACGTGTTCGTCGAATGGGACAAGCTCTTTCGTCACCCGTCCTGCGATCACTCTCCCGGAGTGACAGATGATATCCTGAATGCAGCTTTTCCACGCGTTTCACTCATCATTAAAGCCCCCTAAAACAGAATTAAACAGATACCCGATTAGCGGAACATCATTCATGGCAACAATGGTGGACATGGCAACGCTGCCATAACTCCGATGTAAAAGAATGGACAAATTTAAACCCCGTCGAATTTGCTGCTGACCTGGCAGAGGGAATTTTTAAACTCGGCACCAGCTCGCAATTTAAGTATACTCAAGTGACAGAGAGAGTTTACAATACTCGATTCTGCTAATGAGATTTTAATTTATTGATATTTTCCGTTGCGTAAAAAATGAGATTTCCCCGACGAGTCTATTTCTTTTAAGTCTCTTTTTTGCGATATCTCGCTTTAGAATTTGCAATTATTTAGATTCATTGCCATCGACAAAAACTACCTTTTTACCCTGCTTTTTCGCGTGAAATGAACATACCAATCGAACTTGTAAATTTTTATCGACCACAATTCTTTTTATTCCCGGGTAAATCACTTTTAATTCAGTTTTCCTGCTCTCTCATGGACTGCTGTTTGGAAAAATTTAACGACTGGACGAGTTGAAAAAATAAAAGGGGCGGTTTCCGCTCTGAGAAGAGTGACCGTGGTTTTTTATAATGCAAAAAAATAGACGGTTCTCAAATTTACTGCGAGGATTGCAGAAAATTAACGTCGCACGTACGCGGAAAATAATACAAAATTCCAACTTTTCGAACGACGATAAGGTAGCTAGTATAAAACTTGTATATATTTTAAAATTCCAAACATGTAATTAATCTGATATTTCAGGATTGGTCTTTTTCAAAGTGCAACCTCTAATAAACATGGCAGAATCGAATAAGTATAATTAACTTGATGAAATTTCCTCTCATTGACGGGACGCTCATAAATGTGAGAAAGCTCATTTTCAAAGAGTACAATCCTTTCAAGACATAATTAATTACAGCATGGATGCGTAAGTTTAGAAAAATTTTTATGAATTAACAAAAAGTAATACAACAATTTCTAAGCAAGTTTAAAGTGTCAGCAATGAAGAGATTTGGAACCTAGATTAGTAACATTGGTGTAAGTTCTTTGAAGCCATTTCTAAACGTAGGAAATGTTTCATAATCCCAACTTTGAGATTAAGCTAGTGATAAATACAAGAATGCATGTCTAAGAAAAATATAGTAAGATCAAATATACGTTTTCTAAGTATTGAAGTTTTATATACCTTGGAAGTTCAGCGTTGTCTTTCAGGGAACATTTTCAGCGTAGTTTATTATATTAATATTATTACGCATATTAATCACGCATAAAATTGAGACTCATTTCAATCAAAAGAACACCTATTTATTAACGTTTGTCAATGGCATTAAAAAAATAATAAATTATCTAACCTAGTACCAAAGTCTCATTTTCAGCGATTACTTGGTTTAGACTCAAATGGAAAACGTCATTTTTTATTGAGCAATAGTTCTGACTCGGTTTAAAAGAAAATGAAAATTAACGACCAAATACGAATCTTTCATCTAGTACTTTTCCATTTCAAGTAGATTCACTCTCTACCAAATGACCCTTCAATCATTCTTTAACTTTCAATCTCTTCAAATTTCATCGGGCATCACAAAAATATTTTAATTTACAAACCAATGCCAATAACTATTGAAAACGAAAATGTTACGAAGCTGAAATTTTCAGGCTAATAACAGAGGGCAGGTGACGAGGCGACAAGCGACTACGTCCATTGTCTCCCCACCGGCAGTGATTACATGGTTTGTCAAACTCCTTTCGACACAAACCCTATCTGACCCCAACCCCAGAAGCCGACCTCGCCTTCCTCTTCTGCACCCCCTCTGCCCTTCCCTCCTCCACCGCCATGAAAGAAAAACACGCTGAATGAGACCTTATTGGCGTGCATCGAGGCGTGTGACAACGCGGTGTGAATTATACTGTGACGGCTAAGAGATACACACAGTCTGAATGAAACAAGTTTAAAAGGAAGGCCTACCCCTCCGATGGGTTAGTAGGCGGAGATTAGGGAGTAAAATGACTGTGAGGTGAATTTCGGACGCGAAGTGACTAGTCATTCTTCAAATGGTGACGAAGAGGGGAGAAACTTAAGTGAATGGAGGAGTTTCCAAAGGGGTTCTCAAAATGGGGAGTGAAAAGTATACTGGAGGGACCAGTCATCAGTATAGCGTGACAAAGTGGGGTAATCGTGATGTTTAATGACTTCGAGAGACGAACTGGTGCTTTTCGAATCGGGTTAGACAATGGAACCAGTGAAAGGTCATCTACAAAGTGGACACTTTATCCTCGTCCTACAATCGTTTCTGTGCCTCAACAATGTTTGTGGACGGCGCACTGTTAAAACAGTTCGCTGTGTGTTGTAACATATCCGTTTGTTCGTGCAATGTAGCAGAGGCAGAAATAGGAAAACCTACTCAATTAAAGATTTCCATTAACATTTATACGAAGTCTTGATACAAAGATTAATAAATTATTAAGTAGTTAAGATAATTTTCAGAGTAAAATCGTTCCAAATCAGAAAGTTTACTGAAGTATTCTGACAACATGCAATGGTCTCCTATTCTCACATTCAAACACTTTTCAGTTATTGCTGCTTGTTTAATGATTGAATTACAGAAACGCTACTAGGCTGGTGGCAATTATAGATTACTATATTACAGTGTGAAAGAAGTATGTTGCATCAGTGCTGTTTTTCTCGCAAACCGATAAGTAACCTAAAAGCTTTATATTCTTATTGGAGAACTTACGGAATCAATAACTACCTCAATATCAATGTTCCTGAAAATCAATATGGAGAATCATATTGATTTTCAAGAATTGAGCGCGTTGCATCATTTTGAGTTTGCCGGAAAATATTATTAAATATTCAAGAACTGCTATAATAAAATAGAGATGACGTAACTAAACGATAACCATCGTATATTATTTTTCGTTCCTTTAAAAAGACAGAGAGAGATCGTGACATTTTCACGGAGAAACGTCACGCAGACAGAAAGACATGTGTTTAAAACAACACAACGACATGTCCTAGAATTTATTTACGGCAATCAGTTTCGAACATCATTAGACCCTTACCTAAACACAGAATGACCCCTCCCCTCTCCTTTCCCACCACAAAAAATAAACCTTATATAAATTATTGTATAAATTTCTCTTAGTTTCCGTATATAGTTGCCTGATGATAATCGGTACGACTAAAACCAGTTGCCGTAAATAAATTCTGTAGAAAATACGAAACGCTGTCTTTATGTAATTTTAGATGTCGTTCCACAAATTTAAGCCAGATCATTTATGTCACGTTTAAATTAATAATTTAGCTATACTTGCCAATCCGAAGCAGCTATTATAAATTATATTATCAATATATTTGAGAAAATAAATTAGGATATTAGATAAATCTATACTCTATTACCAGAATTAGACGATGAGAAATGCATCACTTGACAACAAAGAAGAGCATGCCGACCAAAGCAATTTGGATAATATAACTTCACAGAATTTTCTAGTAAAGCAGTGTAGCGAATAATGTGAGTAATGATGATCTTATTTTTTCAACATATGTATGCAAATGTAATCAAAACGTCTATTTGGAACAAGAAAAGTAAAAACAAGAGTGTTAACGAATTTAGTGGAGAAAAGAAGGAAGAGGATAAAGCTAGAAAAGAATTAAGAAAAGAAGAAACTGGCTGTTTGGGGGCTGACGAGGGTTGAAAGTTACGCTGTGGAGATAGAAGAAAATATGTACGGAAAATTCAGAGAGGAATCCGTACAAACCATAGTGTAGAAGAAATAAAAGCAGATTGTGAGACGTCATAAGAGACAATTACTGGAGGTTCCTTATACAACCAACACAATCGATAGAGGAAAATTGTTGAAATTAACATCAGATTAATGGAATAATGGTTACCGAAGAAAAAAATTTTAGTTGCCTAAATTAATTCCATCGAAAGAATATTAAGGCCATTAAAATATTATTTTTTACCGTTTAATTAAATTTCCTTTAAGAGGAAGTAAATAAAGAAGACATCGTTCGTGAAGGTGATAATTTGTAATTGAAACAGAACAATGAATCAAAGACCGTTTTTTGATTTACGAAGAATAAGAATGTTTCAATTATCTCAAAAGTGATTCCATCAACATTCCGCAAAATATATTATTATAACTTTTAAGAATACCATTGCTTTTATTGAAGTTCTAAAATATTCCCTGTATTATAACCTATGTGTAACGAAAATTTTCTGGCTGAGTATGCATAATCGCAAAACAAATGTTTCATTAATCAATCTATGAATTATACTGTCTTTTAACTGCATGATATGAGTAGCCCCATGCCCTTGAGTTTTTCTTTTTCAATTGAGTGATACGCCGACTTCAACTGCGTATTGTTTTTTTAATTAAATATATTATTAAAGGTTCCACATACTTCGCTTAGAACTTCATTCTAAAAGGTTCTTGTCTACTTATTCTTTGGCTGATTCCATGATATCTTTTAGTTATACCCTTTAGTTATATGTAGAACGAAGCCGTAGTTCAGCTTTTAAGCTCGGATAAGTAACTTCACGCACTACAAAGGTAAAATATCTGATCATATGAGAAAATTGGAGATTTTCCTTAGAATATACTACTTCAGATTGAGGTATTCAAGACGAAAATGCTCATGCTGGTCTTAAGGAATCGTTGAATCTAATATTATTACTTATTAAACGATCCTATCTCCAATCTGTAGAAACATTTGATACGGAAAAATAGTAGGCATAGAAACAATCTAATCCTATTCTGAAACACTATTCCTATATTGGATATATCATCTCCCTCATAAAAAATGAGAGAGATGTTGAAAAAAAAGCTTTGTCGTTTTACCTTAATGATACAAAGAACATCAATATCCAGCAAAGAACATGTAATGAACTAACAATAGCACAGAAATCGAACCAAAATATGCAAAATTATAATCCATGGGAATTTGAACAGTCATTTGCGTAAGTAATTTGATAAAATTGAGACAAACATTTGTAATTCATATTAAATCGCTAATAAATCAGTAGAGTTAACTGTATTATGAACTTCAAGTTGATCTAGTGCAAATATAAAAAAATATAAATAAAATCTTATGCAAAATACAACTACATACACTTAACAACAAAAATATCGACTAAAGTAACAGAGTAAGTAAAAAAGCTTAAACATTTTTATGATATAAAACGGATATTTGGTTGCAAGGTGAAACATTAATAATAACAGTTTCCTTATTTCTTATAAATATCTCCAATCGCTGCAGCCGTTTCAAACATGATATTTCAAATCCTGTTTTCACCTTCCCCTCCAACTTTCGCAGCTATAAAGAATTGACGTAGTCGCCGTAATTAAGCAATTAAAAAACGAGGTCACGAACCGAAATAAACTTTTTATTCCTCTCCACCGCAGCGGTGAGAAAGTTGGCAAATTGTTAATAGGAATGGAAACAGACGATAGAAAGGACCCGCACTGAGGGAGAGGGAAAAAACACAACAGAGACTGCTCTCCGCACGGCCGCCGGAGGAAATTGTTAACACTTGTGTTCCGAATTTATGGGTGGAGGTAGAAGGGGAAGAGGTGGCGTAAAAAAAGGGAACAGTTTTATATCGTATATATATGATGTGTGATTGGGGTTTCCTGCGGAAAGGGGATTGGGGAGTCGATGGAGTGCGGGCTCGGGATTGGTAAAAAGGGGGCGTCTGAGAAAAAGAAAGGAAAAGGGAGGCTGAAAAGAAGATATTGGAGGAAAGGAAACAAACTCGCCAATTACTTCAGATAATCCTCAGCATAATAATCATCCTAGACATAATCGAGCACGGAAAATTAGGTAGCGATAAATCAAACTATTAGTAACAAAATTTTAGACAAGAACAATATATCTGCATATTACAAAACAAAGCAACTCAGTTACCTCACTTTATTTGCGATTTTCTAACTTGCTAAATTATTGAAAGCAAAAGATAGCAAGAGGCTGTTCCTTGTTTTTCATTTAATGATGAAATGGAAATAGGTAATGATATTAGGTGTAGATTTATTAGAATTATAGAAGACCTTTTTATGGTTATAAAATACCGTTTAAAATAATGTGTCAAATTATTAAGAAAGTGAAAGAAAGATTCTATTAAATGATAGAGCATATGGAGATAAATACCAAATAGAGACCAACAGGTGAAATTCAAGCGAAAGATCTTCGATTTCTCTCCCCACTATTCATCAGGGTTTTCATACACTTTCCTAGCTTCAGGAGTTTTTGGTGTATGGAGATCGACTATAAAATGAAATTCCCAAATCAAACAGAAGCAAAAAGTCTGCGAAAATTCCATTACTCATTGGATTACGCGACGGCAGACCATGCACTCGAGTAGCGGTAATGTATTTCGCTGGTAATTAAATCCCTCAATCGATTAATCAATTCGTTTCTTGCTCAACGGCTCCGCATCGATCATTTATTCGATAATTCGTGTTTTATGAAGAAATTTAGCTTTCATAACAATTACATAACATTCATGTATCACTACAGTAATGTTTAATCCACATAATGACTAGTATAGTCTGAGTGTCAAACAAATTTATTGCATTATCTTCGGCTAGCGGAATAAGATGGAAAACGTTCTTTTTTCAGGCATATGATGAAAATAAATATGATATAAACATGTGTATGGAGGAATGAAGGAATCACGTACTTGATGAATATCTTATAAATCGAAAATTTGTGTTTTTTCCTTGCGATGATTCGAAACCAGCTGTAAGATTTATAAATATGTGAAAAATTTTTTTCCTAAGGAAGACTCCCACTATCAATGAATTAAATGTTGAATACAGTATTGACAGCAAATATTAAATAATATTTCACAAGGATCGCATGAGCTAAAGAAGTGAACAAATACTTTGTTTACTCACTATGCCATAATTCTTACTGCAAGCGAAAATATTAGCAGTTTATCATATCTATGGGTGAAAAATTTCAACCGAGAGCATGCACAAGTTTAATCACGGAAAACACGCCTCTGTCTGCGCAGCATCTATTTCTTTCCTGCTGCTTCCAGCTGACCACCACGGCTTTCTTTGCCGCGGTAAAACGAAATATGAGGAAAAAAGATAAACCGTAGAAATGGCAAACCACGCAGCTTTCATCCGCATATTTTTATACTAGGAATTTTACGGGTAAAAAGGACCCGCACTTTATTTCCAGATGCATGTTTTGCTTATGAATTTAAAAAGAGTAAGAGACAAATGGCAGGATTATGGTAAGTGGAAAATGGTAAGCTGGAATAGAATATGATCACACACGTAAAATATTAAAATATTTCGAATTAGGGTAAAAGGAACAATCAGTAAATTTATAGTAGTAACGATCTATAAAAAGATTTACCGAGATCAGAAAATTATGGTTTCTATTTTCTAGGATTATGGTTTATAGGATTCAGGCATATCGAGGACTATGAATTATATAACAATTAATGCGAATAAAATACTAGTATAACAGGTTCACGCACACAATGGCGAGAGTGTAGCTTTGAATTTCCTAAAAAAGATTCCTCTCAAATAATGTTATTAAATAACAGTTAAGATTAAAAAAGGTGAAAGAATAGTAGGATAGTTGAAATTTAACATTAGTATACGAAAATTAACTAGGGATAGAGGATTGTGTTCCAACTCTCTCAGTATTTTTTAGTAGATTACTAGATTTCGTAAAGGAAAACAAAGTATCCGTAAAACAGAATGTAAAATTCGGGTATTCGCGAATGACCTTTCAAAATAAGAGAAATTGATAAAATAAATAATTTATTGAACAAGATTCCGATAAAGACAGGAAATGTGATTTGGGTTGGATTCTATGAAATTGTTACGGTCTTAGTATACATAAGTTATAAGTTGGGTCATAGTAGTAAATTATAAATAAACATTCTGAAGAAATTTTATGGCAGTATATACTATATGTGGGAATAGGCATGAGGGAATTACATCAAAGATCTTACAAATACTACAACTAGAGACGCAGTGATCATTGCATTTTAATATGACAGTATTAAGAAAATTTATTTTAAACTCAAAGAGATTATTGCGTAAATCCTTTGCTATTCAGTCCGCTCTTGTCATCAATGAGTGTGATTGAAATGCTAGGGATGCTTGGTTGGGTAACTTTATAAATGAGGAATGCTTTTAAGTTGCGTTAAGTTTTAAGCGACTTACAAGTCTCTAACTATGGCGAGTCGAGATGGGCAGAGATTAGCAAAAGGACAGAGAATTGATCGATACAATCAAAATAGAATCCTTCCAAGTAGGAGTAAGGTTTCATACTTTACTTTTTCACTTGGAATACGTAGAGGGGAAAGTATAATGCGTAATTAGGGGATTTTTCCAAGGACACTAGGGTCAGGATGACAAATTTAAGATTCGAAATATGAATAAATATGCCGTATTCTTACAAATTAAAATAAATATTCATATCAATAACATTCAAAATAACCCTTTCACAAAAATACACCTGAGGAGCAACATAATAAGTAAACCTTTGGTATCAGATATTTCAGAGAGTAAATCAACAACTTTTTCAGTATATAAATTATTGAAGGGAAAACGAATATGAGCTTCTTCGCTTGATAATCTAGCCCTCCAAAAAATTATAAGTTAAAAAAGAAAATATTAAGGTAAATGTGATCAACATAATGCTCAAACAGAATGATAATGAACCATAATGCCGAAATAGAATGTGAATCCTAAAAATTTACTACTCTATTCGCACAACGTAACTGCAGTGGGTACTGCCTACTTGGGAGAAATTACTCCGTAATAGGCAGGAGAAATACAATAAGCGCAGGTCAGGCTCTTAGATATAAGCGAGTGGATGAACTTTTATGAATGTATAGCGAGTATTTGAAACCGCAGACATTCCCGCGACAGCGTACGGATATGTGTAAACGTTTTCCGACAATCGGGGGGCAAAGAGAGGTTGCTCAGTAGAAGTCCAAGTGCAAGGCAAAAGGAAGGTAAAGAGGAATGGAGAACAGGAGAAAAGCAGTAGGCGGCGGCATTAACGTGTGCGGTGTGCTAAGGACGGGCGCCTGTTGTAGGCGGTAATTAAAGACCGTGGAAAAAGGGGTGACCGGAAAAAGAGGGGGAAAGGATAGCGATACCAGTGGTGGAAATGGTCGGTGGTTTTTCGACCACTAAATTTGTCCTAATGGATACTTTTTCGTCGTTCCAGATTGTCCGTTCCCTCTTTCCATTCTCCCTTTCCCCGTCTTTTTCTTCTCCTTTACTCTCTGCTACCATGCACTAGATTCTCCCTTGCCAACCTTAAGCTTTCCACCTTGTTCTCTGTTTAACCACTTTGTCTTTCTAAATTACTTCCTTCCAAACCCCTTCTCATGTGTTAGCGTACATTTACCCAGTTTTATTAAAAAGCTGCACCTTTTCGGAATGTTTCAAATGCATTCGCGCTTTTCAATCCCTTTACCCCCTCAAACTACGCTTGTATCTAGCAGCACAGAGTTGCATTTCTTCATTTTCCATTTTTCTTGCGATTCATTATTTAAACTTAATTCGCGTATCATATCCCTGTTTAAGGCCCTTCTTTCTCAAATATAAGCATATGTTTTTTATCATCTGTTAAACACCGCAATAGAGCCATAAAATGTCGCTTGTGTAATGCTAGTGGGTGGGTTAGACTCCCAATCGTAGGACGCGTCAGTGGAGGGCTTTGCGGGAAGAACTTCCCTCGCTTTCCGCAGTTAGGAAATCGTACAGTTTTTCCCATTGAAAGAAAAAGGGGAGGAATGTATGTGTGTGGACGCGATTAACCGCATTGGGTCCGCCTCTTAACGGCGTATTTATGACCTTGCCATCCAGACTTCCTCTCCCTCCCTCTCTTTCTCTTTACACCATGATATCCGGAGCCGTCTTAATTAAGTAAGGGCATGGAAAATTCTATATTGAAATCGAGGGGAGGGGAACGAGGTAGATAAGCTGTTCTTGTGGTCCCTAAAACAAGAAAGAGTGCATCTCACCGTGTTTGTATACTCGACGATGCCTTACGGGGTTTTGACTTAATGTGTCTGTGAGCTTTTTCTATTTTATTTAGCGTCCGCATGTTGAAATTTTTTATCTCCTCTCTTGGCTCCTTTCTTTCTCTGGGGGAATTTGATTAAAAATTTTACTTCAAGGGTTGTCGCGAGTGTCAAGATCTTCGCCTGAAATGGTAGCGAGAAAAGAGATAAGTTTTTTCTCTCAGCGAAGTTTATTCTCAGAAGGCAGCATCGCGATAAAGGGATAAGAATGGAATTTGACTACTTCTCGAAAATGCCGGAAATTTTCACCTACGTTAAGCAAATTTTAGATGAAATAATATTCCACTATGAATTTTTTTAGTACAGTAGATAATAAGTTGATTTTCATTCCAGGTATGAAACATGTGAAATGGAGTAGATAATGGAGAGGAATCAAAGATCGGTGAGATTTGAAAGTGAGTATGAATATTTTCCATTCCTAACAGTAAATAGATTTTAAATTTGAAAATTTTTGATAAAATACTTTATTATTGTTAAATAAGATGAAAGTTTTCAAGAAATATGTCTTCAGCCTCGTTTGAGAGAAGTTTGATATATATTGTAATATACCTGCTTCTTTCTCCAAAATATTGTTAAAAGTAGCAACTCTAAAAAGAAGGGAATATGAATAGGGAGAAATGATAGAAAATCACAGAATAACATTATATATACATAACATCACTAGATAATCAAACTATCCTTTTACGAGAAGGGGGTCATTAAAAATTAAGAAGAAACTCCAAGTAATTATTAGGTGAAATTTTAAAATTTACAATGAATTTAAATATAACCAATAAATATTTTATCCACAGGGAAAATAATGAAAATATTTTCAGGAGTTGCATGTATGTGTTTAAATCCTGGATGATGTAACTGACACCCTAAAATTAATAAATTTTAGCGTCATTGCATTATTAAAATAAACACAAGAGCATCAAGAATAAGAATATTTATCACGTTTGATCCAGTGTATATCTCGCCTTAGTAGGTTGTGATATCTATGAATATATTTAGAAGTTGAAAATTTACCTCCATTAGCGATGATAGGATCAGGTATCCTAAGAAAGAGAGGGGCTGACAAATGAGGATAGCACAGATTAAAAGAATGCTTACCAAGGGGAAAGTGAGAAAAGCAGAGAAGGAAGAGACGAAAAAGAAAGGAAGAAGCGTGAGAGAGAAAGATGAAGAAAGGGGCGAGGGTGGAATGCGCTCGAGGATTCTGAAGGGTTGGCGGCAGGGGATTTTTGGAGAGGGGTAAAGGCAGGATTAGGGGAAGGCGGCGGGGATAAGCTGGACGAGTAGGAGGAAAATGGGGGAGTAGGCGATTGCGGAGAGGAGGGGTGCAATGTGCGGAGAATCTAATATCGGCTGATCTGGGCATTCTTCTCCGAGGGATTCATCGCAGGACCGGTGCTGTCGAGGGTGGCTGTGTGGATTGCGGGGGGTTGAAGAGAGAGAGAAAAAGGGAGAGATATGGAAGAGGAGAAAAGAAGTGATCCAGGGATGAAGATGAACCCCTTTTCTCTTTCTCTCCGCGTCTAAGTGAAGGTGCGTGGCTGCATATTTTTTTAAAGGGTGTCGCGGTTCTATTGGTCGGGAGAGACGAGGCATGTGTGACTGCGGCGGTTTATCCCCGGATTCAGCCAAGAAGACATCGGAGAATAATGAAAAAGGAAAAGGGTCCCCCGCTGCATAGCTTCAATTCCTAAAAATGTGGTTGCCTTTCATTTACTTCCAGTCTGTTCGGGTCGGTCAAGTTTTGATTAAGTTGACCCATGTGGTACGAGGATTCCCCTTCCAGCGAATGATATCGAAACTTTCTCAGTTTTCTTCTTAACTAAAAACTACGGTATCATGGCAAGTATGATATAGGGCCTGGTATTTCTCGAATTTTGAAGCATTTTTACATTTTGAAGTGGACACCATGATATCAGAAAACTGACTAAAACTCAATTATCTTTAAAAATGACATTCAATACTAATGAACTCTTAATCATTTTTTAGCATGCAGCAACCATAAACAAAGGTAAATTACAAAATAAGCGTGATGTAAAGGATCCCAACCGAGGTACTAATAAAAATTACAAATAAAACCAAACCTTTTCATCAGGAATATTTATTTTAAAGTTAACAAATGTACGATAAGTATATGATAAGCAATTATTTAATCGAAGGATCGTCTGAATTTATGGAAGTTATGATAGCTATATTTTTATGAAACCATAAAATACGGAGTAATCACCAACCTTTCATTAAACCCTTAAGTGAAACAAGAAAAATAAACAATAAGAAAATGGAAAGCCTCATAATCTTGTCATTAATAGAGATAACTTATGCAATATGAAAATAGTGTCTTGTTGTGGAGAATTCTAATATGTCAACAGAGATGACTCTAAATTCAAAGGAATTGGTGAAGCAATTCCCACGCTATTGTCGTAGTGACATAGGGTTTTAAATAAACAATTACTGATTCGACAATAAGAAATGGATATTTATTATCCAACGAAACCAGGACTGAATCCCACACAACTCTTACGTGGCTCGACTCCCTAACTTGCGGATGGTGTGGCTACGCCGCGACTCCTCCTACTCCGGATCTGCTGGTGCTCGCTGGGTTGACATGACGCTGATCGGTGGATCTGCAACTTGCGGGGGTTGTATGAACTCCGAACCGCAGCGGGGGTTGTATGAACTCCGAACCGCACGCTGGGGTTGCAGTAACACCGGACAGCGGGAGGCTCTCTAAACACGGGGTTGTATAACCCGTCACGAAAGAGAGTAACTCCCCGATTCCCGAAAAGTGCAGTCCTTTTATACCGATCCTGGCCCAAGGATTTTCCCGCACTTTCTTCCTGATTCTTGGAAATGGGGGTGGCGGGATGCTGCCTCCAGATGGTGTAACGCAGGGCCAGCCTCAGCTGCAGAAGTAATTCAGTCGCTGGACGCTGTTACTCTCTGTACTCTTTCCATCATCCATCGTCACCTTCCTTCTCCACCCACATTCCTTGCTTTTCGGCATGGCAGCATCCCGATACTTTTGGGTCCATCCCACCCCTTGCGGCTCCGATGTCCTCGGCCAGGACGGTGGCCGAACCCTTGGGTCAGCGGCATTCCGCTGACCAAGAGTCGTTTTACTAAATTTTGTCCCCTAAAGCGTGGGAATCGGGGAAACTCATTGCACTCCAACATCACCCCCTCGTCAGTTAAGACCCCGCGATTTTTGGAGATCGAGCCAACATAAGTAAAATTTTCTTAAACATTGAATCCCACCAAAAAATACAAAAGGAGAAAAGACAACAAACAACACATATAAGAACAGGTAAAAAAAACAGAAAAAAAAAGAAATCTAAAGCACCTAAATCACTCTCATATAAGGATTTACAGTACATTTAGTCCTTTTGCCATTAATCTCATTTTTCATGCCTATATATTCTCTGACAATGCATTAAAAATTCACCATTTTTCATACTGTCACTCAGTTTTTTAAAAACACTCACTTAAAGAACCCATAAATTCACAAAATATTCACTTGTATTCACCTTCAGTCTTGTTGCCAATTGGCCTCGTCCTTCAAAGCTGAATATTCATTGACATTATTCGCCATTGAAGCATCATTATACAATCATTTACTAATCATGAAACCTGTCTATCTTCACTTCAGATTTACCCGCAGATCACGCACATACATGATACCAATAAAATTTCAGATAAAAATTTTCACATTTATGTCACATTTAAAATTTCACATGAATGATCCTGTCTTCCTATGCCACTGCACTTAACATTCAATTGCATCTTACGTTCATACGTGGCCCAAAACAAAAAAAAAACAAGAAATCCCTTAAAATAACCTTCCTTTCCTATTTTCTTTCACTTTAGTATTCTCAATCGCATCTAATGTCATCAACATTGTACTCGCCTGACACTTGTCTCCTGTATTAGTCCGTTTTTCCGACAATTTGCTCTCTTCCTCGAGAAACTGCCGCGTCCCTGGACCACTGCTCTTTCCGCTCGCCGTGGGATGTCCCGCCTCCTCCGCGAGGATCCCCGTCAGCATCCTCAGCCACCGCGTCTGCGAAGAGATGATGTCCCGTACGTTGTGGCTGCACTCCTTCATTCTCATTGAGAGATTAATCCGGTTCAGCATTTGGATAATGAGGAGGGCCATGAAAATTATTGGCTTGCAACACGCGTCCAGAATTTCAGTCTCTTTAGCCGATAATTCTCCTTGACCGCCGATTATTAGAGCCCTCGTGTTGGCGCCTTCTGCTTTCGCTCCGCCATCTCTCTCAGCGATGACTCGATTGGTTCCTTGCATCCCCTTCCTCAGCACGCGGTCCGCATCCCTGCTCCGGTTGCGCGAAAGCCCTGGTCCTTCAGCCGCGGAATCCCTGGATGCGGAAGTCTTGATTGACACGCCCGACGCCTCCTTGCCATTCATGGAGCGTACTTGAGGCTTCGTCTTCTTCCTTCCTGCCGAATAGCCCTCATCCTCTCTCGTGTCGTCTCCGGTTCTCCTCCGCGACGATCCCTTTCCCTGGGTTCGCTGAAGATTCCGCAAAGGTAGCCGCGACTTTGCAGTCCTGGAAGTCTCCGCCGATGTAGTCCGCGTGCGGTCTCCCTCACCCATCTGCTCCGCGCCGATCTTCTCCCTCGGGTAGCCGGTAGAGGTAACTGCGGAATTCTGCATCCTCGGAGGTTTTCTGAATATAAATCTCTCTCCGTGGAAATGATTTCCTCTTTCGGTTCGAATATGCACCGTCTTGGCCGTCTCCCTTCCTCCAAAACTCGAGGGAACCTGTGATCTTATTCTGTCTCGCATTGATGGATTATTGGCGATCGATCCCCTCTGGTATGATGAGGAACTGCTCGATTGGGGGCGGCTTTTTCTGACTCCGGATTCAACCCTTTCCTCCATGGGGCAGCTCATGGGTGTGCAACTTCGTACTCTGCGAGTTCCTCGCAAGAATAATTTGCAATCCTTTCGCCAGTGACCCATTCTCCCACAGTGGAAGCAGCCTTTTAAATACACAGGGCTGGTACGAGCGAACTGCCTCGAGCCATTGCGGGAATAGTGCTTTTTAGTCTTTTCCGTTTTTCTTAAGTTACTTGCACTTGATTGAGGTTCAACAAAATTAAATTTTTCAATAGATTTTGAAATCGAATTTGAACTTGGCGAGGATAAAGGGTTTACCAGCGATCTATCTTCCGGAATAAAATTCCGAATACCCACATTTTGACTTGTATAATTTCTCACGTTAACTTCCTCCATCAAAGCAAATTTTTCTGCTTCCAGCATATTTTGCGGATTGCGCACAAAGACAAAACGACCAATTTCCTCCCTCAGCCCGACACGGAATTGCGAATAAATTCGATTTTCCATCGTTAACCCTATTGTATCCGGAAATAAATCATCATACGCTTCTAGGAGATGAGATGCAATTTTTCGAAGCCTTGTGGAATACTCAAGTACTGTTTCCTGTGAACCCTGTACACAACTGATAAACATCTTTTCCAGAACAACGGTGGATAATTTAGGGCCAAACCTGAGCTTCATAAATCTGGAAAATTTTGCAAAGGATTCCAAAATATGTGGATTGTATAGAACATACTCAGCCGCGGAGCCTCTTAATCGTAGTCGCGCTATGCACAATATTTGTTCTTCAGTCCAAGAACCCAGACAACTAGTTAATTTAACACATTCAAGGAACCTCTCTATGGAAATATTATTTTCCCCGTTAAAACACGGAATCAACTTTATTAATTCCCCTATACCGCTTGCAGGAGCGGGGCCGTTTGATTTGGACTCTCCATACGAGTTGGTGGACTCGTCGGTAATATCATTCGAAGTGAATGGATTTTCCGCATCGTAAAGAAAAGGATTCAGATTTCCGGGAGCCATTTTATTGCTTAAAATACGAAACAGCTAATTTCAAAACATTAACTAATAATCAACGTGGAAATAAAAAAGACTTCAGAATTACAGCCTCCGATACGTTCCTCAACCACAGATGTAAAGTTACACAACCATTCACGGAAAACTTAATATCTTACACACGTACGATACAAATCAACCCCAAAATCCTACGGGTAATTGTTTACGCGATCAACCCAATTTAAACCATTTTATCAAAAATTTGCCTTAGTGGCCAAATGTCTCGTTCATTATTCTCCTCGCGGGAAACTACGGTCCGGATCGGAACATCAACTTCTTTATCCTTAATATCTGAATACCCGCCGTTATCATCGCCTGTTCCCAATTTATTAATAAGGGTCTCTTTCCTCTTCGCGGGAAACTACGGTCCGAGTCGAGACTTCAGCTTTTTCCTCAGTCGCCGAATGCTCGTCGTTATCATCGCCTGTTTCCGATCTATTACTAAGAGCCCTATCCTCTTCGCGGGAAACTACGGTCCGGATCGGGACATCAACTTCTTTATCCTTAATAACCGACTGCCCGCCGTTATCATCGCCTGTTTCCGACTTATTAATAAGGACCTCATCCACTTCGCGGGAAACTACGGTCCGAAGCAAGAAATCAGCATTTACCACAATCGCTGATCACTCGTCGTTATCATCGCCTGTCCCCGATTTATCAATAAGACCTCTTCCACTTCGCGACAATTGAAATTAAAATCACTGTAAATAATCAACCTTACATAAACGAAAAGAGATGCTAACAACGGATTCGGAGCAATTGACAACACCTGACACCCTTTATGTCAGTGTTAAGGAGATACACACAAAAAATTCTTGCAAAAATCAATGTTACATCCTATGTCGTGGTGTAGAAAACTAAACAAAAAAAAGCAATTGCAAACTAATTTACTTCCGCGCAAAGGGACATCAGCGATAGTTTCGGACCACATGACACCAAATATGCCAGTGGTGTGGAAAAAAAAAAAAAAAAAAAAAAAAAAAAAAAAAAAAAAAAAAAAAAAAAAAAAAAAAAAAAATAAAAATAAAATGAAAGAAAAATTGTGAACTATTCTGCATCCGCACAAAGGAATACTAGCAATGGATTCGGACCACTTGACACCAATTATGTCGTAGTGTCAGTGTTATGAAAATTAAACAAGGAAAATCAAAACTATTGCAAAGATTTATTCTTTCGCACCACATGACAACACCTGACACCAATTATGTCAGTGTTGTGGAAAATTAAAAAATAAAATGAAATAATAATAAAATGAAAGAGAAATTGTGAAGTATTCTGCATCCGCGCAAAGGGATAGCAATGGGTTCGGACCACCTGACACCAATTATGTCGTAGTGTCAGTGTTATAGAAAATTAAATCAGAAGAAAAAAATATAAAATAAAACTATTTCAAGGATCAATTTTACATCCGCCTAAAGGGAAACTATGAGTTCGGACCACCTGACACCAATTATGTCAGTGTTGTGGAAAATTAAAAAAATAAATTAAAAATTAAATTAAAGAGAAAATTTAAACTAGTTCTGGGAGCAACCGATTGTTTTACACCTGACACCAATTTATGTCGTAGTGACATAGGGTTTTAAATAAACAATTACTGATTCGACAATAAGAAATGGATATTTATTATCCAACGAAACCAGGACTGAATCCCACACAACTCTTACGTGGCTCGACTCCCTAACTTGCGGATGGTGTGGCTACGCCGCGACTCCTCCTACTCCGGATCTGCTGGTGCTCGCTGGGTTGACATGACGCTGATCGGTGGATCTGCAACTTGCGGGGGTTGTATGAACTCCGAACCGCAGCGGGGGTTGTATGAACTCCGAACCGCACGCTGGGGTTGCAGTAACACCGGACAGCGGGAGGCTCTCTAAACACGGGGTTGTATAACCCGTCACGAAAGAGAGTAACTCCCCGATTCCCGAAAAGTGCAGTCCTTTTATACCGATCCTGGCCCAAGGATTTTCCCGCACTTTCTTCCTGATTCTTGGAAATGGGGGTGGCGGGATGCTGCCTCCAGATGGTGTAACGCAGGGCCAGCCTCAGCTGCAGAAGTAATTCAGTCGCTGGACGCTGTTACTCTCTGTACTCTTTCCATCATCCATCGTCACCTTCCTTCTCCACCCACATTCCTTGCTTTTCGGCATGGCAGCATCCCGATACTTTTGGGTCCATCCCACCCCTTGCGGCTCCGATGTCCTCGGCCAGGACGGTGGCCGAACCCTTGGGTCAGCGGCATTCCGCTGACCAAGAGTCGTTTTACTAAATTTTGTCCCCTAAAGCGTGGGAATCGGGGAAACTCATTGCACTCCAGCACTATCTTTCATATTCGTAAGCTATCCTAAAATAATAAAGTAACCCAAATATTTAATACAACGAATTCTTACACATTTTGACTAATTATTGACTAGTTACTACTACCAATACTACCAGTTTTAAATTTATCTTTAGGCTTTAAAATGCCTTTTTCCTTATATAAGAATGTTCATCAGTTGTAGGAGAGAGTATTATTTACATTAGAAGGTATTGAGGAATTTATGTTATTTGTACTACATGCATTGAGTTGAGAGAATGTTTTCAAGAAAATTCTCTTGATTTAATAGCCTACGTCCAAATTTAATTTTAGCCCCTCGGTAGATATTATGGGAATTCAGGTGTTTAATCTGTTAACTGCTGAAGTTACTTTATCCTTTGCGTTATTATGATTTTGTTGCAAACTGACAACGAAAGAGGTTATGCATAAAATATTAGATTACAGAATATTACCTGATCATTTTATATCCAATTTAGACAATTAAGCAAATCGTAAATTGCTAAATAATTTCCAAGGTTATTGATGCCTTATGAAAAATGAACTGACTGAAGCCTACAAACTATGGGGAGGTCTCGAAACATAAACACAAATACCTTAGTGATGATACATTTTCTGTTAAGGGAAAATTAACTGTTACTGTATTTGAAACTGCATCAGCTGTTTTAAACTAATTTTGATCTACCTTAATGTTTGTAGTCTCTCTTTCTCCCATAAATAATGCCACTATGGAGTAGATACGGCAATTTATTCGAGGTATTAATTAGTTTTGTTTTCTTAGTCACAGCTTTAGAGTTACCTTCCAAAGTAATCCAACCTCCCTCCAAATATTTGCGCGGCCTAACTTCACAAACTCGACGCACCACCAAACTCGAGCCGACTTGTCTCTCAAGCTAACGAAGAATCACCGCGCCGTTTGATCCCAGCTAGCTCATTGGCTGCGACCAGAGTTTGTGGAAGTTGGGCAGCAGCACGAAGGACTTGGACGGAGGAAGTTTTCGGTATAAAGGGAAGGGCGTTTCCCTATGCAGCAGCGCGTTTGGGTGTCGAAGTAGAGCCGTCGGAAAGAGAGCGGGAGGTCCCTTGGAGTGCGCCATCCAGCGACAAAATAAGTGCTTGGGACGACACAGTATTTTCATGAAAGGAAGACATTGGATCTCACGCCTACACACTCCGCGCTCGCCCTCCGATCCCTGCCCTCCCGCTGGGTTGTAGTCTTCCGGTGTAACACCCTCCTACCCATTGCTAGGAATTACCCTGGGTGTGCGGGATTGGCAGAAGAGAGCAGTTGGTGGGCGCTAGGGGTGGCGTCACCCTAGGTAGGTATTTGTTGGGAACTTCCATCTCTCTTTCCCACTTCTGAGAGCGCCTTAGCATCTCTTATAGTTTGCCTCCTTCCCCTCTTACGATTCCGAGACATCCCTTTGCCCTCTGACCCCCCTTCCCACGCCAATCCTCGGAGCATTCTCCGCATGACACCTCTCTGCGGGTGGCGGATACTTCCCCTTTTGCTCCATGCACTCTTCGCATCAGGATCCTTTTAAAGCCGAGGAAAACGCGAAGATTTTTCACGCTTCTGATAATTTTATTATCCGTCTCCGACTCTGTTAGATCAAGAGTCAGTCATTGCGAGAATAAAATATTACGAATATGACATCACATTCTGAACATAATTTCAATATGCTCTTCATCCCTATACCATTTATGTTGAATATAGCTCTTCATAAACTTTACTAAATCAAATATTTTAACATGGAACTTATTCATGAATTTCTGATGAATTTAGAAGGAAAAATACTACCTCTATATTACTTTCTACATTAATTCGCTCTACAAGGGCGAAAATAGAGAGAAAACATAAAAACTCGATCAAAAATAAAACTTTTAATTCACTTTTATTTATAAGGTAAAAGAATATCAGTTGAAAATAAAGATTTCAAGATAAATGAATATAAATCATTAGAAGGCCGCTTCATTCGTCTAAAATTGAAGCGACGCTGAGAATCGAGAGACAAATCCTCATTTCAGTTACTGTACAGTGATGATATGTCATCTAAGATACTTAAATAACAAAAGCTCGACTTATATCGTAGAAATATCCGAAAGGGTTTTAGAAAATGGCGTCCGTCGGAAAATTCAGTTTCTCGCAAGTGCAGTGGATCCCATAGCTGTAAAACTAATATCTCTGATATTACACTGGTAAAGGTAAAAAACTAATGACGCACGCGGTAGAATAGGTGAAGACATAGAAACCCCACCTTCCAACCCAGCCCGATCCAACTTGCCCAATTGAATTGTAATTGCTCATATTATACATAAATCGTAATGTTGAAATATGATTCAAAGATTTAATATATTCTAATATGCATATTGAATGAATTTGTTCAAGTATGATATTAAATTATTATTTTTATCATAGAATTTTTTCTCTGGTTCGATATCCTCCAAACTATATTTACAATGTTGAAGCTTGCTTACCTAGCTGTCACAGTATTGAGTTTTTAAAGGTCTTTTTGATGACAGAGGGGATTTTTTGAGCTTGGAATCATCCTAAACGCTTCTCTCTGCACATGAATTGAAATGTATTAAGGCGTTTAGTCCACTAATGATGGAGCTCAATGATCCGAGGAACGCAGTTATGCGGAGGGCATTTGTCCTATAACGATCTGAAAATTATACTAGTTGAAAACTAAGCACAGACATGAAATGTTTCTAATGTATACATTTAAAAAGACAACATTTTAAAGGTAATACATTAGAAAATGCAACACTAGGTGATGGGACAAAAAATTCAAAGATAATAAATAATCCATTTATATGTTAAAAAAGAAAATACCAATCTGAAAACTTTAAGTAACGGAATGATTGCCAGAAGGCACTTTTTAGAGGAAATATAGATTGAAGGGATGAATCTTGATAAACCATTCAATGAGGCTCGATATTTTATGCACCGAATTTTTACGGCTTGTTTTCTAAATTATCCAGGTTTTTCATACATTCATTAATTTGTTTCCTCCATTCCTCTAATGAAGGACAAAGAAGTCTAATAAGTCTAAGAAGACTTAAAATAATAAGTCTATATTCCTTTTACTGAAGTTTCTTTTCTGTGTCAAACGATATCGTAACCTGAATACTCAACGATCAATCGAGCGTAAGTGGAATTGACCGATTTTCCCGTTTTGAACATATCTTTTTTAATTTTTGGAAAATGATCTTAAAACACTATAATATTTTTACGAATGAAATTTTATCATCTAGCCTGTAGCCTAATGGTTCAGATGCTCTAAGAAGTTACAAAATGCGAAATGATTATTTAAACATGGATAAGAAAAAACATACTAGTTGGGCAAATGGTTACACTCTCAAAAAGAGTCCTCTAAATCGAGGGACCCAATCCTGAAAATTTTTTCTGAATTTTCTGAAGTATTAGATAAATTTTTGCATTTATCGTAATTGAACATTTCAAACATATTTCCTACACACATATAAGTCGGACAAGATTTGAGGATGATTAATCAATTGACTATGAATCTGGGACGCTATACTAAAATGAACAAAATGCTTGTGTAATGTATTTGAAAATGTTTAAAATAATCGCTCTCTAAGCTACCCGAGTGCTCCTTATTCTTGAAAGACATAAATGGGTCGTTACTGGAGACCTTGTTCACTCTTCTGAGATATTCCTCGCGGAAGACAATGGTTATTATCGCCCTTTTAATGGATTCCGTGAAGGAAGGGAGAAAGTGAGAGACATAACTGCCATTGGATCGAGAGTAGGCGAATTGAAAGAGGAAATGACGGAATTTTATGATTCTCTCGGCATCGATATAAACGCGATCTCTTCCACAAAAGACTTATTTTCATCTTTTCCATTCTTCGAGCCATAACGCTTCAAGAACGGCCAGGAATTAAACAGCGAGCCGTAACTCTTGTGAATGTGAACTCAAGACGTGAAAGGACATCGAGAAGGGTTCTTAAACACGAAGGAAAAGAGCGATTAAAAATATCTTGTCGATAAAAAAGAAAGAGTGAAAGGAAGGTCTATAGGAAACTAAATTTCGCTTTTAAGCATTTACGTTCTACTCACTTTTAGAAGCAGCTATTTCGCAGAAAAAGTACCACGATGGTTGAGATGGAATGATAAATGCGATAGGAGACACTAAGTTATGAAACTTATCATATCAATTCAATTTGTAGAACCCATTTGTTCTTATTAATAATTTATGCGCGTAATAAATATGAAAGAACTATGTACTGACAAATATTGCATTTTTATCCAGAATTTATGCTCAAACTTCCGCTATTTGTGTAAGATAACTTGTAAGATTCACATGCTCTTAATTCATCTGAAATATGTATAGTGTAAAAAAAGCATCCTTTTGAGGAATTAAAATTATAATTGAAGGTTTAAGGAATATGTGATTTATCAACAATATTTAATTCCAGCGAAAATCTTTTGCTTTTATAAACTTCTTCTAAGCTTCGTTAGCATTGTTAAATCCATTCGTCATCTGAATTTTCTTCTGAAGACTATAGAAACTGCTGATTTTACTAAATAAAATTTAAAATATTTACAGCTAAGCTATAAGAAAAACATAAATACTTCTTCAATGTAAGAAACTTTCTTCAGATCTACTTTTCCAAAATACTTCTTGAGATAAAAAGGCAATTTTAACCTTCGATCTATGTCTTCTTACATGAACTAAGATTTCATTATACATTAAAGAAAAATTATGTAACTGATAATGTATGTGGAAGATAGACATTTAAGCGTAAAATGTGTCACGAAGTAGAAAAATATATATATAAATAATGAATGTCTTCCAGCTTATTATAATAAATCTTCCCTCTCTATTTCTTCCTCTAAGATTTCTTCGGAGAAAGAAATACCCTCACCGCTGATATAGGAAATAAAACAAGAACTCAAAGGGAGAGAAAAAATAAGGTTCGCAGAATTTTCTTCGAACAAAAAAATTGAACCTTTCAACACGCTGGGACAGTAATTCCTCAACAGAAGTTTCTGCTAGAGTGTTTTCACTCCTCCCTTACATCGAGTGAAAAAATGCGAGGAATAAAATTTGAAGAAAAAATAGAAAACATCCTGCAACGTACAGCGGCAACGACGCGAAGCCGTCCTAGATTCTCGAAAGCCGTTTCATTTTACTCTGCATTCTCCTTTTTTCATCCCTCCTCCGTGCTCTTCTCCATATCTGCGGAAAACAAAGAGTATTACACACCTGCGTTTCTAGGTGCAGCTTCAGGCCACGCGGGGCAAAGGAACGAAAGAAAAGCCTGGCTCTCCCATAGACGCGGTTCTATGAGAGCTCAAAACACAGGCACGCGCGCGCACTAAACATATATACCCACCTAGAAAATATATGTGGAATTCCTTTTACCACTCACGTTCTTCAGTACATACGCAGAGGGAGGGAAAAAGGCCTTCGCTCCCTGAGAATCCCGAGCCTATCTCCTCATCCCTTAACACTCCCTCCACCCACGCCATTCCCTCTTTCTCTTTCACGGAGTCAGCCATTCCTTCCCTTGACTCCACACAACCCCCATATCTTCGCTGGAAAACGCCCCCTTATATATATCCCCATCCACCACGCCCTCCTCCTCAGACTAACCCGGGCCCATTTCTGTGAAGCCCGTAGAGAAAGAGGGAGAAGCGCCGTATCTTTTACGGTTATCATCTTTTCGAGGCCGGAGCGTAAGGGGAGAAGAGCTGGGAGGAGAGGGAAAATCTCGCGGGGGAGGGGATAAATATAAAAAAGAATAAAAGGTGGGGGTTTTAAGATTGTTCGTGAGAGGGGGTGAGGTGTTGGAGAAAGGATGAAGGGTTTGGATAGTTTTTTTTTTCCTTCTTCTCTCCCCGGTATTGCGCGGGTTGATGAGGAGGGTAAGGCTGGAATGACGTCGAGGAGACTGGCGAGGAGAGGGGAAAGAATTGGGAGAGGACGAAGGTCCATTCCTGTCATCGTTTTTCAGTCCCGTGGTTTCCCGACCAACTCCCCTCTCTTGCACACACGCAGTACGTAAGGGTTTAAGGGCGAAGGAAAAGACGGTAGGAGAGAAGGGAAGGATTTAGTACGGACGAAATAGAGGGGAGAGAGAGAAAGAGGAACGTATAAAAGGACAAATAAGATGGGGAAAAGGAGAGATAAGGAAAAGGGGGTAGAAGGAAGCAGATGGCAAAGTGTAAGTCCGTGAGAGGTGGTTTCTGTTGCGGTGCATGAGATATGAAAGGATTAAGGGATGGCCAATCACTTCCGAGAAGTTGAAGGCATTGATGATAAGGCATCAGAAAAGTTTCATCAGATACATACCTATGAATCAAAATTATTACTTTCCTCCTTCCCATATGTTAACCCGTATATCAGTTTCAGTAATGATCACTAAAATTTCTATGCAATTAAATTAGAAATTATATCAAAATTATAAAGCGTTAAATGTATTTTGATAAACCTTTTACAATAGAGCATCATAAACCATTAGCTAATTTGCGGATATGAAAAATAAAGACTGAGAACGAATCCCTTTGTGTAAAAATTTTGCAAAAACAATATATTTAAGTTTAAGGTATATTACTAAAATCGACTTATAAAAATCTTTTAATATTAACAAAATTTTATATATATCATTACCGTTGACGTTTATATCGTTCGAGTATTCATTTTGATCTTTTGCGTATTTGCTTTGGGTAATATTTGGCTTTTTAAAATAATATCTGGCAGTTTGATTGGTATTTTCATCTGTTGAAAATTTTCCAGAACCAAATGTGAGCGAATGTTAGCTGCCTTCATAAGGGTGCCTCTAAAAACACCTTCCGACTCTTTTACTGGAAGTGTAACACAAACAACACCATTGAAGTTATTTACTAATAAGGCGAAGAAAAAGTTCTAGACGGCAGAATATATTGAAGAAAAAGTAAACGAGGAAGGGAGAAAGGGAAAGGCAATTTGGGTCACGAAGAAAGGGGAGGAGAGTGAATCGGAAGACTGGAAAGGAAGTGAAGGACGGTGGAAAGGAAGAAGGTAAGTAGAAGAGAGATCCTAAGCCGAGGATTACTGGAGCTTTCACCCCTCAGATATTCCTCCCAGACTATCACCCCACCTTCGCCCATTCAATTCTCCAGCCTCATTGCCTATCAACCCCTGCTCTTCTTCGCTCGACGCCACACAATCCCCAACGTCTCTACACATCACGTGGAAGGAAGAGGAGGAATTGCGGGGGTGGACCGTTTGCATTTTATGAATAGCAAATACGGGGTCGGGAGAAAGGATGGAAGGGAAGGAGGTGTGGCTTGGAGAAGGTGAGGATCCTAGGTAGGATGAGAGAGAGAGAAGGGAAAGGTACCAAGTAGAAATAGATAAGGAAGTCAAATAAAACTTTGCTGTGATAATCCTTTCCTACCACAGTCCCAATTCAAAACAACGAAAACATAGGAAAAAACTAAGAAAAATCCTAATTAGTAAAGAAAATTGTAGTAATCGGACGGAATTTCAGGAATGATGCAGAATTTGACACTGGAGATAGCCTCAGATATTGAATTTTCTCATTTGATTGAGACAAACAGACACATTATTCTATCATCTTTGTTTGAAAGGCGCAAAATGCAAGAAAAGAAATAAGATGAAGTTAACATAAGTTTAGCCATCATTTGTGACGTAGATCATGTGAAATTGTTAAAGGTATAAGTATAAAAGAGAGATAACGCCAGGAAGAAGTTTACCACATAAATCCTATTTAATGAGGTAAAAGCTAGCTCAAATATCGAAGTAAGCAATAGAGAAATAACGTAGCACAAAGTAGTTAGTGTGAAGATAATTCCAAGAAATAGTAGATAAATATGAAAATATGGGAATGGAAAAAATGAATAAATATCATCCAAGAAAAAGCATAACAGTGTAAGGTAATAGTGAATGATGTGTATAACGATCTCGAAATCAGAGTATAAAAATCGCTCAAATACTCATATAATTTCTTGTTTTCATATTATACTACGGTACTGCCATTGATTTTGCTTTCATTTAGCCTGGAAAAGTTAACTAAGTATGAAGAAAATCCGCCTTAGAAGAAATAGAAGATACTCATGCAAGTATAAAGGTTTGACATCTGGTTTGATCAGCCTATTTTTCCCTTCGTTTACCATTAGATATTGTCAAAATATTTTCAGGAAGAAATATGTGGAAAATGACTATCAAGGAGGTCCTACGAGTGGCTTAAGAAAACGGTTTTACTCTTCGAAATGATGTAAATAATAATTATCTTTATAGTTATGTAAATACCGTAGATGGATCACAGTAGTGATTGCTGGCTGATATTAACGCAGTCAAAGACTTACTGTATTTACAAGTATAGGTTATAATAATATCTACCAAAGAATAAGTTTTATTATCATGAATTAGAGAACTTTTTAGTAGTATTTGCTAATTGGAGAACTGCTCTCGAGTTGCAAATCAGGAACTATACCACGATATTCAGTAGCCAAAGAGGAAAATTAGCAAGTAAAATTTTATGAAACTACATTTTGTGGTTCGGTAGTTCAATGGATAGAATACCTAATTTTTCTGTATTCTTATTAAAATTAAGTTTACTTAAATACGTTAAAAATTGTCTTGCATACTGAAGTACTACTAAGAATTGCACTACCTTTTCTGTGTAACATATTCATTTCAAACATATAAGTTACAACACCTACAAACCTAGAAAGATAGACCTACAAAATTGTTGGTCGTGATTCAGCTTCCCGAATGTTCCAATATCGCGATTATATTTTATTTCAGTTAATATTGAATTACCGATAGGAGGCTGTCTTAACATTAACAAAATTTTCCCAACAAGGAGTACTATTTCTTCGTTTAAACTGAAAACCAAGCATTACATAGTTATTTCAACCAAAAATATCTTTAGAAAATATTGGAAAAATTGATTTTATCATAAGAAGAAAGATATCTGACAAGTTTCAATGCATTCTATCATGGAAAAATCAAGAAATTGTAGCTTTGGAGGTTTAGAAAATTATATTCTAAAAAGGGTTATTCATGGCTTGTTAAGATCATACTGAGAGACTAGTAAGGAATCAACCCAAGTGTACGCGACCACTGGAAAACAGTTTTACTCGGTAGATACTCCCAAAGCCACAATAAGTTAATACCGTCCTGGAAAATCACTTAAAAGATACGGGACAAGGTGATCGCAAAAAGCGAGAGCGGAAGGAGGACTGATAAAAACGTCGTCGTAGGAAGACGGATGGCCTCCGTCCTGCAAACCCCGGGGGGACTCAGCATACGCGATCAGCGGAGCGGCAAATCAAATGAACATAGTGACGATCAAATGGGGCGAGATATTCAGTGTCGGTTGCGGCGCACGATGTCTCTGTCCTGTCTCCACCTCGTTTCCTCCAATGACGGCTTCACTTGCTTCGTGCCATCCCCACTCCTCCGCCACCGTCTGCGGTCGCAACAATTCCTACTATAGATACTCGATTAAATTGAAATTTAATGGATGACGTTCAGCAAACAAGTGCAATGGAAGGACTCAATATGAAGAATTCACATTTAAAAGATGATTGCCCAGATATGTTTTCCAGGATTACTTTTTGCTCTACTTAGTTATCAGCAATTTAAAAGGACTCGATTTAAAACGAAATTATGATCTTTTGAGCGTATTTTATCGTTCTAATGCACAAGGAGATGTTTGCATAAATATTCACAAATTTAATTTTACATATGTAATTAATTATGGCATATATTCGTTCAAATTAACCTTATGTATCCAATAAATTTTATTTACTCTAAATTTTAAATACTTTTTCATTCTACCGCTAGCGCTTGATGAATGAAAGTTTTAAAGATGTATTCTTAGTTCAATGGTTTCAAAATTCCATAATATAGGATCTTAGCTTATTCTCGTAATATAGGGAATTATTTTATAAAATAATTTCATTGACTTATAAGCTAAGATGTTCTTTATCCTGTCAAAAATCCTTTGCCCACATACATTTACTAACATTTCCATGAATTTCATGACAAAATTTTAAGCCTTAATTCATTCGCAGATTTCTATGGAGACTATTTAGTTTTGTTCGCATCATAATTTTTCAACCGGTGTATTATTTTGAAATCATTTTAAATGATTAAGTATGACTAATGAAAAAATGGGGAATGAATATGAAAATCCAGTGAAGAAAAATGTCCTTTATCATCTTACTGCCAGCCTCCTTCAGGAGATATTTTTTAAAACTACCAGAAATTCGGAGGACAGAGAGCTACTAAGGAATTCAGGTGAATGTTTCGCTGATAGGAAATGCAATCTACAATTTTTTAGCTTGTGTGTCAATAAATATAATCTCTTTAGCATTTAAAAAGACGTACAATATTAGGGTATTAAAAATTAATTCTTGAGAATATAAAACGATAAGAAGTACACACTACTTCAACTACTTAAATCTCAATTATAAAATTATAATCTAATTTCAGCTCAATAATAAAAAATCATTAATAAACTATGAATCATTTTTTAAACAAAGCACAAAATATTTTCATGGCAATTGGAAATACAGTTCCCGGATAGCCATGTGGGCAGCGCGTTCGGCTTTGGTGAAAGCGGTCCGGGTTCGGATACCGGTCGGAGTTCATAACCTTAGCTATCGAAGCGCTTTTAGCAATACTACTACTACTTGTAGGCTACCTGCAGATAAATTCTATAAAAATGCGCAAAAAGAAGCTAGTGAACTAAAATGTTAAATTTCACCCACCTTAAACATTTTTAATTTAGTTTACAAATTAGAGGAAATTCAAGGGGCTATATCGAAAGATATAAAAAACTATTGCTACATTTGCTTTGCTGTTTCGTAAAAAAGATAGAAAAGAAAGTATTACGCTATATTAGTGAATATATACTCCCCTTCATACAGACTTACCAATATGGTAAATCTCATTACTGATTAAGTATTTAAAGAATGATCTCCACGAAATACAAAATACGTTTGTAAATTTTTCTGTTTATAGCAATTTACACCAATCATTCGACGAACGTAAAAGATAAATTTTAAAATAATAGCGATAACATGGTAAAATTTTTTTCGGAAGTATGTGTATGAAAATACTTGAAATTATGAGATAAATTTCTTAAGCTTTACTCATTCACGGAGATTTTCAATCATCCGATACAATGAGAAGATCGTCCCATAAATATAAATTAAACTTATAAATATATCATTTTCATGGTTCAAAAAAGTCACATACGAGGTCTGTTCAAAAAGTTCCCGAACTTTTTTTATAGTGTGCCTCCAGTTGGTTATTTTTTAATCTGCCTGTAGTCGTTGTATCCGTGAAAGCTTCCCAAATAACCACCTTCAATCACTTTGTCGATATCTTGATTTGTTCATTAGTTACGGAAGTTTATGTGAACAGATGATCGTAGAGTGCGGCGAAAAATCGGGTCCGCGGAAATGTGCTCTTTGAAGGAGCAGCGTTCTTCTGTAAAATTCTGTGTGAAACTGGGCAAATCTTTCACGGAAACTTTTGAGTTGATTACCAAGGCTATTGGTGAGCATGCTATGAAACCTACCGCGTGTTATGAGTGGTTTATACGGTTCAAAGACGGGCGGCAATCAGTGGAAGACGACGAGCGTTCCGGAAGACCATCAACGTCCACAGATGACCCCCACATCGAAAAAGTGAACGATCTCGTTCGTGCAAATTGACGTTTGACTGTCAGGGATCTTGCAGAAGAGCGTGGCATCCCGATTGGTTCTGCTACGAAATCCTAACTAAAAAAATTGAGGATGCATCGAGTCGAGGACAAATTCATGCCTAGCCTGATGACAGCAACACGAGCAACTCGTGACTATTTAGCCAAAAACAAGACCACTGTGCTTCTTCAACCACCCTATTCACAAAGCCTGGCTTCATGTGACATTTTTCTATTTCCTAAGCTAAAAACCCCGCTCAAAGGAAAAAGATTTGCCACCATTCGAGAAATAAAGAAAAATTCGACGGAGGAACTTATGAACAGTCCGAAAGAAGCGTCCCAAGACTGTTTTAAATAGTGGAAATACCATTTGGATAAGTGTATACGTTGGGGTGGGGAGTACTTTTAAGGAGACTCGGAGCAATAATTTGTAAGTGAAATATTTGTTCTGTAATAAATAAAGTTCGGGAACTTTTTGAACAGCCCTCGTATTCTATAGTATTTCTTGTGCCTTTCAATTCATAAAATATCCCCTCCAGTAAGTCTAAAAGGATTATAATCTGGATCTCATTCGAAAAATATCGATAATTATTGTGCCTACAGTATTGAAGTTACTGGCGAAGAAAAATAAAGTCCCAGGAATAAAACGATAATATTAAAAGAAATAAAATACTTGAATTATCAAATGTCAATAGAAATTAGATGCTATCTCTCGGCATATATACACACTAACATTTAAGTAGAGGTCTTCGTATCCATTAGATTGATACATTATTTTCACTGTTTCTTCATGTTGTATATCATTATATAAACTTTTGCATAATTTCTTATACAATCTTAGGATACTGAATTTACTTATTTCATACAAACAGATCAAAATTTCCACCACGAATTTTTGAGCAATAACCAAAGTGCAACGTATTAAACCTCAATCTCTTTTTAAATTAGAATTTTATGCCTGTTGAATTTACAATTATCAAACTATGAGTATTTGATGAAACCCGATTTCTATAATTGTCTCTCATTTCATAACATATAAGTACGTCAGATTCATATGTAAAATGTAAATATGTATGCTTCAATTGTAATTTATATGTTATGCTTTGAGGCAATATATTAACCTTTGTTTGTTATTGAGTATTATTTCACAATCGATTGTATATATTATTTATTATGGCATGTTACTAGCTTCACAGTAACTGTAAGGAGAAGGAAACACATAATAAAAATTACTTATATACGTATAATTTTAGTTCAATTTCTATATTAAAACACCTTGGTATTAAAATATAGTCCTCGTGATAGAAAAAATGAATGCCTACTGAAGTTTCTAAAAGAGACACAATAATAGTTAATATTGATTGGTGAAGCCATTCGGTGGTTTTAGGTTAAAAATTATGCTACCGAAGTATCGAAGTTATTAACTTCATTCAATATATAAAAACTTTCATTGAAAGCTCCTTGACGTAACTAAATTTCATTCCTCAAAGGTATATCACAATTAAAGTGAGTTTAAATCTATCAAGGCATCCAAATACAAAGCAGTATATTGATACATTCATAAAAAAAGTCTCAACATCTATCAAGAGCACGGAGACTGAAAGAAATGTGAAGTTATAAAAGAAAAGTGGAAAAATACGGGGAAGCATATTCTTATGAAAAATTATCAAACCTGATAACTATTTATTTTTTACGGTGAATGTTTAAAACGTAATATAGCACAAATACTGTTTTATACTGTAACTTAAGGTAATTATGAATTTATTACACATTAAGTTACATTAGAATTATCCTTAAGTAAAGCAATATAAATTAGAGCAATTTAAAATTCAATAACTAGGGCGTTGGTAAATTTATATTAATCGGTTTTTACCAATATAAGAATAATCCCATATTTCAAAAAAAGTTTCAACACTGAATTTCCTTCTAGAAATTTTTAGAAATAAAGCATTTTTCTCATTTCGTGATTTATTTCTGCATTAACAGATCATGTTGATTATTGAGAGGAAGCCCAACGTTTTCGTCCATCGTTCATTAAGCAAAGAATATTTGCTTGCCTTAAAAATACAATAAAAAAATCGAATTATTTCTGTGTTTATCATTCCGAACGACAAACAAACGTTAAAGATAACACCGATAAGGCAAATCCCTAAAAGAGAGAAGTCCATCCGAAACACAAAGGAATAATATCCCACTTTTTCAGGAGAGAAAAAATGATAAGTATAAGATTCACTCCGATTCACACCCATCGGCTACAAAAAAGCAGCAAAGAAACATCTATATTAATTAAACCTTTTAAAACATCCCTCTTGACATTAACCTCCTTATCCTAGATCTGTGCGAACCCAATTTCTCTCGCCCCTCTCCCTCCCTCACATACATCTGTTTACCTTTTCCTTATCTTATCTCCTCCTACCAAAGCCTCCCCTAATTCCTCCTCCCCTAAGTTTCCTTTATTCCCGCGACTTCAAATCCCTCTTCCCAGTCTTTCGCGCGCGAACACATACCGCGGACTTCTCCCGCCCACTCCTCCCGACAGCGTAACCAGCGACGGGCACACACACACACACACACACATCTGGGTCTTCCCCTCACTCCCTCTGACTCCCCACTTGCCAGCCAGCGAGCGCCCAAGAGTCTGGGCATCACTTCCCCCTTCTCCCGCTCTCTCGAGCGCACTTGCTGGCAGCATCCCCCATTCTCCCCTCCCTCCCCATCCCGTCGGAGATCCGGCCCCAGTTTAATATCTGACTGGGGTGTAGTCATCTATCAGATCCAAACAGACAAGAGTTTTATTAAAAGTCAGAGCAGGCACGTCAATAGCCGTAGGGGTGTGGGTGAGATGGGGTACGGTAGTGGGGTGGGTTGGGGGAGAAAGAAGAGCGGTGAGGTGGGGAGACGCGGAGTGGCTGGATGAGAGAGGTGTGTGCGTTAAAGGAAAGAGAAAAGAGGGAGGCAAAAAGAAAGAGAGTCACCGATAGGACGACAAGAATGCGCGGAGTAGTCTTTCGAAGGGAGGATCCGCTGGTGTGGATTGAGGAAGTGGCTTTGTTTTCCCGGATACTGAGGGAAGAAGCGGATACAGATGGCACGCATTGGAAGAAGAGAAAATTGCGAATGAGGGTAGAAAGAAGGCGCCGAATTAGAGAAAAACTAGATGTTATGAATTGGAAGAGTTTAAAATTTTGTTTAACACTGAGCTGAAACAGAACGACAAAACAGAATTCCTGATATAATGCGAATGAGGTGTTTGGGAAAAGATTCGCGCCTTAGTATACGATGAAAATGAACCGAATTTTTGTTTAAATTCACCACGTCTTCTATGCTCCTTCTCCAACTGAACTATCTCACAACACAATTATGAATTATAAGCCTTATGCGATGGACGATTTTTCTTATTAGCCGAGACGAATCATGAGATTAAACAACTACTAAATTAAATTCTACTAAAATTAAACTCTGCAAAGAAGAGTTTATAAATTTCTTTTTCGGATGTTTTTTTCTCATAACATACGACATATGTCTAACAATTGTAAGGGACTACCATTAGTTTAATTCGTCTTGTATGCTTTCTGCTTTATATTTATCAAAATTATCACGAAAGAAATAAATTACCTCCGCTGAAATTAAAATCAATCCTGTGAGTGAATAATGCATCCCGATTGTGTACATAATTAGCCAAAGAGACAATCATACCAAAAACAAAATATATAAGATTATCTGGAGCGGTAGGGCGCTTGAAGAAGAATGGAATGGGATTCTTTTTCTTATAACACAATTCCTAGGGAGAAAAACACTGGCGAAGAAGATGAGCAGAAGAGCTCGTTGAAAAGGACAGAGCTTCTTCAGAAGAGCTTTCATATAATACGAGAGGCCTGCGTTGATGATGATGATGGGGCTCATTCCAAAATAAAGATAGCAGTCCAGAAGCGAATGCAAAGAAGGAATATCACTGAACGTAATTTTTTGCCTCCAAGAAGGGCAGAATAATGAGAAGGGAGGAAAAGGGCGACTGCATACACAAGAGGGATCGAGATTGAGACCTGCCCCAAAGATCCCGAAGGCAAAGAGATGGAATAGCTAAGTCTTCGGATGCGAGGCGAAAAAGAGAAAAATATATGTACGATAAGGGCACAAGGGGTTATGTGGGAAGGAGGATGAAAAGAAAAAATAATCCGCGGAAATAAAAAGAGATATGGCAGCAGAGATCGAGAACTGGGAACGTAACCCCATCTCCCTCCTTAATCCTCTTCCTTTAGCCTCGGGAAAAAATAAGGAGGAGTGGATTTGGTGGTGGAGAATGGCAGTGGGAGGATGCGAAGACGTACGGAGAGAGAGAACGGCAGGGTTGTAAAAGGGATGAGGGTGGTTCGGTGGGATGGAATAGAGGGTTAAGAAGGATAGAATTAAGGCGGTGGAGGGGGGTAGGATGGATGGAGAGCAGGAATCTCGCCGAGAAGGGAAAAAATTATTAGAGAGGAGAAAAGGGGGGAGAGAGGGATCTGCTTTTCGATGGAGAAGGCTCTGTATGAGGGAGGAGAGCAAAAGAATTCGAGAGGAAGGGAAGCTTCTTTGGAATCTGAGATCGTCCAAGCGGCAGAATTCGGGACGCATCTTAGACTGCTAAGAATGAGGTGAGTGATACCAATGCTAGCAAATTGGAGGATGAATTATAATGACGTGATAGAGCAAGTCTCTTCGCACAAAACACTTCGAAAATGTTCCAAAATTCTCGGAGGCGAAGTAAATCCAATTTTAAAATTTGATTTTGTCGCCCCGGTTTATATACGAAAGATATTAATTTTATGTGGTTATACGACTGAATCATAAATATATCGTGGAAAGATTGGAAGGATACGAAAGAATGAACAAATGATCCTAAATACTGACAGAAAATAAATCTAAAGCCAGCCACAAGAGTATCTTATGGAATAAGGAATGAAAAGTAAGGGAATTGATTTATTCTCTAGAGAGTAGATTGAGGGAGAATAATATTTAGATGATAATTATCATATCTTTAATGCATAAAACTTTAGTTTAATTAGACTAATTCTACGATTAACCCTGTAGGAGCGTAAACAAGCAACCATAACCAAATCGGGATTAGAACCCTGGGTATCAGTGTAGCAAAGCTAGCACGCTATCACATATTTATGTAAATTCTAAATCTTTTACGATAAGTTTATCTCTTTTTAAATGATTTACATTTTATTTTTAGTATCATTTATGAAAAATAAAGGTGTCCTAAACCTATTTTAACTTCTTAATCACCCTTGTTTTAACGGGAAACGTCTTTACTATGAGCTCTATTTCCATCATAGTGATGGCCTAAAATGACAGCAAATCTAAATACTGAAGTTTTCGCAACATTCAATAATTTCATAGCTTAGACAATATATAAACTGAAACAAGCATTTTGAGATAAAGCTAATGTCTGTAATAGAATAAGAATAAAATAGAAAGATAAGAAGATAAATATTGATTTCAATAAAGCGATAAAACATCTCAATTATGCAAATAATTTCATGAAAGAACTTGTGATTTAGGAAAAGATCACCTAATATATCAAAATGCATTCACGAGTTTCATAGAAATTTCCAAAGCATACAATAAGTTATATCGAAAGAAATTTAAAATCACAGGTTATGGAAAACTTATCCTACTATCTTGTAATATAAGATGAAATCAGGAAATTTAAATTTAACAAAATTTATTTATTTCTGATTTCAAAATTTATTATCTTACTGATCTGGAAGAAGGACCCTGATAGTGTCCGTTAGAATACACTGGAGCTGGAGTTTTGTGTCAAGTACCGAAAGACATCCTCTTAGCAATTAAAAGAATACTGTAATGACTGTATTTTTCCATAGTCCTTCAATGTTATTCACACCGTTTTTTTATCAATTTTCTTGTTGCCATGAGAAGTGTAATATAATGTATAATGGTAATGGGTATAGTTGGTCCATGATATTATCAGTGGTAATTCTAATTAACTAAATGATAACTTTATTCCTAGAGTCAGTTTCGTGTATATAATAATTGGCAATCCACCGAGTTATATTCACCCTTCGCAATCAATACTAAATGAAGGATGCAAAATAACTACAACAATGGGTCGTCATTGTTTATGAATTTACAGATTCATGGATAAATATGTGCTATGCTCCTTATGAGATACACATCAATACACATACCCATACAATAAAACATATTATGAAGGTTTTAGATTTTTTACGTTCACTTCGAGAAGAGTCCCACAGTGCTGCGCCCTAGTTTAAACAAAACTGAATCCGTCTCCGATTCTTTGTATTTGATTGCTCTTCAATCTGATTCAACCTGGGAACCAAGGACACGTCCAACTTTCTCGCGCTCTTTTCAACTTTGCTATCTCTCCGTACGTGTGCACCACCGGCGCATCATCCGTGCGCAAATAGAGAAGCACGCGTTCGACTCGCAAACACACGAGTTCCTCCGCCGCGTGCCGGCTCATCCCTCCGTTTCCAGGATTAAAAGTAAGAATGGCCTTCCTAAGACCTTGTCCCGCGCATTATGGGCCATCATCATTATTAATAAATGCATCCGTGGAAAAGGAGGAAGAGATACGGAGGTGATGGTCCATTGGGGACTGTATCAATCGGTCCTTCCCACACAACATCTCCTCCTGACTAATCCCACGCGCCAACATCCAAGACAATGCTAATCCGCCGGTCAACATCGCCGTGGTGCGGCTATGACGGTTTATAACCCACCTATACCGTCCCTTCGCAAAACTTGCCCGCGGCTATCCCTCCCCCCTTTCAATATTTCTCCCTTGAACGCTCCCTTCCAAAATCCATCCGCCTCCCACTTCAGCCTCCATCGACTTACCCACACTTCAAAATCCTCTTCGCTTTTCAACTCCTTTTCACTCGGATACCTCCCGCCAGGAAGCAGTTTTAATCCGAGTATTTTTATTTCATCTTCCTCCCCTTCCGATCGAAGGCTAAAAGAGGAGATTTTAAAACAAACACAGACGTACTGAATGCCCTATTCCGGATCATTAGCCATATTCAAAAACACGCGGGGCGGAAGGGACTGAGGGATAGGAGTGACGCCGAGTGGTTCACTTGAGCATATATCCGCACTTATCATTTCTCCGCCTTTTTTCCCTTCGCCTCAAACTCTTTTTATCTTGCTTCTAAACACTCTTGTCTCTCATTTTTCAGTACAAAACACTTCTCGAAAATCGGACTTCCATTCTTATCCCGCCCTCGTGCCTTTCAAATCCATTCTTTCCGTGCCCGGAAAACTGTTTGGACGCATTATGCTGCGGTATTGTGGCGAAGAGCAAAATATTCGCTATGGAATGGATGGAGAGACTGCAGCATGTTTTGTCCGCCACATAGCGCAATATGCCACGATATAATAGGAATTACAAAATAATTTCGAGCAGTGCTATTATCACCTACATATTTTGGTGAAAATTATCGATTCTCCCCAGACATTCATGCTAAGATCTATGGAAGCGAAGTGATTTCATTTCCATTTTTCCTAATAAGAAATCGATATTCCTCATCAATTATTATAACTGTTTCGGGCAGTCTAAACTAAACCTTTTTTGTTCGATGAACGTTACAGAGTTATGGCTTAATATTGATTAAGCCATATCAATAAAATTAAATCGGATTTGAAATGCGGGATGCATTGCAAGAGTCTGTTTAAAATGGGATGATAATTTAAAAACTAACCATCGTTACAGTCTTTTATTATTGAATCATATAATTTATTGTTTAATTTGACAATTAACTGATGCAAAAGTTACAAGAATGAATGAAATTGCTCATTTATTTGTGTTAAATCCTTTACCCAAATTCATTACCCTGAGAGTAGAGTTCAGGGTGACACTTAACAGCTATCGCCGAATCACCGTTTACTAATCCAACAATTTTCAGTGATAAATAGCATAAAATCAAATATTGGATTGACTATCATTTGTTCCTTGAGATCTGCTAGATTTCAGAAATAAATCCGCTGTCCGCTTGTCAATCAATCCTCCCCATAAGTGTCGGTCATCAATTTCGACTGCCCTCTCCTCCATCCGAAATGGAATGCGTGCAAACTCCCTATCAATAAATATCATCGAGAGCCGGACCACCCTCTCGGGCCATCCGCCATTGTCTTCTGCATCCAATTCACAATGCATTCTAAGCCCGATCCCCTTTCGCATCCACTCCTTAACCCTTCATGCGTCTTCTTCAACCGTTGGTGGTCAACTTCCTTCAAAAGGAAGCTGTAGAAGCTCTTGCATCCAGTCCCCCACTGGGTGCTGCACCTTCCCACACCATGACAGCTCCCCTTTCTGCACCCCACGCATACCTCGCCCACCCACGGCACTTGCGCAGCCGATGAATCAGCCGGCACTTCCCTCTTTCTCCCCTTTTCTTTTCTTACTTCAAAATATTAGCACCCTTCCTCCGATTCATCCACCTCAACTCTCAGTCCTTCTTCCTCTCCGTTTCTTTTTTCCTCCCGGTTTGCCATATCCCCTTGCCAACAGATGGCCACGTGACTCTCGCGGCGAGAAAACATTTGAACGCCCTTACGCCGCCGTAGGACGCCGGTATGTTTCCGCCGAGTAAATAGGGTTGAATAGAGAGGAGCTATAAGTAAGGAAAAGGAGTGGGGTGAGAAAATACGCATGGTTAGGGTAAAAATGGAGCAGAGGTCCCTTCAACAGCTTACCCTTCTCCCCCCTTTAACTCCCCCGTATCCCTAAAGCGGCCGGGCACGTGGCCTACCCAATTACAAATTGCTCGCGGTGTCGCCGGGACGAGCATGATTGAGAAATGAAACTGTTTCTCGGTTTCTCGGTGTCTCCGGGTACCTGCCCCGGCCTTATATCTCTCCGGGGGATGCTGAGGGATGAGCGCCACGCGACCGACCAACAATGCGGCCGCCGTTCATGCCACCACGCCCCCTCGGGGGCAATGAATTTCCGCAGGCTCCAGCAAGTCCTCAATCGCTGCCGCCCTTTGGTCTTTTGCTCTTCGGCGATGGGAAATGCACTGCGACTACCCGGCCTATTGGACACGTGGCGACGGTAACGCCTTGGGTCTTGTTAGATCTATCGTTTAGGAAAAGAGGGGTTGGGTAGTTAAACGAAGTCGTGCTGAGCTTTTAAACGCGTGCGTCCCGCATTTACCGCCGTGGGATACGCTGCTTTATTTCTTTGGTCCGTAGTCAAACATTGCCGCACAATGATACTCTTCCTTCCGAATGGATGCCGTTCCGGAATATTCGTGGGTACTGCCCTGGGAAAAGACCGACGGGTGTCGTCGTGAACTGAAACGGCGTTCGCACCGCGGGATGCGAGGTTCATATGCTCGAAAAGTTACGCAGGGGTTTTTTAATAGGTATTTAACGTAAATATAAATTTTCCCCTCGTTAATCTTTTTCCGGACCGTCAGAGCGCATGAGACTCAAGTGGAATATTCACGGTGATTGTGGGAGAGGGAGTTTTTTTCCTCACCCTGCGGTGCGCGTATCATACCGCGTGAAACGAGGCTAAAATGTGAGCGCTCTTCCCACGCGTGTTTTAGGGCGTGCAGAAACACGGGGAAACCAGGACGGACGAATTAACGGAAAAAATGCGGAAGGTAAATCATTCCGTGGTGCACGAATGTTTTTTAATGCTCCAGAGGACTCTCCGCACGCTTCATTTTTTCCCTGGAATCGTCCTCCGAAAACGCACGGGTACTGCTGCTCTTCCCAAGTGTCCCATAGTTATGTGGCGGGGGAGGGACTGCACGTATGTACGGGTACCGCACGGTCACCGCAGGTGCAAGTGAGAATGATTAAGGGAGCGTACGTTTGTACGTTCGGGGAACGTCCTCTGCGAAATTAACACACTCGGACATATCTAGTAGCAGAGGCCGGTGCTGTACATCAAGCTCGCGGGGGAGTGAAGGTGAGAGACGATGGATGGAAGGGGGATTCGGTGTGCGCGTCATCGGGTGTATAGCCAGCAGCATCCGCACAAACGCCGCACGACACGAAGCAAACACACCGTACACCTAGCCGCAACATGGATGCCACAGGTCCCTCTACCTCTCTTTCTCTCTCTCTCCCTTCCCATCTCACTCACTCTTTCCCTTGCCACCACACCTAATTATACGCAGGTCGCTTTATAGGCACTAGTTGCGGCTGCCATGGAAACCGTCCGATATCGCATTCAAATGATCTCGCTTCAATCTAGCATCCCGGGGAAATTTTCGCTGTGGTCTAGCGCTCATTCTGTTTTGCCCTTCATTTTGATCCACGTAATAATATATGAAAGTTTTCGGCCAATGCATTTCATTAAGTCCGCAAAAGGGTTAAATAAAGGAGAAGGGCCACGAAAATTATATATTAGGGAAAGCATCGGGGTTTAACTTTATTTAATATCTTTTTGGCGGAAATTGCCCTCGCAATTATTTTTTGACGACCTTTCAAGGTTCAAAATCGGTCATAACGCAACCTCGAATTAACTTCGAAATGACACGTAAATCTAAGCAAAAAATGCAGATTGATTACTTGAATTCGACGATAACTAGAATTGGGCTGACGGATTTGAGTAAACATAGAACGATTGCTAAATCCGGAGAGAGAATCGACTATTTTGATCTTACAAATTGATTTCCAAACGATAATTTCGAATTCGCGTTTATGTGTGTAGCTTGTTTGCTATAGAAGTTATACATGAAATTACATCTTTTACAGAGCTATTTTCAATTGCATGCAAAGCCATACTAAATTAAGCACAGCTAAATTTCAGAGCCGCAAGACCTCAACTCTCATATTTTCAAGTAACTTATTAAGTCTTTAAACTTGATTTTGAAGATATTTTACTACGCGAACTGAGTCACGGGAAAGAACTATGCGACGAATAAAATGATTGGAAATGTAAGAAAAAATTAATACTTAGTATTTTACAGTTGAGATTTGTTGATGCTTGGAATGTCAGAAGGAGCATTTTCGAACAAATATATGTTCATAAATACGTCATAGATTGCCCGTCGAACAGTTTTTCGCCGGATCTAAGGTATCGTTGTAACACAGTAGAAAGTAAATATCCAAAATTAATATGCTCGTATAGTGACTTTTGGAAGTTCGTGAACGCATTATGAAGATATAAGAAATATATTTAAATTTAATTTATATAAATATATTTAAAAATTTTCATACCTTTACAAAATAGTTGAACGACATCAATTCGTTCTTTCGCTTTTTGAAGATATCATTTTAGCGATCGGCCATTCTGTTGGCCCTTCCTTGAGTTATTAATACTATCAGACTGGAAAAACTAACACGGGATGTGTTTTATACTCAAAGACTTCTTAGAATAGAAGTACAAAATAGAAACGTTAACAGTAACTATATATAATCAATTAAAGTAGCCGTTATTTGGTAGAACTGGATTACAGGAAATAATGCAATAACTTGGTAAAGTTCTACAATTGAGTACTACATGGGTGGTCTGAAAAGTTTCCGACATTTCGCCATTTCTCGACATGTTTTCTGAAGATTTCTGAAAAAAAATTTCTGGGGTCGGAAACTTTTACTTGGATACTTGGTAAAGTTCTACAAAGCACTCATAATTAAAACATGTTTGTAGAACATTACCAAGTTATTTCATTATATCCAATAACTGTATAACACCTAACTTTTAAACATATTGATATTTAATTTTATCAACAAATATAAGAAAAATTGGATAGATTTGCATTATTATGAAGCTTTAAAAAATTTATATCTCAGAAATATTCACATCCAATCAGTAATTTTTAGAGAAATAATCCATTGGTCAAAATTCAAATGTTAATTTTCATTAATTTCAGTTGAATTAATTATGTGGCATTCATAATATCAACAATAGATTTCACATTTAAACCGATGTTAAGAGTAAAATTTTCAAAACGCCCTCCAATGTCACTTTTAAAAGACGAAAACTTTAAAAATCTCTGAATTACCATGTCGAATTCCAAACCACTATTCTCATTATATAAATCACCTACTAAGAAAATCTTTAAAAAATGTTTCCTATTATATGTAAGAGAGGCTTAATACAAGCTTTAAGATGAGCGAGATCGATGAGAGCTAATTATGACATCATATATATGAACTGATCCTTATTAAAATATAAATAGGTAAAATTTACAGAACATGGATACATTCATGAAATCTTGTATTGCTTCCAACTTTAATAGTTCTTTGGCATAACAACTGAAGTTTCCTTTGTAAAGACTGTTTCATGCGTATTTTAATTTCGACTACAGTCTAACATTCATTTTAAAATTACTAATAACGAATCACGAGAGATAATAGACAAAATGACTATACAATCTTCCACACGATTCTAAATAAAATTTAGATAGATAGTTTTTTTAATATCTCTATCATAGGAAATATCCAATAATTATTGAGTTATAAATTTCGTAATTTAATCTATTATCACACGCAAGTTTACTCTAAAAGAAAGAAAGTATCCGAAAAATAAAGCATTAGAATAACCAGAATAAAAGGAAAAAGGCCCTATCTCTCACCAGACTGCACATGGGAAATTAATCAATTTTTTTAATATTACCCAAAAACGCTTCACATGATTTGACTCGAATAAAAAATAAACATTATCAAACACCTTCGTCCTTCAACTCGCGGGTTGTTCCGATACATCCCCCGACCACTCACCCTTCCCTCACGAAACTAATCAATAGCCCCTTCCAATGAAATCGCTTATCTTTAAACGAGCTACGATTGCAAATACCAAGAGGAAATGTATAACTAGTCACGGACATCGATTTCTATTACATTTTTAACATGCATCCCGGCGTGTTCGCTCCCTCTACACATTTCCCCGCCCCCAATCAGCTCGACACATTTTTATTTTATTTTGCATCCGTTTTTTATAATAGCTATCGATTTTCGCTTCGCCTATCAGAGTGCGTGGGAAAAGAGGAGCATCGGAGAAAAATGCAAAGGGTGATAGAGAGCGCCGGTGATGCGGACCGCCCGTCGAGAGACGCAATAACGCCGTATTTGCATTGCGACCATTTGGTGGAGATTCGGTCGGAGCGATAAAGGGTACCGAAGAGAGTGAAAGGGAGTACACAATCGACTGAGTAAAGGGGGCGTGAGAGAGGGACGGTGGGATTTCCTCGCACTTGGCCGACTCTTAGGACCAGCGATGCTTAAAATGTTCACAGACTCGAAGGCCCTGAGGCACGAGAAGCGTTTCGGGTAAATAATTGCTCTACAGAGAGTGCGCGAGGTTAATCTGGAATATTTCGCTCGCGATTGAAACATATAATTTCTGAATTAGATGACATCGCACGCTCTGGGTTTATTTTTAATGCGTGCTTCGTAATACACAGGGGGAGGAAACTTCCACAAGAACATTTAATTTCGACCGGTTCTCTCCTACGTGCCATGGCCTCGCACAAGATAATGCATAAATTCATTCGTGCTTTGTAACGTTTCTTACTCGCGCTGTAACAACTAGATATACGCACTTCTTTAGTTTGAATTGTCACGGCAACTAATATTTCATCAATACAGGAATGACGGGAAATCTCGGATGAGATATCATTCGAAAATCTCTTTTCGATTTCTTCGATCAAGATTTATCTCATACGGATACATCATACGGATATTTCAAACCATTATACCATAGTATATTTTCCTTTTTAATTCAGCATCAATAGAGATGTTATTGTGGCCTTTTCCTTACGTATTTTGAGTTCGACTACTACACTAGCAATATTTTTAATACGTCATTATCAATTATTTCTGAGTCACCACCTTCTAAGCTCAGTTTAACTTTGATCTTAAATATCAAAATCTCTCAATTTCTAATAAAATTCTAATAAATACTGTGATTTCTACATTGTTCATAAAGACACTTTTATCCTCAAAAAGTTCTTCCAGAAAACGTCCAGATTTTTATAACTCCTGTTTAGAATAAATGTTTTAATTTTCTCTCAGACATATAAATGTAGAATTAACGAGTAATCATTAAAGGAAGCGCCCTCTTTGTATTTTGGAAAATAAATACTAATGAAACTGAACTGCACTGTTGATTTTTCGTTATTTGTAAAGAAGATACAATAATCAAGGTTTAAATTAATTACTTGTAAATGAAACTCTATCGAAAGTGATAAAAAGGCTATTCTAAGGCTAGTAAGTAAAGTTAAGTAAATAATTTAAACATTTTAGAATTGATTAAAACGATTTGCTACGAAAATTTTAAGGGGTCACTTACGATGAAGATAACTTCCAAGTAAAGTCTTTTAATAATTAGAATGGGTGCATATAGTAAGTAATACTATTAAATTTAATTCTGCATCACAGTATCGAAGACAAACAGTAAACAATACTAGAATTATTAAAATTGTTTTATATGTAAGAAACCTTTATGGAATCCTGCTACCTGCTCATTTAATCACCTGTTAATAGAAGTGAGATCGACCAGCAGATAGTTTTAATTGATTTCAGTGTTGGCTTCTGATCTCTATTTAAGGATGTAATATGATTATTCTAATAGGCTAAAAGACATCGTTTATCTTACTACAGAAGCTTTTTATTAATGTTGATTGCGTCTTATAATTACATATGAGTTCATGAGAAATGAATTCAGTGGTAGTTTAATTTAATAGATACGTACGATTCAAGGCGAAACACGATATTTTATCGTAATACGATTAAATCGATCTATATGCTCTTATAAAATCACAGTATCTTAGATTAAGAGGTTTCAAGTAACATTATCCATTAAATAATTAATTGACATAAAACCAAACCGTTCTTCCATCCGATAAACTTAATGTGTTCAAACTGTAAAATAAAATAATTTATTCCTAAGATTCCAGGGCGATAAATGATTCCTCTTGTTTCTAATGAAGGTAATTGCGCATCAGTTTTTCTGCTTTCTTTCCATCATAAAAAGTAAGAAAATTATTTCACGATAGATAGCAAACAAATTCCCGATGAAGATAACAATAGTAATGTTCTTAGCTGATTTTCATGTAATGCCATGTAATATTATCTTTGTGATAATCTAGATCACAAAGAAAAATCACAGCAACATTAGCCGTGGAAGATTAAATGTCACATTCATGACGGTAGGAAATTTTTCTCTATGAGTGCTAGTTACTATGTTAGTATGTAATAAATATTTTTGCTCAAAATAAATAAAATGGAGTCATAACTTATCAAATGGAGGGAAGTGACATCTCATATTTTCAAAATATACAGAAAAGCTCTCCAGTCAAGTTGCCTCAACAAACAGTTCCTCTTCTGGATACCATTAACTGAAGACATCATTCACCAGTTTCATCTGTGATAATATCTCTTCGTTATGAGTATCATAAAATTTGATTAACATCTCAATTTAAATCGAAACATTCCTGGGGCGCGTTGGGGAATTTGTTACGTTCTATCGAAGGAGTTTATCGCTACACCTACCGCCAAAACCGAGTAAAATTTCACTTCTATTAAGCAACTTAATCTTCCGACTAATCGTGAAAAAAAATCATCAGAGTTGGTGAACGCGTGAAATACCTTTCCGACGTTGCTACCCACAAGACTTGGAGGGTGACGAACGTAAGAAAGGGGGAGCAGCTTCAATGAAGTGATTGCCTATGGAATGAGGCTTGGGAAAGGGAGGGTATGGAGTTAAGGTGGGAATCAACGATTTGCGCTTATTGTCAAACATGTGAGGCAAAAGGGAACGATCATGATAAAAGTAAGGGAGTCGGGTGATGAAAAGGGAATATTTAGTCCCATGGGTCTTTCTCAGCATGGCGTGCTGCAAGGGCGCGAGTTCGTAAGGGGTTTGCGAAGTAATTTGGGGCCAAAGCAATGAAGAATGTAAGTAGACATTAAAAGGAGAAAGGGAGAGAAATCATACGCATGACAACAACTGAACAGAGAAGACCTATTAGCAGACATGGCTCTGATTGATAGTCCAAATAAATATCCCAAAGGTTTATGAGATAATGGATAGCATTTAAATAAATATGATTGCTCGCAGCCAAAAATTAAACTTAAGCAGAATATTTATATTTAATTTCCCGGTTGCAGATTCTCGGTACCCTCAGTACCACCAACATGGAATTCTAAATAAATATTAAGTCAATCAACGAAAATTTCTATATTCCATATTTAAATTAATATTATTAAAATTCCGGATTAATTTACTCATTATGTAATTACTTATTAACCTCATTGCTCAATTAATTAAGCACTAGGTACAATATATTTCTGCGAAAAATGCCAATATTTAAATGAATATGAATGTAACGTTTTCAATTAACACATTCAAAGTTTTAAAATTAAAAACGTTGATCCTTCGAAGGAAAGATTCCTAAAATTTGGGTCGACTTAGAACGATGAGGTTTAACCAGCAATAAAGATTATAAGCAAGATTTATACGCGTTGCGATGTATCCCTGAACTAGGATGATAAATGGAAAAGGAATAAAATGTGAAATACATAAGTAGAAAAAAAACAGAAAATGTTTTACAATGACGGAAAATACATACAAAATAATATTAAAAGCCAACGTCAGCAAAAGCCACGAAAGTCAGCCAAATAATGATTAATTCACATACAGTAAGAATATCAAATAACCAATTACAATCTACCAAAGATATTCGTTAAATATTCAATACACATTTCAGAAATTAAAGTAACTTTATCATAATCATTTCGATTAATTTCTACACGATAAAGAAAAGGCTACATTATTAGGACTTCCTGATATCCATGTGGACAAGCGATTTACTTCATCGTAGTGATTCCGGGTTCTATTCCTAATGGAAGCCCACGTGTGAAATTACCTCAGCTGTTCAAGCATTTTTAACAAAACTAATAAAACTAACTATTAAACTTAGTCGCTGTAATTATCGTCATTTGAGCTGAGGTGTACTCGGAACATTAATAAATATAACCAAATGCCAAGTTAACCACCTAGGTAACTTAGTTAAAGATAAATAGATAAGAAAATACCTTGGGAGAGAGCGAGAAAAAGATGAATCAATAAAGTTCCAGTAGTAATGGCGACACTGGATGGACGATGATGAAGTTATGGGAATGCCTCGTCCAGTAGAGAAGCCGACGTAGGATGAAAAGATTGGGAAGACCGTCCTGTTTATACTGCTGGATACGTACTGACTGGGCGTTATTATGAAAATTAAAGTCTTATTATTAAATCAAATTCTTATTATGAAAGTAAAATATGTGGTAAAAATGAATGCATTCTTCGGAGGTGAAATTCGAGAAGTTGTTTACTGAAAACTTCAACAATTCCGACCTAGGATATGAGATTACAGGCAGTTACGGATGCTTCAGCCCGGTGAGGGTTCCAGTTATCAATGCAGAGTACTTCATCGACTTCATTATACTGTACCATAGTACCATACCATATCTATCACAGCTTAATTATAGAAGCTATATACTTAATAACCCTCCAATTCTAATCCGAAGAAGAGATTAATAAGCATAGTGCATTTTAATTTTTAAAGAAGTATTGGAATATTAAAGTAAATATATAATTACTTCTAGAGGTAACAGGTGAGATTAAGCTAAATCTAGGTCACTCTTGGAAAAACTTTAATTTTCTTCTGAGAACGCTATGACTGATTATTCAAACATACTATTATTTTTGCTATAAAGCTAATTCTTTCTACTGCCCTAACCAAAATCTTAGTTGATGAAATCTTTTAAAGTACATACATCACAATGACTCTTATCTTCGGAACAGAATCAAGTTATTTACAATTGAATGAAGATTTCTATAAATAAATTCAGTATCCAGTATCAGTAATCAGTATCGGGTTCGAATAACCTAACAGCAAGATTATCCGAGATACGGCTCTGGTCGAAGTTACACTATAAATCGAAGAACGTAAATTCCTAAGAATAGCAAGGGATGCTGTTCAGAAGAGGAAAAGGCGGCGTGGCTGGGTGGAGAGTAGAAAGTGGAAAACGCGGAGAGCTGCGCTGCGGAAGAGAGATTTTATAGAGGAAGGAGGTGGTGAAGAGCGTAATGCGCCTTCACTAGGCAACGTACAGGAAAGGAACGCAGAGGGGAGAGAGAGAGGGAAAAGATGGCAAGGACGTGCGTGGAATTCAAAGAAAGGCAACAGGGAGTGGAAGAAGGGGCTTGAAAGTTGGTTGTAGAATAGAGGTTCTTTCCACATGCAAGGGCTTTATGAAGAGGAAAAGAATGAAGACGATGAGCTATTGAGAGATAAGAAAAAATTAGCATAGCTGGGTGAAGTATTACTATTGATCTAGGCTCGAATTCAACTTTTACACTGTTTAGAAATCATGCTTTATTATACTTGAAGCATTTTCAAAGGTTTCTGAAGATTCTTTTCCCAGATTTTAAATATGCTCAAATTAAGTACCGATTTTTTATTTAGATTAGCAAGATTAATCGTTAGGTCACTCTGTTCATCCCCCTATCAAGTGAGCAGCTTTTTCTGCACCTATCTTCAGTTGTAAAGATTCTTTCCACAAATCAAATCATTTGCTTTTTTATGTGTTTCCTTACAATGCAAATATATTGTAAAATTGAAATAGGAGATTAGATGGATGAGAGATCCATTTGGTCCTCACCGTGCCAAATGAAGGTTGAATAATGAAAAGGCCCTAAATCCAAATATATAAGTAGAAGGGCCATAAACAGTTTCGGCTAATTTTTATTCAAATGCAATGATCTCTTCGGAATAAGGTACAATACTTTTCAGTGATATCATTTGAAGTGTCAGAAATCTTATCATTGACATGTTAGCCTAAAATATCCACTTTCGAGAATGATTGGAGTAAACCGACTGGAAAAAAGATAGAGGTCCAGTTGAGCTCAACTTCATGTTTCTTACCAGAACAAGTTCTGAAGAATCTTCTATGCAAAAGGTTATTTAATTACAAAATTTATTAATAAAATCAAGAATCCCAAAGAAGAATATCTCCCTGCAAAATTTGATAGTCTCAATCGAGATAACTAATTTTTATAAGCTGTATCTAAATATGTAATCCTTACTTTATAACATAATGTTATGATATGGTATTACAAATAATACGAACAAGGAAAACTAGGTAATATTTTATCATGAATCTATTTTTGGTATTTTTATTACTAATTACTTACTTCAACTGATTGAAATATTTGCAACTGACCTGTACTCCTGATAAATATGAAGCAAGGTTGTAAAATTGCAAGCTATTTGCAAAGCGCAAATCACTAATGCATATGGCTCTCAGACAGTAACATCATTGCTGTATACTATCTACTATACTATCAAAAATTATCATTTCGCGGTAAATAGTGGCGTAATTTCAAGTGCTCTAAATTTAACATAGAGAATTCCAAAGTTCGTGACTTAAATAAGGCTTAACAGACGGAAAGGCTTTGTATGAGAAGAACTTACGCGTTACAGGCTGCTTGTGCGAATTGCATAGATTACGAATAATCGCAATAAAAAATTGAGACTCACATATAAACTTTGACCTCTTCAAAACGTCCTTCACTTTCCATTATTCCGCCATACCATCTTTATCTGCCAAGACATCCCTTCAAAACCATTTGCGGATCCCAGGTTAATACTTTTCCCCGTATCTCCGAGAGCGTCAAACCGCCTTTTTCCAAGAGAGAACGATAACCACTAGTTATTCTTCCTCTCCACGGCCATTATACCTCCCTAAAAACCTTTCCTTTTATATACCTCCTCGCACATTCCGGCTCCCATCCTTTTCCGCGACAATTTGGCAATCATCGGCACACCTCACACCCTTCATCTCCCATTTCTTTCCCTCATTTCCTATTACGATCCTCTGAAGAGAAAATCTCCCTCCCTCTTTCAACATTGAAAAAAAACCGAAAACCAGACACCTCATCTCGTCTCCACTTTCCCTTATAATCATTCTCCTCTCTCCCCCTTAAAAAATCAATCTCTCCTCCGTTACTTCCCTTCCTCGGCCGTCCTAAACTACACGGAGGTCCACTTCACTTAGTTTCCTCTCTTCCATGCGCCCACCTTCTCTAACACGCGCTCTAACTCAACCCTTCAAACACGCACAGTTACTCCCACCGCGCGTACACGTTTCCCTCCATCTTTACTAAAAAAGGGACGCCCTGACTCGAGCTTCCGCAATCCGCCCGCGAGTCTGTTCTTCCCCACTCCCTTAAAAAAAGCCCCTCGCATAAAATTCCCTCGGTTCCTTCCCATATTTCCCGCATCCAGGCCCAATACTCTCTCTCCCCCCTCTTCCCTTCACACCTTCGCGATCTCTTTCATCCCCTCCGCCCCCGCGCACCTCCCTCCGGCTTCAATAATGCGTTGATGGTTCCGTCATAAAAAGGAGAAAACGTTTCGGAGCCAGGTTCTACCCGAGGCTCACTCGGTTCGTAATAAGAGCGAGCGGGTGCTCTTCGCGCGGCCCAGTTGCACTTAAACCCTCGTTCTAAAACGGGGAAATGATCCGATTCAAAGCTCTACTCCTCCCTCTCTCTCTCCAACCCCTCTCTCCACGGAAAAGATATCTTTTCTACCTCTTTCCCCGCCTTTTTTCTCTCTTATTCATCCACATCTCTGACGAGAAACTCCATTCTTTACCTTTTTTATAAGAGTGCAGCGTACTTTGTCATCCGCCAGCTTCGTTCCCATATCCCCTTCTCTTTCGGAAGCTTAATATTTTCTTCAGTTTTACTTTCGAGTTTCTGTTTTCTTACCCCAATTTCCACCCTATCGCGACATTATCTTCCCATCCCCTCCCTTAATACCTTTCTCTCGCCTTATCGAGCTCATTTTTCTCTCCCCGCAGTTCTGTTTCCGCTTCCTCATCTCCTGGCTTTTACTTCATTTCTTCCATCTTCCACACCTTACCTTTTTCATTTTCGCAATTTCTAACCCTCCCCGCCGTTCTGAGATATTATTTTCTCCGGTCTTCTCAAAGGAGCATGTTCTTATTCCTGCCGGAGACATTTAATACCACCTCTCTTCCCACCGCCCTTTTTAGCCCGCAATTCTCTTTCTCGCTCCTTCCCAATCTTTACAACCCCGCCCCGGGAAAGAAGAATCAAGCGAGGAAAATTATTAACTCCCATAGTTTACAACCAAGAAGTAATGACGTGGCTCCCTTGAGGGGATTAAAGGGACTTTTAAGCCGAGTTTTTCTTTTTAATTTTCAGCTCCCGGAAGCGGCTTAATAATCCTTACAGTAAAGTTTTTAAGGAGCGATCAAAAAATTAGTCGAATAATTTCGGATGTTGTATTTTTCAAGAAGTTGACAGCCTGCCAATAAATATGTTTCTTCATTAACTAAAGAATTTGGTAACTGAAAGAGACCATTATTATCTCCTCACCAGATTTAACGTTCAGTCAGCTAACATTTTATCATTGTAAGAAAACTTATCCTTGAAGGTTAAGAATGTGAAACTCTTTGATCCAGCAAAATTACTATTAATTTCTTGACTTTAATTTAACTCATTATGGAATTCTAATCAATATTCCAAGTATCCTCAAGAATTCATCTTTTGTATCAGAACAAGATACTGAAATAATTATGTTACGAAGAAGAATATTAGATAGAGATAGGAGAATATTTTTCACGTAGTTTGGTAAGCCAATCAAATTTAAGGTCGGCTCCTGCGAATTTTTTAGGCTAAAATTAATTTTTGCATTTCAAAAGATTTAATCTCATCATAAATCTTATTCTGAATATAAATTACTAGGAGAAATAGAGTTCAGTACACAGAATCAAACTGCATTTGGTTCTATATGTTGAGATTCGATTCACTAAATATTCTTTCTCTAGATTCTATTAGTTTTTTTATAACCTACATGAAATCTATAATAATAAGACTTCCATTTTAAGGATCTTTTGTGCAAGGTTAGACTTCTAGAAGTTTACTTTCTAAACAAGAACTAAATACATTCGTTTACTCTCTATGCATAGTAACTTCATTATTGGATTGGGATATTTAGTTATTTGTTTGATATCACTTATTTTCTGCGATCAATATTTTTTGGTTATCGGAGAAACTCGGTCGTTTTAGATGACGCAAAATAAGAAATAATCAACGCTTTAAGAATTTATTCCAGTTGATTCATAGAGGTAAAGATTCACACATTAAAAGTGAATACTATAAAACGAGAATCTTCTGCCATTCTACTAGAATAGTTCAAAGAAGGGCGCAACAAAGGAAATTTCTTCCACGAGGCTTCACCTGCTTCATGTCTGAAGGACAAAGGAGAAAATAGAACGGTTCTTCAACCCTCTCGGTGATCGAAACGGTGAGCAGGATTTTCTGGGACCTTGTTGTCAGCCCTTAACCATCATCTCCAAACATTCTATTTCATAATCCTCTCCTCTCATCCACAACCCACCAATTGAAAGCCTACTCATCCTCCAAACGTGCCTTGCTCCCTCTCAGTCTCTCGCCCTTTCCATCATTACCTCCAAACAACTCCCTCGACTGCGCTCTCAGCGCCCAATGATACCCACACGTTTTCCAACAGAAATAGAAACTTCTAGCGTTCAATAGATCCAACTTGGAGTAGGTCTGCAGATATTTTTACGTTCCTGAGTTATGGATTAAAAACGGTTGAATTTTATTCGATGTCACTCTCAGGTAAATGTTTCTTAACCACAAAATATTGACTTCTTTATGATGAAAACTTTTATAAGCAGTAGAGGAATAAAAATTAAGTAAACGAATGATGCAGGCGTTGAAGTTTCTCTAGCATATCGACCAAAATATTTTTAAAACAGCCTACTAAGAAAATTAGGATTATATTAAGACTAAGTAATATTTAACAGAGATTTGCCTCTAAATTTCACATTTACTTACGAAGTTTGCCCAATATTACCACTGATTAAGACAATCGTTATTTTTGGAAATTCTCGGAACACTTCTTTATAGAAATTACATATCTATCCGATTGAATTGCTGAACTATAAATCAGGAATTAATCAAATAATAAGTGGACCTAATTAGTACTTTGATACAGCTAGACTAGAGCTCAAATCGATGGAATTGTTTCCTTGGGCAAAGAAAATACATCGTTGGGTCACTTTTAAGCAAATCTGCTAAAACAGCTTCTTCCATAAGAGTCCTATTAATAGTCCCCAAACAAAACTTGATCGTCATCTAACTTTTCTTGATCATGTTTGGGCCATTACATCTCACTCCCAAGTCATCTAAGTGATAGCTAATCGCCGTAAAAGGTGAGTTAAGGCGCTCAACTAACGCTACCCTCTTATCTCTTTCAAACGAGAAAACTGGTTTGAATTGGACAGGATAATGGGCATGGAGAGTCAAAAGGTTTTTGGAGAGTCAAAAGTCCAGTTGTTGAACAGAAAAGGGTCTAAGAGAAAGAACGAGAGGGAGAGAATGCAACGTAGTGAGCAGAGGAAGAGAGCGGACGTGAGAGGATGGAAAGGTTGAAGGAGAGTTGGATGAATGAGTTTCGAGAGAGAGTAAAAAAGGATGCCGTGTAGAGTCGAAGTGGAAGCCGTAGGGACACATGCGGAGGGGCGGAGGAGAAACAGAAGGGTCAGCAGGCGGTCCAGGATTGGAACGCTAGGGAGAATAAGAGTCAAAACAAAAAGGGTAGCGCAGATTGGGCCACTTATGGATGAAGAGAGAGAGGAGGGCTCCAAGTAAAGTGAGAGACGGAAAAAAGAGGAATGACGGAGAGTGTAAACAAAGACTGGTCATTGAAAATCGGCAGATCGGACTTACCTATCGAGCCTCTCCGGTGATCCCTTTTCTCTTTACTTCATGGCCTCTAGTGCTTCTTACCCCCCGAGACTCATCTACGAGAAGTATTCCGCGTCTATTTTCACAAAAACCCATTCGAAAACTTTTATTTTCAGGTATCTCTTACATCATCGTCCCATTATCCTTATTTTGCGATCTAAAAATCTAAAATAAAACTAACTTATACTCACTGCTGACAACGGACTTTTCATAAGACCTCGTCATAAACGAGGCTCAAAATAGGGCGTTTATTCCTTTGTTAAGACGAATCAAATTGTGGTGGGTAAAGTGGCTCCTGGGGCTAGAAACCTCTCATTGCGGACATTCCTCTGTGGCTGACTACCTTGTTTACTTACGATAACTCTCTTAGTTTTACGACCAAATTAGTGCCATATTTTAGCATTTACATTCTTAATATGACCTGAATTTCTTCAAGGTAATAATAACTTGATAGAATTTAGATTCGTTGTCCTAAGAACACTTTTGGAACCAGTCAGTTACGCGTTTATCAATAGAACTTTAAGTCAATGAAATTTGAAGTAAGAAGATGAACTGATTACAGATATAAAAATAACTTCGTTCCACAGTACTTCTGTGAAAATACTCTCATCGTAATGACTTCATGCAATTATGATTTGAGTGTTCTTGGGATAACGTATTTGTGGATATAAAAGGTAAACGTTATTTCTTTAAGAAGGAGCATTTTTTGATAGAAATTTTCACTGAAAGAGCCTCGTTAGAGCGTATAGAATGAAAAATTATAAATTTATCGGTAGAAATAATTAAAACTAATATTTCAACTATTCAGCACAGTAAAGCCCAAGTATCTGAGCTATTATGATAGCTATTACTATTATAATAATTATCATAAAGCCGTAATTGCAAAATGAAATGAAGCCGGTAATAAGAATAAAGTATACCTAACCTTTGACGTCGTTGAAAATTAGCATTTGATAACGTTGAAAATTTCCATTAATCGATGTAGCAGAGTCAAACGAAATTTACATTTATTTCAAAGAAGTCAATAGAAACAATAATACAGAAATAAAAGAAATGTCAAACTCAAAACACTCTCCGTAATTTTACTTTGAATCGCTGAATAGTTATAAATCCGCTTAAATTCAGGAAAAATGTAACTATTTTCTGCTAGTCGCACAATAAATAAAGTGCTACGTTCTCCAAATAATATAATAACTCATTCCGTATTACAAAGAACAGTAACACCCCGTATTTAGGAAAACTGATGTCAAATCAGAAATAAACTAATGAAGATTCTTACCTTAGGCAAGAAACATTGAAGAAGGAATTGACACTGTGATCACTCTGTTCCACGTTTTAGTAAAAGAAGACTCTTGGGACCTTGAGCCTGAACCTTTCTCTTGTCTCCTGCTATACCACTATCCTTGACTGATATTTTGACCGGGACTGTGGAGTCGAAGTCGGAGTCGTGAAATTGGAGTTGGAATCGATTTTGTATAGAGTCGGGAACGGATAAAATTTATCTACTCCTTTTGCCAGATTTGAGGGCTTTAATCAAATGACGATCTAATTCATGCTGTATTCTATGTTTTCAGACAAAATTTCAATATTTTTGTCAACGGATTTGTTAATGATAACATGTTTTTAGCACCACTTAGAATATAATCTACCGTTGGGATCAGTTTGACAAAAATACTTCTATTTTGTTATGCTATTGACTTGTCGGAGTTGGAGTCAGACCTAAGGCATTTCGATTCTACAGTCCTGACTTTGACGATATAGCAAACCCAAAAGAATAATGATAAAGCATTCGGTTAATTGATTTATCTTTACTATTTTAAATAAGTCTTTGAGCAGGTAGGTGAATGAAATAAAAGGTGATTGAAGTATCGTCCGTTTGGGTAGAATATTAGCGACAAATTAAGTCCGAGAACAAAGTTTTAGACCTTAGAAAAGGCCCAAACAACAGCTGATATTTTTTGTTTCGTCATATCAAATACGCAACGTATGAGTTAATAACTAAAAAATAATAATATATTATATTGAATTTTATGGAGTATTTAAATATAGAAAATTTAGAAAATGCAACGCGTTTGTTGATTTTGGATCTCAGATGCGCTATCGTAGGTGATGGTAGGAGATCCACACACTCTTTAATATTTTTCGTTAATCGATTACTGTAGCTTTCACGGAGAAAATAAAATTTCGGAACGATTAGTCCTAGCATCTCTTTCTTTCATAATGGCTTCCTTATGGTAAGGGTAACCCTTCCAGTGATTTTGGATATGTTTTGCCAAGATTGCAGAATGCACAACCGCATCTCCGAAACCCCCCAAAATTAGCAATATTAAAATACGTAACTACGTAAAAGAGATCAAAAACGTGCAATATGGCGGATAGTAAAGAATAGATGGGAGAGGTGTTGTTAAAAGAGCTTATACCACTGTCACCAAAGATGACAACCTATCCACTTTGCTATCTAGGAACCCCAATAAAAATCAACCGTCGTTAAAAATGAAGATGTCAGAAATTAATGAGAAGAAACTGATGTTACGAGGTATCATTTCATAAAACTGTCAAGAAACAGGGAAAATAAAGGGAAAAAATGCATCAATTCATTTATTTATCTGCTGAATCCTGCAGAATTATACGCAATATACGAGGGAAAGAAAATACAAAAATTGCCTTTTATCCGCAACACACTTAAAAATGTACTACAAAAACTCCTTGCGGTTTCTTATCGATTAAGGGACAGAAAAAGTTTACACCCCGCTATAAAGCAATTTGAAGTACATAAACGACGAGAGCGGTGGCATTCTGCTTACCACTCGAACTCCCGCCTAGTGTTGATATTCCCGCCATATGTAGCCAATAAATCTATCAATCCCATCCTATGTCGCAACGATGCTAGAACTATAGGAGAAAGATAAATGAGTAGGAATTGAGCCGATGCTTTGCTTCTCACTTCCTGGATGAACGTGCAGCTTTTGATTGTATTTTTTGTACCTACTTCAATGCTCCTAAACAGAAAAGTAAGCGGAAGACCAACTAGAAGATTACAGTACTGAAAAATTATGTGGGCTTGAAAATAATTCTCCAGAAGAGTTTCCATAAAATTTGAAAGATTAAAAGGGAAAACTTAAGGAGAGGGACTAGATTTAAACCAGTAACATTTAATATCGAATTTCTAGCGGCTTGAGCTTTCCTATTGCGCATTATTGCTGATTCTAACTTGCTCCTACGACCCAAAAAAAAACTTGAGACATTAAAAACGGAATCATGGTAAATAATATCCCGATTGTTTCAATTTGATGTTTTATCCAGGACAACAAAATCATCGCCTCAATTAAAGCTGTCGTTTCTTCTGTTATTATCGATGATACTATGCTAATACTCGGTATTGTTAAAATATTATTGCTACTTATGTTGAGACAAATTAAAGCATTTTAGTCGACATAAATCCATATCGACTTACAGTAAGCTCTAAATTTAATACGATATATCTCACAGAAGTAATTTGAAGCCAAATACACCATGGATGAAATATTTCTCATATAAACGGAATTATGTAAATTATTCAATAAAACCTTTCAACTAAAGTTAATATTATTGTTCATCAATTAAACACAACCTTTTTTTCCTTCTCCCCAAAATATTTCAACTTAATATTTTCATTCAAATCCTCGCAGGTGTAGGGAAGTACGGGAATAAGTAATAATTTCATGCTTCTGGAATTCTTTTACAACAACCAACATTGTATTCGGATAGTTGGTAGTTCACGGTCGTTGTGGTAGGTAGCAAACATATTTACTCTATTTAATCCCAAATGTTCAAGTGAATTGATATTTTCAATTATGTTTTAATAAAAGCACTTCCGCCTCTCTATTGTGTCTCTCTTATCTTTTCTCCGTCATTCTTTACTTCTGCTCTCAATCCCCCGTTTGACGAACCGCGGCATTTCCCTCTCTGCTTTTTTATCAGTAGTGTTGACTGCGTCCCTTTTATCTGCGAGCAGTTCGTCATACGCAGTGCGACTCAGGTGCGATTCCTGCATCCGCCCACGCGATTATTCCCACGCTTTCCTTAGCCCAACAGAAGGATACGGAAAAACAAGGAAGAATGAAGCCCGCAATTCACACGTGTTCCGCATCCAATTACGAAGAACTCAGGATTTTTTTAGAAACACGTGAAGAATGAAATTGGTTTCCTTATTGATACTGATAACAATTTATTGACTTCTTTTGCCCTGGATTGATAATAGAAAGAGTTATAAACAGCAAATATATTGTTGCTGTTACACTCGTTTAGCATTATTGCCAATTCAGAATTCCTCAAATTGAAACCATAATAAAATAATATTAATATTATTTTACTCTCCAACTGTATTATGAATCTGTTTCAGTTTCACAGTCTCTTTCACGAAATATTTTTTTGAAATTCTTGAATTTAATATATGCAAAATCTGACGTAAAGAAATCAATATCTGTGAACTGATGATAAACCTGCATCCTAACAAATCATCGATGATGACATTAATAATTAAAAAATTAAGATGTAAAGAAAGAGAAATACATTCCAGCTTCATCGGTAAAAAATATTCTGAAAGATAAAACAATTACTCTTGCTGTTATACAAACAGGCTTATATTAATATTTTATACCATCAATAAAGGAAATTGAAATACCTGTCTCTGCCTAAATCACCTAAGGTCAGACTCTATCCACTGAAAATCGTGACAGGTTAAAGAGAAAGAGCTCCCTATCGGACAAATCGAGCTCACGCATTATATGCAGGCATTCACAAAGTTTTCAAATAAAACAAATTTGTCTAATTGCAAGTGCAATACTGAGATGGGCGTTGGTAAAGGTGGCGATGTAAGTACGCCGAGAAACAAGTTTCCCACTCCATCGCAACAAGTTAGTTTATCCGTTGTCTCGGCGACGCAAGGGACGATTCGCAGAACGGCACGTGTCCTTATCTTTTCTATCCCACTGAAGCACGCGCGCACTATTGCCGCCTCTAGGAGCGAAAGAGTGAGATGAAACGGAGCGTGAGAGAGGAGATACGGAGGGACGGCGGTCATGCGTGGGTTCAAATACCAGTGAGCGTGCGAGAGGGGCGGGGATCACCTGGGTGTTGGGGGTTTACGGATTGAAAGGAGAGGGTTACAGAGGAATAAGGGATCCCCCTTTTCAAATCATGTTTACTCCTTGCACGTCTTTATTTAGGTCTTATTATCAGGATAAATCCATATTTGGCGCATCGTAAATGGACTACTGTCAGATCACGTTAATTTGGTTATCGAGATGGAAAATCTTTTCTCAAGCCTCATTGTTGGATGATTAGAAGGGTTTAAAAATAACCATCTTCTAATGACATGGATTGCATTAATGTAATATATAAGCTGGTTGAAAAACACCAGTGCCATAATTGGTTTCAAAGAAATCAATATCATCATTGATGTTCTTACCATTTCACTGGTTCACAGAAAAATTCAATTTCAAGTAATTCATCGTCTCCTGTTCGGTCATCATTATTTAATTTGTGATGACCGTCAAAGATACATATTTTCCAGGTTTATCATGTCCATTCCTCATCCTTATTTCTAAATTTTTACCACAAATGTAAACTTTACGAGAGTTAAAAAGAGTAAATATTTTATATTACTTTGACCCACGTTGAAGATTCCCAACCGATATTCATTCGCTTTTCTCATGACTACCGATTGACTTTCACAGTTCGGCAGGCGTTAAATAGGAAACCCCTAAATACGTATGTTAGTCATACTTTCTGCAGAAGAGAAGAGCAGCTTCCTAATTAGCACTTCCTATTTCAAGAAGATAACCTAACCCATGATCATTTTCCTTAGCGTAGAAATTTATTCGATGCGAATTTATATCGAGAAAAAATGGTAACAAATTCTACTTCAAGGCAGAGCATTCATTTTCATTTTCAGTACATAGTACAAATTCTTTGTCTGAATGGAACTAGTCCACATTCAGTTATTTATATTCCCAGATGTTCATTATTTTCATGAACGAACACGAATGGTTTTCATAGAAAAATAGTTTTTATATTAATGCATCAAACTTGTTTACGATAATCTTCAAGTGAATTAGCTGTTGTTTTTATAGAAAAAACCGTAATAAAATAATATAGCACAAGATTAAATTGATTTCATTTTTGTCAAGATTTTTAAGAATACGCCTCGGAATGCGTGATTAGTAAAGTAGCCAAGATATTAAAAAAGTGAGATCATTGAAATCGAGGAAGTTTCTTACCATTCAATTGAATTACTTCAGGATACCTAATGAGGTGTTTTTCCGTAGCGTATTTTTATCACCTGAATAATTCATTTCGTAGCGAACGCCCTAAAATAGAGAAATTTAAGCCAGTTATTTTAGTAATTAGTGATGGATAATATGGGAATGCAGTCCTATCTATTTTTCTTTGTACTACTTTATATAGAAAAACCTTATTCCACGTCGTCTCTATGCGGTGTTCCGTGATATAGCGAATAAAATTACGATTCACAGATTAAAGGATATTGATTACTGTTTTCAGCCTTCATACTGACTAGATGATACTGTAACGTAGTATAGAAAAGAGAAAACTATGCTCCCCATTTGAGGACAGTCACGCCTCACGCGTTCTCCCTCAGTTGCCTTTTGAAATGGAAATGAAGTGCAATTGTACCTAGAATGTAGGACTTGATTCGCTTCAGAAGGCCATTCGAATTTTGTAAGTCCGATTAATTTTCCTCATTCTAAATTATACTATTATATATAGATCTGTTCCCAGACCCTCATTAACGCCGATTACCGTAAACAGTAAGTATAGCGAATTGATTCCTAAATTATTTATAAAATTCAAAAATGATTAATGAAAAGACTAAATACAGTGTAACTTCAATACTAAGCAAGTACATTTTTCCACTGTACGTACTACATACAGTTCGAACATTAAGGCATAATATAAGAATATTGTTTTAAGTCTCTTAGAACAAAATAGTGATATAGAGACTTCTTAGTCTCAGCTTCAACTCGAATAAAGAGAGGAGAGATGTCCGTCAAAATAAAATGTTCGTTATGATGTTGTCACATAGTATAGTCATATCTACATCGATTTAGCTTTAACAGTAAATGTTTTTTACCGTGTTACATTAAGTAATTTCCTTTTGAAACTTGTGCACTGCCTGAAATTACTTTGTGAATAAAAACTAAACTCTATAAAATTTAAACTCTTTTCTTCCGAACTATCACGTACATCTCTTAGATTCTGAACTCATATAGAAGACAGAATAGAAAGAAGAAAATGAAATTACATTCAAAGAGAGCCATTACATATCTTCCATCGCTTGTATCAGTTTCATATTAATATACTTCAAGAATTCATTCATCCCGGGCGTTCGACTTCAAGAACGAAATCGTTTTATTTCCTTGCTCCACCGACTTGCTTCTCTCGCATCTGGAAACAGCAAGCAAACCTAATAATTTAAATCTATTCCTTTAGCTCTTGGCGCATGGATTCCTAGCGTTTCGAGATAGCGCAGCCTAAAACGCCTGAACGCTCCGCTCGCATTTGCAATCAACTAATTAATATTGCCAATACCCGCGCCGATATTCACGCCGTCCTTGGCCAAGCTAAGATTCTCCCGTTCCCCGGGCACATGCAAGAAAATCAAATACCGCCTTAATTTACTTTATTACCTCCGACTTAACAACACGAGCGGAAACGATCGCCTTGGCGAAAGAATACAAGGCACTCTTTGGGCAAAAGTGGACTTTTCCTCTTTTTGGCTGGGAGTTTCAGACACCTGTGTGTGCACCCGACATTCAAAAGGGTTCCATAAAACACAGTCAACACGTGACGCGGGACGGAAAACACGGGAACAAGAGCACGCGGCGCGAGAACGAGCCGATCGTTCGACAAATAGAAATGGAGGGAGAGAATTGAGAGCGCGGATAGCGGAAAAAAACGGTATATATAACGCCGCGGCTCGTATTGAACGTGGGAAGAAGATATCGTCGATGCGGAAAATGGGAATAAATAAAATCGGATTTATTTGAGCTCCCGCGGTTTTTCCAATTAATGAAATGGAGCCGTCGACTGCGGGGAACGATTTGGATAAGAGTCGAGTGGCGCCGTGCGGCAGGTGAGGAAAACGCGATAAGACGGCTTATTGTTGCCGCCGAAAAGAAAACAGGGACACGTGAATTGAGATATTTCCCGAATCTGATATTGTATCGTAATACTGTTATTACTAAAGGAAAGACTGGATTATGAATCATGTACGTTATAGTCAAAAATTTCTTAGTAATTTTAGGTACTGAGATAGTAGTTATTTTGCAGAAATATCTGCATTAAAGCTACTGTTTTGATGAAGGCGTTAATTTATATGTGCGAAGCGGTTCTCACCAGAACTATTTTGATGTTCGCAGGTGCGGCTGCGAAGATATACTGATGGGCACAGATATCCACGTTTCTACAATTTAATCAGAAATTATTACAGTAATTTCTAATTTTTTATTTTGGATAAACTCGTATCGTAGATAATATACATTTATCCCTATATTTATCAAAAAATATCAATATCACTATTTTTTAACCTAAGATAAGTATGTACCTTCCTTTCGAACGGTATGTTCACATCCGTTCTTTTTAATTAAAACACTGCACGATAATTAATATAATACTTGATTGATATAACGATAATAAGATAGAAAATGTAATATCAGTGGGAAAACGCTAAAATAACGCTTATGCTCTCCGATTATGTTTGTGGGCGTACGCGATCACCATGGTTGAGAAACACTAAGCAAATCCCACAGTAATCTGGAAGAAATTTTCTTTGAGTAGATTTACTTTCCTTTTATCTCATTTGATTAATCATCACTTTCTTCTAAATGCAAGAATGAATTTTCATTGTACTTACAAATCGAGTATTTGCCATTCTATTGATATTTAAATCTACTTTAGTTAAGCAGGAAATTTATGAACGTTCTCCAAATTTGAACGAGAAAAGGAAAAATTAAGACTTGAAATAGAAGAATAACTCAGGATTAGGTGATATTGAGAAATAAATGGAAATCTACCAGTTAAACTAATAATTAATTATGTCGGACAATTGTCTCAAACGAATTAAATCATTCTACGCTATGGTTTCATCCTATTCAAGAAGTAAAACAATTCTAATTATTAATAAGGTGCTAAATTATGCGGGTAAAATTTTGAAGACTCTACGTTGATTGCTCCCTTAAATATCTCCCTTTTATTCCCACTGCATATATCTCTCGCGTTTAATCATAAACGTGAAGATATCAAATGGCATAATGATTCCTCATTCGGTGGCATGGCGAGGAGAAAAATTGAGTTAATCCATATCCTCGAGGCATAGGGCGGGATTTCCCCACCTGAGAATATATATTTTAGCAGACGTAAGAGGGAAAGAGAGTAACGTTCTCCTAAGATCAGGAACTCCGTCTCTGACACTGTTCACTCTTCCCTGAGAACCTCTCCTTCGTTACCATCGCCTCCCCGACCTCTCCTCCCTAAATCTCCTCTCTTTCTCATACCAAATCACCATTTGTCTACCTCGCCAACTTCGCCATCTCTGTTCCCTCTTATCCGCATTCTCTCTCAAATTCTCCCTGCTGTACATCTAACCGTTTTCTCTCTCTCTCCCGCACAATCTCTCACGCTTCATTCTTGACTGTACTTCAGCTACAATTAATCTCTCACAGAATTGAGTGACTGAAACCTTTGAACCATCTTAGCTTCCGAGGCATAAGCATAGTTCTTTTTTTAATAACAGGAAAGATTGGAGATAATCAAATTCACTGTCCAAATACTCATTTGTCGCAGCTTTAAATATTTTATCACATCCTTCACGCTGTTTCTGTAAGAGACATCGTTTCTTGTTTGAACAATTTCCAGATATTTAGCTCAATTTCGACTCACGATTCTTAAGTAGAGAGAAATGTGCAAAAAAATATATGAAAATATGTAAAAATATGCAACTCCGGTACAAAGAAATTGTTTACTTTTAAAACTTTTTTAAACTGTAAAAACTTATGTTCCTAAACTTATTTCGTTCGTCATCTCCGAATGAAACAAGTAAAAATCCAAGAGAATATAGTAGGAGCACATTTAAGAATCCTTCGATAGCTTAGATCATTTTGCAAGTAAGGGTCCCCACTGGAAATCGAAACCGGAACCGCTTTCGCCAAATGGTAACGCGCTTAGCTATCCGGAAACCCCTAAGAGAATGAATAGTTAGTGATTGGTCACATTAGAATATATCGAAACAGAAATCCTGAAAGAATATAATTTATTTTTAATCGATGAATGCAGACAAAATGGCAGTATTTTATGCATCATCAATGCATGTAAGCAGTTACGGAATGCAAATATGTCGCATATATCCCTGTCACCGCAATTTGATAAATGGACATTTTTATAGGATATTTCTTTTGTTACCTGCAATTTTTTGTTAAATTTTGAAGACCTAAAATCTAAATTCTTTATAAAAAGTAATTGAAAATTACATTATATATATTACATTATATGTTTTATAATATATAAACATAATATAATATATTACATTATATTTTTTATATATATTACATTATATGTTTTATAACATCTTAATTTGCAATAATGTTGACCGTGATAGTCAAGCATCCCAAGACAAGAGTCTAATTTTGATTTAGGCAAAACATTTTGCTCTTCTTCTTTAAAATCTTAGAAAATCTCAAGAATCTATAAAAGCTTCTCCCTCTTTTCTTCTACTCAGAGCATATGAAGATATTTTTATTTCCTCTTTCTTCACGCTCATCACTCAGTTTCGCCTCTCACGCTCTTTTGCTTTATCTTTCATTGTCAATTTTCTTATAGCCCCCCTCCTTTTATCATTCCCTTCTTCCATGATATCCTCGAAATATTCAAAATCTCAGCGGGGATTTTTAATTTCCATCCCTATTTTATATTCCCTCACATGCACTTTGATAACTATTCTACGTTATGCCCCTAAGGAAGCCCATATTTCCCCGTTATATACACCGCCGTCTCCGACTTCTTCTTCCTTCCGATCCCCTCGTTTTCTTTTTCCTCTGTCCCAATCCTTGCAGTCATCTTTCATCCATCCCATCGACTCAAACCTATCTCTTTCCACCCGATCTCTTCGCTCATCCTTCATCCTCTCCTTCCTGCATCTTCCACTCCCTCTCTTTTCCCTCAAAAACCTTCCTATTCCCTTCCAACACCACTTCTTCATCATGTCTCCTATACTCTTTAGCGCTCGACTTTTTTCTAACCCCTTTTTCAGCCCAAGGGTAAAACCTCTGGTGAAAAAGAGGGTGGGTGGGGCGCAGGAGGGAAGTTTGGTTGGAAGTCAGCATCAGAGGGGGTGGGCGGGTTCCTCCAGCTTTGGCAAATGGCTCTTCCAGAGAGGGGCCGCCAGAAAACTCCCTCCTCACACAGGAAAAAAACTACGGAGAGACCTCCCATTCTTTTCTTTTTCCCTCCTTTCGCAGTCTTTTTTCCCGCTGCCATTTTCTTTGGCGCCTCCTTCCCTCCCGAGAAGTCGACGCCGCCTAGAGAGACTTTTACCGGATTCCCCGCAAACTGGTGGCTTGAGACGGCGACGGAGGCAGTCGACGACGTTGGGCTGAGTCGGCAGCCGAGGCAAGTTGGAAGCCCGTGAGAAATGTAAGTCTAATTTTACTTTTAATTAAGTTCTGTCATTAATCAAGGTCCCTGCCTGCCGGTGAGGCGCTGTGTGCGTGTGAGAGCGGGAGAGTTTTCTCTCTTTGCCTTTTTCTCCCTCGCGAGGGGGAATGTGCTTGGGAAGGAGTTCTTCGGATGCGGAGACAGAGGGAAAGAAAAACGGGATATCGCGGGAGGGAAGGAGAGGGTATTTCTTTTTTTTCAGCATGTAAAGGAAGGAGGTGGGTCGACTCCAGCGGCATTATTATAGCTCTCTGTCCGTCGTCTTTCCTTCCAGACCTCTGACTCATTTTACTCTTATGCAGCTCGGGTGGGAAATAAAAGTTTCGCAGAGAGCGTTCTTTGCGATAAAAGTAATACTCGCAGTGTATACCTTCAAAGTACGTTTGATGCTCAACGCTGAAGTTTCAAGTATGAATACTCTGATCTAATTCATAACTACTAAAAGCAGCTTAAGAATACTTTATTTTCGAGCGTGACTTTTAATATTTAAAATTATCGCAAAATTTGCCTTTTGACCTCTTTAGATACCTTTTCGATTAAATCGATCAGTTTTTTCTAATAGTATGAACGATAATTTTATTTAAATAATAAATTCTAAGAGAAATTTCTTACTCCTGTCGAAGTTGTGTTAAGCGGTGATGTTTACCACAATGATTTGCCTCATTTACACAGGAATAAAAACTGTAGAATGTCTGGCTGGGTTTAAAAATATATTTTTCCTTAACTGCTGGTCATGAAAGACACTTTAATGAAAATAAATAATAAGTGAAAATATAAAACATTAAATACTTCAAACTGAATAATAGGGAAAAAATCAAGCTATAAAAATTCAACCGAAGATTTTTGATAGAAATAATTCTTAAATTTTCAATGGAAAGATTAATAATTTCATTGCTTGTGATTCAGTAACTGTTTTAACATCACAATCAGTATTAAAATCACTTCGGGGACATTGTTCTAAAGTTGATTTTTCTCGAGCTCCGTAAAGGAGAATAAGATATGATTGTTAGAAATCGGTGGTAGAATCAGTAATTCACCTTGAAAGATCGAAATCACTCCCTCACAAGATACTTAATCGACTGGATTTTATGTTCTTATATATCTTGAAATAATTACACCAAATGTAAAGAATCGATATCAATGAATCAAATATTTTTACAAAATTTAGCGCAAGATTATATGTGAACGTATGCCATTTTTCTCCTTTCCTGCAGAAGTACGTCAGCACTTCCCCAAGTTGCTCCACTGCGCGCAATAGCTCAACTTCGCAGAGGAAAGAAAGCGACTTTAAACCAAAAATGGGTCGAAAGTCTTCCTGAAAGAATGGGGAAAGAAGTGAACCGCAGACAGAAATTCGAGTATGAGGAGTTCAAAGAGGAGAGAGAGGAGAACCTATACGAAGACGCGAGAAGAAAAGTGAAGGAAGGGGAGGGGGAGCGAGGCAACTGCCGATTTCATTTCGACTTCTTGAGAAAGTCCTCCCTCTTCAACAACCTCTACACACACACACACAGAAACCTAAACCTCTCTTCCTCCAACCCCTTCCTCCACTCATCCACCCTGAAAAATCTTCACCCGTTTCCAACACCACTTCAAACTCCCCCACGTCTTCCTCCTCCCTCTTCGTCCTTCTTCAAATCTAACAAACCAGGACCTTTGCTCTCCTACTCTCATTCCTCACCCCTTTCCTCCGCTACCGAAAATTTTAATGACGGCTCCAGAAAGTCTGCACCCTTTGCAAGTAGTATCCCTACCCTTCCCTTCGCCCCGAGGAAAAAAAACTTCCAATCCCTTAAAGAGAACCCTTTTTCTCCCCCGAAACGGATCTTTCTTTATTTTAATCCTCCCCCTCCCTCGGCACACAGATCTCATTCGTTCGCTCTAAACTCCACCCTCTCTCTCCCTTCGCCCCTCCCCTTCTTGATATCGCGGCACTGACTTCGACCTCTTAAATAGTCTCCATCCCTCCAACACACCCAGAGCTTTTTCTCTCTCTTTCCTCCCCGGAACCCTCCTTCTTTTTCTCGACCTCGTCTTCTAATTCTTCCTCTGCTAATTTCCCCACCCCCTCTATTCCAACCCCTCGAGAAAAAACATCCCCCTTGCAGTCCTCCGAGCTCCACCATCGCTAATTACACCACCCCCGACTTCGCTCATCTTTCTATTTTCACTCCTCGTCTTTCCGCATCAACCTCCGCCCACATCCTCCCTCTCAAATACAACCGCCGCTCCGTCTTCTCCTCGCGGGTCCGACTTATTTTTTTCATTACTTTATCATTTCCAACCCCCCTTCCTTTCCATACTCCTCAATATCTGCTCGGTCTCCTAATGCCTCCAAAGCTCCCTTTCTTTTCTCATGCCGTTGATTGCCTCACGTCAATAATTGTCAAGGGTTTGAGAGAGAAACAGAGGAGGCAGATGAAACAGACTGAGATGAAAGATTAAGGGAGGAACTGCGCTCCAGACGAATATGTAAAATGTGGATCTTCCATTTTTCTCCTGAGCGAAACGAAGGGGGAAAAGAATAAGGGACTGTTTAGTTAATGAGAGTCGAAGAGTAACTTAAATAAAGAATTTATCCGATGAATATTAGCGCCGGGGGAAAAATTCCTTCGATTATTTTCTACCCCTGCAAGTTTTTACATTATTAAAATATATTAATAAATCAAAACTTTCAGATCATTACATTTGATTTTTTTCAGGCCTTGAATCTTATTATCTGATGCATTACCTATTATGAAATACAAGTCTTCTCTTATCTGAAAGTTTCTACTTCTCTTCTTACTTCCACTTTCACTCAGTCGATATAATTTTAAGGAAACATCTTCCATTTTTTTATTCCTCTAATCGTTGACAGTTCAGTTACTGATTTAAGCCAACAAAAGATTTAAATGGTATGAATATTGAAGAAAGAGCGTTTAATCGAGTAAGGGAATATGTATACAAATATTTTGTTCCCATGGATGGATATCCGTAAATAACAAAATTAACAACTATTTTCTAATAGCTAATTTAGGTTCTATTCCCTGGTAATAAGAATTCAGTTATTACACCCGTATGAAGTACATATTCACTTCTAATAGTCTTTTAGATCACATAATAACCTAAAATCTCTGATTTGATTCGTTCAGAATTCTCAAACAGAAAGTTCATCTTTGATTTCTTCAGAATAAAAATGAAACAAAAGAAGCGATACTAAATGCATGAAACTAAAAGCACTGCTCGTATTGAGCAGCTAACAAACGAATCCATAAAAATGGAGCAGGTCGAAGAGATATTTTCGCTCTCCCGCTCACGGAAACACTAACCAGCAGGAAAACGGCCGGAAAAATGTATGAAACACTTCCGGATGGGGGCGCAAGCATTATATTCCGTGTCAAATCCGCACGCACTCTCAACGTATAGCAAAACGGAGATAAGCCATCCGTCTTCACAATTCGCGCTCAAAAGCCGCTCAACAGACAAATGACCCTTTTTCGAATCCATTGCTTTTCCTCTCGTTCCTCCCCCATTCTGAAGCAACTCCTATCGCCCCCTTACCACGGCAAACCAAGGGATAAAAAAGGGTCCGACGGAAATGCCGATGGAAAATTGATGTAAATGGAACAAATGCCCGAATCAGCGTGAGTGAGGGGGTATAAAGAGAAACGGAAGGGCGTCGGATATAGAGACGGAATAGGGCGATTCGATTTGTTTCGGAGGAACGTAAAAAAATGGACCACAGAGTGGGTGAGTGAAGAGATATCTACGCTGGGATAGGAAAGACGGGAAGGGAGGATGGGCATGGTTATGACTGTCGATTACGCGCTGGGACATTCTCTCCGGATCAAATATAAGCGCGGCCAACAAAACGCCGGGCGGCTATGCGGTCTCTGCGGGGTGGTGTAATGGAGGGAGAGACTGGGATTTCATTGGATATGGGACGGGGTCATCTATCACGGGATTTTACGCGGATACGAAAACGAGAGAAATGGATAGGGGATGGGAATAAAGGCGGATAAAGAGGGATGGTGGGGATGGCGAAAGCCTTCCGGTTAGCGGAATGAAGAAACGGGGATTTTTAAGGGGGTTAGAGGGATGGGAAGGGGTTAAAATAAGCCAGCTCCCGCATCCCTGGTGTTTTCGGGAGACAAAGGAAGAGTTTTGATTATCCTACTGGGCGCGTGTTTTAAATTAAACGCGAACCGTGGGTGGGCTCAATTATTAATTTGTGAACGCAATACCCCTTTTCCTGATCCCCAGATAGAGACCCTGAGTTAAAAGATTTTATTTTTTGTTTTCGCGCGTTGTCGGCTGAAAAGGGCCTGTCGCATGGACTCGACGAGAAGCGGTTACTTTGTGCGACGATGCTGCGTGTCACTTTTTAGCCGCTGTGGGAAGGGAAACACGGATTTGGTGTGAAAGAGACTCGGAGGATCGTGGGGGAAAGAGAAGAGATATGAAGATACATATAGCCTTTGCTAATTAATCGTAATTTGTAAGAAATATGACCAGTGAAATAATAGCTTGCTTGCCGAGAGGAATGGAGATAGGTGCTACTCATATAGATGTATTGAAAATTATAATCCGCGTAAAATTATAATGAATATCTCACCTTTAATTTCGTAGCCCTTAGTAATAAAGCATTAAATATTAAACAGATTATCTTTCCAATTTTTGCTCCAAAACTCAATTAAAAGCGAAAAAATTCACAAATTTAAATGCGATCGAAAGTTATAGATACTTCAGTAAGTAATTAATGAAACTAATACTAAGTAAGTGTCAACAATAAAATTAATAGCAATTATAGTGATTTAACAGAAAATATTAAAACCCAACATAAGCTATATTTATAATGCCAAGGTAAATAATAACGAACTATGAACTTTTATAAATATATATAATTTATTTAAATTAAACTAAAAAGGAAATTATTTCCATAATGCTTGTGAGCTTAGTTTTATATTATAAGAAGTTTATCCGCTATGATAATCAGGAGATATTTAAATATCCCTGAAAATAAAACAAAGTTAATCACCCATTAAAACGCAGGTTTCTTTTTCATACTTCACTTGCAGAAAAGGAAAAAATAAAAAAATTATCATAATTATAATACGACTAAAAATCATTAATTTTATTCTATCGCTTCTTTTGATCTATGTAATAATGCAACGGAGTAAATATTTCCAAGATTAAATACTGAAAGTTGTAATTTTTCATTTATTAATTAATGGATTGCCTTAATTAATTATTGTTGCTTTATTAACCTATTGCTCAATTTCTACTGATCTCATTTGCCATATACCAGATATAGTTTTTAATATTACTATTCGATTCTATGTCATTTTTAAGGAACATATCAAGATTTCCTAATAACTTAATTGAACAGAATTATCATTCAATGAAAATTTTTATTAAGTAACCTAATTTTTTATATTATAATGGTATTGTTCCACTATATCTCATTAGATTGGAGAAAATTAAAGAAGTACAGAAAAATAAGAAATCGTATAATGAGATCTTAAAAATGAAAGATTGGACACTAGAATGTACTATACACTTTCAGATTTATTAAATAATAAACGAGAAACTTGTAAATAAAAGAAAAATGTTTTATTCTTTTACACATGTAAATACGTATCTAAAAGCCCATGCTTTTGTTTTAATTAATATTAAGAAACCAATCGATAGGGATATTTCCTCAAAAATCAACGAATGAGTACAAATAATCGTTAAACACGAAAGTAAAGATTGCGGAATAACTATCCTTTCTGATTAGGCAACTAGATACCGATATAATGTGGAATTTGACGTGATAACCAAGTTATAAAGCCAGTAACCGGAGCATTTAATATAAGATGTAATAAATATAGATAGATAATATAGGTAACCAACATCGCCTCTAATTTGCTCTGGAATCTAATTAAGATATAACATGGTAGCGAATTCTTAATATTTTTAGAGCATCTATGCGTCTCTATAATTCCCAGATACTTCTACTACTTCCTTAGAAACCCACTCTCATCTCCAATAGTTATGTCCAATTTATTAATTGAGACGGCAGTAAACGAAATCAAAGGAAAAGACAAATGGAAGAACTTTGATAGAATCAATAAGCAACAACTGCGGATTGCAGGAAAAAAGACTAACTAACAAAAATGCGCTATTAATGGAAAAGAGTACGAAGAAGTATAGCTTCAAAATAAATGAAGTAAAACCAATATCATGGCTGTTCACCTAAACATAGAAGAGGATTTCCGCCTGAAATTAGGTGAAACATTGAGCGAGTCATGCAATTCCGTTATTCCATTCCGTTATTTATTTAATATGATCACCAGCAATAAAAAACGCTTTTATGATAACGTGGCATCTTGGATGCCACCTGATATTTTAGAGGGTAGCTTGTTTCTTTGGACAAAAATATTACATAACTAAATAATATGTATTAATATATGATTCCTCGAAGGAAAGTTCGAATTCATGAACGTCGAGATAGAGATTCCAAGGATCTTTTATGTAATTGGTAAAAAAGGAAAGTATAAACTTGGTTAAAATATAAAACCTTAAAATGACTCATACCTTTCAGAACAATTGATCATCCACGTATACGTAATGATGATCCAAATTACTCATGGATCTTTCGAATTTGATATCTGTTAAATGAGACAAAATAGGTGAATAAATGCCGTCCTCGGTGTAGGAATGGTTAGCCCGCTAACTTCCTAACACTGAGGTCCCGTGTACGAGTTCCGGATAACCAAATTTTTCCGTTCTATGGTATGGGTGTTTGTGTTCACCCCATATATATGCGTGTATGTGTGTTAATAGATTAATACGGATACAGTGGAGAAAACCTGTTTCCGTTAAAGAAGCCAGAACGACGGAATAAAAAATATAATTTGCTCATTCTTTACGCATATTTTTATAATGTCTAAGTATTCAGAAATTTGACTGATAAAATATTTAATCCACTAGAATGAATTATTTTCAAAATTCTTGGTTACTTTCTTTTTATTACTCGCTTAAGAATGTCTTACTGCTTCCATTTCCCTAAAAATTTCAATACAGCCACACATTCTTAATGAAAGTCCTCCAATTTGCAGATAATTGTTGAGTTACAGCATCAACTGGCTGACATCATTACTTGAAAATCTTCACGACTAAAATTCTGCAATTAAATTCGAGCAATCGAGGAACTGCGTAATATTCGCGTTTCTGAGTAAAATAATATATCATGGAATAAGTAGATGGATGTATCTGAATATTCCTAGGTTCCTCATGAATACTAAATAAATAAGACAGCAGTTTCAATTTTAATTTTCTTTTTTCACGTCAATTATTAAAATAAACGGAATATATTTTAGTTTATCATTCTGAGATCAGAAAACAGATTCTTGTTCTGGATTATCGATATTATTCACTAAATATTGTAGGAGAGATTCGGAAAAAGTAGTGAGTGCAAGCAACTATTTGCTGGTCAACCAAATCAATTCCCCGTAAACAAACGAGAGAACGAGCAGATATTTACTTACTGCGTTTACAATCTTCAGTTACACCGCAATTGACACTCGATTCTGACTACTCATTCGAGGGAATGAGATTCTAACGATTAATTTTGAATGGAACCCTAAGAGTATGCGCTTCTACTTAACATGAAAAGGATAAACGACTAAAGGAATAAACCCCTCCTGCCATTCGCCCACTCCCTAATCTTTATCTATTGCTTAAGTTTATTTGCTTGCACTAATTCAGAACTTAAGAGATCCATTTCATCCCTCATCCGAAAGTAACTGTTGGGATAAAATGAGCTAAATCCGCCTGTCCCTTAGTTTGTCATCATTAAATTTCAATAGAATGTCGAACCTTCGACAGGAAAAATCAGCTTACGTTTTCAATTAGATTTTTATTCTAGAATAAAAATCTTAGCATTAAATTTGGTTTACGGTATATAGCACACATTAATATCTCATTGAAAATAAAAATTAATACCTTCCTGCGATGAAATTTTCAAAGTATTCACAAATTTACCTTTTCGACCAAAATTAAAATAAATATTTGATTGGGAGAATAATTTTATTCAGGTATGATCCCTCAGGAAAGATTAGATATTAGGTTAAATGCAGCCAAAATAGATTGAATTTATTTTTTCATCTATTTTTTATCACTATCCACAATAACTTTTCGTTTTAGTTTAATAACTTTTAATTTAATAACTTTCGTTTTTCAGTAACTCCAGCTTATTTCAAGCATTAAAAACTCTCAAACATGTATGCTCCAGCCAGGAGTCCAATTCTGAACTTCAGCATTTCCAGATAGGGAAATCTATCTAGGTCATCAAAATTTCCTCATTTCATCTAATCTTAACGGCTAAAAATCTCTTTTAATGAATAATTGACCCCAAGAAATATAAAACAAAGACAGTTTCATTTGCTCCAAAGCAATCGCTGGATTACCATTTGCAAACCCCAAAGTTAAGTGGGTTGTTTGACTTTGAAACGGCAATCCAAGCGAGGATATTTAAATAGGTACTGAAGTTGGCCGCTTATGTACTTCTCTTCCCCTCCATACTATTTTATTCTGGAGATTTCGAACCTTCGAGCGTGGTAATTCTTGTTTGGAAAGCTATATCCAAATATTTTATCCACAGTTTTACTCCCGATGGGAACCTCATTCCTCCCCCTCCCACCAACAAGGCATCCCACTCCGGCGGGGGGTCATCTAGGCTCCCCTACAACCCCATCCAGCGCACTGAGCCCACACAAATCCAGAGAAACAATATTGTCGCAGACTGAGCGGCCGCCCGGAACGTATGCAGAGGATTATCTGGCATCTGCACTCAGGATTCGCGAGAAACCGAAAAGGGAGGGAAGGGAAAAGGGGAAGGGTGGCTTGAAAAGGGAGAACCGCGGAGGGTGAGGCGAGGGAGTGAGGGTAATGGCGGGAGGGAAGGGGGCCAAAGGGATCCGTAGGAGAACCGGAACAGAGGGATAGGGCGTGGAGAGGAAGGGATCGTCACAATGTGATGCCTAGGTTACCGGGGGGAGGGGCCGATAGTCAAAGAAAGAGGGAGAATTCGGGGGGTGGTAATCAATTCAGAGGTCGGGGTGGCTTTGACCCCAAGCGCTAACACCAGGGATAGGAAAGAGGAAAAATCACGATGAAGGAAGAGGACGGGTATCATATGGACCTACGTTACAGAGACGACAGTTTTTTCCCCTTTTCTGTATCAAGAGGGAGGAATGGTAGAGGGCGTGAGTCCTTCCGTAAGGTGGGAGGGATGGATGTCCACTTACTTCCAACTTGAGAGCATCATTCTTTATTAGGGTGGCAAGAGAAACACTCCAGAGGGAGATGGACTGAGTTGTAAGAGGAAGGAAGAAAAAGAGAGGGGATCGAAGCCAATAACTGTAGAATGCGAGGCCTTTCACCTTATCGACTCATCTATTTTTCCATCCCTTTTGGCCGGCAAGTGCCGCGCGCGCTGCAATGATGAGCACGAGTGCCGTGCGAACCGAGTTTGTCGTCGACTCACGACAATATGTCTGATCGGGGCGATAAACAATCGGAATTTCCCAATATTTTTTCCTCCCTACACGAGTATCGCAACACGTCATCTGGTTCGAGGGGTGGGAGAGGGATAAGCGTTTAAAAAAGAGGTCGGTTTTGACAATAGGAATTGAAGCGACAGTTTTTTTTCGAATCCCGAAAAACAGGCGGTTTTTGTATCTCGCGGATATTTCGAGGGCTATAAATAAAAACAATCGCTGTTTTTCGATTTGTCACGCAACGGACTATTTGAGCAATCTCTGTCGCACGGAGCTGGGAATCCAAAAAAATTGTAGATGTCCTCGATCTGTTCAACTTAATTGAATCATAAAGTTGATTAATTGCTTTTTCGTCTTTTCCTGCGATTCTCTGTTGAAGACAGAATTATTGGCTGAAACGGCACGATTGATTCCAACCCTGCTTCCTCTCTGCCGTTGCGAATTCGGCTGTCAAAATTTCTGAATGAAATATAATCATAATGTATTGATATTCTTCTACGTAGGTAGAGAAAATACATCAAACGAAAACCCCTTTATCACAAACTAATTTGGGCACGAGACGAGGTAATGTCTGAAACTCATTGCCAGTTGGATGACCTGCTTACTAAAATTATAGTAGACTGAAACTATGTCTCTTCTTTTAAAATAAAAAGAGAGAAAATACTAAGGGTAATAGAAAGGAGGATAACTTCGCATGCATCAAGAAATTTTCTAAGACCGCCGTCTTTGAGGGAACGTTTTCAAAATTTAATGAAATATTTAATAACAATATTGGAAGTCACTCTGGTGATAAAACTTTCTACCTGGAACATGTTGGGAAACCGCACTTCAATTATCAAAGACGCTCTATATTTTTTATTGTGTTTTATATATCACTGACTATTTTCTGTTTTAACGTCGTGAATTATCATACATAAGACCAAAATGATTTCCATAAACATACGGGAGAAGAGAGAATTTTTTCACTAAAGGAGATATATTTAAACATAAGAGATTCAAGAATAGGATCTTGCTTGCAGGATCAACATTAAAAATAAATTAAATTTTCGATAAAATGTGAATAAATAAAAACACGCTTGGTTATTGATTGAGTGCACCAAAGTTTTTTCAACATAAATTTATTATCGAATTTTTATGCAAGCGGGTACCGACTCTTTCGAAGTGTTATTTTGAAGACTAGGCTTATTTTCGACTTGTAAATTTCTTCTTGATTCACGAAATTCCTTTAAGGCTTTCAACAGATAAACAAAAGAAACGACAAAAATCATTACACAACATTCTAACAAGAATTTAAACAGAGAGGAATATTTCCGTACGTTTTACAGCTTTCGAATGGAGATTTTTGAAACAAAACATCGCAAAAATTTGCAGCACCATCATCCCCGTCCTTATCTCTTTGATCTACTAACTTTCCGATGTCAATCCTTTGTTCGGTGGTCCAGCCCCATAATACGGAAGAGAGGCAGAGAGGGAGAGGTGAGTACAAAACAAGGGGATATATTGTAAAACGGGAGGAAAAAGAAAGACAAAAGGGGTCGTGTGCGAGGAAAGGGGATAAGAGGATAAAATTAAAGAGAAGGGTTCATGAGGAATGGGGAGGAGGGATGGGTAGAGTGAATGGAGACACGAGATGACGACTTCCTGACGTCGCAAAATATGAGAGATTTAATCGCAGTGAGGGAGCGGCTTGCGATGCACCCTTTGCCTGACTAGAGGCGACAGGTGCCTTTCTTATTTCTCTCGGTTGCACTGAAGCACCGAGCAGTTGGTGCACTCCTGGGTAGTACCAACGAAAAGGAGATCATCCCTTAGCATTATGCCAGAACCCGAACTAAGGGTCGAAATGGTTCTTTTGTTGGGTGCTGCCAAATGAAAGGGCTCAGTGTCACGATATGAAAAGACTCTGGAGGAGGTAAATCTGAAGAGAAAGTCGCTGAATGGTGATATCGAATCCGATAGAAGCCCATATATTGAGTACATCTCACCTAAGAGAAAAACCTGCTTGTTTTGGTTTAAGTATCGACTGAATACAAGAAATCTACGGATCTCATACGGAGCTTTGATTAATGACGAGGAAAGAATTAAAATTTACTCCATCATATTATCAATTATGTTAGCGTATAAATATGTAGATTTATTATAAAATACCTTTTAGAGTCTGTGCGAAATTATTTACAGCATGCGATGGGTTATAGTAGGGAATATTGCTTATACGTCCATTAATGCAGGAATTTTTACTAGGGAAATACACCTAAGTTTAATACACCACGGAAAAACATTAAACACAAAACATATAACAATGATTTTCCATCTTGACAATTTTTTTTACTCTATTTCAAACAATATTTCATCTATTTCAAATAATTTAATGCTACTCACTGTCGTCAAAAATATCTAACACTATAATGATTATCAATGCTTTGACGAGGAAAAAGGAGATTTAATTTAACTGATTAAGGCGATAATGCTATCAGAGATATTTCAATACCTGAAGAGTTAGAGGTATATGCGTCTATGAGTCTAGATGAATTGCATCATAATAGGAAATAAAGAATAAAAATTTTTGCAGCGCCCATACTCTCCGACTGGGAACAAATTGGTCAATTTATGCACAACATGACACTTTAAAAGAGATAAACAAAAATTTTGATCCACTCTAGTAGAAACGGCATACATATAACGGAACAATTTGCCTACGTATGATTAAGGCATAGCCAGATAGGATTCTTTGCGTATGATACTTGGTTAACATACAACAACGACGGCTTTCATGCCGTCAACAACGGCATCCCGGTACCACTATGGCATCACTACCCAATAATTCAGATAGCCTCTCTATATTATAGCGATTAGAGATCTGTAAATTTATCCAACGCGACCCGAGGATATCTGTTCAAAGAATTGCAAGACGGGTCAGTTAATTTACAATTTCTAGCGGATACAGAAGTGAGGTCTGCGGCTCGGATGTGGACATGGAAATTTGTTTCTTGCAGATCCCTTAACGTGATATCGGGTCAAAATTTTAATTCTCAGCAGCTAGGTTAAATTTGGCAGATGATAGTATACAAATGGCTCATGATGATCACTTTCTATCACATTTCAATCAACATCTTACGAAAAACTATTACTTAAGTTATCTCCAATTTAGGGAATGTTAGTTTAGTTAGTCAGTTTCAGAATTGCATTAATTTGAGAGAAATCTTGTCAAGGTACAACAATACTTATAAATTTATCGAGGAGGAAAATAAATTTTCAGCGGTTTAATAAGCGAGAGGAAAGTGTGGATCTGAAAGAAAAAGGAATTATTTCATATATGTACATTTTTCGATAAGAGAAAACTAATTTACCATATTAAATCACAATACTCAAAAACATCAGAGTAAGCTTAATTTTTCATGAGTAAAACGAAAGTGAATTCTAAAGATAGGCTGCAGTTTCTCTTGATCAAGTCAATAAAGAAAATGTATCCTGGACGATTCATTCATTTCGAAATATCAAATTTATTCGTGTATACTTGCTACTGGTAAAACGTACGTATTATATACTAATATGACATTTTTTCTTCTAGGAAAATTAATAAAACAACAGTAACCATACATAAACATTGAATTTTGATTCTTCATATAAGAAATGATGTAAACATGCTGAAAAATATTTTGATACTTAGAATTTGAAATGTTATCCAATAGAAAATGTTAAGAGGAAGATTTTTCCTTTTTTCTACCAACAATTATGAGATAATATAGCGATCATGAAAGACTCCTGATCAAAATAATAGACCAAAAAACTCAAGAAATAATTTATCAGATAAAGCTATTTATTCCCTCATTTGTTCATAAATTAATAATCGTACAGGGTTCATTAATCAGATCACAGTATAACTCCGATTAATTGCTCTAGATAACAAATACGTTTTGAATTTCTCTTATGAGAACTGAAGGTATTTAATGATCTGACGACTAAGCTTAAAATTTTCGTAGCATTCCATCGCCTCAATCGCTTACTTAATAACAGCCGAAAGGGCGGCTGAATTTAAGCGATGCATACCAATTCACAAAGAGGATGTACAGCAAAAGGCTGGCAAGATATGCACAAAATCGGTAGAGATGAGGCGAAGTAAAGGAAGGGGGATTGGAGAAGAAACAAGGAGACGGTGTTGAGACCGTGTGTAGTGAGAAGAAAAGGGGCGAAGACGCGCCCCCTGCCACCTATAACGCTCCCCACTCGTCACCCCCTTCTGTTTCACCCACCCCCAAGCACACATGTGTCGCACGCCTTTTGTTGTCCCCTTCCCTCCATCTTACCCTCAACCGCTCTAAGGGCGCGCTGATGACTATGGATGAGATGACTTCACGGAGAGAGAAATACGTTCCTTCCGTCAGACATGCGAACATTTTCCTCCCCTCACCCTTCCTCTTCATTTCTCTTTCTCTCCATCTCTCTTTACTCTCTTTTCATCATTTAGTCCGTTTCCATTTCAGTGTCCCATTTGAAATTAATATTCTTTTCTTTCTTTTGGACTCTCTAATTTATCAGCATGAGGCCGGAGAATGCCTCCGTGCTTTCTCAGTTCAAAATTATTCGTGAAACTATGTTTACAAAATATTTTTCTCCACAATATAAGTATGGTGTTCCGAAAAATTAAAAGCGCTCAAGTTATTATATTTTTCATTAGTTTTATAAGCGTTACAGATGTGTCAAACTATTTATGTAAATGTTATGCATCTGATACCTTCAATAAGGATAGACTCAAGTTTAAAATTTGAAAAATATGGAAATCGAAAGTGAATACGCATGGGTGAATAATTAAATTACCAAATTTATTCTCTTCTCCGAACTTCGCTAATTTTGCTTATGATGTATTCCAACTTTTAGACTGACGTTGACATTGTATTTCTTCGAATAATTAGAATCAAACCAGATCGATCATATAAAAGGAATAGCTTAATTCCAAAAGTGAAGACTTGTTTTCGAATCCTTGTCGACAGATGGATGTTCTTTTGTAAAATAACTGAAAGACTTATAAAAAAATAAACCAGAAAATTTACCTCTAAACTGTTTCATTGTGTATTCTATAATAAAGAATGACTTTAATTGTTTCGGAGTATTTTTCATACCTACACCAATGCATCTTACTTTACCGACACTTGGCCACTTTTTCCAGCCTAACATAATACTATGAACAAGAAGTTTGTATTTATAATTGCTGACGTTCAAAATTAGGATATAATTTAATTGCTGCTCCACTATTCACTTCAGATGAATTAAAAATTTGCATCTAAATTCTAAAACTTAAATTCTTACTTAAATTCCTTAAGCTGTGAACTCATTATTTTATTTTCTTTTTAAAGGTAATAATTTTATAAGAAATGAAGCAATTCTTTGAATCAGTCGTTCTACTTGATAATGCAAGCAAGAAAACTAAATGTCTTAATGATGCATCCTCATACATATTGAGTCTTAAATATCATCTGGCGTATACGCAAGTATATTATGAATAATATGATTCAGTTCATTGATAAATTTTCCGAAATAAAGCGTTTTTTAACTACTTCGCCATCTACGTTGCTATATTCTTTCTTTACAGCGCTAACAACAAGAAAAAGCGAACTATGGTTACTTTTAGCGCATTTGTACATTTTAGTGTTCTGTTTTTCTGGGTGGCAAATTCATTTATGATACACTGAGTGATCTTGCATGTAGCCATTCTCTGATTGCATCTGTCATATCACAACGGCAAACACATTCTAATATTTCCTTATGAACGTTCCTCGACCCAATGGAAATTTTTTACAAATTTTCACGTTCTGCTTTCAGCTAATTATAGTTATAAGCAACTCATCTTATAGACTGTTAAAGTTGAATAGAGATGAAGTGATGGAAGTGGTGCACACCAAGGATAAGCGAAAGTGAAAAAGTTTGATGGGACTCTATCTTCGGATCGACTTTCCACCTTGCCTACAGAGCACCCAGCGATGTTGTAGACTCTTCGGCGACAGTGGCTAGTGCAGCCGCCCAGTAAGTGTAAATCTTGATTCGACTTTTTGTACCGTCGACATTTTTCATATTCACTTATTCGTGGCTATTAAAATTGTACAGTAATTCGGGTGGCATGGATTTCAATCATTAAAATTTATCATGGGTTACGCAATAAAATTTTCAATCATTTAGGCATTTATAATGTTCTTTTTGAAGCGATTTATATTCATGTTCTATTACATTCCGAATATTAAGAATTTCAATAAGCCGAAAATTCTCAAACTCTAATCTAAACAAATTGCGTTATCAACAAAACAGTAATAAATACACATAAAAGCATTTCTTTTATAAAAAAGTTCTCTTAGAAGGAATTTCGTTTCGATAAATATGAATACTTAATTTGGAGACTAAATCCCTCTTAAGAGATTTAAATATATAATGCTGTATGATGTTTTACTTTTATCTAAGAATTGAATGGACGCTCGAAATTTAAAATATTCAACTCAAACATTCATTCCATAGAAGATAGGACTGAATTATGCATATTACTTTCCTTGATAAATTGTCGGAGACTGATACACAAGATAAGGAAGTGATCCCTTTTTAAAGTTATTTAATAATATGCCGTTAATATTATTTGTTTCTTCAATGAATCATACTGTTAATAACAAAAATTACTACATTATTATTTGATAATTTAACTGAACATTCGCTGAATTGGTGCGTAACATTTACTCATTTCAAAATATAACATCCAAATGAATAAAATAACCTTTCTGTATTACACACTATATCATGACACAAATTTCCAAAGAAATATATTAACAGATACTTTTGAGAACAAAATCAAAGCCATTCATCGATATCCCAAGCTCGCGAAAGTCTCTTGTAATTCATAACAAATATTGGCAAGATAGCTAACATTCTCCATCTCTCGAAATTCAGTTTTCTCAGCGCAGAAAACATCTCTTCGAAAAGGGAACCCACTTTCTCTATTAGAGCAGACTAATGAGCGGGCGTCTGAAGGAAGGAGGACTAATTAGAGCGGACAGGGATAAACAGCGAGCTCAGTAGACTCGTGAATGTCGGGTGCCGTTAGCCGCGCCTCCTCCCACACCCTTACGTGCCCACTCTATCGCCGCGAGGCAAAGGGCGGCGAAAGAGGCGCAGAAGCAAACCCCGATAAAGAGCAAGAGAGTGGTGGAAGGGGAAAGATGGGAGGTCAAAACGACAGGGAAACCGCGGGACTCCATCAAATTCCTGCTATTGATGTGCCCATCACAGCGACTCCATGAAATGCAACCAGAGTATGGAAAGCGCGGGAGGATATTTTGCGTGGTTGGGGCTCTCACGAGGGGGCGGAGTTGTTTTCATCGCGAGCCTTTTATTTTCCTCGTAGACTCCGTCAGAAGTTGGGAGTGGGGAAGCTGCCTTTAATCCGACAACAATAACAAGATGAGGTCGGTAGGTCTTTGGCATAAAGGGAGGGAGGTGTCCTATCGTGTTACCGATGTATTGTTGCCCTTCCGATGCCATTAATGCGAGAAAGGAGCGATATCGCAGGTTTTTTGAGGCAGACGGATATATTGGAATATGGGAGGGTGGTGACATAACGAGAGCTTGCGATAGTCTCAATTTCGAAGCAGAGCTTTTGGTGATGCGATAGTCCGAATTTTATGCGTCCATGGCAAATTGAATGGAAGATTCAACTTGAAGTTGAACGAGGGATCGAATAAACATTAACGCGATGGTTTTACTAATTAAATATGACTTTTCGATAAGAGGAATAAAGGGGAGAAATTTTATGAGTTACTTCGTAAGGTTCGGTTTCCATTGGAAAATTTCATTCTTACTTAATACTTCAAAGCGAAAAATTTTAGCAGAAGATTGGCAAATCTGTTTTGCACTATATCAGTGATACGTCCACGGTCATTCCATCAATTAGCCTTTGTAATAATATATTACTTTCCATTAAGATATCTTTCCTCTGGAGCATGACTTCAAAAAAATACGAATTTTGTTAACCAGTAATTAGATACATTTATGTATATTTATTAATTAAATACAGTCCTTTCCAAAAAATAAATGAATTCAAAAATCGTAGTGAATAACTTTCTAGCAAATGTATCTCTCTCTTATATCTCTAGAAAAATACAAATTTGTAACTATGTTTCGGAAAACGTTTCAGTTTTCTACTACAGATGTCGATCAAACAATGTGGCTACTATCTGAAATAACTACCCATTTAAATAAATGTATGTAATGAATGTAAGCCACGGCGTTTTGAGGATTCAGTCTGTTCGAACCTGATGATGGTTACACACCGAAACCGGTAGTTCGCAAATAAAACATTATGTGGAAAAGTAAACATCAGCTTTCAATAAATAAATAAATAGTTTGTTAGAGGTTAGATAGTAACTTCTATCAATCGCGCATGGGTAGATTTATTGTAAGAGAGGGCTAATCCAAAGCCACTTCAGCATCACCCTCTAGTTCTTACTCAATTTAAATATTTTACGATTCATTTTCGAATAAAGTTGTCAACTGACGTAAAAAACGCAGTTTCCTTTATTCAGTGAGAGTCACATGGTAATTTCTTACCAACCGAATCATTCTTGAGTGTAATTTAACAAATTCTATTAATGTATATTATGGTGTAAAGAGAGTCATATTTTCATAAACCCTGACTTACGAGATGTCGTTATTACAGCGTACTCATCTCTGAACAATTGCATGAAATTTAATACCTTGTACCTCATAGCTAATAGATCCCAATTTTGTGTCTTTTCGTGAGCATTGCATTACATCAATAAAATTGCCTATAAGGTGCTTTCTTACTAGGAAAAGGCGGACGAAAAAGAAACATTGATCATAGAGTATAGTTCTTAATTCCTTCCCCTTTCCTTTTCCTTGCTATATCATGGAGAAATTTCCGCATTCGGTTTCCTGGACGACGAGATGTATGCGTCTGGAATGCAGATTCTCTGTGCATCCTCCCACTTTTCTAGGAGGGAGAACGAACTGCTATGAGTGTTATGCACACCGTCCCGACTGTATGAAGAATTCAATTCCTCCTCCTTTGTTACGATAGCTTATCCTCTTATGAGTGTCCCGCCCCACTCTCAAAACGACCCTTCCCAATAACTACTGCCATCCTCTCGGGAGGGTATCATCCCATTGTTGCGTCAATGAGGGTGACATGAGACGCCTAGCACGTGTACGCCCACTCTTTTTTCCGCCCGCGGTGGACAGAGGGCACCTGCGTATCGACGATTCTGCGTGACTGTCGAACAAACGCCTGTGCTGGCCGTGTGGCGACAATTTTCCGCTTTCAATCGGTCATTTATCAAGGGTCCTAAGGGTTTGATACTACCATGGAATAGAGATGGAGGTAAACACGCAGCTGGCCACCCTTCGAATTGTTTTGGGACTCAATTAAGATTCGCAGTTTGATCGGTTGAGCCATTTCAGGATTGCGTATCATTAACTTTGTTTCCGAGTTTTGAACGAACAGTGAATCTTCTAATCTGTTCGCGCACATTCAATTTTTACCTCGGTATATAGGTTTTAGGAATGTCCTGAAGATTGGCTTCCTCAATAAATCTAATATGGTCAAGCTCAACTTTTTGGAAGGGAGCCATGCTAAATAGACCAAATAACTTGTAACATCCACTAGAGAATTTTTTATTAAGGTCGACTAGTTTAGTCGTTAGAACGAAATCTTCAGAAGATTAGAACGACACCCTGAAGATGTAGTTCTAACGACGAAATTAGTCGTCCTTGATAAAAAAATTCTCTAGTGGAAGTTACAAGTTATTTGGTCTATTTAGAATTGGCTTCCTCACTGAACACAAACTACAGATTTCTGGTAGAATTCTCCATTCTTTAGAAAAAGTTTTATCTATTAGTGGATAGATGCTTCTATCTTCATCCTTGACATTTCTCTTGGACACCTCTAGAAAACAGGTGCTCTCGGACAGCCAAGCGCGTTAAACAATGCTGAAAACATTCCGGTTTTGATACCAGGCGTGTGCGAAATGACCACAGCTGTCGAACATACTCGTATTTTTAAAATACTACTACTAACTCTAGAAGAGATCATAGATTACCCTGTAGAAGATATCTAAACATCCATTTGAAATCCATGGAATAAATTTCATTTTTTGTAGCAAATTTAAATACCTTTAAAATAATAAGGGATTCCAATATGACCTTTATACATTTATCATAATAAACATACGTTTAAAAGAACGTAAAACTGCAGCAATAATACTCTTTATAAGTAGGACAAACTAAAATGACAGGGTCAAAATCGAAAGTTAAGTAAAAATTCTGGGGAAGTATTTCATTCACATTGACTTGCCATCTCGAACTAAACTCGAGCTACTACAGTGCAAAAATGAGTATAACAGAGGTACTCGGGACGCATAACTGGCTTTATTTGATGCTTTTTATCACGCCGAAACTAATTCTGCTTCTTTGGGATGGAAATAGCGATACGTAAACAAGCAATCTCGATATATAAATCTTAAAGTCTAATTTTTAAAAGCAATACTGTAAATAAATCGTCACGCACCCTCGGCCAAACGCGAAAAACAGCCTTCCCTTCCCGTTAAAGCCCGCCATTTTTTAACCAACGTCCTCCTCCAGCCGTTAATCACGGTAAATAACGGTTTCATTTGCAGTCGTAACAAAAAAATTCACCCACCGCAGTTCCCACCGCTCTTCCCGCCCTTCTCAACTCCCACCGCCGCCGCTCTCCACTCAGACCATAAAAAAATAATAAAAAGGAAGTATTTATAGCTCTTCCTGCTGTCGAAAAATGATTTCCAGCTCCTGAAACAAAAGCAAAGGATATATGCCGCCAAACGTCGAGAGCTGTGTGTATTTTGAGCGAAAAAATCGCACAGACTTCGAAAAATAAAATAATAGTCTGAGATACGCAGCTCTGCGAATCACTTCAATCCGGCGGAGGAGTTATTTATTGGCATACATCAGTTTCCGGATGCGAAAGATGAAAAGGGGAAAAGGACTCGGAGGAAGGGGATTTGCAGAATTAATTTCCTCCCGCACGATTTGCGATCTTTGCCAAATATCTCGCTGCTTTGTTCGATTACATCTCACCATAAAGTATGGTAAAAAAAATGTGTGGGATTGGAATACAGATCCAAGAAATTTTAATATGTTCTGATCATCATGATTGTAGTTGTTTCAATTATTATTCGAGTACTTTTGTACAGAAGATAGTTCACTTAGAAGTGGTATTGTTACAAGTTCTTCGACAGCTTAGGTCAATTCGCACGTGGGCTCCCTCCAAGAATTAAACCCGGGACTGCTTTCGCCGAAGTCAAACGCGGTTCACTTGGCTATCCCCACGATTAGATCTTGACTTTCTCTAAGAGTTTTGATATTTAGTGGTTGGATTAACAGAAATTCACAAGTTTTCTAAACGTATGACGCCATTCATAAATAACTTTATTCAAATGTTTGAAATTCAACACTGTTCCTATCACACTCTAAAAACTGTTGACGTAAACTTATTTTCCGAGCTTTACTTTGATTGGCCGAATTCAACCGCACCTGATGACTTTATACTAGTATTGCCAACTAGTGAACTTTGGCCAGTAGATTTCGGAAGAAGGAATGTTTCTCCAAGCAGAGGTGTTCAGATTAGTTTCTTTGGTCTTTTGTCAGGTGAAATTAAAAATGTTTAAACGTCTCTCTCACGTAGATATTGGCAATAACAGTCATTTAGAATTTTTTCTTAAATGAATACAATTTTAACGCATTTTTTACTCCACAAAAATTAATACCTTGGTTGGATTTTTTAAATTTTTTTGCGACTTACAGGGTTCCGGATGGCGATTTTAACATTTTCTCTGGGTAGTAACTTTACTGAAAGGTGAATTTTTTACGCACGAACTATTGCTTGAGATACTTTTCCTAATCATATGTAACTGGGAAGTATTTCCAACCATCTGAAACAGCCAGAAGTTTAGAATTCTGGAATTTTGTTATATTTTAGGAAAAATATTGCTTCTGCGCGAAAGAGTACATTAATATATCAACCACGCTTGCTGCATATGGTGTATTAACCTCAACATACCTATCTAATCTAGTCTGTTAGATCCTCCTATGCAATATGGAAAAGGTCATAAGTAACTGTTTTAGCGAGTATTTCCTTGTAATTCCGTCTCGATTTCCCTCATAATTCAAGTTATTTGCTGACCGGACGTCGTCTGATTCGTCAAAAATATCTGAACTAATGAATTTATTGAGAAACTTATATGATGTATTCTATTAGCATGTATTATGTATTCTGATAGCCTTGCCAAGAGTGAATGCCGCTAAGGGAGCCTTATCACATCCGTATCACTATGGCTGAACTTGAAATCTCCCCTGAGGAAGCGAATTGCTCTACGTCGGACCATCTCAAAATCTGAGACCAAACCTGCTATATGCAGATCCCAATTTGCGCAGCAGTTTCCAAAAAGAGAAATATAAGCTAAATCTTTCACACTCAACGAATATCCCTTCATCATTTTACTTGTTTACCTTTTCATTCTATTAGCTTTTTCTACTACATATCGAAGTCGTTCCTTGAAGAATAAACTAGTTCTAAATGCAACTCTTAATATTTTAAGAAATCCAAGAATTCTTACGAATATCCTGAAATTTAGTAGGTGCGCGATAAGAGTTAGACGACCGCGTGAAAGTCATCAGTAGACATTTCTTAATATTGAAATCAAGCTGCTAAACCTTACGCCAATTTATTATTATGAACAGTATTATGAACCACTGTTCTGTTTATCTAAATATATATTTCATACTGAATTGTTTTAATACACCGATTAACTTAATCGCTATTCCTTGTGCTCAGGATTGATTAGATATTCAGATTTCACTAGAAATAAATTTTACCACTAGCCTACACCGACAACCATACATGCCTAAAGCATTTCTGAGAACTTCAGAACGATGCGCCATCCGTTAAAAAGAAGAAAACAGGGTCAGCCATGCATAAAAGACGTGCATCTTAAAATCGGTTCGTTACCAGACGCCTAGGTGCCGTAGAGTCTCGCCAACGCCCCATCGACAAAAAAGGAAACAAAATCCAAGAAAACGGATAACCTAAGAAAATGAGTTTAATAAAACTGTAAAAACGCCAGTCTGTACCGCAAAAAGGATACATTTCTCCACTTCTTGGAAAGTGTGCCCTAAAGCACCAATGCCCTGATCGATCTTCGAGAAAGGGCAGATGAACCCCTTCGCTTCGAAGACGCACGACCTTCCCCTTCTTCAGCCACTAAATCACTTATCCCTTGCAATCCCCTTTAAAGCGCTCCCTAGGGATAAGAAATGGTGGGTGTGTGCTTTTGCGTGAGAATGGGATGCTTTATTTTTATCCCATTATCGATATATCTCGCCCTGATCCTTACTCCTCCTAGCCTTCGCGTCCATTCCTCTTTCTCATTCCACTATTCTGTACATGTTGTCTTGCTCTTAACTCAATTTCTTCTCGCGGGTACGGACCTCCTCAAAATTTCTTATGCCCCACTAGAATCGAAATAAGCTGGTAAAAAATCAAACGACGGTTCATTTTGAGTGCAATTCTAGACTAGAATATTTGTATAACTATATACAAAAGATCAGTTAATAGGATGTTGGTCTTCATTTATCGAGTATTAATGATACAGGGTTTCAAACTTGATGAGTTTCTACTGGAAAGAATTTGCCCGATTTTCCGGAGAAATATTTAAATTTGAAGATATATGGAAGCAGCTGAGGATGACTATTAGAAAAAAATTACCGTTTCTTATTCTAATATGATTATTTACCTTAAGATTCGTTGAGTCTACCTATATTTTACGTAAAAACATAGTAGACACCTACTTCAATCAAAGTCTGAGCTAAAGTAAAGAATACAGTTGGTAAAAGGTCCTTAAATTATGGTGGTATCCCATACCATGATGTTATTAAGTTCATCCGATAATCCTCTCATAATTTCATACTGATATTTCTTTCCTGCGAAGAAAATCTAATTTTTCAAAAGTTGCAGGCAATTCATAAAAATACAATCCGAATGAATCTACCCAAATATTTGTATCATTTAACGAAGTTTCTTTTCATTCAAAGTTCACAAACGTTCAGATTAACATTTCAATTGCAAAATATTACGTTAAAAATCACATCATTATTTTAATTAAGCCTTAATAATGCATCCAATCACTTGAGAAGGAGAAAATTTAAAAAAGCGGAAAAGACTAATCTATCATAAGCAGCATGTATATCTAGGGAAGGGTCAAAATCGTGTAGTCAGGTAGCGATGTTAACTGTATTTTCATTCGAACTTACATTGGCAAGGATTAGTTTATATCGACTATGATTGTTGCAACAGAATACCCATCATTGGAATTGGAATTAGAATTAAGAATTGAAGCTCAAGGTCAGCATTAGATCTTCACAGAGCACAGTGATAATTGACCCATTTAATAGTAATTTCTTTGTACATATTTGTAAGAAAGTGATTCTATATGCTATAGTTGCTAGCGGTATACCTTACTATCGCTTGGTTGCCTTGGTTTCGTTCAGGATATCTTGTGTTCAGCTGATGCTGAAGCTGTAAATCCTCGGGCTTACCCTGAAACACCATGCAGTTATTACGTGATCGGACCCCTGAAGAAGGGATCCGACAGCGACGCTGCAGCTGTTCAAGAACTTTTACGGCGGTGGTCTCTAGAATTATACGAGGGGTGATTCAACACTTATTGACTCGTTGTATCAGTTTTCTTAGAGAATCTTATATGTTATAAAAATTTGTGCTAAAGAATGAATTGATAAATATAAACGTGTTGTGATTTGATTTAGTTTTTTACATTCTTCTTGCTCAAAATTAGGAATATTTAAGATATTTTGTACGGAAAAATTCTAGTTTTGTGAGTTCCAAATCCATGGTCTTGCTAAGTGAATTCAATAAAGGACTGTGATACTGTATTAATAAAAAGATATATTTTTAACGAGCATCGGATTAGGAGAAGAAAGAAATCTTCAATGCATAATCCATAATAGTTATAGCTACACAGTGCGGTAAGAGTATATAATAATAACTTCTTCAATTGAAACAGGAAGATAATCCCAATTACATCCATTCTAATAATTATTATTATTGACGAACACGTACGACCATTCCCTAAAGAGAAAAAACAGGTTATCCGGAATTCGAACCCGTGATCTTGGCATTGTAGCGATGACATGGTAGCACGCAAACCACTCCGCCACCGCGGCCAGTAAATTACCCATTCTTTTCTTTAAGTAAAATCAAATCTTTCCATTTCGTTTTTTTTCTCTTTTTTTCTCTAAGTATTATTTTACATCCTGATAACCAATTATCTTCATATTATATAATTATCATCATTATATATAATTATCATCATTCAGAGGTTAGGTGGAAGAGAGGCCCACTCGGGCCTAACCTCGCCTAATGAAGGGTCCAATAATAATAATAAGTAACGCTGTCTATCATTTGTTACAAATATCTTTTTAGAGTATACAAGCTGCACTCAACGTTTTTTATTTTAAGTAGTTAATCGTCCCCGATTTGGCAGGATAGTCCCGGATTTTAATATCATATCCCGCATGGTGATATGTCTGCAAAACGTCTGGTATTCGAAAAAAATATTTAATCTTAGCTTTATTTACGCAAAATATTTTTTTAAAATTGCGAGATATGACAATTCAGGACAATTTAACCAAATCCTCCGCCAAATATTGGTTATATTATTTTTAATTACCTATGAAATACACAGGATAATAAATTTCATACATTTCGCAAGGTAATTTTGTTGAGCGATTACAGGTATCAATGATCCAATCTTATGCTTCTGTTATTAACATCATCAGCCTTTAAAAACTCAGAAATAATTTTTGTGTCCGCGTTTTAAAGCATTAATCAATTGATTAATTACCTAATAAATGCTAAATATAAGCAGAAAGTAGACATATAGACAAAGAATATTGTTCCTTTATTGGAAATCCTAGCAAGATAAATGTTGTCGGCCACAATTCGTACAATCGATCAAGGATACTTGCCACTTTTTTATCTTCTTTCGACGAAATAAGTATACTTCCTCAAATTTTTTCTCATCAATATCGTATGAATCTCTGATTCATTCTGGTTATAATATTGTTATATTCATTGACAAACAGTGGGTAAATAATTTAAAAACATATCTTTCACACTGGATAAAGTGGGTTTTGTGTAATGATTCGTGAATTTGAATAAGTTCCACTATACATGCTTCCAGAATGAGATAAATATGTTCTTGGAATCAATCTCCAAAGTGGAGAAATAATTTCTAGAGCAGTTTCTTAAGTACGTTATCTATTATTCTAATAATTACCTCAACAATGACAATCTTGTCTCCTTGCAATTTTTCAGTGTTATCAACAAGCGATGGTTAAGTCGATAAAATCACTTGGCAAGACATAAATGACATAACTTACAATACAAAGAAAGTTGTTAAAATAAATTTGGATATGGACTTCATTATAATTAACTTTGAGTTTTCTCGTATGTTTTTAGAAAATCTTACGATTATTTGTATCTTTTGGAAGGATAGAATTAGAATCATATATTAAGGTATTTTTTATGTATTTAACCTGAAATTATTGTACTCGTAATAAAACTGTATATAAACACCAGTGATCGCCACTTTCATAATAAAAAAATAAATAATTCCTTAGAATAAGATGATTATCTACTAAATATTTGCATATCACCCACTTTGTTTCTCTTATAGGTTGGAAGGATATTTTAACATCTAGAATAAGTACTTATTTATTCCAACTCAGATACACCCTTGGCAGTAGAAATTGTATCTTAAGACGATGCTAATTAAAGAAATATCAGTTATCGCGTGCTTTTGTCACAATCTTGTAGGATCTGCCGCGTTTCAGAAGATCATCATCATACTTGAAAATTTATTACCTACCGAAGTGTTTCCTGCACATAACAAAGATTTACGTGTTATCTATATATAATAATCTTACTATTATCTTAATTATCCGGTGATATGGAAATCGATGATAAATAACAGCTATATGGCTGTTTATTCACTTTTCTTGTATATCACATTAATTCGGAAACATTATATTACAGGATTTAAGTAAATGTGAAATGAAATATACTAAAATCGGGACAAAATATCTCTGTTATGAATATAATTAGCCTGTAAAGCCGTTCCCTACCTTTCGCTGAAGCTGGATTATCCTCCATCCTTCGACGAGAGTTCCATCTGCTTCCAATCACTATAGACCTTTATATTAATTCATCCATCGCCGATTATTCCTCTGGAGTCCGATATATGCTTTCCCAGGAGACCCAGTGATACCATCAATCACAATTTTGCTTTCTCTCTTTTCCTGATTATATATTCGCATACGTCTCAAGCATTACTTCATCAGCATTCCGAAGAGCCTTGATCGCAATTCCTCAGGAAAAGGTGAGACAAAAAATATATAAAATAAATTAACACGACATGCCAAAGTTTAGTCAGACATAGTTCAGTTTCTAAGACGGATTTTATTTTATAGTAAGAATAAAATGCAATGAAATATTATCAATTTAATTAACTAATTAATATTTAAATTTTAGAGGTAAATGAAGAGAATCCTATTCTCAGAGAAAAACTATTTCAAAATTGCAATCACTCGTTCAATTATCCACCCAAGTTTCAAGTGACACAAATGTGCAAAATACGTAGATATAAATATGTATCATACTATATATAATATAGATATAAATATCCCTTGCTTGGTATAGAGACAATTTTCTTATTTTGTTAGTAAAATCGCAATAAATATGAGTGCATCATTGTGTATCGTTATTCAATCCGATCTAAATAGGTTTCCCTAAGCATTTTCATATTCTCTCAATTCTGACATCTACATTGCAATGTTCCCTCTACGTATTTACATAGTTGACATTGTCTCTAATCCATCTCTCTTTCGGTCTTTTCCTTCATCTTCCCGTACAATTTGTGAGTTTTAAGATTTAATATTTTCATTTCATTGATTTTAAAATACACAGTCGAAACTTCGTTAGCATAGCTTTTAATAATTTCAAAATAAAATGGTACGTTAGGATGTTTCTCTATACATAGAATAAGATCATACCGAGATAAGATGGACATACTTATATGACTATAGAGAGCATAAGAAAACTTGCTTGAAAAAATAACTCATCGAGAGAATATTATGTTACTCAAGGCACCTCCCCTATTTCGTCCAGTGATGACTGAATTTTGATATTTCCTGCCGAGAATACTAACACCTCGTACTTTAGAGTTACTCAAAAGCAATGAAATGAAGCGTCCAAGGAAGAAGAGAAACGTAACAGTCCGTAAAAAATCTTCATCCCCGATGTCGCTTCTTCTCTTCCTCTTCTTCCCCCTTTCCACACAAATCTGGAGGAAAACGCGAGTTTTCCATCTCTGTGAGCCATCAGATCAATCTACCTTTCTTGAGCAAAACTTAATGAAGGCGCAATAAGATATCCAACCCTAACTTCTTTTGGCTTCATCGCAATCATTTGGCCTCCACAGCCTCATTTTGCCCCTATTCTATCCCAGCACTCAACCCTTTCCACATCATCCTCCCCTTTCGATGAATCTGCTCTTGGAATGACGCTCCAAGGATATTTGACCTAAGATGAATGATGAAGCAATAATTATACGGAGGAAGAAGAGCCGAGCAATCACTCTTGCCGAACCCTTAAAATCTGATGGCCTCATTTGGGTCCTGAGTAAAGAAAATTCACTTTCGATTCAATTAAGATAAAAATGAGGAAAAGACCAATTGCTTCTGTAATTTTACGTGGAAAACTCATATTGATATATTGAGTGCGAGTCATATATCCAAGCGGTTCACTTGTGATAAGAAGACATTACATATTCCGATTCGGTTTGTTTTATTCTAAAAATTTAGATTTGTGAATAAGTATAAGTGATAAGTACTTTGAAACAGACCAACTGGATGATAGTTTAAGATAAGTTGCGGTGAGTTATTGCGAATTTAAGGCTATAATACTTACATTGATTTTCATACACCTAATTCAACATAATGAAAGTTGCTTCATTCTCTCAGGAATGATACAAACTATAGATATGCCGTAGTAACAGCAAATACAATCACAAGGAGAAAAATCGATAAACATTTCAGTAGCATAAATAGTGAAACATTAAAATCGTGAATCTTCATTTTTCCAGCTTAAAATCTTTTGAAAAAAAGTTTTTATAACCTTCGTGGATTGATAAACATAGAATTGAACAACAGAATCGAGTTATATCAAACTAAAGGACAAACATTTTCTCTCTCAGAATAAGTTGCGTATAGGACGGAGCGGCATAACAGTAACGTTTGTTAAAAAAGGATATTTGGAAATTTAAGAATAAGTTATTTAAAAATAATACATGAAGAAATCTCATATGTATCTATGGAAAGCGAAAACTCTATCAATTACTCTATCTACGAGTAATTACTAGATTATCGAGTATGCTCAGACATTGCATTCTTCCGGAGATAGTTTTCGTGCTCAGCAACGTTTCATCATTTAGGTCGAGAGATTATGCTCAATATTTTAGTTCAGTTTGTGTATAGAGCATAATAGATATGATAATTGACCGTTCGTTCACGCACAGCGTATAAACTATTGTACGAGAACGAAACCGCGGGAAATATCTATTTTAAATATAAAATTGATGATTTGGTCATGTTTTCCCATTGTAAAATCGAATGTCATGCAATTCAAATAAAGTTAGTTTTTTTCTTCTACGAAGAAGTTGAATAAATGTTTATCTAAAATAAATATATCTGGATTTTAGTGTGAAAGTTTTGTATTGGCACCATTGAACAATGAAATGCCAATACCTCACAATAAAAGGAAAATAATGGTTTCGATTTCAGTTTGTTAGTAGACATAATAAAGGCCCCTAATTGAATCTAATTGAGAAAAAATGTTACTCGATACGCTGTACTAATAATAATTCATAGATTTTCTTAGGAAAAGAAGTAAGAGAATTATCTGCTTGATTCTTAATACAAAAACCTAGGAAAAAATATGAAAAAAACAAAATATCTTATCCCTGTAAGGCCGCCTGGCACTCAAGCACCAGCAACCCTATGCGATGGCATCACGAGAAGTTCAATACAAAAAGTGTTTTTTCCACCTCTCGCATCCCTTCTCCAGGAAAACAAGTCGTACTTTTACAGCCCGCATTCCCTCGGAACAAAAATAGAATTCCTCCGAAAAGTCAATGCACTTCGGATCACCGACAACTTTATACACACGCATACCGCAAGGACACTCCAACCGAGCAGTCCGCATTTTCTAGTCTGAATACGACCGCGCAAAATACTTATCGCATCTGGGATAAGGAAAATAAAATCTCCCGGCTCTTCTTCCTCTCGCTATTCTTGACGTGGATATCGCGTTAACTCCGCCTACCCAAAAAACCCTCACGAGCAACCTACTGAAAAATCTTTAGCTCGCTGCCTTGTTTTCTATCCTATTTCACATCATCTCTTTTCGCATCTAACCTCGATCCACTCTTTTGTCTCTCTCCTCTCTTTACTGCACGCCGCGCATCACCCGCACTTTTCCGACAGAAAAGAGAAAAAAAGAGAACCTTACAGGAGAGCGGACGGTAAATAAAAATCCCTCCCGTAGTCCCCAAGCCCTTTGCCCTTTTTTTAGGACGCACCGTCCCTTCCGCTCCCAGCGATCGGTGAGGATGAAGAGAGAGGAGGAGGAATTTCATTGAAGGGGTGAACCTTAAAGTGATGCGAACCATGTTTATGCATGAATACCACATACTATCCCAGCAATATTTTTTTCTAAAATTTTACGCAAGGAGCATTTTCCCGGAGTAAAAATTCATCGAATTATACCATTATTAATTCTCTTAGTATAGCGATTGTAAACAAGATGGAATAACCTTGTTATGACATTTGCATGTATTTTATTCAAATTATCCCTAACAAATCTGCATATTATTCCCTTAAAAAATGCTTCCTTTATCATTAAAGAACTTGTTGTCACGTATAAAACATTTTGATATTTTTTGCAATAAGATTCAAGTTATGGTTCCGATAACATTGAACTTTTTCTCTTCCATTCGAAGTTAGATTTTCTCCAAATAATGCGTGCCCCTTTGAAAACTGGCAGTTGTTTACGTTCCGTATATCTGTCTCAGATGCGCTTATATATATGATATTTACATAAGTAGAGATACAAAAGTGCGTACATCTATACTTCACGAGCCTATAATTTACCTTACTAAAATATTACATCATTATCAGATGTACATACATTACGAGGATACATATTCACATTTTTACGCATTATTATTTTACTGAAATACTGAATTATGATTTTATATTTTTACAGTGCAGTACTCCCAATTCACGGCAGGTGTGATTGATGACATTACGCTTTATTTAAACATTTCACACCTCAAAACTTCTTAACTAGATCTTTGGATGAAATAATTATTAACAATTATCGGTTACTATTTAAATAGCACATCATGTAAATATTTTTTCTAACTATTTAATTTAACTCTCCTTGTTTTATTTTTCATTCGTTAAGATTCGAATCGAAAGAGAAACTGAAATACTAAGCTCGGTGTAGGAAATATGTCAATACGCACCATTCTTTCATTTTTGACAATTCGCACCATCTTAATCATCATTTAGCCCCAAAATCGATTCCAGGCAGGAGTCCTAAGATCCTCTTGAATTGTAGTGCAAAGGATTAAAAGGCGAATTTAGAAATAATTTTAGGATAAGCATCTGAACAAAGATTCTCGAAAATAGAGTCAATGAACACTATGGGTAGTAGTGATAGTAGTAGTACAATTAACAATTAGTCCAAAATAGTAAAAAAAAACTCCGCTAAAACCGATACTTTTTGATGGCTTCTCGGTGTGGAATTTTGCTATTACGCTTGTGGAGAGAAAAATCAAGACGGTAATATTTTCATTCCAATTTTATTTTGTTATAGTTATCTTCAGCATAATCAAAATAGAATATCGACTAAATCTCGTTATCCAAGCATCCTACGCAACTGCTTTCGGCACGACCAGCGACTAACTCAAATCTCTACTCTTCGTCCTACCAAACCCTTCCCTTTCACATCCTCCCCCGCCCCACCCAAATGCGCGCGCATCAATCCTTCACATGTGCTGTTGAAAAGATCGAAGGACTACCCCGGAGAGGAGTGGGGGATCAACAAGCAAGTGAGCTACACGGGGGGTTAGGGGGTAGAGCGGAACCAATTGCCTTCTCCACTGTCCCTTGGCATCCCACACCATTCCCTTCCCCTGCATCATACGAAAGGGGAGGAGCCTGAATCCGGGGAATCGCGCCGAGGGGACTAAGTTTCGGTCGCGGAAGATGCTGGAGGGGGTGGACCGAGGGAGGCGAGAGATCAGGGGGAGAGATCGGCGCAGACTCACTCCCTCTTTCGAACGGAGAGGGGAGCTACGCTCGAGAGAGCGCAAAACAGAAAGAGATTCGAGGCGAAGAAGGGCTACCGATAGGGGTGGGGTCTCGGGAGAGAGCGCGTGGACTGCCCCCGGAAAACGTCCTCGGCCCTCGCGGAGTCTGCCAGTTTCGTTTCAACCTGAAGAGAGAGATCGGACCACTGCGGGATACAGAGCTCACAGATCATCTCATCTCTTAGAGTTCGATGCTGTCAACAAAGACTGAAGGAGAGAGAGGACTTGCTGAAAAGAGAGAAGGGTAGAGACGAAACCATTGTTGCATTCGTCGCGCGACAGTGACACGTGGATGCTACTCTTCCCGTTTCATCTAGGGCCATCTTTCCCGCCGGTTCTCCCTAGCAAGACTTCCTGATAAGGAACAGGTAGTGGATCAAGACCATCGTCCAGACGCGTGTTTCCGAGTACATTCTTTCGAAAGTATGTAGACGATTCGATGCTGCGAGACATTTTCGACAGATGTGCCCTACTGGTGTAGCAAACAATCAAAACAGTGACTTTTAACCTTGTGGAGTAGTCGCAAAGCAATTTGAGTGTGAAGAAAGAAAAGGCTGTGCTTTGCTATTCTTTGTCAGTACTTTTCTCAAAACATCCAAACTGCTCGATCTCTTCTATTCATCTCAAATTTTTGAGATAAAAGTTGGCAAGAGGCAGAATACCGATGCTGGAAGGAATCAGAAACATGGTGCAGGAGGCGGAGATGCTGCATGAAGCAGCTCAAGGCTCTGGTCGTCCAGGTAAGACATCTTCTCGATTCATTCCTACTCCGAGGTTTTTTTTTAGAAGAATAGAAGCTTTTTTCATGTACATGTTAACTATATTACGATTAATGAGTAAACGCGAGGTTCTATCTTAAAATTTGAATTTTAAAGGTTCAGCTCTATTGATAAAAACACTGAAGGATATTTAAGTGAATTCGCATCGATCCTTCATTTGCATTCGGACCAATGTACATAATTTATGGATTTATTTATTTGGGAATTTAATTTTAACATGAGTATTCGAGTATGACCAAGTTCAACACTTAACGTAGCTTTAGCTTGCAATAAGAATGAAAATTTAATTTGCACCCAGAATAATGTGGGGAAAGCATGTATAGAGATAGTTTTTATCGAATGTATCTATAACTGGGGCTCCCGGATAGTCGTGTGAGCAGCACGCTCGACTTCAATGAAAGCAGTCCCGGGTTCGATTCCCAGTGGGAGCCCACGTGCGAAATTACCTCAGCTGTCGAAGCACTTTTCACAATACAACATTACTGTATCCAAAACTTTTACTAATTATGACATGCAAATTTAATCCAGCACTGAATTAATCGTAAGATGTTATGCTATTATTTTATTGTAACTTATTGTAACTTGAGACTTATTCTTCCACATTTTTACTTAAATAGTAGTTATAATACAATATAATGTTTCCTTCAATCCATTTCTTGTGAAATTTATGTTCTATCATTTTGAATGCCTTCACATACGCTTGAGTAGCTATAAAATCTACTTTTGATATTAATTTAAATATCATAGACGGCATAATTAAAATAAAAACAGTACATTACCGACTTAAAAATCTTGATTACATCAGTATAACTGATAGAAAATCTTATTCTGTATATATAAGACAGCCCCATAAACAAGAAAAACTTTCCATTATTTTCTCCCTTTTTATATATTATGCGCATTCATACCCTTACTTAAGATAAAATAGCCGTAGAATTGTTGAACCTCATGTTTTTAATTTCATGACATTACAATGTTTTGTTTCTTCTAATTTTAAACTTTAATGATAATTTTAGTCTAATGATTTTGTATTCAACTTCAACCTATATATCGAAATAAATCGACTAATGATGCAAAACCACACGCAGGTGCTTATTTATTCAGGAAATCCTGCATCTTTCTATTGCCTCTCAAGACCTTTTAAGTAACCTGCTACTGGAAATTAACAGCATCCCTCAACGTTTCAACGAAAGGCTTTGTTTCCGTAGTCCCCACAGGCGTAAACAGCAACTTCATAATAACTTCTAGTGAACTCACAATTAACACGCACCTTCCCATTAACGATCATCTATACCGGACACTTTAATGAGATCATCTTAAGGGATTCCTTTCTACTTCACCTTAGGGCCTAAAGCGTCCTTAGGTATGAGGCTGAACTTCTCTCTTCTTTCCTCATTCCCTCTCTCTCCCTTTTCCATTTCTCCTTCCTCTCTTCTATTTCCTCTCTCTCTTCACCGTCCACTCGCGCCTTCATCGGACTCCCCACAGCATCCGAGGTGTACGGTGTAGGTAATTAGGGTAATCGATGACCTACTCCACAAGAATGCGGCACTGCTTGTCTCTAGCTACCGCTCTGCAAGCCGATCCACGACTTCCTGCCAAGTAACCGCCAAAACATATCCACTCATTTCAACTACTGCTTCCCATCTTCCTTTCTGACTCTCTATACTCCATTACTGTTTCCTATCTATCCAAAGCCTTGATCTCTCTAACTCTTCCTTTTTGTTACGTTGCTCAACACCTGTCGTTTTCCCCTAAACTTTTACTATGGATGATGCATTTAACCTATTACCGAACTTACATTAACTTATTATTTTCCCTATTATCCTCGAATTGTCAAGCAATCAAAACGTGCATACCCATTCACCTAGTTTGACCAACTTTAGATATCCTTAGCTTTAGATGAGCCCAAGAAATTCTAATAATCATGGTGTTTCGTATTCCATCAACTATCTTCATCAAATGACTCCAGATATCAGTTGGACCTGGTCAGAGAAAATAAGTACCACGGGAATTGTATGTGCGAATAGAAAATATGAGCAGTAAAAGACTCGCTTTAGAATTAGCTTCAAAACTTACCGCAGAGATGTTAATCATTTCAATCTATTAACAGAAACCAGAATCATAATCGAACATAAGACAAGAAATTTTTTAGGAATAAACTAAAAAATGAACGAACGAATGTATACACAATCTTGAGTAGATTCACTTATGAAGAAGTAGAAGTGACTAATTTTCTAAATATTTTTTCAGAAAACGAAAATAAAGCATCTTTATCAGAGTTAACTGATAAATTATTATTATAGATAATATATTATTAGTTAATAAATTTAGAATTTATTCATAAAAGTCGAATTTTCCTCAACTGAATCAGATACATCTTGGTAAAAAGTATGGTTGTCTCCTATTTTATACAACCTAATTCATAATAAGATTGATATTTCTTACTATAATATTTTTTTAAACTATACTTGAAAAATAAAAATGGAATATAACATATCATTGGTAAAGGTATTTTCTTTCTAATCTCTTCTCTAATCTTATCATTGATTTTTAATGTTTCTGGATATTATAATTTAATAGATCATGTTACTCAGTGTTCAGTTATTTTCCATCATTAAAATTAACTTATCTAGTGATAGAACTGACATTAATTGTATTTGGTGGAATAAGGGACTTTTCATTTCTCCATAATATTCTTAGCCATTCATCTTCATCACTCAAATTAAGAATAATAACACATGAAAGTCGTTTAAAACCTAACATCTTTTAATAAGTACTGTAAAACCCGTTTTGAACGCTCCCGCTCAATACGCAGTTTTCTCACAGTCCTGGTCCCTACCACACGAATCACAAGGTAAAAATACAATTTAAGACGCTCCGCTCATAATGCGGATTTTTTTCCTTCTCCGGATGCACTGAAACCCGCTTTAGACAATCGACCGCCTAATTCGATAGACCAAATAGTTCTTACATTGTACATACATGCCGCCGTCTTCCTCTCTCCTCTCCCGCTTGGCATTCTCTCTGAAAGGGTTTCTTGTGAGTCTTAAATTTGAGATGACTAATTTTCTGAGAAAAATTAAGATATCGCTAATCAGAATCTATCCCACTCTGGGAGCCGATACCAGCTCAGATATCTTACTGATCAGGTTCGTCTTGACTCTCCTTGTAGAGTAAAAGGATGGAAGGTTTTCCCTTTCGCCGTAATCTTAACTTGTATAAACATATCGAATAAATCAGAAAGGGAATCCCATGTTTTGTGGGATGTCGAGCATATTCTTTGAGAAATCTTGCTCTGTGACTACTTCTTACCACCGCTGTTAAAAAATCGTTATTTGTTCCTAATAGCCGATCTAAATGGTAAAATTTCTTCATTGTAGAATGAAAAAAAGGGCTAAAATAAATTAGCGATGAAGTTATCTGTCCTAAAAGTTGGTCATACTTCAGCAATATGAAGAGAAGGCAACCAACATTGGACAGCAATACTTCGTAAGCTTTCTAGATATCCCACCTTATATTGTGCCAAATAAAGTAAACTAAAGAAGTACCATGTTCATTTAAGATGCAGAGCACTGACTTAAATATCAAAAATCTGAAATATCCTTCCCTTTTGTTTTCCGTCCTAAAAGAAATACAAAGTTTTCGTAATTCAATTATAACGCTATCCCGTATGTAATGTGGTTTTCACTTGGTCCCCTGAAAAGCTCCTTATCTGGTTTTTTGTATCTTGTCAATAGTTTTATATATCAATACGCCTTCCTGAACTCCATTTTTCTCAGTGGTTAGAGATACTGCCTCTTTCTTCCAAAAACATATTTTTCCTCGAGATTATGTAAAATAAAAATCTGACCTTCATAATGTTGGATATATCAATAGTAGGACGATGCAAAGAAATATGATATAGTTTTTAAACTCCAATTTCAGGGAGGGGATCAGCATTATGAAATTAAACACGGAAGTTAAATTTTTACATAGTGATTTAAAAAAACACTTGCCGAATATTATTTTAGTTTTGACAATAGTTTTCGAGGGATGTGATATTCGAATTATGTATATACTTGCATTTCTAGATTTATTGGAGTACTAACAGTTACAAAGAGGATTTCTTTCAGATAGATTGCAAATGAATGATTGTGGCTATTATAGCGGAATTTCATTATATTACAATAAAGCGAAAAGATAAGAAACGAGCACGATTTTAAAAATCAGCAAAGCAAAGATTTGAATTTATAATTTGAATTAATGGCAACCTTTCATAGTCAAAGTTTACAAATTCAAATATTCTACATTGAGGTCCGTGATTATTTGTGATACAGATCAATAACGCAGGAATTTTAGTACCTCTCATGTAATCATGAATTCATGACAATCTAATATTATGTTGGTATAAATTTATTTTCACAATAACATTAACGCTATTTCATAGGAAGTGAATCAGCAACGTTCCCGGCGATAATATGTATGTTAAATTATCCGTCATTCTTCACTAAGGCTGAATCTGATCCTATCCCCTAATTCCTGATTGTATGGCTTTTTAATTATATTAGTAGTGTAAATAGTAGTAGTAGTAAATAAGCTTACAGTTATTTAGGATTGGGACTACTGTTAATGATCTCATATTGTTGCTATGACAACCTAGCAATAAATTATGGTACAAATAGAGGACAATGAGTTTCATTTGAAAGATTAGTTAGGGCGGATTTTAAAAGAAACGAAAGGAATACAAAGATTATTCTTCAGTAGAAAACTCACGAAACGATCGAACAAGGTTTTACAAAATGCCTAGGGCATTGCACGAGTGGCCGATTTCTACCTGTAACCTGAGAAAAGAACGGAGGGAAAGATGCATCCCGAACTTCTCAATATCCCCCGTTAAATCCCCCATGCGTCAACGAGAGAATACTTCCTTTCCTGCCAACGCAGCACGCTCCCATTTTTCCATCACCTTTTTCTCCCTCGGAGGGAACAGAGATGTGAAGGCGTCAGGTTCCCAATGGAAGTCAATGGTGCGTAGGCTATCAGAGGGGTGTTCAGCGGTGCAAGATATAATCTGCCATTTTGAGGCGGAACGAGATAGGAAGAAGAGGAAAGATCGAAGCAGAGGGAAGGAACATAAAGAGATTCTTTCTCGCCCATTGGTTTGGCTCGAATATTGAAGAGTTGACAAGAACGAAGTACAGGTGAATATCAACCAGAGGATCCTTGAGATGGCTTTGAAACAAACGGGCCAACCAACTTCGGTAGTTGAGAGACGACAACTATGAAGAGATAACTAGTACCGGTGTCTGTAATTAATTTTAAGGATTCAGAGTCGCTTTGTGCTTTTTAAAAGGTAGCTACTTAAAGAGAGCCACAAAAAATTCTCAAATCCTCTTCATGCCGACGTTTTCAACGAAATGATGACTCCTCTTAAAAATAATTAGAAAAAAATGTCGTATATATTTGTGGAATATTTTTTTTAACTTCTGCATGAATTTTTATCTACACGAGTATTAACTGTATAACTACTATACTTAGATTCATTTCCAAATTTTGTGACATTCAATGCGAAATGAAGGAATCTACAATGGATTCGTAAAATTTTGTACGCAATTATTCATTCATCAAATACATTCAACCTTGTTTTGTAATTTATTGCCATTCATTTCCTATCACTGGCCGGCATGGTTATGACAGCGATAATTTTATATAGGATCAAACAGTTTCTTGTGGATGTTTTGTATACGAAAAATGTTAATGATAAGTACTTATAACTTATAACGTCATTTGTTGACTAATATTAGTACGAAACATCCGAGATCATTAATCCCGCACTAAGGGATTTTTATATAAAACTTCAATGAAAGGATTGTTAACCATAACTTGGGACTATATTTCCTCAGAAAATTTTAGAAGCCTTGCATTCATAGAAAAATTGTGAAATCATTTACCTTTCACAGATATCCAGTTGTTTACGGAGTACAAGAAGCGTGATCTTGATGGGAAATTCACAATTGTCCCAAATTTTGAAGGGATTTTCGGCTACATGAGGATTTGAGACATTCACATTGATGAAAACCTACAGAATTAAACAAATTAATCTTAGTTTACCATTTTTCATTGATTACTGTGTTTTTAATCTATAATCAAAACACACGTTATGGCATTTATCACAGCCCATGAAAAACATTATAAAATACTAATAATCTATTTGTCAATACAAAATCAAACATTTTTTAAGTTCTTTACGACCAGCGAATGCATCTGATTAGCACAGTAAACAAATATCAATTTAAACTGATCACAAGAAAACTTTAACCGAGCATGAAAAATCCATCTTCGGGCTAGAACATAAACTTCAAAAATTGAAGCAGACGGAAAGGATTGGAGATGCAGCATAAAACGGTTAAATTTAAATTTCGGTCCAAAAATGAACCTTAGGGACCTAATGGATCACACACTTAAGAGGAAGCTTCGAATCTCTCCGGGTATCCAAATCTGACTTCCGCCATCCTTCTCTTAGCTTTCCCTCCAACCCTTCCCATCCAAGTCATTCCAGTAAGTGAGACCCGTGGGCGCAAAATGTAATCAACTATGTCAACCCATCGTTAAAGATTCCGATTCCCAGAAAACGCTTTCGTTGTATCTTCCAAACGCACACACTTTGGAAGCTCTTTTCCCCTCTATTCGCAGAGTATTTTTTGCTCCTCTCCTCTCCTTCTCTCATTCTCTATTTAACTCGAGTTGTCAGAGGCTAGCAAACCCAAATGAGAAAAGGCAAAGGGTAATGGAGCGAAAAAGTCACTCCATTAACGATGAGCTTACTCCCACTTGCTCTCCCGTTCAAATGGAGCTCCACTTCTTTTGTTTGTTTATGCACAAGGGTAGCCCAGCTAAAAGACAAGAGGATTACTCAGAATTGTCCAAGAAATTTTCAGTATTTTTATATCAGACGATCTTTTTAAGTTGAGCTTCGTATATTTTTAATTAAGAACTATTTACTTTCCTGTATTCCGACTAAATTATACTGACTGTAAATACATGGATGGACTGTTTAAATATCCACATCTATCTTTTCGTGTGCTATAAGAAGAATTAAGTAATAAAATTAGGATAATCTTATATCTTTTTAAATATATTTCCTGTTTAAAAACTTAATTTTATTTCAATTAATAATAAAAAACTTACTTATACCCAATTATGTGACCTTGGTAATTATTAATTAATATTCTAATATTAATGTTTAATTGTGCTTCCACTCTTCTGAAAATATTCAGTAATTCTCTTAGAGTGAATTACCGAATTTTCTATTATATAACGCGAAGTTACAAGAAAAAGAACAATAATACATTCACATCATAGTGAGAAATTTAAAGAGTTTCACGGGAAGAGTGAATATGCTAGGTCACTTAATTTTTATATACTCTATAAATACATGAGAACTACAATAACTATGTTTATTGCATAAAAAAGTTAAAAAAAGGTATATTGCTATTGTTAATGGTGTTAATAAAATTTTCTTATAAATTAAAATCGTTGTAATATAGGTTAAATGGATTAGACAAACAGGATATATTATATAGGACATTAAAAAGTAGAAAATAAATATTAGTAGTTCTTTGAATTCTGCAGCCTAAATGCCACACTGAAAATGCGTGCAGCACAAAATAACCATCCTCAAGAAAAACGTACCACTCATCGCTCCCAAACAAGAAAATGTGCGAGTATTGAAAGATCATCTAATTTTACATCGCCAGAATGGAAGATTTTCCAACCTCTTTCAACAAGTTCTTCCGCACCCTCGTAATCTCCTTAGCGTAGAACACGCTTGGCTGCAAGTATCTCAGCAGCCACCGATTGAGTGACGGAAGATTGAAGGTGCTCGAAAATATGATGCGACGGAATAAAAAAGCCACAGATCATAATACAGAGCAAAGAAAACTCTCTTCAAAGCTACGATGGTCGTTTGCAAAGACGTATATTTACGAATTTTTCAGATATATTTGAAGTTTCTTGTGAAATTTAATTTAGTCTACGACAAATATACCATGTATTCGATTTGAAAAATTTCAAAGCTATAACCATTTTCATAAATCTTAATACACCAAAAAGATTGAATGAGCTGTGGGTTAACATATGGATATCGGAGCGAAAATCTTAAATTCCATCGAAATCCGTAAAAAATCAATATTTCAAACAGGAGGAATGCAAGATTTCCTCCTATTTGTACAGAAATTTCTCAATTAGCTTTCCTGATAACTTGTGAAATATCCAAGTTAATATAAATTAATTATTTACTTAAAACGTCATGTCTTGTATAATAATACATAATTATGTACTTCAAGCATACTTTTGTGTTTCGAATATTTCATTAAAATAACAAATTTGAAGAGATTAAAATATGTATACCTATATGATTCAATTTTTATTGTAGTAATTAGTCTATTCTAGACTTTAGTTTATGTCCTCTAATCCTGATCTATTCATTATCAATCCAACAGTTTCAAAGAAAATTGACAACTGTTTCATGGTTACACCTTTCAAAAATATTCATGTAAATAAGCTATGATAATCTTCAGAGATATTTTCTACAAACTTCCATAACATTATTATTTTGATGAAAGTTATTACTAAATAATAAAGAATAATATATAAGTAATAATTTACATAATGTTACCAAACTTATTAAACTTTTGAGTTTATGTTTTGAGTACAGCATCAACATTTGAGTAAATTTAATCCATTAATTTTTCAGAAGCCTCTACAATGAATGGAAAGTGTAACAGCACCAAAGGACATGAAGTCTGTGAGGGATGTGGACAGAAGATACAAGATAGGTACTTGATGAGGGTTGCTGATGCTTCATGGCATGAACATTGTTTGTCATGCTCTGTTTGCGGAATTCTGCTAACTCATTCATGCTATAGCAGAAATTCAAAACTGTATTGCAAGGGAGACTATGATAGGTAAGAATTTCAATCATACCCATCATACTTGAGGATCAATTACTAAAATAAATCACTTATCCTTCAACTGTTTCACACTATGATACGTTTCTTTGTATGTTAAATAAATTCATGATTAAATTCTATAGGTATAAATGAAAATTTAGGAACTGAAAACAGAAATAAAAATTCAAACAAACGCATATAGGAAGTGCCCTATAAAGCCTCAGAGCTTTCTATGACAAAAGACATTCAAAATATTTTAAACTTAGTTCAAAAAATAATGTATATTAAGTAGAATAATAATCATACAAGGTTTAGAAATAGTCATCTGTACTCCTTCATCCTAACTTTCACTTCCCAAACAACCAACAAAATCACCTAAAAATCAAATAATTTAAACTTTCAAAAATCATTAAATCAACAAACCAAATTTTCTTAGGCAGGTAGCCAGTTAAAAAGAGGTGTATGAATTTACGGTTATAATTATATTTAAAAACATAACAGATTTCTGTGAGACATGATGAAACTCCATGATGACCACAAACAAAGAAAAACTCACTATGTAAGTTGTTGTGGATCCTACATAGTGAGTTTTTCTTTGTGTGTGATATATTTAAAAAATCAAATAACAATAAACTATTAGAAAGAATTTCCAACAATTCTATTTTCATAGCAGTAGTTTTAGAATATATTTAACATAATATTAAGTTTAACAGTTAAAATATTTTAAGGTGATTGGTTATTATTTGGTTACTATAATAGAATTTTGAAAATCTTCTTTGTTTCAGAATTTTTGGAGTAAAGTGTTCAAGATGTGGAGAGCGTGTGCTACCCCATGAACTTGTGATGAGGGCTCAGGCTCATGTTTTCCATCTTCAGTGTTTTGTCTGTGTTGTTTGTTGTCATCAGCTTCAAAAAGGAGATCAATTTGTCCTCAGAGGAGGGCAGCTTTTCTGCCGTGCAGACTTTGAAAAAGAAATGTATATGCTTCAGCAGGCAAACAGTCCTCCAGGTGTGTTAATGAAAGATTTTCATCACTTAAATCAATATCATTGAAGACTTATCCACAAATTCTACAAGAAACCTTTAGTTCATCTTCTGATTGATAGAATAATTTTAAATTTAATAACAAGGAATATCAACTCAGAAAATGTAATTTAACTTGTTCAAATTTATGCAAGAACCAGACAGTCACAGGTCTTCCATGGAAAACAATAAAATTTAGAATTTGGTAACTAAAGTTATTACCTTTCATCATAGTTTTTTGCATTCACACAGCAGTTGTCTAATTTTAGCCTTTTTCTTCACAGATGATTTAATTTCTGATGAGAATAGCAGACCAAGAGATGGAAGAAGAGGTCCCAAACGACCTCGCACTATCCTCACTTCAGCACAAAGAAGACAATTTAAAGCATCTTTTGAAGTTAGTCCAAAGCCATGTCGTAAGGTAAGAGTGGGCACCTTTTCTGTATCTTTTAATAAGTGATGAACTATAACTTGAATGACTATATTGTTTTAATCAAGCTGTATTAATTTCAAAGTAGAGACACAAAGAAATATTTCTAATTTTTCATTCCTCCCACCCCAAAAAGGTGAGAGAAGCATTGGCTAAGGAAACAGGACTAAGTGTGCGAGTAGTGCAAGTATGGTTCCAGAATCAAAGAGCGAAAATGAAAAAGCTTCAGCGAAAAGCAAAACAGGAAGCTGACAACAAAACAAACAGTGACAAAGAAGGAAAAGATGACAAAGCAGGTGTTAAGCAAGAGCATTCAAGCAAAGACCAAAGTAAGCACTAAATAATTTGGACTTTTATTGATAAAAGTTGATTTTTTCCATTTTCTATATATTTAAACTATTATTTTTATCAGCAGATCATTATCTTGACCTTAATGCTCTTGGTGTGAGGGAAGAGGGAGACTCAACCTACACTCCATCAAGTAGTCAGCCACTGAATCCAAACATACCTTATTCACCGGATGGTAATACTTACTTTCATTACTAGATTTTGATAAAATTAACGTAATATGGTTAATTGTGTAGTTGTATTGTTGCAAATTTCTACTTAAATCATACCTTTTAATAGAAAAAATTGCTCAAACTCTTTTAAGTTATAGATAAAAGTAAGATTGGAGTTAGCCTCGTAGAAAAGGTTTCCACTTCAGTAATATTTCAGAAGCCAAGTATTTTTGCTAGGAAATAAATAATACGAAGAAATAAATAATAATAAAATAATAACTGTAAGATCATCCTTAGAATACTCTTATGAAAAAAACAAAACTTTCCTCTTTCTTTGAAAAAATTGAATAAACTGAAGTAATTTGAACTGTTTGCATACATAATGATATTTTTATAATTAAAACATACACCGAAAAAAGACAGCTAACAAGCACATAGTGTAATATATATATGCAAATAAAATATAATGCCTGGAATAAAACTTTCTCCATTTAAAAGTAAATAAAAGTGAATACATGGAATGAAGTGCATTATTAAGATATGCTTTTGTTTTAGAAATAATTTAGAATGAAGAGAAAACTCTCTAATAATCCAATTCTAAAATGAGAGTCCCCTACAATAAAATGAATTAGTGAATTTTACTTTCATGAAAGTAATAAAATCATATATTTGGATGATTAAATATGTTAAGTTAGATGGTTCACCACCACTGCATTCTTGAAAATATCATCAAGTTTACTTGCAGAAAAAAACCTTTACACCTGATTATCCTATTATTGCATAAATTTTTTGACAGTTTCTATTAAATATTTTTTTATATTGAGTCTCTCCAAGCATTGCTTCAATGGACTTTCTATGGACACAATGTCAGAGCAATAAAATATTTCCTTGTCTAATACCACTCTAAGAAAAGTTATAAATTAGAATTTATGCATTAGATCTATGCCTTGACTTTTAGAAGAAAATTAAACCCTCACAAATTATATTCTTGGTAAATATTCTTAACAAAGATATTTATTATCTAGGATATTTTAATTTTAATTATAAATTATTTTTTACGTGTAGATGCATACCCAACACATTCAGGAGAAAGCTTCTGCAGCTCAGAAATCTCATTGGATGACAGTACCAACTTTGAGGCTTTGGATGATGGAACTCCTTCAACTGATGGATTATCAATTCAGAACCTTGACCATCGCCAGAATCATCATACACAAGGCTTATCTTCATTATTAGCTGTTCAGGATGCCAGTCATTCTGGGCCACAGACTAATAGTGCTGCATTCGGTCAAGTAAATCCTATAGACAAATTGTATTTGATGCAAAATTCATACTTCAACACAGAGCAGTGATATAGTGGTATATGAATCTTCTGTACAAGTACAGGAAACATTATTTGTGTATATAAACTGTTTTCCACATTTTTGTTGTGGAGTGTGAATAAATAAATTATTTAAATGAATGTACTCCAATGAGCAAATGTGTATGTGATGTTTTAAAACAGAATAATACATCAAGGCTGTGTGACTTAATTGTACTTATTTCAAAAATACTATAATTAAATCTTTTTACATCTTCTGCCAAAATTTGAGTTACATTTGAGGATAAAAAAATCCTTAGGAAAGAGCAGAATAATACTTTGAACAATACTATAAGTCGGTACTGTGAAATGATTTCCATGTAATTTAAATCATAATATTCTAAAGAGAAAAAAGAGTAGCAAATAAATAATGCAGTGAAATCTTATTATTTCCATATATTCAATGATTTTGTTTAATAGAAATCAATTGAATTTTATAATCTACATACAACTTTGTGAATTAAGTATACTGGAAAAGAAGATATGATAGAGCATATTTAATTCTGGAAAGTTATTTGAAAACTCAATATTTCTATAACAGAGACTGCTCAATAAATTTATTCATGTTTAAATTATTATAATAAAATAGTTCCAAATAAGTAAGGGTCAAACCAAGACTTAATTCTTAGCATATTAATATCTTACCCTCAAACTACCTCGGCAGAATAATTTCCCAATGATTTTATATTCACTGAAATTCAGTGAGTGTTGTCTTCATGTCTGTGTTTCCCTCCCTTCATGGAGGTCTTCAAATAGGAAAATCAGATTGAAACTGACTTTGAAAGGGAACCATGCAGCTTAAGAATTAGCTGTATCTTTTCATTAAGTCTTCATACTAATCCCAGAAAAAATGCAGAAAGGAAAATTCATGACAAAAAATCGTTCGCATTCCCTGATAAGAAAAATCAGAGTTCTGATCACTTCAACTTAAACATTCAGTTTTTATCACTTTAATGTCCATTAATCTGTTGAGGGTACCCTTAAACCAAAAGCAATGCTAACTAGCAATATATTATTGAAAACAACATACATATAGTGAAAACCAGATAACATGAAATATGTATCGGTTAAAACAAAATGCAGCATTGGTCCACTTCATCTTCTACAACATTCAAAGTATATTAATTCAATTAACCCAGAAAAATTAACACAGGACAATGGCTGACATAAATAATGTCATGGTCCATAAGAAAATTCTCCTACAAAATTTTTCTGATAGCACAAAACAGCAGATATGCCAGAATTTCAATCAAGGTAAAATTGAACATTCTTTGCCTTAAACGGTGTCTACGTGTTGTTCATGAATTTTACAATTATTTTTTTAATGAGTTTATGTGATTAAATTATTTGAGTTCACCAGTTAAAAGTAAATTAATTTAATAAATATTCATGGAACTCAAAGCAGTAGATGGCATTAACAAAGAATTCAATAAACTTGAAATTCAGTCAAATTTAAATTCAGAAAAACTGGAGGTAATATAAAATAAAAAGCTTGAAAAATGTATAATTTATTTTCTACCACTCTAATAGCTATGAGTTGTGCTATCAAGTAGAATCATCATCAAAAATCAAATAAATTACAAAGAAGCTACTCAATAATAATTATGGATTGTAAAATTAATTTGTTTTGCATGATTAACAGATACTAACATAAGTTGGGCCTCAGGATTGTTTGTATGTACCATGGTGAAACCAGCCTTTGATTCTATTCCCACAGAAGGTTCACTAAGGTGTAAAATGATCTCAGCTCTCTAAGCACATTCACATAAACAAACTGATGATACTAATTTCACAATGAATATGTTAATTATGTGGCAGAATGTCTAATTTACGAGGGTGGTCTGAAAAGTTTCCGACCCCAGATTTTTCCAAATTCTTCAGAAAATTTTCAGAAAACTTGTCCAGAAATGGTGAAATGTCGGAAACTTTTCAGACCACCCATGTATTAGGGGTGATTCATTACAGATCTCTGGATGCAGAAATCTCTGAGAATCACATAGGAAGGGAAAAATGGTAAAACTTGTGAAATGAAGCATGCTCCCAGAAGGAAGAAAAGGGATAGAAAAAGTTGAATGAATGTGAAAGGGACTAAAACTAATATCTTTCAGCAACTTTATCTAAAACCAACCAACCAGCCTTTCAAATAGATGCTAGCCAATTGAGCTATCATACTAAATAGATTAACTCTATTTTTCTTTATGATAGCTTAATTGGCTTCAGCATAAAATGAAAACCAAAAAATCTGAACAGAACCAATCACATCTGACTAATTTATTAATGCTAATAATCTAAACAGTATCTTTGCTTTCTCTTAGATTTAAATATCTATTCATCATCCATTTACTTATAAAAATTTGAGGATTCCAAGTTGTAAATGAGAAACAAGTATGTTGGAAAGAAAATCACGCCAATACTGTCATAGAACAAAACCATTTATCTTACAATACTGAGATTCCTACATGCCCTCAATATATTCCCCAGCCATATTTATGACCAATTGCCACACTTGTGGAGGATGCTAGATGCCATTGTCTCATTTTTGGCTATGTATGCAAAAGAGGACCCTATTGCCATGCTATCATATGCAGGATGGTATATCTGAAAATTAAGCATTGTTCAGGAAGTGTTTCCTTAAATTTGTACAAAAGGCTTTTGCGGCTCATATCAGGGGAATAGGGGGATGTTCTAGAATTTCCTTCTCCCACTGTTGGAGATTTTGAGTCACAAGAGTGCCATTCTGACATCATGCACTGTCATGGAGCTCAATGGACAGGCATACACAAAACTATGCAAAGCAGAACAAAAATGTTCCATGAGATGGAGAAACACAGCATAGACCATCTGTCATGTAGGAACTGAGCAGGAGAGAAAGACGCTCTCCACCCTGTATGCCAAAATCAGCATATTTTTTTGTTATTACCTTGCTCCCGGCAAAGTTTTAGGGTCAGGTTGGCATCATTCATTTGACATTCACTTCAACTCTGAATTGTCCAAGTTTTGTCCACAGTGATGATGAGATCCAAAAATGCATCATCTACCCTGTTGTAATGCCCCAAATATTCACTGATAAGGGTTTACCAAATCCACCTATCCACTCCTGTCAGGTAATGCAGCACCCACTGGGATGCAAATTTTCAATATCTCAGGTCATGCAACATATACAACACAGTATATAATTGGGTTATTCCCTTCTTCTATGGCTAACTCCCTTTACTTTCAATGGCAGTCAACCTTCAGAAGGGATTGCATCTGCCCAACATGGCTGCATCCATGGGCTGACATTCCACAAAAGGTGCCTTCTCCACACTTTTTTGTCCTCCTATCAATGCTGCTAACCTCCAAGGTATCATTTGATATGGCAGTGCATCAATGCCATATTCTTCATCTAGTCCTGTATGGCATTTTTTTTTCAATTCTATCTTGGGTCACCCTGACCTTTATTTATGATCACTGTTCCAATATTGACAATTTCATTTTAAAGTGGTACAATTTAAACACAAAATTTTATAGCTGTTGTTTTTCCTAAGGATAAGTGCACATCTGATACCCCTGCATGGGTGAATAGCTCAGACCTTGCTCAATATGAATCCTTACTAGCAAAAAATGTGGCAACATTGATTTCCTTTCCATCACTCATAATTTCATACAGCAGATCTAACTAAAATTTTGAACAAGATGAAGAAGGAGAGGTGAACTAAAAGAAATTCAAAGTCATTCATGTTGTCAAGGAGATGAGCAATAGTGGAGTAGCAGCAATAGGGAATGACATGCCCTCTTCAGGGCATCACCTAATCTAAGGCACCATCAGTTTCAGGTATTGAAGTGGAAAACCTAGAATCAATGCCATCAATGGCATAGCTACCTCCAGACTGATTCTGACAGAGAGACATTCCCTACACAGGGGAAGGGAGTTCTCTCCCTCTGGGGCCTCTGAGAAATGGAGAATATATCCTAGTAACAAGTTAGGGGTACAGCAGAGAGAGTCACATATAAGTAAAAAATTATAATATATTTGTAGGAAGAGAAAAATTGCTGGAGATATTACAATAGTTTGGGCATGCAAAGGGACTTTGGCATTCTGGAAGGTGTACAAAAAATGCTGCATGTCATATATATCTGCAGCATATATAAAAAACATAATAGAAGAGATAAAATCATAGAGTAAGTATACCTATTCTGTAAGAAAATTACTATAAAATATGATCGTCTCCATCAGTAGGATCTTACAGAATAGGCCGTAACAAAAGATTGGAGGAAAAATATTGAAAGATCAAGCAGGTTTTATCTCTATTCTTTAAAGGATCAAAAGTGGATCTTATTTTTACAGGTAAGAGAAAATACTAAAAGATGATATTTCATTTCGTATTTGTGGATTTGAAAAAAAGTGCATCACTGGGTACCTATTAACCATGGCCTTCAACTATTATTATCTTCATCCAATTTTTCCTCGAATTCGAGAGAATTTCTTTCAATGAATACTATAATAATAGTATTGATAAAAAGAGATATTCAAAAGATGTATTGTCATGTTATGACTCCCACAAAGGCATTTCATCACACCAAAAACACACAATACACTCCGATGTTTTTTCCCGTGTGCACTTTGCTTTCCAAATCCTATCTCTATGGAACCCACGCCATCATGTGCCATAAGTTTAACAATTACAGTAAACAGGATAAAAAAACAGCATCAAAATTGTAAATGGATCAATTATGAAGAGTTACAGTATGGGTAACAGTAGTAGTAGTAATGTTATCAGTGCTTAGGCTCCCACCATGAAATAAAAATAGGGACTGCTTTCACCTAAGTCAAACATGCTGCCCACATGGTTATCCTGTAGCCCTACAGTATGAAATATATAAGATAGAAGAGCAGAGCAACAAGCATGACACTAGTCTATGGTCATAGATTTTGAATACTTTCGCCCCTAATACTCCAAAAGTTATACATTTGTCCTTTATCATCACAGTTTCAGTTGATTTTTTGAACAGCTAAGCATCATAAAAAATTTAACCTGAATTTTAAGTTAAACCTTTAAACCTAATTCAGGTTTAAGTTAAATTTAACTTAAACCTGAATTATAAGTTACATATCGGATGTTTTCTAGAAAAACCAATATGACACCTAGGGAGTTGATGTGATGACAATGTGAGAGCTACTGTAAATTATGCCTGGCTTATCGACCCCAACATGGGCAATTGGATTTAATTTTAACCATAGTTAAAAACCGAATCGAGGTCTTGGAGCCTATAATTATCCAGAGTATCATAGACTTCTACAAGAATTCTATGTTATTGCTCTTTGTAAAATGTCTACCAAGCATTATTTACGGAAGCACATACGGCAGCATAGAATGTGATTGCTATGAACGTTTCACCCAATATGGTCAGCTTGATTTAAAATATACCTCAAACTGAACTTACTTAGATTTAATTTTGCCCAGTGACTGAATTTTTAAATATAGGCTTGTTAATAACTTTTATAACAATTTTGAAAAAAAAATCACGTCATCCCTATTTATTTGATGATATACTTATATAATCATTAAAATTAAAACTAATCAACGTAGTCTGAGATGTATCTGAGCAATCCTGACTCAACACATTCTGACAATAAATCTGGTAATAAATGAAACTTAAATTTTTCCGAGTAACTTTCAAAAAAGTCATTTTAAACTTCGTTCATTCATGATTTTAGAAATTCATAACTTGAATATTTATAAATATTAAATTAGATTCTTACATATTCAATTCACCCACTCTTTAGAAGAGGCACTCCCGGAAATGTGCTGGTAAATTTTGTCTAATCAGCTGTCTAAAATTTTATTCATGGTGACTAAGAGAAACTCTTTTGATTGATTAATTCCGCTTCTTTCTTATTAAAGTTTCAAACTTTGATCTAACAGCACCTTAGCTTTTACCAGTTTCCCTAATCATTACCAGAGGCAGTTTTTCATTTTAAAAATGCAATATTTCCTGCACCGTCAGTTTTGATTCCTCGACTCAAATTTATTTTCATCAAAACATTCAACTATCAGTTCTTAACTTGATTTGTTCAACTGAAATTGAAAAAAATATGAGAACATGAATAACTTTCGTACAAAAATTTACAAAATAGTATGACATACAAATTAGAGAATTGATAAGAGATCAAGCTAAGTACCGTACAAAATGTTCAAAAATACTTTGTAAAAATACCAAATCCACAAAGTGGTAGAAAATATCACTCCTCTATTAGCAAGGATCATAATTTCAATGCAGGTAAAATAATACAATCTCCTGCATACATGTTACGTTCGTTATTATAGTGGAAATTCCCGCTAAGGTAACAGTCAATTTTTTCTGCTTCTGATCAGTTTAGTGCTGACATCTGTTGAACGCTTCAATGAGTTTAATGTTAAGAAGCGGAGTAACGGCCATTTTGAAAACTTAGATAGATTTGTGGTAAGTGGAGATTCCTTATTTTAAGGGAGTTCACCCTTAATCAATCTTAACATAAAGTACGCATTGCTTTAAAATCGCTCCAATAATTCAAGAATTCGAATCTTAACGGGTAATTATCTCATTATTATGCATCTATCGTCTACTTCAGGAATATTAGTATAAATACATCTCTAGATGCTAAACCGGCGTGTTCTCAAAATAGTATTCTGGACATTTAAGTTGGTAAATACGGTCAATATTTTGTAGAAAATTTGTATGAATGATCGTACACGAATTTTTGTGAGCATTCTCTTCGTATCAGCCAGTCCGTAATTATAAAATGAATATTTAGTGTCTGTGTAACCGGTATCATGAACAATTCTCCTTTCCTATCTCCGTATTCCTTATTCATGAAAGGTTTCTTGTTGAAGTTCAATATCTCTTCTCCTATTGTTTTATATATGTATGCTTTCATGAGTGTAGGCTTCAGATTATAGATTATTCCGCATCCAATTACCGTGGTATCAATCGAAAGAGTATTCTAAATATGAAATCCCTGGTGAATGATTAATCTTGGAAACGTGATTTTATTTCAGCATTGTTTGTTCCATTAAATTAATGTGCTTTAGTTTCGTGATATTATTGATTATCCTATTTTATTGCTATTTTTTTAAAAGGGTTTTATGTATTGAATGTAATATTTTTTCAGTAATGTCCCATCACAATATGCGTCGGAACCCAAGAGCTAATAGGCCCTCCTTTGGTGGGCGATCGTCTGGACCGGTTAGTCCGTGGGAAGGGGGTCTCGTTCCCGGTGGTGGTCTAGGGTTGGGAGGTGGTGTTGGTCTTGGTGGGTCTTCCAACCACCATCAGCAAAATGCACCCAACCGAATGGGTGGACTTCTGCCCACTCCAGTTCCTCAAGCATCAAACCTTTTGTCTCATCTGTCTACTCCGGAAGCTCAACTAGCTATTGCCAGTAATCTTTTGACTACTCTATTAAGGCCTCAATCACAGCATCAACAACAACAGCAGCAGGTACTGTATAGTTTTTAAAGTAGTGTTTTCGTCAAGACAGGCCTATATCACCGTAGCTTAATTCCTTTTTGAATTGAGAGACACACTAATCTCTTGATATTTTGATAGGTTGAATAGGAAGCGTTTTAAGTTAAGAGTGCTTATTTGAATAAGCAATCCAATATGCATATAACTTGTGTAACGCCACTTTTAGGCAATTGTAGATCGGTACGGAAGCAGCACAATTAACGAACTTGTGGCTTTTTTTACCTCTAATTGGAGGTAGAAGAAAGTTTAAGAGCTATCCTGTAGGATAATAAATTTCTTCTCTCTGTAGTTCTATACTACAAAGCAAAGCTAAGGAAGTGTCTTCTAAGGAAAAAAAAATCTCTCTCTCTCTCTCTGCAGATACCCTGGTGCATTGAATTTTCCTTTGTGGTTACCTTTTCATCCTTTTAAGAAATTGAAGAGATCTGTATGAATTTTCGGATTTCAATTATACCATTTTAGTTGAAATGCTTGATGCTGATCTCACAAATTTGTGTGTTTTAAGTATAGTTATTGGGAAAATTTCAACTTCTCTCATATCTCGCTACATCTTTCTTTCAGCATATACTTTTGCTCTACTTTTCGATTATTCAATTCTTAATTTATAGTTGGGCATTTCAGTAATAAATGCTGCTTAATTGCAGTGGAGACTTCTTTGAGATAAGCATTGAATTATTGGATATCAAAGTATTAATGTCTTTTGATTTAAGATAGTATATATTTTAATTTCTTCCTTATTACACTACTGTTGACTCACTTCCATTCCTGCTTGCTGTACATATAACCATTTTTTTTTATTCAATTTGTTTCACATTTGTGTACCATAACTGAAATCTTTTATGGGTAGTCACTAGAACCTTGTTTCTTTTATTATTGTCTGTTTCACAAACTGATATTGAGTGTCTCAGTTTTAAATTGATGTTTGAATGTTATTTCAGATGTCACCTCAGAAAATCCTCTCACTTCTGTAGAGTTGTTGTTTTGAATTTCTGGAATGGTATGCTGCAATGTGCCTGTTGTCATCTCCTAGTTGGCATAATTATCTTAACATTTTACCAAATCATTCTACTCTTTTTATATTATTATCTTTTATTGATAGAGCTTTCAACCTCTAAGAATGCAGCATTTCTTTGAAATAATTTTTCCTTTTATGATAAAGCTGGAAATCACTTAATGGTTGAATAACAAACCATAGTTTCTAAGGAGTAGAGAAAGGTTTTCCTTTGCACCTAAAATATATCCATGTCGTGGCTGATCTTGGCTCCAGACTGGCAATAGAATTGGTTGTATTCTTTTTAGTGTTGTACAATAAGTAAATTTATGGAAAAATTATCCTATCGGCAGCTAGCACAAGAGATGAAACCAGTTATGATCATTCAGATCCTTATTAGAGTGTTCAAAAGTTACGTTGTCAAACTGTTTATTCATATTATCATTTGTTAACTGACTTCAAGTGAGTTTGAGTGAATTGCAAAGCCTTGTTGTCTTCAAGTGGACCAGCAAATTATGAGAGGCATAACCAATGCCCATAAATGTCCCTCATTTTATTAGTTTCACATTTTGCCCTACTGTTGCCAGAGTATCCAGATGTTCAGAACTTTACTCTAATTTTTACTAAACTTTGAAGGGAAGACATGTTTTTAAGTTGTGTAGCCCGGGGAATGTTGAAGTATATTGTATTTTTTTCTCCTTACATTACAGAATTTATATTTATCCAAAAATTTTATATATCTCTCTGCATTTATCTTTTCAGCCCTTTTATATCTGTCTTATGTCATATCATAATCCATTCACACCTGATTCAGTTGTGGTAACAGTCTAATTCTAGTCTAGCAGTTGCATTTAAAGCCAGAATCCTAGCAATATGTGCTCTCACTCAAGACTGAAGCCAAAGTCTAGGCAGCATGTTGACTAAGACAAGCAAAGAGTGGCTATTGCATCAACTTCCCTGAAATTCCAATCTGTCAGATTAAGCACAACACCCAATATTGAAGGGGGCCTAAGAACATGTACTATGCTGAACTGTCATCTGATTCAGTATGGAGAGGAATGGATGCCTCTGTCCAAAGCCAACACTAACCATAAGGCTACTGATGTGCAAAAATATCTCTCTGTTCTTGGATAATTCAGTAAAACTACACAACATATTTTAGGTTTTATTTATTTCAGAGATTAAAGTTGATAACAAGTAAGCTAAAATAAGAATTACATTTCACCAAATGTCACATCTTTAATTCTAAGAAAATGCGAGTCCCAAACCAGCTACAGCATATACTCTGTAATTCACCAAAAAGATGTTGAGAATTTGAAATCCATTGTCGTTATCAGATGAGTTATTTAATAGAATAGACTTGTCTATTTTCAATAACAGAAAACTTTCTTTATGTATTCTTCTTCTGGATTATTTTTATTATCTAGAGAAACTATAGTTAACTTTCTTATTCTTTCTAATTAACTCTTTTAGCAAATGCAGTTTGAATAATATTTTGTCTGGAAAAATTATTTCTCCAAAGAATCACTCAGGTAATTAAATTGGTACACCTACTAAAATTCTAAGGAATCATGATATTAGTTAGGAGACTAAAAGCCACACGCTGTATATTATACTGTCTCGTACTATACATAGTCTACTATAGTCAAGTCTAGTCTTCTTAAACTATATATAGTCTTTTCTCTTAGGGCTTGGTATCTTCAAACAATCATTGGACTATCTAAATCTGATTACAGTTTTGTATGTTAGTTTACTTTTCAGTTCTTTATATTTCATCAATACCTCTTTATGTTCAATCCTACAGTTGAGATGTAATACAAATTATACAAAACATGACTGTGTTCACATAAGATTTGAACTTCTATGAGAATTTCATTGATTCCAATACAAAGGAAAAAGTATGTCTTTTTAAAGTAGTTTTGTGGTTAGCTGTGATTTTTATTTGCATCACCAACGCCCTTTCCTCATCTTTGGAAAAAGAAAACTTGGCGAAATGGTGGGCTAGCTTAGAAATGGATGCCCATTTCTTTCCCTGCAATCAGTGCCTACTGAACTTCAGTTTTGCCTACACTTTCTTCAAAATGTTTGAGGTTAAATTTCAGTCTTTGTATTATATTGCTAATGATGTTAGCATTGCACTAAATGTCAATTATGTGCATTATGTGCTTGGTACAATTTTTAATGCCAGGGATTCTTCCTGTTTACTGGGAAACTGGTGTTATAACATTGTACAATATTCTGCATTGTTTTTCATGAGCTCTTCAGCATCAGAGATATATCTTTATAGCAATTCTCAAATCTAATCTTAAAGTAATTTTTGTGGTATCCTTAACAGGCAAAATGGAATGGAAAGTACAATGCCTATGTAATTTAATCCAGATTGCTCTCTGTGCATTTCTCCTGTTGTACTTCCCTTCATAAAATGTTTTACTCATACCTGTGTAAGTTATTTTGCAGCATCCAAATTAGAGCATATTGCTTCCAAGCCTTTATTCTCTTTAAAACTGAAGTTGAGTCGATGATATCTGTATTTTCACCCTAAGTTGCTGGAAACTTTTGTATTCTGTGGGATTTACCAATTTTGAGTAGATTTTTTATCAATTTAAATTTAGTGTAATTTCCAGAAGTTTTCCTTTTCTGTTCTAAAGAAACTGTTCTGTTCTTGGTTATCTAAACTCCTTGTTCTATAGCTGATTCTCAATTCTTTTTCTTCATCATTAATTCCCAGTTCTACAACCTCAGTGCATTGCACTTCAATTGTTCTACTGCTTACTAGACATAATTAAGATCTTTAAATATCATTTTCTATCACCAAATGGTTAACATTGATTGATTAGAAAGGGATGTTATGAGATTAAAGGGATTCTGAAGAATTCTCTTGTTCAAGTGAACCTCAGATTCTTTTAACATGAAATAGTTAAAATCAGAATCACCATAATGGTATGCTGTAAATTTCAAAAGAAAATTGTAAGAGGACATTGAGGAATATATGATGGCATTGCTTTTTGATATTTCACTATTTCAGTACATTCTTCAAACATCAGAGAATTTATTCAAATATCTTATTTTCTAAGATTTGGTCTTATTTAATCTACCGTTTACAGTTTATCTCCATCTCTAAATTTGGATTACCCAGTACTAATTCACCATATCTTCATTAGAGCTAATTCTGTGCACTGGTGGTTAAAAAAAACCTTGGGCACCCCTTGGGCCTTATAACAGTATAATTGATGATATTGGGATTAAAGTTCTTAGATTAGTTCCTCATAATATGCAATTATCCAATAAGACTAAGCTATGAAATGCTATCTATGAGATTCTGTTAATTCTCATGACATCCTATGAACATCTTGATCAAAACCATCCATTGTGTATGCATTGTTATTAATTTTTCTTCATTTTATATTTTAGATGACAAAGCAAATGAAGGAATGGCTCTAAATTTATGTCAGTAAATCCTTGTGAAAATTTGATTATGTTCAAAATCTCTCATGTTTAATATCAGAGTTGGCAATAAATATTGTTTAACTGATCTATCCTTTGTCTCTGTTGGGTGTGGTCAAATTTGTGTTGCTCCTAAATAAATCTTAAGATTATTTTATCAAGAAATATATCTTCTGTAAGTTATATATTTTACTTGCTTATTTTGCTGTCTGTAACTCCTGTCTATTTTTATTATCTTTGAAGTACGATCTTAGACTCCGCTGTGAAAGTAATTTAGTAATGAGGAAATTAAGTAAATCAGAATAATATTAAAACATCCCATGTGAAGGTAAAATTAACAGTTTGTTACTTTAAGTGCATTTTCTTGTAACTCCCTTCAAGATTGTTTAAATTTCAAAAATTATATTTTAATTGGTATGTTTCCTAAAAACTTATGACTACCTTCTTGTATATTTATTTTTCAACTTAATCATCTATGCTTATCAATCCCTTTTCTGGAGATTGTTGTTCTTTGAGATCTGGAGATTTGGATGTGTGGAAATTTGAACCTTGATCTAAGAACTTTTGGTTTGGAGGATGGATGGATTCTTTCATTCTTGACCTTTGTCTAGTGTTAATAATTCATCAGTTTTTCTCTGTAGCCTATTACCTTTACCTTCTCTGAAGTAAGATAAATTTTATTATCCTTTGTTTATGGAGTATGATTTTGCTCCAGACTTTGTCTTAGTCAATTTAGTAGTATTTATCTGTGTGTTCTATGATATCCTTTAAAACTTTTCTCGTATAAGAATGCTGTTGAATTAGTAATATCCTGATTTCTAAATTTTTCCATTGTTAACCTAAAATGATTTCTCGTGACATATAGTCTTCTTTATACAGTTTTCTATCCCAGATGTTACTGTTTGATTTATTTTCTTATCATCTGCTGACTTTCACTAGCTTCTTAGATTTCACATTTTTATATTTTGTGGATTCTTTGAAGAGGCAATCATCATTTTCTCTTTAGAATCTCATACCACCAAGTCACTCTCTCTTATATTTAAGTAATGATCTTCATGATTTTTTAATAGCCACCTACCATATATTTTAACCCTTATGGGTTATTATGAAGTTACATCCTTTTTTCTAAACTAATTTTGAAACCATAAACCTGACCTTGATGTTCCAGGCCTTCCCCTTTGTTTCCAATAAAAGTGGTTGTTAGCTCATCAAAATTAACTTTATAATTTTCAATAACATATTATCCTCTTAAACTTCCTCTTGTTCTTAAATGCTAATATTTTTATAACTTCATGGGTCTGCCCCCACTTCTTCCATTTTATGCACATATTCAGTATTAATTTTTGTTCTTGTCAAATGATTGTCCTACACCGGGCAGCTATTCAAAGCTGAGCTTCTGTTGGTTTAGATTAATTTGAATTTGAGTACAGTTTTTCTGCATGGTGCTATTGAGTCCTAGGGAAAACATAAATTAAATGATCATTTTATAGCAACTGTGAATAAAATTAACAGGATTCATTGTCACCTTTTCAGAATATATTTATTTTAGAATGTTGCTTTGTCTTTTTGAAGTGTGTATGGCTTTGTTGTATTATCTATTTTTTACCCAAGCTTTCAAAGAATCTTTTGCAAGTTTAACTAGGAATCATACACAGTTTTTTTCCAACAATATTTAGGTTGCTCCTTTACTGAATTTCTCTCTTGGTCAACTTGGTGGATCATCATCACCATCACCTATTCCTCAGCTGGGCATGGGTATGGGTCATGGACCTCCTCATCATCAGCAACATATGGCACCATCCCTAATGGGACGTTATCAGGATGGAGGAGGTCCTATGCAAAGACGTCGGCGGGTAGATAACCGAAGGCAGGAACCGTATTCTAAGGTAAGGTTACTTTATGGTCTTCATAAGTTTTTGTACCTTCTTATCCCTCATAATTTTTTCATTGATTACAAACAATCCATGCATGACTTCAATTGAAGAAGAGTTCCCAATTTACTTATCAAATGTTAGAGATGTTTTATTTGACCATTGGAGTTCTACACTGCCAATTTGGCAAAATTTTATCAAATTTACCTGCTTCATAAACTATTCATTAATCTTCACCATTGCAAAGGATACAAAAGGATGTTTTATCAATGTTCCTCTATCTGCTGTCCTCAAATGAAATCCAAGCATTTGATGATGTGGATCGACTGACTGACATTTGTTAAGTAACCTACTTGAATTGTTGATTATTCATCATCGCCAGGCTTATTACTTTGTCTTAAGTCATGGTGCATCAAAATATACAAAAAAGGAGTCAGTACAACAAACACCTTTGAACACATTCTTTGATTTTCTCTGCTTTAAAGTATCTTCTATTTTTCATTGACAACATCTAAATATTTATCCCATTTCTGTGTCCTTGCCATTCTGCAGACCTCATAGAGGCTGCTATAAAAGAACTTCCTCTGTGTGAACCAACTGGTTTACTCATCCAAAATGCATTGGTTATGCTGTTACCAGTTGTGTGGGGAAACATTCCACCAGCCATTATCCTTCATGTGGTTGGATAAACCCTTTCACAAACTGCGTTCAATTTACCTGGTATGTTTTTCAATTTCAATCCCACCTTTCCCATCTTTCCCATTGGATGGGGACCACTCAGATGGGTAATCGTAGTCGTGACTCATCTCACCCTCATCATGCGACTCAGAGTCGGCATCAAGGCTCCAAGGGAGGTCAAACTCCTGAAAGGAAGCAGACAGGCGGCCAGGGCAATTGGCATTCTGGTGTAGGCAAGGGCCGCACCCCTGAAGGGAAGTCCAATAGGACGGATAAGAAGGAGGATAAAGAACCTCCATCTTCTTCTCCTCCTGTTGCAATCAACGAATCTAAGCAGGAGGAAAATAAACCTAATGAGGAGGACAAGACCAAAAAGGATGATCAAGTTGAAAGGTAAGAAAGATGTGGCCTACCTTCTTTCAGTATCTTCTTGTTCATGAAGCACTTCCAGCTTCGCCATGTCTCTTACAAATTTCCTATGGGTCGCTGTAACACACCAGATTTCATTGTGAATTAATGACAATTGGAAATTAGAATTTCAGCACCTCTATTCAATGAAAACCATCATGAATTTCTTTTTATTACAATCAAATTATCATAGTTACTCTTTTATTATTTACATATAATTCAAATCGACTCATAATTGGCAAAGAGACTGCCTCACTTTCTAATGACAGTTCATATTCTGTGTGCTTGATCTGCTGATACATAAGTGAAGTGAAATATTTTCGGTATATTCTCATTCCTTGAAACATTTTAACGTGTGTTCTTTTCACAAAAGCTTCTCAGAATTTTGGTTGTTGGAATTCTTCAAAGGTGCATCAAAAACTTCTTCAATCCTCCTGGAGCATCATGCATGTATTGGAGAGTTACACCATCCTATTTATCACATTTTATCTAGGTGGTGAATCAGGGCTCATTATAAGTATCCACTAAATACTAATGTGGATTATGATTCAGTTTAAAGAATTTTTTCATTTCAGGGATGACGATGGTGAAGTTAAGAAATTCAAGAAAGAGAAAGATGCAAAATCTGATGCAATGGATGAAGATGATGACAGTAAAATGAGGGTAAGTTTGCTAAATATGAGGAAACGTTAAGATCATTTTCACTGTGTATTTATTGCTTTGTTTTCTAATAGGGTGATGATTCTCCTAGAGCTTCCAAGTTCATTGGTATACCTCAGTCTCTGCTCTTTTGTCATGTCTGTCAAAAGCATATGTGGGATGAACATGTAAGTTATGCTCCAATATTGATATTTTCCATTGATCACTTCCCATAAAATTGAGTTACTTTCTTAAAGTTACATATGAAGAAATATTGCTTAATTAATATTCTTTCCAGTCTTTTGAAAATCATCTGAAGGGGCGGGCCCATCAACTTATGATGACTAAACTTGAAGATAGCTACAGAATCAAAGTGGAGTTAATGAGGCATGAGTTAAAGGTAAAAGGATATTTAAAAGTATTTTTATTTCAATAGTAACATATTAGAAAACCATCCAATAAATTTTTCCTCTCCTTGGCAAGGTTGCAGAACAGCAACGAGAAATAGAACTGGAGAGAATGAAAAGACAAGGAAAGAAAATTAATACCAGTAGAGAGTACTGCATGATGTGCGATCTTCAATTCTTTGGAAACCTTCTAGTTCATAGGAAGACTGTTCGCCATCAGGTTAATAATGAATTTTTCTGAGACTCAAATCACTCAAGATAAATTTACACTTAAAATTTAGTGAAATTTTTATTATAGTGACAATATTCTGACATTTATTTAAATTTCTTTATCAGAAATTGAAAGCTTTCTTGCACCCTCGCTGTATCCCTTGCAACAAAGAATTTGCCACCCGTGTTGAATGGGACAAGCATAGGTTGACTCCATACCACTTGAAGGTAAAATTAACATACCATTGTAATATATATTGTTTCTTCTGTTTTTCTTTATATCTCATTTTTAATTTCTTAATTTTTAGAAAACTGCAGAGAGCAGAAAAGTAGGCTCAGATGATGACGATTTTGATCTGGGAGATCTGGTCAACTCAGAAAACTTTGGAGGTACTGTAAAATAAAATTGTTACATTGCTTTATGTCGTTTTCAAAATGGTTTCTGAATTTTGATAGAATAAAATCTTAGTTTTATATTACGTATAGTCACCATTGTTCACTAATTTTTTCATATTTGGATTTTCTGATTTTTTTCATTCAAATGAAAAGATGAATCATGTAAAATATGCAAAATCATTTGTGTGTAAACTAAAGGTAAAGGATTTCAAATTTTTCCATTAATAATGTGCCCCCAACAAATTATATAGGTGAAATTTTAAAAATTATTGCACACAACTTAGAGGAAGTATTGATTGGGTATTTATATAAGGTTTTAGATGACAAAAATAGTTTATCCTCCTACAGATGATGAATTCGATGAAAAGGACATCCCTGTTCGCACTAGAGAAGAAGAGGAGGAGGAGATAGTTGAGATTGATAAAGGGAAGTCAAAGGATGAAAAAGACGAGAAAGATGAAAAGGATAAGATAGAGGAAGGTGAAACAGTAAAGGACGAAGTAATACAGAATGCTGAATCTCCTCACAAGATGCTCAAATATAATCCAGATGTACCTGTTGGTAAGTTGTTTCTATATCAAATATTTTTGCTTTGTAGATAATTGCTAATAAAGTGATGTTAACTTGCTGATTATAAGGGAAAATGATATCACAAGTAAGTTTTATCTTTTCTCTCAAACTTATTGCATTAAGAATTTAAGATAGCCTTTAGAAAAGGAAAGGTGAAAGTTGTGATTAGAACTCTTTTTGATACAAATATCACATGTATAGTTTCTGTTTCTTCTCTGTCTCTCCACAAATCTAAATTTTTGGACATTTTACATGATCTTTATAGCACATGTACAGAAATGTTCATTATTATGATGGTTGGTCATGCTTACCATTTCCCACTTTTGTTTACAACGATTCTATCCTTCAGGATAAGGGGGCGGGGTAGAACGAAGAAGCATTTACAGTTGGCAAGCTATTGAAAGGACTGTAAGCTTTACCTAACTTAACCCATCCATCTTCCTCTTCTCCTATCTTTGCACATTTGGGCAGACCCTTAGAGCGCAACCACTCTAGTCCTATGTTTGACTCCTGATCATTTAAGATGACATCCAAGCTCATAAAGTTCATCTTCATATCTGGAGGGCTTGTTTTGCAACACTTAATAAAAAATAATAGTCTTACAAAATGTATGCTGGTACAGATGGAAGGGAAATTAAATAAAGATTCCTGTTTTGGTTATGGAATATTGTTTCTAGTTGAAATTTAAGAATTTTTATCTGATTAATTTTGTACAGTTTTGATCATAATCAACCTGTCCCATTTGACCGAAGGTATGGTTGTGTGTGCCCATAAAAATACATTAAAAGTTAAGATACACTGAATAGACTCTGACTGCATCAATGGTTAAAATACAATTGTTCTTTATTATAGAAACATCCTATGAGTCAAATAATTGGAATTTTGATGGTAAATCACTGGGCTTAACTTTTAAGCATGTTCAAGTGTTTCACATTCAATCTGATTTCTTTCATAGAGTTATATATTGCTTTGTGACAAACAAGAGACAAGAAAATATCCAGATGTTAATCCTTGCTGGTAGAGGACAGTGGAAATGTACTGGAGATTTTAGCGAAAGACAAGACAAAAAAAAGTTTCAATCTTGGAAGTTGATCTATTTCTCATAATTACATAGTGTTCAGTAAAGTATTATGAGGTTATGTTTTAGACATTCAATTTGTATTTCTTGCTGTAACTACTATCATGATGGATAATACTAATTTGTAGTACATAAGTTAACTTTTCAGTTATTATTGATGTAAAGTTCATTTCAATTGCAATCATGCTGGAAATGCTCTTTACATTTACTAGATGCAAAAATAAGTTGATTTTACATTGAGAATATTATAGTATGAGTAAAAGTTGCTTGCGTACTGCAAACTAATCAGCTGAATACAGTATCACACGGAGAAAGGCCTCAAAAAAAATTCAAAAATGTATGCAAAAGACCGCCAAGTGTCATTCTCAGGACCCGTTTGTGGGAGACAATTGCTTATTAATCTCATATGACGAAGGGTTAGATGTAAGAGGAGACTTTATAGTCTCAATCTCGCCCTAAATAAAGTCTTATTATTATTATTATTATTATTATTATTAATGTATGATAGGAGCCATTCTGGCCAGTTCCAAAGTTTCAGTTCAATATCTTATCGAGATGGTCCTAAAGGGTTAGATGTAAGAAGAGACTATCCAGTCTCAATCTCGCCCGAATAAAGACGTTCTATTATTATTATTAAAATAAGATTTTGTTATCCCCATTTCAAATGCATGATAGATTCTAAATGATCGAACCAAGGACCATTAGAGAAATTATGAACTGTATGAAAGAAGGTTTTCAAATGCTTCTTTTTTCATTCTATGTTTTATCTTTCCCTTTTTGGGGGAAAGCATTCAAAATAATTGTCGAAATTTACCACCATGCATTTTATACTGGAGAATTTTGCACCCAAACTCACGGTCATTTGGTAACATTTCTTCCACTGGTACTATAGAAGACCACTTCATCTGCAAATTCCATGATTTTGACTGCTCTATCACTCCAGGAAAGGTCTCAAAACAATTTTTAAAATTTCCCGAAAAGACCACGTGGCGTTGAATTCAGGACCCGTTCTTGAGATAAAATTGCATACAACTGTTAGATAAGCACCATTTCGACATGTTCCAAAGTTTGAAGTCAATATCTTATCAGGAAAATCCTAAAATAAGATTCCGTTATCCCCCTTTGAAATGCATGGTAGAATCGAAATGACGCTCTTGCATCAAACTAAGGACCATTAGAGTAACTGAACTGCGTGAAAGAATGTTTTCGAACGCCTCTGTTCCCATTCCAGGTTTTATCTTTCCAGCTTATCGGGAAAGCAATAACAAAATTTTTCAAATATTGCAACAATGCATTTTATACAGGAGAATTTTGCATCCACCTGGCGTTGAACTCACGGTCATTTGGTAACATTTATTCCATTGGTACCATAGAAGATTACCTCAACTCAAACTTTCGATATTTTGTTCCTCTATCTTACCGATAAATGCCTCAAAATACTTTTCAAACATCTGCACAATGCATTCTTATGGGAAAATTCTGATTTTTGGGACATTCTGGTATCAAACCCATGATAGCTAGCATCAATGTCTGAATTATTCTGGTGACTACAGGGTGGGGCTAGTACTAATCCTCTATATATTATTTTAAAACATGCTTTTTTGGTGATTGGGACTTTTCTCCCTTATTACTCCGCCAATGCATATAAATGAATGACCATTTGAAAGGAAAAGTTTCCGGGTTCCTGCTAAAAATAGTCAGACAAATGAAAAATCCACTATTTGTTAGATTGAATTAATATTTTAATCATCGCGTTTCATCCTGGACGAAAAAATGCCCGGGTTGCTATATACAGATTAAATTTGTTTACTTAGCGATGAGTGTAAACAAGTTTTAAAATCGGATAAACCACCTATTCTCGGTCATAAAATGATTCGCAATTAATGTTACAATCTCCATGAATGAAAACTTCGACGTCATATGCAAACACAACAGTTTAATAAGCAAGCCACATTGCATCTTGCAGGAGCAGAACGACAGCCAAAGAAACATGATCATTGCCGAATATGAGAGTTTGCGTTACGGTTTTATCGTGTGGTATGTTTGAAAAATTTTGCATCATATAAGTTTCCGGTAGTTTTAATTTAAGATCGACGATATTTAAATTCAATTTGGGGTATTATGATTAGATTTTGGAGTGTTCATAGAAAAATTGGAGGAATTAATAACCAGTCATGCGATCAAAATAATCAGGTTGTTAAGTTGTTTTCCGAGTATTCAAATTTATTTTGGTGAAACTTTCGTATGTTGCAAATTTTCTATAATATTATAGTTTTCTATAATCTAAATCTGATATCAAATGATTTTTATTGTTTATATTTCACTCATTGAATAGATAATATTCAACATTTAATCATATTTCTGAGTAAAGAAAAGGATGTCCTGCGATTTCAGAAAACTCACCAGCATGGAGTACAAGCTTAACGAAAGCCCAATTATTCCCAATCGCTATCTCCGAAGCACAAAAATTAATTATTTTGCCACATTAACGATGTTAGAGACTTTCAATGCGGGGAAAATGCTATGCGCTTTGACAATGTAACACGATGTATGTTCGTATGAAAGTGTGACATTTAGCTTCCCCTCTAGCTCTCCTCTCCCAGATCAGATGCAGACAAGTAGTAGTTATTTTTATATTTCATGTATGAAGAGAGGAACATAGAAAATAAATAAATTACATGGATGCAGAAGGTATGTTTCGTTGTTTGATCTTTGTTATTTAACTGATACATCATTGCCGGTATAAAAGGAAGTGGTATTTATAACGACAAACTTTAGGTAAAACTGGCAGTGATATTTTGTATCTTTACCATAATTCATTTAGTCATTAATGCATTGAGTGAATTGAGATATTCAGTATAGGATAAGATACATGTATCGTTATAGTGATGACGTGCACTATTCGTGATTATACTACTATAAAAAAATTTTTAAAACATTCGATAACATTTATACTCTTCATGTTCTCTTATATAATATGGATTTTGTTTGGGTTCATGTGGTAAGGCGGTAGAAAACGCAAGACTTTTTATTTGGCCATTCAGTATCGTTACTGGATGTGTAGATAGCAATATCTATCGCTACAAACGAGGTATATCGAAACAGACGCTGATAAAGAATATGAAGGTGTGTATTTTTAGGTATGTTTTAGTTTTTGTGTATTTGTTTGTAACGATTAGTGTTTGTTGAAGTGTATTTGGGTGGGAAATTGAGTATCAGTGTCGTCTGCGAAAGTTTTGCACGGGGCAACTAGTAATAATAAATAAAGGGCTAATAATTTCACGCTGATGGCACTTGTAGAACATGCTTAAGAGAGAGTTTGTGTCCCCTATAGATAGATATATATTTAGGTATATCCAGAGAAGTAGCTATATATAATAGATATCTCTTTACTAAATTACTGTTTTATTGCCTCATTTTAGAATTACTAGTTTTATGATAATGTTGATTTCATGGACATTGATTACAAAGATGAGATTCTTTCATGTATTATTTGTTGTAAGCAGTTCTGTTCAAAATTTATTTAGCTTCAATTAAGTCCGTTTTAATCATAATATAAATAGTAAGTACATTTAATTGACATTTACATAGTACATTTGATTGTAATATTGACTTAAAATTCAAGCCATTCACCTTTGAAGATTCAGGTGTATAATAATGAAACAACTTTGTTGCTGTAAGATTGAGAATAGTAAATCTCTCATACATCTGTCCATTATATAGGTTGGATGATATATGGTGTTGCATACAGTAGAATCCATTCAAAATGCTCGTGCTTAAGATGAAAATATCTATAATATATAATAAGATGAAAGAAAAAAATGCCTTGATGACTATTATAAGGTGGATCTTTCTTAGATGCACTGCAGCCTGCTATAGCCAATCCCCTGTCTCCTTTTATAATGGTCTATGTTATCTTTATTGCTCTCCTCTCTGCCTCAACTTGCCTTTAGAAGAGCCTCATTTTACTTTTGTTCACCATGACTTTGGCAGGAATAAAATTAAGATATCCGTAAGCAGTACAATTTTCACCTCTTTGCCAAGAGAGAAAATAAGATCTTCTCTTATCAGCCTCATGTTGTAAACAATATTAACTAAAGTGGTAGCCTAGTGTTTTGTAAGTTGTTGAACATGGTCTTGAAGAAATACTCTGTGATGCCTTCTGACCACTACTGTTAACTATTTCACTATCTGGAAAAATTTTCTTCCTTGTAGAATGAAAAATTCTCAGAAGGAAATAACTAGGGAAAAGGCTCTCTTTGTTCATAATGCCGGCCATTCTTCAAAACTATGGCAAATTCATTCATTATTACACAACAGTAGTTTACAGACACTCTTGATATCCCATCTTTAGCTGTGGCAAATAAAACAAACTGAAAAGTTCCCTTTCGTTTTAACATGTAATGCACTATTTTAAAAATAAAGTTAGTTAGTTAAAGTAAAATTAGTTTTATTTTGTGCAAGAATTAAAATTTTGTCAAATACCCTTTAAAACACTATCCCCTTCAAATGCTGTGTTTACTTGGACTTGTGAAAATTGTCCTAGGATGGTTTTAGTATGTATATTTTAAAAATGTTAGATTAATATACTAATAAGTATAATAAGAAGTACAGATTAAGTGTTAAATTAGCAGAAAGGGTAATTTGCTCCATATGTCCTTGCCCAGAGAATTCTAACTTGTATTTTGGTGTGTTTACTAGTAGTTTGGTATTGCTGGTAATTAAATTTGCCTATCATTTCTAAGCATTAAGAAAATTTAAGTAACCTGTTATATTCAATAAGTATGGGTTGATGTTACTGCAAAAATCTAAACTAAAATTTCAGTTACAGGAGAACTGTGTCTTAATAATTTTTTATTTATTAATTTCTATCAAACTAGGTCAAAAACTTTTGAAGCAAGTAAATGGATATTACTGCCGTCTATGTAGAAGATTTTTCTTACATGAGGAACATGCATTCCAGTTGCATTGCCGCACTTTATCTCACTTCAGTAATTATTCTGCTCTACTTAAAGCCAAGGTAATACAATTATCAAAGGTTTTCTTCTGTTAAATTTTGTTTGTTTGAAATTTACAAACTCAAATTTTACAACTATTTTACTGCATTTATCTTTTAAATTTCCTCTGCAATATATTATATTGTCGAGTATGCTATGGCTTATATTTTTTGTTGTATTCTAGGCTCGTGCTGCAGAAGCACGGGAAAGGAAAGAAGCAAAAGAAGAGGGTGAAAAGAGAAATAGTGAATCTCACTCTGAAAAGAAAGTAAGCATAAATTTATTTCTTTATAGTGTAGCTATTGTTTATTTGAAATAATTGCCTGATAATGTCAATATGAGTAATACTGTTGTTCAAAGAAAACTTGTTTGAAATATGAAGTTCTCTTCTTGGTAACTCTAAAACAGCATTTAACTTATTATTGCAATATAGTTGCAATCATCTATAGGAAAGTCTTATTAGGAACGGAATAAACTTATTTCACTGTAAACATTTCATTGTATTAGGTTTGATAAAATAACTAATGTAAATTATAAATGATAAATACTATGTTGATGAAAATAGTAGTTTTTTAAAAATATTTTCTCTTTGCTCAGAGTTTTTTCCTCTGTGCTTCAGGAGTAAAAATATATTCTTCATGAGTCTTGGTATCTCCGTTTTCTTTTATAGTCCTCTCCTAAAACTGCCTCTGAAGCAAAACGTATACGAACACAGACTGATGAATCTAAAGATGAACAAGAGATGGAAGAAGTCCATATAAAGGCAGAACCTTGTACTGAAAATGGTGCAGTTGAAGAAGCTGAAATTCCTGAGGTACCAGTTAATGAAACTGAAGTGTCCGTAGAGAAAAAATCAAAGGGAAGTGACAAATACGATCCATTGGAAGCTGATGGGGACTCAGATGATGAAGTAGTGGATGTTCCTAAAACAGAGCCAAAAGTAAAACAATACAATGAAGAAGAGCTACTTGAAGTTGAAGAGGAAGATCAAGGTGATGTAAAAATGTTAATTAAAGCTGAAAGTTCAGAGGTGGCTGCTGAGAATCGGAAGAAAACCAATCATGACATTGAATTACTTGATACAGTTGGAGAACCTGAAGTAATTGATTTGGAGAAAGCAAATACAGAAGAGGTGGAGAAATCAAAGGTTGCTGAAGTAGAGCAAAATTCCAAAGTTGCTGCAAGTGAAGAAGAAGAAGAGATGGTTCCTAAGGGAAGGGGTTCACCTAGAGGTGGCACTGCACGACGAGCAAGCCTTAGAGCTCGAACGAGGAGGAGGAGGTAAACTGATGGCAGCACCAAAACCAATGGCTTTTATAACTTTCCATTGATGTCTTAGTTAGTATTTTATTATTAAGATGTTGTAATTTGTTAATTTTGGGTATGTTTACCCAATATTTAACCAATTTATTCCTCACAAATCGCATATTCTCATATATGAAAATTTCCAAACATATTGGCAAGACACTATGATTATCATTCTAAAGGTATTAGTAGTTACTGTTTATATCAGATCTGTTATCAATAGCACTACAAAATTTTTTCATAATTATAATTATAACATTGTAATTTTTGTTAGCCATGACTATTCTGTGTAAAATGAATAATCACACATTTGAAAATTTGTACTGTACCATTAACAATGGTCATTGCTGTGACCAGATATATCACCAATGTAGTATTAGCATTAAAATATGATCAGATACATAAAAAAATTGGGTTTTTATGTAATGTCATGCTTTTGTTGTGATTTTCTTTGGTGTTTGATTTTTGTATTTTTTGGCATCTGCTCTGTTGATGGCTTAAGATTTTCATCTTCATCTATAAGTATATCAATGCAAAGTACTCTTCAAAAGCTTGATTTATGACATCCTCATGGAATTCTTTCCAAACCTTTTGTGGAAATGAAATGTTTAAAAGTGACATTTTGGTATAACTGCTTGTTTTTGTGGAGAAGTTTGAATGTAAACACTTAGTGTCAATAAACTTTCTTCATTACCTTCTTGGTTGTTGTCTAAGAAATTTTTACCATTGTTGTAAATAGATTTTTCTTTTGAGAAATGCTTGCTGCACAGGTGTATATCTTTTAGCTACAACAAGTTTTTCGAGGAAATGTTGATTTATTAAGTTAAAAACAACTTAGCTAGTATTTATTCTCAAAAAGATGAAGAGATGGGTTCAAGGAGCCTCCAGTTTTCTTGCACAAGCGTACATTGTTACCTAACTCCAATATTTATGTTTTCATAGAGGACTATATGTGTCAACAGTCAAACTTGTGTCTGTTAATTTAGCAAAGAATATAAAATACAGTCTTCAGCAAATCCTGTTTCATGGATGTGGTGTTACACCCATAAGACTCCATGTACTAAAATGAGTTTTCATTCTACTGTAAGAAGTGCAGAACGTTGTGTAAATAATTACAAAATTTTTGGAACCTCTGACTTTTGGAGTTGTGAGGAGATAATACGTAAGGGATTAAGCAGCAATTTAAATTTCCGAAGGCTTTTTAACCAATATTTTCTGTATATATTTTACAACATTGCCTTTGTTTGTTATTGCAACTATATGAGTTAAGTTTACTACTATTACATTTCTTTGTTTCTTTCATTTTTTCTAAACAATCTTATCCAAGTATGTTGTCTGTTATTGATTTTTTATTCTATTCATAATTGTTGGAAGATTGCACTCATATTTTTGAAATTGTCATAGACACTTTTGCTTGCATTGATATTCTGTGTGTTTTATATCATGTAGACAATCTTTATTTAATGCAAGATATCCTCTTTTTCTCCTATGCTTTTAAGTACTGGATGCATCTGCAAAGGAAGAACATTTGATTCAATTTTTTTTTGTTAAGCTTTAAAACCCTAAAATGTTAAATACAATCCATTTGCAGAATTGCCAAAGTTGCATATTGAGGGTTAAAGTAGTCCCCATTGTTTTATTCTTAGGACTCTTGCATTAAGGAAGATTTTACTTTAGCTGATTATTCTTGTATCAGTGTTTAAAATCTTCCAGTGATTTCCAAGGAAACTATAGCAGCATCAGGCTTATTTCAGCTACTTCCAACTTTCCAGTCCTTGTGAATACAACAACACAATTTCATATCTGACAAAAGATAATTATACATGGGTGGTCTGAAAAGTTTCCAACATTTTGCCAATTCTCCACATGTTTTCTGAAGATTTCTGAAAAACCTGGGGTCAGAAACTTTTCAGACCACCCTCGTAAATACTCGCTCATCAATTGTATTTGGCTTATGGAGTGCTGGTAAATTCATCGTCTTGGTTAAAAACTAAATTCATGGTTACTGACAAACAATGTTATATTGTTCAAAATTTTGATTCTTTACAAAAAAACTTAGCTTTAACTAAATGATACAGAATCAGGCATAATTTTATGGTTCTTATTAAAGCAAAATAACTCCATGAGAAAACATTTACTTATCCGCAAGATTATCACAATATACGCATCAAGGAAGTACAGCCAAATATATACGCAATAGGAACCAATGAACAAGTTGTAATCTTAACAGCAAGTGAGAGTAGGATGAGGAGTGCTGCGTTTGATAGGAAACAAAGTAAGAAAGGAATACTGGCAGTGGAAGGGGTAGGTTACATGATAATGGTTTGTATATAAAGGAAAGGTTGGAAAACAGAAATTCACTTACAACGTTTGAAGTTCTTTCTGTCATTCCATAATTCCACGCCATGTCTGGCCAATGTAGAAAACATCACAGTTTAGTCAGTACAAGCCACTTCTGTTACAAATGTCAATGGGATCTATACTTGCTACTAACAAATCTTCAAGTTTGGGGATGGACTTGATTGAACACTGGAAACATTTGAGAAAACTGTTGATAACTGAGTGGGATGCCTTAGCAAAAGTTTTTCCATTCCCCATCCTGCTAAGGAAAATGCTGTAATGAAAGTTATAACTAGTACATTCTTGTAAGATTAGGAAAAAATGTTAATATAAGTTCTTGCAAAACAATTCATTCCAAAAACAGAATTGGGGGTTTTAATTGAACCAACAATATTATTTTCACGGAACATTATTTTAAGGGCAGAATCACAAAGTCATTCATATGGTGGAATTTTCTAAATTTTTCTTCTTTTGTAAACTGAGTAAAGATAATATTAAATACAAAAATCAACAATTCTCTTTAATTTTACTTCAAAAAACTAAATGTTTAAAAAGCGATCTAGAGGATTCTATTCTAAATCTCATCTTTAGCAAACATACAGTATTATTTTCTTCTTGAAAGTAAAAATGGTATTTTATGCAAAATACTCTTCTTGTGGTGTTATTGTAGCAATTCTAACATCAGGTTGAATGATAGAGCAAGACAATAACAAAACTATTCATTAGAAAAGAACGGAATTTTCAAAAACAATGTAGTAACAGAAGACACAAAATAACTATATATAAACACCAGAGTACAGTTAGATGAAGAAAGATATTCAAGAGTCAAAATAGGGCAGAAGTGAAGTTTAGTACATCAATAAGTAAAAATTTACTAAGAAATTTATTTCCTTGTGTTAGAAGGAAAAAAAAACAGAATTATTGAGCTTTTGGCCTATGGATGAATTTTTGTAGACCACGACTGTTTTTTCCCCTACTTTTGTTGTTGGATTGATTGAATGGATGTTACTTCCTGGGTAGCAAATAAGAGTTTTATTTAGAAGATGCCACACAATTGCATTCTAAAAGTTACCAGTTGTAAATCTATTTCCAACTGCAGCAAAAGCCATTTTAAATGCTATTTGCAGTTTTGTTCAGGTCCCTTTTATACAAAACAATCAGCAAAGACATATCTCAAGATGCTCTGACACCTGTTAATAGGTTACTAACCTAGATAATAGGTTACCGTACCCTTACCCAGATGCACTACAACCTGCTGTAGCCAATTTTTGGCCTTGCTCAATAGAGTAATTTTTTTTATGCATGTGTCACTTTTAAAGGGATCCTTGTATTCCTTGAGTATCCTCTTTGTGAAAACTAAAGTTATAAGAATAATATCCCTCTGTCAGAGCTGATACTAACTCTGAGATAGAGTGAGATCTTTATCAATTTTGTCAAGGAACAGAAAATCAGATTAAAAATTCACTTGGCTGTTTCCTTTCATTTCAATCTAAAGTTGGAAACATATCAAATGAGCCAATCAGAGGGAGCAGTGTTCTGTGGACTGTAGAGCTCAGTCTTTTCTATTAAGAAAGGATTGCTACCTAGCCTTATTTTTTCCATTAAAATAAGCATTCCCAGTAAATTTTGATTTCTTAGCATTGTAATAACTACAGGAGAGCAATGCAATAATAACTACATTAGAACAGTTTCATTTTGCTGATGTAACATCATTTTATTACTATTTCTCGCATCAGATATCAGTCCATGAGAAATGGAAACGGTAAGCATCCTTTATTCAGCTAGCCTTCAATGCATAACCATGTTCTCTCATTGTTCAGTTGTGGTGATTAGTTCCGATTTTGGTTTAGGTATCACATATTTAAAATTCTCTTCTTTCATGACCTAGAGGTGTTATCATGAAATGTCTCCATTTTTCAGTCCCTAGAGCAAGTAATGGACCAGCAACTGCTAAATATTTGAATTATTTGCTTTTTCATTATTAATTTTGTATTTCGTCTATATGTTTCTCCATATTTATGAATAGTAATTTACAGGGGTTCCCAGATGGCTGACGCGGTAGCATGTTTGTCTTTGGTGAAAGTAGTTTCAGACTTGATTCCCAGGGAAAGCCCATGTGTGTAAAATGACCTCAGCTGTCAAAGCATTTTTAACTTTACAGTAAGAATACATTTACATTCAGTACAGTAAATTGAAAAATCATTCTAAAACTCTTTAAGATACCATTAATGTTTATTGCATAAAGTTAAATAAAATTTCACCTTTTGTAATTATCACCATTGTATGTATATTTATTTATCTGATGTCAGTAACTCCCATAAGAAATAGATGGGAGAACTTTTGGAAAATTAATTTCCAGCACTTTCTAGTGACTTAGAATTATGAAATTTAGGAATTTATGAAAGATCCAATGTATGTCCCACAATTTGTGGTTATAAACAACCTGTCTCCCAGATGACTAAGGTGATTGTTGAACTCGTCACTCATACAAATACATGGGAAAAATGATGTATTCAATAATAATTATAGATTTTTAATAGTTAAATTTAGTTCCATCATTTTTAATGGGTGAATTCACTGGTCACAATAGCTGTCCTCTTTTGAATGTGTGAGGGAACAACTAACTACTATTATCTTCTAAATATTTTTATTATGTTTATTCTCATTAGACAAGAATTTTAGGTTTTCCCATAGCATTATGATTTTTTAAAGAAGGGAATTTTCAATTTTGATTTATATATGATAATCATCAAAAGTAAAAATAAATAATATATTTATTCTACCTCACTACTTCTAAAGTTGCCAGTAGCATGTATTAAATTTTCTTCATGGTCAATCATGAGATTACTTATAGATAAATAATTCTAAGTTATGAGAAGATGTGTTGAATATTCAAGATGAAAACAATTATTAGGCTAAGGTTCTGAGATAGCCAAGTGGACAGTGAATTCCCGGCTTCAATTCCCAGCAGGAGCTTATATATGCAAAATGACCTTTGCTGTAAAAGCACTTTTAAAAATACTACTAATAATTACAAGGTCTACCATTTAATTGCATAATTAATATGACAGAGATTATAGCAAGATGATTCTTCTTTTTTAACCAAGAAAGAAAATCATCATGTATGTGAGATATGATAACATTAGTTTTAGAAACATCTTAAATGTAAACTATATAGATGCAAACTTATATTTGAGTATTCCATATTGTAAAGATTTGTAAATCTCTTTTGGGTATGCCACCATAATAATATGTTAAACGAGACTTTTAAATAATCACATTGAATTAAATATGGCCGACCAGTGTTGGTGCTCAGCATTATAATTAGATGAGCAATCCGTAGAGAATTCAGTATTTAGGAATAAAAATTCAGTATTCCATCTTCAACAGCCACTTCAGATCTCTAGAAATTCTCTCCTTCTCTTTATGAGTTCCTTCATGTCTTACCTAGAACTCTCACTTCTATCCACCACATTTCTGTCTCTCTATCTCCCAAAGATCTATTCTCTTCAGCTTACCATATGCATTTAATAATTTATTTTCACAAACACCTTCCATTGACCTTATCTCATCCAAGTCTATATTCCCTTCTACCATAAATAACATTAATAGCTCAGTTCTTTAAATTCCCCTCTTTTGTCTCTTATTTCAAATGTAGTTGTTTTCTTAATGTTGTAATTATTTTGTTCTCCTGTTTGTTATGATTTCCAATATAAGTTGCCAGCCATGGTTACTTTTGGAACTGATAATAAAGAGATAAATAAACAGCAGGAATTTTAGGAAGTAAAAAATCATGGAAAACCATGGCAGGAGTCAAGTTACATACTGAAGAAACCAAATTATATTATATTATGCAATCACAAAGAAAGTTAAAAATAAGGAAACAAAGCACTAATGTGGTTAAATATACTTATTTTTCTACAGAGGAGTAAAGGAATGGATTATGTCACCTGAAGAAGTAACCAAGCCCTTGCTGAAAACATAGGGAGTTTAGAGGGAGACATAAAAAGTTCCAATGCAATGTGAATGTATATATAATTGTGTGTATTTGAATATATATGTAACTGTATATAGATGTATAGTAATGATGGATGATTATAAGTTGCTGAGATCATAAATTATTGCTTTGAGAAAGAATGTTAACTTTTGATTTTTGAACTATCTTAAAGATTTATGTAAAACAGAAAAGGTTATGCTTGACAGGAGGATTCAACAAGTACTGTGAATATGCATTTAGAGTATACTGTAAATTTGTTGGCTGTATGTAAGGTATAGGGCATATGTAAAATGTTTAACAGTTGATGTTTAGGGTTTGTGGCTACCATCTAACTAGTGACAATTATAAATATATAAATCATGCAAAATCTCATCTTTTTGAGCCAAGCAAAGAATTTTGTTACAAGTTAACTTTAATTCTCATTATTTGCATATAAAATTGATAAAATGATTTGGTCCTATGAACCTGAAGCCAGCCTTCTAAAACCATTGGAAATAATTACAAAGGGAAATCTGCGTTGCCCAATTTACTACCCTAAGACTATAAACATCAGGCATTTTTGTAAATAAGATACCTTGGAGGCTTCGAGTTCTATCAGGCCCAACAAAATTCTTCAAGATTCTATTTTTATGATTTTTTACTAACATTTAATTAATCTTACACGTGATTACCTCTTTTGGCCCTTCTAAATACAAGAAAAATCATTCCTTCACAAAGGTGTGATATACACTGTAGTATATGGAAATACGTAGTTATGAATTTTATTTTATGCTACGTGACAAAGAAAACGTACATATTGTGTCAAATTTTGCTAGGATTCAAGATTCCATATCTTATACTTAAGGTCTTCATACATTGTTAGTAAATCTTCTAAGAAAAAATCATTCAAGAGAAGCATGATATTTTCCAATGTCCATATAAAATTAAACGTTAAACAAGATTAAATTATTCGCATTATAATTCACAGGTATAAATTTAAAGGTGATGATATCTCATTTTTATGTTGAATAGATTTAAGCTGCGCGCCATTTTTAAACTGAAGTCAGGCCATTTTGGGAATGCTTCGATTGCCCTGAAGTTTCGATACTTCGACTTCACCCAATTTTCTCCAGTGATCAAGGAGGCGACAGTGTTCAAATACTTTACTCACAAATTTAGCGAAATGTCGGCATCAGACAGAGAAACATTTACTATTTTACGGAAAAGGCCACCTAAACCATCGGCCATGAAAACGGAGCAGGTAATAGGAGAAGATATTTTTTGTTGCCAAAGGTGTACGATGTGTTTTCAGTCGATCTGGCATGGAATTAGTAATTATGGCGTGCATATGATTCCCACATTTTCTGAAGATGTATTCATTTACTCTCTGTAACGGTTTTGAAATTCAATGTTTTAATTTAATGGGCGTCGTGTATGCTTTGTAATAAAAATATCATATCTTTCTTTGTGATGGAAGGCCATCAACGCAGCTCGTCGTCAGGGTGTTCATGTGGAAACTCAGCAGAAATGTGAGTAGACACTGTGTGGAAAAAGTGAAGTTTTTGGCCGAATTATATTTAGTTACGTAGGATTTTTTCAGTCTCAGTAATAACTTTCTTCTTACGACTGTGTGGCTCGGGACGGGCTATCATTTCATGCTGTGTATGAATAGAGATATTTGAAACTTCTTCGCGCAGGGGGAGCGGGTCAAAATAAACAACACCAGACCACTAAGAATACAGCGAAGCTTGACCGTGAAACTGAAGAGTTGAAGCATGATAAAATAAGCTTGGACATGGGAAAACTTATTCAGCAAGGCCGACAGTCTAAAGGCTGGAGCCAAAAAGATCTTGCCACCGTAAGTCTCCCTTTTACTTAATCTCCTTTTCCTCTGTCATCGATTCATCCCTTTTAGGTAATGATTGTGAAAATGAAGTTTAAAGTTTGTTAGTTTTTTAAATTATCAGAATCTTTCTCTATGTAGTAAATTTTGATTAATATATTAGAATTTCACAACTGTATGCTATATAGGCTCTATGTTGACAAGAGACTGAAGCGTTAAAGTGCTAAAAAAAGGTTTTTCATCAATTTAATATGTGTATTGAAAAACACAACTTCGAAAACGGCGATGATTGCCCCCATTATATCATTGATCATTTATTGTGATTTTGTTTTCTGATTATATTCTGTATTAATATTTTCCCGTGTATTTTATCTCTAAGTACATCTCAGAAATAATTGACTATAAATTTATACACTAACCACTTTATTTTTCCCCCTTTCCTTTTCGGGAGTGAGTGGATTTGTTCCTTCCAATAAAATACCCTAATGTGATTTGCTTATGCTAAGGTTAATATAGTTATATAGTTCCATCATTTTCCTCATCTTCCCTCTTGTAATAAGTGATGAGTTATTTTTGCCTCGTTCTAACAAATTACTGTTTTGTACTCCTCTACACATGAACACAATTCCTAAGACTTAGTGGACTAGGTGCTTTTGTACAACCTGTTTTTATTAAAATATCATGACTATAATATTTTTTCAATTAGAATATTCACAGAAATAATTTATAACTAAAAGAAGGTATACAATAAAGCAAAGTCTATAATTATGCTTTAGCTTAATTGTAGACTTTATTGTATCAGCAAAGCTTGTTCTATGCTTGTTTTTCTTTAAATATGGAAACATTGGCTAAAACAACTGATTATATACCCAAATAATTTCCATTTTATCTCTTACCACTGTATACTTTTCCCATGTTTCTCCTTCGCTTAAGTTAAGAGGTTATTTTTTAGACTTAAGCAGTTAATCAATTAGAGGTTTTTCATAGCAGAAAATGGCTGTTAAAGCTCATTTCAGTGGCTCTTGCTGAACTCATGAATATCTCCATTTAAAATTATTTAGATTCCTTTCTCTTTCGTGAATTTATATTTCCCTTGCATAGTTTTGGCTAGAAATACTGCTTTTTAGGACTGCTGTTTTGCTACTTAGCTTTTAACTCCTCATTCATTCTCAAGCATTCTGTCTTTTATACTCAACAGATTTATGGTATTAGAGATAATCAACATAACATTTCTTTTATTTAAAGCAAATAATATACCTCCAGTAGAGCCAAAATTACGTACTTCCTCTAAGCTCTTCAAAACAACACTGAAGACTTGATTGAAAAAGCTTTTGTATATCTGAATTCTTACTTGGAAGTGGTGGAAAAGCTGGTATTACATTGTTAGCTTAGCAGCAACTCATTTCTATTGGGAATACTTAATTTTATACATAGCACATATACATATATTTTATCTAGCCTTTGTAATAAGATAGTAATTTATTTTATCCTGCTTTTAGTTACAAATAACTGATGATCATATTATTGTTATCTTAATCTTTTTAGTGCATATGGTGTTTGCATATTATCATCAAATTTTGACAAACACTACTTTCTATGCTACCAAAATATATTTATTTGTCTAATGAATTAAATGTTATTCAATTCACTGGTGAAAAAGAAAGAATTTACATGACAGTATCACAAATATGATTTTCCAAGTCTTTCATTAAGTTTTAATAATGGCAAAGGTGACTTGAAATGAGGAAAATAAAATCCAGAAAGAAATAAAGAGACAGTGAAGATAGTGTGAGTGGAGCTATGGTTACTAGGAAGTTGCCCAGTAATTGAATATGTTTACAATAAACTTTTAACATTGTTCCATTCTGTTAATTATTTTGTAAGAATACAGTAAAAACACTGGTAGCAGATTATAAGTCAAAAGAAAAAGTCTTGTTTTTTGTAGTTTAATGGAATTTTGTTCAGTTGCAGGAAGAAAAATCATTTAATTCACAATGCAACTAGTTTTGAACTAAGAGTCAGTTGTAAATATATAGTTGTGAAAGTTTATTTATTAATTTTTAGCATGTTAAAATGTATAGTAATTTACTTTTTGTATGCTATGCAATTCTCTCTAGATGGAATTCTAATGTTAATTGGAATCTTACCTTTAATTGCTTGGATTCACTGCATTTAGGCTCTTGTATATTTCTAAATTTATGAAATTCAGTTACTTTATTAGTTAGTTAGTTAGTTACTCAGTCATTTCCAGTAAACATACATTTGATGGTCTCATATACATTTATGAATTTTAAACCAAGAAATGCTGAAGTTATGCAAGATAAGCTGTGGTGCTTTTCAAGAAATAAGCTCTATGGGTTTTATGTTCTACTATAAGCTTTATAGGTTCTTTGTACTTATTCATAATGAGTCTCTTATCTGGTGAATTTGCAGTGATGCATGAGTTCACTTTCTCGGTTAATTATGTAGCATCATCTTTTAAAGTTATTGTGCTGCTAAAAGATTGAATTAGTGTAATGTTATAGTGCAGTTCTTGGAATATCTGCCCAGAATGTGAAAAACTTGGGTTTGAGTCCTAGTTGGTATTTTCACTTCTGTAAATCATAGGGATTAAATGTGGAAACCTATACACTCTTAAGTTATACTTAAGAGTGAATGGATAAAAAACACTGAATTTTCTATTTCCTTTTTTAAAGGCAGAACTAGTAAAGATAAGCAGCTCTCGTTTTATGTTTTATAGTGTATCGTTTTGTTTATGAGGTTGCTAGTATTTTTCATCTTTCTTCACGTCTTATTGTAAAATCGTATGTTTTTAATGTTTAACTGTATAAAATAATTTTTGTTGTGTAAATTTCTTTCATGTTTTTATGCAATTTTATAAATTTTTCTTTCCTACCAAATTGTTGGGGAACTTTCAAAAAATTTTGTTGTGTCTCCCTAATGGTTGCTCAGCATATTTTTCATTTTTGTTCTTAATGCTGAATTTTGTAGCTCCCTTCCTGCACAGATTTGCAAAAACATAAATTATTAATTTTATATTGTCTCTTGATTCTTAAATGCAATATACCTCTAAACCATACAACAATTGATTCCTTTAGAGTGTAATCCATTGATGTTCCATTTATATTCTTAGAAATACATCTTACTTATGAATATTAACTTATATGAAATCAATTAGGAGCTAACTTTTGTGCATTGCTTGAAATTTTGTTATGGATGATATTTTTCCAATGATTATCCTTCCTTTGTATTTATTAGTTTACTTTGATATTTAATGTTCATTCTACTGAATATACAGTTAATAAATTTTGTTTGATTTAACTTATATAAAGAAAATAGGTGAAATGTATTTTCTACTTTCCCTTGTTTGTAAATTGATATTTATAACCAAGCTCATAAATCAGCCAATTCTATCCTAAATATTCCTTCATGCAATAAATTTTAGCTGATCTAACATCTTTTCTGTTTATCTTATTTCTTTGAAATAGAGAGTAAATGAGAAGCCACAAGTAATCAATGATTATGAAGCTGGCCGTGCCATTCCAAACCAAAACATCATTGGCAAAATTGAGAGGGCAATTGGTAAGCAGATAAGAAAGAGAGTAAGAATACAAATGCTTTTAGATGAACTTATTAATTACCTAGTGTGTTGCTATCAATTCATGTTGTAATAATTACTATAAATATTGATTTTCAGGATTGAAACTTCGAGGAAAAGATAGGGGAGCTCCCATGCAACCCCCTGGGACAGGTCGCAAGTAATTGTCTCAGGGGCTATGAAACCACTCTTGCACTGAACTTCATTTCAGCATTTTGCAATTTTTTAACTAATAAAGTAAATCTTATCGCAGTCAGTAAATAATGTTTGTGGGTGTTGGTTGAGAAAATAACAAAATTATTTATCATCTTTCAACTGATTGAATTAATTGATTTATATAGAATTGATTTGTGAGTTGATTTTAAGAATTGAATTAACAACAAATGGTTTGTCAGAGAAAGATGAATAAAATTCCATTTCAATCATATTGAGTTAATTTTTTCAATTTTCACTCATAACCATTTCATGAATTTTACTCATAATAAAAATGTATTTTCCAATCTTTTTGTGCTGAAGTTAAATCATTATTTGAATTGAATTTCACATAGATCTTTATGAAATAAGCCCCTATGGTAGCTAAATATTTCTTAGTAGTAATACAATTATAGTATTTACTATAATAATTGCTAATTACTACTATCACATGAGATAAAATTTCTGACTGATAAGAGTGTTCGTTACTCAGCTGGAACCTGAACCATGGTTGACTTTCAATAAGAGTTACAGAGGAATTATTAATGGATCATATTCCAACTCTTATATTATGCTTCAGTTTCATAATTACCTAACAAGGGAAGGAAATCAGTTAGGCAGTTGAGCTGTTAATGAAATATAGTTTTGGTTTCCAAAATATCACTGTTTGATAAAACCTAATGTGATATATCCATAAACCACCTCCTAAGGCTAACAAATATTTAGCAACGGATTGCATGAAAAATAACAGCTTTGTGAATTTCCTGTTAAATAAAAGCTGTCTAGCCAATGTCTTTCCCTTGGAAGGTTTCATTATTTTCCATATCAGTATGCTTATAAGTGATATACACAAACATTGCAATAAAAAATCTTTATTTTCACGCATTACATTATATTAATGTACTTTGCTGTATCCTTAACTATTTAGGATTGAATTTATTGAGGGAATAATCATCAGATAAATTTCTTCTTTAATATATATGTGGAGGAAAGCTTAGGTTTTCCTAGCCCTCCTTATATCCTTATGTAAACTGTGGACAATACTTAATGATATTATTTTCGGTGATATTTTATTCATTGTACACTTTACGGTACTTTTGTCCTCTTACTTAACAATTTTTGAGTTTTTTTTGTAATCTGTGAGTTGTTTGAATGAGTGTGAGCTGTTTTATTTTGATCTCAAGCATTAATTTTTTAAATGTCAAACCAGTTCCTCCAGGAAAAACTTTAATCCTATCATCACTTGAACAGGAGTCTGAAATAACACTTAACTTACAGGGGCTGGGTGGTCTAAGTCAAAGAATGCCTCTTAATTCATCATTGTCTTAGATTATTGATATTCTTTTTTATCCTGAGTATCTAAATGTAGAGAGATACAAAATAATAATTTTTCTAGCTGGTAATTCAGGGAAGTTTCTTAAAAAAGTGAAAGTTTTGTTTGCCATGATGTAGAATTCGTTTATTTCTTCAAAGGACAGAAATGTTTCTTGTAGTTAGATAATGTAAGATGTGAAGTAAGAATCAACCACAAAGTTGTTCATTGCTCATTCCAATGTTGGATGTAACATCAGAGACATCTTTGGTCCAGGCATCATTGAAGCCAAGGGATGCAATATTCAATTGGCTACACCAGTTTAGTCAGAGACATCCTCTGCTGCTGCTTTTTTAAAGTAATATGTTTCACTTGACTGTGCAAAAGAGGTCTTTGTGTTTGAAATACTATGGTGAATTCTTGGTATTTGTTCAAGTCCAAGTATTCTCAAAGTAGAATCTTTATTTATGATAAGCCCACCCATTTATTGTTTATATTTTGCTGTAAACCTGAGGGGATTAGAAAAGGTTTTAATCTTTGATATCAGGTTTCTGACTGACCCTATGATATTAAAAATGTGAAAATTTTGTAAATAAAGTGAAATGTATATATTTATATCAATTATTATTTTTTGCCAATTTCAATTGCATAATTCCAATGAAGCAAATTATATTCCTATGAAAAAAATTCTAAGAAATCTGAAAATATAGATCCAAGCTTACAAGCTTAAGGAAAAGATTGTCAAGGCCAGCTCTATATTTTGTAGGGTCAGGTGCAAGAAAAGAATGTGGGGCTTATCATTCACCTTTGAAATTTTAAATAGGCCATAGAATTATAATTCTTCTCTCAGTTTCCTGAACCATCTATATGCCTGTTGTAGAGACCCAGAAGAGCTCCAAGTTTGGGTCAAGAGCCTTTATTAATCAAATTACTTAAGAAGCAATAGCAATCAACAAGTGAACAGCACTGTGCAATAGCTTTATTGCTAATTATTTCCATCTATAAATCATTAAGTATAATGATCAATATTTAATAAAATTGGTCTAGAAAAAGATCTTTCTACTGTTTAACTCATTTACAAGATTTTGAAAGCTCATTCAACTGTTGCTGATTCCATGCATTTAGAGAAGTGAGAATTGGGGCTCCTATAATGGGCATTATAGGATTCTATATAACAGCACCTGAATACTTGCATTGGCCCCTGATCACAACTGTGGAGTAAATTTCAAATTTGTTTTTAGAAATAATGTGTACTTCCAATGTTAATAATTCTACAGGAATTATTTTTCGGACAAGTCTTCGGGGTAAATCTATTTATTCTAAATAATTATCTAATTAAAAGTATAAACTTTTTAAAACTGTCCATATCACCTGGAATCTATTGTAATACTTTGCAACATTGTATTAGCATCATTATGAAAGCCTTTTTCATGATTATCTGGTAATAATAGATCTCACAGCTTTAAAGTCGATTATGTCTCTTCATATAATCTTTTTCTTGCTATGGTTAAAATTCTAATAATGTCCCTTGATTCTCCATCCAACCCATATTGCTTCAAAAATTTACTGGAATAATATTTTGATAAACTGAAAGGAATTGGTTAAGCATGAATGATAAATGTTACATTTGAGGAATATCTCAACAAATGAAAGGATGAAGAAATAAAAATTATTCCTGAAAAATGGGGAAAAAACTCCTAAGAATTCATCTTTCAAAATTTTGATCAACTTTTCTATCTTTGGGTAAAAATTAAACTCTACAGCCTCCAGATAATGCAATAACAAAATACAAATTAGAAATACAGGAAATGATACTCTTAACATCTGATTGCAAATGCCGACTGACTAAAGAGTATCTTACATGACCATAGATTTAATATTTTACATATTTTGACTTTTTAAGTCATTCAATCAAGTAAATCTTTAGTGTTTTGGCAAAGTGGATGCATTTTTGACAATAATGGTAATTGTTGAGAGATTTTTGTACAAAGAAAATTTTAAGATTTATGCTGTTATTAGTGATGTAAACGAAGGTTTTCTTACCTTTGATTAGTATTCCACATGAATCCATGACATTGATTTAAATACATATTATAGAAATAAGGAAATTTATGTTTAGTTTTGGAAGATTAAAAGAAAGAGAAAGATCTCAACAAAATAGAAATCCCTATATAACATTAATAAATTTACATGGAAAGGCCTTTTGAAAGTTAAAAATAAGAAGAAAAATCAAGTAAATGAATAAACATACTCGTATATGCACAGATAAAAAGTTATACAAAATAAAAAATATTTAAAGCTACCATATAAAATCAGTAATTATGAGAAAAAGAACTAAAAATTTAAGAGTTAACAAATTTTCTGAACATGTAAAGAGAAGAGTTAAAATAATCAGCGCCTTCACAGAGCTTGTTTGATTCTCTCATCAGACAATATACAGGCAAATAAAGATAAATTCTGTTGTAAAGAATGCAGAAAAGATCAAGATTTCATGGTATTGATTGATTGATCAAGATCAATGGTATTGATTAAAGGAAAATTAAAGTTCACCAGACAGCAGTTCAGAACCCTTGATATTGTTATTATTATAATATACCATATAAAATATTAAAACCAATTGTTTCTTCATAGAGGAAGGTAATAGTAGGTTTAAGTGACTCAATAGACCATCTTATACACTTTCCTTATCCAGTTTTATTCGAACGCAATCTTTCTAGGAAATTTCCTCCGAGTCGTCTCCAGTGAAGCTCATATTTGGTGTAGTAAGGGTTCCAAATTATTGTGCAGCATTTCTGTGTTGACCTCACCAAAGATACACTCAAGAGTTTAAAACAGTTAATATTTGTTAAGTCTTTTGTTGCACAATAGGTGAAACTTAACATCTCTTATGCCATTATGGTTATGAACAATGTTTAGGTGAAAACTCAATTTTTCATCATTCCATCTGCGAGCTCAATCTGGGGCAGTTTATAATATTTTGATTTCTTGTCCATATGTACTGAGGCGTTCTTTATTTCCCCTCCCATTTCACTAATAAATTCATTTGAACCAATTTTATGACTTCAAAAATCTAGATTAAAAATTGAATTAATTCCAGGAACATTATGTTGGCAGTTGTAGAAAGAAATAAGCACATTCGAACTTGATTCGTGCATTACAGACTTTGTGCTACAAAATACATGAACTGTGATGAGAAAGCAATCTGAAACCAAAATTTTAGATACGTTTAAAATATTTCAATCAAAAGTGGTGATGAATGGAGAAAATATTGGGCTACATGAGGAAAAATATCCAAATTGTTTTAAAAGAGATAGGCCAAGTTTCAGAGGTTTGGCAAGGTAAAAACAGAAATGTAAGGAGAAAAATGTAATAAAAGGGGGTGCAATAACATGCTCTAACAATTAACGTCAGTTTAAAAAGAGCATCATGTACAATAGGAATAAATAGAATCCATCTTGCATATTGTCATGATTATCACTGATGAACCTACATTTGCACGATATGTATTGATAATCTAAGGTGGCTTGTTGATATTTTTTCATTAATGTAAATGTCTTTTTCAACTACAGCCAAGATTGGAAATATCAATAAATTATGTACATTAATGGTAACTTTTTTAAGCCCTGAAATGTTTCAGACAAAGCAGAAAATTATTTAATAAAATTTTGAAGAACTTTGATCCCTGAACTTCAAAGAGAACAACTTAACTTCACTGATATTTTTTAAAGAGAAGCACAAATTTATTATTTAGAGCAATTTTGATGACATTACATAAGACAATTAATCTTTTCTCAGCATAAACTTTTCTTCCTTAATTCCATCTTTGGTGATTATGTTGATAAAAATGCTATCACCAGTGTAAATATCTCTTTCTGCAGCAGATATAAATACGTCCTTCAAAACTGCAAGAGCTCTCTCCAAAGGAATGGGCTCCTTTGATACATTTTCCATGTTCTTCAAACCAATCTGCAATTTAAAACACGTACTCATACTAAATTATCTGAAATACACATCTTTAAACTCTAAACCGTTTCCCTATTAACGAGAAATCATATTTATAATACAACATTGAAGTTCACTTCTTACCTGGTTATCCAGTAAGGGCTGGAGAAGGGCACCAGCAGAGCCTCCAGCTCGATACATTGCTCGTTCACAATGTCCAATAGGATCATAGCTATAGACACAGCCTTTCCCATCAACGTCTAGTCCAGCAAGAATGTTAGAAATGTAGTAGGGAAAAAATCTCTTGTAATATAACATTGTTGATAACATTTGGGCCACAGCAGGAGTGGACATCTGTTTATGATGTTCATGCAAATACATCTGAAATAAGAAAGTGGATAAGAGAAATGGCTATACAATGATTTCTAATATACTTAATCTGCAGCCTTCTAAACCTATTTCTATTGCGTATAAACTAATTCGATACCTGTTTTCCTAATCTTTCAAGCAGAAGTCCATGAATATTTTTGAATTGAAGTGAAGGGATCAGAGTATTATCACTGATATTATTTGAAATGCATTGAAAGGAATGCTTTCAACATTTCCGAAGCCCTGAATGTTGACCCCCTTATTATTAGAATTACATTATTAAAATTTTGCCCAAGGAAGAGAATTTACTCCTCGATAATGAGTCATGATATAATCTTCCAAAAAATCGATTGAGAACAAAAAAGTTTGATAAGCCTATCATTTAAGAATGACTAACCTTCATACGGGCCACTAACACTCTTGTGAGACTCAAAGTATCACACCAGCAACCGGAACATCCGAGAATGGTTGTCTTTGACAATGGAAACAATTTAGATTGCTCCCTTGTATATATCGAAAATCCACTGCTGAGACGAGTATCACAACCAATTATGGCATAATCTTCGCCGGCAATCGCCACAATACTCCTATCAAGAATATTGAATTCATGTACACGTTGTTCACTTGAATATTCTTACATTTACGTTCATATCTTACCCTCCATTATCGGCGTAAGGGCTGAAATATGCCTGCTTGGGGCCAGTATGATAATCCGGAAGAAAACGGTTGTTTCTTTCAACCAAATCCATAGTTCAGAAACGGTGAATGCAATACAATCCAACTCCTGACAGTAGAGAACAAAATTCACGGTATTCACCAATGACTAAACAACATACAATCCTAAAAAACAAATGCTTGCGAACAAATGAATCGTTGCCAGCACGACTTTTCGAACGCGTTAAGGGATCGACCATGTGAGTTGCATATGAGTGACTAAAGATTAGGATAGTTAACAAATTAGTGGATCACGATGGGTCGTCTCAGAAGAGAGAGAAAAAAGTTTCACTTGAAAGCTGTTGGGCCGAAAACGGGAAATGAATCAGACGGTATCAGTAAAACAGAAATAAATCCGTCTCTGCCTTTGCCCTCCATACCCGATTCAATTTTCTCCGGAATAAATATTTCCCTGGACAATTTGGAAATTCCGGCCGAGGATTCGGATAAGAAAAGTGTATGTAAAAGTGCAGGATATGAGGAATGCGGAAATCGAATAAGCAAGAAATCAAAGATGAAATTGCGTCGCGAAAACTTTTTGAAAAGTGTGTTATGCATTGTTTTAGTTTTTGCTGTGATGATAATTAAGCATAATTTTGTATTCTAACTAAACCTTTTCCTTTAAGAGTTGGAGTCATTCTACCAGGATATAAAGGAAAAGAAAAGAAAACTGATTGAAAAGAAGCAGAGCAAAGTGATAACATGGGATATGAAACCTCTTGTAAGTGCCTTGCCTACTTCTGAGGAACTAGATGAAATCAAAGAGAAAAAGATAAAAATAAAAATTAGGAAGAAAAGAAGTACACAGAAAGCTCAAATTCGACAGAAAGATTGGTAAGTCTGTAGTCTTTTATTTACTTAATAGATAATTTTCATTCATTTACCTGCAAACCACTAGTGGCGTGAGGCATGGATTGTAATAATTCGAAAATGCTCGTCAACATAGCTATTTTTCATAGTTCCTTTCATCAATATCTTGTTTCATTTCACAAAAATACCTTTGATGGCAAATCCCAATTTTCCATTTAAACGTATTATAGTGAATTATTGAGGGAACAGTATAAATTATTTCTTCAAATCTATAGAATATTCCCTGATAAGTGATTAGGAAAATAATTCCTGTATTTTTTTATAGCACTTATAGTAGATACCACAAAAAATCATTATGGTTGTTATTTCATCAATCTTAAAAAGTCTTTGAGTCTATATATATATATATATTTTTACAAGAAATTTATTACAATATATATATATATATATATATATATATATATATATATATATATATATATATATATATTGTACATGCAGCAAAGTATCTTTTTTTAACATTGTAATAAATTTCTTCTTAATAAAGGTCGAAATTTTTTAAGCAAGTCATTAATATGTTAGATTGAGATTTTATCCAGAAAATAAAAATCTAAGAGTGGTTAATAGTAAAAAAAAATAAGTAAAAAGGAGAACCCATACTTTTACAATTCTTTACTTCCTTTTTAATCTTGAGCCAATTTTACTAATTTTATTTCTTATCATATTTCAGGCTAGCAAACATTGAGGCTTTTAATAGTACCCTACAGAATTCAACTGTAAAATCTAATCCTCTGGAAATGATAACAAATATTGTTATCAAAAATTACGAGACAGCACACACATGAAATGTGTTATGGTCAGCCTTGTGCAATAGCTTAAATTTAATTGTTGCAATTTGTAAATATATTTTGTTTATTTTTTCTATTTTTTAATAAAATTTCTGCTGTCAATATTTACTGGTGTGATTTTTTTTAAATTAAGTTTTACCCTTCAAAAGGTTTTTTTCTGTTATCTGTCTTTCTCTTAATATCATTATAGCAGTGTTAAAATTAAATCCAGAAATTTTATTTATCAACCTATGAAGGATAGTGCTTTGCCAAGTGGCATTCATCATGGGTGATAAGTGGTCAGTGCATTAGCTTCCATATTCAGCTTTTCTAATCTGCTAGGACCCACTACCTATTAATTCAGGTACTCTTCAATATTTTTTATGATACTGGGCCAAAATCAATACCCCCACTGGGGGTGTCATTGAGCCTAGCATAGATTTCACCAAAAGGAAATACTTAGCTCAACCTACCCAAGGACTTAGCCATAATAAGCTTTGAATATTAATGCTAGGAAGAAAAATTTGTTTGGAAATTGCATTGAAATAAAATGTTTAGTAATTGAAGCAGTAAATATTGAATTCACTTACAGCTGACTATTAGGGTCTAATACTCACCAAACAACATTAAATCTAAACAAAAATGGTTGGTGCATTGACTTCAGTGCTGTTTTATATTGTTTTTTGAGACCAGATCCTGATTAATCATAATACCAAAAGAATTATTATTTTTCATATAAAGGCTACTTATCATACCCATGTATCCCTTTCAGGAGGAGTTTAAAACTGCCTTTATACTTGCCTTTAGCAATAGTGTTTCACCTTCTCTTATAGAGTTCCAGTGGCCTAAGGATGCACCTTTCTGCATTGTATTCTTATGAATTATGGTGCATCCTTAGAGCGTGAGCACTCTATACAAATTACTAAACTGCCAAAATTAATATAAAAAGTCTTGAGTTAATGTTTAATCTTATACCTTTTAATCATCTAAGGTGGGTCAAATTCAATTTTGATAGTTAATTTTTATTCCATGTTGTTAATGTATTCTGAATCTGATGTACTTTTGTATGATCAAAGTAACCACGGATCTCTTTTGTGCAGTGACAAATATCAAGTGGAACCCCATGATAAGCCCAGTATTTACGAATTCAGTGCAGTGATTGCAATGGTATTTTCACTGATCAGAGCTGTAGGAACAGATTGACCAGTTGTAAAGACCATCATATGAAGCCTAAAAGAACAAACCTCCACAAATTTCTTATTTCACCAATCTTTGATTCAGAATAACCATGTCACTGATGAAATGAAAATGGGCAGAACTCGAGGTCTCTCACCATTACAAAACCTAAAGGTGTCCTGGAAGAAAGGAAAGCTATCATACCATTTGGGAAAAGCCTTACTGGTGAACAAAACCAGGTTTTATACACCTTTGAATATTGGTAAACTCCTGGGAAATACCAAAAACAAGAAGGAAGTAGTGGAATACAATGGGGTCTATGAACCCCAATGTAATAATTGCGAGGCCAGGTATTATTAGAAAAACCTGGAGAAAACTGTGGATAAGGGCAATGGAGCACAATAGGGACTACTTTCTTTGGAGGCGGTCGAACTTTGCAATGCATCTTTAAGACGGAGGATACAGATGCAATTTTCAGCCCATGTGTACTCACCGTGAGAAACAAAGCCACCACTTGGACCTCCTGGAGGAACTAGAAATAGTATGCTTTCCCAAGGAAGGTATTTTGACCAACGAGCACACATTACCAACTCCTCTCCCTTTCCAACATACTCTTTACACCCTAACTATCTCCTCTCCAAAATTCTCCTCCATTTCCAAATTCTTTCAAAACATGTTTTCATAAGAATAAAATCTGTGGAAGAGTAATAAGTGTTCTCTCTTCATTCATGGCCCTCCACGAACTAACCCTTATGCATGTTGAGTGTATGTCATTGATTTTCAACTCTCATGGGCCAGCTTTAAAGGTTTTAAAATGCATGCACTGCAAAATTTCACATCCTCAACCATCTGTACTACTTCCACTACTAAATAATAATAACCCACTACCGGATATTGGTTTTCTGAGAATCCCTCATCCCTTTTAATTTGCATATTCACTTCTTTACCTCCTATGCCATACGACTCTTTCCCTTTGCAATCTTCAAACCACCGCCATGTCCCTTCCTTGCATCTTTAAAATGTCCCCTCTTTCACCTTTTTCTTGAGTATATATCAAATTATAAAGATTGCATTCCTTTTGATACTCTGGTATTATTTCATTTAATAATAAAGAGCAAGGCGATTCAATTTCTTAAAATGTTAAATCTATTTTATCATTGTATAAGTACCAAGCATGGTTTTTAAAACCATGCTTGGTATTTATACAATGGTATTTATATAATGGATGATTTGGAATAGATTTATGCTAAAAGATGGCTATCTACTACAAGCTGAACAAGATTTACACCTTTTCAAAGGCGTAAATCTTTTCGGGTTGAAAAGATGCACTATAACATTGATAGATAGTTTTCATCAGAATTTGTCTTTTTACAGTCTATATCATGTAACGATCCTTGACAAATATTCTTATTATTAGTTGCTTGCTTCCAGATGTTAATAATTAAGAGTTTCCTCTAGATCTTGTACATTTCTGAAACATTAATGGCATATATGGTGAAATATATTTCTGCACATTTACTCATGTCACGTGATTGTCTTTTCTGGGCCTCTATGCTACATGTTTTTATTTCGAATGTTATAGGTGAACATCAGGATCACCTTGAGATATGAAACCCAGGACTTCTTTCACCAAAGGCAAGGATAGATTCAAAAGTTCTTTGGGTCATATTTATACATGAAATCCTTACATTTATAGTTGAAGAATAAAAATGTTCCAACCACTGTAATTTATGATTTGAATTTAAAATGAACATGGAAATTATCCTTAAATGACATATTGCGAAAAAAGATTTTTAGCTACACTATAGATAATTACATCATAGTTAACTGTTCAACAACTTCATTCATTCCAAGTGTTTCCTATACTGAAGAACACAATATTCATTCTATCATCAATATGCTATCTTTGCGCTGGAGCTGTTTCAAAGCAAATGTTTAAATAACGTAAAGTCAACATCTAAAAATAGGCATGGTAGTTGCATTAATTTATTCAGATTTTTGTTAGAACGGTGAATATGTTTGATATAAGATGTTTTTTTTAAAACGAATGAATTCAAATTTAATAAAATACTCGACTTGGAATTATACCCAGAACCATGCTCATCAAAATTACGAGTCAAATATTTTCAATTAATTTTTATTGGTTATAACTTTTACAAAGTATTACATTGTATTCTCAAATGTGAGAAATCAAAGTGCAAAATGACATTCTCCTTTACTGGAGGAAATATAATTACTTTAACTCAAAATAAACTGACCCGTACAACGTCTCAAATCTTCTCAACTAAAAACGTCAAAACATTTTTACAGGCTCTTCATTCACTTCCGCTGGAAATATACATAACATAAAAAACTTTCTTAATGATAAATAATGTTAGAAAAAGTCAAGATCGAACAGCAGAAGCCGCATCCTTTCGAGCTGTATCTTGAAGAAGTTGTGTGTCAACATCATCAGCAGGCAGCTGTACATATCTCACAACTGATCCTCGGATGAAACAATTTTTGACAGAGAGCTGAAAAGTTAAAAGTGCTTTCTTTTCAACGGAACTCAAAATCTACGGTAGCTTAAATTGAGTTACCTACCATGTGAGGGTACTTATCCGGATCCGTCACGCTAACGTCCGTTAATTTTATGTTTAAGTACTGATCTACAGCATACAAAGTTCCACAGATACTGAAAAGTATATTATATATATTCAATTCAATTATAATAAGAAACATTTCATAAATATCGCTACTACTGTAGCGATAAACTGTACTGTAAACATTTCGTGATATCAAATCCCATTAATAATAAAGAACTTATAAATAGCGTTCTTTAGGATTTTAACCTCTAGATTAGATTGCTTTGGATTTAGTGTACCTGTACACTATTTTTATAATAGTTAAGAGAAAAAGAGGTACCTACAAACGAAAAATGCTTACCTCAATTCGTTCTTTAACTCTACCACTACCTCCTTCCCAACCAATGATTTGAAAAATGAATAGAATAACTGCAATTGAAACAATTATGTTATTTACTAACTGAAATCAAAACTCAGAAAAGCATTATAGTTACCCTAAAACTGTAATTGCATACAACGTTAAAAGCGAAAAATTACCATTTTGAATGTATTATTAATCCGATTCTCGCCAAAACAACGATGGTGAAGTAAACTTCCTCAGTTCATCTTTCATCAAAAAACAAGTTAGAATCGCAGGATTCGCAACCCCAGCCGGCGTTTAGCGGTGTGTTTTTCGGCAACGGGGATACGAGTATGAAAAAATGCGCAGCTCATAAAATTCGAATTTGTGATTATTCTTTTCAATTTTCTAATAAGATGATCATGAAACGCTGGATTTTCAAAGGATTTAGATATCATTACGCTCTTAAATTTTACCTTTGCACGCTCTTTAATTTTTCTATTGTTTCAATTGAGTCGTGATTCACCTGTTAGGTTTGCTACATGGCTGTAATGACTGTATGGAATGTGTGATAATAGTGTTGAGGAAAGTCAGTTTTCTTGTATGATTTTTAATCATGGCGATGGGGGGCTATGACAGTTTCGATGAGAAAAAATGTGATTCGATCCTTAGGAAAATAAACCCAAAATTCATCATTGACAGAGTCTACCTCAGTTACGTATCGCCTCCGTACTTGTCAGATGGATCTATATCTCAAGCTGAAGTCGAAGAATGGCTTAGTAGAATGAACGAAATCCAAGAAGATCTAATCTGGCTCCTGGAGCTGCCTTATGAAAGATTTTGGTCTTATTTTGCATTCGATCACAACTTCACCGCACTTCTTAGTTCATATATGCAAAACACACCAAGATCATATGAGCTGGATGATTTCATGGAGTCGGTGGAAAAGGCTGGTTTCAACAAAATTTGTGAAGCTCAAGAAAAAATCCATGCGCTAGTTTTAGCCATTTATATGCGTCTCACTAACTTTGAGGATGCCGAAGTTCCATTATTACCTTCTGAGTTTGCAGAATTAATATATGAGAAGTTTGTGTTTGACATTCCTACACTCTGTGACATCTGTTTGGTTTACGGTGGAAGCAACCATGCTGAAGTAGCTAAGATCATAAGTACTGTTTTTAATAATCAGAAATTGTATCTTAATGATTTCGATGAAGCTGTTAAGTTTGCAAATAAAACATTAGATGATATAGTTCATAGGACAAAAGAAAGTTTCACAGTGGATGACTGTTCAAGAGTGAAGTTAACTCCTTTGGAAGATTTAGTAGATTATCTTCTGGATATAGTATCCTCTATGTCCTCCTTCCTTGAATTCTACTCTCCGGCGAGTACAGTTCTTCTTAAATACAAATTTGAGTCACTCATTGCTGACATGTACACCAACACAGTGCCATTATTGTATAACCATGTTGGAGAGTTGTGTTTCATTCTATTCAGTGGTAATGTTGATACATCTCAGTCCAAGAATTTAAAAAAGAAACTAAGAATTGTTAGAGAAGAGATGATTAAAATAGTTCATCATATTATTGCATTTCTGGTCAATGAGTCGTTGAAGTGTAAATCTAGTAACGATGAAGATGGTGTAAAAAAGCATGTTGCTAATTTTTTGGATGTTTGGCATGACTGTCTTGCATTTGATGTTTTTGTTAGAGATTACAATCAGGTGTATCCAATTCACAATGAAATTCTCCTTATTAAGGAAGTGAATTCTTTAGAAGTAGCCAATGAAAAAATATCTTTCCTTATGGAAGCTGTGAATTCCTATATTATTCCAGAAAAGAGAAAAACTGTAGCATCAAGGGGTAAAGAGGGGAACCTTTCAGCTTCTAATACTGTAATTCCTGAAGAACCACTTGCCGCGTCAGCAGAAACTGTCAATAAACCTAAGCCAGTCTCGGAAGAAGAACTGCAGTGCCTTATGTCTACTGTTAGTGACATTCTATCTGACATTGATGTAAAGGTGATTCGGAACTACCTTCTGTCAATGGATTGCTCGGTAGAAAAAACTGTTGATGCAATTCTAAAGGATTCTGTTGCCGGAATTCCCTTGACCGATAAGAAAGCTCCAGACCCAGCCGATAGTTATCTGAATCAGCGTCTCAATGTATTTGATGGTGATGAGTTTGACGTCATGGTTCATGATGAAATAGATATGTCTAAAGTGAACTTGGGCAAAAAGAAAGACAGGTATAAAGATGTTAAAGATCTTATTGACGACAAGTCATTTAGGCAAGAAATGGCAGAAATGTATCAACGTTTTGGTGTAGTTAGTGGACCTGAAATCTTAAGCGGTGAAGTGGACACGTATGATGATGAGTATGATGATACTTATGATGAAAATGACACCTACACCGCAAGAACTTTCGTTGTTCCCAGAGTTCTAAGAGAAGTGACTGTAGATTCACCTGAAAACAGCGAAAGTGATGATTTGGAAGAACAGACTGAGGGGGACAAGGTAGTTGACCAGTTTGTCCCCAATCCGGCTGAAATTAGGGAGAAAATGGAGCAAAAGCGTTTAGCAAAAAGATCCTCACAAGATAATTTTAAAGCAAGGAACGTTATTGGAAATCCTAAGGGCCAGGGGCAAGACCATTCTACTCAATTGAATAGGCAGCGGAAATCAGTCAACAAAGCAAGTCATGCAAATCATAATAGAAAATCCAGGTCTACTAGGAAGCAACAGCAAGGCATGTTTTGATAATCTATATTAAAATTTTGAGAAAGTTGTTCCTTTACTCCTTAGAAAGTGAAAATCTTAGAGTAATGTTTAAAAATCAACACAGTTTTTAATTGAAGATAATCGCTGCTGAGTAGATATACATTGTATATACATTAACTTCTCAGGATTTCTTCATTTTTAGGCAGTGAAAAATTACTGTTGTTTACTTTTTAGATATTTTGTGTCTTAAACAATTATTGTTATTATTAAACAAATTTCATATTTTTTCAGGTGAAAAATTTCAAGGTTCATTTTAAAATCTATTTGTTCTGTTTAGTTGTGTTTTCTGGAATTAAAATGTCTTTTTTGCTTACATAGTGTGATAAACACCACCAATACATTGTTTATTCTAAGGATTTTCAATTTTCTCATTTTAATTTATGATTTAGAATAATTATATAGTAAGTCATAATATATTGTTCTATGGTTTGTTTTTCATTAGTATAATTTTATTTATAATTTTATATTGAAAACCATAGATATCAGTGATTCTCTATATCAAGGTAAAAAGAAATTTATTTATTTCAAATGTAATTTTGGACCTTCTATGTGGGTTTTGGTGTTTATTACTTTATGCTTATGTAAAAAAATTATTCAACAGTATTGTTTGATTATGGGAAAGTATTTTAAAGTCTATTTATCAAAGAATTGTTTCATTTTTTTCAGCACAGATTTGATTATAAAGCAAAGATAAATCTTAAATAATCATTGACATATCTCTTGGTAAAATTATTTACCTGTGTCCAGGATATTTTTCACTCAATCTCTTACTATTGTTGGCAGTGTGCCCCATTTACTTTTAATTGAACCTTACACTTACTGTCATGCAACTAAAGAATAAATTGTGAGTTACTAAGGAAAGAAATTTCATTTTACCTTTTTCACCAAAATATTCTGTGAAGCCTTTTCGTATTCCTATAATTTCTTTATTGGTATTACATCTTGTCAGATCAACTATATTAGGTTATATTAACTATAAGAATTTTTGATATTTGAATCCATCATATGGAGTAACGTGTACTGCAAGGTATTACGTAAATATCAACACTGTTTATTCATCATATCTTGGCTTACCCTGTAAGTTGAGTAAATTATGAAATTTCTGTCATGAAATATTCAAAGTAGTAGGTATACATATATATTCTCTGTGTGATTTGTAATTTTTGTTCACTTTCATATAGTTATATCTATTTGTTTGGGGGCTTTCCCTACACGCAGATTGCATGATTAGATTTCATGTTTTCGGGAATGCAATGGAGGTCAATTCAGACTAAAATGTTTTACCTACTGGCTTCTTCAGATAAGAATAAAGGACCCTTATTCTTGAAAATATCATCTAATCATGAGATATCTTCATATGAGGGAATCCATGCACAGTGAGAGTACCTATTCTTACTTTTTAGTTTTGAAGATAATAACTGAATCAATTATTAGTACTAAAATAGGTTAACTTTAGTCAAAAATTTTATATTAGAAAGATGTTCTAATTAAGTAAGTCATATACTTTTCATTTCTTTAACTAATGTAATTTTTTTCTTGTGGAATCTTGAGTTTGCTGGATCTCTTCCTAAATATATCTAATACTAAAGTAAGAATAATACAAATAGAGGAAAAACAATTTGCTTATCACAGCAAGAATCTAATTTCAGTGTTTGAACATTATATACTTCACTCTTATTTCATCTTAAAATTTTGTAAACAAAATCTGAAATTAGGATAATAAGAGAAAAAGTGCTTAAGACTGCTATGCTTTGATGTATACTGTTTAGAGATAGAACCTGGTCTTAAAATTTTTGAATCTTACCACTGGTTGTTACCCCAACTATTTTTTCTTCATAGTAGATGATGAACCAATGGACAGTTTAATTGTTTACTTACATTCTTGTACTGTCTTATAAGATCTCTTACCATGTGCTCCATTCAATACATAGCAGTACTTAGTTGGCATAATGGTTAGTATCCATTAAAAGCTTATTTGGATACTCCTGATCTTATGAAGTTTTTAGTAATTTGCCTGTATTTTGTTATATACTAGTCTTAAAAAAACTAGGATGGTAAGTTTTTGCTCATAGAATATCAGTAAATGCACTGGTAACCTGTATTTCATAAATCAAAATTATTCTTATTTAGAGTTTTCAGTGTTTGAGATTAAATCTAATAATTATTAGTTTAATATAATAATTAAAATTAAAAATGAATTTCAAGCAGCTTTCTTTTTCAAATACATGATATATTTTACTTTTGCTCTTACAAGCATCAAAGGAATATATAAAATGCCTTTAAAATATATATTTATACAATAAACATTATACTGGAAGATTCTATGAACTAGGCATAGTCTTCAGTCTATTCAAGTACAATCTACCATTGTTGTCAAATAAACATGAATCCACAAATTAATTTTATTACTCAATTGATTTTATAGTCAAGATTTTATGAAGCTTAACAACAGTTATAACAACATAGATATCTGAGCAAAATCTTTGAATAAAGCAATTCTTTGAGTAGTAAAATACTTTCCTCTCACCCTTTTTCCTATGTTTGATAATATTACATACTTCCCACATGCCTCTCACTTAATATCACATAGAAGAGCTACTCCTCGTAATGTCCAATGTCTAGGATTGTTATCTGTTTCAAAATCAATTGATCCCACGTACTTCAAATCTGTCCTTTGTGGTTTACGATAAATTGGGCATTCATATAATTTTGGATCTTTGCCTGCAGTGGTATTGATAGCATAGATGTATATAACAGGCATTTGTTCATAAAGTACTTTTGGTTTACTCTCAATTAGTTTTCCACTTCGCCTGTCCAGGGAGGCACCCTCTAAAAATAAGCCATGTACATATACACCTTCTGGGGGAGAATCTGTTAAATCTTCTTTATTATGCCGAGTGATAAGATTTTGCAGAACCACTGAGTCAAGAGCCCATCCTTTATGGGCTCTAGTTACTTCCTGCAAATGAAAATTCAAAGCTCAGTTATAAGATTTAACATTCAATTGAAACTTCGACTATGAGAAAAGGTATAAGGTAGCATGTTTGTTCTTTAGAGAGCATCAGGATTTTGTAATGCTTGTTTAAAATAATTAGCCAAGAAGAATTCTCTGAGTAACAATTTTGACTTATGGTGGATGTTAATGAGACTGCTTTCTATTTTTTAAACTTGTCGTACTATCTTGGATTGAGAAAAAAAATACTAAAAAATTTGATTATGTTAAAAAAAGTGAAGTAAAATCACATAAGTCATCCTGTGTGTCTATATGTGGCCCAAGGTCTGTAGGTTTTCCATTCTCATCCTTGGATATACAGATGATGATGCATGTTCTGGAAAGCATGTTGCCCTGATACTTCTCTCAAGTTATAAAGTAACTTGTGAGTGCTTCAAAATATATAGCGTATCCCTTATTACATTAAATGTAGCCATATGTTGCTTAACTCTCCAGTTTGGTTCAATTTTTTGTCATTTTTAACTTTACCTACCTTTCTGACCTTAAAAATTCTTTTATAAAACCAAATTTCAAATGATTCCATTTTCTTAGTTTCCATGCTGCAAATTGTGCAGCTTTCATTCTAATTCACAGCCACCATACACAAAATAATCTTCATAAATGAGTTCCTAATATTGAAGTCTTTATGTAGTAATTAGAAATGCATAGTTTATCTAATGTTTTCATCTTAAATACATTAATAGAGTAATAAATTTATTAAATAAAAATTAATCTGTGTAAAGTCTCCATAGTAGAAATCTAGATAAGTTAGTATAACGTGGATTGAAGCTAGAAAAGAATACTGTTTACATGGACCTATTTGCCATCATTCTTATAAATGGTTTCAATGGATTGTGTGAAATGAAAAAAAGTTATAATGATTGAGATGTAATTGATGAAGAAATTGTAAATTAGTAAATCTTAAATGTTTTTTGTAAATATAGATGAAAGCTACTCATGAAATTGTTAATTATTTCCTCGAGAAGGAAATAATGATTTGAACCTCAAGTCTTTTATTTAGTATCTAACATCTGGTATTTATACCTGTCGCATTGCTGTTAAAAATCCTTGAGGATTGAAGAAACCTGTCATCCAAAAGACATTGGGACGTCCATGTTGACACCATCTTCGGAACTGTGCATCTCTTTCAAGTAGTTCTGTGTACCAAAATCCAAGTGTTGCTGACTCCCAAGAAACCTGAGAAAGAAGGTTTTGGTATTGGAGTTTTCTTGGAGAAATTAAGCTCTTCTTTCAGACTATAATCGGTAGACAATTTTACCTTACATGCTAGATTTGTGATAATTTTATCATGAAGTAAAATAGATGGAAAATTATTGATAGGACTCTAAACCATAAAATATCCCTGAATGCCTCGGTCCTCAAGAAATTGTTCATTTCCTAGCTCATCACTAAAAATATTGTAGGATTAACTGTAAATCTACAATTAAAATCCCTTTCCATCTTTATCACAAAATTTTATAAATAATCACTTATTATTTACCCATTCTATGAATTCCAGGAATTTCTGGTATCTGAAACAGATGTGAATAGCATGCGTAACATTCCTTTAAGATATCATATATAGTTTTAAGTGTAGTATCTTAGAGGATGCTGTATGTCTGAGTGAAAAGCTTTCTATGAGAGTCTATGAGATTATAAATAAGAAAGCTTTAATTGAAAAATAGTAAGAGTGCTTGAGAAAGTTTTTTGGATACATTTATATACATACTGCCATTTGTGTTCTTCTTACCATGCTTTCAATGATTTTTCTGATGCTTTTGATAGATTCTTATAACCCAAAGAATGTATAATGGCAATTTATGTTTATCATTTCCATTATGTAACAAAACCTCTTTCAAGGTGACCATGAAGTAAGTATAGTGACTTTGTACTTATGGGGTTTACTCCAGGTCCGTACCATGAATATCAAATGTTAAAAATACCATTTAATATGCTTAACCACTCTAATGTTCTGCTTTGCCTTCCCTCTAAAAGTGAGTCACCTGTTTGAAATTACTACTTTTTTGGGAAGAAAATTAAAGTATTAATAAGCAGCACATCCTTTATCTCTCTGTCTGAGCCAATGCTTACTCTGAGATAGACTGAGATCCTTCCCTTCAGTTCCGTCTCAGGACATGACATTAGATTAAAAAGTCATTTGGCAGTATTTCCTTTTGTTTCAATCTCGACTCATAAACAAACTGAATGAACCAGAAAGGGAGTGTACTGTTTTGTGGGCTTTTGAATGTAATCTTGGAAATAATGTGCTTCATAATGACTTCTTACCATTTCTGTTAAAAATTCATTTTTTTTCTAATTTTCTATATTTATCATAAAATGAAATTTGAATGAAATTGAAGAATGAAAAAGGACCGAAATTAAATAACAGCTTTACTGCTCAAAGTAATGCAATTATAGATTTAAATTGCTGATATTCCTCATAAAATTTCTTAAACACATTTAGTAGTGTCTATGTAGTTTAGTAGTGTGTATGTTTAAATTGATATTTAATCTGTCAACCAAAACTACCTTTTGCCATTGATCAGGAATTCGAGCATCATACATAGCATCCAAAGTCTCTCTTAATCCTTGGCTCATCACAATGGTACCATCAATGGCTAACCTCAAATCACAAAGTGTGGTTCTCACTGTTGTTATAACTCTTTGAATCCTATCTATTTCTTGTCTGAGAAAGATGTTCATTGGTAACAATGGTCCCATGCGTTGTAAAGCATCACGAACCTAGATAAATAAAATTAAAGAGTTGTTTAACATTTATATTAAGAATTAAGCTATCATGATACAATTTTGATGAGAATTTTTCAGTTAGTGAAAGCCATAATTGTATTCTTATTTCAATCTGGAGAGTAATTATTTCAGTTTGTTTTTCTTGTTTTGCATGATCACAAAATTTGAGGCAATAATAACTAAATAAGGTTTAATAACTATTTAGGTTTTATGTATATACAGTATAATTCCAATGATTAGACTTTTAATTGATATTTTGTCAATATACTTGTTGGTAGAACAAGATTGAAACAAGTAATGATCCTTAGGAGCAATTCTTTCTTTTGTTAAGGGCTCTGCTTTGAAATAAAATATACTTGATCTATTTACTTTATCTGTAGACTAACCAGAGTAAAAAGATACAAATTTTACTGCATGCAAAATTTATTAAGGTAATGAATTTGTTAATTTAAAAAATTATCACAATTTTTTAAGATTCTTGAATTTCTTATGAACATGATATGAAAATGTTGAAAATTAGCGAGTTGGAAATCATATTAGGAAAGTGTATATTATCTCATAATTTTAGAAATGTGATGAGAATGTACTCTCTTCGAATAACATGTTTTTTTTTCACTACTTCCAGCAGCTTTCCCCATAAATAATACGTTCTATATAAATATAATTGATTTTAATTCTACATATTTTATCTGGGAGTAAAAATGAAAATAATGCCAACCTCAAAATTGTTGTATTGTTTTGGTAATTTTTCAAGCATATCCTCAGCTAATCTATACACTATACTTTCTCTAGTTTCACCTCCCTGGCTTCCTCCCTCTTTGGGCTGTACATTCAGAATCGTGTCAAGGATTCCTTTTGCTGTGTTTATTTGGTATCTGAAATTTATGGTAAATGATAACCGCTCAAAATGTCTGCCCAGATTAATGCTAATGGCTTCTAGTATATACAAACAAGAGGATAAATGATATAACTACATAGAGAAGATATAACTCTCTCTGCAACAAACAATTACATAAAAATAGACTTGCTGGAACAATATACATTATTAGCTGTAATTACTTATATCATTAGAATTTTTTGTTAATATCAGTATTTAGTATGTATTGAATCCAAGAATGAACAACAAAAGCTTTACTTACGTGATATCAGCATTTGTATGAAGCCCAAAGACTTCAGGTGTGTCAGTTGATGGTAGAGAGTTAATGTAATCTAGATATCCTTGCAAATTCCGCGTTAGTGGAACAGTATAATTTCTGTAAAATTCAAATCCAGGTCGCAGAAGCACATCACAAAACCAAACATGGGTGAAAGTAGTCAAAAGTCTTTTATCAAAGTCATCTGTTACACGACCTCCATATTGAACTTCACCAAGCATGTAACAAACTGTTGGCCAAGAAACTCCCTGAAGAGAGAATGATTTGAAACATTATGATCTGCAACTATGATTATGAATAGTAAGGTGGAGAAATAATGTAATGATCTGATAAATATATTTCAAAATTTTTAATTCTGGAAAATTGTAGAAATAATTAATAATTTTTACATTATTTGATCATTAATTTCATATTTGAAATTATAAACTTTTCCAATAATCAGCTTATGTTGATTTTAGAAAATTGAATTTAATATTTATAAGAAGTATTTCCATAAGCAGATTTAGATTAGTTGAGGCCTTGGGCACAGAAGAAAAAATTGCGCCTTTCAAAACAATCCAAACTTGGAGTCAGTAGAGAAATATGTAAAAATGGGGTTTTATAGGGCCCAATTCAAAATTATAGCCTAGGGTATATATGCCTGTCATTAAATCTGCCTCTGAGAATTTTTTTGGTTACATACACAGTATATAAAGTCAGCTCAATCAGCCTGTTCAACTCTCTCAATTCTCTTGCAATAAGATTTTAAAGAGAAATGGAAGGTAAAGTTAAAATTTTGTAACATATAGAAGAGTTCATTACAGAATATCTAAAATGGAAGTCACCTTTTATCATAACATAGTAGGTACACATATGTTAGTTGGAATAGATCATTTCTTAAGGATGGAGTACATTTTAAGTTACATGTAGAGTTGAGAAGATATTAATAAAACTAATTCTTTTTCAATAAAAAATCATTTTCTTTAGGTTAAGGGCAAATTAAAAGAATTTTTTGGTATATATTAAAAATAAACTTCTCTTGATCTTTGCAACTGAATTTGTAAATTAACAAAGCTATATCATAACTAAAATACCATGCTCATAACACAACTTTAATCCACCAAATCAGAAGATTAGATCTTTAAAATATATAAGTGACGGTTGATAAAATGAATTCTATGTGGTTTAATATGATATTGCCTTTTTCTTCAATATATTCACTTTGAGCTTTGTATAGTTGTTAAATTTTAAGTATTTGACACACATTGTTTTAACTTACTATTTCTATCTCTCTTAATTTTAGGTCAACTTGACAGTTTTTTCATCAAAATATTGTACTGAAAGACTCAGACATGGGTATATTTGGTATATACGAGTATATACACAAGTGTTTCCAAAAACATTTTGCTGTACAGTAGTAAATGTTGCTCATATGAAGGGAATCATTTAAAGAGAAGGGTTTTATATCTAATATATCTAACAATCTTGGTTTAAAAGAAACAATATCACTTTTTTGTTTTTCGTTTCCTAAATTTACCTTTTTAGGATCCATATCATCCAAGTGATTTTGTATAAATTGAATACTTGCTGAAAAATCAGCCTGATTAAATTCGTAGGGTATGTTCCATCCAAGAGGTCCAAACTTTCGTCTTTCTTGAACCACAGTGTGTAAGAATGCCACTGCATATAGTAAAGGAGGCCATTGAGGCTGTGTTGAGTAGTCCAAAGTATCCTAAAACCAAAATTAGTAACATTTGAAACTTTGGTCAGGAATGTTCACATTTTATGGCAAAAGCATCCAACAATATGAACTATATTTGATGCATACCTGTGTTATATTCTGGTACGTTCTCTTCAAGCTTGCCCTAATTCCTTGTGGAGGTTCATTTGTAAACTTAATGGCCATCTGTTAGCAGGATTGGACTTTTATTACTATTAACATTAAGAAATGTATGGACAAGATAAAAATCTGCTTTTACATAATTGAAAATGAGGAAGTTTCTGTTTCCTTTTTTAATTATGGAGGTGATAAATACAAGAAGAAGATATATTTTTAGGCAATTAGAAATAATTACTCAGACAAAAATATAAGAGAATTATCTTGTAAATTTTTAAACTTCTCTTGATCTATGCAACTGAATTTGTAATTTAACAATGCTATATCGTAACCATAATACCAGGCTCATAACTCGGCTTTTATCCACCAAATCAGAAGATTTGATCTTTAAAATATATCATAACTGCAGATAAAATGAATTCTATGGGATTTAAGATCAAGAATTGCCTATTTCTTTAATACTTTCACAAGTCCAGATATCATTAAAATTATATTTTATTTTTTGAAAAATAAAATTATGAAAGACTTAATCACTATGTTTGCTGACATATCAATGGCATACTTGTAATAATCCAATGGGAAATTGCGGATGAACTTCAGTAGTCATCCAAAGCCGAAATGAGTCATGGACTGTTTCAGCTTCAACCAATGCATCCATTACTTCAGTGCAAAAAGGCAATGATAAATGAATATTCTGAAGAAGAACCCAACCACCAGAGAGCATCATCTCAGCTATTAAGCGTCTTGCATGAAGTTCTTGGCCTTGCCCCATCGATACAGAACGAATAGCTGTTGAATAAGTAATTTATTACTGCAGACATACAGCATGTAATAAATAATAATTTTATATAGCCACATGTTATATGGAAAAATAACGGAGTTTTTCAGTTCACGGGATGCAAATATTAGGTCTAAGCATTCATCTACAGAATAAAAGTATCCACCACCCTAATTTCAAGGTATGAAAATATTTCTTTTTTGTTTTATGGATAAAGGTTAATATGGTATACTTCAGTATTTGCAGTGTGAAACTTACATATTTCTTTCTGCTTTGCAAGCATTGCTACTTGTGAAGATGGATCAGATCCAACTGAAAGGATGCAAATTAGAGGAGTCCTAGGTTCTGACTCTGCCCATGTCTGTTCCAAATCAAGTATACATGCTTCTCCATATTCAGGACCTAGAGATTCTAGATTACAGTAGATTAAAGATAAAAATATTAGACTTCTCCAGGAAAATTTCACTGGAAATTCTTTTTACAATGCAAAACATGTTAGAGTTATGGATGCAACATCCTATAGACAATGTAGACAAATATAGAAAATGTATAGATACATCATTGCCAGTGTAAAATGAAATGGAATTTGGAACGACAGAGTTTACATTAAGCTGGCAGTGATGTTTGCATGAGGTTTAGTGCTCCATCAGGTGAAAACAATTATTCAAATACTAGTGGTAAAAATTATAACTTTCCCTATTACTCTTGCTTTTATACTGAAAAACAAAATGGCATAATAAATAGAATAAAAATTTATCTAAAAATAATCTAAATCAAATGTAGACATTTAATTCTGACTCCCAAAGCTTGATTTATCTGGATAAAATTCAAAAGTTAAAAAGTAATTTGAAAGACACTGAATTTTACTTTCTTCCGTGATTTTAAAATAGTTAACATGAATCCTCTCTGCTTAACTTACCTGCCACATATTTTCTTGCTTGAGAAAGTGTTCTGTCAGGACTCCAGGAACGAATGAGGAGCAATTTACGGAAGACGTCTAGTGACTTTTGGTAACCACAAGGTATTTGCTCCTCCTCTGGTCGTTCTTTCTCATACCAAATACGCCATTCCTTCTCATTGCTCTCTATCTAAAATTTAAATTTACTATAAATTAGTATAAATAAATTATCATAAAGATTGTCTCCCAACAATTTTTTTTGCATGCTTCAAGTAAATGTTCAGAATACAAACAAACATTCATTCACTTTTTTATCAATCATAACACAAAAATAACTTTTTATTTTCCCTCTGAGTCTCCTTACTGACTTCTTTAGCAACATTTAGTATTAAAAAACATTGTAATGAACATTATCAAATTCATCACTTTAAACTATCAATCTTGTACCCCCATTTTTAAACAATACTTAACATTGAAAAACTCTTTTTCATTACCTTAGAAAGTAGTTCTGAGAATACTTCAAGCTTGTTAATTTCAACTAAATTCAACCATGTAATATCTAATATCCAACGGAAAGGTTTTGGTGCCACAGCATTTAAATCCAAAGATGCTCCACCTAGGAAGAGGAAAGAGTAATATTAGTTTGCTGGGCTATTTTATACAATAATGGAAAGTTTTCGATTCACACCATTCATGCTTATAATGTGTTTCACTTTTTACAAATTCAAAGTGTACTCATGTTTTTAAAAAGTATATCTAAAGTCTTTCCCATAAAATGTTTGGATTTTGTGAAAGGAATTGAGGTAACCATGAATGAGGAGGTCTTTCATCTTCAATGTAACATTTAAATTTAATTAAGGTCTGAGCAATGCCTGAATTTCTTATGATTTCATGGGCATTTTTAAATTTATTTAAGAGTATTGACTGCCCATTCTCTGTAATTGTTATTAGTTCACAGTTACTTGTCTTAATTTTATTACTTATAGGTTGACAAAAAAGTTTCCCATCAGTGATCTATCGAGGAAGGGCAAAAGAGATATATCCTTTCCATAGGGTAAATGCTGGCTCAAGGCCAACTCTTACATCTCTTATGCATTTTCATTTTGCTCTGATAAATTGGCAAGAAATGCTTATCTTTTAATTTTCTAATAATTATTACATTTGATCCTTCTAGGTTTATGTCTTCATATGGCAGTCTCAAAACCCAATAACTTAGTTAATCAACATTTTATACTCCTGAGTATGCTCCTGCTTTACCCCAATCATAGATTTGAACTTGCCAAGATATATATTTTTACCAAAGTAGCTATAACTTTTATCAAAATCAGCCTCAAATTAGTAGTCATTCCTTTCTGTCTTTTGAAACCTATAGCTATCTGGAGTTGGATTATACCATCTCTTGCAATAAATGAGTAATAAAAAGAGGACATCAGGCCATCATTTATGTTACTGTGAAATAAGTTTAATAATATGATTTCTACCTTGACATCTGTGATTGACATAATGGCCCTCTTTCCTATTCAAAAAGTCCAATATCTAATGAACTTAAGAAGACGCTTTTTCTGAAAACATACCAATGCTGAGGAATATTTAGAATAGCACTTTTAGATTAATTCTAGAATCTATGTTCAGATAGTAGATACCCTGATAATACATTATCATAAATTTGTTCATATATTTTGTTACTCCTGTTGTATAATGAATTTGTTTCTTGGCATTTGGCAACATCCATCTCCTGCTGGTTATTTATCATTACTAAGATATACATTTCTGTTTATTAGAGCTTGATTATTATATCATGTATTATTTGGTGAATTGAAGAACAAATATTGTTATTCTATTATTACTATAGCATTGGAAGGATCGACTTGAAAAATCTAATCCTTATTTTAAGGGTTAATTTATAACTTTTCCTGAAATCATAAGAAATAAATCAAAATAAGCCATCTATTTGGCAATAATAATATATACTAGACTGTTTGGTGGAAAAGTCAAAGTATCAATTAGTGTTTTGCATTATGAACTGTCTTCAAAAGCTATACAAAACAAAAAATTGCTCAGATGTTAAATAGGTGAACAAAATGATTCGTAGAAATCAAATTCTTTCATAATAGTACATAATAAATGCCTATGTCTGTGAAAGTGTCAAGGTAAATTAGTTATTTGTAAGAAGTAAATGTCAAATCAAATTTTTTGTTTTAAGAGCTTTTTTTCTATCTTTTACTATGTCTCTTACTTGTACCTCTTCCCTAAAAGTAGAATCTTCTCCAATGGTGTTTTCTCTAAACTCAAGAGGTAATAATAGCTATATAGGAGTACTTTGTAGTTACAATAGAAATTGATTAAATGACATAATTGTGTGAAATTATCTCTGAAATAAATATTTAATTTTATATAAATTTAATATAAATTTCATTAAAATTAAATTATTTAAAATTTTGTTTATAATCTGGTTTAGGGTTTCTCAGATCACCCTTATGCTTATACCTTTGATAAATGCCATGAATTCATCATGGGAAATAACACCTGCATGACAATCAATTTTCATTGCAAGCATTAAGGTAAATAGTGGTTTATGACGTTCGTAAAGGCTTCTCAGAGTGAACACCCATACTTCATAAGTCAAGTACCGTAGTATGTTTTCTATTCTCTCCTTTGTATTTGTGCTTTTCACTGACCTAGAAAAATAGAATTAGATATTTTTAGAATTTTACATTGTCTTATCAGAAAACATTTTATTGCAAGGTATCCATGTTTTTTAGTAATTACTTGAAAATTGTACATCATTTGCATCAGGTAATTTGCTTAAAATATATCATACATCAGAATTTTTTAAATACTTACTTTGTAATAGAATTATCAAATATTGTAAGAAATTGCTTCAGAGAATTTTGATACATAACATTAACATCACTCATCTCTACAATAAGAAAGTAGAGAATAGATCCTCTGGCAGCAACTGATCGAAATTCTTCTCTAGCTATCATAATTTTACTCTCAGTCTGGGCTGATACTTTCAGCTTGGCATTTACTTCTTCTGCAGTTGATTTTGTTTCTTGTAAAACTTGAATCAAAGATTCATCATCTACCAAAGAACCCTAGGCAATAAAAATAGTGTTAATCCTCTACCAAGCATTACTTTCTAAGAATATAAAAACAGATATATTTTTTATAATATTTCACTCATTTAGAACCATTAATATTCTTATATGATGAATGTAATATATCATATAATTATCAATTACTATTATCAATCAAAGTTCTGTAATGAATATTTCTTGAGGCTGCACCACTAATCCAATGGTCCACAACTGATAGTCAAAACATTTGTTTTAGTTCTTAGGCTAAGCTTTGAGGATCTTTAGAATTTTGCCAGAAATAACCTCAATAAAATTTTAAAAATCATATTCAACTAAGTATTTTTATGACCTTTGAAATTAATAGCTTACTAGAAATCTATATTCCTCTATTCAAAGACTTATGATTAAATGTTGCTGCTGATATATCAATTTCAGTAATTATTTAGATAATATCTTCCAAAACAGGGGTAAATATTCTGGATATCTCAATAAATCATGATAAATATGATTGCATTCCAAAACTTGAACTTATCAAAAATACCTGAGATGAGGTGAGGCGGCAAAGCAGATTACTCTCTAGTTCTTTCATGCTCCTTTGATTTTGCATCACAGACTCAAACAACGCTACCCTCTCTGCTTCCAAATCTGACTTTTCCATTAAAATAACACGACCTGTTTCAGGAAAATAACAAGAGTTGTATTAAGTGTTAATTGAATTGATATAGCTGTAAATTTTGAATAATCATATTTAGAAGAAAGTATCATCACATTACCTAACAGCTGATCCTCCAGACCCTGCATTGTTACTGTAAAGTCAATTATGGATGTTTTTGCACTAATTTCTGGAGAATACGCTGGGTTTGGTAATTTAGTAGTAATATAAAGAACAAATCCTGGCATTACATCACATTCCTTATCACCAACCACAACTTTCTCAATAGACCCTGACTTTATAAAATTTTTTTCAAGCACATTATCAATCACTGGATCTAACTCTTCACCAACATCTTCAATTAGTAAAGGCCTTCCCAAGGAAAGGCTATCCTCCAGATGGGTTCGAAAATACTTATGATTTAAAGAAGTGATCTTTAAGAAAGATAAGAAGAATGACATATCATTAAATTATTGCTATAGCTAATCATTTAGTTTTATATAAAATGTTACCAAATATTTCTCAACTAAATCTGAATTCTCCATTAAAATCTTGTGAAGTGGAAATATGTGTTTATTTTTGGTATATCAAGATATTATGGAGAAAATCTTAATCCTTTTAAATAAAGCTCGATAACTTTCAATAAGATTGTATAATTTACCTGAAGCTCATTACTTGATTCTTTATTTTTTATCCATAATTTTCCTTGGTTTTGAGGGTCCACTAAAAGAGGATATGAACTGGATTTGGTGACAATAAGTGCATTCTGGACTGATAATTCATCATTTGGCAATCCTTGCAAAGTCCATTCAGAAACCTTAAAAATAATAGAAAATGTGCAATATATAGCTAACAAGATAGTCCTAGTGATGATTCTTTTGGTAGTTTTAAGTTTGGAACGAGAAGAAAAAGCATTAAATATCTTTCACCTTCTTTATTGAGTTCAATCGGATTCAAGATCAGATATAATCTTCACTAACATCTTTTATAATAGATGAAAAATATGAATTTTTACTTTTCTCTACACTGTTTGAATTTATTTGGTGAGTCTAAATAATTCCAATTAGATTCCTCACAGATTTAGGTTTTAGATTAGATTTTGAGATTACAGTTATATTCAGTATTATTGTAATCTTACAGTTCTTTTTAAACATACTGTACTGTTGATTTTTGACTTATCTCTCAAACTTAAATTCATTTTCCAAAAAGTCTCTCTCTAAATTTTATTAAAATTTTAGGAAAGATTTTAGGTATACTTACTGTAGAACTCTCAACCAGCATGTTGATTATATTTAGGTCCTTTGTGAATGGAATATTTTTAGATTTCAAAATGCTCATCCAACTGATTACTAGGTTTGCTCGGAATTCCTGGTTATATGGACCACAATATGAGAGAAATCCAGTTGCTAAAAGCACATCACCTACAAGCCTGTGTTTATTGTGTAGAAAATTATGTAATGTCAATCTCTAATAATGAAAACAAATTATATCAAAATTATGTACCTTCCCAGTTGAGCCTTAAAATCTTTACTCTGTTGAGTCCAGCGTATTTTTTCTCCACCCAAGCCATTAATAAGAGCACTTGCTGCAGACATTTTGCGAAGGCAAACATTTGCTGCATCAGTGAGACGTTGCTTTTCTGCAACTGCTGAGTCATACTGTGCTTTAACCTCAGCTAATGCAGCTTCTCTTTCCTCAAGTTCATTCTCTGCTTGCTGAAGATCTTCCATTGCTAACTTCAAACGAGCCTCTTGAAGGGCTAAATTTGCCTGTGGTATTGACATTTTACTTTCTGAAATTAGTGAGCAACATTAAGAATAAAAATTGATGTCACATTCTTAATAATGACTTACCTTTAATGGCAAAACTTCTTTGTTCACACTATGAAAAAATGCCATTGCTTTTGTCCAAGAAAGAAGTCCAGCAACATCTCCACATACTCGTTTTGCTGTATCCATGTTGTAATCTTCCATCTCAAAATAAGGCTGAAGAAGTTCCACCATTTCATTATTTATAATATCTTTTGGATAGTTCTGAAGTTGTAATAGGAATGTTGTGCTTGCCATCATCTGAAATGATTACATCCATGATATATGTTAAAATACAATCAGATTGACCAAATGTAAATAAATTGACAAATTCCAAAAATTATATCTTCTGTAAATTAGAAATTTTTCATCATATATTAATGCAAAGCTCTTTATTATTTCTTATCCAAGGGAAATACTTTTTCAAAGGAAATATCAGCAATAAACGTAGAAATAAATTGTATTGTTATTATTATATTGATGCACAATAATTACGTGTGAAACTTCCTATAATCCTTCCTTCTCTTGTTATTCCACAGCTTTATTAACACGTTGTTCACCATGCAATCTTTTTCCTCTATCTTTGAAAGTCAGATTGATTTTCATCTTTAGAAGCATTCTCCAAGTTAATGTGTTAATGTGTGCCTTCTCAAATAATCATTAACTTCTAACATTTTTCTATAATCCTCAGACGTTCAAATCCATATCCCACAATCCATCAAAAATATAATGACCTGTTGCTTGCTCAATAATGCTTATAAATTAATTATGAACTAAAAATATTTCTGATCATCTCATTCATTCCATGCAGTCTTTTTCTATAAATTTTACCAAATTATTCTACCATCAAGTTATTTGAAATATATATGAATTAGCATACCTTTAATGATTCAGCCCAAGAAGGTTTTGGACATGGTGCAGCTGTATCACCAATAACTCCATGAAGTTTTCTTTGAAATAGTATCAGAACACAATCCATAATACGCATGATTAAGTGAGGAGGACGACCAAGCTTCCTAATTGTTGCTGACAAATTATGAGAAGATTATGTAAATTGTAATTATTTTCATTCGTTTTTAATAAACCTTGGTTTTATATGCCTGTTTCAATACATACAAAATAAAAATTTATACCTATATGAGCAGGTTTTATTGTATTTAAAGCTGCTTCAGCTTCCTCTAAAGCTGGTTTTGCTGCATCCAACTTCTCTTCTGCTCGTGCTTTTTCTTCTGCAATCATTGCAACTAAAGCTTCGGCCTTTTCCTTAACCTTTTGAACTTGATTTTTAACAGCTTCAGCCTGCTGAGCTCTTTCAGTGACTTCAATCAAGACCTATAATTAATGTAGGTCAAATTAATATAGAAGTGAAGCCTTACTGTCTTCATTAAAGGCCTCTGTGAAGGATTTTTTCTACAGTACAATTTATTTTATTAAATATAAAAAGTTATTAAAATCAGAAAATATAATGTTGGTTTGATTAATGTTTCTTCATAGAGCAAAATAAAACAAATGTTTAAATAATCAGTGATTAATTTTTATCGATTATGATAATTATAATGATTATATATTTCATATAAACTTAATCATGATTTAATTTTGTTTCCTCTTTTCCAGTCTAAATTTTCTATTATATCCTGAATGATAAATTCACCTAAATCAATATCTAATGGGGAAAATAAGCCTAGTCTTGTAATGTAATGCTTTTTAAAACTAGATCAATTAAAAATATTTATGAAATCATCGTGAAAACTCAATGAATGAGTACATATTTGAATTAATCTGTATTAATGATATTATTGATATGTATATTGTTATACAACACTTACTCTTTCTGCTTTCTCAGAAGCAAGTTGTAATTCTTGTTCCATCTCTGCTAAATCTTGTTTTAAGCACTCCACTGATTCAGAAGCTTCATCCAGCTTAGCTAATCCAGTATCCATTCTTTCTGCACCCTCCCCTAATTCTTTCTTTTTTTGTTGGTATATATTTTTATAACCTCCAATGAAGTTTAAATATGACTTCGGAGTAACATGAGTTGCCCTGCGGAATCTATGGATAAAACAAATTCATCTATGTTCATAAACAAGTATTCACTACCTAATCATGAATTTGTTCAACCTAAATAATTAAGTAAGATGAATCATTTTTTATAAACTTCTGGCTTTAACTATTAGCAACATTTAGCCATTCAACTTTATTTATTTAGCAGTATTTACTGAAAGATAACATGTTGTTAAATTACTGATATGAGATCTAAGATATTATAATAATCTCTATTAATACAAATTTCATATGGTTTTAATTTTAATGGATTTTTAAATTTTCAATTATTCTCTAAAATTGAATAGCAATAGACAGCATTGAATCTATGAGCATACAAAAATAAGTTGTGCATTCTAAATTTTTTTCAATTTAATTTTACAAAAATAGATAGTGTATCTCTGAGATATACAATAATATAAATTGAAGAGTAATAAATCTAAAAAACTGATAAAACTAAGAAAGGTAATAAATCTTGTAGAATTTAAAGATCATAACATCATTGATTTATTTTAATTAAAAGAACCATGGCATTAAATTTGAACTGAAGAAATTTATTCATATGATATTTAAATTTATCATGTTAATAGTAAAAAATTATTATCTACCTCTGAAAATACTCAGCTGATGTTCCAGATACAATGTCTTGAATAGATCCAAGTGCTGAAACCAGCTCCTTTTTTACCGATGCTGTGCAAGCAATTTCAAAGTCTGTTAAGAAGTGCTCTGCCACTAAAACAAGAGCATCGCGGGGCCATGGTTGAAACCAATCTATTGTACAGCCAGAAACTAAAGCTGGAAACCTCAAAGCTCGATTTCTGAATTTTTCTCCAACCTATTGAGGGAAAAATGAAGTATTTCATATTATACATAAACTGTAAGAATTTTAATTTTGGTTATAACAAAAATAAAATCATCCTACCGGTGAAAAACATAGGACAACATGTAGATTTTGAGCAGTTTTGTTGAGGAAATATTCCATCACATTTTCTTGGGTGAGAGTTTTTTTTGGATTTTCTCTTTTCATTGCTGGGGTTAATTCAGAAATAATCTCAGCTTGTTCATCACGAGTAAAAAGGTTTGAAATAACTCCTAAAATTAGAATTTAAAATAGTGAATTTTTTTAATAATCTAAAACAACAAACTTGTCATTAAAAATTTTTCAACACATCAAAACAATATAATCAAACAAAGCAGGCAATGAAGTGAATTACTTGAATTCATTGCAAGTGCAAAAGACACCTTTCCACAAAACAGTAAATATATTTAAAATTGTATTTTATGAGACAGAATAATTATCTGCTGCCTTTATTTCCATGTAACTTTACCTGAAGAAAGGACATTATTTAAATACTCCAAAAATCCTTCCTCCTTTATATCCAGATCAGTAAAAATAAATGTTGTTCCTTTTCCCTGCACTCCACATGTACGATACAGTAGTTTTATATCTTCAAGGAAATTTGCCACATTGTAAGACCTAGTATAAGTTTAAGTGAAAACATGTTATGCATACATCTCTTTTGTTTTTTTAAAGCTAAATACCTAAATAATAGGTAGGTGCAATTATCTACCTTGAAAGTGTAATCTGAAAAGTTTTGTAGCCTGCAATAAAAGATGCTAACTTTGTGAGGGATTGTTTTCCTGATCCTCCTACCCCAACCAGCAGAACGTTTCCTCTTGGATGACGAATCACTCTTGAAATCTAGAGGTTAATGAAACATTATACATCAATATATGTGCACACACCATGTTATCTGTCTTTTCCAAGCAGTATTTGGGGAATTTACATTATGCAGTGCAGTATGCATACAGTGGTGGGTTTACCTGGTTTGCAGTATTTTGCACAAACCTGTTTTTAGAATTTACTTAGTTTGCCAAAATCCAAATCTATCTGATAAAATATTATTAGAATGTTATATCTAGTGATAATCTTACATCTAGTGAGCCGGACTGGACTCCTAAACTTAGATAAGTGTCGGAAATCACTAAGCGACTTTAAAGAAATTCCTTTGTAGAGCAACTAGCTGAGGATATCGACAATGAGGCGCAATTACAATAAACTCTCAGAATAAGCATCAAAACTAATATTATTCATCAAAAACAATATAATACATCACCAACGGACAATTGATTTGTTCAACGAAGGATGAGACCAGATAACGTCTATTCAGCCATAGCGAAATGCTCATTGTCACACACACTAATTTGGCACATGTATTACACAGCTTGTGTCTTCGCAGCGCTCCACACAAAAACATCACGTGACGTGACAAGACTCTCCATCCACCTTAGAGTCGGGGCGCTGGAAGGCGAGCTCGTACTCAGAGCCACACTCCGCCACCAAAGTCACGAAAGTCACTCGAAAGTCACGCGACAAACGCGTCAGTCACTCGACAGTCACTCGACTGTCACTCGACTGTCGCACAAAGGTCGCTCGACGGTCGATCGACAGTCACTCGAAAGTCACGCGAAAGTCACACGACAGTCACGCGACAGTCACTCGACGGTCGCTCGACGGTCGCTCGACGGTCGCTCGACTGTCGCTCGAAAGTCGCTCGACGATCTCTCGACGGTCACTCGAAAGTCACGCGACAGTCACGGGATTGTCACGCGACAGTCACACGACAGTCATCCGACTGTCACTCGAGTGTCACTCGACAGTCATCGAAAGTCACGCGAAAATCATGCAGCAATCACGCGACAATCGCTCGACTGTCGCTCGACTGTCGCTCGAATGTCGCTCGAAGGTCGCTCGACGGTCGCTCTAAAGTCACTCGAAAGTCACGCGAGTCACGCGACAAACACGCGTCAGTAACTCGACTGTCGCACAAAGGTCGCTAAAAAGTCACTCGAAAGTCACGCGAAAGTCACGACAGTCACGCGACAGTCACTCGACGGTCGCTCGACGGTGGCTCGACTGTCGCTAAAAAGTCGCTCGAAGGTCGCTCGAAAGTCACTCGACGATCTCTCGAATGTCACTCGAAAGTCACGCGACAGTCACGCGACAGTCACGCGAATGTCACGCGACAGTCACGCGACAGTCACGCGACAGTCACGGGATAGTCACGCGACAGTCTCACGACAGTCATCCGACTGTCACTCGACGGTCACTCGACAGTAATCGAAAGTCACTCGAAAGTCACGCGAGTCACGCGACAAACACGCGTCAGTCACTCGACAGTCACTCGACTGTCACTCGACTGTCACTCGACTGTCGCACAAAGGTAGCTCGAAAGTCACTCGAAAGTCACGCGAAAGTCACACGACAGTCACGCGACAGTCACTCGACAGTCACTCGACGGTCGCTCGACGGTCGCTCGACTGTCGCTAAAAAGTCGCTCGAAGGTCGCTCGAAAGTCGCTCGAAAGCCGCTCGACGATCTCTCGACGGTCACTCGAAAGTCACGCGACAGTCACGCGAAAGTCACGCGACAGTCATGCGACAGTCACGGGATAGTCACGCGACAGTCTCACAACAGTCATCCGACTGTCACTCGAGTGTCACTCGACGGTCACTCGAAAGTCACGCGACAGTCACGCGACAGTCACGCGACAGTCACGGGATAGTCACGCGACAGTCTCACGACAGTCATCCGACTGTCACTCGAGTGTCACTCGACGGTCACTCGACAGTCATCGAAAGTCACTCGAAAGTCACGCGACAAACACGCGTCAGTCACTCGACAGTCACTCGACTGTCACTCGACTGTCGCACAAAGGTCGCTCGAAAGTCACTCGAAAGTCACGCGAAAGTCACACGACAGTCACGCGACAGTCACTCGATGGTCGCTCGACGGTCGCTCGACTGTCGCTAAAAAGTCGCTCGAAGGTCGCTCGAAAGTCGCTCGAAAGTCGCTCGACGATCTCTCGACGGTCACTCGAAAGTCACGCGACAGTCACGCGAAAGTCACGCGACAGTCATGCGACAGTCACGGGATAGTCACGCGACAGTCTCACGACAGTCATCCGACTGTCACTCGAGTGTCACTCGACGGTCACTCGACGGTCACTCGAAAGTCACGCGACAGTCACGCGACAGTCACGCGACAGTCACGGGATAGTCACGCGACAGTCATCCGACTGTCACTCGAGTGTCACTCGACGGTCACTCGACAGTCATCGAAAGTCACTCGAAAGTCACGCGAGTCACGCGACAAACACGCCTCAGTCACTCGACAGTCACTCGACTGTCACTCGACTGTCGCACAAAGGTCGCTCGAAAGTCACTCGAAAGTCACGCGAAAGTCACACGACAGTCACGCGACAGTCACTCGACGGTCGCTCGACGGTCGCTCAACTGTCGCTAAAAAGTCGCTCGAAGGTCGCTCGAAAGTCGCTCGAAAGTCGCTCGACGATCTCTCGGCGGTCACTCGAAAGTCACGCGACAGTCACTCGAAAGTCACGCGACAGTCATGCGACAGTCACGGGAAAGTCACGCGACAGTCTCACGACAGTCATCCGACTGTCACTCGAGTGTCACTCGACGGTCACTCGACGGTCACTCGAAAGTCACGCGACAGTCACGCGACAATCACGGGATAGTCACGCGACAGTCTCACGACAGTCATCCGACTGTCACTCGACGGTCACTCGACAGTCATCGAAAGTCACTCGAAAGTCACGCGAGTCACGCGACAAACACGCGTCAGTCACTCGACAGTCACTCGACTGTCACTCGACTGTCGCACAAAGGTCGCTCGAAAGTCACTCGAAAGTCACACGACAGTCACTCGACAGTCACTCGACAGTCACTCGACGGTCGCTCGAAAGTCGCTCGACGATCTCTCGACGGTCGCTCGAAAGTCGCTCGAAAGTCGCTCGACTATCTCTCGACGGTCACTCGAAAGTCACGCGACAGTCACGCGAAAGTCACGCGACAGTCACACGACAGTCACGCGACAGTCACGCGACAGTCTCACGACAGTCATCCGACTGTCACTCGACGGTCACTCGACAGTCATCGAAAGTCGCTCGAAAGTCGCTCGACGATCTCTCGACGGTCACTCAGAGCCACACTCCGCCACCAAAGTCACGAAAGTCACTCGTAAGTCACGCGACAAACGCGTCAGTCACTCGACAGTCACTCGACTGTCGCACAAAGGTCGCTCGACGGTCGATCGACAGTCACGCGACAGTCACGCGAAAGTCACGCGACAGTCATGCGACAGTCACGGGATAGTCACGCGACAGTCTCACGACAGTCATCCGACTGTTACTCGAGTGTCACTCGACGGTCATTCGACGGTCACTCGAAAGTCACGCGACAGTCACGCGACAGTCATGGGATAGTCACGCGACAGACTCACGAAGGTCTTCCGACTGTCACTCGAGTGTCACTCGACGGTCACTCGACAGTCATCGAAAGTCACTCGACGATCTCTCGACGGTCACTCGAAAGTCACGCGAAAGTCACGGGATTGTCACGCGACAGTCACTCGACGGTCACTCGACAGTCATCGAAAGTCACGCGAAAATCATGCAGCAATCACGCGACAATCGCTCGACTGTCGCTCGAATGTCGCTCGAAGGTCGCTCGACGGTCGCTCTAAAGTCACTCGAAAGTCACGCGAGTCACGCGACAAACACCCGTCAGTCACTCGACTGTCGCTAAAAAGTCGCTCGAAGGTCGCTCGAAAGTCACTCGACGATCTCTCGACGGTCACTCGAAAGTCACGCGACAGTCACGCGAAAGTCACGCGACAGTCACGCGACAGTCACGGGATAGTCACGCGACAGTCTCACGACAGTCATCCGACTGTCACTCGAGTGTCACTCGACGGTCACTCGACAGTAATCGAAAGTCACTCGAAAGTCACGCGAGTCACGCGACAACCACGCGTCAGTCACTCGACAGTCACTCGACTGTCACTCGACTGTCACTCGACTGTCGCACAAAGGTAGCTCGAAAGTCACTCGAAAGTCACGCGAAAGTCACACGACAGTCACGCGACAGTCACTCGACAGTCACTCGACGGTCGCTCGACGGTCGCTCGAATGTCGCTAAAAAGTCGCTCGAAGGTCGCTCGAAAGTCGCTCGAAAGCCGCTCGACGATCTCTCGACGGTCACTCGAAAGTCACGCGACAGTCACGCGACAGTCTCACGACAGTCATCCGACTGTCACTCGAGTGTCACTCGACGGTCACTCGAATGTCACGCGACAGTCACGCGAAAGTCACGCGACAGTCACGGGATAGTCACGCGACAGTTTCACGACAGTCATCCGACTGTCACTCGAGTGTCACTCGACGGTCACTCGACAGTCATCGAAAGTCACTCGAAAGTCACGCGAGTCACGCGACAAACACGCGTCAGTCACTCGAAAGTCACGCGACAGTCATCCGACTGTCACTCGAGTGTTACTCGACGGTCACTCGACAGTCATCGAAAGTCACTCGAAAGTCACGCGAGTCACGCGACAAACACGCCTCAGTCACTCGACAGTCACTCGACTGTCACTCGACTGTCGCACAAAGGTCGCTCGAAAGTCACTCGAAAGTCACGCGAAAGTCACACGACAGTCACTCGACAGTCACTCGACGGTCGCTCGACGGTCGCTCGACTGTCGCTAAAAAGTCGCTCGAAGGTCGCTCGAAAGTCGCTCGAAAGCCGCTCGACGATCTCTCGACGGTCACTCGAAAGTCACGCGACAGTCACGCGACAGTCTCACGACAGTCATCCGACTGTCACTCGAGTGTCACTCGACGGTCACTCGAAAGTCACGCGGCAGTCACGCGAAAGTCACGCGACAGTCACGGGATAGTCACGCGACAGTCTCACGACAGTCTTCCGACTGTCACTCGAGTGTCACTCGACGGTCACTCGACAGTCATCGAAAGTCACTCGAAAGTCACGCGAGTCACGCGACAAACACGCGTCAGTCACTCGACAGTCACTCGACTGTCGCACAAAGGTCGCTCGAAAGTCACTCGAAAGTCACGCGAAAGTCACACGACAGTCACTCGACAGTCACTCGACGGTCGCTCGACGGTCGCTCGACGGTCGCTCGACGGTCGCTCGACTGTCGCGAAAAAGTCGCTCGAAGGTCGCTCGAAAGTCGCTCGAAAGTCGCTCGACTATCTCTCGACGGTCACTCGAAAGTCACGCGACAGTCACGCGAAAGTCACGCGACAGTCACACGACAGTCACGCGACAGTCACGCGACAGTCATCCGACTGTCACTCGACGGTCACTCGACAGTCATCGAAAGTCGCTCGAAAGTCGCTCGACGATCTCTCGACGGTCACTCGAAAGTCGTGCGACAGTCACGCGACAGTCATGCGACAGTCACGGGATAGTCACGCGACAGTCTCACGACAGTCATCCGACTGTTACTCGAGTGTCACTCGACGGTCACTCGACGGTCACTCGAAAGTCACGCGACAGTCATGGGATAGTCACGCGACAGTCTCACGAAGGTCTTCCGACTGTCACTCGAGTGTCACTCGACGGTCACTCGACAGTCATCGAAAGTCACTCGAAAGTCACGCGAGTCACGCGACAAACACGCGTCAGTCACTCGACAGTCACTCGACTGTCACTCGACTGTCGCACAAAGGTCGCTCGAAAGTCACTCGAAAGTCACGCGAAAGTCACACGACAGTCACGCGACAGTCACTCGACAGTCACTCGACGGTCGCTCGACTTTCGCTAAAAAGTCGCTCGAAGGTCGCTCTAAAGTCGCTCGAAAGTCGCTCGACGATCTCTCGACGGTCACTCGAAAGTCACGCGACAGTCACGCGAAAGTCACGCGACAGTCATGCGACAGTCACGGGATAGTCACGCGACAGTCTCACGACAGTCATCCGACTGTCACTCGAGTGTCACTCGACGGTCACTCGACAGTCATCGAAAGTCACGCGAAAATCATGCGGCAGACACGCGACAATCACTCGACCGTCGCTCGACTGTCGCTCAAATGTCGCTCTACTGTCGCTCGTTTGTTACTCGAATGTCGCTCGAATGTCGCACGAATGTCGCTCGACTGTCGCTCAAATGCCGCTCTACTGTCGCTCGACGGTCGCTCTAAAGTCACTGGAAATTCACGCGAAAGTCACACGACAGTCACACGACAGTCACTCGACAGTCACTCGACGGTCGCTCGACGGTCGCTCGACTGTCGCTAAAAAGTCGCTCGAAAGTCGCTCGACGATCTCTCGACGGTCACTCGAAAGTTACGCGACAGTCACAGGACAGTCACGCGAGAGTCACACGATAGTCATCCGACTGTCACTCGAGTGTCACTCGACGGTCACTCGACAGTCATCGAAAGTCATGTTTGAAATCTCGTTTGTCGCTCGACTATCGCTCGAATGTCGCTCGACTGTCTTTCGTTTGTCGCTCGGCTCACGCTCGTTTGTCGCCTGGATGTCGCTCGTTTGTCGCTCGAATGTCGCTCGTTTGTCGCTCGGCTGTCGCTCGTTTGTCGCTCGAATGTCGCTGGTTTGTCGCTCGTTTGTCGATCGACTGTCGACTGTCTACAGTCAGTTCGACTGTAGAAGATTCTTTCATGACGTCCACTGCTTCTCTAGTGGTCCTTGGTTCGATGCTAGAGCGTCATTCCGATTCTACCATGCATTTCAAGCTGGAAGAACGGAATCTCATTTTAGGACCTTCCCGATAAGATACTGAATTGAAACTTTGAAACACGTGAGATTGGCACTTATCTAACATTTCCATGCCATTGTCTCTCACGAGCGGGTCCTGTGTTCGACGCCAGGCGGTCATTTACACTAATTTTTTAAAAATTGTTTGAGGCGTTTCTCTTTGCAGGAGACTATTCAAAATCACAGCGTTTGCGTTTGAAGTACTTTTCTATAGAACCAGTGGTAGAAAGGTTACCTTTGACCGTGAGTTCGATGCCATATGGATGAAAATTTCTCACGTTCGAAATGCATTGCGGCAATTTTTAAGAATTTTGCTGGATAAGCTTCGAAAATGATACCCATAAGGGGAACTTATAGTAAATTTTTACCAATTAGCTTGCAGTATGCAAGTAACTTTTACTCGTATATATATATATATATATATATATATATATATATATATATATATATATATATATATTATTACATATACAGAGTTACAAGTAGGTAACAACCAGGTGGTAACTTGTCATAACACTTCCAACACAATATATACATTTCTACACTAAAGTTATTTTTATCCCATTTACAATAACAACAACATCTCATATAAAGAACATCTTAATATAAATATACCATGTATTATATCCCTTTAGAAACATATACACTCAAAAGCCTGATCCATTTACACATTCTCAAGTTACAATTTAAGGCAATCTTTTTTTAAAAACTATACCTGTTTTGCTGTATCTAAATGCCTGATGGCTGCGTTATTATTACAATAAATTGCAATTCTAAGACTAAAAATTACAATTATATTATAGTTACAATTACAATTAAAATACCATTCTAATTGATATAAAATTATATACATGGTCAGTTTTACGTAATTACGATTGTAACAGTATTCAACAAAAACCAAAGTTGGATGAAACAAATTTGTAATAAAATAGCACAAAAGATTGCCCCAGACTAGCACGCGTCGTCCTAAAACTTTATCAAAGGAAGGCCGTAGACTTTGAGGAGACGTGCAATGAATGGTATATCCAAAGGAGGAGGCTGAGCGGCGATCGCGCCTCCCTCTATGACTTTGTAGTACTACATATATATATATATATATATATATATATATATATATATATATATATATATATATAATTTCATATCAAAAGTAACCCCTAAATCAGAAACAAATTGAACTCTATTCAGACTGCTATTACAAAGAGAATAGATGTAATGGATAGGAATTTTATTTTACTAAAATACTACATTTATTAAGATTAAGGCACATAGAGTTCAAATTAAACCAGTTGGCAAGCCTATTTAAACAATCCTGTAATTCTAAACTATTATTGTGGTTGTCAATGGGATGGAATATCTGTAAATCATCTGTATACAACAAATAATTGATGGTACTAAGATGTTCACCCATAATATTAATAAAGATAAGAAATAAAAGAGGACCTAAATGGGATCTCTGAAGAATGACAGAAGTAGCAGTAAAGGTATGGGAAGTGGAGCCAGTCAAATCAGTTAATAGATAAAAGTATTTGATGATTGACTATCAAATGCTTTGGAGAAGTCAGTATAAACTGTATCTACCTGAATATGGTGCTCCAGGACATGAGATATGAAGTTATGAAATAACAAAATATTGGTAGAAGTTGACTTGCCACTAGAAAACAAATATAAAATTAAGGAATTAAATTAAGACTAACCTTAACCAGATGCAACATTGCATCAGGAAAGAATACTAAATCCATGCCAGCACCCCTAACCATTTCATTATATTGTGAAAGGAACATATCCAGTCTTTCTCGAAGCTCTCCATATTTCAATACTGGCTCATACACTTTAGGCAGTTCCATATCAGCATCTTCACCTTCTTCTCCTGTTGGTTCAGGGGCATCCCTTTCATGAAGAAAAAATTATGTTTTATCTTTTTGTTAAGGAATACTTTAAGCTTTGGTATTCTAATGGATATGTAATGGATTTCATACCTCATAAAATCCACAAAAACACATCCTAGTTCAGCCATTTTGCAGTAATTTGGCCCTAATACATCTGTTATTGTGTTCAGCAATTCTTTATTAAACCACTCCTTATCATCTATAGAAGTAAACCTGAAACAGAGTAAATAAATTAGTAATTAATAATAGTATAACAGATGAGACTCATGAAAAAGGGAACTTAAGCATATGTATGAAATAATTAAAAAAATGAATAAATAAATTAGTGTAGTAAAAAAGTAAAAAGTATAGTAAAATGTGTAAAAATGTTATAAGAAGGATTTCCTGAAACCTTCACTACACATTGCATCAACATTAAAATTTATCAGACAAATTCTTCAATATTGGGAAAAAATTCTAATACTTTGAACACCTGTCTGAAAAGTCTGTCATTGACCATTCTATTGTCCGTTTCAAGCATCAAGTTTGTCTTATGGAAGAAAGACAAAGCCTCGCGCGCCGGGTCGCCTTTACGCGGAGCTACGGATTCGGACGGGTATAATTAAGATTCGTAGTTTACATTGACCGATTCAAACTTAAGTTCTGATGAAATTTGAATGAAAATAACGCTATCAACACAACAGTGAAAATTTTATGCGTTTATAGCAGAAACAACAAACTTAAAAGCAAAAATTGAATGAATTGCCGAGTTTTCACCCGTGAACATTTTTGAAACTGCCATTACTCTCTTACAATCCAATATAAAATGCTGATTTTTTTCTTCTATTGCTCATTATATCATCTGAATGCATAAAAGTTACATGAGATTAATTTTAGAGAAACCAATTCTTAGTAAAAAATTATTTAGTTGGAATGTAACTCAAGAAAAAATTCGTCGTGTAGTCCAATTTATACGTCGCCTAAAACTTTTTGGTTTCTCACGTGAGGAAGAACTTGTCTCGAGAGAAATCGAGGTTTATGTTGTAATTTTCATTTGCAGTTTGTTTCAATGCGATATCTTGAATAGAACTTGAGTTTTAGACTTTTATATCAAAGAGCGTAATCCGCTTCGCGCTTCGAATCGCTGACGCTTCGAAACCTCACAGCTTTACAGAAATTTCAACGTCACCTCATGAAAAGTAAAAATAACTAATCACAAAAATAGTGGTGGCACATATATGATAGAAGAATATAATGATCCGATGATCAAACGTACACAATCTCTCGTCAGGATTTAAAGCAAATATTATGAAAAGAAGTTATAAGACGGATAAACCAATACGAGTACTCTTCAAAAAGAATATACGTATAGTAAAACTTGTGTGGGGCTCAAAAAACGACTGCAAAAATTAACTACTTTTTTCGCTGAAAAGTAGCACAAAACACTGATTAGACTCCTCCGAACGAATGGAAAAGGAAAACTGAGCTGTATTTTTGCTAAAAATATCAAGAAAGTACAGTCCTCAAAAAAAAAAAAAAAATCGAACGGTGTATTCCGTGGTGCATAAGATTGAGGGGTTTCAAATGTCACTCTTTACCCCTTCCACCCGCCTTCTATTAGCTATTGGCAACACCGGAATATTCTCCCGATGCCATCCCTTCAATTCAAGGACCTTAAATGAACATAAATTATTGCGGGAGACATGTTACCAACTTATTGTTATATTTATGATAATACTTATTATGATATTTATTGCAATGATAGGGCCAGTCAGAGCGGAGCACTCGAGGGCTTTTAATGCCAAAATAAATAATAACTTAAAATAAGTCAAATGACCGGATAGTCATTTGAGCAGGCTCCCGGGTTCGATTCCCGGTGGGATACCATGTGCGAAATAACTTCCGCTGTCGAATCCCTTTTCATAATACTACTCATAGAAGCGAGAAATAATTAACGTTGAGTTACTGATATGACTTGCGTGATGGTGATATTCTTGGAATAATCATAGCATAAATATTTTACCTCATTATTTTGTATAAGTATGGGTAACCCATATAAATATGGGTATATGGGTAAGTTCGTAACCCTCTTTTATTTTAAAATATCAAATAGTCTTTTAACTGCGATTAACGACTTTTTAAAAACAATGGGTTCCTACTGATTGAATCTTCATGGCTTTTCTAAATTTTGACGAATTTAACGTAATCTAAACATGATATTTCAGGATTCACATCTTGCTATTTGGAAACAGCCAGAGCCAGGACATCCAAGAGCTATTTGTCCGAATCAGAATCTTAACTCCTTTTCTTCGATTTAACGATCAATATTATTTTATAAATGAGTTATAGTCCTCAGTATTCAATGCAGCCGGAAATTATATAAAGAAGGAAAAATGTTGGGTCTCATAAAGAATGAAGAGAAATCTGATCCTAATTTACACTTCTCTTTTAAAATATAATTCCTTACAATCTACCAAAAATTTCCAGCAATCGCTGGTATCGGTTTCCTTTAGACCTCGCCTTAGCAGCCCTCCTGATCGGACGGAGCGTAGGGACATGGCTATGCTCTGGCAAAGGCCTTTTGGTGTTGCCAATAGCAAATAGAAGGGCGGGTGGAAGGGGTAAAGAGTGACATTTGAAACCCCTCAATCTTATGCACCACGGAATACACCGATCGATTTTTTTGGAGGACTGTACAAATAATGGCAGATGAGCAATATGAAGGGGAAGCCGATAGAATTCTTTGGACGATAAATCCTTACCACACGTATGTTTCCAGAAACTGAAGGAGTACACAATGCAGTTGTCTTAAGAAAGGCATCGAGGAAATCTGAGGATTACCATTCTTAATCCCTCATAGCTGAAAGTGATGGAAACGAGAGCACTCAGCAGAGATTTGACGTTCTTTGTCATCTCTCCCACTCCATTATCTCTTTCTCCGAAGGAAAATGGTACTGTTACGATAATTTTTCGGAAGACATTTGCACACGTATCAAGTAGGTACATATCCTACTTTATTACACTTATATAACCGTCATGCGCTCCAGCACATCGGAACTCTTAGCAATTATCCAGTATGCGTTCGGTCGCTCGAGGACTTAAATATTCTATTTCTTCTTGTGTTAAAAAATATCTTTAATTCCTATAAAGCTGTGAGGTCAAAGGCGATCCGGCGCGCGAGGCTAACTTCTTCGCTTACGGCAAATTACACATTACGGGGGAGTTTTTCCCCCGTAAGCCCTCCATACTGACTGGAATCTTGAAACGGACAATTATTCTTTCTATACACAAATATTTACAAAATACAGATAATCTAAAATTTACCTTCTACTTCTAATAATGTTTTGTAAATATATTTTCTATTATCATTTGCAAACTCAAAGTCTGTTATTTTTACCATTTAGTGGACTGATTAACAGTTTATTTTTCAACCAATTGCAGATTGGTTTAGCAACGATAGTTGTATTTTCAATGCTCCGCAGATAAAGTTCGACATAATTGCTGCTTGTATTAAATGCAAATAATAATTTTGAATTTTTTCAACAAGTCTGCGGAAAATATAAAAAAAAAGTGATAAATCATTCAGGAATAATCTGAAAACCAGAAAACAGATAAATACTCACAGATAAATGAGAGTTTAAACCTTACTCATCCATATATTATTATATATGGATGAGTAAGGTTGTTAAGCTGATGTTAGATCCTAAATAGGCATCTAACTTACCATATGAGAAAATATATGTACTGAAAGAACTTATAAAATTGTGAGATATTAAATTACCTGTCAGAGAAAACTCTTGTTATCTCATGCTTCCAAAGAACTACTAATACAGATTGAGAATCTATAACTGTAGATAATGTTCCAACTATTCCTTGCCAGATTCTGGACAGGTCTCTTAAGTTAAACACATAGTGAAATTTGGCTGGAGTTGGAAGTAAATGTGCCTGAAAATAGCAGTATTTGTTTACCCTTTTCTTTTATTTAAAAATATTGTTTTCAACTACTGAGAAGCACATTTTGTTAGCAGTTTTCAATTTGAATGAGTTTCAATATATTTATTCCTTTAAAAATTCAAAGTTAAACTCGTAAAGGGCTCAAATAAATGTTATAATTATATAAAATATAAAATTGAAAATGTGATTTCTTTGATATTGATATAAAAATATTGTCAAGGAAGATATTACCTAGTATATACTAGAAGACATAGCCACAAAACGTTTAAAGTGATTGCTAAGAAAAATAATTTATCTTCCCAACTTTATAATTATACCAGTATCATAAGTGATATTTTGGAATGATTTTCTACACCAAATTATAATAAATAGACAACTATTTAGAAGATGAGATACAAAACAAGAAAAAAACACCTACTCTTGTCCTTTGCCAAAGTATGCGTGTTAGTGGGACAATTTCTTTAACAAGATCACGGACTTCTTGACAAAATCCTCTCTTTGCATTGTAATGGCCTTCTCCAATTACTCTAAATATTTTGTCAATTGAAGCATCAGAGGGTATGGTACAATTAAAAATTGAGAACTGTCGTTTCAGGCGTGATGGAATGTCATTCCTTCCTCCTCCTACCAAATAAAATTTGGGTATTTCATGATTAAGGAATAATTAATAACTTTTATTTATTGTTTTAAAGATAGTTTGAACAAACCAGGCTGTCCCATTGCTGCTACAAATTGCACATCAACAATTGTGCTGAATTCTCCTGGTTTCTCCAGGCTGTAAAATCCTTTCATGTCCATTGCTTGTCTTACTATTTCATTGGTGACTTGATCTCCCCACTCATTTATCTCAGGAAGATTAATATCATCGATAAATACAGTCATTTTTCTGCCACCTGATGGTCCAAAAGTGTTTCCCATTCTTTTCTCTACATAGCTTTCTATTGTTTTCTGTTTAAAGAAAAGTAATGACAATTAGAATATCAGAGGGGACCCTAAAATGATAGAAGAAGTAGAATTTTAATTACTTGAAACTGATATGGGCTTGTTGCAGAGGAAAAGTTGAATGTTCGTCCAAGATGAGTGTCTGGATTTGCTTTCTTCATGTTAGCTTTCATCATGACCGTTTTAGCGGAGCCTTGCTCACCTATTAACAGCACAGCCTGAAATACAGATTGAATAATATTTTTTGCTGCAGTGGGCGAAATGAAGAACAGGTTAATTTATTGGATATAATTAATTCTAAATATTAAATACTGGTAGTAAACAGTAAATAAACCAAGTATGTTTTTCAATATATATTTCATGATTGAAGCATGAGAATAAAGATTCAACTAACCTTCCCCTGTTTTGTAATCAGATTAACAAGATAATCAATACTGACATTTTCAATAATGGGAACAAGAATACTGCTGTAGTCTGGAGTTGAGTATTCTGGGTAAACATATTTTCCCAGAAGGGTGTTCCAATGCTGCCATTTACCTATAAAAAATTAAATTAAGAGTAAGAAAATTTTCTGTTTTGTTGTACAAAAATGTTTAGTTTTAATATCTTCCATTTCTATATATAACTATTACTTCTCTTGTTTTACAGATTTTACCTTCAGGAGAAACAACAAAATCAAAGATTGTGCTGGCTGGTTGTCCTGGGATTGTTTCTTGACATGGAGGAAGATCTAATTTTGTTACTTTATCCCGAAGGAAAGCATCAAATTTTCTCCTTCCCTCTAACTCAAGAAGTGCTCCTAATCCCCATATAAGAGCAAAAGTATAAAAGCATTGAAGATGATGATTGGTGATATTGCAACTTGAAAAATCTTCCTCATCTGCTGTCTCTATGCCAACAGTTAATCCTGTTAAACTTGAAGCACGCCGACCTACCCCCTCTTCCTCATCATCTTCAACTGCAGTGGCTACCATACCTAAAGGATCAGGAACATTTTGATCTCCAGCATTGTCTGGCTCTGGATTTTCTGAGATCTTCTTGATGTTACCCTCACTTATCCCAGTCTCATCATCATCTTGCTTTTGTGGAATGAGACCTTCTAAAAGTGCTATCATCTACAAAAATATAAGAGAAATTCTAATTGAAAAGATATCAGATAAGGATCGTCACTACATTTTATATTCAATAGCATAGCAAATATTTGCTCTACTGCTATCATATTTTGATGAATGAAATAATTTTCATTTTCTTTTAGGGTAGGATAGAAGAAAATGTAACTTTTCTTTACTCTTGCCATGGTCATGTTCATGGCTGTGATGATATAACATGGAAGTATGATAAATGCTGAATAATGGCACTCATTCTTTTTACTCCTTATTACTATGAAAAATAAACATTACTAATAAAGGTCATAATCAGTGATGAGATTAAAAAAATTAAGGAACTAGTTCTCTGGCTACTTACCCCTATTGAGTATAAAATAACAGAAGTTTTTCTAACTTCTAATTTCAAATTTTGTGTACAAAACTTTAATGCTGTGTAAGGGAGGAATATTTCATGAAGCAATACTAATTATATTCTCATCATAATGAGCAGATTACTGTAACTCTGTGGGTGTGGTTTGCTATGTATACAATCAGACAGATTTAGGTACTACTCCATGATCTTGGGATATTCTTGGAATCGGTTTGTGATAACCAGAGTGAACCTGTTGAACCACACCACTGATCATCGTGCATCATTTACATAGACTAGTTCCTCTGTTAGCATTCTGGCTCTGTGAGGCTCAGTGAGGTGAGGAAAACAAGAGCAAACTTCTTCCTTCACTTCACTTCATCCTGCCTTTTGATCATCATACCCTATCTAAAGCATTTTTAATGCTTTGGATAGGGCATGATGATGCACTGTAGATTATGAATGGCAAACCATTAGTTAGTTAAGTATCACATTTGATTAAATTAAGGCCAGGAATGCCAAAATATTGCATGATCTGCTGATATTATCTATATTATTACTTCAGTGATTGGCATTAGATGTTTTCATCTAAGAAATCTATTATTGACATTATTAATTAAACTACAAGGATTTATTTTAGAGCCAAATGTTTTAAGTTATAAATATAAGATAGGGATAGTACCATCAAAGTTTTGCATTCCAAAAAGATTCTCTTACATATCATAAGTTCATCACCCCACATTAGGATAGAATTTGTTGCTAAAGAGTAATAGAAGATTGATTCACCAATTTATATCCCCAATAAGACACAAGGGCTCAGGGAACCAGTGGTTTTAAAAAATTACTCCTTAACATTATATCCACAATAGATGTAATGGTTACATTCCACAGTTGTTTACCAATTTTGTGTTTTAACCATATCATGCTTTACTTGTCCACAAATTCACTAGGTAGATATTAACAGTCTAGTAAGTAGACAATCAAACAATGAAAATAATACAACTAAGTGCTATGGAGCAACTGTATGTTAACTAAATTTTAATTTTCATTCTTATATCTTATAATTTATATTAATAAAAGTTGAATGCACACAAAATCAATAATTGGTAGTTAAGTGTGATGTTTAATTGATGCTTGTCAGAAAGCTTATGGAAGGACAAGTTTAATTTAGGTCATACTGATGTTAGGAACTTGGGTCATGTCTTGCTTTGTTCATCAGCTTCAAGAGAGTATTATAAAGATGGTTATCCCAAGTGCTGAATATCAATTTTGTTCAAAACTTTTTTACATTTTGTCAATTTTTTTTATTACAACTATATTCAAATTTATTTATTACAATGTCACTATTGAACATACTATAAATATTTTCTTCTATTAAAGACTATGATATTGGTAGAGGATATTTTCTTCTCTGAAACCAAGTAAAACTTTAACTTCATGATATTTTTGTATTTCCTGAGGATGTGAAAACTTCAGTTTCTTGACTTACAATTGAATCAGTGAAATCAACAGTTTGCATAAGTTATGGACTTAAAAGTAGTCTGGCAGAACCAGGACTTAAACCCAGTCTCCCAATTACTCTTTGGTTGCTCTAGCCACTGACCCATCTAGTCAACACATCCTTCTAAGCTGTTTTGGCGACCCAGAAGCTTGGGTCCTTGTCCCGACAAACTTTTTCCATGTCTGTTTCATCCTGGAATTTTCCTAGCTGCACACCTTTATGTTCTAAGTCACCTTAACCCTTTTCCTTACACAAGCTAATTCCATAAAATAATGTGTTGTAATCTCTTTTGGCTTGAAATTCAAATATCAATATTCTAACAACCTTAAGGTAATATTCTGGTAATAGTTAACCTTAAGGTAATTTAAACTTCTTTTTTCTATGTGAAGTGTTAATGAAGTTAATATGAACCTAGATTGCTTACATTAAAAACTGATATTTAATAGTAACTAAAAAAATTTGTCTTTGGAAAAACATGGTATTAAATATTGTAATTCTGTGGCCAAAAATGCATAGTCAAAATATGGAAGTCAATGCAAAATGACAAGGAAAGTGAAGAGATTTACAAAAATTCTTTAAAAACTACCTCTTCCCTGAAACTCTCTGTATTGAATTTAATCACCTTATACAACTCTGGGTGTTTCTTTAAAACTTAAATCTAGGAAAGCAAGAGCTGAAGATGATACAATATAAATATACACACCTGTGAGATAATATTACAATGAAGAACTTTCATAGACATCACAAGATTTTCAGTCACCCAAGAGAATGATAGAGGAAATGTTGACTTAAATAAATTTTTTAGAACTGCTGCTTCTTTAGGGTTGCGAGTCTTGAGCCATGCACTAACTAATGGATCCCAGTCTAATCCAGAAGAGCTCATGTAAACCTACAGTAAACAGTTTTAATTCATAAAAGTTAATTCAAAAGGTGGACAAATATATTAGTATATACATTACTTTCCATAAATTTTACAACAAATATCATTTTATAAAGAATTGGGCTATTAATATTCTATTTATACGGTTGTTTACTATATCACTTGATAAGCATAGTAAAAATAAAAAGAAAAACTAAATTAATTCATCATATTAAAATATTGTGAGCTTCTGAGTATTCATGGGTAGATTATTTATTTTGTGGATAATTTGTGCATGATTTTTTACTTTTTTATTGATATTTTTGTGAGCTTTAAATGAAACATTCAAACATAAAAAGCATATAAGTATTTTCATGTTCTACAACTAGTTGCACTTTTCTAAGAAGCAGTGTGAATACAACTACAAGGATATTACTGCTGAAAAGATCCATGGTTAGGAGAAGAAAACTCTACATGGGTTCATGAAACAATTGAAAATAATTAACTATATGTGCTCTGGATTATCTGTATTTTCTGATTATTCTTGCAACCTCTACCCATCACATAGCCAAAAATGAGTTAACTGCAGTTCCAAATTCTAATCACCTAAGAAGTTAAGTGTAAGTTAACTAAATTTAGAAAAAAATGTTATTGAGTGTTTTATCAATATGATTCATCAGGAAGACTTTTGCAGTGAATAGAAAATCAATTATATGGAGTGCTGGGAAAAGTAATGAAAATATTTCTTTAATATAAAAGACCTTTGTTTTCTGTCTTACATACCATTCCATTTCTGGAAACTGTGGCAGGCGATGCATTGTCTATATTGTGTGGTTCAAATATAATTTTGCATGTAGGAGCCATTGCTAGCCGATCTCCATTAGCGAGTGTCAAAGTTTTGTTATCATCCAGAACTGAATTAAGATTTTCAATCCATATGCTATCTACTGGTCCATCTAGAACTAACCACACATTTTCACCTAGAAATAAAAATATTTCTTAGATAAATATGTGCTTCCGAGGTTCAGAATATGATTTCAGTGCTTAATGAAGACAAACATGGTGAAATTATGTAGGTCAATAAATTACTGTTAATTAGCTCTTTACCACAAAAGGACTATAAAAAGTTTATTGTAAATTTAAGTAGTGTTCATTCATGGACTAATGATTTAAACTGAATATTTCTCTCTTCCTTGTAAACTGATCAAATTATTGGATTTTTTATTAATTCATTTTCAATTTGAGCCTCCATAATATACTTAATGAAAATATATTTTTGATTATAATATTATTGTAATCATTGATAATTGTTTTCCAATAACATAAATCTCTGGTATTTAGAAATTCTGAATGGTGATTTTTCTTTTCAATCATCTTTAATTTTAAAACCTAGTTAAATTTTTGTGATTCAAAAGAGCATTTTATTAAATCAAAGAGCATTTTGTTAAATTTTTGTGATTCAAGAGCAGTTTCCCCTATTGATGAAGATTTTTTCAAGTTACAAAAAAGTATATGAAAAAATTATCTGAATAATCTCCTATTTCTAATCTAAATCCTTTTATATTTTGGAAAAGACTGAGAAAAGATGTTATTCTGATCATCAAATATGTTAATATATCTTGAGTAAATCAACTTTTCTTCAATGATCTCCAATTTAGAATTTTTATATTATTACTCTAAGATTTTTCATATTGTCCCTTTTGATTCCTAATTCTAATCTTATTGCTGTTGAAATAGATTTATAGAACTAAGATTTATAAAAGATTATGTTTCAAGGGGCATACATAGAGGTGGGCGCCGCGCCGATTACGCCGCGCCGCTGACAAAATAAGGCACGCCGCCGAAGAAAACACTGCGGCGCGCCGCCACACCGCCGCTGGAAATTTTATCCGCGTGGCGTGGATTTAAAAACAAAGTCCCACAGTCGAAAATGTGCTGACAAGTGGTTCGAAGAGATACGCTTTGAACTGATAGAGCTCATCTAGGGCTTTCCATGTTTATACGTGATATAGATACGTGTTACGATTAGGATTAATTTTCGCGAGCACACTGCCAGTTTACTTGCTTCGTGTGTCTGCGCAGCTTCGGTTGTGACTTCGGCATGACTTTAAAAGTGCCTGTAGACGATGTAAAGGAACACGTTAAGTATATGATTGAACCGTTATACAGCTCACGTAAAACGACAAGACTAACGTCAACATATCAGCTTATACGGACTTTAAATATCTCTTTAACGTGAATGTGAAATGTCTCTTGTATGTAAAATCTCTTTCTTTCTGGAATCTTTCTAAGGAGAATTTTGCCTCAAATCGAATAACTTTAGATGCATGTACAGCTAGTTCCAAAAAAAACTTACCACCTAAGCCGCAACCCGCATAACAGACGTGAAGCTCGGTGAGAGCGAGTCTAGAGTTTTCCACGCATTCTATTGGCTCTCGGAAGGAGGAGCATTCTGACGGCGCCTTTTTAAACCGTTGTGAAACGCGTTGAAAGTATTTGTACCGTCATTATTAGCACGAAATCTAGTTTGAATTTAGTGTTACTTTTTACTATGTCAGCAACAGTATTAAAAAATGAATGAAAATCGGATCTCCTTATTTCGACCTGAAATTTCTGCATAATTCACCTTTTTCTGGAGGCATCGGGTAAACTTACTTTAGCTGCTTCAATTATCCAATAAAAAATTATGTCATTGCAAGATTAAAAAGGATTATATTATTACGTTTTTTATTCTCTTGACGCCTACAGGAAGAACTTTTAAATTTATTTAGAGGAAATTCACGACTATGACTCAAATAGAAAGATGAACGAAAACTCTGCAAGGAGATAAAGAATAATTAGGAATAAGAACACAATCAACTGTATGTCAACTAATTTATGTTGCAGAAAAATGCTATCGAGAAGGGGAGTATGAAAAAACTTCGAAACCTACTGAGGAAAGCAAAGATGAAAAGAAACTTTATCTGGACGAATACACCGAGAAAGAATCATTTAAAGTCAACCTGGTAGAGAGCTCTGAAAATTAGACCCAAAACATATTACAATAAAGTAAACCAAGTAAATTACGATCAACTACATCAGATAATTACATCAAATAGTATAAAAATTTTAAATACCACCAAATCATATGATATAAAGTAAAATATATATTGGTGTGCTTTCATCATTTTCTAAGGTAATTGTTTAAAATTCAAATTGCTAATTTAATATTTTAGAAAATAACAGATATTAGAATAGTAGCACAATTTAAATACTGAGGGCTACAAAATTTTTTCACGTATCGAATAAAAAATTAATTTATCACGAAATTAACGCCAGCATCTCGTGACATTTTTCCGAAAATATTGTTCATTGCCAGTCCCAGAAAAACTATCCCTTTAATTAAATCAAGTTCATGTTACTTGCAAAATTAAGCTGTCCCAACTTTTATCTGATGCTAAATCTCTTTCTTGCCACGTGGTGCAAATTTTGACTCGATTTCTTCGCAGTTGAATTATTCTGCAATACAGAGAAGTATAAAATTTGCTTGATACGACAATTAACAGAGCATTAGGTATTTCAGAATATATGCATCAACATGTCATTCTGTTCTTACTTCCACCAGGCATTCGTGGTGACGGTATCAGATGAAGCATTATGATTTTGAGATGAGATTTTTCTGTTTCTGACCAATTCGCGTCTGAGGTTTCACTAATTCTTCAATAGAGAAAGGAGGTCTTTCCTTCCCTCCACCCTGGCTCTAGGAGTATCCCCTATTCATTCCTTTGTTGTTTCTTTTTCTTTTGTTGCGTCCATCGAAAGGTATTGTCTATTTTCTCAGAAGAACCATAAAACGGCCGATGGGTGAAGGTGAACTCCGCTCTGAGAAGAAAAACCCCCTTTTCGGAAGATTGTGGATGGTCGTATGTATCCGGGTAGCGAATTTGAAAGCGCTAATGAGGATTCCTGACCGCACCCCTGCTGAGCAGGTATCAAAAGTTAGGGTATGGTGGCGGCGACCGATCACAAGTAAGGTGGGAAATGGTGGATCCGCGATTTGTAATCTTCGCCACGGGTATTCCCTTAGGGAATGAAGATATTCAAATCTATTTTTGAGGTAGACGACCTTTCAGGACTTCTTGTAAGGAATACAGTTTAAGATGGTTAAGAAATAACAGTTAGTATGGCAAATTAGAACCTTAAGACTGATTTGCATATTGCATATAAACTCCAGGTTTCCTATACTTGCATATTGCAGGTTTACACGTTAACACCTGGTTTATTTACATTTACATTAATACCCCGCGAGCCGCCGTATGACGTATGTCAGGGGGTGTGAAAACAACCACAACAGGATTTCCAATGTTACTGAAATGATTTTCAGAACTATGCGCTAGACTAATGTTTAATAAGACTAATGATTAATGATTGCTGCTTCGGTTTCTGAATGCCTCAAGTAAGCTATATAACCCGAATTGTTTGAATGGTGCATAATATGTATAATAATTAAAAGAAAATTCACCATCAATAATTATGAATGATGGGTAAAAGGAGTCATGGAAGAACACGTTAAAAATAGAAACCAACGGATGGTAACCGGAGTTACATGAGAATATTCCTCTAATTCTCATGATTCATACGCAAGCTGTTAAAATATTCTTGGTTCTATATGTAATCCATTACTCCAACATTCACTCCAAGGACCTTCGTAACACCCTCATCCTAGGCACATCATAATTCTCTACGAACTTTGCGAAGATGTTTTTTAAATTTTTTATAGTATTTTTAAATAGTAATGCAAGGAAGATCATTCCAGTTAAAATAGGACCTTCGGAAAATCTGAACGATAACATAAAGTTGACAATGTTTGGGTGCATCATATCAGAATTAGTATCTCTATATTCTGCTTTTAAAGTGAATGGTATAAACTGTATTAGCTTATACTAAATAACTAATTCAACAACGAAAATGAAAAAATAAGTAATGCTGCCTATCGTCAATTTATATCGATCAAGCTCTTCGTCAATGATTGTTTACTTTATTTATATAAATTGTTTTTTATGCTTTATTTTGTCCCTACATTGAGCTAAAAATTTCGTAGTTTGAAATAACTTGAGAAATGAACAATGAACTAGAGAAATGCCATCTAATATTTATTCCTTACGCTTACGAGAACCAAATCGTTTCACTTCTCTTATAACATCTATGATACAAAATAGATAGAGCGTTGAAGATGATCTTACTACATCGACTAAAGTTTCTATTATCATGTCACTGAAATATGAATTGAAACGTAAATATGGAATTTTAGATACTCCGCATATTCAGTGTCGCAGAAACTTGAAGTTTATACGCCGATTACAGGTAAATTACATCTCTAAAGTTAGGTAAGATTTAGAATAAACCATTGGATTGCATAGATAGTAATACCAATGTTAGCAATTTTTATCGGTTTGAAAAAACCGAACTCTCTTTCCAAAATAAATTGCTGATAAGAAGATGGTTTAGGTTCTGGCTTAGTAAACTACTCGACCTTTCTTATAGAATTAAAAGGTTGGTACGATACATTGAACATCGCTATTGTATACAATTTCGGAGATCCTGGGAATTACTAATGCATCAGAAGGAAATTTCTGAAAGTATGATAAGCCATGGGCGTTATATCCTGTATATTTGAATGTTAACCATGTTTGACTAAGATATTACTTAAATTGGATAAATGAGTAGTTTCTCTGGCTGTCATAAACGGAAGAAATATATGTTGGATGAGAAAATTGAGAAGGTGAGTGAGTGGGTTATACTTTTAAAAGAGGTCGTTGCTCCTACTCAAAGTAACCAATTGGTCAACGAGGAACGCAAAAAATGCCATTACCTATTGTGATTTATCCAAAAATCTGGAATTAACATACCTCTTACACTTTCGGTTGTTAAATTCATGTGAGTGTATATATTACTGTTGCCGTCGTTTCTCACTCCCCTATCTCTATCAAAACAGTCCCCCTCTTGAAGTCCTGGTGAATTCATTGCCTTAACCACTTCTTCCAATCACTCCTCTATCTTGCTATTTTCAAATTTGTCATGGAATGTGGAGAGATGAAAAGTTTCTCATAGCCATACATTTTAACTACGAAGGAATATTTTCAATATCACCGAGCGATAAATATGTAGATAGACTATTCATACCAAACCACCGCCCATTCATCTCAATCATTAAAATTCTGTCGAAAAATATGAGAGTTACGTAGGGCCAGCCATCAACCGAGGGGAGCAAAATTTCAACATGAGCCTCATATGCGCTTCTTATCCCCGTGTGATACTTACAGGGTTGGAATTACAGGTAAAAAGGCCCTAAAACTATTTCACTAAGTCCCTATTATTTCGCGTATTTTTAACGTTTTCTACATTATAATAATTGTTAACGTGATAATAAACAGTTGAAATATAAACAATGCAAGTAGTTTTGTATGCATTCAAAATTAATTGAAAATTTTACATTCATAGCTTACAGTAGCATTCAATGAGCATTATGACAAAACCTCATTCGCCCTATCTTTTTGTGTATTTTAGAACTTGATAAATACGAGAGAAGAACGTTTAAGAACGTAATGGTTTGTGACTGCAACCATTTCAAGAGGAATCCACAGAAGAAATCACGTTTATTCGATTCACACTTCAATGACACCAAAAAAATTCATTTTGGATTCAAAATTAATGTGAAAGATGGTTGTCTCGTATCCGTCATCTTTATTAATTCAGGAAAATCGATCCTAGCACATTTTCTCTCAATTGATTTGGATGGTATATTAAAAATACCAACTGCATAGATGATAAAATTTACTGATTTTTTACCGATCGAGTTTTAATTTTGATGCTTATCAAATGAAACAAAATGTATCTAAAATACGCAGAGAATGCCTCAAGACTTCATACTACATATTTACTTATAGATTTTTTATGTATTTAAAGTAATAGCGTAGATATGGCCATGAGTTCGCCTTACTTTACTTTTGTAGATTGCATTCACACAGGCTGTGATAAAACAGGTGATCGATATGGACTCCTTAGGTATATAATTTAAAGGCTAATAACTCTTCTCTTGAACGATGTATAATATTATCTACTATTATAATATATAATACGACCCATTATAACCGCAGAATTTTGCAAGCGAAGGCGTCGAATTCGAGGTCTATACATTTTGGGTCCGACACTGATTCAAACTGCGCGGAAATTTTCTTCCTCCCATCTCAGCCCTAAACATAAGCTCAGAGCGGCTCAGAGGCAGATTTTACAAAAATTTCCTTCGTCCTGCTAGTGCCTTTCGTCTCGGACTCAAATTTTATGAGGGGAAGGGGGTTTACCTCGGTTTCCTAGGAATAACGGGACCTCGTGTGCGCCGGTTCCCTCGGTGCGAGAAAGCTAGAATATATACTGATTTGTAATAACCATTTTATAATAACTGAATTCTTGCATTACAACATCCATATTGTTATAATACTATTCTGCTACGCCAATGCCACCAAACTAAGGATACTAATAAATCTTTGCAATATCAATAATGCAAATAAATCCATTTCAACTCTGCAAGCGGAGCCAGGACAGAAGCAGACTATCTCCTCCATGTTTTCCCTCTCTCTCTCTCACTTCTTAAGGCTCGCTCGGAGGAAATTCACTGCCTGTTATGCGGGTTGCGGCTTAGGTGGTAAGTTTTTTTTGGAACTAGCTGTACATTATCGTATCAACTGTGCGGCTTCATATTTTCTACTTCTAGTCAATCGATCGTTAAAGACACATACACATGTTCATGGATTTTCATTGAAATGGACGAAAGTAGCCGCACATTCTCTACGGTGATAAATGAAGTAATTTTGAATTTTGAATATTTTGAAGAATCTCTTTTTGTGGAAACGCAGCCCAAGACCGGCGATAACAAAATGAAACTTCCAAGCATTTCGGTCTTTTACGGTCTTGGCTACAGCTCGTGCGAAGATTTATTCTAACTTAAGCTCTCCGTAGTTATAGATTTTGAAATCGATTAGAATGAAATTCGATAGTTCAATCTATAAGCAATAGTAACATTACGTTTAGAATCAACGGCATTTCTGCTACTCTATAATGTGATTCGAGTGTGGAGTTAATTGTACTAATGAAAAAAGAATTCGAAGATGCCATACTTAACATTCACTCAAATTGTGAATCGTCGTATCCCACGGTAGAAAGGAATTTACTTTATCGTGATAATGGTCGACAAGACTAGTCACAACGTGTTAAAGAAATAAATTTAATTTTGATCGGTTTCGGTTTTTTTCTAGAGAAACTTGAATATAAGTTAATCTTCGGACAACTTTAGACAAGTTTCATGTTGATAATATTAAATCAAGATTAATATGCATATTGTGGGTTTTATTACTTAGTCAGAGGTGAAATAGGAGGCACCTAAGATAAAAATCGATTCATAAGATCTTATTTATAATTAGCGGAGTGTCCGTATGTCTGACCGTCTGTCCGTCCGTCCCACCTTTTATTTTGGGAACTATTTGTCGTAGAGCCATGTGACAAACTGCATTGTATTTCTAATATGATGAAAGCCTCAAGATAACTATTTAAATCTTTATGAAGGCTCGGGTTCGAACCCAGGACTCCATAATATGTTTCCAATAGGAATTCACGTAAAGTTCTTTTTGCACCCTGCAGGCAACTTGTAACTTGTAACTTGTAACTTTGTAACTTTTACAGAATTAAATTGGAAATAATGGTTCTATGAAGACCTAAGTTATAATAATATAATGGTCCTATGAAGAAGGTCCTAGAAGACGACTCTCACACACGATAGTTCCCCCCTCATACACGACTCTCATTTTCGACTCTCATACACGACCCTTTTACACGACTCCTATACACGACTCTTATACACGACTCTCATACGAGTCTTATAGACGACTCTCACACACGATACTTCCCCCCTCATACACAACTCTCATTTTCGACTCTCATCCACGATGCTCATACACGACTGTTCTACACGACCCTATTACACGACTCCTATACACGACTCTTCCACACGACTCTCATCCACGACTCTCATACACGACTCATACAAAAGGATTTATTCAATAATGGCGAGTACTGAAGTCCGCACTAAAAAAAGGATTTTATAAGGGTTTTTATAAAGGTTTTTTGACCAGGTTTTTTCGATTCTAGCCCACTGTGCTGCGTGGTATTCAAGATAGTTCTACATTTTGTTCATACTTATGATAAAAGTATACTAAAATACTCTGAAAAAATCGGGTTTTTCATCTTTTATCTGTCGTATACGAACGAAATTTTACGCGCTGCGCCGGTTACGCCGCGCTGCCGCCGATTTAACATTCGGCGTTCACGCCGTTACGCCGCCGCCGCCGGCTTCATTTTCCCCCTACGCCGCCGCTGACCAAAATTAAGACGGCGCCCATGTCTAGGCATACACAAGAATGTACATACCTTTTTTCAATCTCAAAGTTTTTCTCCAAAGAGCTGAAAATATTCCATCTGTCCAATCATTTGTTGCTACATCAAGGCGACCAAACATCTGTGCAGCAGTTATGGCTTTGGGATTCATTCTCATCTCTCTGGAAATAATTACAAGATAAAATTCCAAATTCCAAGATTTTATGTCATATACAATTTTAATTAATAGTCATGCATCATTTCACTAACCTTTTTAAAAATGAAATTCTATCGTAATAAAATTTAATGAATCATATTCATGAGTAAATACTAGAGGAGATATTATAAGGAAAATTAAAATAAAATGTAGATATAAATATGAATTTGGAATGTTAATATCAATTAGAACCATGATTCATTTAATTTTCCTTACCTATGATTATCTCCACAAGATGTCAAAGCTCTCATTAGGGCATGAATGCATGTAGTCTTCCCAGCTCCAGATGGTCCTAGAATCATTATTCCATGCCGTACACGCTGTGTTTCATAAAGCTATAATAAAGGAAATTATTAAAATGAGGCATATAAATATAGAACATGATTCATGTTGGCTAAATACTTTACTTTGACTTTATTTAGTTTTGGATTCATTTCTAGGATATATTTTATGATAATTCTATTTATAATAATATATAAAAAATTATGTCAAGAATTAGAAACCACCCTATGTGTTGTAATTTGAAAATCCAATTTGAAGAACTTCTAACCTGTGAAAATGATAAAGTTGGAATATACCTAATCAGATAAAATAAAAACAGGATTGATGTATAATTATTTGTCCTAATAACTTTGCACGCTTTTAAAGTTTAAAATATTTAGGAAGTACTAACCAAATAGAAATGTTATTATTGTTAAGCAGCAGATACTGTAATAAAGAAATACTAGAGAAAGGAGAGAAGCATAATCAGCAACTGAAAAATTGCATCATTGTATATTTAGAGAAACTCTTAGAGAAATTTTCAGATCATTTTGAATTATAAGTTATTTTTGTGACAGTGATACTTTGTTAAAGTATTATTAATTTTGCGTGCTCAATCTCACCTGTATCAGTTTCAAAACCCATGCTGGATGATAAATAAGTCCCATTTCTTCTACTTCTTCTGCAATGGCAGATTCAAGTTCAGGGTAAGATGTCTTTTCAAGTGATTGATTAGGAAATAGATCAGATACAAGAGACATGAAAAGGGGCTCATCTTCATCTGAAATGGTAATTATGGTATGCATTTGAATGAAAACGTAATCTTGAAGCTAATGTTTTGCATATTGCATGAAATATCAACAATTTTCAATTGTATTCTGTGTTTTGGAAAAGCTCTATGAAGTTACCTATAAGCTTAGAAAGATTCATATCCCGAAGCACTCTCATAACAATTGTACTTTCTGAATCTTTTGAATTCACTCTTTTAGCTGCTCCTAATGTCCGTAGAACTGAGAGTATGTTCCGAAGACCAAAATCATAATGTACCTAGAGCAAGAAAGCCAGACATGAAATATTTTTATCTAAAAACTCTTAACAAGTTTTCATTGAAAATGAAAAAGGAAATATTTCATTGAAATTTATAAATCAAGAGCAAAATGTTATCAAGTAGCCTTTTCCTACTTGTTTGGTCAGTTGCTCTTCACAAAGTTTGTAAAGAGTGTAAAATTTTCTTGCCAATGTAATGTTTTCCAAAAACCCACAACTTGCTAATTTCACACGTATGATGATCTGCCTATCAGGAACCATCATTGCAACTGTTCGAAATTGTATCTTCAGATTTTCAGGTAATTCTTTACGACCTGCATAACCTGGGTTCTGAAAGGGAGAAAAATGACAAGAGAGCATCAAATATTCAAATTTAAGAGATTACCATGTTCATTCCTATAGCCATGCAATTTAGTTCATGTCAGGAGATAGATACCATGGTGATAAATATTCCAAATTCAGGACACAGATCTACTACATCACCATCTGTGAAGACAAATTTTTTCTTCTTTTCTTTTTTAGCAGCAAGAACAACAGCTACCTGTTGGGCTGCAACTGATAACACTGGTAATTCAATTCTGTTGAATTCATCAAAGCAACCCCATGATCCAGATTGCGCTAACCCTTGAAAAATATAAATGACAAAATTTGATATGTTATCATGGGATTTTTTACTTACCATTATTTTCAATTCAGTAATCAGAACTCAATGAACATTGAAAATAATGTTACCTTTGTAAATTCTTCCAAGACCTCGGTAATCCATTTGATCAGAGCAATTAAAGACAACGACATACTTTGCTAAAGTTTTACCCATATCTTTCACTGTTTCAGTCTTTCCTGTTCCTGCAGGACCACAAGGTGAACCACCCATACTCATTGCCAGAGCTTGAGCTAGAGTTATGTAGCATCTGGGTAGAGAAAAGCATATTTATGTTGTTTCTCCTTATTTAGGTTCGCAGAATAAAAAGGCTTTGAGGAAAATATTAATTAGGTGAAAAACATTTAAAAATTATCTTATAAGCATTGCAATTTGATAGGATGCCTGGATTTTGACATTATAAAAGTTGTTGATTAATGAATAGATTGATTATAGCAGTTACATTCTAGGTATAACACATTTTACTTGCCTATCAGTCAGCGGAGTGATGACCAATCTCTCTGTGCACCCAAGATATTCATTCTGATACGTGAAATTCACATCTGTAATGGATATCCAAGTCTTGTCTAAGTCTTCTTTGAAGTAGAACCGACATTGCTTCAACCATTCAAAATCATTTATTGAACGGACATTTAGACGACACTATCAATAAAGAGCAGCATTAGTATGACTTTAAAATCAATCAGAGAAGCTTTAACTTTGTGGAACTCCATCCTAGTAAATGGGTGGAAAATAACTTAGCAAGTATATATATGCTTATACTCACAAGTATATCAAAAATATCTCTCTGATGGACATGTATTGTAATCAATGTTTCAAATTTAGTTCTGTCGATTTTAGTAAGATCTCTAGTTGTTTGATCAATCAGGGTATTCAAAAGTTCTAAAAATTTGTTGTTTGTTTCTGACATAATTTTTTTGTCTTGTCGTGCTTGTAATAAGGCTGCCTCAGCATCCCTTGTCCATATCATTTGAATGCCTAGAATTCCAACCTATGAAACAAGCATCTATGTAATTATTCTAATGATAATATTCCATCAGAATTTTATCAAGTCATTACAATGAGATTTCTTCCTCTTGGTCCAATTTACATACCTGAGCTGGCATTTTATCTAAAAATGATAAAATGTTGAAATTAGCATCATTGATCAATGAAAATGCTTGTCTAATGATTGAGTGTAAAGACTGCTGAGATGTTTGCAACAGAGAAGTTAACCAGGTTTCAACACTTCCTTCAGCACGTACTGCTCTCTCTAACTGTAAGTATAAGCATTAGGAATGCTGACTCTCAGATTTTATAAACATTCAAAATAAAAATATTATTATAAAAAAATAATAAAAATACACTTTGAAAAAATAATGCTAAATCAGATCAGATTTTTACATGCTTTAGGATCTCACAACACTTACCATAATCACTTCACCCTCTGAAGACACAATTGCTAACATTTTATTGTATTCAGTTTCATGGAAACGCACATAACGTGTATTATCAAAAATTGACAGTAAATGATTTTGAATAGTATGTGAATCAGAGGCTTGTCCAAGAATCTCCAATAGAGCAGGATCAGAGACAAAAAAGAAGCGTGGGAACATCATCCTTTTCTTCTCAAGATATCTAATTGTAAAATCAACAAAAGTATTTGTTAAATTCATTCCTGCAAGCTATTCATTCAAAAACTTATGCTACAAAATTTTTGGAATCAAACTTCAAAATGGAAGAGTGTGCTTTTTCAAACATTTGGAAAAGTGTTTGAAAAAGCACACACTTAATGAGTATATCACTGAAAGATAATATCAAAATATGGAAATAATAGAGTATCTAGGGCTTCTGGATAGCCAAGAGGGTAGGGTGTTTGACTTTTGCAAAAGTGGTCCCAGGTTTGATTCCTGGTAGGAGCCCTCTTGTGGAATGATCACAGCTGTTGAAGCACTTTTCAAATTACTGATGTTATAATTCTATTGTATACCAATTACTGCTTAAGTAAAGACTATGGAAAATGTAATGAATTTGGATTATTTGTATTTACAGAAAATCAAAATAATTGTTATAATTTTCTTACCCACTAAGTGATTTCTGACATAATTCTAGTTGCTCTTGCAGATGAGGCAAGAGCTGTTTGAGCAAATCATCTCCTACACAGCAGGCCACAACTCCAGGAGTTTCATGAGCACGTTGCATTATTTTTTGCCACGATTTGTCTATTTTGCTGAATCTGAGAAATTATAGTAAAGCTTGTAATTATAGCTGCATCATATATTTCAAAATTTCAGTCCTTACATTCAATACATCATATCACACTATGAAATACATTGCTACATCACATCATTATAAACCTATTTTATGTAATTTGATTATAAATCCTTCGAAATAGTAAAAGGATTTTTATTATTGAAAAAATTGGCAAATACTGAAATTCCCCACATAGAAACTGTAAGAAACATAGTATAGATAATTTTCAATATACATAAACTTTAAAAAGAGAAATATCATAGGGAACTAACCTTTTTGCTTCCTTAGGAAGTTGTTTAGCTATATCACCACCCACAAAAACTGCCTCTAAGTATACCCACATATTTTGTACTAGTAGCCATCTCTCAAGTATTTCATTGGTGTTAGAAAGATCAGAGACCCAATGCTGAATTTGCTTGCGAAATGGAGCATTATATCTGAGGAAAATATTACAAAAGTCAGATTTGAATCATCTTGAGCATATTTTTTTAGCTATTTTGAACTATTCTAAATTATATTCATATCTGGGATGACTAAATACCATTGATGCAAAAATATTTAAGCAAATAGTCCTCTGGTCACTGCATATTTTGTAAACAAAATTTTTCCTTTAAGAATGACATTTGAACTCTTACACTTTTTAATTGCAAAAATTGGGAAGTAAATTTATAAAATCAGGTATAATTTAGAAAGTTTCTAATATATTTCTAAGATTCTCTCAGAAAAAAATTTATTCCATGAGTATCATGCAAGAAATAATCATCCAAACCTCATTTATTTAGCATTTCCTCAGCCTCATGAACAAAAAATTCACTGACCGATTGGAGAGTAAGGATCCAAGAACCATTAAGCTGTCTTCCAGTTGCCCTATTGTTTCTGCTGTAGTGTCTCCTCGAAGAAGCAGTTCCCCTCTGTTATTAAAGGTCATGAAAGTGAGCTCATGAACTGACCATTCATTGGTAACTTGTCTAAGTTTGGCTTCAATATCCTTTTCTTTCATAGCAGAAATACAAATATCCTGCATGAAAAGTTGCATATAATATATAATATAATTGTATCATGAAAACAGATTTTATTATAATGAGAGTTGACTTTGATCCAGTAATGAAATGTCTAACCTCAATATCTTCTTTGCATCTAAGCAATGGTGCCTCTAAAATGTGTTTTAAACAAAATCCTTCAGCTTCTAACTCAAAGGTATGCTGAGTGATCTCCATTATCCTCTGCCAGTGCCTTGGTTTCATTGCTTTGTTGGCCATTAATTCCAAAAGAGGACACATATCATTGAAATCATCTATAGTTCGTTTCAGAGCATGGAAAGCAGGCCATTCCTTTAACCCTTTAGGCAATTTTCTGCATCTAAAGAGCAATTGAGAGCATCAGCAAGCAGAACAAGTTAAATTTATCTTTTCATGTTAATAAGTAAAAACTAATTATTAAAAGTACTAAACAACTCAATCTGATTGAAGAAGAGGTGATTTACATGAGTCAGAAATTCAAAGATTGTTATGGACACAAAATTAGTTTTTTAATAAAGACTTAACATAGCCTACTATGAGCATATCATATGAATGTTTTTACTATTGAAATAATGAACAAGGAAAATCTCATTATACTTTCATATTCTAAATTTTTTTTGGTGCAAGATAACAGAGAAGGTTGTATATTTTTATTCAGTCATGCAACCATCATTAAATATTTCCTAATACAATGTTATTATTATATTTTTGTACATAATTTATAAATTATTACCTGTTTTGGAATTCCATGAGCTCATTATTAATCTCTTCAATGTTGACATCTCCCCAAGGGATATCATAATAACTACTGACTCGATCTATAACATCATTGTAAAGTTTGTAAAGCTTTTGGAGTAAGTTCAATTCTTTCCTGATTTGAGCAAGCTCAGGGTATTCAGTGATTGGTAGGCCAAATAATTCTTCACCACTTTGATATGTTTGTAGCTTCCGCCACATCCCATCAAAACGATTCTATAAAACATTAGAATAAATGAAAGGGGACAAATTTAGTAAAATTCTACTGAAATCTGTTATATAATATTACATATATCCAAAATTTAGCAATTCTTTTACAAATACCTGAAATATGATGAGCCGGTCTGATGCCTCCCTCGGAGATAATCCTGCCATCATAGGTCCAGAAGTACGATATTCATGGCAATAGTCAATGCTGTCACGCCTGAATTTTTGCAAATTTTTTCTCAATTCATCTTCTAGGTGTGGTTGCATGTTCAGCAACAAGACATGGGTATCTAAAGCTCGAACTTGCAAGCGTTGCCAAGTGTAACGAAGATTATCCACCTGTTCTAAATCCTCTCTATCCACTGGTACTTCATATCGTGTGACTACATTAAATGCTTCCTGATCATTGTCAGGAAGAGACATAATAAATGAATCAGAAATATGATGGGGGAGAATTATCACTGTTTAATTCTCACATATTTCAACTGTATGACTTAATCTGTTTGAGGGAAATAAGATACATTTCTAGGAAAAATTACCTCAATTGGATCAATCTTTATCTCCATGTCCACTTCTTGGTCCCTTATTTTTTTTAGAGTTTCCATAACTAGACGTACATCATCTAAGTCTCTAACAGGTCGATCTAATTTGCGGTCCATCTCACTCATTACTGCATAAGCATGATCCATTTCTCTTTTGTATCTCTTCCTCAGAGCCTGGCCAATTCGATAAGTACAAGAACGTATTTCTGTCAGCAGTCCAAACTTCAGCTTCTCTGATGGCATTTAAAAAAATGATTAATTTTGTAGATTCAGCTTTGAAATCATTTTTGATAACAGTCAACATTTCATTCTCATTCTTTATTTTGAGGAGAAATGTTTAGTAAGTATTTTAATGCCATTTACATAAAGATTTACTATAGAGGTAAAATTTAAACTGGAGGTTTATGTAAGTCTAGATTTAATGAAAAATTTCTAATTAATATGCAGGAAATGAGTAATGAAGATTTTGAGAATATCAAATAAGAAAGGTTTTCGAAGATTCCTTTATTTGTATTTAAAAATACTCACCAGTTGAAATAGCAATACATGTCCCAATTCTGTGAATGTCTGACTCAGTTGATAACTGAGATTCTAGTTCTCCATGTCGACGAAGCGAAGATTCATAATCAAGAAGTGTAAGGCCTTGAGGCTGATTATGAGTCTGGCCTAAGCTAGCTTTTGTTCCATCTCCTGTGCTCCATAAGAAATGATATGGCTTCCAATGATCCATAAATTTTTGAAGCTCCTTTGGTGAGAGTAAATTCATTCATTATTATAAGAAAATATCCACATTTGACAAATCTCTCAACTGACAGCCTTCAGTTATAGTACTAATTTAGTAATTGTATTCACTCTCATGACTTTTAAAATCCGCTTTCTAAGAATAAACAAAAATTTTCTTGAAAGTTTTACTCTTTAAAGAAAGTTTAAGTTGAGTAAATATGAAAGTCATTGAACACATTTTATTGAGGAGATTTCTCTTTTATTACTTGAGATTTTGAAGTATTAGAAAATATGACCAAAAAAATTGAGATTTTTGATAAAGCAGGGCTACATATAAAAGGAAATGCATTTTACATAAAAGTCACAGAGGTATACCATATAAATTACAATATTACAATATAGATTATTTCCAGTTGGAATTTATACCTCATTACCTCAATAAGCAAAGTAATTGTATGGGACTCTTAAAATTACCATTTATGGATTCTCTCTTGAGAACCAAGGTAAGAAGAATTAATAAAGTTAAATCGTATTTTTATTTCATTAAATAAATTTAATTACAGAAAAATGAAATAAAAAGAGACTTATAAACTTTTATGTTTAAACAAGCAATAATTGAAAATGACAATTTTAACTGGTCTTTCTGGGACAGCACTTTTGTTATATCCAGTCTTAATGTAACATGGGGACCGCCATGGGCAACAATAAGTTTATTCAAGCTACTACATAAGCCTAAATTGTAATTGATAGCTCCTTAGTATCAGGGGCACATTATTAAAATTATTGTTACTTATGAATTTGATTAATATTATGTACTTAAATGTATGTCAATTTTATACTAAAGGTATTCATATGATGAGCTTTTGGATTGATACTATAACTTATCAAGATTAAAATCATTCCCTTTCTTATTCTATAATATATTACCATATTTGACAGTATATAAGATGCAGCCTCATTTCATGGCACACAGAAGAAAAAATTAAAAATCCATGCTAAAGTGCTGTTTTGTTATAATCAGTTTTGATCAAATATGATCATGTTCATTCCATTTCTAGCTTGCATCTTATTCGACATCACAGGTAAAAGCAAAATGATATTCATATCCCATGATAGCAATTAACTTATGGCTCACGATCACAACTACAACATTCTTCAATTGAATATATATATATATATATCTGGAACTGGACACCAGAAGATGTGAAGAGACCACTAAGGACCGATGGAACAGAGACATCATTAAGTGCTTGACAGAGCAAAGTGGTGACATGGCAAAGAGAATCTCAGAATAGAGATTGGAAAGCACTTGGGGAGGCCTACATCCGTCATTGGATTAAAAATGGCTGATGATGATATATATATATATATTCAATTCCTGGTAACTCATCCCACCCCTAAATTCGTCTAACAATATCTGTCTTTGTCTTTCCCTCTGTCTTTTCCGTAGCATTCTTCCCTCGATCACTTTCTTCAATAATCCCTCTCCTCTCAATATTTGACCCACCCATTTCTTTTGTCTATTTTTATTTACTTAGGTCATTGAATTACTTTAATCACTCTTTTCTCCCCAACCATCTTTATAAACTCCTCGTTCGTTTTTCTATCGACCCAACTTACTTTCTCCATTCTACGCCATACCCACATCTCAGAAACCTCATATCTTTTGACATCCTCTTTTCTTAACATCTACGTTTCACACCTGTACAACATTACACTTCACACCAAGGATTTTACCAATCTCTTCCTGATTCCTTCATCAAGTCCCTTTGTCATCAGTTCCCTTCGCTTTATGAATGCTTCTTTCGCTAATGCTATCCTCTTTTTAATTTTTGTCAAATATCTTCCATCATTAGAAATAAGGCTGCCCAAGAATGGAAATTGATCTATTTGTTCTAGTTTTTCCCCATCCAACCTTATCGTTAACTTAACTTTCCTCTCCTCGGGAAAACTTCATAATTTTAGTTTTTCTTACATTTATTTTCATCCCAAACTCCTTTGCTTTATTGTTTAGTGCATTTACTAGGATTTGCAAACCCCTTTCAGAATGGCACACAATATTATATGTAAGTAAATATGATGGAGTCAAAATAGATAGCACCATAGAGTAAAATATACTTACTCCATAGTATTAACTATATGTGGTAAAAATGGCATTTAGTATTAAAAATCAATTTGTGGAGGGTGATTTTTGAGTGAGTGATACTTTTGGAAAAAAGGGCACCTTATATACCATAAAATATGATAGTTTTAACTCTTTTTAAACAGAAAACTAATTATAAGTCAAAATATATTTTCGATCTTTCTACCTTTACCACAATACAGATCAAAGAACTAGAGAGATATAGAGAAGAGAATACTCAAATACTTGGAATGCTTAATTATTGTTTCAAAAAATTATGAAATTCATCTACTAATATTTTGAATCCAGATTTTTGGTGATATTTGTAATAAGAAACATTTCCTTGATAAAAGGAGAAAACTTTAGAAAATTCAAAAAAGTGTTATAACAATAGGAACAGGTATTTTGAGAATTATATTAAACTTGAAGTTAAAAATGGTTTGTTGCAAGAAACAAGAATATATTGAAATTTACTATATACATTCAAATCTAGGTAATGATTATATAGAAATGAGAGTAATTCAAATAAAAAATTGGTGAAAATGACCATAGGTAACTTTGGAAAGAAAAAGTTTTCAAAATTAAACTTTGATTACAAAAATTAAAAATAAATAATCATTCTAGATCACATATGGAAGAACTATTATCATAGGTGAACTGTTTTTTTGGTATATCTTATTTCACTCCTTATTTCCATTTCTCCAAACAAACAAAAATAAATTTTGATTAGACTTCTTGAAATAAATCAGTATGATACTCAAGTGTAGTCTTGTGATTTCATATGTAGCCATATGATTTGAAATAATTTTATATAAAATGATCTCCTAGCTCTAAGACAGATTCTTAGATAACAAGTACATAATAATGAGATTTACTTACTGGACGAATTTCATTCATGCAAGTTGATAGTAAAGAGAGAGTTTTGAGAACTTCTTTATTTTCCATAACATGAGCATGAAAATTCTTCTGCTGAACTGGGAAAACTGGTCTGTCTTCAGAGGCTGCCCGGTATAGACGACGCCGTCGACGCTTCTTTGCATCCTCGGTAGTACGCCCTCCATTACCTCCAGTCTGTCCTGAACCCCCCTGGGGGTCAATTTTTGAAACTACTAGGTCAGCCATTTTGATGGCCTGCCGCCTTAGTGCAAGCCTCTTCCAGCCAACACCCTATGCTTGCCCAAGATGAATGTAAGAATTTGGATGCAGAAAGAATTTGGGGTTTGGGGAAAGGTCCAAGAAGAAGAATTTCAGAGGTATAAGAAGTTTAAAGCCAAAAATGCAAAAATACTTATGGTACTGCATACAAGGGGATGCATTGAACAAATAGTATATAATAAGAATAATAAGATAGCAAGAAATACAACACTCACAAAAAATTATAGAGAACTAGTAGAAAAAGTTGAAATGTAGGACAACAGAGAAAGAATTTCATCAAAAAAATAATGCAAGTTTTTGTTAGCAATGCAGCCTTTTCTGTAAAAGTGGCTCAATTTTGTAAATTTTCTGGATGAATTTAGTTAGAAGCAGTGTTGTTAAAAGTTTTTCGACAGCTGAGGTCATTTCGCGTGTGGACTCCTAGTGGGAATCAAACTTAGTACTGCTTTCATCAAAGTCAAATGCGCTGCCCACATCTAGGAACCCCATGGATTTAGTTAAAACGTTTTAACTTTTATCTCATGATTTCAAATTGGGTTGAATATAATTTGAAGAAAAAATTGCTGGAATTTATTATAATAGGAAAGACTTCTTTCTGTGTTGTATTATAACTAGCTGGGTGCAAGAAAGGATGTATGTCCTTTGGAATGATATAGTTGTAAAATATCATTCTATTACTATTAAAAAACGCCATTAATTCTCCTGAAATTTCAAAATATTTTATTTAATGAAAGAGTTCTCTTAATAAATATATGTTATAGAACTTAATGAATGATTATTGTAATTTAGTACAAAATATATTGCTGAATAACCATACACTAAATTATGATATTTTTTATATTAAGTGAATAATCCTTTTTAAATACATATTTACAAATTGAAAGTTACTTTTTCTAGGTTGGGTAACATAATTAAGGTTTTTAGATATTCAACTACCTCAGTTAGATGACCTATCTTCTTCCACTAAAGGAGAGGAAATGAAATTGGCTATAGTATATTAATACAGAATTCAACATGTATTAGGAAGTATATGTTAGATATGAAGGAATAAATCTGTCATTAGAAATCTAAATATGAAAGATAAAATTATTATTAAATTAAATGAATTAGTCATATATAAATTTCTTAAGAAATTTGGACTTAAAGTTAGAGATTGAGCAGCATCGCATTTAATTAAGATTATCTGGAATCTCATTATTTTAACCAAAGTATTGTATTAGAAAATTTATTATTTAAATTTAGTTTATTGTTTAAATTAAGTTTATTATTTAAGTTAGACTTTTTAATAAAGTTTATTTCATGTTTAATTTGGATCGAATTTAGTTTCACAGATACTATGTTTTGCATGTTCTGTTTGTGAAATAAGCAGTCTATGTTCGTGATTTGAAAAATTATGTTACATATTGGTGGATTTCTCCACTTGTATATTATATTTCAATGCTTTAGTTTTGAAGATAGAAACCAAACTTTAATTTAGGGGTAAATACATATGTTTAAAATGTTAAGGAATACATAAGTGAAGGTGATTTTTCAAACTATGGAAGTGAATGATAAAAAGAGAATGAAGAGTTTCATGCTTCTCATTAGCTGAAATTTTTTAGTTAAACTAAAAGTATAAAACATTTCCCTACTCATTAAATAATGCTACTATAAAGCATTCAAGAGAATGAAACATAACTTCTTCTGAGCTTTAAACTGCTCTACTGCAAATTCATTCCTGGCCCATTGTAAAATTTCTTTAAAAAAAATTAAAATAATTATGCGGAGAAATTTTTATCATGCACAAATAATATAACTGGATGTTAACATAAAAGAAGTTTATTTTAGATTATGAAAAATATAGCAAAACTGAAATGATATAACCAGCTGTAATATCAGCATTTTTATGATGAACAAAATTCCATGCATCTGTTGATAAGGATCTGCTAGAAACTATGAAGACAACAAATTGACATGCTTAAAAACAGGAGAACATCAATTACAGATGCTACAAGATCAGGGTTTTCTTGGAGAAGAACATCCCAGGCAAGCAAAGGATATTTTAATACTTATTTTTATAACTAACCTTTGAGTTTCAGTTCTTTAGAGAATTTTCCTTTTTAAAGCATTGAAAGAAACTAAAAATATTTCATATTAATCTTGTTTGTATTTACAACAAGCATACAAAAGAAGCAGTAATGGTGATATGGCTTTTTTTATCTTTATTTACAACATATATTTATGAGTGAAAAGACTATTCTAGATACTGTCAGCCATTAGGTTTCAACACTGTGAAAAGTGAACCTTAAGTCTTATCTTCTTTTAAGTATAGATTATTTATAATAGTTAACACACATTTTTAACAATTTTAACCTCACTTGTTTATCCAAACAGTTTTAATTTTCATTAAATACCTGTTGAGCTTTACCACCTGTCCATTGAGATACTCCTCTAGAAACTCCTGCAATACATTTTCCCACTGTAATTAAAGATTCCTGTACCTCTTCAAGATTTGGTCGAACAACAACATTAGGTATCATCAAGGATCCATGAAGAAGGAAAACTGGACTGAAGGGTCCATTTACACTTGTAGAACCTTCAAAAGAAATTTAACTTATCATACATATTGATTGAAATAGGTGATTAATATCCTACCTTCTAATATTCTCTACCTTGCATAATATTAAAATTGAATATTTTCATGGAGGATAAAGTTAATTAAAAATGAGAATATTTCATTCACCAGAATCACTCAGGGATGATGATATCACTGTAAATCTTCTACGAACTGCATCCAATGATTGTCTTGTGGCACGAGTGAGAACGTCTACAACTTTTCGTGAGTAATAACGCCTCATCTCTGACACAGCATTTCTTACCATTTGCTGCATACCCTAGATAAGAAAATCAATCATATCTTATGAGTTTCATACCTAATTAAGGAATTATTTGGGGACTTAGAAAATAATTTGATTTGTATTAAAATTGATAAGAGACTGTTTATTTAATATGTTTGTGAGTCTGTACATGTATACTTTAATTCTGTGTTTAAAATGATTTTTCTTAATATATAACTTCTAATATTTTGATTTCTCACATCTAGTTAACATTAGAAAGTAAATAACAGCCACATAAATTCTCAAAATGTATGAAACACCATCTTGTTTGCTGAATTATAACATTTGGAGAATATGCAATTATTGGTTAAAAAGAGATTTTTTAAAATTTATTTTAGGTTAAAAACAAAAAAATGTAAAAGCTCATTTTTGAAATTATTTTAGCTATGAATAGCATCAATGTTCTAAATAAATTTATGAAGACATATATAACCCTTCCCACATGTATATCCTAATTTCATGATTAACAATGATCTCTAGATCATCTGATATTTTCATCTTGGTATAAGTTTGTAATGTGTCAAGAACAGTTTATAATAGAATAATTAGATGATTCTTTGATGATTATGAGGGACTTGGAAAATAAATACAATTATTTGTACTTCATCTTTAGGTTACCTTGGAGAGTCCAATCCCTCCTGCTTGCTGTAACAAGGTGTGAGGCTCATCAAAGCAGGCCCAAACAGCAGTCCAATCTTGCTGCTGCTCTCCTCCCTCTCCTTGACTTGCTTGTTTCTTACTCTTAGCTTCTGAATCTGCTGCTGAGTTAGCTCCTGCAACATTGCTATCAGCTGCCATGCTACCACTTCCTGCATTCTCACCACCAGTTTCCACTTCTTCACTTGCTCCTAACATAGAACATAGAAAACTGAAGTTTAACCCACTGAGAACTTCATAGAACAGAAGAGTTTAAGTAACAGAGATATTTAAAATGTTGGCACTTAATACCAGTTTATATATAGCAGACCTAGAACTCAAAATGAAGTTTTAAATTCATTTTTATCACCTGTCAAAAAATCAAAAATATCTTGATCAGAATTTCCTTTGAAAGCCAAGGCTGCTCGTCTCACAAGCTCCAATATCTCTTCAACAGCTTCTTCAACCATTAAACTTTTGCGATTTAATTCCTGTAGAATTATCAATTCATCTTTAGTTAGTAATTGGAATTATTTAAATAAGTATACAAATTACTTAATCTATTTAATATTACCAAAGCAGCTTGAATACAATTTGCTTCAGTGCGTTCCACAAATTCCTCCACAGAGCAAGGTTCATCTTCTGGAAGAATATGAAGTGTAACCTTTTGCATACTTGAAAGGACTTGCAGAATTCTATTGGTGTATACATCATGTACTCTGAAATTAATTTTTATCATAAAGAAAATTTCAAGTCCTTCCCATTTTTAAAGTGATACAAATAGCAAAGAAGTAAAATGTACCTTGTAACTAAGACATCAAATTGCTTAACTGCCTCAAGAGTTGTTGTGTAGAAAGATTTCCAACCAGAGTCTGTCCATTTTATGGTATTTAGTCCTGGTGTTAATAGAGCTGTTAAACGTACCAGCTGTGGCAGAAAGAGAGGACGGACCTCTAACTTAACTCTACTGACTGTAGCTAGGAATTGATTCAGTAGCAGCTAGAAAGTAAAAAGGAAGACAATTTAGATCAAAAATTAATTACGAATTATTTCAGTTTTATGTTATTTGATTGGCACTGAAGTATGCACTCATTCTTTAATTATAAGATTGTACATAAAATTCAAATGGAATACATTAATAGTGACAATATATCTGTTACAGTATTTTAAATAGTTTCTCCATGAAATACAGATATGTATTTCTACAATTTGCAAGCTGAGTAGTAAACCAATAGAATGAATTCAACAATGCAGCTTTTACTATTTTGAGATAATGATTTGTGAAATTTTCCACTGATTTATTTTTCAAGTAATAAATTTCTTCATTGTTTCATATTAATTCATTATTGGACTTCAACCAGGGACCTTGGTGTTAGAAAGCTAGAATCCTAACCATTCCACCACTGAGGTTGTTATAATATTATTGCTAATAAATAGCATGTCTAACAAAGAGAAGTCACTTCATTTTTATCTTTTGATATATTGCTAAATATTGTATAAAAAATTGATCATCCTTTGATCACATGTTCCAATGAATTCCAAATATGATTTCTAGGTGAGGAGTTTAAATAGATCATTTTACCTTAGGTAACAGTGATAATTTAAGAAGGTAATTCAATTATCAACTTACTTGCATGGAGTCATTGACTGTTGTAAAATAATCTTGCTTTGATAAAAGAGTTAGGGTAACTATGGGTATAGGAATAGACATTTTTGCTAAGCATCCAGCTTCACGAATCAGGAGCCTGATTCGTTGGTCCAAGTTAACCTTCAATCTTCCAGTTTCTGGGCAGAGGCAGAGAATATTTTGGCTCAGGCAATCATCAACTACCCAAACCTTCATGGAGGCAAAAAACAGTAGTAAATAAAGGTCATTCAGTAATGCATAAAATACATTATGTTTTTGAGCCTTGTATGTAATGACTGCTATATAAAATGGCAATGGGGGCCATGAGAATTCTGTGTCTCAGAATGCATCTTAAACGAGTTTTACTGTTCTAGTAGTTCGATAAAACCAAATTGAATAGAATTAGCAATAAATATCAAACAAAATATTCTGATAATAAAATATAAATAATTAATTGAATTGATGTTTAATTCAACAACCTTTAAAGTATTTACTTTATTATATGGGCAGAACTTACATTGTGATTCATCCAAATATTGGTTATTTCACTTTCATAGCTGTTCAATGTGACACATACAGCTGAATGTTTTCTAAGAAGGTCAGATGTTGCTGGTAATATTCGAAGAACAGGATGAGATGATATACTCTCTACCATATCCTCCAAGTGACTTTTCAGGGACCTAACCCATTTTATTCTCCCTAAAAATAGGAAAAAAATCTGATAGCTCTCATGGAGAGTCTAACATTGAAAGGATTTGACATAAAAATACTCAAAATTAAGAATAAGATTAAGAGGTAAAGGTGAAAATGCTTCAGAGAAAACTCTTATAATATACTTTTACTGAGAGAATAGGAAAATTTAGGGAAAATAGAAATACCTGCGATTGGAGGAAAATATCTTGGTAAGGGAGGGTCATCCCTTTGTCTACGAAACATCTTAAGGATACGATCAACTTCTTTTTCACAGTACTTTAAGACTCTGTCATACTTTTCATCCATCCTGGACAAAGGTATCTTTTCACTTACCTGAAAAGAGTAAGATTTTATTATAAAATATATAAACCATCAAACCTTGATTACAGTACTCATTATACAGTGAAACCTGTCTTATAGGGAAAAAATAATGTTAATCAAACATATTCCAACTACGTGTTAAACGGAAACTATCTAACGCGAAAACGGAAAGGATATCCGCATGAAAATTAACGCGTGAAACTTTGCTAAGCGGAATACCGAGCAGCGTTCAAATGAATGAATGCGTAAATTCAAAATAGCGACAGGAGCATAAAATCGTAAAAGGGAATATTAACGAGTTTTAAAAGTTGGTAGATTCTAGTATACGTAAAAGTAAGTTAGATTTTGGGTAACATTTTTTAAGTGCTTAGGTCAATTCGCGCACATGGGCCTCCACCGGGAAGGGAACTCAGCATCGCTTTCATGAAAGTTGAACGCGTTGCCCACTTGGCTATCCGTGAGACTATATAATTTAAATGTTTTTAAATATATTTTGAACGAGCAATTGAGTATGTAGAGAATTGCATAACACAGGAAAATAAGGTGAAACAATAAAAAATATAGGGATATGTTCAAATTTTGTAATTAAATTGCCATGTTACGTATACAGAATAAAAAATTCGTTTACCTTATAGGTGAATTTGGCTTTTCTTCGAACCACTACCGCATAACAAACGTCAGCCAAGGATCTCACAGATCTACCTGGATGAAACAGACGTGCGGGGCAATGAAGCCTAAGTATTACCCTGTATCATGCTGAAAACTGTCTTATCTGGCTAAAATTTGGGTCCCAATGGATTCCACTAAAGACAAGTTTCACTGTATAAATATGCGAAGGATTTCATTGATACCTTTTCAAATCTTAAGAGAAAACGAATCCCTTGAGGAGTTTCCCAGACATTAGCAAAATTAGCTTCAATGAGCTCACTAATACTTTCTTTTAACTGATCTGTTTGTTTCAAAAATTCTTTCAAATCTGCATCAAACTCCTTGTTACGATGGTCCAAGTAGTCATAAGTCTTAGTAGTTACCCCAGCTTTAGCATCATCAAAAGTTTTCATTGCTTCCTCTAAGGCTGAAAAATTAAGTGAAATTCTTTTGTAAGATGAGCTGTTCAAATTAATACCTAGCCAAATTCATTGAAATCCATGCATTACAACTCCATTTTAATTTTGTAAAAATGCATTTTTCAACTTCCCATTTTTACAAAATTAAATTGATTGTGAATATAAGAAATAAAATTATTGTTGGATATTTTCGAAAAAGTGAATAATTTCATAGTATTTACCTTCACCCAAGAGAAGACCTGGAAATAATTGGATTGAAGGTCAATTTGAATTTGAATTAATGTGGAAATTTCAACATGGAAATACACAAAAATTCATAGTCCGATGGTATCAAGATAATTGCCAAATACGTATCTAACAAGGAGAGGTTTCTAGGAGGGATCGCGATTTTGAGAAGAGATGTTTAGCGTAACAGAGAATTGAACAAAAAGAACCGTTTTCGGGTACTTTCGGTTTCCCTCTACGGGTACGTGAGATATGATTGTATGAATATACCTTCAAAAGTAGTATGTTAGATGCCTGCTGCTAAGATTATCAGCGACTAATCAGTGGCAGCGATGACGTCGCGGGAACTCGTTCACTTAAGCTGCTCGGGTTACGTAGCGAACGCGGCCTACCAACGTATTATTTTTATCTTTGTTTAAGATATTCTCATTAATATACAGTGATACCTCGAGATACGAGTTTAATTCGTTCCGTAACCTTGCTCGTATGTCAAATTCCTTGTATCTCAAAGCAATTTTCCCCCTTGAAATTAATTGAAATGCCATTAATTCGTTCCAGGCCCCAAAATGCCACCCCTGTTGTTCTTGTTACGTGTTTTTGAATAGGAAAAATGTATTTATAAATGACAAATATTTTATAAAAACGTAATAAAATATAACGTAAAGAAATAAACTGGCTTTATAAAGTGTGTTTGTATTTTGTTCACTAAAATGCAACTTACACAACTTAAATGCTGCTTTATGCTTAATTTTAGTTACTGCTTTTTTCTTCACTGGTCTTTGCCTTTTTTCGCCGGATTAAAAAAAGAAAAAACATGTCCAAGGAGGTTTGTTCATTCTTCCCTTTCAGAATGTTGCGATAAGTTAGGCGATTAATCTTCTCCTCTGTCGTTATGTAAGTCCTATTCGGCATCTTATTCCAGAAAAGCTCCGTATCGTCACAGTTGAAGACTTGCTGGGGGATGTGTCCTTTGGCTTCTATCGGTTCGGAAAAAGTTTTGAGATAATTCTCAGCTGCCTTCAGCTCCGAACTTTCAGCCTCACCATGCCTGACAACGGAGTAAATGCCGGTCCTTTTCCTAAAGTTGTCAAATTAACCTCGATTGGCTTTAAACGAGTCTTACGATGCCTCGTCCGTGGAAGTGCGCGGGGTCTGATTCAGCAAATCACCGTAAATTGCTCGTGCTTTAGCACATATGATGCCCTGTGTTAAAATATCGCCTTTAAGCTGCTTCTCCGTAACTCAAACAATCAGCAGTTTCTCCATCTTTTCATGGAGAGAGCTCCGGAGCTTAGAAATTATTGTAACGCCCTTAGCTGGCGTTATACCCTATATTGATTCCTTCTGATTAAGCACAGTACATATCGTTCAAGTACAACGCCCGTACTACCTCGCCAAGTAAGCTACTCGCACATCTCGCTCATTTTTTCTATGATTTCACGCTTTAATTCAATAGACGTCATCTTCTTTTGAGCATTGACCATTCCACTCACTTTCTTCGGACACAAGGTTATAAAAAGAAATGTGATAAAGTATTTAATTGCCCAAAAAGCACAAAGCCCTAGAAAAACTTATCAAAGATGCTTCGACAGCGAGGTAAACAAGTATACTGGGGGGATGCGTGGGATAATGCGAGACGCACGAGGCACAGTAAACTGTTGGGTCGTGTGTAGCCGGCCGTTCCTCGTATCTCAAATTTTGCTCGTATTTCAAAGCAAAACTTCGCTCGCTCGACGGCTCGTATCTCAAAAAACTCGTATGTTAGGGCACTCGTATCTCGAGGTACCACTGTATTTGCCTTTTACAGATTTACGATTTACAAATGCACCGCATACCAATCGGAGTTTTATCAGCTTACGCTGGAATACAATCGCAGATCAATCAAAGTTCACATTCGAAGCTGGCTAAATAACATCGGTGTATTGAGGTATCATGTGTCGGAGTTTACCACCCCTGCCATACCCCACACGGCGGCTCGCGGGGTATTAATGTATCTATCATTTTATCTGTCATTATCTGGCGGCGCATCAGTAGTCTACTAACTAGCCTTTTTGTTGAATTATAACCTACTTCATTTAATATTGTGGTATCTAATCTGCTACTTTTGAAGATACACACAATCATATCTTTCTAACTAGTAGAGAGCTACTACGACAAAAACATTAAAATTTTATATTCAACTCTCTAGTGTGCTAAACTGACTTCGTCTCAAATTCGCGATTTTACCTCAGAATCTCTCCTTATAAGACAAGGATCATATAATATTAATCATAATTTTCAGATTTCATTTCTACTATACTTTTTGCAACGAATAAAAAATCCTTAAAAGTTGTAAAACTTACCTTCCATCCTCCTTTCAAACAGAGAGTTGTAATCATCGATCAAATCAAATAATGCGATTATTTTATTTAGTCTGTCACAAAAAGAATCGAACTTTCCGAAAACATAATTCTCAGAGAAACCAAATGGGGTGCGGCCAGGTAGAAAGTCCTGTTCCTTGACAGTTAAATAAGTCTCTCTGTACATGCGGTTAAGTTGTACACAGTTCTTCAACCGCTCTCGCACCTCCTCTCTTCCTTGGGTCCAAATGGTTTCTTTACCTCTACATGTTATGTAATTTTTGCAGGTTTCTATCATTTGATTTGTTATCTGCAATTAAATTGAATGTAGATCATTTATAACCATTCTAGGATTAAACTCATCGGTTGTCTTTTATTGTCCTTTATATATTTACAAAATTTTTAAAAACTTCAAATTCAATGATTTGGAGTGAAAGCAGATTTCTTAACTCATCGGTTATTTTTTATGTGATTCTACGAAGTTTGGCCAACGATGATAGATTTTTCGGTTAAATCTGTTTTACAATGTAAAAGTATTTCCATCGGCCTTGTATAAGTCAGCAAGTTTTACAGCGGAACCAATCATTTCACTTTCTTACGTATAGTAACGTTATAACTTACGAATTCAGATTTATATCGAAATTTTGAATGATTTACAAGACGAGAACTTCGGAAAACTCGATTTCGTTAAATTATAAAATAGCTTTCACTTTTCGCCCAAACACAACTAAAATCCCTAAGTACAACAGTTTACTACTACATACTAAATAATACATAGAACTAAAGTATTTTTAAAAGTCCAACAGTTGTATAAAGGAAATTAACATTTGTCACAGAGAAAAATTTTATAACCAATTAGTTCTAAAACTAATCAAATCCAGAAAAATTACTTTCATCGGCAATCTTTGTTTTGCATTATGAATACATATTTATTGAAGGAAAATTACAATTTGAGCAATTAAATGGTATCCACTTTTTTAAGCATGGAAAAAATCAGAAGCATTAACAAATATGTTTCTATTTCTATTTTGTAGTGGATGTGCGAATTACTTGTAATTACCTTTATCATGAGAGAGGACGTTCTTTCTGAAGTATTGTAAAACTGCGACACGCTGTGAATAAGTCGCACTGTCTTCAGCAAGCTTAAAAGAGAGTCTCTCATTTTAACCTAAAAATAAGTGTGACATAGAAAATATTTAAATTTACAATCCTCATATTACAAATTTAAAGCAATTTAGATTGTTTTAATAGATGAATTTAAATTTTAAAACCAAGCATTAAAATAAAGCTTTGAAAAACCAGAAAATACAATAAACACTGAGAGATCTTCTACGAATTAAGAGGATAACGTACTGGATCATGAAGGTACAGACAATGGCAACATTTCTCCATAGCTTGGATAAATTTGGCGTTATCTCGAGCCTCATTAAAACAAAATGTAATTTTTCGATCCGTCTCTTGCCACACCTTGAATACTCTTGAGTGAGACAATTGGAGAGTCATCAGTACCAGTTGAACCTTTATAGATGAAACAGCCATTTAGATTTTGTTAAATAAAACACGATATTAAAGGTTAAGAAGTATTCATATGAAGATTGTAAAGTTTAAAATACAATATTGATTAGAAATATAATATAACGAATAGTTTCATGGAAATAAGGCAGTAAAAGAAATGCGATCTTACATCTTGAGCTTGCAGATGAGCTACAATTTGAGAAAATTGCGCACCTCGGCGCTTCCAGTACTCCAGTTCGTCTTGAGGCCCACTTGAGTCGTTCTCTCTTCTTAGTTGCTCGCTTTCCATCAGTACCTGCATTTGAAAAAGTATTTATTCTTTGCCGATGATTCCTAAAATCAGCAGTCTTTATTTATCTAAGCATCGAACCAATTACCAAGTTGGGAAGATTCTACTCTACCATAAATTTCCTCATAAAACTAAAATTACGAAACGGTGAATCAAAATTGTTATTGGACTCTGCGTAAAGGTACTACTCTCAATAGAAAAAATGATAGTGATAATAAGAAAATTGATTTGAAATAAAAGTATAATTTCAAATTACCATTGCTCAAAGTAGCATATTTTGCTTTCTAACCTTCGGAGAACGAAACGGACTATTTAAAGATCTTATCCGGTTAATTCATAACTTGCTTTCTGGATGCCTCTTGTTCATGCCCCACGGAACTGTCGATTTGGGAGATATTGGTAAATACACACCAATAAGCGGAAAATTAAGTAGAGACAGATCGAGCACAAATATTAGAAATAAATCGTTATCGGGAAAATGGAACAAAAAATCTACACCTTTACAATGCTGAATGACGACCAAATATAAGGATTTCAGTAATGTACATACTATAGTGAACCGACAGTTAAAAAATATTAACTCAAGTTGTCATCAAAAAGAATATTGATAAAAGAAAGAACGACATCAAAGGAGGCCTTAAAAGGAATTCAGATTTCAATATCATCCTAAAGTTGAATTTCAAGAAAGTATTGAATACTGCATACTCCACGAGACTAAGCAATTTATAGTGCTTCGATATTCCTTCTTCTCTCAATAAGATCAACTCTAAGAGAAGGAATAGCTCGATATGGAATTGGATTTTTTATATCTATTGAAAGAGGATGATTCTATGGTAATAAGTTAGGAATTAGATCGGCAGAATGAAGATTGATTTGGTCTGTCTCGTTTCTAAATAGTGTTAACTTTCTGCTCTTGAATAAAAGATTAGGAAATTTATTTTCCAATTCCTATTTGAATCATTAATGGCACATAACATGAGCTCTAAAGAAGAGAAGGTCATACTTGACATTCTATGCTATACTTTACGTTGGTGCTAACCTTCGAGCGACCTCTGGCTAATTCTTCATGCATAGGCGTTAGTCCGTTTCGGACAGTTGTTGGGTAAGGGAATGCCTCGTGGATATCCGGAAGTTCTTCGACTTCGAAAGTAAGAAAACACCTTATATGTTACTTTCAGCATTAGTCTGTTGAAATTATAATTGTAATGAAATAGCATTTTCTTATTGACACTATCAATGTTAGTTTCCATTCAGTGCACCTATACGGACATGTAATCAAAATTTCTTTTTTATCCAAAAGTTAATTGTCGGGATACCTGCTCTCATGCTGTTTGCTGCGCTGTATGTTGGCGTGGGATGATGCAGCTTTTTTCTGGAGGGATTATGGTGAGTTTACGATAATTTTATTATCCCGAAACTTTGAGACAGAAGGAAACTATTTCTTCCTGTTCTTATTCTTGTTGCTATCACACTCTCATAATTCCTTCTCTTAAAATTTCAATAGTGTCATTTTTTGATTTGATATTTTTTCTGCTAAATGCATTTTAGAATGGTTTATTCTGTTCACCAAATGCAACGAAATTACGGGCCATTAAACTCCATAAAAGCAGTATATTGATAAATTTGAAGGTATAGTTCTTTCTTGAAAAACACAGGCAGGCCTATTCGTTTTGATTGACAAACCGTTACTGGAGGTGGTTAGTTGCGTGACATGAGCTGAATGGAAATTTTAGGATGGCCGTTGAATTGTATACTACTTGTGTCGAATGAAAACCACGCTCCGCCCCAAAAGAAAGGTTTCGACGTAAGATCGGAAAGCGTTCATCATGCCCTTGAAATCTCTGGCGACAACTCCGTCCTGCATTCTTGCAATGCTCTGGAGGAGGTTATTTTCCCTTATCTTTTGTCTGTTTTTCGAACGAAAATTGAAACTAAATTCATTAATTGCGAAGTGTCAAATAAAATTATTTATGTTAAGGAACAGTATGTTACTTTTTAACAACATTTTTTAACAACCGAACCGTGTATAGCATGCACTGCAGTAATGAATCAATAAAATAAGCGAAAATAAACATATTATCGTGTTTTATCACCGATTTAAGTCTGCAATTAATTAATTGTACCCACGAAACCAAACTCAGTGTTATTACAGAAACGTGTAAAGATGCGGTTTTGCGGGATCCTTCAGAAGTCGGAGCCCAGGAAGCACGCCCGGTATTCCTGTATTTAAATCCGCCTCTTGAGATAGGTTTAAAGTTCGTTTTTGTGCGTAATCATTTATGCTATTTTCTTTAAAGGCAAGCTAGAGCCTCTTGTATTCGCAATAGTTATTTATACTATCCTAAAGGTGCATGCCTATCTCGCATATAGCACACCCTCATACGTTTTACCCTCCATATTCCTTTTATTTCTTTACCTTAGTCCTTTTATCCTTTTTCCTCTACGCCCAATTTTATCCCCTCTTCTTCTTCGACTTGCACTACTAGAACTCATCTATCGTACTTTAACATTGAATAAGTTGTAAATTCAAAACTGACATTTAAAATTTGCGAGATTACCGAATGCGTGAAAATCATCAGACGATATTCATAATTATTCAATTCCGGAAATATTATATGATATTTTATAAGTATTTCATTGCAAATAAAAGGAATGAATTTTACGTATATACAAATGGACGAAGAACAATGTACTTTATACGATAATTTTAATTCTTCGTTGATTTGTCGCAGCTATTTAATACGTATTTAAAGAATCGCCTTAGGAGTAAATATAGACTTCACGTTTAGAAATGTATATCGCAGAGAGTTAATATGAATTAGTGCTTCTTTCTAATTTCATTTATACCTAGTTTATGAATTATGAAGCGATCTGGGTAGAAATTATCATCTCTAAGGAGATGTTAATTCTGCTGTCAGAATATAATTGAACCAATTATGTTTATTTAACCGTTGGAAAAATTTCTCTCGAACTCACCTCGAACTTTAATTTTATGCATTTCTGAAATAATTCAGATCACTTATCATCTTTATGTGTCCTTGATAAGCAGATCCTTCTTCCAAGATTTAAAACGCACATTTTAGCGTAAAACCTCGTAGAAATATTTCTGACCTAATCCTTTAGTTAACAAGGGCATTTAAACGTATGATATGATATGATACATGATTCACTTTAACTCGCCCTGTGAACACTAATTTTGCATGAAGCGCCTATCTTTCCAATGTAACTCTAATGCGAAGGGCGGACAACTTATTTTCTAATACGATCGAAGTTGAATGATAAAAATTGAGGCCTCCCAGAAAAGAATGAATCATGAATTATGTATTTTATAACTACTATGTCAGCGATTTGATCGATTAAACCTTTTATTTATATTTTGTTTATCTATAACGATACACTATATGCATATATTTCAATCTACGTAAATGGTGGATAGGTTGATTGCAATTGTCTAGTTGATCAGACTTGCTAGACATCTCAATATTAATATTAACTATTTTAAATCATTGAGTTAGCCTCAATAATTATGTTCTTAAAATAATATGGTATTGAGTTACCACGACAGCAGTAGGTTGTGGCTCAATTTCGTCTCCCTTTAATATTTGAGATGTCTCTGTGCCTTATAATGTGACGATCATGATTCTAAAACGTCAAAATATTTCGAATTCCTCGGATAATGCTATTTTTTGGCGTTCCCTCTATAATATAAAGCATGATGGAATATTCTTCAACAAGAACTTCAAATTTTTATTAAATGCGATGTTGCTTCCACAATAAGTAAAATTTCAATTTTTAAAATGTATCCAGATTAGCGTGATTTTTTGCTAACTGTTCGCTGAATCAAAAATGATTATACCCATATTTGGCCGATTTCATTCGTTTTAAAACTACCTTTGTCAGGACCATCGGAGGGAATAACTCTTTTATTAAGATGAACGGTTCATTTAAAGTGATTTAAAATTGGAAATCAATTTATTCGTAATGCATCGCTTGAATAGAAGAATTTTTTGGTGGCTAGTTACATACTTCTACATTATAAATATACATTAAGGGCAAAATATAGAATATTCTCCCTCAAAGACTGACTTTCGCTACTCAATATTAGAGGAAAAATTATCGAATACATTGGCTTGCAACAGTACATAGTGCAATATCTTTGAACTGATATACGAAATACCTTTATTTTTAGCTACGATCTCATTTTTGCTAAATAGTAGTAAGTGATAGAATGTATGCTTTTACTTAACTTATCCCATTCCTAGCACAAAGGGCTTTAGAATCAAAGAATAAAGTAAATTAATACAGGTATAGCTTATTTTTTTCGTTATTGATAAGAAATATCTAACCTCGTGTACGCGTTTAATCCATATCTTCACTTTTTCCTCAAATCGTGCTACATCTTCGGGAATTTTACACATTTCTCGGACTTCCTCGATGTTATTCGGCAGTGGTTTATTGTCTGTTACTTTTAGTTCCTCTTCAAATAGATTCTTCTGCTCACACACTTCTTCGCATACTTTAATAAAAGAAAAGAGAGTTTTAGCGATATATCAGAATAATTGTCGTATTTATTTTAATAATAACCCCTTACCTCTAAGAGCGCTGCAAAATGATCTCAATCCCGGCAGCAACTGATTTTGTACTATTGAGCAGCAGGTCTCTTCTTCGGCGTCACCTTCTCCTCCTGGATGGGCCAACGCTTCCATAAACACGTGCTCCATTATTCTTTCAATTGAGGTGACAAGACCAATGTTCTCCGCATCTATAACACCACAGTATAGATCCTAGAATGACAGTAATGTGATTTAGAGAGTGTAATATTCCTTGATGAATTTTTTAATTTGATTTTTTTTTCATCTCAAGCTCCCTAAAGAATAATACTAACTTTATGAAAACCTTCTTCGGGCAACTGTTTCGATGTATTTAAACGAAACATGTAAATGCATAGTCCAGTCAGCGGTTCATTCCATCCGTCAGTAAGAAAGAGCCTTTTCTTGCGAGGAGGTGCATGCGTTGACATTCCCAGAATATTGCCGGATGTCTGTGCTCCACCAGCCCCCGATGGTCCTGCTGCTCCACTTACTGGGGCTTTCCCTGGTATAGCACCAGGGGCAACGCCCACTCTACTCACGCTTTTTACCTAAGAGGAAAGTTATCTGATTATATTATTAATCTTAACTCACAAAAACTCAAATAAATGTGTTATCTTGCTTAACAAGTATTTTTAATATGCATGAAAGATTGTGCAATTTCCAAATGATAATCAGCTTTCATTTGATTTCGCGTATTTTTTTAAAGGACGCATGCAAAATAAAGCTGTCTAAATTCCAAATAACTGCTAATGAGGTATTAACTTTCAAGTCCGCAATCTCTTGAGAAATAATTGATTTTTCATTCTTCAAGAACTCTTTAACTTTGTTTTCGATGATGGAGGCTAGAAAACCTGGAACGAACTCCCAAAAATACCCTGAAGTTTATTGAATCGGTGTAACACCACACATTACGAAAAAAAGAAACGATACATCTGTTGTGGTAATTGAAGTTTCCGGGGAAGGATTAAAGAGGACATGATGATCGACAATCGTGGCTCATCGAAGTTGTATTTATTTTGTCTTTAATTTTTATGTGATTAAGAGAGTTACTAGCATTTTCCATAATTAAGTTCCCTTTGTTTAAATTGATTGATTATAAAAAACGTGTATTTTAGAAACAAAACTTACATGCTTCATAATTTGGCAGCCAAACTTATGTAATGAAAATCGTCAAATCTGAAGAACTTACCTGTTCAACTTGGGGAGGCGGTTCGGGTTCTTCAGCATCTTGGTAAAACCATAGCAATTTATTGCGCATGTGTGGCTGGAATAGTTGATTTATTTCGTCCAACTAGGAATGAAAAAACATACATAAATACATACATAAATTCATGCATATATATACATATATGCATAATGATGAGCGAGAATGATAGAGAACTGTGACATTTATAATCTATTTATTTGGTTGGTACTTGAGACCTTGAAAAGGAGTCTTAAAATATAAAATCAGAATCATAATATCGAGAAAATTTAAAAATAATCAGAATTTCTATGAAAGGAAATTATCAAACAAAATATCGATTCCCAATGAATTAGACAGAACGTTCGAAAGTTCGCTTGAATTAGAAGGTCATGAATATTATTTTTATATGTCAATGTGGATAGCTTGATATTTCCTTTTTCTTTTCTATTCGTAGATAAGTTTACGTATATTTTATATACTAAATTACCACGCCTTTATAGTCTCTCTGATTACATCATTTTTACCTTCATATTCAAGATACCAAAGAGTTTTCATTACATTTCCATTTTCTCGAACAGAAAAAGTTGATTACTTTTTACTTATAATTTTAATGAAATAATAAAATTATGACTAATACATGGGTAGTCTGAAAAGTTTCTGATATTTTCCCATTTCTCGACATGTTTTCTGAAAATTTCTGAAGATTTCTGAAAAATCTGGGGTCGGAAACTTTTCAGACCACCCTCGTATATCGCTCATTACATTAGACAGTGCAGTATATGATATGAATGTTTTCCTCGATTACTTTGCTTTCTAATCTATGATTACTTGGATATATACAAGTATGTATGATAGCGTGAAATGTAGTGAGTTATAATATAAAAAATGGAGAAATTAATCTTGTCAGGTATAATCAAATGTTACAAAAAGAAAGCCGACTGGGGTGGAGAGCAGAGAATTCCCAATCGCTAAACCACTGCAATCCAAATTTTTTAAAGTCTATAACGCAACATAATATTTGAAAATAAAATTTTATTTCTGTTATTTTCCATTGAATCTTATTTCTGAATCTCTTTTCTTTTATTTTCGGTCTACCGATGTCTGCTAAGGATTTGTGAAAGTTATACAGTTTGCTTCTGCTAAAAATTTCCTTAAACGTTAGATACACGTGCCACTGGTGTAGTCTAAGCACATTTGCCTCAGCAAATTTCTTAAAACTGAAAACTACGACAATGCGAGAAATTGTCTTGAAGAGGTGTTGCTCTCGTACAATCTCAACTGTGTCCATAGCTGTTAGGCAATTAGACCACTAAAGCGTTGATAAAATGAATGAAAATCATTATCATTGAAACGGTTATATTTTTCATACCTTATGTTTCGCGCACATTGTAGCAGAAATTGCTTAAACTCACCATATCTCCTTCGAACACATAGTCCATAATATCTGCTCTAGGAAGCCCTGTTGCATCGATAAGCATTTGGAAAGTGAATTCCAAACGCGGGTCCATTTCACCTCGGCGGGCTTTCCGCTCGCACTCCTCCCGCCGGCGCTGAAACGAAGGATTCGTTCATTTACATTTGTGTGAATTACTTTGACATCTTAATTGACAAAAATACAAGAAATAATATAGAAAATTTTCAGTTAGTTATTTTCAAACTCAAACATAAATGGTATAATTTGTAAATAAAAGTATACTCAATCTCGTTTGTTTCACTCGACATTACTAACTCTCTCGAATTATTCTTTTGTCTCATTGTTACCAGTCGTAAAATTGTGCAGAAAATTAAAGGATTTCGAGCCAACCCAAATCCAAAAGAATCCCCTAAAAGTCATATAACGTATACGAATGCTGCTGCCTCATCGCATTAAAAAGTTTGGTCGTAATTCAAAATATCAATTTTATTTATCGATACTTTTAGAAAATTTCGTCGCTACAGATGGTGGTCCACCAGCGCTTCCGTTACGGAGCATTTTCGCTACAGAGCATATTTGTTAATGAATATTTTTGCTGCGGAGCATTTACGGTATAGTGCATTTTTGTGACCGAGTTTTTTTCCTTTGGGTTTCAGAACATTATCCCTACATACTATATTTGCTACAAATTATTAGAAGTCTTTCAGGAGCGTTGTCTCGCAACTGTAAAAAACTTTGAAATATGTAATGATGATAATTTTACGTTGTTCATCTTATTTATTATTCAAATCAGTTATTCTCTCTGTGATGCGCTTCACTGAATAGGGGAATGAAGAGTTTGATCAGGATAATCTTTGTATTGGAGAAGCTATTTTCCATTGAAAATTAACACTAAGGTTGTAAATACTTATTTTCCGAAACGAACGAATGGTAGACGGGGAGAAACAGGTTAAGGTATTTCAGAAAATATAAATGCTTTCTATCTGCTTCATTGATTGACTTTGGCATTAGGAGTGTTCATTCTTGTGTTACCATGTTTATAAGCCACTAAAAAGAGTTTACTCGCTCCTTTGTATTAAGATTATTACATTAAATGCATGAACCTTGGTCTCACGGATAATATAATTAATCCTCAGTGGTTGAAATCATGTTTACATGGCTCATTTTTTGCAATTTTTATTTTCGTAAAACAAAAATTTTTCTAGTATGTTCATAGTAGTTTTCTACTATGTATGTTATGTATGTAGTTTCTAGTATCTATCTCCAAGTTCTTCTCCATCGTGACTTAACGACAACCTCGAAAGTTTTTTAGTTTTTTACCGCAGCAACTTAGAAACAATAAACTTGAATTTAATTTAAGTGGTAGCTTATTCACTGTTCTCTCTAATTCGAAATTCGAGTATACCATGTGCGGCCTAATTAATGTTTTGCGTCACCGTTCGCGCTGGTTTATTAATTTAGTTCTTGAAATTAATGAATGTCTAAGTAATTTCTCTAGTTTTTTTCCTTTTAAGAACGTTGCTTTGCTGGGCTCAAGCTGTGAAAATGATATTTATTTAACGCAGACAATCCGCTTACAATTTACTGCTATTGTAAGTTGGATTGTCTGGATTCTAATATTTTTCACTTAACTTTGAGCCCAGCAAAGCATTTTTTTGGAGGTGGTAAATTAGAATGACTCGAAATTGAATTTTTTGCAGTCGAAAAAGTAATCCGAGAAAAATATAAGAAATAAATGATTTGGCCGCCCGCCAAGCGGGTTCGAGGGCTGGGTGCGGGTCTAGAGGCACCCGCAACACTAAAGTACGGGCTCGAATCCGGATGTTCCGAAGTTAGGATGAAGAAAAAACTTCCGGTGGGGTTGGCGGCCCTCTAATCCCGGAAGCGCCCGCGACCGGATTCGAACCCGAGACAGTAGCGTCGCACCTAGGTCGCCTCGACCCACTACGCCAGCCTGTCGAACGGTTAAAGCCACGCGGAATAACGTGCTGCTTCGTCCAAGGCTGTCCCTGAGGAGGGAATTCAAAACGGAAAGCATGCATTTGTAAACATCCTTTTCCTTTTGTAACTCGATCGATTCATAAACATACGACAAGCCTCCTCCGCCCGAAATTTTTCAATTTTCTGTCAATGCACCGATGTGTATTACATTGCTCGAGACAGGAGCTTCTAGGATCTAGATTCTTTCATTCACTACACGAGGCTTTTAAATAGTTTCCAGTGAAAAGATTTTCATCGACCAATGCATATTTGTGCCTTTATGTTCAATGTGCAAAGAGGTCGTCTCACTGCTTGCAGTAATTTAACAAACTACGAATACTTCGTTTGTTGATGAATACTAGGATGAATACGAAGATAAAAAGTAAAAGAATAAAATAAGACGACATCAATCTTCTCGACTCCTATCTGGAATTCATATAATTCGAGTTCTCTATGAATCAAAATTAATGCTACTCAAATGTCGCTTTATTCTATTTTTAGTGCTCTTCCAATAGACCATCTACCGCTATAGTGATCTACTATAACATTATTTGTTGAGTTGGGTCTTTAGAAAGTAGTTTTGCAAATTATCTACTTTCAAATGAAATCATAATCTTCGAACCGTTTTGTTTTAATGAAACCTAAACTTATCACCTAATTATTTTCGTATAAATTTCATGGCAGCAGGATGCCAATCAAAAATAATAATAAAAATATTTCCCATATAGAGCCCACAGCTTAAGCTTAACTGTTAATAGCGAATAATTAATTAGGTCGAAATAACGTTACGAATCTACTACAGCGAAACTCTTGATAACGAAATATTTTTATATTATATAATAGTTTATATTTCTGAAAAGAAAAAAATTAGCGAACATAATGTAGCAGAACTTCAACTGTAACAATATAAGTATGCTATTTAGCGAATCTGCTAAGAAAATCATTTGACTGAAGCTTTCTTATGAATGAAAGAATTTTAATAATGTAGTATAATTCTACTAATATTAATGTCACTCGCGTGCTTTTCTGATAGAACATCGGAAATTTTATGACAAGTCCATTAAAAGATAAGGAAATTCCATCCTCTTTAAGCACTGCGAAAATAAGATCTATGGATTTGTAAGGAATCGAAAATTGATTAATTAGTTCAAGCGATGTTTGGTGGAACTGATTCGTGATTAAATGAGATAACTGGTGTGTTAAGAAGATTAAGAAGGTAATGTCGTCATCGTTTTTAGAAAGAAGAGGATTTATGTAATAATGTTCTGTTCTAAAACTAGTTTCTATTTTCTCTCTAAATTCCAAGGAAATGGTTTTTGAGAATCGATTAACAGCTTTCAAAATAAACTGGAGTATAACATGGGGCTTTGTCATAAAGAAATGGTCTATTTTTTCCTAAGCATGTACTTTTTCTGAAATTTCTTTAAGTCACTTCAAAAAATAACTTGCATGCAGAAAGAAATTTCTACTGAAATTACAGCAGGGTTCTTCGTTGGTGATGGCCCATAATTTACTGGTCGTTAGGTTTGTGATCTATGCTTCGCCGGACAAGCAGTTTGCTGTTAAATTTGTAGATAATTTACCATAATTATATCAAGCGCCACGAAATTTAGAGTCATTTAAAAAATAAGAGCTCGCATCGTTTATATTTATAAGTATAAAAGATAAATATTGGCAACAGATTTCTACATCACAAGCTGTAAGCGTATTAGAGTTAGTCGGGCACTTACTTGAAAATATTTACTTGTTAAAAGATGTTATTCCTAGATCTGACAAGAAATATTCTCATATTCGTAGGATTTTTCGACATGTATAAAGAGATGAAATGAAATAACATTCTGTGCTGATTAAGCTCAACCTGATTAGAAGCACACAGTTAAATATTACTCTTTAATAATTACGTGTTACAAAGGTCGCTTAGAGCTCCAGGTTAGCTAAGTGGGTTGCACATTTGTCTTTGGCGAAAGCGATTTTGGGTTAGATTCAAATCGGAGCTCATATGTGCGAAATACCCTAGCTGTTGAAATAATTTAAACAATATAACTCCATTTGCTTAATGCAATTTTAACGTTCAGTCCGCTTACTATTTGAAAATTTTTTTTGACGGCCTTTGACAAAATTTGACATCGTGTCGATGGCCTATTTCGGCTGTCAAGGAGTCAAATTTTCCTTGCCACGAGAGGCCTGTTGCTAGAGCGAAGAATCTTTTTATGTATGTACTCACAACACTCGAGATTAGCTCAATCCCATAATATTTGTTGGACAAAATTAAGATGAGGAAAACCTACCGGTGTGATTGCGAAAGCTTCATGTTCCGGAGGGACTCTCAGCCGGAATCGAACCCTCACCCATAGAATTGTGACTTGAGTACCCGATCTAATGCACCAGCCAGAAGAAGGAGAGGAAGTTTTCAAAGCAAACTTCCGTGCGTTCTTACGGCGGAGATCTTAGCGCGAATTGCGAGTACGTGTTTAGGGACGTTTTCGTGGAGGGTTTAACGGTTTAGTTCAAGTCAGGTTATAATATTAAAGAATAAAATCTTCTAAGCGGAGGATTCGTCAGGCTGCCAGTGAAGTAAACATCTAATGTTATGTTTGCCTCCTTGAATTTGATATTTCACTCCTTCCCTGCGTTAGAATCGTTTGCTTTTAATATGGTCCTTGTGGTATTACCTAGTAATAAGTTTATTAAGTATTATAAGCTATTGCTATTTGAAAAATGATAGAGAAAAAATCGTGTAAACGGAAGAAAAGTTTACTATTTTCACAAAACAGTCATATGCTGAATTTACGACAATTCACTAGTTTTTATTTTGCAGATTTTTAATTGACTTGTTATGTGGTTCACTTAAAGAAGAAGTGGAACAATCAAGAACAACGGCATGATTCGCTTCTTATTATTTTTATATCGATAAGTCTCTGTTTTTGAATCATAAGAGATTGATTCCACTTTGGTATTTTCAAACATAGGTTTACTTTTTCCTTCCTTACCGAATAGTTTCTTTGTCAGGTGTCATTTTAATGGAAATCATTCGCTTTCCTGCTTGTGCATGTTGTAAATATTTCGTACAAAATAGTTATATATTGTTCGATACGAAAAAAATTGTCCTTGCCGTATCTGTTTGAAAAGCTCTTTACCACAAAGGCAAGAATATTTCCTTTAAATTTGACAATCAAATATATACTCAATCAAATATATATATTTAGCATCTTACTAATCTATTTGTCTCACAAATCCATTATGAAATTGAATTGAGGATTTTTTCCCTTAAGGGCAGCACTATCTCCCAGATTAGTGAATTATTAACTATATATTCCAGTCATGTACTAATTTAATACTCTGAAGTCGATTGAATAATGTTTCACATGGAACAATAGAACCGCATAAAAGTAATAGGCAAAAATCAATTTTATCCTTTTTAACGCTCTAAGACAGCTAGAATGTGTGTTTTAATACAAAGTTTTATTTAAAAAATCTGGAATGGTAATTGTTTTGGTAAAAAATAGTGGATAGTTTGTCCTTTCGCATAATTTTAGGCAGCGAGCGATGTTATTAAATTCCGGTCATTCCAAGCATTATATTGGATCGGCAGCGATTCGCTATTCGCATGATGCAAAGAATCACTGTCGAGCAGTACATCAAAATGATTTAAAATGTTTCAAGATACCATTATAAGCTCATTTTGTCATGATCTCACAACCAGTTATCGCTTTTATTTTAGAATGTGAGCTTCTAAGTTTGCAGCTGCATCAAATCAATATCCGTAATCTGTGGGACCTGTAAGGGAATAAAAATCCGATTTTCTCAATGGGAATCCTTCATTTTTTCAGAACGGAAGAGATTTAGTCACGCTATCCAGCCGGAAAAATTCGACATTCTGGGTGAATAACTTTAGAGTATAACGGCAATGATCAACTTTGACGTATTTCTGGCGTATATTTTCATACATAGAGGTTAGAGATTCGAACGAAGGATGAATGCGTGAAATAAATGTACTTAAATAAAGGGGGAAGGAAATATTGGAAATTCATTGCGAGAAAAACTCTTGAGCTTTTTATTTTCTCTTGAAAAGAATAATTTACCCATAAATGTCTATAAGGCTATTCTATTTAAACGTTACCCAAGAAATTCAACAGAATTTTCGAAAACTTCCATATAATGTTCTTTAAGATGGTATCTAGTATAATGTACTAGGATAATATTCTATATCTAGGTAGATATATTTAATACCAAATACCAAAAAAATGCCAAAAACCGGAGGATTTGATCATACACATGAGTGGATAGATAAATTGTGTTGCAAAAGGATTGATAATTTGAATAAACTTAAAACTTTCGGTGACTAGTCCTTGGAATAATTTGAGAGAAGTTAAAAAGTTCTGAAATAATACATTGACTGAGTGATCGATAGTAAAACTAGTTGTATTTATTAAAATTTATTAGGGAGATATGTTTTACAGAAAATTTTAAGTTAAAAAATATCAATTAACTACTTAATTTTAAATAACTTATTACTATAATGATGACGTGTGCGATTTTATTTTTATTATAAAATTTTAACAAGAATAAGAGCGAACATTAATTTTGTAAAAAAGCAAGATTTATCTCCATAGAAGATTTCGGTGTTGAAAGATAATTTGGATTTCTAAAAAATTTTGTGATTTTCACAAATAATTGAATCTAAAGCATGTTTTGACGCCTATCATCACTCTTAAAAAATGTAACTGAAGTTGGTGGTCACATACTGATGAATACCAGAAGTTTTTCTCTAACATAAAAATTGAATTTCGTAGGATTCTTCAACAAATATTTTCCCCTTAAAAGAAAAAAAAACAATTTCGTTACATTAATTAAAGAAGCTTTAACCAGCGTTTATTTTTATGGAAAATCTGATTATTCAACAGCAATAATTATTTAATGACACTAAGTAAATATTTAGTAGTTATATTGAGATTCGTTTTCTTTAGTAAATGGGTACTGGATAGTAGATGGAAGAAATTATGTATTATGCTAATATATCATCTTCAGAAAAAGCAATCAAAGGTAAAAATGAGTAAAAGTCTCATTAGAGCAATCATTTTGGATTTCTAAACTTTATTACAAATATATCCATATTTATCGGAAGAGTTTGGTTGTATACCCTCATATTAACTTCGGTGATTCTTTTGGTACAGGCTTAATATAATAGGAACGCTAGTTCTCTTTTTCATCACATATAGGATATGAATTTCGAGATTTTCTGACCTGTATTTTATCTCCCTCATCATCGCTCGGGTCCAGGCTATAACTTTCATCCTCTTCTTCATAATCCCTCGGTAAGAGGGTGACGGGCTGAACAAACATTATTCACACTTAAAATTTCACCCTGATACCCTCCACACTCGTCCCATTTACACCACCGCACTCCCAACGTGACTCAAATAATTCACGGAAATCACTTTCGATAAAGTCTAGAAACTTTCGATTCGTTTATTTTTCTCTTTTCTATAATGACCCCATTAACAGGTCCTGAGTGTCTTCCTTTTTAGATGATGAATTGGAACACTTCTAAAATTTCTTCCTAAGGGATATCCATCGTCCACGGTGAGGTAGGTTTGAGTATCTCCCGGACACTGCGTTGTTTCCACCGCACGCTTCCATACCACGCATTATACCCCTCTCCTCCCTCCAACTTCCTCCCAAAGATAGAACTCTCGCCTCTCGATCCACGCGAGGTGAATCTTCCCACACCTCACCATAGCGCAGGGTATCCCCAAGACCATACGGACTTTCTTATTTCCCCTTCTTATCCTAAGAAATCCCTTTCACGTGTCACGTCCTTTGGAGATTCCACAGGATCCCACGGAAAATTGAATTCGGAGCATATCTGCCTATTTTCGAAGTCACGAAAAAATGAAATGTCTCGGACCACCCTCGTATATATCGGAGAAAAATGTAAATAAATGAATTTCAAAGACCTTTTTCCTTTCGAACGCGATTTATGCGGAAGATATTTCTTTTCCGATTCACGATTCAGCTTTTAGTTCCCATGGTCATCCCGCTCACGAATGGAATATTTTGCTTTTTTTTAGTAGATGGCGGTTCTTTCGCATTTACTTTTTTAAACCTAATGTCGTCCCGATAAAATTGGACGGGACAAGAAAATCTGTCTGCACGGGATTTCTGCCAGTTGGGATGAGATAAAGGGTATCCCAGGATCGTTACGGAACATAAAAAGAATTAATGTGGATCCAAAAGAGGTTCGGAATGAAAGACGGGTTGTAAAATTTGATGATTCGAAAACAAATTGGTGTGGTTTTTCATAACGAACAATAAACGTAAATTTAAGTAATAATTTATATGTTCAGAAAGAGAGGAAAGAAATACATTTCGACTACATTCGTAAATTTTTTCTGACAACCTTTCAACAGATAAAAAGTTTCATGAATTTATTTTGAAAGCGCATTTTTATTGGTTTACTACTATCTCACATTTTTTATTTTAATTCTAATTTTTAGAACTTTCTCCTATTAGTTTTTCTTGATGTAGGACTAGCGATCAAATGATAACAATTTCGACAAGGGTTGTCTAAAAAGGAAAATCGAAATAGAAAGCAGTTATCACCTGATTTATGAAAATATTTAAAGAACAATCCGTAAGCTTTCATTAAAAATATTGAAAAATCTAGAATAAAATTATCTTCATTTCTCTTTGAAAAGCTGCCGGCCATCGTTATGGGCTTGAAAAGATGTTCTGTTTTTATAAAAGTGAAGTTATGATACATAGAAAGTGAGACTGATTATCTCGATTGGCAACGAGAAGGTACATATCGTACTGCTTTAATTATGTATGAAAAACTGAAGGCCATTTTATATGTAATCGTCAATATGCCTATGCTAAACCTTCAACAGAATATTACTTAAAAGGCGAATATAATTTTGCATTGTGTTAAATTCAAGGCTGATTTCTGTTTATTTTTATTATCTCAGTATATTCTTTTTCTGGAAAAAAAATCATCACAAAACGTTAAATAAATTTATTTTCGAAGTCTTAATGCAGCCGTAAATGTACAGTCGGCCCAGAAAAAATCGAACGGTGTACTACGTGGTGCATAAGATTGAGGGGTTTCAAATTTTACTCTTTACCCCTTCCACCCGCCCTTCCATTACATTTTGGCAACACCGGAATTTTGCCTTTGCCGCGGCTAGGCCGGTGCGTACCCATGTGCCTACGCTCCGTCCGATGAGGAGGGCTGCTATCGCGAGGTCTAAAGGAAAGCGGTACCAGCGATTGGTGGGAAATTTTCGGTAGATCGTAAGGAATTATATTTTGAAAGGGCAATGGCCTTAAGTTAGAAACAGATTCCTCTTTATTCTTTACGAGAACCAATATTTTCCACCCTGACATAATTTCCAGCTCCCTTGAATATTGAGGACTACAACTGATTTATATAATAATATTAATCGTTAAATCGAAGAAAAGGAATTAAGATTCTGATTCGAACAAATTGCCCTTGGATGTCCTGACTCAGGCTTTCAAATAGCAGGAAGAGAATCCTGAAATGTCATATTTAAATCGCGTTAAATTCGACAGAATTGATAAAAGCAGCCATAAAGGTTCAATCTGTTGGAACCCATCATTTTTACAATGTCGTTCGTCGTAGTTAAAAGACAATATCATAAAATGCATGAGGACTATGAGCTTGCTGAAACCATATTTACACAAACAAATGCAGTAAAATATTTATTCTACGATTATCCTAAGAAATCACAATCAAGCAAGTAATATCGATAACTAAACGTTCATTATTTCTCGCTTTTATGAGTTGTATTTTTAAAAGGCATTCGACTGCGGAGGTCATTTCGCACATGGTCTCCCACCGGGAATCGAACCCGGGACCGCTTTCATCCAAGTAGAACGCGCTGCTAATATGACTATCCGGAAGCCTCTCTTTTATTTTGGCATTAAAAGCCCTCTAGTGCTCCGATCTGACTGGCCCAATCATTACAATAAATATCCAAGTTGGTAACATGTCTTCCACAATAATTTATGATCATCTTCGAGCTTTTCTCATTCAAACCTTTTCATGCCTTGATTTAAGTTATTTTTAACCACAAGTGGTTTACCTCATCGAGACCGTATGGGCGATCTCATAAATGAATCTTGGAAAAATTCTTTTTATAATACATGTTTTTACTTTATTCTTCTTATTCCAGTTCTGTAGATGAATCCCCTTAAACACTTTAACTCCCTTCCGACAGTCTCTCCTTTTCCCGATGCTTATTTCGTTTAAGTCATTTAAATCATGAACCATTTACCATTAGATACGGTTGACTTTATCCTTCATTATGTATCACTTCGTATGCATAATCATAACACATCTCTGGAACTTTATTTAGAGCTCTTATTTCAGTCGAAATGCCGCTATGCCTAAAAATAAAATTTTCATTAGGGTCTTAAATTGTTTACGAATTACCGTAGCATTTAGCTACTATTTATTTGATGCCATACGTTTTTCAAACGTTCAGTACGAATAACCCTATTTTTACGCTTCCTTTTAAACCATACTTATTTTTATATACTGTATTTTTAACTATAACTTGAGGTCGAATATCCAATGCATCAGTCTTTTTACACAGTGTTTTTTATGTATGTAGGGTTACTTACTTTAGAAAAGATACCGGGAAACGAATTTCGGAAAATCTATAATTTAAGACCTACTAGTAGCTTATTTAATTAATAAGGTGTAAGTAGCTTAAGCATCACGATATCGATTACATTCAGTCTTCTGCTTATTTCAGTCACATATATTTCACTTCATCGGAGTTGTCCATCCAAAACGGGACGATATAGAGAATTGATTAGAGACGGAAATTATAGTGGTAGAGAAAGAGAAATATCACTCGAAACGGTAAAGGGTTAGAATGTTCTTTAGGATATCGGTATCCCTCAGTAAATGAGCGAAATTATTCCTTTCATGATTGAAACGCTGATAATCATCGGGATAAGGTAAAAGAGGAAAAGTATTTTGGGGAATGGGAGATTCAAGAACTCTCCAATCGCTGTATGCCGGGAACCATCGGGCGCAATTCCTAAGAAAAGGATTAACCCCAGGTGCGGCGGCCAGTTTTCAGAAACACCTAATGCGCATTTTGGAGACAATGCCTTTCTCATCAAGGGGGGTTAAATGCATAATGAAAAGAAAGTGTGGAGATTGAGGTATATGTAACTGTTTGTCGTGCGAGAGGGGTTTTGGGGTGGGGTTTTTTGGTTTCACTTATCGGAAGAAGGTAGTGAACGGGGATTCCAGGATTAACTCCTTTAAGGAAGCGGTGTCCTGAAAAGACTGTAATGAAGAAGTTGGTTTGGGACCATTTCAAAGCTTTCTGCCATATTGCATGAAATTTTCTAGTAGAATTCCTAACAAATCAGACAGCGAGCCGGACGCTATATATAGTATTATATATAATATATATAATTTATATATTTATAATATTCTTTTTTAAATTTCATTGCTAATGGAATGATGTAGAATCAAAAGTTTTAGGGAATTTTCCGATTATCATATTCTTAATTGAAAATCTTGCATCAACTGTGTTTAGTGCACTTATTGAATCATAACGAATAGTGCTTGCCGCTTCGATATTATATGATTAATAATAACGATTTTATTTTGTCACATGTTATTTGGATTGAAAAGGGATTTTTGAAGATTATTCCTCGAAAATAAAAGAAAGAATCCGAGCTGTGGAGCACAGAGAAAAATATTCAATCTGCGTATGGTAAGGATACTATTGATCTGGAATAGTGGTATACAGAAAATGAGCGATAAGGAAGAACTTCCTAGGAAGGGAAGGCGATTTAAAAAGCACTTTCACGACTGGCATCCGTCGCATCTCCCGCTGTTTACTTCGTATCTCTTTAGACCTTTCTATTCTTTCCGAGATCCTTCAGTTCTATTCACCCATTTTCCTCCCTATTCATAACTCTCACTATACGCGGAATTCAGTGAACCTCTTTTCTATACCAGCTACCTAACTAAGCTACCCCCCACCTATTGAATCATCTGCATATCTTTCTCTCCTTAGTCCCACACGTGATTTCGGGTGTTTCTTAATGTCTTCCACAAGCAGCCGTTAGTGAAAGATTTCAAAATGATTTTCAGTATATTTAGGCAAAATTCATCTTCTCAGAAATTTCACTTTCACGTTTCCGAAAACAATGTTTAGAGGTAAGTAATTTTTTCGGAAAAAACATGGTGTATGGTAACTACAGATGACCGAACAAATCTTTGTCTCTATTTGTTTGTGAATTGCAGCATTAACTTTCTTAGTACGGACCTAAGTCTAAGGTGCCCTTCGACCCAGACACGGGGTGTTATGTATGACTATTTTGTATGTGACACTTCAGCTAGTTTATGTAGAAATATTATGATTTAGTTCGTTGAAAGCTACAAAACTACTGTCCTCAAATCCCTTTCTAAATGTTTTGAGCAATTAAGCAATATATTAGCAATAAAAAAGCCTATCTGTTAACTAGATATGTAATGAAGAAGTTTCTATTTTAGTTTGAGAAAGAGGATGATGGATTTGAAAATTGCCTAAGATTTCATTGTTTACACCTGCAACCACCAATCTGGTGCGCACAGCTGTTGGCGTAGCAATGTTACAAATCTTCGAGTAACTAACAGAACTGCAGCTGATTCTTTGTTATCCTCTTGTTAATAGATATTCAAATCAATCAAAATCTTTTTCATTTACTGTGAATTGGAAGTAATGCAGTGACATACTGTTTTTTAACATAGAAAAGAATACGCTAATGCTTTCAAATAACTTTCGTAGCAAATGAAGCAATTATACTGAGGAAATCTTTAGAGCGAATATGGGGGAAAATTTTACGAAATTACGCCCATCAATATCATTCAGGTTTGATCCCCAAATTTTTCTGCAAAAATTATCAAAGAGGAAAAATGTCCGTTTTCGATCCAAATGGACTTGTTTCTTCTACACCAGTAAGTTTTTGAGTCCTTACGAAAACATTTTGGAAATCTTTTCTTGGCCGCAGAAACTCCAGTACACTGTGCGCTTAGCTAGGCCTCACCATAAAACCTATTGTTTCCTCCCTTCCGCTCGCTCCGAGGCCCACGGTCAGATAGAAGGGAAGGCTTCGGACTCTTCCGGTGTTGCCAAAATGTAATAGAAAGGCGGGTGGAAGGGGTAAAGCCAGAAATTTGAAACCCCTCAATCTTATGCACCACGGAATACACCGTTCGATTTTTTCTTGGAGGACTGTACTATAATGATGTGATTTGTTAGATCTTCTCCTCAGCATATACTTACCTCCTTGGAGGATCTATTCCTCGTATATATAGTAACATTTCAGTAATTATAAGGAACTATATTTTGAATTAACTGATGAAAATATCTTAATTTCATTGAGATGACTTTCAATTTCTTCTACATAGAAAATTTAATGTAGCATTTAAAATCTTGATCATGAAACCTATGAATAAGTTTATTGAGATAAATCAGCAGCTCTTCAGTTCGAAAATAATGTACGATTGCAAGATTTGTCAAATTCAAAACATTTACAGAATGTTTTAGAGTCGGGTGCTTTGCTATCATACTAATTTTGAATGTTATGTATTCCAATGTGATTTATTTACTAAAATTATCTATACACGGTTCCAGTGTTATGATATTTGTCGAATTCAAACATAACTCAGCCACTTTGACAAAAATAGTAACAAATTCGGACGTTTGCATAAAATTCGGAGAAAGAGTAAAATATAATTTTACTAAAATAACGAAAGATACTGAGAAAATGAAGTATAAAAACTCGATATTTACTTTTTCGATGTAGATTTTAGGTATTCAAATCTGATGAATATTGGTGGGTTAAACTGTACAGAAATTTGTTGTAAAAATGTGTCATGTTACATAGAGAAAAGACCTTTCTCCAGAACAATTTTAATGAATGCACACGACCATGTTTCAACGAATTACCATTGATGACCATGATGATTGCGATAACTCACTGAAACTTGGTGTACGTTTTCATTAAAAATAAAATTATATTCGGCAAATCATCTTAAAATGGTTGTGAAGTGTTCGATGAGGACTTGTATGCATTATGCAATTAAAAATAATTCGCATACAATAAGGAAAATAAAATGAAATTTTCAACGCAATAAGATCAGTTGGAAATAGTTCCCGAAAGTATCATAAGATAAAGTATTCAGTTCAGATTGAATTAAATGAATGAATTTCTGTTTCTTAAGAAGCCCATATTTCAAAAGAACTCTAGCTTAATTTAATAAGAGTCATAATAAACTTACAATTAGTTGGAGGCAAAAAACTTAACTTATTTAAGTTAATATATAAGAATATGATGCATAGTAAATTCTGAAATTTTGAAATTGTATTTGATCTCGCCAGTTATTGGCTGTTCGGTGTTATCATTTGAATGTATTTACGATAAGTAGTGAATATACACCCTTTATAATGGATTGTTAATAGATGGCGTACTTTCAAAACTAGTAGAGATTTCTATCTCGCTTAATACGCAGTTCTCTCTTGGTTCCTGTCCCTTTTACACTGAATGCATGGTAAAAATACAGCTTATGACACGAATTTTTAATCCATAAATGTACTGCAACTTGTTGTAGCCGATAATTCGATTGACCGAAAATTGTTTACATTATCCTTCCCTATTTGTCGATCTGCTAAAAATCGCTTATTATTAGAGTAAAAAATGGCGAAAATTAAATAACAAAGACGGATGCTGTCAGTATAGACAGTATATATTATTCTTAAAATGAATAACAAGAAGTCAACCAGTATTACAGAACAATAATTTGCGGATTAGATAGATTTCTAAAACTGTGGAAAGTAAATGAGACTGAAGAAGATTCATTTTCGCATTATAGGCACTTATTTAAAGATTAATGAGTCAAAAACCCTTCCCTTTTGTTTTCTAATGTAAAATAAATAATTATTTATAATATTTCAGTCATATCACTCTCTCGGTTATTAGTATATTCTTATTATAACGCTATCTCAAATATAACGCCATTTCCAGTTTTCCACTGGAAATCGTTTAAACCGGGTTTCATGGTATTTAATTTTACTAGATATTGCAAATATACATAAACAACTTTGAATAAGTATTGAAAATCAATAATGCTAGTCTTGCTTGCCGTGAAAAGCGTAATTTGCTTTAATCATATCAGATATCTCAACCCACTTGAACAAGCAGTAAATAGGCTTAATCATAATTACGATGATAATTAATTATTACGAGGACATTATTTTTAAAATGACAAGAAAGATATTATCCATTGATTTTATATTGCAATAAGTTAAGTGAGAATATGGTTTATTGTAAATTAGTAATCTTTACTGAAAAGATATATATTTTGAATTATTTTATCGAAATTGAGTGATAAAAACCACAAAACACGCCACAAGTGTAAAAATGTTCAACTTACTTAACTTACATACTGAGATAAATTTCTAAAATTTCAATAAGTGAAGGATATATACCCATATTCAATAAGTGAAGGATATATACCCATATTCTGGCTATGTATGAAATATATACAGTAATCAATCTTTCGATTACATAGTTTCTGCTGAATTTTAAATCACTAGAAAGAGGAATGTGAGAGATTATATAACACATAGTATACGTATATAAAATATAACGCTAAGTAGTTTCTTTTTTAAGGAAGAAGGAATAAAATTCATACTACTGAAAGAATTGGCAAGTTAAATATTATAAATAGATAAACATGCATATTTACTAACAGAAGGCGTTGATTATATAATTAATAACGGTAGACATTGTAATATGTATATATTAAAAACCCTTTCTACTTCATTATTGCACTTACCTACCTATCAAAAAATTGGACAGAATGTTTGGAATATAATTTTAAATAAAAAAAATCTTTGGGCCATATGTAATTAATAAATGGGTGAATTACGGTTAAAAAGAAATTAAAATTCAGCTAAAATTTACTTAACCGAATGATTTTTGAATTGGGGCAGCTTTCTTGACCTAACACGAAGTATATTTTAGTCGGATGTGACTCTTAATTGAAAATGTACTTTTATTCTCAAATTATAATATTCCTGGAAAAACAACATTGAGAATTATATACATCAACCAGAAATAAGGTCAGTAAATTAGACGTTTAAAAAAAAAGAAGACAGACATTAAGTCCCTCTGAAATTCTGCCAAATAATCATTAATTTCAGAATAAACATAGCCTAAGTATGTCACTAAAGATATATAAAAATATACGAGTTCAGTAAAAAAGGGTTGCAATAATGATATATAGAGAGGTGAGTGGCGCATGCTAATTGATGATTTTTACTAGGGTAATATAATATGAATTAAAAATCTTCACTTAATGATAGAATTTTGCTTATGGCATAGGATAGTTAACAACTGAAAAAATGCTTCTGGTTGAAATCCAACCAATCCTGGACTATCGGTCTTTCCTCCTAGTATTTTATCTAAAAATATACATTGTTTAATACAAACAGGTATTTTATACCTCTCTCTTCTATATCTCCTTTATTTCGAACTGCACTGATTTAACTGTATAAATATTTACAAAATCACTTCCATTCCCTTTCATCTGATAGGTGTGTGACGCTATATTTCCAAATCACGAGAATAAAAAATAATGAACAACAATTTTGGAAAGAAAAACAGACACATTAGCTTGGCTTAATTTTATTACTCCATTAAGAATTAGTCCATATTTTGCGCGTATTAGAAAGAAATGAAATTATACATGAACAATATCAGGATTCATTTTTCAGTACAGGGATTTAAGTTTTGGCCAATAAGTGAATATTCTATTACAGCTCATGAAAAGTAAATTAAGCGCTACATCAATGTTTATACTATAGAATGAAGTACCTTTATAACATCTAGTAATTGAAAATATCTTCATAAATGGTGGTCGGAAACTTAAAATTTTTCCTTATAAATGTGTCTACAAATAACAACATGCAACCTATCAACTTGATAATTGACCTGATGTGCTGCCGTAACTTCAACGAAGATTCCAATTTTGGACAAAAAAGTTATTACAGAAATATTATTAAAAAGTTTCTTTGGTGATATAAGTAATGCATTGCGTGAAAATATTTCACATAGAAACAGCTGAATGTCTTATAAAACCGCTTCTTAACGTGTGGTGAAACGTTTGACACAAGTCTTTTCCTTATCAAGGATTTATGAAACCATCGGACAAGCTTATCATAAAATTTCTGACTGTTTCAACAAAACCTTTTTCTGTATTTTACGAATTTTGTATAGATATATCACTCGAAGAACAAAAATTTTCGTTATTTTTTAGTTAGGTGTAAATCTTACCTTAAATAAACTGGTAAATTGCTGGATTCAGCTCAGACACCAATGTTAGGCAATATATTACAGCACTGAAATGAAGTGTAAGACCTGACCAATCGCGAGAAGGAAGTGACGAGCTTCACTGCATTGATTTTCATCTTCGCGCGATTTTTGTAGCACCTCTGCGGTGGACGATTTGAAGTGGTGCAATGCCTTGACTCCATATCAAATAGAATCAAATTGTATAAGAAACTGGTTCTTTTGAGGAGAATTAATTTTATGAAATTATCATTCGTCAGTGAATTTCGTAGAGAATAGATATGATAGGATCCAATTTACACTTGAAATCATTTAAATGCATGTTTTGGAGATAGAAAAATAGTCAACGGCAATAATGAATCATGAATCAACGAAGCCATTACACCACACGAAACAATCTCCTCGTCACAATCCTGTGTTGTAAGTAGAATTCTCTTTTTCTAAGAGAGTAATCCTTTAAGGTTATAGAAGAATATTTCTCAAGTAAAGCTTGGACATATGTGCCGGCGATTCCACTCAGTTTTACGATATTGCTAGTAACTTAAGATATGGTGGGATTGAAAAACTAAGATTGGTTTTTTATCACTTGTTAAGACTATCATTTGATGATGATTAAGATTGTCATAAATGGGTGCGAAATGTAAATATATCCAAACTAATAGTGGTGACATTTACTTTCGGGTAACACTCAGGTGTAAAACATGGTAATAATTGATACGCGTTATTAATACTTCAAGAAGATTCAATCACAAACTATCATTCATATAAATACAAAATTTATTCCTTACGCATATCGTATTTACTCGTATATATAAATTTTTCGGGATAAAGTTTCAAATATAGCGAAAATTTAAAGAAATATGTTTGTTGCTTTCATGGAAAAACATGATCCAAAAGCTTTCATAGCGGTAGCACGCAAAATTTTTGATTTTTGAATCAATCACTGGAAATCGTAGTTAAGAGGTTGAGTTCTCTTTCACCGAATGTATTTCATTTTCATTGGATGGATGCACATACGATCATTTGACAATGGTGAGTGAACCAACAGGTCATTCACTCGATTAATACTCACGACTGTATGATAATGGCATTGCATTTTCCACTGAAATCTATCCGGATAATCTCTGTTGTTATCTGAATACATGGCAATCGGAAATTTAAAAAATATTATAAACAGAAGTAACATCTTTGATAACATATGTAACTATTTTTTCTTTCTCTGAATCTCCAATGTGCATCCTAACTTAGATGAGGAAGAAGAAAACAAGGGAATTTTAATAAGCGTCTACGATAATCGAAGTCCTTTCCTTTCTTTTAGATGTCCTCTCAGAGGCATCTCACGAAATCTGGACGTCAAAATTCCATCCTTCAGAATTCTTCGTGTAAATAACGTGACTCACCTCAGCAGAAGTTTTTTTCGGCCGCAGTCCTCTCCTAAAGAGTGCATATCGGAGGATTCTCTTGCGATATTCACTCCGCGCTCCCATCTTCTCACCTTGTTGATAGCAAAAAACCGGCTGGACACGTGAATATTCGGACGATTTTCTCAGGCGCGTCCTTAGCAACAGTTGCCAGAGGCGTCGTCCTCATCAACTCTGTCTGCTCTACCTGATGCGTGAGTTTGCTTTCGAAAGAGATATTTCAAAATTCTGCATTTTTCCAGAGCTTCTTTCCGTGATATATGCTTGTTATCGTTTCACTGATCCGATCTGCCGATAGCATTGCATTCATTTTAATCTTGGATCGTTTACTTTTTTGCATCGTTTACGTTATTTTGTTGACCTTTGAAACGTCATCTGGAGAGGGATCGATGTCAAAGTGTGAGACTGAAACGGAATCGGTCTGTGCCAGGAACGGGCTTCCTGAACAGCCCCCTCGAAGATAATCGATGCCGTCCACTGGAACCTCATTCCGTCTACGGCGAAAACGCAGAGAATGCTAATAATCTTCACGCACAAGTAATAAATACAATTTCTTGGAAATTAAAAAAAAAATCATGTCCATTTAACTAATGACGGAAATACTACTTGGAATACGTATGCGAATAATGCTTTTCCTGTAGCGTGAATGGTTATGTAGAACACAATTGGGAATCACCTTTTGGATCATGTGTAGATTTTAATAATATTTTTAACGAAAATGATAGATATCAGAGATGCAGTTGAATGACAGAATGCAAATAATTATAAATTCGCAGAAATTCTTGAAAAAATCATACAGATTTAAGTTGTCATAAGTTTTCTTATCATTTCACAGCTTGGACTTGAATTTAATGCCAAAGTTATAGCCGAGTAGATTAAAATAAATAGTTTTCACAACAAATCAAAAGAATTACAGATAGTTATAGAGTCATGTACACCCAAAAATTTATGTATGTCATCTTTTTTTATAGGAAAATCATTGAAAACGAATGAACTATGATTAAAAGATAACCATTCATTATATCATATTATTAATTAATCAATTTAAACTAATCGTTTTAGGCATTGGTTGTAATAGAGCTCATAACCCTGAGAACTTGCAAAATCTACTACTACTACTACAAAAACAAAATGTTTCTGCCACAATTTTGAGGTAGCTTTTTACGTGAGAGGAATAAAAACACCACAAAACCAATAAAAAGTAACTAGCTAACACAAAGTAACGAGTAAAAGTTCTGTTTTTATTCCGAACGAATTATTGAAATGAAGGCATCTTCTTTAAAAAACGGAGAGGATTTGAAAAATGAAGTGAAAGTGAAATTCATTCGATGGATTTCACCATAAGAGGATTTAGTCTTTTGATTAAGATTTAGTTTTCGCTATCAGAGATGTAACATATCTCATTTTTATATCTCATTTGCTCATCCTGTAAAGATTTTCATTTTAGTTGGTCGATTCTAATTTAATTTTACAAAGGTTACCTTTGTTTGTTCAAGTTTAATTTGTTATAAAAATAGTATAAAATATCTTGACTCCGAAATTACTAAAGGTTAGTAACGAATTTCTTCTGAGAATTTCTAAGAATCGATGTATTTCGGTACCTGTTAAATTGGATACCTTAATGATATTCCTTCACAATTTATCAAGGATTTTTTATTATTTCTTTTAAAATCTCTTTCTGTTCTATATTTTAATTCGTTATCATATTTATGTAGGGATGCTTACGTCCATGCCATCTATAACTTTCTTATGCCAGCAAGAAAACACCCTAAGCTAGGGATGAAGGCCGTTTCCTAATCTCTCGAGCTCAAGAGCTTTAAATTACTCTAAATACCATACAGAGCAATGAGCTTCCTCAGTTTCCCCAAAAATCTTGAATGATTACATAGGAGAAGAAAATTTCATAGCATTTTGTAGTTAAGTCAGCCGATAGGGAAGAGGTCTTACATTAGTATGGAAGTGCACATTCCAATCTAAAGGTCAACCTCAGGCAGGAGTTGAGTTAGCTCTCTGAATTGAGTACTATTTAGGTAGTAAACAAAGCGATGACGAAATTTGTATCAATAGCGGAAAGTTGCATTGCTTTGATCTAGTGGGAACGAGTGGAACTTTTCCGAGAATGAATCCGAAATATCAGAAGTAATCGATGAGGAAAAGATTAACCCAGTTTCGTCTTTGGGGCTTATTTTAACTCTCTATATACAACCAGAATGTTCAAAGCAAGCAAGAGAATATGTTAAAGACAAGGATCGTACTAGCTCAGTTGAGCAGCTTAGAAATGTCTGACGAGAATTACCGAGCCCAAATTCGTATTTGCTTTTACGAATGCACGAAACCGGTGCTTATTCTACCAGTTTATCAATTCACGGTTCACAAAGGAAGCTTTTGCTTTTTACAGGGTCATTTTTCCTTGTGGTAGTAAATATTACCATTGAGTACTTATTACTCACCTGTTCACCGATGCATATGTAACCAATTTGGACCATATGGGTAACATTCACTTAGAGTATGTATAGCTTATGCACGGTCTGAAAATATTTCGTAATTAAAATGTATATCCTAAAAGATGAATCAGTAGATACTTTTAGGGAGACAATTCTAAAAACTTCAAAGCCTTGTGATAACTTTATTGCAGTAATTCAATTTGTTTCATTCATGCGGAGTCCTAATTTCTTGTCATCTGAATGAATGAACCAAAGGGTGGATTTAACTCTTTTAACTGTTTGGGAGACCAATTTGACGAGATTTATTTTAAGGTTCTTAGATAATCTTTTGCATGGTTTCTGAGAATTCATTTCAAAGTACGGGTAGGGCATATGCTAGGGGTCCTCGAATCTTTTCTTATCTCTTTTGACCGCCCACCATAGAAAAATATAATTTCCCTGCAATCTTATATATCTTAGCCTCTATGAATATATAATTTAATTTTACCAAGCTTATATAAATTTCTATTAAGAATGTTTGTCGTTACATGCGAGAAAGACAAACGAAATGATTGTCAGATTTTTAGTTAATTGCACAGCAATTGATTGGAAACTGTGTTGTAAGGTACCATTCCTTGATTATTTTTCTTAGCTTTGTTTGATATATGGATATTATCGTTTTTCGGATAAAGGTCTTCATACACAAATTTCATACAGAAGATGAATCAAGCGCTGTGTCGTGAAAAATTATATTTCCAAAACTGAATCATTCTATATGTATGTATATTTATGAATTCCCTCTCTCGACGAGTCTTTCTACTTCAGCCATAAATTTATTATTATTGAGAAATTATCCAAGAATTATTATCTAAGAAAATTAATTATCTAAGAAATCTACAGCCTTTCACATTTTCGTTATTATTCTATCAAAATCATTCAAAACCCTCACATCATATCATTCATCTTTCAAAAATTATTTTAATGCACAATATATTATCACTGTTACATCTGTATTTTTAACAGCTTAATTTAAGAGTAATAAAATTTACTTTGCGAATCTCTGGATATGAAATGTTTCTTGACATAATGGAAACATAAATACAGTAAACTGGTTTGAAACGATCCCGCTTAAGACGCTATCCCCCTAAAAACACGGTTTTCTTCTGGTTCCTACCACACGAATTACATGGTAGAATACTAATTAATACGCTCTGCTATCCACTTATTACGCGGATTTTACCGATACTTTGCAACCCACTTAATCCAATCGACCGCCTCATTCGATAGACTAAAAGTTGTTTACATTATCTGTGTCGCTGTCCTCTCTCATTTCCTTCTTCGCATTGACTTTAAAAGGGTTCCTTGTTTGTCTTTTGTTTCGAGTGACTAATTTTGTTAGAGAAAAATGAAGATATCGCGGAGCAGGACAATCTTTATCCCATAGTCGGAGTTGCTTGTAACTTGCGGAATAAGGAATTGATTGAGAAATGCTTCCCCATCAGTTTTACATAGGAAAAAATGTTATTACAGATTCGCCTAAATGTGTTTCCTTTCTTAGAAATATCAACTTGTAAACAAATCTTATAAACCAGAAAGGGAGTGCAATGTTTTGTTGGCTGCTGAGCGCAATCTTAGAGAGATTGTCCTCTGCGGCGGCCTCATAAAATATTCGTAAATTTTCCTTAATTGTCTGTCCCCATAGTAAAAATTGCTGTATTGCAGAGGGGAAAAGGACCAAAATGAAGTAACAAGTTCTTTGCACTAGAGGTACACTAGTGAATTCCCACGTTAAAGAAGTCAGAGATTAATTTACATGTATCTGTCATTATCTGGCACGCAGTAGTCTATGCAGTAGCAACGCTTTTCTTGAATTAGAACCTGTTCCATTTATCATCGTCAAAATGGCCGAGTGGTTAGAATGTCTGCTACTATTTTCCTAAATTTCCAAAGTTTAATCCAAAAGTTTATCCTCAGTGGTTCGAATCCTGTCTAAGGAAAGATTTTTTTTCGGAAAATTAAGTCTCAGATTTGCGAAGAAGCTTCAGAAGAAGAAGCGAAGAAGTTTTCTTAGCTTGCTTATTTTAATAAAGTAATTCTTTGCATAGATACACAATTGTTTATTTTAATGGCGTACAATTAGATATATGTATAGGTTAACTTAGTTCTCATTTCGTATCATTTCTTCATCGAGCGTTGCTATGGCTTCTTTATTTCAACAAAGTAATCTTCCCTATCCACTAAATGAAGAAATTAATGTGATAATTTTATCTTATTTAATAATCCGTATACCTAACTACGTAACCATTTTGGACATATGGCAGGAGGCGTGCTCATATCCATTTGGCCTACGTAAAATGGATTTTACTATTAATATATTCTAAGAATGCATATGCTCGGATTCAAAAATCGCATTGGTTGCGAAGAGGACTGGTTATGTATGTACAACCGCAAAATCTTGCGAAATTTTAGTTTTTTTTTATAAAAATTCTCGAAATTCAGAATCCAAAGCAATAAAACAACGGCAAAAAGGAATCTTTATTCAATTCCATTGTTTTACGGTATCTCCATTTTGTAGGATCATTACTTCTAATTTATTTCTGCCAAAGAAAAAAATGCCTCCAATTGATCAAAATGAACTTAACGCGTATCTCTAATGAGAGCATTTTGGTGTCGTCCGGAGTCGAACCAAGGATACTATTGGTAGAAAAATATCGATATGTGTCAGGCCACTGATCCTCCTTTGAAACTTTAAATTTCATATTTCTATCTCGTAGAGATGTAGAGGGAATTACTGACATTGGATAAATAAATACATATACAGCGGTGATTATTATATAAGACTTGTAAATTCCCCCGTAAAAATGACGGAAATTTATTTAATTTAGAGAAAAATGTACAACTGTTATCGTATAAGTCTGATCCTTCTGAACTATAAACAAATTAATTGCTCCTCACTCCTAACACAAAGTATATCCGCAAAATTACAATAATTTTCGTCATTTTTGTTGGGATTCTCGCACATTCGATTCGAATACGATATGCTAATAATATTCTAATGATATTCTAAAATAAGAATCTGTATTCAATTCCCTTTCTTTTGGTGCATACTTGTCTCGATTTCGTAGAGCCATTATTTCTGATTTAATTCTACTAAAGTAAAAAACTTTGCAATCGCTCAAAGTGATCTATGCATGCATTTATTATGGGAGTGTTTTCGAGCCATCCAGAGTCGAACCAAAGATACTTTGGACAGACAAACATCAATATGAAATACTGCATCGGATCATTGACTAATCTCCAAATTTCGTGTTTATACCTCTTCGGGAAGTGCGTGAAATTAATTTCTAAAGATTTCTCTCAGGTATTTCTTACGGTAGTTCACTGAAATCGGAGAGATAAATATACACACATCGTTGATAAGTATATAAGATTGGGATTGCACAACAATGCTTCGCGGACTTTCTAGATATTTCATCTTCAATTATGGCAAATAAAGCTATATTAAGCAGTGCAATTTCAGCAGCACCGTTTTAAGGCGCAAAGCACTTATTAAAGAGCCGAAATACCCTTCTATTTTGTTTTCCAACATTAAAGAAACAAATTTTTCGCACCCTGCTATCCCGCCTACAACGTGGTATCCACTTGGCCCCCTGAAAAGCGTCTTACTGTATGCCATCCTATAAACAGGTAGTATATACTCTCTTATTCAAGGACACGGAACCTTGCCTACTATATTACCTTGCCTACCAAATATTCTATGAATTGAGCTTTCCACCACCGACTTAATCATTATTTTGTAAACATTTTGATTTCTGGACTGATAAAAAAACTATTACCTTACAAAGAACATCAGAAGCGAAAATTATAATAACAGCTTATTCTCTGCTATCATGACAATTTTGGCCCGTATATTTTAATAATCTGAATGTCGTTATCTCTTGTGCAACTGCTTTCTTCTTCCGGAAGAATTTTTTCAAGTTAGTTTTCTACTTGGACTACAAGTTGATAAAATATGATATGTATGTACAAATAGCCAACAATATGAATATATTTACATATTTTTACACGATTTATTTAATTAGATGGTACGAATTGATAATTTATCACTCTACAAAACAAAACATTGCTCTCATTAGGTGGACGAGCTAAACCGTACGAATCAAGTTCCGTTGAAGTCAAGAGTTAGGTGTATAGCCTTATCTAATAAATGTTTTCAGATACCATTGAATGCCGTAAAAGTTTCCAATTGACACAATCTTGTGAAGAATATGCAATTTTATTCGAAATGGCCATAGCTGCCGAAGGACAAATACGAGTAGTAAATAGCGTCCACAATATCGCAGTTTATTGAAGATATATTACAATATAACAATTTAGAGATGGAATCAGGTACTGTGGACTTACAAAAAATTTTTGGAGAGTGTAACTTCTTTAGATTCATCTTGATAATAGGGCATTATCACCCTGGGTGATAAATTGGCCTCTTTCCCCATTGGAATGAAATCGAGGTCTTGATGTCTAAAGAGAACTACGGTGAGGATTTATGCAGACTAGCTTCAGTTTCACCAGTGTAAATCGAACCCTTCTACACTCTATTACATGAATTCATCTGTAATAAAGTGATAGAGGTGGTCAGTAGTGGTTTCGTAATAATATTTGCTATCATATTGAACTAAAGAACGCAAGAATGACGTCTACGTAGATAAATGGTGCCCTATATCAGGGGTGCCCAACTTTTCTGTATAGAAGATCGACTTTTTATCTTAAAAGTGTGTCGCGATCGACTTATTGTCATAGGCGTAGTCTAAGGGGGAAGAAGGTGTGTGAAATGCATTCTATGTTTATTCACTGTGTTTCAGCATAAGGTGCATTCCAGCGAGGTATGGGTAGATAAGTAAAATTTATGTTCAAAACTATTTTTTATTTTTAAATCACTTACTATGTTTTCGAGATATAGGCTCCTGAAGAAAATAAATTTCCAGACCCAACTTTTGATAGCAGCATTCCGTACATGCGGTGCCTAAAAATTCGATTTTCCGACACTTTTTCGAGATAGATTTTTACTAACTTAAAATGCAATTTAATTTTTTTATCAACTGCAATGTATAAGTTGTTGTAATATTTGTTCGTAAATATAAAAAGGTTGTTATAAAAATGCACAGTATGGCTGATAATTTGATTACAATATTTAACTTTCTCGTTCTTTTTGGGACAAGAAAATTTATCATGAGAGAATAATATGACTTACTTTTTGCTAATTTATCAATATCTCGCTAAGTACACCTCGTACTGAAATATAGATATACGGCTTATCTAACTACGTAAAAAAACATCAACAATAATTATTTAAAGGGCCAAAAAACTCACGTCCAGGGGAATTAAAAGAACATGGATAATTATTAACAATATTTATTAATTCAAAGTAGCCACAGATAAATACTACATAGATAAATTTACTTTGTTCCCTTAAAATTAATAGGAAGACTTAGTTTTCATGTCTCTAACCAAGGAATCATAATCAGGTGTATATCCTGACCAAGATAATAATAATGAGTCTTCTGTATGGGAATCAGTCAGGACAGAACGTTGTTTAGTCTTCGTTAGCTTTAAGTATGAAAATGCCGATTCGCAAAGGTATGTAGATACGATCGACCAAAATTGGCCTCGCGATCGACTTGTTGGCCACCCCTGCCCTATATGATACGCAACCAGCATTGGGATCGTTTGGTATTTAAGAGATGCAATGCGAAAATGAGTTATTATCAATAATTCTTTTCTTGTATTAATTGTTGTTTATTATTCTCTATAAGGATGATATTTTCTAAAACAGTTTAAGATCAAGTCTTTTCGAAATACCGTGTAGGCTTCTTTCACTTGGATGTTAATTCTATTTTTAAATAATAAGAGATAACCACCGAAACAATTACCAAGATTTTATGGATTCTGAGCATGGAAAGAAAAGGTTGGGAACCTTGGTACTAGATCCTTAATGATATAATTTCAAGAAAAGTTCAGGGCGTGCGCCTGCATATTTATTATTTTTCAAATTCTGTGAGAATAATGGGACTTTTGAGTGTTAAAGGTCTTTTCAACTCAAGATTATTTTGATCAAATTATTCGCCTTGATACACAATCCAAATGTCAGTAAATTAGATGTAGCCAAGCTCAACTTTATGAATACTTAGTATTTCTACTGAGTATAAATTTATTCAATGCAGCTAGTTTCGTCAGTTAGCTTAGGCTGAAGGCTAGAAGATTTCTAACTGTACACGAAACTATTCGTAACAAATAAATTTATATTCTGTGGCAATTACAAAGTAATTTTTAATCCTTTAGTATCAACTGCATGTATTATAAATCTTATGTTTTCCTACTCTCGCCGGTCGTTTTAGAGATGTATCCACTCTGAAAATCTCACTTGAGGCTAAATTTTGGCACAATTCTCAATCCTTCTAAACTATTACAATCCTTTGCTTTTACAAATCGTTTAGCAAGTATGTCTATGGTGGGATGATATTATTTGAAACAGTCAGGCATGGCAAGATAGGCTTTCGCATTCCCTGTTTTATATCTTTCAACTGCTGAGGAGACGGTGGTAAAAATACTCCAAATTTTTTAGAATTTGTCATCCTTCTCGCTCTTAAAAAGTGATTCCTTTCCAGATATTATGCTATGATTCTTTTCGTTCTTTTATAAAAGTCTGTCATAATCGGAGGCTATGTTAAGCGGAAACCTGTCTTATCCGGAAAAAGATTTTGATGTGTGTTAGAGGATTGTAGTGTGTTAAACTCGTGATAAATCATTATTTTTGTCATTCTTCTTTAATCAGCCTTAAATATGGTGATTTTATTTTTTCTATATTCTGAGATCCATTATTCATTAGCATTGACCGCTCCAGAGCCAAAGGCTAAAAAGATTACTCTACAAATAGTTTTATACCTGAATGAATTATGCTACGAATGTCTCCTCGATGGGATATCTCAACTTAGTCTGAAATCTTGGCCTCGTCCAGTCGAATGCAGGCATTGGTCTTCTTGAATCTTAAGATAACAGTGACCATCATTAACTTCACTAAGGTTCTTCCGGATAGTCGAGTGGGTAATTTATTCCCCTTTGTTGAAAGCGGTTCCGGGTTCGATTCTTCAAAGCGGCCAATTTGCCAAATGACCTCACATGTCGAAGCACATTTAAAAGCACTACTACCAACTTCGCCAACACATCTATCCTTCTTGTTACTTCTACGATACTGATCGGCTCTCTATAAGAATATACGTTCACTTTATAATCCCAAACGCATTGTGGGCAGTGAACATATTGGGCAGCTTCTGATTTGTCCTGTGTTTAATTCTTTCTTAAAATGAAAAAAAAATCTTTTTGCAAGTATAAATTCCCTGTATGAGTTCTGTTATCGGTGTGGACAGTTCTATTTTAAGTCGCGGGGTCGTACAATGACGAGACTGTTCAAAACTGCATACTAACTTAGATTTCATATCTGGGAACAAGACAAAAGGTGAGCACCGCATACAGTTTGCATCATCTGCTATGAGGGACTAATAGTTTAAACCTCCACCCGGAGGTCTCTTTTAGTTTGACCAAAATCAGGGCTTGAAGAAAGGAAAGACACCTTGAACATTTGCTTCGACGAGTTTAACATGGTGAACATTTTCCAGTTTTCAGGCCACCATCTGACAGGAATAACCTTCTAACAGACGGTGGACATGCAGAATCCGATCCTAAAGATATGACCTAGAGTTCATAGAGAGCTACATCTGATAGAGCCGAATGATCGAGATCTTGTTCTATTCAGAGATCGCTGAATTTTTAGCATCGCGTCTGCAAGGAAGAATCTACTGGCTGAAAATACAGAGTCAGTAAATTTTTCTAAATAAAAAGAGAAGATGTAATTTCATTTCTTTTCCTATGTTATTGCAATGATACTAATACCCTAATGAATGATTTAGGATGCCGTATAGTACAAATGTATAGCGTCAGTTAATAGGTTCGTCGGTCAGCTTGAAAGCCGTATTGTTCAATAATTTAAATGAAAAAGTATCGATACCCGTAGCACACTCTGAAGGCTTACAAGTATCTTTTGAACTATGAGATGAAGTATACTGTATGAGAACCACAAATGGCAGTAATGGGTTGGTTTAAAAGTAATTATGTTCTTTCTTTTTCCTTACTGGGGTTCACCAAATACTGCTGTTCTCTTTTTTAGACAGCAGAGAAATGCACTTCGTATTTAAATATCGCGCGTAAAAGAATAAATTTAATCCAGACAAAAATAATAATAACTTCAAGCCTTTGGTTGTACTGCAAAGAATGCTCCTTCTCCTGGATGAAGTTAGTAAGAAACAACGGGATTTCAGTAAGACTATGTTAACGAAGATCTCTACCAGAGCAAATGGGACAGCGATGATAGGAGATTATTATGGTTTTCAACATGGGAAGATTCAAAACCGCAAAGAGGAAAGAATTATAGCTGCGAGTAAAAAAGAGATTCGGGCAAAATTTTAGTAGATTTTATGAAATCTATTTTGCTTTGCTCCTATGGAAATTTCCCGATCTTTAAATTACTTCTTATAGAACTTATAATTTCGATAATAAAGTGTGAATTATATTTCTACGGTCACTATTTAATTTTGAAGTAAAATTTGAAGAAACGATACATCTACTCTAAATTATTAAAAATTTTCAATATAGGCGAATGCGCGTGAATCATGCAAAAGTGAAAAAGAAAAGTACTGTAACAAAAACACCTTATATGGTGGGTCTTCTTTGAGCCAGAATCTAGAATATGCGAACCATACTTAGTAAAAAATAACAGCTAGTAATAAATAACATTAATATCGATGTAACCAAGAAAAATTAAAATTCTCCAACTTTTGTCATATTTCAAACGAAATTAATTTCATATTTTGACTATAACCTGAGGACCAATCCTTTCTGTCTCCCTTAAAAGAACTCGAAAATTCAAAATTCAGTCATTCTCATTTTTGAAAATCATTATTTTTAAATATTATTTGAGTTTGTGCAATCTTCCTGATATTCAAAATATTTGGAAATTATTCGAATATATGTATATCTTTGGGAAAGAGGTTTTTTTTAAAACAAATTCCTCAAAGTGAGCGTTTATCATGGAATTGAACTCGCACTTTCAAAAATTTTTACTATGAATGGAATTAAGTAAATAAATAAATGATTTTTACCGATGTCAAGCATTTTTAGCTGTCTCTTTACGTCAAAAATAAAAATCGATGATGTTCAGGAGGCCCACCAATAAATGCGATGATATAGGTTTTCATTTAACTTACCTTGGTGAGTTCATCGTTATCCATTTCGTAACCGACTTGGGAGAACTATCCAAAGGTTCACCGACCATTGGTTCACTTCCACAATGCAGAAGACAACACCACGTCGAGATATGCCACGTAAGACAGGAGACACAAGAATGAAGATGGAGTAAAGATGACTCCGCGACGGAGCAATTTAATTGGGCCGCTGTCGCGTGACAAAAGCCAAGCCCAACTCCTCCCTCAGCCCAAACCAACCCCTTATTTTCCCTTTTAAAAATCATATCTTCTTCCTTTTTGTCCTCCTCGCGCAAAACATCGGGGACATGTGGCACAAATCAGAACAAAAAGAGACGTAATCATCCGAATTTGCCAGGAGCGGGACGTCTCTGTCTTTTGCGAAGTCACTCGTACCCCTTCCACCGTTTTGTTCGTTCAAACATTAAAAGAATGCCGCCCATTCCAGTTCCCGCTCTGAGAACCAATATTTCTGTGGTCCCTCATTCCCCTCCGAGCTCATCATCGTTATTTCCTGCCACGAGTCATTTTATTTCCTGAAAAAGGCACGCTCCGAGGAAATTTGTCTCTTGGCATTCGCCTTATTCTGTTTGGTTTCTTTTTACCTTGCGGGGATAGCTTGATGGCAGACTCGATAATCGCAGGCGGAGTTTTGGAGATAAATAATGGGGGACTGAGAAGAGGGACGGGGAATTTCACCTCAGTCAAAGGAAGGGGTAAGGAGGTGATGATTGAGGGGAGGAAATTAAAGTAGAGAATTTATTTTATAATGAATGGGTAGTGAAAGGCACTGAAGGGAAATTACAAACGATTGAACAGATTGAATGAAAAGGGAAGGAAAATTTAAAAATTTCATCCCAATTCGATGTATTTGAGAGAGACGAATTTCGTGTATGCTATTAAGAGATAGGAGTTAATACCTAGGATAGTAGTAATAGTAATTAAAAAGAGTCATCAAATAATGGAACAAGGTCATGAATAGAACATAACATTTTCTCTAGATAACAACAGTTTTTCGGATTTATTTCTGCTCGATGGATTTGAAGTAGAATCAATAATCTGGATAATTAAGGAATATACGAACGAGTTAATGAATAAAAGTTTCTTGTCAGTCATTGATGACTGTTGTTTACTATACTCTGTAGGAGAGCTTTTCTTTACAGATACTTCATTAAAACAATGTTGTAGTAAGAAAAATTCTTTCCTTTAAGCTAACTTTCCCTTAAGCTAAATACTAATGATCACAGGATCACGTCTTCTACTGTATAATAGTCATCCAAGGACCTTGTTCAGAATAATTTACTCATTTTATCCTTTTTTGCCAAATTCGGCACACTATTTATGATTTACACTTTTCATCGTGTAAAGTAAAAGGCACATAATCGAGAAACAGTAATTTTTCCAAAATTTCTTTGACATATGAAAATTCAGTAGTCTCTAAGAACCTTATCCATACAATCACAGAATTGATTCGGATCATTGAAACTACGAAATTATCGAAATTCACCTGAAACTAATAAGAAGCGTGAGATGATAGCCTGTAAAAGTAATTGTATTACGTCTGTCTTGAAATTTTATTAATGTAAATTAATCAATTTTGCATCATCAAGCATATCTAATTTCAAGACTTCGATTGTCTTTAGATTCTTAAATTTAGAAATCTTAGGGACTGAAATTTGAAAAATATTTTTAGGGATAATTATAAATGCAAAACTTGACAATTATTCTAAAATGCAGAATAAGCCTATTAAACCATACAAAGATCTTTTCAAATTTTATCTACAAGAAATTATAATCATGAGGTCAGATCTTTCAGTGACCAATTCTGCGTTTTCCTAAATAATATGAATATTTGCTGCAAGGTTCTTCAGAAGGATTCTAAATCTTTTTATAAATCCTTCGTATATTATCAGTACGGTTTAAATTCATTGCCAATCAATTTATTTGATATATGCAGTTGTTTTTGTTGGAGCGGGAATCGTTCTCTGCAGTTTTTATGATTCATTCAATATCGCCAACAAGTCATTATGTTATACATTCAAATGTTAGAATACAAAACATTCCTGGATTATTACATTAGTTATTAGTGAACTAATACTCTCGAAGCAGCAGTCCGTCTCTTCTGAGTATTCTTTTTGTTTTTTATTTGAACTTAATATTCGCCAGTAGAAATTAATTTGTGAATGAAGTGATTCAGCACAAATATTCCTACAGGTCGCCCTTTTAAAAATTTATATTTGGGTTCCAATCTTTATATCTGTTATGCCAATCTATTTCTATGGCAACATAAAATACATCCATTATTTTCTTTGATCGATTATGGCCGCCGTTATTTTCCTTTTATTCTGCCCCCAATGCATCTTCTGAAACTCCACTCGAGAACTTTATCCATAAAATATATTGGATAATAATCGGATTGAGATATGACGGAACCCCAGTAAGCTATAAACAATCAGATAGATTGGTTTGAATATGGTAAAGGTCGACTGGCGAAGATAATCTAGCAAAATAAGGTCACGGAGCGAGAGGACTCCATGATATAATAGTGAACTTGCATACCTTCGCCATAAAGTCATGTCACCAAAAATTTATAATACAAGCAAAGCAATTTTACGAGGCACGGTCTGCAATAAATCGTGTTGCGTGCAGAACGGATTCGCGACACATAGTTCACGAAGTAAACTCAAGCTTTAAATGGCCAAGTAGAACGATATGGTAAGAAAAAAAGCTAACAGTGAAACTTCGAATCCGACCTTTGCCAGATATCACCCTTGACTTCCATTATGATGGTTAGGTGGGGTGTTTTATTTAGAGAGGTTCCGTGTTTATTTCTGAAAATTTGGAATTCAGGGGAGATCACGAAAGGATTGGCAACTACCGAATCAATGTTCGGAGAGTTATTAAATCTGATATCGAATCAAAATCACCGTGATTGTATTTCATTCAAATGAAATATCAGTTATAGATAGTTTCACTTAGTATTTTTTAACTCGGGCAGTTATTCTGATGATATCATTAGGATTAGCTGGGTTTTATCCGCTAAGTATTGTATTTAATTGAACTATAAAGACCTCTGTTCTAATATGCGGACTGTCTAGCATATTTTATTCCACAAGAAGCTTCATGCTATCGCATCTTCTACCATGTTTGAATTAAAAGTACGAGAGTTTCCTAAGATAACTATTCTCATTCAACAGTAATCAAGACGATTCCATTTGCTCGAATTGGGCAACAAATCAGTGTAATGGAGCTTGTTGCGTCCTCTAAACTTAGAAGTTGCATGTTCGTTTAACGTCAGTGGGAATGATTCCGGCGGAATTCTCATAGCGAGTTTAAAAAGGTTGGGAAATCCATGTTATGAAGGCAAAGCGAGTTTATCGCCATGCGCGAAATGGTTAGGGAGGGGAGACTGAATGAGCGTGCCAGGTGGAGGAAGCGTCACATGACTCTCCCATCTACATTCAAGTTCCATCAAGCTCAATTCAAAAATCCCATCGGATTTTCTGCTTTTGCCACAGATATCTCAAAATATCTTGAATATCTTATTCTACTTCGGTTGTCAGATCTCCTCGGTCATCAAATGACTATTTAAAGAACGCCTATTTTACACATGTTATAGTGCAGACTTGCACATTTCGTGGTGTGTGCAATTATACCATTTACAGTTATTATATCACTCTTATATTTGCTAGCACATTCAAACAAGAAAAACTCGAAGGCTTAAATATATGATTGAACTTTACATTTTAAATAATTTTAGGAAAGGTAACTTTGATCTATCTATTTTAACCAAAAGGGGTATTAAATAAGAGAAGACAATCTACGAGGGAAATAAGATTTTTTTCAATTTCGTGGTCAAACTTTAAGCAGTATCATTTGAACGTTTTATTAGTGGCATTAATACGTAGATCTTTGTTGATTTTTGCAGGATGTATCTACTTGAGAAATATGCACCAACTTAGATGTTAAATTAGGTTACATTCCGATATATTTGTCCGATGAAGGCATGGAGTACAGAGACATTTCATAACATACATCGTTCTCCTCCTGACACAAGAACGAAAGCTCATCCAAAATTATAATATTTTACTGAGATCGGTTTGGATGGAATGGATGGGATTGTAAGGCAGCGTCGGATGGTAATCGCAGAAAGAGCCACGCAAGGCATTCGTGATTCAAATGCAGCAAACCACATTTGTCCTTCCATTTTTCCACATCGATTTCGAATCGAATACTTGGAAGAGGGACCAAAGGAAAAGAGAAAGTAACTAAAGAAGAGAATTGACTCCTTATGTATTTACGGTAAGTTAGAAGTAACTTACCTTTCGCCGGATTCTTGCCAATCCCTTGAAAATGCCCACTAAACGATTGCAAAATAAAAAATGAAAGATATAGAATAATTTATTTAGAGCATAAAAGGAATTTGTAGGCATCAGCGGCGTAAGATAAACATTAAACTTAAGACGCTCGAATGCTACCTAGACTAGGATAGGATCCAATTCCCAAATACAGCAGTTAAAATACCAAAAACTATCATGGAATCAAGGCTACATATAAGCAATGCCTGTTATATGAATATCAAAGGGAAACTTCTGGATAACAATAAAATTAAAGCTATAAGCTATATAAGCTTTCCATAGCTAAAAGAGTACGAAAAGTTTATTATGTCTTTCCAACTTCTCATATTTTTTTTTTTTTTATTCCATGAATTTTTGTTTAAAAGGCAAGGTACAAAATAAAGCTTACAAAAAAGAATAATAGTTATAAACATAAGTGATGTTTTTTTTACCAAGAGATTGACACGAAATTTGTAGAAACTAATCTGAAAATCTGACAGTTGTACAAAATTTTCATAAAATACATAAATAATATGTTAAATTTATTTTAGAACAGGTCATTATAATAAAAAGCATGAAAACCCCTGAGTCCAAACGACTCGTCAGGGGATGATCATACTAAGGAAATACAGATAAAAGTAAAGTCACAAAAATAGATGAATAATTGTTGAGTTTATTGAGGGTATTGAGTTGAGTTTATTCTGGGTAATAACTGACTGTAGACCAGCAGTGACAGTTCACTAGTTCTTCTTGCGCCTAACGATGGGGAAAGAGCTATTTTTAGGCCCTAACATTGGCGAATCTACAACTTCTAAATCCCAAAGACGTTGATACTATGAAGAGAGACTATTATTATTATTATTATTATTAAAAAAGTAGTTGAAATAAGTATATTTAACACAAAAAATTCGGTATGTTAAAATCATGGAACATTTGAAAACGATTGAGATGCTCTTGTTTTTATTAGCGGAGCGGGTTGAAGTATGTACAAGAAGTATTGTTTTATTATTTATTACAAGAAGTATTGAATGATCAGTACTTTTGAATTTAGAAGTGGCTAAAACTATCCATCCCGGAAGTGGAATAAATATATTAATTCGTAAGTAATCGGCCATGGCAACTTCCAGATATAAAGTATAATGGAAGATCGAATTTAAGACATTACATTTTTTCAGTTTTCGGAGAATTTTGGGAATTAGAAATATTCATTAAATAAGAATAAAAATTATTTTTATAATTTCAAAAGAGTGCCGAGGACCTTGTTTTTCAAATTTTAAAAGTTTTGTCTACGCAATAAACAGGGAGAGTCATGAATTAAAATTTTATGCCTTAAATCGGGTTCTCTATATTTTGCTCGAAAAAAATACAAAATACCATACCTATTAGAGTAGATTTAAAAATCGAATTCGAAACATTTAAAAATCTACTCTAATAGCTCTTTAACAATAACATGGCTGTCTTCACAATAATTTTTGGCAAGTAATGCCAAGGTCTCATAGACCAGATTCTGCAAAAACTATAACGATGATCTAATTAGTGGGTACAGCTTTTTCATTTCCCTCTTTTCTAAGTCAAGCGGAATACGCAATTTTAAAGAAGTAGGATATAAAAACATTTCGACTATAAATTGAGATTTATTTTGTAAATAGTTCCAGGCAGAGGTCTAAAGGCTCAGTCTCTTGCCCTTGAATCTTTGGGCTCGGTCAGTAATTGGACAAAACAGGGGTCAAACTATGCATTAAGTTAAATGAATAATATCTGGTCTCAACAGGACTTACATGTCTCAAGAAAAATTTTATCTATCTTATTAGCGAAATGAATGTGGTTTCTCCTCAGCATTCGTGAACCCAAGTATGATTCAATCTTAGTCATGTCTCGACAAGTGCTACACAGCATTTTTTGGACACAAAAGTTTCCCTATAATCGTTCTTATTACTCATTCTTTGAATTATTTCACTTTCGTTATAGGTAAATGACAAATAATACCACCAGTAATATTGCGTATCATCATATTTTTAAAAAAAGTTCATAACTCGATTGGAAATAAGCTCTTGAGGCATTTATAATTTCCTTTTCGTACTTCAGTCTCGGGTCCAATTAAGAACTGGCTGCAAAGGGATCGAATGAGAGACTTCGGCTTTGGCAGTCCTCTATCGCAAACTTAGGATTAAGCCTTACACATATTAATTAAAGACGACGGAATAATAACATCTACTACGTCCTGTAAAATTTAATATCTGTTTATATTAAGTAAGTTAATAAGAAACCGAAAATTGAATTTCCTTCCTTCTAGAGATTCCCAATTGACGTTACGAAACATTCTGGTTAGACTTATCGATTTATCATAGGCATTCTTAACAAAAACACACCGCTAAACGCGCAATATAAAGAAGCAATAAGCGTTACATTGCCCATTCCACAGGAAAATGATCTCTATTTTTTTTAAGTTCTGAAACTTTTTATAGTAATTGCACTCTTCCATGAGAAACATTTTTGGCAAAGTTTCAGCTCAGTTAATGTTTTGCTTGAGTATTAATTTTTGAAAATTTTGCAGAAATTTGGGAATATTATTATGTTACATGACCCAAGAGGGTAAATGTAAGGTGTTTCTCTGAGTTTACAGTTCAATAAATATCATTCTCAAAAGTTAAACGAGCATCCATATGCTAAAGATTATATTTCAAAAATTTACCTTTAGAACACAATTAGGAGCCATAGATTCGTGAAAGCTAATGCTGAAAACCGAATTTTAAGCCGTATGCATTATGGAACTAACCATCTTAAAGATTAATATAGGAAACCGGAACCACCCTTTTAAGGTATAATGGTTGATAATATAGGTTATATCTTGGTGGAGATCTCCATCAAACCGTTTGAAAGAAAAGAAATTGGGACTCGACTGAATAAGAGGTCGAGAAACTCTCCGTTAGCCGGTTCATGTCAATGAAGCGTAGGCCCTCTTCCTCGAATAGAGGAAATAAGCCTCTGTATGGATATGTCAATAGACCTCTTAATTCTGAAATAGAGGGGAGGACAGAAACTACGCAAATTATATGTAAGGATAGATTACCTTTCATTTATATGACTTACTACAATGCACGGTGAAGATATTCGACATTTTAATTTAAGCCATCCTCAACTTTAGTGTATATCGTAAGATTTGCTAACGTCAGTTGAAGGCAAAATCGCAGTGTTGTTTACATTTCTAGATAATTAGCGGCCTTAAACATTCGTACTCAATATATATATATTTTTTAACAGACTGGAATGGTGTTGATCAACTTAAAGGGAATACATGTCAAATTTGTTGTTAGTTTTTTGTTTCTTGTTTTAGAATTAAGAAATTTTAACTTTTCCAAAACATTAAATTATTGCTATTATCTACAAAAGTTTGATGCCTGCTAAACTAATTCTCTCAAATATTAAGAGTCTGAGCATAGTTAAGATCTTTATGTTAATTGGAATTCTCTATTATAATAATCCTCTTCCTTTTTCTTAAAGCACCGAGCAACCTCTGCAACTTCTGGATCGGACACCTTTTTGTGAGTACTCAAAGCCGTTCAGTTATGCTTTTGTTCCTCTTGAACATTAATTTCTTCACATTTAATATGTTATTGATGAGGTTATCATGTCTAAAAAAAGCAGTCATATTTAAACCTATCGTCCATTAGGAATAGTGAAGCTTTTCTTGCAGTATTGTTAAAAGTTCTTTGACACCATCGATCATTTCTCTCATGTGCTTCCACTGGGAATTGAACTCAGGATAGCTTTCATCAAAGTTGAACACTCTGCCAACATGGCTACCCAGTAACCCTAAATGTTCTTCAAATCACTCATTACAGTATCCAACCTCTTTTTTGATACCATCAGTAATGAACCTAAAGATAAGTAACTTTTTCCTGATCAATTACTTTAGGAGTTATGAAAGGAAAGGCAGTAAAAAATTATTTGCTACCAAATAAATTGTAAATATATTGTGGATTCAGTACATTCCTTAGCTGTTTGATAATTTGCCAATCATAAAAGTTGGGCAATGTTTAGTTTCAGAGTTTACGTATTAAATTTATAAAATAGCCCTTAAGATTGATTTCTAGCTATAATTCAACTTTAGTACGATAATGAGAATCAATTAATGAGGGACATAAAGTAAGTCAATCCAGACAAATGCATGCAGTTTTATTGTTTATGAAATATACATACATAGTGAAATTGGGGAAATTAAGAGCTGAATTTAGCACAAATTGTTATAAGAACCTTTAATCATTAAGGTAAAATATCAGGGAGATAAGCAGATTTATTTCCTCGAGGCTTATAAAAAAATGGCACCACAAGGTATGCTAAGATAACTGTTAAGGTGATTTGATTTCCAAGAAATTCACAACTTGAAACCATAGCTTTATGATAACATTTTCCTCTAGTTTCTGAGATGATTCTTCAGATGACATCAACATAGTATGTACTTACTTCATAAATAGTTAATTTAATGATGGCTTTGGGTTTATCTCTCCTCAAGAAAACATTGTATAACATAAATAAGCAGGAGGTCTTTATGAACATCCCATTAGGCATTGTCTAAAACTTTTGAAAGTGAAAGCTGTAGATCAGATAGCATTGAATTTTGAGGTGTTCCTTCTAGAGTTTAAATGAAAATGTTGGATTTCTACATTTACTTTTTGTATCTGTGATGGATGGATGTTTGTCTGGATTATACTCAAGAATGGATGAATAGTAAATGGGAGGCAGCATGGAATTGATTTTTACATGAATTCCTCTCACTTATTGTTAGACGAACCATTTTAAGGTTGTTCTCTTTAGGCAAAACCTTTGGTGGTAATGGATCGATAAAGAATTAATTGATGTTTACGAGTAGCTACTAGCTGTAGAACTAACATTTTTCATAACGAGTATGGAAGGTAAATTTGGAAATCCAATCCATATCATGTTCATAAACTCAAATTTACTTAATTACCACAGTTCCCCTCCAACTCAGCATCAATTTTTCCATTGAAAATTGAGTCAATTATGATGTAGGTTTTCTTTGATGATAAATTAGAAGTCTTTCCTCTTGATAAAATCATTCGCAATAGGTTGGATTTATAAGTAACATTTTATTTTCTGCTGCTTTTGCACCAATCTCAAACACCACGCAATGTTAAGGATAATTCTGATTAAATTTTCTTAAATACTACATGGCCTGAAAAGTCCCGAGCCTAACAAATAAAAAATCAATTTTTTACCCGAAAACCTTTTTTATTCTTCAGTATAATCTCCATCTAGAGCTATGCACTTATTCCACCAGTCCTTGAGCATTTTGCTGCCTTTTGAAAAAAATGATTTCTCAAGTCCTCCAAAATAGGCCTCTGTTTCGGACATGACTTCTTCATTTGACGTGAATTTCTTCCCCTGAAGAAATCTCTTCATGTTTGGGAATAGATAGTAGTCGCTGGGTGCCAGATCTGGTGAATACGGGAGATGTGAAACCAATTCGTACCGCAATTCACTAAATTTGACCGTCGCTTTCATTGACGAATGAGCTGGTGCCTTGTCGTTGCGATACAGCACTTTCTTCTTTTTCATGTGTGGCCGTTTATTCTTGATCTCGATGTCCAAATGGTCCAGTTGAGCAGCGTAGTAGTCGCCTGTGATTGTTTTTGGGACGCAAGTGGAATCATTATGATTATGATTGAAAAATCATAATGATTCCACTTGCGTCCCAAAAAACACTCACCATAACCTTCCCAGCTGACTGTTGGGTCTTTGGACGCTTCGGACGACTGCTACCCGCTTCCAACCATTCTGCAGACTGCCGATTGGACTCAGGAGTGTAATAATGTATCCAAGATTCGTCCATCGTCACAAATCGGCGCAAAAAGTCCTTTTTGTTTTTTTGAAACAAGGCCAAACCACGCTCGGAATCCTCCACACGTCTTTGCTTCTGGTGCGGAGTCAGGAGACGCGGCACCCATCACGGGATAAGCTTCTTCATCCCCAAATGTTCATGAAGAATATTTCCAATGCGTTCCATCGATATACCCACAGACTTGGCTATCTCACGCAACTTTGCTTTACGATCGTTCAATTTTTCTGAAGTGGTGGCCTTGGAGGGGCGTCCAGGGCGTTCGGCGTCTTTGGTGCTGACATGACCACGTTTAAAGTCCGCGAACCACCGTTTCACTGTCGCTTCCGAAGGTGAGGATGTTGGGTAACATTTATCTAACCAAGTTTTGGCTTGGACAGTGTTTTTTCCCATCAAGAAACAATGTTTAATCAAAACTCGAAACTCGTCTTTTTCCATCGTTCGCAGAATGCCTAAACTTCGTGAAAATAATCAGCTGCCATTCGGGAACTAATACATGAATTGTCATGAAATTAAAAACAGTGCCATCTTAAGGTTGGTTCTCAAGTGAAATGTGCAGAAAAAGTTACTAGTGGCGACATCTCTATGTTAGGCTCGGGACTTTTCAGGCCACGTAGTATGTACAGCACAGTATAGTGGTTGCATCTTCCAAATAGATCTATGGAAAATTTTTTCAATATAGGGTTATATGTAAGTTTATTTTAGTTAATTATCTATAAGGAACTCAAAATATCATGTGAATGTTGACCTTAAATAGCATACTCAATATACAATGTATATGATAAATATGCAATGTTAAAGATATTAAGTATTCAAGGCCAAAACTTATAAGGGGTACATTTTAACATCCTCATAATTAATTGCTGATTCAAGCAAAGATCTGCTGGAATGAACCTCACAATCACTTTCATTATTGTGGATCGATTTGTTTATATTTGCTTTGATGTTTGCCTTTCTTCATTCATTGTACCTCTACCTGGAACTATAATGAGAGAGACAGCCATTGTTTGATGCTAGTAATTATTTCCCGTTTCCTTTTTTATTAAGTAAATGATGTAAGGTTAAGTAAAAATGTGAATAAGGAGGTATTTTGTTTTCTTTGGCAGTCACACTTCAACTAAATACTCATTGTCAGTATATGGTTAATATGTCTGAAGACCGATCTCTGCAGATCTAAAAATGATGGAATTCATTCGGCAGACAGGCTCACATACCTCCTAGCTGTAAGATTATGTGGTAATGGGGTACTGCATGCCTATGGTCAAACCTAGTCATTGGTATTGACCCAGATTTCTGAGCAGTTGGCATTAATACTTCATATGATCCCTTTAAGGGCTGACTTAAATCTACCTATGGTGTTTATTTATAAGTAAATAATTTGTTTCTTCATCACATAAATACTACAATGCTGAGTTGAGAACACTGGAATTTTCACCTTTTTCCATAGATAAAAAAGAAATTTGAGGAACGAATGTATAATTATCTCAAAATATTTTAATATCCACTCAGAATAAAATAAATTGCATTATTACATGCAAATATTATTAAAATAAAATGTGTATATTTAGCACCACTTGTCACAAACCAACTGTAATTGCATAAACTGAATAAGAATAATATGGGACGGAATTTAACCCATATGTACTCAGAGATGTGAAAACTTGAGGAAAAACTGAAAAAATCATAATATTCCTCACAAAGGAAAGAAAAGCAACAAATAATTTGATTCAAAATATATCTGTGCATGAAATCTACCCAAAGATGATCAGGATAATTTAAAATAAAATCAGATACATATATAATTGATCAATGAATGTGTGATAATTCACAGTGAAAGGGAAAACTTAGAAAATAATGTTATACAACCAATAACCACTAATACTAACAATATTTGGTGCACCATTGTGAAAATTGAAACTGACTAAAATATACAAAATATGTTGTTAATCACATGCTATGCATATTAAAACCTCAGAAACATACTTTAAAGCCAAAACATAATACTAGCAATTTTATTTTCATCCCTTTTTGAATTCTTCAATGTCATACAGTAGACTTCCAATTTGAACCAAAGCCACATGCGGTGTCCGAGTCTGAGTCACCTCCATTACCTCCAGTTGCATGACGTAGAACTACACCATCTGACACTTCTTTCATCAAAGAGGACTGAGTTGTACATTCCCCTGTTTTTGTATCAGGATTAGATGCTCTTCGAAGGGTGGGAGAGGCAGGCATGCTAGAACTAACACTATCTGGCAAAGCAGAATGACTGACAGTGGCACGGGAAGGCACAGTGTTCATATGCACTAGTTCTTGTTGGGATCGATGGTGATGAAGCTGATGGGCCATTTTAGACCTTCTCTTTTTGGACGGATTTTTAGGTGGAGGCATTGCTCTTCTGTCAACCTGTAACATAGATTATTGTTTTAGAAATCTTTGATGCTTAGTTTTGAATTTGAATCAAACATAGATAAACAATTCAATGAATGATAAGTTTTATGAATCTCTTTATATTTGTTAGAAATTGTTGATTAAAATTGTTAATTATTTTATGGTAATTATCAATTAGTTTCATTCTCAGTAAATTTTCTTTGGTGAATAGGGATGTTCTAGGAGAATTAGGATAAAACTTAAATGATTTCATCCAAAATATGGAAAAATATCACAATAAGCAAAGGTGATGAATAACTGAAAATTCACATTTTAATATTTCCATCCCTCATGGTTATTACCACGAATACTATACACTATACCATAAACATAATGGTAGCTTTGGTTTCATTTTTCCAATAAATAGTTAGCTTACCTGCAGTTGTGCATCTTAAATAATTTGTGTAGCATGAAAAAGAGATAAATAATGTAAAAATATAAGTTTAATTATGAATGAAACCCCTTTAATAATATAAACTTTACAGTTTCTATGTTACTCTATGATTGCTCATTTCTTTAAAAGAAATTTAGCTTTATTGTGCTATGATCCTTAACAAACATTTATCATGTACATGATTCTTTTCTGCTACTGATTCTTGATTGTCATTTTCATGTGATTGTCAACAATTCATCTTTGGGTAAAAATCCCATGATTTCTCATTCCTTCTTTTTTCTTTCAATCTCTAATTTATATCCTTAGCTCATCTGCATGATTCCATATATACCTAAGCTGTAATTTCTATATTTTTTCTTAAATTTTCTTTTATGATTTTATTCATCTTCACTTAATAACTCTACTTAATAAAACATGACAGATTTTGGTGAGACATGGTGGAACCCCTTCATGATCACACACAAAGGAAAACTCACTAGGTCGAGTCCTTAAAAACTTTTTATTACACAAACTAGGTTTCCTTATGGAGTAACCTCTGTTAGTGAGGTGTGCCTGTCCGTTTCGCTGTTTTTGTCCAGGATGAGTCTATTCTGCAGAAATGGGGAGGAAAAGCCAAACTTTCTCTTTTCCGCTGGCAAAAACACATGGCTAGCTTCTCCTCCCTTACTCCTTCCATTTATCTCTTCCCATAACTTCTGCACATTTCAGTGCATCCTCAGGCTGTGAGAAGTCTAATAAAAAGTTTTTGAGCATTCTACCTATTGAGTTTTTCTTTGTGTGTGATCTACTTAATAAATTATTTATCTCATCTTAAGTTTTTACTTTCCCTTCAAGCAAATTTTTAGTTTTATTCCCCTCAGGTTACATTTAAAATCAATCCCTATCATAAGAATATTTTACTTTATTTGCAAAAAGATTTCCTCTTTTTTAAGTCATTTAAATGTGTTCTTTTAGTCATGAAAGACCAAGTTGTGTGGTGATAATTTAGATTATTCAAAATTATTTTAAATCATTCAAAAAAATTCTATCCGATGTTCACCAGAGAGGATTCTTTCATACACATATATGCTAAATATTTAATTGAAAAAGTCCACTGCATATAGGTGAGAAATTAGATCACTTAATAAGAACTAATGTCGATTTAAGTTTAGGGGGATATTTCAAAGATTTTAATATTAGAGCATTATTATTTTTGAGATAAATAGTTTGGCCTAAACTTCTCAATGGGTCTCAGTAATAAAAAATGAATAACCCATATTTCAAACCACACCACAACTTTAATTTATAATCTATTAAAATTTTTAATATAATTTTTAATGCACTACATTACCATATGATAGGAAAAAATTTCAGAATCAGGTGATGGGGCTCAGGTGGGGAGCTGTTGTGGAAAGAATTGGAATGAGAGAGATGGGGAGGAAAATGTTGACAGTGATCAGGGTTTTAAGTGGAAAGAAAAGTTTTGGGCTCTATCCAATTGAGTTGGGAATTGTAAAGATTTTATTTTCCACAAAAAGTTTGATGATCATGCTCAAGAATATAATTTTCCATTTGAGAGGTTCCTAGATGTTTATTCTAAAGGGCTCCTTGATATTTCTTCTTCCACAAACTGAAAATTTTCTCTGTATTTCTACATATATCCCTGGGCAGTCATCAATTTCTCCTGATAGTTGCCACTCTTTGTAACAAACTGAAATAATTCTCTATCATTAGAAGACGACCGAGTTCTTGGGGATAATTATTCTATCATTGAGAAAGTACCATACTACCTTCCCAACCTAAGAATTCGACATGGAGTCACTATGAGGAAAATTTTCATGCTCTTAGTATACAAAGGGGTTATTCTTCCTCCATTCATTCAGGATGTCTGTGGTGGGGTGAATGGAGGCCTTCCCTTAAACACTCACTCTTCCTAGATGTCTTCCAACCCCTCTTTTATAAACTTTTTTAGATACTCCATTTACTTTCCTTGAACTCTCGTAAACAGCTTGGAATTTTATAGTTCCTTACTTCCTCAAACATCGTTACTATCAGTAATTACATTATCTTCTCCATCTCCCTAATTCCAAACTTTTCCTTAGGTAAATATTTGCATTTTTGAAATTTTCTGTATCATGATATAGCAATAAATAGAAACATGGCTCAATTGATATTTGCAGTATAGCTAGAAGCAAGGCCGATGTGTGGAGCACACATGGGTGGGAACCTAAAGATGAGGCATAGCCTATGAAATTGACTTAGATCATTAGATTGACATTTGGAAGTGGTAATAAGAACCTCATCCCTATTTGGGACTTAAACAAGAGGTTTTCAAACATTTATAACTATTATATAACACATTTCCTTAAAAATTACATGAAAATTAACTGCACTTGTATCTAAATTCAATTTAATTTTTGGTAAATGAAATTATATTATCAAAAAGTAAAATTAACATTTTAAATTCCTACTACAACATTATTTTCCAATTCACTGTGGCAGCAAATTCAACTTCACATATGAGTGACATATGTCCTTGGGTAGAAGTGTGCCTTGTTTATTTGTTATTAACATAATTATCTTTTAATTAAGTTCAGTTCAATACATATAAGCAATTTTCATCTACATCAAAACCCTTCAAACCATCTTTCAGTATGTAACAGGAGGTAACAGGAACAAGAGATACCTCCTTGAACATTGTGTATGAAATGTAAAGAACCTATATTTGAACCAAAATTTTCTAATTATGCATGCCAAAAATTGAACACCAATTAATTTGTTGATTATTTCCACCTAAATTTCACAGTACTGCCTGATTTCCATGATAACTACATTTCTTTCTTCAAAGAAATCTTAAGACATAATAAACTGTCCAATGCTTGCCAGTTATCCATTATTATTATATGAAATGCCTATTTTCGAGAAATTCACATGTTATTTAGAATTTTGATCTTTAGCAAACCATAAAAATGTGTTTAAATCCATTTTTAAAAATTACTTCTGGATCTTTTTTATATGCTTCTGATCTTAGCATATATAGCAGCCAATTCAAATTTGCCGCAGTAATCACGAGGCAAGTAGACAGGGGGTCAGTTTGGCAATGTCGTTCGCCATAAGGACAGTACTGTCAACTAAATGTGGAATGGATAATTAACACTGATTGTTCATGCTACTTCTTTAGGTTGTGATTATTGTGTGTCATACACAGAAAGAATGAGTCTGAAAAACAATTTTTCAATAAGCCGAAACGAAAGGAGGGTCACATAATTCTCATTACATCTTCCGTAAATGCGTTCTCTTGGAAGTATCAAGCAATCACAGCCTACTTTATTTCAAAGATTCCAGCATGCATTTGACAGCATTTTTCTTATGCTTATTGTTGCTTTTTTTTATCAAAAATTGCTTTGCACTGTAATTTCTCAAGCTCTCATATAGCATTTAGCTCATAAGGGGTCTGACGAAGATGAAATAACATTTAACCTTTGATATCAATTACTGATACACTTTATGAAGCCAAGATTTATAATTGCTTAACCAAAGATTTTTTTGGATATTTAAATGAGTTTATGCTGTGATAAGATTCTTCATCATCCTTTTTTCCTTTTGAAAAGGTCTGTATTTAAAAGCTGCAACAACTCCCTTCATTATTCATTAAGTTCTGCTTCTAAGAAGTCAATAATATCTTTACCTTTTCTTATTTCAACTACTAGCTACTACAATTACTTCTCCTATACTTTAATTTTACCATTCAATACCTTTTCGATCATTCAAATACAGTAACTTATCCCTTTGCTTCCATTCTCATATCATTCTGTTCAGTTTTTTTCTTTCTTGAACAAAAGTTTTTTCTGATTAAAGAATATATCTGATACTTCCATTTCAACTTATCAAGAGCCTTTTTCTGAGAGGAGAATTTCTTTCTATCATACAATGATATTTTTTAGTAGTATGACTTCAAATGAGCAATAAGTTACAAAATTTGATTATTTGGAACATTGAGTTCAAACCAAAGAATAACATTAGTTAAAAACAAATTCGGATGAAAATGACTTTGTACAATATAGTTGAGGAAATAAAATTGAAAATGAATTCAGAGAATTAATTTTAGGATTATTGTATTTTCAGCTAATAAATCAAAGTAAGCCTTGTTTTGAGTATGAAAGGTAGAATTCCTGTCATAATATAACTAGAAAATGGTAACCGAACTTTTACCATAGATTTCTATAAAAGCTTGCAGAGGTACAATGTATTGTTATGATGATGTGATAAAAAATCTAAATATAATTCCATAATTGCATGAATAAGTCCCCTTATGGCCTCCAGTTTAAACTCGGTAACACCAATCATGCAGCTGGCACATACTCTGTCATGAAGTCAAATACGTATTTGAATAAATAAACCAATGATTGTAAAAATTTACAAGGATCAATGAGTCTTTCAATAATAATCAGCCTACGTGTAATAAAATATTATAAGATTCATATTTCAGTAGTAAAATCTTACCTCTTGTATATTGTCAGCAGACCCCCAAGATTTATGAATTTTTTCCCCACTACTGGTACCACTTCCACTATAATTACTTCCACTGTTACTGTTCTGACTACCAACACCTAAGAAGTTGCTAAATGCCTCAGTTGTCCTTTTCACCCTCACATTCAATGAGCCAATTCTCAAGAAACCTAATTCTTTTTCTGTAAAAAGAATAATTAGAAAAAGTGAATATTGCAGTTAAACAGAAATATTTTCAACTAAAATACTCATGAAAATTAAAGCTCAGTTTTTGGCTTTTTCAATTTAATGAATAAATCTCTCCCTCAGAATCAAGGATGAAAATGGTTTACAAATTCAATTACTTCCAGACACTATTACTATTAGATCTATGGATATGAAACTTTTCACTGACATCTAAATAATTATTAAAATTTACTTATTTAATATGCATGTATTTATGGTGAAATAAAGTGAATAATCCATTAATAACATAATTGAGATAAGAGCCAAGGTTGATTTTATTAGTATTCTATGATGGAATTTTTGGCTGTAAAATTTGGATAGATTATATGGTTATAGTATTTTTCTGTATTTTCAAGTAATACATGGAATATTTTTAGAAAGAATTTTAGAATTGAAATAACATACCTGAATGTTTTTTCCTTGCTTTCATCTCTGAAATATAAAGTTAAATAGATTAATAAATTGTTTGAGCAAATTCATTATGATAAACAAAATAAAAAATTATTTTATTATGATAAACAAAACAGCATACAAAGTTAATTTTTAAAAGTTCAGCACAAATTGCACACAAACTGTATGCATACCTACAAGGAAAAACTGTCAATTATTTAAAATTGTAATTACAGGATGTAGCTAATATAAACTAACAAGCACTTAGAGTACAAGAAGCCAATTTAACTGAAAGGGAACATGCATAACTAATTATACTGCAATTCATACCTGAAGAGCAATCCAAATCCAGAAATAATACTTATAGAACTTGTCAAAAGATGCTAGTAGGTAATTCAACTGGTGCTAAATCTCTCCCATCCAATGGAACACATGCTGTGCTTCCCTCAGAAAATAATTATCTTCTCAACCTTATTACCATTAAACATGCTACACAAGAAACCTAATTTAATGTTGACAAAAACATGCAAGTAATAAGTGAAACATCCCAAAATAAACCACACATTGAAAGGTGTTGAAACTTTTCTTTCCTTTTGAAAACGTAGAACTTGATACCTTTGAAATATGTTCTGATAGCAAATTTTCTTTTAAAAGGCAGTATATTTTTAGGGAGATAATTATATTTGAGGATAAATGAAAGAAAGGGAGAAATTCAAAAATAAATTTTTATCAAAAATTCTCCTTTATTTCTTCCTATTTTAATGCAATATTACTTAAAAGAATTTTTTCCCTAAGATTTTTTTAAAGATTTTAATGAAGTAGGGGAAATATCCTTTTAAATAATATTGCATTAAAATAGGAAGAAATTTTGAGCAATGTAAGATGCAGCTCTGTTACTTTTGAAAGAGGGAAACCTAGTTATGATTAAGTTGGCACTAATAAATACAAAAAGACAAAAATATAATATAGACCTTCAGTCATTTCAATCCAAATCCTAAACTAATCATGTAGACCATTAATATCAATAGTTATACTAATGTTCTTCACCAAAGGAAATTTAATTTCTAAAAGTATAATAATGCAGGAAATCATACGTATATAGGAGAGTAAAGATAAATTCTCTTTTTGCTTTATAAGTCAATTAGAAGAACTGTTATTTAATTCAGATAAAGTAAATAAGGACACGCATTCAATATGATTTTAATGACAGTATCAGAACATACTTAAAGATATTTTTTACAATATAGTAAACGCCAGACAAAGAAAGAAAAGGATTCACATACATTCTAAAACAAGTTTGTCTAATGTTATGCACAGAAAGAAAAAGCTGTTTCTACATAAAATTATAATTCATGCAAAACAGACACAATCAAGTACAAAGGCTCTGCTATGACATAGAATAATGTAAATATTTCTATTTAGAAATTTAGTTACTTGTTAGATCATGGAAATGCTATAGAGTACGTTCTGGCAGTCTCCCACTAATCCTAATATTTGACATGAATTAATTCAAATTAATTTCCTTTCAATTTATGAATTTTTATATTTACTTTAAAGGGCAAGAATTAAAGATGTAGCATAAAATTCTATGTAAATTCCTACTTACCATAAGCTTCTATCTTAATAATTATTAAAGAAATATAGAAAACTACACCACAGCCACTATGCAGCCAAATACTGTGACATTAAATGTATTCTATAGATTTTACCCATTTAAATAAACAATAACAGTTTTCTGCAAGATCTCAAATATTTTAGTCAGAAATTGAAGAAAATATTTTTTGTGGTTGATCCACCTTGCATAAGTCTAAAATAGGTTTGAACAGGAAGAATACATGCTTTGGTAGTAGTATGAAAAACACACCAATGGAAAGCAAACAAATAACTTCCACACTGCTCACCATTACCTTAACATGTTGACCTCTTTGTATTCCACAACTGCAAAAAGAGATTATGGTAATAAAATGTAAATATACATTATGAAGATACCAAATGTCGTGTTTTGATGAAGTTAAACTTATTAAAGATACTTTTGTATTAAACAGGCTATAATGTAAAGACTGGCCTAGACAAAATTTCACCATAAAATACTGATATTAAATTATTAGGATTCCATTTTGTGTCAAGTATATTCAATAAAATAGTTTCCCCAAATCTGAAGAAAATGTAAATAAATCGAAATATAATCATTTACTCTGTAATGAGCATTGGATTTATTGATTGCGTTATCTATAATTAGAGTTGTTAGAAATACTATTTAATTCTGAAATGTCCCTTGCATAACTTTCTTGTTTTTTGGAACATCTATAGGGACAAAAGCAAAAACTCATAATAGCATATGCCTAATACTGATTTGCTTCATAAATCATAAAAGCTCACAGCTCTTAAGTATGTTTCCTTTCCACAAATCAGTTTATCTTTTTCTTTTCAACTGCAAACCTAGTATCCAGCAAATCCTTATCCTCTGAAATAGAAGCAACTAATCAGTTTTAGCATTAATTTAGAATAATTTTGAAAAGGTATTTATATGTATGTCCATATACAGAATTTATAATTTCAAATTAATTGAATGGGTTAGATTCAGCATTTGCCACATATATTCAAAACTAAAATCTGGCAACCCTATTAATTAACAATAAATACACAACCTTCCCAGACTATTTCATTTCTATGAAAAACTCTCTCTGGTTACTTAAAGTAAATAAATTTTTAATGTTGATAGTTATTCAGCTGTGATTCAAAACATTCTTCATGCAGTCTGTAGTGAGTAAATCTTATAGTGCTAATTATGAAGGTATTTTAAAATACATAAAATGTAAGCATGTTTCATCTGCAGGAAATTTTTATTGCTTGAAGCAGCTAGCTTACAAAATATACAATAATAAGTGCATGTCATTCCCAAGAGTATTTAATTTAATTAGTTCAAAAATGAGTAGCAATTTTAACAGTTTTAGAGACATAACTACACTATATCAAAATCACTACAAGAAAAGAGTTAGATATTTAAATTCAATAACTAATGTTTGTGTTAACAACAACTTAAGCTACTGAAATCAATTCTCTCAAACAGTTGCAGAATCACCCCACTACAAGCATTCCTGTAATTCAACGTCACAAATTTTAAAGGATTTTTATACTTTCCATCACACTTCACAGGAGGATAAACAGGATGAAATAATTATAGTGGTTAGTTCTTGAATTAATCAACAACAAAATCATAGTAAACTGAAATATTCAGTGTACTTTTGTAATAATCAGAGGATGCTTACAGTAATTAAGTACCATAATAATTACATACCAAGTACAGCATTTGAGATATCATTCAGGGTAGATTTGAACTTCATAACATATTAATATTTTCTTCCTTAATTAAATTGATTGCTATGCAAAATCAAAAAACAGATGATGTAAATATTACTTTATGCAAGTATAGAATAAGCATTCCTAATAGAGTAAATGATAATTAATATAATATTTAAAATGAATACTAAACTATTGTTAAGAAGCATTTTAAAGGAACTGATTAACTAAAGGCAAAGGCAAACTTAATTTAAAAATGTGGAGATTTAACTGTTATTTGTACATTGTAAGTACTGTCTCCTGCAATAACAGGAATTATCACTAGACAGCTGACAGTAACTTCTTGTGACTAGTGGAGATTGCATATATCTTGTATAGCCAAAGAAAAATATTTTGTTGCAAAATAACAATAAGGCATGTAAGCTTCAAAGAAAAATCTACAAACTCCAAACAATAAATAACTATAATAAACTCTGTGATGTTAGTTCAACAAAATCTTATTCGAAAAACTATTGTTACTACTTCTGAAAATTTACTATAAACATTATTAAATGCACTTTTTGAAATTTTTACACAAAACAGACTCCATAATACATGGAAGCACCATATTAAGCATCTGCATAGACATTTTTACAAAAACAATACAATAAAATAACATCACTTTGGCCTGCTTGTTTGTTTAGGTTGAACCCTTTGGTTATGTGAGACAGTAGAAGATATCATACTAGACCTGTGCCACTCTTGCCCTTGAATCTTAGGCAATGAAATATCGGCCGTAGAGTGAGGCCTAGAATTAACAGTACGGGGCTTGCTTTTCTCAACAAGAAGCCATCGTTTCTTGCCACCATCTCTGGAATAATCACTTGAAGGGTGATTGGGAGGAGATGGCGTTGACTTGTACTCACTTCTGAAAGTTTCTGAAGAAACTGAGGTATCTTGACTGACAATGTATTGCCTAGGCATGCGTCCACTCCAATCTCTCAATTGTGGATTTCCTCCTGAAAATAAATCATAGCATTCATTACATTAACTTTAATGCTTGAGAGAGTAGTTTTCCTTTTCTTATTCTATTCCATAAATATTATTAATGTGTCTAACATTTAATTGATTTGGGAGTATTGACTTCATAAATATGTTATGTAAATTTACTAACTGTATAATAGAAGAAGTTGTAACTTCTATCCTAATTTTGTGAATAAACAGCATTAATATAAAGATATCTGTACTCAAGATGTACCAAACTCCAAAGATTAAAAATAGAGGGGAAGAGGGCCTTAAGGGGAGGAAGCTATCTGATTAATTGGATTTGCCAACCAGAAAAATCATATTTAATTCACCAATACAACTTACAATTCCCATTCAATTGAGAGATTCAAATCAATATTACACAGCAATAATATCCTATCAGAACAATATTATTTATTTAATATATATAAAGGAGGTCAGACTGACACCATGTTTTAATATAAGTTCTTACTTCCACTTTTGCCTGCAGAAGTTTATATTTAAGGGTTATCAATCTGTTAGTTAGTTGAAATAATCTGAAGATTGGTTTATCACAGCTCTCCAAGCCATCCTATTTTCTGCTGGTCACATAATTCCCCATAATATCTAACTTTAATACTTCCCATTAACTGTTTTTCATAATTCCAACAAGAACTTTATATACATCCATCTCTACACCACTTATGTTAGTCTTCATAGGTTGTGCATGCTCACTTAAAATTCCTCCTTCATTTTTATCAATATTTTCCAAAGATTCCTCATTTACTCTTGTAAGGATTATTTCAATGTATTTATTTTCGCTCCTGTAACAGTTAATCTCCATCACTATCAATCCTTTCTTCTCTTCTGATTTACTCCATGTTTAACAGCAATACAAAACGACAATCTTAATTTAATTTTTTATACAGTTTCCTATCTAACTCCCAAGATTGAGTAATTGGCTGTGACCAGTTGTTTTCCTGATTGAATACCCTTAAGACTTGGTATAATCAACCTTCTATCTCTATTGTTACTGTTCTGGTTATTTCCAAACCCAAACAGCAGAACTCCCCAAACTTGACAGAACTTTGGAATATTCAAAAGTATCTGTACTTAATTTTGTGAAATTTCTTCCCTCTTTCTGCTCTAGATCATTGTTTTGGTTTTTATTTACTCTGAGGTTGCTCAAGGCCTTTTCCACTAACACAATTCTTAATAATTTCTTTGATACTTGATTCTTCTTTCATCCATATCATCTGCAAACTGCTGATGATTGTTTCTCATTGTCTGTATACCTCCTTCTGTCCGCTCCTTGATTTTGTTTGTTCTTTTTTCATTGTATGCATTAAAGATAAATAATGATGAGCAGTATCCCTCTGTTGCGCCTTAATTTTTGCCTTTTGCTTTTATCATATTTGATTATCACCACTGCTTTTCTGCATAAACAGCTATGATTGGTCTTCTACCACAACAATTTTTCCTTTTTACTTTCCAGACTTTTATTACTACTCCATTAAGATTTTTCAAAAGTTCTTATATCAACAAAAACAAAGAAAGTTGGTTTTTCTTTCTATATCTTCATCTCCACTATTAATCTTGTGGCAAGAATGGCTGTACTTGCACCTTGACTTCCTCTGTATCCATAATGACCTTCACTCAAATACTACTCAACTTTCATCTCAATTCTCTGTTAAACCATTAGGGTAAAAATCTTAAATATAGGACAAGTAAAGCTCAAAGATGTCTTCTTTTCTGGCATACGGACAATCACCTTATTCTTACATCTATTGATACTTCTCCTATACTAAATACTTAACATAAATATCGCAGTTTAGTTTACCCAGCTCTCTTTTAGGTTAATTTCTTAAATTTTTCATTATAGCATCTTTTGTTACAGGCAACAAGCTGGCTTGAGCATGCCTATGCATCTTTTTGCCTTGTTTCCTTCCAAGATCTTTCATTGCATCAGACCTGTGAATAGATTCTACTTTCTCATTGCCGTTCACATTATCTTCCTCTTTCATTATTCTGGCAATTTATATTATGTCAGTTGTACAGATGTTCTAAATATTCTTTTCAACTTCATGTTTTTCTAAGTCATCGATAAGAATTTCATTATTTCCATCCTTTCCTGTCAAAGAGTATTTACTCTTGTGTTTTTTGAAGTAGCCACTCACTGTGCACAATACTGCTTCCACTTTACCATGTGAAAGATAATGCGCCTCTTCCACACAGTTTTTTCATATTTTATATATAACACCCTTCCCTACCTCTCATCTAATTTTAAATCTTTTTCTTCTGCATATTCATACTTCCACAGTTTGGGAATGATTATACCTCATCCTCTATTTTATCAGTGTTGGAACTTCATCTGCCACCCCTGATTTCCTTTTCACAAATTTTCTATAACCAATGGCTACTCATGTTGTTTCCTCAATTCCCTTCTTCTAAGTTTCCGATTTTCTGCTATGTCTCTTTTGTAGCTGAAGTCTTTCAATTTTTCATCTATCGTTTTCTGGAATGTTATTCTTGACAACAACCACTTGCTAATGTTTTTTATCGACGTTTTCCCTTGGTTAAAATGAAGTTAGCACCTTATCATGAATTAATTATGATTACTGAATTGACACCAAAAAAGATCTCAACATTCCTCTACCTTCCACAAAGTGACGCTCAATTTATATTAAAATCGGTGCTATATCTTTTATTTATTCGGAATATGCGTGAATTTCCCCTTTTTTAAAATTTTAACCAAAGGATATCACTTTCTATTTTTGAATTCGTCATCTCAATTTATGCGCTGTTAAGGGTAAAACATTACACTTCTAGAGGAAAAGTTTTTCCTTTTCAACACTTCTTTAATTGCTGCTGGATTAGTAAACATCAGAGACATTAAAGATACATTAGTCACTTAAGGGGTATCAAAACTGTCAACCGTAACGATTACCTTAACCGAAGTGCTAGGATAGGATTTAGATCGTGCATTCAAGAGATTTCAATTGACGCATTCCGGATACAAAGACTTCCCTCCGCGCCCACCATGGAGACCCTACGGACTAACCACCGATAGGAGATAACGCATCTGGACGCGGAGTAGCCCAACCGTCGTGATTTGTTCCTTCTCCCTTTTTCGGGGGAGTGGTGGGTGTAGGATGTGGAGTAGGGCGTGGAGGAGTGGGAGATTCTACTCCGACTATCAGGCCCATTCGCCTGGAAATCCATTAGTCATTGTGCGTCTGCGGCTAATTGGGTACGTTGCGATTCGGAGGCCGAGATCGCAAAACATCACCGTGCGACCACCTCGCTTCCGTTCCTACCACTCTCTTAAGAGAGGGAAGACCTACGGAATATTTAGATCGTTTCTGCTGCACGAAAGTGGAAATTGGTGAGCAAATACTAGGATTGAATTTCGGCTGATCCGTCGCATCCCTTATTGGGTACTTATCAGTCATTTTCAGAGAAACGAACATTTAACGGGATAGATGTTATTTAGGATAATTCTAACGTAAGATAGAGCAGGATATCCAAGGCGCTTAGCACTGAACTTAAAAATTACGGCAAGCCATAAGTCTTGCTGCTTAAAGGAGTTGTCCAGCTTGGTAAATTCGGAGCTTTAAAATAGATCAAGTTTGTGTTTGATGATTTGAAGAAATTCTACTATCCTTTGCATTCAGGCTAAAATAATTTAGAAATACATACATCAAATCCTGCCGGGTGAAAGGAATTCACCGAGACGCACGTAAGTTAGGCGGATCAGGAATACATTTCCTTTTACTATTTGTACGGAGAGATGGAAGGGATTTCGGAAGATATGCATCGTGGCCCATCATTGACTAGAGCAGAATTTACTAGAATAATATCATCTTTACTTTTCATTTTCAAAGACTCTTTCAGGAGGCGGCACATTTATTCAATATTTTTGATGAACTTTGAGATCCATACATGCATACTACATTCCGATTTGGAATATGTTCAACGGCTTTTAAGATATCGTTAAAAGATATAACTTACCGTATACTTTCACCAGAAGGTTGAAGACGTTTTCATGACCAAACTGCGTCGCGATGTGAAGAGGAGTGTAACCCTGAAATGGCATGAATAAACATTCGAATAAAAACTATGGCTTAAAATAAGCTCCAAGAGTGCTTAACATGAGCTTTAATAGCAAAAACAACAAAGTAAAATCTTATTACGTAAAACAATAGGTCTAACAGAAGTATTAAATAATAACATTCACTTCACGTTGTAAATATTTGGAGCGATGAAACACTTTGGCGCCGAGTCGCTTAGAGTTTATTTAATGCACCTTTTATTTTATTAGCACGAAATTCTGCTTGAATTTAACCGGAGTTATCCAACATTTGCACAGTGTGTAAGGGATTAGCGCAAACTTAAGAATGAAGGTTTTAGGGCTTTATTGTCGGCAAGCAGGCAACAATTTAAACGATCTGATTAGTTATCGAACTTCTTGTTATCCATAGATTCATCATCCGATCGAAAATGAGTGAAATCCTATCCTATACACGCATTTGCATCATAAACTGTAATGAATCAAGAAGAAAGCACGACAGATATTTTAGAGCTTAAGTTTTGTGAATACTGGGATACTTTTTCAGTCATAAAGGAATTTAAGAAGTTCTCTGAATGAAATCTTTTTCATGTTCCACATCCAAATTAATGGGTGTTAGCCTGGCAATTACAATACCTTCATTTCTCCGGTTACGCGAAAAAAGTTACGATCTGAATGTTGCATGGGTTAACATCCTACGAGTAATCGGTATACGCTACGCAAGATTCAACGAGATTTTATTTTTGAGTGGATCTATGTTAAGCTGTTATGAACGCAATTGTCCCGATCGACAGAAGGAAAGAGGGAAATTTTTCTTGATGAAAGAGATAATGCATCCGTGACGCGGGCGAACAAAGAATTCTTCGTTGGTGACTGTTAGTGTAAATAAATAAAAAGAGTAAGGATGTAGAAGGTCTAAGTGGAGGGAGCGAGATGATCCGTAAAATTGAAACGATCCTCTTCAGCAGTAAAGAGCAAAGACACGGTTTTTGCGTGTCACTCTCTCTTGGAATAGGACGCGGCATTTTTTGCTTTGTTTACTGTACTTGAAAGACTGTGCTATTAGAGGAACTAGAGGCTGTTGAAGCCACTAAAGTCGCCCATTCACGATGATCGCAGGGAAGGAAGTTTTAAGAGCGAGTGAAATGGTTCATGAAAAACCAACACGGCAGTCGATAAACAGCGGTTGAGTGAACGTGGGAAGTTTCCCTTCGTAAAAGATTCAAAGAAGGGCTTAAACAAATTGATACAGATCATCAAGAAGAATTTCCGAAACGTAAAAAAGCATGTCTGATAAATCAATCACAGGAAGAATTCTTACACCACTGCAGAGATAGGATAGCGAAAGGAATATTGTTCCTTTTTAGTGAGCATTTTAGAGGATTTCCAAACTTAATTTTTCCTGACGCTGTAGAATTCAAGGATTTAAAACAAATTCATTGCCGTTCGAGTAGCTGATTATATAAACGTACATCATATCGGAGAAAAATTTAAATTCAAGTTACAAAATCGAGTTAGATAAAGATAGAGCAATCACTCGGGATTCTCAGAAGTTTCCACTGTGTTTCAATACTAAGCAAGGTCTTCCCTTGAGAATTTCATTTCAGATAGAAATATTATCTTAGTTTCAAGAAAGCATTTATTTTATATCTTGAGATTCATTTTCTTAAGATAAAACTTAATCAGCAGAAAATAACTGAGAGGCTGCTATATTGATAAAACATGAGAAAGAAGTATTCAAGAAGAATTCAGTACATTTTTTATGCTCTAAAAGACCTACAGATAACTGTTACGGGAGAGAATCAAGCATTTCCCGATAGGTATATAATAAAGAAACATTTGATTGCGTATTAGATACGAGGAAGACTGTCATCTCACTGTGCTTCGGCTATTCAAGGAACTTACTCATTAGTCTGGGTTTTGGAAGCTTTAGGTGAACCTCACTAGGGATTTCAATTAAAGTGATTTTCCGAAAATGAAGAAGTTTTATTTTATGGTTGAGGTAATGCGTGTATTTCAGCAATATTCGCATTCGTGTTTCATGAGCTAGCTTTTACTACTTACCTTATATTTGTTTATTCTATCCCAGTTGATAGCGTCGAAGCTATCTTGACTAAATTTAACCAACGTGAGAGACACTTCGTGCCATGAACTTAAAAATGAGCCGACGCCACTGTTAAGATAGGTCAGGAGTTGGAGCTTTTATAGATAATCTTATAGATAAGTCCAATGATTATCGATATGAAAGGGGCCACCTGAGGAGCCGATAGGATGAGGGAGAATAACGGTGGACAAAGTTGTAGGGGGCCGAAGGATAACCTAAAAGAATTCTCTTTTTAAAAATCCTCTTTTCAAAAATATTCTCATTTTAGGGCCCCAATAAATGCTAACGCAATAATAGGAGAAATGAATTCAAAAGACAAAACAGGGTACATCTCCGCGACCAGACACGTCATGCACCAAGTTAATACGTTTTACTCCATTTCTCCTGTGACATAAATATGAAGTGATCTTAGAATGAGGAGTACTGAACGCTATTGAAAGTATTTCATCGTAGCTAACTAACTCTGAAAGATATGTAGCATAAAATTGAGAAATTTTAACAAATAACTTTGGATTTTTATATAGAAGTTAAACGATGAGCACAATGAGGTACTCAGAATGCTCTGAATGAGCGATTATTTCTGATTATATGATCTCAGGCATAAAAACTTTGGGGTGTAATTTATAATTGCATTAGTACCCATCAGTGGAAATGTTCGACCGAACCGAACCCTTTTTACATACACCTCCAATATCAAAAATTTTCGTCCACGCGTCACCGTAGTTTCTCAAGAATTTTACCGTAAAATGCAATTCCTGCTGTTCGCAAAGAGTACCGACTCTAGACAAACGAGTAACCGGAAAGAAAAAGGCACGAACCTTTCGCGTTTTATCCTAAATTAATGTTTTTCAAGCGAAAATGTATTTGCTTAGTGTGTACGTTCCATCGAAGGTTATGGGTGAGAAGGGGAGGGAGAGATCGAAGCGATGGTGATTAATGGGTAGAAGATTAGGGGATTGACCATTCAGAAGTGCAGGGGTGGTGAAAGGGGTATCGCGTGGACATGGGAGGCAAAATGAGCGTCGAACGCTGGAACAAATAACGACGCACTGCGAGAAAGAGACGGGATTGAGAGATCTCCCCTCCGAAGAGGAAAGTCGGAACAGCGACCCTGGAAAGAGAGATGTACGAAAAAAGCAAAAAGAAAAGAAAAAATAAACGGGGGTCATACTAATTACCTACGCGATGCCGACGATGCTCCATTTTTTTCCTCCGATGAAAAAGGAGCTTTAATAAAAAATAAACACAAACATACGAACATCGCTTAACTTTTTCTGCCGGGTGGACTTTGGGAGTTGGATAAAGGAGGCGATATGACGAGAGAAAAGTGAGAACATCAGGAGAACTAAGCTGGCTACAAGCGGTCGTATTTTTTCATCAGAAGGCCTTAGGGGAGGAGTCAGAGGCCACGAAACGACAATGCGTAAAGCCGACCGTAAAATAATTTGAAAAAATTGGCCATTCCCCAATTTTCTTCCATTCCGATGGAGGAGAGGAAAAACAAGCCACCCGCATAATGGAACAACCGTTTCCATGACGCCGCAGAGTGCGAAAGTTTAAGAGGAAAGGGAGGAAAAATATAGAACCATCTCATACGAAGGAAGAAAAGAAAAAACGGAAAAGTTACCGAAAAGTAACAGAGGAGAGGGAAGAAGCTATCCACATATATGTCCACAAAATCAATATTAACACTGAATTTTCGACTGAAACGAAGGAAGAATAAATATGAAGAGAGAGAAGTAAATATAGGAGAGAAAACCACTGAAGATAAAGAATCAATGATGAAAGGAATTAGGATACGAAAAGGCTTAATGGGGGGATTTTTGAATGTAAGCTAGTAAAGGAGCAAATTATTGATTACGACATGGAAGAAAAAAACATAAATAAGAAATAGAATGAAAACATCAATAAGAATTTTCCATACGAAAGCTAAGATTAACTATCATAATTGATAAGAAAGGTACATGATAGTCTAAATTACAGTATTTTTCCGACCTCGGTGACGGGTTACGTGTTAGTGTGCGAGCTTTATAAACCTTGAGATTCCGGGATCCAGTCTCAGCTAACTCAGGGATTTTCCCCTAGAAAATGGGTGTTTGTGTCTGTGATCGTTTACATTTTTGAAAGATATATTGTTGGGGGCTCCATTTCCCGTGAAAGAAATAATAAGGAACATTTTGAACGATGAAGTAGATAAACAAATATAAACATACGTACGGGAACTATTTGGTATAGGGGAAGGAAAAAGTAATCACAAATGCTTGGAACGAAATGGGAATTATTAGAAAAGAACTAGAATAGAAAATGAGGAACGAAGGCAAGAAAATGAGCTCGAAAATAATATAATGCAGGGGGGAGAAATGAATAGGAAGGGAAATGGTTGAGTAGATGAGGTTCTGATCAAAACGCAGACTCATTTTAGATTAAGGCGCGAGAGAGAGAGGGTGAAGAGCAAAAGAGGAGAAGATCCATACGTTTGGGGAAGTGGCGTGAGTGTGTGCGTGAGTGCTTCATATTCCACCTGGACGTGGGCAATTTCTGGCAGTGGCCACACCGCCTGACAGGGTTCCCCGGTGACCAGTTCATCAAGCGAAATGGAATTAGCGAGGTGGGAGAGGGAGGTTTGAAGAAGTGAGAGGGGATGGAGGCGGAACACGGGATGAAGTGACCGATACTCCAGTTTCCCATCATTTTTCTTCCGGCCGCCATTTCCACAAAAATACTTAATAATGTTTTTTTATTCGGAGGGAAAAATGAGAGGGCGAGGGATGGGGCGGTATAAAAAAAGCGTGTACTTATTCCCGTGTTGGGACTGGAGCCAATTCTCGACTGATTGATTTATTACGGGTTTGCGCTCGTTTCATGGCGTATTTGGACTAAACGGGGCTGTTAAATGGCGGAGGGTGAATAATGATAAACAGCGCGGAAAAAGCCATCGTCCAAAAGAGAATATGAGCCAAAACGACTGCGGGTATTCCGACGCTTTAATTTATTCATCTATTCATAAATTGTCGTTACACGCTCGAATGTCCTTGGAGTTTCGGAATAATTATAAATAATATAAGAGGACACGAATCGAAAATCTGAAATAGCATTCTATCAAAAAGTTTAATTAATGCGTTGTTTAATTCCACATACAAAATGATGCATACGTCGCGGTGATTTTTTAAGAGGTAAGGGACTACTATGAAATTCAATTAATGAAAGTATAATACGCTCACATTGCTTTGAGATCGTCAAAAAGCTGTTCATGAGTTCAGATAGCTACGCAATATTTCTTAGGTGAAAATTATGGATTATTTTAAAGTTAAAAAAAGATCTCCATTTTCCTTCACAAGCGATAATTAAAATCTGATATTAGCTCATAAAATATAAGTTATTTTCATCACCCACAGGTTCGGAGTGTAAAAATATCTAACGTAGAATAGATCACATCCTTTATAGCAGAATGGTCCCAAAATCGCCGCTCCACGTGAGATGGCGAATTTGTAGGCATGATACTTACATTAATTCGCGTGCAAAGAAACAAAACGCGTTTCCACAGTAGTATCTTCTCGTCAGAGATAAAAACTGCCCGTAAAAGACTTTCTGGCGCGTGATGATAAGATAAAAAGGAGAACAGATGGCATAGCTTACCATATTAGCGTATATTAAAAGTTAAAACAGCAATGCAGGTCATTCAGCGGTGTTTTTACCTTAAATATATCGCGGTTAAAAAAGCGAAAAACAAAGGAATGCTCGGACGTTATTTTTGAAGGGATTAGGCATTCCGTTGTCCGAGTTGCGTAAAACGCATGACAGGTGATACGACTCATTTGTTTTCACTAAACTTCACTCATACAGCATATGAGAAAAATAGCACACATTTACGGATGTATTGGGAAACGATACCATCGGATTTGCAAAGCCATTTCGAAGCGGTTATGGAGAACAAGCCCGCATGTATTCTTAACGAACAAATATATCCCAGGAACGAAAAGATGAAGCAAGCATATCGAGTGAGGCGTTTCCAGACTATTTGTAAAATTTAAAAAGCTATGAGATGACATGGTTGTCCTCGTTACGGAGATATAAAAGTCAACAACTTTGAAAACTCTTTTACTAGACACAGACGACCCTCAAGTAGATAACCTAAATTAACTCTACAATGTATATCACCTCTCCCAGTCAATCACCTACCACAGTTGGTCTCCATTAACTGCTGTACCGGTAAATTAGCAGTAACTGATATGATATCACACTCTAGAATTACTAGCTGATAGATGAAAGCCCTAGCGATGATGTACAACAGAACTTTGATTTTACTTCGTTAAATACAACAGCAACACAATAGATAAAGAAGAATAATTAATAGTTAGACAGAATGGATGAGAAGGTAGAGAAAAATTTCATATCCCAGCTAAGATTAACTGTAATTTAGAATAGCGTAGAATCTAAATAGCCAATGAAGAACTCTCCTTTAAGGATTCCGATATGCTTTTCATCCCTTAGACTATACTATATTAACATAAAATTGATGATACGTGGTAGTTAGACCAAGAAAATACGAGCATCAAAATGAGTAGAAATGTTAATGAGACAAGACATGAATTTAGAATATTTGCAGATTTTTCATGAACTGTTTATTATTTATTTTCATTATTATGTAAACATATAATTGAAAAGAAAACTAACTATATAGACTGCAACGGAAATTTAACAATTTTATAAGATAATTTTCTTATAAGTGAAGGAATGTTCTAAAATCTAGTTCTTCTTTCCTTGTTTAGGCTTTAAGGCTGTTCCGGTTTCACTTTACCATCTCATCCTAGGCCGGGTGGCGAACCTATGGCACGCGGAGCAATTCCTTGTCTGAAAAATGTAGCAGTGGCACTCTCTCGATATTTTCCTCCAATTACCCATGTGTATCATTATTTTCAATTATGAACCTAGTCAAGTCCGATTTTAGGAGTAATTTAACTGATGCCTCAAGTACACCTTGTGTAATATTAAAACAATAAAATATAAACCTAATTCGATTCATCTGTCTTCTTCCGCACAACAATAGAAATCACACTAACAATTATAGAGAATTCTATAATTTTCATGGATACTCCGCGCATGTGCCGACTAATGTTTATTACTATAATTAAATTCCGTCACATGATCTTTTCCTTTTTGTTTCATATAGATTATAATTTTATTATAATATCATGTTATCCTATACCGAATAAAAATGTAATAAATGACTGATAGAAATTTTATATGGTAACCTATCCTAAAACAACCTATGCCTCTCATAGACATAAAAATAATCGATACCTCAATCTCACTCGATGGGTTAGCACGGAAGTCGAGCGAGTATACTCTCATTTCATAAACTTTGGCACTCAACTGCCAAAAGGTTCGTCAACCCTGTCCTAGGCCTTTCGACAATTCTTTTACTCGATGGCTTAAAGCTTGGAAATCATTCCTTGGACATTTGTAGTACATGCTCTTTCCATATATTTTGTACTCCCTTAAATTTTTGATATTGGTTGAAAACCTGGTTCTTCTCTTACAGATGCATTCCTTCACTAGTCTAACCTTGAACACCCTTTCGTAGATAGAAGAAATGTCACTCTGTTTGGCTTACTTCTTTTTGTTTTGCTACTGAAATTCTGAACCACACAACACAGTATGGCACAAGATAAAAAATCGTGAGAGTAAATTTTGGTTCACGACCAAACTGTCAAACTCGTCATTAGAGTAATGTAGCAGTCGATCTCTAAATAATCTCTAAATCTCGATGTAGATTGCAAGTAAAATGAAATAATAGCTTAAATTTTACATGACGAATGCATTTAATAAGCCATAGAAGATACGTTAAACAGAGAAGTCATTTTTTACGAACAAGCTATTCGAAACGCAGTAATCAGACTCGCTGGATAAGAAATACTTGGAAGCAATAATCTAACTAATGATGCGAGACTGTTCGAAAATGCGGGCTAAAAAATAAGGCTAATTCGATTCGCATATCGCCCGACATAATAATCGTAGCCGTATTCCGCCTCTTCGACACATAACCAGAAACGCCCCTCATAATGGAAATCGTCATTCCCTCGTTTGTTCCAAATGATTCTTGGTCAGCCGATCATGTGGGTCCGATACAGGTCGAAATTGTAACCTCATTTTTATCACCTATGAGGATGATTAGGAGGGAGAGATAAACCGAAATGGGACACACATTCGCGCAGAAGGAGCGAGGTCTCGAAGAAGGCTCCTTACGGATGCTGGATGAAGGGGGATGGAGATCTTTCCGTGCCAGTGTGGGATATGCCGCTAATAAATGCCCCTCATAGGGATAGGCAGAGAGGGGGAACAATGCGGAAAGGGTTCGGATAGGAAGGGTTTAGAGAAAGGGAAGTTTTAAGAGGGGATTGGATGAGAAACCACGCCCCCCTGCCAGCATCACTCACGGAGAGAGGGGGGAGAGAAAACGCAAGGAGTCCCTATCATTAATTAGTAGGCAGTGACGTCAGCAAATAAGTCTGGAGGTAAGGGATATAAAGGTACCAAGACGGAAAGTGGGAATAAGGGGTGGGGGGTATGAGGTGGAGGATGAAACAATGGAGCATCTGAAGGAAGGGGATTGGTTGAGAGTGGGTGGAGAGCGCTGCAGGAGTAATCCACTGTTCCACTGGAACAGCTAGCTTCGCTTGGATGCCAGGAGTATTTATACCAAAGGGGATGATAACAAGACAAGATATACATGCGTGTGATTATAGAGCTAAGATTACATTATAAATTGAAATTATTTTCGAGATCTATGCTAAAGAATTGGATGTCTGGAAACCGCAGAAATGATTGTTTCGCCTATCTTTTTCTCTGTAATAAAAGATCATCACTAAGGATCCATTTAAATAATTTAAAAGCTTTAAATAATATCTAGAATGAAAAATAATGAAGCCACGCAGGAAGTAGATCTGAGTGTAACAATTTTAATGGTAATGTAAGGGGTAATTTTATTTATTTTAGGTAATGTAATTTAGTCCGTGATTTAGACGAATCCTGCAAAAGCCAGATATGACAGAGAAGCAAATAAACGATGCAATTCACAGATACCTCTACTCTGAGTTCGTACCAAAATAATCATAAACCCTGAGTTGGTACCAAACAAATTTATCATATTTACAGATAAAATTTTAGTGGTTGTTTCCGAAATGGACCAATGGACAATATTTCCCAATTTCTCCTAACGATACACATCACTGAAAATTATTCAACATCCGAATTGAAATGTCTTTAGAATTTTAGGCTATAAATTCAATCCCTGACAACTTTTGTGATTTCGAGTAAGCATTAAGTAACTCTTACGAGAAATAAGAGAGAAAGCAGCTTTTTGTATTAAGGAATAGAGCCTCTATGCAATATTTAACTACCTAATAAGTTATACGAGCCGTAGAAACCTTAGATACAGACTTGGGACAAAGATTGTCACTGGTTAAGGGATGAGGGCTGAGTGCGATTAAGTGCAGATCCGAAGGAGAACAGATGCGAGAGAAAAGAGTTTTCTAGACGGAGACGCTGTCAAGGAAGCGAGGAAGAGAGGAGGGGTGGTTTGGAATACGAATTGGTTGCCTTACAGGGGTGAAAGGAAAGTGGGAGAGGATAGATTAAGACGGAGAGGGTTTAAGGAAATGACTGAAGGAGAAAGGAAACTGTTAGATACCGAGAGGGTAAATGTTGAGAGTATAAGAGCGGTTGGTAAGGGTATGGTTGGGGGTGATGATTTCGTCCTATGAGAGAGAAAGAGCTACCAATCCCACGGCACCGAGGTTTTGCCTCGGGAGGATATTAAGCAGGGAGTTGGGAAATATCTGAGGCGGTGATAGAAGCCTCAAGGTGCATGGAAGGGGAAAGGTAGCAGAGCAAAAGGGCGACCTATGAGGTCTTAAGAACGGGGATTAGAGGAGACTTAGAGGAATATGCTAAGAGCCTTAAGGAGCTCTCGATTCCTTCCGAAGAAACAGTAGGTGGCCCTAAAGGACGAACCAATTAGGGATGACTATTATGTATTGGATATCAATCAAGCATTGATTACGTTGTATTATATTGCACTTGAACGAATAAAATTTGGAAGAAATGGAAAGGACCGAGGGCTAACTTGTCAAAATATGGCATACGTAAGCCTAGTGAAAAACTCCTAGAAATAGAGCGAGTCCGGTCAGCTCAATTGGTGAAGAGAAGCCGCCCGAAAAGAAAAAGATCTGGCTTCGAATCCCAGTCACGGCTTCCTACAGTTTCGCTTATTTCTTGGTATTAAAAATGATTTTTTAAATAAATCATAATTAAAATGATGCCAAAACTAGATCAAGAGCGCTAAGGGTTAGTTCAACGATGTAACAAGCTGATTCCGAAAATGCGTGGTTATTGCCGCCAATAAAAATAAAGCAGGCCGTTATTTCTCGAGCCAAGTAGAAACATCCATCAAGCGCATTTCATGGGATTTTTTTAAATTTATAAAATAGATTAAATACGAGTGAGAGCATAAAAAGTCATGCCATTCGCAATCTCCGTTTAACCATACCATATAATAACTATGAAATTAAATTATTAATGTTAATTAACTGATAAGGCTGTTGGAAAAATGCTGCGAATTTCCATACTAATCCCTTTAAAACAACGAGTAAGGGGGAAGATAAATGCAAACAGAAAATAACTAATATTTCGAAGCTACAAGGCAAATATTTTATGGCAAACATTCTTTTAGAGAGACTTTGATCCAATACAAACAAACGGGATTCGATCTCGAAAAACGAGCAGGTGAGATATCGATCAAATAGCTTTAATGATATACAGAAAAGCTATTCAAAATGATACTCAAAATTACTGCTTCTGGGAAAAGAAAGAGCCCAAATTTTCACTGAAATGAAAGACTACTGTAACAGACAACTTAGAATAAGAGAAAAATGGCGGTATTTAGCGCGGAAAAAACAGGACTCGGAAATGAAGTAAAAAATTGAATTCCGCGGGATAAGGTTGACATAGAAACGAAACAAAACATCGAGAAAGTTGGGCAGGAGATATAAAGAGATAAAAAACAAAAAATCAAACTCGGTCCTTTTCACATGCCGTTTCGAAAAAACAGCTCCTGACTGAATTCCAGCTCTAATCCTTAACGAATCCCAATGGCGGCGCTCAGCGGCGGAGAATGCATCCGAAAGAAAAATGTAAAATAACTGACAAGAGGAAAATGTGATGAATCTGAAGGAAAGTAAGGAGATAAGTAGCAAGGGAAGAATGAGCTATGATATAAGGAGGAATAGAAGATATTTTTGTAAAAATATTTTCTTTATTTTATTATTATTAATTTTTTGGAAATTAGGATACAGCGAAGAAAGTATGTCGAGGACAGCACATTTTAGTTTAAGTTAAAAGCATACTTTCTGTAAAACATGAGATATTCGAAATTCCCGTATTATGACAATATAATCGATACAAAAGCTATTATAGCATGAAATCATGAAATAAAGCATGATGTTTATAAACGAATGCTTAACGTTTTTAATTCCCCTTTCGGTGACAACTTCGGATCATCATCTAATTACGCATAATTCGAAACCTTCGATAGGCTGGCGTAATAGGTCGAGATCCCCTTAGTGCGACGCTACTGTCTCTAGTTGTTTATCGGTGTATGGAAAGAAGATCAAAAATTTCAGGCGTAGTAGGCTAGTCATACTTTAACGAATCGATAGACTGTCAAAAGGAAACGGATGTTTAGAAATGCATGCTTTCCGTTTTGAATTCCCTCCTCAGGGACAGCCTTGGACGAAGCAGCACGTTATTCCGCGTGGCTTTCACCGTTCGACAGGCTGGCGTAGTGGGTCGAGGCGACCTAGGTGCGACGCTACTGTCTCGGGTTCGAATCCGGTCGCGGGCGCTTCCGGGATTAGAGGGCCGCCAACCCCACCGGAAGTTTTTTCTTCATCCTAACTTCGGAACATCCGGATTCGAGCCCGTACTTTAGTGTTGCGGGTGCCTCTAGACCCGCACCCAGCCCTCGAACCCGCTTGGCGGGCGGCCAAATCGTTTATTTGAAACATTTTCCTCGGATTACTTTTTCGACTGCAAAAAATTCAATTTCGAGTCATTCTAATTTACCACCTCCAAAAAAATGCACTGCTGGGCTCAAAGTTAAGTGAAAAATATTAGAATCCAGACAATCCAACTTACAATAGCAGTAAATTGTAAGCGGATTGTCTGAATAAAAAAATCATTTTCACAGCTTGAGCCCAGCAGTGCAACGTTCTGAAAGGGAAAATGAAAAGAGGAATTACTCAGACATTCGTTAATATCAATAACTAAATTATTAAAGCAGCGCGAACGGTGACGCAAAACATTAATTAGGCAAACATTAATTAAAAAACATTAATTAATTTCGAACTGGAGAGAACACTGAATAAACTGCCACTTAAATACAAGCTCATAATTTCTAATTTACTGTATGAGACTATATCCGAAATTGTCATTGACGTGATGAATTAGAGTTCTTGACAAAATTTGATTTCCAGAGCACAGGAATCTTTTCTTTTACCTTGTGCAAAGTATGGGATGGTGATACCTTCATAGTGAATTCTTGCGGTCAGTAATAATTATCATCGGAAGTTCTTTATAGAGTTGAAGACATTTATACTGCAGCTAAATACGTCGGGTCATATGAGTCATTATATAAATTTTTCGTTCCAATAAGCGTTTAGCTAATAAATAAATACAAATCATATCCTAGAAATATAAAGCTTCTAACCACCTTCAACACTTCATATCAATTGGAGTTAGAATGAAATTTTAGTCTCAGAGCTCCTACAGTTTTCGAGTTTCTTGTGGAGGACTTTCTTAACCTCATCATATGTACGTATTGGCAAATTTTAGCAACTGGAGATTCTAAGGGCAAGAACCTCTTTCAGACCCCACCAAAAAATTAATCACTTTAAAAAACTACATTCCCTACATTGGGCCGTCTCAATGGTGAGGCCCTCAGTTAGGTAAATCCGTCCTAGTATGTACGTACTTTGTAATTCTTTTATATTGCAACTTTTTACGACATAAAGATTAATAAGGATATCTTGAAATATTTTTATGGATATTTAAAAATCCTCAATTTGCAAAAGTCAGAGATACTAAGTTTCTCTATTGAGACTTCAGTGTAATAGCCGAGCTAGCTGTTAATACTGTTTTTCTTTTTACAGTTCCTGGTGCTGAATTTGGGCTGTCATTTCAATGAACATCACCACGATCAACATTACATCTCTATGGGAGGGCATTCTGGCTATTTCTGACTTGGCAAAGACCGAACCGCGTATATTTGCTTATCTAAATTCATGCAACAAAATGTGTTTCAGAAGAAAAATAGAAAATCTGCAACTCCTCGCTTCATTTTACAAACTGAGAGAAGGAAAGAAGATTGTGTGTTAGGAAGAGAATGGAGAGATATGAGGAGATGATATCGTATCATTCCACTTGGAATGAAACCCTCCTTACTTACACCTTGAACAACACTCCTTTCATTTGAAAGGACTAATAACGCCGGCACAAAAGGGAGATATATGGAGAGAGAATAAGGCTGTGAGGGGGGAAACAGAGACGCGGAAAGAGTTCTGCGTGTTGAAAAAAGTCGGGAGCGAGCGTTGAAAGAGCGCGTTCCAGATTGAAGTTGTCGACTTTTCCCCATCTTTTTTTCTATTCCTCTCCGAAGCGAAGCACAATGTATATGACTGGCAAGCGCGACGAAGAGTCGAAGAAAGAAAGCGTGTAAGCCACACGTGTTACAACGTCACAGTTCCCAATTCCTCGGCATTCCCCCTTTTCACCTCCAAAATCTCCTTTATTCTCAACTGAACCCCTTCCCCTTTTCAGGGATTCCGACCCGCCGATGCCTTTCATGGACATCAATTCCGACAAATTTTTATCTTTCCCTCCCCGCTTATTTTTTCAAACACGTTTCAAAACGACATTTTTCAAAAAATTCAATTCCCTTCACCGGGATAAAAAAGTGAGATGGCGTGGGAGGGTGCTATATGAAGGAATATATGACGCTGATGTTCGGGGCACGAGGTGGGAATGACTGAGGGAAACATAGAAAATGCTCGAGTAACATATATTTGACTTATGGGACTAGGGGAATATAAGGTTCATTCCTACGCAAATAAATCTAAAAGGTGCACCGGACAGAATGGCGAAGAGTTTTCCAGAAGCTCATTGCTCTGTCGATATAACTTCCTCTCGATAAGGTGCATTTTTACCGTTTACGCAGAATTGACAGTCATTTTATGCACCGAGGGCGCGAAGATCCGCAAACCTACTCCCGAATTTTTGAAACTAAGATCTCTGGTAGGAAAGCGATCATTCGAGTTTTTACACCATCAATATTTTATCTTCGGAAGTAAAGATAAAGACTCAAGAGATTCGCCTCGATTCCCAATCAAATGGAAAGATTAATAAAAAATAAACGTATATGATCTGGATATCAATGGATGAATAACTGATTGGTAAGTTAAATTAAAGACACCTGCGATATTATACACCTGCAGCAGTAAAATGATAAAAACCCGTAAAAAACATTTTCAATGAATTTGAGATGTACTGATTTCTGGAACGACGAAACCTGAAAAACTTTAAACGTTGGATAGCTCCTACGATGATCTTCCTTTAGCCATGACGATAATTTTAATCAAATACGAATTTTAGAGGAACTTTTAAAGCTTTGTGGAATATTTTACCGATGCTGAAGGCACGAGACTAACAATAAGTTAGCTTCCTAAGGTAGGTAGCTTCATAACCAGTTTTAGAACGTCATCGTTTGCTTGAAGCTTGAAAGTGAAAATACTTTTATTAATTTCAATATGAATACTAAACCTAGAATATATTAATCGTAAAGCAGTAAAAGATATCACGATCCGTAGCAGATAGCCCCAACCTCGGCTAACAAATAGATTATATATTTGCGTGTAAACTGGACATCCCTCGCAGTCAAGACGATTCTTCAAAAATTCACTGGACTAAAACGACTATAACGTTCTCTAATTGGTTCCATCAAGAAAGCATCAGTTTAATTAGCCGATGTGCCTTCTCCGGCAGCCAATTCGCGACGGCAAACCTCAAAAACTGAACTGAGACATGAATGAAATTGACACGATGAAAGAAGTAACGCTCCCCCAATTCTCTCGCTACCCCACGGATCGCCTTAGACATACACACCACATTCGCATTAAATTATAAAACGACACAGCGCCGTAACGGAGTGACTATAAGGGAGAAAGGGTGTAACATCTGCTATTGCAGTGGTGCCCATTGTGCAACCTCGCGCGCATCTGAATCGGTACAGAGGGGAGGCGTGAGTGACGTGGACCCCCTCCTTTCAATTTTTATAAAATTACATATTCTGTGGAGCGATCCGAAAGAAACGGAGACGCACATTACGAACGACTTGTCGCGCAGACTGCCGCTTCGTAGCAGTCTTAACTGACTCCTCGAGAGAACTATACGTATCGGCTTATATTGAAGCAATAAGCAGCACAAGAGCAGTTCGGGCGCGAGAAGGGATGGATCGAACATTTTTCTGCGAGGGATGCTTTGAAAGACAGGGGAGGAATTGGAAAAAATAAAATACAAAATTGAAAAATATTCGGAATCGAGTGGCCATATATGAGAGTGATACCGCTACACAAACGCATAAAAACCTTATGCCGCGAGGAGACGGGCGATTCGCTGCGATATTGGAGCCATAATAAAAATACACGTGTTGTACGCTTAAGTTAGCTAGTATGACTGCGCCGACTTTTTTAAAGAAACAGCGCGAACCCTTCCATAAACACAGGCGAGCTAGATTTATAGCGGGACAAAGAGTCTTAAATTTTAGCACTCGGCGGAAAATAACCCGTTGGGTTCAAAAATAATTATGAATATTTTTGCATAAATTATTTCTCATATACATCCATGTGATAACAATATTAACTTCCCTGCTGTAAATCACTAAGAAAAATTTCACGCTCGAGTAACAAACAGAAACCCACTTTAAGATAATCATAAATACCAAGTTGGTATATCTGAGCGTTAATTACGGAACTGCGTTATCTTATTTCAGATCCACTTCAAATCGGAAAATGATTCCCTGTAATTAGTGACGATATTGAATGTTACTATATTTGGATTTAAATATTTATAAGAATAATTATACTTAAAGATTTTTTTCTTTATAAATCTAAAAACACTTGCGATTCCAAGTTCGAGTTTGCTTATGTCCTAATTACCAAGATAACGGACCGAAAAATCACTAACGATAAGTATTCATGCCTAGATATTTTGAAATTAAGAAGTGTATAAATTGTAAAAAATAGTAAATAACGGCAATCCCAAAGAGACACGTTGACTGAAATAAATGTATAACTGCTATGAATTTGATAATGATATTTTCATAAATGTAACTCAAATAAAAATAGGGTCAAGTCATAATTCTTAGACAAGTGCAAAAACCCCCCTATGTTTTCGCCGCAATCAAAGCCTTGGATTGAAAGATGGAAATGCATCATTAAAGAATATTATGGCTACATCCTTCACCCTTATTTAATGTCAAATCAAACCAGATGGTGAGAGGAGGTTTTTATGATTCACGTAATTGCTCACTCATTCATTTCTCAGGACTCCGATACAATCGATTAGTGATATCCTCTATAGGGCAAGACAGCGTGAAAAATCAACTGGAATCAGATAGAAATTCATAAACGTCGAAAAAAATACCAGAACAAAAAACTCTCCACAAGGCGTGCGAAAGGTTGAACGAAGCCCGTTAACTTTCCCATTAACAAGTGAACCAAGAAGATTAATATAATCTCGCTGAAAAGAGTCGAAGAGTTGGAAGCCAGGTGCTCCTCGATTTCCCGTTTTGGGGTTGGTTTCTCTTCCCGTTCGCCGATTCCAATCATACCCACGATTTCCTGAAGTTTCCCTTTTCCCTTCGTTTTATTTTTTCAGCAATCAGCAGACATGTTAGGATAAAAATAGCACGGCGAGAAACATCGAGTGCAACAGCAACGCTGCAAGAGTGAATTGGAAAGTATCGACGCCATCCTTCGGAGTGAAAAGGGAAATAATGAAAAAAGACGTACGCAAAGCGGAGGAATAACGGAGTGAAAAACGAGGTCCCGGTCAACGAGAATGGAAGGGAAAGCGTGGCATAAATACAAGAAAGAGGAGAGAAAATTTGCAAAAGTTTGCATCAGTATCAGATCATCGAGGCACGATAAAGAATGAGGGAGAAAGAGATGAAAAGAAACGGAACGAGAAAAAGCAGAACGTGAGCAGAATAAGCGATGGGTAAGGCAGAATAGATTGGTAATTGCGAAATAAAGATAAACTTGAATTTACGAGAATGAATCCAAGAGCTTTTTGAGGGAGGTCGATAAACGAGTGTCTTGCTCTCCGAAAAATATTTAGTAAAACCAGCCAGAACTAAACAGAAAGGAGATCAACTCCGGTGTAAACATATCCTGAATGGTCTGCAATAAAAGCATTAATCGAAGAATATCACTGCGTGAATTATACCGTGTATTATATCGTCTATGAAAACAAATCAGTCCGTTCATTAAAAGTATACTCATTGTACAACCTTAGGCTACAATGTCCCTTGGAATCGTTACGAATGCATTTATAAACAAAATGCGGTAAGCCATACAAATGAACAAGCACAAAATAGATATTATGGTAAAATAGTACAGCATCACTTTCCTATATGTAAAGAAACATAAAATCACACAGATACAAAATCCTACAACTATCGTTTAGCCAATATTTTCTACCTTTAAATGAACTCTGTTTCATAATGAGGTATGGTAAGGAGCAGCGACTAGTCAGTATTACTACGATCACGTAATTTGCAAAATTTATGCATCGAGTATCAACATAACCTCACCGACGTATTTTCTTGGATAAGCTGAATGCCTTATTGATTGCCAGAAATAATTCTAATGAAATAATTTAATTCGATTTTAAACCTTAATATCAAAGCATTGTTTGACACTTTTTTGTGAGATGTTAACCAACTTCATCAATACGTTCATTCAAAATGTTATTTCGAAAACGCACTCAACTAACCGTATCTCAAAACGATAAAACTTAATTCTATATAATTTCAAGCGTTACATTTTGTCAATTAAGGCCTATTATAAAAGTCAGATCATAAGTTAAATTTTCTTATCTTAAAACTCATATTTATAATAACGGGACCAATTCAAAAAACGATTCGTAAGTGAAATCGACAGTAGATGCTCTTAGCTCGATTCAGTGCACAAGAATTTCTTAGGATTGACGCGAGTTGAGTGTGTATACCGCAAACATAGATTAGCTGCTCTTAAGGGAGGAAGCAGGAGGAGATCGGGAGCGGCAATCTTCGATGAGGACTATTTGGCGATTAGAAAACTCTAAAGATGCGAGGGAAAAAGGAAGAGTGGGGCGGAAAGGATAAAATAGATTGGAACGGAGAAAACATTGGGTTTGCTGCGACGAGATGCGATCTTACCGTGACACAGGGATGTAGAGAGGGTGGGTAGGGACACCGCAGCACCGGCCGCTGCATGAATATGCATGTCTCCAACCTCTGGCACGCACCTAATTTATGTCCCGCCTTTTAATTTTCCCACACGCGTCGACTCTTCCCTCATTGGGGTCCTAAGTCTTGCTGACTTTTTTTGGAAAGGAACGGAGGAGGGAAAAACAGGACGTGGAGAAAGGAGCTGGCAAAAGGAGCAGTCGAAAGCGGTGACTTAGTGGGCTTCATCTTACGTAGTCGTATATAAAGAAGGCTCTGATATGGTGAGAGAAAGCACAAAATGTGTACCAAGATAATTGGGAGGTTTACGAAGGTTTGGTGAAGAAATAGCATAGAAGAAATCTGAAAATACGCAAAACTCGTAGGAGGTTTAGGCTATAAGTGTAAAATTTCGTACTGAATTTGGATCGCATACATTGTTTCCTCGTTGAAGTAAAGTGAGTTCTCCTACAGGCTCCCAAATCAAACTTATGCTGCCTCAAGGACGCAATCATGATTATTTCCATTCCTGTTTCTGAAGAAATGCCTTTCTAGGTCCCGTGAGACGGAATTCGCTAAATGAAAATTGCCATTTACTATCAATGCGCCGGTAGAATAAATTTTGAGACTAAAACTACGTAAACGAACATTTCTATTTTCTTTCCTGAGTTAAGTGCCTATCCTACTAGGTATTACGAAAATTATAGCTTACGGCAGGCGATGTTTTTCGAAGGAACTGATCGAAATGAGTTTCAATACAAACATATCAAGCTTAAGTAAATCTAATATCTGGAGAGTCCAATCTCTAATACAGATTTTTGGACTAAATCAATTTCAAGCATAAATTTTCTATCCTAACCCACAAATATATTATTTAAATTTATTCGATTTAAACGACATCTTTATTGCTCTAAAAGCTAGCCTGGTAAATTACATCAATAAATAAATCTAAATAGTAATCTGAATGGTACTGCTGTTCCGAGAAAATGAAGTATCTGAAGTAGTACCTTTATATTTTCATACAAATGTTATAAGAAGCGAACATAGTGATTAACTTGAAGGGCAAAGAGCTTAAGAAACAATCAAGTTAAAATGACGTAATATTTAATTCGTTTCGAGAATTAGTTAAATATCGAGCACCATAAGGTAGATTAGCAAGGGGGTCTAATTCTACTTGGCTTCTGAAAAAGATTAAAGAAAGGTTTCAATAAAGAGCAATCCGGCTTTAATTACTCGCAATTACATTCTCGAGCCGAGGGATATGAAGAAAAAACACGAATCAGTCATCGATGTAATCAGTCTTTTCCGGATGGCCTAATTGCTCTAGAGCAGGGAGATTAATAGCCTTTCGACGGTGAAACCAAGATCTTAGTGACGCTAATTGCACGGGCATTTTCACTAACCATGACTATTAATTCATACAGTTGCCGAGCTTACAGCTGATACCGAAATGAGAGAGACAAAAAAGCGATATTCCAACACCCGGACACAAAAGTCTATTTTTCATTCTTGAAATCAATTACAATTTGCCAAAGAAGATAGCTCCTGAACAACCTGACAGACTATTTATCATGATAGAGAGAAATATGAGTACAACAAACAGGAACATCCTGTTATAGAAACATGGCAAAAATCACAACAGTTATTGAAACCAAAGAGAGAAAATATTTGAGAGACCTTTTCAGATGTGAAATGATAATGAATCATATTAGAAATTAAAAATTTTGATCTTCTATTAATTAAAGAAATCCAAATTCAGCATTCTATCAAAGCCTATACAAATTAAGTGACATATCATAAGATTTTACGGCTGATCAAGATATTCATAAATTCATTATATCCACAGTTTAAATTAAGTATATGTACAGCTTTACAAAGTTTACGAACTCTATTCAGGGAATTTAAAAATTAGTGTATACTTTAGGTCCATTGAAGTGATAATTAAATATATTTATACACTAGGTATTAGCAGTAAATTCCACTATTAACATTGAATAAAAATTATTTCGATATTTTATAGAACATTGCGCACTGATAAAGATGATTTTCTAAGATTTACTGATATTAAAACCTTCAAACGAATGATAATCAATATTTCAACTTTAAATGTTTTCCCTAAAGAAAGGAACGGAATAATTACAAATTTAGTCGAATAATAGATTAATTTAACATATAAATAGCCTCAATATTTTTAGATCAGAAAATTTATAATGTTCCTGTATTCTAAATAATCGTAAGGAAAATAAGCAAAAACGAATTGCTACTTAACTTGAAATTTTATTCGTTATCAGCAAAGTGTAATCACAAATGATACTGACAATTCAACTGCTTGCAATTGAAATTTATTCGGTGATGCTTTCACTACTTCATTTAGAAATTTTTCAAATCTATCCATAATAAATTCTCGTCCATCATTTATATGCATATACAACTTAAAATAGAAAATTAAGTTAAATTTCCAAGCTAAAAATTCAATAACTCAATTATTAGGCTATCATTATTTTAAGATAAGGAATTACGTAGTACTGAATGTGAAAGACAGCATAAAGTTTTCCACTCAGACAGCAGCGGAATGTAGAAGCAGTATTATAAAACAGAATCTGTCGTGGTATCTCATTGAAATAACATAAATGAAAATGATAAAGATTATAACCCTCTCTGTTGTTATCAGAAAAGAACTCGAACGTAAACGGTTGATCTAACTACCTGCGCAACATGAAAATCAAGAGCACCTTACTTTGGAAAAGTCACTCATTCAATAATCATAGCCTTGTGAACACTTTTCCTCTCCCTCGAAAATATCATTCGCCTCTAATCCCTCTTTCCGCCTCACCTCCCCCTATTTTCATTCTGCGACTTCAAACTATTATGAAACTTGAGAGAGAGGACGCACAGCTTCCCTTGGATTGGTAGAACGACCCGCCGGCTGTTATAAAACCCCTTTTCACCCCTCCGGGAGAGCCCTTCCCCACAACTTTGCATTTAAAACGAAACGACTCTTCACCCTTATTCCGCAGCATCCCGCCAGACCCTAACCCACATCTGCACCCACCGACTATATCCGCCCCTATTCAGCAAAACGGCCCGTGGAAAAGCTAGTTCACCCCTTTTGATTAAATTTCAACCCCTGCGTCGCCTAAAACCGTAATCCCCTGCCCCCGAGAAAGGGGCGGATGAGCTGGGGAGGCCTTTAACAGGTGTGCCCTCTTCTTCCAGAGTTTAATGTTTGCGAGTGTGCACGCTCCACCAAAAGGAGAAGAAAAATGATCCTTGGGGCATCTTTATGTAATCAATTCGTAAAGATAGAAAAGTCAACTTCTTTCGCGGAAGTTACTCTTCGATTAGAGCGTCGATTTAAGAGACATTCGGATGAGGCGAGAAAGATGGGACACAAGCCGAGGAAATGGAAAGATTTGATAAAGTAGAACCAATGGCCGGAGGGATTGGAAAGGGATGATAAAAAGCTGACGAAAAGAAAGGGATGAAGTATTTTCGGGACCCCATCTTCAAATCCTCTTCCTGCAGATTATGAAATTTTGATGACAAATTTCCGAATTAAACACACCTGACATTCGTGTAAGCCTCGCACCTGCCTCCGAATCTTTCCTTTTTTGTAAGGAGAAAATACCCCGTATGTGCGGCTGCACAAAATTTGGAGATGACTCTTACCGATGATGACTTGGGCAAGGGAACCATAGAACGATAGCTGTTTGCTGTGAGATAACTGGGAACGATGGCGATTACCTGTGACCCCGAGGAGATTGTAACTTCTTAATGAAAATACAAAACTAAAGAAAATATACAGACATGCACATCGTAAAGTAGACGAGATGCTCCAAAGGTTCCGTACTTTTCAAGTTAAGACTCCGTTACGCAGCAAAAACCTCATCGTAGCTGGTCAGCGTCGAATACTCAAAATGGATATCAGTTCTCAAAACAGATAAGGTTTTGCACCATTTCGAAATAATGGATTAAGATACCTATCTGAACTACAGAATTCTTTCGGACATAGATAAATAAATGACTGTTAGATGAGCAGGAAAGTCAGATTTGTCAGTGTTCGAGGGATTTGGCTCAGGATAGATGTTGTGCATACATATGTGTGCATGTTGTGCATTTACATACATTCAAGTAAAAAGAAGATAAGACCGAGAATAAATGCAATTAATGCAATGCGATAAATACAACTAATACAATTAGCACCTTAAAAATTTTAGAGATCATAGAAGGTTTTACGAATTTATAAAGCGATACAATTTTTAATGGGAATGGTTTATTAACACAAATGATTTACCGGCCTATTGGGTTTCAACAATTACGAAATACAACGGTAGATTCTCCTAAAAGGATTTTATATAAAAATTGAGAAGATTATGATCATTAAATATAATTTAGCGATGCATAATAGGCAAGGTGATCCAAGTTCAACCGCAAGATAGAGAAAATCATCATTCAACTTAAGTATCATTTAGATGACTTTCCACAATGAGAATGTATTACAAAGATCGTACAAATATGTTACAAGGATTACCAGCGTAAATAATCACCTGCTGGCTTAATCTCCTAATTATTCATCTTTGCAATTTTCTTCAACGGAAGTCGCGATTCCAGTTACGTTTGATGATAAGCATACGATAATAACGTCATAACAAATGAGGAGAGAGGGAGAGGGATTAACTCATGCGACTATTAGCCGGAGATAAAAAGAAAAGGGGACGATTCATTGCATTAAAATACGGACACTTGGTCTCTGAAAATGCCACGGTTGAGATAAAATCGCCATTTGGAAAGGAATAAAACGAGGAAAGTACGCGAAGCCATTTTGTCGCGAGCAAGCACGTACCTGCAAGCAGGAATTCTCGAGGTGGCGAACCGCTCTAAAAGACGAACACTCACAAAAACAAAGAAAATCTCTCATAGATAAGTATAAACCTATGTAACATGGCGGAAAAGGAAGAAAAAATTTAGGAGAGTATGCGAATTTTGGATATGAAAATCGCCTCCGGGTCAGAGAGAACCGGAATGATTTATCCAAACACGAAATGGAAGAAAATTGGCCTCTCTGACCGTAGGAAAGGTACATCCATCGTGTGTTACGAGGGTTTTTCGACTGTGATTCAGCAGATACCCTTCAGGTACGAGGAGCGGGACAAAAAAATAAATCCCAGAATATTGAAAGTGGGGATGAAAGATGAAGAATTGAGCAGGAAAAGACGGAGTAGTAAGGAAAACGGGATGAAATGCCGAAAATGAATCGGGAAATAGGAAAAGGGATATGAAACGAATGACGCTATTACCTCCAGCACAGCCTCCCACTCCAACCACCCTACCCTCGGAACGACGAATAAAACACATTCCACTTCTTAATAAACTCTGTAACATGAGAATAAAGTGCCGTCAGGAGCAGAGGGCGCTAGGGAAAAGGAGGAAAGAAAGAGAAGGGAAAAGGATCTTGTTTGCGAGCGAGCAAAGTACGGACGAAGAAAAGGGGAAGGGGAAAAAAGTATCAGCGACAAAGAGAAAGGGAGTCGAAATTCCACAGATTAAGTAAAAGGTTGAGAAAGGGGAGAAGTCGCGCGTGCTTGGGGAGAAAGGGCGGTAAGAAGAGAAAAAGAAGCATTACGAGGAAGTTGGAGGAGACTAAAGGAGGGGCGTCGGGGAAATCCATGGGTGAGATATGGACTTATTATTCATTCATGCATTCAAACTTTACAGCCAACAGCTGTAAGAAAGGCACTTAATGAAACTGCTATATTAAAACAGGCGCGGTTAAAAAAATGAAATAAAAAAGGGAGGCGGTGAAGGAAGGAAAGGGGAAAGAAAAAGAAAGGGGTGGAATTTGGAGGTCGTTGGATGGAGAGAAAGGAGCGGAGATTTTTGGTGAGAGCAAGTTCGCGACTCGTAAGAGTTCGAAGGTAAGGTTCGAAAAGGATCGAGTGGGTCGAAACGGAGACGATGTAAAATGAAAAACAATAAAGAGGCTAAGATGACTTGGGTTATTTTCCCGCTCACGAACTCATGAGGAAGTGAGGAGGGAGGAAGTCACAGAGGAAAATTTTCAAGATGAGAGGTTGTTCTCCCCTTTTCCTCGTTGACTTCCTCCTCCTTTCGAACCCTTCTCACGGAAGACTTTCCTCCTTCCTCAATCTCGATATATTCGAGAGGGTTTTAATACAGCGACTGGATGGAGTCTCTTTAAGGATATGTACGGCGGAGGTTAATGTGAGGTGAGGAATAAATCACAGGGGTGAAGTTGGGCTCGTAGATAAAGAAGGTGAAAGTAACGGCGGGGATATTAGGACAGATGGCGAAGAGGGAAGAGCTGAGAGAAATCGCTGTAAAGGTTAGAGGGAGAAAATGACTGCTTGAGAAAGAAAAGCTACGAAAACAGATTGCCCGAAACTTTTGGCGAACCAAAGTAAGTGAATGTACTTCGGAAACATTAAAAGAGAATGATACAATCATCGCAACCAAAAAATATGAAGATATTCAATTTTAGAAAAGCAAGGATGCAATTTTGAAATTAGAAACTTGCGAATCATTACCAGCTTAATATATACCTCACTGATTGGTACTAAAGGAAAACGTAAATCCGATTATTTTAAAATATCAAACAGCATGACTTACTCAGCAGAAGATAAAATGTCTGTTAAATTAGGAACAAAAAGTACAACTTGACTTACCCCATGCTGCACCGACCAGTTGAATCATCCAGGCCAGGCGAAAACCGAGATGGAAAAGAGAAAGAAATAAAATTTTAGAAATTTTTTATATGTGATACTTTACAATATTTATCTATAAAATAAACAATCGATTTAAAAAATTATATTATATTATAACATTAATAAGTGTATCCATGGAATTCAGTAGTAAGGAAAACAAAATGAGAAAAGGGTGTTACCACCGTGCGACTTTTTCTACTACTATAATACATTCGATCGGATAATAATTAAATGAAAATAAATTGACATGTATTCGTAAGATCTAGTCTAGATAGTGTAACAGGTACTTTCGTACATAAATATTACATAGATTTTAATATCCTTTCAATTAAACATTTATTAAGATGATTATTGAAAAATTATATAATAAGCATTTGTAGATTCAAATAGTTAGAGCCTTCCTTCAGCTTAACCAGCCAGCGAGAAAACATCTTATAATTATAGCACTTGGCTTCACGTTCGAGTAATCTTTATATACTATATAGTATAGTACTTAGGTGCATAACTTGCTTAATTTATCCAAAATTTACTAATAAGGCAGGATTATACATTGAAATTATTACATTCATTTTGAATTCACCGATAAGAAGAAATGGTACTGATGTTACCCAATTCCATAGAGATTGGTTTTTTCGATTTTATTACCTCCATGATGGAAGGATCTCACAGAAATATCACTCCAAAATAATACAGTCACGAAAAATATACGGAACTAGATGAGTGACTTTTTCAATAGCATCTTCACATCCTTTTATTCTGCATTAGAAATAAGTGATTCTGATAGTTGCAGAGTAGGTAAATATTGCTTAGTAATGTTAGATAAGGAAAATAGAGAGAATTTCATCCACGTGAATAGATTTTAAATAGTTAGCCAAAGAAAATTTAAAATTTTTACTAAATCCGCACTACCATCTTTTAATGAGGCTTTCATTTACTGTTTTTGTAGATAGTTTCCTATTTATCTGTAAGTAAATTTTCAAAACGACTTAGGGGAGCTAGCGACTAAAAAGGATGACAAAATTTGATTTATCATCTGATATCGAGAATAGGATCACTGATTACACCACAAATATATCGAAGTAACACAGTAGAATGATATGATAAACCGTTTCACGGTGTCATGGGAACGGATATAAGGCTGGAAAGCTAGCTAAAGAATAAGTTGACTTCCGTATTTTAATGCATGGCTATTATCTGCAAGTTGAACGACACGCCCGAATAATGGATGGTAAAACAGGACTACTTCATCCCACCGTAAATTCGAGAAAAACATGAGAAAATGCTCTGAGAATAACGTTTCCTGGAAAAGTGATCTATTTAAATAGCTCCACTTCCCTTACATAATTGAAAATCAAACGTCCACTCAACATCAATGGCTATAAATTGAATCGTTTCCGGCAAAACTGTCAAGAAAACCATTCAAGGTTAAAAATACCATTCGCATTTCAAAGGAGTGGAAGAGCAAGATGCAAGCAAAAGGAAGAAAACTGAAAATATATTGCAAACGGAAATTAAATCTATCGCCGACGTATTTATTTTTAAATTAAGATAAGTAGTCTTGAAGTTTCAAAGAAAAAGTATGCAGGAAGTCTCAATGCTTTAATTTAAGCATTTCGATAGATGATCTGCCATGAAAGTGCACCAATATACATATTTATCGACAAAGTCAAATTCTTACAGATATATAACATACATTTTCTTGCCAAATTCAAAATTCCATTTAAAAAGGAATGATGAGATTTGGTCCAATTATGTTCATGAAATTACTGCGACCTGATTCATGATTGTAATAAAAAGTTGGAAAACTAAATCTGTATAATTTAGAGACAGAAGTCGAGGTCAAATCAAAAATATATACTTCCGCCCAATGTTTAAGAAATTGTTTCAACGCATCATAAAGGAATATTACGTGTGAAGCTAATGAATAGCAAGGAAATTATCGGAAAATTGCCTCAACAGCGTAATAATAGGATCACCATTTCAAAACAACTTGATTTCCTTAAATGTCTTGCCAAAGAGGAATTCTTATACACCTGATCTGTCTCATCGACCATTTTTAAACTCAAGGTTATGGGAAACGTCTCTTTTCTCGTTAAACAGCGGCTTGTGATCAAATGAAGCAATTAAGATACCAGAAAAAAATTCGAAGGTAATAATAACCATGTTGTCTCAAAGCTACAATAAGATTCTGGGCAAAACGTTACAAAGAGTGAGCAAAGCTTTGAGAAACCTTTCATTAAAACCGGGCGACTGGATGAAATAGCAGGTTTATGCGAGGAAATGTGCGAGAAAATAAATTCCGCTTCGGATATTGACTACCCATAAAACTTTTTTGCTCGCTGCAAAAGAACTTCTCAACCGCGTTCATGCGCTGGTAATCCGGTTCCTGCAACTGCATCATTAAGAGGACCGGACAAACGAGATACGACCGGGATCTAAATATCTTGAGTCCGAGGATTAGAATAAAGTACTAATGAGAGGTTGGATGGATAAGAAAAAGATGGTTGACTGATTATTTGACCCGCTTTCCTGCTTCATTTGAAAACTGTTCGATGAGAGCAATGAAAAAGATTTCACTTCGACGTTGCGTTCAGAGGAAGAAATTACTGTCATTCAATTGGCAATCTGCACCACTCATCATTACAGAGGGATTCTTCAGAGCAAAAACAAAACCTTCGTTGCCGTCCACTTTAGTTCTTATAGCATTTTTCTGTAGCTCTGATATTTTTCCAAAACGTAAATATTTTGTAATATCTCCAAATATTTAAGTGGTGCCAGTAAATGCGCCGCTTGTTTCCCTTAAAAGACTGATTGTATCGCTCTTTTAAAAACAGAATATCCAAAAATCTTTAGTCCAAGGAGCTTGGATGTTCACGGACGGAAGTAAAATACTGATTTGATAAGTGTGTTCCTCCACATAAGCCAATTACTGCCTGTGTCAGTACATAAGAGTAAAGAATTATGCTTCAATTTTGAAACAAAAGTACAGAGGGTTATTTATAGTATTCAAATTTTACTCGAGGAACTGTGTACAGTAGATGGTACGAATTGTGGGACATATTCACTACCCTTACTATTACTACACTTATGATCGATTAATGAATTGTTTCGGATACCCGAAAATAAATAAAAATTGTATGCCTTTTCTGAACAGCTATTTATGTGTAATAGAAATAAAACAAATATACGTAGACTCGCATTTTTATCATATTTTTTCCATTTATGGGGCGTTAAGGAAAACCCAAAATGCTTATCTCTCTTTATTTACTATTTTACTACCCTTAGTAATATTCGGACATAATCTCGGAATAGCATTCCATCGTAAGCCAACTGAACTCAGCTTAGTTAACCTTTTGACGACACTGCTCTGATGTCCTACCACTTCTTGAAAGATTTTAATAGCAGAAGTCGCCGTTGGTTCTCATTCTGCTTCAAAACCACGCAGCGCCGCTCCTTGTATTTCTTCCCGGAGGTGATTGTCATCCGGACATGCGTTCGCAGTCAGAACTGAAAAATATATCGCGAAAGTGTTCGTTGTCCCGATTTGTTCGCTGTCAGAACTCTTCGTTAACCAATCACCCTCTGTAAATTAATGCATGTATGATTGCTAAAAAATGCGGGCCAAATTAAAACACGATCCTTCAGTTACGATTACCAATGACTTAGCAGATAATGTCGGTGAATCAAGGTTGTTCTTCATCCTACTAAGAGCAAAATTACGAGGCTTACTGCAGTAATTGTGAAAATATAACTCTTTTATAATTCGTCAATCGTTAAATATGATTTCTCTGACCGCAAGTATTGGGAATGTTTAGATTGATACGTTTATAAAAAGTAATAAAGCTAATTATAACTATATAAAAGACGTATCATAGGACTCGCTGATGGTAGCATAAAAATGAAATAGATTAAAAAATTTAATTTTGGTCCTAACCTCCAAAAAATTTATTCTAAAGTAAGCCAAGTTTACCATATATAATAAAACTTATAAGGCTGTAAAAATCAAGCGAAATATCAATATATTTCGATTATCTATGGAGAAAACGTAGTATTTTCAACATTTTCGTGATAAGATACCTTTTCTGGTCAATTCACCATGAATTTCCTTCAGTGTCTTAATTTCGTAACAAATAAATTATCTAGTATTTTTGCGCATTGATGTTTACGGGAGTTTAGATACAACTGCACTACAGCTACATCGTTCAAAATGACAAAATTATAAAATATTCCACACCGTTTTCATGGGAGAGGAAAAGAGCATAGATAAATATATTAATCGAATTCCGTAAACTTGAATTTCTTTCAATCGATCTTATGTGTGGGAACAACGTGGACGTCCCAATAAAGTATCAATGCGAGCAAAAAATGAATATGCTCTCGAGGGAAAAAGGGAGACGGCTACAAAATTGAAGTGCGAATTCACTGCTGTAGAAAGTCGGTGAGCACCAATACTATACGAGGCTAGAATTAATTTAAACCCCCATTTACGCTTTCAGCATGGTGGAAGCGACGCAGAGAGCTTCAATAAAATCGGTGGAGCGTAATAGAACAACCATTAAGGGTGCATAAGACTAGTGATTGAGGGGATGGGAGAACATCTCTATGAACATTAGAAGTGAGGGAGTCCGTGGGAGTGAGGATCAACGCCCGAGGAGTGAGGTGAGATTTGAAGACGATGGGAGAAGGAAGAAGTACATGGGAGAGAATGCGACCGCCGCGAAGTGTCCACGGAGCAATGCTCGCAGTTTAATACTTAAAAAGAGACACCGAAGAGGAGGCAAGAGGGAACGATGATTAAAAGTTGGCAGAGGAAAGGTTACTGTCTGATATAGAAGCAGCTCAGACGATAAAGAAAAGTGCGCGGAGGCAAGGTGAACGCCTCTGGAAAAATACTCTGATAAGAGCGATTAATTAAGAAGGCACGGTAAGGAAAGACGAAGATAGGATTGGTGATTAAGGGGAACGCCGATGGAAATATGTGGGTGAGGAGAGAGAGAAGGAATAAAAAATGTTCTCGAGTTGAGCGATGGGGCACTTTAGCGGAGCAATTGGCCGGAAATTTTCTCCGATGCAGCAGAGGCGTCGAGCAAATGAGAATTGCACGCGGAGCGATCCCACGCTATGCTGTCGTTTTTTTGTCACCGAGAGGCACTGAGGCGTGCAGTTACCGGATATAGGAATACTGGCCAAAGGATGGGTCTCCTGCGCTGAGTTGAGAGCATTCGATAGTCTTACGGAAAATTACAGCGTACAAGTGAGAGGCAAAAGGTAATATGCATGTTAGTGAGCATGAGTAACAGATCGAGCTTCGAGAAAATGTATTGGAACCGAATAATATTTTCACGTAGATCGAGGAATGCCGCCGCAAATACCAACTCATTCCCACGAGAAGGGAAATATTTAACAGGTGAACAGAAAATAAACGGCTCGTTATTTTCGGATAGCCTCGCTGGGAAACAAGCAAGAAAATGTAATACTATAGATGTATAACATAATATTCTATCTTAAACTATTTTACTCGAACATTTTATGTTACTACATTATTTCATAAAATTATTCACAAATAAATACAGACTTTAGTTAAATATTACTGCAACAAAGAAGAATGCTCAGCTTTAAAAGTGGTTATACTGAATGAATTTTTCCAAAGAAAATTATAATACCTTGAAAATATATAATACAATATTCTTTATAATTTTTACAAAAATTATCTTTATTTTCCAAGTCTAGTTGAAAACAAGTAATTAATAAAACTATGTACATATAGTGGAAATGTGTAAATAGAGTAAAATGTAAACATTCACTACTCACTTTTCTGAGAGATCTTTTGAAATATCTTTATTGTTCAGGCACTAATAACTGAAGTATCCAAAGCTGTTTGGTACTTGGAATCGGTGGTTCGAATAAAATCCTTTCGTAAATAGGTTAACTAAAACACTGAAAATTATAAATCGTTATAAAATCATAAATAGAGTAAATAATTTTGTCAGTAAATTCTCAAATAAAAAATAATAATACGTTTTCGTCCAGTCGTCAATATATGCATGAAAATTAACTTCATCTTTAAGACAATTGACTTCGAACATTAATTTTAAAAAAATCTTAATGGCCTATCTAAATCATCACACAGTTTTTATTCAGGAAAAATCCTAATCTAAGCGCAAAATTTAATTTTCCAGTGATATTTACTCTAACTAAAAATTTTTAAGAAAATAATACAAGGTAGAACCTCTAAACGCACCCTAAAATAAGAATACAATAGTTTTCGTAGGAGCGATTTCAGAGGAAAATAAAATACAGTGCGAGTTAAGAAGAATATGTCTTCATACGAGACCCTAAATATATCATCATACCTATTATGAAAGGACCATGGACGTCTTATAGCAGAGATATAAACCAAGAGTGAGCTCATGAAACATGCCGCGGTCCAACCAAACTTTTCCCAGAAGTCTTGAAAAACACCTCTCCACCCACAAAAACTCCCAAACTCCAAACAACCTCTAGATCATATCCTGGCCACGGTCCCTCAGCACAAACAGGAAAAGCCTTAAGGCACTAGCGGCAAAATAATAACACGGCACTACTTCCGTCGTGCGCGTTGTCTGCGAAATGGGGGAAGTTGCCCTCTTAGCGTACGGCTACATGATTCTGCACTCCCGAAGAGGGCCTCGCCCGAGGGACACACCACGGTTCCCGAAGTTCGTGGTCCGAGTCCGAGGGACAACCGGGAAGATGCGAGGGAGGTCCTCTTAAGAGGCCACGCGCCGCCCGCACGACTTATCAAAATGAAAAGATGCGGAGGGGAGAAGAAAAGGACGGACCCATGGGTGAAAGGTTTCGGCTAATAAACAAAGTAGCTATTTCTGGGGTGGGATGCATTACCGCCGAAACCACTCCACTTCAAAGACAGCTTACCGTGAGAACGGCGGTGGCCGGAGGTTGCCATCATTCCGGCGACCGCATGAGCTCTTGCTAGGAATACTAATGAGATTAGCCGAATCAGTAGCTAAGTACTGTGAAAATCAGTGACCTGAAAAATATATGCTATGAAACGACTCCATTAGCTGAATAGATTAGCTCCATACGTAAACACAAAGCATAACCGAAAATCAATTTTGCGCTTTATTATCCATCTAAAACGTCAACTTCATTTTATTCGACAAAAGTTGATTTGTAAGAAGACAAATTTTGGTAGTAAAGTTTTAACCTGAGTCCAAAAATACGATTACCAGAAAAATTACGCCATTCATAGAAAGTTCTTTCATCGTAAACAAATTATTGAAGCGGAAAATTCATTATAATCCGTAAAATAATAAATATATTTAATTATAATACGATAATGCTTTCGAGCTCAAGGTACGTTGGAAAACGATAATGTCTGTACGCCCAAAGTGAGCAGTTTTCAAAGTCGCGAAGAGTATGTTGAGAATGCGTTAGTTTTGAACTAGTATACCGTTAAAGATCATTCACAGATTCACTATGAAAAAACACTAAAAAGATATATACACTAAATCACTGTACTAGTTAGAAATTCCTAGTTGACAAATCACCTTTGGCGATACAAACTATATTTCAAAAGAATCAATAAAAAAATCATCAAATTGATCTGTAACATCTACAGCTGATTTTTATCTTCATTCACAAACGCAGGTTCGAGCTGCTACTTCCAGCTTATAAGTGGGTAAAATTTCAACAGCCAACAGGAATAAAACAATTTTATCTGACTGCGGAATTTACCTTATTCTGTATCTGCTCTACAAACACCATTGTGAAAGAAAAATACCATAATCGTCGAAATTACCTTCTCAATATTCCGCCACACAGAAAATCATTCGATAAAGGAAACGAAAGCCTGTAAAACAGTCGTACAAACATAGGAAATAAATCGACAGAGTGAGATTGTAATCTTACTGTTTCCAAAGGCAATTTTCGCGAGATAAAACAAGACGTCAGGTTACACAAATATCCCGAAAGCCTAGTAATTTTGACTTAGTGAGTACTTTGGGGGAATTCCGATGCTCAAATTGATGTTTCTCAGTTTAATAGTGGCTCTAAAAAGTTCTCACATAAACCAAGTTGAAATATTCGCTTACCGCCTTAAATTAAAGAACAATACTACGAGAAAATTTCATGTAGTGGAGAATTAATGAAAAAAATGAACGTCATTTGAATTTCTAGCTAAATCCGCTCGATTCTGTATCTAGTTCAACTCAGCCCTTTCAGTATAAAATATATCACGCAGAGACTTTCATTCCATGCTTCACGGTCCTTAAAGATTATCGCAAGGAATTCCACCGCGACAATGTCACAGGCAAGAGCCCCTTATCGCATCACTTCCGATGACTTTTTCTTTAATGCCTGAATGTTAACATGCCATCGTAAAGCCTAGAGATCACCGGGGAGATTATGCTAATGGGCTTAGGAAAAATCCCCAAATTGGAATCTAGGCTTATTTTTGGGCCACTCTCAATTTTAGCAGTGCCTGGTAAACTGGTCGCGATTTCGCCGTAAAAGTTATCCAATCGAAAAAGGAAAACACAGCTAAATCACACGGTACTTTGAAAGGAAATCACGGGCTTCGGGAAGCAAATTGATCGCCTTGATTACAGCATTCCTTTTATCAAAGAATTTACAAAGTGTTAGCATATCGGACCATTTCGATCCAGAATGTCCAATTATTTTTTGTCATTATAAATTTGAGATATTTATATCTGGATTAATTTTAAGGAAATAATTTTCGCACTGGAGGTTTATTATAACCTTTCATTAACACGTAATCCAATCGCGATAATTCAAAATAAAACAAAACGATAACACTAAACCGATTCAAGGGATAGAGTTCCAATTTTGAAGTAAAAGAAGCATTAGAGAACATCGAATAAATCACAACCAACTAATGCTCAATTATATCATATTTATTTGATGGGTTTATAGAGTGGACGCCACATAAACTACCGCTATGTAATGTATTCCTTAAGAGAGAAAAGTAGAAAAAAATTATAGCATTACTTATATGAAATATTACGAAAAATACCACAATATTACCTTATTCCGGACATCAATTTGTTAGTAAGTCAATGCGTTCATTCTATATTTGGTTAAATATTGGTGATATTAAATAAAATCTTTCGCAAAGAAAGAGGAATAATTTGCCTAGAATACCAGTAATTCATAACCGGATATATCATTCACTAATTCACAATTTTTTTCAGCATTTTAATAATTTTTTGTTGTATTTATCTATTACTCCATATATTCGAACAGATTGTTTTTTTCAGAATATTCAAAGAAAACATCAATATGTATGCTGCAGTGTATGGGATAATATTTCATAGAGTTAACGGTAGGACCAATTTAATGTGGAACATTAACTGAATAGTGGAGAAAGAATTTTATACGTAATAAAAGATGAGACTGAGGTAGTTACCTGTTATTCTCATCCATTTAAATCTTACAGATAATTTCTGTGTATATCACAGTTTTTGACTATATTCACATATCCACTCAATTAGAACACAAATTACAGCCGTGAAAAAAAAAAAGAAATAGACGGTAGGTTATGAGATAAGTTAAATATTGAAACTTTCTACGACAAATGCCTTCAAATCGAGGAAACAACTCCAGCTAACATAAACCTCTTGAAGGGGAAAGATACTACTGCTGAAGAAAAAAATAGCCTTAGGTGGTGGCTTATCTATCGATTCAGACAACGGTTACTCAATACGAGAATGCTTCGAAAAAAGACCCTTATTCTGTTCCCATTCATTTTCTCCGACCCTGACAAAGATGGCTACGGAACGAAGGTAAAAGAATAAAAGGATGAAAGAGTGGGAGGAAGGCGCTCACAGAAGGCCTCATTTGTAGGCAGTTAAGCGAGGACTGATAAATGTCCGATTTACCAAACAAGGAAATTGGATACGCCGTTAGAAATGATGGACAGTCGCAGTTGGTCATTCGCGGGACGATGAGTGACACCGATACCGTGGCGGAGACGTGTGCTAGTCGCGGACTAAAAAGGGGAAGGATTGTTATCTCGGACACCGACAGCACACCTCGAACGATGGAGGCGGAGATCCCGGCATTTCAGATATCGTGCATGTCTGACACGCGAGTTGAACGAGTGCGTGAGAGAGAGAGTGAAGGTCTTGCATGACGGGAGGGCGGAATTTTTAATATTTTTGGAAACGAGGGTAGGAAAATGCGGTCCGAAGACGCAGTATCGATAAAGTCTCCCAATGAATTGAGTTCGGGGTGAAGATAAGGGAAAAAGAAAACGAGTTTGAAAGGGGGATATATTCGGTGAAAATTGACGTAAGAATTACAAGGGTTTTACGCGTTCTTGAAATTAAATGAGTGGAAAATGGTGATCAGTAAACGATTGATGCACAAAAGATGAACAAACAATTCAATGGGCTTTTCCCAGAGAGAGAGAGAGAGAAATTATTGTTTAGCTCTCTCTCAACCTTTTTTCAGTAATATACGTAGTACAGACACTATAAGGGGAAAGCTAATCTTATTCGTAAGACGTGTGAAAATTATGCGGAATGAAATAATTTCTTCCAAACACTTCAAGACTTTAATTAATGCTACGATTAATTTTATATTTGTTTTTCATCCATATCGCAAAAACGTATACAGACAATGAGTAAAATTACATATTCAATTAATATTTGCATTCTCTAATACCTTTATTTTCCCGTGGACTGCACTATTCTCAAAGACAAATCAACTGATTGGCTTACATTTTCTATTGTATTCTTCAATATTTTCATTGGAACTCAATTTGTACTCCATAAACTCTAATTCTTGATCTATTTAATTATTAAATTATTTCTATGTACAAATCTTTGACATTCTTGGGAATTTCTCGGAATCAACAACTGACCCAAATTTCGGATTCATTTTCTGCTACTTATCAGCTTATGTCACATAATTCACTCTTCGAGTACATCAATATTCTATTTCATGCATACATCAACTTTAACACGATATTTCAAACGTTCTTCGATCCCTGCTTTCCTCTTTTTTATATTTATTCCCATTCAAAGGATTGCTCGCATACGTTACACATATAAAGATCTGCAAGAAAATGGGCACAAAAAATGGAGTAAAAAACCATACATCGCAGGAAATGAAGTTGATTCGTAGCTCTCACACAATACTTCTGGGCAATTGCCTAATTTTGATAGAAAACGATTAATCAAGAAAGAAAAAACAAGATAATTTAAAGATACCAACATCTCAATTAGTAATTAAATCGTGCTCGATTAACGACTCTACTTGTTCTCTCTGTCCTCGCAAGTTCAAAGATTTCCAGACACCGATTCTCTATCCGTGGGTCTCATCGCAAACCCAACAAACCAACGTCGCTCCCGCGGGAAACATTCCCACGCGTGAAAAAGATCCATAAGAAAAGGCTACTCCCTCGCTTCGCTAAACGATGATCAAAATCTCGCATCAAGGCATGAATAACACCAAAACCCTATCTTTTAATGCTCCCAGGCATTTGTTACTCTGAACAAAGGACGATAAGTAAGATAGGTATGTAAGCTTTTTACTCCGTACTGCCCACCGACGACGGCATGTGTCGTCAGCATCTACAAGATTGAGCGGATACCAAAGCAACTGCCAAAACATTCAATCGCTTTAGGTGAACATAGTAGTCAATGATTATTCGCATAATAATTTTTTGACTAATGAGGAAGTTGATTATGGTAGTGATAGCATCCGATAGGATAAAATTTTAAATCGTCAAACACAAACAATGTTAAAAGTTTTATACTAGTGCCGAACATTAGTTTTTTTATCCATCTAAACTATAATTATATTATGATGGAGTTAAGCAGATTATTTTAATTACAGGATGGACTCATTTAAGGAAATCTTTCTCTGCAATACTCCAAAACAAGCGAGTAGCATTTAAAATAGCATAATTAATACAATATAATTATACAACAATAATTATGATTAATACTTTGATCATTAGAATTAACTTAATAATGACAAATAGATATTATCCATTATTTCACACTTTCACAGAAGCTAATTTTTATGAAATAAAACGCGAAAACTTGAACAATAAATCCTCAAGAGATGGGAATAAAATAAAAAATAACAAAAAAGGATTTAGGAGGAAATACTTTCACAGGAGTGATATGTGTTTCAGAGATTTTTTCTTTTAACTCATTGATCAATGAAACAAAAATGTTTATTTCTCATTTTCATAACAAAAATAATTATATAATTACTAAGTATCAATCATGATCGAAATAATTATGTACGTATTTTACGCAATAATATTTGTAATAACTCTATTTTATTAATAGTAAATGAAATGAAATGTCAAAATAGATGGATTTTAGCTAGAAAAAACAAGTAAAGATTTATATATATCTATTATAGGACGATATCATTTTTGTGGCTATTGTGTGGGTATTAAAAAACTATGGCGTAAATTTTCTAATTTATTTCTTATGAGATCAAGGCTTTAGATGTACGAGTTGGAAAGTAGTACATAATTCATAAGGATACTTCAGAGAAATTTAGGACATTGCGAGTTAAACAGAAAAGAAAATCTTTCCGCCATGTTTGCTGTCTAGGTATCCCACAGCAAAATATATCTATCAGGAATCCAAACAAATGCTCGTACAATGTAAGCACAACTAAATGTTCATCACCCATTTACATGAATTATAATAAAAGTACGGAAAAATATGAGAAAGTGAGTGCTAACGATCCTCTAACGCCTTATTGCCTCGTATCTTCCCGTCATCTGGTAATTAAGCTTAATGAGCGCTAAAATAATAATTATCACCTCGAATGGGAGCGCGGCTATATCATTATCGCCTAATTAATTCTATACATCGCCGACACATCCACTCCCTTCCGCAGAATACCTCCGCGTGGCCAACTCGATAACAAGGACTAATCGCCGCACTGGAAACTGATGGCACATCCGCAGGCCGTTTCCTGCCCACCCGAAATGGCGGAAGGTTACCTTATCCTCACGTGGCAAGGAAAGGGAGTGGGATCAATAATTGATTTGCTAGCTCGAGTGGTGATTTTGCAGAAACGTGAGCGGAGGATGATGAATAGAAAAGGAGGATGGGGTGGGTGGAGTAAAAATAGAAGGCTCTGGAGGAACACAAGGCGATTTTTTCCGGTGCGGAAACAGGGGAAGAATGCTCACGCGGATAATGATGATGGGCAGCGCGACTGAGAAAATGGCCGGCTTCAATCATACGCAGGAGGAAAGAGAGATCGTGAGGCAGTGAATGGAGAGAGATCATTTACATCGCTTTAATTTCTCGCCCCTCCCGATGCTTTGGACCCTCGACAAAACATTGAGAGCACGCGGGAAAACAACGCAGGAGCTTCATTCGCATATGCTTTGGACCAATGAGATACACACGCAGCGCGATTAAAAAAAATCTCTCCGACCCACCCCATTCGCGTACGAAAAATGTTATTTTTCGGATGATCAGCATTGTGCGGAGTCGCGAAACATTCGCAATTCGAGCAGGAAAAATTCGGCCTGGGAACGGCAGCAACGTGGTAGAACAATATATAAGAGTGGAGAGAACGGGAAAACACGAATTTTCAAAGAGTAAAGGGATGAGTTACATTCGCCCTGATTTTCCGATAATGACGAAGCCCTCCCCGTCCACTCGCTCCACCTCTCTCGCACGCCCACTAAACAAATGAGGACACTGGCGCATGAATTTGGCCGTGTATAGGTATTTGACTAACGGAATTGCTTGTATTTCAATCACGCTGCGCTCGTTGCTCCAAATGAAAATCAAACAGGGACGCAGACAAGGGCAAACACGGAGCGTTATTGGGCACTTTTTTGTATTATTACATTTGTGGGGAATTCTTCGTGCGCACGCTCGTAGTAAAAAAAATCTGCACAAAGATACCCACGATTGCAGAAATTATAGCGATCATTTTTTCCCTATTTACTCAATGATCAATCACAATCAAGGAATGCTGCGTGCTTTGGTTTTTTTGAAATGATCGACAAATTCCTCCTGGTCATGATCGAAATATTTGACTCTTCAAAGATAATTCCATAATTGCCACTGGAAATAATGGACAATGATGATCTTGAAGTGGAAATAAAACGGCCAACTAAAACAAGGAAGTTCTTGACATTATTATAGTTCTGATTATATTCTTTTGATTTACGGAACTTTTGCAAATAGGACGTGACTAAAATCGATAGGAATGTTCCGCAGGGAGTCTCTGATTAAATCGGATTTACTTCGTAAATTGATACGCTTTTCTTGAGCCTATATTTTCTCGACACTTGCGCTTAAAGATATGGTTAAAGTACAAATATTTAAATATGATACGGCTCTCAAGAGAAAATTAAAGGTTTGGACGAAAAGCTAATCAAAAGGCTCGACACGCTATTTTTCTTATCAGGAATTTAAATTCGACCGACCGGGGTAAACATTAGTCGTTTTCGTATGTTTTGAAGCCATAAAACGGATCCGAAAAACATGGATAAGATATCAGCCGAAGAAAATAATTCCATTAAAATACATTCTAGGTAGGAGAGGGAAACTTGCCTGTCACATAGCCATTAGGCTGAAACTGCCGTATACTGCGTGTAATTGGAACAGATCCTCACTATCTCGATAAAATAAGTAAATACCGCCATAAGCATCAAAACTTATGGTTATGCGAACACCAAAAAGGGCATCATAATAAATATGATACGAAAGTGAGCAGTTCTGCAAATTCTGTTCACTTCGCTTTTACATTTCTATAACGACAGAGTAACTAAATATTATCCTAAACCAATCTGATGCTGAGTAAAACTTACCGATCGTACGTTGGGACTAACACCGTAGGAACCAGCAATCAACTTCACTATGTCCTCGTTTCCATGCTTCGCAGCCCAATGAAGCGCCGTCTGTTGGAAATAAGAATTAATTATTGGTGATTGATTTAATTATCACTCTCACTAACAAATATATCTTACTCGGTACAGAATATTAATTAAATACACAGGAGGATAAACGAGAGCACAAAAAGTCGAAGTAAACGCGATCCTAATCCAGGTATTCCATTTCCGATAGTAATATTACTAAGAGTAGATTCTTAAAACTAGACATAGGTTTTAGTAACAGAGGTGAAAAACCACGATGGAAAAATTCCTCATGAACTTGATGACGACAATCATTCCTTGAAACTAATTGAAAAACAGACGTGGAAAAAGTACGTCTGAACTTCATTCTACATTCCATATGAGAAAATAAATTTGGAATTATCTGCTAACTCGCATTTGTTTATATTCATTCGTAACAGGAGTAACAATTAATCAACATGTATGACAACGCAATACTTCATCATCATGATAAAGTATTGCTCATAGTGCATTGTTCATCATAGTGCAAGCCTTGCTCATCACATTCAACACATCCAGAAAGGGGCATGATGGAGATAAATTTAACTTCGAGGTCTTTTGTATTTGTATCATCTTATTGTATTGTTAAATATTATCTGCATGTTTGTCTTGAACAGTTCGGACCAACATAACTAAATTAAATGAAATAATGGTAAATTTAATTAAAGCTGCCATTCACAGTTTTCGAGGAAATGATACAGTTTTCATGATCAAAAATTTCGAAATTCGAAAAGCAATTTAAAGACCAAAACTATTCATATATATATGCCTCAAACAATAAAAATGGGAATATAGTATGATAGTAGGATTTCACAGGAAGCAGAGATGTAATAGTAAGTTTGAAAAATTCTCGATCGCTCCAGAAACTGTGATGGCCGCATTAATGTTTATTTTAGTAAAATGTAAATATCTGAAAAATGCATTAAAAGTAGACTAGAATCTGAGGAAAGAAAATTTTATTGAACCCAATAAAATCTGACGGAACGTATTCCTTAATAAATACACTAAGAATGATGAATATATACCCCCTTAAGGTTATGTATAGTTATTATAGTCGTCTATACTATGTATCGGTATCGTGTAACAAATAATCTGCGCACAGATATTTCTTAGAATATTTTTCGGAAGAAAATTTAACTAAACAACCAAGGGGGATACTGGAATAATTCCACACAATATAAAATGGAAATTATTGCAGGTAAATTTTACAGGAAAACTTTGCGTCGCCAAGTATGAACTAAAAAGATGACTCAAAGTACACATCGATGAAATTTTCCACAATTCTAAGTCGTTCAACAAATATTTTCGGACCTCACGTAATATACAATGACATATAATTTATTTCTGGAGCAATACGCGATGTAATTATTCGGAATCACGATTGCATTCTTAGAGAAACAAACATAAGTAGACTTTTAACTGGAACATCCGATAATGAATCCATATTAAATATTCATGCTGGAGAAGTGAAAAATTGAAGAAAACCACGTACAATATCTCAAAACGCATCATCATGCATTTTTGTCGACAGCAAAACATATATTTTCTCATGAAAGACAAGACAGCCACTCAATAAAAAACGGGGAGAGGTAAAGTAGCACTAAGAAACAAGATCACTTCGTAATGCCTCGTAAAAGAGCGGGCGCGAGGAAGATGGGTGTTTAATGCGTATTAATGGAGCGAATTTTGCCAAGGGTAGGGCGATAGAGAGCAGGAAGAAATTAAGTCGACGAGCGGCATCAGTCCTCGTCCCGTGAGAATGAAAAACGCGTGGCCCGGGGCCTCTAATCAGAGGGAGACCTAAAGCCATCCATCCAAAAGACAGCGGTCGACACTAACGCCAAAAGCGGACGCTCTTTAAATGTAAATAACGCGTTATAATGTCCTCCCCTCTACACCTTATAATTATAGCGCTCCCTCCCTCCGGTCATTATTTAAGGCGGTCATTAGGGTGGGGGTTGGGATAAGTTTTACTTAGGGGAGAAATAAAAAATCGAATGGCATTAAAATCGTAAGTGATCGTCTATCCACAGTGTGGTTGGTTTCGTCTTGCGTGCTCAGGAAATGAAAATTAAATGAGTATGAGATGGCGGTAGTCCAAGATAGGGAATTAAAATAACCTCGGAAATTCGTAACCAAGCCTGCGTTTAAGCACCTTTTAATTAGCTGCGTCGCAACTTCTTCAAATGATGGTGGCCATGAATCTATCATGACAAGAATAAATAGCGAGATTAGTTAAATATAAGCTCGTAGTAGATGCACCTGACTTCCGAATGCAATCTCTAATTACGTGTTTCCACAGAATAATGATTGCAATATCACTATGAAAAGTAAGCAGTAAAACAAAGGATACTCCATATTACAAATACGAAAGATGAGGAACAAAATGCCACAACGTAAAGAAAAAAAGTTGATTGATTAAATCGAGGAGAGATATAAAACCAAGTTATAATTTCGGATCTATATTCAATCATACACAATTTCTATTTGAAGAACTATGAATGAAAATCAAGTATGTAGCTAAAAGTATGGAAATCATAAAATTAACTCAGAAATTGATAACCATGATTTCTATATTCTATACAGTCATACTTAAAAAAAATCATTACTTTTAATTTCTGTGGTAGAGTATAAAAGATATGCATCTCCTTTAATAATCCCCGTGCCAATCTGTGTTGCATGCGAAATTTTCTGTTGAGGGGCAAATCGATTTATGAGGTTTCTTCGGTATGTACTGATGCACAAGAAAATTGATTCATAGAAATCAATGACGCAGATGAGGAAGAATTTTTGGACTGAGAGATAGGAACTGTTACGACTGCTTCCACCATTACCTGTTATCCTCGCATTTAATTAGTAGTGTTCAAATTTCGGTCGACTAATCCTTTGGATACAGGCCATGTATGTAGATGAAGTGATTTTAATCATACTTCCTGTCATTAATCTCTGGGTTTAGGGTTTCGGACACTTTACCTCAATAATGTCGGCATGTGAAAGAAAAAGATAATACGTATTTAGTTTTTCTAAATACCGGTGCTCCCCCTGGGACGTTGGACTCACCATAGCAGCAGAGGAGGTAAGATATTCAGTTTTTTCTGTCTCTTACCTTGGCAATTACGGCTTCAGAGTATTCATTACTTTACATTACATTACATCAGATTCATTTCTTTGATAATGTCGGCATGTTTTTGCACTGTAACATGACTAAAAACGTTTCAACATGATTGGTAATCCTAGCACAGGGCTTCAATACTGTAATAACATAGAAGGTGAAAGAAGTTTTGGAAGACATTTTCAATCTTTTAATCAAATCCGCGCGTCCGCGGGACAATATTCCTTGCGAATATAAAAATGTAAGCGTAAAATTCAATAAAGTTCCCTAAGCATGTGTTAAAGAGATGAGACTCGTCCGGAAGGTCTCTGAGCGAGGTTACCCCGCACCAGGAGAGTCCGGAGTGAGAAAGAGAGGGAGAGGAGATTATAACGTCGGCGTATATGCGCTAATCTCTTCGATGGCCTAGAGAGGCGTCTAACAGAGGCTTCTACCCAGCTGACAAGCGCCATCCCTCCTCCTTCCTCTTCCCTCTAGGGGCAGTTGCTGGAGCATTTGTTAGCGGTTGTCATGAGCCTGAGTCGCGGCGTCTGCGGTGGCGTTGATGGATTGCTGCTTGCCCCCTCTTGGACCCCTCCCCCTTTCCCATCCCTCCACCTGCATTCCACCGAGATGTCTTCTCATTCCCTTACCTATGCGTTGGAAGGCGTCCTCATCCCACATCACTCTCCTCATTCCACCCACCATTTGCAACGCTTTAAACTTGACGTCTTTTCCAGCAGAGATCCTCAAACGAGGAACATGCGGAAATTTGCTGTTCTGAGAAACTTAATGATGTTTATATCGCTCCAAACATGACCTGGTTGTGCTCTGTATTCAAGACACAACCAGGTCATGTTTGGAGCAATAAAAATTATCATAATGCAAAATTATATGTACCCGTGTCACAATTCAGGGATGGGGTAGTTCACACGGAGATAAGCGAGACTTGAACGGTGGATTATTTTAAACAGCGCTGACGAGAGAGTGAATAATTAACATAATAGCCTGATGCATAGGAACAAATTTTCTCTCCTTGAATTATAAATAATCCAAATTTTTTAGGTCAACTGAGATGATAGAAGATAATTTTGTATGAATCAGAAAATTAATGAACTTTTCATCGAAGAATAATTTTAATGAGCAAAAATATTTAGATTTTTGAAGATACGTTCTCATGCATAACAAATAGTTTGTTATACTATAAAAGGTGAAAATAATACTATACAAGCTCTTCCATCTCCCTCGATGAGAGAAAAAATGTTCCTCATCTCGCGAAATGCCGGAATGAAAACTAACCACTCGTTTTCCATCTCGTACGGCACGTTTGTCGTACACGTAGAAGATTGCGCTAGAGAGCACCGGGAAACACGGAGCAAGCAACCAAGTAGACATGAGAAAATACGTCGACGCTCAGCGTCCTCCAACGCGGCATAAAAAATTTCCGACACGAAGAACAGAGCGTGCGACAGGGGATGGAAATGAAAGCTTGCTTCTCTTGACATCCCGCATGCTCTTAAACGGACAAAAACTCCACTTTTTAATGCTCCCTTATAATCGCATCACGCAAATTCTTGCGGCAGTTAACACCTCGGTACTTCACTCGGAGATTCAGTCGGGAGTATTACCCCTTGGAATAGATTAGAGACTTTATAGGATTCGGCAATAGGACGATTTGCAAAAGGACGTGGATGGAAATTGGGAGGTGGCGAAGAAAATTAGGAGGCAACCAAGAGCGGGATATGAACCCGAGGGAGAGTGAAGACTAACGAGTCGCATGAAGCGAGGCAAATGAAGGAAAGATGGAGTAGATCGCTGTAAGGATAGTGGGAGACAAAGTCGCAGCAGGAATTAGAGAGGATTGTGAAGGGGTCTTTTTAGCGGATCCCGGAGAGAAAGGGAGAGAAGACGTAGTCTCGCTAGAGATATGAAAAGAGAGCACGATATGAGAGGCGAACTTCAACTCCGGGTAATTTCTAGCGGGATCCCTTGCCTACACATACCGAGAAAACTCCCCACTCCTCTCCGACGTCAAATTCTGCACCCATTATCCCACTCCTCTGCACCGAATTCTCTCTCCGTCATTCGCGCCAACCCCTTTCAACTCCCTCCGGCCCCAAAGTCACTTCATTACGCGCGGGTATTTGCTAATGGATTTCTCCCTCTCTCACTCAGAAATCCTGCTACTCTTTACAGAGAATCTTTTCGGCATTACTCTTTCTCTCGGCGACGGAAAAGGGGGAAAATTCAAGGGATCACAAACGTCTGACTCGTTAAAACGATAAGCGAGAGAGAAAGAGACGAGGTGGAGGGGGAAGATGGAGATTAAAATGGATTAGATGAGATGTAACGTACTCTCCTTTGTTCCTTTAAGTATTCCAAATATAAATCCGCACATTGATGCGACCAGCCTACAATTTGTTTCCACTCATTCATTATAAGGAGCAGTAGATGTATTAGGATTGGAAAAATATGCTCAACTAATATGATATATGAGTTTCTCTAGATAAGGGTGACTTATAAGGGATATTCTTATTGTGTAATTGCAAAAGAAGGGATTTAACAGACATTATTAGAATATGCTTTCTAAAAGTTGCCTCACATGACAATGACACGTATATTTAGTAGTTCAAATACTAATTATAACCTCATAATTTTTAATTCGAAAATATAAAAAAATTCAGACAAGAACACAGAACAACCAATTTTGGGAGAGAATCAAGCAGAATAAAAAAATAGCTCGTACTTGGCACCCCATGAAATACCCACGAATTATGATCAAATGATACAACCAAAAGGTTGACTGCATAACATAAATATCTTGAACATATATTTTAGATTATTCAACTGGTTCAATTAAAATAATCTGTGAGATAACTTCCAAAACTGGCTTTTGAACATTCCACTTCACTTCTCAAAAAAGGTAAAACATCTGTCGAACTCAAAAACAATCCAAGACTTGCTTGCGTTTGATGAATTCTACTAAGCTTATCTTTATTATTTGATGACACTTACTCTGTTACAAATTCGTGAATTTTAAAGATAAAAAGTACCCACACCATGACAAAAATTTTTTGTTAAAAAATATACACAACTTAGAACCATACGCGAAGTATCCTTTGCCTGCGAAGGAAAGGTATTTCGGTTTCAGATTGAAAGGAAATGAAATTACACGAACGCATTCATTACACATCCATATTTCCTCGCATAATTGAAACTTTGGATCTCGTTTCATACATTTAACGTCAAAATCTCTGACCCATTGTTCACCTTTTAAGCACCCCACTCGAATCGCGTTATTAAAAGACGATTCAAAAGCGGCACAATGGGATGATTATTCCGAATACGATTTCGGTCATTTGTTCCCGTCGGATAATTCCATCGCTATTGAAGCGCAACTTTCCTTGAACGAGCCTAGGGAAGCGCCAAAAGACCTCACAAATTCAATTCCCGAATCTCCTTTCATCGAATCTTCGGCAGAAAAAAATAAAGGCGGCGAACTGTTTCATCGCGAAAGGATTCGATCAAAGCGTCGGGATCAAATCTGGGTTTACAAACAATGAGAAAGGCGCCCTCTCTCTCTCCCGCCTTGTTCATTCCCAGTACGAAGACAATGCGGAGAGGTCGCCTACGTACACCTCTTTTCCCTTCCCACTTCTTTCCCCCTCTAACTCCTTCGGGCTCTCCACACTATATATACACACATTCGCAAAATGGCTTCGGGGCCAAAGTTAACGAGATCTTAGCTAGCCGCTCACCCTTCAACCTTTCCACTCCCTCAACTTCCCTCACTCCAACTTTTCCCTCATCGCGATGTTTACCCCGCCCGTACACGCACCCTCGATCCACCTTCCCGGGATAAAAAAAATACTCCCTACATCCATACTCCCGTTCTACGGAAAAAAATATAGCCCTCCAACTTTCCTACACTCCACCTGAATCCACGTACCCGTATCTAGCCCCGAGGATTAAGGGAGGATAAACAAAAATAATAAATTTCTCGATAAAAATGGAGGGAGGGGAGAAGGGAATGTAGAATGAAAGGAGGGGGAGTGAAATAAAAAGGTCGCGGGGATAGGTTGCGACATCTGCATGACATGCATCTCATTAGAATACTAACGAGCGCGAGGAGGGAGGTCCTCCCACGGGAGGGAGGCAGAAGGTGGGGCGGAGGCGCCACATTGAGGCCCCCCAAGGGGGTCGTGAGCGGGGACACGTGGCACCCACAATGGGGAGGGCCACGCCCCCGTCTTCTTTCCAATCCCTATCCTTCTCCTCCTTACTTTTGCTCCTTTTCGTCCAATGATTCGCATCCGCGATTTTTCTCTCTCCACGCCCCTTCTCTACCATCCTGTTCACATCCGAATGTTACTTCAAAAGGCTCTTATAGACTGGCGGAGGACAAAATGGAAAAATTTTGATCTCAAATGGAAGTTTGGTCATCCCGCATATTGGTAAGGCATCGATGAAATGGATGACGATTTTCCAAATCTTGTCATGTTAGCGGCTTATACAAGAACAACCGTAAGTCTGAGGTAAACTTAATTTTTAAAACAAAGAGGAGAACATCAAAGGATAAATGATTAAAGAAGCCAACAGGTTCGAATCTTAAGTGATGATATCTCATGCTACGCGAATTTATGTACCAAATCGAACTGCTGTAAGCACATAAAATCTTTCCATCCTCAATACGCATAGTATTGTTTCTCATTAATGTTTCTGATGATTCGCTAGAATAGTAAGATTAGTAAACCAAAGTTACACTTGCATTTAGTTCCTCTAGTCCCGGTGTAACAAAAATATCTCCTACTGATACGATCTAATGACTCGTCAGCGATCGATGAAATGTGGCATTTACCACGAGACTGACTTCATAATTGTTGTTCTTTCGTTTATTGGGCTCATAAGTTGCATTTCAAAAAACTTCCGGAGATCATTGATAAGTTTTATTAAACAGACATGTAACTATGGTTCAGTTATCGAGGAAATCGACTTGCTGGTGTGACTCCATCATCCATGAATTTACCACAGCAATAACCTTTCACCTTTTGTGAAAGAGGTCACCGGTTCGAACCCCCCAGAAACCCATAGATGTGAAATGATCTCAGCTGTCGACGCACTTTTCACAATTCCATCCCAGTATTCTCACTGAATATTTAGAATGAATGGCTGGGAAATATATACTTCAGGCGCATCCCACTACAAATGGCCGATAGTTCAGACCGGGATCTACTCTGTTCCGTATCATTCCAATAATAACTTTCAATCATTTCAATTAAAAAGCCATGAGAAAATACCTTCAAAAATTACATTAATATTAATGCATTATAATTAAATTAATCAATTTATCTAGACACGTAATACGATAGTAATTAAATAGTTATCCTCAATCTGGGATGGAGTAACCTCGTGGAAGGCTATAATAATGGGAATAAAACGTTTCATAAATTTCTGCAGATTGTATACTAGAATTACTCTGTAATCTATTATGTTTATATTTTAAAAAATGTAAAAAATATGACTAAATGTACTAACATGTAAAATAAAGCATTTTTCAGTACCAAGAAAGATTCAGATAGCTGAGGCGTATTATTCGAAACAGGATACGGGCCATGTCTATTTTCTCCTTGGCGTCTCATTGGCGTTTCCAGAGTCATTAGCATCAATCGGAAGGAAACCTTTAAAAAAAACAATCACGTCCATTTCCGCATTGATGCTATTTATAAGACTCTAAATCCATACCTCTCCCAGCTTGTAAAATGCTGGCCATGAAAACATCTTCAAGATAATAATAACGGAAGAACATTGAAGCGCACGCATCATATATGGATAACCACCATATGATCAAGGAGATTTGAAAATGTTCTTCCGGGTCGAGAGATAACAAATCCCGCGCACGCGCCCTGGCGTCTCTTTTGTCTTGGGAGCCGAAGACCCCACGCAGACTCAAGTACAGGAGAACAAGGCGGTGCAACATCCGGAGTGCCTTCCTAAGAAAGGGGATGGAGATGCTTCTTTTGGGAGAGAAAGGGATAAGGCCCTCGGGGTTGGAAGGCACGGTTGCTAACGAGAATGTATGCCCATCTCGAGGCGCCATGATTAAGCCTCCGCGGGGCGTGCCCATCGCCTCCCTCCTCCAGAACGTGCAGTCCCCGTGCAATACGAAAGCTTCCTCCCGAGGGAGAGGGAGGAACACGGAGCTAATAAGCACCGCAGGCACGACCGGCTACAGGATCCCAATGGAGTCTAAGGAAGTTTCGGTGGAAGAAGAGAGGAAAGTAAGATTGGTGATGAAAGAGGGAACGCGTGTAATGTGCAAACGATTGGGCGGATTCTCACTCGCTTGGCAAGGGATTCGGCGCTGCGCCTTTTTCAAATTAAATAGCAGAATTAGAAACCCTTCCAGTATTATAGATTTGATTTAAACTATTAATACTTGAAAGAAGGAAGTGAAAGGATCACATTGAAACTTTCATAAGTTTAGTATTCAAAACAACGAGATAAGAGTAAACTGCCTTACTATCTCGATTGGGAATATATTTTTGTGGAAACATTACCCGCTATTGGACTTGGGAAATCCAATTTAAAATTGATAATATTGCAAATATTAATTTTGACAGCGCATCAAATAAAGACTTCCTAAAATTCATTGATTTCAGTCGCCAACTTGGTAGAACATAATAGATAGGAGAAAATTAACTGCATTCGAGATAACTGAAGTTTTTCGTATAAAATTGATTTCATTTTATGCGAAAACCATGCAATTGTTTCATTATGGAAATTTCTGTAACGGTAGTATGGACGAACAGATAAAAAGTAACTAAAATGTAGTATTAAAGTAAGGTTAAATTGTTAAAATGAATAAGTTTGTTCTTCGTAAGTTATTCTTTATGTGAATATTTATTATTTGCAAGGGAAATATCAGTGAAATTACTAGAAATAGGGTATTGTTGTAATTAGGAGCCAACAAGATATTGTAATATATTGAATTCTTGATGCAAGGAGATTTGTATTGTAATGGTGTATTGTTGTAGGTATATTATATTTCATAATATAAAATAATTTCATATTGTTGTATTTGTTATTGTACGTTGTACTGTTTTGTACATACTTAGTATATTGACTTAGTGTAAAACAGTACTGGAATGAAGTTCCAACTTCATTCAACTGTTAGTTCATCCGCAACAAATACTTAATAATAATAAACATGGAAGAGCGATGAGAATAATTTGGACATTCCTTCGATGAGAGAAGTTTCTGGGAAAATTTGATGAAAAGAAGAGGATAATTGCTCACGATAATCTCCAAAAACCAGCAATACTGCAAGGGTGGGACCATTTCCTACCTTGTTTCCTTTTGATCCAATACATTGAAAATCCATAACATTTGTTTGATAGTCAGTTGAATGATATTTCGAAGTTTTCCATTCTTGCTATTTGAAATTTTAAGACTTCTCTAGGTCCCGACCAAAAACTGTTGTAGTTTCATAATATTTGAGACTCAAAGACGGGATTTTAATAATCCACCAATAGGAAAAAGAGGATGTCTCTCAGTATATCAAAACCTTTTGTAATCCCCCCCCCTGAATGCCAAAGTACTGAGTTGATGTAATAAATTGAGATACTCATTTCTTTCAGTTGTGAGAAGAACAAGATGCTATTCTTAAGATAGGCTACATAAGAACGCCATCCAATCGCTACGATGGGTAAGCGAGCAATAGAGATCGTACCCTTGCAATTAGCCGAGAACAGAACTAGCAGATAGTTTTCGTTTTTCAAACTTCTAGGCTAGTTAGGCTTAGGTGGTGGGCTCGTATCTAGATTCTTCCGGATTTAGAGGGCTGCTTAACCAAGAGAGTAAATTTTCTGTAATGATCGTAATTCCAATCAACGGAGAAACATTGAAGCCAAATTTATTTATTTTCCTTTCACACATTTTCTCATGCCAGGAAAGTTCTGGTTTCACAAAAAATTCTTTCTTTATATTAAAAATCGCACCGGCAACTTTCGCCGGCAAATTTCAAAATCTTTTCGCTGTGATTCAGTATAACAAGAGAATAATTACGAAGCATACATTTAAAATACTAAAATAATGAATAGCAGTCAATAACATTTACTGTTAAGAAAAGAAAAAAGCTGTAAAAAGCAAAAAATATACTTAAAACCAAGAAAATCAAAAGAAAATATGACATTAGGGATAAAAGAAGTATCACTTACAGAAAAGGATAAGGAATTACCTCTTACGCTCAAAATAAAAGCTCGTTTAACGATATATAAGGAATGGTACAGAATTAATAATAAAGACATATGTCCATACATTTCAAAGGGCCATACGAATTTGTAAGGGTTCTTGAAGTTATACAATTCAAACAACGGCGAATAATTCGCACAGAACAAATCGCAACCTTGTTTTGAAAAAAAATAGCCTCCGAAATCTAATATAAAAATATCTTCAAGGGAATTTACTAAGTTTGTCAATAATGAATATCACTCATTGAACAAAATAGGCTAATTAATATTGCTAATTCACTTTACATAATCAACAATGAAGGACTAACTGCTGGCCTGAAGATGATCGTTCAAATCGAAATCGGTCCCGTACAATAAATTCTGTGGAAATTACTAATATGTTTTGTTTGTTCGCTTATGAAGGCGTTCCACAAAGTTCGGCCAGAACACTTAGATTATATTCGTAAGGACCACTCGTCATAAAAGCGATATCTTGATACAATTTTCAGAATCAAGCGAAAGAATTTCTAATTACAGTTTTTCTATCCACAATGCTTTCCTACTGCACAAGAAATTGTATGGTAGAAATGGCTAACCTACGGCGCATGCGCCAAAAGTCGCACATTATATGCTTAAAAATAGCACATCGAATTGATTGAAAATTAAGATAATATATATTGCACAAATTACATGTCAATACATCATTACATGCATAGCATATCTCTGAATTCTAGAGAGCACATTTATCATAGTTAATCAGCATGGAAATGGTATGTGTCGCGCATATAGAATAAAAAAATGAAACAATTGATGCATGAACCATAAGAGTCACCCCTTGTCTATGGGAATAATCGCACAAAAAGATACATATCTATAGGTGGTAGACATAAAATGTAATTTTTAAGATTTTCCATTATCTTTAGTGAAAATTACAAGAAATCTAAAATTGATGGCTATAAAATTAAGTAAATTCTTTTAAAGTGATTTATGTTACATGAAAAACAGAAAAATCACAGAGCAACAGAATGAAGAGAAAAACATCAATTTGAATAAATATATTCAGGAAAGTAACTTGAGTAATCTGTACCTAAATCAAGGTAAATATAAATCTAATAAGATTAATAAATAGATATTTATATAACATTAATAAATAGATATATATTTCTTTTCTTGCATGAAATTTAAGGGAAGAAGAAAGGCAAAGAACGCCAATGGGGTTGTTTATACGAGTGGTTCTTGCCTCGCAGATATGTTTTAAGAAGAATCCAAAATATTTTAATTCAGATAAAAGATTTTCCTTTTTTCCTTCTTGTCCAACATTACGCACGTTCATAAGGCTAATCCGAGGAATATCGACAAAGAAAGTCACAGAGGAAGTTTTCCTCGGATTTGTAAAAGAAGTGTAATTAATCCTACCCTTAAAGTAGGACATTCACTTTCCTGCAAATTCATCGGAATCCGAATAGACTTAAGTAGATATAAAATGTTTAGGACAGCTGAAAGATATTTGGAGATTATTTCACTATTTCAAAGGGGATCTTAGGTATATCTCAGTTCCGCAATCATTGTATTTATGTCTCCTTTTATATTTTTCTCTTAAGAGTTTAAAAGAGAACAACATGTAAATAAAATACTATAATTAACTAAGAATATATCAAAATATATATGTAAACAAAAATAGCCACAAAATCAGAGAACAATCAAGTCAAGCATTCTCTTGTATTGTTATTATGAGTTAAAATGGATTATTTTCTACTTTTAAAGCTAGAATTTCAAGAGGCATAAAAATATTTGTAACATTTGCTAGAAAGATGGCGGCTAGAGTCAAGGAAACCTCATTATTGTCATCCTAGGGATTTTAAGAAACTGCATGTACAACATTTATACGTTTCTATATTACAGAAATTTTCAATAAGTCAGATAAGGCGTTAATAACCTATAGTCTCGATTAATGTTACGAATCTCACGAAAATACAAACAGAACGAGTCCAAAGCAGAGTAATATAGGGAGGTACGATAGGACAATAACTCGAAAGCAATTCGTTCATACAATTTCGCAACGAAAGACTGGTAATTAATACTGAACTGTAATCAGCGTATTCTAGGATTCACTCGTCTTGTAAACACAAATAAAACAACTCCTATTAAACGGCACCAACGTAAAATAACATCAATAGCGTACGAGGAAAACAACGTATCGAGCTCTTGGGAAGACATCGTGGAATCAGCTGAACATGACTCCGTGATTTCGACATGACATTTATTCGGATGACTTTTGCGCAGTTAAGTCTGGAGAATACAAGCGTTGGAGCAGAGAGAAGCCGTAGAGTAATTTCATTTCATTTTTACAGGATACTGGGAGAAGAAGCTTTCAAGGAATAAGAAATGCTGGCAGCTACTGTTTGTTCAATAATTAGCTGGAGTATTTCTGCTCTAAATTGCCGCACATGAAAAGGCTTTCATGCGCAGGTATGTGCATTTTGATTTTATAAGTTTAATGAACTGCAGAATTATCAAGATATTATATTTATATTTCCGTTTTTAAATTAGGAAAAACAAAAGAAAGAGGAGAGTTCAATTTTCTCTGGATTAAAGGAAAAAGATCACTTATTTATTACCATGAATTTTCATCTAAACTGATAATTTGATAAAACTGTGGAAGGGTCAATTATTATCTAGCATGATACAGGGAAAACACTTATACAGACCTCAAAATATAAACAGAGTGAATTATATCACAAAAAATTCACCAAGACTCTCATAGTACTAAATGTGGTGCCTTGATAAGATAGAAAAACTTGGCAAGAAATTAAATGGGCTATTGATTAATTTAAATGACGAGAGAATGAATACCATCTCGATTTCCGAATATCAAATGGTTAGCTCAGAAAGTAAATTACTGACAGTTGAAAGAATAATTCATGACATGCAATTGAAAAGAAACCGAAAGAAAAAGATTGCTAGAATGACACTGAGCTTAAGAAGCCGGATAATAAAGCTAAAAAACATCAACTACATAGTCTAAATTTTAATAATCTATAATTAGGTGATATCGGAATGATTTTTGCCTTTCCTCGGTCATTTTCTAAGAGCAAATCAAATGAATTTCTAACTACAATTATAATCATAATTTAAGGTTACTTGAAAGTGAAGAGAAACTCAGATAGTATTTTGAAAACGTAGATGTTCTTTTATGATATATATTTTAGTATATGAGAATGATTGTGTACACAGTATAAAAGCTTATATTTTCTTTTCTAAGAAGTAGCGACTTTTCAATCTTTGAATCGCCACAGAATGAATGTTTTCTGATAAATTCCTTGACTCCACGTACGAAAAGAGAAAAACAGTCTCGGCAAATACGTAAAACATCATCACGAAAAAATAACCGAGATATTCGGATGGACGGTTTTACTTTCTTATTCGTTTTTCACGGCATCCATCAATAACTACAGTTATAATTTAAACTTCCATAAAAAACCGCGAGAGATATAAAAACCATTAATGGAATACGATTCGAATATTTCGAGGTTGCATTTTCACTAAGAAATCCTCCCTCCACAGACCCTAAAGGGCAATCATTCGTCCCTCTAAATTCACCCTTTCTGAAGCCGCCTTCCCAACGGTGAGGAGCACTCCGATCAAAAAAGGAAGCCACCGGTCAACCTGCTCAACTCGCATTCCGGTTTTTCAAAATTGCTATAATGAGACCCAATTTCGATAATTGCCCTTGAGCATCTACGGGAACCAAAGAGGCATCCACCTGCGAGACTAGAGGAAGGGGAAGTTCGGACGACTTTTTTCACTTTCTTAAACTTTCCTTATTCTTGTCGATATTTTGGTAAGTGGCCGTGAGTATGGCCCCCGCTTAATGGACTGTTCGTGTTATTCTCCTTCCACCTCCAGCCACTTACATATGCACACACTAGTGACATTTCCAGGGACCCACATCGCACGTGCAATTCCAAAATTATTCGACCTCGCTTCCCTATCTATTCCCAGGGGGTAAGGGGGTAACGATGGCCCAATTGATGCAATCCCCGAGATCGAACGCTTCCGGTTTCAAACAAGTGTCCGCTTAAAAACAAAATAACGCCCGAGTGAAAAACGTGCGACGCATGGAGAATCGAGGATATAATTTACGAATTCGCTGCAAAGCGGTTGGGTGCTCCGACTGCTGCCCTCGTTACGGGAAAAGTAATGCCGCTTCGCAAGAGAGATCATGTGTGAGGATCCAGTAAAGGAGTGTGTGACTATTTAAGGAGAAAGGCGGTTAACAGCCTCACGAAATATGGGAAGATTAATTAGTGAAGGATTTGTTTCGACTTAATGTCGTACATAAACACAGTATTTTTCTAGTTGGCTGCTATGACGTTGAAATCTCACATCAGTGATGCATGAACTACGATGCACTGCATACTTTTATTCTTCCCGCTAAAATATTAAACGTGTAAGTCGCATGTGATCATTGAACGATTAGGAATTTAAATTGCACAATGCGAAATTATCTGTGCAATACTGTGAAAGCAGAAAACAAGAAAATCATAATAAATAAGCCACAGATAGCATAATTAATTTGAAGAGGAGAAGAATATATTATTTTTTTAGAACAGTATATTATTTTCTTGAATAATTATCGATCTTCAAGTCATCTTGCCCGCCGAGCAAAATTTTTAAGAATACTGAGAGAAAAAATATGACACGCAATAGTTTTATAGTTACAAGCGAAATGAACATTACACATCTGCAAAGGAAGGTATCAGCTATAAAATTAAAGTAAATCTTTATAGTTTACAGTATATAGGGCAGTTGAACTGAATCAGTGAAACGGTGTTGAGCTGAATTACTCCTTTTCTATCGACTCACAGAGTATGGAGGAACGAACTAAGTGATTCTTACGTTAGGAAAGAGGAAATATTTTATGGAAGACAATTAGCACTTTCATTTAGTGCCAATAGATTTGACTGAAATGACCTCTCGTGGGTTAGGTATCTACATCGATACACGAGGAAAACACTTGTAAAATTTTCGGAGGGCTAAATCTCTTTGACCCCTCTCTTGAACCTTTTCATCTATAATCTCCTCTTGTTGTGAATGTCAAGCCATTGATTACATTTATGCTGACATATGCACTCATAATCATGTTAAAAATGAAACTCGGCGAAGAGCATACTTACGAGAGGAATAGGGCTGTTACTAGGCGATCCTCGTAATGACAATGGCTAGGAATATTCTCGATAGCCAGGTAACAAAAGACATCCCTACAAGATAACGAGTACAAAAACGTGCAATATTAAACAATCGGTCGACAGCATCCCAACATGCTTCAGAGGGCCAACGGACTCAAAGAGCCTTTCAACACGCATACGAGTGCGGCAGTCTTTTAACACGCGCGTCCAAATGAGGTCGTGTACCTATAACACCACTATATCGGTAGGGCCTCCTCACAATGGACCTTAATACAACCCTTTTTTCAACAAGCACGTGACACGAGTTTATTCATTAGCCGAAAAGAGAGGGGGTGGAGGGAAAAACAGAAAAGACTCCTCCTCCCACTCGACCATGTTACTAGGAGCATTCAAGAGAGCCGGGATGACTTTGATACACATTTTGGGGGAGCAGAGACGTGTGCGGGCAGGAGGAGGGACGTTCGGTGGGAAATATGGTTAAGAGGGTGGAGTCTACTCGTGAAGACCGATAAAAGGGATGGAAAACAAGAGGATTGGGAGGCGGCTGTGTAATATGGGAGGGTGGAACAAAGAAAACGCGGCCAAAATGGGTGGTGGAGGAGGCGCAAGAGGAGCGAGCCTGAGTAGCGGCCTCAAAATCGTCGAACACGAGGCGTGAGTTGTCAAGGGGTGCTGCGGGAAAGAGTGGGAGAGAAGCTGAGAATGGAGGGTCGCGTAAGAGTGAGAATGTTCGTGTGCGAGCGCAGAGCGCGGGACAGAATGAGGAGTAAGGTCATGTAGCAAGCGGGGGCGGAAGAGGGCGCGGGGGAGGCTGCGGGTAGTGACATGTCGCCTCGAAGGGAAACCGCGACTGCCCCGACATGAGAAGGGCATTTAACACTTGACTGACCATCCCGCTCGGCAGGGGAAGGTAACAGAGAAAGAGATTGGGGGCGTGGCGAAGTGGGTGCGGAGGGTGACCTCCATTTTTATCTAGGGAGAACTTGTACACGGTTACTACAAAGGAAATGTCTCCAGAAACTATCTATATTATCCTCCACTTAACTCCACCATTGAGGAAAGGGGATGGGGATAACATTAGGCGTGGAGAAATCATTGGACTAGTTACTCATATACGAATGCAGCACAGTCTGCACCCGCGTTCTCTGGCTCCTATTTTCTCGAAGGATCATCTGGCTTCACCGAATGAATAATCAAGTGAGAAAAAGGGTTAAATTTGAGGGGATTGAAAATCCGATACCCATGTGACGCATTCATAGTTTTAATAGCATCTTAAACGATTTTCCTCCCCAAAGAAATACAGGATCTATTCCTCTGGAATCATCTTAAGCTGAGGCAAATATAGAACTAACCAGGGGTCTCCTTAACTCGAGAGATTTTAACGACTGGGTGAGAGCTTTTGCGTTTTTCTGCCTATTACTTAACTTTCCCGACCAAGTAGAGCATCATATTAAAAATGTTTCTTTAAAAGGAAATGATAAACTCTTTAATGTAAAATACGTGAATTCCCTTCATCCTATGATTTGCTAATTTATTTACTAACAACCATAAAACTGAATTGAATTTTGACTGAACTGAGAGGAAATGATAAATACCAGTATCGTGAACTGCTATGTCACTCTTATATACCAAATACTTCAAAACTTATAAACATAAGTTGTAAACTAAACTGAGCGTTTCCTTTTTAAATTTTCGTCGTTAACTTAAACTTCTGATTTCTCATAAAATAAGGTGACGATCCAATATTCGATGGCCTTGTTCGGTTCAGAGGTCAGTAACATAAGTTTGTGCACGGCTGCTTTTGTTTATTATATTATCAAGGTAGCTTCTTATTTCGCGGAATTTCCGCTAATCATGCTTCAAGTGGATTTTCGCACGCGCATTATACATTAAATATTTAAAGGGAAAGATTTAATCCTTTTCACACGAGAGTTAACTTCTGGAGATAAGGAGGCGATTATGGCAAAAGGACTGGGATAATTACAAATTTAAGACAGATATTGAAATCCAAATGAAATTACAACACACCGTATTCCTGAGTTTCCTTCTCTTTACCGAGCTGTTGGGTCCAAATTGCTGATAATAACAATAAAATTCCGAAAGGAAACATTCTCATTTGCAATCAACGAACGAATTGGCGAACATTACGATCCTATTTAAAGGGCTTTCAACGCCTTGGTTCTGACGTTACTTTATCTTGATGGATACTTGATGCTAATAAGAGGAAAGAAATGACTGAACCACATTCTATAGAAGTATAAAGCGTGGGTTTAGGTAGACTCACCAGCTATATCGCAAGAGTAAATCAATGCCTAAGGTCCGTGAGATACATTAGCACCACATTAAGAACTATAATTTAGATTCGCGTCGCTTATAACCTCGTCAAAATTACGAGAAAATTGCAAACTGTGAGGATTAAGAGGAAATATACATAATAAGAAAACTATCCAAAATAATCTTCATTATGATCTCCAGTTCTACACTCATTATCTGACACACACAATATAAACTATGTAAAGGCAGGTTTAAAAATACTTTTTGGCTGTGAAAGAACATTTCCGTAAAAATCACGCATGAATAAGCAGCTATTTTAAAATGCAATAGCTCGTCTCGTCCTTTTTTTAACTAGTACTTCTGCTTCAACATAACTTTGTACTTCAGAAGCATAAAATATATTAATAAAATAATATTAAAATAAAATATGATAAAAATAAATGATAAAATCATATTAATAATAGGCATCCAGACTTTTCGATAGGCCCAGGATCAGGCACTATACCGAATCCTCCAATATATCCAACATCCCGCTTCTCTCTTGAAATTCTTACATTTAACTTTTTCTAAATTCATGTAATACCTGAAATTCTCTTCTACTCATTACCTTCTAACTTAACAACTATTCAATCACTTCGTAAATTACTAACTCTCTTTTCTAACACCGACGTGTTGAGATAGCTTTTCTTTGCCATTCCTGTCAGTTTCAAAAAATACAAACGTTGCCTCTTGCTAAGTGTAACAAGCTCATATTTTTCATATCTTAGATGCGAAATATTTTATTTTACCGCAAGTCATCGAATATCTATACAACAAAGGTAAAAAATGGGCCTCTTGAACACACACTGTTTGAAATTCTGACTTGGAAAGACTCATTCCGACAGTAGGGAAAGAAAGCGTATGCTGAACTCCCTTCGAAGAGAAACTAAGAGAAAATGTAAACGATTTCTGCGAAAGAATCAGTTCGTGGGCTAGGCGACTTCCCTTATCAGTGAAAAGGACTGCGAGAGGCAACCACGGCCGATGACTCCGCGAAATGAGTCTCTCGAAGGATGGATAAGGACGGTTTCTTGGTGTGGGGTTGGTTAAGAAAGCGATGGGAGTCCATTAGCCAAAGTATGAGGCACTCAGAGGATCTGAGAAGCACGGACATCGCTCACCTGTGCGACTGCCGAACCGGGAGTCGCCATTAAGGGGTTAAATACGTCCGTGAGAGAAAAACCGGTCGAGGCCTTAAGTGGCCGCGGATAGAGAAAAAGAGAATATATATCGTTATCGTAAATACACTGAAGTTTTTCGGAATGTTTCAAATACAGGTTTCTCGGAGCAAACGTTAGAGGAACTTAAATAGAAAACAGCAATGATTTAAAAGAATGTAAGCAAGATAAAATAAGAGCTACTAATGTTCATTTACGTAACGATTTTATCAGTTTCGGTAAAAATTTTACTTAAGTATCATTAAGTGGATGAAGGTCAAAGAAATACGTAAACCAATGCCATTCATTATTATTTATCTCTGGGAGATAACTGTAAATTGATATTTATATAAGAAAAAGATCAAACTTACCTAAATGACAGAATCTCTCCCGTGAATAGCACCCGGAACCCCGAATGAGACATTCAATAAACACAGAAAAATTAATAATGATGTATTTATAATTTTCGTAAAGAATACTTGGATATGCTATCTTTAGATTTATGTGTGGAATATGACTTTATTGGTGGAATTTCTCTGCTTACAAATTAGAAAAATATGTGAATGAACTCCTCGTTCAAGCTTCACTTGGTAAAATTCTATTTATGAATGGAAATCAATTTCATTAGAGCATAATTCGTCTAAAAATAATTTTCATTCATAGCGTAAAGAAATATTTATTCCAATTTCCAGTAATCTATTACTAGATGGTTTAGAAAACCTAGCATGCATTGAAAACCAAGACATAATGACCTCGATGTAAGATCATTTTTTAATTATACACTGCAATAGATGTTCCATTTGTACAAAAATTGCAATACGCCTCACTTCACGATACTGCAAAAGAGAGAAAACGCCCTTATATTGCTAATAAGGAACATCTGGATTGGAATTCCTGATTTTTTAAAATCCTACGAAATACTTTTGGTTTGTCAAAAAGCAACTGAGGTCAAATTTAATAGGGAAAACCTCGAGATTCTTATCGTTTCCCGACATTTCGAATTATTCTGATTAACTACTGGTAAGTCATAAAAAGATTGTTAAAATTATAAGCGTTTTCATCGATACACGAAATATTCACTTTGTGAATCTATCCAAGCGAAAATTACCTTAAATGTAGAAGGCATTCCCTTCAGGCATTTTCCCAGCATATATATTTGCATCACAGTCAAGGCCTATCACCAGTCCGCTTTCAACAACTAGGACCTCCGGGTACAATTGGTAGCAGTCCTTTTCTCATTTCAGAAGATCGCCCACGCATAAATTTTGTCAGAATATTACCAACGAATAGCGATCATAGCCATAGGGAAAGTCATTAAGGATCAGTAGAATTACACTTCCTTCCGCAGAAAATATCTATTTCAATTAAATAGCAAATGAGCCCGCTGAATATATTTTGAGACATTCCAAAACATAACGACGATTTTTTCCGAGCTCGGTTTCTTGAAATTCCAAAAATCCTCGTTTAAAATGGGAAGAGGAGTCCTGAATTCAAAGCCCAGCAGAGATACAAAGAAGATGGGATCTTGATATTGTAACATTAGTTTAAATGTTACAGAAAAATAATTACTTCAACAATAGATCCGGAATAGAAGGAAATTCCACAAATTTCACTCACAGTTTTAAGACGAGACTGCATAAATTATTTATTTCAATCCGCATCCATAACTTCTTTAACCTTTTATTTTTCAAAATTCATGAAAACTTTTCATGTTGAAAACCGATAATTATTTAGATGCAAGAAAGCACAAAAAATATTACATAATATGAAAATTAACACGTGAGAAATGTGCTTTTTAGAACTTGAGAAAGTTTTCAAAAATTATTTCCATTTCGAATGCGACATTAATATCGCAGTGAATATTCAAATATAACCTGGCATTAAAAAAAGCATGCAACGGTTTATTTATTTTAATGAAAGATATTTTAAACTATACGACGTAAGAAAAACTTGGCTTAGTAAGTTGAGTTGTCTTTTCACACTAAATTTATTGCTCGCATATGCGAGCCCATGATTGCCCCTGATAATAATGGCTGCAAGCTATAAGTCCCATATACAATAAATGATGGAATATCATTTAATGCAATAAAATAAAAAAAGCATTCAAATAGAAATAACTTAAACTGAATGAGCTAAGACTTCATTTGGTGGAATTTCTTATAGAAATGGAAAATATTTCTATTTGGTGCAGAAATAAAAATACAAGAAAGATATTCACTTCCTCAATGACGACAAAACGCAGAAACTACTGATTAGACACGTTCGACTATCATCAGATATTCTGATGAAAACTTCCGAGACCGGTCCTTTGTGCCTTTTATTATTCATGAAATTGTAATCGGCTTTTGTATTTTTACTTGTCTACCATATATTCTATTTTTAGAAAGAGCTTCACAGACCCACTTCAATTGCCAAATTTTTGATCCGCTCGACGTAATTATAAGCTTCCAAGCGTCTATTTAAAATATCAAAACAATCAACAAGTGGCACAATATCATCTCTTTCAGAAAAGTCAACCATAGTCTATTCGAGAGCCTTAAGAATAATATGAGGAGCCATTCAAAATATTTAGAACATTCAGAGCTATATAAAGATCACAATAAACACCACAATACCAAACACCAGAAAGATTTCATTATAAGCCAGAATAGCAGGAATTTCATCACCAAAGGACCTCGTTCTTTTCGATTTGTGTCATTCTTAGCTTGTCACATCCTTCTTACAAATCCCCAAGCGTGGTGTCGTAACACTCGAGATTCCAGAAACCTAAATTTCCGAAAATTCTTTGCGACGGGAAAACATCGAAAACGGATTACCCCAAATAAACCAAAACAACGGAATGATTTCAGATACCAAAGGATGAAGTAACAGCGGTTGGCCTACATGTTTACCGCAAAGAATATGTTTCCCTCCTGGCGAATCTTCGGAGATAATTCTCTTCTTCATTCCAATATCCCCACCCCAGCAGTCATTAACCAACTAGTTCTACGTAAGTTTCCACCGCTGCTACGGCTGCTTCAACACCTGCCTCCCGATGCCGATCAAACGAATTACAAGATCGCTATCTCGATCAAAAACGCCTTAAGTTACTCTCCTTCCTCTTCCTCGAAGTTGAGCTTTCGATTCCCTTCCAAGCGACAAACAGGTTAGGGAATAGAGATCCAGAATTTCCAAACAAAGGAAAAAGGGAAACGATTTTCCATCGATATGCATCTTTATCTGACGAAAGCATCTTTGATTTCTCCGTTAAGCCTCCGTAAAGAAATGTTTCGTCTTAATGATAAGCAACCGAATTACTACTGGTCATGGGAAAAACTTGTTGGTGTACGCAAACGCATGAGAAATTTCTAAAAAGGGGAGAGGAAAGGTCCTTGATTTAGAGATAACGAGGGAAAAGTAATGGCCACATGAAAACCTATCACAAGATTTCTTGGTGTTTTATGTTTCCTCAATAATTAGTAACGCAGCTGCAGAGAGAATTCTGTTTTCGGTACAAAGATGAAAATTTCTAACTCGTGGAGAAGAGCTTTCCAAACGATTTATCGATCTAATCTTACATCGAGATATGATAGCAGGTAATTAGAGGGCCAAAACAATTACGCATTCAAAATTAGAAAAATTTTAAGAGGAAGTGATGTTTAACATGATTTATTTACAGAAAATTAGATGCTTAGCTTATTATGATAAACAAATTGCCATGTGTTACTAGATTGGTCGGCGAGATACCTTGAACAAAGCCTTGGACCACAAACATAAGAAGCAAAAGAAATTGGGTTACCTCCTAATTCGACTTTAGTATACTTTTAGAGAATTTAGTAGAATGAAGAGGAATCATGGAATTGGAACTAATAACCTCGATTAGCTTAATTCGACTGGAGTCAATCATATTAAATACAACAAGGAATAGACCTTGTAGTTTGCTTATAAGAATTGGTTATTCTTTCCCATATTTTGCCGAGAGTATTTTGTAATGTTTCGAATATATTAGACACCTATTTTTAAATAAAATGTAATTATTGAGTCGCAGAATGCACAACCATTAATTTTCCTTCGCTAATTCCCTAATATTCGTCCTTCTGAAGATTTATCTTCAGATGAAGTAATGAGAGGAAGGCATGGCACTGAATAAATTTCGAATTCAAATTAATGAAAATTTCCAATTTACTAGTCTATAAGGAATGAATTGAAAATTTAAATATCTCCTACCTGTTTCACCTTGGATCGACATAATGAGCTTAAGATTGTAGAAGTTAGAAAAATGATCGTGACAAGAATAAATTTAACACCACGGAAGAAATATAACTTAATGATCACCCTTCTGACATGGGCTTACAAAATAGCACCTTTTGTAAAAAATGGGCTCATTAACTGGGGGTCTTGCCCCAAACATCTTGTTTTCGTCTCATTCTTTAGTTATATCTCATTCCCCCCTTAGGGAAACACTAGGTTAGCTTATAAACGCCATATCCGTAAATCCGTGAAGCCCTTGAAAAAAAGCGCCAAAAGCTTATCGCAGCTTTTTCCCTAGAGCGGTAGGAAGATGGATAACACACAGGAGTCGGAGCAAACCAATGGAAGATAGGAGAAAGGAAAGATAGGGAAAAAGGAACGGAGAAATAATCTCAAGCGGGATAAGGAGTTGGGAACGAAGGAAACGGTAGGTAAAGTGGGATGTGGGAAACAAGTATACGGTGGCAGAGGACTCGAATCATTACACCTGTATGACTTGAAAAGAGTGCTTGCCGCTTTGCGGGCAAAGGCGCCGCCTCCGTTTCACCGAAAAGGAAAGCAGAGCGGTATGTTGCAGGAAAGAAAAACGATGGGATATCGAGGGCAACCAAAAGGGAATGCAAACGAGCTCGTGGCCTATACATCAAGGGGCCACCTACAACTGCCGCTCTGTTGGTATCGCGCCTTCTCACTGCCGCTTCTGGGAACTCACCCTCCATCCCCGCCGCCTTTCTCGATCTGCGGAGGGCCTAAATTGCCTCATCTAGAGCCACTTTTATCTCGAGAGAAGAAAGGCACGACTACGCCTCCCAATGGCTCCGGAGGGCAAAAATAAAAAGGGCGGCGAGGAGAAGAAATCGATTTGATAGAGGAGATACTGGAGATTTTTTTCTGCTTTGATCTTTTGTTTTTGAGAAGCTTAATCTCGTTCTCAAAGGCATATCCGTGCTTGGCTTCCTTGGAGGCATTAAGGAAAATAAATGATCGGTTTGCTCAATCTGTACCTGAATCATATTTAATGTACGAAATACTAATCGACGTTCTAGCGTTATTCTCTTGAGCATTGATCAGCAATTCCGGAGGATAGAAACGAAATCAAGGGCAATTAAAAATTTAATAATTTTAAGAATGTTTTTGCTTAATCTTTCTTTTATTTACAAGATTTAACAGACGACTCACAATGAAATGCTGATACTAGGAATGACCAAGGCCATCGCAGGATTTCAAAACTTCCGAAAATAAGACCGGGTATTGTATTCATTTTTGCTCTGACAGAAGCCGTAGGAACAAATACAAAATCATCCTTGGCCTCAACACCTCTAAAATTGCGTAATCATAAATGAGACGTAAATAGGAATCTCCATGAAATAAATGAGTGACTTGTCTTATACGTATAGTAGGAACATTATGAGCTACGCTTTATCCACACGCTAACGTGCAATGCAAACAAGAGGGTTAAGTATCACTAAATACGAGCACAACTGATGTCGCAAAGAAAAGAATACAATTCACCGTGAAGAGCGCAAGGAGATACCAAACGAGTTACGCTAGCGGTTCTATTCTGCTTACAAACATGAGTTTCCACAAACTGCACCTTGTTTAATATGTAAACGATAAAAACCTGAAATATTCCGAACAGGACGCGAGAGCAATGGCATAGAGATATTTTTATCAGGAATGGAACTTGATTTATTAACATAGTAGTCATCGCGACAGCGACCGGTGTAATTAATTTTAGTGACAGAGAAAAGCGTATCCGATAAGCTTTGAGCAATGCACATCCAGGTCTACTGCAAAGATAATGGGATATTGTGTTGCAGTTTTCAGAACAAGAGTGCGGCATAATTTTAGTATCTTTAACACGGTTAAGGAAAGGAAGAGTGATCCCAGCATTACTCTCGAGAAAAGTAGATAAAGCGAAATCACCGGTAAATTTTTGCGCTACATAAAGTGAATTAATTGCACCATAAATTAAGCTGACAGAACATGCACATTTCGAAGTCATGCAGATAATTATCCGTTACAATGGCTTCTGTTTTAGTTGAAAGTGATTAACGCAGAATAATGTAGTAATTAATTTCTTATTCCAAGGGCTTTCTCCTCTAACGGACTTGCAATTTGCGTGACGTAGCCACAAGTTTCCATCCTATTCCGAAGGGAGATAAAATCCTCTACACATGTCTCGTGGAGAGCAATTAAAAAATAATTTCTATTGATATCTGGGAAACATGTGGAAAATTAAAAGAACTGATAAAACATAACGAAATATTATGCGACTGAAATGTTCGTTGGATACGATGTCAAGAAAAAGTACAAGCTTTCTTTAAGTATAATCTAATAAAGAAAAAATAAATAAATTAAAGATAGTTCACCAAGGCATTTGACAGCAGGAATAAGCACTATTTCGAATTCAAGACTTTCACTGTAAAAATAAAATAAATAATAATATTAAAACATAAAAAATTAGATTTTAAGCTTGATTTAACAGTCAAATTACAAAGAATCAGGCTTTAATAATTTGAAAAATAACTGAAGCGTTAATAGCGTTGATGATATTTGTCTTCACCTGGTGGTAGCCCATAACGAAAGAATTGTAGCAAAGTAGATTTAATAATAATAACCTCCTTGAGGTTTAGTATAATATATCTATTTTGTTCTATAACAAAACGTTGAATTAACCACGAGAAAAGTGGAAATTTCGGCTTCCCTAAAACCGAAAAATAAAAATATCAGGTCATACAAGATGCTATTCGATTAATCAAATCAATCAATATCATCAGTTTTCTACTCCGTTCCGTTTTCGCGCACACACCCACTCCATTTCCAACAAGTGCGATCAAACACACCGAAAAAGAGATTTGGAAACAAAATGTCGAGACGGTATTTAGGATCGAGGACCCTTCCGTCGCCGAAAGAAAGAAATAAATAAATGCTCATCGTCCCCACAACGCCCTTTCGCCACAAAGGGTTCGCGTACCCTCCTCTCTCTCCATTATATCCCCTCCTCCTAATATGGATCCGGGTGGCGGTCGTGAGGTTTCCATAATCCGATTTCCTACTGTGGTACGACATGAAACGCGCGCATTTGAAACCCTCGGATTACCATTAGCCGCACCCTTGGTCTGAGTTCAATCATCATCCAACGCTTCATTCTCTCTTTGGCTCCCTATCGAGGGATAGGATTAACCACTGGAGAGAGAATGACCACTGGCGAAGGTATTTCGAAAAAAACAAACGAAACGCGCTGGAGCGATACAGAGGCGATTTGGACCTTGTATCTGTTTGGGCGAGACGGACGCCTCTAAATGCCTCGCGGATTATGAGTCAATTGCCTGCGTTTTTGGAGGCACGCTCTAACTCCCGAAAGGTGTGAAGTGAGTCACGGGGATGGTTTTTGTTGCTGGGGTGCGGGTGTGCCGCCCTCCCGATACCGGTAAGTTGCGGGGTTTCACTCATATTGTGACCGGATTCTTTCGTGCACGTTTTTCATCGCAAGAGAGGGGGTCCGTTTGATTTTTAAAAATCATTCCCTTGGAGTCATTCACCTCGGAAAATATCATGACTTTACATCGGGAAATAAATTAACAAACTGCGAGATTCCGGCATGGTTCGTAAATTCAACTCGCCTGCTTGTAACGGTTTCCGTTTCATCATCGGAGCGAAAAAATGCTATCAAATGGTAATTTTATGGAATTCTTATTTTTTTCCACTCTGCGATAAATAAATATCTGAGAAACCCGCCTCAAATGTATACAGACTGGCGAAATTCAAGAAGTACCAATACAAACCAGTTTAATTGAAAATATTATTGATAAATTTGACCATGAAAATTATTCATTCAGCGAAAACGAGCTATGATTGATTATCTTCTACAATAGTACCTGCAGCACAGATAGTTTCCAATGCAATTTTATAAGTAATAATTAATAGAAAGCTTAATTTCTGCCCAATGTATATTTGCTTGATAATAAAGTACTAAACATAAAATATTAAAGATGAGGTAATAAAAATAAGTGACACAGGAGGATTGCAAGATTGAAAGTTAAACTCAAAAAATGTAACTATAAAGATGAAAAGATTAATTCTTTCTGCCTAAATTTTGACCTAGTTGATTACTAATAATTTATATAAATAAAAACATTGTTTTTTAATCAAAGTACGGCTAACTTGAAAAAAATTATTCTGAGGTCATTAATTCATTTAACATCAAACGCTCTCAGAGAAGTGACTCATAACTGAATGACATAAGTCGATCTAAGTCACGATGTACGTTCGTATTAATTCAAATCACTATCATCTTGGTGGATCACCATTAAACAGGAATCAGAATTTTTTCGCTTACCAATGATATTTCTTTTCATTATAAATGTCTTATTGTTGAAATCGATAAATGTAAATGTTCATAAATAAACTACAAATGAAATCAGATATTTTGTTAAAAAAATCTCAATTCTCTCCAAAATCAATACATCAAAACTGCCAATTTTAAAATCATTTTAACGGTTATGAATGTGAACAATGAATATGAACCACAGCAATAATTTTTCTGTTCAGAATAATAGCAATGGCTACAATCATATAACTAAATTAATGTTATACAATGGGGTGAATCCGATCAAAGCATAAGCCACTAGCAAGGGATAAAATAGGCATAAGTATACAAAATAGAGTAAAATCATGCTCCACCTGGTCGGAAAAGTGAAGAAACAGATGATGATTGTCTCTTACGATTAAAATTATAAAATAATCAAGTAATTTAAATCGAAAGTATGAAAATTGTATTTACAGATAAAGGCGGTTTTTAAACTTCACTTCGTGTGAAAATCGAATGAGAAGAGTCTTGTGAGGTGAAGAGGGTTTTGAGAAGAAGATTTGATGCATAGTATTATTTACAATGAAGGAGGCAAAGAATATCATTTCAATATATAACTGACATTTTTTAAGGTTGTATATATTATGAATTTTCCATAGTTTTGCTATTCTTAGAGCTAAAAATTTTCTTTTCATTTTCTTTAATTCTACATTAATTTTTCTATACGCTATAATTTTAATTAACCCGGCACCTCCTGATGATCCACAAACTGGCTCATTAGTACCAAAATTGTCATTCTATAAATTCTCAATTAATAATTTTCTTCTTTTTCTAATTATTACTAATGCTCTATTGTACACATCAGTGTAATATTTGTGAAAATGGGCAATCAAAAAACATTTTAAAAAATGATACAATGTAAAGTACTTCGTTATGACGGCCGGAATCCCTTATATCATCTCGAATGAGTTATAAAACTTTATGATAAGTCTCGTACAATTACATTATCATCGTGTCGACCATTGATTATTATCATATTCTCTAATTGATTGTACAGATCTCGTTGAGGAGACAGTTGATTTTGTTACTCCAGTGAATAACTTTTGCGAACCTCAAGAGAAAACGGAAGAAGCAATAATCGCGAGAACAGATCGCGAGAACAGATCGCGAAACAGACCAGAAGAGAACTTCTGGTCGTTTTTTCCGAGGAGCTTTAAAGAATTTCATAGCAGAGAACACAATAGATAGGGAAATTGGCATTTTCGCACCCCCTACCGCAGGACTTTGACGGCTTGCAGGATCAGTAATTAAATATGTCGATGTAAAAGCGTTGTAAGCCTTAAAATTTCAACAACAGAGAATTTCTTTAATTAATTGAAAAGTAACTAAACTACTGGAAGAATTAGAAAAAATTTGAAATGGAAGTTGTTTTTTGATTAATTTTTAAGACTCTAATATTAATATCCAAGTGCCCAAACAATTATTACAACAAAGAGGGGATGATTTAAATATAATATATAATAATAATATAAATATGACAGAAATACTTCCATCCACTTTCTTTGGCAGCGAGCAATACTATAAAATAGGAAGAGCTATCTATTTAAGAACGTGTCTAACATTTCATACATCAGATAACCTTAAATACATTTAATTAAAATGGGAATATAGACACTAAGATTATTATTGATATAAAATATATTAAATAAATAATCCGTTCGCCACATTTTTCAAAGTTCACTCCAGCAGGGATACATGTCAACAATTTAGGAAAGGTCAATAATCAGCACTTATCTGGCCGACTCCGGATTTCAGTCCAATTTGTAGCATCCAATGAATTTAACGGAGACAAGTATAAGAACGATGTTTCTAGAAACATTTCACCAACCACTCCTCTATCTGCCCACTTCACACCTCTTCCCCAACCTATTCAAAAGAGCCTTAGCCGTCAGTCCTACCTAAGGATTCCAGAGACAAGCGAAGCAAAGGGAAATAGATCCGGGGGACAAATTTTCTCTGCCGTAATCCAGTTATGGGTTCTCTTCCGAGAGAGGTTGCCTCCTCCGATTACCAGGTTACTGTGCCTCACGTATTTTTCATCCTTCCTTTCCTTGATTTTTTCGGCATTGATAATTAATTGATGAATTTGCTTGAGATTTTCTGGAGATAAAATTTGAGGTTTCCGATATTAGACAAAAATTGAAATATCGAATTAGGACGATTCACTGCACATTATGTCGTTTTTGACACCCATGACAGAAAATCTTATCAAACAGACGCTGTCAAAATCGAAACACTGAGCAACATTCAACAAAACCATAATTTAATCGCCGAAAATTCCAAATTTAGTTCACTTTATGCATGAATTTACTCAAAAAAGGCAGCTTTTTAGAGTAAAATCTAAGCAGATATTGCATTTACAGTAGTTTGAAAAAGTACTAATAATAAAATGTTTATACGCATAAATAAAAAGATGTTGAAATATTGAAATAGTATTCGAATTGTAGAGCTTGTAGAGTGGATTACAGAAGGATAAAAATACCACACCTGGTGGAGAGGTCTTTTACAAAAAGAAGGATTTCAGCGTCAGACAGGAAAGGGAATTGAAATAAATAGCATACAAACAACAAGCTGTGACACAAATGGAAATGCCGCAAACGGGATTGAAATGCCAATGGGTATCGAAGCGGCGCTAATCACAAAGGCTGCTCTTTTCGGGCATATTACTGCCCCTTGTCTTCCAACACCTCTGACGGATTTGACAACATTTACTCTCGATAAGGCTTCCTACCCTGATTTTACACGATTCGGCGTTTTCCGCACTTAAAACGACTATCGATTTTACTTGGAGGTGTAAAAATAATTTTCTACACTTCCTACAGTATTTTTCGAAAATCTTAGGTTACGATTGTGAAAATAAAAGAACGATAAATTTTATTTGGGCCTAGAATAAGACATTCCGTATTAGTGATTAGCCTGAGGTCTAATTAAATTCCGCCAGGAAAATCTACGCTGAATGAAATATTACTGAAAAAATTATGAAACTCCAATATACATGTACACCAAAATAACGATTTCAGCTTCAGATTCAAAGGGGCTAATAATTAAGTGGTAAAAAATGTCGAGGCGTCGTGAGGATAATTCAAGAAACAAAATTATTATTTGGTATATAATACCTAGCGACTACACCATCTATAACTGCCTAACAGCAGATGTTTATACCATGACCCAAGATTATTGTAATAGAATTGAGGAAGTTTCATGGAAGCTTATACTTCGATAATGAGCGCAATGAAAACATATCCAGCTATCTCTTCTCGCAGTATAAATTCACATTCGTAAAAAAGAAAATCGTACATGTTTGTTGCAACTCCAGTAACCTTTCGTCCTCAAGAAGATTTTAACCTGTTGGAGCGGCTCCATCCTTTGAAGATGAGAAGGGTGCTAAGATTTCTTGTCCCGCTCCGGTAATCGAACTCTCGCTCTCTGCGATGCCATTCGCCTCATCTCTTCTTCAAGTGGTGATGCCGCCGCCGACCGCAAGTACCACGTCGTGAGAGTAACGAAGGAAGATCGGGAGATGATTCAAATCCCCGTGTGACGAGCGGCGATGGGAAAATGAACCTCACAACGCACCTTCACCTCCACTGATAATCATTAAGGCAATGGAGAGAGTGCGGTGATTCCAAATGTGCTATGATTTGGAACAAGGCAAAGCATTTCTGATGTAAACTTGCAAGTATGGTGATCGTACGTCTATTATTTTAAAGGTCAGCTTTATTTTACAAGGTTTATAAATTAGCTTTAACTAATTTTTCTGCCTTTTAATAAATACCTTAACTTTTTAACATCTTATCTTTCCATGGTTTAAAGAGTCATTTAAGATTAAATTTACTCTCTAATTGCGACGGTTAATTCCAAATTAAATTTTTTGAATATGAAATTCTTATGGGCCTAAAATCTATCTGCTCCTTTTGCTTCTTTACGCATTCCCATTATATCTTTATTTATAAGAAAATGTGAACTTAACGTATCTTAGATGAGAAATCACGAAACACCAGTAAATACTGTAGTCTTGACAATCAAAGGAAACGACGACAAACATGAAAAGAATTATAATGAATGAGTTTGACTTCAGATTCGTTACAAAAAGAAATGTATGTACAGCTGAAATAATCACCAAAGAGGCCTCTTTTATTAAGGAATTTAGTGGAAATTAAAAGGAAATAGCCGAAGCGTCTTGATACTTAATCAGTGACTTGAATAGTTTAATGGAGGACCTGCAGTGTATTTTGTTCAAGATAAAGTCACACAAAATGTTGATCTTGATTACCACTGAATGAAGTGGGTTGGGTTAACATTGAGCTACATGCATAGAAAAACAGTTCACTTATTATCATCATTATTAACACCCAGGACAAAATCCAATAATTAAAATTCAAATCGTACAGTAATCGCAATTACTTATAAATTAAAATAGGAAATAACGTTTGAACTATGGCATTCATTGTGGACACGGTTTCAAAGAGATTCCCTCAAAATTAAGTTAACAAACATACATAATATGAGGAACTTAATCTCGGTCAATTATCAGCGAAAAGCTTTACCACTGACACTGTCGATTGACAACCCTTGTTTCTCACTTGGAAACGACAAGATAATTCCAGCGGTTAGATACTATTGTGGGTTTTAATTTCAGCAGTAGTTTACGATTATAATTTTAACTAGATTGCAATTTTCCGATTTAAATAACGGTGAAAACGTGGAGAGGTTGACGACCTCAATTAAGAGCTGATTAAACAGATGCGCATTCCAATTGTAAGCCAGCTGCCGCCAATCGATTAATTGAAGAAACTAATATTCCACCAATATATCAACTCCGTTTGCGGCTTCTTTGTAGATTTAATGCGCACCTGTTTAAATTTTATAATAATTTAACTGGTTATCATCCATTAGGTCCAGGTCGTAAGTCGTGCTCGATACATAATTAGCATCGGAGATGAATTTTAGTTCTACCAAGCTCGAATTCTCGGTTGATTTGGTTGCATAACTGGAAGGATAAAAAAGCTTGCTCGACCAGAAAAATAAAAAGGAACTTAAATTTTTATTAGTATTAAAAACTTAACTGGCTTCCATAAAGATAAGATTATTCTAAATAAGCTATAATATGAGGATTTACCATAATGCATGACAATAATCAAAATCTTAATGATCAATGTTCTAAATTGTTCGAGGTTTTTTTACCTCTTCTTTGCAAGCCTAAAAGCGATAATGACTAAAAAAGATCAATAGATTATATGATATACCAATAATTTCCTTACGGTATTATTTACTGGTTACTGCTCTATTATTTTAATATAAATCTTACATTTTATCAATTTTGAATCATATTCGTAAAGGTATACGGATTCGTAATAATAATACTAACGCCAGATTTGCATCGACACAAAATGGTAGTGCTGTACTAACATTCAACCATATCTTCTGAATCAATCAATCCAGTACGACAGTGAAAACGCTTCATGCACATTTTATCACGTGCGAACAGATTTTCATATAAAATACTATCCTCTGTTAAATGAAACATTAAAATCAATGAAGACTGAACAATTTTCTTTCCCATTTCAATTACATCTAAAAACTATAAGAAAGCAAATGCTTGCATGAAATCTAATTTCTGACTCAAGCATACCATAAAACCATTAACAATATCTATGGAAAATTTCCAGGTCAACCCGAAAAAGGGAAATTCCTCTTTCTTTAGAAAGACGCTTAAATCTCAAAAAATAAAAACGCTGCTTATGAAGTGTAAGCGAGAAATTTGTAGCTATTTCAAAAGCCGTACAAGTACATGTAATGGGATTTCCGATCCGGTCCTTAGTTTTCGGTAGCGTCATGAGTAAGGTTTATTCTTTTAGGAATCCGGCGAAAATCTGAGGGATTAAAAAATCTTTGAATACTTGAAAATTGCCCAGCAGGCTACTTCGTAGAATGTAAGACGAATCGCAAGATTTTAAGTTTCACACTCCGATCATAGAAGTTGATGGGAATCTATGTGTCGCTAAAAATAAAGAGAAAAACTTTACTGACGACTTCCGAAAAGAATTGGGCCCACAAGCTTCAAAAGAGTTATTATGAAAATATGATCAGTTTCTGCCTTAACCACTAAAAATTACAGATAAAACAATTTTATACTCGATCCTATAAAGGAAAATTTAAAAACAATCTTTTCCATTATATCATTTTTGTTGGCAACAGAATACAAGGGGTTATATACAGAGTAATCGTACTTTCTTTCGAAGACGCACAGAGAAAAACATCACTGAAGATTGCCCTCCCTTTGAACTTGTAGAGATAAACCGTAAACGTTATCCTCACGAGAATATTGAATTATAAAATTATGAGTCCAATAGAGAATATTATTGACGAATATATCAATCTGAGTTTCAATTCAAGCTAAATAATTCCTTTAATTGTCCCTAGCAGAGGCCGATTTTGACTAAAGAAATTTAAAACTATTTACTACATTTGTAAAATTTACTTATACCTCAAAACTGAAAGTCTCATTTACATCGTTGTGACGGATGAAAACAAGGAGCAGATCTTGGTGATGTATTTCTCGCTTAAATTTTTAATGTGACACTGATAGAAGATCCACCCTTAATTTGATCATCATGGTCAAATTCTTGGGAATACGAAAAAAGAATTGCTTCAACTGAACCAAGATTCATTTGTACTCTGCTCACTGATGGGAGCAAACTGATGGACTGAGTCCACATACGTTACTTCTAGAATTTTTCCTATTAAAAGATTACGGGTTTTGCATTATAAGTAGCAGGTGGAACGGCAGATACAAATGACTGTGACTTCGGAGGAAGTGGCATACAATCAGTTAAAAGGGGTTGACGGGAAGAGGTAAAGGGACAATGCGAGAGAAAGAACGTGTGAGGGGGCGGTCACAAAACGAGAAAGGGAGGTAAGCATGCACAGCGGGAGGTCTCAGATATGCACGAGGATAAGGAAGACACAAATAAAGTCTGTGTTTCGAGCGGTGACTTCCATTCTTCCACCAAATCCTTTCCTCCTCCCTTTCCCTAAAACATCCTAAAAAGACTGCTTCCTCGTCCATGAGAAAACAATGACCTTTCGTTCTTTCTCACTAAAGCCAGCTGAAATTCTTCGGCTGCCGCAGAAACAGTTTTAAAATCACATGTCCTCGGACAACCTACACAACGCTTAACTCATTTTAACAATACTGCACGTTACTACTTCTAAGAAACTTGGATTATAACTCTTCGCGAAACATTCTGAATACGAGATGCAATTAAGACAAAAAGTGACAAGGAATCCAGCACTAATGTCTCTCTTGAGAGAGTAGATGTACGCCAACCTTGTTCACATCCACATAATAGATTAACCGGGAAGCCTTTCAGTCAGAATATTTCCTTCAAGAAGCACTTGGAAGCTAAACCTTTTAGGAATTTTTGTAATTTTGTAAACAATGCAGGACGGAGGAACGAGAGCAAACAGCAGGGGCCCTTTAATACAGTCTAAAGACAAATGCCAATTTGGAAACAAAAATGTAAGTTAAAGGGCAATATCAATATTTCAGAAACCCTACTAGAATTATCGCCATCAACGATTCAACATCGTCGGGATTATTATTTAATAGCCGAAAGAAATCGGTATTTCGGACCGGTTTTGAAGCTAAGGGAACAAGAAAATAAACACAATATTACGCAAGAGAGGATAATGAAGAATATTAGAGCTGGCAGAAACCTAAGTCAAATAATATTAAAATTATATATACCTACCAAAGAATCTGGGTTCGAATGGTACTGATAAAAAGAGACTTGTACGCTCGTGCTAGAAGTCTTTGCAAGTAAAAAATAGTAATTATTTCGAGGGACAACTGTAAATAGAGAGGAGTTCATATTGCAGAAAAATAAATTGAAAATATAAAATTTGTTGATTAGAAAGATGATTACGCATTTTACTTCTTAAAAATCCAAGAAAAAACAAAACGATGAAAAAATATACACACCCATTCGCTACTTTAAAGTAGCAATAAAAGTATATCTTACACGGCAAATTATTCCTACAATCAGCTTAATCTATTCTCTTTTAAATACGTCAAGGGTGGTCCACCGGAAAGACGGCACGTAAATCCAATAAGCCGATTAGTATGGGAGAGATCTTCGATCTTATATGCTTCCTTTCCACCCATCTTCTTTCAAATTCTGCCCAGCCGATTTCCGTCTGAACAATTTCTCAATCATCGGAGATTCATGAATAACTATTGTTTACATAACTGAAATTCCAAAAACCTTGCTAAGATCGTTTAGGGGAAATATCTTCGTAGCTTTATTAGTAAAATTTACAGAAAACTAATAACATATCCATGATGACCACCGCAAATTCCATGATTTTCTAAATAAATGAATGAATTTCTAGCTTCTCAATAAACACAACATCTCTACTCAAGTCAACTAGAATTAATTTCTCTAAAGTTATTTCATTGAAAGTTACGAAAAATCAGTCAGAAAACAATGTTTACACATGAGGAGATATCCATGTACTGCATGGCATATTTCAAAGGTATAATTTCTTAAGCCAAAAAATGATGAAAGAGCAAGTTAATTGCCGAAATAACATGAAAAGTAAAGTGGGAGAAAATAAAGAAAAAACTGTACAACAAAGACGATCTTGTCCTATCCTCCACTTTACGCCTTACACAGGATTACCTAAATTTTGAGACCGCCTTCGAGAAGTGTCTTTTGCTCTCTCTCACTTCACATTGCCACAACATGTTGAGGCCTCTGTTTTCGATGTTTTCGACTCGCAGGAGAGCACATATTAGATTATACGACACACCCACATACACACTAACACACATGTGAAGGGATTCACCCGACCTTTCACGACACGGATAACAGTCGTTCGCCGGTAAAGAAGGCGTCGTCCTGCCTCACCCTTATCACTTACGCGCCGGAAAAAAATATAAAACTTCTCTTCGAAAAGTAAATCGGTTTATCATGCTCTGAAAGCTCCATCGGAATCATTTGAGCATACAGAACTGCTCTTAAGCTTCCCTTACCTTTTGTTTGCTACGAGATTTTTTGCACTAGTTTTCTCGGCTGGAGACAGAAATGCGCAAAAACAAGTAACAATGGATGAAGGGAGGGAAAACAAAATACTCGGAGACGTATCGACCGAGCCAACGGAAAGAGGGATTCGAGGGAGAAAACAGAGTGATTTTTAGTAATTTCGTTAAATTATTAAATACTAGTTAGAGGTGAGAAAGAAAGAAAGCGAAGAAGAAATCTTTCAGTGATGAAGCTGCTTTCCAGGATAAAAAGAAAGAATTTATGACCAAGCGTACACAAGGACGGCTTTCCGTTCTAGACCATCGGAAGCCCTTCTTGTTAATTAGGGCAACACGCTCGATATATTTCCGTGTAAGTCTCCCGTATTGCTTTTAGACAATCAAAATTCTACATCGACAATTTATCAATCATTAGAATGATAGCTTATTTTTTAACCCAAAGCATTGCAAATTTAATGATTAATTAAATGTATTAATTAACATACAGGAGCGAATTCACCCAAATCGTGAAAACGTGAAAGATTAACTACTCGTACTATAGATAACTCATTAAATCTGATACAGTCAAATGATGATTCTTTAACTAAAACAAAAGGAAATCTTGTTAAGTTTCACGAGTCATCCAATAACGTAACCCAATGAATCCTACTTATGTTCATAATAATTCCAAGCGAATATTCACTTACAGTTATCTTAAGTATAAGAGGGTATTACAAAGTAATACAATGTTTATTCATAAATATATACATAATCAGGAAGATCAAAATCTTTCAAAGATGCTATCTGCAGTCTATCAACTTATTAATTCCTTCACTCGTAGGATGCATAGATTTACATCCGTGGGCGCCAACCAATGGAACAAGATTGTTTTATATGTATAGATAAGCGGACATTTGATAAGGCCGGGTGGTAACAAAACTAACGAGACTGAACGGGAAAAAGTAACAAGGTGAGACAAAAATCTCGAAAGATCAAAGAGCTCGATTTACTAAGTCTCATTTTCTTTCAAAGGTTTTCCTGCAATCCAAGAAGGTAGAACAGGGCAAATAAGAGAGAAAAAAAAATCAAGGAGAGCTGGAGAGAAAGAAAATAAACAGCGGATTTACACCATGTAAATGCAAAAACCATCGCTAACTCAGATTTAATTGCCGATGTAAGAATAAGACGGATGAAAAATTCCGATAATTTCGGCAAGTAGCCAAGGAATTTACAATGACATAACTCTACATAATTAATTAACGGAGGCTTAACTAGGTAGAACACCATTACAATGGAATATATTTATTCTACAAAGTAAAATGAAGAAACGAATTGTACATGTATAGTGATTTTTTAATCTTTATATTGTAAAATAAATATCCTTCATTGATATGAGAATATTTATTTTTATAAATGGCACCTCCTCAATTACAGCAGATATACGGCGTTATACAATAATGAATATACCAAGAGGAAAGCACGCACATTGCTACAACGTGAGAATAAATGTTAAGGAGAAGGATAAAATCAGAGACATAAATTAATTTACCTTTTCAATTGATTCTTTGTGCAGTGAAACATAATGAAAAGAAATTCCAGAAGTCTAGGCTTTAATCGATTACCTCATTCCATCAATCTATGTTCAATGATTACTTGTTATCAGAAGATCCTTTCCGAGTGGTGGATGGTAATAAGTTATGGCTGCTAAAATACATTGAAAGCTTATAAACTTTGAAAGCATGACAGATCACAATGCTAGATTATACTCTTATGAATAGATCGCGTCATCATATTGCTAGAAATTTTCCCTTGATCTCAACGTTCGGTATTGATAAGAGCAATAGGAACATCGGTGTTTTTACACCCCCTCCACAAGCTCGCAGGGTAATTGTGTTAATTTCTCCACTTTGAAATGTGTTTTCTATGGCAACTACAAAATCAAAAACATAAAAGTCGGATTTCGCAGAATTCTTCGCAAATCGACAACAGAGGAAGAAAGTGTCGAAGGAAGAAGCGGAGAAAATTAAAAGAGGTAAGGAAAAAGGACGTGTGAGAGTGGGATAAAAATATAAAAGCACAATGCGCATAGGAATGGCCCGTTACTTCGCGCTACACATGCACGTTAGATTGGGAAAGAAGATAGGAGTCGAGGGAGTGGGATGAAGGTTGACCAAATGAGAAGACAAAGCGAGGGTGAAAGGTGGAAGGGGAAGAGAAGAATGGGAATGTTGGACGAAGGACAGGCAAAGGGGATGGGCGAGGGGTGACCCCGCTGTGCGTGAGGACCAAAGCAGATGCATGGCGAGTTGCATGAAGGGCGGGAGAGGGTCGCCTTGGGTCAAGGAGAATGAAGAAAAGGATAAAGATTGCGGGAAGATGGTGCTGGTGACGAGTTAAGTGTTGGGATAAGGGAAGTCATGACAATGGTATCGCACAGCAATACGAGCAGTGATAATGATATGGTTTAAAATTGGTCATGAGTTGTGAAAGCGGTAGGATAAAAGGCGCGAAGATTTCGGGTTGCTTCGCTGAATTCTAAAGCTGCTGACGAAAAAAGAATGTGCATCTCCTCGGAATTGAAATAGTGAGTAAATTATGCAGCGTGTTTATAATACAATACAATCCTCGTTATAATGTTTCTACTAAAGGCAACTAAAAGCATCGTAAGTAAATCTAAAAGCCTTTTGATGTTAAATATTTCTAAAAAAAAGATAGAAGTGATGTCACTGGCCAAACTTCAGGTTCATTCGAATGAGTAAATAAACAAAAAATAAATAGATATGTGGTTATAAATCTCGCATCAGAGCGCAAAGTATATGAATTTCCAAAGCACGTGACTAAAGTAATTTTTGCTTGATATTCTCTATAAAAGGGGGATAATTAGGTATAGCCAAAGTCAACATTTCATGTATTAAGAAGTTTATTTAGCATTAAAGGTATCAGGGGAAGCTTGTTTAATCTAACCGCCACACAACTTCAGTGCTTCTCTCTTTTGTTTCGATGTTTGACAAGAGCAATACTTAATAGCGCTCAAGCACGCAATTAGCACCCTTCAGTTTTACCCGAAAATAAAATTCAGCCCCTTCTGCAATGCTGAAAATTAACGGATCCGAAATTAGCGTTAAAAATGGATGCATTTTTTGTTCTTCCGGATAATAACAACCCGAAAAAACTCGACACGTCGATTCTCGCATTTAAAATTCCCAGTAACCACACCGCCGCATTTTTCATTTCCTCTTTCCGAACAAAAAACAACTCGCAAATCCTTTCCCGTCATTCGAGTAGCACATGTAGCGACGACCATTTTAAATAAACGCACTTGGATAGGTGTAATGAAAAATAAGCGAAGTCCTCTGACTCCTCCCTCCTTCCCTGACCACTCCCACCTCCACCCCCGCCACTTTCTTTCTCGCTGCTACGGAAGGGCGTATGATCTTTCATGCACTTCCTTAATGGCCTCTCGACACGATATCCCATTTCTGATCCCCTCCCCCTCATTCCACTCCCACTCTCGCCCTTGGTTTACCTACACCCGCACACACATAAATTCCCCTGTTACGCCTTGCGCACACACCGCACACAATACGCGATCCTTCTTTCGTATCCTTTCCCCAACAAAATATTCCCTCTTCGACCCGCTTGTTCAAGATGCATTACGAACACAAATTCTTTGTCACGATAGAAAAAGAGAATTTATGAAGTATTCTCGGCTGGAAGCTCAAGCTCGGGAGAATTGAGGAAATTAGGTGAGATGATACAGTGAGCAGTAAAGATAATATCCTGCCTCAACTTTGGTTTCAAAAGAATGAAAAATCAAGGAAAGGTAACATTAGTCATTAACTTCAATTTGAAATCAATTCAACACGCGATGATCTTGAAATATCAGTATAAACTGTGCGCACCTGTAAGGTGTCTCAGCATGAACCGTGGTACCAGATTCGGAATAGATGCAGGAACAAAAGATGGAACATGTTTGGTTATACGTAGGATATTAAAATAAATTTTATAAGCCTGTAATGATAGCGGTGGTTGCGCTTTACGGTATACTGCGCATATTCGTCTGCATAGTTTAAACTACCTATAGTTAATTTTATCAGTTGATATTGATCCAAAATTCCTTTTAAAAGGAGCATGCCATATTTATAACAGATAGAATATGACATGGGAATTGGATCACAGATAAGAAATAAGAATCGTAGGGAGAAAAATAGGTAGACTACTTGAATTTACAAAAGAAGAAATAATAATTCATTATTCCTCAATTTAAGATGAATTTTTTTTATTTTCTGCCATCTTCTGGGCATCTCTACACGATTATATAAATATATATTTTAAATGTTTCATTTACCTTTGAGTCTGATGTTTAAGAAATGCTTTGTTAATAGCATCTGCCATAAAACAAGTGGTTTTCTGTTATCACATTATTCTATAAAAGATAATCTTAGGACAGCAGGAGTTGTGATAATCGAGAAAATGTTTCTTTTGCGTACCAGTCATTTTATCTGGTTTATATTTAATCATTCCTGGATGAATTTTCGCATAGTAGTTCAGTCTCACTGTCACTTTTCGGAGAGGGAAAATATCTCAAACGGTATATACATGGCGCAAGATTTCAGAGATTACGATTTCCCTTATGTGACGCTGTGTGCGCTGAATAATAGCACAACAAAAGCAGGAAATATGGAAAAAATACGCTTTTAATCGTCGCTGCTTGTACAGGTGTCCGACGGCCTATGAAAACATTACGTGCATACGTGAAAAAACCACATTTTTAATAGAGTTCGGTCATGAACGCGTGCATGGGACAAAGGGATTGAGAAATACGACTGTGGGAGCTATTCACAATGGGAAGTATGCGAATCCGAACTTTTTTCTCATTACTTTGTATACTTCATACTTCTTTAAACTATTGATAACCGCCCGATCTGCAAAAAGCGAAGTCTAGTAGTAGTAAAAATGACCAAAAAGTTTTTGCTCGAAAACGATTAATCTATTTCTTCCAATACTACACACCCTTTAACTAGTTAATGGGGAACCAAATTATCGCCTTTGGGGAGGAAGAACCAGTATTAAATATCACTTTTTCCGTGATTACTCGACTTGCTAACATGATGATGAATTCGTTAGACTTGTTGTTGTCGTGTTAGCATTTATATCATGAGAAAAATTTGGTAAAGATATGACGATTAATTTTTTCAATTTTCATGAATTCTTTCTAAAGAATTTCAAACAAGATTCTTTTCGCAGAATACGATTATTCGCTGTTTAAGAAATGTTTCCACGAATTTATCTAAGTACATATCCTTCTCTAAATAGCTTTTTTGTAACCCGAACGGCTGATAAGTAATGAGACTAGTCCATGTATCTGGCGATGGAAAATATTTCTAAAATCTCCAACGTGCTAAGGCTCAATGATAGATAAGTCGAAACTACTATTTTCCTCACAAAGGTATTCCAAAGTATAACTGACTGATGTCAACAGCTTGGCTCAGTGAGCCTATATTGCTAAAGAGAAACTAAACAACATCTATATTATACAACCAATTGACGTGAAAGAAAATGGAGTTTGCTGGAGCGTGTCGTTAGCTATTTTATTCCTGAGAATTTTAGATAGGGCCAAAGAAACCAACAGATAAAAACAATGGTAATTACACCTGCCGCACAGAAGCGATAACGGAAACGTTTCCGAATTGTTAGCGACCTTCCTCGCAGTTCCAAATTACAACAATCGCCGTGTGTTTGGAGAAGGAGCTCTGAGATAAACATGCGAACGTCCGACATACAAGAAAACAACCGTGAGGAACATGGTTCTATTTGAAATGAAGAAAGAAACGAGATAAATGTCTGATTTCATCCATTGTTTTTGCTGCTAGAGCTATCGTAAATTGAAAAGGGACAAATTTGATAGATTAAGTTGATGGCTCAATTAGCATAAGTAGAAAATAAATTTTACCGAGAGAAATTACATACAGAAAATAAAGTTTTGAGATAAGTGTGGACATCGGTAAGATTTAAATACGTGCTTAAGACGCAAATCATAATTATGGACATTAATTAGTTCTGAGTCATTTAAAATTATACGTTAAGTATCCTAAAGATAATAGACACAGATGTTATGTGCAAGTAAAACATGGATTCACATCTCCAGATGCAAGCCACTCAAATAGAAAAACATCTATGGAAATAAAGTCAAAAGAAATATGTGATGGGGAAAGAAATAGGCAACAGCATTACCGAGAATAAAATCCCATACAATGGAGAGGCTAAAAACTAAAATATGCAGAGAGGTTTCTTGCTAAATACAAGTTTTTTTTTAATTATAAGGTGACTACGGAAACATTTACTCTATAGTCAATAAATTCCGGTGTGAAGGAAGAAAGAAACGTCTTAATGTTGTGGATCATACAAGCCTAAAATTATACATTATTATAAAGATTTCATCACATTTTTCAAGAATACCTAGCTATATATAGCCTAAAATACTTATAAATAATTATAAATACATATATAATAGTGGCGAAAAGTCACCGTTGCGTCTTATCAGTACAGAAATAAATTATGCCTTGAATTAATCTGAAAAGAGCCGCGACAGGAATAAGTGAATAACAGGATACATAAATCACGATACTCTACTATCTCCTAATTAATTCAGAGCAAGGAAATTCATCATACGAGGGAAAATTATCTATATGCGTACGCTGATACTTGATATATACTTCTAAAAAGCCTTTGGAGATACCGTATGAAGGATAAAAATCGCCCTAGTCGCTGGCAAAGAAGGAAAATAGAATTTTTTCACTTCATAGATATTATTCCACATAAAAAATAAACTTAAATGTATTTTTAAAAAGTAAACCATTTCTTTCAGTTCCAATACATATTTATATTATTTCCAATATGACTGTAGAGCACGGAAAACATAATATCCCTTTAGCAATAAGTTAAGCACATAATAATAAGTCAATTGTATACATGTGAGTCCGATGAATCACCCACATTATGGGTAGTGAGGTACGTGCATTTCGAAACCAGGCAAAGAATTAAAAATTACATAATTCCTTCGAAAATTACTTAAAATATTATAAAAATGTAACACAGCCAGTTCCTCGTCGATGCAATTATGTCACAGGGAACTTGCTTAAAAAGAATGACGATAAAAGACAATCTGAGTAACAAGTTCATTTAAAACAGAAGAGGAGAGGCTATAGCTGATGATGGCTTGCATAGCAATTCTGCTCGAGAACGATCAATCAATACTGTCACGAAAACGGAAGAGGCATTGTTATATGATAAGTTTGAAGCATGACGACAAAAATGATTTGGAAAGGAAACCGAGACCGTGTCATATGGAAACTTAGGAAGTTACCGCCGGCGCCTCTTCGAAGGAATGAAGAGCGATTGGATTGTCCAGGAAGCTAACCAGACGGATGACGCCTCCTCTAGCAAATCCTTCCAATCCTCATAGAAACAACCCTCCTCCCCCATCTATTATCATCCATTCTTTTCCCACCTCTACCCGTCCTTGGAGCGATGGTATTTTTCCTCCAAGGAGGAACTGATTAATTACTGTGACCAACCAAGCCAACCTCCCACTCCGAGACGGGTTCGACTCCAACAAGGACAAGTTAGCCTTGCCCGAGGGGTATGAATGCCTCGGAGGAATAAAAGAGTTGAGAAAAAAAGAAGAGCGCAATAATCCGAGGCTTCTTTTAAACATCTGAATATTCGACTTGGATTAGAATCATTTATAGCAACCGTGCATGATTATTGAGCGTTTTTGTACGATATATCATGAGTATGATTTTTAGAGTTATATTTTCCGAACATTCGAATGATCTTCCAATATGATTACTTTCCAATTACTGGTTTAACATCTTATTGATACGACTCTTTCCCATGAATACCTATTTAGACTGAATTACATACAATACCGTCTTGCCAATAACTAGGGGATTATGGATGCTCCGCATGCTAGCTCATTGATGCTAAGCTTTAGAGTTTGAGTCCCGCCTAGCCGAGATGTTTCTAGTCGAGGGTGATTTTTAACATTTCTGACCGTAAAGTTCCATAAGTGAATGCAACCTTCTATAAGTGATGCTCATCAACCTTATGAAATAAAAGAAAGGACATAAATGAAAGTTTTATAGGGCTGATTTTCTTCAGGGAAGAAATATACATTTGAATTGTGAAGATAGCGTTTCCCTTCAAGATCTTTCCCAGACTGACTCTTTGGGTGGTTCTCTCTTTGGCCAATAATTCCATTGAAAATTGGCATGAGAAACAAAAATCGGCTACGGAGATGAAAAATACTTCGCTAATCTATGGAATAAAATCTTCCCTACTTAGGAATTCAATTTTTTTTAACAAATTGACAATTGACATGGAAATTCCTCACGCATATAAAATTCATAAGAATCCTAAATTTCACGAAAACAATAAAAAATGAGAGGAGTAATTACTAAAGGTATTGAGTATATCAAGAGTACATCCTCCTACCATACACCACGAGACGGCTCGCTGAGTATTAATGTAAGAGTAAATAGATCGAAATTTACAATGCTAACTATACCAGCATTTAAGTTTCGAATTTATTTATTAAAATTACATAAATAAAACAAAAAATTATGTGGGTCATCATAACTAAATTAGGCAGTAAATAGATTCTTAAAATAAATACTCTTTTGTAGAATCTTTGTCGATTACGATTTCTTTCACGAATGACCCGCGATAAAATTAGAGGTAAAGAGCATCAATTTAATTTGGAATGACTTTAGATAACAAACACAACAAAATTTACGATATATCCTAATGATACATAATATACATTAATTTAAATAGCCCAAGAATATACGCCAGTTTCTGATAAAACAGGTAAACTTGCGAATATATTAGTAAATTTATCTAAAGAGGAAACAAAGCTACAGATATCGTAGTTCTTTTGGCGGGTGAATTAAAAAAAATCTTCCTTTTAAATACGGGTATCTAATTTATTTTTAAGCAAATTGGTTTCATATCACATATTTGGAGGACATGAACCCAGTTTAAGAGCAACCCCAGCATGAAACAGCCATTGCGAAATTATGGTGGCAGCCTTTCCAGCTTCGTTTCCTGTTAACGGTATGAAATATTGCACGGGTAAATTTCAACGATAATTCTCCAAGAAAACGAAAATAACAACAGCATAACGGAACTTTTATCTTTGTTGCAGGTAAGCTTCGTCAGTTTATATAAGGGTAAAGAGTGCGCACGTAATGCGTAAAAATAGTCATCCTCGGATAAGATAGTTGTTCGGTTACTTATTCGCTACCCGTGTTTCTACACGGGCAGTGAATGAGCCGGAAAAGATAGGGAATGAAACTGGAAAATCAGCATAACCAGCATATATGTTAGCAAATGTTCATACATAAATATTCTAGTATACATACACCTTAATTCATGATCACTCCATTTACGTAAAATAAAAATATTTCATTTCATTTGTTTCTAAATCAAGGCATGGTTTAATTTTAAATCCAATGGGATTTAATACTACTAAAATTTGACTACAAACTAACTTTATCTACTTATTTAAACTACCAACTTAATCTCTGCCTTGGATATACGTTAATTTGACGCTTGATAAGCATCTTTTCCTCGGGAACTTGTAAAACTTAACCCCTAGTAAATTTGAATAAAAGAAACGTATCTTAGATAAAGCGAATTTAATTTTATGCTTTATGAGTAAAACCCAAGGAAATTTCGTGCAGTAAAATTCGAAAATATTTCTTTGCGCTAGATAGAAAAACTAATAGCATCGTTACATGGACGAACTAGAATCATTTATGCAAGGATTTCTAAAATAACATGTGATAGAGGTCTCTTTAGCACTACATACAATTTATGAGCAAAAATAAAATTGATCTTCAATGCATATTAGAATTAGGCATGTTTGATCCAAATTCATGGTTTAGTTATAACAAATATTAATAGGCAGATATTTTGAAAATAACTTGAGAGACGTGATTCTGAACTATTGCAGTAAGACTTGTAGATAGCATGTTGTATTGATTTAAAAAATTAGAGTCCAAACAATATTATACTTGATTAACTGCAACTTCCCGAACTGCTAGAGTAAATAGAGGAGGGCCGATAACTTAAGCTGATATGAAAGGCGGAGTCATGGGGGAGAAAGAGAAGGATGGAAATTGGTGTGAAGTGATTAAAGAACTCTTTTACGACGAAATATATACTCGCAAACTGAAGCCCCATTTGGTATGGTCCTGGCACTGAATGTATCCTCTCATACGAGTAAATACAATTACAGACTGAGATGACTGATATTAATTGGAAACCATCAACTTCACGTTAGGACCGTTTTTGCGACCAATAAATTAGCATGATAAAAGAGAAGTGACTAGACAATAAAACACGTCAACATAATTAGCGAACGCTTTCAACGGAGCAAAAGCTTCCTTGTCACGGCAACAACCGCGCCATCACTCGAAATAAAGGAACCATGAATCACAAAGGGCAAAAAACGAGAAAAACCCGCGTTTTAAAGGCGTGTCGCGGAGAAACAAAAGATAACAGGAGTTTCCCAGTCAAAACTCGCAGTGTTAGCAGCCGAATACAAATGTAAAGGTGGAAAATATCGAATGGCCATGATTCCCGCCATCTCCGGATCAATTCCCTGTTTGACAAAAAGAGCAAGGGAAATTATTCAAACAAGAGGAAAGGTCGAAGCGGAAAAGGAATAAGCGCGACAAGAGATCATTGATTCGACAGCCCGAACCCAAAGAGGCGGAGACTCGGATGGTGAGAGGGGTTCGCCGAAGAAAAAACTACACTGCTGTTACAACTCCATGTCTTACGGAAAACAAAAGGAGAGGTCAAACATATGAGGGGTCTCGTATGGAAATTGCCCTCGGCGACCTCGCGCATTCCCGTATCTCACCTTGCGATGTCCTCCCTTCCCTCCGCGAGACCCTTCACCAATGGACACGTCTTGTTCCCCCCTCTTCCCTGTATTCCCGCCCCTCCTGTGTTGCCCTTCTCGACATTTCGTTCCCCGCGGAGAAGAATGACTCGGCCCAAAAAGAGGAAAAAACAAACAAGGACCACGTCGAGGGAGCGTCCCGCGGGGAGGGATATATATCCGCGGATGTGTATTTGAGCGCCGCCATTGTGGACTTTGTGAAGATAAATACTGCACTGATGCAAGAGCAGAAATCAAGCCCACTAATGAAGAAGATTATGAAGCCGAAGATTTGGCGAAATAACATGACAGGATTAAAAGGCCATAAGTTTCGCGAGTACGCGAGAGTGGCTAGAACTCTTAAATGTAACAGCATACGTAACAGGAGATGAATGTTATTTTAAAACACAAATAAATGCTGGAAAAGATGACTGATGATGAAAAAATCATGGATGCCTGCCCACTAATATGCACGAATTGATTTGCAATAACATAAAATTTATAAAACATGATAGATGATAAAATTACTTAAACGAACCCGTTCAGAAAACATTAGCTGTAATTTAACAAAGAATCCTTAAAAGACTAAAATGAATTAAGCTACTTATATGTCAATGACGGAAAATTCATCAAGATACCCGTGCACAATAACAGCAGGAAGGAATACTTAAAAAACCAGAAGTCCAGGGCTCGTGTCCTGCAGGTGATAATTATTTGGACACCTCAACTTACAGCTGACACCTGCATGCTCTACCAATCGAGATTAAAATATGCAATAAATTGGAAAAAAAGATCACAAAACGAAATAACTTAAGATCTTCCTTTGATCGTTTCATTCATCAAACCACAATCCGCTTTGACGGATCCTTCAGCTTTCAGGTTAAAATGAAAATCGTCAAGATTACACGAATTACCTTCAGCAACGGCAAGAAAGCTCATAAAAATACGATACCCTAGTTGAAACTGCAAATTTAGTTTTTCATTCATTCAGATTTAATAAAGCGAAAACTATGCACCTTAATAGCTCGTCCGTATTACAGAAAATCAGCTTCTTGTTTACAAAAGCTTCAATGGCAAAAAGTTGCAATACGAGTCTCGTTCCAAAACATATTTTCGGGACAAAAGATTGAATATGATGTGTAAAAACGGTCCTAGCAATTCGATGATCTAAAGGAAACGAAAAAGACGATAATTAATTGTATAGTAAACAAATTGGATTATTTTAAAAACATTAAATAGCAGGAAATTTCTGACAACGTGAACATTTATCAATAATATGATTCGACGAAGAGGAATTGCAGAAAAACGAATACAGATTTATCGAATAATATAAAGTTTAAAATCAATAATTATAATAATAAGTGAAATCCCCCAGGTATATCTGACTTCTTTACTATTACTTTGCTCGATAGGATCAAACAATTTTCTCAGAACAGCCACCAAAATATAGAGAGATAACTTCATTATTCAATTAGCGAGTTACTAATTAGTGAGGTCTGAAGCAAAAAATATCACTCTTTAATCCAGATTGTTCTACTAGTAGAGATGAAGGTATATCAAATTTCTGAGAGGACAAATTATTTTCCCAGAGAAAAGTAGTCAAGAACAGGAAGCAATGGTAGTTAATTTAAATGATTTATCGGAGAGATAGGGATATCAGTTTAATCTCGATTCCTACAAGTTTCCTTAAAGAAAATAAGTCCGAAATGTGAACATTCTCTATACATAATTAATATATTCCTTCTAGAAAATTACCTGATGACAAAATCTAGACATATAGTAAAATTCCAACTGTAACAGAATGGCATAGTTCTCAATCCCTTCACCGACTAATTCTTGACTTGTTATACTTTATATCATCGAAAACAGGGAATAATCGCAGAGATAAAATATCAAAACAAAATATAATACAAAATATTCTAACTGCGATCGCCGCTTTGCTTACGCGTTCACGTACGTAGGCAGTTAAAGTGATTGGAACGTGAATTGGGCCCCACGGCGATCAATGGAAGCAGAAGGGATATGAAGTAGGAAATGAGATTCAGGAAAATGACCCGAGGGATTGGGTAATGCGAAGAAAAGGGTTTTAAAGCGGAGGAAATTGGGAGCAGAGCGAGAAAGGAAATGGGGAGGACGAGAAGCGGAAAGAGGAAAAAGGAGTGGGAGCTCACTTTATGCAAAGAGGTGGGATGATTTTTTCTACGACTTTTTCATCTCAGAAAAGAAATAATTGCAAATTGGGCGTGAAAATACGAGCACCTGACTTGCCGAGAGAAGCAGTTGATAAAAATTAAGAACTTCTTATGAACGTAAAACTGTCTATTCCTCTTGGAATTGCATTGGGGAAAACGATTTCGTTATTCCTCAAAGCCATAGAATTAGAGGAAACGAAAAGTGCAAGTTAATCAAGAAATTTACGGAATGATTACTTCCTGATTGACGTAACACTAAAATTATTCAAAAATTTAGGATTTACGAGATTGATTTTGTTGAGGAAAGGAGTTGATGCGGTCATCTGCATGAAAAAGCGCTGGATGCCCCTTGGGTAACAACAAATCGTGTAATTGCAAATAGTATATTACCGCCATATTTATTCAAAGGTGTATATAGGATTTCATTTTTAGAAAAGCATTACACCAAACTCAAGCACAAGAAAGAGACAGCGTAAATTTTCCGGATGTATTCCGAGAGGAGGGCACGATTTACAAAATGCATAGGGGAGAATGCAGCCGACAATCAAAGTGGTGAGCACAAAACGATTGCGAAAGAGAGAGGAAAATTGTAAAAAGAGGGAGGGGTTTGCAGAGAATGGCAAAGAAGTCAGGAAGAGAACAGGAAGGAATATAAAAGTCGCCTAAAGATGGCGTTTTGGTGAGACAAAAGAGCACGATGGGGAGGAGGCCTTCTCTAATGAGTACAACGTCGCCAAAGGGTTAGTAAGAGAGGGAGTAAGCGCAGGACGTGGATTGGATATATACGCGCAATTCCAATGAGGATTGAAAGCAGACGGTGGCTCCCTCTTGGTGTCGTGGCAGACGGAAAAAGGCGCACGAGAGACACATGGTCCTAAGGACAGCGGGGGGGTTCGACCTGCCGCTGTTGAGGGGAACATTCCTATTCACGAAATATGTGACATGTGTTAGAATATGAGGGATTACTAGAAGAGTAAAAACCCCTTTAAGAAGGATGATAATGAGGGTCTGAAGGGAAGACGTTTATTTTAAAGTCGGGAAAGTCCACCGTGAGAAAAAGAGGAAATTCCCCTACGCCACGACGAGGAGGATTCTGGAAGTTGCTCCCGTAAATCCGACGTAGGCAATCGCGTCGACTTAGAATTCTAAAAAGGACTATCGAGAGATATTAATGGACGGACGCTGTGTGGGAGAGAGATGAAAAGGAAATCGAACGAAAAGCACTACCATTCTCAATGACCAATTATTTTACCGAAAAGGAGAGATGGGATTCCTCGAAAATACCGTAGCAAAGAATTAACTTATCTAAACCACCGCGACCCCAAACGGTTTACCCAAACGAGATGAAAGTTCCGAATAAGTGATATCACGTATTCAGAGTGAGGGAACAGTAACAGAACCGTACAAACGGCGAGTTGTTTCAGAAAAGTATACCCGTAGAAACGCGCGCTTTACATAATACTATCACGTATTCTGTACACCATTCGTAGAACATATCCAAACGGAACAACAAAGGGCATAACTCCGTCTGCGTCATCCTTCACTCTCAAACGAATCTGCAAATCGTGACTCAGCTCCCAAATTAACGTTGAGGCGATAGAGCAATCGATTCCAAAGTATGAAATGATATTCAATATTATTTTACTTGAAGCGATTTAACAAGTGAAGCGAACTTCCTCATGGAAATTTCTGAAAAGGACTTCGTGCAGTCACCAAGCAGCCTTTATTGTTCTGTTGAGGTAAGTCTAGCCACCTGGTATTCCTTTCCTCCCAAGTCACGGGATCAATCATGTGTGAGATTGGTCCAGAAGACGGTCGCAACATCCAAAGCGACGGGCCGAGGCGTGAAAGTGGCAGTGTGTGGGATGGGAAGAGAGTGGGAATACTCTGGACATTCAGGCGACAAGATGAGATAACCCATAGAAAAGAGCTATGAGGGAGAATAAGAATATTTATCGGTCGAGGGAAATAGATCAAGAAACCGAACTCATTAAAGTAACTTTGATATCCGAAGAGAAAGTCTCTTACTAAAATTCGCTTAGCCAAAATTTCTACTGCGCTGTATATTTTATAGACGACTTTCGTAAGAGTGAGTCGGAAGAGAAGGATAGGCGTACTTCAGTACCTTACCTGAAGCACCCATCACTAAGTTTTATTGCTCAACAATTTTCTTGCTTGCTTAATATAAGAATAACATACATCTATCTATAAAGCATTCCGCCCACAAGCCGGTTCGAGTCTCAAACCATCCATAATAAGAAACGAAAAGCACTCAATAAAGGTATTGTATAAAATTAATAAAATCACATACTTAAAAAGGTAGTCTACTCATTAAAAAATTTACATTCAAAGTTACGAGTGAATGTCTTCTCAAACACGTTATACTGTATATATACTATCAAGTTAACGAATCAGATGATAGAAAAATAAAACCCACTACATATATATACTTTTAGAAAGAAGATCGAATTTACTTTCAAGTAAATGAGACATTTTATCGATAATTCGAATCGATTACAAATCCAATAAACATCGAATTTTCTAATGGTAGAGCCAAGAAAAGTAATCGAGAAGAATATTTACTTTATTGACGATAATTACATAAATGGTTGTCAGTGAACAAGAAAGAGAAGAAAGTACATAAAACAAAAATACTGCAACAACTATGGTAGCAAGAAATGAATGGTACTCAATGACTTTAAAGAATAACTATGTGTAATGCAATATCTGCTGAAATTACTTTATATCCATGACCGTAATACACTGAGCAATCTAACTGAGATAGTTTCCGAAGAAATGGCAGACCATGATAGCCTATACGTGAAGTTGACAATAGGAGGAACGAAACTACAATTTCCGCATTCGTAGGTCAATGCTCTCGGGAAATCGATATGAAAGGAATGAGATTTGTTGAAAAAATAACTATGAAGACGTTTCATTATTTTCCTTCAACTTTGAATCACAGAGGATTTCAGAGGCAATTCAAAAAAAGGTTTTACAACGCTTTCATACCTAGTAGAAACAATAAGAGAGTTAAACAAGAAACATAGCCGAGTCACTATCTATTACTTTATTCCCCTAATTACGATCAATCACAAGCAGCAAACATAATAATGATCGCGTATCAATTTTCAATTTAGCTTTTGAAGCTTTAAATTTCTCCCTTGGTATTATATTATAAAAATTGCTACTTATCGAAGTTACACTTTCAATAGGAAACTATAGATTTCAAGTTAAAAGAAGGCTATGATAATCGAAGATAAGAGTACCGACTGGGCTATTTTAGAAATTTAGCTGAAATATAGTCTGTTGCGTAAACGAATAAAGAAATTAATTTTCCTAAAATTAACCGTAAAAATCTTTACAGGAACTCTATTGCAGTGACATTTGGAGAATTAATGACAATGAAAAGCGATATGTTACACATAAATCTGTATTCTACAAATACAAAATTCTTCATCAAGGACCGCATGATAATAGGAAATAATAAGGGCTCCTGATGCTACCGCAACCCGCAACGCATGAGACCCTGGCGACAGGAGATATTAACGCCCGTTCCGTATCCCTCAAAGCTGAGGGACGTCGTTTCTCGATTTCGGTTGACGTTAAACGGTCAGCAGTGTTGCGAGAGGGATGAAGGGTGAGATAGGCGAAACGTAACGAGTTAAGCCGGGGAAGAGAGGAAGAAGATAAGGATCGCTTATATATATTTTTTTCTCGATGAATAGACGGATGAGGGAGAGGGGAAACGATGGTGGGAGGAAGTTTAGAGAGAAAGTCGTGAAGTGGAATGGGAATGGACTGCGAAGGAAAATATATGAGGAAAAACTGAGGAGAAAAGAGCGACGCACTAGAAACGCATCCGGCTTTAGCGTCCGAATATGTCGCGTGAGTTTGCCGGACCTTGTCTACCTTCCTCACCTGTTCTCTCTCCTCCGGAGACATCGGCCAATTAATATGCGACTCCAGAGGGAAATTTATGTAGAACGGGAGGGCAAGGATAAATTTGCCCCGGGAGTTCATTTACCATTCTACGAGACAAACTTGAAAAAGTTTATTTCAATTTCATGCACAAAATAAAAAAGGTATTTTTTTTATTGAAAGCGTTTTCAAACGTGATGCTATGAAACCCTTGGTACTGTATCTTTCATAAAATTAATCGCTATTAAGTTTTTGCTTGGTTTCTAAAGTGGATAAATTACCGAGAAATTACATCCCAATTGATTCCAAAGAGCTGCCAAATGTTTTTGTATCATATCTATGTAAATGAGCTGAAGACTAAACCTAAATATAAGGATTGAAAACTGTTCATTTAAGGAAGAGTATAGAATGATTTTCTAATAAAGATGAAAGCAAAAATAGAAATAATCAAAGTATCGAAGAAAATTATACAAAAACGGTATAATCCATCTTGTTATCACCGAGCTTCAGTCATCAGCATTTGATTTAATGGGTTAAATTAAGTTACTAATGAACTAAAGAATACTACTTTTCTTAGAAAAGCACTTCGATAAAAGTATTCGGAAGAGCTTTAATATAGAAAGTCTATGAGAGAAAGAAAGAAAGAGGGAGTATATCCTTCTTCAAGGAACGGTACCAAAGTTTAAAATGAAAGAAAAAAATATTATCGTTGTAAAAAGCAATTCCACTCATATTTCGCTTCGGAAGCAATATACAATATTTTATCATCTCCTTGAGTCATAAAATTATTTCTTATCACAAATTATGACTTTTAAGAGCAAGTAACTTATTTGTCCAGATCAAGATTAGAGATATGCTCCTTATTTATTGACGATTTTATCATCAGCTAAAAATCGTGAGGTAGAAGACAATGGGAAAAATTACATGAGAAAGAGATGTCTATCCCTTTAAAACTTACGAGCTCTATTTTAAAATGTTTTTTACACTGTTAGTTTTCAAGGAGAAATTTAGAATCTTTTGAGATGCAGTTCATTATAACATTAAATCGATTCATGAATGCAATCTTAAAAACACACGGTTCTGGCAGTGTGTTTAAAGCATCATTTATCCTTTAAAGATTCAAAGATTCTACTTCCTATAGCAATATTGTATAGAAATTCATATTTTAATTAAGGTCTAATATAAGGAAAGTAAATATAAAAAGGGAAAACTTCCAAAACAACTAACAGGATTTTCATATATTAAATCTGCATTTGCCAACAGGTAAATCTTCATGGGACTGACCGAATATTTTCCGCTAAGAATCCTTTGACTTACTTCCAGTTAGAACATGCCACGCGCTCGAAATCAAACACAAATTTAAACGCAATTAAAATACATTCGTAACTCGCGTGCTCTATCGCGCTTATTACTCACGCACGCCACGAACCGAACCCCTGCCAGGCGATCCACGCATTTTTATCTCCACTCGCTGATAAAAGACACTTAAAGAGCTGTCCAATTTGAGAGCGCCACCCCACGGCTCATTTTTTTCCACGCAGGGGCGTGAGAAATGATGTCGGGACATCACTCGCGTGGTTTGGAAAGAGGGGCGGCAAAGGTGCAGGCGTTGCTCGCCCTCGCTGCACCCACTTAAAGAGGGGCGAATACGCAAATGCCGCTTTTTTGCCACGGAGAGGGTAACTCGAGTTGTCGGCTAAAAAAGGCAACGAGTCGCATAAAAGAGGGACGGGGTTTGTAGTGTCGCGGGTTGTAAGGGCTCGTGTGGGTGGGGGAGATGGGCTAAGTCGCCGAGAACGAGCTCCGGTGAGTAAACTACTTATGCAGTTGTTGTCGTCGGCATTAAAACGACACGTGCAACAAGGTCTCTACAAAGATGCGGGCAGCAGTGGTAAAGGCGGCACAACTGTGGTCTGATGTGACGGAATAAATACAAGTGGATAAAGGTTTGGTAAATGGGGGGAGGGGGAGGAAACGGTGGCGAGATGGGGGAAATGGAGGAAAAGGTAAAAGGGGAAGAATATGAAAGAAAGCTCAGGACAAGTGGGAAAAAAGGAAATTAGATATTTATGCTTAGATGTTAGAGTATATTCAAAAATTAAAATCAACAAACGAGGCAGACTAGATGTTGCTTATACATGGTAATTATAATGGATTAGGTATCTTACATTTTTCTATAATAATATGTGTCAATGATCAATTGATCCTTGAAACAGAATACATGATTTATTGGGTTAATAAATGATGTTAAATAGAGCATTATAAAATTACTATAAAAGGTCTAAAAAGGAATTTTCATGGTTTCAGAGAATGATTTGTAGCTTAATTAGGCGATTTAGTACGAAGAGGTTTACGAAACGAAGGTTCACGAAAAATTTTTCCATTAGTAGGAATTTCAAAACCTACGATTTATGAAAACCAACATGATACCATATGGAAAATATCGTCTTCTAGTTGAATCTGCTTGCAGATCGTTTGTACCCTATTGTAAATTAAATCGGAACGTCTTATTAGTATCACAGTTCAGTCTAATTCTCTGCTTCTTGGAAACCAAAGTAGAAATTATTGGGAAGAGATAAAAAGATCTTCAACGAGGAAAAATTTTGGCGACAAATAAAATGTATAAGATAGCAAGGGGGTAATATGAACGTGAAGTGGAGCATATACCCGAAAGAACATAAGGTAAGATGGAGAACCGTGCCGTTTTAAATTGAAGGGCGAGAGAAAGGGGCGGAGGACGTTTTTAGGACTTCTTCCGGCTGTAAACGACAGAAATGAATAATAGAGAATGCGATCGAGTTGGGAGATAGTGAAAAGACGATGAGAGGACACGTGAGGACATGGCGTCCCAGAGGTCAAGTTGAGGAAGAAGAGACCGAAGGAAAGGAGCGGATGTGCGCCCGGATGCGGGATTCGGAAGGACACGGCACGAATGGAAATGTCTGCGAATGGAAATTCGTGCGACCCGCAAGTTATATATTTGCCCCACTCAGGAGGTATAGGGGAAAACTGCGGAGAGACGAATTTGGCCGATAAAAAATGGATAATGTACATCATAAACTATAAGAATCAATTTATACATTTATAAGGCTCGAAAAAGAGAACTTTCAGGAGAATTTAATGGCAGCATTCGCGATAACCGGGCCCCTATAGATTTACTGCTAATGATACGAGTCGGACACGAGGTTAAAACATAACCGATATGCATCTGGTACACAGGACAATGAGTAGTAAAGGCTGCTAAGAACTCATAAAAAAGCCTAATTAAAGTTATTTATGGCACACCTTCGTTTCGTTGGTTTAGCATGCTCCATTTTTAACATGGAAAGGTGAGATGATAGGAAATGAAAATAAAATTAAAAGAGAGAGCTCGTTTACATTCCTGCGCGAGAGATAAATCAAGGTTTTATTAGAGGGAAAATAATTTTCGTAGATTTAACCAAATGGAGTAAAGAAGGGCCCTGCAGATTCTAGGAAGGAAGCAGATGCATTAAGACCTGATTATCAAAAAAACGCAAGTTGTTTGTAATAAAATTTATTCAATACAACGCGCACTGATAAAGAATACTTCAATCTACTACATAAGGTTCAGTATCTCACTTACATCCTCTTTTTCGATCTTTATATTTATTCTTCCACTCGATTATGGGAAGCGATTAATACATCGTATCTATTAAAAGGTTCACTTGATGGGGAGAAGTGGCGGAATAGAATCATTCTGTTACTCAGTAGGTAAGAATGAAAAATCGAAACGTTTTCTTCGGATAATTCTATGGAAAGAAACAATCGAATCATTCATTTGTTTTCGTTCGGTCTTTCTATGCACATCCCACCCATCTATGCAGATCTGCTAAAACGATCGTTAGCCGAGGTATAGTAAATATACAAATAAATTAGACATGTTTGATACTGTAAATATATAATTAAATTATTGATAATAAATAAACTATAGAAACAAACTTAGTAACTACCACCGTAAATATTACTGTAGTAATGGTCCTAGTGGTTAATTTTTACTTGGGAAAACTTGCAACTTCATAAATATAATCCTTTTGTTTCTTAAATAAATTATATCAATTCTAAACAAGCATATTCGTAAGTGGATTCAAGAAAAATTTCTTTATTTATCAGGACATTCAATCACACGCATGGAAAGTATTGATAGAAGAATAAATAAAGGCAAACTTCAAATCACGCGACTTACACAATTGTCAAATTCAAATGAGAGAAACTTTATTAGTGAATGATTAAAGGAAAGAAGAGAAAGAAAAGGAAAAAAGTGGATTTTAATTACAGACATAACATAGGAAATGCGGATGTTGCAAAATGTGACTCGCTAAAGAATGACAAATATGCTTTGAGATAAAGGAGTAGAAGACAAAATCATATGCGCGCATTGGATAAAAAGATCTGATATGAAATTATTCATTAAAGGGAATGCATTTGAAAAATATGGTAATTCAAGAATCCGCGGATAAATCTTTCGGTAGAAAACAATGTGTATGGGAGTTTCAAAAGAGAGGACGTGTTTAAATCATGAAATAAATTATGAGAAGGGAAAAGACGCTGAAAGGTTAGTTATCAAGATTTTTCAACGTTCTTAACGACAAGGAATGTAAAAAAATGTGAAACATTTCCACGCTAAGGATAGAAATACTTCCTTCCATGATGATGTAAGGAAGGCATTTCGATAATTGGATACTTTGTAAGTAGGTTCATCTTAAATTCAAAAGTATGTTCGCTCAGATACTGAATATCAGCTAAAACCTCTAAACTTTAAAGTTAACCGAAAAAATGTGAAAAAATGCCAGCAATAAAGCAGCGTAAATAGCAAATGTCACAAAAAGTTTTTCATATAAAAAACTCGAACTAGCGCTGTGATTTGTAAAGCTATTCAGCATGAATTAAAATGTGGCCTTACTAGTCCTTGACTTATCATAGATGATTTCATATCTATCTTGGTATCGATTGCGCAAAATTTGCTATTAATTATTAACCATGTTCGATTGAAGATTAAATAGTCGAATTGCACAATTTCAACTATAATTTAGATATTAATGGCAAGATAATATTCATTTCAGTGCGTAGTTAGAGCATTATATGTAAACTGTTTTTATTTACTATAATATTATACTGATACATGATACTCTTTAGCAACAAGCTTTATCCATGACTACACAGAAATTATTTTTAAATAATCGACTATTTTATATCTGTTAAAACAGCACCTACTCTTCGGATGCTATTTCTCTAATTGTGTATATATCCATAGTTCCCTTAAGTAATATTCAATCTCCTCTCAGTAAGACGGTTCAAAATTAAATCTATGAAATATGTTAATTGGAAATAACAACTAGATTTCATCTTTTCTTTGGATAATGTGAGCACGTATTGAATTTAAGTTTAAAAAGGCATTTTACTTTAGTATGACAACACGGACAATTACCCAGCAGTATGTTAATATGGAAAATATTTTTCGTATTTAGAAACAAACTATCTATTCAAGAGCTTCATGCTAGGTCATATTGGAATTCGGACATGCTACTCATTATTTTTGAATCGCTGAACTCAACATAGCCTAAAAATTTAAAAATACAAAGACTTCTCCAAACTTAAGATGCATCGCAACGCATGCTTGTATTGCAAAAAAAGGTCACTTAAGGTAAGAAATACAGGAGAATTTCTTATATGCTTGTTACAGGTAACATTGTTTTCATGAAAATTTAAAAATTCCATTAGGAAAAGAATAGCTTTGGATAAAATCAAAGAAATAAACAAGAATAAATGGAATGCATGAATCAAAGGCAAAACGAAAGTATTTTATCAATGAATCGGATTCGTACGGGGTTAGGAAAAACCGCACCCTGAGAATTCTTTTCCAGATCGCCAGAAGAATAAATAAAATTTCCAAATCATTAGCGAAAAGGAATAAATTTTTGGATATATCTACTAAAACTTTCGTCAGATTCCGCCGCAGCTGAAACGTCAATATTTTCGGATAGGAGAAACCGTCGGAATCAATCTCGAGAATGGTAATCTCGAAGGACGAATTTGAACAAAAGGTAACAGTTTCTCTTCGGTATTCAAACGCTTTCCGAATAAATTTCGATTCCGACCGTCATCGATTAGAGATCGATAAAAGACCTCTCCATTCCAAAAGCCACCAATCCGGCTATTTGTAGGAACAAAACGTAGGACATCAAACGGTCGTTTTCATTCTCTGCCGAACTCTTTACGAGATCTGAACCGGACACATAAAGAAGGGAGAAAATGGGATATTTTTTAGGTCCAGAAGAAGAGATCGTGGGATGCGAGTCCATGCGGAGGCAGAGATGGAATGGGGAGGAAGGGAGATCCGATACCTAATATCTTCCTCACGACCCACACTAACCACCCACACTTAGGGAATAGGAAAAAAAGCGCTCCTCTAAGCCCCCTCGGCCATTCACGCCTTTTCTTCAAGCATCCAGAAAAGAAAAAATCTCCGGTAGGCTCAACTCGATACAGGCGTTGGTGCGTTTTTGAGAAACTGTCCAAGCAAAAGTAAAACGGAGGATGAGAAAGAGATTGGACGGTGAGTGCGGAGGTTTGAGAAGAAAAAGGAGTTGAAAGAGGCGATCGACGGGGCGTTCTTGCGGACGGGAGGAAGGATATAAGGCGTGACAGACGGAGTGAAAGCAGAGGCGGAGATAAGAAGAGGTTTCTCCGATAAATAAACGTGAACGACAATGGTATGGAAGTGCAATTAGAAGAGTATCGGGTACCTCAACAACAAGTAAGTTGAACACCCATTGCGGTTACTCCGAAGAAGAGTGGAGGGCAGTCATTTTGACTGCGAAGGATAGAAGCCGTTTACCGAATTTACCAACAGAGAATTTCCTAAATTAAATTAAAAAGCAGGGAGAAACTTATATTCAATTGCCAAGTTACATCCTCCTTGATTCGAACTGCATCAACATGTGCTTGATTATTAATATTATCATAACTTCTATATGGAAAGTAGTTTATGGAATGCAATGTAAGTTAAATCCCTGGACAGTAAGAACTCTTACGTGAAGACGGACTACGAGTCCGTCTAACATACGAGTGCTGGAGAGAATTAGAAGAATCAGAATTAAATGGTTAACGTGATGAAGATGAAAATGAAAATGAGTGTAAAAACACACATAAGAAGGGATGCATAGGTGTGGCCAATTAAAGATATGAAGTCACACACGAAAAAATTAAAAGTAAGAGCTAGAAGGACAGAATTAGAGGAAAACTAAGAAATAAATAATTCTTGTAGTTTCCTCGCGCAAAACTCCTGATTTATTTTTACTCTTAGTATATTATTATTTTCGTACTGACGTACACTAATTTATGAAATACAGTTTTAAAATGTATTGGGGAAGACGCAAAAAGAAAATTTCTGATGCAACGCTACCCATGGCCGTTAATAACGACGTTACTTGAATCTAATTGAAAGTTTCAAATCATCATGTAATTCAGAACACGAAATGAAAAGCAATGGAGCATTTAAAACTAAAAACCTCTTCCTTATTGTAACTGTATGCTATTCAGACGATTTTACAGATAAACTTTAAATCCAGACGCAGCTGAATCTAAATTACTTGAGAAAGAAAAATGATTTATTTTTCAAATGTAAGCATTATACTACTTAAATTCAATCAAGATTATTTCTAAAGCAAAAATAAATTAAAATGGTCAGATATGCACCGCGAGAACAAACAGGAAAGAATGTAAACAATAAGGCTACAAGGACATAACATGAACAAATTACAGGCCGAAGTACACAAAAAACATAAGTAAGAAAAATTATAGTGGAAACGTTATATTTTGTCGAAAGATTTATTCAGCAATGGCGAGATAAATCGGGCATATATATCACTCGAATAATTGTATGAATTTTCTGTTGCGGTTTATGAGTTTCTGAAGAGGAATTCTCATTATTATGATGGCAACGTGAATTACAGTCTATAATTTGGTAAGCATTCTTAAGAACAAAAATAATACTTCCAAGGCAAAATATGCCAACAAATTGCAGCTACGAATTTGCAATAACAAAACTAAAGTAATAGGCAAAGCAACAACCGAGAGACCAAACGTCGAGATGGAGGTAAACGTCATAGATAGCCATAATGGATAGCATACGCTGCGGGGATATGAGGTGACGGCAGAAAAAGATAAGAGAGGGAGAAAAATGCTCGAGACAAAAGAAATTGGCCGCACGAAAGGAGTAGGAGTTATTAAAAATCCCCTTTTAAAAGGAAATACGAAAGACCTGCCAACCAGTAATTATAATGGTTCCATAAGATCTCATATAGATTGTCTTCGTCACATTAAAGAATACATGATAATTACAGTCGAGCTCTATCGCGGATATATCTTTGACGATAAGATGCCCTTTTTCTTATTTAGAGGAAAGTATACAAATCAGCCCCTCTCGGATGAAAACACACAGGCCAAGTTTACAAAGTGATGGATACGAGGGAAAGGAGTTGGTACGTTAATTCTGGATTAGGTAAGCAACTAAAAATTAAGTCCATTCACTGGAAATTAAATCCGGCAATTACAGAGATATCAATCGGGTGAGATAAAAGTTTTAAATATCGGAAAGCATCTGCTCGACGGTGAGAAAATTCTTGTAGCTAGCGAATTTCACGAATACGTCAGCCGGTGAGATTATACAAGCCGATGAAGAAACAAAGGTGTTATTACTAGTCCAAACAGAGGATGTGACGCCATCGGAGAAATAAGAAATTTAATAAGAATGTAACGAGGGAAATTCAATGAAATGACAAGGAGAAGCCAGAAAAGCGTGTCTCAGAGGTCATCTACATGTGAAATTGAAACTTAAAAGCATAATTGGTAAAAAAATAAAGAGATGAACATGATCAAATGATCCCTGGAACTGATTGCTGATTTCACACCTCTAACACGCTGCGTTAATGAAACCGAAGACACATTTCTCTCAAAGTTTGCAAGTAAGTCGCGACACAGTAATCGAGATCGATAAAAAAAGATTATAGCGCACGTTCAAATTCTGAGACAAAATATGCGTCCGTACTATTGCAGAAAGTGTAGGAACCGGACAGCCAAATACTAGCGATGTCCAAACAAACTAAAAAACACCGACACACCTCACATCAATTTAGGCCGAATAAAAAATGCCCCCGAATAATTCAAAGCGATCCAACGCCTTCAGCTGTCAAATGCGATTTCATTATTCGGAAGGATGGCGAGGAGGCGGCAGAGACGTAGGAGTTGACGTCCAGTTGAAAGGAAGACGTTCGATAGAAGAATAGGCGTTCGCGGGGCCGTGGAAGGCGTTAATGAAGTCACGGAGATGAACGAGTTTGATGACGGTTGAACCTATGATAGCCCTCCTATACGTCTCACATAAGAGCAGCCTTATCGCGTAGGAAAGAGGCTTCGCTCCCTTCCTCCGATTTCCCCACCTGCAGCTGGCCGACCACGGAAAGCAGCTCTCCTATCGCGACAGATGTCTCTCACGAAACGCCACTTCTACCGACCCAAAGAACGGACGTTCTTTCACGGGGCAGAGGCCCTCTTTCCGACCAATCGACTCGCTTTCATCGAATTTATTTCTCGGCACCAACAGGACGACGCACGAGCAAAGGAGATGGACCAAAATGTTACATAATAAATAAGCTCTGATAAACAGGCTGTTGGAATCAGCTGTGGAAAGTATAAAATGTACCCTCCACTCCACTGTTGACCATTTAAAATATTATAAGAAGATTAAGAAATTCTTCTGTTCGAGAATTTCTTTTTTATAGATTTATAATCGTCAGAGGACGAATGCGGTTACAAAACAAAGAGATACTTTTATAACGTTTTCTCTGAAAGTTTTCATCATCAGAAAATGTATTTGGGTGAGATGAGAACACTATCCTATTACGAAACGGAATTAAAGTGATAATGAAATTCCTAAGGATAAACCGATAAGTCGATGAAAATTAGCACATTAATTGGTAAATTGTACTTTGTGCAGTTACTTTTTTCATGAATGAAAAAAACTGAGCTACGGAAAGCTTTATCATGACAACAATTTTTATGAAACTCCTAATATGCAAGGAAGAAGCATACTACTGCAATCCTGGTATAAAAGTATCATAATAATATAATTTAAGTGACTAACAATTTCTGACTCAGATGGCAGCTGTAGATGGAAGACAACGGTCGCTAATATTTAATTTTCCCAACTATATTCCAGACATTCACAGAAACAAGATGTAGGATACTAGGAATCGAAAAATCCTACACACATTTTGCTGACACATTTACCTGCATATTCCGGCGAAGATGCAAGCACGCCTCATGTTTATCTTCTAATTTCAGTTAATCGTAGAATAAAACTATGAGAATAAATTCAACAGCTCTCGACACTGCTTAATAGCGAAAAGAGGGGAAAAGGAAAATCAAACTTAATCATGGATGTCGTACTAAACAATGCGCTTTTAAAACGTGGATCAGGATTTGATTAATGTATTCTCTTAAATCACAAATACGAATAAGAAAATGAACAAGCAGCTAGTAGGAGTCTCGCCTAAAAAAATTTCAAGCATAATAAAGAATATAAAACTTTAAAGAGGATGAGAATACAAATACGTTCAGTAAACCATTATATTTTACATGAATTCTCTCGCTTGAATTCAATACGCAAATTACATCCTTATAAAATAATCTTAATAAATTAAATTTCTCTTTTACTTCCAAAGTATTCGCTCAGCTGATTTCAGAGTGATAAACTATGGAAAAGCTCTGAACGATGAAAGATTATAAATTTGAAGCACCGATCAAATCAGCTTAAATATCAAACTACCTTCGATACCACATCGATTAATGGACTCTAAAATAGAGCTGTTTATTTTGTAATTTCATGGTGGACATAAATAAAAATATGATACTACAGTATGCTCATTCAAATTTCCGCATGGAACCGATGTAAAAATGTATATACATGAGGGTCGGCAGCTGAAAAAAAGCTCGCAGAACTGGTTCTCATTTTTGGCGGAGCAACAACCTTCTCAGGAAAAAACACAAGATTACAAACGCAACTTTGAAGTACCGTTTTGAGTTTAAAAGCTCATAACCGCCTTAATCATTTATAAATATGCAAGAACATGCAAAAAAGAAAAGAATGCTGTGGAAACTTCCCCAACAACGCTACTTAAATCGCAGTATCTCACTCATCAACATTTTATCGAAGTTTTTACCGCGAATCTAGGGATCCCAATCCAAAAGCACACCTTTAATTGGATAATTAAAAATACATACGCATATTATTCTAAAACGTCCGAGCATTTTGCATTTTCTGACTTACGCCGAGCTGAGTCGCTGATCGAAAAAATGCGTCCGCCATTATGTCTCCAGCGCATCCACAAAGAGCTATCGAACGACGGCCAATATAAAAACCGGAATCTCCCTCGCGCTACCATGGCTTCCACGAAAAGAAGTCGGGATAGTTTCAAAACAGGCCAAGGCCAACTAGTTTCTCCTTTATCGAGAGCGAAAGAGAGAAGGCAAATGGGACAACGAAATGTTTACTAGGAGAATCTTAATCCTCGTAAAACCGCTTCAGTAACCAAAATTAAAGAAAAAAGCGCCATTATGTCGGAAGAATATGTGTATTGCAGCAAAGTAATTAGCAAATACAAGACTTTTACCTCTCCATTGGTTATTAAAGTGACATAAAAAGTAAAATATTCACAAAACATTATTTTTAGAAATGAATTTCGCAGTAAAACTTAAAAACGAACATCGGTAGAGACACATTTAAAGTATCTTCAACCTTAGTCTTATTATTCGATAGAAAAGAATCTATGTATCCCACTTGACAACGTCAAAAATATTTTTTAACTTAAAAAGAACGATGGATGCAATTGAAAATATTATTGCAGGAAATAAACGAAGTTCGGTTAAAGTTTAACGGAACACCGACTTACTTTATGGTTTAAATAGTTAATTTTAGCATAAGGAAAATGTACCAGATCATTCAAAACATTGAATCGAATACTTTGCAGTCACTAAACATTTCCTATGGAAGAAGTCTAAGAACGGTAAACATGTATTAATTTGAAACAAACGGACATACATAATCATGATACATTTGGCTGTTGGGGTAAACATACTCAACCTTCATGTTCCTGAATGTCACGATAGATTATCGTTTTCGGGCGGAATGCACTAATGTCGATTGTAGAGTAGTGTCATGTAGAAAAGAAAAACAAAGTAACTTAGGAATGAGATGAAGAAAACATGACTGTATTTCCACCTCAACTTTTAGTAGCGATGTCTTATAGTGGATCTCTGAAAATACCAGAATAGGATATATATACCTAAACCAATCTATGGTTTGGGTATATATGGTTTAAAATAAACTTCGTCCTGTATTACCATCCGAGAACATGCTGTGGGCGATAGAGGATACAAAGGTGCAGACAAAGAAAAATTCTGAGAGCGACCTAAGAACACTTAAGAGAGGAGAATGTAAAGGAATATACGTAGTGAAAAAGAATCTCCACATTTGGGTTTTGGGTCTCAGCATTAAACTCAATCGGCTAGGTGTCGTCAGACACATAATACTACTTCAAACATCACAACATCAAAATGATCAGTTTAGCTGCTAAGGAAATTGCAAAATTTTAAGCTAACAGTAAAAATATGGGTATAAATAATTAAATAGTAGAGGAAACGGTATTCACTAACTGAATGGTCATGTCACAGCAAGGATTCCCACTTTCAAACAGGGATCAAAATGTAACTCATATATTGATAAATGATGAAACATAATATCAAAATCATGATCATCCGAAAATAAGTGAGTTTATTGACTTACTTCAAAAGCTTTAAACTAACATTTAAAATATGAATACCTCGCAGTAAGTATTATCCATTGTCGCCAGTCATAATGCATACTGAAGTATTTTAATATTTAATTTTAATACCCATACATGAAATTTTTATGTTCTAGCTGTATGTTTATAATGTCTAAATTCAAATCTGATTTCCTACTTTCATAGTTTTCTCTATCTTAATGACTGCAACATGTACAGTTATTATTTTGCACTTTCCGTGATATTTTTATAGAACTTCTGCGATTTCCATGTCATACAGTTTCCCTTGACTTGTTTTAGCTTGCCTTATCAGCGTTTTGCGTAGTTTTTAATCCTTTCTTTGAGGGTGTTTTTCTTCTGCGGATCTATTTTCCTAAGATATAAATTAGTTTTTTAAGCATTCACTTCCTCAAAAGATTTCCTTTCTATTAACCTATAAATTTTTATGCTTTTATGAACATCATTTACGACAGGATAGATGGAAGAAGAGATTTTCAGTCTCAATATCGCCTCAATAGAGACCTCAACTCAAGAAATTCTACGCGTAAGATTATTTTCTAATAAACAAAAAAGGAATTGGAAAATGTGTGCAGTTATCATTTATATTTACTCTATCAAAGGAATTAGAATTTGTGTAGCGGGAATTATGAAAAGAGAGAGAGAGTATACGCTGGCATAAGAAGAGATAGCTCAAAAATGCTTACCGAACCAACAACGGGTGTAAAATTCAGAAATAAAAAGGAATAATAGAAGTGGTACTTACGTACTGCAGCACAAGTCCAGCGTTGCAAAGCAGGTATCGGCCCATGAAAAAAGAGAAACAAAACGTAATTCCATTAAAATCAAGGAGAAAAACTGTTCAAGAGCAAAGGGTCATGCGATGAATGAGAAAAATTGCAATTAAGAAGAAAGGGAAAGTCGATCGAGAAACGCTAAAAGGTGGCAAATTAAAGGAGAGAAGTAAAACCTCCCAATTTCTATACCTTCAGAGATAAAAAGCACAAAAAGAGAGGAAAACGTAAGGGGCTCATTCCGTGGATCGAGAAAAAAACAGTAACCGATAAAGAGCCTGAGAAACCTTGTGTTTAGTTCAGTAATTGAGCACCTCCTTTTGATCTTCCATTTCTTCGCCAGAACGGTTCTACTTTTTTTGCGTCGGGATGATTGTGCGATAAAGATCTAAAATGGATAGAAAAGAGAGGAATTGAGAAGAGAGGTGAGAGAGATGTGACGGGATGAAGTGAGGCGGACGGCGTCTACAAAAGAGGACGACTCTTTTATAGCGCGACGAATGTTGACATAACCCTTCCGATTGCTTCTTAACATCGACCTCAAGCGACGCTTCATCTCTCCTCGAGAGACATCAAGTAGACATTCTAAAGGAAGACGCTCACTTCCGAGGAAATCCACATTCCGAGGAAAGACCTCGTCAGATCGCATTTAACGGAAGTTTTTGAGGAGGAATGAATCCGTGGAACGCAAAGGCCATCCCTCCGAAAACACATTCATTTCGCCATTGTTTATGTTTTAGCAGAAGGCGTACTAGGTCTCGAATTCTTTTCATAATTTATACTGACGGCAGCTGCGAATGAGACCCGCTTCCGCAATTACGCAAAAATTTTGGACCGGAATCGACTATCAAAGCCGGTCTCTGAGGCGATTCAATTCAGCAGGCATGATTTATCTCGAAAATAATAAAGAACTTTCGATGATATGCAGATCGAATGGCGTAAGAGAGACATAATTTACAAATATTGTACCGCCCGTTTGATTTAAAACCGAAGGAGAGAGGATTCCATTAAACAAAATTAGCAATACTAAAATGCCTCGTATTAACGAATCAATCTCGGTTAACTAAAGCGAAAAAAAGATGATTTCCTCTTAAAAATCGAACAATTTAATCAAAATCTGCCCAAATCACCCGTCCAGCAAAAAGAAGAAAACATTGCGCCGTAAATATAATCCGCTTCGGATCAAATAACAGGTTGTAATGGAGAAGGTAATCACTCCGACAATGAATGCAGATAAGTAATGCCGCGAATCGATTACTTTGAGATAAATTTCACCCACGTATAATGAAAGCGACCTACGCACCGCTCACATATGGAGGTGTAAAAAATGGCCTAGAAGGTATAAAGATGGGGTTAAAATGAATGGGAGGAGAGGATTATGGTAAAAAGGGAGGGAAAAATTGAGGTCGGGGCGGGGGCGGTTACGAGGAACGTCGGGGGTTGTAATCCGAAGGTGAGGTGGAATAAGTGGAGGACGAAGTGAAAGTATAAGCTTACAAGATGTTCATTAAGGCGATACACGCCTTGGGAATGGTTATAAAACGCCCGCATAAAGCAACCGCTTTTAATCTGCGACCGTTCATTTCGAAAGTGGAGGTGTGTGAGTGAGAGAGAATGAGGGAGAAAAGAGAAACAAATAAGAGAGAGCAATAGAAGGGGATTCCCATCCGTTTGCACATTCACGGCAGCTGCTCCATGACAATATCACATGGACTAATATCAATAGAGACAATTTTAGCAAGTTCAATGGGGGGAATGAAATACGTGTTTATTTTTTAATCACTGAAATATTAACGAACACTGTAGCGTCATTATGTTACCCGCTTAAAACTCAAATACTCAGATATAGATACGCATAATATCAATCCTGTTATATGTTATGACATTATTCCTAGCTATCGTTATAATACCATATTATTTTGATAACCTTAAAAGTCAAGTTATAATTAAATACATAATTTTCCACAACAAATGCAACTATACTTTCCCTTAATTTCATACCAGTTTTTAACATTAGGCAATTTTAGTATAGTCCAGTTAAGACGAAGTGGGACATAGTATATAAAGAGGATATTGCCCTCGGATAGTCAAGAGGGTTGACCATTTACCTTTGGTGAAAGATGTCTTCAATTCGATTTCAGGAGGAAAGGGAACCCGTAAATAGAAAGGTGCAAAATAACCTCTGCTGTCGATTCAGATTCATAAAAAGATACTAAAAAGATTATATTCACAATTCCATTAGAATTTCCTGCATATCTAGTAAAAATAGCTCCTTCATCGTTTATAATGAAATTGCTAAAATTTGATTTTCTTAGGAAGAGTTTCGAACGTGAAATTATTGAAAATACTATTCAATCGAATTTGAAATTAAAATTTTAAATGTAAGCAACGGGTGTGTGCATTGTATTACAAGTTTTCAAAAGGTCTGCCTGCGCCGAAAATTAATTTAATGCGTTCAATGCAGGTTGGAGATTGCAAGGATAAAGGGATCACCCCTTTCATCAAGATTCGTAACCCAAATTAGGGGTCAAGGTAAAAAAATAAAACCATCAGATGTTCCCCTAAACACACGAAGAAGGAAATGATACTCCCAAAAATAAATACAAAGTCTTATTGTGAGGACAAGTTCTTTAACGATCAAAATGCTTGGCAGATGCACCCTGGGGTGTGGAATTAAAGGTTTTTTTTGAGAGATGGAAATGAATACGGAGGCTCTGCAGTTTTTATCTCACATCCTTCTTTTGGAGAGTGTTTCCCTCCCTTGGCACTTCCTTCGCCCCACGGCTATACCCATAACCCAAACTTTCCACACAACCCTTTGCCGAAAAAAAAAGCAGAATAAAGACGAGGTCGCAACCCCCACTTATCATTGTTTTCCCTTTTATTTCTTCCCCTTTCTGCCCAGTCTCTACCCCGAGCGTTACAACCCCTCATTCGTGGAGAATTCGAAACCACTTACTCCCTGAGTCCGCAAAACTGCCTCCTGACTCGCTATCTCCGTCGCTAAACGTTTCCAGAGTGAAAATGACGGCTGTGGAAGAGGGTTAGAAATGAGCAGGTTCCACTGCTACCTGGGCAAAGTGGCGTAATTACAGGTTTTCTTTGTACGGTCAGGTTTATAAACGTACGGTCGCTTCCTTAAGAGTATTGGCTCGAAAAATAGTGCAGCAGAAAGATGAACAGCGATCTGAAGATGAGAGCATCAGGAGATGAAATATTCCGTTGATATCGAACATTGATCTTAGGGAAGGAAGTTTCGCGAAATCATCATTTGTCTCGCATAAGAGCAATTAACGCACTCATTCTCGAATGCGATTGTTTTATGTTCTCTTAGTTTTTTGTTAATGGATTAGAAAGAAAAAATGGATTATACCTCTTCGAAATAATATATTTAAGAATTAACAGAAACTAAAAAATACAAAACAGACAAAGAAAAATTAATAGGAAAACTTTGAATAAGACGAGCAAAATTTGATCTGAGACATGGAATTACAGTTATGACTCGCAACAAAAACCTCCGTTTTACCGAGATCGAAACTTCGGATTCAAAAACAGTGACTTCTATGATGGATTGACATTTAAGATATCAGCGCTGGAGCACTTAAGTATAAATTTTTCTTAATTTCAGTATATTTTCACATTTCCGCTTTGAGAATTTAAGAAGTTCAAAGCATTATAAAATTCTGTTTTCTTGGTTTCAGTTTCTGAGTACCTACGAAACTCGTACTATCTATCTAACAATCCTATAAAGAAAAATATTTACTTTTCCACCTAAGATATTAATTTCTGTCTTTTTACAACATATGTGATGTACAAATCACAATTCAGTTTTCAAAGTTCAGTATAGAAATAAAAGAAAATTCTTCTGAATCATTCCAATTTACATTTAAAATATGGTGAAAAACAACAATTCTTTATCTAAATCGTAACGAAACTAAATACCCCTTGAGGGAGTGTTTCGCAAACTGAAGATGATTCTTTGCAAGACGCAAGACCATGGAGATGCAATTACCATGATACATATATGAATTGAAATTAATTGGCATGGAAGGTGGGAATGATAAGCAGAAGAAAAATTAACTACTTGAGACCAGAATGATACTGTTGTTTCTGAACTAAGATTTGCTACAAACACATGCACTGTAATTGCTCTTTTATCTCCAAAAATAAATGATTCCATAGTAACCAATAATCTTATTTCCCGTTAGTTATCTTAATAACAGAATGAATTCAATTCGGATAACCACATCTCAGTTAAGAGTAAACGTATGACAAATGGTACAGATATACAAGGTAATATCATTTCATATACATTTAATACTTAATGGGCACTTAATAGTGGCATACATCATAAATAATATTTGAGCACTTTTTCTACAAAATCAGTTACTTTAACTGATCAAAAATATTTTCTTTTACGTCTATCGCACGCAGCAAACGCACTTTAAATGGATTCATTTCTTCATGCATTAAATAAGCCTTCAGTTTTAATCACCCAATTAAAGGGAATTTAAAATAATATATTCCTTTTGAAACATGGCGCGTATGTGGAACTTCAAAACAAAATGTAGAATTAGTTTCGCTAAGTACTGATTTATTCGGTGGTCACTGTGGCATTTTAAAAAATAAGAACTCACTGTGCATCATTGTGCGGGATAGTGGAATGGAGAATTCAATTCTTCTTTTAAAATACACGATATCATCAGTATCCCCGTAGTATACATCAGGAAATGAGAGTCCTCCTTTCGTAGCAAAAATCTTGAAGTACAGGGAACAACTTAGTTTTGCAAATGTTCTAGTATCCTATACCCATATATAATTATTCTATCAAAGAAAGTATGGCTGAATTTCAGCTAATCTTACATTCTTTGTTTGAAAAATTAAGGGAAAGCTACTAAGATATACCGATCTTTTCCTTTTTTTCTCCATCAAGAGAGTAGAATAAAAATTATTCCAATTACATTCCTTCCATCTTACATTGCCGTCAAAAAGTCTTTCAAAGAAGATAAAGAAAATGCTGTTTTCACTTTTATGCAGGAAATTGTTATGCAAAAAACTAACGAAATGCTAAAATAGGAAGTCTTCATTTCATTATGATTTTTGATAAGAACGTTTTAAAAGAGCAGATTGTCATGACTGAATACATTAATTTTATCTGGAAATTAGTATATAGTAATATTTAAAAAAACGCGATATAGTCGAAAATATACACTTGAGGCGTCATTTATGCTAAATGACTTGTGGGCAGTAACACTTCTCAACAACAGGGATGGAGTGCCAATCAGCAAAAATGAGGTTATATCGTCGTTTAGAGGGGGAAATTTGATTCCATTTCTCACAGGTTCCCTTTTAAAAAACTTCTTGAAAACTCGCAAATGATGGAGTGGGCGCAGATCGCTGTTGAGATCAATCCTGATCATATTAAATAATGCCCCGGGCATCTGAAGCAAGAATGTGGAGTGCGAAAGGGATTGCCCAAGGAAATATCAGAGAATTGGGTAAGTAATGAGGAAAGGCGAAGGAAGAAATGAAGAAAAAGCGAAAGGATAAAAACAGCATTCAATTAGTTCAAAAGAGAATGCATATTAGGAAAGAAGAATAGTCAAATTCTCCAATAAAAGGGAAAAGAATTACGGAAAAGAAGGATAGAGAGGACCATATACAGATTACATGCTAGTCTGAATAAAGCATGTGGGAAATGAACGATGCATTCAGGAAATTAGTAACTCAATAATTTCGCACTCGAAAGCGAATTCAGACGTAAGATGAGACGTGAGTTGAATGAAGTAAATACTTGCGCTAAAGTTCGTGTTGATAATTTTCTTTTCCTATTCGAAAACACACTAAAAGCGTATTTGAGCGCAAAAATGTTTCGAAAAAATGTGCTTACGTAATTAAAAACTTGAGCTCAAATTCCTGATGCAGCAACATTCGTGTCCAGAGTTAAAAAATTTCTTTTGTTACTCTCGAGAAGTTCTAGTATATCAAAGATACTAGGATAGTAAATCACTTCCGGAAGAATTAACCGAAGAGAACTACCGAACACCTAAGAAATACACTTTTACTTAATACGCCTACTCCGGGCACTTTTTTCCGAGGATAATCAGAAAAGAGGCGGAATATCCGCAACAAAGCGGCGCGCACACACTTTTCAAACGATCTCGAAGCATGCGAGAGGCAATGAAATAAATATAGGGAAGGATGGATAGATGAGATCGAGCAAAGGAAGGCGATGGCTGGCGATTGATAGGGCGAAGGCAGACGCAAAAAAATAATCGAGGGAAAATGCGAGCGGCAGTTGGTGAACGCGATAAATAATAATGAAAGCGCATGAAAGCCCGCATCCACGGGCGAAAAAAACACCGATGTTGGGATTTTGGGTGGGAGAGAGGCGATTGGGGGTGGAGTGAGCTCGGAACAGATATCTTAAATTAGCGCTCCGTCGTGTTGATGGTGTTATAACTTCGCGCGGGTTAGACACGTTCAGGCGATCGGAAAAAGAGATTGAAGAAATTAAATGTGTTACACGCTTCAATTAACATGCGTTTAGGAGAATGAAGCATAGGAAAGCCATGGCCACCGGAATGTGAGCACGTGACGCGCCTCGGATTTTTTTTTCAAAGGCCGAGATAAACTCTTGGAGACAAGATGATCCAAATAGATGCACGGCAGGTGAAACTAACGAGGAAATTGCCATGCGGAATCGGATCTTTGGCTTAAGTGTAGAGATAAGCCACCTTATGATATATTCAATTTTACACATCTCCAAGTTCATTTTCTACGACAACGTCGTTAATGACGTAACAAGTTTATCGGGTATATTTATGATATGGAAATTCGTAACTAATCTCCGTCATTAATCTTTGATATTGATTTTGCGGAAGCCCATCTTACACTCAAAACTTGATAGACTGTAGGGCAGACAATAATTATTCAAGAACGTGTCGATGAGCTAAATATTTAAGTCTTTCCGACAGACATGAAAAAATTACGCTGGTTGCAGACTTTCTAAAAACAAAAAATATAAATAGTCTTCACACTTCAAAGAGCATACCGCAGTTTCAGAAAATGCAAGAATAATTGAAAATTTATACATTTTAATGAAACTTGAAATTTTATATTCATAAGTAATGAATAATCCAATCTATCTGAAGTTTCTTCCTGGATCAAAATAAAAAAAGCAATTTTTCGAAGGCAGGAGCTCAATTTACATGTTGATGCTCGTCCTCTTAGCTCAAGCGTTGAGATATGCAGCGAGTAGGGACAGAACGACTCATTGTATTAGCGAAACTTCACATTTTTTAATATATTTTCCATTCCCGCACGACTTTCATCACAGGATGGGAAAAGATCCATAAAAGATAAGGGCATAATTTCTCTTTTAATGCTCAGTTTTATCTAAAACCGGTTACTAAGGCGAGAAAAATGAATAGCTTTAATACATCCTCTCACGTAAAACAATGCTAAATTTTTAAGATCTAGATAAGAACTAATTACATTACATACTATTAATATTTCAAAGCCTGCAATGTATTCACGATTGGAAAATGAAATTAAAGGGAAATTTTGTTTGAGAACTACAGTAAGGCGAGCAACTTTTATTCACGGATAATTTTTATGCAAGTTTTAAAATGCAATAAAAATTTATGACTATACTTAAAGAAAACATAATGAAATATTATACGTTAAGTAAATATAATCTAGTAGCAATACTAAACATGAATATTTCCAATAAAATGAACAATTATTTCACTTAATTAGCGTATTTTCAATTTGGCATTTCAGGAAAGGAATTGAACGTAGATAACTATAAGACTACATGCCAACAACGTCGACAGCAAAATTGGGACAATCAATCTCAATTTACATAAAAATGTAAATATTTATTTAGAAGTAAGGATGTGACCGGTACACTAAGATTGATAACTCGAATCTTAACAGACAGGTACAAAGGAGAACAAATAGGGGCATGGAAGTATCTAGCGAGAAGCTGACATGTACAAAACGCGCTAAACCTTAATTACAGGGGCGCTATCAGAGTGAAAATCCTTCCGAGAAAACAGCCAAATATCACCGAGATCGAAAATGGCTTGTCCTTACATTAGATAAGCACCAGAGAACTTTCTGAAACACGATAAGACGGCGAAACACGGGTCTGTTTTGCATGAAAATATATACTGCGAGGAGTTGCGAATTTTCCTGAAAAACATGATCGACTGGGATAATTTGTTAAAATAACCATTTTATACTGACCGCGGTGGCATAATTACAACCTTTCAAGCAAAGCGAAGGAGAGACAGAGTTACGACGTTAAAAAACATGTGAATACAGCGCTTTGGCATAAGAATATCACAACAAAGAAACAAGTCAATTTTAAGACATTTCCGCCACCCAGAGAATTTATGGCAGAAATAACCTCAATAAATATGCATTTATAATAACACCTGTTTTGGTTAATGTGAAACAAAATTTCGTTAATAAGGATGTTCGATAGCACATAAGATCTTTACTAACGGGAATACTTCGAGAACGTACTATAATTAATCTCATTATAACGATCACCGTGCACAGCGAGGATAAGGCGCTTCGAAGAGCAATTAGATATAATTTCATTGCATGATCCATCTTATCATTCCATAATTAGACACATGATACATGCAATTACTAATTATAGAATTTAAAAACTCGAGATCAACGGTATGGGATACTAAAATCCCTAGCATAAATCAAGTCGCATGTTGCTTTTAATATAGGTTTACGCAAGTATGTTTACTTAAACTACTAATCAGGTAAATATGGAATTAGAATATATTCATATTAATAATTCATAAATACTTTTCGTGAAAAGAAGAATTTCGCGAAAGTACTTCGCCAAATACTATCATCTTGGAAACATTAAAACTGATACATTTTACAGGTTCATAAACCAGCGATTAATATATTCTTGTGCTGGGTTAAGTAAGGGATCTTTTGCCATCAGTTGAATAACTTTTACCATACGAAGATCATGTTCTTCAACTAAAGAAAAGCTAATTACACGAAAATAGTTTCTAAAACTTAATTTATGTATGATTAGTTGTTCTAAACTTGATTTAACTTACACAATAAGCTACTTTTAGTCTGTGCTGTTTTCTCATACTTTGCTAGTACAACAGAATCAATACCAACATATAGTATATGCCAACTATACATACATATAACAGAATACTTTGCTTTCTTTGCTATTAAAATTGCGCTTTAGGGATTTATCGAAGAGAGAGACAAGAAGAAATAAACTAACACTTAAAAAGTCAACGAAAGTTCAATAGATGATTCTGTGGGCTAATATTTAACTCTTAAAATGAAATAAATAATAAAAACTTGTAAATTTTGCAGTTCACCTATAAAATGTTTCTACTGAGAATGATAACTTCCATCCATTTCTCCATAGCCGCTCACAAAACAGTATCTCAATTTACTGTGTTAATAATTAATCGTCCATGAAGATTGAGAAATGCAAAGTAGATCGCTAAATGCATAGAAATCTTAAGAGAGCTCCTTCAATTTTTAATACATAAGCACATTAACATAGGCTATCTTTTCCACGATTACGAATGGAACTTACATAAACACGGGAAATACATAGTTGAAGATGATTGTAATATACTGATCGATACACTGTTATAGGCGCATTCCATAGCAATCTTTAATTAACGAGAAAATGAACTTATGAACTTAACAAGTTAATGAACTGTTGGTATTACACCGAGAAAACAATGAGATGAAAAAGAGTCCCCACAAAACAAAGTCAGCGATAGGCGTGTTAAGCTAAAAGCAAGATAAGACATAGATGACATTTCTTCAAAAATACGAGGAAAGGATCTCTTGTGGGCGGGAAAAAGAAAGGAGATTAAAAAGGGTTGCTGACACTTCTTGACGGCTAATCGGACGCCTATCAAAAGCGTATAAAAGGGGAAGGTGTCCTTCCGGAATACCGCATTCTATGCCACAGAAGAGGCAATGAGGAAGACGGAGAAAATAACGAGTATGGAAAAATGCTTCAATTGATAAGGGGCGGGTTTGGGGCTTGGCGAGGCTCTTCACCTGCGCCCGTTCGTGATGATGTTGGGGGAATCGGGTTTGGGGAAGGACTCACAATTTATGGGCGTAAAAGCCGTGGGTCTCCGCCGATTGTGCAGTCAGTTCGGAAAACGTTTTGTGGAAGTGGCACCTGTTCAAGCGGGTAACGGAGGTGTGAGGGCGAAGAGAAGGAGGTCTAGAAGTAAGCGCACCCGCAGAAGAGGATAAGGGAAACGCGGATTTCCTACGTGCGAGCACAAGAAGGAAACGCAGATGTCTTTATGTATTACGAGACGTCCTCTTGAAATGCTTACAGATGTGAGAATTGTATTAAGGCGATACAGGAGCGGGGTTTAATTTCCATACGCGTGTAAAACAAGGTTTTGATGCCCTAAAACTCGTTTCGGAATGGAAATAGGTAATTTAAGAGAGATTCTAGCCATGTTGCTTGCTTATATAAACTTAAGAAAAGATGAAGAATGTTCTAATATGAGTAAATAGTGACTGGATGGAAAGTTAAATCCAATCAAGATTTTTATATTGATACAGACGCTTCAGAAGAAGTTGATAGAAAGTGAAATAGATTACAAAGGAAAATTAAAATTCTGAGAGATAATCTACCTAATATAAAACCTAAGGAATAAATACTGAAGCTAACGGGCTGTATCCGGCACTTCTTCATAGACGGGAAAATATATTCTGAAAAAAATGGAGGGAATCATAATTTGATGTTGATGAACAATGGCAATTGCTATTAAAGTAATACTTCCATCTCTACAAGCAAACTTTTCGACGTACGAACATTGTCTTCACTCAATCTTCGCTTTAAGATACGAACTTAATTAGGAGAAACGAACCGAAATACATCGAAAAGATAGAACGGAACATACGGAACAAACATTTCTAGTTACAAAGTTCTATCTAGAACGAATTAAGAACATAAGTCAAGATACTGTACTTAAATTTGGAAAACATGAAGATATAATTATTTAAAGAGAATTTGGATACCAACGATTCATTTCAATAACATATCTGGAAATCTAGGAAGAATTTTATGATTGGATAGGGATATGTATTGGATGACATTGCTAAATCAAATCTTGTATGAATTAAATTTTATGAAATGCTAGTGATGGAAACAGAAGTTGCAAGAATTTACTTGACGCATAGGAGTTCTTTTTACCAAGACTTGTGGAAATGGACCACCCTTATATTAGTTAGTTTTTTCCACAAGATTAAAGTGAAATGATTTTTCGCCAATACTTGTGTCCAAAAATAATGAACATCTTAAAGGAATAGAGGGAAATAAACCTAGAGCCGTATTTGTAGGTGTTCGAACCTGTGTTGATGCCAGGGTCATGCACGGAAACAACGTGAGCACCTAGATTACCAACCTTTTAAGAAACGACCGCAACCAGGAGTTAGTGAATAATGAGAAGCGTTTTATGCCTCTAATCCATTAATAGCCGTGCTCCAATTTATTTCCTTACAATATCAAAGGTAATTTATCCAGTTTATCTTCTAATTGACGCCTGAAAATATTTTACGAGGAAACTTGAAAGAGAATATCAAAATGTAGGAGTGATCATGACACACAGACTATTATCTGGTTGATGTATTAATTACAAATAAAAAAGAGCATGACCAAGAGCATATCTTATGAATTCATCGTATTATGGAGCTCGATCGCAGTATTCTACGGTTTTGTACCGTTATAATGCTATCTTGGCTATGGAAACTATTCCTCGCTGATAGGCAAGCTAACAAAGTCAATTATTTTCTGAAGTCTTTCCACTCACGAAATGATACTTTGGTATGCAAATAACTGATTCGCTAAAACGGTTTAGAGAATGAAACACTTCATAATTTTCATACATTATGTTATTACCCGAGGAAAATCTCAAAGGTTGACGATACAAAAACGAAAATGAAATAATACATAAACCAAAATGAAATAAATAACTCAATTTTTAAGCGAAAAGAAAAATTTTGTGAGTGGAATGCTAAGAGCTTTCAAATTGAATGTTTCTCATGACAGAAGGCAATTCCAGTGGCTTCTTTTTCACCATATCCACCAAAACACAACGGAAGAGATCCTAAAAATACATGTTCACATCCACCAATAAATCGTAGGCTTGGTATCCAGGTAATTTATAATTAATTCGCTTTTCCTTGAGGACGGATGAAAAGAGGAGGATGCATGTGAGCTCACGCAGGTGCCAACGCTAACATAATGCGGGCTCTTTGATGAATGGCAAAGAGGTCGGGGAATTCCAAGAGCGACCCAAGGCTGGGGAATGGCGGCGGAAACAATTGGAAAAGGAAATGTCTTTAAATTCGAAATTAGTACTTGAAGTAATGATCGTTGAACGTTTTGTTTAAAAGAAAAGATTTAAGAAGAACAATGCAGAAAAATGTAGAAAATTATCCAAGTCGGCGGTGAGAATGAGTTCTGCGATCAAATTTGTTTTTTATAATGATCTTGAGATTCTTCCCTATCATTAAAACAGTTTTAATGCGAATTTTTGTATTTTGAAAATTTTACTAAACATCAACCAGGCAAGCAAATTTATGTTCATAATAATGTAGTAATATTAAATGATATCAATTTAAATGCTCTTTTGCTTACTTTTGGTGCCTAATATTTTCTTCTAAGTAACGTACAAATTTGAAAGTTTACTTGGTAAAATAACTCAACCTTAGAAGTAGTAACTCTGACCAAAATTAAAATACCTTCAAACTGCCGCTAAATTAACAGGATATAATATAGTTACATAGTTATAGACTTCTATTTGCTTTACTACAAAACTGCTCTATAACGGTCCACAAATTACCTGCGGAACTTTTTTTCTCAATTAAGCACTCATGAACCAATTTTACTGATAGTATAATAATGAAATAAGGGCATCCATACACTTTGTAAACATAACCTGTAAATACGCATTACACCTACTTTGTTTATGAAGATGCATTACATCAACCAACCGTGTGAATGTTCATTTGTCTTAGCGATTCCGCAAATGTTTTCTTTTTCAAAATAGCTGCAAAAAACACTAAACTAAGAGCTAGTACGTTTCCATGGAATTGTCACCAGTACCAGCTAAGCAATGCTTAACCAGATTTTACGCTGTCTCATTATCGCAATGGGAAAAGAAGCGTCGGTGGATAAGGGTAAAATACCGAGCAAAAAATGAAAAGCGAGGAAACAATAGCGAATTGTAGCAACAATCGCAGGAAACAAATAACATCGGTAGAGAGATTGCGGGTAAAAAATAAAAGGGAACGCTTGTTCTTCGTCCACTCGATCGCCCTCACGCCACTCATTGTTCGGCTACCCCACGGAAAATGATGCACTCGATATCCTTGGAGCTGCATTAAATACGCAAATGGAGGGAAGTTTTCACAGTCAAAAGTCCAGAAAGAAGAAAGAGAAGGCGGTAGGAATATCGTGTAAGGAAAAGGATGGCGTGCATTAGGGTAGGTTGTGTCTGTGAAATTATGCGACTCGACCAAAAAAGCAAGGAAGAAAAAAGGCGAAAAAATGCAAGAGAAGCAATTAAAGAATAACAGATGGAATAGGCCATTAGAGGATATCCGGTTTTCAGGAATGCAAAGATAAGATGCAGGACGACGGGAAAAGAAAATCACAATGTAAAAAGTTTCAATAACAAGTTCGGCAAGAGTTGTCAAAGTATTTAAAGTAATAATTCCTCCTCAAAATATGCAAACCGCTATCTCTGATTAAGGCAAGAGAATATACTGTATTACTAATAGCTATTTATAGTTTGACTGTAATTATAACATCATTGATTATGTTAACGATAATATAACAGCATAGTGGTACGTTTAGACAGGGTTAGTCGATTAATTAGTAGATTAATACGTAAAATAAATTAGTAGAATTAATTATAATTAATTAGCTCATAGTCAGATTGTGGTTTTTTCTCATTTAATGTAAAAGACAGAAAAAGTAAAGAAGAAGCGTGTTAATATACATTACGTTATTATGGTAAATATTTAATATTTTAAGTATAATGAATTCGAATTAAATGTTACATGAGTGAGGAAGAAAGGGAGGAACAGGTTGGGCAATCCTTTTTACACGAGGGCTATGAAAAATTGCACTATCAAAAAATCAAAACTTGGAGAAGCGAGCAACAGAAATAAAATACCATTAGAAGTTATCGACCTGACGGAGGCACGAGAAAGAAAAGTTATCCATATAGGGAGCTCGAATCCGAAAATCACTACGAATCGATATGAAAAAGCTGTCGGATTTATGAGTACGTTACTGATATGGGAGATATAGCACCGTATTTAGGAGCCGTCTAACTGTGCTGCGAGGTAAGAATAACCCGTGTTTGAACAGTCACGCGATGCCATACTCCATCTTGTTAGTGAGCAAAGAACGAGTTACAGAGACAGCGACACTTTTGAATCAGGCGATTCTTTCAAAATTACAAAATGTAGCTTGGCCAAAGAAGATATCCCGTCATAAAAAAGGTAGCGTGCATCGGATAAAACGCCGTCGCAGAAACCGGAGTCTTATTAAGTTTGGTAGATTAGCATGTGATAAATGTGTCGCCCGGTTGAAGTGAAACGTCCACAGCGAGGGCCTTTTGTTTCATGAAAAATAAATCCTGCATCAAATTTATAATATCTACTCAGCTCCAACAAATATGATATATCTTGAACCAGGATATTTTTTTGGATGAGTAGTACGTATCGGATGAAAAAGATGTCTATCCTTTATTTTAAACCAAATTCTGATCTTTCGAATAAGTAAGATCTACCAATTCAAAATTTATATCGATCAATTTAATTTATTTCTAAAATGGGGATAAACTTCGAATATTTTAAACTTAAAATTGCCTAAAAGCCATTGAATGAAGAGACAAATGAAATTAACTTAAGGAGAAACTGATCTCAGGAATAGAAAGAATTCCACGTACAACGTGGAAATTTCTCAAGGAGATAAATAAGGAATGAGCAACAAAGTATTGCCTTGCGATATAAAATATTACCACAACATCGAATCTCCGTCATACCTACATATTTATAAGCATTTAAAGAAACTCATTTATATAGGAAAAGGTTGAATACTCACGCCCTGAATTGAATTTGTACATCCGATGAGAAATTCAGCAGGCCAGCAACAGTGGTAGTTGATTCAATCATGGAAAAGAAAGAAAACATAATTAGCATGAACATACATAAAAGATTCAAGCCATGCAAAATGTAGTTGATAATCAAACCTGTACTGAAATAATGTATTATTTAAAATATCTTAATAAGAATTGATAACAACATTTTAAACTATAGGTGGATAGCACTTTTGGGAACACTACCACTTTTGCACTAGGAACAGTAGATTGTACTTTTGGTAGTATTGTCAATGAAGAGCAGTGGCGTACGTATGGTAGGTAAGGTATGGTAGGTAGGGTAGATATCCTGGCTGCCACTTGAACTTTATTAGTGGCAGCGTCTCATCAGTTCGGACCACTATGAGTTTCATTTTGACTAAAACTGACTTTGAGCAAATTAAGAGCGATTCGCATTAGTAAAAGCTAGAAGAGTGCATTCTTAATTTTAATAGTGTCAATTAAGGGACATGATTTGTTAATGAAAGATTATCTAACCTGATAATTTTATTTGATATGAAAAGAAATTAATAGTCTTTAAAAATAGCCCTAAAGTTGAGCAATTACTAATATAAATTACAAAATTTTTTGAACTGCTGATACGGGCGTCAAGTACGCTGAGTAGACTCCTGATGAAGTGTCTGTAACATAGTGTCACAACGTTAAAGAGCTATCCTTAGGCTCATTAACACTTTTGCAGTAAACTTTGAAATATTCAATCACAGCAAATAATATAATTAAATTACAATTTATTAGCGAAACGTTGAAGCAATAAAGAAAATAAAATCTTTTATACAAAGAATTCCGTAAAGATTTTCTGTACGTATAACAGTTAAAGTACTATTATATACAGAGGAATAATTACTGAGCTTTGCGCTTATACCTCTCTATTTTTCGCTCCATTAAATATTGCTCAACAGTAAAAGACATGCTGCTTATGTCCTCCGCCCGCTCATTTAAAATTTGATTTTAAGTAGAAGCAAAAGAAAATCAATCGATTTTAGTATTAATAAGGAATCTATTTTACCTTCCATGCTAAGCTTCGCCAAACCAACCTTAACAGTCAATCATTTAACAAACCAATCTCTAGTCCAAATCTAAAAAAACATTCATAAACGATCATCGAAGAGCAGGAAAGATATCTTGCATTTCAGAAGCAAATATCCTTTCCGTTAAACATTTAACTAACCATAATCTTTAAGCGTTTATCTACAAGGTAAAAAACAAGGGGACTTCCGGAATAGGATAGAGTAACATAAAAAGAAAGAAAGCATTAGAAGTTGTCGAGCTACTGAAAAACTACTATATCCTACAATTTCTGTGGAGTTAATCCTTGGTATCAAAAGCTTGTTTGATAGGATCTGGAAATCTCTCGCTCTGATCCAGATCATCTCTTTCTCACTCTATTACTTCTTCGGAATGGTCCGAGCGCAACCGCGGCTGTTATTAGATCGCCATAAAGATAAAAATGCATTCACGAGGAGCGATCAACAGGTGCCGTGCATCCGGCTCCCTTAGTGAAACAAACGTAGTCTAAAAAACACAGGAAGCGTAGAAAAAAGGTTCCCACGAAAGATGTCAAGCTCGTGTTATTTCGTCAGAAATAGACGAGAAAATTATAATATCTCAATATTTAAATTAACACATTAAGATACTTGTTTGATTAGGCTAGAATGAGAAATGGTAGCGAATGTATCAAACACGATTAGTTACAGTTACAACTACTTCCGTAATATTCCACCAGGGCTGCTACAATAAGAATTACGATGCAGTATTCTCTACTGACTCTAATGGTTATGCTTGAGATAAATTTATTGAAATATAAAGTTCAAAAGTAAAATATGAGTGTTCCAGCCGAGTGAAGAATATCAATGATAAAAGACAGCCATTTATAAGAACGATCAAATTTTATTTCTTCATTACATTTAAATCCAATTAGATACGTGATTACTAAGGTAATTAATTTACATAAAAATTTTATGCACATATTAAGTTAATGAAACAAATAAATTGTAATCTTTCAGTTGAATTCTGAAGAAAAACTGCGAATATCTCACATAAATAGATTAGGATGTAAATTCAGTTTTAATGGTGGAATTAACGTTTCATGAAAAATTCTGAATATGACTTTCGATGAGTTTGGCTGTGAAAGTTCTAATCGTAACAATCAAAATTGATACCGGGGAATGTGAAATAGATCTCTCGAAAAGGAATCAACTCATCTTCTGGTGATTCCTTCCAGAGATAGAGAAAAATTAAACGATTAAAAGTTGATATACTTACAGAAGTCGGATCCTGTAGTTCCATGTGTTCAGAGTGGAGAAAAGTACGGCATCGATGATTCAGGCAGCGGACAGGACGGTGAGACAGGCAGTAGCCAGGAACGGGATCCGCGCGACGTCCGACATAAGGGAACAGGGATTGAAAGGAGGAGAAAGGTATATTAGGGTCGAGGAGAGGGTAGGAATGGGAGTAATGGGCAAGAGGAAGGAAAAAAAAAAAGAAAATTGAGTGAGGTGAATCGAAACAATCAGCTTGAAGAAAGACAAGTCACACCTCCAGATTCTAAAAACGATGGGCGAACTCGGTAGATCTTTCAACCCACACACCAATACACGCACGAACCATTTAGATAACATTTTATCTCAATGCACTCCACGTAACAAACCCATCCGAAGCGACCGTATTTTTTCTGGCTAAGGAACAGACTCACGCATGCAGCAAATTTCTCTCACGAACCTCTTCGCCATCGAAACCAATCTTGTAGGCCATCCATGAGATACGGATAGAAAAAATTACAACACGCAAGGTGAGACCATTATTCGAGTCTACCTTTTCAAGTCCGCTATCACCAATGGAAGAAAACGTCTGTTGAATTAATTTAGCATATCTTGATAAGTGCGCTTGTCTTTCCCCATTAAGCTAGGATGATTACTAAAGGAAACAACTTGGCGCCATTATAAAAACGAAAGGTGATTCCAGTGCTCTAGTAGAAGCATGTTCGGAGAGCAATACTTTAAGTTTCTTAACAACGACATCGACAGTGGGTTGAGGTGAAGAAAGGTAAGTCCTCTCCGTAGATAAGGGGATGAGAAGGGAAGATGGCACGAGGGCGCCATAAAAAATTTCCCGGCCGTCGGCAAGGGAGATTGGGCGGAATTCAGGATTAGCATGTCTCCTGAATATGGAATATGGCTCGGCACAGGTGCATTTTGAAAGATATTTGTTTGCAAAGGCCCGGTCCTTTTTGGGATGTAATTTGGAAGGACGCGGATCCTTTCGGAAATGTACCGAGATGAGTTGTAGTTATGCGTGCTGAACCATAAACGATTCCTCTCCCGAGGCGGATAAGAAAATAGTGCCTTGTAAAGGCATTTGGATAAATGGCAGATCCCATATAAGCGATGAACACGGGATTTAAAAGCTTAACTGCGAGGAAGGGCTGAGTTATTTCGACCGAAACACAATAATAATTACTAGCCCCTGATAAAAACGTTGGTTTTGCATCTGGAAAAGCGTGCAAAGAAAATAAAAGGCTCTCTTGACCATTATAATCGAAATATAAGGCAGAGAAATGATTATAATTAGTCCCTTCGCTTTTAAAGGAATTTTGTAAGAATTTAAATTTATTTGTGGAAGCATGTAAACGTAATTGATGAATAATAATGTATGTATTTTCAGTGAATTTAGTTTCACCTGTCGAACCAACGGAAATATGAGAGGAAGCTTACGTGTGTTTGTCTGGAAAGTTATCAGTGTACTATAAGTCATCATAGCAGCAATTTGGACCTTCAGCTCCTCCATCACATATATAATACGAAGCACTAATTATAGTTATGGCCCACTCAAACAAATGTATTTCGGGATAAAACCATCATATCCGTATACAGAAGGAAAAATTCAAATATTGCTCTTTTAACTGGATGGATAAAATCTTACGTAAAATGAAAAATAGTACTAAATGATAAATACTTATGTATCGAACATGTCAAATAGGGAACTGTTTTAGAAAATCATACAATCATCTAATTAACTACAAACTTCACTTGCACAAAATGAAATAGAGCAGATAAGAGCAATTCTTCCTCTCTTCCTTCCATATCTTACCATTATTTCAAGAATAGTTTGATATTCTGAATATCCAATGAAAAATGATGCACGATTAAGTAAAAGAAGGCCAGTATAAATTGACATCATTACCCACCACTAATAATACAACGTGCTACTTCACCTTCATCTAAGTAGCCACCATCATGTAAAGCAATAGTTTATTTACGTCATAAAATTAAAGATACACGCATTAAATCTCTTCCAGAAGCTAGCATTATCCGAAGAACACTGGATCATAGTTTGAGGTACATCTCTTTCACAGGCAAATCGTTTGCGCGCCTCTTTACTCCTCACTTGGCCGATAATCTCACAATGAGTCGATTTCGCTTTGGAAGGAAAGCAGCGGAAAAAAAGCCCTTGCGATCAGCCGACTGTGCAGAGTGGAGAGCTATAAAATTCCGTCGTGGTGGTTGCATCTGTGCAATTAGCTCGCTCGGACCAGAACCTGTTTATTCATTCGTTACTAGGAAATAATGGGATCCGAGGATGGAGATGGTATGGAAAGAGCTCGAAAGGAATGGCGATGGAGGGAGATAATTCACAGACTACATTCTCATGAACAAATTTTACCAAGGAATAATTTGCGGTGAATCTGTGCGACTGGATGAAATCGCGGGTTACAAGAAAAATAAATAAATATGACCATGGATGGCTTTTTTCCTTTGGTAATGTTATTTCTTTCTGATTTTTGAAGCCTCTCAGTAGAGATTAAAGAGATAAGTATGATACAAACACTAAAAGAGGCCTTTCAAACTCCCAGTACAAAAGAACCCCTTCTTGAAGAGAGATTTCCGATAGAATAAAATGTCATCAAAGATCCTATGAAACTACCGGTAGCATGTGTATCTGTAGAGAAACACGAAACAAAATTGAACGCCTTTAGAGTTTGATCTCCTTATTTATTTGAGATTTAAGCTCCACTTTAATGTAAGCTTTAAAAAATAACGATGAAAGTGAGCTATTCTTTTAGTGTTTTTCGTAAAAAACTGTATCGCAGTTAAAGTTCAGTATAGTTTCACGTCTAAAGCAATAAGTCTACTATCTTCGAAGGTCTAAAAAATATATATCAAAAATACATTTATAATTTCCTAACTGTGCTCCCGGATGGCAATTGGCTGCGCATTGGCCTTACTGTTCGCGGCCCCGAGTTCGGTCCCCGGGCGGGGGCATATGTGCCAAATGACCTTAGTTGTCGAAGAACATTTAAAAATACTAATTTCCTAATTCCTAGACTTGAGCTGGAAAATTTGTAGAAAAAGGAGGCCGTGGAAAAATGGTCTACCTTATAAGACTCGCTGACGCTACTCAACCTACCAGTCATCTCAGATAGTATCCTAAAACGCATCCTTGTATCCTAAAATATTTTAAATGATAGAGCACATTAACAAATCATTAACTTGTCTCTAGATCGGTGAGGATGGAATGGACCAGATGCTGAGAACGCAGTAAATATTCTCACGTAGCGAAGAGAAAAAACCAGCATGGAACGGCTTGTCTTCATAGACCTATGCAGGCCACAAAACGACCCAAAGAGGTAACAACCGAGTTTAATGGGAAGGAAGTGGGAGAAATTAAAGAGAAGGAGGAGGAAAAGACGGCCGACGGTGAGAAAACTTGAGTGAAGAGTTCACCATCGAGGGGTAATTGGGCTAAATATGATATTACCCATACCGCGTCATTTTCATCGGCAATCCCAGAGAACTAAAGTTAGCTATACTGAGGAGGGAGGAGTACAGGTGAAAAAACAGCGATAGTGCCTTGAGGATGAGTTCCAGGATGATCGCTGGTTTTATTCACGTGGGAATAGTATCGGGATAACCACTATGGGTGTTGCCAATTGTGCGGGTGGGGAATGCAGAAGGGTGCATCCTGGAGGCGATTGGTGAGGATAAAAAAATGATGGGAAGCGAGTATTCGTGGGAAAGACGCAATTCGCGACATGCTTCCGTCGGATGGCAATGGTTTGGAACGCGGTCATGAAGTGGATCGACCCGAAGATGCTCACTCCATCAACAGCCCCAAACTCGCCATGATACTGGAAGTTGCTGGTCAGTGACGTTAGCTGTTGCGGAGATGATAAATTCTTCAGTTTTTCAAAATACCAAAATATCCAAAACTCGCTTAAAACGATTTTCAGGGGAAAAAGGGGAAATAGTAACTGAAGCGGAAAGGCGTTATAACCGGGATACATCATATTTTTGAAAAATAGTCTGCTTTTCGCACAAAGAGACTATATTAGTTTTTTTTTTTCAATTTCATCCTCTTCCACTCCACAATGAAGCACCTTTCATCAGAGAGACAATCAGGGAATAATAAGGAATTATTTTAACAGTAGTGGTGACAGGCTATCACATCTCTCCAAAATTACGCTCAAGAGCCCTCAAAACACAGCATTCCCTTTATGATTTATTCTGTGTGTTTTACAAATTTCGGTGTATTTACAATGGAGACGAAAGGTAACGCCGCCAAGCGAATTTTTAATCCAATGTTCTGTTTTGATCGTGAGACAAAAGTGATAATGAATAACTCACTCTATTTCAGAATTCGTATCAGCTCCGACAAGGACATGGAGATTGCTCTGCTTGACGATGTCTTGATTTCATTCTCACAAAATCAACCATTCCAAAGTAGAAATTTGAAAGGTACCATTACAGAGATAAGGCGAAGCGTGAAAGGACGACGCTGATGATGTAAAATAGAATTTGGTTGATAGAATGAGGCGAACGATTGGCTAAAGTAGGTTGCAGTTCTTTAGGGAACGGGAAAAATCTGCATCTTAAGAGGTAGTTTTATCATACGTTTCTTGAGAAAGGAGCCAGGAGAAAATATCGTATTCAGCGAGATGACGGCTTTAGTTGAACTTCTTAAACTGGTTTTACTGTATTTAGTCTCATTCAAAGAATTCGTGCAGATATTCAGCTTAGAATAATGTAATACTATATGATTCCTGGAAAATTCAAAGCATAAAGAATAAATTGAGTTCCATATCAAGATACATCCTGAAACGGACTTTAATAGGAAGACCGATGCAATGGGTTCATGGTATTGCGGATCTGAATCTTAGCTCACGATTTTGAAATCTTCTAAACCACATGGGTGATTTTATAAACAGTCTTCCATAAACAATTTTGTGAGATGGATAAACCATATATCGCGTCCTATAGAAAATCTTTTGAAGGATATTTTTCGAATATTGAGATTTTAGATAAATAATGCGATATAAATATTAATTATTGTATTCTATTTCTACCTCTATTAGAGATCTGTAAATATTATTACGCTATTTATTAGCCGGACAGAGTTTAGAATTCGCAAATAAAAAAAGCCAGACAACCAAAAGGAATATTATGCGGCAGAAGGAAGGTGGTTGCTCCACGCCGGTTGTTAAAACATTTAACTGCCTTAGTCTCAATTCGGTTTCCCATTTACTAAAATAATACTAAATATAGTTAATGCTAAATAAATGTTAAATTTTAAATAATCAAATTTAATTACCGTATACAAAGAATATCGGGTCTTTCAGTTATTTTTAGACTGAATTTCGGACACCGAGATTTATGTGGAAACTATTTTTTCAAGGACGAATTTTAATATTTAATCTAGGTGGAAATTTCAATGAGCATTAGTAACACGGAAAATATGACGAAATAAAGTAATGGATGGAAAAATGCGTTAATATACATTACTGAGAGGACGTACTGTTGCAAAGGTAACACCTACAATAATAACATCAATGTACGGCGATGTATTACAGTTCACCTGTAGCTGTGTAGCTAAAAATTTTGTTTTTTTCCTGCCAACTCTGGAATTGTTGACGGAAAAGTGTGTCTTCACTTTGGCTGCTAGAAAGTTTAAGATACGTTATATTTGGTTGTACATACATATGTTCAGACACACATAAACCTCTAGGGTCGATTTTTATTATAAGTGCGTGAAATTTTCTCTATGGCTATAAGTGAAGGGTTCAACTTTTTATTGATAAGTTGCGTATATATTATAGTATATGATTACTTAATATTTTTCACATCCTCCCATAACTATCATTAATTTTTCATAATTTAATTTTTCTTGCTCTATTTACAATTTATTTTGGATGTGCTTATATTTGCTAAGATGAAAATCGATAAGGAGACATAATGCTGAAGAAAATTACTAGAGGAGAGGGCATGAAAATAATGCACCAACCAAATCATTCTCGCCATAACCGTAAACCATAACATTAAACCCATAACCATAAATAAAATATGCTTCATGGGAAGCTGATCCATAGGGTGCGATGCATACATCGTACGTAAGTACGGATACTGCTATCAAAGAATTCCAAAAGTAACTGTTTCAGCAACATTAACCTGCCACTCGATTTGCTACTGTTAAGTAAGATATCCCTGTAATGCCACTGCATTCAATGTTAGGGACTTTGGTTTAATTCAAATTAATATAAATATCGAATTATTATCATTAATACGTCAAAACGGATTATGGTAAACATTTTAATAATAAATGCAGGTACCGAAAATGATCGGAACCCCTTAAATAAGTAAATGCTACAAGAGGAAGGGAAAAACAATGGCCCATTGGATACAAGACTCTGTTAACTCTCGAACCCAAAGAACTAATTTACTTTGCGAAATATAAGTTAAAAAGAGGGTAGAATCATTAAAAATATATTTTAAAATTTTAGATTTATTTATACTTCGTATATCCAAATGAAAACAAGAGAAAAAAGGTACGGTAAGCGAGTTAATCCATCATGAATGTAATTTCCAAAATGAAAAACCCCTCGAAAGAAAAACCATCCTTCAGCGGGATAAAAATTTCTTCATAAGAAGCAAGAAAGTGCCGCGGCTCCTTTACGCCTTCTACCGTCCGCTTCCCCGGAAGAAGAGACTTCAATTAACCTAATACCTATTCGCATAAGTCTGGGTTCCGCGGAGCCACAAACGATATCGGGCCATATTCATGGGAGAGTCAGGGCGGCGTCGAGGGAAGAACATTACGAAAGTTCATTAGCGGTCAGATGAAACGGCCTGCGCGGAAGATCGGTCGCGATTACTCTAATAATGTTCCATTGGAAGTATTCGATGCGAGCGCTGGAAGAAGCTGAGGGTCGAAAAAAATCACGGTCGTTAAAATACTTCGGTAAGCGAAGGATGCAAGAAAATCGAACGCGGCGATTCGTTTATTTGTCAAAATAAAAGCCATCGCATCGCTTCTCTCGCGGAATGCGGAAACGGGCGCTATTGAATCAAAGGACGAGAGTTTTAAGATGGTCAGCGGCGGTGAATTAGTGACTCCATAGAGAGGGAAGTAAGGAGTAAAAGGGGACCGCGAGCGAAAGAGAAAAAATCGACGGATTACAAAAGAATGGCGATGAATAATGGATAAAGACGTACTTCGAGCGAAAGCGAGAGGGTAAACGGAAGAGAAAAAAGGGTGAGATATAGGCGATGCAAATTGCGGACGACACTGGCAGAATTTAAACGACTCTCCCACGCCAGAAGAAACGCCTCAAAGACAAGAGAGCAAGAAACCGAGGAAGGAAAAAATACTAGCGATCTCGGAAAAGCATCCATCCGGAAAACTGCGACTAGGGGAAGGAAGGAAAAAATCACGCAGATAGAAGAGGATCTTATTGAAGTCTCATAACCCTGCTATCATCATTCGCGGCCTTTTCAGCAGGAAGACCTCGCTCGCTTTCCCACAGTTTACTCTTCCTCGAGAGAGACGCTCACGAAACCGCACGCCAATACACTTCAATTAGTGTCGACGACCAAGGAGTCGTTCAACTCCCTTGAGGAGATTTTTTCTACTCCCCTCTGCACCCCTCTCTCTCCCTATTTAACCCTCCGCTTCTGAAGTTTAAGGAGAGCTCTGTTGAGGTAGGAGCACTAATTTGTAGGCCACGAGGACTTAAAGGAAGCCGTCCGTGTCAATTACGCCGAACAACAGAGAAGGAAATAAATTCTCTCTCGGCTTAAAGAGCCTCATTAAGATCGAAAAGGAAAATTTGGCGAAAAAACAAAGCAGAGAGCCAGATTTAAAAATTAAACTTTTATCGAGACAGCAAATTGATTGTGACTACATTTGGGAAGCTGAATTACACAATATATTAAAAACTCGAAGTTAGAATAACTATAACAATTTACATATAATCAACGAAATATTTCCATAAATACTATTGGCTAACTGAACTATTATTAACAATTTTGGAAACTGAAAAATGAAAATATATATCAGGGTGAAATCAAAATACATGCAGAACCCTCTCATACAAACATTACAAATCAAGGGAGTGAACCTTCGGGATGAATCGAGTGGTATAGCAGATGTAGTATTATGACCTAAAAGTATTGATATATTTAGTATTTTGATAATAAAATACGCTTTCTTTATTGAAAGTTTCTGAATGCTTAAAATGATGCACTGTACTCAGTAAGGTCAAAGATTAAAATGTTAGTGATTTCAGGAGTGAAAACTATCATTCGTCAATATTTCAAGAATTAGAAAATTTTCCTGAAATCAAATTACAAATATGCAAGATTTCGATGGGGAACATGATAAAAATGAGTATCTCGACACCAGAATCTATCAATAAACTGGAGTATACGAGTCAGAATAAGCTGAATTTATCTCGTAAAATTTAAAGCACAACAAAGCGACTCATAAAATACAATAATTTCTTAGCAGGTATGAGCGATTGTATAGTGCTTTCCGTGTATCTCAGATGTAAACAAGCATAAACTCAGATACATTTACAAGCGGAGCGGCGCGAAACCCATTTGGCAGGCAAAGTGAGGTCAAAAGCACATAAAGAAGCGTTTCGAATCTTATCTACGGATTCTCTGAATGCTCCGGTACATGCCACCTACGCTCGCATAATGGGAATTCATATTTCCTACTTCATGCTTGGGTTTTTGCGGAGGAATATGCGAATCCTGAGCGACATCACCGCAGGCCACCCAGATGGCGCGAAGAGCAGCGTGAAAGAATGTCGTAAGGGGCCTCCGAGGGAGAGGGCGTAGAAGAGATAAGTATAGAATTGAGTGGGAGAAGGGAATGGAGAAATGACCATACAGGTAATATATTAGAAGCGCGATGGCCCGTAAAGAGTCACTCGATGCTCGCGGGCGGGGTCCGAACTCACCTCTAAATTTGAATCATAGGTAATGAAATCTCGGGATATCGTAAAAATGTCGAACATTCTTCCTTTGTGCGTTGAGGCTAGCGTTGGAAGAATCAATAGGAAGAGGAAGGGAACATGCTCTTTCGACATGGACTTAGGGAGTAGTAGAGGAAGAGAAGGAATAGAAAGAAGAACGGACAATGGAATACTAAAATATAGATATCCAGGACCAATTCCAACGCGTAAAGAAAGACGAGGTTTCCAAGAAAGGCGAGGTTTCACCCATTCGGTGTATCTGCAGCAAACATCTTTTAGTGACTAAACCATCATTCATAACTTCAACTCGCGATAAAGTAACTGAAACAATTAGAAGACCAAAAAAAGGAGCCGGTATACGAAATTTAACGAAAATCGGAAGGGAATTGTTTTTAAAAAAATGAAAAATTAGACAATGGACATACGTGATATTATTAGAAGGAATAGGACCGCAGAATATGCTACAAAAGAGGGATGCTTACAGAGAATACTGATTAAATGATGGAGCACCGAGAGTGCATTACAGAAAAATTTCATAATGTAATAAAAACATATCAAAATGGAATCAAAATTCTCAGTTGAAGAGAACTATTCCCGAAAAGACAGTGTTGCTTCCATCTTCGAAAGACCCGGATCTCGATGGAGGGCCACCCAGCCAGCGGTCTGCGAATCTTTCGCTCTCCACTCATCCTCCACCTCTACTTCCCGAGCTACAAATTGGTTGCCCAAAGGGTTAACTGGGAAGGAGAAAAACGGCAAAAATAATGCGAGAGATGGGAGGCGGGGGAGCAGTTTGTGGATGGAGAGATAGGAAGACTCCACCATTGGCCTCCCACTTTGCGCGAGCGTTTTAATCCCATCATTCTCATCCTACAACGTCCACGGTTAACGGAAAGGGCAGACCTTCGGATTAAGTTTTCCCCTTTTCATAATAGAATACGCGCAGCGAGGAACATGTTTACGATACTCCTTAAATTATATTTACAACACACTAATGAGGATCTTTACGGGCGAACTAGGACTTAACTTTTATTTATACATAAATTAGAAATTCCAAGAAACGGTGGGATACCACCTTTACGACTGCAGAAATAGATCTTTATTTTTATATAAATTAGGCATTCCCAGGAAAGGGAATGATAGGATCTTTACGTCTACGCTATAGCGCCCGTATAATGGAGACTGATGGTATAAAATTCCAAGATTTTTACGATAGCAGATGATATCTTCTCACGGAGTTTACAAGCACCATAAATATACCGTAGGATCTGAACACTGTATTGGTTAATCTTCGTAATAGAGCTAATCCTAATAAATTCGATTATAATAAAGTTTTGATTGATTTTGATGAGAGAATCCAGCGCAGTCATAATTTTCGACGAAGTAGCGAACTGCAGTGTTAAATATTGTTTTTCAACATTTTACACTACTCTTGAGTAACGTTTTGTCTTACACATAGATGCAGGAGTTATCACTAATTCCTGATATTTTAAATGAAAATATGTAGGAAATACGGATTCTTGAATTAGTAATTTTTTTAAAAGTGCTTCGACAGCTAAGGTCATTTCACAGATAAGAGCCCCCACCGGAAATCGAACCAGGGGCAGCTTTCGCCGAAGACAAACACGTTAGGGCAACTTGGCTATCCGAGAGCCGACAAGGATGAAAGGATGGAAACTTCGAAATATAAGATATTTGGCCATTTTTGAACATTGGACGGCATTACTATGCACTTATAATTTATATGCAGGAGATATTTTGTGCAGGTTTTCATTGCCATCAAGCAAATACTTCATGAAATTTATTTGAGCTGACGATCATGAAGATCGTTTCATTATCGTGATCATTAGTCCTTGGAAGGCCCATTTACTCAATTTTTCATATCCTACACTAACTTCTGGGATTTCATGTAGAAACGGTCACGCATTCATCGAAGAAGCAGTGTGAATAATCACAAGGTAAGCAAAAATTTGCCTAGTTGCATCTTCGAGCATTGTCCGACAACGTAATCAGGAGTGATACACAGTTCTGTACAACAAAGATGTTTAAGGACACGCATTTTCAGGAAAATATCTTATTCCGATCTTCTTTGCATAAGTTCATGCTCCAAATTTTCCTAAGCCAACAGTTCCTCCTTTCCCACATTCACCGATCTTCTGCAGACATTCTAACACGCGCTCCAAACCCACTGCCCCCCTCGCGACAGACACACAAAAAGGGTGGGTCGTCAGTAGCCAAAGAGGACACTCGAGGTTTTATTACCCACGCCGCTTCACCTCCCGCTTTCTTACTCGCTTCATTATTTATGGGAATGGTGGGGGAGAGAGAGGAAAAGAATTGGAGGAACACGAGGGGGATTTTGGTACTAAAGAACTGAAGGTAACCGCCTATATCACTGCCAACCATCCCCATTCGAATAAAACGGCAAGTTGGAACAGACGCAGCTTCTGAGAAGCGGCGCGATGGGATGATCCCTCCAGCGTCTCCAAACTCTCTTCTCCATTTTGACACAATTCATCCCGCCCACTGAGTGTACAAGGGACGCATAATAGAGACATTTTTTCCGTTCTCACGGACGGAGGCAAAGAAGTTTCCGGTTTAATGATAACTGCTCCTTCTCCCGAAAACGAGCAGTATTTTACCCTTTGATGCAATTTGAGGGAGAAGGAGAGAAAAAACGCCCACGTATGAGTTGGGTGCTTAAGAAAATGTATTTGTAGTGGACGAGCTAATGCGTCCCAAAAGTTGCGGCAGCAAGATACTGGCGTGAGAGAATGCGTGTGCATGACAAAAAGGGAAGCTGGAAGAGGTTTAGGCAGAGAATAAATGGAACCGGTGGCTAACGCAAGAGGAGCGCTGAAGGATGAGAGGTTAACCGCATTATATCTGCTACCTGTTTGAGGGAAATCAGTAAACACAGTAGCATGTAAACAAGGATGATTATGATGAAAAGCCTACCTTGTAAATAAGTGAAAGTAAATTAAGGGACTTCTAAGAAAAATTATAAAAAGAGCACTAAACGAACAAAATATTTAGCTTGCAAATACCTAACTTTGTTCAGCAGCATTCTCATCATTATAAATTTTTGGTATACTTGAGAAATGGATTCAAGATATCTATTTAAACTTTGAAGGGCCCTAGGCGTAAAGGTTAGACTGAGGCCCCGAACATAAATTTCGATTGTTTCATAAAATATTTAAAAATACATGCCATAGAAAACTCAGTCGCTTCACTACGACAAGATTAAACATATATTAAATTATGAGTAGTATTTCCATAAATTGTCAATTTTATGTATATACATTATGTGATATTTTCTATAAACATGCTATGGAGACTTACTCTACACAAAATATTTTCCTGATGTGAAAAACAAATACCAGTGAACACGTCGTACCTCCAAAAATTCGAAAAAATATATTGAATTATTGAAAAACCATAAACAGTCTTATCGTGGACCCCAAATAGATAAGGCCCACAGCTTGCACTTATTGTGCCTATTTATAAATCCACCCTTGTTATTAGAGAGTGTCTTAAAATTCTTAAGGATTTTATTCCAGGGTATTTTTTTAGATAAGCTGAAAAAATAACAAACATAATTCAATACTTTTACTGGTAACCATTCATTCAGTAATATTGCAATGCCTATTTTTTCCGCAAAGTAGTTTGGAGTATATTCTGAAAATACAGTTATTTCTCTTTTCAATTCTATCGTACAACGGCAGATGTAGTGGCCGGCACATCGATAAACCGGTATCATAATGTTTTCATTCAGAAAAGAGCGCTGAAAATGTAATGAATGTACGAGGATGCGCGAAAAGGGGTAAAATGTTAACTTCCCTGAGAGAGAAATTTCTTGTGGCAGCCGATAATCAATCGACAAGTCTATTAGCACAGAGACAGCGGATTGATATGAGATGTTCATTCATGGGGAAAGCCGTCCTGAACAAAAAACATCCTCTCTTTGCTGGGAAACTACAAGACCACGCTGTCTCGTTAATCAATCGAATGATGAGAAATAAGAGGTAAAAGAGGAGATTCTAATGTTCACGGATCGATAAACTCAAAGAATTCAATGATCAAACTAAATTACATAATTTGAAACATGATTGACTATTTCCCATTATAATACGTATGCGGATGTACTTCGATTGGAATTACTCAACTCTGAAAAAGAAAACAACTTAATCTGAGACATAAGGAACTAATGTGAATGCAAAAATTGCATGCTTCTCGAGATATTGAAGATATTTTTCAATAAAAAGCAAATCTTTGTTGCTCGAAAACAGTTATTTGGAGAAGTTTGATCGGATGCAATCTTCAAGATTAGGATTATCAAAAGTGTAATATAATCGGTCTGACTATTCTAAAACTATTTTACTTCACAAAGAAGTTTGAGACAAAAACATAGACGTATTACGTCTTATTTCGGCCGATACTTGCAACTTACTATTTCACGGATATTCTAGATAAGAGAATCATGAAATATCTTTGTGATCTGAATCGCATTACATCCATCCTCGCTTCTAAATTGCGGCTTCGAAACAGAACAGATACTTTCTTTCCAGCACGCAGCCCTCTTTCACGATCTTCCGCGTAACAGCGGTATGTTTAAAAGCAGTTCTTTCCGAAGCGAGGAAATCTGCTCCACATCACACAGGTTGGGAGTACAATCCATCTGGAAACCACCCAGCATTTAAGCCAAACTTGCGTTACGGGTCCGCTGATGAGTTTGGGCGATTTGACCTCAAAGAACGTTTTATTAAATGAGAAAATAGGATTTGTGGATCGGAGCGGAGGTAACACAGCTAAATATAAGGGAGCCAAGCAGTTTTCAGCGCTGGGCTACCGCCCTCTGCTGCGAGATCGTGATACCATTACATCGGCGAAAGCAGGTGATTTCAACGTCCGATAAACGCGATACCTTTCTTCCTACCCTCACGCCTCGCTTTCATTCTCCCAGCGTAAAGAGCTCCCTCATTTCCTACCACTTTTGAAACAATCTTTTATAATGCCATCATTAGGAGCATTTCGAAAACACTCTTTTTTGCAGGGTTATACTCGGCTGAATCTTTGTTGCCGGTAATTCAAGGAGACATTCTGCTACCCATTCCCCCTTCACTATTCTATCCTTAAAACATTGGAATAGATTAATGAACTTACTTAAAACCGAGATTTGATTAGATCAGCTTTAAACGTCTATAAAACCTGTTTTCCAGTGATTACAATTCCTAATTTCTATATAATTAAATTAAACGACATGAAAAATAAAGCTCGAAAGTACAAAACCAATAGACCACAACAGAAAGAGAAGTAAGAGTGAATCACAAATAAGAATAGATAAGGTGAGACAAACTGACCTTAGTAAGAGTGCATTCTAACATGAATTGTTAAGGTATTTACTAAACATAATTACATGATACTTAAACTGGAACAAGATTGCAATCTACAACATGAACTAATTACGAAGGATAATTGTTTCTAAGGCAAATGATATTGGAAATTAAAAATATAAGAGGTCCTTATAAAAGCAGTGCTTTTACAAACACTCCAGATTTATGATAAATAGAGGGAAGAGCGGAATAACAATAACTGTAATATGAATACGAGAAATATAAGGCATAATAGTTCAAAGTGTATTCAAATTAAAATAATCTGACTCCCCTTAAAATTACAGAGAAAAATAACGGAATATTGTATAAAATATATTAAAACACTTATTTTGGACAAGAAAAATAATATTCCTCTCCCATAGGGGAATTTATAACATGTAATTACAAAGAAAATAAAAAGGAAACTGCGATTGCATCACACCATTCTCCCTGTTTCAGAATAATATAATAATGTTCGGTTATAGATTCAGCAAGTTAATTTGGTACTCAACTTGTCCAGAAATAAAAATCGCAATCCAAGCCAAGAATAAAACATGTTCGGAGATGATATCCGCTAGCGATTAAGATAAGAATCATTTATTTCGAAACCGTTCTCCGAAGTTCAGAAAGAATATCGCTCGTTTCCCTGGTTTGTTTCACATAGTTGCGTTCCTTTTCCGCTTTCCCAGTGTCCCCTCTCCATCGTCCGCCTTTTTATCTGCTCGACAGCGCTGCAAAGACGGTCACCTGCAGGACGAGCCGAACACTTCACCTGACTGGGAAACGGGCAGATTGGACGAACACGCAGCCTTCTGCGAGACATCCCCGTCCGCACCTCCGCCACAATAAATTAGAAAAAACTCTTTTCTCTCCCTCTCTTTATTCGCAAGCGGACGGAAAGAAGTATCGGATGAATTCAAGTCTCCGCACACGCGCCTTCTCTCGCTTTATTTCGACTGCTACTCTTCTTAATACCCGACGAGGGACCGTAACGGCGGAGCGGTGTAACTTTTCTCGCATCCCCTTGTTCCGTGTCTGGCACGCGGAAACGTAAGAGTACTGAATTGGAAGGAGAGGCTTTCGCTCGGGATTCTTTTGTGGTGTCCATAAGATAAGGAGTGGTGTGGAACAGCTGAAGGAGAGGAAATAAATATAGTTTGGGAACGATGTCACATGGAGGGATCCAGATGCGAGTGGGGCGTGAAAATGGTCCGGACTATAGAGTAGAGCGGAACAAGGAAGCAAAATGAACTAAAAAAGTTGACTAGGAAGAAAGAACGCGGAATATTAACCTGAAAAAATATAGATTTTCGAGAAGGACAAAGATTGAAGAAGTCAAACCACGGGGGGCTGGCGAAGGGTAGGGAAATGAATGGAAGAAACGTGACAGACTGAAATCTTTTTATCCTTATCACCTGTTATTCTCGGAATGGACATTCTACCGCCAAAGCAAAAAAGCGCCGCCGCGTAGAAACACATTCCCAACAGTGTCTGAACTGGTTTCTTCCTAATAAACAAGACAAGAGGAAACAATATAGTGGGATAGGTGAGCGGGGAGCAGAAAGAGGATATGGGAAAGACGAGGAAGTGGAGTGGGAGCGAGCATTATCGAGTGTGTGGAATTAGGGAAGGAGGAAAACGTTGGTGTCCATAAAGGGTTGTTTGAGCCAAGTGGAGGAGATCAGATTCGAGAGATAGCGGCGTAATATCCCGTGTTGTAAGCTGCGATGTTCAATTATCTGGAAGACCTCCAGAATAAAACTAATAATTACAAAACATGAAGATGGATCGGTGGAATGGCGGGAACGGAAAAAGGGGAGAAATCGAAGAGCAGGTGTGAGTGAAAAAGGAAGGAGAAGGGATGGACACAGTGGCTGCGTGACCGGGTTCATGCTCACACTACACTCCGCGGGAGTCCGTATTCGGACGAGCGGGTTGACAGCCCCAGGGTTTGGATGGTCCCTGGAGCATCCTCGACATACGTCCTCTTCCTTATCCTCAAAAGAAAACCTCACCAAGAACACGCGCCAACTACATAAAGGCGGTTATTTTCACGCCTCAGAAACATGCATCAACGAATGCCGTAAAAAGGCGAGTCCACGAACGTGAAGCAAAGTATCCTTTGTGAGGTAACAAGGTGCGAAGTGATCAACTTTTATTCATGGGAAGAAAATGTGCGTGAAGCTAGTTATATTACTATAGGGCCCTATTCATTTTTAAATGGAGCTCCATTAAGCATGAAAGTACTCATAAAAAGGGAAGTGATTTCCTTTCCACCTCAACACCTCATACGAAAGCAATATTTAATACCTTAACAACTAGAATAAAATAAAAACATGCAAATCAGGTAAATCTATAAATAATTTGACCGCAATTGAGATATTACGTTCTGAAATATAAACAATTATAATACGAAGCCATTAAGAAAAATTAAACTGAAGAATTCTTTTATTAGAGGCCAAGAATCGCAAAATTGTTCTAGGAAAAAAGGTAGGGAATTAAAACAAATGTGTAAGTAAAATTATACATATATTCGAGAATAAAAATAACAATAGATATTTGGTCGAAATTTATTTTATTCAAATTTGTACATGTAAAAGACAGGAATCTTAATTTCAGTAAAATCGCTCAGCAACAGCTTATGAAAAAATACAAGAGAAATATGGTAATATGTAATCTTATTTTTGCGTATATTTTGTGCTACTTTAAATGAATTATCTCTCATGCATTTCTAAGAACTACTGTATTAGGGCTTTTCTTCATGGAAATAACTTCGGTCTCAATGAACAAACAAAATAATATGAAAGAGTTCTTTGATAGGTCCCTCGAGGCACACATCCCTTTGCGGTAGCTACTGTTTGGATCGAGTGGGAAAGAATGACTACATATGTTTTATTCATAATACACCGGAAAAGGAGCAAATTTTCATGATTTCGACGAGTAATGGCCGAAAGCTAAAATGCCAGAAGTGAATGCAGGTGAACGGGAAGAAATGGGGTGAAATATTACCATAAATACCCCAGGGAAAGGGAATCGGTATGCTAATACGCGAAAAGATTTTACACTATTCGGCGTAATTGTCTCTCGACCATTTTTCTGATCTCGATTTTATTCAGATCGAATTTTAAGAGGCGTATCCTTCCGAGACGGTTTTCATGAAAGGAATTTTTCTGACTACTTCAAAAATAAAACGATAAAGGATAAAAAAGGATAACGGATTACCCGACATCATGTTTAACAAGCATATATTACGATCAGAAAGACGAGTAACGTAGGATAACCCAATATCAAAAGACATAGGGTGATAAACAGGTCTCCTGAAGAGAGCTTTTATGCAACCAAAATAAATATAAATATCAATATTTCAGATCAAGTTCTTTCTTAAAGCTCAACTTCCTGTAAAACAGCATCCTATCCTTGTAAACACAAAATATATATCTATAATAGCAAACATTCTGGTGTTCCAATCCCAAAGAATTTCAGAATTTTATTTTGCCTACTTATAGCTGTATATATAGTTTCATAAATTAGTAAAAACTCTGTTCTAAATAATGTCGAGGTTATTCTTACTTTTTTATTGAACGTACTCTCTTTCATTCTAGAAAGTTTTCAGCCTCTATTCCCTTGTAAGGTAGGTTTCATCAAACAGAAAATTCCCACAAACAAAACAAAAATTGTTTTGTTTGTGGGAAAATTTGTATTGTTTTGTGGGGAATTATCATTATTATTGGGTTGTATTGGTATTTTTAACTTATTATATTTTTAGGATGTTTGTTTAACTTAGTATGTAGTTGCCACCAGACTATATGTCTAACTGTAACTGTTTAATTAATAATAATAATAATAATAAGATATATAATAAATGATCAGAAAATTGTGATTATAGAGACCAATGCGTGAATCAAATTTCAGTACATTATTTAAGGCTGAAATTCAAAATATGCTCTAACACTAACATTTTCACACTTGCTTACATACATGTACATGACACAACAATCCTGATTTCTACCAGGGGTAGTTTTAAAATATCTTTGTCTCTTACATAATAATAATGAGATTTAAAATTCACAAGTGATACGAACTCATTTCTCGCAAATTATAACAAAATAAAAGGTTTAAAGTACTTTCCATACGTTTCTCACGATAGAAATTCAGGTTCACCGCTTTCCGTCATAAGGGAATACTCAACAAGCAATAACTCGTAACTCGAGAGAAATCGTTGAAATATGCTATAGTCCTCTATCGAGAGGAAAAACTTGTCAAACACGTGAGATTCAATAAAAATTTAAAAAAGTAAGATACATTCTTGAAGTATCAGCGCAAAAATGAAAATCATAAAATATTTAACTCAAAGTAAATTTATATAAATTCAAAATTACTTATGGATAGAAAAATGAAAATGATGAAGATGATTTTCTCAGAGAAAATCTCAATTTTGAGATATCCTAGAGTAAAGACCTTTGCTAAAAGAGGATTTATGCATCAATGAAAACGTAGGAGAGCCTCCTTTCCCATGTACTTGGTACAGCTGTCAGTTAAAGAAGCCGGAAAGGAGATAAACAGGAAAGGCAGCATCAATTACTACTCGCAACAATGCCAAATCTACTCTACCTTGAAAAGTACAGGCTTGTACAATTACGGCACTTTGAAAGTGTGAGAGGTCAGAGGGGCAATTGTTTCCATTTCAACTGAGTGGACTACTAGGCGAAAAAGCAAGGAAAGAAAGAATTGGCGAATAGGTCAGGGGTCATGAAGTGAGAAGGCTTGCTTTATTCTATTTCCTATCTTGGCACACTCCTTACCGCTGAGAGTTCATTGAGAACCTTAGAGTGTCGAAGAATACCACCGACAAGAAGACATGAGGTGCCAAGGCTATATTTATAACTCATTTATGAAAGCTGTCGTAAATTCCTACCAATGAAAGGGGATCTAATATAATAGAAGAGACATCTGAGATCGTATGAAAAACTAAGTGAATATGAAAGCATTTTAGAAAAAATGTAATTTCTACTTTAAACCAAAGTATCCTGATTCCTTAATCATCGAATATCGTATCTAATAGATATGGAATCTATTAATCTAAACTATTATCTCACTATCCATGTACTATCATGAGCAATTACCGATGACAAAATTTAGATAGAATAGAAGTCAGAATTTTACAAGATAACGCTCATAATAACTACCTCAAAGTATACGCACAAACAATGGAACAAATTATTAAAAATGTTATAGAGAAGATAAGTATCGTTTTAGGGGAACTCACACCATTTCCGACTTGTTTCGCCACACCCTCCCTATTTCTTCTCATCGTAAGAACCATCCCTGCCTCTCAATTAGTAGAGCCAATCGTACAAACTAATCTCAACGCAAACAAACCTCAGGGCTGGCGATCATAATTTATTTATCGGCCGAGTCGGGCACCTATCCGCGCGTTCAAATCTCTCTTCGAAGACCGGTGGGCTTCCATCGGTGGCGGTTTTTTAACAAGCCGACGAGACAACGGTAGCGAGGATGCTGAGGAAGATTAGGAGGATGCAGAGGCTGAGAGTGGAAGGAGCATCTGAGTGGAGAGGTAGGACGTGAGCGTGAAGGATGAGGTGGCGATGTATGGAAGACGGGGAGAACGAGGATGATGAGGTGGAGAGGCGGGTTAAACGCAAGCCTCGGAGGTGACAGCATCAGAAATGGAATCTACCATCGACTTTGCCGCTCACCAACTAACTTCTCCGCCCTTCCAAAAGCCCACCTCCTTTATTATATGCACGTCTTACACGGCGGCCCCACACAGAAGCGCCACGGATGACGTAAATTATGAGCGCGACGGAAGAACAATGACCGCTTGAAGGAATCGTTCAAGAGGGGGCGGGCCATCCTCCGGCGCTGTTGTCCACCCACGAGCCAACGAAAGGAAGATGAAATGAGGGGGTGGGTTTTAACAGATAGGCTACCGGCTAACGAGAGGGGCGTAACCTGGGTGGGATCACATTCCCTAGAGTCACTCAAATCGATATGGATGAAGGCGGGGGAGGAAGGGATGCCTATTCCCCATTACAAAGGTTGGATGAGGGAACGAGTGAAATTTCGATTATAAAAACATGGTTGATTTTTAGCAACCTATAATCATGTTTTAAATCCTCCAAAAATTTCTCTGCATTTGTTTCTACACCAGATTGGCTGCGATATTTATTCCTCTTCACTTCTCAAACGACTTTCAATAATTTTCTTTCTATTTATTGGAAATCTTATCTTTACTAATACAAAAACAATGGATTCGCCCATAATGTTTCTAATCAATTAACTTGGTCTATAATAATGCATGAAGGCAATGAAATGAAACGATAACAAATTTTTAAAATAGATAAAAATATAATTAGAAATGTCTGCAGAAAAATATATTAGAGGTCAAATCTACGCTATAGAGCCTATTAAAAATGTATCATTCGTTAAATAATATATGTGATTATTACATAAAATATCAATCGATCACGAAGAATGATAAAGGGGGATTTATTTTTAAAAATAACAAACATGATTAATGAATAAGTTATACCGGTAAAAGTTGCAAAAACAAACGGGTCATTATTTTTCCATCTGCCTTAATTTAAAAGAAAAAGAAATGTAAACGAACATACTTAGAGAAGACATCGAATAACTGTTACCAAAAATTTCTGTCCTAAACTAACGACGCAACTTTCCAGACAACTCATTGCATGATTTTAGACAACGCTCGTGAAAAAGTTAGAGGAGATTGAGGAAAAAGCGAATAAATGGGGAGGGAGAGAATAAAGGATTGAAAAAAAAACTGAATACTTTTACTGAGTGGGATGAATAAAATAAGAAGAAATGGCCGAAACAGAGAAATAACAAATATCTTATGCGAGACAAGGACATTAGGTAAGTTGTTAAAAGTGATCCATGAGAAACCCAGAGCGTCGTATTATTAAATGCCAGCAAAGTTACAGTCCTCTTAAATCAGTCACAGACAAAGACCATTTTCCGGCATCGTCAGCGAGAAAATTCTTAGAGGAGTAAAACAATCCGACCGGATAGAAAGTACGGAAACTTGAACGTCACGACCTTAAAAAATTCGCTTTGCTAAGGAAAAATTCATCCCATCCTTGCATCTCCCTTCATCTGATCAACTTCATCCCTTACGAGTCAAACTCGCCAGCCCTTATTTACTCTTCCCCATCGCCACCCTTTACCCTTGGACAGATCTAAGAGAACAGGACGCAAATTTCAACCGGAGAAGCGAAATGTCGAGAGATAGGCCGAAGGGGAGGGAAGACAAACCATGTTTCCGTGAAAGAGCAGAGAAATTCAGAAGTATCAAAGGACGGGAGAGAAGGGAGTACGAAATACAAGGGAAGAAGGAATTGAAAGAGCGAGATTTACCGAGAGAAAAGAGAGATATTTCTGATGGAAAAACAAGAGGAAATGCCGAAAAATAAACAGAAATAATGCGAGGGAGAGGGAAAACGAAATGAATGGATTAAAAGAGCGAAGTGATTCGTGGGCAGAGTTGTATGAGCAAGGGACAGGAAGCTCATCGAGGAAGAAAGGAAGAGGGTGGCAGAAGTGTATGACAAGGGGAAAGAAAATATGAATAACAGCTGTGGGTATCGAAGAAGAGTGAAGGTGGGGTCGGGCACGATGGAGAATAAGAGCGGTTTAAAAAGGTTCGGCGGATAGGGAGTGCGGTGTATAAAGAGAGATTTTTAATTTTTCTCTCTTTCAACGTCTCTCGAGGGGTAGATGAAGAAGGCAAGAGAGAAACGCCAGGGATAAAAGGGGCGATTTTGTGAAGAGGATCACTTCGGGTAAGCTGGCGAGGGTTTTATGCGAGTGGCTTTGCTTCGCCGAGATAAAAAATGAAAGGAAAGCGGGAACGAAATGAAACTCGGAGAAAAAGTTTTATTTCCGGAAAGGGTGTAGTTGAACGAGTTTTAATTTCCCTTTTATAAGCCTCGAACAAGCTGTGTACCAAAGGAAAAATTTAGGTTGGTGGGAATGCGGCGGAGGAAAGGGTGTAAGAGGCGGGGGCGGATGCAAAGAAGTGGGAGGAAGTAATATGGCTAATATTGTTCTCTGAAAACCACGTCTAAAACTCCAAGGCTGAAAATTTACGTTGAACGTTTTCTACCGCCCCTTCTTTGTGACGGATGTTCGTAAACTCTAACGAGGCAAGATTTCTTGAGCCGGAAATATTCATCATCGCCAAGGACTGAGACAATTCACGGTATTACAGAATGCTAAGTGTATGGAAAAATGCTCACATTGCGGAGGATACAAAAGACTTACTCAACAAAAACCTCGAAATTAAACTTTTAAAAAGAATTTTTCAATTGCTTATGTAATAAAATAATGGAAATAGATGGTTTGGTTTATTATTTTAGGATAATCTCTATTTCATCTCTCCCGTCGTGGTTTTTTCGGTTCCAGAAGTAAAATGCACTTTAACGGCATACATACCAAAGAGATCTGATTGTGACGACAGATAAAATCTTAATCTTACATATGATTATCACTTTATTAAATAAATAACATGTATAATATATCCTATTTATTTAATAAAGTGATATTAAGTACCCCGTAAGTTGATTTATCTAGAGATTATACTTAATATCGAGTATCGAGTCAAACGAACGCTAATATTGGTCATCGAAATTTTTTTTTATCAACTTGGGAAAATTTATATCACACAAATAACCCTCATTTCATGGTACAACACGAGTGAAATGACTGGAATAAATTTTACCAACGTTTAAAAACAAAATATCTCCACTGTGAAGTAGATGGGAAGGAAAATTGGTAGTTGACCTGCCCACCAGTCCAACAACATTTCAGCAGAGGAAGCGCAGAGGTGAGATGAACGGCCCATCGAAGGATTAAAACGGGAAATGGAAGCGGTTTTCGGAGGAGAAAACAGTGGTAAGGAAGAAGAAGATGGATAGAAAAGTAAATTTTGATGGAGGCGTGGGGAAGAAATCCATGGAAATCAGCTGCCAAGCAGCCCTTTGTTATTAACGCAACAATAACGCCCCTTTTAAAACGAACACAGCCACCGGATGAACTTTTGACCCTTACCAATTCTTTTTCTCCGCACGCCACCTATCTAAGGAGGCGAACCCCATTGAGAAAAGACGATCATCTCCCGCATCGCTTAACGAATTCCCCTAAAGGGAACCACACGCTAGAGCCGTGAAAGATATTAAACTTAGCAAGCACGCAATGTGGTTATTTTTTCCTTCCCTTTCCAATTCTAGGAAGAAATGTCTATCACACAAATTATAAACCACGATGTTACGCTACTGATGTAAAACGTGGTCAGAATTTTGAAAAAGACACCCAATCTGTAATGATTTACACGCATGTTGAACAACCTCTCGACAACAGAAACGAGTTAACCAACTGAACAGCTAAAAACTGTAATATAATATTCAAACACACATATGACTCATGCTTAACCCGATTACACGTGTAATTAATCTATTTAATTGAATTTAAAGTTAAATAAAGGAGTTCGAATTGACTTGAGTTCAAGAAAGAATACAGGTGAAGTAGAGGAGTAGTAATATCATAATAGTTCATAGCTTTCAGGATAATTTTCCAAGAATCACTCCTGCATCACTCATCACACATCACAGTGAAAAATTATCATAGATTATTATTTCCTCTAAATTTATAAACAAAAAGGCGCATGAGTTTTAATAACTTAACTTGGAAATGACAATATAAAATTATTAATTATTCTAATAAAATTATTCGAGTGCAAGAATTATGGAGTCTTGTGAATGCAGCGCTTGCGAAAGATCAGGCGAAAGGGATCTTTACTTTTCACCATGGTTTCTATTACGCTACCAATGTAATTCAACCTCACTACTGATGCTAATCTTTTTCAGCTTAGAGCCTTGTGTTCGAGTTATGCGGGATGGTCAACTCGAAGGGCGTATCGTTGTCTTAATTAAATTTCAGCATTCCTGGTTTCGTGAGAGAGGAGTTTAATTAAACCAATGAGCCTTTGGGTGCCAGTAATGGGGGATTTGACGCTGAGAAACGGCGTAAAGAAAATGAAAGCTGCTGAATGAAAGGCTAAATAAGTAAAATATAGTATCAAAGGTACGGTAGCAGTCTCATTCATAATTTTTCCACATTTATTGAATATTATGAAGCCAAGCAGAGTTTAAGATCGAGATAGCTATAAATAAGAAGCATACTGAAACAAAAAAAGACGAAGAGTTTAAATTAAAGGACTAAAAGAATGATTATTCATTAATCTAGTGAAGAAACACCTGAATGAATTAAACAAGAGAATTAGAATACATGTTAATTTCCTTTCGAGAAACAGCCACCAAATGGACTAGCAGCTGCATAAGAAGACATTGCGTTCTTAAAACACATCGCTCAAAATAATTCCTCCTCAGCGAATAGGAAATTCCAAAAAAGAAAACTGGGAAAGATACAATGAAAGCGGCGTATAAAAAAGCGCAGGACTCGAGAGTGCATAGAAATTGTAGCGCCGAAACCGCAAGCATAAAGAATTTTTGCATGCATAATTAAGAAACTCCCGACCGACAAGAATCGTGACTTTTGCATCCATTAATGTGGGAAGAAATGGAAAAAAAGTTCAACTGGATTATAAAATGAAATATTCTCAAGGTCTCGGAAAAGACCCATCTCGGCGACTGCATTAGCGCTTTGAAAAATAGGCAACATCCGTTTCGTTCGCATAAAAAGAGCGCCGTGCGAAACGACACCAAATCGCAGGAAATCGTCTTTTACGCCCTAGACACAGAGGTATCAACTCTTCCTATTTCACCTCTTCTCTCAGCCAAGGGGAAAATAAATGGGAAAAAAGAAATTCTTCAAGCGGCTATCGATTCAGACTCATTAGCATGGCAACCAAGGTCTCCGCCTAATTGCGAAGAGGCGGCCTGTGATGCTTCCTCAGAAGCTGCGGCCGAAGTTGATTTGAAGCGGGTGCAGGAAGAGAAGAGGTCAAGGAATATTCGAGAGGGGTCAATTGGTTAACTTACTGAGGAAGAAATATGCTTGAAACCTGCTAACGAGACGAGATGCCTACGCTTTCCACCCGGAAAAATTAAAATGGAGGCGGAAGTTTTTGTTCTTCAAACGCAAAGAAATTTCGCAGGAGAAGATTTAAACACTAGTTTGGCTTTGTATTTTTCTAAATTTGCTTAATTTTTATGTACAGCTACCACATAGAATACTGGAAAATAATCGGTATGTCTTTTCATAAATAATAAGGGAAGATAACGAACATAAATAACGGTGACAATAACGATGTATGCTTTTAAGATTATATCCTTGTGAGGCTCAGTCGTAATTTAGTTCTTAATTCAGTAAATCAATTCAATCAATGGAATTAGTTTCCTGATAGAAATATACAGCTGAATTATTTTCCCCCTGAGTTATGAGTACAAAACAAGGTAAGGTACAACATTGACATCTGTTAGATGGAGATGAAGGCAACATGTACGAACCATGTCGCAAATGGAAGTCCAAAACAAAATCGAATACACATATTACGGAAGAGGTAAGAACAGTTTATTTAAAATATCTTTACTCAAACTGTTAAAAAGAAGTCAATCATAAGAAAAGCTAAACGATAAATTGAAAATTTTAGTTCCCTTGAAATGTTTTTGCTTATATACTTTATGCTATTTATATGCCTCTAGGGATTTTAATAAACTTATTTTGCATGATTCGGAATGTGTCCTAGAGGAAAACTGTAAAATAAAAAAATAGGAGCGACACTAATAACCCGCAAACGAGGAATAAATAATATATATAGCAAATATCAAGCCGTTCCAAGAATAAAATATAGTAAAAATATAAATAAAACAATTTTTATTTGAAGTTTCTGAGGATACACTTAACCACAAAACTCTTCACTATACGATGACGTACGGAAATATCTTTCTAGATGATATGACTCATGTTTACGAATACTTAGAATGCAAATGATACACATTATAAGAGGTAAGAACATTTTGTTTAAGTATCCATTCCTAAATAAATAATACCACAAAGCTTGCTTTATAGAGAGGTAATGATTGAGAGCTTTGCAGGTCTCCCATTACAAACACATCTCAATAATGCCTGATTCTAAAACTGGCATGATTTCTTCCCGTGAAAGAAACACCGGTAGCCTTGTGATATGGATGATGAGGAAAGGGAAGAAAGGAAGAAGAGATGTTGCAGAGGATGAGAAGAGGAAGGAGAGCCATTCATGAGACGGGGATTAATGTTGGAGCAGCAATCACGAGGTAATAAATAAAAAGGTGAAAGGAAATACCCGCAGCGGATGGCGTAGAGTGGACGGTCACTTGTTTTGTGGAAGATGAAGAGGAAAATGGAAAGGAGAATGGGAATAGAGAAAGGATGGTCAAGTGGTGGGAGAGTCTAGATAAAGAGTTTGATGAATCTTAGAAATGCTGAAGAGGAGTATTTATGGATACCCAGCTTGGCAATGACTATAATGGAAGTCTTCCCAAAATTCCTTTCCACAAAAACAAGCTATGGAATACAGAATATTACAAATGGAGATATAAAAGATAAGAGAGAAAAATGTAGCTTCAGTGCTAAAAAAGACCGATAAAAGTTTCCGAGATTAATAAACGAACGTTATTGTCATGTTATTGTCGTATGAACCCATTAAGATAGACCTAATGAAGATTATTCACACCGTTTTTTAATGTTTTAGTGGCATGTCGGCTATGTTACAGCGATGTTAATTTGGTATAGTAAATTACGTAACATTTATCAGATCGTAGAGATGATCGATTCACTTTAACAATCAAAATCATTTGCAAGAATATCCTACCGACCAAAAAACATCGTTTTAAAATTATATCGATAGTTCTTCGCACAAACTCGAAAATTAACACTTCCGAATCGTTAACAGGTCGAAAAAATGAGATATAATATTTTCAACAAAGATTGCAAACTAAAATGAAGAGCTTGTAGTATGAAAAGAGCAACAGGAAAGAATAAAAAAAGAATTACAAGCACCAAAGATGACCGATAAACGACGGGAAGAGCGATTCCGAGAAAAATAAGGTTTCAAAACAACGGATGGAGAAGAACACAATGAGACAATAAATTTCACTCCTTTTACGTAAAATGCACGAAAACGACTGATGCGATCATCTAAGGCAACAAAACTTTCCACGCCGAGGCACCGAAATAACTTAAAGAGAGCCAATTAAGGAAAAAATACGAGACGAAACAAAATATCTGACGTCGCAAAACCGTGATGAATTTCCTTAAGCGCGCTGATTCGCGAGAGATTAAGAAAAAAGACGGAACAGCGATAAAAACCACGATAAACCCTCCGAGGAAAATCACTCCTTACAGAATAGACTCGGCCAAGAAAAGGAAAGGAGAAAACCGACAAAGAGTATGAATAAAAGAGAGGGAGAAAATTAACCAAAGAGGGGGAGGAGAAGGGACTGATAGGCAGAAGAAACGGTACCCCCGAGGCAAGAGAGCTTATAACGATGGAAATGACAATGCGCAGCAGAGGATGGGGATTGAGTGGGAGGAGAAAAACGCTGGGTTAAGAGGCTACCGAATTACGAAGGACTTGAGTGTGCTCGCTTCACCTCGGAAAATGACCGCGGGGGATGAAACTGGATAGAGGGAGGAAAGGGTGTGGGAGGCGGAGGGTATGAGGAATACAGATAGTTGGGGTTAAAAACGATGTACGTATGGAAGTAGGCCGAGAAACTAGAAAAGAACAGAGTGCTAATCATTGTTTCCTCGGGCGGGACACGCACATCAAAAGAATAGTCATGATATAAAAACCCCACCCTTCCCTTTCATTAGCACACCGCCCTAGAGGCGGTAGTTTGTTAGGTATCTCTCTAACGACGGACGAAAAATAACACGTTGCGCCATAGAAAGCTTGTATGAGCACGCAAGCGGATTTGCATATGGCTCAGCCACCACGAATAACACAAGATAATGCGTCCTTAAGGCGAGAAAAAATTAACTTTACGTCGCTACCATTCCTTAAAACATCGGGTAAGGAATGGTACGGAAGTCATGTTTCGTTGAAAGGGGACTGGAGATGAAATTTGCTTCTACTTGTTATCGGGAAATAGCTAATGAGAGTACATGATTTAAACTACAACGTATACTTTTGACTTTAATCAATCAAGACATATGACCTGTAATTGTACACGTAACGAATCTATAATCGATGCTAATACTTGATTAATACCTCGGTTACCATAACTCTTACTTATGAGTCTAAAGAACTACATTTGAATAGTAAAATACATCTCTCCTGAAAGATAAAATATTCTACAGTCACCTTAAATTCATTAAAAACTTATTTATGAAAGGACAATATTAAATAAAATATGACGCATACAAAATGAATGACACTTTCCTAGTCTACTGTGAAAGAACTAAAGAAAAAAAGGAATCAAATGTTCAAAGAATAAAAGTAATAAAATTATTCGTCTGGGAATAAATTTCTACTGATTAATTTTATATCTAATACATAATATCATAGCACAAGGAAAGCGCACAGTTGAGTTATTTGTAAGTATAGGAGAAAACGAACTATGAGGATATAAATCAGAAGATACGATCAATTAAGTATAAGCTTTTCCCCGACTGAATTTCAACAATATATTTTCCAACCCCTTCCCAAAAGAAATTTTTTCCGGAAACGTTAACGGTCAACCTAATCTTTATCATAACTACGAAAACTCTTGTCTCAGTTCTATGCGCATAACGAGAGTAAAATGCTTGGCGTAAATGTATTCGATCTTCCCTGACACCGGCAGCAAAGCGGGGCCACTCCCCGATCCACCCACTCTCTGAAAAATAGTCCCTTTGGTTCCGTCCCCAGGCGTATCGGAAGGGAGCCTAATCAAAACCAATCTTACCCACTTCTTCATCGACTTTCTGCTTCCTATCTGCGTCCGAACCCAAGACCATTACTCATTCCCTCCACTCCCACATACCTCTCGGACCGTGATCATTTCCATCCGGGCATTCCTTACCTCGAACGGCGCCCCAACGAAAAAATAAAGAAGCCACTCAACAAATAACTCTCGTAACAAAAAAATATTCCCTCCTTCAACCCTTTCGAAAATAAGTTCACTACGGCGAACTCGACGGGTAAGCGCCGAGGTAATTTCTCTTTCTACTTACGAACGTCCGGATGCAGCCCCGAGACGATGATTCAGAATGAAAGTAATAGCAAGAAGGAATCTTATGGTTAAGAGATTAATTTTTCGTTCCGATAGTTCCGATTTGAAACAACAATGAACCATCGGGCCAAATTCAGATATGGAAGGTTGTTTTTTTAACGTGCACTCTCATGCGTTGAAGGCATCCGTTGGAACTCAGGAGTCCTCCGATGAATCTCGAAGAAGATTGGAGGTGAGATAAATATTTTTGTACACTAGCGGAATATAGACCTCAAATTGATGGGTGCAACCGATGGTACCCAAAGTGTGTTTTTGCGCACGCAGATCTGAGATAGAGGATCTCCACGGTGATTTTTTATTCACCCGAAATTTATCATCTCCTTGACGACAAAATCAATCACCTCCACTATCGAGATATTCATCCACAAAGATGCCTTATCTTTGAACCAAAGAGGATGAAGGCAGTTATCAGCGCGGTGTGTTTTTGATCCGTCCACACCGGCGCTGAAAATGATAATTTTTTCCATAGCTTCCAGTTTTCCATATCCATCGGGATAGCAGCGCATCAATGGAAGATAACACGGTTATCATTAAAAACGCCCATCGCAAACGTTGTGGGATGAAGAGATAAGGATTTTTTTGCAGTCAAAAAAACGCTCAGGATTTTTTCTGACACGAAAGGAGGAGAGAGATAGAATATGATAGCAATCTGAAAAGTCGGAAAGGCCACCCAGAGTAAATGTAAGCAGGCAGTCCCTTATGCAAACAAAGCTGGATAATCCGTGTGGCAGAGAGGACAAGGATGGCAAAGAGAGATGGAGAGAGGTAAGAAGATAAGGCGATGAAGATGAGACGGGAAAAGGGGCGGACGGAAAGAAAGGAAGATCGCCGTAGCTGAAGTTGTCTTCTTCACAAAGAGAGTGACAAATAAAGAACTAAATACTTACCTGAATGCAGAACACGGAACTAATAGGACGACGGAGTCAAAGTATCATAGAGAAATGAACATTTTCTCAATTAATGAGGATTTTACTGATAATCACACTAGCGACGAACAAAAGGACTCGATAAACTATCATTTAAACAAGGAAAATTGAGAAAAAGCAAGTTAAAGCAGTACTCTAGTCGTCACTTAAACATAGTTATTTACGGTTTTACCATAAGTCGCTCTCTCTCTTCAGTGATTTTTACGTTCATTTTTTTTCATCATTCACCGCACTTTACCAGAAAGTAGGATATAAAAGAACTATATGTCAACGCACTCTAAATAGTTAGAACTTAACACGTTTAAAATAATAGAAAACATAAATTAATTACAAAAATGTGCAAAGTATCTTTCGACGGAATGAAATGAAAATTATATACGGAACATTCGAACATTATCGAAAATTTCATCGGTTCAGAACTGACGTGCTAGATGATATGTTAATTCCAGAAAACAGCGATTGCGATCACCGAGTGGTATCGACAAAATATTACAAAAATTGATTTCTCAAACGGATGTTTACTTCTAATCGTTATTTCCGCAGAGCAAGAGGGAAGATAATAGAATACATAACATACTAATGTTGCTATGTATCCTCCGCGATACGTCACAGGCGGCTTGCGGGGTATAAATCGAAACAATTTCGAGTACAATGTTAAAGAATCGTATTTTTAAAACTGAATTACGAATCAGAGAGTAATGAGTAACAAGAAAGCATTCGGCAAACAAATAGCATGGATAGATGAGGGACGAATTAAGTCTTTGTAAGACATGGATAATCATTAGCAAAGATCTGAATTCTAGGGAAAATAAAACAAATTATCAGACTGCGAAAAAGATAAAGAATACATAGGGAACGAAGGAAAAGTTATTTTCTTACAGAATCGTACGAATGAATTTGAGAATGAGGTATGGTAGACAATGTAGATTATTTCCGAAATCCTAAAAACTCAACAGTATCCATTCTCGAAATCAAAGGAAGGCAAGGTGTTTTACAATGAGAGAAAATCAAGGCGGTGAATTAGTTCTCCCTCAGAAAGAAAACGCAGCATAAGGACAAGAGAGTACTCGTTAGGACATTCTTAGCGTCGCATTACGGTTAAAGGAGGAAGTAAAGGGGAGAAAAACGAAGATTTTTGCAGAGGGAAAGGGGAGGGAAGAAAGGGAGAGAGAGAAAAAGAGGCAGAGAGCGCGGCATTGTCCCGAGGAAAAACATGTTCATTATTTTAAGCTAATTGGTGGAGTCTTAGGGATGTCGGGAAGGCGAAGTCGTCGGGGGCGTGGGAGGACTGGTGGGGAGAGCAGAACAGGCTACGAAAAGAACGATGAGGTAATGAGAATAGGATAATAGCATTCCAAAAGGGAATGTTAAATTTATGCAGCCTAGGAGTGCGCCGCTTGTAAATACGGCCGCGGAGGAAAGTCTTGTTTCGTCACACTGCGTGATGCCTGCGGTATTTTCCATGGCTTTCAGCAATCATAAATTACCACAACGGACACTGCTATCACTTGAGTAAACATTAATGCAGTAGGTCTTTGCATTAAATCACTTACTCCTGATATAAGTCCGGAATGTACTTATTTGTGGAAACAGGTCTGATAAGCAATATTAACATTTTCCTTTCAATACTACGCTAATAGAAGTAAAAATGGAAGTTCATAAATGAAAGAGTGAAGATGACCCAAGAAAGGTGTTTTTCGGAAAAACCACAATATTGTTTTTTGAATATTTATTGCGTATCACCCTTTATTCCTGTGCATTGAAATTTGACTATAAATAAACTATGATGATAGAAAACCTTCCATTTTCGCTCTACGCCCACACATTTATGAGGCAGGAAAAGAAATGTAATAGATTAACAAAGAATTATACGCCTAAATCCTCAGACATATAACAAAATAACTTATAAGAGAAGTCTTAATTGCTTGTTATAAACTCAAGAATTGAATGGTGGAAATAAGCCTATAATCAACGTAGTAACAAACAGAATAAACGAACGGATGGAAACAAAATAAAATTATCTATTCAGCCTAAATAATATCCCCAGCTAGTTGAAAATTTAATATGATTTAAGGAATGAATCTATTGTCTAAAACGAGAAAGAACGATAGCAAAACAGATGACTTGTTGTAGTTACTCGTCTCATTTTGAATGTAGACAATGAGTTTGAATAGACAAATGAAAACAGAGAACTCGTACTTAAACCGCGGGAGTAAAACCAACAGGAATGATATTTTATAATATGTATTACGATAAAGTATTAATAAAATTACTACTTCTTATTCAAAAGGGAGTCTTGTTACTTCTATAACACTAACTTCTACTTACACATTCTTATTCCTGCTCAGCTGTTCACTAACTATTAATTACAACAAAATAGTCAGGGTTAAATTCATTCTCTAACCTTTCCTGTAACCTCTTTCAGAGAAAAAACTTCTGGTAGAAAACATTGGGTTTGAAATAATCAGTGGGAGTACGTATGGCGGATTTAATGGGCGGTAAAATATAATGCATTACGGTCCTCCCTCCATCTGTGCGCTGGGTTTGGGATCCTGAGGAGATTTAAGAGCGTTTTAATTTAGTGTGGGCGGCTGTCGCTGAAGCTGAGTGAAACTAAGTGAGATGTTTTAAATTTATGGTTTAAGAACCGTCCGTAAAAATATTGTTTTCCCACCAGTTTATTATACAGTAGGAATGAAACTTTCATGGAGAATAAAATATAAAGCTAGATTTTCCAAAATAACAATAATATAAAAATTACGATTTCCGGTAGCAGTGAAATATGTATTCAGCTGGATTTACTAAAATCGTAAATGTATAACTTGGAAATTGGGAACTGTGAAAATTCGCTCTCAGTATTCTCAGAGTATTAAGTATCAAAGATCAATGTTTGGATACTCAATAACAAAGATTATGACTTCAGACGTAGGCTGAATAAATACGTTCAACAACATTTGAATTAATATATACGCTTTCTACGCAGACTCATTCTTAACTAGATTTCAAAAATGAAAGAGCAAAAATGTAAGGAAGAGCGCTATCTGAAATTGGTTAATAGGCTAGAATAATTATAAGGGGTAATATAGGAAGGGTCAACTGAACTCGTTCAGTTTTTTGATATCAGACTGTATGTATGTATGCACATGAGAGATTTGAAAATTTTTTTAACAATTCTTGGAATTATTAGTTTCATCCCTGGTAATTCACGCATTTCTACTTGAAAAGATTTATAAGGGTTTTGTTTACAGAGCTGTTTTCACCACTAAAAGTACAGAAGTATATTCCGTTAGCAAAGAACGTAAAACGATCTTTTCAATACATATTCGACAGGACAATTCTCATTGAATAGTCTTCAAAATGAGTATCTACAGAAAACACCTACCACTTCACATAAATCTAAACATAAATATGAGCTATATGTTCAAGGCTGAACAGGTAAAGAATTTCACAAAAAAATGACAAAACGGGTTAACTATGGGAGTAAACAAAAACCGCCAAGCCCTTCCAAAACGCCAAACTCCGACCCGAAAACCACGCTCCAGTAGTCACAACGATTTAAATCATTCAATGGCAAACAGTTCAACTGGGGAATTAAAAGTCGCTAATCGCAGTTCGCGGCGATTCCAAACACATCGCGCACGCGCCGAGTAAAAGCGGAGGCTTAGGTGCCCACGCCTCGCTCGCACTTCCAACCTTAAACTTCCTTAGCATAATTGATGTCCTTTCCTCCTTCAAAAAAGTACGCCCACCTTTTGCTCACTTTTAAAACCTTGCTAAGCCTGCCTTCGAGCCTCCGTTCACTTCTTCCTCAAACAACCTCGCCTCCCTCCACCAAGAAAAAATATCTCTCCCACCCCACCTCACCACTCCCTAACTTGCCCAAAATCTCTGCACCACCGCCTCTCTGGGGGCTCTAATCCCTCCTCCCTAAACTTGCGTGACACTACATAGTCCATCACGAGAAATAACGAGCCCTGATTCAGGCTGCGGAGAATGAGACGCTGGGAGGGAGCGGAGGCCCGTGTCTAGGACTCCCTCTATCTCCCTCTTACAAAACACAAACTAAAACTTGAACCCCTTCTACTCCTTTTTCCTCCCACACTTACGCCTTCAAACTAAAATCCGCCTCCAGATTACCCTCGAACGTTCTACCCCATACCAGGATTCAAAAACTCTGCTCACGAGACGCTGAAGGGAAAACTTGCGTTTCTCCTCGTTCTCATCCCTTTCTGCTTCCACGTTATCCCACGGACTCTTTACGCTGTCATCCGGGATCCTCCGACAGATTTGTCCCTTCCTTCCTCGCCAAATTATTGTCTCCCTAAAAGACTTTATCGTTAGCCGTTAAACCGATCTCCGATGTCTCACGTTTCACGGCCCTTTTCTATCTTTCTCCTCTTCTTCTACCTATCTTCTGGAGTGTGTATTTCTTCCATTCGCACCCAAAACTCTTTCCTTTTTCCGCACAAGGACAAAAAAACGTTAGCCACTGTCCTCAGAAGAAAAAGAGGGGACGGGAATGTGAGAGGGTTTTTTTCGCGGTATTCATCGAAGTTAAGTTGGGAAGGAAACCATGAATATTGTCGAGACGAAGATGACAGCTGGCTAAATCCCTACGAATTCGGATTTGAGTCGGTTAGTCCCTAATGGCGCCTTAAATCATTTTTATTTTGACGGGATTTCATAAATTATTCGCGAGGAGTTCAACGATAACGTGCAAAATGAGAACGGAAAGATGATATAATTAAATAGACGACGAAATTTTTAAGGAATGAAATATTGGTTAACTTGATACTCCTAATAATCAAGCCAGAAATATATCTCAGAAACTCATAAAATAATCCCTTGAAAATCCTTTTCGTCATCTGAGGTTCCATCGCGTCTTAATTATTCAAAATAACCCTTCTTCTTCAAACTATTTTCGCCAAAAGAATCTTGCCTTCTTATTTTTTACTCTAAGATGTGAAGAGTTGCTTCATAAAAATTGCAAAGGTATGACTGTAAAAATATAAAACTGAAAGTTATAGCGTATGTAACTGAAAAATTCATACCTGCTATAACGTAGAGGAGAGAAAGCAAAAATACCGTTTTTGCACCGTCTATTACGTTAAAAGGAATTCCTCATTAAACGCAGATGCTTGAAATTGAAATACTATTTGAAGTTATGAATAAAGACGAAACAGGTATAAAAATGAATGCAATAATTTTAAGGTGTAAATAAAGGTAACATGAGATTATGTGTCTTAAGCAGTAAAGTGAGTAGTAGCACTAAGACGAGTTCTGGACATTGCTGCGTACGTAAAATAGGAGCCCATCACACAAGTTGATCCCAATTCCCGCGAGGTAGAGGACAAATCATTTGGTGCATGGATTGAGAAAGTTGAATTACTTAACTTGAACCGCATAAAGATGAGCGAGGAGTAAGATTACGAACAATATTGGCAACTTATTCAACTTATACCTTTTAGAAGTTAGGGAACAATTTTAAGTATACTAATAGGCCGATTTAAGCCGAAAATCAAGATTAAAAATCCAAACCAAAAACTTACTTGCGAAGAATTTTTCGATCTAAGGAAGCAAAAAGCAATCATTATTGAATTTTTTATCTTAGATTATGGATGAAAACATGAGTATTTACGTTTTTATGAGAAAATATAGGACATTGGAGGGATACAAATGAAAACGCGCCGAGTTGTGAGAACACAGTACCTCAGTAAAATTACCATTCCGTGAAAAAATTAGTCGTCCAGAGATCCTAAACTTAGAAATGCAGATGTAAAGGAGAAGGAGCGGCAAAAGGAGTTAAACCAAAAATATACCAGATCGCGACAACGACAAGAGAGAGAGAAAGAGAAATGGCCGGAGGTTTGGCAAAGATCGAAATACGATGGGTTATAGAGGGAGGGGAGGAGATCGGAAGGGGGAGGGGAAAGTGGATTTTACAAGAAGAAAAGACGAATGGCCAGGAAATGGCACCGAGACGCTCTGTGAACAAAATAAAATATACGTTCGCAAAAAGAACGAGATCTCTCGGTCCCGTTGAAGAGGAAAGAAATGAGAGGAGGATAACGAAAAAAGGTAAAGGGATTAACATGCCGATAAGGAGAGCTGATAGGAAACAGCGAGAAAGGAGGCTACATAAATAAACAGAAGCATAAAAATAATTATGAACGTAGATACGACCCGATGGAGAGCATAAATCATGTCGAGTTGGGAGGGAAAAATACAATCGTAAATAAAAATAAAACGAGCGAATATGTAAGTCGAGGGCTGGATAAAAAGCTGGCAAGCTTTAGAGGGGGATTACTAGCGTGTACAGACTGCTAACCACGACAGCTTATCATACGAGAATCGTTCGGTCAATTGAATTATTCAGAATATTAAATATATGTGCGTAAAAGGAGGTTTTAGTTGACGCTATGCAGCGGCTTTAACCTGTCAGAGGGAAAATTATTCTGGATACGCCAAAGCATTTTGGAATGCAAGATTGCAATGTTAACGCAAAAGATTACCATAAATTATCCCAATAAGGATGAATATTCAAAACATAATGAACTGTTATTTCAAGAAAAATATGATTGAATAAATGGTAGTAGTTTACTGGTATTTTTTCACGCCGATATTAATGATAAGGTTAAAGACGAAATATATGAAATACCTAGGAAAACGTCACATCTGAAGAATATGATCTCTATCATACAATTTTAGACGGACCTTGCTTCCTTCGTCATATCATTCCTTCAATTTCAATTTATCTAACTCATCTTTATAGAGAAATTACTTTATTTATACTACAACTATCCTATTGGGTGCCTCCTCTTAGAGGAGCCATCATTCATCTCTTTTCCCGCACATTATACTACAACACGGGTCGAAGAAAATTATTAATACTTGGTTTTCCTTCTACTTTCCATCTTTACTTGGTTTTCCTATGATTTTGTCACGTCCCTAGTGAACCCTCAAATATAATAATACTGCTGGAATTTCATGGTTTGCTAAGAAGCACATTGGATGCACTTAATCATACCACACACAAAATAATTCTATTACGGTATTAGTTCAAACAGAAAAAAGGAAGCATAGATAGGAAATCGAAAGACTACAATCTAGACACCGATTTAATGGTTGCTATCAACTATCTCTATCATGAGGCTTGAATTATTTTATGCGCCCTAAAATAATACTTTAGAATTACGAATTTATACCAAAGTAAACAAAATTCATTAAAACTTCAGCAACCTGCGCAAAAGATATGAGAATATATTTCTACGGAAAATATAATTTCTCGACACTAAAATTATAAGAATTAAAATTCTTCAACACAACCCGAATCTGCAACTTTTACTGATCTTTATCCAACGATTAAAGATTTAGAGCGGAAAGATATTTACACATCCGGCGTTTTAATAACTGCTTCAGAATTTATTAACTCTTTTATCACCGGAAGAGATCACGCTTGTGAAAGATTTCCATTTCCATCAATATCAAATATATTTTTAAAAAATTAGTGGGTAAAGTAATTTCGCATATTCCGAATGATATATTGAGGGAGAGGTTTATTAAAATTCCGCACGATAAGTGTATGAGATGTAAATAGATGAGGGCATTAATAAACACAGAAGTCAATGAGAGATAGAATATCATATTAGTACAGAGAAGTGAGAACAAGTAAAGGCCTGGAAGGAGCAATTCCGGACCTTTGCGTTGAGTGGCGCAAAAGGAAAGACGCATGAAGAACCATCCGATTATTAGAATTGCTCTTGTTACAAGATACAATCACAAAGACGTCTGAGAGATAAAAGCGAAATGTACGGCGGAAGAAAAGCAGAGTTTTTGAAGTGGAATATAACGATAAAGAGCTTTGTGAATGCCTACGCGTAAGCTAAGGTAAGGAAGATAAAAGATGGCAAAGCTAGAAGGGGAATTCGACATTACGAAGTGGTAATGCACAAAGAATTGTCGTATTGAAATATGCCGTTTATGAAATAGGTAGGTTGAAATATTGTGAAGATTATTAAATTACTAATATTTTAAACATTAGGTATCACCAGTTTACCAGAATTAGGAATTGTGAACTACTAATATTTGACGCGTATGGTGTGTACTGAAATGAAAAAAATATAGAATCAAAATCTATATCAATATACAGTACAATACCAGGGGTGGGAAACCTTTTGTTATTTGAATGCCGCATATACGCATGTACATTTGGGAGCATGTTAAATCGTTGAGCTGGAGATACATACCTTCACGTAAGTGGCCGGTTGCTTGCTTTCAACATTTGAAATTATACGACAGAAAATAAATTTTATCCTCCAGTAATCCAAACTAATTTAGTTAATGCTTTCTGGCGATACTTGGTGGAACTTCTCCATAGTAAATTGGAAAGAAACAATCTGTCTGCGTCCACAAATTAGTCCACTATTTTATAATCCGAACTAAAATGTTTTCATTTAATTTCCACTAGAATTAAAACAGAAGATTAATAAAATATATCAATACTCGCACTTAATACAGTAAATTAGGGAAAAACCGCACACAACGCCTGTAAAGGCCCCATGTGGCTTATTGGACGCAGGTTACCTAACGGTCTCTTCACCTCCGTAGCACAATCTATCGATGGGCATATTCGGCCCACTACAACTGTCATTCGGCCGGCAGAGTTACATTATACTCGGGTAAATCATAAGTAATCAAAGGGTAAGGATTTTAAATAAGCATTTATATCACCCATCACGCTTTAATATCCTTCTCTTAATTCAATGCAAAGTATTCAGTCATACATAGTTAAGGAATGACGATGTCGAGATGCTTCCGAACATATTGGGAAGCCCTAGCTTTACACAAAAGGTGGGTAACCTGGGGAATGATTTCAAGGCATATGCAGCCTTTTCCAGCGGCATTAATTAAATTCGGAAAGTTGATGCGGCATTACCTGAATTTTGGGAGGTTCGAATCCTACAAATGAATTTTTTTTCGTGAGTCGATAAAGAGTTGATTGTAAGAGTGGTATCCAACCTGCCCGATAAAGACGACATCATAAAAAATAATATTATTTGTGCCTCTTTATGAAACAAATTCAGAGGTATAAGTAGAACCAAAGGAAGGGCTGAATCTAAGTTTTTATTTGAGGGTTTCATATGCGACGAATGGGAAAAAGTTCCAAGTCCATCTTTTTTCTTCATTTGACATGTGAATCTGGCGAAATAAAGATGCATTATTAGATTTTTGCGTCCAATCACTACAGATTTCCTTTCGGTCTGATCTGCATAGACTTAGAAGCAACGGAAAGCATATCAAAGGATTTTATGAGGAAATAAGCAAGGACATAGTGAATATGAAAAGCCGAAGTGATCCTGCATGAGCTACATTGATTTTACAATAATTCTGATAATTTCTTATAAAGTAATAATCATTATCACAAATATACTTTTAGAAAGATACGGACAAAATTCCAGCCTTATAGAAAAAACGATGAAAATGTTACAGGAGTTATTAAAATTAGTCTAGCATTTTTCCCCTAAAATAGTATTCAAAACAAAATGGTAATTACCAGAAACACGTGAGGACGCCAATATCGGATACGTTACACAGGAGACGAATGTGAATGAGGGATTTGAGGCAGATGGTTGAAGAGGTAACGGATGCTATCTTGACGAATTATGAGGCTCCCGTTTCACCAAGAAAAGGTGAAGACAGGCGGTCCTAGATATGTTTCGAGTTGAAAACGATGAAATAGAAGACGCGATCCCACCCAGGATTACCCAAAGAAGTAGTTCGTTAAAAAGCAAAAATGTAGCGGTAGAAATAAATATATTAATGGGGAAAAGTGAAACCAGGCAATTATTCATCTAAGACTGAAACGGAGGAACGGATGAATCCAACGACACAAATCAAGGAGGACGAAATGGACGATTTCAAACGGAGAAAAGTTGGAATTGCAAGGGAGAAAGACGAATTGATTTACATTAAATAACTGAGGAGAATTCTTTCTCAAATTTTAAAGATGATTGTGTACAACAAATCATATGAGGGAAAAAATCATAACACATGGGGTGTGACAAAAATTACAATGTTAAGTAGTATTAAAAACACGTAATTTGGTCGTTGGTAACTTTGGTTACTTTATTATTTATTAATAAACAATCGCATACTTACTTCAATCAAGAACAATATAGGTCTGATCTCGGGAAAGCGCTCTACTCAGAAGTTACTCTACTGCTATGCTTATTTGAAAGACTATATAAGTAAAACAAGAAATTTATAAAATTTAAGACTTCCGTTTTTAGAATATCATAGATAGTGAGTGAAAAGCGATGTAGCAGGATGTCCTAAATATTTTTTAATGGTAAAAATACATGACTGAAAATACACTTCAGAAAAGTCGGACAATATTATATCTATATGATTTAAATGTCCGATATACTCTTATGAAAATGGAGGATGAAATGACAGATTAGAAAGTTAAGTATTGAAATGATGTTGTGACTTTATGAATGACCTACTGAAATGCAGATAAATTGCTTTAGGGGATACTTTTCCTTACTTAACCAGTGTAACAGAAACTAAAAAGACATTAAATCAAAGAGTTAAGGATCCTTTAAATGCCAAAGTGTAAATCGCGGTTCGAAATAACTTACCAAAACTTAAATCAGCACTTACGTTAACTGTGGATGTGCTGTAGTCTTTCGCAAGCATAAAATGTAATAAGATATTAATTTAAGTGCTTCCGTTAGCTTCAGTCTTGAAATAGATCGCATTATTTGATGACTCGAGGAGCATAAAATTCTAAGCGCGCACCCCTGTAAAACCGATGCGTCACAGATATTTCGACACGAGGACGACCCTAAGATGCAATGGATGCGAATGAGGGAGGGAAAGAGATACGAGCGGGAAGTAAGAAGCGCAACACATGACGAGAGCACGTTCCGTACTGAATACGACCAAATTGAGACCATCTCCACCCGGGGAACCACACGCAGGGAAAAAGAGGTGAGAAAAACGTATTAAGCGCGGCAGAAAAATGGGCCGAGGGGAGTCTTTAATGGATCCAGTGTGTTTGCATTAGTATTCCGCGGGCTGTCGTTGGGTAAACACGATCTCCTCCCTCCATAACCCACCTCTTTCCCCTTTACCATCCACACCCGCTTTAATCCTAATACCGCCGCCACCACGCCCCCTATTTTACAACCCTTTCCGGAGAAAATGGGAAGGAGACCGACCGAAAAATCGTTAGGCACTGGGAAATTTCGGTTCTCCCACCAACGAGTGGATTAATTAGGTCTTGAGACTTACGCCAAGAACTCCGGAGGATGTTAGAGGATGAGGATTGCTTCTTGCGGTGAAGACACGCCTCCGAATGGCCTCCAAATCTCTTAACCGTCACATAAAAAAATAACACGGGAAGGAAGAGGAGGTTTTTGGGAGAGGAATATCCTTCCACCCCTTTTCACTACTTCCTCATCAACCCTCGACGCATTCATCTTATTACACCGACCCAAACCAACCCTTTAATATATGAGCATGGAATCTGAGCGGTCATAGGAATCCTTGCGGAGGAGACACGGAAAAAGTAGGAAAACTGATTGCGGGATAGGGTTGCGGAAAAACATTCGAATCGGATCTTGGTTAACTTTCTGTGTGGCTTTGATGGACGATCTCACAGGTGATGTCTTCCAAATGTTAGAGCTTAACTCTCTTATTCGTTAGGCAATCAAAGCTTACAATTTTGAGTACAAAAATAAAATTATTTAATATCTGATCATATGGGGCGAGTAAAGTTTTGAATGCAAAAAAAACTAAAAATTATTAATTAATTGAATACAGTATTACATTCACTCACTCACCATAGAGACAAAATCAACAAGAAAATGGCAAAAATAAATGTGTACCGCTTGACTTAAAGGGAAATCATAGGATAAACTCATACGAGAAATTGGGATAAGCAGATTTATGCAGAGGATACTGAGAATTTGTATCACATAAACATAAATTAAGTAAAGTAACATCAAAACATAAGATATTTGCAAATATTTTTACATCCATAGGAATAAATGAATGGGTGTTTTTAATAAGCTTTGCCATCGGCTGAGTAATGATCAACAGAACTTGTACATCGCTAAACTGAGTTCCGTTGATGAGAAATATTAATGAGTATTAATAAGAGTCCCAGTTAAGTCTGCCTTAAGATATTCACTTAAACGCGTTTTGCAGAATACGTGGGATTTTCCAGATTTGTCTTCTTGATGTGGGGTGATAAAAGAATAATTCTAGTGCTATTATTTCGATTTTTGCCTTCATAATTACTAAAATTTACACATTTCAAACGACCAGACAATTATAAAGACGATTCATAACTTAGGTGTGCATATTATTCCTAAACATGATAGTCTAAAAAGTTCTAGATTTTCTTAATATAAAAGGGATTTAAGGTAAAATAGTTCAATTATTTCCATACTTGCGATATTACCGATTATAACTGCCATACTTAATCTAACTAAAACTGAGAAAACCATTCGGATGGTTATGAGATAAAAATACCAAGAATGTTACTAACGTACTTGAACTCAAATCTAATATCTGTGCCGAACTGTGCACCAGGGTCAAGGGTCCTATTCTTATCGCGATGTATTTAGCTTTTCCAAGAACATATCTAGCTATCAATGATACTAATGACATGCCCTAGCACAAAAATCTCACAGAACCCGGAATCTCATCAACCCGGAAGCTTTTAGTAAAATTCGAACACATGGCACTTGGATTCTTTCAGCCTCTTTCGAAGCAAAAACTTGGTGCAGCTTCCGTGCGACCGTTAATAAAAATTTACAAGTGCGAGCGTGCCCAAATGACAGGAAAGGAGAGAAATGGGGGAAAAGAGATAGAAGACTGGAAATTCCCAAGGCGAGAGTTATGTGGTGCGGTGAGATGGGAGTGTAGGTGATCATGGAAAATGGCACGGGGGAGAGAAAGAGTTTGGAGCGGGTTAACGAGGAAGGAAGAGCGGTCGCGAGGTATTTACCGGCAGCGGAAAGGTCGGATTGGATGAGGAATGCGTCCACGGACATAAATCTGCAGAGATGGCGTGGTAGAGGTGGAGGAATTTCGGCACACGGGAGGCTAAAAGGTGATGCTGTAGAAATGGTACAGTAAAGCGGAGAAAGGGATAGGGGTAAATTAAGATATAGGAGTCTCGCCCGAGTGAAAGGGGGAGAGGGAATATTATTTTCCCTACCCCTGCTCTCTCTAGGCATATCCCAAACCACTCGCGAATTCCGGTGATATCTTTAACACAGACGGCGATTCAACCCTTGGGATGTTTTCTCTCCGTTCGCCCTGAAAAATATCGGTCCACTTCTATAAATCAACGCTCCAGACAGAATAACTAAGCTCCTCGCTGGGATTTGTCAATTTTTATTTTGCTTAGGTCTGCTTGTTGTGAGGCAGGCCTATTAGAATAAGAAATGGGAGTTTCAGATGAAGAAAACGGCAAAAGCTAAGTAATGCATAATGAAATGACTCGTGAAAAATAAACTACATAATTTTTAATAAAGCTAACTAACTATAGGGATATGGAACACAAAAATCTCCGACCCAGTTCTTCTTGCTGGGAGAATGGGAGAATCTGGTGAAATGAAGATATTTATAACTTTTAAACTACAATTTTTAAAATAAAAATAAATACAGTAAATACTTTACCATCAATTCAATTAGTCGAGCATTATTTTGTTGAAAAGACGACGATACATTCAAATTTTACGATACGTATTATGCAATTAAGCCATTAGAAGAAATGATTTGATTAATGATAATAATTGCGTCTTCATTGGCCGGAATTTAGTCTTGAAAGACAACTCTTAAAATTAAAATTTTAAAGACGAACCAAAAAAACCCTATCCCGATCATCATTCGAACCACAGGACACGGCGAGTAACCCCAAACTTATCGCGTCCGACACAGCTGATCAAGTCAGCATACATCTTGAAGGATGTAATACGGAAACTAGCACTTAGTATCTCTATCGTAATTAAGACCGACAAAACAGTAAAAAAATAACAAAAATGAAAATTGCCAACTTTTCCTTCCTTATTTCCTTATATATAAATAAATTCCTGCATAAATGTCTGTTACGTTTGCATTCAACAACATTTAAATTAATTTTTACAGATCAGAAAAACTTCTATGATTTCAAAACCACCAATTATTTATAAAATCTTCAGACGCGTGCTCTAAAAGTGCAACTTATGTATCTTAGCTTTGAATACGAAAATGAATTTTCAAACTGCGCCAAACATATTGCTCTCAGTAAACACAAGAAATGCGCGAAAAATCTTCAATAAAAAATGCCATTTCGTATCAAATGAAAAGCATCGGAGTCCCAAATCGAGGAGGCGGAGAGACTATGACGTCGGCCGCTGAGTCAGCCGAATTAACCTCGAAAAGAGGATGCAGGGCAATACAGTAGCTAAATGTCGGGAGCTTACTTAAGCTCCTTCCCTCTTTTATGAGCGCAGACATGGCTTTTTTGGGGTGTGTCCCGAAGGAGTGGGACGATAACACAGGCACATAATGCGGAGTAAGGAAGGAGAAAATGCGAGGAAGGTGGTCCAAGGGTCCGAAGAGGGACAGAGAGAAGAATGAGGGTGAAGCGGAGAAAACGGGAGCGAGAAGGGGCGTGGTCAGAGGGAGTTTCGGGGTCGAGGGAACGCAGATATGGTGTGGGCGGAGGAGGGGGCGTGGTAGAGGTAGGGTAAGAAGCCTCCGTGGGTGGAGACGAAGGGTGACACGAGAGAAACCGGGTGAGGATTTATTGCAAGCTGATGACGAAGGGGATGGTGTGCAGGATGGACGGGATGCCCACAAGTGCAACGGATGCACAGATTTGCCCGCGGGAGAAAATTCAGACCCGGCGATGTTTGATTGCTCGAGAAAGACGAGGTGAATAACCACATCTCGAGCGGAGAAGGTAATGAACGTCGCCTTTTTGCATGACACGAAGAAAGCTCAGAGATGTACTTAAGTGCAGACATGGATGCTCACTCGAAAGGGCGATAAATGGAGGAATAAGGAATGTTTGAACGACGGCCAGATTGAGAATCGGTATCGGGCAGAGAGGAGTTGGTCCCCACGAAACCATTTATTATGAAGACAGACGAATGACGCGGAGGACATTCGAAACCTTAGCTTATTCTTATCAAGATGAGACTACTGGGCAGCCCACCCAGATACTGGGTGCTTCAAGACGGGAGACAGATTAGGTTCCATTGATCTTTGTCGTGAAAAATTAAACAGGCTTAACCATGATATATATTAGATGGTATGTATAAGAATGAATACTTTAATAAGAACTTCAGAACGGATTTTAGAATAACTAGTGAAATAAATTACTACTTTTTAAACGTTTAGAATTCAGAATAAGAGGATGTAATTGACTGATAGTTACGATACATTACAAGTGATAAAACAAAGAATGATTAAAAATTCAGGAGACAAATAAAACCTTTCGAGTAAGCTTAATTATTCAGTGTATTACGGTTTTCTACGCATCCAGTCAAACAGCTAGCTCATCCTTGCTAAACGTAAATATCATACATTATAAAACACGTGTATAATAAAAAGTTTAAAGCAGTTTGATAAATCTCACCGTCTAGATTTAAATACGTAATAAATACAGTAGTAACAAGTAATAATTAATTTAACAGCCTTTAATGCTTTTATCATATAAAAAATCAGGCAACATCTCAGAATAACAAAATAATAAAGACTCTGAAAAAAATATGCCCGCCAGATGATTAATTAAGTCCCTTGCTTTACTTCACAAAAACCCTAAAGAGGAATAGTTAACTGGCAGCAGCAGCTGACGATCGTTGAGCCAAAGGAAAACCTGACTTTTAGCTCTGAGAGGACCATAAGAAATAGGCTAACTGGGATGAGATTGGCGGAGGAAGCTATTAATGCGCTAAGATGATTTATAAGGAAGAAAAACAAATGTTTTCGTGGTGTCCCGGTTAAAGATAACTAGAGATTAAGGAAAATAACAGTAATTTATGAAAGATATTTACCCCGATATCTTTTAATGTCAGCAGTAAACAAATATGAGTAAGAAGTTTACAAGACATGGAGAACTTCTATTTCTGCAGAATAATACCAGGGGTAGTTCACGGAAGGTAAACATGATTTACCAGGAAGAGTGATACACCCTTTATATATGCTAAAACTTTTTCGTAGAAATGAAAAATTGTTAATTAAGATAATCGTACATTTTTGATTTAATTGTGGCAGCGGATTATGAAAGGATCTAACAGGGAGGAATAACTTACCGAATTAAAATATAATGCAACAACAGTAAATTTTACGGATTTCATCTTTCAGAGAAATCATGCTCGTGCGTGTAAAGGAAACACGAAGAAATGAAGATATAAAATATTAGAACGGAAAAGTTTGACAATGAAAAAATAATTTATCTTAAAACATCCTACATCTGAAATGATTCCTGTTCAGAGTCTTTAGCTCAGCTCTAATCAAGCATAAAAAGAGTGTTCATTATAAATTTACTTCCTTTTCTACGCTAAGATGGAAATAATTTATACAAAGTTGTAATGAAATGTTAACCTTATACATCCTCCAGACTGAAGTTGTAGATTTATTATTCTCTATGATAGGCCTATCTGGTAAGAAAAATCCCTTTAAAGTCTGGAGCAAGCTGATGTTCGCTTTTGAGTGATGCCTTGAATAATGCAACAATAAAAGACTACGTAAAGCCAAACTTAAAAGGCCAAATATGATTGAGAAAAATGAGAATAAATAACAAATTAACTTAAATATGCAAGACAGAATCAGTATACCAAGATCTGAAAATAGATATAATGATATAAAAAGAATGAAAGAAAGTTAGCTTTACTTAATTATACAAGCATTACTACGATTCACAAAGATTTCAGCATTACTATCAAAATAAACAACTGTATTAGCAGATAATGATGCCCCTCTGATGGAGTCATTAAAATTTTTCCGCTATTAGACAGCGTGCGATACAGAATCGCAAAATGGACCTTGTTGGCAAGAAAGATGGAATGCTCCAATTTTGAATATGAACTATAGGAACGCGTTCATAGAATCGCGATCAAAAGACTCGCAACATTAGATCGTTTCTCTATGCTAATTAGATATACAATTAATCAATCTTATTTATCGTAAGTGAATAATTTCTTATTTCAACCAAACTTATTCAACATTCCGTTAGTCAGGGGTTAATTTTTTCAACGGATTAATTTAATTCAACATTCCGTTAGATCATAAATTTTATTTTACATACCGTCATCATGAAAATTTACATAAAGTTCCTCATCTGTCGTCGCATAAGGGCTGGTCAATCAAAACGAGTGACTTACTAAAAAATGAAGACGTCTCCGCCGTGATGGATTATTTCTCTTATTCATGGAAAAGGAGACGAAAGCGCAACGCGAGATGAACACATTAGAAAAATGATCACAAGGGAGGACGCATTAAGCAGAAAAAAAGAGGGTCAGACAGAGGCAGTGATGGAAGGAGCGAATGATGGAGTGAGGCGTAAGAGGACTCGGGAGGTTTTTTGGTCCCCGCGTTTAGAGGTGTCTTCAAGATGCCGGAAAGCCGTCAGCGGTAATTGGGGCCGACAGCCCATTTTTCGCCGAAGAACTGAACCCATCAAAAGCTCATGGATAATTACCCAGAACCTTTCCCTTTTTTCCTTAAGCAGTTCCAGTGGTAAGTTAAAGGGAATACGACGCTTATGCTTGTTTATCACATTTGGTGCTGTTTTTTGAGCCTTCAAAGGAGATACTTTGCTAGGACACGGGAGAAGGCAAATTTTTCTTGCTCGGCAAATAAGTCAAAAGTGTCCAATTAGCAGCATCACAGATGAATTCAATTTTCAAGAGGTTTTTCTGCTTTTGAGATGTGATGATTAACGGGAAATCGACGGGAGACTTCCTCTTTAAAATACTCCACACTAGCCACAAATAATTACCGCAAGGTGGGGATGATGACTTCATTAATTCATGAAAGCGAAATGTAAGAGAAAACAGCAGATAATAAGTTTCTTCTAGAGGAGACGATAGGATGCTTAATTACTGCTTCATGATTATCATTTATATAATGCGCATGCCTAAATACTATATAATCTCTGTTTTTACATAAGAATGAAGCATAAAAATATCATTTGTCTCGGAAATATCTTTGAATATCTCATTAAATATAGACACAAGAATATCATTCAAATATGATATAGCGGCAGATGTTGAATAAAAGTTATAAATGCCGATAAGAAGCTACAGTTCTCAATTTTCACTACAGTTAATAGTGGGTGAGAACTATTATTTGTTATAAAGTACAGATTTTGATTATAGAGTAATCATTTTCAGGATCATGCAACAAGAATTAATAAAAACTCCATCAACCAAAATGTAGATGGGGCGGACTTCCTTCAGCCGAAAAATTTTAATGAGAAAATTTTCGTTCAGTAATCGCTAAGGAAAAGTATATAACAGTACACGAACGAATATATTAACAGGATGAATATTTACCTGCCAGAACAGTGAATCACGTAATATCCAAATTATACAATTATATGGTGATTTATATTGGTAACTGCTAATTTGTATTGTAAGCTTCATGTGATTTGAAACTACTTCGGAAGTTTCCTACGGAATTCCTTCAAAGGACAATTCAACTACACGAAGAGTTCATTCAAATCTTTAAAATAATTCTCTTTCTTTAAATCTAGTTGTGTTTTAGTTTAAAATCAGCTGAAAATAATAACGTCACAATTATACTTCATATCATAAAAATTATCTGCATTTTATATTGTACTCTTGTCTTAAAAATTATACTAAGAACAATTAAATTATAAAAGAGACATGTAACCAGTAATTTTTACCAGCCCAAAAAACAAAATCAACTAGTGGAACCAAACCGAAGAAAAGGGTCCATTCATTTACGCATTCAATAACCGTACTCTCAAAAAAAGAAAATCCGAGGACGAGATGGTACTCCCGTAAAAATAACGAGGATGTTCGAATAACCCCCTATTACGTAGAGACCGGCAAAAGGATTTACAGGTTAACCAAAGAAGGCGATACGGTAATTAATTTTTTTTCTCCTCTTTAAGAAGAGAGCCATAAATAAAGACCCACCATGAGCGCGCACACACACTTACGGGGGAAAAACGATACACGATATTAGTCAAGCACCTAGGGTTGTAAATTCTTCCATTCAGGTTTCGGCACCCGGGACACGATTTTCCCATCAGTAGATTTTTTCCCGAAGGGGTGCGGAAATAGTGGGGGTGAGAGTGTGTGTGGAAGGGGGTGAAGGACGAGGGAAAAAAGAGTAACGACACGGCGAGAGGATGGATTGCGGGATCTCACACGGACCATTTCGTAGGTTGATCTCCAGCCGCGAGAGGCCTCTCACTACCACGGAAACGAAACATCATCAATTCGCATTCCTCTTCCACCCTTCTCTAAAATCCCCTTTCGGGAAAAAACAGAAATGCTCCAAAAACAGAGCACTCTTTGCGCCTTCATAAATGAGAGCGCAGGTGACCACGCAGACCGAGGGGAGGCTAAAATTAAAGGAGTCTTAAAGTCTCTTAGGGAATTTCGGATTACTTTTTCGCTTAGTTTTGTCTAGTCTCAGGTGGCAGAGTAGTACACGAATCTGTTTTCCGGTTTGAGGTCAATGGAAGATCGAATTAGACTAAAAATACAGACCCGAGCAGACGTGCTTGAAATGCTAACGATGCTGAGGAAAACCGGCTAATGAAGATTCAATTCAAGCCACGGTCTGATTTAAAAGTTTCCTAATTTATCCACTCCGAAGGTAACACCTAAATGTTTTTTTTTTTTTTTTAAGTGCAGCTTCTCTCCAATTCTAATGTAAAAGGAAAATCTACGGCGTGATAACCCTTTGAGGGATAAGGCCTAGACAGGCGGCATTAGGCGTAGGTGACGTGTGGTCAGCGCTCTGACTCCCACGCCGCCGTATTTTTCTTTCCGAGACCGGACTAATTCTTATGTAAATATTTTATATTTTATTTCAGAGGATTATCGAAACCATTCCTATTCGATTAGATGAATTTATCTCTTCGGTTTGATATTCTTTTCGCACACATGGTTGGACTCAGGAATAAACGAATCCAAAATAAAATAAAATATCGCAAACAATAATTAAACGAAATATTACAAACAATAATATAATGAAATACAGCACACTAATCTAAGTGATTAAAAAATAAAGGCAAAATCTTTTTACGGCAACGAAGAGCTTCTTTACCCAGCCATCCAATTTAGTTCATAACATTTATCCATCAATATTATTTCCCAAATATAATTTAAATATTATCTTTTGTCCTCTCCCTTTTTTCTATGATTAATATGAAGCAAAAGAGGCGATAAATAGAATTTACTGCATTATAGTGAACAAACAGCGATGTTTGCTAAAGCAGAAAAAAACAAATGAAACATAAGAGTTTTAACACAGGAACTGAGATTAGGAAAATTTAAAAAAGAAAATTAAGAAAATGAAAACTATTCAACAAGATATAAATCCAAAGCAAAACAAAAGTCATAATTATAGGCTGAAATTATGAAGATAAAAAATTAGTGTAATTAACTACAAAAACGACTAGGTAAATCATGCTACCATAAGCAATTCATTTTTCTAATGATAATAATTACTTTCCCGAAGGAAATAAAATATCACAACGAAATCATAACAATGTTTTCAAGGAAAGATAAGGATCCAAAAGCAAAAAAATATTCCGAAGGCTTCCTTTAGAATTTCTCCATTACAGTAAATGTTAGGCGGAAAGGAACACAAAGAGAAGTAGCGGAGCGAATGTGGAAAAACATATTAACATGAACTTGAACTGAAACAGCTTGATAAAATGAAAAGTTTTGAGAATTAGAAAAATAAAAAAGTTAAATGCGTCCTTGAGAAAATGAACGCTGCATTCTGGGATATTTTAATGACATTTTACATGCTGAATGAACTGATATCAAAAGAATAAATGTTAGAAGAAGAAAGAAGTAAAGCAATATACTGTTAAGTAAAAACAGATTCTGAAGATGAGCTAAGTAGATAAATTCTCAATAGGAGATCATGGAGTCATAAATTACAGCTGTCTTTTCATAAACACTCTAGACAGTTCTTATAAGACCCTTCCGATTCACTTTCAAATCAGGAAGATGACAAAATAGATAGATAGACAAAATGCTTAATATTATGCGGAAAAGAGGTAAGATAACAATTGATTCAGCTTTGGGGTCGCTTCAGAAGATAAGCAGACTTGACTGTAGAGACTTATTTATCACATAAAAAATAAGTTCACACATTCCTGTACTGATAAAGTCAGAGAAATAGCAACATCTGCCACCTTGCGCTACCTAATAAGCTAAAAGCTTCCCCAAAAAGGCTAAAAATATTGGTCCATTTTAACAGGAAAACCAAATTTTTTAATAGTTAAGGATAAATGAAAAAATGAAATTCAAATTATTTGAAGAAACTAAAAACTACTGAATAAAAATAGGAGGAAATAACGTTAAAAAAAATCATCTTTTATTCCTATATATCAGAGAGCAAATAAAACGACATTATCATGAATCATGCAAAAGTTTTAAAATACATAATTTGCAGTCTTTTGATTCTGCTTTCATTCACGACTTAATTGCATCTTCACTTCAAAGTCTTTCCAGTGTGCAGAGAGAAAATTATTTCAAATTTTGTAACATGATCATTTCTGTAAAACTCCACTAAAATTACCTTGTCGATTGTCCAATGAATATAATGCCAAGAAGAGATGAGGAATTAATCATAAACAACGTTCCCCAGTATCATAACTGTACGTATCAATCGAAGAAAAGTTTCATTGGCGGGCTGCTACATTACCGAACCGAAATAGGCGACGACAGATGAATTTATTTTTTATTTCAAAGAACGCCCAACGCCCGACACCCTTGAGCCTACAACCCCCCATTAGCCGACGCGCCTTGCCAAAAACATTCAAAAATACAAATTGAAAAATGATCCTAAAAACAGCCGCTCTCAGACGGAATCTTCTGAGGAAAGGATAAGAGGTTCAGAAAATGGCAACCCCTCCTCCACTTCCCTACTTGACTAATTGACTCCATCTAAGCACCCATGTTTTTCTACCGCCTCTCCTCTCATCTTTTAGGATACCGATTCCGTGCACTCGTGGACCTATAAGCCTCTATGTGGTGCACTCACGTGTACCTCAAGGCCTACCCAATTTTTCCTTTCCCTCTCCGGAGACGCGATGGAGAAGTGGAGGAAAAATCTGACACCGCCACACACTACAGAGGCGATCGCTTTTGGCAACCACTCTCCCGCGCACGGAAATGTTCAGACTGATGTTCTCCATGGTAACAACGTCATTTACATCTCGTCTTCCGTCGACGCAGTCATCACGCTTTAAGAGACATGAGCTAATGCAAGGGAGAAAGAGCGCGTGTTTTTGGGCGTGTGAGCGTGCCTTCGACATAGAGTTGGATCAGGGTCGGATGGAGAAAAGGATAGCGCTTCTCAGTTTTGCCTAAAATCTATGGAAAATCCTTCGATTAAATGATTTTAATTTTCCTAATACAGTAGAAGTAAAAAGGAAATTTTTACGGTAAATATGTATGTCTGAGGGTATAATATGCCAGAAATATTTAGTTGTAAAATAAGACGGGAAAAACAAGGATAAATATGAACTTGTGACCTCAGGATATACAATGCACGATTTCTGGCTATTATTCCTTAAAGGTAAATAAAATATGCCAAGTTTAGGATTTATCTGGAGTTAAATGGAAAAAGATATCAAATTATTTAAAAGACATAAAGGATAGAGAAATCAAACATGACGTTAAAAAAGTTTACTTTGGGGCTTCTGACAAAAATTACAAAGTTGAATTAGTGAATAAAAATGAGAAATTGAATTCGTGAATTTTCTCTGTGTGCTGCAGCGATTAACTCTCGAATCTCATGACAAACCCGTAATTCACAGACCAATATGCAGACATAAATATAATAGCTCGCGATTATGACGCAATATTTAAATAAAATATCTCTAAACACGGCCATTAAACTACGGAGAAAAAGTAAGAGCATAGTAGCAATAAAGTTGTTATATCATAAAGCCAATATTTTGTACCGAAAAAGATGCTTAAGATTTCTTTTAGAACGAATTTCAATAAAATTACCATCTTCGTAACGAAAAGACATTTTATCCCTTCCAGAAACTTTAAAGTATACATTAAAAAGTACAAATATTTTTGTTTTAAGCATAGAAAATTATATAATGGCATCCTATGATCATCATCATCTTGAATCTAGAAATTAAAGGAAAAATTATGGAAAAAATCTAAGGGAGTAAAATTAAATAAAAGCAGAAAGATATAACATATGTTTGGCTTGTACAACCAACATGAATGAAACAGATACTATTAGAATTGAATGTCTGGCATTTTTCGCAAAACTGCGAATTCTTCATCGCAAAGAGAGTAGAAAACATACACATAAGGATGAGATACACCGGAAGTAAGCTGCACTGTTATGCACGCCGTAATAAGGTCGGATACATAATAATGGGAATTTAGAAGCATTACTGGAAGAACTCAAGAATGAAAAATGCTGCCTATAATTCACTTCACGTCAAGGTTGATTCATACAATTAGCATATAATTTCTGGTAACAAAAGATGAAAAGAAATTACCTGTGACGAGATAAAGACGTAAATGATCTACTACAATATTTAAAATTGAAATATATGTCTGTCGTTCAGATTTACATAAACTTGATGTTGCGATGTACGAAGATAATAATTTCACCGTAAGGTTGACAGTCATTTTTCGTTAAAGCTATAGAAAAGCAAATCCATGAAGAGAAATTTAAAACCCAATAATATATTTCTTGAAAATAGGATTAATGATAAAATCATCTGGAGAGATATACATAGTAAACTACAATGTAATAGTGCATAATATGAATATTTTACTTGGCCTGTTGCTCTACGGTAGAAACATGCATATGTGAAGATTAAACACAATTAGTCTAGCTGTCAGCACAAATATTAAGAAGAAGAAATCAGAAAAAGTCAAAGATTTGAAGAAAAAACTTTTAGGTTATTTTCTCCACATCTCCAAACCCTAATCACTTAAATAAAATTTAGAGAATGATAACCTAAATCGACATGAGTTTTCATCTCGCATGTGCGAGATAAATACTTGACATAGATACCGAACACATTCTTAAACTGATACTTGAAAATTTGGATTTCTTTGAGAAAGTTGGAAAATAACAAACCGTAAATTTTAAAGAAAGGGTCATGCGCTAATTCTCTCTTTATCTACAGTCCAGCAATTTCGGCAAACCCTTGACAACTCAACATGAAGATGGGCATCTGTGACAAATATTTCGGGAATCCAGTGAATGGAGACGGTAACACTCACAAAGGGGAAATTTGAAAAGAAAAGCAGGAATGTTTCGTGAGGCACAAAGGAAAGAGCGCCGACCACCGACCATCGGCTAAGCACCAATTACGGTGAAATGAAAAACCGTCAGAACTTGCCAGATTATGCAGTAAACTGATTTTTTACGTGATTAAGCAATGGATCTCCTTAACGATTCCTGGCCCATTTCGGGACAGCCCGCCCAACAAAAGACCCCTAATACCAGTAATTATGATATCATCCCTTCCTTCTTCCATCCAAATTGTTCAGCTCCACAAAAACCACACGAATTTTTCATCCTCTTTTCGCTTTCCCTTAATTGCACAACGCATCGTCGCTTCAACCCTTAACCACTAACACGGTCCCTGCAAAATCCTCCTTTCTATTATACCTTTTTCTCTTTGGCTCCTCCTTAACCCCTTCCTCTGTTCTAACCCTAAAGGGTCCACATCACCTTTAAGTTACTGAATACTACAGAGGTCCGGTAAAGCTCAAACTTTCGGTAATTTCATCCATTTAACTGAACAAAAAATAGGGCGACTGGTGATAAACCGTTTACAATCTACACAAAGTATGCAATCTATATAAAAGCTATCTATTACTCGCCTCCAAAAATAGCAGGGTGTCAGGAAAGTTAAAATTCTCTGCCGCAGATAAATGTTTCAAAACGATTCGAAGAGAAAGATTTTCATACGGCATACTCGACTGTGGTGAAGTAAGAGTGACATTTACGATACGGTAATCGAAGTCAGTTCTGGTCAAAATTTAGTCTTAAACTTATGCTGCTTATACAAATAATTATAATAATATACAACCTAATGTGCCTCTGGTTCCATCATTGAGAGAACTAAAACAGAAGTAAAAATGAAGATTTAACCGAATATTCTTTCACGATCCACATCTTTACGAGTTCTTTCGAGCTAACAATACCTCAGTTATTACAACAAATACAAAACAAAAATTACGGAATTAAAATAAATTAATTTTCGCACTGGTGACGTTATTTTTCGCGGCTTAAAAAAATATTCCTTCGCCTAGTCGAATTTCTTCTCATCGTGGAGTGCAGATTCAACTGAATTAGAGTCCTCAGCTTTCAGGCAATTCAAGGGTTAACGCTATCTGTTAATATAATTAACACCTCATCAAAAAGAATTTCCTGGCAGGATATATGTGTCTTAGCTGTATGATGTGCGAAAATGGTCTTTATTGATATGCTCTTGAAAAAAATGGACTCCTATATTAATAAGTGAATAACGATTTTACACACATATATGTACTTTTATAACTGAATTAATAACTTCCGACGAGTAATGGTTACATAAAAATAAATTTTAATCCAATATCTACAGAAATATTTTTAAGGTCTTAAGTGTCCTTCTGGACGTAAGAGCATAGAGGTTATATAACAAAAAATGTCAAAAACAAACGGCAAATTTCTCTCTAGTAATCCACGAAACACCTTCCCAAACAGAATTTCTTATTCATCCTCTAGATGAAGGGGCGCCTCCATGACCCACTCTCTTCCCGCATCGGTACGCGCATGATGAGGAGAAAGAGGCGGAGAGCATTCGGAGTTTCTCCATCCCTTCGGCGCCACCTGCTCCCCACTCTCAGGAAACTTCCTCTCTGCGGCCGCAGCAGCCGCCTCCGTTGCCGAGCATATGTGCGGGCAAAACACCTTGGGAGGAGTACGGAGCCAAGCACGCGACTGCATTCGCATCTGCCGGCCGACCCCACCCCAATGCCCCTCGGTCACGCCCTACGTGAACGCCCTAGCAACGGAGACGCTATTGGATTCGATATTGGAGAAAACACGAGAAATGAGATGAGTGATGGAGAGCGTGCAAGTGAAGATGTTGAACACGTGGGAGGGCAAGGATGTTCGTGTACCTGGGGGAAAGACGGTGCGGTGGGAGGTACAATGGTAGACAGAGTACATCTCTGAGGGTGTTGGAATTTGTTGGGATCTGCGAGATCGGCCGAAAATAGAAGGAAATGTACTGCGATGGAAGCAAGAAGAGGGGGGAGAATACAGCCATGCCAAAAATGCGGGAACACGACGGAGAACACGCATTTCTTCAACGGCGATGAACAGAGAGTCTACTATCTTATTCAAGATTCGAATAAAATGAAGGATAAAATGAGGAAGATTACCCAGGCAAAATACCTCCTTCCCAAATTTAAAAATACCCAGAAAAAAATACGAGATGGAGGATTAAAATTTGCAAAACAGAAAAGCTAGAGAAGATGACATGATAATGATAAATATACGAGAAAACAATCATTATAAATAGAAGTCCCCTATGAGAAAATAATTTTACCGAGAATGACAACAATTCATCGCTATTGGATACCTCCAATTTAATAATTTTATAGGATAATTTTATATTATATATTTTTTATATATTATAGGAGGAAATTGCGACAAAATCCTCATAACACATGTTTACGGGAAAAAACATCAAATTGTAGATGGTGGATTCAAACCAATGTCAAGATTAAATATAAATTGAAATTGTAATAGTGGACGAAGTACAATGAGAGCCTCCTCAAACGAGATATCATTTTATCACAGAGTCCAAAATCCATTGAAACTAAGACTTATAGTAAGAGATAAAATAATTATTTAAGGTAAAACTGTCAAGAGATTATGACAGTTTGGGCTACAACTTCACACGGAAACGTAGACTCTAAAATATATTTCCTACAGGAAAGATCCACTTCAGATGGTCCACGGTGTTGCTAACAAACAGCTATAGCAATAAAAAACAAAGATCTTCCAAAATGTCCAGTAGCTGGATTCTCAACTTTGGACAACTTGAGCGAAAGCTCGTTTGGAAATGGAAATGAGGACATTTGGCTCGTATTCCAAACGAGGCGAGGAAAAGAAAAATAGCCCGCAATAATAAAAGATTCCGTCCTTGGGGGAGTGAAGAGTGGAAGGGAGGGTTAATAGAATGTGGCTAGGACAATTTTAGACAAGAGCTATACAAGTTGTCGCTGGAAGCCATATTGAAAGCCCGAGGGCGGAGATGGGTTGCCTCGAAAAATCACCACTTAAGAAGTATCGGTTTTCGTCCACCCATTAAAGTTTCCGACGCCGTGGTTGAAAGTTACGAAATGAAGAAGAGGAAAAATTGAGGATGTTGCCAACGAAGAAGGAGCACATATATAACAAGAGTACTTTGCTTTCGTCAGTTTAATATTAGAGACCGCAGAGTGTTGCTCACCACTTTTCTTTGTCTTTAAATAACTTATGCTAATATTCGGAGCTGTATTTCTAAAATTAGAAAAATATGACTAAGGCGGTGAACAAGGAAAGAAAATGCTAAAATGTCACAAGCTAAAATTATATCCAAAGAGTTATATCCAAATTCTTATTCTGACCAATAAGGACGATCTGGATAAACAATCAACACAATGATTGACTCTCTTCTTCTTAAAAACCGAAATATCAAAAGCACCGTGATGATTAGGGCTTTAAGGATAGACTAGTTGGTTGATAGGTATGTTGCATATCCAGAAGATATCTAACATATCTTGTGTTCACAAGTTAATGTGAATTTAATGCCCATAAATATAATCGAGCAGCATAAAGAGAGCAAGAGACAAGAAATCGTACTTGAAGATCTAGACCAACATATATGGACATAAATTATATTTTGCATTTCAGAAATTTCTGGTGCGGGAGAAATCATATATAGGAACACAAAATATCTGCATGAGACAGCTTAAATGTTACGTAAATTAGTAGCACTAAATTTGCGCATATAGTAATTAAGCATAAGTTTCACAATCATACAACATGTTACAAATATAAATAAATTAAAAACTGTGATTATGGCATAAACGCGCACGTATTTAAATAAAAGTCAAGTTTTCAAATATAAACGACCCAGAAATGTCACCGATTTAAATAAATAAATATTCACTGGAAAACTAAAATATTTTTCGATTCAAGAGATAACGACAAAATACTAAATAAGAGAAGTTTTTTCAACATCGCGACGGATCAAAATCAAGATGCGCACGGCATCAGCATTATTCACCCAAGCCTTCTCTGCAGCGATTTTTACTTGAACCATTAAAATAGTACTATGTAAGGAATCTTCCACATTGTGTCATTTGGTTCGAGCCGGCAACGAGAAATAAAAAAGCATCTCTGTCTCCGGCTGGAGAGAGAGGAAAAAAGCGAGCGGAGCTCCACGTTTGTAACACGCATCCCCCGAGGCACTCCGACGACGAATACCTCCAGACTCGCAAATCCACCAACAAACCGAACATTTTCAAAAAGTTTTAAGTTCTCCGTAACTCCATCTCCGTATGATCCCCTCCCGAACTCGCCCTTTTCCCATCAAGGGCTCAAACCGCGGCTGCGATCCCTTCCTCAGGCTCCGAGGAGAACATGAAATAGCGCGTGCGATCCACCCCTCTTCATTCCCGGGGACGGAGATGTAAAGGGAGCTGAAGGGTGTGGAGGAGAGGGATCGGGTGTGAGATGAATGGCTCCATCCGAAGACGTACACCCCATCGTCTTCGCGGCTCGAGTTCGTCTTTTCCACTCCTAGGATGAAGGAATTCTCCATCTCTTCGCATCCCATACGATATCCCGGCATTTCTCAACCCGCCTTGCTTCTCGCCTCGTCCCGATTCTTCACTCTTCCGCGGACGTTTTAAACTCCGACACCCAAAGCTTTCACTCAAGGAACGCCCTGATAAGTTTACGCCCTTTTCCTCTTCCATATCCCCTCTCTACGGATCAATTGTTATATTACTCGAGATTCTCCCGAAAATGAAGGTATCTCTGGTATGGCGAACCAATTAGATCAAAAGAGAGGCAAAATTTCTACCTCGAAAGCGATTGGAACCATGAAGAGGCTTGTTTGAAAAATACTTCTTCAAATTAAATGGATCTCACAAACAATATTCATTCAATAGCTTTACCCAGAATGCTGTTCCAACACGAAAGTAGTTTTGCCTCTCATCTTACGTTTTCTTGTAAACAAAATAAGCAAATATTATCGAAGCGAGAATGAGTTTAGGGATTCTATACTTTGCGCCTCTGCTTGATAGTTACATGTTTTATGCGAAAGAAATACATAGGACTGTGAAAGAATAAATTACTGAAGTCGCTGGTTAAATTCGCGGTGGAGAATCATTGTCATGACTCAATAGATTGTTGACTATAAGAAATGACACTACACTACATGTTGCATGATTTAAATGTAAGAAGCAGCAAGCAATGGAGAAGAATAGCGGGAATTATCACATGACCAGTAGAAAGGTAGAAAACCAGTAGAAAATCTTCAGTCTTTAAATTAACGAAATCTTCTAAAAGAAAATTAAATAACACCGGTCCAGTCTATCTTTACTGCTGAAGATGTTCTCATAGAGAATGAAATGCGCATTGGGCTTACATTTTTATGGTTCATTGGCCCTTTAATTTAAAATGTAATCTTCTTTAAAATAATAGCCATACGAATCATTAATTTCATCATTAAAACACGAAGGATCTCTGATTACTTCCATACAAACCCATTTTTACAAGATATTATAGATTCATTTAGTAGAAGCTCTGTCATCAGTGACCAACTAAAACAAAGATATAGATGTCATTTCTAACCCTATCTAATGAAAATTTACAAACGTCGGCTTTTCCATCAGCAGATGAGGAAGAAAGATGTAGCGACCAAATTTACAGTGGCCTTTGTTCTATCTATCGTATAACTATAAATTGAAATCGAAAGGTCTTTCAACGGCAGTTATCTACGGATTTCCGGGAGAAAGACCGAAGCAACTTCAGATAAACCGCTTTAAGAATACAAATTTACGATTTCTGTTTTCCAAAATAACGATCATATGCCAGTTTAACAACTGTTTTATGTAACCAGCTGGATTTGTGATCAATTCACCTGCCTCCATAAAATAACTGAAAGCGAGGATCTCAATTTTACATTCAGAAGGCCTTATAAGGATCGATACCAGTTATTATGGTAATTGCGTTCCCTCACCTGGCATGGATACCATCAAGTAATGAATGACATTCGATAGTAACTCTAAGTGACAGCCGCCGTCATCTTTCGTTATTCAGTTAAGTATAAGAAGCTCAACGTTAACAGTAGTAATTAAAAATAACCGATATCGAATAAACTAAATAACCATGAGAAATTTCAAACGAACTTCATAGTTCAACGGATGAGAAACGAATATTATCTGAAGAACAGGATTCCGCAAGTTTCCACTGATTTACTGATATAGAGGGATCAAGAAAATTTTTCAAAAGGAGGGGAATCAATGTAAGAAGACTAATGTAACTGAAGGGTAAAAAAGAAAAAAATCTTTGTCGTAGTAAATTGTTAATATCTCTGAATAGGAATCAGAATAACCTTATTAATGACTTTGAGAATAATTATATATAGATGTGACTTGGAGTGGTAAAATTATGGTCATGAGAGCCCGAAATGGCACGAGATAGGATATTCTTCCTATCCAGAACTATAATTGCGCGTAATTTTCTACACATCCTTCCATTATCGATATTTCTATACTATAACAAAGAATGCCTTGAATTGATAACTGTCTTTCACTTTTAGCCAGTTTTGGCGTGATGACATAAGCAATGTCATAATTAGATACTGTTGTTGGAACCTCAGTTTACTTTATAAAATAGCAGGGAAGTTCTTGGACAAAATTTTCAACATATCCGGTCCAGATGAAAAAAATCTTTACAGAAACTTGTTCTAAAAGGTTCAAGAAGGTCACTGAAATCCAAACAATGCCTTCCGTTTCGTTCCTCAATTCATCAACTGCTCTAAAACTGCGAACTAACTATGACAGTATTTAAGAAATGCATACAAAGAACCACATATGAGGATGAATCTCATGCTGTAAAGAGAAAAATAATAGGTCGAAATGAAGTTTTTGCCACGTTGGTCAAGAGTCATCCATCCAATCCTTCCCAATCACGTCATAATGAATCATTTCCCGTTGGCGAAAAATAATATGCTCCATAATCGCGCGCGTCCAACCCGTCAACGGCAGCATAACAAATTGAGCGTCTTTCGAGAACCACACTCGAAAACATATTAATTCGAAAGCGAAAAAATAAACAAACACCCTTAGCGGCGTACTAACACCTTCAACACAACGAGGTTATAAAAAGGAGTGATGACGGAAGAAAAGACTGTTAAAGCTCTAAACAGAAATATATAGGGAGAAAAATAAGAGTTACGAGGAGCGATGAAAACTTAAACCGCGTGGCGGAGAAAAGGGTTTCCCTTTAGCGTTCCGAAAGGAGGAAACGTATAAAGAAAATAAGTGGAAAGAGAGTGGGAGGCGAAGGGAGTGTGGGAGAAAAAGATGGAGTGTTCGTGTGAGTGCGGCGGACGGTTGTTGATGCGACTTTAGTAGATGCGAGGAAACGGATGAGAGCGGGTTTCACAGGAAGGAGAGAGAGAGTGGCGAGCGTGATAGTCTGCCACGCGGACTCCCCTTACTCACTTTACACCACAATTCCTCCAAATGCCTCCGCCCACTTCCCTCCCAGAAATCACTCTTCTTCACCCCTTTCCTTCAGACGCCCTCTCTCAGCCACTCTGTCAACCTCCGAAATTTCTTCTCCTCGCCTACACTAATCCTCACCTGCCGCGATGCATCAACATTCCCGGAGACCGACTCATTGCGTTCCCCCTCTCCCTCCGTGGGAGCAATAAGGGGGACATAAGAGTAGGGGGCTCTTGCTTCCTCAGGATACTCGAAAGCGGTCGCGACATTACCAAAAACGGGGTTGAACCGAAGACGACGCGAAGCGACGATTCGATTCGACTGAATGTTACGAGCACGTTAAACGCTTCTCTTATGAGATTGAATCCAAAACGTCGGATTTACGTATGTCTCTTCTCAGAAGAACTTTTTGAGTAAAGAATTTATAACATGGATGACTTCGATGTTCACATTACATTAACAGCACCAATTTCTACTCACCAAGAGATATGTTTTTCAAAATAACCATCTACGAGCTTTCTAATCAACAGCTTGGAAGGTTTATTCTCCTTACCTGAAAAGAAAAATGAATTGAAATAAGTAAACAGCAGAAAAGCGTATTATAGTAATTCAATAAGAATATGAATATAATCATGTAAGATTATTCAATTGATTTAGATTAAGCATCGTTGAAATGGCTACAGGAAAATCAGCCAATATTATCATAATATGATATTTAACACATTTTGTACATTATAATTATGTAAAACAGCATATTGTCACATAACATTTAAATTTTTTCATCGATCGATTTCGAAATCACTTCTTTTAAATACTAAAATTATCAAACAAAAAAATTCCTACGCTTCTTTCAGCTAGCAATCATTACAACAGCTCTTTTGGAACACCCATCACGCCGAATCACAGTTACACACTTATGCTTATGATTTTATAGAAAAATATAAGGAAACCTAGCAGTCTATTTATTATTTTATAAATTCGGGAAGACTTCGACTGTGGTGAGTAGAAGAGTATTGCATCAAACGTCTTGTGTAACCGATGACTTTCATTAATTCTTACCATCTACAAACAATTTAAATTAATATTAAGGGGTAGAGCGAAATATTGATCACCGTCTGAGTCAAGAAATTATGTCCCCCAATTTGTTTCGGGAGGTGTGAGGAAAAAATGAAGAACCAGACCTCTACCTACATAATACACCGCTTTACAGTGTCTCGAAGGAAGGGCAGGAATGCTGCGAGAGAAAGCCGCAAAAACAATAAGAGATATGGCTCGAATGAGCCCTCCATCTCACGCAAACTCGTGGCGGTCTTAAATGAAGTCATTTGCCGTATGTGATTGTCTTCTCCGCTCTTATCTCGCTCTGCCCCCGTCTCCATCCACACACACGATCCGGCCTCCCTGCCGGCCTTATGTCTCAGAAATAAAAACAGACAGAGATAATATACAGTCCTACCCACGAGACCACTCACCACCCGCAATTTCTTTCCGGCTATCTCAATTATGCGCCCACAGGTAGTCGAGCGTAAAGTTGAGGAAAAAGGTGAGCCAAATGATATCGCCATACGGAGCGGCGTTATGGTTAGAAAAAGCTCTGTATTTAGCAGAGGGCCTCGAAGGGAACTTTGACCTCGGGACCAGGGCGAGGAAAGGTCCGAGCGGCACAAGAAAACGTCCTCGCATCTCCCCTCAGCACCATTCATCCTCTTCTCTGTTCCAGCCCTTAAACATACGACCCGCCCCACGACACAGTTCTTACTCCGAAGAGCAGTCCATCACCTCCTTCGCACACCTCCGAAAAGAGCTTAGGAAGGAGGCGTAAGAACGAATGATAGAGGCAGAGAAACTGGAGAAGTGGAGGGAGGTGATGATGGAAGAAAGCGAGAGAAAATAATTTGAAAAAGGTCTGAGATGGCTAGTAATTAGATACGAGGATCGAAGGATGAGAACTTTAACTAGAGAAATAAGTTTAGCAACATTTTCTCTACAATCCCTTACACTCTACTACACATGCGTAGGAACTGCGGCGAATACTAGATTGAATTAGAAGGAGGACTGAAGAAAGTATCTAAAGAGAATCATAATCGTCATGTATAGTAAGAAAAACATTCCTAAATAGACAATTGTAAATTTAAAGTAAGATAGACCAAAAGGTATAAATGCTGAGTTATCAGAGATGAAGGTTGGTGTTATGGAAATGGAAGAACTCGGTATTGAATTGGGAGGAATACGGATGTCGTCAAGATATTGTAAATGAGGGGATTAGACTCATGATCAAAAGAGATTTAGGTAGCAATGACATTTTCCTAATTGAAATCAGTTATCACGGAGAAGAATTTAAACCAAGATAAAGAAAGCATACCGCATGATTGAATGACTTTTGTTTGTAAGATACCCAAAAATATCGGATTAAGTGAATGTAGAAAACAACTAAAGAGCTAAAAGTGAACCTAGCGATGGCTATAAAAGAAGATAAATAAGTACAATTGTTGCAGCATTCATAGCCAATCGATCACAGCTTCAATTTACTCAATTAACGAATTACCTCACATCAATTTACACTGTAATTTTCCCAAAATTTTATCGTGTCAATCCCAATTCCAACCAGTATGGTACTTACTGTTCAACCGTTGATTTGTGAAATATTCTTGAGTTGTTTTAGATGGTATTCTACAAAGTAAGGCCAAAAAATCTGTAGTTTATTGTGAAAGACCTTTAAAGTAAATAGTTACCTAACGTACCTGAACAGCAAATAATGCTAAGAAGATAGTTGTACCGACCTCTTCAAGGTTATTACCAACCTAATTCCTGTTTTAAGAAATCACTACCATCCATAGAGACTACTCAATTGCCATCGCCGGTAATCAAATATTTTCAACTTTACAAATAAAATTTTTTTCTACATATTTTTTGTTATGGAAATCAGATATTTCAAACAGCATCTCCTTTTGGTTATCAAACAATCACGAATTCCGCAATCATGAAGGCTTATTCAATATCCTTCCACAAATTACAAATGTAAGCCAAAAAACATTGGTTTCCACATTCATTCCGCATGTCATGAGGGTGAAGTACTGAATTTCTGCTATCTCCACGCTCTAGTTTTCAAGAAAACCCGACGACAAAACGACCTTATTCCTTTTGGGAACAAGCAACTTTAAAAAACGAATCAAACCTCATCCGTACAAAAAGATCCGTACGTGCGAGGAGGCGAAAGGTACGCGGCAGTGGCGGCACGTCCTCCGACCGTGAGAGATCTCTGGATAAAAAGTTCCTCCGGAGTGACCTCCACCGAGGAGGAACCGGTCAAGAAGAGTGCTGATAGGTAAAGATGGGATGGAAAAATAAGTGGATCCGCGAGAGTTATGCGATAAAGAGAATGAGGAAAGGCAGAGGAACTAAATGGCAAAAGAGAGAAGAGTGGTTTGTAAACCGATGAAAGGATCGCCCTTTCTTATTTTCTCGCCCAGTACAAGTCCCTTGCGAATTTCGGAATACGAGAGTGGGCGTATTATTTTCGGACGCGCCGCCTGATTGTGTTTCAAAAGAGGCGGAGTGACGTCACGCCTTAAATTATTTTTTCGAAAATGGAGTTCCGACGAGCAGGAACTCGCGTAATGAGTATGGAAATCGATATCCAGGATAACGTCACACTATGGAGATAAATTAGCCATTGAGTCAAAAACTTTACGAGGAACCAACGCTTTATCGAAAATAAAATCAATTAATTTAAAAATGAGGAATTGTACAACAATTGCAATTCTGCATCGAGAATATACCTAAAATACTGCAAATGTCAAGAAAGAGTAGACAAAATTTAAAATGAAGCCAATCGAGAAATATTGTCCAATTTAAATATACATACGTATGAATACCGCAAAACATAAATTGGAATATGAGCGTCGCAGGAGCAAAATATTTCTAATAAGGAAATAAGAACTTAGAAACATAATTTATCTATAAACAACTGATCCTGTTTTATTCATTAATTTGGTTTAGGATTTTTTAGAAAGATGCTAAACATGATAGAGGAGAAAGATTGAGATATTACCTAATCAAATACTAAGAAGAACTAAAATACAGGCTTTTATCACTGGTGAAAAAAGGGATGGGATATCAATCAAGAAATAATGCGACAGTAACAGGACTCGAATCCGGATCTTCACAAGCAATGTGACACTATTCGGCGACATGGCTCAATGGTTAGAGTAAGCGGAAGATCCGGTTCAAGCGGCAGAGCAATCGAGTTTATTCGAATTCGTTTATCCTTGGATTTTCCAGGCGTGTGCCTTATGGAGCAATTTCTACCAACTTATATCCATCCGAGATAAAATGCATTTCTATTTGTAATACTTAAAGTAAATGAGGGAAGATTCCCAAGAAATAAGTTTAGGCATAATTAATTTATTCGTTCATCTTTCTTTGAAATGTATACTTACTAAATAACTACTTCGTCAACTGCGTACAGCTGTACGTCTCAAACATTTTTATCACCACGGTAAATTGAAGAATTCAAGCAAAATTCGAGTCAAACCAAACGATTTGCTTGTAAGAAACAGTTCGAGTTTCAGAGGGCGGTGAGTAAAATAAGATGATAAATGAAAAGTTTTAATTTCTTTTGCAATAAAATCATGCTGAACGATAAAATATCCCCAAAAATAAAGCGCACGTATAACGTAAAATCAGTAGCACATAGTTCTTTTGAACTTAATGCGGCACAAAAAGCGCACACAAGTAAGAAAGCGCCCAAGTACTAAATTCTACAATATGGGATACGTACAGTGTAATAAATTCTTTCGCGCCCCCGAAAAAAACTTGTTTCGAAAATTTTCTTAAATTTCAATCTAAAATGAATCCATTAAAACCTCAAAGCCCCGAATCAGAAACTCTAATCTTCAAGCCAAATTGAAAAATAAAAATCAAAGAAACTCAGAGGCCACCGGCCGCTGATTAAATTTCAATCCGACCAATTATCGGTAAAAAAATACAAATCGATCCTAATGAGCCTCAATCGACCTCCGATTCACTAATTTGTGCCTTTGTCGAGTCCGATTCGTCCGACGACTGAAAAAATAGCCCATCGACATCGGCTCGATGAGCCATTAGGAGCGATTCGAGAGCATAATAACAATAATCGAGGAGACGATTCAAGCAGCTCCCACTCTTACTGTTTAATCGTCGTAAGCTGCTCCTTGGAGTTAAGGCAAGGAAAGCTCCGTGCAGAACTCATGCCGCGCCGGGGGGAGTTGAGGCCATAAATTACTTCCCTTCTCCCGTGTGCAAAGAGGAACAAAACGGCGAGCGGAATAATGGAGGCGACGACAAAATGGGATGCTCTCTCGGAGATGTGTGGCTCTGATTAAAAGGGGAAGAGGGAGCGTATTAATGAAGGGTCTTGTAGCGCCGTTTCGCAGCCTCGTACGTCAACTCGATCCGCCGCTTGTCGTGTGCCCTCCTTCGTTGCTGGAGGGTGGGTGCTCCCACAGTGGCGCCTTGGGTTCGCTCGCGGCGTGTGGGAGTCGCGGGGCACGAATGGTTCGGAGGAAAAAAAAGAGCGCTTGATTGGCTGAGGGAGGCTGCACTAATGGGACTTCAAAGAGGAGGACCTCGCCCAGCTGCTGCGAAGGACATTTACGGCGAAAATCTACAGGCTTGATATATACTAATGACTCTGGCATCGACTTTTTTCCTCTAATATTGTTTTGATCGATTTATTTCCGAATTTGAAAATTACAACGCAGCTGATTAAACGTCAAGGAGCGGGACTGCGCTGATGGAGATTGGGTGTTTCTGATTAGTTCGGCAGAGATCACGAGTGATTCCAATGGAATTCCCATTTTCAGAAGATAAAAGACATTCTCATGCTGTCCTGCTTCGTAGGTTGAATCTGCGTTCTACTATCAATGGGAGAAAAGTAATACTAAGCATAATATTCGTATATACCAACTCAATTCCTATATTCATATAAAGAAATTTTTCATTCCTATATACATTATGCAACATTCAGTTGGACGTGAAAAAGGGGTGAAAAAAGTTTCACCAAAAATTTATCTTTTTATCTTCTGCACCAGGGAATCCTAATCAGATCAACATTCGCCGTGAAGGATACAGATAATATAAACAGACATTCCGAAACTAGTTTGCATCACGCGGCATGTGGTGGTCTTCGAGAATAACCGTATTTCATATTAGCGACGACATTCACTTTTCATGCCAATAGGAAAGGAAATAATTTACTATTGTGCTCATCGATACGAACGAGCGCTCAAAGAAAAACAAATATCGTCGCAGCAAGTGCGAATTTATACGTATAATATCTCGGTATTTACGCCATCTACGATGAGACTATCTCTTGTGCATGCAACAATAAACGAGGCGCTTGCAACCCTCTTTGAGCCCGTCACTCGTTCGCAGGGTAAAATTCCGTAGGCGTACTGGCAAAAATTATGAACGGGAGACGTCACTAACTTTCAAACGCTCCCTCAGCGAGAGACAAGGGGAAAAGTTCTATTATCGAATCGACTCGGTGGATTCTCCCAATTAATATTGAAATCCCACTCGTTCGCTATCTCTTGGCACTTGACTACGCTCTCGCGATTTTTTCACCCGAGAATCATCGCAAGCCCGGCGATAAAAGTCACTCTGAAATCCGCGTACAAGGAACAACGCCCATTCCTCGATTCCAACCCCCTCAAAGGCTTTATGACCTCATCCCATCCCATCGTTCCCATTTGCTTCGCTTACTTCACAACTCCCCCTCACCAATCCACCCCATCCTTGCTGGCATATATCCAGATACCACGAGAGAAACCCTATTCCTATCTTCTTACAGAATCCTAACCACTCTCTCGGGGAGGTTCTGTAAAACGTGTATCACGGACGGATTCCGCCGACAGGTGGCGATTACTTTTCGGGAATCGAGTGTTTCACCGTGGGAACATTTCTCAAGAGAGGGAATTCCTTGCCATTTCTCGGAAGGAAGAAAGAATTTGAGTGCGATTTTTCATTGCCTCCAGTTCCATACCGGCTACCGGCTGTGCTCATGGCTATTGAATTCCGGAGAAAGGGAAAATTTTCCTTTAACAAATTAGCAGCTATTTCCGATAACGGATGCTCACAAATGACATTAATGAATGGTGTGCATTCGAGAATACAATATGTTAATTTCATGAAGCTTGATTCGAAATGACAGAGTTCGGGATAAAATGAAGTGAAAATATAATCAGGAACTCACAGACCGAATTAAAGCAGAGAATTTAATCGCGCCATAGGCTCGATTTCCTGCTCGAGGCAAATTAACTTACGTGATGGAAAAATTTAATAAATTATTACAGATATAATACTAATCCAATATCTACAATACTAATGACAAACGTTTAAATGTAATTTCTTATAGTATTTCTGATTATAAATTTAATTTGTAATCAAGGGAGAGTTGAGATCGATCGAAATCGAAGTAGCAGCTCAAGTAGCCGCAACGATATTTAAAATTATATTTTCTGTAGCTATCGGGGACACATGATGTGTTACAAGACAAATTCGGAAAATAAAAAGGCGCATCGTCGATCAAAAAATAATCAGGGTACACATCCCTGACAAAAATCTATAACCGAAAACATCGCATTCTGAAACCCACCGAATACCAACATTTTTTCTCTTCGCTGAACACCGCCGACACCTCAAACACTATTAGCGAGGCATTTTTATATCAATTAAAATAACGCCGGCGAAACATGCATTCACCATTTCAACCCGGCGTGGAAAGAACACCTTTACATCCCGTCAATTAATAAACGATTTTTAACATAGACCACCGGATGCGGGGAAAAATCCTGAAATATTAATCATCCCTCTTTTTATACCGTCTTTTTTACCGACATTTCCCGTCGAGCGCGAAGGCATTCATATCGGCGGAAGGAAGGAGGGCAGGGCGAAAGGGAGAGGTAAAAATTACATGCGTGACTGGAGTAGTGGTCCGTTTAATACCGTCATCAGCCAACACCCCTTGACCGCACGGAACAGATGTCGGGAGCAGGTGGACCACAAAACACCCCGAAAAAGGTAAGATCGTGACTGTTTTAATAATTGTCTGAAAAACTGAGAGGCGATGAATACCGGGCAGGGAACCGAGGGACCAAATATTCCGGAATCCTGGAGAGCTTCGGTAAAAGGAGGAGTAACCCATAACACCGGAAGCAAAGAGGCGGAGGAGAAGACGGAGGTAGAGAACGCATCCCTTGCATCGTTGGATAGTCTCTTATTAACGCTGCAACACTTCAACTTTTTTCCATATCCCTCCCGTCGAGGAATCAGTCGACGATGCCGTTCCGACCGACACAGCTCCCCGTCGGCCAAGCGGTCAGCCCCACGATAACGTTCGTGACATGTTCGATTAGCTTATTCATATATTCATAGCTTACCGCGGTTCGGGGGCGGCCACGTCCGACCGGCGGCCTCCCGGACTGGGCAACGAGGATCACGACACGCAAGCCAGCGTTGTGAAAAAATAGACGAGCACATAGCATAGCGTCGCTCGCGCATGAAGGTAGACGGACACAGCGAGGGCAACCGAGATTCAAGTGAAAAGAAGGATGCACGCCAAAGAGGAAGCGCTTCTGGATAAGGGGTGGAGTTGAGAGATTACGCAATGAAATACGCTGCCTAAAATTAACAGCCGCTAATCATGATACATATTTCAAATACATTCGGGTATACATGCTTCGAACATTTACTTTCTATACAACCATTATCAGCATTTGGCATGCTGTATTTATAGGTAAAACTAATATTTTAATTATTTAGTGAGATATCTGCAAATAGTGATATGAGGAATTGCAAGAGAATGCACATAATCAACCTCTTTAAAGATGCAGTGAGATTAACGGAGTTAAGTCTTATTTTCGAAATAACTTCATAAAATTCAACAGATAATCGAAAGAATTTTGCCATCCGTTACCTGAAGATATTTTATTAAAATTAGTTTTAGAAGCCAATCGAAGGATAAGATAATCTGATCTCCTCTATAAAATTAAAACTAGGCATTAACAAATACCTTCCCTTGTATTTTATTTATTCATGAATGCTCCAAAAGTTTAAGGGTCAAATCCAAACTAAGCAATGACATTTAAGGTAAGGAAGTAAGATAAAATTACGCTAGACGGAAATCATCTGCACTACTTCCTTCGTATTTAATCTCAAAACAAAGTTCAGTCTTCATTATTACATTTATATTATATTACCAGAAGGATTTGTAGAATGCAGAGTAGTAAAAAGAAAGAAAATAAAGATATAATAAAACTGTAGGAATATAAATGAGACTGCTGTTTACTGGATACTTTGAGAAATAATTTACGCCTGATAATTAATTTCAATCAGTAAAATAAATCTCGCTAAAAAGATAAAGCTCTATATATAATCTAATTCATTTTCATCACAGGTAATAGAAAATTATGAAACATTTTACTTTCTGAGCTCCTAAAAGGTACCAAAATAAGTTCTGAAATTGACTCTGGAATTTAAATGTCCATAACTTAAAATTAAGATATTAAAAAAATTAATTTTTAATGTATTAAAAACTCAATTTTTAAGCAATTCCATTCCCTAAATAATCACCTTCAAAGAAGTCCATGGAATAAGCAACGAAACGAGAAAGAGATTTTCAAAGCCATTTGCAACTGTTGTGATTATGCCTATGATCGAATCAAAGACTGAGTTGACGACCACACAGAAGTAGTGAGGCGTCAATGGACGTCAGCCGATGTCAAGAATACCGATTTTCAATTAAATATTCTTCGAGAAAATTATTTTCCAAGACGGGGAGGATTCAATTCCAACCACCGGTAGAGATGCGTGAGAGAAGAAAAAGATCCATCGCTCCAGGTACCAATATGACTTGGAAGAATGAAAACTATGAAAACCGATGAGCGGATAACGCAATTGAGAAAGGTTAATGCCCGACTCTATGGAGCGTGAATAGCAATAAACAAAACTCACGACACAAAGAGATGTTTTCACTTTACCTTTCGCCTCGTATTTCGAACGGTATGACTTGTTACTCAAACAACAGGATACATATTTTTCGTTTACATCTGATGAGACGTTTCCTGCCCTTTGTATGATGAATGAAAGAAAACAATCGGTAAACGAGGAATACTTCCTACCCTCGTCCCAATAAATAAATTATGATCTTTGTCAATGAAAACTCAATACATGGCAGTACAAGGAATTCCAGAATCCGTATCGTACGACAGGAAATGTCAAACAACTGTAATCAAACCATGATTCCGTACATCGATTGTGATACGAAGCAAGAGAAACGCAGTTATAATAGAAGTTTACTTTGAAGCTAATGGTTTAATGCTGCCACTTAATCAGAGGAAGGAGGGAAATAGATATGATTATTTTTTTTAATTTTAAAATTAAATGAATTTCTATGGGACTTAAGTTTGTCGTTATGTTTTTGGACCGAAATGAAAATTCTTTCCTCTATGAAAATTAATGAAACATCAAACTATTTTAAACGTTAAATTACATAATTGTCTATGTTTGGCTTGAAGTTGATAAGTTTTAAGTTAACGTAAAAGTTTCTCCTATTTAAAAAAAAGAGATGTTCGAAATTATGCAACAAAATATTGAATGTTAATATACCCTGAAAAGACATAGGTATTGAACTGTGGAGTTCGTATAACCGAAGGATTCAGGTAAAAAAATCGCGCTTCTCTATTCATGAAATAATTCCTTCTACTAGGAGAAGTCTTCCTTCACTAGTATATGTTACATTTTTGCTAAAAAAATTTAAAGCGATAAGTATCTCAATTGAAATTTTAAAATTCTAATGGCATTCATTCTCTCTTTGGCTAACTCATACCTTAATTTTATTCTCCTGAATTAAATATTTAGAATCTAAAAGATAAATGGCGATGAATTTTTTAAAGCACAACTACCGTTCCTTTCGGATATATATTTTGAGGTAGCCGATTTCTAATTCATATACTTACTTTTCCGTTTTATAAAGGTCATCAAAATAATCAAACAAATATGATAATTATGTGAAAACATTTAATGACAAAGGCAACATCATAGATTTTCTCAACGCTGATAAAAAGTTCGTAAACCAAAAATGGAAGATTACGTTTTACAGTAATAAATGTCATGCAGTATTGCTAAAAGCGCTTCTACGATTCACTTCGCACGAGAGCTTCCTAAGAAAATCGAGCCCGAAACCGCTTTCATCATAGTAGAATGTGTGTCCCACGTGACCTTCCATGATCACCGAATGTTTTAAATTAAATTCATTGTGTATCTCGATGAAAGATTATAAGAACTAATTATAAGAAGCAAATTTATTATTTTAGAAATAGTTATTTCCGTAAAAGTCAAACGAGCTCAATGTTTCTTTACAGCATACAAGAGAAAATCTGGTAATCTCAGGAGAGTGATTGCTATCAATTTGGACCATTGACGAGCCTGAGGGGTTTCATTTGATGCTAGCAAAAACAGTAGCTATTACTGCATAATTCACCTGGAGGTAACTGCTCTCTAAGTTGCATCTACAAGAAATAAAGTGGCAGAAAAAGTTCAACCAGAGAGAGATTAACGACCGATAAAATTACTCAAGTTATAGAGTCCGTACATGAAGTTTACAAAGTTGGTAGCAGACCTAAGTATTGGTAGCTACCACTTCCAACCATAGAATTATACACCTAAGCTCCATTAAGGAAAATTACGGTAGAACATAATTGGTATTTAAGATCTTTCTCACAATGGAATTTCGCAACACGGAGCATAGTGGTACTGACCTCGCCAATGATCTATACAATAGAAAATACTGGTGAAAATGAATAAGGGACATGAGAGATACTATGAAGCTTTCTAACTGGAAGAAAAAAATACGATAAAACATTCTTAGACTAATTCGATGGTAAAATATTTCAATTGCTAAATGTAATAATGTTTTATTATTTAAATATTAATCAAACGCTAAATCTATAACTATAAGTTTATTTTATAATCCAAAAAAAATGATAATAAGATATTACAAATTTTATAGCATTCGGCCATGGTAAGATAGTCTCAATTAATGAGGTGTTATTAAATTATGGTTTTCAAGGCATGTGACTCAAAAGCAAATTAATTTTATAATTTTTGAGGTAAATGGTAAGATAAGAAAATCATTCTATGGGTTTAGGGCGGATCTAGAAACTTACCATGCAGACTATAAGGCAATATCACGATATTTTCATTGCAAAGTTCTAATAATTTTTGCGGCTTAGTTCTCGACCAGAAAATCTATTGCCGATTTTGTGAGAAAACCATTACATTTTCGGTAGAAGTAACCTAAGCTCATTCGAATAATTAGAATATGGTATACATCAACTGAAATTAAAAGTTAGATTCACCTGAGTTATATGAAATATAGTAAGATTGATTTTCAGCGGATGATTCAAGGAAGTCGTTATTTCAATTTGACCCCAAGTTGCTGACTAATTATAATTTTATAGATATACTTCCAGATAACAGAAGGAAATTGAAACTGACCCAGAGATAATTAATCAAGATTCTAAAATCCTCGTTATTATTAGAAGGGGAGCTCATGGCATGACACGGGTACAAAATTTCTTTATTTAAAAACTTTTCTAATGGAGATGACAATAAACAAATTACACATAAAAGACACGGAATCAGGCGTACCATTGCGGTAATTATTTTTTTCTAACAAAATCCATATTGAGGAAACTTTTACTAAACCAGTAGTTTAGTAAAAGATAAATAAAGAAAGTAACCAGTGGCTTAGTAAAAGATTCCTCAATATGGATTTTGTTAGAAACAAATTACATTTACTTCACCATCACTTAATTCATCCAAGCACATAAAAGTGAAAAAAAAATATTGCTTGGTTACATCAAGAAGGATGAATTGACATAATTGCGCTAATGCGGCAATTCGACGGCGTTTCCGAAAACACAAATTACGCAGACCAGTGGGGTATTAAAATAAATGGACGAAAATCGGCGAGGAATTTACTTTTATGGGACCGCAAAGGCTCACGCAAACGTTAAGCGAGCCGGCAAAGCCACAAAAGATCTCGAATGGATCTTAAAAAGTTCGTGAGAGTACGGGGATCATCTAGAGCGGTCTGGCCACGATGGTGTGTATATATCTAAAGGGATCTTGGGGCCGGAGAGAGTGCGTGTGGGTGTAAGGAGGAAGAGTAACAGGGAAATTTAAAGATCGAGGGAATTAAGGGTAAAAGGGTCGATCCTTTTTCTCCTTCCATCGAATGAGAGAGGGTTTGGTGATAAAAAGGGGAACAAAAGCTCTCTAGACGACTTCAATGGGAGTAGAGAGAAAGGAATGCTAAAGCAAAGGATAGAAAACAGGGATGGGTCAAACGACAAAACGATTTTAAAAACATGAATTTGAAACAATATATTTTTTAATTTCACGGCATTGGTAAAGTAGGGTTCAACGTACTGGTTTAATAACGCTGATTGTGAGATCATGGGTTCGAAACTTGATAAGAGCAAGGCTGTTTGCGTTTTCTGCTGTAAGAAAACGGTAGTGAAAATCATACACATGCAGAAGTGGGGAAATTAGTTCCCATTAAAGAATTTATGTTTATTTATTATCAATATGAAGTAATAAGATTTGGATGCATTACATAAAAGGTACTATGTATTTTATTTCCGACAAAATGAAAAATAAATACCCTAGAGAGGATCTAAAATTTTCAATTTGGTACTAATCACCACCTTCGGAATGAGCGAAAGGGGTGCGTAGTACGGCTGTCAAACTATCATCAGTACAAGAAAAAAATGAGGAGAGAGCAACATAAAACATTCTTAAATTACTATACGGATTTAAATTTAACCTAATTTCTCATTTTTAGGCACGAAGTTTCAGATACTGTAATGAGATAAGTAAGGATTAGAAGGCTTGATTATGCTTGGCTGTAATATTGTTAATTAAAAGATATAAAGTATTATAATCCTTTATATTCCTCTATAGACTAGCGTTGCTCGGATGAGGTGTAAAGCATCCTAGAAAGAAAGATGAGACGGTAGAAGAGGTAATTTCCGTCTCCGGAAGAAGAATGAGTCTTTGTGGAAATGGCTCTCCTCATAAGAGTCCACTCTTCAATCACCTCTGCATTCCCACAACCGGACGCATGCCCCTACACCCCTCCCTTACTTCCTCCCTTGACGCAGTCGCGACAGGAAGTGGCAAAGACTACATAAATCAAGTGTCCCTAAGAGATGGAACTGGAGGGATATAGGTGTCCGCCAGAGAGCCAATGCCAGAGGGTGCCCTAATTGGCCCGGGGGTGGGTGCCGTCGGGTAACCGCCTCGCCCTGGCGCCGGAAAACCTCCCTTAGGCGGCACGCCCCTTTCCCTTCGCTAAGTCATCCTCGTAAAGCTTCTCACGCATCCATGGCTTACATATGCCGTGGTCTTATAATTGGAGAACTCCTCTTTGCAGATTTTAGTGTTGCTCCATATGTTTGTTCCTGATTTTAGCTAAGACGAATGAGGTAAAAGTCAAACTGAAGCAATGAAAGAAGTTTATCTCACTGAAGTAAATACTCCTGAAGGCACTACTTTTCCCTATATATCGCTGTGCATGTTTTGAGGAATAAAATAAGGTGATCGAGTCTGATTACATTTAATTGTTTTGAAACGATAGAAAAGGAAAGCGCTGATCAAGAAAATCAATAAATACTTCCCGTAATTATCATTGCAAAATTTAGTGACTTCTTTAAGATAGACATTTTTAAGGTAGAAAAACTATAATAATTTTTTAAACCGAGGTATGGAAATTAAGATTCATAATTTTAGAGTTCATGAAAGCACATTGAAATGAAGAGGAGAATTGAGCTATTTATAAGAGGATTTCGAAGTAACCTATCAGCAAGGTTGCATTTTTAAGAAAAAATAAATAATGCCTAACTTAAAGGCTTCTATTAAATTTTAAGAGAAGATTAGGCATTGGAATTTTCGACGAGCAAAGATTATCAAAATTGATTTACCGATTCATCCTCTTCGTCATCTCTCACACTTTATTTATATCAAAATTGTTTACCTTCATTGTTATTAAGATTTATTCTGCTATTTATTTAATTAAAGAATACTTTATTTACCAACAGATTTCCTTCGTCTCACGAAATAGGGCTTCCACTTTGATTTGCTAAACCAATTAAGACAATTAAATAGATTGGGCAAAATTTCCTCTTGCAATTTATTTACAGTTTTCATTCAATAATGATAGTTTCCCGAATTTAAACGAGCTATAAGAAAACTCCAGATTACTGTCTTTCTTGATTGATTTCTGTAACATCTATACCATATAAATTCTATTTAAATTGCACCACGAAATTTCAACCGCAGTCGACGTCTTCATCTACCCACCCAGAGGCTGTAACCCCGTTGGCTGAAATAATCTTGAGTCCATTTCAAAACAAGCCTACCGGATAGGTAGGCAGTGACACATAGGAAAAGGAAATTTTCAAATATTCTAATGCACACTCAATGTCGTCACGCAATTCAACCCGGCAATATTTCAGCGCCCATGACGCATCACAAAGGAATCTGCCAGCGCTAGGCCCGCCGTTAATAAAATTAGACGCAAAGGAACATAAATTTCTTTAATTATAGACGCCAGTTGAAAATGTCTCGGGATGACTCAATTGGCGGAAAAAAATTTGGCCCCTCCTAGGTAATATTCTCCGCGCAATAAAAGGGAACGAAAAGAAATAAAAGCGACGAATTTCGGAGGAGAGCAGTTTTTATGTCGGAAACCTTAGCCTTCCTAGTGGAGAGGGGTATCAAGTGCCCCTCTTCTCCCCCCGCTGGGCTCGCGCCAAGATGACCCGCCAGACAAGGGAAAAAGTCCACTCTTTTGGGGTAACGAATGTGCGGTCCTCGCAGGGATCCGCCTCTCCCCGTCCCCAAGGGGACGACGGGAAACGAACCCTCCGTCACGACCTTCAGATCCACTCACCACACGACATATTACCACCTCCACCATCTCAGACCATACGTTTTCCCAAACGGCAGAATGGAGTAGGATCCACCCCCAGGATCTCAGTGAGAAAAGAGGGAAGGGGTAAAAGATAAGAGGACGAAGAATAAGGCAAATAGAGAGAAAGAATTCGATATATTGCGTACCATATTCGAAAAAGTTACTTTAGATTTAGAATTTGGAACGACTGATAGCTGAGCAGATAGGAATTCACGAATTATGAAAGGTACAGAAATACATTTCAAATAATTTACCCCGTAAAGCAAATATAGAATACCTACCTACGGTCGTAACGTAATAACTATTTTCCAATATTTCTTTTTTTATCCTCCGATGCTTGAAATTAGTAATTGACTTATTTATTCTCTGGTAGAATATTACCGATATCTACTATAAACATACTATTATTATAATATTATATGTGCTTATATTGTTTTATATAGCCTTGTTGTTACAAATTTCTTTATAGACTAGAAGTACTGTTTCACTTTGAATACATATCTTCAAACGCGAAATAGAACTCATGAATCTAAATACATTACTATGTTAACATATGAGATTCAAAGCCACAGTGATGAATGATGAAATAGTGATTTTCATCCGGATTTAACAGGTTAAAAGAATAATATGCTCTTACTTTTGGCATAATTTTTGCATTAGCTCAATACGATCTATGCAAATATGTATCCTACGATGATTTCGTTACAAAACAATGACTTGCTCCTTAATTTATTTTACAAGAATTGTAGAAAATGAGAAACAGTAGGAACTACTTTCCTCTTCACTTCTCATGATACCATGCTATGTAATAGAAACTAGGTGAAGGCGAATCGCTTTTTAAGGCGAAGAACGAATCGAATTATTTCAAAGAAAACTTCACCGAGAAACAAGAAACTTGAGGCAATGGCTATACTGATCCTCAATTTCCGTTTAATCTCTAAAATTAATTGCTCAGTTAATGCCTTGTTCCCAAACTATACAAGTAACAAAAAAGAATGTAATCCAGAAAGATTGTAAGCTAAATATCACATTTATACAGAAAATATTATACTGAAGGGCTATAAGCAAGAAAAGAGAATAAACATGAATAAAAAACTGTAACAACAAAAATATCGTTTAAAAAATGGAGAATATGAAATATTTGTCTCAACTTTAGAAAAAGAAAAAGCAAGGGAAGGTAAACTAGAGATTGTAATACCAGTTATAACGCTAGCATTACAAAAGAGATGACAATTCAAGAAAAGATTATAGTAATTGACGAGAAGAAAATATATAAACAAGAGAAAATCTGTCAAAAAAGATTAAAAGACTGCATACCATTTACGAAGAATAAGAGAGGGGTAAAAAGAATAAAAGAAAAAAGATAAGAGATATGACACAGTAAAGAGAAACTCGGAGATTAAGAGAATGAAAGAGAAAGACATACTCAAGCAAACACGAAATTATCTTCGGAAGATGGCAAAGAAATATGGGATCTACCAAGAAAAGACAAAATTCTGTTGGGAACGAAAAAGAAAGACGAGAAATTTTAGGAGGGAGAAAGAGGTTTGGAAGGATCCGGTGTGGCAGAAAGGTGGAAGACGAAAACAGTGGGTAACATGAGCAAAAGGATGAAACAAAACGACCTCTCACTCCCTATCGCTATATCTTCCTAGACCAAGAGCAGAGATAACAACGGACGGGATAAAGGAGAATATTTCTGCGAACATGCCGGAGGACCCAAGAGCGGGGAAGGTTCCATTGAGGAAGTCGTAAAAAACGGAGGTAAGTTTAAGAAAAAGTTTTACATTTCACCTTATGTCGTCGTTCCGTCACTAAGAATGGAGAAATATGCTCACTGCCTTTTATCACATTCGATTATAACAAATTACGAGATCATTCGTCCCAAAACGAGGTAGAAACATGCAAAGAAGAAGGAAACACGAATTTGACTTCCAGCAGAACTCATGTCCGAGCTGAATGGATGAAATCGACACTGATATCAGGTTAGCATCGTAAATCTATTCTGAAATTGTGACATTGACCATCAACTGTATCAAATGGAAGCGCTGAAAGGTGGATTATTTGGAAGAGGCTCGAATGGTTAAAGACCATTAAAATAAAAATAATTTACGTAATGGTAGCATGAATATTACAGGATTATTTTAATGAATGTATTCATTTTCACATAGGTAGCTAGTTAAGTTATCGTAGCTACCGCTTTCATACTACCGTAGCTAAAATTCAATTCTTATAAAATACTGCAATCTGAGCATAGACTGTTTGAAATGATGAAAGGAAAATTTTAATACATTATTCCCTCACATTGATGCAACGACAGTCTCTCTTTATTTAATTAAATCTTTAGGAATACAATTTTTTTCCGTGAAAGTCAATCACAATTCACCACATTAACCGATAACAGCTTGAAGCAATCGCACAATTATTTAAAACTAGGCGCTTCCGCAACAGCTGTGTGACAGCTTAAGTAACCATTGGCGATGAGAAGGTCTGCTTAGCTAGTCTTCCAACAATCTTTATCTTACGGCAGTTTAACTTTCCAGACTCTAAATGTGAAGAAATTTCAACCTTTGAATTAAGATGTTTCTAGTTTTACGAGTAAGCCTAAGGTCGGACATGATCTACGAAAATGATTTACGAAGACTTTATTGCCGATTTACCACCTCTTGTTTCAGCCAGAATCTCTTTCCGTGATCCACAGTGATATAAATCTTCGCACGATATATGAAAGACTTTTCCACTTCCTATGAAAATATTTCGACGACTGAATCGTAAAAATCAAATTTTCACGGAAAAGTCGCGTCGACACCCTCGGAAATTCATCAAAAAGACTTAAAATGTCTCCCGGACACTTTCTAGCGCACCAATAAAATGAGTAACGCATCCTTTAAGCAACTTCATAAAAAGGAAATAAAAGACCAAGGAGAGACGGAGTCGCCATGACGAACGACTCTTTTCCCACCCTCGGCTAACCAACCCCTCACAAAAAAACACACATTCGACCATAAAATATACGTCGCCTTTAGGGGAACCCCCGGAGACGAGCGAAGGGGCAAATAAACAAGATTAGGATCGGTTTCTTCCTTTGCTACTTATTTATTCGACGTCCAGTCCTCGAGAAACCACGTTATTATTAGGCAAAATGATTCGAGAAACGAGGACGCACAGTTAGTTCTACCTCTCCGGAGTCTCATATGAAGCGGTATATTTATTCTACCTGGAAACGCATGGAAAACAGGAAAAGGGGCAGGTTTTCTCCACTATTTCCCGACTGCTCTCGTTCTATATCTCGCGATTTCACGCCGCCCGATAAAAATGATGAATAACGCGTCCGCGATGATTCAAGAGCAGTTTTATGTCTTAAGTTCGTCGAAGGCATTAATATGGATTTCTCGTGCATACGCACCATGACATGGAACTTGATTTTCTTAAGGATGCGATTCGGATGGTAGGGTAAAAGAGTACCGCTCGAGCCTGCATCTCGAGAGCAGGTGCGAAGACTAATTGGGAAATGAGGAGATAACCCGTCTTTTTACGGGAACGTCATTATCACGGAGAAAGAGGATTCGGAAGGACATTAAAATGAGCCTCGATTATTATTCCATCGTAAAACGTGTGGCGGTGAGATTCCCCCTCTGGACTATTGGACCACGCGTCTGGACATATGATATTCAGGAAGAGTATCGAGAAGCGTGGCATGTGGCAATAAAAATAAGGGGGATAAATTTCGAAGGAAACTTAGGGGAAAGACATTTAATTCTCATGGAGGTTTAAAAGTGAGTATAAGAATGTGTTATAAACCAACTAAAGTTAAGAGTGTTGTTAATAAAATAGTGCTCATTTAAAACTTCCGGGCATCCAAAACCTAGACGATGATGACCAAATAAAGATAAGGAAATAAATAGCTTGAGGAGCACCTTATCTCATTGGTCTCATATTACACGGACCATATTTGGCTAAAAAGGGTTAAATAGATATAAAAAATTGTGAAGAGAATTCAATTATCAATGGGTATTTTACGTTAAATATCAACTGTATTATAAACGTCAATAGTAAAACTATTTCTTATGTGCTATTTTATACGTCGACAGTTGAAATTAAAGGGAAATAACCTTTACTGAAGCTATATAACTCTAATGCTTTGGTTTAACGGCGTATTTGATAAAGAAATGATAACGAGTTTTCTGGGTTGTACGAGATCCTCGTCTTCACTTTGTTTTCAGTGAAAGCTTACAGGGGAAAAATATTATACTTATATGAAATTGTCCTTATGATGAAATGAAATTTATTTCTCATCTTAAGAGAATTGCAAGGTATTGCTCTATAGGCCTTTTGTAGTGTGCAAATTTAAAATGACTGAATGTTGTAAAAAAGCAACAGCAAAATCATATCGGAGGTTTCGGAGGAGTTTCACACCCGTCTTTGGGCGAATGCCGGGAAAATTAAAATGTATGATTAGGTTGGGCTTATTATTTAAGTTGTTTACGGATTAAGTTGTTAATGAATAGCGAGATGGTCACGTTGCATCATTTTGTGCTCTAAATTAATTAAAATTACTAAGCTAGGAAGTTCTAATTACTGACCGACCTTAGTGCTACCTAGAAGTTCCTTTACTATTAGCTACCAAAAGCAAGCTACAATAAATTAATAATATAAAATGCGCTACATGAAGTTCGACTTAGGCATGATTTACGGGAAAGGATTCTATATTTGAGGCTACAAACTTCGAAAAACCTAACATAAATTAAAACGTTACGATGAAAATGATAAATATACTAACTTTGTGGTAAAAGAACCTGTATTACAGAAAAATACCAATTACATACTTAAAATAAAAAGGTTCTTATCCTTTTGAGGCGATTGTAGAATGCTCGAAACCTAAAACGATGGAAATCTAATCTTTAGACAAAAGGAGCTCTCATCATATTTACCTTCGGAAATTATCTTTCAGAAAACCCACCCAAATAAATTTCTAATATCAGCGAAGATCCTTGAACCAGAATACGTAATTAACTGCACAAATACGAGTAAAATGTTGAAAAATCATACAATAGTATCGTAAAACACATATTTAAAGGGATAAGAGTGAATTCATCTCATCCGCATGATTCATTTCTCACAACGGTAGAGATGAACTCACCGGAGCAAGACTGTTGCGATATATTACGAAGTTAAAGACAGAGAATAAAATTGTACATCCTTATCCAGAATCATAACGTATTCGCGGGGTTTTAAGAAGTACAAAAGGATTTTCAAAAACTTTAATCGGTGATGAAATAGCGGAGAAAGCAGTATGAAGGTAAGGGCGTGCATGGGTAATAAGTAGGGAAATCTGTTATTACAGCTCAGAGATGACTTCCTGCAGAGATAGGTAAGAAACTATCATGAAATTCTTGGAAGGAATTTTCCATGAAAACCGAGCCGGAACCAGTCTGACTCGCTCTCCTCGACTCAAACCAATTCATCTCTTCTTCTTCTGGTGATGCATAAAGAATATTTTCTATGTTTCATCATAAACCACCATTATACTGGACGTTTCTCGGAAGGATCTGGATATTATGATGGAATTCGTGATACTCTCTGTGATGCAGTGCCGCTTGGTGAGGTTTTTATTTCTTTCTACAAAATATTATCATAACGTCAACAGGAATTTCTGTGAATGCTTCATCCAACGGATTAAACTCTACTTTGTTTCCTACGGTTTATAGCTTAATAGCAAATTATATTACTAATTATTAGAGACATTAGAAGAAAATAATATTGAGCTTGAAATGTCTGCAAGCAATCCTATTGACAAAAGTACTCGACTGAGATTGAAATGGAAGTGTTAGCTAGTCCTATTAAAAGGCTTTAAAGTATGGATGGACAAAATTAGATAGATAAATTTAAATAATTACAAGTATGATAACTATTAATCTACTACATGTCAACGCATTTATTAGGTTATCAAATTTACTTAAAATGGCAAACCAAACATTGAAGAGTTTATTTTCCATCAATACTCAATCCTATTTTCAATAGGTAAACGTATTGCATTTTATTAGCCCTTACATTTCAGAAAATCCTAAGTTAGATTACGAAAGGCAAGTAGTGTTAATACTGCTGGCAATCATGGTGGAATGTAACAATTGGATTTGGGCAGAACTTGGCTTGGAGAGCTGTAACAAATCAATCCTCGGATAGTAAACACATAATGTTGATACATTAAAGGTCGCAAAGAATGGTTTCCCGATATCTCCTCAATCTAAGATTATCTCCATAGAAAAAAGATTTCGCAAAAAAAACACGCAAACGAAAAAATAGTTCCGCCTGCGATACAGGAGATGGCGGTCGAGAGGGAGGTACCAGGCAAGGACGCGTGCGCACGACGACATGAAAAGGAGCAAGAGAAAAAGAATAGAATGGAGATAGAGAAAGAGAGAGAGAGCAATGGCGGAATAAACAGGAGAATAGGCCCTTTTCCGCCGCATCGCAGCGGTCGGGTCCATCCGTATGTCACAACAAATCCCGTGGATTTGCCAGCACCCTCGGCCGCCGACTTATGCTTCCGAGAATGGAACCCTTTGGCGGTTTCCGTCTTTTTCCTACTCTCATTGTCCTTTCCTTCACTTCATTGTGAAAATTATTGCTGCAAATACCACGCGAAAGGAATACCAATAGCGAAGGAAACAGGAATCAGGTTCCTGAGACTGAGATAACTTATGGATTCCTAATATAAAATTGGAATAGAATAAAACAGTTATTATTGCTGAAGGAAGGAAGGAAGAATAAAGCTAAGAAGAATTATGTGAGGGAAATGAAATAAAAGTGTGATAAAGAAAATATAAGGAGCTAAAAGTGCAACACAGGGAAAATAAGGTTGAAGGGTATTAGGAATTTTAAAAAATTATATCTATCTAATAGATCTAGGAGGCTTAATCTTTATTTTGAAGAAAGAAATAGAACTGAGGTCTAGAGTCAGTTTTATGGGAGGGAAGAATAAATCTCCAAAGAAATATAGACTGTAATTCAGAACTCACGTGTTACAATTATAGCTATTATTTTGAGCGTGAATGCTGAAAGATAATTTAACAAGCATAATTTGAAAATCCATTCTTTAGAAGTCAAAATATCTTCCTAACAACATAGGTAATCGGTATTTTTTGACGGAAATTATATAAAACACTGATCATGCGCTACTATTACCACTAAAAGAAAGAAATTTCATTAAAGGAAAAAGATTATATTTAACCTAAAAAGAGCGCAACAATAAAGGGTTAAAAATAACAGGAAATAGAAATAAAGCTGAGGCTGCAAATGACGACAACAGAAGACGAATTCGAATACAAAAGAAAATCTACTTTGGGATCAACGCGATATTTTTCAGTTCCACTTCAAGATCAACCGAGTGGAGAAAGAGAATGTGAAAGAATGAGGGAAAGGAAAATGCTATAAGAAAGAAGGAAAAAGGGCAAATGAAAGAGAAAAGAGAGGGAGTGGTGGATTGGCGTCGCCTAGGAAGGTTGACAAACCGAACACGACAATGTGAGGCGCGGGATAATCCTCAACTTCCGAAAGGGATGGATGGAGAGAGAGCAGCATCCCTGTAGGAACAGAATTTCTCATCCTCTTTCCCTATCTCCGAAAAATGAGCAGCTTCCGAAGCTCAACAGAAAAAAACCTCTGCCGACCCTTAAAACCCCTCACTCATCCCTTAAATACCCCTGCTTTTGCCCTACCCTGGCCTCCGTTGCTCCGACGGATTTCTATGGTAATTTAAAAGGCTCAACCCTTTCAAGAGATCATCCAATTTGTCGTCTTCTGTGTCGCACCATGTTGTCCCTGGCCGCGGGGGCAGGACCTCGATATATCTGGTATCACAGCTGTTTCACTCTTTCTTTTCTCTCACACGGACATTCTTTCTCAATTCCGGACCTTCTGGCGCGAACCAAAGGATGCGTGTAAATTCGCATTATCCGATTTTCGGTTAATTCCTTTAATCCGCTTTGCTTCTCTATAGGCCCGCCGTATTTCCGACAACTAGCCTAATATTTTTCAGCAAGCACGGATATCCCTTTTCTTTGTCGTTTTTGAATACGCCGAGTCTCTTGAGCGGTTTTCCTGTACCTATTTAAAGAGGACAAATATATTTCTTCGACTACCACAACACACGATAATGCAAGAAAGATGTCTGCTGACCATATTTTAAGCGTTAAATTTTCATCTTCCATACCTAAGGAAATGAAATATGTGCTATAATAAAATGATCTTGAGCGAAGAAAATGAGAGAACATAGATAACGGGTTTATTATCATCTGTTATGAACTACATAAGCCAATATTTCGAAAGCTAATGCTTTTTTCTTACACGCCGAGTTGAAACTGCTTACAAGTAAAATAAAATGCAAGGATCAGAGATTTAGCACGATTAGGTATGCTTCGAAAATCGAACTTTAAATGGAAGCGAAAACCATTTGACGTGGTTGAGACACAATATCAGGTCAATCATTCTACAGGCAGATATTCGAAACCTAAACTACCCTATCAAACCGATCTCACTCTATTTTTGAAATAGATATCTCCCCCAGCTTATACCTTTCCTCTTCTCTGCCAACAATATCAAGGGTTTTTTGAAGAAATAGATGTTCAAATAATTTGTTTTCTTAAATGTTTCCATTCCAATTAGTTGATAACGTAAAGGATAAATCTTCAAGTGCAACCATAGAGCATGAAATGCAGAACACAATAGCTGGAGAACTCAGCTTGACATGATGCACAAATATCAAGCTGATTACATGATGATCAGTTACTTTGACCTAGAGGGGATTTGTTGATAGTCCTCGAATCTCAAAAGTAAAATTGGATTCCAACACATAATTTTGTTCTAAGACTATTAAAAAAAGTAATTTTTACCAAAAATAATAAAGAAGAATTTATTTCGAATTAAAATAGAAATATTTATACATAAGCTAGGAAGTAAATTCTTCGCCATAAATAAATATCTCGTTGATACAATTACGGATAAATTTATAAAATTGCTGAAATATTCGAAGATTATTTTGATGTACTTATCCCATTACTAGGAAGATATATATTCAAGCTCAATACTCCTAATACATAACTATGCACATAATTATAGAGCTAATGAAAAATAATCTAAACAACTGCGGAAACCATTCGGAGGAAAATTCATATTCCTTAACTAAAACAGGTGAATAGAAGTCGAAAACCTAAAAAACCAAAAATACTACCGTTACAGCTGACATGTCATTCTGAAATCGAGCAAACATGACTGTGAAAATGTGGGAACAGGAAACTAACAGGAAACGCAACTCCACCTTCTAACTCAAAGAGGAACATATCTTCGACGTCAAACGACACCTATATTAAACCTCCTACAACTGTAAAAAGAGGGAAAAGGGATAGTGGGTGTCACTGGATGAGACATCCTCAGCCTCAAATATTGTCACCAATACAGACGCGAAGAGAGAAACGCCGCTCCACCCAAAGAATTAAAACTCTCGAAGGAAAAATAGCCAATGTCCAGACCAGGAAGACGCCCACTTGATACAAGAGGAGAAGAAGAAGCCTCGAGGGAATGAGACGATACTCTAAAAAAAATAGTTTGGAGAGTGGAAGGAAAGATGCGGGAAGGGCAGCACATTGGGCGCCGGAAACCAAATCCGTTTTCTGATCCTGCCAAAATGGCGCCGACATACTGCCTTTGGAAACCTCTTGAAAAACCTCTTATTTTTCCCAGACATCATTAAAATGAACTTTATTGCATTCACGACTGAAAATACATATCTACGGACGTAAAGCAAAAACAGCTATGTCTCATACTCACTTTTCAGCTTTCAGTGTTTTCCACATCATTGTGTAGTATCATACATGTCCTTAGTCTATTATTTACTAATAATTTACAAGATAGTAATTACTCAAAATTATAAACGCCTTTCTGAAGCTCCGATATGAAGATCGTGGAATAAGGACATTTTTATTTAACCGTCACATTCAGTAATTCTAATAAATTGGAGATAATACCCGCGAAAGGATAAATCGATAATGACTTGTACTTCTTGTCATGAAAAATTTTAGAACCAAAGTTCAGGAATTTAATATCATTCGGGCATACTTGGATGATAAATAATGTCTAGTTGTTAGAAACTGGGGCTTGGAAAAATTCTCGCGGTAAAATCGTTACTTATTCTATTCAGTGTTTTAAGTTTTTGGAACTTTTTTTCATTCCTCTAAAATACAATTCGAGTCAAAAGTGAATAGGGAAAGGAGCATGGGAGAAACAATGGATTCATGCCAAAATTACTGTAGCTCACTTGTTGACAACCCATACTTCCAAGCCAATGGGTGAGAAATAGGGTTAGGGATGGGGATATCCATACGAATACGGCACATCCACGCACTTCGTTTTGAAGTGGTCACTAAAGGGTCTCTTTCCGCCCACCTACGACAATCGCACCGTGTCCTGCCGCGAAAGAAGGATGGCTTTTGGGGAGTGGACGAATAGATTGCTAGTGCTCCTCCCTTCTGTGAACTTGCATTGCGAAATTCCCTCCGCTGCCCTGACCACTGGGACTTAACACGCGGATCTCCGCCCGCGTCAGGGAACTCACTCCCCGAAAACCGTGTTTTTTTATTTAAATCTCGTTCCCTGCCAGAGTCCCTCGCAGCACAAGGCGCGAACCCCTAAAATGGAACGAAGAGGCAAATAGAGACACGCGGTGCGGAAGACAAATGAGGAAGGAGTGGTCGGGAAGGTGCAGTTGCTCAACATATGGCCGGATCCCTTGTTTCCATTGCTGCGTTGTATCCAGGTGACGAGTCTGTTAGCAAACCGAGAGAGTTTGCCTTTGAGAGAGCAGGTAGAAGCGAAAACATCTAATATTAGAAGCCGCACTCAATGTCGATTGCCATGAATAAAATATATATACGATGCGATTGCTCAACCTTCCTCTATTCCTACATTTTCAAATATAAGAATTTTATAAATAATGCATCGGAAAATTGTCCATCGAAGAGACTAGCAAACTCTATAATACTACCAGGTCATATGTTTAGCTCAGCTTATAGTTTCAAACTTTACTAAATAGTAGTTCATATATAAATAAAATTTTGAAAAGAACAAAATGATTTTTACCGATACAAGGCGAAAAATAATTTAAGTTTTACTATCAAATAACATAAAACTCAATTATTCTCCCGTTCAGCTCAATAATTTGCTGTTTAAAATAAATTTTTCTCATGACGTCAATATTTTACAACTGCCTGGAGAGACGTTTCTGTTTTGAATTCCATACTATTATGTTTTATACCACACATTGCAAAGTAAAAATTCACGAATGTGAAAAACTAACGAAATTCCTTCAAACAATCGACTATCACATTAGTATACACGTAAGTATAAAAGCAAAGTATTTGCACATTCATGTAAGATGAATCGGAAACCAGTCTTGCGACATTATAGGGATTGATACTGGACTATGGTATAGCAACTAAATTAACCTTATAAGATAATAATAATAATATAACTTTAAAATACCTTCTTTAAATAGACCCGAAATGAGTTTCAATAAAAGTAGAAAAAATTCATAAATGATAAATCCGAAGAAATAACTAATAAATCTGAAGAGAAAATTGGTAAAAGAATAGCACTGGTTTCGTCTGTGTAAAAAGGAAGCAGTGGATTCCATATGATCCACAAAATATCACTGTTCATGCTGTAAATGTTTCTCTACCTCTTTGGTCTTGCGAACCCAATTCATTTCCGCATTGTCGTGGACCACTTAGATATTTAATTCACTATCGGCAGTGGTAGTTATTTACATATATTAGTTCATTAATCGAATTATGATTTATATCCAACTGTTACTTCAAGGTAATCAATGCAATTATATTCAAAAGTGAATTGTTCCAAAAGAAATTACAGTGAAATCACTACAGACAAAAATCTACGCATCCAAAAGTAACCCACGGACCCAAACGAGTTTTCTGCTTACATTTGAGTGAATCACTGGTCTAAGTTACCACGCTTGACGTACGCAGAGCTTATTATCTTCAAGACGTAAACATGAATTAGAGTGAAAGAGATTTCCTCCTCCTAATATGGCCACTCTGTATCAATCTCGAACGTAAGCATCATGAGAACTGCCATGTCTGCAAAGATCCAGATCCGCGCAGGGCAAATCCACGCCCTTAAAAGTATCTCTACGCGCGATTTCAGTTCCCACACTTGGGCGCGAAAAGCCACTCACTCGCCCGCTATTCCATCTGACACTTGGGTCCCAGGAATGATGGGGCCGTACTGAGTGACCTCGCAGCATCGGCAATGAGTGGAGAGTCCTTAGGATAAACACTCCGCAACACTTGCCGCCAGTTCACTTCCTGCGCGTCCGCCCTATTTAACCGATCTGCCCCATTAAAACACTTCCATCAGGCCTTCATTCTCATCCTCGCCATAGAAGGGCGCGTTATAACCTAACAAAGTTACCCTTTTTTTCCTCTCGAAAGATACTTCGCATCTCTAGGAATGGAAATAAAAGTCGCAGAATACTGTAGTATGCAGCGGCTGCATAAACAAATCACATTTTTCCATTACTGATGAGGCCATTTCTTTTTCACTTCAGTCGCAGATCACCTAAACATCCATCATCGGTAGATGGTCTGCTGTATTTTCTTAAGCCTGGGCTGCAGATGACGCCTTTAATTATTGCTTCGAAAGAAAAATAAACAGCATACATTCGCAGAGACGTACATTTTGGGAGGCAAGGTGTGGGATAATAAGCGTGAGAAGACATCTGAGGGAAGAAATCTATATGTTGCATCATTCATGTCAGTACCTAGTAAAATACTTCACTATTTTTCAAATCAAACGAAAGGAAAGAGGAGATATTTCAGAGCGGAGGGAAATACTTATGCAAGAAATAAGATGTAAGTACCAAAAATGAGCGATGAGAAAACTAGGTAAGATTTATATCAAAGCATTAGGGGGATTTAAATAATTATAAGAACTAAGGATGAAATACAGGTCTAATAATGTGCATAATTCATGCTCTTATGACAAAATAAAAATTAGTACGCAATTTTAGGGAGAATCCTACATGGTTTAGGCCAAGTAGGGGCCTTACAGTAAGTAAAGTCGATAGTAAATTATTATTACATAACCGTTGATCTATTTTCTCTGAATGTCTGTTTATTCCAGATGGCCTATAGAAGAGAAGCCCACTTGGACCTCATCTCGCCAATAAAGGGTCCATCTATCTATTCCAGAAGAATGAGAAAATTACGCCTCAATTGGACTAGAAAGAAAGAGAAAATATCTTTCACGAAGATGTAATGAGGTGATCAAATAAGCATTACTATATTCAAGAAACAAGGAAATTCTGAATTATGTTAAACGAAAGAAAGGATTTAGTCAATAACATTTCAGTTGATTTTTCTTGCAGAATATCATTTTTTAAATATGATTAAACCGAAAAATTTTGTCCATCAACAAAACTACTATTGGTATAAATTAGGTAATGAAAAGGTATTAGATACTTGACTTCGATTATTATCATTTTTTACCAAATATTTTAAGTAATATAACAGAAATCAATGAATGACCCATATTAGGAGTCTCAAGAGAATCCATAATCATGGATTCTCATGAGATTCCTAATACTTCTAAAGCAAGAAATAAAAACCCCAAATGATAGATATATTTTTCTGAAATTCTGACGAGATCAAAAAGCAAAGCATACAAAGCAGATCTTTCACTTTCCGGGCGGGTGCTCTTACTAATTGTGCTACTTTGCAGAACATATTCTGGCAGTTTTTATGGAGATTTTAATGGTCAAGCGATAGATGGCTCTAACTAAACGGTACCATCCATAATAATAAGAAATAACACTAAATCGGGTAAACAATAGCAAAATAAGGATGGAGATCTCCAAGATGAACGCAATAAGAAATAGAAAAAACAAGATCTTTTAACCGTGAATCACTAACCAATTTAGTATTTAAACTACGCAATGAGACGCGCCGGAGGCCAAAATCAAATTACACCAAAGATTACTCATTGTTTACTACTTTGTAGCCAAACTATTCAGCACATTCTACTTAATGATACGCAAACCTTCTCGCACGTGAATAATATTTCGTAATCAACATGGATTAATTAGCTTACAAAAAGGAAACGGATACTGTTCATCCACCCAGTCGGCATCACAAAAGAAATAAACTCGCTTAAAAAAGTAAAACGAATGTCCGCCGCAGCCAATGCCATCCCAACGCGGGCACAACAGCGTGTTTACGTGCAAGAAGAATGACGAAATTCCCAAAGGAATGGGAAACCGATACCTTCTGGCCTTTGAAAGCAGAAAAAACGCCGAGGATAATCCTAGGGACAGAAAGAAGGCTGCGGAAAAACTCGGCGGAAGAATCCACCATCCCTATGGTCCATCCAAAGGGATCCTTCAAAGGTAACACGAGAAGCAGGAGAAAGAGCAGGGACCGCAAAAGAGGCCCCGAAGGGCGAAAGAGGAATGTTGACAAATCGTGCTCCACTTTACGTCCCAAAGGATTCGCGGAGGCTGAGCAAAGAGAACGGGAAAGTGATTAAGGAGAGAGGGAGGAAGATTTTTTTCTTCTTCCTCCACTGCTCTCAATGTCGCGCAAAGAGCAGATGCTAATGGCAAAGGGGATGGGATTTGCGAAAGTCCAGGGTTGATGCCTCGAACGGAGTGGAAGAAGGAAACCTGAGAGGAGATCAAACAATCTTGCGAGATTCCTGCGCGTTATAATTAATTTATTTGTTCCTTCCAACGGAGTGAAGCGACGATGAATGAGTGCCCTCGAGGAACGAATGGCGTGAACCAGAAAGATGACTGCAGATGCTTAAAATCTTTAGACGCCGATCCAACAGTAGTGTCCTATTTAGTAAATAATTTTCAAAACTGCACTCAACACCGCACTGCGTTCTACTGAACGCTCTCTCTCTGCGGATTTGCTTAATATTAATGGAAAAAGCGTGTGTAAGTGGTACTAATGCTGCGTTTTCCTAAGACAGATCCACTTACTTTTCTAAACTTAAATTAACTGGAATATTGATTCAAGAATGAACACCTGTTTGCATAGCGAAAGATTGGTCTGTTTGTCTGAGAAGGTATATCCTCTAAGTTCTAGTCATGTCACGGACGTTTGATTTCGATGACATTTATTAATTTTAACCAAGTTTATGAATTTAGAATATCAAAACTAGCCCCAATTTTAGGGAAATATCACATTCGATAGCTAGGCTATAAAATTTAAAAATTCCACTAATTCGTATTTTAAATAACTCTAAATTCTTATCATGATAACGCATCAAGTTTATGTCTCGCTAACCAAAAATGTTTCTTTGGAACAATGAGCGAACATACATATTCGAAGGACGTGAATGATGAAGGATGGAAAAACGTAATAGAAAAGTAAAACAGATTTTATTTGATTGACTTTGAAAGAACTGTTAATTAATTAAGTTCCGCCATCGTTATAATCAAAGTATATTACTTCACAAAATATGGGATGTGGTGACTACGATAATGAAGAAGACTACTAATGGACTTCATAAAATATACCAAGTTTATTCTGCACTTCAGATGTCATAAAGATATCTAATCCTAGAATTCAGGCGCAAGGTTAAGTGGAATCTTATGACTAAAGGTGAATGGTGCGCCAGAGATAATTTGGGATCTGACCAAAAGATATGACTAAGGGAGGATATACGTGGCTCGGAAGTAAGGATTTGATTAAATACGCAAGACAAGAAAGGTGTATTATATTAGATGTAATTCTTAACGAACAGAAAGAGAGAATGAACGAAAAGGGTATAACGATATGGAGGCTGACTACTCAATCTCAAATCTAACAGCGTATGATACTGAATATAATTCGGAAGCAAATCGGAATGCAAGAGAGAAAAATCAAGCCTTCACAAGCTGATTATTAAAGGTTCAAAATCAGCGATATCTTGCTGACTGGTCTTACTTTGAGAAGGAACATGCAGGAGTCGCGAGACTAACGAATGCCACGGTGAATAAATGGTCGCACGTGTTTTTGCTAGGGTCGCCCACAGAAAGGGGCGGAGACCCTTAGTTTGAAGTGAGCGGAACGCAAGCGGCAATTTCGGGTTTCGGGTTGCCCGAGTCGAGAGGGCTAGCAGACTCATTTATGATCACCAGGACGATTTAAAACACTATTTATGATGCGATAAAATTAGATATGAGCGAAAAATGACAACAAGTGGAATATATGGAATTCTTTCCTAGCGTGACTTTCCTGGAATATTTCAAAAATGAATCATCCGATTTGACGCTATAACAAGTACGAAGCTAACATATAACTTTGTATGTCCTCCATGATACTTAATCTATTATCTGCGGGCTATTGAATAGCAAAGCATGAAGTGAATGAAGGATCATTTTGTTGAGTAGATACCTGGATATTATAGAAACAGTATTCCCGCTCACACAGTACTAACACGATTCAATTAATTATTCCTTAACACTTCACTAACATGCTTTTAAGAAAAAAGAAATACAGAGTTAATTAATTAAATTAATTTCTGGAATGGAATAAAATTAGTCCTATCCTAGTCAATAGAATAGCATCATTTCAAAGATTTTTTGCAACAATAAATGTTTGGATGTTTAATGGATGTGTATCATCAAGGAAATTACGAATTAAAGGACCCTTAAGATTCTCGAGAATCTTCTGAATTCTGAATCTGATTCAAAATAATACAAGTCGAAAATGATTCACTTCGTTTCAGTGCATATAATTTTCCATTATTGTGTCCGGAAAATTTAATGAACAAACACTTACTGATGACAACCTGTAATTTGAATGCATAATTACACGGATATTTAAAACAGTACAACCATCCACAATCACAATGCGTTCAGATTATTTTTCTGTTACTGTACATGGTAAAAAAGGCTGAATTATAAAACTGCCGAAATTTGCAGCTGAGTACAAATAGCCAGTTAAATCTATTAAACTTTCAGGCAATCAATAGACATTTGCGTTTGGCACAAAACACAACTGGTGTATCTCTTTGATTACTGGAAGATCGTAGCAACGATACAGATGAAATTACTGGAAGGAAATCTGCAGTAAGAGCAGCGTTTAACTAATCAAGCTTCGCAACAGGAGGACTGCTCCGCGATGCCCCAGGACCTCGAAAAGCCCACGGATGAAGTATGAACCATGCAAAACCTCAGAAGAGGGGAGAGACGTAACAGGAAACCCATTTTCTTACTTCGACCCTTCCCAGTAGAGCCCAGGGTAAGAGAAAGAAATGCATAAATCAAGGATAACCATAAAGAAGTAAGAGTGAGAGGAGGCGGAGCAAGCAGTAAGTGGATCGGTGGAGCCAAGAAATTGGAATGGGGAACGGTTGTGGGACAACACGGACATGCAGGAGTCACCCACACACACACAAGTTAATAATGAACAGAGATTTAAGCTCTCGAGGAATGCGTTCAGGAGAACTAAGGGTCACGACACGCCCACCCTGTCCCTTAACACCCATAACCTCTCCTCCTACCTTTTTTCACCTCCCCTTTTTGCCTAAATGTTTTCACTCCCTCATCCCCTTCTCGAACATTCTGCATTGCCGCTCCCTGAGAAGGAAACCCTTCCTTCCTAATTACCGGAAAAGTTCTTCTCATCTCATCAAGACGCTATGCTGAAGGGTTCTTCAAACTTTGATTGCAGAACTCTTAAAACTTCATATAGTGACGATATGACTGTACAGCCGAAAAATAATATATTTACGAGGTAAGTATCAGTTACACTTTAACCACCTACTATTAAGTTTTGAAGTAGAGAAGAGTATATACCCATTCTGATCATGTACATCGGCCGAAATAAATAAGAAGAGTGAGGACAATTTTATTTAAAAAGGAAAGAAAATATATTTCAATATCACATTATCCTCCAACAGTCAAACAATTTAAGTACCTGAATTGTTAGACAAGTTTTACCATAACAACCAAGAAGAATTCTATAACGAAACAGGTTTTCAAGATGAATGACATATCCCAACTGAAGGTTGAAAACATAATATTTGATCAAAGAACGATTGCAGGGATTTATCTAAGGGATGATATATCTTGGATCTAATTAGAAAGATTATTTAATACTAAACTACGTGAAAAACGAAGCATCTATGGGTTATAAGAAAGTTTGGAATGGGTTCAGATAGCGTAAAAAAAGAAAACATTTACTTTGGATTAATTATTAAAAATACGTAAGTAAAACAAAAACGGCTATCTGCCTTAGGCGTCTTTTGTCTTACATGGAGACATCCTCAAAGACACGTGAAGGAATAGATCAGAAAACCTCATGTAAGTATGAATGAATTACAGGTAAATGTAATGAAAAATTATCACGTTTACGTTGAACGTTTGAGGTGTTCCGTACGTTTAAGATGTGATGGGATTGTAGATTTCACGTACAATTGTCATCATTCTTAATAAAATCACTTACACAATAGGGCAGAATTCATTTATTTAATTCAATTAATCCTTATACCTCCATCAAAGATATAAGTTAAATATGCCTTAAAATAAGTTAAATATGCTGATGAAATTTGGAAATGAAAACGTTATGCAAGAGTCCTTCCTCATAAGTCAATCAATAAATTAAATTGGTTTTAACTCCTGTAACTTTATTTGTTAATAATTTTGTCACAATCTATGAAAATGTTTGAACCACTGAAGAAATTACTGAAAAAGACGATAAATCATCTTATTGTGAGTATATTTCTCATGAGCAAATTTTATTTGAAATAAGTTCCAGGCATGATTGATCAAAAATAAATTTTTAAGAAGAAGAGAATAAATCAGAAAGCAGTTACTTCTAATTAGTTCCCTCCTTGAATCCTGAATTCATATGATGAGAGGGCATTCATTCATTCTAAAAAGACATCGACCTCACCATTGCCCCTTACTCACCTTAGCCTTCCGACTTCGAAAACATCAGTAACGGAAGGTTTCACCAAGACTCTTTCACTTTCCCAGTAAAGCACCTCTTGGTGACTCATTCTAGTACACTTTTCAACCGTTATTCTAAACAATGCGTCTGAAAGGCGCCATCTTGTAGGTGCGGACCATGGGAAACTAGTAAATGGTCCGTACTAATGGTTGGCAGATTGGAGGAGCCAAAGAAAAGAAAGGAAGGAAAAAAGAGAATTGGAAGAGAAGATGGCACGATAGAATCGGTGGCGAGGGAGAAAGGAACGGCAGATGGGTAATGCGTGACAAGACAAGAGAACGGGGAACAATTGATTGATCTGATCGTTTGGCGGACGAACGAAAGACAAGGGGATCCTTGGATAGGCGAATTCCTGCCTTGAGTGAACTTCCAAAGACACGCCACATATTTGAGGCATCAACGGAACAGGCGCCTTGATGAGGAAACGGCGGATTTATGACGCAAGGAAGGGTTGGCTCTCAAGGGAGAAGTACCGTTCGGAAGTGCGACGCTGTGCTGAAGCGTTTCGAGATAGCATTCATAACACGTAGTACAGTTTTCTAACTTGCTCCAATGATATAAATAGTAACTAGTAGCACATCAAACAAACTATTACAACGATTTCAATTAAACAACATGCAACTGCACGTCTGGTGAATATAATAAAATATTGCGCCCTTTTCATTCATTTTAAAAAAGATCGCAATATATGGATATCTCTATTCCATTTAAATAAAACATTATTACCATTAACTACCTAACTTATTACTAAAGGCAGGGCCGCACCAACATAGGGCGCGGTAGGTGCACTGCAACCGGGCACCGAATATTAGAGGGCGCATTTTCTCAAATTATGAGTTACAATTACTTAAATAAAAAAAGGATTCACTTCCTAATATGTATATTAGAAAGGAAGAAGTTAAACCTTTATAGAACCCTAGGGATCGTATTTGTTTACAGTGATAAAAAAGAAAAGGATATGATTAGGCTAGAGGTAGGGATTATCTCTTATCACTGAAGAGAGTCTTTCACGGAAATATTTCGTATTCGTAAGAGCAGATTTATTTTAAAATTTTCACAAAATATGAAACAAAAAGAACATTTAAAACAATAAGAATTAAACCTAACACAAACCCGTCGAATCCTTTAAGAAATCGTCTGTCGGATGACTTAGCACAGAATAAAATGACAAACACTACCGAAACTCTGATATTTTTGTTTGTGCACAACAGAACATGGGGAAATACCACAAGAGACACGTCATCCGCCAGGCCATTGACGCGTGACAAATTATTTCCTTCGGAGAAGGAAGACACCTCCGTGGAAAAATACCTATATTGACCACGACCAAATGGAGTCTGTAGGGTGCGGTTTGAAGGGGGATGAGGCGCTTGTGTAATATGCGTGGGCGTGGGGAGAGAGAAGTGCTGCCTAGAGCTATGGGAATTCTTGGAAGACCACGTCTTCCCTTCATGTGGCGCCTACGTATTTTCAGTCTAACGCCTCCCTTAGGCACACTGCTTTTCGGGTTTCGCGATTACCGGAATTCCAACGGCACGGAACTCCTTTCCCCTTCGACCTTTTTCAGGATATGACCCCTGTCCGTCGGTTCACGCGTACTTACGGCATTGGACCCTAGCAACGGTCAACCAGAAGGCAGGGATAGGTGGCGCCGGAGGGGCGCATTCTTACCACTCGCATATCTTTCCTAAAGCTTCCCCTTGCAAGACCCCCATACCAGATATATCCGTGCCTCAAGTAAAGCACCTATCTCTTATCTTAGTCAGTTCTCCGGAATGGGAGGATGCGCCCGCAATAAAGCGCCACGCTTGAAGCTTACCAGTGGGTAGAGAGAGGTCAATGGGTAACGGGGATGAAGATGGCGGAAAGGATTAGGACGAGGTAAAAGTGAAGAGAAAAGGGCTTAACGAGAAAAACTGTTAACGCAGGTAATCACAAAAGAGGAACCAACCCGAAAATAATATTTTAATCTCACGGAGGATTCTCTCCCTCCCAGAAAATACCTTGGCTGTTAAACACAAGTCTCGTGTGGGAACGAAATGAATTACGAAATCACATGGACTAATAATCGACCTGTTTGACAGCAGATTTAAGTATGCCATATTGTCACCCTTACATGATTTCAACAGCAAATACCAATCGATGACATCGATGTAATTAAACTGAACGATCACAGAAACGTTCCCCAATACAACAGAGCTACATATAATTCTCCGGAAAAACACAAACCAAACGTCGTCCGTCCGAAAAGATTTCCTTTTTCGAAACATCATCGGTGACAATCATATGGAAATGGCAACGACCATTTTACCAGATGTCCCTACATCATCACGCCCATTTCCGTGCTCAAAAAATATTTTCTCGGCGTTAAACCACGTACGAATCTATCTACCATCCAGAATGTTCAATCTTCCTCCAAAAATATATATTCGCGCAAAATCCTTACACGTTTAACTCAGATCCATCCCGCGGATGATTTGAATAACAGACAGAATTACACAACCACGAAAAAATTCAACGTGGCTCCAAAAATCAGATGTACGCGTTCATAAAAAGTCTACACAGCATCCCCCAACAGCAGACCTTCGCGATAAAAAACGCATAACCTCCCCGTTCGAACGTGCCGAGAAGAGACGGAATGAGAAGCGACAAAAATGGTGCGAAAAAATCAACCCGTTATATGTAACCGACGTCCCTAAAAAGCCCCCTCCAAATTATCACGTGATCACAAAAGCAGAGCTTCAATCACGAGACAGACTACTGTGTCCGAGGATCGGATTTATCGGGAAGAATCGGGGAAAGGAGAAAAAATAATCGAATTCGGGAGGGACGGGGAAGAAGAGCCGAGGAAAAAACCACCCCGCAAAAACCTGCGCCGGACATACTTTTTTCATTCGCCCAGCCTCCGTCGCCCCTAATTTTTTCCTCCAAACAGGCGCAGCTTGCTCTTCTTTTGTTTTTCGCGTGTTTTCCGGAGCGAGGGCGGATCTGCAGAGGGATCGCCATGGGTGCGGGGGCGTAGAGAGGATTAAAAAAGTAGGATGAGAAGGCGGGGGCTCTCCATTCTACCGACGCCGTCCCCATGCGTCGCGTACGGACGCTTTTCCATGTCGTCCGTCCGTCCACGCGTACCGCCGTGTTTTATTTCCGGAGGTTGTGATGGGAAACTGGGGGTGGGTATTTTTTTCCGGGCAAACAAGACGGCTGTCACTCTGGCCGACCCGGTACACGCCGCGGACGCTAACTCCACCCAGTTTTTCGCGTCCCCGGCTTCTCTCCCAGCGTCCGCCCCCGCTTTGCCGTTGCATCTCTCCATCCATCCAGACCATCTCTCTTCCGATCGCATCCTTTCCCTCCCCACTCACACTTGGCATGTAAAGCGGCTACGTCGTAAAATCGAGGAAAATTGCGAAGGGGTTAAAGGTAAAAAAAACATGGGATGAGGGCATGACTTATACGGAGATTCGCACGCTTTGGAACCATAATTCAGCATAATCCACAAAGACGCGTCTCGCGAGGTAATGGAAAACGCGTGAGAATCGGAAAAACGGTCGACTGGCTTGTTTACCTCGCGACGTAAACATGCGGGAATTGAGATCACCGGCGACCATAAGCTACACTTTTTATTTGGAGAAACGAAAAGAACAGCCAACAGCAAAGCGGCTATGGAATAGAACGTATGCCAAGCAAAATATCTTCAAAATAATCAACATTTGCATTTTTGAAATCTTCTCTGCCATAACAGTAAGGTTTGTCCAAAATGAGAGAGAGCGTTATAAGTCGGTCGGCTAATTTTTTCAAAGATTTCGAAATCAATTCAACGCAGAAACATGAATTCCTAGGTGAAATTTACGTAACCTACAAAAATTATCATACAATCAACTATTCAAGTAACACTTTTCTTAACTGAACCTTTATTCTTTTTACGCAAGGAGTAGCCTCATTAATGTTTTGTGTAGCTACATGACGATAAATTCAGAAATTAGTTTACGAATTTTCAGGTGTTACCGTAAACAATTCACTTAAGAACCAGTATGCACTGATTTATGTGAAAGATAGATTGTGCTTTATTTGAAAGGTCATTGCTGGAAGGTGTTGTTTCTAATATGCCCAATGTGGCCCTACTGCCTTGCAGAGTATTTACGTAGATGTAGCTACTCTAAACGGAGTAAATGTTGATAAAATTGACAACAAGGAGCATAAAACAACAAAATCAATGAGTAACAATGAGTTTCCAAACATATTGAGTGCACTTTAAAATTTATCTAGTGATAATCAAAAAAGTTTTGGTATATTTGTCCAAAATAGTTCCAAGAAATAGTTGCATAATGCACAAGAGAGACCACTACTTTAACTTAAAACTACTTTAAAAACAAAATATTAAGAAGTGATTTTTGATATCGCAAATCTTCTGAAACGGTCAATATTAATTTTCAAAACGCATCACATAATTTACCATATAGTATAATGAATTGAGTACTTATAGCAAAAGAAATGTTAGTATTTAATGATTGCGCCTGAAGGACGACAGAAGAAAAAATGAGTTTAACTACTTTCATACCATTTCTAATTTTATGGCTTACAGTAACTTAGACGTTCTAAAGATTTAAATTGAGAATTGTGAGAAAGAAAATAACTATTCCTTTTCACTTTTGCTTTAAAATCGGAGAGTTTGCATGCACTAGAGCGACCGTGAGATATTCAGGGCATAAATAGAACAGATTAAATAACAAAAAAGCACATTCACGCTTGTTGTGACAAATGATTTTATTTCTTAAGATATTATCATACTCATCGCTCAGGACCAACTCCTTTAATAGAAATAAATCCGACAGTTTAAAGAAATAATTCCTCCGTTCCTTTTTGCGCATATGAAAATAAAGACAAATATTTGAAGTGATTAAATTCTCCCCGTCGCCTACATAAGAAAGATACATCCGCCTCGATAACTGCAGCGGAAAGGAGAATTTAGTGGCGAAATTAGTATCACAGCAGTTGGCCAAGGGAATGAAAAGTAAAGAAAGAGATGAGAAACGGGGATAGTGTTGCGGGCTCCGTGCATTATTAAAGCGCACCATACGAAGCACTCAGGCTCCCGCAATCATGATGGACAACGCTGAAAATTTTTAACGAGTTTTTGCCCGGAAGCGAATGCTGAAAACTGAAGAATAGCAGTTTCCGCTTCTGCACAGGAAACAAGGGCCCTCGAGTAAAAAAGTTCATACACAGGCATCAAAGGGCGTTGCCTCATTTGAATTTTCAACGGCTTTTCTCTGTTTACTGAAAGGCCTTAACATTTCAATATGATGTTTGCTCTTTCAACTTTTTACATGCCCAAGGATTTGCATAATGAATATCTGCGAACGTGATCATGTCAAAGGCCGTATATCAATAAAGATAAACGCGAAGTAGAGTATTTTCAAAAAAGAGTGAATGATAATTTAAATCTGCCAAATAATAACCAGAATTTGGTTGCTGTTTTATTATGCCTCTTATATGAAAAAAATGTTGCAGAAACAAATGCAGCACATTAATAACAAGAGTGGTTATAAAAAATTCAACCTCAAACAATATTGTAATATAGTGAAAAGGCTTTCAATTTTCCAGATAGGATGTGATTTTTCCCCTTTCTGATATCTGAAAGTTATTACAAACAAAAAGGCTGATCGAAGGGCCATTTCCAAACTAGCAGTTTATTAAATATTTAAAAAATCTTATTCTTGAAAAATTTTAGATGACTCTTGCCTCATAAAACTGTGTTCTCTGGAAATAACAGGCTTAAAGATTTAAAAAAGCAAACGCAAAGAAGAACGCGGATACACTGAGAAACGTAATAAGTCAGGAAGTATGAGAATTAAATTTGCAGCTTTGAATAGTTGTATGTTTGCGAAGTTAAGAAAAAACAATGATATAAAACCATGTAAATAGAGAGCGGTGAAAGAGAAAGGAAGGAGAAAGAACGAGAAATTGGAAGAGATTTCATATTTCAGCACGAACGCCGTCATAAGAGATTGTTTGTCTGGGAGAATGAGCGGATGGGATGGAGTTGCAGAGAAACAGGATAAAGCAATGGCATCTCACAGACATAACTCTCATCTCCCAGCATCTTTTCCTTCCACAATTCCAAGCAAGGGATACGGTCAAGGCAACGCGCACCGTAATCATCGGCAAAGGGAAATCGTTCTTTGGTGCTCCAATAGATGGCTTGTTGGGGATCCAATTGGATTCAGGGTAGTTCTAATCAGTATAAAAACGCATTGGTGGAGGCAAAAATTGGACACCAAAATTTTACTACAATTTCTTCAAATGTTTCATCTTCCATTGGGTATAATATCGAATAGGTATCGAGCGTAAACCGACCGAAACCGAAATATCAAGAAGCTGCAAAACCAAACTTCGTAAAATCACGATCGCGAATACAGTTTCACGGCTAACTTTAAAGTGAAAATTTATTCTAAGAATCACCCTTCACATTATATATTAATTATAAGATTTAATAAATTATCAAAATTCCATATTCCAAACATCCGAAGCTTTCCGATGTATGTCAGATTGAACCTAGTGTCTACATGGGATAAACTCAGACTCACGAGATTAACATTGAATGATAAAATAATCGATTCATAAATCCGATTCAATGCCAAAGTCCAATATCTCCTATTTCTCAGGGATAGCAAATCTTAATACATTGGTTATTGAGTTTTTTAACGTTTCTTCATCAATAAATTTATTTCTACATCTCGAGTAAAAATATATGGAACTAGATCTCTACGAAATAGTATTTTTACTAAAAGATGTTGTATGCTTATTCTGTTTATCATCAAGAAATCATAAGAATAGAAGCATAGACATTATATAGCGTTAGACAAAGAATATAGCAACACCCATATTGTTTGCCTAACGCAAGATTAAGAAACAAAATTTTAATCTTTATATTCAAATTATAAGAATACCTTTCCTTTAACCTAAGCCTACTACGGAGCGATGAAATATTCACATTGGAAACGCTCTATGTTAAAACTGAACCATTATATTTCCAACATCGAAAAGAGAAAAAATGCAAAATTAACCAAAATGCATATGATGCAGCGATAAGAATTTAATGTCAATACTTGATATTTACATAGAATGCCATAACAGATAAGTTTCTCATACATTTAGTACACTCACCTAATAAAATAAGATCATAAACGACCTAAAACCAATTTGAAGCCTTTCATTATAAATCTTAATTTATTTGTTGCTTTCGAGCCTTTCTGAGACTTATAGGATTCAACTTTCAGAGTACGCATATTGAAAATCCCTGCTTCTAAATTCATTCCTGCTGTATTCATGCATATAAGATCAAAGATGGTTATCCATCCTTATATTGACTAACTGGAAGTCACACATCGCTACACCTGGATTTTCTCTGCAAGAAATAGAACTTTCGAGGCGTTAAAAATGGAGACTAAATTTCCCGCAGAAAATGCTCGCCTACTCCTAACTCTTCCACTACTTTCTGCACAGCCCCCAAAGCGATAAATCAGAATCTGGGGAATAAATCTTGGGCGAAAGTCTGTAAATCAGGTTCGAGGAGAGTGTCAGGGGTCTCTTCTTCCCGTAACTCTCCAGAGACCTCACCGCCTCCTTCTCACTCCTCATTCACATACTCCAGGGACCTCGGAGAGGAACTAGGAGGGATTCCTTCATTTCATTCATCATCGACTGAGATAACTTCTTCCAGCTACCTGCATCCAAAGTAGCTTCCGGACAGAAGGATATAACGAGGGGTAATAGAAAAAAAAACACGAGATGAGATGAAGAGATTCGACGTACGTATCATTTTTCATGATGAGACACCTATGTTTAGAAACAAAAGAGAGTTCAGCTGGTCGTTCTAGACCTGCCTGCTTAGAATAAAAATTAAAAAGATAGCCATAAAATTAATAAAATCCTACTAGAAAAGTATCTTATTATTAATTATAAGAAATTATCATTTCTTAAACCTTATTTTCTTAAATCCGAAGCCATATTTACTTACAAATCAGCTACGCAGGAAGCATAGCTTACAACGCGAGATTCCACGAAAGAAACTATTGACACGAAAGTAAGGACTACGCCTAATAATGTTTTGGGAATTTTTTTATCTGTTACTGCCTATTTACGAAAAATTATAGAAGCAATAGACCTTACCAATCTATTGTTCGATATACAGATCATTTAAAATGAGATTAAATTTTCGAAAATCCAACAGATGCGATCTACTATGATAGCAATAAGTACATGTATATAATTTATTCTATAAGTCATTATTATTTAATACTTTCAAAAGGTTTTAATGAATGAAAAAGAATAGAAATTACTTATAAAGGACGACGGATTAAAATATAAAAACGAAAAATACAAAACAGTTTTGGAAATGAATTTTTCATTTAACGACGGAAACGCTTCTCAAAACAAATTACAATATTGTTAGTAAAACGTTTCTTCTTAGAACACTGTAAGGTTTTAGACAATATCAACTCTGAACACACTGAGGATATTCCAATGATTTCACCAAGGGAGATCCATTAAGCAACTAGGCGATAGACCGTAAGATAGACCAATTACCGAATAATCCGACTCCGAACAATCCCACGACATTTATACCCTCCATAATTTTTTCTGCTTGTCACCAGCACACCAAAAATGCGGACCAATCCTTCACGGATCCTCGAGGGCAAAATCTCCTCGAAAAATACACAATACAAACGACACCAGCCTTTCTACACGTCCCTTTCCCTCTGACGCTATTTACAAAATTTTCCCCGAGACCGGAATGCACGTCTTATTAATCTTCGCGGAGACAGAGGCAAGGAGAAGAGACGGCATTAAATGGAAGGAGAGGCCGAGCATTCCGGGACTTTCTGAATTATAACGCAGGCGAGTTGCCAAGAACCATCCTCGGCCTCTTCCCGCAGAAGCCCTGGCGAAAGGGTGCTCTCGCACACACGGTTAGTTGCAGGATAAAAACGAAGGGAGGGCGCTGAAAATAAAGGAAGAAAAGCGAACAGCGGCTGAAGCAAGGGAGCTCTCCCCGGAGAGGACCACCACATATCCCGACCATCCTCCGCAGAGCGTGACCCGACGCCGTGACCCTGTCCGACCGCAACACGGTCATGCACGGCGGAAAACGGGGAGGCGGGGACGAAAGGGGCCACGGGCGCGACGACAAGACACCCCCCTTCCTTATCCACCCCCGAGGAGGATATCTCTCTCGGGCACCCATAAACATTTCTTCCGCAATACTCTCACTTCCCTCCCCGCCAAAAACAACCCTTCCTTGCCTCGATAAAGCCACCCCTTTAACTCATCCCACCGAAAACCCTGTTCACGGAGGAATACACCAGTATGCTTTCAAGCCACCCAAATCGAGGAAACGACACCGCTGGGGTCGCTGCACATACACGCGAGCAGGAGAGGAAGAGTTCGGCGAGGAAAAGAGAGGAAACTCCTTTTCGGAAACATAATCCGAAGCGTCGCGAATTCCTTAAAGCGATTCCAGCTTTATCGCGGATTAGATTCTCCCGATCGTTTCGACGACGCGGGAAACAACGACCCCTCGACCAATTCGCCAAACAAATCGAATGGGGTTGGATAATCCATTCCAAAAGCCGAGAAAACACAAAGGGGACAGAACATCGGAAAAATGTACGCACGGGGTGAATCGCGCTAGGTGTCGCTGGCCAGGTGGGGGTAGGAGACGAGGCGACCAGATGGAACGGGTATCGTGACAGCAGCGAGATAACCCAGTTGAGAAGAGGGTCAATGGATAAAGAGAAAGAGAGAGGGTGAGGGCGATGCAGAGAGGAGGGAGGTGTTCGAATCGCTTTGGACCATTGACTAAGCTTTTCGGCCTTTCTCCCTGCTCGTTGACATCAGTGGAGGACGGCAATAAAGCTGCTCCTATGTCCGAAAGGATGGCTATCGGAAGTGTGCGAAAGGATGAGGGGATAGATGAAGGAAGAGAAAGGGAAGGACGTTGTTTGGCAGTCAAGTGTTGGGGGAGAAGGAGAGAGATTTTAACACGCGGAACAGCGCCCACAATTCACGCTTCGACAGATAAGGGGTTGGGGAGCGATGGAAGGATGCGAAGTGGGAAAGTTTAAAGGCCTGTTAAACTCTGCACTCTCCATTAAATCGCGTCGAAGTGCATTGAATGACGCTGGTTAATGGATATTTCTGCACGGTGGCGCGGAAACGAGGCTCGTCGGTTGGGTGTGCGCGAGGGAATTGCTCGCCGATGCCAGGGGGATGGAGTTTCGGCAAGCAATTTTTCACGCGAAAAAAGTGATTGGGTATCGACCGTTTTTGCTTAACATTCGTTATCGGCGGGTTATTGGGGAGGATGAATTTTCAGAGGGGAGATCCTCCATGCAACGACACAAGCCAGATCCACGGACTCCATCTGAGGCTGGCTACCATCAGATATGCGGATAAATTATGACTATTTCCTAAGGGACACTTCTAAAGCGAAAACCAAAGGATTCTAGCGTTGGTGAGCTAATAAGTATCTACATCGATAAATTTTCCTAAAGATGATTAAAATAAACAAATTAGCCAAGGTATATCACACAATTCATTCCATGAACTGACAGTATACAGGGCCAGAAACAAAAAATAATCGATTTCCTATACAGTAGCCCTGCCTAAATTTGTATAAAATATAATTCTAATTTGATCCAGTGAACATAACTATTTTGCATCTTCGACTGTCAGTAACGATGGTGATTAATTGGAATTCAAGATAATGAATAAATTGTGATAATAAACGATTAAACTGGAATATGCCCATCTAATTTGCATGGGCATGCTGGTAATAACAGATAAAGAGTCCCGTATGATTGAAGTATTATTAAGAATAGAACTTAGGGTTATAACTCAAATGAAGGTACGCTTGATGAGAAAAAACACATTCGGATTGCAGTAAACCGTCTTAGAAGCCGATTATTAAACCTCATTAGCTAATAAAGCAGATGTAATCTCATCGTAGAATGAAATCACAAAAAAACGGCGTTATAAATGAGTAAAAATAACCCACTTCTCCTAGCAAATAATAGGAATGCGACATGCCACTGATAAACGTAACACCCTATGAATGGGGAAGTAAAGCGATTTCACGTTTGTGAGATTCCCTATTCTCCTGCCCATTAAAAAAGAAGCACCAAAAACCTATTTCATGTCTTTTGGAGGGGAAAGGTGATCGTGAGGCGTCCATGCGGAAAGAGGCTACTCGTAATCCCCACCCACTTCATTCCGAGGAGGACAGCAAATCCCACAAAAAATAATATTCTTCCAATACGTGAGCAGCAATCCGAACAGCTTCCCATAACTCCACAATATCACATCCGTCTTCAGCACGGTAGCCATCAGAACCGGAAGCTTAAGCGCATTAAACGACTGAATTTACAAGCAACGCATTAGTCTTCATCGAAGATTTTCCGATTGGTTGAATAATGATATGGTAATTGAACAAAAAAATGCAGATGGATGGGATTGAAGAAGGAAAAGCGTGAAATAAGTCGGAAAGCAGAACGCAGTGATGAGCAGATGGAAGTTTTCATACGCATGAGCAAAACATGGTGGTCTCGGAGAGAACGGATAAAAATAATACTAATAATAAGCGTCTTCATTAAGGTGAGATTGAGACTAATGAGTTATTTTTACAACAGCCCCTTCCTCTTCGAGAGTTAAAAAATTAAATGCATGGCGATAAGAAAGGGTAAAGGACTACTACTTCGTGGGTATAAAAACTTAACTCTATACCTAGGAGAAAAAAACGTCACTAGTTGAACCTATCCAACCAAGCTATCCAATTTTCTTAAATGATAATGTCGGTAATTGTTTTTTGGGATGAAAACTTTGCATGCAAGACAATTAATTATTGGCTGTATTGAACATAGGATAATGAGGATGATGGCATTAGGAAAAGATAGATTAGAAGATAAAAGATGGGGCAGGAAGACGGGATGGTAAATGAAGAGGCAAATGAAAGAGGAACAATAGATGGGTGTTAAGGGATGCGCAAGGGAAAGACAACTGAGGGGATCACATATACAGATGGGGATGAACACCTCAATTCTCCATTCTATTACTCCCCCTCTTCTCCCGGCTATTTCCATCTCCTCCTCCCAATTCCGACTTCTCCTGAGGGACCACCCACGATGTCCGGCAGTGTCCTCCACCCCACGAGTGCAGGGACAGAGGATGGAAAAGGAAAAGCACGACCAAAGGAAGAAGAAGGATGTGAAGAAGAGAAGGGAGCGAATAAGGGCTCGCGTTCCTCTTAGTCTTGCAGAAAAGAGAGGGAAGTCCGAGGGAAGCGACCCATTGGGTACCCGGAAAAACAAAAGGGACCTAACGGGAGGGACTCGGTCCTTTTCCCCACACCTTAGCATCCCCCTTTGAATCCCTCTACGAACCCCATACTGCGCGACTTTGTCCAGAGAGTCGTAAATCACGCGTGTTGGGGGATGAGGGGGCGGAGAGAGAAGGAGTCTCTCTTTCGGACACACTCGGCCCTCATCCTCAGGAGACAATCATTTCCCTCTTCTATTTTGAATCATTATCACCCCCTAAGGCAGAGAAACACGGAGGAGGCCATTTCGAGGGAGAGATCGAATACACAATGCAGCATCCCACCGGATCTTTTCGAATATGGAGACGTGAGAAACGGCCTCTGCGGAAGACGAATAATAGCCGATGAATCTTACTTTCGGACTCTTTTGTTGGGTGTTTATTTGCGTTCTGGCGTGGTCCTTCCGTACGAAATTAATTAACTGACGAATATAATTCTGTTTATCAAATGGCTGAAGTCGAAATAGTCAACTTGATATTATGTCTGTGACTAATTAACCTGTAATTTTTGATGAAGTGAGATGTTTAAAAAAATCTGATTGGTGGCATAGAGGTTTGGTTTGAAAGTGAAAAGTAAGCCGTAAGTAAGAAATACAGGCAGATGATTTTTACTTAATGGGTGACTGCAAGAAAATCAAATACACAAATCAAGATTGGGAAAACAAGATTTTACGATCGGGTTAATTTTACATACTTAACCAAGTTAAGTAAACCATGATATACATAAAAACAAACCAGACTGAATTACAACCTCATCCTCATTCATTGTACAAATATAATTATATGCCTCATTGAGATAGCAAAAAGAAACATCAAATCTGATACTAATGTATAAAATGGTATATCTCGCTCTAAGATTGAAATATATACAACATTCAAATTTTACATTTCTACTCGCTATCACCGCTAGTATTGATATTTTGATGCAAACTTAAACCGATTTGAATTGTCTCCTTTTTATTTTCAACTAGTATCGCTTTGTCGTTTGTAAAATACTTTCATCCGAGTTTTATCTCCCGCTGTAAATAAAATAATTTTAATAAGTTTTTAAATTTTACAAAACATATGCACTTCTTAGAAACTGACTGTGAACTCAAAACTTTACTATAATTCTCTTTCATTTCACTAGGGACTATCTTCATTTCTGCTACTAATAGGGTGAAGTTTTACATAAGAATAAATACCGCAAGAGAATGTATTTTTTCCAAAAAAGAATTCATAACATTTCTTTGAAAGTTTAGGCTAGAGTATGGCGACGTTGTAGGAAGAGAAAAGATAGGGTCATTCAATACAATTCACATTCTTCAAACACATGAAAAGTTTATTAGAAATTATTAGATCAGAGTCACTCTTTCAAAGAGATTCGTGAAGTCGAAATTGAGTTATACTTAGAATAAGTCCATCTCATAGATTCTGTAGGAAAGTACTTGTCACGAATTCAGATCTAATTTCTGTTCCGTTACACCCCCTTATACCTCACCGAAAAGTAAAAGCAATTGCAGCAAAAAAAAACAGGACCAAAATTAGTCGATCTCAAAGCGAGTCGGCAGCGTGGGAAAAAACTGCGATAGACGCACGTGGATCGAGAACACAGTCTAATATAAAAAAGCTGATTGAGTGGGCGGAGAAAGAGGCGCATAAAGAAATGAGAGAGGGTGTTGGAGTCGAAATGAAAACGGCGCCATCGGTGGGACGATCAGAGAAACTTGCGATGCTTTTTCTCTGAGGGAGAGATTGAAGAATCGGAGAGCTGAAATTGGTTCGAAGGGTCACGAGAGAGAGAGAGAAAAAGATTTCAGCCGAGCCAACCTTCGATAAGGAAATTGAGCTTCACATTTGTCTTGGGCGGCCACCTTAGCGTGACACATGACTCTTCCAAGAACCAATTGGCCAACAATCAGTCGAAGGAGACAGCGAAGACCTTGGTTGGATGAGAAAGTAGACAAAGGTGACTCCTCTCGATAAGGTTATGAGGTCGCAAGAATGGAATATAAAGTGAAATTCTTTTCTTTTACACCTTTAAGAGAACTCGGTATCAAAGGGAAACGGAGATGAGATGGGGTCGCACAGAGCAAGAGATGAAACCATCTACTTAACAGTAAAACATGGATACACAACGAGAATTAACGATTTATCGGCCAAGAAAATGTCGAATTAGTCAGACGAAGAAGCTGAACAAAGAAAAGTGAATGCGGTTTCATCCACTTTCTGCTGAGTGTAGAAACTTACAATGTCACCCGATAAACGAAAGGCAATTTAATCAGACTCGTGAATTTAGATATTGCGATTTATGCCATTGCAAAATGAAAGCGATTGATATAAACGTTAAAGAAAATGACATAGGAAATCATTAGAGAATTTACAAAATATAATCGCGATATTACACTATTATAGACCCATATATAAAATTTGATCGTCCAGAAGACGGCAATTTGGTAAAATAATAAATAAATTCTGGGTTAACTTGGAACTATCTCCCGAAATACTAAGTAACATATCACCTCTACGCCAGTATCATAGAGCTAAATGTTTAAATTTGCACTGCCTTTTGAGTTTGTAAATACTTCGGTATTTTTACATAAAAAATGAATCCGATATATGGCTTACATGAGAGAAGGCTTGAAAAGGATTTCGACCGATGATAAGAAAAACCAATTAACCCTTATGGTAAAATTTAACGTAAGGATCATTTTTATTTGTATAGAACCTCGTGAGCATCAATAGTTGGAATCATAGAACAAGAGATCCTGTTATTCTAACTTTACTGAACAGTGTATTTCAAGCTGAAAATCACCACTGTTTGACAAGCACGAAGGAGATGGACGCAAAACTCCAGCCTACCCATGAGGATGAGGCAGGTTATGCATCGGATGAAGTGAGTATCGGATAAAGATGGAGAAAAGGCCATCCCTTCCACCTCCTCATCTTAAATCGTACTTCCAAACCCATCCAAAAGCCATCCTCTAACTGGGCCACCAGTGAGTTCGAGAGCTTGTCGCCAGCTTATCGGTGTGTCTGGAAGAGAAAACACTCAGCCCTTGGAAATAAGGCGATGCTTATCTGTCGCGTCGAGGCGCCTTCCACTCCCTCTACTTATTACGGAGACCATGACCCACGCTGCTACTAGTCCTCCACGATCCAGCGAACACCTCTCCTTCCCTACTCCACTCTTAGACAATCTCTTCACTCATCCCCTACGACTCCGGAATATGCCACTTGACAAACCAGTGACAAGCTAAAGAATGGAACTTGAGGAAGAGGATGAGCCGCACGACCACAAATCGTCTTTCGAGACCACCCCCATAAGCGAGGGAGGGAAATTTTCCCAAATTCGAAGAAATGCGGGTCAAACACCTGTACAAGAGTAATGAGGAAGAAATAACAGCTTGTTACCATGGAAGAGCCACTTCACTGTAAACAATACCTGTCACACAAGAAACCCATGATGCGTGCACAAAACGTAGTTGCAAAGCAAAGGGAATTCTCTTAGCGCAGGAAGTCATTGTCTTAATATCCTGGTAAACCTGGCTTAGTGTAAAAGAGAAGTGATGATGTACATGTATCGGCATACCAAAATTCTTATTAGTATTTTCGAAAATACATTACCAAAGGTACTTTACATATTTCTATTTTATATGAAACAAATTTATTCAAATGATAGCACTAGTGATTAAGGAAACTTTATCTATAGGTTTGTTATCAGTGTATCAGGAGTGATCAAAAGTCTAGAAGAAGAATCTTTTAGGATTAGAAAAATCAATTTTAAGCACAAGCTACTCAAGAAATTTTTAGGTAGTGATTTACATGAGTAAATACGCAACAGGAATCCCGCTTTCGGAAACTAATGTGGAAATCGCGATTTTCGAAGCTAGGCGTCAAATATGTTACGCGAGATAATATTGAGAACATATAACTATGATTGGTTCCTTTTCCTGATAGTATAAGGCACACAAACCGGATAGTTAACCAGAGAGATCGTTGTGTCCCTACCTTCTGCTATACGTTATATGGCGGCTTGCAGGGAAATAATGTAAATATGATCTGTGCAAACGCAAATACCATTTCCTCACAATAAATTAAATATTCCTTACACATATAAAATCGCCAATTGCAAGATTTAGGTTTTGATGCAAAGCATAAGCATCACACCCGATAAGGTAATTCAAGTTTCTTCTTCTGCAGTTTCTGAGGCAAAAAATATACTAAGAATGACAGTAGGAGGCTCAAAAATATCAATAACATTCGAAGGCTAAACTGCTTATTTCCATTGATAAGACGAGAGAATTTTAATATCCTAAGAAATGAAAGCAAAAGAAGTTATATGTGATTCAAAATTACTGAAATAATTTAAAATTGAAAATGACAACAAGTAGATGGAATATCTTTTTTCCCTTCCGAAAGCAGGGGTTATTTTTAGGCGAAAATGTATTGGATGAACTGCAAATGCTATCACTTACCCGCTGAATCCATTAGTGAGTCACCACAATAGCCTAGCATGGTTAAGGAAGGAGAAAGCTACACTAAATATAATGTCCATGTATTTTCGCATGTCCCTAAAGCATTAATTTTCCAGTACCAAAAGTGCACATTAAGGTACTCTTCTTCGACGATAAGAAGCCCTTGGAGCGTGGAGAAAGAAAAGATGGTAATCGATCACACAGTACTAACGGGAGTCCATAAAGCAAAGAATACAGCAATGAAGAATCGCGATAGGAGAGATTTTAGAAGCCTTAAAAGAAATCGGTGCTAAGTGACGTCCGTGGGGAGTCCCTCGTTTCCTTGACCACGAAAATAGCAACATACAGGACAAGAAAGAATAGAAACGAAGAGATGTGGGCAAAAGAGGAAAGGAAAGTGACCGAGGAAAACACCGAACCAAGACATGAATACTTCTGGGAATGAATGACCCCGGACGAAACCTCTCCCATCCTACAAAGACAACATTCCACAGAAATGAGAAATAGTAAAGAGAATTCGCAGGTTGTGGGATAAGCGCAGAGGGTTCAGGTGGAGGATTCCAAGTAAGAAACGGCAATAATATTTTTTGGAAAATCAGGAAATAGGGGCCTAAGCTGTAGAAGATAAGAATGAAGCGCGATTCAGGCCTCCGTCTGAAAGGAGCGGGGTTAACAGAGGGAGGTAGAACAATGACCCGTACAAGGTGTGGACACTGTAAATGTGCAGGGTTCTAGCTGGGAATTCTCGTCGGTTTATGGAGAGAACAATGTAAGGAGGGATTTTATGTGTTAACGAAGGGAGAGTTAAGAGGGTTTGTTTAAGATGGCTTTAGAGCTTCCTACGGCTTGTAAATACATTTCTAATAATCGCACGCTTTCAAAGATGTTTAATTAAGGAAAGAGAAAATGCAGAAGAAACATAAAACAGCCCCAAAGTAAGAAGATAGATTTGACGCCATCCGGACAATATTTGTTGATATTTCTTCGGAGAAGTTGTTTCTCGCTCTTAAAGTAACCTGCAGCAGTTAATACGAGATTCAACATAACTGCATACTTTTAAGGCTAAATTATACTTTCGTTCACAAACTTGTGATTAAGTTTTGTTTTCCTAGCCCTAGTGGTAAATCTGATAGTCTAACTTTACAGTTTAAAGATTTAATCCCAATGAATTCATGTTTTACTGTAATCGACGTAACTATTTGTTCTTTGTACCCTACCAGTTATGAATAGTACTAATTTATGATGAATGACGCAATAGTAGAAAGAATTAAGAAGATGCCCAGTTTTGTGCATGGGCTATTTCCGGAGAATAAAATAATTTTGAACTATAAATATTGCAATTTTATAGAAATAGCTTACAATTAATTAAACAAAAGATGCATAATGTATGATAATTGCTATAATCAAATGTTCTAAAAGAATGCCACTCGAAACATAAGTTTATGATTTTAACAACAGAATACGAATCGCCCAAATCCACATAAAATATAAATAGGAAAAAAGGATTCCTGAAAAAGATTATGAAAAAGTCTGTCAAATTAAATATTAAAGAAGGGCAGTAATGTAGTTTTAACCGTTATGACAGGGTGGCACAATCAGAGAGAACGAATAACATTCAATCTATCTTTAAGGAATATAAAAAAGGCACAAAATAGTCGGTCAAAGACAAAATTGAAACGAAACCGAAGTTGCAAACATTGTTTGTAATTCAGTCAATCAATTCTGCAATTCAATTTCACCGATTGGTCATCAAAAAAAGTTAATTAAAGAGAAAAAATATCTAAAAGATCAATTTTCTCAGCACACTTGTAAATTGTTAAATCTTGTAGACTTGTACAATCATATAGAAGCAAATGGGAATAAATACGAAAGGATGACTAATAAAAAAAGAGGGTGAAAGCAAAAGTGAGCTAACGAATAGAAAATTAATATTCAAATATAATCAAACTTAAATTTGCACACTCATATCACCTACGACAAACTGTATTGGGATTTTTCTTGTGATCTCGTCATATCAAATGAAAAAAGCCCTATTTATTTATATAATAGAACATGAGACCGAAAAGCTTCCGAAAAACCGAAGAATCACAAACGTTATGGATACTACCATTTACCATCAAAATGGAAACTTCACAAAAAAGATATAATGCTAAGAAGGAAAAATATGAAACAACTTTCCAAAACAGATAATCACGGTTAATTAGAAACAAATTATAAAGAAACACGCGAAGATTTTCTTCGAAAATGACAGTAAGATAGGACAGATACGAAGAGTGGAGTTGCTTGGCATTTAGAAAATATTATATGAAAGCGATAATCACTTTGAAAAATAGCTAAAGAGATGCATGGCCGTAGTTAGCCGCACGGGCTTCCACATTCGAAGAAAAGTGCCAGACCACCCACAGTTCACGAGAAGATGAGAAAGGTCTTCAAATTTAACCAACCCCTTCCAAAACTCTTTCGCTCTCTCTTTTCCCTCCTTCTCTTCCTCTAAGTGTCACTAAATTTTTCCCCGTCCTCGTGTGTCACCTGATGTCTCAAAAGCATTCCAAAGGGGAACTTCACTGGAGGCCGCGCACTAAGTGATTACCATATCTCTTTCTAACTCAAATCGAACCGTTCAAAGATATTTTAGATGTTTCGGAGAAAGCTAATTATTTGATAATGAGAGGTTTCGCTTAATTGGCAAGCCGAAACTCCGTCCTTAATGAGCAAAGATACGATGGCCACCGTAATTTGAGATGTTTCTACACGTCAGTAATGAGAAGAGAGAGGAATATCTCAGTAATTGCAAGATTATTTCCCAAGAATGACATTCCTATCCCGTTATGTACTTAACGGTAACGGTTCTTTGCTAAAATTTCGAATAATTAACAGGAATTTCTATTTACAGTAAGGTTCGGTGTGTACGAAGGCTGTGATTCATACATGGAACTGAAATGAATTATAATTTCCCCCTGACATACGCCACTGGTGGCTTGTGGGGTACTAATCTAAATATATTCTAAAATAATATTGAAATATATAATATTTCAAAATAATTATTCTGAATTTCAAAATATTATTATAATAAGAAAATAACCGTGAGATTTAAATTCATTCAAGATAGGCATAACTGAAGTAAGAATATATTGAAAAAACTTAAGAAAATATTTCCTAATTGGCCATTGAGAATTAAAATTTTCAGCCGAAAAAAATCCGGCGTTGAACTTCGAATAAAACTGAAGAATCCAACCGTCTTTGAGAAAACTTCCTTTCTTTCTATGGAAATTCACGGTAACAATAAAATTTCATTTACCGATTTTATTAGTAAAAATACTACTCTAGTGCTTCAGAGAAATTCCAACAATATCAATGGAGTTCACTCAAACAATTACTGCAAATAATATCCAAAATAAATTATAATGAACAAAGAGAAGTAATATAGTCCAAAACAAACAGGTGCGAGAGTAGACCAGCAACGTATGAGCTCATCTGAGAAAAGAGATCCAATATAAAGGACCTCCGACGCCATTCAAAACGGAAGGAATGGTTGAATTTACATGGGAAACCACGGCGTTTACCTTACTTCCCCATCACGGCCAATAAAGAGATTAGCGGCATAAAGGAAATGGAAAGCAGTGGCGAGCGTCCGGAGGGGAGAGAGATGGAATTGCTCTGAGGGGCTTCCAGAAAGCAATTGGCCACTTTTCCGGACAGCATAAACGGAGGCAGTCAACAGTAGCAGTTTCCTCTGTACCATTCAATCCACACCGCCCATTAAAATTCTCCACCCTGCCAACGGCCCTCTCTCGCCGAAGAAAGAGCGTGCGTAGAAGGAGCTGGGATGGGAGTGGAGGGAGAGATTTCTTAGCGGAAGGAGTTAACCTGAGGCATCCATTTTTAACCGCATGATCTACGACCCCTCCCGGAACCTTCTTCATATTTCATGAGAGATTATGAACTTTCGTTTCCTCCTTTTTTCCCTCTCCTTCCAAGACTCCCACTCCAAAAACAACCTCCCACTCCTTGCCTTCAACCCCACCCACGTCCCGCCTTTACTCAAATCCTCAAAGCATTCTCCCCTAACCACTACAGAAGAAGCGCGCTTACCCATCCCCAATGGCAAACCCTTCCCGCGACTTGCTATAATAAACAAAAGATTTCTTTCCTCTGAAGTTCACCTTTTGTTAAGATCATCACTGACCCCTTCTTACTTTGCCATTCCCATTCCACCTGCAACATGGAAGGTAAAATTGGACTCATTCATTTAAATCCTTCCTCTCCCTTACATCTGGAATCTCTTTTTAAATTTCTATCCTCAAGAAAACCAATGGTTTCGATCGCTTCTAATTCGTCATTTCCGCTTCTTTGGGGTCCACTCCACCTGAAATAGGGATTTTTATAACCGTGGGATAGACCGAATCGCTAAGCTTCCATATTCGAGTAGGAGGACGGAATTACCAAAGGTAAGCAATGCCTCCAACTTTTTGTCGTGAAAATAAAAATATTAAGGAGTGAAAAATCTGAGGGGTTCGACCTTTCTTTTATTACGTCGTAAATTCTACCTCGTAAGTTTTATTCTCGAAAAATACGCGCAGTTATTAGGCGCTCGGGCATATAAAAGCGTGAAGTGGCTAATTTATTTCGCGATATTTTAGTTCGTGCTCTGGCTGTAAACCGAGATGTTTCCGCGAAAATTTACTCCATTGCCAGTTGGCACTCTTAATCTCGTATAGCCAGCCTCCAAGGTGTTCACAGTGTAAAAACGTGTGAATTGGCTACGATCTGTTTTCTTACCCTCCTAAAATAGCGGCAAAGGGCAATTAAATGTCAAATGTGTGACCACAACCAAATAGAATACACTTCCTAGAGGATCTTGCGTCGAAAACTACCGATACCGATTACCTATCCTTGTAAATGATGATTCTTTACATCTGTTGAAATGTTTACACGAAATTCAACATATACTAGAAGTGAAAACTTTTCTTTAAGTTTAAACAAGTAAACATTCTGACCTCTAACGAGCGACTTAAACAAAGGCTACGTTTTCCCACAGAAACGAATATCTCCCGATCTTCAAACAGAATAGATTCTTCCCGATTTTTCTTTCCAACTACTTTGATACTCCTAAAATAAAAACTTGGCTGTTACAGGTTTCTCTTAAACTCTTAAAATTATCCGAAAAACTTGCAGCATCACCCAAAGATATACGTCCCTCCGTAGTACCTCATAATGGGTGTATCCGGAGATGAGGGACTGATACGGGAAATACGTAAAAGGCGATAGGGCGATGAGTCGGCAATTGGAGAAGTGAGAGAGGACAGATATGCGAAAGAAAGTAAAGCGAAAGCGGGTATACCAACGGCGAGTATGATACTGTTAAGATAGCACAAGACGAATGAGATGGAACGCAGAGGTGGGGGGATTCCTCAAGGGGATGAGGCCCAATCTCGCCCCCAGCCAACACGCAACGCAAAGGAGCCACCAGCAACATTTTTCTTCCTTCCTCCCCCACACCCGCAACATCTGAGACGTGTTTTTAAAATACTTAACACCAATCATCCGGCTACTGGCATACACTCACACACACGAGCGCTTTCACATACGCGCACACATGCCTGGAAGGCAGAACCACAGAAGACGATGGAAGGGGTTCCAGAGAAGCGCCCGTTTATTTTTTTTAGGGATAAAAAACGAAAGAGTTAAAAAGAAGAGCGGGAGGGCCTGAGATATTAAAGAGGGAGGGAAAAGGTGAATGAATACAGCGACGGATTCCGAAATGATGGGGAAGGAAGCGCTTCTAAATCCTCCTCTTTTCTTAAGGGGGCATAAGGGTTAATGAAGCGTCGTAAAAGAAAAACCACGAGTCGCATACCGTTATTTCTTTTTCTTTCTCCAATCGGCCCCCGGTAACAGAGGTTACTGTTGATAGGAACTCGAACGGGAGATCACGAATGAGGAAGTAATTCCTTCGTACTCTCTCTGGGAAAATAAGGGGGAAAGCGGCTACGGCGCAACAAAGCTTTTTGTGGTGGAAGATGGCTCACCATCATAAAGGGAATACCATTACATTTGAGCATCGGAGTTGTACGATCCATGTGCCATCTCGGGCAGTTAACTTAAATCGTTTACACAACTGCGGAGTGTATTCTCGGTTCCGTTCGCAAATTACACATGTTAATAGGAGTTTTTAATGCCAAGAGTAAACACGAACATTTCACAGCCATTTTCTATCGCATTCAAAGCACTTTGAGATAACATTCAGATTCAAATATGGTGAGCGTTAAATGTGGCTTCCAATGCAGTTAAAAAAAACCTCCATGAACAAAATATTGATAGTAAAGGGATTTATTCTTTCTGGACAGACATATGACTATTTGTTAATTACGCTTTGATAGGAATAGCTGAGAGAAATCTGCGAAACAAATTGAAAAATAATTGTGGAAAAGATGTTCACACAACTATACCGCAATACTTAATATATCATTGTAAAGTTGCACCAGCGTATAACCAACCTCGTAAATATTAAAAACTTTGGTGACAATTCGATGAGTGTAAGGCGAAGAGAGAGAATATCAAGCTGTCACTAAATCACAAACATTCTTTAATTTCCGGTAAGAAATGATTCATACAAACTAATATGCAAAGGGCTGAATAAATGATTAACCTAGCAAAATAGGAACGGTTTCTTCATGCGTATGTAAATTGAAAGTATATACTGAAGTATTAACTTAATATATTGAATAGCAAAAAAAACCTTTCAGATGAAAACTTGCCCAGGCTTAGTTTTTCACGGCAATTTCGCGCCTCTATAATTGATCTCCCTTCGAGACATTTGGTCTGGCTGTTACATAAGTTAGAATGACTTTCTGTGAGTTTTCTTGCGTTGATAATGTATTTCCCAGCGGTTGTCGTTATCCAGTATGTGATTTTCAAGGCATTGCATCCGACTGCTCGGAGGAAATTGATTTACCAAACGTTATTTCGTTGTTTATAATCATACACACGAAGTCGGCTATCTTCTAGAAAGTATGAAATAACGACTGCAAAGTCGGAGAGACAGGTTCATTACGCTCAGCGGCGCCGAGAGGCGCAAAAGCCAATTATTCATTCAGGTGGAATGTAACAATACCAGTGAGACGATAACACATGTTCAACATTCTTACATTTCATTTTAACACAAATACGCGCTGATCTTCGACGTTGGTAGAAATCGTTATCACAGGCATGAGTTGAGGATATCGATAATAAATCGAGCAAATATCTTTCATAATAGGTAAATCATATATGCTTACATTCGGTTACCCTTTCCTGTCTAAACACTTATATTCATTTAGTAACGCAATTTTGAATGATCTGCCGCATTAAATTAAAAATAAAGTTATAGTAGAAATGAAAAACTATAAATATTATTGATTATCAAAATATCTTATAATATTTCTTCTAGTTCTTCTAAACTATAGCTTATAATATTATTGGTAAATCAAAAATTTCTAATATTATTGAAAAATGAAGTTGTTGTAGCTACAGAAATGAAATACTTTATATCATTAAAAAATTAATTCATTCTGTTTTCAGCCTCGTAATATTTACGAAAATATAATGCCATATTTTTAATAAACATTCTTTGAAATCGATAAATATCGCTATTTAAAGCGATTCATAGATAAATTATAATTTAATTTTTATTTCCTAAGATAATGGTATTTTAATTCCCAAAATAGAGAAATTGGGCATTTTAATTTGGATTTTGCCGAGCATTTCAGAAGTAATTCAATCTTTAATCAAAAAACTTCAGTAGATATCCTTAATGCGTAATCTGTCGGGCATTATAGCCAGTTCGGTTGGATAAGCTTGAATTGATTTTAAATATGTTACAACACAAAAAATAGACAGATACGCCATACTAAACAAATACATCGAGTAAGTCAAACAATTTCTTGTTACCTTATCTCCATTTTCTAAAATTTTATAGCAATAGGTATTTGAAAAACTCCTCCTAATCTTATTTTTTTGTAAAACACTGAACATAATCCTTTTTTAGGCTCCGAAACAGAAAGTACAACCTCATTACCGTATCTAAAAATCACCCTATGTTCGCTTCATAAATTATGCCGCTCCCTTGAATTTTCCACTCGTATTCATTGCACAAATAGCACCCATGGACCAGTCCGTTTATATATTTGTTTGTCCTAATTAATGTAGTTTTCTATCTCGCTCTTTTCTGTAATTTTGTCATAAATGCTTCTTAATTAAAGGGATAAAAGCATTTTTATAACAATTTTCGCAACTTATTGTATCAGCTTAATTTTATGTACTTGAAATCTAAATAAAATATCCATAAAGCGCAAACCTTAGGAGGGCCGCGAAAAATAAACACCATTCTTGCGTTTTAAAAGTCATTTTACGAAAATAAAACTGATTCTGAAAGACAGATTATTCTATTTGTCATAATTTTCGTTTCTACTGATCCATGCGAGATAAATGGCTGTTATGACTTTTTCCAGCATGGAATAGGATAAGGTTTCGGAAAATCTTTTTCTGAGTTTCATAACAACGAATCAATAAAATATCTTCATTATATTACTTTCACTCACTAATTATTTAAGCATATGGCTCTGAAGAGGGGATATAAGAGGGAGATCAGATACGACTGCATCGTACTGAGGCTTAGATGGGATGGTTCCGCTATTAAAATATAAAGGTCCCAATGATGATGCAGCGAATAGGTGAATAGGTCGGTTGGAAGGGAAGATGACAGAGATAAGCTGAGAGCAAATAAGGAAGAGTTTGGAATATTACTTTGGTGGCGGTGGAAAGGGGCCAAATGCGAAAAATTAAGGGGGCGGAAAGAAGGCCGGGGAAAATAGAAACTTGGGCAACAGGTGAGTTCAGAATGAAACATCTCAAAAGGAACACGCTTCACAAGGAGATTAGGAAGGGAAATGAAAAATGCGGAGCCATATTTTATTCCGTAGAATGAGCCGAAGATAGAGCTCAAAGCTTCCTCTCATCTGTGTCCTGCTAAATTAAATCTCTAAAAGGAGAACCGCTCCTTTGAATTTATAACTTTTTCTTGCTTTCACATTTGTACTACAAATCAAGTTATTTGAAATTAGAACACGTTTACATCGAATCGTTTAGTTAATTAAAAGATGTTTCGACTAGAATCATTTGAAAAAGGAAAAGCTGAGATTTCATCACAAGCTTTCCATCATTACACGGATACTGAAGATAACTACTTTGGAAAACAAGAATATATTATTTCAGGGGATGTAACTTTTTCCAGTTTAGGAAGTGCTATGTTTTGAAGTATGAAATGAGAAAAAGGAATGGCTACATGAAAAGCCGAAAATAATTCATGATACGATATACTTGACATTAGTAGGGGACTAATTACGACTTAAATACAATTATATACAATAAATAAACCTCATTTCCCTTTTTTCTACTGAATTATGATCATGTAAATTAAAAATCTCTTATATAGCTAAACAGCGTTAAATTTGTGGTAAATAAAATATATTGGCATATATTTACATAATTTTTGGTTAAAGATTATCCTTTGCGATGAGCTACGTAAATTATTTCCAGTCTGTGTCTTCTTTTCTGAGTTTTCTTACTCTATTCATTCTCTACCTTCATATACTGAGTTTAAAAATTGAGGTTGGCTGGATGCTAATGATGAGTACTATAACCCTTACCCTTGGGATGTAGTAACAAGACCCTGATTTTTATAATAAATTGGGAAACAGACGATGACCACTGCACTACACCTTTCTGTGTAAGCATGATAAAGCGTAGACTCAAGAATCCCGCAAAATCCAGCCCCGAACGCAAACCAGCGGATTTATGCGAGTCTTGAGGACAAATTCTCACTCTGTCCCCCAAATACCAAGAACTAACAAGTCGCAACTAAGTGTCTCATGTTACTCGCATAAGGGACGCTTTCCCTTAGGATACCATCCTCACGCAACCCCTTCACCAGGGATCATCACCCTTCCTGCTATCGCCCACACCCACACAATCTCCAGAGGCAATTCGTCATCCAAACTTTCAGATTGATATTAATTAATTAAAACCAGTCGCTTGGGCGCAATATGGTCAGGCAAGGGGGAGGATGGACTCCTGTGGCAAGATCCTATTGGTCATCCCGAAAACCACCCAACCCCACCCGTATCTTACTCCCCTCCCTCGAGGGAGTATCCCACCCCTTCGGAACATCTTTCCCTCCCGCCCGCAGATATATGCGACTGGCGGACAGGGAGAGCATCGCGGCGTGTACCGCGGGATTGGACCGTCGCCGTCGGTTATTTATTCCGTTAGTATTTATTTCGTCGCGACCCAACAGGATGACCGGAAAAGGGGGCCATCTATTTCAACACGCCTTCCCCTCACCCACCATCACTTTTAATCCCCCACCACCCTCTGGATACCACCCTTCTGCATGCCCTTCCGTGACCATCCCTTCGCAGCTGATTAACCCGGGTGTTGATTTAATTACAGACTCCGTAATTGGTGTCGTTCTTCTCTCAACTTTTCCCCACCCTCTTCGACCGAACTCCCTCGCCTACGCAATGTGCCCTGATACGGGGGATGTGCGAACCGATGGGGGGGGGCGAACCATTTGGACCCGCCATCTCCAATTCTGCTCGCATCCCTCCGTGTATCGTCCTATTCTGTCCTCCGGTGCGTCCCTCTTCCGAAAACAAAACCTATAACTCCGGGGCACGCCCCTTCGAGTCCTGTGTGTGCTGGGCCACCGTAGTCCCTAAGATATTTTCCACGTTGTGGAGGGAGGCGGAAAGGGGATCCCTTACAACCTCGTCTTCTGCATATTCATCGAGCTCAGGCGGTTCTCACACGGTGCTCCCGTCCTTCGTAACCTCGCTATGGTTTGCATAAGTGCCTGTGGTGGGTGTGGAGAGGCGTCGAAACTCTTTTGCGGAGGGAGAGAGGACACGGTATAGGATAGCCTGGGGGAGGGTAAACGCAAAGATGGAGTAGGAGGAAGAGATAGTGCGACCAAAGTTAACCATCGTCTAAGAAAGAATACGCGATAGGAGCGAGAGAGGTGCTCTTGTGAGGGAAGGAAATGGTATTTTCGTCCTTACCTTGACCTTTGGAAGACTAGGGTCCTCTGAAGCCAGCTTTGCCAAGTCCTGGTAGTTCCCTTGCGCAGCCCTGACCAGCCACTCTTTAGTCTTCGCGTTGAGCTTTTATTTATTAAAGGAAATAGATGTTAATTGTATCAAAGTCCACGTAAAAACGAATTTTTTCGATAATTATTCCTAATTGATAGAAGTCTTGGCTTTGCTTATAAAGGACGTGCGTTGTTTAATTAAATAAAATTCAATGCTTTATTGATACATAGTCTGAAAGACTATCAGAAAATCTCTTAATTTAATGATTAAATTCTCCTTTTATTAGTAAGGCGTCTTTGAATAAAACGAAGAAAAAAGGGAAAACCAAATTAAAAAAGATTTAAAACATAATTATCTTCCTAAAAATTTAAATTAACTTCTAAACTCAGGCAATGGAAACAATCATTATTCAACAATGAATAAATATTTTTTGATGACACTGGTATACTGTCTGTGAGAAAACAAATTGCAAATTGCCGTAAGAACGATTTTGAGGTCATAAAAAAGCAATTAGAGAGAGTAAACAAATACTAATTGAATACGCTAATTTTCATATGCTGAAGTCGTAACAATCAATCTTGCGAACCGATTAAAATTGTGACTTGGAAATGACAGAGAATCATCCAAGTAATTTCAAAGAGGCGTGACCGAACTGAACTAAATAAATACCTGGTGTACCCAGCTAACAATATCAATACATTATGCAAGAGAATAAATGTCAGTCACTGTACAGGTAAAGTAAAGGCTTACCGACGTCACTGATACTCGGTCGTCGTCATCCACACCCTGCAAAATAAAAGAGAGGAATCATAAAATTTACTGTGTAAAAATAAAAATACTATATACAGTGAGTTTATAGCACAAAATGAAGATTGGAAACACACACACAAATACATAGAAAATAACAGCGAGAATATCGCAAACTGGAGTAAATATTTATCTACGATATTTACATTATATTCACAAAAAAATTACATTACATTAAACATTTTATTCAACACCCATTATATTATATTCAACACTCCTTTAAATATAATCATCACGCGATTACATTACGCTTCTATTCCTAGATTAAAAGTATTTAGATAATTGAAAATCCCAGATATCAAATACATATTAATATTTACTTAGTAAAAATTAAGGTGAGGCTGGAATAACCACGGATACATCGGAATAACCGTGGATATCTTTTATAATCGTCGCCCTTTATGTATAACCCCCGCTATTTTAATATGAATAAGCAATTCAGATGATACAACGATCAACGAGATGGTAGCGGTAATCTTCGATTTCCAAATGAGCGACTGTCAGGAATACGTCTGTAAAAACGTTTCGACCAGAAGAGCAAATCACGTGCAGCCTGGTATCAGTCGGGATTACAAAAGGCGATGTTTATCATAGGAAAGGATGCAGACAGGCACCTTTAGCACCGCTCCATCGGGAGCCGTGACATCCAGCAAAGAACAATCTCCTTCTCTGCCTGAGGCCGTCCCTCGCACGCCCTTCCCGAACTCATTCTCAAGAGAACGTCTTATCCCCCGCCGCGTGGCGATGACTGAACTGACAACCGAGACTATACGAAAGGCGGTTGGGGAATTGATTTTATAATCATTTCAATAGCCAATGTTATTTGCTGACCGTGGGGCTGTACAATGGAGATGGACACGACTAGATAAGCAGTAAGAGGGTGGAGTAGATCTTTCGCGAAGAAAGACCTAAAAGAGCCCAGAGAAGGATGAGATGACGCGGGGGTGGAGGGAGAAAGATGACTAAGTAAGAAGAGTCCTTCTTCGGAGGTAGGATTGGAATGTGAAAGAAAGGATTCCTAAGCCTCACTCAAACCATTCCGTCTGGCACGGGGCGTTTTATCTTTCCCACCCTCATCCTTATAAACCATCCTAACCAAACGGTTACAAAAGGGTTAACAAACATTCAGCTGCCATTCAAAGAGTGTGGCGTGCAGGAAGGAGAAGGGCCAATTCCCACGGTCTGTTCCGTCGCTCATCTCCTTAGGGGCTTAAACGTTTGACTTTGATATGACTAATTAATACCTCATATTTGTTCAAAAAAAGCAGCGGTTTTCGTGCCGGAATATGGTTTATCTTCTTTAATTCTAAATTGAGTGCATTCTACTCTTAGGAGAATGAAGTAAATAGAATGGACTTCATTCCGTACTTATGTAAGAAAGCGATAAAACAAATACCCTAGCAGACATGAAATTTCCAAGAATCCTTAAGTAATATCACGAGCGGCTATAAAAACTTCGGAACAACAAATTTCTCGAAGCATTGTTCCCTAATTCAGAACTTAATTAAGCAAGTAAGAATTCTTGTACATAAAAAAATAAATCAAGCGGTGAGTAGAGGCTTTCTCCGTTTGCTATGAGATTTCAACTACCAATGCTTTCGTGAGCATACAAGTGTAAGACAATGCAAAACTCGAATTTCAGCTTTTTATAGAACATTATTTACTCAAATTCGACGTAAAAAAAACCGAAACAAAAAGTTCCATGGAAAAATGAAAAATCTTCTCAGATATGAGACCTTAATATTTTTATTCTGCATTAAATTTGAAATGGCTCTAACATATGAACAAATAATATGAAAGGTTCGTGTGATAAGAAATACAACACGAAATGATAATTTTTTAAATATTACAAATTTTTCATGCATGGAGATTCATAAAAACAATTATTTTCAGATCTGTATCTCTAATATTTCGACCTTCGATGAATGCATTGTTTTGCAACCGTATATCCTGAGAATATTCTTATATTTTTAGAACGATCTATGGCTGTATTAACCATTACAAAAAATCACAAAATAATCATTAAATGTGCCATTTTAACTATATATTATCTCTATAGAGAAAACATCCTTTTTGACACGAGTGCCATTTATTGTATTTGCGAAAGGTGTTGGGCTACTGATATTATCATCTTACGAAACGGATCTTACCACTAACATTTAAATTCCGCAAACATCCGAGGTAACTCAGTCGAAATCGAATAAAATTACTAAAATTGCAAGCTCAAACTAATGTACCCTGCACAAACAGAGCCCCCTCTTTGGTCAAGAACGCTTCAAAGGTTTATATAAGGGACCGCCGGCCGCGTCGCTTTGACCATCACTCAACCGACTAGAACAAACAATTCCACTGATCAGAGGGAGTTGACCGACAGAAGACGATGATATGAATAACGAAGATTATTTACAAATACACTTTACCGATCAGCATCTACCCAAACTCCATCATCTCCCTACAAAAAGCCCGCCATTCCCTTCCCCTATCCTAGATCCACTCACACAAAGGCATTTGCACGACCTTCTCCATCCCCACGAGGCGCATCCAATCCTAATTTTCCTTCGAGAGCAAACATCGGTCAGCCAACACTCCAACGCGGGCGGCAAACCGTTCACAAAGGGCCTCAAAGCCCTCTTGGTCGCGCCAAGGCCTTTTTACCTCTTCATCAACAAGTGGTCCGCGATGATTGAGTCGACCTCTCCACTACTGCTGTCCCTTCACAACCCTTAACCGACCACCCCCTGCCCGCGACGTCTACCCTCGACGGACAACGTAGAAAGAGGCAAAAACGGATGATGGACGGAGATAGAAAAGAGAACAAATAGGTAAATAATGGGATGGAGGGAATACCCGGAATCGGCGGGTGTTTGGCGACGTTCTTTGGGATGGCGCAAAAAGCAGCACGGCACGCGGATGGCCCCGAACAGAAGCGGCGCTTCTCGATCCTTTAAACCACCGCAGCCGACAATAGCGAGGGCGCCGCGGGAATCCTCATCGGGAAAAGGCGGAGCGGAGATTGGAAGTTAAAGCGCAAACACCTGCCCTTCAACCAGTGGTACGGAAATGGGAGTTCCTCTCCACACAGTAGATTAAATTTTCAATCAGCGAGTAGTAATCGCGTTGTCAGCGCAGCGGAGACGATTAATCTTCGAAAGAAAACCTAAATAAGACTTGAGCCTAACTGCAAAGGCAAACACAATTAACGCGGAGATTTATGGCAGCCGAACGTCCCGAGTCTATTAACCGATCGGGATTGGGATGCTGGGAAACCCGGAAAAGAAAAGGATTGAATCGATGAGGGAGGACCTAATCAAAGGGCTTCTTTTTTTCATAATTCATGGCTCTTAGAAAAACGACCGAGGGAAAGGTGTGTCGAGATATGATTTACATTCGCGCTCTTCTTAATAGGGAGCAAGCGCCGCCGATGGAAGATTGCTATCGCGCCGATAGAAACCCGAGAACAAAGGTCTTCTGAAGGATGTTCTCCTCCTCTCCAGGATGGGGGCGGATGGAGAAGATTTCGATTCGGGCTGATTTAATGCCCTTGTTCTCCAATTCCAGTTCGCTTTAATTAGGAAGAAGGATCCGAATACATTCGGTGATGGGAAAATAAATTCGAAACGGCTATTATTATAATTTGTCGAGAAAAAACTGAATTTATAACGGCTTAGATGAGAGCTTGCTCGTTTGTTTGTTTTCGAGAGGATGTAATTGTATCCTTCGATTATTGATTGGAGAAACTGCCGACAGGAATATTTACCAATACCCATCCCTCGAGACTGACCATAGTTGAATGAAACTTTCTTGATGAAATTTCGGAGGGAGTAGAGCAAATGAATAAGAAACACGACTTTACGATGCTTATTTACGATGAATGGAATACTTAATATCTTAACTTTGAAACTTTGGTAAAGTCACAAACATGTTTCATAAAAGAGAAAATATGTAAGTAAAAATGTAAGTGATATAATAATGGTAAATAAATCCAAGTAACTGCTTCACAAAGAACGCAGACATACATTATTAAAGAATGTATCAGAAGTCATAAGCTCAATCGGAAACTAATTCTAACTTACATCTTAATCGAAGACCTTAAATGAAATGTAGGCCAATAAATATTGGAATCGGAAGGGCCTGTTTCAAGTCAGGCCAAAACATCTTCATCTCTCATTGTTATTCTACAATAAATGCGAGTCACATTTACTTAACACACTTTGAGCTATCATAAAATTTAAAATAACGTTAAATGTCTACCGTAATGACGTTCCGTTTAATTTTAAATTAGGTACTCTTAATCTAATCCCTTGAAACGACATGAATTCTTCTTGTACAAAATAAAATAGAAGGAAGCTGGAAGAAAAAACTTAATACGGCGTAAGCCAACAGAAACGACACTTCAATCTATTCAACGCATTCAAGTAATCCGACTACACCAGTTCTTTTATCCCCCGTACATTTACGCATTCAAACAAAGTTGGCAGCGCATCAGTTCCTTTTAAGCCCAAGAAACACGTTGCGTTAAAAGAAGAAAGACGACTAAGGGAAAGGTTTTGAGTGCATTTGCCAGCGATCTCGCTTTGTGTCCCCGAAAAGACTACGCGGAGAGAACATCCTAATACCATTTCCTCGAGCGAAAGGAGGGGGGAGCGTTTTATGAGGGGAGAGATGAAATAAAAAAACGCCCTCCCCTTTGTACCCCTTGCCGCTTCAACGCTAAGGAATTTTCTTCTTTCGTTTGCAGGAAACGGAGACGTCTAGTCTTATGAACAAGTGAACAGTGGCAGCTGTCTTCCGCACCCGAATGGTGAACCAAGTGTAGGGATTAAGGGAAATCTTCAAAAGGGTGAAGGTGAGGAGGCTGCGAGTTTGCGGGAGAGAGAGGGAAAAAGAGAAAGAAGGAGAAAGTTAAAGAAAATAAAATATGAAAATGATTTAACAGCAGACGGAAATAATATTATATTCCATTGTGAGCATGATCCATGACATTGAGTAAGAATTGAGAGAGGAAAGAGAAAAAGAAAATCAAGGAATTATATCCATTATTAGTTACCAGTAAATTATTCATTCAAGCGGATAGAAAACCAAATTCCTCCTCCTTGAGAGGATTCCAGAAATATAATTGCCACGATCATACATAAGCTCAATGTTGGAAATTATATTAAATAACTACAAACGAAATTATAATATTCTGTCGAACATCGAGATTATATCACAATCAAATTAAAGTGATCAGAATACGCTGGGTTTCTAGGAAGCAGAATAAATAAGAAACAGTGGAACAGAAGAGGAAGAAAACATCAAAATAACGAGGCAGATGTGGGATAGGATGAATGATTAATTCATTCGACCCTCCATTAACAAAGAAAGACAATGAGACTAAGGTAATAAGAGAGGTGCAAGAAAATAGAGACACGGGAAGAGGAAAGATGAATGTCTGTAGGGATCGTGCAAAGCCGGAGAAAAATCATCTGATGGTGGGAGAGATTACTCCAAAAAGGAGGGCTGTTTTTGGAGGTTGCCGAAGATACGGTTCGAGAGGGAATGACAGAGAGAGAGTGGTGGGAGTGACGCGGGAAAAGTATCGAACTTTGCTTCGCTCCGCAAGTTTCCCCTCAATACCAAAGTTCTTCCGACCGCTGAGCCAAAATCCACCTCCTCCCTCTTTTCCTCCTTGTAGGAACATTGAGCGCCGGAGGGAATGGCAGCTAGTCTTGGCAAAACTTCAACATCACTCCTCTACCGTCGCACACTCCCGACGCCTAGCAGTCATCCTACCCGTTCCTCACATTTCCACACACACACTTCATCCTTCCAAAATTCTCCGCTCGGCTTATCTCCAAGAGATTCTCTCAGCTATTGCTCTCCTCTCTCTCACAAGCATCTCCGATTCCATCCATTCCTCAACGACGCCTCCCCTCTCTCTCTACCAAAACTCCAAATACCTCTTCCACGGGCGTCGCCTTCCTTTCTCTTCATTTTACGCACCAGCGATAATCAAAGAGCCATGCTTTACGTCTTTCGGTAAGGTGTATTTTGATCATCCGAGGAATCTATAAATTAGCTATAATACATATCAGGCAGATACGATTAACAGATATTACTACTGCCATTTCATACTCTGTCGAAATAAAGCGAAATGATAAAGTACTATTTCGCATTCTATGGTAATTATATATCCATCAATGTACACACTTGACGGCACGAAAATGAAGAGGAATTAGTACAATCCAAAAATTTAAGAACGACTTATTATATTTCCAATTTCTCTCAACTTATGAAAACTTTTAAAGGAGGCATTTTGTACAGATACCTGCAGAAAATCTTCCCTCAAATTAAATGGAAAAACTATTCTGAATTTTTATTACATTTACACTATTTGAGTTCCAACAGCAGAAGCTACTAGACGAAAAATGTCTGTCATTGGATAAAACAGCATTTTGGAAGTTTGAAATGCGGTGGAAAATACATGATCCATAAGGTGTTCTCTTGGATATGAGATGATTGGATACCTAAAACTAAGAAATTAATTGGCAATATAGTTAATATTCAAGGCGGATTTGAAATAATCAATCGAAAAATAAAGAGACAGATTGATTTCTGAATATATTTTTCTTGTTAGATAGGTCTATATAGAACGAGTGACGGAAAGGAAGCGAAAATCAGAATCGGTCTTATTTGCGAGAACAAATGAACAATATTAATAAAGTTGGGGGCTTAAGGCAATTATAAGCCACAAATAACCAAAAAATTCATTGATATAACATGAATTTTGTTTTTTAATATTTTCCATTAGAATCTTCCAAATCAGAAAGGTTGAAACTTGAAGTGTGAACGATATGAAGTTACGAAGTAGCAACTGGTTGACCTTTCCAATTTTTACAACGCCCATGATGTCTTTCAGAGTTGAAGTCATCTCTTTCACAGTGGAGACAAGGGAAGAAAGCCAAATTCAAAGAGCCATCACAGAAACTCGCATGCTTCGAAGGAAAACACGCCACTCACTCGATCACCAACTATTCGTATTTATGAACGCTTTTCAACGGGCTAATTTTGCCGCACCTAACTAGCTTATACGGTGATCATTACTCAACGCAGAGCTCATCTAAATTGCGTGACCCGGCGAGAGCGATCGGACAAATAACCAAGTGTGCCTTTATGGCGCTTTTTGGAAAAAATGACAAAAATCGTCACTTGGCAATTCCGAAAAACACGGGCTGGCGTGCGCGCAATGATGAGCCTACATTAATTAGGAGAGGCTCCGCCGAGAAAGATTGGCGCTTTATTAGCACGATATAAATGAAGAGGTCTGACACACATGTGTACGTAATTACGCGGAAATGTATAACAGACGTTCCTCTCTTAGAAATGAGCTTTTTGAAATAAAATGGCCTAAATTTGTCCCAATCTCTATGCGAAAAATAACGAAAAAACCAGATATCCAAAAGAAACTAAACTACCATGTATCGATGTCGTTGTTCGAATAAAAATAAAATCTAAGTGTTTTTATTTACTCAAAGTTAATGATTTTTTAAATAATCTAATAATGCTTTTACGGCGAATGAAAGATTCTCGCCAACAAAAATGTACAATAAAATTTCAGTCTATCGCAAATTAAAATGTTTGGGCAGACCAAATTTAATTTAAGTTTTAGTCAATGATGCGTAGAATATATTTAATTAGCGACCTTAAACTAATTTATATATTATTATAATAAAAATTAGATAAACCACCTAAGAAGACATTTACCAAGAAATATCATTTAAACTTCTATTGAGAAAATTTTATTGGAAAAGTTAGTTGATCTTCATACATTAACCTCCTATGTCTTCCTAAAAAAATAACATGTGCAACTCATAATTTGGTTAAAGGAACTCATAAAACAGGTTTTTTTGCGGAAGGGCTATGATTTGGATTTATTACTATAAAGTAAAAGCATTCATTTTCATCTACTTGCATTAATTGGCAGCTCAATACCCGCAATACCCTTTTCTGAGTATTCATAGAGATACATTCCACCATATTAAGGAAAAGTCGATAAAAACGGAACCTTGAGAGGAAATGACGCCCTTTCCGGCAAGCTACTGGCTAACATCTTTCGCTCGCGGTTAACAAGTTTCCCTAATGTAAACACTTCCAATAAAACCTGTTACATCGCTCGATTGGGGATAGCGAGCACGACTTTAAGCGACATCACAGAGCGCCATCTGGTGTTTTTTTTAAGAAGAAAGCGTTCATCATATCTGAGAACCTTGTAGACCTATAAAGACTCCTCCTCAAAGGAAGAAAGCACCGAGTCAAAGGCAGCATCGAGAATCAAGATCGCCTTAGCTCCCGTTCCGTGAAACGTGTTATGAAGCGATGGGCCGAAACGAGCAATGTTTACATACGTATTCCGAAGGGGTCAGATAAATGGAACTTGGCGCCCACGGAGGCGCAAGGAGACGGGAATTGAGCAGCCGTCAACAATAAGCGGGCGGCGGATGAATCAGAGGGCGGTTTCAACTGTAAAACAGAGTCCCTGCGGAGTACTCTTGTCGTTCTCCGACCTCATACCATCCAATATCTCATCCCACGCGCGCAGAAATACTGGGAAAACACAGGCGAGGCCACTCTAGGCACCGCTCCGACGCGTCAAAAACAAATGGTCCACTCCCCTCTCTTCCCGCCACAGCACGCGCCGACTCCCGCCATTCAAAACATTTCGCGATGGAAACTTACGAGGCGTTGAGTGATCTCGTGATTCGGAGAGCGTGAGAACGGGGAAGTGCATGCGACAAATGATTCGTCCCACTCGACAAACGGCTGCGGAGCGGAAGAGATTAAGCGATTTTCGGATGCCCGTTTGGTCGGAAGAATGCACCTGCTGCAGTGATTACCCAGAGATCGGTTCCCTTCCGCTGGGTATCGGTCACGATAAGTGGTCAGCGAATGATTTGGGGCCTAAACTCCGTGATGTTTACGACGAAAACGAAGGATGATCCCAATCGAATTAAAGACTCAAATTTTGATAGTTAAATGCTCTTTCGTAATTCTTAGCTTAACGCTAGCATAGAAAAATAAATCATTGTATTTATGGTGAGTTATCCAATTCTAGCCTTTATTCTTAGGTATGATCGAGCCGAGTTAAACAGTTATAGCAACATTTGGAAAAATAATGTTAATATAGAAATGCGAGTTCTGCGAGCAGAAATCAGAAATACTCTTATCAGAGTACCATATAAGATAAAATTTTTAACTTCACCAAAATAATGAAATATTTTTAATCGAGGAAGATATTATGCAATTTACTATCAAAAGGGGTTCAAATTCATTAATGATAAAATTTAATCTCTAAGATATAGAAATATTAAATTCCTTAAATAATGAATGAGGGATGAAATAGTCAACGCTTCTTTCACTGCTGTTCTCATTTCAAAGAATTCAAATGAGATTAACATCAAAAAATAACATTACAATTTCCCAGTGAAAATATTCATGAAAATCAGTTCAATCTCCTTTGGCTATACAGAGAGACGGGCTATATTAAAACGAGCTTTATAAAACGTGAATATCACGGAATAATTAAGAACTTAATAGTGTCCATACTAAAGCAAAATTTTTGGGAAGCATAAAATTTTACGAATTTTATTAAACTCATTATTTGAAAATTATTCCAAAATTCTAATGAAAATTGCGCATGTCTTCTGTAAAAGCAGATAATTGAAACAACAACTTTGAAACGCAGATTCAAATGAGGGATTGAGAAAATAAATAAAAGAGGAGGGAAAAGCGACCCTTTCCGCATCAGACTTAATTTTCCACCCTCTTGTCAAGACTACCCCAGGAATCACGCACGGACTGTATTGCTGATCGGGCGTCCAGGAAGGAGTGCACCGGAGGAAGGAAAACGGCGACAAAAATCCATGACCAGAAAGAAACAAGTGCGAGCGTCAAGTGGAAGGGTGAGATTAAATATGGGTCGCAGGAGAGGGGTTTATTGGTGGGAGGGGGTGTGGATGCGGTAATGCACCACTACTTCCCCCTCCTTTATTACGCCGCATTCTGCCAACCACTCCAGGCACCCCTCTCACACACGCCTCCATTCCCACGACGGAAACATTCCGCCCCCATTCGCGACCGGCTCACAGAAAAAGGGGATCGGAGCGAAAAGCGAGGGACTCACTCCCACGCCGTGCGGGCTGCAGATCTTGCCGGGGGCGGTCGCGCATGTGCGCCTATCCATGGCAGCGGACTGCACATCCTGACAAAAGGCCCCCACCCGATCTGCTCTTCGTGAGATCCTCACCGCCCCCACTCTCCAGGCATTAGAGAGAAAAGAAAAAAAGACACGCTTTACCTCTCATGAGGCGTATGCGCTAACAAGTTTGTGCAATTAGGAGAAGCTTTGGGAGGGGGAGGGGAAAGAGGCGGTGGGATCGTGGGAAAATGGAGTCACGAGTCTGCGTCCCACTTCGCGGAGTAAAAACGAGCGGCTGGGATTAAACGCCGCGCGCCGGGGGATGAAAAAAGGTAGTCGAAACGGAGAAAACGCGGAGCAGGCGTAGATGTTACGCGATAAACACAATGGAAGATACAACCCTCCCTTCGCCCCTTAACAACGCGACACCAAGGTGAGATACCCTTCGGATCGGCAGGGAGTGGGAAAACATGTCAGGGGAAAGAGAGGAAAAAGTCGACAAACGATACCGAGACGGAAAACGGGTACGAGGACGGAAAATAAATAAATAACCGGGATCAATCGCCATTTTTTCACCCGATCCGAAGGGAACAAGGATCGGAATACTTATAAAAGGGGAAAAAATTCGGAATAATAAAAGAAAAAATCTTCCGCGTCCGATGGGTACTTCGGAGCATGAAAATGGCCAATATAAAAAAGCGAGAGGCGAGATAGAAGTCGGAGGTAATCCGGGAGAGGATATCCATCTCTCCGAAGAGGGAGGCGTACCTCTGCACCTCGCAACACACACGATCGACAGAAAGAGAGAGGATCGGTCGGCAGAAAAAGTATATGGGAGCACTGGAGGAGGGGAAGAAGCATTAACAGCCAAGGGTACAAAACACGGTTCACCTAAAACACGCCTTTTCCGCCCCAGCACCCATTGTTGTGCCACACGGACACGGCATTCGTGTTTTATTCCTTCTCCCTCTTTCCATCCTCCATTATTTTAAGCCCGATGCTCTTTTTTATTCATTTTTCTCGCGGAGAGGGCGCCGACCGGGGATGGAAGTGGTACTCGTGGGAGGCGCTGTATTGGCGAAGCGAGACCTCCATGTCCGGTATACCCACGCCGTATCACAATGGCCTCCCCATCCCAAAATCTGCATTTTTTCCGCTCGCGAGAGGCGACAAATGACGTATGAGATTGGGGATATTCGGGAGGGTCACAGATAGAAGATGCCTCGGCGAGAAAATGTCGCTTTGCGGCGCAATAATTTTTCCGGCCGCCGCACTTCGCTGCCGACGACGGCGGGATTAGAGATGGAAAGGAAGAGAGGCCGGGAAATCATACACGTTAAAGTGTTACGGGAGGAAAAAAAAGAGAGAAGGGAAAAATTATAGGGCGCCGAATGAGTCCGAGAGATTAATATATATCCCGCCCTAACAACCTCCCAAACTACTTGTGCACTTTTTTTGACGTCTTTTTCCGCCGACCAATCCCGCGTGAGGTATGACGGATGTGTCCGCGACACGTGGGGAGAGAGAGAGTCCGATTCTCCAGGGGCCCATAATTCTAAAACCAGCACACACACAAAAGTCGATCCCCGTGCCCTCGTACTTCTCCGCAGCTTCGCCGCGTTACCGCATTAAAATTTTTTCCCTCCATCTTTCCCTCGCGGACGGACGATCCGACTTTTCCCCGATGTAAAAGGGGACCCTCTCGACGCGGATTAAAAAAGTAAAGGGCTCCAAAAAACCGGAATGGCTAATATGACTATTTTATAAAAATTTATTCCCGAGAGTGCGAGAGAGTGACGCGAGAGAAAGGATGGGTGGGTTGGAATGAAAATAAAAAAGAGGCCGGGTTAAAACGACAAGGGGTGCGTCCATCCCCAACGCCCACGTGTACAAGGACGGAGCTAACATGGGAGGAAGAGAAAGGGGAGTGGGCGGGGGATGAAATGGAGGGCAATAACTGCCCGCGACCTCTAGAGTAGTAGAGGGCCTCCCCGGACGCGATTAATTAAGTACGCACACCATACCCCTTCCTCCACTAATCCATCCCCTAACCCTTAAAAAAAACCCTCTCTCTCTATACCCACTAACCCTCCCGTGATACACGCACGAGTTCCCAACCCTCTGTGGATTTCCCCGTTTGAGCTCCTCCTACACCCACCGACCCTTATATCTCCCCACGCATTTTTTATACCCTTTTTGTCTTCACTATGGGCAGCCACCAATCAAGCCACACGTCACATATCCCACCCTTACCCATGCCTCTTTCCTTCGCCCACTTCCTGACTCCCCGTACTCCTTTCCCCATAATTAACGCCTCGCACATTTATCCGCTCATCCACGCTAGGGATCGCTTTCTCTCATCGCTAAATACTGAACTTGTGCGGTACTATCCGTATTGGTATCATAGCTATCCTGCACGCGTCATTGTTTTCAAAGGTTTTCTTATAGGTATACCTTCGCGAAGAATCAAAAAAGTCGCCATATAAATACCATTTGATCTCTATAATTTTTCGTAGCAAATATGGCACAATCTTCATGCAGTGATTCCAAATTAGAGCTGGATTTTTTTTTACTGGATACTTTTCGTCAAATACTGAAGAAGAATCGCGATCGTGCTGATAAATAAAGCAAACAGAATCTCCGAAACATCTGAAATATCACACAGAATTTGCTCTGCGTAAAGGAAAATAATGAGCATCAATTGCCATTATCGTCTTCAGTATCGTGGATCTTTTTTCAGTTTGCTAAGCTCGAATCTCGAACTCTACCATGCAATACCATTACACCAGAAACACCATTAAATTTAAACCAAAGCTTATTTTTTCATTTAGAATCAAATTTCCTGCAACGATAAAAGATAACCCCAGGAGCTGAGGTTTTAATGTTAATAAATTACGAACAGCATGAACAACATTTACTACAAAACAGCATCAATGAACAATTACTAATGTGCGATGCAAAGTAGCAGACTTGACACACCCTCAACTGATAAGCATTTTCTGAACCTAAAAAAGCACACCTTCCCGTAACCCTCCTTACATCATGGATTGAATTTAACAAATTTCTGCCGTATTGATTATTTTCGAAAAAAATCACTGACCGCTTTCAGTAAGAAGCAAATCCAGTAGGTTCCAATCGGTTCAAGGAGAAGACTGTGTCAGCACATAAAGTATTTCAAAAAACCCCCACAGCATCCTATTTCCTTACTTCCTTATTCTCAAGAATAGATTAGGTGTGTGGGTGGGAATGTGGATGTGAGCATGAGAGAGTGTCGAGGGAAAAGGACGAGTACATCAGAAAAGCAAAGGAAATAATAAAAAATATAAAGCACAAGAGAGAGAGAGAAATAGGCGCGTGTATCAGAATGCGAGGAAAAAACAAAACGAGGCACATTTCCGGGAAACGGGTCATAAATTCATTCCACAGGGGGGAATGGACAAAGAGCCGCTTCAATGGAAGGTGTTGCAGCAGTTGTTGAAATTCCAGAGAGGAAAAAATACGAATAACTCCCGAGGAGACGTGAGGAGAGGTGTGTGGTGCTTGGTCGCTCTCTTCTCTGATGTAAGGGATGCTGCTCGGAAAAAAGGAAATAATTAAAACGGTCACTTCTTATATGGGAAACGAAATAAATAGAGAAAATATCTGCGGAAAAACGCACCGTGAATTTTCCTGATCCGTCTAATGAAAGCTCAAGAAAGAGTATTCAGAGAATACAGAGTCAATTTAAATAAATGTTTGGAAGAGTTATCAGCTCGCTGGCGGAAACAATTAGATAAATGGGGGACTAATGTGAGGGAAAATATTTCTTCAATCGAAGAGAAAGATTGCAATGACAAAAAACAAATCAAGTCCAAGGATGACAAATATCTCTAATGATAACCCCTGGATTTCAAACAAAAAACCCTGAGGAATTTAGATAATAGTTCTCCGCAAATGCAAAAACTTGAAGATACGGTTCTCCATTCATTAAAACTCAAGTAATTTCTTCCATAAATACAAAAAGGGGAATAATTGCAACCTTAATGAGAGAAATGAAACCAAGAAAATTCTGTAAAGAACTTTTTCACCAGATTTCTAAAATCAAATAAAATAGCTGATAAATTGGTGGTATGTTTAAAATAAATATATAGCAATACACAGATAATACTAAAAACTTGAACAAGTGAAAATTTCTCATTCAAAATTATATGAGATGCAGGATACTATCTACAATAATAACACTAGAATAAAACTTAAGGAAATAAAGGTATTCACTGATTATGAGAGGAGGTATAGGAAGATTATCAAAGAATACATGCAAAATATCGAGTGGTAACTATAAATAATTATAGAAGTACAACATTATTTCCATTAATTTAAATTTCCTTGATACTATTGTACTTGTACAAATAATACTGAAGTAGTTGTACTGTCTTTTAATTTAATATATAAAACCCTCTTAAAGTTTAACGAGCATTTTATTTCCAATCTTAAGGTGATTGAACAAAAAAAGGAAGATACTGATTTCCAATAAATGCACTTCCGTGTAACATCATCATGCCGTAAGTTATAACTTCATTTCATAATGAACGAAGAAAACTTACCGAAATTTACTTTCATGCCATTAACGAAAAAAAGTTTTAGATTAAAATTAAAGTAAAGGGGATTTATATATGGAGGAATAATAGTTGTACGATCACTGTTATATAGGAAAAGAAATAATGCGCAGGATAGATAGGTTTTCAAAATATCAGAGCTTCGAAATTCAACTTTCGAATTCGAAAAACAAACTTTAAACTCACGAGTTAATAATAAAAATTATACACATCAAACACCTTCTACAAATCACATGATATGATAGCTCCGTTCAGATAAATGGAAACTTCTATCATAAGGTCATTTTTGGAAAAGCCTGAATCTGAACGCAATTTAAAGGGAATTGAGAAACACAAAAATGTGGAGCTATACTGATTCGTTGAATTAAACAGTCCCATAAAAAGATTAATAATCTCGAAATTACGAAATAAAATATATACAAATAACAAACAAATATATTTTATATTTGTTGCAAATTTCGGTAAATCATATATGAGTCATCTATTATTTTAAAAGAAGGTTAGGCTTAGAGATCGACGAATATTACTTTTGCATTGCTTCCTTGCATTATTGAGATGTATTGGGAAATTCAAAAGTTGAATCGACATTAAAAAATTTCTAATGCTCACAATGGCTGAAAATTTTCCCTATTCAGTACAAAAATACTATCGGCAGTTTTACAAGCCTATACCCTGAGCTGAAATTATACAAAAACCCGTTCATTGATTAGGATTATATTTAAGCTAATTTAGAATTACTTAGCTAGAATTGTCAGCTTTACGTATTCAGCTGAATAAAAATATATTTCTAGTTTTCTGATACGAAGTGTGATAGAAGGGAATCAAATGCTATGAGGTTAATCTTTCATAGTCGGGTCAGTTATGTATTTTACTGAAAGGAAATGCAACTGCCATATTTGAATCTTTATTTTTAGTGTATCCAACTTGCGGCTCAACAACTTATTCTGCGCTGCTCATTGGCTAATTTTTGATAGTATTTTTATTTTTCGGCAGGTGAGATCATTTTGCTTATAAGGGCCCCCACCGGGAACGAATCGATCCCGGGAACGCTCTAACCAAAGACAAACGCTTTATACACTCGGCTGATGGGCTATTTCTTTTAAAATATATTTTCCAGCCTTCAGCTAGACAAGTGATAAGAGAAAACTTTAGTTAACATTTTCCCTGAGAAACAATGCACCAACATCGCGCTTGCTATAAATATAATTGCAATCACTCAATTAAAAACTTCCAATGAACGATTATTATTTAAAAATACATTTAAGAGCATAATCTACGACTCGCGGATTCCTTCTAAGAGATAAAGGTAGAAGCTTAGACACCCCTGCTTTAGATAGGGGACTGGCACAGCGAAACTTGAGAACATCTGACACCAAGACAGAAATATGTGGTCCAATGACCTAAAATTTTCCTTTACCGTTTATGGGAAAAAATATCATGATTTTTAGCAAAATAAGTAAATTCAGTTTCCAGGAGGCAAGATTCACAGGGATAATTTTTCGATAGTTATCGATTACTTATAATTTATCTTTGAAAAATCTTGGTTAACCTTCAACTGTATTTATTTCCAGCAACGTTAACAAGACAACCATGACAATACAGAAAATACTATACAAAATACTAAAATGTCCGATAATGTCTGCCTGGAGGGCAACGAAGACGTATTATGAGTATAGTCCGGAAAAGAATCAAAAAAAATTCGAAACGAATGTTCTTCAACGTTCAAAAGAAGACCTTCACAAATGACAAATTATGTAAGGCTAAACGATTCAATATGCGTATTAGAAATAGAATAGCTAAATTAAAACTAACAATAATGAATTAACGAAGTGCAGTCTTAATTAAAAACGATACGCCAGCTGTAATAAAAATACAAAACCTATCTACAATAACTTTATTGGAAATGTTTTACCCGCTTTTACCAGTCGTTCACATAAAAATTTGAGATATCAAACCAATACTGACAAACCAAATTATATCATTTCAGCAATTTCCCAACTTAATCCAAGATTCTGCAAATAGGCTGAGGACATCATGCTATGACGATGAAATTCAATTTTAGCCAAGAATAAATTTGCTCCAAAATAAAAAATTATCTTCATCTAGCGCTTAGAAATTCGAAAGAATCTATTAGATGAACATTCGAGAGTAGCTCCGAAATATGAAAGTTATACGCAATAAGATAATTACGAAAAGGAATTAGAATGAAGGTAATCTACAAACGGAAATGATAGGATTACAAAAAACAAGATTACTTCCCGTTTTATCCCTCCCGGAATTGAGCCGCGCAAGCAACGGGACAGAACAATAAGGAATGGAATGCGAAGGAGACAAAAATACGTCTTCGTCGTACTGACAGCAATGATTAACGTGCGCGCGGGTCAATACGTCGTAGGTGCCAGCGGATTATGGATCATCTTCCAATGAAACAAAGCACCTCTAGAAGAGAACTCATTGCCGAGTCAGACGCCGGTTAGCTTCCGCCATCGACGCCGCCACCTCCGGCTCTGGTTGGCGCCATGCTCTATGGGGTTACGGCTGCCACGTGAGGACACCCGGGGGTCCACCGCGGAAAAGGGCGCGGTCTCGCCCGTCCGATCCCCGCCGAGCGGCAGGTGATTGACGGCAACGGAGAGAGAATGAGTCGCCGGAAAAAAGCCGCGGTGACGCAGCAAACGGCTTCACGGCCTCTGCTCATTCCCCGCCGAAGAAGATCGCGATAAGGCAATGAAGAGTACAAACAACGAACGCTTATCTTTCCCAGAGCGAGCCTGGGACTCCGCAACCCGCGGTGGCAGCAGACGACTCCGCCGCGGAAAGACAGCCCGGACACGGCGAAGATTAGAGATGTTGGGAAAAAGAGACAATTCATACTCAAATATTTTCTAAGTTTTCGCGAATGACCTGAGAATATTAGTGACGGATAGAAACTCTTGTTTGTAAACAAGATACGATGATGATTATGCGGCAAGGAAAACGTCACAAAATATAAAGAAAATCCAACCTTTGGTGTTAATATTCCTTGAAAATACTAAGAAAGGCAACATTTCAGGTACGACATTAACGAATATTAGACACCTTCGAGAGTAACAGCCACCCTTATTAACTAACTCTTAAATCGATATATACTACCGGAGAATTATTACTACTTTAGATAGATAGAAATAGATAGAAATTTAGATATAGATAGAAATTTTTCGTATTGTATTTAAATTTAACTAAAATCACTAATATCTGAAGAAAAGGTATAATAATTAGTCAAATGAACGTCCTTAAATTTACGTAGCAATTACTATTAACAACCTGTATGATATGATTACCAATAAAGTTGTTATAATAACATTTTCAATATTAATACTCATAAAACTTTGATAATTCCCTCATGAATTCGTACATCTTGAAAATAAAACATTGAAGTAACCTTAAAATCAGATACATAGGCAGAGTATCTAATTATAATAAAAATAACAACAGAGTATTTAAACATTTTACTTTTTTCATTATACTGAAGACCTACCACAAAGCCGAGGCCAAATTAATAGATTCTATTAGCGTATCTAATTTAATTACTATTACTTTTCAAACCAAAATGACCTTATGTTAATTTATATATTACATTCTAAGAGCAAGAATAAACATAAAACACATGATAATCAATAAAACTTAGATATCGATGGTTTAGAAAAAAAACAACGTATCAAAAGATGCTACAATGCAGATACATTCTTTCTTAGAGTAAAATTTGTTTGCCTTGCCAGACAAATTGCTGACACCCCGAACAAAAATACATAATTAAAATACATAGAAGATAACAATAATAAAACGCGCCCATGTTCCGAAACAAGACAGATATATTATCACGCAATCAAAATATGTAATTACACAAGTCATCTCGCGCTAAGCCCTCGTAAGGGATGACTTGCCACTTTCGGTCGACCATATCCAAGAAATAATTTATATGCGACTCAATTCTATTTCCCTCCTGTTGACGGAAAACTTTCCATCATGGATCACTCAACTGTGGCTATAATGAAGAAGATATCCCAGATGAATATACACTTTTGAACCGTCATACATCACGGTTATTAAACGAGAAAATATTAGATTTTATCGATAAGGAAAAGATTCCAATTTATATTTACAGTTTTACGCATCTTAACGGGCGTAAACATGATTTATTACGAATTATCTTTCAGAAGACAGAGATATAAATGTTTGATGAATTTCTTGATATTTCTATAGAGAAAAGTGAAAATTCGTGGATTGCGGCCTTCATTTGTAAGACATCGTATAGAAAAAGTACACGAATCATCAAACCGAAAAGTTTTACGGTGGTAGATAAGGTAGAAAGTTCATTGTGGAAGTAACGCACCTACGGCTCAGAAAGAATTAAAAGATCAAACTTTTGCTCATTAACCGGTGTTTCAAATTGGAATGTAAATCGGGCCATAGTTTCCGCTCTGACAAACAAAATCCGATAAGATTCTCCTCGATTACATTAAGAAACCAGTCGAATCTCAAAGACGTCTCCATTCGAAGTCGAAAGAATACATATTAGTTTTCAAAATGGCAATAAAGCGAGATGAGGTAGAAAATCCTTCAAATATCCCATTAACCGAAAGCTTTCTTCTGATTGTTTTCGGAAGAGGGTGAGGGCGGAGGAATCTTTTGTGAAGTAATTTCTGTCCCAGCGGGAGAAAGCAAACAAGGCGATGGATGAGAGGGAGGAGACAGAAGAGGTAAGATTCTCTCTCTTGGAGGAAATTACTCGATGACTGGTGGAAATCCTGGGATGATAGACTCCCCATTACTCACGCCAAATAGAATCGCTTATCGAGTGGGAGTAGGAAACTCGAGTAAAGGGCCCATTCCAATCGGAATACGCCCAATCGAATTTAAGGGCGGTTACGCTGTGTAGGAATGCATACGTCACTCTACCAAGAATACCCAAGAAAATAAATGAAATCAGATATTTACGCTTTTGTCTTCGTGGATATTTTGATAGATGGAAAATTAATAATGAATCCGCTATAAGGAATCATAAATAGGCTACTTCTAAAAGGATTCACCCATTCTAAAATTCAATATTTTAATAATATCATTTAAGAGATGGGTCACGTGGGTCTTTTGCATACTATTATTGATGTATTCTGGATACAAAAATACCTAATATAGATTGATTTGTGATATTCATGCACGATTTTCATTACAAGAATATATTTTATTTTTACTATAAGGGTTACGAGAAGATACGAGTTTTTCATATGATAACGAATATATTCCCCAAGTCGGCCCCTGGATAGTGATTACCAGTTATTGGAATATAGCGGTTCGTTTGAAGCATATCAAGCCTTTTGAAGTAGAATTTATAAGGATCTGACCATATTTCCTACAAAAGATAAAAAATGGAAGGAACAGTTATCTCCGCAAAAGATCGAACTGGTACACAAGAGGTATATGGCTTCCTACCGCATAGTCAGTCACCCTTAAATTTATACTACTTGAGAAGAAGTAAAGCAGAGTTTATACAGAGTTCGGTAACATGCAACCACGGGAACATTTCAAAAAGTTGTTAACATGATTTTATCGTACGTATTCTAAATGAAATTAAAAGCGATAATCTTCACTTGGAAATACATCTTGTGATCAAAGGGAGATACGCTCGAATCCCGTTTTAATGAGATTTTCATACAGCAGTACTTTCAGTAGTAATCTACAGTTAAACCTGTAATTCTTTTTACAGTAGCTATTTGATTAATATTTATAAACATTTTATTTCTATAAATTTATTTCATGGTTATAAAAATAAAAATAATGAAAACAAAAAGAACGCGTTGTAACCAAGCATGTTAAAATACTAACTATGTTTCATGAGTTTCTCAGTGTACTGATAAACTAAGCATGAAATGCACAAGTTACTCAAAAAAAGATACTTTGGAAATAACAGTAGGTTAGCTGATATAGTTATAACTGAACTGTGAATGCGACATATACTAAAGAAACCGGAAGTCCACCTGGCTTTTTGGTATTGAATTTCTTCTCGTGATTCCACATATGTAATGAGCCTGCGAACTAGGTGTATGAAATCAAGACTTGAGGTGATTCTGAGGATAACCTTAGACCCTCTGTTACGGTTACTGCTACAATTCTTTGACGAATAGAATATATTTCATTTTTCTGTTAAGCACAGAGAGAATGCCTCTTGTTTGCTTTTATCTCTTTAGCCTTTTCCATCGCTGTATAAATAAAAACTACAGGGGGATGAGAGCTGAATATCTTGGTCACTCAACTTTCAATGCCACTAAAAATGATTCTCATAAGTTCCCTGATTTGCAGCTAAGTGGATTAGTTCCACACACAGGATTCTGGCTCAGTGAGGAGAACGAGAACTACCTCATTCCTAATATTGCCTATAAAGCTTCATTCCCTATCCAGAACTTTTGTTGACTAATGGAGGAGGGTTTGTTCAACAAAGTTTAAACAAAGTTGAAATCGCCCTCTGGAATAAATACTGTATTACTAGAGGCACACTTTTCCAGGATTAACTGTATTTGTAAATCCGGTTAATCATAGAACCCTAATCATAAGAGAAGATCAATCTCAAAAAAGGAATTCTTACGCCGCACAGTGGGCTAGAATCGAAAAAAGCTGGCCAAAAATACGAAAACGCTTTTTTTGAGTGAGGACTACGAAACTTCGCATGATTGATTTAGAATAAATTCTGCATAGAACTATGGAGGTCATTTAAGTAGGATCCTCCCCATTAAAATTATACAGGGGGTCAAAGTTGACCAATTTTTGCGAAAATTTCCAGTTTTCGATTTTTCACGAAATTCTTCAAATTCAAATCAATTGTGAACACAAACTAGGAAAATCATCGAGTAAAATATGATGCCATTTTATAAATATGTTCTTTGTCCTTCATAAGACTTGGTTTCAATGAGCTCTGGTGAATATTTATGTACTTTACATGGCAAAATGGCGGACCCTGATTTTGGAACAAATTTTTACCTAAAGCGAGAAAAAAAGTTGATTGAGACACCGTGTGACACGGAGTTATTTACACCACGATAAACTACAAACCTTCGTTAATGGGAATCTGAAATAAAATCTTGCCCCAATTTGCCCCAATAATATATAAGTCGACTTTTCCACAACGCTGCAAGGGCCAAATCCGCGCGGCGGAGCACCGTCCTCCGCTACGCTCTCGTGTTTTGGGAGGAACAACGAACCAATACGTTTCTGATTCGTTCTTTTTGTATATTTTGAGAATTATTATACTTTGTACATATCTTAGACATCAATATTTATTACAAAGTCACCATTTCTTGTAGGGTGATGATTGTAAAAAATGAAATGGGTTATGCTTTAAAGTATGGGACCACGTAAGCGATATTAATATCATATATTAGTTTACTTTTGTGCGATAATGCTAAATTTCTACTAAATCATGCAGTCAAAGTTTTAGGTGAGTTTATAATGAAGTATCGGTGTTTTTATAAATTACCTTTTCTATTAAATGCATTCCTCGTCTGAAGAATCTTCATCCCCATAAGCCAATTCCTCCTCATTGTTCATGACTAGGAGCCTCTAAATCTCTTTGCTCATATTCCTCGATCCTTTCGTTGTTCTAACTGGTGCCGATATTGAAATTAGCGGATCAGAAGTTAGAAGTAATCTTCGGATCAAATCTTCGTTCGTGGCCACTCTGGAGTGTTTCCTTGTGCATCTCTCCCGGTATTACCTTGCGTCTTTATTCCGGGCCTCCATTGCCTCTTCTGTCAGTTGCCCTAACGGAAGGATTGCCTGTTTTGCTATTTCAGCCCTATAAGTACTTTATGTACTGTTGGTGGCATATAGTACCACGGATATAATCGGACATACATCTATGCTGTAGCACAGCAATAATCTTTGAACGCTTTTTCATTTAGTGGAAAACCACTTGAAATTACCTTCAAGATATTGGCGAATCTTTTTATGAGATCTTAGTCAATTGTTTTTAGGAAATGTATAATTAAATTTGGGAGACGGTAGTTTAGGAAAAAAATTAATAATATAAAACAAACCATATACAGAACTCTTATCTTAGTGAGTGAAAATTTCTTCTTTATCTTTTTCAGTGTCCTGTTTTTTACATTTAATAAAAGATTACGCATTAATAAAAATAAATTCAACCTCGCACCTGTTATTTCAGCTGCTAGATTTAACTAGCGGACTTTTAAAGAAACGCTTTGATGTATTTCCATAATTTGTGTAGCCATATCCTGGTTTAGGTACATCTACAATCAGTCCCATCTTTTTTCTAAACTCTTACTGAATATGATATTTTCTCTCCTGAATATGATATTTTCTCTCCTCAAACAGTAATTTGTGATTACCACGAGCCTACTTAAAAATATTAAGATAAGTTCCATGGGTACGTCTTATGACATAACATCATACTCATCAATATGGTACTCTCACCTACAGTTGCTTAAAGGTAAGTAGGAAAGATATGTAATAAACACTCAAAAAATTCTAATTCAACCATGCAGCGTAGAAATGCTATAGTACAAATTTTCTGCGTCCACTTTTCGATTACTAATCGCCGATAGATTGTTCACATTCGAAAATTTCTCACCGCAAATGTAGCATTTTATAATACATGCAGGACAAAGGGGGTAGAGAACACTCAAATAATGTGAGCACATTTTAAAACGATCAGAAAATACATCATATTTACCACCGTATTCTGATACATTAAATAAAAGGGAATATATAATGAAAAAACATACCTCACCACATATAATTCCTATGAAATATCTAAAACCTCACTCGAGGAATGCTACCAGGAGATTGTCGAAGACTTCTTGTTTCACAGAACTGTCGTAGCTACAAAACACAACACCTTCTTATCCAATGTTCAAATAGAACTGAACTATTCCTAAGCTTGTAAGGAAAAATCACGGACATGCAATTCTTAGGGTACTTTTAATCCGGAAAAAGCGCAGCTGCCTGTCATAAAACGAGCCCTTTGCCGAACTTTTCCAGAGCACTGCGACGGTCACCAAAACAACTCCAGATGTGGCCGATTTTTGTATTTGAAGAAAATGCTACGCTATATGCCACCATTTTCATAATATCACAATTATATTTCATTACTGTTATGAAATTACACAAAGTGGTGGCTTTTTGTATCGATTTTGTAAGAAAATATTCAGTATAGTTGAGAGTGAGAGTGAAGAAGCATTCAGTATCAAAATCACAAACATAGTTATCTAAGATATGTACGAAGTATAATAATGCTCAAAATATACAAAAAGAACGAATTAGAATCGTATTTGCTCGTTGTTCCTCCCAAAACACGAGAGCGTAGCTGAGGACGGTGCTCCGCCGCGCGGATTTGGCCCTTGCAGCGTTGTGGAAAAGTCGACTTATATATTATTGGGGCAAATTGGGGCAAGATTTTATTTCAGATTCCCATTAACGAAGGTTTGTAGTTTATCGTGGTGTAAATAACTCCGTGTCACACGGTGTCTCAATCAACTTTTTTTCTCGCTTTAGGTAAAAATTTGTTCCAAAATCAGGGTCCGCCATTTTGTCATGTAAAGTACATAAATATTCACCAGAGCTCATTGAAACCAAGTCTTATGAAGGACAAAGAACATATTTATAAAATGGCATCATATTTTACTCGATGATTTTCCTAGTTTGTGTTCACAATTGATTTGAATTTGAAGAATTTCGTGAAAAATCGAAAACTGGAAATTTTCGCAAAAATTGGTCAACTTTGACCCCCTGTATAATTTTAATGGGGAGGATCCTACTTAAATGACCTCCATAGTTCTATGCAGAATTTATTCTAAATCAATCATGCGAAGTTTCGTAGTCCTCACTCAAAAAAAGCGTTTTCGTATTTTTGGCCAGCTTTTTTCGATTCTAGCCCACTGTGCGCCGTTATAAGCACAATTTTAATGAAAGTATCGATGTTTACTCAGATATGCCATCAGCTTTCTCCAGTAATTCCGAAAGTAAATGAGTATGACCTCGATTTTTTCAAATTTCAACTTTTTGAGTTATAAACGCACAATCTATATCCTGAAAGAAAGTGAACAAACCCGATCTCTAAAATAGAGATAAAATAAAATATTAATTAAGAAAGCTAAATAAGAAAGATGTACTTAAAAGATATGTATTTGGATTGAAAGAAAGCTTGTTAAAGATAGGATGATGAAAAATAAAAGTTTCGAGCTCTTATTGAATTTACCCTGAAGGAAAAAAGGTGATGAGAATAAGCAAAGACGAAAATAGAATTTAAAATGAGATAGAAAATTTCTAACGAGAAGAGGAATCAAACTATTGCTCTAAATATAATTCATATTATTTTGCTATCGCTCACTTCAAAATTGATATTCACACATAAAATGCAACCAAATACGAAGCAATCAGTTCCGAACTTGAAAAGGGACAATCTAGCTTATTAATTACATAAATTAAAGAAAATTCAATACTGGAAGAATTTACTTCGTGGAAAGCCAAGATAAAGGAATGCATTCCATCAAATGAGTGGAAATATACAATATGCTTTATTACCATTATAAAATAGAGATTTATAAAAATAAAGTCAAGACTGCGGAGAATATATGAGAAATATTACCAAGGAGAATTATTTAACGAGAGTACACTAAGAAATATTTTAGGAGAATAATGAGTTACGTTTCAAATAAAGGAGTTGAAACTGAAACTGCTGTAAAATAGTAAAGAGTAGGGAATAAATAATTTAACAAGCGAAGATTTTAGTATTTCAAACTTGAATTATAATAATATCCACGAAATTACTGAAAGTTGACACTACATTCTCTGAATAATCTATGGGTGAATAATTTAAGTATAAATATCGATAAATACTCAATTATTAAAGTTTGGATATGCTTTAATGCATCGCGTTTAAGCATAGTAAAAAATTAATTGATTACAGCTAAATTCAATAATTGAGCTATATAAAAGACTCAGGAAAATAATTTAATATATTTGTTCATCAAACCCAGCAAAGTATTCGACTTGAGCATTAAGTTTCTCATGATCACACTGACCGACCACATACACTCCTTTCTAGATAAAGGTTCATCAACTCTACCAATATCTCGGCGTCAAACGTTAGTATTCTTAATGAGGCACCTTTTACCATTCTCTTGTGACAAATTAAAGAGACAGAAGACGAAAAGAAAAAAGTACATGAATGAATTCTCTGTTTGATTACAAATTGCGATTCATTATCATCCAGCGATCAATGCAATAGTGATGATTTGATCACGTTATCACTCCTTCCCGAGGATAAACGAGGGACCATATGTTTATGAAAGGATTCCTTTTCCCGGTAACCGTAAAAGGTTAGAGGGCACGTGGCTGTGCATCCATCAAACAATGCATCGGAAGAAGATGCACGGCGTGTAGAGCGAGCGATGCCCAGAATACACTGATATTCACTCCCTGCACCCTCATCATTCAAGTCACACTTCCTCGGATCGGCTATGACTCATGGAAGAGTAGAGGAAGAATATAATAAACCCAGGCTATTAGTCACCTATCGGAACGAGAAGACAAAGGAAAAAGATAAGGGAGAGGAAGGCCGAAGATACGACAGGTGGAACACGAAATGTTCCGAATAAAAGGAGATGGAAGTTGGTTATTTCTGGCTGAGGATCCTCGCGATGAATTTCAATCTCTTTGGTACGCGATGCTGGATATGCCTTCTTCCAGGAAATCCTGACGCAGAAGTGCACCTGTCTCTTTCATCGGCCTTAAATGCACAACTGTTTTGAATAGGGAAGGGCTACATCAACAAAGGCATGTATTCATCGAATAGGCAATAAAAGGGGATATTAAAAAGAACAACGTTGTATAGTGAAGACAATACCGAGGAAAGGACGGCATATATTAGTTGATGTCATATTTGTATACGCGAAATATCATGGTGGGTGGGCTTTCTAAGTATACCCATAAAAATATTTTATACCTCAATAGTATTTGAAAAACTATCTGGAAGACTACTCTTTGCCTGGAGTTGAAAGTTCCAAAAACAATGGAAAAATTGAGGATTTTTCACGTTAAATAAAGCCCTATCTTAGGGAAAAGTACAAAAGTCTATTTTTCCTACCAACTGGTAAGTACATCACAGATAAAGATGAAAGATAATACATTAAAAGTGATAAAATTCCGATTAATTCGTTCCAGCTATAATGTTAGCATTAAATTTTCAAAGCAATCCTGGAGGAAATGCAATGGAGCGAAACCAAAAATATTAGTAAATATTCTCCCAAAAAGAGAACTTCCCCTTCAAGATATGGTATGCAGACAGCATTTAGTATAACAAAAGATTTTGGTAAGGTTAAGCATAGTAATGAAAAATTCTAATCGGTATATTTCGGCTTGTCTCTGTGGACCGAAATAAGCATAGAATAATTATAGAGCATAAAGAATAATTGGTCCGCAGCAAAACAATTTCACATATTAAAAGTGATCGAAAATTTTAGAAAACTTCCACTGTCACGGCATTTTTATCTAAATTATTTAAATAGCTAATTTAAAGAATAAAAGAAACTGATTAAAAAGTTCTAAGGGATTAAAAGTTTGAATTCTGAAGATGTAGAAAATAGGATAAGGAAACTTTCTGCAACTGAATAGAAAATACCTCAAAATCTTAAAAACATAAAGTTATTATAGAGTATAAGTATAGATATAAGAGGAATTTAGGTAAAAAGTATTTAAGATGTTGAGAATAGAACACAAAATAAAATAATACCTCATCGAGTAGTTATCTTCAAATAATCTTAGTTTCTTAAGAATGACTCTACCAAAATTTTTCAGCATCGATTTCCTTGATTTCTTTTATGCTTGGTGTAACCTTTAAGGAACTCTTCCGTTATTTCACGGAAAAAATTTAGAATCTTTAACTAATTATTTTAATCTCGTTGACATCAAACAGTAGCGTTTGTCTTTCCATTCTTCATGCAAGAAATGACTAATTTATGAAGTACAAGCCACTTAGAGACTCGTTCTAAACGATTAAAAAACGGAAATCGTTACATTTCCTGTTTCGGTGCAAAATAGTGTCCATCCATAAGACCCCTTAAATGAGACGGAAAACTCACGACGAGCCTCATAGCCTTGATCGTTAATTTCAATCTAGCGAGAAAATGAGCGCTCCTTTAATGAATACAATTTTGCTACTGGAATTAAAATTACTGGAACTCGTGAACACCAAAATTATAATTCGACAGGTCCAATTAGTACCGTTCAAATGGCAACGGTATAGTTGCGTCGGACGTTCGTTAATTCGCAAAGAGAAGAGGCCGCAGCAATAAGGAGAAGCTTCCGCTAAAAGGGCTCAACGCAGTTTCCCTGATGAATCTCGTAAATGGCAAATTCAGACTTACCTTGTCGGCAATTTTCTTCCGAGCGGCGTTCGGTTGCAGCAGCAAAAGGTCGCTTTCGGAGGCGAGTCTGTTAAATTTCTGCATTCGCTCCTTTACGCTTATCTTTTGTTCGGCCTCTATCTCGGATATGGGCCTCTCCTATAGAGGCGTAGAAAAAGAAACAAAAATAAAACTAAAATAAAAAATACCAAATAAGAAAATCATAACTTGAATAATAAAATATAAAATTATAACCAATGGAAATAAAGTATAAAATTATAACTAACGTAACTAAAGAATAAAATTATACCTTGGAAATGTGCAGAAAATCCGCTACTTGTAAATTAAACAAAAATAATAGATTAACCACAAGAAGCAACGTATTTGTCATGTAACTCAATGTATTTTATCCTCGATGAAAGTCACATTTTTACAGTGCAAGACCTAACGACACGGACCTTGTGAAATGACAGCACAAATGGATAATCTCCATGTTATAATATCATTATACATTCAGTATCCATATATATTATAAGATATATTAGCTATATATATATACATTCGATCACGTTGAGCTGCGGTTATATGGTAACAAAATCATTCGTGTACAGTAATTAGCATCTAAAATGAAATAAAATTCCAACGCTAATATGGTAACCGTTCAATAACTTTAATAATATTCTGATAATAACCTATAGAAGAATGTGCCAAGGGTATTTATGAAAACTTTGGATTGTAATTTCTTCAGAAATCCATGCAAAGCTTTACACCGACTGCTTTCACTAGGAAGAGCACGAAATTCACGTAGATCCTAAAATAGAGGCATACCAAGTGAGGAAGGAAATCCTAGAGCATACCCACAAAAATCTCAGTTTATGTAATATCTAACTATAACAAAAATGATTTCAGATTCCATATCTGTCCTTCCTCATTACGCAATACCGCCTCATGCAGCCGATTATTGCCCGCGCTAATTACGTTGAGTTATGGGCACGTTCCGCTTCATCTACGGTTGGCTTCGTAAGCTAGTGAAGGCGACTATAAGAATCCCATTGAGGATATAAACTCCTTTAATGGCCACCCATAGTGTGTGGGAGGATGAGTGGGAGGCAAGGGATACTCGGTCATCCCGCCGCCGCTAAGTGGAAGGACGCCGTCTACGAGTCATAAATCCGATCGAAGAGGAGCGGAAGTCACATTTCGACGCACGGAGAGAGGAACGGTTTCTACCGGTCACCTCCACGATTAGAAGCAGACAGGAGAAGGGGCAGCAAAGAATAAATAGACAACAGAATTAGAACAATAGGGTTCCTGCATGAGATTTCTAATCGTTACATAGCGATCGACAGCCTTAATATTAGCGGTGACCCACATTCTGCGGAATTTATAAGAGAGGTAAAATCGCTCCTGGTAATTAACCACAAAAGCGTTTACGACAAATTTCTGACGGAAAATGTCTGTGACGGAGGTTTTTACAAAGCATATTTTTAAATGAAAACAATCAATGTTCCTAAAGTCTTATTACCTGGTCTTATAATAGCTGCATGCGTCAGAACTATACGGAGGATGATACAAAATTTCCCATCGAAAATATTGTAACAGTGTGCGTATTTGCAGCAGTGCGAGGGTGAGAGAAGTGCGAGGGTGAAAGAGAAGAAGTTTTCTTTCCAGTAAACCTCGTATTTCGTTCTGGACGATACTCTTCAGACTCGAAAGAATAACTCAGTATTAGTCGGCTGTCCCAAAAGGCAGACGCCATGACTTTACCTGAGGAAATTGTCTTCTTGGGCTACTTGGCTTTGTCGGCGAACGTGAATAATGGCATCTGACTGAATTTTGGTGTGAATTGAAAAATCCATGTTTCATGACATGTGACAATGTGGTCGAAAAATAAATCGCTCTCCTTCGGATAATTTTCTACGAACGTAAGCACTGCAGCCAAACTCATTGTGCATTGCAGTCAGCAATCGAGGAACCCATCTTGTACAAATTTCATGCACATGTATTTTCAATATTTCTCCAGCCAGAACGTAATAATACTATAAAAACTTTTCTTTTTTCGATTACCTTTCTTCCTTACAAATTTCTACCTTTTCAAATTAGAAGTTTAGGTTGGTGCACAATGTGCGGCGGAGAAAACAGCTCGGAATTTGCCTTCGTGACAGAGAGTAGTCGATGGCCAAATGACGCCCTCCTAAGTATTTTCTACTCATCACCTGTGATGCAAATACCCACTGCAAATCAGCTGAGCCAATAATTTCATCTTTATTTTAAGCGACAAAAGGATTCCAGCCGTCAACAGTCCACGTCCATTCATATACAGCGAGTTGCCGGAAGAAGGAAAACGATGAAATGAGAGAAACAAGCGGAGATCTAAATTCCCACGAAGCGAGGCCGGCACACGGACGCACGCTTCGATTACAAACGAGGCCGCTGAGGCTCATTAGCAAAAGGGGATCGCTTGGTCCTCCACCAAGATATATAGAGATCTAGTGGGAGAGAATAGAGAAGACGTCGGACGAGAGCGGAGACGGAAGGAGGTGCGGTCGAGTATGACCAATAAAACAGCGAGACTTTCTGCGGGAAAGGGTTGATCGGCTGGAAACGCCGGCAAATTATCGCAAGACGAATAAAAAGCACGGAGAGAGAGAAAAAAGGTGTGACAGGAAACAAAAAGCGAGGGAATGACATATGATGACTAACCTCTTCCCCGTGCATAAAAAAGCTTCCTTATACAGAGGAAGAAAATGTAAGGAACGGTATATCACCCACGAACGGTATAACGTGAAAAATTACAAGGAAAAGCAATAAGTTTTATTAGTAAAAGTTTAATTGGAACGAAGAAAAATATTTAAACGATGAAGTCTGTGATTTTCTCTCGTTGAAAAAATGAATAATAACGCCCTAAGCGAAAGAAAACGGAAAACTATCGTAAATATAATTAGTTACCTGCGGTATTCAGATTAAAGTATTTTTATAACGCTATGAAAAAATAGGAAATAGTAACGTAAAATAATTATTCGAATGCGTCACCACGTAGAAAGCTATAACAAAGGAAATAACAACTCGTAAATTTAATTTTTATCACATTCCGAATTCTCAATAAGCAAATATTGCAAGATTTGAATTTGATAATATAGTAAAATTACGTTACAATTTTTGTAATCGGTACAGGCAACTAGCGCACATTATTTTAATTTTAATTCAAATAAGGGCGAGATTCATATTAACTTCCTCGAAAATATCCTAACATAATATTCATCGAAATAACAACGAACCTGAACCGAAGCAAAAAATAAACATTTATGCCGGAGTGAAAACCGAGTACAAACCGCAAAATTAAAATTCTCGATTTCAAACCAAAACCATAATTTATTCCGTTCGGGTTTTTGGTTCCCAGCAATACCGGCTTACTTACTTATAACTGGACGAAGCAATACTAAATACAGCGAGTAAAAACTAGCTGACTAACATAAATGCTAGGCATTTTCATTTATCTTAAAATATTATATTAAAAACTTATTAAATTGTATGGTTAAAAATTTCTAATGTGCGAATTCTCAAAACTAAATTTAATCTCTAGTAAATGAAGAATATAAACGAAATAAATATATTTCAGAATAAAAACATTCTTTGATGGACGGAGAGAAAAAATTCTTAGAATTGGTTAGGGTAGATGGAGTGAAACCGGATATGAACGGATATTTTCTATCGAATCGGAGCGAAAACCAGAAAATTATTGATTATTAAGAACAAAATAACTCTTTGCACTAAAAAATAATAGAAAGTCTGAATAATATGTAGCTGCTGCATCAATAATTTTTATTCAGAATTACTTACTAGGAACGGACGTTTAATTGCGTATTTATTGTTCATACAACATCAGCTAGATGCAAGATACTCCTATTCAATACCACAATGAATTAAAAGATTCAAAAATAAGTTCATCAGGATAATACTTTTCAACTTTCTCCGTCCAGTGTTTTCTCGGAAATCGATCAATAATTTTCAATACAAATGTCTAGTTGCAATAAAACGATGTCGAATTCAGGAATATGATAGTTCAGGATATGAGATCTACAATGAAAATAAAAACTTTTCCCAAATTTTTTCAAAATAATGGCAACACCTTGCTTTCTTTTCAGCACATCGATGCAAGACATTTTATACTAAAAAGGAAATCTTGATTCTCTGATTCTGTAAATACAATAGAGGGCGAAAATTTGCATATTCTAAATAAAATAATCATATCTATTCATTTGAATTTTTCTCTGGATACCCTTAATATCTCCAATGGATAAAAAAAATTCTCTTTCTCACCATAAAAAATGTTAAAGCCTTCGAAAAAATGTTAAAACCTTAAAGCCAAAATAAGAAAATAGCCCTCTTTAGTTTATTTACATGTGGCAAATAGCTAAAGAGTCGCATTGAAAAATGTAGCATCGAAGAGACGAACAAAACTGCAAGCGTAGTTTTTAAAATGCGCACAAACGAAAGAGACGTTATGCGGAGAAGCCGAAATAACCAAAACCCTTTACCGGTCTGAAACATCGTTAAAGTAACACAAAAGTCACATTCATGTTATTTAAAAATTGCTTCTTTTAGAACGAGATACTTAATCCTTTATTTTTTATTCTTAATTTATTCGGTATGGTCTTGCTAGGAGCGATTTTATAGATTACGATAATTCTTGGAAATGTAACCCCGACGACTGCTGAGTTTCTTCCCTTATGTTCAGAACACAATCAAGTATAGGTTACTTCAAAATAAATTCTCGATACTCCTTGCTCAATCATTAACCTTACACCTCTAGGGCAGGTCTGAGTAAAAATTTTGAATTATCTTAAGAAGCTCATCATCAAATAAAAATTAGGTTTCGCAAATTGGTAAGTATAATCAGAGCAATAACGTAACAAGAAGTCTTGAATAGTCTGAGAGTCAGTTCATGAAAATATTTTGCAGACACAGACCTAAAATATCCTATCTGAACAGAAAAGATTTTACTCTGATTGTTCTTTGACTTTAAAGTACGAAATAGAGAGAATTAATTGCTCCTGCAAGTAAATCTAATGAAAGAAACATTGCATCGCTATTAAAACTATAATAAGGTGAAATATTCTCTCAATGACCTTTATAAAGAGTAAATACCACACACCTAGAATATCTATACTCATATACTCAACATTACCAAAACCAAAACAATACTAATAAATACGATTACACTAGGTTTATAGTAAACCAGTAAAACCAGTAACATAAAATAGTACTACATCAGTATAAACTAAAATTGAAATTAAAATACTTATAGAGGAACCTCTATCTACCTTAGGAACATATGTATCTAAGAATATGAAAACTACTATCAATTCAGGATTTGGGTTATAAACGCCTTGAGATCCAAATTTCATACATAGTCTGAATATAATTAATGGATTCATATCTTTTTTTCAGAAGCAGAAATTTTTAATGCTCTTCATTAGTAATGTTAAAATCAGTTACGTTAATTATAATCAGTAAAAATTTCCATCTTTACTGATGTACCAGCAAATTACTCTAACACTAATACCTCCACATTAAGTAAGTACTGGATAATTAGGAATCTGCCCCATCACATGAAAAACTTTATTAAAAAAATTTGGAAAAATTTTCGCACAAAACTATATATCACAATAAACTAAAATACTAAAAAATATAAGATACTCAGTAGTAAATATAAATACTATTTACATATACCTAACAAAAAATACTATGTAAGTAAGATTTATTTTTTGATTATGTTTCTATGAAGGAAAAGAACATAAGTGAAAGTTCATTGGTATGGTCATTCATATAAATTTTTTGCTATCAAACTCAGGAACTTCACAGATCCCAAAGCATGTAGCTGAATAATTAAGGTAGCCTAGTAATTTGCTGTATGAAAAAATATATCTATGCTTAAGATATGACCTTTGATTCCAACCTACTGTCGATGAATGAAGCTTGTTATAAAAATTTTATCATGAAATATTTTATATTTCTGAGAGAGCTTATAAATATTAACTATTACTATTAATATACCTTGTATATTACTTATAACAAAAAATTACTCAATATTCAATACTTAATAAGAAGTAACTGAGGAAGTCAGATAACTTGAATAACACTGATATTCAATACAAATGGATATTTGGATATGGTTGACGATATTATAGTACGAGGTAGATAGTATAGAAGGATTTTCATGATTATGATAGATATAGGTAATAGAAAATATTATATATAGCTATTTTGGAAGCCTAAGAGTACAACTCACTACTTAATCCTTAGGCTACGCTGATGTTTGCCCTTCATCACATACCCTAAATATTTTTCTAGGTGAGGTATTTTAAAGCAACTAGCATCTAGGTTAAAAAATCTACTGCTAAACTTGGTATCTTTGAGAAATTCTGAATGATTTAATTACAAAAAATTATTTTGACTAATGATTCTGTGCAACTTCACTTATTAACAAATTATGCAACACTTTGTCCTACTTTTGATAAATTGTTTACCTTCATCCTGATATGCTGTGACCGACACATTTATTCAAATTTTAAGGGACAATATGATATAAATATTTATATTTCACACCATTATATTTTTTAGGAGAAAAATTACTAAATAATATATCTACACTGATTTTAAGGGCATGTAAATTTGATTATATGAAGGTTACAACTCACACAATTACTGGAAACAACATGTGAAACATGAAATATTCATGCATTACATTACAAAAATATTATTAAAAATTAGTTGCTGATATTACATAAAAATAATCAACTAAAAGGAATGGCAAAGACATTACTGTAAAAATACCATAGCTTAACACTGTATTAAACTCATCATCAGAAAATGTTACATTAACTAACCTTCTTTTCACATGTTACTCTTTATCTTTAACAATTAATCATAAAGAATTACTCACTGACACACAGGGTAAAGATTTTATCTTATCATGTTAGCTACTACAAGACATCTTTCTTGAAGAAAATATAAATTCTTTTGAAAAATCATTCCCTACCAACATATTTTATAATTTGAAATTTAACTATGGAATTTAAATAAAGGAAAACATCTGGCAAACTATAAGCAATAACCCAGCATGCAATGGAAAAGAAAATAACTAAAGTCACCATTTCAAAAGAAACAAAAGACAATTGGCAATCACCCATAGACATGCTTAAAATGTACACTAACTACAATTGCATGAATTATAACTCAATACTCATTGAAAATTTTAACATCTCTCTCTACCTTATAAATATTAGAAATTAAAATGTGAAAATAGTATCATGCACATATAGGATTATGGGAAATATCTTTGTGTAAAATCAAATAAATCAAGCATAGCCTACTTACAGCTTTTTTCTCTTCAGGTAGCTCCTCTGGCATCACTTTCAGAGAAGGATCAGGTTGGTTTTCTTTGTTTTCAACTCTTCCACGATCACTACTTCTTCTTCTTGGAGGTACTGGAGGTGGTGGATCAGTTTCCTCCAAGTTTTTGTTTTGAAATTCATTCTTTTCTACACTACTGGCTATAGCTTTCACAGATTCACTTGATTCACGTATATTTGCTTCGACTGATAATGCCGAATCCTCAGGCAACGTTGACAACTCGCAGGGTAAACTTGCCATTCTATTTAAAAGAGGAGGAGATGGTCTTGACGGTGATATTGGAGGAGGAGGAGGTCGATATGGAGGTGGTTGCCTCGCAGGAGATGTTAAATCCAATATTTCCAAAGGTAAACAAGGAGATGAAACCGAGGACGGAATACTTGGCGTGTATGGTGGACCAGCATTTTCACTACATATACTTGAAGTTGGACTTCCTAAACTAGCCGAGTTAAGCAATTCATGTGGCCTAAATTTCCTTTTGAGAACCAAATACTTTTCACCCTAAAAAGAATATAAGCACATTGTAATCTATGCGTAAAAATAACTTGTCTTACAAAACAATCCCGTCATTATTTGTTTAACACTGAGTTACGTACCTCTTCGTTTTTAATGGAAGCTAAAGTGTTAACATATTCTTTGAAGATTGTTCTAGCTTCAACTGAAATAAAGTTGAAATACAAAACTTCAAAATAAGTATAAACACAACACAAACATAAGTTATCTATTTCAATGTAACACAACAGCAATTTTGAGTTTAATTTAAAAGTAACAAGTGTAATAGGATAGCGCCAACCATTACTCAGATAGCTTCATCTCTAAAAATAGGGAAATATCTTTGTCAACGGAAGTTTCGTCATGATGTCACCTGTTGGACTAGCTGTATAAACACTATTGTCTAAATAACAAGATAAGTTTAATCACCTCTAGAATCAGGATTTGTAAGAAACTTCTTAAAATGCTTAACTAATTCATGGTTCGTCACTTTTCCGCCTTTTTCTATCATAAAATTACGAACTGCATCCAAAGAAAGTTCCGTAGGCGCTGCCATTTTGATAACAGATGAAAACAAACAAGCGAAGGTGCTGGCGCGAAAAAAGAGCGGTGCAAGCTTTCAAACGAGTGCCTATGACAAGAGTATATGTAAATCTCATTTATACTAAAAGATGTTTTTATTGATAAGTTTCATAGGTAAAAATATAAAATCTAACTTATGTATTTTACGTATACATTATATTCAATTTCAGTTGAACTGCTCAAGGCTTTATAAGTCGTAATTTAAAATGTTGTTTTTAAGTATTATTTCGAGTTTAGTAAAGGACGTTTAATTGTGTGAAACTTTTGCGAATATCTGGATTTAAAGTAAATGAAGTAAATATTAATAATACTAGATCAATTATTTCGCATTTTAGTAGAATTATTCTATTATTCAAATATTAGGACCTTTCCTGTACATTTTTCTTCACCGGCAAGTTCATTCAAACCTATTTTCACTTATCTTGGAATAAACTCCTTAGACCTATTAAATAGTTATTAAAATTTGTCATGTTAAATATTTTACAGACCTAATCTAATACTATTGTATCTTAAAATTAGAATGGAAATATTTCCGTATTAGAAACGTGAGCACCGATTCTCGGATGTAAACCTAAATGTAAGCAATTTTTATTTACGCTGTAACATTTGAATTTTCTATATTTATTATTTTCCGAGGCAGTGAATGAGTCATCTGATTTATGTAGGTTTGCTAGTACATTGTGTATTGAAACAAGCATGGACGGTACCAAGAAGAATTAATATCGCATAGTTATCAATGTCCTAAAGTTATCAGTTTGCGAGATCTTTATCTTGTTTATTCTTTTCTAACTACTCTTACTAGATTCCTACCCTATGTGGAGAAGTGTTTGTTTTGGAGGTCAGTTGTCATTTTTCGTTGCATTATCATTATCCTTTTCAGTTCAGGGATCTAGCTTAGCAGGGCGACACCAACAGCTGCCAGCTCATAGACTCATAGACGCCGTAGTATTGCTTTTTCCAGACCGGACCCGCTATCTCTTCATTCAGATATCCATATTCATCGCAATGCTGAGTGAACACCGATACACCGAACACCATCGGAAATCGAATCAAAAGTAAGCTTAGATGGTGGAACCCACTTGGCTATCTTGGTAACTAGTACCGCTTTAAGTTTTATATTATATTGTAATTTTGTTTTACAATGATTGAAACTGTATACTCAGCAATTGTACAATTCGGAGCGCAATAAAATGCTGTGCGATGTTTCCTGGTATTTTCAATTAATATTCGGTCAATAATAATCAATCGGTCAATTAATATTTCATGGTGAATGAAATTTAACATTTGGTATACTTTATATTCTATAGGTATTAAGTATTAAATTTATATTTAGATATTGTTGAGGATTATTCATTTTATCATTTTTTTTGAACTTGTAAGCGTGCCAGCAGGCTCAATCATTTACGGTTTTCTTAACCTAACCCCAACCGTTCTCCTAACGATTAACTGTTCACTATTAGTTACTGGAACACCAGTATTTTTATTAGTGTTGATTTTACTAAATTGATGGAAACTTTTTATGGACCTTCTACACAACAAGCGAAAAATCTTTCCGTTTATTGCTCCAGTTTTCGAATTTAAGTCATTGACCTTGATTAGTTCTATTTTTGCATAACGCCATAAATTAAGCAGTACGCAGTAAGCAGATTATGCAAATATGATTGTGGTGACATTTTTTATTCAGAGGAAAGTTGGAGCTTTTGGAGATTAAGTAATAATTCTCTATTAATAGCTCTTTCCTCTTTCATTAAGAATAAGATCCGCGTTGAAGTCTCCGGAGAAAATAATGAAATCAATTCTTACTAACTATTGTATATCCACGGTCTCATAAAGATGAACAAATATAATACCCTATTCTGTAAACCTAATCTCTAAATTACTTAGAAATATTTTGAAAAATCTAATAACTTCTTAAAAAGGGACTCGAGATTAAAAATGGGCCCGCATTTATTGTTACGGGAATGTTTTTGTGAACAAAATGTACATTTATGAAACCTATAGGCCATGTTGGACGAGGCTGACTGCTGTAATACTTCGTATCATTGTCAAAATTTTCCTATTAATATCTTTATATAAAATTTTCAATTTATTTCACGTAAGGAAATTCGAAACTAAACTCGAATAAATGAATAGTTTTAAAATCAAATTTTGGGGATGAAAGATTACATTAAGATTAAGTTCAGAAATGAAAGTGATTATCAGCTTAGTTTTACTCGTAGTTGAGCTTTATCTATTTAAATTACTGTAACCGAATTTTATGTTAGTCTGAGTGACTTATATTGATATTTAAATAGCCATAGTCATCTTTGATACTTTTTATCTAAGTATATGATTCGTCTTGTACAAAGATCATTATTATTATAAATATTTTGATGATTTCTTAATCCGAAAGGCTTTTAGTTGGATTTCGAATTCCTCCAAGTAGGTATATTTTTAAATATCTTTATCGTTAGTCTATTTATTTATCGTGTAGTCATAGAATAAACGAAAACTTACCACTCGTAATTGTGTAATATTTCTTCTAAACGGTATTTCAGTCAAATATCTAAAGATTTCTTTCATGAATCAGTTCATTCATTCATTTTTAAATTTAATGAATAAATCCCAAACCTAACGGAGTAGATACGGCTATTAGAAGGAATTATAGCTTTTATTACAGAAATATTCCGTCTGTATCTTTTGTATGTTCAGTTTTAATGACTCAAGTAACCTTAAGATTTACAAGGCTCATCTTTAAGTTGTAAAATTAATCTTCTTTATTCCTCTTTATAAACAAGATGGTTGCGTATTATTCTACCAAAATCTTGAGCTCCTTTATTGTTTTTAACCTCCACCTAAATTTTAACGCAATTTCGTTTGCATCATTTCAAGACTTTGCTGTAGCTTTCATCTCAGTATGGTATTGAGATATTGGTTTTTCTTCTCCCTCGATTTTCTATCTCTACGAGGCTAGAACTACGTCACGCCAGGAAACGATGATTAATTAATTAGCTAATTAACTCCACTCGGGACAATTATCCCCTCATTCCTCTGCTAACACGCGTCGCTAAGAGAACCCATCAGCCACCTTCTCTCAATGCCTCTTCTTCGTCGAACCCTTTCTCTCCCACTTCGCCATTTCAGCCGACAACTTTCAGGCGGTAGTTGGCCCCAAGTTCGCTCCGAAGCAAACTATTTACGGAGAGAACCTTCAGGCGCACGGGCTTTAGAGGGAGTTTCTGCGAAGCGCAGACACGACTATGCGGGGAAAGAAATCTTGAAGATGGAAGTTCTTCATCGAAGAGACAAGATGAAATTTCTCACGAGAAGTTTGACAGGAAACTTCAGCAGGTTTTCTATTATTCTCCGTACAAGGGACGGATGAACTAAGTCACCCTCCAGAAAAACGAAAAATATAGAAAAAAATTGTCGGAGTGACTTATGGAAAAATGTTGCTGGAAGAGTAGTAAGATAACGAAAGGGCTGGGTTAAAAAGTTTTATTTATATAACTCAGAATTTGGGGTACGAACGCTTTTAAGCTTTGAATTAAGAGACTTAAGACTTAAAATGAGGAGTTGCTTTTAAAAATGATTATTAATGTAATTGTATCCGCGATATAAATCAGAGGTCATCATAATTGTATGAAAATAAAATTAAGTTTTTCCTCTATAAAGTTAAAATAAAATAGAAAAGGCAGATCACTGTTATTTAAGCTATTTAGTTATTGTGCGATAATAATCTACATTACTGAAAAGAACATGGATAGCATATCGGATTGAATCCTCGTAAGCAATAAATATAGGATAATTGATTGAATTTTCAATAATTCAGCAAATTTTAAGAAAGAAGACTGTATATATTATTTTATTTTACCACCAGTTTATGAAGCAAAGTCACCGTCGTTGGTGAATACGGTTAATTCTGTAATAGGCGTCACATATGCCTATAGTAGACGAGAATGACTTCATGTTACATAAGCCTATGTAATTATATTTTCCAAGTTTCTTTATTTTTGTGTATCCCCATAAATAAGAAATCAATGGTAGTATGCATTGTTTTAAAATTTTTAGATAAAAAAATACCTGCGATGCAAAGAAAATAGTTTTGATGACCCAACCTTTGAATTAATGATTACTAATACACTTAAGAACATTTCATTTTAGAGGAGTTATTTAAAATACGTTTACGCTGGTTCTGGCATTCATAAGGGCGCGTTTCGACCAGTAATCGAATTTAGGATCGCTTTAATCATACGAGAAAGCGCTACCTATTTCTTCGTCGGGGTCCATAAGTCAATTTCCGCGTTCTTTTCAACCCCCTCTCCTCGTCCAAGAAATTTCTAAAAACGTCTTCAATTAGTTTAAATGAACACTGAATATGTTTATATGCATCCTTGAGCAGCGAGATCCTCTTACTGGAGCGTTAAGATCTCAGATGTCAGCAAAATCTAAAACTGGGACCACTACTATTTCCGTTTTCCATTTATTTTGAATAATTAACCTTGTTACAATTATTTACTGCGTCAAATCAAAACAAGAGAGCTGCATTACACTTATATTCTCCCTAAAATTCCTCCACGGCAGATGGCTTCAAATGAGAATAAATTTTCAAGAGGAAGTGAACGCCCGAGAGGGATCGATAATCAAAGGGAATTCTGAAAGTTGAGATCGTTATATGACAAAATATGCAGGTATGCGGCAGAGAATTAGTAGTAAAGAAAGAAAATAATATAGAGATTATAAATATAAAAATTTACCGATAGGCATGTTTCTTAAACTCTTGAATTTTTAACACGTGTATTGTAAGAACAGATAAGGTATTAGAAGGAGTTTCAGTTTCAAAAGAAAAACATATATCGCTTTCGTTTAAGTAGACTTCAATTCTCATTTACCATAGTGGATTACAGTAAAAGAAAAAAAGCATTGAAGTCCATCGTAGCCGGAGAACGGTGTCTTACGCTAAGAAATGAGAAGAAATATCTGTTATACTCTACAGATGATGAGTGTAAAATGTGTAATCCAAAGATTATCCTAATGCGAGTTTCATTTGATAGACAAGTAACAATGTACATTATTCAAAATGATAAATTCTGCTTTTATTCAGTTAAGAATAGCAAGAATCATACTCCATAAAAGGATTCAATGTTTACATAACCTTTGGCCTAAAGTTTATATTCTGAAAATTTTAAGACTGATATCAGACATAAGTAGATATAATAGAGAACGGAAGAGAGGGAAAAGTATCGCTATGAAAAGCAAGGACAGCTAACAGGATAGAAATCAATTTGGATCCAATTGCTATTTGATCGATGGAAGGCCGAGAATTTATATCGATGGATAAAACAAATGAGCTAAATAACATTCAAAAATTAATAAATTAAGGATAATAATAATAGCTGCTGAAACAGATGAATTTACGTTTCATTTACGACATAATTTTACGTTGTGTGTAATATTAATGTGGAATTCATTTACAAGAAGTCGAATTAATTAAAATGTTACCAATCATTCATCAGAAAACTCCTCTTTAATAATTTTACTGTTCATAGGTCATTAAATTTTATGGACTAGAAGGTTAGTTACAAATGGTAAAATAGACTGATATTAACTTCGACAAATGTTATCTCTACAAGTTTTAACTGCGTGCGAATAATAATTATACCTGGTAATAATATTTTTTTAGTTTATTTTGATCGCGCTGATTGATCTTTTTCGATGTTATAGAGAATTTATAGCTTAATAACGGATTTTATGAGGCAATTTAAAGTCACTTTTCATAAAGTTAGAAAGCATGAAAGCACTCGTCATCGGAAGCAACATCTTAATGAACGATTTTGCATATTTTTAAAATCCGGTTTCACTCGGTTACCTTCTCAACAAGATACTCGATGTAATATCAGTCTCAAATTATCCTCAATTAAGGGAATTCGTTTTGCTCGTCGGTATAATGCGAAAGGATCTCATGTTAATTATATCACCTACCATAATTACTAGTAATCTTCCGAAGAAATTAGCCTTTGAAAGTGCTCTACTTTCATGCTACTATAAAAATTTCCCATTATCCATTTAATATGAGGTTATTTTAAGACTGCACAATGAATTTAAAATTAACTGCCTTTTAATAAACGCGCTCAAGGTTAGTGTAGCCTTAGGAAGAACATAATGGAAATAAAGATGGAATATAAGACATTTCTGATATTACTTTGCACATTAATATAAAAATCTTATGTATAAGTGCTTTACTGAAGCAAAAAAGCCATTCTCGGGGAAATACATATTTGAAAAATTTTCAAATAAATGTAACAAACATATTAGGAAAGTGCATGAACATATTAGGGGTGACAAACTAAAGCACGAGTTATATGGAATGCGACACATTTGTACCCGAAATAGCCTTCTCTAGAGTTGATTTTGGCTCGTAGAACAGAGACAACACTACATTAATTGTAATTAACCAATATTTAAAACTATTGTGTGTTATTTATTTTACTGTGTAAACCCACCCATCAGCGTGATAAATAGGGTATGCGAGGGCAAGTTTATTCAGGAGCAGGTTTACACAATGATCATAGTTTACATATCGTTGATCGGAGCACATCAGCGGTCGAAGTGAGGAGAGGCACCACGAATGTCATTTGCTCTCACTCCAGTCTGGAGTCTTTTGCTCGAGTGAACGGTGAAAAACACAATTTTTCTGATTTTTCTACAGGCGAGTAAATCTATACACCGATATGTGCTTTAGTTATACCTGTACCATTATATGACCATAATTCATTGTGCTATGTTCATTGGATTGTTCTTTTGCAGAAACATTTTTAATTGATTGCTTCCTCATTAATAAAGCTACGAGGTTGAATTGTAGCGAAAACATGGCGAAGGGGCAAATTTACACTAGGCACATTGGACAGAATTACTTGCTGTGTAAATCTGCCTCTGCTTGTGTTTGTGTGCTTGATTTCATGGGCCCCTGTATATAATCAATAGTTTTAAATGCCTATATATATCGATGGCTGCGCTTCTTGCTTGCTTACTTAAGTTGTGAATTTTAATTTACGATTTTGAAACCAATGGGGACTCATCCTAACTGATTTGTATATTTCATTTCAATTTGTATTTTTTATGTAATTTGTATTTTTAGTATAATTTTAAAATTTACTAATATATTTCAATTATGCGGTATTTTATTTATAATAGGGCTTAAAGTTCATCATTTTTAAAACTCCGGCTTTTTCCCCGCTACAGGGACAAGTTTACATAGGTGACATCACCGTAACAGAAATATGAAATTAAAAAATATGATAATTTAAGATACGTTTAAGATACCAAACCGGAGCTCAAGGTTAAACTAATAAATTAGTATGGTAACGAAATTAGTAACGAAAATCGCATGCAATAAAATGGAGGCATCCTTAGCTCCCAGGCGCCTCTATGCATTGCTTACCTCGCTTACCGTCCATAGCCGACCCTCATTATAGTATACTGAATACAATTGAATAAAATGTGGCGCTGATCAGAAATACGTTTTATATATTAAGCTTGAAACCGTGATCTTTTTTTGATTTAAATGAATCCAGGTAATGCTTACTATTACCAACATATTGAAGTAACTGTAACTTGACAAGCTTTCGCAGTCATAAAATATGCGAAAATCCATATGATTAACCTGCATCAAAACAACTAACGTATTCACAACCATCATAAGCCTCTAAATGATGATGAGCAATGGTTCTTAATAATAAATAATTTTCTACAAGAAAAAGATTCTTCGCCTGTGTTAAATTAATCTCATAAAAATTGAAAGCGCTATACGCAGCGGAATACTTTTATTTTTTCATATTTTTGAGTAAATAAGTATATGAGAAAATAAAATTTTTAAAAGAAACAATTTAAATAGGAGCTAATTCAAGAATCATTGTGGGCGAGTTATCTTTACGTATTAAAGGAAAATTAAAGAGAGAAAAGCATTCATAATTTGTTTTTAAAAAGTATTCAATTTTTTTACAAAATCATTCACAATTTGTTTTACAATCGTGACATTAAAAATTATGGTTTAAAGATATGCCACCAGTAAGCATGTGAATTGCAGAATAATGAACATAACCTTATATCGTTTACACTGTTTTTTTATAATTAACGTAATGGTATTTAAACATCCTACACAATACTACAGGAAAAAATTATAACATACAGGTCAGCCAACGCTTTAGGATACATTAATTATTCATAATGAGGATAAGAAATTTCCTTTTTCAGTGTCCCCAATCTTATTGTATTTTATTTTGAATCTCCCCTGACGAAGCGAAAGCTTGTTATAATTCCAATTTTCATGCTAATTTTCTTCGCTTTTGGGATGCGATATAATAGCCCCAGGTTGAGAGGTTGATAAGGAAGTATGCAATTAACATCACAACGAGCAAACTTTCGCATGTTTTCGAGTGTCAATAAGCTCAGTATTTGTTTAGGTAATTTTCAGATTAATGGAAGAGATTTATCTGGGCTGATATATCATAGAATTAATGTTTTGAATTTTAGGCTGTCGGAATCTTCAATTGCTGCTATGTTAAGTAGAAGAGCTGAAAATGTAGCATAATAACCTAGTTTATCCTTACATGGTCTGATCCAAGCATGGTGTAAATCTTTTAAGTACATCCTGTTTCTCTTTGTGCTCATACGGTTCTTTCATAAATTTATTATATTTTATATATAATTAAAGAAAAGATGAGCACAAAAAGATCGATGTATAGGAAGTACGATCAAGAAGCATAGAATTTTTAATATTGAGAATTTTGAAGGTTAAGTAAGTGCTGAGAGTAAGTTTCGTAAAATTGCATATTTAAAACAGGAATAAGACTGGAATTTGTGAATGGAATTCGCTCTTGTGAATATCGCAGATATAAACACTGGAAAATTTTGAAATCGTTCCACGCAGGCAGAAAAATTTCAATATTACGTAATATGCATATTTCATATGAATAAGTTCCATATACGTTGGATTCTGACCTTCAATAAATTTCGCAGTCTTATAATCTGTTCCAGTCACGGCATTCACTCCTAAAAGAATTTATGAGGAACTACATTATAATGGAGGAAAATTAGAGAAAGATAGTACCAATGGCATAATGAAAATTGTGTCTTTTGAATCCTCTAATAATAAAAGTTAAGCTTACATCTTCTTTTCGGTGCGTTTCATATTTTTAAGCTCTCTGGCAGTTTAAAGCAAATGGTTTGAATGATTTGACAGATTTAATTAAAATTGATTTATCCTTACACTTGCTTCTCTCGTCCCTTTGGAGGGAAAACGAGGTCTAAAAGAGTGAAAATCTTAGATGAAACGAAGCATAAACGCCGAGAGGGATTAAGAGAATCAACAAACCCAGTTAAAGAGGGGAAAAAGCCAACGCCGGTTTCGATGTTAGAGGAAGAATGGGGATAAGGAACAGAGCTACGATGATAAGAGAAGATGGCAGAGGAAAGAATACGTGATCAAGGAAAACACGATTCGCCTCGGGGCGACGACTGGCACCCCTCTCTTCCAGAAAAGAGAGAGGAAGGACAATAAGGGGCGGAATGGGCGAATTTAAAGGAGATTGTAAAGAAAAAAGAGAGGGATATATGTATATGGGAGGAAAAGCTGAAGGATTTCTGCTGGCGTAAACATCCGAGGACAGTTCTCACACAGAACGAATGAAGAGGTGAAGGAGAGATTGTTTGGGAAGAGGGGGAGGGAGTGGTTTGAATTGGGAGATGCGGTAAGGCATTTAGGGTTCGAAGAACGCCTCCCTCACCCCACACAAAACTCTGCCTTTTTCTGCTGACTCCGGGGGTGGCTGTATTCGCAAAGTCGGATATGCCATTATTTCATTCCGTCGCGGTTTGTAACGGGGAAGGCTAAGGGGGGAAAGCAGCGACATCCGATTGCCTTTGTAGGCGGTGCTTCGGGAGACAAATGGGCGAACAATGTGACGAGCGGATTGCGAGCCGTACTTTATAGGCTAGCTTGCACGTCTCTCTTTCATTCCCAACCCACCCGAACTTCTTTTCCCTTTTTTCCTCCCTTCAAGATTGCAATGAGGTCGAGGGGGTGGCACGGAAGAGAAGAATAATGCTCCTTCGTGAAATAAGCGCGAATAAAGAAAAGGGGAAGATTATTGTTCCTAATTATCTCCTCAATGGAAGGGACGGTCGAAGCACATTCACTTGCGATGGGAAAGCAGATAGTCGAATGATCACAATAAATCCGTTCTTTGCATCTCGCGAGTGTTTGGAGCGAGGGTTTTACGAGGGGAAGGGGATGAAGTGAAGGAAAGATGCGCTAAGAGAAGAGATTTCCTCTTCCCACGAGGTGGGCATGCGTCACCAAAGGGGGGAATCAACGATGAGAAGGCGGATCTCCCCCTCTCTCCTCTCATCCATTTAATTCCCCTTTTTTCTTACTTTTCCCGTGACGCTGCGTAAAATAAACTGTCCTTTCAACCTCCTTCACCGAGACAAACGATTTCTTCCTCCCTTTTCCACCTCTTTCTCCCTTCATCTCCAATCCCCCTTTTTTATTTTCATTCCCTTTAGTTTTCTCGCCGCCACCCTCGTTCCAAAAGTTGTCCTTTTCAACTCTCATAGGCCTCCCCATCCTTCCTATTCGCGCCTTAACATCCTCTCTCTCCGAATCCCATAAAAAAGAGCAACCCTCTCCATACTAACCACCGTCACCAAGTTTCTCTTAACCCATATCTCTCGCTCTTTTCCCGCTTGATAGAGAGCGGGAAACCTCATCCAATCCTCTTCGTCCACCAGCACGATCTTTCCTGCCTTCTTTTTCCGAACCTCTCTTTGGACTAACAACTCCTCCGCCCCTTTTCTAACTCTCTTCCTATCCGTATCCTTCATCACGCACCTTTCTTCATTGTGTTACCTCATTCTCGAGGCAATAAATTAGTTACACTCCGTTCTCTGTCTAATTCTCCCTTCGCAGCCTCCTTCCACTTCTACGCTTACCACGTTCGATTTCCTTCCTTCGTTAGTCCTTTTCCGATCCTATTTATTGCCTCATACTAATTCGTTGCCTCGCTTATCTTTACTTTTATTCCGCTTTATGCTTATCTCGAGTTCTCTGTACATTTTCTTCAGTCCTTCAAGTGCCTAATTAGAGTTCATCTTCGGCCTTATCAAGTCTTCGGGTTTTTATTTGCTTGTCCGCTTTCACTCTCCGCATTATAATACTCGTTCAAGTTTCCTCGCTCCTGATATGTGATGGCTAACGAGGGAAGATCTGCCTCTTTAACTTTATAATCTACTTTAAAGTACCATTTCCATTTACATCTACCGCCTTACGGTGTCTTTAAACCGAGATGACGACATACAGAGTATGCTCCTTTCCACAGTTTAAATTTCAATGGCAGGAGCTGTGTAATCTAGATAAGTAGGATATACAGATGAGATCGATGCTCCTAAAGATTCCAACGAAGGAGGAAATTTAATAATGAACATAAGTATTCCTAAAAAATAATATAATAATTAAATTACCAATATCTTATATCAAATAATCAGTTGTGTATATATTTGAACATTAATAAATTTAAATATTTATAAATTAATATTTACTCTAATAATCACCGTCGCCAATATCTCCGATGTCTGTTACTGCCGTAATAAATATATTGAAAACTAAACACGTCACGATAGAAAAACGTCACAAGAGGAAAAAGAAGTTTCCCAGACGTCAAGTCCCACATGATCAATAACATTCCATTTGAATTCAATAATAAAATTTGATTAAGCTTTCTTTTAAGTTTCTCTTATTTTTTAGCTTCAACTTCCCACAGAAGTTATATTTCGTAAGTGTAACAATCGGATAAGTCATAAGTTTTACTATTACTAGCTCCAAAATCAATATAATCACACTAGTATATTATCAAAATTTGGAGCATGTCCTGTATAAATAAATCGGTCTTATATTAGATTAAATGAAATCTTATGAATGTTTGTTCATTTCCTGATACACCTAAAGTATATAAAAATCAGGCCAATGGAACAACAGACTAGGAATTGCTGTTTAGCTTGCAAAGCGGCATTTACAAAAAATGACTCTGTGCAAGCGATTCGGAAATGGAACTTTTCCCTTCTACGAATTTTAAAGAAATTAAAATAGTACTTAAACTTGTAAAACATCTAGGATTTTTTCTTTTGAGTTAAATGTATAGTTTTGGCGAGAGCCTTGAAAATAATCTAGAGGAAGGTTAGAACCTGATGGTGTTTGTTTCAAAATGAAAGCATCTACACTTTAGTTGAGTTTGTTTGGTGGAAGGTTATTAATTCTTTGCACGTGGAAAGGCTTCTCATGTCTTGAAGCTAAGATTAACTCATCAATTAAATGATAGTGCATAATACACGGGAAAAAACGACGATGGCGAAATGTACCTTGCGGCGGTGACGAAACAGTAGCTGCAAATTGTCCGATGCCCTAGCGAATTTACTCCAACGCAGACTAATTGCCTCTTACAGAACTCAATGATCCCGGAATATATGAATTCAGGTTGCTTCATCAACCAGGTTGTTGATCAACATCTTTTTTGTAAGGAGAATGAAGATAGAGAATGTATCCATCCCTTACTTTTGTCTCATTCTTGTTTCTGGAAATGATAATTTGAAAGTTGAATATGAGATATGCAGAATGATGGAGAATATATTTATCTAGGACATTTCTTATAAAATACTAAAGTACTATTCTCTGAGTCAATCTTTTGCTCTTAGCAATTAGTTAATTGCTCCAGTTACCCTCGAGAAGTAAGGACGAATTACCTTACTCCTCATCTGACCCAGCCGCTTCCTTCCTCTCAAAACCTATTGATAGCTGATGGGATGAAGGGATGAGGTTGTAACCCGCCTACAGGAGAACTGACAGGATCATCATTATTTTCTTTCCTGGGAATCGATTCCAAGACCGATTTCACCAAAGGAGCCTCCCTGTGGTTTTCTAGTGGCGTCTCTATAATAGATGTCATCAAATGTTATAATTTCGCCAGTCAGAGTCACGCTTTTATTTTGTATTTTAATTTTTTAAATTAATACCTATCTTTTTCTAGCCAATTTCAGGATCTTAAAGATACATCCTCCCCCTCCGGATTGGCCATTCAAAGATTATTTGATTAGAGCTAAGAACAGTTGAGGCCTGAGCATCTTAACGGGCTTCCCACGGCGCTGAAGAGTGGAAAGAAAGCTTTAGGTGTGCTGGATAATTCCTTGATATCCCTATTTGAGATTCTTTTTCTTTGTGAAAATCTCCCTGAAATATACCAATAGGTGAAAGTTCCCATCTAATATGAAATAATGAATGTATATAATGAAATTTTTAGATACTGTAGTACATTTGTAGAAGGAATCATAGAATCAATTTATTGAATTTTTGGAATTAAATGTTCGTTTCTTCCCATAAAATTTTTATAACTGGCCTTTCGGACTCGCCAAATCGCCTTGTAGTAACGGTATGGTTAAAAGTGCTTCGACGGCTGAAGTCCTTATGCTTATATGGGACACCACCGGGAATAAATCTTAGGACGGTTTTCACCAGATGCAAACACGCTACAAACCTTGCTACTATACGTGGGGATTCATGGACATTTATGGGACATTGGATCTCGATAGATACGTTAATACGCTCCATATATCATTAAATGTAACAAATGGTAAAATTTTATAATTAATTAGTTCTACAAGTAAAATAAGAGGGGATGTACCCCTGGAAGAGCCTGAGATTGCCCTGATATCTTCTGAACAGTAGTCTAAGATTATAATTTTCAGAAGCAAATGTAGCGGAAGGGCTACTGTCAGTCGGAATGTCTCCAGCGAGAGGTTGAGATTACTTTTTCTGATCTGAAAATGCGGGTTTTCATGGGCAGAAATATCTGGAATATAATTCATCTCAATATGGTACCGAATGCAGAAAAAGGATTGATGGAAATACGGAAAGATGTTAAAATTTGCACCTACAGGTGTTCGCCTTAAGCCATAAGGTTGTGTTATTTATTATTTTTCAAACTGGACGTTACAGTGGGCTTTCCAGGAACGTTTTAGTCATATTTACGGTATGGTATGTAGAATTGTTCTGTATAAGTGGATGAATGATGAATTTTCCTGCCAACCTATAGTATATGCGAAAACTGCTTGAGCTGCGAAGGTCGGAGAGCTACTTTGGAAAAACCAATTAACGTTTTTCTAGTAGAACATTAAAAAGATAATGGAATTATCTTCAGTTTGGTAAATTTTTCTTTGGAAAATGAGAAATAACAAGGGAAAGAAGGGATAAGTTTTCCGAAAGCCAACTGATACTGAAAGACGGCAACGTCTGACGTTGAGCATATAAAAATTGAGCCCGTGGCAGTTTTCGCTCGTACCCCGAGGGTTGAAATATCTGCCTGCTGCTAATATAACGGTTAATAACCAACAGAGTTCGGATCGTATCTATAGCGGAGTCCTAATATCTTTTCGGCAGAATATTCTTTAACGTCATCGATCGAGACCATCAATGATTCAAGTGACCTATTCCTCAATAATAAGCTGCCACTTTGCGTAATGTTTAGTGCGTCCGCAATTCTCTTCACCCTCTCTCATAATTCTTTCCATCCTGACTTGCAAACCTTTGCGTTGACCTCTTCCTTCCCTCCCACTCCTTGTTCTTCATCTCCTCACACTACTTATAGATTCCTCCCTCCATTCATTCTCTTCTCCATGAGACCCCTCTCCCATTGAACCTATCTTAGCTGATTATATCCGCCCCCATCGACCCCTAAACTTCTTTCCTCCAACAGACCTTCCATCCTCTTCCACCATCCATCCCTTCGGATGAGTCGTATCCAATCCTCGCGGTACCTATCCTCCCAGACACGAAGACCATCCTGTGGTGTCTAAAAACCACACCACCGTCTCCTACCATTTTTTCCTCCATTCCTCGACCTTCTGCTCCTTCGCCCCGACTGATGTGAAAAACGAATCTGTCGGTTAGCGTCCTAAGATTCGATTCATACGTCTTAGTCAACTCTAGTTTTAGAATCACCCCGAGATCACTCTCAAGAGGGATGGAATGATTGGGAAAATGAAGGAGAAGGTATCCTGGGTATTGAGAGGGCAGATTTCCTTTTTTTACTCCCATAGTTGTGGTCATCTCGTTAGCATATTTATGTGTATATAGCTTTCATCGGACAAAACTCCTCCTCTGCTGGAATTCGACTGAATTCTAAATCCTTCACGATGCTTGATTATGTGATATATAAACTATTTTTGAATTTACATTAGTACGTTTGTTTAATTAAGTATTTAAGGCCTTAAAACGTATTTCTTTTCCCGTTTCTAAGTGGACTGTCTTGAAAAAAATGCTAGCTTTATTTTTGGCTTACAAGCAATATACGGTTCATTACATGGCTTATAAGTGATATGCAGTTCAATTTTCAATTTAAGATGCTTCAACGGGCATTTTGTCCTGCCAATCGTAATACTTTGTATGCTTTTATTGCTCAAAATAGTCACCTTCATCTATGATAATTTACTAAAAATGGTAGTTTATTTGTTCCTAGTAGTAGTAGATTGTCAGAAGTGCTTCGATAGCTGAGGTAATTTCGCACACATGGACTCCCATCAGGAATCGAATCTGAGACCGCTTTCACTGAAATTGAACGCGCCGCCCACTTGCCTATCCGGAAGAGACTAATCTATTCCTGATTCACCTTTTGGTTTTAGGACTACGATAAATTGAAAGCGATTGCGATATCTAGACTTCAAACTACCATTTCCACAAGCTGAGAATAAATTTCAACATATTACAAGATTTATTTACTGGGTCAATTTAGTATATATCTATTTATTCGCATCCCATCCTCTTTCACGGTGACTATTTCTGGCCCCATAAACAATAATGACATTTCACTGTACCAATGATCGCCTACATAAATAGATATTCTAAATAGAGACTTCCAAAGTTTTACTCCGTGGGTTAGTTAAGTGTTTTTCATCAATGAGAGTTTTTTGCATTGATATATACCGCAAGGTTAATCATGAATCTATTACAGGTATTTTAACAGAATTGGTAAAATCAGTATTAGCTTCGGAAAAGTAATATTAATTAACTATTAAATTAAGGTCAAGAGGATATTTTCTCTAAATGAAGATAAATTTTGCGAAAAAATGTCAAATTTATCAATCTTATCTTTAAAAATTTACATATTAACGCAAGGGCTCTAATGCTGTCGAAAGCATCCAAATATTATGCATAGCAATCCGTACGCTATTATTTACCATCCGATGACGTGCGGTGAAAACCAGCTGTCATGCTGATAAACATGGTCACTTAGCGTTTAACTACTTAATATAGAGTTTCTAATGGGTGTAATGCAAATATTTAGAGATACCCTTGATAATTATACCTTGCGCCAAAAACCTTCTCAATTGGTTGCAAAACAACCCATGAAATCTCTAGAGCTTTTCTCTCTTTAACTACTCATGGTCTCAGTCGTGTATTTTCCATCTCATAAAGCAAGAAAATTTTCAGTCGACCCGCCCATTTTACTCATTTAATTATTATATCGCCACTTCTTTCCGTCTTCAACCCCTTAAACTCTCCCCTATCCTCCATCCAATTTCAAATGTAATTTTCCTTTTCCCCTCACTCCTTTCCTTTTCTTTCCCTAATCCCTCCGCTGTCATCAAGTCCTTATTACGCTCTTCGCCCAGCCTCGCAATCTAGCCTCCTTCTTTTTCACTTTACTCCCGGACACCTGTATCGACCCATTAGTCGTAATTATTTTTAGAAGATACACATTTTGTTTCTTACCAAGGACTCCGCGAATGCACTCGGGTGCTAACGTGTATTATACACTGTCCTCCCCTGTATCTTAAAGGGGAAATTGACGGTTGGTGTGGGCGAGAGGGGGGAGGGAGGAAGGGGTGCAGAGGGAGGATACAGAACCGTGTTGGCGCAGCGATTAATTGCGCGGGAGAGGGTAATGCAGCTGCGTGTATGTTCCGCCCCGTATTGGCTCCCGTGGGAAATTCCGTCCGATGACCGTTATTACGCCAATTCATCGGGAGGGAAAAAACCTCGGAGTTCATGTAGGTAATTTTCCGTCCGTATATAGTGGAAGCGATGAAGAAGAGAATTGCGTATCCCCCACCGTACAAATTATGGCGGCCGTGGAACAATATAACCGCGAGATTTTTTGCGATTATTTTTCCTAAATAACGCGCCTCTATTGAGTGAATAGTCTCGATCATCGGATTCCGAGGAGGTCGGGCCGATTATTTTGTAATTCGCCCATAAATAATTCATCCGTATCCGCTCTTTACTCGCGTCATTAAGGTTGGTGGAAGAATAATCACCGTCTAGTACGCGTGAGACCTAGTGTACGATGTGGTATAACCGTAGGGAAAAGAGATTAGTTCGATTTCAAGACATTGGGACTTTTTAATTTTTGAAGAGTATTACATGAAAGAGCATTAACGGCAATCAATCTTTATAACTAAACCAGACGTGATTAATGGAAGGTAATCGCAGTAAACTAACGACAAAACAAATGAGATAGATCTTATGGACTTCTGAAGTGATATTTAAGCTTGAAATTTCATTGATTGTAATATTGATTTATTAACGTTGAACCTACATATGTGGGGTGGTAGAAAATGTGTTTTTAATCTCAGGTTCTTCACTAAAACACTACGTAATATTACGCTTATAAAATTGAAAATAATTCCTTACTATATATATATATATATAAATAAAATTAAATATGAATAAAATATATTATAAATAAATGTGTTTATATTTCACCTTATAAAGTAAAATAATTTCTAAATAGATAATCTAGAAACTAATTACCTTTTTAAACCATTCCAGCATAAAAAATCACAGTGAATGGAGCAAAAATTTTTATCAATATTTGTATGTCCTTTGTTACTAATTATAAGAACCTTTGCAAATCACGTTTGATCGACTCGTCCAACTTCCCTCAATCCCTCATTATAACTGAATTTGCAAAAATTTACAGATATTGATGTAGATACTTGGCATGAATCGAAGGGAAACCAATGCCAATCATTAAAGTCTTCATCATTTAGGGAAACTAAGGTCAGCCACTAAAAGTCTCCTTAAAGTTTGATGTTTTTGACAGCTCCTGAAAATTATCCTAAGCTGAAAATACATTTAATTGATTTTCCACAAACTTCCCCAGAAGGCGGTTCTCCTACGTAATTTTGAAGTTCATTTCGATGAATTCACCCTATAATCATTACAACTTTGCTCATGTCAAACTCCTATAGAAGTCTCATCGACGGGTCTTTTCATAAATCATAATTATAATTATGCGAAAAGTACCTCTTTCAAGTGCAGCCTCTTCACTGTTTTTTACCTTTGCACATCCTCCGTCTATATCCTCTGCTCCATGGAAACCTGTGGGAACGGCGCACTTTTTACTGCTGGACGTTGCCGTTCCATTCTCTCCTCCCACGCAATCTCTCTCTCTCTACAGCGTTTTTCTTCTCTGTGGCTGCGATTCTCTCTAGTTTTCATCTCAATCTAAGCGTTGAGTCTCTCACATAATTGCCCTGGGAGTAATCGAGACGAAACTGAGTATTAATCGTTGATCCTGTAGCGTGAAATTAATATCTTCTGTTTGCAAAATTATAATCATGAAGTCTTTGATATTGATTACAAATGAATATGTGAGCACATGGTATAGCCGATATTCTAATTTTATGGAATTCGATATTAGTCTTGAGAATTTTATTTTTTCGCCATTAGCAGTAATCCAGAATAAGTTGTAACAAATGATTTCTGTAATGGTTATAAAGCGCCCTAAGATAACATACGAAATTCGCCCTAAGCAACTAAGATACGATACGTTTATGTTGAAGTAGTCGAGTAATTAGACGCCGATATAAACAATGATGTTTCGCGATGTAAATTTCAATATTTTTATCGAACTTGAGAATAAATATACGATTCACAAATGCAATACTCTTTATCATAAACTTCCTCAACTTAAAAAACAAAACATTAGAAGTTATGAAGTATTTCAATATAATTCTTATTTGCTATTTCATATACGAATTTCAGCTGCTCCCATTTTGGGAGACATCAAATTTTCACAAACGTCCCAAAATTATTTTCTTTTCTTTATAAGGAACTTAAGCAAAAAACGTCTATAAATAATGTGATAGATAAGTCGCTTGACTGTGAGGAATATCTCATTGTGTTTCAGGGTATGGAGACATAATCAGTATGTGCGAGGGAATAAAGAAGTATTCGAGGATTGATATGCATGCCATAATATCTGCGAGGTGAGAGTATCTCCCAGAGAGAGGGTCATCGTCGAAAAGTTGCTCTGCATGGCGAAAATATTAAAGACCGGCAAGAGCATTTTTACTCAAGTGTCAAAATAATGACAGGACAGTAACGGATTAGGGAGAAGATTGGAAGCAGAAGGGAAGAAAACTGCAGAAAATTCATCATGAATGCATGTTGGTAACGAATGCATTGTTTATCATAGTTAAGTTTAGGGTGTTTGTGAGTTTATCATGCAGTGTAAAACGAGAAATTTTCGTGTCTTGTTTGTACTGCTTCATCTTCCTCGTCTTCTATGCAAGATTTAAGTGATTGTTGAAAATAAGCCAGAAACCTCCAGAAGTACAATTTGTAGGAAGCCTACCAATTTGAGATTGGAAATCTGAGAAATTCCATAAAAAAATATCGCAACGACTATGGCTTACTAAATAAGTCGGATTTTGATAAGAGGTCTCTAATAACGGGCGATTTCCCACTGGGTTCTGCGCTTCGAATCCCGTTTGAATTCTTGGGAAGGATTAAAACATCGAACACGGGAAACGTCGCGAACGTCTCGTTCTGAACTGTTTAGCCTCCGCGATCTATGGCAGCGCGTTCCTTCTCCCATCTCTCCTTCCCTCCATTAGACCCGCCCATTTCCAGTCTCCTCCCCTTTGATTTCCATCTCCCTTAAAACCCTTCACTTGGAGAGATCGACAATAAACCTCCAGCTCCAAGGGTGGGCCGGAAGTTGGCAACTAAACCATTACGGAAGAGTTCAAGGGTTCACCTTGGTCGCTTTTCATAGCCCTCGGAATGACGTAAAACCGGGGTTTTCCACAAATCCCACCGAATTTCACACGCGATGGGGCATTTTAAAATGTATTTTCTCCCACGACGCAAGTGAGTTAGCGGACCGTCGGTGTATGACGGAAAGCGTCGCAGCGCCGTGCGCACCGGAGGACTTAGTAGATTGACGCACCTGTGTCCCGCAGTGCGTATCTTCCGGGATGGATACCGAAGGATGAGTGGGGCAGAATCGTGGGAGTTGACCACTTACACTCCTTCGACACGATAATTCGATTTACTCCGTTCTTCCCGGATGAGCTCTTACGCTCCTACACAACCCCTCTCTCTAACTGCCACTGCACTCTTTGAGGTCTGTCCTTAACCTACCTTGGCTAACTCCATCTCCCACCCATTTTTCGCTTTACTTTTTCATTCGAATCCTTAGGAGAAGACCTCTGAAAATATTCTCCCGTAAACCACCGGTACACACTGTACTCCCAGCGCCTTTCCCCTCCGGAATAACCCTCTCCTTCCACCGGCTAATCATTTCTTCCTCTCATCCCCGCATTAACACTCTCGCCTACTTCTCTCGCCATTATGTACCTCTCGCTATATACACAAGCGAGTATAAGTTTCTCTTCCCCTTCGTCACATCTAAGCATATCTCCCGTGCCCATTCTTTTCTCGGGGCACATTCCGCCCCTTACCAGAGCTCCTCCTCAGTTTCTCTCGCTCGCACTATTCCTCAAAGCTTCCCTTTCTCTCTCTACTCATTCCCGCCAGGCCTTAGGCAACTAATTACTGTCCCCTTTCTCCCATCCCCTTATCACCTTCCCTTGTTCAGCTCATTTCATTCCCCCCTCTGATTCTACGTTTCTTCCTCCTCTCGACACTCCCTCCGAAAACCCTCCCACTCCCATTCAACCCACCTCTCTCCTTCGTACAACGACTTTACTTGAGCAAAAGCTTCCCTTATGTAACGGAGAAAAAGGAGGCGCTCCCGAGGCGGAATATCCTTCTCATCCTCCCATCCCTTTCGTTTTCCTCACATCTCCTCTTCATTTTCCACTTTCTTTCTCTTTTCCCTCGACCCCTCCCATACCTATCTCCTTAGCATTAATATCCTCCCCTGAGCTGTACCATATTTTGTGAGCGACGCGCTTCCAACGTCTAGCTAACTCGGGCTCTATGACTTTCATCTCTTGTTCTTAAACTCTTTTCAGCTCCCTCTGTCGGTGGCATTCTCTCCCCTCGCCTTTGTTCTTTCATAAGGTAAAATATCCCGCCGGTTATCAACCTGTTCCAATCTGCTCGCTTTGTTAGGGAGAGCAAGAGGAGACAAAACCTTATTTGTATAAGCGCTGAGAGTCTCCATTCCTCGCCCCGAGTTAACATTGCTAAACTCATGGTGAAATAAATTAATGATCGGCGATTTTTTCAGAACGAGCTCCGAGAGAAACAAGCTCAAATCGCTGCTATTTTTGTGAAAAGGTAGAGCTGAAAAAGCCGGCGGGATTTTTATTTCTCGTTTTCAGCTTCCGACGTTACTCTCTTTTAGAGGCATGACCTGATATTTTATACCTTAATTCGGCCGTTATTCCTCTTTTGCGCTCGCATCTAGCCTCCCTCTCCGTCCAATTTTTCTCCTTCCGCTGGCCCTCGCAAAGGACGAAAAAAACCAATAAATCTTTATCGATGCACGCGTTCCTCTACTCAAGCAGTGCCTCTCATCCGTCAAAGCGAAATGAACCAATGAAAAAAAAAACGCGAGGGTAAAAAACGGGAGGAAAAAAAGAATCGACCAATATATTTCTCTTCACCTACAACCGCGATTTGCTAGTCCTCCTTAATCTCCCATCAAAAACGACACTTCACCCTCGGCGTATCGGTCCATTCGTCAAACTTCCACGCCCAAATGTGACTTTTTTCCTCCGCCATTCCCTCCACTCCCTCGTTCCTCCCCCTTTTCTCTTAGCCCACCCAGATAGACCAGCCTCCCACCAAATTTCCTTCCTTTTCCTCTTTAACCCCTCCCATTTTCTCTCCCACCATCTCTACTTTTCCTAATCTACCTCTTTCATTCTCTTTCCGACCTCTCTCTCCGATATCCTCTTCCTCCCCATCCTTAATGCTCCTGCACCCGATCCAGCCTCCCAACCCGTTCCATAACCTTTCCCCAACCCTTTCACCTCCACCCATCATTCCCCCTTTCTTCTCCTTCTTTTCTTTCCATCTTTTCTCTCTCTCTTGGTGCGTTTTCCTCCCTCCCTCTCTTCTTCCCGGACCCCCTGCGCCTCTTCCCTCACTACACGGACGACTCCGCACAAACACACACTCATGGTGAGCCAGTGGGGCTGGAGGGATAGATAGAGTGGGAGAGAATATGAGAGAAAAGGAGAGAGAGATAGAAAGAGCTGTACGGAGGCAGTCGCAGCCCGCGTGCAAGTTGAGTCGGCTGCGGTTTTCGGAGTCTTCCATATTTAAATATCTCGCGGAGATTTTATCTCATCGAGTCGGTTAATCATCTCAGGCCGAGGAAGAGTGGAATCTTGTCTGGGACATCCGCGAGGACTGGGCCGAAGACGTGCGCGGAGATCCTTTTTCCGGAGGGTCTTTCTCTGCGCACACCTTCTGGAGCGACCGAGAACAACGGTGCCTCTCTCCATCTTTTTCAGGGATTTTTTCCTCTCTCTAGCCCCATCTCTTCCTCCAATCCCCCGGAAAAATCCTCGAAACCGTCACCCGAAACCGACCAATCCTCTCCTTTGCTTCCACGGCCCTTCTTTCACCCTTTTTCAAACTGTCTCGAGCGGACTCTTTTTTATTCCCTTTGTCTCTCTCACACATCGCTCCATAGTGTGTCCATCTTCGCCGAGTATCTCCACCTTTTCCCCCTAAACATTTTCGGGGAGGAAAAAAATAAGGATTTTTATTATCCCTCTTAAGGGAAACCTTTGGCATTTTTTTCGCTATTCTTTCATCGCTTCTGCTCCATCTCTCTTAAAAAGTCATACGTCCTCTCTCCCTTCGCCGGTCTTACCCTTTTTCTCCCGTTCACTTTCCCGATCCTTCACCCACCCTCCCCACTTCATCTCATCCAGTTTTCCTCTCATATCCCTCCCACTCTCGCGCTCCACACACACTCATACACACCCACACACGCACGCCAGCTCGCAGTCATTATTGCTTCTCCCTCTGGCGTGCCACCGCTCCGCCATTCGCCTCTCCGCGCTCACTGTAGAGTTCCGTTGCTCTTCGTGAACCCACCCACCGCCGTCCATCATTCCTGTGGACCTCATACTCCCCCTCTCCCTGTACCCGCTCTGCCTATCCCTCGTTCGAACCCTTCCCTATCCATCCCCCTCCCATCATTTCACTACTCCGCAGTCTCCCTATTCCCCCTCACGATTCCGCTCCTTTCCTCTCGACACGCCGCCACCGCTAATACTCATCCCCCATGTCTATCTCGCAGTCCTTTCCATAAAGCTCTCTCTCCCGGCAAACCTTGCCCCCGGAATACCATCCAACAATCCTCCGTCCCCACCCCAATCGGCGCTGCATCCCCAATCTCTCCTCCCCGCACTAGCCACACCGAACCATCCCACTAACCCTTTCCTCCCCTCGATTTCGCCCCTTCATTCAAATACTTTTCACCTCTTTTTCCATCCCTCCCGAACCTATCCGTCCGCCTCCCCTCAGTCCACGCGTAGCCTATATTATTCGTATACATATATCGTCCCCTCCAGGAGTGGATCTCCCTCCCCATCTCTCTTTGCTCATCCCCCGTACCCTCCGTGAACTTGTACTCATCACATCCCAACCCCGCCCCCTTTTTTTGCCCTCCGAAAAATCCACCCTCCCGACCTCTCCCGAATCCACACTCATCTCCACCCCACCCCACTTTCCGGCACCCGTGCCGTACCAATCTCTCCCCCTCCCCTCGACGTCACTCCGCCCCCATCCCAACCTAACCTCTCCCGCAATAGAGGCGCTCTTTGGGCGCCCTCGCTGATTCCGCTGCGTGGTGGTGGAGGTGGTGGGGGTCGTATAGAGAGAGAGAGAGAGAGAGAGAGCTCGCTGTCCGCCCCCAGGGAGGGAGGGCACTGGGGTGAGTGTGTGTGTGTGGAGGCGGGGGTACGAGGGCCCCGCGGCGAAGTGGTGGCGGCAGCGGTGGAGGGAGGGACCGGGAGAGAGGCGGAAAGAGAGAGAGAGAGAGAGATAGATAGAGAGAAGGGATCACACAGACAAGAGCAGACATCCTCCCCGTCATCATCATCAACGGCAGCAGCAGCGAAGCAAGCGAGAGCGGAGCGACGACGCAGAGCCGTTGCGGCATCAATCCGCGAGGATTCCCTCGAACGTCCTCGCACCGAATCCCGGAGAAGGGAAGTTTTTTCAAGTTTGTCGCCGTGGGAAAAAATATCCCCAGAAGGGGAGGAAGGTGCGTAAAAGAGTGCGAGGGAGTGGAGAAAGCGTGAAGGAAAAAAAAAAACATTGCGTGTGGATAGTGTGTGCGGAATTATTTTGCGAAGGGAAACTTAGGGAGGAAGCTGGACGGTGGAAGAGGGAGAGGAAGGTCCCGGAGAAGAATAAGAAAAGAGGGGCGGGAGGAGGGGAGGGGTGTGACGTTGTGCTGGGAGAGGGGAGGGTGGTGGAGGGAGAGGGGGTGAGAGAGAGGTGAAAGGGAGGAAGGAAAGAGGGACTCTGAGGACGGCGTGAGTAGTAGGCGGTACCTTCCTCCTCATCCTCGTGGGAGGGTGTGTAGTGTGTTCAAAGAGGGCACAAAAAGGGGTGTGTTTCCTGAGGTGCTACGGTTGCCATGGAGATCGACGGAGGCTGGGCGCACCAGCAGCTACAGCACGCGGATCTCAATCCGTGCGCCATGGAGCAGCAGCAACAGCACCAACATCACCATCAGCAGCAGCAAGAGAGGTCCCAGCAGCACCTCGTCGGCGTCGCCGGAGGAGGTGGAAGGGGTATTTATCAAGGAGGTCCGGGGGTGGAGGTGGAGGATTTGGACCTGGGGGAGGGGGAGGAGGAGGAAGAGGAGGAGGAGGAGGAAGAAGAGGAAGACGACGAAGAGGACGAAGAAGAAGACGGAGGAGGCAGAGGAGGACAGGTGATGGATCACGTGATCGGGGGAGGTGGAATGAACGGCGGCGTGGCCCCTTCTTACATGGACACGGCAGAGGTGAGTCTTCATTTGTTTGCCATTTTTCCGGCGATTCATTATTATTTCCCCATTCTCACCGTCTTAGTGCGCTTTCAATTTCCGCGCTACCGGTGTTCTTCGCTGTGACGTCGCGCCGGACTCCCGCTCATCCTCCTTTCATAAGAGGTCCATTAGAGTCTCTTCCCATTATTTCCACGTCTTGGATGTTGAGGGACTGGTTGGGTGTGCGACAAAACCCCCTTCCCCCGTCTTATAGAACCCCTTGGATGCCTTTCTCATAGTGCTGTCACTCAAGTGGGTCGGGAAGGTGATGTGGGATGGGGTTCATGAAGAATGTGGGGGGGATGAGGTGGATGTCCAAAAGTAAAAGGACCGTGTTTTTTCAAAAGTTGGCTTAATTTTATTGCATGCTACTCCGCGAAAGAAGGCTTTCATTTCGGTTTCCTCGTTGTCAGCATTTTTATCTGAGAAAAATTTTGGAGTAGATGAGGGTGTTATGTAAATACATCCACTACGGCCGATCTTAATAAAGAATCTTAAGGTGCTAATATCATTAAGAAAAACGTCCATAAATTTGGGAAGCAAGACTAGGTTGGGATCTTTTGTAAAGCCGTTTTTTCGGGTTCAGCTTGAATAAGCTGTGGATTGTTGCGTCGGCAAGATTTCACTTCATTAATTGGGAGATCTGTCACTTGCAGGAATTTGAAATTAAGAAACCTGAAAATCCACTCTGGATAATTGATTACGGACGTTATTAGATGTACCAGAGAGCAGGCGCTCCCAGAACAATGAAGCTATAAAAGGATTAACAGGATTTAATGCTTAAATATATCTTTAGACTCACGCTTAACCATTCGGTTTACATGATGATCTATACGAACAATACATTCCAATGATAAGCTTAATCGAGCAGTTATTTGTCGTTATTTATTAAATATTTAAGTTGATAAGTAAAACTATTTCAATTATAATTTTGATAATGCGCTGGAATAACTTTTATGTTCAATGACAGCTTTAATTATTTGTTCAATATTTTGCATAATTTGGAGGATAGAGTTCATCAACTCATTTATGAAGAAAGACAATGCAATTTATTGTCTCTGTTAATACGAAGTCCATAAAGAAAATATTACAAATCTTGGGATTTATTAATAATTTCAAATGAGTAATTAATATTTATTAAAACCTCCATATTTTATTAAAACCACAAACTTAGTTAGGAAGAACTTCTCTGCGTGTCTATGTAAATTTGAAATTCTACGATAAAAATGTTCTAGAGAAATATTTGTTTGGAGGGTCCGAAGAAAAAGTGTTAATTAAAGAGGGAAATATTTTATTTATGATGTGAGCAATAAGTATCCACTTATCGAATTATGTAGATTATCCCGAAATACATTTTAAAGAAATTTTTTTTACGTTTTTGACGTTCTGTTCTATCAAAAATGTCATCTTCTAAGATAATTTGATAATTGTTTGAGATACGAGCTTTAAAATGCCAAACTGGTAGCCTCATTCTAGTTCCACTTATTGCGCCAAATTAATGTTGTCTATAAAACTTTACTTATATATATATATCCTATGTGCTTGGAAAGAAAATTTATTCAATTATCATCATTATTCCGTGTGAATGTTCTCCATAGTCGAAGAAGATGCGGTATTCTTGCTTTCCGCTTACAAATGATCCTGAAGATCAATCTAGATAGTTATCAGGGAATATGGAGCAGATGTTTTTAAAAGTGGCCTTTAAAGTTGAGAAATATCCATAGTTAATGTGGAGATCCACTGTTGATACATACATGAGTACTGCTAAAAATTCAAGAAAATGTACGTGCCACTCGATGAATGTTAATGTAATAACATAACTTAATTATTATTATAATGTAATAACATGAATTAATTATGGTTTCCAATACAAGTGTATTTTAAGGAACAGCTTTAGAAAGGTTATAGTTTGCGATTAATTTCGGTATCAATGAGTTCAGCTGATTACTTTTCATAAATAATATTTCCCCATGCATGCGTAATTTTTCGATGATTCACCGTTCGGCCGCTTCAGAAAAATTTTTGAAATTGTTTTCCTGAACTAATTTTGGGCTCCCGCTGAGTCTAATTGGTATCGCGCCTACTTTTGTGGAAGTAGTCTCATGTTGCAATCCAATTTTTCTCATTAGGGATGGATGTCCGGCCATAGAAATCACAATTAAAATTAGTTTTACCTCATCGTCTCTTATTATTGTAATTCCTAGCCCCATAGGTTGCGCAAAAATTAAGGATAAGAAATCTTTTTTCTTAAGGAAATTTTTCAAATTTTTTCTAACATATTCGAATATTGCCTGCTTTCCTCAATAAATATACAAATCTCCACAGTCTAACCGGTTTTAGGATCGCAACCTTGGTATGTTCATGTATCAAAACACCGAAAATATAATTAAGAGTGATTAGTTAAAAACGCAATCATTTGTTTGAGAAATTGATGAAAATATGCTGAAAAAACTGCGGGTGATATATATCAACGTTTCCTTTCCTTTCTGTGTCGACTTTTCCGTTGTTTTCACGAAGTAGGAAAAAACAAGGTGGCAGCGGTCATGAAAAGATGGTGGAGAGAAGGCTTGATGAATGAAACAGACCCTGTCAAGACTTCCCGTAGGACGATGCGAGTTATTAGCGACATTATAATGCCGCGGTCGGGAAAAGAGGAAAAAACGCCAACTCGCTCGACTAGTGCCTATGAAACACGCCGTAAATCAAGAATTCGAATCGTAATTAACGACTGCTTGAGGGAATTCCGCTTTGCGAAATACCTCTTGATCCGGATGTTTTCCAATAGGTTTCGGAAAGGATTTACCCCTTTTATTTTTATCTCTTCCAATTCTGATTTATGGCCTTACTTGTGTACTGTTTTCTGCATTTGCCAGTGGAAGCGATGGCCTATTTGTTAGTCGAAGGAAAAAAAAATTGCAGCGATTGCGGTCATTTCATCGCTTAGGAATCCGCCGATGAGAAATGGATGCATCGGATCTCATTATGTAGTGAGTCGAATCACGGAGGATTTTATTTTTAGATCGCGGATATATGCTTGTTGGAATGTAGATTAACAGCTTACATAACCGCTGAATGATGGGCTATTATTATTACTGCTAATTCATGAAATGAGATGCAATTGTTTTTTTTCTTTTGAAACTCTAAAAGAAGACAGTTTTTCATCTTATATGCAAGTTAATGAATTAATTGCCCTTTTCTTTAGCTGGTAAAGCAAAGGTCTTTCATCGAAAATTCGATAAACTTTAAAAATTGAATTATTCATAATTTTTTTATTAATTCATCTGATGAACTTTGTCTGCTAGGCTCAAAATCATGGCAATTCTCTCCATTGATTAATTTTGAATCTACGAGTCTTTGAAAGCGGTCAATTTGGTAACTCAGACAGTTTTCCACCGAGGTGGAACCAACGAAACATAAAAGTAAAATAAATACAGTAATTTTCTATTTTCATGTAAAATCCCTCCTGCAATACCTTTAAATATTAAACAAAATTTCATTTACAATAGTTAAGATACTTATCAGCTATATTAGCTATATTTTTGTTGCTGGACAAAATCTTCCGAACGAAGGTAAAAAATTAACGAATTTGATAAGATAGACCAGCCTAAAGACAGATACCTCATTATCAATAATAACCATTGGTATTTTCCCTATTTCTTCCGGAAAAACATAACGTTTAGCATGAAGGTTTTAATACCACGCAAGAAAATGAAATTATATTCTTTGTAAACTCTTGATGATTTTATTAATGTGAACTGCATGATAATTAATCTTAAATCTCTTCGGATAAGAATTCAGCTGAATATGCTTCTCACATAAATAAAAGCTGTTGTTCGGCCGCGATGCCGCGATCACGGCGTTTGCCGAGCAGCCAAAGAGCTTTGGAAGTGCCTTGAGCTACGCCACCAGCGTGTCTTCTGATAAAAGACTCACTCTATTAAGTATCTATCTGCGTAGAGGTCTTAAGTGTAGTTTTTAAACATGCATATCTCATAAGGAATAGGAGAAGAGAAATACTTAGAAGCAAAACACGCGGTGACTTATTTTTGAGTCTCCATCATGCTTTGTCTCTTCCCGAAATTGTTCCTCCTCCTAAAGAGAAGGCATAAACTATCGTTAAATATTTCAAGTAATTTTTAAACGGACTTCATCGGTGTAGAGATAAGAGACACTCATTGCCTCATTGCTTTTAAAATCTATGTTTGGTATTTGCCATTAATGCGAATGTTTGCATATTTTCAGTAGAAGAATAACAGTATTTTTCATTTTGCTATATCACTTAATTTTCTTTGCTGAAGGAGAACTATGATCCTTAAAAATTTATTTATTTATACTCTTAGTTTTGAATAGAGAGTGATTGCAACCTTGGGAATCCCTATTGATATACCTATACGGTGGACTATAAAGGAAATATCGGTCATATTGGAATATACTTTTATAACTCCAATTGCCTTATCTAAGAAATTCTTGAGAAGTTGCAAACATAGGACGCGAAACAGGTGACGACGCGCCGTAGGGATTCGAGCGCTCGCGTGTGAGGAGAGCCGATAGCGGAAACGGAAGGGTTTCCATTGCGTTCGCTATCTCCCGAACAAGCGGCTATATCTCGGATGTTAAAGGAAAATAGCACGGAGCACGTGCGTGGAAGAGCAAAGCACAGGTGTTTTAAAAGCCACCCTTTTAGGAACACCCTTATCTCTAAATGAGAACTCACTCTGCATATCCTGGCGATAGAGAAGCGAACGCTTTTAAAAGATCCAAGGAAATAGGATGACCCTTTCCTTTGTGTTTCTCTTCACCTTCGCCTCTTTTTCCCACGCCTTCTCATTCTCTTCTCCAAGGCGTCTCCCGTTTTTTTTTATTTCCATTCCACTCCCACGTAAAACGCAATATACTTCCTCTCGAGTCTTTTTTCCGAGGCATAAGGAGAAGGAAAGCGGTTCATTTCGAATCCAAAACACCATTACACAACATTGAGATGCGCTTCAAATGAGTCGAAGTCACTCAAGCTTATCTCCTCGACGGGAGTGGATATTTTTGTTTTCGCCCGCACTTAATGCCTTCCAAGGTTGGCCAATTGTTTCTTTTACCGCTCGTCAACCTGTCGCCATGCAAATATTTGCCTTCTTCAGAAGCACTTTTCATGCCTTTAAATGTTAAAATGACTTTTGAAATTCCTGTCGTTTAATTTTATCCTGCGCGCTTTCTTGTTCTCGATAATCTGAAGTTCTAGAATTCCCGTAAGACTTGAACAGTGGTTTCTTATAAATATTTATTGGAAGAGGTGAATCTTTTATGGGAAACATTTTATCAACGTGTCATTTGTAAACATCCTAATCAAACATATAATCGGCATTAATAGCTTAAGCCAAAATAAATAATCCTCATTATATGGTAATTTGCGAATTGTTCGAATCTTTTATCGGTAATCTGGGATCGGTATAAGACAAAGAAGGATGCGCGAATACCATTTAAGTAGTTTTTAAACATACAGTTATAGTTATCCCTTATATTATTTGGATTTTTTTCCAATGTTTATACGATATGTTCCATTTTCTCCATTTATAAGTAAAATATTTATGATTAAATTCTACGATATCATTGAGTCTTTTTCTGATTTATATGGACCTAATTAAAAATTATAATTTCAGTTTTATGAGCGTCAATGATTACTCCAGTAAAATTTACGTCTGAAAACACAAGGAATAGTAATTCTTCTTCTAAATCAGAAATTATTTTGCACAAAAATTTTGTAAAATATTTTACAAAGATTTACCAAATATTTTGATTTTCTGTTTTCCTATGGCAAGTCATTCGAATGTGATAACTGAAAATGATGTATGAAATAACTTAAGCAATAGAAGCAAATTAAATAATGAAGAGCCGCTCCAACTGCTTCCCCTCCTCAGTTGCTTTTCTTCATTTCGTACTTTCCTCTAAAAACTCATGAAGTCAAATTTGTAAAAACCAGATCCTTACTTTACTTATTTACCTCGTTTGTACTAAATATTCAATTTTTTGTTTAACTTATTTTTCTCTGACTAAGGATTATCCGAATCCCAGGAAGATGAGCAGTAGGATGAAATATAGAAAATAATTTCTGAGAAAAATATACTTTTCAACGTTAATTCAACTAAAGGCAAAAGAAAAACAAAGGGAAAACGTTTTTTCGAGATTAATATCATATGTAGATCATTTTATGTTTTTAAACAGTGAAGCTAATCTTGAAATTTTTAAGGACGGTGTCTTTCTCATGTTTCTCACTGAAACAACTTATAATAATATACATTTCTCTCGTTGAAGAATATCCATTATCGACATGTTTACAAAGCCACTCCGAAGGTAGATGTTTGGATCAATGTGTGTCACAAAATCATTGGTATAAGGTTTGGGATCGACTATCGTTGCAAGTTTTTCACGGAGATATCAACTTGAATTGCAATGACAAAAATCTCAAATTTTGTTTTACTTTTAAATTATAATCTCTTCTTACTAATGTTGGATATGTTACATGATCAAGACACCTCGCGCAATAGTTTGTGATGGATTACTGCCATCTCTTACAGAAATATTTGTGGCATCACAATAAAGGCAAAGGATTGATGAAACTTATCCCAACTCTGAGATCTATTTTCTCTCTAATCGACCTACGCCGGAGAATTGAAACCTTCCTTAGAAACATAGACTGATAGACCCTGCATTCAAGAACCAACCGGATGCCCACACTCACACTTAACCTTGCTCCTGTTTTGCTGGGATTATTTTTTCGCTTGGATCCATGCCATTTCCTTCCTCTTTTATTCCGAAAACCGCAAACAGCACTCTGTAGTCCAGAGATAACGATCCATTTCAACTAGCAATCGTGACCGAGAATTTTTTGGAAAGAGCATACGCATTGTCTCCTGTGTTCTCCATGATCTGGGCATTTCCCCATTTCTGCAGGATGGTGTGGGATGGATTATAATCGAGAAGGGGTGTTGGCTGCGTAGTTTAGGCAGAATAGCTAAAGAGAGAGGAGAGGGTTTTTCGAAGGTTGGCAAATGCATATAGAGTTTGAGGGCATTGGTTCTTTGCCCGGGATTGAACATGATTTCAGCGGCACCCCTCTTACTTAGCCCTTCACTTTCTACACCGTTCTTGATCGCACCAAAAGCCACCCCTTGTGGTTATAGTAACATATTTTGTTTGAACCAACTGCACTATCTTGAATTTTCAACAGTTGGAAATATAAGCTATTTCTTCGAATTTCCGATTTAGTCCAATAGATTTTATGATTTTTTAAAAATTTAGTGAGTACTGCAGCCACATCTCTCCAAAAGTTTTGGCCTCTGTGACAGGTGAGCCGTGATGTTTTATCTCGGGCTTCGTGGCAACAAATTGAGATTTATGTTTCATATACATGCATTTATTACAGGAACTATCTCAGAAAAGTTTTCTTTAGTGGTAGTTAACTCCTAAATCTATGGAGAATGCTTTATAATGTGGTGGAGTAGTAGTTGACACCAGGACATATATTCATCAGTAGTAAACTAATATAATAATGAATGACGAAGCTTTTAGTTTGCAAATTTTTGGTAATAAATCCCTCACAAAATATGAAAAAATATTTCACAGTATTTACGGCGTTAATGATATTGTTAACTTGCCACGAAAATTTCAAAAATGGATAAAATTGAAAACTGAATGTTTAAAAACAAAAACTCGTGATATAGTAAAACTCCTCGCCGTTTATTATCGTTCGATCAAATTTAAAATAAATGATTCAATGAAATACTTATTTATGCTTCGATTTTTAATATAAGTTTTTAAGATTGTCACTATTAAGATTTCCCTATAGAATTTTTAATACTACTTTTACAGGAGAGAAAGCGAAAAAAATCAAGTGAACGAAAGTAAAGCATGGATTTTGGCACCAAAATTTACAAGAAATATACACAAGGAGCTAAGGTTCTGCCTCTTTCTGGTATATTTAAGTTAAGCCATTAAATGGTGTTGAGGAACGACGGCAGGATGATAAGCAGGGCATATTAGATGATTGCTTATAACATCTTGATTCGCTGTTACACGAATGCGATGATTTTACAACAACGGAATACTGATTCAAATGATTTTGTCTTATTATTCGATAGAAAGGATTTTCTGAATTATTCCTAGAAAATGTTAAAGGATATATTAATGCGGTATATGCAGAATTCATATTAATATATAAAGTGATTTTAATGTGTGTTTTTTCCATGAAAGAATTTTCTCATAATACATGTTCAACCGAACGACGCATTCAAGTTATAATCCACGTAAATATCGGATTTATTTCATAGGATTAAATCGAGTACATGACAATTGTCAGCTACTTCTTTTTTTTAATTCTGGGTTATTTATGTATTTAGCCCGTCTTTCAATCCACTGTCGCACGTCAAACAACATTGGCATTAATCCTCCTCATTCAATTTTCCTGCGCTTTCCATTCCAGTCATTCAACCCAATACCTCTCTTCCCTGTTTATTTCGAATCGTCTTTTATTTTCTGTTGTCATTTGGCCGCCAGCCACGGCGAGTTCATTTTTCAGTCATCACAAACATAAAACTAATAGACGTATGACCGGATTTAAATGTTGTCACACGAGGTTTTCAGAGAAGGGGACGCGTACTAACTGGTGGCACACGCGCTGTCTCCTCTTCAAGTGAGTAAGTTAACTTTAGAGGGCGAAAGAGGACTTATTATTATTATCATTTTTTACTTTAGCAACAGCTCAACATTGACAATGAGAATGCCCCAAGGATCTCCTTTGCGAAACAATCGGGTTGAGTGCATTATCATGTTCCTCAAAAGATTTCATCATTTTTAAAACCTTGTGATGCCATCCTCCCGATGTTTTTCCCCTTCTTATTTACCGAGCTGTACACGGCGCTTACTCAACTACCTCTGACTTACATTTTTCGTGGACGTATAAAAAAGGGAAGGCCAAAGAAACTTTTTGGGAAGAAGATTTGGAAAAATGCGCTCTCTCGGGCTTACATGGATTAAATTAAAGTTGCTCTTAAGGACGATTATTTGTTAGTGACAATAATTGGCTGAGGATGTTCTCGAGAATAAATAAAACATTTCCCAAACTTTTTATATTTATAACATTCACATTACCTTAGAGCACTATTTCTCAAACCTTCCTTCCTCTTGTAGAACCTCTGAAAGATTACCTATAATGAATCACAATCAGAGGACTGCTGAGCCTACAAGGCGGAGGAACCCGTAAGGATTCCATTTTGCTACTGATTACCGGTAATTTTCTTTTAAATAAACTCATAATGTGGTCTTTATAAAACAGCATATATCTACTCGAATATATTCTTTCAGAAGGTTTAATATTCCATTGTGCGCCTTTACAAACTATCTTCTGCTATGCTATTTCTTAAGAAACAGCAAATGTTGCTTGTTATCCTTAACGGGAAGTTAAATTTCCAGAGAACTATGGATAAAAAAATACTGCTTCAGACATCCTATTCACAAAATTACATAGAACTAAAGATAGTACTGATGAAGGATCATCTTAAATGTTACATTAATCAATGTTTCATCAAGCTAATAAACCAAAATGCTTTTGCTGAATGAAAATGTGTGTACCACATGCCACTTGCCAACTGACGGCCCTCAAGATATTTTTGTAAAATAAATTAACTTGGCAGGTTTAACCTCGCGATAGATGTACATAAAGTAAAGGAATTAATTGATTTAAAGGAAAATTCCTTTAGCATAGATTTTCTCGTCTTTTTTGAGCAGGTAATCTTAAAATATACTTTAAAATAAAATATTGTAGAGAAAACTTGCATAAATGGTCGGTAGAAAGTTTTAATATTAATATAAATCAGTTAAACATCCCATGGTGAAACGGAGAAAGATTAAATTTGCTGGTTGTAAATGTCATACACTAGCACTAGGAATGAAATACCGTTAGCGGTTTTCAATTAAGACATTTTAAAAAGAAATGTAAATTACCCATTCATTCAATGATGCCAATTAACTAGAAGAGGATTCTCAGATTCACAGATTTATTAAATACCATACACGTTGAAGATATCATAGATGGAAAATCTCAATTCATATTTTTATATATCACTCTTATTTAGAGGAAAGATATTATTTAAACTCTGGGCGATTTTATTTATCCAAACTCGTTTTATTTCGCTGGAATAGAGGTCATATTCAGTATTTATAACAGTTGAGGCGGGTGATTTTTAATTTTAGAGTATAAAATGGATGTTAAAAGCCATTAAATTATGAGAAATTAACTTACTTTTTCTCCCATACGAGAAACAAAATACTTAATTTTTTGCATACATATGTATGCTATTTTTTAGGTTGCTGCACATTAATCCATAACTTTAAAACTAAATTTATAATTTACCCATTCCGAACGAATAACAACTAAGCAAAATTTATAAATTTTTATTATCAAAGACACAAACTATGTTCCAAAGGGATCTATTTAGCAAGGTACTCGTACTATACAGCAAACGGTTAATATGGTAACACTATTTCAATGTGATTGAGGCATCACAGTATTATTCAGCTTAATTGATATTTTCTGCATTTATATAAACTACAGTTACTATCGCCAACATTCAGCTAAATCATATATATTTATATAAAATTATATTATATCATTGTCAAAATTGAATCGCTAAAGGTATAAGGAAATTAATTTTGACGCAAATTTTAGTTCCGACTGATTCTGGATAAAATTTAGCCGTTAATTGCGAGTTAACAGCTATTAACTATTTAACTAACTATTAACCGGCAACTATTACTTTTCCGGCACTTTCTTTTTTTAGCAAAAATTATTGCTGTGACACATATTTGTCGGAGTGATGGTTTCGCGAGGCTCACAGTCATCGGAGAAGGGAAACTCAGTGCCCTCGTCCGCGGCTTTCTTCTGATCGCCAGAGTGCGGCCGATGCCGTCTCACACCACAGCAATCTCTTCAATTTTTCCCAAACCACTCCTCCATTGTCCTCGGGGCACGAAATTTGGCGGAGCTCCTCTCCGCGATTGAGTTCCCCTTCTTCCTCTGCACACCTTTGCCCACCCATTGTGTTGCTTCCTGGGCGCACCTCCAAATACTCCGTCTACCTCCTCTTCATCTTCTCGGCAAAGACATCTCTGAATAGGAGAGGGAAGTGCGGTGGTGTATATTTGAGTACCCCATGAAGCCCCTCCTCATTGAAGGGAAGTCAATTAGGAATTCTTGGCACCACAGGGATGTGATTATTCGGAAGACGTTTTGCCGCGTATGGAAGGTGCTGAGGAGCGTCTCTCCATCCGCGGGTGTTTGGAGCGAGAGACTGCCGCGCATAATGATTGATCTAGTCCCTGACAGAGTATGGCAATCGTAAAAGGGTTAAATACTTACGAAATAAGGAAACATGCTCGTGTGAAAGACATGTGGTTGATATACGTATAAACCATCGTTTCATAGAAATCATAGAAATATACACTTTAAACGATTTAATACTTGGTGAGAGTCACATATGAAAATGTCTGAAAAGAATTTCTTTCAAGATTACAAGAATAAGTTCCAAGCAGGCCATAGCAGTGACTTGTTTACAATTATTTTAGATAATAATTTACGCAGAATTTAAACTATTTCCTTTCATTTTGCGAATAATAATTATTAAAGTTGTCTAATTCGTAGAAATAAGGATGATAGTCATTAATTATTTAACAATCAGAGTTTCCATCGAACCGTTGCTGATTCTATCTTCCATAATCGTGAAAAGCTCTCATTGTTTAACTTTCAGTCATTTACTATGTATTGTTTACATCACTTATTGGAATACATTTAATACGCATTAACAACATATTACTTGGCGGATAAATAATGCCAAAATGTTATCCAAGACAATGTTTCGAAATATTTTCCACTTTTTATCGCAAATAAAAGATTAGCTGAATTTCAACATGCTTTCAAAGAAAATTGCACGGTATTCTGAATTCCAAAGATCGTTTAGGAAAAGCCTTAAGGATAAAATCTGAGCAATTTACGGAATTTGTCAAAAGAGGATAAATCATACTATTATATAAAAGGATTTCGAGGCATAGTACAGATTTACAGCGGTCAAATTCCTTGCTCATATGGATGACGCCTGTCTCAAGCAATTTGTTTGGCAATACATCCTGATTCCCTGTGACCTATAAAACATAGGGATTATAACGTAGCATAGAGGAAAGCTCAAGCCAGAGGGCCATTAATCCAAACTTTCGAAACAGCGTCTTACAGTCATCAATCATCGATAGAACAGAACACGGGACAAACAGTCCACGACGGAACGGTAAATCAAACCGAGCAATAAATACCGGTCATGATCCTAAGCATCGACACAGAAGGGAAAAAATGTCGCAGGAACGATTACCTTCCGCCAGAGTACACGAATCCTATCGCTGGGTTAATGGAAGAAATAAATGGCCTCACTTTTGAAGGCGAAGCCGTTTCGATAATGGCGTCGCATCTGCCGATACCAGTTGCAGGAATGATCCCCGGCATTACGCTGGACTTTGCCCCGTGGAAAATCCCTCCACCGGCGCGCGACGGAATTTCCACGGAAGAAGAATCCGCCCGAAATTTGCATAGAATTCGGGTCTTCGCGAGGCTCTTTCGGGCAAAATAAAAAGCGTGCGCGACCGCCGTCAAAAATGAGGCTGGAAAGTCGTGATCGGCAAACCCCGTTTCGACATCAAGCTCAGTCACGGACCGTTGACATCTCCCCGGCGAAGCCCTCCCTCATCGACGCACACATCACCGCCACCCTTCGCATTCAACATTTCGATCCGTTAGTTTCAATTCCGGCGGAGGGAGACGGATTGAGTGGAGGGAAAGGGTGGCCATTCGGTGGAGTGAGTTGCCTCTTCCAAACGTCGTGCTCAACCCACTTGGCGGAACAATGACCCACTCTCATACCATAGAGCTCACGACAAACAATCCGAAAAAAAGGGGGAGAGATCACCCTTTTTCCGTATTTTCCATCGCGAATTTTTACGCGAATCGAAAAACGCGCAATTTTTCCCCTCCGAAAGAGCCAATCCCCTATTTCACCGTCCATTTCGCCATTCTTCCCCACGCGCCGCAAATTATTTTCCGTTTTTCTTCCTTTATTTTTTTTTAGTTTTCCGTCGAAATGGTTTTAACAATCCCGTCGGAATGCGAATGTACGCATTCCGCTCGAATTAGCAAGTCAATGGGATGGTGCTTACTTGTTTTCCCTCGGAGCGTTACACCGAAAAGAGATTTACAAAGTTTCTCGTATGAATCCGTGTTGTTTTCTGGATGGAAGCTCAAATAAGGTTATACGTGATGACTGAGGACTGCAAGATCTGGTTGTAAATGCCTATGATAATTGATGTCTACGGTGGGGATTTTGAGGCGCTTTATGCTTTTTGCTCCAAATGGGGAAGGATTAGTATGGAAAGAACGGAGGAGTCGAAGAGAATGATGGGTTTACGGGCGGGGAATGCGAAATTCTTTTGTGTTCAAAGCGCCCATAAAAAGCGTATATGTCTACCCCGCGCAGCTGCTAATGTATCATAAATATTCTCCATGATTTAGATAAATGAGAGATCCAAAAGCTGCGACTATTGTAATGTTTCAATGGTTTTATCCCCATTAAAATCAGATTGATTCTCTCTGGAAATGGGATTTGATAAGAAGAGATGTCAACTTTGTCGATTGAATCCATTTCAACTACGAGCAATAACTAATTAGTATCAACGCTTTAGGAAGTAAGACAGATTTGTGATAGTCTATTTCATTTAACATGTTTTTGTTTCCTGAATTATTGTTGATTGGAAGGGCTCCACAAAGATGTATTACAAATCCGATCTCTAAGCTCAAGTATCAGAATAATGAACAAGATTGAATAGAATGTTATTCACTCTCATAGAGATGGCATGAATTTTTTTCATCACTTTAAGAATATCTGTGGTATATCTGTTTTATCTCCATTTCAATTTTGCTCAGCTTTTTAAAACTGTTGTTCCAGGTCTTATTCCATCGGACTTACTATCTATTTATTGGATATATCTTTCAAATGTCGCACCTCAGACTTTATTTATGATGCTTAAATAGAAGTACTATAGCCTCTATCAAGATTTTCAAAAACATTTCGTGGAAGTCATAAATGTTCTTCGGTATTCAGGCTTATCTCCCGTAATACATTTTTCGGAATAACTGACATATTAACGCGAAAGTTGCATTTTCCGTCGTATATTCTGTAAAAATTGTCATATTACGTAAAACTTTCGCATCCATAGCGGTCCTAGGTTGGGTAAGTATGCTCAAGAAAGATTTTAAAGAGCATATCAATGCAGTGAAATCGGCATTTCCAGAAAGTTGTATTGAACGATCCAAAGGTAAACATGCGTCCAAATACGTCAGTCTAACATTTTTGAGAATCATGTTGCGAAATAACTTCAGATTATGTTTATAATTAGAAAAGCTTTCGTAGACTTGGTTGTTATATTGTTAGTTCATTTTTATATTTATAGGAGTACTTTCCTAAATATCGATCTTGCTCACAATGGTTCTCTTTTCCTCGGCGCTCTTTCTTAATCTCAGTCATTTTCTCTTGATAAGCTTAATTAATTATACCAACGGACTAATATCGACAAAAAAGGAAATTAGAAGCTCTTATCACGCCTCTGCTCATTCATTAGCGTGGCTGATAGCAGTTCTGTTTGAATATGAAAATTAAGCGAAATAATGCGCGATACAAATATGTGAAGGAATATTTTAATTATCAGCCTCGAAATTTTGCGAGAATTCTAGATGGTGAATTAATTTCACGTGGAGATTAACCGATAACATTGTCCGCATTTATTCATAATTCGTCGAGGAAGATATGACGATCGTTTTAGTTCCGTCGGTTCGAGTCATTAATTTTTATATAGTGCTGCGGGTTTATTATTTTCGAGAGGACCGTATAAGGAAATTGTGGTTTTATCATTCTATCTATACTTTCCTTCCATCCATTTCCGTGATATCGATTTTACCTACCGTGAGGTTTAAAACGAGGATAATTTATTATTTAATATCATGCTACCTCTTCTAATATTTTTTCACACAATGAAGTTATGTGATTCACAATTTTGTTTAAATTCGAAAAATTCTAGTATTCCATTTTCTGTACGAAATGTTGCGTTTGCATCATTATTTATTTACACACCAGTATGAGCACGTTAGACAGAAAATAACGAGAAACATGAATAATTACTAGAGAATAAGCAAACATCTACCACTTCACATCCATTGCCGGATTGTTCTTCAATTTACACGGGGCAAGCTAACAAATACGTTGTTAAAATAAAGGATTCACAAAAGATATGAATGTGAAAATCGATATCGGATAGTATTTGTTCACCAAATAATCGAGAAAGGCTACTTCTCCATTAATCAAGTGATATCAGATAGTTAACCTCTAAGATACACAATTCAACGCAAAAATAAGGTTTTATCACAAATGAAATCTTTTAAAAAGAGCAAAATAGATATTTTTAAAGTACCTCGCCATATTTGAAAAAATAATTCCCCTAAATTCGGTTCATTTCGTTCCATACTGTCATTTCGGAAAGCTTTTTACAATTTCCTATCATTTGAAAGCAGGTGGTTTTTATAACACTTGAATAAAATACAAGCTCCGATTCTTTACTAAAGCTAAATTATTCACTGCATCCTTTTACTGCGGAGTTTACATTATCTCTCGAGTATTCTCATTTGGGAGCATACCTGAAAAATAAACCTCATATTTTGTATAGTACAGCATCAGATTTCATTTTCCGTCCGCATATTTACTATAGCATGCTATCAGTTCTGTAAAATTTTAAAATTTAGAACCCGAACTCATCAATCGAACGATATTCCCATTTAGCATTTGTTTAATTAATTGTCGAATCATTCGTTGAAGGTTGAATTCGAAGAAATATTTCAAGTCATACATTTACTATGTTGAGAATAAGAGGAAATAGTTCGTTATAAATTACATAAATTTTTATCATAGCAATGAACGCTTTGTGAACTATCCAACCGAAAGAGCATCATTGATTTGTGCTTTTACAGAAGGAACTTTTTATAGTTCAAAACTTAAACACCGTTTCTCCATCCACACTAATTGTATGGAAACATCCTTTATATAACATTCGAGACAATTTGGATTTTTGTCCATATTTCGTGGTCATTTAACGTACATAAATGTGCATCAAATAACCGTGATATATGCGTTATACTTGTCGCAAATTAAATTGAACGCATTCTCCTATCTTTGAGGACAAAGTAAATCAAAGTTTTACGATTTCGATAGTCATTATTCTGTAATGAAATTAATGTAAACCTTGTACCATCGCATCGGGTGACATAACTTCATCCTTCAATATTTGCTTTCGGAAATACGCATACTGATAAAGCTGACATCTTTTGATTAAGAATTTGAGCCCTTTACTAGGTTAATGATAATTCTTCTCATAATAATGATAATAATGTAAAATTATACCAATCAAATATAAGAAACAATGAGGCTAGTTTATCTTATTTTAGATAAATTTGATCATATAGTTCAAATAAAACTTAATTAACAAGACACTAAATTATTATTACCCCTGGAAGCCTAGGATGCGATCAATATTCCCCAGATATGGAGATCGTGTTTTAGGATATTTACCTTTTGCCGCATTTTTAAGGAATTTTCATGATCAAAGCAATAGTTATCATTTATAGAATGTTATTTACATTTCAAAGCAAGAAAAAAGTCGAAACTACTTTCTCATAGCAAATAGCGAAGATACTTCCCAGGGTGGAATCTAGATGATAAAAAAGTAATATATCGTTGGTAAAAAACATTATTGTTGCCATTGAGTAATGTTTCCTAAGTTTATGAGCTAATTGAAGAATCATCTAATAATAAGTGAAATCGATATATCGAAAAATGAATTCTTCGTATGTAAAGATCAAATAGATTTTAGGCTGCCTCATTTGATGTTTTTGAGAATGATAATGTTGCGGAGATATTTTTTGTGTATCATGGTCGCATGGAAAATATTTCAATTCGGAATATATTTTTGGAGATTGTAGCTACATAGAAACGCAGACGATGTAGAGGTTTATTTATGTATATATTTGTTCTATATGACGACTTTCTTTGCAAAAATTAGAAATCGATATTAGTTGAATCCACCATTACGCCCATGGATAAGATCTCGCTCTAAAAATATCCTTTGTTAACATTGCTAAAGATAAGAGGTCAGTAGTTAAAAATTTTCATCCTTCGCATGAATTTGCAATTGGGAGCACAGAGATGATTCTATGTAAGGTGTATCTGAACATTGATTTACATTAAGCATGACAGGTCATGGAAATCAGCGACACTCAGACCAGTGTGTTCAAAATAGTCTCATGTACGTTTGCTTTCCTTATGAAAAATTTCTGCACAATATCATAATATCTTTGGCATAAAAGGATTTCTATTGACAAGTACAGACGGGGTGATTTCGAGGACATTATTTTTCAAAAGAAGTACATAATACAAATACTAATTCTTAAGAAATATAATTTGAGATTAATCAGTCTGAATGATCCCCAAAAGTTGTTTGGTCTATTGTTAGCTTTTTCGAGAAAAGATTCTCCACGAAGGTTATCTCTCCTCATCAAATCTTCGGCTAACGACCGACATATCATTCGCCTCTCAAACCTCGGCGCCTCGGCCGGCTCGCTCGCGTCTCCGGCCGGCTCTGGCTGTTCAGTGAAAATATGAACGTCTCTATGTAAAATTAAAAGAAATCTTCATATATGTGCGTTATAAAGAACAAAATTCTCACGAATAACATTATTAGAGGATTTTATGAATATAATTTAATTAATTGGTATGGAACGATATTTAGAACCGATACTGCGAATAAATAAATTTATAAAAAAATAAAATAGATACGATTAAACTAGAATCAATCATTTTGACGTTAATTTGTAATAAAAGTTTATAATAGTTTATTTACGTGTAAAATTTTCACTTTTAAATTATGAATAATAGTTACATCTTCTCTCTTGCAATTTTAATGCACAAGAGTGAATCCACTAGAAATATTCTGTGGAGTAATCATGAGTATATGCTAAATTTTCATCTCCATATTTGGCATCAGTTGTGAGAAATCGTTAAAGAATACCATAAACATTAAAAATTATTACTGTGAGGTAAATTTAGTAAATAAGTGCTTTCCTTATCTTATATTTCGTAAATTGTTCAACCATTCTCACAATCAGAATGGTAGAGTACGCTGTAGATAGGAGGATCTTCATCTCCTTTTCATATCCAGTCTCAGTTTAATTAAAACAATACTGCCCCTTCATGACATATTTGAAATAAATCAAACAAATTACATCCTAATGAATCCCTCTACAAAGTAAATATTTTTTATTATGAAAACAAGCGGACATCGTTGATCAATTGGTGTAATTATCGAAGAATTTATAGCAACTCTCTGTAAGTAATATATCACTAGAATTTGAGGACATGTACCGTTTAATTTGACCGAAAAGGTGATAAAATTCGTGCGCAAATACCTCCTTTACCATTTATATCGTTAAAATTGCTCCATAAACTACCTCTATTGGCGACTGGCTTTCGGAAGACAACAAACGTATAGTAATGAATACAAACATTCATGCCCGAGCCAGGATTTGAACCTTGGAACTCTGTGTTTGTAGGCCAGCACAGTAAACTCAACATCACCTAGGCCTCTAATATTTATGATAATCAATAAATAACAAAATATAATTAATACAGATAATATTCTTGTGCCCTCTTCTTCTGAATTTCTTTATATTATTTCCGTGAATAAGTAGCTAATGACGACCAATAAAAGTGACTTCTTGTTGCAAATTGAAAAGTATTCTGTTTCTGTGAGTTCTCAACAAGCTGAAGGATATCTTTGAGCATTAGATTAAGATTTTTTTTATTAATATCCATCACTTTTTTCACCTCATATCATATTATATTCGAAAAATTAAAGGAAATCTCTAAAAGAAAAGAGGAAAGATTATTAGCGAAGGAAAAATTTCGCTAGGACAGGAATCACTCGTCAGACCGACGTATCATTAGTTCTCCAATTGATTGGAAACTTACAAACACTGGTATTCCAAGCCAACGGTGTGTTCACGAGCTTCCCTCTCATAACAAGCTAAACAGAGCTATATGAGAATTCCCAACAGATTTCAACGAGTCTTGGTTAAAAAACGTTCCCCTAACATGCCCCTTCATTCCGCACCAGTCTTCCACAAATTGTTTCATTTCGCAACCCTGTTCCTTTTGCTGGGACCTGACAACCGTCTACACTCGATTTGACCGCGACAACCACTCTCACAAAACACTCGAAAAGAAGCAAAATTAGGGAGGGCTTCCTTCCCACCGACTCCGCTCTCATTAGTCTCAGATTTTACTCTGCGGATGGCATGACTCCCGATGTTTACCGGGAAGGTCTCATGACCCGTCAACACAAGCCACTCAATCACCAGAGGAGAGAGACGGGGGAGTTTTGAAAAGGGCGTAAAGAGAGGGAGTCGACGGAGAAAAAATGTCGTTAAGGGCGGTCGTTCAATCCTTACTTCCCGAAAGGGAGCGTGGTGAGAGAGCGCGCAGGTTTTATTAGAGGGTGGACGTCGAAAATGTTTTCCTTTTACCTTCGGACACACTAAAAAGGGAAAGGAATCCTTATGGCATGTGTTCCCGACCTTTTTGAGGCCGAAGAGCTCTGAATGGAGTTCCAGGATGTGTGCGAGCGTTACACGCTGTTTCGAAACATGAGGACTGTTCCGCTACATCTTCCTATATTTGGGAAACTCGGAGAAATAATTGGCCTCTGAAATCGTTTAGGAGAAAGCCATCTAAGATTAGATTTCTACCTTTTTCAAATTTTCTTCGATAAGAAAAATCAAAATTCAGCAAAATTTTCCTACTTCGATCACTCGCTATAGTCTTTACCAATCATTTTTGATAAATTAAATTTAATAATCATCTTTGATGAAGAGGATATCTATAAAATTTTACGGATTTAAGGGAATTTTAAGGGAAATTATGTCGATTGGGACTAATTAATACTGTAGGAACTATTATTATTATCTAAGTCTATTATTTTTATCGTTAGGTTCCCAGGGGTTCACTCTTCTGTTTCATGATTCTTTATTCCAGTTAGAATATTCTTCATTGAGTGATAATTCCTCCTCCAATGCATTTATGAATTTTTTCTTCGAATCTCTTACTGGAAGATAATTTTTTGACTTCTTGTATTTTTACATGCTGATAAATTGCATATAACTTGGTATTGTGATAAAACTCAGCTTAGTAGCCACACATATAGTGCCGCAAAGGTTGAGCTTACGGGAGAAACCAAAGGAGTTCCAACTTCACTCTTGCGGCGTTAAATATGATATCATTGTATTCCTACATTAGATTCCGCAATAAATTATTCGGTGTTGATCAGACACGCTGCAATGGGAAGAGAGTTAAAATATTTGTATTTTTTATTTAGTTTTTTAAACGACTCATCTTCTGCAGCATTGAAATCTCAGATACCAATTATACATTGTCATAGTCCTTTTCTTTATATCCATTGAAGCCCTGTCATGACTGCATGACAAAGCTCTTTGTGAAGGTGGGAAAAACTGTGAGAATGGCAATTGTGTTCGTTACTCACAATAACTAATATTCGCATACCTGTAGGGTTTGTGTCTTTTATGGAGAGTTTTAGTCAATAGAATCTTAGGATAACAAATTAAACCCCCTAATCGTCGAAAATTGAAAATGATCCCCCTCGAGAGTATGTACTAAATAGTATCAAGGTTCAAGAGGTTATTGTTATAAGAAGCGGAAACATATTGAACTCTGAAGAACATTAGAATGCAATAGACCATTAGGACAAAGGAGACAGGAGTTGGAAGTTTTTAAGATTAGGGAGAAAATGGTGGTTTTAACAGAAGAGTTGGAGTGAGGTTGGGTGGGTGAATGGCGCCTTTTGTTTTTCCGGGGAAAGAACTATCCTCGGGGACTTATGTGCCGAAATCTCCTCACCCGCCTGAGGACATCCTTCCTCGGTGGGCTGTCACCGTTGTGTCGCGCCGCAGGAGATCGGTCGCAGATCGGACCGAAGGTTACGTTGGCGCCGCTTAGTCGTTTCCCCGGCAGAAATGGAAGGCCCTCTCCGGTGCGTGGGAAGGCGGAGGCGCCAGGAAGATCGCCTCTACTCCATCGCCTTGACGAGACGTCTTAACCGTCCATTGCTTCCGACTAATTCTTTCGCCCGGGGTGCCAATTATTTTCCTCCCAATTGTCTGACTTCCCCGAGATAAATAAATGGCAATATGAGATGTGACGTGGACAGGTACGGTCAAACTCGAACTGTTTACATTGCTATAGATGAGGAAATAGTAGCTGTGATCTGTTATGTGGCCACTTGACAGTTACACCGGAAAGGAGACCCTTAACTATGAAGAGTTTTTTCAAAATATTAATTAATGTAGCCCTTTGGGGGAAAAAAATTAATTTTCCATGGCGAACTTAGACAATATTTTATGTTCTGGTATAAAGGAACAATCTTAGTTCTTTGATTTTTCCAGTTATATACCAAAATGTCATTTCGTGGTCGAGTTTCCAATACCTGTGAATTGATTTCACTGAAACATCGCTATTTGTTTTTAATGCAAGCTTTTCGTTGCATCTCAGGAAATTTGCTTATTTTTATAGTCATCTTGCGATAATCCCCATCATTCCCTATTCGGATCCATCGAAGATAACCTGAACATAGTGTAGGTTTATCAGAAATCCCGATTTTGGTGTGATTTTCCCGACTTGATGGAATGTTTCCCGAGTCCCGACTAATTATTTGAATGTCCCGCTGTTAAATGTTGTTCCTTACACTTAGCGAGAAATATTTACCTTTATGACTCTATACTGATGACAGTATTTAGCTCAAATTTAAAAGAAAAACATTTAGAGAAAGCAAACATTTTCATAATCTATGAGAATTTCACATCTATGAATGCCGACAAATATTAGTAGTAATTTTAAGAGTGCATTGACAGCTAAATTTTAGTAGTAGATTTTAATTCGAAACGTTTCGTCAACGAGTTGACATCTTCAAGTGACGAAGTACAGAATTTTAGCGCACATGATGCCACCCTTGAAGTATCTCTCTTTCGACGAAGAGTACATTCCAAATTATAAAATCTAATTCATCGCCCAATCGTTTTCCGGTTCAGTGACAACAGCATCTTCAGCAACAACACATTCATACACTCTCACTTATCCAAGTGAGAGTGTATGATAAAACAGGAAAATTTCTCTTCTCTTTATTTTAAATGCTAAAGATTTCATCTATTTTCCCAGGCAGTTGATATCACGACAAACATTGATGAAGTTTATCAGGCCGATTTTAATTAGTTTACATTTTAGTATTAATTATTTGAAATGTACTTCTAAAATAAGAGAATTTGCCCTAAGTAGCTACCGGTTCTGAGAAAACGAGCCAGTATTTATCACTTTTCAGCAATTATCACCCATAAGTGTTTCAAAGATCTCAAATATGGGAGCTCATATGCTGTTGATGGTCCTAATTTGAAAAAAAAGTTGCTTTCCTGTTGATAAGACATCAGTACAACCTTATAAATAAAATTATAATTACATAAAGATTACATCTGAATTGCTGTGACGTTTGATGTCAGAGAAAATAACTAATATTATGTTATCAGAAAGGGCATGATAGGCCGATTTTCAAATATAGATTTCCTTGATATGACGCTAATTTTTTCATTATATATTGCTTAAATTGTACCATACGATAAATTAAATGTAATTCTACTATATTCTCCTTCTTTTGTTCGCTGCTAATTGAGTCAGCGTAAATTTTCAGTCTGAAGCTGAAATCTCAATTTGGTGTTCGCGATATCATTGAAGATCAAGGATCGTACACCTGTAGAACTAACATATATCTTGTCCATGTTGAAAAGGCTTCTTAAAAAATTCCTCGATAAATTAGTGACTTGGTGTTTGTAACAGTTCCTTTATCAACCGTTTGTTTACGCGAAGTCGTAAAAGCTGTCAGTTAGGATATATAGGATCGGCTATAAAAGACTAATCTTTACAGGTCGAACTAAACCACCGATATAGTAATTTCTCATGCACGATTTCTCATGTATGTATATTTTTATTGAAATTTAAATTCGAAATTCTCTGATTCAGAGAATGATTCGGTACCACTGAAAAGAAACGGAATTTAAATTGTTTTTAAGGTAAGGTGTTCAGCATTACTTTATGTATAATTCATAATTTTTCATTCGTGCAGTTCATGATTTTGCTTCATTACAATTAGGTACAAGTAAGCGGACTTATTATATATACATAATATATCATTTAGTAAAATTACTATCTTAGACAACTCAATCTCTAGAATCTCAAAGGCCACATTCTATGTAAAAATAGACATATTTCAGATTACTTTTGTAGGCAACCATAAAATATGAAAAATATATATTTTTATCGAAGTTATAATTATTTTAAATGAGTTTCAGTAGAAATAACATAAGTTAATGATGAAGTTTATTCAGCAGCTAATATTTTACATCAAATACTTCACATAAGGTCATGATCGAATATTTGACATACAATCTTTCGCAAAAATCAATCAAAGAAGTTGAACACAGAGAAATCGGCAAGAGTAAGACAAGCATAGTATAATTATGCTTATTCAAATTCATTTTAGGAATAAACGCTAATTATTATCTACCTTTCTGGTGTTAGACTCAACTAGACACGGATACTATTGAGGACAGGTAGTAGTTCATCCCCTTAGAGGCGTAGGAAATATAAACTATTTGCTCATTATGTAGCTAATACTTTCGCCGTGGTATACTTCACAGATCATGAAGAATTACTTAAGCTTGACGACAGACCGTTCTTTCATTGCAATTACCAAAATTAAAACCTAATATTTCGCGTTTTGACTGAACTCATGGAAATAATCTAATAGAATCGCATGCACTCGTAGATAGCGGATGTATTTTTTCCTATAGTTCATTTCTCACTGTGCTTGATCTCAAAAACTCAACCGATTTCTACGTTTTTTCTTCTTTAAGCATTATCTATCTCTATAGCCAGTTGAGCAAGGTGTAGTATTATAACGCAAAGATATATTGCAGAAATCGAAGCTCTTTATTCTCTTGAATTCGGCTCTCAATCGTCAGAAGTTAATGATTGGTATATGATGCTGATTTTTATCAAATATTTTATATTTCAAAAAATAATTTGCCGGTGATATCAAAACCAGGAGATGGTTTGTATATTTTCAAAGAAATAGTAAAAATCAACCGTAACTGTATGCATCTAATATTTTTCATGAATATTTCTGAAATTTATCTCTACGAAAAACTTATTTCAGTTCCTTTTATTATTAAGAATGTGGCTCGCAGTGTTATGAAATTTTCCACCGCTGATCTGTTGTAACAACCATATCCCAGTCATGTTCAGTCCGCTAATGTCTTTCAAAACTTTATTGCAATCGGCATTACTTCCGTACACCGTATAAAGATCAAAATTTTCCTATGCGCTGCTTGATTATAAGATGAAAACTAACCTATAAATTAATATTGGTAATGGGTAGTTGATCTTTAGGTATTACGTTTTTGTCCTGCTTCTCCTAAATTTGAATATCGTTTTAATGAATTTTGAGACTAACATTGACCACGATCTTTATCTGCCCCTTTTCTATACAGGAAACTCAAAACTCCCTTTTCTCCACATTAAAACGCTTTGACTCTATGATAAACAATCAATTCCAATGCTCAGTATTAGTAAATTCTGAAAGCGAAAACTAATTATAATTTTAATTAAAGTTAATGTATGGTTGTTTAGCGATTCATATCACTGATGCCAGTTTCAGAACCTTCTTTTTCTTTATTGGCATTCTTTATTGGCGTTTAGCATGAAATATTCCACAGATAAAATCCAGGTAATTTTGTAAACCTGAAAACAATCTCAGAGATATATTATCTCTCCTGTGTTATTTTATACACCGAGAATGACTTTTCTTGCTATGGTTTTTAATACGTGAATTTTCTCGGTAAATTAAACGTAATGAAATGGTTTGACCTGAACATCGTAGTCTTTTAATATCTCGTTGGTTATCTTTGGCAGGACAATATATTTCGAGGTTTTCCAATACTCCCCCCTACATCAATTTTACAAAGTTGAAGCATGGCTTTAATTATGGGAAGATCTCATTATTTCTGATTAAGTTATTAGTGAGATAAAATATAAAGGTCACAGAAGCATTCTTCTCAGTGAATTAAGGTTCATATAAATCCCGCGGGGTTGAGAGCAGAATCATAATTACGCATTAATGAAGAAGATCTTCGGGTTATCTTTATAAATAATTGAGAGGACGAAAATAGTTCCGTACGCTGTTCAGGCATTAAAAGTTATATCCATGACAAAAGTCCATTTACCCGAAATAAGTATGGTGCAGGAAGTGGTGGTCGTAGAGAGGTCCATGCCCTCATAGAGGGAGCTTAATCCGTGAACTAATACTCCCGACGAGTCACGCAACCAATTAGGCAAGGATGAAGCCACAAAAATTGCCCCTTTCTTCGCGCATTCGCAAAAAATGAATTTGGAGACTGAAAGATATCAAATGAACCAGAATTGCTGCGTCAGAATTTCTTGCGATGAAATTCGTGAAAAATGGAATCGGCTTGTTTGGAACGAGAATACGCTTCCAACGGTAAATGACGACCCAGCACACTAGGAATACTTGAGTTAAGACTCTCTCATTTTCGCATACACCGAAATCTAATTTCCATACTGAATAGATTGGCTGGAGAAGACGATGAAAAGTGAGGGTATATTAAAATTATTCTTTTCTAAATGACAAGTTTTGCTTTACGTAAGAGGTGAATCTGAACAACTATGTCTCCATAAGCCGTGATATTAAATTGGACTTAATGAATGAGATTTACAGCTGTCCTTTCTAAAAGAACAAGGAAAACTCTTACTGATTCCCATTTCTTTAAGCATATGCCATTGCTCTTGGATACATGGATGCTATCTAACTATATGAGGAGGTAGAGTAATTCGGTAGACTTATGCAAGAGAATAAAATTAATCTTGGAAATACTTTATAACTCTCCAATCTACTCAATTTACTATAGGAATACGAAGGGATTCAGCAGAGAGTAAAATTCTGTAAATGACTGTCGTAAAGTGAACTCCTCTTAAAGCTCTCCACAATCAAACGTACGTGACGAGTTCGTGATTGTACACTTGTCTTGCTCATATGTTTGTGAGAAACCTCCAAATCTACCACAGTAAAGAAATTCTCTCTGCAAGTTCAATCATTACTTATGAGACTAAAGAAAATTTTCTTATGTGAGAGCTATCAAAATATAAAACTCACCTAAGGAAGAAAAAAGACAAAGTAAGAAGTTTGCCGAGCTATTTTCGCGCTTTGCATCTTAATCTCTGATGTGCGTTTCTGTTTTCTTCAATAAATCTCCAAACTCTTCCGACTCACTTTGAATTAGAGCCTTCCCATGATGCTGAATGTGCAGTACCATTCTCAAGTAACGCGCCTTGAAAAGGTACTCAATTCAGCAAGTCCGTTTCAAAATCATGAGTAATATTCCACATCCCTTACGGAGAACAACTGAAAATAATGAGAACCTATTGAAGTTTTTATGGTTACAAGGTTTCTTACGGCGGAACCATTTCAAGCATCTCGAGATGTGGTTGATGTCTCACATTCCAAGTTGCGTTTAATAGTACTCTTATGGAAAATGTGTTGGTGATCTTTATGCTGCTCTGAAAGCTGAAATTCTCTCCTTCATGGATCGGGGCAACACGCGAAGCCATCTTCTAAGGAATTCGATTCAAGATAGGACTTCCGGTACTCGTCATATAATCTTGATCGGGACGCGATCGAATCAGAAATTTATCGGCTGTCATATACTACAAAAAATTCGTTCATGGCTCATCTTCTGTTCCAATTCTCAGATATTTAAGCAAATCACACCACGTTTTAATAATTAAAGTATGTCTAGATAACGAAAGTTTCATTAGTAAAAATCCTTTCGTATGGTATCAACTCAAGAAATGAATGCAAACAGCAGAGGAGTTCCTTAATTATCTGGCCATTATCCGTTATATTCTACTTAACTTATAAAACGCTGAAAATAGAACAAAGAGACGGCGATTAAGGTTATGCTACCATAAAATTTAAACTAGAGGTGCGTATTGCCTGCTATTGTCATTTCAGTTAAAATAATCATTGTGGTAGCAAACGAAAACCTCGGCATAAGCGGAGAATGTGATTTTTTATTAGAAGCCTGCGATCGAGTAGCCGCTGTTTTAATATAATTCAGAATAAATGACCACAATGAAAGGAAAATATTGCTACTAAAATGAATTGTGTCATTCGAGAAACGTTTATTAACTTAGAAGGTAATATTCTTTACTTAAATTTGGTATTCTAATTTTAGAATATTAATTTTCTGTACCGCCTGGCTGCTATCTCATCATCTCCTGAGCAGGATTTTAGACATATCGTTAATATATCTTTCAATCTTTTAGGAAGTAACAAACTTTTGACAATGAATCTATCAATATAGATTCGTATAATAGGGTTTCAGTAAAAGCATTGGATACGAGAGGGCAATGAGGACCCCATGTATGCATTCTATACGTGGTTTCAATATATTTTCCGCATGTAAAGTATAATATGCACAAAAGTAATTTCTTATAATTTATGGAATATCATCCACCGGAAAATGGTATAGTGAAGACAAGACCGGCACCTGACGGCAATCACATTGTGGCAAGGTTTAAATTTATAATTAATTTACAATTTCTTCTACATAGTAGATTCAAAATTATCAACTGAATCGCTAACCTTATATTAACAGTAGATTAAATTTCTAAGTGAGGTCTTTTATCTGTGATAAAAACTAACGTTCCACTAGAAATCTCATCATTATTTTATTAACGGTTTCAAGGTATTACCGCAGTGTATACGATGAAATTAATCCAGCCGTCTATGAGCTCGTTGACAAATGCTTGTAATTTCGGAGAACGGATAAACATATTTGGCCCTGCTGTTGCTGTATGAGAGCAGAATGTCTTTGGGAAAATGTTCGTGATCAGATTAGAATATACTCTTGTATTTTTCAGTATTACCAACTGCCTTACTTAAGTTTGATTCTAAAACATAATAGATCTCGAGCATTGATTTATAGTTAGTGTAAATTATTCGTTCATATACGGACTATCAAGATAACTCCCGTTTTCATCAACGATAACTTCAGCATGGCACATGGGGATACTTAAGTCTCGCATTATGGATGTTCTCCAGTAAATAAGCAGAAAATCGAGGTTTAACTTTTCTATATGCTTTACTTTAGGAAGAATTGTTACAACAGTACTGACCTAATCAACATCATTATCTAAGCCTAAGGGACATTCGTTAAAGCTCCTTCAAGGTGCAGAATAATATACTGCGGTAATCTTTTTTATTACTTCTGAAAGTAAAAACCTCAACGTGTACATCGATGCCACATTGTGGTTGCTTATGGAATATTCTCAGGTACTCTGCTCTCACTGTATATAATTACTTTTCGCGTTAAATATAATATTATAGATCATAATGAAAATCCGCCGCAAATTTACTGTTATACGTATTATGCAGATTATGTCATACAGATTGTAATCCGGGATGCAATAACATACAACTAGAGAGAGGAATTAATACCACATGAGATGAATAACGGTTAGTCCTTATATTGAGATTTATATCTTTAGGTTCTACTCATTTAACTTTGGTTTCTACTTTTATGTCTTATTTTGGGAAATTTGTAAAACAACTACTTTATCGTTCATAATCTATGTTTGTACATTTTTCTGATGGATTGGCTGAATGGATTAAGTCTTTCTAAGGAATTATATTTCGATTGTCTCTAACGGATAAATTAGTTGAGTATAAATTAGATTTAATCTGATCTCTCAATTGTTGACCCAAAATCCCGTTAATAAATTGCTCCGGAAAATTCACGGATAACATGATATACTATTAGAGAATTTAAATGTTGGAAGGCCTTTAAAATATTTTTTGACAGCGCAGTGTTTCTGTGGATTTTTATAAATTATTAATTTAACTGTGGAAAATTTACCTGTGGAAGCAAGAATTTATAATTTCAGCGAAACTGAGTTGATAGATTACTTATTTTCGTAGAAAACTTTAATCGTCCAATTGAAGTATAAATATGTACTCTTTTTATGACGGAGTGCCTCTATTATTAGTTTCCATTCTCTTTTGATAACGTACTTCAGGCTCCGAACATTTCTGGGATCGTAACATTGTATGGGTCGCGTAAACGTCCGAATCTCGTTGGATTACAGTTTTCATTTACTTTTCTCATTTATTTTCTCTTTGCAGAAATTTAGATAACTACAAAAAATGTTTTTCGATTCCATTATCATCAAAACTTCCCGATTTACTACAATATAAATTTCAAAGAATAATTTTGGAATTCATCTTGCTTCAATTAGTAGGCAATCAGACGGTAAAGTAATTCAAGTAAACGTCGTAGTGGGCAGGAATGTTTAATGCAATAATGTAAACTTACCAAATCTTTGAGAACTTTAGTGATGTAACTGTAATACCTGTTTGCATTACAAGCTGAGGGCCAAAGAACGAAAATAATTTTATCTTATCAGGAAATAAGTTGAGAAATCGAGCAAAATATGTTCTAGAGTTTGTGGAATTATTAGTTTTATAAATGAGTTTAACCTTATTCTTCTTTCGCACTCTCTAATTCCATTTAAATAATATTCAACTAACTAGGTCTAACATCAACATTAATTACTCAATATCTTATTCTGAGACCACAAAAACTTCTAGTTGAGAAAAATATTCCTTCATCTTATATTCTAAACAAATTCTTAAGAATTCTTTTCCAAAATAGACCATGGTACGTAAATGAAAATACTATCATTGACGAGTGTAAAGCAACGAAAAGTAGATAAATAAGCGTCCTGTACGTCCTATTACATCAAATAATGATATAAATAAGGCGTTTCAGTCCGAGACATACCAAAATGATTCAGCAATCCAGGTAACAGCTTCAGGGAGGCTTTTTCAAACCTTATTTTCCTCGTATTTAGAAGTCGCAGCTGTCTCGCACTGTGTGAGACGAAAAGACCAAATGTTGACAAAAGGTCTTCAAATCACGTCAGCTAACATCAGAGAAGGAGAGGCTTTCAGGTAGCTTGCGTAAGAAAGGCGAAAAGATGATTTACACGAATAATTACTCTTCAACACGCATATACCTTCTTTATACCGAAGGTATGAAACACTTAGAAAGTTAAACACCGATATGCTTGTCAATTTTTCTTACTTTTACATAAACTGCGCGAGTTTCCGCTCACAGGTGAACATCGCTATCATCAGCATCTCGATCGAGGCAAAAAGTCTCTCACCCATCGATCATTTTAACTTCCCCACAAGTATTCAAACCTCCTATTAATCGCCCGAGCTTCGAATTTCGTCCCGTGCATACGGTCGTATCGAACCCGAGACCCCGAGGCAGAGATTCATTTTTTCCGCCGCACGGACAGGTGGTTGATGGGCGCGGCATGGGCGGAGTCGAGAGCGCGGGGGGCGGTCCTTTGACAAGGCGCCGAGGGCTGCGAAGCGATAGATAAGCTCCAAAGGGGGCGGTGCCTCTCATCTCGCATTGGTCCACCGCCTGAGTCACGAGTTGTTAGTAGGCGGAGGATGCGTCGTGGCTCCTCCTCTTCTGCTTGGAGGGGAGCAGTGGTACGGAGGGGAGGCCGGAGTGGGGGCCCCCGTTCGGCTGAGTTCGGGCCTCTGTCGCCAGGGTGTACCCTCCGGCCGGCCTCTCAGTCAGTCGTAGGCCGACGGTCGAGTGGAAGATAGGGTGGGAGAGAGACTGGCGATACGGAGACGCTAACGAAGGACCACGAGGAGGGTGAGGTTCGAGGAAAGTGCCAGTGGAAAACAGTCTTCTCGCGACGCCCTCGACAATAGGCCATGGTGCAGTGTTTTTCGCCGAAGGAAATCTTTTTCGCGCTCTAGTTTCGGAAACAGTGGTCACCACGGACTTAATCGCTTCTCATCTGGGACGAAATCGTGTGTGGACGAAGTCGTTGGAGACTTTCCGCTCTTCTGGACGATGGCTGATGAGGGTCGTCTAGGAATTAGTTCGCGGGAGTGAAGTTCAGTGGTAGATCCATCCCTTTTCACCCCCTCTGTTCGATCCCTCGCATCGTCCACCCCACCCCCGCTTCCTTCTCCTCCTCTCAACCCCCACTCTCCTCCCCCGCACCCTCTGCGAGCTGTTCTACGTTGTTGATAACGCATAGAGTACGTCGGAGGAGCAATGCGATGGACCCGACCGGAGGCTCCGTTCACGTGAGCTGAGCGGTTTTGATAAGGCGGAGCTGCTTGTTGTTGTCGAAGGCGGGGAAGCGAAGAGTGGAGTAGAGCGGCGATCGAGGCCGGTGCGGCCGAGGAGCGCTAAGCCGTCTTCCCCGTGTTGGAAAGAAGCGAGGTGTCCCGCTCATATGGCAAGTGGGGCGTTGGAGCCGCGTAGTGGCGGCGAGAGATAGAGCTTCCCGTTGAAATAGTGCATTGGGATCCAGAGGATCGAACAAATAGAAAGACTGTGCGGAGGGGACGGACTCATGGTCTCGTCGTGACTCGTGTGAATTCTGAAAAAGTGAGGACTGTTGGCTCGTATGCGAGCTAGAAAAACGGAAAAGGTTCGAACTTTTCTGCAGTAGAGACTAGAGTGGTTGTTTTTTATTAACGACGTGAGTTGTGGACTCGAGTGTTTCATCCATGATGTCCGCATATACCCAGTTTGGCTACTCGTATCCGACAGCTTCACAGGTGAGTCGATGTTTTCATGCTATTTCCCGTTACGTGTTTTTAAGTCCTCCGCGTTCGTTTGGGAGGCGCGGAAGATTCGTTGACGGGGTGCGGGAAGCGTGGTTTCGCTGTCGTTCGTTTTGCGGTTCGATCACATAACAGGTGTCAGGTGCAGGACAAGTGCTCATGTAGTCGTGGGTATCCGATGCATGATTGGTCCGCGGGAATGCGACCGTATCTAGCTTATGCCTTGGAATGGCTGCGGAAACCAGCACAATTCATGCTTAGTTGAGGACGAGATATTTTGCAGAATACGGAACTTCGAAAGCAGGAATTGAGATGGATTTATCAAGTGCATCGAAAATTTTTTGATAATGTTAGTGTCGGTTGTTTTAGTGCTTGGATTGGTTTTATTCATATAAGAGGTTATTTTCTCAAATTATAATTTTCTTCCGAAAATAGTTTACGCTGAGGCTGAGAAAGAATCAGCCTGAGAGAACTTAAGTAGAAAATAGCAAATGTATAACACGCGCAATCTTCCAGGTCTAAGCGTCATTTTCCCGATACTTCTCACGAGTTTATCAAGATGGTATAATTTAGATAAATGCGCTGTGTCTCTGTAGTCATTTAATAAGCTTAGCCTGTGACACCGTGATGTTTGATTATGAAATTTCAGTATCATCTAGTAATGTTTTAAAATTTTCAAAAAAGAAGCTTTTGACCAAGCCTTCGAGGGTTTTTACGTTTTCACAATCGCGGAGGATACCATGGTACGGCGGAGATTCGTGTTTGATGAACATTGGAGAGCGTGAGGTAAAAAAGATAATTTCACGAAGTTGTCGAAGAATTCGCGTGAAAACTCTTCGCTTCTCTCAATTACGTAGATTTGGATCGAATTTCACGTCCTCTCCCCGCGATCTCTCAATTACGCCCTTTTGATGATCACGACCTCGCGTATGAATGTCACGCGAAACAAATCCCCGCATATTTTTCTCGGGAAGCGAAAGAGCGAATTACGAGCGATGGGCCGCACGAATCCGAGTCATAAAGAAGACGAAATGAGAGGAGATTGCGATCTCCCAGAAGTCATCCGACGAATTGGTTTATTTACTCCGGGACGCAAGCGCGTGGGTCCGTGGAATTCTAATTGGCGATTAAGTGAAATAAAAAGACATTTGGGAGTTCTCGTCGCGCCCGCAAGCGGGAGAATCTCGCTCCGACGCCGGGTTCTCAGTTGCGGAGGTGCGGGACGGATAGCGGCGAAAGCAGCGGCGATCGAGTGGGCGACCAACGCATGGTGGACGATGTCCATCTTCCGCTGCCCTTTTCCCCAGAACAGAATCGCTTGATACATTTATCGTATTAATCGAAGTAATATCCTCGCAAATCATCATAACGAATGGATTCTGCAGCAATATTTAGATTTGGTCGTATTACGGAATTGGAACTGACTTGGAATTGTGGAGGTATTCGCAATGACTCCTCCATTAGTCTCCAGCAATCTGGAGTGATGCGGTGCAACAGTTCACCCGACGACTGCAATGATATCATTTCTTAAGCATGTTGTCTTCGCCTTAAACTTCCGAGAATAGCAATTTTAAGTTCATGCAAGAGCTCGCTGTCGCCGTAAATTATTGCCGAGGTCGAGAATTTATAACCCATATTATCATTCTATTGTTGCTCATAAGATTTGATCGTAAGCCAAGTTTATGTCGATGATGTAGTAATTTCAGATATTGATCGATCTTACTCGATGACAAAAACAGTAGTTATACCGTGCAAAATGCGCAGATCATTTCCATGAAACATTCGGTTGATCATTATCGTAATGTTAAGTTTTCAACACTAAATTACAAACTGAATTGATTAAGCCATCGAGATGATGTACTGAATGAAACATTCGCCAAATCCTTTCAACACTCCGTTTATAGCATAAATCATCTTCGCCTTCGAAATTACATAGTAACCCTCGAATAATACAGGAAGATTTACCTGCTTATCGAGTCTCTTTTAACGCTGTTTATTCAGTTTTAAATGTCAAAGAGCTTTCAAGGAGTATGGCATCACCGTATTTAACCCCTTCGTTCCAATTATGAATCGCCGGAGGAAGTGAGAGATGCCTTTTGATTCGTCTGATCGAATCTCTTGCGCCCTCTGTCAAGGGAATAAAAGAGTTGGATGGATGCGAGACGGTGATGAAAGGGATAAGGAGACAAAGGATGGAAAAGGGGAGAAATATATGAGAGGGATGGAAATAAAAATCAGTGCCGAAAGAGAAGGAGGAGATTCCGAAAGAAACGAGACTAAAAGGGGATATAAAAGAGGCGGAAAGAAGGGCAGAGAGCAAATAAATTAGCAGGAAATTGGGACCGGAACGGTTATTGGCACTTATAGTCTCATCACGTCTTCTTTCTCTCTAGGAATAGGGAGGGATGAGAAACGAAGGACCCTTTTCTTCCCCTTATTCCTTACCCTATCTCTTCAACCCCCACCACCTTTTATCTTCCTCCGGCGCTCCTTAGCAAGGCGTGAAGTGTGGCAGATGAGTCCACTTATCCACAACCCTCGGACCCCCACTCCACCCCTCTTCCCAGAGGAAAAACTTCATCTCCCACTTTTTCCCAATGAAGACCCCTGCGCCCCCAAACCCCGGCGCTACCCCATCCCTGACAACCCTTACTTTTCGTCCTGTGCCCTTCCCTAAGATTCTTCGTCCCTGGCGTATACCCCCTTGTGCCCACCTTTTTCAAATACCTCTCCTCCCTTAACCTTTCCCTCGTGCTATGCATCTCGAGAAAAAATATTCCCTCTCTACCCTCCGGTTCTTTCTTCCCTCTCCTCATCGTCCTGCGAAGATTTTTTTCGGTGGAAGAGAAAAGACCGGAGCAAACAAAGGGGTCCATTACAAGGAGGGGTCAAATATTTACCGAACTTTTACTGAGCGGATCAATGGGCCTTTAATATATGAGAGAGATCTCTTTCGCTCCTTATTTCTCTCTCTCTTCGCCGAGCTTCGAATGCTATGATGACTGGGTCGAGTACTTTGAAGGGGTCTATCCAATCCCCCTCATCCCAAGAGAAGTTTATGCTCGATTTTTAAAGGGTTTATCGGAGGAGAAGATTTGTTCCTGGGAGATTTTTCGGAGGTTTCATACTGGCGGAATCTTTCTGTTCTTCGGGGGAAAGAGAGAGCGGTAGAATTTGATACTTTAGGAAAACTCATGGGTCGTTTGTTTTGTCTTTCGAAACCTATTTCTGTTTTATGTAAATAGGGGCGATTTACTTTTTTAGGTATGCTTTTGCTTTCCAAGGGCGGCTAAGTCTCGAGCCGCATGTTTAGCCATGCTCGGAAGATTAACCGATTCATTGGCATGTTACAATCTAAAAGTTCAGATGTGTTTCCATAAAAAATTTAGAGGTGTACAGCTTTCCTACAAAATGAGGATTTCTTAATATCGAGGGGTATTATATTACTTATTTTGCGTACTTTTATACTGAAAAGCATAAAATTACGCAAAATAAGTTTGCATACAGAAGGCTCTAGTGTGTATTGTAAGGGAAACAATGCAACTTATCAAACACGCTGTTTTTACATCAGAATCCCACTGTGAATTTTTGGAGTACATTGCCGTAAATTATTTCTATTCCATACCGTTTCTTTTCCTTGATCCTTGAATTGAATCATTGAAGCTGCTTCGAGAAACAGCTATAAGCAAAGAGGTTATACGAAATAGTAGTACTTTAACCAAACAGGATTGCTGTTTTAGAAAATTTATAAAATCTCCCGTATAATTATTTATTTTAAATTCATTCATTCAACTTATTCTCAGTTTTGTCAATCAATTTTATGAGACATAAGTTATTTCCGTTATATGTGTTAGTAACATGAAAATGAAAAATACTCAGAGATATTAAAATTTACTAATCAGATCCAACATAATTAATAGCATTTTAAAAATGAATTTATTCAAAGGAAAATTATGCTTAACTTACGTCTTAAATCGCGTATGTATTATGGATGTTTATTGGATAACTTATTTTTGGTTTTAAAGTCTGAGTCATCTCCTGTTCACTGAAATTAGGGAGAATATAGTTCAATTTCTATTTCTCTTGTGGAACAGATTCTGCACATTTAATTTCACAGCACAGTAAAATGTTTATTTCTATTCCGGTTAAATTTCCGAATAGAAATTTCGCTTAAATATTTGCAATGAATGATCACGTCAACATGGATTGGAGTTTTATCGCAGAATAACAAAGCGAATTATTTATTTTGCGCGATATTCATACTACTAATTTATTTATGACAGCGAAGAATGGTAACTGTGGGTACCTTGAATCGAATAACTGATATGGATTCGAGATAAAATAGACAAATATGGACGCCAAACCAATGAAGACGCTTGCGTAACTTCTATCCGACGATCAGTCTTTTTTACGTGGAAGATTCCGAAGGACGGCCGCGCTCTATATCATATTGTGGATAAATCTATAATCCGACATCAATCGTTTTCCTTAATGGTCTATGACACATTCTTATCCTGTTTAAGAAAAATCCTCATGGGGTTATTTCTATCACACTGAACAGCTGTTTTGCACCAATAGGAGGGAATATACGTAAAACGTTTTCAATTCCCATCAAAGGATGACTGTTGCGCGAAGAATTTATTACATGGTAAAATGTATCTGACGAATTATTTAATTTTTAGCGAGGCATTTGTTTATATTTATTATATAGTGGCAAGATAGCTTATCAAAAATATTCTTTTCCAATAATCAACTACTTCACTAATTTTCTTAAGAAACATAGAAAATGTGGAAATAGAACATCTCAATAAACCTGATGAGGCGTGGAAAACTAATTAAATTAATTAGAAAACTAGTCTTTTACGGAGGGTAATTGTGGAAACAATTATAAATGTCGAGAATGGCAGATTATTTTCATCTTTAGCTATAAATTCCCTTATAAATATCACTGTCCGCAACATAATTAATTTTCGCATAATGGTCTTCTCGTCTTTTCATTGGGTATTGGATTGCATTTTATGTGCCCATGAACGCAGTGCAATCATTATATCGACGCAGTTATCTCATGTAACGTATTTCTGTTGCGAATGAACTCGATTCATCGACATTCGGTTACTTTCTTACCGTATATCATTCCTGAACTGTATCTAGATAATTTAATTCAAATAATTTTATTTTGGAGTTGGACCACTGCTGATACATTTATAATTTAAGTCTTATGTTATTATCACTTTTTCTTCTCCGTCAGCTGTTGGTCGGGCAAGCATCAGCCGTTGGACCAGGTCCTGGGCCCATCCCGGGATCTGTGGCGCCAGGAGGACCAGGAGGTGTAGCGTCTTCTGGAGCCAGCCCGGTCGGCACTCCAGTGTCCGTAGCGGCGGCTGCGGCAGCCGCAGCAGCGGCCGTGGCGGCAGCAACGCCGTCTTCAACGTCATCCTCGTCTTCGTCCTCCTCATCGTCCTCGTCGTCCTCGTGCTGCGAGAACGGCAGGCCCATAATGACGGATCCAGTGACCGGACAGACCGTTTGTTCTTGCCAATACGACTCGGCGAGGCTGGCAGCACTTTCCTCCGCTTACCCACGGCTCTCGGTGGCGTCTTCGGGAGGTGGCGGAGGCCCGGCCGCCGCGGTCTACGGAACACCCTACCCGTCCACCGATCAGAACCCCTACCCGAGCATCGGGGTCGACACTTCCGCCTTCTACTCGCCGCTGGTGAGTACAAGCTTAATTGTTTTCTTTCTTAATTGGTATTTTGTTAGAAAAGAAGGGAAGTTGTCTAGGATATCTTGAATGGTGGCGTGAGATCCTTAAGTATAATTGCCCATTCTCCGTGCGTATCCGTCAGTTTCCGGATTAGGGTTGTTTCGATATTTTGCAGCGGTATTTGTTTTGGAAGATTTAGGACGAGAGGACTTGATAATAGATTCTGTCAAATGTGAAAATGAAGTTAGCTCACCGTTTTTTGCAAGTTTGGAATTTTCTTATGTCTATCAGTGTCAGCTATCCTGATATTCAGTATTTCGGTGGAGAAGTTAGGCTTGTACTAATTAGATCCAAGATATTAGAATTATAGCCAAATGAAATGTTACGCGGTTGTTTCAGTATTGAACTTTCCGAATACTTAACTTCCGCTATAACGAGATTTGGCATGAAAAGAATTTGTTAGTAAATAATTCTAAGTTTATTTATATCCTGAACATATATAGTTTGGTACATAAAATTTGATTCAGGAAGTTTTTTCAAATCTCAATTATTTACCTTAGAAATTTTAATGCTCATTGTGGATGAAGCTATATACAGTAGTTTTTCATTCATTCATTATAAGAAAGCAAAACTTAAGGTGAAATTTTCTTTTGTAAACTTAGCGACGTTGTTGACCACTCAGAAAACACTAAAGTATTAATAGATTGAAGATGACTACAGTGATTATATCAGAATTTTACCGTGAATAGGGAATTGTAAATTACAAAAATGGACAAAATATAACTAAACAAGCTAGCAGTGTAAACGCACTCGAAGTAAACTCTTTCGAGACTGTTTGGAAACTCAAATTGCTATGAAAGAATTACCTAAAATTCTGCATCGAAGATCACTATCATTTAATGTCTATTGAATTTTAACGCAATAATGAAAATATCTTTTAAATGTATTTTTGTGATTTTTGTATGTTCAACATGGTATTCATTAACTCTTGATCCCTCGCTTTCATTCTATCTAAAATATATTGAAATACTTACGAGACTTACTCAATTCTCACAGAAATTACAAGAGACTTTTTAAACCACAGTTGTAAGGAATTTCGCTGCCTCTTATAAATCTAATAGACGAAATTACGCTCAAAATTAAGGTATTACCACATTGTTAAGGCAATAAAATCGGAGCTTTGAAAGAAGGAGACAAATAGAAGAGTATTGTAGCGATTAAAATCCGAAATGTGATGTAATTACTAACTGTACCTTGATCCGCCATTTCATCCATTTGAAAGCTACGAGACTTTTGCGGTTCGTTTAGCCGTGGACTAAGTTGACATAAAGGAGACTTCGGTTTCTCCATCTGCCATTGGATGCGAACGAGATCGCATTTCTTTCATGCGCTGTTGCTTCTTAACGAAGCGATTTATAAGCTAACTTCTCCATTGTTCCCTCCAACTATGCCAACCTCGATCCGGAGAGAGATTCAGTATTTTTTCTCCTGTAAAATCCCATTTGCTTTTCATTTATAAGCAGTTTGATCGGAATAACACGAAATACAATGGGCTGGGATCTAGAATCGAATCGCTCTCGGGATTCTTTTATCGCTTTGCTTATTTCACTTCGATGAATAAACGTACAACCGAGCTCCGCCGCAATTCAGCGTGTGTATTGACGTCAAAATCACTTCACAGTGTTTGTCATCCATCATCTCCATAACGCATCTAGATGTCATTTAGGATTTGAAGCATGAGCGAATGCATGATGTCAGTTGGTCTTTCTACCACTCGGATTTAATTGGAAGGAGGAGATGCGCCCTGAAGCGTCCATTGTCCCGTGTGGGACCCAAATGCTTGTCACGACCATCGAAAAATGATACTCGCGTGCTTCGTTGTGTTTCCTCGCTCTGATCACTAATCTCGCTAGGATACGTTTTAAATTCGAACTCCCTATCAAATGTTACATTTGTGAAAAAGATTTGCTGAGGTGAGAAGATAAATGTTACATGTGTTGGAGTCTGGATAAAAGTAGGATCATTTCGGGAAAAACTCATCATCAGCAGAGGAATACACGGAACGAAGGCCTTGGAGGTGGTCTTTCTTTATATCTTAGGGATTCCAGAACAATATAAGTTCGCAATTGCTCTTCGAGTTTTCTTATTACTGCCCTTGAAGATTTCCCTTCATTTACGGAAAGTTTGCCCATTTAGGCGTAAATCTTGTCATTCGGTACTGCGCCACAGGAACTTCTCAAATACTTTCCAAGGTTTGATTTATAATGAGTAAAATTTTTCATCATTAAGTTTCCGTAATCCAAATTCAGAATCATGTCTTCATGGTAAAGTGACGTTTGAAACTGACAGAATTTCATTATTATTATAAAAAGAAACGTACACGATGACCAAATCATTTAAATATATTTTTAAAGGACAAGAAGATTGCATTCAGTCTTTTTTTCGGTTCTTCAGATGTTTTTAAAAGCGTTTCGTTTCAGTCATCTGTTAGGACTGCGCTGATTAAACTTGGTAGCGTGCGTTGGAAACCGATGTATTCCACAGAATGTTATTTCGCGTGCCGTGTTTCAACGGGAGTTAAAATAATCGAAGAGTCTTTCCTTAACGCGGCATTTTTCAGAAACGCCCATCCTTCAAACTGTGGAAAGCAGATACCTAAATAAACTAGACGGAAGAGAAAGAAGGTCCGGTAGCTTATTTGCGGGGTGTTGATCACGGGGATGTGTGGGTGTGTTAGCATACTTGTGCGTGTGAGACAGGGAGATAGAGGGACACCGTCCTCAATTACGCGAAAAATAAACCGAGAAAGAGAGTGCGGGGGTGGGGGGAATTTTAATACGACGCAAGTATAAAAGCGGCCCCCTAATTACATCCAAACAATAGGCCTCGGGCAGCAATTGAGATCCGATCGAGGATAGATTAAGTTCAACAAGATGCAAATAAACCTTTACGAAGTCTCTGATAGCGATAATTAGTAATTACTGGTATAATGGCCGGAGCGTGAGAGGCGATGGCGGTGGGTCGGGGAGAGAGAGCTTCGAAAGAGGCTTCCGAAGGATGGGCTGTAATGAAAGACGATCGAATGATCTCCGTGATTTAGGGTTGCCATCACTCTGCCGCTTTTTCAATCGCTTTAATCTATAATGAGAGAGATGAGAGTGCCTCAAAGAGAAAATGCATTGCCTACTTTCTGAGCAACTATTTGCTCTTGCTTAAGCGGTGGAATTTGCAAAACTTAAAATCGTCCTTCGACGGTTCAGCTGCTAAATTTGGAAAATCATGCGAATCTTGGATTTAATTTTGAGTCAAATTCGTGATGTTGGATTTTCTGTTTGCATCCCGAGACCTCGTCATTTGCCGTCATCTGATGTGAAATTCGGAGCGCGTGTATTACGGAACGACCGTGCATTTAAATATAAGAACATATGTTGTATCTTTTTATCATTTAGTTATTGGTTTCCGAAAATTATCTGCTACGTATTATCAAGTTGGCCAGAAAATTCCTAATGTGTTAGTTTTTTAAATAACATGCTTTACTTTATTAAGGAAGCTGAATTAGTACTGTTGGATAAATATTTAAAATATCATTCCTTAAGAAATAATTACTTTTTCAAACATTCCATAACTTTAAAAACTTCTTAAGTTCTGGATGCGGTATTTTTCAGCGAGACAGTCATACCATAAATGTAATTCCACTGATTTAAGATATTGCTCCATCGGATAAACAGAAATGTTAACGCAAAACTGCTTTCTTGATTAATTTCCGAAATAAATACATGCCAGCAGTATACCTGTTTGTCAGAAGCAAACCAGCGTAAAATATGATAAATGAAATAATTAGAGAACTCTAAAATTGACGATTAATGCATCACCGTGAATTGATAATCGTTACTGATTTCTTTTCGTCTAAAATTAGAGAAAGAACGACAACATGATCTGCAAACTATACAAGCTAACCATAATATTAGTTCCATATAAAAGGCTAATCTGAAGAGTACTAAGGAAGTGCAACCGTCGAAACTTTGCCAAATATTTTAATTGCGAATGGATTTGGTTTTCTTCCATCTGATTCTGAACTACGCTGGAAAGCTGGATTCTTACACTTCCACCTCTCATCTACTATATATTGGTCTTAGTTAGCATAGAAAATTTGATACGGTGATATTCAAATTTGAATCTCCATTTAGTAAATGAGGATGAAAAATCGCCATAGATACGGCAGCGGGTCTCATTTGTGGTAGGAGTCCGTTTTGTCTCTTTTCATCGACCCACGCGGTGATAAAACGAGAGCCCGAGTGGGAGGTTTTTCACTGAGACTCGTATTGAGCCTATCCACGGCCTTAACTCCGCATTTTCGACAAATTGCCCGCAGTTGCTTCGAATGCCATTTAGTTCCTTCGGGGGCGTTTTGTCCGACTCAATGACGTTAGCTATGCGTACTTATCGCTTTCTTTTCCTCCCGTTTTTTATCCCCTTCCGAGGCTCTCAGGACACGAAGATTTCTCGGTAATGACTCAATCCTTTGTAGGCCCATATCGTGTCCTAATTATAGTGGAATTTGGTAGATTAGGAAGGGATCGTATTTTTTTTTCTTTGGGTCTCGAGATCTCTGGGTCAGATACTCCGTGGATCCAGATCCATTTTGTATTTATTGTTCAGTTCCACCCCCTAATTACCCATAGATATTTCAATTTATCAAGGCTCCAAATGATATCTGCATTTAACGTGCTGCATTTAATGCACTATTCTTTTCTTGAGGGAAATATGTTTTTCAGTATCGCGAAAATATTTCGGTTTCTGGTGATAGTGTTTCTTCTTATTATTTTATCTCCTTAATTATATTATTTATGGGATACTATTGATTTATATATTATTGATATCATTAGTGATATACTATCAACTGTATTTATTATACATGAGAAGGAATGGCTTATTTCGATTTTAAAAATGGTTGTTCTGTAATTTATGACATCGTAAATAATATACGCATTTTGAGAACATAGATGTAGATTTTACACTTTGTATCTGCGCTAAATACGTAACATTTCCTATTGTTGAGAAACTTTTACTTGAATTGATTCTCGATTGCTCTCATCTTACTTAAAACTAAACAAGACAAAGCTGTTCAGCTTATTGTTCTATGTAAGGTGTTACCTTGTGACCAAAGCTCAGAAGAATGAGAAGTTCTTCTAACGCAGTCTGCTTATAGCCAATTATTATTCACAGCCATGGGAGAGGCTATTTAAAATATTATTTCAACCATTGACAATAAACAAATTGAAATTCAGAAACTGACACTATCATGCGCTCAATGCGGTGTTAACCACTAAACAGTAGAAAAAAGTGCTCTGATGTATTACTACCAAACGATTTCTCGAAATAGTCGTGAATTGCTATGATTTTAAAATACTGATTTACAAAAATGGGTGTTTGGCGACATTCTAGAAATTGGTTAGAGTATGAAAAAAGTAAACAATATAAGATAACAGAAAGAAAATGTAAATCTGATTAGATCAAGCTCAATAAAAATCAAGATCAATCAAAATATTATTAAATGAAATTTTTTTTCTTGCGGATTCACTTCAAATTCCTAATTATAGCCGAGGTTTCCTTCTAAAGCTTCGTTTGGTCGTAACGATTATAAGGTTTTATAATTAGGGCAAGGGAAGATGATTCAAGCAATCTTGGGGATCACAGACATTGAAGTAATAACTCTCCTGTTTCATACAGGAGTTCTCGAATAAAGAGCAATGTTCTTCATTCTTTTCGGACCTTGTAAGGGTGTTAGGATAGTATGGAAAAGGATTCCCCGTTCACATCTTAAGACGCTAACCATAGAGAGTGGCAGAGACCGAGGACGCGGAGTAGTAGTCGCCCCTTTCCTGGTGCTTCTTTGCCCGCACTGAAGAGTCCGAATGGAAGGTAGTTCCAGAGACATTTCCTAAAGGATGAGAATTTTCCAAATCTCTAGTCTAACAGGTGTCCTCTCTTAATTGTCTATAAACAATAGCTTTCTCTGCAGATTACTTATTCAGTCTTCTATACCCTATATTTAAAGAGATCTATCAGAACGGTATATGTGGAATGATCTTCCTTGAAAGGTTGCTCGAAATATATAGTAGAACGCTTACATTCATATATATACTTTCACTAAATAGCCGTTTACGAATTTGGTGTGAATTATCTAATCGATTATGTAACATGAAGTGGGCTGTTTTGATTACAGATAATATGACGTGGTAATGTGGAACCATCGGAACTACCGCCACCATTTTAGGATCTGAAGGAATGGTTATGAGAATGAAAGATATTTAACATAAAATAGTCTATCTTTGCTGGCAGAATAAAGGTTAAAGTTTCCTACACTATCTGACCGAGAGCCACGTAGTTCCGTAGTCCAGCTCGGCATTCGGGTTATAAAAGCCTACCTACAGTCTGTTGGGAAATTGAATCTTCCAGTGTCTCCAAATCCGACGAGGAGAGCTTGTCCAATAGTTACATCACGATGTGATCTTTTGAAACTATATAAGCCCACACATGTTAAATATAAGATTAAGATTGCGCTATCTCTCGGTCGCGACTTGATTTGCCCTGGAATGACTGTTTTTACTTTGTCATTAAGTTAATAATAAGCTTTACTTGGGATGAGTATTCGTACCTCCATGTTGAGGCGAATATACTGAGTCTGTCTCTTTGTGGTTTGAAGAGGGGATTGAACCGAAGGGGCATGCGATAGAGATCTCATTCCGACGCTCGATGGGTGACTCTCTTGTTCGGAAAGATTGTTCGATTCCCTCTCGCGCAGCGGCAAATGGAGATATGCGAAGGTATCAATATTGACTATACGTTTGAGAGGGGGCGAATAGCCCTTTCTTTGCTGCCTCTCCGAGCTTTGTTTGAAAAGGTTTGATCAATATGGTATGAATCAGTGGTAGAAAAACGAACGCAATATTTTCTACCCTTTTCGGCCACCGAATAGTATATTCCGCAAAGATACAATTTCCCAATCAATCAAAACTTATGTTCATCTATACCTAATTTCTCAGTTCTTCGTTTCGATGTTTATATTTTCGTTCGCAGACATGATGAACAGTAATGTTTTAAACTTCGAACGCGCGAAAATTATATTCCTGAAGAACGTATAAAATATTGGCCTATTACGTATCATGAAGCTGTTTCCCGATGATGAATGTTGCACGAGTATAATTATACACATTGTTTTGTAATTACGATTAGTTCTTTACTGCTAATATAGAACCATCAGATCCAAAATTATTCACACTCGCGAAGATTATGGTAATAGAAAACTCAAGTTTTATCGAGTTATAAATACATATTTAGGTCAGGAACTTTATCTAAACTATTTGCATAAAAAAGCGATTTCCGCACCATAATTATAGGCAGCAATAGATAAAGATAACAAGTTTATTAAAAAGCGCTTTCAAGAGATCCAAAAATAGAATATATAATCGCTTATGAGGGCAAATTGATTCCAAAATTCGAGGGCGTCTCAAATTATAGAGGAAATGATTTCAATTATCTCATTCACGGAATTTCGAATACTTTCTTTCTTCTTATAATATATCTTGTCATGTTGATCGATAGAACCTTTATTGTAATGTTAACTGAATTGTTTCCTTGCATTCTGAATCTAGATTGAATATCGTTTAAATTGCTGTTTACATTTAACTTAAATGTAGCGTTAAAAAGTTCGAATAGTGCCACCATATTATTTTCTGAATCACATATATTCGCGGTCCAGGAAAGCACAAGCATTTCAAGATATATTTGTTTACTTTTACTGTTTACTTATTACTCAACAATTTCACGGTGCGAAATGTTCTCGGCAACGCTTTTTGTTTGTCACATATAACTAATAATTCATCCAAACTATTTTGGGCCCCCTTTCTGGTAAAGTTGCGAAATAAGATCACCAACTGAAAGTTATGAAATTCCTAGCTATAAATGTATGGTGCCTATCAATATCTATCCAGCTATATTTTTTTAAAGAAACTTTCCTGCTAGTAGAAAATTGAGTAACTCAGAGAAATCAATAAAATTCAAACATAAATCACAGTCTTATTGAGGAGGTGATTGTAAGAAATATAAACCTAATTCTTACATTAATTTACGTTTTATATTACTGAGTAGTGAAAATTGGAATTATATGAATATTTCCATCACCGGTCCAGTATAAGAAATAAATATTCGCTCAAGAAGTTTTCTTAATAAGTGCAGGAAATTGTATGAAAAACCACTGGTAGGCCTGAAAAATAAGTAGGGTAATTTAACTAATTCTTAATCGAGATGAAGCCTTTTATCCTCCTGTCTCTTCATTTGAGTCCTTCAGTATACATGTATAATCACGATAATAGTAATTTTTAAAGCACAGTGGTGGCAGAAAAATACAAAACTTCTTACCACTGGTCGTCTGCTTGACATTTACGAAGCGGAAACCCTCGTAGCTGATCCGCGCGAAACTTAGGCACCGACGCCAGAACGACCTCCACTTCTAAAATAATCTCTGCCACGAGTTGATGTTCAAAGACTAGAACCCACGTCGATGAAAATCCGTTTATTTCTCCTATTCGCACGATCCTTTAAGAAAGACGGAAATTTAGAAACCTCACCGAGAATCCAGCAGAGAACGTGCTAGTCCCATCGCATTCTCCCTCAACGTTTCATTCTGCGTTTCCTTCTGAGGGAAAACACACGTCTCAACCCAAATCTGCTCCCTCATTCAAGGCTTCCTCCCTTGAGCCCTCTCCCCCAAAACGACCTTGCTCCTCCCGCACCTTCCAAAAGAAGGGAATAAAAGTGAGGGAGAGCTGCGCCCGCGAAGAAAAGCCTACCGATGACGTGGGCGTCTCCCTTCGGTGACGACAGCTCTTTATAAATTAAGTGCGAAATGACGAAGGAAACAATAGGACAGGTTAGGGTTTCGCTCGCACGCTCCGTCCCTCGCATCCTTTGGTTCCCTTCACGCTTTTGGGCTTTACTGACGTAAAACCATCGCGTAGAGGGCAAGAAACTGAAAGAGAGAAGACCTATTGAAAGAGATACCGTAATACTTCGATTAATTCCCACGGATTACGTAATAACCGGTAGTATGACAAATTTTCAGTGGACGAGCATGACGTTACGGAAAACTGTAGCCAAAGAATAGCTTTCCACATTCTGATGCTCATAAAGCATCGAAATACTTTGTTCATGGATTATTTTTACCTAATTTTTAAATACATGAAAATTGCACAAAGACTGGAAAGATTGCCCAAATTATAACTGCAATATCAATTTGAAATCAGACTTCTGTGGAAATGGGTTTAAAGAAGCTCAAAGAATATCCAAGACTTTTCCCTTTTTTAACCTTAGTTACTTAATTTTCAATGAATTTTGCTGAGTGATTGAATGTTTCGAAAAAGGCTGCGGCTTCTCAGGTATTTCCCTACCGCATCAAACAGCATTGTCACTCTCGAGTTCCTCATTATCGTCTAGTACACAATCCTGAACGTATATTAGCTTAGGTAGTGGTGTATACCGGTAATTGAGCCTTGCGGTGGTATCATATAGAAGCGTTCTGCACGAATGTGTTTGGTTTCTTACAGGAAGTCAGTTAAGAAAACACGTTCTGGAAAAATTAACATTCGTTGCTATCATTAGTTCTAACTTTCTACATTCATGTGTACCATCGAGTCAATTCTGAGATATACAGATTTATTCATGGACTCTATTTGCGAGATTAGGCCCTTTTCTTTCACCGAACTTCGTATGTCGTTATAATATTTACAAAGATCGATCAGAAACAATAAAGGATGTATCACTGTGGGGAAGTATTATTATTTACAATCATTAGAATAATATGTTTCTTGTTGAGTACTTACCGGCGAAAAAATATTTTATTTGTACAACCTCATGTACTTTTCACTACTGACGATACCAAGCACTAAGCAGGATTTGGATGAGATTCCTAAAAGGTTATAATAATTCATAAGTTATAAACTATTACAAAAAAAGCAGTTGGATGAAGCAGAGAATTTTGAAATTAATAAAAGATGGCGATAGTATAAGTAGCATGATATTGCAATTTTAAAAATCATCCTTTGTAAATGTAATGGTCGGAATAACTCTTGATCACTTATTGATTTTATCATCGAGGATCGAATGACGACGGAAAAACGTTCCTGTAGAACCTACTTTAGACCGTATATTTTAGTACAAAATGTTCGGTACAAAGGAAGGATTACGGTAATCTTGTTTAGAAAAATCTCCGAGTAAAACAGAACTTTCGCAGTGTCTGTTTGTGTTATTTACAACTCTACAACATTTCCCTTGAGGTTCCCGGTTTTCTGCTCTTTTTCCTAGGTCCTCGGCTCGCGAGTGGAAGAGGATAATGCCATTCCATGGGGTTTCTCTCTTTCGCCTGTGTATTCTTCGTGAGGCCGAATAGGGGGAGGAATATGGGAGGAAGGCTTCAGGAGATAATTTGCGAGTTCTCCGTCACACTCATTCACCTCCGCGCTGTTCTTTTAATAGGCCTCTCTCGCCGTCGATGCAGAAAAATGTGGACGTCCACGGAGCAACTTCTTAAAAGGAATCTTCTGAAGTGATTCCTGCTACTCTTAAAATTTTTATCAGATCCTGAGCAGTTTTGTATGATTTCTAATAAATTGTTCGTTATCGACTTCCTTTTCATATTCTAAAATTCGAATCCGATGCACTTTTACCCTATCACTATGCTTTTAGATTAACTACTTCATTAAATGCCTTTATTCCTTACCCATTTTCTAATATCTTGCTTTCTATTTTTATAACTCTAATTTTTGTATTTATTACCATAAGGAACACTTGTTTTCCTAACCTTTCATCTACTATTTTGCTTTTATATTAGCAATGTACTCCTTAGGAAGTGAAATACATGGAACACGAGACTAATCTCAAGTTTGCCCAAATAAAGACGAATTAATATTATTGAAATTATGCCGATGCATCCGATTATTTTCGACGTATCCCTTGAGTTAGATGATTTGCTGTTTTCAGACTTTATGTTCTAAATTAATTTTCATCCCTCCCTCAGAACAATACCCGTCGGCACCCGCCGTAGTAGAAACATTAAGATATCGTCCGCATGGAACCCCTTAAAACTACCTAACCGTTTTTTTTTTCTTCTCCCACCCGCGCCGGCCTCTTTTCGCTCTCCGATGCTTTTTTGTCGCTCAAAGAGGCTCCCTGGGGATCCGGAACGCATTTTTTCCGCCGCCTCTCTGCCCTTGAGTTTTTTCCTTCTATCCCCTGCTGCTTTCTCATCATCATAATCGCTCGATAATCCAATAAACGCGACATGTTTAAACATGGGATGGCTTAAGTGGGCCACTTGACCCTCCTATTGTGGGTGGAGGGGTTTATTCATTCGTTCTTCTCCTTCCTTCGGAATGGCTCCTTCCGCAAAAACATGTGAGGCTGTTTGGCAAACGAAATACTGATGTCTGGACGCGTGTTAAAGGCTAAAGGCTTACTAACACTTTGAAGTAGTTCTTATCGGCGAGAAGGCGAAGAAAGTTCATCAAGAACGGTGACAGAATCAGTTGTCATGCGTCATTCTTGTTTCAAACGCGATATAGACTCTGATATCACGACAGTCAATTGAGACGGAAAACAAGGGAAAGGTCAAGTAGAAGTTATTGAATTTCGGGCGTTTCAATTAAGGCAGAAAATAGAAATAACGCGATCCGACAAAAAAGAGATTTCAATTTCCAACGTCTTGGTGATATAAAACTTTTAGTAGGGAGTACATAATATCTTTGTCCAGCATTAGGAAACAAAAGCTGGAAATAGAATTACTACATGAACCTCAGCGCATTGAATATTATTTGTTTCATCTATATCTATATTATTTCCATGATGTTAAATTCTTTTGCAAGTGAATTTTGTAATTTACTTTGTGGATTGCACCGTCATAAGAGGAATAGACTGTGGTAAGAATTGTTGCTACGACTTCAAAAAATACTATATACAAAAAATTAGATCTATCCATTATACATATTATGCATCTTAGAATCAACCTCGCCTTGAATCTAAGCTCTGATTCTATATTACATTAGGTGTATTACATTTTGTTCATAACGATAGAATAGTATAAATCACGGGTAATATAGCTTAAGACTACGGTTTTCAGGTGGAAACTTCCTTATTTTACTGGGAAATACTTTCCAGTGTTTATGGCGCTTCAGAGCTAAAAGATCGTTCAAAAGCCTACGATGAAAGCGAGCACCTCTGTATACTTAATCCCGCTACATTGGTGTCTGCGCAGTAAAACAGTCCTCAAAGCGTTAAAGGAGTTGACAATTTCTAGCATTTTAAAAGGACGATTACAACCAGTCTACACCTTCACCTACTTATGCCTTCCCTTATTCAACTCTTCCTTCGCTCTGATATTAGGTGTATTACTGGAGGCGGACAGATATGCAGGTTAATGAGGCGATCTGTAAGGAATGTTACAAAGTAACAAGATGTCGGTAGTTGCTTGCGGATCTCTTCCTATCTTTTTCGACCTCATTTGTCATTTTTATGGTAATGCGGTTCCGTTTGTCGCCCTTCACCCGATTAAGATTAACACCCTATCGTCTTCGCTCTCAAGTGGGATAAATCCCTGAAATAGTTAAATTACCAGTATATTATAGTTTCGAAGTTGTTATCTCGATAACTTATTTGCTGTCATGAAATTAAAAATATTGGATTAGAATTCTCTGAAGAGCAGCAAACACTTCTGAAAACTACACAGAATCAATAAAACATAGACATAAGTTGTTCAAATATGGAAAGCTTCGCTGTCAACTGATTTTTATAAAACCTCAGCAATTTTTTTGTGAAATACTTCGGTCTTAAATATCAACTCCTTGACCTAACTTATCTTACAAAACCTTACTCTGGAAAATACTAAATGAGTTTTCTTCAAGACCATGATTATAATAATTTCTAATTTCTCTCTATCGATGCTCTTTGAACTATGAGCTACTATATACAGAGGTTTAGTTCTTCCTACATTTCGATTAATTAAAGTGAATTGATAATAACTCCTCCATATACTTGACATGTTCTCTTCCAATAGAAGTTCATTCTATGTACGTAACGTAATATCGGGCATAAAATATTTGGTTTTAAACACTAATGAAACATGCAAAGGTTCGGGTGGCTGAATCCTAATGTCTTTAAGGATATTGAGAGTATCATTCCAGACGAGAACTTCAATCATATTTTAGAGCTCTTTCACAGAAATGTATTTTTGAACTCTGGAGTGGCATTTGCATAACAATCTTGGGTAAATCGATCGAACGTTTTTACCAAGCTACCTTTTTTGGCCGCTCAGATTCTTGTGATTATTTTGCCATTAGAGTTTTCCATCCGGTATAATAAACAGAGAAAACCTGGTGATTATGCGTTTACCAAACCTTTTACGAGTAAGAACAGAAGCTGAAATTAAGCAAATGAGACGTCCAGCTCTTTGCAAAATCGTTGTTTGCTTTCCTATTCGGCACCTGCCGTCCTTTCCCTCGCCATTATAAGCAGCAACCTATGTTTATCCGGTTGCACCTCCGCAAAATACCCATCTATCCTCTCTCAATATCTTTCCCTCACGCCTCTCGAAAGCGGTCTGCGATCTAAGAGCGGTCTTAAGCGTGCTCGCGAGGGATCGGAGCCCTATAACTTTGCCACGTATAATAACAAGGCAACTCCGGCATTCTTACCCAAGAAAGAAACAATTTTCGTTTCTTTTAACCCCCCAATTTTTTTCGTCTCATGGCCTCGTCTTTTCTCCAAGCGTTCCAAACCCCTATCCTTCCATCTGAAAAACCTCTCCAACCTCCCCGGGGCCTCTTCTTCTTAACCCCTTCCATGAATTTCCTCCCTAACTCTTGCCCTCCCTCCTCCCCCTCCCACTCCCCATTCTCACGCACGTATCTCCCCCTCCCACCTCTTTCTTCTCGCAGTCTCGCCTTGCGTGCCGTGGCCTCTGGGCGTATCGACATTTCCACGTGAGTGGCAAGAGAGAAGTATACTAAGGTAGACAAGGGAAGAGAGAGAGGAAAAAGGTGTGAGGGAAGGGGGAGGGGTTGGAGGGGAGGGGAGTGGGTGGAGTTGAGGGGAGGACATTTTTATGGTCATAAAAGTAAGGCGAATGGAGGAGGAGATACAGTTTTCGATGCGTTTCTGGTCCTTTTGTCGTCCGTCTTTACCTCGGTGCATCTCCGATGAGACATCATCGTGCTCCTGCCGATTCAGACTCGATCTTTGATGTCTTCACGTCGCTCGAATCGTGTTTCCGGGTGTTTGGGCGAGGATCGAACCCGCGACCTCGTTTGCCGCGAGCTGTTGCAAGTAGAGGTCTGGGCAGAGGGATTTTTCTCGATCGAGGATACTTTCATTTTTGTGTCATATTTTCAGAGCTTTCGTGGATAGGGCTGGGTTAATTTTTATCTCTTTCGAAGTAAAAGGAAAAGGCGATGAAAGTTTTCGTAAATATCGGTCGCTCGCCAGTTTAATGATCTGATAATTTTTGAACCTGTTCTAAGAGGGAAAAGCGTGAAATAGCCAAATGAGAGGGGATAGAGAGACATGGGCCAAACTAGTTTGCTGGCAATATGGCCTAGGAAAGCTGGATATGACGGTAACAGGAGACCTGTGATGGCAAAAGACGTAGAGGGAAGAGAGGCTTCGCATGTGAGGTTATCTAGGAGAATAGGCAACATAGGATTCTAAAGGAGGAGGAATTATAGATGCTGGAGATGATCGCGTAGTTTAACAATTTTAGATTAATTCGTTACTTTCGCCTATTAACTTAAGCATACAAGTAGTTCATACCTCAGCGGATCAGAATATATCAAAGGCATTAATTTCAGTGTTATGGGATATCGCAACCATACCGCCTCATTCCGATTTTTCTTCACTATGATGACATTCTCTCATTTATAAGGAAGATATCTCTGGTACCGCAATCTCTGACAAGGAATTTAATCCCACTCTCTACTGTTTTGGAAGCCCTGCTTTTTTTCACTTTACCACTCATCCTAGTTTGATTTTCGCTGTGTTTCATTGCGTTTGTCATCTCGCTGGAATGCTTAATCTCTCTTTTATTATTCCAATGCTGTCTTTCTTTCATTAAATATATGTAGCAAGCTAAGAAGCTAGGTTCAGCCAACAGGAAGACCCTCTTACGTCTTAAAAAGAAATGAATAAAAATAACATTATTTTCCCACTCTTGGTGTTAAGCATACAAAAATAACATCAAGCAAAACAACGAGAAACAGGAAGTCGCTAGTCCAAAATCGAATCAAATTAATTAATCAAAGTCTTCGCTGAAAAATGATACACTCGAGTCGCTTTGAGTCACTCGCACTAATGTAAATGGGGACTGGTATGAAATCGTAAAGACTTAAGGAGAAGATAACGAGCATATTGGAGGGAGTTTTTCCCGCGAGGAGGGTATGCATGCGAAGGAGAGAAGAGATGGACAGAGAGATAACGGGATGATGTGAATGGAAAGGGATGAAGAAGGGGAGGAAATGTCGAGTAGAGGGCGGCTGGAGGCGAGGAGTTGAGGTGAGAAAAAATGGAACTACTCTAGAGAGAGAGGAAGAGAAGGGTAGGGCAGTCTTGGGATTTTTGCGTGGGAAGCATAGTGGGCGAGGTTTTTTTTGAGATGGGATGGAAGGTGTGAAACGGAAGAGATAAAGGAATGGGCAGCGGAGAAGAGTGCGAAAGGAGATGGAGATACGAGGACCCTTGAATGGAGAGAGTTAAACCATTTAGAAAATTCACCGTCAATATTCTGTTAAACGACTAGTTAAAGAAATTCCGTAATTTGTTCTGGTGGAGTTAAGGTGTGATGATTCTTTTTGTGAGCAATTTGGACGTCAATAAAATTCCCACCATGGGGTATCCAAGCTCATTTGTTCGATTAATTATTTAGGCTCGGGGCGAAACTTTTTATTTTACGGCCGTGAATATTAAATAGCGAAACTCCATTCGTCATGTAATACATCTCTCATTGCATTGCTAGAATTCTTCCAATTCTTTGAATTTTTTGTTACGATTGAGAATTCAATTAAAGCGAACGGATTCTTATCGAATTTCGCATTTCTTACTTTGCTCATTTTCTACAGATCGTGAACCTTGGCCCGAAAGATATGTCACCTTTCCTTTCCGTCCGAATAAAATATCTTAAGTATATATTTTTCAAATCCTTGAAACGGGAGGTCGATCTCATGCATACTTGCTTCAAGATTGGTTGGCCGCCTTGAGATTTTTATGTTTGCGTAAATTCTAAAACTCAGCAAGTAATACTTCATTAACCGTGATTTCTGGAGCATACATATTCCCGTAAATGGAAGTGCCGGGGGTAAACTTTCCTAACGTGCACTTGAGAAAATGATGAAAAATTAGGTTCAGGGAAAGATGCGGGGACGGGACTCGATTGAAATCGTTGCACCAGGTAATAAAATAAGGGCGGAATGGGGTTGAAAAGGTAGCGTGGGATTAAAAGATTTATTTGGAGGTAGAGGAAAAGGGATATGAGGTAAAGAGGGGCAGACGGGTCTGGGTTTAAGATCCGGATTGGCGGTGACGGAAGGGGTGGGCGGGTGATTCAGATGTGGATCGAATTCTGGTATTGGGGCGAAGAAAATTTATTGCCCGGTTCGCCAGAGCGCGATCGCGAAATGCAAAGAGAAAGAAAGAAATGAGAAAACCCCGCGTTATTGAGAATGATAAAGAAGTTGAGGAAGAACGATCGCGATGGAAGACGTTTTAAAGGTGTCTGCTTAAGCGGTAATTATTTGTCAGTCCCCATTTGAATGACTTATCTAGCACCTTTTCCCTAAGCATAACTATTGCTCAAATGGAAAAGGACTCTCTTTCCCGAAAATACAGTAGAAGCGAACATAACTGCAAAGCGCCGCAAACCTACTCCCGTTATTCAATTAATGCAATGGACCGTTTTATCTCGGGCGGAAAGCACCTGGAAATCTGTAGGGGACGTATCGAGATAATGATGCATAATAAACGTTTCCTTTTCGAGTCGACCTTCTCGAAATGTATTAGGAAAATTCCCACAACCTTTCTCCCTCTTTCTCGAATCCGCGGTCGCCGTAGATCTGCGTTGGGAAACAGCGTTGCCCACCGATACATGTCAACTCAACTTTTTGAAAGAGAGACCGGTCGCAGATTGGGATTTGCAAACCGCGGCGAAGCTAACGAGAATGAAGACCGGCTCGCACTTCTTTTACCATCTCTTGGAGTAATTTGTAGGGTTGGCAGTTCTTATTTCCCTTGTTTCTCTTCTTTTCCTTTTGGTCTCTCCTCGCCGCAGTCTATCCCTTCCCCGCATCCCCGAAAAAGGACAGGGGTGACGAAAGTTATAATAAAAAAGAAGAAAAAGTGGAGGAAAGATGAGGAGGGGCGTGGGGAGTGGAGGGGGAGGAGTGGTAGATACGAGATACAAGTTCCGTGGTAAGAATAAGGGTCGCCTTTATCAAAAGTGTGGTTTGAAAAGGACTAGCCATCCTCTTCCTCAACATCATTGTCACACATAGAGATTCACAATGCGTTCTCGCTTAAAATATTTACGTACATTAACTAGGATTGATTGACTTAAAAGACGAAGTTTTTCTTCATTCATACGTTTAAAACTCTTCTTTCTTGATTGATATAAGGTTACCTAACTCACAAGAAATTACTCTTCTTCCTCCTTTTGAAGTGGCGCTTCAGATAGCGATTTCAGCAATCCCTGCAAGCTATCCTATACACCTAGGCGTTCTTAAGTTTTTAAAGGTTATATTTCCCTAAGTACGTTGATTCTCTTTATCGTTGAAATAAAGTCTCTAAGTATCAATTCCAGTTAAGTTTCATGAAGTTATTTTTTATTTGTAATGACAAGAAAATCGGTCACATGAAGAAAGCTTAATTACTAGAAGTTTAATTTTTCCATTGAAATTTCTCGTATTCTAACCTCATGTATGGAACTGATAAAGGTACGTACTTCGACAGATTAGGTGATTTTGCACATATGGTTCCCACCGTGGATCGAACCTGGGACCGATTTTATTAAAACGAACGCGCTATTCACTTGCATATCTGAGAAACAGACAAAGTTCTTCTAAATAATTCATAATTTCGCAACTCTTCTTTGTGATACTTTCCTCATCGAGGGATGTGGTATTCTTGATTCATTTTATATCATTCTTCTTATCCATCTCGTAGAGTAGTATTTTTCTTAGGGGATATCTTTTAAGCTAATTAAATACAGATTTATTAAGTAGAATTACCATTGGAGTGCCCTCTTTAAAATGACGGCTGCATCCATCTCCTATGAATTAATTCCGGGTGTGAATGACTCTGAATATTTTGAGAAAATTAAAACGTGAGTAATGAGTTTAAATTATTTTAATGCAGATCCGCTAGTCATTTGCGTGTAAGAGATTATTCGTACGACTGAGGTCGCAGTGCGGTACAGGTAACGGTTCACCTGTCTCATAAATTGTTTCCTTGCCAAGTTATTTCACCGAGTCACTATTTCCCGACCACATTAATGCAAGTGGAAAACACTACATGGCTTCAAATTGGGAAAGGGATATTAGGAGTGTTCCGGGGGTATGATTATACAGTAGCCGCAGAACAAGTTTAATTCGCAGTATCTTTTTCTTATTTTAAACCCAACTTGTTATACGATAAGGTCTCTTCATACCAAATTTCCCATATCAGTGGCATAATAAAACTGAACAGCAGATAGAACCTTACTCGAAAAAAACACGATCGAATTTTCCGTAATTAGCCATTATACAACTTTCAGCTACTCAAAAATCTTGTAAAAGCTATTAATACCGAAACGGGGAGGGGAAATATCCTGTCTTGCGTGGAATTCTTCGGAACGATAAAATTATCCGTTAATTCGCACTTCAAAATTTACGGCAAGGAATAATGGCTACCGTGCATTTTCCTGCGTTAATTTTCCATTCATCGCGCGAGAATAAGAGTCCGTAAATAGGGCTTTGGAATTCCCTAGTTGATTTGGGTGATTTTTAAGAGTGGACGATCATTATGCAGGAGAAGCTATAGTTTGTGCCCAAGATTTTTTGTGAGAGGGAGGAATAAAAGGGGCGCATGTGGGAGGCGTGGGAGGGGCAGACGGCGGTCATTCAAGTTTTCTGGGCGATCCAACCTGACTCTCTCCCGGAGGCGACGAGTGGTTGAGGTAAAAAAACTGTGAATGTTTGTGTGCGACTTTCAAACGCATTCCTTTGATGCTCTTCAAACGTGCACTTTTTAGCTAGAAGCCGAAAGATGAATGTTCAGGGCAGATAAGAAAATGAAAAAGATTATGAAGCTTTGAATGTTAAAACTGCTTGAAACAGGAATGGATTTCAAAAGAAAACGATCACCATTTATTTTCTTTTTCACCCTTATATAATTTCCCAAATATTCGGAATCGAATTATTGAAACCGATACCAGAAACTACTACTGGATATACGGGAATGTATTATTAAGAAACTCATTTTGTGTAAGTGTACTTTCCTAATTTCTCGAGAAAAATTTTCCGACGATCCAATGTTGATTGTTTTCGAAATTGGAAAATAGAATTTTACATTCGCGATCAAATCAATATTTTCAAGAGTTTGAATTTTACCCTAATAAACTCTTTTTTTTACAAAAAAATATACCCTCGTGACCATTTTCTAGGTCAGAGGTCTCCAAAATTTTCTAAAAGCAGTCCGTATAAGTTCACAGAAAGAGGTAGGCCGGTCGGATATAAAGGATCTTCATTTTATAAGTTTTCAAGTATAAAAGATATTGAGCTTAAAAAGTGATGACTGATGTGGGCTTCATATGCAAAAATAGATATAATTAAAATACATCAGCAATACTCGTAAACAACAAAGTAATAATATAAAACCTCTCTCCTATTTACACAGTAAAACAACCGATCAGCTCTTGAACCGCATTGATACCTTTCGCTGGCCATAGTTTGGAGACACCCGTTCCTGGTCATTCATTATAAACAGAATCTTTATCTTTTGTTCAGCATCATTCGTTTTGGGTGATGAAACAAGCTGAAGAATTAGCGAATTTTAGATGAAAGCAATGACGAAGAAACTCGGTAATCGGTATATAGGAAAGGTACGGGAGCAGGAACGAGAGGTAATCTATTTTGGGATTGAATCTTCCTAGCGTCACTCGCACAGTTAAACTAGTTATGGAAATTGAACCAAGCGTGTTTTTTACCCTTCCTGTTTCTATCTTCTGGTGTGCCTTTTTCTTTTCCCTTTACAACCAATTCCCTTCTTCTCGATGTATTTCCTCGGCCGTATATTCTTGTTCTATTTAATGCAGTGTGTTATATACCTTTTTCGGGTCTTCCACTCTCTCTAGGCGTCGTACTGTCGCCGATTGTGTCTCTGAAGCGTGAAGGGTATTTGCGGAAGTGTAACACACTGAGATGGATGTGTACTGAATCTTTGCTGCGGCGAGAGCCTATAGTCGCTCGCCGATCGCAGCGGCTCTGCTTCAAACAGCGTTTCTTTCTTGATAACTATGAAGAGTTTCAAGCAATTGTTGTCTAACGCAGTTGCTATTCTCTTATCCTTGTGAAATTTAAAGACGTATCAACGCATGCATTTAAGACCAAGGAATCTTGTAATGTAATTAATTTTGGTTTAAATCGGCTTTCTCTTGGATTCGAAATCTCTATTCCCTCGATGAATTTTGTTTTCTAAAACGGCAATAAATACTACGAGACGAGTTGGTAAAGAATGCAAAAGCGTTTCTCGTTTCTATAAATGGTCGCAGGTCGACTTGAGCCAAAAGGCCCATGATTTTCTGTATCTTTTTCACTAGCTTAAAATTTACCTCTCTACGTGAAAAAGCAAATTTTTGTTTTAGAACTACGAACTCGTATATACGTATAGCCTCTTTATGTATTTGGAAGGCCTTTCTTGATGCAATTTCAAGGCGTTGTATACTATTTATTTTTAACATTTATTAATATCCATTTCAAGTTATTTGGGAAACATTTTCGTATAATTTTTAGCAGTCGCTCAATTAGTTCGTATATTCGAATTTTACATTCATCATAAGTTGATTGCTGTGTATTAATTTTATGGATAAATAAAAAAGATCTTTCTAGACTACATAGCAACTTTTTAACATATATTTATTGAACGCAAGTTCGTATACTCTTCCATTGTTTCCTTAAAAAGATTATTTCTTTTGTAGTTGACGTTAACGTACAAGTTCTGGGTATTCATTGCTCGCCTGGATCTGAATTTTAAGAGTTGTGAAAGATCAATTGGCTTCCTTTTTGCAGTCCAAGAAATGAGTCATTTCCCCAGCTTGATATCACAATAGTGTTATTATTGGTCCTTTCTGACAATTGAATCATTTTCTGATCTTGCATTTTCCACGTTCTGCTTTATCTTGGCGTAAAATTTCGCGATTTTTCTCGCACACAAGAAGGGTGTTTACCTGGTTAAGCTCTCTAAGCTTATCAGTATTGTGAAGGATTCCGAGATAAGATTAATATTTTTCTCTGAAAAAGACCGTCTTTTAATCTCGGAGCGTCTTCGTTGCTGGCGAAAATTTCCTGGTACTGACGACCTCTAAACCAGAGAAACTTTTCTATGGCTCATTATCTCTGCGGAATCGTCCTCTTACGAAAGTTCCATAACTACTCGCTCGTGCTTTATTTTTCATATCCTTGCTCATTTATTTGATCGATTATGAACTTTGTTTCGAGCGTGATGTTATGAACGACTAGTATACGCCCTCCACAAGTGGATTCAAGTATTTATGGATCCTTTCAGTCGTAAGAGACGTTGTGTCCTTCGAGTGATTGATGCTTATAATATTGTTGCGTATGAAAGACTCTCACCCCAATGCAATGCGCGGAAATACCACTTTTGAGCAATTTGCGAGACCCTTGATGGATAACTTCGAGTGTTTCAACAAAGCGAGAATATTAATCATAGGAACCCAGGCATGCTCTTTGCCGACAAATGAGCCTACTTTCATAAATCTCCGAACGAACTCTTGCAAAAACGCACGCCTTTACACGATAAAAGTGAGCTAGAAATCAAGACAGTCTGCTGAGAGTTTTCTCGATCCTTTCTCTAACGTCCGGTTCCTCGCAAATCTCCGATTCGCGAAAGCTTCACTTCGAGTTGAAAGCGAGATAAGAAGTGATCAATTCCTCACACCACATAGGCCGCTTGTAGATAGTTGTAAATGATTAAAGGAAGCCTACCCTCCGTCGCTACCAAGCAGAATCCTTGTTTAAGCACTCGCTCTTACATTCATATCTTGGAGAATGGTGGTTCTGCTTGGTCATGCTAACGAGGACAAGAATCCCTTCAAATTCCATTTCCTTTTCCTTCCTCAATTCCGTCAAGGATGTTGTCTGTGGGGCGGCGACCATTTTCGAAGCTCATTTAATAACGCAGTTCGGCTTCGAAATTAAATATGTTATCTAAGAATCTCATATTGTAGGAACAATCAGAAATAAGTAAGAATAACGATTCAAAAAATAGCAATTTTTTCTATATAAAATGGATTTGCAAAAATCATGAGGTTATAGTATAAGAATAACATCTGTTTTGCGATAAAAAGCGAATAAATTTTTATTCCAAATAAGGCATAAAATATGGAATAGAAGTCGTATAAATCAGACTCAAATACGAGGATTTGTGCAAAACAATATTGAGCAACCGCTTACATCATTAAAAATCGTTTTATTTTATAAGCTTTTCCTAAATCATCTACGTTTGTTCTTAAACCATTATTCACGGTCGATTTTCATGCATTGATTATTTACGAGTAATGCTTAGTATTCTTTCAACTTTCTCAAGTAATTGGCAAATTAATTCCTTTAAACGTTTGGAGTAATCAATTTTCTTTCATTTATGAACATTATGATTAAGAAAATAAATATTATTCAGCTGGTCTCCCTGGAATATAAACGTAGTTAAAACATCAGATTGCGATTTCTTGATGGAACTGATAATTCTTTATTTATTTCCTAATTATTAGCATTTATTTTTATTCGCCTTTATCTACCAGAGATGGGATGACGGTAAGTGAAAATGTACAGTCTTAACTTCAAAGCAGAAAATGTGGTTTAGATAATGGTTCTGTTTTTCGGGGAAGTGCGTTTATTTTCTGTCGAATTCTACGTTAATTTCCATACCATTCTATGAAAATGTCATAAATATTTTCTGCGACCTCTCGGTATAATAAAATCACAAATTTACTATCATAAATTTACAATCGTTTATCTTGAGACTATAAAAAGTATTTAAAAAGACATATCAATGCAAGCTTTCATGACGCTGACACCTTGAATGTGTAACGCTGTAAAATATATATCAGGGCCAAAGGCCTCCATAAATAAGGCAGATTCAGCTTTTAAACATACTGATTTTGTTTTGGGTACCTTCGTACCTTTCATACACCATCCTGACATGCACGACTGTTTCCGTGATCAGATACATAATTTACGTGGGGATAACGTAACACGACAAATATTCTAACAGCTTTCACTGGTCTCCGAATCAGAATTCAATCTATTACCCGCTACGAAAATTGCGGTCATTATTGTCTTGTAATATTCATAACCTATTACCAAAATAATTGGGCATAATGCGTTTGTTTCGCGTCGAAAATTTCCGAAAGATATTTTCCTTTTTTCTTCAAAATAAAGTGTTGATACATAATTCTTTCCCACCCTGCTGCTCTCAGTATGGTTACGGTTAAGGGAACCCAATTAAGTTAGGCTTGTATCAAAAGCTGTCACGCGAACTGCTAAATAGAGGTAGGAAAAGATTAGTTTTGTTCACGCCAAACGGAGCAGAACTTTGGAGTTAGGACAAAACACTATTGTGGCCGCGTTTCATTTTTACCTCCCTTCCGTTCTGAATGAGAAATTATCTTTTTCGTACCTCGAATTTTATAGCCAGCAAAAATTATCTCATCCTAGCCACATAACCACTTTGCCCAGGAGTTTTATCTTGTCCCGGCGGAGACTACAGGAACAGGCTGAATGGCGTTATCATTTTGACACAGTCGATAGGTTCATTGGGCATTACATTCGTCACTCCGGTTTATCATTCATTCGCATACCCAAAATGAGTTCAATTATTCGAACGTTCGCAAATTTTTATGAGCACGTTCTCATAAAACTCACATGCAGAGTTATGTAGAAGAGATTTCATTCATGCGGTCGGGCTTACGTTTTACGCTTGTCTTCACATTTTATAGCCGTTCTCAAATTTTTATCGAGAATTCATTTCTATCATGAAACCATCGGGTCTCTCAGTAAATGGTTTCAAACTCATCTCCTGTTAACTGCAACATGCACCGATTTTTCTAATTTTTCACATTTTTGAGAGTTAACTTCGATTATTCATGTATAGAAGATAATTGAAAAGGCTTAGTTATTTATATTTATAAATTAACGAATTTATTTCGGTTCATTGTTTTTGAAAATATTTCTGATTTTTCCAATGAGGCAATTTTTCGTCTTCTTGTCATGTTAAATTTGCTAAACATGTATCTATTTTAAACAATGTTCACACTTTAAGATGTATTCAATGTTTAAACGCAGTATTAATTAGGCACTTGGCTTAGGTTAGCTACCCACATTACTGCTTTACAGTGCTATAAATTGCGGAATATTATCCTTAACTTTCTGTAAGCAAAGATACGCCTTAGAAAGACCGGACTTGCGTAGAATTCTTAATAATCGGAAACGCCAGTATTTCTTTCAAAGAAGGACCTAAGGGCGAACGCTTAATTTCGGCCTCCCATCCAGCCACTAAGAATCACTCCCCCATCATTTGGGTCCTCCCCTTTTGCCCCTTCCCTTAGTGCTCACGAATTCATCCTCAATGTCCTCGCAAACCCACGAAAAGACCGCCATTGGAAGCGGGCCGTGCGTGCGTGCTTCCGTTTTTTGTGCCGCTCCAGTGCTGCCAACAGTCGCCCGGCTTCGCATTTGCATTTTTTTCTCCTTTGCCGTTCCTACTTCTTCCTTCGTGTTGAAACTGAAGATAAGGCGGCCGATAATAAGCCGGAGTCTGTTAAGAAGGGGAGCATATGCTCGAGTGTGTTTGCTTTGAAAGGCTTAAGGTCCACTTGACGCCGGATTACCGAAGGATCTTCTCGGAGATAAGGTGGCTCTCATAACGAACTATTATTGTTGCACCCCATTGTCGAGATCTGTGACAATTTCCTCGTTTTTCTCTCGTACGTGCGTGACTACGACCAGCTCATATCCTCAGATATATTCACTCGCGACTTCGCCACTTGATGTATAATCATAGATTGCTAAAATGGGCGAAAATTAATTTTTTGAATGACCTTCAGTTCAAATGTGAGAGATGGCAGATTTCGGAAATAGTGGTTGAATTAAAATGAAACCGTCCATTTATGAAATTGAAAATTACTTCGTGGGATAAAGACTGCATCATTGATCAAAATAAACAGATAATTTATTTGATGATCATTCTTGACACCTGAAGCGAGAAAAATGGCACCATCAGCTTCATAAATCGCGGTCGTGGAATCTACCACACCTTCACTTTGGATGGATCCGCAACCTTGGTCTCTTGTTGCAATTAGAATAGCCCATTCTTGGACATAAAGATTTAGATAAATATGTTTTATTGCTGAGAGAGAGCCTGAGATATGACGTTGAGGAGCACGAAAGGATTGTCTTAAATAAGGCGTTGAAATGATGGATATGTTGTCTTCATCGGTGCATGACCGTGGTCGATAAATAATGATGCTACGAAACAGAAAATCTCTCACATCTAGGGCGTCGTCTCGCAAGTGTGTGGGAAAGATACAATGGAAAACCACGGTTGCTCTTTTGCGTACCACTCGCTTGAAATTCGTGATCACCAACCATCACTGAAAGAGATGAGGGAAGAGATTTTTTTAAGTCTCGGAACCTTGTGATGAAGAACGGATTTTATGAGCCGTGGAAAGAGTAGGAATAGGGAATCGTTTGGGAGTTATAAAGGATATTGAGACGTTTAGACGTTTTATATGCGAGACGCCTTTTAGGCAAAGCTTTTATACTTGGGAGGTCACGGAATATTCCTCGATCATATATTTCTTTTACAGTTTCCAAGAACTGAAATATGTTTCTCATGAACCCGAAATGGGTCCTAATTCGAGATTATCACTAATCTTAACGACGAATACTAAATTCAAAATCATAACACGTCGTATTCGAGTGCTGGAGTTATTTTCGAAGAAGAAAGGAATTTTTGGAACTTTTAATTCTATTAAATGCTAGGAATAATAATTTAGGAAAGGTCAGAAAGATGAATCATAGTATTCTGTAACTCAAAAATATCTCACTTCTGTATTTATCAGCAGGGCTGGCCATCTACCGAAGGGGGGCCGGGTGCTAATTACTACCTGATCCCCTTCTACGCTTCCTCTACCCAGGTGATTATTAACTGCTAACAAAAAACACGCCAAATTTGACTTAAAACACATCTTACAGACATATTATTCGCCAAAATAACAAAGTTATATTTTCAATATGTGGCTCCCATCAAACTGGGGACCCGGACTCGGAACATCCATGTTGGCCAGCCTTGTATCTCAGACTTAGTAAACTGATCTTCGTGTCTTTGGAATTTGTAGAATGTTTTCCAAAGACCGTTGGCCTCAGATTTCATTCCTCCATATCAGTGAATGTTGTTTTTTTTACTTTTTCTGCATTCATTTTATTTTCCTTATGCAACAATTACATTTTGCATTGATATATCTGTGGAGGAAACCTCGAATTTCAAATCTGGCAGTCATAAGCTGATACATGAAAGAGCTCCATGGATGGACAGCAATTGATAATTTTCAGACTGATGAATTCCCGAACAACCTCATCATTCTTTTTTACATCCCCAGGATTTTACATTAGGATGTTACATTAAAATTTTATATTGGAAGTCATAGTTAAGTATACGTAATTTCTATAACACTTGTTACAGTTTCTTTCAACAGAACTTTAAAATGTAGAATTTATAAGGACAATCCATTGAATGGATTACAACATTTCGTGGAACTTAGCACAATTTATTCAGCACATATACAGTGACAAAAGCTTCCTACATCAAAGTATAATTTCTATTGCGATATTTAACAATAGTACTAACATTAATAATTAGCTTTAAATTTAAGTGCTTCAGATGAATGATAATTCCAGTACTCTTTTGAAAGAAACATTTTCTTAATTTTTGCTGTTTTGTCTATGGAACAAAGTAATGCCAAAATATATCTTTTGTTACATTTAATTTATTACTTTAATAATTTATTTTAATTTATTTGGTATAAAAATTTTATCAGCTACTCCCAATGATACATTTTCACCTCTGGAAAGGTGATCTTTAGCGGAAGTTATTTAATTATTGAATGATGAAAATAATTATGATAGATGATAGATAATAAAATTAATGAAAATTATTTATGATAGATGTCCAGAGTCAAATAATTTAAAGTGCAATAGGAAATATTTTAGGAACTGTCCATTTTTTCATTTGATACATATGAAATCAAATCGATTTGGGAAGTAATAGCTGTATAAACGGGTCTTTGAGCACGATGAATCGTCGGCTATCTTTCAGTTAAATCCTATATAAAATCCGTATACCGCAAGCCTTTTTAGGTCGACATATACCAAATCCATATAAGAACATAGCCTACTTGTGACTTCAGGGAGTGAGCTTCGTCGCAAAAAGTCTTGCGCAATTCGCAGAAGACAAGATATTTGATGATGAAAACCCGATACGCACATTGCTTACATGTAACCTCTTGTATTAGAGACGTGACACTATCGCCGTCCCGCAACAGTTGTGTATTTCAGGTTATCTCAGTGGCATACATAAATATTTACAGTATTCGATGGTTATCCTCTCGTGTTGAATTAAAGATCAATTTTCTAACCTTCTAAGAAAGAGATTTTCTTAGGATGTATCGCTTATTTCACATGTTGAAGTCTACCTCTTAGCAAACATACATCAGATTATATCAGTCTCTATTTGTAGGAAGTAACAGCTTCAATTTATTTTATGCATTCTAGCTAGATAGGCATGCCCTTTCTTAGTACGAGAAGTAATTTTAAGAATGCGATTACTACGTAGCAATTAATTACGTTTCCTTCTCAAGAGTATCTACACTTAATGAGTTATTCTGGCTGAGGCTTGACAAATATCAGTATTCATAATACGTGTATATCTGAGTGCTTCTCTTGAATTCTCCCTCGGGTGGATTTCAAATGAATTCCTCCTTCTGAAGCAAATAATTAAGTAAATCTAGAAATTTTGAATCGTTTTCATTCTCTTTCTTTTCGGACGCAGGACCCGCGCCACACACATTGACGTCAATTTTTAACGACGTGCATCAACCCTTAAATCTCACACGCATCCTCAAACAGCCATCCGCTGCAGGTAACCTTCGGAATTAGCATCTGCGGGCAGTTGCCCAAAATTTTTCCCGGCACGCACCGGCGTACGCATGCACAGATAGGGCAGGAATGGCGAGGCGAAGGGTGGGCGAGAGAAAAAAGCGAAAACGGCGGGGGATTTCCGCCATTGAAAGACTCGGTGATATCTCGCCAATGTACGCCTGAGTGCGAACTCGATTATATCCCCCGTACTCTCTAACATTCTCCGCGATTCTTCCCCGCGAAATCCTCTCGCGATTGCAATCCCTCGCATTCACTCCTGAAAAATCCTTTTCGCACCATCCTGCGTTCTCACGAATTTTCTCTCTCTCTATTTTTCCGTCCATCTCAGGGTAAGGAGCGGTACATTCCGCCGTCGCTGAAAGATATAACGTCTAAGGAAGGCGATAAAGCTGCCAAAGGCGTTAAAGGGACGAGGGGACGCGTCAAAAGCCGAAGCGCTAATCACGTCGACGCGATGCGGATTTATGGCGGGGATGCGAAATTAAGACGCGGTGGGATCTGCTACGTGGGGTCTCTTTGAGGGTGTGAGGAGAGGTGAGGAGAGAAGAGGAAGGACATCCGAACAATTAGTTTCGCTGAATGGTGATGATCGTTTGATTTAAAGATACCGATGCCTTGTAGGACGAGAATAAACACGGGTTTGTCGTTGGCTGCTCAGAGACTTACTCAGATTTGGCAGCCGATATCGTCTCCTCAGGGTCGGGGGGAATATTTTATTTAGAATTTAAACCGAGGGATGAAAGCTTGTACTCGTGGAGCGATTGGCAAAGCTGCAAGCAAATTGCGAATGTATTTCTTGTCGGATTTTTTCGCTGCGGTAGTTTCTCTACGATCGAACAAAAGGTTAAAATTTATCGATGAAGATGTACCGAGATAGTTGTTGTCGCTGTCCTGTCGTTAACTTCTGGTTTCTTTTGCCGAAGAATGAATCATCCTCTTCTTCTCGGGTAATTACGTGAGCTATTTTCAATTTCCAAGGACGATTAAGCATCGGAAAACGACTTAAACCTGGGTGGCACAAAAAAATCGGCAAATGAGTCAAGAGAAGAAACACTTTGAAAGTAAATAAATAATCAAGGCAAACTCCTTGGCAACAGACAATGGCGCTACGTTAATGCCGGCATCATTTAAAAAATATCTGGTTTTACGCGTATCCTAAGTCACCCACTAAGCTTCAGCCATGTAACGCACAAGAAGCCATGACAAGTCGATTCACACTTAGTACACTTGCAGGAAATGATTCTTTCCTGTACCAAGAACGCAAATAAATTAAATGGCTACAAAATCATGTACATCGTTACACATGAAGAAACAGAAGAGTGATGGGCGTAGTCTGGGAATGGAATCATAAATTTTAGATGATTAAGGACTGATTACTAAGTAAATTACAGTAATTGCTACTACTGTTCTAGTCGTCTATTATCTTCTGGCTTTCTTCATAGATATAATCGTCGGATAGTTCTTCTAGCTAATCTCTTACTTCAGATAAAAACGCACATTGCATCAGCTAGTCATTGTTTGTCGTTGGTGCTCACGATAATTGTAGCTAATATATGTAGAAAATTTATTAATGTATTGACTGTTACATGTTTCATGAATGTAAATTTGAACTAATGTTAATGAAATGACTCACAATGCAGCGAAGTTTTGCTGCAAAACCGGCAAGAACAGTCCATAAATTGTAAACCAAATTTTATGACAAAAAGGTATAAAACCTAAGGAATAAATTCTGATAACCAGTGAGCTTTTGCCATAAGGTGGAGCTTAAAAGGAAAAATTCAGTACGAAACCGCGATTCGATCTGTCAAGGATGTTTGTCGTAGATAAAACTTCCTACACGAAAACGGAGTGCGTCGTTAAGGATTGGTGAAATGAACAGGAGGAAGGACTCAGGATGGACACGGATAAAGAGCTAGGCGCCTCAGAATATGCAATGAACGAGGATCGATGCAAGTAGAGAGTGTTTTCGAGCGGAATAAAGAGTAGGCAGCTGGAATGCTGAAGATAACTAAAATCATACATCCTATTCCAAAGCAGTTAACTCGGCAGCGTGTTTCGATTACGGGGAAAAGCGGACGTCGTGGAGGCGCGCCTATAATTTTTGATTTTCGTAGGGAATTAAAGGGACGGACGATTTGAGGCGTAGGGGACGTCTAGGTGAAACGGAATTTTCGAGAGTGACGGACGGAGGAGATATATATGCATTGCGTGGTTCGGTGCATCGAGTTATAAAACTCATGTGTCGTCAAGAAAGTATAAGCATGTTGGTGAGTGAGTGTCGGCGTATGAATAAAACTCATAACCGCAGGTGTCTCCCTCTCTTATCGGGGGCATTGGCTATTCTGGAAGCGTCCCCGGCCACCGTGAGGGACAAAGCCACCCACGACTGTAATGTCCTCCTCATCCTCCCCCCCACCCTTCGCCCCTTCCTACTCTTTAGCGTCATCAATCTCCACATCCAAACCCTTTGGCACGGCCATCTCTTCATTTCTCTCGAACGATGTATCTCACCTCTTTTATTGCTCCCCTCCCCCGCCCTCCCTCCTCCCCCCCTCCACCCTCGCATGCCTCCCCATCGTGCATTCCCAAGAGTCTTTCTTGAGCTCTTTTCTGGGAAATTGCCAGGAGTTTCTATCATCGGAAATATTTTTTTCGGCGGTGGCGGTTCTCGCTTGATTCGTTTGCTGAGTGGAAATGTATTACAGAACCATCGAATCCAAGGATATCTGGAAAAATTACAGGCCCAAGAAAGTTATCGCTTCGAGACTCCTTTCGCGCGATCCGTATCGCTTCCCCCACTATGACGGGCTTCGACTTTTTCCAATTCGTTTCTCGATTCCTTGCTGAATTATCAGATGTTGAGAGTAGGACTTATAGGTATGAAATTTCTCTTTTTAGAGAGTTACACCATCGCCGAAAACACGTCTTCCAGAAGATGATGTAATTGATGATCATTCTTCAACAACATTACATTAGGACCTCATGGATGAACTGCAGATTGGGCAATGTAATTTCCAGCAGCTGAATTCCTATATCATACTTATATATTCTATATAAGCCACTCGAAGATCTTCATTGAAGGTTTTGAAAATTATTACATAAATTTATGGGCTGAAATTAAAAAAATGAAGTCAGTTTCAATTAAAAATTTGTTTCGCGTGTAATTTCATCTACTTAAATCTCTTCCATTCCTTTCAAAGGATTCTTAACTAATGCTACCTTAACTTTCATTGTCTTCGGAAATATTTATTTTCTCTCTATTATTATCTACATACAGAAGACAAACATTAGTCGAAAAGGTTACATGCGCTCCTAATTTTGGACTGATGCCCATGATAGAGGCATAGGGCTCAGATAGAGGATAAGAAAACATTATTATTTTGGAGGAGTTCATTATTTAATAAAATTAATCAGAATTAAATAATCAGTATTATTTTAATTCATATTTTCAAAGACTTCCATAACTAATCTTTCAGAGGATGTGTCAAATAAAACTTTCAGGATTAACCGAAAGTGCCCTCTCTTTATTTATCCCTGAACATATCAAGAATCGAAGGGTTCCAAGTGAAATTCAGGAAAATAGATGTGATGGATAAATTATGTATGCAAAATCTAAACCCAATACCGTTTGAAAGAAGAGAGATAGCAGTAAGGTTTCATGGGCAAAACACAATGAAACGTCTTCGGAACGGTATCAGTGGTTGCTTAATATCAGGGACCAATCTACCTTCATGCATTTTACATAAGAACTGACCGGATTGAGCCCTGAAAAATCCACACTGGGGATTGAGTCCTCCTTTTTCCTAAGGGCGGTAGACGTTTCCTTTTGTCTCTCATCTCGTCCCATCCGATAGCGAAAAAAAACGGAGACGTTTAAACGTCCTTTTTTCTGAGGAAGCACACGCGCGCAGATTCTTTTCCCTGACGTAAAAATCTCCAGAGGAAACACACCTCAGGTCCGCTGCCACGAGCCGTCCACGCAGTCCACGGGAAGGCCTCTAGCAACGACAGCGGCAAGAAATATTAACTCGCATTGCCAATGGATAGGGATGGTGGAAAGTTTTCAGGCATTCCAGTTTGCTAATGCGATTCAAGATTCTTTTTTCCATATCATGTGAATCACGATTTAAAATGCCCATTCTTGCATAATTATCGAAAAGGTTTTTGTTGATGAAATGGTTGTATGAAACGGAATAATAATTACTTAAATGAAATTAGTCTTAGGCCTACTCAGAAATACTGTATTTTATGCTGTCAAAACCGTTAAATGAAAGATTGATTTCGATTCTCAATTTTTCAGAAATTCAATCGCGAATTTTTTACTATGTAATCATTATAAAAATCTATTCTTCTTAATTTTATTTTGATTAGTAGGGAAAACCTTTTTCCAACAGCTTCGGATCAAAACTTATTCGTGTAGCTGAGAGGAGTAAATATACTAGAAAATGTCCAAGCTCCCTTTTGCATTTTTATTTCTGTTAATTTGTAATTTCATTCATTCTGTCATTATGTCTACATAATTTGCTGAAATTCAGCAAAAGTTTTGGTAAAATCTTTAGAAATTATATAGCGCAGCATAAATAATTCGCATATAAGAATGATCATTTGCTCCAAATCCAAATTTCGGACCCAAAGGAAGTAGTAGGTTTTTAGAATCATCACGTTTGGATTTAGCCGTAATCTGTTTTCGGTCGATTGGATATAGGAAAGCTCTGTTAAATGGCATCAAAGCCTTGAAAACAAACTTCTCAACCTTAGTAAGCGACGCGGAGACAAGCGAGCCGAAAGCAGGTTGTTATCCAGTCGAGCGACCGAAAGCTCTCCGCCCCCTTAACAAATCATCCTCAAGCGAAGAGCATACTTTGCAACGGCAAAGGCCGCCATAAACCGGCGTAACCAATTGCTCTATTCTATTTCGCTCGCGTAAATCTCTTTACATCCTTTATTTTCCGATACAGAGAAGGAAAGGTGGTGGAAAGAAGGGAAGAGCGTGGAAGGAAGAATTTGGCCTGTCGGACTTAAAAAGCTTTGGACGAATGCGTGGGATCTCTTTGCTTTTGGAAGGTCGCTGGTGAGCCTTTGTTTGTAGACATTGGGGGTCGACTTGTCTTAAGGGTTGCAGTGAAGGCGGAAAGAGAGCTCGGTGTCCTTCTGCGAGCATTTGAGTGTGTGCTTGTGTGAAGCGTGAGAAGGGGGTTGATTGTTCGCCGGAAAAGGATATTGCTTCAGAGAATCGGGAGCGGTTTAGCATATTCGTGTCGGAAAACCAGAGCTCGGTCAGAACAACGGCCTAAACGAAAATGTCCTGAAAACTGGCAAAAAGAAAATGTTCCATCGCGAGAATACCTTTTAACGAGGCGCGACGGAGCTGTGTGAAATGCTGACATTTCATTCAAGGGCTAACACCTTTTACAAATCTTCTGATTGTTTTCTTGTACATTCCAAGGTCTTCGGTCTATGATTTATAAACTTTGATTCTATAGTTCCCCTTCACGGAATGTAATTTCCGGAGCGGACGGAGCCGTTGTTTTTGGTTGGTGATTTCTGTAACATTATCTGTTCAAGGCATAGGGATAAACGGGCAAAGAAACCATCTTGTATTTAAGTATCGAAAGCTTTTATTTCTATTCCATAATTCTGATTCTTGTGCATTTTACCTTAACGAAAACATAGTCAATATTTTATTAAAATAAATTCTTTACTGCTTAGTTATCGAATAGTGGCTGAAATGATAAATTAGAAAACCTATGGTTACGAAGAATACAGTCTTATTTCAAATCCACCCAAAATATAATCTTCTGTAGCTGTGACTGAATCCGAAAGATAGCCGTAATGAAATAATCAAGCCGAACTCTAAAGTAAACGACGCTTTACCTAAATGCACAATCAAAGAAAGAAGAGACGGGTAAGGAAAATGGAGTTGACGCTATGCGGTAAGTTTGAATCAACACCGTTAGCGTGGCGCTGTGATAGCGCCGGGAGGTGAGGTAATTGTCGGAGAGATGGACGCTGTAAGGGAGATCCCGAAAGTGGAGCTGAGGGAATGAAAGATCCACTTAAAGAGGAAGGAAGACGAATCCCCCGGGGGATGGCGTCCTGAGGAGGTGGTGTCCCTTAGTTTTTGCGGAGAAAGAAGGAAAAAATAGCGAGAAGGGGTGTGAAATGGTAGGGAGTTATATTGGTTGGCTTGGAGGAAGTAGATGCTGCGGGATGTGGTCCATGGAAGCTGCAGAGGAAGGGGAAAAGCGCTCTCCCGAGAGGAAGGAAGTGAATGAGCTGCGGTGGAGGAGGAGGAGGCAGTTTTTTCAACGAAGAGGAGAAGATGGATGGCGCCCCCCCTCCCCGACGCCTCCCCCGCACTTCCCTCCTTTCGGATCCATTTCTCTAATGGCGGAGGAAAAGAAGGGCCTCGCGGGGAAAGGGATAGAAAAGACTCCTTATTTGCCGGAGATTTTATCGCGTTAAACATAAAGGGGAGAAAGTAAACGGAAGGAGCGAATTGAGGGAAAATCCGAAGGCGTTTCTTTGGGAATTGCGACGTGTGTCGCGGAGGAGGACAGCAAATCTCTTTCGTCCTTTGTTTCTCTCGCCATCCTACGAGAGGAGAAGTTTACTCTGAGGAGTGTAATTAACCAGAGGTTTGTTTAAAGTGGAGGGCACATGAGGAAAATATCCACTTGGCGCGGTAGGCGTGAGGTCCAACGTTAAAGTCCAACAACGCTCTCATTTTAAATTCCAATGGAAGATTCCCCCTCTCGTCAGTAATGGAAGGCGCCACTGTATGTATTTCGTGGAAGAGGCTTTAAATATTAACTCGATTAGAGGAAGACGCCCTTAAGATTTGTCTCTCTCACAAAGTAAATCGGGCCTCGACCAACTTGGCTAGCTGTTCCTTTTGTCCGCTCTGTAATCTCATTAACGGATAAGATATGTCGCTAATTAAGACGGGCGGGCAATCTTGTTTTCGGAGACCGGAATTCTTCTTCCCCCTTTATCATCCCTTATTTTCCCTCCCAAACGCTTGATGTGTTACAGTTTCGGCTAATTTCCAAAATCGACAGTTTAATGCTTTCCTTTCTTTCGGAGACAATGAGTTATTCTTTACGATCAGCCTCGTTTTCCAAGCGGAAAATGACGCTACGGGATTGTCTTTGAAGAAATGCTCTCTTTTGTCTCCCTCGCTGTTTCTTTCTCTCTCTCGATATAAAAATTATCCGTGGATTTTTTCTCTCTCGCGAAGGATTAACTCGTTCTCTTTCCAGCTCTCGCATTCTTTTGGTTTGACAAGCAGAAAAATAATCTGCTTCGCGGTCTCTTCGGGTGCGAGTCGCCATATTGAAAAGAGAAAGGTGCGTATCCGAAAAAGAGCGTGACTTCTATTCCTTATGAAAGGAGAGAGGGCGGCGTGTTTGTCATTTTGTACCGAATAATTAGTGATTAGGTAATAGCAAGCAAAGGAGAAGCTATGACTTGGCGTAATGATCGTAAGAATACGTATACTTGTTCAACATAATTTAAATTAATCATATGCCATTAATCGTTATTTGCGCTTTACACCGTCAGATTTGAAGAATTTGCCGAGTTGTGTTTTCCATTACAAAAATTTGAGTTTTGACTCCTAAATTTCATCTTTGTTTGATATTTCAAACTTCCCTTTTCGGCACAATGCTATTCAAATCTAATTTGAATTTTGGGACGGTAAGAATAAAGAAAATTCATCGAAGCGAAAAACATTAGCTTTTCACATCCCCATTCTCTTGAAAATAAAATTGTTCTTCATACTCTCCGAGACCTTTCGTAAAATCGTTATCGTTTGACTCGTTACTCAACCGACAGTTTAAGACTGCCAACCAAAAGAAATAATAGCTATCTTATCGTACTCTAGCATATAAACATGTGTATAATATCGTGTAACATGAAAAAGGTCGACGCAAAAATCATCATAAGCATAAGATAAATAAGCTATAAATATTTCTAAAAATAAACCTTGTCAATAACCTTCTAACGTGATAATTTTCGTCAAAATTTCATTTATACCTTCTGTATTAAGTAAGAGCGAATATTGAGCTAGATGTAGAGTAAACAAAGAGGAACGAGAAGCCATTTCCATGAGAAATTAATCACCTAAAATAACAAAAGGAAGGAAACTGTAAATAATTTCTAGCGAGGATTATTTCTTGCTGTATTCGGACGATTTTCGAGACTGTTAAAAACTCTCCTTCCCTCAGTTACGATTCGGAGTAAAAATACATAATAAAGGGCTGGTGAGACGGTAATTGGAAGAGGGGAGTTCTGGAGAAACAAAACGCTCTCGAATGTATAATGAAAAGGAGCGGCGTTTTCATTTTCCTCTTTTTTATCCCTCCAACTGTAGCAACCGCCGGAGGCAAACAGTCGCCTTTTAAAAAGACAACTCCATGAAACGGGAGAGAATTAAGGAGGTATTGTAAATCGGAGAAATGAGACCCCGTTTTCGTCTCCATTTCCTTACCCCGAAGCTTTCCCCGGAAAAACAAAGCGAGGAAAAAACCAGCGAAAACGTACAATAGTCACAGATAAACACCGCTTGTTTTCCAATACGCGTATTTCGCTCCGAAAACCGCAAAGATAGAACGAGGCCAAGATGTGGAAAGAGAGATCTCCAGACCTTTGAAGAGAGTCGAGTTTTTCGAAGATGCTGCGAAGGAGCGGAACGAGAGAAATAAAAAAACCGCGATTAAATTCTTTTGTAGTTTTCCCCCGCACTGAGAGGATAAAGGAAAAAATGTTTTCGTCCGCAAAGGTTTTCGAGAGAGGAGCCAAAAAATCCCGAAGAAAGGAGAGGAAGTAAGGAAGAGAGTTGAAATTTTGGCTGCGGGAGGAAAGGGAAGGAGGGAATCGATTAAAAGAATGAGGGTGTCATCGGGGGGACATTGAGAAAGGACCTTTTGGACTTGCGAGATGAGGTAAAGGATTCCGGAGGGAAGAGCGGTGGGAAGGGAAGGAATGGACCGGTAGGTGAGTTTCGCGGGAGTTACACGGGATGGATGGAGTGGGGAGAGATAGAGAGGAGAGTGGGAGAAAGCAAGACAAAGACTGCCGCTCGGCGTCACCAGAGATACCCTAATGGCGTTCCATAGCCTTCACTTTGTCACGATTGTTGGCTTTTGGGAAGAGTTAAAAAAGAGTCCAGAGGTTTTCAAGGGGTGAGGGAGTTTGTTTTCTTTTTTCCTCCACTTTTGTTTGAGAGTTGGCTCAGAAGGAGTGTTGGAAGGAGAAGGGCAATAATAACCTGTGGAAATGAAGGAAAAATGGTGAGGATTGTGGGAAAAAGGATGTGAGCTTAAGGGAAGTGTGGTGTGGGTGAGGGATTTTTCTCCGAGATCTTGGTTTTTGATCCGGAGGCGTCTGGAGTTCGTGCCGCGACGACAAAGCAACCTCGCTTCGGTATGATCGAAATGCTATGAGGTTTACGCTGTCGGAAATTTTTTCCTGGTGTTCACGATGATTGACAGCCTCTCATCTCGGGGAGTATGATAAATTGGTTGAGACGACCGCATTCTACGCAATTAAATCAATTATAAGGGTCTTGCTCGTAGTCTCCCACGAAAATGTCAGCTCACAGTGAACGAATGGGATTTTTTTGCGGAAATTTGAATACATTTTAATGAAAAGTGAGGAGTCCGCGACGAATCGTTGGTATTCAGTCCTCGTACGAGTGAAAAAAGTCGTTACTGGTTAGCGTGTGTTTTACAGGAGGAGTACATGTTGGAAACGACGAACACGGTGAAATTGTGATTTTTTGTATTCGCCTCTTGTGTCGTTCCTCTGAGGAAAGTTAATGTAATGGTAATAGGCATATATCAGACTCTTTTCGTTGTTTTGGCAGCTATTTAATTATTTTGGATTGTGTTTTGACAAGTTATCCACAAAAATTCTGACTTTACATACCGACGATCACTGTATTTCTAAATTTTTGAAGAGAAGGCATAAAATAATGAGAGGCAGATTCTTTCTCTCTTATCATTATCAGAAAAAGTAAAAAAATGCTTTATCGTATTCGGCTCCGAAGGAATAATTTAAAACCGAGGCTCGTCGATGCCATCTCGTTTTTCTAAATCAATTGTAAACATATTTGATTTATAAGCATCCTTCCCGATCAAGATAGTTTGTAGACCTTTCAAGGAATAATAAACGGAAGGAAATTTTCTAGACATTTTTATACATTCCGTCCACACTAGCGAGTCTTAACATGACAAACGCTTATTTCCACGAAATGCATCTCCGAAATCTAAAGCTTCGGTCCAAAAATCCGGCAGATCATATTCTTTTTCTTCCAATTTTCCTTTGGCATACCTCTCAGATCCTCCGTAGAGGCGCCTTTTTAAATGTGATCCTCACATCCGATGGTGTCGTACCCATAATTCAATCTCCAATGTTTGAGAGGAGAGACGTCCTCCAAATGGATAAAAGAACACAAAGAAAAACACCCATTCCAACGTGAGAAACAATCGATTCCGGGAATCGAATAGTTTTCCCACGGAATTCTGGGCACGCGTATCCCTGAAAAGAACTCAGCCTCGCGTCACCCGAAGGAGGAAAAGGGGGAATGCGGGGGCGGGTGTTGGGTGCGGGGGTGGCCTCTCGCCTTCAAACCATTGGGTATAACCGTCACGGACTTCCTGTCCTCCCCCATCGCCACCCACATCAAACCCTCCCCACACCACACAAGCACCTGTACCCTGCGGCGACCCCATCTTTTCTTCTCCCGTTCGCTTTTTCCATAACCTCCGTGTCCACTTTCCGTCGACAAAACCACCCGTTACCCCTCTACGACACGCGGCGTAAAGCTACATCTTTTTACGACCGTCTTTTGACCCACTCTCTCCCCAGCAAACCGCACCCTTTCCTTTCTCCACGTACCTCTTCTTTCTTACATTCATACACACTCGCCTTCTTCAGTCACTTAACTGCCTCCCACGCGAAAGATATCCCAAGAACAGCCTTCAACACCACCACCGCCACCCGTGTTGCCGCCGACTCTTTAAGCCTCCCCGCAACGATCCCGCCACTGAAAGGGAAAAATCGTGAGGTCATAACACGCGTCCATGAAAAAACCCTTCGGGGATAAAGTGAGTGATGTGAACGAAGAGACCATAAGCATCAGCAATGCACTGTCAACCTTGCTTATATCGCCTTCTGTTGCCATAGTCTAAAATAGAGAGGAAATTTCGGGTCGAGAAGCGCTTCTCCACTAAAGTGGCTTCACAAGACATGAGTGAGGATTTTGTATAGATTGAATGTTATTTACTTATTTTTAGTGTATTAATGGCCATAAACTTGAGTAAGAGATAAATTTGAAGACTTTTGGTGTATACATTTCAGAATTGGGATATCATCATTAAATTATGATCATGTTATCGAATGTCCAGTGAATACCTTATGGAATCATGTACGTGTCTTACTCAGTGAAAATCCGACAAGAGTTTCTCCTTCTTTGTATCTTTCCTTTATTTATTTATGGGTTTCGCTGTGCAAGTGAAACTTATGGAGAGGATCATCATCCTGGCCCAGATGGGGTTGAGAGCAGACATTGCATTTTGAAGCGTACTCGGGTACAATTCCTCTTTTCTGAGATGCCTACATTTTTCTTTGAGAAGGGGAACAGGCATGGGAATCCGAGCGACGGGCGCTCAATAGATATTTTTCGTCTTCAGATTAATGCTGGCAGACCTTTTCTGGTAGGAAACACGACGATGGGCAATGAAATAAGAGAGGCTGACGTGACACACGCTGCATCGTTCCGATCCGATGTCGTTGCGAGGATTGTGTTAACATTAGCGAGCAAGAATCTTTTGTCGAGATGCAGCGGGACTAGTAATAATTCTCAATCTCGGATTCGAATCGGAAAGGAAAGAACGAGGCGTCCTTAAACTGAGAGATGTAGGCGGAGGAGGAGTTTTAAATTTGGAGAGGCATCTCCTCGTTTCTCATCCTTCCCGAGGAAGACGATAAATTCTCCTCAAACGGAGCGGATTCGCGCCATCCGAGAGAAAATCCATCTCGGAATTCTATCGCTCTTCAAACCACGAGCAGAATTCCGACACAAGTAAACCGTTTCATTCGGACAGCGTTCGCTCGCTCTTTTCAGACTCCGTGGAGAATTCCCATTTTCTCGGGCGACGTTTTTGTTTATATATATTTCGAATAAAAAGAGGGCGGTTTTAAATCGAGGAAAAATGTCTCTCCTTTCTCTTCATCTGACAAGTCCGGGACCGAATCGAAGGGAATTCGCGTCAATTTACTGGAGAGCGATGTTACACAAACACTTACTCCCTTTTATAGAGAGAGGTGGGGGAAGGAGAAGGTTGTTCTACATCGCGTACGCACGCGCGCGCAAGAGCACAAACAAACCAACCCAACCGGCGGCTGGAAAACGAACGACGGAGCCCTTGCTCAAAATGATGGAAGACATTTCCGGGACTATCCCCGCGGGAGACAGGATGGCAAGAGACATAACCGGGACGCGCATACCATCCTCAGGAAGAGGCTTTTATTCAATTTTATGCATTTTTCTCCCTGTATATATTATTCCCTCTCCACTGGTCGCCATACTTCTTTCTCCCAACGTGCACTCTTTTCCCGCCCCCTCCTCTTCACCCCCACCTTGTATCATTCGTAAATCCTAGGCACTTCCCCACTCTTCTATCCACCGCTGTTTCCTCCATTTCTCCCCCTCTAATCCAACCCCTGCTGACTAGCATTCTTCCGGTGGAGTGAGAACGGAAGCCGCCCCTTCGTGCCCACCGAACTAAAACCACCCCTATATAAAACCGCACGACTCCCACCCCTTCTTCGCTTTCCACCCTTCCCTATTACTTTCATATCGCTTTATGTTCCTGAAAACCAGTCTCTCCCGCAGATTCCATTCTCCAGCGCCACATTTCCCTTCTCTGCTCTTCCCGATTTTTATTTTTTTGTAGTGGTGCTGGTCCTTTCGGCTCTCGGATATTGTTGCACTAATCTCCTCGCAGTTCAAACGAAGATTCATTTGCCCAAATAAATCTGGTACTTGCCACGAAAAAATGAGTGACTTATGATCGAATACTATAAAAAGTTTTTTTTCCTTGTAATCGAAATAGTAGTGTTGCCAAATAGCAGAGTTTTGTCACATGAATGACTCTTGCGACATTTTGGGAGACAACATACATTTTCTTTTCGTCTTATCATCTTTGTATATTTTAATTGGGTTACTCGAATGGTTTTAATGAACCTTTAAAGTTAGCCAAGCAAATAATCTTGGTATTAGCTCATATGTACCTCATTCATGTTTCGCACTAAGCACTGGACATCTTCCGCGCTCTAGGGTTAAATGTTTTATCTTTTGATGGAAAATGAAGTTATTACCGCTGTAATCACGTTATTTGGCAACATTTTTGAAAAACTGTTGATATTTCACTTTACTTTAATCAGTATTTATTCACGTCAATTTGAACAATAGTTACATTGTGCGTCAAAACACGGTGAAAATCCAATCTAGCCATGGAAACAAATTTGATTGAAAGGTGAATGTCTAAAATATTCATCTAGTTTGTTCAGCTGGTCGCACACCATCTTCCGCTTCATGGATATCCCTTTCCATTTTATACTTTTCCACTATCGCGGAATCATCTTGCGAAGAGATAAATATACTTCGTTAAACACGATATGTTAATGGGGTCCTATTTAATAGAGAGTTAACGACCTCAGTGTTGAAATATCTTCCCCTATAGGTCACCGTAGCGCTGCTTGTCATCTCTTGAGACGGTAATTACTCTCCAAGTGATATCATGGAATTCGTGGCGTGCACATAACATTACACGCAGTTTTTCACAATTTATTCCATCTATTACACAACTGATAGCAAATACCTTCCCTCCACTCTTTTCGCCATATTTATCCACTTTGCCTTCCTTTTACCGTCGAAAGTTTCCGTACGGTAAGACATCATTCCACGGTCCTTATCTCGCCACAAGATCCCATCCGGTTCTACTCTTCTTTCCAAATCCACTAATACTTTCTTTTCTGTTTCCCCATCTCCTCTCGGTCCTTTTCAATCAGCCAATCTCTTTCCCATAGTCCCTCTCTCCGATCACTTTTCTAGTCCACACATATTCCCTTTTCGGCCCTTCCACTGATTCTGCCTTTTTCTGCCTTATTTGCTCCGTTGATTTAATTTGAACCTGTCTCTCCACCGATTCCGAAGTGCTTACCCAGCGGGGATCTCCAGAGGGACGAAAATAGGTGCAAATAAAAAGGATATCCCTTCTCTCCTCTATTTGCTTGGAATCCTACCGCTACTTGATCTTCGTCCATTGTTTGCGTGTGTGTAGATCTCTTGCTCATGCGTAGCGATATGAGAGAAGGACTGAGAAGATATTTTTGATACGAATAGATTCCTTTTAGTCGATTATTCTCCGAAAAATTCGTTCTGATCCAGCGTTGTCAATATTTTAGAAAGTGCTCTTCAGATATTTTATGCAACATAAATTTTGTAAATTAAAGGAGATTCCTTTAAGATTTCTATGCGGCAGAATTTGGCAAATCGCGTTTTTCGTTAGACAAATGTTGAATTATTGTTATTTGAATAAGTCATTGCGATTTTTGTGTGATATAGTACATCTATGTATCATCTATGTATATACCATTAATGTTTCTATAGTGAGATGAAGAATAGCATGAGTGGTTGACGGCTTCGAAGTACTATAGCGATATGGTGAAGCTTTACATGTCATCCATTTTGATTGTTTTTTATACATTATATTTTCAAATTGTACAGGAATTTTAACATTTCATTTAAATATTTAATAATTTGATCCAAGGATTAATAGAGTATCAAATTCTTCTTTTCACATCAATTAAACAAAATGCTGATTATTAAATGGAATTAATTTTCATTGAATGATCGAGATGTTGATGACACAGCGTGTGTAGTTTCTAATTCTAAGCGAGTTTTTCTGCATCACTATTCGTATCGATGTAATCTTCTTCGGCGCTGAACATGCTTCGAAATTTCTACTGTATCTTATACAATTCCAGGATATGTACTCCGCATCCTACGTCAAGCAATAAATAACATCAAAAGGCTCAAGTTCTGATATCATCTGATGGGTCTCTGTTGGGCAAACTCAACGTTAAGAACACACGTTACCGATAACAATGTACTTAGTCATACATGCAATCAAACCATCTCAGAAGGTGTATTATTTACTCCGGATTGCATCGCGGAATGCCTTTTGAATCTTAAAAAAAGTAATGCCTAATCGAGTGTCGCAATCGTGGTGTGCGCCGCACGTAACATTTAGACTCGAGATGCTAATTGAAAGTGAACACGCCAAGTATTCGCCTTTACCGCGGGATGGATGTCCGTGCGAGAGGATTCCGACTGAGAAAAATTACGCGATAGAGGAAAATTAAGTGGCCGCGGGAGTAGTAATTAATTATCGTATTTCGCAGATAGGACAGCAACTAATCATGCTACCTGTTGGCTCGTTGCTGCGACATCTCAAGGATAGTGGCGGTTGGTCTAGATATTTTAGTCGAACGAATGCGCGACCTTACGTTGACAGGTTGAGTATTATGGATTGTGAGACAGAAGTGACACTCCTCTGAATAAGCAATGAAAATTTATCGATAGGAACTTTTATGGTGGCATTTTAACAGGAAGATTTCCTTGAATCGATCTGAGAACTTCAAACACGCAGTGGTCAGAGTAAGGGTAAAATTATTTATGCTCTTCGTTTCATATTTCTCACTTTTTTCTCCGGCAATTGTTTTTGTTGAAGGGTGACGTAATGATTTGTCATCTCTTTATTCTGTCGTTTGAGGTATAACATCATCAATGTTGGAAATATTAATCTCGGCATTTACTTTTGAACCAGTTACAGGGAAAAATAATTTGGAATGTAAATAAGAGATTTTTGCCTTTTTGTCCTCAATTATACCGAGTTCGGACGATGAATTAGTCAAGAGACGACACAAAGTGGCTAATATGCGCTTCTCTAGAGAAAGAAAAAGAGGCGCGAAACAGCGAGGTTCAAAGAGAGAAGGGAAAGTGCGAGGGAAATAAGGGTTTTTGTTTATGGGCGATCACTCGAAGTAAAGGAGAGGTCAGACGCGCGGTGACTAATTCCACCTCTCCCCGGAGTGAATATGAGAGTCAACGCCTCTTTAACTCATTTTCCAGACGTCCCTCATTCCCCTGTCTGCCTTTCGCAAAATCTTCCCTCTTGAGAGAACCATTTCCACGTGATGTTCAACCACTCCCACGCCCTTTTTTCTCGCCATCAAACCCGAGATTTTTTTTAGGAGAGTCTCGATAAACCCGCTCTCGACGTAATCGAAACCGAGATAGGTGTTTCATCTCCTTAATTACGGAAGCGAATCATCCCATATAATTCTTGTTGTTCTCTTCTTACTCCCGCGAAAGAGTTGATGGCAAAATTGCCACGTTTTTACGATGGACGGATACGGGAGGCGGCGCTTAGCTAAAAGTTGGCTGTGGTTGCAAAATGCACACTATGTTCGCAAAACAGCGAAATGTTTAGGGGTGCATAAGAAAGGCAGTCAAGTGTGTGAGCTCCTGCGGGACGCTAAACAAGAAGCTGATGGCGGCACATAACTTTTCAAGGCAGTCCGGTGCGTCTCGCGTGTATTTTTTTCTTGAGGGAAGCGGAGTGAATAGGGAGAAGAAATCCGTGCGCTGAATTGTATCGACATTCTTTCATTTAATTCGGGATGATTGTGCGCTGCGAGATAAAAAACACGCCGAAGAAAAGTTACGTTTTTGGAAGCTCTGCTACATGGCGGGATAAAAAGGCGCGGTATGCAGTCTATTTCACCCAGGCATCGTTTTCTTGCTTCCTTTTTCGATCGAGATCGCAATACTGATAGGAATCGAGCTTAAAGTATTTCTTTTATATACTAACCAATTCGATTTTATAGCGTGATAAGGAAGTATGGAAAGCGTTACCGTCTCAAATTATTTTATTTTCCATCTTTACTTTTTGATCTTTCTCTTAATTATATCTTAGCTTTCTCCGATTCATGCGTGTCGGAGTAAGTGGAGAGGGACTTGTTGGACTGTATCATAGTATAACACTAATAAAGACTTACCTGATAAACTTCTTTTTTACGCTCTCTTAGATGAAAAACGAGCTGCTATAATAGATGTCTGGATCCAATGTAACTAAAGGAAATTATTCAGGCATATTATATGTTATGGGGTAAATGAAAATGATTGTCTCTTTTTTGAAGATAAGTAATTTCTGTTTTGCAATAATTTTGAATCTCGTTTCTCTGAATCTCTTTTTGTTCGGGTAGAAACAACTTCGAAATATTCGGTGATATGTCTCTGAAATCTTATGGAGAGAAAGAGAGAATAGGGTATACTTTTGAGCAAGACCCTTCCTCAAATAACGCAATAATAATTTTGATCTTTCTTACATTTTCTTTAGGATTAGGAGCGGATCTCTTCACTCAGGGTACGCCCAAACCTCCCTCTATTCTTCCGATTCGGACATTTTTCCTCCCACGCGAAATTTGTTTCCGCAGAAACTAGGTTTCGGCGTAAAATCTCATTTTTTCTTCCTCGAGCAGATAGCCGAGGTTTACTTCTCCTCCTCTTAGCATTCAAATAGCGCAACTTGCAAACGGATTTCAGAAACATCCGTTTTGGAGGGGCCATTGACGGATATGCCTCCTTCCACCAATCCCGGCTGAATCCCAGTGTCTCTGCTCTCTTTCCCTTAGCAAAAGCGTACCCATGAGAACGATGGGATCGAATGGAAAGGGGATTATGGAGGGCGGAGCACTAAAACGCGGATAGTCCCCCGGATCCCCCGCGGAATCTCGTTTTCCGTCAAATGCCTATTCGCTCCTTCACTCGCATTCATTTCACCCTCTTCCTCCCTTTTCCTCTATCTTTCCTCTACTTTTCCTCTCTTTATTCTTCCTCTTTTTTTTACTTTTACTCCTTCCTTCTCGATATCCTCCTAGGGGTCGGATGTTATGCGGGACTTCAAAGTCCAGAGTTTCCCTTAAAGTGTAGCAGTTTATCTGCCTATTTGTGTGTCTATTCAAAGTTATTTCACTTCTTTCCTTTTCTTTTTTTACATATATTATTCTTGTTGGGGTTCCTCGTATATCCTCTTCTTAAACCCACTGTACAAACTACCTGTACTTTCTTTTCCTATCCACTTCAATATTATCTATGTTCTAAGAATTAAATCTTCATTCTTCTGTTTCAATAATTTTCCTTTTTTATTGGTAATTGTCGCCGTTTCTTAAGAAAAACATTTATTATCATGTAATCTTCGGGATGTTTCTGTCAGATTTCCCTCTTCAATTTATCCTGACCTCTATTAAAATGTTATGCTGAAACTCAGAAGTTTTTTCCAATGATATAATCCGTGTAATCACTCTCTTATTTATCTTCTTTCCTTCTGAATCTCCTCATTTTTCCCTCTTTTATTTTTCTCTTTTGCTCCTTTTCTGCATATTTTATTTTCTCTCCTTCCAACGCTAATAATTTCTCCAGTTGCTCAACCATTACATCTCAGTTTCTCTCCTCCCTTTTTACCCATTATCCCCTTTCAACTCCTTCTTTCACTTTAAACATTCCCATCTGCTCTCTGCCAATCCAACGCCATTACAAGACATCTTTTTAGCCGAAACTCCGTCGTGAAGTAAATGTATGCGACCTGTGTGAAATTCGGCAGCATTATGTATTCCGAGATGAGCTTATCGGAACGAGAGCTTCCGGATTCGTTCCTGGTAAGGGGAAGTGCAGAGTTTTTCGTGAGCCAGAAAAGTAACGAGTGCATCATTTCGGAAAATACACAATCCTGCGCTCAGGAAATCCATGTCTTTATAAAAAACGTACCGTCTTATATTCTCGTCAGGTTCGTGCTCCGTCTCGCAGATATGACGTTTTCCTTCAATTAATTGTCCGAAATCGCTCGAGGGAATCGGCATTAATATCTCCGGAGAATACTTAGTAGGCGATGCATTAAAATATTTGAGGAGTTTCGCTCGGACGCGTTGCCCGCAAAAAAATACGCGGAGGCTTTAATTGGATGGGAAAAATCGCCTTAGATTTCCGGTGCCTTTTAGGAAAGTGGTTCGCTAAGATGGCATTTTCGCTCCGTTTTTGATTCCCTCGAAGAATTTGATAATTGGCGATGAACGTCTGGAAAATCGGAATCCTCTCCCGTCATACAATATGTGCGACATAAACGAAGCTCGCCATTGTGTGCTAATTTTCGATCTTCGTATTTTCAGTGCATTACTCCCATAATTCCTGCAGACCTAAACCCACAACAAAGAAAATTCAGCGACCTCTCCGATCATAGATTTGAGGAATGCACGCGAAGAGTTTCATGTGTTCGATGCGGTATGCGATTCTTCCAGCTGCTCAACAACCAGTCTTCTTCAGCCCTCGCCAGCCATTCCGGTACTCTACTACAAGCTTCCCTATAAGGAACGTCACACGACTCCGTTGAAGTGATAATGAGACAAGTGTTAATCAGCGTTTCTGAAAAATCTCGTGCGAGGACTCGGTGTCCGCGACGCCGCGTAAAGTTGCGGAAGAAATGAATAAAAGAGTTTGCTGCTGAAGATTTCGATGTTAGAATTTTAGTCGTCTTGTGCAAGTGCTAATTCTGCCCTCCGTTTCTATAGGTTTTATGGCACCGCACAGTGGGATTATTCCGGGTATGAATAAGATGAAAATTTTACCACGTGAGAGTACAATGAAGGAGGAAGAAAAAGCTATCACCGCGGTTTCTTGCGGGGCCTTGGTGCCTAATCTCAAGCATCTGATAGAGGATACAGCGAGGTTTCTGAATGAAGATGACCAACGTCGTCGGAGCGTAGCTGATTCTTTGAAAAATTAAATTAAGACGTTCAGAAACCTGTTATGCTAAAACTATTTTCAAGTCCATCACCATGGAAAATATTATTTGAATATGCTAATTGTAGAAAAGTTCAGGCGAATAATCGTTTCTTCAAAAATATCTTGGCGGGCTGTATGAATTGCTTTTGGAGGTTTTGTGCCTTTGTTCTGCGACCAGGTAGTCTGCATAGAAAGGCACAATCAACGGATAAATGCCTTTTTTATTTCAAATTTACACAGAATTAATCCTTTGTCATATACGCTATCGGGGGCTTTTATGCGCGCAGTATCGAATTCCCATTCTCTGCCTAACCAGAAAAATGTCGCAGTATGGAAGTGCGCACTGTTCGCACCCACGATCCAACTGGACCCGGTCTGACCGGTAATATTTCGGTGTTTATTTTTTCCCACCTCGGTGAACGGGGTGATTGCTTTTCGACGATGCAATCCATCATCCCTACCCATTTTATACACGCTGCACTTCTTACATCTCCCTCCTTTTCTGGTAATTGCAAAACCAGTAACGCTTTCCTGCCTTTTGGATCGAAGAATTTTCTCCGAGAAACCGAAACCTTTCGCTTAATATCAATGCGACGAAAGACCCCGATAAGAAGAGCCCTCTCCCTTGACCCGCGGAGAAACATATTGGGGAAATCTTAAATGCTTTCACCTTTGGAAGGGAAGAATCTTTTCGAAAACGAACGAGGCCGAATTGAGAACGAGAAACGCTCTCCATCTCAAGGCCCTCTCCAAAGTACCGTTTGATGGCATTTAAGGCCGATCGAAAAGGCGAAATAAAAGCGTACTCTCGGCGCGCAAAAACAAAAGATTGACGAAAAAAGGCGCCGCAAAAAAAGCAGGATTCTTTTTTACCGTCTCGACGTATCTCACGACACGTCTCGTCGCGGTCACATAATCCTCCGTGCATTGCAGATTCCACTCACAGGCCCCAATGAACATGGGCGCAACACCATGTAAGTAACTCAGGGGGTTGAAAGAAGAGGAGGAGGCGAGTGAGAGACGAGGAGAATCCTCAAAGGACTAGATGACATTGTGGGGGGGCGCCACGGAGGGAGAGGAGTAGTTCGAGTGGGCGAAGATCTTGACCGCGGGTTGTCTACGTGGGTATCTGGGCAACATTAAGATGTCGTCGTGTGTCGCTGCCGGAATCCTTTTACGTTGCCAGGTTTTATTGCGCCCTCTTAAACATTTGCCATGAGAATCTATGCCTCCTCTACCCTTTGCCTCACGCCCACGCAGTAGCCCACGCCCTCCGAGGTAGATTCTCTTTCCTCCCGACGATAAGATATGAGTGTTAAGAGTTCCTTATAACGAGATTTACGTTTGCTCGGCTTCCGCGATTGAGAATTTGAAAGATAAATCCTCCTCTTAGAGGTTTATTTGGGTGGGGATACATTAAACGGTGAGCAGAGGCTCGTCGTATAGAGGTTTGCTATTTCGACGCGAGATTCCATTAGTGTCGCGAAAGGAAAGCAATTTACGTCGCATGGCGTCGCCGTGAAAATCTGAAGATGATTTTCGCTGTCTTCCGATAATCCCCGCGTGTTCTTCAGGAGTCTCTTAAGGAGTGTCTTAAGTGGCAGGATTAAATAATTCGTTTCTGAGAGTGACTTTATTTAATCGAGTTATCTTTAAATCGTACACGAATGATAAGCTCTTATCCATAAGCTTCCCGGCTTTAAATTCTATAGACAGAACATCGCGAAAATTCTGATAAGATAAGCGCAATACCTCGAAAATAAATAGGATCTTTGGCAAACAGTTGCAATTACAGTAAAGTTGCATTACGTTTTTGAGAGTTCGAAAGCACAGTATTACAGGAAAACAGTATTATAAAGAATAATTTAATATCTAATAAATTTTAATTATTGTGAATATAATTAAACAATTGAAGTAAATTACGTGGAAGCTTTATACGAATTGGAAAATTTGACTTTTTATTCCTCATCTACAAATGACGCATGTAGAACTGATTTATAACTCTTTTTATATTAACTTTGAAATTGTATTTGATTATCTTTGGCTTAAATTACATTAACTAGGAAAGAGATTTGTTTATTTTCCATTATGTATGTTCTATGTTTTAGAAGCTATTTGGTACCTAAGATTTGATACCTAAGATTTGGTACCTAATACCTAAGTCAACCGTTCTCTGAAGAGTCAAAGTTAAATTCTCATTGCTTTATGTTGTCAGCTTACGATTTCACAATTTTTACGAAAAATACAACTACTCGTAAAAAATGAAAAACAGGAATTACGAGAGTTGCATTGAGTCCTAAAATAAGATCAATCTTCTCTAGTGACACTTTGTAGGATTCCGTATTTTCAATATAGAAGCGAATAGAGAAACTTGTACTTATGTTAAGTGCCTCCATTCGTTTCTGCAAGGAAAATTCTAAAATGATAACTCAATTAAGTCTCCTTAAATCAAAAGAAATGCTGGAATCATTTTTACCATCAATCAAGATAAATTTCTGAAATAAAATATGAAAAATGGAAGAAAATTTACGTTCCACTGCCATTTCTCATATCTCAATATTCTCCATAAATCTACCGCTCTCAACTATACGTCCTCATAATCTTCAAATCAAGCCACCAATATATTTCGTAATAGGTAGCGTCTGTACATCCAAAGTCTACTGGCGACCAAAGCCCTTTAGAAGCAGGTTTCGACGGCCAGCAAGGACTGAGCGTTTTCTCCCCAAAAAGACGGATATTCATTTATATTTTCCCTCCGAAAAAAATCGCCTCATCACTCAAAAGGCTTTTGGAGTGCACTCCACGTCCCCTCTTCTGCTCCCCTTGTTACTTCCCCACGACACACATACTACACCGCGCTGCTCAACAACTCTCGCAAGTATCCTTCACGAAAGCTGTCATCGCCGTTGTTTACGGCGCACGCAGTGGGAGGAAAAAAGAGAGAGAGAGGTATATAGAGTCACTTCTCTTAAAGAGAAAGCGGGAGAGGACCAAGGAAGAAGCAAAAAGAAGCGGAGATAAAGTCGGGCTTTTGCGGGCGAAGATATCGGCCATCGCGAAGCGGCGGGATACGGAGATGCATAAAAAGGAATGGATGGGGAGAATGGAAGATAAGGAGCGAGGGAATTTAAAATAGGAGGATTGAAGTCTTTCTCTCGGTAGGAAGTATGTGTAACGGAGAGGTCATGAGAGATGGCTGGTGGGGGCGTAGAGGAAAAGAACGGACACCTGCTGGGAAGAATCTTGCGCGTGCATTCATTTACTCATCACACAACCACGCCCTCAGCCATTCCTGAGGGGTCCACCCAAACGTTCCCTCCACTTAACACGGTCCATGAGTACGTCCACCTCTCTTTTCTCGAATTAATCAGTCTTTGTCACATTCGTTTTCTCTGCTTGGACATCCCACGGAGTTGTCTTCATTCCGACGGTACGGAAGTGGGCCTATTTGGGACGGATCTTAAAGCAAGAGGTTTCTAATGCATTACTTGTTAGTGCGTTAGTGACCTACTTGTAAAGCCACAGCTAACTGCCACAATAAATCATTCTTACGTTAAATGTTATAAGCCTGAGTCATTATTGGCATACCCATGCTTTTTGAAGTAGTGTGGGCTTGATTTCAAGTGAAATCAAGATAGATATCGGCCTTATCGAACTTCACTCGGCCAAGTATATTCGTATTTGACTATAATGTATTCTCAGAAGAGTTTACGAGAAAGAAATTAAGAAATCATTGTGGAATGTGATTCAGAATAGTGATTAAATGCTAACTGGAGAAAAGTAGAGTTACTTCGCTCATCGATTATACTATGTTGAGATAAAATATGATTCTTTTATGGAGAACTTTATTTTTCAGAAATTAATTATAATGTTTTGTGTAATAAAATATTATGCATTTTTATTGTTCTCTGTCATTAAAATTCTCATTAGTTAAGAAACATAGGTGAAACAGATTAGCCTGGTTGGTAATTTTACTTGTCTATCAGACCATCTTAATATTCCCATTTACAAGTAAATAAAATGGGGGAATTCAAACGGCATATGAGAGAAATTCAGGTTGATAATTATACTTAAGATTGAATATGATCTTAGAAATTGACTTTAATTTGACGGATATGAAATTGTTAGCACTGCTTCATTATTAACTTACTCGATATCCTCATAATGTAGAGTTTCTTGGAAGTGACTTGGAAGAGGCTGATGTGTGGAAAAACGATATGCCTATTCCTTTCATTGAAATGTTGAAATATTTTATTACTCGGTTGGTTAGATCCTATAATTTAACAGCTACTTAATTACTTCCGTTAGTTATTTGCACTACATGCGGAAAATTATCACTGAACATTCTTTGAATTTTATTCATTGTATGACGCTTGTTTTGTGTTAAATTGGATCGCATTTAAAATTCATCAAATGACCGAGGAGATTAATCGTTCAGTTAACTAATGTGTTCAAGATCACGCACCATTTTTCCTTGTAATGTTGACGTATTTCTTGGGTGAATTACAACATCGCTTCCCCGCTTTAATAAGTCAACATATATTTCATAATTGGCACCTATTTCCTCTCCTTCGCCGTTTAACCCCATGCCTTATTGGTCAATCTGTTCTTCAGGTGTGTAATTGATTGCCCCTTTGTACCTCTGAGTTGTTTTTAATTGTCTCTTTCTCTTTCGCAGAGTAATCCGTACGCCCTTAAGGACGGAAGCGCTTCGGCGGATGTGACGGCGTGGACGAGCGCAGGATTGCAGCCCACCACCGGATATTACCCATACGACCCAACGCTAGCCGCCTACGGGTGAGTGACTCTCTGCACAGTTAAAACCTCTCGACACCACATCGGTCGGACGTCCTATTAGCTAACCGTTGGTACCAATTGTCGCGTTGGCCAAAGTGAATTCGCGCGCGAAAGCCGATGGTGAAATCACACACAGCGTTGGACTCCCATCCTCTGGATCCCCCTCACGCCTCCCTCTGTCGGTCTCTGTTTGTACTACGGAGAGGCAGGACAAATAGGGGGATATTAGTGGATTAGAGGTTTACCTAATCTCAAATGAAACTTTGATAGACTCGCTACCTCAGCCTCTAAATAAACAGGTTTAGGAGTAATCAAAATGGATTTTCCTCGCTGTTAGTCGAGGATTTGAAATTTCTGACTCGTGTTACACTTGCTGATTACCAGTTTAATATTTAATGAACTATTCAGTTAGCACCCGGAATAAACAGGAATATTTTATCCCCAACGCAACTTCAGCCATGAGCTTTGCTATTATTGGATCACGAAGTCTATTTGCTAATTCTAAAAATACATATTGCGAAAGTGGTTGCTGCGTTTATCACTACTCGGCTGCACTAGTATCATACATCTCTTCGCGGAACTTCATACTCGTGTATGTACATCTGTATTGGTCATCATTCAGCAATCATGGAAACCGTGTATTCCCGGTAAACAATAACGGTAGTCTATTCTTATTATGTCGTATCGTATATCTCATTACGACAAGCATGACTGGGAATGCAATTAAGGGCATTTAAAGACTAGCATCCTTTCAGATGCAGTAAGAGATGGGAAAGACTTGGCATTCCAACACGTTGTTCCAGAGCTCATGCAAATTCCCAGATCGCTGGATACGAGCAGGCCATCAATAAAGTTAAAACTGGCATCGACTCGTTTTCCATAAACTGCGCGTGATCTATCGTCCTTTTGAAGTCTTCACGCTTCGTTAGAAAACAGAAAAACCCGATAAAGCGTGTTGCAAATGAAAACTTGGAGCGATACAGAACTACGGGTCGCTCCGCCTGGAACATTAATTCATCCGCGAAAACGCTGCTCCTCCTTCCGTCCGAATCGAAGAGAAAACTATACAGACGCATTCATATTCGAGCACCTACTTTATGTGTGGAGCGTCATGAATCCTGGCGAGCACATCGTTAAAATACACACGCGCACACACAAGCGCGCTCACGCACAAAGAGACCGTGTGGCACAATCGCTTTCGGAGAGCGCCAATATCCCCACCGTGAACGACTCGCCGTAAATCACAAACAATGGGGCACTGCAGAGGTGGGTAGTTAGGCGCGATTCTCTCTCTTTTTTCAATTCCATTTCTCTTCGTTTTCCTATCTCTCTCTCGCTGCCGGCACCTCTCAAGCTTAACGCCATCTCTTGGATGATTCGCTCAACTATAGTTGATGCGTGACGCCCCCCTATCTCATCCGTACACTCATCTTTTTACCTTCCTGCTGAGGATATTTGTCAATTAATATCGCCACTTAACTTCCAATGGAGGCGGTTTGCATTTTTAATGAAATAATCGCTTGGATTTGAGTAATGATTCTTTCCTGAGAGTTTCGTACCCCGACATTCACTCTAGTAGTTTCATTAACCGTCAGATGAATGATTAGATGGTTCATTAACATTTTCAAAGAGGAGGTGGAGTGGAGAGTATAACATTTTTTGCGGAAGTTGAGCGCTGCAAGAACTCCCAGGATCGTAAAGTAAATCGTGGAAGTAAAGAATTCGAGAAGCAGGAAGAAAAATTCCGGCTCCGCGACTCGTTATGGAAAAAGAAATTTTCTCTTTTCCCCTTCTTCGATAACGAAAGGAAAACCATAAAGTCATTACCGTGAATAAACGAGAAATGGAAAGGAAAATCTTGAAATCGGGGTTGAAAAAAATAAGCATTTTAAGGAAAATTTTTCTCGAGCAATATACGGCGGTATATGATCTCCTTTCCGCCTTCTCGAGATTCTTTATTGCCTTGCATCGGTTTTTCTTCCTCGGTACGCACAGGAGGTGATAAGGTGGATACACGATAAGAATAATTGCTTGGAAAAATCTCATGCGGGAGGGTAATTGCCATTCTTCCATAAAAAAATTCTCGCGTGCTACAGTATCGCGCGCTCTTGGAGGGAAAAACATATGTTTTACCTTTCTGACCTCTCAACATTATGGATCTTTACGAAATATCGTAACGTATCTTCGCCTTGATTCAACATATGCGGAGGTCTCGATCCCTTTTACAAAATACGAGTTGAATGGGTTTGCTGAAACATCTTATCGGTTTCCGTGGATACTGAATCTCGTAATATGAATATGACGATGAAATTGGTTATCAGTCAGCATATGGTGTGGATAGATAATCGATCTTCACGTTCACGCATTTTTTTAATCGATGCCATCATGCAGCTATGCAATCATAGATATTTGCTGAAAATACACTCTCAAACTTTTCTCATTCATGCTTCAAAAGAGACATTCCCGCTAAGAAGAGGATTACTACGAGATCTTGTTGCTTAAACGACAGAGAAAACCACGTTAGAGTAAAATCTGTTTCATAAATGTAGTAATTTCATTACTATTTGTGCCGCAAACAGTTCATAAAAATACCTGAACAAAGTTCTCATAAGGGTTCCCCTTTACAAGCGACCAGCAATCTAATATGAAAAGAAACGTTCGTATTATAGGTTTGGAAATTTTCAATTGATATCATCCAAGTGAAGAGTTAAGAGAAAATAATAAAAAAGCAAAGTACATGTAATATATTTGCGTACTTATTTAGGTATTTGCTATATGAAACATCATTGGATACAGTAACATAAAGGAGAATAAGTAAAACTGACCTACGGTGGAGTTGGTAAAAACTATCCCGGAAGATGAGAAGCTTTATTTGAAATCGCTTTGTTACTAAAAATCAAAATGGCATGTCATTATTTGACAATGTAAATAATGTATTACTGGAATATGTTAAATATATATCAGCTAACCTTCAATGAAGGTCTCTTCTCTATTTCTTGCACCCGATAAGAAATTGCTTACCCTCGCCAATGTCTCCAGTTAAACATTCTCAGTCGCCCATAACCGTTCGAATCATAAACTGCTAATTTTGAATGCTAACTTAACTTATTAATTTTTTAAAACAAAACTACGGGGTTTTAACTTAAGTTGTTCTCTCTCACCCTCAATTGGTGTTATGTCTAGAAGAGCGATATGCATTTAAAAATATTTTTGAGAGGCAGGTGTGGTAATGACAATCAGAAAAATAATATCAAAACAGTATGCACTGAAGGTTTAGACGTTATATCTTCCGTTTCACCTTTTTAACAGTGTGTTTCGATGGAAATTAATGATTTATTATTTCACTATACAAAAACCCATAGTTACATTACTGAGTGAGATGGGAGGAAAATACAGAAAATTCCTTACGTAGAGTTTAATGAAAAATTATTAGAGTTGAAAATTCTACCGTAGGCCAATATAATTATGAAGAGTAACCTAGCAAAGTAATGAGGGGTGGATTGCCTAAGGATTAAGCGCAGATAAACTTCTGGCTATAACACCGGCGGCACTGCGTAAAATAATTTTAATGCTGAGGAGTTAAATCATAATGATGAATCGAAAAATTGTAAATCCGAATTTAATGTATCAAATATCTTTGCGCATCTCTTTTCTAACTTTATATTAAATCCTCTTTCTACTATTAATTACTATTTGATCTTATTTTCATAAAGATAACGACTAATATTTTGATGGAATAGGCGGCTTTTAGCCTCATCTTCGTCCTTTGAAAACCTATTCTTAAAACAATTACAATTCAGGTAATTTTAATGCAAAATGCTATTCTCATTCTTTGAATAACATAATTTTATTACAGCTTATGGTTCGAATTATAAAATTCTTAGAAATTAGAAAAGGGAAGTTTTAAAGAGGAATGGGATGTACAAGGATTCGTTCATAATTATGATTTCTAGCTGATTTAACTACTCATACAATATTTTCCATGTATTTTCGCGGCAGAAAATCATTCAATTTGCACATCTCTGTCGAAAAATCTATATTTTCCTCTGAATGCATTGTACTAACATGTATTGTCATCTACATAGAGAATAAAAACTTCTTTACTTTTGGCAGAACACAAATAAGAATGAAATACGTCTTGAAATTGACGGGACCATAATGTTTTCATCAAAACATCAAGTGACACAGATTGTTCGCGATAAAAAACCCATTAAACGCACTCATGCGATATAGTCCATTATTTGGTTTCGAGAAGCAAGAAGGAGATCCAAATAAAACACCGCCTCAAAAAATGGCCACGCAATTCGTGCGGTAGAGAAAATTGCGACAATCTCATCCACCATCTAAAGAAAAAGGGGTTCGGATTAGGGATGGAATTTAAGACGCTTTGAAAGGGTTTTTGTTAGTTCTCTTTTGATCCGCATATGTCCTGAATGCGATAGGGCGATCGAGCGAGAGGGGGGAGCGGGATTGGCGCTTGCTCTCCGCGGGGATTCGCCTGCCGACCCCCGCTGACGGCGGCGCGACGCAGCGGCACTGTTTTCGCCCTCCCTCTCCCTTCTCCAGAACCGCGCGTGAAAAGATTCTTTACTGCCGCCGTTGAAAACATAAAATGTATTTTTTCGTCGGTAAATGTGTTTATGTTTACTCTCCGCGTACTTGCATAATAGGGCGGTTTATATTCTGGAAGGTTAGAAGGAGAGAATAAACACGGAACGAGCCCGTTACGGTGTACATATTTCCTACTGTTGCCGCCGTATAAGGTCGTTTACAAGGAAAAGGTTGATGGTACCAGAGTTAAAAATTTCGATCCGTCTGTTTGTTTTTTCTTGAGGTGTGATACGAAGTCGAAGTGGTGCTGTTTACTGGTGGAAATTCGCCCGTGACAAAGGGTTTCTTTTATGGGGCCGGACATAAATGCATTCTCAAGTTTTATTCCGCAAGACTTTGTGCCAAACTAATAAGAAAAGTTATGATTGGTTGGGATTCAGCGTGAATTCCAAGCTGTGGTTATAAATGTGAATTAATTTCGTCAAAATGTTGTTTCTGAGAATTATATCTTCAAAATTCAAATGAGAAGATTGAGAAAGAGAAAAATGAGGAATAGTTCCCGTATCGATCTGATAAGTATAGAGTGGTAAAAAGTTAATAATATGTAATTATTACACCAAAATATAATTAATCCGATCCTCCCAAAAATGTTTTAACAATATTCCATATCATAAATGATCTCATTATTTCGCAAGTAATATTGTGAAATGAATTGCGAGTCGTACGTGACTGTAACCCGAGCCCATATCTTTCGGGGCCTGTGATTCTGTGGCCCAGAGATTGGGTATTTTTCCAATCGAATGAATACGTTTAGACCGCACGTCTGATCGTCGCGCTAAGGTGACATTTCATTGTTCCAGTGCCATTTATATTCAAATTTTCAAAAGCAGAAACTACTCAGGTAAACGAACTGACGTAAAAATTAGCATAGCAAATAATTAATTGAATGAACGAGGAATGAGGAATAGAGTACTATAAGTTTGTTTTAAGAAGTGATGAAACGGCCGCTTATTCCCAACATCTGCTCTACGCAAATGAGTTACCACGCAAAACAGCATCACTCTGTTTCTAGCTATGTAAACAAAGTTTTTCACATCCGGTTATTCCCTTGGTCTTTGCAAGCACAAGATACATCATACGTTGTTTATCCTTAATATCTTTTCTAATAATACTGCACTCACTGCGAATTTTAATCACTGAAATTTTTAATTAACTGATTATTTTATACACCTTTTTACATAATGTAATTTTAAACATATTTCACTGGATTAAAAAATGGAAGAAATTGAAAAATAATGAGAGCCATTTTATTTCTACAGTCAATCTCCAAATAACCATTTCTCTTAATATTATGTGGGAGGCAATGATTCATAGTAATTACCCTTTACAGGTACCCGTAAAGTTACCATTAATAAGGTAAAAATCCCCATTTTCTCATTTTATTTACTTAAAACAGCGTTGTTTCGCATAATTTGCATTTCCGGTGCTAAATCTGGATAATAACAGTTCCCTGTTGAACGAGAAAGAAAGACATCTCCATAAGAACATTCTGTTATCAAAGAAAGAGATGCATCTCGCAAGGCCTAGCGATCCAGAAGAGAGGGGGACAACGAGGAAGAGCGACAAAGTGATTCGATTTCGATGTGAAGAAGGGTTTTTTTCGGTGATCTCTAAAGTCTTTCGAGGGATCTTCCAAAAGAACCCCATCTCCCTTCCTCGGTGCTCCTATGCCAAAATCCACTATCCATCCCATGGGAGGCAAAAATTCTTTCAGCGATCGACCACCCCTTCCCCCAATCCTCACCTTCGCTACTTCCCACGCTCCCAAACTATTCCCTTATTCCGCACGTTCGGCCCTACGCGCCGCCGCACCTTCCCGAGGGAAAAAATCCCTCTTCTTTTCTTTCCAATCTTTCGCTTCCCCTTTCGCCAGATGCCAAAGATCTCTGGAGAGGCTTCGATATCTACCACTTCTCTGTAGAGTTCAAACCCCAAACCGATTGAATGGTTTGGAGGGGGCGATTCATTCGGTTGAAAAGTGGTGCCTCAATGATAACCAGAAGGAAAACGACTCCCTTAGCTCAAGCTGCTCATTTGTCCTCTCGAATCTCTCTCACTTTTAATCTCAATACCATATTTTTTAAATTAAGCATCCTGAACACAGAAATAAAAGGAATGATGTAAATATTGCAATTCAAGGAAGATAAGGATATGAGATGAATGAGATTATTGAATTAAATTAAATAAATTAGAATACCCACTCAAATAAGATGTTGAAGTGTATATATCAGTAGTTTGCCTTTAGTAAATCATATCTATTATCCAGTATGTTAAATATAAATTAAAATTAAATTGGAAATACTGCTTATATCATTGGTAATGTCTTTAGGCATTTTAAAACTAATATAATTAAATTATCCTAATTGTTTATACTGAGCGAGAAAATTAACTTCTCTCGCATTATAGGATAGTTATAGGTTTGATAAGTTAGCTCTGCTAAATATAAATTGGTGGGAACTTGTCGAACAAACATGCAAATAATCTCTCTCTCTCTTTGAGGCTCTTTTGGGCGAATGTTCGCGGTTATCGTTAGAATTTTCGTTCACATTATTTTTATTCTTGTAGATAGTATTTCTAATATTATTTACGATTATTAATCCATGCAATACTCAAGATAGTTTTTAATATGTATTAGCTCCTTGATGCGGTGTATAGATTCCCAAGTGTATAAATAAGAATAGCGTTTAGATGTCTGTTATAGTATTGCAACATTAAAAAAAATCAATCTCCTAGATAGACCGACGAGGTACAGTCCCTTTTACAACAACTGCCTGCATTCATCGATTACAGTCAGAAAGGGGGGAGAGGCGCGTGGCGAGGAACCAAATCTGACTCGGTTTTAATTTTCCTTCTCGTAAAAGTCCGAGGGGTAAGTCAAAGCAAAAAGACGCGGAAACATCGCTCCGGCTTTTAACGGACGGAGCACTTTTCAACGTCCAAACACACACAGATACGCCTCCTATAGGAACATCGCTCTAAGATTTTCTCTCGGGATAAAGCAAAGTCCGTTATCGACCCCCTCGCGAGAGTAATTGGCCCGATGACGGCCGAATTTGAGTCCTGCTTAAGCCATCCTCAGCACTTCCCCATCATTTGGATTCACGGCAGTTCCGTAATCCGCGGTCTATTTCGGAACATCCCAGGAAGTCCTGCAACCCGCACAACACGGGCACATAAACCGCCTCGGGCCACTCCGGGACTTAACACTCCGTTGTAGATGAGACTTCGATGGATCGAATCGTCTTGGAAGAGGGGGAGAAAGTAGAGGAGGGAGCGGTGGAAGGGTGGGAGACGAGTTTTAGAACAATTGGCCAATGGAGAGGCAGAGAGAGTCGGAGGAGGTGGGGTGAGGGGTGGAAGAGGTTTGCTGCGCGAGAGGAAGAGAGGGTACTGCGTGGGAGAGAGGGTGGACGAGTTCCATCTCTCTCAGCTGCGCAGATCGAGGTGCGCGGAGAACAGATGGGTTGGGGGGGGGGGGGCATGGCGGAGGAAAGCGTAGCACGTCAACTGGATGTTTTTTAGCAGGTGGGGTGGGTGGGATGACGTAGACGAAATGTTAATTAACGTTGGCCTAGGGATGATGGCGAAGATTCTACATGGGAGTTCTTGCTTCAAATTTCCTTTCTTTTTTTTCTTCATGAATTTCTCGCGAAGTAATCCCTCTCGTGCTCATTTGTCTCGAGTGTCTTGGATTTGGAGGAGTTGTATAAGGGTGGCGATGAGCGGTCCATTCCGTCGCGATTCGTTTTCTTATTCATATTTGTCCCTCGTTGGGATGAGGAGTGGGAGTGTTTATGTAAGAGGGATGGGGAGAGGAGTCCTGCGGCCATTAAGGGTTTTCGCTTCCTCGTGATGTTTTGGTGTCGCATCTTCCTTTATTCGCGGATGGGAATCTTTAAAGGGTGGTCCTTTTGAATGCCATTAAATTCTCCTCGTTCCCTCCTTGAGTGCCGGGCTTCCGAGGTTTATTAAAATGAATGATTTTCATGAATGTAAGCTTGATTTCTTTCTTGTCCGACGCCTTAGGGAAATCTGTGGTGTTTGCTTTGTTAGCGCTACAGTTGTTACTTAAGATTCTTCTGATAAATGTTTTCTTGCTTGCAAATGAATTCGTAAAAATATTATTCTGATTCCCTTTGTGTCACACCTTGGTCTTTTGCTTACATTCACTGATCACTCAGTCTTTATCGTGGGAATCATGGACATAGCGGGACATAAGGAAACATATCTAAGAGTAATTACTGTAGCGCTTGGGAAGTAATTATGACAAATTGTATGATTTATAAGATGTACTCAAAGTTGTCCTTGAATCGAGAATAAGTGATACTGATAACGATCATGCCACGCTCGACAATTGGAAGGTTTATTGGTAAAGCAAGTATTTACAATTATTTCGATTTAATTGTAATTTGCTCTTTCTACTAGTCTACATCAAAAATGGCTTGTTGATATGTTCGGACTTAGGGAAAGGTTTGCATCAAAATTTCTCTTTTATTGAGAACCAGATCCAATTCTTTACCTGATGCATAAGTATTTATGGGCAAAAAAGAATTTTCGTATTCAATGAGAGGATCTCAGATGGAAATAAATGATTCCCGGGCTACTTTTCTAAAAGATAGACGGACGTAAAGAGTTTACGAAAGGCCCTTCGAACGTCAACGACCGATGCCTGTAGAATTAGAAATCGGCGGTAGAAGTCTAACATCAGACTTTCAGTAGAAAGAAGGCGACAAGTATCTTAGGAAAAGAAAACTCTCCCATTAGAAAAAATATCGGAGAACGGTCCCGGAACATATAAAAGATCTGAACTCTTTCTTAAGGCGACTTCAATTATCCCTCGAGTGGTACAAGGGTGGATGAAAAGGAAACAAATCCATTCTCTTTTTCCCTTCGCGTGAATAAATCGATGAGCGCACCCAGACGACTCCTATCGCTGAAAAGACGCTTCCAATAAAGAACAGAAAGGCGTGAACGTGTGGCTTTGTGCCGCTGTTCCTGCAGCAGAGAGATACATCTTAGCGGAAGGAGGTGAATGAACCGAAGGGGAATCTGTTTTGTAGTAATAAAGCCAGAATATCATTCAGACACTTGTTTATTTATCTCTGGTAGTTTGAGTTAAGATGGGCCACCACTGAAGATAATTTTGCTTCCGATGGCAAAGGAAAACAGTTGGTAATGATCATGCCAATCAACGTTTATTTCCGGATTTCTTATCATTTTGTTATGATAACCTAGAAAACGAATTTCGAAGGGTTATTGATTTTAACAAAGAACAGCTTCTATACCAAGTGTGACAGTTCAATTTTTAAGACTATGTTTCAATAATTTCGACAATAATGAATGAACTATCTAAAAAGGAACACCACCATATCACTAAATGATCGTTATTCGATAGGTAGGTAGCAGTGGATCTTTCTAGCAATTGAAAATCGAATTTACTTCAATGAACAGATAACACTGATACCATTACAATAGCATTTCTATTGCTGAATGTCTAAATCCTTGGAAGGATAATTTACATACGTAAGTAGAGGCTGAAAAATATATGAATTTATAAAGTGAGAATGAGGAGGGACTATTTTTGTTGTCTCGCCGATAATTAATCAGGGATTGATCATCTGTTTCTTTATATAGCTAAAGAAATTTGATCCGAAGTTATTATGACTAAAATCCTCGATCTTGTCAGTTATTTATTAAGAAATCGTATGGCTCTTAGTTCTGACACCAACAATCCAAATCATTCTTCTCATTTTTGGAAGACATTGCAATTACACCGCGCGCGAACTTCAGGAAACTCTTTCCCACTCCTTAACGATTCCAGCAAGGTCTTCGAAATAATGGAGTTCAGGATTTAAATTTCTCCCTCCCGATCAAGTCATAAAAAGAACCCTAGAGGAATAATTTCCAACGTGGAGGCAGGAGAGGAAATTTAATTTCCGCGGTCGCGCGTCTGATACGCTTCAGCTGTCGGCCAAACAAAAGCAAGGAGAAAACAAAAGGAGGCGAACAAAGATGGCCGCGAATGGATACATGACGCCAAGTCTTGCAAGATGGAGAAAAGAAGGCGATAGATTCGTGTTGTGAGGGGAAGAAAAGTGGGGGTGGAAAGAAGTAAGGACGAGCGAGGAAATGAATCCTTGTTCTCACTTGTTGTCACGGAGACAAAATGTCTAACCCCCTCCCTTCCCCCCTCCGTGTTCTTCTTCCTTTATTCCCCTCGTAGGACGGATTATTGACTGGCTGAGGAGCGGTGGATGGAGATCCGCCAGGGAGTGTTAGAGAGTGGTGAAGGAGAGGCAAACTCACGCCGGAATGCATCTGAATCCCTTAACCACACACGCTGAGGTCTACGGTTCGAAGCCTCCTCATTTTTTCCCGAGATAAGTCCGCCGGAGGACCAAATCCTGGGATGAAATTCCTCAGAAGACTTGCTTTTCTCGCATAATCTTCTTCGCCAAGCTTCTATCCCCTTATTCGCTTTTAAAGCAAAGGGCGCTAGCATTCCGACAGCAGAGTTTAGTCGAATTCTTCACTACAATTTCTGCTGAGGTTGAAATTGAAAATAAATCCTTTTTTAATATGGACAGCTTTTAGAGTACCTCAAAATTTGTTTAATTTTGTCTCCATAATCTATATTCGTCGTTTTCAATGATATACATTATCTTGAATAACATATCCGTTTTTTCAATCTTCCGGATTTGAGTATTAAAAAATGTGGTTCTTGTTTATGTCAAAATTCCTGAAATTGCTGACCGGATCACTGCAATCGGCTTCTTCAAACGATCGCCCAGAAGATTTATTTAATACTTTATTCATCATCTACCAGGCAGCATCATAAATACATAAAGTATAGAATCCTCAGGAAAACTACTAAAAAGTGATAAAAATTCTAATTCTATAACAAATATTCATTTTAGAACTCTAAATATGTTGGGGAAATATATATTGATTATAAATATTTATTACATTACTTATAATACGTAATTTTCATTATGGCCACTTTTTCCACTTGAATTTGAGCAATAGTTTGTCTTAAGATTTTGGGGAAAATATCAACAGCTCTCTATCTTTGTGATAAAATCAATTGCAAAAATTTTCCTTTTTCATACGTGTAAATAACAAAATAAAAGTTTCAGATCTGAAATACAACATAGAGTAAGTCTGTTATGAGCATCATTTTGAAGTGAGAAGTTAGTGTTTCATCCATCAAGAACTATTCCAAAAAATAAATTTGTTATTATATATAAAAACTATAGGATATCCACTGAGTATAAATGACAAAAAAGCGGATTAATTGGGTATATAGCAAATGAGCTGCTGGGAAAGGGTATGACGGTTTAGTGGTATAAAATGAGAAAATTGAAGATTTCACTAATCGGGTGATATCTGCGGCGTCGGTTGAAAACGGTCTCTTCGGGCACCTTTACTCTCCCAAGGGGTGCTTTAAAAGCAAGATGTGGGTGCGTGCAAGTGAGAGAGAAGCTGCGGTGCCCTCGCGTTGGACGAGCGTTCCACTTTAGATTATTGGATGCGTGGTGGGCGGCGCATGCGCGTTGCCTGCATCTCCGGGAAAACACCTGAAAAATCCTTTCTCGCCATACTCGTAAGCGGACGCATTCATCTCGAGCCTCATCATTTCGGAGTTGGGGCACTTTGTATGAGACCACAAACTATTAAATCGGCCATATCTCACGAGTCGACGGTGCTGAAGCAGAGTTACAAACGGGATGTTTGAGCGGATAGCATTGGAATCATGGCAGGGTTTTAAGGTAGGGGTTTTATCTCAACTTACTGACGTCTAAATGTGCGACTAAGTAAAGGAAGTAAATCTCAAAACCTAATTCTGAAACGCGTCACATTCTTTACGTTTGGAAACCAAATCTTTTATCGAAATGGACGCTTTCCAAGCCTATAAGATTGAGAAATTTTTCATTCTAAACCACAGATTAATAGGAATACAATGAGTAATTATACGAATAATATTATTTCTTATCTTGTTTTCTGTCGCTATAATTTGCTCTTAATTGTCTCTCTCGGGGGACTTCGAAAGACTTCGAAGAGGAGTGAGATACTGGTAGATTTCAACACAAACCCTTTCAAATAGTTTGGTAACAAATAGAACAAATTAAATTAAATCATCATGCTCTTACGTATGACGAAAATTAGATATTTCTGGAAATGTTCTTTATTTCATATATAACTACAACTTTAACAAAGAATTACTTCAAAGGAAAGAAAATTCTTGCGCGTTCTCTAAAAACATAATTGTCTTCTTTTATTAAACATGCTACCTTTAGAATTTTCCAAGAGAGAGAAGGATATTCTTTAAATCAAAGTTTCTATCAAAGATATCTTTAACGTTTTTTCCAAAGGAAAAAGTTAAAAAGATGAGTAAACATTTAGTCAGGCTTTCAAAGAGCCATTTTCGTATAATAATAATAAATTGTCTTTATTCGGACTATATTCCAGACTATATCCAACAAAATTCGATAATAATGCGAAAACTGAATTAGTTCTTTTGAGAACTCTATCATCGGTCCTCAAATTTTCTAGGAATATGCCATTTGGATTAAATATGTCAAGGCTGAATGTGAAATTGTTAATTGGTTGCAACTGAGTGAGGAAATACTATCTATATTGAATTAAATTAGTTAGAAAACTGAAGCGATAAGACTAGAAAGAGCAAAATAAATCGTTACGTCTCCGAGGAGATAGATGTCATGGATGTTGACCTAGAAATATGTCTGAGGTTAGGAAGAGGTCAGGAATGGTTCCAGATATTTCATTTCCTTCGTGATAAGAGAAATATTTGCAGCTCAAGCGGAACAATGATTTCATAAAAAATTCATTATCCCTCTACTGACGCGTACGTAGTCTGACTGAATGAAATTTCAGCAACCGTACCTGAGATTGATTTTAATGGGAAACCACTGAGTAGGATTCTCGAAAGCCGGGTTGAATAGGTTAACGAACACAGCTTGCAGAGTTATTCCGCCGCTCCTCCAAACAAACTGATTAAATAAAAAAGGCCTTTCGGAAGTAACATTCGAAGGCGGTCCTTCCTGAACTAGTAAAGAATTCATTTATTAATTAAAAGGGCCTCTTCCTTGTCGAATGGAATGAAATGCGCAAGAATGGGCAATCAGGGCACAAAAAGACACTGAACGGCTGAAAGAGGAGAAAAATATTATTTTTTTTTGAGCGCAGCACAAAAAGGATTCGCCTCTTTTGTCTCCTTTGACTCGACGGAGAGCGCAATTTCGATGAAAAATTGACGCGGATCGACGAACTTATTTAAGGCAACTCTTTAAGACTCGAAATGAATGAGCTCGAACCATTCTCTCCAGCTCTCTCATTGTCTCTCACCACGTTGAATCACGACCCTGGGTAAATAAGATATTTAAAATAGTCCTCTTCGCCCTATTAAATGCGCAGAAAAAAATTATCCCTTCAATCCGCTTGTTCGGCGAAGATGAATCGGAGGAAAAAAAGAGTCCCTTCGCTTATTCCCTTTCAGTCGAAACTTCTCTTTCCCACTTTTTTGTCTTTCTTCATTTTCCCGACCCAAACGGCGGAAGAGAGAATGGAAAGTGTGATGAGCATATATATATAAATGGTGAGAGAGGCACGCATGGGTATTCAAAAAAATAATGACGGTCGGATGCTCGTATAGTCCGCATATATTTTCCCCTCGCTCCATGGGGAATTCGCGTATTTTTAATTATTTCCCACATCCACCACCTTTTGTCCCTTGTCTCCCCCTCTCATTTTTCCCTCGACAATGTTTTTTTTCCTTTTCTCTCTTCATCTTTCCCTCAAACTCTCTTTTTTATAACTTCCCGGCATGCCTTTCACTCCCTTTTTCTGGTTCCATATTTCCACTCCACCATCGTTACAATTTCCTGGGAGAACGGAGGAATGAATGGCGATGCATCGAGGGTTGTTTGCATAGAAGAAAGGATGAAAGAAAATGAAAATCACAGGACATTATTCTCCCCTTTCATTGCTTTCTTTTGCTTTACATCGGCCTCTTAGTGCAGAGTGCAATTGCTCGAAGGCTGCCGTAACATGGCGTCATACTCACGTAAAGGGAAGCTTGTGGTGCCGAAGCAGTCGATGCAATATCGTGTTCGGGGGGAAAGCGCTCTCCTTTTGCTGCAGGAATATCCTATTCTCGGACAAAACCATAAGAGCGTGCTTACCACTTTCCCAGATTAAAAGCAGAGTGCTCGGAAATTCGTCTTCGGATCAATATAGATACTTTTCAAGTTCCGACCAATTACTGAAATTCGACGCAAAGTATTCACTCGAAAAGAACCTTTTAAAGCTGTACCTGGTGGGGTTCCATCAGAAGTAGTTAATATAAATAGAAAAAACTTGCGCAACACAAAAATAATACAATTTAATAAGCACTGTAATGAAATTATTATGATTGTACGTAAATATCTGTTTGACATGCTCTTAGCTATTTAGAAAAAAGTTATTAAAATGGAAAGCACCACTTACAGGTTAAATTATGGAATCAAATCGAATTGTAAGAATTGAAAATAACTTCAATGATAGATATATCACGGTTCATTTATTCTGTTCTCTTTGTCTACGTTATGCCTATAAAATAAAGGCATTTTTAATATGCTCAAGGCCTTGAGTAGTGACGTGAGAGAAATCCATAAAATCAGGATATTTATCTCAACCAGAAAGTAAACAAGTTAATCTTCTATCGATGACCATCGATGAATACCACCGTTCGTTAAACTGTTTCTTTCTCTTCTTCATGTATGGTAAACATTTTCACTTTTTGGTTATGGATTGTAGGTAAATTTTAAAAGTGAAATCAACGAGCAATCACCAAAAATGGGAATAACTTATGTATTATGTCCTCAGTATATTATTATTCTCCATAATGTAATCCTGATTCTTTTTGCTTGGCTATGGAGTTAGATGCTTAGAAATGTCCACAATTATATGAGGCTAGATTTCTTTTAAGGAATCTGGTAACTAATTTTTATCCTAGAATTTCCTAGCTACATTAAAACATATAAAGACTGAAATCAGGAAATGGTTGGTATGCGATGGTTTTCGATGCGACCACCTGCGCCACTGGAAAGTCCTGAGAAAAATAGGAACGGTTCCGCTCACTCTCCATGGAATGCGCACATTTTCGGAAAGCTTTGGAGTAGAATAAAAGGTTTCGCAGGAAACGTGACCTGACTCAATAGGGTCCGTAATCTCATTTTTTAATAATATTGAAACGTCATTATCTCGCGGGGTATTCTATCTATTCCTTCGGCGGAAACATTTTTCCCGAGCCGCGAATAGACGAAAGACTTTTAAAATCAGTTTTGAATGGAGCTTTTAGGCGGAATGAAGAACTGAGCTTGCGCGGAAAGTATGAGGCGGTGTACCCCGAGAGAGAGAAAATGTTTTGCTTATGATAAAGGGACGCGGAGTTGCCCTTTTGTTTTATTTTCCACAAAACGGCGCCCGCGTCCGTGTATGTTTTGACATAAAACGCTCTCCTATTGTGTCTCTCCTTGCGCGCGCTTTTTTTATTCGTTCCAGAGGGAGTCTTTGTCAGGTGGAAAAATGCGCATTATTCGTCCTCTGATATAAAGAGAGTTATAAGGTGAGAGAGGATTGAGTAATTTCCATCCGCTCTCCATAGCTTACCCTTTTTCCGCCTTCTCCTGCACGCGATGCCTTTTTGTTCCTCCGCGGAGAGAGAGGTGTTTTTTCGTGAAAACATACTCCCGCTCTCTCCCGCCTAAAGTAAAACATGTTGCGGAAAATAAAATTTCGTTTACGAGTTGGAGAAGGTGTATTGATGCGGTTTTCGCCCGAAACTAACATGCCCGTATTTTTCATTATGCGTGCTTATCGCGGGGATTCGAACGAACTAAATACACGTTTGCACGAGTGTCGCGAGGAACAATGAATCCCCGCGGATTCTTGTAGATCAGGACCGTCTTTTGTTCGGATTTGAAACGAAAATGTCAGTTTGGCTCTCTTTTATGAGTACGTGGTACTGATACGCGGAAAACAAATCCGACGCGAGTCATTTTCAAGTTTTATCGCGAGAGTTTCAGAATTTGCACCGCTTGTCGTGATTTTCAGCCGGAGTTGTTTGTGCTCTGCTCCTGTATTGTATCCATGGCGCTACCCGGTGAAAAGGTCCCTTTGGAATGAATGTACGACTGTTATTATTTCCTAGAATATGTGTATGCGTATGTTATGGAAACAATGAAGACTCATCATTTTCTACTGCGATGGAGCGCAAAGCCAACTTCTGTGAGCATTCACTCGGATGAGCACATATCACTTTAATGAGAAGGATGTAGCCATGAGACTAGAGCAATACCACTGCTTTCAAAGTAGTAACTTCTGTTTTTTTCATATCATTATTGAGATATTTGATTCATTTTCAGAACATATTAAACGAAAGACTTTTCAAGGAATTAATCTTTCCCTGATTTCGAACTTCCCGAAGGGTTGATGCCGCTGTGGAGATATTAAACACGATATTACGGTAATAACACTTCTCGCTTATTATGTTGCAACTTGTCCTAGTGTATTTGAAATTGGTATGGCAGAGAACTTCGCAAGCGTACTTTGAAAGCTTGAGCGCAATAGTTACTAGCCCTTTATTATGAATATTGGTCTTTGAGTTTCACAATTGCTGTAGCTTCTGTAAAACATTAAGAGAGACAAAGGAAATTAGAAAGGTGTAAAGTAGTTAGTAGTAGATTACATTTCTGCGCTTAAAATTTTATTCTAAATAATTTTATCTTACTTAGAAATTAAACTTTCAATTAAAGGTCTCAGAGAGGGTAATATAAAAGGGAATTGAGATTCTGATTACGTTTAAACGGGACATTTCTGCTGCATAGTATTATCGATCCTTATTGTAATGGGGACTCCAGTAGGGGTTATCTCTCTTCTGCTTTATCAGGACATGACATACCCGAATCGCTTTAAGCCGAGCAATCACAAGCGTGCCAATATCGGTCCTTCATTCGCACTCAAGTTAAATTCAGGCGTATACTGTGACCAAATGTATGAGAGCCCTTAAATCAACATTGTCTAAGAACCTGATATAGACATTCGCGTAGAGTGTCAGCAAATATCAATATTGATTTTTCTACATTCAATTTTAGTATTTAAAATTTAGCAGAAATAAATCATATTTATTTTTATTTTAGTTATTTCATCTGCCTGCGCGATAATTAGCTGATTGCTTTATATTAAGAACTGACTTAATGTCTATCAAGACTTGTAAGATGTTTTTCAGATAGCCAGGAAATCCGAATATCCGAATAGTCCGAACCTTCATTATATTTCTTTCGTCGTTTCATATCCGTTCATTTATTCATAGGAATATGATTGAAATTTCCAGTGTTTAGAACGTTTTAATGATAATTCCGATTATAGGCAATGGATAGAAGAGTGTGTGCCATATCTGCAAAGCCAGCAGCATCAATTAAGGAAATTGAGCGACCGCCAGTTATAAAACAGCTGATTTCGATCGGCATCCTTATCACGTAGTGAAGGGAATTCGATCAAATTCTGAAAATCACTTCACCCTATGAAAGACATCGGAATCCCAACCAGGAAATTAAAGCCAGATCTCTCTCCGCCGAGATTTTCTAAAAGACCTCCGAGTCTATTAGACTCCGAATCCTTTTACAACACTTTTCACGTCCACGGCACGAAACAAAGGCGCCGTCCAAGCGTAGATTTCTATTGATCGACGATCCGTCGTGCCATAACGCGGACGCCGCCTTTTGAAACACAGTCGCAATTAGTTTAACCACGATCCGAACCAGAGATCTCGCCGCCGATACGGCTTTCACTCACTCCATCTTGCAAAGTCCCTGCAGACGTCACTATGCCTTATGCCGGCGTTGAAGGCGCCGCGGCTATCACGCGTCCTCAAGGGACGTGCTCCGGAGGACGGAAATACAAGAGGATAAAGGGGAGAGATCCGTATATGAGTGAGGGTCACAGACTCAACCCTATTCCGATAGACCGCGGTTCCGAGAAAAGAGAGCGTGTCGAAGATGAAGGATAGGTGCTCGCAATAATAAGGATGGTTGGAGATCGTAAACAATGAAGTGGGTGATTAATGACGGGACGATTCCATTGGAAAGATGGACTGCCTCGGGTTTCTTTCGCTATCTCGACCTCCTTACGGCGCCCTTATTTTTTTTGTTATTGTCGTTTCTTTCTTAATCGGGCAGTAAACAAACGGATGGGGAGCAGATTTATGAAGGAGAAAGAATATGAGGAACATCCTGACTTCTGCTGATGTTTTTCCGGGTGGTTAGAATCGACGCAAGTGGACTGGAACGAAATGATATTGTTTGTTAGGGTGGCAAGAGGAAAATAAAGGTTGAGAAAGGTTATTATTGAGGACTGATAGAGCACATAGAGAACACGAGCATTATAATTGGTTATAATCGATGGGTAGTCGACAATTATATGGAAAGGAAATTAAGTGAAAAGTAAAAATTTTTATTAATTGCATTATATATTTTTATATGAAGGTCTATTTAAAATAATTAACCAAGGAATATCTTTCCTAATAAATAGGAATTTCAATGTTAAAACATTACGTAACTGTAACATTCTAATGGCCACATAAAAGGTAGATACGACGAAACCGATATCTATCATTCCAAATATATTTTTTTCTCAAAGGAGTCATTTTCTGGTTACAGAATATACACAACGATGCATTTGGTTCTATAATACTAATTTTGCAGTATTTTCGCACCTAATTTATTTGCCTTTAGTAATTATTTAAATATTTTGCTGGAATTTACGTGATGTGATGGTGTCTTCGGGACTTCGCAAGTTAGTCTGTTAAGTGAATTACTGCTGTAAAATGCAAAATTAAAATCGTCCATAAGGAAAAATTTGGTACATATAAATTACGTTTATATTTCTAGCAATAACAACAAGCCGGGCATTAAACGAGCAAATTAATTCATTCCCTAACTCCTTTGATTATCACCTGGATTGTGAAAGGTTTTAAAAACAATTTCGAATGGGTTTTGAAGGAAAAACAGCCCATAAGTTTTGTTTCGTTCCCAATCAATCCTATTCGTATCTCTTTTGGAAGATCGCGCAAAAATTTCCGCTCCATATCTATCAAGTTGGAACACAATCTTTATAGGTTGACAAGGAGTTGGCCTGTGTTCGCAAATAAACACAAAGGAAAAGAGTGGTACACTGTATATTATAAAGGCTGGCGCTCGAGAGTTAAACTCGTGAAAAAGTTAGCTCTCCCCATCCATCACGCCCCGGCGAGAAAAGAGAGAGTAGGAAGAAGAAGAAGAATGGGTCTCCCTCAAAAAACGAGCGCGGAAATAAAAAAGATACAGTGGGAGAAGAAGATCCACGGATCCAAGTGCTGCAAGCAACCTTTATCGGAAGTAGCATTGTCTCCACCGCATCCTATAAGGCCCACTCTCTATTTGACCTCACACTTTCATTCCGTCACCACTCGGCCTGTAGCCAAGAGTTCGCCATTCCCCTAATATTCTCATCCCCGCGATAGTTTATCCCTCGCCTTAATCCCCTCCCCAAAAAGACTGCTCCTGGAACCTCTTGCCCACGCCCACACAATATCCCCATCCCAGCGGCCCTGTCACCATGGTGACGATGGATCTCCATGCATCCCTCCCGCAGATTCAATGCCCCTCCGTTGCTATGGCGACAGAGACAACCTCCTGTGTATCGAACGAGCCATTCGCCTAGCAAGCGCGCGCCTCCACCCCCACCTGCCCCGCCTAACCGCCACCCCAATTGCCTCCTTCCACTTTATCTCGCGAAGAAAACCAGGCAAATCGGGTTTCATGCCCTTTCTCTTATCCCGCCGCTTTCCTTCTCCTCCCCAAAAACGGCACTTTTACGCGAAGAAATGCTCGACATCCAAGTGCATTTTAGAGCCAGTTTCCGGTTACCACTACTCTGGGAATGGAAAAGCCTATCTCTCTCAATACGTGTATCTCGCTCCCTTTGTTTCCTCGGCTTGAATGGATTCGAGTACCTTCTAATTTACATGAGTCGTAAAAAGGCCCGTAGGATTTACATTTTATCATCGGAGAATTGGGGATATGAGCTTTTATGCTCGGTTTCCTCTGGAACTGATTGAGGATTCTCTTCCTTTCGTCACGAAATTCACTTGTTAGACTGGCTTTCGAAGTAATTTAATAAAGCATTCAATTTTTTATTTTCTTACGCATCCGAATCATTTTTTAAAAATTTTCCTTAAAGTAGGAAAATATCATCCAGAATTTTCTTCTTCGTTTTGCCCTTAGAAACATCTGAGGCACCGGCGTAAACGAAGCAAAAAAGGAATGAATGATATTGAAATATTTAGAGAATTTGCAGTCCCTTTAGGAAGTGATATATCGTTATAAAAGAAATATTAAGTAAGTGAATAATCAAGATATAAATATTTAATATGCACTTAAAAACATAAATTTCATTGTGCTGTGATAAGCACGTGGAATTATTACGCGTACAATTCCCTCATTGCCAATTAATAATCATCTTGCTAGCTCGCTAGAGAAACATGTCGCCCAAGAAGTAAATCTGTGGAAGTTTACCAGTGTTTTTATTCATTTATTAATAATAATCTTCCTAATTAAATCATAGTCCTCGTGCTGTCCTAAGATGATAACTGTGAACGCTCGTGGTCAGATGATATTGATTTGTCTGAAATTTATGCATTTTAAGCTATGGACCACTTTGGTGGCTGAGTTACAACCAAATCCTGTCGACCGCTCGATAAAACCAGGATGGCGGACTCACTTCCGCCCCATATTTACGTTCTCGACGCATTTTTAACAACCCCCTAAAAAAATATTTTTTTAACGACGACATCTTCCGGCATCAATTCAATCGTCGAAGCTTTTCTTTAACACGCGTCCCTCTTTATCTTTCACCGATCCCTTAAAGTCGTTAAAAATTCCTCCGCATCCCCTTATTTCCCCCGCAATATTTCCACTTTGTGAAGCATTACTCAATCCCCCGCCTAATCACATCCTTGGCTGCTTTCCTTCTCATCCGTATAAGAGGAGCCACTTCATTTGTGTTTTATCAACCCCCTCCAGTGAGACTGTATCCAAGAACCCCTACTCTTTTCGTACCCCCTCAGACCTGCCTCTTTCTTTCTTCCCTTTTTTTACTCCGAAACTCTTTGCTTGCGTCTTGTCCCAGCCCTCGAAAACGCTTTCGGAAGAAAGACTTATGGCTCTGTGTGCCAGATCCAACGGAAGGGGGATGGCAATGGTTTGGCGTACGTATCGTTGGGGAGGGGTTATGTATGCTAGAGGGAATTTTCTGGGTGTTGAGAGGGTGGGAAAGAGATGGGACGAAAGGATTCTGCTTCAATTTCGTCCTACGCGCCCTTATTATCCTGTTAGTGGTTCCATCTCGCCTTCATCGTGATGCTTTATAGTTCATACCCGCGCATTTAAATTCTTCTCAAACGGGTCTCTTTCCCTCTTTTCCTACCATTTATTCCCTCTCCTTTGCTATAATTCTTGCTCTTCTTCATCGGTATGATGCCACATTATTCTTTCAGCCTTCTCTGGATCCTATTTCACTCATGTTTTTATTGCCTCAATTCGCTAATCGTCGTAGTGCTCATACCCGAAAATCATTTCAGAAAATTTTGGATAATTTACTTTCCTCAGTGAAATTCGGAGGAAATATTCCTTGCACTTATGGAAGAACATATATTCAAATATGGTGATACTCTAAAATTATTCTGTTTCTGAAGGTGCCTCGCAGGGTACAATTGTGTATATAGAAGTAGATGTAGATGAATATCACTTACTGATTTTATGCAGTATTTGAAGCTATTGGATTTACGGAGATTTTGCTGAGCAAGTCTTATAATTTAGGAATCTGCTCTATTGTACTCTGATTACATCCGGAAATTGCTCCTTTTAAATATCGCCGAAATAATAAAAAATGTATTATTCTATAACAATCTATTGAAATTTAAATTAATAATAAAGCGAATCGAAATCCATTGTGAAATTAGTCACAAAAAATTTAATGTATCTAAACTTTTAATGAAAAGAAAATTCGACTGATTTAAGTACATATTATTTATTTAAATTGAATTGGTAATCAATTCCTTTCTTATAATTTTCTGTAAATTTTATCATGATCTTTAATGTATTCAACTTTATGAACATACATATTTCATAGCAAAAACTATAAATATTGGAGGGAGTAAACTTATATGTCGTTAACTAGTGTACAGAAGATGAAATTAAATCACTAATGTTTAGGAACGCTTTTTTATCGTATTAGTTGCTCAATTAATTTGTAAAATCAACGAAGACATTTCATGAAAAAATCGATGATCCGATACGCTGCGCTTTACCTTCCTGCGCTCTACCTTCCAGCGCTCGCGATTTCCTTTCAAATCCGACCCTTCAACCTCAGCACAGAAAAAGAATGAAAATTCTCTCTCCGAAACTTCGCCGTTCTTTCTTCATTTCTCTCCGTACCGAAAAGAGAATAAAACCTCGATTTCTTTCTCCGCACCTAATTTCCGGTGACCTATCTTTCCTCCTCCTCCGTCCGAAATCCCTTTCTTTCTACCTGTTTCTCCCTCTATCTCGCCAACCAATCTCCGAGCAGACTCCAGAAAACGCCACTCACAATTCCCTTAATTAGCCCCGCCGCCACTAACTGCGTGAAAGGACGCGGTTTTTCGGGCCGCTAAGAGAGAAGAGAAAAGAAAGAGTTTCAAAGGGGCAGTGGGCGTTGGTTTGCTGCCCCATCAATACCATTCTATGGCGTCGTTCGGAGCTTGACAAGGAGATAGCGCGTGTTATATCGTTGTCCACTAAAGGTCTGACCGGAAGAGATCCCTCAAAATCACAGCTCGAATTAATTCCTCTGTTCCGGCCGGCCTTAAAAAACTTTGTTACCCTTCTTTCCTTATCGAGCGAAAATCTTTCGCTTCATGGAGCACTGTTAATCCTGTCACTTTTACCGTTCGGGGAAGGAAACAAATCGCCATCGGTTTATTTAGGTGTATCATTATGATCTTGTCCACTGCCTTCTGCTCGAGCGTAAAGAGCCTGTATGTGTTCCCTCTTAAATACCCTTTACCTCTGTCATGTTGGCTTGAATTTCCGTAGAATTGTAAGTGTAATTGTATGACACAAGTCTCAAGTAGGGTTAATTATGTAAACATTTCACTCAGTCCTAATCGAAAAAATCAGCGGTTGGGAACTTTAATCAAATTATAGAATTACAGTTTTTTAACCATAACAATTATCGCACATTAATATAATAATCAATAATTTTTAAATTTCATTGACTTATTTTTTGTTAAAATTTCACCATATTTCAATAATTTAATAGAGAGTGCAGTAATGTTTATGTTGCCATCGTTTTGAGTCCGTTCTCCTCATGTATTTAATAAGAGTTATATTTTAATGATATTACATTACTATTTCCAGAATCCAATGTATTTTTTTAACATGTATTTTCAAGTTTATGCTGCCAAACTAAGTATGGGTATTTAAACATTCGCGAAACATTTTCTAGCGGCATCACAATCACGAGCAATTACGCGTTCATTGCAGCATAAGTCTAGTAGTATTCGGCACTCAGCTAGAATAATGCGGAAAGGCATTCTTAAAGCCAGACTTTATGTAGCCGTATGAATATTCAGAGGCTACTGATCTCGGATTAAGCCCTTTCACCTCAAATATCCACTTAGCCTGTTGCTACCTTCATCCCCATCCACTCCTTCATCCACTTAAACGAACCGCGCTCTTCTCATCTTTCCCTCTCATCGTCCATCTTAAACAACTCCATCCTTCGCTTTATCGCATGATTACCCGCGCCTTCGAGTGCCGCCTTTTCAAAATGGCGGACGGAATCGAGAAAAAGAGAGAGGGATACAGTTTATCATCCTTTTTTCCTTTTAAAGGGGAAGGATATTGGGGCGAAGGGAGGAGGAAAAAAGCGACGGGGGAGAGAAGGAAACACAAACCTTTCCTGCGGATAAGACGGATGGCCGTGGAACACATTTGAGTCGAAGTTTTTTGTGCGTATGGAAGAGTGGGTGGGGTGGAGAGGGGAGGAGCACTTGGGGGCTCCATGGGTTCCTAATGCGGCGAAGCACGAATGGAGCGAAAGAATCTGGTGATTGGAAGGAGTTGGGAATAAAGGGTTTGGTAGGTGGGAAGGGATTTTCGGGCCCCAAAACGTTGAGAGAGGTCATTCCATTCATCTCCATCCGAACAAAGGCGAACAAACTAGCGCCAACAATCGAAGCGAATCGCTTTCTCGGTGGGAAACGTATTGATGGGAATCTCCAACACCGGTCGCTTGGGATCGCCCCTCCTCTTTCTCTCTCCTCTTTCTTCCTTTTTCCTCTTCTCGCATCATCTCCTTTTATCTCTGGCGCTCGAAATATTTTCCGAAATTTTTAAGGCTATTTGCTTTTAAGCCGGCTGCTTAATTTCCGAGCGGGTCGTTTGTTTCGAAATGTATATCGAGTCCCATACGTGGGCGGTGGAGCGTATTTGTCTTCCTTCCCTGGCTATTGGACACCTGTTTGGAAGGGAGATTCGAATCTCGACGATTTTTCATTCGCTTTGGTCCTTAAGTCATCTTCTTTTTTATCCCGTTCGACGTATCGATCCGTATCGATGTGTTTTAAAGCCTTCGGGTACATTTGAAGGATGCTAAATGAGAAAGGATCTGAAACAAAAGAGACCTTCGCATGGATGACGAAAGCTTATGAAAATATTCCATGACGTAGCTTTCGAAAATTATTATCGACGATGACATAGTTCCGCTTCTTCTCTTTTCCTCGTTTTTTCGCATTTTAAGAGTAAAAATGTAATTGTTCTCTAAAATACGCCTGTGTGGCCCACATTAGTGAAGATTCAACCATTAATACAGATTATAATTCAGCCTATCATGAATTAGAAAACACCTATGAAAGTGCCGTTTAAAGAATTTACTAAATTCTAAGTTTTTTATGGCCCATAAGTATACTTATTACCAACGTTGTGCTCAAATGTAAAGACATGATAATTATTAAACTTAAAATATCCTTCAATTAGAGGAGTTATGACGCCATGCAAAGGGGAATTGATCACATTAAATGCATCATTTAAGTTGTAATTCTATAGTTACATTTTGGATTCCTAACTAAGAAGCAGTTAATTTTGTAATTCATTCTACAGCTTATCTTAGAAAACTTTAAAGAGATATATTCATCTATGCATTATCCCTTTCATAGCCACCGTTTTTATACGTGTATCCTCTGTGAAAATGAAGATGAAGAAAAGATTGCGTTTGCTCAACCATCGATCTTATCGCGATCTAAGGAGGTGAAGGGGTGAGACTCAAAGAGTGAGACAGAGTGGAAGGAATGAGTAACTCCTCCACTCTTTGCTCATAAAAGGGAAATCTCGAGCTGAAGCTGATTTCTGCTGAACCCTCTCCCCCAACTTTTTGCAAAGACGAGTAAGTTAAAGGGAGAGCGAAACTTAACACCAGAGAACTCTAATCAGACGAAAATTCTGCGCTCGCTTCAAGAAGTCCTTCCCCGCGTTCCCCAAGGGATTCGCCGCCGCAGAATACTCGCGCCGAAAAACCTCCTCTTAAAGAGGATGGCTAAAAAACTACCTCTTGATGGAGGCGAGAGAGGGTTCCCACTTATTTTTTGCGGAGGAAATGATGCGAAGGAGAAGCGGAGAGAGAGAGGGTGGAAAAAGGTATTCATTCGAGACTGGGGAGTGTTGGTTTTTTGGGGAGGGACTGGGATTAGAGGGGGAGAAGATACGGAATATGCGGAGAGGGATATGGCGAGGGAATAAAACGAAACGACGAGGAGTAAAACAAAGAAAATGGCCGCCGTCGAGGGGGAGAGAGATAAAGGAAGAGAAAAAGGATGGAAATGAATATCTACTCGAAAAAGAGGGGGAAGTTAGCGAGTGGAAGTTAAGTGATTTCTAGAGAAGGGGCGCGTGCTGGGAATGTGAAACGGGAAATATTGGAGAAATGCTACGGGAGATTCGGCGATAAACGGGAAGAGAGGTATTAGCGAGAGAAACTAGGAGGCAAAATAAGCCAAGATGGAGAAAAAATCGAAGAAGGAATCTTGGGAGACGTCGATTAGAAATGGGACAAAATTAAAGAGGGAACTGGAGCAAAAAATATCGGGCGAGAGAGGAGAGATGCATGGAGACAGAGAGTGAATTAAAGTTGGGAAAAAGTGCCAGGCAGCGGGCGTCTGGATGAAGGGGAGAAAGAGGTGGCGAAGCGTAGAGAAGAGCTCTTTAATAGGGGGTGAAACCACTCTACCCATCATCACCCTCCATATAGACTCCCCTCTCACCTTTCTCCCTCCTTGAGAGGGCACGCCCATTCCCTTCTCATCCTCTGTCTTTCCATCCCGATCGCGTGACAGAGAAAAACGCAATGGCAGAGAGGAGGTGCTTAAAGAAAAGAAGGGGAGGATGCAGGTGAAGAACGCGTGAAAGGGATGATAAATCAAAGGTCCTCTTTTTTGCCCAAAAATGGAAAATTCTGCTAGTTCCGGAAAAATATGCAGAATCCGAAAGAGGGAGAGGCGAAAGCGCCGCAGAGAGATCGAAGAAGTAATTTCTTCAGAGAGAAGTTTCCAATGAATGTTACCTTTTCATCTTTTTTTAGCGGTGAGAAAAACGGGAGATTTGTATTTTTTTCCGCGTTTGTAAGGAATCACCACGAAGGCTTTCTTTGCCATTATGTCCGCCGTCGTCTCGAAAAATATCCGCGGAATTGTAGAAAAAAAGGAATCGAGGAAGAGTGCGCGCATTGTACATGGCGCTACACGAGATTGAGGTGGAACGTAAAAAAGGACAACAGATTTCGCCTTTGTGCCGTTTTAGGTCGAGGGAGTTATCAAAACGAGATGAAAAAATAGAACGTCAAACTTCCGGGCTGAATCCGCTTCGGGGAAGAAGATTGGAGTGGAGGGCAGATGAAATTTGCTCTCTCTCTCTCTCTCGTCTTGTAGCAGAAGAGGATCTCTTGTGGAGGAGGAGAAGGGCGCTTGAGTTAACAAAACAAACAAAACCTCAATCGAGAAAGCCAATAAGAAATGGATGTAGAAGAGCGAGTCATGGAAAAAGTAACGAGTATGGAGTTGGGTTTTGGGAAGAAGGTGAATGGAATCGAAGAAATAAAATTGGGTAAGGGATGGATGTTTGGGAGCAGGTCACCCTCATAGCTATCTATAGGATTGTCATTGCAAGATTGTGAGTTGAGATAACTTCAGGGACCATGAGTAAAGGAACAGCAAAGGTAATCCGAAGAGGAATGAAGATACTAATTGAAAAATTGATTGGTAATTAGAAGTAATTATTCACGTGTGACAGAATTTGACTGCGTCGAAACGAAATTGGATTGGAAATCTGTGAATGGTCTATTCATTCCTGATTGCTTTGTCTCATTAGCTAACATTTTAAAATCTGTAGAGATATTATTTTTATATATTTTTATATTTCAACTTGTTTGTATGGCTTGAATACGGTGAATTAGTGATTAAATTTATGTCTGAAAACGAACATTTTAAAGGAAACGAACATCACTTTATTCTCCTCCACATCATTCATTCATAATTGCAAAGAAAGTTATTGCCCTTTCTTTCTCTATTTTACCAGTTTTTCCGATCGAATACATTAATTTTGGGTACCTGCTCCCTTTTTCTTGATATTCTTAACAATTGCCCCTATTTCTTAATATGCCAAGAGACGTAGCACAATATAATTTCTTTTCAATACCATCGATCTGAGGTATGTTATAAACAATATTATACTAATACACAAATTAGCTCCTAAACCACGTAGTTCCCTGAAACAATATAAATAATTAGAGACTGATCTTGAATTAGGAAAGAATTACTAGAGTAAATCCCCCTTGACTATGTTTACTTTTGTGATGTATGGTTTTCCACAGCATTTCCACTAATTTTATCGCTGAAAAAGCCATAAATTAGGCAAAGGAACCGATCCGCTTATAAATCAAGCAGAACATTGGATAGAAAAAGACGATATGGGGAATTCAAAGAAAATGGATGGAGAGAAGTAGGAAAAGAAATGAGGAGAGAGAGGAGTCAGACATAGCGAAAGAGAGAGAAGATAGTGTGAGGAGGTTTTGGTGTGGGGGAGGATATATCAAAGTGACAGGCGAAGAGGAAGGCAGAGGAAGAAGGTGAGTTGGCCGATGGGAGGTTAGCTACAAAAAGAGAGGGACTAGGATAAAAGAAAAGAACATCTTAGAACGATTCGACCGCTTTGTATGGTAAGAGAAGCAGGAAGTAGAGCTGGTGAATTGAGCATTTCTTGGTGATAAACTGGACAAAAGCATAGCAAAATAAATACCGTGGCCGATTTCATTTCTTGCATAAAAATGTCGACTAATTTCGGGTATTACCTTACTCACAACTGATGCTATTTATTTCTTAGGAATGAAATTAGAAAGAATTATCCAATATTGATCTCATCCACTCTTAATTAAAAGAAAAAAATTATAGAGATGGGGAAATAAACCAGCGTATTCACAGGTCTTTTTAATGCAATATAAATACCACAGAGAAGAGATCCAATATTAATTATTATTTACACGCAATAAAGGTGTATACAGTTTCGTATCGAATATTTCCTCTAACGATTTTCAGAAATTTCCATCTCAGCATTGACTCAAAACATGCTTCCTTTCGTAAAGCAATCTCCGTCGGAGTGTTTCCTGCAATATTCCCGTTGCATAGAAAGAGTCGTTTAAGTAACGGCAGAGATAAAGCGTTTCAAGAGGGTATCACCTGTCGCCTAGGCTTTTCTCTCCATTCTGAAATTCGCCATCAAATTAATTATCCCTCGTTTTCCTCCTAATCTCAGATTCAAGCGTTAATAGTCCCGTAAATAGGCGCACGCCAGTCAAGCAAAGGGAAAAAGGACCAAAAGAGAAGTGTCGAGAGCACTTCTAAGGCACACAAGAAGTGAAAGCCGCAGTGCGCACGCTCCATCTCGATTAAGTAAGCTCTCCAACGCCCAGCGAGATACCCGATTGAAGTCTTGCGTTTCGCGGAAAAGGCAGGTTGCCGTTCTCGGTTAAGAGGAGTGGGGACAGTTTCTTTCCTTCGTCACCCCCGCGCCATCTGGGTGCGAGGCGCCGCACCCTCTCGCGTTCCATTCGAGAAAGGGCGCAGAGGTGCGGAGGTGGGCCATGTCGAGACACCTGCACTCGGCAATCGTACATCGGACCTAGTCCGGTCACGTCCCGTGCGCGCCAAGGGGAATGCGCCCTCAAGCCCACTCATTACCACCGAGGAATGTCACGGAGCCCTCCGCTCCCACACACACTCGAGGACGCGCTCAAATGCAAACAAAAAATCGATTAATCTGATGAAAATCCCGCGTTCTGTTTTCCAGGAAGGAAGTATGCGGTGCGCTTATAGCCAATTGAGTTTTTCAAATCCATATTTCATAGAGAGAGTCGTTAAGAGAGAATAATATCGCAAGAAAACTGTTATATCCAATTTAAAATATTTCTGAATGATATGAGTTGAATAAAAAATACACATCATTATTCTGAATTACTTAAAACATAATCTCATTCGGCTAAAACATGGATATAATGTTATTGTTATTACAAGGAAGTAAATGATAGGTAACGAAAATTTTTACATGGCATTCAAAAATGCAAAACGTGGTTTGGTTGTGAATTCTGGTGGCAAGATAGTTTATTTTTTATTTATTTATTTACAATCTGAAGTTACAGTTTTGGAGAAGTTGAAAAAAGTTAAAACCATAAGAAATATTTCCAAATTGGAATTTCATTATAAGTATACGTCAGCATATTCTAAGGCCTCAAACGTTATTTGATATATTTGAAACATGGCCATGATTCTTTACTTATTACGAGAAAGAGAGGAATGAAAATGTTTACACTGTGTATAGAAATTTACAAAACTGGTTTCGGTTGTGAATTTTAACGACCATAAAGTTGTACAAAAATTATGAGACGCTGAAGTTTTAGAAACATATTTAGTTGAATTATTTAGATTTTACCCAGCATAAAATTCCCATTATCCAGTTTCTTCTCTCATATAATTGAAGTCAGGCGTGAAAGAGATGTTCAATCGAGCCTTGCTTTAATCCATTGATACATGTAATCCTAATGGTTCGGTTACGCGAGATGAACAGCTGGACATAGGTAATTGGGTTCTGCTAAATGATGTGCTAAGTGGGACTCGAACTCAGTAAATACGAGATATGGGAACGGATACGTTTCCGAACAAGGAAACGGTGGCGTACAAAAAGTCGCACTGGTATCTCGATTCGGAAAGGGTCGTTCTTTTCCTTTAATTGCGTCTCAGTCTTTTTTCCCGAGATGGAGCAAATATCTCCAAGGATAAGTTTGCATTGACTGGAGAAAACACCCGCACGTTTAACGATCGTAGCAAGCTAGAACTTGGGCAGAAATCGGCTCTTTTCTCAAAGCGTTGTCATGTTATTTATGACGTTGGGAAATGCAATGAGGAAAGCGGTTAACGTTTGCTTTTTTCCGCTCATTAATATTGATATGGGGTTCGCTCGATCCATCTTGGGAAGAAAAACACCTTCCGTACAATGTAAGTACAGCCGTTAATACCCCTTAAGAGGTTAGAACACAACGAATCATCATACTAGTGCAATTAAGAGATCGGCTTATGAGAATCCAAAAATGGATTTTAAAGGAGCCGAAGCTTTTAAAAGAGTATTTTACCGAAAGAATCTTTCTTTTCCTTCTTCCGTGTTTCAGTCATATCTATTTACCTGTACAAATGCTTGAAGTGATCTGCTAAATTTCCCATCAGTCGTGTCTTTCTTGGTTTGGATAGATGAAAGTTTCTACACAGATACAAAGAATATAATACTTATTTTCCAGGATATTCTGTAAAAGGAGAATTATATTCCTTTGATTTATTGTGAGAGTGGACCTCTGCAACATTAACACCGCGTCGGTTGAATTTAGATCTAAATTTTATGAGCTAGAATATTTCCCAATTTATATTGGTTAATTTACCTGTAATTTTTGTAGCTTTATAATCTCTTCTTTTCTCTGTTTTATAATTTAAACAAGTTCATTCTACTCGATGGAAATGACATCACATTTGTTTATATAGATAGTTTTTTCCGTCTCAATCTCGCCCGAGTAAAGATATTTATCCATCCCTTATTTTCCATCATCCATCCAATCCCATCTCTATCACATCTTAGTCCACGGGAAGATTGACAGACGGTGGAAAGATACAGAGGAGGAGAGCTGAAAAGAATAAGCAAGAGAGGGGAGAAGTATGTGATGGACTTCCCTCCTTGCACTCAGCCACCCCCATTCTCACCATTTCCTTCTTCCCCAGTAGCTCCCCTCTCAATCATTTTCGCATCCATTCACTCGCTTGGGAAGAAGGATGATCTGTAGGCATTTTTAGTTCCGTCCCCTCGATCGCTACTTCTCAGGGGGAACCAAGACCTACCTAACTTCCCTCTCTCGCCTCCGAATCCATAGCCTAATCGATCGCTTTTTAAGGTTTTAGTCCAATACGGCCAGTGCCTGCCAAAGGCTCTCATAAAAAATGGCGGGGGAGAGGGTGCGGCTGTTGCATGAAAGTGGAGGATGGGATTTGTATTGTAAAACGATGTCGGAGAGAAGTTTTATTTTTAAAGGTCATCCATGAAGTTTGAGAGGGATATTTGGTAGTCATGCTCGAATTCGTCTCTTTTATGGCTCTTCGATCTTACATACTGCGCCAAGTGTTTTAAGAACTGGTAGCTTTTATGACGGGAGCAAGGAGAGCCCGTTGACTGGCTCGTGGAACAGCATCCTACCAGATTCGGTAGTTTTATCAAATTCTCCCGTGTTGTGAGCGCTGTTAAGGAGCGGATAATTAATAGATTAAGGGTAATATAAAAGGCATAAATCGCGAAATTTATGTCGCTGAAATCATGAGAGAGAATTTATTATCAGCCCCTTTATTGCTCAACCACTTAACCACCTCACAGTTTTACGTATATACACGGAATTGCTTTTAAACAGTCGTAATTACTTCATCACCGAGGGCTTCCGTCCGACTTTGACCGAGTTACCTTATCTATTGACATTTAAGTAGGGCCTAAAAACTTGAAGATTACTTAACCATGTATGGTAGACCTTTACATTGCGAAACGTATGTATTCATCGCTTAATGTGGGACGAATGGATATAGTTCCAAAAATATTTGCGGCGAATAAAAAATTCCCGTCCTTCCCCAACGCAGAACACGGCGAAAGAGGTCGATAAATTTTCCAAAAATACTATGATATATCCCATTAATGTCGTGTCGATTAAGATAAATGACAAACGCGTTTTTTTTTTGTTCACCCGCAGTTACGGCGCCGGATATGACTTGGCCGCTCGGCGGAAGAACGCGACGCGGGAGTCGACGGCGACGTTGAAGGCGTGGCTGAATGAGCACAAGAAGAACCCATACCCAACGAAGGGAGAGAAAATAATGTTGGCCATCATAACGAAGATGACTCTGACGCAAGTGTCCACGTGGTTTGCGAACGCGCGGAGGAGGCTTAAGAAGGAGAACAAGATGACTTGGGAGCCGAAGAACAAAGCGGAGGATGAAGACGACGATGGGGCAGGTGGAGGCGGTGGTGGCGGCGGAGGAACGAACCTCTGCTCGTCGGACGCCGAAGGAGATGGTGATGACCTGAAAGACAAAGACGACCTGCTCATGATGGACGAGAAAATGAAGAGGGACAAAGGTGAGCGGAAATGCACTTCTTTAGACGTTTAATTAGATACTTAATCACATAAGAAATGATATTCACTGATTTGCACTTCATTTTGCTGAGATCATTAATTCGTAATATAGATACGTATATAAAATATTAGTTCATTGTCTATATCACATCGGACTCATAGAAACGGAAGAAAAGTGGTCTAATTAAAAAGCAACAAAATCTGAAGTAAAAAAGAATTAGGAATATATCGCGACATTCTTTGTTTACGAGAAAATTCTTGTATTAATATGTTTTTATAATAGGAAAATATTTAATATGTTACGTGTCCCATTAATTTTCAAATTACAAAATGGTATAAATGGAATAGTCTCTTTTCAAACTTGCTAATTATATAAATTTCCCCATTATCTTCTGTTTCTTCTTATGATTCACTTCTATTTAGAGTCTCTCATCATCTAAACTCGAAGAAGAACGAAAGTATCGAAACCTCTAAAGCTGTAATCGTAGAGATCGAAGAATTAAGATAAATTAATTACCAGTCCTAAGTAAATATTCTCATTTCACACCTATATGCTAAAATGGTTCACAATATTCGCGTCACCATGGCCCATTATCCATATGTTCCTGAGAGAGCAATCAAGGCCGCCATCATTTTAACAGCAATGCATCAGAAGTCTACAATAACTATGACAGATGTTATAAAAAAGCTAAATTAATATTGTAATGAAAACGCTTTGAAATAGTACTCATTCCGCTTTTAGTAGTTACATAGCTGCATTCTTGAGATGATATCGCATCTGGAATGGCGAAGGAATTATTTATTTTCCGACCACCAACTTTTAAAAACGATCATAATCGGGGATAGAAGTTATGCGGTGGGATTCAGGTGTCAATATCCTTGGCAATGTGTGTGGCAGAACAACTCCTCTGCTGCTTGTGCCGTCCAAGCCGCATTCTACGGAAGTCGAATACTTGATACAAATTATCAAAGACGGTCGATCGGAATGCGCTGTATTCGTTTGATACGTGTGTTCCTGTTTGACGAGGTACTGTTCGCTGTGGCATCGCGAATATGCAAAGGAATATGCTCGTAAAGCGTGAGATTAAATATTGACGAATGAATACATATGTAATAACATGCTGTGAAGTATCATTAAAAAGTATATGTTGTAAATAAAAGATTGTACTTCGTTATACGTTTTGCTTAAATGCGCCAAAAATAACTAATTGTATATGCTTGTGTTATATAATTATTTCTCCTTAAAAAATTTAATTTAATATTCAAGACGGAGATTGATCTTTAAAAAGAATTCGAAGGACTGTCGCATAAAATCCACAGATCACGTAAGTCTGAGTCAATAAAGAGTGTGAACTCAAAATACAAAACAGATAAAAATTAAATTATGGGCCATATCAATAAATATATATTTGTATCGTTCAGCGTGAAACAGAGGTGCCATTAATTCACCGATATCAACCCCGATTATAGGAACAATTTACTGGATTTTAATCCCTCAGCTCTCATGTTTGCCGACTGCAAACCTGAAAAATCGGAAATAATCCATCCCCATTCTTTTCTCCCCCCTCTGCAAAACAAGCGTGAAATTCAACCGCCATTCAATGGCCATTCCGGCCTCAGATATACCAACTCCCTCCATACCAAAAGCCACCTGTAATCTTACCCTTCGATTCCTCCAAATTCGAATTATGTAAAAAGGGGATGACATATCGCCCCGCGGAATCAACGACTCTTAAATGATTGCAGACGCTTTTCGAAGTGAATAAATCACGGTGCCCCTTTTTCCTTCCTTCCCCCCGTCGGCCACGCGCAGTTTACCAAGGATTTTATTAGGGGAGGAAGTGGGGAAGGGGTGGTCCTCCCCCCCGGCAAAAACACCCGAAGGCGCAACTAGTAGAAGCCTCCCCCTTCAACCCTCTCCCATTCACTCCTTCTGTGGCCATAATCAACTTCCTTTTCCATTACGGCCAACCCCTCCGATCTCTCCCATCCATCTCTGCATCCAGCTTCCCTCTCCAGACCGAAGGACCCCCGAAATATCTCAACCCTCGCCCCTTTTACGTCTTTCTCTCAGGGTTCTCTTTCCTACCCTAGAACCACCCCTTCAACCCCAAATCTCTTCCAGTCCCTCCTCGACCATTTACCTCCCTCACACTCCTACCAAAAAACCTCTGCACCATATTCCCCTTATCCTATTTACCCCTCATCCAATTCTCCCAAGAGAATAGGACGAGGGTGGACGATTTTTTCAACTTAATTGACACATTTCATCCAAGATATCTTTTTCTGGGCAAACAGAATTATAATATCAGTCATTCGCGAGTTATACTCAAGCAGCAGTTTGGCTGGATATTTTCTAAACTGTGAATTAGGTCATGCGGTCTTTCTTTACGCAGGATATAAATTACAGGCATCAACGTAGGAGTCTATCAGCAAACCGATTGTTATGCACTATATCTAATGTAACTTGGTATTTTTATTTGTATCAGTAGGCTTAGATATGGACGGTCATTCAAACACTTTTGGAATGTCTTTTTATTATATAATTAAGTTTTGAAGCCTTCAATTGGTGGAGCTCCATCTCAAGAATGGAAAAAAATTTGTATAGTATATCTTAGCAAAGTTATTTTGTTTCCAGTCCTGTTTATTATTAAGACTTAGATATACAATTTTAAGTCCTCGAGGAAAAGCCAGATCGAGCTCGTGGGCACTCTAAATATAGAGTTGTAAGCTCGATATCTTGAAGGATTGTCTCTTCGCTAGCGAAAAGAGAATGGTTTTAAAGACCTGAGCATTTTTAATTAGCAACAAAAAACTTATCAATAGTAATATTAGATAAAATTTCTTCAATCCAAAGAGAAATTCTACCATATTTCAAGATGTCCGGCACTAAAAATCCTCTACCGAATTCTATGAATTAGTGATTCACTCTACTTACGTATATATTTTAATATTCAAGGAGATCAATTTAATTACATTTAATTTGAATGAATATTAGAATATTTGATAACAGTTTGAATTTTTAATAACATTGCAAGCATGTATGTTAAATTCATTCTTGGTTAAATAATCACTCGGACTATTTATTAATCGTAATGAGATGTATAAGAGAATAATTTTTAAATCATAATTTCTGTCATAAATTCCTAGGGTTATCCATAAGAAAGCCCAACCCACCCTTACACGCACGTTGCTTTATGTAAATTGGTTAATGCTTGTAAACTGCGGGTAGCTCTCCCTTAATATGGAAAGAAACAGTCACGAAATAAGTGAGCGAGGATGGATCCTGCTCAGGATGCAGTGGGTGCGGTGCGGCGTCGGCTCTGTCTGCCGCATCTCCCCCATCCATCCATTGTTTGCTCCGTCGGATTCTCACACCCCCAGTTAACCTAGGGAGCCACTCTATCGCACCCTTCCTCTCCCATTAGCCAATAAATCTCCCCTCTGCACCCCCTCTCACTCCCACGGTTTCTGCACACTCAATCTTCAATCCTCCCCTATCTCTCATTCCCACACTAACTTCACCCCCTGCGAAATGGTCTATTCCATCTTTTGGTTTCCTCTTCCTTCCTTCTTGTTTTCCACTTATTCAGCCGTTTCTCTTCTCCTTATGGTTCTGGGGGATCTGCTCTTCTGGGAGTGTATCGTTTCGGGGGTTACCTTCCTCGCGTAAAGGACTCGTGATTGGTGGAAGGCTTTCGGAAGAGAATTCAAGGTATACGGAGGGGTAGTTGGAAGAGTGATGAGGGCCAATGGAAGGAAGTATAGTTGAGTGTGTTTGGATTGGGCCCGTGATTTAGGAGAGTCGGAAGCTGGTTAAATAGTTTCTTTCGCTATTGCCACTGAAATTTGTATGTTGGTTGTAGTAAAGAGACTACCGCTAATGGCTTAAAGGGGGATTGACGGGGACTCAAGTGTTAGTGCAGGGAAGTATGAATCACACCAAAGTGCGATGAAGATAGATGATTTATTAATTACAATCGGCTACTGCTGTGTTGCTGTCATTAGATCTTTCATTAATCCATTTTCTATAGCTCGATTAGAGAGTTCAAGAGTTGAATACGTCTCAGATGCAAATAAAACCGGATACTCTCTTCCATGTTAGAAATGATATAATTAATGTGATTAAATGTTAGGAAGTTTCTCGATGGCTCTGGTAATTGTACCACTTTTTCAAATGTGGTTCCCTCCGGGAATCGAATTCGGGACCATTTTCACCAAATGCGTTAACCTCTTGGCTATTAACAGCATATTGTCCAAAATATTACTGATTCGCCGAGAGATTTTATTATTACTGTAACTACTTTACCTTTAACTACAGAATTTAGAATGTAGAACTGTTCATTCGAGGAGGCAGAAAATTAAGAAAGTATTATTATCATGGCCCATCGTATTTCACTCTTTCACAGCTACAAAACGTAAATAATTTTTGTTGCTTTTAGCGCTGCTATAAAATTGAATTAAAACTGCTCGAATTAAAGCTGTCCGCACTTTACGGAATTTCGATATGGCTTTCAGCTATGTGTATTTTTAAAGTGTTTTATACCTTTCGTTGGGTATTTTAGATAGATTTGCAATTAGCTCTTTGGTGAAATCAGTCCTGGATTCGATTCCCGGTCGGAACCCATAACTGTGAAATTTTTTTGCATCCATAGCATCCAAAGATGACTTGTCAACTATAAATTTTACAGAAAACCGATGGTTACGGGAAGAGAAAAAGATAGACAGGGTTTTAGACTTCATGAGAATTTATCATTTTACTACATCTGTAAGCATCAAGACTTCAATGTTTACACCTCAATCAACTCAGTTAGTGCTTAAGGATCTTTGGAAAAACAATCATCGACACTTAATGAGCCATCTTGAGTGTTATGGCATCCCCAAACGCGTGCGCTCATTCAGATATTTTTCTAAGCTCCATCCCTCTTCTCTTATCTCCCTGCTTCATTCAAAACATCTTTTCAACGAGGCACTTATTTACCCCACGCGTCCAGGACCACATTTCTCCCCTTGCTCAACTTCTGCCGCCTCCCCTAAATCCATCGCCCTAAAGAAAGACGTTTTCCCCTTCTAACCTCTATTTCCCACTCTCAAGCGATCATTCCCCACTCATTCTCATAGCCTCACGCAGTGCACTACAGTCTCTCTTCTAAAACCACCCCCAGCGAGGCTTCTCACGGCAAGTCAGCCGCTCATTCCCATTCAACCCCCTTTAGTCTCCCCCAAAGCTATTTCGCCACCCCATTCGAGCTCTTACCAAACACCTCCCTTGCCATTATAACTTTCCCTACGCCATAAGCATCATATGTATATTTACGAACTCGCTTCCCTATGACGTTATGCGTCATCATCTGCTGTAGCACTACGTCGCATACTATTTCTCAGATTGGGTAAATTGAGCTGTTCATCTTCTCTCTCGCCTCAGTTCGCTGTGTCTGTAAAATAAAACTGATCTATATCCCGGATCTAGAGCAGATATGAGAAGACCATAAATATTGCGAACGTTCTGAGAAATGTCAGCAAACGTGTTTTGCTTTTATGTTTCTATTCAGATTGAAAAAACAAGATACGGGTAAGAATGATTTCTAAAAAAATCATATTTCAGTATACTGTCAACAACTTGACTGGAGCTGTTTCTCAAGTTATAGCGATCGAAACCTGTGAGCTATTATTTTCCTCAGCGCAATTCTTTCCCGCAAAAAGAAGTGAAACAAATCCATCATCTACAGCTGCCATCAATGCTATAAATTCATTAATTATACAAATTTTTGTTGAGTGTTTAACCACCTCATGTTTTAATTCAAAATGAGTTTCTGTAGATTATTATTATAACTTTACTGCAGCGATTTCAGTGCAGCGAGTTTTTTTTGCGCTATCGCGAAGATCCAAATTTAATATTACTTGGTGAAACTTCATTTACCGGGTTAAATGAATGTTTTAAAAACTCTGAATTTGCCAATGAATCGGAATTGCTCTCTTCTGGGAAATTAAGTTTTAAATTCAATTCATCGGAAGAGGAAAAAGGGTGTTATTTCTCGTTTGCTATAAAGAATCCCCTGTTTCAACATCGATGAACGAGCAGTTCTGTTACGCTGTTCGAAGGATTAAAAAATTAAAGGTAGACTCGCGTCAGCACTCGGAAACAAAATGGTGCGCGCTCTCTCTCCTGGTCGAGAAGTTTTGCCACATGGGGCATGCGCCCTCTCAAACCACGCCCATACACATTAACTTGATTGCTCTTGGATTTTCGTTCCTCCTGAAGAGGAGGAATGAGTTAGAATCGCTGAGTTAATTAAAATGGCTGTCATGGAATGTGGAGCAGACGGACGCTGTCACAGGTGCTTTCCAATTAAGGGTGTAGACCTAAGTGTTGAATTAGGTCTCTCGCGGTTTATTTGCAATCTGACGTTGGTGTTTGTCTCAGTACTTCCCGTCGTCTCTTTGACGAATTCTTTTAGCCCTCCCTCCACACTTCATCTGCTCACTTCTTTGGAAACAGCTCTCGTTGGTGTATTCGCCCCGCGCTAACGACTTCCAGAGTCGACGAAAACATTTTTCGAAGGATTAATTCTCCCGAAAATTTTATTTTATTAGGAGACCCTTTTCTTCATTAACATTCTTTGTAGTCATGTAAACAGGGATGTATTTCGCAAAAAACAGAAAACGAGGTGTCTTATTTCCTTCCTATTCTCTTAAATGATATTCTGATTGCTGTTAATTACTGATTTGTGAGCGCAGAGGTCATACAGTAAATTAATTATTGATTAACTTTGGTTTTCTGATTGAACTATACTACATCGCCAAATTTTGTAATTATTACTTTAATTTAAAAAGCAAAGTATTCTCAATGATTTACCGAGAATAAAGTATGAAAATAATTTTTTTCTCTTTCTTTAAAATATTTAATATTTAATTTTCAAACTAAAACATACTAGAACATACAGTGTTATTTCCGGTCGAACTTCATGAAAGAGGAAAAGAAATCGAATTAATGATTTAAACGATATTAATGCTAAAATTTACAAGTAATGACTTATAAAATGTGCAACACTAACTATCCGATGAATAAGGGATGAATGCAGAAAAGAAAGTCTACATAATTCAATATAATATAATTCATAAAGATTAGCTATAATTAGATGAAAGTAACCGCTTAAAAGTAATGATGGATAAAAAAATATGGGCTCGAATGTGTCATGTGCGAAATATAGAATACGCGAAATCCGGTGATAGAAGCCTCATTTACAGCTGCCAAATTGATGTCTGTCGTCATAACCCTCGATAATTACATCCAACTCATAATCACCTTAGCCATTAAGCCCTCAATTCAGGACGCATAATTGGAAATTCGAAACTTGAGAGGCAATAATCTGCAGATCATATCGAGGAAGTAATTTGCACATTTGGTGTGAAAAAAAACTCGGTGGATGATTTACATCTCGTTTTTAATACGATTCTGACGACTATTCTCGATAGCTGAAAATGACCCAACACCATTTTTCATTAGAGACCATTTACAGGAGCATTAATCTTTGGAAATGGGAGACTTTCATGATGTTTGCAGAGAGGGGGAGATACGGTTGCAGGGGGAAAAGGGGGATAGATTGGAAAGAGAGTGGCAGGGTTCAATGTTTTGAAGTGTTGATGAGGAATAGGACTCAAGGGGTCACCAGAGGAGACCTTCTGGGCTAGAGAAAGACGTAGTGTGAGAGAAAGGATTTATATAGCTGAGTGGAGGATAGATTTTTTTGAGAAGTGTACGGCAGTGGGTCCAAGAAATAGTGGGAAGCACGCCCGGAGAGGACAAGGGAGAAATTGGATTGGTTCCCCAAGGGGTTAGGCCCTCCTAAAGCCTCTCCCCGAAGCCAGGGCTAACGAGCCTAATCCCACGACCCCTTACCCCTTCACCTCTCCCCATTTTCAAGCCCATACTCCTCTCATTACCATCGACTCATTCTCACCCTCTGCTATGCACTTGGCACTCGTCATAACCCTCAAGAGAGCTCTTCCATGCGAAATCCCTATTTCCAGCCGTCTTATCGATGACTTATCTTCCCTCCTAAACGTATCCGACGACTTTGTTGATTCCTTCCATAATAAATATCAATATCACTTCACATTCTCTTGCCTAAATACCCTACATAATGCTGGTATTTTTACTCTTGAATTACATTTTTTCCGTCAATTAGCCAGTAATTTCCTTCTACTTTTTGTTACTTAAATACAAAATATTTAGCATTTCTTCCAAAACATGTCTTATGATTTTAGAGTTGAACTTGATTTACATCAACTGCGTGTATGAATAATTTAATTGAGAGTGTCACAGTAGAAATTATTTACCATCCGTCTCATATTCCTCAATGTATAGATTAAATTTCGGTCTGTATATAATAATATTGAAACAATTGTGTGGTGAGGTTTATTAATCCTATTCCAGAAACTCGATATGTCATGTGAAAGAAAGTTCTTTGAGTGAGTCTCTTCAGGGAATGAGTTTACCTTATCTGCGAAGGGAAACGATCGATGGGATGATACATACCAAAAGTAACAAGAGAAGAGAAACGGTAAAAAATCAATTCATTAAGGTTTCACTTGAATTTTATGCTGTACAGATAATAAAAGACCACTTTTCATTCCGGAGTCTCGGTTTGCCAAATATTTTCTTTGCTATTGTGCGAGTTGTCGCTAATATTATGCCATGCAAAATTATCAAATAATTTAAGACTTTATGATAATCCTTTCAAATGGATTAAATATCTCCATTATCGCTTCCTCCTCTTAAGGTTATCTCTACTGGGGATCAACCTATGACTGGACTAAGGACTTGGTCTAAAATTTAACGTGGAGCTTTTCCTTGTCGTAGATTCATTCGCTTAATTTTTCACTTTTCTAATTGTAAGATCTGTAAATTTTCGTTCAATAATACTGCCACCCGGCAGTCATTTAATATGGAGATTTCTCGGGTTTTCAACAGTTTCTATGCTTCATGTTAAAGACGAGAAAGACGACGACGAAGAGGAGGACGATGAGGAAGACGACCGAAAGGTTTCGGACCACCACCACTCATTCCTTCACCACCACCCGCACCATCACCTTCTCGGCAACGGAGGGAACGGACTCCACCACAACGGCTTGGGTCCCTGCTCCGGCTTGAAGGACGAGAACGGGAAACTTAGTCTTGGAATGGGAGGACTGGGGAACGGAGGGTCAACCGACTGCGGAGTGCCCATTCCAGCGACGAAGCCCAAGATCTGGTCTCTGGCGGACACAGCAGCCTGCAAGACACCTCCACCGCCTCCTCCACCACCTCCTCCACCACCACCTCCACCTCCTCCTCCGCCACCGCATGCGGCAGCCGCGGCGGCGGCAGCGCACATGTCGAGTCCCTGGTTGCACCACACGTCCCATCACCATCCACATCACCCGCACCATTCCCATCCACACGCCCATCCACACCACCATCCGGGAACCATCAACTCCTTCGCCCTCCCAACGGCCATGAGTCCATCAGCAGCCGCAGCGTCGCCCTACTCAAGGTACGGAGGCTTCCTTTCGTCTGCGGGACCTTACGGTGGAGGGAACGCGATGGGGGGTGGAGGGAGCGGTGGAAGCGGAGGCAACGGCGGTGGAATGATGCATCACGGAGGAATGGGGGGAGTGTCGTGCGGAAACGGCGTCGGTGGATCTTCGGCGGTAGCGGTGGGTGCGTCCGGGTTCCCGGAGGTGCAGACGGACACTCCGCCCCAGACGCCCCCGAACATGAAGCTGCCCAGCGTAGCGGGCAATCTCTTGGGTGCTGGAGGGTCAGGGTCTTGCTTCGTTTCTAGCAACGGGTCCGGGAACGGAGCGGGCGTAGGGGTTCTGAACGGTGGAGGCAGCGGTATGATGCACGGAGGAGGCGCAGGAGGATACGGTCCGTCGGTGGGACAAGGTGCCTCCTCGGGTTTGGGCGTCGGGGGCGGCAACGGCGGAGGTGGAAACGGCAATGGGGGATTCTTGACGGGTTTCTCCGGAGGAAGGATGCAGTCACCACAGAAGGATCGCTCTCCAGTGAAGGACATGGGATCGGCGACGGGGTACCACCAACAGATGGACCATCAAGGTAACCATCTGCATCAGAATCACCATGGTGGTGGAATGATGGGCGGAGGAGGAGGCAGTGGCGATGGCGGAGCAGGAGGACAGGGAACGGCTGAGGGGACGGCATTCAAACCTTTTTATAAGAGGTCAGTACATTTTCCTCTTTTTGCATACTTTTAGTATTAGCAATAATTAGCAAAATTTCAAATTGTTTCGCAAACGGTCTTTGGAAATAATACTGTAGCTACGATCGAGTCAAACAATGTTCTTAGGAAATTCGTTTTATTCTCCAGCTTAAAAATTACCGTAATTGTTAGGTTAGTTAAAAGATTTTCAGATTAGCATTAATATCTCGGATATCTAGAAATTGCTTCCATAAAATGTTTGGAATTTTTTGTTGTTCATAACAGGCATACATAAATGTACGCTATTTCTCAAAGCTTACTATGGTTATTTTTCCAATTCCTAAAGGAGTTAACCGTTTGTATTCCTAGTCAATGAATCAAGCTCCTTTTATATATAAAAATATATGGCGATTGGATGGCAATAAATTAAAAATCATATATCGGTATGGAAAATTTATCGCGTTCCCATCATCGATGAAGATATTTTATTTGACGTAACATTTCTATAAAATCGGAGAAAATTTATTTGAATAGATTTCCTTTTTTCGATTTTCCAGACCACGAAGCTGTAAATCTTCCATAGAGTCACGTATCGACGTTCAAAGCGCCATCACAATATAATACCGCTTTTACGATCCTATTATGGGAGCATTCATTACCGGGGACAAAGAGGACAAAAAAAATTTGACGCCATTTCAAACAAAGTCCACTCTGAAACGTTCAACCTCAGGCGTCGAGACAATTCAACATCTCTAGGTTTATGGCACTCGTTACGGCGTTACCACAAACAGAACCGGCTAGGTTGCCGATAAATTTTATGGAAATTTAGAAAATTGATTTCTTTCCCTTCCAAAAGGCTATCAAAAAAACCTTGGCGAGGGAACTGCAGGAAAAAATTAACAATTCTCGGAACGACTATCCACAACAGCGCTCTTTTTTATCGCCTTCGAATAAAAAAGAGAATCGAAAAAAACCACGGGAATCACCCGTAAGGCTGGCGGTAGAATGACCTTTAAGTGTCCATATCTTCTTTGAAGGCGTAAAACGCTGGGAGTTGTTTGCGGAGTTTTGAGGCGGAACGGCGCCATATACACGCCGGAGTTTCCCCCGCCCGTAAAGCGTGTCCTAAACACGGAGAGTATACGAGTTGTAGGGGCGGAGTTGTCACCTTCTCAGTGCTTAAAAACTTCGACACATTTAGCGCTTCAGATGACAGCGGCGCCGCCACCTCCCTTTCTTTAAACAAATCATTTCGGGAGGCGCTTCGAAGATTGAAAGGGGGTTAAGGAAGAGGATTGGGTGAAAATTTGCTAAGAGTAGCAGGTAGAAAGGGATGTCTTTCCTTCTGGAAAGAAGCCTTAGCGTGATAGGCAAGTTCCCAGCGCATTATTGGTTTTGGGCTAACGTGGCGATTTATTATTTTCCCCTTTACATATCGCTAGGGACTGGAAATTCAGGTTTATCGGAAATCCTCCGAAATCTCAATTGTTTTATTCTCCGAAGAAAGATTGCGGTGGCGGTTATATTCCCCATAAAGATATCCTTGTAATATTTTTGAGGGGTTTCAATCTGTTTCATTGCCAGTTGTCGTTTACGATCAAATTTATTTGCTTGCCGTCCATACGATCGCTTAACCCTCTTTATTATTTGTTGTTACAGCCCTCAGTCTCTCGGAGGCTTCGTCTCTCCGGTGTAGTGTTCTCCGGTGTAAGTGGCGGATGGAGCCGTGGCTGTCAGACGATCGACCACGTCGCGTGTCTATGGTAAGTTTGAATATCGGAGATGGTGAAAGTACTTTAAAAATCACCCGCATTATGTCACAAACTAAATTATGCTGAGAACGGAATTTTCCCATGCGATTTTCGGCAAGATAATAGAGAATGGTGTGGGATAGCTGAGACAATTCAAAGAATTGGCACTATCCAGATAATGTCTCAAATTGGTAGCGATTGCCAGACATATGAAAGCCCTTTAGCGAAATGTCTGGCGACCGAATTTTGGTTACATTTTAGTACTTGTTTGTATCCGCGGAATATCAAACTGGAATGTATTAGGTTTGCATAATAGTGAAATCAAGGAATATTAATTCTCTAGATAAATTGAGGAGTGATACGATAGCATACATAGCTTGTCTTTAATACGAACGAAGTTTAAACTAAAAGAGGTTCATATTATATTGTATTTTAATTTTAACAAAATTTACGTTTACGCCGCGGAATACTCTAATTTATATGTAGAATATTCCTCCCGGACTTTAATTTATATGTAAAGTCCGGGAGGCTAATGAATTGTGTAATTTAAAGTAAGATATGAATGTTAATGTGATATTGACGCTTGAACGCTTGAAAAATATGACTCATTTTTAAGAGAATTTTAAGGAAAGTATAGTTTGAAAATATCAAACTTCGTGACGTACGTAGATAACGCACAATTAAATTTTTAAAATAGCAGTAACAACCTATTAATAGCTAGGTCATAAAATTTGTACTTTTCTCTATTCTAAAAATTTATCTCAATACAGTGCCTTGGGACTTTCCATGACTAGGTCTGCTTTATATATTCTCGTTTATTCATACGGTTTTGCAATAAAAGCGGCACATAAATTTTCAGTTAGCTATAACATCTTTGAAAGCTCTTTAGAAATTCCAATGACTCTTCATTATCCAGGTTGAGTGACGGGCCCAATGAGTGGCCGAATAAAAAAGTCCTCGCTCCCGTTTTGGAAAGACTACTGTTGGCCGTTATCTGTGTACATTAAGGGTCCAATAGGACCAAATTAGCTCGGTGCTCTTCGAGCTAAAGAGGGCGAGGGTAAATGAACTTGTGCGCTGTCGATGGATACGCTGCTGCGAATACGGGGACATGTGTCCCTCCTTGTCCGACGAGGAACGACACTGAGGACCGATATGTTATCTCGGAGAGGGAAAAAAGACTCACACCCCTTTTAATCCTCCTATCATACGCTCCCTTCTCCGAAAACTGCAACTCCTCCCTCTTGCATTCTATCTCAAAATCCACTACAACACCCTTCCCTCCCAATTTACCATCTCTATCGGGACCTTTCCTCCCTTGTACTCTGAGCTCCCAATTTCCGAACCACACCCTCATTCTTATCCCAGTTTTATCTCATCACTTTCCCCTTCACACACTTTTTGCCCTCCCAACCCTCAAACTTCGTCTCTTTTTTACCTCTCTCCCTCTCTGTTCCTGACTTCAGCACGGCTGCGATAGCGAACGGAGTGTGTCGTCCCTTGACTAACAACCTTCACCAGAAAACAATAACCATACGACTTGATGCTTCCCGACTAAAATTAAGCCCTTATCTTCGGCCGTATGGGAGTTTTTTAAATATTTTTTTCTGCTTTCATCTCCTACTTCTCGGGATTCGGGAATGAGCGGACATCGTCACATGGAAAATGATTTTTTGTACCGTCGGAGAGTATAGAGCAAGGCTTAAATGCAAAGAATAGAACAGTTACCCATGGTATAATTATTATGTATTCCAATATCAAACGTGTTCTGAATACATACATCACTATCATATCTAATTTTGGAGGAGATTTTCTTTATATGTTCTTTATTAAAACGTTTTATTAACTCCATGAAATTTATTTTTATTTAAAATAACTTTATTCATTTTAGTACTTACATCAATTTCAAAACTCTGTATTAAATTTGACTTCAGAGGTTAGGTAAAGGAGATGACTTCATGGGCCTAATCCCAGAGATGAATGAGTTCAATAATAATAAAATAAAATGACTAATAATTGCGTTGAAGGACATTATAAAAATGATTCTTTTTTCAAATTATCTATTAAAACTAATAGAAACGCAATCCTAAAATCTTCTGTGATCCCCAATCTCCACTGCTTAAAGCAATTCCGTGATACGTAAAGTAAGAGAAGCGTTGAATATTACGTTGTAATGCAATGTTGATTATCACGGAAATTAGAACTTCGACCTCTACTGCTTATGGTATTTAACCTATTCAGTCTTTCTATTCGAATTATATTTGCCCATCGTAAATTATTTCATCATTCGTCTTCTTTCATGCCTTAAAGAACCACCGATGCGTGGTCGCTTTTATTTACATAATGTCAAGCTATGTTAGTTAGCCACAGAACATTTTCACATTATCTCACAAATGCAAATGCGACGCCCCTCGCGTCTTGACCCTCACTTGGTCCACCAAATAATTATCATTCCCTTCGGTAATCTTGCGTCATCTCCGATATCTCAGCTCGGAACACAGCGGACTGAATCCGTCATTAAATTGGACGCGATGTCCCTTCTCTCCGCTATCGGAGATGGAAAAACCGCGCCGGCGGCGAAGGAATGAGAGTGATTGGAAGAGGATTCGACATGTATGCGCCCATATGCATATGCACACACACCCAAATGGGACCAGATCGGGCGTTGTCTCCCATTATGGCGTGTCTATGGGACGTACCAGGAAGGGGGATGGGGACTTGAGTGTTTTGTTTTTGAAGGCGACTCACGGCGCCATCTCGCCGTAATATCGTCTCACACTCTCCCCTGGCGTCTGCTTCTCTCCCCTCTCTACCTTTCTCTCGCGGACCCTCTCGCGCGCTGACGTTGACAAATGAGTGGAGATTTCAATCGCCGCGTGAGCGAGTAACTTGCTCTCCGGACGAAAGGGTTTCTTCCAGGGAAAACGGGGAAAGGGTTGGGGATGTGTGGTGTGAGCGAGAAGAAATCGTAAAGAAATGAGGAAGGGGAGTCGGTCGGTTATGGACCTGAGTCGTTCGAATGAGGGGGAAGTCGCCCTTTGCGCATTTCTTCGGGATCGGAATAATATTTGAGTTCGAGGGATTATGATATTCGAAAGGGAGGGATGGACGGTGAATGTAAGACAGTTTGGTCGGAGGAAGGCAATTTGAGGGCGTGGGAGAGATCCATTCTCTGAGACATTCCTGGAGTGAGGGAGTTGTACGTGAAGGAATTCTAGATGATCTTTGGTGCGGAATAAGGAGTTGAGTATTAGGAAGTGCTGCGGAGAATCCGGGCGATGCGAAGTGAAGGCATCTCCGCCTCGAAAGGCACGCTCTAATTATTCATACAGTATTTAATATTCATGGTATTTTGAGAAAATCATGGCAAATGTTGCGAGAAATTTCAGGAAATATTCCCTGTTCCATCCGTGACGAAATACATTTCAGATAAAATATCTATTTAAAACTAAGACCAATTTTTAGTATCGAAATCATGAATCTGGTAGATAAATAATGCCCTTACGTCACCTGAATACATAGCAGACAAAAGTAACATAAAATCTTGAAACAGCTTCGTATTTTCCAAATAGATATTGTCTTTATTTATCCGTTAGTAAATCGACGTAAGATTCAGAATTCTAATACAATTTTGTTGAAAAATTCATCAGATTGTTTCATTTGATCCATTAGCGAAATCATGCACAAAAATACATTTTTCCTATAAGTTGTAGAAATAAAAACTATTTATTCTAAGTCTCTTAGTATAAATTAAAGATTTGAATTTAATGAAATGTTATTTAGAAGCCCCTTATAGTCAGATCTTTCAATGCTTTGTTCCTTTCGTGCATTTCGTTCCTAGAAGTATAAGGCAAGAGCAATTCAGTTAGGATTGGATCTAAAGCTAAGCATATATACGTAGAAAAGGAAGAGAATAAAGGAGCTAGGAAATGTAAACAAGCAGACGGCATTGCCTATGCAGGACTTATGTTTGATTTATACATTTGCACTCGTTTCCTTCAATTTTATCTCGCTGCTGTGGAAGAGCACGCAAAGGAAGAAAACTCCGTCCTCACGTGCGCTAATTCGCATAATCGTGACAGCGAGAGATGACGCCTCGCAATTTACGAAACTGCTGAAAACGGCGGTACGAAATATTTTCCGGGAGATTTCAGGGTAATTTATAGGCATTAATGCGTGTCGTGTGGATAAAAAAAGATCGCATTCTCGCTTCTCCCTCGATCGGTTTTCCGTCGGAGGGAAAAAGATGGTGACGTGATTTGTTAAATTTCACGCTTTAGCTGCTACCGTGTCCCTGCTTCCCTCTTTTTCTCACACCCTGAATCAGATTACTGAGCTATTAGTCATGCGATTGATAGGACTTCAGTTCACGGCCCAAGGTGTTCGTGGCAATAATTTTGTGCGACCCCAATCTAAGTCTCCCTTTTGTTGAGTCCGATAAAAGAAGTATATCTTGCGTATCTTTGACGGGGAAAAGATTGTTTTTTCTGTTTCACTCTCATTTCTTTCCAATGACACTTTCTCCGCCCTTTGAAATTCATTGGTCTGCGACCACTTACAGTCTGCCGAAGAAGGCCATTTTATCCAACGGATGACGTAATTTTTTTTCTGGAAGTTGAATTAACTTTCCTGCTTAGGAAGTTGTTGTATGTATGCGCATTTTGCAGTCAAGTTCTATATCTGACTGATCTCTTATATTTATCAGTTATAATTAACATAAATCTGATGTAATAATTAATATAACTTTCGCGAATCCTTATTTTGTTGAGAAAAATGTATCTCGTAGATTTATTCTATTATTATGATACTTTAGGGGGTATACACGATTCGACCTCTTTGTCTCAAAAAGAAATGTGCCGAATTTTATTTATGTTCTGGATGATTTCAGGAAACCTTTTCACGTCTCTCCGCTAATAATTTATTAATTACCACGGTCTAATCTCGTTTAGTTGTAACCAAATCTGCACATCTTCTGAATCAACTTTCTTCTCCTTGAAAACATTTACCGTCGGCTTCACCGGCGCGGGGTTTCATTTTCGCAAAATTCTTTACCATAGCTTCTAGTAAAGACATCTGAAAAAATCGCACGCATTCTCATGTTATTTTTTCTCTCTCCGCATCATTTAACAGGAACGAGCGAAGAGATGAATAGGGAGCAGACGGGATGGAACAAAAGGCTACGTGGGAGGTGCCGCGCAATCAAACCAATCTCTTCTCCGACGCCTGGAAACAACTGCCGATCAGTCAGCGGGCGCCTCCTCGGACAGCTTCCCTCGGTCCTCCACCCGCGGCGAATGGATCGCCTGCAAGACGGCCAGCGGAATACGAGTCCGCGGCATCGACAGAACCACCGCCGAAGATGCTAGCCCCTTCGCCCAGTGTCGTGACGAGTGCGCGGGGAAGAAAGAGAGATGGGGAAAAGAGTTTAAAGAGAGATTTCGCTGGAAGACGGTCTTAAAGACGGCCATTCTTCCCCGCAGAAGAGAGAAGGATGGTGGCGGAGTCGAGGGTTAAAAACCGCCTCATCAGCGGAGTCTCTCGTAGTCTCTCTTGCGGGTGGTCCTTCTTGGTTACCATGGCCGCCGCTCTCTCCGGGTGGTCTACATTGCTCATAGCCGGACTTCTCTCTTTCTCTCAAAGTCTTTGCTCATTCCCGTTCGGAGTTCCCGGAGTGCCGCCATATGACTTCTCCCTCCATCACGGGACAGTCCCCACCACGAGGAAACTCGTCTCCCTACGGAGGAGGTCACGAGTTCTTGACCATTCTTCGATCCCAAAGAAGACGGAAAGAAAATGCGCATCGACCGTTTCGTTTTGTTCTCGTTTCTCTTCGACGGCGTGTCGCCCGACCTTTCCTCCTCCTCTCACGTCCACATTGAAAAAAGAGGACATTTTAATGTACACACCCAAATATTATGCATATAATATATATCTCTCTGCATAAATGTAGCTTTTTGTAAATAGGCGAATGATGAAATGACTGTGTGGAATTTTTTGTTGATTTATCATTTTTCCGAAGAGATATTCGTCCCGAGGAACTTTTTCTGAGACGTCATGGTGTTTGCAGGCGGCGAGGAGGTTGGTAAAAATCGGTCGTGACGAAGTTTAGGAAGATGAATATATTTAAGCGGTTGTGGAGAACTGGAGAAATAGTTGACAGTTCCGAATGCCGAAGGAGATTTGTCCGATGGACTCTTTATGTAAAAAGAAGATCGGGTCTCCAAAGCGGACGCATCGTAGGCGATGTGCTCGTAATGTTTCGCGCGGCTCCAAGTCTGCTTTCTATTCTGTCGAAAGATGGCTGAAAATTATTCGTTGGTGACCTGTTTCGTGTGCACGGGGAGGTCTTCTGTAGATACAAGAAATCAAAAAGACAATGTGCATAGAACTCGCGTCTTCTGCGGAGTTTTCTGCACAATATCTCATCGGGGCAAGTGCAAAAACAGATATATAAAATGGATACACTTATGCATATGTATAATTGAGAATAAAAAGCAATTTGTGGTTCGGTCTCTAGACTGCGCCCAAACTTCTTACTGTAAATAATAGAGATGATATCCACCATTCTTTCCTTTCGTTAGAGGACTGTGTGATCCGCATCACTTGACTCTAGTGGGGTGAAATGAACAACCTAAATGAAAACACACTATATATTAGATATATAAATATATCACCATTCCTTTAGATCTACGGAGAAGACGAAACTATAAGACTGCTCAGCTTGACCTGAAAGAGTATATCTATATATTAAATATAAAAATACGAAGGCCGTTGAAAGTTTAAACACGAATTCAACGTTACAAAAATATCGGAAAATTGAAAAATATAGTATTTATCAAAGAGAAATATTGTAAGATATATGTGTGGAAAGTGCATGAAGCTCTGTGGCAATTGCGGCTTGAAGATGAAACGGCTCATGCATTTGGTTGCCAAGTGAACGGCTTTTGTTTTTCAGTGATGACGGTAGTGGTACTTGTTCACTATTACCTTTTATGTGATTGTCTCTGAATAGATTTGTTATCTGTTGACTGGGTTGTGTAGTATAAATGCAATTCTTAGCCTTTCTACCATTCTTGGACTTTTGACGATTGCCTCTAATCTCTCAGCTAAGTTTCAGGTTTGGAATTAACTTACAGAATTTATTAAAAGAAGGAAATAAATTCAGTAAGTATAATAATAACTAAATGATGATGAATTTCATCTTTAAAATTTTTAATATCACTTGAGAAGCACTGAAAAGTGGAAGACAAATATATCACAAATTTGAATAAAGTGGGAACTTATCCTGTTGTTAACTTAGAATATTTATTGCGCACCAAATCTTAATTAATAACACTTCTGAAAGGAAATAAATGATCTTATTTAAATATTAATTCCGCCTGATTTGGATAAACAGGCAACATCAATTTCCGACTGTCGTAAAAATAAAAAAGTGTATGGAAAAGTTTTCAGAAGAAGTCTTGCTGAAGAAGTCAAAATTTATTTATTAAATCGTCTTTGGAAAAACTTATTTAAATACTAACTTGTTACAAATGAGATATTTAGAGGCATCGCTGAGGTACTCACTGTTACTTTTATATCTTATTCCAACCACATCATTATAATTATTATTACATACTATTACGTTGTTGTGTAAAAATATATCCTTTCCCGTCTCTCGGTATCTATAAATACACATGGACTAACAAGATAAACGATTGTTGTTTAATATTTTATTCTCCTCCATTTTTGTAACGATAATCTTTATGTGTATATTTTATTTGTAAATAGCTCTATATATGTGTGAATAGGTATATTGTCTGATTGATTAATATTAATTAAACCGGAGTCTATAGACGTGTGTTTCTACTCTTGAGTTCTTTATTTCTCTATCAAATCCTTAACAACAACAATCACATAGCGGAGAATACCACGATACGAACTCGAATCTTAGTCAAGTACAACGGCTAAGATGATTGCTAAATATTAAAAAAAATATTAATCGGGGCATAAAAAAGATAATAAGGTATATGGAAATAACATACTTTTACTTATCGAATTTGTTAAATTTATCCCCTGATTTAATGCGGCAACGGCTAAAAATTAATTTATGATGGAGTAAAAACACGAAGTGAAAGAAGACAGAGGCAGATTATCTCTTAGAAGGTTACATTTTTAAATAGCTCAGAGGTACAGAGTGTACTAAGATAGAGAGATTAATTTCGACAATTTCAAACAGAATGATACTATTTGATAACTAAACTTAACTACTCTAAAAATAGTTCATAGAAGTAGTAAAGTAATATCCAATCCTCATAAAAGATTATAATTTGAGGACAATGAGTTTGAGAATCAATGACAAGTATTTTCAATCTTTAAAATAATTCACAGAAAATAAATGAATTGCGAATAATATACATGGGTGGTCTGAAAAGTTTCCGACATTTTGCCATTTCTCGACATGTTTTCTGAAAATTTTCTGAAGATTTCTGAATAATCTGGGTTCGGAAACTTTTCAGACCACCTTCGTATATACATTTCATATGAGAAGTAATTTACAAGGAAACTAGGCGAAAGCTTAACACACGAGTTAATATGATACTCCTGAATCACTAAAAAGAGCATCTTAGGAGAAATGTGGAGAGGGTACTATGAAACACTACGTGTAATTACAAACTTCAAGACCATCGTACACTTTTCAAATATTAAATTTTGAAAGAATTTTTAAGTATTTTGAATGGGATACAAAAAATGTACGGTCATTAACTAAGCAAATAAATTAAATAAATATGTATTAAATTTCTCTGTGAGGAGCCAGTTAGGATTGAATGCACATGTAATGACATTCAATTAAGATAAAGAACTACTGTCAAGTTGTTCCTCACCACAGACCGTCAAAGCCATAAAAAGTATCAATGCAAAGCATATGAATGATATTTCCAATGAACGCGCATGAATAATAGTTAAATAAGGAGACAATAAGATCCCTGCTGGAAATTCACGCCTCCGTGGCGCGGCAAAAACGCGAAGCGGCAACAACCTCTCGAACTCGAGTCAAAACAATCCTACTCAAGGCGCGACGCGATGGGAAATTAAATCAACAGGGAGGGCAATCCATCAAGAGGTCTTCATCGCCCGAAAGCGGTCATTTGCATCGGAACGGAATGGCATCTATAGTGGTAACAATGGCGCAGATATCAAGTGGTAATGAGAACCCATCCGTTAGGAACGACGCCCACAGGAACGTATCTGGCCTCGAACCCTTTACTTAATTCCGTGACCCGGGAAAAGATACCTTCCTCTCACTCCCTCTCTCGACCGCTTGCGAAAACAATGAAAATAGAAGAGAGACGAGGAAGAATGGGCATCTTTCGAGGAAGAAGAGCGATCGCCGACGGCGCCCCCGCACCGGAGGAAGAAGATAAAGGAGGCATTTAGACGGGGAAAAGGAAAAAAATATAAAGGTTTGATTTTAAGTAACACACACACACACGGTCGGGGGTGCAAGGGGCATGCTGCCTAGGGGTTGCCATTGTAAGCAAATCAGAGGTGGGGGTGGAGGAATATCCAGGCGATGTGAGAAGAGGAGAGGGAGGTACGGCAGACAAATACGGAGTTAAACCAACCCGTCTCGCTATGTACTCTCTTCACTACCTCTTTCCTAAACAGTGGGACCCATAAGAGATACACACGACGGAGTGAATGGTGTGCCTTGAACGGAGGCAATGAATAGGAAGATGGGGCGGCCGAGGTCTCTCCAGTGGGCGCCTCGCGAAAGAATAATGTTATGCAGCCGAGAGTTAGGGACGGTGGCGAGTTTGCAAGAGAGAGAGAGAGAGAGAGATGGTTACAGTTTACGGAGAGAGAAAGGAGAGGGGGTTGTAATGTGTGGCGCAGGGGGATGGAGCACAATGGGGGAAATAATAAGAGTTCATTGAAAAGGAATGTATCCCATCGGAATACACGATGGTAGGAGAAACGCCATGTGATCCGAAGGTTTATAAAGGAAGGGAGGAAGTGGACAGGAGAAATCTGGAGGGTGGTGGAGAGATGGACGGTTGAATAAGCGTGGACTAAAGAATGAATTCGTGTTGAGTTTTGTATAGGGTAATGTGCTCTTCCGAGAATTTAAGAGCGGGAAGCGGATTTGATGGAGAGAAACACAGGTCCAACTGCGATAGGGGTAACATTTTGGACTGTCTTGGTGTATTATTAATATAGTTACACCTGCCGGATATATTTCCGTGTCGCGTTTCATCGAGTTGAGAATGAGGCCTAGACAGCGTAGAAATGTCATTCCATAACTGTAATATCGACCGAGTCACTTTGAAAGTTAGAAGAGAATTTAATGGAAGAAAAGAAGACTGGCGTGGCCAGGTTTCGAACCCGGTTCTCCCACTTTCCCGGTGGTTGCTTTAACCTTTAGAGCTACCATGGCAGAAAAATCTCTCCCTTGGTTCTGGGTGTTTTCATGGGGATTTTTCTTGAAATAAGCCTTAGATGGCAGGATATTATAATTTTCAGCGCCATTATTTCAATTCAATTAATGTTTATGTGTTATCGTAATCGACGGTTAGGTTTATAATCACCGAAAGGGATACATTTTCTTATAGGATAGAATTCCAAGACCCGAAAGCAAGAATTGCAAGATGAAATAATCATTGCTCATTTAGAAAATAGCTAGAAAATTTCCGTGAGAAAGTTTTTTCATCTTACAGTACTTATCTAAATATTTTTAAATAGTACAAAGACACATTTAGCTGTTACATTTCATACTGTTTGGTAGCTGCAAGATTATGCATGTAAACAGAGTACACTATGTTGCTCGTTTGAAAGGTTTTTATTGCAGTCTATCATGGTAATAAGACCACTTTTAGGAGTGGTCTTATTACCATGATAGACTTAGGAGAAATAAGTTTTTAATTTCTCTTTATTTTAAAATTATTCTCAAATAACATTATGCTCATGCTCCTATGAGCTTCTATTGAATCTAAGGTATACAATCATCCTTTTTATGTTCGCTATAAAATAATATGCCCATCATTTCATAAATGTATGGCGTCCTCATACTTGGAGGACGCCAAATTTATTGGACCCCGACAATTGTAGCCGAAGCTTAATGTGCTTCTAATACTATGATAACTCTCCAGATTTACTTATGCGGTATTAGAATCAGAAAAATCAACCCAGTGAAAATCCTTCCTAGGTACCTAAAATTGCAAACTATTATTATTGAAATATTTTCATGCCTATTAGAGGCCAAGCTATAACATAATAAAACTTCAAGTACTACCCACAAAAATATTACAAAAATCATTTTAAAAGTCAAAGATGACAGATAGTTTTTTCATTTCCCAAGAATGGATGTTTATTATTTCGGTATCTAGATATTATTGAGACCATCATAGAGAAATCCGTTTCCGCATGCTAGAAAGAGCACGGAATCCTTTACTAAAACTAACTTGCTCTTCCGGGTGAAAAATTAGCCTGCGTCCAATCGAATTTACACGGAACCGGAATAAAACCAAAATAAACTGAAAAATATAAATAAAAAACGGACGCCCGCGAGTAAATTTGCACGATTACCGCTTGAAATTACGTAGCGAGTAAAAACAGCCGAAAAAAAAGGAGAAAAACGAGCGGCGTGATGTAGATGAGGATTAGGGGCGAAAAGGAGGGGAACTGAATTACGGGACCATATCCACGTCCCGGATTCCAGCTCGCGGTAAGGAACGCTCCCTATCCAAGAATAAATCACATTGCGACGGAATAATAAATAAGAGACACGACGGACTCGTGGAGAGAGAGAGATGGGATGAGAAAAAGGGGGAATAGAAAGAACTGAGCTAACCAGGACGCTCAAACACTCTCACGGGGATTTTACGCAAATTTCCTGGTAAAAAACTCCCTGCCGAACCATAATTCGGTTGACGGCCACCACTCGTGAGGAGGCGCTGGGCTATGCGGAAAAATGCCTTCCTATACCTTCCGTCTTTTTCCCCTCCTCTTCTATACCGAAAAAAATAAACACCCTCCGGGGCAAAAGCTGGTCCTGACTTTACCTTTGGCACAACGGGGGTTTAAATGAAGCGTGGACTCTCGTCCTGGGGGAGCGACGTCGAGTTTACGACTTTAGAGAGTTTAAACTTTATTTATATGAATAAAAAAATCGGGCGGGAATCCTTTTTTATTATTTCTGGGTTTGGCCGTGTTATCACTGCGGGGGTATTTGTCTTAGGGTGGGGTGAGGACAGGATTCCGAAGAGCAGGTGACGCTTCGCGACAGAGTACATATTTTAATGCGTGAGCACGATTGTGTTTATATGTTTGGTTGCATCAGTGGGCGTGTTTGTTAGCAGACATACAATCGTACACATATGTACATCTGTGTATATTAACGCTCAATGTAATCAAAGTCTTTTTTCTGTAAATAAATTTCATCTTGTGTTCTACAGCTCTACGATATTGGATTAAAAATAATTAGATTCAATTACAAGTTGTAAAGAATTCGGCGACGCTCCGTCTTACGATGCTGTTTGCTGGGCGAAGAAGAGTACTCACAAAACGTAAGAACGGAAAACATAATCTAAAAGATTCACGGTCATATGTGCTGAATTTAAATCCTAAAAGATAAGACTTTATATCCACCACGAATAACCGCGCATTCAGAAGCATCATTATCACTCCCATGAAAATACATCGCAGAGAAGCGTACTTCTCATTTCTTCCATCTCCATTAAGTTGTGGGAATGACATAAAAAATACATAAAAGTGGAAGTTCTAGAGACAAGTTTTATGACATGCTTATTCTGTGGAGCTGCGAAAATCTGTACTTTTATCGCGTGTTTTAATGGCTTTTCTTCCCAGGCTATTATGCTATTCTTGTTTAAGTTCTATTAAAGTTACCAGGAAATTTTCATATATTTTAAGTAATACATCAGATATTTTTATTTGTTTCTTATTTATGAGAAGACATTAATGCTGAAATACTCTATTAAAAACCAATAATATTTTTTTGCTGGTAGGGAAAAATACATGGATATTTAGTGTTATAGTGATAATAATTTTCACCATTACAGCGATATAAAAGAATATAAATCATTTTTATCAACATGAATATAGGATATAGGCTATAAAATATCTATATGGTAATCTTTATGCTAGCTTATTCATTTCCGGTTCTAGCCCTAGAGCCCTAAGTAGAGTAGACAAATTTAACTCGGTCGTCCCTGATAAGATTTTAACTTATCTATTCAGTAGGAACATTTTTACATAAACGAACAGGAATTTTGAAAATTTTATTGATTTGTCTAAACATTTCATTAAGTAAATTTTTTTAATTAATTTAAAATTATCTAAAAATTACCATGAGAATTTTTAATGATGAAAGATGATGTTTCGCGACAGAGTACATATTGCAATGAAAGAGTTCAATTGTGTTTACACGTTTGATTGCATCAGTGGGCCTATTTGTTAGCAAACATACCAATATACACATGGGTACATCTACATATAAAAACACTCCATATATTTGCTGTCTATTTTTTGTACAAAAATTTCTTCATAAAGTTCTTCTAAACCTTTACGATATTGGATAAAAACAATTGCACTAAATTGAAATTCAAGTTAGTAAGAATTCGGCAATAATCGTTCATGGGAAGTAATACAAAAAATACTCTTTAGTAGGCAATAATTTTTGTTGATATTAGAATAACTACTTGTAAAACCAGCCGACTATGGCTTTTGCCTTCATTGCAACCCTAGGGCCGCTTTAGGAGATAAAGAAGGATTCCATTCGGTTGACATAATCCCTTTCAGACAAGTCTGTGTGTCGATCAGCCTCAATGCACTCCCGTTGCATTTAAAGTTGTATTCCAGTCAATATCTTAATAAAGCTACTATTATGGTATTACAGAGGATAATGATATAAACATTTAGTTTACAAACGGTTCGGTTGATGCTGAATTTACTATATTCCAAGTGTTACTGATTGTCTCAGCCGAATGAACCCTTCGAGCAAGCGAAAGCGTAACATCCGTAATTTAAATTGTTTTCCCGATGTTTCAAAAAAACCTTAAGGAATATTAATTTACGGAGATGGAAAATTAATTATCTTCTCAGAAAATTTCCTCACTGGAAGTTATATCTTACATAAATATTACGAAAAGCAGCAGGTGACTACTTTTTCAATAGATTTTAGAGAAATCTTGACATTCCCATTGTTATTTAAGCCATCTGTCTCTAGAATGTGTAAAAGTAAAATTCATTATATCGGGAAGAAGAATATAAAGTGAAGCAAACAAAATTTGATACAAGAACGTTTCTAAAGGGAGAAGCGAAAATACGGATAAAAATAAAATCCCTACGAATTTCCAATTTTCCTTTAAAAATAGTATTATATTTGTAGCGAATATGGTAACATTTGAAAGTATACTATCAATCAAAATGTACTGTACAAAATCACCGTTTATCTACGTAGAATAATTATCAAATCTCATTTTCAATGCGCAATTGCTGTAGTTAACGCAGATATTCCATTTAAAATACAGGGGAACATAATCGATACATCATTCTTTAGTAAGGGTAAGCAGTGTGTGTCTAGATTATGTAGCATAAATTATTTGAAATCTCCGACTCAGTCTTATCGCCATAATATAGAATATATTAACTAAGCCATTAAAGAGCTCTTTCAGTGGTATATAAACCTAACTGCAATCAGGGCCGTATCTAGGGTAAAGGCAGGTAGGACAAATGTTCTGGGCGCCACTTGAAGGTTTGCCAAGAAATTCATTCTTTTTTTCAATTGGCAACGTCTCACATGGAGGAACTACCTTGGAAACAGAGAATATTTATTTGGAACACATCATAGACCTGTTCGCATCAATGGAAGTGTTTTTAGTCTTGTGTCGATAAAGTGTTATGATTTTTAATTAAATATTGGTTTACCTACTACTTTAATTTTATATGAAAAATTAACAACAACTTTAAAAGTAGCCCCAAAGCTGACCAATGGGAAATGTAAACTCTAAAAATTTTCTAATCTCTCTGCTATGGACGCTGATGTCCCTAGGAACCCTCTACTATATGTAAACACAGTTATTTTACATGACTCGTAAAAGCTCAGCTTAATTGAGGAAGAATGATAAATATACCACACTCTTCACTTTAAGTTCACAGCATAGAAAGGTCTTTCTCTAACTTCAACTCCAAAAATGTACAGCAGAAATCATTGAAACACATTTTAATATTTTCATAAAACCCAACATGAATTTTACCACCAAGTATTGAAAAAAATTCCGTGTTAGTTCCTGCAGTCCATTCTACATTTTTTTTAACTAAATGGAGAGTAAATGATACAAGATATACTTCCATCAATCTATAAATGTAAGTTCGTAGTTTCTCAGATTTATACTTGAGTTCGATTGAAATAAAGGAAAAATTTCGGTAAACGTCAGTGTAGTATATCACTATAAAATCATGAAGGATTCACTTAAAATACGTTCTCAGATTTTCCTATTTTCACAATGAATGGAACGTGTACCTTTTTATGAGTAGATTGTGATCGTTATGGGAAATCGGCATCGTTTAAGGGTATTTCTAGCTTGAAGGAAAGTAACTCAGGATGTAAACAAACATAACGCAAAGTAAGAGCAGCTACGTCATAACAATAATTTCCAACGGAAAAAATATATCTCATTAGAATCGAATATTAGTTGGTAACAAATTCAAACTCAATTTTTTTAGGAATCCTTAAATATCGTGTGCTTCAATTATTGTAATTTATAAAGAACTACTAATTCTCAATACAAAACCATTAATAAAAAATCTATTATTATTCATCGGGTCTGGATATTATTGAAATGAGGGAAGAAATAAATTAAGTAATTTTTCATGATAACTTAACTGTTCTTACACATCCTTTCTGATTATTTTTAACTTTAATAGGTTATGGTGAGGTAATTATTTTGAGTGAAGTCCTTCATATTGTTCCTTAAGAAACTATAAATTCTTTAGAGGTCTGTCAATAAATTTATGGCAACTGGGCATTATTCAGTACTTATACTGCTCTCTACCTTTAGAATCACTAATTTCATAATAACGAATAAAGGAGATATATATTCAATATATTACTAGTTCAAGCATTTTATCTAATTTTATCAAAGTGAATAATTTGAATGTGCGCTTTTAAAAATTATTATTGTTTACATACATTAATATATTAAGTATTTATGAGACGTACAGGTATATAGCTGATAGATGGATAGATGACGTATAGATATATAGCAGGATAGATTTATCACCTGCAGACTAGAATAAATTAGCTTTATCTCCTTGTCCATGACATGCGGAGAAAAATCTGTAAAATTTCTCTTAAATTTTACATTACAATTTTTATTTGCGTAAATTTCGTTTTTAATGTGTGAGGAAATGTTGCTATGAGTCAATTTTGTATAGCAACAGCTTAATAGAATATGTGAATGCATAGTCATATTAATCTTAAAATGAAGTGGTTTGATGTCACAATTCTTATCCGGGCCGAGATGTCATTACTTAGAGTTGTGCTTACATGTGAGAGAGCTTAGCATCAATTGTTCGATACGTTTCCTGGAAGTGAGAAAATTTGAGGGTTTAAAAGGAGTGGTCGCACCACAGACGACTCCTGATTAGAATTCTAAGAGCGTTCGCGGCTGAGACCCCCGTCATCACCCGACCCCTAGCGGGGAGTCTCCCAAACCTTCTGACAGACGACAATCTATCCGAGAGCGTTCTTCTGCGGATGCAGCAGAGGAAGGACAGTGATGACGGGTCCTTGTGGGAAAAAGGATGCAGCCAAGGATACTTATACAGCGCTATTTATTCATGTCCAGCATTTGGTTATTCGAGACAGAACCAGCTTCATTCCTTGGATTAATGTTTCTATTACGGCCAATCCCTCAGGACATAACAGAGACCTATGTCCGGATTCAGGTCGAGGAAATGGCTTTTTTTCATGAAAACACTGACAGAGACGGATATATGGATCTGCCTTACTCGAAATGTACGGGAGGACGTCAATCAAACGTCCCCCTCTTGATTGATAAGGAGAAACAGAACAAGATTCGCCATCATGCTATCCTCTCCTTTGGCGAAAGAGTATAATTTGATTACCAGGGACTGAATGTTGAAACAACTTACTCAGGATAGTTTTGAACGCCGAAAATTGGTTACATGCGTTTCTATCTGTTTTTAATCCTTCTACGAATTTTTAGAATGTTCTCTTTTAAAAAATATTTTCGGTAGTTTTTCTTTAATTCACTATAAATGTCTCTAACTTTTGGGAAAAATGCCTATCTAATCAGGGAAGTTATTAATTTTACAGTCTTAAAAAAATGTCTATTAAACAGAAAAGAACTTCAAGTGACGACAGATTGTGGAAAATGCAAAGCAAGCGGTAGCGATTAAGGACAAAGAGCGAATCTATCATTATACATAACGTATTACTATATGCATAGTTTAGAAAACTTCAATGAGAGATGACTTACGGATTAGTGTTAGCTTACATAAAATATCTCTTACATCAGAGTCATGGTAGGTCGTAGAAGCAATACCAGACACCATTGGCGGACCCAAATGGATCTCTTGATCCATTTATCTAGTTTGGCATCCTGATGGATGGATGGGGGAGGCTGAGCTCCCTTCATGAATTTGCAAAACTAGCGAATTTCTAAGTGTACGATGAGGAGCCTAAGCTACTAATTAATAGCTAAATTATTATATGAAAAATTGATATGTTTGGTTTTTTAGAAAAATATTAAAAGCTAGCAGTTAGTTGGAGATAGATTGATCACTAATATTTTATTTTTTAAGATAGGTTTATTCAGGAGGAATCGCGGTTCGTGAGCCACATGTGACTCTTTGTTCTCTTTAATGCAGTTTCATATCATCCATAAGTTATATGAGCTGGAGATTATGCCTTTACGTCATTATTTTAATTATGGATTTGAGATTCATCAAAAAGTTACACAGTTGAAGATTATGTAATTTATTTTTTTAATTCACCAATAAATAAATGCATATCCATTGAAATTTCGCTGCCATAATTTTTCTTAACGACGACAGTTTCTCCATCTATCCTGAGAACGTCCTCAATATAGGCGTAATAAAGATTATCGCGGTACAATCCCGAACAATATGTAGTTAATTAATTAAAAGCACCGCGAAAACCCACCTAGCAACCACTGATAAATGGTATTATTTTATTAAGAAAAAGGAAATGCTATAATATATTTCAATCAAACAATTTAATAAATTTACATATGTAGCATTTATTAGTGAATATCTCTAAATTGCTGGAATTGATTTGTACGAAAAACGTATTGCGACTCCCAATAATCTAAGATTTCTTTGTATGTGATTTGCAATGCTATCAAGTTTGGCCACCCCTGGTCTATAGGTTACCAAATAGCTGTTGGGATGATTCAAGATCTGTCCATGCGAACCATGATAACCTCGGGAGAAACTCTACCTCGAGACTTTAATGCTACTTCCGATAATGTTTTCCTTCTGATTAACGATTCTAGAATTTCAGTCTTTGTGTGTTCCTAACCTTAATCTACTAAAATTTGTCGCAAAAAAGAAATGTAGCTGGTGTGTTCTGCAGCAAACTTCCGGAAGAAAAAGTCAATCGCTGAATTTCCGACACAAAGTCTGAGAACTCTAAAAACAGAGAAGCAAAAGCGATCGTTCCAAGAGGTATCCCTTGGGCTTTGAGGTATTCGCCAATTCTACTTTCCTTTGTCTTTCGAGAAGGGAGAAAGGGTCACGTCTGCAGGCGTGCGCTCCACTGGCGCGCTGCTTGGGACGTGTCCTGCGATGAGGGCGTGATTTTCGGGAGAAAGGTGGCACGCGCGGGACTCGGACATGATGAGGGTAATGAGTGCTATTTGGTTTTCCTTCTTGAGGAAAGGCGTTCCGGAAGGAAGAACAATGGAGATGAGACTCATGATGGGAATATTTCCTTCCCAAAAAAAACCCTCATAAACTTACTATGCACGAAGTTTCCTCTATCGAGACATTCACTGCCACCGATTCCAAAATTTTAGCGCATAAAATCCGAGGAATGCTGATTTAAATAAATCCTTTTTCCAGTCGTGGTTTTGCCTCAAGGAATTCTTATGACCTCGTGAGTCGTTCGTGTTGCTCGTGATTCTATACCAGTAAAGTCCAACAAAAGGCCCGCGAAAGCTGGGTGCGGTTAAATAATGGTTTTAAGCAAGCCTTCCTGTCAAAAAGGAAGGACAAACTTGACTTATACGCTGGCCTTTAATTCTTTAATGCAGACAAGCGCCTTCGATGGTGCTTTACTCAATATGAGATAACATAAACCAATGTTTTTGAATTAATTATTACAATAATTTCGTCGGATGTCCTAAGTTAATATTTTATTGAAACACTTTATTTTTATTACAGCTTTTGAAAGAAAATAAAAACCTGGATGATAAATAAAAGAATCAAATTAATTACTACTCATCATGCCTAGTAACATATATCCTTCCCTTTATAATTCTGGATAATAGAAACATAAGATTTCATCCGGCCTACGGGTTGACTACTTCACAGACTGTAAATATATTACGTCCAAAACATGCCTTCCGTCTAAGTAGTTTTACATAGATCCTCTGAATTTTTCCAGCTGAAAGTGAGTCCCATTGCATAATGAATTATATTCTTAAACCACTGCGAAATTTACATCAATTCGATACAAAATAAAAATCTACCTCTCATCTCAAACGTACACTATCGCAGTTGCATCCAAATTCATGATATCATCCTGTTTTAACAGTATTTTCTTCGTGTTCTCTAATTTAACCCATACACAAAAGCGGAAAAATAAATGCAAAATAGCTGCGAAAAAGATTGAAAACATCCTACCACTTTGCCTCGTTACGTGAGATTTCAGCTTAAGTCGCCAAGCATTCGCCATAGCAAATTTAACTCGGAAGCAGCTGGAAACAAGGGAGATGGAGAATGAGATTATCTTTCCGTGTAGTTCATCTGCAGATAATCGTAATTTGCCCGAGCGTTCAGAGTGATTTTCTCCTCTTTTTGGTGAAAATATATTTAATTAGCCGTGGAGTGGAAGGTTTCTCACGCGCTTCTAAGAGCCTCTTCACTCTGTGCGCGATCTAACTTAAGAAGCCATCATCAAACAAAGGCTTCCATGCTCTTAGGTATTATTCCGGCAACATAACAGAGCTCATTTCCTTAAACATTCTGATTCTACTTATCTCTCACATAAGCTAAATCAAAAGAGACGCTGTTCTTCCTATTGTTCGCTGTTAGATAGCAAGCCTTTCTACGCATCGCATCTGAAGATGCAACGTAATTGCTGCATCCATTACGAAATTAAATGGGTGCTGTTTTTTAACGAGCAAGAAGAGTCGTAAGCTCTTAGTAGCATTTCACGACTGCCGTTACTGCATTAGGATTGCTGTTTCACTTGTACGAAAGAGTTAGAGGACAAATTTTGATATGCTTTTATATTTTAATCACCTAGTGATGCCAAAAGTTTGTTTGTTTAACTGTTGAGAAGAAAAGATTTTAGCTTTCTGATAAACTGGCCACATTATCAGAAAATCTTCGAAGACAAATTTGTATTAGCTCAGCAGGTGTTTCCCGACATTTTCCTTTATCTATAACATCCACGAAATTTTAAAGTATTTGGAGATAAGGCTAGATGAAAGAGATTAAGAATACGTAGGACCCTTATAATCTTTCACGGCCCACGAATCACTTTCTGATACAATCAAGAATCATATCAAAATAATCAAAACTGCAGGAAACTCACCGTTCCCTCCGTAAACATTATAGGGAAGTTAATTCTAAGGCAGTATCTTCTGGGCGATTAACTATCTAACTATAACCAAATTCCGGTTCCCCCACCCCCGTTTCCCCCCGTTCCCGCCGTTACTATGGGGGTTGGGAGTTTTAGTGCGTACCAACTAAATTTAATTTTTGCAAAAAATAATTTGTGTGTCAAATTTTTAGTATCATACGCATAGTAAGATGCTTATCTTAAAATTTCGACACGCTGGAGGTCATTGGGACCGTGTCCTTTACAAAAGTTAAGAAGATGGAGTATTCTCTTTCAGCGAACGAATAACCAGCAAATACTTTAAAAAACTCTACTCAATCTAGAAGTAATTATTTACTCTTATTCATCTATCACAACAGCTGACTAACCAAAGTTTCAATAATGGTTCAGCATCGATACTACATCCAAATCTTTCATGGCAGCCTAATCACCTCTCACGCGACACAATTTTGCCGGGAAACATGGTTTGGAATAAATTAATTCTAGAAATACCAGGAAATATTAACTTAAACCTTTCCTGGGAAAATCTATTGATGGATTTTATGGCATATATAATATTCCTGCTAGGTCGATAGCAAGTTTCGTTGATGTAGATGATATGGTAATGATAGCGAGCAATGGTAAAGATCAAAGGGTGAAAATTTAATATTAAGCTCATCAAATGCTTCACTGTAATATTCGAAGTGTGTATTTGAACTATACTAGGCGTGTAATTAGCGACGAGTTTTCTATGTAACTTTAGAAAGATATGATATAACAATGCAAGAATAGTATAATAAAAGATATGATTCCAGAAAAATAGACATTACCATCACTCTCTCAGGATCATATTTTGCTCGAGACTGAATATTCGATCATCTTTCACTACCTTTACATAATTAATGTTAAAGTTCCTTTCAAGTAATTGTTAATGTAGTGAATCTGTGGTGACTCTTTCAGGCTTGTTCTTTTAAGTAGCCGCTCTTTATTAATGTCAATAACATCTTGGTAACAAACCATCGAGCATCCTCAAATAAATAATGAAAAATTCATAAAGATATATATTTATTGAAGTTTAGCGATAAGAAGTATCACTATAGAAATTAAAACTTCATCCCATAATAGCAAGATAAAATTCCATCATTAAAACAAATTTGATGCAACTATGAAAAAATCAAGTGTAGCTCAAAATTTCAACATCAGAAAATAAAATCCACATTCAAAGATATGAAGAATCAACTTAATTCAAATTATTGAAGCTTGTTTTATTGTTCTATTGGCATTTGATCCGTATAAAGCATCAGTACATGGTTTTTTTCGTATATCAGTACAATCTGAACAAAATTTGAAAAACTTTATCTTTGCATTATCCTTATTTTGAAATTAGATACAAGCTTATCTTCGGGAGCAGATAAAAATATGTTACGTTATCAATCAATATGGTTTTGTAAGAGCCATATCCCTGTTTTAGGGGATATATTGAGAGCACGAATATAAATATACATTATTATTTTAGTGAGATAAAAAGCAATATATTTCGGAAGGTCTGGAATTATAGATTGGTAAGTGATTTCGCCTAATTTATCGGATTCTAAATTCTATCCTGGAAAATTTTTTATTATTGGTTTTATTTTAAAATTTCAAACAAATGATTGTTCACATTGTTTTTTATGACACGAGGTTTTATCGATAGCTTTGCAGTACTCTTTAAAATTCAAATGAGTTTTCGGATATATGTGGATGGAATAAATTCCAGGATATATTCTTGAACATATTTGATGCCATAAAATACAACGCATTCAAATAGTTTTAGCAGGAACACAATATCGTGGCAGCCGCTAAATGCTGTAAATTTACGAAGGATTTCGTTCAGGTGAATGGGGGTAATTGATACTGTTAACATAATTAGCGAGCGATGAATTATACTAATCAAATGCATAAAGCTCTCATAACTAAGTAATTTATATCAAGTACAATTTTATTCCAAAGACTATTTAAATACATGTAAACGTTGGGAGTTACAACATGTTTGATGTTTAACAACGATCTGATCTAATGCGTTCCTTTTCATCCTCGTTTTTACTTTTCAAGCAAACCTGTTTATTGCTTTTGAACATTATCAGAATGTGAATTCCAAACTTTGTTGAAGGATGTAACCACTGAATGATTTCTATAAATATGGAAAGAATTCATCGGAATGACTCTGGTGAAATGGTCGAGTTACCAAGCAAGAAGTAATAAAGCTTGCTAATTTCTTTTGACCTCTGCTCTTGATTATCATAATAAGGTTTGCTATTTCCTTCATAACCACAGTCTTTGATTATCATCTCGAGAAAAACTCCCTTATGTCACTACGAAAAATTAAAGTTGAAAACTTAATTCAAATTTTTCATTTGAGAAGACATTCGGGGGAGTAAAACAAGTTGGAATATCAGAACTATATCCATAGGCTTAACATACGCCCCCTGAGCTTTCCCGGTTTGGATGTTTGATCCCAGTCAAATTTTAATTTTGTCCCGTTTTGAAAGATTGAATTATACAAAGCAACATATTCATACATCGTACATTCAAAGATACAAAAGAAAAATATTTCATAGACTGTAAAAAATAACTGTAATAAGTAATAGTTGCCTGCAAACTCAAGACAAGCAAAACTATAATAGACCAAAATCTTTATTCGGTGGAAATGTAATCTTCATATCATCATCATCATCATCATGATAATTTCCGATATTTGTGAACTGGAAAAATTTATTTCGAACAAAATATAGTGAATGTATAAATTTGTCTTTCATTTAACATTTGTGCGGAGTAATGTATTTGAAAATATCTTTCCTTTTAGTAAAAATGGTAAATCAGAAGGCTAGAAATAATTTTATGATAGTATCATGATAGATTAAGCAGAGATTGAAACGTTTTGATCATGCTATTATTAAATTAACAATGGATTCATATATACCAATGCTTTAGCACGATGATCGACAAGGTTTTCGCGGACATCCAGGTCGGCAGTTCTTTGAAGTGGATAGCAAAGGCGGCTCGTTGAATTAGGCCTCGTGGATGCGAGATAAGAGACAAAGGATTTACAGGGAAGCGCCATAGATAAAAATTGATTGCGCCTAGAGCATCGATGCCCTTGGCGCTGAGAAAAAAATCTTCCGGAACTCACGCCACAAGAAACACTCACACCTCTTCCCACTTCATCGCACACCTCAAAACTTAGCGCGATGAAAATATCCGATTAACCCTCCATTGTTGGAAAAACAAATAAATATTAATTGAAGATCGTTGCATGATCTCCATTAAGCCCGCGTTGTTCGCGTGCCGCAGATAAAAAAACGAAAACTGCGAGCCAGAATAGTTTGTTTTTCTCGACCATCGTAAAAAAGGCCATAGATATATATAAATGGAGAAACAATGAAAGGGTTACCATTTACAACCGACGCCACCTGCTCAGGCCCGAAAAATAAACTCGGGTGCATAAAGCGCCTATAAATAAAATCGACGAAAACAATTCACCTCCCCTATTCGAGACGATATATGCAAAACGTTGCGAATGAAGTAAGCAGAGGGTCGTGGAATGCGAGAGGGATAAAATAGAATGGAGATCTTTATCCAATGAGCGAGGAAGAGAGAGTCCGCAGTCCGGGACCGCAGGGCGGCGAAGATGGGGGCGGAGGTGGAAGATGCGACCGCCGCGGGGGCAGAAGGGGACATCGTCCACACTCTCACTGCCACTCTTTCTGTGGTGAACGGGAGAGAGACGGTCCTGGGCGCACCATCTGCTGCGGTCTAGCGACGCCCTCGGGGGGAATTGCTAGGGATTACATCGGATGCGAGGAAAGGGTGCGTCGCGACCTCAAAGTGCTCCGGCACTCGGTAAAAGACAACGTAAAAGGACTATCCGTCCTCTGCAAGAGAGAAGGATACCGATCGTTATGGTCTCTTTCGGCAGCCGCGGAAGAGTATCTACGGGAATTTGGATGAGTCGAAGATAATCATGCTGATCTTTGAGAGGGAGAGTGAATGATATTTTACGGCCAGCTGCCGAAAATAATACATTAAGATAAGGCTTAAGCGGCTGAAGACTCTTAATTCTATCCTTTGATGTCATTATAATGGCTAATATTTTGTTGGACGGCCACACCTGCATCGTAGTGCTCGGTGAGTGGTCAAGCCTTTCATCAATTAACGAATGTTTTCTTCTGCCATTCGTATACTTTCATTAAAAATGTATGATTATCATATCAGTGGAATATCTGGGGATACCTTTCAAGAGGAAAATTCTTAAAGCGAAAGAACAACCTCAAAATTATATGCGAGAATTTTTCTGCGCAGCTATATAGATTTTCGAATTTTAGAATTGAGTAATTATAAAAAGAATACAAAAAAGATTCAAGCCTTACGAATGCTTATAATAATAGAAAATTTCAGTATCATAGAGCAAAATTTGCTTTTATTTCAAATGATTTTATTATATTATATCCGTTTCCTTTTTTATTAAAGCTCGTCATTTTATGGTCCCTTATTAAAAACAACGTCTCTAAATTGAAATACTTCAAACGAATGGTACATACGTACTATACATAGTACAGCTAATAAGAGAAATAAGGATCTTATCTCATATTAAGCCACTCAGGCAATAGTTGTAAGAAAAGAGAGCTCCGTCAAATTAAACCACCTCATGTTTATTTTAATAGCGTACTAGATCCTCGTTTTCAGGACTATCATAGGCCAGTTATGTTGAAAAGCAAAATATTATTGCCTTAATGTCATTGGCAGATCCTAAGGGGGAAAAGGGACGACCGCCCCCATCCGATGACCTTATATAACAGTAATAGTTTTCCTAGGATGTGACGAGGAAATTGAATTAAAATCTGATTATGAAGTGTTACTATGATCACAATGCGTCTGTTCCATTCTTCTATGCAAAATGGCAGTTTAGAGTTAATTGGAGGATGAGTTAATGAGGAAATCATCTTAAACCGTCCCCTTACTTGTAATGTTACTAGACCCACTTAATATGCTTAAATATTTTCCTATGAAACCGGGATGAGATGTCATTTAATATTTTCATGCAAAAGTACTTCTCTATAGAAGTTTTCAGCAATTAGTAGTCAGCGCCGGGCATTATGCAACCCTCATTACATAGGGATCCAGAATAAAACCTCTCGAATGAAATGTCATGTGGTTCTTTTAAGAAGATAAAAAGCAATGAATTAGCTTTGGTCTGTGTCGAGTTTAGCCCTCTTCATGTAAATGAATCCCCGTTCCTCCGCAAAACAGCCGTCATTTGGAACTCCTGAATAACAAGAGAGTCTTTCCCGCACCCTTCCTACCTTTTAGATCTCCGTGCGATAAAGCTTGAGAAGTCCCCATCCGATCTGGAGCTCACCATCATCCCTTTATAAAAAGGCAACAAATAGTAGCGGGTCTACGGAGCAATATAACTCATTGAGAACCGTATTTGGACAATCGGTCATCCAATTATGCATCGAATCCAAATATGGCCCGGCTCCTCGAATACAAGGGGTGGGAAAAAAGGGGGCAGAAATAAAAGGAATGGAAAGATGGAATTATTCAATAACCCTCGTGCAAAAGGCGAGCATTCCGATATCTCCATTGGGTAATCTAAGTTTACGATCGGACGTACGTTGGCAGCGCCTCGCGCGGCACGCCATCGCACTCAACGACCGCGGCCGAACAAGAGCTAAGCGCTATCCGTTGGAGAGATCTCTTCGGGGGAAAGAGTAAAAAGAATTGCTCTCTCCCATCGAACTTCCTCTGAAGAGGGGGAAAACGAGGGTGAAGACTTCTAGATGAAGGAAGATGGCGCATTTTCGCGACTATAATTATGTGGGTGTCTTTCCTTTTGGAGTGCTTTTTTTCTACCATTCTAAGTCTCCATCATTCGCACGTAAACAGTCAAACTATTATGAAATGGCATGCGGGCGAAAGAGAGATGGGAATCTAGAATTAGAAAGATTGATGGTCTGATATGAAGTCGGTCAAGGTATGAGATATTTGCATGCCTTAGTTATGGTATGGAGCTATTGTTACCCGTGGTTCAGCGATGCATGTGATATTTGCACGAGTCACATTTTTATCTCTAATGTTGCAGTATTTAAAGTTAGTTTATTCCAAGACTTGTTTCTAAACTATTCCTGAGTTTAATGCAAATGCGTCTTGTTAAAACGCAGATATATTTCGATAAATTAAATGTAAGCCTCCACCGCTCTTGGAAAGCTATTATCAACGCAATATATGCTATAATTTAAGAAATAAAATTCTGTTAATCAGTATAGAATTTGGAAGATGTGGTAACTGCCGTAGTAATTCCGTTAAAATTATTCTTGTATATTATTTTAATAATTTAGATTTGGAGATGATTTATTTTCCCTCGATATCAGTGTCTTCGAAAATAGAAGATGGCTAGTATTGAATGCGTGTCAGAAAAAAGCGAAAAAATGTTGGGATAGAATCATAGAAAATTATTACAAAAATGTATGCTATCGTTAGAATTCTCTGTCTAACAATCTTGATAACCACGACATCTCGCATAAATAATGAGAGAAATAAGAAAAATAAAATATATTCATTTACTTCAATACATTCTTTTGTACCGTAAATTCTTCCCATGGAAGACGTCTATAGCTACCAGAAGGAGTTGATAGTTAACTACCAAATTACCAATTCTTAGCTCATTCATTTTTGAGAGGTATTTCCAGGAATACGCATAGATTTGTTGAAGCAAAGAAACTCAATAGAAAAAGGAACCTAATTACATTACAAATGTGGAGAACAAAGTCTTGCCTAATTAGCAAGTTACATATTATTTTCTGATAATATTTCAGTCTTCGGAAATTGTGAATGTTGCTATTTTCTATGTAAGTATGATTTAGAAATTAAATAGAAGGATTAACTGAGAAACTGTTACGAATATGGGAAAAACCTTGTTAAAACTCCTATATTTAGATTACTAAAGCTTTCTAAATTTATATGATAAATCTTCCTAATACGTTACGATGATTTGAAGTCATACATGATACGTTCAACTACTCTTTATCAACACCGCCATCATTCCGAGTTTCCATCATTCACTCGTAAACATTTAAACTATTTTTGATATTCAACAGTACTAAAAATCATCTTAATTTTTAAATTTTTTATAGAAATTACTCTTAGGCCAATAGATATATCCGCATCCCCTAATAAAATCCCTTAAGTATTACGGGAACATGACCTAAATTTGAAAATGTAAAACGATGAAATCATGAAAAGCGTTTATTAGGCGTCTTATTGGAGATTGCGTACTTTATTGGACACGAGCAAATCAATAGGCTCGAAACGGAAACAAGAATTCTGTAACGCAAATCTTGGAAAAGTGATTAAATTTAAGGAGGTGCCAAACGGTGACGCCAAGGATATATATCTAAATAATACTTTAAATTATGAATCGCGTGTTAAAACAACATTTGATATAAGTTATTACCATTCTCATAATAACGTGTCTATATAGTTATCAGCGTCGCCCTTGGTTGGCGTGAGATTCGCTCATTTTCAGGGACACCGGAAACCTTCGCTTCATACCAAGGGCGTCGACAATGGACATGCTCACTCATCGTTTCCGGCCTGCCCCGTGGTTCAATGTCATTATAATGTAACCACTACGACAAAAGCACATAAAGAATGGGGATAATGTGATCATGTTTACCCCTTCCACCTACAATTCTTCGGCATTGTATTCATAAGGATGAGGTAGCAAATCAAAATTTTATGAAATAAAAGTTGGTAATTACAAGTAAAAGAAGACGTGTAGCAGTTAAGGTTCGCTGGGCTGCCTCTCATTTAAAAGAAAAATACATTTTCAACTGTCTTTAATTGGGCAAGGAACATGTCTTAAGATGTGGAGAGAGGATGATCCCCTTAGAATTACTTCATCTTATGCGTAACTGGGGTACTTGATATAGTCCATATAATGAAGTAACCTAAAGGGATTAAAAGCATGAAATTATATTAGGTAAAATGTCGTAAAAATTGAAATTATGAATAAGCTGTCGTATAAAAACGGATAATCTAAACCACTGAAATCGGATTCAAACTATATTTGTAATCGGAGAAATACTCCAAATGATTTTCCTCGGCAATCGAAATTTAATGAATAATACCAAATCATTCAGCCTAGACAAAGTCGGCGATTTATGTTCTGCAAGTATTTTCTCCGGTAACAAATACGTATACAAATACAAATAATTTACCAATATAGTTCGGCTATATAATACAACAACAAATTTTAAAAGCACTCTGTTAGCCGTCCATATGACTAGCGCCTCTTAGGCACTGAATGAACCGAGAAAGGCCTGGATTACCGACTTCCTCGGTGTTTCTACATATTATCTGGACGCTGCTATTTAGATTTCAAACCTCTGATTCATACAGCAGCACTCCCAATTCTTTTCATACAACCTTTTACAAGACAAATTGACCTTTGAATAAGGAGGGGATTTCCCTTAAAAAATTATGGAATACTTTCTCTATTAAATTAATAGGAACTATTAATGAAATCTACCCGAAATAGTTAATATCGTCATAGCACAATATTTGATATATTACATAAGTGAATTTGATCGAAATTCGTCTTTCAGCCTTTGTTAATTGTTAAAAATTATTTAAACTTCTGAGTTTCCGCTGACAGACATCTTGGTCCCTACCATGCATCTCAAATCACAATGGTTGAAAATCATTTATATAGATATATAGAACTAGCTTAACTTCTTAATCATTGTGAGTATTGGATTAATAACAAAGAAATCTTTTAATTTTGAGGGCTTTGACTTATCGTATGAATAAATGAATAGAATTAATTACTACTTTTTCAAAGTAGTATAAATTCTTTTTTTAAGTGCTTCGACAGCTAAGTTTATTTCACACACAGAGTTGCACCAGGAATCTAACCCGGAACCGCTTCTACCGAAGTCGAACGCGTTACCCAATGGCTATTCGGAGGCCCCAAAAGTAGTTGTAACGGTTGAACCATCGTATCTGCCAGTTCTGGAAAACGTGCTTGGAGCCATCTTTCTATGTACGACGCCTTTGGAACCGTCTCTTCGTCACAGCAACTGCTGATTATTCAGGATGCCTTTAGGGTTATAAAGAATAAGCCAATTCTCATCACGTGAAATATTAAATTCAGTCGGTCATCGCCGTGCTCAGCTATCTAAAGCTGAAGATCCCAAGCCACATTCACCAGGACCATCTTCTATTCAGGCGTTAGCAACCTCTGCACCCTTCTAGCACCGATGCAACGCATGTGCAAGTGATCACCTTAAATAAGGAATGTACTGCTTTCATAATTACCATATGTTGCAGTAAGACTGTCCTCAGGTGGAAGCTCCGGAACATTTTCAATTAAGGCTCACACAATACACAAACACAATCCTTTACTAGAATACACTAATCCTTTAATAGAATACACTAGAATATAACTGCTAAGTTATAACTTGAGGGAACAGGGATATAATGATAGTTTTCGTTTTGCGGTGAAAGGTAATGCAAGATTAATAACTTAATTAAATAAGAAATAATAAATAACGGAGAATACTTAAATTATATAAGGGCTCAAATTCAAGCAAGTTCTTGAGAAGCTAAAGGATGGGAATGGTTTCCTCTTTAATGCACTACTCTTATTCCACTGCATAAAAACATGATCTCTTATTTACTCTGTATTTACATTCACGTTAGAGCATTTTTTCTTCTATCCAACTTAAATTATCTTACATCTTTCCGATTCGGATTCGAGAAAATTAATTTCCTTGAATTTCTGTTTGCATGTTTTCAATTGACTGAAATCTTATGCTATCTGTTTCAAGATTAGTATTTGATAGAATTTTGTGAAATATCCTCATTTCTCATTAATTTTTCCTCATATCTCTATCACACAAAATAGTAATTTCTGTCCAAAGTCTTGTAATTATAATATCCGTTGCTAAGGTGATTCAAAGTTGAGTGATTTCACGGATATTTATGGTGAGGCTATTTCATACAAAAATTAAAGTGAATCGATTCAGGGAGAGAATTTGGAACAATATCTCAAATTAAAATCTCCTGATTCAGCATTGATAGACAAATCGTTTTGCTTGTAAGGAACCTGATAAAAATGACTTTTCAATAAAGCGGGATTTCATTTAAGTAATAGAATGACTACAAATGCGTGATTCGCTCACATTTGAGATACACGAAGAAAAGTTGAATACAAGGCGTTTTGGCTTTTTTTATCAATCCGGTGTAATATTTCTTGCGAAATTTTCACGGAACGGTTTAGGTTCTCGATAGCATAATAATATATTTACGTTTCATGCCACCTTCGCATTACGAGACGAACGTGGCATTTATCGAGGAGATACATTCTCTGCGATTGCAGTTTCGAGAAAATATCAATCCATGGGATACCCTAAATACAGTGTTTGCTGTCTTTCGTATCGATTGACTTTTCTGTATCTCCTCGAAGTTGTGAATACCAATTGTGTCCCTTCAATGGAATTGCTCAATCTAATCCGCGGAATAGCAGATACAAACATTAATGGTTACACTCACAGGAATAGTGCCTGACAGTCAATGAAGTAATACGTACTTCAGGCCCAACTAGAGTCGTAAATATCAAAAGCATTTATTGTCCTAGATGTCTAACGGCGTAGGGTTTGGAGTGAATTGTGTGAGACTCCCGACCAACAAGTAATAAGTCCATGGTGCATTATCATTTTGAGGGATATGACCTAGCCAGCCGGCATTCACCTTGTGTGACACATGGTACGCAAATCGATCCCCCAGACTGTACTTGTTTTCTATAGACCCATATTTATTATAAATAATTTTCATCCCCAGGGGCGCAGCCAGGATTTGTCTAGGAGGGAAGGGGTTCGAGACCTTAGAGAGAACGAAAAAATGCCTACCCTTCAGGTGTCGGTATGACATCTTCCTTAAGGAAGTTAATTTCCTTTGAGATGAAACCTTAACCCTAGCTACGGCTCTGCCCCAGTCTAATGCTGCAAATTAAAAAGAATATGGAAAATATTTTCTTTTAGTTCATCCATCGAATGAATTAATTTTCAACTGTACACACAATTACCTAGCTAAACGATTTTAAATGTAGACAAGTCACAACTAAAGAGCAACCTGATGTTTCCACATGCGGCCTATCTTATGAAGCCGAATGGTAAATGTGGCCTTCCGATATAACAATGTTCCATATCCGTGGGTTTTACCCAGTACCTATTAATGTATTTAACTTCCCCATCTTTTGGGGGTCCAGGGATCGAGTCTGGGACCACTTTAACCGAAGGCGAACGGGCAACCCAATTCGCTATGCGGAGTCCAATGAAGTAATATTTAAATAAAATCGCTATCAGTTATATTTCCCTCACGTGAAATTGCCACCAAAATGAAATTTGTTCCCGAATTTTATAGAATGTAATAATGAGATCGATGTTCGAAGGTTTGACTTCGTGGAAATCTATTGCCTAAAGTGATAATCAATATTAAGTATTTAATTTAGGGAATCTTATATTGTTTTTCTGCTACGACGGGAAAAAAAGATTTTTTTATTTGACGTTATAATCAAATAGTTTATTCTGCGTTTTTCAAGAGACTTTAACTTTCGCTAATGCAGAATTTCTGTAGTATTTTACTTATTTTATATCCCTTCGGCTGTCGGAGATGAGTGCTTTTCTGCATTGAAATTCAAGAAAATATACAGTTTTTATAAGAAAAATGGAAAGGTAGATGAAAATTAAAAGATTTTCTTTACCTGAATGGTCTAATTTGGCCCAACACAAATCACTAGGTGGCCGTCAGTTTGTTGCAAATACGGGGGCGAATTGCCCCAATATTCACAGCCAAGATAATGGATGCACGGGGTAATCAAATTACTCTGTGGTAACAGGGTAAAATTGGCTTTCCTGTGTACCTTTCACTATCTTAATGGCCGAAGCGACCCCGGCATCAGTCCCAACGCACCTCTCAATGCTTCCCAATCTTAGGTCACCCATGATTGACTTATATACCACAAAGAACATCACGATTACACATTCAACTATGAGCATATTAATTTCAGTAAGCTCTAAGAAAAGAAACAAAGAAAACTCAAAGTAGAGAAGAAAATTTGTATTATTTTCATAGCTTACTATTTATGTTTAATAAAATTAACAACTAAAGTTTCAAAGAACTATTTTCCAATTAACGCATGTCCAATTCATCTTTAAAATACCATTTTGGCTTGATAAATGTTGTAAACTTATGTTGATCGTGGTAAACTTCACAATCTGATTTTAATTGAAGGTTCTCTTCAAATCCTTTGCAAATTTCTAGTACTTCAATGGGAGGGAAGATCACTCCTTTGCCCCATGAATCTGCCAACCGTGCCGTGCATATCGGTATGGATAAACTGAAGGAATGTTTATGCAGAAGAATTCGGCCGGTTGATAGCTGAATCCTAGACAATAGCGGTCTTTGGTTCGAAGTTATGCAACCTGCTCCTAAACTTCCGCACCTAAGATCAAGAATTTGTTCCATCGAAGAAACTTATGGCAAGAAAGAGATTCATGTCATGGGCGAATTAAGGGTAAATTTAAATCAAAGGTCATCAGTATCTTTGCAAATAGAAGTTCTCCCAACCTAAGAAACCTGCATGGACGATCTTGAATCGAAGATACATGAAATCCCCCAGAATCGGGAAACGAAGGATCAAATTTATAGGAGGTTAAGAAAGATCAATAAGTGCGCATATTTAGAACTCCCGGTATATAGATGAAGTACACATTTGATGCTGCCATTAAATACAATTAGCCTTGTGCACCTATGGGAAGATACATTTGAGGGAAGTAAAACAAAAACACACTCTTAGTCATATCCTGTATTTATACAAACTTAATACTCAATGTACTAACTCGTATAATTACTTAGATTTAGGCCATTTAACGTTTGAAACCATAAATAGAAACTTTCTATCTCTAGGGTGTACTTCCTTCATGTTAAACGTGCGATACCTGAAGTTCAAAATATTGTAGGAGAAATTCCCATTTTGAGTCTACCCTTTTCCATTGCGTCCATAAATCTTAACGCTATGTCATCGCTTTCTTTTTTGACTTTAAGAAATTCAAGCATTTCTAAAAGAAATTTCTGCTCAGCGCACTCATTGTTTTCATAAGGCCATAAATGGACAATAGAAAAGAAAAATGACCATTTTATTGGACTCGTTACACTTTTACAGTTCCACCGATGGGAAGCATTTCTCTCTTTTACCTCCATAGTCTCAATCCTCCATGAAAGGTATATTACACGCGAGATTCAATGAAAATGGTTAACGAGAGCAAGTCGAGACACGATCTCAACCACAACAGAGAAGAATTTTCAGTCAACACAAGCACGAGGCGTACAGGAATAAAAGGCCTCCAAAGAACATGGCACATTATAAATCGGTTGATGATTTTCATTTTTACAATTCCCAAATTTCCTCACCTGTTTTGTTTTAGGCACCGAAAGGTAGTGGAGGCGATTGTTCTTACTGATAAAACGCGAAAAGTGCTTATGTGGGAAAGAGTTTGGTGGGGGAAAACCTCATCAAGTTCAAATAAAAGCATTCATCTGCTGGGTTCGTTTAGTATGGTCTTCCGAAGACCTTCGGCGGAGGCAATATCTAAAAATGAACTTAGGAGTTGACGAAAGATAAAATAAGAAAGCACTTTATGACTTACTATATAAGGGGCTCCTATCTGTTGAGAATCTTCCGTGTGTTTCCGCACAGTTCACGCGCCGCTCTTCAGCCGCACGTTTTATCACCTGGGCCGATTCGGTGTTGTAATTAAGGATATCACCTCCAAATTGCGAGAATTTTATATCTTCATCTCTCTTTATATAATGCCGTCTTACGTAGTTCGGTGTCTGTAGGTTAGAATGATTCATTATAATATCTTATGTCACTATAATTGCTCGAAGGAAATTAATCCCCTTACAATAAGTTCCAGAGTATTCAGTCATTGAAATCTCTATAAATAGCAAGGTGTGAAATGAAAATTCTAGGGAGTATTTAATATGATTTCAAGATTATTTTATAAATATGCATAATAAATTATTATTTTTGATATAAACAGACATTCAGGGTGTTATGAGCTCCCTTTAAGGGAAAGCATTTTGACTCATGATTTTGGGAAATATCTTCGAGAAATCGAAATCTAGAGATTAGTTACCTCTTAAAGTTGAAAATAGGAGTGATAAAAATGGCACGAAACAGAGTGAAATATTACAACATAATTTTACTATCCATAACTCTAACTCCCTTTTCTATTTTTTCCATGGCGAGATATCCCTATGATGGGATTTGGCCTAAGCCATCGGTATTCACCGTGGGTGACACATGGTCGGCGCATTGGCTCATACACCACCACAATTGGCTTTTTTTAGACCTCTTAATTTAGGTAGTAGCTTCCCAATTGTTTGATGCTCGCTAAACATCTTCGCCCCACCGGGGTTAGAACCCGAGACCGCTTCCGTCGAAAGCGAACGCGTTACCCACATAGGTACCGGTTTTATAGTAATGTATATTTGATTAATGCAAAAAATATTGTTAGATATTATTTTTCATTTCGGAATTTCAGATTCCCTATACATGTAATAAATCTCTTAGTATATAATGTTTAATATCTCAAAAGGAACTGAAATACCAAGCGATCCTCTTGATTGACTTTACGAAACTGAATTAAAGAGATAAGAAAAATATAGTTCTTACTTATTGTAATAAATGTAATTGAGAATAGTTATAGGAGAGTAAAAAACTCGCCCTCTGTTGAGGGTCAAGCACAGTTTTTTATGTACGATAATTATACGAAAGAAAATTTGATTCATAAACCGTCTGAGTTCCCGTGTTTTCGTGCAATAGCCTACGAAAGTCATCAACTTCGAATTCGCTCTTTCCGAGAATTAGATCGCCTCAAGGACTCGGTATTAATAATCAGCGACGCCTCATGCAAATCAAATTAATGGAACCCATCTCAGGCGCGTTGGAAATCCATACAAGAGTCGTTTCTTTCAGCCACGTTGGAAACGAAAACGGAACTTATTTCCACGAGCCTTTTATTGTCCGGAATTGAATTCGACTTCTTGTTCCTCATTAATTATAAAGCGTTTCATTTTAAATTATCTGGATAGGCGTTCCTTCCCTCACTCCCATTTTGGTTACGGCAGGTTGTAAAAATCGAATCCGCCGAGCGGAGGGGTAACAACCTGTCTGCAGAACCTTTCTGAGGATAAGGAAGGCGTGCGTGGAGTGGGGAAAATCCAATAGAGGAGTTGGGTTTGAGGGCGCGTGTGTACGGAGCACCTGGCGCCCTTCTCACGATCTCTTTGGCCCTCCTTCGCTTTAATTAATTGCAAAAGGACGACATTAATTAGAAGAGGGCGAGGCATAAAAAACAAGGGTTTGGCTTCGATGAAAAGCGGCGGAGTCCATTATGTATGCGCATGAGACTCTCCGGAGGAAAAAATTAATATATAATATAGCAAAAAGAGACTCTTCCGTTCCATCTTCTGAGAAACCGCGCGAATCCGCCGAAGGTTTTCTTTCTCTCTTCTTCCGTTCATTTCCTTCTATTTTTAGCTCTCCATCACACTTCCCTCCCTACTATTATATTATGCCTCTCTCCTCGCTTCGCTTACTTCCATCTTTCTTTTAAACTTTCCGCATATCTCCATTTATATCTTCACTACCTCTCCCATTCTCTCTACCTTTCCACAGTCTAACCTTCCACTCAAGTTTCCCTCCATTTATCTCTAATTTCCCACCAGTTTCATTCGTACTTTTTCTTCGTCGATTTAAAAAGAACATAATAGATATGTTTATGCATAAAAATATTTCTTCGATACAGAAGTTTGAGTAAATTTGTTAGATATAAAATTCCCATTATTTTTCGCCTTCACTTATCATATACGATACTCTTTCTCATATTTTCTTTACTTACATAAGCATTCTACTTATGTACTTTAATATTCCCTCATCAATAAAATTCGTTTTTTGGTAATTTACTCCATTCTTGATGTAATGTGACATCTTTTGATTTCTCTCCCGCTCTACCTTTAGTCACTTTCTGTAGCATTATGGACAGGATGATTGAAGTAGGAGTCACATTCGTAGATTCCTAAAGTCAAATTCTGTATTTTTCATCGCTATCGACTCACTATCATACCGATATCTTTATTGAGATTTATCATATATATTACCAGATAAATTATTGTAAATTCATTAAAAGATCGAGTTTAAGCGTGAAATTTTATGTTTCTAAAAGTCCTATTACAACATTATTGACCCTTTATTAATTTAATAATGATACATAAAAAGCTTGATAATATATATTTTTAGTCCATAGACATTACCTATAGGAGTAAAATTTATGCCAATGAAGACTCAATTTTCAGCTTAGCCGCTTTCATAGCTATATGTAAGTGGAAAAGGAAACGATCTACAGTGCAGTGACTTTGAGATCTATAGACATCCTTCATTCGTGTCTGAGATGAAAGATGTCTGCGTACTTTTGAGTTTACAAAGGTAAAAAATAGTGAGATATAGCCGATAGGTAGTGAAGATTGATTCACTGATCATTAAAACGCATAGCGCTCGTTCTTATTGAGATACTCCCGTATATATACCTACATATTGGAATTACTTTAATTATTAATACTTAGAAAGATACGAGATACTACAGCACGAAATGAAAGAGACCCAGTTTATAGGTATGGTTCTGGTCGATATTTATCTCGCTCCTATTTAAATGGAACACTCGATTAGAAAAATATCCTCGTAAGATACAAGAACATAAAATATAAAATTTGGCGAAATGATAATTTTAAAAGAATCACCCGGTTTTTTCCGACTGGAAAACAATATTTTAACCATATTGTGTACAACTTACCAAAATTTCACGCGGGACAAGTTAATTAGCAATCTAAGGTTATTTTTCCGCACGAATAGGATTCAGCGACTTTTGTTATTGGTTGGCCGCATTCGAAAGGCGAGCATTGAAGTCTACCGCTACTTAATATGCAATTCTTGGATTACGAAAGATCACACCATACTACAAAGTTGTCCACATACCTCATTATATATTCTTACAACTTGGAAGGCAATGATTTTTTAGCAGCATTCTTTAGACGGAAAGTCATTAATATCATTCCCTTAGTAAATTATAAGCATTGAAGATTAGTAATTACCGATAAAAAATGCTTCGGAGTTTGGAACGTTAAAGATATTTTTCAACGTGACTGTCATGAGATGAGAGCAGATGAATATTTTATAAAAACATAGAAAAGTGATTAAATTGTCTATTACTTATACTCGAATTATAAATTTTCTATTAACAATAAAACTTTCTTTGCTTTATGCATAAATTTATCAACGTATAGAATTGGGAAAAAATAGACTTTTACGTATAGAGTTTTGTTTGTTTTCATTCTTTCTCATGCTTTTTGATTGATACCTGTGATTATGTTACCATCAATATTTGAATATGTTCCTTAGTTATTAGTTAATAGTCATCTAGTTTCTTCTTCACTCTAACATTTTCTCGTATTTGAGATTCTTATGAAGATGAATACAGTTACTAGCCACCTTTTCTCGGATCACTCCACATTTATTTTTGCCCATCATCTTCCCAATCCCTCTCATAAATCTAAACAGCAGTTAGCCCATCCCTGCCTCTCTCTGTCACCGTTTGTTCCACTGAAAGTCCTCCTCCACCATAAATACCTCAATCTATCTATCTCTCATTCTCTCTATCGTTTACTCTCTTATTCTGCCATTTCTTCTAATTTTATCTACCTTCACGCTATTCATCTTGCACAATCTATTTGAAATTTCTCTCAACCATGCTTTCAATTCTTTCACTACGATATATCCTTCTACTCATCATATAGATATAAATATTTTAGTTGGTATCTGAAAATAGGGCTCATAATTCACACGTTTATTATGAATTTTTCCTTAATTCTTCAATGGTTGAATTTCCTTTAATGGTTATATATGTATCGCAAATTATGATTTGATTTTTGATGCTTCCTTGCACCTAAATTACAAGATTATTTTAATATTTACCTTTTTAAATACACAATACGAAATCTATAATCCTATTGATGTACGAATCGCGCTTTTTTTCTTTGAATCGAATTGACGAAACATTCGATCCGATAGACGGTGATTTGTCCATTTGTTTCTCGTAAAATTCCCAGCTCGCATTTCCTTTAGCTCCTGTTAATTGCCGATATCTTATAATTGGCATGGCGATTTTATAATAAGAAAATTTTTAGAGTAGAATTTCTTAATTTTCTGCCACTTAAATTTATATTTTATTTGAAGCTTCGCAGATGTCGAATCGGTTCGAAATATTTGGTGAATAAAAGAAATATTTTTCGATCTGATTCGAAAATTCGAATATTTGCATCCTTTACAAGATAATGTCTACTTTTATTGAAAAACATCAATGACATACTTTGTTTTAAAACGTATGATCATGTGCCAAGGAAAATTTCTATTCCATCTTTAAGCGCTGAGTTAAATCCAGTCATTTCGAGTTAATCAATTAAAATAATTCACCCCACAAAATCTGAATTTGAACGTCTTCCGCGAGTAGAAAAGATGAATCAGAAAGCAATAAAGGACACTATGATTATATATTCGAAGGAAGTGCATCGTTATAAGTTTTGTGCTCCACTATCCAATTAACAATGACTTATCTCTCATCTCATCATGTGAAACACCGTTCATCTCAAAATGAGATATACTTGCAAACAAGAAATTGCATGTCCGTTTTCTTTTGTGATGTATATCGTAAGATTTCTTTACTTCCACAATCTTTGCTAGCTCAGTTTTGAAAACTGAATTACTTTTGTCTCATCTCGACTAATATCATGAAAAGTGCTTTCCACTACGAGTACTACCGTACTCTTTCAATCTCTAGTTCTTCACCTTTTTTACATAAACTATGTTCTACCTTTGCAATCTTTTCATCATTCATCTTAAATTCGAGTCAGGATTGCTCTGCACGTTATTTATGAGCTATATTTTTTATTTTAGAGTTTTCCATTAGTTATCTGTTAGCTTAAAAAAATCACAGTTAAGAATTTTGTGCGTCTAGGATATAAGAATTGAATTATAACTAACTGGTATGATAGCTTCAATATGAGATATATTGAATAAAAGGATTAGAACAAACGAAAACACTAAGATATTTTTCAAATAATGAATAGTGAATATAAAGTATATTTGGTGAGCTAAAATATGTCGTATTTTAATGAAGATATTAAATACTCGATAGCAGTATTAAGTTTTCAACTCCTTGTCTTATTACAAATCCACCAATCGACTTAAAAGCTTCGGCATGTGTAACATATCTTGTCTGAGTCCACATCAGCAGAAAAAACTCCATAATAGATTCAGTCCATTCAGAATGAGCCACGAGCAATGAAGTGGATTACGTGCTATCATGCCGCCACTTTTTCTGGCTCTGAAATAGTCGACGTAAAATTTAACCGCGACAAATCTCGCCCAATGGGAATCATTAGGCTAATCTCCTCTTTCTCTACCGCATCAACGTTTCAACACGTTACCGTTTCTATCGAGTATTTTTACAGACATCGCATTCCTTCTTCCTCCGATTGCTCCACACCTTGTATTACTTCCCTCATCTCCTAACCATCTCCTTCTCTTTCCGCCATTAATCACACCGAACTCTCCCTCACGCTTTTTCTATGCTCAACTCTTTCTTTCCACGGAATACGCACTTCAACTTTTATTCATCCCAAACCCCCTCATCCCCGCCTCACTTTTCCTCTCCGAAAACAAGAATCTCTTTTTCTTACCAATCTACCCGTCAACACTACGATTCTCATCCCTCGAAATCCTTATTCTGAAAACGACTCCACACCTCTCTTTTTATCTCTCCTTACTTCCTTCCTTAAAAAAATCCTCCCCTTTTCCCTCCATCTTTATCCCAACTTCTCTCCAATCCGCCTGCCACCGACCTGTCACCATCTTACCTCGTATTTCTCACGCAGACGCCCGGTTTTATTTCTCTCTCTTTATATCTTTTTTCGTCCCTCTTTCTCTCCTTCGCTCGCCTCTCTCCTTATTATTTTTCCTTTCTCCGCAAGTGGTCCACGGGCGAAGTCTCAATCCCCCTCAGCACAGTTGGAGGGGAGCGAAAAAAATGGGATGAGAGAAGGGGGAAGCCGCGGTTTGAATAAGTTTGATGGTCCCGGGGATGAAACCACTGCGGGCGGTGGACGTCGGGGCATATCTCTCTAGGAATTCCGTCCGTGAGTCATTGAGGAGGCTACACGGACTCTCTGTTTTTATTCGTCTTTCTCTCCACTGTCCTATCTGTTTATCTCCCCCCCTCCCCTTCGCTTTTTTATGCGGACGCTTCGAAAAACTGTACCGATTTGTAGGAGATGGTTTAATGCGATCGTCATGGGCGCCGTCGCAAATGGACTCGCATTCATTCCGCTTGTCAGCGGGATTCGGTTTTATTTTTCTTTTAACTCCTCGTTTACGGAGTTCGCAGCATGTGGCCCCGTAAAAAAATTAACCGGGCTTTACTTAATTTTTACTCAAAATGTTGGATGAGAGCGGTGACATTTATTTCAAAATAGGAATTTCAGCGTGTAATAATATACACTTCCTTATATTTCCACTAAACCATCGTGACACTATATCATGCCCATTCGGCCTCGTTGAAAGAATCATCGAGTTCAGCGCGAGCGATAAATTTTTCATTTTTCAATTACAGTTTTTCAATCAGAGGAACCAACACTTTAGACCGTCGTTAAATTTCTTTGAAAAGAGGCAATAATTCATTTAGAATAGTATAGCTTTACTTTTATCCTCTTAATTTCATCTTTTTCATTGGCATTTTGGTAGAAGTTCAAGAGAAAACGTTGAGAATAACTATCAAGAACTAGAGTATATCGTAAACTGTATTTAATGATGCAACTTTATAGCATCACTTTTGCTTTACGAATAATATTATGTGTATATCATATATTATGAAGGAGAAACGGAAAGTGAGATTTAATCAAGGAATCCCGCTACCTTTTTACGTTCTTATCGTTGGACCTATCTTTCATTTTGAACCGCTTCCTTTGTTCTCTACTCGTCCTTCTCAATATTTATGCATAAAAATAATAACTAGCCCGACGAAACCAGAACGACAATAATGTTGAGGCTATGTGAAGATAAAAAACAATACCATAACTCTGAGTTGCGTTTTGCTGATGTTTATTTGCCCTCTATAACCCACTTTCATTATAACCCCAGCGATATTACCCATTATTAGAATTACTATTTCAACTACATAGAAGTAGAAGTTGCTTTAAAACTCATTAAATATACGGCAGTTTGCTATTGCTTCCGATTTATTACTCTGAACATTGTTTTAGCTTTCCATGTATGTAGCACAGATATGAAACCTAAAAAATAACAAAATTGGGACATTTACGATTGACCACGACGTATTTTGTGTAGGCGGTTGTTGAAATGTTTACAGCGTACAATCTGAGGTCTTAAAGAGTCGAGAGCGTTTGAGGAAAAACTAAGACCAGTCACTGACGCCTCCATATAAGTGTTTATGCGGGCATAAATCGAAAACGGAGTTTATTCCACCTTAAACAGCCGGCTCGCACAGAGAGAAAAGGAATAATCTTTATAGAGTCCATGGGTCACTTTTACAACTTTTATGGAGGTTAAAAATATGACGGCATCCCACTGTGATAAGTTGTTGACCGGAATCACTACGGGGTACAAATTGTTTTTCATGTAATTCCTTTATATTTAGAGGCACCATTACAAGGTTTAATTTCCATTCTACATATGACAATGCAAATACGTAAAACTGCCCGGTAGTTATCATCATGTAAATACTGCAAAAGTTTTTCAAACGTGCAAATATTTTTGAGTCCGATATTTTTCTGTTTTAATTAGAAAATAGAAGTGTATAATTATTTGTAGCAAAAATTGAGCAAATTAAATCTTTTTAAAGAGGGATGAAGGCTGTAGAACCAATAAGGTAATCTGATTAAGGATCATAGACTTCCGAAATTCCTTTAGAAAACTTTGTAAATCGAAAAGTCTTCAATCTTAACGGTTTGACTCCTTTCAAATACCTATCTAAAATATTACAACAAAATGAGCTGATAAACATGTCTCATTAAAAAATTTATAGTTCAGATAAAGTTAAAGAAGAATTTCCAGGACCGCATTTCAAGGAAAGTATTCCTTTATGAAATATCAGGTCGCAATAAAATATTTACGATTCGATGTCTCTGAATTACACACAGAATGTTTCTTGGATTCTCAGCACTGGATTTTAGTGCAATTTAATCGCAATGTCAATTTGAAAATTTATAGTGATTGGAATTTTAATGTTTAACTGAATATATTGAGCCAGGGGGGTTATATAAAAGCCTTCTTAAACGAAATATTCACGCGTCATACGATATCAATTTACAGTAAATTATTGGATTATTCGACGAATAAGAAAATCGCAATAAGTTATTATGTTATATTGCGATATCGGGAAGATTTATCACAAATTTAAGTATAAGGTAAGAATAAAAAACTAAGTTTTTGTGGACTCTACATAGTGAGTTTTCTTTGTATGTGATAAGAATAAAAAGATAGAAAAGATGTTATTCATTCATATATATCAATGAAAACAGCGAATTTTGATGTAGGTATTTTGAAATTGTTAGTTTCCTCTTGTGAAAAAAACTTTAATTTGTTTTTCTTCAATCTCTCGTTAGTCGAGACAACAAAGTATAGGATATACAGCACAATGGTTCGTTGCGAACGGCTGACAGAGCGTAGAATCCAGATTCATCTACTAAAGGAAAGGAGTATAAGACAAACGAAGTGTTGAGATGATGAGGGGAATTGAAATGAATCCTGCTAGTTCGCGCTTTAGCGAACTTTTGACATTCAAGAAAGGTGAACGTGATAACAAGTTGTATATTTCTTGAGTTTTGATCGAGTTTTTGTTCATACCCTCTTCTAGTACGTAAAAATGTGGAGAGTAATGAGAAAAATACATTTGAAGAATTTAACCCTTGTTGACAAATACATCTTAATTTGCGGTCACTGCATTAATCTTGCTTCTAAATAATGTGAATAGTTTTGAGGAAAATATAAAAGTTCTATTTAAAAAATTATAAAAGTTTTATTTAACAAAATATATTAGGAATAGGGTTAAAACTTATTGTTGATGAGAGAATTTCATTAATTTATATTCAGCTTACCGATAGTAGATACTGGGTCATATAATTCTACCCTTCATAATTTCTATGTATTAAAAGCTAAATCTAATTTACTTTAATTTATAATTGTAAGGGTGTAGAGGATAAACAGGCACACTTTGTATGTAGCTGATTTAAACTTTCAATCTTTGGCACAGCGGTTGAACTATTAAAGTGGTTTAAGAGAATCGATAGTCACAGATAATAAATTTTTGAAGACAATCGATTTCTGCAAATGCCAATTTCTTTTTGCTTAACTATGGATATCTATATCAAAAACGAAGTATGCGGCTGATGAACTAATGAAATAACTCCATTCTTTTTAACTGTAGCGCGATTCCATAAAACGAAGTTCGCATTATTAACAACATATATAGTACGTTCTCCATAGTGGCCGTCGGAAAATAATTTAATGCCCCATATTCAATAATCGCTGCTCTTAGCATTCATGGCTACTGCTCGTTTGCGTTAAATATACTATACTTAAAGATCATGCTTATGGGATATAATCTATGTAGTTTATTTATTACTCCTAGTCCACCACTCGAGGAGCGATACCCAGTAACAAATACCTAGTAATCCTTGGAGTCAAGACAAAGTCAACAATTCCACCTTTTCCTCAATTACAGTGACATTTTACGCTGCGAGTTGTTGTTTGTATTCGAAAAATAGTTATTCACGCTTAAAAGGAGGACATTACTATGCAGATCGCTTTAAAACAGAGCAACCTTATCGGAAACAAATGAAACGCATAATCTGCTCCAGACCACGGGCCATTAACTTGGGCCGATTCGAAACAATCCTTCACCCGCGCAAAAGCAAGATGTCACTCGGAATAAGATAATGACGAAGAGAAATGGAGAAAAAGAAAGGGCGGCTCCGAAACTTGGTATATACCCATTCCTTCGGGTCTACCTCACTCTCTCAGGCCTCTCCCTCCTCAGTCATCGCGGGATATCCTCCCTTTCCTACTGCCCCCTGGAGAGACCAGTGTCAAAGTTTAAACAAATAGACAAGCTCTTTGGCCCCACCTTCTCTTCCCATTCCAAAGAAGCCCATCGAGAGTAGTCACAAATACATATGTTGGAGTGAGAGAAAGATGCTGGAATGGAAGGCTCATACCAAGGTTCAATGGGATTCTTTCTGCTACTAGGAATACTATGTATTGACCTGAAAGACCTTCGGTATAGTTTCTAAATCTTCTGAAATTTATATTTAGTTACCTATTAGATTCATGATAATCGATTGCATTTGCTGAAGTAAAAAATTAATGATCTTTCATGCTAATAAAATATTTCATATCTCTTATTGTTATTTCAAAAGAAAATATTTCGATTTATACCATTTTACTTGCAATGTCACTTCACCAAGTGACATTGCAAGTTTCACCCAAAACGTAAGCAATGAAAGCTTCAAAGGAACATCCAGATGTCTAATATAGTATGTTTGGAACGAGCGGTACATTTTCTAACATCTGAAAGCATTTTTGGATATTTCAAAATCATCTAAACTCGAGGTATGGATTTGTCCCAAATGATTCGTCATTATAATAGGACTGGTCTATATTCCTCGTACATTACATCATAAGTACGAATGTAGCGGGATTTTGAACGTAGGCTGAAAACTTGCTATTATATGATATGAGAAACAATTTGCATCTCCTTTAGAATCGTCGTCTTGTTTCTTGGCTCTTGCCTGTTCCCACAATCTCTAAGGTATCTCAGCTAAGAATTTGGAGGCATCGGAGCGCCACCGTGACTGCATCTCCCGCTGAGGGCGAGGGATGGGATGAGCTAAGGAGATTCCTCTTTTTTTCAGTAAAAATAGAGAGTCACGCAACAATGAGATTCCTTATTTTAGAAACGAGATGATAACACGGGTAGATTCCATCTAGAATGCGGGCTTCCGAAGCCACGCTTAGCTGAGAAAATTCTGGGTCATAATTCTGCGACGTTAAAGAGAGTCGCTTTCTATTCGGATGAATCCTTTAAATATGCCAATAAAGCGAGCAAATGTAAACACTCATCGTTCTTCTACACTTTGATTACTATGCATCATCAGATGTTTCAAAATGGTTCATAGAATTTCATATAAGATTCTCTTCTCCTTTGTGTAATGACATGCAGAAAAGATCATATAATAAGCAGCTGTTCGAAATGAAATTTAGAGCAGAAGTAGAATGAGTATGCTTAGAATAGTTGCAGAAGGTATGACCTTAATGATCATGATAGTATTAATATCTCACGATAAAAATGTAGAAATTTGGTAGTGTCTTCACAATTCTCATCGGTTGTCGAATTCGTATGCGTGCTTCTTCCTTTTCACTCATTTTCACAACAGTAAATGGGTTACAAAGTTTATGTACCAATTATAATTTGTATCAAGAGATGGTTATAAAGATATTTAGAAATTTTTTTAAAAAATCTTTGTAGCGGTAAAGAAAAACTTTAATCGTGATTTCATTACCGTTCACTCTAAGATCAAAATCCATTCAATAGAGACTGAACTTTCATGGAACCGTAAATCACAATCAGAACGTAAAAATAATTCTTGTATTCAATAAAATAATTGCTTTGTACATTGCGGGAACATTTTGAGGAATATCCTCATTAGAGCAGAGATTTCCGTCCGGATAAGGGGAAACAAATTGGAACGTTACGTTTCGGCAGGATTTCGTTGAGTACTCTCTCCTTATCGCAAGTACGGCTGACCCATTCGGCTATTTTTGCCTTAGTATGTACACGCACGAATCGGATTTCCGCCTTGGAAATGATTCCAAAGATAGATGGAGGAAATATTCCAGTAGACGCGATGAGCACCTCTTGGAGTGGGTGGAAAGCCTCCTCCGAAGGCTTCTTCTGCGCCCACGACTTACTTTAAGAAAGAGGGAAGTGGGTGGTGAGGAAGAGGAGATGAAGATGGAAATCGTGGAGGTGTACGGGAGACGTAGGAGTCTGATGCTACCAAAGAGTTTTATGAGAGGCTCAATAGAGGATATCGAAGCGTAAAAGATGTCCCTCGAGGTAAAAAAGTTTTTGTGCATGGCTGGTTTTACGATGGAGTTGCAAAACAAGTTGGAACAATTCGGATATTTTTCGGCAAAAACTTCTTCTGGTGGTTGCCTTTATTACCTCGTTAATTAGAAACTGGCGTCAGACTTTGCTTCAAAAACCTTGCGTAAACAAACTGCAGTATGTTTTAGTAAAAGAGCAGGATGGGAAGGGGATGATAAAAACGATAGTTCTTTGATACAATAAATTCTTCTCTCTTGATCACGTCTTTGATGAGGATTCAGTGAACATGAGGTCATTTAATTATAAAAATGTCGGAAATTTTAGCGGCCTTGCTAGCGTTTAATTCTCAGAGCACATAACATCTTCCATAAGTTTATTTTATACAGAGAGGGAGAACATTTGATTCGAGATCCAATTAAGCAGAAGGTTAAAGTGACTTTGATTTGATTTACTCTAAATATGCTTTCTCTATTAATGAGATAATTAAAAAAATAATGTTAACATAGTCTATTAATCCATCCATTGCTATCGCTTCTAAATATAAATAATATTATTAGAGTTATTTATCTAACTAATTTATTACTCACTAGTGATATAACTATAACTATAACTCACTAGTGATAGAGCCTTGTTCATTAAGTAGTCGAAAAACATTTAAAATATCACGATACAGTTAAATTACATGTTTAGGACCATGGCTTATACAGACCATGAAATTCGTAATACACACGTCCCATTTTATTGTGAAATCTTTCCCGTCTGGGAATATTATGACCCGGTCTCTCTCCATGACCATTTAAGTTCCCATTCGCCCGCTAATAATTCTCCCTGATTTATTAATTGAACAAACAAGATCTTTAAGGGCGAATAAACCGCGCTCCTTTCGCCTCTCCATCACCCGACAAATGACCCATGGCCAAACACTCATCAGCTCACCCACACCTTCACATCCATTCTTATGAAAAGGGCGCCCAATATTTTCCTCCGGATCATAACAGAGGAGAAGAAAAGAGGGAAGAAAGCCATCCGACTCACGCATCAGCAATATGAGGCTCCTGCTATTCGGGCGAATATGAAGCGCGTGGTGACTTTAGGACTGAGAGAGAATGGGAGAAATGATAGAGGAATATGAAGGGAAATGCGTGGCGGAGAGTCGAAGTGGGCGGCCGGCGACGGGGGCCAGAAATGGGGGGGAATCGGACAGTGGTCCCGTCGGGATAGGAATCCGAGGTATGCTGGGGGGGAGTGGAGAGGTTAGAGGTGGACCCCCTTGCGCCCCCCCGTTCGCACGCCCCCGCACCTCTCGAGTGCGCTCCGTGAGAGACGGCTGAGAAGATGCGGAGGATGGGCAGTCGGTGGTAGTCGTGGGGTTGAGGGGGTGAGAAAGTGACGGGGAAGGAGTGGCTTTGGCGCCGCAGGGGCGGTCTCAGGGGTTTTGCATTCCCATGAGTCCTTGCTCTCACTTGCCTTCGTAATGGATGAGGAAGAGGCGGAGGAATGAAGGCAGGAATGAGAGGAGAAATGGAGGAACGGAATATTTTTATAAGCATGCGGGTCAGTTATGAAATTTTCGGCGGTGATAGTTATTTATTGCGGACGCATTTATAAGATATATGCTTGGCTCGAAGACGAGTTGCGGTCGGAGATAATTGGGACCAAAGGGGTAGTTAACTATAATTAGCTTTCTTTTGCTTTGAAATCCAAGAAGTCTTTAGATGTTTCGATTTACTATGAAATAATAAGGAATCAGTCACATTCCTGATTCTCAAAAATATACATTTTTTTAAATTAGGTCTCGCGAGAAGCTTAAAAATATTTATTTTTATAATACTTCTATGAATGAATTTCCAATGTATGCATGCCCTCAATTTAGGAATTTCAATCAGGCACCAAAATATGTTTAATATCCAATTTGCGATTGTATCAATTTTGAAAGAATCGGAAGGAAGCAAGAAGTGTAGAAGTCGATTTTATTTCTGAAATAAATCCTTAGTTTATAGTTTGTTTTCGAACATTATCGGCAGAAAAGTTATCCCCTTTGCCACCTACTTAATAACTTAAATGTATATGATAAGAGTATGTTATTTAATCCTTTAAAAATTTTGATTCAACGCAATTATCATTCGTCTTATTTGATGAAATGAATTTTTACTCTCTATATTAATACATAAAAATAACCGTAAATAACTTTAAATAATCCATTCCTGACAAATAAAACGAATGAATAATAATGACTTCGATATAGTGGAGAGTAATCTTGAATTGTTTTGAAGAATGAGTTAGGAAAATTATTTATTCATGATGAATACCTCAATTTCATTATGCTAAGAATGCATGAGGAATATGAGAGATTTATTTCATTTTCTCTTTCATTATCTTCATTTTCATGTTAACAGTATACTACTCAGATATATGGTATAAAATCATTTATCATGAAAACCTTACAGCAATCGTGGTCATAAAAATTATAGCTCGACAGGAATGTCCTTCGATAGAATATTACTCGTTTGAGATTTCTGAGTGTAAGACCTACTAACTTAGCTGGCGATTAACCTATTCTTTAGCCAAGAAACATAACTAATTCTGAGTTTATAAATGTTAATTATTCATGAATGGCGTGAAAGATACCCTGAACAAACTTTTCATCATAGAAGAAACTGATCGTTAAATGGGCGCTAAAAGCAAATGTCATTTGAAAATTGCGAACATAAAAAGATCTAAAGTGTGTCAGATTCAGTCTAAGCCATTTCTAGCACCTAGAAATCGACTCGAGGCAAATTGTCTGGCGGAGTAGTCTCGTAAACTTTCAAGAGCTATACTATATTCAGCATCAAAGCCTAGTTATAGCAGTGATTCATTCCCTGTTTATAGCATAAAAATAATAGTAGTACCTACTTAAAGGAGCTGTAATGTAGCAGCTGATATATTTACGTAAACAGATGTCGATGTAGACAGATAAGGGAAATATTCCGGCGAATTCCACCGTGAGACCAATGATAGTTCATAAGTCAGATCAAATGGACACTAGAGAGGAAAAGAATGTAAAAAAATGAATGCAGGCTCAGGAGACGTGGGGTTTTAGGAGGAAAGGAAAGTTGAATAGAGAGTGGTGGAGGCACGTGGAGATGCGAGGGAAGACAACGGAGACCTTATTATTTACGACCCATCATCTCTGAATTTCGGAGGGCGATCATAAAGTGCATTTTCATGAGAGCGGTGATGTGGGTGGGGTTGTTGCAGATCGTGGGGAGATGAACGCGCGTTGGCCGCCGATGGCGCCGTCCATCTCCCCCGCGGCGCCCAGGATGAGACACGTGACCGCTGCTCAAAATGAATAAATCGGAGCTCGTTTTTCATGAAGTCGTCACCGAGAGGAGAGTCTCAATATTTTTATAAGAGTGACCCACGGTCAGGATTGTTCCTATCCGGCTACAAATAGTTCAGTTCCTTCTCGAAGAAGATTCTGGTCGAGGATATAAATGGTTGGATGCTGTAAGATAGAATTCTTTCCTTATCTTATTGTAGTGCTATGCTTTCTTTCTTTATGTTTATGTTTTGCAATAAAATTGGAATATTTTGTTCATTCAGAATGCAGTATTATGACTTCATGTTTATCTATCGATTTTATATTCCTGTACTTGCGGAGATTCCCCATTTTATTCCCAACCTATCGTAACTCTGATTTTTCATTGCCGTTGCATTCTAAATTACTGCTTATTAAATGAGGTTACCTTTCTGCTACCTATACATTATTTGAGTTATGTAGAAGTTTTTTACCGTCAATGTCGTTAATTTTAACGAGCACTTCCTTGATAGGCTACATGTAAGGTGTTGATAAGTTCTATGTTATCAAAAGCTTAATTAAATTCTAACTAGCGAATATTTTCTAAGAGATTTTCTATGAATTAAACATTTTACCTTTAATCATGTGAAATACAAAAGATTTAAAGCAAGTTTAGGCCAACAAAAGTTATATTTTAGCAGTTACTTTAGAAAGTTCAATTCGCAATGTTCTAAACTATAACTAGTTCTGGCACATTATTTTGTAAAATAATATTTGGATACACACAACCCTTATTTTTGTAACAGGAATAAAATGAATTCAAATTTCTCGTTATCTCTTCCTGACTTTTATGATTTATTCTGTGCTACACAAGTTGCAAATCCAGAGCGTAAAATTTTAATACCTTTATGGACATAAAGCTAGATGTAAATTATAGTCATGTAATTATGGGCGCGTTAAATCCGCATATACTTCCAACAATAAAAATATGAAAGGCATACCGGCAATAGAAGCAAGACTAAGAAAATCGTGTATGAAATATTGTGAAAAGCCATCGATAACATCGGATTTTACTTACAAAGAGAAACTAATTTACGAATGAATTATGGTAATAAGAAAACAAGAGGCAAGATATGTGACTCATGAATAACTTCCAATGTTCTTCTACTTATTAATGTTTCAGTTATTTTAAGATACGATATCAGAAGCAGAAAACATTCATTCTCTTTTCTCTGAGTTAGTGCATGCTCCCTCGAGGCCAATCCAATCATTCGAATCAGATGTCCTTGCAAATGAATACCTTGTCCGCTAGATTCGATCGCGCGATGGTGGTCCTCTTAATAAAACGATAGCGCGAAAAGTTTTGAAGCTCCACATCAGGTTTAAAATAATCACCCCCATTATTCAAAAGCTCCTCTCCCAACAATAGAAACGAAAACCTCCGAGGTGATTTAAAATGAGTCTATCTTTTTCAACCAATCGATAAACCCGCTGTTATTTTTCACGGTAGCGTATCTTAAGTGGAGATACACAAGACTGGTTATGGCACTTACTCCACGGTACATAAAAAAGAGGATCGGATAATCACAAAAAATCTCCAATTAAAAAAATAAAGAAGAAGCAATGGGGCAACTGGGTGGAGAGATGGTAAAATAAAAGGGATTTTGAAAGCGATGGATAAACAAAAAACAAAGTGCTCTCATAGTTGGTTTGAGACAGGTGGGGCAGGAGATGTATGATGAGGAAACCTGGTTCTGCCTTTCCGAGGTGTGATGATGTATTGGGGGAGCCGATCGAAGGCGCTTTATCGATGGAGCTGTGTCAATCCCAAGAGGTTGGTCAGTTTGTTTCCTCGCGGAAGAAGGGTGGGGAAAGAGAAGGGGTTTAAGATGAAGGAGGGGATAGGCGCCTAGACCAAACCGATCTTTCTTCTAATTCAGTCTTTCTCTGAACAAACGTCAATTGCTCATCGCACAGTAATGATTAGATGATTCAAACATCAAATTCAAAGCCTACTCTATCATTAAGTCACGTTTAGTGAATTAGTTCAAAATCGGAATCTAACATTTTCTTCTACTAAGGGATTTGGTAAATGGTAGCAGATATTCTTAATTTCAATGAAAGATTTAGCAATAACGGTATTCTATTAATATTCCCATGAGACAAAATAAAACGGTCTTAAAAAATTCTAAACCTATATTTGCACTATTCAATAGTGATATATGTATCATCTAATAAATTATGTTAACGTATGGCATGGCAAGGCACTTCATTCTTCTATCTTTTGATTTCATAAATACCTAACGAAATGCTGGTAAAAGATACAAGATTTTCCATCGCGACTGCTTACAGCGGATCAATCGCTATAAATTTTAAAATAAACCGATAGAAGAAATCCTCATGTTATCGCACAGTAAAATACTAGTTTCCATTGAAAGCTCCTTCACAACCTTAGGCATTTTACTAAATCTGGAAACATTTCTTATTAGAGAAAAGATAATTCAAACATGTTAGCTTTGGTAATAAATACTCATATAGCACGAGTACTTACTGCTTCCACTGAATGGAATGGAGGAGTGTGAGAAAGGGTTAAGGGGAGTTGTGGGTGGGAGGAGGTGGAGGTCACGCGCCGGGGAGATTCGGAGAGGAAGAATGTCAGTTGGTACGGAGAAAGATAAACGAAGGGAATTATGAATGGTCAAGGCAGGTAGGCGATTTTTTATTCCAGCATCCCAAGCGGTACGGGGAAAGAGAGCAATATTAATTTTACGAAACAATGGTTCCTGTGTCACGTTCGAGTTGCAATGACCATCAATAACTCACGCTGCAGGGTAATAAGTTGTATTGACGTGGGTATGGAAATAAGGCTTGAGCTTCTTCCCCTTCCCTACACTCATTCTTGGCTTTTGAAATCAACATGTGACCTGGTTTCACTTACGATTTATGCTTCCGGATGGAAAAATTGGATGATGTTGACGCTGAAATTTTCCTAAGAAAATTGCTTCATTATTGATTAATATTTTTTGCGTTTATTCTACCCTTTTATATGTATCTAAAACGATAACTTTCATCGCTGAGTTATAGCCAGAAACTATAACATATAAAAATTTAATATATGAAATAAGGTCAAAATCATAATATTAATTTAGAATTTTGATTTGATAAACTTTGCGATATTACTACCCCACTTTAATTACAAAATGAATTATCTCAAGGAATACATAAGTATTACTTTTACTTATTACTAACTAAGATGCTTGAAACACTTATTAGTGAGCTATGATTACATATTACTATGACACCCGAGTAGCTATATGGACTGCGCATTCGACTATGATGAAAGCGGTCTCGGGTTTTATTCTTTCTGGTAGCCCACCTGCGAAATGACCTTAGTTGTCGAAGTACTTTTAATAATAATACATACTACTAAAAATTTTCTCCTAAGCTGCCTTTATATTCTTTAATAAATATTCTTTTTCACTAGAATCTGATGCTTCGTTTCATAGTAGGGATATGAAACATTTTCACCGCTTATTTCTTACATCGCTGTAGCTAAAAACGATTTATTTTCGCTGTCTTCACTGAAAGTAAAAATCCACATCAGAAAACACTGTAGCCGGTTGATTAGGAATCATTTCTCTCTTTTTTAAATAATATAATGAAAATGTTCACGTTTCAAGATGAGGAGAAAATTCTTTTCAACTTAAGTTTCAGAAACAAATTACCAAAACTCCGAAGAATCGTGACAATTCTTCGCACTATTCAAGTTACAACAGGAAAATCGGATCTGTGCTTCCTTTCCAAATACCTTCTTTTGATTCATTCTTACCATATAATTCTCTGTGAATTTTCTTACCGTATGATTTTCCATGCATTGCATTCTAATATTTTGATTATTCGAGGAATATTGCTCGTTTAAGATGCAATGTCATGGTGTTATTTGCTAAGTTGTGATATTTTGAGAAGATTGAGAAGCAATGGTCTCAGAGACGTATCCCTCAGTCTAGAGAGGATCCTGAGATGTAGGGCCCAGTATGTTACGCATACTATACATAAATTGAATTAAATCTTCAACTGTAACCTGCGAGCCGCCATTCAGCGGGTGGCAGGAGGTGCAATCATAATCGCTCTACCTCCTAAATTGATTATTATCGCATATTCCGTAGAGAAGCTCCATAGTATTCGCTGCGGGGAGACCCTCAAATTTACGCTTATGCCGCTGAAAGATCTATAAGACTACGCGATTCATATCAATCTTCCAATAGCCGATGTTTGCAAGAACTACTTCTTCGATAAAAAAGATTAATGAATGTGATAGAATTCTCCAAAATGATCCTCCTTTAACTGTTGGCGAAAATCATCTGGAAATTGATGAAAGATGAGATGCTTTTCCCACGTCTCTTACTTCATGGTACATTCTAATAAGATTTTCCTTTTCACTCCATACATTCCATGGCTTTATCGAAATCGCTTTGAATAATTTATTTTTCATATGAATGAAATATCATTTCATATTCGAATATGATAATTAAGGGATATCGGAGGATTCGCCCGAAGGCAAAAAACCAGGAAAATTAAAATTGGGTTTCCCCTACTCTAAATTCACTCGAAGCTATCATCAGTTGATTGGGACTCAAGAATAGCCAACTGGGAAGCGCGTTCACCTTTGGTGGAAGCGGTATCGGGCACATATTATGAAGTCCTGGTGGGAGTCCATATGTGTGAATTGATCTCAACAGTGGAAGAACTTTTAACGTTACTGCTACTACGACAGATGTTCTCCTCAAAATTTATTTATATTTGAGATTCAGGATTGCCAGAAACTTAATCAGATTAAGTTATTTTAAAAGCATATTCTTTATCATTTATAGAATGAATCGTGGATTTTCTTTTCCTTCTATTCTCTGTTCAGATCGTCTTTCTTACTCAAACTTTCTGCCATTCTTGTATTCGAGTATAAGAAACGCAATAAGCTTAATGGGACTTTTCTTGTTAATATCGGTCCCTCTAGTCTTAATAATACTTTCAAATAGGGTCAGCTAATTGTAAGATTGTGAGCCAAATGTAAGACATTTTATGGTAAATGTATAATAATATTCAGTAACTTTTGATTAATCATAAGTGATCCTATGCTTCATGCCAATGGGAAGCTTGCAAAGTACCAAGATGCAGATGTAGATGAACAGTTAATTTAGGAAAAAAATACTCGAATACTTGAGTTTAGTCAATACCTTTTCAATCACTCGACTTACTCGATTAATCGCATTCAAGGTCGATAATGAGTCACTGATATTTTGAATAAGCCTATCTGCGTCATACCAAGCAAGTGTTTGTAATGATTATTCTTCAAACGGATTGAAAGAGAGATTAAAGCTTGATATAAGGGAAGAGACCAAGTTCAAGGAAGCATTATGAAGGAACTTCTAGAATATTAATTAATGATAGCGGAAAATTCAGAAATGGATTTCAAGAATTCTTTTCTCATACCGCAATATTTATGCTGTAGCTTAATTTAATGTGAGTAAATTAACAATTGGGACATTCAACGCGTCACTAGGACTGTAATTACTTCGAAAATTTTAATTAAAATATTTACACCTCTTGATACTTGGGATGATTCAAAAAAATTTCATGAGATTCAATTTTTAGTAAAGTTGTTGAGAAACATGTAACAGATAAAAGCGGATAAAGAGGAGGAATGACATCTTCCTCCATCCTAATTCATTTGCAAAATCGATTATTAGATTTATTAAAATGAACGCTTAGATTATAACGAGGAACTCAAGAGAAAGATTAATTCCGAAGAGTATATGCCCATACATAACGGCTACTGAATTTCGTTCGACAAAATGGCATCTCAACAGTAAATTAGAGAGAATTTAAGCACTCAGATTATTATTCTTTAAGATCAGTGTGTTAGGAATTTTTCTTACCCCTAGAAAATTATTAGATTCACACCTGGCTGCATGTCAGTATGATACTTGGTCGTATATAGGAACTTAGTTTACGTTATATACGCTCTACGTTCAGGAATATGCTGAAAGGTAAAATTTGTAATGAGTCGGAAAGTTTGAGGTTGTGATTTAAGGAAAACTAAAGGCACAGTTCCAAAGATAAAGGATTCACAGCTTGCGCCGAGCTGAGTTAGAACTTACATTAGAATAATGACATCGAGTTTCATTTACCGACGATTGCTCTTAACGCATTGTTTAGATGAATCAATTAAATTTCAGAATCGTCTATCATATGATTCTATATTACTCCTCTTAGCCTCACATTCCTACATTGAAAAAGCTAAATAAATTTATTGTGCTCTGATATGTTGATTTAAAATTAAACTTAATGTCTCAGAAACGAATGATAAATTCAAGATACCAATGAGGTGGTTGTATTTATTTTGCAGCTGAAGAAGTCTTAAGGTAGAATATATGATAATTTATTTCTCATCATTAAATTACAGATAATTTAGCCACTGAGATAAGATGGCTACTTAACGATGAGACGACTTTTATGGTTGGGTAAGTAACGAATAAATGAAAAAGATAGCTTGAGCTAGGCTTTGAATAAGGAATATTAAAACAGATGAACATCCCGAATATATTACATCCCTGATGTATTATTAAATTATTACGCGATGATTCCTATATTACCCATTAACAATACTAAAATTGAATGATCGTGAAATACTTCCTAAAATAGGGGATAGTCCATACTAGGCATAGGATGAAAATCCTAGAATTCTTAATATTTTATTTTTGTTTTGAATTTTATTGTATTGCTAAGTTATAACAAAAATAGATCTGGTATAGATATAGTAAAGTATGAGGAATAAATGAATGTGAAACCATTACTATTCAACGAGAAATACAATACAATACTATTGGTGGATCTTGATACGAAGATGGCAATTGCCCCCCATTAATGACTTTGTAGTAGGTACTATCAATTTGTCTACAATCTGTCAAAGAGCTAAAATTAAAATCAAACTTTGAAGTTTTTCCATGATCATTATGCATCTCCATTTATCACGATATAATGGTATTTCAAAAATTAATTGGGTATAAGTTCATACATTGATTGTCTTAAATCGTTCCTTCCTCACCTTTGCAAGTTTCTAGAAACCATCCGGCACAATACGGACACAATAGAGCGGCAAGCAATTCAGACGCAATAATATATTCAACTTTCTTCTTGTAAAAACGGAATCTTGATATTATATGTTAATTCTAAAGCTCTTGGGATGAGAATCCGAAGACTGGTTTATCTAAGCTCTAGACAACTCTCTAGGTTGTCCTTCTCTCAGCTATTCGTTTTATTCCTAACCTTAGAACTTATCATAACCTGCTTCTCAAATCTAAAGCAGGTTTTCATTTCAATTTCTCCCTTTCGATATTCCTTCTAATACTGACATGAGCAGATTATCGTACATTAGTATGGGTTAGATTGATATCTTTCGTTTCGTCATCAAAGAGTTTTTTCTTTACAGATTCATTTTCTTATCAAGGGACTATTACATTTAGATATTTCATTATATTTAAAATAGCTACATAAACAGCTCTTGATGCGAAAGAATGAAGAGACTGTTTACTTCTTTCTACGACGATTTATGAAATTAGAGGAAAGGTAAGCTAGCAAAACATTCGTGCAAAAGTCAATTATTAGCTCATACTAATTACAAACTAAAGTATCGTAGAAATATAGCAAACGCGAGAGAGCAGGACGTTGATTTATTAATATGCCTTTTCTCCGTTGGAGAGACGGAATTCCTTCCTTTTTCTTTGCTTTTGATTGGAATATTTAACCGCTACTTTCCAAAAACATAGTATCGTAGATTAACGAGCTATTAAGATACATTTGACAGGAAAGAATCAATATGGTATTTCTTAAAACTAAAAGGAAATGAGGTAGTAGAATGTATATCTGAAAACTAAAGAGAAAACAAACTAAAATGTATAAGTCAAGCGTGTCTCCACATATATTGCAGAGATTAGCTTTCATCGAAGCGATTTCATTAATACGGCCTACTCTCTGGGCTTTAGGAGAACCAATTATCCCCGCTTGAGAGAGAAATTTAAATCTCATTAACACTACTCATGTAATTTCCATCCGCTGCATTTTAATACGCTTCAGCTAAGCCAGACTGTGGGATTTGGGTGTGACCAACGTACAGTTATTCTCTGGTCGTGTAGGGCGAAGATACATCGAAAAGGGAATGAGAGATGGAGGGAATGGAGGAAGGCGATATAGGAGAAACGATGGGAGACAATGCCGGCTGTAGAAATAGGGTTTTGTGGCTAAGGGTGGACAGGAGGCGCAGAGAAGGGCCATGCGGCAGACGGGGCGTCAGCTGCCGGCGCCACCGCGGCCCTCGCCCCGGTCACTCCTGCGGCCGTTGGCGGGTGGACGCCTCCGAGGGTCCAAGAAGAATAAGGAAGATCGCTTTAATGGGATTGACCTACCCGGATGAAATTGGGGTGTGCACCCTCGCTTAGGAAACTACAAGGAAATACTACGGTTGCTCTAACACCGGATGTTCCAAGCAGCAAGAGGGCACTCAAGGTTTTGTATCCAAAAGCAATTTTTTCATCGAATCAATCGGTAAGGGATCGAAATGATTAGCATGATTAACTGTAATATTAAATCAATATTCACTCAAACATTTTGACGAAGATAGTTTCCAGATTTGAGCTAGTAAGATTAATATCCAATAATTACAAAGTATTCTGATGAATGATACTGAACAAAATTAATATATACGCCAATTTAAAACTTATTATTGTAAGGGAATAAAGGTTTTACTAATCATTAAGCATTAGGAACAAGTACTTGAGAATCGATTCATTCGTATAGAATGGATTCGTAGAATGGATGCAAATCTATAAAGGAAAATCAATAATTTCTTTAGTAAATCACGAATTTGCATTGAACGTCCAGATTTAGTAAGATGTTATCATTTCAATCTAATGAAAAATTTGGAATGAACAACGGCTAAATAATAGATATCGCATGATATAAAATTATACATTATAAAGTATGAGAATAAAATTCTCTCATAGCAGAAAATTCCATTTCACGAAGCATAGAACCAAATAACTCATTCGAATATACTTCAAAATATCATTGTTCTGTGAAGATAGATTGATTCATACTTCATTGGTTAGACCCATGTGGGCCCCTCTTTCATCTAACCGGGCGAAGAACTATTTCTCTAAATTAAAAGATTTTCATTGAATGAAGTTTCATTATACGAGGCGGCAGCCTTTCAACTGAATCGAATGAGCAAAATATCTTGATTATATTACAATAATTATGGTAAAAATAATTATGGTAAAAACGAAACAGAACTCACTTTCTCCTCATTGTTTGCTGATGATGATAAGTTATCTACTGTGATATCATCATCTGATTGAGAATATTTATCCCGCGATCGAGTTTTCAGAGTTCCGAAGGGAAGAAAATTATTTTGGAGGAATCATGAAGTTCTTTTGTTAAATTTCTTAAAATTTTAACAAGATTTTAACTAATAATTAGCAATCGGAGATCATTCTCAACTAATGATAATGTCCTTATTGAAGATGAAGTTTCAACTTCTTAAGATGAGAATATTGATGAAACAAAAATGTATATGGTGCCGTAATAGCTTATCAGATGCAGCTGCACCAATGCGAGTAAGACATTTTAATAAGATTATTAATCGGAAAAAATTCAGCTCAGATGAACCCACTCAATAAACATCAGAGATGTTTTGCCGGAATTGGGGATTTAGTCGATGTTTTCCCTCGAACAAAAGAAAACTTTTGCCACCTGTCTGAAAGCAGGATGCAGATGCGAATAATTTGGATTAAAAGGACTTGCAAAAAGGAAATTAATTTATTCGAAACATCAAAAGCTTCCCTCAAAAAGAAAATCGTCCGCAAAGTCAGTGCCAAGCCGAAAAATACGTTGGCAGAAAAGGCCCTCTCTAATTAATCACTCCGTCGCGATTAACCTTCGTGATCATGTTTCCAGAAAGTTCTCGGCTTGCGGAAGCAAATCCCTCCAAAACAAAATAATGAAAGCGTCATCTCCGATCTTTCCGATCGCATTTGTGTCATCGGTGCAAAAGGGACTTATGTATCCTTCCGGAAACTCGACTTTTCTTTCAGGTTCAACATCTAATCTCCTTTCCCCGACGTCATTTTCCCAATCGCATTCCCTTCCTTCACACAATTTTTCTCCTCATCTCCGGGGATGACCGCTCCGACGGTTTTTAGGCCAAATTAGCCCTCCAGGAAACCTTACCTCTCCCTCATTCGTCGCTCATCTCCTCCTCCTCCCCTCAGACTCCCAATCGGAGGACGGCTCAGTGGTTCGTGAAGCTGACACGCACCGGCTAAGTGATAATCCACGACTCCCACTAACGAGCGCTCCTGCGGCCGCATCTGCCCTCGGCCTGGGGCATCACCAGGGTGACACACGGACGCAACAATACAGAGAACCGGACCTTGAAACAACTCCACGGTTCCGCATTATTCCGCCATTTCGAAGGGAAAAGTCGAGGATTTTTTCGCCGGAGACAAAAGATAATCAGCAAGTTTCCTCCACTCTCTATCTTCTTTGGAAACAGTAATTTTATGATGCATTTCCCTGCAAAGCTTTCCTAAACCGCAAAGAAGTACTACTGAAATCCTTGCATCGTATCGAGACTAATAATCAATAATAGCATAAAATGTTTAGTCTTTGGAAATACCATGCGTTTTTCCCTATAATAATTTAAAGTTCTTAGCAGACAGATTAAGATGTGTCCATGAATATAACGTTCACACCCTCTATCGCCCTGTTAACTAAAACAAAAGGTTTGCCCTCTCTTTCTTTAACTATTTAACAAACTTATGTCTCTTTAACTGATAGGATTCGGATCACTCTCATACAGACTTATTATCCTCATAACTCGGAGTATTACATAGGTGATACTATACATGTATTGATAGAGTATGCGGGTAATGCATGTGCTATTTCTCTACTCTGCTTTTCCTTTTCATTAGCGAGAACCGACTCATCGTTGATAAGGATTCAATTACTTTTTGAGAAAAGTTTCACATGGCGAAACAATATCTAAAGCTATTAGCGATTTATTTAATTGATGATAATCAGCATGAAATAAATGCACAATTTTTCGCTCATAAACCTTCCACGGGTGAATTTCGGATCGGAGCTCGTCTTTCGGCATCCCTTAATTTTCCGGAGGGGATGATTTCGGAGCAAGTTGGCCCAGACCACCGGATGCTGCTGGAGGACACCCCCACTGCTCAATATGGTGGCGTCATATGGAGGCGCTGTGCCAGGCCGCAGAAACCTCATCCCACAATGACCTGGTCATTAGTTCAGCTGCCCCTTCGGCCAACGCAACACGTACGGCCGCCGAAAGAGGGAATTGGAGGCAGCGCGTGTGTGGATTATCTCTTCCTCTGGGGTTAAAGGGTCAGGACTATGTATTGTAGGGGATAAGGAGAGTGGGAGGAGGAGGGCGTCCATCGACTCCCTCGGGATACGAATGTTCGTAGGTTAGGACGCAGGATTTACGGAGTCCGCTGGGAAGAAAGACGGCGGCGGTCTTCGGTGCTAATGATTGGGAGTCTTCCGACCAGGATTAGGCACCGTAAAGATTGTGGCGACGAACTAGCGTACATAGCCCAAAGATTGAGGGTCATCTTGGTTAGGGAATAGAGAGTCAAGATAGTAAGAAAAACTTCAGTATAAAATAGTTCTTATATTCGATTATTGGAATATTAATACCTTTCGTATAAAGGCTTTAGTAAATGATTCGCCATAAGGCTTAGTTAGTGAAGTACTTCTCCCTAGTGCGTATCTAATTGGGCAGATGGAAGCCATTTCCGGCCTCTCTCGTTGGCACTTTGAGATATCCAATAAGCAGCTAATTAATGACTAAGATCTCGCTAATTTTGTAAATGTGCATTTTGTGCTAAGGGGGAAAGATATAGACGCCTATTACATGCAGGTTCACATCCAGAATTTTCGTTTGTGGGATCTCAAATATATTATCATAATTAATTAATTATTTAACTTATAATGACTGCAGTGTTGGCAAATGGTTTTTGCCTCATATATTGAAAAATCGAATATATAATTTGGTATGTGATATAGCAAAATTTACGTATCTTCCATTTACTATTGACGAAGTCTTATTCTCTACTGTGAAAATACGGAAGAGTGATGCGAATAACAGCAATCAACCTTGTCACTCATCATTAAATTCAATGGAAAAAGATACTCCAAGGGTCTCCGTTCTGGTCTTACGTGGACTGTTTTCGCTTGTAAACCTCACTCCTCATCTTTCTTTTTCATTTCCTCTCCAAAACATTTCGTAGCTAATGATTACGGCCTACAATTATGGCTTGATAAATTCAAAGAAAGTACTTTTACGGAAGACGTAATTGGTATTAGGTGATCCCCAATACTACTCTATACGACCCAAAAATGAGTGGAAAATAACAGAAATAGATACTTGAATACCTATTTTCAAGGACTGTTACTTTCTGCAAACGATACTTGATAACCGCAAGCAATAGAAGTAGTTATAACGCTCTGTGTTTACACCCCGTGCCACACACCAAAAGAATTTTAATGCAGATGTATGAGTTATGAGTTGAGGATTCAACCAGCCTTCGGGCAGTGACTATATATAAAATGTTAACTTCGTAATTCTTATTATAAAATAGAAGTACTGACAAAGAAGGCGGAGAAATTTCCTTTGATTTAGCCAGGCGGTTGGCAATTGGAATATTCTTTATATTATAGCATTAAATGTAATTTAACCTAACGAACTTTTTTCTTAAGAAATAATGGAGGGACTAACATCTGTCATCCTCTGGGAGAGTCACAAAGGATTCAGATTCAGGGAATTGTCGAAAGCAATAATTTGCAAAATAATTGTTTTTATAAAAACAGAAGTTACATTGCACAAGGTAATTTACTAATTTGGCTTGAAAGTTTGCCTCAGCTGTACTTAGATTAGTATTCACGGATTAATTCTGGAGTTATAAATATTCTATGAAATCTCAAAATGTATTACTACAACAAAAAACGAAGAAATAGAGTCAAATGAAGCTTCCATGAGCAATAGCCAATTAGAAGGGCTGTGAAAACATAAAACTGTGCTTCAAAAGAAATGCAAGTACAAAATTTTCCTTTGATGCAATCATACTCCTGAAATAGCAAACATCAGTATATCAGTAAGCGGAAAGGAAGAAATGTTTCCTTCATATGATGTCTCTGAATTCAAGAATATTGATTTCTTTTTAAGGAATTCCTTATTGCAATTCCTCAAATCTTTCTAAAGTTCACGTTAAATATTATTTCCTAATGAAAAGTGTACCTGATAAAAAATAGATAATTTATAAAAATATTTCCGGGAAACAGATTGCCAAGTGTATGGGAAATGATTCCGCAAGCATTTCAAATTGTGCCCCTTTACGAAAGGCAGGGCATTACCTTTTATTGGAAACGATCCCTCAACATTTCTTCTTCTAAAGCTGAGAGATCCAAAGGGGAAGGGGGATCGAATTGGCTATCACCCCTCTTCCCTTGATGAATTTATAGTACTAACAATTTGCCTAGAATTGGACGAGATGCTTGAATTAAAATCATACTGTGAAGTTTTCCTATATTACTATCCTAGACTAGATCAAGACTCTTACTCTTTGGGGAGACAGGTTATGTTGCAATATCGAATAGATAATTTTAAACTGTCATCAGTTTAGGTTTATTAGATTTTAAGGAGATTGCATCATTGGTTGGAAGGCAAGAGAAGGTGAGTTTATGGAAAGCAGATTTCGTATGGACTTGATGGTTTTGGATGGTCTCTTTGGTGGCTATTTGAGACCTCATATCCCAACATCCTCCGCCTTCATCATACGCACTCCTTCCTCCAAATGACCGCACCGCAGACCGGCATGCGGCCACACCCGAAGTCAGGAGAAGGCAGTGGTCAGTCTGGGTGCGGGTTTGAGGAGGAATGAGAGAAAGGGGTAAAGAACGTGGCCTTTGAGGGGGAGAGAGAAGGCGAAAATGTCGGTAAGGACTTTTAAAGTCATGTGTTGGTTAAGGAGAGAGAGAATTCGAATAGTCAAGAGACAAGGATAGCCATAAACCACCCAAGTACAGGTCGGAAGTACAAAAGGAGAGGTTAGAGGTAAAAGGATTTCGGTTCGTAGATACAAACCTATTCCCTAAGCTGTTTAGTTTACGGGAAATGGCATTTTCCTTCTCCTTGTTTCTTTTGTCCTCTTGACCCTGGCCTTCGAGTCCTTTCACCATTTTTGACTTTCAAAGTACAGCTCCATTACAAGTAAATCCCTACGGACCTGTTCGGGAAGTTGTTGCATGGATTTAATTGGCAATTATCCTTTGTTGAAACTGCTTTAAACCGTAATAGGGACTTTCTAACCTAACGCCTGAAGATGAGGATATCTCATTACTCAGATAACATGTCGATACTTGTGCTAATCATATTTTCAATGTTGTTGTCGATGGGGAAGCCAATAGAAGATGCAACTAAATAGCTATGCGACTTAAAAGTAGTATTGAAGTTTTTTCTGATTTTTTTAACGCAGTTCTATGATAGTAAATACTTTATAAATCTAATGTGTACACGATAATTATTAATACGATTAATTCAGGTAAAGTAATAGCATAACGAGTAATGAAACTAAATCTTTCTCAATAAAATTTAATATTAAACAGAATAACTTGCGATAGTCCTGAATCCGCTCGGGTGAATAACACTATACCTAAAGAGCTTGACCATTTTCAAAAGGATTTATAGGAATATTGACAGAAGAGGAGGTGATATATTATTCGACCCTTTACCAGGTCTTTGACCCAAGTGAGCCTATTTTCTACCTGAACTTGTAATGCTTTATCAAGCCAACATATACAAGGATAACTATTACATACAGGTAAAATAATGGCATGCTGTAACGGATTTTATCGACTAGGATAAGCAGTAAATAATTGATGGATCCAATTTTCCTCACAAAATCACACCATTTTCGCGACGCAAGTATGATTAGGATATACACAGCTATTGATCAAACATATATGTAATACATAAATAATCTCCATTCAAAGACGAAAGAAAATCTCATTCGGAATTAAATTTTCTGTAAACTTCACACGGCACATTGTAAAATATTTTGAATATTTAAAATATTTCTTCTTCTTAGATGATACGAAAGGTTTAATTGTCATGAACTTAGTCAGTATTTTACCTTTGGTAACTGTCACAGGATCACAACACGTGTCTTGCACTCCGTAAATAAATGCCGTACTACATTCGCAAGCTTCCAAGCAAAACACCAGCCCTGCAAGAACTCCGCAACGGAACCCATAAAACTCTGCAACCACCAAACAAAAACAACCGAAAATCCTTGCGGAATGAAGGACCACCAAGGTTTTAAAAGAAGAACGTCATTGAACATTCAATTCTCTGTTTGACATACCAATTTCAAAACCTCGACTCCCATAAATATTTTTCAACCTCGCAAAAAAGACAGCGAGAAAGAGAAATCGGTTCAATGCACTTCCTCCTTCATCTATTATCTCGCCTCAACCTTTACCGTAGACAAAAAATGTGGAAACCGCTCATTCCCTCGCCTCTCCAGCAGGGGTGTAAACCACTCACTCATCCGACTCACCCTATCAACCACCCCCTCGTTTTCAAAAGCATCCCTTTTCTCTCTTTTGCCATTCCTTCCCTCCCCTCCCAGGGCATACACTCCGCCCATGTGATCCCTTAAACTAAAGTGAGACTGACAAATAGGTTCCGGAACCAAATGTAAAATGGGGACACAGTGCGTCCCTTGCAGAACATCACTTTGGTACACACACAAGGACGGGACTCCGCCCCCGCGGAGCACACGTGGGGCGGAAAAAAACCCTCACCCTCTCTATTTTCCTCTCACACCATCTCTCCACGGAGTAACGAAACCGAGGCGTCCTTCCAATTGTGTCTCAGTGCATCTGACAAACTTCCCTTAAAATCTCTCTCTCTCGCGTTCGAAGGAGAGTGAGACCTCCCAAGCTAACACAGGGGTCATTCGCCTCCCTACCATTGTGACCAACACCCCTCCCTATTCCTCGATAAAGAGCCATCTATCACGAAATGGGGGATCTTCCAAAAACGTGACTTAGAATTAGGATGAAAGGAGTGAGTGTTGGGGATAATGACTGCGCTCCTCCATTTTGTGTTTATTGCTATCTACCTGCGTGGCTGAAGAAGTTGGACCAATTGATGAAAAGTTCAACCCAGTAAGGACTTCCGCCATCAGTAGTTAAGAAATTAGACATGAAATTCGCAATTAGAATATTAGCTGGAATGATTTGATTCACAGCGGTGCGCAAGTCTTATATATCACTGCGTGCGAATATAGAAGGAAATATGACTAAATCTGACAAAAAATTATTTTTTCAATATATCTTGCAAGACGGGATTATAAGAACTTTGGGTGTAAATCAAACCTATTTAGCGAAATTCATGTATATATGCTCTCCTTGTATGTTGATTAGATTGGTTTTGACAACTTTGTGAAGGATACGGATATTATTAATGGTGATTTTTACCCTCACTTTCTAGAAATAGTTCCCTAAGCTGACTGCTATTGTTCTTCCTCAAATTTTAATACGGATATAAGCATTCGGCTTACGATAAATATTTCCATGAAAGATAGCTACATATTTGCATGTCTACCGTCTTCATCTTTGTATATGAGATTTTACAGCCGAATAATAATAATTTAATTAATTTACAGCCGAATAATAATATTAATAATTTTACAGCCGAAGAAAAAAGATAAGAAAATATTGATATCCAAAACCATAAATTTTGAAATCTGCTGAGAGCTGCTATATTTTCGTGGTACTCTGACATTTTCACTATCTTCAAATTCTCAGCATTGTTAATACGAAATGTTTTTATTTTTTCTAGGATCTGATACATATTCATTCGGTACGAAGGAATAAACAAAATAGAATGGTATAGTTCAAAGGTGGGAAAACGGAAGCCTTCAGACCAAATTTGACATTTTAGGGTAGCCACTGCGGCTTAAAATTCACTCTCTGAAATAAATACATATATTCAAATGTTTTCTTCTAATTTCGTTAACGAATCCAAGTAAAAATGAAGTAGTAAATTCTCCCTTTCGGTTTACTCAGCAAATGAATTACTTTTCTCATGCGAAATTTCGATAGTTAAGTATTTAAATGTAAGCAACACGCAACACAAGAGCGGTCTGGTGGTTTTACATGCGGCCTATCTTATGAGACCAATTGAACGCGGTTGCAAAAGATTCTCCACCTCTGGTATAGCTCATGACATATGTAAATAATAAGTGTATCTATCTAGGAAGACGAAGCTCAATTTATTTTAAAGCATAGAGTAAAGCAAGAGATATCTTTCACTTTATAGAGATAATTATAAATTATGTATTAATTTACCATTGAGAGATACGATTTATTTTAAATAAAATATAATGCTTATTATTGCGTACGGTATAAAGAAGTATTTTTTCAAATGATAAGAAGTGTGATTCCATTGAAATAGATCCCTCCAGAAGTGATATTTATTTACGTTTCCTGCTCCGTCGACAGGCAGGAGAAAATATTTCAAGCTTTCTTAAAAATTGGCCTCCACATTTGCAAGCCATTATCTCCTCGACTTCTGTCTTCTCCTCTTAAATATATATCGCAGAGAAGATATAATTCTCAAGCTTGTCGTTCCCGCCTCCTCTTTTTTTCCCATGGGCCTGTCTCGTTTCCTCACTAAATGTTTTAGCGCCATCCTTGACCCTCATCTATATCCAGCGTATACAAACTTCACCCCGGCTGAGGTCACCCTTCGACTTCACCAAACTTTACCCCAAACGTTTTTCTTTCCCTCCCTCTTGAGCAAGACACCCTTTCCTAGGAACACCTCCCGCTGTGGTTTAAAACCACCCACCATGGAGGACCCTCCGGCACAATTGTCGCCGGCCGAAACATTAGCGACCCATCCTCCGACGAGGGAAACGAACAGAGCTGTTCGGATGGTGGAGAAAAAAGGACTTTCTTTCTAGGAAAAAAAGACCGGGAGAAGGGCGGAGGACAAGATGCTCGAGTTAGCTTATGTGTTTGCACGCGCGCGTGTGACTGCAGAGGCATAGGCGTGCCTATGTGGAAGCCCGTGTTCGCTGCCTATTCGGCCCTGGCGAAAATATGCTTTCCTGGAAAGTGGAGTGGACGGGCAGTTTTGTGGTAGCTTATGTTCTTCTCCGGAAGGACGCTTTTTTCATCTTTTTCGAAACACTCTCTCCCCCCTATTGTACTTGTAGTCGAAGAGGAAGGAAAATCTTTACCTACCGCCGTCATAGCGAGACACTGCTTGTCCTACTCTGTGCAACGTCCGTAACATGAGTTCTTCTCCGTTTCCCCCAATGACGTCTCTTTCGAGAGAGAAGGTAAAAGAGATTTTGTTGTCTGCGAAAAGGGTGGGAATGACGGGTGCAGGAGTGCAAGGACGAAAGGGAAAGCGAGGGAAAAGAAAGAGAGAGAGATGAGCTTGTAAGAGAAGTGCATCAGTCCGTAAACGCTTCAATTGGAAACTCCCGTACGCTGCAGTTTTGCTTCTTAAAAGGATTTTTTCGGAGGGGAAACAAAACGTACGCTCGCACGTCGAGTAAGGGAAGGGCTCATTATTTTTGTTCGACGGGAGGGTTTTAAGAGATGAGTAGGGGGATTTGATCGAAGATGCAGGAAGAAGCGATGCAGGAGAGATAGGAGGGAGGAGGATAAAAGAACGATATCCATGTATCGATAAAAATTGATGGAAACAAAGTGCAAAATTGTGTTCTCGCCGGACGCGGCTTGATGTTCTATGGGAGTCGGTGGAATATAGACTTAAAGGACAAGCAGAAGATATGCGCATATGTATAAAAAGAGAACTTCCAATCGATTGGTGCAACGATGTAAAAGTGAGGAAGTAGAAGTTTACAAGCGCCGCTCTTTCTCCCACGGCCACTTTGCGAATCGCTCCACGCGTAATGTGTGTAGACCGAGGGAATGCTACTTTATCCGAAACGCTGCCTCCAGATCGGATTTTTCACGGAGAAAGTGACGATGGTTCCATCAAGGCTTAAGCGAAGAGATCAGCCCCCAGGCACACAAAGTCTGCGCTTCTCATCGGAGTTACTTAAGAGCGCGGCAAAAAAGCTTTATGAGAATGGTCATGGCTAAAAGGAGTAGCATACACACACGGAGGGAGATTAGAGAACCTGTTTCCTTTTGGACTATCTTAAAAAGAAGTCGAGTCGAACATTACCTTAATCTTTCAATGACAACTGCTCATTGGCAGAGGTTGGAATGGAATGGGTTGGAATAGGAGAGAAAATTTATAACACACACAAAAAAACTGTTACAGTTTTCTTTATCGAAGAACTCTGCGTTGAGTATTACAGAACATGGGTCTGCAAGTAGGGTTTCGAAACTTTTTCTTGTTTTCCGAGAGGCTTCTTTTTTTATAAATTAAAAGAACCGTGTTTATGTGTAATATGATGCGTCTTGGATAAAATAGGCATTTTATTTGTGGAGAGAGAAACGGCTAAATATATAGTCGAACAAGGAAATACTTCTACGGAAAAATTTTATGATTTTCGATAAAATTTTATTTCTTTGTATTTATCAAAGACACGAGGAAATTATTTCAGGGAAATCATTCAGTTACGCTTCTGAATATGAAATTAATGGGAAGATTGGAGAGGGGCACAGCCGATTCAGTTTAATTCTAAATTCATGTATTTCGCTGTAAAATTTATAAAATTGATTGGAAGAAGACTTTTTGCAATGTAATTGGTAATTTTTGGAGCGAATCTAAAAGCTGTATGAGTGATGTGATTGAAAAATAAATTTAATTCTAAAGGCAGATATTTGGAATAGCACGTTGTTTTGTTCTTTGTGTTTAACGTATCAAAATCTAAACTATTGTGACCAAATATCTTGTGAAACCTTAGAATCTAATTTTGTAACACCGAGAATACCGAATTATGCATCTAAATCTTATCTTCACTACGGAATTAACTCTAATATTTTGCTACAATTGTACATTGACATCATGCAATTAAACCCGCCAGTTGCTACCTCTTCTGCCATGTATGTAAACGTGGAGACGTCCGAAATGTACCCACTCTTTAATCTCCACGGGAGAACAGAATAGAAAAATCCAAAGTAACAATCATATCCCTAATTAAACAGAGACAATTCCCGAAAAAGCGCTTCGAAGCGCCATTCAGATTCTCCCATTCAGTCGGCAGGAGAAAGCAGAGAACTCCTCTCCATCTCGGTTTCAGTCTTACTAAAAGAATCCTTTTAAAACGCTCTCCTTACACTCTTCCGCCTCAATAAAAGCCATCACTATCTCTCTTTATCCAACTTTAAAGAGAGTGGGAGGAGATTAAAAAAAAGAGAAGAGGAAAAAGTATCTTTTTAGGAATACAAGGGCATAACCAAAGGAAACGTGCGCGGATCCGTGTTAGACAGTCACGTAGCAACGGTAGGGAGGGAGTTTAATCGTCTTTCCTAATTTGTTCCTGCTTGATAAGTGGCGAAACCAGGAGTAAATGGAAGGATAAGAAAAATGATCTCTCCTCATTTCGCTCTCCCCTCGTGGAAAACTTCCGACCCTTCAACGCTTCCTCGGACTATCTTATACAACACCAATGGAAGAGAGAAAGCCTTTTGAAAAAAAGCAACGCACGAGATAAGAGTTTGAGCATCGGTGGTATGCCCAGGTTGAGCTCTCTTGGAGTGGATTTCCTTGTTTCAAACTGGGAAAATGAAATCCTTGGGACGTACCGGCCGCGTTTATAGGGTCCCTGTAGTTAGCGGTGGATGGGAAGCGCTTTTAAATCCCTGTGAACCGCGTTTTACTGCTTGCTTGAAGGATTAAAAGCAAGCAATGGGAGATAATGAAGCCCCGTGTATTCTGGGGAATTAAACGAGGAACGTTTTCGGTTTGAAATATTTGAAATTAAAAGGTGAGCTGAGCGAACAAGGCTCGGGTATTTAGCGCTTTGAGAATGCGGCGATAGACGGAAATCTATGGGGAGGTATGCCTCCCAGAGGACTATCAACATAAGTCGAGGGCAGTAAAATTTTGGCCGGCAGCAATTTTTTCGCTTTTAAGCCTCAGATAAGCCGATAGCTTTACCTCTCTGCCTTATGCAGTAAATTATCGGCTGCCACTATAGACCGTGGGAAGATGTGTAGGTTATAAAACGCTATTATTATTTTAAGTGTTCTGTTCTACAAGATAAAATACGATCTCAATTGAAATGATCTTTATTGCGTCTACCGGAAAAATGAAGGTGCACGTCATTGTAGATACCTTGCGTCATCGTCTATATTGCGTAGGACCAAAGTATAGCCTTAAATTTCATATGATATACTTGAGTACATGGAGTACTATAAGCTCATACATTCAATCCACCAACAAAGCACGAAGAACTTAATTTAACATGCTTAGAAATACAGTTTTGTAAAGCGATTCCTTTGATTATTTAAGTAATCAGCTCCCGAAGTAAAACCGTTTTCAAAAATGTTCATAAACCGTGAGAATGGCTACAATAGTCTACTTGGAAATAAAAGACTGTTTATCTCATTCTTATCCTTTTTTGGCACACCTGACATATTAACATACTGATTTTTTAAAATTTGTAAATAAACAAAATGAAGTCTAAAATATCATACAGGTAGAGTTTTATGAATAAACTAAGGGGAAAAAAATATAGATATTATCTCAGTAACCACAATATGTTCTGAAGAATATGGTGTGGACAAAATATATCTGTACAACTAAGGTTTCATGATCCAAATGTATAAATCCATTGCAAATTATCGCATATAATATTTTAATTGACTAAAAGACATCTAACTGTCCAATTTCCTGATTTCTGTAACTAATACTAGTACCTTCTAGTGACACAATCGAATTGAGATATAGTGACGCAGCGGTTTTGCGATATTGCGGTTGACTACAGTCGCACCCTTCAATTATGACTAAAAGCCCCGGACGACTCCCACATCAAGTGATGAAATAGAGAAAAACACGTCTCAGGCTCTCTCGCCTATTTTTCCTCACTGAAAGCAATTCCTCAGGTCCACTCCATTTCTCCTTGATGAAGATTCCCCAAGCGCCCTCTAAAGTGCTACAATCATCGCAGCGTGACCATTCGGCATCCAAGAGATTCGCATGAAAACCGATTTAATAACCGTACCCTTTTCTCACAAACAGCGGATTCCCCACTTTCCGGAATCACCTCAACTCCCAGCCCTTACCTATCCCCAACCACTCCCACGCACTTTCTATTCCCTCTCGCCGTGTGGTCCGCAAAAGAAGGGTTATACGACTCATTAACATCCCTTCGGTTCACGAGAGATTCCTTCTTACTCTGAATTGCCGTGGACTCTTCGGTCGTTAAAGCTTTCGCAGAATGAACAACATGGAAGAGAGAGTACGAGATGTCTGAGTAAGAGGGATTGTAAGCGTATTTGGAAGATTTCCGTCACGCTACGGAATGAAAGTTTTGAGACGAAAGAATTCGACATGAACGTTAAGAAAATGTCGGTCAGAAATTTTAAAGGATTTACGTTGCTAAATTCATTGCATACGAATGAGAACCACAAGGAGAAATAAATTTCCTTCTGGTGGAAATGGTGCAGATGTTTATGCATCTTTTATTCTCAATACAGGGGTTCAATATTTATATCGGACTAAGAAAACTACTTGAAAAAAATTTGGTGATAGCTGTGAGTGCTATTGTGCTTAATAGAATTGCCGTTATATAAAATGCATAAAACAACCTCTAATCAAAATTAACTAAAATTTAATAAACAGATGTTATGAGGGTTTTCTATCTATAATCGATGAATATTTTGCAAATATTTTGTTATAGTTTAACATTCAAGATCCCGAATTTTCTGGATTAAAGTATTCAATTACCTCATGTCTCATTCCATTAATGTAATTATTCAATCATTAAAATATTCAGTTTTTAGTAATATCGCGAATATCAAGCGATAACGCTCAGGCCCTACCCTCAAGGAAATGATATAATCTTTATGGCCTATCTGCTCTGTGCCATTCTCTAAGAGAGCGGAAAGTAGCTTAGTCCAGCTGCTGGAAATTGTGATCAAGACGGTATGAGGGAAGTTATAAGTAAGTAACTATAAGTTATATAAGTTAAGTAACTTACTGTTAAGCATTATGTTAAATCTTTTATATGATATCTCGAGGATGTAAAGGAGATCAGGTATGGAGAAGAAGTAGAATTGATATATCGTAATTTCAGGATGAAAGATAAATAACACGAGGAAACATTATTTCACAGACGTTTCAGCTGCTTCGGTAGGAATCTAGATAAGTTTTCATTTTTAACAGGAGACCATAACAATCTATGTAGAATTTAAGAATTAACTTTGACTCGACTTTGACTTCGGGTAATTTTTTAAATATAACAAATGAACTGTGAAATAGAAGTGAAGGATTTTGCGTCAAACCTAAGTGACTTAGTTGATATATGTGGCTTAGTTGGCATTTAGACCATAAGTAGGTTCTATTATGTATAATGGTTTTTAAATTGAAAACAGTATTGAAATTCATTCGGGAAAATTTCCGAACGACGATTCAACTTAAATGTTGAAGCATGCTTTATTTGTTATTAAAGTTCATGCCCATTTTTATTGCAGTCAGGTTAACTACACTGTTGTGAGCTTATAGAATTGAACACTTCTTTTTCTCCGGTTTTACCTATACTTTTAGCCATAAAATTTGAAAAAATGATTAAAATTATTTTACACAACTGTGTAAAATATCATAACAAAGCTATATCGTGTAAATGCATATTTCATATCGCTGTGCGGATAGCCTAAGTACAGGCGCTATATTCGTCGCTCGATTCTACTATAATTCGAAAATATATTACCTTTAGGTTAATTATCCCATTTCTTTAAAATTTGAAGTACTTGGGATAGAATCTTTTTTAAATTTTTCAGACATGTTTTTTTTAATTAGCGCTCCCAATTCGCCATGAACGTTTCCTCATACTTAAAAGATATGACTGAATTACCATGGATATATCTGGAGACATCGCACCACTAAATCGTTTGTGGTAAAATCGTAAATATAATCTTCTACGTATTTTATGCAATTCATACTGCATTTACTATAACAAGCAATAAACACTGTAAAGTACTTTTCCCAATGCATTTACATGTCAATCGCTATTAGAAATACACTCAAGCCACTATCTAATGGGCAGTATATTGTAAATATGCTCTATATATTAAACCATATTATAAGGATGCACAACTTTTGTTTTAGTTATATAATGGATATATCGGTGGATTCGAAATTCCAAGTACGCATACAATACGTTATGATCGCGAGTCTAGAGGCAATGTGGGACGCAAGCGGTCATCTTCCTAACATTCGCTCCGAACTACTCAACAAATGAAAAGAGAGAGGAATGCTTTAGCGAAAGAGAGATATCTCCGTAATGTCCGCACTGAGCCGCTTTTCCTCTTCACTGAAGATCTCTCTGTTAAAACAGAATCCGCTGGCCTTTATCAGTGGAGTATGAGCGGCCTCGAGGGGCACTAAGTGATGGAGGGATAAAAAAAGAGACGGCCGCAGCAATTGGGCCGTCAAGTGAACCGCGGATTGCAAAAAGATCTGCACAAGTGAACATAAAAGCGATGGAGAGAATTGGAGGATAAAAGTTACGCGTGTAATGAATCAATCGAAGGATTTCCCCAGTGACAGCGGAATGCAGCGGACGCAACGGATAGAGAGAGCAGAAGAGGATGGTAACAGAGTCGCTCGAAAATGCATAAGCGCTCGAGAGACACCTGAGCTCTTTCAATTAAGAGCAATTCTAGGACATGGGAGACTTTCAGAGTGCGGAAGAGTCTAACGAGGCAATAAACGTGTGGAAAAGTGGAGAAAAGGCGGCTATTTCGACGCTATCCCTTTTTTAGCTTCCTCGTATTCGAATTGCTTATTTTTGCTCCTTCCGCGGGATGGCTAACGAGATCCTCAAGCGAAATTGTTATTAAGAAGGTGGAATGGAGGTTTTGAACAACCAGCTCGCTTCGTACTTTCTCTAATTGCCAGTAGTTATACTGAGGCAAGATCTTCACAGTCTCATGAAGCTGATGGTATCGTATTCCGCTCCCTGAATTGAGGGAAGCGCAAAAAAGATTGCCCGTTACAAAGTTTTTAATTTCCTGTCAAAACTTCCTTAAGGATGTGGATACCGGAAGTAATATGACACTGCCAACATGCACAATGAAGGTTTATGATTCTTGATGATTTTCTGTGATGAAACGTTCAATTGATAGCTTTAAAGCTTATTTTTGATAGATAATGTGTAATTGCCATTGAAAATAATATTTGTTACAGAGATAATGACCGTAGGAAGTAAAGATGAAGTATTTAGAAAGAGAAGGCTGATATAAGGATGCTTCTTTTACACTTTTAACTATGCGTGTTAAAAATCGCCATTTGTCGCCAAAACACAACAAACGGTGGATAAGCTGTACGATAATCATATATTATCTTTCCAAAATTAATTCGAGTTCTTGCAAAAACAGATTAACTTATTTGGAACTATTGGATGATTTTTCCTTTTTGTATCTGCCAGTTCTACGAATTTTGGATTTGACAAGAAAAAATATGGGCAACACAAACATCAGAGAAACTGTTTAAATAGCCTTTTTCAGCCTGCTTCAACTATCTAGTTTAATTCTATCAAAGGTTTATAAATGTGATTTATACTTAATCCAATTGGAAATAGGGACATTCTAAATTCAATTACTAAAATGGTCAATTAAGAATCTAACAGTTCTTGTGATCACATGCCATTACTGCCACAAAATAATCTACCGGTACCACAAATTCCGTATAGTAAATCATCAACCACGGAGAACAACAAATTACAAATAATTGGGAGCTCTACTCGTACCTTCTTCAGCTTTAAGTCTGATATAGGTCCAATCGCTAGGGAGGGTCTTAGGGACAGCAAATAACGGCCGAAATCCTCCCAATTATCGACGCCGAAGACTATCCCTTTTGATCCTGGCTATTTTCGATTCAAATATCACCGTTTCCTATCCCGAACCATTTTTCCTCCCTAAAAAATATCCACCAAACCATAGCCTCCCACTGCCCCCTCCGCCCACACCCTTCCTCCGCTTCTCCACATGACCCTCCCGCTGGCAGACGTGAGGGTTAGTCATTCGTTAGGCTGTCGGGCCGCCTGGGGCAATCCGGACAATACCTTGTTGCCTGTCAACTGGGCCCAGCCGAGGCCCCTGTCATTTGTCTTGGGAGGGGCATCGGGGGGGAGGGGAAGAGCAGAGGGGGAGGCGATTTTAGGGGGCGGTACGGAAAGGGGTGGAGATTGGGCTTTTTTTATTTTCGGGGAAAGAGATGGTGGTTTCCGGGGGCGTAGTGGACCCCGTCCGCCGCCTTCCGCGGTGGCCTCCGGGACGCACGCTCCATTATTTATCCGCGGGGATGCGAGATTTGCGGGGGAGGCGTTGCAACACCCTCCGCTACATCCTTCCGATTTTATCCTTCAGAAAAAAACTCCCTCGAAAAACCCTTGTGTCGACGGCTGTCTCCGGAATTATGAACAGTTTTTTTTTACGATCGTCCGAAATCATAACAAGAGGACTTTTTTGGGGGAGAGATGCATTTTCGGACGGTTGTCGATCCTTGGATTAAATCGCCTCGGTGCGGGTTAACAGTGCTACTGATATGCCCTAGAGAGATGAGTAGGCGGGGAGAGTTGGAGTGGGTGTATTATGGGAGTGGGAATGGATGAGGTGACGGGAGGCTGAGGAGGGAGAAGGAAAGATCGGAAGGCTCGATAGCGGGGGACATTTTAATGGCCAAACCATGTTGGAATTAAGCAAAACAAAGACGACACATCAATTAGGGGAGGTTCTTTCTCTCGTTTTTACCCCCTCTTTTAGTTATATTTTACTGCGAGCTTTTTCCATTCTCTCTCCTTCTTCCTTCTCTTCCTGCTTTTCTTATGATCTACCTCTTTCCTGTTTTCGCTCTCTCCTCCTTCGCCTTTTTATCTCCTTACAGACATAGCTAAGCTAACCTTCTCGGTCTTCCCCTTCCCTCATCTTCTCTCGAGTTCACATTTCGTCGTCGCTTACCTGTCGTCGAGGTTCCGGACCTCATTCTTCTCCTTCTCTCCCCTCCCCCACTTTCTTCTTTCCCATTTTACTCTTTCTCCCCTCTTTCCTCTACTGGACCCAACTACATTTATCTTCGACGTCATTTTTACAGTCAATCGGAAGATCTACTGATTTGATGGCGGAGTGATTTGATCGTGAATATATGATCCTTTTTGCTCTCCGTAATGGATTTACAAGCGAAAACTCTTCGTGGAATTCCTCCCAGTGGAACGCGAGTTGAACTGACTGTAATTCGTTTGCGATGGATGTTAAGTTCATTCGCTTCATCACAGAATTACAAAAATGAGAAAACGTAAAAATTACGCTACAAATTGCAAAACTTTTGCCCACTTTGTAGTGTAAAACTTTTTGTGATCGACGTGAAAGTGAAACTTAAGTTGAAGTGATAAAGGAAGACGATAATAAAAATTATGAATGTGAATTGTGATAGTAAATGACCAACGTATGTTAGTGGATGAATACTCTTCTTTACCATTCTCCTTTCATTGTAAAATTAGAATATTCCGAAGCCAATAAATCGCCTCGTACTTGCAAAACACATAGGACTTGTCTGCATGCTTCACTGATTATAAAATCAGTAATTATATATTTACCAAACTTCCAAGGTGTCATATCCTACCCCAATAATATATATAACCCCTATATAACTCCTATAATATCAAAAGTAATGAATGCAATAATTATGACAACGGAATTTTACAAGCTAAACCGTATTTTAGTTAACTGATTAAAGAAAAATTATTCTTTGAGATGCAATTTCGAGAAAATGATACTGTAAGCTGACTTCTGTCTAAATATCATTAAGAAACTTAAACTTCTCTTAAACAATTCTACAGGTATTAGTTAGATATTCACCTGTTGAGCAAAGGAAGTATCGATATGATTTCTATACAAAAATTAAAATAATTCTATCAAGTCAACTTTCGAGAAAGCAAAACTGCAAAATCTCCATAAATGTACAAGAATTTATTTTTTAGCGTAGCTTTCATTAATACCTATAGAATATTGCACTGGAGAAAAATGAAAACTCTATTTTGGCAGAAGTTCATATCCTTAGCCAATCTGCATTTATAATATTATCATTAAAATATTTTATTGCAGCACATAATAGATGGAACCAGCATTGCTATTTGTTATGAAGTATCTGAAGGAGAATCGAATAGAAATCCGGTGTATATTTGTTTAGATGGGGTGGATGATGCGTACGTTAGGAAATTCTACTTTTCTTGATAAGATATATCATGAAACTTTGCAAAATATGTAATATGTCTTAATATTTAACTCCACATAGGCAGTAACGTTTCAAGATATTTTGGCGCCCCAATCGAGGTGTTTATCGGGTGTCCTTGTCCCTAATTTTGCATTGCAACCTTACTGAATAGTGATTAAAAAGCATTTTTAAATTATTACATTAAAATAAAAATAATGTAGCTAACTGTCAAAACTATTTAGAGAGGATTAATTGATACATTTCACAGAATTAAAGAAAGAGGAAACTCCACAAAATGCTGAGCTGCAATTTCAGGAATGAGCATTGTGAAATGTTTGCAAAGTTTAAAGAAGGATTTTTCCATCCCGTTCTCCACATTTTAGAAGGTTATCTTCAAAACAAATATCCTTAAGTATTATGCGTGCTTTCAATTTGATATAAATCTCAATTTTGTCAAATGCTAATGTACATACAGAGTAAGGATGTTATCTAACGAATTCAGATCTCCTATTAAAAATATTACAACCCAAGGCTCTGCATGAAGGAAAAATCTTTTGAATCGTTATAACGAACACTGTGACTTATAGGCTCTATATGAATGAAATTAAGCTTAATTTTACTAGATTTTATCAAATTTTATTGGATGATAATATTTCATCTATTAAATTCTGTTGTCTAAGGACGAATAAGAATTCTCAAAATTATTAAGGTTTTCAGAAGTGTTTTTCGATCATATTCTCTAAATCGATACTATAAGGCCTATGCAGGAAAGACATTTTTACGGTTAAAATATCCTATAATTACTTAAATAAGATAAGAGTTATTAGATGAGAGTACTTAGATAAGGGTAATTTCATGGTTAATTAATTAATGGAAAGTATAAGAAAAGTTTACAGAAATTGGCTATACTGATATTGTGTTTACAAAACTACGATTTTACGACAAAATCTTAGATGTCTTTATATAATTACAGCAAAGAGTAGAAGTATGTTAAATAAAATATATGTTTTATTCCAAAATTGTAAAATATCTGCGAATTATATTATGAATACTGCGAATTATCACTTTATTGCATTTCTCTTACAATCCTCTGTGAAAGAAAGACTTGCACTTTATAATTAGATACGAATAAATCATAGCAAAGGAATATAGAGTAGGATAATGCCATTTAACAAGGAGCACTCTATTTTGAGCAGGATAAACTCAGAAGCTATATTTAGCGTCGAAGAGGTAAGGGCAAGCAAGGTATGATTTCATGTAACAGGTAGATTTAATGACGGTGTCCAGTCAAAGCTGTTCCCGAGTGCGCTTAGCCAAGATCCTTAATTAAATCAAAAATCGAGCCCTCCTTCATAAAGAAACAAAATAAATATTTAGCCCCTGCTGTTTGACGGCTGGGAATAAACTTGCCGCCCCATCCGGAGTTAATTAAACATCCATTGATTAAAGCCATCGCTCAATAAATATATCGGGAGAATTACCCTTGACAATCTCCTTTTCCAAGCCGAACTACTGCACCGCTTCCAACTACGAGCAGAAATTTATGAATGAGGTAAGGTGGCTTTTAATCCTTAACGTTTCCGTCCCTAGAAAGAAAAGTCCCTTTTCGTGTTTTTCTTACCAACACGCAACTTAATCACCTTTTGCCTCATGCGATTCTCCCTTTTCTGTTTAGAACCCCACAGAGATGATTTTCATTTGAATTTTTTCCCGGACGGCCCACATTGTCCCACTCCCTAGAGTCGGACCTCCTTTGTATATTAACATTTTCCCTCTCCAATTTTCGCGTCTCCGCAATTAATTAAGGAAGCGGGATATAAGTGAGCATGCAGTCGTCGGTCGGAAATGGAGTTTGAGGGCTGGGAAAGGTGGAAGAAGTCCGTGGAAAGGGAGCGGAAATTATTACGGAGAAAAGTCTTGAGAGGCGGCAACTCCCCGAGGAGTTTGTGTTTGCGAGTTGGAAACTAAGGGGAAAATAAAAAATTGAAGCAATTTCGACGGTTTGACGCAAAGAGGGAGAAGTCAAACTTGGAAAGAGCGGAGGTTGAATGAGTTTTGATTCGGGGAAAAGAGCCGGAATAAGTGAAATAGGGAGAGTTAATGGAACTGGATCCGACTTCAGCCGAATGAATTTCATTTTAATAATAATATTGCCGTATTATCTGATTTGCGATGTAAAACTGTAATTTTTCGCAACCATTATGTTTTCTAGATTTTTTACCTATTATACCTAATCATGCATAGTAGAATAGAATTTTTATTAACTACTTAAAAAAACTTCATAATAACTAGAATTCTAGAGTTACTCTCTGTCCTGGAATTGGATATCAGAAGTCAAGAATCTGGTGAAAGCTGATGACAAAGCAATAGCAATTGTGCTTCATCTTTCTTTATTTACTATGTCCTTTGCCAAGAGCAAATTAATAAATTTTATATATAAGTAAGAGTGTTAACATATTTGACACTTGACTTTAACAACTAAATGCAAAATAACGCACAGAAAGTAATGTTTGTAACGAGAAATAGTTTGATATAGTAGTAGCAAAACTTCACATATTTAATTTAAGACAAAGAGAGATATAGTGTAAGGTTCATCAGTCGTCAGTTATCTTAAATTCATATTTACTGAGAGCTTCACGTTAACTATAGTCGTTTTTAATACTGTAAAGCAATTAACTCCGTAACCAATACTTTTCTTGTATGAATGTATGAATGCTGAAATGCTTGCCTCTAATTTTTACATGTCAGAGTTTAACAGTTCCTCCGAGATTTAAATTCAGAGCAAAGCTAAGCATATGTTTAACAATTACATATTACTTAACTATGAACGTTCGAAAGATAATATCTCAAGGAATTGCTCCTAGAATATCGACGATAAAAGGGCCCATAACAATCAATCTTTGAAGAAATTAAAAATTTTTGTTTTTCAATATCGACTCATTTACTCTTAGAGATATTTCCGCTATAACAAAAGAAACAAGGAAAGCTAAACCAGAAATTTAAATGGATCTAAATGTAAAAGCACAGTTGTTCATTCTAATTCATTATCTATTAGATTTAATTTGAATAGTAAAAACTAAAGAATTAGGAATAAGAGTGATATCCTGAATATATCAGAAGGAAAACCATTCACTAGATATATTTACTTCTCTTTACCACTATGCTGATCCTACACAAAGGAATAGGTTAATATTTTATCTTTTTTGCAAAAAGATCTTTTCAAAATTTGAATTTTATCGAAGTAGACGTAGTTAGTAGTTTTTTATTCCTTGATGTGTAATCAATTTCATAAAAACGAAGGGTCTTTTTCTCTTATCAATGGAAAGGCTGATGACAAAGTCGTAACAGAGAGGATGTTCGATGTATCCCATCTAAATCTAATTTAATATTTGATTTTTAAATCAAAAAATTCATAACACTTCTAGATCTTCATTGACGGCAAACAATTTATCTTAATTATGACTATAATTCAGTATTCAGCGTATAATCTTTGTTTCTGACGTTGCTCTTAACATCTTTTTCCCGGAACACTTAAATAAATGTATCGTCATTTAACCCGAACCAAGTGATTTGTTATTTTTCATCTATAAAAAGTTAATAACAATACAATGGAAAATAGTATTAGCTCACTAAGGTAAACAGCACATTATGAATTCTTTTATGATTTTATAGATTTGCTAAAAGAGGATTGTGGTAAGATTAGGTGCATAAGAAAAAAAAACGATTCCCGACGAAACTTCCACTAACGATAAAGAGTTCTTTTCAAATAATGTTAGTTATAAATAGTATATTATGTGATAAAAAATGAGTTCTGTTTGTCAGGAATGTTACTGAAAATGAAATAAAGAAAAGCCGTACCAAACCAACATCGCTAGTAATTTATATATGTAAATTACCATCTCTTGCTTCTTAATATACAACTTTCAGGTATAAGTTTGAAATTGTAGTCAAATCCTTAGTTTTATATCCTTAAAATTTTGTTTAACTGAGTGACTCCTCTATAGAGTATGGATTTTAGAAAAAGAGTTACTCACGTGTGTGTAGACAAACAAATTTAAACCATGTTTGGTGCAAAATGTGAGAATGTACATAATTATTTAACTCCTAATAACTATCGATTATTCATTGCTCTTATGGTTTTTTTCTGAAAGAAAATTCTGGTGTGTATACTTATAGATCTGAGGTAAAGTATGGATTTTTTTTCAGTAAGCAACTAATCTCATAATCAATATTGTGAAACTACGTGTAGATGTGTAACTATTGAATGCTACTACAAATGTTTACTTTTCTTCCATAAATTCACATGGAATTTATTTCTTTGTATAGCATTATGTTTTTCTTCATGATTTTAGCTCCGTCATACGTTCAAGGCATTTGAGAGATTTTAATTGGATGGAGTTATAAAAGTAACTATTTAAAAAAAGTAATTATTAAAAAGTTTCTGAGAAACTTAAGCAATGAATGAAAACTAAATACTAAATCGATTTTCGATTATCGAAATTACTTCGAAACCAGTATCTAGAAACTGAGCTCTTATAATTAAGGCTTGTTGTTTTTTCCATCTTATAATCCAAACAATTTTAAAATATCCTTCTATGGTAATGCTTACGTTTTGCCTAAATATTATTAAAATATTTCTTACATCCTAAGCTAGCAACCAGCTTACATTTATAGCGATGATATGTAGCCATATTTAATGTATTAATACACTAACGATTGTAATCGAATCAAGATTACTCGATTTCAGCTCTAGAGCTCTAACATTTTAGATGACATCCAAATCGTTTTCCAACTTCCATTTAGTTTGGAGGTTTAGTTCTCCTTGCGATTCGTAAAGACTGAAAACAATGAATAACAGAGCAGTAATATGTTTGGTCATATTTAAATCGCTCGTAAAATATCTTAGAAATTGATGTAGATAATAAATTGAGGTAATATTCCTATTGTACAGAAAACGGGTATAACAATAGTGAAAATAAAACGCTTCTGTCGTGACTGTGAACCATGGCTGAAATTGAAAATAAATTTACTAATTAGGTATGGTTGTCTCACATGAACAAGACAACTATTAACGAAAAACTGAAAATATATGGTGATGAAATGATGGGTATTGTTAGAAATTATACACTTGCATTTAAGACCGTAGTTATCCAGTTAGGAACCCCTGTTATTCGTGTAAAATGAGCATTAATATCAAGCAAATAGTATAGCAGACTCAAAAATTTAAAATTTTGCCCGGCCAAACTAATACCTTGTTGGATCAAAATATTTACATTTTATGCATCTTTGTTTTTTTACTTATATTCCAAAGTGTACCTACTGTGTTTCCTTCAATGAAAGATGATTCTACAATGGAATAAGCAAATAAAATGATATATTATTTGAATTTTTCATTCGGTTATAGGAGATTAAAAATGTGTTTAGGTAGCGTTAAAAAGACAAATAACCAATCTAATTTGTAATCCTCATAGGCATGCATCAAGAGAGAACAAGATTGAACTAAGCGTTTCTCTATCTTTATAAGATCATCAAACATAAATATGAGTAAAGTGGAACCAAGATTTATCATTGGTCCTGATCTATCGTTCGTTTTCTACAGTTCCAATCAAAGGAGATGAGGAGCAATGATAAATAATACTACACTCATCATCCGTGGAGCTGTGAATTTCCCCTTCAGATATCTTGGTCAAAAATTTTTCCGAAGCTTTCTTCGTTCGTTAACACAAATAAATTCATTAAAACAAATAATATCCTTTTTCTGAATCAATTTTCAATTTAAATGAAATCTTGCGAAAAAAATAATGAATAAGATAACAGTGGTATGTTAGGACATATTTAAAGCGCTTGACAAATATCTTAGGAAGTAATGTAGATTACATATCACCCGTTCCTTCAAAAATTATTAATCAACTTATGGGTAAATGATTAGATGAATATTCTACTTCTTTTCCTGTTAAATGTTTATATTTATTTATTTCAGCATTATGCAATTTATAAGCTCTCCTCCTGTATTCATTTTAATAACATAAGACTAATTTCTCGCTTGTAATGTTTTCCGGCATCCATTACCTTTCTCCATCGGTCCCTTCAATCGAAATTTTCATGTATTTTAAAACTGTATTCTATAGTATTATTCAAAGAAGTCATGTAATAAAGAGCTAGATTAAGGATTGAATCCCTGTGAAATGTAGTCGATTGAAAACCAGTTACAGCTGATTTCTTTTACCCTTGACGGGAAATTGGAATCGTTATCATAAAAACATCTTGTTTAATGATGTTGAATCATTTAACAGTATCGAATCACTCCTCGAATTCTATTTTAGGAGAGTATTTTGCAAGACGCGTAAAGGAAATTACACGAAAGCCCATAAAGGCTATGTTAAGGCGAGCCTATCTTTGCCATGGCAGAGAATATGTTCGTCTTGAAGGGCGGCGCTATCATAGCCTAATGAATTAGAAACCATGAACTAGCGGTTCGCGTGTTCTCCCTAAACACCCACCAACTCCATATCCGGCCTCTACATGAATCTGAGTTCCTCCTAGATAAATAGGGCGGTTAGTAAAGGAAGTTAGCGTTCGGTAGATGGCGGCCTCTATCGCATGGAAGGTTTCGTTGATAAGAAGGGTTTGGGTGAGGGATGGGGAAGATGGGGTTCCGCGCTTAGGATGTATGCTATCCGTGGGAGAGGTGGGGGAAAGTTAGACACGGAAAGTGGTGCCTCCAAGTCGCGGGAGTCTACGCCCACGATCGGCGATAGCCAGTCGGGGTGGAGGTGAGAGATGCGAAGAGGGTAGGGGATGGTTACAAAAAGAAGAAAAGAGTGAGAGAAAATTGGTGTGGGGAGATCGTGCTCATGGGGAGGGGGCGGAAACATCGACCTTTCCCAGACACCTATCCGGTAGGGAGCGGGGTTATTGGAGGATTTAAAATGCGGTGGTTTGGGGTGGGCAGGTTGTGGGTGGGAGGCCGGCGGGGGTGGGCATGACCAGAGGGGGAGGCATAATAGAGGGAAGATGGTGGTGAGGAGAGAAGGCGAGGTTGCAAGAGTATCCTCCCCTCGCCGAGCATGGACCAGGGTCTTCCTCGTGGGCGTGACTTATCACATCCATTGATGAGGGACCACGTTGCCCTGAGATAAGCGGCGGTGGAAGAAGAATCGACGACCGCGCTGGGAATTCCACGTTTTCATATAAACATCTCATTTTGATGCCGTTGTCGACTCGGAGAGCACATATCTTTTTTTTTCCTTTTTTCGCGAAAAAGGCCTTTAAATTTCGCTCGAGTCTTGGCAATGGTCTTTTGTTTTTAGGATCAATAAAAATTTTGAAGTCACGTTCTACATAAATTCAAAATGTCGTCGTCGTTTTATTAACCGTTTACTGGCGGAGATAAATTTGAGGATGGAGGGGCATGAAGAGAAACGAGAAAAAAATCGGATAAGTTTGCCCTCGCCAATTTTGTGGGATATTTTATGAAATCGTTAAGTGGAATTTACTAAGTTTTACGATGAGCAACGAAATTGCGAAAATGTATTCCGAGTAATGTTTTCTTGTTTGAAGGGAATAAAAATTAAGTGGTATCTAAGAACATATATTTCTGAGGATAAATTGGTATCATTTGGTAAATATCTGCTGTAGTACTTGAGAGTATATATCTAGAGAATCAGTAACAACAAGGTATGAAATCTACTTACCTTAGGCGTATCAATAAACTGATAATTATATGTATATAAAATCGATGTTTTTTAAATAGTGTCAATATTACGAACATGGTCGTTGAATTAGGTGTAAAACTTCTCAGTCAGTATTTGATAATTATAGATTAAAATATTTGTCAACCTTTCCAGTATAATACACAGAAACTCACAAATTTATTTCATAAAATTTATATCGCAGAGTTTAATATATAATTGATAAATAATTAATATACTGTTCTTCAAGTTTTTTACGAAAACAAGGATACGTCAGTGTAGGGTGAAAAGGAAGCTATTTCAGTCGCAAATATCTCAACATTGAAATCAACAGAGAGTTGACCGACTTTGAAAAAATTACGTTGAATTACCTTGAAATATCCCTAAATTATCTATGTACACTTCAATACAACGGTTACCTTTCATTTTCATTGAAAGAAAACAAAAGCGAAGAAGAAAATGCCACCTGTCTGAATGTGAGGTAAAATTTTTGGCAGAAGATACCAAAAGTAGACAAAAAAAAAACGAAAGGAAAACTCTGAAGACCAGATAACGCCGAAACAGTTGTTGGGTGTAAAAGACCTATGTATAAATACCCGAAAATAAAAGTTATCAATCATAATGATAACTGTCGAATAAATTAGCTATGTAATTAGATAAATTAAATCGTTAATTCAATGTACTTCATTCTGAATCATAGATTCTATTAAAATTGAATTGGGAAAATGGTGGGAGAACAAGAAAAATATTCAAATTGTAATTAATTATTATTTATTCAAGTCAAAACTACGAGGGTGGTCTAAAAAGTTTCCGACCCCAGATTTTTCATAAATCTTCAGAAAAGTTTCAGAAATTTTCAGAAAACATGTCGAGAAATGGCGAAATGTCGGAAACTTTTCAGACCACCCATGTAATTATGTCTCAGAATTTTTAATTAAAATACATTCTGGTATAGTTTAAGAAATATTTAATACGTTCTTTGCAAATGTATAGTGAAAGAAAAACGAAATTTCTAATTTGTCGGTAAATTTTTATTTTGTTTTTCCCATGATATTCTTACGGTATTCTTAGTCTAGAGAAATAAGTTCTCAGTGATAATTAAATGCTTTGCTTTGACTAAACATTCTGCTCCTAAATTTGAGAGGGGTAGTGAAGTTCTGTTTTCTGTGTGTGGCTGCCATAGAGCCAAATATCCTATCTCTTGCTGAATTAGCGTTTTTGAAGGCATGAGATTTAACAGTGGCACGCATACAATAAGTTGGAATGGAAGAAACACTTCGCAAAGTGGGGAAATTTCTACAAAAATTGAGACTTCTGGCAATGATAAGTATAACCACAGAGTACTATGCTTACTCTATTGTTTTAAATTATAATTTAGAATTTTATTATATAGTTATTTAGAAAAATCTCAATTTAATGATTATAAAGCACAACAGAAAGATCAACTCATGATAACAACAATCGAACAAATGTAATTAAAAACCACCGCCGTATCACAAGGAAACGATTTGCGGCTGATTTATTTGATTAGTTGCTTGTCTCTATAACTTTAAAAGAAATCAGACTTTGCTCAAATCTCCCTGAAACTGAATTTCAAAGATGCCCTCGAAGTTCGTCAACGACTCCTAATTAGAAAAGAGTTATGACCAGTTCTGGCGTGAATTTTGTAAGAAACTTTCATGGATTCTGGTCCATGGACGATATGGCATTGAAATATCAACAAATAATTATATTCTAGGAATAATATTTTCACGGATCTATCTCTGTGAAATATCTAACGATGTCATTTAGGCTAGATATAAACGTTCACTTACGTTAGCTAAACTCGGTGATTTAGTAGGATTCTAATCCTCGTTAAGGCATAAGTTCAGAAATTTTAATTTACATTTCAGTTGGACAAATGAAATCTTTCCCACACTTTTTCAAGCTCTTATAACAGCTCTTAATTATGATCAATTTTGGTTCATAATTTTTCATGTTGAAGTAACTCATATTTATTGAGGGAAAATATGCCAAAAACGAATAATCTAAAAACTTAATTAGAATATTCCAAGATACTACATCTTAATGTAGAATATACTTTCATTGCTTTAATAAATGTTAGGTGGATCTAGAAATCTCTGCATTTTTTCACTCGCTTTATTAACTCTTTAAGTGACATTAAAATTCTAACAAGATAACTCAATAATGATTCTAATCCGTTACAAGTAAAAGAAAATTTCCTAGATGGTAATCCTTGTTATATAATGAGTTGTTTTGTAAGCTTTGGTCTCGACTGCTTAAGGTGAACATCATTAACCCCTCACATGCGGTACTAAGTAAATCTATCTTTTCTAGACGGCCGTCGGGTATTTAATGAAACTGGCCGATTTTTTAGCTTTTAAAAATGAAGGCTTATTACTGTTTTCTGATCAAGCAAATTCAGCACAATTATATTACACGTCTAATCTTGTTTTGAAATATAGCCGAAACTTAATCATTAGACCTACAAATAAAGACAATAGTGCAAAATTAAATGAGTGCAAAATTAAATGAGGCCGGTGTCAGTACAGGGTACCTACACCAACCGTGTGGAAGTAAATCTGGGTCGGTAATACGCTGTCCTTGAGGTTTCAGTAGATAAATATAGCGGTAAATATGACTTTATTAAAATAAGAAGTTCTTACAATGGTAACTTCACCTTGAGAATAAACAAGGATAGATAAATATGTAAATCATATTTCTTACCTATGTAATCAACATGAGTTGACATGACTTCATGGAACGCCTTTTAAGAAATAAAAATACAACTTCCAGCTTACAGTTATTAATATATCTTACTGTCAATTTATCTGCACCGAACAAAGTGATATATAACGTAATTTCTAAATCCTAAGAGGAGGCGTAAGATATCTTTTGCAAAATGATTAAAGGGACTTACACCTAAATATTCTCTGAAAAAACACCACTACTATATTATTCAAGACGATCAAGAAAGCGCATACATCTGAGTACATATTCATGATTTTCCTTAATATTTTCATGATAAATATGAAATTTTATAAACCCCATTAACCTTTCGAATTAATTCGAGATAAGTTCTTTTACCGAATGGGTCTTCAATTATATATGTTTATCCCTCCTATCATAATACTCGTTAACTTCCGATCTCTCATTTAGCAGCCTCTCTTCTCTTTTCCGCGTATTCAAGCGAGTAGAGGTCGCTTCCCAATAGCTGCTCTTCCCCTTTTTTCTCCGAGAAAAGCGTATTGTTCTCGCGGAGTGCTGGGGGAAGGGATATTCTATTCCCTTGCGCGCGCGCACACACAAATACAATGGGGGAGACCTTCACATCGTTAATGAGGAGCGGTGACAAGAATGATTTAGGCCCTCGAAAGGGACTTGGTATCAAAAAAAGAAGAGAAGCCCCAAAGATAATGGTGGGTGAATTTTTTCCTCCCTTTCTCTCTTCATTGCGAAGCCGCGGTAATTTAATCGATTGAATCACCATCGACTTCCGTTAAGGAGAAGCATTTAGGGGAACCGAACGAAGACAAATTTTCCATGACATGTTTATCTTCGATGGAGGACGTACACGTTCTGTAAATGCTATAATTGCGTGCAAACAATAAATTAGAGCACAATTATTGGGTATCTAAAATCTAGGCAGTTTTTACAGTGGACGTGAGAGACGATCATTCCATTTTGCGGGCCGTACTGTTAAAGATAAGGAAGAAATCGTCACCTAAGTCCCACTTAGAGGAACTTTAAAGTTTTCTCCAATAATCAACGATTAAGTTTAGCTCTAACTTAAAACAATATCATTCTGCTCATGGAAATCCTAAGTGAATCTTCGATTAAATGAATCAATTCTTTTCTTTCGCATAAAGTCATAAAAAGCCGAAAACGTATTAGCTCTAACAATTTCCGATCTTACAAATTCCAATTTTTTTTTTTGCTTTTTCATTTAAAAAATTCTTTATTTTTTCTGAAAGATACAAATTGTTCATGCTGTGTAACTATTTTAATTCATTTTGATGGTTAGTTTATTTTAGAAGTACTTTTTGATTTAATTTAGAGGTATTTAAGCTTCCGTTTCTCCATCTCTCTAAAAATCAACTTTATAATAGACAAACAACGGGATTGATGACATCATCTGAATATACTCATCAAAGATTATTAGTAGTAAAATCCCCGGTACGCAATTGAAATATTCTACTTTCTGAAGTTGAAACAGAAAATAAGGAAGAAAAAAATGAATGCATCCAGGAAGAAGAATGGCTACCAGAGGACATACGAGTATTTATTAGATTATTAGAATATTTGCTACTTATTAGAATTGGATTGGCACCCTTTAAACTTTGACAAAAAATTGCTGGAAAACGGATTTTTAAAGAATCATTTGTCTGATTTTTTTACATCGATCGTTGTGTTGTCTCTTTAAGAGGGCTTGAAAGAAGTCCACGATAGCCGGTCAGTTCTTAATAATTAGCTTATTTTTTCAGGAGGATATGATAATGGAAAATATGCTACTGCAAGTTCTTTCTTAGTTTCATATGAAGAATACTCAAACGTTTGAATACTGTGAATGAAATTTTCTTACCATAAGGAAAAGATAGTAAAAAAACATCGGAAAATACATTTATCCTAACAAGGTTTCAAAGAAATAAACTGTAATGTAATTAACTTGATAATGTTATATAAATTATGTTTTATAGTTATTAAAGAAATTAGTACAATATCGTAACAGACAAATCTTAAAATTACACACAAATTTCGCAATAGAAATTAATTTGCAGATGTCATCCTCCGTATGTATTTTCATATAAGCTTTAATGATAATGTGTACGTAGAGTAGCGTTTTGTGAATAGTAAAAGAGGGGAATATTACACACACATTCTAGGAATGATATTTGCGTTCAGCTGTGACGAATAACCTCACTCTGACAGTGAATTTTGAATGTGTTCGTGAAAGATCAATTTGTACACGACGATAGCCTTGATTACAACTCGGAAACTTGGTGAATGCATGACGTGATGGGAATCCCACGACATCCTCGCTGCGTGTCGCAATGACTGTTTCTTCTTAAGCAATCTCTTTCGCGACAGAGATCCTTCGCAACTTGAGTATATTATATTTCTGTCTTTTACTGTATAGCATAACTCTACCGATTCTACTTTATTTTGAAATGTGCCTTCCTTAGACATAGCTGTTACTTGATGGCCTTGAAATTTTAACTAAATAAATGAAAGCATAAAAGGCAGTCAAATTTCGTTAGGTAAGAATAAAATGTGATTCACATCGTGACACTAACATTTATAGGACAAAATCATGGTACGAAAAGTTAAAAGCAAGAAAACACTCCTATTTTATAAAAAGATTTACATATAATATGATTTTATATTATTTGCGCCTCCAAGAAATATACGGGCGGTTTAAAATCAGCTTTGTTTTTTCATTCGATTTTTCAAAATGCTTTAAAAAAAAAATCCTAATTTGTAAACCACAAAAAAATCGAGGATACTTTAATGAAACGAGCAACTGAACTTTAGCGCACCATAAGAAGCTGGAATACTGATTTTGTGTAATAACTAATAATAGGAATGGAGATTTATTGGGGGTTAGGAAGATCATATCTTCCTTAGAGAACCTAGCTAACTTCAGAGCCTTACATCTTTAGATAACCTATACAAATTATCATCACGGTAACGTATTAAATCAAATCCTCTGATAATCAGATCTAAATTCTCGTTTCGATACATTACATCATAATATAATAATTATATAAATTATTATGTAATTGTATCTTGTTATATAAGAAATGATTTGAAATATTACCACATTACGTAGTTTACTTGAAATTACAAAGATAACTAAAAGTACTTATACTCTTTCTTTTTGAATTTTTGAAGCAGGATAACACCAAAGAGTGTTGATCTTGAGTTCAGACCAATTGTCTGCGCCAAAATATAAATGCAACCCTTCCTAGTTTGTACTCTCCAGTAATTTTCTGTAACTTTCCAAACCCACTATCAATAATGCTCTCATTAAGTTCTTAGAAAATATGACCACCTTGAGTTTCTATAAGAAGATCAATAAAAATCATTCATAAAGTCAAGTTTTCCTTGCTTTACAATTTTCTATAAAACTGTAATATATCTATTCTAACAACATTTTCTACATTTTAGCTAATCACATTAAAATCTCAAATTATTGTGTGGAGGTTCTCAATTGAATAGCTTCTTCGACACAACTACGAGGGATTCTTCACAGATTCAGAATATATTTTCTTCCATGACACTAATTAGGAACTTTCAAGCTCTAGAAACTTAAGTACTATATCCACTACATGGTCGAATATAATTTTCTAGGAATCTATCGTTTTCACTACTCAGTCCTATGTAAAATTCTTGCTTGCATTAATTATATATATATTAGCGTTCATAAAAGTTAGATAAAATATCTGATTCCATGCTCAGCCAAATTGTGTTATTCCTTATAGGGGTTTAGAAATCATAGATGAAGGAAGCCCTTATGAAAGAAAGATAGTGATGAAAGATAAGGAAGCGGATGAGGCATTAGGAAGAATGGAGGCAATAAAAATAAATATATGAAGGAGAAACATTAATGCAGAGCTGGAAGGCAAAAAGCAAGGGAATGAGAAAGTGGGAGGGAGAAGGGTAAAAAAGCAGGATATGAGGAGGTGACAGATGACGGTGTTACGCCACTGTCTTCTTGGAACTCATTATCGTGCCTTTGAAAGGGGAAGGAATGAGCCTTGCTGTCTACTTCACCAGCCGAGGACAGAACGCCAAATCGTCCTTACATTGGAGGGCGTGTTTCTATGTAAAATAACAAGCTCTCTGTTGCTTGCATGCATTTAGAAGGCTTGTGGGAATAGGATCCTTCTCTGGACTATAACTTCCAAAGAAAGTGAGATTTTTCACTATTATTATAAGGAATGTTTCAATTTAGTCAGCGATTTTAACTTATGTATTCACAACGTAAAGTATGTGATAGATTTTTTCATTGTCTAATACAAAAACGTGATGTACCCTAATTCTGCTTTCGGAATAGGAATTACTGTCATGTTGGAAAAAAGACTTGAACGAAAATAGGTATCTATCTATTTTAAAACGCGTATTTTTGAAACCTATGTATGCCAAACAGAGTCGATACAGACTGTATTGAGAAAAAAACCTTTCGATGATGGAGGGAAATCTGAACTTCAGCTGTAAATAATGAGGTCTCAGTTTTCTGAATTTGGAGATAATCGTATTCAAAGACATTCCCTAAAATGTACAACGAGAGCTTCTAAACTAATGACAGTAACACAATGATGAATTAAATCATTGATTTTTAATGTAAATCTTCTGAAGATTAAATGTTAATTAACTCGTACTCTAACTTTGCGATTTTAATTGGCAAAACAGTAGACCATTTCAAAAAATATTAATAAATGGTGTTACGTATTTGCATTATATTTAAGATATAAATATTGATACTGTACTTTACCATATTTTTCCAAACTAAGCATAAAAGGAAGATACAAATGAGTTTTTGCTTGACAGAGAATAAAAAATATAATTCAGAAGCAATACACGCGTTAATAATTGAACGTAATAGAGAAATCCGAGAGGCGCGAAAATTCCCGCGCTTAACTCTTTGGTTAAAACAAATAACGTCGGTTCGACTCAAAAGCATCATAATTAGGTCTAATAAAACATATCAAAAGGACACGTTTACATCCTTGAAAAGCTTGCAGAAGGGAAAAGGAAGAAAATTAGTTGATAGAAATGAGAGAAGTGCTGGTGGAAGGCATGGGGTCAAGGGAACAAATCATCAGTGAATTAATTGGATATATGATTAGGATAAATGATTGTACGCTAACTTGTAACCACGGTTCAAATGTTGGAAGAACTTCATCGTTCTCGAAGCATATAGTTTACCACCTCGAATATGCACGTGAAAGAGAAATGATTCAAAATCCGAGAATGATTATTTAAAAACAGATGTTTTGCAAAATGGAAAAAATATTTTTAAACAATTATTGGAATTGTTCTATTGTGGGTATTTTATTTTTACGATTTTATGGAATTTCCCTATATTATACATGTTACATAAAGCTGGTTTTAGGAATGTGTCCCTGGGTAGAGGATAGTGAATATTTAAAATGATGGATCCTAGGTATTGTTGCTATGACTCTCATGGTTTTACGAAAGGTGGAGTATGGAGTATATCATGAAAATTGTGAACTTCCTTTCCTTTTCCTGTTGAAAATTTTCACAGAAATTAAATTTACATTTTAAAGATAAATTATTCGTAACTCTATTGTGTATTGACTGGCGTGTAAATATTGTGATACTCTCTATTATATTATAATAGCAATGATCAGAACAACAGTATTTTTTTAGATTATGGTTAAAGAACATGCATTCTAATATTCTTGACTATCCTAACCTGACTAACTAGCCCAACCTAATCGTACAGATACTCTAATAGTCAATTAAAATTGCGGAAACCGGAATATGTAGAGCAATTCTTTCATGATGAATGGTATAGAAATACAATCGAGCTTACTCCTTTTAGGTTATCTTTTATAGAACAAAAAGGCAAGAATTTTGAAAGAAGAAAATTACATGATACTATTTACATATTATTATTACTATTACATATTACTATATTTCCTCTACAATTACCCTTATTTATGTACAGAAATTAGCCATGAAAAACGTTCTAGAGTGATTATTACTCATTCTTTACCTTTTTTTCGCAAAGACGTGCTTCTTTCCTTCAATCCTGCATTAGGTCGAATATATCAGGGAATAAGCGCTTAACTGAGCGAAGGAGCAGCAAAAGATTTATATCTCAGAGGGCAAAGAGAAGAAAAGCTGACTTGCATAATGTCTTGCATACTTAGAGATGGGGCAGGTCCTGCCTTATCAATGCCACCAACCGCAATAGAGATGACGCAATGGCCAGAAAATTCACCTTCGCCCAGTGTATGGAACTACGAGGAGGGTTGCATTCCACCACTGCTTCAGAGGAAGAATTTTGCGTTCGTGGTCGCATGAAAAATCCTTCGTACCATTACGAATGAGGCTTTTAAATTAAAATTTGACCAGTTCAAATTAATTTATTTCTACAAAGTAGTCTTTACCAACAATTCATGAATTCGTGTTTTTTTGCGAGTCAACGTAAAATTTAATTGATCGCTATACAAAAACAATTATATTTATCGGAACCAAACAATTTCCTTTTAGGATAACATTATATTTCAAATGCCGACCTTTTCAGAGATAAAATAATCTTAATATAAAATCTTCGTCGGTGATATATCGGAGGCATCCGTAATCTATTATATGGTCATTTAAGGGGATAATGGGTCAAGTAGTGTAAGGTAATTGAGAATATCATCATGCTTATGAATAGAAACATCTCCTATACATAATACTTTCTCTCAAAACGGGTTTTATACTCTAACTATAACCTTCGTAATAAATAATAGGCTATTCTTAGATTTCACTCTTTGTTGATAATTTACAAATTGCTATAATGGTTTATTTTTGCATGGTACACGAAATTTTATACATATTATAAGGAAATAAGTCTCCTTGATTATTAACTTGCACCGTTGGTAATTCATCGATGATTAGCCTCTAACCTCTCTGTTATATTATTTCCGCATTTCGATTTCTACTGTACGGTTTTTATTAACATCATTTTGAGATTTATCATTCAGTTGGTGCGGGTTTTCAAACCATATCCGCTTTGTGTTTTTCTTTACGGTACAGCTTTCTTATCTACGCTCATTCGAATTATCATTCCTTTCTAATGATTATATACCAATATTGTCTTCTCTCGTTTTGCGGCATCTACAAAGTCTTTTATTTTTTCTTCTCCTATTCTACTAATGTACTGGAGGTGAGTTAATTAAGTCATTAACGATGGATTAGGAGGAAAAGAAAACATAGTTCATATTCAACGTTTTCGCCCTAAATCACAATATGAACTTAAATATTGAAACGGGACCCTTAAATTAGACAACCCTTCTTTCGTATAAATGGATTCCTATTATATATTATTTATATTTTATTATTTATATTTATATTATTTATATTTATATTATTTATATTTATATTATTTATATTTATATTATTTATATTTATTATATATTATTTATATTTTATATATTATATATTATTATAACTATTTTATATAGTTTCATATGTTAGAAAAATGTATCCATAAAAATTACCTTGATATATCGTTAATAATAATTATAGAAGTAAACTACACTAGACTAAGTCGCCATGTATTCCTCACGGGAGAATGGCGAGCGCTGTTCATACTGTTCTATCAGAAATCAATTTTATTCTATACTGAATGACTTCAAAATCAATTATCGCCAACTCCCTTTTTCTATGCAAAAGTCGCAACATTGCGCGTCGTAAGCAATACGCAATCATAAGAATCACATCTGTTTATGACGTTAGACTAAGAAAAGCTAATCTTGTAACGTCCGAAAAATCACCAGTCGAAAAAATTATTTTAATGAGCGAAATTATTTATTGTATAAAGGTACCAATATTATCTGCATTCGACATCAATATTTTCATACAAACTTTGAAAAGATTGGCGGGTCAGTTTTAAATCTACAGCGGGCAACTTTCTACCCCGAAGGCCCTGTGTTGATGAACCATGATTCTAATTATAATGGGTTGTTGAAAAATCTAGCCCGCATTCCAATTATTCCGAGGACCATATTCCAAATTTCTCCCACGCGTAAAAAAAATCGCGATTCGAACAAAAGAGGGCCTCAACGCCTCACTTGCGCCATCTAACAGCGGCGGGAGCTCACTCCTTTTTCCTCTGCTCGGGAACAGTTTCTGAAACGCGGTCCGAAGGAGGCGTTCGTTTGCGAGTGTCAGTGGCGCCGAGGAGTTGCAAGTTCCCCTCGGGCGCCGCCAAAGGAACGCCTCGACAGTGGCGTCGCTGTGAAACGCTCAAGGAGCGCGTCCAATTCGAATCGAGTCTGAGGTGTGCACGGAGAATAAAGGACTCGACGTCAAAATGCTCTCTTCGGTACATACGGGTTACTCACGCGATGCACGAATTACCCCCGAGTTCCTCTTATTTTGGAACGACGTCGAATATTTTGCCGTCGAGTGATTCCTGCGGGTTGTTGACTTCGATTTTTTCAAGATCTGGTTGAAAGGGCCGATTTGGTGCCAGGATTATGTCTCGACTCTACGATCCGCTCGGTTCGAATTGGAAAGTTTTTAAGGAAGAATACGAGAGGCGATGTTTAACTGTTAGCGTTCAGGTCCGTGCGGAAAATTCCGAGAGCGTGATTCACGAAATGTAAGTGAGAAATTCTCGTTCGGAAGCCAGAAGTGCAAGAAGATTTTTGGGTTATAAAGAATATATTGAGACACGAAAGAATTTTTAAATAGAATTCTAAGAGATGAAGAAAATTGAAGTTAGGAATCCAGGAATGTGAATTTTTTCGCCTAAGGTTTCATGTTATTTTTAGCATTTTTACATAATAACATTCAAAGTTGACTTGTTGAGCGACTTGTCGATTCGAAACGAGAGGCCTACGCACCGTCTAAAAGTATGTATATATCTGAGGCTCACCTTAAGAACTGAGCTGCATAGCTAAGGCTGTGATGTTAAGTTTCTCAAACATAAATTGAAGTCAACAAAACAGCAATCGGGAAACTTATTTGGCAGTGTAGAATTATTCGGAACGTAATCTGTTATTCAACTGGAAAAATGACAAATGTTACTACTGCCTTCTTAGAGAAACATTAAGAAATACTATTCTAATAACACTGAACTATGATAACGTTTTGTGTTTGATGACTAGTGATTCGAATTCTTGAAATTTACACGTTATAAGGTAAAATTAAGTTATAAAATGGAAAAAGTTTAAATAATGAACAAAATAGCAATATGCTATGGCGTAAAAAATGCCCACGTAATGGAACAGTTTTCTTAGCCAACTGAATTAAAGTTATTGAGTTGCCTTTCTGGCTATTCATATTGCACCCCAGTAAATGACGTTAATAGTGAAATGATACTCAAATTGGGTTTGCATTTAAATTACTATTTAAATACCTGATTTTAAAATTACATCACAACCTGTTTTGATTAAAGAAGCGAGAAATCATTCTGTGAGATCGATAATAGTCTGGTACCCCTATAACTCTTTTGAAGACTGCGAAAGTCAGAATAATAATCTAATCCTTGTAATCGTAGTGAAGATTATACACTACATCAGGAATTGATGAAGTTGAAAATGTTAACGCAGCTATAACGTTGTTGCAGCTGTAAACTGAAAGGATCAAGAGTGAATATACTACTTTGGCCACAACAAGATGCCTTCCTCAGTGGATACCGTTTGTCACTCACGGTTATTGCAATCAAGGATCCCTCGTTTCCGTGAAGAACGTGAAGCCCATTGTAAGGGCCCCGAATTCGGGAGCATTTTTACTTTGCGTTTGTTTGTAATAAGAAAGTATAAAATTATAATAAATTAAAATAAAATTATAAGAAATTTAACTTTACGAATGTCCATTCGTTATATTTATTGGCATTTCAATCATTACCCTTTGTCTTAAATTACGCGTATATAACATACCATGTGGCTGTTGTTTGGAAAGTACGTCTGACGAAGAAAGACCGGATTAGAAAGAGGGAAAGCAGAGAAAGTTGAGAAGATTTCATCGCAAAAACGAAAAACGTGTGACGGAAAACGAGGATAATGGGATTAAAGCGGGTTAGAGTGAAAGGAAAATGGGAGATAAATGAAGGAGCTTGCAGTGGAGACGTAAGAAGGAGAGGAAAGAAAGAAATTAGCATGAGAGGTGTAGAAATAGAAATATACGTCGGAGAGTCACGTTGAGAAGCAAATGGGGCGAGGGAAGGGACGGGAGAAAAATTTGGTGGTGAGGAATGAAAAATGGAAAACAGTTGAGCATCGGGAGAGGAAGGAATCCGCGGAGAAGTGTAACAAATGAATGTATTACGGGGAGACAAGTATTTGGTTACAGAAATATTCGCCCTCTCCGGTATTTTTTCTTCAAATAAATGAGCATAAATAGTTGCTGTAAGGAAAACTGATGGTAGGTAGAACAATTTAGACTTTTGATGGGCGAAGATAAATGGATGGAAGGATATATATCCAAAGAACTTATTTTGATATCATAGACTTTTTCAACGCATATATTTTACGTCACATTAAGGTTTAATAAGCATTAAAATGAATATCGAAAGTCTGCTACATAATGAAGTCATCATTATTTAGATTGATTCCTTTTTCGCCTAAAGCTACACCAGTGAAATGAACGCTACTGAATATTCCATTCCTAATAGAGCAACATATAATCTGTTATTCCTATTATCATTTTCATTATATAAACTATAGAAACGAGACTTATGAGAATTTGAAGTTACGATATCATTTTGTGTATTCACACAGGTTATTCTTCCTATGAAGATGAATAAAATTGTACCTTTCGTTTACGTTTGACGCAGACTTGATCATTCCTATCATAATAGGATAGTTGAGGTGGTTTGAGTGACGCCGATGATGTCATTCGTCCTGACCTCCCCTCATTGAATGTTACGAAAAGTGTTAGGGTTATTATACTGCTCTACAGGAGGATTTCCTCTACACCATTTGAGTCAGCGGGAGCAGCAAAGGAAAACTACGTTTGTCATATTCATTTTACCTAGTAGCATCATAACGTTCCTGAAGTTAATGTAGCTTAGGAACAATTGAGGAATCAAGCGTTTTTCTGCTTCAAGAAATGCAGAGGAATAACACAAATTGTATTACAGGTTCTCCTAGCAAATGATAGTACATTACAAGCTTAAGAGTGCGTGTTCTCGCATTTAATGAAGGTCATCCGCGAGACAAAAATTTCTAAATAAGCTAAAGAGCACTACATTTTTTTATTTCTCTGTTATCACTTTTTTGCCTCATTTGATGGTTTCTTGGAGTATGAGAAAATATATTTTTCACAATGGTAATGTGCTTCGACAGTTTAGGTCGTTTAGAACGTGGGCTTCCACCGGGAATCGAACCGGGGACCGCTTTCATCAAAGTAGAACCTACTTCACAATTATATTACGAAATATCGAAACTTGCATAACAATCCATTATCGTAATTGCTTAGTTAAACCACTATCTTTTTCTAATTCCGTCGCTCGACCGTCAACTTTCCACGTCCACCCGAAATTAGAAACACGTAACGGAGCAATTGTACCAAGAGTGAAACGGGTGACAAAACGTGAGTAACATTGATTGGAGGAGATATTGGGACGAGTGGAGAGAAACTCTTTGTTGGTTACAGTGTCGGAAGTTGAATGTCTGGCAGTTTCGGGTCCGAAGAGAAGAATGTCTTGCAAAAGGGAATGGGTTAGCGAGTGTCGGAAGTCGGTTTGGAGGAGGAGTTAAAGGACATCCCTCTCAGCGAGATCAACTGTATATAGTATGTATGTTGGTATAACGGACTCCCTCTCAGCCTAAAAACGAGATGAGCTGGAGAATACGCTCTACTCTCCACGTCTAATGGACTATCCGTGTTCTTCCCTCTCACGTTTGACATTTTGGGTTACCCTCGTGACGGAGGAGCACGTCTGGGTTTTCAGGATGGACGATCTGCCTCCTCTTCCACATCACCTCCGCCCCCTTATCCAGCCGCCCCCACATTCCACCCCCCGCCATCAAGGCCCCTCGTAGACTTTCTTCCTGTTACAATTTCAACAAGTCTTCCATTTCCCATTACGAATGGGGACTACAAATAGGGAAACGATACGATCGGTATGAGCGAAGATTTCTGGACAAATCTGCAGAATTAGAGAAGATGCAATCAAATGCCCAAGAGATTCAGTTCTAAGTGGATGATGAAGTGATGATATTAAAATGCAAATTCTATGCCGATTCAGTATACTTCTCTAAGCAGTTTGGCTAATGCGGGGAACATATCTACCGTTGAACCACTTATAAACGTAAGTGAAGTTTCAAAAAAATCAAATTCAGATAATTAAAGTTTTAATTTCATGTTAGAGTGGGTATCTCAAATAATATCCTTTCACGTTTTTATCAAATGATTAAAACTTAATTAAATGCAGATAAATTAAGGGATAACAAGCAGCAAATAATTTACGTAATGAGTCCTATCTGAATTTTCTTGAGATGCTAAGATTCTTTATACCTTATCAGAATTCAAAGTTTTTTCTACCTTTACAGCAGTAACTAATTATATCCTCAAATAGCTGGGAAGCGCTTTCAGGACATTTTCTACCGATAAGAAGTGACGAGTAATACAGAGTATTGAAATAATGATAATCGAGCTTAAGAAGAAAATAATCTTAACAAACACAGTCCTATTTGCAGGGATTTGCAATTAGGAATACTAAACGCCTGAACCTGAAAGCTTCGTTAAAGGTATCCCAAAAAGATATCTTGTCGTTTTCTAAAAGAATTTTCTATTGATGGGGCCTAAAAGTGGTCCTAGCACTTAGGGTCTCTCATTGCTGAAATCGCCTTTGCCTATTAGTTGTCTTAATACAAATTAATATCCCAAGCTTTGACAGTAAGTCGGTCTTTACACGGAACCGATTCATGGGTGCTGGAGAATTTGCTATACGGAGGAAAATGGAGTGTAAATGATATTCAGAAGAATCTCGGAATTAAAAGTGGGGATTCTTAATTGAATTGTATGGGATAAAAAATTTTCAGATCTTATGGTGGAAATTTCTCTCATCCATCAAAATATAAAGATAAAACTAATCGACAAAGATAGTATCTTACGGAATTCTTATGAAAAAATCGGTTTTAAGCAAAATAATTTCCATATCCTTGATCTTATTCATGGTAGCTCCCAATTTAAATACTAATGTAATCTAAGGTGTTCAAAAGATAATCAAAACGTGTTTGTACTCAGAGAAAATTTATTTGCATGAATATTTTAAAATTGAATTGATTGAAACGTAATAAGATTTGCTCAAGTTAACTTTTGACCTATTCAAATTCCATTGGGCCTGGTAATTAATTTCAGAATATTTATCAGTACGAAAAACAGCAGTATCGGATACCATGGTTGAAGTGTGCATTGAGATAGTTTACATTGACTATTCTCGTAATTAGGATTACCACATTCTTACAGTAAGGAATTGGTTCTTTCCAAGTTTCTCTTTGAAAAGGGTAAAACTGGGGCTGGAAACACTGTCTGACTTAATTTTACACGTTTAAAAACAAATTTTTAGACTGTGCAGCAATATAACTTTTTAAAAATTAGCTATTGAATATTTTCATTATTGACACTTCTTGAAAATCATTGGATCTTCCTTTACATTTTACGGATTTTTAACTTCGAACTGGGATCACAGAAAAATTGGCTGAGAAGATAGGTTAAAACCGGGATAGTCCCGGTCAAAAGGATACATATGATAAGCCTGCTTATATCTTGACAGTAGTAGCCACTGTAATATTAGACATACAATAAAATTGTAAAAGACAAGAGTTACGTTTTTTAATCTAATTAAGTGTCAAAAATATTTTTGAACCATCTAAACAAGAGATTTATCCCTGTTTGTACATTTTTCTGGCTGGCTGTATTTTTAGTTTTTCTCCGATGTCAGTGGATACTCCCAAAAGAAATTCATTCATTAGCTAATTAAAAAAAAATGATTTACTTCATATATTGATAAGATAGAAGTGAGAAATTATATGATTCATAAGAAAGCCTATTTGAAAATGAAAATTCGTCCTTCCTTTTCCAAAAATATCCTGCATTCGACTCGACGACTCTTAAATACCCTCATAAAAATGGCATGTAAAGTTCGTTTTCATCACTTGCAGGCTTTTTCATGAACAAAGTTGATGACGGCAACATTCCACAATATCACGGCCCAAGCAGTTGATTCTACCACGCTTCATTCACTTCTTTTACAAAATTAAATTAGGATAAACTGTCCTACAAAATGAGCACAGGTATCAAAAGAAGGAAAATTGAGTGAATACTCTTATTTTGTTCTAGAAATACCACTCTCGAATCGAATTTGCGGAAATTATGTTGAGTTGAAGAAAATTTTTAGTGATAAACGACACGACTCCTTGATGACCATGGCGAATGTTGAAGACAAGCAAATAAGACCATCGGGTATTCAAGTTCATATCAGTGGCAAGAAGGTTATAAAATAATGTAATTGAAAATTAGAAAAGGACAAACTCAAAGAGAAAAAAAGTACTTTCAACCCCAGTTTTCCAAGGCACACACATTCAGCCTATGCAGCCTTGATATAGGATTAGTCCATAGCACAACAAACGTTTCTAAGATGTGATTGCGGTAATTGCCTCCGATTAGCTGCAAGGAGGATTTAAATTCTGTCTGAGATCGTATCCTGCCCTTTAGTCAAATGCAATTTCAACTTCAGTTCTAATAACATTTCAATGAGAATGATTTCATCAACAATGCAGAGAAGATTTTATGCTTTAATAGTGATAAAAATATTGTTTAAAGCGAAACAGGAATTCAGGTCTGCATTTTTTTCCCGTCAATTTTTTTGAAACTGCCAATACTCTCGTCGAATCCAATACAAGACGTCAATATTTCCGTAGGTTTCTCTTTTTATCATCAGTACGTTTAAAAGTTGCTCAAGACTTATTTTTTAGCTACCGAAACTTAGAAATAAACTTCTAACAAGGAGAGACCCTCACTTTTGTCCGGGGATTTTGATGAAACTTTTTGTGGTGGTGCTTAAAGTAGAGTAATGAAATAGTGTAACGGCGTTTCTCTGAATGGGCCTTAGTTTCGCTGCAATAATTAATTGAAAATTGAAAATCTGAGTATAGGCAACCCCGCATTACACGCCCGTACTAGCCGAATCTGCAGGAAATAACACGTTTTTTACTAATATTTTTAACTTAATTTTCATTTTCGTATTTAATTATTTTCCTTGTTACTTACTTGTGGACTAAATAATAATAATAATAAATAGATTTAATCAATAGTCCCATTAAATAACCTTCGCCAGCGCTATTTCTTCACTTACGGTACTTAACGACGGCTATCCTAGGAGCACAAAAAGAACTTGCATTCGAACGATTTCGGATTTCCTATTCAATAGAAAGCGACTGCCTTCTAATGTTTGTAGCAAATACAACGTAATTGCATTGAGGAAATTCCACCAAGAGACTTTAGTAGTATCGATTCAACTTAATGTGGAATAGAACGTTTCATTGCAAATTTCGTCTTACAGTGAACATGGCATACACATAGCCTTCACCAAGATTTGGATTGAATTGGCTATTTTTAAATGTACCTTATACTGTCGCGACCTTAAAGAATCGATTTGAAGGAAGCTTTAATTAACTTTACTGTAGACCAATAGCGTAAAACGTATATTCGTGCACTAGTATTTTTAAAAAATACTTCCATATGGAAAGCAAATAATTCCAATGCCTGCCAAAGATGAGTGAATTCTTTATCTTATCTCTTTCCGGAAGGTTCAATAATTACAAATACCGATTAAAGTTAGTTGGATTAAAAAGACACCTGGCTAGTTAAGTTAAATGTATGCAGGAACAGAGTATGTCAGCTGAAACCGTATTGTGTCTCATCCTTTTATGCAAAGATACCGCTTAATCTGCCCGAGAGCTAAGAGTAATTATATTTTATATTTATAATGATAAAATGGTTTTATTCTTCATTATTATTCAATATACTGTGTTATTAACTAAACGTTTAATGTAATTGTCCTTTACTGTTCCAATTTTTAGAAAGCTAATCGTTTGAAGTGAAAGCCATAATAAGAAGGCGGTTACTAATAATTAAAAAAAGGATCCTCCAACACATTGACATTTTTTAAATCCACTCACTAGTGTCCGAGTAAATCACGATAATATTATCTTCACGGTGAGAATGTGCTATACACGTATGCGTTAGTGAATGGGTTTGTGATCGTGTGTGGTGTTCATGAGAGAAAAACAAACTCTCCAACTACAATTATTACTAAAACAATATCTTATACATCAATCGCCATAAAAGTTAAATATTAAGATAAAAATTGTGTAAATTGATGTAAGAATTTATCTTGTGGAACATTAACAATTTCTAAGAGTTTATTTCTGAGGAAGTACTTGGTTGCATGTGACGAAAACGAATTTAACGGAAGTATATGTAAACCGAAAAGTTCTCAAAATGATCACGATATCCGAATTCGGAAAGTGTTTCGACTTAAAAATTTTATGCATAATTAATAATATATGATGAATTCTCTCTCCGGTGATTGTACTTAAAAATTAATAAATTCAAATCTCAGAAGAAAATTAAAACCCCTGAAATGTTAACAGCATTCCTAACTGGCTGCTTGACCATACCTTAATCGTTCTAACATTAACAAATTCCTCCTGGTTCTTCTCACACACTCTTTACCTTAACCAACACCATACCTTACTCCTGGGCGCGACATACCGTCGCTAATGGTGGTTCTCCGATGAAACAGCCGATGAGGGAGGGAAGGGGGGGATTGGGGGGGAAACCGTAAAAACCCTAAGAAGTGGACCCTCCAGGCCGTTGTGACGTGCTATAGGGTTCACCTCTATGCCTAGAGGGCCCCCTGCCACAACTTCAAGGACAAGCTCCGACCTCATAGACAGAAAGAACGAGCAGGTGAGAAGTGAGTGCTTAGTTACCTCACCCCTGCAGAAGAAGGTGAAAGAAAGGCCCCTGAAATAGATGCCTGCGACTGTAGGCCTACGAGTAGGCTAGGTTTGTAGGGAATGCCTTCCCCACGCCCCCTACAGAGCAGGTGGTTAGTACATCTATGGTGCACTTCTTAAGAAAACTACTGCAAACTGTTGTCAAATTCATTGCAAAATTGGCTGTGATATGGCTGCAATAGTCTATTGTTAACGTTTAGAGTTAAAAAAAATGTTGAATGTAAATTATATGTTAAGTGGACGGTTAAATTCTCATCTTTATATAAAATGCAGAAGATATTTAAATCAAAGATCGAAATTGTCGCTTAGGCTTAAAGCAACAGTAACTGCTGTTGTAAGCACAAATCTTGAGTTAATTAGACTTGTTTGATGAAGTAGAGGAACATTAGTTCATCTGAAGAGAAAAGAAACTGAGTACTTACGTGTAATTCTGGAGTTAATGATGATGGAATTTCCTGTAGGAAAAGAGAATAAATTGTTTAACTGATGGAATTCCCTTAATGTAAACAGTAATTCAATAATCACCCACATTTGTAACATTGTTATACTCTTTTTAAGAAATCACGGAATTCATACAAAAAGTTGATCTTCTTAGAGACACAGTTTATGGGAAAGTCTGCTTTTGTGCGTGATTCTATGAATTACACAATTCCTTCCTTTCTGAAATTATCACATCGGAAAGTTGCCTAAAATCCCAATTAATTCTTAATAAAAACTGCAAATCTTCAAATAGAATGCCAACTGAAGTGTCGGATATTCTCCTTTAGTATAACTATTGTTCGTTTTGTTATTCAATGTTTTATGTGCGACCATTATAAACTTATACTAAAATATCGCTTTCTTGTAAATGAAGAGCAAAAGTAATGTCCGTTTAATAATTGCAACACGATTTCTTGCTTAGCATATGTCTCTGAAAAAAAATCTTGTGAATGAAAATATTAGAGTATCCAGCGGATTAAGTTGGTACCCGTGAACTCCAGAAAGTGCAGCGCTAGGGATAAATTTATTTGTAAAATGCTACGAAAAAAGGCAAAGGTAACGAAGATGATCTCATACGCAGGTTAGGAATCTTTGAAAGAAAGAATACCAGAAGCTAGATTGAGCTTGACAAATTTTGAGACATCGTGTGCTATTTCGGCCGATTCAATTACGAGCAAAAAAATAAGAGAATTAGATGCTAGAGCAAGTCGTGCTTTGGATTCATATTTAAAATTTTTTGCGTTCCCCACAGAACGTTTTTGGGGGCTGCAAATGATAAATGAGCAATGTTAAGTTATAACTAAAGAAATTGTTTATGTACAGACCGGAGGTGAAACTAAGATAATGATAAATGTAATATTTACTGTGTTTGTTTACCTAACTTAGAAAGAACTTGTACTTGAGAAAAGACTCGAAGGTCAGCAAAACAGGCCATTTAGAGGGGCTAATGTCTTAACGGTGAAGGAAAAAAGAGCCAGCTGTCCTTGGAGATGATAACGAAGTCGTTTTCCTAAAATATCAATGTACTTTTCACTGTCCTTTGATTTTCATTGAATACAAACAAAGGTGAAAAGGAAAGTGCCTCCCTCGTTTCAAGAAGTACTGACTGGCAGGTGAAGCAAGAAGCGTACAAGAGAAACGGAAAGTCCTAATGATACCGAAACACTCGTCATGATAAAAAAACATAGTTGCGAATACCCGAAAAATACGAAGTTATCTTTTCTAAGAATGTCTTTCTCAAACATATTTATATATTTAAAAATTGCTGGATTTATCCACTTCATGCATTTACATTTGAGGAGATGGTTGACTCAAAAGATCAAATTGTTTGTATCGTTTGAAACAAGCGTCTCTATCGATGTAAGTGAGAGACCAGGAGAGGATCATCAGTTAGAGCGTTAAAATCTACGCAAGTCCTGTTTTAAATCGTTGAGCTTTATGTAGATCAAAAGAATAACATTAAAATATTGATAAAATTTACCAATAATATATGAAACCAAAGACGAAAAGGTGGTGAATCTTTAAATTGCTTTCGAATTTTGATTAATATAGCAGATGCTCCTAAACACATAAAATTTCATTTCACTGCTGATTATAAAACATTCTGGAGATGATGAAAAAATTAAACGATATTTAAAATAATTGTTGATTAAAATCCCTCCAACAATACAGTTCCTGGTTCTCGAGCAGTTAAGAAAAAAATATTACATTATGTTCCTTTATTCAACCAATCTCTTTAAGCAGCTAATTAATTACTAGGAGTATTCATCGTCTTTCATATGGTAAAGGATTAAATTATTTCAAACATTTAATAATTAATATTTTAACCTTAGAAGTGATGAATAGCCATAAATCTTCTTCTTGTAAATTGGTCGTTAAATTTAATTACAAAAGCAACTCAAAATACTAGCTGATTATTTTAAATATATTTAGAATGGGAATAGCGTCTTGTACAATTTGGTATGGTTTCGCAGTGATATTTTCCTGAGAGCCAAAAAACATTTCCATGTTAACAGTTGCTCTGTGCTAAGAATTTTGCCTAAACGAATTAATACGCGAATTTATATTTTTATTTAATACCATGATAACGGTACCACACGGTTTTTCCGCACAGAAAGGAGTACTTTTCATCTAATATAGTGAAGAGATTAGCAGTTCATATGTTTGTAATGGAAAAAAGTTTAAGAAAAGAATTCATTATTGGTCATGACTAAGCTGCTCAAAGAAAATTTTAAACTCCATATGCAATTCGAAATAATCAATTTCAAATGTGGCTTCAAATCGCACTATAAATACCATTTCTTTTTAACGGAAGAATTTAATAATGTTATATTTCCTGCTGAAAATAAGTTTTCCCAAAAAGCGTTCTTTCATGCAAAACTTTCCCTCTGAAAAATGTTAATATACATTGGCTGTTACACGATAAATAACGGACCAATAATGCATTTCGTGCCAGCCGATATACCATGTTATCCCTTTTAATAAACCAATCAGTTTCAACTGGTTTAGATCCGTTAATTAACAACCGAAAATACAACCACTCAAATTCTACACTTTAGAAATAATAATGATCCATCAGAAGAAGAAATGCAAAAGAGAAAAACTCTTAACTGCTCACCATTTGTGGTTCTCCGGGTATTCTTGTTCCTGCTTACTCCTCATAAGTGCCTTTCCACGATCACATAAAAGAAACTCCCAAGAAATAGAAGTGCCGAAAGGGAAGGATGTCAGAATCTGGAAAAATAGAAACGCTAAATTAATTCATTTGCGAATAGCAATGGGGTAATATTGTGTGGTATTATAATCTAGGGTATTATTGTGTTGTGCATATATAAATGCGAGCAATTGGCAAAGATAATGATTCATTTAGGATTATTGTTAAGATCATATTTAACAGTAACCTGTTCTACATCATAACTATTACAGTAAAATTATTTTTATATTTTATTCAATTTATTAATAAGCACGACATACATAAAGAAATAATGGCTATATTTCAAATTGAGGGTACACTAAACGAAATCTGTATGCACTGAAATCAATGTGAAGTATAATTATTAAATGATTTCCGGCGTTCAAATGCGCTAATTCAGTTCAGTGTAAAAACAGAAAGAACTCAAAAAGAAAAACATGCATCTCTCACTTGCGCGCATGTACCGAGATCGATGGAGATATTCATCAGAGGAACCGCCCGGCAACTAGGAGTTCCAGATTCAAGACCTTCCTTTCCCTTCCATTTCTTACACATCTACGAAAATCTTCTACAATGCATTACTTATCAGAGATAAAAAACGAAAATTCTAAGGAAACTATCCTTTGATCTTTACTTCCGTTTAAATTAAGTATTTAATAAAAAATGTCCCCAAAGGCAATTAAATATAGAATACTGATATAGGCCAGTTTCGAATACTAAATTCCCTCCATTTCTTCCACAACTACGAAAACCGTACACAATGCATTATTCATCAGAGTTAAAGAGAACAAAAAGAAAATTCTAAGACGGTCATCTTTTGATGAAAACTTCCGTTTAAATTACGTATTTAATAAAAAAATTCCAAATTGAAATTAAATATAGAATACTGATAGAGGCCGGTTTCGATCCGTAAATCAAGCCACAGAAATATTGGAACTGGTTTAATCAGCTAAGGAATCCAAAGTCAGCCTGAAATTCAAATGTAGATTTCCGTTACGATGTCGGTCGGAAATATTTTCGACTCATTCTAGTAAAAAAACCCCCGAAAATTGTTTTCCACCTTAATACAGCAAATATTCGAGGAGTAAAAGTGGTATCGGAAAAATTCGAAGGATTACCTTGGGCTTTCGTCAAATAACGTCTCTAGAAGTTGAGAATCGTAAATTCATTTCTTTAATATAATTTGCGAGACGAGATAAAAAATAAACGTACATAGCTAAATCATCGGATGATGAATGATGGTAAGAAAATCATGAAGACGAGTCATCTCGATATCTTCTATCGACGAATAATCGGGATAGTAAATCATCTATAGTCAATCGTGAGAGTCTTACGTAACGAAAAAAAACGTGTACACTAACGATTGTCACAAAAATAACAACTTAAAAACTGTAACATCAATTATTGTCTTTAAACTAAGAATTAATTCAAGCAAGATTCATTTATGTTACTTACCGAAACTGGAGAAATCCCCGAGAAGTCCTGCGGCCATCTTGACGTCGGAAGATGTCTTTCCAACCCTTAATTTAACTATAAATAATTTAAGAGGTTCTAATTTGATAACTTACTATGTAAAACTTAAATTATGCTACACCATTACTAGATATAGAATCTACTAACCTCCAAGAAATTTGAATTCTAACGGTTTTTTCGTAAAAGTTCTTCAGCATGTCAACACCAGGCGAAGTTTCTAGATCAACTAAAGTTTAAACCTAAAAAATCAACGGATCAACGAAACGGTGAGATCTGATTGGTTGTTATTTCTCGCAGTTACTTTTACTGTCACCCCTCCCACTTTTCCCCCTGCCGGAGAAAATTGTAACTTATAAGTAACGATAAATAGTTATTAAATTAGAAATATATTTATTTAAACATATTATAAGTTTAATTTGTAAATTATTGGAATACATTTCGTTCCTCTAAAACCTTGTACTTAAAATCGACGTAAAATAGCTGATAGCTCCGTGTGACGTAATTATGACTTACGTTCAACCTATGGTATGAACAACGGTACGAGAAACATAATGAATTCCAATCATTCAAATTATGAAACTATGCAATGTGATCTAAAAAGAATTAATGCAATGACTACGCAATTAATAAATAAACATATGGTTAGTTGCTGTATTTTAATATCTTCCATCTCATATGAGAAACATATCAGATAATAAAATTTAATTTTTAGCATTCACTTAAAATTTTATATTTAGAACGTAAGGAAAATCAAGCTTTAAAAGTTTTGGAAAATAAATTATATTAGCGTGCATTGATTTCATAATACGAATTTTTTGATGATACCCAGATCTGGCATGATTCCAAGTAAGACTTCTGTTTAGTTACTATGTATTTAACGTAAGTTAAACTAAATACTTCGAATTCACTTTGAAGGTTTTATCAAGAAAATGGTAGATAAAATTTATTACATACGTTTCGTACGTCTAAGTTACACACGTGATATATTTCTGAGTTGCGGGGATTCGTAATATAACAATAATGAGATAAGAACGGGAATGAGGATTTGAATATTTAAGCCTTTACGTCATATAGTGGTCATTAAGATTAATCAATACAATATGTATATCAAAGAGATATGAGTCATTACATCCAAGCTATCACACCGAATATTTCCATGAATTACATTCGAGTTAAACAAATATTGAAATATTTTTTTTTAGAAATTTTAGAACACATCTTTTATTCGAAGTTTAGAAAATTCATTAGCCTTAGTGAACATGTCATTTTCTCCAAGAATAAGTAAAAACTATATACACTCAATACTATAAAGATAAATACATTCCATTTGCGGTATTAATTTAAACCATAGAAACAATTAAACCAGATATATTGAATAATTCAGATGCCACATGTCAAGAGACATAATATTACTTTTCTATGTAGATTATTCATAATCCTTTCTCTTACATCTGTACTTTAGTATTTAGAAAAAGGCCAATTAGACAATAGAATGAGGCTTACAAGGCAAAATGATGGGGGAGATTCTTTGCATTCTTTTCTCAATGAGCTGGAAATCATCCATGTCATCATCTTATGAAATACCTCTACAAATATGCAAAGAAAACAGCCTTTCGACGGTTGGTTACTTATTGTACATTTATTTTTATCAGTTATATTCATCAGTATAATCCATTTAGATGAGAAGGAGAAATACATAATAGAAAATAGGAATGTAGAAAGAACGCAAAGAGAGAAATATAAAATGTACCGACATTACTGTCAAAGGCAAATAATAGTAAATAAAATAACGCTCAAGTATTATAATAACTATCTCACAGAAGTAATACTAATTGTAACATACATTGGCCATAATATTTATAACTATATATTGAATTTTATGAGCTGTAGGAACGAATGAGGTTTACCACGGCAGAAGAAGAATAAGATACTTTGACTTTATATTTCTTATTGAGGTAGGATTTTGGGAGTGCCAAGATAAAGTAGAACAATGAAACCATGAAAAAAATTGTTCATATAATTCGAAGAGGTAATAGATTAAAAATTACTCATATGTCAAAAATTAACTTTATCACTGCCTGATTAAGACAAATATTATTCAATAGTTAGGTATAATAGGGGATACGGGAATAAGGTAATAGTAGGGGATACATTTTTCCTATGAAATTCCATAAGATATTTACATTTGTTATGAAGATAGATTAGCATTGATTTCTATGAAATAAATACCTTTGAGTCAAACCAGTGAGAAACTGAGAATCATGAGGGTGATAATGCAAGCTAACTCATCGTGAAAATTGTATGCTTTATTAAGAATAATTAATGTAATGCTAAATGTAACTTTGTGAAATTCATGACAATATACACGGTGGAATAAAGAATACTTCAGTTATCTTTTAGTACTTAGTAATGTTCTTATTATATCCCCCCAGTTTTGTTCATGGTGGCGACAATATGAAAAGTATTGAGGTATTAGTGATGCTTGATCATTATAATAATATCAACCGAAATTACAGCAAAATTTCGTGAACCTCCCACTCTTAGCATTCTGGCTCGGTGGACGTTTAACTCAGTCTTTAAACAAATTAAGTTACAGAGGTACTCAATGCTATTAATTTAGCATTAAGGTGAAATAAATGTGGAACTAAGAGATTCCCAGAGTGCCACGCATTCTTCGGAACCTTTAAAATTAGCTAAATTAGCTTATAATTATGTAAATAATGAATACCAAGCTGAAGTTAGAAAGAAGAGATCATATGGTTCACAATTTCTATGGACATACTCTGTCTATTGCCTTACATTACCCAACTTAGATTGTATGTGAAATAGACCACAATATCCGTGTATTTCCTTGTTAGAATAATCATTCTTACCTTCCAATCCTATATAATTCCGGCTTGATATGCACGAAGAACCCCGTATCCATTAATCTCACACCGGAAGTTCATCCATTCAGTTGCAATGGCATCTTAACACTACCGAGTGAAAGACTTACGCAGAATTCCCCAGATTTAGTCCAGATCCATGTGAACACCTGCCTTCATAAGAACTCCAATTTAAGTAATAATTATTCAATCGATGACTATGCTCACTGCTACACTTCGACGTGCTTTTCGAAAAATCACCGATCATGGAGCTGAAACACACCTTTATCCAAAATGCACAAACACAACATAATATTTCACATACACTCACAGCACAAACTTAATGTGATTTATTTTTCATCAGATATCACTTTTTTAAGGCTTCTAAGACACATACCGATGGAAATACTTAAGGTTTTAAGTTCCTAGGTGTATGATCAATCTCTTCTTGAGGCAGCAGGTCTTGGCGTGTTTCCGCGCTTTTAAAGAGGATTATGGTCTACAAAATTCTGACAAACGAAACCTGCTCTTCACGTCATGTGGCCTTCGAACTTCTCAGTACTTTGTCTCGCTAAGTGGACTGTGTTCAAAATGGCACCGTTTACATTTTTCTGTGGGTTTCAAATTTGACAAAGGTGAAAAGGAGTTAGTGTAGACTGGATTCAGCTTTACATTCAGTGATATAATTGGAAAAAGTGTGAGTGGAAATAAAAGGATCATGGTGGCTGTAGTGCATCACATATTCCGAGTATGGAGCACATGTAATGGCGTCGGTAACTTGAACATGTCCTTCGCGAATATTAAAATAGTTTGTACGAGAGAAGATAATAAGTCTGAAGAAGGCCTCGTAGAGAAGTGAAGAAGCTTTAAAATCGGATTTCTTCGCAGCTGGACAAATAACATAACCTGTATGGGCTTTGGAAGTGTGCTTTTAAATTTTCATGTATTCGAACGCAATAATCTGAATTAAAATTGAAAGGAACCAGAAGAATACTCAATGGTAAGTTATTTATTGCAATATTATTGGGAAGATTAGTTGGAAGAATATCCAACGACGTGCTTATAGAGACAAGACGAATAGCGTTGGCCGTGCTGATTAGGGAATCCAAAAAGGGACTAATGATTCACTTTATTTGAAAACTTAGAATTAGTTTCATAGTTTTAATAATGAATACGCTGAGAATAACAATACAGTGTTAATGCCCAAAATGATTTCTCTGGATCATCTCGAATTGAAACATCTCGTATACGTTTTCCTGTGCTGCCCCATCATTTCTTTTTTTATTAATTCATCTTCAGTCCTTTTCCTTTCGGACTGTAAATTTATATTTTGGCGGTAGAAGTCGGTAGAAATTTTTTTATCACTAGCTTCAAAATACCAGATGAATCAGTAGTGAAAACGTGTGTAAAAGAGAGAGAAATATCGAGAGATTGCAGTAAAAACGATAAAACGGTAATAATTGATTTCAAATGCTGTATCTTTGCAATCTTTCGTGGAGTGATTAGGATTTAACAATATTTAAATCAATTTTATCGTAACTAATATTTCTATTGTAAAATAATATCGATTAAAATTTCGTAGACATTTTAAATATTTCATTACCTGCTATGAATCCCATAGGAGATGGAAGATATTAAAATACAGCAACTAACCATATGTTTATTTATTAATTGCGTAGTCATTGCATTAATTCTTTTTAGATCACATTGCATAGTTTCATAATTTGAATGATTGGAATTCATTATGTTTCTCGTACCGTTGTTCATACCATAGGTTGAACGTAAGTCATAATTACGTCACACGGAGCTATCAGCTATTTTACGTCGATTTTAAGTACAAGGTTTTAGAGGAACGAAATGTATTCCAATAATTTACAAATTAAACTTATAATATGTTTAAATAAATATATTTCTAATTTAATAACTATTTATCGTTACTTATAAGTTACAATTTTCTCCGGCAGGGGGAAAAGTGGGAGGGGTGACAGTAAAAGTAACTGCGAGAAATAACAACCAATCAGATCTCACCGTTTCGTTGATCCGTTGATTTTTTTAGGTTTAAACTTTAGTTGATCTAGAAACTTCGCCTGGTGTTGACATGCTGAAGAACTTTTACGAAAAAACCGTTAGAATTCAAATTTCTTGGAGGTTAGTAGATTCTATATCTAGTAATGGTGTAGCATAATTTAAGTTTTACATAGTAAGTTATCAAATTAGAACCTCTTAAATTATTTATAGTTAAATTAAGGGTTGGAAAGACATCTTCCGACGTCAAGATGGCCGCAGGACTTCTCGGGGATTTCTCCAGTTTCGGTAAGTAACATAAATGAATCTTGCTTGAATTAATTCTTAGTTTAAAGACAATAATTGATGTTACAGTTTTTAAGTTGTTATTTTTGTGACAATCGTTAGTGTACACGTTTTTTTTCGTTACGTAAGACTCTCACGATTGACTATAGATGATTTACTATCCCGATTATTCGTCGATAGAAGATATCGAGATGACTCGTCTTCATGATTTTCTTACCATCATTCATCATCCGATGATTTAGCTATGTACGTTTATTTTTTATCTCGTCTCGCAAATTATATTAAAGAAATGAATTTACGATTCTCAACTTCTAGAGACGTTATTTGACGAAAGCCCAAGGTAATCCTTCGAATTTTTCCGATACCACTTTTACTCCTCGGATATTCGCTATATTTAGGTTCAGAATAATTTTCGGAGATATTTTTACTAGAGAGGGTCGAAAATATAGTCCACCGCCATCTTAACGTAACGTCCACCGCCATTTCCGTTACATTTGAATTTCAAATTTACTCAACATTCCTTAGCTACTTAAAGCAATTCCAATATTACTCTACTTTGATTAACGATCCGAATCCGGCCTGTATAAGTATTCTGTATTTAATTTCAATTTGGAACATTTTTTTATTAAATACGTACTTTAAACGGAAGTTAACATGAAAAGATGGCTGTTTTAGAATTTCTTTTTTTCATTTTTATCACTGATGAATATAGTATTGTGTTCGCTTTTTGCAGTTGTGAAAGAAATGGAGGAAAATGGATGGTCTTGAACCCGGAGCTATTACATACCGTGGGACTTCCTAGGGATTTCTTCAGTTATGGTAAGTAACATTAATTAATCTTATGTATATTACTTTTAGTCATCCTTCGTTTCGACTTTATAGTTAATTAGTGAGCTGTTGATTATTATTCACGTAACCATTGTTAGGTTAGGGAATATAGTTATTCGTGACGAGTGCTACTCTTATAAGGATCTCCGATTTCTACTACTACATTGCTCATCTTATATGATCATGAATACTTTTATTACTGAGCAATTAATTCCAGTTATGTCTAATTTTATCCAATTATATTTTATCCAATATATTATATACTGACGATATTTTAGTCTTGAAGTCACTAGTCTCAAGTTCTAAGGACAATATCCGAAGAAAGTTTAAATTAATGCTTCTATAGCTTTCCGTGACCGGTTCAAACCTTTATTTATTGGCTGTTTAGATCCAGAATAGATTTAACTTTTATTTTTCTATTTTTAGCTTTTTCTGTCAACCGATATTTCGATGGAATTTTATGTTTGAATTTTGAAGTTTAACTTTGCGATTAGTTTTTAATTAAATCGATGTCATTATTTCTGTTTCTAAAATGTGATTCCAATTCCAGCCGAACCTGTACTTTATGTTTAATTTCAATTGAGAAATCATTTTCATGGAACTTGTTCTTTTAATCGTAGTTAAGGTCGCTATAACTTACACATAATGATTAAGTAGAGTTTCGCAAATTACAATTAAAAATTCAGTTGCGCCATGAAGTGGTAAATATCATTCTAATTTCCAGTAGAACTTATAGCGCAAGTCATATTTCTGCGACATTTAGAGATTATGAGTTGTGTTTTGAACCAAATATGTAACAAATTTTGCAATTTAATTAAAAATTAAAATTCGGAACAACTCTTAGCATATTTCTTTAGTTTTCAATTATTTTTCATTCATAATATTATATATAAGACGAATCTGATTTTTTAACTTTGAAGTTCTCACTTATTTAAATTCACAATAGAGTGAGTTTATTTTCAACGGATGGCTTAGACAGTTACAAGGAAGTCACTAAGAAGATTCTTATATCTGATATTTTGAGGAAATCTATTATGAAGTTTTCTTCGAGATAATGATTTTTGGGTGATGTTCAAGGTGTAATACAATACTTAACGATTCTCTTACCAGAAATCGGGTACTGAATTTCAATAGTTAACTTAATATTTACTGTTTTTCAAACAAATCTTTTATTGATTTACTAACACATCTTTATTATTCATATTTGTTTGGATCGAGTTTCCATACTCATCTCAGTTCAGAAAAAACGATAACTACAGTACGTACTCTAAGTATTCCTCTTTTTCTTTTTGCCTTTCATGCTTGTTAATCAACTTTATAAATTACGAATGAATCTACCGTAAGGATGTCTACCTGGAATTGGATATTTTTTAATTTGGTCTTAACCAAAATCCTGCTTATTTGAATTATCATCATTGGCCAATACTTCATCTAACAAATGTACAATACGGTATCACCTAAAATTAAATTCACTATTCATTAATAAATTAATCTTCTGTTTCTATTCCAGATCCAGATAGTAGCATGCTTTCCTCCTCGGCAATTGTTTTACTTCTAAGTTTCTTCTGCTTGATACGGAAGAAGTTGAGGATTACCGGAGAACCAAAATTGGTGAGTAATTCAAAAGCAATATATAATATTTTATTTACCGATTTATAATCTCTATTCTGTTTTTACATTAAATATATCTAGTATACATTCTGTATAAAATGTATTAATATTAAATTTAGAAAATCTGAGTAGGTTATCAGTGAAAACGAAGGGTTGCATTGGTCTCTTCTGTCCCCCACAACATTCTACTTATATAAATTCGTAGGAGACGAAGCGATTAAAAGGAGAGAACGGTTATCCAGCAAATAGTTTTCTGGCAAAAGAAAATAATCCTAAATTATCTTTCGAATGAAGTTAATTAATATTTTCTAATTTCTGTCAAGAACAAGAAACGTCATTTTTGTTGAGATATTAATCTAAAAGTAATTTAGATAACGTTTAATTTTTGGTCATTAGCTCTCGATTATTTTATAATAAGCAGTGTAATGACAATCAATTTATGATGTCAATATTATAATAAGTAGCGTAATGACAATTTATGAGTTCAGTTTTCTGATGCATCAAGTGAATATCAACTCTCGTTACTGTCGATGATGAATTTCCTTATATATTCCTATTTAAGAAACTCAAATCGTGACATCAAATGTTTTCATGAATAATTAATTCGTTACGATCTTTTTAGATTGTTCCATCAAATTTTTTAGCAGGAGAAATGTTTTGGTGTCCTTAGGATTTTCTTTTGTCTTGTTTATTTTGGACTCCTCGTAAGTCACTTTTCCTCTTATTCACTCCCTATTATCATAAGACACTTTCCTTTTTGCCTTTATTTACAATCAATGAAAATGAGAGGCAATGAAGTGTACACTGATATTTTTATTGACTTTGTTATCATCCAAGGACATTTGGCTCTTCCTTCCTTTCACTGTAAAGACATTAGTCCTCTTAAATAGCCGTGTTTTCAATGACCTTCGAATGTACACTCAAGTTCGACTTCCTCCTAAATTACCGTAAATACTACATGTATTATTATTCTATTTTCTCCTCTAATGTTTCCATAAATATTTATTGTGTTTTAACTTAATATCGCTCATTTGTATCACTTGCAACCATGCTTAAATATACTGCAGGGAGTCTGAAAATTCATATTTAAGAGTGTGAATGTGCCGTGTTTATACTGGATGTTTTAACGAGATTTTTCATTTCAACTAGAGTTCGAATCTTATTGACTAATGTCGGATTCGTATTGTGATATGGTGTGTCCGTTTGCTATTCTTTAAATTCGTAAACAGGAAGTTGATTATTTCGTCTCTAGCTTATTATCGTCAGCTAGTACAAACATTCAGAAATTTATAATCAGAAACTTTTAGATCAAATATTCTTTTGCGATTGTAGTCCTTTTCGTGAGTTAACAAGTTTTGGTGAAGTGGATGGTTCGGAAAACATTTCAATCGTCGACATACTGATGGCCGTCTGGCACCAATTCCTAGAAAGGACAACTAACACCTTCTGGGAACATCCCTCCGAAACTCTTATCAATTAACAGCGGATTCCAATTTATTCTCTTTCAAATAATAGTATTCTTACATTATATGTGCCATGCAAATTTCATTACGACCTAAAATTAGATTGACTTAATCTATATATATTAAAAACGTAACGGTGTCTGTCTGTCGGTCTGTCTGTCGGTCTGTCGGTCCGTCTGTCTACAAAAAGCGTTTTTCTCGCCAATGCCAAGAGCTAGAGCGATGCTGAAACGTGCATTCGATGTAGACTGCTGCACCCTACAATGTGGCAAAATTTTCTTTTACCTGAACGGCCCCAGTTCGAACCCAGAGAAGAAAAACCGTTCCCATAAGAAATAGACGTAAACCACACTTTTATCGGTTGCAGGCTTCATTACTTTTGCAAAATTAAATTAGAAACAATAGTCTTACGAACTCGAGAAAAGCACCAAAAGAAAGAAAAATGAATAAAGATTCTTATTTTGGTCGCCAAATATCGTTATCGGGTCGAAATGGCGAGAATATCTTCTATCTATCTATATATATTAAAAACGTAACGGTGTCTGTCAGTCGGTCTGTCTGTCGGTCTGTCGGTCCGTCTGTCTACAAAAAGCGTTTTTCTCGCCAATGCCAAGAGCTAGAGCGATGCTGAAACGTGCATTCGATGTAGACTGCTGCACCCTACAATGTGGCAAAATTTTCTTTTACCTAAACGGCCCCAGTTCGAACCCAGAGAAGAAAAACCGTTCCCATAAGAAATGGACGTAAACCACACTTTTATCGGTTGCAGGCTACGTTTCTTTTGCAAATTAAAATTAGAAACAATAGGCTTACGACATCGAGATAAGCACCAAAAGAAAGAGAAATGAATAGAGATTCTAATTTCGGTCGTGAAATATCGTTATCGAGTCGAAATGGCGAGAATTCGGTTAAAATAAACGGAAATTTCGTGAAATTTTGAGGCTGTAAACAACCAATCCCCTTGACGACGGATACGATTGTTGAAACGGAGGTAATGCGTTTTTCCATAAGAATACACTATGATTGATATGTCCATATGAAAGTAATCATTAAAAATGAATGATAGTACATGTTCATAGTCCAGATGTCTGGTCCAGACCAAACAACTGCACCCAGAGGGTGCATGCGCGCGGCTAGTACTTTTGTTAAGATTCTATTGTATTCTCACGCTTGTTTGACAGATGGTTAGCAATAATTGTTGATGGTTAACGAAATTCGGAGTACAATGTTTTCTTCGTAGTAATCTAACTTCACTAACTCCTCGCATTTTATGATGTAATACTCTCATTCACTAGATATTTATCGGCCTGAAGAATTAATTCAGAAGAGAATTGGGTAACTCAAAGGATCGCGCACTACAGTAGATTATTTCATGAATTGTGTCCCTGAAGAGAAGTTCTGAAGGCTTTCGTGTAGGTTCTGATTATTACTTACTGATGAGAAAGTAAAAATGTATAACAATGTAACAATTGTCGGTAAATGTCTAAAAGATTTTGGAGGATATGAAGGGAACTCTACCTATTAAAGAATTCGTTCTCTTTTTCCACAGGTAGATCCGTCATCATTAACTTCAGAACTACACGTGAGTACTCAGTTTCTTTTCTGTTCAGATGAACTTACATAGAGGATATTAATACAAGTTTTGTGCCTACAACAGCAGTTATTGTTACATTAAGCCTAAGCGACAGTTGCGATCTTTGATTTAAATATCCTCTGCATTTTATATAAAGATGAGAATTTAACCATCAAGTTAACATTTAATTTACATTCAATAACTTTTTTAACTTTAAAACGTCAACGATGGATTATTGCAGCCATATCACAGTCAAATGCTGCAATGAATTTGACAACAGTTTGCAGTAGTTTTCTTAAGAAGTGCACCATAGATGTACTAACCACCTGCTCTGTAGGGGGCGTGGGGAAGGCATTCCCTACAAACCTAGCCTACTCGTAGGCCTACAGTCGCAGGCATCTGTTTCAGGGGCCTTTCTTTCACCTTCTTCTGCAGGGGTGAGGTAACTAAGCACTCACTTCTCACCTGCTCGTTCTTTCTGTCTATGAGGTCGGAGCTTGTCCTTGAAGTTGTGGCAGGGGGCCCTCTAGGCATAGAGGTGAACCCTATAGCACGTCACAACGGCCTGGAGGGTCCACTTCTTAGGGTTATTAGGGTTTCCCCCCCCAATCCCCCCCTTCCCTCCCTCATCGGCGGAGTCATCGGAGAACCACCGTTAGTGACGGTGTGTCGCGCCCAGGAGTAAGTTTTGGTGTTGGTTAAAGTAAAGAGTGTGTGAGAAGAACCAGGAGGAATTTGTAAATGTTATAACGATTAAGGAAAGGTCAAGCAGCCACTTAGGAATGCTGTTATCATTTCACAGGTTTTAATTTTCTTCTGGGTTTCGCGTTCACGAATCTTTTAAGATACAAACACATGGGAGAATTCAAACTATCAGTAATTTAAGATAATATTTTGAAAGCGGAGCACTTGAGCAAATATGGAGATTGAGAAAATTGCTAGCATTTTGCACGATATCTGAATACACCGCATTTAAAACTTACTCAGATTTTACTAACCAATCTTAAGAAAATTATCAATTTCTGTTAAGAGAAAACAGGAATTCCATTCACATACTTTACGCGCAATTCATTTAGACTTCAGTCTTTTTTTAAAATTAGACTTTATTTCGAAGTACTTATGAGACTTATAAAGTAAGAGTTGCATTTGGAAATTGAATTTTATCTCCGTTGTACGCACTACATGACAGCAAACTAGAAACCCAACTTGCCCAATTAAACGAATGCAGTTCATCTTCACTGTGAATTAATGGAATTACGGTTCTTTGGTACACTAGTTTATTGATTAAGAAAATGACACGTTCTTGAGGATCCGACTCTAATGATTAGCTAACCACCATTCTATTATAGCATTTAATTTTATTCATTACTTTCCTTCACATCGGAACAGTAAAGGACAAATAAGTATTGTTTAATGACTGTAATTAATTATTAAAAATGACGGTAATTATTTAAAATGACGGTGGTTATTAAAAATGACGATGTATACCTTAACATTATTAATAAGGGATATAACTCATCTTAACTGACCGAGAGATTTAACGGCATGTTTACATAGATAGACGAGACGCAATACAGCAATATTTTAGTTTACATAGTCTATATTCCAATAATTGTGGGATATTTCAAGTTTAACATCACAAGATTATAATCGTTTTTTTCCTTTACTTGAGTTATCTAGTTGGGTGAACCTTAATACTACCTAGAAATAAATTAGTCGGTGTTTTTAAATTCTGAATTTTTCCCAAAACTGAAGGAAAACAAGTCACTCATCATGGACAGATAGTTCTATAAGTTTCTGGCTACATTGAAATGTATTTACGGATTAAAACTACACCATAGCCATCAGAGTACTTAATCTAAATTTTTGTTTTTGAAAGATTGCTTCCTTCCAAATTAAGTGTTAGATGGAAGAAGAGACAACATTGTCTCAATCTCAAGTCTTCTAGGGATTTATCTGCATGTATGTGGTCGGAGACGATTATTATTCAGCAAACAACTATGAGGCACCTAGTGATTATTATTAAACATTAGAAGGCAGTCGCTTTCTATTGAATAGGAAATCCGAAATCGTTCGAATGCAAGTTCTTTTTGTGCTCCTAGGATAGCCGTCGTTAAGTACCGTAAATGAAGAAATAGCGCTGGCGAAGGTTATTTAATGGGACTATTGATTAAATCTATTTATTATTATTATTATTTAGTCCACAAGTAAGTAACAAGGAAAATAATTAAATACGAAAATGAAAATTAAGTTAAAAATATTAGTAAAAAACGTGTTATTTCCTGCAGATTCGGCTAGTACGGGCGTGTAATGCGGGGTTGCCTATACTCAGATTTTCAATTTTCAATTAATTATTGCAGCGAAACTAAGGCCCATTCAGAGAAACGCCGTTACACTATTTCATTACTCTACTTTATGCACCACCACAAAAAGTTTCATCAAAATCCCCGGACAAAAGTGAGGGTCTCTCCTTGTAAGATTAGAATTTAGTCTGTAATTTTGAAAAATTATTATCACGCTCGCGATAATTAAACGATAATGATCGATTGCAAGCAAACTTTAATAAACAACACTTTACCAAATAGTGTTTACCAACACTTTAGGACAAACATATTTAAGGGTTGTTCGTGTATTGAAATTCTTAAAAAAATATTTCAATATACCAAGCAACTTATCGGACTAACAGTCAAGGCTTGTTGTCCTTTTCAGGCTTGTTTTCCTTTTCAGTTTTCGTATGGTTCGAAATTAACAAACAAAAATCAAATTATTGCTAATTGGTAATTACCTCAAAGATATGCAGGAAAAACAGTCAAAATCTCTAGATGTTAAATCTGAAGCTAGGTAATTATTGGAAAAGAGATTATATAAACTTAATTCGTATTGCGCCAAATCTTTCTATGTAAAGATGACGGTTAATATCTCTGCCAGTTAAGAAGAATTAAATAGTGTATTTAAAATACTGATGTGGTTTAAATCGCTATTTCCTAGCGAAATCCTACATTCTAAAATAAGCGTTAACTATTTTTGTCATCGGTTGTCATCAATCGGAGTGAAAAATACATTCCCAAATTTATTTCATGCGAAAAAAACCATCTAGAATTCCACAATTACATCATAATTTTGTGCAAATACGTGTAACATTTTTCTTTGAAATATTTAAAATATTCAAGAAGATAATTCGTAAATCTGAGGAAGTTCTTACCGTGAGGTGTATAGCTGTATCACAAAAATACTTCGAAATGTTCTCAATGTCCGATTTCGATCAAATGTCTCAATTCAAAACTTTTATCATGAAATTATAAATATCATAGAATTATCTCCTATAATTGAATTGAAACAAAATCGTAAATGCATAACTAAGAAGAAAGTTAAAGCTGCTGAAAAGATAAGAGTGTTTCTGACTGACGGCTGACTTTTAATAATTATTTGTCACATATTCAGATTCCACCTGGTTCTTCTCAAACGCTCTCTATTTTAACCAACAAGGGTTTAATTTTAGCCAAGGGTAGGCTAGGTTAGTGAGGAATGCCTTCCCCACGCCCCCTACAGAGCAGGTAGTTAGTACATTTATGATGCACTTCATAAGAAAACTACTGCCAACTGTTGGCATATTCATTACAGGATTTAGCTTTGATCTGACGGCAATAATCCACCGTTCATTTTGAGAGTTATAGAAGTTTCAGAAAGTAAAAATCCTTAGTTATTGTGATGGTGAAATTCGCGCCTTTTTAAAAGAGAACAGAGGATATTTAAAGTGCAGAAGTAAAACTTGCCATTTGGCTCATGATAGAAGTTACTGCTATTATAGATGCTAAAATTGCTTCAATATCCTCGCAGATTAAGATGTGGGTGATAAACTTAAGACACTAAATCATCTGAATAGGAAAGAAACTGTGTACTCACGTCTGATACAGGAGTTGATGATGCTGAATTTTCCTGTAAGCAAAGAGAAAGAATTTATTAATAAATATAGTTCCTCCTATAAACTCAAGATTTAATTCCATTTTTATTTGCATTTGGCAAAGTGTGATACTTTTTAACTTTTAACATCAATAAGTAATAAGCTGAAGCTTTATGTATGAACGTTAGACGAAGGTATAATTTACCGAGTTCTATCTCATTGTGCTGTGCTCGTATCACTTCACTCCTAAGAATAGGGCGTGAGGTCAAACCTGATGTTTTTGATTGATATCGCTTATTTCGATATTTTGTGAAGTTGTGGAGGATAAACTATGCGTTCCGTCTGTGAAAATATTGCTAGTACACGATGTCAACACGGTTGCCGTAAGATCACTCCTGTGTGAGTTAGTTGGCACACCTTAATCATGACGAAAGCTGAAGAAGGTTCCTGGACATATGCCATATTCTTTGATTTTAGAATAGGATTCGATAGAGTGCCACATATGAAGTTACCTTAAAAACTAGTTTACAGCAAACGATGATCAAATAATTCAGAGGAATATGTTTTCTCTGACAAGTAAAGTTCAACGCGTAATCTTATATGGCGTTTTTTTCCGACAAAGTAGAAGTCTCATCAGAAGCTCCTTAAAGCAGTGTTATCGGACCGATCTTTTTCCTAATTTGTATTAAGGATACAGTAGACAATCTAAATAGTAACCTGAGGGTTTTCGCTGAAGATACTCTCATATACAGGAAAATTCAAAATGTGGATTTTACATCCATATTAAAGGGCGACAGGCGTTATTTCTAAATGGTGTATAAATTGGCAGCACGGCATGAATATAGAAAAATATGTACCAATGATCTTGACCCTCTCCCTGTTCCAAAACTAAGCCAAACGCCCTACTACATTTGCGGCGCCACATTAGAATTCGTAAGTTAATACAAATATTTAGGTGTTATTTTCAGTAGTAATTTAAAGTTTAAACCGTACGTTCAAGACATAGTGGAGTCAGCTGATAGGATCCGAGGCTACTTAACGCCGCGGCGTGATCAGAAGTAACCAATCGAGTATCAACGAGGTAGCTTGCTATTGTTGCTTGAGCATTGTTGTTCGGAGAAGAATCCACATGAGAAGGGTATGATCCTGGTGCTTGAGCACGTACAACGTAGAGCCACTCGTTTTGTTAAGCGAAACTAAAGGTTTGACAACAATGTATTAGAGATGATCAAAACCCCTGCTAGGAATCTCTTGAGGATAGAGGAAATGAGTGTGTATATATGAAGAATGAGTATAGGCTCAAGCAATTCGATAGATTTTTGAGCAGTGATTTACATGATGAAATATGCGAGGTAGCAAACGGATAGCTATTTTTGTTCCCTTTTTCCTGATTGTACGAAGTATATAAATCAGATAGTTAACAAGGGAGTTCGGTGTTTTCATACCCCCTGTCATACGCCATACAACTGGGGGTTTTAATGTTTGCGGGGTATTAATGTAAATGTAAATAAACTGTGGCACACGATTCTTTGTGTTGCACACTTCATTTCCTTCAAAATTTCACAGATGGCAAACCTAAAATCTCAACTAAATAAGCATCTATAAAAATTCAAATGGAAGAAAGAAGTGTCGGAAATTCACAATTAAGGTTTCTCATTTTTGCTTCGTTATTAAAGTTCTTACATGCGACGATTTTGACTTGAAGCTAGAATATCACTGTATAAAAATTCGATATAACACACCTGTAGCAAACCTTCACATTCTTAAATATTGATAAACGGATTCCTGTAGACTTTTTAAGCGTGTTGCAAATGATAAGTGAAATTAGAATAAAGCATTAAATTAAAACCCAATGAATGACTTACAGAAAGACTTCATGAGAAACTAGTATGGTAATGAATATTATGTTTACCTTGTTTGTGTACATATATTTTAGGGACGAGTACTTGAGCATATACTCGAAGGTCATTGAAAACAAGTCTATTTCAGTTGCTATTATCTTAAGACTGAAAGTAAAGGAGGGTCCTCTGTCCTTGGGATAGTAAGGAGTCGTTTCTCTAAATTACCAATGAACACTTAACTATCGTCTCATTTTCATTGAATGTAAACAATGGAAAAAAGGAAATTACCTCACGTGAAAGAGGAAGTGAATGAGAGGAAAAGTGACTGGCATAAGAAAAAACACAAAAAGCGATCAAAAGACACGAAAGAAAAACCCAAATTACGAAGAAACAGTAGTCAAGTTTAGAAATTCTACTTGCGAATACCCGAAAAATAGTAAGTTATCTTTGATAATGCTTACCGTCTCGTATATATTTGTAAATGTAAAAATTGGTAGATTTATCCATCTCATGTCTTTATTTTCTAAGAGATAATCGAATAAAGAGCAGAATTTTTGTATTGGTGCAGACTTAAGTACACACATTATTTAATAAGAAATAAAAGTCGCGCAAAATTAGGGGACGATCAGTTAGAGAGGCAAATTCATGCAGGTCCTGATTCAAATCGTCGAGCATTATTTTCGATCAAAGCATTAAAATAAAGAAATGTATTAGTTACCATGAAAAACGTTTTAAGATTAATGCTAAGCATTCATTCTAAAACGAATTAATTTGCGATGAAATCGACGAATTTCATTTTAACCGAATTCTATTAAAGCACTAAACGTTGTTTGTTTCCATTAAGGAGAATGTAGTATATATATAAAATGAATTCATGTACAGTCATGAGTAGTTGCTAAAAAATAAGTAGAAAAACGTTTGAAAATTTTTAACGCCATTTGAAGCGCAGAATAATCAATTTTGAATGTTGGTTGAATTTGAATTACTGAAAAAATTCAAATTGATGTTTTCATGGGAGAATTAGGGAAATACATTTCCTGCGGGAAATGCTTCCCTATAAAGCGTTCATTTACGTCAAACGTTTTCTTAGAATCGATTTAATATACATTGACAGCTAGAGAAAGAGAAAGAAACGGACCAATTTCGTGCATACCGAGATTTCATGTTATGCGTTTTAATTTCAGTGACTGTATTGTTCACTTTATGAGCAACCATAAGTACTACAAGTTAATTTTTAAGTTTCAGTAATATTATTAAAAATTTCTAATTGCTCACGTTGTCTAACCTTGGTCCTCCTTATTCCTCTTCAGTGTCCTTCCACGATCACACAGGTGTAACTCCCAATTAATTGAGGTGCCAAGAAAGGTAGGATGTCACAATCTGGAAAAACAGAAACAATAAATTAGAGCTAGAGCCTTATTTACGAACAACATTCAAGAATTATTTCCGAAAAGTAAACCTTTGAAAAGGAGAATAAGAAACATACATATTGAAAATTAGTAAGAATTCGAATTTTATGAATCAGATGCATGTTAAACTTGAGTCGACAATCAAAATGAAGATAAAGGTGATTGAGATGGTTAAATGATCCAGAGACAAAAATGTTCTTTATACTATCTGTTCATAATCTCAACAATAGTTCCAAAATAATATTTACATTGTCAAATCCATAGGAGATAATGAGTTTATTTCGAGTAGAACAGCCATAAAATATAAATAAAATGGCGTTATAGCAACATTCTCAATCACTAAGGGTTAAAGAGAATAAAATGTAATAAATTGGAAATACATAGAAAGAATCTAAATGAAAGATTTAAATAATGAAAATAAACTATAAATGGGATTTCTACAATACATCGTCTATGTTTTGTCACGTTTATTTAATATAAAATTCGAAAATCCGGCCATATACCAATGCCACTGAAACATTTTATATTAATTACCTTTAAGTTACGAAATTTCATTAACTTAGTTCAATACAAAACTATTAGTGTTAAAATAAAACTATTCATAATCTAGTCTACGATTTATGTAAAATAAACTATTGGTAAAAGTAAAAAAACGCTTTATTCAACGCAAAGCACCTTGGGATTTGAAGTTAAGGAAGATTGGAAGAAGGCGTGAAGATTATCAGTAAAAGAGTCATTGATTAAGGAGGGAATTCAAAAGAGACAGTGATGAATGTTTAATAATCGCTAATGTGAAAGTAGTCATGCATTGGGAGTGTACTAACTGTTCAAATTCCAAACATCCGTTAGGAAATCAGTCGACTGTATGTACCGAAAACGACGAGAATTATTACTATTAAATAATATCCGGGATCCAAAACCGTTAATTGTTTCACCATGTAAACGGGATGAACGCAGAATACGGAATATGAATCTATCACTTGCGCTGCGATTACCGAGATCGATATTCATTAGAGGAACCACCCGGCATGTAGTAGTTCCAGGTTCAAGACATTCCTGAGTCAGTCCTTCCCTTCCTTTCTTTCATAACTTAAAGTCTTCTACCATAAACCACTCATCGTTATAAAACAGATAAAAACGAAAATTTTAAGATGGCCGATATTTGGTGTCAAAGTTCGATGAAATTACGTATTGAATAAAAATGAGCTTCCAATCGAAATAAAATATAGAATACAGATTGAGGCTGCATTTGAATCATATATTCAGAAAGTAGAACATCGAAGCTGGTTTAATTAACTATTAAATACAAAATTAATCTGAATTTCATTTTTACATTTCCGTTACGAAAGCAGTAGGCTTCATCTTCTACTCACCCAACTAAGAATATTGCCAAATACCGTTCTTCCCCCAAATACAGCGAATATCTAAAGACAGAAGCGGTATCGGTAGAGAATCTATGCATTATGTGGGGCTTCGTCAGATAACGGCTTCAGAAGATAAGAGTCGTTATTTAATTTCTTAAACATCACGCTAGGCGAGAACTCGCATAAAAATAGACGAACGTAACTAGAAATTATCGGAATATGAAAGATAGTTATATAATCACTTAAAAGATGAATCATCCAGGCGTCAGTTTCATAGCTAATCATAAGTCGTAAACAACGAAGAGATATAGTAACCAACGAATGTCACATAAATAACAACTTAACAGTCAATTACATGGTAGTCTTTAAATTCAGAAGTAACTCATATAACATGAATACTATACACTTACTTTTACTTACCGAAACGGAAGAAATCACAAAGCTGAGCCACGGATGTCTTGACGCCAAAAATAGGACTTGCTGTGGATTTACTTATTAATCAGACAATGATTTTCAAACTATGATTACGCTAAACTTAAAGTACACTTCAAGATTGGTAAAATTCGAGTCTAATGCATTTCAGGAAATACCAATTCTAACGGTTTTTTTCGAATAATTCCTCAATACGTCTTCACAATTCGATGTTTCTAATTTAAATAAAGAGTTGGCCTAAAAAAATCAACGGTCCAACCAAACGGTGAGATCTGATTGGTCGCCGCTGTTACTAATTCCAGCAACCTCCCTCTCCTCCTCCTACCGGAGAAAGTTGTAATTTCTTTTATAATTAATAATTAGGTTGAATATAAATATTTATTAACCTAAACACATATTTTATTAAATTTGAGATTCATTACGTTCTTTCGACTTGAAAAATTACGTTCTTCTAAAATTTTGTAATTTAACAATAGGTGACAGTTCCATGTGACGTAATTATGACGTACAATGAATGGTATACAAAATTCAAAGAAATGTAATTATTCGATTTGTTAATCGACTCCATAGAATATACAAATAATTAATGCAATAACGACGTGTAATTCATCGATAAAAATTATTATGCATTATTTTATTTATTTTATTAGATATTTAATTTTTTTGGTACAAAATAATTAAAATAAATTCGAGAGGTTTTGGAAAAATAAATTATTTTGAAGATCATTTATACGAATATTTGCCGGTTACGGTATGGTTCCTAGGATGAATCTTGTTTAATTACTATGTACTAAATAAAATTATAGCGAATTACTATGAATTTACTTTCAAGGTTTTGCCAAGAAAAGTTTATGAAGGATGACGTTACGTAGCTAATATAACATTTGGGTTTCGGAGATCCTTATCGTAACCAGAATAATGTCCATGCGTGGATTAAGGATATGGGTATTTAAAGATTTATACCATAACCAATAAAATTAAATCAATGATGTAAAAATGTTACATCTAAGCCATTATAATGAAATATTTCTATAAATTATATTCGAGATATGCAACGCCTATTTAATATCGTTTTAGAAAATTTAGGGCATCTCTTATCCGAGGCCTAGAATATTCACGAGTGAATGCAGCAAACGAGTTATTTTCTTTAATAACGTTTAACAGTTTTCACCATTCAATGCTAAAAAATACAAACATTATTTAGTATATTGGTTTTAAGCGATGCAAACGAAAATGAATCCCACACATTCAATAATGCAGACACCTTCTGTGAGGAGACAAAACATAACTTTCATAAGAAGATTATTCAGTTTCCTTCCCCTGTCATCTGAGTCTTCAGAATAGGTCTATTTGAATGAAGAATGAGATTTACATGGCAAAATGAAGATGGAGGTATTTTTAGTTCTTTCCTAGATGAGTCGGAAAACGTTCATGTTGCGACCTTATAAATGTGTCTACAAAAATAAACTGGAGGCCGTCTTCCGTTGTTTGGTAAATGTACATGTTACAAATTATTAATATTGGGCAAATTGCCCATTTAGAATACAACTTTAAGAATACATGTAAGAGATGTAAGAGCATTTGTAAGTAATAATAAATAGAAGAAGACTTAATTATAACAGCAACAATATGTCACAGTAACATGTACTAAATGTAACATACATATGCCTTAATATTATTAGCTATATAGAACTTTGTATGAGCTTTTGGTAGGAATAAGGTCTACCAAGGCAGATGAGGAATGAGGTACTTAGCGTTTGCTTTCCTCACTGAGTCGGAATGTTAAGTGTCAACATTAAGTAGAACAATTTTACTATGAATAACGCTATTCACATCATTCTAAGAGATAATGGATTCAAAATAACTCATATCTCAGATGATTTCCTTTTATAAAAGCCTGCTCAAGAAAAGTAATACTCAATATTAAATGGGAGATACATTTAGATTTTCAAAAAGACAGTTACAGATATGTTATGACCAATGAATAGTATTTCTTTCTAATCATATACTCCAGTTTTGTTCATGGCAGTGATAATATGATATGTCCTTAGGCATGTCTGATTATTTCTCATTATAAAAATCTCATCCCTTTTTCAATGGATATTAAGAAAACTTTTATGCTACAGTACTCTTTGATGGACACTTTCCACTCATATTATTCCGGCTCAGTATGGAAAGCAACAGAAAGCTACCTCATCTCTCATGTCTCCTGTTAAGCCTCATTTCGTCTTCGAAGGATTGCGTAGCTTAAGATGGAGATTATACTCAGCTTTTAAACAAACGAATTTAAAGAAGGACTTCATTGCTATTCATTAAGAAATAAAGTGAAAGAAATGAGAAATCAAATGGTCAAAAATTACCATTCATTTATCTACGCCTTTAAAATTGGCTTACAAATATATAAATGACGGATTCCAAGCTTAGGTTGAGATTTAGAATAAATCATCCAGTTTACAATTAAATTTATATTGATATACGCTGCCCATTACCTTATATACCCTACTCATATAAGGGAAACTAACACAAGGGAAACTAATCGCGATACTCCTTCTTAGAGTAATCATACTTACTTCCCAGCCCACATAAAGCAGACTTAATCAGCGCAAATACACAAGAAACCACGTATCCATCAATTTTCAACCGAAAATCTATCCATTTTGATTGCGATGGTACCTTAACACTTTTGAAATACAGACTTAGAATTTTGGCAGAAATAGTGCAGTTTCGTGTCAAAACTTGCCTTTATAAGAACTCCAAATGCAGAAATAAGTATTCAGCGGAAGACTGCTCTCACTGCTACACTTTGACGCACTCTTCAAAAAATCACCGATAGTTAAACTAAGATTCTAACTCACAAGCACACCTTTATGATGATATTCCACATATAATCATAGAAAATGCTGAACATAAAGCGATTAATTTTCACGAGATAACACAGTTCCAAGACTTGTACAACAACTTACCGATGAGAAATGAATAAAATTTTAATTACACAAAAACATGGACACACCTCTTGAGAATACCACGAGGTCTTAACCTGCTGGCGCGTTTTTGAACAGCATTATGGTATAGAAAATTGTGACGAACGAAACTTGCTCCTCATGACATGTGACCTTCGTACATCAGTTCTTTGTCTTGCTAAATGGACTGTGTTCAACATGGTGACATACCTTTTTCCTAGAAATTTCAAAGGTAACGAAGAATGAAATGGAGTTTGTACAGTGTAAATTCAGCCTTACATCAGTGATTCCCTCGGAAAAAGTTATGGTGGGAATCGAAGGATTATGTTGTCTGTAGTGCATAATTTGTTCCTAGAATCTATCACATATAATGGCGACTGTAACACGACATTGCTTTTCGCCATCTTTGAAAGTTTTTGTACGGGAGAAGCTAATATGTCTAAGGAGGCCTCATATAGAAGTTGGAGGAGCTTTAAAAGGGAATTTCATCGCAGATGGACAATTAACGTCAGTTCTTCGAGCATATGAAGGTGAGTTAGAATTTACTCGTGTATCCAGACGCAATATTCCGAATATAATGAGAAATAACTAGGAGCTTTTCGAATGGCTAAAAATTTATATCAATAATTCTGGGAAATTCGTGAGAGATTATGTATGACGTGTTACTAGGAACATGAAGAATGGCGTCGAACATCATATTTTGGGAATTCAACTGGCAAATCATTCTCTTTATTTGCAAACTTAGACATAAGTTAGAAAAACATTAATAATGAATACGCAGAGCAATGCAAGACCAAAGTATGTTACAAATAAAAAGATTTCTCTGGATCCTCTCGAAATATAATATTTTACACCCATTTTCCTCTGCCACCGCTACATTTCTTTAATTAACTCATTTATCTTCAGGGCTTCTTTCCCATTTGGGCTATCAATTTCATAATGTATATGTAAAAAGGAGAACGATCGAAAAATTACGATATCAACGTGAGAAAGTTATGTCTCAAATACCGTTTCTTTGTAATCTTCCGTGAAATGATTATGATTAGACAATGTTTAAATCATTCTTTACCATAATACTTTTAGGAAGGAAAGGGAATAAGGAAAGTTATAAGGAAAGGAATATATATAAATTTAATAATGAAATTTTTACATGTGAATTAAACGTCGGTGTTGCATTAATTATTTGTATGTTCTTTGTTTCACAAATCGAATAATTACATTTCTATGAATTTCGCATACCATTCATAGAAGGTACGTCATAATGACGTCACACGGAACTGTCACCTATTCTATGTCAAGTTAAAGTACCAAATTTTAGAAGAACTTAATTTTTCAAGTCGAAAGAATTTAATACATTTCAAATGTAATTAAAATTATGTTTATATTAATAAAAATTTATTTTCATGCTAATTATTAATTATGAAAGAAATTACAACATTCTCCGGTAGAGGGAAATGAGGGGGGTTGCCAGAAAAAGTAACGGCGGCGACCAATCAGATCTCACCGTTTCGTCGAACCGTTGATTTTTTAGGCCAAATCTTTATTTAAATTAGAAACATCGAATTGTGAAGACGTATTGAGGAATTCTTCGAAAAAACCGTTAAAATTCAAATTTTTGGGTGTTGAGCAAATTCGAAACTGATTAATTTTGAAGCATAATTGAATTTTATCGTAATGAATTTGAACTTTTGAATCTTTTACATGATTTATAATTAAATTAAGGAATAGTAAGATATTCCCCGACGTCAGGATTATCGTAGAATTCTTGGAGGATTCTCTAGTATTGGTAAGTAACATCAGGTAATCGTATTTAATCTAATTGTATTAATTCAGCCTTTCAACGCAATTGTGAATATGATGAAGTATTGTTTCTTATATGTAAATATAGTCAGGGCGTACTCTTAGTATATACGTACATTTATTCGTGACGTATGATATTTTTCTGCTCATCTGCGAATCGGACCTTTGGATCGCCAGCGATTTAAGTGATTATCAGTTATACTATTATTGAGCAATGACCTCCAGTCACATACGTCCATTTTAGTAAATTTCTGGTTTACGAAGATATTTCAGATATAAAGAGTCTGAAGTTCTATGATTCTATCTAACGGAAATCATAAATAATGCTTCGGAACTTTTCTGCGATCGGTTTTATTTAAATATAGGCTGTTTAGACCCATAGTGAAGTTTCCGTTATATTTTTCTACTAACAGCTCTTTCTGCTTACCAGTATATTAACAGAAATTTTCGTTTGAATATATAACTTTAACTTTGCGATTAATTTTTGGATTGAATGAATTTCATTATTTCTTTGTATGAAAATTGATTCGAATACCAACTGAATTTGTTATTTAAAAATAACAATTTTAAATTGGGAACTAACCTTCAATGAATACGTCGTTTTATTTGTAGTTAAACATAAACCGGTCTTATATATCAGAAAATATTCTTCAAATCACAATAGAATGATGAAGATGCGCCGTAAGGTAGAAAAATAAATCTATGTACTTTCCCATGGAACGTATTCCGCTAGTAATAAGTCAGCAACATTCTTGAGATTATAAGTTGATATTTTAACCGAATGTGTAATGGACTTAGCATTTGATTTTTAAATGAAATTCAGATCAGCTTTTTTCAATTCAATCTCTTTTTAATAATCGATTCACACATAAGGTGCATCTGCTTTTTGAAAACTCAAGTGCGTGTGTTATTTCTAATCCATTAGAAATGGATTGATTGGTTCAAGTTGAACTTTTCCGATGATGATTTAAGGGTAATAATCTTGTGGTAAGTCAGTAATTATAAATACTCTTAACGGGATTCTCACATTGAATTTCAAATTTTAAATAATTATTCATAATTTTTCTATCTAATTTCTTTCTCGACTTACTAATAGGTCCTCATTTATTCTGATATTTTTTGGATGGAGTTACTGTACTCATTTCAGTCCAAAATTTCCGGTACAGGAATTAGCAGTTATTTCTTTATGTCTTTTGTGTTTATTAATCAATCTAATAAAATATGATAAAAGTTTACTGTAATATGAATGATTTGGAATAGATTATTTTCATAATGGTTCATGAAATGGTCATAACCAATATCTTTATTTAAATTATCATCATTGGCAAGTGCTTGTACATATATATGTACAATAAAATATTACCCCAGATTATATTCTGTATTTACTAATGAATTACTTTGGTGTTTTTTTATTTCCAGCCTAAGACTTCCCTTCTCGGAATTTTTTTCCTGTGAGCTTCTCAAGTGTGATCGTTGGAGGGCACCAAAGAAGTCAAAGATGATCGGGGAGCAACAAGTGGTGAGTTGCTAAAAACAATTCATAATAATTAACTTAGCAATTAATAATCTCTATACTGTTTGCTTTATATTAAATTCAGAAAATCTGAGTACGGTGGATGAAGGCTGACCTTAAATCGGATAAAACGAACCGTTAGATTGCTTTCTTGTGTCTTCTATAAGTATTAACGTATACGCAGATTGAGAAAAGATTTAGACGTGAGAATGGTCAAACTAAAATGGTTTATTGCGAGGCAAATATTTCAAAAATATTTACTTACTAAAATTAATTGTTTTTCACTGATTTGACCTGATATAGAACAATAAAAGACTTTAATTTCGGGATTTAAATCAACAAGTAATTTGAATTCATCATTTCCAGATTAATTTTTCATCAGCAGTGTAATGACTATTATTTTAAGTTCAGTTTTCAAATTCATTTAGCTTATGCCATCTTAAGATCCTCTTCATTATGAAATGTAATCAATACCCCTGCTTGAAACACTCAAATCACCTTATTAACTTACCAGCTGAATACAAAAGTCGGTTACCGCGATCTTTTTAGATTGGTACACTCGATTGCAGGTAAAACAACTTCCAAACACTTGTTTGCAATTATTTAGAAAACCGTTATTGTACCCACTAATTCTGCATACTGTGCACTTACACCCTAAAAGTCTTAAACTTTCGGGACATCTAATTTAGCGAAAATGATTTTTAAAAATCGAAACATTCAATGTATTTAGTCTTACATTTCATAAATAACGGTATATTTGATCAATATTTTGTTTTCTTTTTTACTTTTGATCTGAACTAGTACTCGAATATATGAATCGAGATCTGCATTAATATCCGGCCCTTGTTATTATTTGTGGTTAGAATTATACGAAAAACGAAAGTCTCCATCAATGCAAAGAATGTTTTCTTTTGAGTCAATTATATCCTTGACAATATATTCATGAGATGGTTTGCATATCAAGTAATTTTTAAATGCAGAAATATAATTTCATGCCAGTCAATTTTCTCTTTATTCACTTCCTCCTAGCCACATGGCACTTCCCTTTTCGCCTTTGTTTACATTCAATGAAAATGAGACGATAGCTAAGTGTGCATTGGTAATTTAGGAAAGAGACACCGTTACTATCCCAAGGACAGATGACTTTCCTTTGCTATCGCTCTCAAGGTAATAGCAACTGAAATACTTTTTTTCACTGACCTTTGAGTATATGCTCAAGTTCAAGTTCCCTCTAAAGTATGTACATAAACAAGGTAAACATACTATTTATAAATATACTAGTTTATCCTCAAGTCTGCCAATAAATCATTTATTTGGTTTTGACCTAATGTCGCTCACTCATCAATAACGTTGCACCTAAAGATGTTGCTGTGAGTCTGCAGATCAATATTTACTGACTATTCATTCTAAAGCATTCGTTAGGTTTAAACACAATTACGCATTACACATTGCAACGCGCAAAATGTGGCTAGGAGGCTCCTTACAGGTAAATATGCAGGGTGTATCCCGAAATTCTTCCCATCATATTTCACTTCTAATGGAATTCGAATAGAATTACTCCATCAGTTCTATCCGTTTGTTACCCGTAAATTTCCTAGCAGGAAATGCAAACGATGGAAATGGAATATTTACTTTGCACATTAAGTTGTGCGACTAACCTAAGGCTATACAAGAAGTGAAAAATTGTGACTTGGCTGGGACTCGAACCCAGGTCTCCCACTCTCCCACTATCCGGTAGTTCAATGGATAGAATACCTGCCCGGGAAGTGGGAGACCTGGGTTCGACTCCCAGCCAAGTCACAATTTTTCACTTCTTGTATAGCCTTCCTAGCAGGAGTTTGCTTTTTCATAGTTCCTTCCTTCTCATCGTTTCCGCTAAATATATTTTTAACTATAAAATGACAAAAGTTTTGGTTTGCAGATATTTTCGTTATAGCACTAATTTTTAGCAGTAGACGAGTTTGTGGGTTCTGATATTTAATATGCCAAATAAATTTCATTTGTTTTTAAAATAAAATTTCATGACCTAAAATTAGACTGATATCTTACTTCTGTTAAGGCTCCATACCTTTCTTACACATCACAAGAGCCAAAAAAGATCATCATAATACTTAACTCATATGGTATACTGCTTTCATTCACGTCATATCCTATTCTAGAGAAATGTGTTTAGCAGGATTTTAAAACTTGTGACGGGAGAAATGTGTTTAGTTTTATATATCCAATATGCATGGAGCACAGCAATTCGTACTGTAACTATTTAAGAAACATTCTTTTGATTCTCTACATCAAGAATATTAAAATTCCAATCTTCTTTTTCGATACAATAATATTCTAAATTCGAGTTAGAATAATTGCATGTAAAACATTGAATAACGAAATAAAAAAGGGCAACCTTAAACGTGCATTTCCAACACTTAAATTTGTACTCCATTCGAATCTTTATATATGCTTATTTGGTGTCAGTTGATATTTAGATCGTTTTGCAAATTTGAAATTCACGCAGAGAGAATGTGTGCAACTTAAAGGACCGTGTACCACAGTTTATTTAAGTGAATACTCAGCGGGCCACCGTATGGTTTATGACAAAGGTGTGGAAACATCGAACCCCCTAGTTAACTATAGGATCAAACGATCGCGCACCACAGTTAAGTTTTTCTTGATCTGCGTCCCCGAGAAAATGCTCAAAAATCTTAAATTCAGTTTAAATATAGTAAGTCGTTTAAATTCAGTTTATTCGTTATTGATTCTAAAAGTTCAGTATCGTATCTCAATTTACTGTATCTCAACATCTGTAAATAAAAGTGCAATTTAATCTTGAGTTTTTAGGAGGAACTCTATCTATTAATAAATTCTTTCTCTTTGCTTACAGGAGAATTCAGCATCATCAACTCCTGAATCAGACGTGAGTACACAGTTTCTTTTCTATTTAGATGATTTAGAGTCTAAAGTTTATCACACACATCTTAATTTATGAGGATATTCAAGCAAATATAGCGTCTACAATAGCAGTTACTCTTTCTTAGGGCTTTATAGTGTGTCCCCCCCGATCCCCCCTTCCTTCCCTCATCAGACATCGGAGAACTTCAGTTAGCGACGGTGTGTCGCGCCCAGGAGCTAGTTTTGGTGTCGGTTAAAATAGAGAGCGTGTGAGAAGAACCAGGAGGAATTTGAATATGTGACAAATATTTATTAAAAGTCAGCCGTCAGTCAGAAATACTCTTATCTTTTCAGCAGTTTTAACTTTCTTCTTAGTTATGCATTTACGATTTTCTTTCAATTCAATTACAGGAGATAATTCTATAATATTTATAATTTCATGATAAAAGTTTGAAATTGAGACGTTTGATCGAAATCGGACACTGAGAACTTTTCGAAATATTTTTGTGATACAGATACTAATAATATTTAGATAATAATATTTTAAATATTACAAAGAAAAATGTTACACCTATTCGCACAAAATTATGATGTTATTGTGGAATTCTAGATGGTTTTTTTCGCAAGAAATAAATTTGGGAATGTACTTTTCACTCCGATTCAGACGACAATTAACTAGAACCAATATTTTCCATGTGTACGTATACGGTACATCCTCACCTTGAAGGTTAAGGAGTCAGGCCTATTCGGACACTAGTTAAGTGATGAGAAAATAATTACGTAGTGGAGGATAATTTCTCTAATCATCAGTGACTATCTTTCTTTTGTGCAATTAATTTTATTCATTTCTTTCCTTCGTAATGGAACGGTAAATCACAAAAAAGTCTTCAAGAATTGTTAAACATTTCAGATGTGATCGCAGAGATTATGTATTCAACAAATCAAAGAGGGTGTATAAACAAATGAAGATTTTGATGTATCTACAGAGTGGAACAAATATTTTTATAAACATTTAGAAATCAAAAAAATAAATATATAAATCGGTACCTATGCTAGGAATAAGAATAAATGCCTTTTAAATATTATAATAGAAATATTTCCTTTTTTTAATGGTACGGAAGTATTTTTCATGAGGAAAAAAATGTGCACGTACAGAAATTACTTGGGTACTGGTCGAAGCAACCGGAAGAAGGGTCTACTACGAAACGAAAGATCAACCGTAAGAGATTTCTTAGTGATGTTACTGACATTAGATTTATAAATTAATATTTATATGAACACGGAGGTGATTATAAATATTTAGACAACTCCTCTAAGAATACCTTAGTTAGTGATCCGCATTTTTCTTTACATAACCTCTTTGTTATTATCAATTTACATTATATTATTATGCGGAAAAACTCGACCATCAAACCAATACATTATTAAGTACAACTTTTGGACTAGTGTTATGCCATTTCAAACTTTTATAGTGAACAGAATCTGTGGTTTAATATGTACGAGTTTGTATTCTAACATATGTATCACCACCGAGGGCTGAAATCATACAATTAATCACCTTTAAATGTGATACTGAAGTACTATATTTCCTCATACATGAGATTCGAATAATCTCAAATCTAAATTTGCGTAGATTTATTTGAGCAACTGCTACTATAGTTTCCACCTTCCACGAAACTGTTTATGTATATAATTCCATTGACGAAAAATTAGATGGAAGAAGAGACTTTTCAGTCTCAATCTCGCCTTCATAAAGACCTTACAGCCTAGGCAGAGCATTGTAATATGGACGTTGACATCAATAGTTTTTGCATTGTTTCGTTTTCACGCTTTATTTTGTCTCATTTTCTCGCATTTATTATTAACACATTTATTTTAATTGGCTACAAGTTATAAATTCCGATCCCAAAATTAAAAAAAATCGCTTTATACATGGAGAAATAATCTGCATTGCAGTCGAATATTGGCACAGTTCCGTCTCAATATCTAAATAACCACTTTGTTTAATTTTACTCGCACACGTTTAAGCATTTGAAACTATGAGAGCCAGTTAGCACTCCTTTACGATGACATCATGCAAGCTGCCGACGAAGGCTTTAAGACAGATGCTACATTCCAGGACATTAGGAAAGCATTTCATATAATGCCACAAGTGAAGTTACTTCAGTCTTCTACGATATAATCGACAATAAAGTTATTCAGTGGATTAATTCGTACCTGACGTGCGGAATCCAAACTTTTTCTATGACCGTATTAACAAAGGAAAAGCAATTATCTTTACTATCCTTTGATTGATATTCGGAAGTAGCACTGTTCACTACTGTTTAAAGCAACATAAAGCTTATTGATGGCAACGTAAATACTTATGGAATTGTTATTTGGTTTGAGAACGAGGAGTATGATTTATGGTTGTGATAACGGAAGACACTTATAATTAAATCCTGTATGTACTAATCTACTAATAATAAGTATTAAGTTAGAATCAATAAATTAATGGTAAGGATGAAAGAGAGCTATATTTATTTATGTTATAGATATCCGATTTGTTTATTCTATTCGGAAAAATAGAGCAATAACAGCTATTTTTCTTGTAATAATCTTTAGCCTCGAAAATCGCTTTCACTGAGTATCAGACTGATATCTAATTCTCATTAAAAATTGGTGGCTCACCGTATAGTATCTAAATGGTAGTAATACATATGGGAGTAAAATCACGATATACCGTATATCTTTAAGTGAAATGAAACATAAAACTTACTCCAATTATTACAACAATTTTTAATTAATTCGTGCATCCGTAGTTGAATCGTTTCCCACTACAGTCTTCGGATTAAAAATTATATTACTTTAGATAAGAAAATTATGAATGTTAGAGATTAAAAATTGTCTTCAGATTTCCTAGTGAAATAAAGTAATCTTATAATTCAGTTATATTAGTCAAAGTATATCCATTTGGTGAATTGTTATCGGCCTTGTTTGCCTATCGTCATATATGGATCAAGAAAAAGATCTTGGATTGAGCCTCTGAAGCATCAGACTTTTTTTAATCCCGGTTATTCATTTCAGCATAGTTTTAAGCTTTTAGGTTAGAATTTTCTAATAAGCAATAACTACAACAGACTTTCTACAAATTTTAGTATAAACATTCATTAGATTTTGTGGCTAATGACATCTGATAAATATAATAGATAAGGAATTTATCAATCTTTTATAGATTTACAATTCAAAAACTTAGAAGGATCAAATTTATATAATAATAGATATACACTTTTGAAAGTTGAAAAAGGTCCATCATCAATGTCGATGGAGTTCTCTAGATCTAGAAAATTTAATATAATTTTTCACTACATACTATTTTCACTAGGAATTTCAAATAAGGACTCGACTCCGTAGGGAGCTCTTCCTAGATAGAGGGCAGAAATCATAACATTCCATCGGAGTATCATTCATATCATCGAAATCAAAATGGGATTTAGGAATTATCAGTAACTGCGGAATAGACGGATTTGATCCCGTAATTCAGTGTTGCGGATGACTATGAGACCTTATCCCCGGAACCTGCTTGGCGGGTGGCCCAGTTGTTTATTCGTAAAATTTTCTTTTCTCATATTAATATTTCGGCTAAAAAGAAAACATTTGTCAAGTCATTCCAATTTAACACCTTCAAAAATTATATTGTGCTTCTGTACTCAATCTTCAGTGAAAATTTTACTATCCAGGCAACCCAACTTAAGTAACATTTGTGAGAGTAAGTAAAAGGAGAAAAGGTATCATTCGAACATTTGTAGACATCAGATAACTGTCTCTACTAACTCGCTCAATCCGCGCAAAAGTCGAGGGAAAAGCGTAACTAAGCTTTCTCATACATTACATACTCGCGTATTTTTAAAATACACGGTGGTATGAAATTACTAATGATGCTGTCGCAGATTGACGATGAAAGAAAGCAAAGGAAAAACTTAAGAAGAAGAAAACTAGACTGTACTAATGCAATTTTAATATACGAACTTTACGTTCGAAAAAATTGATTGACGAAATCTAAAATTACAAAATGAATCAGGCAAACATGAATCGAACCAAAGACCTCTTCTGAAACTAAACGTGAAACCAAGTCGATGCGTGTTTTTAGCCAAAATCTCAATATACAGATGCACGTTAAAGCTTCTCAGAGATTTAGAAATAGGGTTTTTATATTCTGATGGTTAAAAACCTGGACTTATTTAATTTTGAGAAGGAAGAAATCGGGACGAAACCGAGAAATTGCCTTAAGACAATCCTTAATCTCAGTAAAATTTTAAATGATTTTAAGAAACTCAAAACTCGCAGCGTCACTACATACTGAAAATTTTCGCTCAAATTATTTCTATCAATTAAATCATCGTAAATTATGTTATATTCTTTCTCTGAAAATTTCCATCTAAACGGGGAAGCAATAGAAGCGACCGGGGCTATTCCGGGATATTCCCACTCAAAACGGTACGTAAGATAACCCTTCTCATAAAACAGAGTCCAACGACAAAAATCCTTGACAGAGTCAGACAAAAGAAGTAAAAACTCTTGTTGATTCCTGAATAACTTGTTTTCCGATCTGCAAATCGTTGGTTTCGGAAAAGAAATATTAAGAATCCTAGCGTTTTAAATTATTATGAGAATTTCCTTATTCTTTGTTATTCAGTTTCGAACTGATTTTCAATTGAGTAAACCATACACTAGTAGTAATTTATCGATAATCCAGATATGAGGTTACCCTCCACATAAGTCCTTCCACTGTTAATGATTTAGTGTACTTTCATATTTACTGGTTGAGAAAAAATTTCAATAAGTTCGATAATATGAAAAAATGCACAAAAATATGTATCTCCAAAATCATTAAGTTTACGTAGATTAGGCTTCCTACCGCGTATTATTTCTGACAGGATATCATAAAAGATTTGGATTTGATGAAATATTCAGGATTCACGATACGTAAATATATGAACGAAGGCGTATCTATTTTCGATACATGAGGTTTGTTTGAAAAAGTTTTCGGTTTTGTACTGCTGAAGAGTCAGCGAAAAAACGTTTTTAGGATCACATGGCGATATTTCTCTACAGCTGGGATTTTGGGGGTCTCTTTCTGCATTCTCAACGTCACCGAGCTTTTCTTTCTTAACCATCTTACAGTAAAAAAGTAACTTGTGTTTTTGTTTATGCTTCTACAATTCAATTATCAACTTAAACTTTCTGTCTGGCTGTTATTGTAACGTGCGTGCTGGTATTATATACTTTGCATATATTTTTAAATCACATACTGAGAAACTTACAAACCAAATTATAATAACCTCTTAAGTGTGACCTAAGAAACCCCGAAAATTTGACCGGCTGAGTATCACTTACATGAGAAGTATGAATAATTCGCAAGAACACACATGCTTCGAGAGCATGAGATAAGCGAGCTTTTACTATTTCCTGGTTTCCTTTAACAGTGTAAAATTTACACTTTATCGCAATTTAAAGTTTAAAGTAATAAGTTACTAATTTAACACGGAATTTCCTCTCTACCATTGCTTAAACTGCACTTAATTAAAATTTTATAACACTCCGGCGGAAATTATGTCATATCCGTTTCCAAAAGTAATTAATATTTACCACCAAGGTTTCTAAATGCATATCCCAATAAATGCTTCATCAGTAAACCAATCGCACGATGAAAAATGCATTTTCCAAAAGTAAATGACGCAGTTGATCATGCCGAACAATGGAGATGATGCACCCATCTTCGAGTAGAAATTAAACACACCAATCAACCAGTCTCCCCGTGACTCGTGGCTTCCTGCGAAAATTTGAATACGTTTGCTTTCGATGCTATAAATGCAGCCTTCTGCAGATACACAATGGACCCGTCGTCGTAAAAACAGCCCTACGGCCCCTTGCATAATATTCTCCACCATCTTCCAGATGCTTTACATCTCCTTAGAGTTGCTTTACCGCATAGCCACTGCTGCCTTGTACCAGTGAATTTCAAAGGAAATGATTACCAAAGTTCCTCGAAGGATATGCAAAATTATCTCTCCATACAACTTCCGCGGAATCTAATTATCACCGTCTGTGTTTTTTGTGCTTGTTTATTATCTTTCTCGCAATACTTCTTTCTTAAGCCCTCCTTCCTTATTTGGATAAATAATTTACAATTTTTAATATTTTAAAATTAAAGAATACCTAAAAATTTCTTCCCCATTGCATTTTGACTGCGATAAATTAATTCATTCAGCATTATTTTCGATGTATACGATTATTAACGGTTAGACAGTATTTAAAATAATTACGGAAGAAAAAATAACTCGGCAATTTTCTTGAATGGCCAATTTTATAATAGTTTCTTTAGATTGGATCAAAGAAAACATTCTTTCATATCGAATTTATTCCATGAATTAACAGGTTACGTTCCCTCATGTGCCTTTTAAGGAATAAAAAAGTTGTGAAATCAAACTCGTTTGTGAACTTTCTTGCCGGTATCCTTAATAATGAGTAGTTAATTTTTACGTAGTCTTGTCGACATCTTTTCGTCAATCCGCCTCTATATTGAGAGTTTCTAGTGGAAAGTAACGAAAGTAAGGGAAATGTAATTACGTAATTTTTTCGTTTGAATTAACTCATTATTTCAGGTTTTATTGGAAAAGTTTAATTTAATGGAGAAAATTAGTCAACTGTATTTATGTAGCAAGTTAGTCAACAAAAAAGGTTGATTAGCTAAATTATGTGAACATCTTCATTATATTGGAAATCATACTGTTGGTTGGAATGATTCTTAATCAAGAAGACTACAATCAATAATGCTACTAAAAATGATAGTATAGAAAACTTTTCTACACTGCTAATGGTAATTTACTCTAAACTAAAACCTCACACTCGCCTTATGCCCGGCCAAAGATTTTTTCGTGAAATTTGGAACATTTTTATTTTTTTAAGGATTTTGAAAGTCCCACTAGAGCATTCCATCAATAAACTTCCAAGTAGGACAAAGATTATAGCTTTTGCGGATGCCAGTATTGAAAAATAAAATTAAAACGGATATTTATAGTTTTACAGTTCCGACATATTCAAAAATAGTAGAGATTGTCAAGAAAGGAAAATTCAAATTCCGAATCAATTAGTTCAGTTACTTCACCATCTTTTGCGTCTTTATATATTATTCTTTCATGTTTATTCTTCATCTACCATCACTGTATCATTCCCGTTCTATCGCTTCCCACCCTTTACATATTCACTCCCCATAACTTTTCTCTTTCCAGATTCATTTCTTCGATACGTTTCGATCCCCTACTTTTCTTTTTATCGACAAACACGTATTCATTCTATGACTTCCTACTTTTCTGGTATACTCACGAGGGTGTACGTGTTATGCCTTCCTAAAAAAGACAGAGCGGGTGTATTTGAGAGGAACCGTCCAATTTATCCCCCTTATTTTCAGCCCCTCCATAAAAGAAAATCCTCGTGATTCATTATTTTCTTTTTGTCTCTATTTTTATTGTTATGACCGACGCAGACGCTGCGGTTCCGACGTGTGACACGCCGGGATTTTCAGGAAAAACAAAACGAAGCGGAGCAAAAAAGGAATAAATAGGGAGAAAATAAAAAGGAGGCCTTTTCTGAAACAATAAACCCCTTCCCATAACCCCCTGCGGGAATCATGCGAGGAGTCTGATGCCCTTCGGAAGAGCACGCATGCGCCAAAAAGTCTCGAACAATGAAAGCACGCACTCACGGAGGAAAGGGGAAGATTCTAAGGGAGTGGGAGAATTTTGTGGGAGTCGGTCTCAAGTGCTTCCTCAAGGGATCGACCATTGCTCTTTTATTCCCCATCCCTTTCCTTCCATAGTCTTTATTCCAACCCTTCGACCCTGAAAAAATACTTCCCCTCTGCCATTCGCGCTCTCTTTATTCCGCCTAGCCCATAAATCCCGTTCCCTGCAAGGTCTCCTCAAACACGACAGTGTATTTTTTCAATAAAAGCTTGTCACGTAATTCTTTTATTATCGACGCTGGGATTCGTAATCGAAAGATTTTTGAGGCAGAATAGCTCACGATGTCTCCGCAGAATAGCGAGAACTGGTCTGACAAATTACAGGCCACGTGCACGGAATATTTTCCCCTTATCCCGAACGAATGAATAAGAAACATTTCATTTTACATCGGCATAGAGTAACATATTTCATTCCATTAAAGAATTTTTTCGTTTTCCTGAATAACAAAGTTTAGAATCAACAGATTCGGCCTTAACTTCGTGGTACGTTTCACTTGAATGAAGCTTAGTATCTTTCGCGAAAAGAATTTCTTTCATTTCAGTATTGGGTTATTCAAGTACTTATTTACTTAAAGGTTACTTAGTATTAGGTTAACCACACTAAAGATGAATCTTTTTTCGCGCTAATCGCAAAATAACAACTTTGAAACTTCTGGGATTCAGGTACAGTGCGAAACGTTCTATCCTTACCACGATGGCAAGTCTTCCCAACGGAAGAAGAAATTTTGTGATGTGTCGCAGAAAGAAAGCTGGTTGTAAACAGACATCGCAGCAGCCAGACCGAGTAATCACATTAGCACGTTTTCTCCTAATAAGAAAACGTACTAAAATATGAAGCCAGCGGTTTCCAACATTTCTCACGTCGCGAATCCCTTCACATTTTCGTCGAGTACCCTTCATCCGAGCCAAGTACCCAAGCGACGGTTTTCACTTGGAAGTCTTCCCAATTGCACGAATCAGGAGGTGCTCTGCATATTGTTTTTACTTAGAAGAGCATGCGTATATCTTAAAGCTAGTTCAATCAATCATTTTCTAATATGAAAAGTATCGGAGATACTAATGAATCAGCAGATCCTATATTACCTTTATATTATAAAATATGAATTATAGTGTAAAAATCAAGTGAAAAATGATTAAGAGTTATTCCCATGCAATTACAATTAATTTATCGAGTTTAAACTTTTCTTTATCTTCAGGAATGGGAAATGGGATGATTTATAAGACTTTTGAAGTTACATTCGATTTTTTTCCTTATGTATCTGCAAGAAAATTTTTCAAAACAAAACCTGACTTCAAAACACCTATCGGAAATTTCTTCAAAAATTATAAATAATGTTGAATTAAGCGCAGTTAGAATTTAATTCAATATCTCATGATGTTGTATTACATATTACCTTATCTTGTGGAACGGTAAATAGTTATTAATATTATAACTTTTTAACTAAATTTGTTTGAGGTTCAAACCGGTTCAAACATTGAAAGATTAAAACTTCCACAGAAATTAAAGAGATCAATCAGCGCGATACTCACATATAGCATCCCCAGTTACCTGAATAAATTATGTTTCATTAAGGTTAATTACAAGGCAGCCTTGATATAAGTTGACCATCATAATATACGATCATGTTAAGACATTCACAAATTAGCACAAATGCTGCAACAGATGTGATACTTTCGATGAAATATGCATCACTTTCTCATGTTAAAATTAAATAGTTATTCTCTAGGTGGATCGGAGTATCTATTTTCATTGCTCAATCAATTAGTGTTCCTTTGCTTACACAAAAGAGTCCATTTGACACGTTTCATCGCGAAGTAGCAAATGTAGGCATTGCGATGATGGGTCTAGTTTCGGATAAAACACCTTCTAACTACCCATCCCTTTAGGTAAGACGCGCGTGCGTACGTAATCAGCATCACGATTCCTTCCCACCCTCTTTATCCGCGCCAATTGAGATTCATAATGGAATACAAAATCTCCACAATGGAAAAACACCCACGTCATACGCGTGCCTCGCCCGAAAGCCGTGACACCGGCCACGGAGTCATTGTGTGTCCATCTGGAAAAAGATGGGGGTAACACGAATTGGGGGTGGAGGGTTTGCCAGCGGGTGCATTTCAAATAAGGATGGACAAACTGCTTTGTTGTCGGTGGATGGAGGGCTTCTAGCATCCATCTCTTTTGATTGGCAGTCTATCACGGTGTTTGAATGTGGAAGGGGTGCTTTGTATGGTAAACGAACGGCCACTCAAGATTTCGTGCAGAATTTTCGCTCCATCGCTGGACATGCCTATTTTATTTCCCGATAAAGGCGATCATTATTATATACGACTATGATATCATAAACTTGATCGTAAAAATGACGCTTTTATTCTCTAAATCAAGCCTTTAATTTGTTCCAACTCGCCGATTACCCTGAATTGAAAATAGTTTGTTCAAGGATTGGAGCACGATTGATTTAGATCGGACGGTCTAAAATTGAGAGGATAGATCTATGAATGACCAGCCTAGGGGTGCGTTGGGGATAATAATTAATATACTCCTCCATTTCTCTTTTATAATTGGGAGATAGGATTCATATTAACGGAGGGAGGGAGTCAAATCGGATAACTGCTTTCGTTATTAAGAGGTATTCCAATTAAAATGTTGCTGTTAATTCTAAATTTAACGCAAGTTTAGTTTATTTAAAAATCGTCCATTAATTTACTAGAAAATCAAGGAAATGCATGCGTTGAGTAACTTAAAGATAGTAGAGCGACGATGAAACCAGAGGTGGCAGCCAAAATCAAAATTAAGGTTTGTGTTAAGTCTCAAACTTGTAATACTGAGATAAGCAGTTATGTGAAAAGCTCAACTAGGTGACGAATATACGCGGAAAAGGGACGGTTGGCCTTGTATGCAGAGCTGGCCTAAGCTATTTTGGCATCCCAAGCAGTCTTATTCAGGTGCCTCTTCCATTCATGGTCTAAAAACATTTTTGTCGACGATTCGCAAATTTTTACTGTAAATTCATGAATTACTTTGGAATAATCACAAAATGATATTTAATTATGACATTTAATTCGACTCAACCTATAAACACAATAATACCAAAAATTACCAGGATTCCACGGAATACATCGTATTATGCTCCCGATGCTGGATGGATAACGACCAAACGATTCATTCAAGTCATGATCGATATTTATTCAAATATTTTATAAACAATACATATGCGCAATGTTTTCTTATGATTGTAGGTTTACATAGATTTACAAAGAACTGTAAGCTCATAAGAAAATCTCAACGTGGGATTCAACTACAACGCAAATTTTCCATACGCAGCCTCTGCCCCGGTATCCATCCGGAATACGTTATGCAAAAACGTCGTGAATATCGAAATCGCGAATACTGGATTTTATGTTTGTATTTTCACACATTATGTCTTGCATTATCTGTAAGAATAAGGTCTGCTTTATGATATGAAACTTAAATTTAAGCAATTTCAAAATTTGTGCATTCTTTAGGCTGATATTTATACTTGCATTTCATGATTTATTTATTGGAATTTGGGGAGTATTTTAAAAATTTAAATCTTTGAGGCAGAGGGACCCGATTAAGAAATGTATAAGACGGGAACAAATAAACACGTATCCAACACTGATAACTAACAGATTAAGAGTAAGCTAACTTGAAATTCATGTGGACAATCAAAGCAGCACATGGTGACTGTAACTCTGCTACCGGACTTTATTCCATAGAATTGCTGATTAAAATCTGCGGTTACGGTTTAAAATGAAGGAATAAGTTATTCAACCGGATTCTATACATAAATGGAACAGAAAGTAAGGTATCTTGTATTCCAAATTGCAGCGGAAAGAGTAGAATAAGGAATTAATTTGTAATTAGGTACTTCTTATTCTATGTAATTACTTTTTAGATTCCAAGTTATAATAACGATAACTGGATTATTATATATCACTAAAATTTAAAAAAATTCAACAATTAACAGTTGCTAAAATAATCAAACATGATGTATATAAAATTTATCATCCCAATACAGTGGACTAAATCGTGAAATCAGGAGAAAATAAGTTTTTAGTTATGAATATGTTATGATATTAAATAAATAATGGCAAAGTTTTGTAAAAATTGTTAGAGTTGATATATTTGAAAATATCCTTGTCTCAATTGAAGAAAATCACCAAATTACGGTTAGAATGAGAAGAGAAATTTCTGATTAATCATTCTAGGCATAACTTTGATCAGTCAGAACAAATTTTTTCCTGCCGTGATTACAATATACGAATACCATCTTTACTCTTAAAAAACATACTAACGCGCCTATATAAAGTCTGTTTAAACAGCAATTAATCCTTTTTGAAGCAAAAGTTGATTTAAACTCAAGCGTCGGAGTGTAGTTACTTGATTTTTAAAATCTTCTTAAAGTTAGTCTATTAAGTCATTGAGTAATAAATAAATTATTAAGGTTTAACTTGATGATTGACACCAAAATATGAACAAGATCAATTAATGAAATTAACGAAAAAGAATTTGCGAAATAAAATAAAACTTTATAATTAGATGATTAGAACACGGAATGAATTTAAATAAGATGAAAATTTCCATATATGGAGTACAGAAAAACGATTGAAAAATTGAAGCCGTCGATTAGAAAGCTTTCGGTCATAATGACGGAAGATATGAGCTAGAAACGCACACAGGGCAATTACAGTATACCTAAGGATGCTAGGAAGAATGTTTCTACCTTTCGATGACTCAGGGCTTGCTTTCTTTAGTCCCTCGTTGGAAAAGCCTTCGAGCTTGCGTTATTTTAAATTCCTCGGCGATTCCATTTATTGCCCCTTTTTCCTATTGAATATAGAAAGAAATGTACCCGTTAGACTTGTGGTGGATATTTTTCAGATACTAAAATTGTGTGTATTAAATTAATTGTGTGTTACAGTTCGAATAAAAATAATTCGTGCAGAGACTTGATACTGGGAGTTGTCCTGTCATTCACTGATTTGGATTCCGCAAACTTGTTACTTTCGTTGAAATGAGCAGAAAGTTGTTAGATGCGACCAAAATTATGTTTAAGATTGAGATTTAGATGAATCTGTCATACTATTGCTTAATTTCAAGTATTTAAAATAAGTTCGGTTTCATAGATTTCCCTACGTCTTAGAAAGAATCCCACAACCTCCTCAAATTGCGAACGAGGGACAAATTTCATGGACTTGAATAATATTGCCTCCTCCAATCCAAGTTATTTGAATTATTCATAGAACTTCGAATAGATGGTACAGCTTTTTAACTTTGCTGAATCGATATTTAGATTCTAAAGTACCGAATTCTAATAGAAAGATTTTGCCATTAAGCTATCATAGTATAAGATAACTTAATAATTTTCACACACCTTTGACTTTTCTGATTCTTGAGTACACCTGAACGTTCACTTTAACACGCACACTGATTTAATTCATATTTTCGCCATTTATTTACACAAAATTCCATGGCAGGTTAACAAGGGTTAAATATACGACACCAGTTAATTGAAAACAAAAAAAATCGTCGTAAAAATTCACTCACCCATTCGTAATTCCGCTTGGGATGGTCTATTGCTTCTTAAGAATATATTCCTGGAAATTACTACGAGCTATACAGCACCACCAGTTAATGAACCACTTGACTAATAACATATAGGATTTCTATCGAATATTTCACACGTTAATTCTTCAATCGTACGGTCTTTGAAGATGTTCTTACTTTCACACTTCCAACTTATAGCCAATTAAGAAACACTCTCGCAACACAGAAATACACTTGGAATAAAGAAAATCGAACTTCATCACTTCCGATTCCTCCAAGACCACCAGAAACACTAAGAAATCGTCTGATGAACGAATACTGCAAAACTAAGGACGCATGCACCACTGTGACTGTTTACGTTGAAACAGCTCGTTAGCTGATATTAAAGTAATGATGTAATTCCCATGAAAGAACGCTTTATCCACGAAAAGTTAAATGCAACTCATAACGTAGAAAGCTTCCACGTTACCCTAAACGAGAAATGTCCCTTTGGGCCTATCAGTGAAGGCATACCTTACATAACTGAAACTAAAGAAATATGTGAAGTTGTTTGGGTAATTTCGATTTTTCATGATGTAGGTGAACATTAACAGCTCACAATTTTACTAAACCTGCAAACAAGGGCGAAATAGGAATGTGGATGACTGTCAACGATAATAGCTTGCGCTTTCTGCCAGGATTCTTAACCAGTTGATAATATAGCTAAAATAACCGATGTTATAATATTAAATGAAATGAATCAAGATTTTTAAGCTCGATTATGAGCATAGATGGAGGATATCGGTGATTTGTCTTAAACCAGTGATTCCCAAACTTTTTCGAGCAACCGCCCCCTTTGATCCATAAAACAATACTCAACGCCCCCCAAGCGGTAACTTTATAATAATAATAAGAATCATAGGCTAAATAACCAGACGAGGAACATTGTAATAATTAAATTAAAAACAATGACTAATCAAATGTTTATTTATAATCTAATAAAGGTATAGTTTTCATAGCACATTTATGCAAAAGGAATAATACTTAGGTAATACTTGGCTCTTTTCGCCCCCATAAACTAGAGCACCGCCCCCCAGGGGGCGGTAGCGCCCACTTTGGGAACCACTGTCTTAAACTTTTGATTATTTCCAAAGGCATATGATTTCACTTGTGACTTTGTTGAAAATACGGTAAGAACTGTTATTTCAGATTCTGCAGCTTATATTTCTTAATTTCATACTCAACTTTTCATTCTTATCACTTCCTCTCCAATACGTTTCTTACTAGGAGTTTAAATCTATATTTGTGATGCTAAATCTTTGAATTATTCAGGGATTTTACTGTTAGGAGAATAAAATAGAAAAAAACGAACAAATTTTTCGTTGATTTTTGCTTATGGCAATATTTTTGCTGACTGCTATTTTTTGTCAGAAATGACCTTTGATCTTAGAACTAAGGTATAAGATAAGTAACTTATCATATAAATCAGTATTGAAATCAATTCTACAAATAAAACTGATGCCGAGTAGAACCCGAAAAGATTATAAAGATACTCACCAATAACACTGCAGACTAACGTTTTCCTTAAGTGATTTCCTTTCGTTGTAGAGCTATTCCTATCACCGAGACGCAAATCTGACGAGATAAGATTCGATAATTTCTCCATTACGACCAGATAACGTGGCTCGTCTTTTTCTCAAATTCATTCCGAAGGAGATTTACGAATTCCGGATGGAATCACTCGTCAGCCGCCTAATAGCCGCAGTATAAAATCCGTGCGATTTAACCTCCCAAAGAATTTGTACCAATTACAGTGTCTCCACCCAGATGACATCAATTTCCTCTACGCCTCCGCAGGTAATTTCGATCGATATACAGTTCGAGAAATATTTGATGGCCAACAATAAGAATAAAAACCCACATCCTTTCAATTTTCCATTCTGAGAAGAAAAGCATAAAATCAGAGGGAATAGAGGTAAAGCAACAAAATCAAGCAAGAAAGTAACGTGACGAAATTAAGTATAAACAGTCGGATAGCCTCATTTATTCTATTTTACAATAAAATCCTGATATATGTTAAAATAAATTGTATTATTGCCTAACTTGTAAAACTGTAACCTACGAGAAGTCTTTTTAGTAAGTGCTATAGAGCACTTATGCATAGTTATTTAAACAAGCGAATAATTTTCAAATATTTAAGGCAAAATATTGTAAATATCTCATGGACAATTTATTGTGGTATAAATTATTATATTTTTGTTTTTGGCATATTATAATATCTATTCGTTTATTTGGTCAATGGCATTTGGTTATGAAGAGAACTCACTAAATTCCTGTTGAAATTAGATACTCATTTTTAGCGCTGGTGATCAAAGGAAGATGTATCAAAAATGCATTGATGTACTGATGTGATTCATTAGGTATCGTAACATCAATTGCTTACTCCTATGAATAATATTATTCGTTATGCCGGGAAAGGAAGATCTTTGATATAAAGAACGAAGTAGTGTTTTATTATCAGGGATGAATATCACATCCAACTGTTTGAAACTGCTTTTGTGAACTATTATCTCCAGGTTAGAGCGGCTAGAAAACCTGAATGCTTAGCAATGGTAGCTCTCTTTCCTCTTCCCCCCTTCAAATCTCTCCCTTTTCCCAATTCCTACATCATTCAACCCGGAGTAGTCCTTGCGCGACATTAGCGTCAACTGAATGGCCGTATTCTAGGCGAGAGAGGTCCGTGGGCTGGGGGAAAAAAAGGGTTTTTTCGGTCCTGAGAAACGGTTATGTGTCTCCCCCCGTGGCGTGGAGGATGGCCGATCGCCCACTCTCGTCCCATCTCTCTCTCTCGATGAGAATTAAGGAAGGGCGAAAGAAATGGACTGAGGAGTGGCGGTAGAAAATGAGCGTGGGGCAAGAAGAGTTGCAGGAAGAAAGAAGGTAAGTGATACGGAGTAGGTGTGATTCCGATAACGCCCTATTTGTTTTGGTGATCCCCGCGGTGATGCTCGTAATAGGTCTTCACTCGGTTCATTTCGTCCTCATCTCAATCGCTCACGAGTAACTCGAGACTGAGGCGAGTGTGGGAGGGAGTGGGCGAGTCGGCCTCTTAATGGAAGAAAAGGACTTTTGAATGGAGAGAGAGGCAGTGGGAAGTTTTTTTTGCCCTTCCAAAGTTTATATCTTGTTGGAGATATGGGCGACCGTAAAAAGGCTGACAATCCGCATTATTTATGTGGAATCGATTGTTGGGAGTCACGCCTGGAAAACAAAGTGGAGAAATCATCGAAATTGATGAGATATGAAAAATATACGCGATCGGGAGAGTATATTCATGGCGAGCTGGAATCAGCGTAACGAGCTCGATTTATTCCGAGATCATCTTAAACATGTCGTGGAAACCTCCGCAGATAAGAGAATGGCTATATATTGCGGATGGAATGAGAATTTATGGTCGGGATCAAAGGGACATGTTCCCTTCTAGCCATACTTTAATTTATAAACGAAATATAGTAATCAAGGAAAGAGCTTTTATTAAAATGATATAAAATTAGGAAACTTAGCAGTCATTTTAAAAGTGCATTAACAGCTAAGGTCATTTCTCATTTAAGCCCCCATCGGGAATCGAACCCGGAACCAAAGTCGAACGCGTTGCCCACTTGGCTGTCCGGTGGATCATTAGGAATATTTCCTTTAGAGGAAATATTACTGTTGATCAATCATTAAGTTGGAAATTATTAATTGCTAGTGCTCCATATCTTCATATACATTATCTGAGGGTACAAAGGTACGTTTCATTGTTCTACCTTGGTTGGAATTTCACTACTCCAAACAATTGCACTTAAGGCACCTTACCCACCATTAAGTTCATCAGAAATAAAAACGCACTACCGCGATACGTGACACCAACGGGCTATGGATATATAATTATACATGAACCCGTTGCCATACACCAAAAGGCGGCTTGCAGGATACTTATGTAATATAGTTTTACACAACAAAAATCACATTTAGTCGCTTCATTATTTTCAGATCCCGTTCTCGAAATCAGGTTGATTAAAAAACACTCCTATATGGTTGTATTTATGTTCCTGCGATTAATTATCTTAAAATTATATGATAAAAGGTCAGAAAAGTCCTTTCTATTCATATAGTCTTATCCTTCATTCTACATGCTGGTAAACTCTCCGTTTGTTTCTATAGGGGACTGCATTAATTTGGATTCAGCAATTGCCTAGTTCGTCAAGGAGTCAGATTGTTAGTTGTTACAAATTTACCTATTTTCGCTTATATCATCAAATTTCACTCAATTTCGAACTGAAAACAACATTCATCGACCAGAGTAAGGTCCAGTGTTCCATTTCTCCGATTATAATGCTTGCTTCGATTTTTTTATGACTGTTACTTCTAATTTAATCTTTAAATAAAAAACCCTGCAACCGAAGAAATAAAGTGTTCGCGCACTTTTATAATAACGCTTTGACTCTTCCAGGGTCTGAGAAAAAACTGTTAATACGGTAGCCTATTGTCTGCTTAGGGAAGATTTTTATAATTGTTAGAGTTTGAAATCAGTACTATTCTATTTCTATAGTTTCAGACGAACATTTTCACATGGCTCCTCTTTCAGAAAATCTACATCGATGACTGAATGACTGAACCACTACTAAGCGCAATATATTAGAGATTTATAAACGAGAATTATTGAGAGAGTACTATATTAATTAAATTCTTTTGCGTAATTTACTATTCATTTCCAGCATATTCTTAGACACGAGAATAGCGTAGCTTCATCTAATAACGCAAGACTTAATCACACAAGGCATTAAAGAAAGAAGTCAAATTATATGTTAAATACATATATTATGTTAGTTAAAATGTCATTATAAAAGTCTACCTTAATAGTGATTAAGTAAGAATTTTAATATTGTATTTTTAAGTCGATTTGACTATTAGTTCACTATTTACATTACGGATTTTTCCTTTAACAGATGGGATCCATTCTAGGGAATCATAAAAGATCACTCCTTCGAATCGAAAACATGTTTTTACTTTGTCACTTGCCATTTTATTAAAGCTTATATCCATATCATGTATTTCTCCCATAAATTTCCCAGTCACGCAGGATTAGTCGCGTTTCTCTATAACTTTATAAATATTATAAAGTAATATATACTATATGTACATTTTCACTTTCCAAGACACCTCCCCAAGAGTCTCCACATTTACGTTGGATATATTTGCTGGCATCTTGCTTTAAAAATACGACTACGGATAGGTACGAAAAAGTTTAAATTTTGCAACAAAATGGGATGATGTTCTAAAGTAAATCTGTAAAAACGAACTTTTCCATACAATGTCGAAAACGTGCCGTTATTTTAAAATCCAGACACTAAAGAAAGAGTAAAAGTCCACGGAATATCCCAAGAGAATTTTTACAACCGAAAAATGGCTATCATAAAAAAAATAAATGATAGAAGCGGAGGTTTTGTGATGCATTTGGAAGAAGATTCCGAGCAATTGGTTTCTTGGAAAAAACTCTCTCTTTGAAACATTGTATTAGTATCTGGATGCAATTTACTGAATACCGCCATAGCAATTGGTCCTTAATAGCTCCGGTTTCTCTTACTTGTTTTCCTTGGATTCAACATTCATGAGATGGACGAAACGCCCAACAGACCAAATACTGCCGTAAAGGTCATCGTCGTAGGGGAGAACTGGAAATGCATGTGAATTTCCGATGGTGTGAATTTACAACTTCAGAAAATAGGATTTTTCAAAGCAAGAAATATCATGGAAATTGACAGTCCGTTGACCACTGATTCAGCTCTGCAATGATACTATCATTTGTGTGTATTTTTTCGTTCAGTGACGCTAAGTAAGGATACCTTTCGCTATTAGAGTTTTATGGTGGAAAATCCGTCTTGAAATTTTCAATTTCTGTCTCGAAAACTGTTTTCTTTTTTAAGAGCAAAGAGAGATGAAAGTCATATCATAAATTAACATTAAGTACATTTCTCTTTTTTTAACATTAAGTACATCAGTAAAATGTATAGAATCCGGTTAAATGTCTAAAGAATGAAAGAAACATCTGAATATATTTGGCTAAATAATCAGTAAAACAAAAAATACCCTAATGTTGACAGGTTTTCATTTTCTTTAAATTAGATCACTGAATGCTTAATCAAGATAACGATATTTTCAAACGGAAAGAATTAATTTTTATAAATTATTGTAGTACAATATAACATGATTCGCATTCATGAGTTTTATTCATCATTAACGCATAATTATTATTGGCGAGTTTCTTATTTTTCTGGATCTAAGGAAGTGTGCGTTTTCAGAAATTGAAGAATTACATATAATCAAAGCCTTACATTTTTTAATAAACGTTTAAATGAAATTTGTCTGAATGTAAAGTTGGAACGAGTTGCGAAATCAATCTATGTATTTCTTAGTACTCAATTGCCTTTTTAGTTTTATTGGTTTCTTTTTTTGGTTCCATATAATGGACAGGTACTTCAATGATGGAGTAATTCCTTTAATTATGTTCACGACGACGTACCCAGAGGAGTTATACCCGTTTATCTGGTTGAACGAATCCGAGCTGCCAATCAACTGCTTCGTTTCCTCAGGCATCGAGGGATTACACAGCCTCTTTTTATATTCACTTGTCAATAGTCACTTTCCAGATACCTCGCCAACACCAAAGTCATACGCCAGTGCGGCTTAGCACACGAACGGTGTATTTTTAATTTTACATATTTGTGTGAAAAGTTTCGAAATAGACAGTCTGTTTTTCATTTAGCAAAAACCTTTTTTCATTGTTAAGATTTCCGCCAGTATAAAGAAACATGTTGAGAGACTACTTTCTTTTGAGATAACTTTTCGATAACAACTGTAAATCAACATTATCCTTTGTACTTGCGTATGTTGGTGAGATCATTCAGTCGTTTCATATTTTCAACGTAATTCCAAGCATAAAATATGCTGTTGAGTCAAAAATGAGTCTTGCCCTCTGAACTGATTAAACAAACGGAGTTTTAAAGAAAAATATTGAACTTAAATTAATATTTCTGACCTATTAGGTGACTCAACCAATAGTTAAGCAAGTAAATGGAATCTCAGGACATTAAGGAAATTCATTTTCTTAGTCTCCTTGCTCTTGTACCTTTTTATGGGGAACCATATAACGTAATAATACTGTCGAGCATGGTATGTCTCATAAATAAATCCAAAGCTGATAGAGAGGGGCAATTGCTCGTCTGCAGCTGTATCCGGACTTGCACCCATTCCAGGAGTATTGCAGACTTTTGTAAAAAATTTCTCCCCACATTCGCATCGATACAAAGTTCACGCATGAAAGTTAAAATACGCCTTTTGCTAATCTTACCTCCTCTACTGTTTGTCCATAGAATAGTCTCCGGGAATTGAAAGGGACAAAGAAAGGTGTAAGGACAACGAATAACTTACATGATAAATATATAGCATGCCTCCCTTTTCCCACGATGAGAATCATCCAAGTGCGAAGAGGGCGTAGGGGGTAGAAAAGAATTGGAGGCTACAGAAAACGGAGACGAATTTAGCAAGAAACTCTTGCAGAAAATGTTAGAACGTATCTAATATAAAAATCGAGTTCAATTTACATTTTTTAATTAATTCATAGTACGCCAAAATCATTAGAAAAGACACTTTTATAAAACGATGGAAATTTTCCCTTTAGTTGCAATGAGTTATTCATATTTTACGTATTTTAAATCTTATTTTTGTGGTAGTTTGTCTACAATAGTATCATAAACAACCTTCATGACACAAGTAAAAGGGCCTTCAATTATCAATGAAAACAACAAAATATTTTCCTTCTAATAAAGACACCCTTTTCATGTAAAACACTTAGTGAAAGTGGAAAAAGTCAGAGTGAATCACATTTTATATAATAAAGTTTTATTTAATTTTATCAATAAGATCTTATTCGAGCAATCAGTTTTTCACACGAGAGTGAAGTAATGTTTACTTGTATTTTTCTGCAATCAGTGCTACTTTTTTTTACAAATTTTTTATATGCATGATTTGCACTGAGGATTTCCTAGTATGGTTTAGTATATAAAGATATAGAAATTGTAATATGAAAATGTACTGATGAAACGAAATACAGTTCGTTATGGCTTCCTACCACAAAATCTTACCAAAATATATTAATGTAATAGTCATACTCAATAAACGCCCTTTTGAAATGAAAAATTGAAGCAGAATGTTAAAACCTAATATTCGATATCAGTGATACTTTAGGTATCAAAATAAGCTGAATTAAACATCAGAAAGAAATGAAAAGAATTTTCAGACGCACTCTTTATCAATTAGTGAGACAAATAACCAAAATAAACGAAAATTACTAATAGCCTCCTATTATAAACAGAGACAATAATAGCATCTGTTAAATTTAGGCAGTCGTTTTCCTCACAGAGAATCTAAACACATTAACATTACCGTTTTAACTGTCTTCAGGTTTCAAAATTTTATTTCCTAGGCGAAGTAGCCTGAGGTTGTCCGTGTGCCCGTTATAAATTGTTATATGAAAAACAGAAAATAAAGTAAAATAAGCGAAAGGAATGAAATCGGGAGCGGGATGGGAACGTAGAAATCGAATTGGCATATTGACGAGATTAAGAGAGGATAGAGACAGATTTAAGGAGAATGGGTTGTTAATGTTTGGTCAAATGGTCTAGTCAAACGAGGTGACATTCCTCCATTTCAGTGCGATCTGAGAAAACAACCCTTCTAAAAAGGCATACCTTCCTCCCTCTACCAATAAATCCCTTTCTCTTTGCTTCTGGTAAGAGGAGTAAGAAACCTAAATAATCGTTATGTCTTACAGTCACGAGATTTGTCGCGTAACTCCGGCAGTTTCATATTTTTCTCCCCTTTTAAAACCTCAAAATACATATATTTGTGCACGTTATTATTTCCATCCTGTCTCATCCTCTTGCTGCTTGAGTGGAAGGGCGTGAAGTCACACAATGGAGTCGCGAGGAGGTGGGTTGTGGATGGAAACCGCAAGGCAATAACAATAATAATAACTATAAATACTGGGAAGGATGGGAAGACCGTAAACATTGACTCCCTTGAGGGTTTGGTCGGAGGGAGAGATGAGGGAAAGGTGGGTTTTGTGGTAACGAAGGGAGGGGTTCTTCCCTCACCCCTTTGTATTCCTGTCCGGGTGGATGTCCATACATTCTGCAAGGGACGTCATGAGCGAAAAGAAAAAGGAATAGATAAAACGAGAGAAATAAGCGGGGAAGAGGTTCGAGGACTAAGATGACGAAACCCAAGTGGGAATCTTGAGGATTACGACAGGGCGTATAAAAGCGACCTAAACTAATCCCTGCTTAACGACGAATTAAGAGACGCGGCGGTTAAAAGAGATGAGACCTGTCCTTAGCACGTGGAATAAGGGGAAACGGCGCTCTGTGTTATAGTGGCGATAAAACGCGGAGAAAAATTCTAGAGGTCTTTATTCTGCCTTATGTCGCCTATCTTGTCTAGCCGAGAAATTTTATGGGATATGACTCTGGAAATATCCGTGTTAGGGTTTTCAAATAAAGCGCAGAAATTGTCGTGAGTGCGCGAAAAATCTTTACGATGGAGGATTATAATGGTGAATTTCCAAACCAAGGAATACTAAAATTTGAGGATGTTCAGGATATCTGCTACTACGACAAAATTGTCTTCCTTATGAAGATGCAACACATTTTAAAAAGAAAAAAATTGCTCGTTTATCTACTGCTAAAAGCTTTACTATCTGCACTCGAATTAAAAATTAACTATCGTTAATTAAAAAACCTTTTTAGTACAAAATCTACCATATAACTCAAAACAACGATAGTTTTGCAGTAAGTATTATCTTTCAACTCCTATATGTTCGGACCTATTGATATTATTTCTCACATTCATACTGAGCAGTTTTATGAAATGAAGTATTATTTTCAGATCGATGCTAGAAAATATAACTCTCATATTCCTTTAAAACAATGTTTTTTTTTTAATTTTCAGCGTAGACATTGGCAGGATATCGAACCGTAATATTTTTTGTTCCGGTTTTCTCTTCAGTTCAATAGAATACCAATCGATATCGGCTCAGCTCCTATCTCTCCTATTTCTTTAATGTTGAAACGGTTAAAACATTTTTTTGTCATTCTAATCATTATATTATATCCTTCAGAAAGATTTTTATTATTTCTAGCTTTTTCATTAACACTATATTGCACTAAATTTTAGGATGACATCATAGTAGTAGTAATTAATTGTAAGTCGAAGTTACATATTTACCAAACTTTCCTCCAATTAAATTTAAGTAAAATTTGCATACAGAAGGTCCCAAAGCGAAACAAAATTCCATTTGAATTGAAAAAATTGTAAAAAGCATTATTTTATTAACGACTATTTGTTCATATCATAAGCTACTGGAGGGACTACTACAAGATACTGCAATGCCAGAATGTTACATATAGAGTCATCACATTGGAAACTGTAAAGTTACCCATGGCTTTTTATGCGATGAATGAAGATGTTCTTTGAGCGAGTTAAGTATTTTAATTTCTTTTTACTTTTGTCAGTGCAGCTTCATTTGTACAATAATTGGATTTTCATATAGTATCTCATCATACTTCAAATCGTAAATCATACGATTGATGCTGTCTACTTGGTATATTTTCATAATAATCAATATCTTTTACTTATCTTCGAAGCATATTGACTAGAATGCTCGTAACTCAGCAGTGTTACTTTAATACTAGAGCTCAACATCAACGCTTGAACACCAAAGAAGAGTTGTAGTCTCAACAAAGTGGACTAGATACTTCTGCACTCATTTGCGTTTTAAATTAATGCACTTCCATTGAGATACGGCATTTCCCCTGGAAATTCTAAATGGGATGAATTCGTGCATGAATAAACTTGCGCTGCAACATTTTTCCGTACACAGGGAACAACCTGCCGTATGGAGCAAATGATTCTCTTGTTTTCAAAGAATTTTTCACCACTTTCAGCTCCGCCAACTCGAAGAATTTCCGTTCGTTTGTCAATTCTTGGCATCAATTCCACGGTGATTTTCATTCTGTAGATATTTACAATTCCCCCCGAGAAACTAAGAAGCCATTCTCTTACTTTGCGAAGATACAAGAAAAATTAACCGGTATTTCACTCGTAAGATAAAAACTGGTTGATGAGAAAGAGCGGACGGGTTATTTAGACGACTTTTCGCTTTAGAAAATCAGAATGCGAGGAAAGAAAAAACTAGATTCAGAGTCCCAAGAATGAAAGGTGTGGGAGGAGAGGGATGTAACTGCGAAATTATGCATACTGGGCCAAGTGAAATGTGATACTCCGACTCACGACTCTTGCTTCTTCCCCAACTTTTTCTCTCTTCCTTCTCTCTCTGTATCTGCATCCTCGGCTATCAAACACTCCTCTCTTACATCATCGCATACAACGATGCAAATGCAACCCCACGGCTACTTTAGCCCTCTCCTTAAATAATCTTGGAAGACAAAGCAACGTGTGTTAGACTGAGTAAAACCTGGCACAAAAAATCGCGACCGTGATTAAGATGTCGAAGGCGAGCATTAAAGTTACTGGCTGGAGTGGTTATTCTACGGCGCTCCGTAAGAGGGTGTTGCTCTCACCGTCCTCCTCCTCATATTACGCCCCCGTGAAACAGAGAGCGGGAAGTTTGCAAAATCGTTAACCACTCTTACTCATGGGACTTTTGTTTAGCAGTTCATGAAGAGGAGAGGAGCTCTGTAAATTTTCTACTTTAGTCCACTATACGGTTAGATTCGTACCTTCATCTCTTGAAACTTAGTATCTTAATGAATAATGAAGCGCCGTGAGAAGAAAAACAGCGACAGTAACATTTAACGAAATTCAACCACGAGCGAATCTTGCTCAACATGCTTCTCGACTAGCGTAGGCTACTGCTTTCGAAAAAGATGTATTTTTATAGCCCTTTTCAAAAGATAAATACAGCTCAAGCGAACTTGGCCAGTTTCTCATATTTAAACTCATCAAAGGATGGAAAGCGGTCTTCCTTTGTTTCGTCAGTTTTTTCGTGTATAATTTATGAATAGCGAATTAAGACATTTTGATCTGAGATAATTTTATTCCGAAGCCATTAAACCATTCAGTTTATTCTTCTCGTCGTCCTACTTAAATTCCTACACAGTTGTTGACTGTTGAATAGTGGTTAAGTCTACAAAGTGGAGGCCAACCCAAAGATTTTTTATCCTACATATTTATTTGCGAGCTTACTATGATTGTAGGCAGAACTTGGTTTTTAAATAGAATTGTAGCATGATAATAATTAGTAGTGTTACAGTAAGAGGTACAGTTCATGTTAAAATGAAATTTAATTTCCTGCAAAATTGTGCTTGTGGACTTGTTTCCAAAACGTATTGAGAACAGTTTAATTTCTGTCAAAGAATTTTTAATTTTCGTTCATAAATTTCTTAGTTCTTACTTTTCTACAGAATAAACTTAAAATTTATCGATGGTGTGAGTTTATATATAATTTCAAATCCTACTTTTAACTCGTTTTACCAAAATATTTTAAATATTTTCTACATAGGTTGTAATGAAGAAAATACTAGAACGTAAGATATTCTCAAGGATAGTATAGCACTTTCAGAAGCTCTCCAGTAAGCACCAAGTAGAGATCATCATTCTATAGCGAGAAAGGCAGAATGCCTGGGAGACTACGACGGAAAATTACATGACATTTATGTTTCTACAACGCCCCATATCACTTTTTATTTTACATAAAGGAGGAGGAATGTGACACTTGGGGGGAATCCCGAAGAAGATGCTGGGATGGGAACAAAAGGCGGAGGAATTAAAAGCGGGACATAGGTAGCGGAAAGAAATAATGTAGACAGAGGGAATCGGACGTTAGAGACATTAACGTAACCGAAAATGGTTATGTCCCGAGAGATGATCTCTCTTTTATGAAATATCGGCCAAAGGGCGTGAGAGAGGACGGGAAAGCGGAGAGCGGACGAAAAATGGCCTGGTTGTGCACAAAACCGATCCCTTCAGAAGGATGCTAACCGGGTAATAACAGTAATATACAGACGGATAAGCAACGCCTCATCCGAGAGGCACTATACTGGGAGCGGTTAGCTTAAGGACATCTCTCCCATTCTGTAATGCTCTTTCCATTCTAAAATTCAGAAGGGAAAAAAATGAAAGGTGGAATTATGACAGGACGTAATGAAGACGTCACAAATTGAGGTGTATATAAGGAGGGCTCCCGTTTCGAAGGCCCACCCACAAAGTTTTGGGAACACTTAAACCGCGAGAAAGGCTTACATAAATATTTTCCATCCCGAACCGGTACGGATATAATGGAAGGAAGATAGAGATGCTATTTTTTACGTCGCCTTGACTTAAATTGTTTTCTGAGGGATGAGGCGCTTCATACATGGACACAGAGGGACGGAGGTTGGGTTAGGTCGTTTGCTGGGTTTAACCAGCTCTGGTGTGTAATAAAAAGGAGTGTCTAAGAAAGGAAGGGTTTCTGACGATTATGATGGGATTAATATATTAGGTGGATTGAAGAGGGGTAGCGAGGGTAGTTCGAAAAGAAATCAAAAGGAAGAGTATGAAGTATGTGGCAGAATAGAGGGATGCTCACTTGGCCAGGAGCGATCTTTTTCGGGAAGTTACATGGCTCCTCAAATTATTACCGCACACTCCATTCGGATTCATAATAACAGCTAAGTTTAAGCTGCACACCAGATTTTTATTACATTCCTTTTCTTCTGCAAACCCATCTCCGGCTCTCTGGAGCGAATTCCCGCAGCGTTTAAGGGCCTTCCTTTATGCTCGGGTACCTCTTCAATTACTACCCCTTTTCTTCTCCATCGGAATCCTTCATGCCATCCGCTCGATTCAGGAGAGCTTTTGTGAGCAAGGAAATGTTTAACGCTTCTCTTTTAAGCCCCTATGAGATGCCTTAAGTCTTACATTAATATCCTCTAAGCCGAGATCCGGGATTTTGTCCCACGATAGCTTTTTATGATCCCGTATTTTGTTGCTATTTACCTATTTGCTACAGAAACATAGGCATTACACTGAATCGTTTGCTTTAAGTAATATCAGTCGCAACAAGTACGAATGATTATATCAATGTTAGTAGCTTTCCCTATCTAACAATCCAACATTTAGGGTGAAATTTTAAATTAATTCTTGGTATACAATAGGTGTTCAAATAAAACATTGTTTAGAATTTGCATAATTCCTAAACTTACCCTCAACTGTATTCGTTCCCCATCTTCCTGATTAAGTTCACTGACTCTCTTAGCCATCATTCAATAGTATCACAAATTGCCAAAGAATTTCTACAATTTCATGTTTTGATTCGGTTTTACCGCAAGCTGTGCTAATATACTTTACAAACAATAGTTAAAGGGATAATCTGAATTAAAATAGTCATGTAAAATTGTGTAGAATGTAAAATTCACCATAAAATATGGAGGGAAGTTCTGAAATAAATTTCATTAATTGTTAACTTCATTTACAGTCCAACTATGGAAAATATGAAGTTCGAGTTAAGAAATAACGAGAAATAATGACCAACTCACTTGATCTGAGAGTTAAATGCTGATATTTCAAGTGTTTTTGTCCTCTAAAATGATTTAAAGAACTTTCACATAAGTGAAATAATTTACTAAATTTAAAAAATCTTCTTATATAAATAAATCAATTATTTCTGTCCCGCGAGCTATATTACAATAAAATTATAATGAAGACAGTGAAGTAGAGGAAAAAGCAAAAACTAAAATCCATCCATCTGCTTCCTACCGAAATCCCGTAATATTCGTTCACTCTTCTTCACCGCCAACCGTAACCAACATTTACACAGACGTAATAAAAACTCGAGATGAATTGATATGGAAAGTAAAGCATGCTCATTGCTCTCTCTAATTCCTCCATCATGGGAATTGATTAGAGACGAAAGAAATAGGTTTTGGAAAGCGAGAAATGTTCTTCTTTATATTGCTCCAAACAATCATCTCACGCCATCCTCAAAGGAAGTCGGTATATCGCAATCAGCAAGTCGAGCCAAAACAAAAGAGGGAAAACATTATTATGAGCAGTTTCCTTTTCTCGTTGCATGAAAATACTGCCGTCGGGCACATGGCTTGGCCCGCCCATTTTAATTTGAATTTTATTGCTCTCCGTGCCTTCTTTCACCTACCGAATCAAAATAGCAGATTTCTCGCTGTACTGAAATAAAACCTTTTATTTATCCCCTGCTTTGCTGTCTTGAGACATCTGCATAATTTTATTGATATTGTTAATTCAAAACAGATAATCTTGGGGAAAGATGAAATAAAAGAGAATGATTTTCTTTTCATATCTTTTAGATTTATAATGGTGTTTTCAGAAGTAGATTCACTAGAATACTAAAAGTATTCACTTCTGCGGGTCAGAAATGAATGAAATTTTGAGACTATTCTTCTCCTAGTTGACAGAATTCACTGGCATAGATGATATACCAAAATGAATGTTACCGTTGCTACAGTTATATAGTACTACGACAGAGTGCAAAATATGAACGACCATTCAAGAAGGAAAAAGGTTTACTCAATTGCTTGCAGAACTTACAAATTTTCATGGATTTAGTCAAATAAAGATTAGTTAGGTAAAATACTTTACAAATTATGGCTGAGGTGCTGTGCTGAGGTTTAAATTTACACATGGCACATAATTTATTGCGATATTCTCCTAATATACATAACATCTCAACGAATAAAATGTGGAAAATGCGGTCTCATATATAGAAAATAAGGAATTACTAAATTTCAATCGACTAAATAGCGCCAAACAGCCAAAATAATTACAAGCATTGAAGTTACTTTAGAATTTATTCCCTCGAAAATTAACAATGGAAAAGAACTTTCGAAGAAAAATTTACAACCCATTGGCGGTCTTTTTTTTACCGTAAAATGACTTATGATTTGGAGGGAAAACTACTTTTCAGATGCACGAATGACTCCCAGCGTCGAGATATCTTCATCACGTTCAACATGACAATATCCTGATTTAATTTTGTAGTGTACTAACATTCTAAAACTTCACTCAAAGCTAAATCTTTTAGCTCTTCGAACCCAAGTAACTGTTTATTAACTGTATATAATGATTTAATAACTGTTATCTAACTGCAAATGTAGAAATAAAGAATGGTTAGTGTGAAACGAATGCATGAAAAGTGCGAAGAAAAATTGTATGAAAGTTTTGTTTGCTTTATAAACCTTTGATCGTGAGACTCGTTAGAAATATTAAAAGATTTAGAAACATGTTTTTCTATGTCTGTTATGTCCGGGTATATATCAACACAAGAGGAATAGAATTTTTTCCTTTAATTTAAGAACTTAATCGAATGATCGTTTGAAATATAGGCATGCGTAATATCTCATAATCTAAGATTCCTAGCGCTTAATTCCGATTGTTCTCCTCAATGGCTTTCTTATGAGGAATGATTTTTACGTCTTCTCGACCTGGCGTCACCGAATAAACAAATATACGCGGTCCTTGTATCTGCATTAATAACCCTTTTCTCAGCTTCGAACTAAAACCTCTGAACAATCATTTCATGGACGATGAGGCGGTCCGTGTTTTTACGACATTCGAGCGAGCAGGATTAAAAGGGGGATCGTTGGTGGTCGGCGTCCGAGGAATGGGCATTATCTTCGGCAGATTGGGCTGCAATAAACTGGTGAATGGGAATGGCCGCAGGAGGAGAGCCTTCTTCGCATGCTCTCGTGAGCTACATCACTCTGCGCGACACTTATAAGGAACGGGTCATTAAGAAAGAGAATATTTCGTCGCTTTTGCAGACATTGTTCCTCTGGGAAAATAATGCATGAAAATGATGTCATTCTGTGATTATTTTGTATTATGTGAAAACGGTGTGAGATAGGAAATCAATGAAAATGATTGAATCTTCAGAAACTGTCATAAAATCCTGTAAAAGTATTACTCTTTCGTCGCAAAAGACAGAGAGACATTTATGATGAATTCACTTAAAAGTGATAATTTTGTTCATTATGCCATAACTGACACATGAAAATAGACTATTCTATTTTCATTTGTGTCAGTCATGACTTCCTACCACAAAGTCTTGCCAGAATCAATTGATAGCATTACGCCATAGTAAAATAGTTTCTATAATTCAAATGATAGAGATATGTTTGAAAATTGGAGGGGGAAAATAAATATTAGAAGCCGATGATTATTACATCACAAGAAATATGTTAGAATAAGTATACGGGTATATATTATTTATCCACACATAATGAAAACTCTCGAATAAAGCGATACTTTGTAGTATGCACCAGCAATTTTCTTCGGAACTGACGAGAAGCTTGAATTAATATTGGATTGTGAGGTGATAATAATGCAAAATTTACGTTTCAGCCTCAAGAGGAACGAAAGTTTAATGCAATAATTTTCATGTAAACTGGAAGCACGGGATGGAAGTTAGAGGTTAAGTATCGAAATATATTGTGACGGTAGTTTCTAACTGCTTTCCAACAAATTTCAAAATTACCTAGCAGAGTAGACACTTCGAGAGTTATACTCGCACTAGCACTACATTAGAGAGGCGGAATGAACTGGAATTAGTCAACATCTCTCAGTACACTTTAGTAATCTGGAAATAAAAAGATCGCAGTCAGTTGTTGACTTAATCGATAAAATTAGAATAGCAGTTCTAGAAACATGCCAAGAAAGGGTGAGGGGCTGATTTAAGACCATTTACTTATAAAATCTATCCCAATAAACTTTCTAAATGCCATTTTTTCGTGAATAATTCAGTAGATGTGTAATTATCGTAGAAAAACTTCAAAATCTGATTCTAATGCAAGCTCCTTATCAAATCCAGGTCAAAATGCTATAGTAGTACTAAAAAATCACCAAGAGGACGATCGCCCCTCCATTTTATCCACTGTTGCTTGACTATCTGTAGAATACGTAAGAAAATCAGGACGTTATTAAATTTAAAGAAAGAAGGAAAGAAGTGGGGAAGTAGGAAAAAATCGAATCAATACTGTCGAGGTAAGAAAACCTTGGGGCGTAAAATAAAAGAGGAAGAGCTGTTATAGGAAAAGGCAAAAGAAAAAGTTGGAGCAAACGTGAGGACGAAGAGAGAAAAAGAAGAGTTTGAAAAGGGGAAGCGAAAGAACAACTCAGTCGTTGAGACGAGGAATGGATAATTCACGATTCCTGCTTTTCCTTTTACTTCTTCTCTCCCGAAGAGTCGGCAGTTGGAAAGGGAGGAGTCCATAGGAGGAGAAAGGTTGGATAGGAGGGAAAAATAGGAGGAGAGATTTGAAAAATACGATTCGATTCACGTAATTAATTAAAGCGAGAGGTTTTGTGGTGTGAGAGAGAAAAGTTGGAGTCTGGGTGTTGACTGTGAAGAAGCGAGTGGGACGAGAGGGAAAAAGAAGCAAAAGAGCTGGGAAAGCGAGATTGAGGAAAAAGAACTTTGGAGACGAGCGGAAGGCGAATATTAGCCAATATTTTCTCTCGGATGTTTCCGCTGCTCCGACCGAAGTTTTTGTGTAATATATATTAGACTTTTCCCTTGTTATCTCTGTATGCTGTTTGCTCTAATGATGGAATTAAACTTCAGATATCAGAGGAAAAGATTAGAGTATCAATATCTTCAATCTGTTTGTAGGTCTAGAAGTAATAGGCCACGTAGTATTCCACTATTTCATGATTTTAAAAACTGTTACTTCAATGTTGCAATTATCACAGTGTGAACGTTTAGTGAGATATAAAATTGTACGCCAAGAAAACAAATTGCTTTAAATACTTAATCATGCTTTAAGGAGGATTTCTGCTCAGTAATGGCAGAGTAATAAATCGATGCTAAAAGAATGGTTGAGTAATCAGTATTAAGGTCTCTTATATAAGCCTAGATAAGTGGAAGGAAAACGAATAAGCTGATGTATGACATGAAAGGAAGAAGGAAACCGAGAAAGTACAGGTTGAATGTGATGAGTGAGTTAATGAAGAGGAGACGCCTTTATGCCTGGGAGTCAAATATGAAGTTTGGATGAATTTAAAGCGAAAAATATATTAAAAAATACGAAAGTACTCAAAGAATATTGTGGTAAAACAATGAAAATAAGTTGCTAACTCTGAAGAAGAAGAGGGTGATTGATATCAATGCGCATTTGTTATTTGTCGAGTCTTCAGTTGCAGCGTCTACAAATTTTTTCAATGACTCAAATCGCACATCTATTCACGTTATTTAAAAATATAGACGCTCTACCTCAGAAGTTTTAAGTAAAATGCAATTCCTCGTAATGTTAATGAAAAATGAAGAGGTTTATAAAAATTATTATATTAAATCCGTATTTCAGAGCTTACAATGAGTCTCGCAAGTTACTTCATAATTTATCATAAATGTTTCTTTCCTAGCTTGCGTTGGACTCCCTCTGATATGCTGCAGGATGCATTCCAAGTTCTGCAGCAGCGCAACTTTCTACGATTATAATTCTTTCTTCAAGGATTTCGCTTGAGTGATAGGTACTTAAATACTTTGTAACTTATAGACATAAGAGTCGGTCATGATTTGTCGCTGTTCCGCGGAGGCAACGCTGCTAGATAATTTGCAAAACCTTCGGATCTCACTCTCCAATGACTGTGTAAACTACGAGGATTTATTTTATGACAATAATTCACTCTCTTCGTTGAATTACGCTCCAATTTATTTCAAGGTATAACTGGTTTTCTTTATTATGCGAATATTTTTCTACTGAATTTTAATTCTGAAATAACATTCAATAGATATTATGTTAAGATAAAATGGATCTTAATTATATAACATTTCTGTCAATGATAGCTACTAAATCTCACTTAATTTGTTCGGTTTAAACATTAATATGGACTATGATGAAATGAAAGGATTCAAAAATTTACCGTACCACTTGATTTTATTTATCACAACCTAGGTTTCGGCCCCTTAGGCCATCTTCAGGTGAATAAAAAGTGGCCTAAGGGGCCGAAACCTAGGTTGTGATAAATAAAATCAAGTGGTACGGTAAATTTTTGAATCCTTTCATTTCATCATAATGGAAGCCTACCACAAAGTCAAGGCCAACATAGTAAATTCTATTAATATGGACATTTTTCTTATGAACATAATATTTCATTCTCTGTGAAGGAAATGGAAAGGATGAGAACATTTCGTGGACTGAGAAGAACGAAGGGACTGAGAATCGAAGAGGTAACGCACACTCAGTCGGGTCTTTTCTTGCGAACAACGGCCCATTGTAACACAAGGAGTCCAGGAAGAAAAATAATCGAGAGAACGGAGGAGTAATAAAGGCTAACCCTTACGGGAAGAAGTACGAGAAAGGAGGTGGAATCAGACGAAAACAAAAGAAAAACAGTTGGGGATGAGGGCGAGGCCCCCCTGGCCTTCGCTAATACGTCACCTCGTGTCGGCCCCGAAGGTGGCGACGGCGTGGCGGTCTTTTGAGGAACCGTTCCCTCTCCACGCAAACCACCCTAACAACCTACCGAAGGGAAGGGGTGGTGAAAGGGGTGGGAATCGGGGGAGTGGAGAAGACCCATCGCTTGTTATAGGCTCACTTCTTGTCCACGGTCCTTCTTTATGTCCTCGCCTCTTCCCCAACTCTTTTTAAGCCGAGGAAGTGGATTCGGTGTCTCAGAGGACCTTCTCTGTTTTTATTCCCAACTCCTTCGTCGGCGGGTTGATGAAGGGAAAGGAGGAGTTTGCGGGAGAAAAAGAAAGAGAGAGCAAAAAGAGCTGGCCAAGGCGAGAATGGATGAAGAGGATGGAAGGTAATGGAGGTGTGAGAGACGCCCTTAACTTGCTCCCTTCCTCTCCTTATCAATGCCATCTAGAAAACTTCTCAAAAACAGACCCTCGGACTCTTAACCTCCTTCCATTTCCCCATTAACTTTTCTCACTCTTCCCCCTGCTCTCTCCCATTATTTTTGCCTCGATCTCTGATCTATTTCTTCGTTCTATTCCAAAAGTTTTGTTTTCCCACTCTCGCGCTCAAGTTCCCCACTTTCTGCTTATCTTCTGCTGTTCCCTCATCTACATGTCCTCCAGGTCTCCAGCAGTGCTAGTTTGACATCAGTTTAGACTACAATTGAGCACTTTTCGTTTGTAAGAACTTCCATAAGCCTTATCGTCATTATAATAGAATAAAATTTTAATTATTCTCAAGCACTTATCTCATATAGTAGGGTAACTTAGCCTTCACTCGGAGAATCCCATATCCAATCATTACCTCTGCCGGTCGGAAATGAATGAAATTAACGTCATAGAATGCCAGCAATTTCCAGAATTTGACACAATTTTCCATTTTAATTCTGTTTCACTTACCCTATTATAGTTATTCACTTTAATGTAACAAGAAATTTATTTGCAATATTTAAAATTTATTCAGTTAACGACGAAGTTGTGACAATGTTTCAAATCCACTTTTTCTAATTTTTCACATGCATCTGGTCATTTTTGCCAATAGGTAGTTTTATCACTCTTATGTGTGAGGTCCAACGGGAATAAGAATACTAACCGAAGTTAATATTTATTTTAATTGTGGCGCCCACTTAGAAAAAGGGCTAATGGGCTTTATTCCCCAAGATTCTATAATTATACGACGTATTTTGATCGCCTTCAAACTGAATGTAAGACGTTTTATTACGTACAGCGAGTGAGTTATATGAAATATATTTATATGAATACATTGTGATCTTAAAGAAATGTGCTTGTCTCTACTTATTATTGATCGATAAAAGAAATAAATTCCCCTTATATGCTGTTGAATTTGTCTAGACACATTAGCTTCGTCGCAATCACCTAACGCTATATTATTATTTAAATATATGATACAGATATTAAGGATATTTTTGTAGTACCTTATCCACAGACTGTTAAAGAACGAGCACTAATCATCAAGCATTCCCTCTATTCCATTGCTAATCACGTAACTTTTTCGTATTATCATAATATATTATAGGCTAAAATATTTTTTATATTTTCTAATGGCGTAACAAGAGACACTCATCCTATTATCATGAAGACTGCATAAAATTTAGTCTTGTTTTGTTGCAGATACTATTTTTATTCCATATCTGTTATTCCTTATCTTTTGGGCAGAGATGAAATAAATTCTATCATTTAGTATCTAGAGAGTGAATTTAAAGACTAAGCCTATAATTTTCACAAATTTTAAAGGTACCCTTATCTTTTTAGCCATTACCATAATTTTAATTTCAAAAATAAGACGGTAACCCTGTAGCCGGATAACATTTACATTTATAAGACTTATGATATCGAGGAAAAAAGGAAGAATAAATCCTCAATTCTTCGAAAGCAAAGGGTGAAAAGTGATTAAGAGAGAGTGTCGCAAATCTGAGATAACGAAAGGGAAGAAGTTAAGGGAGCAGTACGGAAGAGAAAAGTCTTGTTGGCACTTGGTATCGACATGGGAGATGCTGAGGATCTTCGAACCGTAAATTGGTCATATTGTGTGGAGTTGTAAAGAAAGACGAGGGAAAGACAGGGATTGAGGCAGAATAAGTTGGGTCACCACTAGGGGTTGGAAATAAAAAAAGGAAGGCGACGGTGGCGTCTGGATTTATCTCGAGCATGGCATCGGGGGTATCATGGCAATGGCGCCAAGTGCTTAGGGTGGTCTAAGGCAAAGGGTGTTAAATAGAGGGCGTTAAGACCCCAATGTGGCAAAGGTTTAGAATAAAAAAGAGAGGAAGAAAAAGGTCTGTAAGTGAAGACGAAATGATGGTAGAGAAGAAGCGGGGAAAACCGAACGAGGCGCCAGGTAGAAAAAAAAGCCGTGAAAAGTATTTATTCACCTAGGTACCCAAACAAGAAAAGCGCATTTGGAAAAAATCGATAGGTTTTTGTCCCAAAGACAAGGATCTTTCGGATTCTTTGTGATGAGAAAAGATTGCACCATAAAAGAACGAGGGAAGAGGAAAGGTTCAAAAAACAAACTCGCACAAAGGCAGTCTGGGCAATAAAATTGTGTTATACTGATGTATATAACCAAGGATACAAGAGTTTTCAATGATGCAGTACATAAAAATGCCTTCTGCTTTTTTGTAGCAATTACCCGCGAATAAGGTCTTATTGTACGAAGACAGTCGGCTCTTGAACTATTGCTTGTAGATTACTTGAGATCAAGATCTTCTAAAGAGGATTCTGAGATATTAATTTAATGTGTAACCATGTATTTTGCATGTTCCTTGGTGATAACAAAACGTGGCAAAGCTGTGAACTTGCAGAGGCACTTAAAATATATTGTGGGTTGTTTTGATAAGAGAAAACATAAAGATGCCGAATATATCCTGTCCTTTTATCGTACAAAGTAAGTCTTTTTCCATCCGATTTAATTTACCCGATTAATCCTCGAGAATATATAAAGCTTTTATCACTCACAATATTGACGGATACCTGTTAACAGAATGGAGCGCTGATTGAAGCAAACCTGTTGAACAACCTTTAACACATATTATCATTTAAGTATTTTTTGAAGACCTGATGTAATCAGGAATGATGAGAAAGTAATGATTCAGGTTCCAGAGAAAATCAGTTTACTGTAAAAGAAGTACCATTATAGCTTCCTTTCATAAATACATAAGTAGTGATATCTTGATCGAATTCTATAGTGATGTAATAAGATTACATATTAAATTCAATCTGATATATACAGTTTTTATAATCAAAGGAAGAGATACCTAGTCAAAAATTAGGGATATTTAGAATAACGTGATAATTCCAATGCTCGTTCTATATTCTACTAAGCTCTATAAACAATTGGTTAGTATTTTTAGGTAAACAATTAGGATAATAATTTATAATAGGAGAGGTTGAATATTGGGAAATAACTTGATTTTTTGACTTGATAACAAAGGATATTAATGTAATGCTGTAGTGTAATTACGATGATCTCTAAAGTATTCATATTTATAAGCATACAGTTAGTTCTATCATAAGTATATCAAGAGTATATTATTAATTAATTATTAAGAGTATGTTATTAATATGAACATTTGAAGCTTTATCTCCTAAAAACGACATTGGTATACTCACTATAATATATGTTCGACTTTTCAGGATTATATTCGGCTGTTATTCTATAAATTCTGGGAGTATGATTATATTATAATCCGTTACTGTAATTTTTACTGTAATTGTGATGTTAAGCAATTTTTAAACAATTGATGAGCAATTCCAAAGAAAACGTTGCGAAGTTAAAATAATATTAACTAAAAATGGTTTGGGCTTGAACATATAAAATTATAGCATACACTGTGGGATTTCAATACAATGATTGAAAAAATCAAATAATCTGTGAATAACTTCGAATTCAATGAGGACTCAGAGCCAATCACTTATTAATTTTTGTTTTTTTTTCAGCACTTGATTTAAAGAAAAAGACGGTAGAAAATCATACTTGGAATTGCTTTAACCGATAAGGGAAATGAAAAGGGTTAAAACACAACCACTTTCTTCCAAAGCATACGAACCTCTCCCCCTTACATTTGGAATAGTTCCGTTAAAATTGAGTATTCTCTCGCTTTTTCTCCATTTGCTCCATAAAACCTCGCTATTGGAGGAATTTTGACAACCATAGCTCTTAGTTCCCCTCCCTATCCTCCACCGTAATAGCCTTGCGGGAAAGGAAAACACACAGAAAGACATTATATACACCTCTTTCCTCCCACAAACCTTTCCCTCGAAATAAAAAGGGCAATCTCCACCGGCTAATCCTTTGTGCTCTCACAAGACACCGCATCAACGACTGCCCTGGAGAGGTAAGATAGACACGGAGCCAATAAAACGGTAATAAAGGTTTCCCTGCCACCGGCAAACTGGAGAAAGGGGAGGAAGAGGTAAGGAAGATGGAGGAGGATATCGGACAGAAGGTGTGCAAAGGCGGCTCTTGTGAGCGAGTCTATCGCAGTCCCGACAAAATGAGACCACCCTTGACTCCGTGAGAGGCACGAGGCTTACTAGAATGATTTTATAGATAGAGACTTATGATATCTCCTTATTTGAGATCGTCAATGACGGCGGAACGTTCGTCTCAACATCCCAGTACCACCATTACGATAACCTAAGTATGATGCCATGAAACTGAAAACCTCGAGAGTCTCATCTTTCCCTTTAGCCTCAGGGATAACATATGCATTGGTGATTCGGAACATGGCTGAAGGTTTGAGGAAACAGAATGAAAAACTCTTCAAAGGGTTGCTACTACCCACTCGTTGAAGTCTCCAGGTTATAATGTTATCATTGATGGAAGACAATTGCAGTTCTGTAAGGTTTTTACTAATTTTGCTAATATGAATAGCTATATCATTAATTTAAATACATATATCAAACTTTTAGACTTTTAAACATTTCAGATATTTGCGTTATCCTTAGAAAATATGAAAGGATACTAGGAAGGAAAATATGATCATCGTATTTTGAGCATAATTCTCCATATTACCAAAGCAGAAAAATAGTCCCATTTAGGTACTTAAGCTACTTTAAAAACATTTACACTAGCAACAAGCAGTATCATGACATCGACTACATTCATCCTGTAAATTATTCTGCTGTCAATAATAGCCGAAAAATCTTCCCATCCTACATCCAAAGAGTAAATTTATTTCATAATTCTCGTTTTAAATATCAAAGATATCACAATTCTACTATAAATTTATCCGTATCCGTTTCAAAGGATGGAATATACGAAAACTCTTTGTCGAAAGTTCGCTCTATTTTGTTATTAAACTATTGAATGTGGACTTACATGTTGAGGGCGAAAAGGATACGAGCTAACAATAGGAAGGGTATTTGTACTAACCGTCTGTTTTTCATAAACACAACGATGAGTATAATTATAAAAAATAACGAAGGAAAAAATTTGTTAAGGAATTCCATTTTTATATGCCATGATATGCGATAAGTTTCCGGCAAACGAAATAATTTGGTTTGCAAGGAAATGGGTAACGATGACTAGTACGAAATAACATGCACACAGAAAAAATCCCATTTGCTATCTATAAATTAAATCCATTATCATCCATAGTTTACTTTTGTTTTCGACGAAGATTTAATATTTTCATTAATAGTATTAATTCATAATGTTACGATATTTCTCAAGTCCTGATGTCTTTTTCCGGAAGAAATACCTTTAACGGTCCCTGTAACAAACTGTGAAATGCACGAACTGAATTATAAAATGAGAAATCGCTTGTTCCGGGAACGCACAAAGTATTTTCCAGGAGGAAGAAACGGTACTGAAACTTGTACGACTTCCTCCCTTGTGAATCTACTTGATCGTGATGCTAATTAAATATTCCCAGCAATGATTTCTCGTCGACCGTTGAAGCGACGCATAAAATTCCATTTCAAGGAATCACTTGAGATCGTGATGGGGTCATAAGCATGACACGCTTCCATCTCCCTCCCTGCGAGAGGCGTGATGGACGATCACAATAAAAAGCATACGGATAGAAAGAGAACCTTTTGAAAACCTCTCTGTATTATAAGTATACTGGGCATCCCTACGCTTATACGATTGCAGTCTCCCCTTCCTCGTGAATCACCGCCGATAAGAAACAAAAGAACAGGCCGTTGTTTTTCGTGATACAAACGCAACCAACTTCTCGCTGCCTATTGCCGAACGGTACACTCAAACCAGCGCAGGCCACACAAAACCAGCAGGAGCTATTCAAAGTAGTCGATTCATGTTTTGCATTCCCTTGTATCAGTCTCCCTCTTACTCCCTCGTTTTTCTCGAAAGGTCAAGAGCCAAAGGTGACCTCACATTTCATAAAAGCGACTGAGTTCAACCTCCATACAAACATAAACTCTCTGCCAGTAATTCCACCTCATGTCTCTTTCTGACGCGTACGTGTAGGGAAGTATGACTGACCATGTAGACTTCTCTAGCTCGACAATGCAATTAAAATTCATTACAGCTTTGGGAGGAAGGAGGACACGTCGCGATATTCAGATCCTTTGCGCGGGTGGAGAAAGGGGAAGGAAGGGAAGAGCTTAGAAGATAGGTGGGGGCGGTTTTCTTATCGGGTCATGTCGTTTTGTTGGAAGAAAAATAAAACGTGGGTGGGGTGAATGCTTCGGAGGAGGGTAATGTGGGTGCAAGGGGTCCTAAGAGGGATGTAGAAGGTCTCATTGCACCCTTTCCACTTCCCCATTCCCATCATACATCACTTCTTCCCATTTATGGAATCGGCCGTGACCGGAAGCATGAGGTAAGACTCACGTCGCGGATAGAGGGCGATGGCAAGTGCTGTATGAGAGTGAGTAGTGGATTGCTTGTAAAGAACCATTGGGAGATGAGGAAAAGGGACACACATAGTTTCAGAAAATGTACGTGGATCAGAGCAAATTCTTGCCATTTTAAAGGAAATCAAATTGAAAGTTTCCTAAATCATATATTGGAGCAGAAACAATGGATGAGCATTCGTTATTGGTACTTCTGAGGCGAGTACTCTATGGCGAGTCAAAAGAGTATTCATTACTTTTATCTCTCAAACAAGAAAATATAATCCTCTCTGCTTGCATGACATGTTAGCGGATATTAAGTGATGTTAGGAATTTGATATTAGTCAATTTTTTAGATATAATTTCGAATATAATAGACTTCGGCACATGCAGACTGTCAAAACTAAAAAATCAGTAATAAAATTGGTTGATAAATTCATGTATTCGTTCCAGAAATTTTAAAATCCCATAATTTTAAGATTAAAATATGTTTACTTGAAGTCTGCTATGTCTTTAAAAATTAATTTTCAGTTTAGTGAAACAATAGGGATAAATACTGGCATTGGAAAAATCACGTTATCCTAAAATTGTGGAACTTTGATTCACAGTAACAAATTAAATGGTTATGGGATACGTAGAAATGTATTATATGAAGAATAATTAGCCTATGGCCGTTTGCCTCTAGTGGAGTCTTACATAATCGCCGCGTACTTCTTATCTACGGAAAATTCCGAAAGAGAAATATCGTCCTCATCCTCCAGACCAATATAAGAGTTAAATAATTTGTTTTAACGTGCTAAAAATATCTACACTTGCGTTTACAAGCTAAAAGATACAATCTAACTTATATTTCTGTCAAGAGCTTATTGGCTATAAGTTATCCAAGGAAAGAGGAGAGAGAAATCAAGTTCCACGAGATAGTGATGAATAATTAATATTCACCTTTCTAAAGTGAATTGTTATCTGGGGAACACTATTTATAACGAACTGTTGACTGCCGTAACGACAATCTACCATGTGGAACGTACGCCTATGAATAAAATTTTTGCTGTTGAAAGGATACATATCATGGTAATTTACTTAATGAGTCATTGAATCAAGAAAGCAGACACTTTTCTCTCACAGTACGCAACTGTTACTAAACATAGTGGGCAATAAAACATCTTCCGCGCCGCCAGAGAATTGCGATTAATAGGCAAGAAAATCCCACGTCAAAAAAATACCGTATAATTGTAATTGGCTGCATCAATAAAGAGCCGACAGCGTGAGGAAACAAGCTTTCTCGGGAAAACAGACTATTCTCCGGCAATGAGAACACATTTATTGAAAGGAAGAACGAGATCCATCCGGGAAGCATGAAATTTTGATAAAAAGCACAAAGGACGAGTGAGACTTGGTGTTGAGGAAGAACCCGGAGGTGAGTCACCACCGGAACCACGGGCACAAACCTCCGCGAGCAACGCGACGCATACGAAAGAAGCAGCACCTCACCTCAGGAATATCCCCATCTTTCTTTTACTTCTCTTATATTGCATTGTCTCTGTTCATTGTTTTCTGTGTCAGCGGTGCTGCAGACACATTTTGAAAATTCGAAGATACATAATTCCTCAGGAAATAGAACTTATATCGCTTTTATGGTCGTTGTTATGACAAAGGCTATATGTTATATTAAGGGAAATAATTTTTGCCCGTAATGCTTGTAAAATAACAATTTTTAATGACTGAATTCGTCCTGGTAACCAATTCTATTGTCCAGCAAATACCGACAAGAATATAATATCATCGGTACAATTGAGGGAAATTAAGAGGAAACCGGAAATACTGCCCATATACATATTCTTCTTTCTATTAATCTCTTCAGCTATTCCTAGTTATCTATGAAATTGTGACACGTATCTTTGAATGTTGATTGCTTTTGTTCAAGCGAGGATTTCAGCCTTAATCACATCATCATTTTTGTGCTTTTTTCATAAATGATTCTCGATTGTAATATGAAGTTTTGTAGTACGGCTGACACCACTCAAGAACTTTTTTTCCTAAGTATCATGGTAGCTATAATAGTTCTGACTTCAAATATTTCAATATATTTTTATCCCAATTAATGACTTTCCCTGATGAGTATTATCTAATTGAATGGCATTCAAGATAGCAATATTTGAAAAGAATTGCAGTTTATTTATTTTTCTAGTCACAATTAATTATGAAGATGTACCCAAATATCGAGAGGCCATCCTAATTAAATCGCAAATAATGTAAATGGAGAACCTCGATTTACTTTAATGATTTCGTTGATGATTCCAAAATTCAATCATTCAAAATCAATACCAAATCACTTCGGTTGAATACGTTGGAAGAGTTATCTCTATATTTGCCGATATTTCATTTTTTCCTCTTGGGTATCTCTTATCCTTCTCTCTCCTAAAGGCCAAATATTTTTTCTCTCAACCTTCGCCAGTATATCTATAGATACCCCCAATATTATTTCTATCAACAATATACGTTCTTAGTTCTCTCTCCACTACCACCGGTATACCTCTTAATCCTTCTCTTCCTGCATCCCTTAACGTTATCCCTATCTCTTCATCCATTGCTCCTCATCCGGTCTCAAAGAGCTTTGCGGAGAAAGATCGCGTCTCCAAGTGTTTGAGTTGCGTCAACGTCATTATGGCGGAAGCTATTGGGCACTAACTCATGTTTCAGCTCCTTTACGGCGGGCATCCACTTGGTTGTTAAAGGCGAAGATGAAGGAGAGGTGGATGATTGATTGTGCCGTATAATAGTTAACGTCGTGTTGGTCGTATTTTGAGAAAAAAAAACGCGAAGGGGATCGTAAATCAGGGGACTAAGAGCGTCGTTGCATAAATGCCTAACGATGAGCGGATGGGGGTGACATGTTTTAAAGAAAGCAAAAAGAGATTTTTAATACTGGTCGCTTATATATCGATCCCTAGAATGTTAAACGCCTTTATTACTCGAAATGTAACTCGATTTATTTTGGAAGTCATTAATTACTCTTCGGATGTTTTCGCAAATTTCTCGTTGATTGATTACATCCGAAATCAAATGGATGGATGCTTGGTTCGAGTTTGAGCACCGTGTTAAGCGGCACGAAAAATTAAAGAAAATGCATGTGGAGCTTTTTTCAGAGAATTTCGATTTAATCAAACTTGTTTGCCTGTAAAAATCTTACCTAGAAGCATTGTGTTTTTTCGCACACTTCGAAGTCAATCAGGGACTCCAGAAATACGAATTCCACATTCTCGTGGAACACACATACATATAACTTACAGAACTCATATCAGAATGATATATTATATTGTACTATCCAATATAATCAAAGATATTTCGCTGGATGATATATTACAAATCGTACTTAATACTTAATTGTAATATTTTCTTCCGAAAACAATATAATGTCTTAAGTAAATATTCTTCCGTTCATGAATAAAATTTAATATCTGCGATCTGATTTAAAGTATTGCAGTCGCACTATTTTTCACATTTCCTATCTTAAATCTTATAAGTAAGCGTAAATTTAAAGCGGTCTGCAGGATGAAAATCTGTTGGTTGTAAATCAAAGGAAAAATATGTAAAAATATTGTAAAACAATTAAAATTATATTAAATCCAAAGTAAATCAGTGACATTTTTAAATTATACCAAAAAAGGATTCAACTCTGAAGATTACCTTTTCATATCGCATACATATTGGAAGAAAATGTTCTCATTCGTTCAAAACTGAGCGAAGCTAATCAATCAAAATAATATGTGAAGAAATTTCAATTCATCTACCACTCAAAAAATTTATCGATGAAAAACGAGAAACGTCTCATTCCTACGAAATATTAAATTAATTGAATATAATTGCGAAAAAATTTGATATGATAAAAATTTTGAAGAAACCATCAATAACTGATTGATGGTATTGAGGAATTACAGTGATGATGAATTAACTAGAAGATCTCCATAAATGTTAGAGGAATATTAAAGAAGAGTTATTTTTCTAAATGAATCACTGATGTAGTTGAATTTTCGTAACTTAATTATTTGTATAACACGATCGTTATTTCTTTTCACCCATCGTATTCTGCAATCCCATCGTTATATATCACTGTGATTTCTTCATTTTCTCTTCCTGCACTCAGAAATTAAAAGTTCTCACCGCCATTAGGAAATAGAAAAACATCTGTTTTCAAATAGAACATACTTTAGATTAATAATTTATAGGTAATTTAGCGCTTATGGTGTGAAGAAATAAGGTTGGGTGGGTAGGGTAGGGTGGTGGTCGTGTATTTCTCAGTATTAAGAAATATAACAGACCAGTATAATTGACATGTAATTTTTTTGAGTATATATCTTCCTATTTTATCCTCTTATTATTACATCAAATTCAAATAACCCAACCAACACTCAACCTAGAATTATCTTAATGCGGCTCTAAATATTTATTATAGTCCTTTTTTTAATTCTTTCGTCAAATATACCAATACTATGAGTTCCGTGCAAAGACTAAAAATTAAACGAAGCTAAATCAAAAAAAATCAAGCTAACCAAATTCAATCGATCAAATTCTGATAACTCCAGTAATTAAAAAAATGTTTTAAACTTAGATAACAACCTTCTCGTATGCGTATCTTATCCGATTATCTCATCGCCCGTAATCATTAATAACTTGCGAATTCTCAAATTCCCTTTTCCACCCGTAAAAAAGAAATCTCCTATGTCCTCATAAAATTCAAAATGTAAGTATTTCGCACCTCTTTTATTAAATAGAAAATAGAAGTCTTAAAAATAAAATCATACACTGTAATTTTTGATTCTAAAATATCTTCTGAGCCAGATGCAGTACTTCTAGAAAATAATTACGATTCAAATGATTAGTACTTTTATCTTCGTTCTTCAATTATTGCCGATATGTAAAATGTATGTACTTATGCAAATGTCGTGAAATAAATACTACATCTGATGTTTATATTCTGAGGGATTTTCTGGGTATTATTACGTGGAACGTCTTCATGATTTGCTTCGTTGACTTCGATCAGTGATTTAGGAGGTTACTAATAAGTAATACCGGACTATACAACAAATTACAAATCCTTTACCGGACGAAATTTGGAGTAGAATGTTCCATCGTCTATTTTACCATGGTTAGAATGTAATAAAATAAACAAAATGAATTTTAAGTTTAGAAAAGAATATAATACATACAGATTTTTTCCAAGTAAGGTGGCAATAGAATGGAAATAAGAAAGTATGGTTTTTTGAAGGAAAAACCTACGATATTTTTATCGCAGAGAAAATGTATCCACCGCAGGAAAAGACCCACGTAGAGGAGAGGGGTGTGATAAACCTGAGAAGGTTGCAGGAAAAAGTTAAGGAGAGATTGTAAAACGGATTTTTTACTAATGTTACTTATCGCAGCATTGTAGTTTATTTTTAAGTAAGATTATATTATTAAACATGTGATGATATGAAATGAATTACAAATATCATAATTGGAATATATTTAAATAAATTACCCATCGTTTTGTATAGGATAGCCTTGTATACATATCTGTACATCACTAGCTAAGATCATTTTCATCAAGTATTGAGGTCGAGGTCGCTAGCAAGGTTGTCAAAAGCGTATGACACTAGAGATTTAATTGAGTTAATTACCTTAGGAAATAGAGACATAGGGACTATTACTAAGGAATAGCATATGAAGATGTCATCCAAAGTCTACCTCTTCTCCTATCAGTTCCCTCACCGAGATACCCTTCTTCATCATCGAGTCCCTCTCAATTTAATACATCGCAACAAACATAAGAATGATCCCGTTATTTTCATTACTCCCACTGGCGTCTCCAATCCACCTTCCTTTTTCTCCGTAATGAGGAGACCCGTAACGATGGGCGGAATCCATCTCCGAAAAAATAAACCAGCATCGCCCCTTGACCGAAAGGTGTGATGATGATGAGGTCTCCGATGGGAGGAGCGGTCGGGAATGGGACGAAGAGGGCGCAGTCGCCGGGATGGCGCCGTCCGTCCGTCCGCAGTCCGTCGTCAAAATCTCCTTCGTTCCCACGAAACGTGGGTGACACCTCTCCTCTCGGACAAATTTGCCGCTGCCTATCCCCGATGGCGATCTGCGATGGAGACGATTCTATGGGCAAAGCATTAGGAGGATTGTCATGGGCCATAAATAATGGGGAGTTAGTAGAAGGACTCACCTCTCATTCTCCTATTAAGGCGTCGTATAAAAACTCACCCATTTTAAATCTGGGATAGAATGGAGGGGTTTTGCCAAACGATCGCCCACACAGTTGTGGCCCCATACATAGGTTCTTTTCTCCTCTACTTTTCTTTCGCATTTTATATTTCACAGATCTGAAATTTTAGCCGTTTGTCAGAAAAAGGGCACGAGATATGTGGTTGTGGTTTCGAAAATAAATACAAGTTTATGAGCGCGTTGTCTTTTGTTCTCGGTTAACAATCGATGACTTAATGCTCTTTTCCCCTTATCCCCTAGAGATACTATGAACACATGTCTTTATGCTATTTAAGGGAGTATAATAATCTTGGTTGAATGTATTGGATTGGTTATAAGATCAGACTGTTAGCCTCATCCTAAGAGCTCTCTTAGGAAATGCTACCGTACAATCCGCATATAGTGTAACTATTCGGTCTTCATCATACTTACTTCGTTAATCTGGTGTTTGGTTGGTTGCAGTCCTCCAAGTCAACTGATCTCTAATGATCTTATAATAACTCCATATTTCATTGCAGCATTCTTACTTTCTACCAGGAAAATTGTTTGTCTATCATTTTCACAGTCTCTCTTCTATCTCATGTAATTCATGGTTGCCCTTCTCATATAGTTTCATAGCAGTCAATAGTTGATTACTTTGGCTTTAGATCATCATTTAATTCACCTTCATACATACATATTCTTCAAACAGCTTCTGGCTTAAGATGAAAACTCCTTTTAAAACACTAAATATCCATTATAAGTACTATAAATATACAGCTCAATAAGTTCAGGCTTTATTGTGTGGAATATCATTTTAAAATGATGATTATTTTTATTTTTATTTGTATACTTGTAAATAATAAAAATAAACCTCATATAGCGAAATACCCAAGTGGTTAGGAATAATATTGAAAATAAATGCGTTAGCTCATTTAGCGATATTTCGATCGAAATGCACGATGAAAAGGTAAAGGAAACTATTGAAAAGGAGTAAAGAGAGTAAAAGGACATAAAATTTAGAATTCTCACACTTAATGACAAAAGTTCTGCAATTACAGCGTCAGTGAGCGTAATGAACTAAAATAATGCTTCTTTGTTTCTCTCTGGTTTTATTCTCCTTTATATTTTCTACGCTGCTCCTTCAGCTACAATGATTTGATACAAGAATATTTCTCTGTTAATGGAGAATGCGTGATGATAATCTCATCAACCGGACACAATAGTTCATCGTAATAAATCTACACTCACGTATTAATCAACGATATCTTATTAATTCCTTACCCGTAATTTCCCTTGGTCCCATCCGAATACCCATTCCGTTTCATGCGATTACGTACAACGACGAGGCCATAACGAAGGATTGCGATGGGCGACGAGGGCCTTCTACGACATTAAGGACATCCGCAAGCAAGTGAGCGTTCAGAAGGGGCAGTTCAAAAAGCGCCCGCAGCCACATATGGACGCGACCGTAATAAGAAGACAATTCGTGAAATGTCGCTCCGCCACCCTCAACTGCAGGAGATGGGAGGGATTCATTTCCTCTTAATATTCCAGCTTCGATTAGTACAAGCGGTAAGTAATCCCTTCGAAGGTCACGGAAGACACGATCCACGCCCCTTTCCTTCGCCGACTCAATCACGGTTCGCGCCCCGATGACAACAGCGTTTCCGGGGGAACGTCCTGTCCCTTGTGCACACCCGCGATTTATCAAGCGCGCCTCCAAATAGCGCATTGGGAGAGCCATTGACCTCATTCGTATTCCGTATCGGATAATCTTATGTACCCCATCGTCTCCCACCCCGTAAATAGGCGTGGGCGGCACGCGTGCGGTCGACAAGCGGTTGTTAAATGCACGGGAGGTATGCGAAAGGGGAAGAAACAGTATGAGACGCTAAAATGGTTATGCGACGATGGAAGAGGTACTTCCGCGAAAGGATTCACTCTCGATGTTAAAGGTAAGGAACAGGGGACATTATTGCTTTGAGGAATGGGCAATGCCCACCCACGCCTCGATTGCTTTTCGAATGGAATAGGTAATGTGGGATGGGGAAAATAACCGGTGTTAGGTGGAGTAGATAAGCGTATTGCATGTTACGTTATATTCCTTGTGTAAGTGCAAGGCAAAGCTAAACCTGTTGAAGTGCCCGTTAGTACAGCTAGTTCCAAAAAAAACTTACCACCTAAGCCGCAACCCGCATAACAGGCAGTGGATTTCCTCCGAGCGAGCCTTAAGAAGTGAGAGAGAGAGAGAGAGAGGGAAAACATGGCGGAGATGGTCTGCTTGAGTCATAACTCCGCCTGCAGAGTTGAAATGGATTTATTTGCTTTATTAATATTGCAAAGATTTATTAGTATGCTGAGTTTGGTGGCATTGGCCTAGCAGAATAGTATCATAGCAATACGGATGTCGTAATGTAAGAATTCAGTTATTATAAAATGGTTATAACGAATCAGTATATATTCTAGCATTGCTTCTCGCACAGAGGGAAACGTCGCACACGAGGTCCCGTTATTCCGAGGATACCGAGGCAAACCCCCTTCCCTTCCCTTCCTGTCATAAAATTCGAGTCTGAGACGAAAGGCACGAGCAGGCTAAAGGAAATTTTCGCAAACCCTGCCTCTGAGCCGCTCTGAGCTTATGTTTAGCACTAGATGGGAGAAAGAAAATTTCCGCGCTGTTTGAATCAGTGTCGGACCAAAAATATATAGACCTCGAATTTGACGCCTTCGCTGCCAAAACTCTGCGGTTATAATGGGTTATATTATATAATATAATAGTAGGTAATATTATACATTCAAGAGAGCAGTTATTTGCTTTTAAAATTATATACGTAAGGAGTCCATAACGATCACCTGTTTTATCACAGCCTGTGTGAATGCAATCTACACAAGTAACGTAAGGCAAACTCATGGCCATATCTAGGCTATTACTTTAAATACATTAAAAAAACTATAAGTAAATATGTAGTATGAAGTCTCGAGCCAGTCTCTGCGTATTTTAGATAAATTCTGTTTCATTTGATAAGCATCGAAATTAAAACTCGATCGGTAAAAAATCAGTAAATTTTATCATCTATGCAGTTGGAATTTTTACTATAGTATACCGTCCAAATCAATTGAGAGAAAATGTGCTAGGATCGATTTTCCTGAATGAATAAAGATGACGGATACGAGACAACCATCTTTCACATTAATTTTGAATTAATTAATTAATTTTTTCGGTGTCATTGAAGCGTGAATCGAATAAGCTTGATTTCTTTTGTGGATTCCTCTTGAAATGGTTGCAGTCACAAACCATTACGTTCTTAAACATTCTTCTTGCTATATTTATCACCTTTAAAAGTTCTAACATACACAAAAAGATAGTGCGAATGAGGTTTGGTCATAATGCTCGTTGAATGCTACTGTTAGCTATGAATGTAAAATTTTCAATTAATTTTGAAAGTATACAAAACTACCTACATTATTTATATTTCAATTGTTTATTATAACGTTTACAATTATTATAATTTAGAAAACGTTAAAAATACGCAAAATAATAGGGACTTGGTGAAATAGTTTTTCCCAGGGCCTTTTTACCTGTAATTCCAACCCTGTAATATCACATGGGGAAGCACATATGAGGCTATGTTGAAATTTTGCTCCCCTCGGTCTATCTACATATTTATCGCTTGGTGATATTGAAAATATTCCTTCGTATTTAAAATGTATTGGCTACGAGAAACTTTTTATCTCTCCACATTCCATGACAAATTTGAAAAGCAAGGTACAGGAGTGATTGGAAGAAGTGAATAAAGCAATGAATTCACCAGGACTTCAAGAGGGAGACTGTTCTGATAGAGATAGGGAAGTGAGAAGCAGCGGCAACAGTAATACATACACTCACATGGATTTAACAACCTAAAGTGTAAGAGGTATGTTAATTCCAGATTTTTGGATAAATCACAATAGGTAATGGCATTTCTTGCGTTCCTCCTCGACCAACTGATTACTTTGAGTAGGAGCAACGACCTCTTTTAAAAGTATAACGCACTCACTCACCTCAATTTTCTCATCCAACATATATTTTTTCCGTTTATGACAGCCTCCAGAGAAACTACTCATTTATCCAATTTAAGTAATATCTTAGTCAAACATGGTTAACATTCAAATATAAAGAATATAACGTCTATGGCATACCATACTTTTAGAAATTTCCTTCCGATGCATGTTCATTCCCAGGATTCCGAAATTGTACACAATAGCGATGTTCAATGTTTTGTAGCAACCTTCTTTTAGTTCTATAAGAAAGTTCGAGTAGTTCACTAAGCCAGTACCTAAATCATCTTCTTATCAGCAATTTATTTTGGAAAGAGATTCCGAGGTCTTTTCAAACCGATAGAAACTGCTAACATTAGTATTACTATCTATGCAAGCCAATGGTTTATTCTAAATAACTTTAGAGATATAATTTTTCGGTAATTGGCGTATAAACTTCAAGTTTCTGCGACGTTGAATATGCGGAGTGTCTACAATTCCGTATTTACGTTTCAATTCATATTTTAGTGACATTATAATAGAAAGTTTAATCGATCTAGTAAGATCATCTTCAACGCTCTATCAACTTTGTATCATAGATGTTGTAAGAGAAGTTAAACGATTTGGTTCTCGTAAGCGTAAGGAATAGATATTAGATGGCATTTCTCTAGTCCATTGTTCATTTCTCAAGTTATTTCAAACTACGAAATTTTGAGCTCAATATAGAGACAAAATAAAGCATAAAAAACAATATTTATAAATAAACAATCATTGACGAGGAGCTTGATTCATATAAATTGACGATAGGCAGCATTACTTATTTGTTTCATTTTTGTTGTTGAATTAGTTTTTTAGTATAAGCCAATATAGTTTATGCCATTCACTTTAAAAGCAGAATATAGAGATACTATAATTCTGATATTATACACCCAAACATTGTCAACTTTATGTTATCGTTCAGATTTTCCGAAGGTCCTATTTCAACTAGAATGATCTTCCTTGCATTACTATTTTTTAAAATTCGAAACATCTTCGCAAAGTTCGTAGAGAATTATGATGTGCCTAGGATGAAGGATGTTACGAAAGTCCTTGGAGTGAATGTTGGAGTAATGGATTACATATGGAACCAAGAATATTTTAACAGCTAAGGTATGAATCATGAGAATTAGAGGAATATTCTCATGTAAGTCTGTTTACAATCCGTTGGTTTCTATTTTTAACGTATCCTTCCATGACTCATATTACTCATCATTCATAATTATTGGCGGTGATTTTTCTTTTAATCATTATACATATTATGCACCATTCAAACAATTCGGGTTATATACTTTACTTGAGGCATTCAGAAACCGAAGCAGCGATCATTAATCATTAGTCTCACTTTCACCTAGCGCATAGTTCTGAAAATCATTTAAGTATAACAATGGAAATCGTAATGTTGGTGTTTTCACACCCCCTGACATACGTCATACGGCGGCTCGCGGGGTATTAATGAAAGTGTAAATAAACCAGGTGTTAACGTGTAAATCTGCAATATGCAAGTATAGAAAACATGGAATTTATATGCAATATGCAAATCAGTCATAAGGTTCTGATTTTCCATACTAACTGTTGCTTCTTAACCATCTTAAACTGTATTCCTTGCAAGAAGTCCTGAAAGGTCGTCTACCTCAAAAATAGAGTTGAATATCTTCATTCCCTAAGGGAATACCCGCGGCTAAGATTTGCAAATCGCGGATCCACCATTTCCCACCTTACTTGTGATCGGCCGCCGCCACCATACCCTAACCTTAGATACCTGCTCAGCAGGGGTGCGGTCGGGAATCTTCATTAGCGCTTTCAAATTCGCTACCCCGGATACATACGACCGTCCACAATATGCCGAAAAGGGGGTTTTTCTTCTCAGAGCGGAGTTCACCTTCACCCATCGGCCGTTTTATGGTTCCTTTGAGAAAATAGACAATACCTTTCGATGGACGAAACAAAAGAAAAAGAAACAACAAAGGAATGAATAGGGGATACTCCTAGGGCCAGGGTGGAGGGCCTCCCCTCTCTCTGAAAGACTTAGTAAAACTTCAGACGCGAATTTGTCAGAAACAGCCAAATCTCATCTCAATATCATAATGCTTCATCTGATACCGTCATCACGAATGCCTGGTGGATGAACAGAATGACGTGTTGACACATATATTCTGAAATGCCTAATGCTCCGTTATTTGTCGTATCAGGCAAATTTTATACTTCTCTGTATTGCAGAATAATTCAACAGCAAAGAAATCGAGTCAAAATTTGCACCACGGGGCAAGAAAGAGATTTAGTATCAGATAAAAGTTGGGACAGCATAATTTCGCAAGGAACATGAACTTGATTTAATTAAAGGGATAGTTTTTCTGGGACTGGCAATGAACAATATTTTCGGAAAAGTGTTACGAGATGCTGGCGTTAATTTCGTCGTAAACAATTTTTTTTTATTCTATACGTGAAAAAATTTTGTAGTTCTCAGTATTTAAATAAAGAGTGCTACTATTCTAATATCTATGTTATTCTCTAAAATACTAAATTAGCAAGTTGAATTTTAAACAATTGCCTTAGAAAATGATGATAGCACACTAATTGATATTTTACTTTCTATCAGTTGATTTGGTGGTATTTAAAATTTTTATATTTTATTCGATGTAATTATCTGATTTAGTTGATCGTAATTTACTTGGTTTACTTTATTGTAATAAGTTTTGGGTCTAATTTTCAGAGCTCTTTACCAGGTCGACTTAAAGTGATTCTTTCTCAGTGTATTCGTCCAGATAAAGTTTCTTTTCATCTTTGCTTTCCTTAGTAGGTTTCGCAGTTTTTTCATGCTCCCCTTCTCGATAGCATTTTTCTGCAACATAAATCAGTTGAAATACAGTTGATTGTGTTCTTATTCATAATTATTCTTTATCTCCTTACAGAGTTTTCGTTCATATTTCTATTTGAGTCATAGTCGTGGATTTCCTCTAAATAAATTTAAAAGTTCGTCCTGTAGGCGTCAAGAGCATTAAAAACGTAATAATATAATCCTTTTTAATCTTGCAATGACATAATTCTTATTTGATAATAGAAGCAGCTAAAGTAAGTTTACCCGATGCCTCCAGAAAAAGGTGAATTACGCAGAAATCTCTGGCCGAAATGAGGAAATCCGATTTTCATTCATTTTTTAATACTATGCTGCTGACATAGTGAAAAGTAACACTAAATTTAAACTAGATTTCGTGCTAATAAAGACGGTACAAATACTTTCAACGCGTTTCACAACGGTTTAAAAAGGCGCCTTTCTTCCAAGAGCCAATAGAATTCATGGAAAACTGTAGACTCGCTCTCATCGACCTTCACGTCTGTTATGCGGGTTGCGGCTTAGGTGGTAAGTTTTTTTTGGAACTAGCTGTACATACATTCCACCTCTGTAACTGAAAGTTTTAGGATAGTAGAAAGAGTCCTTCATCGAACACTTATGCTCGTATATCTACAAAATTGACATAACCATTGGTTCCTATCATCACACCTATTTAGAACTGATTTTCAATCACGTTTTTGTATGGTCAGATCTTACATATAAAGATGGAACGCATTTTGAATATTTCCAGAAGCAAGAGAAAGAAGATGGTGAAGGATGTGTTTGGCCTTAGATGAATCGGAATCTGAAGGAAATGCTAGGAGAGATTTAACGACAATGTAAAGGCATAAATGAACATTTGTTAAACTTCCATGTATGCATATTAAAGAAATGCTTGGCTATTTACAGCTATGGGAATGATATTAATTGAAACTGTTCAAAATTAGAATCCGGATGAAGATAAAACGCTTATAAATAAGGGACATATTTTTTATTTATTAATTCCGTCTTATAAAAATTTAAGGAGAAACGTTAGCTGCACGTCAATTACATAGGCTTCGTTAATATTATTTTTTATAGGAAAGGATAAAAAGTAAATCACAGAAACATATTGGATAAAGAAAGCTAAGAAAGAATGTACGAAGGAAAGATAACCATAATATATATCAATATTTCTCTGAGGTTGTGGTAGCTTTAAGTTCATACATAAGAAAATACGACCCCTTGTTAAATATTTAGCTTTAACTTCTTTCTCTACATATTGTACTAAGAAGTCATTAACCACACCTATGAAGTAATGTAATCTATGTGCAATAAATATTCTTACTTCAAGTCATTTCTTACACTTTGTTAGTATTAGTTTATATTTAATGTAAACTTAGCCAGGGTTAATACCTTTGCAGATTACGAGGAATTACAAGAAGAGATAGTTAGTGGCCTTTAAATTGAAGCTTGCTCAACCATTATCTATACCTTGAAAAAATTAATTTAATGATAATTTTATTCTATGGACATTTAAAAGAAATAATAAAAAATAACGAATTTATGAACCTGAATTCAAAATATTAAATTCGGAAATTTATCAAGAAATATTATTTGTGGCTGTTAAGAAATTATGAATTTATCCAAAGTACGATATATTCGATATGACAAGTTTTGAATAACAGATTTAAATAAAAAATATGAAAATCATTATTTTTCTGGCGAACGAGTGATAACGATGATTGTTTAATTTATTTAAATAATTTATATTAAATAATCCCGTTGATAGATAGATAACAATGAGCCAATTAAATATTGATATTAAACTATCAATATATTGTAGTGATACAGAACAATAAAAATATACCAAAATTAAGCTTGCTGTCCAAGATTGAGATGCTCGCTAAGTTGGCAAAAAATGTCACAGCTTTTTCAGAAAAGAAATAAAAATGTCCCCCGGAACTTCATTCCTCCCTCAACTTCGGCTTAAGTTTATCCATTTTATTTTATATTCTTGCGGAAAAATCCCCTCCGACATTATGCTAAAAAATACCGTCCCTTTTTTCCGGAAAACTTCCCTCCCGCAAAAAGCGAGACTGTCCGTGGGGGAGGAGGACAGTGAGCGGTGGCGTCGGCCGTGGTATGAGGTTGGAAACACCATTTGGCTGAGAACACATCGTCCTGGCACAGGAATACTGCAAAATTTAAAACACGAGCGAAACTGGGAATTATGTATGTAGAGAGAGGCAAGGGCGTCTCTCCTGAGTTCGGCGGCAGCCGCTGCGGGGAACAAGACTCTGGTCGAGGGAGAGAAATGAAGAACACGAGGCTGTGTTCTTGCGGAAACTCCAGTTGGACTTCGTTTGCTCCCATCCTGTTCCCTATTTTACCTCTCCACTCCGCTGCTCCTTATGCATTCGTCCCTTTCTTTCCATCCGGTCTGCAAAAGGAAGCACCTCGGAAGTGACATGCCATTGTAAAAGCACCCTCGTTCACCTTCCCTCTCCCGATATTACTTTTGTAGTGGGATTTCACTTCTGCCTCATAAACGGAATGGCGGCCAATCGCATCTTTCCCAGCTGCTTTCCCTCCCCTTTCACACTCCTACGCTCCTCTGCATTTACACGCGTTTCAGAATATGCTTTCTCTCTTCCTTTCTCTTTTTTTCCATCACCGCCACGTTTTCGATTGCGATTTTCTTCCCTTGGATTAGTGATGCTTCTCCACAACCTCTGTTTCTACTCCAACGAAATTACTTGCTTTCGACGTCTTCATGACGCAAGTTTAATGTATTAGCACAGCATTTTGCCTTAAGATTTTCAGTCGGCGAAATGATTTTGTTTCGGAATAAGTCTGAAAAAATCAGATATCATAAAATTACTAAATTTATCGATTCAGTCGCTTTGATCGAAAAAGATGTTAAAATAGATATTCACCTTAGAGTTCAAACTTCTGGAATTTTTTCTTCATAAGAAAGATTTTCTTTAAAAAACTAATGGTATACTTCATAAATAATAATTCTTTTATCAAGAAAACTGGACTAATGAAATTAATGCAATGTTTATTAGAGCCTAAGAAAAGAAGAGATGCGGCTATAATTTATTCCTCTGTTTAACGAAAGCAGTAATCTTAGAAATATTTAAGTCGAGTTTTCTTAATCATTCTTCTTCTAGAAACAACTTTCTTAACACTCTGTTTTTCCACTACAGAATTTTTCTTTATTTCTGCATTCAAGATTAAAATGTTTACTGATAATTTACAACTCCTTCCAAACAACTGAAATGAAAATCTCTCTTCTATCGGGAAATATGTACGTACCTCAGACCAGCTCAGAAAATTCATTGTATGTTTTCAAACCATAAGTAATCATAAGAACGCAGCACAAATAATACATTGCATTAATGAAGTATATTTGATTTGTGATCAAAAAGAAATAACTTGCAGCTAAAATTCATTCTGCATAGCGATTTTTCCACTAGTCTTTCTGATATTACGCTCATGATGTTATTTTTAGAGCACAATATCCACTACCGCAAAGACAAGCGATCGCTTATCATATATTTAATCATAATTCATCGTACCCATAAGTAAAAAATGAATATTTTGCTAATTATTACTGCAGAAAAATTTTCAAAGTTTAGGCCACATAAAAAAGGTCAATTGGAAAATTAGGGAATAGTGTACTTTTAAAGTTTGAGATGAAAATAAGCGGGTCACATAACATTTAAGTGCTCATGTGTACTCGTAAATTTTTCTTTCTCTCTCAAAAACTCGGTATTATTCTAAACTTCTTTCTAAATATTTTCTCTTCGGTTTGCAAGTAGATATCTCTCAATGAAGCCAGACACATCCTAACCTTTTTAACCTTCAGTAGCATTTCATAAAATTTGTAACAGATGTTATTCATCATAATTGTATTTGCAAATATAGTTTTCATAGATTGGTACTTCATGTTAACCTGAACTTTTCACCTTTTCCTTACATCTGATTCCAAATTAAACCCTGCCAACACTCTTTCATTATTGCTTTTAACTCTCTTTTATGTCCCTCTCTAGTATATTCTATTTGCCTATTACTCTTCTAATAACTAAAACACTTGTAGCAAATGACGATGGATGTGAACTCAGCTATTCAACTAGGATGTCTGTTGAAAAGCTTAGAATTGGAAGGCAGAGATATTATGCACATATAATCTCCGAATACAAAAGGGAATATCAGCATTGAAATGGAATGAAGGAAAGATATGGTAAATTAGAAGAGGAAAGAGAATGATGTCTGATGGAAGATGGAGAAGAAAGGGTCACGTCATTAGGCAAGAAAATTCACGTGGCTATAGAGTTGAGCCTGCGCATCCGCCTTTGCGTAAAACATCTGCAATAGAATAGATAAGAGGAGTTAAATGTGCGGAGGGATCCAGGAAGAATAGATTCTCAAGAGGAGGAAGAATGGAATGAGATAGCCTGAAGGGAAACGGGTAGACACGATCTCGCGATACAACCAAATGGCATGGCTGGCAGAGGGGAAGTGAGTATTGTTTAGTAGCTGGGATCCAGAAATCTTGGCTGACATGGAAAGGAAAGTTTACGACCAAAGTTTTATGATGGGCTTACGCCGAAGAAGAAAATATGTGCCAGCAAATTTTCTATACAGAAATCATTGGGAACTCCTGAATGAATTCAGTATATGCATATGGGGTAAACATGAAGATTCTGAATAGGGATCGAGGAAGGTTTTGAATTATGACGATGGTATCACCTTAAACGAAATGACGGAAAAGATAAGAACAGGAACAGAAAATTATTATTTAATATTTGAGAGGATAAAAGTCTCTTGAGATATTTTAACCCAGAAAACCAGAGAATTTTTATACGATTTTGATTTATAACTAAGTACATTTGAGAGCTCACAAAGTCATCTGATATGGAAATATACAAGGAAATTTTTCATCTTAATAAAGAATTCAGTTCGAACGTGAATATACGACATTCTCAGAGTCAAATACCGTTTTATCAGTCTTTTAAGCAATGCTATTAGGTAGCCTGCTTTTCAATAACTTAATTGTCCTGTTGTCTAATTTCTAAAAAATAAAACTAGGAAAAAAATTCCAGTAATCTTTATTGGAGTTTTTTCTATTGGTAGTTTGATTGATAAGGACATATTTATCATTTGGTGGATATAATACTTATAAAACAACGCAAAAAACGGAAAATCTTACAAGCTGTTCCGCGATTTTGCGCAAGTTAAGACTACTAAGTTGCATTCATTGTTTGCTTCGGAAGATTGAAATCGCACGACGGAAATCATTCATGAAGACGCTAAATAATAATAGGAGAAGCTTGTTGGCAACTGCCTCTTCGCCACCTGCCGATATTCAAATTCATTTCCCAACACGCCGCCGCTATCTCTACATTTCATCAAAGGCGAGCATTGGGGCAATGAATCCACCGACGATAATCTCTCTTCGCACCCTCTTCATTCCCAAAGAATCCTTTAAACTCTTCTTTTCTTTTACAGCCGCTGAATAAACCCTAACAAGGCTATGATATACACGAAATATTGCATGAGGATCGGAGGGTACGCGTACACCATCCACTTCCTAATCTGCCATCTTCCTCCACATTCTCATTCCCAATGCGCAAATCTTTAGAGCGTGCACACCAGAGAAGGTTCGAACCGCGCCGCCGCCGATGACGTCGCCACCGGACGGCGGAAAGCTAAAACAACGCGTGTCTGAGGCGTCGAAAGAAGAGCGCGGCAGAAGCGTCTGCGGCGAAGCGGCAGATGTCTATGAGAGGAGGCTCGAGGTGCGGTCAGGGGCGCCGGTGCTCGGCCTCATAAACACAGGATCCTTCGAGGCACTTCCAAACCGCCTCCTTTCTCATCTATTACCTATTGGGGCTCCTTCTAAACTACCTTCTTGCTCATATTCACCCTTTTTCTCCATCGATTCTTCCTTTTAGCTCCTTTACACCTGACAGCATCTCAAGATTAAAAGAATACTATTAGGTTTTCCCTCTCTATGGAAATAATTTCAGAATTAAAAATGACATTCGATTTTTTTTAAGGTTGAATTTAAAAAGAAATGAAGAAGCGATTCCCCATTTTCTCTTAAATATCCCTTTATTCTTAGCTATGGAAACGATCGTCAATCCTCTTTTGATACCGGTTTATTTCCATACCGATATCCAGGGACTATGTCCAGTCAGTGTACGATTATTTTATTTAAGATTTAAATTTTTAAAAGAAATAAAACCTCCTAGAGATGAAAAATGCATGTATTCCTTACTTCTGCTATTAAAAACATGGATTGAAACACAGAGTATTAGGTGCATGAAACCCGCAAATCATAATTTTTTCATTTTGCAAAGGTTAAGTATCCGGAATCTGGGCAAGTCTATGGGCCTATTGGTACACAAAAACATACGTGAACACATACGGATGGAATAATTGCGGAAGCTGTAATATAGTGTAAGAAATTTTAAAATACTTGACAGGTTCTTTTTCCGTACAGAGAGTCAGAAGTGATTGAATGTGGACTGATATAAAGGAAAAATGACAGATGTGCTTTTATGTTAGTCTGAATCGAGGGAAGGGATGGATAAAAGTAGAATGACTAAGGAGGGTTTAGCTCTTAAGGGGATGAAAAAAGTAAAGAAGGCCTGTGAGATACCAACAAGAAGAAATTTAGGTAGTTGAAGGGATGAAAGGGAGATTTTGGGAAGAAAAGTAAATGCATATGAAACAGGAAGTGTTTGCGAAAACTGGAAGGAATGGTGCAATGTTGAATGAAATGTGAATGAAATCATCCTCGGAACTAGAATTCTCAGGTATGATCCTTCAAAAATCAGTGTGTATAATTTCTTCAGCTACTAAAGAATAAATGCAATTTCATTTTATTCTTCCAGAGCTATGGAATTTTTAAGAAAACCAACAAATTTCGGATATACATATTGTAATAACTAGATTGACTTTAATCGAAATAAAATTCAATAAAGAATATTTGGTAATAAGCCTATTGTTCTTTCACGTAAATTATCTTCAGAAGCAGAATTATTGCAGGCTTCCTTAGACTTACTTGCCTCAAAGGCTAATTTTTATTAATGTAAATCAAAGATAGGTCTTGCCGTTAAAGCCCGATATCAATTTCTAATCAGGAGTTTGAAGATAAAGGTCGTTTTACCCTTTTAGCAGTTATATTGAACAGACTGGAAGATTGTTAAAACTCGAGACAAATATTGGCAACCTGCAAGAAATCACGATTTGGGTTGAGGTAGGGAGGAGAACCATTTACCCCAACCAACTTACTCTTACTTTCCTTCTCTGCCTTGTTCACATGAGGATGGAGATAGTAAAGGCGCAGATGTTCCTGAAAGGGTGCACGCGGAGAAGTATGCATATGTGCGTGTGGCGGCGTGTGATTCCACGAGGATGTAAAGGACGGGAGAGCGTGCGAGAGGTTTGTGTGTTGCCGCACACACATAATGCACGTAGTTTCTCAACCTCATGAAAATGAAATGAGAAATCGTAAAATGAAAAGTGTCGAGCAGAGCGAGGGAATAAGAAGGCACTTTCAAGGAATGGAAATTTTCAGGTCGAATTATACTCGTAGGTGCATGTATTTACGTCTGCAAGACCTGGTTACCTGTTCAATTAAATCGTAAGCGATGAATTTAATTGCGAGGGGAGTGAATCATAATATATGAGGGAAGAATTTCCTTATTTTGGAGAACCTCGTAGTGAGTAAAAGGAGTTGTATAAATATTATTATTATTCATCTAATGCTGAAATTAATTCGAGGAAACGGAAAATTAATTACAATCAACACGCAAATAATGTTTGATATGAGGAATACTTGATATTTTGCAACAAAAGAGGTCCCTAAGAATGTTAGTAATAATCAGATCTATAAAAAATTCGTTAAGAAGCTGTCTGTGGATTAGAAGAAATAATGAATTCTTAAAGATTGAAAAAAACTTTTTTACTTTATGTTAATAAATTACCATTAATCTTAATGAATATATCCTATTAGTAGTATTTAAAAATATTTTTGAAAAGGATTTCTGAAATTTTATCGTAGTCTTTGATAAATTCTATAAATTATTCTATATAAAATACTTATAAGCAAAAAAGGCGCTGAAATCGATGAAATTTATTGGGAATAAAATTTCTATTCCCTGCTGAAATAATAATAAGAAAATCCAAAAATTTTCAGCGAGAACAAAGAGGAAAAATAAAACGGGGAGGAAAGCTTTTCTGGTATAAGAGAAGGATACTCGATAACTCCAGCAACGCAGTTATACAAAAAGGGACATCAAAGACAAGACATTGAAGCAAAGTGGCTAATTTTTAAGGAAAATCCAAGAGATTAAAGCTAGCCGAGCGACTTAGGAATTTCGCTCTCCGGTGAACGTTTTCATCCTCCCAATAGGTTAGAGGAAAGGAAATGAGCGCAATCCCTATCACATCACCTTCTATTCCATTCTATCCGCAAAAACTCCCTTAACCTCCGTCGTCCCGGAAAGAAAAACACGTCGAAAAATCTCAGTTCCGGTGGTTGTATGGCCCATTTCAGGCACAGCCGATTAAGTAAACCCTATATATACGTATAGGTGCCTTTAGAATGTGGTAGATAGAGGGGAAAGAATGGTTCGGAAGTATAAATGGAGAGGGCGACATTCTGCGGCGAAGGGGAACGAGCCAAGGGGAAGTGCAGGTGAACATTAATCGCAGAACCTCTTTCCATCCTCTTCGGGTTTCGGGAATTCGTAAGAGCGGAGAAGTGGAGGTCGATTTGTTCAGACCACGCTCATTTTTATATGCGAGAGGGAAAGGGAGAGCCGCGCATTAAGGGACCATTTACGAGAAGAAAAAGAAGCTTTGGAGAGAGAAGGGAAGTAATGTTTGTGGATAGAGAGGAGTGGGAAGAGGATACAAGGTGAGGAGGGTGAGACCGGAATAGCTTAGCCTAATGCGGTCATTATCCTTTCCTTTCTCGAACCTTTGCAATTGCTTCACTTATCTCTTGGTCCGGCTTTTTTCCGGTTATTTTATTTTCGCCCATTTCTATCTACTACTCAGCAGATTCTCCTGTTTTCCTCCACTGCCTAGTTTTCATGTCACATTATCTTTAATCCTATAATCTCAATCGTAAGAATTGTGAATTTAAATATGATAATTTACCCTCACTATCAACGAAAATATTTTCCATATTATCATTTAAATTTATTCGAAGACACATAATCATATAAACGTGTAACTAAATTAAATTAGAGGAAATTTATTTCCGTTCAGATGTCAGAATCCTTAATTTGAAAATGTTCACGGAACTCGAAAATCGGTTTCTATGCAACTAAGATGAAATTTTTACGATTTGAATTGAAAATTGACTAGTAAAGTTATGGACATAGACGTTGATAAAGAGATCAAGGTATGCTTAAGAGAAATGGAATTTGATTACTTCGGTGCTGATGAGACTATGAAACCCGGAAATGTATTGAAGATAACAACCTTTAATCCCGTAATATGCAATATTTCATATTTACATAAAAGATAATTACATGTTCAGTCAAAATTTAAAATTAATATGATTGGAAAATATGAGCTCCTGTTTGATTATTATATTAAGAAATACAATGATTAGGAAATTATAAGAGAAAATATAAAATTTCACTGTTCATGCAGAGGAATGAAAAAATAACATCATGAGATAAACAAAGTGACATATCCCAGGTATTGCATGTAATCTATAACACCAACTTTAGAACGAAAATATTTTTGAGATAAATGATCAATATCTCTCGAAAATTTTAACTAAAATATTTTATTGGTACCGTGTTTCAGATAAATCCCATGACAACCTCTTGAGTGAGGACTGAATTAAAAATTTAAATTAAAAAAACTCCGTCATCTAACTTCTCAACGCGACTCCCTCCTGCATCCCCTTGCACTCGTTCAAAGGCGTTCATTAGCATATTCCAACATTTTATCCCAACAGCAGGCTGATCTTTATCGCCCCCCACCCGCACTGTTTACTTGAACCTCCCATTCCCTCTTTTTCCCTCAAACAAGCTCAAAGAGAGAAGATTCGGGAGACATCTATTGGGTCAGTTTAATGAGCCGCGAGAAAAGTAAAGAGAGCAGGAGAGTTAAAAAAAGCTAAAACGAGGAGAGGGTAAGGTTGTATACGGAGGGTGTAAGTCACCCCAAATGAGGGTTGAAAATGGGGAGCTTTAGGAATCGCTAAGCAAGTGAGCCAGAAAGAAGCGGGTAGGTAGGAAAAAGGGAAAAAGTCGTTCTTTTTTAAGGAGATAATCAGAAGGGGCGGAGAAGAAAAAAGGGGGTGATTAAATGGTATTAGAGGGTTCGGGAGAAGAAAATGGAGAGGAAGGGGGAATAGGAAATGAACAGGAGAGGTAGCCTCTTGTCATTCCCTTGTTCTATGCTTTCTTTTATTCCTCTCATTTCATCCCTTATTTAGCGAAACGTTGGGAAGAATGAAAAGGTGTTACTTCATTATCGAATCATTGTTCATTTGTGTATCTTCCTACCCTCGGATGATCTGATAAATTACTCCCTGAGGAATTAAAATGAGATAAAAAATTCGAATTTTTTTCTTTTATGTAAAAGATTGTATAAAAGAATGATTTATGAAGTTAGGAAGAAAAGAGGCTCTCTCCGGCCTAATCTGACTACCGAAGGTTCAAATGAAAAATGAAAACATGATTTTAACTTGAAGAAACGATTCAAAGCTATTGCTTATTATCATCACTATAAATTGGAGATTTTAATTTTAAAACATGGACACGACTCTTCAGAAATAAATAAATGGATGGAAAGTCTATGTAGCGATGGTGATTGTTGTTTATATTCTGGGTTTATATACTTATTGTCTTAAATGTAAAATAAATACTCGTAACAGTAATATATAAAGCTAGATCTTAAACCATTAAGTTACCTAAATTATGAAAATTATAATATAATGATAAGTGCTGTTCCTGCCTCCTTCAGTCACTTGTGTCCTTTATTACATTTTATTCGTCCAAATTAAAGTTTACTTCATCAAATGTGCGAAGGCAAAAATAACTTACATTGGTATAAAAACACAAATTAAAAAAAAAATAAACGTATAAAAGTTACTCCAGTATATTTTTCTAGCAAAGAGTTGTATGAAAGAGTTTAAGTATATGCTCTAGATAGAAGAGATATGAAGTAAATGCTTTCGATGCTAATAATCTACCTCTTTTAATATAGATCTATTTATATAACAAATCAGTTAATATAGTTTATTAAAACTTTAATCAATGGATACTATTCTGTATCCTTACCTTTAATTTTCCATTTTCAAACCATAAGAGCATCTAAAGAAAGAAGATAGAAAAATGTGTGGTTACTGATAATTCAAATTTTTTATTGAATTTATTATCCAACAGATTACGAATTTAAACACAAAAATGAAAGGCAAAAGGAATCTGGAGAATCGACAATCGGATTTTTTAAGGAAGTTAAAAATAAATACCTTTCAATTCAAAAGAAAGTTATAGAGCTGAAAAGATGAGGAAGGACAGGATAAAAGAAAAAGATTTTTCGTAACAGGCGTCGGCTATTTGAGAAATAGAGAAGTCGATTGCACAAACATGCTCTATAGATAGTATGGAATCTCGGCTCGTTCTCAAGAAAGTAAAGTAAGAAGAGATCTACAAATCAAAGAACAGAATAATCCTACATTTAATCTTCAAATCGGTTATTCAGATTGATTGCTATGGCAGTATCAATACTACAGTATCAAACTAAAATTATAACAGATTCATCTGACGGGATTTTATTAAATTATCATTTATTTAGTTTACTTCTAAACTCTGTAAAATCAATCTGATATTGCCCTGTAATTCCATTTACATTTTTCGCGAAACTTATGATGAAAATCAATGCAGAAAATTAATTTTGTCGTATCTAAGGTGCTTTGCTTATCGTTATCATTATACATTAGATAGGTACGGATTGAAGGATGATTATATTCGTAAAGTTAGTAAACGATAGAGTATCTATTGTATTAGAAAATGCGTTGAAAAAACTATTTCAAGATGTTTAGGCTTTACACATCAACTGAACAAATAGAAATGATTATTTTGCATTATTAATGTCATACTTGATTCTAATTTCAAATGCGAATTAAAATATCCCTCGTTACTTTATTAATCTCTGTTACAAAATCGTCACCTTCTTAACTAGTTTCAAGTTCTCTATCTTTCCTCGTTAAAATTTCACTACCTTATTCAACACATACTGGTTTTGCTATTCTTCCGACTCAAATCAAAGCGACGGCGTCCAGTCGCTTCGATCAGTTTCCATTGTCGTTACACACGGCAGCCCCTCGATGATAGGCAACCCAATCTACATCTGCCATTCCCCTGATTATTCCCTCTCGGTGCCGTCCTCTGCCAATGTATGCTAACGAATTCTCGCTCACCAGAATGTGAGTGCAACTCGTCGGATGGAGATGCCCTGTCACTCTCTCCCCCCCGAAAATAGCCCCTCCCCCATTCGCATCCTATCTCTATTCCCCACATTTCCCCCAATCCAAAGCCAATGCGTGACAGAATCGTGGCGAAAACAGCGAGGGGAAGAGGAGATGACTCTTTCAACGTGTGCTGTTAATGGAAAACTCCGAAAGGGAGGAATGATTTTCAAATTTTATTCGATGGGATAAATTACTTTCCGAATAATTTCGATCCTAACTGAAATTGTTTTTGTATTTTCTTTCCTACTAAAATTATTTGATTCGTCTCAGCAATAAGGAAGATTATTCTAAAAGCATTATCGGATTCATTTTATGAAGATTTAGTCGGTGAAATCATGCTTTTAAGGGAGATTGGATGTATAGCACATCCAGAGAAGTACCAAGAGCGTTTGTTACTCATGTACGAAGCTGATTTTGCCACCCCACTGAAATGAAAATATACTCAAGGAGTAGTAGGAATATCACAGGGAATAAATCAACCAATTTATTGCTGCTTTTTCAACTGTACTAAAATTCTATAGTAGTAAATACTTGAAAAACTCCTCCAAATGTTATCTTTAGGAAACTCTGAATAGAAAACTTGTTCTGGTACCAAAATATAAAGTAGATCTCCATTTCTATTTTCAAAATTCATCCAATATCTACTCAATGGATTACGCAGCCCCTTTCGGACTGCTTCTCTTGCACAATCCACACATTGCACTCACGGTAGATAAGGGTATGAGCATACCGCTATGTGAGTATCTACCGATTCATTTTACCCAAAGGCACACTAGAGGTTGGAAAATGTTGTGCGCAAAGTAATTTGAATTTTGGTGTGCTGTTAAACATAAAGCAAAATGTACATTGAATTTTAAATTTTGGAGTCTTAATCAAAATAAAAAGCTTATCCACAATATTTAGATATTCGCGAGCTTATTAGGAACATGTCCCTTAATGAGGCTATGGTGCATTTATTCAAAAATCCATGGTAACAAAAAACAAGCAGATATGATAATACCTAAAAAGTTGTTACTCAAACTAAGAGATTATTCTATAACTCTATTATAACAGCTCACCCGACAAACAATTAAGAACGGTACAAAACTTATAAAAGTTGCAAGCATCAATAGTTCTGTGTTAAATTTTTAACATTTACGCAAACTTACGGTGAGAAAAATCTATGAATAACTCGCAAACCCTCACAGACGGAAAGTTTCGCATCGGAACTACAGTCGATTATTTTTGGAACACTTAATACGGCCTACCACCTCTCGCGGCAGAGTTTGGAACACACTGCTCTAAGATAACTTTCTATTTTCTCCCTCATTTAGTGTTATTTCATGCATTTAACCTTGTGGAAATAAATTAAAACATCATTCTGGAGGGCAATGCATACCAAAGTGGATTTTTAAGGTTTCGTAGGCGATTTGAATGTATATATGTAATAGGTATGCTTATTGGTGAAAGTTTTTTATTTAAATTAAAATCCGTTCTTCCTTGCTTAAATAAGACTCAATCTAAATATAAATAGTGTATATGATTAATCTAAATAAAGCGTCTTATATAGAGTAAAAGAACCAAAATATAAAGAAAAAACAATACGCAAGTTAAGGGACAACTAACGGCTATTGTTTCTTATACAGACAGCAATTCTTACTGATAATTCCAAAAGTATCAGGATAATTATTGAGAATGGAGAAAGATGTCTTATCTCAAGATTTCTTTTCTCTTCAATATTATGTAATTCTTAAACGAGAATAGTAAAACATTAGTCACAAATATTTTAGAAGAAACCATTCGATGCTGTTAACAATGGTGAATTGACAAATTGAAATGTCGGATATTTCATCTTATTTAAACTACATAAATACTTTCTGCTAAAACAAGGTAGGATAAAGTTCAATGCAGGATAATTAGAAAAATAATTTATAAAGAACGAAAGCGAAGTCAAAGAAAAGGTTAGGCCTCTTACATATTTCTCTAAGGGTCAAGAGTTAATCAATCCAAATTTTTTCTCGCAAATATTTGCCATACTTAACACACAATCCTTTTATGCTAATGCAATAGTGACATTAAGTTTCCTTAAATCATCATAGTCCTTAAGAAAACGTAACATTTTCGACGCAGGAAACCCCGCAGATAATGCTGAAATGAGGCAAAGTAAGCTATCAGTTACTTCAAGTCACATTACCAACTAATTTCAAGCGATATAACCCTTAACACAGCAACCAGGTAATTTAATCCAAGTAAATTGCGACACAGAGAGATTCTCCGTAAAGGTAAACCATAACCTATAAAGATTTACGACTCCGAACTTATAACGTAACACAATGAATAACAGATCTTTTTAAATGCCGTTTCGACCACAAAAGTCGAGCTAATAGCCAAGGAAAATAATCACGGCGGAAAGGGATTAGGATAAAAAAAGGGAGAAAGGGAGAGGGTGATTTAGTACGAGAAGTTCCAAATGGTGAGCGGCGAATGAAGAATAGAAGGGGAAGGAACCGGAGAAGGCTCTTTCTTTCCAAGGATCAGAAGGACCGCCGCCGCGGGGCGATGGATAGAGGTTTTCGGGGACAAGTGAGTGTGAGAGGCGTTAATGTTTCTCGGCGAGGGAAATGGAAATTAATCTGACGTGTATAGAATGGGATTCTCCGAGGATGGGAATGGAAGAAATGGGAGGGAATAAAAGAGATGGGAGGAGAGGATTATTTAGGCGGTGTGGGTATCCAGTGTGGACTCTTAAGGGAAAAGAGGCGGTCCGAAGTTTTGAGAAGGGATATTTTTTTAAGGGAGAAGAGAAGAATGGGCAATATATGCGGCGAGAGGATGGAGAAGAGATAAAAGGACGTGATGTGTGATAGGATAGGGATATCGACTTTAAAAGGAGTGGCGGATGGCACTTGGATAAGTAAATAAAAGAGAGGGAAGAAATGGTTTTCGGAAGGATGGAGATTTTCGGTCGAGTACGGAGTTCAAAGGTTTGAAATAGATACAAAAGAGAGAGAGGAAGAAAGGACTGAGCTATTGGAAGGAGGCTTAAAAATACGAGGTTTTAGAAAAATAAACTTTGGATGTTTTTTTTCTGGGATATCGTTTAGACACCTAAAAACATGATGGAATGAATGGCTAGGAAGATGTGAATCGCCGTCGGAGAAATGTGAGATAGTAGAGTTGGATACGGCGTAAATTTGGACGCGAACATAAAGATAAAAATAAGGAGTGGCACGACGCGTGAGAAACATGAGTTACAAAGGATTTGAACAAAAAGATCTCGACGGAGTTATCATGGAAGAGAGAATGCCACCATCGACATAAAGATTTCCGCTCGAAAAATACGATAATTAATTCTTACAAGGATTCCGAAAGGAAACATTTTCATTTTAATGTTAAGGAATTGAACGGTAAGCCGGAAACTGGTTTCGACGATATGCGACACTGTAATCGGTATTTTCGAATATTTTTGCTAATCTTTTTGAGGAATAATAAAAGATAAGATTATCGTTAACCTGAAATTTAATAAATGAAAGCAAATTAGAGCATAAATTAGGTTTAAGCTTAAAAAATGCTGAAATAATTGTTGAATAGGCATAAATAGATTCCCAATCAGAATAGTTTTCTTTTCGAGTGAAACAGGAGAATAAAGCAAAATCTAATTGATATTCTTATATCCCTTTGATTAAGTATTACATAAGATTTAAGGAAAATTATTACACTTTACAAATTTTCTCCTAGATATTTTGTCGATAACTTCCAACTGATAAAGCCTTTCGCAATAGATTTTATAAGAAGAAAGCATGTAGATTATCATGAGTATTACGACAAATAAGTCGATCGCGATTCACCTATCCATACGGTCGATTATGACTGATAATATTGAAATGCATACTTCTGAAAAACCGAATGATATCTATCGTAGATGTTGAACTTATCATTCATAGAATTCTGATAAAGTTGTTCGGGAAGTTTTGCGGAAGAAGTAACTATTCAGCGTAGAATCAGCTACGTTTTACAATTAATATTATATAAGTTATATATTTTCTATAGTTTTGCTTTTGTTAATCCCAAATTTTATGTTAGGCGAGGTCGAGATGTTACTATAAAAAAATCTTAGAGGATATTATAATTGCCATCACTGATGAATGTCATTGGTTAGTTTTGATACCGTCAATCATTGATGAAAAAGAATTTTTATGTATAAATGATGAATATTTTGCGAAGTTAACATGAGGTTGGCATCTAAGGGATTTCGATACCAAGGATACCCTCGAAGATTACTATTAACTCAAATGAATCGTTATCCCACAGTCGGTAATTTTATGTGCGAACGACATCTTAGCGTCTCTCAAGGGTGAAGTCTCTATTTAAAAACCCGGAACCAAAATAACAAGAGGATAAAACCCAATGAAGGACGTCAATTTAAGCGGAGATGATGTGGTGGTTGAGGAAGTAGTGAATAGGTGACGGTTAAATGAACAACTTTCGCGAAGTAGTGCGGAGAGGCTGAGTACGGGACATAAAGGCGCAGTAAAAATGGAGAGCGAAGTGAAACAAAGGATGGTTTGTGGCCTTCGTAATCACTCTCATCCAAACCCAGCAAACCTAAATCCCTCTATTAGCGGAAATATCCAATCTTGAATCTTTCCGCTTTCTTCCGTCTGCTTTCGGAATGAATTTAGAAATGATGGGTAAGGGAAAATAAATTCTAAAACTTGATTTACATATGTATTTACCGATTCGACATCACGAAATTCATAAATAAGTGGGAATGAGTAAAATAAAACATTTAAAGAAAAGGGAGAGGGAATAAGAGTCTGCAAAACAGTATTTTAGCAGAGTAAAAAGAAATAGAAAGAGAAGATTCCCATTTATTATGTTAGATTCAATGGGAAAATATAGCTCGAGAAAGATACGAAATACCAACAAATGATCATAAGAGGTAAACATTATTCAATCCATTTCATTATCGCTGGATTCTGTTGACATTAAAAATACATCTTTTGATGTAAAAATACACTGTAGCATTGTTGCATATAGTATTTAGTGCTAATATCATTGATGCTTGCATTAAAATCCAAGGGAATGCGTAAAATAATTAAAAACATTGAGGCAGTGTAGGAAATTATGATCATCTATTAATTGGAAAAAGTAATAAATGGAATTTGACTCTTAGAAACGTGGCTAAATGTTATAATGTGAGAAAAGAGATGATGTTGAGATAGGAGTGATGAGAAGAAAAATACATGATTTGATGAAACTAACGAGAAGATGCCGGATAGAGGGAAGATAGGAAGGTTAAGGGTTCAGAGTAAAGGGATGAGGAAAAAAGGAGGGAACACCTCGGTCTTGGAGCAGACGCCGGTTTCCGACGGAAGTGGTGCCGTGTTGGACTGTGGCGCCACGACGGCAGAAGCCGGAGAATGGGAAGGGAAGAGCCGATATGATTCAACCGCCATAAACATCAGGTGAACATGAGTCAAGTTCAAAGAGGTCCTGTTTTTCGGAGATTAAAAAAATAGAAGGACGGAGGGAAACCCTCTCTTCTTATCGGGAGCTGAAAGGTATCGAGTATCACTGTACGGAGGTATTTACGTCTAACCCAAGTACAAAGATTTGTTCTCCGTATAAGTGTCACTTAAAATACTTCATTGTCACTCAGGATAAGGTTTCTCATTAGCGCTACTGACTTGAAGATAATGTAGAATTGGAGAACCGAAGTCACTTAAAAAATCATCAATGGCCTTCATAAAGTGTACGATAGTGACATAATAAACTTGCCAAAGCCTATATTATCTATATTTTAGGGAGCGAATACTGAAATAAAGATAAAATGTAGTTACATTGTAGTTGTACATTGTAGTTGTAATTCTTAATAGCCGGAGGTCACAGCAGAGAATTTATCTAGCATGTCGGATATTTGTTTCGTTTCAGCCCTAGCGTTTCTTATGATTGCCAAGAATATATTTATGCAGATTGCTAACAGATAATGCAAACTTTATCAATCTAAAAAGCAGATAAACTAGATTTCGTACACAAGCAAAACGAATTTTCAACCGAGCTAAGAATGTTTGTAATGAACAATTATCTTAGGAGCTCGATATTAACTTTTCTATGGTTTAAGAATAAATATCAATAATTTGTAGCATTTTCATGCCCGCGACCCGAGCATTTATTTAATGTAGTTTATTCGGGAAAGAAGAATAAAATAGTAATAATAATTTCAGAAATAATGGACAGGAAGTGGTTATACTTTAAGAAATAATGAAAATAAAATGGCAATACAGCGACTACAGGTTTCTAAAATTTCATTTTCATTTTAATTTTCACGATGCAGCATCATAGTTGGCTTTTAAATACTCGAATATATATTGTGGCATTGTGAAAGATTTTTTAAAATTTTTACAACGAAATCATGTAATTCCAATTTATGTCACTGGAGAAATCAATTTTGATTCTAATATAGTGCTAACCAATCGCCTTCGGCCTCTAGAACTCCGAATGATAAATATCATTACAATCAGCCCCTGGCCATTGTAACTCTCTTATATTGATGAATTACTTGAATTGCCTTATATATTCTTATTTGAGATGTTTGCCGTATTTTACCAGAGATTTCAAATAAATGCAAAGATTTGAAAAATTCACTCTGGCGGTGGCTTTTTTATGTTTGTCATTCGAAGTTGAACGTATTAGAACGATTAATTTCAATTTCGCTATTAACTAAATCATTTCAAATGATATAAAGAATGGTTGGCTCCTGGTTTACTGTAAAAATTATGATTTCTTACCAAATAATTCACTTCCTCCGACATCATTTCTAAGAATTCAACATAAAGGAAATATGCAAAGTTATAGAAAACTGATATATAGGTATCTCATGAAGTAGTAACAGAGTAAAAATTTAAATTCCACTAATTCTAGAAGTTCTCCATTTAGAATTTAAATACTATCATTCTTACAGCGAATACTTAAATCTCCTCCTAAGTACAGCTTTAACTATTCTTAAGGCTTCGGTATATCCGGGTAACTAAAAAAAAAACGTCAGATCAGTTATTCGTGAAAGACGATCCGATAGATTCCGATCGTTGAAACAAAACCACTTTTAGATAGATCGAACGAGGCTAGAAATAAAGTAAAAATTCGCTTGCCCACAACTTCCAACCTGCCAAAACCCAACCACGGACGGCACATCTTCATACAATCTAGAATATCCTTAGAGAGGACGTCTTCGAGATGGCCGAGAGGAAGGAGGGGTTTAGGAGGTCCAGAGATTTGAGATGGGCCGAAGGGATGGAACTATGGTTGGACACATCAACACCGTTATGGGCCGTCAATCCCATTCCAGGCGCCACGTCTCTCATTAAGGGACATCCCTCTCCGTTGGGAGGGAAGCGCTGCGTTCCTCCTCAGTCGAATTAAAAAAAAGACGGTCGCACACCGAACCTGGCCGCTCATTAGGCGGCTTTCCACAAAGGAAAAAAGTCGGAGTCGAAAAATAATTCTCCTCCTCTAGTTGTCCATTCCAAGAGCGCATCTGTGGGAAGATGGATCGATCACGCGTACTCTCTTTAACCGCCTCCGCCCATATCCGCTCTTTTTTTAAGGATCCCAACGCGATTCGGACATGACTCTCGGGAGGGTGCTATCTTTTGTTTCGTCCGGAGCACATGATGCGGCGTTCGGAAGGAGTTAATTGGACGGTATATTCCCAGACGAGGAAGTGTTCTTTCGGTCCGAGTCGTTGTTCTTGAATTTTTTGATCGATTTCACTTCGCTACTTTCCTTTTTCGAAAAAACGACGGATTCCTCTCGTGGCGCTATCTAGATCATCCTTCCATCTCACTCCGGTTTTAATACTACAAGATTGTTGCAGCCTCCGATGAATTTTTTGGACGATGTTAAGCTTTTCGTTTTGAAGGAATCGAGCAACGTGTTAAGGCCTACTAGCCGTCGGCTTCCCCATGTCCTCGTCTTACCTCATGTCATTCTTCTCGCGAGTGAGCCGTTGCGCAATTATTTCGATTAAAATGTCATTAAAGGATCACAGGTGACATGACGTCAAAATTAGCGGCATCTTTTATGCTCGACTTGGAGGAAGATTCCAGAATGAACAGTTATCAATTATAAAGAAAATCTAAGATAATGAGATAATGAACGGAAATGTGTCCCGATAGTGCACCATAAAGTATTGAATTATGTGAGATAGAGAGCATCGTGCACACAGTAACTTAATACTTTATTCAATCTCAAAATTCACGAAGCTTAAAAATGAAGATAAAAAGTAATTTGATATTTCATTACGTATGATATTATACGTGGCACAACATAACGCGAAGGATACTGGATGTTCACCAGATAGCATGGTCTAGGTATACATCCTGTATGTAGTTATGTGTTGCAAACGCATGTTGTTCCACATGGTTAACTTTAAAATTGTGCAGATTCTCCGGGAAAATGTCAAAGTAAAAATATTGCTAATTTCTTTTTTACATACTGTAAAATTCCACAGTATGTAGAACTATAAATTACATTTTGTCGAATTTTTCAAAAACAAGGAGAAGACTTTATAAAAATAAAACAGTGATACAATTGTGATTGTGAGTAAAATTGACTAGCCATAGAATCGTATGAACAATGTATTCTCTGAATAAACGAATCATATTACCTAGATGAAGTAAATATATTTGTAAAAAGAAAATGCACAATTGTGAAAATATGCTATTCCTAAACTAATGAAACGACAAATAAGTAGTAATATTTGAATAACAAAAAGGAATGAAAATTATTCGTAATGTAACGAAATTTAATTGGCGCTTAGCAATTATTTTAATTTTATTACATCTTAGATTTGCTTCTCTTCAAATCTTCCCAAACTAATTTTATAATTAGCCTCGTTAGTTTATCAGGCTCTCATAATTGGCAAATTTGAAGGTTTTCATATATTTATCAACCAGAATAAATTCAGATAGCAGGCGAGAATATTTTACACGGAAATATTCGACAATGACCTTAATTACTGAAGAAACCTGAATATAACGGACAAAAATATCTGGAATTTATCAAAACAGTTATGCACCCGAGTGAAAATAGCAGCGATAATATATCTATTAACTTCAAAAATACTTTAACGGTTCTGTTCCAACAGGATGAACATGAAGATAAAATAGAATGATTTGGTTGCACGTAAGAAAACAATGGCGATTAAGTTAGCTGTTTTGTGGGAAAACGCAATACTAATGCAAAACATCTGAGGCAACAAGTAGAAAATTAGTTCCTAAATCGGGACTTATAATGTAATTGGACATTTAAATATAACCAGGGAGAACATTAGTACTTGCGAAATATTTTAACTACACATCGAATATTCGAATAATTCGAATGAATTTATTTGCCAATTAAAAGACTAATTGGTTATTGTTTATCAAGTTTTAGATATAAAATAACATATACCTCAATATACTGATAATCAGCTTTGTATCGTAGAAGTATTTGCAAGTAATTTGAAAGTGCTTCGACAGCTGAAGTAATTTTGCACATATGAGATCCCACCGTTAATTGAATTCGGTGCCGCTTTCACCAAAGGAGAACGAGCTACCCACCTCATATCAAGGATCTCAATTAAGCAATCTTCACATTTTTTCACAATTCATTTGGCTATTATTCACGTCCAAAGTCCAAATATCGCTCAAAATTTCCTAGAAAGGGTAGTCAGCGAATATCAAATGTTATTTACGGTAACGTTCTTTCTTTGTGGAAAGATTTTTAGGGCTTTAAACGATGTTTCTACTCAATTGAGACATGGAGATGGCTATATTTATAAAGAATAAGAATCCATAATAAAAGTATATACTTCTTTCAGAAGACTAAGATTATAATTCAATTTTAAATTTCATTATTGATTGAAATTTGTGCGGTAAGTCTTCATTTGAAGGGTGCTCCACAAGGTCGTGAAACGTACATCCAGAATATGTCATACTTTAGAGTATGAATTATGAATTGAAGAATAATTTTCTGAAAGCGATAAGACTTAAGAGAAATGAAAGGAAGAAGTAAAAATAATAACATTATTCCCTTCCATATATTTTTTTAAGGGATTGATATAAAACATGCTTCGAGAGGAGAGAATTTTTTCTTCTTCCCAGGAAACGGTAAATCTCAATCGAAAATTTCTGAACGTAAACCTTTCCGAACGTTTAAGGAATCAAAATTTTCTTCTTGTGTTGTTTCGAGAAGAACTCGAAGTGAGAATGTGATGGGAAAGAAGGACAAAATCGAATTCAAGTCATGATATGAGCCGTTAATTTAGTCGTGAGCGTAGTGCACGCTATCGTGAGCGATATCCTTGTTTTACACGCTTTTCTCGGACACAATCTGCATGTGCGAAGGCCAAACATAAAATAAACGGGAAGGAAAATACTCTTCGCCGCCATCCTTCATCGTTATCATTCCTTTGTTTTGCGTGGTTCCTCTCAAGGGTCTCATTCGTTATTTTTGACGAATTTGTTCTTCCTATCCTCACATCTCACTTTCTTAGGGCGGTGCAACCGCTTTTAATAGCCTCTGATCACGCTCAGTTTGTTCCAGAAAGAAACCTCTTCATAATTACGCAGACTTAACGCTGACTTACACCATGTCGGCGGCGGCTAAGCACTTCTGATAAGAGAAAATGTTAAGGGTATTATTCACGACTTACAAATTAATAATTAGATGCAATGGTGCTACTTTTTACATATATTATAGAATTTAAAGTTTGCCTTCCAACATCGCGAATTTTGAAAGATACATATTAAAGTGCTCATGATATTTATACGTTTATTGGCATCTTACTAACCTTTCTTAAAAATTTTAGTGATCCTTCAACGCGTTGACTAGTGATTATCGTTTTTTGGCTTTTTAACTATTCAGGGATCCCTGTAATTTCTTGGGATAAACTTTTTGCTCAAATTGACAGTGAAATGACATATTTTTTTCTTTTTCAGATTATTAATTGATCTACAACAAGATAAATTATTATTTTGTTAAAATATCTCACAGGAAGATGCAAGTGAAATATTATAAGCAAAAGAGGATGAAAATCTCTAATTCTCTGCTATTTAATTACAAAAACAGGAAAAATTTCTACATGTAAAACTAAAATAGGCAAAAAACGAGAGAACTTTAGTAATTTTCCTAAAACGAAGAAAGTTATGAATATTCAATCATTATCAAAATTAGTATGTTTTATTAGTTTTCTTTCCTTGGAATTTCAAGGAAAAAAGGAAGTGTGATTTGTGTCTTTTCTATTCTTGGCTTTTTATTTTCATTGATATCTGTATAAGGGAAGCATAAAATAGTACACTTCCTATAGGATAGCAAGAGAAGAAAAGTCATGGACTGGAGGTTAAAGATCAAAGGACAATGAAATAGAATCTCGTGAATTCCGATGAGTTATAAGGAGAGGACTTAGAAATCTAGGGAAGTCTAGCAAGTATGGATGGGGCAGAGGACCTGATTTCTATAAATAATTATGTAACTTCTATGCTCGTGGTAATTTTTAAGCCGAGTCGCAATTTTTAAACTAACGGGGGATTCCCGGAAAACAGGAAATTTGTTTACTGCAGTGGTTACAAATACCACACGATGTAATTAAAGAGGTAAATTTATTAGAAAGATACGAGAATTCCTTCTTAAACATTTGATTATCGCAGGTTTAGCAAAATATTGCACAATATCCTATGATATAGCTCTTGAATTATGCTCACGTTCTTTCTTAGTTCTAAGTGAATTTTGAGTCATGAGTTTTTTAGGCCGACCAAATTGAATTCAAGAGGTGGCTCAAATGAAAAACATCTCGAACTATATGGAAATTTCATTCTCCTGTAATTTATGGAAACTGAAGCATTTAAAATTTTCCCAAACACTTCCTCAACCACTTCACATTACTCGTAAATAAGTGTGAAACGGTAACATCGAGATTTGCCTCTCATATGTTTAGCCAACTTACGGAAACTTCCTGATTAGAATTATATTCGTCCAAAAGATATTGCAGAATAAGTATGCATAAATGAACTATGCTCCGATCACTGATTTTGCACAATAAATCAAATAATCAATGAGTTATCAGTAGTAACTCCTCTCAGGTTACACATCTCCATCAAGTGACAGAATCTGTCAGCGTGTAATGAAATTATTATCATCACCTGTGGTTAAACATGACAAATTAAGATAGGTAGATTATACAAGAGATTATTTAGGGGGTTCAGCAGTCATAAATTCTTCAAAAGCACTTTCAATTCATATTTTGAATCACTTACATCAAGTTCATTAACCTGATATATTTTGCATAACTGCTGACGGATGACATGGGAACACATTTTGTAGCCTCATTGACGAGGGAAATGTCAATGCTGTTACTGTGTTGGGAATTTTCGAGGTGCCTTCGGAACACACTTTCGCAACATGACCCCTGGCATGAACGAATTTGGAACGAAACTGTTTGAAAAACTTAGGCGAAAACTGAAGAAGCCTTACAAAGTGGTGGTCGACGACTTTTGGTAACAAGCCTCCTTTCTCGTAGAACATTGACAGCGGTCACATGTCTTTTATATAAGATGTCTTTTAGACACCTGGAGGCCTCCCTTTCTAGACAATCCCTACATGAGGATTGGGCGGAGCTATAATAACATGTGGGATGATTGTGTAAGTAGAATGAATTGATTTTTAAAATCTGTAAAATGTGACTAGAACCAATACCTTAGTTCAGGTTTCTCAGAAAATTATATCATTACTTTAAATACCTAAGATTAACCTGCTTCTTTGAGATTTTTTCAGTCGGTGATCTATCTTATTTTTTAAAGGCAGCGGTCTTGCTCCTTATTGACGAACTCGAAACTTTCATCAAGAAAATTAGTTTTATGAATGATTATACTGAAGTAAAATCATATATTTTAAACTGGTAAACGCTCGAGCGAGTTGAATGATATACAATTCTGAATTTTATTTGAAGGAGTGCTGTTTCCCTTTCTTAGCTTAGCATAAGGATTTTTATATTTAATAAGTGTTATTCCAAGTATAACGCCATTAGCATTTTATGCAGGTGAACTATGGCATTGGAAATCCATACGTGTGTATATAGGTTCCGCTTGCTTCAAGAAATTTAAAATGAGGAAATCAAGCAGTAAGTGAAGAATTATGTTGAACCACATGAGAACAGTATTTTCTACACAGAATGAAAGAAAAGAATAGACTAAAGAACTGTGCGCTAGTGCGAAGATTTCTCATCATCAGTACACAGTACACTAAATGCAGAGTAATTAACTTCTGCGTCCATATTAAAGTTAAAATGACCCAGAAATCACCTAGTAATGGACTGGATTTTGCTATATGCATGGTCATTATAAACGGGTTTGACTGAAATTGATAAAAGATATCTTATCTAGATTCCAGAATTTCAATAAAATAATAAATAATACCGCCAATAAGAGGAAGAGGTGTTAGAAAATTGGTACTAAATGGTTATGTTACTGATTGCTATGTAGAGAAGAATAATCCAATATTAAAGGATATGGATATACCTGTACAGAAGAAGGAACTATTCCAAATGTCTTCGATGACATTAATTTAATTTAATAGTTTCTTGCATTACAATATCTTCATATGAATAAATTTATCTCATTTGTAATTTTCCTTTACACTATCAAGAGATTTATATCAACAATTGTTTATTATTGCGGTGATTTGCTCGTAATTCTTTGAATTACCTCTCATTATCCCTCAAGATACTTGAGTCACTATATATTCTACTTATTGAGGTTGAATATAAATCGACGACTACTGAAATGTTTACTAACGTACTACAATTCGGAACTCCTTGGATGGTCAAAATCATATAAAAATTCTTATGTCTTCACTCTCTCTTTGAAATGAAAAAGGCAGAAATTTGGCGTAAGTAAATTGTTTTTTCATCACTACGGCATCGATACACGAGCCTTTGGAATCATCCATGCACAAATATGTTTTAATGGTCAATTAATCTTTAACGGCGAATCCTGTAACTGTAACGACATATCCATACTAAGAGCATTAAATTAAGAGCAATCAAAAGTTTACTAACCGTAAAACAATTTAAGCAACTACGGACTTAATCTTCGGGGCAAAAAGGCCTAATGGCCACTTCGTGTTGGGTCTCATTTCCGGATGGCCTTGACCAACAGAGCAGTTAAAACAAAAGTATTTTTCGAGGGTAAATCGTCAGGGTCCTCTCTTTTATCGGCGTGAAATTTTTTTATGATCTTCCATTCCGAACTTCGGAAGCATTTGACGATAGCATCCCTTGTTGAGTGCGGAGGGCGCCCACGGCATGGAGAGGGTGGGGTCAGGTGAAGGGAAGGGTGAGGAGAGGTAAGAAAAAAGGAAAGAAACCAAAAGAGGCTGGCCGTTGATTGGCTCTCACATGTGGAAGATCACCCAAGATGAAGAGGGCAGGTTGAGGAGAGTTGGAAGGCTGAGGATTGGCTCTCTTGGGATACTTGGGTGGGAGATGATGGGAGAGGGGAGGTGTCAGGGGGAGGGCCCAAAGGCCATCTAGGGATGAGGCCATATGTAGTCGTTGAAGGGGGAGGTAAGGAAAAAGAGGGAGTTTACCTAGGGATGAACTCATTCCTGCCAAGGTGTTGCTGGATGATGCAAGGACGGAGGCTGGAAGGCTCTTTCCCTTCAAAGGATGTGACAGAGGATGACTGAACTTCGGCGGAGACTGGGATGGCCATCACAGGAATAATTGCTTGAGATTTAAAATAACTACGAGAAAGTAAAAAAATAACACTGTATGAGAAGAACCGATGCTGAAACGGGAAGGTCGTTAAAAATGTCGTTAAAGAAAATCTCTACAGCATGGTTTAATAGAGGCAGGTGATGAATCATCGTAAAATAAAGCGCAACATCCCCTCAGTATGCGAATGTTCAATGTTTAGAGTAAAGGGAGCAATTCAAGGAAGAAACTAAGAGGAACTTAGGGAAGCAAGGAATAATTGGTGTTGAAGAGATAAATAAATAATTCGGAAAAGAGATCTAATAGAAATTCATTACACATTCATTACACATTATTCATAGTAGCCAGTATATTAATACAAGATTATGAATATCTCATAAGGTACTGCTATAAATAAAATACTATTGCGGTTATTTTAGTTTTTCGAATTATACGTGATACCTTCTGGACGTGATGCATTAATAACCTGTAAGACTGAATTCATACTTTTAATATATTTCCTTTTCATTTTTGAAAAACATTCGTGCAAAATGTACTTTATAAAATTCACAGTTATGAGGTGGTATATAAATATTGCAATATTAGCGAAAATTTTCTACTTCAAAAATAATAGAGATATTTCAAAGTATTGAAATTGTTATATACATTAATACTTTAGATATTGGTTAATGTTATGCATCTGACAATTGAAAAGAAAATAAAATCAATGATATAATCAATATCTTGGATTCATATTTGATTTTAAGAATTGTCCTCTGCTGGCAAAGAAGTAATAATAATTCTCACTTGAAATCTTTTTCATATAACCAGTTGGAAAATGAATGAGACAAATATCAGTTTTGTATGAAAAAAATATGATTAGGCTTTCAGTAGCACAATTAAACGTGCTAAGTTAAAGATGCTTTTCCTCGTCATTAAGCACATCACAAAACACAATTAATGCTTACTTTTACTAAGATGAGATATTATTTCCAAAGGAAGAAAATTCGAAAAGCGAGAAATGTTTACGATCTACCTGACACTAGGTGAAAGGCGAACGTCTTTTTCAAACTAAAAGTATCCGATGATCTCATCTCCAGGACGAAAGAAAAAAAATTGCAAAGAATCGAAGACCGAGGAACAATAAACGTCGTCAAGAAAGTCGATTTAAAGGGCACTTATACCATTATTTATGCCATTAGTTGCCCTTGGCAGCAGCTGTTTCGTTGGACTGATCTTTCTCGCAAAAAATTTCGAGCAACTAAGAAAGAGGCACGCAGAGTTAATTCTGAGAGTAAAAGGGAAAAGCAGATGCAAGGAAAGGAACGTAAAATATTAAGAAAGAAGATCAATGGCATCGGTGTATTTCATCCGACAGTTTTCTTGGCGCACTTACACCTACCGTTTCTTTACGCATGGTCGAAAGCAGACGGATAAAATGGTGTACATAATCCCACCTTTAAATTTCAGACCAATGGCGTGTTTTCGCTTGGAAGCATTATTTTGCGTTCGGTTGGACCAGCGAGAAATGTGTATAGAAAGCTAACTTAAAAAAATCGACTTTGCAAAGGCATGTAACTCGCGGTGGTAGGAAAAAACAAGGAGAGCATATGAATGTGCATTGGGTTCTTCCCATAAAAACGGGAGGGTTGGTTTCGCGCGGGAACGAAAAAACCGCAGACGATTTGGAATTAATGGATGCGGAGCAAATGAAATATCAGTGTGGCGTTCTCTCAAACAGAGTTATTCTACGAACGGATACTTGGACAAGAGATTTGCGTTTAAAATGGAAAGCGTCCTCCACCTGTTTTTTTCAGCTAGCAACTCGAGGAAGGGGCAATAAAAATAAGGGAGAGATAGTAAAAAGGCAAAGGATACTAAATCTTACACCGATTACGATATATCACTTATCCCAAATGAGCCACTTTATGGCAAAATAATTAAGTTGGAATTGAACGAATAACTGCGATGAAAGACAGATTACGAGAGAACGAAGTTAAGCATGAAAAGATACAAGATGCACTTAAAGATTTCTTTTTAAGGTGACTTGTTGAAAAATTAACATAAAACCCATTGTTAGAAACATCTCTATATGGAAACTGAAAATAAATGTTCTCTTCATTTAATACTTCGGCTATGAAGATTATATCTTCGAACTCTTGATGGATTACAAATGGTATAAATCGAGTACATTTATTTTAATACCGAATGCTGTATTGAAATGCGAGAAATATAATTATATAGCTGAAGTTACCGATGCTGGAAATATTATTGATAGAAACTTCAGTAATTCAGATATTTTAGAGGTTTGAACTCATGTTCCACAGGTTTCTTCCATATATGTTCAACCAAAGTAAAGAACCATAGTGCTAATAAATTAAGCCATATTAGCACCATATTTTGTAATGTAAGAATATAGGAAGTTTATCAGCGAAAGAAATCAATATACTTATTAATTTATTGGGTAACCAAATCATAGTATTGGAAATCGTTTTAATAATGATGTCATTTTTATTAGGCTGATGCCTAATATAATATGCCTAAAAAAAATTATGGACGCGGCTTTTGCAGTATATCGCTCTCCGCTGGCTAATCGTACAATAGAGACTCAACCTAGGGTAGAAAATCCGTCCCCGAATACTTGGAGGGCAATTAAGAACGGAATAATTGAAGAGAAATTGAAAAAGCAATTTCTCATGGTTGTGTAATATTGTTATCGAGTTGAAATTTTGATTAAATACTGTAAAGTTTTGAGACTATAAACAGCCAATTCCTTCAACTTCATTGTTGAATGCTGAGCTCATTCATTTTCACTTAAGAATATTTGGGAATTAGGCCTATTGAAAGTAATGGTATGAATGAATGACAGGCTAAGTGAGCAAGAGTAAATTTTCAAAAATTTTACTATTCGCAGTTACGACGAATTTGCACATTGATCTCTCGTTCAACCCCAGACGAAGCTAAGCGTTCCTTAAACAATGCATGTATAGTACATTTTAATCGTTTTTAGGTTCTGCTTCTACTACAAAGTCAAGTTAAATAAAATCATCGTATGAACTTGAGGCAAGTTTCAGAAAATGAAATTATATAGAGTTTCATATTCTTATCGCCGATCTTAGATGTCGGCTCCATAGTATGAGAACGTTCAAAAGATTCAAAACGTTTTGTTTTGGATAACCTGCCCAATGAATTCAGCTTATATGAGAGATGTTGAATTCTCTTCTTTACAATTATTTGAATTTTCCCCGTTGAGAATCAACGGGCACTTCTGCTAGTATATTATGTTATTACTTATGGGATTAACATTTTTAAATCGACTTAACAGCTTAATTACAAAATTTAAGTATCAAATAATAAAACAATAAATATAAAATAAAATAAGAAATCTGATCCTGTATATATTTATAAAAATAAAGACGTTAATTTATAATAGCTTCAACTAAGAAATTAAATACATCCTCCCTAAGGAACGTTAGAGAAACAATCAAGCAATACGAAATAATGTGAACATAAAAGAAATATGAAATTACTATTTTAAACTGAAAACAAGTTTTTACCTTGCTTTTCGGGAAATAATTAATTAAGGAAAGGAAATACAAAAGTGTATGTTTTATGCTGATAAAATGCAAGAAACTATACATCATAAGATAAGTACAAAGAATCGATTCATATTTAGGTGAAGGAGAGAAAGCGGTTTATGAAGAGATGTGGCAAACAATGGCAAAGAGCCTTGTTGCAGAATTCTTAACCTAAATGCTAGTCATGGCGGAAGAAGCACAAACGAGATGTTACGTTACCTCATGATGAGTGAAAGGACGGGAAATAGAATATCAGATCTCTATGCTTATGGACCACACACGCCACTTTCTCATTAAGGTTATTAGCATGTAATTAATCACGCTATGCACACGTCCTGATCGTTCCTGAGGATTCCTGGACGATGAATCAACAAATATGACATCATGTATGAAAAGAAAAGATGCTACTTGGAATAGGGCAGTTATGGATGCTTCTGCATTTACTTACAAATGCAACGGAGGAAAAAATTAATTTTAAATATTTGTGGTGTGGATTAAAAGCAGGCTACAAGCAGAATATCAGCGTCAAAATTAGACTAGAGTACAATTTTAATATACATATAGTTTCGAATTCTGTCATATCTCTCCGTGGCCGATTTATTACCAAAGTTTTGGATATAAGCATAGCAAAATTATCACAAAATTACTCAATACTCAGTTCCGTATGATCTGCAGTTTTCATAATATCTGTATGTTTCAAAGTTAAGGTTTGAGATTATACATGTTTCCATTGGTTCCTTGAGCAGCTTTCGATAAGAGTTCGAAGAGAATTTTCAAGACCATACACTTCATTCATTCAAATTTAATGGAAAATTTTTTAATGCGATAGTTTCATCATAATATAATCTGTCACCTCTTCCCAGAGTATACATCATGTTGAAATTTAAATGAAACAGAATATTTGAAAATCAAAAGATTCTTAAACGTTTGCTTTCTTTTAATTTCACAAGAATACTCGACGTGAGCAAATCATGAGGTAATGAAACTCTGTGGTTTACTTTTGTAAGCGTTGCAGATACAAAGTCGCGAACTCATACCAATATGCTCTTTCGAAAATCTTAACTTATGATAAGAGATAAGGTGATTCTGATATCCAATTTTTTTCTGAAAATATTTATTGAGCTCTCATATCATCCTTTATCCATAGAAGAATTCTTGAAATTTAGATACTCTAAGAACTGAATGTCTCTTTTTTATTACATTTGAGGTAAAAAATCAACTAAGATGCTTGTTTTTGCCGTAGAGGAAGCAGTTATGATTGTGGACAGCAGAAAAAAAATTCCATATTTAAAATTTTGATTTCTTTTATTTTGAATCATTACCTTAGAAATCCATGTACTCTACTTGTTCCTTAAGGGAATATTTCGGGGATGAATTTTAAAGCAAGCAGAGGAAGTAATCAATATTGATTTTGCTTAAGAATTGTTAATCGAAATTGTAAGTTATAGAGCTTTCCGTCGAATTTCAAAGCAGTTATTGTATAATAATTATAATATTTAAATAAGAATCTTAATTTTACCTTATTCATCCTTGGAACTTGATAGGAAAGAATTTATAAAACAGTTAGTTTCTTATTTAGAGGAAATAGAATAGTACTAGGTATACGTAGATAAATATAGATTGAGCCCTGGTGCATTACGATGCACAATTAATGAAATTTTATAAGTGAAAATAAATGAGCGAAGAATTGGGAGTTTGCGAATCAATTAAAAACCACACTGATCTCTTTAAAAGAGAACAAGAAAATGGAAAAAAACCGATTTGAAATAACGAATGAGAAAATCAGCATTACAAATTATTTGAAAGAAATTATCTAATGGACACAAGAGAGTGTAAAGGTTAAAAAAATTAACAAGTTTGGAGCAATATTAGCTGTGGTATATACCGGCAGAAATGAAAGCAAACAAAATAACTACACGCGATTAATGAATATAATTAAAATAAATGTTGCAGAATCAAGCAAAAATACATTCTCAGCAATCATGAGAAAATAAACGTCAATTAAGGACTTGCGCAAGTGGCGCTCTTTCCCTTCCTCTCGACCGTACAGGAAAGGGCGAAATGCGCGGACAGAAAATCTTTGAGATATGATAACAAATATTATCTGTATCCAGCAAATTCATGTTTGTTAAAAAGAGGACTTAACAAATAAGAGGAGGATGAAAGCGAAAAAATCGTGGAAAGAGAGGAGCTTAGACAAAGTATAGTGGCGAAGCTGTTTTATAGCCATAGCATAATAAACCATACGGTTCGGTTTCGGGGAACTGGAATCGGAAGGGGACAAGGGAATGAGGAGGAAAACAAAGGAATAGACAAAGAGATTTGCGGTATTGGAAAGCGGTAAAAAGAGAGGGTGGAAAATATAGAGGCATCGAGAAACAGAAGAACCCAGAGTTATTGTTGCGGGGGTGTTTAATTGGAAAAAAAGCTATAAAAAAGGGGTTAGAGAGAGGGAGGGAAAAAAACAGCGAAAAAGCGGTTGTACGGCCAAAAATTACGGTGAGACTTGAATTATAAATAAAAAGACACTTCCTATCGGAAACTGATCTTTTAAGTTACTATAAGTTGGTTCCTATTAAGATTAATTAGTTCCCATTTAAGATTAATTAATACAAAATCAAATACAAACAAAAATTAAGAAAGATATCTCCGTTAAATTATTCGTTGTAAAATAGTGTTCCTAGGAGGGAATCTGATTTTTCTTCGGAAAGAAAGGATTAAGTATCATTTAAAATACAATAACTGCATCGAATATTACCAGATAGGTGAAATTAGAAGACAGCCTGTATACATTAGTATATCCAAGGCAAGGACCACTTTGAAGCACCACTAACATTTTATTCAAATGTAAAAATGACAAAACATCGACGGCATTCCTAGTACTTCGCCCTTTCGACGGCGAGGCACTTAGCTTGCGCCTAAAGTGCCTATTAGAAGATCCGCTCATTTATATCGTAATAGTTTTAATATTTTATCCATGTAGGACTTATATTGAGAGTATCTGATAAAAAGGGAATGTTAGAAAAAGCATTTTAGTTAAAATAAAGTTCGCGATACTGAATATTTAATTTAAAAACATTAGTTAATTAAAAGCCTAAAGAATAATATGAAATTAGAGTATATGGAATTTTAAAAACTAAAATACTTTAATCTTCCTGAGGTATATTATTACTACATTATATTCATCGTTGATTTTAATTTATTTTTACTGGGAAATTCGTGAACAGCGGGATTCCTTGCTGTGGATTCTCTCTTTTACATTATTATTTGATAATCAAAGCATATCACACTTCCTTCGTCCCTAAAGATCTCTACATTGAGAACTTGGACGGTAAATTTAAGGTGAAGTGTTTAGTGGAAATTTCGCTCTTACTCCAAGAAATTATAGAACAGTTATAATAATTATAATTTAATTTTTTTTCGATTTTTCCGAGAACTAATATTTTAATGACATTTTTCGTCAGAGTTAAAAATATTAGAATCATCCCGTTTACCCAAAATAACTACGGACATAAATATATAAATTAAAAATAATTAAAAATCAATTCTCAGAAGTGCTGGAGTTAATTTTGATAAGGACACCATTACATCCATACCATTACATAAGTAAAAGTAAAATGCTAGAAGACAGAGAGATATCTTTGGTTATAAGCATGTGAGGGGATTCGCAGAATATTCACGGAAAGTTCTCCTCTTAATTTAAACCACATCTGTGTTTCAGAACCCAGAAGTTCACAAGAGGCCACTCGCAAGCTAGTAAAACTTGTGAGGAAGGATTTGACTTGAATATGAGCGTACAAAACCTGCGCCAGTGCAAGGAGTGGTGGAGTGAGGAGACAGCATGGGAAACAGGTTTTACGCTGCAAAGGAAAGGCATGGGTTTCTCCGGTCGTGAGGTGGTGGTAAGAAAGTCCACGAATGTGGTGTGAGTAGGGTAGAGAAGAAAGGATGATTGGAAAAGAAAAAGTATGGAAGGAGATAATGTAGGCAAGGAATCCGAGGGTAAAGGATGGGAAATGAAGTACGGTTTGGTTGTGAACGATGACATGTTGACATCATTGCTTATGAGTTTCTGAGCTGCAGAGGTATTCCTCCAAATGAGAATCAGAATTAAGAGTAATAAAATAATTATGAAGGAATTAGAGCATTAATTAATAGGAATACGCCAGTAATTGAAAAAGTAAACGTTATAATACATTTTGAATTCGAGGAAGGTAGGCATTTACTTTTATTCTATGAGAGAGAACGATAAAATACGATATATTACAAATAAATTTATGTTTTAGAATGATAATCTCGATTAAAAATTTTCGATACATAATAAAGAGAAAGAATGAATATCCATAAAATAAGATAATATTAAGGATCGATGAATGTATTAGGCCGTCGATAATTCTTCCTTCGAGTAAATTACAAGGATGACTACATGAGTTCGCTAAAACAATTCACAGAATCGAATTTGACTTATTTTAATAATATTCTCGAAATGATGATAAAGATATTTTGGAAGTATCGACGATAGCACGAAGAGAATGTGGTATTTACTGTCTAATTTCTTGGCGTTTTTGATAGGATACCGATTACATAATACCAGAAGTTCTCTAGAGAGAATATCAAGCGAAAGATACGTTAACAATAATTTTAATTGAGAAAAAAATCACATTAAAATTTAAAAGCAGTTTTTGGAGACTATATATCAAATTAAAATAATCTCATGCGCACAAAATTCAACATTATATCAGGCCATCTGCACGGGTATAATAATTGTGAAATCATAATACATTCAAAAACCTTGAATCACTGGGGTGTGAATAATTCAGCTTTAAGTATCCTGAAAAAAAGATTTACAAAAGATTTTTCATTGGTTACCATAATTCATTAATAATTTCAAAATAGATTTAGGAAAGTGAATCTAGAAAATAAAGACTGTGTAAACAAAATGTAAAACACTCAATTCCGAGTTCATTAAAAACCAAACTATTCGGAAATGTGTTCTTTTGGTAGCCTTTTTTTGTTTCGATCTCATTAGAGGTTTAAGCGAAAGTAATAATAATAATTAAACTAAGATAATGATAATAAAATGATATTAATAAAAATGAGAATTATGGCAAAAAGGTCATGAAAAAAGGCGAAAATCAAAATATCTTTCAAGAAGACAAGATGATGAAATAAATAGGGAAGGAGCAAACAGAGTTTCCTGGTTTAACACTTTGACAAAATGGAAGATAGATTGATTTTCAAAAAATTCGAATATTTTATTAACGCCTCTGTCGACAACGGTAATCATGAAAATTTTTCATTCACCATGGAACATCGTAAGTAAGACTCAAAATTCACTTGTGTCCTCTATCAGCTTTGCTAACTCCTTATTGAACAGCTATTCAGATTTATTCCGAAAGATAATAGTTTAAGTGATATATCTGTAAGTATATCACTCCTCTCCTCTCAAGGAAGTAAGAAGTAACATCAGAAATTACCTTTCAAAACAATGAATTTAAGTGATAGACTCATCAGGAGTAATTCTACATGCTTCTTCTTAAACGGTCTATTGTTAGCTTCCTATTTGTAACCTAAAACGTACCTGTTAGCTCATTAAAAATAATTGCTCACGATTAATTATCTCATCACAATTAGTTAATTTTTCTTAAAAGTGACATTTATGCGGAGTAAAGATTCAAAATCATTTATAGAGCGTGTAGGCTTTAAAAGAATTGATTTGATGTATTCCGACAAATAGAGATAATGTTCCCTCCAGTTTCCGTTAGTTTTGTCATGAGAGCAAAGATAAATAACCTCATACAAAGAATTATTTGCCGTGTTACAATGGCTCTTCAACTCTGGAGAATAGAGCGTGAAAAAACGTGGCATGGATTCATTATTTGTCGTGTAGAAAATACAGAAGTTAAATGCCTTCAATTGAGTCGACTGAAAGAACATATACCTTGAAGACTCTCAGGTCAACTTCTGGTAAAGTGAGGAAACAAACTAACTAAACAATAGCTTGATATAAATTATAATATAAAATAAGGTTCAAAACACATAAAATCTAAGACATAGTTTATGTTCCAATTCTTAGTTTTATTCTTTCCTGGCTACATCTTTCGTTATTTATATGAAAAGTATTAAAATTATCATTGCTTAAGTTGAAGGCTGAAAGCACTTCTTAAGATTCATTCGTTTATCTGCCGCAAGAATCTTTGAAGGTAAAAAGTGTGTCGGAGGTTATTTAATCCTAGTAGTAAAAAGGGCGTCGTGTACATTGATTGATAAAGTAAATAATTAACTATTTTTAATACAAAGATCCATTCAAAAGTTAAATTCAACCATTTTTCCACCTATTTCTTTCAAATATGGAAGCTTGTGTTAATTTTTAGGTATCTTTTTTTCCTCAACAGAATGTCTGCAGACGCTCAAAAATATTTAAATTTACGGAAGATGAGGCGGCGAGAATTCTGCTAGTTTATAAAATAATAATTAAAATATAATGAAGTATAGAGAGTCTTGAGTTGATGAAGTTGATAAAATAAAGCCTTTTAATAAACAACTAAAGATAAAGTTAGAAGTAGATTTCGTAATTTAGGCTAGCATTTATACGAGAATACCTGAAGATATTCGATAATTGCTCAATTTGAAGAGGGAAACCTCTCTTTATTTATTTCAGCATAACTCAGATAGTATGGCAGTATTGAATAGCATAGTTGTTTATTTTATTATATTCCTTTAAAGTAAAACTTCAACCAAAATTCTTATTCATAATCTTATCACTGTGGAATACAGTATTTTTTTAGCTTTCCTAATTATATGATTCAAAACAAATGATCTGAAGAAAATTCTCAACTAATGACAATATAACTACCAATAGATAAGTATTCAACATTGTTGTTTTTCTAGATAGTAAGCTGAATAGACTAGCGTTATATCAGAAAAAGATAATGGATTCTGTATCAAACGTCTCGAGAAAAGCTATTTTAATGCGTACAAAAAATTTGTTGATCGTGAACGTAACCAAAATGTTGATGATATTATTTACATGGATTTCAGTTTTAATTGGAAGATATAACAAAGTGTCCTTTTCCCACATTTATTACTCCATAAATTATCAGTTAACACTCAAATTCTCTTCGTTGTCATTTAAGTATTTGATATTTTAGGCTATAAATTATCGTTTCTATAGAATAACCGATGACCATTAAGATAAAATAATTTGATATCGCTAAATATAATTTTTGGATTTGGGAAGGACTTTATACTTCAAAGTTCCTTGTTTTGAAGTCAAATATCCTCGTCTGAATCAGTTATTCACTCTTTTAGGTTCAAAGAAAGTCATATTTGTTACATAATTAAACTAATAGTTGTGTCACCTATTATATGTTATAGTGGATTCCGTTAGTTTGAATTAGTTCAATATATTCGCGATCATTATTTATTTACATATATATCCTAAAGCTTTATTAACATACATTTAATATTAAAATTTTCCTAATTTTACACGCATCCAATTTATGGAATGTTAATTGCTTTCGCTCAATGTCTTACTTATAATTCTTCTCTAATCCTTATCTAATTATATTCTTGACCTTCAATTCATTATCTGATCTCGTACGCTTTCGAAACCGCCTAGCTTAAAACTGTGCTTCATTATGATTAATCGAAAATCAGGCATGCATGTTGAAGTTCCTCCGTGATTGTAATCTTGTTTGTTTTCTGAAAGTTTTTCAAACACGAAGTCCCGTATCAATGCTTCATGAGGTATCAACTGCTTTTAAGTAGCGATAGTACACCGAAATAACCGAAGTAAACTTTCATTTCCACATGAATCAGATGAAAAGTTAGTTAAAAATTAGTCAGGAAATAATTTTTGTTGAAGAAAATAATAAAATCTATAGCTGAAAGCAATAACATTCATGCTATTCCTAAATATCATATTGGACAAGGTTAAAATGGTTAAGGCCAATAATTTTTACACTCTAGTCATCTCATACAAAATAATAACAATATTACGCACATAGGGTTAATAACACTTACTTTTCATACAAGTAGGTGAAGATTGATGTCTTACACCCATTAGCTTACTTTAAGCGTTTAAATTTCTACTTTTAAGTTAGAAATGTAATTTCAATTTTAACATTATGATTATGTGAGTCCTTATTTCCCTCTTTAAGTGAATTTTAATTAATTTTTGAGTCCTATTCTAAGCAATAAAACTGTCAGTAGTTTAATTTATAAGAAGCTTCTAGCAGTTTCTTATCTCATTCCTTTTTTATTTCTTATTCAAAAACGGCTTCATAGAAATATTCAAAAGTCAATATAAATTCATAACTTGCCAGAACGGTTATTTATATTCATCGTTTCTATCACAAATCTCACTTTTTCGGTTATAATAATTTCAAATTTGATTGGTTTGATTTTCTACGGTATGCACTCTCTATCACATTTACTGCTAAATTTCCGGTTCGCTTGATTTTGGAGCACATCTTGTTCAACGTATGATAGAGTATTTACAAAATTATCCTTCTTAATTTTTAATTCTTCAAATAAGGAGTATTTGCCTCAATGGCATTGATTAATGCAATTCCGCTACTCATTAAACATACGATTAACTTATTACGATTAACTTTGCGATAAGGGAAAATACCTTTTTATATGCGAAGCATATCCTCATTTCAATTATTATTACCTTTCATAGAAAAATTGCTCACAATAATTGAAATCATTTCATAAATTACTGTTTCATTGTTTCGCATCGCACAAGATTTCTTTCTTCGAATAAAGTGAGCTTTTACATCTTTCTGACAGCACCTCCGCGCTCATCCCTCATTCCTTTTAACCTCGCTCCATAATTTAACGCTGATCTTGCAACCGAATAGGAAGGAATACAGATTATTCCCTCGAAAACAAGAAAAAAGGAAATGACAGATAGTAAAGGCATCTCGGATTGAAAGGATCTAATACCCTATACGCTCAAGCGAGCAAAACATGGTCACAAATCATTTCACGGTCAAATTAGTCGTCGGAATTTTTCCAAATGGGCCGTGACCTCTTACGCTACACGCTAACCTTTTTTGCATCTTCGCTGCTATCGGATACCATTCCCACATCGCCCGCCCACGCTCTCCCTTTATCCCGACCGCCACCCTAAACGAGGCGGCCGAAATACGTCGCCAAGACGGCGCCGATATCAACCCCCTTAAAAACCCCCCGAAAAATCCCACCCCTTCAACCCTTCTTTCTTCACTTCCAATCGAAAGCGGACCAAAGAGACCGCCATCGGGAGCATCCGTCACATCCTCGGCTGCGACCTCCCATCCTTTGCCGGTGCCCTCACCTTTCTCACAGTCCAAATCCGCCCGAAAAATAAATTAAATCCTCGATTCGGTCCGATCGGTTCCCCGATTCCCGAAGGCGCGAGCGGGAGAATAACCCACGTCCGCAAGTGCAACAGACGGCCGCCGATTCCAGTCTTTCCCACTTCGCCGACAAAGAGGGAGGCCTCCGCACAAGTAGTTCCTTTTGCGTCGTGTTGCAATCCTCGCGATTTTTTCTCTTTCGATCTTGTTTGAGGTGCTCATTCGTTATTCGGAGAATTTCGCAGGGTCAATTCCCTCCGTTCTTGACTAAGGGTAAGGAATTTAATGCTGTTTACATCGGAGGGAATTTATTCATTAATGAACGCAATAAATAAGGTTTAATTGGAGAGCTAATGAGATGAACGAGTCCAAGTTAGTGAATAACGACGTTCATAGGTGTATTTTTAGTGTACAAAAGTTTTACTTTTTAAGGATGGCTAAATTCTCACAAGGATATCTAGAGGAAGCGTTTCCTAATTTCTTAGCTTGGTCCCTAGTTATCTAACTGCAGTTATGAATTTTCGTATATTTTGAATAGAATCCCTTTAAAATCTTTATAAAAAAATTTAGGTTTTCATCCGTAAATACCGTGAGGATCAAATCACATGTGTAATGAACAAAATTTTCATCGTATGAGCATATTACCTAAAGCTCCTAGTTTGTGTAACATGGCTTTCCAAAACTCTACTCAGATATTAATTTCAACCCATTTGAATCCTTCAAACAACCCTTTCTCCTATCAACTACTCATCGAAATCAGTATTCTGGGGATCTATAATTTATTATTGAAAACAGAATATCATCCTAAATAATAAAATGAAAGGTTTACCCTCTGCTAAATACAAAATAATCCATCCAGTTTCCACAAAAACAGGCCCAGAAATTACCTTGCAGCTCGATTCACGAGTATTTAATTTTATGAAGTCATATATTTGCTTAGAAACTCAAACTATTCGAACTGATTATCATTCAGTCTAATACTTTTTCGGTATGTATGTAATTCAATTCCTAGAGAGAAATCTCTGAAATACAATTTTCATAACAAATTTGGGGCCTAGGACGCCACGTTTTTATTTTATCACTTACAGAGATTCATTTTGTTAATTTTATGAAATGATATGCTTAAAAGTTTACAGCATATTAAAATTTAATTTTTTAATAAATTACTACTTTCTCCGCGAAACCATGGTTCGTTTTCGTGGCTATCTAGCAACCAGATTTTGGATAGAATAGTAAAAAAGATAGAATCACAAAGCTGATATTTCAGAATTTTATGGTACATTATCGAAAATTTTGCCTCTATTCTCTCAATGGATTATCAAAATAAATGAAATTTAGTACATAATCATAATATAATACTCAAAATTATTAGTTCATTTAGGGCCTGAAATATAACGTATAAAGTAGCTGAATAATCAAGACCAAAATAATCCATGCATTTAAACAAAGATCCCTACTCTGGAGGTCTAGAACTTTGCGATAAGGGAAAATTCCTTTTTTCTCTAGCTCTAATTTATGTGTCTTCCTCTCTATTGAGTGAAAAAAATGCCTCAGATAGGAAGAGATGTTGAGACCGCCTTCTGAGAGAATGTGACCCACTCATCTTCCTTCGATCGGAGAAAATTTCTTGGGAGGAAACCAGAGTAATTAACCATTGACCCAATCAATGAAGCATTTAGATAATGACTCATTTTGAGATAACCAGAGCGGAAGCAGTCTTAAGTAGAAGAGTGCCAAAAATATATGAATGGCAGAAACGGAAAGAATGCAGAAGGAACTCTCAATTCGGTGCCACATTGTCCGCGCCAAAAGATGAGATCTTTTCGAGTTATAGATAATAAAAGAAGACGAAGAAATTAGTTCACTTTACTGATAACTTCTCTATAGTGGTATATGGAGGATTATTTCCAAATTATTCCATCTCCAGAGTTTGCCTCAACATTAATTTGAAATCAAGATTAAATATTACTCTTTTCTTGTGACATAAATTATTTACTTTGTGAGACATGCTAAGGACAAATAAAGTTGAAGTAAAGCATTATATACCAACACATTAACCATCAGAATAATTTTTTATTCTTATTTAGAAATTTGATTTACTAAATGCCCCACATGGAAAGGTTTAAGTAGACCATAAAAAAACTTAGGAAATTTCTTGAAATCTACTGATTTGATCAAGCCTTTTTGGCAGGAATTTATATCAGATTACTACAATTACTCAAACATCATTTCAGGTATTAATGTAGATGCTTATTAATGTAGAAACCTGAATAGTATTATTATGTGAAATTGTGCCCCAAAATTTTCGGTTAAACCCTCTTCTCTACTATTCCATTGATCACATTGAGCATTATTCTTAAATGCCATGATGTGTTAACGTTTTTCCTTAAAGCGATGTTAAGAAAAGTAGTCGAATAAGATTATTTACTAAATAAATAGGGGATAATTTAATGTGTGACAACCAGCGATATTTTGCATAAATTTACAGCAGCCTCGCCGTTGCAGTAATTTTAACATTGTAAGATTTTTCATACTTGAATTCAAAGCGAATGGATTGAATTTTTCTCAGAAGCTCCATTCAAATGCCTCGCACCATAAGTTATCTGATTGATAATAGGCTTTCATTCAATCTAATCATTAAAGTATGATATATCTATAAAATATTTTTTCAAAGAAGATAAGAATATATCAAAGTCATAAAGCACATTATCCAATCAACGACACAAAATTTACCGCGCATAGGACCTTTCGAGACGATCTCTTCACAAGAGTGTTTCTGTTCTTCCAATAATTCACACAATAAAGCGATTCAACTTATTCAAGATTTCCCAAAACTTAGCAAGCAGTTCATCGGCCCCAGCGATACCATTTGGGTTATCAAAATCTGAGTTTTATTTACGAGACAAGATACGTCCGGATATTTATGACTGCTTGAACTAATTAACCCCGAGGATCCTGGAGAGATAATGCCTTATAATAACCGTTCGCTAAAAATTTATGCTCCTCATGGAGTGAATTTATGGCTCAAGAAGTGAAATAAGAGCACTCCTTTTAGTCAAGAATTTATGACCAACTTGTCATCCGGACATAACGATTTGTTTGACATTCCAAAAAGAAGACATTATAAACCACCGCTGTGAGTTGGCCTCAAGATTATCTTTTCCAAAATAATGTAAATATATGATGAACAATGCAGCAGAAATCTTGCTTAATAGTGCTGTGATTTCGTTGTTTACATAGGGAACGATAGTAAGAGATAAGTCCAATCCCCATTCAATCAAAATGATTTGATTTATAACAACATGAATTTTGATATAGAATTGTCTTTGAAAAGATGATTTACTTCATCAATGCATAACGAATGAGAACAAGCAGATCTTGTCTCACAAAAGCATGTCGGTTATGCTCCTAATTATGTAGTTAGAAGGAACTCAGTTAACTACTAGTATTGATATAATCCTCTATACGGTAAATAAAATTGTTGAAACAGGCCTATAATCGTATCTTCCTTTAAACCACATTCAAGTAGAGGACTGAGAGCAACTTTTCAAACTCTCGGGGCCTTAGCTTTGACCATCTACTTTTCAGGTTTTATTTGAATAATATAGTCTAAAATACCTGCTGTTGATACTCTATCTCCGTCATTAATTTCAGAAACAGGTCTCAACGTTTTCAGGTGTATAAAACGTGTAAACAACGTAGTCAATTGGCACTCAAATTGCTTCAAAGCTATGATTATCGTTCAAAAGATATTCCATAATATAAGTGCAAAACAGTAAACGTAAGAGTAATTGAGTTAACAAAAAATAGAAAATTTCAATCGGTTTATTATTTTTTAAACTACTAAGAAATTGAAGTAATTATTTGTAACCTAGAAATATCTTTCAGTTTTGTAAAGAAGAGTTGCAACTTGATAAGTTCATAAGTTACAATTTGAGCCAAATGGATAAGTATTTTATCCTTCAATAATATAAGTTTATGATTGAAATTCTTCCTTAGATACAGACAATTAAATAATTATACAACTAAATATCCAAAGAATGAATTGACCTCTTTATTCGTGATAGATTTGTTGGGAATTTAAATAAGTAGTTTAAAGTGTTAGATAATTTTACGTTAATGTAATGTACGGGATGATTGTACATTAATCAACTGACTTGTTTATAAAGGAATTCATCAATCTCTTGGATATTGGGATATTGCTGACGGTTAGTGTTACAGACTGTAAGTAAAAATATCGTTTTCTGAAATTTCTTTACAATGAAATTACATATTACTGCTAAATGCTTTTTGAATTTAAAAAGGATATGGCAACAACGACGGTCGACTCAGCATTACTAAGAAACTTTTGAAATATTCCATAAATGTTAAAATTATTGGAACTTAGTAACTATATTGAATAAAACTATTCCAACGCGACTATTTAAACCATTATAGCAATCCTTGCACTGTAAAATAAGAAATCTCATACTAACCTATGAAAACGTAATATTAATGGCAAGGTTCGAGCATGATACTCCACAAAAATAAGAATTGGTGCTTTCCTGCTGGTAAAAATCCAACGTAGTGTACTATGTTGCTTTAGCACGAACCGTTTTTGAGGAAGAATTGAGAAATAGAATTTTCCGCTGTGATGAAATAACTGCATAAATTATATCTCGGTGCAAATAGGAAAATGTACTTCGTTATTTCCAGGAAACCACTTTCTCATTTCATTCCAGATGGCATTGCACGTAGTGCGGCCAAACTATACAGATCCTATTCTAACAGATATTAGCCCAATGGCTCAAAGAAAACCAATACTTGTCATCACCTAGTTCCGTGGCTGGATTAACACTCTCGAGCAGCAAATTATACCTTCAATATGAATTGAACATTTCATATTATCTTATAAATATCTTCCATTATTAGTTCGCTATTTCTTTATTATTTTCTCTAAACTCAATTTCAGAGATGATAAATAAATTAAATGGAACTCCTCATTTATGTTTACCTAAATGATTTACTGAAATGAGAAATTCGAAAAGGGATAAAATTAATAAAAATATAGTATAATAACGTTATACTGCAGTTTATGGGAGAAAAAAGAATGCCATATTATAATAATAACAAAGTAAAGCATAGAATCTTTTCGTATGAAAAACAACTGCAAAATTCTAGAGATTAGAATCGCGTGTTGAAATCGCTATAATTAAACTCATTTATCCACACTGATCTTGGTTCTCTGAAGAAAATAATAATGAAATGATGGATGCAAGGTGTATAAACAGGGAGGAATAAATAAAATGTTTAATGAGTGATTGAAACAATCATTGTAGAGTATGACTGGGATGAATGAACTCCACTACTTATTTCTGAATTACTACTTACTTATGATTCATTGAATCTGAATTTGAAAAGGAAAAACAGATATCCTTTACTTTTCTTTTTGTAGCTAAGAGGAGATAAATGTTAATAACCTGTGTGGTAGGTGACTTGTTAACTCTATGTAGTGCATCGAGCAAGTAAAAGGGGTATATGTTAAAACGTTGGTGAGAGTCACCGAAGATTCGAATCTGCCAGAATGTATGGTCCGATTTCATCTTGATAATTTGGAACCCGAAGAGAAAATGAGCAAGTCCTGCTAAATTGAGAGATTATAGCTCGCTAAGGAGGGAAAGCTCGCTGAATAAACTTGACCATTCAATTTGATTGCATCTCAATCCCTTTTTTGCATTCCATTTCCTAAGACGTACCATTCCTCTCTCATATGCAGCGATTTCTAAATACATTTACGAGGTTTTGTCACTCTTCTTTCCAATGAAGATTAACCAAGTTTTATAGTTGTTCTACTGTAGCTAAGTCATTTAACAGCAAGTTCATAAAATATTGCCCCGCTAATCAACTCAAAAAGAAAATCGATTTCTTGAGATTTGAGAATAGATTCGTAACTTAACATTCATGTTTTAATTCACGTTTATTTCCACTGAGGTCTTTTATTACTTCTAATAAGAATAACGAACCTTCTTTTTGAAATTCCTACATACATTTAAATGTAAGTGTATTTTGTGTGATAAATGTTAAAGGAAATGGTAGGTAATATTTCTGAATGCAAAATCAATATCAATTATACTGATATTTTATGCAACCGTGTAGAAAATTCAAAGTAGAGGATGAATAGGAAATATAAAACTTTATAGGAAATTGTTTTGATGCCAAAAGTGAATATGTATATTCAATTTCTGATAGATAGCTCAGCTATTAAACCATGATTTACATCGGTGGACATTTTCATATCTATCTTGAAAAATTCTACGATTAATAATAAAAAATCAACACTTGGAAAATAGGAAATCTCACTCCAATGCATAAAAGCGGTTTAAAGAAGGATCCAGCGTATTGTAAGCTTCACTCTTTAACGTCATTAAGCCACAAAATTGTAACTTGCCTAATTTATTGCTTTTAAATGAGTTTTCCTGAAACTTGTTAGTTCATAAATAGAGATTACATGGCTTTCATAAGACACGACATTGAAAATCTCTCAGCTGGCGTTGATTGTTCACGATGTCTTGAAATCTGCCGAAAATAAAAGTTAGGTAGACGAGGTTGTTTTAGATATTTTTAAGAAAAAGTTGTTAGACCCCATCTAGACTATATATGCAGTGTACGGGACCTAGCTGATAAGCGTTCCATTTCTGATTATATTGAGAAAAATGTTCAACGACAATCCGTTCGTTTTAATAAGAAATGAAATAAAATGATTAACGTTACTAAGACGCTCCTCGATAGGAGATGGGAATCGTTCGAAGAAAAGATTAAGTTTTAAACTTATTCAAGTAAGAGATTTCAACTTTCGGAGACTTAGCAGATATTATGCATCCACTCTGTTACTTTTGCCGATCAGATACCTCGATAAAAATAGAGTAGATGCTATTACTATTCGGTTCGAAGAATAATTATTTCCACATGCTATAATTTACAGTAATAGGATAAGAAATAAATCTAATTGTGCATGCATACCCTGCCACTCGTCGAAAAGCAACTCGTGATCTATACATGTAGATTGATAGATATACATAAACACCTTAGGTTACACATCTGAGGTTAGACCCATGTGGGCACATATCCACCTAACCTCGTAGATGAGTATAATATTTATAAAAGTGATTTAAAAACAAATAAGAGCACTGTGTGGGAAACCATCTTTGCCATTTAAGGTTGACCAAAAAATATGGATATGAGCATAAAACATGTTAGGCAATTGCAATAGGAATTATACTCATAATGAATGTGAGCTAATTATTTATGGATGTACTTGATCATAAATTCATCCGTTGTATAGGGAGGAATTCAATACCGCTGTTTGTTGGATATTGGTCGTATAAACGAGAAAAAAGATTAAAGTATCTCAAAATAAATAGAAGGAATTTCCAACATGATTTACAAAGTCACTACCTTAAAGACACTGCTGTAACGTCTCATTCTTTTGAGTGAAATTTAACAAGTGTTAACGCTAGCACGACTGTAGAGATACAAAGGGTTCTTTGAAAGATATACCATCAAATTAAGCGATCGTATGTCGGACACGCTTCATTTTCCGGATGATAAAATACCCACGAAGTCTCCTCATAAAGGACACGTAACTCGTGCAGAATCAATCTAACAACAATTTGGAACTCATCCAAGTGCTTTTAAGTGGAGTACATATCCTTCTCTCGGCGATCATATCCGAGCTGAATTTCGACATTGCTCGATCGCTCAAACTCTCAATGACACAAAATCCATAGTGCCAACCGATCAGTCATCGGAATGATGGATAGGAAAATTAATGTCAATCAGCCTCTCTTGCAGTAATTGATACGCTCCTTGGAGATTGTATCACTAACTGTGGATTGGAACAGAATATGGTACAATGTTATGAATGTAAAAGATTTAATCAGTTATTGAGTAATTTATATTTGAATAGACTAAGAGAGTATTTGCAGTGGTGAAACCATGTTATGTTAGTTCATGGACTATTATGAATTTTATTATTTTGAGTTCATATAATTTTCTGCGTCATCCGCAATAAGCAAAGCTGCTGGTTAGCCAATTTGGTAGCCTTTGTCCTCCTTTGGTGAAAGCGGTCCCGGGTTTGATTCCTGGTGGGACCCTTGATGAAATGATCTCAGTTATCAAAGAAACATTAATGATACTGCTACGATGAGAATGAGCAACTAAGTAAAAAACTCTAAAATAATAGTCAGCATTGTGAAAGTAGAAAATATAAAACATCGGAAAATAACTATTGCCTACAATTTTAAATTTCTTGTTTGAATAAATATGAATTCTTGAAGTTCTTTCGGGAATCAAGCATGAATGGAGAGTTATCTTTTGAATTCATTATGATACACTATTTCATCGACAAAGAGTTTTGAATTTTCATCTCGAAATAAGTGAATACTCCCCAAAATGTAGCATTTGCATATTTCAATCATAGTGTAGAAATTGTTTATAAAATATCTATCGAAAGTAATCGAAAATCTTTCCTTTTCCTACTCAAATAACTTATCATTAAACTAATCAAAAAAATCTTGACTGAATGCTGCAATTAAAGACGAGTATTTGAAGATACGTGTAATTGTTGCAAAAAAAGCAATGAAATAGGGTAAGAAGGTTTCATGAAATGATAATCTGAGAGATTTATTAGCGGTTTTTATGAGAAATAATTAAAATCTTGATACTAGTGGCGCTCCAAAGAAGAAAGCGCGGATGCTGAACAGAGTTATGGGATGGAAAGGTCCCGATTAATTAAAAATGAGAACAGCCTACGGATGAAATCCGATGAGGAGCAAATAAATGGGCCTAGAGAAACCGGCCGCCCAGATAAAGCCGATAAATATACAAGATTGTTGTTGAAGGTTGTTTGGTTTGTCGATAGACTGTGGCAACAGAAAAGGCAAGTAGCCCTTCTCGCAAACACAGTTTCCTTCCTTTTTTTCTTCTCCACTACTTGCCTGCAGGTTTATCTTCTACTAAGGGTGCGGCGTCTCATAGGAAAATAACACGCTCGAACCCCAGTTCGCGAATATTCCGTGAATGACGTCGAAAAGCTTTGGCCAAGTTTGTCGGAGCATGCGGTTATAGCATGTCGAGTCAAAGGGGAGAGCCAAGCAAGGATAGGTCTGATGGGGTAAAACTTTCCCCCCCTTTACGTGGGTGTGGCTCTACCAAAGGCAATGTAAGCCAAGTCCTGTTTAAGACCCCGGCGACTTGCTTTCCCGGGGGATGAACACAGGGACTGAGGCCGTCGCACAATTTTCCATCTCCTTGTGAGGCGCAGAAGGTAAGTGTGGGTGCTCGGAGAAGGGTGTGTAATTTCAATCGCGGCCGAGATACGCTGTTGAACAAGTTTCAACGGTAAGGAAAAGTTATGTACGCGATGTTAACACACTCTGCATGTTCCTTATATGCATTTTTATAGCGACTATGATGCACCATTCATTCGGGGAACGTCTTAATTGATTAATTCAATAAGAATGCAGATGGGCGGTTATTAGTTCATTGGACGAGAATGAACTCACTCTTTTGCTCTTTGAATTGAAGTTGATTATTTAATTCGAAAAATAACAGCCGTATGTCATCGAATAACTTAAGGATTCACAACGTTTTACAATGTTATTTATATATCAAGATTACATATATATTGATGCACCGATTGCGAGATGGTTAAATTTCAATAGTAAGAGTAAGAATTAAATTCTTCTTCACGTTAGCGAAAAATCTGACTACTTGAAGGTTTGATCAGCCATATATTTTTTGTAAATAATTTTAGGTAACCCATAAACATCGTTCTGATGTTAATGATTCATAATTAAAGTAGGAATAAATTTTAGGGAAACAAAATTCAGATATTGGTAAATAGCCAGTAAAAACAGTAAAACACTCTACTCCGCACAGTATTATCTTTTCAATAATTTACTTCTGAAAAGAGAAATAAAAATGATGAGAGAGAAAAGCGGTCTGGTAGAACTTCACTCAATGCAGAAAATATCAATTAAGTCGCCCAGTCTGAAGGAAATCGCCAAGTTAGTCGTCTTGCAAAGTTGGTTATCATAAAATATTGATTAAAAAAAACGGCAGGTATATAACTTTAAAAAGGGAAACATATTTATCCTTCCAGAAGTTTGAAACTGCTGCGTCCTTGGGTTCAGGGCGTAAATACAATTCTGTCGATTGCGACCAAACATTTTGGGCGTGTCTCGAAGAGAAAGTCTACTAGTTCGACTTGTATCTTTCTCCTTTTCTCCCTCTGCTTTTCTGATACTTTTTGCCTCTTCCCTCCCACGCCCTGTTCCGCTGATTAGGATGGATATATAAATGGGCGGCGGAAAAGTCGAAGCTATGTTTCAGAGCGGAAAAAAGCGGAAGCAATAAAAATGAGCGAAGCAAAAGTAGGAGCGGGGGAATACCTGGGCATGGAAACAAGCAGAGCTGTACATGAGTGTACCCCCTCTGCGCATGCGTGTTTATGAATGCTAAGGGTCCTCTTCCTTAACCTCTAAAGAAAGGGAGAAGGAGACAGAAAAGGATTGAAGGGGTAAACAAGTTGGAAAGAGATATCTGTTCATGAAAGGAGAAAAAATTGATGCTATAATCACCGAGTATCTTATTTGAATAAAAAGGAATTGGAGAGGAGTAATTCGGTACAGATATTGGAAATGGAGCTTGGAGGAAAGCACTGAAGGGAATAGAGTAGAGGGACACCATTTGAAATTTATAATTAGATCTCAATAGATAATGTCTGTGATAGTTCCTAATTTTGAAATACTTTTGGATTTAGAAGTGCATGATAGGCTAATTGCCTCTGTAAATCTCAATTGATTGGAAAAAGTGACCTCGCAGATTCAGAATCATCCCCTCCATCCACCGCCAAAAGCTGACATGTAATGCGAATATAATATCAATGAGAGCTGCGATGAAATATCGATTCTTTTCATAAACATGGTGGATTGGCGGATCAGCCGATGATGAGAAAATTACATGATGGGTCACGACTTTATATCACCAATCCATCAAGCGTTAATTAGCTCGTGAATGAACGACTATGATAGTTTTCATGTTTATTTTGAAATTAATAAGTAAAATTGATCTTTTCAAATTGAAAATATCCTAACATACCTAAATTATGAATTAATATATTATACCTAACTAACATACTACAGTACATAATATTTTTTGTGAAATTTCATAAAAAGATTTTAATTATCTGAGATGAAATCGAAGGAAATAGCCTTTAACGTTGGAATTTTATCAGCCAAAACATTTCATGAATTTGAAAATTAAATAAAGCCAGTATTGGGGGTAAAAGAAAACTATTTACTCGATAGAATGCTATCTTAGAAAATGGACTACCAATGGAGTACCACGATTATATAGCAAAATGAATTCTCTCTATCTATAAACTCCCTATCAAAGTTCGTATATGAATAACTACGGATAGCCCATTGAAAGGTAATGAGCTTTATTCTAGAGTACCATGCAACAATTAGTATTTATTCCAATCTAAAAAATTAATATAGCAGGGCTCGATATTTATTCCTTGGTCTGAAGCAGGTATGTTTCAATAAAATAACAACGTTTGAAGTAAACTTAATGCTACAATGATTGTAATTATGGTGATGATTATGAAGGCGTATAGTAGATCAACATCATCGGTACTCAAAATGATGTATTCTAATGACAAGTCAATAGATAATTTATTGAATTTTTTCGAGAATATCGTTTGTCATCATGTGTATTAGTATTATTCCAGTCACAGAGCTATAAAACTTTACTAAAATTGAAGCAATGTTTGCGAAAAAGATTCATTACTAAGTGAGGAAAAAATACTTAAAAATCATTTAATTTTCAATGTTATTTTATTCATATTGTATATTTTATTCATACCAAGTATGTAAACGTGCTTGACAAAGAGCCTGTTTCCCTAAAAACTGAGACGGACATTTACTTCAGAATGTATAAATATAATGAATAAAAACAATTATTGGGTATTCGAGATGTTTTTCCGTAATATAATATTATTCCTATTGAGGATTCTAACAAAGTCCTTTAAAAAGTGAATGCTTCAGCTGAACCAAGATGAAAATTAGTTAATATAACTTCAGTTCCACCATAATGTCCGAAAAGTATCACCTAGGTATTCCAAAAACACAAAAAATTGCTCCCACTCGAACAAAAAATACGTAAACCACCAAAAAAAATCGGAAATTCACCTTTGGCATCCCAATCAAGTTGGGAAAACGCTAGAGGCTTTCCGCCTCACCGCAATTCTCACGAATTCCCTCAGTACAACCGATCAGATACGAAAAAGCTTGTTCGAGAAAGGAAAGAAATAGCGCTTCGGGAGGCGAGGAATGGAGGTAAAGAAAAAAGCCGAATGACGAATTTAAGAAATCGCTGGATTCACCCAGCATTTGCGATCCCACCTTTTCCCACGTCCGCGAGAGAGAGGTCGTCGCAATAGGGCGTCAGGGTGCGGCGAGATAGCCAGAAGGTGATAAGAAGGAAAGAGTGATGCGGTCGAGAGGAGCGGGAATTTGAGAAGTAAATCCAGTCGGAGAACACAAAGGCGTTATTACCTCGCCATTGGAGAGGAAAATTATTGCCGCAAAGCTTAAACGCGTCATTCATCACGAGTCGTTCTGCAGAGCCGTAATGCCCCGTGATTGACGAACGTTGCGCGACCAGTTTTATGCTTTCGGATGGGTTATGAAGTCGAGTCGCGCCTTTTACAAAGCGGCAGTTTTTTCGAGTGGCGAATTAATGGCCCTGTGTCAGGCGAGGGTAAATGAAGTTTCGAAACCGAATCGCCGAAAATTACTCGAACGTTCGGCGAGGACGCCTCCGATGCAAGGATATCTCTCAATCTTATGATCATGTTTTGTAGTTGAAATGGTAATCCGGATGTGCGTTTACGACTTTATGCAACTCCGTCATGAAGCAAACGAATTTATTAATCGTTAGGTGTAAAGTGTGAAGATTAATTTCATGGAATATCTGACCTATGCTATCAAAATTTTCATGAAATAAAATGAAAATCTGTTGATGGAGAGCAGCAGAATTATTTGAATTATTCATCGGTTATATATTTTAATGATATATTATATTTAGCATTTAACTGAGTTCGAACCTATAGCTGAGTTATAAATATTTAAAAATAATAATACTTGTTTGCTTTATAGGAAAGATTTTGGCTGAAACGTATTTTCTTCCCTCACAACCTCCTTCAGTGCAGTATGAATATTACGAAATAATTGTAAATACTGGGAGCAGAAAGAAAACTACATACATATTAGTGATCCTCAGCCGATTCATCCGATTTATTATCAGATTCATCCGATTTTGTGAGACCCCGTACTTTTTTCTTTCCCGAAGCATTCATACAACATTTCTGTTTACCCCTGATAAATGAAGTGGAAGAAAAGCAAATAATGGTAGGAAATTATTCAGAAGTGAACCTTACTCATTTTATATTTTAATACAACATACGAATGAAAATAATAATTTTTCTAATATTGTTGTTAATATCAAACAACAACATTGCATATTGACTGCGGCCCGCAAACGCTTTATTGGAAACCATGGAGCGAGCTGAGGGTAAAAGGATCGAAATCCTTGCTATAGTTGTGTCTGTCAACAGATAAAAGAAGTGAAAGGCTAAAATGCAATAGTTAGAGAAATATTTCACGTCATTGGCTTTCAAATCCTTTAAAATCAGGCGTCGACAAAATTCCTTCAGATTAAAGGTATGCCAGGAAGTGAAACACTAGTAGTGTTTGTAAATAAAAATAAAATGGTTACTCCATTGAAAGCTGTTGAAATGAAAGTACTATATTCTAGAAAAAGGTTTAAATAGACGTATGTGAATGTTTGTGTGATGGAACTGTGTGAAATGAAACCTTATTCTAGAAAGGGAAAAGGAAAAATATCTAGAATCAATCAACGGAACTTTTAGCCTCATTTCAGAATATCGTTGATCACAATTAGAGTTGATCGTGTCAGGAATTTCTCAAAGCTAATTGAACGATTTTACAAATATGCTCTCTCGATAACAGTTAACGTTTCTTTTGCACTATTTCGTGTCGTCATGATAAATGCCCGTGGAGACTGGACGACAGGTCGTTTTGATTTCTTCGGCTTCTGATGAATGAGCTGCTCATGAGGTTTGAGATCACTCCCTCGATTTATCTGCAACCTGTAACGACTTCTAGCCTATTAAGTCACGCACCACTGCTTTCCAGTTTCCCTCAACAGGAATTATGAGCTAATTACCCAAGAAAACAGCCAATCAAGGCTACGCGTTACTCGGGAGATCGTGCATTTTCAGTCATAAAATCAGAGGACGAATACATCCCCTTAATTATATCCAGCATAAGACTTCAAATAATCCATTTCTGTGAAAATCCTCTCTGGTTAGGCTAAGTGAATGAGCGTTTATTTCCGAACGGAAGAAATATTGAGTCCCGATGAGATCGATCGCTGGAAAGCTGTAAAGCACCCCATAGAGAAAGGGCGGAATCGTATCCGCTGGGGCATAAACGAAAAAACAGTGAATCACCTTCGCAACCGATACGAAGCAAAGTTGAGGAAGGCGAAATAAAGGAAATATTTTCCCTTCCAAATCCCCTTGTGATCCGCAGGTAAAAATTGAGGAGAAACTTTTCGTAATATTATGCGCATAAATCCAAAGTTACCCCACCGCCGCCAATATCACGGCATGAAAACTTTATCCCACTATCCCCTCCTTCCGTCTCTTTCCCCAGTCTTCTTGCAATCCTTCCTCCATCAAACAAAAACAAAATAAATCCCGCAGAGGCACTCCCATAAATCCAATATATAAGCCGCTCAAGGGGGTGGGGGAGAATGGGCCGGGGGTGGATAGTAAGGGGGTTGTTATGACTGCAGAATATAGGATGAGAGGGGGAAAAAGATAATAGTTAATAGAAAAAGATCCCCTTCCCCTGCTGTATACAGATCAAGTAGTGAAACATCGATGTCGTAAAAATCAGATATATCGAAACAACGAACGACCTGCAGTTCCTTTTTCTTCCTTCCTTAACCCCCCTCCATTCCTTTATGTATAAATTGCGTTTTTGTTCATTTTTACTTCCCTCTCGAGAGCCGTTCGACCGTGGAGATATCCGTACCTCCGTGGACACCGCACGTCGGTGGGGAGTGTTCTCTTCCTATCTCTTCCTTCCTCCGAGAATATAAGGACAGACGTTCCCTGCGTGTATTTTGATATCGTGGTGGGCGCAGGTACATTGGTCAAGCCCTGTCAGCGGCTCCGTAAGCGGAGTTAGCAAGCGGAATGCATATGTAGATTGGGAGAGAGCGGTCGCATACACACGCGGGCACGCACCACGAAATGGCACCCCGTGGAGAGGAGAGGCAGGACGGAAGGAAAGGGAAAGAAAGAGAGATGTAATATAAGGGTGGTGGAATTGAAACGAACGATAAGAGGTACTTTTGACGATTACGTAGAGTGTGATTTCTTGTTTTCTTCCTTTTCATGTCGAGCGATTCTTCTTAACGAAAGAAATGAATTTGGCTGTACTTGCACGCGTTGAACATTGGGGATAAGGGAATCTGTATTGGGCGACGATGTTATGCGTTGTTCCGAAAAGATATAAAACTTAAGGTCCCTTTTTCGTGTCTCTCCTTAGGTTTCATGTGATCGCACTTATTTTTTACGCGTAAAATACCAATTCTCTTTTACGAAAGATGAATCAATAAGTAAATACAGATAAACATTATTCATTTCTTGAATTATTTACACGTTATAATCTTAGGGACGCAGAATGTTTATTAGTACATCATTCGATATCAATCACATTAATACACTAAATGAAATAATTCATGGAACTTTTTAAATAGAAAAATTCCTTGTTATGTTTCTCCATAGCTTGATATAGTCTCATTATCTATAGCTTTTTATGGAGGCAATAATATTTATTTCTGTGTTAAAGAATATCACGATATTCTTCAACTAGGATAATTTAAAATGTAGGCTAGCCAAAAAATTCCTTGCTGAAATCATTACTTTTCAATGAATCAGAGCTTGATTGTTCATTGTTGATGGGCTTTGATCTTTTAAAAAACCTATTTATCTATGAATTGCTATAAAAACCCCAATTCTATTTTTAACTCATGAAGGTCACATATTACCATGCAGTTTTCTCATTCCAAAATAAAGATGTTTTCGAAGGAATACAACTCGACTCATGAAGGGAAAGCATGTCGCGAGTTTCTGCAAACACTCCCTTAGGTCCTTTTCTTAGGAGCGAATAAATCTCGATGAAGTGCACGAATAGGAGACCGGAAGATTTAGCGGCAGGAAGAGCTGGACGAAAGGGAATCTTCGAGAAGATGAGAGATACGTCTTGAGTGCGGAAGGAGTGAAGAAGAAAATCTTATGAACCTCTTTTTTTAAATTAAACAAGCCCAGAAAACGGATATGAGAGCATGCACCGTGTAGGAGACTATTAAGAGAGGCCTCATAAGGCACTTGTGATCGTACGTCCTCTTCCTTCCTTTCCTTCCCGACCTATTCGCCCGAGAACAATGCCTATCAGATGAGGAGTCTGGGACGTGCACGGCAGGAATGATACGGAGAAGCGGAAGGGGAGGGAGACAGTGGGCGGGAGATAAGGGTGAAGATAATCTTGCAAAGGAGATGGAAGGGTTTATGCAGCGGGCGGTTTGGAAATCTCTCCATCGCCGCGAGTTATTAACACATGCACGTATAGCCCATTAGTTTCCACCTTTCCGCTTAAGAATTCCGTGCTATACACCTGTGTTGCACACACACCCTCTTTTGGTAATTTCTTGGTCGACTGCCGGAACAGGAAGAGAGCTGTTTTGAATAAAATGCAGGCACAATTATGCTTGTTTCTATCCATTGATAACATATGACGCGGTATCGTGTCTATCGTGACTTGGCGAGATGCATAATGTCTGCGATATTGCAATGGAAGACGCGAACGTAGATCGCGATATGTTTTACATATCATTCATTTGTAACTCCCAAGATGGTGATGATTTCTTTGAGTGTAGCAAAAATCAACTCCTCAATGCCAAGAATATTAATTGAATTCGTGAATTTCATTTTTACAATACTATTTATAATGAAATTCTCTGTAACGTCTGATATTGGCTTTTGGTTTTGCTATTGCCTTTTTTTCATTCATGGATTTTCTTTACGAAATGGCTAGACATATTTAAATAGCCTCAATCTTTTCAATCCTTTTACACGATATTTCCTTCTATGAAGATTCTCCCAAGATGCCTATCTTGAATGGAACGGAGCATTAACAAAATCGTTTGATGAGTATAAGCATGAAGGAACTCATTCGCTATATATATTCCAGAGATATTGTTACTATTTGAAGATTATTAAATATATACTGCTAAGTTTCCGTGATCAGAAAGAAATTCTCTAAGCAAGGGAATGCAACTTACATTCTGAAAGTAGTATAACGTGAACAAGTGGCAGTTACGGACGCTGAAATTTATAATTGATATCTACGAAGATGCCGAGACTTTGTTTCATGTTCAATAATAAATAAAAAGCGTTGTATGCTATTTTCACATAAATGTATTATTTGACGACCGTTTCGGCTTTACATAGCCATCACTAGGTCAAAAATAAGTGTATAATTTCAAAAAAACAAAATATTTTATCATAAAATAAAATTTTAGTACACTAACCTTGTAACTTTTGTCTTCTCTTAATCTGAAGATGAGTAATCCATCGTGTACTAATTAATTTGTAAAGGAATTAGAAATTTCGCCTTCAAATACTGATTTCACAACCAATGTAATTCATAAATTTTCATCTAAATGATTTTGAAATCAGTAATCAGTTGTCATTATTCTTTAATAACTCCTCTAGATCCTTATCACTTCAAATGTTTTTGTTTTTAGAAGATAGACCGCTGTTTAGCATGCCTAAGCTTTACCTCACTAAGTAAGGGCTATTTTTCGGGATTTATTTTAAATTGTCTTTATTATATTCCTAGCCTTTCAGTAATCAGGTCGTTGATCACTATTTTTGTTGCGCTGTTGTTTTTTTGTCGAATTTTACCAAATACCTCTATTTGAACAGCATAGCAATTATTCTTAAGAGCAAATCATTACCCTTGAGAAATGGAGCGAAATGACAGGTGCATATAGAAAGCGGAAGAAACATAGATAGATAAATTGTGAGTGAACTACATAACGGTCAAACTCTGGTACATCATTTATCACTGCCCTTAAGGGGACGATTGACCTCACGATTCATAGGTGAAATGTGTTCAACTCTCACGTACACTTATTGCGTACTACCCCTTTCCTTATGTCAACTATAAAATCACAAAAATTACGCTATTTGAGATGCATTCCATTTTTTCTTTTTCTTCTCTCTCTTCGTCACATTTATTTACTCTTATTATAAAATATTTTCATTCAAATTTCGATATAGATACATTAATAAATTAGATGATTAATTAATATTTTGTGAGATGCACTTCAATGACCAGAAGTTTTTGCAGATCAATCATCCTCCAAAAAGGGTCGCATATAATGTTTTGGTAAAGACCAGTACTTTATTATAAAATTATTGGAATAAAGTATGTTTTATATATGAACAGCTCAGTATCTTCATTTCGCATACCTTTAGAAATATGATCTTTTCTATGGAGAATGTGAGTCATTCGTAAATTTAATTGACTTTCTTCCAGAAGGGAAATAAGTCAATAGTTTAATTGTTTTATTTTTAAATTGAAGCATAAACTTAAGTGCTTCGTAGACCTATGAGTCTCGTGATAGGATAATTATTTAATTCTAGTAGCGAAGTGGTGTGCCAGTGAGATTTTCACTACATCCCGTCAATACTTGTTTTAGGTTACTCTTAAGTTATAGGATCAACCATAGGAAGGACTGCAGTACGAGTCCTACGATTCTGAACCACAGTTGCGTCCTGGACGTTAAGCCAACCTCTGATAGTTGCGTCACATCAAAATATACTCTTATGAAAATATGAATGTCTGGGGCGTAATTGTCCTAAGACCTTTTGACTGCTTGCAAGGGACTAACTTGCCTTTCGGTCTTTAATTTAACAACTTTAATGATTAACTTATTCATGATTAAGAAAGAACAAATTTTTCTTTACATTAAGAAAATCAGGCCATCATATCTGATTCAATCTGATGAGTACTGTTTTGATTTAAAATTCAATGTAAAGATACTAGAAAACTGCATTATTTGGACCAGAATGATGAGCTTTTATTCATTGTAGATCTCTAAATAATTCTGATGAGAAAATAATTTGAATGTCATGAAATAATGGAGAGCTTTTTTACAATAATGAAGGAACAGAAATTAGAGAAAGAAAGGAAAATTTTGCTCGTTTGACTCCAGCAGTTTCTCAAGAAAACGATTGATTAGCCTTAGGCTAGGTAATAATTACAGGGATAAGTAGATAAAATCGAAAATTGAATTACGAGATTTAAAGCAAAGGAGGAGGTATAGATAAGAATGTATTTAGATTAGACGAGACGAGCAAGAATTATTTGCGAGAGAAAGAGAATCGAAGAAACGATGCAAGACGGAGTGAAAATGAGCGAGATAAAAAGGAAGGGAGAAGGAATAGCAAAAGCAAATCATTTCGCCAAAGGAAAAATCAAGATCCAGAAAGGAGGCACCGTGGCAACTGCGGTTGTTTATACATCGGTCCCTTTCACGATTTCCTTCACCTCAACTGCAGACCTTAATGTTCTTCCCTTTGCCTCCTTCTAAGGCGTCATCCTTCTTTCTCCCCCATACACCTATCTACTTTATCTGCCTTTGCGAAGTCTACAGTCATAACTCCCCCTTTATCACACACAATCATCTCTCACCTACGTCATAAGCGGCCGAGGATGCTTCTTTTGGAGACCCTTTGCGGCGCTTCGAGCTAAGGATTTATTTCTTTTTTCTGCGAGAAGAGGTTTTATGGTTTTGAAATCGAACAAGCTTATGAAATATTCCAGATGAGACGCGACAAATACCCGTTGAAGGACTGACCAACAAGTCCGATAAACGATTTTCAATTAACCCTTTGTTCTCGACAACGCTGCATGTCCAAGAGGGATTTTTCTCGAATAATTCTTTCAAAGTAAGCCGATTATATCCTCAGCTCGTTTCGACTTAAAATGTATTTAAAAAATTGATTTTGAGATGAAACGCATTGGAGGCCCATCTTTGGATACCAAAGAGAAAACTTTATATACTAACAGTTTCTCTGCCAGTGATTTTATATCTGATGAAGCTCTGATATTTCTTTGGATGGATGGATATATTTTTTAATTGACGCAAAAGAAGAATTAAAAGAAACCTTTACTTGCATAAGGACTGAGCAGTCAGTCTCATAAAGACTAGTTTTTAACAAACTACTAAATATTTTACTCAAAGTTCTTAGTTATAAGCATAATTATCCAAATGAATACTGTCTTTGGTTTTCAATCAGGATTTTACAGTGAGGGAAATTCTTTCTTTTCTTTTAGATATATATTGATAGACATTTCTATTCATCAACGTTATACTGCATTGTTACGGATGATTACGAATGATCAAAATTACTTTGCTTGGGTAACCAATACTATCAGCATTATCACCAGAAGTAAGTTAATGATATTTCATTTTTATAGTATTTATTTGACATTTTCAGCCATAAAAATACTAAAAAAATATTTCAGCGTATAGTATACATATATTCTACATCGCGGTAAGCATTGGTTCCAGTAAAAGTGGATTATAGAGGAGATACCAAATCGATAAATTTCACATAAAATACTTCTCTCACAATTCCGCAATATACATGAAGAACAATTTATACCGAAACGCTAAAAAATTTCCTCCAATTTGAAAAAGATGTAGATTCATGATCTAGGCAACTTTCACTGGTATACACGTCAGAACTCGTTAGAAGAAAAATTAAGAGAAAACGTAACGCTAATAAAAATAATTCTCCGCTTTAAAAAATATAGGACTTATGCCTAGCTGTTAAGAAATAAATGAAGTTTTCCATTTTTACATACCTGATAATGTTTTCTTTAAATCATCAAAGGCAAACGCTTGGCGAATATGCCATACAGACATGCAAATACGTGCTACACGAACATGCAACAGATGTAATCAGTCCTTTGAAAAATGTATTTGTACACTTAAGCAGGACAGCAGAGAAATTTTTATGAAAATAATATAAAGGCATGAGCTTGACTAAAAAGAGATACATAAGGGTTGGAAACATTTCTTTTGTTGTATCTTCTGATAATAATAACGAAATCGAACCCTAAATTACCCTGTTTATCATTTAGAGTTTTTACTTTCTTAAATCCCTTTTGCTGCATGCCCTTCTTTAATCATTATTGAAACTTACCTTGATGAATTACAACATTTTATAGAGAATATAGACACCAACGCTCGAGGGTAAAGGTAAAAACGATTCGAAATTTCCGATTTCAACATATTCAGTTTCCAATGAATAACTTAAGACATTGAAAATAAGTGCTGCTTAATCTTTGATAGTATCGTACTGCCGGCACTGTTTGCTTCATTATCTATAAGAACATTCTCTTATGCTAATCTACACTTCTAAGACATGCAAAACATATGACTAGAGTTTCTACTTATATCTGAATCTTTTCATGACCAATTTCTGCTGCTCATTTACGATTAGATTTAAGACGTGACGTTATATTTCATTGCAATATTTACTTATCATGCCATAAGTTTGGCTCTATTCAACGAAGGTTGAAAAAATGTATGAAAGTACTCGAAGATTACGATCTTCAAAATAAATTAAATATCACCGAGGGGAAATAGTATGCATGCGCTTGCGGGTGTCGTAAGCGAACTGTGAGCTTTTCTGTCTCCATTCAAAAGGCCATTTATCATTTTTGTTTTGTCGTGAAGAAAGTTCCGCTTGCCTTACATCTTATGGCACTTAAAATCATTTTTTCATTGATTAACATTAAATCATAGAATTCAGAAAATATAGAACTAATGGTGTAATTTTTGATAATCAGCTCTTGATTGAACATCGGCTTAAGACTGGGAACTATTTTTGGATAATCGACTAACCTATGGGTGAAATGACAATTTATATGTTCCTGTGTTTCAATCGATTTCTATGCATTGCAACCCCTCGCTTGAGCTAAATAAAGGTAATATTGGAAGCATTGGTATTTTTAAAAGTTATTCGACAGCTGAGATCTTTTCACACATATGGACCTTCATTGGGAATCAAACCCGAGACCGCCTTCACCAAAGGAAGATGAGCTACTCACTTGAGTATGCAAGGACTCTGGTAAATATTTTACATGGGTTTGGACCATTCTTATCCTATCACGTATTGATACCAATACAATATTACAGAAATCATGTAATTGACACGTAATTCATCTCTTGTGTAAGAAATTTTACATCCAAATCCCGAAGAAAATGAAGTAACGTCATGTTTAACTAAAGCGCTGTATATAATTTTACTAGTGTGGACGAAATACCTTTTCCTTAAACATCAGATATGCAATGCCACAGAAGGCAGTGAGTTCGAAAGTGAAATAGATCACGTTCATGCGAGAGCGAGCATAATAACTCTCTATGACGAATGATAATAGATGAGAAGAGAGATATGGCGAAGAAGGATGCATAGGGGAAAATGAAGGGAGATTTTAAAATAACCCATTGCGTTAGCTGAGTATGCAATGGAAGAGAGGAAAGAGTGGGACAAATAGGAGTAACTGAGTTAAAGAGGGAATGGGAGACAGATGGAGTGGGGATCGCAACGTCAGAGCAGGAACTGGAGTGTGAGGGAGGAAAACGTTGACGTGGGGTGAGGGTGGAAAGGAGCATGTGCCATTGTTCCTGTAAAACAGTGAATCACAGGAACTGTCGCCCGTTGGTGGTCTCCCCGGGAACGTGTAATTGGATCATATTTTTCTTTGTTCGTTCTCATTCTTTCCTACCTGCTCTTGCACTCCGGCCTTTCCTTCACTCTTTCGATATCACCCTCTTTCTTCCATCGAACCTCCTCAATTGGCTCGATTTGACCCACTAGTAGCTTAGTGGGATTCATCTCCTCAATGAAACACATCGTGGTCGCGTCCTTTGGAGGGATGAAAATAAATAAATGAAATCACATTTGCGGAATGACGCGCGGATAGCCGATTCCCCGACAAAACAAGAAAATTATTGAATTAATGAGAGAAAATATATCTGGAAATAAATAAAAGGAAGAAATTTTTCCCAATAATTTCAATCTTTCGATAACACTTAATGTCAATGTATTTTTTGCATATTCCTCTACTTTGACATATTCCTTCAAGATCCTAGTTATACTATAACTCGTAATAAATAATTAACCAGGTATAGAGGACTTCAACAGAGTTTATTCTACCGTCAGCCAGCTGATATTAAGGTAATAATAACGGAAAGTCAGATGATGACAATATTGCGTTGGAAGCGAGTTTCACAAGAATAAAATCTATGAATGCAACTGAAATGTTTACTTGGATACATTTCTTTTAAAGCCGTTCTCACCCCTTAAATATCAATAAGATCAGTGTCTGCAACATCTATAATATGGTCTAAATTCAGGGATTAAGTTAAGGATTGTCGGGATTAAGTCAGTATTATATATAGAGTCGAGTATCGGTTCAGTTTCTCACTTGTGTACTTCGCAGCAAGAGCATTATATTTTATGCAGACTCTATTCTAATAGACTACGTGACCTATTTCTTCAATGTAAAGTACATCTGTGACTCGGTTAACCAATCGCACATTTCTTTTTAGAGTCTGCTAGAGATATCTGAAGGAAAAAAGATATCTGTCGGGCGTAACGTTCCCTCATGCTTTTTGCTTCCTCGGTAAACAGACCACCCCTGTAGAAAAGCACCCGTTTTGCCAATTACAATAATAAATTTTTATCCCTTCGCATGCACAACCGAAGGCCTCCATTGACTCGGACGATGGGGTTTTGTACATATTTCTTATTCATGTCTTCTTTGTGGCGGAAGCCACCCGCAACCAAGACCCCTTCGCTTCCAAGTTGCCTGTCTGTTCCCATTCTGAACGTCCTTTCTTATTCCCCAGGCAAACTGCCACGCTCTTCTCTTTTCTTTTCTGTCTTTCCACTCCCAAGAGAAGAGAGAGAGAGGATGGTTTATAATCGAAATGGTTACAGGCTGGGTTTGTCCGAAGGAGATGACGGAGTGTAGCGTCTACGGATAACCTTTCCGAGAAAACATCTGAATGAGGAGGGGTGAGTTGGTTGGATGCAGACTTTTGGCGATATTATGAATGGGATCAGCGGAAAAAAATAAAACAAGTTTTCTAGGTAGCTAATCATTCTTTTTCATGAGAGCCTCGACTTCAGTTCAATTGCGTTCGACAGAAGAAAAAGTATTATACTACAATACTATAAACATTAACGACCGAGACGTGGAAGGTTTATTACATTAGCATTTTAAACTAAAATTTTATTTCAAATCTTTTTTTGAGTCTCTTCTTCTCTCCTACCAGTCGGTTTGTATGCTTATTTTGAATCTTTTATTTCCAAAAATTCTGATGAAGTTATATATTACTTGAAATGTCACTTTATTGTTGAGTTTATGACCTTGAAAGCCATTATTTGCAACAAAATTTCACTATTACGTTTGGAGCCAATGAACTCATATATTTTATCATCCTACACAAAATTTTATGCGAACTTTTACTGTATCCTAATTCTTAGTGTAAAAGAATCATCGGGTGTTTACTAATTTTAAATAAAACTAATAACTAATTTTAAATTTTTAAATTGGAGTTTTTGTTCTTTCAGGAACAATAACATCGTTTATATAATCGAAGTGGAGAGAGCTAGCAATTTTTGTTTTACTAAATATATATTTTTAATTTCAATGCTAAATAATTTGGACATCAGAGCTACCTGTCATGCTCATCCATCTTCGAGACTTTCTACTCCAGCTAACCTTATCCTTACATATGCTAGCACTGCAACCGGTGTCCCTAAGGGAGGTTTTCAGTGTTTAATTACTCAGTTTAATTAGATCAAGGAGAATCAAAGAATGAAATATCGCATTTTTTCAAACGTGAGTGCTGCGAGTAATGTCGCCAATAATGTATAGTTTATATCTGTTAGATTAGATCTCTCCATTTAAAAAGTCTATTTTATGTTAGATGTCTAATACACTAAACTTATTTACGAAGGGATTAAAGAAGAGAAGATTAAAGCAGGTAAATGATATATAATTGGCCACGTATATGATATTTACAATGCAAAGGGCTAGATTTAAATAAATATTCCGTGTGGTACGTCATAGAGCTAAAAGAACATATCCTCGAAGAGAAAAGTTATATAAACACGTTTATGGGGAACATTCCAGAAAGATGGAATGATTAAAGTGAGAATTTTAAGATGAAGATCGAAAAGAGATGAGCAACAAAAGTAATACGTGTAAGTGTAAGAGAAAACACGATGCGAGGAATCTGAAGGAGAAAACGAAAGGTCGATGAAGACCATGTAGATAATGCAAAGAAGGAAACGATGAAAGATAAGAGTGAGTAACGAATGACGTAAAAAGGATTATAAAAAGAAGTGGTAGAATAGCAAAGGGCCAGTGAAGTTTGGAGGTGGGTGTATAAAGCGTGGAGGGAATAGAAAGAACATGAGGGTGGAATTGCGGGGGCGGACATCGAGGGAAGAGCTAATGCACGCATACAGATGCCGTGTCTCAGATAAACTTATGACCCACATTTTGAGTCGTCGTTAAGCAATGTGAAGTGACGGTTGAGGATGAGGTATTTAAGAGAAAAAGAAAAGTAATTATTGCACAGGAATAAGTAGGTTCTTCCTGTCCTTTATCAATTTAAAGCGGGAAAGTAGAAAACAAAGTGACTTAAACTGGCAGAGAAAGTACAGATTAACTTGCTAATAAAGTAAGTCAACTCAGGTTAATGGTAATAGATGAAACTTTAAGGATAGGAATAGAAAATTTAATTACAATAATTAGTTATAACTATTACATGAATATATATTACTACATTTTAGGGCTGTAATAAAATTGAATATTAGGGCAATAAAACATTACAAAATTACATAATCAATAATACAAGAACAGTAATTATGATATTAACTATCAAAATTTCAATTACTGTTTTCACTAAATATTTACGTAATTTTTTCGATTTAAATCATGAAATATTAAAACATTATATTCCTTTAAAGTACTACAATGGCATAGATCCCTGTTACTTTTTGTACTGTACCAAGCTAATTTTTGCGACAAAAAATTTAGAATTTACATATTTCCCTACCTATTAACCAAAAACATTTTTTTCCTAAAATCGGAATTAATTTTCAGTCATAATTAAAACTTTAAGGACAATAACAAACTGTAACGCAAATATTGTTTTTACACCAACTGCGTATTAAACTATCTAGACAATAATAAGGGGACTATCTATCTATAAATTGATCTTTACATTTCATTAAGCAATATTATAGCACTTTTTTCTAAGAAGTAATATCTTAGTAAACTACTTCACTGTCAATCCATTCCCTATTCTCTGTCTCAGCAGTCGCACGGGTACCCCATTATTCTCATCTCGTGAATAAGCAGTGAGCAGCAGAAGAAAAAAAGAAATGGCCTGAAGGACACCCATACGTAAGGTATCTTTTACATCTCCGATGAATATACAAGAGGAAAAAGAAAGAAATCGACCGATAAAACATTTAACAGAGAGCTTTTAGTCACGCGTAAACATAAACTCTTTCGTTGACAGAAATTACAATCGTCGATAAGATAGGGACATCATTGTAGTTTGTGAATGAACTTAGAATATCAAGTATTTCAGTGAAGATATATGTCCTCGGTTCATTGCTATACTTCAATGCAAAGGTTTAATTCAGCATTTCGAAATTGAATAAAGTAAAATACCATAAGACATAGATTATATACCGAATATTATTAGTAGTTGAATCTAATAGGGCATACTTCGATTCGATGTTCAATCTACCATTTTTCAAAGTAAATATTTGGATACGATTCGAATAACTTACTATACATAATACTTACTTACCTTCTGTATCTTATTTTGAAAAAGAATAAAAATCTTATTGTGATTAATCCGAAAGTTATTATCAATTAAAGCAATCATTTCGAAAGCACAAACAATCAACAAATAAATTAAAAAACCTAATTAAAAAGACAAATCTGAAGAAATTTCATGATATACTATGTATCTCAAAAATAGATGTATTCTCTCTTGTATTTAGCGGTACATGTAGGATACATTTTCATGAAATGACTAAATAAAATATTTAGGATACTAATGAATTCAGATGATTTAGAGTATCCAAAATTTTTAGTTTCATGAACATATTGTGTAGAATTATATTGGCAAAGTAAATTAATAATTATATAATGATGATAACCAACAGAATTAACTACTACTATACAATAAATGGGTTTATTTTTCAATAAAATTGGTGGTTGAAGTAATTTTTCGTTTTTGTTTCGTGAGATTTTCGATTGTATCCTTCTATATTATCGTGTATAACTACTTCATTATGATGGGCAAACTCGATCGCACAATCGAGGGGATCGATATGCATATGATGAAGTCACAATGGATAGAAGTTCTAAAACAAAGCTCAGGCGTTTTTGTAAAGAGGATTTGAAAGCACTTGACAACTTCTCTTAGCGGAGAAGGCCCTGATGACATTCGCGGTATCTGGCGGTCGTATAAATCACTCAGCGGTGACAGGCAGCGCATTCAATTATTCCAGCGTCGTAGTAGGAGAGTGGGGGCATATAGGTACATCCCGTTTTTAATTAAACTTCTTTTGTATATTTTTCTTAAATATTCATGACGGTCAGCTGAAGAGAGAGAGTGGCGAGATGTGTGTTCGAGATAAGAGTCACACAATCGCCTGGTTAAAGGAAAGAGGGTTAGTGGAAGAGGGCGGAGATTACGTAACTTTAGTTGAAAGGGTCAGGGATATGGAAAGGTCCTAATCCTGCATATTGGACGGCAAACTGCGGAAGTGGACCTTGAGTTGAATTAGATTGATAACGGGAGAAAATACTCCAACTGAAGTAGAATTCAACTTAAAATCTTCCTGTAACGGGCTAACTTTCTAAGTGGATAACAATTATTCTCTCATGTACAGGTCTTGATGATTTAGTAATAACAATTATATAGCAGTATTTATGAGTACTATGAGTGCTATGAGAAGGATATTTTCGTAGAATATTTCAGGTGATCTATAAAATTCTATTCGTGAAACTGAAATTATACAGCATTTTAAAGGAGGATTAAATTATGTATTAATATAAAAATTACACACCTACTTTCTTACTATGCACATGAGAATGGGATTTTTACAGGAGTGATCTTTCACTTAATTATCGAATATTTTTCGTCTTCTGATTTTTTCATAATTCTGTGAAATATATCAATTCGGATTTAAAGAGCTAAAGAATTTTATTTTATGCCTATAACATCAGGAAATGGTTAGCTAAATTAGCCGATGCAATTAAATATCCAGTACTGTTTATGTTTAAAGAAGAATCATAGAATTTTTTATTCCATTGCTATTTCAATTAATCCATTAAATTAGTGCCGAAGTGTAGCGGAAATTTCACTACTAGAATCTTCGGAGACGAATTATGGTTATTGGGTATCATTTGCAGAGTAAAAATAATCAAACTTTTTTTTTCAAATTTATCATATGACAAATGTTTGTTATAAATTTGAAAAAGCTCAGATAGACGTAATGATGATCAGTATTGACGGCAATATATAGTTATATAACATATCTATTACGTCAAACGTTCTTTACCTCAACTTTGACACGAAAAAATATTTCTGTGAAATTCAATGGGCTATTTCCTCCCTTCTATTTTACGAATGCATAAGCTGCAACTCATTCTGTATACGCAAAAATACAAAACTCAGACATATCACATAAATCATTCATAAATTCCCCTTGCTCAAGTTAAGAAACAATGCTTTTAAAATTAATCATGCATGCAGTAGTTTCGTATTCTAAATTTGGCTCAATTACTTATTCCAAAACTCATGTCTGCCTGCAGTTGACAAGCACGTAAACGAATTCACATTACACCTGGCACCAAGAACACTCGCTCGAGATAAAGGAGGAAAAAATCACTCCATCGAGTTCTCTCGAATAGATGTAAAGTAAAGTCACGGTGTCGAAATTGAATTCTCCACATTACCAATTAGTTTCCGATTAAGAAAGTTCTCATTTCAGTCTCCCATATTAAATGAGTTGATCCTCACCTCCATATATTCGATCTTTAGGGGATCCGAAAGCATCTATCGGATGGAAATCGTTATTAAAGGGTTTGGAAATCTCGAGAGGAACGAAATATTAGTCGAAGGGAGAGGTCGGAATAAAGGTTATTGAATGGAAGAGAGAACAACTCGACACAAATCCTGACCCCAACGAGCACGGAGGAAGAGAAGCTAATGGATAGAGAGAAGCTCATAAGATCGGAAGGCCTCTAGGGAAGAGGAATCTTGTGCTGGAGGGAGAGTCGGCACTTGCTCCCGAACTAATTTTCATGAAACTCCCATCGAGAGGTTTGCGAAGTACTTGAGCACGTAATAAAGACTTATTCCTCCACCACAAGATCCCTTCTGACCCCTTTGGGCTCTCCCCTATAAACCCCTTTCCCTCACCCTATCACTTCGTCTTTCCAGCCTCAACTTCGGCTTCATTCCTTACGAACCCTTTCTTCCGTGTGATGTAGAAGGAGAGCAAAACCCTGGAAGCAGACCGCGGCGGCCGACACCCACACCATAGCGGCCAATTTCGTATCCTCTTCCCGTATTGTTTGAGGAGCGAATGAGCGAGTTGAATGGCCACTCCAAGACTTAACCTCGTCCCATGGAAACCCTTCTTAAAGCCGGAGGGAGAGAAAAGGATATCCGGTTGCAAATCGCCGTTTCGGGAGAGTGCCTAATTTACAATTCCGAAGATCAAAACTGGCAGACCTGTGAGAACACGGAGATTGCGAATTCGGTAAGGCGCGGGGCGAGCAAATCTCGACCACCAATAATCTCGCTACTTAGCCACTTGAGCGAGCGGAAAATATTCTCCGTGAGTAAATTTACGCAGTGTTCGTGACGAGCGACGTACGAGACAACTGCACGTAAAAATTACGTTTGAATAAAAACGTGTCTCTAAAGCGTTATATAATTGAAAACTTAATGTCCTAATTCTCTACGAGTATTACAATTTTGAAACAGTAACCAAAGTCAATCTTCATTGGACATCTCTTCCCAGTTAACCATCGATTATAAGTACGAGAATAATAATAAATGGAATAAAAGTTATTTAATAAAACATAAATTTAGATAGTCGATCCATTTTGCCATCCAGCTAGGATACAGATATTTCTTTAGTATAACTCTATAAATTATGTGGAATAAAAATTGCATATTGCTGATGATGAAATAATTACCTTTATAAATTAATATGATTAATAAATTACAAAGCATATATTAACACAGCTTAGTTATACATTCATGAGAAATTTTAGACCTATTCAAGGTGAAGTGTTATGATCGTGAAATAAAAGAAACAAATGTTGAAGATTACCGATTTATCGGACTAACATTATTATAATAATTACACTAAATTATACTAAACATATGGGTCTCCCGTCCACCCAGTCTCATATATGGTTAAAATGGTTAAAAATGTTGATTAAAAACATGAGGGAAAGAACGCGGTGTAGGATAAACATATCTTGCAACTTAAGATCGATAAAAACCCACCATTGAGAGTAAACATCTATAAGAAAGGGGAAAGAAAAAAAGAGGAAAAACAATAAAGTATTCAAAACCTGTATGCAGTATAAAAAATTACACTTCAAAATTAGTAAAATAAAGTATAATGAGAATAAATTCAAAATACAAATGGAAAAATATAAGATACGGGTAAAATGTTTAGAAAACGGAAGGCTACAATAAACATAACCTTAGAACGACATCAGAATATAATTTAATAGTATATACATTATACAACTTTGTAATTTTCCACGGATTTTTAATATCGGCTACCAGTTTCGTAAGAAGTTCTTACATCTTCAGGCTTCAGGCATCTTAAGAACTTCTTACGAAACCGGTAGCCGATATTAAAAATCCGTGGAAAATTACAAAGTTGTATAATTTATTATGGCTTTCCACAAAGTTACGCCAGAACATATTGATTTCAATTTAATAGTAATTTATAATTCTTTTTGGTCTTTAAATTATGGATACAAAAATATATTTTTCCGTCATGATAAGAAATTTCAATTTTGGAAACGAGCTTTGAAACCCAAGTTTAAATCCACCTCTACAATCAAACAACATAAAGGCTAGTTATCCAGAAGTTAGAGGTACCTCTGAGGTTGGGACTTAGAAATTATCCCCAGTTAGTTGGTAAAGAGACTTTTGCGAGTTTGTTTCTGCAGTTCCTGGAAAGATAGACGTATGCTAACGAGCGTTCTCCGCTGGGAATTGAGGTCGGGAATCCGCGATGCGAATGCTCTCTCTTTCCTAAACGAAAGAAATCCCTTTTCTTGGACGGAGCCGTAATTCAATTTCTCCTTATCTCATCCCCGCGGAATTAATCGCCTGCCTGCTCTTGCGATAGCTTTAAGACTCTTCGGACCGAAAACTTTCTTCGCGTGTGTTCGTCTGTGAGTCCGGTGTGCGCGCATTGTCTTAATAGGGCTCGATGGGACGGCAATAATGAGGGGAGACGTATGGTAAATAATGCGAGAGGATTTTGCGATGGGATTGGAGCCCTTCACCGGATGTTTAATAGTGGAGAGTGGTGCGCGACGCTCTCTTCCAAAGGCGTTCTCCGATTCCGCGTCGCTCTCCTTACCATTATCATCGGCCTTCCATCGTCCTCAGTGTAACAAACTGCTCTTAGGAACGACATGGTAACTTGGGCCCCATTTGGTTGACTGTATTTGCTTGACCGATCGAAAAAGGTAAGATGAAAAAATATACATACAAGATTCAATGCAAAGGCTTTGAGGGAATAGACACACACTTATCATTCGTTATGGCTTGGAGTTTTGATTCATTTAAAGGGACTCGATAAGTTTAGAATGTGATGAGAAATACTTATTGGTCAGAATGCTCGATCGGATTCTCTGCTCAGAAGTAACAAACGCACTTTTATGTGATGAAGTTAAATAATAGAGAAGATCAGACGGAATTCAAAGTAGGAGAAAAAGGGACGAAGTTGACGTTGAAAGGGGAAATCAAACCTCCATTACCAAACAATTCCATGAATTTTGCTTCTTTCTTCCGAATGATTGATGACGGTTTTAAACATTTTCGAGCTTATACGATAACAAGTGAAAATAGGCTAATGCTTTAAAATCTGAAAAAAAATGAAAAAGACAAAACTGGTGATTAGAGATTAGATTAGGTAAAATTATAATAGAGCATTAAATTTATATTGCTTAATTGATAGAGTGTAATTAATCAATAGAATTGATTGTAAAAATAAAAGTTGTAAAAAGAAAAGTAATTTGATAATGATGTATTTAGGGAAAAATATTCAGATTATGTGCTGAAAAGACAAGTGGTTGTTTTAGGATATCTTTTATCTCACACAATATATTTAAAATGATGAAAATTCTAGAAAATCTGACGAATGAACTAAGGAATCGACGTGAGTACCAAAATCATGCTATGTCATGTGTAAACAGTAACCAAATGACAATATTTTCCGTTGTAAGTTGTAAGTTTTCCGCTGTAATAATATTCTAATGTTAGTTAATAATAATACCCTCACTTTATTTCCTTTATTCTCAGATAATTACAAAAGGCTAGAAAAAAGCACGGTAGCTAAGTTTTTTCATTCAAAGGCTGCATATGAAATCATCAGACTACTCTAGTTGCATGTTTTCTGCATTTATAGTTCGACTGTGTAAGCATAAACACTAATTTAATCACTAATGAACCCAGGAGAATATTTTCCGGTGAATTCTCCCTTCAGACGAAAAGTAAATTTGAGGGATAAAATAATTCCAATATCTGAGTGTGTTTAAAGAACTGAAGGCTGTATTGAACGCCGGAAAAAAGCCGTGTGTGGCTCGAAGGCCGCAAGTTTCCCACCTCAGGTCTAGTGCAAACCGCGGACCACAGCCCTGTGCAGCCCTCTAACCAACTCTGACTGGTCCCTACTTTCCAGAAACTAAATATTTCCCAAGGACAGTTTTCTCTTTATTCAAGATTATTTTAATGATATGAATAGAATTTTGATGGTAATCTACCCAGAGATCTATCTTAGATCTAGAGAAAAATTTGACCACAAGACTAATCAACAGGTTACTAATCAACAGATTCCCAATAAGCTCGAAACAAAATATTTGGAAAAAAGATTACTCAATTTCTTTGCCTACTTAGTAAGAACTTATGTATAACTGGTCTAGAGCAATTTTGTAAATCTGTAAATTTCATAAATCTTCCCGCGTTGGCTCCAATATTGGTCCATTTTTTGCAATGAGGATTCGCCAAAAAGTAAATTTGAATGTTCTACTTATATAATCTCAAACATATGACATCTCATTATATATATATATATATATATATATATATATATATATATATATATATATATATATATATATATATATATATATATATATATATATAATGCGAGGAGGAGATGGGGGATTAATATGGAGTTAAGAGGAAAGAAGGGAAACATATCGATAGGGAAGTAGTGTTTGCGAAACGGGGGGAATGGGTTGATAGAAGAATGGGAGTAGGAGATTGAAGAGAGCTCTGCAAATACCAATAATAACTGTGAAGGGAAGAGGAGGCAGAGTGTAAATTTTGTTCCAGCACAATTTCCCCTCCCCTCGTCCACCCTCTCATTGGTTTACTCTGTTCGTTCATTCTCCATTCATCAACTTTTTTATATTTTTTTCCTAGCCCTAACTTCCACAACAGCCGGTTTCGTTCCAACTATGAAGTCTGCCTGACATATGCCGATTCCTCCCACAGCTCTCTTCAGGGATAGCCGAGGTACCCCATATACATAAGTGTTTATACAGTACAGACGAAATAATATTGGCAAAGTGGGTGATGGGGTCTGTAGGTGATCGACGGTAGCAAAGGAAAGAGTGATGAGGCATGGAGAGTTATTGCCAGAGGTAAGGGTTTTAGCTTTGGAAGAGTTTGGTGAGATTGGACAGGTTGATTGAGGGAGATGAAAGGAAGGCGAATATTTGAATCTTTCTGACTTCCATTTAATCTCTGCTTTTTTAATTTCACTCGCTGAGATCAGCAAACTCGATGGTTTAATTGATTCGCCCGAAGAAACGCTTATAAACTTCATGTTTTTTTCCCTTGTAGAGTACGGAGGCGTTTTTTGGTAGCGATCTCCAGTTTGGTCATCACTTTCCTTCCAATCTCGTATTTCCAAGCGAGAAATGAAATTGTACAATCTCGTAGAGCTTTCTGAGCAGATTTTCGCATTTTTCCATCAACGGCCGTAGGAAAGATTTTTCCCATGCGGCAGTATCTGCAGCCTTAGTGAATATCCTTGAGCATGTTTAACATAAATATGATTACCCCTCCGCACGAACATCATACTTATGTAATTCAATCTATTATAACTCTAAAAATGACTGAAAATATTTTACTTTTTGATAATTGATTGGTGAAGTTTAGCATTCCTACAAATTTATTAATGTTGGTACATACAATCAATGATAAATTTTCCTTCATAATAAACAGAATCTCACCTTTACTTTATTAGAAAATAAAATTATATTAGTGCAAAAGATTTAATATGTATTGTTATCCCTCCTACGAAGGACAAATTCAAGACAGAAGGATCCGAGGAGGAGATAACTGATACCTTAACGCAATATTAAGATTATACTTGATAAAGTGTAGGTTGGTTTACTGAGTGTTTCAATTTAAAAAGACTTTATACGTTTTAGTAAATAAATAAAATGTATTTATTTATTTATTATTATATTTTAAGACTTGGATTCTAAGCATTAATCGTATTGCTACCATGGTATTTTAACTGTAACTTTGTTCTATTTCCGTAATTTAGAAATTAGCCAATGTTATTAGTTCCATATTTAAATATCAATATCATACCCGGTGGGAACCAGGTAGCTAGAGGCAATCTATGGCTAGCTATGATGGAGTTGTCAGCGGGCAACGAAACATCTTTACTTCCATATCAAGATTTCCATAGTATATGTTTACTTAAAGTTTGACATGTGTTACTAATTTAGGACATATGTTCCATATCTAAGGATTGCAATTTAATTCATTATATATGACATGTAAGTATATTGTAAGTAAGTATGACTAAGTATATTGAGGATAAATTATTAACTAGATTAGTGATTATTTTAATCGTCTCTGTTTGAAATTAGTGGTATACATAGATATTAGTATTAAAAACATGAAACCCAAATGTAGTAATAAACATCTTTAAAATTTCGGGAAGAAGCAGTGAATGTAGTTGAATCTGCTTGCAGTCAAGTCAAAGTTTCCGCGGAATTCAAAATCTCTCTTAATTATTGCATACAGCACATCCATGCAGCGAACTTCCTCATTTCCCCTTCGAGTCGAAAACAGCTCCTCAATTTTTCAATCAACCACCGAACATATTTTGAAAGCTTGCCAAAAAATCTCCTCGTTCGCGGAACAAAATGTTACCAACTCTTCCCTCCTCAGATATTTTCATCTCACGCTTGGAGCAAAGTAATCCGTTCCGAAAACCTTAAGACTTGAGGAAAAAGCGCACTCGACGAGAAGAGGAAGTGTGGGGAGAATATAACAGGAGAATGAACCGAGGTTATCAGGGAGCAGTGAGAGCTCTGTTCCTTGAGCTTGTCCGAGAGCCAATATAGTGGGAGGAAGAAAAGGGTTGATTGCCACCGCGTGTATTCTGGGAGAAGAAGTGAATTCGAGAGGAAGGGCTAGCAAATGGAGGTTGGGCGATATGAAGGGAGTGAAGATGAATCGAAGGACCAAGATTAGAAAAAGGAAACTACGGCTAAGATAAGGAGAGGAATGAGTTAATTCAGAAGGATGATTCGGAAACAGTGGAAATGAACACAATGTAAGACAAAATCATTTCAATATTCTTGCTGACGAATGGTGATTTAAAATTGCTTGCTATAATTTATTTCTTTTACCCTCATTCATAAACATATGAAGATTAAACAAACAAACGAAATGTGTAGAGTTCAATGGATAAACTCGTACCTTATCAGGGTAATGCGAAGAGAACTTTGCAAACTGTGGCGGAAGATAATACTACTCTTCATGTAGCAGTGTGCATCATTAACTTCACTAACATAAGAATCCTTCGATAAAGATCGGTGCCTCATTAATACTAAGACACACTCAAAAATGTCCAACGCGTTGTGGGCAATGAATGTATTATCCCGATACTGTGTTTGTTAAGTGTTTCGGTGGTGCCAAAATTAGAAAAATCATCTTACAGTGCATTCTCCAGATGAATTCTATTATGTGTGTAAAAAGAATATTTTCAAATGAAAGACACTTCAATGAAAACACTCACAACCGCTTATCATTATAACTCAAGAAATTATGTCGGATATAAAGAGAAAAGAGTAGTTACCGCACATAGTTTGCATCACGTGCCATGTCAGTTTAACTTAGTGGCTGAGAGAAAAGAACAAGCATATGCCAGCTCGGTGTTCCATTGGTTTGGGTTGGGTTCGGTTGAGTTGGGTTGGGTGAAAAATGAAAGAGCAGCAATTGATTCAAGCAGTTCATTAATTGGCTTAGAAGAATCTATTATGAAGAGAGAAACCGCGAGATGAATCCTCAAAGGTAATTATGTGATAAATAAATATGGATGTAATGCTATAATTTTAAAGTAATAGTATTGCTACTTTGCTCCAAATGGGGGCTCACCCAATTACGGGTGATTAATACGTGGGGGTAGAGAGGCGCTACGAAGCAATATCAATTTTAAGCTTTTAAATGGATTGCCTTAAGGAAGAATTGCCTTAATCCACTTAATATTAAACTCTAAATATGGAAAAATTTTGTTCAAAAAATTTGTGTACAAGGTAGTTGAAGAGTCTAGCTATCTAAAGAAAATTTTACGACGACTGAATGATGATAAGTTCAAAGGAGGAATTTTCATTGACTCTAAAATAAGAAAACTGCTGCACAGTGGAAATTTTGAGGACGGAAATTACGCAAAAGGAAAATTATACCTGAAACGTCTCATTGGAAACAACTATCATACATAAGTAGATAATCTTTTGGAAAAATACTGGAGTTTGGGATGTCGGATACCACTGAAGATCAATTTTCTTAATCCACCTTAGAACTTAGTTTTACAGTGCGTGGGTGAAGTCAGTTAAGAACAGAGCATGAGATTTGATCGTGTTATGCAAGAATGCTACCAGAGAATAAGGGACACAACGATTATGAACGACGTTATTAATACTAGTTTATGATAATGGAAGACTGAAACCACACAACAGAAAGAAGTAATGTAGACAAGCTTCAGGAAATAATTACACAGACTTCATGAGAAAAGACCATTTATGTGTAAATTTCAGGATAATTTGTACATCTTATAGAATCTATATAATTATATAATATATTAAGTAATTTGTTATTCGTGTATTATGTCGATAATAAATTATGAACCATATTTGTACTATCTCTGCACTTAATCGTGGTGTAAAAATCGTAGAAATGAAAAGAAATTCACGCCAAAAAGATATTCGAAATACATATGGACGACTGAGAGTACAACTTGAAATTGAAAAAAAAAAAAATTAAAAGTTACTGTGAGAATAACCTTACTTGGTGGGGGTATCCTGAGCTCATATATAGAATCAGCGATCCAAAATAGTAGAGAACAGCTATTGTTATCCATTTTACCCTGAAAAACTTAAAATTTGTTAGCTTATGTAATGACGCAGGTCACCTTTGAACTTCGATATCTCAATCCAACGACACTCAACCTTTTATATGAGAAGGCAATGCACAGTTGCTGTTGTTGACTTATACCAATTTTAATTTCTTTCTCTGAGATTAGTGATTGTCGCAGTAATAACTTTCTAGTATACGTTTCCTCCTTTATGAAATCTTCAGGTCGGCTCCAACGCGAAGTTACTGTTATTTGGTAGTTTTTCCGAGGGTTTTACACATCATATCCGAAGTACACTGCGTGTATAGACCCACTCTTGTTCAGAAGAAGTGGAAAGAGCGAAATATATTGTGGTGGATAGGAGTTGGAGGAGTACTGTGAAGCAGGCAAAGAGACTATATGGGAAAATGGTGAAGGAGGCCTAGAGTAGGTAGTTGAGCCGTCGGAAAGGTTACCGGGCAGAGAGAGGTGCGTCAATAAACAAAGGAGAGGGTCCGATTGGACGAAAAAGGCATGTCTAGGGTGTGGATGTGATGGGGATGAAAGAAGGGTTGCGAAGGAGGAGAGCATCCGGATCGTGTCTTACTCGTCTGCGGATAGCAATCCAGACCCTCGCTTTTCCACAAGAGGTATATACGATGCCGCCCCGAGGGAGCTGATTCGAGGAGATTCCCCTTCTCATTTGTGGTTTCATTGGAGGCTTTCTGTCTTTCATTTTTTCTCCCTCCGAGGATGCATGAATCTGGGGTTGGTGCAGAATGTACGATCCCCTTAACTTTTCTGCACCAAAAAACTGCGTTCGACTCTCTTCTTCTCTTTCAACGGTCCACTCTGATTGGTTCATTGCAAATCGCCCCGGGGCAACATGATTCTTTCATGAATTTTTACCTTATGAATTCTACTAAAGCATTCTTCAATTTTTTCTTCTATAAAGAAATCCTTTAATTTCCTCTATTCTGCAATAAGTGAGCATTCTTTCTCTCAATACTATAATATCCTTCACACCTAGTTAAAAGTTGACTCAGTAAATTTTTAATACTTTATGAAACATCTTGGCTCTGATATCATAACTCAAGTCTCTAAAATTTCCGAGTATCAAGTACCAAACGACTATGGTAATTCATTGGTGCATTAACATATATTTCACCTTAACATACTGTTTGTTGCTAATGAGAATCACTGTATTCAGTAGTAATATTCCAAAATTATAGGTAGATATCCAAATTAAAATCAACATATGTACCTAGATAAGTAAATTCTTCTGTCAAATTGATCCATTTTTACGTTTAAATTCAGAAAAAGAAGATAAACTTAACCTTATTTATTGATAGTAAGAAAAAAGTGAGAATTTACTTTACTTATCAGTTTAGTACCGCGATTTCCGTATCACTATTCATTTTAATATTTATTTATTCCAGTCTTTTTATACATTTAGTACAAGAACCAGTTTTAGAAAAAGAAAGGAAGAAACAAAACACGATTACTGATCATAGGAAAGTCTGTCTCAATTTGCATTTGCATGCATCTATGAAATTATAGAGACAGAAAAATTTTCAAGAAATAATCCTTGTTGAAACATCTGTTGAAAAAAGAAAACAAGAATATGTGCATTTATATAATATTTTCTCATTTGAAAAGAGCCATTTTTATTTGTAATTGATTCAATTCTTAAGTTGGTCAAATTCCCAGATAGGAGATTAAATCAGTATCTAATATGTATAATATTTTAATTATAAAAAGGAAAATTCACTTAGTGAACAGAGAAGAGAAAATTGAGTTCGTTAATATGAATATAAATATATTTATCTATAAAAATTTTCTGAGATAGGTACTCTATGTCCAAGTAAATTCTTTTAATAACGTAAATATCTGAGTTGAAGCTCATTTTCATACACCAGAAAAGTTAGTAGTCACTTAAAATACGAGTATCTGACAAAGAGGATGGAAGATATTTTTCGATGGCTCCCGAGCGTAGAGTCATACCCCTCAATTAGTATATCTATGTGTGGCCTTGGATACCTGCAGTTTAAACGAATTAGAAACCGTAATTTCCTTTTCAGTCAATCGGCGAAACACGAACATAAAGTGTGTTTTACACTATGTGAAAACGAGAGTAGAATGGATAAAAAATATGATAATAATAAATGGTTTCCTGAGGTGACCATAGTCGTAAAATTTCGATGACATCCAAGATAATGAGCCTATGATGCGATGGATTCATTTATATATTCCTAACCCAAATACATATCCTACTTCTAATCATAAATGTCGAGCATTCTTTGATATTGGAAGAAATACAGAATTTGCACCTTTTTTTGCCGAACTTTCCTAAAGCAATCTACCATTCCGTGTTATTGAGGTATACGAGCATGTAAAGACCGGAAATAATGTCAGAATAGAGTACTAAAGGGAAATGAATGATCCGGAAGTCCACGAATTCATTAAGCGTGTAAAAGGAACTGGTTTTAGTTTTCAACAGAATGATTTAATGCAGCTGTCAAGTAAGGAAGACAAAAGAATATCTTAATAAATTCACTGATAAATACTATGCAGGGTCATCAGGAAGTGGGATTCATACCTGATAATGTCATCACTCGAATTAATATTACCGTTAACCGCCCCATGAAATTGGCGAGAATATACTTCAGATAATTAGAAACGAGATATATGTTGACATATTAATTAAAAATTAAATCAATAGATTTTAACAACCATGAGAAAATGGTTACACGACCCGCATATGAATAAAGATTTTACATTCAATTAGGAAAATATATAGTGAGAAACTTTTAGAACAGAAGAAACAGTTTTAAAATTAATTCTCCTAAGAATGTGTTCTCTTGCTTCTATGGTAATACACATGGATAAAAATAAAAAAAAAACTCTTGGTTACTTTGTTCCTATGCTTTTGTCTACCGAAGCGCAAAGAAAAGAAATTACTAAAAACAATGTAAATGTTACGGTAGGGTTATCAGAAGTTCACTGGACAACGGTATAGAGCCTGTGTTCATTGAGATAAGAGAAATATATCTCTTTAAATGCAACGATACGTATTTTGCAGGAAATTAGCAGGTTTAAGGCAAAATATCACGGAATTATGACGTCATAGCGTCATTTCTTCTCCCTAAGGCTATACAGAGGATTATCTTCATAAAATAACATCATGAATCAGCCAGTTCTAGTAGAGAAGGGGATCGCAAACATATTGAGAATCTGGAGGACACAGAAAGGGAGAAAAACTTATGCTTTTCCCCTCTATTTCATCCGATCGAATATTCCAATAACATCGCAAGTTATATGACATTTCAGTCAATCCCGATGACTGCATGGCGTAAACATAGAGGTTTCTCAAGGTAGCTTGCGTTGAGACGTAAAATATTCCTAAAAATCCTTATTCTTCGTGAAATGGCACCTATGCTTCGCCATGCAGGGTTATTGAGGGATGTAAGAGCATGGATTCAGATGGAGGGAAGAGCAGACAGAGGGGGGTGAAGGTCCAAGGATGGGCAGTAGTGGTAAGCTGCTTATGGAACTGTCCCACGCCGAAGCCACAAATCTATCTAGACACTCCCCAGACTTCCTACTCATTCCATCACTCTATCCCTTCCCGCATCATTCTCCCCTACCGTTCCTTCTTCCAGATTATTCCCTCTCCCCTCAACCTCTAAACTCCGCTTACTTCTTTGCTCTTGTTGATGAATCCTCTTCCTGCCAAAATCACACGCACTTTGTGGCTACGATTCCACTTATCTCTACCCCATTAAATATCGAGCATTTTCTATTTACACGACTAGACAAATGGTCAGCGGTACCAAGGATATTGATAATAATTTAATTAATATTGAATTTGGAATCTATTTTACGTAAGAAATAAATTACAAGCAAATTTCAGCTAACAGAATATCGTTCTATATTTTATATTCCTCAGAGTTAAAGAACATTCATTATATTGGACATTTGGAGAAATTGCATTCAGATTTAATTTGTATTATATGTATCCTTATTAATATTCACATAACTTGACCGATTTTCCAGCCGAATGTTAAAATAGAGGGGGGAGCTTCTAAATGTTACAAAAGCAATTTCATGCAAAATAATACATCGTTCCAACAAAAAATTAAGTGTGATTAATAAAAGTAAAAAGGCATCAATAAGTAATCCGCAATCGCATTAAACGAAGTATAGAGATTTATTCTTAGCTTGGTTTGAATGACTATTAAAAACTATCCTACACATTGTCTAAGGTTTACCTAAAATGACATTATTCATAGACTGGAATCCAATGTTTTATGAAAGCATAGTACGAATATCTTGTTTCAAAAATTTAAAATGTGCTACATTTGAAGATGAGTTCAAATTAAAACCTGCCGGAATGGGTTATATATCTGGGTTATATAATGGGATATACCTTAAATATTCTCGACGATATCGTGATTTGTTTTCTTTTAATTGGTCCAATGAATACAATCAAGAAAGTATTTTAACAATATGATAACATAGGTTGAAAATTCAGAGACATTTTATGCTTCTAGGCACACGAAGAGCCCTATCATGTCTAATTAATGCTAATCTTCTACATCTTCTAGCGTTTCGAAATTCTGTCAGACCTACTTTTGCTTAGAGGATGTTCGTGACCGCTTTCGTCATTCCAGCATCTTCATATCATCTGTCCTTCCTCCCCCTTTCTTACAAAAGAGAGATCTTCATAACATTCCTTTCCCTATCATTTCCAACCGGTAGTTTCGGAAGGGAAATTCTACTTTAAGAATCTCCGAGAAACAAGGATTACCAATTCAACCCCACAAAACTCTTTTCAAATGACATTTCTTTCCATGGGATTACTCTCCTTGGAGGAAAGCGTCACTTAATCCGTAAAACCTGTCCCAAGCATTGGGTCTTCGCTACCGTAGTTGTCACGCGTTGGTGAAGCAGATCGTGAACAGAAAAAAGAACGAGGTAGGCTTATGTATCCTTTTATATATTCTATAGCCATGTTTGCTTGTAAATCAAAGTATCTGGATAGTTCGGAAATATATTTTCAAATTCAAAAATTGAATTTACTGTGGAATGACATCAATTATAACAATTTTTATTTCCTTTAAGAGTGAGGTGGATATGTTAGAAGAAGTGTTATGCGACTTCTCATAGTTTTTGCTTATCTTTTCGCAAAAGGTACATATGAATATATTTTTAACTGTTTGCCGGTACACTGTTTTTGTGATAGGAACCTACACGGGTACGCTTCAATAAAATATTTTTTTAGACATCTAAAGTATATCACCAGAATAGTACTTGATTACTAAGTACTTGAGTACACCTCAGCATGCTTTCCTGTGTCATTTTCTCAAAATAATTGCTCATATCAACGTTTTCATGGTTTAGTTTAACGTCTTTAAACATTACCTCCTATTACTAATAACATTAGTAATTATTTTTCCCAAACGAAACAGTAGGATAGCAAAACGATAGTATGATTCCCTTATTTGGTTGAACCGTAATTGTTTTGAGTATATTTCTTATGTTCGGCAGTGAATGATAAAAATATTTTAATTCGTCGAAATCCTCAAGATTTCAGACCCAATATCAGGAAAGGAATCAAAATTAATTATGAGAGATCGTCAGAGGGCAACGAAGACTATAATTTTCCCGAGCAAGTCAAAATTTATTCGGTCATAAATCTTCCGTGGATTATTTCTACAGAAATATGTTTAAGCTATTTTCATGGAGAAATCAATAAATTCCGCCGCATTACAACTTTTGTATTCATTCTCCACTCATCATAACTAAATTTACGGTTTGTCAATTTTTAAGCACAGAGGAACTAAATCAATAATTTAGATATTGAATGATAATATGGAATGGGATGGACATTAAATTTGCAAAGTATTTGGAAAACGCTATTTAAATAAAATGAAATAAATATTTTTGAGTAACATAAGAAGTAGAATTTATTAAAACTTCTATCCTGATACTTACGGACTTCCTATTTCTAGGTACCCCTCGGTGTATTACTTCCTCTTTGATTACAAACATAAGAAAAAGCAAAGCTCCAAGAAGGTTACACGTAACCTGTGTGAGGTTTTTAAGAATGAAGCATCAGACACTACGTATGCATAACATGTAAACGGAAAGGCTAATTGCAAGGAAGAAAAGGCTACATATTTTTTTTCATTTCCTATTTTCGGTCCTCGAGGGTGGCATTCTCGTATATATGACGACGCCGCCCTTTTCCTTCAACGTATCTGATTACGATGTAAGAATTAGCACCAGAGTGAGAGAAGGTTATCGTTTAAGCCGCCCACATCAAAGGTGGGAATCACCGGAGACTATTCAGCCACACGTATTCTACTCTAGGGAGAAGAATGTGAGGAGGTGCGGTTGGCAAATACCTCTCCCTTGACATTCCTTAACCCCAATTCACTTGCCAATGCAAATTTCTTCATGGGACAATGGTTTGCACAATCGACACAGATTGGCAGAGGGAAACAAAACTATCAAGAATTCAACTCATAAAGGAATTTCGGAGAATGAGTTTCAGATGAAAAGCTATTTCATGAAATCCTGTCACAAAAGAAACATCAATTGAGCCGTAAAATCCCGGACCTTTTTCATGGAGGCGATTGTGAGTGAAGGAAATAATATTATAAATTTGAAATTATAGAATTAGAAACAGAGAGTTACCTAAAATGTAAAGACTATATGTGTGATATATGGGAATGTTTCAAGTGTTAATTAATTAGCTATTAATTTTACCTAGGGCAGTAATAAATTCTGCAGAAATAATTCATTAAAACACTGATTCCCGGTCTAAGTAGAGTATGGGTTAGGGTGTTAGCGTAGCAATACCTTAGTCCTGGTCACAAATCCTTGCCAGGACATGATTCCTTATATTATGTTATTCAAGGGTTGAAATTGTATGAGTGATCTCCTAAGCCTAAAATCCGCTCAAAATAAAGTCGTGAGTATTGCATTGGGGATTATTATTTCATCACAGATAGAAACTGTCTGCATAATTCTCAATTTGGTTGAGTATATGAAGATTAAGCTTATTCTTGAATCGTTACGTAAGTACACCAACATCAGAGAAATCACCGCAATTCAAAAAAGACCGTCTCTTTCATCTCTTTGTACGACTATTTCCTTCCTCAAGGCAAGAGACTTTCCAATTCTCGTGATATTTTAATAAGTTCTACCTCTCAATTCAACCGATGTAATTCCCTCAGATGACAATGAAAAGCAATGCGATCTCCTCAGCGGACGCATATATTTTGTCCTGCATTATTCCTCGTTTGTATCTCTTGTCAAGCAGCCGATGCGTAAAGTTGGAGTTCGATTACGGGAGATTCAATTTTTCACCCTCGTGATCGGGAAGATGTCTTCGGTAGTTGTCACTTTGGGGCGGTGGCACTCTGAAAAGCGACCTGAGAACGAGTTCTTCCTCCCACCCACCCCATCTCTTTCTCTGCCGACACCACGGCGCCGGACTCCTCTTCGGATCAGCTGCCGTCCATTCGCTTCAACTCCGGTCAATCCATGAGCCGCAATGGCCGACATCTCGCCTTAGGCAATTATTTTGAATATTTTATTTGTTTTCTTCTGTTTTCATTCCGAGAGGGAGAAGGAGAACCGGTCCCGAATCTATAATTTAGGGTGACAGAATTAGCGATTTCATTCAAAAGCGTTAATGAGTACTGAATCAAGGGTTAAACAGCAAGAACGGCGGTGTTCCGAGAAAAGGGATCCATCGTCTGAATGCATAACTGGCCTATAAAGATGTCTCTGACGTCTGATAATTTGATCGAGACATCTGCGGGATTATTTGGTCATAAAAATATCGTAAAATCGGCGTTTGTTTACTTGCGATACTATTGAAGGAGGGGGTTTCAAAAATTCTGGGCAGAATCTCCCAATCAGTACTTGATAATTGGGAATTTTGCCCGCAGTAATCAATAATTTATACCTTTCCTAGTAAAATGACTTTAATCTGGAGTGTCATAAGTAAATTCATTTATTGAATTATCGTTCAATATTTATTACTATCACGAGCTATGATGGATTGAAAAGATACGGAATTGCAGAAGTTAATATTTCGAAATTTAATTTACACCAAACCTTTCTTACAGTAAAAGAATTACCACCCCATTACTCTATTCTTTTTATTCCAAAACGTTAATGAGGATTATATTACAACGTCTGACAACGAGTTTTTTTGAAAATTGCTTCTTTCTTGCTTAGAGAAAGATTCTTCAAAGGCTTCAGCATTACGTACCACATACATTGCAAAAAATTATCATCTGGCCCAACGAATTTAAAGCACTACTTGCAGGCTATTTTGTGGACTAGGTACAAGCCTTACACCCTTATGTCTCGAATATGTCTCTTGTACTAGAAAACTTTGTTTGGCTATTATTATATTTTAACATGGAATCGACTCCTTTTCAACTTTTATCCGCGGTTACGTATGAGTTATGGCAATGGCGTACGCAGGAAAATATTTCGGTGGACATTGTTTTAATTTTTATATAATGGTAATAGTTCGATTAAATAACGATCTGGAAGGCCAGACACAAAAAGAGAATATTAATTGTTGTTGTCAAAAATTATATAGATGTATTCAGTGTATTTCACTCATTAATAATTATTCACAAGAGGTATTTTAAGTAAACTTAAAAAGTTTCTCTTTTTTATGTATGTTAGCACGAGTAAGATAAATTATAACTTAATATTATTTAAACATGAGGAAAAACCATATAAAAAGATTTTTGAAATGCGGTAATCATAATTTTAGTCCTTTTCGAATTCTCGGTTGCGGATTTATCCTCTTATTCTTATGTAAATCTGCGGCCCATAAGGTCTCCGAGCCAATTATACATTTGATGTCCATGCATAATATTTATCTGTCAATCACTGCAAGTGATAAAATCAAAAAGTTATAAAAATATCCACAACACTTCGCAACTAGACAATCAAATGTTCTGAGGTAATTATTTCTATGTATAATTTATAAAAAATAGACATCTTACGATTTTTAGTGGAACATAGATATTTGCGTTCCGGACCTCTGAAAGCCTAAATCCTCCTCCAAGCACAAATTTCAACCAAACTATCTTCCTCGGCTGATGTAATAAGTAATCAGCAATAAATAAAACATCGTATTTGAGATGGCGAATACTTCTTACAATTAAATTTTTTGCCACCTAATAAATAGAACTTAGCCTTCACAAAATATTGTCAAAGAGAGGGCCCCGATTTCCATGAAAACCCTTATTTTCGGACCTTAAGTACCTTTAAATATAAAAGCCCATGGTATTGAAAAGTGAAATTCTTAACCAATGCATTCTATCAGTTATGACTTGTGAAAGTGAAACGCAGGTGTTACAAATGGCAATAATCCTGCTAAAACTATAAATGAAGTATACATCATAAATTATACATTATGTACGTATTTATACTAATACGAATTATAAATTTCTGGAAGCACAAGAAGGGATAAAAGACGCAATACCTTTGTGAAGTAGATGTAAGGAGTGACAGACATAATCGACACAATGAGATCACTGAAATGGATGAGAAGAAACGACAATTGTTCAACTGAGCTCAAAGAGTTGTGAAAAGACCAAGATAGAAGACCTTAGGATAGATGGAGTAACTCATCATCACAAAGCGCAATATGGCTTATATTTAAAGTCAGATTGAAAATAGCTGATGATGATGATGATACATATGACGGTATATCAATGAGGGTAAGTTGCTCGAATAAATGTAACAAAAACGAAACTAACAATATTAGAAATCCTTAGAAAAAGAAACTTAAGAAGGCCGCCAATGGCTCATGTTAATGGTGTTAAAAAATTATGCGTTTCTCTGAAACCATCCCGAAAATAACTAAAGATTTTTTATGATATTAAAAACAAAATTACAGGGCTTCGTTGACCTGTTTTAATAAATGGTTCGGCGAAGTCACGTGAAGCTTGGAAAAGGAACAATTTCTTAGAAAGTAACATCTGTACGTTGTCATTAATGACAAGGTATTTCATGAGGTGAGTTTAGTATTAGTGGTTATTAGCAGTTATTTTAAGAGTTCTTCGACAGCTGAGCACCCACTGGGAATAGAACCCGAGACCACTTTCACCGAAGTCGAACGCGTTGCCCTCTTGGCTATCAGGAGACTCTGAGGTGAGTTCAGCGTGTCAAGTAATAGCTCTCATGAGACAATATTTCCAAGAAGCATTAATAAAAAGTTGTTACCTAACACTAAAACTTAATGCCAGGTAAGCATTTAATTTGATATATTTTTAGATATATTTAATAACTTGAACTCCAAATATGAAAAATTAAATGCTGTATGATCAAGAATATATAATTGGATAATAAATCACTGGATAAAATGTTCCAGACATAAGTGCTTGTTTCTCTACTACTACCTGATAATGGCGTTGTAGCAGAAACCGGTCGTCTAAATAAAGAATGCTGAGGAGATTATCAAGTCATTCTTTACTTTTTTATAATACTAATATTTTAATTTTAACCCTAAGTATATAACTTATCACTTTGAATTTCATCCATTACCCTGTATTATAACTAGAGACTAACCTAGAGTTAAGAAATTATTTCATTCCGGCGGTTTTTCTTAAGGAGTGGTTTTCAATATTAGGAGATATAAGAATTAAATTGTAAGTAATTCAGAAATTTTGTCCTCGATGTCCTAGAAGAAAAATCATGAACTTAATTACTTAAAGTTTTATATCTGATTATATATAATGTTTAACACACAACACATTATTCATCTGCATGTTTCCGTCAATTTATAGTAGAAATCGATTAAAAATAAATCTAACATATCCTTTGAAATACAACTTTAACAGTTCGCTGTTGCAAAAAGAAATGAATATTGCTTGCTTTCAGAAATTAATATTAAGCATGGTAGTGCAATTTAACGGCACATTTGCATCGTGGAATGCACAAATGTGTGGAAAGATTTCCTTAGTTTTTAGTTATCATACTATGATGCAGAGAAATAAAATATATCCCTCCTTTTGAGGGTTTTAAGGGAAAATAAGTTATACAGACAAAGCAAAAGCCAAATTGCTTGGCAAAAATTTTCCTCAAATATTTTCTTTGAACATTTTTCAAGACTATTCACTATCCTGAGAAAGATTTATTCTGCTATATAATTGTTATTGACACCCTAATAATTACACATAAAATAATAATAATGGGGTTGAATAAATCGAAGTTTGAAATCTAAAAAATATATTTGTTGAAAATTTAAGCCGGTTTTATATAGCTAAGACGAAAAATTAAATGATAACATACTAGATCTACTAACTTGTAAAATCATAGTGAATTCACCCTTGTTTCCGAATTACTTGCGACCATGTTACTTAAAAGACCAACATAAAGTTTAAGATTAAAATGTACGAAATAATTAGCCAGGAAATTCACTGATATTTGACATAATTCGAAAAATTCCACCCAATACTTACAAAATCAAGTCATATTCACGATTACAGTTTTCTTTAAATTTCAGTAGTGTGAGAAATTGAAAATATCGCTTTGATATCTCTGACAAGGTTGGAAATGTTTTCGGAGTCAAATCGAAAATTTCATTTATTTGGCTTCAAGATGCAAAAATGGAGGAAAAAATACGATTCTGAGAAATTCAGTGTTATGTTTTAAAGCCTTTCGGGTGGATTCAGAGTCTAACTTCGCAGCTGAAGGTTTTCGTGCACCTAATAAACATGCAATAACAGTGGTAAAAGATTGAAAGCCCTCCCCACTTCCGTTTAATCGCATTTCATTATAATTTCCTAATTTATCCCCAAATGTTGATTCCAAGAATTTCCCGCTACTACCATCCGAAGCCCTGGCGTTTTCCTTCTAAATAACATAGATTAACATAATGAACCATTCGCTCCAATTTCATTTCGAAGAAAACTGAGAGACCTCCACAATTGCTACCCAAAGTTTCCAGTCGAGCAGTAATTGGCTTCCATAATTGTCTCAGGAAGTCTTCGTAAAAATGATGTGCTAGGCCAGAGGTGGCGAACATTTTGGCGAAGGTGTCTCGTTGCCTAAAAATGAAATGAATGATGATTTGTGTGACAATAGACCTGACGGATTCAATGCCCATGTAATTGCGTAAGCGATAGGCTTAAGGTGTTATTCTTGAATGAAAATAGTGCGTCAAGGGAATTTATATACTTATTTATTGTGGAATTTAAATATTTTAATTAAAAATATAGAGATACAGATATTGCTTTACTTATATAAATGCATTCAGTGACACTGCAGCACCAAATTAATATTAATGCTGAAATTCTTAGACAAATAACAATCTATTGCAAGAATTGCAGATAAATTCACTGTGATGTATTTTACTTTTGTATGCTTTTCTATGATGAAGAATATTTAAATACCTCATTTCCAATGCAATGTTGGTAGAAATTTACGAATTATGGCCATACAATTAATAATGTATGATACATACAAACGCAATGATTTACTAATGAATGAGCACCAAAAACGAAAAGGAGTAGGGGGTTTCGGCGTTCCTCGGATTGTAGTAAATTTTTAAATTGTATTCATTTCTCAGCTAACATTGAAGAGCTTGAAGCGATAACAAAGGCATTTCAATCCCCAACCCTCCGATCTCATCTTGGCTTCTCAAAAATCTCCAATTCTTAAGACAACGAGATTTCCGTCGGCTTTCCTTTGAACAAACTTTCCCCCCTCTTTTGTAAAATCCCAAAGAAAGAAATCCCCGAAGAATGGGATAAGCATTCGCGGGGGAAAAAACTGGTGAAAAGACATCCTTTAATCCGAGATACTACCGTGAATTCCGCCCCTCAATAATTCTAGCAATTTCTTGACCCTCGAGTTTCTTCCGTTCTCACAGAGATCTTAAAGTGAGTGAAATCTTTTAAGAGGAAACCGCGCGGGAGGAATATCCTCCCTCTCAATTCCCATGGTTTTGCCTTCCTTTTTTTCTCGCCGGACACCCATTCAGGTCCTGTTTGATATCAATCGTATTCCACCGACGACTCTATCCACCATAAAGGCGTGGCGCGCAACAAAGGATGGAATCCCAACCCCGCCCCGCTATAAAAACGCATACGCGTGAATGAATGGACCTTTCTGAATGGCGGGGCACTCAGCCACGATCTCCGCCGCCTTCAGATCCTCCGGATTCAATGCCCCTGGCGCTGCGCCTCCGGCTACGTCCGCCGATGACTACGCGGTGGTCCCTACACCCTGTGGAGGGCGCTGGCCCCAGAAGAGGTAGAGTTGGCATCTAGGTGCCAAAGGGTTCGCACCTCTGTCCTTCGCGTTTTCGTCGCCGTACTACTTCCTGCCTCCATCTCGGAGGAATGTGGGGATTTTTTTTATTTATGCGTGAATGTTGTAAAGGGGTGAGGAGGAGGAAAGATGTTAAATATTTTTCGTGGTCGGCTCCGAGGAATATTACAAAAAAAGGTCCGTGGGATGGATGGGGAGGGATGCCATTTTTCTTGTATACATGATCTTAATGTACATTTGGGCGGTGATTATGAAGCCGGATTGTACTGTGTGTATATTTTCGGGTTTATCTTTTGACGGCTAGGGGAGATATTCGTGACTATAGTGTCGACTCGGGCTTAAGTACAAAGGCTAAACTAAGAATCGCTCATTTTTTCTATGTATGTCAAGCTATTAAAAGAAAGACATAAAAATGATGTGAAAATATCACGGCATTGCCATTTTTATCAATGGAGATGCATGAACAGCCGGAATTTTCGAACAATTAATTCGGGAAAAAGGAGTAATTTGTTCTGGTGATTATTGTTACAGTAGAAAATGAATGATTTATTGAGCATAGGACAGAAGAGCAGATATTTAACGATGGAGTCTAGCATAGAAAGAAAACAATAAAACAGTAAAACGGAATTCAACATTAAAAATGATTCCAATAACATTGGTATCTAGAACCACTTAAATAAAGAGCAACTCACGCTGTATGTCCGAATTAGTCACTAATGTCCATCCTATGGAAATAAATTTTCCGCATTTTCTTTTGTGCTGCTGAACTTTAGGAGTTGGGATGAGGAATTTTCATGACAATTTTTATTCATGATCTAGACCTGCACTACGAATTATGTCCCTATAAATTTTACTTATTTACGTGAGAAACTATTATGCTATTAGTTTTCGAGTTAACAGCTGTAAGACTCACGTATAACAGTTGTATGACTCATGCATGAAAATAACTCAACCTTTTAATTGCAGAAATGAGCCATACGTAGCTCCGTTGGGATAAAGAGAGAAAATCGAAGAGAATGTCGCGCTTTGAAATCGTTATTGCATTTAATGTTACAAGGATGGGTAGTCTTGGACGGCATCCACTTTTACACTCACACCAGACATCAAACCCAGTGTTGTAGACATCATAGCAGGGAAAATCAGCTCACTGGATTAGCCAGATATTTACCGAAATGAAATTGCTATCATAGTAAAATAGTTAATTTTTTTGCTAGTACCACGTTAAAATGATTACAGAATGAATTCCACATCCTAAACATATAAGGACGACAGCCACCATGCCAGAGCAATTATTTTGAAACTAAGAGATTCATTTCAACCCTCCAAATCAATCATCGAAGATTCACTTAAAATATCACTTCGCAGGTTATTACAAGTAGAGGGTCAAAATATTTCCTCTCCCCATTTTCACCGATCGGAGATCAAACAACGATTCCTTAGGCCCTTCTTAATTTCCTCCCCTGACTTCACCGTGGGAGCTGCGGTCATGTCGAAGGAAGAGGCGGAGGTCACTCATACCGATCCAATCTCCTTCGCGTCGGCATTGTTCAAAGGGATGGGAGGGTTGTGCATTGTGGGCGGGGGAGACAGTTTGTCTGTCCGCGGGCGCGTGTGTCTGTACCACACTGCCGCCTACTATAAGGGAGGAAAAACGTCTGGAAGGGAGTCGATTGGTCGGGAATGCCACTTCCAACCGGCAAAAAGGGTCGACACACACGGGAAGAATTAAGGGAAAAAAAGAAATGAAGAGGGATTCTTGTCTGCCGGTACAAACGCCGCTGGATTGGAAAAGGGAGGCGATATCTCCCCCGCACACCTGAGACAAAAAAGCTTACCGACAGGAGGTGGCCGCGAGCCTTGAAAGAGGATTAGGAATTGGAGTCGTGAGTTGCAACGGGGAACAAACGGTAGACTGGAACAACCTTCGGATTGGAAGAGCTACCGTTGCAATCCGACTGTTTTTTAACGCCGTTCGATACTCATTTAAAATTTTTGCATTACTTTATCACCTTAAGATGGGACATGCGGTTAGTCATAATGATTGGTTGAATCTAATGAGCTATGATTTATTCAACTAATTACTACATTTACACACTCAAAAGTTTCTTGTTCATAGTCGATTATCGATTGAACAATGAAACGCATTTGCATGTAACTAATGAAGAGCTGTTGGATTGGGAACAAGTTAAATCGGTTTTTAATGTTGAGAAGACAACATCAGCCATAAAATGAAATTAACTCAGGACAAAATTAACGCCGATAATTTTAATGAGTAATTTAGAATTTTTTCTAGATATCCATATCCGAAATCAAATTTACACATGAGTATAAAAGTTAGACTTCGCTGTGCTCTCAACAATTAACGAAAAAAATTTTTAAACACAGCATTATCACAGCTTTCAATTCTGCATATGTGGGACACAGTCTTTTTATGCCAAGATATTTCACCCTCATTCAAATTAAGTCGGCCATCCACTTGTCTATTGCTCAAAGCATGTTCATAATTACGGGAAATTCCATTATAAATGGAAAGGGATGAGGATAATCTTTCATACTAATGCGTGCTCCTAGAATAATTCCCAAGGAAAAAGGGTTTATTTGGCTAAAGCAGCGGTCAGAGGGTGGGATATCAGTGTTCGAGTCCTGTCAGACTTTTTTGTCAGTTTTTTCTTTGGAGCTCTTCCATAGATGTCGCTCACTATTTCAAATATATATGAAAAGAAAATATAATTAAATGATATGGCAATAATGAAGACGATTTGCAATGAAAAAGAAGGTATGCACTTCCAGAGATATGAAATACGTATATTTTGAAAATACATATTTAATGCACCTTGAAAGATCATGGCTTTCCATGAAATTGATACGGTTAGACATTATTTTGTGTAAGGGCAGAAAAAAGAGATTTAGATGAATTACCACGCAAATTTTAACTATAATACTAGATTTCTCCACTTATGAATCTTGATTTGTATACCGTTGATGTCTCACGTTAACCATCGTAGGTCGAGAGATAATTGCGTCTGAGCGGAGTGCCACAGGTAGTTCTCCCGGCTCAGATGTTATTAATTGCCCGCATAAGCTAACTTCCCTTATTGGAACCGTGAACAAACTAGTTTCGCAAGAATGTTGACATCTAATAACATTGAATATAATGATACGGTATTTTTTATCCTCTTGAATGCTGTTTTTGATTTGAACAGACTAATTCAACCATTTAAGTAAGAATTGCATGATACAGATTTTCAAACGTCGGAAAAACACAAGATTATAATTCATTATTTTTGTCAGACTGTTATTCATATTAATTTTTTAAATTTTTATTAAGCATTTAAATATGTAATGAGCACAATTTTACAAATATTCCAGCAGTTATATTTTAAAATTTTAATATAACATTCCAATTTGCAGTGGATTTTTCAACGAAACTTTCTACTACCACCTGATAAAATCAAATTTAAACTTAATTTTCCCTTCCAGCATTCTAACTATGTATATTAATAACTTATCCATCATTAGTTTACTCATTTAGATAAGAAATCGATCGAAATTTGCAGGTACAATATACGCACTTTCAATTTTCGCAAAATGCTACTTTCTCCTGATATGAATATTAATTAGTGTTAAGTAATCAATATCATATACATCATATATACACAGACTAACAATTTTTATTAGCAATGCCGCGGTTCAGAGATAGTTATATTCCTTCGAAAATTTTTCATTGAAAATTAGCGAAAATATCCCTCCCAGAAGAATAATATTTTCAGAGGAAAAAATCAGCGCGGGAGGAACGGCAAAAGGATGAAAGACTTGCTTTAAGAACTGTGTGACCTCCACACACATAGTAGAACCCGGACCTTGTAATTCACAGAGCCATCTCGGTTCCCACCGGCGCGCCATAACCGCATACCGACTCACGAATTCCGTCTGTGATCGTGAATGTGTGAACGCACCGTGGGAGGGTGGCCAAGCAAAGGATAGTGTTCAGAGGGTGAGAAAGGGATGCGAGCGCGTGGTGAAGAAGGTGGAGCAGATTTACGAGAATAATGGCCCGCCCTCTTTTGAGTGCCATTAGCGTCATATATACAACCCGTTGCCCTTTTTTCCTCTCACGGTGTCAAAATAGGTGTGGCGAAGGAGTCTGGCGAGAATGAAAACCGCGTTCGTATTATACGCAGGATATCGGACGGCGCTTTTCTTTTTTCTCGGCGTGGGATGAGAGAGGACGTACTCATCTGCGGTGGGTCCCCGCGACAAAGGAAACAAAAGCTATGCATACAAAGGCAAAATGATTAGCGTCTCAAACAATATAGTTGGCGAAAACTGTTGGTTTTAGCGACGGCGTCTTCGCTTGCCTTAATGGCTTGTAAAAGGCGATGGATCTGACCGAAATAAATTTTTTGCACTTTATTGCCTGGCCACAATGGACCTCGTAAAAGAAAGGACCTTTTCAGAAACCCGTGATAAACATTTACTTGTGTAACTCAATTGTTGGCCTTTTTCGATAAAATAAATATTTAACGGGGTTAATTAAAACGTGCGTGTTCGAATTGTGAGATAAAACAAACATATCATCTTATTATATCACCATTATGAATAGATATTTTCATTTAAAATAGGAAGAAGGAGAGGGAGAATACCAAGAGAACTTTTCAGAAGTGGTTTCGAAACAGAGATTAGAATATATAACTATTACGTTTAAATTCAGCTTTGTGAAATATTAATAACCATTTTACTTTAATAGAATACATGAATTCTCATAAATGTATGAAATTATACGGAATCAGAATAGACATCTTTTTTGAATAATGAAAATGGTTCCAGAAAAAATCTTACCATGAAAAAATAATAATAATAAATCGTGTGGATTTAGAAATGGTTAAAATGGAAATAATGTTGGAGTTTAATTAGGTGTTCTTTCTAGAACTGTTGCGAAATCGTTTGTGCTTCCCTATAACTTGCCAATAAAACATAGTCATCGAGAGTAATCAATCGAAGGATATCAAAACCACCTTATCTCCTGCCTTTCCGTTCACTGCCTCATAATTCCTTACTACAACCCACTTACTTGTTAAATTCCTTAGGTTATATACTTGGGAAAATGCATTCAAAAATAATTTTATTCGTCAGATTGTAGAATATGTTGTTTTCGCAGAATCTTTTGATCTATTTTCTTAGGGATGTATTAATCTGATTGTGTGATTCGATTGAAAGAAAAGCACACTTCCAAAGTTTCTAGTGAGAAACAAATCCATATTAAAACGTAGAGAGAAATTAGAAAAGATTTCAGTGACCCATATCATTTCACACGTGTAACTTTATTACATTGACTCACAGAAAAGACTGTTTGTGTTTGATCTGAATATGAAAAATATTAAATATACAAATATTATAAAATTTTGAATAGTAAAATTGATGAATTTAAATAATTAAAGATAAATTTATTCCCGAGAATTTTTATACTGAATTTTAAAATCATGCTAATTTAGCACCTCCTTTTTTGAATTGCTAATAGATTAATAGATTCAAAGGGAAATTTATTTTGACGAAGCTTTCATTTTCATAAAGGCAAAAATTTCATACATAAAAAATTTAAGAATGAATACTTCTGAGAAAGGTTCCCACACCCCGAATAATCGAACAATCTTCCTAACACCTTTAGATATCCGAATAAGCGAATAGTGACACTGCTTCCAACTCAATTCAAAATGCCAACCCATAAGTCTGCATCCAGAAGAGCCTCAAAATTCATCGCAATGTATGTCCGTGAAGGGCGGCATTTTTTCATGATTTGTATTCAGCGAGATGTGCGTGAGGGTTGAGCGGAGGCAAAAGAAATTTGAGGTTCTTAAATTTGACGGTGTGTTGGTGGCGCGAGGGAAGCATCCGGAAGGAATAAGAATGGGAAGAAGAATAGTGACTCTCCCACCCCCGCATCGCACCCTCTCATCCGCACCCCTCGAAATGAAAAAAAAAGAGTTTTTCTTTCACACCGGCAACCGTCGCCCTCCCACGGCGGCTCCGAGTACTACCAGCCTCCTCAGTCACCACGAGGCCCTCCGACACGGGCGACAAACACTCCTGGCGCTGCTCCCTCATAACACCTTCTTCTTCCCACTCCCTTTATGCACTCGCTGTAAAATCCTGGCTCCACCCCTTTCTCCCCACCAAAGAGCCCTTTTTTTTCCTCTCTCCTCACCCCACCTCATCTCTCTCCTTCTCACACCTTCCCCTCGTTCCCTCACACTCCTCTCATCCACGACTACAGGGTAGCTCGTTGAACGGACCCAAAAACGTAGGAAGACTTTTCAAATTAACAAAACAAATGGTTATATTAGCTCGTGTTTTGCTTCCAGCATCCCTCGGCAAACTCGGAACTCGTTTTATTTTCGTAATGCATTCCACTGTGTACTCAAGAAGCGTGGTGTAGAAACATAAATATAATCTATCATTCAATTAGAAAAGGGTATATTCTGAGGATGTTTGTCTAAAATTGCTGAAGTGTGTGGAAGCGCGTGTTGAACAAATATCTTTGTTAAAGCGATATCTTATAGCTAACAAAACAAAATTTACATATTTCTAATCAATATATTTTCCTAAAATTATGTCCAAATTAATTCTAAAGGGAATATTTTTAAATTTTAAAATAGGATTATTCCTGTCATATGTTTGCATACTGTTATTTATACCACTCGGTCTGATAAATTAAGGAGCATGATACTACTACTTGTATAAATTTAAAGAATTAAAATACTACAAAAATCAAAGTCATATTAGGAAACTTAATTATGAAAAAGCATTATCCCTGTCATATTTTTATATTCTGTTATTTTTATCTCTCTCTAATAAATTAAAGACCATACTCCCACTGACAATATTAATTAAAAGAGTCATTAAAATAATTAATGTTATATTAGTACATATTTAAAAAATCAATTAGCAATTCTTCTCTAAAACATTGAAGATAATTAAGCGTTATGATTTACCAAAATGAGAAACAAATTTGGTTGTAAACACCAAATTTCGATTTAATTTTCGATCGCTGCTGACAAATGTTAAAACTGTTAGAATCCTCTTAATTTCTATATTATATGAAAGTTGTCAATAATTAATAAAATTATTAATTTCATATAGAAAAAACTATTTTTCAGCCAGATGATATCAGTATAGAATCAAATGCGAGAAAACAGAAATGCCTTCGGTTTTTGACCTTATCAGTCTAAATTTTTAATTGAAAATATTCAGTAATGAAAAGATCACTAATTTTGACATAAATAAGCAATTAAATTAACTGCGTATCGCCTTAATAGTGTCAACCATCAATTATGCTTCTGAATTAGGAGCAATTAAATCGCTATCGATCACCTTATCAAATGATAATATGTGTAAGGAAAAGAGATAGCCACTAGACTACCATTTATCCTTCTTCCCACCACTGATCTCATTCTCCCTCCACATCTCCCCTCTTAATCTCCTCCACTTTCTCAGCTCTCCTCCTCACCCCAACACCTTCCCCTCATCCCCTTCCCCTACACTTTTAACGATCATACATACGGTGTCTGCTGCCATCTAGGGAGCGGTTAAAAATGTAGATAACTCCCAGATGCTTTGGCTCTTCGCGGTTCCGTTCCGCGCCCGCGCAGAGCTTTTTATCCCTCCTTTTTAACTTTCCCCTCTCTCCACCCCCGCACCACCCCTTTTATTTGCCGCAACACTCTGCCTCATACGGCCGTCGGACTGCTTTCCAGGAGTCAGTCGAAGGCGGACGCTGGACCTCGACCACGCTACGGAATGTTTCTTCAAAACTATTCACTAAAGAACGGGGAAATATGTTCTCTCCTGTAACTTATCCTTTTCCAGATGTTGTTTGAGATTGGAGAAACTGAATACAGGATTGTTCCAGGAATCACATACGGAAATTATTTTTTATAAGAAACAGTCGAAGGAAGAAAGTTCCAAACGTAAGTCAAAGAAAAACAAAAAATATTTAAAGACGATAAATGTTAATAGAGGTGATGATATTTGAACAAGGATTATTACACTAAAGATAAAATACGAAAAAAAATTAGGAGTATATTATCATTCGTTTAAATAATTTAGATGGATTTTGTAAGACACCTAATGAAAATCATATAATACAAGAGCCAAAAACAGTTACTTAACGAATAAGGCTACACTGATTTAATATAATATATAAAATAATTTTATTTAAAATATATTATCTTTTAATTAAGTATATTTATAAACTCTTCTTAAATAATTTTCACGTACAAAAATTTTATTTAAAAATTATTTTCTTGTTATTTATTTATTATGTATTTAAAAGAATTAAGTATTTTTATCATAAAAACAGCTGAAGTTACTGTTTAAATTTTACTAAGTTCAAAAATATTTTTCGTAAAGACAATATGAAATGTCTTTCATAATAATTTTTTTCTTTTTTCCAACTCCCAATTAATGGAATATTTTTTCGTTAGTTTTAATTATAGAAACTGCTTCCAATTCGTGGAACTAAAATATATATTTTTTTGATGATGTAAACTCAATGAGAATCTTCCATCGAAACGGCGCATAACAAAAGTTTGGGGTACAATACTCAGGGGAAAAAAATCAGGGTGTTTTATTAAGTTCAGCAGCACCCCTGGATCAATGCTTAACGGCGCTAAATGTGAAAAGGGGGGATTACCGGGAGCAAAACAAGTTGCCCCAAAATAAATGTAAAAGAAATAATATGCCTTGAAAGTCGACTTATAACCTATCTATCATCTTGTGTAACGAGGCGCGATTGGTTGAGGGGCGGAGCAAGATGGTATCGCTTAGCCTATCAGAGGTGAGATGGGGTAAGCGACGACACTCAAGGAAAGGGGTGGAGGCCCAAGTGGATGATGGAGGAAGTGGAGTGGGAGGCGAGAAAAAAGAGAAGGGGAGAAAAAAAGAGACCGCAGAAGGCGAGCAGCAGCAGTGCCACGTGAGAAAAACCCGAATCAAGATCACATTCGATGAAATTCAATTGGAATTCAGGATCCTCTTGATTTGAATTAAATTCCTAGATGGCAAGAGGTTTTGCGTTTTCCATGGTAACCTAAGGGTTATTCTGTATTTTTCAGGGAAAGGACCAATTATCATCTATTCAAGTAATAATTAGCATTGATAAATTAATTTTTGATAAAAAATCTGATTTTACTCATTGACAAAGTAATCGACTATCCCTGGGGTAGTCGATTTATCACCGAAGGCATTCGTCATCTAATTCGCGTATTACTTTCTTTGTGAAAATATGACTTGTTAAATAAGTACTCCCAGCATTAGAAGATGGTTGAGTTCCTTAAGAGACTTCAATAGTTATTTCTAGAAATGATGGAAATTGAAATCATGGTACTACAAATAAAATTGTCAAAAGTGATTGGACTGCTCAGGTCACTCTGCACACATGTGTTTCAACCAAGAATCGAACCCGGAACCACTTCCACCCAAGGTAAATGCTCTTTAAGGTATCTGGGAGCCTTGTAAATTGAGATTTTTATGTTTGAATCGTACAATAATAAAATATTGAGCTTATAATTTTGATAAGGAGAGCGTTGATATCCGTACTGAATTCCCTGTTCATGGTTTGAATGAAGTCCGAGACGTATGGGTCTAAAAAAAAAAAACATTTTAATCGTCGTAGAGAATGCTTTGGCAGAGAGTGAAATTGAAGATACTGACTTAAATTAAATTCATTCATCATTTGAAGAGTTGAAGGAAAATTATATCGATTGGACGCATTATTCAAACTACTTGCCTACAATTAAGATAGTAAATACTTCTTTCTTAGAAGTATAGTTTAATTTCCATTTTGGTTTTCGTATTACCGAAGACGATATTCGTTCCAATATTCGTATTACCGAAGACGATAGAAATCCACTTTTCTGGACTCCACCACTTTATGTTAAAGATGTTTAGCCGAAAACATTAAAATTTGCTACTGAAAATGAGTCAATAAAATCCAAATACAAGAGTAGTGAAAAGACAATTGGATTCCCGAATAGCCATTTGGGCAGAACGTTCGACTTCGGCGAAAGTGGTCCCGGGTTCAATTCCCGGTTGGAGCCAACGTACGATATGCCCTTGACCTTCGAAGCACTTTGAACAATACTATCCCTACTACTACTTAGACATAAAATAAAGAATCAAAACTTACTGTTAAAAAATCGCAGAATTTTCTTCACAGATAGACCAAAGGATAGAAACCTGCAATAAGAATATTTATTAAGCCTTACAATAAATATTTCTTTGCCCAAATAAGTCATACGAAAATGTCTAAAGAAAATGTCTAAAATGAAAATTTTAAAATTGACGTTTTAATTTTTACAATCTAAATTTCATCGTTATTCTCCATGACTTGTATGTATTATTTCAGAATATTTTAATGTAATTGAGACTTGTGTACTCGTAGAACGTAATTTATCCAAATATTTTGGCATTTTCCCTTATTTGCCATTACTTCTGGAGATATATATTCATTTCTTCGTTTCTAATAGTCTCGCTCCGTCATACTTTTATGGACCTTAAGAATTTTATGATCGACATCTGTGTAGGGTTGCATTCATTGTCCATGTTTCGCTACCTTTGAGTTGGGCATCTGTTCTTAATTTATAACATTTAAAATATATGTTTATTTGCTATTTACTTTAGGCTTAACCATCCCTTACAGCATCTGATATGTATGTAACTTATGACATACCATTGGTCACTGGCAAAATATTCCCAACATATCATATTTGGGTAAATCAACGTGATCTGTTATTTGATCATCGATAAAAATTTTGATTATCACTAATATTAATCCTCGGAAAACCATACCGTTCAGTTTTGACAATGGTATTACCATATTAAACCCTCCCATTCTGTCTTACCAAGCATATATCTAAGCTTTTAACCCCTTTCTTCTTGTATTTTATTCCTCCAAATATATAACTCGCTGACCTTCAGTAGTCTGGACAATAAAAAGAGTAGAATCATCAGAAAGGTAATTCCGCTTTTTTAAAACCTTTTTCTACGTCCATATACTCGCTATATTATCAGTACAATTATGAAAAGGTTATCAGTGTACACACTGCCACCTCTACGGTCCATAGACGAGAGGGTTGCCATTCAGCCCCGATTAAAATAAATCAGATTTCTTATTTATTGCAAATTTTCAAGGTTTTGTATTTGTGAAATTTGAGGAATGTATTTCAAAACTATTTGTTGTGCTTAAAACAAGTTTCTAGAGCAATAATAAGACCGTTTAAATTTAAAGGATTATCTTTCTAGCTTCAATGAACGAAAGTTTGTCGAATTTTGATTTGTTTCTCTTATCAACTTTTCCATGTTCATTTGATAAAAGGACGCTTAGAACATTCTCCCATATTTTATAAACATTTTGAATCTTAGGACAATCATTTCGTCTTAATCCTTTATTTTCCAGATATTATTTCGACTGAAGATTCTCAAAGACTCCAACATCCTAAGAAGAGCGGGACCAGAGGCGACTGCCTTTCCGTCTAGGGAGTAAGTAATGCAAGTATATACACATGAAAATTTATATAATATATTCCAAATGGGGAACGAAACAAGTGTAAACTATGAAAGAGATAAGAAAATTTTGGATTCGGAGTAACTCCATCTAATCATAAGAAAAATACTTGCATCAAATATGGTAACAAGACTAATATACTTCAATGAATCGTTCATTCAGATCATCAGATCTTCTTCAGATTTCTCTAACTTTTGAGTGGAATAAATGGCTAGAGAAGAAGAAATTCTTCTCGGGTTACAGCAAGAGTGGAACTTGACAAACTCATATATTTCATTTTTTGCTTGTGTAAAGCATTTTCCCTACATCGAAAAGATATGTTCGATCTAAATCATATTCACTTAGTCTTTATGGTTCCGAATATCCATATCAGCTCAATTTTATAAATGTATGCATTATCCGTATGGCATATGGTGATTATAAGGTCGCACATAAGAATAAAGGGATCCTATGACAACAATTTTCGCGAGTGTTGGAAACGGTAAAAATTTCTAAAATGTATATTGCAAGACAACAATTTATTCACAGTTATATAAGAATTATAATTAAGTGTAATGATCCTTTGGATTTACATTTCCTTTATTTCTTCTAAATGTTCTTTTTAAATTGTTAGAGGAAATATGCTCTTTTTCAAACTACATTCCAGTATAGCTATCGAATTCGCTAGTGCATCCAAACATTATGAAATACAAAAATATCAATCTCTAAATTTCTCTCCACTTTTTTTTAGAAAACACTTTTTAGAACTCACTTTTTGTTCTTACAATTCAGCATCTAATTATGATGATATAATTTTAATTTCTGTAGTGGTATCACTGTTTCTTATGAACTTTGTCTTTAACCAACCAATGTATATCTACAAGAACAATGATAAAATGTCCTATCAATTAGCGTCATTTCAATCTTTGGACTTTGTTAAGTGAATGGAAAGGGAATTTTCCCAGACTGAGTAAAAAAGTTAACAATTCCATTATATGTCAATGAAAAGATATAATTCAAGTTTCTTTTGTGTCTTCCTTAAGAATGTGTATCAACTAGAGTCATAGTCTTTAGCCCATTAAATAGAAATAAATATACTATTTACAATGGATAAATTAAATGGGAAATGATTTTCAGTGGGAGTTATTCTGCGATCCTGGCTTTAAAAGAACTCAGGAAAGCAAATTATCCTGGAAAACACAACTGGTTTACTAGTTGACATAATATTAAGATAATTAACATTTTATCCGTAACCATTAATATACTTTTAAATCTGAAAAAGAGTATCTTCAAATTGACTATCATTCTCCTATAGTTAAGTGTTGTTATTAATTAGCAACTACAGTAAGATTTTTAATAGCATGAAATTAAAATTGTGTTCAATTGCTAGATCGAAGATATGAACTATTTGAGTCACATAACAAACAAAGCGTAGTTTTCGAATAAGGAAGTAGTCTGAATTACCCTGGAAATTATACATTGCGGCTAAACTGGTACAATTACTGGTAAATATTTGACGGTGTAATAAATTTTTAAGTGTCTGATATTTACAAGTTACCGTTCGGTGAAACTGCAAGGGGTGGTAATCTTAATTATTTTGAGCTTACTGAACTTGTGTTTCTTAATGTAATCTCCTTCCAAACGCTACTCTTTAATTACGGGATTCGCAACAACTTTATCTAGACGACGTCTTAAACGCTACCTTATCGAAGTAGAACATTCTTACCAATCATTCAATTACTCGATTATTTCCTTCTACGGCGGACTAATGTTTTATTATCTTCCACTTTATCCAATAAGTCCATTATCAACTTTCCGCATTACACGTTTCATCTAAAAGCCACCAAATCATCACGAGGTCGAAGTTATAAAAAAAGAATTGACTTCATACCGAACGGGAGTGAAGTGTTTAGAAACCCTTGACAAATTAATGCAGTAGTCTAGTAAATTGATTATAACTGAGTATTTTCAGATTAAAATCGTAATTTCGCTAATGGATACGATTTGTTTTACAAAATCTTATCGCTACCTGAATTTCTTTTTATATTTATGTATCTTATCGTAAGTGAAGAATTTGTGATAAAAGACAGGTAAACACTAATCTAATACGCTACCCTTATAATTACTGAAAACTTTAACGGTTTTCCTTTTAAATGTAAAATTTACGTTCTGTAACAAAATACTTTTCAATACATCATCGCTAGAATTAACATATTTTTCTAACTGTATTTTAGGAATAAAAAAGTGCAAAAAATTCATTTATAAATAATTCGAAGAGATTGTATTTTAGCAAGACAATTATCTCCGTAATAATAAATTTTGATGCTTTAAATATTTTTATAATTGATTATTAAGAAATATTTTTATCACAAAATAGTCTAATATTTAATTCATGGCTAACTTACTTAAATTGATGATTTTCTGGTAGAAGTATTTAAATTTGACTGCAATATACTTAACACTGACTCAAACAAATTTTAAGATGATAAAAACTGGCTTTACAAATTTGTGAAAAAGTTCAAATTACGAAGAAAAAGAAACAATTTTAAGTTTGAATTTAAGAGCACTGCGAATTTTTAATGACGCCAAAAACCTCTTTCTCTATTATAGGATTAAATAAAACAAACTGAGTTTTTTACCAGACAATAAGTGTAATTATGTATTTTACTCTTCTTTGATATTTTCTATTGCTTATTATTTAAATCATCAGGTAAGAAGATATTTTCAATTTAGTAGCTTCAAATTCCCTTCAATATTAGTTATTAAATGAATTTTGAACGCGGATATGATGTCTACTTATTTGAGGTACAAGTTATCCCTGCATAACACGAGAGATACGTTCTGAGAAAAAAATGCCATGGAAAACGAATTCGTGCTTAACGAATATTTAAAATCCTGAATATATTGGGTCATTGGATATGAATTGAATGAATGAATGAATGGGTGGATTTTAAAGCGGGTTTAACGCTAAGCGAATACGTTCACAAAGGCTACTCGTGTTAATGCGAATTTCTTGTTAATTGGACTCGTATTAAGTGGGGGAACCTGTATATTTTTCGCGCCTTACTTCATTATTCAATGCATATCTTCAATGTGATATAGAATACACCGATAGCAATACTCTCTCCCGGAAAACAAATTTTGAGACTAATCTAGTGCACTCTCATCATTCTAAAATGACTCTATATTACATCTTCTAATTTTTAGTGCACCTTAGCATTTACCTTCTCTTACCTGTAGATTGTTGCGATTTCAATTGGTTCAGACTTTATTCTTATATGGTGCTGTTTTCCATTGACAACAATATTATTGATTCTCGTCATAAAAGGATTAAATATTGTTCTTGCTCCTATTTGAAATTAAATGAATTCATAATGGAATGACGATCGTTCAACTCATCAATTTCGTCACTTGGGCATTAAAATCCGTTATTCGCCTGTAACCATCAGTTCCGCCTCATGAGCTCCCTTAAGGCAGCGCTAAATGTTCACGCGGATGACTCGTAGAATCTTTATCCAGAGCCCTTGTAAAGAAATTTCGATGAAATATTGCCTTCCGTTTTTTCACCAGCTCCCACGGATGAATTCCTCAACAAAGAATCAGAGTACGAAGTGAAGGCATTTCAAAAAGAGTCCGAATCTAGTTCTGCATCGAAGGGAATCGCAAAAGTCTGATACAAAGAGAGAAAGAAAAGCGGTTCGAAAATGTTTTGTCGACGAGGGAGCGGAATATATAAGTCTTTGCCGAAGTTAAACATTCCCTCTTCCCTGTGAGCCATATATCTCGACCGCTCAAAACTCGCGCTATAGAAATGGGAATACAATATTGTACTAGGGACCAGATGATAAATAGAGCGGAGAGACGTGCGAGATTCCGGCCGAATAAATGGCGATGAATCGCAAATAAAACGTACATAGATATAAAAAGAAACGAGAATAACCTGCATATTTGAGAACCTCCATACCGTTCGTTAGAGAAAACATAAATAAAAAGATGGAAAAAAAGACCCTCACTTTGATGCGGGGTAAGAAAGAGGGGGGAATAGAGGTGGCGGAGGGAAACAGAAATGGTTCACGCGAAGAATAATAACGAAGAGGATGACGAAGAGGAAAAAAGGAACCTCTAAACACAATGCGTTAGTCCACGGCGTGAGTTCCATGTCCGCCAAAAAAGGGGTTTAGCCGGACCGATTGTTTGTGTTGATCCCTACGTGTTTTCGGTGTGACTCGCGCCGACCGGAGAAGGGAAAATGTAGAGGAGAGAGTGGGATATAAAGTTTAGGTAAGGGATTGTGGGCAAGGAAGGGATTCGTGGAGGGAGTAAAAGGACACGTCCGGTGTAAAAGGGGAGGGAGGATGGGGAGAAAGGAGAGAAAAAGATGGAGAATGAGAGAGAAGGGACAAGAATAGTGGCAAATGGGTAAAGGAGAAAGATGCCGAGTCCCGCCGCGGGGGACTGTTGACTGACTTGACCGTGGCGATCGGGGTGCCGAGAGGAAGGAAACCTCGAGGAGGGAAGCATTTTTCCGACCGGCGAACGAGGCGTCGACGACGGCGAACCTTTCCTCTTCGCACTCGGAAAAAGTAGTGAGGTAAGCATACGCCTCCAAGCTTCGGAATAATAATTAACACCATTTAGGCGGGTTGGCAAAATTTTGATGAATTCACAGGAACCACCTTGAATAACATAAATCATCTCAAAATTTTAAAACGCTATATGGGTTATAAATTAAATTAAATCAAAAATGAAAAAAAACGCCCTTAGACGTCATTTAAAAATTTTATGACAAATTTCAGTAATGATAATAGGGACAGCGAAAAAATCGTAAATGATAATACAGGAGAACGATTTTTTCGTAATAAAAAGCATGGCAAAAATGGAGATTCCCTCGCGATCGAAGCGTTAAAGAAAGATTTCACGCATCATGAAACGGTGCGAGATTTAAAGCCGCGCCGATGCAATCGTGAAGATTCGGCACTTGGGGGCGTAGCGAGACCAGGCAGCGTAGCGCAGGGAGGGAAAATCGACTGAATTAAAAGGAGACACCGCGTGAGTCAGCTTCGGGAAACTGCTTAAGCTTTCAAATCTTGTCTCAAAGCCCGAGTTACCGGAGAAGAATCACCTCAGATCGACTCGTCGCATAGGAGAAAAACGTCTTCTTAAATCCTGAAGGCCACCGAAATCGTGTCGCGCGTTAAATAAAAACAATATCCAACAACACGCGGGGGAAGAGAAAGCTAAGATGGTAGGTTTAAGACTTAAGGCGATGCAAATCAATGTAGGTCTCCTGATGAAGGACATTCTCAATTGCTGAGCAAAAGAAAAGGGATGACGATTCGAAGAAAGTAAAGTTAAGGCATTCAAGGCTGTTATTGATAACTTCTCTGATAAAATAAACGGTAGCAGAAATCATAGATTGGAAATTCCTTCTCTTTTTAAGTGTTCGGCCGACATAGGTACTCAGCAGACAATCATTTCCGGCAACCTTTTCTATATTTTTGATTTTTTTCTCTTGGCTCAATGATGCTTCAGAGCCACCGAGGCTCTACAGAGAAATATTATGAGTCCTCTTAAGTTGTAGAACCTAGAATTGTCAATCGTTTGGGCGTCGAGACACCCTTGGTGTCTCATGGAATGTGCTCAGAATCTAGTCTTCGCAGTTCGATCCAATTAAGATCTCTGAGACGTGGATTAAGAAATTTCTAAATTTAAGGAACTATTCCTCAGAGAAGATCGCCATAACTTTCGTAGCTCGAGTTTGCGAGGGAATAAATACCCTTACCGCCCCTATTTTTTCCTTGTCATACGCCACCCTAACTCCCCGAACAGTACTCGGGGGTCTCTGGTTACTTCTTTTCGCGCCTCCGGCTCCGTACAGCACGAATGAACCCCATCCTCCCCCAGTGCGTGCACGCGTTATTAAGCGAGAGAGGTGCGTGAGAGAGGGGAAAACATAACACGATCGCACACAGTCACACTGGAGATGGCGTTGGGGAGCAAAGAATAGGAGGCGGAGCGAAGGGGGAGGAGCAGGAGGAGGCGGCGACGAAGGCGACTCGTCACGGCCCGGCACCTCTCCCCTCCTCAATATACGTTCGGCTACGACTACAGAAACGAAGAGGGGGGGAGAGGTGTTGCCCCGTCGTCAGGGAGGGGGGAAAAGGAGTAGGGAGAGCAGAAGAGAGACTTCTGAAGTCCCCTACGGGAGGGCGAGGTTATAGCCTGCGGGCACAAAGTGCTAAGAAGCGAGTTCCGTGTGTGTGTTCGGGGAGAAGGGCCCGAAGGAAAAGCGGCGATTCCGCGAGGGAATGGGCGCGAGAACCGCTCTTTGGCAGTCCGAGGAAAATATCTCCCGAATGTAGGGAAGAATATCTCGCGCTCGGAAGGCGAGAGAAAATTTCTCGACGCCGCAGACATCTGGCGGCTGGCGAAGGAATCAAGGCGAAAAAAATCCCCAGAGGACAGGACGTGTCGGGAAGAAGAGGTGACATATACGCTCGAGAAGGCGTGTATCTCAGAGGGATCGCGAAAGGGCAAGGGTTGAGCGGGGTGAGAAATTAAGAGAGGGGTTCGAAAATACCTCCTCCCTCCGCGGACCCCCACCCTCACGCAAGTACGGAAGCGCGTTAGCCACTCAGGGAACTTGCGCGGTGCAAAAATTCTCGCCCCCTCCCACGCCTCCCCTCCCACCCCCTCGAGGAGGATCCCAAGCAAGACGTCAGGAGTGAAGCGACGCAAGCGTCGGCAGGAAAAATTTCCAGCGCCCCTTCGTCTTGGAGAGGGGAAGCGGGAAAAGAGTGGGGATAGAGCGCAATTTTTCTCGCGCCTCTCTCCGTACTACACTCGTCGTCTCCCGACCGATGCCTCCGCTTCCCCTTCGCCATCCACTCCGAGGTTACGCCGACTCCCTCTCGCCAAGTGCCGCCGCCGCCACCAATACCCATCGCGTCCTCTAGGAGGAGGGATTGTGTTGGTGTGTGTGTGTGAGAGTGGGAAGAGGGAGACTTCGGGTGGCGAGTACACGTGCCTGATTTTTACTCCGGCCGAGCGGCTTTGTCAGTAGGAGAAGAGAAGTCGGAGAGGAAAAACTGTCTTCGGACGTGTGCGTGGAAGGCGTCGTGTTTTTCTTCGAGTGCGCCCAGAAGAAAAAAAAGAGGAACTATAGCCGTTTGTGCGTTCGTTTGTCCACGAGACTCCGGAGGGACTTTCTGGGAGATGACCATAGGACACGAGTGACCGCAAATACTTCGCGATTCATCGGAAGGAAAAAAACAATACACTGGCGATATTTTTCTTGTTAGTCGCTGAGATAGTGAGCGTGGTGCGGTGCCGTTTGGTGGCGGAAGGTGCGTTTTGATAGAAGGGGAGAGAGTGTGTGTGTGCGCGCCTCGTGTGTGTCGGTGTGTGTGTGTGCGAGGGAAAAGGCGCCGTGTTCGAGGGGGGGACTAACTGAGCCACGGACTACGCAAGCCCGGTAGGTGAGGAGGGTTGGGAGCATCGGCGGAAAAAAAAGCAAGGAAAAACCCCCTCCGCCCACCTTAGGATCTCCATTCGCTCTCCGCTGTTTTTTCGGAAGAGGAGAGCGTGGAAGGGAGGTTTTTCAAAAGCCCTTCTTTTGCCGACCGTGTGTACCAACGACTCCGCCGCTTAAAAAACCACTCCTTTCCGCTCTCTCTCGGAAGAACTTTTCATAAACGCCCCCGACGCTGGAAATTCGGCCGTCGAATATTTCGCCACTGAGTGTGCCGTGAACGTTTCCCGCTTTTTTCGCCGAAAAGAAGAACTTAACGAGAGGAGAACGAAGATGCTTTTTTTCGCCCATCGATAACGGCTTCCGAGAGAAAGAGGTTCTTCGATAATCATCGACTGGAAGACGAGAGTGAGAGGGTTTTCTCGAAAGTTGGATCCGAGACATGATCTTGGGCGGATCGAAGAGCCGTTTGTTGTTTCACGGTGTGCACAAACAGTGAAATTAAAGGACGAAAGACGTCGAGAAGGACTGTCTTTTTTCTAGTCCCAAGGACGGTTGTACGAGACGTACTCAGCTTTTTCCCGAGGCCTTTGGCAGATCTGAGATGACGTGGCTCTCCAACGAGGGATCGGAAACGTCTTAGAAGAAAACGCAGAAACGAACGTGAGTTGTCTTGTAATACCCACACACCCAAACATCAATCATGCATCCACACATAATCGCTGTCACAATTTCCCTCGTTTTAACGTTGCCCAACACATCGCGCATCGCAAGAAATCTTGCAAAACGAGAAACTCGACTTCTTCTCTTTCACGTCTTGTCGCGACTTCTCCGATTTCTATTCGTGAAACGTGCAGGAGAGGGCGTGGTTATCGAAATCACCGTCGTCGCAATTGTCCTTAAATGCCGAAAAACTCCCCCGGTAGGTCACTTCTTCATCGTCCCTTTTTCTTTCTTTTCGGACGCGACTCTTTTTCATTGCTTCTCTCATCTCATCTTTCGAATTAAATAGTGCACAGAGAGGAGAGAAAGGTGTAGCGAGTTGATGTTGACGATGGAACAGAGATTGGGGCGGGGAGTCCGAAAAGTGATGGTAGTGGGGTGACATCACGTTTAGTGAGAGTGTGGGAGGGACGTGATGCGAGGGAGGAGGGGGGCCGTGTGTGTGTGTGTCCGTCATGCCGAGTGGGATGGGCAACTTCGCATTTTGCACTACACGGTGGAAAGGGCAGATAAACATAGGAGAATCGTGATTACGCAACACCCGCCCATCCCCCCCGTCCCTAATACACAGGGCTGAACATCCCCCTCCACCCACCCCTTTCCTCCACAATCACCGATTCCTTCCTTTCACCCCCTTTCCATCAACCCTTCACCCGTGAATCAACCCCCTCACCATCGTATAATTATCGAAACCTCTGACGGAATCGCGACACGTACCAAACACCGGTCTCTCTCTCGCTTTTCGGTAGCGATTGAACAATTGAGGATGTTTGTACGGTTCGTTCCTGACCCGAAAAAAATGTTGGGGAAGTGGGTCGGGGAATGAAATTGGAGGAAAACGCGGACGGTGATGTAAACAAGTGTATGAGAGTGCACGGAGGATGACGGTGTCCGTCAAGCGGCCAACGGATGGGGACTTTGGCGGCCGAGCGCTGGCCGTTACCCCGGCCTCTCAAGCCGGGAGAATTTCTCGAGCCGACCCCGCTTCGGAGGAATACTACCCCGCATGCGAGAACAGCTGACGGGGAAGTCATAACACTGGGGGGAAGAGAATGAAACTCCTTTCTCTTTGATGACGAAAAATCCTCCGATTGTTCGCTCAAATTTGCGTAAACTAAGAGGGTTTCATCATCGCAAATGGTGAATACTTCCTACTAACATATGAAAAATTTTTCAGTTATGGCTCCTACACATTAATATTTTTTTGACAAGTAGGTGAAGACGTTGCGTTAAAATAATCGACTTATCAGTCATAGCTACGATTTTCATACTAAGCTTTTCAGATCTTTACATTGCTCACGGTAACCTTGGTACTTCCTCCGTATAGCATGACGCACTAATTTCCACTTCGTTGTCTTCCTAGCAGCGTTCTTTGGTCTTCACAGGACAGAATTCTTAAAGACTTCTTTAAAATGCATTTTATAAGTAGCGCAATCGAACCCATAGAAGGTTATGGAGAGGGTAAGTTCCTTTATGTAGCAACATTCCGTTGCAAAAATTTTGTTTGCCATGTTAAGAAACCTCCACGGATAAGAGGGAGGATCACGATAGAGGGAGTAGCACGCGAACTCCCTTCTAGGTAAACAATTAGATAACACGGCAGGAGCTATTCGAAAGTCTAGCGACATCTTCAAGACCTCTTCCTACGACATTCCAAAAATCTGCCGAATTTGCCGCAAAACACATCTCCTCCTCGACAAACTCCTTCCTCAACCTCTCACTCAACGCTCCCTTCCCCCATTACCCTTACATGTAGATCCCTCTTTCCTCCTCCTCACTATCAACGACTCCGCCCTCCCATTTCACCCCTCCGGGGCGGCCCCGCCCACACCATCTCTCCCCTTCACACTACTTCAACTCCGCCCTCCCCCACCTTTCCGACACCCCTGCGAATCTGTGGAAAAGTGTCGGGTCGTAAGGGAAACCACTGACTCCTCTGGGGGTGGCGTGTAAACCACGGGTCAAGACGGCGATAGAAGGGGTGGGGTATCCGAGAGGCGGAAGGGGTTAGCGAGGTGGGGGTGGGGCGTTCGCGGGGGGTCCTTACGCCTTGGGGATGGGTGTCCAAGAAAAGGAGATAGGCTTTTACGCTTGTTCGTTTTCGTGAGGGAGAATTATAATTGGGAGCTCTTCCCCCGAAGAATCCGGACGTCTTCGGAAGTTTAGCGCGAGGTTGGGCGGTCTTATTTAGACGCCTTCGGATGGATTTTGTAGGCGGCGGTGCTACTTTGCCAGTGTGTTGATCGGAGGAATTAGATGGGAGGAGTGTGGCTTAGTGGTTCTCGGGATTCCCTCGGTTAATTTGTTCCTTCGCATTGGCCAGAGGCGTTGCCGCCGAGGAGCGGTTTTCGTTGGGTTTCCGCGGTGGTGTTGATGAGGGAGTTACGGGTGTTGAATCGGAGGTGATTTCTGCTCCTTATCTACGGCAAGACCTTTTCTGCTCCCGTTACTTTTAAACGCTGGAGGCCTACCAGAGAGGAAGTGACGTCCATTATTACCATCCCTATCACGGACGTGACGTCATATCACGTCCGAAGCTTGTTCCGGTGAGTTTCCGAAGGTGATTCCTTCTTTTTCAAATCATCGATTACACAAGCTTATTTGCATTCATTAACGGAAAAAGTGCCAAATGATAAATTAGCTTTCGGGGTAGTTATTTTCTTCTTTCTGGTAAAATAATTTTCCATGTGGAAATTTTCATGATTATTGCATTAACATATTTTCTTGAAGCAATAGTTTTAACTGACAAGTTGGGAGGCTTCCGTAATTAAGATTTTTCTTAATTCTGTGAGACTTACTGGCCAAATTTCTTCATTCTAAATCTTCACTATAGCAGTTTAGAACAACTGTGCATCACAGTGAATTACTAATGGCTGTTCATTTAAACTGTAACATAAACGCATTGACACAATTTCAAATACTATGTTATAATTGAAATGGTCTGGATGATAAGAACTGGCATGATTGTTCAGTTATTTAAGTAGATCTCTGATGATTGACAATAAATCAAAAGTCAGCAATTTTGATATGCACTTAATTTGACATTCCTTGTAGCAGAAATCCGCATGTCTTGAGTAGAATTTCAGACTTTTAACGAAAAACCATTTCTTGAGAGACGAGCGGTAGCTAATAGTTGTTCGGATTGCACATGCGAGCTATACCCCTTGTTAGATTTACCACATTGTCATTCCATGTCTGAAAGCCACCGGTTCTTGAGTGCACATTCTTCTTTATCCACGATGCAATGACCATTAAAAAATACTTCCCCCGCGAATGGGAAGCGATAAAGGGCCGCACATTACATCCATCCGATGCCTTTACACCGCCCCCTTCGGATCGCTTCCGGGTTTAAAAAAGCATCCTCCGACGACGACACTTCGGAAATCCCCCATTCCATATCAGAACTGTTAACCAGTTAAGGCGGAGGGACAATGGACGAACTCTTCCCGGTAAAGAGTGTCAGTACGGCTGCCGGGAATGTATCCGCATAGGGTCTGGCGCGTGGGAGGAAGGTTCGAAGCAAGGAGTTCTCGTAGCACGCACTTATGCTTAGTTAGGAGGTGCGTCACAAGCCATGCGCACGTAGCGCCTATCCCCTTCGTGGGTGCGTGCAAATTTCACCCGTCATTAAAACACTCCTGCTGTTGAATCTGCCCTGCTACGCTATGAGACAAGTTGTAGGGGCCAGCTTACTGCCTTGCTACGGAAAATTAATTACCTCTCTGCAGCACTAAGTTTGAAGCTTCTTTAAAAACTTTCTGCCAACTTTTAAGTTACTTTCGCAGCAAATTGATTTCAATATTTCCTTTTTGTAACTGACAATGCAGGCTGAAGGCAGTTTCTGAAGTGTATAAATCTAATATGCAAACATTCTGCAAAATTCTATACTATATTTAACCTAGGAGACTGATTTTAACTTCCATAACAAGGTGAAACTAAGTACAATTTCCTTTCAAGTTAGTGGAAGTTCTTTCTAAGAAACACACAAAGTCAAGACACTGATTGTAGGACTCATATCAGTCAAATATACAGCCAACACAATATTAAGTATGATAAATTACAAGGGTTTAAGGATGAGAATAAGCCGTTATTATAGAATCTAATCTCATTGTAATTAGGCATTGGCACTAATGTATTTAGACAATTTTACATATGCCATAATCGATGAAAAAGATAAAGAGTTGAAGGGAAGCGAAGATGGCGAGTTTTCCACCCTTTCATGATTAATAGTGAAATATTTTTTTAAATCTACTCTTAGTGAACTTGATAAACACAGAAATATTGTGATTCCTGAAAATTAATAAGGTTCTCGTGCCAAAGTATCGTAGCTGTTAAATCATAATCCAAAAAACATCCGTCTAAATTAATTCTACACGAATAATTCTAGTCCGTTCGTTTAAGAAAATTGATATGATAATTTCCTAAAAGTTAACGTATCACTTTCCTTAAATTCCTAATGACTCGTTTGGAGTTCCGCCAATGTGAAACCATTAGTCATTATTGGCTTCTGTTGAAACTGTCCAACTGTTGAAACCCACTGGTCGTTTTTAGAATCTTTCCGCTGAAGATCTACCCCTGTTTCCCAGCGACAAATATAAATTTTAGAGCCTAGATCAAGACGACCTCAGTGCGCATCCTTCGTCATAAAGTCAGCTTTCTTCTTTCCGTCAGAAGATGTGCCAGGTCTGACACGGTACCTTCCTCTTTTCTAGCGTTCCCATATGCAACATATTAAGCTCCATTTCCATGGGAGCAAGCGCATCACGCAACGACTCTCCATGCACACCACATACTATAGTCAATCATTCTCTTGCTAGAAATTACTCCTTCTCACTCTCACACACGCACGCGATTGCAAGAATTGGCACGCATTCCCAGCATTCTTTTTCAGACCCCATCGGAGATTTTTTCCTTTATAACAATATGAGCGCTCTCTCTTCGTTTCTGGGAACCCCACTCCATTTTTGCACTCCACTTGCAGGAAAGGGAAGAAAAGAGAGAAAAGACGCATCTTTTGAATTCCTTCCCCGATGTGCCTTGCGGGTTTTACACGGGGAAGCGTCACGAACAAATGGCGGAAATGCTCGGCTGGGTGAAGGGAAATATAGCGGTGTGCGTCTTGTGTTGATCGGATGAACGTAGTAGTGGTAGGGAGGAAGGAGCGGCGAATAAGGTATGCAGGCCAATTAGAGAAGAAGGGAATGCCTTCGAAATGAGATTGCATCAAGGAAGTTCCCACCTCGGGGACTCTATGACTCGGTCAATGTAATGTTTCCGCTATATATTTATAATCGCCGCTGCGATCCTATATTCTTATTGTTCATTCCAGAGATGAGGCGGCGATTTCACTAATTTCGAAACTGACACGGTGTAAATCATACTCTAGGTCGTAACAATGTGAAACTCGGGTGAAAACTGAATCGGTATTCTTTGCGCGCTACAAACAATATCGCACGCTAACCATTTAATATCGATGATATTCTAGCTGTGGTATCAAATCTTGTAGGGACAAAAGCGTATGACACAATTCCAAAGTCAAATATTACATCAAGAAGTGGAAACTGTTTATTCTGTGTGGAAAACACCTTAATCTGAAGAAATCTTGGCAGGGAAAACCTCCTAACTGATGAAATCTTGTTGCGGTTCTATGCTGCTAGAACAAAGAAAGTGGCCCTTATCTTTATCATCAAATTTGGCACAAAAGCTGTAACTTCTTCAAAGCAAATAGTGGAGAAAATTCTTCTGATAAAATCTGCCAGGTTTCATATCCGTACTCCCTATGTAGGTTGGGATGCGAAAATGAGCTAAATCCCAAAGAGCAGTCTCCACGAATCTATGTGAAACAACAGTAAATATAAATCTTCTTGCGTGTATGCGAATTTTCTGAATCGAGATTTTCATTCGGCTTCATGATATATATTTTTATACCCTTTATGTTAAATTATTTTGTATGTTAAAGTAAATGTTTCCTACATGACCAGATCATATGAATTTGATCTCATGAGTAGTGCCTCTTACACGGTTACCTTAGTGATAGGTTTCAGCGTGTTCATGTCATAAATATTAATTGTTTCATTTTGGCTTATTAAGATTTTCTGCATGAATAGGAAATGTCAAAAGTATGAAATATTTGCGTTAGTCGCAATGTAAATTATACTTAATTTACATATCTTCTGAATGGGTAAGGAAGATAATATTTTATCTCACTATTAATATATTATTGCCTGAAGGACAACTGTCTGACACATAAAATTAATTTTGTTGCAGGCTGCGGTAGTAATACACAGCTATAGCATGAATACTATAAAGGTTCTATTAAATTTTTACTACAGTAGTGCGAAAAATCGGACTTCAACGTCAACGATTTCAGCGTACGGTTAAAAAGAGGAAATATAAGTTTATGGATTTGCTTCGTCATATTTCTGATCTCGCTAAAATCCTACTAATAACAGAGAGGAAAACTCCATTAATGACATTTAGGAGTAAATCACTCTTATTTTATTATTAATCAAATTGCCAATAATCATTTTGGCAGGGAAGATTATAATATCAATTACAATAACTTTTAAACGACTACCTATCATATTAATACTGTAGAAAATCACGATATTAATCCGAAACAGAGCTAGTGATGAAACTATTCCATCTCAGTTTAGTGTATATGGTCACATGACATAAGAAATAAGTGAACTATGTGTACTTTTAAGGAATTTTGAAAATTTATGCTCAAGTTTTAGTTTCCCAGTTGGGAGGCTTTCTTAGACATCGGATTCATCCTTCATTATGTTCCAAACGATAATGACCCAAGGCATAACACATTATCCATTCAATCCATTTCATTTGGAGTCATTATTAAATCTGAGTGTCTTTTTACAGAGTTGGAAATCGTTCGCTATCACCCAACTCATGTGAAAGTTGAAATGGATAGTGAGGTACGAGTAGTTATAAGGGTCTCACACACATCAACACAAAATTAACTGAAACAAGTAAAATCAAGTGAAGTGTATTTATATTTGTGTTATATGAAGTTATATTTCCTTCATCCGAAAGGAGCAGGTCTACTTACTGATTTAACTGTGTTATGGTGCAGAAGCAGTGAATGTTTAAAAATAATTTTAATGCAAATCCTGGAAGTCTTATCAGAAGTAATATATAGAAGAAAGTGATTTTATCAAGCAAAAGCTACATTAGTTGATTGAGATTACTACCGAAATTCAGCCACTGCAACACTGATAGTATTAATTTCTATTAATTGAAGAACATTCCAGTCAATCTTCTCATATCTTAAAATGAGGACTGCATAGTTTTAACTGAAACGAGGAAATTTTGTTGTCTTTTTTGTCTCTTTAAGTGCTACCATGAAACCTCAAGACAAATATTCTCCCAAAATGAAAATGTTATCAAATTCAGTGGATTGAGGCTGCTCTGATTAATAAATTTCATTTTATTTCTAATTAACTATAATAAGTATGTCTTCACTATTCCTTGCTCTTTAAATGTGTTAAGTCACGAAAGACTACTTTACGGTTTTAATGCAGAGAGTTTATTCGTTTTAACGCGAGTAATTACGCTGAGGGGAAATAGATACTTTCTCAGGCCTCTTTGGAAGAATTACTTGATGAAGAAATGCAAATCTAGCGATAAACAAATTTTGCCTTGCGGTGAGTCTCTGCGATAAGCATTCCTTTCAATATTACGAAAATCTTGCATAAGATCACTTGCTTTAGGTTGTAATGCAACTCTTATAAAACTGGTATCCAAGAAGTAAAAGCATTTTCAGATTCTTAATCTAGCAAACACATGTGAAATAAATTAATATATTAAATGTAAACCAAATGTCAACTGTGTTTTTATGAAGTATTCCAAGGCATGTTAACGTTTATCTCATAAGAATTTTTTATACGCAAAAGACATCGGTGTGCATACTTAATTTATAGATGAAATAAACCAAATGTTTGAAACCCAAGGACAATCGTAGGTGAAAAAACCTGAGTAAGGTCGTAGACTGTTCAAATGTTGGATGATATCACTTATAAATTCAAAATGCTTACATGTTATTAACAATTACTAGACTCGTGGATGAATCTTGAAGAAGCCCAATCATAGTGAAAAGTTTTAATTAACTTGAAGATAAAAAATTGGGCATCATGATTTTGATTATAAACGCGGTGGTTTTACGATTTGGGACAGTGGAACTTTGCGGATGAATAACGAGCATTCGAAAATAATTTACAAAATATTCACTCCCGAGCATCAACCAAGAAATCCCATCGATTTATTTGTCTGGAAGAGAAAAACTCCGCCATCCAAATCGGAAATAAAGATTCCTCCTGATTCACAAACAACCCACGTCTCAGGCGTGCGACATTCGCCTCCAGAATTGACATTTATCACGCCGTTAGCGACCATCTCCATCGGGTTCCTCAACGATTAGATCTCGGGACCCGTCAGTCCAACGGACGTCGGACGCTTCTTTATTGCCTTCCAGTTCCGTCTGAGCGCGGCACTCCGATTCGTCAACCCAAAGTCAACGGACGTGCCGAAGTCCCACATGGACACGACGCCGCTCAACTTCTTGTCCGCGTTAGACGTCTCCCACGCAAATCTTTTCGATCGCGCTCTAAGAGTTCATTTCATCTCGAGTTTTTTGCGGCGAGCGGGCAGTCCCATCGGGCGGCGGAGGAGGACGTCGGCTGCCCGCCGAAGTTGAGGCACGCACTCGGCGCGTGTGTTTAAGGAATGGTCAGAGAGGAGCGTGACGCGAATGCGTGTCCGCGAAGGAGGGAGGAAAAAAGAGACGTCTTCCTTCCGCGGGATGAGTTGGTCGGGCCTCAGAGGTGCCCGCACGTCGTGGGTGGGTTGGGAGAGAGGAAGAGAGCTTCGATCAAATTGGTAGGGGTTAACGTCCATTTTATGATGGGCCTATCCAATTCTGGAGCTGGGTTGTAAAAATGGCATGCAAATGGCGGGAATTGGGAGGCTGATTGTGTCCGAGCTAGAGCCGCTGGAATGTTTTCGGAGGAAGAGGGTTCCAAAGAAATGAAGATATAAATATATTTGGATAGGTGAACTGTTTTACTTTTCGTGATTATATAATGATGAAGCAATGGTATAACAGGTGTAGGAATGAGATCGCCGAATCAGCATAGAAACATATTGCTTGACGTTGTGTAGAACATTTTCTAGATTATTCCATCCTCTATTCATACTTCCAAGTTCATTTCATAATTTATCTCCATATAGACTTAAATGAAACTCAGCCAATATAATCACTCACTTTATTTCAAAACTTTCCCTTGACTGAATAACTCAGGTGAGCAAGATGACTCTTGTATTCCCTAAGAACCACGTATTTCAGAATGTCTAATCACTGTTATTTATTACGCAAACCGCTTCAAATAAGAAAACGGCAGAAATCATTACCTGAAATATATAACTGAACTCCATTAAATGAGTGAGCGAGGGATATCTCATGACAAAATTAATTTGGACATAAAATCGGTCGCAAATCGTGGCAACTTTCCTCTAAAACCTCTCATCAAATGCTTGTTTTCTTGCCTCAATAATTTAATACAATAAAGTCTTTGGAATAGCATGGAGATCAATCAACAAACGCGAAAATTAATTTCTGTTAATAGCAGTACTATTTTTGAGAGCTGTGAAATATCCGTCGCGTCTCCCGCCGATTTATTGCTTCCAACATACAACAACGTGAATATGGATGTAAATGTTTGTACAGATATTTTTTTAGTTTATCGTATTTTAGCATGGTAGATGCGATAATTGATAATTTTCAGAGTAAAGTTAGGAATATTTTATATTTAAAATTATGGCTCAAGTACCTAGTAGTAGTATGTCAGCGTAAATGTTTCCATGAAACTTCCTAAAAAGATAAATCCTGTCATAAATTTAAATAGGGCAAAATCACCATACATAAAATAAAAACATTACAGTACGTACCACTAAGTCAACAGTAAGTAGAGCCATTTATTTCATTCATATTCATGCGTATGGTTTAACTCAGTTATCGATAAATTGTGTGTACGACTGTTGAGTCATTGTTTCTATATATTGATATATTAATGATTTTTTCAAAAAGCAGATCATGTTATAAGCTCTCCAGCAACATAATGTAAATAATTCAATTCACAAGACAGCAAAGTTCAACAATAAATGCCAAAATTATAAAACTTTTCTACCTAACTGAAGAGAACCTATAACAAAGAAAATTGACCGTATTCTGATCAAGAGTATTCTTTCAGACACCATTGGGTTATTTGAATTCTGTAAGTCGAATAAGAAACGAATATATGCAATATACAGTTGTCCTAATTTTAATTTGTTATCTTTCGAATCACGGTTTTGACTTTATAGAAAATTAAAAATTCAAATACCTTAGCCCTCTCAGTAAACTACAACTTAAGTTTCAAGACGTTCTTAACTTATATAAGCTCATTTTCCTAATGAAGTAATATTCTTTGCAAAAGTTCCTCTATGTCCACATATTCCACAATACTTCAACACAATCTTGGATTTCATCATGCGGTTTCTGATGTAAAAGCTTCCTTTTCATTACATAACGTACAGATGTAGGAGCATTGTCTTGAAAATTTATTCACTTAAGCATGATGTTGTATCATGAAAATTATCGCTGTGTGCTTTCACGAATGTAAATGCATATATTCCGCCTAATTGAAATTATTTAAATTCAGCGAAACCATAAAAAGTCATTTAATTTCCATACAAGGTTTTATTAGTAGAAAGTATGAGGATTTGTTTTATGAGATCATTCCCACCGCACTCCGTTTACATTAATTAGCACCTGAAATTAAAAGACATAATTTTCTATGATGCCTGCGAACCGATAGAGAAGGATTTGAAGTTTCAGGACAAAGTTAGCCGGTTTCAATAAATTACTATGTATACTTTATCCTACGCATTCCAATGAATGAATACATTAACATTAATTTAAGTTCATGTTGTCCTTGCATTGAATTTTTAGAGAAAGATATACTTATATCTCGGCAATATTCTATTTTAGAATAATATTCTGCAATGGCATCTACCCTGAGTTCTTTAACTAATATCTGTTCGTTATATGATACTGTTTGCATTTGGATTACTAGGGAATTCGTTGAGTATACGAGGCTTTTGACAACTACTGCACTTCATCAGAATGTTAATGCGTTGTGGTAGTTTATTAATGGTGCAGATCTTAGAATCTATTTTAATGTATAATTTGATTTGATGCTTATGAATTGGTTTTGTCTTTCAAAAAATGTTCTTAGTTACCATCACAATTAAGTTTGGTAAGCTTTATACCGTAAAACATTCAATCACATTAACTTGAGAACGATACAGCACAGTTTTCAGTATGTGTACGTTGTTACTTGTAGAAAACGACAAATTTGGAACGAGCAAAATAAATCCGGTCCCAAGTTAAATTTTTACAAATTGAATTTCTGTTCGTTAAATTGATCGTAAAGAGCGAATGATATCTGATGAAATATTGCATGGAAGAATCTCACATTGCAAAAATTTAACGCCAATTTAATTTAATTTAAATGTTTAACGCCAGCATGACGACCGATTACCTGATTATCTTACAGCCATTTATTTATTCTAACATTCTTTTCATTACTATCAGGGTATTGTGATTACTGTTAACAAACTAAGATGTCGATATTTTCCCAAGAATACTTTTTACGGCAGCAAAATGCTTCTTCATTTTCCACTTCCACGTACTGTTTGTGTGTAGCGGTCTCGAGAAAGGCTTCAACACGTGTAAATACGGCCAGGGAATCACTTTCCTCCATATTTTCCATCCGGTCACTCGCAACCTGTTTACTTTCCTTGCCTCGCGCGCATTATTCTTTATATCACCTCCTCATGCCAGGTGACCGTTGCTTATTTGTCCCTCAGGAATATGGCGCCTCCACCGACCTGCGCTACGCCCACGCTTCTGGAAATGAGCCTCAAATGAGCTCCTTTACGCCCACTACCTCTTCTGCATACGCCATTGTCCCTCCTCGTGGTTGCCCTTTGTTGATTTCCAGCGTCGTCGAAGAAGAGTTAATCTGCATCCGCAGCAGGATTCGAAGGGACTCAGCTTCCGCTTACTTCTCCTATTTCACACGTCTTTTGTTTGCATCTCGGGTCTCCATAGGAAAACATGTGTCGCCCACGCTCTGATAAATAATACACCCGCGCCTGTTTTCCCTACGACTCTCATGATTGCGCTTCTCATATTAGCCCAAGGGAAGCGGTACAAATGTGTTTTCCTTATCCTCTCCTCCTAATCCGGAGGAAATTGTTTCCAATGAGCAAACCGCCGCCATTTTCCTTCGTGGTATGTGTCAGTCCTCTGCTTCTTAATGCATTTACATCTGTGTAACTGTGCGATTTTAATAGGCCATCTGAAATGAGACTTAGGCGGATGGCAAGGAAGTCGCTGTGCTTTCTTGCACTGGCGTAAGACAAGGACTCGCCCTCGACGTCGCATTGGTTACCTCATTAACTGTAGAGTTGATTCAGACGCTCAAAGATTGCCAATTCGTTTTAGTCTATACTCTGGGAACATTCTTCGTACAAAGAATACATCAAAATATTCGGTAAAGAATCTATCTTATTTTATAATAATGCAATTCAAACGCGGCGATTCATTTTGAAGGAAAGATTAAATTCCCAAATTCCATCGAATATCATCAAACTTCTTTTCTCCAAAATTTTCTGCAATTTCGGAAACTGATCGAAACCATTGTTGTTTTTCGCAGAGAATAAGCAAAATTCAAGAATTAATAATTCCATATTCTTTTATTATTGCTTGGTCGTTTCGTTGCTTCTAAACCCAGAAGACCCAAACGAGAATCTGTATGATTACTTAGGTTATTGTTAAAATAACCTAACTACAACTAACTTATTAGCAAGGTATCTTTGTCCGCAATTATTTCTTTTAAGGTTTAGCAAACGAACAAAATACCATATCCAAATTTGATAACAATTAATTACCATAGAGATCCTTTGTAACGCCAACGGTAATTTTTATTGCACAACCTGAGGCTTACCTTATCAAAATTGGTGTTTAGGCATGCTTCCTTGCTCGTAAACTCTCGAGAACCGTCATTACCACATCCGACAATTGAAGGGTGTTCTGTTATCTCTCATAATGGCTTCTCACACGGACAAACTTGTTCTTCTGACTCAGCTTTTATGTGGAAGCAATTTTTGGAAGTAGCTTTCAGCAATGAATTCATTTCGAATAACTTTAAAAAGCCCAATGCAGAATAGCACTTTCTTTCTGAAAACCTATCATTTCCTTTCGTCGCTTCAAAAGGAAGAAGGTTATTGAGATATTTGTCTCTGAAGATATATATATATATATATATTTGTCTCTGAAGTAAATGGAGCGATAAAAATTATTGCTAATTCTTGAAAGTGTTAAATATTGTAACTATAATCTTTGGATGATAGGTCATAGAGCTATTCCGACTGACCAATTGGAATTTTAAAAAAATGTGCTATCGAATGTTATTATTGTTACCGCTTTAGTAGTAAGTGTTTGTAGAGTATGTAAACTAACTTCAAAAGTAGAATTGGATCGCACATGGCACAAAGAAAAAATCGAAAAACTTTTTCAGATATGTACGGTTAGTTTGGAAGAAACTATTCTCAGATATATTATTATTCATGAATATATTAATGATATGTAAATATCATTATTCTGGTTACTTCATATCTCTTTCTCGAAAATGTAATTTTTAGGACTGGTAGAAGTGACATTCATTCTAAGCCTGACTTGTCGGCTTTAGATTTGAAGTAGTTAGTAATGAAAACAGGGCCCATAAAGAACCGCTACATCGCTTGACCGGACCAACGTTAATAAACTTGTACTTCTTGCGTCAAAAACGATATGAAAACAAAGGAATGATTTTCCAATAATCACCTGCGCCGAGTAGCGTTAATTATCTCACCACTTTATCAATTCTTGGTCTCAAAATCTCCCCAGGGGTCTATTTATGAGCTTGTTATGTCGTTTTCTCTACTATACCACCCTGTCTGATATAGTTTATAGTTGGACATGCACCTTATCTTCAGTTAGCCGTACACAAATGAAAGGAACAAAATACAAAAAATGTAATGCAAGTTATGGAAATCAAACTCCTAGATAAGGATTGCTTAAATTTTTGAAAGTTTGTTCTCAGATAAAATTGGATTAGTTTTTGTAGCTAACAAAACAAATTTCCAGTTTATTTTCTAAATCATCTTTTATGAGATTCTAGTACTCCTGGGTATAAGTTTGATGAATGAGTAGAGCCGAGTAACGCCATTTTGTAAAAAGGTAGACAAGATCATCCTAGATCCACTAATAAGTTCAAACCGCTGTAAGGAATCTTCAATACAGCCTACTTAAACGGTTTTCATAAGAAATACGCTTTTCAATTTTTTCTCTATTCATGAATAAAATAACGTATGTAAGGATAATGACATGAAAATACTGCAGTAAAGATAGGAGTATTTTAAGCATGTTTTGCTAAATATTTACTTAAAAGATGAAGACATGAGATAGTTATTTACCTTCATGTCTTCTCAAAAGAAATACTGCCCTATCAAAGCATTGGGTTTATGTTTTATGAGAGTAAAATAGCGATTACGTTCAATGTTGTAGAGAATAATATATACTTTTTCCAGTTCATCTCACATTCATTCTACTCGGCGATGAATGTTGATTTCATAAACCAAAGGATATCGAGATGATATGTGATCATAATAACATAACCATCCCCAGCTTCATCTGCTGCGAATCCTTCAGCTAGAGACACGTTACGTAACCCCCAGACCGAGCGACCTCCGCGGGCAAAAACGAACAAATAAATTAATTCCAGAACTAAAAAAAGAGAGGCAAATGAAGAAAACGAGGGGAAAAAAGCGAAAAGGAGGCGGAGTCTCGGAGGACGGAGAGGTAGGGAGTGAAAGAACGTGGTTGGGAGGGAGGTTCGAATCGGGGACGAGTGAATGTAACGCAAGCCGCATATATCACTCGGAAGCAGAGAGAGCGACAACATACGAGTCGAGCAATACCGTCGGGGGCATCGGCGAAGTTGAACCAAAACCTTTTTTCACCCGTTCCACCCCCATCACTCTTCTTCCCCCCCTCACACCGATTCCAATACCTTTATTCCTCCTCCACCGCGACAGACACGCGGAACCATTACGGTCACGGAAGAACCGAAAAATACAACCCATACATTCCGCGTGCTTGCGTATCAAAGGCAAACGTACTCCAGCACTTGGCACTTTTTTCCCCCCCGAGCGCATCTCCGACCCCACAACATAACGCAACCAAAACACGCACTCTCGTCCCGATATTAAAATACACTCATCCGCACTCGTGCGCGACCCCGAAAAATGCGTCCGAATTCCAGGCGCGTGATGCGAAAATTAACCCTCTCCGAAAAAAGTAAACGATTCCATCTCTGCCGCTTGTGACTCCATATCGTGACAAAGCGTGCACGGATGGGGAATCGCGTCCCTAAAGTGCGTCAAATTGAAAAGCAATCGCGGCGCAAATCCGAAGCGAATAAATCAAGTGAGTCCGCGACATGAATCACGGCGATGGAGTGCGCGGCGGAGAGAGAGGTTTTGGGTGGGCGGAAGTGTTTTTCGGAGAAAGGGTTGGGGTTTGACGTGAATGAACCCGCCGAGGGATGAAAAAAGGGCGGAGGTGAGAGATATTGCTAGGAGGTAATTGGTGGCCTAGAAGGATGGGAGGGTTTTCGGACGAAAAATGGTGTCACGGTTTTGCGTGTAAAATAGTGGAGAGAGAAAGAGAGGTTAGAGGTGAGGGAGAAAGAAGCGATGCGGGAAATTTCCTCCCATACAGACTAATTACCAGGTGGAGAGCGATATAAAATGGGAATTTCCGGGCGATTGGAATTATTGCCGTGGAGAGAGGAGCGATTTTATCCGGCTATATGCGGCGCAGAGATGGGATTTTTGGGTAAAAAATATGATTGATCGCGGACACCAAAGATATTAGGCTTCCAATTTACAAGCCCAGCTTCAAAGAAGTTTTGATTACTTCACCCCTTCTGCTATCGCTCTAATACTCAATATTCTAGCCTCTATTTGCGTATTTATTCTTCATCCGTTTTTCTATTGCATTATGAGCAACCATTTCGCCAATCGGCATTCACTGCCCGAAAAATTAAATCGTGATTTCTCGATGCGATTTCTCTCTCTGATAAAGTGTTTTCAATTATGTTTAATGATTAACTTCAATTAAGATCGTCTCTCCATGATAAGAGGATTTAAACGACGAAAGTACTTCCGAAGGAAACTTACATTCATTCGCTTTTTACCGATAAGAATCCTGCAAACACCGTTATCGTACAGGATGTCACAAATCTATGTTCTTTTTCATGACATTACTGTCCATTAAAAATAAGAAACAGTAGCTCGAGACGTTACTGGTGAGTTAAAAAAATTTTCTTTGGGAACAATTGAAATTTACCTGGGAAATAGATTAATAGCACACCATGATATTATTTTGGAATGCAGCACACTCCTAATCATTTTCTCCATGCTCATTAGCTGCTGTAAATACATCTCTCAGAGGTTCGGAGAAAGCGACTTGACAAATTAGCTGACGAACGAATCGTCGTTAAAAAGCTGGAATTGATTTAGAGTTTGAATTTGTTACCCTAGTTTTTGGGCAGGTTGACCAACCTATGGTGAAGAGCATATTTTTCCGTCGCTCGCTGTTCCTCTTGTGGAAAGTAATGGGGATGCTGTCTCCACGGCTCTGCAACGGCGGATGATTTTTAATCGGTGGCGGCGTCCGTGAAGCGCCGAGAATCATGTCACAGAAAGGATACCAAGAGAAAACGGAGAACCTCGACCCTTTCTATCCCAGGAGGAGAGAATTACGGCTGCAGAAACTGTGTGTCATTCACTCCAAGTAAATCTCTCATCGTCTCTTATGTAGTTCTAGTGAATACTCGATACATGTTCCGTACTCCCTATAATAACACGATTTTGTTAATTCTATAATTTGTTACGAAATTTTCTGGATATTTAAAATTTTGGTTATCAATAATTATGATCTTTTCGCTTAGCCAAGTGATATATATTCCTATTCTCTCCTCATTCATGAAGACTGTTCTGTAGGAAGAAAGTAGACGGGGGAGGTTCTTATACCGACGTAATCACGTGAATTACTATGAAATAATATGGCCGTAATTTGCATACTAACGGATCACTTTGTTTATAAAGTCATTTGATGTTTTCGTGCCTCTATGGAACTCATTTCTTTGTATCTTTTAACAAATTAAGGACAAATTCATAAAAATTGGGATCTGAATTGGGAATACCTGGTTCTCAGAAACGTTATCTTGTATAATATTCATCATGAGAGCAAATCAGAAATATTTAATGTTATGTTTACGGATAATGTTCTTTATTACTTGAAGGAGCTTAAGGATTGAGAAACGAAAGGACCGGCAAGATCAATAGGCATGAAACTTACCTTTCGAAATGTTTCGTTGTATTCTATAAATGGGGAAAGATTTTTCCATTATGATTCTGGATAGGGAATACTAATTCCTTTTATCTGTTTTGCACAGAAAAATGAATCACTAGGTGCGGTGATTAAGAAATACAGGAATACTCGCGGAAGTATAACAAGGATGACACGTCCGCATGAGTACCGATAAAACATATACGTTTAGTTTAAACCTGCGGAAGCTAATACAACATCGTGCAACATGCTTAAGGCAAGACATCAACAATTCGATCAGCGACGCTATCTCCCCCTCACGAAGAGAGCCAAATTTGGAAAACCGACGACCGTCGATTCGAATCGATAAGCGGAGAGTACGTGGACTGAAGGGAAAAAATGCAACCTCAATTTATGTATATTTCATCTTTCGCGACTAGATTATTATTTCCTCATATCTCGGCCAAGCTTAAAATAGAGAAGTCTCGTTTCTGCTTTGCCGCAGCAGGAATTTCTTATCGGTGTTGAGCAAGAGATTTCGCCGAGTAAAAGGGACGATAAGTCGCACGGAGCGGCATTACACGCTTCCTTTACCTCACCCACATCCACTCGTTCACACTCGCAAATGAAAAAAAGTCGTCCGATGCGTTTTGGGGCCTCGTATCAAAAAACTCCTGTCCTTTCCAATAGTTCTACGGCATTTTTCTCTCTCTCCTCACCATATCCCCATCTCCCGGCAGTTTTTAATTGTGGTTTTTCGACGGCAGCTGTGCTCAACAGATGTCACGGCTTCTTCCGTTCTTGCGAGAAAAAGTGTCGTCTCCTTCCGTTCCTGGAATCCGTTGTTGTGTTCCCTTTCTCTTCACTACGGAACCGCACACACATACAAGGGAGCAAGGTCGCATAATGTCCTCTGGTTATCGTTGCACGGAATGGAAGTTGAAATGAGACAGAGACGGAAATGGTGGGTGGGAAAACAAAAGGGCGATCCCGTTTCTTCAGATGTGTCTTCCCTGGGCTGTTTCCCTCGCCGAGGAGGAAACGTTTCCAAAAACCGCTCAGTTTACTCTCGAGAAATCCTTGATGTAATAAAAGACTCGGCCATGCGGGAATAATGAGGAGATGATCGCATCTTCGAAATGGACCGTTTGATTTACTTCGCTGTTGTATTAAATCCGTTTTATGACGAGAAGAAGAAGTGCTTTATACCGACAGAATCGCATTTTTCTCATTTCCTGGTATTCGTAGGGAGAGAATTATCTAGTCCCTTAGATGTTTATCATTATGAAAAGTAATTAAAGACTTTAATTCCCAAAAATTACGAGATATCCAACTTGGTTTTGTGAGAGCGAGATCTTTATATCCTTTGTATTTTCCAAACTTGACCTAAAAATGAAAAGTAATAAAATCTATAATTTAAAATCTCTTATCCTTCATATCTTAAATACACCTGCAATCTTAATTTGGAATTCTCCTTGTTAGTTGACGAATGGGGTGCGAAGCGCATAACAGGATCGACTTCTTGCTCGCAAAGTTTTTTCTTTACAATCTGAGATTGATGGTGAGTAGAACGTAACACCATGAAATATAAGGGCAGATGTTATAAAGCATACATCATTCGGAGCATAATAAAATAAAATGATATGATCGCCCGAGTTATAATTATTCTATTCTCAAGGTGTTCATCGAGCTTTTAATAAATAACGGAAATTTTATAGAGCTGTAAAATTATTATGATAAACTTCGGGAACGCATTTTAAATTTTAGGTGGTACGCATAATGATTCAGTTGATTTAGATAAAACTGAAGCCACGACCTATTGTTTCAACTCTGACGGAGTGATTTAAGTGCATGAAACTCAGCGAGATATAATTCAGTAAGAACTCTTTCGTTGTTCAGAATAATAAGGTTTCCGAAAATGTTAGCTTGCCTTCATATTCCCGAGAAGAACAATGAAGAAAGACACAGCAAACGATTTCAAACCGTAAATTACGGCACCTCGAGGTGTAAGCTCTTCTTTCATAACATTCCTCAGTTTCTCATGGGCAATGCGCGAGGGGTTCCCAACGAGCGAACACACAGACACGGAAACTTTTAATCATTCGAAATTGTGTCCCGCCACCTAAAAACAAACCTCTTCTCTCCTCGAAATCCCGATTAATAACGGGTGAGGAAGGACGGTGGCGAGGGTGGGATATCAAAACAAGCAAAATTGCCCATAAAAGCTGAAAAGAAAATCCTTATCATCCGCGAGGGATCTAATCCAAAATACCCCATTGTGAGAATTAGCCTTGCGCCTCCAGCAAAAAAAACAAATATATAGATAAAGCTGACCGTAATTTGGAGGTTTCGTCAAATGAGCGCCTCTCGTAAAAACCTACAAGGGGAAATGAGATGATTAACTCGCATTTCGGACTGATAAAATTAAATTCGAAGGTACACGTTTCGAGAGGAAGTGGGTGGACCTCGCACAGTAACGCTGTCGACGGTGGTGTTGTTACGCATGAATCCCCTTGCCTCATCACCATTCACGAATGTGTTTTAAAAAAGTTTTACATTCGTTTAATACCTTTATAATCGTTATTTCCACCTCAATGATTTTATGATTTTCCTCATTTTCGGTCCTCGGAAGTAATAAAACAGAAAACATGCGCAGAACAGATCCATCGATAGCGTTTCATGATACACGCCAAATGTGAATATTTTGCTTCTTTTCCATATATGCCATAATACCTTACTAGCACTCGCTTTCATGAATTTATTTTAAGATCTTTTTGAAACTGTTACGTAAATATTCTTAAATTTCTGCATTTCAACCCTCATTAGCCCTGCCTTGCCAGATAGTATAGGTAAAATAAATTAACGGACTTTTCATTTGAGATACTGAGCAAGAAGAAGAATAAAAATATGAATATACATAGCTTCGTAAATAATGGACATTTGTCTATTTCACATAGTTAACTAAATGATTAGAAGAAACAGTAGTTTATACGCTGCAATGTCATCCTCTTGGATTTTTCACTTAAATCTCCTCTGATATGAAGAAAAAGTGGTACAACTTTCCTAATCATTTGTTCGTCTGGCATTTTTCGGATAACTTATAAATTTCAATTAAACTATCATATAATTAATATGCGATACATTTCTTGATATGAGTTATATAATAATTATCAAGTATTTGGAACCTTCAGGAGACAAGCCCTAATTTAACGGCAATTTGTGCGCCATCCTTAATGGATTCAGCACCACCTCGAAATATATTTTCGCGACAACCCGCGACCTAAAGTATATTACCACCTTTATATGCGACTCCCCGCTCGGAATTCGTCCGCGAAACATCTCCGCTCATCTCATCTCTGTATGTCCGTATGCTTTTAGATGAGGACCGTCGACAAGGAGGTATCCCGCTTGCTCCCTGCCTCATTCATTCACGCAGCAGGAAGCGCACCTCAATCCCCTGCATCACCCTCCGCATCACTCCGGTCGTTAGGCTACAACGGTTATAATTTTTTCCTCCTCGTTGGCGCTGCTTCTGATCTAAATCTAAATGGCGCAGTCCCTCACATCCGGGTGTCTTTCCACCCTCTCTTAGCCACTATCTCTTTCCCTTTTTACACCCAACATGTTCCCACGTATTTTTTCCTGTCCACCGTATCATTTAAATTATTTCCATTGTGCCCTCCGAGGTTGATCATTTCGCAAATAGCTCGTGTTGCTCGAGACGGGTGAGGAACACGCCTTGCGCTAAAAAAGGGCTTAAACATATACGTGTGCTTTTAAATCTCTCGACGACATCGAGGAACTCGTGTTTCTTTATGCGCGCGTTTCCCGCGATGACCAATGCTGCGCGGTGATTGATGGAAGGATTTTGTTGGACGCCATTTTAATGTCTAAGCTTATGACGGCCTGTCTTTGTCATTAGCTAAGTTAACGACGCTACAAATGCGGGTCTTTTAAATAAAAGAGGGCCTATTATTAGAAACGCGTAGTTTGAGGATACGCATTAACTTTCGAAAGAGTTACACTAACAACGATTTTAGGTCTTTTGTCCAACTAATCATTTGCAATAAAAACGTCTTGCTCAGAACTGGATTCTGTTTCCAGCTTTTATCTCAACATAATAGAATTTGGGATGTGAAAAAATCATAGATTGCAAACAAGCAAGATTTTGAAAGTATTACCACCTTCAAAGAACCGGGAGTATTTGGTCGTGTGAGTGACACAATGGTATCCATTGATCGGAAAAAGTTCCCTGAACGGAAGTTATGTGTTTTGGCAGACGTTTGGAGCCGCGTTGAGAAAGGCAATGGAAAAAGGAGCGACGCGGACTTAAACATTTTTTTAAGATAAGGGGTGTACGAACTTTGGAAGAGAGAGGGGTTAAGAAGGGCGGTTCATGAAGAGGTTTGTGGAAGAGTAAACATATTATTCTTCCGCTGAAGGAGGTTGCGAGACTTGTGTCCGTATCGATGTGTGACAGTGATTCGTTACGACAAATCTACAAAGGATATGCCGCTATCTTTTTGTATCTCAGCGGTGCGAGAGATAACAAATTATACCGATCTGTGTCAGTGGTTTCCTTAGGAAAGTCGAAAGACATGGGTGATGGGGAGGGGATGGGTGTACAAAGATTAGAACACGATCCAACATTCATATGTACGTTAGTCCTGAGCACGTATACATACGTATTTGTTCTATTCTTGGCATTCCAAATAATGGGATTGATAGAACTAGAATAAAAAATATTAAAAAAATCGATTCGAGTGATAATTCCATTTGCAACAGGAAAGACTTCCTTATAAGTTCAGTATCTAAGTTTGTTTTCCAAATGGGTCAATATAGTTTTCAGAAAACAAATTTTATGCATAATGAGTGAGTCATTCAATTAGAGAAGTAAAAAGTGAGCCAGCGATGATGACTTCTGATTGCATACAACGTATATTTTCCGTCACATTTTTTTTTGCGTTCACTCAAGTTTTGTGTAAGGTACTCCAAGCAATTCTTTCATATTAATCACATTTTGAGTTAGATCAATGATCATTGATTAAGAATACAAGGATTTTGTTTTAAAACTAATCTTATCAGTCGATATCTGATATGTGATCGAGTAATTCACATTTAGTTCGAAAATGACCCGATTGAAGACCAGGAGGATCGTCATCGTTTTTACGTCGTTTGATTAGTGATATAAAGATAGAAAATAAATATAATACTAGTTATTGTTTACTTAAAGCAGAAATTTTCAAATTGCATCATTCCGACATTTTCTTATTTCGCCATTTACTGATCTCTACGGTTCAAACTATGAAATATATGACCAAGGGTGATGCAACAGTGGTAATTGATATCTCGAGTACATAATTGGGGCTTAGATTTAGATTTAGATAAGTACGCCGCAAGCCACCAGTGGCAGGATGAAGAGGGGGCTTGTGTTCAAACAATCCGTTGATATCTCATAAACAGAAAATACTACGAAAATCTTTCAATCCAACTGAAACACTTAAGTTTATAATATTTCAGAATGAAATTTAAATTTTTCATCCGCGAGCTAGGCTCTAAGGAAAAGGTTACGACAGCTTACCTAAAGGTCAAATAATGAATCGCAGAAAGAGAGGAAATTAAATGTCATTCCATGCGAGAGAAGACTTTCGTGCATTGAAAAATAAAATTAAAGAAAAATAAATGTCATAGTAATGTTAGTCATTTCCTTTTGCTCCTCTGTAACATTAATTAACGTGAAGGATCACTCTTACCAGCCAGTTTTACATGATTACATGAACAATTGGAAGAATTACATACATAGAAAACTCACCACCGTGTAGGATCTGAATCTGTGAATTTTTCTTATCGATGTAAATTATACGATCCAGATCCATTTTCAGAAAAAAATGCCTCACGATAATGGTGAAGCATCCGACATTTTTAGTCTAGTGTGGGCCATGCAATAACGCTCGAGTTAGGCCCAAAGGGGAGAAGTGGTTGGGATCAAGCGAGACGGCAAACGTTAGAGAGCTAATGGCCGCCGAAGGTTGCAAAGATGAGGTGGAGAGGATGAGCTCTGTAGGGATCGCGCGAGAGGATCATCCGACAGGGAACCATGACCTCCTCCCCTCTTGCCATTGGTCCACCACCGTTCCCATCCCCTGCCTAATTGGCCCCCCGCGTAGCTTTTCTCACCCATGAACCTTTCTCATTGGCGAAGGAGAAAAGAAGGAAAGATATTCGTAGCTACGCCGGTAATTTCCGCATCCGAACTATGTCCAGGAATGGATTCAACTCGTAGAAATCACGGCTATTTCCCGGAAATCCCTTTTTACCATTCCCATATCTACAGAGGCCATGTTTGGTCCGTTTCCAAAAATGCCCCGTTTCTCAGCTGCCCATTTAAGATTCAACTACGATCTCCAACAACTTATTCCGCTTTAACATTGCTGTACGAGGGAGACATACAGTTTGAACAAAGCCCTCGGTACTACTGCATAGGAAAGGGAATACTTTCAAGTTAAAAGTAGAAACTTTACTAAAATTACTTTATAGCCAAAATACAACTCTATAAGTGAAATATCGATTGCTTAGATTAGCTTATATAAATGTGCATTTGGCTACTAAAATTAGTGCTCGAAAAATCAATTCAATTTCAATTCAAAGCAAATTTTAAGGGGATCCTAAATACGATGTATATTATGTGGTTCTCAAAATGATACTCAAAACTCATTAGAAGTCTTTATCGAATGTCTATTATTCTGTTGCAACTTCATTTGGAATGTTGTTTCAAGCAAGTAACAAAATCGAACTTCAAAGAGACTAATCGATCTGCCTTTCAACTCATCTATCGGCGGAATTTTTTTTAATTATTGCGGTATAGATAAAGTATTTTGAGCATGGCAAATAGCGTGTTCATACTCCTAGAAAGACAAAGAGAATTAAAACTATTTGCTGCAAATTTACCACCCCAAAAGAGAAAATAGTCATCCAGCCACCGCTCCAATTTTCTCGATTCGTTCTATTTAAAGATTCACTTGCAAGTCTTGCACTTAGAGATCTGCAAATCATCCGTCGGTGGAAGACGGAGATACACAGTAGAACCTTTGAAAGGATGTAGAATTATAATAAATTGTAAAACTAAAGGAGCGGCGAATTTGCGGGATTAAGTGAGCGTACTGCGTATATATTCTCCCCCAACAGCTCGATGGGTGTCCAGTTAAAAGCGTTTGATGGGTTATGGAGAAGCAGTATTGCGGGCTTAAACCGGCGAAGCTTCCTGGTTAAGCGGCCGCTATGGCGGTTAAGTACGTCGCCGTGTACTCCCTCTCGGACATAAAACCCGGAGCGCGGGTCACAAAAAACAAGAATCTATTCTCTGGCTGAGCGAAAAAATCTAGACGCGAGCGTTGAAATGTGTGTGTGTTTCGAAGGATGAAAAAAGAACCGAGTGCTTATTAGCGGAGAAGGTGCGGCGCATAAATTGAGGGAAAAATAAAATTAGCGCACGGGGCAGATGAGACCGTTAAATCTCACTCATTTCGTTTATTTTTGTTTCTAAATCGTCGAGACAGAAATCCTGTGGGAACGGGTTTTTTAGATCGTGTAGTTTTTCCATCTTCGTGCACTAACTAGAGCAGGAATTAAAAACCAGTTTAGAGCTCTCATTTGCAGAAAAGGTTAGAAATAAAGATCGCGATCCGTCTTTACCCGATTGTCTTGAAGGGCGTAATTTATGCTTCCATAATACTGATGTGAATCTTACTTCGTTTATATTCAAAGAACTAGTTTTGGGTTTGACCATGTAAATTAAGTCGGAGCAAATGAGTTATCGGAGTTATCAAAGAACTTCATTAACTATTAAGTTAAATAAATGAATTTAAAAAATCTTATACCTACAATAACTTTAACTTTTTAAATAATCCTACTATGGGACAAATTTGCAATCCAAGGAAAGCTACGAATCTGTAGTCAGAGTTAAGAGGTTTTCTTCTTGATAACATAGTTCCATGATTGATAACTTGCTGCTAATGTCCGGTATAAATCATACATTAAGAGGTTAAAACTGAATCTTTGAATTTCTCTCAATGTTCTCGAACATTGCTGTTTGGGTGCATCAATACCCAGACACAGTTTTTCAGTAGCCTTACCCAAATACATAAATGTGGGCAATGCATTTGGCCCCTCCAGTAAAAAGTAATTTTTGTCTTCCTTGTAGTAGGATTATTTTATTTGCAATCTTCGATGGAAAGGTATTAACTTCATATAAATTGATAAGCTAGCTCGAGTTTCCATTCAAGAGCTTGCAAGATTTATTCCTTCCATGTTATCGTGTGAGGAGGGTCCGGTAAAATATGAACACACCATGAAGTTTGGAGGACCCTACTTTCCGGGTGAATGATGAAAATGAAGGAAATATCGTAAAAATAAAAGCGGAGAGAAAAGAAAAAGGACTGGAAGAGTGCATAAAGAAGTACCAGCCGATACGAGACTCCTCGCATCATATATTTACGACCTTCGTAGTCTTTGTTGATAGTCCTTACCTAAAGGTCCTTGGTCATACCCCTTTCTCTCTCGTGTATGCGCCTTCGCTACCGGCTTTTTTACATCCTCCTCTCTCCATTGCTTACCGCCAATTCCTTTTTGCTACCAACTGTTTTTCTTCCTAATAACTTCTCCCGCCAACCCCCGTGGCAAATGTCCTTTTTCCATCCGATATTAACCCCCACCAGAGTCATCCTTTTCATCCCCTCTTCTGATCACACAAGCTGCGTCCTCATCCACGCACACCTTTTTTCAATGCATCCGGGGTTGCATTGTACGGATGGCCCAGGAGGGGTGCTGATGGGGAGGAGACTAGGTAAGGGGAGGGGGATGAAAGGAAGGTGGGCGGGATGTTACAGGGACGGAGGGATTGGACGTTTCGTATACTGGCCGCCATCAAAGAAGGAACCCTGTGGGGGGCATTGAGGGAGGTCGAAGATTCGTGCTTTCGGTAAATAAGGGATTCGCATCATTCTCCATTATGAAGTTTATGGCGATCTTTTTTTTTCGTTTCCGGAAATAATCTACTCTTCGTAGGGTGAGAGTATTGTCCAAGAGGAAGTACGAAGGATGTTACTAAATGGATGCTGAATCGAAAATGGACCATGGCAGATGTGAACCGTTAAATTTTTTTGCGGGATATATTGGGACTAAGTGCGGCATGCTAGGTGATCTGTCTTTTCATAGGAAGAGGGTTATTCAATGAGGAAGTCTCGTTTTTAGTTATTAGCCGTGAAAATCTAATATTTAAGGATGGAAATTGAATGATATAAATTTTTTTACCAAAAAATGAAAACTCAATCTGAATTTAGAGAATCCTATTAATTAAATTAAATTCTATTCAGTTAAATTATAATTTTTTCGTTGGTATCTTTTGATTTAACTCACAATGAAATATAATCATAGTGGAAAAGTATTGAAATCCATGCTTAATTATCAGGAAAAAATACTATATACACCTCTCAGAAAAAATCATATCATCGGCTAAGTAAACCTTAATTATTGGCAATTATTTATTTTAAGGAGAGATGTATAGAGTTTTAATAAAGAACAATTAACTACTTGAGTACTTTTACTCAGTTCGAAAGACCTACGGGTTTAATAAGATCTATGAATGAGCAAGATTATTCCTTGAAAAGGTTTATTTTCAATTTATCCATAGCATACGATAGAAAATGAGACTACAGCTGGAATTCCGAAAGGAAACAAATATAAGTACAGAGAAATCGGTAAATGAGTCTATAACTAGAAACAATAGAGGTGATATAATGAAAACAATTGTTCTGGGTTTTTCAATTTGCATTTCGCAGGATGTTTCGCGCGGTTTCTTTGTGGCGAGATGACAAAAACGAGCCGTAATAATTACTGGAAATTATCGTTTGATACAGTCATTCTTTAACCAAAGGGAGTATAATTGGAGAAACTTCGGGGTGTTTTATGTTTCCACGTCCTAATTCACAGCTTGCGAATTACACATGTAAATTTTAAAATGCGTTTGTATGGAGTGTAAAAGGAAAGCAAAACTTCTTCAACAGCCTTACAGAGAAACCAGTCTTAGTCAAAGGGCTCGTAATTTGCATCTCCGGACCGTAAATCTTACCAGAAGCTAATCCCGGTTATTGTTTGAATAAAGGAGGAAGGATATTCAAAGTGGCGGTTCGACTTGCATCGTGGAAAATGAGCAACACATAACAGTTCATGGGCTAAGCATGGTGCTAAGAGGGGAACAACAGATTGGGCGGCGGCGGGGGTGGAGAGAAGGGGGGTACATGGAGATGATTTCGGGTAGGGACATAAGCCGCGTACAGCAGAGGGCCTATGAAGGCCTGGTTAACTGCATGGAACTGGACTGGCAAAAGAGCGGCACAGCTGCTCCTCTCTGTCTCCCCTTGCGACACCTTCCAGACACTTCCCTCCAATACTGCATTCAAAGCCATTCCAAAAAATCCTCCCCTCCAGCGCACAGACCCTAAAAGCGAAACCCCCTCTCTCTCATCCGATTGCCCATAGATCGCCCTTTTAATTCCATCGTTTAGTCCACTTTTGTCAACACAAAGAAACCTCACGAATCAAAAGGTATAATCTTCATCTGCTAATTTTTTTCTCAGTCCAGGTTCTCGCATTAGACGTACAACCTTTTTAAAAAAGAGCCACGGTTGTTATATACGTACATAGTTTTAATTTATGCCCGACGAGGACAAACAAGCTGAGATTATCTCGCTCTCGTGTTGTGTGCGAGATGCAAATGAAGTGCTTGCTGTCGGAGGGATTTGAACCTTCGCCATCTCTCTGCAATGTCCAAAAACGTTAATCGGCTATCATCGATGGTTTTCTGTGTCAACGTGTGCATGGAGAATGACACGTTTGTCATTTGAATCGGAATTTTTTTCTCTTTTAAGACGGCTTTTCCTCCTGTAAGGCTCAAACATGTCCCTAACACAAAGCTTTCCCGCTAATGCCATCCTTGTTATCTGAAGAGAAAATAATCAATACTCTTAGCGGATTCAGAAAATTTTATGCTCAGAAACGGTTGAAAAATACGTGCAGTGCCTTGCTATATAGCCTCTTCAGTTGCAGAAAAAAATCCCACACCATCCTCTAAGCTCTTCATATGCTGCTTTCTTTTTAACTCCAAGAGTAATTAGAGTACCTTTTCCGGTGAAAATATCTTTGAATGTACCTATTTTCTTCCGCTAGTTTCACGAGCGAATCACATTCGAGACAATCCATGAGAGAACTGATGTAAGTGATGCACCAAATCGCATAATAATATGTTATAACTTTCGTCCTATAAGGCAAGAATTACGTAAATTTTAACATATTGTAATGAGTTTATATATATAAGATATAAGATTGTCTGAAGCGACTCTCCGTTTCATCATTCCATAGTGATCCATCTCCTCCGATATTGCAAATGCAATCGCGCAGCAAACCAGAACTTACCAAAGAACACGTAACAATCGGTGTAAACACATCGGTGTAAACCCGCTCTGCTGCTTTACATTTGTTTCCGATCTGGCTGACTTTTGGAAGGGAGTCGTTCAATGGGTTTAGGAGCAAGAAACTGGACCGACTAAACCGTAAGGGCAATAAAAGAGCATGGGCGAGAAAGGGATAATGGACAGTGGGTGAGAGTCAATAATTAATTCATGCTCCGTTTGAAATTTGTATGAAGGCGTGCCAGGGCAACAGAAGGTAATATATAATCTAAAAAGGGAAAGAGAGGTGAAGGCAAGTCGGTCGGAGAGGAAGGGCTATAAAAAGAGTATGGGCATATTATGGGAAGTGGCTGGGTGAGGTAGGCGAGGGTTGAGGCAAATGCGGACGGAGGGAAGCAGAAATTGAATGATTACGTTAGGTACCCACATAACCTTTAGCCCATGCATATAAGGAGCGGCGGAGTGGGTAGCGATACTGAATGTCTGGACCGTTTCGTTCAGGAAGAATGGAGTGGAGGGTGTATATGCGCAAAGAGGGAGGGTGGCCGAGATTTCGCGTAGTGAGAAATTGGAAATGATGGGGTTTGGAGTGAACAAGGGGGAAGGAGTGCCCAACGGATTTGTTTTGTGAACCTCTGATCTGATACTCGTAAGGCTATTAAACCTATCTCCGAGTGAATCCGCTTTAGCATCACACTAAGGGCACTCACAACTATGAATCGTTCTTTTCGGAAGTTTTTCTTAGGAAAAACCAACTCAGCAATAACAATAGCTATGCTATATTAGGCTTTTTGCATAATGAATTACGCAGCCTTATAGTTTCCAACTATAGGATCCTACAAGTTAGTTTCTGTGACTATGAGTCTTGTAGCTGTGTTTCACGTATTGCATGCTAAAATTTATATTTTCTGCTACTTCTTTAGTTATTTTACTAATATATCAAATATCATAGATATTTGCTAGTAAATGTACAGAGACATCTCAAGTTTACTGTCAAAATAATACACTTAAATGCGTGTGGATGCGTATAAAATTTAAGAAAATATAAAATTGTATAAAAACCTTAAGAAGAATGCGACGGAGTTACTTTCAAAGAAGTGTATTAGTATTAGATGAAACAATGAAACAGTCAAATACTACTTCTCTATCTACTACTATCTATCTACGACTATCATGTGGTATAAATGTAATTCTCTTAGGGGTTTATTCAAGGAATACAAAAATTTTGACTACATTCTCCTTCAAAAACGTCAAAGAGACAGACTTACGTTTCCTACTAAGCCTTTCAGTGGTAAACAAACCAACTTTGCTCTGTTGTTATAACTCTTAATAATTCTTCTTTGGATTATATGCTGAATTTCATGAACTAAAATACATAAACTAATTTTTAGGTTATTATAAATTTTCCCTTATATACCTTTAGGGTATGTATTGTCAGGTCGGCTTCTGAATAAGCAACTGATTACTACTGAACTTGTAATGATTCGAATTTCGTTTCGATGAATTCATATCCTGATCTATCTATTGGTCAAGTTTCATCGGGAAAAGTTTCGTAATGATAATATTTATAGCAGATAGAAAGCTGGAAAAATGGAAATTTCTACTTTCTCGGTCATCTGTTCACATTTATCTGAGGACTAATTGTGAGAAAGCCACGAATAAGATTTTCCCTCACTCAGAAACCTTTTAATCGCCATTCTTCGATTCTTCCCTTCCCCCCATTAAGATCTCTTCCCGTCAGTCTGGAATTCCGTTTCCCTCATGGCGAAACCTTAACACCTCTTCCGAGGAGGAATTTATTCAGCCTCACTCATTTCCAAAACTAAAACGCCGCTTTTTTCCCCTTAACGATTGCCTTTTTTCTCGCCGCCTTTCTTTGATCCCTCAGCCTCTTCCAAACCCGTTCATCCACAACGAGATGGTAAAAGCAAACAAGACGGCGTTGTCAAGGAGATAAATTATAGACAGTGTTTTTGATAATACTGAAGAGAGTTTTTCAAAGTAACATTTTAGAAGTTATTTAACAAGAGGTAAATTACCTTTTGGTAATTCCTTCTCCGAAGTCCTTCCGGTTAACTCCTTCGCGCCTCATTTAAGATTCGTGTCGGAATGAAAGATTAACCAGTTATCAAAAAGAAAGCGACGCTGATTAAATTTCTTGGGAAATTGGTGCAGTGTGAGCCTAGGATTTTTGGATGAAGTTCTTAATTTACATTGTTTCTCAACATTAAATATCAGTCACTTCTGTTTGACACTCTTGTTAGTAAAAATATTCTCGTGTCCTCTTATTTATTGACTATTAGGGTACATATTAAGTAATCATCTAAGTAATATTCATCTCTTACAGTGTTTAATAACTCTATATCATTGGTTAAGGATTTTTCCTTCTTTTCCATTCTTCATTCATTAACAGTAAAATATTGTATTAAAGATCTCAGAATGGGTATAATCGGTTCTTTTCACTTAAGGTGTTATTATAGCATTAAAGAATATAGAACGATGATCCTTTTGCAGCTCAAAATCCTGTTTAGTTTAGTAGTTAACACCTTTATCGAAATTATAACCTAAACGAAAAAATATACGCTATCAGCAAGAGCATGTGGTATTCAGAGGACACATTTATTTTCGATTTTAATTTAATAATAAATCGTAAAAACCGTCACATAATGCAGTGTAGAAATTTCACAAAATAGGCTTAAATCTTCGCTTAGCCGCATCATTTTGGCCATGTTTTACGCATAATGTTACCCGTTTCACGGCGGGTGAAAACTTTGTAAGAAAACGTGAGATACTAGCCAATTCAGGCGAGCTGTTAGCATATTCACGGACCGTTGGCAACGTTGCCCCAATCCCTTCACACATCACTCCCTACTCTGCGCTTCCAAAACCCAAACTTCGGGTCAACCCTCCGAAAAAAACGGTCCAATCCGCACGCAGAATTTTGGCAGTAAAATGAAGAAGAGGGAAAATCGAAAAAATCGCCCCGGGAAGGAGGGTGAAATTTCGGGAAAGTAGGTGGAGGGACCGGAGCGATCAGACACGCAAGAGTGGCCCACTATAATGCCGAAAGGGTCCCTTCTGTTGTTTGAGGTCCATCGCATCTCCGCCCCCCTTCAAAAATTTCTCATCCGCCCACTTTTCTCATCTCACCCCTCACACCGAACGTTAGCGCGAACGGAAGGGGACAACGCTTTATAGGCAAACACATTTCCTTAAAACTAGCCACGCACGCTATGGTTACATAGTTACGGTGAGAGAGCACTCGAGCGAAAACACCAATATCACGGGGGAATAAGGAGCAGGGGATGGTGAGAGAATGGGAAGAAAACCCCTTGGGTACGCTTCATTACCCCCGAGACTGCGAAGCAGGCATTCGTTCGGGCGAATCAAACTGCAATCAAGGGTCCTAAACAGGTAAAGAGGGAATATAAATATAACCTCTCTTTCCCCTGCCATTGATTAAGACGATGGGATTCTTTTGTCGTTCGGGGTTATTATTTTCCGCGCAGACGGGACGGAAAAAAGACGTCTGTTATATTTGGGTTAGGCCATAATTTGTGTTAAATGCATGAGACCACTTGTGCGAGTGCTTCGGTTGAATGATGGTACGAGGATGGCCTTTTTAGAATTCGGCCGGAATCGGTTAGTGACGGGGCGAAACCTCGACTGCCTCACACGGCGATGGGAATGCGACGGAGGAATGGTTTTTTTATGAGGGGAACGAATGCGTGCCTGGAATCGATGAAACGCGTGGAAAGTTGTGAATTACTTATCTCGGGTAGGCCTACCTACCTCTTTTTCGCAAGGGCTGCCTGATTTGACTAACGAGGCACCCATGAGTGACACCGTTGTAATAGCGATTTTTGAAGAAGATGAATTACTCAAATATTTGACTAAATACTTTTCGAGGGACTGATTTAATATCCAACGCATCTCCTCCGGAAACTCTTGGTCGTTAAAAAAATCTCCAAAGCGTCGTGGTAAATGAAGTGAAAAGGAAACATTTCAGACATCTGTGCTAGGCAATAGAGCTACTGCTTTCCAGTCAGTTTAGCATATATCCCGGAACTTGAACCTCTTATTTCTATGTTAGCGTATAGCTGCAGCAGCAGAAGGATGGTAGTAAATGATATTCCAATAAATTCGAAAGAATAATATCGTAATATCGCGAAAATTCAGTATGATCTCCTCCAACTACATTCTACATTCTTCTTCCACTTCTTCTATACATTGGGTATGTTACTAATGAGAAGTTGAAATCAAGCAACATAAATATGACAGTATTATACACAGCTGCAGGTACTCTCAACGTTAATATCAGTCGAAATAATTAGTTGAGGAATCACACGATCTCGATTTTCAAAAATCCAGGGTCTCGGGATTTGGTGAAGTTAACATCAATTACCAGACGGTCTATCGAGGGAAATTGGAACGAAATTAATGGAAGAAGCAATTGAAATGAGGCTTAAATTCAGAACTTATATTTATACTAACAAATTATAAAAATAAACACGAGGAAGATATATGGTAGACATAAGCAGGCATGAACTCTTTCAGTGTGGCGCATTAAGAATGGAAATGACACAACGCCAAGGATTCTCCTGTGGAATGAAAACAGCCCAGACAAGCCTCGAAAATTGTAACAACGATAGCGTCTTGGGAACAGTAACAATGATACAGAGCGAGCAAACACTCCACCCACGCAGGTATACAAGCACTCGGTCCTGAAGAAAAGAAGCCGAAAGGAAAAGAAAGACGGTGAAATCTACAAACACGCAGACACACACAACTCTGATGGAAGGTTGAATGGGATGGAGATTGTGGCCAGAGATTAGGAAGGGAGAGAGGAGTAGCGAGTTAATGAGGAGATGTGTGGAGAAGGCGGGAGGAGGTGGTGCCATCTTTTGGGATGTAAAGGAAGGTCCGAGGAGGGGAATAGGGAAGAGGAGGAGTTGACAGACGCAGACAAATGACTTCACTTAGGTAGAGATGGTGGGGTCACACAACTGCCCTCCTCTCCCCCTATCTTTTCTCTCTCTGCTTCCTTCGAATTCTCTTTCTTCGTCCTGCGAAGATTGGGAGGACGGATTGGTCCAATAGGTATTTGAGTGTTGAACCCTTTTAGCCTCAGCAAGCTTGTAGGCATAACAGAGGTGAAGAAATGCGCAATGGTAGCCAGGACCTCCGGTTGCCGTGTGGAGTATGACGAAGCGGAATGTTGGAAGGAAAACATATTCTGAGGAATGAATTCAGGGATTGGCAGGCTTCTCCAAAATGACGAGCGTTTTTACGGAGCTAATGAAGGATGCAGAGGACGATTTCGAAGGGGATAACGATTTCGGAGATGGAATCGTGATTAAATATTACATTTATAGAGCAATTTACTTTCGTATTGTCATTATCATTATTAAAGATTACTTCAAGAGGGTTTCTCCGTCTACAGATTAACTCATGCGAATTGTTAATGAGCTTCAAATGTTCTATGTAGTATTTAAGATGTTATATAAACTTAAATTTACAACTGCAAACATTGCAAAAAATCATTCTGTATTCACCATCATTGAGTGGAAATTCTATTGATCTTTGAATCATTATGAGAAAATCTGAGTATTCCTGAATGTCATAATTAATTCCGTATTAAGGTACGCATGAGATACTTGCTTTAAGAGATATTCTGAGTAATTAGCGGTATATCTTGAGCCCAGATAACAATTATTTTTGTTTTGATTTCAAAATATTTCAACTAATATAGTTTACTCATTTTATTTTCATAGTAGACAAAACAAATTGCCTGATCTCATATTCACACAAAATTTAAACTAAATTTCTTTCCACTTTCTACTACGTTAACTTGCAAATAATTACTGGTAATTAAATTACTGCAGTCGTAATATACCAAATTAGCGCGCAATTAATGAGAAGAAACAGAGTCATTAAAATGTCGCATTCAAAATACCTTAATTTGGAAAACCCCGTCTTTCAAGAAAGGAATCATTCTATGCGCTACCTTACCTCTAGACTTAAAAGATAGAGAAGGATCGAGGAAAATGATTTCAACGAACATTAAACTAATTTTGCTGGGTTTGATTTATGGAAAATACATGCATATGAAGGCAGTAGTGTTTTAATTGCGCTAAGAATAACTCGTGGAATTAATTACAGAAACGTTTCAAGACACAAATCTTTTAAATGAAAAACCTTTTTTTAATTTGAAATGGTAATCGGGATCGATAGGATCCGGAGGAAAAGAATAAAGAGATCAGAGAAGTTTGAATGATGAGAATCACCTTCGACGTCTTTGGGTTGGGGAAATGTTTGGCTCGGAAATGAAGACGTCGAATTCGCAAGAGCATAACTCCACATCTCGCCTTCTTTGAAGGTGGCTCTCAGAGTTATAGCTTGTGAGACGATGGAGAAAAAGGCAATCCGATGGGATGAAAAGACGGCGGGAAAAGAGAGTGAGGATGCGATAGAGATACAAGGTACGGATGGATGGGGGATGGAAAGATGAGAGGTCGAGGATTCATCTTAGCTCTCCTTCCAGTCTTCTTATGAGTCGTGGAGATAGGCTTTGGGTAAACATTCGACGCCCGATATATTTACAGAGAGAGCGGTGCTCTTGTTTGCGCAGGAGGAGGTGGATTTTTGGAGGATCCAGAGAGAGAAGGGTCAAGGAGAAGCGTGAAATATCGAGAGGTTTGTGATTCTCCGAAGAGTCTAAAGGGAGAGATGAGTGGATGAGGGTTCCGAACCTTACCTTACACACTAGCGGGTGATGAAAAGAAATCCGCGGCTGGAACTTTTATATTTTTCTTCATCTAGCCCAGTTATATCTCTTTTTCTCGGCAGAAAGCTCACAAATCACCCGCACGTCTCTCGAGGGGTCGCGGATAGATAGCTGGCAGACGACCAACGTTTTCGCAAGTACTCCGAATTCTTAAAATTCTTATTCAATTAAAAAGGTAGATTAGAATATGGCCTAGCAACATCAGTAAGATTTCCAGCTTTCAGTAATTTTTTCTACATCAATACATTTAACTCCCTTTCTTCTCGATAAAGCAAAACTAGAAACTCTTTAATTCATAACACTATAGTATCCTATATTTATCCCATTTATAAAAAGTGATTTCACTTTATATTATTTCCGTATACTCCATCTCCTGAGTTTTGTCGTTCTTAAATAATATTCTTTTACTACATTATTGGCTTGCTTTCCTGGTATATTTCTTCGCAAAATGACAAAAAATTCCCCACACCACGCATTTTGAGTTTGTATAGGATTCTGGACAAAGAAGCGAATAAAAAGTGAATCGTGAAAACCTTATCTTGCAATGGATAATGCACTTTACGTGTTTCTGCCATTTATCGCCGGCCAATCCAAATGGAAGGTGTCTCAGAGATTATTCCAGTAGCGTTCGCTCTGCTTCCGATCACCTCTCACAAGGACTGTTACACAAGTTCCACAAAGGTAAGACCATCACACGATACATACACTGCATCGTCAGCTCTTACATATTTGCGTAATGTCGTCATCGCGACTTGTTTTCCTTGCTACCAAGTTAGGAAGAAAAAAAAATGATATCGCAGGCACGAAAAATCTCTCGAGAGTCGAGAAAAGTGATTAGAGTGCAGTTTGATTTGGCCAACAGTCATTGGCGTGCCATCTTCTGGGCGGCGAGCACTTTTTTATTCATACTCCTTCCCACCGTCGCCATCTTCTTCCACCTCCCACGCGCACACACACAAACGCACTTCTTTCCCCTTCCTCTCTCCTGCACCCTGTATCACTTCCTCACGCCCCCTCTTCGGGCAGCATTATTTTTGACCTCCCGCTTTTACCATCATGTCTCTGAGTGGCATCTTCTCTTTACAGTCGGCCGCGGCACCCACAACACCAGGAAGCGCGGCACCCAACCGGCGATCTCCCTGGGCGACAGCGGCCTCTCCTTCCGGCCGCGCCACGACCGCGACGCGGGGCGGCGACGGGGCGCCGTGCGTCGGCCCCCCGGCGGGCAGCACGGCGGCGGCGGCCTCATCCGCCCTCCCCTCGCCCCCACCCGCTCCCTCCTTAACGGCGGCGGCGGCGGTGGCGGCGGCTGCGGTGGCCGCTTCTGCCCCCGCCGCCCCCGCCACCCCCACCGGCGGGGGCGGGGCTGGCGTGGGACCTCCAGGAGTCGGCGAAGGAGGACCTGGAGGTGCAGTGCCGCATGGACTAGGAGGTGTCCGTTGCTGCGACACCGGAAGGCCCCTATTCACTGATCCCTTGACCGGGCAGACGGTTTGCTCGTGCCAATACGCAGCAGATCCACAATCAATGGCGGCTGTAGCGGCGGCTCATCAGCACCAGCAGCAGCAGCATATGCTGGGCTACCAGAGGCTGGCGACTGCGGGACTCCCGTTGTCGGCGGTGTACGGAGCGGCGGCGGCAGCTGCTGCTGCAGCGGCGGCCGCGGGTCCCTATGGAGACCAGATGGCGGCTGCGGCTTACTTCCCTGCCGCGCTCGGAGCGGAGCAATCACCATTTTATACCCCAACGGTTAGTGAAAATTAATATCGAAGGAATTTTATTTTTATATCCTTTATGTATTGGTTTACTTTGAATCCATGAAAAGGGGTTCTCATACGATGTCCCGGGGGACCCCCCGGAACAGGCCTAACTTCAGCCGGTAGGAAAGTGCGGAGTTCATCTTATGAGAGGAACTGGGGGGCGCTTTACACTGTTTGGATGGTTAAGGGCATTTCTTTTCTTACTCATTTAAGTCTCATAGTCTAACAGCCACTTTTGTAAATCGTTGGAAAAAATCGATTATTAAATAATCCAAAATCAATTTTTCAACAAATCAAAATGACAAACTTAACTGACGAGTTATCAGAAACAGTTTTAAATATCAATGAACCTCCATCCTTAACAGTGGATGCTACCGGGGGCGTCCAAAAACTTGCCGCCTCAGGGCGACTTTAATCCTTAAGCTGGTAACTTCGACCAAACCGATTATCCAAAGTCATACTTATAAAGTCGTGAAACTTTTAATAGTAAAATACAGATAAGGTCATTCAAAACTAAAGGAAAATATAAAAAAGGGTGTATAGAAAGAAAATATCACTTAATCAGATATATAACTTAAAATCATAATCCATAGAATCTGCCACTTCTTAATTCAATAAATCTTATTTTGCTTACCCTAGAGTTTGGAAATACTTCGAAGAGGTATAAATTATTTCTGAGTAAGCAAATTATTCGTTCATGATTCAGAGACTGCCTCTCTTTTCGAATGTTTTCTACAGCATGAATACCTTTCATATGAAATGTGGAATGAGGAGAAGGTATACTTTTATCACAACAATTCTTAAATAAATGAGTGAGTTTTAATAAACTCAAGACTGATTTCAAGTGATTATCGTCATCATTAAATTTATTCAGGACGATCACTCATTGAAATTAGTCCTGTGTGTATTTTGGTTTCGTTAAAAACTGTCCTGAACTAAACTAAAAACCTCTTCGATTCATTCCACATGATGGATTTTCACTAAACATCGCTTTTTTGTGATATTTTTCACATAATACTTGAACTTTCTACTTGAAGTATTATCACTATCCGCTTTAAATTCCGCATTTATTGCAATTAAATTATATTTATAAGATTATGGATAAACATGGCACCTATTCAGAATAAATTTTGTGATTTCATATTCCTCTAAACAATAGATTCCCAGTCTTTAGATTCCCGTATCCTACAGCTTTTAAGTGAGTTGTTCCGTACGCCTTATTTGCTTAATAGTAATTATTCTATTAAACTTTTAGCTTGAAATAGGCTGAATTTGCTAAACAGTAGAAGCAGAAAATACTTTGAAATGTATCTGAAACAACATATTTGGGAATACTACAAATATTTATGTAATAATTTAGCTAGTATTCACCGTGCTCCTTAGGTATTTTTCAAGTATTCACAAATAGTTTACAAATACACAAATAGTACCATATTTGGGAATCCCTGCTCCTGGCAGAAGATTTCAATCCTACAGTGCTACTTTCTGGTGTTTTCCCCATATTGCAAATATTATAGGTGAAATTTGGTCAGATTTAGATCTAGTTTGCTCATAGCTTTTAGAACGCCGAAAGAAGATGATAAAATTTCCTTAAAACATTTATAAAATTCCTGAACTAAGGGCGTAAGAGCAGCAAAGTTGTTGAGTCAGCTCTTCAATTGAGTTATGTTTGTGACTCATTGAAAGCGAATCCTGATCGAGCATGGTAGCCGTTTGCTTTATATTAGGCTATAAACCGCTAGTCATACTTTGATTAAAATAATAAAACCGAAAAAATGCCGCAAATATTTGTTTTCTTCCTTATCTGTAGGTGTAAATTAAGGTGACTCGATTCACAACGGTCAAGAAAACATCCGTACGAAAAGTGTTTATATTGAGTCCATTAGATCATCGCTTAGGGAGTTCATTGATTCGAGGAGCTCATATATGTAGACTAACCAACTAATCTTCCATATTGGCCGCTAGATTCCTTCTTCACTTCACTTCGTGAGCATTCATTTGTATGAGGTTTTGGGAGCTCCCCGTCGGCTTGCATACTTAACTTGCGCAATGGCATTGCCCCGACTTTGACAGGCAGGCGGATGTCCATCCAGGAGGACCTTCTTTCTTTCTCCTCTTCTGGATTCGACGAAGCACCTTCCGTCAGTCTATCTGTCTTCCCTCTGTCTGGGTTTTTACGTACAGTATCGGAATGGAAAGATCCACCATTTGGATGCATAATTTAAGCGACATTGGCTGATGTAAGGTGTCCTTCCACCAACGACACAGAGAGAGAAGAGAGAGATAAAAAGCGCCCAGCTCGCATCGAAATATGGCGTCCACTCGGACGTCAATCACGTGGCTATCGGAATCACAAAATGGGCGCCTCTCGTTTTCTTACATCAGCCTGTCTCGACCTGTCAAACGCTAGTCGCACCTGCATAAATAACTGAAATTGTCCACCACGCGTTTGTTTCGCTTTGGCAAATTGAAATAAATCTTTCTCCGAATGCCAAAGTCCAGCGAGAGAGAAGATTTTCCTAAAAATAACCTTGCGAGAAAACGAAACACTTTCCAACTTGCGAGAATAAATGATGAATTCGTCAGAATTTTTAAATTTTGGTTTGATTTGATCATTTCCAAGAGAAGAAAAAGTTCATTTGCGATACAAGTTTAATTCCTTGATTTCATGATTAAATGATTTTAATCTATTATCATGTGCTGATTACTACTTAAAGCTTGCTATTTGAGATGTAGTTAGTCCTAGTTTAAATAGTAGAATGTAGTTTAGTCCTAGTTTAAATAATCGAACGTAAAATGCTCTCCATAATTATTATTAAGTAAATCTTCTGAAATATTCTATCAATTTAAATTATAATCAATAAAACATCCTCAGTTTAGAAAATATTTAACATTCAAAAATTTATTTTGCAGAAGAATTATATTTAGAGTGAATTTATGCTTGAGTTGAGTCTATAAATTTCTAACTTGTTTGAAAGGAGTGTTTTTAAGTATTACGTTTATGTGAAGTATCTCAAAGTTAGCTGGGTTACAATATTTTACCTTGATTATCTATTGATTCGCAATTAACCCGAAAATAACAGCTATATCTGAGTAATTTGATCTGTACTCACTGAGTGAATAATTTGATTTCTGCTTTCTATTCCTTATACTAATTTATTTTTCCTATTCTCACTGTGGCGGTTGATGATATACAGGCGGCAGGACTGGAGCTTAAGGACAATTTGGCAGGAGGGGCAGGAGCATGGCCCTACCCATCCATGTACCATCCTTACGACGCTGCCTTCGCGGGATACGCCTTCAACGGGTGAGTTGTACTCAAATTTTCTATGCTCTCATGATGGGCACTCACTACCGCCACGCCTATACTGACAATAAGTAAGACTTACTCTACTGCCACCGTAGTTTATCTAAGGTCCAGCGAAATACACGGTAGTCACTCATTGAAAAATATTTTTTCCATTTCATTCATAGCATACATTCAATTAGGAAGGAAATTTCATGCAATCCCATGGTTGAGTAATTATAAATAACATTTACAATTACACTCTCCTGATAATTATTAATGCAATACATAATTATTTAAACATATATATTTATACGAAGTCAAACTCGGGGTGGTGAACAGCAGCTACTACTATCAGCTTCTACTATCTCATACAAACAGTTTAAGAAAAATTCTGTACTTAATGCGTCTTCAAATGAAACGTGATTCCAAGGGCTCTTAGTCAAATTTCTCTGAAAAATCTGTTTAACTATGAGTATATCTAGTGTGGTAATAGAACTCCCACGTTTTGAATAGTGAAATATGGAATTAAATATCTCTATACTGCATACATTCCTACCTTCTCTTAAAGAGTGCAATAGAAAAACAAGCGTATTTGGCGATAAGAATATAATTATCCTTCGGAGGATTTTTTCGCAAATGAACGATTTGAAGCAATTAATCCAGCCAATCAACTTATCAGTGAATGGTGAAAAATCATCTGTCTTACAGAAATTACTACCACGGTAGATTAGAAAATACTGGAAAGACTCGCAGAAACCGTAGAGAACTAGCGCCCACATCATTGGCTGGCAATTTCTAAAGCAGATCAGAAAATTAAATCTTTCTACTCTGAAGTATTCGCTAACAAGCCATATTGGGAGTAAACAGTCTATACGATCGTTATAAACGGAGAAGTGAATGCTTACTCACGCAAAAAGTAATCCCGCTTTCGAATTTGCCAATCAGACCAGAATGTGATTTTAACGCTCTAATTGATCACCAACTCGATCCAAAATTTTAAACCCAAGTTAAGAACATGATGCATAAGTATCTCTGATTCGCAGATATAAGCGCGATCCTTTGCCGGCTAAGTAAATCATCATTTCAGCATTATACCGAGGGGGGAAGAGATAGATTCTGGATAAGATAGCAGCGAGTAATAAAATGAGCGGTTTGAATTTCGCTCGGACCAAGAGAGCGGAAGGAGGGATCAGGGCAACATTCAATTTGAATACATTTCAGAAATCAATTACCGGGCCCTTGGTCTGACGCCGTCGTTCTATAAAAGGAAACCAGAGGTCGGCTAATTCGCTCTCAGTTGTCATTTGCGTCCTCTCTTGACAAGAGAATCTCTCTCTTTCCCTCAGGACTGTGCAATCGGAATCTGACGGCCGCAACTCCCCTTCCCCTAAGAACCACTCTTGCATAGATACTCGAATCGGATGGCCCTCATCCATTATGCCATTTGTCTCTTCCTCCCATTCGCACTCCGGCGGCGGTTATTGAGGGCGGGAGCTCTTTAAATTATAAATGAAGGCGGGGTTGGGCTAACCACAGCTGACCCGAACCCATCCTTCACACCGAGCATTCCGACTTTATTTATTTCCGATTCGGAAAAAGGCTGAAAATGAGGAGCGATAGAGAGGCACTGCGCGACGGACGCATCACTGTGCAGCTGCCCTATTCATCTCCGATGGGAAGACGTTCTGTTAATCATCTGTGAATAATATCCGCTCATAAAGCTCCCCCAGAATTTGAAGTGGCATTAATAAAAATTTCAGTCTAGAACTACTGTTTTTTTATGCGCTCGGCTGCGTACTGCTTAATGGCGGATTTTAATGTCGTATGACGCTCTCCATTCCGCACGAACGACATAAAAAGTCGAGATTTATGTTATTTGCTATTTAAATATCGATGTTACGACCGCTAGATCTTCAGCATTTACACCGTTGCGTGCCCGCAAAATACTAGTAAGTGGTGTCTAGTCCATTAGAAGAATTAATTAATCGCGTGAATATTTTAGAGTATTTCGTAACTTGGTCGGTTATAATTTCGAGCCAATTTCATAAAACGGATGTGTTTAACGACCGTGTCACCATTTCACAGCGGTCCGATTACACATCTTAAGATGGAGCGACATATGCCAAATCGCATTTGCCAATAAACCATTTGCATCTCATCCCTCAGCGGCTTCGAATTTAGCCTACGCGACCTCCTCGGTTAACGACCATATCTCCAATGAGCTTAACTGTTTATCACCGCGTGGCCCTCCGATGGCCATTAAATAAAAAGAAACGTACTAACCAATAAATCCTTTTTTAAACGGTCTTCCGCTCTCGGCTTTTGGTCCTTTGCCCGTGACTGCTCCCTGCGTTACCATTGCTTCTCAATCTATCCTTCGTTGCCATCCTTTTGTGCAAGGTTGCCAAATGAGTAAGAATTGGTTTCTGAAACAGTTCAAGAAACAATACTGTAGATTAATGTAGAATTTAAATTAAATTATGGAAAATAATAAAGATTTTGGCCAAGATATTCGAATGAATACTGGTTTTCTGATGTGACTGTGGGGGCGTACTTTCAGAAAGGGTGGAAGATGATAGTATTCTGTGAGCTTGGGTAGGAAAATATAAGTTGAAAGGTAAAGTTAGACAAGTTAACCATGTATGATATACTTTAAAGATATCTCTGAAGCTCCTTTTTTGTCCTAGAGGGTTCAAGAAGGTCCGAAATATCAGAGGACTAGGTTGATTGAGCACCCGTGAAACCTGTATGATTAGCCTCTCATGGAGTCACCCGAAAGTAGTTATGCAAAATGAATGTTGCTTTTAGTGAGGTTCAGTGATATGATAATGAAATCCTAAGTAGATTTGGAGGATTCATCATCTTGTCACATTGACAGACATGAATTGAGCAAATGGTTGCTGCTGGAAGAAGTTCAGACAGTTTTAGCACCATTATTTTAGAATTGTATTCCATGAAATATAAGTAAAAATCGGTTTATGCTTTGGAGATTTTAGGATATTCGAAACAAAAAGCAGAATCAAATGTTTTGTATAATATGAACTTTGCAGGCTACGTATCTCTCATCCTTTAGCTAACATTTTAACTGAGGTACCAGTCTAACTAGTTACAAATATGATTGATGGGAAAGTAAAATCTAAGATACAATTGTTGCGACAAATTTAGAAAGGCATGACCTATTGAAGTTAATGATTCGTGGAATCGGCGTTACATCAGGAGAATTTTCCGGGATCTTCTCGGGGAATTCGTGAGAGTCGGCAGGAGCGTCGTTTCGGCGCTGTTCGTACGGTGGGTTTGTTCTTCGTCGGAGGCCTTCAAAGGAAAGGTCGTAAATTCAGTCGTGCCCCTCACTCTCTTCCCCACTTCCCGCATGCGACACAGGTGACGGAAAAGAAATGACAATGGACATATAGTGAGAGGCACGTGGCACTCTCCGACAATGAGTTTGTTGTCTCTCCCCACTCCCGCGCTGGGTGGTGTCTCCAAAAGTTGAATATTTAAAATGATGATCACGCCCATCTCCTCGGACAAGAGGACCCATTCGAAAAAGTTCTGGCCTTTGTAAAATAAAAGACCATCGAAGGACAAATAGACGCTTAACAGACACAAAAAATTGTGCGCAGCTTGAATACGATTTCGTCTGCATCCTCCGATCATGAATATTGGTTTATATTGCCCGATAATTGACTGTGTTTCCGTAATTATTTTGTCTTAATCTCTGCAGTAATATGTATAAAGAAATTGGAAGTACTTAAACCTTAATTTTATATGAAAAACCTTCTTGGAAATGGGGTCTATCTATTAAAAAAATATCTACTCATTGCTCAGCTTTCTATCATTCCAAGAAGCTGTCATCTTAGCATTTTGGATGCCGACTTCGAAGAACTACTAATCCCCAAATTGATGACTTGAAAATGTGTTATGAAAAGAACGAGAAACTAACACATAATCGTCATTAGTTAGAACTTAGGAATGGATCTTATCGGTGGCAATCTTAAGATGATTTTCTTCTTTAAAGAAGGTTGCGTCACGAGTATTGAGTAAATAATAAGGGCTGCCGATGAGAAATCACAGGGCATCAAACGGTTACTCAGTCCAAGTAATTATGATCGCCTCCAGGCGTAATGGCCTTCCTAACGGAATCTTTAATTAAGCCAAGGTAAACTCGAAAATATCCCGAATGCGATCATTTAGACCTAATAGGAATATCGAATTTCTTTTCACTCCATCGTGCTGTTCCGTTTTGTATTACGCAGTTCCGGGATCATTTATCGTTTCCGTGTGCATATTTGCCCTTGGTGAAGTGAAATCACCTGTTCCTTCTTGTTGATAAAAAGGCTGTTCTAGAAGCCCTCCTAACGGTGCCTAATTACTTAAATACCTCGATTTCACTTTGGTCACGATACCAGAACTGTGAAAAAAGCTCTGGACATTTTCTTTCATCCTGTCTCACACTTGCTGAATTAGAAAGCTCTAGCCGATAACCGATGCTCTCCTCCCGAATTCCAAGATTATCGAGAGCTCTGGATTCTTAGGCATGTTCTCCAGCATTACTCCGCTCATTCGGAGTGGTCGCCGCGGCTTTACCAAGTTAAGAAGTCCGTTATGAGGAACCTGCGATAAAAAGCGCATTCCAGTGTAAGAATATAACCGGAACTGCTTTTGCGTGTTTGCTGTTGGTAAAGATCCGACGTGTTCGGACATAGTGGCAGCTGTGAATAGATGGAGGAAGGGAGGTCGGTGAAACTGTCGTGCGCCGCGCGACGTTCCGATGAATCACTGCGGAGGGATCGATGTAATAATAAGGAGCTCGCGAGAGACGACGTGCATGAACAAGGCGTGGTTTTGCGGCGTGCAGGCTAAGAGGCGACGGAGCCAACGAACTTTTCAAATCCCTCCTTCAAAAAATAGGACAGAATTTACGAGCGATTAATCGGAAATATCCCCTCTCACAGATCGTTAATGACAGGCGTCGACGAGTCAATCATCGAGAAACGTTATTTCGTATTACTTGAATCTTCAGATGATATTCTACGTACGCAGTGTGGTATTTGCCACTTATATACCGAAGAAATTATTTCAAAGATTCATAGCAAGGAATTTTATAAAATAATTTTGATCAAGCAACCGATATTTTAAGGATGGAATCATTATGATTTTCACGGTGTTGTAAAATATGCTTCCTAAAAACTTCGCCGCGCTACGTGACAATATTCAGCTACATCATTTTAAATTTCCTCGTGCGGCGCAACCTTCATTACCTTCCCCACGTCCTCATCCTGGCTCTCTCTTAACATCTTGGATTTCAATCACCTTGCATCATCTCTTCGCGGAATGGCACGCCGGAATCGCGTATTACAAGTACGATGCGAATAACAATTTCATACCTGGCATCGCACGCCGTATAATAAAAAAATAAGACAATCTGCGACAATTATCTCTTCTCCCTCCCTCAAATCACCCTTCCTCCCACAATCAAAGCCCTTCCCATTTAGGGAACTCCATCGCTCCCTTGTTTCCACAACACCATTATCCCCTTACGCTCTGGTGACGCACATCCTGTGGATTTGTATGCAGCGCCGTCGCGATGCGGAAAGAGGAGGAGATAAAGGAGGTGGAATCGGGCGGAGAAGACAAGGAGTCGGAGAAAATGAATAAAAAACACGACGGAAAAAATGCCCACGAAAAAACGAGGGAATCACAATACATCTGGGCAAAGTCTGCAGGATCAACATCTTCTGATGTCGGTAGGATAGATTCAATTCTTCGGATCACGAATCGTGGAGATGACGGGGGAATATGTGTTTAGCGGGGTGGAAAGCGGGAGAGGTCACGGATATCCAGAGTCTGCCGATCAATTTCAATAGAGCGTTGACTATGAGTACGGCCGATGCAAGAGGTCGCCGAGGATGGACGTCGTGGACTCTCTTTTCATGCCGGAATTAAACACGCTCCGCGTTTCTCACCTGACAATGCACGCGCGTGATTGTCCGGGGGTTTGAGGCAACGGAAACGCATTGTTGTTTGTTCGTTTGCGGATCCGTTACGTCGAATTTACTGTTTCCATTTGTAAATGGTGTTTTCCGACGCGTTGAGGTCAATCGAGTAGTCGAATTTATATGCTATCGAAGTGGTATCTGCGATTGATTGAGAGGGCTTCGTTGTGTTGATGCAAATGCGAGTTGAGGAGGGAAAGCATTGTTGAATTCTCATGACGCATCAATTGTCGCGTCATTTTCGATGTTGATCGATGAGTGTATTTCGGTGCTCATTTTTTTAACGGTGTAATGCTAACGGTGATGAAGGTAATTCTGGAATTGAAGGTAAAATGTGTCGATTACTTAAAATAATATTGGGAACATTTAATCATGGAGAAGTATTTGTTAATGAAGACTCATCTTTTCTATGACATTGGGGTAGTTTAGAAAAAATATTCTTTAAAAACATAAAAATTCTCTCCATTCGTTACCGAAGGCTTTGTTGTGCTTAAAATAGGAAACCATTTAATTTAAACTAATTTAAACTCGAAACTCTACTCTTATAATGTTTTAGAATACTCAAACATCTTTAAATTTAGCAGGTTCAGTAGAAATATATTCATTTTACAAAAATAGAATATTAAAAATAAACATGTTTCCCATTGAAATTGCAATTTTAAGTATAAGCAAAGTGAGTTAATATATTATCTACAGAAGCGCATAGTCAAAGGCCTAGAAACCCGTGAATACCCACCCTTTGGCATAGTTTGGAATTATTCTCCTCCTGCCGATACCTCTAGAGAATACAGAAACTTAGGCATAAAATCATACAAAGCGAATGATTCCCTCAGTCGCAAATAGGAACGTTGATTCCCTTGCCTCGGGAAAATCCGCGAAATAGGGCCAGTGCCTCCCGTTTAACTTCAGTTTCGTGACGCTTCGAATATACGCTTACAGATGGTAGCTTCCCGGATGAATTGAGCCCCGGCAAATTCCACCGTGGTGACATCTTACGGCGAGAAAAAGGTTCATTGTCAGTCAGGCCGCGGATGTATTAATAAGACGCTTCCATCGCTTATGCGCTTAGGCCTCGAGAAAAGGATCTCGGGGTGGGGGCGCTCAATGAGGATCCGAAAAGTCAACCGCTGGGGGCAACGTTAGAGAAAGAATGGGCGTAAGGGGAAATGGCGAATGAAGAGAAATGTGGTTCAAAGGGTAAAAATGGATGTAAGGAAGGGGTCGGGCGGATTTTTTCCTCTCGGTGACAAAGTATTAAAAGGGTTGCAGGGGATGGCGAAGAGAATGGGAGTTATTTTGAAAGGGCAAAGAGGGGAGGAAGCGACAGTGAGGAACAAAGACCTCTTGATTCCTTTCACTGGAGCAAGTCTGAGGGAGGGATTGAGGCCAGGGTGCGCCAAGTGGCGGGCGAAAAGTCGAGTGCAAATCCTTCGGGCGAAAAAACCAAGGACAACGCGTGCCGTCTTATTTGCAAATTATAGAAATGGAGGTAGAAATTAAAATTATTTGCAAATTATAGAATCTCTTAACGGAGGAAAAAATTAGGTTGATTTGGGTTGAAATTATGGTAACTATCTAAGGTCCATAGGAAATTGAGAATTTTAATGGTAGGGAATCGAGAATGCACCCATGGAATCCGAAGGGTCTTGAACGTCACCATGATCCCGCTTAAGCTTGCCTGATACCTAATGCTTACGGGTCTATGTATACTGCGGAAGCTTCTGTGAATTTTTTGATAAGTCCTCCTTTTTTATAATAGCATTTCAGCCAGGGATTTTTCAGTGTCAAAATTTTATTTCGAAGTGTAAAATCTCAATCAAAATACCCCTCACCAACAGAGATAGATACAAGTTTTGATAATCATTCGAATGAATATGTTATGAAGAAAAACAGTTAAATGCAAATAAATTTATTTTCCAAATTAGGAGCTATTTTATTCACTTGACTTTTACTACCAAATTGTATATTTCATAATATGACTAATCCATGTACCTGATTATGATGTGAAGCTATTACGCAATTTCTACATTTACTAAACGTTTAGAGTGAGGGAAAGTCTTAGGTGAGGATACTTAAATTTCAACTATGATATATATTGCCAAAATGTGTGTAATTGATGCATAAATTATTTTCTTAGTTCTTAATATATGCCACTTTTTAACTAATATGCCATTCATAGGTTGAATTAGCTTCTAAAATAAAACCTTTCCATGAACGAGTAACGTATCATGTTAACGGAGGACCACGTGAACATAATTAAAAAGTATGTACACATTATTTTATCGAATTTATTATCTACAGTAGACTTTTCGCTTTAAGCATAATATATCGAAGAACTCTGAAAAAGCGGACACTCCGTCAAAAAGAGAGACTTACTCTTAAAGGCGAAAATGATCTTTCTTAGGAAATTCGGGGTACGCCGCGATAATGAGAATCTAAAGAATTATACAAATTTGCTTACAAAGGAGAAATTCCCCTCTGTTTTCATCAACTTCAAGATGCTTTTATGAAGGATCGAGGGATGGGACCGGAGATACGTTAAAGGGAAGGAAAGGCAGATAGGATGTAAAGGACAAGAACAAGAGGTGAGGAGGAAAAGGAGGGAGAAACTTAAAGATTCCTCAATAAAAAGCGTACAATTTCGTCCGGTCATAATCTCTATCCTTCCTTACCGCCATTCACCCATCTTTCCCCGCATGATTCAAAGCGTCGTCCCCTTCTTATGAACGTGTTCCCACCCAAACCTCTGTCTCACACCCTTCTTCCTCTTTTGTGCTGAGGCCCAACAATATCCATTGCAGACAAATCGATAGAGGAGGAGCGTAGTGAGGAGAAAAAGGAGTTTAAAAATCCATTCCGAGAGAAAAAATGAATCGGAAAGTAAGGAATAAAAAAGGTCATTCATTACCGGTTCTAGGGGGACAGTGTTGAGAAAAAAGGGATTGAATTATCAATCGTCATCTGTCTTTTTTCTGGGAATGGGATGCCTTCAGAGGCAGTAGTCGAGGAATGATGTGATGGGCAAAACACGTGTGACCTTTGTACCCAGCTTATGCATTAACGGGATGTTCATGTATTATGGTAACTCTTCCCAACTGGTTAACGTCGGTACTATTATATACCTCTTGGTGTTCCTAGTATTTCTAATTTTGCATTTTACCTCATTTCTTAATTTGGATATGTATATACACTATGATTTTCGATTAATTTTTCATTTGATAGAAATTGGATTTTATACTATGTTCAATCAACAACTTTATTTCACTGGCCTGGGGCGATTCCTTCTTTGTTAATCTGAATTTATACTAGATCACGAGAGGTTGAATTCGTGCGCCGTAAAATTCGAGTTTACCCATAACCCTTTCTTAACCTTAAGTCTTTCTGGGAGAGACATAACACAAATGTGTTATAGAACTTAAGGTGCCACGAATATATTTTAGTGCGCAAAGCAAATTTATTCTCTTCCCGTAACTCAGCAACCCTGTATAGGCTTAACGAGCACACATCGGACGACGCTATAAAGTAGTTTTTCGATGGAAGAATTCTCCGGGAGGGAGAGAATTTTTGAGTGACACGGGGATGAAGTGTAAGGAAGTTGTGGCGTAGAAGAGGGAGTGACGCTATTCAAAGCGTCGCTGCAGCAGACGTTTAAGGCCTAGTGGGGTTCCAATATCCTCCCCGGACAACAATGAAGGCCGTGTTACGCGAATGCAGCAAATTTGATGCCTGTAAAGAAAGAAAGGAGGCGCTTTTCATCGTATCGTGATTAAATCACCTCCGAGTTATTTTTCTGACATGATGAAATAAGTCGTTTTATATTGATCCATGGGAAGCCAGGTCGCTGCGACTTGTCGCTTATCGTTGGGATATTAGTTATTATGCGACGGAGAAATGTTCCTCCGAGGAATTTTGTGGGATCAAATGATGTTCCTCCTGAAGTGAAATTCCTTGTGAATCAAGACAGAATTCATCCATTTAAAATCGTGGCTGCCTATATGTTTAGGTAATGTATTAACGCTACTGAAAACGTGTCATATATCATGAAAGGAAATGTATGAATCTCAAGACGTGATCTACGTGAATTCTTCTATATGGTGTAATTATAGATATATGCTAGAATTTTTATTGCCAATTTGACTTTAATTGTGGTTGAAACCGATTAATTAATACCACACAAATCACACATGATAAGCGTATGATTGATGAATATGAAATGATTTCTTTTCAAATATTACATAAATACTTCGAGAATTTAAACCATCCTATAAAATAAGTTAATAGAAGGGGACATTTAAGAGTTTTATCTCTCCTTATATTCGCCATATGTATACTTGGACTATCCGTTTGTTCATATTTTGTAGATAAAGAGAAAATCGAAAATATTTATGCAGTGCACTCTTATTTTCGTAAAGATATCCATGTAAAGGTTGTTGGTCGTGAGGTAAATGTGTGACTTCTTTTAACGTCATTCATGTCGCCATTCCATAGAAATGATTATAAATCGATTCTTCGTCTACGTTTCTTCCACGACTCAAGGGAGACATCTCTGATCGATAATAGGAAAAGTAGTTGCATTCACCTGCAAAAGGCATGTCTTAGTCAGAAGCCTTTAGAGTACCGAAGAAACCTCTTTAGGGATAAAAGAGATTTACAACAAACTAGAAGTCATAAAACTAATACATCTTGCAGTTCCGCACGCACACCAATCCGTAATGAAATTATTTTTTTTAAGTCTGAAAGACGCTCGTAGCTGGAAGCAGTACTTAAATCATCCCATCACTATCTCGCATAAATTTCTCGAACGTAAGAACATGCACCGTGCGCTAATGAAAATAGAATTAGTCTCTTAAATCCTCTCTCCTTATTTTTCGAGTGCCGCATTACGAATCCCAATCGATACTGCCGCATCGACGAGAAAATTCCCTTCAATAGAGTTTCCCTCAGATAAAAATACATGGACAAAATCCAGTGTAGAAGCAGATAAGCCAGACAGCTAGTATAGTGTGAGAACGGATTCTTATTTCTCGGCTCAACCCAGTGTAGTCGCCGCATGACTTACGAGAGAAGGTTAACCTCGCGGGCAGACGGAGGGGATTACAGGCAAAAGAAAAGGACTTTTCTAGATGAGGGTTCTGCGAGCTAGGATGCCTGTGGACTCGGCAGTGGGGAAAAAAGGCGCTTTAAAAAGTAATTAAAAGCCCATACATCACACGGCCTGAGACTTGGAGGGAAAGAGAGGAGGTTTTAGGGCGTCGGTATGGAATAGTTTCGTTTGGGATTGAAGGAAAGGCATCTGGGATATTACTCTGCATGTCTTCACTCCCCCTTAACCACATTTACCGTACCGATACGCCTATTTACACCCAAAAAGAGGCGTTCCTCTTCATTAAGTAATCGCTATCCCAACACTAAATTTTTCCAGTCACCCTCATTTCTTCTTAATGTCTTATTTCGTCTTCCGACCTTCTGACGTTGTCAGGCTGACGGGAAAAATAATCTCTAATGCCGATTTCCGTTGCCTTCCCGTGTTACGTCGCTGTTCAGATGGCAAAAGCTACGAGTTCTTCGACTTCCCCCCGACAAATCATTTCGTAATATATCTCTCCTGTGGGTTTTTTCTCACCTTGCTAATGCGAAAACAAGGGGACTTTCTTTTTCTGTAGCCGCGCAGATTTTAGCACTAAAAGTGATTTTGTAATTTCTCGCCGATGAAGCGCAATTCTTCGTTCATGTATGCAGGTTTGAGTGTTAATTAATGATTTTCTAATCCAATGGAAGTAGCAGGATTAATGTTCTTTCTATAGGACCCTTTCGAAGATGAAACGTTATTAAACGTTATACAATACCATAACTTTAGCTCCGCTGATACTACACAATTAACTGCAATGTCATAGCCCTTCACATTTATTCCGTGATTCTATAAAGCAGGCTCATGTCTGCAATTTGTACGTTTGCGAAAACAGGAAGTTAAGCACGGAGTACCTTCGATTTTATCTCCAAAGGTCACGTTTCGTCGTTATTTCTTCAGGCCATAGTCCTTAGAGTTACTTAGCTGCACCTTTTGAGGAAAGGATTGAGGATTTCCCCAAGGAAGGAGTATAGTTTATTGTTTTCTCCACCATAGTTCACGTGTCCATTACTCATTCTCTCCTTTCTGCTATTCCCTCTCAAACCCTACCTCTTCGAATTCACCGAACCCCCTCACCATAAAGGACCTCCACCTTTCTTTTCCTCCGCTTCCCTTGCATCCAAACCCGTCACACACGCCTGTGTCGCTTCTGGGGAACAAATTTACATGTGTCACTCTCGAAGGAGTGTCTGTTCCTATGGTAAAGGGATTTTGAAGAAATGCCATAAGAAAAAGGAAAGAAAATATTGCGAGAATTTTCCAGAAAACATTTGATAAATTTTCTGCAATCAAACGTATTGAGATAAACGTTAATAACATTTTAGATATATATGCCATTGTTTCCCTGCATTTCTTAGAACTTAGCATTATTAGAAGTGGGATAAAAGAGCGGAAATATGAACAATTTTATACAGTGTTTTTAGTGTGTATAATACATTTACATCTACATTAAATAACACAGAATATTCGAGGAATTTCAAATAATAGTTCTATTAATAAGATTGAAGATAAATTAGCGACTAATGCACAAAGAACTCTATGCAGGAGACAGATTGTAAGCGTTTTACACAAAATCACTGGAGAATTTCTCAGATTTTTCTAAGAATTCTGAGGATAAGGAAGAGAAAGAAAAGTTAGTAAAAAGGAGATTGCTGGGAGGAAAATATGATAGAGGAAGTTGAAAAGAAGGAAGAAGATGACAGGAAAGGGGCAGAAGGTGATTGAAGGAACAGAGATATTCCTGTGGGGGCTCAATGTTGAGGTGGAAGGATTCTGCAGATGCTTTTGTGTGTGAGGCAACTTTTTCCGATCTTATATAGGCTCCCATAAGAGGCGTGTTTGGAAGAATGGGTCGACGCGAGGTGTTTATTCTCCCGTCCGCATGAAAATTGCAACACCCTTGGGCTGATAAATCATACACCTTGTCAGATCCCTTGCGAATCATGACAAACCTCCTTTCCTGTAAAGGTCGAATATCGATGAAGTCGATCAAAGGTATACACCCATAGAGATGAAAATTTTTCTTATAGACGTCTGTCGATTTCGTGTCTAGGCGATTTCGGTTTCTTTTTCAACAGCAAGAAGGCGTACATTTCCTCTCACGAGTTTGCTGTCTGTCATATAAACTTCTATTTTGCTCATCGCATTTTGGTAGTGTTTGCTCTGGAATAAAGAATCAAAAAACTTTCTTCATATTACAAACTTGTTTCTCTTTGATGTGATATATCAGTGTTATAATTTTAATGATCGTTGAAATCAATACCATAATCCCTTTTCGTATATTCATAGAGAAAACGGTTAGAGTTAAGTAACTACGCATTTATTTTCAAGAAAATTGATAGATCCTGATTGCCATTCAAACTGTTCCAATTGAGAGAAAACTGATTTTTTATATAGAGAAACATTGGTTTCATTTTTAACCGTCGTCGGAAACATCTGCTTTGCAAACTGTCGTTTAATAAGATCTCCGACATCGAACAGGTTGCATAAGGTGGTAATTGAAGATGTCTGGAGCAAGTCGAGAAAGTCACAGTGCATAGCTGGGAATGCTTCTTGTATGACCACTGCTCTAGTAGCGAGATACGCTTGGAAAACTTCTATGGAATAGTCTCGACGAAAAATTCTCGAATGAAACTCATAGGCAGATAAATAACGTCTCATCTAAATTACAAAATAAGATAATTCATTTTCATTTAATAATATAATAAGATATATACATTGGGCTAAATTTACGATATGCCGGAGTATGCCTCATACTTCATGTTAAGGGCATACGCCCCTCTCGATTATGTATTTTCTTTCACAAAATCACCTATTTTATTTGCATTTCAGAATTAATTATAGGATTACAATTCAAATTCAACTATCAAATACATTTTCCTTTCATGCGCTGTCATCTGAGATTTCAAAATATGAATAAGCTCTTAGGAGCCTTGTTGGACTAAAATTTCTTATATTAGACGTTAAAAGCTGATGGAGCGAAAGAAGGGAAATATGCATAATAAGGCAATAAAAAGAAGTTCCGAGCGAAACAAAATCGTTCCGTTGATAAAAGCCGCAACGATTAAGATTGGCACTCTTCAGAATTGGTTTTATCAACGGATATTTGAAATTGTAATTCATCTTCCGGTTTTATTCATGTCATTGCTCGAAACCACATTAATTCTGACACCCATCAAAGATTTGTTCCTCTCTCGCTTTACCTTCGTCTACGGGTTTGAATTCTTTCCAGGTTTTCGTGTAAGACGTCAATCTTAATTCCGCAATCCATTTTCAACAGAAAACGAGCGGATGGAGGAATTCAATCCGAAAGGAACTAAATGTGGAATAAATCATACGCAGGGTTTGGGCATCATAAATGGAGGAAGGTGTTTATTTATATTTAAGAAGTGGAACATTGCAAGCAGAATGCATAATGAATCGAATGAGGACGAAGCTAAAGTGCTTTTTATGATACAGATAATTGATTTTCAGAAAATTCAATGATATCTCGCATTTATGATGTTTTCACTCAGAAGATCGTTGGCTGCAAGCTAAAGAATCGGGTTGAACCAAGGAATTCCTTAGTGAAGAAAGACTGTATCCAGTGTACCACGTTGTAGGAGCTAATGGAATTCATTTCCTATAGTAAACTATTTAAAATCTTGACGCAGTATTACTGGATTCTCTCTTAACTCTCACTTTGGCTTAACCAGTCCCACTTCTACAATCCTTAAATGGCGTATACTAGTAAAGCGTTAGTATTTAGCTACATACCTATTATAAATTGTTTGCAAAGTACAGCCATATATATGCTAAATAAAAATAATATAATAAATAATACATATAAACAGGTATTTCCTATTAAGTTCATCCATCTACTCTATTAAACGAATCTTTATTACTGGTGTTTTCGTCTGTAGCATGGATTCCTACTAAACTTTAAGATTACATCTATCGTGCATCAAACTGGTTTAATGATTTTACCTTTAAAACCAAGGCATGGAGACATTTCTTCTGCATTTCAGTTAAAACTATTTAGGATTTCCTTTTAATTAGAGAAACACAGAAACTTTTGCCAATTCACTGCGTGACAAGAAAAAAATACATTGGAGAAATATCGAATCCTGGTCCTCGAAATTTAATTGCGATATAATGAAATGTTATTCAGCGTACACAACGTGAATCTCTTTTCCTCGCGTTTCTTCCCCCTTCCGTTTAGATGAATAAGCATCTCGTCACACGCGAAATACACTCGTTACATTTCGTTTACAGCCAAACGGAAAAATCGGAATATCAGAAACGAGAGGTACCCTTGCTTTCCGATACATTTTTTGTCATCATTTCCGACCCGAGCCATATTAACAGGCATTAACTTGTGCTCAAACTACTAAAACCGATATTTCGATGCCAAAAAAAGAATGGGGCACGAAAGGAATTCTCTCGGGAGTCGCGCTTTTTTGTTCGACTGAAACGTGATTTCCGATACGTCTTTTTTCAACGGTGCCTTTCCAATGGTGCACACGCGTAGTTGTGCTTCCGATGAGATGCTGTGGTGCGATAAAGGCTTGCCATATTCACGGCGCTCCTTCGATACCGGATTTCCGCATCGGTTTCAATCATTGGTCTCGAGACATCATCAAGCCTTCTCTCCGATGAAAAGGAGCCGTGTTCATAACGGTGACGTGATGCAGAAACAGCTCGATCAACGTCCGGAAGCACGATTCCGATAATTATGAAGAAAAAAGAGCATACGGAAAGGGTATGTGATTCGTGTTCGGAAATCCATTTCTTTTGTATGCTTTCGCTAAAGGGATTCTCGAATTCCTCGTTGTAGGTGGAATTGAGGTCACATCGAGTTTCGATGACTTTTTCATCCGGCCGAATTCGATTTCATGGAACAAAATAACACCAGGAACTTCTCTTCCTAAGCGAGACATTTTCTTAGAGATTTTTATGGTCACAGAATCGTTGTTATCAAACTATTTTATTTATTATCTGTACTCATGCAGTAATTTCCTTGTCTTACTTGAAAGTTCTTACAGGCAAAAATGTCATATTCAGGTATTAACGTTCATATATTCACATGAAAGCATACTGAAAATGCATTGTTGGATTGTTTAGCACTACGTTGGACATTTTAATTTTAATGTTCTAGAATTAATTTAGTTTTACACATGCTTCATATTGTATGAAGTAACAGTTCTATCGAGATATTCTTGAAATAATCACTAAGCTAGATTTTCATCGCGTTTGGCTGTGCGTTGCAATCTCCACTTTCTATGAGAAATGAAATTGAATAACCTATATTTAATAATATTCATGTAATAACCTTATTCAAGATATATTAATCTATTTCTGTTTTATAAAAAGTTATTTAGGTAGACAGACTAAGTAGTTAGGTCGGCAAAAGGTTGTCAGTATAGTACTCAGTCCTAAATTTTATTCAAAGCTTATTCGTTCAAATAAAACTATTTTCCACTTCTACATAATTTTAATTTATCATATTTAGCACAACTGCGTCGCATCCTCTGATTGATGAATTTTAAGCTATGAAATCTGCTAATAAATTCCGGTACGTTGCGATAATGCAAGAATGGAGTTTAAGAAGCATTGAATTCGCACCACACCTCTAGGGAAGGAGAATATAACACCTTTTCCGCCTTTATTAGATAAAGAAAAGCTTAGATATAGCCTATAGTAGTGCTTATAATGTGCGATGTGCAGGCCGAAATACAACGTAGGCATAAATCCTGCAAGCACCAGCGATCACGCGAGTTAAGAAAAAAATCCAGGACGTAAGGTGCGTCTCCGCATTCGTGCGCGAAAAATTCGTGCAGATCCGCAAGAAATGTCTAAAAGCGTAAACATACTCGCATTGATGATTCGCCGCAATTAATCCCCTCCCACTCGACACCCAACGCCCTCTCGCGAGCACTTCGCAAGTGCGAACACGTTTCCTCATATTTTTTTTAACGATCCTCTCCTTACCTCCGTACGCATCTTTTCCTCCGGGACATCCGCTCCATCCCTCTCTTTTAAACATGACTAAGCCACCCACGCGCCTCTGGGAATCCTCTCCTCTGGCCCTGCGGCACGGAGACCCACCCACGGCGGATGATATCATTGAGTGAAAGAAATAAATGAAGCCGTCTTAAAGGCAAAATGCATCACGCGGGCAAAACACAGGGCGATTGCAGACCCGCGCGCGCTATCTTCCTACGAGGGCGTTATGTGCACGTTCAGCGAGCACAACGATGTTTGAGGGGGCTTCTTCCGTCCCCTGTGTTTCATTTCCGATGCTGTCGAAGGAGTGTATATGCAAAACGGAGACTTCGCAACGCCCCGCGTTTCCTTCCTCGGTAAAGATGCAGCTGAAGAGCTTGTGGGAGTTCCCCAAGCTTATTTTTCCTCCCTCTTAAGACTTTCTCTCACACGATTCCTTTGCTCTGTTTCCATTAGCTCCTTTTAAACTTTTTCTTCTTCGCACATCTTCCGCCGAGTTTTGTTCATATAGTCTTCTCATTTCGTGCGTGCAATCGATCGCGCCTTTTATGCCCGCCATGTTCTCACTCGGTTTGTTTGTTCTTCGTGGGCGCCTATTTTTCCTCTTTCTTTTTAACCATCTCTACGTCTCGGTTGCATACGCTTGTTTGCCTTTTCCTCTCTCTATGGTTCGTGAGAATTAATGAATGCTCCTCGTCGGTATTTATGGGGCCGAATAAACTTCACGTCGGCGTTTAATCTGAACGAGTTTTTCTTTTTCTTCCAAGACCCCATCTCTCGACATATTTCGTCAACTAAACGATGCAACTCTTGTGAACCGCAGTCTTCTAGGAATAGGAATCTTACTTCCCAGAGACCGCTTATTTGTTTCTTTCCCTCGAACGAATGGAAATTAGTTCAGAGCTCGCAAATTCGCAATCTCTTGCGATGCTCGGTCATCAAAATCTGACTTTTAATTCTGATGTATACGATGCAGTATGTGATTTGATTTTTGGTAGAAATTAGCCTAAGTTTTGTTTACAAAATTTATTACTCTCTGAGAGCATTTTACAATTCCACTTTCTTCGATAACATCTAATCTGAAACTGGCACGTAAATCGAAAGAGACTAAATCAGATTATGCACGCAGACGCATAAATTATGAGCGTTGCCAATTAGAAAATCTTGTTATGAAAAATCACTTTCCATTGGAGTAAATGATTCGATCGGCTTTACCGCCTACAGTGAATAGGTGAGCTAATCTACTACCGATTAAAATTAACACGTTTTCTCTCATATCCGACACCCATAATCTTTCTAAATGTCATATTTCTAACATTCATCAATTTCTTTCAATCTCTTTAATATCCATTCCAGGCAACGCTTGCCGACATGAGTGTTTTTTAATCCCTACTCACCAGTCTTCTAGACAATCCCATTACTCTCTCAGATAATCTTTATGATGATTAATGTGGTTGTGTTATGTATTTAACAATTCTTTTTAGTTACTTTTGTAAGGGGCCGTAAGATTGTGAAGTAAGCGAAAGGGCCGATATTTCGATACGCAAATAGTGGGAGACAGAATGAAAAAATAATAGATGGCGGGAAAGAGAGAGGAGAGTGAGCATGTAGATCCCTGGATGAGATACTAAGAATAGGCGAGCGGCAGGAGTTGAAACTAAGCGAAAGGCTCCATAGCAGGTTGCGCTCAGAAAAAGTTTGTAGTTAAGCGCTATGGGAGATAAGAGAGCGAGATGATTTAGAGAAAGCGGAAGGACGTGGTGAAGTTCTCACCAAGGAGGCGATTCGGACCTCACACTCGGACATACAGGCGGATGGAAGCACCGAGGCTTTCATGAAGAGCCGTTTGTGGGAGTGCTTTACTTTGACCACCCATACTGTGGTCACTTTTTCTCAGGCAGTTCGCACTCCTTCATTTCCATCCGCCCAGGACCATGAGCAATTTTTAAACAATCCTCGAACCACTTGGGCCAAGGCGAAATCGTCATAACATCCTCTTCTTTACATCCTTTTAATAATCTCCATTGCTTAGAGTGGGAAGATACAGAGTTCGGGGTCTGGCACAAGGAGACACGCAGGATGGGTCTGGAAGAATGTGTATGAATAAGAGTGCCTCAAAATAAAAGATCGGAAACATTCCATGAATCTTTTTGGCCGCCATGACCTCACGAAACGCCCTTTTTAGCTTGTTCGAGATATGAGGAGGAAAAGTTTGTTTGAGAATGGTGCTCTTGCTCCGCTCGGCGACCACCCGTGGGTGCATGCATCCTCCGACGGACCCACAGTCGTGAAAGTTAGGGGTGGGGGAGTTTTCCCTCTGCGAAACAGTTGGTGCGTGGATGCTGAGTGGGCAGCACTAAGAAGCCTTTCTTTTTCTCATCCGTTGTATGAAAGGAGGAGCTGAGATGAGGAGCATTCTGCAAGATGCACGAGCATAGTGCAACCGACTAAGAAACGATAAGACCACCTTGATAAATGATTTCACTTTCGCCGAAGACCGCTGACGGTGGTCCCGAAGATGTTTATTTATATCTTTGCTGATTTTTTATGGCGCATCATTCTTATCAAGATAACTCTTTCGGTGGCTAATCTCTGTCCTTTTTACTACATTGATACCATTTGATTTCGAATTCTTCGGCCTCTTTGTGGCGGCGAGCCTTAGAGATAAGGTGTGGAAATTTAAAAATTGTCCCCTATTTTCGATCACCTTACATTATTAGTTATGTTTGAATCGTTTAGATACAAGGAAAGCCAAAATTCGACATGAGAGATTATGGAATACGAAAAATATCTCTATGCTTAGTTGGTAAATAATTTAGTTTTTAATACTTATATTTAAACTATATCAGCGAGCAAAGAATGTATACTATCAACATCTATAGCTTCCACCTCTACTATATGATATTGATCGCGGTATTTTATATTTTACTTTTTCTAGTAATGTGCTAAAGCATATATCTCAATCTGATTGCACCTCTTTGAAATGCTAATACTTTCTGTAATATTCATTAACTTTAGATGCGGGATTATACACTTCCGTAGAATTGATTCGTAATTTGAAGTAGGGAGGACGATTCCCCTCTAATTGTGCAACTGATTGAGACCTTCATTTCACCGTCAATTTTCCCTCACTAGATTGAGAATTGTAAACCTGGTAGTGGGACGCAGGTGCTGCACGCTCCGTGAGGTCGCGGCCCATCGTGACGGCCTTCGGGATATTACTCTCGCTCCTTTTCCACCATTATTCCTTTTCGAATGTTATCAGTCATTTCTAGAGGCAAAAGGGTGAGCGATAGATAGAAAAGAATCAAATATAAATCGAATAACAACTACTAAATCAAATCGAATAACAACGGGTAACTCGGAGAGGTGTATTGCATGAAGTGAAAAAAGGGTATGTTGTCGACACGATGATACAGTGTCTTAAGCTCGGAATGAATGTTCGGTGGCGGCGGGGGACACGGCCGATGCTGGGCGTGGAGTGATTTCAACGACTGGCCGCTGCACGAATGCATGTACGTGTACCTACTCTCGGCTACATCTCTTTCTTCTTTCCGCCCGCGGCTGATTACTATTTCCTAACTTCATTTCTCTTCCTCGAGATAATGGGAATTAAGCCGTTAAAAGAGAAGGCCACCTATTGACAGTTCGGATTGGAAAAGCAAAAGCTCGTGCTGGTGAAGGAGTTAGATCGAATTTTTCGCTCGTCGAAGGGTAGGATATGATTTTTTCCTTCGACCCAGATTCGTTCCTCTTTAAGTGGGAATGACACATACCAGTTCGAAATGTTAAGGGCGTAGTCGGCTGGATTGTTAATCTCGCCCAGAGTTTTTTGTTTCATTCGCTCGCCTTTCAAAGAGACCGCAGTGAGCGTAATCAAGACCTCCCATTTGTGAAAAAACAGTTATCTCTCCGCGAACTTTAAGTTAGTTAGGCAATAACACAGAGATAAATAATTGGCTGGATGTATTTCTCTTCTCATTCTTGTCTCTTGCGAGAGCAATTTAAAAGAATTTGATTAGATTACCAGTTGACTGATTGTTGCGATTAGGATCGCAAAAAAAACCTTTTAAAATTGGCATTGAAGAAATTTACTTTCTCGTTTGAGTGACTATTATTTCTGCCGATGTTAACAAATCATCAAAAGAATAACCTATCTTGATTTTAATTCAATCATTGTGCAGCTTAAAGCAAGGATTTTCGAAGAGTGAAGAGGGGTTACGCTTACTTTGCGAATAATATTCTTGGAAAGAATCCTGCACTTGTACGTCAGGTACACGCACTAGAGAGAAAGAAATGGAAATCGATTCAATTCCTATTTTGAAACCTCCCATCGTAAATCATAGCTCGCGGTCAAAGCAGAGATACCGTAAGCGAAAGAACGAGGGAACCTATCGCCATTTGCGTGACCTCTGCAGCGCGTCAACCTTGAGTCGGACCTTTCGATGTCTCTCAAAGATTACTCTCGTTCGCCTTTCTTGGAAATCTTTTCGCCATTTGGGCACGACATCTCCGCGCATTTGATTCCTGCTCGCAGTCGAATCCCTTGCGCTTCGAACACCACTACGCTACCGAGAACACGTGCCTATCCGAGGAGAATGTGCAACGAGGCCAAAGAGCCCGAGGGACGATGATGTCGGGAGGAAAAACCATGGTCTGGAGGAAGACTAGAGAAGGAGAGTGGGAGGAGAGGGCGGAGTGAAAAGACGGCGGGAGGGAGGGATAGATCGTAGGTAGAAGGGAAGTGCTAGATGTACGAGGAAGGTGGAAGAAATGGAAGGTAGATACGGTAAGGGTAGGGGTGGGAGGTAAGGATTGCAATGGTCTGGAGTTGGAATCGGTACGTTAGGTACACAGAAAATTGTAGAATGGAAAAAAGTGAAAAAGCAGTTGAAAAGGACGATGAATGGGAAAAGAGAGGTGGAAACGGAGATGATGGATCGAAATTTCAGAGCTAAGTGTATGATACAGAAGAATATAGATGGTATGAACTGCAGATGAGAGGAAAGATATGAAAGAGTGCAATCTTAAGGGATGAAGAATTTGGAATAATGAGAGTCGGAGGGAGGGAGGTGGAGGAGGGAAGGCCGGTTTTGCTTGCGGTCCGATCACATCCTCTCCGCTTGTTTCTGCTCACCGGGTCGTGAATTACAAGATGGCGACGAGAGAGGAGGAAAGAGAGGAGCAGGGCGGGAGAAATAAAAAAAAGTGCAGAAGAGTTATTCGAGGAAAAGTGGGCGAAAAAAGGAAAAATCGGAACATGGTGGGGAAATGATGGAGAGATGGGATGAGATTGGGTATGGTTCGTAAGGTATGAGGAAATTAGGAAAAAAACAAGGTAGATATATAGTGAAAGATTCGGTAGACGGGCTTAGGCTTTTTTGCAAATACTCAAAAAGAAATTTTCTCTTGTAGAGGGTAGCTGGAAATCACAATCGGTAGAGTACGCAGGAAGAGATATTGAGGAGGGGACGGGGTTGGAGAAGGTGGATGACAAGAATAGTCTGCTAGATGGACGTGCGTCATGAGTTTATGTGTGTGTGCGCTAGAAAATAAGAGACGTGGTGGAGAGATAAGGGAGAGCTAGCCTCTTTCACGAGCGCTCCGCTTTCTCGCCGCGACCAATGGACGAGCCGCAAGGCATGGAATGGAAGCGCCCTTCCTGGAGTACCCTCTCTTTTACCGTGATATCTCTCTTTCTCCCTCTCTGGGCAACGCCCATGTCTCTCCCCATCGCCGAAGGAGCTGCCGCACACGAAGAAGAGCAGATAAGGAGGGCGACTCCGCCCACGAAAATCCTCCGTGGCACGCCACTTGCATGTTACTATGTATATGCACCGAAATGCTTTAACTGACGCATCAGCAGAGCTCAGCCTCAGTTTCCAGGCGATCCGATTCGATCATTTGAAAATTGTTACTCTTTTAACAGTCGGTACACTTTCACAGCATTTTTCTGAGAAAAAAACACACATTAAAAGCCGATAAACAAGTTTCCGAAGCAACTCGCCTTATTTCACTGTATATTGGAGGCTCTACACCTGTAGTTTTCTCGCCGACTTGCTGATGACATGAAAAGAATGAGATAATTTGAGTACCCACAATCCAAACGAACAACTACATTATCAATGAGTTTATAATATAGCCACTCCATGATTCTTCAAACAAACAATGCATTCAAAGAAACCAAACGTGATTAAAGGAAATTAAGTTCGTAAAAAGATTCATAAATGATTTTTCGTTAAGTTATTGTGAAGTATCTAAGTATTGTGTTGGGTTCAGTTCAGTCCAAACTAATCTTTTTACTTTTCTTTGGATGTGCGAATTTATATTTCCGATGAAGGTGATTTGTGATTATACAGTAAAGAATAGATCTGGAAATCGATGCCAGAGAAAGAATACCGCTGCCGGTTGTTCAATATTTAGCGACCATTGGCTTTAAGAATAACGCTCATTTAACTCAAAAAATCAAAGCGATTCTAGAAGCACTCATAGCCTTTAGATAAAAGACAACAATACATTATCAATCTGTAGAAATGAATCAGAAAAATGTTATCAGTAAGACTGAGTTTACCTTTGCTTAGCTGAAACACCCTCAAGATAATTTAATCTTAGCGACTTACTATCGAGCAGATGCAATTCTAGTCTGAAGTACCACGCAGAATAGAATATATCACACGTTTTATGAACTTTCCATGCTTTCTAATTAAATTATCTATTATTTAAAAATAGAATTGACATTCTTTGTACAGAAATTTAGGGCATACTTTTCTTAATTCTGTTCAAGAATAACGCAGAGCATTAGAAGGTGCAACAAGCAGCCGAGGGATAAGAAAAGCGAAGGATAACTGGGTTGAGGAATGCTAAAATAGGGGGAAAACCTCAGGTGCACCGAATTCTTCGTAAGAAGAGCAGTGGATGAAGGGAAGATGTGCGGCGACGAGATGAATTGAAATTTAAATCAGAGCGAATTTCACTTCAGGGATTTGCGGGAAGGAGTCGAGAGGGTTGCGGAGGGTCTCGCCTTCCAAGGGTAAAGGGGGTGTAAAGATGGGGTGCTGAAAAGCCAGCATCCTTCCCCTTTTGTGCGATTGCGAGACTGTGAAGATGTTGGGGAAAAGAGGTGTAAGGAAGCCGATCGTGAGAGTATGCGTGGATTTCAGTTTTCCCTATCATCGGTGATTTTCCCGTTGGCCCTCTGGAAAGAAGGGAATCGATTTATGCCATCTGATGGGAGTTGAGGAATAAGGGATAAGATTGGAAGACATTACAGAAAGGGAAAGATAGAACAAGACGGACGGAGAGGGAATTTTAGATAAGGGAATTAAGGAACAGGGATGGTGGTATATGGATAAAAGCTGAACGTTTTTGGAAAATATTATTCGAGGGTAAAGTTTGATTTTGAGATATTTAAGAATGAATTGTAGTGCGATACAACGCAGTTCCGCTACTTTAGTGATGCAATTCATCACCACGGTGAGAATGACTCTTAGGCGTTCTGTCATGTGGACTGAATTCTTGAGAGGATTCCGGATTGCCAAGAGGGTGGTTCACCTATGGTCCCGGGTTCTATTCCGGGGGCTCTCATGTGGGGAATGACCTCAGCTGTCGCAATTTCATAGATACTGCTACCATACTGAATTTTGAGACTTAATACTGATGATAAAGATATCATTGTTCCTGAATTCATACAAACTTTAATTCCCCAAAATAATGTTAAAATTTACCTTGCCAAATCTTATCAGACATCAAGTCTGGTAGCAATATGAGCAAAAATATCCGTGAAGAATGAAGATCTATGAATAAGCATGAAAATTAATTTCATTATCTTTTCTTCAATAATTATCTTTTCCTTTGTTTTCGCTGCATTACTATTTAATAGTAATACACATTCAATGAAGGTGAGAAAAGATAAGTCAGAGGGCACAAATGTTCACGGAATTAAACAGAGAATAATAGTAAGGCTCGAACAAAAGAGGTTTTTATTCTTGAGAAACGGTATGTTCTTAATCGTCAGCTGAATAAGGCGATAACCATCAAACTCATTGGAATCGCAACTGAGTGCGCGAATCTGTTTCTTATTATGTTCATTCACACTCTCTTACCTTATTTACTCTAAATTTCTCAAATTCAATTATCAACACTTGATTCCCATCAGCATTGTAATCCGATCCAGATTTTCCGAGGATGGCTGAAACTACATCCGCAATTGGCTGGAGATATGTGCCCAAGTTAATTACCCTCACCTCTTTTGAAATCAAACAAGGAGATCCCTCGAAGCGGCTTCGTTCCCGAACGACCCTATGGCCTCATTATGATTTGCGCTCCCACTTTTTGCGTGGTTTTCTCTCGTTAAATGGATATCGAAGTGAAAAGGTGAGCATAAGAGCATGCGAGCGATCCTGGGTGCGGCGCGTGCATATCGGAGAGCGAAAATCTCAAGTGGAAGAAACTGTTAGTTGGAGCGTGGGAAATCTCGGCGAGAGTTGTTGAAGCTTTACCTCATAACCTCGGAACTTCATTATTCTCGGTTTGGTCCAACTTGCTCGCACTCAACAATGAACTTCCGCGATATCTAAGAAAAATATAGTGCAGGCATTCTGGGAAAAAGAAGGTTACGGATGGGAGGTATAATCTTTCTTCAAGAAGTGTGTTTGGAGGAAACATGATAATTAGATAGGCATAATATCCTATATCCGCCATGAAATAGTTACTTGCACGCCTTACACATTGAAACGATTGCTCGCAGTCGAAATGTGTTTGATAACCAACGAAGTTAAACCATTATCGGTCATACCTTATGTTGCGCGGAAAAACTTCAATGGCGGTGAGGTTCTCAACCACATAAGTCAACACGTTGCTCAGTAATTTGCGATTATTCTTTCACGCATTTGAGGGATGATCTACAACCCCATCTTAAAACCAGAAGTCCGTGTTCGCAATTGAGAGGATTCTTGACGCTCATGGAAATCGCTTCCAGGTTCTCGGAATCCCAGATTTTTTCAACTTATCTTCTGGGACATGGAGAGGTCTTGGTATACTCGGATAAAGGCAGAGGAATTCCAAAGGAGTCAGATCCAAAACATCTCTCGTTGTTCCAAAACTTTTACGCCCACAAGACGACACGGGAGGAAAGTTGATGTCACCGGCGGCTGTGCGCGCGGGGGACTTAGAAAACGAGGGCTTCTGCAGAATGAGGGTGGTGCCATATTCAAACTGAAATTCGCCATTTTCCTTTTTGGCACCGTCCTCCCTTTCTTATTCCCATCTCTTTCTCTCTCTTTGCACCTTTTGTCCCTCTCACACTACCAACACTTCGCACTCACAAACACACCCACGCTTTGTGCTCCCGGCACACGATCCCAATGGATGCTGTGAGAGATCATAAAGGAGTATTGCCTTCCCTCTTCTGAATATCTCTTTTCACTCCCTCAGAACCGCGACGAGACTCGAAAACTTCCCTCTTCGCCTTATTCACCACCTAGAGGCTCTTCCTTGACGATGCTCAAACCAGAGCCCCTTTCACAGCTTCTCCACCTTATATTCTACATCTCCGTAAATTTTATGTGAAAACAGTGCCACCGCTATCTTAGGTAAGAGACATGGCTAAAATATTCGATTCGGAAAGAGGTTTTTACATAGTTATTCTTTCTGTTTGTCGTTATTCCTTTTCATCGGTCGAGTAATATTCCAATGCTAATGCCATTAACTCAAAATACATATGTACTCACATACTCAGTATGATGTTAAGCGAAACTTTCCTAATATTCAAAACTCCGGCAGGTTTTCCGTCTATTTATTACAAAATACTGTAATGTGAATGGAGTTAAAGCAATCAACGAACTAGAAATATTTACATGAACCGCCTTTATGGTGATAAATGAAAATAAATCGGAATATTTTATATCACACTAAAACATAGCCTTTCATAAAATTTTTGGTATAATGATGATGACGAGTAAACTTTCATGATTTTAACAATTTCTGGATATATTTTGATTTGATTGCCATTTATTGGCGAATATTTCAAATAAAATTTTTGAGCGTGACCCTCTTCTCCTCGAAATCACGGACATGAACTGCATTATTACATTAATGAATCTCAAGAATTTCTCTGGTGCTGCAGTTAGCTGAAATTTTATCTTACCACAAAACCTAAACTAAAATAACAAAGAATATACAAAATATGCCGTGAATTCGAGGAAACTGTTTCTAATGTTTATGCATTATCCGTTCTCCTCTTCCCTGGCCATTTATACCACGGTTAAAGTCCGTATCGCAAGGTTTCTCGGAGGAAACAAAGATGGTTTCTATTAATTCCTAAAAAAATTACACTCATTAACACAGTTTTTGCGACTCTGGAAGGGAAAGAATCTCGGCGACCGCATTCACGAGGTAAAGAGCTGAAAGGTTCGACTTCCAGAAGCCCCTTTTATAACTGCGAGCGCAACCACTCTTGGAGGAAAAATAAAGGAGGCAAAGACGTCCTCGTGGAACACCCTCGCAACGGAGCAGAAAAAAACTTCCGCGACGTTTTTTTGGCCCGACAACAACACCCCGGGATAATAAAGTTTGCTACCCATTGCAAAGGGAGTTAGGTAAGAAGAAAGCGTAATGAACCGTGCTATCCTTGATGCGAAAATGCCTCTTTATTAATCCGCCATTTTGGTTTACGCTCTTTGGCATTTCCTCCACATCGTCTGATTCCCTCTCTCCTACTTTCTTCTCCAGAATTCTCCATCCAACCGTTTTTACCTTTCATTTCTCTTGCATTCTCTTTCTCGGAGACACCGGATTTCTTCTGCGATCTTACAAGTGTAATTTATTACAATGCGAAAGGTATTCCAGAGATTGTGCACCGTAGATATATTCAGGCTATCATCTTATTGTGCTAACATATTGTATCTACCAGTTTAATAATTACTGACAATATATGGGAGCTAAATTAAGTGATCATGATGATGTGGAGAGTAAAATTTACCATGTAAGTGGTGCACAAAAATTCAATCGAAGAAGCATAATAGGCTTTTTATAATTCTGAAAATGAACTTGAGCACAAGATAATATGTTGTGCTTATATAATCCTCTGAGGCATCCATTGTGAGTCAGGTGTTATATTCTGCGAGAATTATCGGGTTCCCAGATACGTTGCTACGTTTCTTCAGATTACGCTATGAAACCTTTTATACCATGTAAACAGGACGATAGGCTGTAATAAAGCCTGTGTGATACAGCTCATCCCTTGAATACATTTTAGATTCGAGATATATATACCTGTTCTAAACAAGTATTAGAAAATTTATATGGATGTGGGTAACGGAATATCACAGTGATTGCGCCGTGGAGTGAAATAAATTCGCCTCTTGACATATTGTAAATTACATTTATCAGGTCGATTTCCAGTTTCCCTGCAAACTGGTAGCGATATACTAACTAAGGTTGAAACATTATCCCTTGTATGTAAATTATGGGACGTGCTATTTGTGGGCGAGGAATCTTTACCTGAAAGACCCTCCGCGGATAAGACATTTTTGATGCTCCACCTATTCTTTCGCCTTCGATAAAAGAAATGTGCATTATATTGCGGAATTACGGTAATAACTCCCACACCGCTTCGCAGGAAAATCACGGGTTAGGGAATTCAGGGGATTTCTCACGACGGGATGCACCCTTTTCTAACTCATCTTTCTTCATCCATACCTAAAGAGATCCCTCCCTCCAGCCTCTTGTCTCTCCTCTCTAACACTTTTACCCTGAGGTCACAACTCCAAAATTCTCATAATTTCTGCAGTCGTCTTTTGTTCTCACGCCTCGACACGCCTTCCCGACCGAAGATCCTCCGACCTGGAGCGACTTCTAGAAAATTCCCCTTCTTCTCAGAGAAGATTTTTAACCGCGTACCCTTCGACTTTCAGCATCTCTTCCTCCCTTTTCCACTCCCTTCCTTTCATCAATTCAGAGCTGAGGTCTTTTTTTCATATTCCCCACCGAGAAAGTTTGAAAACGCTTAGAGGTTCTCCGGTGTCAGCGGAGGAAAACATTTGTCTGATTCGTTGCGGATGTAATCGATCGTGAACTCTTCTCCTGTGAAATGCATATGGACGTCGTGACGTCTGTACCTTCCGGCCCCAACTTGGTCTTTATTCGCTCATCATTTTCCAGGAAAGACGCTGTAGGAACGCTCATCTTAAAGCAATTCATCGCATGGCTAGTTTATTCGCGCATTGCTTCCATAGCGGTAAAGTTGAAGCTTTTGATTGGTATATTTAGGAATCATGCAAATACTAATTTCTCACATCTAAACGCATGATTTTCTGCTAGAGCGATCCACGATTTTTATCATACGCTTCGCATCATAATACTTGCTGTAGCTTACTTTCATTGAATGAACCAAAGTTGTCAAAAATAAATCATCGCTATTCTAACAAAAAAATTCTATCTTATATAATTCATGAGAGCAATGACACCAGTTATATATTTCTAAGGAAAAACAAAAACAGTAATATACGTTCAAAGCGCTTCTCAGGAAAACCACTTAATATCGCGGGATAACGTCTTAACCGGAATATAAAAACTAATTGCTTCTTGCGGATTGGAAAACGACAGGGAAGGGATTGTTGGCCTTTAATTTCACAATTATTAACGAAAAGTGATCTTCTTTCTTTAGCTATGTATGTACCCAAACTAAAGATATAATTCAGATTGGGTCCATATTGGTCATATTTTTAAGAATTGAACTCTGTTCGGACTGAATGAGCACCTTTCCTTGTTACTTATTTTTGTTTAATTTTTACTCAACAGTGAAGCAATCTTTTGCAAGATAGACAATTAGGGATGAATATAAAATTGTTTGACAATAATGGTGAGAAGTTGTCAGAATGTAAACCGTGTCAAGCGACTTAATGACTAATTTTCTATTCTAAGGCGAGGATGATGAGGCAGATCTCAGAGCTAGAATCGGCTACGTCAAAGTGGAAGTCAATGAAGATTGTTCTGTTTCGCGATATCTTCATTTTTATCTCGAACAATTAGTCGCCTCATCAAGAGAATCTAAAGGACGCCCATTAGAGACAAGGCGTAGCAAGGACAGCGTTAGTGATAACATAAACAATATTTGGTCTATAGAATGAGGCAGACGATTGGCTACAGCGGATTACAGTGTATCTGGGGATGGGAAAAAACCGCTTCTCTAGCGATTAGCAGGGAGTCGAGATTAAGCGGTATTTCTATCTTTCCTTCTGTGCTAAGGAATAGGAGAATAGTGCGTATTAAGCGGAAGCGTCTTAAAAAAGATTCACTGCAGAATCGGGCAGCGGTTGGTTATCTACGATATTCATAGGGTTGCCATATTCTTATAGCAAATAACCGAGACTTATAAAATTTTGGAGCGATTGGAAGCGAAACAAAAAATCTTAATCCGAGCTAATGCCATTTTCTTTCAAGAGACCGCTGAGTAGCGCCATAATTTCACGAAAATTTGCGTTTGAAAGATTTTTTGTATTGAAATCTCTCCTTTTTTCATTATATTATTTCTAGGTGTTATTTCTTAAAACCGGGACACGTATATAATTGGCCGAGACAATATGTTAAAACTGCACATTCTCTAATGTGACCTTAGTCCGGGTCAAAACGGTATGGTAAGCCTACCTATATGCTGGAACCTTCAGTTAGGTAGTATCTAATATTTCATTTCAGGAAATTAATTTTTTTAAAATTATTTAGTGTGTTAAATATACGTAGAGAAGGTAGAATTTAAATATCAGTAGTCTCTCTGAATCAGTGACTGCTGAATTCTATCGAGCGCGGCAACGCGTGCGGCAGTTCAGCATTATTCAGCAGTTTTATATGTTTAGGTTCAGAAACTAGATTCTCATCGAAGGCGACATTAAAATAATAGGATTATCTCCCCTCGCATTCCTATTCATACGCAAACAGGGCTGCAGTCCTATTAGCCGAGTCGGTGAAGAAAATAATTCTGCCGCGAGATAGCCTCCCTTTTCAACATTCTGAAGACTGCCTCTCACCTGCCCTTCTCTCGCTTAATGCGCCTAATTAAAATAAAATCTCATTTTCTCCCCTCTCGCCAATGTTAATAGCAGACAACACTCAAGGAAAGCGGTGAAAGAGGAGAAGTAAAGAGGGCGGAGTCGAAAGGGGTGGGTGGCAAAGGAATGAATGCAAAGAGGCTCCGAAGTTGTCTCCTGAATAATATGGAGGGTGGCGCATATCTTTTTCTTCTCGAGACGGAGAAAGGGTTTTCACGGGGAAAACTGATGCTCAGAGGCCAGCGTTCCACTTTGAAAACTAATTATTCTCACCGATCCCGCGAGCTCTTTGCTTTTTGTCCGAGTAAACTCTGCTAACAAGGCGAGGAGGGAAAAATCCAAGGGGTTTTATTTTTAGCGTGGTTAGGAATATTTTTTTTACCCTGAGAGGAGTACCCAGATAGGGATTGGTGTTGGATGGCATCGTAAGAAACGGCAACCTCTGCCTTCTTTTCAGTCGATTTCCTCAATCCGTGCGCGCAGTGATGTTGAAAACGCGATAATTCTCTTCAGGAGGTTTTTCTCATTCATTAAAACTCGCTTATAAGGATCTCGGAGGAAAGAGGATTCATAGTAGATGATAAAGGGATACTGTTTCTATGGATTCTTCCATAAGCCAGATATTCATTCATTTACCATCGGAAAGAAACTGAGTATCTCTACTCACGACAATTTCTTTTCTTCAACATCATCCACATTAGTTTATTGTGTTTGATTTATTTTAGGAAAGCAGACTGCTTGAAAAGGGAGATTTATTTTCTTTGATAATTATGAGTAATTAGCATTAAAGCGATGCTGGTAATATTGTGGAGTAACAAAATTTGATGTTTCAACGATGATGTTTAAACACAAATTCTGTAATTAAATCTTAATCATAAATTACCACTTATTTTACACTCATATAATAACCTTTTAAATTTAAATGGACAATTATAGATCGAAGGTATTGCTCCATTAAGTCTATTGCAAGAATCAAGATTTTATGATACTCTTATTATGACATTAACTCATAAATTAAAGTTAAATTTCAATGATTCATTTGAAAAACGGCTCGATTTTTCCCTTTTCATGATAATTTTGATATAAGAGCGATTAAAGAAGACAAACCAATTTTTATAGAAGATCAGCAGCAAAGAAATTTGCTTCAAAATTTGCAATGTTGAAAGCTCAATCTAGCCATTTTAGTTAAATATGAATTTTTCTCAATATTGTGCGGTAATTTTGCCGTAAGTCTATCTTTAATTCAAACCATCTTGCAGAATTGTTCAATTACAAATTTATCTCTGCATTAAAACGGCGAATATTTCAAAATTCTTAGATTATATCCGTTCAGTTTCGTAAATTCCTGACATCAAATGCTATATTTCACACGCAGGATTAAGGTTACGCTATGAGATCTTAAAACTTTAATGGCAATATAATGGCCATTTTTATTTATCCTTCTCTTAAATACGAAAGCTTCTTCTCAAAGTCTTTCTTGAAGAAGCTTCATAACTATTCATTACCACTTAAGCCGTCTTCCCCAAGAAGAAGCTTACCTTTCGCCTATGTTGATTCAATTTACATTCGGCCATGTAAATTCCGGTGTCATCCCCATTCCCCTTTCAACCCATCTCCTGCTGCTTCTCTTCCTTTCTCCTGGAGGCGATTGCAATTTTTGGAGATTCTTAGAAGTGTGGGAAGGAGGTCGAGAAGACAGTTGCCTCCTAAAACGGAAGAGGAACTGTGTGAGAGTTGACGGGAGTTCGTGTCTCGCAAAAGCTGAGATCGTCTCCGATATTACAGAGAAAACTGGGTTCGTAAGCTTCATCCAATTTCATATTTCGTAGCAGTTGAATGCGAGAATTAAAGAATAACAAGAGTGACATCGAAATGTTGAAGCGCATTCGTTCTATAACGCAAAATTCCCTCTTTTTCTTTAAGGAGAGATGACATTTCTTGAAAATACGAAGGAATCTAAAGGTGATCTAATTTTTAGAATTTGACGCAGTAACCCAGACTGTGAAAGATTACCTGATTTTACCTTAATTCCACACTGTTCTTTTTCCATTCGCGATATTATCATTAAATGGGAAAATATACAGATTATCTGCCGCTTTTTATCTTTCATGCTACATCAATTGCTGCCCTTTATGCGAGAATCAACGATCTTTGCTACTTTACTGGATTTTTCTCACATTTCTCTTTCTAATAATGTAATTGTAATTTATCAGTGAAGTGTTTGTTACATCTCGAACTTGTAGGACGAAATGAATTCCTTTGCACTTTAACTTTTACTATCGCTGCTAATTCCTCTTTGATAAAATATTGTATGATCACAAGAAATTACAAAAGCAAGTATATTAATTCAAATTTATACCTCTGAAGGAAGATCTTCGAAATAATTTGATTTGGTAATTTTTATAAAATAATTTGTATATTTTAACAAAACTATCAAGTTCTAAGTAGAGCGATGTAACTTTCGATATTGGCATGTATTTCCGTTGTATTTTACTCCAGTCTCAGAATCCGCTATTGGATAGTAGAATAATGATGATTTAATCTAAACCCAGCTCTCAATATTAGTTCACACTTTTAAGGAACGATAAATCATCACCTGGTTCCTAAAGAGATCACCTTATATTCTAGAACACAAAAAGATAGAAATGCTTTGAAGTCGAAAGAAAGCGTATCCCATTCATACTAATAGAGAGAGGAAACCTCCATTAGACCCTTATTTCTTCCCTGCTTCACGCCATCCGCCACTTTAGGCAAAACCATGGCAACGGAGCATTATTTCCAAGCGTTAAAATGAGGGAACATATCGGCGGCGTCGGGAGGAACCGAGTGGAAAGATTGGAGGTCTCGCGAATTAGCGGAGGGAAAGGGAGGAAATATGGGGTTGTGTGTGGAAGGGGGAATTTTGAGTACGTCGATGAGAGGCGGGGCCCCAATGGCGCGCGCACCTCTCTCCCTCCCCCGCTCTCTCCGTGACCACCTCCACATCACTCCCCGTACCTTTTACCCTTCTTCGCGATACCCTTAAAATCCCTGCGTCTCTTCCATTCTCTTTCTCTCCCATTCTCCACCGCTAAGCTCATACAAGCGATACAATTGTCGTCTCTTTACGCCCCCACACGAAATAATAGGTGCGCCTGCGCGATGTGGTGTTGATCTCACTAGAAGTGCGTTTTACTAGGTTGTGCACGCTGCCAGCATCCTAATTTCACATTTATCTCTGAAAACAAGTTGAGAGAAAAACTCTCGTCTCGTCTTTTTATTAGTGCGTAGTACTTACAAGTCCCTCTGCTGAAGAATTTGAATTAGATACCCTTACAGTACTTTCTTCCTCTCTTAAGTTGAGATAGAAATTGTGATCAATTTATTACTACTATGCTAGTAGCTTATCAAAACACATTATATTTTTGGAGAAGTGAATATTAAAAAAGCAGTAATATTCTCCCTTGTAGAAAATCAAAGACATAACAGAACTGCTAACATTGGAATATGCATATGAAAGAAAATTTATAATTTTTTCCTGAAGATTTGTTTCTCGAGTCAATTTATTAATAGTATTGAACAATTGTAGCGAAATCAGCCAGGCACCTACTATAAGATGTTTTCACGATAAAAAAGATTGCCAATAATTTATTGAGCAGTATTTAGTAGATAATGTCCACAGTATGCTATGTTACTAACTCAGCAATAAAGAAGATAATTTGAAGGCAGTTTTCAATTCCAAGAGCAATTTAATTCTGGCTTATTATTTAAATCGCGACCGAAGATAGTCACTTTGCTGATATTTAAGCGTTAATATTTGGTATAGTGATTTAGCTTTTAATAGATGATTTAAAGAAAAAAGTTAACTCAAATGATTAACCAAACTCTTATCTTTTGCGTAATTTTCATAACAGGGAAGTCCGATCCCAGGAAGCAATTCTCTTATCACCTGTCTATGAACTAGTATAAATATTCTTATTCCCAAGCTAATGGTTTTAAATACTGTCTAAACCACAAGTTCTACATCTCAAGATCGACAACTAGATGATTTATGAATCTAGACTGTAGGAAGTAGCTCTCCTATCTACATATAGTAGATTAATTTAGTTTAGTTTAGTCTGAGGGTGTAAAGATTATATATAATCAATAATAAGCGATATAAAATTCATGAAAGTGTTGAATTTTACATTAAACAAGTCCATTGACCTGTTATTACAGCATAACGGAGATTACGGATAACTTTTGACTTCGGATTTTGATTACTAAGTAAACAATTCTCTAAAATGTTCGAGAGACCATAGACAGGAAGATTAAAACATTCAGCTTCTTTGCTAAGAAATACATCACCTAAAATACAGATTACTGCTCTTGGCAACGAAAGTTTGCATACAGTGGTTAAGTTATTTCGCTCTTCTGAAATCATTTGGGGGCAAAATGCCTCCGAGAGATGCTTCGTAAATAATTAACAGTGAATCGGAGCGAAAATGGCATCATCTCCGGGAAAATGGGGGAGATAATTCGAAAGAATAAGGAAAGAGAGGAGGAAGCAGAGGAGGAAATGATGGAGCTGGTGCATCCAAAGACAGAGCAGCTCGAGGGTTCGTGTTCGGCGTACGCGCTCGTGCATAATATATTTTTCTCACTCCAGACGCGCCGCCGTACACAATCGAGACTAATCTCCGCCCTTATTATTTTCCCTCCCTACAATGAGCGCATAAGCGTTAATCCCTTTGACATTGCACGGGTCTCTCTTCCCCATTCCCCCGCTTCCGATCTCCGTACAAAGCTACCTACTTTGCCTCTCCTCCCTGCTTCCTCCCCCTCGGGCCATCTAGGCACTCTCTTCAAAGGCTCTATATGCATTTCCCATCGCTAGATTCCCCTCTTCATTTTTTCCCCTAATTAAATCACGTCCCGGGGTTGATGCAACAAAACGGCGAAATTCCAGAGGAGTTGCACGGCTAGCTATAATAGAGTGCGCTTTTCCGCGCTTAATTGGAAAGGGGAATGATATTCGCGATTTTTAACGCTGGCGATGTTGGGAAAAAATTACAGTCTGTAAAAGTTCTCGATCACGAGTTTACTCACCGAAGAGGCACTCATATTTAGATGACGAGGATTGCTGGAAATTAATTCGGTGCGTATGTTTATATCACGGTGTACTTGAAAATATAAGAGCGCATTCGTTGCTTTCGGCGATTTATATTTTTAATTCGATGCGGACTCGATGATTTAATGAAATTAAATTAATCAGAACTAGTAATACGGAAATCACTTATCGAAAGCAAACAGAATAATATAATTTTTCTAAGCACACAACTTAAAAAGATTATTTCCTTTCAGTGATTAAATTTCTAGGGAAGGCAATTTTGAAAGAAGAAATAGCGAGGAATTTTCATCTTATCTGGAACACTAATGTATTTAAAAAACAGTCTTTTGACATTTTTACTAGTTAAGCTGTGCATTTAACTGTATAACCATTACGCTGTCTGATAACATATTTAAAGAAACGCAGCTTTAGGCCTGAATTTATTGTTTCTAGTTCAGACTCTTAAGATAGAATGAGATGCAAGCCAGTTACAAGCCGCGATTTCTTTTGTAGTAGTATATAATGATTAGTAAGATACTGAGGGCAGAGATCCATTCAGAAAACAAGTGATTTTAATCATACTTAGGAATAATTTTATTTTCCAATTTCCAATTCATAGGGACTCGTTCATCCTGAAAAACTTGATGACTTCCTAAGAATATTCATCGGATATAAGCTATGTCTCGATTCTAATCACCTCTCTTTCGAGTCAGACGCATCTCCGGACTGATTTTCCACGGAATTCAACCCAACGGTAATTCCGTCGCAGAAATCCGAAAAGTTTCGGAACGGCGACATAAAAAATATTCCCCACAATGGCGATATTCGCTTCTCGGCTTCTCCGAAAAAGAACCCCCATCTTCCGCGGCCATCAAAGCTCTGTCATCAACAAACCGAATTCAAACGCTACTTCCCCCAATCCTCTCCCATCCCCGCTTTTCCCCCGTTTAGTCCAATATAAAAAGGCTCTTTTCTTTTCCTCATTTAACGAATGCTTGAGGGGCGTATATAGTGTATAGAGAAGAAGAGAGCTCCAACAGAGGATGACTTAAGGGGTGGACCCCGGTTTCGTTAAGAGCCGGGAAGGATTTTTTCGGGGGTGAGCAGAGGGGGTGAAAAGGAGAAAATTGGAGGAATTGGGGAGGAGAAAAAGACCCTGCTGATGGAGAAAAAGGGGAGGAGAGGGCAGGGAAAATTTAATTTCGATCCTCGTCGGGGATTCAAGTCTCCGGAGGGAAAAAGAAAAGAATTGGAGGGAGGAAAAAGTAAAAAAGAGCATGAAAAAGGGACAAGGAGGAGGAAGGAGCAGGTTCGAGGAGCCGTGAAGCAAGAGGGAAGTTTAATCTTTGATAAGATTTTAAAGGAGGGACGTAGGGTTTTATAAGTGAGGAAAGGAAGCTTACTAGTGAAGAAGATGGGGAGGGGGACGGAAGATTTAAAAAGAAATGGCGGTGGAGCCGTAACGGAGTAAGATGGGGAAAATTTCTGGAAAAAATAAATAAAGGAGAATCGCTGAGACGATGGCGGAGGAAGAGGTAAACTGAGGGGTGGAATCCAACAATGAAAGAAAAGTCTGAAGGCATTGTTACTGGAATCTGTGATTGGTCTGAGGAGGAAAAAGGGAGTGGTACAAACAAGGACAAGCGCGGGTATTTAATTGGGAGAAATTTCAGTTCCAAAAAAAGGAGAAAGCGAAGTATTCCGAGACAGTGAGACGTTTATGCATGAATGCTAATTGAAGTCCACGAATTTATTTGAACATCTTATTTCATCTTGTTGAATGGGAGGAGGTGATCGATTCGTTTCAAACAAAAGAGCCTGCAAGAGAACAACCTCAGAAATACCTTATTGATCTGCGATGCTGCGTATGATGTGTCTTGGTAATTATCGATAAGTATATTCACTCATTGTATCTGTGAAATAATTTACAGTTACCGATGGGTTGTTTATAATTTTTCAAAGAATTATACCATATAGTAATAAGAAAAGATGGCTGTACAGAATTGCGTGACAGGTATGCGTGTACATAGACTTACAGCGAAGAGTATAAGTTCATTTGAATATACACAGGTGCCCGCGGAAGCCGTATATATACCCTTACTTGCTTCCAGCTTGTAATGGCAGCGAAACTTGGGAGTGTCTGGGTAAACAAATAGGTAGAGACTGAATGAGAAACACGTAGAAAACCAGCAAAATGGAGTAATATGAATGAACGCTAAGTTCTTTGTTGTCAAGGGAGGACTAATAGAACGTAATGAATTTATCGCAAGGATTTGAAAATTTAAATACGTCTTATTTCATAACCACTCCTGTAATACTTTAAGGTGTGGATGAATAGCGACACTAATCGAAACCCTAATCAAAATTCCTCACAATGAATAAGACGTAATAAATAAAATTTATCACGATTAACGCAAAAGGGGAAGGAGACTTTGGGGAAGAGAATAGAGAATAAGGGAAATTCCTCTTAACAAGAAGTGAAAAAGAAACAATTCTGTGATGTTCAGTCTCTCAGCGAGCGAGAGGAGAAAAAATTCCACCATCGCGTTTTTTCTGTTAAGCAGCTCAGCACTAGAGTCGGGATGGCGACTAAAATTGGCGTTGAGTTTCTCGGAAGAGAGAGGAGGGATTTTTCTTCTTAGAGGAGAGAAAAGTGGAGGACAAGGAGAGGCCTGAATAAAACACAGAAGGGGGCGAAGCGCAAGAGAAGTCTAATTGGACAAGGCGGAACTTCTGATCATAGTCGCCCCAGCAGTGGGCCCACGACCGAAAAGGAAAGATAAATGGATAAAAGCAGAGGGATGGAAGGCGGTGTGGTCGGCAGCTGAGGTGGTAACACGCCACGATAAACAAAGAGCGAGGAGGAAAGAAAATGGCGGACAGTGTATGCGTTTACATTCTCTGACGGAGAGGAATTTATTTTCGGATCTTCGACGAATGAGGGGGAATAAAGAATGGATTGGAGGAATTGTTTAAATGGGAGAGATCAGGAGAGGTCAACAAAGTGCGGGGTATCTTCCTTTTCGGAATTTTTCTCTCTTATCTTCGAGAATGACCACTTGCGAAGTATCCTGAGGTTGCCGCAACGGCGAGGAATGGACAATGAAATTAAAAATAAACGGGATTTCTATGGCCTTCGAAAGAATAGGGTTGCTAGGGGAATGATAGTCCATTTGCCCCCTTTTAAGAGTTCCACATAGAAAAGTTTCTCTTATTATTATTTATTTTCATTATTTGCTTTTCTGAATTGGTGTGAATGAGTGTTTCATTTTTCCTAATTCACTCTAATAGTTCTACTGCGTCCGTCGGAGAAGGAAATAAAGTAATTTAATTAGATTAAACGGGTCAATTAATGGTTATTTTGCGTGCCACTAAGCGTTTTCTCGATGACGAAATCAGTCCATTTTCCTTTCATTATTTCTTCCATTGCAAATTTGCCACTTAACGAATCTTTGAGTAAATAATATATTATCAAAAAATTTTATCAGTTAATTGCTAAATATAATCATTTAACGTTTATAATTACAACTCGAAACTTCAAATGATCCATAATGACTGTATCTTAAATCTCTCTCTTTTTCTTTGATGTATAGGTATGGCATGGACCTAAATGGAGCGAGACGAAAGAATGCTACAAGGGAAACCACAAGCACACTGAAGGCGTGGCTGAATGAGCACAAGAAGAACCCATACCCAACGAAGGGAGAGAAAATAATGTTGGCCATCATAACGAAGATGACTCTGACGCAAGTGTCCACGTGGTTTGCGAACGCGCGGAGGAGGCTTAAGAAGGAGAACAAGATGACTTGGGAGCCAAGAAACAGGGTGGAAGATGAGGACAACAATAACAACAGCCACCACGAAGATGACGACGACGACGATGATGATGATATGGGTGGCGGCGGTGGAGGCGGCCCCGACGCCGGGGGCAGAAAATCCGAAGGAGCGAACGGGAAGGACGCTCTCCTCACAAAGGAAAATCCATCCCAAGGTGATTTATCTCAACCCTCTATTATTCCAATTACTATTGGTTTGATCAAATCTATTCCATTCCACTCTTCCATTTTTCGTTCTGGATCAAATAACTCGCACCGCTTTTTGGAATTAGACAACTAGTGTTGAGAGTATACTCATGATGAAAGATTATGAATGTATGTGCGGAGTAATCGATAGTTTTTGATTTCTTCAAGATTACGCATCGTATCTACTGTCTCTGTTTTATTTCCATATTATTATTAGTCTCTACGTTTTGTCGGTCAATGAAACCGACGATGTCTGTTTCTATGTTCGATAATAGGATAGATCGCTCCCCATAGAAACAGCCAACTTATACGAGATTGCGATCTAATTCCGAGAGAAGCCATTCAAGTGCTTGGGGATAGAACTATTGTATTTTTAGATGGATCTTTATTAGCTCCTTATATCGAGTTAGTGACTTTTCATTTCAAATAGTCAATCATTTTCACAATGATTTTAGTTTGACAGCCTTTCTAAATTGTTACTTTTGATCGAGTAATAACGTTTTAGTCCGTCAGAGTAATTCACTATATAGAAAAGCGTGCGAATTATGGAATACTTATAGTTAATGAACATTCAGAGGTTGTGATGCCAAGTACTTCAACAAGACCCAGTTGTCGTTATGATTCACTGGTGGATATCATATCATAAATATAATATTGAAGAATTGTGCCGAAATTCAGATACTGTGAAAACCGCTGATCGTAAACCAGAATTTCAGTCGACGTCGGGTGTCAATGAAGATAACATGATTGCTTACTTCATTGCATTACTTCATGATTTGTGGTAGGTAATTTTGTCATTATAAAAGGAACATGACAACTGCGATGGATTGCAATGATAGAGAATTTACTCACTCTCACTTTGATAAGGGAGAATGAGTAAATTTATCCTATTTCCAATATGTGATCACATTTCTCAAACGTGTTACGAGCAGCTAGTTAATGAATATCGCTTTCGAATCATATTTCCTTCTTCCTAAGATATCCTCGACCTAATTAGCATCCTCCGAGACTTAAGGCAAGAGAGAACCCTTAGGAAAGTTCTAGAGGAATTCTTTTCTGGTTGTTTCCATTTGTTCTAGCTGAAAAACTTACTCATCCTCCCCTTTGAGAACTTCTCACCCCTTTCCCTGACTTTCGCTCTTCGACCGTTTCGAATTCTGTTTCAATGGTATCTATGGAATACTCGCAATATCTTCTACAAAAAATGTTTTTTTTTGTTATTTCGGAACTTAATACTTAAGCAACTTTCCTTCTTCATTCTATATCTTTCTTATTTTATTTATTATAAAAATGTATGTAATTGCTTTATTAGGTGACCATTTATGTTATTGGAAAAAGCTGTTTCTCTTTAAACAGAATAACATTTAAAAACGCTTTATATATAGCGTTATATAGCAGAATCGTTTTATTCTATGACCGTTCAAATTATCTAGTGTGTTCATTCATACGCTAGTTTTAAAAATATATTCTAATTGTCTAAAACCACCGTTTTGAATTACCCGTGTAAGATATAATAGCTTAAATACATATTATATCGCAATGAAAGCCGTAAAAATTCCTAATTACATAAATTGAAATAATATGTTTTCGCTTTCCTTCCACGTCAACACCCGTTTCGTGTTTTACTTTGACACTATATTTTGACAACATGAAGTGCTTCCTCAAACATGATTAACTTGACGCCGGTCTGGAAAATATATTTTCCTCCCTCAACTTCACCCGATAAAAATTTCTCGTGAACGCTAATCTAAGAAGGCATACCATTCGTGCTAAATTAAATAATTACTGAAAATCCTTGTTAGAAAATTCCTTCGGTTAGGTAGAGTGAGGGAATGAGATAGTAGGAAACTTTCCACGTGACCCTTCATCGCCTTACACCCAGACTAGTAGCCAGATAGGTCTTCGTATTGGGGAAATGCATGTACAAGAAGTACAGAGAGAAAAAACTGGGTGTACATGAGGTAAACGAGGAAGGATGGAGACACATGAGCACCCCTATCTAAGCTCGTCTATTTCTCCCTCCCATTTCATCACCTCCACTTCCCTCACTCCATCCCTTCTCAACCCTTTATTCGCCCCCAGCCATACCACGTTCTTGCAGTCCCTTGGCTTCTTGGACATGAATCGAATCCCCTGTATTACAGAGAGGATTTCGAAGACTTGGGGGATCTCACTCTTTCCCCCGCCCCTTTTCACGTCCGGCTTCCTCCCCCTCCCTTCCACCGGCAACTGTTGATGTCCGACTGACCTCTGCTCAAAGCTAGCGTGCGAATTTCCCTGCGGAAAACTACTTGGCTATACATAAATAATCGGACTTGTGTGTGGATCTAACTTCATCTTTATAGTCCCAGAACGTGAGTTAAATGAGGATCGCCTTTAACGGATTCATACCCTCCTGTGGAAAATGCTGATGTTTTTGCAGTCGTAGAATTATGTGGCTGCGCTGAGATTCTTAAAACTTCAACGAAAGTCAGCCTATTATACTAATGAATATTTACTACTATTAAAATTTAGCTTATACTTCGTCTTTTCCAAGGTTAATAAACTCAAATAATCTCCTATTAAATCTTTAATTAACTATGAGAGAATACTGATTTCATCAAGGAATCGTTAAAAAATGTAACGTATAAGGATTGACATAAGACTTACTCATTAATTTTATCGAATTTTTTAAAGTAATCTAATTTAAAATCAAAATATGTTTCGTTTTAACCCTTAAATGTAATATTTAGTCATTTTATATTTAGAGTTTCTCTTTCAAGTTTGAAATTTGTGTGCTTGCTTTTGTAGAAAACATCTCAGAGTGATGATATATAAGAAATTAATTGTCAGAAAATTTCAGTAAGAGTGTAAATCCCTAAAAATCCAATTAATTTTTTAGATTGAAAAATGAGGAAAGTACTTCCGAATTCCTCAGATAGATTCCTTCATTTAGCTATTACGAAGCAAACATCGCTAAATATTTTTGTTTTCATCTACAGATTCTAAAGACTCCGGAACTGCATCCAGTGAAGATGGAGACAGGGCTGCGGAGAGGGAGCAGAGGTTGGGCCTTCTGGAACTTCGACGAGCTTCAATGCTCGGTGGCCTCGGTTTGAGCGGTCATCCCGGTGGAATGCCACGGAGGCCTGACGGTGGAGAATGGGGCGACTCTCAAGCAGCTGAGAGCGGACCTGATTCTCCGGAATGTCTCTTCGAGAAGCCGATCCATCCCCTCGGAATCCATACGCCACACGCGCATCATCCTGGGCAGCACCCTCTACACCCGCTGCACGCCGGTTCCCATCTCCACAACCCCCATCATCCGCATCTTCAGCCTCCAGCTCCGCATCCGCACCATCCTCACCACCACCACCCTCACCTTACAGCCTCTTTTCCGGCCCATCTGCACCCTCACCCACCTCCACCTCCACCGCCTCCTCCTCCACCTCCTCATCCTCCACATCACCACCACATATACCATCATCCACACCTCTCCCACAGCCACGCGGCACTAAACCCTCACCATCCGCACCACCAAGCCCTCGGATCACTGCATCTTCATCGTGTGCCAGTGACTGGTGCCCCGTCCTCTACGTCCTCCTCTTCGGTATCTCCCCCTGTCAACCCTGACCCTGCTTGCTCCCCTCCCACTGCTCCCGGCGATTCTTCTTTGGCGGGCAGTGCCGGAGGTGGGACCAACGGCAGCACCAAGCCAAGAATTTGGTCGCTTGCAGATATGGCAAGCAAAGAGACGGACCGAGGAGGACAACCTCCAGGGGCGATAGTATCAGCCTCCTCGCCCCCAACATCGGCATCCTCGTCTGCTTTCTATTCCACTGCTGCTGGCAAACTCGTTACCCCTCTTGCAGCACGAGGAAGCATACCAACCCAGACAATTCCCGCTCATCCGGCAGCTATGGCGGCCGCAGCGGCTGCAGCAGCCGCTGCCGGTTATGGTGGTCGTCCGGCGCATGACTTTTACCGGAGCTTGTACGGCGCAGCGGCTGCCGCAGCCGCCGCCGGCGTTGGCGGAAACCCTCCGGGTGGTCCCCTTGTAGTTCCCGGAAACGGATTGGGAGGAGGAGGAGACGTTTCTCTCCTAGAAACCTACACGAGAACATTTGGACTCAACGGGTGTATTGGGGCGGGAGGTCCTCCCGGAGGAGGCGGAGGCAACGGAGGTCCTCTTTCGTCAGTGTTGTCTAAGGCGGCGGCGGCTGCCGCGGCAGCATCATCGAGATCCCCAACCGCACCCGCGCCTCCTACATCTTCGTCTTCTGGTCCTTCAGGGGCCTTCCCCTTAAATGGAGCCGGTTCAGGGCTGAGCCTTGCACCGATATCCTCTCTAACCGGACAAAGCACTGGAGGCTCTGGAGGATCGGGTGGAGGCGCTGCTGGCTCTTCGTCGTCTTCCTCATCATCTTCGTCGTCCTCGTCATCTTCCAGCTCTTCTTCCTCAATAGAGCAGCAGCTTCAGTCTGCAGGATTACACACGGCAGTGAGGCTCACCTCAGCCTCTTCGGCGGCAGAGGGCAAGGCGCCGTCAAGCGTCGTGGTTCCGGCAACTTCACAGGCGCAGTCCAGCGTCGCTGCTTCCAAGGCCTGACCCGTCACCGCTAGCCACGTATTGCCTCGTCCGTGGCTGAAGTGAAGTGTGCAAAATCACTCTTACTCGAATCTCGCCACGCGAAAAAGACATGAATGGAGTGATAACGGATAAGGTTTCCCTGTGCGTGAAAATGTGTTTTTTAAATTTTGGGCAATCTTCGCTAGAGCAATACTAACTCAGAACTTGTAGATTCGCCCGACTATGTAAATATCCCATTGAACCCTACGTGTGTGCTTTCGATTGTGATAGAACGAACATAGAGGGCAGAAGGACCACTTTAAAGATATGGAAGTGATGAAAGTGGGAACGCGCACAAGGTTACTATCCTTACGAGATCTAAGAACTCTCTTGAGTTTAGAACGAACAAAAAATGATAAACCTTCGGGGTTAGGTTCTTTTTTACCTCAAATGTACTACTCTGAGAGCCCTTTCTTGTAAAACCCAGTAAATCCCGGTGGTAAATTTACCAACTTCCGTTTTTGGGCCATTTATTGAGATGTGATTGGTGATTACGGATATAATAGGAAAAGTGAAGGGCTGATTGTGCCTACGAGATGAAGACTCGATTCATATATAACAATTTGGGTGCGCTGCTCTTCTGCCGTACTGTGTCTAGATAGTAAAGAACCATGTTATGTAAGTAGACGACATTTTAAGGTGTGTTGATCGAAAGCGGACGCAGATAGTGACAATGAAAAATAGATTATGTACCAAATACAAGTGGACCGAGTCTATATCTACGATATTTCTTTAATCGATGTACGGGAATGTTGAAGGGAGAAACAAGGTGGCTCGACTGTAAATCGAGCGATTTTCGTATTCATTAAAAATGCGTTTATGGAGGAAGTCATAGTGGTTAACTTAAATAATTATTGTATGTGATAACTACAATTTTGTTTCCAAAAAAGATTTTAACTTGTAAAAGCTCTTTTGTCCACGTAGCCCTCCTCCTTTTTGGAAATTACTCTATGCGTAAAAAGCATACAAAACTCTGCGGGGATTGAAAATTCCTTGTGAGACGCAATGGCGAAGTGGGTTTAGATGAAGGAAGAATAGGCGGCGCTTACTATAGAGCTAAAACATTGCGAAGTTCGGATATGAGTCTTCTCTTTCTTTCATCATATTTTTTCTTAGCCGAATGAGTCGTTGAAAGTTTTAGCGACTTGTTTTAAAGGAATTGTTAGCAACTGGTTAAAATTTATTTATTTCTCTTTTGCAAAAATGAGACGTTCTTGAGTGATCTGTCGGAAAAAGGTCCTGAGTTATTTCATTTGTGCTTTTATTTCTGCCTAAAGATCACGTGAGTTTGGCCAATTGAAGTACTTCTACCGTGTATGTATGTCTGTGTATACGTAGGGTTTTAGACGTGGAAAATGAGATACTTGTTATTTCAGTGAGTAACTGGAAAATTAAAAATTTTCAGTATAAAAGCAAATCTGAATAAGCTTCTTTAAATTATGAGAATGGTTACTCGTGGTGTTTAATTTCAGAAAGAAAAAATTCAGAGCAATATTATTACAATAAAAACTTAAATTTGAAAGGATGCCGTTTGTAAAATATTCTACTGTCTGTAATTGAGCGAAAGTCCTTCAATATTGATGGTTACTCAAAATTACCTAAAGTAACACAGGTGATCTGTTGGAATAAAATGGTTGCTACGGAACACCAAATTTACATATCTAACCCATTTACCTCCATACACATAAATATTTCGTTAAACTATTTGTCATTACCAAAAGTTTTTTCTGCTGTTTGATTTCGGAAAGGACATCAAACAGCGTATTTTACCGACAGCGCTTATCAAAACTGTTCTAAAGTGTCAGGACTTTGTCTTTGTGTGTGTGGACACTGTGACGAGACAATAAAATAAAATTGTTCAATTGTGTAAATCATTTTCTTTACGGTACATATCATTCCTCCGTGGTTAACGTAGACGCTTTTTGTATCATTTATTAACGCTTTAGTGCTCTATTAGGAATACTTATATCAATAAATTCAAATCCTCTAAAAATATCCCTATATTATGGTTTACATGCTTCGCTGAATTTATTTAGAGAAAAAAACATATTTATTATTTCTAGATTCGAAGAATGATTTAATGGTTTGAAAAACTGAATTGAAGTTTTGGTCTACTCTGTGGCATATTAATTACTCAATTTACTAGTCAGAAAACCTGTACTGATGAAAACGTAGTTAAACCGCTAAAATATAAGGTGCTAAGTCGTCTTTTGTAGTTATGATGCATTATTATTTTCTTTCCTCTTAGCGAGTTATCAGGGTAATATCGCATTCTCCAGTTTACATATAATACTCATCTTTGCTTGTGCCGTTGACTCTATATGCCGCTCGCACCATTTGAAAGAAACGAACGCTGCGTGTTTAGCGGGGATCGGAAAATTATGTTTCCTTCCTTTCAATCTCCATTCTCCGACAATGTAAGGGAAGATTTATTTGTGGACATGTGCTCAGATGTGACTTTTGTCTTGATATATTCCTATCTCTTTTGACCATCCGTTGAAATGTTCCCAACCATTACGAACCCTTCCAACCATTCAGGCTAACAAACACTATTTATATCTCTTTGTACCTGGTTGTTATAGAGAAAAAGGCAGAAATGATGGTTTTACTGTGTACTTTAAAATAAACGAATGTCTACCTGTAAAAAAAATCTCTCATTGATCTATTGCCACTGAAACCCCTCGCACCTCGATATATTTAATTTAGTACTTTATAAAGACATATTGCGGTTCAACCGAAAAAAGGTTCTCATGAAGGCTGTACAAAAATATTTAAAATATGGTGTCCTTCAGAAAGAACATCATACCAGTAAGGTTCGCATAAAATCAGAGTAAAATTCAATATTTATTTAAGTCAACAATAAAAGAATGTACAGATTAAATCGTCTGGGCCTGAAAATAAATCAGAAATAAATCCTTATTGATTGTCTAAAGTAAACCTTGTAAAATGATTTGAAATGTTTATATGAGGAAAAGAAATGGTCCATCACTTGGACTGTTCATTATAGAATGAAAAGTGCTTCTCATCAAAATCATTTTTAAGTAAATTATGCATATGGGACAAATGTATTAAAAATATGTCTGCAAGAGTTCCTGGATGCTGACTAAAAGAAACGTGGAAGCGAAGGAGAAACATGATGGAGAAGAACGGCGCAAAAGATTCCTGCGCCATGTCGTGGAGTATATGATTAAGTGGGCAGAGGGAAGGACAAGGCATTATCATAAGCAATGCCCCCACGAAACGGGGACTGCATGAACGCAGAACAAAACACAAAAAATATCCATTCAATAAAACTCAGCTTATAGCAGCATACCTTCACAGACCACCCAAGGCGAGCTTGCAAGATATAATCCAGCGTCTGAGCTGTTCAAGTTTTAGGACCCTGAGTAAATTAAGTTGCTTTTATCCCACTTTGCACGTCGCGTCAAGCTCCGCAAATTGCAACTTAAAGTACCAGAGATATGAGTTTAGCTAAAATAAAATTGTGCAAACACCTGAAGCTGCTTTACCTCTTTCAATAATCGTGTTAAGTATAGCCTCATTATCTCTGTCAGAGAGGTTCCTCACTGAAGGAATTTGACAAAAATATTTAAGTAAGAGAAATGAATGGTATGAAATCATAAATCTCTCGATAAATAAGCATAAAACCTTTTTGGGAGTTTAAATTACACGCATATATCAGGATATTTTAATTAAATGATTAGGAGATTTCTATTTGTAAATATGTTTCAAATTCGCCGTTTTAAAAGTATGACTGTAATACGCTGTTGTCCCTTTTCAATCAGGTTCATTTGAAAATCTCTCTTTGGTTAGAGTTATGGGGATAGATACTGTCGACACGTTTTAAATTTCATACTTATGATACAAGTAATTATTTATCCTCCGCATAAAATATTAATTGAACAAACTTTCACTTACTGTTATTTTGTCGTCTTGTCGACAAGAGTGCGTACATATTCGGTATCTAACGGAAATAACTCTTTCACTTATTCACAATCACAATGTGAGCTTAATCTTAAAGTGGATCGATTTTAGAGGTAGCGTATCCACAGCATTACCAGTATACCTTGCGGAGAAAACCTGCTTAATTTAGGCTTTAAAGGCAGGAAAATCCGCTATAAAAACTATACAGGATAGTATTCAGCGTTTTAACTATAATACATAATGAAAATTGGAATGAGAACATAAAATACACTTCTCATTTAGAATAAGTTTGCTGTTATGAATCCTACATGCCTTGGATAATACGTTTATGTAAGCCCTCCATGAGTATCTAAATGAAAATTTATTTTCATAATACCTACTCTCAAGATACATTTCAAGGAGACTTAGAAGAGATTCAAGAAGATTAAAAAAATTGTTTCTTTAAATCTCAACAAAAGTAATTGCAAAGATCTATACCTTATTTGTGAGGACGCTAAAGAGTCCTTCAGACCGTATTTTGGTGAAAAAACTCTCTTATCAGTGGTTGCTACCTTGAATAAATAATAAAATTAATGAAACCACTAATCATTTTATAGCTTAAATGTATACGTTACTGAAAATAAATAGCGAATCCGAAGAAACCATTCACCGTCTTTTAAGAATCAAATTACAATTATAAGAACTCTTCAACTTCTCAACTCCGACAGCAGAGAATAACATCTCTTAATTCGCACACTCTCCTCTTTGTTTTAACACGATATAATCTCCGATCTCTGCTCCATGTCTACACCAAATTTACCTCTAATTTAACATTATTCCACCCCTTCTTATGGGAATCTCTTACCTTCTCAGCCACCCTCAACCATATCACTCTCCCACCCTCTCTCCGTCCATTTGCTCTATGTGGAGACATATTTATCAAAGCGCTCTCTCTACCCAACCGATGTTTATCACATCCTTGTCTATCCATGTTGTTATTTTCTCCATCCACCTCCTCCCTTCCACCCACTAAACGTCCGTCCATTCTTTAACGTCCTAAGAAAAAAGGACCGGGGAGAAAAAGCGCCTTTAACCTGCAGCAGCCTCACCATCGCCGTTCCTTCATCTCAAACAAAAGGGCTTTACTGGACCACCAATGGAGTTTTCGTCCCCCGAGGGGACGGAGAGGGAGGAAGAATGAATCGCAAACGCGTGATATCTGTTTTATCGTCATTGTAGTCACGCCATGGTGCTCATGATCACGGAGAGTGAAGGAAGAGAGTGAAAAAGGAAAGTGTCGCGCGATGCAAGTCATCCATCAAGTGGAGAGAGGGAGACGCTCCATTTGTTTCTGTTTTGAATAAAGTTGGGAATTAATGGCGCCATTCGTATTCGGATTCCATTAAACGGTGGATATATAAATCGAAGTGAAATTAATGACGAGCGGAAATATCGGGGGGATTGAAAATGTATCAGGCGAGTGCCTTCGGAAAAACGATTTACTTTTTTAGGTGATAATCCGTGAAAAAGGATGACGACGGGAAAAATATTCCGTGATTGCTCAAATATTCTTCGTGATTTAAAGTACATAATGATTTATAATTTTAGGGATTACTTCAATTCCCTGATTCATTGAGGATAACTCTTCATCCGAAAATATGGGAATTATTGAATAAAAGATGTCTTTCCAAATCGTATATATTTATTTCAGTAATAACAGATTTGAAATCGTTTATTTTTGTGGACTGACGAATACTGATAATTGACCAAAAGAAACTATATATCTCCCGTTTAATTGCTATTTTTATGGAAATACAATTAGAGATTGATATATTGGCATTTTCGTAGGTTATATTCGATTAAATCAAATTTTGTATAAGGGAAATTTTAATGCACCGTTTAAAACCTGCGCATTATCTACGGTTATTTTTGTTTTTTTAATGTAGAATTAAGAATAATTTGTACTAGACTAAGAAGGAAAGTTAATTGTATATGATTAGTAGAACTATTAATAAAATTGTTAAGCCTACCAGAAAAGAAGAGTCAAAACTGTATGCAGAAATACTCAAAACAACACTATTTATACAATCTTGCTCCGTATCATTCATTGTTCTTTAGTCATCCGTTTAAAGCAAATGGGATTTCCATTTAAATCCATAACAGTTGCTAAAAAATCTTATGATTAAGAAACGATTTTTATGACAGTAATTGCGCCATTACAAAACGGAACGCGCCCCTTTAAAGAAGCATTTTTATCTTGCATCGCGAAAAGATATCCCTTCTTAAGTTCCAACTCATCCACGATCGATAAGAAAAAGTGCACTGCTCCCACTTCTCATCGCAGAAAACTTTAAGCAGATCATCAATTAGCTGCCTCCACTATTCATCTTAACGAGGGCGAACACAACCTGAAAAACTGGTAAAAGTTCGACGCAGGAGGGAGCCCTGGAGATAAGCCATTCTGTTTAAGGAGAGAGAGAGGCAGAGACACGTCAGCATGTAACATCCAATTACATTTCAACATGTCATAAAAATGTTCATCGTGGATCACGGTTTCAGCGAATGCGTCGCAACATGCACGGACACGAACGGGGTAAAAAATGGCAAGGAAAAAAATGTGGAATGAAAAAGTAAAAGAGGAGGAATGAGAAAGGGGCTCGTCTTCTGATAGCGGCGTCTGCCAGGGCAATATCTCCGAGAGAAATGAGATACGAGAAGATATTTGCGAGGAGAAAACCCGTCTTATCCTTACGAAAAATAAACGGAGAAAAGTTATTAACAAAGGAAGAGTGACGTCCTGCCTTGTGCATCGCGTGAGCGTTCGAAAAATCCGAATATGAGTCTCTGCTTGTAAAATTACTCCCGAGATTGCATGCAAGACCGCAGTCCTATGGCACCGACTCTAACATTGTGGAATAACTGCTTTTCGGTCGTCTTTTTCTCTCTTTCTATTTGCTTCTCTTCCTTGGATTTTAGCTACATTTAAATCTATCACTTTCATATTTTAAACATATATAGATGTCTTTTAAATACTAAAATCATTCTCGCTAGCTAAAATAAGTCATTTTTAGACACATTTTAAAATTTAGAAAGAGGAATAACTACTCTCTTACCTCTCGATCAAAAATTTAGCAGTAAATGGTGTAAATCGTACATTATTATTGCGCTCGGATAAATATGCAAGGATGAATATTTACAAAATTTCTTGATTTTTAGGAACAGAATTTCAATAGAATATTTTTATAAAATAACTCATACAGTAAAAACACAAAGGAGAACACAAATACAAGGATATGTATAAAAATATTTATAAAAATAATCCAGTGTTTGTATTTGTATAAAAATAATCCAGTGTGTTACTGCATCGGTATAGTTAAAATATGAAGTTATATTCAACAATATTTAAAATGATAGACATAGTATCTTATGTATAGTGAACCATGAATCGCGAAATGTCCTACATCAAGGATCAGAAGGTATCATTTACTCCTCTCACAATCCTATACAGAGGAGAATCCCTGCAGACATTGTTAGAATAATGCTGAATTAGTCCTAAGCCACCACCGTTAGGAGCTGAAATCTGGGTCAAGTTATCAACCCTTAGGTAATCAATCTCGCTGGAGAAAATTTTTCTGGAAAATTCTGTGAGAAATATTTCTCCTAATGGAAAAAGAGAAGATCGAACTTTTCAATAGTCTTTTAACATTTATCCAGCCTGTATTACTAGTTTTATCGCACGCAGATCCACTAACCCATCTTAATTAGATCTTATCAATGGTATGTGATATTTTGTTATAATGGGGAAGAAGTTCCAAGAAGAACTATTACACTGAAATATAGGAGTCTAATAAGAGAGAGAGCAAATCTAAACGAAGTCTATATGTAAGTAAAAAATCTCTAATCTAGCCTTCCTGTTCTTTGACTGCGAAAAAGTAGATTAGTAAATCCTGATTTTTCACCTTCGCTGCTATACCCTATATAACTGAGGCAAGGACTTCCCAGTCCTTTTGAGAGAAAGACCTCATGATAAATGCCATACGGGCTAGATCTAGAGGAGTGAATATTTCATTTCCTTAAAGGTGGACTTGGCAAACAAAAACATAATCGAAGGAGTATCCATTGCTCGCCTTTGTTAACGTAACGTGAGGTTATCTTCCTTCTCTTTTCTTTCCTTTTCAGTTCCCATTAGGTGTGCTGGTATCATCTGGTCCATCGTTGCTCCTCCGTACTACCACGATTTCTCATCAAACTACGTAGTCGGCAGCTGATTCCTGCATCAAGCCGCAGGAAATCTTTTGACTTCGCTCAGCGAAAAGTTTTCTTTTGTCCAATGCAAGTGGCATGGTGTCAGAATGGGAGTAAATGACCATCGAGATTCGATATCTTCGCAACCGCATTCCTCTTTGACAATTCCAAATATTCAATTCTTAAAACTTTCATAGCATTCGCTCCTTAAATATAGCCTAGTCTACTAGGCTATATTTCTACATTCATCTATTTGTCACTCTCTTTTCAGTATGTATTTATAACTTTCGTCGATTTACTCCTTACGTTTTCTCTTTGGGTTGCTTAAGGTTCTAAAAAACGCAATGATCTATAATTCAGATTTATAATACATATGAAATAATTTTATTTTCTGACAATGTAAATTTAAATAATCAGTATCGAAAATTCTTCAATTATTTGAAAATATTCGGTATAAGATGTAAGGAATTCATTCAATGAATGAATATCAACTCAAAATATATCTCTGCTGTAAGAAAATATTAAAAGACAAGAATAGCCTATTTACCTTACCGTATTGATATCCGATTTCAATAATAGGAAAAGTTATTTTTGTAGAACAAGAATTCAAATGTTAAAATGCGAAAATATAGACATTTGTATGGTTATCTATCATATAAAAACTCATTTTCTTATTATTTATTTCCCGCCATGATGTCAGCCAAACCCTCCTAGCTGATTCACTGGATGTTTCTCCTGGGAATCAATGAAAGATTTATTTCTCCCACCCTAACAAAATTAAATTTTTAATAAGAATTTTATAAAAACTACTCACCAAGTTCCCAAACCTTTAGCACAAATTAATCCATTTCCTTACAATGGCTAAATAATCCTAGAGCATATAATAAAAAGTAGGGTGTAGATCTCACTAGATGTGAACCTTTAATGAACAAGGATTAACTTATGGTGGCTTAGTTGGAGAGAGTGATCCATCTTAGTTAGTCCTGAGCGTTTTGCATAATTGTTAGATTTTCTTTAAAGACCACGTTCATACACCCGATTCAAGCATAATTTAAAATCATATTTCTTGAATATTGTAGAACTTGTATTAACTAAACATGGAAACATCCTTAATTACCTTTGTTCACTAAATTTCCTTCAAAGATTTCTATGATTGTTAGATACATCATCCTCTTCATGAAGCGCTTTTCTTTAAATCAAAGAAGATGAATTTTCAGTTTTTCTGAATGCTTGATCCTTTCCTGTAATAGAATAGTAATTATGATAATTCACATTACATTAAATAGAAACAACACAATTAATCATGATAGGAACAAGAGACAGACATAGATTAGAAGACAGTATACATATGCATATAATAATGATACTTCATATTAATTTAATATTAAATTCCATGAATTACAATTGCTTTCAATTAATGAATAAAATTGTCATTTTAGTATCATTGCTTTTAAATTTTATAACTACGCTTAGTGAATGCATCTTGAAACAACATTTTTTTTCTTTTTGCCTTCCCTTGCAATCAATAAAATTTAAATTTAAGCTTTAGGGATAGATACAAGATATTGTCCGCGCAGAGATTAAAATATGGCAAAATCATAATCAGAGAAGATAACCGAATATATATTGCGCGGAATACTTCGACAGAAACTCCTAGCAAAAGTTAAAAATAATGTTAAAAGAAATTGTCAGTAGAATAGCGAGTAAACTCTCAATTGCAGGCGAAACGTCTGAAAAGAGAGAAGAGGAATAGCTGGAAAGAAGAAAAGATTCGGCGAACGTTAGGTAGATGGACGGGTAGGAAGAAGATTAATAGTCATGTCATTGGTTGGACATAGTTCTTAAATGGGGCATCAATCTAGTTCAGATGAATAAAAGAGGTGTGGGGATATGGCATTGGCTACGCTGGTGGCACAGGTCTTAGAATGCCAGATTAGCATAACGTGAGGTACTAAATATAGCTGCTTATCCTCTTGTGGTTTGGTTAAATGAAATCCGGATAACTGAAAGATATAAATGATATATGTCAACCGAAGCAAGTCAAAATTAGCATAAGAAGCGCTCTATGGACAATTCTGAGATGTGTTCACGCGAAAAGAACACTTCCCAAAGGCCTTGCTCCAGAAACCCTGACTGCCATCTGCAACCTATTAATTTATCCCTTTTGTATCATAGTATTCAAAGAACACAGGAAGACTGAATTCTAGCGAAGATTCGTAATATGATATTTCAGTGAATCAAAAATTTTAGGCGACGTGAATATGCGACCTTGAGGCTTCCTTTCACAAAGTAAATTATGAACTACAATAATTCTTACAAGAATGATTCATTGAATTGTATGGTAAGTTAAAGTAGTACTTAACTCGACTGATTTTTATTAGCATAAAAATACTATCATTCTTTGCTTTGTAAAGATAACCCTCCTTCTTAAAACCGCAAGAAACAATAGATATTAAAATTTATTTACATAACATACCTATATACTGGTTGAAAGTACACGTTGAAATGCTAAACTCAGTATCTATAGGGTATGAAATCTATACCTTATTTTTCATTTTCCTACCCAATTACTTGGCAGAAAAGCTTATGAGTATAGGTGACTATTTTGTTTACATTGATTTTTAACATGGCTAAAATTATATATAATTCTACGAAAAGGCTCTAAAATTGAAATTACTTTGAAAGTAGGGATTGGGATTAAATTTTCTTCGATTAAGATGAATTAGAAGAAAAGTAATGTATTTCAACTTCTGAGAATTATAAAATATGCTTACTAGGATAGTAAACGCTTAGTAAATTTAGCATATGTGTAAAGATTTTTATCAGTACCCTATAAATTTATATAATTAATAATTATTAATATGAAATAATAAAGTTAGATCCAGCAGGAAAAACTACAAAGAAGAATTATAGCCATCGAAAATAATTTCTTATATCCAAAGATTTTTGTAACTAATATGGTATATCCAAATGGAATCTATCAATGGCTTCTTTACTCTAAACGGATTTTGTATTTACGACAGGAACTATGCAGTTAATAGAAATCAAGAGGAAGTAATTCTGATCATCGAACGACGGCTTCTTTAAGGTTACATACTAGTTCCGCACCTCCATCTTCGTTTGGAACGTGCCAAAATGAAGGAATCGAGTATAAAATGGAGGGCGTTGCAACTCTGCTTCCAAGTGCAGTATGGCACGTGCACGCAAACAAGACGCGGAAGGCACGGAAGGGTCGAGGAAGTGGCGGAGAAAAAAAAATAAGGCGCGGATCAGCTCCCTTGGGCAGAGGATGTGTAATGGCGGCGCTAGAGTTCTGCATTGCTCTTCTATTTTTTCCCTTCACTGCCTTGGCTTCTTTTCCTCGCAAGTGTTTTGTATACATTCTTCTGTATGCACTATCTGTGTATATGCTCTCTAAGTCTTAATATAATTGTATATATTACTGTAATTCGAACCACCTAATCTCCAATTATTCTGTCGTTAATTGCAATGTTAAGATCGCAGATATTTCTGACAGAATATTTTAAGATACTTAAGCGTTTTGCTAAATTTGCAAAATTTAAGGTAATCTTAATGAAGGATAAATGTTTTCACGGACGTGAAGTGGATTAGGAAGGCATATTTCATTTAAATAATATTATCATAAAAAGTTATACATTAATTCCAGTTTCTGATCTGAGCAACATGCTGTTTAAGAGAAAAATATAGAAAAACGAATGTAAATAACTTTACGCAGTAGTTTAAAAAGAATGGTTACTTATATTTCGGTTTCAAGGAGGAGATATTTTCTCCAGAAGTTCATACGCTAGTGATTATGGAGTGCCATTTATAAGATGCAAACAAATAATGTTAAGAAATGAAGTTTTCGTATTTCTCTTTCATAATTCTTAACCAATGAAACAACTAATAGAAGGAGTAATATTTCACTCTTGTGGTAGAGAAAATCGCGAAAAATTTGAAAAACATTCTACAACAGAAGTTGATTTTAAAATTATTGATTTCTTAGGAGAGAGCAGGGCGAAGGAAACGCTCTAAAAATGATTATCTTTTCTCTACATTATCTCAGTATTAATTAGGCGAATGTTAGCCACAATCATTTTGAAAGCTAAAGTTAATAAAATGATATGTGCAAGAGTATACATGAGATATATTCAACCAAACAAAATCCTTGTCAACAAAGAACAGTAAATTCTCCTCACCAAAATTGATTAACAGACATGTTAAGAAGCATCATAAATTCCATAATTTATCATGGAGTAATCACATTCCTCTGAAATATCGCTGTTAAACAGGAGTCTTATTCGAATAGGACCAAGAAATAAAAAAACCGAGACTGAGATATGAGTAAACGTTGAAACGGAATGGAATGACACTAAAATGTAGGATGGAATGAAATGCTAGAAAGATTAGGGCTAAGAAGATGCGGGGGCGTAGGAGGATGTAGCAACTCCGCAGAGAAAGGGTAGCGGATGGAGCAAGAAACCGTGACGCGAGACTGAAAAGCAACTCTGAGCTGAGGAAGCGGAAAAAATACAGCGCGGAGTGGAAGTTATCGAAACAGTAATGGCATACATGTGTCAGCGAGGAACTACCAGCGTATCCGAGACCGAAATCCTAGCAGGGAGACTAAAAGTAACAGAAGTGAGCGATCCGTAGGACCAGAGGAAAGAATCGGATACGGGAAAGCAAGATAGAAAGAGAGTGGAATGGGGACACACGTTCGAGATTTTGGAGGGGGAGAAAACAGGGATAGTTCCTTTGGTGAACCGCCTTAGAAAGACGAGGGAAAACAGGAAGTGACCTGTCACGCTTTAGGGAATAAAAGGTGAATATTTATAATTATTGGCAAGTTTAGGAGAGGAAGAGAAACGGAGGAGGAACTGAATCGAGGGTACACACATGCCAATGGAACGTCTGTAAGTAGTTAGAGCGATGAAGAGGGAAAAGGCTGTTTATTTTAAGATTGGAAGTCAGGGATGACTCGACAACCATTAAATTTCTCCGGAAATCACGCGCAAAACTTTTAAAGGATGGCAAGATATTTCAAGGTGGAACGAGGGAATTTATTTTTTCATCATAGCGAGTGACATCTTTATGCGTGGGGAATTCGGCTTTCTTTGTGTCCGCGCATTCAAATTGTGCCTCACGTAAAGTGGTTCCAGACCTTCTAAACGGCAAAACTGTTTTTCGTTTTATGGAGCACTTTCGGAGGCTAAGACAAATGTGCTTTAGGAATGGAAATAATGTTCTCGAGTCATTAAGCCGCATTTGTACGCTTCATCGGAATTTGATTTTCTAGATCCTAATTAGTCTTTTTTCCGAAGCATGTGAATTTTAGCGCGTCGTCATGACATACAGTTACATTCACAGTGATCATTTTTCTCAATACATTTCGGAGGAAAGTTTACTTTGTAGAAAATATTTATTTAATGAATAATTCACTTTCCATAAATCATGATCGTCTTTGCAAAAGTAATATTATCTAAATAAATTCCTAAAATTCTAACATATCTCTTGTTTATTTTTAGATATCTGCGCAAGATTTATGACAAATTGTTAAGATACAGGAAACGATTTGATATTAGGCTCATTATGAAAAAACTGAAGGACTTGCATTTAAAGCCCGAAAAAGAACGTTTTACCATTTACTAATATGAATAACTTCTTGATAAGGTGGTTCTTGTGCCTAAGACCTTTGATTGCTGCATTTCACCTCCAATCTGACAATTTATCTTAAAATTCTACAAACGAGCTTTTAAGTCATCAATGACAATCCTTGCAATTATATGCAAAAACTAATGCTGGTTCGGGATTTCACCGCAATGATTCTTATTAGAGATGACAGTTTAGCCAGCTATCTTGCGGGCATCTTCAAGTCGATGTTGTCGAAACTGTCTCCCTTTAGAGCAATATTCGCTGTGAAAACCCGAAGAAAATGCAGTTTTCTAGTAGCTAATAATAAGTTGATCAAAAATATAAATTCTAAATCAATCAAATGTAATATTTTTGGCAATAAAAATTTTGTGCCTACCCATATCCATCAAAGTCGCCTAGATCGAGCCATATCGATGTAATTATGTCTAGAGAACCCTTTAGAATAAGTCAATAAAAATCACACGATACTAACAAGAACTCTTTGTAAATACATTTATAATATATATTATTCATTTTACTAGAAGACACGGTTTCCTGTTGACCTATCGACAAATACATAAGTATTTGTCGATAGATTAATTACATCTTACAATACGGATGCTGTCAAAAAGAAATACTTAATGATTTTCTAAGGTAGAAATTTCCAAATGAATGGGAGCAACCAGAAAAATGTACACATCTAAAAAACTCTCCCCATTAGCGGCGGAAAGGAAGAAAGGAATCTGCTAAAAGAACATCGCGATTGTCTCTAGACCCGTGAAAAATAGGCTTAGATCGGTCCGTAAATCCGCATCGACCAGACCACCTTACTCCGCATGTTATATTCCGCGCGGGAAAAATTAGGCCGCCTCCTGACTCAAGCCCCAAAGCCAGTCCTTCTTTTTCTACCTGACCGCCGAAGGGATTAAGGGAAGAGTGAACTCTCCTATATTCCGTGTCCCAGGGCCAACCCCTCAAGTCCCCGTCCTGTGACTCCTAATTTGTCAAACGCGATGAGGGTACGCTTCGTCTGCAGTCTCCGGTGCTTGTCGCGCCACGAATTAGGCGACCTACGGTTTTTTAGCCGTCGGGTTTGTCAATGTCTGTCCCCTATGCTGCCACATTTTTTGCGCACTAAAAGCTTTATGCTTCTGTCTTTCCGATTGCCATATCCGAACGTGAAAAGAAGAGATTTTTTACTCTTCCACAACCTACGCTTTTCGACCGCCGATGAGCGAATCTATAAATTTCCCTCATAGCACGGACGTTTTCGACAGGTTTCAGGCGATTATGTTCTTGGAGAGTTTCTCCGGAAAGAGGAAAGCCTCTGTTTTAGGAAGTTTTGTGGTACAAAATGGGACAAAGATACGGTCGATAGGAAAGGATATTATTCGACGCTATCCTCCCCAAAAAAGGGAAAAAATTCGACTGGAAAGGGTCACCTGTCAAGTTAGTAATGAGGTTCGTGATTTCGTTGCTTCTACCGGTTATGAGGTATAACCGAATATCAAAGAGGTACAGATACACGAGCTTTCCATATTCTTCAGAATTAAATTCTTTAGCCATAAAGACTAAAATAGATGATTAAGATCATGGCTCATTCATTTTAAAGAAAATTCACTTAGAATATGATATTCCTAATAGAAATGTGCTGATGGTGCATACCTTAGATATGTGATTTTATGGTATTTACGGCAATCAATCACTGCATTAATGTTGATTATTATCCAATATAAGATGAATTTCACATTCCATGCATGACGATTCACTACAGGTCATTGGTGAGATTCAGTATTATAAATGAAATTAAGTAAATTACAAAATTACAAAAGATCATTAAAATATGACTTACAGTTATTATTTCCCCTTATGGCATGTATTCTATTTTCAGAGGAAAGTATCAATCTTTAATGAAATTGTATCAGATTTCCATGCCATAAGCTGATAAATCATTTTTGAGCATTCTCAGTTTTTTCAATATCTAAATCAATATTTTGAAATTCAATTCAATTGAACTAAACATTTGAAATGTGTATGTTACCATCCTATTCCTTTATCATCAAGCTAATGTGGAAACAACGTAATGATTATTATTATTTTCATTAAAATGACTTCAAAGTCGTCAGTTATAGTTCTCGTAGTTAATTATCTATATCTAGCTTCTTTCAGGCGAGAAGAAATCGTAAGCATATGCCTTTAAGTCCGTTTTCCCTGTTTAACGAAGAGAACTAAAATTAGACTTGGTGACTTGTTGTTACTAAGTAAAAAGTCGGCACTAATTGTTTGGAAGATAAATTAGGCAGAACAAGTCTGAAAGATCTTTGTACCAACATCCCAACTCAGATATTCACTTGATGGGGTCAACGATTGCGCACTTGTTCTAAGTCGCGCCCGCATTAGTTTTTTGGGGCACGCCAACGCAGTCAAATTAAACGGCGCAGTGGAAGCCATGTGGGAATAGTAAAAGGGAATCACCCAAAAATATATTTGCTTTTCAGTCGGTGAGACTCGGGGAATGGAAAAGAGCGGAGGACAAAACGAATTGATGTGAAAGGTGGGGATTAATTGGGCCGCGTAAAAACTTCCAAGAAAACCGAACGACCCTTCAAAATAAAATCCTCTCGATTTTATTGCGGAATAAGTAAGGGTAATGACGGAAGAAATATCTTCCTCTCCGCGAAAGAAAAATTCGCAGGAAGAAATGGAGTGATGATGATAAACAAGGTATTTAGAGAACGAAGAAAATAGATAATTAATTCCGAATTAAAAATAAGTTCCGCACCAATTGGGCGGACGAAATTAAATCAACGATTCGGTCATGTTGAACTTACAGCTGTGGGAGTGTTTGTGGGATGGAAAAAGATTTCCAGACACGTGTAGATGGTAAAAAATTAGAGAAGATGTAGTAAGAGAGAGGTGGAGAATATTGGAGCCGGAGACATAACTAGTTGGGAAGGGTTTTAAAACAGGGTGAGACGTGGAGTTTAAGGGCGTTTCGGCAGCCAGAGTTATGACGCAAAAGAAATAGCGCCCTCATTTAAAACCCTGCGGAATTTCGAGCATAATCGAGAACGGAGCTCCTTCCCTCCCCATCACCCTCTTCATCCTCCGAAACAATCTTCGTAAGTTAACGATTACGCTTTTGGTTAGCGGAGGCGGAGTACCAGAGTAAATACGTGGTGAAGAATGAGGCAAGCAAATGGGCGGCATAAATCGGCTATAAGGACTTCAGAAGGAAGGAGAAGATGTGAGGAGGGGAAGAGGAGACAGTACTGGTTCGATCTTTCGGAATGGAATGGGAAAAGGGCATTTGCTAGGGCGGGTAGTGGGAAATGCGCTTCGATATTTGGAGAGAGAAAAGGGTGGCAAGGAGAGGAAGTTGGTACGACAAGACTGCTCATGGAAGGAGTTTCCAGTATGGAGGAAACTACGTCGTCACACACACTCGAGCGGACATGATGCTCGAGCACTTTAAAAAGAAAACCGTTTAGATGTCTTAGCGCGCGTAGAAAACCCGAGACGATGCCTGCTGTGGATTACTTTCGAAAGACACTTTTCTTCGTTTCGGTTAATGGGAGGCGATGGATGACTGGATGCTAAATAACCCGAGGTGTCTCTCTTCGAATTTTACATCCCTTCGCCGTACTCTTGCACACTCTCGGAAGGAAAAGAAATATTCTAAATTCGTTTCGCGCAGAAGCCCTCCTGATCACCCTTCCCCGCGTCAACTGAGGCGTTTTACGACTTTTTGCCGTCTTATTCATTTATAGCGATTATTTACACGGTCGTTAGCTATGCTTTATTCTCTAATTTGGCGTCGCTTTGATGATGACGGGAAAATCTCCAAGTCAATTAAGGGAGCGGCTTCAACAATGACGCACGGCAAAGAACAACGTATGTCAGTTTAATTTCGATTTGAGACCGAAGACATTCGTCCAATTTTCGCTGTACCCGAAGGATCGCTGCCAATAGTAGATAAGGTATGGAATTACTCAGTTGTAAGTTTCTTTATGGACCGCCCTAATTAAGCACAGATTACGATATATAATGAAGTATTATGATTTGAGAAGATTATAATACATTTAAGGTCCATGAAAAATGATAAATTCATCTTAAAATAAAACTTTGTATCCAAAAAATATACATCTTTTATTACGACCCTAGAATAACGCCTCAGTTAGTGTCTTTTAATATCAAGAATAAAGCCGCCTATAAATCCACTATGAGTGCACCATAGTCCTCTCATATACGTAGATTGACTTAAGAAAATTCATCAATATCTACTCATTAATATCATCATAGGAGGTGCTATTAGTATACATTCACGATACGGAAATGAGAAGTACATAAAAAGTAACCACAGCGAATTAATTTTAATGAATTATTCTAATTTTCTGCAGTATATAGAAATTTAGAGAGATACGCAAAGATTGAAGGCAATTTTTTCACAAGTAAGAAACTTGAGGACGATTAAACAAGACTACTAAAATTCGATAAGACCTTCTCAACCAATTGATCTAATGAAAAGCGGTAACACATATTACAGTGAATTATCTCTAGAGCTCTAATACTTACTATTAGATTTTAATAATATACTGTAGAATATTCTATAACTATAGAATTTTCTTCATCTGGTCAGCAATTTTGGAAAAACTGTATTTCGTATGAGTCACACATTTAAAAGGGGTTTTCCCTCTCATCGCCGCTAATTTCCTCGACGTTTAAAAGGATCATCCTGGTTCCTGGAAAATGCGTTTTTCTAGCATTCCTGATTCTTCGTCCATTCACCTCCTCTCCTTATGTTTCCTCTCTTCCTTTCTCTAACTTCCTTCCCTCTTCCTATATTTCCTCTCTTGCTCTCCCCTCGCACCTCTTTCCCCCTCTCCCTCTTGCTCAGACGGCTCGAGATAATTATGTTCGACTAACGAACGGCCTGACACTTTGAAATCCCACTTTGTGTCACCGCTGGATAAACCAAGGGGTAATTTATCCGCGAGGGCTATTTAGAGAAGTTTACAGCCGCGGGTTAGAGGTTTGGGGAGGGGAAAAGGGGGGGAGGGGAAGGGGGAGGGGAGGGGAGAGACGGAAGAAGAGAGCGAGCAGATGTAGAACGGAAGTCAGTCGGACGGAGGAAGAGAACGAGACATTGTAATTTTCGATTAAAGATATGAACTTTCCCCACCTAACGTAATCAGAAAATACTAATATATCGTATTTATTCAAAAGGATAAGGAAAAGCTGAAAACAACATCCTTTCCGAAAGCGGCAGGGCCCAGTTTTGAGATTTTAAATGTTCTTTAAAAAGTATAGGCGGCAATATAAAATTATTTTGAGTATTACTTGCATTTAAACTAAAGTATTTCTTAAGCAAATCTCTTTGTGGGGAAAGCATACTTTATTTCATAAAAAATCTATTAATCTAATATTAACAAATTAACTGTTGACTTAGTTGAGAAAAATATGTAGAGGAGATACGCAAGACTTACTGCACTCCTAAATGTTTTAGCTCCCGTAAGTAAATAATTTTTAATTATATTCAATTTTATCCTTGCTAAAAAATTCCAAAGAAATCCATCGCTTCAATTTGAACAGCAACATTTCCCAGGAGTGGTTAGTTAGGAAATCATGTTGATTTTGGAACATTTTTCATCGGGAGACCATTCTCCCAACATTTACTTCCAGCTCTTTTGTAAGGCGAATCTAAAAATCAGCTCTTTTGAATACTGACTTGTGAGTCAGGGAAGTAAACTGACCTCCAAAAAGTATATTTTTGAAGATGTATTCGCTTAGTAAAAGTTACTTCTAAGACATCTGAAACAATTAAAAATTAGAATTACTGAAGTAAATATAATTTATGTTGAAAATGGGAGTGATACAACTATCTTAAGTATAATCCATGAACTATCATTGAAACAGTAATCAGTTAGGTAACGTAAGGGACATAAAGACACTTCTCATATGGAGATAGTACATACGAGTCGAACGGTAATAGCAAATTTGGAGAGCAAGTGTTTTGGCATGATAATTTTTATATCCTCCCCGGAGGGTCAATGCATTCCCCGACTTTCCTGTCTGTTCACTTCTTCTTATATGCACACGCGTGGACAGGGAGTGCGAGTTTTATTTTAAGAATGCAATGTTGGCCATTATTGCCCAATCAACACGCGTGAGACTGGAATGAAAATAAACGTGAGAGAAAAGGAAACATGACTTACGGAAAGCTTTTTATAACAGGAAACGGAGACTTAAAGGTCCCATCTAAAATTCATCGACGAAGAGACGGATCGAAAGAAAGAGAAAGAATAGAAATTTTGTTGCTCATTCGAGACTGACAGATTACAGTTTTTATAAGGAGAAGAAAAAATGCCTTTGTAAGTGTTCCTATTTTTTTAGACCCATAAAACGTGACTTATGCATATCAGTTGCTGAAAAGACGTTTATCGAGAAGAGAGATGGTAAGAGAGGCGTAAATTCTGGCGGAAGCGAGGGAAATAAACACGCGGTTAATAAAACGCTCTTTCGTCGTCTTCATCTCGTCGAAGAGGCCACAATAGACTGCATATATTTTTATCATCATTTGTGTGTTATGTGTTTCTTTGAGAAGAAAGGAATTATTTTCCCTCGTTTGGATTAACAATAAAGTATTGGGGTTGTGATAATTTCAGCCTTAAAAGAAAGGAGTTTTTTAGCTTCCTAGTCGCGTACAATATTGAAACGCATTAAATGGTTAAAATATGAGTTAAGATTGAAGGAGAGATACTTTTAATAGTGCTATAGATCTTTAGATTATGTTTATTATTCAAACTTAGTACAGATTCATTAAGATGCTCTACTTCTTGAACATCGATATAACCAAAGAAGTATTGACTTAAAATAGCACGTATTTACACTGAAGGGAAGAAATAAGAGTTAATAATAACTCCGTATTTAAAAGTTTCGTGATGTTTTGGAACATAATAATCTAAAAGCTGTAAAATTTCAATAAAATCTCAAGTGAATGAGAACATCCAGTGAACAGATATATTTTAGGCTGAAAGAGAGTGAAATAGTAAGGATTCTGGACGAAACCCAAACGAAAAGACCTCATGACAAATTGAGTAAATATTTTATACCAATTCCACTAAAAATAATCTTTTGCTTCAACCGATAAATAAATCGTAAATAATCCACATTTTAAGACCGCAGTCTAAGCTAGAACTGCGGTAATATATTATCGTATTTGAAAAACATGCTCAATATTATTACCAAAATTATCTTCGATGCCAAAATAAGGAGGATAGAATCATATATTTTCATTTTGAGACTGATTTTCATTCGATATATCATTCTTTATAATTTAGCCTTTGATATGTCTTTTTCTGATGTTGAATACTCCATGCATTGCCTTTAAATTACTAGGAAGAGGGTAATTTTGCACACAAGTGCGTGCATCCAAGGAAAAATGCTAAGAAAAACGGACTTGATAAAAGTCTGACAGGACCGTGAATCGAACCCGGGATCTTCCTCTATCCGGAAGGCTGCTTATCCAACTAAGCTACCTGGCCAGAGCACATTTCCCAATGCCGTTAGATTCTTTCAAGTACGTTTTCCTTGGGATCTTTCAATTACTGAAAAAATTAAGGAAAGCACAGAATTTAGTTTTATACATCTCTCAATGCTGTTTTGCATGAGAATCGTCAAATAATTTAAAGCAATATTATAGCTATCAGTAACTAAACCCACAATAAAAAATTGACCCACAATAGAAAAAGAAACGATGAACTGAATGAAGGAATATGAAAAAAAATCGAAACTCTGATCTTGAGGCGCGGCTAATAATGATTCTATTGGATGCCATTCATAGAATTATCAAATTTATAAGATATTGGCAAGTAAATATTTTTAATTTGATGACGTAGGTCATCGCAATTTTCTGCAGTTTATTAAATTGCGTATCACGTAGAAAACACAATTAACAAAGAAACATGGAACACGATCAATGTAAACAGTTTAACCAAATAATCGCACATATCCTCACGTACATGACCCAGAATAATATGAATCCGCTATATAATAATACGAAGAATAACGTGCAGCTTTGACGTCAAGTAAGATTTGGCGACCTCATGATGAATAAGAATTCCCGGAAGGTAAAGACAATAGACAGGAAGATAGCTAATGGAGAGGGGGGAAGCAGTGAGTAAGGATGAAAGGAATGTGTTCGATTTATCACGCCGCTTTGAAGACATATTAACATAGCGGTCTCTTTTCTTGTGCACGAAAGTTAACAGGAAAAGAAAGCTAATGGTTTATAATGCCTACAAAATAGATACATATCATAACAGAGATATATAGTCGTATAAAATATGACAATCATTTTTATGCTAAATGACAAGTGCTGAACTATTCACTGCCGGGATATAACTAATAAGAAAGGCTAGAAGCTGAACTAGAAGTTGTTGTAACATTTGTCTCAATATACTGGACAAAGAGAAGTATGAAACCAAAACTAAACGATTGAAGATTAGACTCACATCCTGAATGCTATAATATTCGGTATACCTCTAGGTCATTTCTACATTGATGTCAAAATTACTATATGATAGCTTACAGTGTCAATTACATTTTTCTTCATCAGGAATATGTTCAGTTTTCGACATCGAAAGCTATAGGAAATTGTGATAATTCATTCTATTCGATGAAATATCGGATGTATCTCAGCTGTAATACATTGGAAATTGCATACCACAGCCCTCTTAGGACGAGGATGAATAGTTTTCAGTGAAAACGGAAAATTTTCTGATCAAATTAAAAATAAAACTTGATTTAAGATTTATACAATAAGATTATTTTTCAAAGGAAAAATTCATAATGAAAGGAATGGCATGGACCGTCAACCAAATAAAGGAATACGTAGATAGTAAAATTTGATCAGACGTGAAGAGGAATTGTTGATAGCAAGGAGTGAGTTGATAAAATACATTTGTATGGAAAAATTTGGAATATATTTCAAGCGACACTGAAGAGGAAAACTATGCGAGAGTGGGAAACCGAGGACAGATGTATGTATTGTGGTATCACTATTAAACGAATGTAAGGCATGAGGAAAAGAGGAGAGTAAGTCAGAGAGGGAAAGAGGTTGTAAGGGAAATAAATGGAGAAGGAAATAAAAAGACGCCCGGATGAGATTCTCAGGCAAAATTGATGAAAAGCGTTTGCAGGGTGAATGAAGAGGCCTCAAATGAAGACGCGCTTCAAAATGGAGTGCCTCGGAATATTGCCTTCACTGCGGAAGTGAAGGAATGAAGATGTGGAGGAGATAAAGGAATGCGGATGAGAAGACATAAACGGCGTAATGAGAGACAGACATTGGTAGGCATTCGTGCTATTTCTTAGAGAGCAGAAAATTAGAATAAATTGATTCAGAGGATTGGTGATAGGAGAACTTACATTGACCGGATTGTTTCTTACCTAGAAGGGTAAGGTGTAAAGAGGCTGAGTTCTTACAAATTAAATGTTGTTCTAACTGAAACATTTTATCATTATACATTACATATCTTATATGTATATACATGCCTTTCTGTATTTATCCTTTATACTTAGGCAATATTTTTCTTCGACATAATCTTAATATATATTCTTTTAAATAGGAACTACGCTGGGTCAAATCTTTTCATTTATCGTATGTGGTGATATCAATAGTTGGAAACAAGAAGACAGAGAGAATTTATTTTGTTTTTAAAATTTAAGGTAATTTAAATTTAAAGTAAAGGTAAAATAAATGTTTTAAAGTTAGATAATGAAAAGTTTTCAGCTGTGCATTGAAAATTGATATTTTCCCGTGTCGTTATTTTATTGAACATTCATTGCTTTGTACCTTTAACTATAATTAAAGATAAAATTATTTTGAGATACTCATACCTCTAAGAAAGGGTTTACCCCCTTATTGAGCTAAAACACATAAATTTTTAGATTACTTTGGTGCAAAGGATTTTGGAGCAGAAATATTACTCATACATTACATTCGCAATTCTGCAAACCTTAAGTATTTACCACACTCACTTCTAGAGTTGAAGTTTCATCAGAATTACTCCCAACTGGTGCGCGTTAAAAGATCTGATATAAGACCGCATGTGGTGCTGCCAGTGCAGTTTGCAACTTTGCGCCAAAAGTTAAAGGTTTCAGTTAGATTTTATCCTCTTGCGGTGGACGAGTACGAAGCATACCTTGTCGCAATACATGCCTTCGCTTCCAGTTTCCTGCTTTCCGCAATTCCGGGCGAAGATTGCGATGAAGAAAGTCTGGAACAAAAACGATAAGCTTCGTTATAATAACGGTCTAAATAATAAAAACTTTATTTCAAACCATAGCGGAAAAAACACTAAAATTTGAGAAAGACAAAATTTAATTTCCTCTAAAGGATTTGCGCCTATGACGATGCAGATATATCCCTCGAACACTGGTCTCGGTGAGTGAACACGGAAGCGGCTAAGCGATGGTAGAATTTCTCACCAGCATTATACGAGATGATAAATAGGTCTACGATACCGTAACAATACCTTCCGAAATATTTTACTCATAATTAAAAACATTTACACCAGCAATTAATTCTGGATGTATCCATGCAATGTTGGCTACGTAAGATATAACATATTCGTATGCTAATGACACGTTTAGTGCCGCAGAGGTGTGCTATTACATTTACCCGATAAACATCAGCGGGATGTGAAGAGACAAAAAAATCTCCCGAAGCAGCAATAATTGACAACACTCGTTAAAGTGGTACCAAAGGAGGCACAAGAAAGGGATGATGATGATATTTGCATAATAATAGCCCTCAAATGTCTTAAGGGATTTTACAATGGGGTTACAAAACTGAGTTTTTATCTCATGAATACGAGCAGCAGTGCGTCAACATATCATGGCTCTGGGGATAGAGGAAAAGTAATTTCTAAAAAATAAAATTCAACTCTTGCTGGATTTCTCAGGAGATCTTTTCATTTTAGTTGTTATTTAGTAAAATTACTCAAGATTAGTAATTCAGCACCGATGAAAGAAATGAATCATTATCCGGGATTAGTCTCAAGTCATGGTTTTCGAAAGTTTCTCGAATAAGAATGCATAAAAATGCATATATACATGTATATATATTATGCATACATATGTTTTGATTTTATTATGGCCCTGAACTTGAACTACGTGGTTAAGATGGAATATGAATATCTTATTATAAAAAGAGCAGTTATCATGACATGATTCTCTTTTAAGATTAGAATATATCTATTGAATGCAAGTTTCAATTACTTATCACCCTCATGTTGTGGATAAAACAAATTATTAAACCGAAATCGCCTGATACTTGAGAGAGAGGATAATTATTACCTCCATATGAGTCGTAATTGGGATATTAAAAAAAGATATCTTAGATAGTAAGCGTTCCACTTAATCGTTGCACAGCCTAACACCTACTTATAATTAGTGAAAGTTAAACTTTCTCATCATATCTATGATTTAATTCACTAATGTGATTAAAATGAAAGACACTCAAGTCAACTTATTATATAAAAAATGAAATTAAGTAAATAATAAAGCAGTTGCATTAAAGCATTACATTAAGCGAATCGTTAAGTTTTCGAAATGCATTTATATTTTTGTATTATATGTGTATAGAGTATTTTATTGCCGACAAATATATAGCCATTTAGTAAGGATATCTTGCCACGTTAGGATGGGTAATATACGCGCACTCCCAGAAGGTGAGTCTGTACTGAATGCTTGTTACTTGTTATTGTCGAGTTCATAATTTGTATCCCAGAACGCAGCTATGGGCTTCCAAATTCTCATTTCCAAGAAGGAATCTAAGAATAGACCTAAAATAACGAGGTTCTGCTCATATCGCGCATACTTTTTATGAGGCATTGACAGACACCTTTCAGCAGGAAAATATTCGCATCTGGGAATTCCACTTCGAGTAGCCTGTATTGCAAGATGTAGAAGACAATCTAGACACATGTTTTTGTGACTAAACGTTAAACTTTGCTCTATATAATAAGTAGCATTATTTCATTAAAAATAACTTATCCGAAAAAGGACAGTAAATAAAATGATCATAAGTAGACATTAATTATTTTTCAGGTTGAAGATAAAGGAAAGATAAACACAAAAACTTTTGATTGATCAGTTATATAACCTTATGAGAAGAATGTTTGTTGATAATTATTAGCTCAAGTTACGAGACCTATCAAACCCAGTTCATAGACCGTATACAGTCTATGAGCTTTACTAGGGGATGGTTTTTATGAAATTACGATAAAAATTGGAGAGAACTGGTGATAGACAAGCGGATTATGCGTTCACCTTTGATGAAATTAAAAATACTCCTTAAGGCTTGAATCTATACGACACACGATCTTTTGAGGGATAAACGGAGTGACTTGAACTTGAACCCTGATCTTCCACATTCTACAGAGATGCTCTAAACAAATTAAGCAATCACGCAGTCTCATTCTGTTTTAAGGGAGACCTAGTTCGTTGAGAAGATCCGCCTGGTAAGTGAAATATCTTGGTTCGAGTCCCGACACCTTTTTATCTCTTTTTATTACTTGGGTATCCATAGGCACATGAGCAATGTTATTCATAACTTTCTTTCCTTAAGTGACTAGATTTACATTTTATAAATCCCTTGAGCCTTATTTTCCTAATAATGATATTAATGAAGTATTGTCTGATAGTTACAGACGTTGAAAAACTAGATTCATGAACAGAGATGAACAATTCACAAAGAAACTGTTCCTTTAACATCTAACCGTGAGAACAAAAGAATCACCGTACGTTTCAAGAACATGCCCATTTAGCAGCACGCAATGCGATGCAATTTAATTCGAAGTGAAGGCGACTGACTCGGAATTTCTTAATTTCCCATTCCCCGATTCATGAGTCTTAAAATGAGCGGAGACATCAGTGCGGATTTCAGCATGGCGCAAAAGGTGAAGATAGTTCTCCAGTTCTTTGCAAGCCCTTAAGTCGCCCGTTACCTTCCTAACCGTCCCTATCAACGGGCCTCGACTCGTGGACCACTCCCTGCGAAGATGGGCCGCGGAGATAGTGCGAGGCCTTCTCGGAAAAATTGTATGTGTCGATTGCAGAAAAGGAAAGAGCGGGAATGTGCGAGGGTGGGAATGTATGGTGCCGCGGGAGAAGGGCGATACCATCGGCGTGCCGATGTCGTACTCTTGCGCACCGCGCCCTCCTTAAGACATCTCAGGCTTATGTCTTTCGTCCGGACGAGAACTCTTTACATCTCATACTACTCATGGCCCATTCGGACATAAAGAAGCATCCGCATGTCATTGTCCTAGGAGAACTTTTCTACGCCTATTTTGTAATCACGTAGGATATTTTTGAGTTTTATGCTTTGTTATTGGTCTTTCCCTATCTGATTAGAAATATGTTGATTCGAGCGTAACTTTATATCTCTTCAGATTTTTCTTAGTTTGCACCGTCAAAAATATGAAATAGAAGAGACAAAGAATAAAAGTGTTGGTAAGATTTTCCAAAAAAAACACATACTAGGAACAGTTTTGACTAAGAAGATATTTCTCGTTAACATCATATCCCCTTGAATGTATCAAAAATAATTACAGCGGTTTAAAATCAGGGCTTCAACCCAGTATTCAATGCTGCGAGCAAAATACTTTTATAAATATATAAAAAATTTATTCACTGAGAAGTGCATGATTAATTACATTAGTTGAATGGCATAGATTATTTTATCATCGGAAAGGACTACAATTGTAATATACGAATGTGAGGTCAAGTATACTTTACTTATCGATTTTTAACCTTACAATAATGATCGAATTCTTTTCATGAGAACTATCCTTTTACAAATGAATTTTTTGGTGATGTAATTGAATATATCAGTTGAATTGCGGTATTATTGGAATAATATGTGTTTTAATATTTTAACAGCATCATATAGTTTTAAGAATGAAAGCATCTCGATTTTAAATATACAACTTCCGAAAAATGTTTGTTTTCATTAACAATCTTTTCCTAAGAGGCATGAATATATTTTTATTTGAACTTTCTAACCATGATAAAATTTAAAATAATTTATATAAAAGAGAATAAATGCAAGCTAATTCAATTGCAAATGAAATAAAATTTTTTAAAAATATGTTTAATGGTGAAAACTATTTGAGATGAAAATTTTACGGATATGAATCCCAAGGTAGAGTTTGATGACCATCGTTTCTTTTGAAGTTCCGTCTTAACAGTGTTACTTTACATCCCATATCCTAAGGAAATATCTCAACGATATAATGTATCGATAAAGGAGTAAATAAACTGAATTCATCCGCTTCAAACATATGTTCCAACCACGAGGACAACATTTCCTTAAAAGTTAGATACGAAAACTTTCATCTTATCTAAGGCGTATATTTACCGAAGTTACACTTTCGGAAAACACTCGGATGGAAATTAAAACAGTCATATGTAAAATGATTAAATAGAGCGTTCCATTCCGCCCTATTCCCTTCCGGTTTCGAAATCGTAAAAACGACAGGAGGTGGCTAAAAACAAACATTAGTTGGGTACGGAGCTCTCTCAGAGAGCCGACTCGATTTGTTTAGACGGAATAAAAATCACGGTCTCCGTCAACATCGGAAATTCATCGCGGAGAAGGAGGTTTAATCAAGGCCCGCTTATGATGTCTCAAGAAAAATTCCGAGGGCAGACTGTGCTCTTTCCAATCGCTACTTCCGCAGCCGCCGACACCTATTTCTGCCTCCGCTATCCATCGGCTAAATTTCTCCTTCCCTCGAGTTTCCTCAAAGCCTTTTGATTTCATACGCCACTTCTGTTCCTTTATCCTTTATATATCTCCTTTCATCTCACCTAACATCGCTTCCCATCTCTCTTACTACCTTCATCCTCCCCTCAACTTCTCCACCTTTTCCCATCCTCCTTCCCAACTATCCCAGCCTCTCCCCCTTCCTTCTTCGCTTCTCGGAAGGCATCTACTTTTCATCGCCGTTTCTCCCTCCTCTCCCTTGGAAGACTTACGATGTTTCAACGCCTTCTCGAGTGGGTCTTCGTCATCGTAAAAATAACGCCCCGCGAGATCGTCCGTGGTTAGACTATGTCGATGGCTGGGGATGAGGCTTGGGAGGACGTCTCCCTTTTACTTGGTAAGACCTCACTTATTTTGATCGTACTCCGGACAGGAACAAGTACACACGGATGGCGCGGAGAGAGTTGGGAATCAGTGCGAAGTGAGGGAGCGGAAGCTAAGGAGCAGATTTACAGAGGGGCGTGGATTCCAGAGGCTTTACCGAATGCTTTCTCTTGAACTTATGCATAATCGCATTTGTATGTATGGCTGGTGAATTGCCGTTGATGAGAATGATGTAAATTTATATGAAAAGTAGGGCGAGGGCCTCCATGCGTGGTAATGAAAGGATAGGTTGGTAATGGAAGGTTTGAAAAAAGCTTGGAATAGAAGGGGTCACATCCGGTGATTAATTTGCTTTTTTTCCCTGGAATTCAGTGGAAGGGGCATGTTTATAGGGATAGGAAACGTGAGGATTTAAAAGAATGATGTTTTATCTTCGTTCTGAATGTGATGGAAGTGTGTTGAAATTATTCTAACGAATGGTGTATTTGCGAAATTTTAAACGGGGTAATAACTCAGTGAGCACTGGACCCTGTAAATAGAGGTGAGGATTAACTCATCAAGTAGCACTCTTTACTGTAAATATATCTTTTACTCCACGATGCTTAAAAATTTCCCTATATTATAATTTATAACGAAGAAAAACGGAAATATTTTTGTTTTTGTATACTTAGTGGAATGTCAGTTTAGATGAGTTCATGGGAATAGTAATACATTTATATTTAAATCTTGATCAAAGTTTTAAAAATAATGTTGCCTGGTAGTAAATTAAGTATCTGTAATTTCACCATTATGACCATTATGCAATTAGAAATACCCAGGATGATTTGCGATGAATTAGTCGATTTCTCTCAAAATCTCTTTAAAAACTAAAAATGAAGCTCTAAGTACATATAAATGGAGTCATGTCTTCAGGATAAAAAGCCAGTAAAGGAAGAAAAGAGAAACTGATTGATTAGCTGAACGCATGAATAGCGAAAAACTGCGACGAGGCGAGTTGCCTTGAAGAAGAGGTGAGTCATCAACAATTTGCAGGTGCAAGGCGCTCGGAATTGCAGACAGTGTATCACATGCATAAGAAGAGGAGGGAAGATGGGTGTGAACTAGGGAGAGGAAAACGACAGAAAGATAATGCGGCGTACAAGGGAGACAGATAGATACAGCAAAGAAGAATGGTAAAGGAATGAAAAGTAAAGGCAGGATCGAAAGGACTTTAGCTGTTTATAAATTATACTGATCTGAATTGAATTGCAATTAATTGAATTTAATTTAACTTTACTTTTATAGAAGAGTCAAGATGTGGATTAACCATGGGAAAATTATTCATAAAATAATTACATAAAATCGTAAAAATACGGATGATATTTCAATACATAATATTCATCCTGGAAGTCGTATTTATAAGAGAGGGATTTTCAATGAATATTTGAGTGAGACCAGCATAGAAAATGTTCTATAGTCATTGAATAAATTCGATTAATAATTGGAATGCACGATTTTATACAACTGTATTTGGTATAGTACATATCAGAAGCCCATAAAATGAATCTGAGGCTATTTACAGTTATTGACTATCGACAACTCAAGTTTTGGTTTTTTTTCTCAAGACTGAGTGTATCTTAGACCTTTAATTAGAACATCTTACGTAGCTTTGAAACTTACCATAGTTACAGCTAAGAAACAGACACGATTAAAATCCGTTCTACTGAGCCACGGTTTAAATTTCTCCTCCATATATTGGCAGGAAAGCAGAAGCAAGAACAATCTTGTCAGATAAGTTCCAGAATGATGAAATATTTCGTTAAAACGCGTATACATTGATTATTTGATGTAATGAATTACCGGCAATGGTGTTGGTTACTGTGCTAGCTAGCTACTCTATCCCCGTAGATTCTAGCTCTAGTTCGAGTCTCGGCTAATAAGATTTTCCTGCAATGTTTGTGTGTTCGTCAATAATTATTTAAATGGTTGAATCAATCTAATCCTAAATGCATACAGCTTGTAAAATTCAGAAAAAGTGCATTTAAAAATTCTTCTACCTCTGTGGATATGAGAAAGCTTGCTTAAAACACAGTGATAAAGCGAATAGAAATGATTCGTCATTTTTTATACAATAGAAACTGACGAATAAGAACCAAAATTAATAACATTTACTATTTATGGATTCGGAATCTAAGAGATATGAATGTACAATACTCATAGAGTTAATCTATGACATCCTTTTAGAGTGTAAGTTTATTTCCATCTTCCATACATTTCTCCAATTAAAGGCAACTCAAAATTACACTACAGGAGCACATTTTATGGAAAGAAAGTATTGGTAAGTAATGAATATTATCATTCTCGAAAGAACAATTTGTATAGTATAGAGGGAAAGCAAAAGTTATAAAAAAGAGTCGCAGTTTAATGTCATCATGAAATCCAACTTATTATAATTTGCCAACTTTATTTAGCGGAGCAAGGTCAAGAGATGTCGGAAAAACAGAAAAGCCGTAAGCAAGTCTTTATATTAAGAAAACAGGCTAATAAAAGCAGAGAAGTATGACAGTCACCTGCGATTTTGTTGGCTGCGAAAGAAACACTTTGAGGGCACATAATGTGGCACAAAATAAAGAAAATTATAGGAAGTGAGAGGTGAAAAATTCTAGAAAACAACGCTATTAATGTAGAACGTAGAAAGGAGTGATAGGCATAGATCTGATGGAAGATAACGAGGAGGAAAACAAGGATAGAAGCGACGAGGGAGCAGAAGGATATAGCGGAGGCGATAAAATGATCACAGGAGAGAAGGTTAAAGATTTTCGGTGTGAAAGGGGTGAGAGAGTTGTGGTGAGAGGCTAAGAAAGAGTCGTATGTGGAGGGAGTGAGGCGGAGCAGAGGAAGGGTGCAGACAAATGGAGAAGGGGAAGGAAATTTATAGCGAGATGTTTTGAGCCCACAAGTGTATGCATGTGTATTTATGGGGATTTTAGGAACGCCCGTGAAATGATAACGTTGTAAAGGGTAACCTAATATGAGGGATATTATTAGAGAACGAGACGGATGGACGAAAAAATTTATCGTGTTTAAAAAAGAAAGTGAGAGGATAGAATCTGGAATGAGAATAAATAAGGTTTCTTAAAAATAAATTTACGGATTAGCGAAATGAAGGGTGAGCTCCCAAATGTATATTTATAACCCACGAGGCGACAAGCGCGAGAGAAACGAAAATATTTGAGTCATATTAATTTGGAGGTATTTATCAAACATTAGTTAGGATTGTGTTTTATGAGCCGTCATTATTTATACTCATTAACATACATTTCCTGCGGAAATGAAGGAATGTGGGACCAATAAAAATAAATCCGGGGTACATAACATAATATGATATTTCTCTTATTATTCGAAAAAATAACATGATTAGAAACCAATTCAAGCATCAATTTGCAATTCAGGTTAAACTGATATAGACGGTATGTAATTTTTTTATTACACCCGATGAGCATGTACAACTAAATGATAAATGTATCTCGCTAAATTCTTTTTTTAAAAATATGTAGCTCTCTTTATTCAATACATATATTTCCGATTATTAATATGGAAATGAAAATTCAATTAACTATTGTACCAAACGAAAACGCTAAAACATCCTTCCTAAAGAGCCCTTTTCATCACAAAATACCGTCTGGCTCTCATTCCTGCAGACTTAACAATAGAAAAATATCTCTCATTTAAAGCCCCACTAATTCCACTCTCCGCCCCATCCTTATATCGCTTTCCCTCGTGATCTGCACATCTCATTGCGGAAGTTAGCATTCCCTCCCAATTCTCTACGACCAAAACCTCCGCCACATTCAAACTCCTTATAAACACCCATTCTCTCGAACACACTCCAGAGCGCAGACACACAACCTTTGCCTCCCACCTCTCTCTTCCATTCTATTACAGGGCTTATATATGTTCCCCGTTGTCTCCAACGCCTTCCCTACGCGTGTTCCTCTTAAGCTTCCCAGAACCTCAAAACTCCCACCTCTCTCCGATGTCCCACATGCACCCCCTTCAACCCTTCACATATAAGTCGAATGGAAGGCTGCAGACAACTCGGCGGCGGTGCCACAGGCAGTTTCCACACCTCCGCTCCACTTTCAACCAGAGGCATCCCCTTTTCACATAACCTCTCTTTGGATGTTCCTTTTGTCCTTTGGGGTGTATGTTTGTCGCGGGCGCCTCAGACCTTCTTCCTCGTTACAAAACCCCCACTCTCCCTCATATCTACCTCCCTCTTCCCAGGCAGTAATTCTCTCTACCAAATGTCTCTGCCTTTCTCTCCTCCGTATCCTCTTTACACGCCTATCGCTTCCCTCTAGTTCCTTGCACCGCAACACCACAATTCCCATATCTCAACAGATTCCACCAGGCATTACCTACACTCGAGCCATCTCACCCCACTATTTGTCTTTTTCTATACGTCTTCCTTCCTCTCCTCCAACTGCTGCTGCTCTCCAGAATTCCTTCTGCACCCAATCTCTTCCTCCCTGAATTGTCTGATCTTTTCCATCTTCTCTTACACTCCGCATCTTTTATTATGAGCACCAAATCTGTTTCATATGCTTATGTTGTTGACTTCCATTGTAGATCACGTGGTACATATAGACACAGTTTTAGGTATTATATTTTCATCCCATTTTTATGCTTGAAATTTCAAATTCTTTTTTGCGTCTTGCGTTTTGATAATCTCAAGAATTAATTAAACGGGCTAAAAAGAATAAATCTGAAGAAATACAACTCGAGGAGTCGCAAGAATCATATAAAATTCAGTTCAATTTTTATTTACTGACCTAAAGTATTCCAGAATGTGATCCTCTGTTTGAATGGGCTGAAATGTACGAGGGGAAAATTAAAAAAGCGACTTGATCCTTACATTAACAGAATGTGGTATTTTTAAATATTCCATTTTGATTCTTAGTTAAATGAAATATTTTTTTCATAATGATCCAAGATAAAATCGAGAGATTAAAGAAGTCATTCAATAATCTTTAATCTTTAATTCTTTGTTTATCGTTGATCAGGTTCGAAAGACCTAAACTTTACCCTATTTAAGAATGAGTTAACAACAATAAGTGAATAGATTATTCGGTAAAAATAGAAAAAGAAACAAATAGTAAACACTTTATAAGCAATTTTAATTATTATAACCCACTTCATTACTTAAATCGCAAAATTCTCGGTAGAAGAAATCAATAGGCCTAAAACATAAGCTATTAAAAAGGAGAGGAAATAGGATTTAGAGATTAAAAAGCACTGCTTCTAAAACTTGGCTATTAACACTCTCAGTTTACATGAGTAACACACGAGGATTGGAGACGAAGCGGCAATGATCCCTCCTCCGTCTGATTTCTTCATACATACAATTCTCTCCTTTAATAACCCTAGCAATCCCCAGACTGTGTCCCACTCAACTCCATGCAAATTAGAGTCTTGAGTTAGGCCTTAATAGTCCTAATCTCCCCATTCATATTACGCCGTTCTCTTTCTCGTTCCCTATCACTCTCCTTGTGGGAGAGATCTTTGGCCTTTTACCTCGATCTCCACCCACCCCATTCCTACTAGTTTCTCCTCTTGAGACTCCGGAAGACCTCCTTTATCTTCCTCATTTTCCTCCTCATCACAGCTTCCAAAAACCGCAGGCACACACCCATCTCTCCTCCCACCGACTCCTTTCTTCCTTCACAACCCCGCTATCTCGTAGAAGACGACAACCGGGATAATTAGCTACAAACTGTGAAACCTTGTTTAACAAAGCTGCCTACAACCCAGGCGCACGGCCGTAATTTCGCGAAGGAAAAGCTTCGTCGACGGGGAGGGAGGAGGAGAATTTCCGGCGGAGTGGGTGGAGATGATGATGGAGAAGAAGAGGAATGGAGAGAGGGGGTAAAGATAGGGCTCATTCGAGCGAGAGGAGTAAGACTTAAGGAATAAGATCTCCGAGACTTGTTCCGCAGTTTATGTTGGATACACAAAAGGAATTTTCGCCCTAGAAGGCTCCATGTCTTTATTTTTAAGTAGGATTTTAAGATGAAATCAAAATCGCCGCACCGTTAAAAAAAGACGGGGTTTTTGTAGTTATGGGTGAAGGAAAAGATTCCGCCGGAGTATATTCATTAAAATGTTTACGATATCTTTGTGAAGAGATATTACTTGGTCTCACTCTACAGCGCTGTATTAAATTATCTGAGATCTGTTAGACAATTAAAGGATTAAATTTGAAAGGATGAAAGCTTTGCGAGAAATACTGAAAAACTACTTCCACGGTAGAGATATCTTTCTAATCACTAGAGCATGCAATGTATTTCCAAACTAAATTAAAAGAACTAAGTTTTTTGCAGTACAAAGCGTCTGAAAGGTTTACAATCCTAATTTTACAAAATTAACAAGTTAATATTTAAGAGATGGTGAAAACAATAAATATTTATCGAAGATTAAGTTAAGGATTTAGAATCTTAATCATACGATTAAAATAATTAGTACGTGTAGTAAACGTATAATTTTTAGCTATAAATTGTAAATACAAAAGAAAATTCTTTGACGAGCATTTTTATATACCTTTCTGATAAATTATGGGATAATGGTTTTATTAAAATATTTAAGTTATTCCGCAGCACATGATAGTGTTTCCTAGAGATTTCCAAGCAAGTGCAATAAAGTACTTCACACTCTTATGAACCTAATTCTTACGGAGCTAATGAACCCTCAACGCGAAAACCTCAGCGTAATTTCCTCCAGGCGCAAGTGAATCCAACTTCTCAAGATGCAGTATTAGTACTAGCTTTACGCCCTCCCATTTCATTCTCAGTAACACGTACAGGAGATTTCGCTTCAATATTCCCGACTCGTACGACTCATTCTCCTCCGACTACGAAACGCTTAATATGAGGCCCATTGTGAAGACGAGATAAAGAGTACGGGGACTAGGGAAGCATGCCTTACAAGGAACTCTCGAGATCCGACGCATATATATACGAGAGGGTACTAAAAGAGGAAGGGTCTCTCTTGGCCACCCTCGGCTCCTTCATGTGGGAGAGGATCATAAGAAAGGCAGGAGAGTGTGTGTAAAGGAAGAAGTGTGGGATAATTACCGGGGAAAGGGAGGATGTGAGAGGGTTTAGAGCGGAGCAAAACGGCGAAATTAAACCTTCATCAAGTCGTGTATTAGCATATGATAGACTCTTCTAATTGAGGAGCGGAAGTGTCATGAGGTTGGTTTTGTGTGTCTGAAAGGAAGCGATCCCTTCCAATTTTCCACCATGAGATATTGTTTAGGAGAGGATGTTCGGCAGATGAAAAAGAGGAACGTAAATGAATTCCAAGCGGATTGTTACGGGTGAATTTCTCTCCACCTATCAATTTCCCTTGTTTATTTGCCTTCTTCGTACGGGAGAGCCGAGGAATTGCATACGTTCTGACTCGGCGTCAAGTGTGACTTTAGATCGCTCAAAATTTTAGTCTTTTTTTCGATTGTTGGGGTGAATTCATTCGTCGGGGTGAAGAGATAAAGTCCCTCTGAATGGGTCACACTTTCTCCTTTGAATACGCACGGATATAATGGAAGTTTTTTTTGCGGGAAGCGGGTCCGCTTGAATTTTCGAGGTTGGCTGAATGCGTTAGTGATATAATGACTAAGGTTTTAGCGGCGGGAAGTAGCCTAAAAAATATATGAATTCTTCTCGCACTGTGAGCGTTTTGTATTCATTTGAATCTTGATCAGTTTGAGACCAACAAACCTCATTACAAGAGGAATTAAATCTGATACGGCTTAGAATTCATTTCCAGGAGTGACAAGCAATTAAGTTATATTGAGTTGGTAACCACGCGTTGTTTTGGATACCTCTTCAGCAACGATGAATATGTTTAAATATCGTATGTTCTTATATTTTAATATCGAAGGATATCGAAGCTCCTATGGTGGGTGTTTCTGATAACGATTTATGCTACACAAAGGAAATGGTTCAATATAAAATTAATTTGAATCATGAAGCGATAATGTGTTTATGTAAAGATTTAAATCTCATCATTGGAGGCGTAATAAAATTATGTAAAGAATTTTTAGTATAATTTGAATTAGTGAATTGCATTGATTATTGCTAAAACCAGTGTATTGCTGAATAATTTCCTGTGCCTACGGCAATGTGAATTAACTTAGTAATGCGGTGAGATAATTTAGTATGGTTTACTATAACTACATGCATACGTATTACTCATATACATACGTGTAACTTGTACGTTTGTCATCGTAAAATGATCTTAGTTCCCTAATTCTAAAATTATGCAAAAAAAGTAATAGTAAAAATTCGATAATTCAATTCGATATAAATTTAATGTCAATGAACCTCTGGACATTCCTTTACTTCGTCGATATCAGCCATCCATAGAAAATTTATAATCAAATAAGTAAATCTTCTTACGCTAATCTCTTTGATATCTTTAAAATTCATATTGTGTATACACATTATTATACATAATAAAGAAATTGTGAACCATGTATACAATTCTGAATAAATTTAAATTTAATCAAAACAAGATTTCACGTTTACAACTAAAATATGCAGTTCGTTTAGAAATAACGGAGTAAAAGGAGTAATAAACAGCGAGCTACATGTAATTCTGACACGAAAGAATTGCTTTCGAAGGAAACAAAAATGAGAAAAGATGACAAAGTTCCCAAGAATGGGAGCAAAACAAATAAAATCCAGCGCAAATCTCGAATGGTAGAAAGTGTGAGAATGAGATGAAGAATTGTGTGACTTTGCCTCACGTCGCGTGCAGTTAAGGTCCGCTCGAAATGTTTAAAATAAGTGAGAATCTCACACGATGAAACTGCTGCTCCGCGCACACTATACATCTGTATCACTCTTTATCCCTTTTTTAAGAAAGTGGGGTAACAGGAGGAACGGAAGGGTGATGAACTCCGCGTGAGAGGCGAGATGAAGACGAGATAGCTGGTTGACACCTGTGAGGAAATGGCAGATTAGCTGCCGAAAACCATGAGCGAGCTCTCGAGAATATTAAAGGATTATAAAAATTATTTATCGCATACAGCTAACGGAATGACCGAGAATCATGCGAAAAACTGTAAAACGGAAACAGATCACTGATAAGTTCCTACTCGACCTTTAGAATGGCTATGGATTTCAGATAATAGAGATTTAATGAAAGATAATTTAATCTACCAAAAATAATACTTCACCTTAATACGGATGTAGAGTTTATTTACAGAATCTTATATTAGGAAATTTTAAATAAATAACCATATAATTTCGTTTAGGGTAAATATTTAACTTCCTTTCTTTGTTAATACATTATTCATTCACAGACCCGAACCGAAAAATTGGGATACCAAAGTCAACATCATTCAGACACGGCTATTGAGTCAAGGCCATAGTAATATTAATGCGGAACCCCTGTAATCAACTGCTCTTTAGATAATTGCGCAATGAAATTACCACATTATCTCTTCGATCGTCTCCTCGTTTCACAGGCGATAAATTCAGGAGAACGAGCCAAAGATTGCTTGTAGACACACCACTGGCGATATCTGAACATCGCCCAAAGGGTCTTGAATTTGTCATGAAAAGTTAAACATTCCATCGCAAACAATATGAAGAGGGCGACATGAAGAAATGGTTTACAGGGATTACAACCAGTGCGGTTAGTCATGTTGCCTAGGCTCTGACTCCAACTCAGATTCCTCTATCTTCCAACAGTCATATACGATTTTACTTCTTAGATAAATTGCCAGAGTGGCTAATTCAGTGGCCAGATCAGTACTAATTTTATTTCTAGCTAAATAATTTGGATAATTCTCATAAACTATGCAGAAGGTTAAATTTACAGAATAGATTAGTCAAAGCAAACAATCTGAAGACAACCATTAAATCATGAACAAATCAATTGAAATTTTTTTCGGAGAGAAAGAATTGTATCAATTAGATCCTCATTCATTGTTGCCCTCAAATCTGTCAAAGGGAGTTGGAGTCAGTAAACTTTACTACTCCTATTACTCTTACCGACAAAAATTACGCATTACGTTACTCTATCCATCGAAATTTTCACTCGTGAAATTTTTAAAAGATAAATCGCAGTTTTCAACCGAAAAACAGGCAAGGATAAGGAACACAGATAGTGTTTATACGCCTGGGTAGATTCCGCGGAGACCCGCGGAAATAACCTCCGTCAACAGAAATCTCTCAAAAATGCAGATTATAATCATGCGGGAATCGAGAGGCGATAGAAAGATAACGAGGCGTGGAAAGACTTGAGAATCCTTTTGTACCCACCATCTCGTATTGAGGAGCAGCGGAAGACTTCAATACCGTTGCACAACTATCCTTTTCTCCACAGCGCCCTCGTTCCAGGGCGGGTATGCTCTTTTTCCGGGTGATGGAAGGAGGACGGAATCCCTCATTCAAGAGGCGTGGGAAAGCGCGGATTCAAAACTTCGCTAAGCGCCTCAAGGAGTGAGGGCGGAAGATGGAAAAGATGAGTGGAATAATGCTATCTCACCGCGATTCGAGGTGTAGCAGGCGACACGCTTGCCGTTTTGTCGTAATATCCGACGCATTATTTTGGGCGAATATTCCCCGACTGGAATTGTTTACGGGCAACAAATATGCTAATGGAGTTGTAAGACTCTCTCTCATAGATGAGCTCTTTCATTAAAGAAGAGTCGATTGTTACGAATGGCAGTAACACCTCTTTTCTTTTCCAGCGTTTGCGGCGGAAATGAATTCTACTTAGGCTGAGTGCGTTAAGACAAAGAGGGGGTGTTTATGAGAAAGTCAGCTGAGATCTTACACGTCTACTCATCCCGGAGAAGGGAAAGGTCTTCATTCACCTACGAAGAATGGCAATGACGTGAGTGAGCAACTAGCAACAGCTCAGAATTTTGAAAACAGGAACTACATTTCTGTCACTGCGTACTCCGAGAGGAACATTTTGTGAGAGGAACGATTTGATTTCCTCTGTCCTTGTTTGGGATAGTTTTTTCCCGTATGTATATTGACGTGGAGGTAAAGAAGTCCGTAACTCCCTTGAGTATGGCCTAAGAGATAAGTACGAATTCCACGGTTTCCTTCTATTTCATGTAATATCGGCGACCTCAAGATTTGGATGGTTCACTTTATTCTTCCTTTTCCTATAACCTGTTCAGTACCTATTTATAATCCTCTCAATAATTCATGCCATCTCTTCCTAAGTCATGTAGCAATTCCTTTTTCTTTAAGGATCGTTCTCTTAAAATCTTCACCGTTTTTCGATCTTCGATTCCTATGTCTTTATTTAAAATCTATCTTTGCTATTAAACTCAAATGTATTTTATTACGAGTATGTTGCATTATCTCTTTTGTTACTTTCTAGTATTTCCTGAGGTACTTTATTTCTTATGGAATAATAAGAATAGTTTACGATAGAAATAATAAAATCTCGCATCGAATATTCATTTCGATTCACCCAGTGTAGCCATCTCCTGTTTCCAAAACGCTAAAATTAATTGGGAACACTGTAATATAACTTGAATCACGATGCAGAAAAATTATTCTGTATCAGGGCGAATGATACGGAAACTCAAGACTATTGCTCATTGACCATTTCTGTGTTATGCATTACGAAATATTTTTCCTTTCATACGCAGATTTCTTTGTTTCGTTGTTTTTCTGCAATTTTAGATTTTAGAGCTTTTCTGTTATTTAAAACCCATGCCTGTATAGCGAAAAGTATAAACGTAAGCCTAAATGAGACAAAAATGATAAAACTGCAGCTGAAACTCTCCTGTTACAGACATAATACCCTATAGATAGATAAAACATTATATCCAGGATCCGTGATATGTGACATTTTTTCGTATGTATCCCTCGCCGATACCGAGGGAATATTTTAGTAGTATATTACCGATTTTCTGAACATTCTGTAACGACTGTAAACCAGTTTTCCCGACTATTTGTGAATAAAATTAGCTTTGTAGTTAAATCTCAAGCTGATTTTTAATCCTTTATTTTTTTATTTTATACAATGATAAGAACATTGCGAATCTGTAGTTTTCGTCTAGAAAATTTTTCGGTCAACTTAGATTATGATTTGAATGAATTATTTGATCGATATCAATACATCATCTATAATGAAAAAAGTCGAATATGGTGGATTCCGCTCTCTGTGAATCTATCCTGTTTTCACGTTATTAGTGGATCTGTGGTAGTATTTTAGTGTACTTTAGACTTGGTATGTTTACAGTATGTCTCCATTCTTCAGATGGAGGAATGTAGCTTTTGTAATAGACGTAAAATGAGAATATAAATTAAAGACAGATATATAAAACACTAAATACGATCTCAATTAGACATTTTTTAGTTTTCCTACATAATGTCTACATTTAAAAAAACTATTTTAAAAGGTTCTCATATTTAACCACAAGTAAATTCTGTTTTCGATATGTCTTTCGTCAGTAATAATTATGAAATTCAGAGAGTTGATGGATGATTTTGGTATTAATTTCAATTTAACCTTACGGTCTTGCAAGTCAAAACTCCTACTTAGGATGTTTCGGGAAATCAAACCTCAAAGACATTATCTACGGCCTCTTTGAGAATTAAAATAGATTTCTTTTGATCTCTCATTCAAAAAGGAACGAATGTTTTTAATATCATATATTCACGGATGAAACATTCCAGATGAGTGGGAGAACGGACTTTCGGAAAATTACATTTGAAAAATCTTCTTTATGAGGCAGTGGGAGAGTAAACAGTTGAGAAATGATTCTCGATATTGAAAGTCATCTCGAAAGCAGCTGATAGTAGCAGATATTAATTGGGTAACTTAAATGACTTCAGCAGAAGGTAACGCTCATTAATAAAGATTAACCTTTCGCAAATAATTATCAATTCTTCACGCCCAATTTTCATTCTAAGTGGGAATGCTTGTTATAAAAATAGATTTCAAAGCATACCTTCCTCGACTAGGGTGATGGATTAATTGTTTTCTTCGGTAGAATAAATTCGGGGACGCCAGTTGAAAAAGAGCCCCGGAAAGAGATTTCGTCTCCCTTCTCGACTGAGTGAAAATGCAGCCGTGTCGAGCACCAATCCGAAACATCCATCAACACTCATTTTTCCAATTTCGAAGACATATTTTAACGAGCGGGGAGAAAAATAGCGGAGGAAAAAGACTCGAACGAATTCAAGACGGTCCAGAAATGCTCTTCCAAGATGCTGTCTTTCCTAAGCTAAAGAGGGAAGAGAGATAAGAAAAATGGAGATAGTGACAGATGACGAATGAACGCACTTTCGTCTCGGGATGAGGGGGAGAGTTGATGAGAGCAAGTTGAGGGAAAAGAGAAAAGAAGAGAGATAGAGAGAGAGGAAGACGGCGGCAAGTGTGAAGGAACCTGCGCCAATTAGTTCTCGCGATCAAAAAGCTGAGCGATTTGTCCACGAGTGGTGTAAGCACAAGTCTTGTGGTGAGAAGTGAAGTCGCACGGAAAGACGAGGGTGTCTGCTCCGGAGATCGCAAAACGATTGGCACGCTCACTCGGGGAACGCCTAATGACCCTAGTCTAATGTTAGACTAAATAAACTCTCTCCAGTCGTCGGAACATTCGTCGAGTCCCTTGTTTGATCACCTGCGCTGATGTTCAATCCTCGACCGCACAGAGATTACTACAGTAAAGAGCTTCGTCTGTGATGAGGCGGCTCCAAATTACTTGCTTTCATCTCAAGGCCGCCGTCGCTCGAAAACAAACGGGAATCGTAAATAAATTGGAAAGATATAAACATATTTCATTTGGGTAAGAAAGCACCATCAGATATCGTTTTACAAGTTTATAAATAGGAAGTGGATTCGGAGCCAACAGCTCAGACAGATCATTATGTCAAAATCCAAAACTAGAGAGTAAACTAAGCCTGAAAATGTATTGCGGGCATCAGCAAAGATAAAATAATATAATCCACCCAATTACATTTCTGTGAATATAAAAGCAACATGTGATATATCCTCTTAGAACCAATATGAAGTAACCGGTTGTTTCCTCGTCAAATTTAAATAGAGAATAACAGAATGGTTGCACATACAATTTCGTTGTATATCATATAGTTTACATGAAACTAATATTTTCAAACCGCTAAAAAGTTCGGAGTTCCTAAAAAAAGTGAAGGGCTGAATGTTAACATACTTTTTGATATTCTGTGATTTTCAATAACGATAAACTCTGACTCCATCAAAATAGGGAATGTGAATAATATACGAGGCTACTTACACATTAAGTGCTAATTGTAAAAAAATAGCACCTATATCTATGTATAAAATACCGGAAAAAATTTTCAAACCTGGCGAAAACTTGTCACATTAAAAATGAATGTTTAGTTATTTTTAAGATTCGATATCATGAGGCATGAAAGGCAATTAACTCATTATTTGAAACTATTATTTATTACACTGTTGAAAGGGAATATCAATGATGATTCCTAACTTTTTCTTTTAATGAGAAAATAGCTAACTTTTAAATATACGTAATGCAGAGTTTAATTATGAATGAGTTTTTATTCACATACTAATGATAGGCAGCAATATGCCTTCCCTGAAGTAGTTCACTCACTGGAAAAACATTTCAAATTAGTTGATTCCACCGCGAAAGAATCTGGCTATATCTATCACCAAACTATTTGATTCTACTAATACTGTTCATCGCACAACCAAGAAGAAAAAGCTCTCTTTCTTGAAGAATATAACACAGCATTGCAGCAGCATCCTACAAACAATGGAACCACGCTAGAGAAACCAAAATAATAGAACTCTTGTTTTTTCACCCAAGCAATAGTGCACGAAAGAATTCTCTCCTCCGAACAATATGATCCGCTGGAACGAGGGAATCTCAACAGTCTGAAAAAGAAAAAAATAGGAAATCGCGGGTGGCATTGAGGTTGAAAAAGAGATAGGGAAGGAGTGTGAGGAGAGTATTTGTAATAATGAAAAGAGGAGGGAGATTGAGTTTGCGGGGGTGTGGCAGCAAATGGGAGGAAAAAGGGGGAGAATCGGGTAGGTAAGGTTGGGTGCGCCTGGAAGATGGAGGGAGGTCGTTGTGGGATCAACAGAATGGAAACAAATGGAAGGAAGCAATCTGCGAAAGAGAGGGAGCTGCTCCGCCTTTTTCTTATACCCCTCTCCATCCCCTTTTAAAAATCCCTCCTTCCATTATATCCTATTCTCCTGCAAACGCCGACTTTCCGCACTTCCTCATTCCCTTTACTTTACCTCCGAGGACCCACTGCGCGACTCTATCCCCTCTTACCAATCTTTCTTTTCCCTACCCTCGTTTTTCATTTCCATTACCAAAACCTTTTCTCTTTTTCACGCGCTGTGAATACTCTCCTCATCCCCCTCGCCTCTTTTTCTATGAGTCCCCTTTCTCTCTCTCTTTCTTCTACGGAAAACGCCTCCATCAGTAGTCATTGTTCGCCATCTCCCAATTCCTCCTTCCGTGGCAAGCTATCGCACGTGAGCAGATTTCGAGTGAATAAAAATTTACAGAAGTGTTTTCAATTTTTAATTTCTCTTCCACTAGAAGTTGCTCTGAAGTTGGAGAGTTTTCTATTAAATTCCAGATGAAAATGTTCTTATTTGGCGATAAAATATACCACGATTTTCAGGTATTAATATCCAAATGATTACTTAATTCATATGAATTAATTATATTTGATTTTGAACGATGCCTTCGCGTCTATTTTGGCATTCTGTGGATGAAAGAAGTTCCACTTCATCACGTCTTTCATCAAATGATTATTTGATCATTCTCTTCTGTCGCCATATTTTCTCATAATTTTGAAATCGGTATTTAAAAAAATCAAGTCACGCGACAGGTTTATATGCAAATGCATAGAGCAGTATTACCTAGGAATACGTCAAACTTCTTTATTTTTATAAGGGAAAAGCAGAGTTGCTTGTTTAACACGACCTATATTTACCCAGACCTATGATTATATTACTAACTGTATTAGAAATAATGTCGCTATGAGACCAATTGCTCTCATGCTGATGAATAATTCCATTCAAATAGTTCTAAGGAAAACCTCCGATTCCTGGGGGTTTAATTTTAACTCATTTAGATTGGAATTTAAAGTAACATTACTTCATTAGACTAACAATTTTCTGGAGCACCTAATAATATACCCACGACTTCCAGTCACGATTGGTTAAAAATTCATCGAAAACACTCTCCCCGCTACGTTCTCATCACAACTTGAATTAATTAATCACTTTAACGTTCCAGCCATCCCCTCCAATAGACCTGAATCGTTAACTAACAGCTGTTTTATGCGTTTGGGTTAGCTAACCCCGTCACTGCTTTCACGGAGGTCTGACTCAAACGATTGTTATAAAAGAAAATCAAACCAGTCAACGAAGGAAAAAATACATTATAAGGCCCTACTCGCGTGAGTGCGAAAGAATAGGTTACCGGGAAAGCAATTGTAGAGGAAATCGTTTCGTGTCCGGTCCTAAATGAAATACGAGTTATTAACCCTGGCGCATTTAAAAATTCGAGCGGATTTTTTTGGAGGCTCCTCGCGAAAAAGTGGAAGGCCATCAGAAGACCCCAGCGGCATCTTCGTAATTATGTTAAAGTAGGCAAATGATGAGAAATTGCGTGTTGGGGTCGTGACGAACGGAGGCTTTTCCCAGAAATGACAGATGGTCACCACGCCGTAAGGATATCTTTGGCCTGCATCCGCGTCGAGCTATTTCTCTTTCTCTCCAGCATCACTGACACAAACTTCCCTTCATTATAAACAGCTCGCCGAAAAATACGCATTTTTTCCCTCCGTTTAAAATCAGAGGAGGAGCTTTTTTGACGTGAAAGGGCGTTTTTGTCACTCGGCCAAACAAAACCTCCCTCATTACTCACCTTCCCTCGTTTGTGTCGCCTATCGCGCTTCCATCTCTTTCAACCGATGCTCACGCAGGATAACAGCGCTTCGATACGTCCCTGCGTTTATTTTAGCTTTTCAACTCGTGTCCAAGGCGAAAAATCAGGTTATTAACGAGTTCGAGGGAAACTTTATGAAATGATGCTCAAAACTATCTGTCTCCTTAACAAGATTTGAGTCCTAACCAGCTTAAATGAAGAGCTGCTCCTTTTTTTATAAACAGCCGTTACTTCGAAGTTTCTGTTATCTTTTATTGATATACGATTCTGAGCTCTTTTATCTTGTGTTTTATTGTTAAAAAAACACACTTCACACTCTTTAGGTTCTCCAGTTTCTGCATACGAAGTATATAACGCAAATGCGACTCCTAATGAAGTAAGAAAGCTGATTCTATTAGCAACAAATACACAGCAACATAAATAATGTAAATCTTTTTCAAAAAATCTGAGTAATTTAAGGTTGGTTGTAGAAGCAATCAAAATTGTAAATACAGAAAACAATTATTGTTTAAATTGGAGTCACAAAATGACATATTCTAGGCCCCATGAAAACGTCCATACTCGACACGTGTTGCTTTGAGTCGGCTTTTAAATATGGTCAAGTTTCAAGTTACTAGCAAGAGTGATATCGTACTCCATACCTATAATCAAGTGATAGGGAGTATGCAGTTTATTCACTGAGTAAAAACTACAGTTACATGAAAGAATAAAGAGGCAGTAATTAAACTGAAAGTTAAGCCGGGAGAGAATCGGCTATCAAAGTCTCTACCTGCTGAACAACGCGTTAAACAAATAAATATAAAGATGCTATTATGACCTTCTAACCAACTGTAAATGCGTTATCATTTTTCTCGTTTAGAAGAGAAACAGAAATATCCTCCTTTTTAAGCGGCAATAAAATTGCATTTATTGTAATTGAGGATAATTTTACTTTAACTTGAAACGATGCTTTGAGCTAACAGGAGGACGCTGAATTGAGGAACTAATTGAAAATCTTGTAGATTTACATTAAGCGATATTGAGGAAATATCTTAGCCCATTTTGTGAGAAAATTACAAGGGTTTAAGTGCACTATACTTGGGACTGTTTTGAAACTAACGACCAAAATTCATACTACTTCCTCTAATAACATGGTCTTTGATGCCCGAAAACATGGGTCAAATCTCTCTCCACCTCCTTTCCCTAACCCTTCTCACCTCCCAGCCACTTCCCCACTCTTCCACTTAAAAAACACCCAAAAAATATAACTGGAACATTATCATAAGCATGTCTCGGACTCTTGCATGATACCTGTAATTCCTCTCACCACCGTTATTTCAACACGCCATTTCCTAAAGGAAGCAACCGAGTGGGCCTTGTAAGGGGGATGAGGTGGAAGAACGACCGCTCCAATTAGGCGCTTATTATGATTAATTTTTTCTCTCCCTTTCCAAACAATTTAGTGTTCTCGACCCCGCATCAAAAAACACAAATGACACGTCTCTTCCTCTCATACCACCGCCATTCCTACCTCTCCTCTAAAAATTCCTCCTTTTTTTCAGAAACTTTTATCTAATTTACTTCGATGGCACTACATACCAAGGACTAGAAACTATCTTCTTTGCCTCAGGAACTTCTTTCATATAAATTAAGTCTATTCCCATTTGATCCACTAATTTAATCATTCACATTAAATTTGTATTTGAAACTTGTTTTAGCAGGTTTAAATTTCTTCCCAAAAAGCAAATTAGATATTAAATAGAAAATAAAAATATTATAAATAAACTTAATATCCTTCTGGGAAGGATAAAGTTTAAAAATTCACATGTAATCTCTCCTAACTAGACGACCTAAATATATTTATTACCACAATAATTACTCGTGCTTATTAGATATGAATCACAACTATAATTTTAATACTGTTCTCATTTTACGATTATCTAATTAACGTTCTTTGTTCGTCCTTTCCTTCATTTAAGTTATGTTCTCACAATGAAAATTAAATATTCAAATTAGATCTCATGATAATGAGGATTAAGTATAATATATAACATCTTTTTATGTATTTAAATTACCTGTGGGTATTTTCAACCATGTAACATTTAGTTTTGATGTCATTGTATTACGTATTTGAACTCGAATCCTTTATACTTCCTTCGAGGCACTTAAAGTTAAATCCGTGGCTTAAGAGAGCCGCCTCTCTTCATGTTAATATTTAACTTTTAAACGTCAACATACTCTATTTCCGTTCTCGTTTGCATATATTCTCAAAGCAGCGGGTTTTTATATCCGTCCATCGTATTCGAGTTCATTAATAATGAGGGGAAATGTGCATTTACGCAAAAAAAAGCAAAAAATTGAAATCGCGCATATTCTTTCTTCATTCTAAAGAAAGAATGGAAGAAGGGGAGGATGTACCGACCTTATTAATTCTAGCATATTTTTCATTGCGTTTCATAACAGCTTTGATGACCTAGAATGTAGAACGAATCACGTTATGAGGTTGAAATATAACCTGCAGTGCAAGTTGGCCAAGTCAAAGCATGCATGAAGAAGAGAAATTGTATTAGTTTTCGATATTTTATATCATATCATTAGTAAATGATGGATAAATGTTTCTCTTAACATTTAAGAGGATACTTGATTGCAAGATCATAAGAAAAATTAATTCGAAATATCTTATTTCAAAAGTTTATGAATCGCTCAAATTTACCGTGATTGTATTTCTCTTATGACACCAACGGAATATTTTTGTATAAGTTAAACCTTTGTGACTTAGTTGAGTTGGAAGGCTGTGACAATTTTCCTACACTAGTTGATTTAGTTATCGTTAGGGAAAGTAACATGTGAAACCATCAGGACACTTTTGCGTTGTCTAATCACGGTATTGATTGGATTCGAATAGTTAAACATCAAAATTTTATATGAAAAAAAAACAAATTCATTCGATGAATAAAAAGAGAAACTTTTCTGTTTTCTTTTTCACTTAACCTCCTTATCTAAATTCTAAAATATATACCTAATTTAAATAGGAGTAATTGTTTCAGGAAGTAACTAGAAGGACGCAATAAACTCCTTAAAAGGCCACAATTGGCCTGAAAGACGCAGGCTCCTAACCTCTGGACTATGAATATACCCCTCACGCTTACCCTCAGAAGATGGTTGTACAAAATGAAATTAGAAAGCAGTTAAAAGTAAGCAGTAAGCAACCCATAACTTATTAATAACACGTCATCAAGAGCTATCAATGCGACGATGGGTTTCTTGTAGCCCTCGATGCCATCCTATTCCCTCCAAGTCGCTTCGGCTCTTCACGATTCTTAACTTCAACTATAATAATTCCATGCTTTAACACTAATCACCTGTCTCGTAATTCAACATAGGTTTTCTTAAATTCTTTCCAGTTACTATTCCTTACAGTGCTGTCTTCGGGAGACTATCAGTGCCTTAGAGTCCGCCAGACTAAATTTTCACTTTTTTCCTCAGACTTTCTTCCTTTTCTCCGAAAAAATTCTGCATCAGTTACTCGTTTTACTCACTTCATTATCCGTTACCACTCACACTATCTCCATTGCTTCTCGTATTTTTTGCTTATCTTACCGTCTATGTTTCACAGCCATTTTGGATATTTCATAAATAAGTTTTAATAAAATATTTTCCAAGTAATATCCAAACTTATATTAATGTAGGTCATCAGCTGTTTTTATCTGGAAAAATTCCTTCTACAATACTTGGGCTATTACACTCTTTCTACTTCGATTGATGGTGATCAAAATCCACAATTTGTCGACTCGTTCAAGAGCGGCTATTGGTAATATCTCTTAGGAATATTCTTCCCTCTTTCGTGTCGGTTTACTCATTTTTACGTTTAGCGTATGTTCTTTTCTGGGCCCTCATACTTTAATTACCATATTTTCTCATGTGTAAGGGCCACTTTCTCTCAAATAATTCTGAGTCTAAGAATAGGGCGCATCTCTTACAATGGTAGTTGATTTTTAAGTTGCATTTTCCACTTGTTCTGGCTTGTTTTTACTTGATTTTTGCACTCGTAGGTTTTTACTGGGGTATTAAGGAGCATCAACTGTTACGCATGCCTATCTTTCGTTGCGGAGATCGTTGCTAATAGTTTTTGAATTTGTTGTTTTCACGCTTATCGTCTTTGCACTCTTTGTTTCGCAACTTAACTGTCATGTAGTGAAAGTTTTGACAGTGTTGTAGATTTCTGGAGATTCTATGATAAAGGAAACCTGAGTTCTATAAATTTAAGTAAAAAGTTATTCTTCCAAATGTTGGATCTAAAAACTAAGACGCTTCAAAGGCGCGTCTTGTATATGGGAAAATATGGTAGGTTGTGGGACCAAACGATAATCAATTTGGATTCTATGCAACTTTTTCATCGTTACAAACATCTATTGTTAAGTATTCATTTACTCTTCAACTTTCAATTGTCAACTTATTTAAGCTTGTTTAAATAATAGAGTAATCATTATGAAAAGGAATTTTGCGATGGGAATAAGCCACGTTCGGCAATTTATATCTTCAATCATTTCAATCCACTCTTTATCAAAGCTTTCCCGATCTCCCACGCTCTTTCTCTCCCACGCCCTATTCCTTGTCATCATCCACACTTGAGCCTCCATTCTCAACCGGGCCACGTCCCAGCACACCCTTCCTTGAGCGTCTCCCAAGGCATCTGCCACTACGCTAATGATCCCCGTAGGATTCCGAGCGAAAACAATGCAGGAAGAGATATAGTATACGAAGTGGGAGAGAGAGAGAGAAATACGTGTTAGAGTCCCTAACAGCGAAAGAGCTTCGCTCTTAGAGATAAGACTAGGCTGGCTATAAACGAGAGAGAGAAGCAAAAAGAAAAAGGGATGAAGATATTCGCCGAGAGAAAAAAATAAACAATGGAGGAGAGGTTTTTAACAAAGAAGACAAATATGCTTCCGCTGTCATGCACTGTAACCCAAACCACGTTTTATCCTCTCCATTTTTTCACCACTTTTTCTCTGAAAGAGGAGGAAGAAACGTAAAAAAATGCCACATAATCACGAGTGGGGATCTTATTGTGTCTCCCTTTGTAATAGAAAGAGGGCGTTTATGATGTTCTTATCAGACGATCGAAACCGAAAAGTAGCAAGATATTAATAAGGAGTTTTGTCATGCCCCGGGATATGTTTAAAAACGATTTAGCAATGCTATTAATGAATTGGTGCATCTCTAAAGCGATCTCAGAGGGCATAGAGACAATGAATAATGACACTTGGCGATAAATTTAAAGCTATGAACTAGAATGTCTCGTATTAATTTGACAGAACATCATGACTTTATGAAAGGTTTGCTTCATTACGAATGCAAGAGATGATTCTTATCAGTTTAAAAATTAGAACTTTGACACATAATAGCAAGGATTAACAAATGGATGCTATTAGTAAGGCTAGTTATACATCATGAGTTGCGAAAGTTCACGCGGAGAAAAAGTCTTGAGGGTATCGGAATGAAATGTTAATAAATAACGTTAATGTCAGACGCTGAATTGCTGAATGATAAAATGAAGGGTAGTCGTGAATATGTCCTAAGTGTTTACACACTCAACTCTACACTTAAGTCAGAGGTCAAGCTAAATCTGCAACAGCTTATTGATTCCGCATGTGGGTAAAGTATTATTTGTAAAAATTGTTGCAAGTACACAAAACTTCATATTTTTATTTTCATGCGGTGGATAATATTTACGCGATTTATGACTATATTTTCATAAAGATTGTCGCTAATCAAATGCTAAGAGGAACAAAATGAAATAGATAAACAGAATTTTCTCAATAGCATGGAAAAATTGCTCTATAACAAGACAATGTTGATGCGAGGATTCAGTCGTTGCATAAATCAGGATAAGTAATAGAAAGAATGATTTAGTATAGTCCATTCATTATGATTTGTCTGGGCCTTGATGAAAATTCAATGTATTCTAGTTGTTAAATCGCTAATTGGTGCCACGATAAGAAATGAGACATGCAATTTATGGTACGGCCGTAAAAGCCCCGAAGAAAGATTTATCTAATCGCATAATGGCTTAAGAGGAAACTGATCTATTAATTGTGATTCCTCCCGTAATAACAGCTCACGAGTCATAAGCGATATAATCGGTTAGAATTACCGAGGCCGGTACATATCTCAAACAACTTAGACCTAATATTAAATTTAACTGGAAAGGAAACCGTCCTGGCGATACCTATTTACAATCATTCGTAATAACAGACCATTAAAATAGAGAGGGAAGCAGCGATGCGGCGCGGGGAATTCGCACCTCTGTCTTCCTTCCGTCCCCTACTTCCTATTATAAACGAATAGATCCGATCTCTAGAGTACCTCCCGCTCTCATCCGAATAACAAAGGAAATTAAAAATAGAAAAACCTCTGGTCGATATCGTCCGAAAAGGCCTCCAGAAAATTATAAACTCGGCAAAGCCCTTTCCCGTTTTCTCTTAATCCTTTATCTCTTCACACGATGGAAAAAATGCCTCCCTCCTGCCCTCCTTTCGTCGAATGGATTAATACCCCCTCTTCCTTCATAATCTGCCGCCCTTCATGGTCCCGCAACACGAGTACACCTCCTTTACTACTCTATCTTTTCTCCCATATCTCCTGAAAGAATCGCGAAGAAGGAGCGCGTGCATATATTTTTTCCTTATTTTTATATAGGAATAGGTTTGGGGTCGCGGGGAGGTGTGGGGTGGCTCGGGAAATGGCGACGTGGTGTGGGATGAGTAAGTAGGTGTGCTTCCCCTATCTCCTCCGCCCTATCCCATCACCATTCCCCGCATAACAAGACGGACAGCTTCCTGCTGACCGGTGGCGTGCATGGGGGCGAACTTGCGTGGTGCTCTGGGTCTCTTCGAGGCGTTTGCTGAGGAAGTCCACCTTAGGGACAGTTGTTACTGGAAGAGGAAAGGCCGAAGATAAGGGAGAAATGGGTGGAGAGAGGCGTTCATTATAATACCCTTTCTGTTTTAGCCTCCTTATGGAAGACACCTCCTTTCCTTTCTCGCATCTTCCCCTCAAAGTAAGGCCGATTCACTTAACATGCATTATGAGGTCGGTTTCTCTGTATCTTCCTATAGCTTCCGCACCGTTTCCGTCTTAAGCTCTTCCGCCCTTCGAACTCCTTTGACCCCACACCTTCAGTCGGTTCGAGGATCATCTGAGAACGGGAGGTTCCACAATGAAAATCCACGTCAGGGATAAGCGAAGGTATTCCGCTCCTTTCTCACGGATATTATATTCTATTGTCGTGAGAAAAGTTACGACAGTTACTTTTCATTCTGTGGAAAAATGTCAGCTGTCAGAGGAAACATATTTTGAGGATTACTATCCGCGCGATATATTCATTAATATATTTATATGGATCATTTTCTCAGTAACAGCAGATATCACTCTAGAATTGATACATTTTTGCAACTTCAAAATTTGAAATACTATCAAGTTTGAGAGTTCAACAAGTGAGTGGAATAGAAATTACAACGTAATGTATTTCAGACCATTTCTCTTTTAAAGGGTGAGTTCATCGAATTGAAAAAAGTGGTCAAAAATAAACGAGGAAGGCCAAATGTCTTGGGAAAATAATCAGAGATTTCTTAAGTAATAAAATATGCAGGAATGAAGCTGAAGCCTATTAAGTAACTGAATGAACAGGTGTAGCAAACCAATTTCCACATTCCAAATTGATGAAAGCCAAGCTGCCATTAGCCTTAATTTGAAACGTGTACACTCAGCTTTTATCCTGCATAGTGATAAGACCTCGAAAATCTAAAGCTAATTTTAGCAATATTTTGCAACATCCATGGACGTCACGTTTCAATAGTTCTGAAGTCGCACATTTAAATGAACTCCACGTTCCTCAAAAATTAAATGAAACATTCTTGCTTCTCTCAGTTTTCGGTAACGAGCTAACTCAAATAACTACTACATATGAAACTGATTACATTTATACATACATTTGAAGTAGATAGGTTTCATTAGACTTGTTCGTTAATATTCAAAACTGTTTCCTACAAAAACTAGTGCTACAGACTAATACTCTGATTTACAGAATATATTCCTATAATGGCTGTTGAGGCGGAAAAATAATGAAGTACCAAGGAATGCAAGTATCAGTCAACACGCATACCAACTTTGAGATGACAAATGTAGGCACAAAAATGAAATGGTGAGATAAAACTGGAGTAAAGGAAAGTTATCACCCTATCGTGATTTTTTATTCTAAAATATTTTTCTCCGGTGAAATCATGAGTGAATAAATATTATTATCAAGCTACCGGAAGTACAATGAAAAGAGTGGTGCATTTCATTCCACTCTTACTCCTAAGAAATTATTTTAAAGTATACTTTTTCCCTAAATACATATCAAGTGTCAAAATTTCTATAAAACCTTTACGAATTCTTCTTTTACTATATTTTAATTCATTTAAATTATAAAAAGTTTTATTTTAGCACATTTCTTGCGAATTCAAATAAATTCATGATGATAATATTCTTCATATTCTTTTTTACGATATATATCCTTTATACATACATCAAATATGAAGTATGTATAAAGATAGAGTATGAATAACTTAATTTAATAATCGAAAATTTACTAAACCTTTGAAACTTTTAACAACCTCAAAGTTCTATCGTAAAGCCGTTTAATTTATCCAAGTCTTCGGTATTTCGACACAAAGACTACATTTTATGATTATAATAAGATTTGTATGGCTTCCTTAATGGCTAATATATGGAGTTTATTGGTTACCAAATGAGTATTTAATTCCCTAAAAGGAAATGCTGCGTGCTAAAAATTTGTGTATTCTAGTGAAAAATAGAAAAATCCGAAAAATCGGACTCGAGCAATTAGGTGAATAAAACCTAACTTAAATTCCACCGCATGAGGACATTTAATGATTTATGAAGCTTGTAAAGTATGGTGTTAAATTTTAGAACATTTATCATAACATACAAAAGATGCCTTCGTATTTCATAATAAAGCAAAACTGTTCTCATTGGGTAACATGATATCCGAGCTCAATAGTGATTACAAAGATTGATAAAATGCAATTCGTTTGCATCATAAGTCAGGTAGTGTAATTTGTGCTTGAATAATTACATATTCATTATAAAAATCTTCGGCGAATGAAAATGTGTGTCCAGTCGTAAAATATCGAAGAGAGAGACATATTGGAAGATTGATCTTGTTTAATTTCATGCTGCGAGTACAAGATCGAGATCAAAATCAGTAAAAATTGCTGCAAACCATCGCTTGAATTAAAGACAGGCTAACCACTTACAAAGGAAAGTCAATTTTCGCAATCAATTTTCTCAGGCTGTACACCTTCGATTTTCGCTGTAATTTTTCATCGCTACTCATACTCAAAGATAAGTGAAAATTCTATGCAAATTTCGCCGAAGCATCATTAGATTAAAACACAAATTGAATGGTAACGCAATATGGGCGTCTCCTGGGGCGCTCGGATAACGATGTTTCGGATGGAGGCAAATGAAATACCAAGGACATAGCGGAACAAGCAGTTTAAACGTCTGCTTGGAAAACCGAAGCGTAATTACAGCCGTTGGAATTCCGAAGCGTGGTTATTATGTTTTTTTTCGTAATGGCCAATCACCTTCGGAAATTCGAACCGCGATTTAAGAACGATACGGCTGTTATAATAACCTTCGAAATAAACGAGAATCGAGTTTGAAAGTGTATGTCAGGTAGCGACTAATGATAGTATAAAACCCATGTCGGTGTTTACCCCTGTTACCACTATTCTTTGTTTATTCAGCAGCAGGTATAATATAGCGGCCTCCCCAACGATGGGGAAACACTTTACTCTTCCATATTCCGGTAGCCCCAATTTACCTCTGCTCATTATGAAAATTTCATCCCAAAGACTTCACCGCGCTTACGTAGAAGGAGGCCACAAATAAATAATTGCCGATCATTATTTCTCCCCCGATCGTTTTCGATTTCCCAAATGGTAAGACTGAGAGACGAAAAAAATGAAATAAGATCACTTATCGGTTCTCATAAAGGAATACATTGCAAATTATGGGAATAGGATACTAGAATAGTATGTAAATTTAATTGGAATGAACCGAGAGCAGGAGGAATTACGACGCTTAACTCTTTCGGCACATGTAATTAGGATAGAGAGGGGTTGAGATATACTGTCATTATTTTAAGAACTCGAGGCGGACGGCGAAAATTGCTACCTTTCTTTCATTCATTTTATAATACAATAGGCGCGAACTAGTAGTTTATTGTCGGAACGAATGTTTTCCGCATACCTTTCCTTTGCATATTTGATGAGCTCTCTCGTGTCGTTTTTCCTTCGTAGACTTTCCACACCTGTCTATGAGCGCATTATTTGCACATTCTTACCAACGCGCAGTCTTTATGTCCATATATTCTGACAAATAGGCAGATGGAGGAACAAAGGGCCGTGCATATGACCCCATACCGTAAAATTAAGTAACATGAAGACTTCTGAGAATGAAAAATATTGCATTGCAACTTTAAAGAGAAATAAGAAATCCTGCATTCAAATATTAACGAAAGAAAGTTTATAATATAATTTTAAATGTCAACTAGGTTGCTAATCCGGATAATTGTAAGACGAGGGTGAGTCGAAAAGTAGACTTAAATCTTTTTTGTCAAATATATACAATACACAACAATGAGAACTTGTCATCACTCTTCAACAGTACCCTCCCCTTTCAATGCATATACGCCACAACCTCTCTGGTGCTTTGCTTCGAAAAAAATAATTCGGTTGACTGTGCTCTTGACTATGATTTAATTTTCACTGTTGATCCTCTGTAGGCATAAAATGTTCCGTAAACCATCACAGCCCCAGAACATTATTTCTGCTGGCCGTAAGTAAGAATAAAGTGAATTTGTTTTGGTCATCTTCAGTTTTAAAATTCCTATGCCAATCACAGTCTTCCTGTAATGACAGAAAATTATAATGTATTCCTCAAACGTTCTCTCATGAACTTTCATGGTTCTATTATGGTTTTCGATCAATCTCCTCTCCTACTGTTCTTTGGAGTATTCATCCAAATAAACTGCCCTATTTGTTTTGCTCTGCTGACTTAAAAGTGCGATGGATAGCCTGTAAAACTGCACAGCAAGACTGTATACTCGGAAACATAATTACGTAAATCATAGATGATCAAATCATAGCAAATCCAATTTTAAAATTTCGTAACCTTATTAAGGTAACTATTTGTCTCACTCGTAGTTTATTGTCAGATTTGATTCAATAATCCATCAATAAAAATTGAGTTGAATTTTATAATTTAAGATCATCTACTGTGAATAGAATTTTAGATATTACAAATATATGAGAATGGTTCCATGTTCCATTGGCGAAGTATCATGGAGAAAATAATTTTATAAATTTTAAGCATAGGCTTTCGCGGCGTATATATATATATATATATATATATATATATATATATATATATATATATATATATATATATATATATATATATATATATATATATATATATTCCACAGTGATGGGTTTGTGGATATCGCAGCATTGTCAGCAGTGAGTGGTTTTCAATTTTTCGCCAACTATGAATTCGGCTTCATCAGGAATCAACTATGTCTGTTTAATTATTTGGATCCTTGGAGGTGACGACGACTGCAATATCCACAAACTCAGCACCATACTTTCTAATTGTTCATGTTAAACTATCAGCATTCGAAAGTTCGAAGTATTTTATCAGTATCGCTCAACATTGAAAAACAATTATTCGTTATTTACGAGAATATAGCACATACTTGTTTCAATATATTCTTGCCTTCCATCGAGACATTCAGGAATGCGACAGAGCATTGAGTTTGAATTTTGCGAAGCGAATTTAAGGAACCATAAATGGCAAAAAAGCCACTGGAATGCTATAAATCATAAAAAACTTTCTTCTATCCCGCTTGCAATGTCCATTCTTCCTCACAAAAGTCTTACCACAGTATGCTTTCTCGTTTCGGGTCCGTACTTTGTTGCAGATTCTCACCCCTTTGTCTTGTGCTCTTTTCTTTTCTCCATAGTCTCACCCTTTTCACGAGCCATTCCCACTCTTTCGTCTCGGTCACAACTTCAAAACTGTACGAACCGAAGAGAGAACAAAAAGGTACCATTAACACACATCGACGTAACACCGTTCCTCATTCCACTCTCTCCCAAAAAATGCACTCTTCTATTCTCACCCTGTCCCACGTGACACCCATTTTATTTATTCCTTCGACCTTCTTTAACCCGTCCAGAATGTCCTTTCTCTTCTTCCCATTCCCTCAACCTCATGGCTTTTATCGGTCTTGTTAAAAATCAGTGTCTACCTCAAAGACAACGAGAAACCTCCTTCATGTTATTTCGACGTGTTCTTCTTACGTTGTTTTAAGAAAAGGGTTAGCTAAATGAGAATCAGAGAGATGTTTTTTCCTTCTAATTAATTGGGCAAAAATTTGTTTTTCGCGTCAATTTTCTTATATCTAATGCAGAAACGGTGGAACATTTGTCAGTTTAAGGTAAAACGAAAGAATTGTATCCACCCAAAATCCTTAGGAATTCTTCGCAAAACTCTGAAAGATAAAAATTATTTGAGAAGAAAACCATCCATCTAAATTCGAAATATCTTTGTCATTTTTCTACTACTATGTATTTCTCACAAATTGACGCGAAATAATGAGCCACAGGAGATAGAAAGATGTTGATTTAGATCTGCATATCTGGAAGCTTAATTTGATAACTAAAGTTACTAAATCAAATGATCAAATCAGTTTTTCGCCATTGAAAATTACCATGGCAAACGGCAAACGTTCTAACTTAGCCCCTGCCAAATATTTTTCCTCTGAAAGCTTTACGTTCGGACTTCAGCCACAAATTCAAATATTATAAAATATATACAAAATATCTAACTTAAAAAATAAGGTAATAATTTAATTTTTGGGCCTTATTAGTGTTTAATAATCTCATTTACTAAGCAAAAATTTTCTGCGAAGAATTTCTCTCCCTCTTCAGTAATTAACTATTTTTAATCAGGAATGCCTTCCAATTTGCAGAGTGCGCGCAACCATTCCAGAAGCTACATTTGTATAGATATTCAATGAAATACGGAAAATGTGGTTTCCACTCTTCGGAATCCTGGAGCATGCTAAGGGGATATCGAATTCAGACAAGGGACAGTTTCTTCGGAAAGAGTAATAGGGGAAACGGAATGGAACAAGAAGGTAGTCGGCGTCAGACAGACGGAAACAACCGGACGGAAAATCGGAGACAGTAGAGACAAAAAAATCCTTTTCTTTTTCAAACGATACGGTCTTCTCCAGCGGTTTTCGCTCCCTTTATTCTTCTTTTCTATTCCACTCCTTTCGGAAGAGCTCCTTTGGCGACGCGGAGGACACTTCATAGCATACCATATCATGCGACTCAAACACACGACCCTTAACATGCAGAGACACCCTAAATACATCTGCGCCATTAGCTCGTTCGCGCTTCACAAAAGAAGAAGAGAAAAATGGCTGTCTATCATTCAAGGCAGTCACATTTCCAGCACCTCTTTTCAGACCATGACCGAACTCGTTTTTTCTTAACCTTTTTACCCTTTTGGTTCTCTCTAATCCTATCGACAACACCCTATCTTTCCATACCCTATTCGCGGTCACACAGGCAATCCTACTCGCATCCAACTCTCTCCGAAGCAAGGTCTTTCTCTACCCTGAAATGTCCTGCGAGACTTTGACGCCCGGTCCCTTTATTTTTTCGAGCCTCACTTTCTAATTTATTGACCAGAGCTCAGGAGAAAAAGGGCATTTTACAGTCGAAGAGCGTGGTAAATTTCGGAAAAAATTGAAGTGGGGAAATATGGACTTTGGAGCTTAAGGGTTTAAGGAGCTTCTTTGTTTTCCTCCATAGTTCTGAGAAACGAGTCCGTAAACTGATTTTTTGTGCGGTTTGAAAATCGACCCAAGAACGAGAGCTTGTAAACATAAACTAATGGGGTCTCTAGTTTGCTTTATGCCACCCGTCAGAGTCGGTATGAAAAACTAGGCAATGAAGTTTCGCCATTTTCATCAAATGCTTTCAAAGTGTTTTAAAACTAAACTAACCCTGAAAACAGTAGATGCCAATTTAGATACATGTACGAGTATATATATTTTTAGTTCATAAGAAAAATGGATGACATTTCGATGGGAAATAAAAATAATCATGTGACACATTTAATCTTCATTTCTTTGTAAAATCTTGGATAAAAATTGATAGCTCAAAATTCAGAGACAAATTGATATTCAAGGCGATGACTATTTTGTCTCAGAGAGTGTAAAAGAAATAACTGTAAGACTGGATAATCTAGTTGGCGCTCATATGCGGTAGGAATATACCATACTATAGGAAAGCGTGGCTTTACAAGGGTTATGTATTTTTAAAGTACGTAAAAACAAAGAATGCACCTTTCACTTTGATAAAGGTAACAGAAACACGCGCAGTCCATTTAATTCTCCGTCCGTCTAACCCTCGATTCTAGAGGAAATTACATTTTTTCAGACCGTTAAACGCTAGGTGAATTAATTTTCACATACATCTCCAAATGATACAAGTTTTCACTATCGATATTTTATTTTCGCTAACGATTACTTCTATGTGACATATCTTTTCAGTAACCAATGAGATTCTTATCAGTTCATATTTAACTAAATATCGTTGGCTATACATTAATCTATAGTGTTATAATAGGTTTATTATGTTTTATTCAATTTGTTTATTTATGTTTTTTCAATTTGTAGATATGAAATAACATGAAAGTGAAATAGTTCGATGTTGAATAAATAGATGTTCGCCAGCCTCTTATTTATGTTACATTTTGGTACAATACTTTGGTCATTATTGCCAACTCCAACAAAGGTGAGGAACCTGCGACCCTTGGACTACACGCGGGCTCTTCCAACGTTGAATACGGCCTTTTTTGTAAAAACCCTGACATTAAAATCATTTATTTCCATCAGCGTTATTAATTATGTTAAATAAAAATAAAGTGGAAATATATACACCTTCATTTGGCGATTGATTTAGATTTCTTACAGAGAGTTTGTATTTGAATTATTCACTACAGAACGCTAAATTGGGACCAGATCGAGTATTTGCGACTTTCCGATAACTAAAGACAAATTCTTGGCCAGACCCTATCGCTAAGATACAAAAAGCCGAATGAAATGGATCAACAATAAAATTTAAAAAGCATTCATAAGAATAGGGGAAATGTATATTTTCTTCATCGCAGTAAACTTTAAAAATTTAAATAATTGTGTGGAGGATTTTATTTAATTATAGAACACATTCAGATAACTGCCTTGAAAGTAACTTCCACAATTCACCATCACGTAAACCTGATTAAACGTCGATACACTTAACTACTATTATCCCCCGATAGGATGTATGTTCCTTAGATCCATGGCGCGCTGAATTATTACCCGCCGAATTTGAATAGCCCATTCGCCGTAAAAAGATAACGATTGTAGGCGAACGACTTGGGTGCACTTGAGTGTATGTAATTTTCTCCCCCAAGTCCATTCCTAAGGCGTGTGTTGCGTTAAAGTGCGCTACGGCCAGTGTGTGCGGTGGGGTAGGAAGGAAGGGCCGTTTTAACGCGTCCGTTCGGATGTGAGGGGGTGAGAGCCATGTAATGGCCCGCTATAGAGGGAAGGGGTTGATGGGAAGGTCGTCTTGGAATGGGTGTAGGAGACAATGCCGGGCAATAATGTGCAGTCTACGTCCGAGCGAATGTCACACATCGTTCCCCACAGCGGGCCAAATGGAACATTAAACGATCCTTACCCTTCGAAAGCATCTCCTTCCTTTGGGCACCACCAAAGGCCAAAACTCTCACACACCCTGTTAAACATATTCTTAACCGAGCGAAACAACCTCACAAACTTCGGTCGTTCTGCGCGAGGCAATAAATTTCAGTCATCTCTTTACTATATCGGCGATTGTTAAAAACGACGATATTTATGTTTTTGGGTGAAAAAGAATACATGAAGGGATATAGATTGTTTGTATGCTACAAAATCTGCGTTTTGCAACAGTAAGTACATAAAATAATTTTCTTAGATATTTCTGAATTAGGTTGAATTAGCATGCAAAATTAAATTTAAATGATCAGGTGAAAACATAAGATACGAGGAACAACTTTTCTGGAAGGAAAAAATTCCAAATCCCGGATTTAATAATTTAGCAAACTCCTTAGAAATTAAAATAAAATTGAATTAATTAGTTTGACTCAAGAAGTATACCACTTTAAGAAAATGTTAACTGTGTACTTGAAAAAAATCAATATTTTTCTTCCCAAATACGTAAAAGTTCCATTGAAAAACGTTACATTTAATTCAATTATCAGCCCACTATTATTAATTTACTTTCATACATCTTCGTACCATTTTGAGTTTGAATTTATTCAGCTACCATTTAACCTTAGCGAGTTGACAACATGGCTAGACGTATGGGTAATAAAAATAACATATAGTAATATCTTCAAGCTTTTGAGTAAATTTATGTTTTAAGCAAGGACGGACCGACAATACAAACGAACCTTGAGTGGAAAAACTTTTTGAACGAATATTTTGATTCACAGTACGATATTTTTACTCTTCTGCATTGACAAAAACCGGAAATTTGGAAAAAGGGAACTTATGAAAAATTTAAGGATAGTGCAAAATCGAGGCAAAGGGAGATGAGCAAGTTCTTCTTTCTTCTTCGAATCCTCGCAAAATTTCATAACGATCAATTTTGAAAGTTTAGCTATGTAGCAGAAAGATGATTTTCCTGCTTCAATTCTGAATATTTGACTATAAATCTTTCGTAAATATCGTTATCAGAAAATATTATTATTTCAATTTTGTCAAACCGTACTGTTTCATCATTTACTAGAATGACAGTAATTTTTGAAAATTTACCGACGAGGGCCCCTAAAATAACCCTCGCTTGAGGTGCAAAAAATACCGTTCCTAAGGAGCACTCACATGTCGAAGCTAGTCACCATATTCGTGCCATTCCGTGGAGTATGCTAAGTTATTCAATCCGGGATCTAGTTTTCACATGGAAAAGTTGTTTCCTGTTTTTTTTATTTCTCTTGGGATTCCACAAAGCACCATTCAGTTAAGTTTAAGTTCTGGTAAAAATTACGATTTAATTAAATAAAACCGTAGAAAGAGTAAAATACGACATAATTTGAGCAATAAAATTCAGAAATTTTTATTACGACTTATCAAAAATTTCCTTAAATTTGAAGAATTCTCTTGGACGTTGGTATCACAGTATCGTTAAATTTATAACGGAACATATCGGCAAGCAGCTAGTTTCCTCCCGCGAATTTTAAAAAGGCAATAAAAGAGATTTGCTGATAAAAGGGTACGCGTAGCCTAACTAATTTGCCTTATACGCGAAATGGTAAATTTGCAGGAGAAAGGAAAACTTATTTGATGGGAAGGCATTAAACGCGAGGACATTTTTGTCTACGGTGTTATCTTCCTGAATAAAGGGATGTAATCTAAACAACTTCAGCTGTATCTTCCGGTCTCGTTTAAGTAACGCTTCCAGTTTATGGGGTTGTTCTATCCCTTATCTGCTTAATTAACGAAGATTTTTGTCGACGAAGAAACTTGAAACAATGACGTCTCGGTCAGAATGCTCCTGTATCAGTTTCAAGGGTGCAAAGTCAAATAACCAACTCTGAATTGCCTTGAAAATATCTAACAAGGTAAGATAAGTCTAAATCCTTAACAGTTAATTTCTCTTTAATTAAAGCTTTAAATGAGATGAAATAGATTATCTCTCTTGGTGAAATATTCAGCCAATTCATATAAACGGATGATATATGCACACACATTTCTCCTCCTGATTTTCCCATTAAAATTTTCCGTTACTTTTAAATGTAACATCTGATGAAAAATCACTGCTAGGAAGCAATTCATTTCTGGTTGAAATACATGTGAATCTTTGAAAGAAAATCTCGCCTCATTGCTATGGGATACTTCTGACTTCTTCAACTCGACAAATTCGATACATTTTTTCCATGAGAAAGAGAACTTTACAGTTTCTCTGGAAAAATAATAAATGGTTCGAAAGCGTAACTTGAGAGCCGGTTTGTTTCCGGACTTATATTTCTTCTTCGAGACATTTCCTCATTTTCGCTCGGAAGAAAATCGGAACGGAAGTGGTTGAGAAAGAAAGGACACTTAGAAACCATAAAGGAGGAAAATTTATGTGGTGGCTGAAGATAATTACCTGTTTAATTGTGAGCATAACTTGACCGCTACCCCGTGGATTCTTTGGTTTAAAGATGAGCCGAGCTATCAAAGTCGTAATCCTCCGTTATACTTCCGCATGCCAATTCACGCAGAAAACGAGACCTGGAGAATAAACAGTGGTTTGCGTATAGCTTTTCTGATTAAAGGGTTTTTGCTTGCATCGTGGTTTATTGTTTATACTTGAACCGAAAAGCCATTGCAATTACCCAACGCTTTTGTATCATAATTGTGATAATCTTCAGGGTCCTTCGAAGGCTCCATTGATGTACGAATATAATAATAAATAAACCTATACATTGATAGTAAATTATCGATACGCCTTAGATATTTTCTTCAATTCTGAATTTTGAGACCTTATTGAATTCTTTGAATGAATCTCTAATAATCCGTGATTCTTTTGTACCTGTATTAATGTCAATAACTGAGCACATTCAAGTTGAATAGAGAATGAAGGTGAAACAAAGATTACCTATACTTACAACTTACCTATGTACACTTTCCAGGTAATCAATTACGCTTGGTTAAAAAGAATTCGACAGTTCTATGACCGCGAATTTTGAGATTAAGTATAGCTATCAGAAAACAGACACTGCGTATGTTGAATTATATAAAAATATGTTTCGTACTGAGCAGTACATATTAAAGTTTATGATAGGGTCATTTTTAAGAAAATTCTTGCTAACAGAATTATAGAATTAAACAGAGTAATGCAAATTAAAGCATTTGAATTGCTCCATTACATTTTTATCAATAATAGTAACTAACGGCAAAATAAATTTTTATGTCATTTTTAATACTACAGGTTCAATATTCAATTCAGTTTATATTTTTGTTCTAACATGAAAAATGTTGAAATATTCCCGTACATTGATTATGGACTACACATGATTTACCTTACGATGCCGGCTGTAGCTTTTCTTTACTTCTTATAATAGTTTTACTAACCTTTAATACACTTAATCCTCAATCTGGAATTACCTATGCTGCTCAATACTTCTTCGTGCTACTTCCATAATAATTATTCGAAGCAAATGAGACCTGACGCATTCCAAATTTGTTACTACATCACAGTCTAACGTTAGAAAGTCAAGAATTCGCTGAAATAATTGTTAAGTAAAATCAAAAAGCCGAAGAGTGCTCATTCCAAAACCAAACATAACAAAATATTCTTGGCTGCAATCGGTGATCCGCTTCCGTACCACCGCGGACGTCGCCTATTCTTCCCTTCCGCGCCTTTTTTGTCCCATAAAACAGACTATTCAATAAAAATGCGATTCAGCGAGCGATACCATTCCCCTTTTAAGTCAGCACTTGGGAGTAAAATGATATCGCGAGAGCACTTGAGGGTCGCCGACTCAGGAGAGGAGAAGGGACGTCTTTTTAACGCCCTGGGCCGTCAACGGCAAGGTTGAACGGCAGGCACTTTGATCTCGGTCATTCGCGAAGGAGATAAAGTCACTTCGCCGACTGGGTAGGCAAAAGACTTTTACGCTTTACTGGTGTTTACAACCGAGTTAGCGACTTGGATGAAGGCTTCTTTCTCCATCCACCACGAGCGACCCTCCGCGATAAGTGGAGTACGGTCTTCCGCAAAGGCGGAGATGTGTTGGCGGCTAAGAAGCACTTGGAGATTATATGCGGCCCGAATGACGCCGGTCATACGTCGATTTTCACTATAGGACCAATAAAACAATGGATGCTTATGCGAAGCACGTATTAGGCTCACAAAACTCATATTCCTTGTCTTGTATGACATGGGTTTTCACTAAAGGACGCCGTTAAAAGTCTTTTTCTTCTATTCACTCGTAAAATATGTCTTCGCTCGGCGGAAATACTACGGGGACAAGTTATTTTTATCTCCCATAAGGATAGCTATGCTGTCAACACGGTAAGGTTAAAATGATAGTCGAATAAGTTCAAACTGTAAATGGTGAAAAGAATAGGAAAGGAAAATATGAATAGCGAGCTGAAAAGCTGTTAATTTAAATTTTACACTGTTCAAGCAGTTTGCAGTCTCAATTGAAAAATATGGATTTTTCAAGTAGTTATAATTTTATTAGAGTGGTTTATCTCACGAAACAAGTAATATAATTCAGCTATCACATGAAAGTTATCCATAGGTATTACTTGTAGTATTCCAGATAAGAATTAACATGTTCGCGCAAAATGTACCCCAATAAAACATCACATACCATAAATACAAGATTAATGAATCAGAGTATAATCTCCTGGAAAAAGAAATCTGAGATTTTGATTTACGAGTAAGATTGATCTTTTACTCATTCGAGTATTCTCAGATTTCTTCAAACCATGTGAAATTCGTCCCAAAACTCTCATGAAAATTTCGGATGACAGGTACAACAACGACAAAACTGTACGAAACCTTCTCAATGTATCACTTTACTGTAGAAGAAAGCAACGAATCGTATTATGGAAAGGTGAACGGGACAAAAAAGTATGATTTCTAATTGGTCGGGAAAGGGAGAAAAGGGATATTGCAAAAGGGTTGAGCGATAGAGGAAACAAGGTGAAATGAAGCTCCGTAAGGGTGTGGAAAGTGGTTCGAGAAAAGGGCGTGGGGAAGGGGTTACAACATAGGAGAGGCGCCGGTGTTGGCGGGCGTCTAGAGATTTCGGTTGGCGATAGCGTCACAAGTCCCGCCTAAGAAAAAGGTCGAGTGGAGTTTCCGAAGAAGGCGTGAGGAGGGAAAGGCGACACTCAGAGAAAATGTGAATTGGAGGGAATGCGGTGTTTAAAGGCATTTCGGCATTGCTGCTCTCCTCGCTCGTTATCGGAATTCCTTCTTACGCATGTTTCACTTAGCGAACATTCGCGATAGGGCTCTGCTATCTGTCTGGAATATTCATTGATATAGGTTCAAAAATGGTCTATCGCGCAGTTTATTTTCGGAAATTGATCAGTCAAGAGGTTTGTGATACACCGTCAGTATCTTACCAATAAATTTCGGCCATTATCTAGTAAGCTGTACACACCCTTAAGGAAGATTTCAACGGGTGAAACGATTTGAATCTGTCATTGGATGTAAGAGCCATGCACTTACAAATTCGTGCATTCTGTATTTTAAGAAAGTTTTTCATATTTCTTCTTTGAAATATCCAGCCATTCCCTGTGCATGAATCCTTACTTAATAACGACCCTTATCCTCCATAGAAATATATAATTAGTTGTCACTATAGCTCTCCTTCCATTCTATCTTGTCACCACCTCCTTAATCATTCTATATGATTCACCTTTATTCCCCAAAGTTCCAACTTTTACTTAAGATAAAGCGATGGTAGTTATATTATTTTCAACTGAAAGGAAGCAATTAAATCTATTGCATTCATAATATATTGTTTATATTTAACAATTTTCAATTCATACTGAATTGAAAGTTCTGTTTCATGCCGTTCCGAAATTGTTGAATAAGTTGCTCTGGTTATTTTAAATTTTCAATCGTGGAACTCTATCTCCTAGAGTCATCTGTAGAAACGTGATTCAACGGTAGAGGCAGTTGTTGATCCAATTTGCTAAAAAAGGATGCCTCAGTTTTACAGTATTGAAGATTTATGTGTGTGAAACAACCATGTATAAGTAAGGTTAAGCGGGGTTAGAATATCCATTTTTCTCGCTCTGATAATTAAAATCAGAGAGCATCAAAACAAGACTGCTCACATAATAAAAATACGATGAGCTGAAATTTTATTCCTATGAACGCTTTATCTTATGCAGAACTCTTTCTAAAAAGATTTGCTTAATTAAAATCCAATTACATTGGGACCGTAAATGCACTCTTTCGCAGGAAGAGGATCATAAAGCCGGTTTGTATTAAGTAATTAATTGTTTCGACATGATGTCGAGCATACGATTAATTTAATATGCCATAAATGCATAAGCGAATGTGAATCATAAAGAGTCCTTTGTTCATTTTCGTGGAGTAATTTAGATAGGAATAGCAGCCCTCCTTTCATACATCTACAACGTCTGCTTTTGCTCTTCTGCACTCTGACACGCCCGCACGCCCAAATTTTACGACCGGTCTCGTGCTTCAGTGCAATTATGAGGAAATATGCATCGTTTTTGCTGGCGATGCTTCCAATGTAGAGACTTGATATGCAAAGTAAATGCGTGCTTATCGCAGTGTGGAGACTCGTTTTGACTCACCAATGGACATTACTTAAGACACCCAGTTATAGACAATCTGTGAATGGCAAAAAGAATGCCAAAATTGATATTTTTCCTCATTTCATCAGTCAGGTTCACAGATCAGGAAGTTCTTTCTATAAGTAGTATACCATATTAATTAGCAATTGAAGAGTATGAGAGAAACCTATCTAGTAGATACTAAATAAGAATATGAGTATCAAATATTAAGCAAAAGGAGTAATCTATCAAGAGGATACATTATTAAAATATCCTTTGAAACATTCTCGTGATCGTAAATTAGACTGCTTAATTCTCTCATCATATGTGTATCGTTAGAAAAGGAATCGATTTTTCATCATATCCAATTACAATTAAACTTAATTAAAAACTATCTGATTTAATCTAAGATATTTCTATTTCTTAAAAGAAATAAATATTTAACTAGTATTTCAATTAGTGGCTTGGAAATCAGTCAACGGCAAAAATGAGAAATATCCTACCAAGTATGTATTAATCCAAATTGAATAATTTTTATCAACCCATCTTTAGTGTCTTTACAACCTCTTCACAGATCACGCTTGATTGCTAGTGTGTTAGTGTTGAATAAGTTTTACGAAAATATAATATCAGTTATTTTCATTAAACCAAGTTCAGCCAAAGTGTCGTTTAAATTCTAGAGCAGAAATTCATTTGATAACATAACCTAGGAGATGGAAAATAAAGATTAATGCAAGGGCATCTTGCACCTATTAGGTGAATGAGTAACAATTTCATATAGGCGTAAGAAATCATCTCCTACATTCCGAGTCATCCCCTAGTCACTAGGACTTAGTAACTGAAAAATATATGCACCTCTCAAACACATTAATTGCTCCATTTAAAAGTGATGAGTATATAGGGGAGCGAAGCAACTAAAATAATAACCCCAGTGAAATGAAAACTTCGAAGAAATAATAGGCTCTCCAGTATTTTGTCCTGGTCCACCTGTTGAGGGCAGCGGAGGAGGTCAATGGTCAAATTAAACACTCAAAATATATTTATAAAAGAAACCCAAGAACCATGACTAACGGAAAATACATAATATGAGTATTATGTAAACGATGTTTCGTAGCACGCACGATGAGAGCCGGAAGAGCGTGAACACGGTGTCGGCCAACAATGGGAGTCACGAAACCTCCCACCGCCGTCACAATGTGCTCCTATTTATTTTATTCAGCTTCCGTGCATGCGGATGCTCCTAAACCAGATAACTCGTTCGATTACAGTGCGCATTTTTTTCGGGAATTGGCCAGGCGTAAAATCCCGCGTTGTCAAGGTATTTCTCGGAAGAAACGCTTTGTCACGAACACGGTCGTAAAAGCGCACAGCGAATGAAGAAACTGTTAACAAGTGCGGCAGAAAGCAAAAAATGAGGATTCATATGTTTCTTACTCTCTTACTAACGCAAGGCTGCAACTATTTTGAAAGCAACTAAATGTAAAAATGCTACGTTTTCAGAGCTTTTTCTCAACTGTATCAGTTTATAAATGTTCACATTTTGATTCTTTCAATTGCTATTATGAATTTGATACCACTGAAACAGTTACTTTACAATACATCCTATAGATCATCGCATTCAACCTTATAGATTGAGATTACAAATGGTAAATGATAATAATGTAATTTACTTATACAACGGAACTTATGAATTGCAGCATGATAACTGATTATAAAAGACACCTCTTCCTTTGACATTAATCCTAAAGGTCCGTAGACCGAAATTTCCAAAGATGATTCATTTATACGTATACGTAATATAATTTCTTTCAGATTTTACAAAAATAACAGCCTTATTTAAAATGTGATAATAATTACTAAGTTTCCTTACATGGAATTATAACAAATTAATCGATAGAATATTGTAGCCTAACAACTGCAGATTTCAAAAATATTAATGAGATATTGGAATAAAAAATAATTTCTTCCTCTGAATAATAAGGTAAAACTCAAAAGACACCAGGTATTATTGCCTATGTGTGTGTAATTTAGAATCTTTGCTATTCTGCTAGATAAATACTTTAAACATAGACAAAATGAGTTATCTATTGAGTTAGGTGTGAAAATCTTAGATTAATTAAATTGATTACCTATCTCATTCATCTCATTTCTCCGCTGGAAAGCTTTTACCGATGATTATAATCAAAGATATGGAACTCATGCTTCTACTTCTCAACTAATACGTTCAAGCAATAGACAAATTCTATTGTATTTCATAATCTTGTCAAGGTTTCTTAATTTGGTTGTAGTCGCCAACATTTCTATTTCCTTCGTAAGGTAGCAATTATTAAGGAAATCAGTCACGTTACGAAGAGAGACGGAGCGAGACCAATTATAACGCGTGGAAGATCATGAATCTATCGTCATTTCGAATGTGTTTCGATAGAGGGATGAACGCGCTTGCTCTATAGAAAGATGAGGAGATAGAAAATTGGACGAGGTACGCAGATTACTTATGTTAGGGAGATTGGGGCATCCTGAATTAGCTCAAATCCAGAGTATAAAGTGAGGATCGAGCCAAAAGTATGTGGTGGTATACGCAGATGATGGAATGAGGGATTCTTGTATATGAGCCCATTGCGGAGGAACAAGCGTAATGCAACGTCTGAAGGAAGTTGAGGGATGATCTTGAAGATAGAAATGTCACGGTTGTTGGCCATGGATTACCTGGAATTATTCTTGGAGGTGAGGACGATTTTATTCCTCTAACTAACAGATTCAATGAGGCCGTACATACGACTGGGATTCGGGCAATAGAGTCATTAAACACGCGGAATGAATAAAATTTATTAAGGAATCTGCTTGAGCTGCTTTTATTACTACCATCAGATCTGAAGAGATGTAGGATTTTCGATTTGTTGATGGAAAACTAAGGTACTAAACTCACTCAGTTGAGTTATTTGGTCTTCAACTAACTGTTTGATACAGATATTTCTGAAACTTACTTGAAGGAGGTTTCTACCTCAGAACTGAAAACTTACGTATGAAATTATAGACTTATCTTGAAACAAATGTTTAACTTGAAAGTTCTCGAATTAATATTTCTAATAATCGTCGTGGTAAAAAAGAAATAATGAGTAATAAAAATCTGTAATAATTGTTATTTATGAATGAACTCATTATTTTTAAGCTGTATAGTTTATATTCGCAAGTCCTTCAAAGGTATCAGTCTATAGTAGGTGCAGAATTGTTGTATTCTATAGTTCAAGTGGCTGAAAAAGCTTACAGTCAGGTAATAAAAAACAGCTGAACCAGTCTAATGCATTTTCTTCTATTATGTATCCAATCTCACATATTATTTTTGTAAAAACACAAAGACCGCAAATTTATCACAAATACCATATAGGAATGATTAACGCTTAGATTATCAGTATGTTCTCTCAAAGTTTGATGTCTATAATTCTGCACGCATAAAATATAATTCATAACGTGAAAAGAATGTGAATCAGAATATCAGTCACTAGTTGGTAGCAATGTTCATATCACGCTCTAGAACTATAATTCAGGTCTATCAGCGATATAATGAATTTGTATATTAATAAAACTTGGAAATTTACAGCATAAGTGTGGAAAACTAACATAAGAGCCAATTCAATCCTACCTTCAGTTCAGAAAGATGTCTTTTTTTGAAACCACGATTGCAATCAACCTTCCACGTATTTTTCTTTGACAACCAAAGGATAAATTATTGCATGATTTCCAGCTTTCAGGCAGAATGAACATTTAAAAATCTACCGCCATCTTCTGAGCATAAGGATCGCACCTCGATGAGGGAAACAAAACGTTAGGATTTGCGGTGTGGGGGAGGATCAGAGAGGAAAGGACGAGAGATAAAACGAAGCGAAGGAAGGATCGTAGAGGAGAGCGGTAGATAAAGACGGGAGAGTGAGTGAGAGGTAAAAATACTGCTTCAGATGATGCCCTCAAGATACAAAAATGTGCACAAACGAACGAGCAAATGTTGTCTCCGCAATTAATCGGGAGAGCGGCGCGTAACGGTAGAGAGAGAGGCAATTTCTCTTTCTCACTCTCCTCTTCCATCTAAGAAAAACCACTCTTCGGACGTACAAGACTGTCGCGGGGACTCCCTTGGGATTTATGAGTTCAAACGGGCTCGTGTTCATCCGTCGGTGTGTGCGTACGATTCCTCGAAACTTTTTTCCGAAGCCATGAGTAGCGGCTTTATCGCACGGAGCGGATCGCAATCCTCTCTCCACTTTGGCAACCCTCATTCTCTCTTTTCCGTGTACTTTCCGCCCAAGAAAATTCCTCCCATATGCCATCAGGAGCCAATACGACGGCGACGGAATCGGTCAAAGGAGTTATTCAGCCCGTGCGTGCGTAAATCATGAGGGAACGCATCGCAAATGAGAAAGGCCTCTGTAGTCGGAGCTGTTTCATTTTTGTCGCGAACTGTTTATTTCTTCCGCGCTCCTCGGAAGCGATGTTATTACTTTGAGGTACGATTTCCAGCGGACTAAAAAAACATCGTGACTTTTCCTCATCCGGAATAAATAATGTCATCTCCTTCAGCGAAATGTTCTCCGGGATATTTTCAATTCGAAACCGATTATGCTGCGCTATTCCCGGAATCGCAGACTGTTTCTGCGGTTTCCCCGAATGAAAAATACTACTTGCATCTCTTAACCGCTTTAATATGCTGGGGAAATTTATCATTTTTTATCAGATACATGCACGATAGGGCGGCAAAAATTTCCCATCTAGTCGGCTGAGAATTTATTGTCCTTAGGAAGAATTGATGAGAGATTTCGCTACAAACTTTAACGGTAATATATATGCTCTTCGTCGTGGAAGCACCGCCGCTCTTCATCAGTCCTTGCGATCTCCTCAATTTGCATGGTCACTCGGGTAAGTCATACTCTCCACCTAGCGTGTGATCCGCGTAGCTCGGTAGTGACCTCGGAGAGCGTGCTTATTGGTCTCACGACGAAAGTAAAAGGATTAAGCAAAATAAAAGAGCAAGGAGAAGATAAAGAAAGAGGGATTGAAGGAGCTCGGATATCTTCGTAGGCCGTACGTGACGCTGATTGTTTCCTGTTCTTCGCAGCACATGAGAATGCATGGGCGAGAGACAAGTTGTTTAATGGTGCAACTTGGAGCAAAAAGGTTTTCCATATCACTTCAAGATAAACAACACACAACAGAAAAGATAGCTCGAAATAGCAAGTTCAGCGTGCTTAATATAGATAATATAAATTATACATCACCGACGCGTTAAAGTTCCTTTAAATTAAAAATATAATGAAAGAACATCTTTATGAAAGAACATCTTTATTAAAATAAATACTATCCATGCCAGAGAGGAGGAAAATTTTCTTTGAATCCAATAATCTTACGTATCTCAAAACAGTCGTTTGATGAGTTGAGTAACGGAAAAAAATTCTTTCGAACAGTAACTTTCTATGCTAGTTTTATTTAATTTTTATTTTATTCTTACATTTTTTTGGAGCGAAAAATTTTAAACACTATTTTTATATCTTGCAAGTATGGTGAGAAGATAGAGTTTTTCTAAGCTTTAGTCAAGTCTTTCCACGATGTGTTGAGAGCAACTTTTTTCTTACCAAATTATGAGCACACTTCATTTATCTTATTTCACGGTATAGAAATAAATTTGGATGCTATTCAAAAGAAAAAAAATCGGTGGCCATAAAGGAGATAGATTATATTCGATTTTATACTTAAAATTCCTTTTCCTTAGTTTTGACTATAGAGCTTTTTTAGTTAGTTTATAATATTTGCTATTACAAATGTAAATTAAGAATTTATTTCTGTCTCATAAGATTAGAAGAAATTTTTTCGAAGTAACTTGTGTCTTTTCTCTTTTCAACATCATGGCTCTTCATTCTTATCTTAGATATAATTATATAAAATACTTCCTCCAAACTACCCTTCTCGAGTTACTAGAAAAGTTTACATTGAATTCATATCGATTCGATCAGATTTATACCCTCGTTTGCATTGAGTTGTTAAAATAACAGGTTTTTCTCCGGGGGGATAACTTGTAGAACGTAACGCTACACACAATTCTCGAATACTAATTAACATTAGGTGTTGGGAGCCCCTTTCCTAGCATTAAATTCCGAAAGAAAAACTGATAAAATCGAAATTCTGAAATATTTTTTCGAAAGGGATTAAAATGTATTCGTGTTTTTTCCATTTTTGGTCTCGGAATGATTCCAAATAAGTAAAACAGCTGCCGCCGTGAGAAATCGAGCGGGACCGCTGGGAGGAACCCCAGGGGAGATAATTATGATAGACACGGCGGATATAGCAATAGCGGGACTGAAGGGGAAAGGAATGAGGGGAAAAGAACGAGGCGGTTGAAAAATCGAGATATAATCGTCGCTCACCTTTCCCTTACTTCCTTACGATCCCAATTCCGCCTTTTTCTCATTCTACACCGCTATATGTCTCCCATCTTCCAAGATCTATCTCTCTCCCCCTTCTACTCATTCCCCTCTGACGCCTTTTTTCGTCACATTCTCCGACATTCCTTTATCCATACATGTAATTATCTCTTCTGTTTCGGACAGGTAGCCTTGTGGAAATTTCTATTTTGTCGGGGAAATTAACTATAGAAAAGATCTGACTTCTTTTCGAGGAAACGTGTCTGAAGAACTGCTTCCAATTTCTTAAACGGCAAGGAACCAGAGAATGGAAAACACGAAATCGGAATACTATTTTTAAAGTCCGTGTTAAGCAAATGCTATGTCATTATGATCGTTCTGGCTTATCTATTTAAGAAGTAATCTCTATTCGCAGTAAAAATAAGATAGATATTTGGACTTTTTCGATTATTTTAATGTGCTCTCTTTCATACGACATAGTTTCTCGGTGTTTGAGTACAGTTAAAGTTGGAAAAAAGTACAAATATCTTTTCTCATTTTACTGTGAAGATTTCTGTAAATATTTCTACTATATAACTGTGATTTCAACCAGGTATCACTTCAGAAGAGAAATTGTAATCTCTATTCTTAACGTGATTATTCTGAGCCCTAAGTTTTTATTTAGGGCTCAGAATAATCACGAAATTTAAACATGAAATGAATTGAAATTTGTAATCCTAAGCACAGATTTATAACTTAGGACATGTCTTTTTTTCAGAATTGTTACGTCTCTTTCATTATTAGATCCAATTGGTGCAATTAATGTAGCTGAGGCGCCACCACGAATTATCTTACTTGGAAAACGCGTAAATGGCACTGTAACTATAAAAGTAGCATAAATCTTTATCCTATTCATGCCTTTATCCTATTTATATGCAGCAAATTTGAATCTAAGAGCTATATATTCATACTCTCGTAGAGAGATTTCTTAGGTTACCAATCTGCCTCAAACCATTGCTTAATTTCCGATTCCTGCTATAATCCCTCTGTTTAATCCTTCCACTATTAGCACTTTTTTCCGCCGTTTTATCCGCTACCCGTTTTCACTCTCCTCTATCTATCCTCTGAGTCGACGAGAGCTCCACGACCGCATTCATCGGAACTATCTCCCTCCAAGTTGCCAAGGTCCGCTGAACAAAAGTCATCGAGAAAGGTTCAAATGAAAAAGGAGTAGCACTGTTTCGCGCGTGATAGTAAAACCGGATTAAAGACCCTTTTCCACGCTAGACTGATTCCTTATAGATCTGGAGGTCATGGATCTTACGCCTGTCCATTAGAAGTTGCGTAGAACAATTGAAATTCCGATTAAAACACGTTCGTTTCTCTCTCTCTTCCGCGTCGATTTGTACTCCTCTATTATCACTCCAAGGGTTCACATTTAATGCGACATGAGGTTGGCGCTAATTATTTCCATCGCCGAGGAATTCGATCCACTGACAAAATACTTCGATCGGAATTTGAGCCACTCTTAATTGTGCACCTGCTTCTTAAAGTTCGTCGGAAGAGATATAACGGTCAGAACGAGAAGATTTCTTCCTGCGGATAACAATGGATCATATTAATTGCGATCGCGTTGTGGATAAGAGAGGAGTTACTGGTAGTCATAAACAAGTCTCACATTACGAGGTCTCTTGCACTAGGAAAATAGATCGGGAGCGATACGGACTAAGGAATGTGAAGAATAGGCGCGGACTAAGGGATTGATTCAACAGATTGGGACTAGGCATAAGCACTAGATTTGAGAAATTAGATTTTAATGCTTTGATAAGAGATTGAAAATAAGACAAAGAATGATGAATAGCGTAATAAAAATTAAGAAAATTGTACAAGGCTTGTTAATTTAGCAATTAAAGTCAAGTTTATTTGGGTTTCTGTAACGTATGCTAATGTATGCGGAATAAATACAGCAGAAATTATTCTGGGTTCCAGGCGAATAAGTTGATATATTCCTGTGTTGAATTATTTGCCTGAAAGTCCATGGAGAGATTAATTCCAACGGGTCTGAGAAGCATCATGCTCTAAAAATCGAGATTGTATCACGCTGTTGATTTATATTGAAAGCTATATCGTTATAATTAATTACTGAAATAATACAATGGGATAAGCATTTAAAAAGAAAACGAAGGAAACTAGTGACTGGTATAAAAAGTTTGAGAAATGTCAGGTTGTAAGTTAACTGATCGATAATTAGCTCTATCTATGCATCTCTGCATTTAAGGAAGAGTGCCGATGTTTGTAACCACTGCATACTCGTACATTCCGAAAGCGTAAATTTCCCTTTAACTACGTAGAAAAATCTTATACGATTATTTTATACCTCCTCGCTAAGCATCAAGTATAAAGACTCTATCCTCTGAGAATATGGCACACGTTCTATCCTGTGATGGAAACAGAGGGAGGGCAATTGTCCACACATCATGACTTATGACAAGGAGCATTAACCAGAAAAAGGTAACGAAGTTTTTTAAGCTTTTTTGCCTTAAATATTATATATGTAATGCATTTAATGGCAAACTCGTATTTTAAACGCTTTTTGGTTGAGAATTGAAGCAAAATATTGTTGTCTTAGGATGAGTATCTTACCGCTCTTAATTCCCTCTTGCCATGTTTCTGGATCTTAGCTTTGTTCCGCATGTTTCAAATAATATTTCAAGTAGTAATCATGCTGCTTTTGAAGCGTAGGTTTTCGCTCTGTATATGTTCTATGATAATAAAATGTATATAATGGTGGGTAATATTGCAATACCTGAAGGTACAATAAATAGAAAAAATGAATTATAATTAGTGGATATATTTCCCTTTGCGAGTATTACAGGGTTCTTTGAGTCAATTTTTCACTTTCTCTAACTAAATATTATCGGGATTTGGAAACGGGAAACCAAATGAAATTCCCGAGAACATGTGCAAAGGAATTCCTGCCTGGATATCTTAATTATAATTCTTACTTTTTGTGGCTTAGACGCCAGTTCTCCCTTATCCGGGCCAGTGATATCTCTGCTGGGCTATTTGATCCACCCGATAGCTAATGCAGGCGGGCTCCAGTGATATGTAGGATAATCATCATAGAGAAAAATGTACAGGACAATTATAAATTCAGAAGACTAATTGCAATTTTGGAAGAGAAAAAAATGAAGAGCATAAACTAAATTTTGTTCAACCGTGCTATTCAGCTGGGCTACACGACAGTAACAAAAAGTGTGTACAATACTCTTCATCCTCTACAAAGTAAATGGGTCTGACGTTCCATTTTTCCAAAAATTTATAAATTTTGATTTAATTGGATCTCTTCGATGATTTCAACAACTGTTAAAATTTTATCAATCACTGTAGAAATCAGGCATAACGAACATAAGATATTCCTGGCAACGAACATGTCTTCAAGAATATTTTATTTAGGAACATCGAGTAAGCCTGCCATATACATTTTCACAGTTTCTAGGTGTATCAGAAAAATCAGTAACACTGCGATTTGGTCTAGTGTTTCTGAAAAATTTTCCCCCAATGCATTTCTTAGCTCCGACCTGAACGTCGTAGGTCATTAAAACATGCTTTACAGACTTATTTTTCAAAAATATATACAAGCAATTTAGAATTAAATATTTTAAAGTAATAGCGATTTATGAATGAAAACAGATTTCGCTTTATTTCCTATCTCATAGTGACTGCGTAAATAAATTAAGATTAAAAGCTTTAAAAACCCGACAGTCAAGCGAGGAGTAAAATTCATTCAGCAATACATGCACCTCAACATATCAGTTGAATAGCTCGAATGTTTGGAGCTATTAAAAATTTCGCCAGTAGTTTTCGCGAAAGCGTTGGATTATTAAATGGAATAATTTTCGCAAAAGCGTTGGAATATTAAATAGGAAAAGAAAATGTGCTGTTGAAGAAAGGCCATATCAAGGTATATTTTCTGTAGTTTAAGGCCCAGTTAAGTGAAGGCCCCACATGAACCTTCAGAATTCACCTTAAGTGTTCAGAATTTCGAGTTACAGATATATTTACTATGCTAATAGAGATAACGAATTCTCTTATATCTCATACACATGATTGGTCTTTTCTGCAGATATCTCTCCCCCTATCTCATTAGTTATGAGCGGAGAAAAATGACTTTATGGTATGTAGGAAACCACTGGTCTGCTCCCATTCATCAAAACAATCCGCAACCACTGTTCCTCGCATCAACGCTGGCTTCCCCATTGGCAGAGGCTGCATATGCCACAGACCTCCGCAAGTCCATAACTCCGGGAGGGCAAACCACCGACACCACGTCTGATGATGACCCAAGGCCGCAAACTTACATTTCTCTCCCCCTTCTCTCTCAACACCCACAATCCCTTCTCACCCTCCGTCGCATTCCCGTGCACACACACACACACATAAAAGGCCAACGCCAAACCGCTTTCCCTCAAACTATTACCCATTACTCGTTTCGGTCTTCCACCGCCCTTTTGGGCTTTGACCGCATTGTTAGTTAACTTCATGCATCGGATGAATTCTGTGAAACATTTCGCGTCAAGATGAAGTTACAGCGAATGCGATTTAATAGACTTCTTTTGAAATCTGCTAAATTATTTGGAACTAAATACATACTTATGCCTAGGGGAAGGATTCTTATAAATATATACAGCCACTTCCTCACTGCTGTGCATCTATTGTTCTAATTCAATGATTTTATTGTTTTATTATTTAGGGTATCTCGCACGCCATCTTTCTCCTTGGTGGGCAGTAACAAGAGGAACTCATTTTATTCTTAATCAAGAACATAAATCATTAGCTGTTTGACTAATTGTTTCGATGTAAAATTTGAAATTCTTGAAATTAATTTCCTGAGCGTAAGAAAACAATCTTGGGTTAGTTTAATTGAAAGACTGACATCAAAATAAGACAAGATTGGATTGAATGTATATGATAAATTTATGAGTAGGTTTTAATTGGTTGTAAGATAAAATTATGAAGCCTTTAATTACTCGATTTCAGAGTGTATTTTTAAATTGGTCTTAGTCTCGGTCAGTGGAATGTGGTTTTAATATTTCCATGGAATGGCTATGTGATTCTAAGTCAGAAACATTTCCAGCGAGGAAGATCAAAAAGAATGAAAAAGCAATTATTATTTTTTGTAGAATAATTAACCATCCTCGCTTCTAATTATGGAGCGATGATGTAAATATATTCTAGCTGATAAAAAGATAGGAATAAATTCGCTCAAGAGAACATTGAATGTTTTAGCATTATTAATATGTAAAAGTAGCTACATTGAGCATGACATTTAAATGAACTCTCGACGAGAAAAAATAAAGAAAATGATCTCCAACTAGGAGAAAGAACAGCGAGTGAGAATAACTGAAGATAGAGTGATATTACGTGAGAAAGCCCGGTAATGAGGTCTTCTCACAGCGAAACATAAATTGCAACTTCAATCAAACCTCGCTTATCAGATTTGTAAATTATGCATCTTACTGTACCTTCGTCAGATTTGTTTTATTTCAGCGATTAAATAGTGAGAAATAAAATGCAATTCCGAGATAAATCCGCGAGAAGCATTGTGAAAATGAAGAAAAGAAAAAAAGAGAGACAGAATAAGATCTAGCTTTGAGATAAACAGGTGTAAGCGAAACGTCGAGAGCGGAAAAATAGACAAGTTATGAAAGTAATCACGTATCTTAAGACGGTTATTTGGTGCAGAAACAAGAGAGAACAGCGCAGTGCCAATTAAAGAATATCCAGAAGTAATGAGTGGGCTGCCATCGTCTTAAACACGCCAATCTTCCGCCCACGCAAGCGCGAAGTTAGCACAAAGTAGCATGAGCGGGCAATACACGGCACCGACCTCAAAATCATGGGAAAAGGGGATGGATGTGGAAAGGCAGTCGTGGGATGAAAAACCCTCCATTTCTCACTAACTGTCATGTTACCGAAATCAAAAGTAACATCTTTCTTTCGATGGCCACCATGAATTAAATTACAACCTTTGAAAGAAGGGGTTGAACGTGTCGTCCTTAAGCTTAACTGGGGTCAAATATTCCTAGTAGAAGAAATTCTTGCCTATATCCACGGATTAACTTGAGCGTTACCTAATGCGTTCATTCCAATTAGTTATAATATTGTGATAACGGATTTAAATTGGATACATTTTCATCGGAATTGATTTTCGTGGTAGTAAAGAAGTTTTCATTAGTTATAGTTCATATATAATAAAGCCTATAAATCTTTTTTTTTAGTTCATCGTTACTCATAAGAGATATAGCAGAATTCAACCAGCCTGGTCATAATCCCGTAACCTTCATTACGAAAACGGGTCAATCAACGAACAATCTGAAAAAAGTTAATCTTACACATCTAAATATGTTTGCGTGGGTAAAAAGATTTTAAGGAGGGAATGAAATGAAAAATTTTGGGAGAGTAAAGGTGTAAAACATCGATCCAGTGGGCAAATATGTAGATAAACACTTCGAGTTGACCCTGACCCAAGTAAGTTAATTTGCTCAATAATTGCGGATGATTACGATCCGGTTCTTTCCGCGAGTAACTTCATTCCTTTACGAGTTGCCAGTCAGTTGAAATTTCATCTCTATTTGCTTAATTTTATCGGAGATGTGCGTGTTAAGATTTGAAGATTGCAATTTCATGAATTAGGGCGATGTAACCCAAGGATGATACTTCATTTATCATACTGCCCATTACCATTTTCAGATTAATCTACCTTTATGAGGACAAAGAATTAACTCCTTAAAAGTGACCTTGCACACCAACCGCATTCCAGATCTTGGGAAACTTCTTGCACATTTTCAAGAAAGTAGGTAAAACGTTCCGCCCACTTGTCAATTCGCACACAAGAAAAATATAACAATAATATGGAAAATTTAGTCATCTCGCGCTACATAAAGCCCTCGTGAAATACTAGGGAGAGAGTATATAAAGATGAAGTGGCGAAAGAATAAAATGAAGAGGGAAGCGGATGTTATAAGGGGCGGTGGGAGAGGAGGGTAGTGTACGTAGTTAGAGTAAGGGAGGAATGGATTCAGGGTGAGTGCAACGGAGAGATAATAAATCTCACTCGTTTCAAACGCACTCTTATGGGAGAGAATGGTGGGTGGGGCAGAGTGGGTCACTACTCCGCTCTTCCGCGATTGTTACTATGCCTCCCGTCTTTAACAATGATACGCTGTCTTATTATTGTTATTGAGTATTGTGCGTTTGCGATTTCCTTCGCCTTCGAATATAACGTCTGAGGAGATGACGTGTAATGTAGGGGTGGAACACGTTGTCGGATGTTGGGAGAAAACACATTAAAAATTAGAATTCGTTTTCATAACGGATTGAGGAGAAAGAAGGAAACAAAAGGAAAGGAGCGGAACAATGTATTTTTACCAGTACCGTGAAATCTTTTCTTTGCAGAAATACGGCGAAGACGCTTTCAAATTTAGATTATCACATAAATGGATTTTTGGAGCCCTTTGTTTCTGTAAATAGCGGAAGTCGTAAAAAAGAAGAAATTCTGAGAATACGAAATTTTCTTCGGGTATTTTAAGGGCTGTTTTACAATCAAGCGATAATTTGCATAAAATGAAATGTATGCGACTTTGCTTAGCCTCGTTTAATTTCTGCTCCATTTCCACAGAATAATTTGAATTATAAAAACACGTTTCAGATTAATTAAATATTTCAAAGCTGACAATACTGAAAAAATGCCAGCAAATTCTCAGTGTAATTTCTTGTCACCAGCGTATGCTAACTACCATTAGAGAAATGCAAAGCATTTGATTATAAATAATATTCTCTGCAAATTAAATTTAAACGAAGAATTTATAACCTGTTCTTTTATTCGATTGTTGTCATTTCCATAAATAACTGCCTACCATTCACATCAAATGACTGATGGTAGAAAATTATACTCAAAACTTAAACTGAATTAATCGAGTTTCAAGCCCAGCTGATATACTATTAGGCTATTTATCCTATTAAAATATACTTTAAAGCATGTATATTTATAGCTTTCGTTCGAACTACAATACAGAAGGGCTCAAGATAGAAATTCCAATAAATATACTTAGAAAATGAATATAGGCTAAACCACTACTGAAAACTATCGTATGAGTTGTACCTGCAAGAGCTTCGGATAGACTTATCCAATGAATGAGACGATATTGTTAATGTGACTCTGCTGCGATGAATGCTGAGATTGTACATGCAACTGGAGGTATATTGATGACTACCATATTTACTTTAATTACTTTTATACCTTAAAATAGAATTTGAGAAAAATTGAATTGCATTCGTATGCACATTCAATTATCGGCGTAATACTGGCATAAAATGATGTATTTAATTAATGTGTTTATTTAAGTAAAAAGAATTGCTTTCTATTCCAAAGAAATAATACTTTGAAAAGAACCCCTTGTCATGTCATTTGCTTAAACGTTTTTCGCCATGCCTTAGGGTCTATTTCACCAATAAGGAGCTTCATATCACGGTTTACAAATGAATTGGCTCTATCCGTAATTATTCTAATATTAGAGTGGCGAATAAATTGAAACCTCTTTAGAATGAGACTGGGTACCATATGGGATCTATTCGTTGTCGACCTGTGTGACAAACAGCCATGGTTGACGCGAGAAAGTCAAATTATAACATCGATCCTAGGATGCTCTACTTTCATGCAACCCGAAATTCTTCAGAAACGGGAATATTTAGAAGAAATGTAGTGCTAGCAGAATGAGATGAGGTTCTCAGGAGAGATCGGAAAGGAAAAATATGAGGAGGCAGAGGAAAAAGAAGGGCGTGGAGAAGAGGTGGAGGAGACACAGAGAATCCTGGGAAAAGCGCAAAGCGTCAGGCGCATCCGTTTACCCAGGCTGTTTACCTTCGTGTGATTTATCGGCGGGAACGGATTACGGGCTGCAAACCACCCCTTCCTTCCTTCCTCCTCACACCCTCAGCCGTGCATTCGTCGCCTCAGCCAACCCCCACGAAAAAGAGGGTTGGAAAAGAAACGGAGGGGGAGGGGTGCCCCTTTGGACGGGATAGAGATTTGGCGGGAGAGGTGTGTGTACTTAGGCAGAAGGCAGAATGAGGGATGAGGTTTTGAGAGGGTGGAGGAGACGAAATAAAAATTACTGGGTTTCGGGAGGGAGGGTGAGAAGATGACGGGGAGGGAGGCTGTTTGGGATGAAGAATCTGTATGGATGGGTTGTAAAAAAGTTTGAAGACGGCTAAATGTGGCATAGCGGGATAAATTAAGCTCCTCTTCGGCTGCGGTGGACTCTTTCTTGAGGGAGCCCTCGATGTTTATAGCTAACCTATTCGTTCCTTGCCAAAAATATTTTACACGAGCGCGTATTTCGTGTTTCTTTCTTGGACGCAGAATTATTGAACTCTCTTTGCGTGGATATTAAGGGATTTATTAGTCCTAGGCCCTCTGGGTCCTTATTTTATCTTGCGGTCTCTTTTATGTCGGCGGCGAGAAATAAATGGCGTGTGGAAGAAATTATGCGGGATGAAATTTTGTTGCCGCTACAGATACCGGAATGGATTTTAAACATTTTCAAAATGTGATAGTCTTGACATATTTAGTCATGTAAGGGAAAATAATGGTCCTAAATTACGCCAAAAGGGTTTTCGAGAGAGCTTCGAAACTTTCCCGGCATTACTGTATCCCAATTACATTTCTTCCGTCGAAAATAATGGGTGTAAAAGATAAAGAGCGTATTCACCGTTTAATTTATTTGCAAACTTAAGAAATATTGGGTTATTCTTCTGAATTATCTGTTTTACCTGTGGTAATATTACCTAGGAGCCGCGAACATAAATATCAATAATTCTAAACTTCGTCGTATATTTATTAGTGAAAAATGCTTATCCTAATTCATTAAAAATCTGTAGCACGTTCAAAATATATTTCATTGTAAAATATAATTTGATAAAAGTGTTTTATTTATGAGAATAACTTAATGTCCGTGTTTGTAGCTTTCGAAATGCTACTCACGAAATATAAATGATTATCAACATTTTGTATTTCACTCTTACGAATAATGAATAACTTCATATGAATCTTTTAATATATAGTAATATTTAACAAGGAATTAAACATTGTCACAAATAAAATATAATAAACAGCAGATTTTCTTTAATTTTGTAAGTGAAGTGAATTTTCGAATTTCTCCCTTGAAAGTTTTTGTTTTCCTCTCAAATCCATAATCACTAATTTATTTCTACTCATTATGCGTAAAGCAGTTTCTAAAATGGTCTGTCGTGATTGAAACAATGTCATGTTGAGGTAGAATTTCTCCCTCAATCTACCATCTTTTAAATATCAAAGACGTTATTCGTTTTGGCTTTTTAAGAAATCTCACATTCATTAGAAGCGAATGATTAAAATAATGCACTTTATCAGCACTTTCCCTGCGGAAGTTGAACCTCCGAATCCACGTATAATTGGACAAATGGACTTTTATTGCCGCTACCTTCGAAAAGCGTTTCCTTGATCACGGAGATAGGGCGGCCGCTTGGCTCGTTGGAATTACAGTTGCAGGGCAACGAAGTTTTGGGCCCTCTTTATCTCCCGGACTCCCTTCAAAATCCTCGAATCACCACACAGCTACCAGCGTGACCACGTAACACTCCCTAATGTCAACACATATACTTTACCCATCTTTCCTCCCAAGCAAAGAATCTCCTTCCTTTTCGAATTTCATCCCTAGCGTTCTATAATCTCTCCTACACCCGCCACCTCCTTCCCTTTAAATCCATTCACTAGGCCCATCCTTTGGTCATCAGTCATCCTTTCAGTCACGGTCCACTCCGTCCCTCCCCCAACTAAGAACCTCGCCTTGGGTGCCTCAGACCGTGATCCCCTTTGCGTGGTCCACCTCAAAATCCCCTTCGAGACCCTAGCGGAGCACTTCCGCACAAGACCTAAAACCCGAAAACATCTGGCTGGAGCAAAAGCGATGTGTACACTGCCGTGTTATACGAGACGTTGGACATAAGGGACGTATGGAAATTCCTTTAGATGCCTCTCGCTAGCTAAACATTTCGTGTGTACCGCGCGACGAAATTTGTACGCTACTTTCTCGTTCCTTTTTATATTCTGGTCGACGATATCGGAAGACGAGATATATGAGATGGAAGAAAGTATTAAGTATACAGTTTGCCTAGTCCATATATGTCTCGCGGAATACACCGGTCGCTGTTTAGAGCGGAAGACTAAGTACACGTGGGAATGGTTTTGAAAATTTATCGATGATTTACGACCGGATGAACGTCACATCGAGATTATGAAGGAGAGTGGGGACGGAAAAAGGAACTGTTGAACTCGGAGGACTAAACACATTTGGGGTCCTTTTGAATGGGAATGTCCGGTTATGAGATTAAACCCCAAAGTGCAACATTTGCATTGTCGGAGGGCACGGAACGGCTACCGGAACAATAGCTACGGCGGAAGTGTAATCCCTTTAACGAATACCGGCGTGTAATTACTTGTAATACATTCACTTCCACGGCTTTAAAAACGCATGCATTACTTTCGTGTGGCGAATGTCACGCAAGTTCGTTTCTATGGCAGACTATTTGAATCTGTCGGATTAGCGACCCTGAGATAGCATTTGAAAAGGTCCAGGTGCAAGCTTTCAAAAATTATGATTACACGTCACCAGGTGTAAGAAGGTTTACCAATCTTCGCCCATGTAGGACATCGAGCTTCCTTATTTGGTATGGCTAATGCGTAGTTTATGTTCGTCTAAAATGAAGTTTTAATGACTCCGGTAACGAAAGAACTTCGACTTATTATTCTACCAATGAGGTCGTCTTCAATCACACATTTTCTAAATGAATTATCTCCTTTAAAAAATATTTTGAATACATGTTTCGTACACACATTGAAAATTGAATTTAATATAAAACTCTAATGATTGTTAATTCAGTCGTATTAAGGCGTTGCAAAGATCATAATCACATAACCTTTTCTTGTGACAGAGTGATTATCATTGTCGTATTCAAACGTGAAACGACTTTTAGGATTGAAATGAAATCAGCAATTATTTCAGTCGTATAAATAGTTTTTATTGATTCATTTTCGATTATTCGAAACGAGAACGTTTTTAGATTCCCTTTCTTGTATACCCTATTAGATGAATTAATAATGTTATAAATTAATTAGTAAGTTTGAAAAGGTAAAGTATTAACGATGATGGGGATGATTCAAGCAGTTTGTCTTTCAAAATTCAAAATTCTTTAGGATGAGATCAAACTTAATTCAAAGTCATTGAAAAAAATGAAAGAATTTCTTTAGCATCTTGTAAGATTAGAGAGAGTGCAAAAACTTCGAGTGCAAATAATATCTCATTATTTCTGTGCGTGTTTCTACCTGAAATGATTATTATAACTGATTTTCGAACTTTCATGGCTAAAATTTTAAATAGATGTTACGTTAAAACTTTTGAATTTCTTTAGGAAATTTTAATTGAAGAAGAAAGACAAAGGCCTTTTTGATTAAATGGAAAATTGCTGGCATCCGAAACCATAATAATTAGAAACTCTAGCATTTTAATTAGTTAATTTAACATTCGATTTAATGTTCGTTCATGGTCTGATATTTTTGTTATATTAAGTAGCTAAATTTAAGAACATTATGAGGAATGCATACCGTGGCGGTAAATCAAGTTAGAGCAAACGTTAACGCCAGTAAATTACTGTAAATAGTGCGCAAGCTGTTTTTGAGGGACTAAAGCAGAAATAAAAAATTATCATTTTTTGGAGCAATATTTGTATTCTGGCAATGTCGAAAACTCTAGTCTCAATTTTACGTCACCCCTGTAAAAGAAAACAACATTTTCGAAACACATTCATAATTCAGTGTTTCCATTATTCCAGAGACATTTTCCGCCTCACAAAATGGTTTTTTGGCGATGCGCATTGTTTTCTTCTCCTAAGGACAAAATGGTCGTTCCAAATACCACCCCATAAAGTTAAGAACCCCTGGCTGTATAAAAAATACAACGACTCGAGCTCCCCCGAATCTCCTCGCATCTTCTTCCCATTACCTTCTTCCCTCTTTCCTCATAGAAATAGTAGAGCATTTGTCCCCTCGCTCCGGAACCGAACGTTCTCACATTTTTTCCAATCCTTTTCTGTCGTCATTTCCATCCTTTATTTCATTTCGAGGACGCTTTCCAAGACTCACCTCGTCGCCTTGCAGTTATTCTCCTCCACTGGGACACGGATTTCTCTATGTCCCTACAAGACACTCTAGCTTGGTCCATTTTCCAGAGAGAAGATGTCTTTCTCACACAAATATCACACTCACCGGCAGGTCTTTTATCATTTCTCTCTCCGCTCTCGAGATCATGCAGCTAGCTCAGTATAGATGAATCATTTCGTAAGGTGTGAAAGGCTGAATTACCAAAAAAGGGGGACGGAATTGGAGAAAAAATGATTGCAGTGAAAACTTTCTTGAAAGGTTAACTTTCCTGCCACCAATGAACTAAATGAAAGCATGGAATACCTGAAATACTCCGAGTGAAGATATCAATAACTTACGCTGCCGTGGTCTCAGCTGAACACAATGATGCAATGAGATGTATGAAAGTGATAATAGAAAAATATTTTCAGAGAAGTGAAGCTACGGTTATAATGGAAAATTCCTTTTGTGACATTCTCCAAGAGGAAAGGAATAGATTCTATAGCAAGAAAATGGTGCCATGTATTTTTAACGACAAAAATGTTATATTTAAAAATTATTTCGATCAGTAAAATGCTCGTTAAAGTTTAAAAGCAATCAACTGGCTACTTGTAGAATTTATACTTTGTTTCATAATCTCGTTAAATGGTGCCACATAAAAAACCGGTTTAATAATTAAATCTCTCTCTAAAGAGCAATGGGACTCATTGAAGGAAAAGATAATAAATCTTAGCTAATGTAACTCAAAATAAGTTCCTGTAAACGATCACACATTCCAAAACATCATCTAACAATCTTGCTTCGAGATGGATTACAGAAAACCATTACATTTAAGTATTTAGCAGAATTAATGTATTATAACAGCGATTTCCGATAACATAATAAGATAAATATATTTCACGAAGGAAATTACAATAAATGCATTGAACTTCGTCTAAATTTATAGTATATATAGTAATATATAGAATAATCATATATTTTCTCTAGATAAGTCCTTTGCTATGCTATTGATGCAATATGCAATAACCCATGTCTATACTCACATCTCTTCAATCGCCCTTAACGTCGCACACCCTTGGACTCAGTTTCTCCCAAATTACCCACACATCACTCAAATCTAAAGTACTTTGGCCCTCATCTTCACCTACTTATACGGCCGGTAAGGAAAGAGCATGTAAGCCATCGAATAAAACATACATCCGTAAAGGTGCGAGGAACCCTCAGCAAAACATTATGACTCCTTACCCATGACACAGCCATCATTTATGAACTTACAAAAGATATCTTCATTCTACACATTCGGACTTCAATACCAAAAAATGGAAATATCTCGAGAACCCTCACACATCGTCTCTCCTTTCCTTTATTCCTCCGAGAATCCTCGAAGAGAACATCACACCAGCGCTCTTACATTTACGCGTCTCCCAAAAGGAATCTATTCCGCGCTCCTCCGCCATTTCTCCGACTCAAACTTTATATACCTACCTGAATAATTCATGTTGTTCGGTTGTCATGGCCAGGTTTTGCTCGATTTGTTACGACGGGTCGCGAAGGAGGAGCCCGCTAAAATCACGGACATGTGTTCTCGCGAATGATGGACGAGGGAAAGGGCGGCGACGAGTGCTATAGGAACAACCGAATCCTGGATAAACAGGCTTTTTTAAAGAGGGTCGTTGATGGAAATGAAGCAGTATGAAAAAACCGCCAAGAGGGAAGGTTTTTGGGGATGTTTCGTCGAAAAGTTGTGTGAGGACAGCCGACCGAGTGCAGGCAAACATGACGCGAGGACAACGAAATCGACGTTACGAATAAATGACGAGCGATAAAACAAAATGAGCGGGTTCTTCAAAAAAATTTCCGCGAGTGTGGAGGATGGAGATTTATTTCTTGATCGTAAAAAGAAATCGTTGTTCTGCGATGGCATCTGATTCTCCGTGTTTGAGGACGCGTCGAATTATGGTTTAATATCGCGGGGTTGTTGATGATAATGCACCGATCGAGTATGGGGTTTAACACTCGGAACATGAGGTCTAAAAAAGAAAGCCGCGACTGTCGAGTGAACCTACTTGTACCAGAGGTTTTACAACGACACTAACTCACGATTACCACTTCATTAGGTGAGAGACTGATGCGACTTGGATCTTTGCGGTAATTATGACAGAAGTTGGATGAGGTTGTATAATCAGCTTCGTTGGCACAAATTAAATCTTTTGGAAACTATATCGACAATTTAATTACATTTGCAATTAATTTGACCAAATGTGTCATCCTCAGAAGAATAATTAAACTAAAATAAATAAACGAAAGACTCATCAAATTTTGTTCAATTATCGACGTACGAGAACAATTTCTCCTAGACAAATTCACATCTTTAGGATATTTTTCAATCTGTTTAGACTTTCCTAAAACCTTCAAACCTATCAAAAATATATTAGAGCCTTATTAAGCCTTTAGACAATGCGAAAATTTAAATTTTCTGGATTTAAACTTCAAAATTATTCTTCCTAGACTACTCACACTATAGTCATCCAGCGAAGATAGCTTTATTATATAATAAAATATTATTAATTTGCTATTAACTAAAAATAAAAATTATATATTCCTTGGTAAAGTTTTCCAAATCTTTAAACCCTTTTTCTTCAATCGTATTCGAGGAAATATTGTGACCAAGCTTTTTTCATCCTATTTTAGCCTCTTGGCGATCAATATCTCATCTAGATCTCATCCACTATTTTAACCATTCGATTCACTTCAGTTTCCTTTATTTCCTTGGTCAGCAATCCCCTCATTTTCGCGCTCCACCCTTGGGGATATATCCCTCCGAAAACCTCTCTGCAACATCAACCTTATCCTTTTCTCTCTTCCTTTCCATCGCGTTGCTCAGTTGTTTTTGTGGCACTTTTCCATCCGTCTCTCGAATCTCACTTATCAGTCGACCAATGCTCGCCTCGTGTTTCCCACTGTTCTCCCACCCCCAACCTCAACCCCATAATTTTTACCCGCCAGTCCATCCCCTTGCATAATACTGTCATCGACTCCGAACGCCAGACAACTCACCATGGCGGATGCGGATGATGGCTGCGACTATGTGAGGATTTTCCACCCGCCCCACCTCCTTCCATTCGTCCGATTTCCCGTTTTCTACGTCCCCATCCCCTCATTTCTTCTGCCCATCCCAACGACCACCCTATCTTTCTTCGACACCATCAAATACATCCCTCCCGGTGTATAAACCCCTGCTTCATACACTCCCTCTCTCCCATCCCCACGCGCGCGTTTGGAAACAAAGAAAACCAGCATCTGTTAGCAGATGGGATATATTACTCTTGGAAGGCTCAAAATCATTCGCATTATATGTTCTCCACGTACGAAATTAATCAGGCGACCCCTTATGCTTATCCGAACCGTAAATTTATATCTCCGAAACGCTGCTTTGAAAAGAGGATGGATGTAACGTTTCAAATTAGAACTTCTTTTCGTTCGGATTATCTGCTGGTGTCGTTGGCCTAATGGATTGAGTGCCTGCGTATGAAATCGCAATTTCGATTACGCTTAAGTAATGGATGTTCGTGATGTGTTTTTCTTCGCTGTTTACTAGTCCATCTCCCTCGGCGATCATAAATGACGATCCCATCGGTGATAAACATTATGTTTGGTCATCGGAAAACCATTGATAACATTTTGTGGCATGCTAATGTATATTACAATCGTTTTATGAAGAATGAGACCTCTTTCCTCTCTGTCGCAAGAAAGTGTTTCGTTGCCTTGTAAAGCTTAAATCCAATAGCATTAAATGACGATGAAAATGGATTACCACTAACATTATTAACCGGAAGTGGTATGAAGGTCTGTTTAAAAATAATGTGATTAAAAATTTATGGACGGGAAATAACGAAACGGCAATGCAGTCTTGATACTTTCTTGCTAGAATAATGTTTTAAGAAGAATAAATATTATTCGTTATTCTTTTCGCAGTATAAAATACATGAGGTTTATTCAAGAAATTCATTCGATCGCAATGATAATCCCGAACACCTTGATTGAATGACGAAAGACATATTCCAGCCGACTGTGCGAGCAGTTCCACTTATAAAAACAGATGGAGTGCATGAAGAAACAATCGTAATTAGGAATCCGTGAGCAATTCGCTTGTGTGGCTGGAACCCTAATAGACCGCTTCACTACAGCCATTGTGCGTGTCAGAACTGCTAACGACCGAGAGTCATGTTTTCGTTCCTCGCTGATGACACAAATTGTGTTCCGAGAATCCATTTCTCCATTTTGTTCTTTGTCACTCACCTCCTTTCTGCAAGCAAATGGTGACAATGTGAGAGTGGAAAAGGGTCAAACTTCGGCAACACGTGTACCATACATTCAGAACTTTCACCGAATTCCCCTGAGTATAACGTACGTGCACTAAGAATCCCCAGTCCCTAAACGCACTGCAAAGAAGACGTGCAAAATTCTTGAGAGCGTTTTCGTATGTATTGTTTGCGAATGACAATGATGAGCAAGAACGAGCCCCCTTCTCTCCGTGACTTCCTTAAGGATCGTGCATTAAAGGAAAAAATGTACCATAACTACGATTTTCCCCTCTCTACCTTCTTAAAACATTTTGAAGTTGTTCTTGAATGAAATAGAGATCTTTCATAACATTTTATACCTTCGTGTTTTTTTCTTATACATTCAATATTTACTTAAATTAAGACCCAATCAGAAAAAATAGATATTAACTTCTTCATAAATCACGCTCTTCTTTATAAAAATATTTTTTGACGTGAAATTTTCCAGATGAAAGAGTCCCACAACTGTTGTCACCAATTCTATCCGTGTAATAATTTTACTCTTATCAACTCATATGCCAGGTGCCATAAAAGCAATATCACATACATTCCCTGCAATATAACTCAGTTAACACTTGGGGCTCCACGATATGGCTCAATATATATTTCATCTGCTATTATTGGGGATTTTATCCACATAATTAAGAATCATATATCAGCGATGAAATCATACAGATGCTGCAAAATAAGTAGATGAAGAAAATAACATTAATAACCAAAGGGAATAATGAAATATAATCATAAGTGATTTATGAAATCATAATAAATATTGAAGTTCTTTCCTTAGCTCTTGAGATCCGTTGCGCTAAAAACCTGAAATAATATTTTTTCATACCAACTTATATGTAATATATATAAATTAAAATATCAAAATTATTCTTTCAAGGCATGTGAAAAATTAACATGAATTTGATTAAATTGAATTGAAGTTGACACTTTCAAATACACGAAGAAAGAAAATCAACGTCATTTTTCTCGAATATCAGAGAAACTTAAGTTTGGATATGAATCTGTAGTGTCCAATCTGATGCAATTGGAAAATATAAGGATTTGAATACGGAGAAATGTGCAAAATTGTCTAGTAATACATATGGCGAGTAAAATTTGCGAAGTCTATCTGGGATAATAGGTCCATCACAAAGATACACCGATGCGTTTCTAAGTTCGGTTCGAGATTAAATATTATGTTATGTTTGAGAGCGAGGAGACCTATGTGTATCTGCCATAGTTCCAATTCGTTCCGAAAGGATACACCTAAATTAAGAAAAACCCATGAGTCGTTCGTAAAATAAATCCAATTCTAGGGAGGTCGGTTGGTGAATGCGCACACTCGAGCACACACGGATACGCACACACGAACTCGAAACAGGGTCATTCGATTGAATAAAACCAATATGCGACGCAATGTAAACTGACGTAGACATCACGAGGCGAAATCATATCCAGGATATCCCCTCGCAAAATTCAATCGAGTTTTCTTTTTATTCCCTCGCTATCAATACATAGGCTCACATGCACTCCACCTCTGGTACAACCGCGCGAGGAGAGGCAAACACTCCGATGTGTAGTGATGTGTCTGGCACACGTGAGACGACAAAAAGGGAAATGGAATATGAGAAAACCGTACTACAGAAAACTTATCTGCGAATCATGCCTACGAGGTTCATAAAGGATGAGTTCTTTTACGTTTTTGTTACGTTTTTATTCTCTTTAGGTACTTTGATTATTTTGTCGCTGGTATGTATTAACTTCTTCTAATAGCCCACCTAGAAGAAGCATTATTTATTTCAGGGTCTCGGGTTTGAGTCCCATGGTAGGCGTAGCTTTTTCAGGTTAGGAGAGTTAAAATCATTTTAAACATGTTAATAATTTCCTTTAAGAAAAGGCCGAATCCAGGGATGATCAGTCCAGTTCCAACCAAAGGCAGCATTTACCATTGGGTCGTAAAATAAAAGCTGCATGTTAAAGCTTCAGGTCGCCCTTGAATTTCGTGTTTCCTGCATTCAAATAATTTAAAATCGAAATTGTGAAATAAAATGAATTCATGTGTTTAGTACACTAAAAGAGTACATTTTTCAATTTCTCTCATTTAGTGTCCTTAAAAAGATTGGAAAAAATTATTTAAGAATTACGGAAATTTTTATCACAAGGTAAGATCCAAAGAACTTCCAAGAAGAACGTAGCTTCCCCTTCTATGCACTAGTCGCTTGACAACTCCTAAAAATATAGCAATTAGAAATTTGATGAAATATAATCAAAGTCAGTTCCGTAGTAGGAATCTATATTTATTTCCTCTCAAATTCTTAGAGTGACATTTCATATCATAGAAAAGCAACTTGGAAGTAATTCGATGATTTAATACTTTATTTTACTTAGATTTAATTATCTAATTTTTACTTTTTTCAGATGATAACTGTTATGACTCTCCTTTCAAACAATACAACTTTTAGCTATCAAAATGATGGAAAACATCTCAAAGAGGGAACCCAACATACCGAACGTAGTTCTCTAAAAGCAAACATGAAAAACGCTGCGTTTGGAGGCCGCCAAATTGATCAGAGAGGAAAAAATAATGTTCCGCGATGAAAGAACCAGATGAATATGTGTGAGGAATGTACGACAGAATAAAATAGATGCGGAGGAGATAGGCATGGGTTCTTCGAGGAGAATAAATAAAAATGTCTGCCGAGATATGTTTGAATAGAGGCGGCGGAGAGAGAAAAGGATTGAGAGTGGTTGATAGGAGGAAACGCTGACATGGAAGATGACTTGGAGTACTAAAACCCCAACCGATATATAAATACGCTTGTATTGATATAAATATATGAAATCAAAATAAGAGAGCTGAGCAAATAGGTCGCCGTAATTGAAATCTTCGGACTATTGGGAGAGGGGACAGGCGAAAGAGGAAATGTGGTCCAGAGAGAGGGGGCAGCCGAAGGGATGGGGGGAAGACGTAAGATTTACATAGAGGGAAAAATAAAGGAGGAATAAGGAGTAGACAAAGGGGAAAATAAACAGGAGGAAGGGACACTAGCGATAATGGGAGAAATAGATAGGAGAAATGAAGGCCGATGGAGTGGCGGAGGGGTTTAGAATATTCGCGGGGGAGGGTGGAGTGGAAGAGAGGCAAAAAGGATTGCGAGCAAACACTCGTCAAAGTCGGAGCTCTCGGACCAATCAAACTCTTCTGAGGGAGATATTCGGAGGAGAGAATGTGCGAGCGGGGAAAACTGCAAACGGGCATCGCATAAGAGAGGACGGAATCCTCGGAAATAAAAAAAGCGAATCAGGGCGCGAAGGGGAAGTGGCACTAAAACTATTCCGTGATGCTTCCGTAGTATTGGGGATTGGGATCCGCATACGCTTCCGCGAAAATCCGACGCCGTCCCGCGGCGTAAATGAATAATAAAAAAAGGCGACAGACTCTCTACACAGTATCGGAAGATTATTTCCTTCCTTAATCCGCAAATTTATTTTCTCGTATTGAAAGCCGTGCCTGACAATTAGCGGCTGCAGAGGGATCTCCTCGCCCACTCGGTCCATCCGTGAAAAACGCAGAGGGCTGGCAGATTGAAGGATGGAGAGAAAGGGGGATTGGAGAAGTAAAAGATTTGAAAGAACGACGCTCCACATCCGTCAAGAAGAAAAAGCCTGTATAGACATGCAGGGAGGTCGGAGGTGGGAGGGTGGTCCCCATTGGGGTGGGCCTCGTATTGGTGAGTGATGGGAGGTCGGGTGGTCGCGGAACGTATATCGCACTGATGAGAGCGGAGGGTGGACGGGGGGTGTGGAGAGACGAGGGGCAAAAGGATGGAGTGAGATGAAACACGTGGAAAAGAGGTCGAGACCTGAAATCATAAGTAGTGGTGGAAAATTGAACGTTTGTACGTGGTCGTTCTTGGGTCGCCGCTTTATTAGTCGATTACGTAAGGAACTGTGTGAGGGAAGATACACGAAATTTGTTTCACCATGACTACAGATTCGTGTCCGACTGTTTTTGAATTGGAAAAAATATTGAAAGCATTCGTTCAAAGATCTTGAGTATTCTGAGACGAAGTATAAATGTAAACGAGAAATTTCGAGATTAAACAACATGAGTTCCAGCAATTCTTTATAGTTAGATAACACATATTTGATTAAAGTCTATTTTACAATTGATTTATTAGCAGTGTTGATTTAAAATCTAAATGTGAGCAGATTGAAATTATTTGATGGAGTGATACAATTTTCTCACACACAATATTTCACAGAATAGCATAAACAAATAGAAATGGTGTTAATGGAAGACTCTCGAACTACAAGAGGGGCTTGACTACTAAATATCTGCAGCTTAGGGGAATGAAAAGGATAGAGAGAACTGGGTGAAGTTGCAACGACTAAGTAAAATGAAAAGTTCGGAAGACTGCAACATTAACTATGGTCATAATTATTGATTTCGAGTAATGAACTCTTCGTATGTTAATTTCACATTAAGTTAAGAAGAACTAGATTATTATTATTTACATAATTTCACAGGATTTGATTTGTCCATGCAATTTATCCATGCATATTTTGATATTTTGTTCCATCTTATACAAAAACTATGGTTATGACCTTCATGGCGTTTTTAAATCATTATCTCCCAAAGTTCTAGTCGAATAGAAAAGAATCATACATACTAGAAAAATTGAATATTTCGTTCGTTCAAGAAATATCTTCCGTATATATTCCCGTTCCTCGTATTAATTTTCTGTATCCACAATGAAATTTCGTAAATATTTCAATACTAATGGTGTATTTTCTACTAATGTTTTTATTTGCATAATCAATAAGATAAATAATGTAACTGTCCATTGTATTGTAATACATATATAGCTATTAGTATAACTTAAATATCAGTAAGTAGGAAGTAGATTTACACTTTACTACAGTAGAATTTTAGATCATGTCATATACAAAAGTTTGAGAGAGAAAATACGATGTAGTAAATAGGTGAACTATTTTCGAAATCAAATTCCGAAATATATATCGTAAGCGTAAGACTTATTATTTCCTCGATATATTTTAAAAATTCCTCGTTATACTTTGGAATTTCCGTGTTATGCGAAAGTGCTTTTGTATACCGCTAAGAAATAAAGCGAAGAAAACAATTCAAGTGGGTTTTAAAGATTCTCATTTGTAAACCAATGCATTTATCAGTATTTTTATGAAATTTTTCATCTGAAATGAGACACCGAACATGACCATATAAAGTATATCAATAAATAATGATAAATAATATTGATAACAATAATTAATAGTAAAAATAGAAAAGATGACTCATAAAATATGGAACTTGTAATTTGATGAGATAATGAGCCGGTATCTCCTGGCGAATTTATAGGTTTAAGACAGAGTATCACAGCACACATGTCAACAATGTAATTCGTCCGAAAATTCATCCGGGGGAAGATGGAAACTGAATCAGGGCAATTTAAGATATTCTGCAATTGAATGAGAAGCAGCATAGGAGACACAGGAGGATCGGAATAAATAGTGGAAGAAAAAGAGAACGATAGCTGAGTGCGAAGCTGCGTCATTAAGAACCCGAAATTGAAAAGGATTTGGAACAAGGGCCTATTACTCTTCGTGTACCGAGGGAACGAGAGTGCAGAACAGCGGGGGAGGTCCGTCAGGGAATGTAGAGAGGGCGGTTGAGCGAGAGGATTCGGTTAGAGCGAGTCGGTACGAATAAAAAAACAAAGGGAGTAACAACCGCAGGAAAGAAGGAACAGACAATCGGACGCTGCTAGGAACGAAAAATACAACGACACGAGTATATGGAAAAAGGTTGTTAAAAATAAAATGAAGTGGGGGAGATGTGTTTCGCGTGTGAAGAGGGGGAGAAACGTGGGGGCAGCGGAATAAAAAATAGACACGCGAGGAACCAATGGGATGAGCAAAGGCAAAAAAGGTTCCATCGTCTGACCGTGGCCTATGGGTGGAAGATTTGGAAAGGGGGAATTGTTTGGGGAGATGCGCCTTCGGAGGTGGGGGAAGGGAGGCCCCTCCGTCACCACTGCCGTAGCCTACACCGCCTCCACGGGGGCCTGTCCTGGGACTGACACGCGGACACGAATTGAATCTGATTTATCGCGTCATTACTTTTATTAATGGAAAACACTGGGACGGAGTGGCAGTTTTAAGAGATCTGCCAGCGGAGATTGTAAGGGAAAAGTACAGGGCGAAAAAATTGGGAGGAAAAAACGAGGAGGAAAAGAGGATGCCAAAGGTTGGGAGTAAGGTAGAGGAAGGATTCGTCGAAAGAAGAACTGAGGACTGGCGAGTTATTGGCGCGGCTTTTATTTTTAAGAGTTGCACTCAAGCGAACAATATCGGAGGGATTCCATGGAAAAGAGTTATGAGGCAGATTAGTCTGTGGAGAGTTGAGGGTATGTTGAAATTTGGAATGCTACGGAGGGGAGAAATTGTCAATATTCCTGTGAGTATGGATTGACCCTTGAGATGTAATAAGAATCATAAATGTGGCATTAAACTGCTAAATATAAAGTAGTTGGGAAATCTGACGGAGCGCCATAGTATATGCTGATAAAATCAAAGAATATAAAGGGATATAATTTTTAAATGGTGATTACTCTTCTGATAAATCGAGAATGCTTCCACATAATAGGTGGAAGTTCATAGAAAGCGACTATTTCTGATAATTTTCAAGAAATTAAAGGTAAATATTTATTCTTCCCATAGGTACTTCTTTTGAAACTGCAAATCAAAAGCAGACCTAAGAATTCAATACGATTCGACTACTCCCCATCCCAGGCCGAGGAAAACGTTTTAACAAAACGTTACACCAACAATAATAGCTTAAGCTTAAACATGCTGTACGTCCTTAACGTATGCATCTGTCATATTTATTCAAATTTTATTGATATTGTTTTATTTCACCCGTTATAAATAAGTTACCTTTACTCCAATTTTAAAGCTAGATGTTATTTTAATATTCTGAATAATATACTATTTATGACAACTGTGATGATAAGACTCATGGAACTCTGAGCATGCGATACTAAAAAGCTTTGATTTACAATAAATCATCATCATGAAATAAGTATAAAAGTAGTATTCTTTGAAATTTTTCCCCATATGTCACGAACTCGTAATTTTGTCTTCGGAAATGAACGATATCAGATGCGTGGGTGCTATGTTCTCATTCCCTCGATCTAATAATTACATGGGAGGTCTGAAAATTATCCAACATTTCGTCATTTCTCGACATGTTTTCTGAAAATTTGTGAAAATTTTCTGAAGATTTCTGAAAAATCTGGGGTGGGAAACTTTTCAGAAGACTCGTATATAGTGAGTAGGAGGAAATATAGTAATTTCGATGTTTACTCTATAAGTCATAGACATCTCCGGAGAAATAAGAGAGTCCAAGCCACTCGAATAACTCAAATGACTCCTCCAGAACTCGGAAAACCAACAGGATCGAAAGAGGCGGTGAAGGGGTAATCTGAAAATCGCACGTCACGATTGCACCGCAACTTGCGCTTGGCTGTTATAAAACTTTTCGTACGCACTTACATAAACGTGCTCGCTCTTGCGCGACGGTGTAAAACCCGACTCCGCCCTCCACTACCAGCCTAACTACCTCTCTTAAGATCTCTTACTGCGAACCCATCCCAAATTCCGAGAACCGAAACTCCCGTGACCACCTCCGTGCTTAATGTACGCTCTGGTAGAGAGTTGGAGAGAGGCAATCTCTTCTCTAGCCCCTTCCAGGAGGGACGCATATGTCACAATGGACCGTGAGACTCACAATGGCCGGGGCCGGAGCCCACGTAAACAATGCTGTAAGCAAGGACTCACGCCAGCACCCACCCACACAAGGGTCCAGGGTCCACCCAACCATTATAAAAACCCACTCTCCCCCTCCCTTTTTTATTCATTCCCCGATCTCCCATACCATCCCAACCATCTTTTTTCCGCACACATATACAAAACCCCTCGCGGACATAAATACGTACGGGGCAGTGTAACATCCTCGCTTAACACACGGATATATACGCAGGCGCCATTATCTGCAAACGGGAGTGTCGTTGCCGTCTGCCGCAGGATTCGCCACGCAGCAGATGATTCATTTGTTTCTTTTGTCATCCGTCGGCTCAAAGAGATATAACGCTCTTTTTCCATCCCTAACCCCGTCCGTTGACTCCCGCCACCTTCCAGTCCCTTCCGCTCGCGATCCCCCGTCAATGATTTCAAAATAAATAAATATATGGATCCGCGGGCGCATATATGTGTGTTTGCTTTCTGTCGGGGGCTCTTTATCCTTCGCACGGTCGGTGTACCAATCTTTCCGTATTCCGCGGATTAATATCGCAACGGACGGACGGCTTCCCTCCGCCTACGCCCGGCAAAAAAATGACGACTGCCGCCCGCCGCAAAAGAACCGTGAGAAGAGCGGCTCACTCTGTCTCTTGTGTGCAAACATCGAAATGTATTAAACGGATATGTGTGTGTCGCACCCTCGCCCTGCCATTTCTCCTTCCCCGACTACCCGTGTTAGAGGCGGAATATAAGGGAGGGCGTTCGCATGTCTATATCTATTTCAGGGTGAGGGATTATATGGGAGGCAATTTTCGATTGGTGTTCTCGGGATCGAATCTTCACATTTCTCATCAATGTGTGCAACTGCATGCGGTGATTTTGATTCACGTGCGGCTTTCTAGATAATGAATCGAGGTCTACATTTGGACATTCTTTGCTGTATTTAAGAGATTAGATTTTGTGACAAATATTATAGCAGTTTTTTCAACACCAATCTGATACTTGAATTTGATAAGTATACTCAAAGGACGATAATGAAATATCTAGACGAAATGAAACTAATAGCTAGACGAAAATGAAACTATATTTATTACATATTTAGTTCAGTTATAAATTAATCTTAATATATAAAAGTAAGAAAGAATACGTAAAAAAATTGAATTTCAGATTCCTCAGAAAAAAAAGTTCAATAGGTTTTCTCTAGATGTGGCGAATCACATTTTCTAGTCTTTGGAACGAAAATGTGAAAATATAAAAATCATGCTTAAGTTAGCTGGATACTTTAAGAAGATAAGATACTGGATTATTGGATTAGCTGGATAGCTACAGGATACTAAATAGTTGATTTATATGAAAATTTAAAAACTTTTCCCTCCATAAGCAAACAATCCATCATTTAATCATTGCAAGGGAGAATTAAAAATCAAAAGTCACGTATCATTTGAAATGAATCCATAAAGAAACTTTATTTTCTCAAGAAACGAATCCGTGCAATCTCTTTTACATATTCTTATACATTGTTATTGACTGTACATTGCAGCTGTTGAATTTAGCAGAATCAGCAAATAGTATATATTCCTTACAGATTAACATTTGATACACCTATAATCAAATATGTAATCATATCCGTTCAAGTTAATTTAAAATTGTAAATTCGTATAAAGAGGTAAATTTCACTTGAAAAGCAAAGTGGTTCCGCGTTTTTTTCACTCCCTTTTCATTTTTTCTGTTTATTTTTCAAGAAACTCTTAATTTTTCTATTTTCTTTCTATTCTTATTATGTAGTTTTCTTTATATTTTCCGTATATATGTAATAATCAGGATATTAGACTAAAATTTCATGACTTTTCTTATAATTGACCGGAAAAGGAGCCATTAACCTCAATTTAATATGTAATTCCATTGTTTCATTTCAAGCTATATAAAAGGATAAGCACATTCTTCATAAAAATATAGTGGTAATATCCAGTAATTTGGATGTTCGAATGGTATACGCTTTTTAAGCACATGCAGTCTCGGGTCAACGAGCAATCCATTCTCCTTTTTGTCATAAAAACGATTTACCAGAAACTTATTTTCGACGATAAATTCCCGCTCTATTATATGACTCCCTCCCATCTCCTCCGAAATCAATTTGACACCGATATCGGTCACTTCATCTCTCGCGTTCATTTTCGGTATTCTTTCGAAAACATTCCGACCAATATCCTCTCACCGATAACTCCGCTTGCTCTCCCCAAATTCCCATCCCTCCATTCTTCTTCTCATAGCAGATATATATATTGGTCAGAGCAGCGTCACCGCTCGCGCGAATGATCCGAATATCGAGACGGAACGCAAAGAACGGTCGCCATGCGGACGAGAAAATCCGACCCACCCCCGCACCTATACCCCACCACCACCCACACCAGTGAGGTCCCTTGTTCAGAATTCAATATCCCGGTCTGCGAGCAGCCGCGGGCACCACAGGCATACGACTGATCTCCTTCACCCCACTCCAACCCCCATTCTTCCCCCATATCCATCCCCCAACGCTCAAAAACGTATTTCCCGATCAAATCAATACATCGCTCACGGTTTTATTCTTCTTCCCTTCCACTCCAATCATCAGAAAAGACTTTCTGCCTTTCTAAACCTCTCTCTCCCTGCTTCACGCCCGTCATTCGACTTCGCTCACCCCACATTCCACTTTCCTCCTTCCCCTCGCATTTTTCATCCCCTCTCCCTTTTCCTCATCCGTCCCTTTTCCTGCGAGTTCCCATCATGCACCGCTTCCTCTCTACTTTTATTTCTTCGTTTTATTATATCGCGGAAGGATAAAATCAAGATGTCGGAAGGCCTCACTTTGGGTCAAATGGTACAAATGAGATGCGAATGAGAATTTTAGGATTAGGCTTCTATAAAAGTAAGAGAACAGTTGGAGCGTAGGACGTCTCCAGCTCTAGTTGGAAGCTGTCGATATTTTACGTTTAAACTCTGCTTCATTTATTGCTGCGAATACACGGAGTTATTTGCGCCGAGGACAATAGACAGAGAAATACGTTAGGATCCATCATGAATATATATTTTATGAGAAATAAACATTTTTACTCCGATTTCATCTTTGCTCACGTTTGTTCACATTTGAATCTATTTTCTCTAAGAATTTTGTACACTCTTTAAATAAAAAATACACTGACATCAATTTCGAAATAAATACTTGGCCTTTTCTGGGATTTTCCTACTCTATTCCACGCGTATTACCGAATTGTAGCATATGATGCAATTGATTTAATAAATTACTTGATGAGAAAAATATATCCGAGATCTTTTTAAATGTTAACTAAAATATCTTGTTAAACTAAATCAAAATATCGAATTGTTTTGCACTTATTAAGGAAGGCTTTGATAAAAGAGGCTTAATCAATCTGGAGATTTCAACGCCTTCATACACGAGTGGATTTACTGTGAAACATCTACCAGCAAAAATATTAAGAACAAGCATTATTTAGGTAATCTTTAACGGATGAATGTTCCGTAAGTTCTTTCATTTCATTCCGGTTAAATGTTTTTATAGTGACCATGAAGCCCAGTTGTTAAGTTGCATCACAATCAGCATTAGATTATAAAAATAGCTACATGTGAGACTATTATAACTCACCTCTGTAACATACAGAAATGTTATCAAAAATATGCCTCACTAAACGTGAATGTTTGAGAACTAAGATTTTAAAAATCAAACCAAATAATCCGTAGTTATGCATATTAATTTATATTTTAGAAATGGTAAGTTTATTGATAAATGATGATTTCAATACTCAATATGTATCGTATTTTACACTAAGAAAATGAAAAACTAAAAGATATACTATCAATATTATTAGGATAAAGGCAGTGTAATTATATTGATTTCAATTGATTTAGTTATAAATATAATATTTTTAATTGCTTTTACTCCAATACTGCTTACTTGATTATATCGATTATATATAGTTTTGAGACTTTAAGTCTAAATCACCTTCCCAATTGTATGTTAGCAACTCATAGATCCAGAAAGATGCAAAATTAATAATAAACGAAGGCACCAACACAGACAAATTAGCAATTTTTTGGTGCCTGAAAGCTTCTTGGTACATGATGGAAGAAAATTTAACCTTAATTTACTCATTCTTGTTCATTTCTGCAATATTAGTATAGCAATTAAGGCATGAGTGAATAATGGCATTGATCCTCCAGATTGAATGCTGTTTTTACGTGGACTTGTTCGTCTTACAGCATCAATTGAGGAAAGCAACATTAAACAATCTCACTCTCCATCCTGACGTTTTACCCACTTTCCCTATCCAAAACTTTAGTAACCAATAGGGAAATAAATAGTCTTAGGGCTGATGACTTCACGCATTGAAATTTTGAAGGAAAAACTCCTTACCGGCTGTGTTTTACGATAAGAAAACAAATTATTTCGATACTTACTTATTTACTTCACATTAATCAATTAAAAATAATTCACAAAGCAAAGTCATCTTAAAAAAATATCTACTTTGAAACGTTGGTATTTCATTTATGACATCGGCGAATAAAATATACGCATCTCTCAATGCATTTACTAATCATTAAAATTCATCTAATATTTCAGATAAATTTATGATATCATTCATAAATATATTGCCGCATATTATAACTTTGAAATGCCAACCGTTAAGATTTTATAATATACGAAAACTACGACCCAAACAACGCGTGATACGTGAACCCAAGATTATATTCAGAATCTCTTCAATTACTTGTTTGAGATAGCGGTGCTTCGGGTTAACAAGAACCTTTCTAAACTTCAGGAAATACTACAGGAGGAGGATAGCAAATGTCAGGCTTCCAACAGACCTTCCCTAAGACACGATATACTAGGCGTATTACATCACCAAGCATCTTCTATTAGGAGTTTTAGCCAACTCCCCTTCCCTAGCATACTAGCAATTTTCTTCTCGCCTCAATTTATTCCTCTTCTAAGCGAATTTCTCACTTCACCCCTGACAACTACTCTTCACCTCCGTCCACTCCCCCGCAAAGTGCCTTCGCTTCCATAGGAATGTCGCCTACATCACCGTCCCATGTCCCTTTCCCTCCTCACCCATCTCATTTATTCCAAATGGACCAACCTTCGCTTCATCCCCATCAACTCCCGAAAAAACCCACCCCATTCCCCGCCCTTGTTCTCCCGAGTTCGCGCCCTCGCACGGACCCGAAATTTCGCATTATGCCATCTTCGACCCCTCCCCGTTAGGTTTTAATGCTACGACATGGCGTCCGTCAAGAAGCAGTCGACTCCACCCGCCCCCGGACGTCTCAACGCCCAATTCACGGCCCTTTGTGCGACACCCACGTCGCGTGGGAGGCGGAATTCACTTGGGATGGGACTATCGCTAACGGATGAGAGGTTGAAGATCACTGGGCGGAGTGTCTTATTTAGACATAAACGCGAACCAATTCACTTCTTCACGCCAATTGAGCTTAACTTCAGGGGCGGCTTACGATCTTTAAACCCGCTTTTATATCATATTAAGAATAGAGTGCATTGTTCTTTATGTAAAAGGAGGTTTTTTCCTTGGAAAACTGCTCGGCTCGACACAAGCTTGACGATAAAAAGAGAGATTTTATCACCTTTTTCGAGGCTTTTATTTCAAGCAAAGAGCCGCTATAAAAATAGACATTTATTCGAAGGTCATCATATTCATATATTCTCGTATATTACAAAGTTGGTGTAGCTTTTTCTTTTATAAGATCTATGATGTATCACGTTGCGAAAAACTTTTCGACATTTGTGTCGAAATAAAGTTAAATTGAATTTGAATTATGAATTTTCGATCTGCTACATGCTCCATTTGCCCAGATACGTAATGTCATTTCCCGCTTGGGTTACGAGAGATTCTGAAATAATAATTTATTTAAAGGTTGCATTAATCAGGATAAATAATTTTCAATGTCAAATTCACTTCTAATAAGATAATTGTTGAGTTATGCCTTGAGGTAATAATACTGGAGTGAAAGTGATATTGTGACCTTTTAAGACAACTTAAAAGAATGCTTGTCTGTCAAATGCTATGGAAAAAAGCAGACATGCTAAACATCTCTGCCTATTATTCGTCGAAACAATCAATTCTAGAGTGATCTGAATCGTTATTCTGTTTATAAATGGGCAACCAGATGTTGAAAGGAGGTCTTTCTTGCAGTTATTCCCCTCACCTCGGGGTTTTCTTCGTAATTTATCCGCAAGACATTACTTCAAATCCTTATTTTTCTCATTCGCCCAACCAAATTGACGGAGTTCTCTCCCCCTGTGAAGTATCTACACATTTTCTCCTCAATACTCCGAATGAAGACAATATATTCCTCACTCCATATCTCATCCCATGCAATATCACACCCAAATTCCCCATCACGCCTAGACGAGCGGCGCCGACTGCCATTCACCATTCGCACGCACACGACGCCCACATTTTAATTCAATAATCAAGAAGGCGATGGGACGTAAAAAGAGTCAGGATACTTAACCCAGCACCTCAACCTCTCATATAAACCTCCCTTAAATCCTCTACGCTATTCCCTCTCCTTCCAGGAATATTAATACGGGTGTCAACGAGTAATTCTTGAGGAGGGTTTCATTTATTCTTCCGAGCGGGGGGGAAGGGTCGCGCCGCACAGTGGGCTAGAATCGAAAAAAGCTGGCCAAGAGTCCAAAAATGGTTTTTTTGAGTGCGGGTTTTGAAACTTCGCATATATATTAAGAAAAGATTGAATTTTATGTTCCCGTTCGTTGTTTTTCGATATCTTTACGCGTTAAAAAGATACAAGGCGTCAAACTTGAACCATTTTCACAGAAATGGGCAGTCGCGAATTTTTCGGATAAACGTTCAAGTTTGCGTTTTTATGGAGGGTTTAAATAGATACTTTTGGAAGAAACAACGATGCAATGATCTACAACAATTCTTTATCTTTTGACTGGTTGCTATCACTGCTTACAAAAATGAGTTTTTGCTCATTTAAAGCAACAAAATGGCGGACACCTTTTTCGGACAATTTTCGAGATAAAGTAAGGAATATAAATAGGAAAACGGCCCTAATGCATCGAGTCTCTTATACCACGTCATAGTCAGAAGTGTCTAGATGTGGAATCCGAAGAAACTGTTTCAATTCAGGTGCTACTTTGGGAGTTAAGTCGATTTTTCGTAAGCGCGGCGCGTTCCGACTCACCACCGTGGAATCCCCGAATGCAGTTTCGCTGTCCTTTTGGTGATACGAAGTCTAACGATTGGTCTCTTTCATGTTAAATTCTGGCTAATTATCCTTAAAACATACGTGAAGACAGTTTAAGAGAGGAATTAGACACCTCTACTTTACACAACGGATGTGGAATTAAGGAAAGTTTAACATTCAGATAAAAAGCGTCTCATTATAGTAAAATAATTAAACTAAATGTTAATGCGAATTTAAATTCCACGTATATTACCTCTATGACAAAAATATCTATTTACAACATAAATATTTATGCTAATTAATATATATCGTTACTTTATTGTAGCTTTAGTCTTATTCGTCAGAAGATGAATCGGCCGAATCCTCATCATCAATAATTTCATCATCTCGGTCGTCGATGATGAGGATATTTCTCAATTCTTTCGCAATTATCTGTTGTTTCTTGTATTTGAATACTGCAGACATGGAAATTTTTGGATCTGATGTAAGCAGAAGTCTTTTAAAGAGGTCCTCGTTTGTGGCAACTCTCGAGTATTTTCTCGTAAATCTTTCACGTAACCTCCTAATATCTTTGTTTCTTGCCTCCATAACCTTTTCCGAGAGTTCTCTTATCGGAAGAACGAATTGTTTGCAATTTGTGTTCCATGAACAACTACCTTATGTACTGTCGGAGGCATGTAGTACCATGGATGCAAACTTAAATATAGAGAGGCAGCATCCCAGCAGTTCTTTCCGAGCATTAAGGGGTAAACAACTCGAAAGTGCCTTCAGTATATTTCCGAATTTTTTTTTATTAGTTTGTCGTCAATTCCTAGGAAATAAATGGTATTGAGTTATTTTGATTATCCAAACAAACTCTGAAACCGGTTAAACCAATAGAAATCATTACCGCGATTTATTTTACGGTGTTCGATTAAATTTACTCTAACATTTTTCCGAGTTTTATGTAATTTAGATGCTAATATCGGTTTTATACCTGTTATTTTTGCTGCTAAAGTTGGACTCTCAAAGAACCTCCGAGCAGTATTACTATCATTTGTGGTTCCTGTTCATACCTTTGGCGTATCGACTATCAAGCCCACTTTTTGCCGAAATTCATTTCGTAGGTATAATTTTCTCTGTTGCAAGTGAACTCTTTGGCTACCACGTTCCTGTAGTGTTGAATTATTGCATGAGGTTTCTTCATTGCTTTCCGAATGTAACTATCAATAACTTTATTCACTCACCTGCCACTGCCTAAAATCAAGTCTGTATGGCCAATGCAAAAGACATTACAAAATACCTGATATAGCAATGAAGAGTCGATATTCCGAAAGAGAATTCCGGGTCCACTTTCCGTTTCCTCATTTCCCCTATGTCATTCATTTCAGATATTCTTGCCGCACAGATGTAACATCTCAATGTCGAGTTATCTGTTAGTGCATTGCACAACTAAAGTATTTATGTTACATTTAAGTCAAATTAGTAAGTCCAAAAAGTAGATTACTCTCATCTTTCCATCTACCATTGTAAACAACATAGGAAAGTTGATTTCAAAATATCCAATCTTAACCTTCGTCAATTTTAATCTTCAAATAATTTTGCTCTTCCTTCGCAACTGTTTTCGTTTTCTTCTTCCATTGAAGGCGGATTGGCCGACAGAATCTCGTTGAACGACGAAAAATTCTGCTGCAGCTATAGCACACGAGGAAGCGCACAGTACGAGAGCACAGAAAAAAAGAAAAAACTTTCGGTCTTCATAGATGGACTAAAACTGAACAACAAAAATATTTTCTCTTTTCCTAAGAATCCAAAAGACACGTGCGGAATAATCCTAGCAAATGAGCGGATACGCAAGAGCGTTTGCGTAGCGCGGGAGTGCCATAAACCGTACTTAACTCCAAACCCTGACTCAAGGCTCGGTAAAAATTTCCAGATGTGAAGATTTCTCAAAGTAAATTCTGCCAACCATTTTTTCCACCAACATCGGGGGTGAAAACTTCTCTATAAGTATTATTACGGTTAAAATTAAAATGCAGACGCATTTTACCTAAATGTTAAACTTTCCTTACTTCCACGTCCGTTATGTAAAGTATAGGTGTCTAATTCCTCTCTTAAACTGTCTTCACGTATGTTTTAAGGATAATTAGCCAGAATTTAACATGAAAGAGACCAATCGTTAGACTTCGTATCACCAAAAGGACAGCGAAACTGCATTCGGGGATTCCACGGTGGTGAGTCGGAACGCGCCGCGCTTACGAAAAATCGACTTAACTCCCAAAGTAGCACCTGAATTGAAACAGTTTCTTCGGATTCCACATCTAGACACTTCTGACTATGACGTGGTATAAGAGACTCGATGCATTAGGGCCGTTTTCCTATTTATATTCCTTACTTTATCTCGAAAATTGTCCGAAAAAGGTGTCCGCCATTTTGTTGCTTTAAATGAGCAAAAACTCATTTTTGTAAGCAGTGATAGCAACCAGTCAAAAGATAAAGAATTGTTGTAGATCATTGCATCGTTGTTTCTTCCAAAAGTATCTATTTAAACCCTCCATAAAAACGCAAACTTGAACGTTTATCCGAAAAATTCGCGACTGCCCATTTCTGTGAAAATGGTTCAAGTTTGACGCCTTGTATCTTTTTAACGCGTAAAGATATCGAAAAACAACGAACGGGAACATAAAATTCAATCTTTTCTTAATATATATGCGAAGTTTCAAAACCCACACTCAAAAAAACCATTTTTGGCCTCTTGGCCAGCTTTTTTCGATTCTAGCCCACTGTGCGCCGTTCCGGATAAGGGAAAAGAGATCCTGAAGGGGTCCTTTTTAGAGGCCTAATGGCCACAAAGAACGAATATTTGCAATTTCAGCCCCGAGACCGAAAAATGAGGACGGGATCCCCATACCGCTTCCTCTTCTCATACTCTCCAAAACTTCGCTTTTATGCGGGCGCTTGTGTTTTCGCTTTCATCCGAAGTGCTTTAAGAGTGAGCGTATGAGATGGCTGGATGTCGAAGACGCAGTAAAAACGTACACGAGCACAATATATTTTCAAAATTTATGCCCCCCTCAAGGGGGACATAACGATAAGGTGAAAATTTTTAATGAAACGCGTAATTTGGTCTGAAATGACATCCACAGGGGATTTCCCCACGGTCTCTTTATCAAAATCGAATATAATCTTATTTCCGAGGGAATATGCCTCACTATCGAATTCCCGAATTTGCAATTCTACTTTGAAAAGCTAATATCTCTCCGGTTTCTTAACATTTAATTGACTATTAAAGAAACAAATTAAGCTAATGTATCTTAAAAAGCATTGCTAATGTAATAATAAAAATAATAATATGTTATAATAATATGCCAATTATGTTATAATAATAAACCAATCAATTTCATCTAGATGTATGTCTCTTATTAGTAAGTGCACACTAATATGACAATCTACTCTTGGTTTCCCTCGTGTTGTACTGTATTTAATTCGGTTAGTGATAAAGGTGAATTGTAATCTTTCTAAAGCCATACCCACAACACCAACATGCTGGAAGTAGAGATTCGTTACTCGGAAAAATACGATCGATGTAACTCCGGAAAAATAACTCTTATCAACAGCGTTTAACATTCACGACAGAGGAGACGAAGATAATCTAAACAAAAACAGGTAAGACAATACACGATCTAGCAGGAACAGTTAAAAATCCAAAAACCTCTTGTTTTTCCCTCGGTATAAAACGTTAATTATAGTCTGATTTACGACCGGAAATTGTATTATAAGTCCTACGCGGCGTCGTACCAACCTTTTGACTCTCGCCGCTTCCAAAACCGTAAGTATTTTTTTATGTTCTCCGAGAAAACCCCACCCAACCTCTACATACATATCCGACCAGACACCTTTAGATAACCCAAAAGCCTCCAAAACATCTTCTCCAACCCATCAGATATTTCCCCTTCCCCTTGGCATCTATCCCTCCCATTTGCTTGTACTTAAAGAGGGCCGTCCTCCTCAAAAGTCTCCCATCAACATCGAGGCTTCCCCACACCACTCCTGCCGCAGCAAAGTGACACTAGAAAGCTCTTTGCGCCTAATTAGACAGCGCGGTAATAAAAAGCTGGAGATGGGCTTTTTTTTGGACGGTGTGGACTGGAGAAGGTGGAAAAGGGGAAGGAGATGATTCCCGCCGGCACGTATAAAGAACCCGACTAGGTGAGCGCGGATGAAAGGGGTGTAGTCGGTGGGCCTTTCGGAATGAGTGGAATGGGGAGAAGCGACTCGTAAGTTGTCACGAGATAGGACGAAAAGGGCGGGAGGATAGGTTTTTGGTAAGGGGTAGATGATGTCCGGTTAGGTGCTGAGGGAAGGGGTTGAGGAAGGGAAGATGGTAGAGAGATAAAAAAGGAGAAGGACATAAGGAAGGAAGGAAAATTGTTAAAGAGGACGGACAAGGCGTCATTTCCACTTATGCTAAACACGGGCAGTCTACCCTAGCGCCGTGGCGTCGATAAAAGGAATGACCGACCGTAGGAAATGTTTCTTTTTCCCTTTCCCTCTAACAACCTCTTACCTCTCTCATTTGAGACACACTCTGGACCGAAATGAGGCAATCCACGGAGATGTATGGTATCGACGCAAATGTCCGCTGCTAATGGTATGGAGGTCGTGGCGATCAAGGTGAGCATTAGAAGATGCTGCAGAGACAACACAGGTCGTGAAGAAGAGGGAGAGAGGTTGATCCCTGCATCTGGAATAATTAAATTAGAGCTTCTTTTATTACCGAGTATGAAACTTAAGCTTCTCCTGATTACAAAATTAAATAGGGATTCTAATAAAACTAGACAAAATATTAAACACTCGAAAATAAAATCATTTGGCTGAACTCTAGCTGTAAAAAGGTTTTTATTTTTACCATTAATTAAACAATAAAATACTCACCCTCGTACTTAATCGATTAATTGCACCGCTTTCAGTAATGATACGTAATATATCAATACGAAGAAATTTCTTGTCAATAATAAATATTTTGAAGAAATAAACATTCTCGTTTATGTTCCCTGTAATAAACAACTGGAATAAAATTAATTTAAATAATAGTGTTTTTATAGCAATAATGAACTTCCATAGCGATAATTAGTATAGTTCTAAACTAGTATTTTTGTATGCATATAGAATTTCAGAGTACTATATGAGAAGAGTATACGTATCATCAAATTAATTGTGATAATATGCATTCGGAAAATAATTTCTGTAAGTTCATTTGTATATTCCATTTATGTTTCATTTGTATATCGAAGGCACGCATGAAATTATTTCACGTTAATTGATATCGAATTTCCAGCAATTTCAATTTATCTCGAGCGCTAAACAAATGTATGGATGAAACCTTTTCAATTTCAACCCGATATTCATATTAATAAATTAGTCGCGGAGGAAATCTAGCATTGAAATTCCAGGAACTTAAAAAATATCCACTTGGGTAGTCAGGACAATAAAACAAGTTTAATGAATGCGTTCTAATGAGAATCTCCGAGAGCAAATTCAAGTTTAATTTCCTTTATTGATTATATTGAGTACATACCCGGATTTTCCTTCCGAAACATCCAAACCATCTTCTTATTTAATATCTTTGCACTTAATCGCGAAACTTAAAAAAAATCAACTCGCATCCTCGCGACGGATTTATCCGAAATAATTAATCAAATCATTACCAGCTTAAAAAAATCTCAACACGAATATCCTCCCTCAATCCTTATGCTCTTCATCGCCACTTCTACGAAACGCACACCCACACTCAAAGCTAATTGAAAATCCGTTGTATAACCCTCAGACCTAACCTTCCCACTCTTCTTTCACATTCCCTCATCAATGTCAACCCTTTATTTCTCTCTTCCTTTCCACCCCCTCTCGTGTCAACACCACCCTCTCCTACCCCAAACCGCCACGGCGTGCGCTGCCGGATATGAAGTCGCAAAGAGCCCCGGTTACTCTAAATGATGAGCTGCAAGGACTCATCCCTAGCGTGAAGGTTTACTCTGCACTCGAAAAGAGACCTTTTCCACATATTTCCACGGCGTGTTATCTGGATTCTCACGGATCAGCACGAGAGAGTCTGAGGGACCAGAGGGTCGGGAGAGGGGACACGCGCACAAAAAACACGAATAAGACAAACACGATGCAAAGGAAGAAGAAGGGAAGACTTCAAATAAATTGAAGTAACCCTTTCCTGCGTACCTCGCGGAATTTACAAAAGAATAATTTGAAAAACGAACCCTTGAGATTGCCCTCAGTCGAGATTTGTCGATCTTTTTTAATTTTTCAGCTCCAGGAAAAAATTAAAAGGGAGGGAAATAATCCTGTCGGTTCTTAATATCACCCTCGTATAATTTGCTTCGCTATACTCCAAGATTAGCTAAACTATAGTTAATTGCCAAATAAAAAGTAAACACGTATGAGAAGTCAAAAGATTATGTGCAGAGATGTTAGTTCTAGGAAATCAGTCTAATAATATAGGAAATTGGAAAATATTTTAATCTTTCCTTTTTATTTTCAAATTTTTTGATCATGAACTCTTAAATATTTTCCCGCAGTGGAGTTAAATTTAGAAATTTTAATTCAAAACGTATAAAATCATATTAAATATCTAATGTGAGTAAAATTCTTACATGATTCCTATTACGTACCAAAGAAATTACAGATCGCTAATTTCTTAACTGAATGATTTTTATTTCCTAAAGCCTCCAATCTCCTCCTATTTTTAAGAGGTGTAAGAATTCAGCTCTTCCAATTCCGTTCCCCTAGCACTTAACATTGCGACTACTCTCTCTCTCTCTCTCTTGTTCGTAAGCTACATCGAAGTGTTTCTATAATTATGTAAATACATATGTAGAGAGAGGAATGGGAATTAAAAGAATACTGCTCCTGTTTTCCAGAGTTATACATGGACGGGGCTCAAGGAATTTCAGACCGGTAACCCCATCAAATTTCGTGATCCACTCGAGACCGCATGAAATCGCGAAAGTGGGCTCGCATGCCTCATTTTTTTAGTAAAAAAAAACATTTTCATTTTTGGCAGGACCTCCAAGCCCCTCTCTTTTTTCATTCCCTCGACAATGGCCCTGCGAATCCTCTTTTTTTACCACCAACCAGCGAGAGAGAGCGACAGAGGCAAAGAGGCCGTTTCATCCAATCCAGACGCCTCCTTCCCCCGCCCCCGCGTCCTCGCTGAAATAACCAAGAGTGCGCAAATGAAGTGGTATGAAAACTCAGTAACCGACTTGGGTAAGCATTCCGCGGCTCCTCTTTCCCACGAAAACGAGGCATTTTTCCTTCCTCCGCAATTCCCTCTTCCTCCGCGATTGAATAAAAAATGTGACGTAACAAAGCTACTCGCGAGGAAGCAACTCATGACCTGAGCTCCAACTAATAAGCACCGTCTGGAAATATTCTTTTTTATACGGCTTCCTCCGCTCCCCTTCCTCCTCTCGTCAAAAATCCAGGATCCGTACTTTTTCATTAAAAGAAATCACGTTCATCCCGTAATTCGTTTTAAGTCCCTGAAAGCCCCACGCACCACTTTTCCTTCTCTCCGCTATCTTCCTCAATATACTCTCCTCCCTCCTGAGCGCTTTTACACTTCCGGATTTTCATCCTCCGGATGACCGCAGCAGCTCCGGTACGGATTAATAACCGGTGGCTCGGAACCGAGCGTGGATATTGCGATATCGCGAGTTTGTGCAGTGGTGATGTAGTCGACAAATCTGTTACGCTCCCCGATTTTCATTCTCCCTGTTATTAGTATCGCTTACATTCGTTCTCCAGGTTAACTCATTTCCTACTGTGTCAGTCGTATAATCTTTGGCTGCGCTATTCCGGAAAAATATCATACCGACTGTTGTTTTTAGGGCGTTTTATTATGTTTCGAGAGTAAAGATAGTTCACATACAGAGGAAATTAAAATTTCTACACTCGAACGCATTGAGCAAAAGCGTTAGATTTGCGTTTCTTAAAATTCAGTCCGTTTTGATTTGAGAAGTATATTTGCAAATATTCATTATTAAATTCTATATTTTTTGGCTAAATATATCGTAATAAAGTAAAAAGCATTTACCAGCTCAATCATTTCTTAAATATATAGAACAAGTTTATAATTTCTTTAGGAAAATCTCACATTTAGTTTAATTGCCTATAATTTAACTGTAATATTAACCATAATGACTTTTAATTTAACGATGTTTCCCTTTCAAACTATATCTTCTTAATTCTCGGATGAAGAAATCTCTCTCTCTTAAGGTCGTAATTGGATGATGTAGTAGATTTCCTTATTTCAATGTCAACACCACGTAAGAGATGGAAAAATGACGATTGAAAGAATACAGAAAGAATTTAAAAATATCAGTGTATTATAGGATTCAGTATAAGTTATATTTGAACAAAAGTAAATCAGAATTAATATCTAACTTATACGTTGGTTATATTGTGCGAGATAATGTTCCGAACTCTATCAACGTTTTTCGAAACAGCTTCGATCACCTCATGACTTCAGTTGCGTTGGCTTTTTCTCCCACTACTGACCGTCTGCAGTACCATCAATTTTCTTTCTCATAACCTCTCAACAGGCGGTTGGGCTAAAGCACCGTCTCACACAAAGAGACGTTTCATAAAGACCGACTGTTATTACTGCTTGTATAAACATCGAACCGTGCGTAGCTGTATGCGTTGAGTTGTTGATCAAATTTGCGAGCTACCCATGCATATGGCGAGATAGTGCTTTTAATTAAAAGATGAAAAGAGGTGGAGCAATAGATAGATGTGTAGAGACAAAAAACGACTGCGCGAAAAGCAAAATATACAAAGCTGAAGATCTAATGAATACCACTAACTGAAACTTTGTGGTCACATAATATGAAGGTATGTTTTGATCTCAGAGCTATATTAATTGAGTTTTCCGTGTAAACTAACGTGAATTTGTTCAAGGCTTAGAGAGAATACGCCATCTCTCTATTTGAGAGTATTGTTGATCCATATTATTAATCCGGAATATCTGCCGAGAGAATTTGCGTGAGCTGGAAAACAATTCAACTTCCAAAACATACGATTCCCAAACCTCAAGTTAAAAACTCCATATGGTATTCAAGGATTTGATGCTTAGTCTTTTCAAGAATATCTATAAAATTACTATTCAATTGGCTTTTTACACAGAAAAGACTCATTCTTATTTAAATAATTTCAACACAGAGCAAGAGATATTTTAGATCCTATTCTCGGTTTCCTATTAACCCAAAGGGGCAACGTGTTCGACAGTGGCAAAAGGGTCCCGAGTTCGGTCTCCGGTGGGAACCCCCTGCAAAATTACCTAAGCTTTTGGAGCAATTTCAACTATACTAATACTTCTAATCAATAAAATGCACTATATTCTTGAAGATCGAAATAGTTTATATGGGTATTATACATTATTATACACACCTATGGTTCCATCTCAATTAAAAATCTTAATTCAAAATATTTCTAAAATACGCTATCATAATAAGAATACTAACAAGCAAATAATTAATGAGCCATTTCCTGCCGAGGCATATTAACGTACAGTTGGTGATTAAATAATCCAAAATATATTGAAAAGCTAACAAAAACATAAAGACTCCTATTCAAGAAGAGTGGCAATACTGACATTATCCACGTCCATTGTCAAGTCAATCATCATTACTTCTGATAGCCAGACTTCGTCTCCGCCTCTATAGATTTCTTAGAAGATTTTTCCCAGACGCATTTGTTTCGATAGATTTCTTCAGTGAAGGCTTCACTAAGCATTTTCCTCATTCCAGGTATATTTTCCTTTCTTGGATAGAGCGAAAGAGAAATAATTAAAAACATTCCTATTATTCATTGCATATTTATGGGTGCAGTTGTAGTAATATTGGTAAATGTGCTGCGACAGCTGAGGTCATTTCGCACGTGGGCTTCCACCGAGAATCGAACCCGAGACCGCTTCCGCCGAGGTCGAACGTGCTGCCCACACGGCTATCCGGAAGCCCATTTATAGGTACAGTTTCTTTGATATTCATAGGCTCATAATCACTATCTTCATATTGGTCAGCAATAACTATTCAACAAGATATTTTTTTAATCAGCGAAACTTTAGCTTACTTTAGCGAAACTTCATTTTAAAATATGTCCAACAATTAAAAACTTATTGTAGGACATTGGATTTTGACACTCATAACTTTCATTTCCTATTAAAACATGGATTCATGAAATTTGATGCAAAAGAACAAGAATCATCCTCGTAAATTCAAATCCAAATACATTTGTAAAACGATTTACCTGACGAAGAGTCTTCTTGACAAGCTGGCCATCCCAATATTTGTATTTCATGCCATGCGTTCAATCAAGCAATGCTATCAAGGTCTCCTATTCCTCGTATGAATTATTGCCTACGAAACCATTCATGTTATTTACACGGGGATTTCCGTCCAGAAAGCAGCAAATAAAAAGAGAGCGCAATGATATTGGAGTCGTCAAACGTTCGCTAACGCAATTTCTCTTCCCTTTAGAGACAGTCACGTGCATCACAGACGCCGTCACATCTTTAGGTAAGGCCACAACTGTCACGTTGGCACGCGACGGTGCGCAGCTATGAAAGGAAAACAAACGATAGCGTGGCGAAGGATACCGCGGCGAGAGCGTGTCGGATATGAGCAAACAGAGAAGCATTCGTGGGTGGATCCTCGCAAACAAGACCACCAATCAATCCCTTCTCTTCAAAAAGAAGCTCCCGTTCGGACTCCGAAAAATAATGAACATTATCCTTTCAATAACTCTCTCCTTCAATAAGCCCTTATCTATGACGAGCCTTTCATCCAATCGGCCAATATGGTGTGTACGTCATATACCAAATAATGCAAGTGTTTGTCGGATTAGAACGCATAAATGATTGCATTTTCCCTGCTCATTTTAAGATTGGATTGACTCTGTCTTATAAGGCCAATAAGCCGTTAAAAGGCATTGAATCACTTAAATACTTTCCATTCAATTAAGCAAACGTGACAGGTTTATTTAAATTTTAGTTGCAGTTGTTCCTTACTTTTAGAGCAGTAGATATGTAAACTTTATATTCAGCACCTTCCTCCCTGTTCTGCTCCCTTAGATAGGGATATTCGTTGGACCTCAGAAATGACTCATTTTGCGACTCGCGTATGATTAGCATCTCTGCCTTGTGTGGTCAGCAGGGCTCCAAAAATTTTAATACAATCATAGAACTAATTCCTGTTCATAAGTTTCCGAGTTGAAAATATGACGGTAGAAAAAAATAGAATGAAAAAACTGATTTTGAAAATAGTTTGTGGGAAGAATAGAATTCTCTTTTTTATATCACAGCTTTTTTGGGAATATTCAGAACCGTAACCAATTTTAAAAAGGTAACTAATGAAGAAGCATTATGTTTGTAAATCATTAGTCTCTTACATTATGGATTATTTTGTCTGAATAACAATCATGTTTTACTCTTACTCAAACATATGTGCATGTTTTACAACAGTTATGTTATTACACTAAATATGATAATGAAAATGGACCTCTACGTCTTTAAATATTTAAATTCAAGAAATCTAATGTGAAGGGAAGCAACAAAAAACTTGAATCATGCCTTTTTTGAGAGAGGTATAAAAATACAGCTAAAACTTAAGATATATATCATTTCTGGATTACTTTTTATTATGTATTGTATTCTTGTCATGGAGCAAGGGAGGAAACTGCAACATTGTACGCCTCCCCAAATCGTTAAATTTATGTAATGTTACTAAATACGATTTATTTTCAGCTGCACCACGTCAATTGGCAAGTAATCAAATAAAGGTTCTTCTTTCACACTGCATCAATGTCTGTGTTAGATTCCCTAAAATTATTCATAATGTATCTATTCCACATTCATTCTTTACCTCTACTTCTTACATCGTCTTCTTCTCCATTCCTCTCTCGCCCTATGCCATCTTCAGCAGAGTAGACGCATAAAGGGAAATATCGCGGTCGTCGCTTTCGCCGTATATCATGCAGAAAGAGCGAGAGAAGAGGTAGCCGCAGCCATCTGCTTCTCATTCATTCCAACGCAAACAGACATTCAAGTATTTTCTCAGCCAATCTTTTTTCGATTCCCCTTTCCCTGAAGCTGCTTTCTAAACCGTCTATAGCTTCTACTAGTCCTCTTTCGTTCGAATTCATGCCATCTACTTGAGAGGCTCTGATTTCTAAGCGATGACATAATGCAGGATATAAATGTATTTTCATTCTATGGAAAATCCATTCCATGAAATAGCTAACGCAACTTTTATTAAGATATTAAATAACTTTTCTGAACAGCAATTTTCCTACATTATCTCATTTGCAAATCCACGGCGCAGAATGTAGATTTAGATGGTATTTCATTTACCCTCTTTGGGTATTTCCTATCTTGGAATATTCCTTCTATGCTTCACTTAAGTTGTTTCAACAACTACATTTCTATCATTTCCTATTAATTTAAATCACCTTTTATTAGTACTCAGTAATTAAAATGAGTTAAATGAAAAAGACGTCAAAGTTTCAATTTAACCACAATAAAGATTTTTTTTTAGATTTTATCTGTAAGAGTTCTAATACAATGAAAGTGAACTTGAATATGCGTTTGGTACTACAGGTATAATACAAGAACTTTAAAATAAGTGCTAATTAAATTCAAAACAAATTCATATCCAAGAAATAGTATCTAGGTTTAATACTGATTGCTATTCAATTAAAATATTTGAAAAAATTATGTGAACGCATTAATCTGTAAATTTTACAGTCAGTTAAGCAAAATTTTTAACGACACAAAACTATTTTAAAATACAGTTCGGCTGCAAATGATATTTTGTAAGGATTTTTGTAAACTCTACATTTGTGATATTTTTAATACATTTAACTTAAATTTACTAACTACTACTATTTAACTATGGTAATATATATTACATCATATTGATTTTATTTAAACTTAAAAGTATACGTGAAATTTTTGCATAAATCTAGTAACTGAATAGATCACTGGAGAGACTCGCGCTTTTGTACGTCTTATGAATCATTATCAAGGGAAAGTAACATGAATTTCAAATACAGAAATTAACAGCCATTAAGTCCAAACATTAGAAAGATAGTCGTGAATTTAGATATATGGCAAAATATTAATTAAAGGATTCGAGATTAATGCAGAAGCCACGAATGAAGGATAGCATCACTAAAGTAAAAATATGGCTCAAAGCAATCCCAAAAGTTCACGTTCAAATATCTTATTGCGCCCAAGCGAAGATATATCATCATATGAAAAATACAAGTCCAATCCATCAGTATGTATAAATATCATAAAAACAAACAATGAAAAAATTGAAGGGAAAAAATAAATTTTCTGCAGTCTGTAAATGCAGTACCAGAAAAAATGTACTTTTAATTGAAAAGAAATAGAATTGATAGAGATTTTTAACTGATTTAGGAATTCCATTGAGGCATACCAAGCTATGCTAGGAGGGAATAAAAGGTAGGTGAGACTGGAATATTGTCATATTCGCATGAAAACAAGGAGAGATATTGCAAGAAAAACAAGTCACAGAATATTTCGTAAGTCGGTTCTGTAATGGAAAATATTTATTTAATCATGTGCAGCCATTTCTCAGTCTAATATAGTCAGCTGATCGTTTTCACTCCACACTTAACTTCGCGATAATTTGCATGGGCTTTGTTGAGTCACGAGAGGAAAAATACGACGAATACGTAGCACCTGAGACAATCTCAAACAAGCGCATCACCACTTTTTGTCACGTCCACCGGAACAATTTTGCTTACCTACGCTCACGTGAAACTTTCACGAGCATACTTCTTTTCCACTGCCTCTCCACGACACAATTAAAGAATAGGGATAAAAATAAAAAAATAACACCGGAACACGACTCGCTTTGACAAATGGATTTTCATACACGGGCTAGGAGAAGAACACTTGATGACAACGAGGAGTGGGCGTGGTCTTTTTTACATAGCATTCTCTGCAAGAGAAAGGCGAGGTGCTAAAACGGATTGCTGGAATGGACATACCGGCAGAAGAATGCAAAGGGGAAGGGACCAGAACGAGTAACGTCCATAGATTCATTAGGTGTTCCAAGTCTACCATAGTCCGAATTCGTGATTGTGTGTTACGTGGGAGCACGAATCCATTCGGTGCCAATCTCGTGCGGGTCTCATCACCATATCCAGCTATTATGGCTGACATTCGGCTCAGGAGCATTCGTTCCCCACAATACAGAAAACTTTTTTACGGCCACATCTCAAGTACGTGACAACCCAATCCCATAGCTATCTCCATAAGGAATCCCTTCCATAGAGATATTTAAACGACGGATCCTCTTCTCATACCACTGCCTGTAATGGAACGGTAGTCGACCCACAGGAACCACCACTGCTTGGCGAAACCACCCACTCTGAGGGAGCCCACTGACCCATTCATTTCCCATCCATCCCTCCCACTACTGGTATTGAATGGCTGTCTTACGAGGATATGTCTGAATGTGTATGCTTTGTAAATTTGAGTTGTCCCTTCTCAGAGAGAGGAGAAAAGAAAGAGAGAGAGGAGAGAGAAATTCTTTAACTGAAAAGAAGGAAGAGAATAAGAAAATTTGAGCAAGTAGAGTTATTCTTTGACTTATTACAAATTTTTAAGTACTTTTCCTTGTCATTCATCAGTTAGAAATTCACGGTAATTTACTTTCTTTCAAAAAATACAACTTTTCTGGTCTTTATTCTCCGAACAACTACAGCTAATTCAAGAACCTTCTTCTGTCAGTTATGATTTCCGCATACATGAGAAGCTAGCTAGAAGAATACAAGTTAGAATAGCGATGTATTATCGATATGGCCCAAAGCTTTATCTATTAGCAAAGGAAATGTGGATTAAAAACCATTTGCAAGAATCCCTTAGTAATGCTAGATTCTGATTAATATAGTACCACACAGAGAGATGAAGTAAAGGAATCTAAGGCGATAGCTATTGAAAGTATGTAAAATAACTTTAACTGATCGCAGACTATACAATAAAAATGTTTATATAGTACTATAAAATTTCAATGGAAATATTATTATTTTGTTTAGTAGATGAGCAAACTAAGAAATGAAAGCCAAGCAATTTTTAGGAATAAATTTTTGTACGCTTCACTACATATAGTTGAAATAACTTCAAAATTAAGATATGTGGTTCCACCGAGGTATTTGGCATCATTATTTTTCTTCTTACAAGAGTTAATTTAGAATTAAAGAATTAATATAAATATCTTTGTCTCATTTGACTGTATTTTGAGGGTCTTTATAAACACTCAACGTTTGAACGTGTTACGATTATTTAAAATCTCTAAAACTGCGTAATAACTATGAAGACTCTCAAAATCATGAAAAACTCTTAACTTCTTTTACATAACTTTTCCATACGAATTAGGTGATAATACTGAAGGAAATTTATCTAGATTCAAAAGATATAAAGGATTAAATATGCGAACTAAGAAGGTGCTTTGCAGGATATGTTTGAGTTCAAGGTGAGGTGTCAAGGAAAAATTCCGAAGTGGAAATTGCCGTGAAAATAAACTGTTTTCCTTCGTAACTAATAACTCTTCGTAGGAACAGAGTAAGCAGCATTCATGAATGGAAAGGTAGGGAAAGGACTGGAGTGAATGACCAAAAGCACCTGTGTGGTCACCCATTGTGGAATGCAAGTTGGGTGGGCGTGGGGATGGAGGGAAGGGATAGGGGAAAAGACGCGAGGAAGGCACAGAACCACATATATGAATTTGAGCTCCATCATAGTGGCATACGGAACACCAACGTTTGCGGAGGAAAGTAGAAAATGTGTAGACGGAGAGGGAAATTCTCACTTGGCTTGCTCTTTAGCGATACGTTCCACCCACACCACGAGCTGAAAACGTTATGAATGAACCAGAACGAGGAAGACGTCCACGCACAGAAGCTGTTTAACCCCAGGTATTTTCGGAGAACGTAGTGAGAGGCTGAAAGGCAAAGGTTTCGGAGAAAATGAAAAGGGGGACGAAATAAATGACCCGAAAGAAGAAAAAAGGAAAATGATAATGGGGCGAGGACCAGAGGTGGGCGGCGAGGGCAAGGCTATTTAAAAAGGAAAATCTCCGGAAAAGGAGAGGTTTGAAAGAAACTATGATGGGTTGGGAATAGTATAGAAGAAGCATTTTTTCTCCTTGGGCATCTCATGAACTATTCTATCGGCGAGGGAGACGGGGGTGGACTCGTTCGAGGAGTTGACCTAAAGAAAGAGAGAATGGTGACCATCTCCACAACATTTTTTTCTAAAAGGGAAAACGGAAATGGACACTTCCTCTCTAAGCTCTTAATCACGGATTCCGCGTCAGTTGACATCAGGCATTGACCAGTCCGATGGGGTCAGGTGGTTTCGTTCACACACAGTAGAGCTTTTCGGAGGAAGAGGAACTCGGAATAACTTAACTTACGCCCATTCTCAGCGGGTGGAAGGATTTGGTAAGCCGCCGAACCGCAGACCCAAACAAGAAGGGGTGAGAAAAGCGAAGCTAAAGAGATAGTCACACTTTTTAGAGCGTAATTCGCTGGGGAAAAGGCATGGAACGAAAGAATGAACAAAGGAAACGTTCTCGCGAAGCATTAATCAATAAGGGAGATGATCATGCATGTAATGGTCAGGAGCAATATATCACTTGGACAGGCGAGCGCATACTTTCCTCCGGTTAGTTTGCTTATTTTCAATTCAATAGGTATAATAAATTATGTTTCATAGGAGAAGCATGCTTTCAAAATTAAATATCACTTATGGTAATTTGTCAAGTGCAGTATAGAAAAGCATAACGGAAGCTAACTTCTTATTTTAAATCAAAGAATTATTGTATTGATAGAGTATTCTATTGATAGTTTCTTCTCAGTTCAATGTCAATAGGCTGATTAAAAGAAAGCAACGATTCTCTGACATTGACCGTATACATACTTTGAATGCATTCTGATTTATATCTCTAAATAAAGTGATATAATATCACTAGGTATCATTAGGTCTTAATTTAGTACTCTAAGGAAATCATTTTTAAATAAAAACGTTGCCTTTGTTTTATTACGTAATTTGCAGGACCTTTCTTCAGCAGTGACAATAGTTTTTACGCTTTTGAGCCTCTTTTGAAAATTAAATTGATCACCTTCCTCAAATACGAAAGCAGAATCTATTCGGAGAACTAAGGATCCCTAAATGAGATTTCAAATGTCCTAAATTCTGGAGCCTAACCTGATTCCGGTAATTAATGACTCATGAAGCATTTAGAAGCAGACACCGATTAAAATTCCCAATCCTATATAATAATCACCGTTGTGTATATATTTTAATATCCAATCTCAGTAACTCCTGTAAGAAATACAGGGAGAAATATTTGAAGATAAATTTCACTTAATTCCCGATAAGACAGAAATATGAAATTTAAAGATTCGTTAGATGATCAGTGAATTGACATTTATTGATATTTTCCACCAATTGTATCCTTGGTTTGACACTGAACGACTTGAAAATGCTCTCGTAAGAAATGCACGTAAAGTTCATTTTGATTGATTGCAGACTTTTTTCTTTTGCACAATTAAATTATAAGTACCTAAGAAATCGAGATAAGTTCTTAAAGAATGAAAACTGAAAAGCGATTCTTATTTTTGTCATGCATTATTGCTTTGGATTCCATATTGGAAGAATTTTGATACAATAAATAAAATTTTCCGAGGTTTTGCTAAATCTGAGCTTATACATTCATAGAATATACACCTAGAAAATCCACGTTACATAAGCCGAAATAAGTATAGTAAGTAAAGGAAAATAGTTACTAAAGCGAGTCGGTTCTAGGATTAATTTATTTTAATAAATGATGCAATGGAGTGCGCGCACTCCCTGCCACACGCCCAAGAGAGTGATCCGCATATCTACATACACGTATGTAATTAGACAGGAAACTTCTTAGCATTTTTCTTATGAAGCTTCTTAGAAAACCTGAAACGATTTTACGGAAAAAAGACTTTCTCTAAACAGGATTCGAACCACTGAAGAAAAACATTTGGAGTATTCTTTGGAGATGTTGGACTTTGGAAATTACACCCAGACACACTAACCACTCGGCCAATTTGATGACGTACGATATAATGCAAGATAAGGGTTGTTAAGTAGACCACTGCATGCCAGATAATGACGGATAATATGATAGATGCATGTAAATAAATTCTTGACATATTATACACTTCATTACTTTGACGTACACAAAATGTATGCGATAATAGTAGTACATTTTTCTATAAATTAAGTTAATTTCCGTCGATTTTAACGGGAGAATTCTCTAGTCTTACGCAATAATCACTGTTGCTTATATATTTATGTATCGGATGTCAATAACTCCCGTAAGAAATACACAGGAGAAATATTGGAACATCATATTCACGCACTTCCCGACGTAATAGTATTGTAAATTTTTGGGAGTCAGTATAGTAAAGTCGTAGCCTTCAATCTTACATTATCTCTTATTAGCTAATCTAAATCAAACCAGGAGTATATATTATTTGCTTATATATTTTTGTATTTAATTTTATAACATCGTTATTAGCAGATCTAATCGATCTCCCGTATGTTTAATTACTTATGGAATAGCAGCTATGGATTAATATATTTTATTAATCTTCAAATAGGACTTCATAATTTGCTTTTCTTCAGAGAATTTATTACCTTTAGAAAATTGTGGGTGGCCCCTAAATACCGGTATCCCGGGCGATTGCCCAACTCGACCGTATCTAATAACATATCATATCTGGCTCAGACCAAGGGGTTACTACCGTAACTTAGGATATGTTAACTTTTATTTCCTACCATTATGAGGTTTAACACTAACAAAAGACCAATACACGTAAAGTATATATACAATAGAGTTGTAGCTGGCTTGTTATTTCTCAATATTAAACAACATATCAGAATAGATTCGACGAAGTGTCGCTGAAAATCAATATTTCCACCATTTTAATACATCGTCTACAGAAAACACATATACTTAGTAAGCTGACTCACAAATCCGACTGAATATGGCATTATACCTTCACGTGTAATGAGAACAGCAGTCTTTAAGAAGAAGAATACCTATTCTTTTTTAGAATAACTTATACTCCAACTTTCCCAAACAAGCATTGAAAATTCTAATTATTATTGAAATTCAACAAAAATAAGGGAAGAACTAAATAGTTTAAACTAATAATCATTATTTTTGCGAAATTATTTGATGAAAGGTCGCACTATTGTTTCTATCACTTTTATTGTTCTGAAGTGTTTCTTAGTAAATCATTAAATTAACTTTGGAGTAAACAGTTCTTTCCATGGATGGCATGACTACACTCATGTGTACAAATAAAATTTCTAAAGCGACAGACATATTAAATTATAGGACCGGTTAAAACTCAGTACAGCTCTTCAAAAACTTTATGCATAAGAAAACGATAACAACCGATTTTAGCCATAACACTTATGTTAAACGCTCCTAGCCTGGTTTTATGGACTTTTTCCCTGCTTTACCGACCGACCGTGAAACCTTCCTATTTACCGCCTAGTCATAAATCACTTTATCCATTCCATATCTTCCGAATTTCCACCTACTCACATAAAATCTCTCTCTTGCTCTCTGTTTTCTCGCTATCGCCCTTGCCTCACAAAGCCCTCGAGTGATTTAGTTTCCATAGTAACAAGACGGTCTCAGGCTGTGAATTTTTAGAAGACAACGACGAAGAGGGGAGACTGGGAGGACCACAATTATGATGTGTTTTTGTAACAGGAGAATTCTGAGAGTAAAAATAATTCCAGCAGTTTGGAACGAAATGTTAGAAGCAGGAAAGAATGGCCCGGATAAAAGAGATAAATCTAATCGCACTGGTTAAGTTTCAAAATGATTCTATTAGGAATACATTATATATTAGGTGACTTTTTTTTAGATATTTGGATATTTATGCATTGTAAACTTGAAATTAAAATTGGGGCGATTTAGAGACTTCAAACATTTACTTTACTCAATTCGGAGACGGTATGTTTTTCTATTTTCTTTCCATGAATTCATTTAATATTGCTCTTTACCTTTTCATGGAGAATAGAAATAAAAGTTCTTTTATTTTTGATATTTTCTCACGCGGAGAGGAAATTAAAAGTAAGCGACTTCACTCCTCTTGCCTGGTATATGTTATACTCTCTCTAAGATTTCGATTAGGTGAAAGGGTTGAGGATTCAACTAGCCTCTGGCTGAACAAACGCAATCGATGGAACGTGAAATTTTTTGTCGCGTGTTATTCGGACGCAGTTCATAATGTATATATAGAATACGTATATAATAGTGTTCAGTCTATTTTTCATTATTATTCTTCTAAAGTTCTGTAAAATTTTCATTAAATTTATAATATAGCAGAAAATCATATATTTTACTATTACCATAACTAAATATAAGCAATTGATAAGAAAATGTTTCAACGTTATGGATGTAATTGGGTGATTGTAATTTTTACTTATCGTGAACATTTTGTTTAACATCACGAAATTTCTCTTTGACGAATTACCATTCGCCGAAATTATTTCTTTTCACAAAGCTTTCAATCACTCACTTTTACACCAACTATTTTCAACTATTCTTTCCTTCCAGTTATCCAAGCTCTTCTTCGTGATGTATTCTTATATTTCGCTATCAAATTCAACTTTTACTCCATTTTCCGCTACTTCTCCCACTCCTCCTAGAGCCAAAAGACACCCTTCTTACCTTTCCTGTTTCTACCTGTTACAATTTTTCTTCTTACCTCATCTTCTTTCTCCCCATTTTCTTTCCCTTCTATGTGCCTCCGATAGTCCTATTTAAATGAATTCAGCATCTGTGTTTTCTTCCATTCTCACGTGTCTCCAACCTAGACACTCTCATCCTCTTCTTTACTACTTTCGAAAACCCCGACACTCAAGAAAGTTCAGAATTACAGTAGCCGAGGCTTAATAACTGGGTTTATTCTAGTAGATAATTAGTTGAGGGAAAAATAATCGAACTAGAATTATCAAAATGAGAGAGTAAATTGGCGAGAGTATATTCATAGTTGGAAAACATTGAATTTTCGCGTTAAAGGAGGAGTTTAAAGGAGATGATAATTATCAGCGGTATATTCATCAAATAAATCCGACTTGATTTTATATGTTTACTCATTTAATAATTATTATTTTCGATGTTGACGGTTTGGGAAAATTCTCTCTGATTTGTGTTTTAATGGTAAGTTTTAAACACCATCAGTGGCTAAGAATGTTACGTTGCACTTATTCATTCATCAACAGTGCAAATTATGGTAAATCAAAATTTTCCATCCTCAGTATAAAATCTGCCGACAAATTATTTCTTCTCATTACTCTACTTTTCTGACTCGTTTGTTCCCAATCAATCTACTTCGTAAAATTCCAATAAAAGTTTCATGTTTATTTTTTTGTAATTAACTTGCTCCTACAGAGAATAGATTGTATTTTTCTTGCTACTTCAAATTCATTTTACGTTCTTCAAAGTTAATACCATTACTAATTTGACCTTGGTTCGAAAATTTTAAGCTCTCTTTCGATACTTTTTATACTTTACTTTCAAACTCACTGCACTAGGTTTACAAACATAAGCTCCGTTTTGACAATCGCTACTCTTACAGGAAGTAAAATCCACGCTTGAAGCTCATTCGAACAAAAATCTCATCCTGACGCAAATGTGGAGATGACGAAAAGAGAGGGATAATTGGACCAAGGTGGAAAGAAATATCAAGATATGTTTTTGATGACGTGAAAGAGGAGGGGAAGAGTGGGATGAGGAGGTGGTATGGGAGGGAGGAGGGGAAGAGAGGACACACGGTAGCCGTGTGAGCGAAATTACAGCACCCCGGGACGCGTCTTGGAAAAGATAAAAACCCTATGAGGTGTGACAGTGAAACAACTTAAGGAGGATCGTCTCTGAGAAATAATGGAGATTCCGAGAAGGAAAAGGAAATTTCTGCGAAGAGAGAGCCATTGTTCGGCGGGCACATTGCTGAGCATTTTGCTCATTTTCACGAGGAAAAGGTTGCCTTTTGCTGGGAAATTTAATTTATAATTTCTCTTTTGATTGTTCAAAAATGCGAATTCAACACTACAGCAATATATTTTTCTAATACGGAAACATTCAATTACTTAAACTAGGTTTGTAGAAATCAATAAATATCTTCCAAGTCTTTGTAAAATTATTACCAAATCAATCATCCGCGTCTGATTTTTTGGGCATTAAAAAAGTTTTCTACAAACAGAAGTTCCTAAAAAGATTGTCTTTTAACATTCATAATTTCAAATTTTCAAAATAATGACCGGTAACACAAATTAAGGACAATTTAATCTTCATTTAATTACTAAACAATATCAAGGTAAAATTTAATTAAAATAATATTATTATTAAAACTTTTTCCTTCTTATTTTTTAATCCAACATTTTTATCTGTCGAATTCACTGATTAAGCATCACGATTTCAAATGGTTGAAAGAGTCTCTTATTCTTTCAGAAGGGAAGGATCGTGGTCTGAGCTGTATTATAAATAATGGAAGATGCCTCATAATTAGATGAACCGGGAAAAAGAACCTGGCGTTTTTTCCGGGAACTGAACAAACGCAAGTAAATTGTTTCCATCACGCAAACAACACACAAAAGCAGCGAAGGAAGGAGGGGGAGGGAAGGAGAAAAGGGAAGGCTTCCCGTACAGAAGAAAATGTGTCAGAAAGAATATAAAACGTGGGAATATTTATCATCTTTATCTTTTGGACGTCTACTCGAAATGAGCCCAACACTTCTCTCCCACAGCTACCTCTCTTTCCCTCATACCTTAGCATCTTCCTCCCCTCCCCTACCTAAAAGCGATCCAACATCATCCCTCTCTCCTTTTTCTACCTCCCCAATCTCCCTCTTACTCCAAACCGCATACAAGGAACCTTAACATAGATGTAACTAGTAGCTATTTTTCATCGGCTCCTTGAAATGCGCTGCGCACATTAACATTTTTTATCTCCGAAAAAAGCTTCTCTTCCCCTTCGCGGCCCCTCCCACACTTGACCTCATCCCTTTCTTCTCCAAAGCGAAAAAACACCCTTTTTTAGGAAATTATTTTTCCTCTCCCGGCTACCGTCTTCATTCTTCGCCACCCACGTGGCTTCCCCAGTTCGCCCACCCTTTCCCAGCATCCGTCTCACACTCTCCCCCACACCCCCTCACAGTTCGTTATTCACCTCCGTTATATTCCTACTTGACTCGGCGTAAATCACACACAATTCCGCCACCTTCCCTCGGATAGCCATCAGTTTTTATTTATTTTCGCTGCTCCTTTATTTTTTCATTTTAACGGTTTTCTTTCATGCTTCGGGGTCCCACACACGCGGATGGAAAAAAGCGCGCGCTTCGCAACCTTTTTCGCTCATTTCTCCTCACCGCTCCGCGAGAATTTTCACCCCACACGTAAGAGAAAAAAATGCGCGAGGTATTCGCGAGCACGCACTGCATCTCTGACCTCGCATACACATGCAAGACCCATCGCTTACCTTATTCACCTCCGTGTTCCAGTAATTTCCGTCTCCACCTTTAACACGCCTTGTTTTTTCTCGAGCACGCCTCCGAGAGAAAAAAGCTTCCTCATCCGCAGCCGCCAACTTTTTCATTTCGACCCATGTCTCCCTCTAATTCGTATTTATTGCCCCTGTTTTGTTCCCTGCTCCTTAACCCTCTCCATACCAACTTAAACTCCTCACGCCGCCTTTTCTATTTCTCCTTATTCTCCGGGACTTTATACCCGCGCTCCTCCGCGCATTTTTTCGGGAAAATACCATCACTCCTTCGTTGCAGACATTTATTCGCTAATTTTTTCAGGCTTCTCCTCTCTCTCTTCCCTTACTTCTCCGAGGAGCACTTCATCATCCAATTACACGGGTTTATTATTCTCCTTTTTATCTGGTCGACTAGCGAGCAGTGTGCGTGAGCGGTAAAGATGGTGGTCTCAGTGCATTTCTCCTTGTTCTTTTCTTCTCCTTACTCGAGTAATGGGAGTTATCTCTACAGGCTTTTAATTCTAGCTTAACTCCGCTGAACTTTTTTTATGTTTCTCGGTAATATATGCATGCGCTTAGTTTGGTTAAATTTAATATAAAGCGGGAGGAAAATAACTTTTAATGGAGTGGATCTCAGGCGTGATTATGATATATGAAAATTAAACGAGTTCATTTTAGCAGTAATCTGTAATATTTATATGGTATACTGTGTTAAGAAATATTACATTTGTTTAACATCGTTAAGTAATATCACATTTGTTTATCTTTGCAGGGCCCACTTCCTTTTCACACTGATCCTACTTCTCAGTTCCAACTTTCTTGAATGTTTACTTCATGAAACATTAATTTTGACTCGTACATTTATTTACTCAATTTTCAAATACGGCAGAATCGCCAATGTATAGTAGTCATGTGTATAAAGAAATTTAAATATATAATCAGCTAATAGTATGCGATTATACGAAATATGGATTAGATAAAAAACAACAAATATCAAAATATATACCACTAAAAATTACTGTAGGGGGCTAACGATACTCTCTTCCCTAGTAAATAGTAATAAATATTTATTAAATGATACTATCCAATTACCTTTTAAATTGTGTTTTCTGTTGAATTTATACGTAATATTGTATTCGAATTTTTAAATAATAATATAACAAACGCACTAAAATTTGAACAGAAATATCCCCTGAATTTTCTTAAGAAGACGGATTCGAGTTTCCAAGACCAGGGGTTTAATTTTATTTTAAATATAGAGAAGAATATCCCTAACATTCAGATTTTCCATATGCTATCAACTTCTTTTTTCTATTATATGCTAACATCATCAACCCTTTCCACAACCTTTAGCAAGAACATTTAGCATCCAACTGATTGATACCATCTAACACCTCTCTGACCGTTTACCAATAGTGACTTCAATTTCTTTCAGTAAATTCTAAATGGTAAAAAACCTGTAATTTAATTTACATTTTTTCCTCCTAGTGAATATTCGTCCTACTAAATTAAACTCTCTATTTCATTGTCCTGCTCTTCGACTTTCCATCACTGAACGTTCCTTTATTGTGTTCTATCTCTTTCTCCTACTCAAGATCCATTTGGATGAGATTCAATTTTGACTTATCTCTTCAACAACATTGACAGCTAATATTGCAGCTGTATATTTTATTTTATCTTCTTTCTTACAATATTTGTCTTTTTTATATATCTTCGACTTTTTGACTCTATTGTTGACTTCTATTTTTGATTTTTACACATTTATACTATTTTTCAATCCAATATTGAAGCCTCGTCTGTTTATTGATTTATATTAAATAAATAAATAATATTTTAACGTGTAATTTATAATTTCGACGATATCAAAACACTCCGACACTATCATAACCCGCAACAGGAGCGTCCACGAATTAAGGAACTTGAAAACTTGCTTTCCCAATCTTTTTAAAATAAACAACTATTATCACCTCTTTGAACATACTCAATTTCAGTATTTAAGCCGAGGAACAATCACCTCGAGAGAATTATTTCGTTTTCTTGGTAGGACTTTATTTCTCTGATACATACCATTCAGATCATGGAGGTCATCGAGTTATATTGCGCACCAAATATATATTATACAACCATCTTAGTTACGAGGACAGTCAATGTAACAATACCACCCCTTGCATCAATCAACCGTCCATTTGATTGTTTTTTACAGGTCGTAAAAGACGGTCCTCATCGTAAATTCGTTTTTATTGAAGAGGACCTCCCGGATGCGAATATCTCAGACAAATAAGACTACATCTATATAAGACACTGATGGAGTGTATTGAACAAAATTTTTCCGAAATTTTTCCAGACACTTTCCTAATGTGTGCTTAACACTTGAAAGACATCCCCCATACGACCAAGAAGAAGTTTCGCAGTTACTCTTTAACTGTCTTAATAACAATTTCCTTTCCTTCCATACGTTTTCTATGCCGAACTCTCTCCGCCCAAGAAGAAATATCCTATGAAATCGCATAAATATGTGCTTTAGGTGACATTTTACCTATATTTTGGGTTCGACTTTATGAAAAGAGATCAAGTATGGAGAGTAGCAGCGTTCGGAGGAGATTTTGAAACAAGTTATATTAAATTATTGATAAATTCTACCTCCAATGAATCCTCAATGATACTCATTTTGAAGGTAAAACCCATTTTTAGTCGGAAAGTTGTCAACAAGAAGGACCTTCAATTAAAGTTTCGACCTCTTAGGATATATAAGTTTCTTATTGTTAGTAATTTAACGCAATCATTTCAAACTGCGTATATCTGCGCTGAATGGTGCAATTGCAATGGTATTTGTTCCTCCACAACAGCTTCAGAATACTTTCAGAAAATTTCAGAGAATTTGTCATTGGTTACTTATTTATATATTTTAAAATAAGATTCCAGAATGTATCCCTTACATTGTTAATTGTAGTTAATAGTTAAAAATACTTCCACATAGAAGTATTCGAAACCGTGAAGGTTTTTACCAAGTTGAACGCAGTACCCGCTTGGCTATCTGAGAGCCCTATCAACTTTTACTTCTTATATTTTTGTGTATTATAACGCGGAATAACAGTTATCAAATATAAAGTCAAAGAACAATTTAAATATGAAGCGAGTCGTTCGGTAATACTTAAGTCTCCTGAAACTGCTACTGAATTCAATTTCCGGACCTACTTTGCAAGTCTGTACGTAAGTTGGCATTTTCGGCGTCCTCTATATATTTCCGGCGGTGAATTCTTCATGAGATATTCGTAATTACGATTTTTCAAAGCTGATTTTCCAGCTCGGATTAGTTCTGCTATATCACGTACACAAACGTATCCTCTCAAACATGGAAAGGAAGAATAAGAAAGTGTTTCTTTGTGAACACTATCTCAACTGAATCCCATCCGAATAATATACGGCCGTGGCTTCTCCTTTTGGGCTATTGTGGGTGCTCTTCTGAGACCACACCTATGAGGATCCGTCCTCCCACTCGCCTGAGAGACGTATGAGGCGCCCTTTCGCTGCTACTGTCCCACGATCCCAAATATTCCTCGACACCGCCCTTTCCCGCGAGCTTTTAAAACGTCGCGAAACCGCAAGAGAGTCCGAATGTTTCTGCCGTCTGTCCATCGCTCCCGCCCGCATTTTATTTTCGCCTAACTCCTTAACGGCCCCAACGACCATATTTCATCTCCAATTTGTCCCTCTATCGTGACGAGGCAGACGTAGAAACGCGTGGGTGCAACCTAAAAATTCAAGGTGAGACGCACAAATGTCCCGATATTCTTATGGCCGTAAACATGGTTGCTTCAGAGTGGAGGTGTTTTGAAAACTACTTAAAATTGAACTTGATTGGTTGGAAAAATACCTATCGAAATTTTTCAAATTGTTAAGAAAGAGATCAATTCTTTCATAAATTGAAATCCGTATCAAAATAGTTCTGAGACTGAATAATATAGCAAATAAAAAATAAAATTTTCTTGCCACCTGAGATGTTTAACGCGCAATTCTTCTTAAGATCTACATAAATTGTCAACGAATTCAATGTAAATTTTATTATACATTTAAGTTCAAGAAAAATAATTGGAGGAATGGAGCAGTCATAAAATTAAAATTCATAGTTCTGAATATATAGTACAAAGATATCTTCCATCTGACGAAATCTCTATTAGAGTGTCATTTACGAGTGTCATTCCATTTTTAACTAATTTGATTTTTAACTACAACCCTTGATCAGTCGACACAAACTCATAAGGAATAAAAAAAGCACTCAAAAGCTCTCCGTGATTCTTAATCGTTACAATTCGTCACCAAGCCAAGCACTTCGAAACAAGCTACAGAGTTGGCCAAACTCTTCGAATTATTTGCTCCAACTCCACTCAATTACATTTCCGTAAGAATTTTTTCTCTCGTTCCCAACACCTCCCATTATTACTTCATATATTCCCGAATCGTTCGTCATTTTTATCCGACTTACATCTCTTTCATTCTCTCCTTTACGAAATACTCTCCTTTTTCCATCCACCTCTCCCGCCGCGCTCTTCCCTTCCCACCCGCAACACCTGAAACGTATGCCCTAATGCGTGTACGCATACTTCATCTTCCTTTTAGATTAGACTCCCTACCTCACAAGTCATTCCTCCAATCCTTCTTCTCCACCCCTTCACCTCCCACGCTCTCTGTCTTCCTCCCCCACCTATCTCTCCTACCCACACCACAGGTAAGTCCTATTGCCGCCTTACCCCCACCACTCTGCCACCTCCTCCACTCCCCCTAAAACCACGTTGGAGGTCCCCTACAGATCCTTGTATGTGATAAATAATGACGCAGCTACTGTGCGCGGTTTCTTCAACAGCCACCTACCCTAAGCTACCACTCCTTTCCACCCACCATCCCCTAGAACACCTTTCTCCTTCTCTCTTTTGCATCTCCCCCCTCATCATCCCTTATTCCTATCTCGCCTCCTCTTTTTCTCCATCTTATGCTGCTGCTGTCTCACGCTCTCCGACTCTTTTATCCCTCTTTTCCAACCCCTCTTAACCCCATCTCTCTTTTCCCGATGTGCTTCCTCCGGCCAACGCTCGCATTATACACGTTCTTACTTCCTGCGTATCGAAGAAGTATGCGAATACTTGCCATGAAGACTATCTACAGTCGCGAGAGAAAGCTCTTTACTTCTGTTTTTGTATTTTAGCGGCATTATTGCCAATTTCACCGGATAACTACGTCTTGACTCAGAATATATTTAAATCAATTACTCCTCTCCCTGCATATCTTATTCGAAGATTGATATCGATGTAAGATAGTAAAAAATTGAAATCCGCAATATAAGAAACTGTTGAAGAATCTGAGTACTGATCGTTATCATAAAAAGCAAATAATAAATTTCATAACTCAATATAGGGAGGCGTTACATCGTGGGACCTCTAATAATGATATAACGATATGAATAGTTTTTCCGATAAATATATCTTTGTTCCTATGTAAAACTTAAATTGATTTTTTTGTAGGATGAATGATGTAAATGTTCAAGTTTTCTAGTGCCTGATCCTGATGTCATTTAAAAATTCAAAATCAACCAGTCCGATATGAAAGTAATGGAATAAATTATCAGGGACATTTTACTCAAAATCTATTCACGACCATTTATAAGAGATAATTTAGGAGAAAGAAGTTTAAATGTCTGTATCCGGTTCATTAGAGTGAACAATCAGTCTTGACGCCTATCTTTGGAATTGCTAGATCCCAAATGAAATAATTCCTTTAGGAGAGTAAAAATGAGAATGATAAATAGATTATTTACGGAAGAAGGGGCATCTCAATGAAGGCAGTGCATCGAAAAACAATCAAAAAATGAATAATAGGATAGCGATATGGAAGATCATACCGTCGAAGTAACAGATGATCTTAAATTACGTTTAAGTTCAACTCTCCACTTTAAGGTAAGTCTCTAAGGTTTTACGATATCTAATACTACTAGATTATCTACCATTTCTACTGCCCAAGCTACTGTATATAATTTTTCATATTATATTTTAAACATAGCAAAGGTCAAAAAAACATCACCCACAACTAAGGTTGCCAAATCATTTCCATATTACTACGGATTAATATTTTGAGACCAAATTCTAACAAACATGTGTAATTCATGTCCTTCAACATAAATAAGAGAAATTTCTCCACAGATTCTTATCGAGGAAAACATTCCGGTGGGTTTTTTTAGAAGCCGCATGACTCCATCATCTCTGGCTTCCCTCATATCCGTCCGTTCCAAACATATCGACTTCGTGTGAGGTTCGACTATTACTCTGTTATCCGATACAATCTCTTCTTTGACAATACCAACTATTCGGACAGATTACTCCGAAATCTCTTCCTAGCTCGGCAGGAGGTGGAAGGACTGTTATGATATTTTGTTAAAGTAGTAAAACGCACGATTAGAAGTCTGTGGGCCGTAGGATGTCGCGACGTTGAATGGGCGGTGGTTCGAATCGTTCGGATACACACGTCTTTTGCTAAGGGTGTGTGCGCGCCATCTGTGTCCCGCCAAAGGGTTTATTGGATGGGATGCGGAAGAGTATGGGTCTGAGTAGGGCGTGGTGCTTTCGAGAATATGTTGTGCTCTCTCTAGGTAAAGGTATGGGTGACGAAGTGACGAGGCACAGCACATCTCCTATACTTAGTATAAAGCTGTTAAGGGAAAGGTGAGGAAAAAAAGATTCATACATATTATCTGAACTTTTTTTTGCTGACGGCTCTGGTAAAAAAAGTAAAACCTCTCTCTTAATACGACCTAAGTAGAACAGAATCCGAACGGGTCATCTGTGAGTATAATTTCTCCTGGTTTTCCTTGCTATGGAATGCCGCACTTGTCTAGTCGAGCCATTATTACTTAAGATTCTTTTAGTTAAGCCTACAAGATTAACTCTTTATATTGGATCGAACTTGATTTTTCCTAGAAAGCTAATGACTGTTCAAAATTTCGTTTTACATCTTAAATATAAATAAAGCTGTATAAAGAATCATACTATCAAAAATCAGTATAGAGAAAAGTAAATCCCTGTATTATCCATTTATAGGGCATTGAGTTAGAGGTAGTAAATCATGTCTCCATTTATTTATTTATTTAATGTCGCTGCGATTTGGCCATTTTTCCAGGTGGCAGCGAGTAGAATTAAATAACAGTTTATGAGTTTTCAATGAGTTCAGAATTCCTCCCGATGCTGTTTTAAGAATTCAAAATATGTTATTTTTGTTTCTGAACATAAAACAAGATATATTCATTCAGTAAATTCATCTTCCATTATTTGTACATATTATGTAAAACTTTCCGTCGTGTTCGATTATATTATCTTCTTTACTATATCTTATTATACCCTTTTTATACCCCGCTACTTTTTCTAGAATATTATGTAAAAACTTTTTACATACACCAAACAAATTTTCTTCATCAAAACAGCCTACAATTCCTTTCACTATCGGAGAGGAACACAATACTGGGTTGGCAGTAGTGGCAAGACCAAATCTGGAAACACCTTCCATCTCCTGCGAAATTTGAACTCCTCCATGCAATAGTCGAGCGACACCTCAAGGCGTGCGCGAAAAGAAAATGAATGCGGCGACGACAACGATAAAGAGGAAAGTGAGACGAAAGGAAAAGACGATAGTGTGTACGCTTTTGACGATGAGCGATGAAGAGAGAGGAAGGAAAATGACGATGGAACATGGTTTTGGAGAGTGTTTGAAGGGTAGGAAGTGGCAAAGGCTTGCAATTAGGGAGAGACGACGATTAAAGGGAAGAAGTGTGTGCCGGAAGATGGAGGAGGGGGTGTAACCATGACACAGGAGAGGCATGTGAGAGCGGAAAATAAACAGGGCGCCAAAGGGTTGTAAGAGATAAAATTGGAGAGAGAGAAAAGGGAAGGAGAGAAAATCGGAGGAAGGAAAGACGCGCGGGATTACATGACACACGAAACAGAAAACTTACATGAGTGAAAATAGAAAATAAGACACTAAAAAAATAAGATTTTGTCCATACGATTGTTATAAGACGTAGAGTACTTTAGAGAGTACTTTTACGTATAGTAGTGAAGGTTTTTCTGGAGAATACTCTTCCAACTATTTTTAGGGGAAAGTGCAAAATTAATTCGAGATAAAAGGTGTTCGAAAGTGATTTTTAATTCACGAATTACATTATAATTCAGATACTGCCAATGAAATATTCATAAATTACACAAAGAGAACAGATATGGCTAGATTAGTTCAAATTAATATCCCATCTATTTGCTCTTAAAGGAATAAAATATTTTTATTAACACTAAATTTTACTTAACCATTTTTTTCAATCCAGTGCATCATTATAAGACGCTAAAATTTTAAGAATCAAATCTTTCTAATGACAAGGCTGACTGGCCGATTTTTTACACGCTTGCTTGTCTAAAATGCCTTTTCTGGCTTCGAACCCGCGCCGGTGGAAAGGTGGCATCTTGGATGTCTCCGTGAGAGCAGCAGTGATGTCGTTTTACATGGATCTTCGACATAGACATATAGAAATAATGATTGCTCTGCTGTTTTACTTCAATTGGTTAAAGCAGAGATCCCTAAATTACGGTCCGGGCCTGTTCCCACCCGTGAAATAATTTATGCAACTCGTGAATAAATTGGATATTATACTTCGGACGTTCTCATGATTAGACTAAATTTTCTATTTATATATTGCCCAACATATTTTTTGTAATTAATTATTTTACATTGTTGCATGTGAATATTTCTTCGGTAATTTTTGTTTAAGAATAAGTCAATTTGAAAAAAAAATGGATGAATGTGCCCGGAGAATGGGCCCACATGCAACTTTCTATGCGCCTCTACTTAAGTTTGTAAACCCCTTTGGTTTAGAGCACCCTCCCGACGATTGGGAGATCCAGGTTCGAATCCCTGTTTCGTCTCTCCCTTTCAGTTTTACAGCGTCTGTTTCATACAAATACTTTGCTCACAGAACGGAAGGATTTCACGACGGATTATTATCAAGAAAATGGCAAAGGAAAAATGTGGATGAAAACTTCTGAGAAAAGTCGTCAAGGCTATGAAATAAGACAAGAAATTATGGGAGTAAAAGAGAAAAAGCGAATAAGTGAATGAGGACAGTGTGTCTTTTCAATCTGACAAACATTTGTTAACACTACGTTCCCGTGGCGCGGCTCTCTCAATGCCTTCGAAGGGAAAGAGAGATACGGCGAAGGAAAGAGTTGAGCGGAATCACAGGAAGTCGTCAGAGGGTAATCTCCTTGTGTGGGTGACAGTCTGAGAATGCACTCAGCCAAAAATGGAGTATAAATAGGAAAAAGTAAGGAATGGAATAAAAATGAGTCAAGAATGGGAGAAAAAAGGTGTCTAAGAAGACATCCCATAACTCTTCATTCTCACGGTAATTTCATTCTACAAAACTTTATGAAATATTACTTCAGAAACCACTTAACATTTACGCAGAATGATAATTACTCCCTATAAAATAATAGTAGTTTTCTTGATATAAAAATGTTAAGTAATGTAAATTTATGCTAGGAATTTTATGAAATTCAAACCTAATTAAATTCGATACCTAAGGCTACGACCGTCAACTGAGAGGGCATTTTGTATTAAAATCAGTCTTAAGAATTGTATGAAGTGCTTTAATTTTTATTATTGTAATGGTTTTCCACAAATTAGAGCCGTCCCATATTATATTCCATACTAATTTTACAATATATCCATAATTCAATAAAGGATATTCAAGCAAGATACTTCGAGATTTCAGGGTACCTCAGCGACAACTTTCGGAATTGACAGTGAAAAAATTTCCATTGAACTCATTTCCATCAAATCCATTGAAATAGCAACTAGGGCTAAGAATCATCGTATGACCCATCCTGTGCTTATCCATCCGCAGAAAATTCTGGGTTAATGATCGCTTATCTTCATACTAAACTACAAGTTATCAAATATATATTAAATCATATGCTAAATCCCTTTCCAAGTGTACACTTTGAATTGTAGAAACCAACAGAAAAGTTTGTGAAATTAAATCCGTAGTGCAAATACCTCAGCGTATATATTTTCAGAAGCTATCGATGCCATTTTTGAAATTTAATTTCAGAATGAAAAATTCCACCAAAACCAAGAATTTTTTCTCAGTTGGAGTCAAAATGGAATTCTCAAATTATCCAGACTTTTTGTGAAAGATGAGAGGGACTCCATAACGAAATTATTAACTTTCGTTTTCCTTTATTATTACCTGCTCAGAAAACGGACTGAAAATTTTCATAAAATCCAACAATGCAAGACTCACTGTTTATCTTTGAATAATAAAAGAAGATTCAACTTAAATTCTTCCTCGGTAGTTATTTCTCTTTGTCTTGACGATGAACTTTGAGACTAAAAACATATTAATCTACTCATGAACCGAGAACATCACTTCATTTTTCGTGCCTTCCTTTTCTTGAGACTTTTGGATCGAGCTTCACAATAATATTTTGAAACCGTCCTATGAAAGACAGAACTGAATATTGTTGATGTGCAAGATATTGGATGGAAGAGACTGTTTTCATAGAAATAACAGAGGAGAACAAAGTGAAAAAGAACGGAAACAAAGGTCGCAGGGGAGGACTCGCGACGAAGACGAGGTGTCGGATAGGCATGTCTCGACCCCGAAAACCTCTCTTACCGTGTACTCCCACTGCTCTGCCTTTGTCTTCATATGTACACACGATTGAGGCGAAAGGCAAAAGGACAAGAAAGAGAATATCTGGGAGCGAGTAGGATAGGTATCGTCAATTCCCATTCCCTGTTTTTCTCGACAACGCCCTTGGAACCTCTTTCGCTTCTACAAAGAGGTGACTCATGCCTGATATTGCTTCCTGGGTTGTCTGTTCTCCGTGTGAACCTTGTCTATTCGGTTCGAATCCAAATGCGCATGTCAATTTTGCCTTTGCACTGTTTGCTTTTCGTCTACAGTCAATATTCTCCGAATTCATTCCCTTTCTGTTCAAAGAAGAAACCGTCGATATTCTGTCAGCAATTTGATTATACCAAGTTCTAGCAAGTATATAGAAAATGATACACATACATAATAGCTACATAAATTCCTAATTTTTAATCAAAGACATTTATTTACTAATACTGGTCAAAAATAATAATATATTTACCTCTAAGAAATGTATTCCAGAATATATTTCCAGAATTCAGGGCAAGAGGAACTCATAAACATGAATTTCAGCAGTGTAATTCTGGAGTTGAATTTCGCGACTGTTTTGAATTGTGAATTTAATCGGAAATCAATAAGGTTTGCAGCAATTTTTGCAAAATGGGTCATCAGTATCAGCTCACGAGAGGAACTGCAATTTAGGATTACTATTCCATGAGCAAGTTTCAGCCTCCACCCCTGAACTTATAATTTTACAATTAAAGAATAACAGTTTTGAATTTCTTCCTTTCCTAAGAGACAATCAATAGCGTTGCTATGTGATCTTTAAACTTGCATCTCAAAAGACTGAGGAATATGCATTATTTATTTGAATAATGGATTCGAAAGACAACTGAAATTAAGGAAACATATCGAAAATTAGAAATCGGCAGCTAAGGTAATTATTCAACTCTATTCACAGACAAAAAAGGCCGAGACGTTCCAGAAAAATTTTCTAAAATACAATACAGGTTTAGCATTGTCAATATAACACAGCATAAAGAAGTGCTCGCTTCATCTTCGGAGAGTTGAGGTTTTCCTATTATATCATTGTGAATTCCAAGCGCATCCTACCTCCAGTCTCCTTTGTTCAGAAGGTGTCTCTCCCCCTCGACGACTGTCTCTCCCTTTGCGACTCACTTTCGTATCCCGTGCGGACCCGCCCTCACTTGTCCAAACTAGTGTCCCTCCCCACCCGCAACGTGGACCCAAGAGGCGCTGGATGGATTGGGAGAGTGTTGACACAAAACACCAAGTGGAGTTAATTAAACTCCCGACACTCCGAGCCTCCCACGCACCCAAGACTAAGCCCATCCCTCCACGTAAACTTATCCTCATCTCTCCTACGAATCTCCTTTCTGATTCCTTTTTCTTTCCCCACACCATTTCCTCTGTCCGTGCCTTCTCTCACAAATAGAACCTTCATTTCCTTCCTCTTCACCTTTTACACCACTGTCAGACAATTCTTTTCTACTCCTCTTTCTTTCAACACGTCGATAGTTATTTGCACCACTTTTCTCTCCTTTCCAAGATTCAAGGCCTTTTCTTCCCAGAATTAAATTTCTTTGGAATTTTCGATTTAAGCTAAACGAATTAATTAAAAACTCATTTCAGTATTGCGAACATCTCAAAACTTTTGCGTAATCATCTCCTTATTGTCTGTCTTCAATACATGTCCACTATATATTTATCAAAGAAACGGTAACCTTCTTCCATGAAAACTTTCTTTCTTCTAAAGGCTTAAAGTTGAAACATACTTAATACATTTATGCAAATAATTGTATGAAAATCATTGTTATTTTTCTAATAAATTAAATTGATATTGATATAAACCATGAAGTGTTCTAAGAAAAAGCAAGATCACGTATCATAGCATTATATGACTGAATACGTCATTTTTTTTAGATATAAAAAGGAATTTTATCAACATTTAATACTTAATTATACTGTATCAAAACTCTTCCTTACTGTATGCCATTTATCCTTGTCGCCCATTACAAATCGGAATTATAACAAAATAATTTCCTCCGTTTACATAGATATTCTTTAAGAAGGCATTAATAAAATCAATATGTTGATAAATGACCAACAGAGATTTATCCTTAAGACGAGAAAAATATGCGAGAGACTGGTGGATGAAACTTTGCATAATATATCTCCAACACAAAATCTAAGATTACACAAAACATCGAAAACCAATTTTTCAAAAGAATTTTCAAAGAATAGAATCTTCTCTTATCGTATGTGACACCAGGATTCTACAAGAAAATTTTCACCTAGTTTATGATAGATGCTAATTAGATTTCGACTGCAAAGCGTGCATTTGTAAAAAGTAATCCACGTAACATGATTCTTGATTATGAATTTCTCTTTCTCGATTCATTCTATTTTTCTCTCCTTTCTTTGGCCATCCATCATCTCCATTTTCCCAACTTCTCTCTCTCGTCCTTCAAACCCTGAGCACACACACTCCAAAGTTCTCCCCAAAGCAGCTTCCTTCCAAAGTGTTAATTTCCTGATAAACCGGGACTTAGAAACACTACTCCTGGGCAATGGGAGATCCTCGAGAAGGCGAATCATAGCATGTGAGGATAAGAGAAGGAGGGAAGAAATTATAGGAGGGCGAAGGAGGTAGTTTAGATTGCATGTAGAAGTGATAGAGGGGAGAAATGAGAGAGGGTAATTTGTAAGGGAGATGACATGGTCGTTGAGGATTAGGAGTTCAGCTAAGGTTCAGTGGATAGATGACCGCCGCTGGAGATAGATAGCAATCAAAGGAGTGAACAATCAACTAGGAAAAACCCTTATATCAATCTTTGGCTCAGGAAACTTATTTCTCACTGAAATTTTGGGAAAATATAATATCGGCGTATAGACCTTTCGCATAAATTGTTATATATATATATGCACTTACTTAAGAACGTCAGGTAAATATCTATGAAGAAAGTTTGATTATAATTTAATTATCAAGAAATGATTGAATTATTACTCTTTAATGTTTTATTCATCCGAAGGTTTGATGTAAGAATTTAATTAACTCCATCTGAGAGAGTAAAACAATTCTTTATATGCAAAGTTTCGTAACTATACTCTTGACATTTAAATTTTGTATATGTAAGACAATCTGAATACTAATTTCGGAACATTTTTTTAATAATTAGTTAATGGGACGAAAGAAAAAATTAAAATAGACATTTATTAATTGGATAAGAGTGTTCATAGCAAAATATTTTCTTCAGGCAGTTTTCTGATGATACCAATCAAATGTGATTATCGTTTAATTAAATAACTCAAAACGGTATTTCGTAATTTTTGTTTTTTGTTGTTCTTGATGACGTTTCATTATGTTCTACCGGAATACCTGGAGTTTATAATTATTCAATCTCTCATACGTACTATATATCACTTAACTTCTAGTGATAATTGTCAAAAATATCTTATCATGTTTTCCTATCAGCTGAACGATTCTTGATCTCTTTCATGACATAATAACCAAGTGATCATAAGTTGCTAGTGACATTTTCTAAATATATGGTAAAATGTGAACATATATGAAATAAAATATCTCAATTAATTTGTTAGATTTGTTAATATGTGTAAACGAAATGAACGTTAATATTAAGAAATAAATTACCATCGATAAAAAATATCTAGAGGTGATTCATAAACAGCAGAGTACTAAAACCTCATTCATCAGTACTAAAACCTCAATAGATAAAAGGCATTTGACGTATAGGTAAAGGTGAAGTAAATTTTAGGAGGCCGAAGCGTTGAGATGAAAAATGCAGCCAGCGAGGGAAAAAAAGAGCTCGGAGAGCTAAAAAATCTTGGAATTCATTTCCAGTAATCTCCTTAGCGATGATATAGGAATGCGAAAGCAGAGATTGGCATTCGTTCAATATACGAAGGGAGTTTTTCGTAGGGAAGGGTAGAGATGAGAGTAGGAATGAACGAGAGATGTTGGTGAATAAAAGAAGGAAAATAGAGCTCAGAAAAATAGAGGCGAGAGATCTTAGCACGAATGAAGAATATGTAAACGCTTGCTGAGGAATCACTGTGTAATTTAGAACCTATTCGACGAAAACAGGGAAAGGATAACAAAATGATTGTACACAAAACTTTCTACTTACCCCTGCAGCAAGGCACCGGGGTACCTATCTATGTTCGTGTAAAAGTTTTCTATTTATATTTATAAGCAAATTTAGTGTAAGTAAGCACATAAATTCAGTAGTAAGGGATCAAAAAACTGAGATTGTCTTGAAATAACATTATCAAAGCTTCAGTGTTTTAATTCCTTCAAAACCCCTCCGAAGGTAAGACATTAACAAAAACAGTCTGTCTTGACCGCAACAGAACGTTACATAAGATTGACAGATAAATTTTGGTGAAGGAAATTTAGTCGAATTATATATGAGAGGGAATCCTATCGGCATATCTAACGCAAAAACTCTCTGAATTATTTCGACTGCTGAATAAATCGAAATTTTCTCTTCCTTCCCCGATAAATTCTTAAAATTCCACGAAGAGTCAGAAATAACGGTACTGTTGAAATCTGGAGCTCAATGCAACTGGAGGTAATGAGAAATGTTAATTCGTTTTACGTTTCATAAATAAATTAGCATTATGGCCCATAAAAATCCCGCATTCGTTTTCATAAAAAAGGAGAGACTCCCGGGCTAAAAAACTGCCCAAATCCAAAAACGAGCGTTATCTGCCCTACCCTTATTGCGCAATTCGGAAAAAATGCCCATAAAATACAGTAATGAGATGTTCCGCAAATTGGGTATCAGAATCCGCCGCGCCATCGAGTGCTTTAGCTGATAAAAAAAAGAGTCACACTTTCCGCACCGGGGATTATACGACTGTAAATGAAGCCAATCTACATTTATATTTTCTTTCTTTACAGGGACCGCTCCGCGAGGGGTCATTATTCGAGATCTTTCTGGATGAGCTTAAATCAGATATTTGTGTATAGCCGAACCAATAAAGCATGAAATTCAATTTTGCGATGTCCGTGGTAATTGGGTTTATATTATTAGATCTCTTCTTTTTTATCTCAGAATACCATCGGAAGGGACCTTCCCATAAAAAAAGTTTAAGTCTATATTCATTGGACACCGAGATAAGAAAAATGGGTAATAACAAAAAATAATTGTGCTTCGGAGAGGGAATAATTGGGTGGAGAAATGGGAAGAGCGTATAAAAAGGTCGGGATATATTGGAACGGAAGAAAAATCGGATAGTATATTCCGGTGGCAATGTTGATTAAAAAATTGAAAAATGCCCGACCTGAAACCACCGAAAAATGTAGACGTTATGAATGGTAATGAGCTTTGAAGGAATAAATAAGGGTATGAAGTGCCTGTTTAACCTATGCTTCCAACGTGAAATTTCGGTAGGAAACTCGGGATTTACTTTAATTTACCATATCATTCCCAAACACATTATCCTTATCGGCTGGAGTACTTGAACACCCGAGAGAAAACTTTATGCGAATATCATTTGGAAACTGTCTCCGTAGTTCATGCAAAGTATACCGCGTGAAAAGCGACTATCGTAAATTGACTTATAACCCGAGAAAATATCCACCATACCCTACCTAAAAGAAACAGAATTACTAAATCGGCTATCTTGGAAATTTTTGAATTAGCTCCCAAATATATAATTTATATTCGATAGAAGCTTATAAATCTGTATTAGTAAGGAATATTATTATTCATGAAAGGAAAAACGTAATTAGTTAATATGATATCAATAAATTAATATAGTGCTCATTCACTTACTTATTTAGAGAAATCAAAGTCTTATTTTGCTTGATGATTTCAGCGGTTAATGCTGCAAAAATAAATTTTCAGATTCATGATTTTATCTTCAAGATTTATTTTCAATCTTTAATCTTCAAAAGTATTCGTGCACGGGTTATTTTAGCTGAAATTTTGGTAGTTTAAAAAGGTGGTTAGAGAGCCTTTTTCGGACGCGCATTTGAGAGCATGATTAGCTGATAAAAAATAAGTTTTTCATGTTAAGCATACCTCTATCATGGTAACTGGTAATCTATATCAGTTTTATACCCCTGATAGTCAAAGTCGAAGTTCCTCTTAGCAAAGGAATTTTCCGACTCTGACGCTACAAAAACTCATTTCACTAATGACAGCATTCCGCGGTCCAGCCTTCTCATCTCTCAGATACGTTTTAACCGGAAGGACCGTTCATCGTCAACTATAATCACACCATCATCCTCTTTTCAAGGTTTTAAAAAAGCCGGATGAAGGCAACTTTAAGGCATTATCAAATGAACGACCGACCGCACACAGCCTTGATTATCCTTCTCCGATCAATACCATCAGATATCGCGTAAAAGTTTCATCCCCTGCACTTAGGGCGTCTTTCGCCTTCCACGCCTCACTCCACCATCTTGTTGAGGGAGGATCACTCCCCCACCGAAGTCTCCACCTTCCATTATTTCCCCAATCTTCTGCTCCTTCCAAAGCCCTCCTATCTCCCCCTGAATTGACCGTGCTAATCTGAGGGAGGGAGGCGATGGAAGGGGTGAGGCGTGAAAAGGGAGGGCGAGAAAATTGGGCGGGGGTGGGCTAAAGATCTCTCTCCCGGAGGAAGTGATGCAGAGGATTAGATGTCGAGAAGAGAAAATGGGTATCTGATAAAGCTGGGGTGAGAGTGATATGGGAGGGATGGATGGTGGTTTTGGGGAGGGAGTGAAAAGGGTCTGGAAGGTTAAGTGCGAATAAGACTGGCGGAGGGATGTGGAACATTACGGAATAATGGCACCAATTGTCGAGTTAATTCTTTTTAGTCGAGAGGAGTTTGATAAGGAGAATCATCCCGAGGCAGTGTTATTTTACAGCGATCGCTCGGAATGAAAGAACTTATTTTCAGTAAGTGGAACATTGCAATCATGCTAGTGAAAACAATCACTTAAGAAGACTTAAATGCTGTTCGAATACTCTCCTGAATTCATATATATTCTCTAATTACGTACAAGAACAATTATCTCTTGTGATCGACTTAAGTTAGTATAAAAACTATATATTTTTACGTCTATAGCGAGATAAACGTCTCTAAACAATTACTAAATTCACGTTATTTCCAAAGGTAATGTTTAAATTTTAGAAGAGAATAGATTTTGTTTTATATAGAGGGGGTAGAAATATAGGTGAAAATTTTTTCCCTAAAATTGAATATACGATTTTATATACTTTGCTATACTTATGCTGAAGGAGGGTATAGATTATTAGAATGTTTGGATTAAGTTATTCATTTTAGCCATTAAATTTAACTAGCTATAACTCCATCAGCAAAAGGAATGATGATCTTAACGAATTTAATATAACTGTAGGATACGTGCATAGGATGACGGCTTTGTTAAATTATTGGAAAGTACTATTCCATTTACTTAAAAATTTAAACTGAATGTTATTAAGTTTTCATCCTCTCAAAAGATCTCTAAGTCTAACAGAACACGTTGATTAAACGATCACGTAAGGAAATTTATTTCCCCATTTACTCCCCTCATTTCAATATTTGAAGCTTACTGAGTAGAATATTTGACTTATTCTCATAAACAAACTTTGTTTATATGCAACAGATAAGGTGAAGATGGTTGATTTTACAAGGTAAGAGATAGACAAAGATCAGAATTAATTTTTTTTAATTTCATAATTTCAATTTTTTCAAATTCCGTGGTTAAATATTTTAATCCTTTCTAAAATATTTGCTTAACTCTCATAAGCCATGCGTATTCCCCTCTCATTTTTCATTCTCCCGCTCTTCCCCATACCACAGGAATTTCTCCCTCGCAATTCTCTCCAAGATCCTCAACTTTTACTTTCATCCGACTAGTAGAAGAAGAAGAGCAATACATTACTCCCATACAGCATGTCTCGTGAGTAACTCTTCCAACATAACCCGCAGTGGAAAAGTCTAGAGGAAATGCACGGCGATTGTTCTCAGACGTCAAGAGATGGATGGGAGTGAGACTAGAACGTGAGCAAAAGAGGTATCCAACAGGGGTGAAAGGGTATGCCACCCAAGAGGATCTCCAATGAGGGTCTTCCGAGAGTACAACGGGCCCACCAAAATGTAAAATGGGAAAGAAAAGAAAAAATGGGTTGTTTTTGCTCAAGAAAAAGTGAAGATAAGAAAAGCCTTTCTTTCTCACAGTCGAGCGAATTTGAACGACTTTAAAGAGAAATTTGATCGATTACTCTTGAGCATAGGATTTTTAATTTATGACACTAAATTATGCCAACTTAAAGATGACGTAATTTTGTTTTTTGTAGATTCTGATACAGAAGTATCTCTATGATTAAGGAATGAATCAAGTTGTTTGAATGTTTGAAAGTTCAATTGAGATTAATCTTAAAGATGAAATTTTTTCACCGTTTCTATCAGTTTCACAGTTTAAAAGGAATTAAACTCACAGACCGTCGTTGAAGTAGATCTGAAGTATAATTTACAATGGAAATAGTTTGATTCAGTAACTTGAGTTACAAAATAGACAAAATGATTTATTTGAAGTTACCTTCCGTGAATTATAGAGCTCGTATATCCTATCTAAATCTTCGAACTTCTATGATAATGCTTCAAGGTAATGGAAGATTATGGAAAATAGGTGATGAACTCATACATTCTAGTCTTTCGCGCCTTCGATGACTTTGTATCAACTTCGGATAATAAATTTTCGGCGCCACCGACGGGATAAGTCTTAATAAAATTTGAGAACGCAAACAATTTCCTCAATCTAAAAAAATATAATGTCGTAGCAGATTGCGAACACGCCAACCCTCCCGAGTCAAACATGGGAGGAAGGAGAAGCTGTATCCCATATTAATCATCCTCAAGAGTGTCTCAGAATGTTAGAGACGAGTTATGAGATCGAATCGTCGGCATTAGCCTTGTGAAATCTCTTATGCCCTTAGCTGAGGGGCGTGTCCCTCAAGAGGCGTGTTTCCAAACGATAAGACTTCACCGCGGGAAAGGAGGAAGTAAGGCGAGTGATAGCGATGCTTAAGGAAGGGGGAGGTCTCGCGGGGGGAGGAGAGGGCACACGAATCTGCATACGTCACCCCCGTTAGAATAACACCCGGAGGTGTCCATGAAATGGAAAAAAATGAAGTCGCGAGAGATTTGGGATTGGGGTCGGGTCGATGGATTACGTCCTTCCGACTTGACTGTCACGACTTCGACCTTTCCTTCAAAGTAGGAAGGCAAGGAGCAAGAAGCTTGTGGAAGGAGATAAGGAGGTCGAAGTGTTAAGACGAAGACTTCCCGGAGATGGACCAGTGCTTTCGAGAGGGTCATCCAAACGGAAGGACTCAGACTTTCCTATCTATTAAGCCTTCCTCTCGCCTTCGGGATTTCAGCCATATCCGTTCGTCTCCACACCGTGTTTCCGCCTTCCTCAGCATCCCTCTCTCTAAGTCCAAAAAACGTCTCTTTTCTAACCCCAGCTAATAGTAATCCGAGTGGGTCGAAGAAGAATAGAGAGCTACACTTAAGTCTAAGTTTTCAGAGGAGTGCTCATGTAACCTTGCGAACGCATTCAATTGTCTGTTCCTCCCTTCTAAAGACTTCTCGGGTCTGTATCTGCTCCTGCTTGCTATCATTTCTCTCTTGAGACTCCTTGGTTCCCTCAGCCTCTTTTGTCTTACCTCTTCCTGTCCCGAATTAATACTGCAAGCTTTATTCTCGTCTATAGCTTCACTCTGGGTGGTGAATGGAGAAGATTGAAACTGTATCCTGCGGGGCAGTCAAACGAAATGGTGCTACTATCAAATTTCCAACAAGCTCTCGTAGATTATCCCGTCTTCTCGAAGAATATGCACGAGTTTTCCCCTAAGTAAATATCCTTTATCATTGATTCTCTAAGATTTTCATCTGAGTGAGTTTTATTCAGGTGTTACATTCATTGTACTCAAATTTTATTTCTTCTCTGTATTTATACAATATTCGCAATGATATTTCAACAGAATTTTGGTACAAAAGATTCAGAACAAGAACATTTAATATCTAAATGCCAGATTCAGACCTACTATTGCAAAATTTATACCAAGTTATCTTCCTTAAATATTTTAATAATAACATGAGATTCTCCTTCATATGAGAAACGCCAGAGTCAATTCTGGAACTTTCCCAATAGAAAGAATACGGATACAACGTTATCACTCAAAGAAATAATGAAATATTTAACTACATTGACTGTTAAAATGAGCTATATTTTGATTTCCTCAATCATAGGAAATTTAACAAGTGTATCTCATTTAGTATTTGGATGAAAATTCAGACAAAATAAAAAAATGAAAGATATCATTTTCCTCCACTGTACAATTCTCCATAAAGAAGCAGAACATGCTATTCAAAAGGAAGCATTAAAATTAACGGTGAAACTATCAACATCCATTAAAGGTGGTCATATCTATCTGATTTATTCACCTAATTATTAATATCAGCACAACAACATTAAAATATAGAGAGCAATATCATACTTCCTGTACACAGTATTATGTAATATATATTTGTTAGTAGAACATCCTTCACCGGCATAAGAATCTTTGTACCCAATCAGCTGCCTTTCGTCGAGCGGCAGTGGGGGCATGCATGTATGTATGTACCACCGTTCCACTTCTCTAATCGATTACTTTCTCATATCGCTCACAGTAAAAAATGAATTCTTGAAGAAACTAGTTCTAAGATCTATTTCCCTGATTTTATTTTCTCGCAGTATCAGGACGGATTGCGTGCCTATGAAAGTACTTTTTCTGAATTTATAAAGAAAATTAAATCACTGATTGGACCTTTTTTCTTCTAATAATTGCCATCCTGCCTCCTAAAGCATCCGAGTAACGCTCACCGATCTGTTGTAATAGCTCTTTACAAAACGTAATACCTTTCGCTGTACTTGTTCTAATTCACGAATAATATAATAGCAGATTTCCATATAGTACTCATGGTGAGGCACAAAATTATTCTTCACCAACGCTATAGATCACAATATTGTATAACCTTTAATCTCATCTTTTGATAAACACTGAGTAGCAAATAATTCTTTTTTATAGAAGAATAATAATACTAATTTCATATAAAAAGAGACTATCATGCATTAAACGGCTTCATGAAAAAACCATTCATTGTACCACATGAAATTACACAACAAAACCTAGATTTATTAGTGAGGCTTCATTATCAGTTGATTTATCTTTGCAACGAAATATACGAAAAATAAATTCGCTACAATGTGCCTGATGTCTTCGCTTCGCCACGTAGTGGAAGTCGTGAATTAGAAACTTGGGTAGTGTTGCGTATTTTCATATAGTAAATGTTTTTGCCATGCAGACGTGAATACAAAGTAATACCTGAGTCTCCATTGTCTATCATACATTAATTATCCAATGAGAGAGTCATTTATCATTCCGCAGTTAAAATGAGCATGACTACTTGGACATTTTGTTTCCCGAGAAAAATGTTTATCCTTCACAGTTTAGAGCAATGTAAACCTAATTTCTACAGTCATAACAAGTAATATTTATTAAATAAGGCTTTATCCGTGTCAAAAATGTATGAACGTCGCATCATTTAATTTATAATATAAATAAGAGCCAAAACAATATTTACAATTCATGTGAATTGAGTGAATGCTGTTCGTTTTAAATGTCAACCATAAATCTTTCAAGAAAACCTGAGGAGACCTTTCCAATTCAGTTTCTCGAAATTTTCCATACAAAGCTCTAACTTGGATATATATGTTCACATGAAAGAGAAAATTCTATCTTTCGAAGCTTCAGTCGCCTGAGAACACGCCCACGCCGTACGAATGGATTTACTAAATGTTTCTTGGAGATGCAAAAGCGTGACGGAAGCATGTTTCCACCCTTTTCAAAGTCTCATTTTACTGTACACGTATCCATTTCCAGCCAACGTGGTCCATTGTGGAGTCGACGCCCAATGACACCGCGCACAAACATTCTCCGTCTCTCTGCCACCGTTAAAATTAGTACAAAGGGCTTTTTGGCTTCGATGGCTGAATAACCCTTCCTCAGAGAGATCTCACAGAAAGAGAGGTCGAAATGAAATTAGCCATCCGCACAGAAGACTCCCTAATATTTTATGCAAGAGTTGTTTGAATAGCAACTGCTGAATGGGAAAAAGGTGAGTTGGTACGCATCTATTCGGGGATCCCCATAAGTAGGTTTCATAGCAAAGAGGAAGGAGCAGTAAACAAATAAGGCTGACAAAGATGAATTTTTGCGAGGTTATTCGTGAAATGGACATGTTCTTTCGAGTGAGCTTGAATAAATTCATTTACCGTGACTAAGCAATTAGTTTTGTATATATTTTAACTCCTCCATTCCCAATAGGATAGGATCAAACCTCCTCAAATGTTTTCATTTAGGTTCTGTAATGGACTAGTTCAACAGAAAACCTTGCGTCACAGAAATATTCATTGAAAACCAAGCAGCATCAGTTCCTTTCGAATCCATGTCACCTACATTTTCAAGCGGAAACCCTGAATGCGGGGTCCTTCAAAAAGTGACATTAAACATTGTGCAATGAACTCTTTTGGTTCGAATTTTAAGGAAATGTTTTTAAAAACTAATAAGTATATATTAGTTGAGTCAATTTAAGGGAAAACTCTTCGTAAGACAAGTTACTTTCTCTTGGGAAGGCAAGATATAAAGAGCGTGACTATCCATGATCGAAATAAGGTATGGGACATTATGTAGTAAGCCGTGCTCGCCATCCGATGAAACCGAAACTCAAAGAGGCAACAGCTTTAAAATAGGTGGGACATATCCATTGTCAACATATACAAACAGCCATCCAAACTCCTCCTCTAGAAATCTCACCCTTTCGGGAGCTGAATCCCATTTTGGAAGACTCGCACAATGAGAACGCACGCACGCATACGGGGTATTTGTATGCGTTCCATCGTTTAACTCATGTGTCAACTACGCTAGGGAGATAGAGGAGCCAAGGGCGTCGAGAAGTGATTCTGTATCGGGGCACGCCCCCCGCAGAGTTATTCACGACTCCCGGTGTAGCGAGGAGCGGTGAGAGTGGAATGTGAGGCTGTTTTGGAGCTGAATGGAGAGGAAATAGTTGGGGTGAGAACAGGAGTCAGCAAGGAATGAAGATAAGAAGCGATTTGCACTCTTGTTATGAAAAGTAAGCGGAATTGCCTTTACAATGCTCGCCAGGGAATAAATTCCCAATTACATTTACCGTTCTGTATATAAATTCTATACTATGTGAGAGATAAGCTGCTGTCATTTATAGATAGAATTATTACTCCCGTTGCTATTTATGAATAGATTAGTCACAACTTTGAATCTCTTCTTAAGAGTCTTATTAACATCGAATACGTATTTTCGATAGATTTTATGTAAATCGGTGTCGCTCTTATACGACCGTCATCATAAGATTCCTTATGGTACATGTTAAGTTTGGTTTCACTCTTTCTGAGATGCTGCTCTACGAAATCCAGTCAAACTTTATTGTTATTATTATGCAAAGATGATTTAATGTTATCAGAGTAATTAGGTACTTTGTTATCCAAATATGACTCTCCACAGAATAATGTGCTGAAAATGAAGTCGAAATTACAAGAAATGAAAAAAGATCTGATGAATGACCATTTCACCTGTGATAGTGACAGCTTTACTGGAAATGAATTTAAGGTTTTACTCTTAATTTTTAATCTCTGACTGAGTTTATCTCAATTGATTTTTACGGTTTTGGAGTTTCTTGTTGTGTTTCCTAGGACCACACATAGTTGGCTGGATGGAACCTTTTTGCAATCACGCTAGCGGTAGTTTAGTTCTATCTCGATCATTCGTTCAAACCCGATTAAATTTCATCTGGACCATTATTTTTCTCAGTAAGAAGTGGGGTTAGTTACTATATTTTAATTCTTATGATTGGTTGTGATGATGACTTTTAGCACTGATTAATGCGGCAAGTTGTCCTTCCTACCGCCAACCCTTATCGGGATATAAGACATAAACATATAACCATTCTGTGACCAGAAAATCCAATTAGTTGGGATTCGAACCCGGACCTTGGAATGGGAGGGCTGTCATGTCACCACGGCCGGTTAATAATGCCGTAACCAAAAGAATCATTAAATATGCGTTAAAATCGACAAAAAAGTTAACAGTTAAAAACGAAATCGTCTATAATTTAGTTTTTGACGGTGAAAATATTCCATTAAAAATTTAATTGAGGTGGCAAAGAAGAACTGACTCATAAAAGAATTTCTAGCACTGATTCTTATCTATACCTTCATATATACTAATACATCCCGGTAGACTGCTGCAACCAGTATCATTCTGGAATCATTTTGAACTTTGACGTAATGATTCATGTAAATCTGCCTTTTAAATTCGCAATAACAGACGTAATGACTACGCTTGCACACTCATTCAAAGGGGGAAAACAAAGAAATGTTAAAAATTTTTATCGATTTAACGCGACTATTTTTATGGACCATATTTTTTCTACTGTAGTCATCAAGTATGTACAAATAAGAGGAAGCTAAGATATGAATATGTTCGCTGAGAAAGGAAGTCCGAGGTCAAGATGATGCTGAGTGAGAGACGGAAGGAAGAAGGGTTGCTTTATAGGCGAACGGCAGTTGAGCTTTCCGGAAATGGAGAAGAGTGAGAGCTGAAGGCGGAAGAGAACCGTGGGATGGACGGAATGAATTTCAGGGAGAGATCGCTCTCTCACTTTGGAAAATAACATGAATATATGGGTGCCCATCGGAGAATAGTACAGACTCGTATTCAAAGGCGACCATCGTCTTTCTTGTTGACTGCCCATAAAGGAAAAAAGGCCAGCAAAAATATTATTTATGGACAAGAACGAAATAAAGGTTGAAATGTATGTAAGAACTTATGTATGATCATGCATATTACGTATATTTTTCTACGTTCTTATCCATGCATTCGATTCTTTGCTAATGGCAGTTCCTTACGAATTCACTGACAATGAGATAATTATGACATTGCCTCGCAAAGGTGAATTGTAGTGAATAAGAGCTTCGACAGAAACAACAATTGTATTATTGATTTCTGTCGATTAAACATTCCAATGGTTGTTTATTATGTTATTCTTTATGCATAAAGTAGCACTAAGCCATAAGAATTTGTTTGATGTACGGTACCCCCAAATAATAGAAGCCCCCTGCCATATGCCACTGGTGGCTTCCGGGGTGAAAATCTAAATCATAAAAATAAGAATTCTTCTCAGGGGCACCAATGGATAATTTTCGATTTAAAGTTTCAGTTTCACCCCGCCCTTTAGACATAGCTGGCTGTGTTAAGTAGTTTATTCGTATCTATTTTTTTTATTTCAGCTAGTTAAGATAGGTGAATACTTTCATCTCTTCTGGCAAATTCTCGCCATTGTGTAATGATTTTAGGCTCAAAGTAAACTTCATCTAATGAGCAAAGTTTTTAAGAAAATAAAATTTTGTAATAATACGCTAAATCGAAAAAGTAAATAGTTTATCAGGTGGGTGGAAATATGGTAGATATTGAGAAAAATTACGGTTTCCCTCTCCTTTTTTGGCGATCTCGTTCCACGTCCGTCCCTAAATACGTTAAAATCTCCGCATGAGTGAAAAAACACATATCCGAGGAGATCCCCAAAATCAAAATCGGCTTATTCGGAGAGTTTGTCAGGAACGGAAAGGGGACTGCACATACATTACTGAGTATGGAAAGGGTGAAAGAGAGAAGGAAGGGAAAGACGGATCCTCGCAGCAAATGGTCAGCTACGAAAAGCCTCTAAATTAGAAGGGAAAATGGGATATGCAGAAGAATATTAGTAATCCCATCCCACCTCCACTAAACCCTTTTACCTCTCCCACCCTTTCAATCCTTCCATGGACGTCCTTTTTGTAGGATTATCCTCCTCGAACATAACGGGCAGCTCGCGGTCTGAAAGGTGAGCGTGTGTGTGTCCGTCTATGTCTCTTTCAATTCGAGGAGTGACATCGAATCAGCGGAACCGGAAAGAGCATATTCATTCGTCAAAGTCTACTTTGCCTGGGCGGCTCAGTGAAAAAGGGGATTTTAAAGCCGGGAAATGAAGGACGTGTCCCTTCCATCCCTTTCCCCCAACTTTCAGCTACTTTTACTCGGATAACATTTGTTGTAGTCGAAAATTGCCTTCGGTGGCTTATATTTTAGGGAATATTTGTCAGGGACATCGAAACTCAATTATAAAGTTCTTTTCTGTATGAATAATTTAACTAATTTAAGTTGTAAATTATATCCAGATTCAATCGGATTAAAGATGAATTGATGGAAGGATTTTGGTTCCCCAACTAGCCGAGATAAGCGAGTCTTCGACCATTACACGGTTTGGGTTATGAGTCAGCACGCACAAGATGCAGAGAGTGATGGTTTTAGCGTTAAGTACAGGTGTATATGCTTTTATAATTTACAGTAAAACACATGGGATATGACGCTTATTTTATCTATTTTTGTTTCTGCTGTAACTTATAGTAATATAATTTCTTAGTCTATGTCTATCAAGTGGTAATATTTTTTAAAGTACTTCGACAGCTGAAGTAATTCGCACACGTTGACTCCCACCGGAAAACTAACCTGGTACCGCTCTCGCTGAAAGCGAATTAAAAAGCGACTAGACTAGACTAGAAGCGACCCCTAGACTATTTGGTAGCACCAATGATTCATTTTTTTCAAATAAATCAACATGTGTGATTTAACAAGCAAATACTAAAAGATATTGGATAAATCTTCCTGACATAAGATAGCAGCAGTGGTCTTTATATTGAAACAATAAATGTCAGTCTTCATTTAAGATTGCAAACCTAAATTTCATATTTCACCCTGAAATACTCTCAAATAACATCTTTTACTAAAATGACGGAAATTCACATATCTTCCCTCCTCTATTCTTCCTCTTTCCGAAATATTTCATTTCGTTTGACAATCTGAAAGAGATCGGCATTTCCCCCTCCAAAACATCCTCTAGTGAAGGGAACAGCGGATTAGGAAACGAATGCCCTAAACGAAAACATTCAGAATACTAATCCCCTTAAAGAAGCCTAACCCTTTTACACCTTCGCACCCAAAGTCCAAAATAGGTGCATGGAGCGGACGCCATTAAAACCACCTGATCTTTCTCGATTGCCACCTTGCTCTCATACCTCCGCGCTTTTTCAAGCCTCATCCTCTGCTCCCGCACCCTCCGCACCCCTACATTTCCCAACCTAAATGTCCGACGCCTTTTTCTCCCCTCGCCCAACTCCCCTCTTTACCGATATCGGATTCTGAAAAAGTCCAGCGGGAAAATCGGATCAGAAAGGAAGACACATATTGTTCGCGACAATAGTAGGAAAGAGGATGGGTGCAGAACGTGGGAAGGAAGAGGGGGAGAGAGCCAATAGGCTATCGGACTTACGGCGGATATAGGAAGGGGAGAGGTCAACACAGAAAAGATTTGAAGGGAATTCTGCGATTCCAATATGCCGTACACTTCAGAATCCGAAACGGCGACACTTTTTCCTCTTCCCTCTTTTATTCCACGTAAGTTGGATTATCTCCCGGTGTCCCATCCCTTATATCCCCCTCTCTCCTTGTACCTACTCTCTTTTCCTGTCCTCGCGTGTGAGAACAACGAGAGAGAGACGGAGGGAGAGCATCGCAAATCCTGTCGGAATCGGTAAAATAAATATTTTTTATCGTCACGCTCATTCCTCACCCTTTCCTCACCTTTGTCCCCATTTCAGATTTCTGGATTTTTTATTTCATCCAGCTCGAAAATGTTGACTGAATAGCGTTTCCATGTCGCGAATCTTCTCTCCTTGCCCTTCACCCTCTCACCTATTGTCTCCAGAACTTCCTCCGTCCCTCCCGCCCACCGAATCCTCTTTTTCCAGCCGATGCGACGCATAGTAGCGGGAAAGAGTATACTGGGAATGGGGAAGACATGCGAAATTCGAATTTGTAGGATGACACGACGTGTTCTATTTATTTTCCCGGTATTCCTGGGATCAAATCGCATCAAAGTTCTTTGCGCCATTCTCTTTCCCTCTCCTTGTATCACCTCTTGATTCCTCTCTTGCCTTGTCTTGTAGCAAGGCATCGGAGGTAGTAACGTAGTAACCCAAATAAAGTTGATAAAATCAGCTAAGGGTGGGAAATATTTCTTTTATCTATAATTGGAAATTGCAATAAATATGAACAAACAAAAATAAATAAGAAGAAATGTAAGACATAAATATGCAAACATGACGTCAAATACTGCACTTCAACAAAATATTCTGAGTCATTTTTTATGTGATTGAGATATTTCAACAGTCAATCCCATTGCAACAAAAAGTTGAAAACCTACTACGGCTTCACTGCTACATTTCATCTTTCCGGAGCTCCGTGTGAGTAAATCATATAGACTTTATGGAACTATATGTTTGCCTAATATTACGAAAACATGTCTCCCTTAGGTGAATTATATTTCCTAAAATACCAATTAGGAAATTTCACAAGAACATTGGGAGAAACTTATGTTTGATAAACGAAGACGGTATCAAATTTAATATCAATGCATTTCAAATAACCATAGGAAAGACTGTAATACTGATTTGTGAATTTTTCCCTGAAGCCACATATGTTCATGGGATCGAATTCACTTCATCGAAAATTTAAAAAAGATAGTTAAGAAGAAGCTACTACTCAACATAACTAAATTAAAACTATAATACATTGTGTAATGAAATGGCATTGATAAATGTGTAAGAATAATTGAAACATATATTATTATCATAAAAAGCACACCATTATAATAAAAAGTTTAAAACAGCTGTTGATTGCATATATTGCTAAATTATAACCCCGCACAAAAGAGTTTTTGTAGAGAAATATGCTGCAAGATTTGCAGTAAGACATTCATTGTCGTATTACATACTCATTTTAAGCGATGAATGCATAAAAAAATCAGACAGTTACCTGGCTCGCTGGTCATTCAAAAACGTAGAAGCGACAAATTTCTCGTTTCCTCGGAAACCTTAAACCACTCCTTGAAAACTGTAATATCCGAGAGGAGGCATTTGTCATACAAGAGCTTTGACTAATGTCCGAATGACCGTCGCGAAACGCTTGACACCGGACTCGAGTATCGCCGGCCGGAAACCGGTACAAAATGCTTGAGAAATAGAAACGTTCCTCATCTCTCCCACTTTTTGATTGCAACTTAAAAATCGCATTACTTCTCACAAAGGATGGGTGGGAAGCGCATCAAGGCAGCTGGCGAAACAAGAAGAGGGTGTTTGGGAAAGAAGCGAGATTTTCCGGAAAAAAGGATCCGTGGAAGCGGGGCTAAATAACAAAAGAATGACTTTTGTCCCGTCAACTCTCGAAAAGTCCTCTGCAAAGCTGACATTCGAAACCCACCAATTGTGTACGTTGACGTTAAAACCTCATTCCCCTGGTTTGGCTGAGGATGGTTGCGCACACACGTGTATTCGACTCTTCGGAGGGCCACCCACTAAACAACAATGAGAACACATGGAAGTGAGCGGTTTTCTTACCGGAACGCCGTGGGGAGTCATATGGGAATAAAAACGTGGCAGAGGAAGGTGGAGCGTGTGATGAGAAAGAAATGAGAGCTCGGAGTAACAGAAAAGAAATGGAATTCGGAGAATGCCTTAGCAAGTCAACTCACCTTATTTCATTTGGAAGGACCCGAGAATCTCAAATAGAGATGTGCTGAGAATTTCTTTGGTGGGCGACTTCATTCCGTAAAAATTATTTAGGTCCGGTTTAGGATTATGGGATGCAGTTGAATTTGCTGTTGAATAAAAGAGGCCTTGGTAAGTGAGCGATTTTGATCAGAGAGGGATTTCAAAGACCGACATCAAATATCAATAGCCTTTGCAGACTTAGTATTTGTTGAATCATAAGTTATCAAATTGTTAATATAAATAGAGAATTGATAGCTATATTTCAACAATTAAATACTTTGTTAACTTTCAGTGCTCAAATTGTGTTTTCTGACAACAAAAATTGAATGAGCTCATTGTTCTGTTTGTCAACGAATCTAACAAGACCGATTTCATTTCTTGCACTCACATGGATATGTATTATTTTACATCATCACTTGTCTATCATAACTTTATCATACAGATATTGTTGCATCTAATGAAATCTAACTTTATCATTTCATGTTACTTTGATATGAAATGAATGATTCGTCCATACTGAAAAGAATCTTATCTTTTGCACCGAGCAACGTTAAAATTTACTATTTCAATCAGATATTAAATAGAAATTTAGATAAAATTTACATCATAAACCTTGTGGTTGCTGAGGAACCTACATCAATATTGATGGAGTAAGGCAAACTGTTCACTCCAGTTCAAGGTACAAAATACGGGGCCGATTTCTCGTTGCGTGAAACGCGTTGAACGCGCTGAGACGCGAGGAAATTAAAAAGTGAAAAATATTACCGACCTTTTCGAAATCATCGCACTACTCGCGATATAACTTAACGAAACAAAAGACAATGAGAAAAGGTTCGCGGGAGGCGTGGCCGACAGCCATGAGAGACAAGGCAAGTAAGCGAGTGAGAACGCGCCGAGTGGGAGGAAGCGTGTCAAAAATACGACATTGCAACAGCAACCCGGAAAAAGCGAAGAGAATCTAAAGGGAAATAAAAATACAGATTGAAAAAATACGAAGAATAAGAATAAAAAGTGTACTTGGCGTGATGTCCCCTAAAAATGGCGAGAGACAATCGGAAACGAAAGAAAAGGTAAAGAGAATATGAAAAGACGACTTGATACAATGTGAGGATGAAGAAGATATTGAGAGCATGGACAGGGAAGAAAATAACTAAAATATAGGGTTTCCGTATGTCTAAAGGTAAGTTTATGCTATTTATTTTTCAAGGAAAAGGAAGATGGATAGAAAATAGATAGGCCTTTTATTTGGCAAGTAATGATACAAGAGACCCTCTTTTCCAGCCTCAAACGCAGACAGATCCTAAGGAAAATGTCACTTCAGAAAAGAAAGTTAATTAATATCACGAAGCTAATGACCCACCAATATGAAAACCTATTGTCATTGTAGATATTAAGGAGACTTGTATATATTTCATGATATCTCGATTGGTTCAGTATTAAATACTCTTACAAGTTCTTCCGTTCCAAAAGTGGGTAAAAATCTTTTTTGACTCCATCCATGCAAGAAATTATTGATAAAAAGTAAAAAGTAAATCGATGGATTCAATACTTATTTGATTAATGAAGACAATATCTCGGTTGCTGGAAGACACCCACTTAGACCAAAATACTCACTTAGACCATGTGACAATCAATACTCATAATTTAAAAAGATACATCCTAATGATAAATATTTATGCTGGGTGTATATGAATTTTATGTTAGTATATATTAATCCAATATATTTAGCATTGAGAGTTTAACAAAGGAGAAAAACGGGTAATGTTGACTTTAAATTCATTTGCATAGGTAAAGGCTTAATCTCAGTTCGTTCATAAGAACCTGTCGGGAGAGGAAAAACTACGAAGAAAAGTAGTTTCTCGAAATACGAGAAATTATCTAAAGACAATGTATGAAGATAATAAATGTAATGGTTTCACAGCCATATAAAAAATTGACCGCCGCAGAAAAAAAACACCGAGAGAATTGGGTGTGAGAAAAAAGCTGCAAAAAAGTCTGACATGAAAAGAGCACATCTAGAGAAAGCGAGTGAGGAGATAGGTGAGGAGGAAGTGAGAGAGATGTTAAGGCACCAGGTCCATTCATTCGCTCACTCTGCTCCACCCAAAACAGAAATAAAGGAAAGAGGAGGAAGCAGGGGTAGGGTGTGACTCCTTAATGTAGGCAGTGGAGGGAACGGGAGTGGGATGAATGGAGAGTTGGTGGAAATTATGTTGGCAGGATGGCGGAGGTGGTGTCGGCAGTGGGAGACATTAAAACGGTGGTCCAAGCCATTTCTTTTGGGAAGAGATGGAGTGAAAAAAAAAACATCTTTATAGTCTTCCAAAAACCTTCCTATCTCTTTCTCTCGCACGTATGTGTCGAGACTGTGTTTCTTAAGCCCCAACGGGAAGGAAGTCGAGCACTCACATACGCGGGAAAAGTGACTCGTGCTGTTGATGTATGGAAGTGCGAAGACCCCTACGGTGCTGCCCCCAGAGGAATGGGAGAGAGGAAAGTTGGTATAACGTCTTCAACTTCGCCCTCGCCCCTTGGGAACGCCCACACCATTCGTAGAAAAGCATGTATGATAGAGGAATCTTTGGTTTGGCGAGATACATTACCAAGAGGCAGGTTGGAACGGTGTGCATTAAAAAGGAGCACAACGCAGGGGAGAACATACCCAGAGAGGTGCTCCCGCGATGCTTAGAAAAGCTGAGGGCAAAGGAGGAGGTCACGTCAAGACGGTGATGATTTATATGCATGATGATATCCTTTATTTTATCCCTCGATTTTGGATCGCCCGTGACTGCTGGAAGAGAATAAATTTATTCTGAGTTCATGCAAATTTAAGTTAGGAGTTCAGAACAACCCGAATTTCTTTAGTTCCTCTTTTCCATTCTTGAGAAATTCTTTTCGAAAAGGAAAGTAAAATTTTCCACTTTTGAATACTAGATGGACATCAATTGGAGCAGAACATTTTTGAATTTATGTATCAAATAATATTTTAGTGAATATAATCCGATTATGAAAAATATTTAATTTTGTAAAAATTAGCATCTATTAGGTAGCAATTATGCCCTTGATAAATAAATAAAATATGTCTTTCATGATAATCATCATCACTTGATAAGTATACTCTTTCGCTGTACTTTCCAAAGATGCCTTTTCTGAGCTATTTTAGCTACCATTTATATCTGAACGTCTCTATTACTCTAAGAATACTCTAAGACCCTCTCTATCTCAACGAATATATTTTTTATTCCTTTGTCAATTTCTGTATATTTATCTGTTACTCAGGCTTTTACTTCTTCTGTTAATCTATATAGAATCATAAGACTCAAGTACGAGACAAAAATTATTTACTGGCAAAGATTTACTCGTAACGTATCTTCGCAATCAAAACAGTATATATTTACAGTGTTTATAAGCTGAATTTTTACTTAGATTAATCTTCGAGAACTTGAGATCAGTATGTTAATACTGAAAATACCCGAGCCAAATGGAAAGTAATCTAGGTAACTGCGCTTCTATCGCCTGTCATTGCCCCAATTTTTACCTCCAATCCTTATTTTTACCCATTGGCCTTAAAAATAATAAATTACAAGCTACATCTAGCGACTGAATTTTTGAAAAACGCCAAAAGTATCATACTTGACTTGTTTATTTTTTGTAACAAATCTTAATAGAATCATGCGCATTTAGAAATGATTTTGTAAACTATTAAATCTATCTAAAAAAAATATTAAATTTTTTCATCTAATCTAAAGAGAGAAAAGATAAAAATGCAATTTATTTTCTTTCTTGACGAACATTGCGTAGCATCGCAATGCAACCGATCGAACAAATTTTTCTTTCCTCCAAAGAGGAACGAGTAAAATATTAAAAGGGACGATAATTAAACTTAGGATATCTAACATTATCCCAATTTCGAGGAATGAATTCAAAACCCTCCCTAATGTTCGAAAGATATGACTGAAGCCCTGCGTCGAAGCAGCAATGAAAGCATCCTACAATCGAATCTGCGAAATCTCCTAGCAGCATAAACCTGTTGATGGAGCAGGAAATGAAATATCAAAATATTCCACCCATCGAGGAGGGTAAGGTGAATCGCGAGACGTATTGATACGTCATTCTCTTTTATTTTTAAACAATCTCCCCGTGTATAACTAGCCTCCTCCGCTCGGCGGGAGGACGTAATGTTTGTCAGTGTGGGCGCAGGTGAGAGCGAAATAGAGGGAGAGAAAATTACGGCAGAGACAGCGATGCTGCAGGGGGCGGAGAAAAGAGGAGAGTGTGTTTAGGTGCGCTCGAGCCAAGCATACACACGTGTGTACACGCGTTCATACATCTACACCCATCCCTCTTTACCTCCTCCCAAACGCATTCCACACACACATTCCCCCCAACGGAGCACGCCCATCCCAGGCAAATGAGCCCACACCGTCCCGAGTATTGGCCGGTCTTCCAACGCTTTTAAAACGCGGAGATATGCACACTTGCGGTATCGCTTGCTCTTTTCAACGTCCGCTAAACTGTGCCCCCTTCTCTCCGTGCAGTTCTCTTCCCTCACCTACGCCTTTCGCCCCCTGCCGTGATGGAATGAAGTGATTCACGTGGGTAGTTGAGGGAAAGGAAAGCGAGGATGTTATGCGTGTGTATGCGCGCCAGTGTTTTGTTTTGTTGTCCGACAATGTTACGAGACGGACCGTGTTGCTAGCGCGTAGGTGGGATTGCTACGCTCGAGGTGTTGGCTCTGATAGCGAAGGACACCCAGTTGCATGATAGCGAGTAAGATCTTCCAATATTATGTACGAGCCTTTTTCGCACTAGAGCAACGAGGTAGGAACACGCGTAAGTTACTTCGGAAAGGGAAGTTAATCTTTCCGTCATCGATCGGAGAGCCTTAATTGTTCCATCAAGCAAAATAATTTTTTATAGCAAGTAACTTGTAAGATAGTAATGGCTGAATATTTGGACTTGTTAAACTGCATAAGGAGAAGTCATTTTCCACTCATAAAACAGAATTAGGAACTTATCTTGAAAGTCAAAATATATTTACTTAAGGAATGCAACGTTAATAACTGTTCCAGTTTTTATAAAAACGTGTTGAATTTATGAAAGTAACTAGTAACTCTCATTACTCAATGTACTTTTAACTTTTGTGGATATTTTTCTAATTTGGTGAACCCTACATAAAACATCAAGTTAATGCGTCATATATTTGATATCGCTCGTTTTTACATATAAATTATTATTTAATTTTTAATTAATTTCAATCTCTGTGATTTACATCCATAAATTTTAAGTAATCCTGAAAAATCTAATACATGTATCAATCTTTACTTCGCTATTAGTTTTTAGTTTGAGCGACATAGCTGTCCAATATGTTGCAAGTCAAGAAAAATGACGCGATACAGGTTATAACTTCCTGTTTCATTCAAAAGTACCTCAGCGAGTATTTTCGTCTTCCGCATATAGGGATCGCAGCTTTTCCCTCTTTCTCTTATAGAATATGCAAAAAATAGCGCAGAACGGATTTCCCATTCCGCTGAAAACGGTGGGTAAATCACGAGAGGTCGAGGTAAGAGGCTACTGGTGAAGACCACCCCCTCAAGAGGACGCGGTGGGAGGTCGCGGGGGAGGAGAGAGAAAAAAAGAGCGATAGATAAAAAGTTGAAGGGCGAAAAACGCAGGGAGGAGCCACGAAGTCCGTTCGTGGCGAAGTCTCTTTCTCGCACGATTTCCGTCTCAATTCTCCGCTTGGAGAGTGAATGGACTGAGGGAAAAAGGCGAGAGGTCAAAGAAGAGAGGAAAATAAGACGCGTGAGTTGAGGAGTTCACTAGGTTTAGACATTCCTTCGCGCGCACACACACACAGCTGCCCCTCCCTCCACGGCCCACCCCCGCCATTGTGTTGAGACGTTTGTGTGTGACACTGTTTGTGACACTGTCTCCATTGCCCCGCTCTCCCCGTCCTTCCTTTCTTATTTGGCATCTCGGAGCATTGTGGCATTTGATTCACCCGGAGAAGGATGTCGGTAGGAAGCTATTGCTGGGAGAAGAGGTGGTTTTTGTGATCTCGCGGGGATTTTCAAGGGGACGATAATGCAAGTTGACCCAACTTAGGGTCGGAGGTGAGAGTGGTCCTAACCTATGCTCCTCTTCCCTCAGTTCAAGTCTTTCTTCTTCTCTCTAAACCCCTCACAAAACCGAAAAACCTCTTAATCTTTTTTTCCTCTCACTGGATTTTTATTCTTGCCTTTGGTGGCGTATTGAGGAAAAAGAGCGGTTCCGGTTTAGCACGCTATGGTATGAAAAGAGCAGCAGTTGCCCCCGCAATAGGTTTATCCCCATAGACATTCGTGGACAAACACTCGAAATCGTCAAAAGGTGTCTCTTTTTTAGAGTTTGGATTTAGGGCGAAAGTTGACAAGGAACTACAAACGGTGCAACGTGCCATAGAATAATAGGGAGATCAATTTTTCTTACCTGGGAAATTAGAAACTACGGATGTTCCCATATTTGTCGAAGTGATGTCAACCACGTTTGCATGAGTTTTAATGTGAAAAGAAAAATATCGTTGCTACCGTGATACTGAAAACACCAGTTTTTACGATCATTTTAATTTAACATGTGCACGATATAATAATACAATAACCTTGTACACGATAAAAGAATTAGACAGGAAGTAGTATAAAATGTTGTTACCTTCATTCCCACAAGGTAATTAATATCCGCAAGAAACGCCCTCCATACTGCATTTCAAGTTACTTCGATTTATGATTATTTTTTCATAATTACCTTCCATCACTAGTTTTTGTATTCTGTAAGATTTTTTTTCTTCTTTTTATGAATATGTCGATCAGAATTGCCATGACGCTACTTGTAATTTCTGAGAATCGCTATCTCGGAGAAATAATACTTAGACGTTGTCGATTGTCAAATAGACTGCATAATAAGAAACAAATCGGGATAAAAAGGAAAATTCAAAATAGGCATTAAACCTAACGGAAAGAATGTAACCTGAACATCTTTCTAATTATTTGCGTATTCCATCCTAATATTATGTTATTGATCATCTTTCATAATTCTTCATTACAGGAAAATAGTTTTTCAATTTATATAATACCAGCATAAATCCAATCTGTAAGTTTAAATAAGTTCTGATTCGTGAATTTTATGAAGATAAACATTTCTTTCCCTTAATTTCAAATACTTAATACAAACATTAATAAAATTTATCACCAATATCCCGGTTACCTACTGGAAATGAACCTCGCTAACATAGTTTTATTACAGTCGTTCTTTCCCTCTAAATTCTTGACAATGCACAATATCATTCCTGGTTACTATATTTATAACAATGCATTGTTTTTGGCTATGACGTGAAGACTAAGTGATTTATTTCAGAAAATAATAAAAATAAGGTAAACCAAAAGTTCCGAATTGGAGTTCATAAATGCTCATTCAATTATAAGAATGGTTAGGACATAAATATATTTATGATAAAAGTAACCGTAGTAGGCTCGCCTCTTTTTTCGCCTGAGAGTGTACAACAAAGAAAACCAAAAATGTGTCTAAAATTCTGCCAAAATGAGGAAACTTTGCTTTCAAATCTGGTAAGATTTATGTTGTGTTCTCAAGGAAGCAAGGAAAAAGAGGAATAACCAATATTTTGGCTAAGAACGGAAGTGAGAGAAATACCCACACACAGCCTCCATGTGTTGAGCTTACTGGGTGGGCCAAAGGATTCCTATAGAAGTTTTCACGGCTTTGTAATGAGTTAACGGTAGGAGGTAGAGCAGGCAAATGGTAGGGTGTCACCGCGGGACATCGAGTCAACCATAGCTAGAGGATATGAATAGGAGGGGCCGGAAGAGCAAGAAGAAAGTGCTACTCAAAGAAAGATTACCGAATAGGAAAAGTGAGAAAGAAATTTACAAAGGAGTTCGACCAATGATAAATGTTGACATTGAGGTCATACTTTGCTTAAGGACTCTGGAGGGAAATAAATTTCATTGACAATGCTGGGGAAATAAGCTGAGGTATAAATCTTTCCCGATAGTAAATGTTTGCCAAGAACTTGTCTGGATTTTAATCTTCCAAGTGCTTAGCGAATACGCTTTTTATTATTTGCGCACATGTGAAATGTTACAAGATTGTATAGCAATTTTCATTATAAAAAGGATTTCTATGTTTTCTTTTTTTAAAACTATAAATGCCAAAAGAATTTTAAACAGTAATCTATATGACTCAAGATTTACCACTTAAAACATTATACTCCCTTGCATATTAAAATAGTAAAGTCCGCGGCGAGATATCTCATTGTGGGACTAGCCTAGCCTATTAATTAAAATATGAAAAATGACAAATATAAATCTTTAAGAATTGATGAATTCATTGATGCATGAAAGTATTAGTAGATACCATTCACGTTTCAGCTACCAATTAATTGATTTCTAATATAAGAGGATAACATAATGAGGCTCGATCATTGATATAATTACCATATTATATATCCAGTCAGAAAATCAATATTTTGTTTTTATTTATTTATGTATAACCATGCTAACGGGGGTCGATTTGGCTAATTTCCTAATGTATAATTTATATTTACTTAATTATTAGCTAAGCCCATTAAAATGCCATACTATCATGATAATTAGAATTAATATCAAGTAATGGTATTAATACTTTACTATCAGGTTTTAATTGCATTAGTTTAAATTACTTAGGTAAATCGCTTGCTCCACAAAATTACGTAAATCCTGAATCTGGCACTAAAATATAAATAAAAGACGAAAAATCCAGATGTACTGGCCTCTTTTGGAATACAACCTAAAACTCATAAAACACTTCCAGTATTCTTCGCAGATTTGTGGTTTGTGGAGAAAGTGATAAAATGTTTGAATTTTTATGAAATAGAACGATTTATGATCTTCAAAAATTACTTTTGGGAAGTAGATTTTTGACTTATCAATGTGAGCTGTTCATACCAGGATTCAAGGAATAATTTTATCAACAAAATGACCAATCAGTTAAGATGAAGTGGGAGAAGAAACAGAAGTGAATGAAAGATATATTCTTCTCTTTCCAGTTCCAAAAGGCATATGAAAAATGCTTTATCCATAAAGATACAGTGGAAGAAACATAGGGGAGCTACTCTAACAAAGTGCCATTGGCCACAAAACTGAAAACAATCTCTGAGAATTTCAAATAATATCAACACTTCCATTCATGCTCCGTAATTTTAATATATTGAGTCGGTTCCTCTATACCGCATGTTTCACAAAGAATCTTACGAATGCAGCCGATTTCAGAGCAAATCTATGGACAGCGGAATTGCGTAACCCCTTTTCTGCGCTATTCATGTCCTAATATGTATCCTATTGCCCGAATTTCATGGAAAAAGTGAGCACTGAGGTAAAGAATTGGTCTTTTTCCATATGAATCTCATTGAGCATCATCATCGACTTAAGAAAGCTTTTCATCGCTTTTACAGAGGCAATAGAAAACATGAGAAGGGTACTAAGGGATGTCACTAAAGTTATAAGAGATTACTCTCAAGAATGTAGGTAGGGTCGGTTAATAACTAAGTAAAAAGAAATCTAAGATCTATAAAAATTTCTTATTTTTATGAGGTATCTGTAGCTTATTAAGTACGATGTAATGACTTTTTAATTCCGTAAATTATAGGTGCTATAGCTTACTTTCCTGTTGCATCTAAAACTTAATACCACTATTATAATAAATTCGCTTAATGCTATAAAATATACATTGATTCAGTAAGATAATGATTTTATTATATTCTCTTCGGTTACTCCCCAAAAAATATTAACTCTACGATGAGGTTTGGTAAACCATAAAGTAAAATTTAAAATTGATTATTTTTTATAATGATGGGTCTACATAAAAGCTAAATTTGAGTGGAGCCATGCGGCTAAAATTTCGTTCGTCCTAAACGAAAAATTTCATCTTAGAACAGTGGACTGTTTTTAAATTATGTCGTATGAATGTTATGGATAAAGCTCGCAATGTTACTTCTCTTTAAAATATTTCCTATAAAAGTTAAAAGTTCACTACCGGTATTCTGAATGAAATGAAATACCATATGAGGACGAAACAACTTATGACAATGTGAACAATTTGCGACATGAAATAACAAGGAAGAAACCCATGTGGAAAAAGGGTGATTTTTGAGACCGAAAAGGAAGAATTCGGAAAAAGGGGAAGAATGCAAAAAGAGGATGCAAAGTGAGAATGGAGATGAAGGGAAAAAGTAGAGATGGAAGCGAGAGGGAAATGTATGCAGATGTACCTAAACCCCTCCAAACTCCCTTGACTCTCATTCTCCCCATCCCCAAATCTTCCCTCCTAACCACCATTTTTACCATTACTTTCCACTGGCAATTTATATCCAGCTCTCCCACTCACTAGCACCCCACCTTCTCTATCCTCTCTTTCTCTCCAAGAGCTCTGTCTACCGAGAGGAAACCCGCCCACAAAAGCCTCTGAACCCATCTTCCTTTCCTTGTGTCTCTCTCGCGAATAAAAAGCTCTCTTTCTCATACACACACACGAGCAGACTTTTTCTCGAAAGGATGAAAATGTTGAGTTCGGGGTGTGGCGAGGTGAAGGGATGTCTTGAGGACCTGAAAAAATGCGGTCGAGGGTGGAAGTATGAACGGCGAATATGGCGGCGTACGTGGAAATGCAGACGCGAGAGGAAAAGCTACGCGATCGCGGCAGTTTTATCGGAGGGAACCGTGCGAGAATCATTTTCCGGCGCGCATACAGACTTGTATATATGAGAAAAATTGACGGCGATGAGCAGAAAAGTATCCCATAACCATCAGGAATCCATGACAAAGTGTACTAACGGGTATGGAATAGCGAAAAAGGGATGGAATTCAGGTAGGGAAGTTGATAGCAGGACTTAGGAATTGAATTTTTAAAGGATGCCTCCGGAGCCAGCTTCGCTGAAATTTCTAGCTTTATCTCCGTCTACAGTCATATAATTATGATGCAGTACATTATTAGTTTTGACTGTATTTTTAACTGGAATTCGTTCAATATTTATTAAGAAGGGGATCGATTAAAAATGAGGAAGAGAGTTTTGCACCATATTTGCTCAATACAGAAATTTCGTGTTCCAGACATGTCGTTATTTTTCACTTCAGAATTCTGTCGAAATTTTTCACTTATTGCCCGGTTTTAAGAGGTACACCACCTCGTGCTAAGTTTTAACTTTGGCTGATCAAAAAAATATAAATACAAAAGCTATCAAAAATTTAAATAAAAACCCCTAATATGTGAGTTCAGCTTGGAAAACTCATCCCATGGCCCATTTCATTCCTTCCTAGCTAAATTCCTCACTATTCTGTGCGCATATTATAATGAAGTTAACTCTAAGAATTAAAGATATTTTCTTTGAACAACTTCATAGGATTTCCGAATAAGCCCTTGTTTCTTCATCCAGGTACTACTTTAAAGTATTTATAAATTATTAACCCAAAAAAAATCGGATCGGGTCATCAATAGTTGATTTTGGCCTATGCTTATAGCTTCAAGATCCAGTCACAACGTAATTTTCAACCCCAGCTTCGTCTCCGTGGTCGGTGGTTCGCAATGAGTCTATAAACAATGAGTTATCAAGGCTACAAGTTTCGAAGCGATGTATCCGACCGCATGCAAGAAGTTGGAATACGCGCAGTGTGGCAAGTGAATCAGAGTTAGGATCTGACGAGCGAAGTAAGAAAAGGGAGTGAGTGGTGGCGAGGCCCCTGGAGGGGGTAAGGCAGATTGATGCTCAGAAGGATTTTTTCCGCCTCCAAAATGGCCTTTTTCCTTCCCCTTCTAGGTTTTCTTTCCATCCGAAGCACGACCGAGAAAACGTCGCGAAAAGTAATCGAGGACGCAAGAGCTGATCGTTCATTGGTGAATCGGGGATATTACGTACTCCTCCCTCCCCACTTCCATCCAAACGAGAGGGAAAAAACTTCTCTTTTTTAGGGAACCTCATATCGACGAAGGCAAGTCTGTACCTCCGCATCTCTCCCATTCCACAAAAGGAAGCCTTGATTTCATCCCTTGCCACCGCCTCCACCCCATTCTTTCTCCATCCCGTAGTCTCTCTCTGCTGATTTTCATCCTCTCTCCCGAACCACTCACAGTTCTATTCCATCCAATTCCCTCCGATCAAACTCTATAATAATCCCACCCCAGTCGCTGCAATCTTAGCTCTGAGGAAAGCCATGGTTACAAATATTTGGTCGAGGACGGAATAAATCCTCTATTCCCTCCGATAGGGGTCCCGAATATTAACCATCTAATCGTGAACTGCATGTTTAATAGATATTTGACACTGAAATATTTCTCTCATATGCTGTATGAGTTCTCCCATATGCTGTATAATGACTAACTTTCTTTTTGTTCTCAGATCATATTGTTGATATTACGAGGAGAATCATATGGAATATGAATTAGATGCGGGATCTCATGAAATTTCAAGAGCGCGCAAATTGGTGACTTAAGTACTCTATTGATAAATATCTGGAAACAATATAGTAAACGTTTCGGTATGTTTACAGGAAATATTGATCGGCTCGTGTTTCGTTAAAGTTAGCCATCGGTACCCTGCTAATTAGTAGCTCATTAATAATATTGTAATTTTGTGTGTTCTCTTAATTACTTTATTCCAAGCGGCTTCTATTTTAAGGGACCAAATTTTAATTTAAATCATTCCGAATATAAACAAAGTCGAATATATATCGCCGATTTAGGAAATTATTAACTCGGATGGCGTCGTATCGCAATGATAATTTTTATAAGTTCATATTAAGCAATTTTATAAACATTGGAAGTTTCAGTCAAAAAGAATACCCTCTTTTCTTAAACGGTGCGACGAATCCAAACTTTTTCCGGCAAACATCGCCTTCCCCACGCTGTTGAAAAATAATTCTTCCTCAGCAAGCAAGATGATTGCCACCACCATTTCCTCTTACTTTTCATCTCCTCTAATCTCTCCCCCTTAGCAGATCCTAGAAGCTTGCTTACTCGAGCCATCGAATCATCCTTATAGTCACATTATTCAGGTTATCTCTTCCTTCATTCCGCATTCAGGTATTCATTTCCATCCCTTTTCATTTTTCCTTAATCATAAAAGACAGGCATCCTACCCTTTAACATATTTTAATAGATTTTGACATCCGTCCTTGAACCGATTCTCTCGCGGATTACCATAATAGGAACATTATTCAAGGAAGATGGCTTTCTTTGACAAATTGAATTCTTTCTCGCACTTGGGTATCTTTTAAATTTGGAGAGGTAACTGCAGCTACTCGGTGAATTTATATGTATGCATTATTGAGTTGTCAAATTAACGTTAATAAATAGCCAAGTGTAACCATAAATAATAATATAAATATTTCTAAAAAATTATAAATATATTCCGTATTATTTTGTACACCATTTTAAAAATGAATATTTAAATTAAATTAAACATTTATTTCCATAAAAGATTGTCAAAAGGACCTTTCAATCCACGATCTATAGGATTTTTCAATTGCTCAAACATGAAATTTTAGCAGTTTTCAAGTACAAAAGTCTCTTCAGTATAAGGTGTGTTTTGGGGCAGTTATTTTGTCCACGTTGTAAGACTTTGTGCTATTACCGATAACTAGATATAGCGACATAATAATCACGAAAATAATATCTAAGGAGAATAAAACAAGTAAAAAGAGCAAGACTTTGTACGTTTCACAAGCTTGAAGCAAGACTTACAAAGTCTTGCTCTTCTTACTTGTTCAGAATGGCGTTTCACGAATTGAATTACAGCAATGCCAGATTAACTATAAGAATAATTAAACATTATCAAAATACAAGGAATGCAATTTGTTTGTAAACGCAATAATAATGTATGTACCATTACTCGATTTAATATAGATTAAGAATATATCTACTGAAAAAATGTAAAGTTAATGACATTTTCAGTTCTTGTTAAAACGTATTGAATTTATGAGATAATGTTCAAATTTTAAAAAAGGAACAAAATTCAACATCAATTGAGATATAAAAACAGTAATTAGACAATGTACGTCTTGTGAGCCCCTTCATAATTTTAAATATTAATAAATGGAGAAGTAATCAAGATATTTTATGTATTTTATCTTCGATTATTTAATAAAAAATCGTTTTTGAGTTGTTTTTATGGCTCAGTGAGCATTCATTTGAATGTGTACCACAACCTCCAACGGAAAATCGTACAGCTGTACGCCTTCCCGAATGAAATTTGAGCGCAGCATTATTCTCTGCCATAAATACGTTTCCTTCAACAAACATTTACAACCCTCATCCACCGAAAGGAAAAAATGATACTTCCATTTCTACCGCGTTCGATATTTCATTTGCCCTGCTACGAATATAACTCGAAAAAAAATTACACGCAGTCATCTCTCACGCCCTCCTGTTTCCCAATCTTTCCTCGCCCAAAAAACCTCCGATCTCTGCATATGGTAAATATATTTTCCCGCCGTGTAGTTGGCATTCGCCACACTTTACTACATTCTTACTCCTTCCGACCTCTCTCCTCATCTAACTCCCTCTCCCATTTCCATCCCCATAACCCCTTCCTCCCCTCCCGAAAAAAGTCATTCTAAGAATCCACCCACCTCTATTTCACAAACCGCTGCGGCGGATTCTAGCCGTTCGCCGACGAGAGAAGAGGCAGATCCTCCTAAAAAAAAATCTTCAGAAAAACTCTCGGGTGATGAGACTCGATCTTGGCCCCGGAATCCTTGCATAAGCAGCGAGAAGAAGGCACCCGAGTTGGTACCGCGGTGTGGGAGGAGAGAGAAAAAAGACGAGGAATTGTATGGAGGTTGGATCGGGTAAAACGGGGGGGGGGGGATTTGAAGAGCGAAGGGGAATTGTGAGGTTTGGAGAATTGGGAAGGGTAAGGTAGGATGGGATTGGGGCCTTACCGCGCATATCATGAAATATTCATTACATCGGGTACACTTTCAACGATATTAAAATGGTTTCGACTCTATTGCGTTGGATCTTGAGGGAGAGAGGGTGAGATGGCAAGGGAACGAGGGCAGGGAAGAGAGGTGGAAGTGGTTAGAGGGATGAAAGAAATAAAGAAGGTAAATCGTATTCTGTTAGGGATCAGGGTGGGGTGATGGAAGATGTGGTGGGGGAGAAATAAAAAAGAATGTTAGAAAGAAGAAGTGCCGGGGCTTGGATGAGATGAGGAGAGGAAAGAGATTGAGGAAAGGGGGTGAGGATGGTTAAATTATGAGAGAGGGGAAAGGAAGCTGGGAGGAAAGTCGCGGGTTTCGATAAAAAGTCAAGTATCGTGCTGTATATGTATTGTGCGGTCGGGTATTAAGTGGAAGGATCAGCAGAGGAAAGGTCATAATGATATAGGAACGTTCTAGCTAAGAAGAAGATGCGAGAGAATGGCAATCGACATGATCGCCGCCGCATAGGAATCTATTAAGGTTTTGATTTGATTTATGGGGTATATATTCCGCTTGCATACTAACCAATTAATACAAGAGAAAATAATAATAAAGAATGTTTCCAACTGCAGCTAGATAATTCAATTGCCTTGGTAGAAAAACGTGAATTAACTAAAATATTGTTTTATTTCGAATCGAGTTTCATTGATACTCTATATTACTAACGTAAAATGCGCTTACCCCTAAAATTTGGTTGTCAGCAGCATTAAAGAAAGGAGGAGAAATCTTAATCTAGCAGTAAAAAATAATCAAAGGGAAAATCTCGGGGAGTAATTAACGTAAATAAGCTTACGGGATGGAAAATTCTTCGTTGAAATCAGGCGTGTTCGATAAGTGTGGCAGTTGCTCGAACAAGATTTAATTAAAGGGAAATGATAAAAGCTTAAAGCTTAAATCATTCCCGTGCCGTTACGGAAGTAAGTGCTTCGAAGAAACTCATTCCGCCGATGAAATCTCAGTTGTGCCTTAATCCCAAATATTTTTTCGGGATTTTAGTAATTAGCACGACAGCTTGATAGGACAAATCGCGGTTCTATAGAGTCGCTCAGAGTATTGGCTGAGGAAGATCACAGTCTTTACCCTCATGCTCTATTTAACAAAATTCAATCGCTCGATTATTAGATAGCAACTTAACGGATAAATTATGGAAATTAATGCGGTAATTTCATCAGGCCTTTGAAAAATTGCTTACTGAAGTCATTGATCAAGGAATAGAATGAAATTCTTCGGAAACTCTTTCCCGTATAACTCACGTACAATCATAAAATATAAGGATTTCGATGAAAAAATTCTCCTCAACTTAAAAAGGACCATTATGTCAATTTTTATTGAAAAACTCAGCGATATTTCGCATAGTCTTCCTCTCAGAATTGACGCATTAAATTAGAATGAATTCATAGAGATAGAATTTAAATTTCTAAAAACTATATTTCATTTAATTCAATAAAAAGCGTGAATATTTGAATTTCTTAATACAGTTATGCCGAAGAGAATAGGAAAAATACAGGATTACATCTTGTGCTAACAGCATGGTTTATCAATAAGACCAGCAGATTTCACTATTTGTTGATGAATTTCCAATCTTTTACTTATAACGTATTTATTTCTCTTTTAAATCGCACTGGAAACTCGTATTTAACTGATATTATTAAAACGAACGCAGCAGAATCAAATATAAAAACATTACAAGTATATCCTTTCCTAAAATAATCACTTGAATTAGCTCATGAAATGCTCGCAACTCATTGAAAATTTTAAAGCATAACTGGAAGGTAAGAGCTATTTAATTAAAAACGTTTATTCTCGAAGGCGCAAGGCCATTCGAATTCGGGAAACACACGTGTATCAGTCATTAAAATCCTGGGTTTAGTGCCAAGTAGTTCCATTGGACGACATTTCCATAAGGAGTCGATTCGCTTTTTTGTCAATCAACACTTTCATTATCCAACACCCTAAGCCCATCGCCAGAAAACCTTTGCTCAGAAATTTCTTCCACATACAATCTCCCACGGGAGTAAGTGTTGGAAGGGGTAAAGGAAACGAGAAAGGTAGAAGGGGAGAGGGTTACAGCATTTAGGAATAAAAATCAGAGCACGGCAGTTCAGATTTTAGCAGCTGGGATCATTCTTTCTTCCACTCCGAAGGTTAAGGAGGAAAAGACGAAACCCTTTCCTCTCTTGGAAGTTTCCCTGCCGAAAAAAGCAATATCGTTGTCTTTATTAATTCGAAAGGGGGAGAGCGAAGAAGGGGGAAGCGAAGCTGTACCTTAGGCGAAGGGGAGGAAACAGAATTAGGATCCGCTTCGTAGAAGTTACGCAGGCAGCCGAGATCAACGAATTAATTTAAGAGCAGAATGCTTCGGACAAGGGGCAGAATTACTTCATTATTAAGGAGCAAAGGGCAAACGTTGTGAAATCAGGGTAGATACAGGAGTGATTTCGGAATAATTACGGCCGTAAAGATAACTGGATGAAGCTAACAATAAGACCGAATGGAAGGGAGACTGTTAGGAAAAGAGAAAGACGATTGGCTTCTCGGTTGTTCGCAATTTTAAATCCATCAATTTCTCCGACACTTTTCAACACGTGCAATAACCTTTTTATGAGTTATTTTGAAGCGATTCAGCTCACAGTCATTACCATGCTAGTTTATATTTATACCGTTTAATGTAATTTATCGCTCGTTCGTTTAATTTCCGATGAAAAATACCGCTTCCCTCGTGTACGGTTTAAATTAAGAGTTTCTGCTTCGTTATAATTACTCGCAATTAAGATCTCAATCGAGTTTTATCGCATATTCTCTTCAAGCTTTGTGTTTCAACCCAGTTGTTTCACTTCTTAAATACACAGTGTATCTCCGAATGGCAAAACGATCTTTACTTAGCCTCGGTCGTAAACTATTATGATGATTTGCGATTTCCATCTCCTTCGACGTATTCGTTCATTTGAAGGAAGGAATAATACGGGGCATAAAATCTTTTACACGAGATATTATTAGTGATTCGGGTGTTGATTTCCAGTTACCCTTTCGGATGATAATCAAAGTTCAGAATTTTCATTAATCTTACGCAAATAAAATATTAAGACACGTTATTTAATGACTGAGATAAGTGAGAATGGGCAACAATAAGATTTCCCACCGAAGCGAGCTCAGCTAACGGGCACGTATGTTACCGAAACGGAAAATTAATCGCGACCCGACGTTTTCAAACATTCGAAGACAAATGGTGTTATAAATTTACCTCTGTTGGAGAGAAAAAATGAGGATTTATTCCCGGGCGCAAGACACTCGAGCAATCTTCATCAACTTTCTTCTTCCAAGATTTCCCCTCCTAATTTTTGCCCTCCTCTGAACAAGCCGTCCATACGCGTGCACGCCCCTTATCCCCAATGTAGCGAAAGCCTTCAGTAGCAGTCATCCTTAAGAGAGCGCCTCCTAGAGGCTCTTTCCGGTCTCACCCTCTTTCCATCGCTGCCCACCCTTTCTACGTGCGCCCATACTCCTCAACACAAACCTCCTTCCCCTCGGCAACGCAATAAGTCATCGCCTGATTAGAGAGAAAGACAAGGCGAAGAAGACGTGTCGCAGTGGGTAATTCATCTTGCAGGGTGCCCAGGAGACTTAGTCGTTCACGAGGAGGATTTTGGGAGGAGAAAGGGAGAGTGAGGATGCGGCGGCGTCATTTCCAAATACTCTCTCTCGCAGCAACAGTAAGAGGACCCGCCCACTGTACTCCTCGCGCCCACCCAAGTGCCTCTCCCACTGTGCCATTGTTTACAGGAGCTGCGGACTCTTCCTCCTCATGCCACCACTCCCAGACACCCACATAGCAACTGTCTCCGCAAGTGAGAGGATTTTCGCCTCCTTATGGGATAGTTAGCGGCTGCCTCCCTTGACTTCGCGAAATCCTTCTCAGCTTAATACTCTTGGACTTAATGTTTTGACTTGCGCTTCAGCCGTCTTTGATGGAGGCCATTGCGCCTCAATGGACTCAACAGAGACAAATGGAGTCAAACAGACAAGCTCTCACATTGCCCTCCCTATTTTGCTTACGATAATTTATATATCCCTTATGCTAATCTCAGGTGACTTCCCAGAGGTTAAATTTTCGTTTTAAAATTATTTAAGGGGAAAGGAAAGATAATTCTTAAAATAAATCATACCTTATGAGTACAATAATTTCCGCCAAATTTGATCAAAAATAACTGAATATTTAATTTTATGAAATTATTGTTACCTTTTACTAGAGTACTCGCGCTCTAAGGATCGCTCCAAGGTGTAGGAACATGATACCATCAGGTGCATCCCTAGGCCGCTAAGACTCTAGCTAACTACCGATACTATTTCAACGACAGACTTGAGAACGCATAAATTCTTCAATGAGACTGCATCATTTTGTTTCTTTAATAAGCTCCTTCCTTTAAAGGTTTATTTTTTCATCTTCTAAAATTATCTCCTTACTATCTAAATACATTAAACGTATCTAAACTTATCTAGTTTTAGTATGTTTACCGAATGTAGAATTGATGCGCTGCTTCTTGAATAAATTAACTTGACTAAGCAACCAAATAAAGTATTCAAGATCTATAGTAAGGGACCTCAGGATTTGGAAGTAGTTTAAAAATATAACATAGAATTATATTTAAGTTTATTCTCTTCGCCATGGCTTCTATCAGGAAAATCACCAAAACCCGGAATTAGATGTAATGGGATGAATATCTAAAACCAAATATTCCGCATGAATTTTAAGCATAGGAATCCTGCTTTTGACTCTACGTTATTCCTCCTCTTCGACTATACATTAAGTCAGCCGCTTCGCTATCTCTTACGCCTTTCTTCTCTTCCACCAGTCCACCCACCTTCTACAACGGCACACCCTTTATTATGTCCTACTCACCCACGGACTCCAATACTTGTCGCCAGTAAAGTCTTCTCTCAAGAATAACTGCTCTTCCGACCATGGACCTCACGCTCCCCATCAATATCTTTGCTTATATCCTGGGTATTGATGTCTCAGTAAATGCATGTAGATACAAATTCAAATCCTTAAGGAACTTAATCTCGAGTAATTCCAAGATACAAGTAAAAGGCCTAATTAAATTTGATTTGATCTCCACAACAGTTATTTTATTGAGCGAAGAATGTATAACAGTGGCGGTGCCCTCAGAGTTCTGAAGTGCCAAAATGATTCTCTCGCGTGCCAACTTCGGGAAGTGGGACATAGGTTCGCAATCCCTCAACCACAATATAAGCATTATAGGAAGCAAAGTAAGGTTTGTTAGCATTACAAGAAGGAAAATTTCTTATTGTGAAAGGAAGAAGAAATAAACTACAGAAAAAATCAAAATCGTTCTTATCCTTATTTGCACCTTTGTTTCTTAAAACAGAATCCGGCTCAAGTTACACATTAGTTACAAACACATTAGTTACAAAATTGTTCATTTTCTCTCACATAGACAAGGAAACGCGATCAATAGATGCAAAGGGAAACGCTGTACGCAGATTAGTAAAAGGAACAACTACAAGAAACCCAACTAATATGGCGAAGAAATAGATGGAATCAGAAGAAAACTATCGAATGAAGTTGACTAGAGAAAGAACAAAAGAAAGTCGAAAGTAAAGAAATAAATGGTTAGTGAGAGGAAGTTCGGGGTGTTTCCTGCCTTTGGGTGGAGTGAAATTCGGGAGAGAGAGGAGATGAAGAAAAGGAGACGAATAGAGGACAGAGGTTTGAAGTAGAGGAAGAGGGAGGAGTGGAGTGAGTGGCTGCTGAGACAGATGTCCGTGGGAGGATAATTGATGACACGGTGAGACTCTAGATGAAGAGGGAGAGACGAAAGGAAAGAAAAGGAGGGAAACAGGCCTGAATAGGGTAAGAAAGCTGCAGAGAAGAGGGAGGTAGTCAAAATGCGTGCACGCTTTCTTAGATGAGGAGGAAGGGTGGCTGAAGATAATACACAGAGACGGAAAAATACTAATCATATGATGTAATTTCAAAATTGTGGTAAGTATTCTAAATTATGTGTACTGGATGTAGAGAGCGCTATCAATAAAAGTGGATGAATTTTAATTATCGTGCCGTACCTACTTCTATACATATTTCCCAAGCGAAAAGAAATCCCCGCACCCCAAACCAATTCCTTATTTGACTATAGCACTGCAGAAAATGGTTTCAGTTGTACATTATTGCATAAGAATTTATGTAATTTCCTTGACATATTTTCTTCGATGGTGAATCTGAAGTTCATACTGTCGTTTTCAATTATCAAAGTTGCAATTAGCGGGGCTTGATGTTTTATTTGGTGAGTTAACGTACTTTTAAGAGAAATCACATCTTCATTGAATTTAAAATTAATTATTGCAAAATATAAAGGAAAGAGAGCTTATTCTTCCTTATTCGGTCGTTAAAGTTTCCAGATTTTCTAAGTCGTATTACAATTTAAGCAGCAAAAATTACGGAAAAAGCGATGACAAACGACTTAAAAAGGAAAAGAAATCTCGCAAAAACAGCATGGATACATTTTAATCCTGAATACGACATACAACTCATCTCTACTAAAATAAAAGTTGTTCTACACCGACTAGAGAGTAGAGTGCGCGCTGTGCAAGCACATCCCTTTCGGGATTCGGAGATAGTATGATGAAGTGACTAAAAGATGGGGAAAAACTAGGACGAAAAGAAGCAGAATTGCGGGGCCTTGAGAGGACCACAGGAGGCGGAAGAGAGATGGATAGTATTCGAGCGAGAGCGGAAACATGGCTGACGGGAATGGGAACAAGACTGAGATGTATACGGAGAGTTGACCGATGAAACAAGGGAAATAAGAGGATGGAATGAAGGAAGGATAGCCTTCTTGCTCAGCGGAGATGTCCCGTGGGGAGAGGATGAGGTGGTGTTAGCTGCCGGAGGGGGTAGAGTTCTGACAATCAGCAATGGGTAAGGGATGGAATGAAAGAGAACAGAGAAGTAAAAGAGACATATGGGGGTGGACGCTCTCTCTGGGGAGCTTCTTTGGTCTGCTTTCCTGCTTTTCCACCAGAAGTACGCAGCTCTGAAGAGAGTTCCCACGAGACAACAAGTGAGTGGTGCAGGAAGTTGCAGGAAACATTCGAAAGAAGTCAGTGGTACCTGCTTTATTTTAGTAAAACATTTCGATCATAGAACTGTTCGTAAAGGAGAGTTGCAGCAAAATATACCATCGCCAACTTAACAGGATTACTAGATATTTATGAAATCATCTAGCATCTTAACTTCAGCTATCATCGCACTACGGATCTTTTTAATTTTTTCATTCTAGAGGGAAAATAACTCCTCAAATTCCTAGAATATAGTATATAGCATACACTTTGCGTAAAATAGGTTCTTAGTAAACTGATTACAAAAGTATAAAGAGTGTGCCAAAAAAGACCTCGAAAGATCAGAGGACAGTACTATAGTTAATAAACCAGCTATTTATTATTTTCGCAAGAAGTACCGAGTATAACATTATGGAAATATTCTTTAAACCATACCAATCAAATAATTTCTAAAAATATTTTCAATTAGGGAGACAACCAAATAGGTTATAATTTATCTTTCATGAAATTCGTAAACTAACTATAAATTATTTACTGGAGCCAACGATGGACAGTTTAATTTCCTTTAGAAAATTAAATGAATATATAACTGTAAAATGAACTTTAATGACCCAGCTTAAACAACGACGCAGGAGGTAGATGTTGCGAAATTTTTCTCAGATAAAAGGAACTGATATGAGACATTTAAACGTCATTATTCGACATTGACTCTAAACAATGAAGAATAGAGAAGCTCTTAAAGTCTGATTAACGTGATTTTGAAGATCTTCGAAAGATGTCTTGAAAAGATACTGAAGGTACACTTACAAAGGTAAGAACAAAATTAGTAAAGTGGTAGAAAATTAGCCGTGAAATTTGAGATGGCAGATTTGGATGTTCTCTAGGAATCCCTCAACGGCTTCAACAAACCATTCAAATTGTTCCAACTCCCACGGGTGCCCTTCTCTTCGAACTCTCCCCTTTCCTTCGCCCCCTTTTCGTCCCATCCTCTTCTCCAAATCTCTCGAAAAATCCGCCCCATAATTTTAGAACCCCGGAATTTCCCCACCACTTCCGGGCAACTCAATCGCTATCGCGCAATTATATTTTTGGGCAAAGATGGCTAATAAAAACTTTTCCTTCGTTATAAGACGGAATATTACCAAATAAACAGAAACGAATGAATATTTTACGCTTCAAACGAGGTTTCTGGTACATAATATCTATGACGAAACCAGCTATAAACTCAATTGAGTACCAAAGCAATTTCAGACAGAAGAATAGTAAATCTGAACAGGAAATACTCCGAGTTCTTATGAGTGCTTTTCATTAACATTAAAAATACATTATAAATAGCAGTAGTTAATACTTAAACTCCAAAAGAATACTCCCAATAAAATATATTTGCTAAAAGATTATTGAATACAGGGAACGCATGTATATTAGCTTATTTAGTCTAAAGATACCATGGTAGTTACATATTACTACTTTAAATTGTTCATTAGTTGTATTACATAAAAGTATTCTAGTCTTACTGTATTTAACCCTTTGGATCGTCAACGAGTTGGCACCATCTGAGTCATCAACTCGTCAACAAAACATATCGAATTAAAAATCTACTTTGTAGGTTACTAAGTGATTTCCTTTCAAGCTGGAGTCTGACCATATAAAATTTTAATCTTACTGTGTTTTTGCAGAGTACTACATTAAAGAATTAACTGCTTTGGCTATGACTTATAGGTAGGACTGTATGGAGGAACAAAACGTTCGCTTCTTAAGAAATTAATTTGTTTGGTAAAAATTTGACATTTTCTCGATTCCTATATGTACTGTATTACTTTGTTTTAAAATATTTTAATTGTAGATGAAACTCACAAAGGTAAATGTCGTCTAAATAAAATATGAAATAATGAATAACAATTGACTGCATACGATAAGATAAAACCTTTTCCTTCTTGACTTCATACTTTTGATGAAAGATAAAATTTTCTCTTCCCTATTGCCGTAAGATAACATGGCTGAAAATTAACTATGGATAGAGATTAGAAACAGGAGCACCTCTAAAAAAAAAGCCACGACGAAGAAGAAGTGAGAGGTCTGGATATCGTCCTCTCCTAAGAGAAAATTTTGGAGAACGTTGCGCTATGAGATAAAAGCATGAAAACTAAAGTAGCTTGCTACATGTTCACTGACGTGTGAAATCTCAAGTAATTTATTTTGACTTGCTTAAGAAAACACGTAAAAGATTGTACAACGAAAATCTCTTAATTAAAATTGAAATGTATTGTGTCAAATGTAAAGATAAAATTATTGCTTAAAAATTCAATTCACTCCGGCGCTATTGACCTATTAAAATCAGTTCCATTGCGAAAGGTTATGAAATTTATGAAGTGGTATTTAACACTTCACGAAGAAAGAAAGAAAATTATTTTAAATAAATCTGTTCGGAATAAGTTACGTTTATGCGGTACCGAGTAAATAGCTCACTCTTTCTTCCGTTTTCACCCAAATTTCGCCGAAAAAGCATCATTCTCAAGTTTTCATTTCCACCATATTCACTTAATGATTGTAAAAGTTTTCCTCATCAAGTTAATTCTATAACACCGGAATTCATCCATCCAATAAAATATTTTACCTTGTAGAAATAGCAGCGTCTGGCTTATGGTACGGTGAATTCACTAACCAGGACTACGACTTGTGATGAGAGTCCCCGCCAGCGTCCTTTTCTCTACAAAATACCTATAAATGATCGGACACCATATCAACGTCTTATACTCTGGATTCAAATACTCAAAGTACCGGTCATATAAATTAACTCATCTTTCAATTTATGGGAAGATGACACACAGCATAAACATAAAAAAGCAAGATTTTACACCAAATATTCGATTAAATGATTTGAGACGCTGAATATAAAAGGATTATCCATCAAGCTGATTTGCAAGGAACTACATTGACAACAGTGTAACAAACAATGAGAGATATAGTCAATGTTGAAGCACTATTCCTTCTAATACTCAAACGACAACCTTAAAAAGAATAAACGAGTAGAGCTATTTGAAACTCGAACGAAACCTCTCAAAACAAATAGAAGTCATATACATTGAAACTAAAAGAATGAGTTCAAAGTGTTAAAATTGGGAATTTCTTTAGGACCAATGGCCTAATGAAAAATAATCGACAATCAGCAGGAAAATCATGTAAAGATAAAATACGAGGAGTATCGAAATCATTTCATTAGGGACTTCAGGGAATGAATCGCTTATTATTCTGATAATTGATATTTGAGGCTCATTAAAAAAATTGTTTTCTAATATGTGCAAAGTAAGTATATAAGCACATCAATTAAGAGAAAATGCACAGCCAATATCATATGTATGATCAAATAGAAAAAAATAGGAAAAATTAGGAAACAAAACTTTCAACAAAAACTTGTTGAAAGTAAAATTATGACAATAGCAACTAAAAAAAAAACTTGTATTATATGGCCTATTTAAATTTTTTCCTTCATCATGTTTGGCTCTCTTTCCTGAGAAAAAGACACGACACAGAAAATATATTGCCCACTTTCCTAGTCAAAACATTTCATCGCAGCTCTCAGAGGCACTTAAGGAAATATTCTACACGTTTGATTTAGCATAGCGTTCAAAGTTATCTGACGTGGCAGAGTATCGCTGGAAATTATTTCCCAAACAGCATTTTTTGTGAATACCCGTAGACGGAATTCCTAAAGTTTCTGAAATAAGAGAAAGCATGGACGTGTGGCTGAGAAGGTGATACAAGTTGATCGTGGATACATACAATAACATGGTGGATTACGAAATTATTTTCTAATTCAACAACTTCCGATACATTTTTACCTTTTAAAAGAGTATTAGACATGTAATCGACCATGTAACTAGCAATCGACAAACTAAGCTGGTCGACAGGTCATTTCGCACGTGGGCTCCCACCAGGAATCGAACCCGCTTTCACCAAAGAGGAACATGATGCCCGCTTAGCTATCCGGAGGTCATATAAACAAAATAATTAAGTTAATTGTTCAGTATTTACGCCCGTACCATCAGGCATGACAACCATACTTTTTTCGGAGATCGCTCTACTTAATTTATTTCTAATTGAATTTCATTAAATTTTCATCCTCACAGCAATACTAAAAGCAGAATTTTTCATCGTCTTTCTTTATTAATTCATATAAGCAATGTAAATTATGTTAAAATAATGATTATATTATACGGTTTCGATAAAGTACTTACATAAAGAAATCCGCAACTTGCGTTTTATTCATTTTCCCAAATTTCAGAATGAAAATACCTTGCAGGAAGAGTAATGTTAATGACCACAGAAATCATATTCATTGGTTACAGAAATCGTATAAATAAATTTTATTTAGCATAGATCTATTTCTCTAACACCGAAAATTGATCTTTTCTTCTTCTTGTTCTTTTTTCCCTTCTTCTAGGGACAGGGACGATTCATTCACAAATATACAAATTACAGCAGCAGCATAAAGTATATTTGTCTAGGCTGTACTCATAAAATAAAAGATTGGGGTACAATTAAATACCTATCTAAGACAAGAAGAGAGAAGGATGAAATAATCGATGAGGTGCCTCACCCCGTAAATGGAACAACAATTTCGAAAATTCCCCATCATTGTGATTTACTTTCCCCTGGATAAATCCGATAATGTACCCGTGTAAATGGGGCAGGATGTATGACTGTGGTAAGCAGAAGGGTGAGAAACAACCGTAGGGATGGACGACAGCATCCGAGGCGGTGGTATTTCAAAGGAAAGCGAAAGCGACATGAGTGGGAGTATAGAAGGAAGGGATTCGGAGCTAATGGTGGGCGTAGAAGGCGTCGTTTGACCGTAGAGAGTAGATTTCAGCACATCCAGCGCTTACACGAGAGAGAGAGATATCCACCCACATCTATCCATCTTACCCTTGGATGAGGCATCCTCCTGGATATCGCGGCGGCTAACCCACGCCTCGGAACATTAATACCAATTGCAATGTAGGAGGGGAGAAGCATTCAGTCATTTGGGTTTATACCCCAGAGGGAGCAAAGACATGGCAATGGGTTGGGGTTGAAGTTGATGAGAAATGGAGGGAAAAAAGAGAGGTTCTAACGGTGTGAACAGGGAATGGGAATCGACTTCGAAAAGAGAAAGAAATAGAGGGGATAAAAATGAGGAAGAATCGTGAGAGAGGAGGCGTGTGAGAGTGTTCGTACCAATCTCACGCTAATCATGAGATATGGCGTGACTAAGGGAGGCAGAAAACAAAACCTTTGGTGAAAATATCGCGGGGATGCAAAACTCTATCTTTTTTGACAGGAAATATCTCTCTATCTTAAAACCAGGGTGCCAATCCACTCCTTGCAAGCGCGGAGTCGACGAATGCCTTTTCTTATCGATCGACTCGAAGTAAAGGCGGCGGAACTTCGTTTTATATTTCTACTCTTTTTTACTTTTAAGTAATAAGTCCGTTCAGAAACTACTCAACATTGAAACTGAAAGATAACGTAGTAATACCTGCAATGAGGTTTTTACCGATCTGATCCGTATCGATCCGATACGTACAGGAATTACATATCTCGGAAATTTCCAAAGCTTTTCGTATATTTTTAATTCCTAACTGATGTAAACGAAAGCAGAGGAGCAAAAATAATAATTTATCGTTAAAAGATGCTTCAAGATCTGAAGCATATGTAACAATGGTTATTAGATACCAAAACGAGAACATCACGTTCGTTTATCAAATGCAATGGTGAAACTTTCTATTAGGCGTTTTCCAACTGAATCTTACATAATATTGCTCCGTATTTATTAAGTACACCAGTATTCTATCGATCAACTAGATTAAGATTACATTCACCAGATTTGTATATAGGTGAATATAAAAACACACTCCTTCCTTTGACAACTTAGGGAGGGGATTGAATCTGTCTGGCAGTTTTCCTACAATGTACGTATGTACGTACCAATGAAATGGAATTCATCGAATAGAATACATGGCTTTATTAGGGGTATATTCATGAAAGGGAATACTTAAAGGAAATACATAATAAAGGTTATGAATGGCGTTCAACTATGGAGGGGAGGAACTGTGGAAAGTCTTCAGTAAAAAAGACAAATCTAAATACTACTGCATATCACTTAGAATTTTGCTTTTTAAATGTGAATGAAGATTTCTTGCTAAAAATGGAATTTCACCACGTAACAAAGCTGCTCGTAAACCTAACAGCATTACTTAGCGCTGGTACCCCTGCGAGAACATTTAATGATCTTCGTTCATTTAAATACTTCCTACATGTATATGGAAATAATTTTGCGAAAGGAAAGTAAAAGTGCAAGGTGGACGGAATAAAAGATTTTCGTTATCCAAAGGTGTTTTCGAGAGACAAAGATCCGACGACTAATGGTTTCCTGGAGAGTTGACAGCATATGACAATTTGTAGCGAAATCAGGGAGACGTAGAGTTAGCGCTAGTGAGGGGTAAGGAAAGGGAAAGCAATGAAAGTTTGAAAAGGTAAGAGCATCGTCCGGGAGAGATGCCAAAATTTTCTGACAAATGACGCAGGAAAAAGAGAACGGACAGTGGCAAGCAGCCTCGCATCCATCAAGCGACAAAAGATAGCTGAGTAACCTAATAGAAGAGACCAAAGAGTCCTGATTCAGAAGAGAAAATAATTTTAGAGCTGATTTTCTTTTAATTTTGACTCATAACCTCCCTTCGTGGAAGCAAGGTATGAATAGAATAGTCAAATGACATTAATAATTCATATTGCAGTGAAATAAGTATCAGTCTAATATCTCTGACATCCAAAGTCTTATCAAATGAGCTCTCTTGTATTAACCGCCATGATTTTCCAAAAAGGTAAGTAAAATAATAATAAAAACAGCTACAATGATTATGAAATAATGACAAACAGATTATAACTAAAAGGTGACACCATGAGGTCAGTTAAATATTTTTCATACTTCTTAGATTTATAAAGAGCATTAACAAATTAAATCAGGGTTTCTAAGATATAAAAAATTACACTGAATACATTTCGGTCAGTAAATGATCAATATTTCTTAACTCTCTCTTCTTCAGTCTCTCTATATATCTATATCTTCATGTTATTTCCTGAAATTAGCATTTTTAACTCCATTTACTCTCCAAATCAATAAAAGAGATTTTAATGATGTATTTCTTCCAATTCTAAGGTGTAGTAATTAGGGCGTGTTCGTGTTAAATGGCCTATGTGTCATCATCTTTAATTTGTTACCATGGATGCAATGAAATCTAATGAGTTCAATTCGTTGATTATTTGAAGAATTCTCGGTATATACACATTTTCAAATAAGAAGAGGTACAAAAGGTCCTTTAGAAAAAAGTTAAAAAAATATGCTTAGACTAAACCACTGAGATAAATCTTCAAAATCACAAAAGCATATAAGTTGGAAAGCCAACAATCTTGCATTACACAAAATGGATATTTTTAACCGAATTCCACAGAATATTAGAGTTTCTTCAGCCTCTACGCCTATTCAAAGACTGTGATTAACTTAACGCACATAGAGGGTTGATATCATGTAGACAGCTCGACATTACCTTTCCGTACAATTAAATGGTATTTTACAGTCAACTGCTTAACTGACGAAAATAAGCATCGCTTATAATAGCAACTCGCCATTTTGATTCCACACGAATTTCTGCTTGGAAATAATCCTCGACCCATTATTTTACATTTGGTAGGGATGACAGGATGGAGACACGAGGCAGCTATGAAAAATGGTTTTGAGCAATGCGCGCAAGGAATTGGAGGGATCGAAATCAGTGTGAACAGAATGCTGGAGGGCACACCGTCGACCTTTAACACTCTTCAGATTTTCCGAGCTATTTGTACCGAAATTTCCAGAGCGGAGCTGAAACACACACGCACACTCATTCGACAAAAAACAACCGGAGAGTAAAAAATAAATGGGCAAACGGAACGAGGGAAAAGAATTCTCCATCTCCCAAACACCTTTCTCACTCTTTCACAGACACACACACAGAGCAGAAGAAAAATGGAGTGCGGATATAAAGCATTTGAAAACGACGAATGGTGCTGGGAGTGAGATAATGGAGTTTTTAGGAAGGGATGAAAAGATAAAGGGAAATATGAGATGTTTTGGAATAATAAAACTAAAGATACCATAAGAAAATTGTAAATCGCTCGTGCAGTAATTGAAAGAAAAAGATATAAATCGAATCAATGAATGGGTGTAAATCAACCGATGATAAGTAAGAGGGCTAAGAAATATTTCCAATACAAAATATAAACTAGGGTTGAAACAGTAGCAGAAGTATTTGAATTCGAGATGAATATCAGATCAATTTATAATGGATGAATTTTGATTGAGTTTTGCAATATTCCATAGCTCTAATTCTATCCGGATAATATATTCGTTTTGATAAACATTAATTAAAATTAATAATTTTTGAATCAGTTGTACGATAAATAATTTGAATTTTACTCTCAATTACAGGAAAAATGCAAAAATTCTATAATGTATTGAAGTAGATAATTTATCAAATAATATCTCAATTTAAATTAAAAGTTAGGTAAACATGATAAAAGATGGTGTATGGAATTGCATGAATCACTAGAATCCTAATTTAACTGCGACTTAAAAATGACAGCCGCTAAGGTGTAATGTAAGGTGTGATACTCTCTACATATTTTTAGGATGTTAAGCATTAATTAAGCACTCAAAATATTCAAAGTTCAAATTTAAAAGTAAAAATAAAATGTTAATCAAGTGATTAACTCAAATACTAATGCCTTTTGGAGCGATTTCCCTGAAAGTTTGTGTAGACAGAGTGGAATGAAAATCCACATAGAATAAGAATCTTTCTTAAATCTGATGATAATGAAGATTTTATGAATGGGTAGTAGAAATCCCCGGAGTAGATTTATAGCATGGATTTAGGTGCGGAGAGCTCTGCCTAATAATGACGAAGAGTAACAACTGACCCGCATTAAGGGCACTGTTAGGAGGAGGTTAGTTGTTGGAAAAGAATTTGAGAGAAGTTCTGTGAAGGGAATCGGCAATGCATAAGGCCAGCGAGAAAGAAAGGAGAATAAGAGCCGGGTGAAGAAGGAAGTAGATTTGGAAAGGGGACTTTGGGAAGTAAGATAGATGGTAGTTTCAGTCCGCAATCTTAGCGCCTCGTGGAATGAGAGGGCGGTGGTCTAACATTCTCACTAGACCGAAAGTAGGATCTGATGGTGGTAAGGAGGGAATGTAGGATGAGGAAGAGGTTTTAAGGGATGGTCCAAGAGTCACTTATCATTGGATTACCGCCGGACACCGTTCTGGTAAATAAAAGGAATTGCGGAAACCACTACGACGGCGAGCGAAGAGGGAGGTATAAGGCGTCTTTGAATGTTTATGGACGTGGAATAAGTAATCAGGGTGATGGAAGTGAATCCAAATTATCCATAGATGTTTAAGAAATCCGTTTAGTCAGCATATTTTATACCCTTCCGAAATGAAATTGAAAAACAGAAACTATTTTATTCTGTTTTTCATACGAAATGTGAAACCAATATAATAAGTGTAGAAAATATCGACAAAATTAAATAATAAGTGATAAAAAAATTTAAACTAGCTTTTGCACCTGTTTTACATAATTGTGCTCCCTTTGATCTATCCTTCCATTTGAATGAGAATCGTAGAAAGACTGGTGGAATTTAAAGAATTTTTTCGATATTTTCATTTAAACTGCTATTTACAAATATAACAAAATATAATACAAAGTTTTCATTATTTCCAAAATATTTGTCTACGCTGCCAGAGAGAATGTCATCTTCCCGATGGAAATAATTCAAAGATTCTCACTAAAGTCACTATGACATACAAAGCAATTCAAAAATTACTGAATATGATGAATAATAAAAATATATGATTCTTAGGAAATCTTACATAGACAATAAAATCGTAGAAGTGCTTTGAAAAAAAAGCACTAAATCTCAGTATCACAGAGTACACCCAAAGTCTATAAAGTAATGAGGATAGCTGAGCGAGGGAGAGAAGGAAAGAATGGGCTCCAAATTGATATCGGGTCGCGACCCAATGGTATGGGAAAAGTGTAAGAGGATTGCACCGAGATATAAAACTAGTAGAGTGAGTGGATGGGAAAGTGTCGGGCGAGAATGGATTTCGGAGTGAACAAGAAATGGGCGTATTTCGGATTCTGCTGAGCTGGCCAGAACCCTTAACCCCACCCACCCATTTTTTCTCACACCCCCTCGGACTCGCTAGCTTAGCAGCCACCACACCACCAAAGCCAGACTTACCGCACCCTGCGTTAGAGTCACCCAAGAAGACGGCCCGCTATTCGTAACCCGAACATGTCTCTTAGCAACGATTTCCCTCCACCCTTGCACAATGTACATCCTTCCACCTCTCTCCCTCCATCCCTCCATCACTTTTTTCGTGTACACATGCGCATAGTGGCCTGCCCACTGCTTCCCTCCACAAACCTCACCAGCTCAGACTTTTTATACATATATATTTATCCGTCTGACAATACAAATGATAGGGAGGTTAGGGTATATGGCCAAAATGGAGGGTGGGTGTTAAAAAATAAGGTAGAGGGAATTGAAGGAAGAAAGAAGTGTTCTCCGAACATCGTTCCGAGCAGAAGGGCGAGCGTCCTATCCATCACTGACCCTCTGCTACAAAAAAGTAGCTTCTATCGGCTAGACCAAGTCTGTTTCTTTCATCTCATCAGCTGTACAGCTTCCCTCTAAAGGGAAAAATAAATTGGATAGCTTTTAGTAGACCTCCTTTCTTTTCATAGTGACGAGATCGCCCCCGCAACTGGTGGCTAGTGTTGAAAAAGGAGGGGGGAAATTTCTGTCTCGAAGAAGAGATCGAATCATATGTGTACAAACTCTCTTAGAAGGTGCGATCCTTCCCTCTCACCCCATGGTAAAACCCTTCTGCATTGCATGGCTACTGGAAGACAACCTCCGCAGATGTCGCTCCGGCAGAATACCCTCCCCTCCATTGTTACCCTAGAACCCTCTCTTTTGGTTATTGGGGCTCTCGAAAAATTCATTGTTCGGCTTGAGCATAATATAACAGTAAAATTCATCTCTCTTTAGTCATTCTAATTTGCTCCATCCGTTTTTATTTATTGAGGCTATTTGCTACAGGAGGTATTCGGTGCAGGAAAATTAAACGGATGAAATATCTTTCGGGCCCTTTCTGGTACAGCAGGTTAGTGATCTCATGAAATTCAGTGTGCCAAATTTGCGCTTGCAAAAAAGAACGTATAAAAAGTCATTAGCTCCCGTTTTCAAGACAAATTCACTACGGAATATGAAATAGCGCTCAAATTTGAATTAAGAACGAAATGTGCGTTTCCAATCTTATGCATAAAAACGATCACACGACGACATTTAACGTTTCGTGTATTTTGACCACATTATTTTACTCAAATAACACTTTACAACTTAATAATTCAAAATATAAACTTTACAGCAGATAGTATTTTGAAAGACCCAAAAGGTGCAACAAACTCGAAGATAGCAGGCGATCGATGTATGCAACCCTCCACACGCATATGTTGGGAGGTTTGCTAGTTTCTAATAGGCTGTTTCTTTCTGTGACTCTTCTGCGGTGACGAAAGTGCTACACGTATATGCAATTTATACATTTATTATCAATATTTTACCGTATATCTTTATGATATTTATCATATTCGTCTTTTCTTAGATATAGCCTATCTTAAAAATATCTCAGCATGCCTATTGTTTTGCAAGATAACCAGGTACTTCATGTTATTTTCCCCATAAAGAAAAGAATTGGAAACGTGCGACCTTACAGTAACTTTCTGAAACTAATAATACTTTCTTCGTAATATTGCTAATGAAGACAAAAAGGGAATTGAAGGGGAAAGGTTCGCTTTCAGTTTAATCAGCGAATAAATTCGTTTTATCTTATAAAATTTTAGTTTTTAACTGTTTTAATGTAAGCAACTCTAAAGAGGTACGTCATGGTACCAGTAACTTTTCTTATGAGACCGAGTACTAAATGTAGCCTTCTGATGGAAAAAGGTAACCGACCTAGAAAATGAATCGTCTAGTGAAGCGTAATAAATGTTCCCGAAAGTAATACGAACTAATTAAAAATCAAATTATTATAGGAGCAATATGATATAAATAAGGGTGAATGAGTTATACAATTAATTTTTTATTAGGAAATTGCGAGAAAATTCGAGCTGTTAATCTTAAGAGTTTGTGATTCGAGTCTAAATAATCAAATAGATTCAGAAAATAATATTTTCCTGACCATTTTTTCAATTCAGATAACTTACTTGCAAAAATATTACCAGGTTTTGGAAAAGATGTCTATACAGACAATAATTTGAACTTATAGTCTGTCTCTCGGTTAGAGCATTGTCAGATATTTCTTTCATGTTCTCCCAAATAAATAGCAATCGTACAAAGACAGGGTCTCCGACCATTCGAGTAACACGGAAGCGATTCAGAAGTCAACCCTCACCCTTCTCGAATTGAAAGGTGTTGACAGGATAACCTACCAAACTTTAAGGATGGAAACTACATGTTACTCACAGGAGAGTGAGGAGGAGCAATTCTTAAATGCCCGACACCCCGCCGCGAGAAGGGAAAACACCTGGTAGTTACAGAACTCTCCGAAAACCCTATCGAACTTTATTCTTTCTCCTCTGCCTTCCGAAAACCATCTTTCTCGCCGCCTCACAGCGTGAATCCCGTCCCGAGTAAGCAAAGCACGGGGACATGCGAAGGAGAGAGAGAAAAAAGCAAAAATATCTCAACTAACATCTGCCCCGCCAGAAATACCAAATGTGATATAAAAACTCCCTTTTGCGTATACGTATGCGAACGCGGAACGGAAACGTGCGTCCCGTGACACAACACAGTGAGACGGACACACAAACTCGGGTCCTGCCATCAATCCTCGTACGGATATGTGTGTTTCCCGGTCTAGCGGTAATGGCCGTTCTTGAAGGGGACTCCCCGCAGAGACGCGAGGCAAAAAGCATAGTGCCTCTCCGAAAGCCCACCGGGTTGGATTTTCACCAACCAGAAAGTCATAGAGAAGGGAAGAAACTTTTCATTCAGTTTTAGTCTGCGAGAGTGGAAAAATAGAGGGAGCAAGAAAAGAGTAGGAGGATGAAATATTTCTTGCCCTTCAAGCTGAGAAGCATGCCATTTCCGAGATGGCGGATTCGAGATAGTTGACATAATGGAGGAGAGGGTCCAAAAGGAGGGGCCATTCTTGGGTTATTTACTTTTTTCACTTTTCCTCTGAGAATGAGTGAGCGGAGTAATAAAGAGGGGACGGCATTAATACCATAAACAACGTACGTGTGTGATGGGGATGAATACACAGGTATTCAACTTGCTCAAATGTGTTCTACAACTTGATGAGAAATGTCGAGGATTTCGGTTGGAGTTTTCTACAACGATGAAAAGGTGCGTCACTTTCAACTCATAAAAGCGTAGCAAAATATCGAATAAGTAACCGAAAGTATCTGCTCTGTACCACTGCCATATGGTGGAGCAGCGGTCAGGATGGAAGAAATATCGACAAGAGTAATTTGAAGAATGGCACAGGCGGCTGGCTAACTACTTAAACATCAGGGAAATTGATGATGATGATGCAAAAATATTGGTGGACTGAATTTATGGATACATATGAATATTAAATTAACGAAACTAATCAAGTGGGAAATACCTTTATATCATACGCCGAAATTATAGCTTCGAAAGGGTATTAGAGCGCTGAGTATACTTATAATGTTTCTGCGCCTAGGTAAAATCAAAAGAAATTTTTAAACAGTATTAATAATAGCGGATTTTCTGAAAGTTACGCAATACATCTAATTGAACATCAAATTAAAATTCTTAAAGATTTACATATGCAAATACAAATGTCTGGAAACAAACCATCATTGGATTCCATATACTACATTTATCATAATTTTTAGCATGGTGAATGGCGTATCGCTATTGCGATGCTCCATTAAATGCGTCATTAAATAATTGGCGTTTGAACAATGAAAGAATCTTCACCCCTGATCTACAGTAAGATTACGGACAATAGTAAAAAGAATGAATAGCAGATATTTAAAGACAACGGATGGTATTTTCACATATGAAGGTATAATTATTGCGGAGACTACTATATTGTGTTTAGTAAGATTCTTTGGATATCAACCCGTCAATCTCGATTTCAACAACAATCAGATGGAAAAAATTGTTTTTCAAAATTTCTGGTTTATAATGAACTTCTGAATTTCATTGCAGAATAGAAACTAACAACGGTTACTGTGGGCGTATTATTTTACATGGTGAAGTATTCCAAAGACGTAATTTAAATAAAACTGAAAGAGGGAAATTCCTTTGGTAAAATGGCAAAAATTTACGAAATTTAAGATAATACACTATTATAGTCATCTAGTATCATTCACATCATGCGATCTAAATTATACCTATGAAACATTCGATTATCTTTAAAGTTGGGGGTGCGGAGATTTCCCTTCTTTATCGACTTCCGATTCATTTCTCCATTCGCAGTTGGGATGCAAAATTTCCGATGCACTCCTCCCCCTACCCTCTCCTCTCCACGATTTGTCATTTTAGACGCTCGCACACAAAGTTGCCAATTTTATGTTAGAGGAGGCAACTTTGGTCCGTCCTAGAGGTGGTTATATTAAAGGTTTCCCATTGGCTCTCCCCACCACTTCACCAGGTGTTCCACGCAACGCAACCCGACAATGGTCGTAGCAGATGTTCGAGTGGTTGGCTCGCATCCTCCTTTATTATTATTTTTGAGGCCGAACTACTCGCACAGATCGACCAATGGCGTGAGGTTAGGGAACTTGGTGGTCGCGTAGTGAGTTTCCTCCAACTCCCATCCACCCTATTCCCATCGTCCTCCACGCACCCACACTGACCGCGACGTGGCCTCAGGGGAGCGGCTTTGGTGCAATGGTTTCGGGTTACCGCGCCCTCTCCTGTTGCTTTCGGTGAAGCCAACACCCTTTTTTCCGTACCCCACCTTTCGCTCATGAACTTTTTTCGACGATGGATTCGCTATGAAAGATCGTCCCCACCCACGCATGCATCCCCCGTCTATTCCCTTTTCTTTTTAGTTCCTTGCGACCATCCATCCTTGATGGAATTTCGCTCTTCCATTTACACCGCGCAGAGGAACCTTATCCTTAACTTGCTTTTCTTCCTCTTCTGCCCCTCCTTCATGCAGGCGAAACCGCATCGTCCGACTCGGTCATACCAATCTTCCCTCATTCTCATTACATCTCTCTTTCCTCTCTCTTTGCCATCGAGTATCAATTTCCTGCATCCCTTTCTCAGTCTCACGATGCACTTTTGCTTGGCAACTCTTATTTTCATTCTCTCATTTCTACCTTGGGGCTGTCTTTAAATACCTTCGAGTATGACGTGATTTTTTTCAAATTACGAGAGTTTATAAAATTATTTGGAAAATAAAATATTCTACTAATATTTAAACTCAAAAATCTATATTTCAGCGATTTGGAATTTTCTTCTCTGAGCTAACAGACTATCCTGGATCCTCATAATACAGCGTTTGATTTTCGACAAAAGTATTTCGGTACATTCAAACTTGTCCAATTAGTCACTGAAACCGATCAAAGACCGTCAATATCAAACGTTACGTAAACGAATAACTGTCCAAACGACGGAGTCGTATTCAATTCCCGCTTAAGTATTTTAATTTTTGCGTCACTAACATTGGAGGCATGTTTATGGACCTTTTTCACTGCGCTGTACCAAAACATTTCAAGATTTTGGTGCCAAATCAGCCCGCCAGTAAAAACAAATTTTCAGGAATGTATTCGACGTTTGGTAAAAGTAAATATTAATAAGTAAAAGAGAGTAAAATTATTGAAACGATAAATATAACGAATAAAATTACTCAAAGATTAAAATATTGAGATAATAATGTGGAGGATACGAAATAAGAGAAGCTTGTATTTAACAATGCCTCTCTTATTGCTAATAACACTACTCCTTCATCTGTGTCGATCTTATTCTCCATCTTCCTTTCCTTCAACATCCCCTCCGCCCACTCCTCCCTCTCCTTCTCTCTCTGCGTGCTCTCCCTCGCTATTGGTTTCCCGCAGGCCGTCCTTTCACGCATGACGGGAGCTAAAATCACGTACGTAGCCTCGGAATCATGTTCGCTTTGAGTTGACTCATGTTCTGGCTTTTCATTTCTTCAGCCAACCAAAGGAACTGTCCGAGGGAATTGCTGTTGCAAGCAGTCAGTCACTGTGAGAATTCCTTTGTATCAAAGAGTTTTGATTTACAGGGGCAACCTGGAGAGAGAGCGCACGACTGTGGGAGAGAGTTTTGCAGGTCGCAAACAGAGACCGACTCTTACAATACGATGCAATCACTACTGTTTGAGTGGTTCATTGATTTTTGACTGCCGCACGTCGCTCTGTGGCAAGGGAGCGGGATGAACATCACGTCACCCAGATTTTATTTCATATCAAATGCAGAGTACGACATGCAGCTATTCAAATGCGAGATGATGAGGGACATTGGCAGTAAATTATGTATCAGCACTGGTGATTGAAGTGAATAACATAAGCGGAGGCCCTCTTAGGTCTGTAGAAATAATAATTTTTACTTTACTGATGAAAATTTTTGAAGTGGAGAAGTAATTGAAATCCCTGTAAATTCAGTACATCAATAAAAAAGTCAAGCATTCTCATTCAAGAAATGAAAAATCAACTCACGGTCATAATCAGGGCTCATTCTAAGTTTAGAGAAGGACATCTGTTTAAGATAGCGATATCGGTGTTTGTGCACCCCCTGCAGCACGCCTTTGGTGGCTTGCAGGGTCAGTAATTATAAATGTAAACTTAAGTATTATGTGCCAGAGCATCCGCGCAATACTACTTTAAGAGCTGCCCAACGAATTGGTCGAACGTCCAATATTTATTGAAAAGTTTGACCCATAATTTTATTTTTCAAAAATGCATAAATGATTTTGCATATCATGAATCGTATAGCATGATTACATGGTTCATTACCTGATTTAAAGAAAGTAAATCAGGATGAAATGCACCTTAAAACTCTGCCCATGTAAAAGGGGATTAGTCCATAAAATAAGCACCCGCAGTCAATTTCTTGCCCACCAATGGAAAATAATTAAGGAAACTATGCTCATGATGATAATTAGCATGAGATACCTATACTACACATAGCATTTCGAGTATATTTTTTCGTACAAAACGCCGGGGGCGTGGAAGTGAATATCGAACAGATGAAAATCATGCATTATTTTAATGAGGCGTAATTTCTCTGTACGGTTCAACAAATTTTATCCTCGAGTTTTTCATAGCAGATTAAACCTTTCACTTTGTCTCATTTTTGTAGGATATAAAAAATTTAACTCTCCACAAATGATTTGCCTCAAGAATGACTAAAAATAATAATTTCGAAAATAAATCATGGCCGAGCTCATAATTCGTATATCTTCACCGCATACAAATTCTTTTCAGCCAATTAATAGAGGATATGAAGTGGCTGTTATTCCACAAAGATCCAGAGATGTTCGTTCTGAAATGGCCTTCGTTCGCCTCCGTGCCCCGCATTAAAAACTCGCTCCGAAGAAAAGAAACACGGACAGAGAGCGAAACAGAGAACAAGATCACGAAACACTGCATAAATTCAAGCTCGTGAAAGATATTAAGAGAAGAAATATTCTCCGCCTATATAACACACGACTTGGTACCGTCAAACTCTCTCTATTTACGGTTCTTCGATGCATTAAAATCGTCTGCTGAGGCGATAAAAGACTTGCCAGCTTAACTTATGATGCATATCGAGGATTTATAAACTATAAAATCAAACGATCGTTACACCTTTTTCTTTGGAACGAATTGAAGTTTTCCATTACCCATCCAATCCTTTTTATTCCTTTTCCTGTTAAGTATTTCTATGAACATAAAAAATAGCGTCATATTATATCCTTGTATTTGTTATACATCTGAAAAAGAAATTTCACTTCCTAACTAATGTCATTCTCATAATCGTTTTTTTCCTCTATTTCCACAGGATCGCGGATTCGAATCGCTCCGTTGATGTGGCGTTGATTTTATGGCTACGGCCCCTTAATTCTGTGATTGCATTTGTTGGACGGAAGACGATTGTTTATCGTTTTCGAATTCCAAGTAAAGGAGCTGACAAGTAAAACGCGACTACTAAGATCATTCGGACTACGATATCATCGAGGTAAAAATAATAGGTGAGGTCGTTAAAGATAGAAGGAATTCCTTATTAATCCTTGCTATTACTTTTATTGTTTCTCATAGAAAAACTTCTGTCAGAAAAATTATAAATGAATTAGAAATGAAAAACTACAATGAATTATAGTTTTCTTCTTATAAGAAAAGAACCATTTATAAAACTGAGAGTAATTAGTGGAGCTCCACATGTATATTTTATAATCCTTCATTTCTGCGTCAGACAGTTGCAATAAGGCTCGAAAGTACCTCTAGTATGCATCCTTATTTAATAGTTTCGACACATTATGTTTAGATGTACAAATTTACAATGAAGGTAACATAATTTGTGAAAATATTATTCCTTTCCTATGGACTCGAAACACTCAAGTAAACTCTTTTTATGGTTTTATCTCGAAATTCAACTCCAGTGCTGATGGATAGACTGTCTCGTGACTCATTTCTAACTGCATCTTCCTTATACTTCAGTATGCAATTGATATAATATTATCAAGTTCAGTTCTCTGCCTAAAAAGTAACTGGTGTAGTTTTTGTTAACTTCCTATCGATCCTCTATTTCCTCCCCTGAATTAACTGGCGCCTAACAATTTAACCAGCTCCTTCAAGACAGTCATCCAAGTCTCCAAGCGATGACCTCAGTCGGAGGTCGCATCCACCATTGAGGATCCCTTCTCTCTCACACGACCTCACCCACGCAGACTCCTTCGCCGGTGCACGATTGCTTTATTGCCCGCCGCGGAGAAACAAAGGGCCTCTGGCGGCAAATTCCCAAGATCCTGTAAGCGCCACAGTCCTGTTCTCCTTGAGTGGGTGCCGACGGACAGTATAAGATAAAAGGAGGAGTATGGGGAGTCAGAAACGGCGCAAGGCATTTGGTATGAGGACGAGTGGGTGGGTGGTTGACGGTGGTGTTAAGGCCGAGGATGGTGTAGCGCTGGGCATCCAGATCGCCACAAATCTCTTGCGGAGCGCCCGCGGGCGTCTGCGGTAGTGGCGGCGTCCTCTCTACTTTCCTGCCACTTTCCCTTAACGAGTGCTTTTCTCATGGAACTCATTCTCTTCCGTGGGAAGTTTTCGAGGACGTGGTTTTTTCCTTGGAGAGAAGGGGGTAACAGACGGGGAACCGAGGGCGCAACAGATTCGGAAACAGGGTGGAGAAGTAATGAATGGGACCACTGAGCCGAATGTTATATACGAATGCATGGCGCTTTATCTCACGGATGAATTAAAGCTTGGAAGTGACTTCTTGCGTTTATTGGCGTGACTCTAAACAAATTATTCATTTATGATAACGAATGATTTCACGAGGTACGAGGGATCGAATTTCTAAATGACACCCTAAGAAAATCAGAGGTAAACGAAAAAGAGCCAGTCAGCCCAGAGCTCTGTGAATGTCGCTGAGTTGGATATTGAGGCGTTAAGATGATTCGATTTCAATCTATTACAAATCTATTCAAACTCGTGAATTTCCTTAAAAGTTAATTTTACTTGGAAGCAAATATATATTGAATTTCTACATTACTCAAGATGTGAATTTTCATATAGTAATTGATACCAGAGATAATTTTTATTTTTGGTCATCTACTACTTTCTTTTTACTGTTTACAATACTAAGAAAATGTTTTCCTTATGTTTTAGAATATACTTCATTCTTTTTACTCTCACAGAGTCCCGGAATCAAAGGAAAATTTCCCCGAGCCTATCAGTTGCCCATTCTGGTACATACCTTTGCAGACAAATTAAGTGATGGTTTACTTACGTTGAATATTTGAGGCCTTGATACAGTGGTAATCAACATGGAAAAAGTTCACTTATAATGATACCCTTACTAAGTAAATAAGCTGTAGATTTGGATATGTTTTCATCATTTAAAAGAAATAAGCGATGTTGGAATAAAAAAGACCACACTAAGATGTTCCCAAGTGTTTTTCTCTGGCTCTTTCAGGCTTCAAAAAACAAACAACCGAGATTATATTGGAATGAAGTATGACTAGCTCTCGGAGCGCTGTCCTTGGTGAGCAGCTAAAGACAAAATAAAAGTACCTTTTTATACTATCGTTATCTTCTCCGTGCCAAAGCAAGAAAATGCGAAAAGCACTGCATCTGCTTGGTCACGCATCACCTTATGCGAGTGGTCGCATCGATTCTTTTCAAACTCTTAAACTTAAGAAATTACTTCTTAACAACGCTTACTTGCTCAAGCTACTGGCACCCATCACCCAAGCGCACCTACTTTTTGCGGGCTTGGCCTTGAACGGCTTTTTTTAATTTTAATCCACGCAGTATAAATGAAATTTATTTAATGCTTTTAAGAAAACGAAATTGTTCCATCTTAAGGAGTTCGAAAGTGTCAATACATTCTAACAGCGCGAGTATTATTACTTTACCTGCTAATTTTATTATGACTGGTGGACATAGGATCCTCTAATAGAAATAGTTTCATTTAAAAACAAATTCTTAAAAATCAATTGAAGTCATTAAATATAAAATTTAATTTAAAGACATAGGGGAGGATTAGAAACAGATCGAAATATTTTGACTATTACATTATTAATAATTGGAATATTTTTTAAATTAACTACTGACAAACGTAATGATCTTAGAATACACTCAAAAGTGTGATATGCTCCGGAATATATCTAAGCAATTACTTCCAGAGATTAGGCATTCGTATTTTACGCACCGTAAAGATACCCTAAACCCCACCCCACCGTAAACCCTGATCACTTATCGATATTTTTCTGCCTTCATTTAACAAGAACAAGACCTCGAATTTAAATGCGAAGTAAGTACCTGGAAATAATTTCATCATATCATAAAAAGAAATATTTCATTCGTGATAAGAAAACTTAAACTCGTCGGATCTTCAAACGGACTCGGATCTGCGGAATAAATAAAATCTCGTAAAGCGATTGGCAAGAGTTTACATCAAATCACCAGCCGAGTCCGCAAGACATGCCTCATTCCTTCTTTCTTTCATTCTTTTGCTCCCTCCAGCTAAAATAAAAATACGAAAATCACTCGCTGCATGAAGGATAAAAACTTACATGTTAACTTCACCACATACACAAGCTACAAAAAACATTTCTGGGCGAACATGTTTTACATAATAAAGAGCGATAAAATTCTTCCTCCCGCTAGCTGGACGAGTTCCAAAAAATCCCTTAGCGATGTAAGGGGATACCGGCTCTTGACGAAAAAGACCGAGCACGCAAGGACTCCCGCCGACATATTTGGCGGAATCAAAAAGCTTCGGGCAACATCGAAGGGAGAGGGACGATAAGAAAGGGAATCGTAAACGAAAGAAGATGGTTGCGAAGGAAGACTAGAGAGGATATATACGCCATTGAAAATAAAAAAGGAAATAGTCTGGGAGGAGCATAGGTGAAATGGAAGGGAAGATGGAGGCAAAGCCTTTCGCTCATCAACTACATCGCCTACACGACCAGGACGTTAATTACAAGCCCCAGTGACCATCGGATGGCGCCACTGGACTGGAAGTGACGTCGGCTTCTCTGTCGCTCCCGCCTCTCCACCTTCTCTTGTCTTTCCTTAATCTTCTCCTTTCTTTCTCTTACCATCTTTCGATCTTACACTCCCCTCGAGATTCTCCAATGCTTTATGCACTCGAAAAATCCCGCCTTCCCTTCAACTCTCGCGACATTGCTTATTGGCAAGGCTCTTACCAGAAGAGGTAGAGGGCAGTGATCTATACTTGAAGCCCAGTCTTTGAGAGAGCCCGAGCGGTAATGTAAACTTTTCCCACGACAAATTGGGCCCTCGTACGTTAAGCTTATGAAACATGTAGCTTCTATCCAAATAATTATGTTATTATTCTCTAAAACTTTTTCGAGATATTTGCATTACTAACTTCGTTCCTTGTCAGGAGTCGTCACTTTTAGGACTTGTGTAATTCATCAGCTCCTAAAAATCCTCATTTTCTAATAAATCTTTCAAGATTCTAGATATCGATATTTTTATACTGAAGTTTCCGAGAATAACCGTAATGGAAGAGAGTGGTCGTTTAATTTATCAAACTCATGCATCCAAAAATATGGAAATCGTTAGAATTGATAGTTTATATTGAAGATTTAATTCCCCAGAAAAATCGATTATTCTTTCTTCATTCCTTACACAGCATCTATAAATATAAGTAAGATAAAAACGATGTTTGGAATTATCAGTATTTTTACTGATCAATCGGTAAAAGGGTATTCTTTTATAGCCAGGATTTGCCCTTCCCTAAGATCTTTTTCTCTTTCTTCTGACCCAATTTTTACTTTCTTCCTACCATTCACGGCATAAGCTTTCCTTTTCGCCATTTCCCTATAATTTACCTCCTGTTCCCAATCAAGGTACCAATTTTTCCGCTTCTCTACATTTCTCCCTCTCCTTCATCCACCCCTCGACATCTCTCTATAATTCTGTTCCGCTTCTGCGGTGGTGACGCAAGAGTAGGCGGGGGTTGGTTGGAAGAAAAGGGATGGGGTGGTCGGGAAGAGAGAGGGAGGGACCCGCCAAGGTGACGCCAGACGATGAGACCCTCCCACACCACCTCATTTGACCTCCCTGCCCTTTACCCAACACTACCATCTAACCACCCGCCCCTTTCTCCCCCAATCACTTTCACGGCATTACATCCGCATCCTTAAAAAACCATCCGAATCCCCCTTCGCATTCTCTTCTTTTAATTTCTTCTCCGCCTCCTTGCCCTATCCGTCTTCGCTCTAGCAACCTATACATATTTTATTTCCGGTCGGTAGCCTAATGGTCTTGGCATGAGGACTCGTCGACGTAGGAATGGCGCTTTGTAGAGGACGGGTTGTTCGGGTTTATGTTTCGGTGGCTGGCCTCGTGATAATGGGAAATTGCGCCTCATAAAAGTGTTCTTTGTCGGTTTCTCCCTCGATGACAAAAATCATCTCTCACGGATTTGATTGCTTAGTGATTTCGAATGATAAACAAAATACTCAACGACAAAATATTTAACCTTCCGACGATTGCTAATAGGCTCCATTTTATTTTCGCTAAAATAAGAGTGCCCGATTAAATTGATTCTAAGACGTTCAGTTTTATATACACGCTATCAATTTAATATAAATTTTAGATAGATAGCGTAGTTTAAATACACTGACTGAAGAATCTGAAACAGTTCTTAAACTTTAAACAGTATTAACAAGAGTTAAAGAAAAATTAAGCAAACAATTTGCCATATCAATGCCTCCTGATACAAGCTAATAGGCAGTAGCGCTGATTGTAGCTGAGCTTCGGTAATACAACGACATCTTGCTACATAAATTATTTGTTAATTCCAAATTTTATGCATCAAATATTTTTCATAGCAGAGATTATACTTAAACATATATTTCTCTTTTTTATTTATTAGCTGTTCCATTTATTTCCCCCTACATAAGATTCGATTAAAGAAGTTTACAATACAGTTTAATATTCTCCTTGTACCGTGTCCTTGATTTAAAATCATTTCAAAGAAGAAATATTTTTTACAGAGGAAACAAAGGGATAAAGTGGTATTTACTACAAAGCATTATGATTTTTATATTCTTAACGTATTCATGCATTCACAGGATATATGTAAATGAAAACGTTAGTTAGTATCAATTCTTCTCCTACCTTCAAATTGAGACAGATCATCGTTCGCCTTCTTCCTGGTACTAAAATTACTGGTAACAACAGTAGAGTTTAGAAATTACAGAAGGATCTTCTAATTAATAACTTGATCTGAATACTCAAAGGTAACCTTGCAGTCTTCTAAGAAGAAATTTCTTTTTGTCAAGGGATTAGGTGATATATTTCGATTAAAGCTAAATTTATATACGAGAATGTGATCTCATCCTGTCGGATTGATAAAAAAATCGCTTCGAAGAAAAATAAAATTTTCAAGAATAAGATCATAGTCTATTTTAGTCTTTTAAGATATTCATGGAAGAATATCTTAAGTTCTTGAACTTCAAGGACAAAAATGAAATGTGATTAATATGAAAAGGATTCACGAGAACTAGCATAAAGGTCATAGAAAAAGCGAATTATCGGATATGGTTTCAATACTACAATGTGCCATCACATTCATGCAAGGTAGAAATCATAGGGATTCTGTCTCACATCGATTTTTTAAGAACATAACATATTATTCAGTTATTCACGATGTAAGGATTAGATAGCATGATGAAATCCACGAAATTTCTTGAGAGACAAAATTCAGCTTATAGCCATTCGCATTGTAAGTCTTCTATCAATGTCTTAAAAATTTACAAAAATAATCTTGATACCGATTTCCTATTCAGCAAAACCCTGTGCAACGAGTAGAAAAAGGATTTTATATTGAATTTTAAGAGGTTTCGCGAGGTAATTCCGAACTTTCTGTTCATTCGAATCGAATTATTGAAAATGTATTTCTCTAAAGAGACCAGTAACATGTGCAGGGATAATTTTAAATTCCTAAGAATTAAAACCATACACTGCACCATTTTTGGGTGAAACTAATAATAAATTACTCGTTAAGAATATAATTGTCAATGTTTTTTGTCAAAGATTTTTTGCAAGTAAATAGGGAGCAATCCGAAATTCGCAATGCCTCACAAGAGGATTACCAAGAAAGAGTGGTGGAAATCGGCAAGATTGGAAATATCTTAACAGAATCTTTTAAAAGAAAAAACGTACCCAATATTTTCTTTCCAAAACAGAAATCGAGAAACAACGATCTCCGTGTGTTCCTCGGATTGCTTTTCACAAACCCACTGCAACTTTAGACGGTCGTATTTTTTGACAAAAGACGTATCAACCTTCCTTTACCTAGTTCTTTCAGGCAATTCTCCACTGTTTCCACCCATCGCCTCTCTACAAGTACCCCTCGGAAAATATCATCTATGCCAGGGGACAATGGACTTATTGAGATGAGAGTTTTAAGGTGCACTAAGAGAGGGAGACACCATAGAGAAACAAAGATTCTTAAGAGATAAAAATGGTAAGGGAAAAAGGAGCCGAAGAAAAAAATCGGGTATTTGGTTTTTTGGAGCGGTGAGATCCCCAAGAACTGCTCTTCCACCCATCTCCCTCCTTTTCCTCAGTGACATGGGTCCTTTTTTGGAAGGTGTAACAAGGAATTGGACGACTGGCACTACCTGTCCACCTCTTTCCTCCTCTACGGAATATCTCCCTACTCAAGACCCCTTCCTTTGGAGATAAGGATCCATCCCGACCAATGTCAATGGTGGTGAAGGGACAAGACGCCTTAGGGAAGACCCACTCCTCCTAAATGCCCAGACGCGGCGCCTTAGTGTGACACTTATCTCGCGGCCCTAAGGATACCCTTTAAGGGCCCGCAATGAGTGCCACTAATCTCTTTTCTACTCCCCATGATATCTATGAAGTGTCTCTTTTTCTTTCGGATGACAGCTTCTGGGCTACTTGTTTCTTTTTCTGGAAGAGAGGTCTTTCTTTTGGCTGCTGACGTTGAAATGCGGTATTCTTTCACAGCATCTTCCCTTGCACCTAAGTAGACTATCTTGAAAGCTTGACGGAAGCATGTTACCATTAAAGTTATCATTAGGTAACGGGAAATGCTCCAGATGTAGAAATCTTTACTTACATGATGGTCTATATTCGTCAATTTAAGATTAAAAGAATGTACATGACATTAGAAACCGTTATTTTAATGAATATTTCTATACCATTAGTATATTAAATAGCATTAAAACGCATCTCAATTAAGGCTATCATCGACGTACATTTTTTTAAATATCAAGATAAATTAATATAAATCAGGAAATCACGCTCAATTTTTCGTTGAGTATAACTTAGTTCAACACTTCACACACGAGTTCGACAACGGAATTTTGAGATCAGGTTTTAAGTAATAGAGTATCGTTAAATAATGATTTAAAGGAACTTACTATCTAAAAACACCCAATCCTAGTAAACAGCCTGTTTGATTTCCTGAATTTAAATTATAGATTACGAATTGGTTCTTTAGGGACTTCCTCACTTCTAAGTGTGTTTTCGTAACCTTACAGAATTTTCCTAGGGCTGAAAACTTATTAAAGAAGGGATCATTTTTCAAAATGATTATTTAATTGTAAATATTGAATCCTTAAGCTAATATTGCTGAATTTATGAACGAGTACGATACCGGAAGATTTGTGTATTATAGACTATAGGGCTCCCGTATAGCTAGGTGGGCAACACTATCATATTTATCATCTTTAGATGAAAGCGGTCCCAGGTTCGATTTCCGGAGGAGGCTCACATGATTAAAATGACTCAAGGTGTCAATGCACTTTTAACAAGATTATATTAATACTGTAAACAGCAAATTTCAAGGCGTGACCATATCAGATCAAAAAGAATGGATTGGAAAAATTACCTTTGAATACCATACGATTTATATTCCCATCTAATTAAAGATCAATTCAAATGATAATCAATCTGAAAAGTTACAGATAATGTCATCAAGTCGAGCAGCCTAGAGACCTTATTTTGAAGAAATTTAAATAATGTAAAATGCATCATTTCAGTCTTAGTAGTAAATAGGATAGAAATATAAAAATATTACTTCTGGTAAAAATGATATTTCACTGAGAGGGTTTAACTTCGCTGAGTAATATATTTATTTTACCGAATAATTGAAGACGTCTTTCCTCGAAATTTTGGCTTATTTCTGAATAATAGACATAATATTGATCGACTCATCGCCTCCAGTCTTCATTACTTCGCAGCAATTTTCCGTGTTTAGAGGCATAAAAGAAAAAGCGTTTCAAGAAGTCCTACGCGCTTCTTTGAACAAAAACTACTGTGCGATTATCTCAAACCTGTGTTTATTATTCTCTTCCGCGAAATCGATCGGCATTTTCCTCCTCACTTCCTATCCTCTCTCACGCGAAAAACTTTCAACTCATCCGCTGAATAACACATTAATTACTCCCATTACAAGAAACTTTGACATACGACCTTTGGGGGAAATATTCCAATCGCCATAATAAGAGGGAGTGGAACGAAAAAATTGCGAGAGAGGAAGAACATAAAGGGAAGGAACAGTTTCAATCCTCTCCTCCATAACTTTCCCCTCGGTCTCCTCCCAAAAAAAAGAACGCATAATAATATCCACAGGGACACACACACGCAATCAACTAACGGATGAGGGAAGCTTTTTTCCCCCACCTTCTCGGAATTCGACGATTTTCAAAAGCGCTAACGCAGAAAGAGAGCCGAGCACACATCCGTCGCTAAATGAGTTGAGATGTTTATTTTTTATCCACTGCGATTGCGAGTTCGAAAGAGGAGTTTTGCTATATGGTTAGAGGGAAAAGAGAGAGGAAAATTTGGATATAAAGGTAGCGAGTGTTAGAGAGGGGAATGAGGGAGAGTAGTGACAGAGAGAGTAGAAATTGAACCAGACAAAATCACCTAACCCTAAAACACCCCTTCTTTCAAAGCTGCCGTGCAGTCGTTTCTTCCCTCACTCGCGATATATGAACAGGAGGGACTAATGGCGTGTTCCTGTTTTGAATCTGCCAGTGATCCCTTAGAGTAGGGGAAGGCGATGGGGAACCCAAGTTCCGCAGAGGAAATTATGGGAAGGAAGGGGATATGAGAAATACGCAAATGAAATAACTTATGTGAATAGCAGTTTTGGATTATATACATACACATACCAACGGCGGATTGATAATGGTTGATGGTGAGGATGGTGATACCAATGTCTATAAACATACGTCCACATGTATGAGTTTCTAGAAAAACACACGGAACAGTGAGCAAATTTAATTTTCTTAAGAGCGTAATTCACACATTAAAACAGGTAGATTGATCAAAACTTGAAAATGATCGATGTCATCAGAATTCATGGTTTATGTTTATTTTCAAAATTTACACATTGCTCAATGTTCATTACCAATCGGCGAAATAAAGTGAAATGGTTCAAGGGAATGAAAAATGATTCGTGACCTCATATATTTATCGTAGTTACAATAAGAAAACTAGTTTAATGTATGTAGGAAACAATACGGTTTAAGGATCTACAGAGACTATATAGGACATGTTATTCGCAAAAATTATTCACGCAAACGCAATTTCAAGATCTGTCTCTTTGCTCTTAGAGACAGACAATAAGTATAATGGATCGACATATAACAAGCTCCTCAGAATAGTACTAATATATACCTAATTATAAAATTGCAGTGAAGTACTTTGTCATCTCTTATAACCTAGGAATGAAAGCACCCTTAAACAGTAAAAACAGTATATTCATACAAAATCCGGATATATTAGGGAGCGATTTCCATAAAAGAAATATCGGCATTCGAATACCAGCTGAAATTTTACCCATTAAATGGCAGTCGTTCGAAGGAATTATTAAAAGGAGTTGGGGTGGATAAAATGCTCACAGAAGAGAGAGAGGGACCCATTTGTATATAAATCGGAGGCGTCAGAGGACATACTGTGAAGCCAGAGAAATACACTTCAACGGTATTTAATTTTTTCCCGTGGCTTCAACTCCGCATTGGGACGTATGAGGAGAGACGAGGGAATGGGAAGATTCATTTAAACGACAGTGATAACGCGAATTAATTTTTTTCTTTCCTTCACACTTTTCCACACGGAGTTATTTCTACTCGCCATAAAATGTATCAAACTCGTATTTCCCTTCAATCCTCCACCGTTTCCACTCGTTCTGACCTGCAATTCCAGCGCCTTTTGTGTTCCGGCCCCTGGAATATCGTCTTCCTTTTGAAAAAAGTAATACGTATCGACTCGCATTCTCTCTCTTTCCCTCCCATTCTTCTCTCTCTTCCCCTTTGCCTCGTTCACTCCCGAAGCAGTAGAGAATGTCATTAGCAGACCGTGGATTCGGCGTTCCGAATGAAAAAAAGAGAAAAAAAAGAAAGCCCTGGCACCAAAAGCATTCAATCTCACGGAAATGCGGAAAAATTTTGCGTGGAAAAGCTTGATCCACTACTTCACTACAGGCTGCGGAGTTTTTCTGGAATTATTTCGAGCATATCATTGGATGAGTTTGCCCATAAATTCCGTCAAATTAATATAGCCGCTTACGGGTATAAAAGTGAGGATTTTTCTGATAGTTCTGATGACCTGAAAGAAAATATAGAGGGCAAGAGGAGGAAAGAGCGGTCGATGTAGGGCTTTCTAGACTCCCCAAATTAATGATAGGCGAAAAATAACAAAATAACAACAGAGTGTACTGAGAGTAAACGCATTCAAAATTCGTTTTATGTGTTATAATGCCTCTGCTGATCCTTAGACATTCTCTCTTCTTGGAATTCATATGGAGTCATTATACAGTTTATAGATTTTAGATATCAATTTAGAACGTTTCATGAATGTTGCTGATACATTAATAAAAATAAGACGAGTCGTTTCACTAATGGTATTCAAAAAGTCTATTAGCTTTCATTTATAAATTATTGCACATAATTAAATTAGCTATCACAAATAAGCTATCTACAGCAATCGGTGTTGATTTAAAGATAGGATACTGACTGAAATAAACTTAAATTGTTTTTGAAAATTACTCCTCGAATGGCAATAAGAGCTTGTATGCATAAGAATGTACATATATCTAATTCTCTCCCTCAGACAACTACCATAAGGAGATTGTTACGACCATACAAATCTGCGTGGTACTTTAAATTTCACCTATTTTTATCGTAAAAATATTTTATTCAAATGAAACTACCTACTTCCTACTGCATGTTTTTCCGATGATATTATTTTAATCTACATACTGATTGCTTTAGTAAATCAAACAAAAGAAAAATCGATTCTATACCTACTTCAAATCCATCTAAGTTAGGAAATTTCAATATTTTTTATAATTAATTACGAACAGTGAGAATAAATTTTAACTAAGAAATAAGAAATAAAATTAATTTAGTAATAAAAGTAATTTAGTCACCTAAGGTTCCACAGGTTTCGACAGGGCCGCTTCCAATATTTATTCATCCTCTATGAGATTCTTCACTGAAAAGGAAATAAAAATATTATCCCACCGGCAGACGAAATAAATAAAAATTAAATACATATAATTAAATTATTAAATGTAGAATGTAGAAATTAATATGAATTCGTATAAATTACTCGCAAATTAAATGATTGTAAATGATTTTCGTCAAGCCTTTATTTCGTTTTATCACGTGGCATCTGATTCCTTACATTCTTTGCTAAATATTACATATTTAAATGGAAAAGAATTTATTTTTCAGAACTTGAGTTCAAAAACTGACGCAATAAAATTGAATACAGAAAATCATGAAAAGAAGTTATCAACTGCATAATTAAGTAAATAAGTACAAAATATTAGCACAACACGCTGAAATGGGCAAATAAAACTAGTATTTCGGAACAAAATAACTAGCTCCGGTAGAAGTGCCATCTCCAAGGCACATAATATGATGTGACGTGAAAATGATGATTGTTGAACGCCATTGATGTTAGTGTTTTTTATCTTGAAGAAATGAACTGGTTTTGTAGTTTTTATTTTAATTTGTGAAATTAAAAATAATTTGATGATGGAAATGAATTGTCAACGAGTCAAGCCTGAAATTACTGCGTTAATTTTCGGTAGAGTTTTTGAAACAAAGTCGATAAATTACATTAAAAAATGTATGTATCAAGATGATAGTAATCTCAGAAAATCTAATTAAGCCGTACGTAAGGGGTTAAAATTTTCCCTACGAAGCTGCTTCACATGTATTTTGAATATTTTATTTATACCCAATAAATTTTGTTCCATTTTTTTTAATTTCAACTTAAATGAGAGAATATATCATAGCAGTAACTGAGAGCAGAAATTAAGCTAATGATTCAATAACTTTTCCTGCTTCCTTTCCTCATCCTCCGGTCTCCTCATCTCATTCTGCACACATACCCAATAGCTTAATATTCACCCCCACAGCATCGTGTGCAGCACAGCGCTCTCGGATTCTTACATCACTCTCAAGATACAAGATGGAAGAAAATTATTACCTTCTCGGAAGAGAAGGATGGGGGCTATAATTAGAAGAGGAGGGTAGGGGACAAGAAAATGCCGTAAGGGGATGGTGGAGAGAGGCATACGGAAGCAAGAAGTGAACTGCGACACTTGTCCCTTGTCGTTAATTGGAATGAAGAAGCCGTGTTTCATTTCTTCATGAGAATCGTGTTCTGCAAGTTTAGCAGCTTCGAGAAAAAAACCCAGGAGGTGGTATAGAATAAGGAGAGAGACCCTAAGGAAAAGCATCGCCGTTCCCCCGGTATCTCTCGGTCCACAGCCATTTTCTTCTCCCTCATCTAGATATCCATAAGGTGCTCGTTATGTATGCACGCCGCGGGGCACAAATAACACTGGAGCTAATTTCTTTCAAGCAAGTTCTCGAATACCCGTGTTGACATTTCATTTCTTTGTTAAACCTCCTACTCAAACTATCCCGTGTCGGAGAGACTTTCGAGTTGTTTTTCTGTAAGGGAAACGAGGGAGTCTTAAAGGAAAGGGAAAAAAAGATTCTCCGTCGCGGATGGTATCGTTGGGAGTCGTTTAAAATATTCCGCATAAAAAAGATGAGGTAGTTCAGAAAGGATGAAAAGAAGCGCCATGTAACACAGGGTATAGTTTTAAGAAGGGAGTGAAGGCTCAAATAAAGAAAGAGGGATTGGAATACTTCGCCAAGTTTGTGCGACTGGAAGGTAATAACTGGAGGCAGTTTGAAATTTTAATTCGCGATGTGTGAATCTCTGTCGAGTTAATGCGCTAGGGTATGAAAGTTTCAAAACTCCTATGGAGACAATGAATACGGTTAAAACTTGCACGATTTAATTCTCGAATTTTAATCTGTGACAATTAGAAATTCTCAAAGCTCGTTAAGCTTTAAGTTACTTCGGCGGGTCACGGTTTTAGAAGAATATTCATGAAAATCTCTTTAGCTTCGTTTCTGCTCAGTCCTTTCAACCTCCCGAGAATCATTTCTTTCTGAATTAAAAACTACTCGGCTTTATGTGCTTCATTTTCACTCTAACTTTTGAGATACATCTCGATTTATATGCGATGAATTTTTCAAAATTCAATGAACCTAAATGAATGCTAAATCACCTATAGTAACATCATAAAATATAAGCATCAGACATTCTTGTTAGGTTTCAAACAGAATACATACGATATAAATAATTCTAGAAGATTGCGTTTTTATATTTTTTTTACTAGATGGGGATATTTTCCATTTAGTTTTACCGAGATTAAGATTTTTCGGAAACCGACTGAAGAAAGACATTTATATGCAAAAAAATAGAAGAGATCTCCTAGAAATAGTTATTCATTTTTAAAATTACATTTATCTAAATAAATAAGAGTAATATATAAGAATAAGAATAATACTAGGATTAACTACTCTTGCCTCGACTTTGTGGTAGTCCTCCATTTTACAAAAACATAAATAATAGAACACTTCTACCGTACCACTTAAACAAGTTTTAATTAATTTTTAATATGAGAAAAGTATCAGTTAACGAGTACTTAGGAATAAAAATGTAGTCCCCCTCGCATTTTCCCAAAAAATTTCAATTGCGATATCAATGAAAGTTCTCAAATTCTCAAAAATATCTGCATAGCTGTAGATATTTAAAATTTTTTAAAGTATGTCTTATTGAAATACATCGTATTAAAATAAAGTTCATTAAAGAATAAATGGACGTGAAAATATTCAGATGAGATGGGATTTTTCACTTCCGTTTATTTAAATGTATTCTAAAAAGTGATGCAACATACTATTGTGCCGTGCAAAGACTCCCACTAAACTTTTGACGGTAATGCCGATGCAAAAACGACGATTTGTTTGCTAAATTTTCTGCGCCGTAAGTTTGCGCAAATGTGAAAACGCTCATCGCAGAACTGTGGATGCTTGTAATCATTAGGTTTTGCGCCTTATTGATCATTCATTTGGTGAGCTGTTGTTGAAAATTTATAGAATAAAATGTTACTCAGAGACTAAGCATGAAATGTTTTATTTTCTCTGGTTTTTCTTTCACTGAGTGAATGCTATCTCACCTTGACCTTTGTAAAAGACGTTCCCAATGTGCTCAAGAATTTCAAAAGTTTGAAAAGAAGCACTTACCAATCATATGATTAAAGAATTTAACATTCAATCTATAAACTAGTACTGCGCTCATCAGCAAATTAGATTTGTTTCCGAAATCGGGATTCTGAATAACTGGTGACCGCCGAGCGATTATCCTTTGTCCTCGACGGTTGCCGCTGTCGTCGCTTGGACAACCTTTGTCTCTTAGCAAATTTAGAATTAAATTATGCAAAAAATTATTTCCCAGCCCTAATTGGGCTGTGCGATAATATAGTATTTCATATACTAGTTTATCCTTTGAGTTTTTCCCGGGTTTACGACTTATCGACGTTTACAAAGTTGAGTTGAAGATTTGCTTTCTAGTAGAAAGAGACTTCCTCTCTCCTCGTCAAATAAACCTTGCGATATTAACCTTTTTAAAGGAATTAATAAGGAGGAGGAGGAGAATTAATTGATAAGAAATCTTGCGTGTTTTGTGAGTGGCTCAGATTCACGTGAAATGTATGGAATGAATATAGGATATATTTTCTTAAAAATGATACAGCGAAATCTAGAAATATCGTTGTCCTAAATTGTTCACAATTTATGATTTTTAATTCGTTTCGTTTATTGCTTTTTTCGTCTTCATAGAGATTGGTATAATATTCAGAGAAGTTTTTAGAAAGCTATATCTATATAGAAATGTGATTTTCAATTTAATTTGATTGAACCGTACAATAAGTGATAATTTGAAAACTTTGATTATCTACAAAATTTTTCAGGAGTAACAAATAAAGAGGCAATTAGTGGGAAATAAAAAATAATAATCTCCAGTAAAGCGAGAAATTCGAGCTAAAGCAGATAAATTAGAACCTCTTCGGGGTAACTTTTAGCAAATATCGTTACGTCAGAGCACAACGAATAATTAACCGAGCAATTTCTCCCACTCATTTTCCAAAAGCGGGCACTTTACGAAAAAATATCTCTTCATCAATCAGCCAGAGCTAAATTTCATGCAGAGATAAACGAGTCAAATCTCCGTTTTAATATTTTTATTCTCAGTCGCTACGAAACAAAATGAGGAACTTGCCCTCCACTTCATCCATTTATGCATAATTTCCCGAAAACAGAAATAAGGGAGAGTGAGGGAGAAAACAGCAATAGAGGTCCAAGCGGAGAAAGCGCGAGGAAATGTACGCCGGTAATAGTTCCGATGCGTGGTAATTGCCTCGGGGCCATTTGGATCTCCGACTGTCAGAGAGATAGGGAGAGTGAATGTGCATCCATTCCCCACCCAAACGGAGAGAAACGGTTGGAGTGCGGCGAAGAGGGATGGGCCGGGTGCAGGAGAGGAGGATGAACGAGGTGGGGGACGAGATGAGCATGTGTGACAGTGACTGCGACGAGTACAACACCTAACCCCACACCCACGCAATATCCATCCCCTGCGACCATCCCTCAGGCTCACACAAACACATATACCCACCATACACACTCACGTCCTCAAACCCCAAGCACGGTGTAACGTGCATGGCCTTCGGGCAAAAGGGGAGTGTGTCCTAACGCGTGTAAAGGCACGCGCTAGTACGGGTGTACGTACGAGTGTTGTGCGGTCGAGTGATACACGCTTCGGAATTGCCCCGGGAGCGTTGCGGCGCGGTCATCAACGGGCGGGAGAGAAGTGGTGCGGCGAGGAGCAGTCTGTCGCGGTGCACGTCACAGGAGAGGATTTGAACGACCTACCCCCGCCCACTCCCCTACATCGTTCCCGATTGCATCTCCGCCTTCTCTAACACCTCTCCATCTCGATTCAGGACCCATTTAAACACAAGTGCGCGAAACATCTTTCCAAACTCGGCCGCTTGCCCTTTCACTGCTCCCATACTCTATGGGCGCTCACCGAGAACGTGCAAGCGCTGAATTATCGCCACGCCTTTGGGAATGGATCTGCCATCCCGTGAAGCAATAAACGTGCCCGAATCTGCATTCCCGACACTCGCCACTTTGGTCCGTTTCCCTGCCGATTCCCATCTCTCCCCCTTTAGGAGTCCTTTTTCCGGATCTTTGCGCTTGATTCCCGAAAACGATCCCGACATTTCAACTTGGGCCGCACTGGTCACCTCTACCCCTCGCCAAAACCCTCTCAGTCTCTCTCTCCGCTTCGACGAATTCCACTTACTTTATAGTAGCGTTTATCACTGGGGAGCAGTTTGCCTGCCGCGGGTCTAATTGTCGACGCTGGATTCCGGAATGGTAGCGGAGCAATCGACGACGGCCCTCTTTTAAATTAGGGTGACACCGTCTAGGAGGGGATGGCATTTGCAGGTGAGATAGTCGAAACCTGACGGCGATCGGACGCGAATAAGGTGTCGAAATGGCCGATTCCAGTAAATAATGGGAGTGAACAACAAGGCTCGGAATACGTGGAGAAACAGAGGAAATTTCCTCTCCATTCCCATTTCGGATATACGTGTTGGCAAACTTCGTAAGTAAGAAATTTCTGTTTAAAAGCCACACAGTACCGAAATGTTACCAGTCAAAATATATATGTTGATAGTTTTTCTAGCGAAGACTTCTCAAATGTGAAAATTAAAAAAATAATGCATTAATTTATAAGGAATACATAGGCATATTATTATACATAATAATGTAAGATTAGCCGAATTAATAAGTACCATAGGTTGCGCTATTCTTTAGGGGACCATCAAACAACACCAACACCAGCAGTGCAGCCGATTTACCTAGACAACAGATTTTATTCTGTTTTATAAAGTAACTTGTAGTGTATATTTTCTAAAATTACAGAATATTTAGGACAAAAATATGTATAATTTAAACACATAAAAAAGTACAAGGAGCATCCTATCTACTCATCTTGCGCATTATAATTTACTGGACTTCTTTAAAGTTTCTTAATTTTCAATTAGCATATGTATTCAAAGCCTTCGTGATGATATAATATATAACGAGATATATTTCCTAAAATTTATATTGCATTATTTCTTACATTGATAAAAAATAATATTTATTACTATGTTATAGTATTTTCTAATTTAATAACTGTACTTATGAATTTATCCACTATTGATATGGTTATACCCGACATGGTAATGAAATGGAATCAATTTGAAAAAGAGACAAAAATGTATATAAAAAATTAAATATAGATCTTGAAAAATTAATAAATTTGACGGAAATAACTAGCTAAAGAATATGTTAAAACTCTGTTATAGATAGATAGGAGTATGGTTTATTTAAATTTTCAATCAATTCTCACAAAGAAACCTTCAGTTTTCCAAAAAGAGCAATGGCAAACGGGTGGCGGTTTTTAATACAAAATCATTTAAGCAATAAATGGCATTGGGAGGCGATTTCTTCCATTCAGATTACCACAACAGATCAGAGGCTGAAACGCGATTCACTCGCCCACTCGACATGCTCGAAAAGCATCATTATCGCGGCCGACCGATCACCGCCCGATCGAAACATCGAAATATAAAAAAATAGCGCGGAAGGAATCACCACATCACCAACTAACTGAATCGATAAATAAAGAGTGGAGTGATCATCACCGGGGCTAATCACGTTCTTCATCCCATCGCCTCCACCTCCGCGGAAAAAAACACCCGACGTCGGAGGGAAAAAAACATAAATGCACAAACAAAACGCCGATTTTTCAATCAAACCATCTAGAGAACAGTCTGATTTTACGACGAACCATAAATCGCCCCGTTCGAATAAAGCGAAAAACGAGAGCGTGCGCGCGCGAAGGATCCTCTAGTCGCTCCGTGCAAGCGGAAAAAAATACGCGAGGAACAAAAAGCGAACGTAAATTCATCACGTGACGCACACTTCCATCAAAAAAATCTCGATTCCTTTATTATTCCGACGCCCTTTCATTTCTCTCTCTCTTTCGGCATCCCGTATACATCACGGGGCTCGCCGCACGAAATCACACAAAGCTCATACAGAGAGAGAGAGAACTCGCCCCTCCGCTAGACTCCCGACAAAACCCGACACCGCCAATAAACCGAGCGTTTTCATCATCCCGGTTATTACCCGAGCAATTGCGTCCAAACTCTCGCCCACCCTCTAAAACACACCCGCCCACTCACACGTATCTCCGAGGGAGTGGGGGTGGTGCACTTTCCCGCACATTGCTTCGTGCACTGTGTGTGTGTGTGTACACTGTAGTATGGGTCAGGGCAAAGGGGGGGATACAACCCTTTTGGTTGTGTGGAAGAGGGTTTATACGTCGGGAGGCTGCACGGAGAGGGCATTCTGCGAGGCTGTTAACCTGTCAGAGTGGGCTCAATCGCGGTTCGTCAAAGATCGATGGCGCCGCGCATGGGGTATGATGGGATTCAGCCGGAGTGAATGAAATAAGCGATGCAATGGAAAAATAAAAAATCGCGAGTGCGTGAGTGTGTATGAGGAGTGTGTGAAAGAGAGAGAATCACAATGGCTGTAAAATCGTCGAAAAAGCGTCCGGATTTTTCAAATTTATCGCCGCCGAGCTATAAAACGCGCTTAACTCGCGATGCGCGCGAGAGTCGTTTTAATTGCGTGTTGCGGCCTCGACGGATCGAGCAGTTTACGCGCTCCTTGTAAAAACTACAACTCGGATTCAGGTGGCGTTTAAAACGTCTATTCTGAGCGGATATCGTGTAGTGTCGTCCGAGTTACGAAGTAATCGTTTTCAATCGCACTAAATCATTGGAGTTATGTAGGATATGCTTTTATATAATAGAGATAGAACCTCATAAGCAAGAAAATGGATGTTATTTTAAAAAATAATCAGGAGTAACGTAAGCACAAATTAATTATTTCAAACCATTCACGACTAATTGATAATTTAGCTATGTACATTTTTATCTCTTTGATATTCCCAAAATATTCATTTTTTTAATTTATTGACTTAGTTTCAACTTATTTTAAAATATATCACTTTCTTTCACATAGTTTTTCTAGTTATGAAATTTTCCCTCGGGTTACAGTTCCTATAAGAAAAAGTCGAATAGTATGGAATGCTTAAATACCTTAATGATGCATAAAACGAAGCCTAAAATCATCATTATCAGTGGCGCAGTTTATCTTTGGAAGCAATCATACAGAATTTCCTACACGAACTGGTTCGCCAACGGGAGTATAAATCTAAGGAGAACGTTTGACAAGTTCTAACGACAGCATCGTTACGGATGACCGAGCAAGCCATAAATTAATTGCCCGTGTAATAAAGTAGGCGGGAACAAATTATATCTGCGTGATTATAAATGACAGGCGGGAGAAAGGCTTTGTAGAGCGGGAGGGAGCTATAATGTATGGACGAGAAAATAGCACAGAAAAGAAGTATGTACTAGGATGACTTATTGCTGCAAGAGTATTTAACTTTACGAAGAATACACAACACACTTCTACTATACAGAAAGATCCCAAGAAATAGAGGGACATAAAACGTACAGGATGGAAAGACTGATATCTGATATGATTAAAAAATACTAAAGTAATTTAGTGTAAAGGAAAAGAAAGGAGTTGAGCATGCGATAAGATAAACAATTTCGAAAGGGGAGGAATGAGATTAAGAAACAAAAGAAAGACTAGATGATGGAGGACAAGAGTAGAAGAATGAATTGGATTCCAAACGAATTCCAATGGCCATCGTGATGCATCGATCGTGACGAGAAACGCATATTTTTCTCACGCACGATTGCAATCAGTCCACTCTGTCGATTCCCTCTATTCCATCTTATCCTTGCGGTGAAAAGCAAATGAGGATCTTTAATCCACTCTCACTAGAGGGTACATGTATCTCATTCAAGATGGAGATGATTATCAATAGAAGATATAATTGTCTGGTTACCGGCGCTTCTTATCAGGTTTGTAATATTCGTAGATATGATATAGTAGTTAACTCCCCGTAATAAAGCGTATGTATGTTATAATTAATGATATATATAATTTCATATTCAATTAAGATTTAAAACCAAAATAATTTACATAAAGATTTAAATTGTATAATGACTTTTTACAACTCTAATTATTATTTACTTGAAATAATATCAACGCTCAGGTAATAATTTATATAGCCTAAATATTTCCGTTCTTCATTTTGATGGCCATACCCTAATAGTATTATTGTAAGAGATTTCAGAATGAATAAATTGTCCCCTAAAATAAGAAAGCGATGATGATTTATCATTATAAAATATGGCCACACAATAAATACATAGAGGCGCCAAGCAGTAGATATATTTGTGGGCACTCATACTTTCGGATGACAAAAGCAGAGAATTTTAACTTTCTGAAAAAACTAAATGATGCTATTCGAATAAGTTATTAAGTTATATATTACATATATTTATTATTTATAGTTATTAATTTATATAGTTATAAGTATCTAAATAATTATTACTGACAAATATCTTCGTAGAAACAATCTCTCCAATAATCCCGTACACCGATTAAAAGAAAAATCATCTAGTGTGAGATATTATAAGAATAGAGCGGAGGAATCGAATCGCTATTGTGAAGGCAATAGGAAAGATTAGGAGAGCGAAGGGCAGAGTGAAGCAAAGAATCGCAAGGGAAGAGTCAGCAAGACACCGCTGATCCAATAACATATTGTTAAAGGTTGGATCCTTCGTCTTCCCCTTCCTTCCGATATCGGTGGGCGCCATATTGGAACACCGCGTGCACTAGCGAGATGGGAATGTTGAGGGGAGGAAAAGGGTGTGGGGGGAAGAGAAGGTCGGTGGTGCGATTGGATTCGAGCGAGTGATGGGCGGGGAAGGGTGGCTGCGGAGGAGTGGTCAGTCGGGGTGGAAGGACCAGCGGAGAAAAGGAGTTAGACCGTAACACTCCCTTGCCATCGAATTTCTTCTCCTAAATCCCTCTGCTTTTTCCTCGATCCCCATTTCCACCCCCCGCGACCACTCCTACAGGGAAGACCTCTCCGGCGACATCCCGCCATCTGATCACTGCTTTTGTTCGGATTAGGTTCGGTTGGGGATGAGAGGGGTCAAGGAGAGTGGATACGGAGACACTGAGATAGTGAAGGAGGTGGTTTGGACGAAAGACTGGTGTGAGAAAGAAAAAGGCAGAAGATGCGATAGAGATAGGAGAGGGTGAGAGAGTGGAAATGAGAAAAAAATAAAATCCTTGGGAAAAAGGACCGGAGAAAAAAGGAAGGTCAAAGGAAGTAGAACTGAAGAACAACGGGTTGATGATAACGGTGACACAAGAAAGTAAGGTCCGCAGAAAATAAATTCGTATGGGTAGACTTCAAATAAAAAAATATGGAAGAGATCCAAAAGGAGATAATCAGAAAGTTAAAAGTTAGAGAACGATGTAAAACGAAGAATATAAAACAAGCACTTTGGCCAACTCTAATTGGAAGAACAAAATTTAATATCAAAGTCCGTGCATAAAGCAAAATAATTCGATAAACAGGGCTCCGAAGAAAAAAATGTAGATTGAAGATTTTATGGCCATAGGAAAACCCTTTGATCGAAGTTGTATTTGGATTCAAATCAAGACAAAGAAGGGTAAAGCTGGATAAGGCTTAATAACATAAGAGAATCTTCCGACCGTCGAATTTTGAGAATTAAGATAGTTCGCAAGATCTCGAAAACATTTTCCAAAGACGACTTCCGCATGTCTGAAATCTTATAAATCGCTCTTCAAAGGTAAAAGTATGAAGAGTTTCAAAATATTTTTGTAAAGATTTCTATTTATAAGAATAGAGAATTACTTGTCTCTCTTCTCAATTTTTCACTTGTTTACATATACATTTCAGATCATTTTTCTCTTTGAAATTCTGTATTTCTCAATTTTCTTGCTAAATAACTACAACTTATTAAAACCTTAGGAGGTGGTTTATTCTCTATAGACTATAACTTGAGCTGCTAGAATATTTTCAGTCGTCCTAACCCCGCAATAATTCCGTTGGAACCTTGGGAGTTCATGTTATTAACTTCAGAAAATGCAAAAATGAATGCTAAGATTGAATATAATATGTTTTTCTCGAAATTTAAAACAAAAATAGAACTTTAGTCACACATTAGTGTGTGGTGAGTATAAAGGGTTTGAAAATGATTAAATAAATAATCAAATAATATGAACTTCAAGCTATATATTTATAGAGACCATTCCAATGAAATGGAGTTTCAAATTGGTAAGTTGAGGCAGTATACATATTCTTATGGATGTGAAATTTACGATCAACAATTCTGCTTCTCTAACAAAGTCGGAAAACAAATATTCGGTGAGAAAAATTCCCATACCAAACCCATTCTAATATAATTGAACAGGACTAGCAATTATCTTGAACAGGATTAGCCGAACAGAAACGAACGGGGTAAGAATAATAAAATATGCTACATCTGCGCAACAAACCGAAACACACGCACACTTTTCCCTCCGAGCACAAACCACCCAGGACGCGAATATTTGATTAAATTCCCCTCTCCTCTGCTTTCTTTCCTCGCTGCGAGATAGATGCGAGCATAATGCCACTCTTTACGTTTATCACTGCTCTTATGCGCTTGTTTCATATGCATTACTTCCCTTCTTTGTGCTCTGAATCGGATGACTCCGCAAACAGCGTTTGAGGACTCGTGCGTTTAATCCCGCACCGAGTCAGGAGTTTATTTATGGCTTTCTTTTATCCTCCAGATGATGGCGAGAGAGCCTCCGCGAGATCCGCATATTCGTACGTGTGTACTCATCTTTTTCTCTCTCCCCCATCCTCCGCCTCCATCAATTTATCCATCAACCTCCTTCCCATCATTCGAATCCCCTAAACGACTCTCTCTCCTCCCCCTTCTGGTCCTTTAAGCCTCTTTTTCCCCCTCTGCGAGTCACAAAACAGTCACCTCTGGGACCTCTCATAGGGGCAGTTTGGGTTCATTATCAGTCGCATGGGTAAACTGTGATTAAGGCGAACTGTATAGGCAATGCACCGGGGGTGAAGAAGATGAAGGCATTAGGAAAAGATGGGGACTCGGCAGAGGAATATTGAAATGGGCCAATCAGGTTGATTAAAAGGCTATGTGGACGAGCGAAGAAGATAGCGAGGGATGGGATAAATAGTTTTGGCGAGTGATATGGGGGAAATGTTACGTTGGATCGGGGGGATAAAACTCTTGTGTGCGAGGGTTTAGAGGCACGAGGGTGATACGTGCATATTTGAGTGTCGGATCCACTCTTCATGCACGTCCTCTCGCAATTCAATACCCCAGTTATCGAAATGTAACTCTCATCCGCTTACCATATCAATCTCGCTTCCCGTCACTGAGGGATTCGGCTCATGCTATTATGACGATATGAATTAAATTACGGTGCTTTCGAACGATATTCCCGTTTAACGTGGCCATTTAATGCATAAGTAAGATTTATTTGTCCCTAATTTATACGCTAAATGGCACTGATATCCCAAATTATTTAAAATCAAATGGTACATTATATGAAAATTGTATCTCGAAAAATAATAATTATGAATCTCTTCGGAATAAGATTATAGCTTAAAAAAAGAACTTTCATTTTATATTCATTTCTTGCTAAATGATATGCGAAAATATGCTATTTATTTCATTCTTTTGGTGAAGTAAATGAAGAAAAAACGTATAACTAGTTCGTAAGGCTCATGAAAAATAATTAATCCCTCTGTTTTATCGAGAGATTTTTATCCCAAACACACTTTTGATAATTAGTTATACAGGTAAGGTTTAAATCGTACAAAATGAAGTTGTATTTTAAATAGTTTCTCATAATATTTTATGTACAGTTCCTTAAAGCCTTGATTACAGATCACTCAGATATATGAAGTTCCCATTTTTTATATCCTTAAACACAAAATAAATTTCATAACAATGTGACTAATGAAAGTTAACTTAAAAAATACAATCCTCGATATTTAAAAACAAGTTTCGAGATATAAGTTAGATTTGACATCTCCGAATAGAGAGTAATAATTGATTGCACAGTTTACAATTTTATCTTTGCTTTCTATTATACAACGGGAAGTGGAACAGAGAAACATGGATGTGAACCCTTCGGAACTAATTGCCGAAAAAAAACGAATGGAAATAATTAATCTCTCACAAAAAGTACAACTTGCCTTGAGGGAAGTAGCAGCAACCCCAATGCAACACGAGGCTTGGTAATCCAGGACAACGTCCTGAGCGAGTGTTTGTAGCCAAATGAAAGAGGAAGGGGAATCTTATCGCAAAACCCCAAACAACACGCGCTATCCACGGTAGAAAATTCAACCCCGATCTGCACAACCCTCGCGGCCACCCCTTTTGCATGTCTCCTCAGCCATTCTTCAATCAATTGGATCCATCACAACCCTCCGTCCGAATCTTTGCCTTCCTGCAGCCGTCATCCCCTCTGGACTGCGATACAGTGTTCTTAATCTCGTCCACACAACACGCGGCAAAACCCTCCCCTTTATGTTTGTCTGTATCATCATTTACCCGTCCTATCTGCTGCTTAAATTTTCACTTGACTACTGCGCGTAAGTGAATTGTCGCTCAAGATACAGATTATTCCGGCCATCAATGGCGCTTTCATCGAAAATGAATGACGAATTTTACAACGACGCTTCTTTTTAGATAAGCAGTTGGCCAACGGATTACCCTGATTAGCTGAGTTGATGACTTTACTCCTAATCATGAAGAATGACATGAATCTGAGTGACTGAGTCAGAGGATTCTCAAATCAATTAGTCATCCGTGAGATTATCAATTAATACTGCGAATAATTAGATCTCTCTTTAGAATTTCGGAAGGTTTGTGGCTAGAAAGTTATAGTAAGGAGCAAATGATGATTCGTAAAGCATTTTTATTCGGGCATATTTGATTGAGATATTTTGTACATGTGTGTGCAAGAAAATCATCTTTTTTCATTTAACAATGGGATGCAGAGTTCACAATGTAGGACTGTAGTAACCATTTTACAATCTCAAATTTTCCAAGTCGTTGTATGTTATAATGAACGAAACTCATGTGGATTCTCAATTTCATTATGTACAGATTTCCATTTAACTCTTTACAATCTTCTATGCTGACACCAAAGAATAATTCAGCTTTCCAGTTTCCGATTATCCTACTACACATCATTTGTTAAGAAAGATAAAAAATTACTGAATCGTAATTATTCCAAGCTTTTAAATTATAAAGTTCAATCTTTTTAAATATTAGCCTTTACAATGATTTTCCACAAATAATCAAACAAGAATGCTAATTCAAATAAATCTACTCCTTCAATGACATAATGATATATTTATTATACAGTGGAATATAGACACGTTTCGAAGTTATAATATTCATCTATGAAATTTTCACAATCCTTTTTTACTTTATTTATGAAATTTCACTACATCATTGGATATTTTTACCATTGGTTTCTAAATGGGCAATGGTGAGATTGTACTATTCGTTGAGGTTTTTAATGGAATACAAAAAACTAGACTGCTCTTCAAAGAAAAAAACAAGAATCAAAATTATATAATAGGAAATTCTGAGAGTGACATTTAAAAAGAATCCTTATTGATGTTTACCTTTAAGGAGAAAAGAAATTTTCGTTAATTCTCTTATAAATAATTCATTTGAAGTAATGATCTTAGGAAAAAATTCGCAATGGAACTATTTCTGAATCAAAATGCAGTCAAATCATTATATTGCAGAAATTTTTACAAAATGAAAGAGTTTGGGATGAATAGGTACATGAATAGTTACATGTTATTAGTTGAATGGCAAGGAAAAAGGTAGCTAAATATTGAAGGGAATGGGTTCAATTATCAAAATTAATTTCATGAGAATTGTGCTTCATAGGATGCAATGATGCTTGATGGAGAAGTCAACGCCATCACATTGCGATGTAGCTTGTGTTCCGCGTCACTAAGTAGGAGCCGAATTAAAATAGATTTTCTGGCAATGTTTCCATAGAAATTACGCTTGAAAATCCCGAGCGCTTTGATAAAGCGCAGCAAAGCATTCCAACACTCCGAGTACTTGGCTGCGTTACAAGGAGAAGAAATTAATATCTCATTCAACGACTCATCTTCCTTCGCCTGCATTTTTCGAATACCAAGGCGGGAAGATCAAACATGATTTAAAGTCAAGGTGTTTCATCGACTCTCCTCCTTTATACCGCAGGGAAAACATTTCATTGACACATGGGCGTTGGTGGAGAAGCCTAAAAGGGGGGTAAAGAAACACACGGCACTTTTATAAAGAGGTGGCCAAAGTAAACCCCATTACGTGTTTCAGCGCCACCTAAGGAAGACGGAAAAAATGTGTTTTCAAGGAGGCACCGTACGCTGAACACGCGGGCGGATACCTCGCGTCGTCACCGCCGTAGTCAAAAGAGACGGCGATGAGTCAGTGCCGGGTGTTGCATATGCACCGGCTGGCGAATTGGGCGGGGTGCAGCCGAGATGAGACGTGGGTGGCAGAAGGGAGAAGAACCCGCGGAGTTTACTCCGAGCAAAGGTTTCGGATCACGAGATTAAGGCGCCTTCTCATTCTGCCCTCTTTCCCAAGATATCCAAACCCTAACACGGCCCTCCAACTCCCTATATAAGGTCCCGAACCCTATTGGACTACCTTTATTGGGAAAGATTTCCATATAACATTTTCCCTATGAGCTAAAAGGGGAGAGGGAATGTGTCGCTCGGAAGGAGAGCTGGGATTGGGAATGGTGATTGCCGGAGAAGAGCGCGTTTGTTGTGTTTGTGCACATAAGAGGGAAAGGGCGTGGTTTGTTGATGAAAGGAGAAATAAGAGAGAAGGGCAGAGGCAGAACCTCTTCTTTAAGTTCTTTATAGATTGGGAATTGGAAGTCTCCTTTCTCTTCGCTCATTCCGCATTAAGATATGCGAGGGAGAGACTTCAAAGAGAAGAGCTTCTCTCTGCTACCATGTCATTACTGGAGGGAATGGATGGTCTCTACGGAGAAGAGAATTCAGTTGTACAAAATGAGGAAAAAATCGAGTAAGGGGAGATAATAAGGGTCTTCTTTTCGATTGATCTTGAAGATCTGACAGGTCCGCTGAACGTTAAGGAACAACTGGATGATTAAATTCCTAAATTATAAAAGAGGAAATGGCGTGAGCAGATGTCTGCTAATGAAACGGATAAATGAGATAATTACATACAAGGTTGATCCTGTCGAAATTAAATTAGGCATTAATTCAGACTAAAAAACTTTGTTTTCCTTTGTCGCATATACCATAGAATGCTTGATGATTTCTCAGATAAGTGAGTGATCACAATGCGATGAAAATAATGGAATAGTACGTAGAAACACGACGCACAGCAAACTTTTTACAAACCAGGCTGGAATGTAAAACTCCTCTCCTTGTAAAATGTTGCAATGTTTTTCATTAACACCGTGAACGTTTTCGAAATAAATTCAAGTAGAAGTAAATGATTACATCATGATAGATGAATATATAGCATACGATAGAATACTCATATAATAGAAAAGGAAATTAAAACATGGACCATCATTTATCTTTTAATTGTTGCGTATTACTTTATAGATGAGTTGATCTATAAATTAAACGACGTGACAAGAGAATAATGGAAATTTTTATCGAAATTTATCTCATAGGTAAGAGAAGTAATCTCGGGCACACTTATCTACATCATCTTCCCTAAAAGAAATCTCAGCCTTAACTAACAAAGTTCTAAAGAAAAAATAAACACGTTGTTTTCTATTGATAACGTAATCTTTCATATTGCCGTTTTTTCGATTCTCTTCTTTCTTACTCCTCCTTTTCTAATTCAGCAGAAAGGCAACTAAATCCATCGACTGCCGATGAAAATTGAATACAAACCGAACACTTCTGTAACAATTGGCAAGACAAATTGAAAAGTGATTGATAACTCGTATATCTTCCGCGAAGTATGGCTTTAATCCCTTCGGAACACTCGTGGGATTATTTCACACGAAAATCGGCATAACAAGGGATATTAACGGAACCTCTTCAACTTTGGAGTGCACGGTTCCATTCATCCAAAGCAGCGAGATGCAATTCATTCGCAAATACATTTTCAATCAACAGGAATAGCGGCGCGAAACATCCAATCACTCTAGCTCGGATTACACGCCCACGGGAATTACCAGCGGAAACTTCCAGCTCCGGAGGGAGGAGAATTCATTCCAACGCTTCTAGACTCCGATTTTAATCGCATTTTTTTCAATTTGGCAAATCGTGAAACCGTTGACCTTACTCAGTCTTTCTTCAATCGAAACGATTAGGTTTAAGGCTCCACTTTTGATCCGAGTAAAAGTAATCGGATTATCTCATCTCTGAATCGTATCTGCGAACTTCCATTACACGAACCCATTTCTTAGAGAACATAATCCTAGAAAATTTGACCCTACAAATCATAGAGTGATAAACTGGTCGGTTCTACATGACGAAAGCTTGGTAGATATTAACTTTTATTCTAATAATAAAATTATAACAATCAAGTCTGTGTAGCCAAAACTGCTCTTTTGAAATAAAGTCGAACAAACTTTTTGTATATGATAAGAATCTGTTCAAAGTTCGATGCTTTTGATTCTCATTAATATATTCTGCTTACATTCTTCCCTCTGTATAACTAATTCAAAAATGCAAATTGCCTATAGCATATCGTCGCTTTCTTTTTAAACTCTTTCCTCTCATATGATGTGTTCAAAAAGATCTACTCGCAATTCAAATGCTCATTTCTCATATATTATTCTGGGGGAAAGAATAATATTTCCTATGACTTTATTAAATTTTATCAAATATAGATTATTAGACTTTTTCTTTGTCAAAAAGCTTAAATCAAAATTAATTATATGAGAAATAACCAGCCGAGGAGCGAGTTAATTTTGGAACACACTGCATATCTACTATATCAATACAATAAATGAAATATTCTCTCATTTAATGATATTTTACCTTAAAATTAGTTAAATTAATAACCGGCTTAATTTCGGAAAATGTCAAACCCTCTCGGAGACAACGCGGAACAATCTACATAATCCCAAAATCATAGCGGGCATTCAATCCGAAAAGACATCCATCCCCACCTTCATCCATTTGCAACTTAATTCGGATCTCATAAATGCGAATCTGAAACACGCACCGGAATTCTTGAACCGTGATCTAAGCCCATAAGCTTACTATCGGCCCGAAAAAAATTCCCCATCCAGCCCTCCTTTTCTCACGGAAAATCCGAGCACACAAACCATCGGAAACATCATTTACATTTCGAAATCATTTCCAGCGACATTTTAGAGGAAGCATCGGGCAGACCGGAAAATCCTCGTTTTTATTTTGCGCGGAACTTTATTCCTTTTCATCGTTCGCACGAAACCTTCGGAATCCCCGGTTCAGTCACCGAAGGACGGATCCGAAGTGACGCACATACGGTGGAAAGAGACAGTAAAAGGAGGAAGGGTTTTTTAGCGTAACACGCAAACGCGTGGAGTATCCAGCGCACCGGATTCGTTATCCTGAGGACGCGTATAGAGAGAGGAAATGGCGACAGGAGGAAGGGACAAATTTTACGGCAAGGGGAACAGAAAGAGTAAAATGGGAAGAGGTGTGAGGCGTAGTAGGAGGATGGGAGATGGATGTAATAAGAGTGGAAGAAGAAAGGGTAGAAATATGAGGAGAGGGTGGGGGTGAGGATCAGGACCCATATTGATGTGAACGCGCCTTCATTTTTGTGCACCCTCTCCCTCCAACCCCCTTATTCCTTCCCATACACGCCCATCGCCCCGTCGGATCAATATTGATCTGCATAATAATAACGTAGGGAGAATATATGGATGGGGAGAGAGAGGGAGGAAAGTGGGGGGAGGGAGAGACACGGGTGTGCTGCTGGGATGACTGATAAGGGAAGAGGTCAAGTCGGAAAGGGGAATGATTGGGAGCCTTGGAAGCGGGGAGGATATGGGAATGAATGTAGAAAAGGAGAGAGAGAGAAAGGAATTTTATATTGGGATGGGGTTGAAGAAAAGACGAAGATGGAAAATGAATAAAAATATCGAGAGAGCGGGAGATAAGGAGAAGAAAAGGGGTCTTTTATCGAATGAATCGTTACAATGGTATATAGAGGAAGGAATAAATTGAAGTAAGGAGCAGGGTAAAATGTGTGTTATGGATCGCTGGAAAATGGAGGCAACGGGAAAGAAGTGTTGACGGAAAGATTGGTAATTTATTTTCGGTGATGAAACGTACGCTGGCTCTCCCATAGTTCTTTATTTTTTCCTTCGGTTCGTACCCTAACGTTTCGCACCCTGAGTAAACATTTTCTTTGGAGAGCAATGAAACCTCTCGACGGTGAAAATTATCGGATTTCGTACTAGCGAGGAAAATATTTTTGTAAGAGAAGATTGCGCGATTTATTTTAATATTTCAGCGGTGTATTTTTCTGTCGACAGTTTACATTTGAGAACTAATAGCTAACGGAAAATAAATTATCAGAAGTACTCAAATAGTATCAATTCTATTAACTATCTGCGTAACAGTGCGAAATTGTGATCTGATTTATAAATAATATAACAATGCAATGAGCACATTTTTTAAATCTGCGCGATTCTCTGTGAACGTATTTTATGTTATGCATATTCCAGGAAAAGATCTTGATCGCTACAATATTCTGCGAGTCAACGAGGTGAAAATAATAACTTATCCCATTTTCTTCTTACATATATTACAGCTTTTAGCAAATATAGACCCAGTATTTAGTGGCCAAATTTTTAAGAACTCGCTAATTCTAACAGTCTTGTATAAACTCTATTGTATGTATCTATATTCTGTAATCTAAAAGGGTGGAAACCCCAAGAAAAAGCTGATGGGAGGAGTAAGCTGTTAAGGACCAACATTTAGTCTTAATTAAAATTTATACTTATAAATAATATATTGTTGTTTGTTATTTAAACGTTAAAATTAGTACTGTCGTAAATTATCGAAGTCATTGATTAATTCCAGCCATCATAATTGGATGAATGTAGATTTTTAATTGGTTTTTAGGCATAAGATAGAGCATTCATCATTCACTTTTGTGTTGCTCATATTTGTGATAGAATGAAATCAACACTCCAGGAATGCGTGTTGCTAAATTAAGGCGTTTATCTTGATCCTTCCAAGATCTATCCTAAGAAAAGTGTTATACATAGATTCTTGGAACTGCAGTTACATAGGCTTGTTCCATATATCCAATCAAAAGAGTAATGGCAAACTAACTCACTTGTGTTATTGCATAGTACCCTCACTCCGACATAAAGTTTAAGGCAGCATATTGTTGAGGGATTGAGGATTCAATCAACCTTAGGGCTGTCAGCTCATGATAAGAATTCACTGATAAAATTGAAAACTAAAGATTAAGTGATCATAGAAAAAGTTATCAAAATATTAACTTAGGAGTGGATTAATTAGATCCAGATTCAGATTTGTCTATTGTCAGATTCTATATGTTTGAAATTAACAGTTTATCTTTACTATGCAAACTAGCCAAGAAGCTCGACTCCATTATTATACAGCCAGTACGCTCTAAATACTTGCTTGTAACAGGAAACTGTCCAGTAGCATAAGTATTTGACTATACTATAGTTTACATGAATAGCGAATTTTTAAACTTAATGAATGAGGGAAAATAAATAAAGGAAGGAAAGCTTAGACAAAAATATTTATGATTAATTATGAGACATAAGAGCGATGACTATCATTTTAACAGAAGTTTATGCATAATGTCCCATCTTTGCTTTCTTTAGGCTGTTTGATTCCATCAAATCCTCTCATTTGATGATCAAGGAGAAGTCTCATGAAACTCCAATCTCATTCTCAGTCATTTCGAAAAGCGCACATATACGATATAAACAGAAGCTCCGTGTACTTCTATTTGTTTTCCCAGGTTGGTATGCTCGAGAACTCTGTATACACACGTCCTTTATCCTCTCTCAATGCTTCCCCTTTGTGCCTCACCGCCCGGCAAGTGGCCTATGCATCAGTGTTAGTTGGAAGAGAGATTGGGAAAGGGTGTCATAGGCCGGTTTTAAGCCTCCCTGTGAAATCAGCCCGGAACACGCGTCTGGGATTAAGCAGGGGATATAGGAAGGAATGAGGACAAGAAGAGACCGGAAAGATGAAAGGGGTGAGAGAGAAATAATAAGGTCACCGTCCGGCACGCGTTCTGCGACACACACACGGTTATCGACGGTTCGCAATTTACTTAAATTCGAACGAGCTGATCTCCCTTATGACTGTTCCACAACCTTATACAAAGTTTTCCTATCCCATCCAGCTGTGTTTCCCTTGGCCAATCAGTCCATTCTATACACTTGGCGACATCCGTCAAGCACAAAGACAATAAGGGAGCACCATTTTCTCCAATCTTACGCTCGGAGTGGACAGGAGGTACGGCTGTCCTCTCTCGCGTGGGATATTTCCCCCTTATATATGTTTGCGATAGAGGACTTCTTGGCGTGGGGAGATGAAGAGAGTGCCTCTCGTGATGAAATGCCAATATTGGAAGAGTAGGGAGAGGGAAAAAATGGAGAGAAAGAGGAGTTAAGAGAATAGAGAAGGCGGACGAAGTTACCAAAGAAAAGTGACACAACAAAGGAACTGATACGTGTGAGAAAATTCTTACTATTGCGTAGAATTAAATTAAGTGGTGAGATGGTTATGAGAATAGAATACTGTTCTTTAGCAGATTACTGCAGTTTTATTAGCGATGAAATTCTCGCTTGAGTTCCGTGGGAGCATATACGTGTGTAAGGTTGACTTGAGGTTCGTTCCACAGGTAAACAACTGTACAACGAGCATGGAAATGAATAATCATCACATGCATTATATGAGTCAACAATTATCGCAGGAAAATAAAACAAGCGAGAAGTGCAAACAAAGTGCTTCAACATTTGTGAATTATACGACAACATTATGTCGGAATCTTTCCGTAAGGACTCGAGAAGAAAACGAGAATGAAAAAATGTTCTATGCGATCCTCTTAAACATACAACCAAGATAAATTGGCTTTCTGCTTTTTCATGTCATTAGTTATGGCTTACCAGAAGGCAGGTGTTTACATTATTACACTCCAGACTTCCTCGTAGATCTCATAGGAATAAATCGGTGGGAAAGATTTTTGAATACTAATGAGTTTTAACTTAGTAAATGATAACAATTTTAAAACTACCGCAGCTATTGAAACGAAAGAGTATTGAAATTTCATACTCATGTATTTATGTACATATTAAATATAAAGCTCGTAATATTTTATGATATATCCCTCTCAAGTTGTTTAAAATGAGCACCCTTGACTTTGATTGCGAACTTGTCTTTTTTCAACTGTAGAGTTAACTATGTTCTTAGAGATACTTGCACAGAAAAGATAAGCATGTCTCGAAATATGTTCGCAATAATAAACAACGTGATTTCGAAAAATATATTAGTAAGTTTATAACAAAACGCCATGCGAGTTTCAGTTGCACCAGTAAGGCTGAAGAGACGTGACTAATTTAGGAGAGAAAGTCGTTTAAAACGCTCCCGCTTAAGACGCTATTCCGATAATACGCGATTTTTGGGTATCAGTTCCTTTTACACGAAACGCATGCTAAAAATCTATCCGTTTATTACGCGGAATTTTCCTGTCCCTAGATGCACTTGCAGCCTGCTTTAACTGATCATCCGCCTCATCTGATAGACCTAAGATGGCTTACATGACCATTTTCGCCGTCCTCAGCTCTCCTCGTTTACTTTCCCGCATCTCTAAAGTGGTTCTTTTTGACACTTGTCTGGAAAGACTAATTTTGTGAGAAGGGAATGAAAATGTAGCGAAACAGTGGAATCTTCGTTCCACTGCCGGAACTGATTCCAGCTCTGAGATAGTCAGAAATTCCCCATCAGTCTCGTCTCAGAATTGATTGCTAGATTAAAAAGTCAGTAGGATTAGTAGTAGAATGAAATTTAAGAAGCAAACAACTTTTTAAAATATGGTTAGAAGGTATCCAGTACTACGCGCGGACTCTAAATAAGATAACCTATCAAAACTGTAGCGAATGCAGCAAACCAAAGATGTGCCATTTTTAAAAGTGTAAAATACTTGTCTTAAATGAAGATGAAGGCGACAAAAATGTTTCATTTTGTGTCCCGAGTGCAAGAATTAATAAGTTGCAAGATCCCGGTTAAAACGCTAATAACGCTGTTTTCAATCTATCCTCTGATAAGAAAGTGTCTTAACAGGGTTTTACTGTAGCTATAAACTTCCTTCTAGAATTATCGTCATTCGAAGAATAACTCAGCAAAAGACCTTAAAGGTGAAAGAGAGAGAAAAGGAGAACTAAGTCTCTATTCCAATTTTTCTATTGATTCAACTCTCACTGTTACCATTAGGCCTGATGATCACAATTAGTAATTGAAACCGAGCGCTATAAAAAAATTCCTGTGAAATTAAGAATTAGATGTACTTCTTACAAGAAAACGTACCCCTCTCTTCACCTTTCAGCTAGAAATAACATAGAAACTAGTTCCCTTTATTATGGCTATTTTTCGTTAAAGTAAGATTATTGACACTTCAAACATGAATGGTAGCTTAAATGGAATAAATCAAATGTCACTGAAATTGATAAAATAATACTTTTAGCCAAAAAAGAGCCCCTCTTAGTTGGTAATCGCAACATTTCACCAAATAACTCACCTGTAGTTCAGTCAAAAGGAGAATAGTGAGGTGAAATTTAATTTAAACACAAATGAGTAGAGTTTCAAGTTCAAAAATTAATTTTAAGGATGGCTAAGCTTTCTCTGTCAATTAAACCCCCAACCAGATATGCATCAGACATCAGAGATAGTACACGTTCTTCCAATCGTTAGAGCACCATTACCGTGCCTTCCATATGGCTTTACAATTCGATTTTAATTGATCTACCAGTAAAACATTTTTCTTTAATTATCACGAGTAGAAGCCGTTCCGTTACAAAGTACTCCTTTCTCTGAGATCGAATCTACAATTTTACCGGGTGAGCCAAACCGAATCATCACAGAGTTCTTCAATTGCTCTCGAACATCAAAGCCAACAGAGATGGGCTCGGACCATAAAATCGAATCCCTTTTTATGGACCAAAAAAGGACATTTATTAGACGATAAAATTCGATCTTTTGATCATACCGCAAATAAACCTCCGAACCCTACTTACATCAACTCAATCTTTTCCTTCAAACCGATCCCCAAGCCAGAAAACTAACGTTCCCTCGAAACTCTCATCAAATAGTATAAATATAGGCAATGAAACATCCAGAGACGAAGATGAAATGGATAGGACGTTAAAAGGGGGAAGAGCAGCAATGAATCACATCCATCGGAGTCAAAAGGAGGTGCGAAGGCTGTTCGCGATGAGAATAAAGTATTATAAGTCCCTTTTGAGATACGAGGGTAGAAATGCAACGGACACGTCCCTCTGGTGCGGGAGGAAGGCTTAGGATATAGTAATGGAAAGAGAGCGTAGCTAATCCGAGGGAAGCGAAAGAAAGGGAAACGCGTTTGTTTTAGGCGCGTGCCCTTATCCGTCTGTGTTTGATGACCCGGTAGGTCGTCGCCAGCTTCCCAATCCCTGGGATCTATTTCGTCCATACATAGCCCTCGACTAGAGTCATCTTCGTCCCCTCCCGCCGCGCGCACGCAGGGCAATCTACCCCACGCTCGGAGCACGCGTGATTAAAACGACACGCGCAGAAGATTTGGAAGGGAGGGAGTTTAAGGGGGAGTGGCAAAGCGCGCGCACCCATAAAAGCAGTTCTGAAGTGATACGTCATTCAGGGTTATCCCCAATATAAATAATCGACCCGAAGTGTCAAATTTGTCAAGCTCAAGGAAGAGGCGGGTGTGAGGGAGTGGGAATACTTACCGAAGGAAAAAGGGATGTATATATACTCGAGTACATATATAGCTACACATTCTCAGATACATGCCGTGATTGAATGAGAAACCGTAGTTTCAGGAGACATTGCGAAAATGTGAGTTTATCCTCTGAATGATCGTGATATGGCAAGTCTTATAAAACGATTGCCATTCTTCACCTAACAAAGAGTTTATCTGTTGCGTGAAGATAACTAGAAAGATGTAATGTAAGTTAATAATATTATAACTGCATAAGCAGTTCGTAGATATTTTACAACGCTTGAATCAGTTCCGCTTATGTTTTTGTAAATTTTAAATCGCGGAGGATCAAGGTTCAAGGATGGAAATAGAGTAAACATCCCAATAATCCCTGAAAATTCTCCATCTCTTAATTATATCGTGATGAAATAATGAAATATTGTATCATTAATTAAATAAGATAATATAAATAGGATCAAAACATTCGATTTAATAACTGAAATGGGGAAAACAAGGGAATAAGTTATGGAAAAAATAAAATTCATCTAAAATTCTCAGAGTTAATTACATAACAATCAAAATGTAATGATATTAATTCTACATAATTATTCCACCTTTGAATCTGTAAAATGATGAGCCAAAATTCCTATAAGTATCGAGGCAAAAATATAAGGGAATTTCAAGATTTTACATTATTCTTATTAAACTCGCAGATTGTTCGTGTATTAGATAATGAATTCCAGAAAACCGCTAAGGACGCAGAAGAAAAAACTCCTTTTCCTATGAATTTGACATTAGGAGTCCTCTCTTTGTCCATACATAAAAACATTAACGGAGGAATCCCGGGATTTCGGAATGAATTAGGGACACGCCGTAATCCGTTTCCTATTATATTAAAGACGTTTCGAACTCAGCCATGGATTTCCGTTCCCCTCCCAGCAGAGGAAAAGAATTCCCACAAATGCATTCGTGGGAGTGGTTCCCTCGAAGAATTTATTTTTTCCCTCCTAAAACCCTCTATCCCTGCGGTCGATCCTCCTCTGCGTTTATAGGAGGAGCAATCTTCGTGACTCTAAGTGATTGAAGTGCCTAGCCCCATCTGCACAGTCCTGCTCCGTCGCGAGGATCGTTATCCCTGAATCCCCTCCATCCTTCCAGCAACGGGAGATAAAGATGGCCCCACCCACTTCTCCATCCAACTAACCTTAGAAGACGAGAAACCCCTCTTTCCATTACCCGATATACCAGAGAAGAAATCGGCAGTGAAGCGGAGGTTATGCAACATTCCCTACACGGTCGACATCGCCGCTGCGGTACCGCTGCCTTGCGGACAAGCGGAGAAGCTTGCCTCACACGAATGTCGGATGAGAACGACGTAGTGGGTGGGGGAAGAAACGGAAGAAGATGAGATCGTGGCGCTTTTAAAGAGATAGGGGAAAGAAGGGGGAGGAATGTATGGGTGGAGAATGAAGGAAAGAAAATTAAACCGAAAAATAGCGGAGTGAGAAAAAATTAAGAACCAGCAGGTATGTGGGGTCAAAATGATTATGAAAGACCGAATGATTAAAATTGACTCAGGAATTGCACTGTGACAAAAGGAAATAGGTAGACTCATCGTTTGATTTAATTGCATCAAACTTTGAATTCAAGTTGATTTAAAACAAGAGAGTAATTCAACGAATTAGAGGTTTTAAATTGAGCCGAATTTCATTAAAGCTTCATCCAGAGTTATTGATTATATAGCGATTCTACAACCTTTTCTAGAGAATCATGTTCTAGTATACCTATGTATAAAACGAATTGCATTTAATAACCATACAATGAGAAAATTTTGTTTTGCGCATTACCATTTATTCTCCAAGCTTAATTAAAGCTAAGAACAATAAACGAAAATTTAAACTTAAGAGGACATTTAATTAAATAATAGTAAACCCTTGTTGGAGTGGCGTTAAGCCAAAAGTTTAATTTTCAGGAAGAGTGAAACCTTAACAAAGATTATTAGAAAGAAGGAAAAGAAGAGGATTGAGAATAGGCAGATAATCGGTGGGAGGAAGGAGAGAGAAGAAGAGTAAGGCGACCGAGGGCGAGCGAGATAGGGAGGAGTGTGTAAAGAGTGAAGACATTAAGGGAAGTTAAATAAAAAAGCGAAAAAGGGATGAGAAGAGTGTTCCAAGCGGAGGTGGAGACAGGAAAGAAGCAGCGAGGGCTAAGGAGTTGGAGGAGGAAGGGATTGGAAGCAAGTAGACTGCGGTTCTCCAACCGTATAAAATGGAATTAAAGAGGAGAAGGGTGAGGATGCGTATCTTTTTTCCCAACAGAGATGGTCCAAGTGAAAAGAGCGACGAGTGGCACAGATGGAGAAGCGATTCGAGATATCAGCACCGAAAGCGAACGAGAGGTGCTGGAAAAAACGAAGCAGCGCATCTATTTCCTTCAAAGAGAGATATCCAGCGCGAGTTAAAAGGAGCTACCCTCACCTCATCGCATCCCCTCCTTGTATCGAGATAGAAGATCAGCAGAGCATCCCAAGTTCAGGCCACCTTGCTAGATAGATGTTATAAGAGGCAAAACTCCTTGATTTTTAGATGTCGGGAGACGTGTGGAGGCTGAAAAGGACCCGAATAGAATCTTTGCGCAAAAAAGGAATGTGCGAAAAAGAGGAAAGTGCTTTGGACAAACGCCTTTATCTCCCTTGGAATCAAGGATACAAGTAGAAGGGATGAGAGAAGAATAAAATCCTTAGCCGACGGGGTAAGATGAAGGAAGGTATACTAAAGGGGAGGAAAGGCAAGAAATGATCCATATTCTTAGATAGGAAACGGGGGCAAGGATGTGAAACGAAAAAGAGATACGGAATTCCTCTGGTGGATGAAGGAAAGAGAAAAGTGTTGGTTTAGAAAAGGAGGATGAAGAGGAAGAAGAGATAGGGTATTGAGTAGGGGGTCGTAATTTCGGATGCCCTGAGATTTCCCCCGACTCTTTCTACCGATGGGTGTTCTCTGAAGAGCTCCTTGGTAGTGAAGGAAGGAAAAAGCTATAAGGGGATACGAGAGTAGGTGGTCGTCAGGGAAATTGGGCGGGTGATGAGAGGAAGCTGAAGACCGCGGAGGGATGGGAATTGCCGGCGAAACAGAGGGCTGTGAGAGTGAGAGATGTTTCCGATGCTACACAAGATATCGATAATGTGACGGAATCCCAGAGAATAGACTTGATGAAAAGTAATTTTTATTAGTGGTGCTCCTTAAAAATTGAGGAAAACGACTCGGAAAGTCACAATTATAAGTGGCACTTAAAATAATTAACCTCATGGTTCATTCGATTTTTACAGTTTATGTAGACTTACGTCCGTAACAAAAAGTGCTCGATTGAGCTTTAACTGGATATTTAAGGGTATCAGCTTTTCTTACCAATGTCGACTCTTAATAAACCATAATTTTCTCAATTAAGATTATATATTTAGGGGAATTCAATTATCTACGATTATATATTTAACTCAGCGTTATCACTATGCCTTTGAAACACCAATATAATAAGGTTGACTTTTCGTTGCAATGCTATAGGATGCTTATAATAATAGAATTTTACAGCCTGTAAACCATTCAAGGAATTAAATTCTACAGGATTGCAAGCGTGTAAACAAGAAAGAATTACAGCAATAAAACAGCGGCTTTAATTTTAACCTTTCGGAGAGAATGAAAGAGGGAAGGGTGGAACGCTGCTACGTGAGAGTAAAGCACGAAAGATAAACCAGCGTAGGGATAAAAGTAATATAGCTTCGGACATAAAAATAGCGAGTGCACACCGCGTGAATATTGCAAGGAAGAAGACGTTGTAAGGGAAAGAGTTGGCAAGGAACGAGCGGAGAGGGGATCGTGTGTGCGCTGGGGAATAAAGGAAGGAAAAAAGGTTGGCCATGTGAGGTTTGGGAAGGAAGGGGTTGGATGAGATAGGAAGAGTATATGGCCACAAGGGAAAGGAGAGGTGAGGGGCTGCGTAAAGGAGGGAACCGTGCGGACTCCCTTATGGCGGTGGAAGTGCAGGGCAGGCGATTTGAATCCCTGGCACGCACGAAGGGGAGGAGAACTTGTGTGCGAGTGTGGGCGGTGGACGAGTTGAGAAAAGAGGCAGCTCCTGTCTTCATTTTTTCTCTCCTACCCTCTCATCCCCGCTTTTTTTAATCCAGCGAATCGCGAAGCTTCCCCCAAAGGGCTTCCCCTACCACACCTCTATGCCGCAGCTCTCCTTGCGTCCTCATCTTTTCTGTCCCTTTGCCACTCTCTCCCACGACCACCAATATCCTCGAGATTCCTCCCTCTGCCATCATCCTTCTCTCCTCCCGCGAGTCTTTCTGCTCAATCAAGCGAATTGCTTCCGCAACCCTCTTCTTCCCCAAAAGCCCCCATTCAGTATCCCTCCCCACCCACCATCGTCACCATTTCCTACTAACCTTTAGCCATTCCCCTCCTCGCTTTTCCCTCTTTACGAAATACCGCAACCCAAACTTCCACCCTCTTCCTCCTCCTTCACCCTTATCGTTCTCTTTGAGTTTCTCAACCCCCTTATTTCACTTTTTCACCCTTTTTTCGCTCTTTACCCCTTTTCGACCCCACATCCGCACCCACCGCAGACGCTATCTATCCGGGGTTTTCTCCTCAAAGCCAGCACCAGCACCATCGCCATCCAGTAACCACCTCTGCGACACCAACCGTTTCCATGCCACTCCTCTTTCATGCTTCCGACTATAACGACGCTCTCCTGCCTCTCTCCCCTCATTCATTCCACTATTCCCTCTTTTCCTTCAGTCCAGACTCATCCGTCGCATCATCTCTTTCTTCTTTACGCCTCTTTTCCAACAACCCCCAATCTTGATTATCTATTTTTTGAGTTTCTATTTTACTGTGAAACCATTCCTATTAGTGCTACACCTCGCTTTTGATTACTAGAGTGACTGCAATTTGATCATGTCCATGGTATACTGTCGGCGTTGAAGTCCCTAGATTTATGTTAAGATCTTGTTTGTCTAGCATTGAGAAAGAAGCTGTCGAATTCCGAACAACTAGAGGATGAGGGGCAATTAATGGTGTGACTAAAGTAAGATGTTAACTACGCAAATTATTTTAGCAATTTCATGCAAAATAAATGTTTTGGTAGATAAAATATTCTATTCTCTCATTTTTTATTTCAAACCAACAGCGAACACAACACTATTGGTAAAATATCTATAATCCTTAAGAATTCGACCCATTAACATATCTGTTTCTCACGTCATTCATTTGTGACAATTTTCTTATGCATTTATATTTTTAATGCAAATTATGCGCTCATAAGGAACAAATTGGCCTATGATAAAAATTACTAAAATCAAAATTTGTAGGACAGATTATATCCATCAGCATCTTTACCAGACGACACCACCACACCGCACCATAAGAAAACAAAATATGTCATGCGTCTTTCGCAAACTTCAACCTAACAATTAATCTCAAGCTCTGGGAAACTGCTGAGGTATAGATTCAGCAGCCACTTATTTAAACGATCACCACGTCCAAAACGATATGAGGAACCATACAGCACCATCCTCCAGTTTCCTGCGACTGGTTCCACATCATAAAATAATGTTGTACCTACAATGGGCTAAATAGACGTCGGTGCCTTCCTATTCTCCCAAACCACAGCCTAATGGTCCACGACAACAGCTAACCCTCAACCGCAAAAGAATCAGACACGGCGTCGTCGCTACGTGCATTCGCACATCCGCTTCAAACGCACTTGTAAATTTATCTCTACCGGTTACGCCCACTGCGTGGGACACCTCCTCCCCGCTCTCGAAAAAAAAAGAAAACTGCCCGCGGCAATAAATACATCCCTATTCCGCACAAGAGAGTAACCGCGTTTCTTTTGTGTGCAGTGGCGCCGGAGAGGATGTGGAGGGTGCACGAGGAGGATTGATGGCGTTGCGACGCTCGGAGGGAGGGAGACGACGTCTAAGGACGGGGTGAGGAATGATGCAGGACACGTGCCGCACCCAGGGTGTCGTGAAAAGTGGGCGGGACGGCCACAAGCCACATCCGGAGCAGCAGAGAGAAGATTCAAAAGACACGCGCTCTCACAGTGGCCAGGGGTTTTTGTGTTTGGATTGGAGAAGAGCCTAATGGTATCCTTTTGTTGTGCCTGGAGATGTAACTTTTAAAAATGAGTTTATGCGGCGTGTTTAATTGCCGTGGGATGGAATATTCAATGGCAGATGAAGATGTGAGGGTGGATGGGGAGGGAAGAAAGCCATATTTTTGCGTTGATCGCGAAATTGAAGAGGAACGTTATTCGCGTTTTATGCAACTTGTCCCCTAAGAAAAATAGCAATGGCCTTATTACCTGAGATTCAACAGAAAGGAATAAATAACTTTTTTAAAGGGGTTAAGAGTAAGAATATCGCAACCAAATATTTTCTAAAAATAGATTATATGCAAGAGATCAGATTTATCCTGCAATATTAAGGAGTTTCATGATTATCGTAAAGAGAACTTCTGCTAATGTTTTTAAAAGCTTTTATGCTATCTACAAAGTCTTTCCTAAAATCCTTATTAGAGAGGTACAGTAACCTAAGATATTACCTAATAAGATATAATGATCAAAAAATTAATTAATACACAATCCTAGATCGGTTGTATGGATTTATGAATTTATGGTATTTAGATATTGATACATTAAAACGATAAAATATATCTCATCATCAGCAAAGATCTTCCAATAATCCATTAACGGAAAAACATCAGATAAAACATCCAATTTCGGTGAATATATTGGCGCCGAAATTCAGCAGGTAGCTACAAACTTAAAAAACATTAACCTTAGGACTAGGTCCTGATCAGGCTTTTTTCGTGTATTTTCTTGGAATTTAACATCTTTCATATTGCTCAAATTGAGACCCTTTTAGAAAGAGCTAGGAGTAGGAAGGAAGCAAGAGTTAAACTTATAAGGGGCAAGTGAATGTTACCTTAGTATATTTATTTATATCGAAGGGTCTGCTTCAAGTAGTGTAATCTAATTTATACACAAATTCAGAATGTATTGCAAAAAACTATCCCACGTTTGTAAATAATCGACGAAGTAAGCGTAACAGAAATACTAATTTTAAAAATATTGTCTAACGCTCAAAAAAATCCGCTCAATCTCAAATTTCCTGCATCGCATATGGGAACACAACAAATCGACTTGACGTAAGATCAGTCTCAAGGCATAACGTCAAAAAGATCGAAGTTTGACAAATGTTGCCATTGACTGTGACATATTAAAAACTTCGTGTCCTGAAAAACGCGCCCACTACGAAACATAAATCACATTAACTTTGACGTCGTCCAAAAGGGCAGCAGTAGAGAGAAAAATTATCCAGACCCGTTCGTCCTATGAGCGTCATTAAATCGTGATAAATCCACAATGAATTTTCTAAGCGAGGAATGCGATCTACCGCGTGGGAAGAGAGACATCCTACCGGTACACTCACACGCTCATTCTATACGGAGCCAAGACCTCGTTTGTTTTTCATTCCCTGGCGCCAGCACACATGGGAGAAGTCATATGATTTAGCCATTTGCTTTACCCCCGTCAAATCGGAGGAGACCGGACCTGAGAGAGAGAGTGGAAGACCGGCTGACATACATTGAGGGTCCACGGCTCACCTTTTGCAGCGAGGGAGCAATAGGGGGTCACCCTGAACCCAATACGGGCCGCATCGGATCCTCCGAAGCACATCAATCATCGAACCACGACGGCTGTGCGGACCGCGTAGATCAGCACGATGCCGATCCTGGAATGGCTTGTTAAGTACGTTCGGAGGTGTGAGGAAAGAAAGAGGGAGGATGACGTCGCGTTCTCATACTTCACTGTGGTGCAGACAGAAATTCGATTTTAAAAGGGATGGGTTAATCATTAGGCGCCTCCCAAGGAAAGATTCATCAGATTTAGGACAGATTTCTTTGATTAATTTTCTGTTTTGAATTCTGCATTTATTTTTTAAACTAAAGTTCGAATAAACGGATGACGGACTCTTTCCTCTTAGACGTTGTAAAAATTGATCGTGACTATTACCTAGCCATAACTTAACTAATGAATAAATTAAATTAAGTTGTGTGGTGACAGAATTGTTTTTAATAGAAACGTATTAGAGGATCTAAGAAAATATTGCCTTTTCTCCAGTAATATTTTAAACAACACATGAAAATTATTTTGCAAGCGGTCCGTCAAAGAGAACGAAGCAAATAATAATAGAGCTAAGAAACTTTAAGAAATGTAATTTTAACATTCATGAATCATCTTTCATACCAAATGGAGTTTTAGGAGGAATATCTAATTGATGACGTCTTGATTAAGGTCGAGAGCGACTATTAACTATATTACCATGACGTAAGAGCAAGCATTAGACTATTGGGTAGTAGGGATGACACGCGTTGAATTGAAAATTATGGCAATCACAAACCATCTCACTCTACCACTACTTTATCTTATGAATTATATACTAATCACTTCGATTAAAAATAATAATACATATATAATAATTAGTTACCTATAAAATATAGGTAGTTGATCTACATCTATAAAAATACCCTGTACGCCCCCTTACGGCATGCGGTATGAGGAAAGGGAAGTTTTTCCTTATTTCTTGTAAAGGGTTCTTTTACATTTTGAGGGCTAAGGAATGTAATACTGCACACAAGACTCCCTTCACACAGCGGCACTGATAAGAAAGTTGTTCCGGCGGCCAGCATTAAAAGTCGTGGAGCAGTAAAGGAAAGGGTGAAATGGCAGACCGATTGCTGTTCAGTTAAGAGGTGCACCGATAGGAGGCAGAACGTTGGGATGTGGAGTCGAAGCTAAAGGGAGGGCATTTTCAAAAATCCTTTTCGAGCGTCCGTAGGGTTGAACCATACTGGGAGAAGGATGAGGGATGCAAATGTCAGTATTGGATGCATTGTTAACGATCGGATATTTCATCCGTAGACTGACTCAAAATAATTACCATCTAATCCGTCCTTCAAATACAACAAGACTTATTTTTATTGAACCATGAACGCTAAACTCAACATTGCAACAGCTATAGAGGAAAACGGAATTCATTATTTTGACTATAATTGAGATCATAAATGTATCATTAATTACATTAGGAGTGGCCAAACCTAATGTCACAAAAGAACATACAATCTTAAGGATTTGGGAGCCACAATAGGTTTATCGTAAAAATGTTTTTCAGCTCTTAAATATTACACACGTTAACTTATCGTTGATTCATACTTTTGCAGTGAAATTTTTTTTAAATATGTATAATTTATAGTTTCTAAATTACATAGTGACTATTAATTGGTGTGTTTTATAAAATTATCTTCTATGGAATGGGGTGAGTTTTGATTTGTTAGGTTTATAGCAAGCGTGAGCGATTAATGGGGCAGGGAGTCGCATTTAAAAGAACAGAAAACAGCTTCTGGTTCACAAGACGTGATTTGGCCAACCCTGATATGTTTGACACATCGTGATGGATCTAGCCAAAAATTCAGCAATAGAATTTGAATTCCAACAATTTGAATCGATTGCAAAACTTGCAGTCTAATCAGCTAGAAAGTTTTTACTCTCCGCACTTTCAAAGTAAAATAATTTTAGCCACAAAAGTTACAATGGTTGAAACGAATCCATTGAATTCGTCGTCAATTCTGGGCCGAATTCGGTGATTCTCATATATATATCCATCTTTAACTTCCGAATAAATTTATTATGAGAGACTTTCCCCCTTTTTAGATGTCACATGCTATCAACGGCGGAATTAGAAATGAGCCACTTCGTGTCGTATCCTCCTCTCATTAAATATTCCCCTTTTCAAAAACACGGAGCTTCGAAAATCTTCCTCTTCCAAACCTCCTCCCCTTTAGATCATGGCGACCCATCTCATACCAGCAAACGAACCCCCATCCGCGAAAGATCCGCCCAGAACCAATCTATCAGTACCATTGAATTGAAGGGATAACAGAAGTATGAGAAGGAAATGCAAACAATGCCATCAATATGTATTAGGCTGTAGCGAAATACCTCGCTTAGGCACAAGGGTTCTCCAATTGAATGCGGAAGAGAGAACAAAACCATCAGTTTGTGACAAACACCGCAAAATGCTTTCTATCAATGAAGAGAATGAAAAGAATATAGAAAAGTAGATAGAGGAGGCGGGTGGGGTAGCGAGGAGTGCGAAGGGATCTGCACACTTTGCGCCTCGGTTATCGATTCCCAATGTGTCGGTGATGTTCTCGCTGGGATTCCCCCGCGACAATGGAAGAGGGAATTAAGGTCTCCCAGATGGTCGAGACCTATTTGGACCTCCCGGAAAAACCTCTCCGACTCAACAACTGCGACCGATTGTTAAATAAGTAACGGGAAGTTATAATGCATTCCTTACGGATAGCCGAGGGTGACGCAAACACATATTGAAATGGGGGGTTTTATTCTTCTCCTCTTCTGTCTGGTCAGTTGCACGTAGTTATATACTCGAATTCCATGGATTTCTATTCCATTCTCAGCGAACGTACCTCGAACGAAAATAGATTGAGTCCTTCTTTTATTTGCAAATAACAATGAATATCTTTATCAGATTGTATGTACATGAAATGTCAATCAATTCAACTGAACTCATCTTTGAAATTAGACCGAAAACTATCGGATGAATTTTATCTGCTATTAAACAAGAATGTAGAGTGCAAGCTCATTTTATTACATACATAGTTAAACTAGAGGTCGAAGTTTAATAGAATGTAATGTGATTGAAAATCAAGTAAACTACATTTGCCATTTCTTTTAACAAAATAAATTATATTTTGTTAGTAGCTCGTGAACATTACCTAACTCTTGATAGCATTATGATGATTTAGAATTTCCTATTTATTTAGATGTAGAAAACCGTATCATTAAAAGCAATTTGTTAAAAAATTCAATGATTCTTAAATCAATATTTGAAATATTATCATTTTCATTAGCTACTTACTAAAAGTAATATCGACTTTTATAGTATCTAAATTTTAACTCTTTTGTTCATGGCATTAGAATAGAAATAAATGCACGTGAAAATAAATATATATGAATAAATGTGATAAATATATGTGAATATTTTACGTAGATAAATGTAAGTGAAAGTTATTAATTAAAAGTCGCGAATAATAAAAAGAGAGAGCAATTAAACCTTCCTTAAATCCAAGACATGTTCCTACCAGTTCAAATTGCATGTTTGAAAACTATGCTAAATTTCGTTAGTTCGATAGCACCGACATTGAATATTTAAAATTTGATGAGTTTTTTTACAATACCTCACTCAACTTAGAAATTAAATTAAATATCATATAAATGATTTCGTTTTGTTGATATTTACTTAACGCTTTGAATAACAACTCAAATTTGACTGAAAAACATCTAGACCTATTTCTTTATTATATTTGTAGCGATAATGAATTAAATTCACTTTAGCATCTTTATTATTTTGATAGAGCATCTTATCTAGGGGCAGAAAAAATATCCATTGAAAGATAGCATTAATGTTACAGGATGCCACCAGACCATCCTCGACTTGCGTTTAACAAGTATTCAATTCGCACGACATTGAAATAGCATAAAATTTTATAGCAGGGAAAGCAAAAAGATGATGTTTGTACTATAAAATTTCATTTCCACTCGATATTAAAACGAGAAAATATTAAAATTCCATGTTTCCTTAGTTACAAGAGTGAGCGAAAAGCACGTTTCTCACATTCAGTATCACTCATTTGAAGTACAGCAAACGCGTTATTAAGGCACTACCAGATAAAATCTTATTTAAATAAGCAATTAATTAGAATTAATTTCCATACGTTAGCGAGAAGGTAGATTTTTAACGTCTAAAGTCGTATTTTATTAAAAGACTTTAAGTATATTGAAAAAATGAAATTTTACCAAAGTATGCGCATTTCCATCAGCACATTGATCTCAGTTTAAAAATATATCTCGTATCCATGTATATAAGGTCTGTAATAGAGTGAATAATATTCGATCCACTTAGGTTGAAACGGCGATGTTCGGCCAGAGGCGCAGCAAGGCTAATCGCGCGACCCTGCGGCGGTTTGGGTCGAGTTTTGCGGGATGTAACTGGGAGGAGCACGCTATCGGAAAAGGGAAGTGGAGAGGGAGTGATCAAACCGGGAATGAACCATTACTACTTCCGATTCAGTTTTCCAAGCGAAGTGCTTCATCAATGAGGGAAAATGAAGAGCGTGCAGATGGGAGTGGATGGCGTTTTTAGACACGGAGGATATAGATTGCGAGAGAGTGACGACACACGTCCGGCTGATTGGGACAACTGTTGAGAGGAAACGAGTAAAGTGCATTCAGTTTGTCAGCGGAGGGCTTAAGCCACTGCATCGGGTACGCTCTTTCGGGATTTTAATCAGATGGACGGCACGAGTGAACTGCTATTACACAGTGGGAACAAAAATACTTATCTCTCGCGAAGTGATCTTGCCGTGAGCGGAGAATTTGAGTACATCGTATTTCGAGAAAAACTGGGCGACGAACCAGTAGTGTGCGAGAAGAAATTACAAAAAATCCACTATCATACGAAAGCACTTCCTAAAACATCAGAACCATAAATTTTTATATTCTGGTATCTACTTCTCAATTATGATGTACTCATAAACTTCTAACGTCAGAAATAAAAGGTCTTAGCTTTAGAATACTAAAAAAGAATTATTTTCCTAAAGTTGCTCCTGTTACGTATCTAGAAATTTAACTATTGAGAAACAGTACTACATGTTTAATAAACATATTGTATTTTTTCGAGCAAATATCCTAAAAAGAAGAATCAAAGAAAGGATTACGAATCAGCGCTGTTAAGTTCTTAGGAGGAAAATAAGGATGGACATAATAAAAAATTGTGTAAATGACGATAAAAACAAGATAGTAAAACTATCAAAACAAAGAAAAAGTTTTGCATGCTTTCTCTCTTCCATTGGAATGATATGTATTAAAATTCGTTAAATTTCATGAATTGTCATATGAGGATGGATTTTTCTCTTTAATATTCTAAATCACCATTTTGTGGTACTGATCGCGCATTAATTAATTATTCTATACATAAAATATAATGATAAAGATAAATTAAAAACAGCAACTTATTGTCATTTGATAACAATGAATATTTAATCACCAGAACATTCTGATTCAGGTTCTGCATGCGTTACTGAAACTAAAATGTATCTTCCAACTAATATATTCCCGGAAATATCGCATCATAGATTAAAGTAAGTGAAGGATAACTCCTGTGTAAATAAGTTATGGACTTAAGAAACTCCGAAACTCCATGAATGTAAGAATCCAATAAAGGAACCGCAAGGTGAGTTAAAATTCTAATACCGTGTTTATACAGAATTAACTGTCGATCTTCAATTAAAAGAGATTAAATATATTTAAAATACATACAGTGAGGCATAAGGGTGAGCATTAATTTTTATTAAAAGTTTGTTATATTCCTATTTATAATCATTTTTTCTCTCTCGGTAATTATATTTTAAAGAATGGAAAAATCTATTCCCGTCTGCTTAAACAGAGCATTTAATTCTTCCACTAAAATCCAGCATTCTGCACCTTGGTGGCTGTACCTTGTATTCCAAGCCTTAGCCTACATTTCAGCAGTGCCGTAATTGCGTCCTCTGATTGGAGCGGCGTATTTCAGTGCTCCGTGGCAGGTGTACAAGCGGGCGGTTCTAGGGACCGCTCCCAAATTCTCATTCCGACACTTTGCTAATTAACGACCCCAAAGCGATTCCGAAGGCCAACTGCCCTCGACTGGACTGCAATTTCGGTAATCGGCATTCTCTCGCGGGTGTCCTCCCTTCGAATCTCCACTCCCAACACGCCGACGGAGACCAATTCTCGCTCCGACGGTTCCGCTAAATCAGCTTATTACTCCAAATCAGACACGGTTGAAATGTTCCGGGGGACAGAATGGGACTTGAAAAAGTCTCTAAGGAATACTGTTTTCGGTGGATTACGAAGACAGAGGCAAGGAACAGAGAAAATGATAAATCTTATCCACTTATATCATGCTGTTTCACGTATACAAGTGGAATCTGTTTCGTATACGTATCAATAGAAAGCCGTTATTGACTGCGTTATTTACTGGAAGCATGCCGCTCGATATTGTATATAACGAATTAAATAGAAATTACGAATGAAATATTAAAACGAATCAAAACGATATTAAAGTGAACACACGGTCCACCAAATCATTTTACGAAATACCTCAGAAAAGTAGTGATCTTTTGCTCATTTTAAAATGGGGTGTATTTTAACACACTGATACATTGGAAAATCGCTATATAAATTGGCTAAATCTACATGAAATGTTCGAGGATATGCTCTGAATAAATATATAAATAAAAAGACGTTATTGTAGAGAAGTCTTTGAAAAACAGTGACAAACTTCCGTCTTTCCCGTAATATATTTTTGAATTTGAGAATTTTGATTATGTATATGACCTCTGAGAAGTTTTATACTGGTTACTCTACACAAAACGTTTAAGTAAAACTCATCCGTTACATAAAAACCAACATCGAATAGTATCCTTATTATTAATTCGTAAATAGATTCGCATCCAATGAGACAATTATATAGATTATTTACAAAAAAGCCCCGAAAAATAATAGAAAAAACCCTTATTTCGCTAAAGGAAAGACGAGTGGAAATCTCTAGGGATGTGGCTTATTATAAACCATGAATCGACCATAGAATCGTGCTGCACCAGCCGTGTACATTCTCTTTCACGTGCCGCCAGCATTCAGAAGCCGTCATATTTTCCCAGGAAAGCAAACGTCGCCACCTGATTCACTCTTTTTGGAAATATGCCGACATGCACCGTATGAATAAGGCAATTCGTAGCCACAAAAATGCATTATTTCGCCGGCTCCCTCGCCATCTACTGGCTCGGAACTGCTGCATTTTGAGAGTGCGTTTAAAAGCGATCAACATTGCGTATGTAGCGGCCATAGAAATGGTGGAAAATCAGCAGAGTGGACAAAAACAAAACCGCAGTGAGTGCTTCCGGGAGCGGATGGGTGGGGACGCCACCTGTTCGCGGGGACAACCGGGAATCGCTCGAGTTACACGATAACGCACTCGGCGCTTCGGTATGACGCACTGGGGACCATTCCAAAGAGGGGGTGTCCGTCATTCATCCTCCGCCACTTCCCTTTCGTGTTACACGAAGAGCATACGCAGCCTCAGATGTACAAATCTGGAATTATCGGCCGAACGAGAGAGTACTCATTGAATTAACCGTGTTGGCAAATGAGCGCTACAATTTCACTCTTAGTACGTGACGCTGTCCGCAACCGTAATGGAGAGAAAGCAGTTATGACCCTCATCAAAAGGGGGGGAGGTGATTTTATCCATGACTTTGGAGATTATTAATTTTACAATCGTTATGATGGGGATAGCGAAATTCATGCTTGTATTAAATCGCTGCTACGGATATTAGTTTCGACTGTGAGATATCTAGTAATTTATAATTAACTTCTACAATTGAATGAATTAATTAAAACTGTATATAATACCTCTCACGATAACCTATTCATTGTACACAATATAGTACTCTATCTCTCTCTTTCTTGCACACTTTCCTATAACTTCACTCATATGAAATGATTTTTCACTCCTCCTTTATCTTCGTGGGTGTTTTCCCGAAGTGATTGAAACCATTCTTTCTTTCATTATTTCCGTCAAGTTGTCATGTGTAAAAATTCTGTTCATATTACAGATTATATTCTTGTTTTACATCTGAATTCTTTTTATGTGTATTAAATTTTATTCTGACAAGAGTTAAATGGAAGGTGAACTTTCTATCCCCGATTTCACTCAATGAAGACGTTTGCACTGTATTTTATAACCGCTCTAATATCAACGATGAAGTGCGAATACATAGCAATAATAAAATTATTAATCTTTTTTATTTTGGCAAGAGAAACTAAAAAGGTCTCTTTTCCGTCCAGTCTATCTTCATATTTTACACAGATAACTTAAAAGAGATAGAGAATAGTGGGAAGAAGTGTGAACGTATGAGACCTAAGATATTCTTAGGAAAATATTATCCATTGCAGGAGGACACCGACTGAAAGGGGAATGTGAAAACCCTGTGCAAAACTAACGAGTGTAACAGCTAAATAATTTGAAAAAAAAACAACATAATATAAATATATACTACTATGCAGTATATAATTAAATATAGTCAATTAATTGTCAACAATTATGTTCAATCACTTGAAAAATATATTTTGTATTAAATGGATTTTAAAAAATCAATTTAATACACGTTTATACCAAATATAAAGTCTCAAAAACTAATAAATATACATACAAAATAGTAGACAATATTCATGACTATAAAAATTCATTGTATCTTTACTTATGCATTCTTATATGATAATATCGTCGTGTATATATTTATTCATCCGATGTCAGTAACTCCCGTAAGAAGTTCATGGGAGAAATACTTGAACATAAATTTCACGCGCATCCCGACGAGATAGAAATATGAAATAGAAAGATTCATTAAAGGATTAAGGAACTATCACATAAAGTAACATATCAATACTTTTGTACCGATACTAGTATCCTTGGTTCGGCTCTGTACGACTTGAAAATGCTCCCATAAGAAATGCACGTTAAGTTCATTTTGATCGATTGCAGACATTTTTTCTTTTGCAGAATTAAATTATAAGTTCTCCTCCTAAGAAATCGAGATACATACTAAAAGAAAGAATATTGTATAAAAATTCTTATTTTAGTCGTGAATTATTGCTTTGGATTTGATATTGCGAGAATTTTGATAAAATAAACGAACATTCTGTGAGATTTTGCGAATGAACATCCCCTTGACGACCAGATGATCAATGCGATTGCTGAATCTGAGCTAATGCATTTTTAGTATACTAACACAGGAAAATCCGTGTTACATAGGCCGAAATGATATAGTGAGCAAAGGGGAATAAATGCTAAAGACAGTTGGTTCTAGCATTAATTTTTTAAAGACTATTAATGGAATTGATTGCGCGCACCTCCTGCTATACTCCCGGTTACGTATGTAGATACATGAATAATTAAATATAATAAAAGAACATCATTAATTCATTACATAAGTAAGGGATTGGGGATTGCTTTGTTGAAATAAAACGTGAAATGCGTGATTTATGAAAAAATGAGACGAATGAGAACTAAAGTAACCTTTATATGTATTTAAGGGTACATAATCTACGATAATTATAATTTTTTTATGAATACCTATATACTCGTACGTATATCTATATAATTGTGCGAAATTAAAAAAAGACTTGCGTGACCAATTAAAAAAAAGCTTTATTAAAACAAGCAAGTTATGGAAACTTCTTAGCTTCTTCTTATGAAGATTCTTAGCAAACCTGAAACTTAATTTTCCGGAAAAAAATTTTTCCTAAACAGGATTCGAACCACAGAGGATAAACTTTTGGATGGATCTTTGGAACATTTGGATGAACAATTGGAAACTTGACACTCTAACCACTCGGCCATTTAGAGACGTTTTGAGTCAAGAAAAACGGTTGTTAAATAGACGTCTGTATGCCAGATAATGAGAAAATATGATAGATACATTTAAATTAATCCTTGAAATTTTCGTCGAGGTACTTGGACATACCTCAAATTTATGCGATAATAGTAGTATATTTTTATATAAATTAAATATATTACCGTCATTTTTGACGGGGGAATTCGCTAGTATCTGTTAATATCTAATAATTGATGTAAATACGCAACGTCACTGATATTCGTTAGAATCAATAAATGAATTGCAATTAAATTAAATGTTATTGTATCGTGATTACACCTCACCGATTACTTATTGAGCAATTATCTAAAATTTTACACCTGAGTAGTGTTAACATTTTTTAAATACCTAAGTTCTACTCTAATTATTTAAATACGGAGTTGAGGATTCTAGATCTTTCATAAACAAGTTTCCCCATATATGACAAGAAATGGATTTATAGTGCAATTTGAAAATGGCATGTTTTCAACTAACAGGATTGCTTGCTAAGAAAGGTATAGCGCTGTAGCTAAAGCATTAGCTCTTCTGTTCGATGAGAGAACTCAATTGCATTTTTCCAGATGACAATTATTAAAAATATCATATTTTAAATAAAAATGACGCCATGAAGGATTGCGTGAATATGAAAACTTATCCTCCACTATACATCCCTTAACTCACCATTGTTTTGCTTCAATTAGGTATTTTAAAATGAAAAGTGAAATTACGATTAGATTCATTTCTTGAAAATTATGTATATACGCTTTTTATATTTACTTACCTTTATTTTTCAAACAATTATGAAATGCTAATAGCGTATTTATAGTCGCTCTTTTAAAGTAAATTTTCATACAGCCAACTTTTGTCATTTCTTAGAGGGTTAAAACACTATTAGTTGTTTGTCGTGTCAGCGTCTTATACATTTCCAAAGAATCTGGTAAGGTTGTAATTACAGAATTGTACATTAAGTTAGTGAAAGTAAAAAAAAACTATATTCTTTGCTTTATAAATATTTAAAATCGTAATTAGAAGTTTTCATTCCTCACAAAGTATCTTTTGAACGCATTGAATATAGTTTCACTCCGCTGAAGAATACGACAGAGCGAGGAATCATTGTTCATAAACTACAGCCGATTAATACAAAGTTTCAAAAGCTATCGATCAATATTATTTCAAATGGCCTCGGAACCCATAAATTTTCCTTTCTCAGAATCAAGTAATCATGTGATTTGACGAATGAACCAATTAGCTGTTGCACGTCGGCTATCGTCAAAATGACGCCAGATAAAGAGAGCTCCATGATTTCTGGGAACTAAATATCGAAGTAGCACTCAAACCAGATTACTGAGCTAATAATTACTTGTCTTTTCTATGGGGAATTGATATCGGTGGTCTGAACTCGTGAACTCGTAAAATCCTCCACAAAAAGTAGATTCTCGAAGAAAAAGAAACCTTAAATAAATCAGTCTATATGAATGGTACGGGGGAGAGGGAGAAGACGGGGAGAAAAATACATGCATGCACTAATAAACATGCCAAATTGTCTGACGTCCATGGTGTGATAGCGATTTTAATTTATGACGGAAAGTGACTGAATACTTTTCTCTCTCTCTCTCTCTTTTCCTTGGACGACAAGAGAGGGAGAAAGATAGTGACCAGACTCCGAAGTCGTTTCCGCTCTCGCAGCTGCCCAGTCTGGGTCAATCGCTGACACTGTCCATTCGTCGCACTGCTGTTGGGAAGTCTAGTTACGAATTCTTTGCATTTGTATTGGAAAATCAAAATTTTTATTCGGAAAATATAAATTCGTATCACGGTGAGTGTCTTACGTGAATTATATTGGTCCTCCTGCCACACCCTGAAAGGCAGTTTGCGGGTATTTATGTAGATGTAACAGAATTTAACAAGGACTGAATTTTCTCTATTACGAATAATCCTTGCGGTCTGTAAAGAGGAATTGAAATAATAATAACTTTATTATTCCAAAGACAAAAAATTTGTATAACAGATCAAAGTTCACAGTAAAATATGAAATATGAATTTGATTCTTATGTTATAATAACATTAGGAAATTTGATATATTGTTTATAAAATTTGTTAAACTAATGAGATTTAATTGTAAGGTTTTCATTAAGGAATTCCCCTTCATATTATAATGTTTCATATATCTACTTCCAATTTTTACTAAACTACATAAATATTGCTCTGCATATATCCGGCATTTATTGTATATCATTATGGAAAACGAATGTAATGATGAAAGTCTTACGCTAAACAATCTCATTTTGAAATTTCTCGGCGATGATGAGTGTATCCGCATTCTCCAACTGAGCTCGCTAATTCTTGTTTCTTCAGGGCCATAGATACTTCACAACTTTTCCGCTACATTAATGAATGCGGTTAAACGCTGTCTGAATGGTATCCGGAGGCAAAAATCAGATAGCTTCCACCTATCTCTCGATCCAGTCGAATAAATTGCTAGTGAGAACATAAGGATAACATTCTCATTACAAATAATCAACGAGGGCAAAAAAAAGGAGAGAGAGAGAGAGAGTTTTAATTCCAATTCTTCGATAGCTTAGCTCGTAAATCCGTCAACGCTTCTCTTAGAGGTCAACGATAAAAAGATTGTGGGTGGGCAATGAGAGTCGACTGATATGGCGTTGAGGGAGGGGAGGCCTCTTACTCTCTCGGGAAGCGGAATGTGATGACGCCGTATGGGATGCACAGGGGTCAAAACAGAGACGATTAAACCACGTTAACAGTGAATCAGCGAGGGTGGTCGGATAATAGAGATAGCAAGGATACAGAGCTGCTTGTATAGATCGAAATGCTCAATGGATTTCCTTTGTCTAAAAACATCTGCGAATCAAAAGCGCTTATAATTATTTCTTTCACGAGACTGCAATCAGTTTGGAGATTTCCGAGGAAAGAAATGGCGACTTCCTAATAATTGACGCGAAGATAAGCCCAGCGATTACTGTTTTCTTCTCGGAAACGATTTGCTGAGTTCTAGTAGATTATTTCTATTTACTTAACTGTCCACTTGAGTTACGCGCGCTATTTTCTTCCTCATTATCGGTCATGCGTGTCACGACACGTTTAAACACGCTCAAGGCTGGATGAGCCATATAAATTATTAAAAAGGATGAGAGGCGAAATAATTTCCGAACAGACTGTAAAGTAATTGCTTTAATTATTTATAAGCTCCTATCCAAGTCGTAAATTCTTTCATCGCAGCTAATTAACTCGGACTTGATACGCGCCAATTAGATGGAATTAATACGAAAATTTCTTTCGAGTATCTGAGAGTAAATCTAAGTCGTAAAAATTAAAAACCGTGTTCGTAAACCAAAGAGATGAATTCGCGAATTAGATATATTGTGAAAATGGGTTCTCGGGAGCACCATCTGAAGCGTGGCCAAAACGCTCCATCGGTAAGAGTCATTATTGCAAGTATATGAGGAACGAGATAAAATCTAATCCCTCATCGCGATAAAGAAGCTCTTGAATTAATGGAATCTGCACAGTATACCAGAGAAATCATGCTGAGACAGTATGTATGCTAACGGAAAGATAACATTCTCGGAGGGAATAGTGTGGGTGAGAAGGGGTAGATGTGAAGAGGAATTCCTCCAAGGCACGTATGGAAACAGTAGGAAGTCGCTTCTTTCGGTCCGGAGATGAGTGGGACAATGGCAGACACCCACTGCGACACAGCAAGGGTCAGACGACAGGTAGCTGAGGTATTGTCGGAGAGGGCTGTATAGGATGCTGGGAAGAAGTCGCGGATGGTGTGTGGGAGGGTTGGTAAGGAAGTCAGGAAGAGAGGTATTCCATGCAGTGTTTGCGTGTGTGCCCTTGTGTGTTTTTGTAGCACTGATAATGATCGCTCAGAGAGCATTTTATCAGCGCTGTTAAAGGGAAGCATAATGCCGTTGTTCCCGGCTAGTGATGGAGGATAATATAGTGCGATGGGGAAGACGAGCTTTATGCTGCACGAGGGTGCGGTCTACACGTACATGAAATGCGATTACGAGCACAGCGACATAACGACGTCGCGAGGGTATGTGCACGAGAGGTATAAGGGAACGGTGGTCACTTCTAGGAACATAGGGGGTACATTTTCGCCGCTGTAACCGCCTTCAAATGGCAGACTAGACAAATATCGCGGGCTCGGATATTCTGAATAATCTCCATCTCCGATTAATGACCGTACAAGAAGTTTAGAACGACACTTCACTAAGGGAATTCAATGGAATTAAATTCAAGTTTTATGGTTGTAAAAACTTCAGTCGTTTAAGGTTTCCCTGCAGAGAAAGATATTCAAGATAGAGCAAATGGAGCTAGAGGTGAGAGCTAGAAATAAAAAAGGGGGCTTACTAGAATCAAATCACTAAGCACTTCTAATATTCACAAGACACTACAATATTATGTTCTTTCTTATAATGACCTTTACGGTAAAATAAAATTCAATGGAGGGTATCACCCGTTTTTTAAACCTTTTTTTACCTGATTAAATTAATACGAAATGGAAGATAACAAACCGGTGGTCTGAAGAAGTGAAGGTGAACGTAAAACAGGAATAAGATGTTAGGAGGCAGTATTAGAGAACGTAATCAGAAGAAAATAGAGGAGATTATATGCAATAGAAGAATGACTGTAAGAAGGCTATTAAACGACCACAATTTACTTCGTAGAAAATATTCGGAAGTGAAATAGAGCACAATTTCATAGAACAGAGGAGACAGGTTTGGAACATCGTTAAAATGTTGAAAGAAAATAATAGGAAGCCAGTTAGATGCATAAATAATGTAGAGAATATAAAAATTATTGACAGAAACGGTACCCAAGAGAAATGGAGAAAATACTATAAGATAAGGAAGAAGTCAAGATGAGAAAATATGGAAATTCATTCATGTAAAGCCCTACAGGTACTTAAAATATTTACATTATATAACGATTTTCTTGCCTTCAAGAAATTATTTGCACTCACTAGAATTACAATTCATAACATACATTAAGGTTTTTATCAAAATTTTCGAACAAATTTTTGACAATACAATATAGAAATTTAAGAAGATCGATTGCTTTAAGAAAGGGGATGAGCCGTAACAATTTAACCAGGAAAATTCATACCATGCATCGTTTTTGTGATTTCTTGGATACTACTATTAACCGTCTCATAAAAATTTTAAATAATTATCCTGTTATTGATAAATAGGTTTCTTGAGAAAATAATCTCCAAAAATTATTGACGGCGAAATATAAAAATTTTATGTAAGAAACGACCCTTTCTGGCAAACCAATTATGCACGAAGGTTTCCGCATCTCTATAAACATCTTACTAACGTCCAACGTCAATCGCCCTGCCCATACGATACACGGGCTGTCATATTCAATTTAATGAGTTGAAGACATAGAGGAGGAAACTAAGATTTCACTGTAACATAAGGTGCAGGAGGCGACAAAAGAGATTAGAATTTGTAGAGCAGCAAGTTTAATTGAAATAGCCTCAGAGTACGTAAAATTAGGAAGAAAGAACACCTCACTATCTATAAGTAAAATCTTTCAAAGAGGGAGTTTAATCCAATACTGTCTTAGAGGAATGGAAGGTTAATATAACAGTTCAATGCTTAAAAAAGGGATTGATTAGAAATGTAAAATACTACCAAAAGGAGAAATAGTTTTGCCTAAGATCTGAAAAACTACACGTCAAAACTTATTAGTCTACCATCATGCATCCGGTAGTCCTCGGGCCTTCCTACCACTTTTACTTCCAAAGAATCTCATCCGAAAAGTTTACTTCCAAGAAATCGGAAACCAATCATAAAAATTCATACTTCTCAGAGCGAAAATATCCTATTACCGCAAATCTCCCTCGCTCATGACATAAACTCCCTGCCGGAGAGGAGGAAAAATATCGTTAGGAACATAGTAGTTTCTACTTTCCTCCATAATGGCTCCCTCTTTCTCACATATCGCGGCGTGTTATCTCTCCGAAGAAACCCTTTGGTTACCACTAATTTCGAGCTTCTTTACCGCCTTCCCTTTTCTTCACCCGCCTCCGTCCTCTTCCGATTCATCAGGTTGACCACCGTCTTTGAATGGCAGCTCTTTTCCCATCCGTGGACCCGAATCTCTCTCCCATCTCCCGCTGACGCCGCAGGGGTGCCGTCTCCGCCGCATACCAGAGTTTTCGAATGGACAGCACGAGGATCGTGATAAGGAGACCTGACACAATACCATAATTATTTAACTTCGAATGGTCTCCGGGGAATAAGCGAGTTCCACGTTTCTCAGGGGAAGGAGACGGCTTACACGACATATATACAAATGTCTCCCTTATGGACTCCGTGTCCCTTTTTATTCACCCTCCACCCACTTCCAGAAAAAAATCGCTTCTTCCCTCAGGTGTGATCGTCACTGATATATTCAAAATCTCCCCTTTTCCCTCACCCCATTCTCGCTACCGCGCAGTCAATTTTTACACGCAGCCCAACATTCCCTTTGTGAAGAGTCACGATCGAGTTTACCACTACATTAAGATCTTATCAGTATTTTTTCTTGACGTTTTGTGTACTTTAACTATCGGTAGCGGTGCTCTTCGATGTCTGTATCCGTTCACGGTAAAGCTTTAATGAGATTCAGAGATATGAATTCATTTGCACGACGGAAACTGTAACGTTTTATTCGCCGATAAAATTTTCGATTCTTCAACTTATTTTTATGTTACTGCTGTTTTACGATGATTTTAGTGAGCGTTCAGCGTTGAGATGGACGCTCTCAAAACGGACAAGCTTAATCTCATAAGGATTGACCGCCGGAATTGCTAATTTCGAAGATCAGACTAGTATAGAAATATACGTTGCAGTTTCCAAGATTTAAGTTTCTTTGATCGTCATTTAAGTATCCAAGAAAATTAAAGGATATTATTTTGAATTAATTTTCTGGAATTTTATTCCCACTCAGGAGATAAAAGAATCTCAAGGGTAATGTGATTCCCAAAAGAGATAACGTCAGGATATTCCATAACTTTAGAATATAATTCATCTAACTCTCATTCTACTCACATAATAACCTTATGAAACATATTTTGGTCTATAGTGTATCTGGCAACAATTTGAGCTGCACATAATTGTTTATACCCTACCAATTTAATCACGATTAGGTTTGGGACAGGAAACTGTGACATTTTAAACATAACCGCATTATTGATTAAGCTGTGGATGGATATTTTTCTCTTATTGAAATTAACTCAAATAAAAATAATAATTGATCATAATAATTGATTATGCTATTATTAACGAAGTAAACAGTAAACTTTCGCTTATCACAGGATTTGTTATTGTACGACCATGATTTCGACTCATGGAGTTGTCTTCTGGGTCGAAACCTTGGTCATTTAATAATGAATCTTGTGGAAGGTTAAAGTTTGCTTTTTACTTTGTTCCTGATGCAACCTTACACGAGGTCACGGCCCAAGTAGTTTATTCTATGCTATTATCTGTTATTTATTTATTATTCATGGCCTATCTTTAAGTCGATATGTTTTGTAAACCACAAGTTCCTTAAAATGTCCCCATTCGCCGATTTCGAGGAAACATTCGAAAACAATTCTTTATTAAACTTTTAGGTAATATCAAGAAATTTTTGTACTCCGCCGCAAGTTCCAAATCTCGGCATTTCATCCTCCCTATGCTCCTTATCTCCTCCATCCTAAGAGAAGTGGGTTTGCTACCTTATCCGTCCCCCATACGTATGACAAAACTGTAAAAATCCTTAACGATTCAAGCTCGCCACGGTCCCAAAGAACATATGTAATCGTGGTTTTAAGACTACCACCTTAAAACTGATAAGGTTGCTCAGTTCATTGGAGACTTCCAAGATAGGGACGAAACGATCCTTCCTTTTATATATGCTCCTTCTCTCATATCAAGCTCTTCCGTGGTACTGTGTAAAACACGAAGAGGGCAGTGGAGGGAGTGGAATGGGATTTTAGGTTTAGCATCCCTTCGTCTGCCTTCATTGTTGTCATCGCGATGTTCTGCTGTCAGCACGGTGACATGTATACGGCGGCCACCCCACGCGATCAACTCACGTCAACCCCTGACCACATCCTTCTCTTGACCCCTCTCCACTTCCTAAATCTTTCCTCTTCTGCATCTTCCGTCTATGAAATTCTCCCCGGCGGATTTCCTCGGCCGTTCTCAAATTCCCTTACACTATCTATTCACTTCACGAAACAGATACAAACTTCTCTTTGCCATACATTTATGCATCCTGCTTCCTCTCCATTCCAAGGTGGCACGAAGAGGGCTGGTATACCTTGGAAGTATTATTGTTTCATTGACTTTAACGCCGTGGGATACGTAAGTAACGGGACTTAAATGAGCAAGAATATATTTACTTCTATGTTGATACTTAGGCTGCGCAATTCCTGCGCAATGGAGTCCATCGCCCGACTTTTAAGATGGAGATGAATCCATTTTTTCCGCAATACCGAAATTAAAAAAATTTCCAGCAAAAAAATAAATAAGTAAATTTCGGTATACTGCACTTAACTTACTTAAGTGCAGTTAACTCCTTAAGATTTTTAAACAGTAATGTAATTAAATGTCAATACGCTTCTTCTCCGTTAAAAAATTTTGGGTGAACTATTGATTTTACTCTGAATGGTGAAAAAAGTTGTTCGCTTTCGCATGATATTATTCCACCTATTAAAATGAGTATCGTTCGTTTCCCAAGTGTTCCATATTATTCAATAAGTACATGAATCCTATATGCCATCTAAATCTTTTGGAATGAGTCTTAGAATGCGCTAATATACTTGTTTTCTTATTAACATCATGAATTAATTAAAGAAATGTTATGAAAGTAATTTAAGACAGTTTTTAATTAAATGATATCGTAAAATTACAGTAAATTATATATTTTTCACTGTAAATAATGCATGTTCATAAGTTAGCGACTGAAGATTTAGTTTTCAGCAAATTCACTTGTGTATAAAATAATATACATAAAAATAACTTTTTTAGAATACAACTTCTTGTACTCTAAAAAAAGTTATCTTGATCTTATTCTGGCATGAATAACACAAAAATTAGCTTTAGAGTTAATACTATATGTGTGGATAAAACAGTAGTATAGATCACATCTACTGCCAAAGGAAGATATACTACGGAGAATCAAACTCTAAACAGGACGAAACCCGACTCGAAATAGGTTAAGGTTTTCTTCACCACGGGAAAGCAGAGAGAGGAAGATAAAGACATGGAAGAAACAGGAGACAGAGGAATAGTGGAAGCGAGAAGAAATAAAGGGAGCAGGAGAAATACGAGCTAAGGATAGGGGAAGCGGCCATATATCTCAGGAATAGGGGTTATCACTCTGTCTTGGCTCGGTAAATAATCGCTGATAAGGACAACTGATCGCAGGGAGAAGAAGACCCGTTAAAAAGTCTTTCTCCCTTAAATTCCTCTCTTTTTCTCTATCTACGGCCATTCCCACTTGACAGTCCTCTCACCTTACATCCATTTCATTTCCTCTTGATGCTTCTTAAAAAAAAGAAGCGTTCTCCAATCCCTTTACAGACTCCGGAACGGACCAACGACACCCAACCGGAAATAGGACGGTACTTCTCCATCACGTCTACCATCCCCTATTTTTCCACACCCCTCATTATCTCTTTAAACCATTCGAATCTCATCCGAAGCTCTTTTATCTTCTTCGCTGTAGAATATTCTTTATCCGGAGAGAGCTCGAATCGAGTGATCGCTCAAGAGGATGAGTTATGGATCTCTGCATCTCGTGTAAATATTTTCGACATTTTAATTTATCGTGATGAAAAGTAAATCAGTTGGGATGGAGATATAAATAACTGATCAGAGAATAAATTTGAGTCTTTTCGAAACTATATTAAATCAGTTTTCGTATCCCCGTACTTCCTCCCTAGATTTCTATTTATGTTGAAAATGTCATCGTCCTTACGTCCTTATATTTTTTATATTATTAACTTATATTCTGCATATAATCCAAGAAAACTCGTAATAAAACTCCATTATTCTTTGAATTCATACGATTTCGCTCCAATTACTCCACAAATAATGTTAATGAACCGATACAGAACGCATTTAAAATTAAAACTTTCATTATCATCAGAAAATCGTCATCATAATTCGGAAAAATAATAACTTAGACTAAGAAATTTACGATATAGCTTACAATTTGGAGAATAAAATTTTCATTTAATCTGGATCTAAAAGACCGTCTGCATTTAGATGTATAGCCTTGCGGAAGATGGATTTTCTTTCTCCGTCCTGCCAGGGGATGAAGTTAGATTTGCATATCTATCCAAATTGGCAAACTCATAAGAACCGCAATAAAAATCTAAATATTTTTTCTGAACTATCCTTTAGAAGAAGCGTGAATCGAGAAATCATGGTTATGCGGAATATTTTCTTCTAAATGCACCGAAAGCGATAATTGGAAACTCCTTTTCATGTTTCTGCATGACTATACAGAAGAAATAAAAGTGGTTCGGACATGAAAATCCGTTGATAATGTTTTTGCATATTATAATTAAGTAATAACATTTCTGAAGATTGTGGATGGCAATTTAATGTAATGAAGGGAATGATCTATTATTTTATCACGTTTAAAATAAAATTCCAATATTATCAAGCAAAGATTTATATTAAGACATATTAATTCCAACAAAATATAAATGGAGGCTGATGGGAAGAGTCTAGCGGAAAATATTTAGACGAATTTGTCTCCGAAGACAAAGGTAAATAAAAATTAAAAAAGAAATGGAGAACGTTTGAAAAGATATGTTGAAGAGATTTGTGCAAGAAGGGACAGATATACAAAAGGTAAGAAAATATGGTGGAGGGTTGTAAATAAACCAGGCGATTTCCGATTCCAATAGGAGGGAACGATTGATATCCATGTATGATTCCTAATACGAATGCTGTAAAAACATCACAGATTACGCCATATTTCTATATTGGTCGCAATATTACAATGTACACATTTTTGATATTTTCATAAGTATCATGACAAATCTGTATTACACAAATATAATCTCCCCGTATTTGAAATCATACCTTCCGTTTCTCTTAGCACGTTACTAAAGATTAACATCATCCCCCAAACCTTTGCTCAACTTGCCATCTGCTAGGGACACTTCTCTTTGGTCCTGCAAACCGACATCTGCCTCACAGCTCTTCTCTCACGCTATGCCAATCCATCCCACGCACACATACATATATACACGCACGCACAGCCAAGATCACACACCCAAGCACTGTTCCGCGGCTAGAATTTCTTCTCCACCCATCCTCTTTCGACTCCCGTGGCGCCTAAAGTATCCTGTTCTACTGACAGGGGTTTTACGCATACATAAAATTGTGACAAAGGTCCATGGCGTCTGTGGGAGTCGTCTGTTGCCTCAATTCGTCGCTCCACTCCATCATCCAAACGGTCGGATACGGAAGGAAATGTACGCGCGAGTCTTTCTTTATCTCGCCCTTACTTGCTTCCCGAAGTGAGCAGGTTTTATTCACGCGTTGAAATTCCTATCCAAGGGAGATCTGAGCGACGATTCAAGGAATTGAGATCGGATTGTATTATGGTCGGATACTTTTCATTAATGGAATTAGTATACCTCCTGTTCGACTGATCTATTATAACAATCAACAAAGATTGTAAAAATTTGGAAAAATCAAATATTTACCATAGTGCTTCTGTCTTAACATGCAACACATTCTTAAACTACAGGATGAAAAGGTTAACCCTTGTATTCATATATGCAAAAATATTATGAACCTAATCTTTGTTAAAATTGTAGCTAGTTAACTTGTGTTATCCAACGACAAAGATTTATCTAAACATGCATCAAACAATGGCTAAGGCTAAACCTTAGTTTATTTAGATCTTAAATGCCTAAGAGAGATTCTATATATGTTATGAACACTTTGTAGAATGTTACGTTTTAAATAGCACTTCATTTCAAATCAATAATCGTAAGCGTTAGAATTTGTAGAACATTATGGACGACTCTGAGTCAACGAGGATGAAATTAATCTGGTGACGCAATCCTATTTCATTTTTTTAATATACACCGGAAACTTAATATCCTATTTTGCATATTTATTATTTTTATTCTTTTTTTCTCGAAGATACATCAATAAACATCTTAAAGCGAATTGACACTGATACGGCGCCGCCCAATTTTCCTCCCTGCAGTTTTGTCGACGACAAGTGTACGAAAAATCTCCCGGGAAGAGATACTACAAGCATTCTGTGGAACTACGACAGGACGACATCTCACAAAAAAGCTTCCAAAAACATTAAAAGAAAGTGGTCAGAGACGACTTCGAGTCAGATAATCTATCGGACGAATGAGGTGGGTTTTCCAAGAGGAGTGAGGGTGGAGTGGAAATACGATAGAGCTCATAAAAAAGGCATGACGCCAAATAAAGAATATCTCGGTTGCAGTTAGTAATACACATCGAAATACATGGCCCGCGATACCCTATCAAAGAGAAATGGTGAATCAAATGGAACACTTTGGAATTTTCTCGATTGACAGAAAATCGCGTCTTTGTTAATAAGACCATCAAATATCTGGCATCATAGCAGCATTCTCTGATAGTTAATTTAGAAGTAGGTAAAACATGGATATTTAAATCGATTTTTCTCACTTCAAAGATTCTATTCAGAGTAGGTAAACTATCATCCACGTGCTATGCATTATCATTCAATACTCCTCACTATATCATTGAAATGGAGGACAATAATTACATCATTTAATTTCCAACGAAAGACAACTGAATATTAGAAGTGGCATTTTTAAAAGTGCTTTGACAGTTCATTTGGCGAATATAGGACCCCGCCAGGAATCGAACCGAGGACCATTTTCAAAGATGAAATTGCCTACTTGACTATACGGTAACCCGGAAAGTTGAATGATTTTCACTTAATGTAAATGTTACTTAAAATAGGTCTCAATCAGAATCCGCCTACCAATTAAATTAATTAATTAAATTAAGATCAAGATCACATTAATTCTCACGCAGATCACGTTTATCTTTAACTTATATATCTCGCTAAACGAAAGTATAGACACTCCTCTTCTCTAAGGAATGCAACACCCTTAAGATTAATCAGATATTTGAATAACGTCAGCAGCCTCTCCAAAAATTCAAGGCTAAATAAATCCCCGACGATTGTGATCAACAAGCAATTCCAAATCGAATATAAATTTCACGAAACGTCGGACCAGAAATCAATTATGTTAGCATACGTTTACCCGTATACATTCGAGAAGGAATATAACTCTTCGGGGAGATTATTAAATTCCTGTGGTCTTTTTTCGAAAAAGAGTATAGACACGCTCCTTTTCAGATCCCACGCAGAGGACGGAAGAGTAGTCAGACATAACGAAAGAAACAAAAAAAATATCGAAGAAATCCGAGAGGATACGCAAAGCCAAAACAGCAAGAGAAAAAGCGCTGGAAGTGTGGGAGGGAACGTAGCCGAAGCATGGAAGGAATGGAAAGAGAAAGATATTCCGTTTTTGAGCAAGAGGAAGAAGGAAAAGATTTGAATGGTGTGAGGGATTTTGGCCTGTGGCAGACGCGGTGGGCGTCGAGGGTCGCCAGACTGAGTTGACCCAAAGTGACCTCAGAGCCCTAGTTTATTTATTGTTCCGCCCAACCCTCATATCTACCCCTCCCCACCCGCAACACAGAGAGAGGAGGAGGCTGCGGAGACTTGTACGGAAACCCCGCTGTTCTTTCGTCTCCGTCTACATTTCCCTCCCTCCATTTATCATATCTTTCCCTCTCCACATCTTCCTCCTTACGGAATCGCTCTCACACTCAGCCGACATGCTGGAAAACTACAGTGGTCGCTATCGACAGGGAGACCTCTGGCGAAAAAGGGTGCTGAAAGCTCCGTGATGACGGTCGCAGCTAGCTGCGCGCTAAGCTAACACAGTTTAGTAGCGTGTCGCCATCTCGAGTGCCGGTGAATAGGCATACAAATTTCAACTACCGCTTTGATTCATCCGCTGCTCCATTGTGAGAATGCCTTCTGCTAAAGCGACCGTGAGGAGCAACGTTTAATGGAAATTAGCATGGAAACAAAAGCCAGACTGAGAGAGGAAATTAAAAAGGGGAATGAATGAGTCAAGAAAATGTGAGATTAAATTTTAGATAAATTTTTCTAAGAGTCTTGCTAATTAATTTTACATGTATCGTATTATTAAACTTGTTAAACACTGTGAGGCTTAACAAAAAATATGATTATATTTATGCGTAAAATTCGTTTAATCATCCTCAGAAAAATTCAATTTAAAAACGGCTAGGAGGTGAGATGTACTGATAGATTCAAATTTATCTAGAAAAAATCGCATTTTTTTCCTTGAATTGTCAACTTGTTAAATTATGCGCAGTATTGAATTCTTCATAAAAAGAGGAAAACAAAATGAATTTTTTTATAATAGATAAATAAGTAATTTAATATTATCATTTTTATGAATATTTGTTCCATAAAATGTCTATGAATGTAAAACTTAATCCCGAAGATAAGGAAGGAATGCGGTAGTATTTATAAAGTAGCCTCATTTGTGTACATTATTAAGAGTGTTTGCCTGATATTTGCAATGTCGCAAATATCGAGAAAAGTAGAAGAATTTTTAAGGGAGCATCAAAATAATTTTAAAATCGAAGCTTCCTAATAAGTTATGACGTTATTTAATTAATGGTTACAAAGATTTCCTCCTCATTGTTTACTGATCTAAAACTATTGCCATTCAAATGTCATTTATACGACTAATATAATTCTTAAAGCAATACCTGAAATTTATCAAAAAATCATTAGCAAAGATTTGAAACATTATGTTACTAAAATATTTTCCGGATATCCTGAAATGGAAAGTAATAATATTTCGCAATAACAACAATTTTTAATGATTATAATTTTAAGAAATTCCAATGGATGTTACATGAATACATTTATTGATGTAATACTGTAAACTTTTACTCTCCACCGAGAATTCAGGATCTCCGTTTCTCAAAAAGTAGATAAAATACCTAATTCCAGAAGTGTGGCATGATAAATTTATCCTCCCAATCATTTCAAATATCTACCAATTATTCGAGTAAATATCTCATTCTTCCCTTGCTCATAAAATATAAGACCACCTCGGGCGCTACAAAGCAAATTATATTTCAGCATATCAGAAAAGATGGGAATGCATGAAATTTAGGGAAAAAAGAAATCAAGGGAATGAAAGTTAGTGAGGGGAGAAACAGGCGACGTCTCTCAGGTGGAGAAGGGGGTTTTCCCGCGAGAATTCACTAAGAGCGAGGGAAAGGGAAGGAAATGGTCCCGAAAATTCGGGAGGAAAAACAGAAATGAGGAAGACTGAAAATGGAGAACGGAGAGGGAAAGCAAAAGGGAAACGATAAAAAACTATTCCAAATAAGGAGTTAGAAGCGGAGTGGGGTGAGAATGAAATGAAGCCCTCTCTCCTGCAAAATGTGTTCCAAGAGTTTATATCTCAAAACGTAACACGCATAGTCTGATTTAATCCCGGGGCAATAATTCAGCATTCACGAGCGGAATTTAATTACCACTGTTTCTCCTTACACCGCACCCACCCCCTTTTCCAAATCCCCCATCTTGTTTTTATTTTCCTCCAAGGTTAACCTTGTAAGTAGTCGAGTTCGCTGATATCTTACGGGGGTGAGGTGTGCGGGGGGTGCAATATTTTCTTAAGAAGGGATGGGGTGATTTTGTTTTATTCCGGAGAAAAGGGGGAGGGCTTGTTTATAAAGAAAAGATCCGGTAGAGAGCGCGGGTGCGACAGAGACCCTCACAGGGAGCGACTTCTTTGGTCGTCAGATCTTAGACTCATTAAAGAGAAGGTGGCAGAGAAGGGGAAGTAGAAATCGAATGGCGTGGGTGCGGTTGCTAAGCGAGTAAGACTGCATAATGAGAATTGAGAAGGAATAAGAAGCGAACGAGGAGAGGGAGGAGAGAAAAATCCGGGAAGGAGGACATTGTTTCCGAGTGTTTATGCCTTTCGGAAGGGTAGGAGTTTGCGAAAAGGTCGAAAGCAGAGGCGTTATTCAGTCGAGATGAGAGTTTTGGCGAATTGGAGGAGCGCAGGAAATGAGATAATGTTCGTTTGCTTGTGGACACAAGTAAAGGAGTCGCCTCACACATATCTCAATCCTCTCCATCTCTTTTCTCTCCAACACGACCACTTGCATCTCCAGCTCACGACCCGGATCTCGCTTGCGTTTGTAACTCGAAGCGTTTATCACCAAAGAACCTTTGTACGAAGAATTTGATAAAAATATTCCTTTCATGACTTGATATTAATGTTGAGATATGATTTACAAACTATGTAGGTTACGAAAAAATTGTATATTTTACTTTAAATCTCCTTTATTTACCTCAGTCACTTTGTAACAACTTTACAGTTTAGAATTAAGTATTAATATGAAACTATTATGTTGCACAGGTTTGACAAATTTTGTTGAATCTTTTGTTACTTTGTGAACTGAGGTAAGTAAAGATACCTGCATTCGATAATGCGTCCCCGATTCATAAATTACAACGAAAATTTAACCAGTTAACCGTTGCGCTACTGCTATTTCTTATAATTACAGTTAATTATTACTAATAATCATCTTCTATTAGTTCCAAGTATAATTCGTTATTTTTATAGCGATTATATAAACAAAAAGGAAGGTATAGCATTTCTTTCATGTTGTCTTTATTATTAATTTTCTCAATTATCTTTTGTTTCTATCGATCATGATTAGACAAGCTTTTATCTGCTAAAGGAAAATAAATACTAAGAAGACTAGTTATTGGCTAAATTATAATATTCACGCAAGTCATCCGAATATGAAACACGAAACAAATTTCCTAAGATGTTAACGCTGTAGTAAGACTATCATTATTTCGTATCTGGTAGCTATCGGAACATTCCTCCATCAATGTGGGTTGGAACCTTTCTACATTCAAACATACCAAAAATATTTTTGGAATACAATAGTGTTTTTTAAATATATCCTCATAACGGAAAGTCTCTAAAAATTCTAAAATAAGTTCCGAAAATATCTAAAAAAAATCCTATGATATCTAAAAATATAGTTCTAAAAACGATTTTATTTATTAAATAAGTGCTTCTGGAGATACTATTCCTGGAAACATCGATTCGAAAAAGAAAGATAAAAATAAAGATAGAAAAAGAGGCATTTGAGGGACATGCAATGGGGATGGAGTGGCCTCAAGGGGCAGACGGGCGAGGACAAGAGAAATACAAGGCATGTACCCTCATTTCTACGCCCATCGCCGCCAGCATCCTTTTACTCCTTACTCAGCCACCGCTGCAACCCGCTCTACATAAATCTGCTCCCAAATATATTGCCCTATTCATTAGCCAAGGCCCTCTGCAAGAGTCTCCGAGATAGCAAAAGCCTTAAGCAGGGTATTACAGTGCTCTCAGGGTTACAAATTATCCACTGACTCCCGGAAGGGGCGTGGTGGGAGGGAAGAAGGAGAGGGAGGAGAGATAAGGAAGGTTGAAAATGCATGGAGAAGGGGATGGAAAGCGGAGAGAGAGTAAGACCAGAGAGATGAGATGGAGTTAACAAAGGGATACACGGTGTGAGAGTACGGAGAGGGTAGTTTAACAAGGATGGGGGTCGGTTAACTTTTGACAAACGACCACGACAGCTAATGAAAACTCGTCGGCGTCAGGTAATTGTAAATGAATTACTCGGAATGGGTTGAAGTTAATTGGGCATTTTCTACGAGACGATTAAAGGGGAATGTTTGAGGAGGCGTTTATTACTATAGAAGGAAGTGAAACGTCAGCTTAAAAGGACTGTATATTTTTTGATGAAGACACTATCGTGCGAATACATCATGGTTCGAATCTTAATCGTTTTACTTACAACCAGCATTGTTTACTTCAGGGAGTACCTTTCATATCAAAAGAGACCTTTATTCAGTGAGTGAGATGGTAATATCTGCTGAAACATTTTATCTCCTTAAAATATCTGCGATCGCTTATTCAAAATCTGCCTAATTGCATTATTACTATTATTATTACGAATTCATATAGCTATTGTGTTGTTGAAATTTTTAAATTAAACAAGTAACCATCTTTTTCTATCACATGATTTCGTCAACTATTCGCTGTATGAGTTCCTTGCCCTCGTCACTAATCTGTAAATTCAAACTAAGGTAGTGGGTCACATAAAAATTTAAAAAATAAGATAATCAATGATAAAAATTCCACCAAAAATTGATAAAAAATATAAATTGATATAATATAATTGATAAAAATAAAACACCAAAAAATGATAAAAGTTCCACCAAGCCAAAATATATACTAGTAATTACTTTTTGCAATATTTCATGCTTTTTTAAGAAATTTTTAAAATAATTCGTAGTTAGAATTTCTTAACTAGAAGAATTACATAAAGTATAATTGTGTGGTCTTTCCTTCTCAAAAGTACATATCCAAACAAACTGTAGTGGATTATCGTAGACATTTTGATGATTAGATCATATGAAACCTATCGCTATTTAAGAAAACATCAAAAAGATTATAAAGCGTAAATTATGACTTTTTCCTGGCTTATATCTCAATATCACCTGGATGGATTGGATATAAAAATATACTGCTTCCAGAGACATTTGTTCATGAATCCCTTGACATCTCATCAGACTGTGTCATTAATTAAATTACAGAAGCGAAAATACATGGAAGTCCACTTACTAGGTTTCGGCCTCAAGAAGACCCAATGCAAAGGAAGCTTGGTAAGAAACTGTGTAGTAAAAGGGAGGAAAATGGATAACGGAAAAGATAAAATAAGTAGACCTCTACTTTAATTTACCATGTCTAATTTGAGAAATTTATTTTTTATTACATTTTTGGTAGAATGGTATTTTTAAAATTAACTGTTGCTATTGTAACTATTTTCGAAACAGCATAAAATTATAAATATTCGTAAACATAAAACATAAATAATAAACTTACATAAATTTACATATAATTTCGTATTCCTTATTTTAGCAATATTCTGAGTATTTGCGGTTATTACAAGTATTATGAATGGCACGTAAATAGAAAGCTACGGCAATCTATTACACGTTTATAAAATGAATGTAAAACAGAACCATGTCACATTTGTATTATTACTGACTAATGATGAGTGTATATTTAGAGTAGATAAGTTAGAAAATTATGTGATATTAGGCCTTCATCCTACTCTCCCTTGCAATGCTCTGGAGTATTTCGTTAATATTTTCACTAATCGCATAAGGATATATCCATGTTTGCTGTTCTATATCTATTGACCAATTATCGAAATAAAAGAAGTGAGGAGAGTTGTAAAAGTATGTTATGATTAGATCATCCGTTTTATCTCTCTCAACCAAAAGTAGTCTATATAAGGTGAATTATGGACTAAAGACAATGAAAAATAATATTGAATCCAGGCGATAAAATCATTGAGTATTTTTAGAGCAAAGACAATTAAAGAAGATACATGCGAGCATAAGAAAAAGAATATCAGAACATTTAATGACATTTTCAGCCCGATCTGAGAGCAATATAGGTAGCCGCCCAGGGCAGTGACACCATCCCAGGGGTGCAAATCAGACTACTTTATTGTGAATGATAATAATCTTCAATGAATTATCCAAAGAAAACTCAAAATCACAACAATTTTGGACAAGTAATTTAGATTATGGCGTTGTGTTTTTTGTTGCCAATACAAAGAGACATAACAGGTTGCAAAGTTGTAAAAAAATTCAGAATACTGCGGAAGTGACGTTGGTAAAATCAAATGTAATAAAATTTTAAAAATCATGGAAAATATCTCAAAAAGCTTTCACAAGTCACTTCTAGTGTCATGAATATGACTTTCATATCACGAGGTCGACACGGTAGGAAAGATTGTACATTTTCTGCTTTTATTCTACCGTTTTATTTGGCTTTTATAGTTACAATTTTACTGTTCATATAACTCTTTGCAAAATCCACTTGAACTGTCCATACATGTGCGAGAAAAGTTTCAAGCTCTAAGTAGTTAGATCGCGTGTACGCTTGGGGCAGTTTCTATCTCAGGAAATTTCATAATCATTAGCAACCTCCGATTATTCGTATCTATTGACTTTATTGTCAAGAATGTTTTATACTTACGTTTATACTAGAAAGGGATATGAAATGGCATGATGCAAGGATCTGGCATCTCTAGTGCCGAGATTAAATTTCAATGATCACATCATATTTCAAATTTACAACTTTATAGTAAATTCACAACACTGTATTAGAATTAAAAATCAATATTCTGTACTTTTTTATCGTATTGTCTAAATACAGATAATATAGAGCCTCCTGAATATATTTAATCCCTTAAAGAATTTTGGAGAAATTTACTTTGTACTGTACAGCCTTTCATGAAATTCACTATAAAATCTTCGTTCGCCCTTTTATTCCACCGATCAACCACAGAATTTTACGCCCAGGCCATACGAGTTAAGTCCAAGGGGTTTATTATTAATGGTTTAAATGGACTAGTATCTCATTCCCTGCAGATATTAGTGCTTTAAGAGGTTAGGTAGAGAGGAATTCAGTTGATAACGACGTGGAAAGGAGGCTACGACAGAGAGAGAGGAAAAGTGAATTGAGTGAGAAGAAATATATGGAGAAGGGGAGGGTAAGGGAGAGATGGGGAAAGTGATATGAGCTACGAGACAACTGAATTGGAGTCTCCAGAAGATTATACGACGACTCATCTCCAGCATCGCAAAAGGGTCCTTAATACAGGCATGTCCTTCCCCAGTTCCTTTGACTCTACATTGCATCCCATCCATCCAGCACGCGTTTTCTCGCGGATGGCTCCTATGCCGCCTTATTGCCAAAACGATGAGGGCTTAAGCGTCGTGTATATGAAAAAGATAGCAACTTCGCCCGCGCTCTATATTAGGAAAAAATAAGCAGCAGGAAGCACATTCTCACTTTCATTTCATGTCCTCCGACGGTTTCATTGCATACCTATGAAAAATGTCATCTGAACTGGAACAGAAAATGCTATACTCGTTTATGAGCTTGTGGATGAGAATTATAGGGGGTCAATGACAACATTTGGAGAGCTCTAAGGACAGTGATCGAAGGACTTCCTCTGGGAGCCGACTTGCTGATGAGCGATAAAAACAAATGTTCCTCTTTGTAGTCTACAAAATCAAAAGTGATAAGAACCACAAGCTCAAACTGAAGGCAAGATTGAGAGTGAACAGGGATGTTTCATAGTAGAACATAACTGGGTTTTATGCGATCATATGTCGTCAAATATGAGACTGTTGATGAGGCTTTGAGTAAAGGTCTTAAGGGTACATAAACGGATAACGAGAAAGACTTAGAGGTTCATTAACAGGAATTAATTTAATACTAGATCCAATTTCTAGTTTTTTCTTCATTCTTTCCTGCTGCCATATTTCAAATGATTCTCGTATAGTATTATCTTTTTGCAGTATTCCTTCTAAATACAAAAAAAATATATCCGTATACTCAAAGTTTCCATCTGAGCAACTACGAAATCTCTATCCGATTTATTATCAACTTCAGATAAAATTAAATTCGAGCCCCTGAAAATGATCTACATAAAGGATGCCAGCAAACATCATGGATTATTTTCGAATCTGCATCTCTCTTTCCTTAGCGGCAGCTCGAAATTACTCGTTGGCTGTCTTCCGAAATGAAGAAATACACGTATGCACATAAAATTATTTTACTCTTTCATTATTTTACTCAGTAACTTCTTCATAAAAGCTTGAAAGACACTATAATTCAACTCAAATATAAGTTTCACAGATGCCAGTACAACATATAAGACCAGGAATAAATATGCTTTTCTAGCAGGATTGGTAGTTTGGAAAACTACCTGAGGTTGTATGGAAAAATGTGCGTTGATATATTTCTCAATTCTATGATTTATGCCATTATTTCCACTGAAAAGAGGTACTTATCAATGCATAAATTATGAGATACCCTATACCTTAAATTGTTTTGATCTTGGGAGAGATGATTTTTGAATCAATTAATTAAAGAGTCTACGGATATCCAAGTAAGCAACAAGGTCTAATTTAATGAGAGCGGTCCCGGGTTCGATTCCCGATGGACATTACATATGCGACACGACTTGAACTTTGGCCTGCTCGAAGCAGTTTTATAATTACTATTACCACGGTGTCTTAAACTATACAGTTTCTTGAGAAGGTGATGAAACACGTTACCACAAATTGAAGTTTTCCTATCAGTAAATTTCCTATTTCAATAAATTTAAGTTTTATTCTGATAAATAAGTAATTAAAGATATGTAACCATATTAAAACTACACTTCTACTGTCTCATAATTTTCTCATTAAAATATCTATCACAAAGTCATAAAGATTTGTAGCCTCGTGTGCTCTTTATTTCTTTCCAAGATTGATACGCTTCTAAGTAAACCTTACTTATGAGTAAAGTAACTGAGTAATCAGTAAACTTAGTAACTAAGTAATGAGTAAACTTAAACTTGAACTAAATTTTGGAAAAAATCCTTGATTTTTACATCATATTAAAGAATATTTTGGAGAAAATTTCTGTTCTAGACGTTTTGCACCTTTATTTTTCATTACCCTATGAAATACATTTTCTATTCAATGAATCATTTTCATATCTCTAAATCATTTACTGTGATAAAAAATTTAATTTCTATAAAAGAAGTGTCTCTTACCGCAGTTTCTTTTTAGAGTAGTAGTTGCAAAATATGAAGTTATTGAGCTACACTTTTAAAATAACCATATTAATTTATCATGAGAATGTTTTTCTTATTAGTTTCGTAATTTATCTTATCTCAAAGTTTGTAATAATGACAGTAATGTAGTCTTCCAGAAAAGGATACGTTGATAGGCTGGCGCATTTGAGACGTGACAACACGGCCACGCTCGATTTATGACAGCAGCGGCCGCTGGGGAAAGTTGCTTAACGAACAGTGTCAATTAGAAGAGCATTCGGAAGACGAAGCTAGGAGCAGCTCAACCTTGACTCCTTCTGCCCATTAACTCATGAACTATCAGCTCCTCTTTTTCTACTCTTAGCTCATGGCACCCAAACTCAATTCTGTCATTTTTTGTCGAGTTCAAAGCCAAGCAGATGAGAAGGTAGTATAGAATCCCTGTTGAACCATGCATTCCAAATGTTCACCCGGTAATAAGACGGAAATATACACACCGAATTAGTAGTGCGATTGGCGAGAAGCCAGACCGCATTCATCTCTAGCTAATTACTAACGTTTCCTGAGGGATTTTGTTTCCTAGCTTCCGTTTGAAAATAATATGAGTACAGTTATGGTTACCAGACTTTTTTGATTTATTGCGCTAAGCTATCTTTAATGGTTGAAAACGGTAACATCTCTCCCTTAATCACGTGTGGGGAAATGTAGGTATAGTTGTTTAAGTCCATTTGGTGAGGAATATTTCATTTTTTTCGAAAGTGGCTGAATACGGAGCTTTCCTTACGAGGCGTACATTAGTATGACTTAAGCTTTCCGTACTGATTCTCAAGATATAAAATCGTATACTCCTCACAAATTGACAAAATAAAACATATCATTCAATATTAAGTTTGAATTGCATGATTCATATATTTTTGATATTAGACTGAAAAGTAATTTCTGAAAATTTCATGGTTCAAGGATAGATATTTTCATATTTGCATTGGAAATCAGACTCATTTCCAAACCAATTAAATTAAGAAGATGCTCATGTCGTATGATGTAAACCGATTTCCAAACCAATAAAATTAATAAGATGCTCATGTCGTATGATGTAAACCGAAGTCAAATTTTAAGGCGGACGTTCATTGAAACTTAAAATGCAGATTCTTTTTGAAAACGCTCCATAAACCATCTTTCATAGAAAGGAGATCTACGTTCATTGGAAGTGTTAACAAACCAATCGATCACAGAACAGTTGAAAAAATGTTCTGAGCAGAAGCAGGAAGCCAAAACTCATGTTTTTTTCTATTCCCTTTCCCCTTGTTTTGCCTACCAACTGTTCAGCCTCTTGCCCTCCGGACCGACTTAATGACTGAGAGGGCGCCTAAGCGGCAAAGCGGAGCCCAATGTAATGGTCGTCTGAATATGACAAATATTTCGGAAGGAATTTCTGGTCTCTGGTTGACGCACTCAAATTAATTTTGAAGCAAGGGTGGGAAAAACTGAGAAATGAATGATGGTTCGAAGGGAAGATGTAGTACTTGTTTACAGCGAGTTGTCGGTTACGACAATGCATCTGGTTGTCCATGCCGGTGTGAAATACTTTGTTTACTAGGAAAAATCCTGTTTCCATTAAATATGAAATACATGCCGAAGACCGTGATGAAATTCCAATCACAAGAACTTATTGCTTTATTCCTAAATCTAATAGTGATACGTTGTCAGTGGTGGAAACAAAAATTGTAGAAAATCTTCAAAGAGATTTCAATTCATTCAATTTCATTTCCAATGAAAACTTTGAATCATGAGAGTCTTAATGTAATGATAACCTATAACAATGAAGAAAGAAAGCGGACAATTATTCTTTACAGTACTGCAACACTTTCATTTTCTGTGGTATAAAGTATAAATAAATCTGTATGCTCCTATACCACTGAAAACATTTTAAACTAGACTATAACGAAGTTGCATTATTAATCACACGATATGCTCTAAGAAAAGTAAATTATTTCATTCAATGCCTTAATATATACACTGTAAATATCACTCGAATTTAATGAATTTCCGTAATCTAAATTTTTTCCTACATCTAGTTGGTTAGAATTCTAAACCAGTCTTTGTAACCCCTTATCGTTATTCTCCTTCAAATTACAAATCCATTAATTTCACCCTTGACCCTGAAGTTCTGCGTTCTAAGCGATTTCTCAGTTGGATCATTCTCATTCGCTGAGGAATTCGTGAAACAATTGGGGTACAACCAAACCTGCGTAGATTACTGACGCATTACTCCTCTATACAGTTTCTTGCTTGGTCCTAATACAGTCCAAATAATCTACGATATATTTCAGCACAAATGAACCATATTCACCAAATACTCATATGTATCTAATATTGTGTATGTGAATGTGGTCATTTCTCTAGTTTCCTGTTCTTAACATGTTACTATTACGTTGACAATATTATGATATTGATTTTACATTGCAATTTTCTATTGAAACTTTTGAAATATTTCAATACGGTACTTGAAAACACCTGATTTTCTATTCAATCCCAACATACTAATGTATTCATCTTTATCACAACTACATTACGAAAATCTAAATACAAGCCACAATCTCTATACTAATGATTATCGCTTCAATTTTAGAATAAATTATGATAAATCACATTCTATTTCAAATTAGAATTAATTTATATATTCCCTATTTTACTTGGTTTACTTGCCTGATGCTGAACTAACTCTGTTCTTAACCGGTCGTATTAATAAATGTATTCCCCTGGAATTTTACTTAGTGAATTCCATTTTCGCTAGAATTAACTAAACAAGAATTCCTCGTAGTTAAATTATTTATCGTTAGATATGCAAATTACAAGTCACAGCTCCACATTTACATCATCGACATGTTAGAAATTTGTTTGCTAGAACTTTAATCGAAGAAAAATAAAAATTTGAAATGTGTAAGAAAAACCATGAATTTCATTACTTACTACAGTATAGAGTTTTAAGAAACAGGATTACCTCTCTCAAAACCAGAAGCAAGTATGACAAAATCATTAGAACTCGAAAAATAATATAAGACTCAGCAGCACAAATACTACCCGAAGATCAATGAATACACCTGATGAAGAGAATTTTTAACCGGAAAGTTACTTCGGAAAACTTGTTCCCATCATGAATTTAAAATTAGTAATTTATTCTCCTATTTACGTAATTGTCTTTAAACGACTGAAATGTCTCTATTTCTACTCACCCATTATACTCAAGCCTAGTGATAAGAAACGCAGCTATCGCTTTGCTCGTTTCTATGATGCAACAAATCGCCATAGCGTAAGTAAACTCAATGGAAGCAAATGGCGCGGACGGATCATCATTAACCGGGTAACCGAGGCCACACTTTCAAGGAAGAGTTTGCGGGAGAAAGCGTAGTACCGACATAGAACCGGTCCTTATATCTAGCGCTTCTAAGTCATTCTTGCACGAAATTGCGCCTGCTCTTTAAAGAAACACATGCGGTTCGGCTATTATGTTTTTCATCATTGCTCAGAGATTATCAAGAATGCGAACTCTTTATCCCTTCATTGCCTATTGGTGTCGCTATTTTTATTTTGTTTAAGATTGACAATCACTATCTTTTGCGTTGCTTGTCAAGTCAAGTTACAAATTTGCAACGGAGAGGAAGAGGATTTATTAACTAAGATTATGCTCATTTTATATGGTGGTGGCACTCTACTGTTGTCATGTAATCGAACAAAATTAAATCGTAATTGTAAGGCCAGTTACGGAAAACAGAAGTAAACTATGAAGTTAAAGTTCGTCTACATTTTAGATTATATGAAATTAAATAGGAATAAATTGTAAGTCATGAAATACCGAGTGATGAATTCAATAAAGGCAAAAATATGAATTAGAGGAAATTTCAAAAGCTATAAGAAAGAATCTCATATTAATAAGATATTATCCTATGTTCTTGCATAAAATTTTATATTTTATATTTACATATAGACCCTGCAAGACGCCAAAGGTGTGTGGCAGAGGGTTCAAAAACACCGATATCCCTATATACCTATATTTGCTATTATATTCTCTAATGCTCCGCCCGAAAATCGACCAGAAGTACCTATCTGTTCTCGCTATTATTTTCTGGTTACACTTAACTAACTATTAACTATCTTTTTAACGATATCTGTACCGATACATTTTTCAAATAACCTCTGCCAGTCTTGTGTACTTCAGCACATCCCGGGTGACACTATCATAGTCGAAACATCGACTCTAAAAGCTCCTTAATCAAACAATCTCTTACTAGTTGCTTTACGTTGAACCATCTCCAGATTAGATCCCAAAACGCGCAACAATATTAAGAGAGTCGAAGAGAGGTCGAATTAGAGATATTAGTCTCGTAAATTATAATATTACTAATAAGCCAAGATACCTTCCGCAATTACATTTAATCATACTATTACATTTAATAAGACGGTTTTTCTAAATCGGTTTTAATAGCTGAACAATTATTGTAATTTTTTAGTTTGAGGAATGAAGATATGTGATATAGAAAATCATTGAAAATTGTCTTGGATTAATGTTCATATTTATCTCGATTGGTAACCAGTAACGCGACTAGGAAAAGAGAAATTAATATTGTAAATAAATAAATCATTATTTCTTTACGGCATTCATTGGCGGTGAGAAGCTATGAAAATTTACCCTGACTAAAATCTGAGGTTTTATTATCATTTTTTAAATTATAACATGAAATAGCTTTAGTATCAATGTTTGGCAAATATTTTTGCTTCTTTCAGATTCTCCAGCTCGTATTTACAAATAAAGAAAAATGTTAATTAAATTAAATTCGTAATCTTATTCAAAAGTAAAGCTGGTGGATAAATTAGTAGTATTTTTGAGATTATCAATCTGAAAGATTCATAATTCTTCCAAATTATTCCATCAATTTTCATACTATCCAAGTAGGTATATTTTGAAAGTTTATTACAGATTTCACAAGCTTTCTTTAATTTGATGAGAAATTTGTTTTTAGTGTTATTTTCAATAATCAGTGGTAGAAGTTTAGGCAATCGTATTAAAGTAAATAAGTTAACATAGAATATGAACAACCAACTTGCTGCCTTTCGAGAGAAATGTTAAATTTTATCGAGTAGAGTAATACCATCAACTTAAATTCTACTTTATCGAAGGGCACTATTGATAACCTAATTTCCCCACACCATAATGCCATATTGGATTATTTTAAATGCTTAAATGTATGTTTTTAATCTAATACGCAGACAGCGATTTATAAAACAAAAGAGCTTTCGCTCGCAATTCCTTTCGATAAACTATGATCACTTATGAGGCTACGTCCTTAAATGCAATAGCTAATGTTCATATTTACTTTTCAGTGGTTCATTGTGGTAATTAGCATAGGAATTGGCTCTCTGATATACGAAACCCAATGAAACGAAAATGAACCGGTTATCAGCATTCAGTTTATGCTCAGCTGGCAAATTCAACACGGGGATAGCAACGAGCAACCAGTCCTATTCCGCAAAATCTTGGCAAATCTGTCATCTTGTGTACACATCAAAAACCAACCGCACAATCTAGATACGAGGTGGAGACAAAACGAAAAATTCGATAAATGCACTTTTGAATGACAGGGCCATTTTCAAAGAAAAACCCTTTTCCTCCGTAAGTGAAGTCAACATAACGTTAGATATCGGATCAAAAGCATAGCACCGAACCGTTGGAGAGGAAAAAAGAGAGGACATTTAAGGTTATTACGGAGAGACATTATGTAAACGAGTGGATATCGAGAGAGAATAGGAGAGTGGGTAAATGAGGAGGTGCGCCTTTGTCCTTACAGTCGTCTGACCGACCAACCGGAGGAGATCTTCTCTCTCCACCAAGTCGCTCTTCTTAGACTCCGTTGGAGGGCAGCACCATCCAAGCAGTTCACTCAAGTTCTTTTGGGTTTGTATTTTTTCGTTTGCTTATTTTTTGCGTTTCGTCTTTCCTCGGATTCTTCTGACCTTCGTGGGCACTCAGATTTTGCGTACAATAAGGAGCTTTTTTCGACTTACTTCCGACGACTCTCTCGTTCACGCTGCTCTCGTGCTTTCGTATCTCCTCTTCCTGCACGGTGACATAGACGAGCGGAGATCACTCTGACGCAATAAATCATATACTAACGTTATTCTTACTTTCTGAACAGTTCTTCCAGAAATGAACGACATCTTAGAATGTGAAAATAATCTATTCTTACAGGGAATTCCTTTCAGGAATACTAAGGCTTTACAATCTTAAATATTCAGTATATATACCCTCCTCAACTATTCGTCGCGACGAAATGGATATGAATCTCATCATAACTATCTGTTTTAAATACTGAACTTCAACTATATTTAACACCGATTCTGTCCAAATAGAGAATCTTACAAAGACTTAATCAGCCCGCGAAACTTTGTTTCACTCGCTAACTAAACTACATGCTTATATGTTTGCGTCTAAGATATTGTTATATAGATTTCTTATACGTGCTTGTCGGTGAAAACAATTTATTCGAGCATTGAGGTATACATTGCGCTATTTCGATATTTTCAATAATATGAAGTGAAATTGATAATCAAAAGGATAATATTCAGACACTATATTTCTCCTTGCATCAGACCAGAACTGAATTTGAAGTTTTAATCCTTTGACGAAAAGTTATGAATGTCCTACTTCGGTGAAGCCACGAATAATGTATTCCATTATGAAGAATATCAACAGAAGGGGCGTACATAAGTGTTTATTCGCTCATAAAAGTCATAAAGATGTACAAGGAAATATGTGGCAGATTCTTTCTTTATTACAATGATAAAACGGAGATATGCTTTTCTGCATATTTTATTACATTAAAATGCCTTCTATAACGTTCAGTCGCGAAATTTAGAAACATTCGGAAATCGAGAAATCACAATACCCGAGATTTCTCTCTATATTTTAGATGTGGAATATGTAGCACGTCAAATCTTAAGAGGAAACTTGCAGGAATCTCTAGGGTAACAAATAATTTCATCAAATTATTAATTTTATATAATTGTTAACTTCATTACTTTTTGTGCATATGTAAGGGAATGATAGAGGGTTACTTTGGCAGTGATGGGCAGCATGTTTCAACATCCACTCCATTAACTTCGTGTTCATCCTATAATATAATGAATGCGATTGTTGATTACCAAACTTCCAGGATATCAACATCACTTTAGCGTGTAATGATCTTGGATGTATTTAAAAGATTCGTCTAAGAAGTTGATGTACTTCTTTAAGTAATGATAAGGAATTCACCCCCTAAAATGTTATTCATAATATCCATATATTAGTGTTTGCCAAGATAAAGGTGTACTCATAATGATATAGAAAGCCCAAAAACGGTGTTTGAAACGGGCAGTTCATGAATCTAGTATTCAGGAAAAATTTTTTTTTCTTTTCTTCATTTAGAAAAAGAGTAAAGGTTAACGAGACCCTAAAAATATTTTTGAAAACAAAAGAAAGGCAAAAAAAATCAATTGAAATTTTTTATATTCAGTCAAAATTTTTATCTCAAATTGAATTTCCATTGATGTGTTACAATGAACTCAGATATCAACTTTAAATTGCCAATCGAAATAAATTCACACATTTATATGCTAGAAACTTTTATATAACTATTGCAAAATATCAGCTTTGCTGTATGTAGCTTCGTCTTACATAATTTCTGGTGGTTTTTTATATTTTCAGTATGAGTCGTGAAGGAGTACGTGATATCATTCGTTAGTTCCATCTAATAATAGTTGCCAATTGATTTAATTTTATACCATATGCTGTGTCAACTTACCACCGGATATAATGATTTCCTTAGAAAATATCACGACGGATACATTCATGAACTTTCATAATTAAGTTGCATGACACTAGCGTTATTTAAGTATATTCTATTTCAAGTTAATGCAGTTATAAAGATGCTGTAAAGTGGAAGTCGTCGCTGATTCATTTAACTGAAAGGAGAAAATCGAGCTCCATTTTGGCCGTCAGTAAGTTTAATTTATCTCATACTCTTATGAATATTGAAGGAAAAAGGAAAATGTGTTCTTTTACCAACCATAATATTTAATTGAATACAACCATGAGGTCTTATTACGAAGTCACGGCTCAATCAATGGAATAAACTGCAAAGATTGGTTGGAAGTAATTTCCTAATCCTCTTCACTGACAGCTTAAGTTGCTCGAAGCTTATACCGCTGGATTTTAATATCTAATTTTCACTGTACTTATCTTTCTTACCGCTAGATCTACATGAAAAACGCATTCCAATGAATAGGAATTAGGGAACGTCCGTAAGTACATCATAGGTACTCATCCTACTATTGATATCCGTCAATTTATAAGTAGGGTACTTATTTTCATCTACCTAATAATAATCATCACCAAGAAGGATCGCTTATGAGATTCAAGATAATTTCTATTTGCCAATTACCGATAATGCAAGAGAAAAGCAAACACTGAAAGTATATTTAACGGTTTTTTATAAATAACGGAAAGCTGAATTTTTCCGTTGGGGCTTTATGAAACAAGGGTTTAGTAACTAAATCTTTGATGATCTATGTGTCTGATTATTTATTAACTCTCTCGTATTTTCCTAATAGTAGATGAATAAAAATTAGTCATGAACTACTCTAGTTTAGTAACACTCATATGTGGAAACTTTTAGACTATTCGCTGTATCTTCGATCACAACTTATAAACAGGTGCGCCACTGCGACTTCGTCACGTAAGGCAAAGCATTTATTTGATAGATAAAAATATTGTACAGATTGATGCTGCATCATACACGCGCACAATTCTACGATATGTCTATTATTCACGTTCACGTTCGCTAAAAAGGCTCGATTTAAATGTAAAAATTTTGATTCCCGATTAGGGTCATGGTTTTGGATCCATCGTCGTGTAAAAATTTAGGAATTACCTAAATTAATAAGTCGCAGATTCATTGCTGTCTAGAGAAGCCAAAAGCATAGGAGTAGGTATGTCGACCACGTGTCACCCTCTTAAAACGCCACTTGGCTGAGTTTTGGGTTGGGGGAACTCTTAAACAACCCCTTTGCCATTTGAATTTAAATTTTCTTTATTTCCCGCTTAATAAGTTTTTTCTCCTTTAAGTAAGTAAGCTGATTCGAAAAAAAATACAGGAAACAAATTATAAGCAATTGCTTGCGTCAGATATATGAAATCAGAGTAAGTGTAAGTAATGTGAACTTGAAGAGAGGTTGAAAAACATTCTTACCCAAACTAGAAAAAAGTATTTGCACTCTTGGGAATGCAGATATTTTGGAAATCGATATTGATCAGCTGATACAAACAAAAATGTTTCGTTAAGAACTTGTTAAATGAATCACACTTATAAGTAAGATCTATTTTGAAATATGATTTACTATAACGATCGACTCAACTGTGTATTATGAGAATTTCTGGATATTTTACGCGGAATTTTCTCCATTTTCGTCTGACGTAATGAAATGCAGTCATTGGTCGATTTAGAAATGACAATAAATACATTTTTTCTGTTACTTGCACTTAATTACTATGTATGATTACAGGGTTGAATATAGAAAAACACAATTTCTCTAATTCTTGCTTCACCATTCATGTGAAATAAGTTGTGGCCAAATATTTTACTTGAAATCGAAAATTAGGAGGGTACAGAACACCTCCAGCATCGTCTGAAGTTTTCCGGAATATAATATGCGATACAGTACCTTTGAACTGTAATGGCTAAGTCTCAGACTGCGGAACAAAGTTCGACATGCATTAATTTCTGCATTCAGAAGTTTCCTCTCCGAACGCGGTCGCAGTATTCGCTGCTGTTCCACCAGCGTAACATTTTCATCTACAACCACAGGTAATTAGATTTCATAGATAAAATACGACCAAAAACATAATCCGCTTATCTCTTTTTAACGCTCGAAGCTTAAGAGTAGCAAAAGTTAAACAAAAAACTCCCTAACAAGAACCCATGGGTTTCGCCTGAGGCTTATTCGTGAGGAAAACTTTGTAATGCATTGCCCAACCTTTGAGTTACAACCCTCCCTTACAAGAAAATTCACCTCGCATTCTTCGCCTTTCCTCCGAGCCCTTTTCCAGATTCACGAAAACAATGACGTCCATGTTTATCTCTTGCGCATGAAACACATGAAAAGGAGTCGCGTGGAATGGGGAGAGAGGCAAAAAAAATCGCGGAAAGAAAGGCGGAGAAAGAGAGGAAGTCTGGCTCGAAAGGGGAAAGAGGGAAGAGGTTAGGGAAGGTGGAGTTGGCTGCCAATCCTACGGCCATGTTCCAGGTATCGAGTCCCGCCGCCTGACGACTGCTCAGGGATGAACATGGGTTGCCGGATGATTCTTTCTCTCTTCCTTCCCTCCTTTCCTTCCTCTCCCTTTTGTTTTACCAAATCCTCCTTTTCCATCCCCCATTTCCAACTCTTTCACCCTAAGCGCAGAAAATCTCCTCTTTGAGCGACCAACTTTGTTTACTTGAAGGTCTTCCAAAAAAGTAATGACCCACACCACCCCCTATCCACTCCCCTTAACCCGCTTCTATATGGGCACCCACAAATGCATCGGGAGTATCGCAAATGCGATTCCTTGATGGGATTATGGATTGGAAAAAATAGTACGACGTATCTACATATGTCTTCATTGTGAACTTATTAGTAGGAAGTAGGTGAACGGTGGGAAGATTACAGCGCACTTCATAAGAGAAATCCTTCACATCCGCACGCTGAGGATATTAATAAAATGAAATTTCCTTAGGGAATTACGTTTGTACACTCTTCTATACATGGAAAGAACTGGTTGGGGGAATAAAATTTATCCGCTTGATTCTTATCCCAAATTTATTTGCATTGGATTATACGTTCACTGATTTTTCCGAGAAAGTTGTTGCCCTTTATTTAAGAGCCCTATTAAATTCTAAAATTAACCATTTTAAGCTTCAGATTCTGATTTAGAATTTTCAACTCTAACTTAATATTTTAGCTAAGATTAATCATCATAAACTTAGGAAATTAGTTATCAATTAATCGCTTCCCCATATTCTCTGAACAATTTAGAACATGGGTCTGGAAGGGGTGAGTTACCATGATAAAAACGTAAATATCCAACAGTATCGTGACAGTATCGATATTGTCTGGAGCCCTCAACTTTACACATAACCTTCTCTGAATAAGAAGAGCAATGAAGGATATGATTACATGTTATCTTCTGAAAAATATCGCTCGAAAAAGGAATATTGGTTAACATTTATACGTAAAATTCATACTTCTATTATGTGGAATATTCGTTAAGATGGTTTACTGGACGTGCTTCAATTTTTATCATTTTTCTTACTTTTTTAAAGTTTTTGCAACAATTTAAAGCTAAAAAATAGTACAAATTTTTATTAAGTGTTTATCAACACCTTAAGTAATTAACAGCAATTTTGAATGCAAAGTAAGAGAAGAAAATCAAAGAATTAAAGATGAATAAGGAAAGAGAAGGGAACAGCTTTCTGTGACTTAGGTATGCTTGCGACTATCTCTATCACTGGAAACTCATCTGAAACCCTTCCCTCTCTGCCTTACTGATGAACACACAACAGTCTTCGCCACCCGTCCTACGCCTCATTAGCTAACGACAAAGTTGGGGACGGCATCGGCAATCCAGAAAGAAGAGGACGCCCCTCCTTCATTGGTCAGGACTCTTTTTGTGGCCATCTGAAGATTTTTTGTACAAAAGGTGGGTCTGAGGTTTAAAAAAGAAATGAACAGGGGACAAGAAGGTGGGAAGCACTGAAAATAGTAAAAGTCCGAGGTAATGGAAGCTATATAGGAGAAGAATAGATAGTGATGGAAGATAGGCCATGGGAACGATATTTGGAAAGGGAAAAGAGGACCACGATCACAGACATTCAAAGATAGGAAAGAGGTTTGGAAATACAATGGAGAAATGGAGACAGACCAAGGAAAAGATGTTCCACAGATGGTGTGATAAAAAGATATTAGGGCACTTAGTAAAGAGTAAATGCATTCCCTCTCCTATTTCCTAAGGAAGTCATTCTATTTCATAGGGAGGCTAGCCGAGTTCTTTCTTTCATAATTCTTAGGAAACGATGCAACTATGTAACGATGAATAATCTATATATTTTTATTTTAAACGTGAATTTTCAAGGACATATTTACTTAAATATTGATCCTTTTATAATTATATACTTTAGGTGTGCTATTAAAAGTAAATAAGCAGCACAATATTCTTTATTAAGCTCCTAGAATGTAATGTGAATGTGTAAATGCATGATGAGAGCATATTCTGCTCTCTGTCGACCTTGTTGCGAAATCAGCTGTCAAAAGGAATTATTCCTCAGTGGAGTGCAGTGGTATCGCTGAGGTGACTTATAATCATAATGGAATACATAGCCTCCAACTAGATATATCTCAATAATATCAATTTTTATGTATTAATTTATGTCGTACGCATTTATATATCCTGGTCTTTTATTGTTTCCTTTCGCTAAAAGGCACGTTAACTGAACTTCGAGACTCGACAGTTATAGTAGAGCTCGATCTTGATCGCTAGTTAACATTTTACGTAATACATCTATGAAAAATTGAAATACTACTCAACTCAATAGTACAGTCGGCCCAGAAAAAATCGAACGGTGTACTACGTGGTGCATAAGATTGAGGGGTTTCAAATTTTACTCTTTACCCCTTCCACCCGCCCTTCCATTACATTTTGGCAACACCGGAATTTTGCCTTTGCCGCGGCTAGGCCGGTGCGTACCCATGTGCCTACGCTCCGTCCGATGAGGAGGGCTGCTATCGCGAGGTCTAAAGGAAAGCGGTACCAGCGATTGCTGGAAAATTTTCGGTAGATCGTAAGGAATTATATTTTGAAAGGGCAATGGCCTTAAGTTAGAAACAGATTCCTCTTTATTCTTTACGAGAACCAATATTTTCCACCCTGACATAATTTCCAGCTCCCTTGAATATTGAGGACTACAACTGATTTATATAATAATATTAATCGTTAAATCGAAGAAAAGGAATTAAGATTCTGATTCGAACAAATTGCCCTTGGATGTCCTGACTCAGGCTTTCAAATAGCAGGAAGAGAATCCTGAAATGTCATATTTAAATCGCGTTAAATTCGACAGAATTGATAAAAGCAGCCATAAAGGTTCAATCTGTTGGAACCCATCATTTTTACAATGTCGTTCGTCGTAGTTAAAAGACAATATCATAAAATGCATGAGGACTATGAGCTTGCTGAAACCATATTTACACAAACAAATGCAGTAAAATATTTATTCTACGATTATCCTAAGAAATCACAATCAAGCAAGTAATATCGATAACTAAACGTTCATTATTTCTCGCTTTTATGAGTTGTATTTTTGAAAGGCATTCGACTGCGGAGGTCATTTCGCACATGGTCTCCCACCGGGAATCGAACCCGGGACCGCTTTCATCCAAGTAGAACGCGCTGCTAATATGACTATCCGGAAGCCTCTCTTTTATTTTGGCATTAAAAGCCCTCTAGTGCTCCGATCTGACTGGCCCAATCATAACAATAAATATCCAAGTTGGTAACATGTCTTCCACAATAATTTATGATCATCTTCGAGCTTTTCTCATTCAAACCTTTTCATGCCTTGATTTAAGTTATTTTTAACCACAAGTGGTTTACCTCATCGAGACCGTATGGGCGATCTCATAAATGAATCTTGGAAAAATTCTTTTTATAATACATGTTTTTACTTTATTCTTCTTATTCCAGTTCTGTAGATGAATCCCCTTAAACACTTTAACTCCCTTCCGACAGTCTCTCCTTTTCCCGATGCTTATTTCGTTTAAGTCATTTAAATCATGAACCATTTACCATTAGATACGGTTGACTTTATCCTTCATTATGTATCACTTCGTATGCATAATCATAACACATCTCTGGAACTTTATTTAGAGCTCTTATTTCAGTCGAAATGCCGCTATGCCTAAAAATAAAATTTTCATTAGGGTCTTAAATTGTTTACGAATTACCGTAGCATTTAGCTACTATTTATTTGATGCCATACGTTTTTCAAACGTTCAGTACGAGTAACCCTATTTTTACGCTTCCTTTTAAACCATACTTATTTTTATATACTGTATTTTTAACTATAACTTGAGGTCGAATATCCAATGCATCAGTCTTTTTACACAGTGTTTTTTATGTATGTAGGGTTACTTACTTTAGAAAAGATACCGGGAAACGAATTTCGGAAAATCTATAATTTAAGACCTACTAGTAGCTTATTTAATTAATAAGGTGTAAGTAGCTTAAGCATCACGATATCGATTACATTCAGTCTTCTGCTTATTTCAGTCACATATATTTCACTTCATCGGAGTTGTCCATCCAAAACGGGACGATATAGAGAATTGATTAGAGACGGAAATTATAGTGGTAGAGAAAGAGAAATATCACTCGAAACGGTAAAGGGTTAGAATGTTCTTTAGGATATCGGTATCCCTCAGTAAATGAGCGAAATTATTCCTTTCATGATTGAAACGCTGATAATCATCGGGATAAGGTAAAAGAGGAAAAGTATTTTGGGGAATGGGAGATTCAAGAACTCTCCAATCGCTGTATGCCGGGAACCATCGGGCGCAATTCCTAAGAAAAGGATTAACCCCAGGTGCGGCGGCCAGTTTTCAGAAACACCTAATGCGCATTTTGGAGACAATGCCTTTCTCATCAAGGGGGGTTAAATGCATAATGAAAAGAAAGTGTGGAGATTGAGGTATATGTAACTGTTTGTCGTGCGAGAGGGGTTTTGGGGTGGGGTTTTTTGGTTTCACTTATCGGAAGAAGGTAGTGAACGGGGATTCCAGGATTAACTCCTTTAAGGAAGCGGTGTCCTGAAAAGACTGTAATGAAGAAGTTGGTTTGGGACCATTTCAAAGCTTTCTGCCATATTGCATGAAATTTTCTAGTAGAATTCCTAACAAATCAGACAGCGAGCCGGACGCTATATATAGTATTATATATAATATATATAATTTATATCTTTATAATATTCTTTTTTAAATTTCATTGCTAATGGAATGATGTAGAATCAAAAGTTTTAGGGAATTTTCCGATTATCATATTCTTAATTGAAAATCTTGCATCAACTGTGTTTAGTGCACTTATTGAATCATAACGAATAGTGCTTGCCGCTTCGATATTATATGATTAATAATAACGATTTTATTTTGTCACATGTTATTTGGATTGAAAAGGGATTTTTGAAGATTATTCCTCGAAAATAAAAGAAAGAATCCGAGCTGTGGAGCACAGAGAAAAATATTCAATCTGCGTATGGTAAGGATACTATTGATCTGGAATAGTGGTATACAGAAAATGAGCGATAAGGAAGAACTTCCTAGGAAGGGAAGGCGATTTAAAAAGCACTTTCACGACTGGCATCCGTCGCATCCCCCGCTGTTTACTTCGTATCTCTTTAGACCTTTCTATTCTTTCCGAGATCCTTCAGTTCTATTCACCCATTTTCCTCCCTATTCATAACTCTCACTATACGCGGAATTCAGTGAACCTCTTTTCTATACCAGCTACCTAACTAAGCTACCCCCCACCTATTGAATCATCTGCATATCTTTCTCTCCTTAGTCCCACACGTGATTTCGGGTGTTTCTTAATGTCTTCCACAAGCAGCCATTAGTGAAAGATTTCAAAATGATTTTCAGTATATTTAGGCAAAATTCATCTTCTCAGAAATTTCACTTTCACGTTTCCGAAAACAATGTTTAGAGGTAAGTAATTTTTTCGGAAAAAACATGGTGTATGGTAACTACAGATGACCGAACAAATCTTTGTCTCTATTTGTTTGTGAATTGCAGCATTAACTTTCTTAGTACGGACCTAAGTCTAAGGTGCCCTTCGACCCAGACACGGGGTGTTATGTATGACTATTTTGTATGTGACACTTCAGCTAGTTTATGTAGAAATATTATGATTTAGTTCGTTGAAAGCTACAAAACTACTGTCCTCAAATCCCTTTCTAAATGTTTTGAGCAATTAAGCAATATATTAGCAATAAAAAAGCCTATCTGTTAACTAGATATGTAATGAAGAAGTTTCTATTTTAGTTTGAGAAAGAGGATGATGGATTTGAAAATTGCCTAAGATTTCATTGTTTACACCTGCAACCACCAATCTGGTGCGCACAGCTGTTGGCGTAGCAATGTTACAAATCTTCGAGTAACTAACAGAACTGCAGCTGATTCTTTGTTATCCTCTTGTTAATAGATATTCAAATCAATCAAAATCTTTTTCATTTACTGTGAATTGGAAGTAATGCAGTGACATACTGTTTTTTAACATAGAAAAGAATACGCTAATGCTTTCAAATAACTTTCGTAGCAAATGAAGCAATTATACTGAGGAAATCTTTAGAGCGAATATGGGGAAAAATTTTACGAAATTACGCCCATCAATATCATTCAGGTTTGATCCCCAAATTTTTCTGCAAAAATTATCAAAGAGGAAAAATGTCCGTTTTCGATCCAAATGGACTTGTTTCTTCTACACCAGTAAGTTTTTGAGTCCTTACGAAAACATTTTGGAAATCTTTTCTTGGCCGCAGAAACTCCAGTACACTGTGCGCTTAGCTAGGCCTCACCATAAAACCTATTGTTTCCTCCCTTCCGCTCGCTCCGAGGCCCACGGTCAGATAGAAGGGAAGGCTTCGGACTCTTCCGGTGTTGCCAAAATGTAATAGAAAGGTGGGTGGAAGGGGTAAAGCCAGAAATTTGAAACCCCTCAATCTTATGCACCACGGAATACACCGTTCGATTTTTTCTTGGAGGACTGTACTCATAAACTTCGAAGACCAAAAAATACTCGAATAAGATTTAATTATCGATGCACAACAAAAGCAAATAAAGCGCCAAACAACCTAAGATTTATAGATTAATTTTTAAAGAGAGTCAGAAGACATTACCTCTCTTACAAATCAAAGTCATCACGGAGGGAAAGAATTAGTATTTCCTGATATCGATTTATAATAGCATCATCTGTAAACCCTGTTGAATATAAATTCGATGGCTGATGACCTCGATAAGATTAAGTATGCAAATCTTCAATATTCCGCTCCAACAGGGCGGATGTAAACCGCGATAGACATCAGCATCGATAAAACGACGATCCATACGAAGGCATTAGGATGTCATCTGGGTAAATCTGAGAGACCACGAAAAATAAGGCTACTTTGGACTTGTAAGCTATCAGTATAAAGTACAAGACTTGGAGGTAAGTTGATCCATTTAAATTTCGTCATAACTGATGAACAAAGGCTTCGTTATTAACCTGCAGGAAAGAATATCCTGCTGGACAATTGGTTGAAAGTTTATTAAAGTAGGTTTGATTGAGCATCTCATCGCTGAGAACGATATCGTATTATGTATTCCTTGGAATCAATATTATTATTTCTCTGTTCTCATTGTAGACTGGATATGCTGACTTAAGCGAAGTTGAGGATGGTTCTGACAAACCCTTAGGTTTATATGAATTAAGCAGATAGCTGTACAGTATTTTCAGGATTTCTTGGTTCTATTTTGTTCGTGTTCTACTCTAGAGATGAGAAAACTGAAAGACAGTTCTTCCTTCCGGCAGAGTCCTAAATGGATAACCCTTGCTCCGTCGCCACGGTAGTAGAAGCAAGATACAAAACTTCAACATAACATGTTCCCAAGTATCACCACCTTCGGAATCTCTCCTTGTACAGAAGGAGTCGCGCAAGAACAAACTGCAAAAAATATTCCAGCTCCGTCATCAACGCACGTACAAAAGGAAAACCGTAAGAAAACGAGCCAACCAAGGGAAGCTCTCGGCGGAGGCAAACAGCATGGAAGGTTTAGCACGGCATTGAGATAGGCTCAAGCGATGGGTGGGAGTGTACCACGGGGAGAATGTAAACCTTGGAAGTGTAGGGAAAAATAAAATGAGGAAGGCGGGAGAGGTGAGATGAGGGTGAGAGGAGGATGGAAAAGTGGAGGAACGCCCATGTGACGCCTCAGTGCACGCTCCGCCCACAGTCTGCACCCCCTTGGCACCCCCTCGGCCCCCCCCCTGCCCCACACTTGCCGCCATCGAGTGAAAAGTGGGCACGGAGAAGGGAGAGGAATGGGAGAGAGAAAAAGAAACCAGGGAATTACAGGGCAGCCACAATAAAACCAAAAGAGGAACGAGCCTTCGTGTACGACACACGTGCTCTGGACCTCCCATCCCCCTTTCCGCCCCCGCCCGATCCTCGACTCTGCCTCCGTGGTTCCCATGCAAAAAGCCACGACGACTGACCACTCGCGGCCCCTTGCCTTAGTCGGCTTCATTACGCATACGCCACGCCCACAGCCTCGGCCCCTCCTCTCCCCACTTTAAACTTCTCCGGGGAGTCTGAGGGGGAGGGAGTGGGCGTGTGGGAGGGGCGAAGGCACGCTTGCTTTTACCGAGAGACGTCTTTTTTTCATGCACGACTCGATAAAAAAAGTGTGCAGGAGCCATGATTGCAACGAGTATGGGGCTTACGTAATGCTCCCTTTTTCCCGTGCCAAATAAGTAAACATTCCGAAAGCTCGTCTTTAATTACGTTTTCATTCGGTCAAATCAGATGGATGGATGCTTTGATTACCTTCGATTTCTTGCGTAAAATATTCCCTTCGAGAATATCCTAGTTTGATGATTGTTTCCTGGCTTGCTGCTGGTGACTTTAATGCGTAAACAGATGTCGGAGATAGGAAAGGATTAACTTTGCTTACAAAAATTCAAAATTTTGTTAGAATTTTTGCTTTAAGCTTTAATGAATCAAATGGGCGAAAATATATTTCATTATACTGACGGAGTTTCGAAAAAAAACGTTGTAATAAAAAGTTTTAATCAAATTAATATCTATTTCTTCCAATATGTATAGTTTGAAATAATGATGAATCACTGTCTTGTCGGAGGATACGAGAGTCAATTAATTGTCGCTAAGAAGGGAAAAAGGAAATACCTAACTATCGAGGGTTGTTTAATTACAGGGAACAAAATAAAAAACGCTTTTTTCAGGCATTGCGTGTAATTATTAGCAAATGAAAGTTAATTCCTAAAATTTAAAACTTCAAAGTATGATTGACTTTATGCCATCGTTAAAGAAGATAAAGGATATTAAAAAGACAACATACTCTGAGAAAAATTTTTTTGGAGAATTTAAATGGTGCAGTAATTGACATGGGTCTAAAATATTACTCGATGAAACAAGAAAATTATCGTCTTTAATAAAAATTACCACACAAAAGCCATTAGGATACTATATGTTAAGTATTGTAAAGAAATACTTACAAAAATGGAAATCATTGTTCGTTTTCCGTTCAATTTTACGGTCTCTCATGTTTCCCTGTTTCTTCGACAAATTCAACATCGAGGTAGAAAATCCCTGAAATAAAGGAACAATACTTCAATTAATTCAAATTGACTTATCCATTTTATTCACTCACTTTGACAACAACAAATTTTTTTCAAGGGAATGTGCTAAATATTTTTCTTGCAATTCCTTCAAATTCTATACCAAAGTGAGACCTTATGACATTCAAGCAACAGTGATGGTGAAAAAGAAAGCCTTTAGACGGACTTCAATACGAGGCAACCTCCAAGAAGACTTATACCACATTACTACACATAGACAAACTTTGTTTTCTTTAGGCCGAACTCAAACTTAATCGTCAATTATCATAACTCAATCTTTTATCCAGTCAGTCTTTCCGCAGTTGGAGGAAGAATCTCTCTCGATCAAGTTGTAAATAAAGTATTTACTCGTCTCAAAGCTCCTGGAAAACTTGTAACTGAATTAATACCATGTCATCTAATTATATTTCTCTTTATAACATTACCAAGAGGATATTTTAATTGATACAAAAGAAAACGCAGCTTATTGTTTAATACATATGTTATTGAATTGTGCCTTGATTATTAGGATACGTTGGTGACACTGACAATTATTTCTTACCACTAAACATATGTCTCATACTTGTAATTCCACATTTTCCTCATAAAAAAAACGAAATGTTATTGGTCACATACGATATGATTAAAGGAAAATAATATCTAATATCGGACTAACTTGGTTAAGGATTCAAAACTTTTAGCAGAAGGACAAATTTACTTTGAAGTCAGATTTAAAATTTGAGTCTCTAGGCTCTCACTCGTTTAAGTGAAAGGGAATAATTGATGCCTAACTTTAAGGTGGTGATGCATTAAGTTTTTATGCAGCGTTTATAATTATAAAGTCAACCACATTGCTTCGATGTTTATATAAATGTTGCATTCCTTCTACAATTTCGCATACTGCCCTTATACGTTTAATAAAAATAATAGACAGTAATTTAAGAATAATCATTGTTTGTAAGATAGCTGAATACCACTATATTTCTATATCTGATTAATTAATTTTCTAGTATCCATGAAATTTGCGTAGAATTCCCCTAGTTTCAGTTGTGAAGAGTCGAATTACATATTTATTTTACAGAATGTATTAACAAGCATCTCAAAATGTGAGAACGCAAATTTGAGAACGTAAGTCAATCTTACTAACAAATAAAATCTTAAAATAAATGTATAAATGGTATAAGATTACCACTGAATTGAGTTCTCGTTTTGATATGGGTTATTAACTATGATATAAAGAAGTCCATGGCGAAGCATTCCTTACAGCAGTCTCCAAGGGGTTTTTTCCCGTGGGAGAAGATAGTTTGGCAATCTGCACAATAAATTTAATGAATAGTTTCTTATTAAAATATCGAATAGTTTAGAGAATTCAATTCTATCGAAATAAAATTCAATTAAAAATAACCGAATAACTCTTAACATCATCACAATTATTAATATGGAAATTTATGTAGCATATCTCTAAAAAAATTACTAATGAAGTTTTCGTCTACAATTTCATCACTCAAACTTATTTTTATTATTATATATTATTTATGAAACTTATTCTTATTTTATTCTTATTTTATTTTAAAATGATATTCGTGCAACTGGTAAAGTTTAATAGATATTAAGATGAAGCTGAGCAAGAAATAGATGACATTCTCCTGAGGCTTCCTCCTTTTGATCTGTTCGAAGCCTTCTTTTGAAGTGACCTCTGTAATTGATCTGTTTCACCACACAATATTCGAAAGCTATATCTCCTTCAATTGCAATTCAAATCATATGCTTTTTTGATTTAAGTCCGTAATCCGTCTTATCCGACAAGAATCTTAGGGGAGGAGTTTTGCCAAAACAAATTCTGCGGTACGTTGTTGTTCCACGAAATTTTTTTAATGAAGTTATGTTCATTATGAAAATCGATAAACCTCGTATGATTTTCAATGCTGGCTGAAATTAAAACATGGTCGGAAATCATGGACTTCTAACTTTGCGGGTAGATTGTGCTTGTAAAAATCTCTTGGCTATTTCATGAACCAGTTTATTACTACTAATATCTACTCCACAAAGTAGAATAGGCGTTCCGTTGATACCTCGAAACTGAAGAAATACTTCTTTAGGGGCAGATTTATATCACCTACCATACGTGATTTGGAGGCTTGCAGAGTACTAATACAAAGGTAGCAACTTATCAATGGGGGAGTTAGCCATTTCAAACAGTCTCTCAATGAACTCATCTTCGATTAACCTTTCAAAAGTCATTTTGTCGTGATAAATTCAATAGATGCATAGTGATTGTAGAAAACCTTCACAATCAGATATAGGGTCAAGCTCCTTGTCAAATCCTAGTACCATTGCTCCTAAGCAACTTACTTGTGCCACAAAGTCATCAATGGGGAAAAGGCGATTGCTCCTTAGCCCCCAAAGATAGTAATTGAAAGATATATGCAGAGTACACCCATCTCTAACAAATCATTCATAAACACTCCATGGCCTCCGTAATGCTGCATGTAGACAGATAAATTTATATATATCGTCTTCTATGAGGAAATATCATCCAGAAAATGAATCAGTAACTATAATATAATAATTTTCTTTAATATTCGTTAAATTTCTGATGGATTTATTCATTTGACAAGTAATGAATTTTTAAAAAAATTATAGAGAACAATAAATATTTTCTCTTATAAAGATACTTATTATTAATATTATGCATATTACCCACATAAAATTTTATTTATATGTATTGAAAACGTTTATTTTCATAGAATACCTATATAAAAGTTAGCCGCTTAATTTGAATACTGTAATAATACATAATTTATATTTATGAAAAAGTAGCGCAAACGATGAAGTACATGCTGTTCTGATAATTAGTCTCACATAAAACCCAAAAGGAGGATATTCCAATAGTCAACAAGTCATAGACATAATGCCGACTTGTACATAAATAGTGCAGCATTACGCCATGGTGGTGTCTACTAATATTGTCCAAAGCCTCTTTTATAATGATGCATCGTTCTCTCAAAATTTCTAGACTATAACTACCTTGAGGAGAAGTCTTCCACGCACTCACAGAGCATGTAAGACGACAAGTGGGTCATGAATGAAGGAAATGTCTACAATCGCTTTAACTGATAAGCTCTTTAGTGAACCGGAGCTTTTGGAGCAGTATCCGTGTCGTCAATAATTTCTCTGCCATTCAAAGTTTACGGAACCAGTTTCCACACACCTTTACGTTCATTGGCTCCTAAACGAGAAGCTTCAGTCCTGTCGTGTCTCCACTAAAAGCTCCAAGAGGTAGAACATTACCAAAACTCGTTTCCGTAAGAGGTCCATTATCGCAACACCAAACTCGATGAATATTCAAAATTAAAAACAATACATATCTGAGCGGAAAAAAAAACTGAAAAGAGAGCTCGGAATCTAGAAAATCTAGAAGAGCAACACTCTTTTAAATCGAACGACTTAAATACGCGTGGCATTCTTCTTACAAGTTTCTGATAATGAAAGCAAGGAGAGGAGAAGAGAAACGGTACAGCTAGAGATAAAAAGGGCACGTTCATGAGAGAGAAGAGAAATCGAAATGGAAGTGTGTATGTGAAAGGAAGAGCGAGATAAAGAGAAGGGGACGCAATCATCCGGGAACATGTTTATGGACTGAAGCTCTCATGAAAAGTCACTAGCAAAGACATTACATGCCCGGGAATAAGTTCTTATCTCTTGGCTATTAGGGCCTCTTTTAGCGGCCAAATGAGGAAAAATTCGAGAGCAGGTGGTCGCAAGAGGGAAATTGAGGAGGTCTGGGTGAGTGCGTGGTGGGAAATCGAACTGTTTAATGCATGGGATTGTTTAGGGAAAAGGCAGACAAGACTAAAATTACAGCTATTTCTTTCTTTGACTTCTACGTACTTTTTCTAGTCCATAGAAGCCCCAATCACCTGTTAACAACTCAAGTTACTCCTTGTTTCCAATAAACTTCCATTGTTGTCTCCATTCTCTCCCATTCACTCTGATCTAAAAGAATGGATTGGATGAATGGAGCCAAGGAGAGAGGCCTTTTCCAGAAATGTCATTTCTGTCTAGACCACATAACCATCTTATTCTACAAGTTACGGTTATGAAGAGAGCTAACCATATTATACGATTCAAGAAAAATGTAAGTATCTTCAGAAAAAGACGATACTGAATTTTGAAGTTTAAACAGAAAAATATTTCGAAAATATTCTCTTTCTATATCCAAGTTATACTTCAAATAAACACTGGTATGTGTGAGCGTACTTTAAGCGAAGTGTTTATTCTGTCGCTCGCTATCGTATATTCTAGAGAACCGTATTGAATGCGATAAAATCTGCTTATACCGCACTCCTACATAGGGGTAGTTTCCTGTCATCTCGACTTAAAAATATATATCCCGCGGGAGGCACGCCCAGATCCGTCTTACCTCATCTTAAGTCTCGAAGACATGGTCCCGACAATATCCTTCAGAGGGAAGCGAAGTTATATGCCGAAGAAATAAATGAAGTATAAGAGATAAGGAGTGGAATGGTATGAGAGGAAACGGGCGAGAGACGATCCGATAGAAAATAAGAGAGGCTGATAGGGTAAGGAAGCAAGGTGGGGCATTTAGGCTCTTTTTATCTTCCCGTTGAAGGATCCTGGCGGGAGAACACGTTTTCTTGTGTTTATCCCAGGTGAATTCGGATCCGTAAATACTCTTTGGCTTATTTATTTCTTCCTGTGGAGGCGGTATCGAGCGCTAAAGGGTGAATAAGTGTATTCCTCCATCTCATATGTAGTTATTATCTTTCTCAGACAGTGAGAACTAAACTGGAGATGCTTGTAGTGGGCAAATCGAATATTGATACATGAAAGTGGATCGAGCTCCTCGATATTCATGAGGGATACGAAGTGTCGCCTCAACGAATGTATTTTTTTATATTTTACGACCTAATGATCCTTTCTGTGAGTTTTACTTTAAATATAATTTAATTTAATTTAATTTAATAGACCCTTTATTAGGCGAGGTTAGGCCCGAAAAATATAGATATGTGATAGAACATTTACTTTAGGCTGACTTTACGATGTGTGAATGAAATTCTCATATTCAAGAGAAAATTACTATAAAACGCCCTATGAGAGATATTTCTGCAAAATAAAATATTTTCCAAGGAAAAATAAATGTTACGGGTTCAAATAATATTTAAAGAACTTACGAGAAAAATATCTTTTAGAGGCACTGAAAACTTTTTAATATTAATAACGTGGTTTTATTTTATTTATTTTTTGAAGAACATTGCTAAAAGTATAAAACTTCAAATTTTTGGGAAATAAACTAACAAACAAGTGCGTGTGCACTGTTATAAAACATAAAATTTGCAGGACTCTATGGTCAACTTTAAAAATCAATCTTGAAACCTTTGCTTTTTCTTAAATAACAAACACGAAATATTCTAAAAAAAGGAAATTAGGTATAATTATAAGCTGAAAATTAACTTAAGATATCTTTAAAATTATTTAAAACTTTTACTCCCCGATAGTAAAATCAAAACTTATATCAACCCTGAGTTCGTCGTCTAATAAATTATTTTCATAATAGCTCAGTATTCTTTTAGTTCAAAGTTTCAAGGAAATTAATAAAAATGAATTCTCGCTGGGAATTTCAACTTTCAACTTCATCTACTGTTAAGGTATTGGCATTTTCTATGGCCGTGGATCGTTCAGTAATGTCAGTAATTTTGCGATAAAATTTAGATTCGGCCAATTTTAAAATTTGACAATGTTGTGAGCAGCGTCGAAAAGTCATTTTACTATTGTTTTCGAACTATTTTTATTTTTTATCTCTACTACATCTATATCTGTATCTCTACTTATCTGTAATACAAATTACTTAATGTATGTGTATCATTCAAAACAGGAAAATATTAAAATTGAATCGGGAACATAATTCCAGGTCTAGACAGTCCTGATCAACTCGAGATTAAACCTACTTATATATATATTAGGGAGTAAACCGTGGACGTCATCTCAAAGTAATAAAGCGATTAAATGTATTTTTCGTTGAGTAAATTGTTATTTCATTGCCTATCTATTGATTTTTAGAACGTCTAGTAAGTTCCAATTTGCACGGTATTCATCATTTTTTATTTCTCCGCTGAAAATCAACGGGCACTATCCTTGCTGGTTATTATACATAAGGTAAAATAAGAATACAGAGTAATAATTAACCCATTGAGTTAATTTATTAATTGTATCTGAAATGGAAAGCTGAGCATATTCTTAATAGAAGTATACTTTTAGATTTTCTTAAATAAGACCTTCCTTAAGGAAATGAATTTGAATCCTTAAATCTCGAATGGCATAATTAACCCTTTCTTCTCTCTTAAATCTACTCTCCGCACAAGAGGCGTAAATGAAGTGCGAAACGTACCCGTAGTCCAAAGGAAATATCCCTCGAAAAAGAGCCTCCAACATCTGGTCCCAAGGGAATGATTTATTTCCACTAACACACAATGACCGAGTAAACACAAGCCTTGGGGAAAAGAAATAGGGAGTGACTCAAATAAATGGATAGCGTGTTGTTCTCCGCTGCTTTTTCGGTACCAGAGATCAGGTCAAAATAGCAGTCCTAGACACGTTATTCACTCTCCACCAAGCAACCCTCTCCAAGAATCTCAAGTTTCCAAAGTGCACTCCTTAGTCTTGCAGATCGTAACTTCTCAAAGGTGAAGAAAATACGTTTCCCTCCATTACTTCATCGCCAACAATGAAACTTTACACCTTCCGTCCTCTCCAGTAATGTCCCTCTATTGATATCTGATAATCGCCTTATATCTGATAAGTACTTGCTACACATCCAAGATTCTTTTGTAACTGACCCGCTAGATACAAGATATAATGAGAGTAAGCCTAAAAAATGCGTATATCGTATGGTCATCCCCTTGTACACCCAGCCATTGGAAGAGAAGAAATCTGACGGATGCAAGCCAAGATCATCTGATGCCTAATCGAATGATTGACATCATTGAAGAGTAGATCGGAAAAAGATTTTTATATCTGATTTCGTTCGCAATGATTTTAAGTCCTCTCTATAGAGAGATTGGGATAGCGATTTCCTTGGAGTGTCCGCTATCAAATTCTAAAATTGAAACTCAATAAATCAAAGACAATATAAATTTCTACTAATTATAAGCCATAAATAAACCTAGATGACAAGAAATTTTATCCCTAATTGAGTCAGACATAATACGTAGCTAACCAAAAGGATTTTTAATTTAGACACAGCTGTATTCGTGTTTTATTGATATATTGGTGCTAATTGCATCAAATTAGCTTAGAGCAGTCAGATTGTCAGGGTTCCAAATCATTCCTTTCCAATTTTTCATGATTGCCTTCTAGAATTACTTAACTAATTATTATTCTTTAGTAATAAATAGACTAAAGACAAGGTTAAAAATCAGAAAAAGCTACTACAGTAAGGGAATTGTTTATAACAAGATACTTTGACCGGAATTATTGACAAATTTTTAATTTACAACGACGAAGGATAGAGATGGGATGTCGAAATAAGAAAATTGAGGATACCAAGGATGAATAGTGGAGAAAGAAATGAAATCGATAAACAATGCAAGATAAAGTTTGTAAAGAAATAGCGATTTAAAAATAATACTTAAATACGAATGTCAATCACTGTTGCCTGAATATCTAAAATAATTCCTTCTTTGGTACGTCTTACCATAGATTACCTGTTTTTAAACACAAAGAAAGAGAATATATCCGGATGAAAAATGTGGATTCCTCGTAGTCATTTATACCAGCCCCAGCATTATTCAACGTGTTTGAGTCCCTTTCGACTTGTTTACCACAGCCTATTCACATCTCCCTACGAGCGCACACGCATCTATCCAACTTATACTTATTGCCTCGTAATACAAATTTATTCCCGCATCCTCAACCTCGGAAAACAAAACGTCCCGCCGATTTCACGCACGCATCTTTCTCCGTCGTTCTCCTCAGCACGCGGCGTGATATACTTTTCCATTACGTCCCACGCTCCTTAAAAGAGCCCCATATTCTCCGCGTCCCTTTTTTTCACCACGAAAATATTTCTCGGCTGACTAATCTCTTATCTCCCTCCACACTTTCCGTGGCGGCATCCCAAAATATAACCCCGATGTGAAAAAATTCGAAGAAAGCGGTGGGGAGGCGAAAGAACGTTGTAGGCTTAGCGTAATTCCTCCACACCTTGCCGGGAGCCATCCGTCCGCGTCTCTAAGAATCATCCAATTGCTAGTGCGAGGCCATCCGTCTCGGGGACAAGCTCAAATGCGTCACAGCGAGGGGAAGCGCATTCGTCTTCTCGCGTATCCTCCTGGCACGCATCCTTTTTAACAACCACGACTCATCCTTTCCTTTCGCCCTACCGTTAAACTACCATTAAAGATTGCTCCTGTTAAAATTCGTCCTCTTGTCTTATTAGCAGTCACTCCTACGCGATCTCATGTCCTTACGAAATCAGCTGGAAACGTTTTTCTGTAGTTTGCTCTAGTATTTTCGGGATGGATCTTCACCCTCTCATCGCCGCCCACCCTATTAAGGCGTCCTTCGGCGTTTCGCCGAATTTCGTCGCTGTCATTTGTTTCCTTTACTACTATTCTGCTTCTTTCATTTTAAGTAACATTGTTATCCGTTTACAACTATTCGGATCCAAATATTTCCGGAAATAGGAGGGGCATGGAACACACAGTTTTAAGGTTTATTCAAAATAGATAGTCGGACAAAATGGAATTCTGTAATCTTTTCGCTATCTCAAGCATTATACATACTGTTTTATGTTTATTTTATATATATTTTTGTGAATAGTATTTTTGTATATGGTGGTTGACTGAAATATGATGTATATGATGAATGATTGATACAAAAGAGAAATTTGTATTGGAAATAGCTGTAATTATAAATGTGCTTCGAAGGCTGAAGTCATCTCGTACGTGAGCGTCCACTGGAAATCGAACCTGAGATCAAAGGAGAACCCGTTTCCTTCTTTGCTATTTGGAAGCCCTAAAATATTTTATTTTTCTAAATCTTAAGTTTTAGAATGAAAACTATACGTCAAGACAATTTGAAGACTAATCACTCTATTTTTCGTCAAAAATGAAATTTTATAGAAGAATTTCGCAAACCTTTTCTTTAAGATCTAATAAATACAACATAACGAGACATCTGCGAATATGAAGAACAAACCGCACTTTTTGAAATCTTTTGTACAAAGTATTAATATTAGCTATTTGGAACAATATTTTGCAGTGATATTATTTTATGAAAACTTCCCTTAGAAGTAACAGCTCTTATCTGCTCAGCTTCCCGACAGTCAACACGAGATTTTCTGGGTGAATTAAACATAAACGAGAAAATTGTAAACTTGTTAATCATAATAAGAAGAAAAGAGAAAAATCACGTCATAAATGAAATTCTCATTATTCCTACACACACAAAAATGTCAAATAATTCCAATAATAAATATAAATAAGTAATATAAAGAAAGCAGCATGAAATTGTTAAAAATTGGAATCCAAAAACGGAAAAGAGGAAAGAAAAAACAGAAGCAGCCTGGCAAATTTTTAACAGTTCTTTAAAAATAAAAGACAAAGCTGTCGGTATGATTTAATTTCTTATAAAAATGAGAATATGATACATTAATAACTTAAAAAGGTATTATAAATACTTTAATGAGTTAAACTAATGGTGATGAATAATGTCTCAATATCGAATCAAGGACTAGATTAACAAGAAAACTTAAATTAATTCGAATTTTTAGTGTTGGTAATAAATTAAAGACTTCATATAGATATGAATCTATCTCAAGGAACTTCCTTTTCTATGACCTAAAACGAAAAGTGTCAATTTCCGATGAAATCTAGGACTCTTTTAGGTTAGTCGCATTCAAGAGATATTGCCAAGAAAAGGACACAAAATGAATAAGGGCAGGGAAAGAGAAAACATAAGACCGCTCGGAAATACAATACGAAGGTAAGGAAAGGAGTTTTCGTAAAGGAATTAAAAGCGAGTGCGCAAGAAGCTCCATCTTCTGCTAAAATCCATCCTTTTTGGCTCGGATAGGGTATATCGGTGTTTTCTTAAGGAAAGGAGGATTAACGTTTATCTGGAAATGTGCTTCTCATTTCCCCAATCTTGTATTAGAATTATCTGGGATATCTTTATCCTGCACTTCCCTTTAAGCTGTACTCGCAGGTGCGTCTTTTTCGCGCCTACCTTGAAACTGATTTATTTTACAATTTAAACTGTTTCAGGGTTTCTGCTTACATCTAATATACAGATGAATATCGTATGTTGTAAGTAATTAAAACTGGTCTAAAAGAAAGTAATCTAAAAGATTACTGAGGCGAAATGCAATTCTAGTGTTTGTCTTTCAGTTACTCTTAAGTCTCAGCAATATTCTTTCCTGTCCTTAATCTATTAAAATTAAATAATAATTGGTTTATTGAAAACTGGCTCGATTATTATGTCTTAATTTTGCACTTGAAGGCCTAATGTAATGCATTATTAAATTCACTCCACCAGCAGAGCGGGACGTTGCTATGTTATGCTAGCCACTCACTAATTGCCTTAGAAAAATATTTTATGGAGCATCTCAAATATTTACACACAAGTATGAGTTGATTAGTAAAGATTAAAATCAAAAACTTCTCGCAATAAAGAATGAAACTCACTGATTTTAATCCTCGAGAGAATAGTAATTCTTGCACTGCACTACTCACAATTTCTTACTTTCAAATCATTATCAAGTATTTAGATTTTTATTTTACGCTGATGAGTCAACATACATGTAAGCCTTCCTCATTATTTCAACTGCTGCTGCATTCCATTTAAATTCATTTAGAACCGAGATGGAGCTAGTCTTTCAGACGTTATCTGCTCCAATATACGTTTCTTTAATTGAAGATGAAAAGCTACAAAGATAATAGCATAATCTTCACATGAGTACCCGAGATGACGTCACTCAACCTCTAAATGCTCTGTCACCCAGAAATCTTATTTCTCAGTATTCCTTCCAAACCGTCTGTTTCCTTTCCTCATTTCCACACTATTCACACCCCCAATCCCTTCCTTTCCCTTCCTCCGCACCTAGAGCTCCTAAAAGATTTCTCGCCGGAATTAATTAGCACGACCCAGTGATAATTGATATTAATTGTCTATTCTACTTGCCAGCTAGCTAAGTCCCTTCGATAAGACCGGGTGGGACGGGAAGAAAGTCTGCAGAGTCTTTGTTGAATTAGAGAAGCGAGAGAATGATTTCGGAAGGGATTAAGAATGAGAAGAATGACAGGGAAACAGGGATAAAGAAGATGCGTTCTCAGAGACCTGAGCAAGCAAAGAAAGGAATAGGGGGTTAATATATTAAGAGGAAAATGTTCTCGTTTAGAAAGGATCGTCGGGCCTTGTCGCCAAGAATTTAAAATATTCCCTGAATTCTTCATCACCCAATTGTTGGTTATATACGGCATAATGAGGTTTTTCGTGAGCAAATCTTTCATGCAAATTAATTAGAGTGGTCTAATTTGAACGAAAATAAGATATGACATGTGGAAAATAAAAATCAAATCGATGGAGGAAAGTAGGTTTTTTTTAATTTATAACTTATGTTTTCATGATCGTCGCCATATCTCGACTCTAAAAATTATTGCATCAGTCACAATAAAGCATGCGTACCAGTTCATTCGTAAACCAACATTCATAAACTGATCAGCAAAAATATACTTCACAATCACAGTTACTGATATAACAATAACGTCTAAGTGTATCTAATAGTTCTTTTAAGTGAGCATAAAAATCTTTCTTATAAGAGGATGGATTGGATAGTGTTTCACTAAGTAGTACCATTTCCAAGCTAAGTTGGATCATCGGATTGCTCCCTATTCATATAAGTCTTCGAAGTTTCCTCGCTCATATCTCAGTTATCCTGCAACGCTAAGCATAAAAGCCAGGTTTTCATTTCCTACCCCCTCCACAACCCTTTTTTGGGGGAAGGAGGCCAAGGAAGAATACTTGCAGGATAACTCCTGGAGGGAGATCCCCAAATTCTCATCCGTTGCCTCGGAGATATCACTCCAAGCAAGAAACTAATTCTTTCATTTCCATTCTCTTTCAAGATTTGTCAAGAACAGTTTCGATTAGCTCACTCTCAAAAGCACAAGACACTTGAGTATTTAATCCCTCTAAGCTACTTAAGATCGGATTAATATTCTCAGACTTTTGAAATGTATCGTGATATTCTCCTCGAAAATTATAACTTCCTTAAGCTTGGTAATTTTTCGTTAAGGCTCAACCCTTCATGCGGAAACTATGTAAAAGATTTCCTGAAAATAATGAAAGTTTTTCCATTAAAATTTCTTTTGCTTTACTAAATTGTCGAAGTTGATTTTAATTATTTCCTGATTCAAGGAACCTTCGACTCCTGAAAGACCGGTACATGCTAAGCGTTTACTATTATTGTCATAATTAGCATTTCTTCAAGTTACCTATTAAGTTAACAATAACAAGTTAGTTTAACGAAGCTTAAAACATTTCCTAGGTAACTGAAAAATCGACTTCGATTTTCATGAACTGCTAAACTACCTTAACTGCTGCCAACTAAGATAATCATATCATCAGCTTTTTCAAATAAAGCACTTTCAAACATGTTATGCCTGTGAGTTAGAGTCGCTCTTTTATATACCAATCCTATGATCGTTGCGTTTATTTTACGGTATTAGTAATATTTTTAAAGTTGCTTCGAAATCTGGAGTCATACATGACCCGTGACCACTACCATGAAAGGCAAACGCACTACCCATTTGGCTATTTTGGAGTCCTTAATTTTACAAATTATTATTTTCTTGGTTGTCATTAAAGCTGTGTATAGAACATTCTAATGATTGATCAGTGGTATTTTCCATATACAGCTAAACATACACAGCTAAACGAAATGTTCTATTTAAATTCTCAAATTGTAGGTTGAGTGTGAAATAAGACAATAACTAAACTTATAGTGAATACATCGAAATAAGAAATTCGATTTGGGTAATTTATGCCAAGGTCGTCATTTGTCATCGTAATTTTTTTTGCCGTGTTGGAGACAGAAAATCGAATCGTCAGGCATGATCCTATCTGAAGCTATAAAATTCACAAGCATTTAAGCCCTCGTGTCTGTGCGCTTAGGAATTATAAGCTATCCAAGTGGTTTCAGTTCTTGATTTTAATTTATATTTAGCAGATGAAAAATTCGAAATTATTTGGAATGAAAGATATTCGATTAGGAAAAGATGTCATTAATTACGTTATAAATTAAGTTCGTTAGGTTTCCGTCTGTTTCCACAGTACTATATTTCACACAAGATTGTGAAGCACAAATTGAAAGATGTCTTAGCCGGGTTTCATGAGTCAGTAACCATATTCAGGTTTTTTAAATAATTTCGATAAATAAGCTTGAAAATTAAAATCATAGAATGATCTTAGATCAATCGTCCCTATTCCCCCAAATCGCAGAACGTCTACTTTAAATTAAAAATCACAAGGAGGAGAAAATTATTACCATACCCAGTGCTGAGTATCATTATGGTAAGATAGAGTAGGCTTACCATGCGTCTCTTTTTGACCGTGACTGTCCAATTTTTAACTCATGGTCCCAGCCAATTTTTCCTGGAGGAATATAATTTAAGTTACTGTGACTTAAAATAAAATAACAGGTTGGCCGCTGATGGTTACTGAGTTAAAAGTAGATACTCCAAAAACCATCAATAAAAAAACTTACAGTAAAGCCTATGCGTATTTCGACTTCAATGAAGTAAGTGTAACTGTAAGTGTACTGTACTTTTACTGTAAGTTTTTTTATTGATGGTTTTTTGAGTACTGTGACTTCATTAATAGAAATTATTTGAACGCAAATTGTAAAATTATCAAGCAGTTACGTAACACACACTTTGTGTATTAAAAGTACAAGAGATATGACTTAAGCGATAAAAGAGCGATTACCGTATCAGTGGTACCACCAGTACCAGTGGAATTTACTTCAAAAATTGAGAAGTCCCGATTCCTCATCATCAGAGTACGGTACCCCATCCATGGCAGCCTGTTCTAACGGTCAGTCTTTCTGTTAATAAAATATTTAATATTTACTACTTATTTAATGCTAGGGGTGGCCAAATGAAATCTTGCTGATAAGCTCTCAAAATATTGGACCAATATAGACATTAACTAACATACTCTAAGATGGGAATAAGATACTGTAGAGAGTTATTGAATTTTTTGTATTTTCGGTGTATTCAAGAGTCGGTATATTCAATTAATTATTATTAGCATAATTTAGATATCATAGATTTAAATAGAACTATGTTTTCTTTTAAGTATATCCTCTTAACATCTCCACAGAAAATCTGTTCTTAATGCCGTGGGCGTTACATACTGGAACACGTGCGAAAAAAGACCCAAATTATAGAAAAAATGTTTTTTCAGTGGTATCAGATTTTTACTTCCATGTCATGGAGAGTTTTGTAACATTAGACGAAAGCGGTTCAGAGAGAGAAGAAGAGACACTAAGCAAAGATACACGGGACTAGGACAACCCATTTCCGCCGCCGGCCAAGTGTTCCAGCATCTCCCCTAACTGCAGCCAAGCATCCCCCTCCACCGCCACACATCTTACTTGCCTTCCGAGCGCATTCCTGCAGTTCTTTGAGTGTATATATTTAGGGGACTCTTGATCTCCTATAATCCGACCCATCTCAGGTTGACTCGTACAAAATATCTCTCCAAATTCCTTTTTCCTCACCCCAATAGGGCAAGAGGGGTTGCATATAGCGAGGCGACGTCTATAGGTATACCTCGTCCGCGACCCAAGAATGCCAACGTCTCAAAGTAGCGTTATTTCAGATTCGCCCTCCATCAAAGCGCTCCATCGGAACATTCAAAGCATTTAGACCTATACAACCCTCTTGATGCTCTAATTGTCGAGGTATGTCGAGACATTCGTAGTGCATTGGCTCTTACGTGACTGAAATAAATTGTTCGTGCAACATTCATTTTGTGTGGCCCGCTGATAATTTTATCGCTTCAATAAAGCATTTTCATCACTTCGTGGTTAACCGATTCAGTTATATATGAAACCATTATTAAGTCAGAATTTGTCACTTATAAAACGCTGTCTTGATAACAAAATAATTTTCTTACAACATTTTTACAATGGTAACACATGCGATGAAGCAAATTCTTCCACCGCTTAAGTTTTCTTTTTTCATCGAAGATCTACCAATTAGAAATTATTATAAATTAATTATTTCTTACTTCAATTTCCGCTCTTCTACTTTAATATCATAAACACAAGGTAATACTTATGTAATTTAACTTTAATAAATAGAAAGAACCTTTTTATTACCGCGCAAATGCTTAAGAACAGGTGATTGGTGTGCCATAATTTGAAGGAAATTCGATCAATGAAATTGGAGATTGATATTGCACAAATCCGTGATGTGTTGCCACGCTTCGAGATGATATCGTTCACTCATGCGCTTGATTCGATCTAGGTTCAATTATAACCACGGCTGGATTGAACTAGTTCTCCGCGCGGAATGCGGCCTTTAGATTAGGCATTTGTATGTCACATGTTCTCCCTTATTTTCTCTTGACTGTCGTCTTATATTCGCGATTACATCTCGGAGGTCATGCCTGCTTACTCTTGGTAAAGTGCACTCCCCCATCTGTCACTCCGGGCGAAGACAGCAAGGCACGCGCAGTGGGTGTGGTGGGCGATCGGATTTATTGGATAGATCGTCAAGGCTCATTGGCACCTTATACCGTTCACTTGCTCAATAAGCGGTGAATGGAGCAAAGAAAATAACACCGACGAATAATGAATCTTGTATTGCAACAGACATCGCTTATTATTAAAGCACTAAGCCGCAGTGACACAGCTAAATGCATAGTTTAGCGCGATACAGATTTCAAGATTGTTAACGGTCAAGATTTTGTCGATAGATAGGAGTTTGAATCGTATTGTAAAGTTTTAATTGCACATCCCTTTTACAGGAAACGTTAAATATATGTCCCGATGAAGATATCCTTTCTACAAGGCTTTTAATGTAATAAATTAAATAATTTCGTCACTATAAAATTCAACATGCGGTATTTCACAAAAAATTCCCAGCAGAAATCTATTCATGATATAAATCTATTTAGTGACGGTGCTATAAAATAAAACTACTATTAATGAAATCGGTAAGGTGGAAACTTTCCTATTACATTATTTTAGGTGGCAAATCCAAATGCTTTATGTTGTATGTAATTAATTTCATCATAGCTTATCCTTAGGATGATACAAGTATCAATCACATCAATGAAAAAAAAGATGACCCTTCTAAGGCACCACACCTACAATGCTGAAAGTACTACGTAAGGAGAAAATACCTATCTCATTTAAATCTTCAGCTGCCGGTTGCACTTCATTAAAGCCTGTTGATCCTAAATAGTTCGTTAGTTTCAATGAACGTAAATCAGTTGCCGCATTAAGCATGGAAAAACTAACACGCTAACAACTATTCATGTGGAAATAAACAGACCCATATTTCACCGCATCCTGTACGAAGGCACGCGAAACACTCGACTGGGAAAGGAAAATACGCAACTAAACTCGAAATAAACAACTCCATCCCTTTCAGCAGATAAGCCCGACCAGGAAATTTAGGAAAAGAAACTAGTGGAAATAATCTTTAAGGTTATAAATCCACCTCACGGACTTTTTCACGCCCCTCTTTCCACCACACCCTTTCTCCCTCTTCCTCCTGACACTTGAGGACAAGTTGGCAATTAAGTACGAGTTTGGATCAGTCGTGACAGAGACAAAGGAATGAGTCAACTAATAGCCACGGCATATCGCCCGAGGAATGTTAAACCGGAGGTCGTAGAAGAGGAGAGAGGTGAAGGAAGGGGCGAGGAGATAGCATGCTCCTCTTGTTTTAATTCCATAGGGATCTCGGCGACACGGGAGTCAAACCCCTTCTTCGCATACCGATCCAGAACGCTGTGGCGACAGTCCAAGAACACACAGCAGTAGAACAAAACAGGCAGTCTGTCTTCCTCCTCGCTATCTTCTACCCTCATGCCTTCATCCTTATTTCGCTACGGAGACCCAAAAGCTAGCAAGGCACTCCTTTAAAAGTGCTGGAAAACCCAGAGATAAAGGCAGTGTGATGCACCAAAGCCTCTTTCTCGATCGAGGCTCCCTTTCCCTCTGCTTTATACTTTCCTCTGCACCTTCCTTTGAACGTTGCACGAGGGAAAAGTACACGGAGTGTATAAGAGAATGTGTTTGAGGTAGGCGAGACAGCAGTGTAGAATGGTGGCTGTGCGTTTGTGGGTATAGAGGGTGAAGGGGACTTATTGGCGTGGCTAAGGCGTCTTGTTCTTGCGCCGGTATAAATAGAGAGGTGGAGGGAGAAAGGAAGTCAAAGCAATAGGAAAGCTTTGGGATGAGGAAAGACAAAGAGATGTATATAGGGCGTCGTTTAAATAGTGAGCGGCGGATGATGCCCATTGAAGACGAGTGTCAACATGAGAAAAGGAGGAGGAAAGGAGGGAATTAATCGCACTATCCTTTGTCGGGATGCCAAGAGTAGGTGTCTATAGTAGTTGTTAGAGAGCCGTTTGAAACGGGAGATGGGAAGAAAGGCGAAGGGATGTGGAAGGAGAAAAGAAGGGAGGAAGCAATTTGTTTAGAAAAGGTAGAGGTGATGATGTAAAAATTGAACGTAGAGGAAAGAATTAAATTTTGTTTATGGAAAAGAAAATTTCTAAAATAAGATGCAGTAAAAATAATACAACGGTTGAAGAGCTATCGACAAGTTAATGCTTGAAAAGAAAAGGTACCCGAATAGGAAGTTTTCTAAAGGAGAGAATTCCCGAGATATTGAACTTCTGAGTGTTACAAAATCTGTGATGGTTGAATTAAGTGATAGCTTATCATTTCTATCTTATAAAGGACCTCAGTTATAAATATTGGTTCAAAAATAAAAAAAATAAATGTTATCAGAAAATGTGAAGATCCGCAGCTATGTAGTATAGTACAATATAAATGCTTAATGTGAAATATCTTTAATTATGTACTTGTATACGTCTAAATCAATATATTGCAGGCCACCTTTCGGCGCATGTCAGAGGAAATTATTTTATTGACGTTTGAAAACACAATAATTAATTTATAACACAACGAATTTATTGTGATGATGTGATAAAGAGTTCCTACAGTTGAGATCTCCCAAGTGAAAATTCTACGCGCTCCCCTGAAAAATAGCTTGCTTATAAATTTATGAATAAAATAATTGTTTGTTTATAACCGAACGCCAAATTTCATTGATACTATCCATATCCTACTTTATTCAACCCAGCTATTAAAAAGCCTCATTAGCGATGTAGCAACCTATTTTAATTTTCTTTCGTTAAGCGAGCATTACCATTATTTATATCTAACCTGGGTAAATGATCTCTCTTCAATTATTAAAGGGATTATTTTCAGTCTTTAAATATCTCCCTTTGAATATAAGCTCAAAAACTTTGAAGGCTAAATCCACCTAAAGAAAAGAATCATTTCATAAGAGGATAGTAAGGAGAAATTGTCGATTAAATATTTTTAATGAGAATATTTCAGGCTAAGAATGAGAGAAGACCGAAAAATGAGATGTGGTGGAGGTTTCCTCCAATAAGGAGACCATCTAAACGAGAAACTCATCGCGTGCCGCCGTGTATTTGTTTTTCGCACCCCTTTCCCTCATCTCAATCCCATCGCTTCTAAGGCGTTTGTTTGCAGGCCTGAGGCGGGCACACAAGAGACACACGCGTACACACCCAAACTCTCTCTCCTTTTCCGCTCGCTCTCTCTTCATACAGCGTGTGTCATCTTGTTGAGATCGGAAGGGGTTTGGCAGCACCCCGTCCCTTTGGCGACATATCCTTCCTTCAGACACACACAAACCCTCTTTCTCGCTCATATCACATGTTCTCTGCGGGTTACACGGAGGGATTATCCCAAAGGACGTCGAAGGAGAGAGAGAGGGAGGAAAAAGCATTCTCTCTCTCTCTCCTACTGCTTCTTCTTAGTGATGCTACAACACCCAGCAATACAAGATCTTCATGTTATCGATATGTTCACAAGAAGTATAAAGCGAGGAATTTAATACGGTGGTGTTCACACATATCCTGTCGCTGCTATATTCTCCGCGGCGGCCTGTTTGTGATGTGTTTATGGTTTCAATTCATCAGTTCTTTCTTTGATTTCCGCATAGTTCTACCTTGAAATAAAATTTATGGGATACTAAGAATTTTAAGATTACACCGAATGCCTTTCTGAGAGGAAAATTCTCATTACATAATACACGCAGATTTTGTGATTAATCAATATTCATGTTACATTTCGAAATTGCAATTCAAGTTCGCATAACGGAGCCAAAGTAATCGGATTTCATGTATACTCGCTAATATTACATAAATACTCAAGGTCTCTCATACTAGAAAACATGTCTTATAAATTAATGATTAAATAATCGAATAAAAGGCTGAAATCAGGAAACCAATTAAAATCGATTCGTAAATTGTAAATAATTTAGAAATTAAATATCTATTTTCAAAACCAACGAAAAATTACAAAGTATGACCGAACAATAAACGGAATACAAGTTTTTACCTGATTTATACCATTGTTAACGCTGGTTAGGCTAATTGCCTTTATGTTATAGTCTTCTTGATCAAACTAGCAACTCCGATAGAAACAAATTTTCAGTTACATCACTTCGCAATGAAATACTAGCTCTGAAACCTATCCAAAGTCGGATAGTGTTACATTTCCAACACTATGGAGTAGCAAAAAGTCCAATAAAATGCCATATATTCTCATTGCTTCTATTCTGCAAATCTTTTAGCAAGTTTACAAGAATGATTCCCAAAATTTCAGAAACGGATATAAAAAATTTCATAAAATACAGAATTCTTTTCCGGCTATGAATGTCTTAATTGTGAATAAAATCTTTAAGATGAGATCAGTACAAGGCAAGAAGACAGTCTCCTACAGTTAAAGTTAAATTCCCTTCCGGAAGAAGCCGTAGTTTGATAGAAATCCATTACAATAAAATGAAAGTACACTCTTGTCTTCCTTTCATTTTATTTTAATCCCAAATATTTCCAGATATATCCCCTTCAGATAACTTATAGATTCTTACACTCACTACGAAAAGCTGTTTCTATCCTGAAAATACCAACGTTTTAAACTTATGTCCTCAACTTTCAGGATATAATTCTAATTAATTATTATTCGTCATGAAAGTTCTGGAGTTTTTTATTTAGGATATAGTTACACATTGTAAAGTGTATAAAGATTTATTCTGTAAATACGTTCTAAAATAAATTCTGCATATACGTTCGGGTACCTGGAATAATCCCCTTTCATATAGCGTCCAAGTCTTATTGGCAAAAATCTCATCGAAGAATATTCTGAAAGCTTCCAATGAACTGAATTCAAGACAACTGTGTCTGAATACTCAACGCCTACTCCATACACTGCACAAACTTTTCAAGGCCTTTCATAAACATTCCTTTCTTTCTTTAGATAAAAACATATTATGAAGAAAAAGCTGTACTTCGCCTTCCATCTTTACGATAGTAAAGAGTGAAACTATTTAACAATTACATCAATAATTAATGTTGTTTTAAAGTGGTGAAAGTTCCTTATTGCTAAAGTAGTAAAAAGATAATCATTATTTAGAGGGTATTAATTTATTTCGAATTCTAATCATAAGTTTTTTGCTTCTTACGAGCAATTTTAAATTTATTATGCACGCGGAAATAACCGTAGAACTTTCATCATCGATTAATGCTACTTCCTAATCGTTATTTTCCACAGCCTAAACAGGCCTAAAATACAATATATTGGCCACATGTTTTCGTATTGGTCCACTCAGTGGCTGGAGATGTTTTTGGAAATAAAATTTATTTTTAAAATCGGTAATTTGATTATATCCAATGAAATGTGATGGAACGTCATACTCAAGGTTCTCATTCAAATGTTCTCCTTATTAGGGAATCCTCCACAATTCCTCATTATTTGGTCTTACTTACTTTATTACTCAGAAAAAATGACCAGTCAAAGATTTCTCCTTCATACTCACAGACAAAATAATTGCCCTCTGTGAATGCATTTATCCTTCAAATTCTTTGTGATCTCATTTTCAGAGAGAACGATTTAAAGGTAACAACTACAGTATAGAGGAAAAAATTATTAATAATTCGGTATTAATAATACATTTTAGTAACTAAATAATATCAATTTACGGGGATAAAGTTAAGCATTATTGAAGTGGAAATGTAATAGTCCATAGGTTGTAAATGGGCAGTATACGTACATACATAAATCTTAGCATATTTTTCATATTTGTAGCTATTTAAAATTTGAGGATGAAATTCCATCATCAAAAACTAGCACTTTAGAAAATCAACCATTTTAAAAAATGAACCCCTAATTTAATCCAAATTAAAAACGCGCGTAATTAAAATGTTATCATTACTTAAATTTATACTTGATATTTTAATTCGTGCATTAATTTATGAGGTCCTTCCTCTCTTGTAAATTTTGCAAGCCTGGCAAAGAGCATTTGCGAAGAAGAGTGATTCATACCCAAAAACAGCGAAGAAATACAACAGCGAAGTGAAGAGATCGGCACAGCGGACTAATGCCTTTCTCTGCCTTGAACAAGCAATCCAAAAGATTTGAACGTTGAAAAGTCACCTTTTTGGGTCCAAGTCACCTACAACAAACCTCAGTCGTACTTTGGTATCACTAACTGTAATTCCGTTAAAATATTCATTGAATATTTTTATTTCCCATTTTTTATTACTGTTAACAAATTTGCTTTGCATTTTTTAATTTTCAAGAAACGCTCACGCCATCTGATTTTCAATTTTTTTCGTTCTATCGTAAGGTATACTAATTTTACCTCTAATTTTCGGAAAATGACAAAATGCTAACACTTAGTATTGGGGGTAATCTTTAAGTTATTTAATTGATTTTCCATTATCTTTTATTATAAGCAATCTATAATAGTTATAAATTGGATTAAAAAACGAATTCAAAAAAATGAAAATTAAAAGACGTTGAAATATAGAAATTAAATTAAATCATTTATATGGTAAAGAATCAGTTTAATCATTTGAGTTGTTATCGGATATTGATTCAGCAGGTAAAATCTTAATATTAGATGGCTGCACAGAACTAACAAATATAAGCCTTAGAAGCATGGGCTATTCTATGTCATTTGATCACCTACGTCGGCCTTGAGTAAACGACACAGTTTTCTCCATTCCTCTTCCTGTGGTAGTCTTTCTATCAGTTTCTTCTCTGCGTGAGGGTCAGGAGCGTTATATATTGAGAGGGATAAGGATAGGAAGTCGTGACATGGGGGCCTCTCCTCAAAATCCCTACTAGCCCTTTTTCCACTTCCGTTTCTTCCGCCTTTTAGATAAAAGAGCTTCAGCGGACGAAGGAAGAAGGGTTACCAAAAACAAAAGTAAAAAGAAAAAGAGTAAGGGACTGGTGGAGGAAGAAGGAATGAAGGAAGGGGAACATCTGCCGGTGAGGAGAAATCAGAGGGAAAGATAGGAGAACGTACAGAGTACAGTTGCAGTTGCTTCTGTCTGTCAGGGGGTGTTTTTCCTAAGACGCCCCCTTCAGGGTAGTGGAATGAGGTGCACAAAGTAGAAAAGTAGTAAGAAAAAGAAAAAGGAATGATTATTTGTGATATAGTGTCTATTGGGGTGTTTACTGACGAAAACGGAAAATTATGCTCGGACTCGATGGCGTAAGTAATTTTGAACAAGGAGGGTCGAAGGATTTTCTGAACAAAATTGATAAAATAAACCCTCCCATTTTCACATATTAAACTGAAAAATATTTAACTAATAATTCACTAAGAACACGAAAGAACATTCGGTTAACAACAGTTACTTTGATAAATCTTCAGTTCCAGTTACTTTGATAAATCTTAGGTGGCGTTCAATGAGATAAAAATACATTAAAGATTTATTTAGGATAACCTCAAACAGCGAGTTTGATGTAGTTCCTGTTTTTATAATTCTTGATATAAATAACAAGTCTTGAAAAACTCCTATGCAATATACAAACTGTAATAGCTAATTTAGCATACTAAATTGAAAATTGTGAAAGATTCATGAAGAAAATTCAAAAAGTTGAAATGAACAATAGAAAGATCTCTTTCTAAATTACTTTTTACCCATAATTTAATATCATAGATATATTAAAAATATAAATTATTACATCGTGGCGTATCATAAATAATAGGATTGGTTAAAAAATTAATGTGAGGGATGTAACTATTACCACGAACATATCCTTTATTTTGCTATAATATATAATTGAATCATGTTAAAATATTTTGAAACTTTGGTGGATTAAGGATTGATGGTAAACATTTGACGCAGAGACATGCGCCTTAAGACATAAAGATAAACAAAAGTAAAAAAAATCGATATGACTGGGACCGTCTCCAACTGAAACTGCTTGAAACTGGAAAATAAGTTATATAAAAGGGCAATGAATGAGGGTGATGCAGATTTTTAATTTCTGATTTCTCAAGGCATATCTCATTATTTTTCTCTCTTCTCAGTATTTTCAATGAATATATAAATTACGACTTTCTTATACAAAGAAGTAACCCAGTTAATTCAGTGATAAAGAATAAGCTAATATGCAAACCAAATGAGTAAAGCCAATCATACTATTCTCTTAACACTTTGGTAGAACAGAAATTAAATCGTTAAGCACATACATAAGGCTATATGATTGAGATTCACGATGAACTAAAATCCACTTGTGAACATTTTCCTTAACAGATTTTACTTCACTAGTAGAATTTGTACATCAAGTTTTCACGAAGGAGGTTGTGGAAATGAAAATGCTACCAGCTCTTAGAACAAGGAAATGATCAAATTCAATCTCCCACGACCGAGTTATCCAAATGTTTGTGGCGAGAATTTCCATCCGTTATAGTAAGAGGATCATCTGGTGTGTGGGAGTGAAGGGTGAAATAGAAGGAGGAATAAGGAAAAGACCTCAAAAGGGAAGAAGAGGAACGAAGAAGAATCTGACAAGCGAAGGGAAGATGTTCCAGGCGCCCCTAACAAATGTTCTTGTTGTGTAGCCAGACATCGGGCTCCGAAATGGCGCGTATTCCGCATTAGCATACAAACAAGAATTCGGGTGAAAATTATTATCACGATGCTTCGGTTTTATGCTCCTCTCCCCTTATGCCCTTCGCCCCCCTATTCCCCATTCATCTCGCTGACTTACCCGTTTCCATCGCTCTTTTTCCGCAGAAGATCATCTCCAGCCTATTCAAGGTGGTTTTGGTTATGTGAATGAAAATTTTACTTGCTCACCTAACTGAACACACCATTCTTTCGTTCCTCATTATAACAATCAATCTAAATCTTCGTAACAATAGCTTTTTCAGGGGCGCTAAGACTTCCTAGCAGACTTCCTAACATTTAATTGTAATGATTTAAATTTAAAAAGAATGATAATTATTCTATCGCTCAGACAAAATAACATTACATGAATGATAAAATAAATTCCACGGACACTAGAAAAATACATGCTTACGTGTATTTTTCTAGTGTCCGGGACTTAGCCCGTGGGTAATCACAATGTTTAACCATGTTTGCGTTTAAGAGTTCTTGAAAGAAAAATTTCGATGATTCTGCCGAAAGAAAACAGTCTACATGGTAAAGATGATTAAGGATGATAAGTTTTCATCTTAGTATAGTGGAAATAGCTAATTTCCTTGCAGTTCACTTCAAACGAAACCGCTGTTGATGTAAGAAAAATAAAGTAATAAGAACTTAAGAATACTTTAAACCTTTTATGCACAGAATATAATTCTGCACTTAATATATTTGATGTCCAGAAATATACTTATATATTCAAGCACAACATATTCACCCTTTCATCGAGTGCTACAGTATGTCATCAAAAAAATGTGAGCCCTTAAGTTTTAGAATTTCGGTATTCTTTCCCTTATTCGATGAGGGAGGGAGATTCTCGATGTGGTTTGCGGTAATTTTTGGAGATGGGATAGGGAGGATAAATGAGAGAGTGCGTTCACCATAAGGTGGCTCTAGAGGTTAAGGTGAGTTGGGCTGTAAAAAATTAAAAGCTGTTCCTCCCAAATATCGTGCGATTCTCCCCTTCATCTCCTTTCGCCTCTTTTCCGCATCCTCCCACTCGCCAAAGTAAAAATTCCCCAAAGGATCTCTCTTTCTCTTCCTCGACGTCAGCCCATACTTCCCGCCTATCCCATAAAATTCCACCCATTCCCGCCACAATTTCATTAAGACGGTATATACTACAATGTTTTGAAGTTTTGCGGTAATCTCTCGGCGCATAAAAAGAAAATTGCGCGTGGGTGTATGTGTGCGTGTTTTCATTTCTTCATTTTATTCTCACCCTTCATCTTGACGGAACATCCTTATCACCCGTCCTTCCCCCTTCTGCTCTCGGATATTCATCTCCGGCTCTTTTTTACGGGTTCCTATTAACTCTCGTCTCATAACCTTCCTCTCCGCTTAAATGTACAGCAATTCAGCCGATTAAATGTTTTCATGTGCCTCTATTATTTAAATAACTTTAGTTTAGCAAAGCATAGGAATAATTTTCATATGGCTTAAATATTAAAATTAACCATATTTCAAATTCAAGCTTACTATCTTTCGTCGAATACAGTTATCTACGTTATAAATATATAGCTATAATTTATCTTCGAAATTTCTTAAGTATTTTTTCGAAAACAGTGTTAATTGGACTCTCACGGGCTTTTAATATTCACTGATATTATATTAGCTCCAAATTTTTCTCATTTGTATTTTTTTCTAATTGAAGAATTACTAAATATTTCTATCGTGTTCCATTACGAAAAATGTCGTAATTATCAAATATTTTCTACCGCGTCTCCTTAAAAGTAAACACAAGTTATATTTACAGAAAATATTTCATTATACTTTATAACGAACATAATTTAAGAGGAAAAAGAATGATTAAATTTCACAGGTAAGATAATTTACGGTAAAATGTAACTCTTAAAACAAGTAAACCTCTGATGATTTCGTTCCAACGTTTGGATCCTTTACATGAACTGCTAGTTAAATCTAAACTTTTTATTTTCTGGGATAACCAATTTGGTGCCACGGGAAATGGAACGAATGCAGGGAAAAAATAATGAAAAAAATCGCATCCTTTAGCCGCCTTTCCCCTGTATCACCCGGTTTCAAATTCAAGCTCCTTAATACAACATCTCTTCTCTTACACTCGCCATCTCTTTTGTACCGTCGCTCAATTTAAAGCTTGGCTTTTTCCGGAGCCCCTTGCTCGGGAGAAAAATAAAAACCATTGTGGAGTCCATTTCAACTGATATTTCCGCTCCGCTTCATACTACAGGAACTTCGTGAAAGGACTACTTGCACATGGAACGAATTCCTTCTCCGGAGGTAAAAGAAGGATGCTGCAGAGATGCACTACTCCCGTTCAGACTCTCTGCCCATTCCACTCATTCAATTAAATTGGCTCGAGCCTTCACTACGGCACTCAAGAGACGCTATGGTCCCCTACCTCTATGCATCAGCTCGTCCCGGGACTTTTCTAGGCCGTTTTGTTTGCCACACTAGAGAGAAAACATCAACTAAAATTCATCAGCCGCCCTCTCTCCTGTACAAACACAGTTTGCTGCAATTTTTTCCTTACTCTCGGCGAGCATGTTACGTCTCTCCCTCTCCATGGTAAGGTAAAATAGTCGGATGTTTTATAACAATACCCAGTAACTCCGTGTGCAGACTTCTCGCCTTATTCGCTACAACCATCTATTTCACCGGCAAGCTAGGAAAGGTAGAATGACAAAGATGCCTTGCAGAGAAACTCAAATTCGTCCGCACTTTTCCAAGGTGTCCATTTTTCCAAATGGGACCCTTTTTCTTTCCTTTATCAATCCCTTCATTTCCTTTACTTTTCTATCGTTTAACCCATTTACATTAACTGTTTTTCTTAAGTTAGTTTTCAAACTTTTCCACATGAAAGACTTTTTCGAAAGTCTCTCTGAAACAATATTTTACCGAACTAGAAAACTACTCGAATAAATCGGCGATAAATATATGTAATGTTAAAATTATCGTATAATTTTCCTTCTTTCTTGTCAGAATAAAGACACCCAAATAAGGTGCTTCTTAGGATAGGGAAGTAGTAGAGTGGGACATCAAAAATTAATATTTCAGGCAGAGATTAACGTAATTGAATTTCCCAATGGTAATTTCACAAAAGCAGAACAAAAAGAATATGAATATGAGAGTATATGAGAACCATAAGAATATGAAAAGATTATAATGTATAGAACTGAAGTTATGTCAAAGTAATAAAAATACAAATTATTTAATAATATTTGATTCTTTTGGAGTTAAACTATAATGTTAACCCGAACAAAAACAGAGTTCACTCCAATAAATGAAAGACCTCAATATTAAATAGCTCCATAAGCCTAGAATCGCGTTTAAAATTTCAACTCAACTAGTCATACATTTCTCAATATCATTATTGCATCAAAATTATGTTTCTATGATTTAATATTAACCAAGAAGCTTGATAAACGATAAGACAGAGTTAGATCTTTCCAATGTAGTCACAAGGTTCCTTACTAAAGTAAGTTCCTTACTGATTGTGAGTTACGGTTCCAACGGGACCTTTGGTATTCCTAGGCAACGAAGTAAGTTCACCAACAAAAGGCATATATATACACATATTATAATATAGACATATTATAAGTACATATTTAGGAAATCGAGCTCCTGAACATATCTGAATTCCAGTGTTTAAAGCAAAACAGATTTATCCAGTAAAAGTTATGTATTTGACAACTACTCAAAGCTAAAAACTCACACTGTCACCTTATATTAATTCAAAGAGACAAAAGAGATTTTAATACAATCTAATAACATAACATGATGCTTCTATTTCTATTTTGTCATAATTATGACTTAACATTTCAATTCTGAAAATCGGTGTTTCAGGCTGTGCCTAATTTCACAATTCCCGCAATTCTGAATCTTAAAGGTTAGTGAATCAAGTTCATCAATTATTTCACCTATGAAAGGCTTGAAAGGTTAAAATTAACCTCTGTAGGTAGGGACTATTCTTTGTCTTAAAATTGCAGAACACCACAATATGATTCCGCCACTTGACTCAATTTATCCTACGCTAACCATGAGATTCCCTCCATCAATCCTTTCCTCTTCAACCCTCCATCCATCCTCCCTTTCTCATTTCCCTCCTTCTCCTAAGCCAATCTAACCGCAAACCCTCTATCTTCTCCGTTCTCACTTATTTGCCAACTGGGCCGCTCCGTATTAAAACCCCTTCCCTTAATCCAGAGGAAACTAAAACTCATGCAAATTAAAGCCGTTTTTTCGTCGGAGAAGTGACGATGAGGGTGGCAAGCCTTGAGTACGAATGGGGAAGACTAAAGGGACGGTTTGTATGAGAGGAAAGGGGGGCTTAGAATGACCCTTTTCCATCCCTCTCATTCCCATCCTATTCTTGGTTTCTTCCCAACACCTTAGCACGCTTTAACATGGTACGTTAATTTTGGGTGTTTAAAAAAACCGGAAACTTACGATACAATGAAAGAGAAACAAATTTGCGTTGTTTTTAAGAGGAGCTGAAAGATAGGGAATTACGCATTTTAAGAGTAGGAATAGAAAGTTAAATTTAGCAAAAATGGAAATTACATACGTAGGTGTACGTAAACTCATACATATAATTTCAGCACATGTTCTGGGGTTACATTTTTTAAAATTATACTATGCATAGATGTGTAAGATTTTTTAAATGTAGATATGATATGTGATGATATGTAAGATTTTTTAAATGTAGTATTAAATAGTTTAGATTGAAATAAAATTTATCTTGGTTTTTTGGTCTCCTGATACTGCTTTATAGTATTGATGCAGTTGGTGAAATAAATTGTCTAAAAAGTTTCTAAAAAGTGAAATACTGCAAAAGACGATTTTACGCTACAGTAATAATTCTAACATTGGGGCTTCTAAAAGGTTTACCGGATTAAGCTTTAGTCTTACTAAACATCAGACAGCCAAAAATAATAATAATCAAGAATAATATTCCACATTTTTCAATTAATTGTTTAAATACTAATGAAGTTATTGATGATAATTTCTCTCCAGAGCTAACCTTTTCGATAGTTAAGTCAATGACGCGAGTTTACAAAAAGTATCTGAGAATCTATGAATTATTCTCTGAAAAGTATTTATTAATTATTTCAAAAACAGCAACATAGCTTGATTTCACCGTGAGGGTCAATATGAAAAAATGGGCTCCAGAACCCTGGCTCATGTCCTGAAATCAAATTCATCATCAAAATTTGCTAAGTGGGTATGCGTATAAGGAAAGAATGTATAAGGTATATGTAAATGAAGAGTTATTTTGAGAAGAGGCCACTTAAAATTTCTACCAAATTATCAACCTCCCTTATAGGAAGCTATTTCTGAAGCAAAGCTTTGGGTAACTGAACAATTAAGAACTATTCATAAAATATTTGCCTTATAATATATAATTTGATTTTTTAGACTGTGAAGTAGAATTCTAATTGCAGTGTTTCCTATACAATATACTCTTACGAAAATTGTATTTGAAACAGAAAATGTACGGCGCCTTTCAAATTTACAAAACAACTTACAACAAAATATTTTATGATAAATTTAATTTACTTGAGCCTTGTTGGTGATTTGCAGTTTTCTTATTTTAATCAACACTTAGAGTTGCCTTTCTGAAATCAAAGAAGTAAAGTCTTAAAAATGTTAGTGTCCCAAAAGTAAGTCTGAAATTGCTATAAAAATTAACATTAACCTCGGGTATAACCTTAGATTCTGTTAGCGGTCAAGGCTTGAAAACTTTGCCCTGCAGATACAGAGTTGATGTAAAATTAAACAAAGAAGAATTACGAAATCAACTCTCCAATTTTCTAAATATGAATTGTAACCACAGAAATTTATAGGGTAAATGTTGAAATGAAGTTTTATTGTGGTAACAACTCCGATATTTAAGCAACTTGCTAGGAAAACTTCGTAAAAATATTCTAAATTTAGCGATAATGAACAAGAATCTCTTATTTTTCTCCGTTTTCAAGCATCCAATTTTTTCCCTTTCATGAAATCCTAAACAAAGAAAAGGTACGAAAAAGGCAAAAAATACCGTTCCGTTAAATACTAAGCATTCACCTGAGGAGCAAGCATATTACTTCAAATCGAAAATAAAAAATCATTATAAAATTAAAAGACCTGTGTATGAAGGAAATCTCCGCCTCAGTAAACACTAGCTTTGACCAAGTATTCCTTCTTAAGAATTATCGATAGGCTCTAAATAAGGAAGCAAGAAAACCAGATTTTCCGAAATAGGAATTATGGGCCAATCAAGTAAGAAATGCCATTGAAATGGTTGCATTCAATATTCACTATGTCAATTCTACTGCAACACGAGCTCTCTTATTTCAGTACACATAAGGAGCGAATGATTGGACAGCTATTGCCGACACTGAAGTAATTGGTCGATGAGTAACAGTGGACAGACATATGTACTCAGTACACTAGTTATCTGCAAGAATTCTTCCAAGCATGATCAAGAATGTGCTACTTAATACTCGTGCTGGTATTCGATTTGCGGATGTTCATTGATGCAATAGGTTTCATTCGACAGCTTGAAAATTGATGAGCAAAGCATTGGAAAGTTATTTGAGTATCATCCTGATAAATAAATAATTTATCAAGCTCCATAGCTTAAATAAATCTTTTAAATACGTGTGTCTGATGGCGAAGAGAGATACCTCCCAAGAGCATATTACTCACTTTAATGTTATCATGGAATAAAATTAATCGTAAAATGTGAGTAAATATTACGTTAAGATAGGAATAAGAGCCGTTCGGAAGTTTAATTCTTATTAAACTTCATTATTATGTAATAATTCTGCAATTCTAAATACAATTGTAATCGAATTTTCGATTTAGAAAATTTTCCTATAAAAATGTTTGAATGGAAATACCCATTTATTATTTTATATACAAATCAAAGGTTATTTACACCTAAAAGGTTTATAATCTGGCGAATTTCTAAGGAAAGGCTAAAATCAAATGACATATTTGTAAGTATCTAATATAAAGAATCTAAGGAGAATCAATGGAATCAATATCCTAGTCACTTTCTAATATAAGCATTACCAAAAATACATATTATACGGTATTAAGTGATTTTTTCTTCAAGGAATGAAGATTTGCACATAAATGAATTTTCTTTGAATGTTTTCTTTGAATGGCTGTTATTTACTATCATCATATAAATGTATGTATTTAACATGTAAATAAATACATTTAAAATTCACCCTGAACCAACTACAACCCTTCTACTGAAGTTCAGTGAATTTGAAACAATCTAGAATTTGCTCGTCTACTTGAAATTAAAACTGAATTAGCTCAAAACCTCAAACTTCAAGCACATTTTTTCTTTATTCTCTCAGTCAAGGAGGTCATTTTTAGATGAAGAAAGTAAATCACCAAGAAATTATTTCACTTAAATGGAGTTATGGATTAAATTAAAATTTCCAAAGACACCTGTAGATTCTTTGATCACCCATATAAATTAATCTTTTATTTTAAATCTTTGCCTGCGTTGTTTTATCAATTTAATTCAACAATTTACAATATCGTTAAAACATTATAACCATTTAAACGGATATGTGAAACGAAGAATGTTTGGTCTAAAAAACTATGAGAAAATGCCATTATCATTTGAGGATGATCATCATTGCAAATAAAATATATATGAATTAAAAAAAGATAATTGCTAATCAAAGTCCTCTACCGAAACCTGGATTTAACCTGAAATATCTTAAAATGGTTTCTGATTCGGTTTAAAATCAATAATGACGAAAAATGAATACTCGGTTTCATCGCTTTGATGTGAATACATAAAAAATACATTTTCTTATTAGCGTCATTTGTATTCCAGCGAGATGCGACGGAACTTATGACGGCCAAAAGGCTGGACTGTAAACAATATAGCTATTAAGAAAGCAATCATAATAGAATTTCCTTCATCTAAATTGATCCTGTATGCTAATTTTTCACAATGCTACGTAAACTATTCGATTTCCTGGAGCCTTGTACGTGTCACATATTTAAATCTGGAGAGGAATTCGAAGATATAGAAGGAAACATCCTGATCGAAAGGAACTGATCTCGGACCGGGTTATTCATTTTTAAACAGGAAGAAAAGCGCCGATTTCAACGACGAAATAGTTTATTTGGTAAAGTTATCGACAAGGGAATTTAAAATAGATGCGTTCCGGCAGAATGCGATCGCGGTGAATCGATGACAAAGGAAGATCGGGTCCCGTAGCTTTGGGAAGATCGAGAGGTAAAAGGAGAGGGGAAGTGGAGAACAATGCCATGGCAAGAAGTCACGTCCGAGACATCGAGATTGCTACGGAAAAGAAAGGAATCTTTTCGCTGAAAACGTGAAAGCAAGGCAAAGAGGAAAGAACCGGGAAAGTTTAAAGCCAAAATTCAAGCGGAAAAATACGAAAAAACTGGATTTTAGAATTATATGAAGAAAATATTTAGGTATGAAATTGAAATACATTTATTAAGACTAATTTATTGAAACTAAATCAAGACTAAATTACAATGACAGAGAGAGCATAAAAATGAACTTATACTCTTAAAGAAGGGAATAAAGAACTCTTAACATTCTTATCCAAAAGTTGTGTGTTAAATATAGTTCTTCAACAAGCGACAAATTCAAGATAAAAGGAATTTAAAAAGAATATCAATCTTCGCCTCTAATCTAAGAAAAGGCAATATTGTATCCATATTAAATAAGTATATCCTTTAAGTATATCCTAGCAATATTGGATACTCCCTATCAATTTTTCAGCTAAGGTGGATGAGGTGGTATTGACATCTCAAGAATATATTGCGAAATAGGTTATTTAATGTTTATTTAACTTCATAGTTTAGTGACTGATGATTCATTAAATCCATTAGTTTGGTGGATAAAATAATTTGTTCAGCAACACAGGGGTTACTTCTCTTAATGAAAATTATTTTTACATTTCATTGCAAACAAGACATCAGATTCTTTTCCGTTATCCCTTTAAATTTCTCAATATAGTTATACGTATTTTGAAAGGTATATTTCAAGAGAAAAGAAAATGATTCGACTGTTTTACAGCAAATTACGTAACACTGACTAGGGTAGTTCCTTAGGGTGGAACATGGCCTTTGTATTTTAAGAAAGCATGACCTTTCTATAACAGTTTTAAAATATCATTTTGAAAAATAATCACTAAGATAAGAAAACTAAAACTTATTTTTGAACTCCCCATATTGCATTCTGAACTTTTTATGTAAAATTGTTATAAATTAGAGGGTATCATGAATATTACGTCAGAAAGTAAAGATAAATTTTAAGCCTGAAGAGTTAAACCAAGAACATAAATTGGATGAGGAGTTGATTTAAAGTTTCCTCCAAAAATAAAGTCACACCGTGAAAGGAGAAGCCCGTGTCCTTCCTTCCGATTATTTTTGAGCCTAGCCGACACATGTAGTAGACAAGCCAAAATATCCGTCCGTAACAAACGTTTTCGCTGTGCAGTGCATTTCAATCTGTATGCATCCGCGTCTTCCCTTTTATAAAACTGCAGATACATCGCACGATAATCGAATCGATCCTCACCGAGAGAAGGGGGAAGATATAAAATTGCGAATTCCCATCACACAGCGACTGCCGATTCGGAAGATGGGCAAAAAAGAAACGAGAGGAGATGAAAGATCGCGGAGAATGCTTGTGGATTACATTCGGTGAGGAGGGAAAGAGACAGATAGAGAGAAAAAGACGTGGAGAAGATCGGGTGGAGTGAGAGGGCGGTGCGGTGGGTCGCCACGGGGACTCAGGCGGCCTTCCATCACGCAAACAGGATGGCTGACGGCGCGAGTGAGAGTTTACAAGGACCGACGGGGAGGTCTCGTCCATCCCAGTGCAGGACATCCACCGCCATCTCAGTTGCCGGGAATGGCCTTCTTCCACCTCCGCGCACGTAAGAGGTCTCCTTCCTTCGTGGGAACCAGGGTATAGAAACGGACAAGCAGGGGAATTGGTTGTATAGGGACAGTTGGGTGATTGACGTCGGCGAAAAGTAGGAACAATTGGCGATCGAGATATTCCCGTCGAGTATGAGAGAGGTAGGGTAATTTAGACCGGAAAGAATCGTGACAGAAGCTATTCCGATGCCCAACTGAAACTACGTTCCCTGTATTTTGCCCGTCACACTTTACAAGGAAACATCTCGTACATTTCGGATGGGAAAGCAATAAATATTCGTCATTGCGGGAATGATGCGAAAAATTAACGGAAAAGGTTAAAGGAAGCAATCAAGCAAGACTTTAAAAAGTTGCCCTTATTCCCATTCTTGAAATGACAATAAGTTTTTTCCAGTCTTCATTTCTCTCGGATACTATCTAATACTAAGAAGTGCTGATAACAAGCTCATGATAAGAAATACAGTTGGTCCAAAAAAGGAAATTGGAAAAGGAAAGAAATCTCAGGAAATGGGACTAGACTTCATTCCATGCGAATGTAAAGATAATAATTCAATAAAGATGATTCAATAATGTTAAAAACCACTCGTTCACACATCTTATATATTCATCGCTGCTTATTATCAAAAGCGGGCTGCAAATATTAAATAATAATGTAAATTATAAGGAGCTATGCCAACTCATAGAAAACACTAAATATTAATAAATATTAAGAAAAACACCATTACAAAAGAACTATTTACAGTGAAGTTGAAAAGAAAAATGCAAGGAATTTATTTTCTGGCGTATGTGTTTAAATATTACTATTTACAAGACAAACGCAGATGTATCCGACGTTTTCAATTTGTTCAGAGGATAAATAAATGGATAAAACGCTATAGTCTGGTAGTATTTCACATGATTAATTTCATTAATTAATCCCTCATTTTTCGAGACGTTTAAACCGAATTGGAAAAATCTATAAAAAAAAGCGCTCAAAGACTTCAAACTGCATGCGCGACGCGAATCGTACGATAGAATAACTAAGGAATACAAAAAGGAACTGAAGGCTGCCATGATTATTAATTTGAAACGGTCGAGGAATTTCTTAGGAAAAAAACAACCGGTTTTCACGTGTATGGGATTTAATGAAACACGCATCTTCATTTTTCCACGCGTTTTATCTGGAAATGTTCGACATCTCATTAGTACTAAGGGAAGACACATTTTTTGGCGCACGTTTTTCTTGCGAGAGTTCGAAGCAATTAGAGATAGAATGAGAGAGGCCGAACCGCCTGAGGTAAGCTCGAAAAGTATTTTCGATATAGCATGAAAACATTGCGAAACAGAATTCCATCGCCATTGATGGTCATTAGTTAGGGCGAGATGACAAAACAAGGGTGGAAAAAATGTGATCGACAATTCTAAAAATGGAAGAATTCTCGCAGGAGTCGGGGAGGAAAGGAATAAAAGAGGAGGAGTGAAATAGGAGGAGAGACGATGAAAGACGTAAAAGGAGAAAGGATAAAAAGGGTATGGAAGTGGGAAACACGTCGATGGGATGAGCTGTAAAAAGGAACATGATGACAAGCGCATTGCTGAGCGCGTCTCCGGCGCAACCGACTAGTTCCTCTCTTAGTGCACGGCCATAAATGACCGAAGCGGCTTGTTTCAAAAGATGACCACCGCCGTGGATAAAGGAATCGGGAGGAGAGAGGGACGAAAAATTGGATGGAAAAGGATTGAAAGAAGGAAGAAAAGATAAAGCTGGAAGACCCGCGGGCTTATGATCGCGGAACTGACCTTTTTACTTATTACATTTCTTCGTCGAATGCCCTCTACGCTCCGATCGCCAAGTATGACGTGCAGACAAATGAAAATAATGAGCCCACTTTTTCCGTGCGATCGTTTGCTTCGGAAAAGCGACGTTTCGCTAACAAGTGATGATTCGCCGAGTATGATTTGACGGGTTCATAGTATATGACCCGTCCGACCACGACTCTGAGACTGATTGATTTTTAAAGATAAACTTTCAATAACGCCCAATAAGAGCGATGAGGTAAACGATCGCAATGACACTGCTAACAGCATTCCGCGAAGGATTATTACCTCACGATAAATTGATGATGCATTGTTGGAATCCGTGAAATATTTCACGCCGTGCTGTTGCCCACTGAGGCTGAAGTAAATAAAATAGGAGAAGGAAAGAAAATGACGCTATCGGTAATGAAATCACTTTATTTCTAAGATAATCAATTTATTCTCTCAGTGAATAAAAAATCACAGACAATAAAGGAAATCTCAATGCAAAGTGTATGATTGCTAAGTAATTGAAATAACTCTACAATGTCTACGAAATGTTCAGATTTAATTCGGTTGTATTTTACCAATTTTATGAAAGATTCTTTAGGAAATTTACCTCCTACAACTCTATTGAAATGCAGTTATTTGAAACGGATGCTTTATATCGCAAATTACCATTCATCTCCCGTAACAGACGAAACGTTTGAAGTATGCCGTTCGAGCGAACAAAGAAAAATTCCGGCTGCGGGAACCCCATCCTCCGAATCTCCCCTTCCTTCCTTTTCCACTTATTCAGGTTTTCAGATACATTAGTAGCAGCAGTTATGATGTTAAATTCCAATTTTGTGAGGACAAAGGCGACTTTTATTAATATTCTTGCTTCTCCGCAATTCTTTTATTTCAAACGAGCGAGCGTTTTCCCTTAAAAGGTCTAAAATTATATGGTCATATATAGCTTATTTCCACGATGAAACCGAAGAGATTTCCCTTCCATTATAATAACTCTCATAAAACGTTTATGTTTTCCGTCCAATGATATGCATGCTCATCACAGCTCACGATATTTTTAAATTCATCGGACGAATAAAAAAGAGACCTACATCATATGTTACGATCAAAATTCCAACGTGCTCCTTCAGAATGAATACACAATGAAATATAAAACTACGATGTCAGCCAAATTTCGGAAAGCAAAGAAAGGCGTCCATTGCCTCAGTAGCATAATTCTTATTTTTATTGATGTTATAGATCTGATGCATGTCTAAGATTTGAGCCGATTTCTTAGGCTCGATTCCATATAGGAGAATTCTCTCTCCAACTATTTTCAGAAACACTAAGCAAAAATTGGGCGTTATGAGAGCTCTAAAATAGACCTACTGCCGTAAAAAAGGCACTTACACTCATGAATTGTACAAAAAGTAATTAAATCCTTAAAATTAAATATAACCAAAATTAAACTCAGTAGTGATTTACCAAATCATTAGAATAAGAGGAAATTTATCATGAGAAACACATCAAAACTACTCGTGATTCTTGTAGTGAAATTTATCAAATTGATTCACTCCTATTGCTTATATTAAATATAACATGCCTGCATTTAATCAAATCTGAGAGAAGCATGATTAACAAGTATTTCATTTAACCTTTAATGTTCTAACACTACGGTGCAGTAGTAATCGAATATTCCCCATAAATTACTTTAAGGTATTTTCCTCTTACTAAATAAAAATTATTATATAAATGCGGATTAAAATTCTAATGGAATAACTAAACCTTTTTCCACAAATAATTAACGTTTCTTTGGATTTACCGTATTACCTTTAGTAATAAATATACAAAATAGATTGTACATATACCAACCATGAATATTCTTCAAAAGAAACATTTACTTTATATGGTTTCCTTTTTATTGCTCAGGATAGCAAGATCAACAATATCATCGTGAGGAGGGTATTTCAAAAACATGAATGCTAAGAAGAGTCGATGTGATTCATCTGAATTTCGCGATTTTCATTACGAAACTGTAGTTGATGATAAGAATAAGGAGATATGTTGATAATCTTTTCTCAGATTACTTTTCCTGATTTCGCCCAATCATTATTATTAATTAACATGTATCTACAGGAAAATCTACATAGGGTTTCCTTTATGGAACGTTGTAGGAAACCCTACAAATAAGCTTAAACTACGTATTTTATGATATTTTCTTGCTATTTGGAGACGAACTCGTGAAAAAAAAAAGTTTTTAACCTCGTGATTATGTGAAATTTTCACTGTTCCACCAAAAACGGAATGAATTTAATTATCAAACCGTGCCTCAATGCGATTAATGTGGGAAAAAAGGCAAACTCATGGCAATTATCGAAAAACTGCTCGCCCCCTAGACAGCTCCTCCATTGCCTCTTTGATTTTCTAAGAACTTTTACCTTATCTCAGGCAGTTCGGTCATCGCAGAGCGATCAATTACATTCAGAATAGATAGAGGAAATTACTGATATCTGAAAAAATAATTTATACTAAACAAGAAATCACTAAATCATTGACTCGAGCTTTAACCCTACAAATATATCCAATGATATGGAAAGTATTTCGATTATCACAGTATTTTAATCACCGCTTATCTCAATGAAATCATAACATTTGAATAAATCCAAATAAACTATAAGAGTCAAATCAGTAAGTTTCTGTAATTTCAAGGTCAAGTAGGCAGAAAAGTCGCCTAATACAGCATTTTATCGTGTATTCATCGGCAAAATCGAAAGCTAGTCGACGTCAAGATGTGCTTATAGAGAAAGTAGCAGAGGGATAACAGAGGGATCCTTCTCTCTCCTTCAAGGCAAGTACCTCTGTGTGAGCAAATTTTAACTGAAATTCCGATATGATCAAGTAACTTTCATTAATACTCCCTTGATAAGAATAATAAAAGGTCTTTATTTGGGCGAGATTGAGACTAAGAAGTCTCCTCTTTCATCTAACCCATCGTCACATATAATACATTTATGAAGAAAAAAAATGAAAATGAAAAGTGGATATAAAAGCCTAAGACCTTCTTAGGGGAAAATTATGCACTGCAGGAAAACACTCGTTAAGAAGGGGGTGAGAAAAACCTGCGCAAACCTACAGATAGTAATAACTAAAAGATACAATAAGTATCTATATAAGATAGAGGTTTAATATCTTCAATCCCACCGAAAGCAAGTGATAACGTGCATAATATCTGAAAACAAGATTAAATGAAAAATAATACGAAGCGTTTTAAGTGAGTTTCATTTCAGTTTCACGATCCATATAATGAATTTTGAATTTGATATTATTAGTAGTACATTTATACTATTTTTCCTAATAATCATTAATAGGATTCCTATTAACAAACCATATTGAGGGTTTGCGAATCCCGATGAAAATTGAGTAGTTTCTTCTTTAAATGAGCATATGATTAAGACACTGACTCTACTATAATGAGATGCGTTTTATTTTTCCGAATTTACCAATAGTTTCTTTTTCTCTGCTGAATCTCAGCAATCTATAAAACAAAACGGTCGAAAAGGACAAAATTTACGTGAATTTACATTCATAACAGCTTGCTGCAACCAAAATTATTTCTGACAGGGAGAAACGAAAGTTTTCTCCATATTGACTTAAAATAAGCAATTACTTTGTGAACTTCAGAGACCGAAAACCTAAATTGCTCGCTCACATATGTAGTCTTCCAATCCTATTAAAAATATCGGAGCTTTTTATGTGATTTTCGGATTCCGGCCACCCTTCTGAATCTGGTTTTCTCGTTTTGGACAATGGAATCTCATCCCAAACATCAATGCAATAATAATTTTCAGATCTGTCCAAAATAAAAGCCGAATCTTCCCACAGGAAGTAAAATACATCAGTGTATCATGCTGTAGTATTAATTTAAAAAAGTGCTGCGACAGTTAAGGTAATTTCTCACGTGGACCTTCACCGGAAATCGAAGCCGGGACCATTTTTACCGAAGTCGTAATCGCTGTCCATAAGGGTATCCAGGAACCCTATAAATATCAAGCAGTTATTGATGAAAATCTGAAATATCTAAATAAGATTCCATACCAAGGAAACAATGTAATTATGTGCATGCCGCTCTTCTATTCATTTCGGCGATAGATAGATTGATTGATCAGAACCCAGCTTGTATGAAAATTTTTCCAATAGAAGTGAAGGACAATGATTGAGGCTTATGCATAAACAATATAAGTAATCAATGTTCAATGTTTCCAGGTCTCAGATTCTCAGATTTTGGACTTTCATTGGTAGGAATAGAGGAATATGAATCAGAAAGTTGGAGGGGATATTTCAGAGCCTGTATTGCAGGTGGGTGCCGAATTTTATCTTTTGATACACATTTCTTTCCCTAAGATAATAAATGAGGTGGCAATTTCGGCTTCCCAGGTGGACGAAGATAATTCCATCGCTTGTCTTAATCATCATATTACGATAATAATCGTAATATTGCTAGATTTTCCTGAGAATATTACAATGTAAATATGAAAATAAGAAAAGATTCCTTCGTAGTTAAAAGTGATATTGTAGTGATTGATGATGATATCAAAGTCTTCATTGCAGCATTCCAAAATTATGAATTACTGCGTACGAAATAATCGCCATGATAAACTTCTCCGTATAAAGCAACTAATAAACAATTATGGACCAAATCTTGATTTTCCAAACAACGGAGCAGCTTTCAGCAAGTCTTCGTTAAGGAAAAAAGTCGGAGCTCGGCTTGCGTAAGGCCCTTTTTATAAAAACCCTTGGAGAACCAATAATGGAGAGTGTGCTGGAGGGCCAATGAGAGTTGGCTTATAGGGAAGCAAACGCTTAGATGACGGCAGACGTCAGGGCATCGGATGCCGCAAGACGCTCACCGCGTGTATTCCGAACCGCAAGAAATTCCGTCCGTCTTCAGCGCGGACGAACCGACACCATCAGGTAGAAATAAAAGGCTTGTTTGTTCCCTCTCCCGCCACATCTTGCACTCTATTCGTCCCTTAGTGAGGCCAACCCTTCAAGTATTTCGAATCCACTACTATCGCTCGGCCCTCCTGTCAACGAATAATCTACAACTCGCCCTGTGACCTCACACATATTGCTTGGGAAAAAGCTCCCCGAGAGACGCGGTTAGGGTTGGCCTTTACCGGGGTTTTTAAAACGTCTCGTGCTGTAGAAGTACACCTCGTCCGTCTTTTCCGTCTCGGTATCGTAAAAATCCCCATGGAATTTCTTTTCTGTCAACGGAGGGACGCAAATGGATGCAATATTAAGTATTTAGCGGAACAAATGTCTTAAAAACACGGTACCCGCCATTCGCCCCCATAAGAAGAAGACGTGGGAGAAGGTGGGGGATGAAAGAGCGAGAGAAGATAGCAAATGCCCGGAAAAATAAAAACGGTCGTGTGAGGAATTACTCACAAGCGTAAATTACATCCTCTTTAGTTAACGACCACACAGATCCCGCCTCGGGCTTCTCTTGGATCTCTCCAACACCACAAAACCTTTTCCCTCCCAAAGACATTACAACTTTAACCTCCTCGTTGCTGCTATAACCTCATTGCCATGCCACTTTTCTTTCCACCTCATCCTTTGAGCTCACCCTATTTCTTCCTAATCATATATTTCCTTAACTTTCACCACCACATAGCTCCTATCTAAAAATAATTTAACTCATCAATACTAGGGAAGAGATATAAGAAGAAAGAGTATTTTAATTGCAGATATAAGAAATACTGCCTAAGACAATTAGATATCCATACATTTCCACGTGTAAAATATCTAAAAACTCTAAAGGTATAATCAAAAACCTCCTCCTTCGATATAATATAGTAAAATATTTTTAAATTACCAAAATCAATCTCATATTTACTTTCATTATTCGTTGAATAAATACCAATTGGTCAAATTTTCCATTTTCGTTCTCAATTCTTCTTCGATAATACAAAGTCATACTGATTTTAGTCGGATATAAAGCTTATACTCTACGCTAATTACAGACAGTCATGTTTAATACGAACTACAAAGAGATTTATAAGATGTTTTATAAAAATATATTCTATTAAGTTTTAAATTATTAGTCCAATTGATAAAAAATCCATCATAAATATTCCAAGCTTTGAAATTGTGGTATCACTATATCTATTCATTCATCATGAGGTGCCTATTGATTGATTGCCTGTATCACGTTTGATAGAGGGGAAATAAATCGTGATTCATACTGCCTACGTCGAACACAAGAGTGGCACTAGGATTATACTGAGTACAAAGCTTAAAAAATTAGGAATAAATACGCCGTTTCTGTTTTTAATTTCTCTCCGCAGTTTACTCCTACAATTTTATAGGCCTCTCTCAGCCATTAAAACGGGCGAAGAAAATGGCAGGGAAGCCGAGCGATGGTTCTTAAATGAGGTTTAAATCCGCGTCGAGACAGAAATGGCGGATGTTATGCTCTATACTACCGCCACCGCCGCACTCTCACCAGGAGAGTCTGATTAAAGCATCGTTAAAATATTCCACGGTGTACGAAAGAGAAAGGGGACATAAAAGGATATGGGTGATAAATCCGAGTTATATTGCGTTCGAATGAAATCCATGCAATATTATTGTTTAGATCGGTTAAAACCATCGCTTTGTTGGAAGGCGTTTAAGTTGAGATGATCTAGGGAAAGTAAAACGATAGATCCTCTATCTAAGGAAACGTGTTAGATTTATAAGGCATGCTATTAATATTACTCTTAACGTAGGCAACTTTCATAAATTACCTGCAAAATCCTTTGAATATATTACATGAGACTTTTTAATAAAAATCTGGTTTCCCCATAATTAGTGAGAGCACGTTTCTCCATCCCGAACTTCTTAAAATGAATATTTTCCATTCATCCTTTGGAAGAGAATAGAGGATATGTATTTATTTCAATTTTTTTTGTCTAAGTCCTGTTCATGGCTATTGAAATATGAAAGTTATGAATAACGTTGCAAATGGCATTCATCTTTGTTACTACATTTTTAATGCTATGAAAAGAGGTATTCTTGTAATTTTGCTGCACTTACAAGGAACTGTTCCACTCATAGCATTTTGACGGAGTAGGAATAGCAAGGAAAGACTACTCTACTCTGTAACTTGTCTCGTCGCCGTATCCTTCTCGAATTCTTTAGGTAGCTAATGATGGAGAATTCAACAAGCCTTCATGCTAAAGACTGCACATATACAAGTAAGAGTACAAATATTTACAATTTCTTCACTAAAAGCTGATTTATAACTTCCTCTCCATAAACATTTATGATATGTTTCTCTTTCAAGAACTCCATAGTTATTATCATTTATCATTCCTTTTAATCAGTTAACAGAAAAGGCACGGTTTCAGATTTAAATGATATCATCTAAGTGCCTCAGTGACTCCCTGGCTCCTTAGTTAAAAATGCATTTTCCCTCTCTTTGAATTTTACTGCCTCACCTTTATTGACAGCCCTTCGCAAATATTTTATAATACCATCGTAAACATGTTTTCCACGAGCAGATTGCTCCTCACATTAAGCGTAGACAACTTTCGAATAAACGTTCGATACCGCCGTGTGACCTCATCCTCTCGAAAACAAATGAAAATACGACATCGCGTGGCTGGAATCAGAAGTTCACGCCCGGCGGAGGAAACAACCCTTGAATATAGAGAAAAGGGAGCTCGTAAAACGTAATGGAGCGTCCTCGGTTAAAAGACATCGCTCCTCTCTTGGCGTAATTGACTACCATCCCCTTCCTATACGGTAGGGTCCACCTCTTATATTACCCTTTTCAATTGCGGTCTCGTTAAGAACTATATTCGCAAATGATTCTTATCTTTTGCTCCTCGTATGCTGGTCCTTACGATCCTACTATTCGTCCAGTGTGGGCATTTCTTAAGCGGAGGTACAATGCATGAAGAGAGAAATTACAAAAGCGTCTGGCAAAAGAGATGGAAGCAAGGATGAGAATATTGGGGTGGCTGTTAAGATTGGGCTAAAAGCAGCTGTGGCCACTGAGTGGTCTGTTTAAGTGTGGCTTTGAGGAGTTGTCGCTGAGGCAGCTAGAGGGAGGCTGCGCTGCAGAGACCATGCAGACTTCCCATCGAATAAATAAAGTCGAGACACTAAAGGGGCTAGAGATTAGATACGGAGCGTATAAGCGATTAGAAAAAAGGCAGGGAGCCTATTGTACTCAAATTAGAGAGATACGATAAATAAGGAATGTCGATTCTTAATTTGTGTCTGCTCATATACATAAACGGTGAGATATAAAGTAAGCCAATGAAGATATTACTGGTTCGAGAAACCACGATTTATGCAAAAGATTATGAAAATAAGGTTTATGTTAATTGCAATCTTAATTACAATGTAATAAGACAGAATATATGTACTACCTAAAGGAGTAAATATGTTTGACTTATTCTCTAAATCGGCGTTTGCTAACCTTGATGGTCTTGCGTCCCAATTCCCATTTGCTCTAGACAGCCTGAAACCACGAAGGTATGTACGAACATTTATTTAATTGATTTGACGATCTTTGTTAAAATTTTATTTTTTAGAATTTTTAATTTTCTGATAATAGCAATGAAACTTTCGCAAGATTAATTTGCAAAATATTTTTAAAATAATTTTTCAAAAGGAATAAAATGAAACGATTTCAAACCGTATGAGTTCAACCTTATTGACTCCCACTAGTGGCAGGCGTTCCACTGGTTGTGAAACACTGATCCAATGACTGGAGAGAAATCTGAAACTCCTTACTTTTTTATGTGAATATTTTTCTCTAAAAGATAGTAGTTGAGGAGGCTTCTGTAGGTTCACTCTATTTTACATATCATGCTAAATTTATATCATAATTCAATCAAAAGAGTATTATAACATCGTTGAACTGAAAGCAAAGTTTGAGAGTAATTAATAGAATTATCAAGGTAACATATATACCAACGCTAGAAATAATTTCGGTAAGAAAATTAGCGCATATGTAAATTGGAATCGACAAGATTTGACTTTTAAAAATCTCCCAAAAGAGCCGTATTTTATCATTCTCGTCAAATGTACAGTTTTAACGAAAAGCTCACAAAAGCAAAACGCGTTTTGGGTCGTTTCTCGACACGAAAAATTTCTGGGATTCCCCGAAACACTGACAAAAGCCGCTCCTCGATTCCGTCGAAGCTCTCCCATGCAGAATGAAGGAGGAGGGAAAGATCAGAAAGGAACAGCAAAAAAGAATTTCGATTCGCTCCCTTCTGTGCTTACTGAGCAAAGCGGTATCATTCGCCAGTTAAAATAATACAGGAACGCGAAAAAAAAGGAATCGACAGACTGCGATCCGGGTATCCATCGCTCAGAGAAAGGAAAAGAAAACAATTCATTCCATACGAGGGAGGGATAGAGCGAGGGTGTATGTACAAGGATGTGAAAGAGAGAAAATTTTTCGGGAGAGGAGACCGAACAAGAAATGGAGTGTGCGTGGATACGGGAAACAAGACCGTGTTCCCAGAGCGAAGAGTTAGGAAGAGAGAAAAAGAGTAGGAATAAACAAAGAAAGGAAAAAATAAAGAAAGGGAGTGATATTGCAGAAGAGGAGACGGCGGGTAAAATCAGACTTTCCGTGAACAATATTTGCTCATCTCTCTCGTGCTGATCTGGTCTGCACCGTACGTGTCGTTATGCAGATGGAGGGAAGAATGGAACGATGGTATGTGCTGGTGGAATGGGAACGCCTTCCGCTTAGAACCTCCCTTGCGCCAAACGCATGTGTGTTCAATTCCAAAAGCGGACCCAGCATTATGCGCGAGTAGCAGCCCTGGAGCCAAACACACTCTTTCTCTAGCAACTTCCCTCCACATCACCTCCCTTAAACCCGACCCGTTATATTGCTGAGACAGAGCCCACTCGTTATTTGAGAGTATATTGCTCTCGTAAATTGATCTCGAGAGGGGATAACCGGATTACGTAATCGTCTGACTATCCATCAATCTTGGAACCTACTCTTCTCTCCTAATACAGCACCCTTTCCTAAATATTGCGAAGCCGAGCTCATCTGCAGTAATCCCATTTTCGAGAGGCCTTTAGATCTTTGATTGCTCGTTTGAATAGACTGAGGCACGATTTTATATTGGAGAAATACATCGAATAAAGAGGAATCGGATTACCAGGTCAATAGGTGAAAAGAAAAATATATTTAAAAACGGATGATGTCGCTCCTGGAAAGCATTCACTGCAGGAAGCAATTCACTATGATTTTTCTTATCTGTCTTTTCGAGAAAACCTCCCTGTCTTGCTCCGCGACAAGACGCGCATTGCGTTTTATCTCCAAGAGTAGGAGTTGTGCTTGGGCACTTTGAGAAAGGATGTTAAAAGTACATTCGGTTTACACTTATCAGACAGAGTACTCCAAGTCTCAAAAACCGGTTGAGTAAACAAATTGGGCCCTAAGGAAAACTTGACATAAAGATTTTACTCCTTGTAAAGTTTTTCTCATCGGCTTCCTGTTTTCTGAGCCAGCTATGTAAGCCTGGGACGAAGATTCCTTTCCACGGAGCTATCAAGTAGTCATGGAATGGCTGGAATAATGATCCCCGATGACAGGACACTGAAAAGCTCTTAAAAGAAGTCAACCAGCATGACCTCGTGACGATACAAACCTGTTTCTTGTTATTTTTTATTTTAGTCACAGGCTATTTCTCATCGACCGGCACAAAAGGAGATATTTTAATGCCGACGATATTTGAAATTAATGCGAATGATGTTAATCAGCCCAACAGAGGCCAGGCAGCATTTTTTTCTCTCCCATTTAAGTTTTTTGACCGCCAGCTTGACCTTTAATTAAGAGCATATTATATATAGAAAAACGCCCTTGACGGGAGGCAAACCGGTACTAAGGCAGCCATTTTGATCGCTTGGGCGCCTAAAAACTGGTGTTTGTCTTTTCACTCCAAACGCGTCATTAACTGCATTACTTATATTCTCTCATTAAAAGATTCGGGAAGTTTTATGAGAGTTGTTTCAATGTAAATTTTTACTCCTAATGTCCAGAAAATATTAAGATTATTCGAGGAAACAAGAATAAATTCCTAACTTTATATAAATACTATAAAATCTATAAAATTGTAAACATAAACAATTAATTATCACAACTATTATAAGGAAGTAAAATTTGTGGAAAGTCTCTAAAACAAACAAATTTCTTGAAAATGTTTATTAACAATAGGCTCTCAAAGCCATTGCGCGAACGGTGTAGAATGAAGATCTGCCTAGCAATATGATTTTACATCCTATTAATACGAGTATAGAATAATAATCGTACCTCCTTTACCAATTGCACCTCTTTTTTCTCGCTAATTTGACTTGTAGCCTCTGGCCCCCGGAAGACACGAATTGCCGTAGCCGGGGAATGAACCCCATCCGTTAGTGTAGCAGGTGAGCGGCTAAAACGTTGCCGAAACCACTCAGACTTTTTTAAAATATGCTAATACATGCAATTCAGTTTTTATTTCTTCAAAATTGCCACTTTCAGTATGAGAGAAAGATAACGACACATATTGCGTCTGAAAGTGAAACAATTTCTTTTTTTAAACATTTTCCGAAAAACACGGCTGCAACGTAGCGTTCTGAACAATAAGCTTGTTTACCGTAAACCCTTAGACATAAAGAAATCACAGAACAATAAGTAAAGATTCCGCATTACATAGAGTCGATGAGCATATTAAGTATTACTGCCTTCTGTCATAAAGGTAAAAATATATTATTAACATTTCCTCCTCTACTAAGGAGATATAAGGAACTAGAAGTTACGTTAAGTAAGCTGATTTTCAGGTGTGATTGGGTGATGTATTATATCTCCATTACCTACTGCATTGTTCTATAAAATTACTACTGATTATTCTACAAACAAATTATATTTTAGGCAGCAAAGATAGTGTAATTTAATACAAATAAAACAACGGAAACTGCATTTTTCCAGAAACAAGAGCAGCTGATCCCATAGGAGACAAATGTGAGTGATATTCGTGACTAAGAATTACTCAGTCACACATGCTTAGGAAATGTCTTTCTGTGTGATACATAGAATTCGAAAAAAGCAAATCAGATTATATATTTGTAACTCTTCTTTCTTTTTAGATATTTGAGTCACTTTCAACAAAGTATAGGATTATTTCTCACCTTAATGAAGAAAATATCTTCAAAGCGGTCTAAAGCAGGAAGTTTATTCTAGAACTTGAACTTCCGTAACCGTAAAAAAATATACTAATCTGTATTTTTAAATGGATGCGAATATTGAGTGGGCTTCAATCTAAATTGAAAATAGCACTTCATTATGGCCAAGACATTTTCATCGTCTACATCATATTAAGTTGCGTTCATTCTCAGAAAAATCTTCAGGAAATAGTATCAGAACAAAAATTTTGGACTTAGGCACATGGAATTAATAACTGTAGAATATATTGACTCACTGAATACTGAAATACTGAAAGTCTACTTTAAGGAAAAGATTTCATTATCAATTGCAAATACCCTGAATCTTTAATTGGCTTTTCGTTACATCATTTATAAATATCTGCAAATCAGCACAAAAGTTGAGGACAAATATTATATTTACTTATTAATTCGTAAGGATGAAAACATAACCAGAATTGCTTATCGCCGTGTGAGGAGCAGACTTCGACCAATTTTTTGCTATCATAGGAATCGCTCGTGTAAAGGAAAATGCTTATATCTTTTTCGAAGATAATGAGTAGTAAATTCGAATATTTTTTAAGTTAAAGGTTCTCAGTGGTGGAGAAACAATAGAGAAGGTAGACATCATTTGATCTTCAGCATAACTGATTATCCCAATAAAAATAACCAGCTTATAATAATAAAGTATTAATTAGAAAGTCCAGAAGAAAAGTATTGAAAGCTAATAAGAATGAAGCTAATAAAACGCTTTGCCAAAGGTGATATGTCCTAGAACAAAGCCGGCATTGTTCAAACCATCTCTTAATTTCGAAATGAACTATACACAGCAGGGGTATTCTCCTACTATCGGAAAGTTTTACCTCTCTCTTGATCCCTTCATGCAGCAAATTATCGACAACTGGGGATAAAATGGAAACGTCACGCTTTCAGAAAGTGACAATATGGAGATGGTGGGTGGAGGGGGGCGAGAAATCAGAAGCGACCGCTGTACGTGAGGGGGTTGTCAGGTCCCTGGGGCGGGGCTGCTGTAGCGGGAATGATAGGACAGAGCGAAGCGTGGATTAAGCTCCGGGGAAGTGCCGGAGGCCAATTCCTCATTCCCCGGGAGGCGAGGGCGAGTTTCCCGCGACGGGGGAGGATTACCGCGTCCACGCTGAGTGTTATTCTGAAGTGGGATTAAGCGAGGATGAGAGGAAAGGGAGAGGTGAAACGAACGTGCCCGCAATGCCAACGTGAGGCATGAAAGAAGAGGCGCCATCGGGGACAGGACGACGGAAGGCGGCAACTATGAGAGAGAAAATTGCGGTGATTACAGCTACATCTCCCAATCTTCCACAAAAATATTGGCGTGGCGCGGCAAGTTTGGCACTGAAAAGTAGTTTGTCGTTAGTTGGACTTAAAAGGATTTCCTTTCCCAATTTCTGCACTGAACGCACCCCAAGTTTCTTCCTCATATTCACCACGACGGATGAAGCGTGATATTATTATGAACAAATGAGAGCTTTCAATTTTCAAGTCTTCGTTCATCCTGTGCAACCTCATAGGGTTAAATTTCATTTTAATGTGGAGCCTAGGGTTACCTAGGGTTATATTTATATTCTCAATTTACTTTAGCCTCGGGTTAAATTTTATTTTAATATTATAAACGTGACTTATTACTTTTCAAATACAAGGAACCGACAATGATTGTGGTAGACAAAAACTGCATTGCTAAATTTCCTATCCATCGCTTCACTTCTTCAATAAATCATACAGCCAACAATATATCCGTCGCTATGAGATCTCTATATATTAAACCTATATTTATCTTTCCCTGAAAATGTGATAAAACTTACGTTTTAAAATTGACTAGTTACCACTGTTAACTCTACAATCCAGGGTCATGTAATTCGTTGTTAATTACTAAAATAAATTATTAAGGTATTATATAGATTTTATTATATAGAGTTATTATACAGAGTCAGTATTCATTCAAACAAACGTTTTCCTTAAGTGTTTGTATATATGAGAAGATTATCGGGTGTTTCACGTTAAAATTGAAGCTTGCAGAAGATTTCTTCTTTTTGTTTTTGTTGTACACCTAATCAAAGCAAATATGGCAAAAAATAGTGGCGATAATACTCATCGTACACAAACAAAATTATCCCTCGCCGTGCTGATTTTATACAAAAAAACACTAATTATCGTTTCTCTTTAGATGTATTTTATTAACGAAATAATTTAATAGCATATGTTGAAGAATCTAAATTGGACAATTTTCCTTATCAAATATTTAATACTTATGGTCTCAGAGGCGTAGTGGTTAAGATGCTCGTCTGTCACGCACAGAGTTGGGTTGCAATCCCTAATTATTGAAATTTACCTTCCATAATTTTTCGGAGATTCAAGGTCACAGGTAAACTCAGCCTACGAAAATGAGTAGAGTTAATACTATGAGTAGTAATAGGCGCTAGAAGAGTAGTGCCTGCTACGGTACCTTCATTTCATAACCTTATGCTAAGAGTTAACAGCCTTAACCTACTAATCTCCGAAAGGGTTGATACTCTATGAATGGGAGACTAATATTAATATACGATATAATACTAATAATACTTTAATGAAAATTTTATATGCAATATTAATATACTGAGAACAGCAGCTTTCCTTGACCGCGTTCTTCAAGGATATCTTTCAGAAAATCTCAAAATTTTACGATTCCATGAATACTTCCCAAGATAAATGTGTTAATGTATAATGAAAAAAGAACATTAATGAAAATTACAAAGTTGATTTCGACAAGATTTCCTCAAAACGGTCCTAAGACAACTTTCGTAATTACCACATATTATGTGAACTATACAAGATCGTAAAATGGAGAATTTCGTGGTATATATATGTGCAGGACTTAATGTTTTACGAGATAAGACCAGTTTCAATAACCGGTCTCAGATATTTTAGCAAGATTTGTCAAGAAGATGATCGTTAAACTTTCCCCGTGAAATGTTTACAAGAACCAAAAATATGAAGTGTATGTGTATACAGAACTATTTCATAGGTATACATAAATAGTGGCTGTCAGATAGTATTGCCGCAAAGGAATTCCAAAATATAATTTTATAAGAGATTCATGTTGTTTATTTTTATGGATATTTCTTTGTTCCGACTCATATCGAATAACAGTATGCAAAATAAGTTACATCAACTTTTCCTCCTTTTCCACGAAAAATGATGAGCTTTTAATCGTGATATAGGATGACAATGTTACTGTACTTTCGTAATTTTCTAGACAAAGATTATCTTCTTTCAATTGTTTTAGGTTTGCTTTAGAAACGAACTTTTAACACGCTTGCCTCCTTTCCGATGCTATTTGAAACTAAGTCGTTTTATCATACATTTTCAGGGTCAAGTTTTGAAAACTATCGAGTACTTTCCATTCAAAAGTTAAGATGTATATTTTTAGGTATTATTTGACCGAAATAGACATTAATTTTAACATAATATTAAATTAAAATATATTTTCGAATTTTGATTTCTTAAATAGCATGTGTTAACTTGAGATTTCTTACATTAGTTGATCCTCGGAGTAATATTAATTGATGCTGTCTTCAAAATAAATGTATATGAACCTGTAAGAGTATACGATTAGCTCCCAAGTCCTTGCGATAATAACTTTAAAGCTACCTCATAATTGCATAAAAAAATAAAGTATTTTGTAAGGCATTCAACGAAAAGTAACTAAGCGATAATAGTCTTTCATGATCGTAAAATATCATAATAAAACTGATTCTGCACGTAATTCTATCACACAAATCAAACGCATTATTTAATTGTAATTAATATCTTACTAATTTAGTAACAGCAATAACTTTATTACTATACTTTATACTTTATACTATACTTTATTAAAAATATTTCAATTTAAATGTTACATGATTTTAGATGTCCTTACTATTCATCGTAAAAACGAATGCGCTAGACTGAATATAGAAAAAATACTAAAAACAGAGATATTTATGGTTGAGCAACCGAATAGCGCTTCGCTAATAACTGAGCTCTAATATTCATTAAAATTTTTAAATATCACCTCTCTTTATCAGCTTTCGACCGATGCATTAAAATAAAATTGGTTTATATTTGTCTGTTTAAAACATTTACGCTTTGTATCCATGAAAAATTTAGTCATATGCTCTGTAAGTGTTGTGATATTTGGCTAGCTTTAATATTCCTGAATCATAATATAATTTTATATAATAAAGTACATATATTTTATATAATATAGTTCCTGAATCATAATATAATTTATATATATGTACCTTACTAACATAATATGAATATCAATGTTTTATTTTAAGCATAGTATTTTAGTTATGAAATCAGAAATAATGCCCTTATATTGGATAATAACTGGAATAAATTAATAATTCTGCTAAATTACAATAAAAATTTATTTGTAATAATTTAACGGCAATTTCTCATGACAAAACGAGGTAAATCAGGGATAAGGGCGAAGGGTCAATAAAAAGGGAACAAATCGTTTAAATTAATCACATCATTAACGTGATTGCGAACATTAATGGCAACTTGTATCAGACAAAAGGTTGAACGCTTTTCCAAAATCGAGATACAGTAAAGACAAGTGCAGACTGAGGTACTCAAATTAATCCATCTCGAAAATCCTTCGCAAACAACTCCAGATCATAAGGTTATAAATAGAGGATATGACGCACGGGACCCCACACCAGGAGTTTCGTGAGCTTGATAGATGAAGCAAAACTGCCGTGTCGTTAGAAGTACGTATCGCCTTTGGTTATGACTGCACTCCGATATCTTCCACTCTCGCAAAGGGCCGTTCCCCTCTGCGATTCCCAAGGGAGCCACCAGCAAAACGCCGAGGCAACGGAGGGCGGGAGACTAATTCTGAAAACATCCTATCGCCCGCTTATAAACAACAGCTTGACGGATATACCAGGCCACGGTGTTAATAAAAAAATACAAAAACCCCTACAGCTCTTTTTGCGCGCGGGAGGCTTCAGCTTAGGAAGAAAGGGAGAAAAATCGAAAATCCTCCAGCGGTCTCTCTTCCCTATTTCCCGCTGGAGAGAGAAAATTTGCATCGAGAACACGTTCGCGAACTAACTAATCATATACAAAACCAACCTAATCCGAGCAGCAGACTCGGCCCTTTTCACGGGCGGCAGATCTCCCTCGAAAAAACAGAGCACTCGTACGCAGGGAGGCGAGAGGGAAACAAAGGGTGTAAAGGGTGAAGGAAAGAAAAAATTGAGATCGCAGGACACTCTCTAGTTATATCAACAACCTAGTTTTCTCGTGGAAGTTTAATTCCCTATCCTAGTCTGAGAGATTTTATAGCACCTGAAACTGAAATAAACTCGTCTAATTAAGAAGAATTGCATTTTATATTTAGATTAGCAAAAGGTTTCCATCTAAAAAATGCAGAGGAGTATTTCATTTTTCTTACATTTACAAAATAGCATTCGAGGGCTTTCAGTGTACCAACATCCAAGGATGTAACACAAATACAGCTCACGATATTGAATTCAACAAATTCGGTTATTTTCACCTTAACTGGGAATTTTATTTTCTGCAACCAGATTACTTCAAATTGTTACACCAATCTCAATCCGATAGAAAACAAAATTAGTTTAACGAAATCTTATGAATGAACATCCACCATGCTACTAAACATCAAAGATTAACCTTAAATAATTCTTTTTGGGAATTATTCGAAGTTTATCTTTGGGGTTTAGCCGCATGGTGGATGTTTATATAGCAATTCTCCGAAAGAATCATTTAAAGTTAGTTAATAGAATTTTTTACCAAAATAGCTAACAATTGTCAGTGTAAGCTAGCGTAGAATAATTTCGATATCTTCTATAATGAATATGTAACTACTTCATAAGAAACATGCATGAAGGAATGTATTTCCATTCATTAATAGAAATTGTACAACGATTATAGTAATTCACTTAAGTGAGAACACGATGGTACGAGGCGATGCGGTGTTCATTTCATCCATATCAAAGGAATTCATTTAATCTTAACAAGAAAACGTGGATAAAAGGCACTTATTCGAAGCGCAATCATCACATACTTTCTTTTTAACATACTCTGCAATGCGAAAGAGGAAATGCGAGAAAGATTTCGCGTGTTTGGACGTCTAATCTTCTCCACGGTCTTGATCTGCATAATCCGGCCAGAAGGGAAGACACCGAGTTCAAATTACCTAAGCAAAATGCATCGCACTGGGAGGAAACTACCCTCCGCCCGTTTTTTCCTGTTCACACTATCGTGTTAAGGCAGTCTTTTCTTGGTACGCAACAATCCGGATAACTCCTTACCGCGATGTGTCTTACGGATTTAATCCCCCATTCCTTCATTCCCTCATCCCGCTTCTGCACGACATATTCCTTTCCCTCTTCCAAACCTAATGGAAATAGCCCCTGGGGCTTATCCATCCGCCTCAATTCACATGAACCACACACCCCTCAAGCCACCTCTTTTCCCCATTTTCTCCAGTCACCTCCTCCCTATCCCCCAATACCTTATCCATTCCACCCACTCAATTCCCAACCCCCATCTCTCCAATCCACAGGAAAAAAAATAATCCACCGCACATTTCGCGAACACAAACACGCACGCGCGCACAAGAGCCGGCGGCGGAAGAAAATGTGTTCAGCCCCCGGCTCGGCAGTGTAGTATATCCTTGTTTTCAGGAAGGGTTTCCAATTATTATTCATATAAAACCAGGGGATGACCCTGCTTCCTCAAATTAATATACGGCCATTGAAACTTCCGCGGGAGGCCATAATACAACGAGGAAAAGCCTAGTCCCCGTTTGTTTTGGCATGTCCCACAGTATTCTCCGTACAGATTCCCACGGGAATCCTTCCCTCATCCCATTTCCCCCTTATCCTCGAACGCGTTACACGTAGAACCTACTTCCTTCCTCCACCCCTCACTTATCCCTTGTCTAGCATTCTCCTCTTACAATGGCCACATCCAATCTCGGGAGGGATTTATACGGCGCCTGCGGACACCCGCTCACTCTCTGTCTTCGTGTTATGTCTCCAGATTATGAGTTTTGTCCTCTTCCTTCCACCTTTATTCCTTACCTCTTCCCATATCAAGAGAGGATGCCATATCTCACCCTCGCACTTACTCCTTCCGAGAACGTGATATCCAAGGTGGACTAATTTCTTTTTGTTTAACGTTTCCCGCGTGAAATTTCGGATTTAGGGAGCGGATTCCCAGGGATCTTGTCACTTTTAATATGGGCAAAATAAGGATGGCTTGAAAGGATTCTCACACAGAATGGCTATTAATTTCAGTGGACGTAACGCATGTGCAGTGCCTTTCTCTTACATAAGAATTAATTCAAAGTTATTTCTCATTTTCTAAAGTAGGGCTCATTAACAATTGTCAACTCTTCATTGAGAACGCAAATAAATCATAATTCTTTAAGAATAAATATATAGTTATTTCAATAGCATTGCGTCAACGCTATCAGAGATCGTGTCACATTAATGATGATCGATAGAGAAGTTGTTAAATTTTAATTGAGGGGTTAATTAACAATTTTTCCTCAGCCTTACCATTCAGGAATTATTTTCTAATATCTTAATCTTATTAATAAATGATTCCTGAATTCCGAGTAAAGCATTTTCCAACTTTAAAGCATTTTAATATTAAGATTTCACTTGAAATCAAAATAATATCTCAATATGTATGTGAAAGCACAAAATTTTGGAAACGAAAAAGAAAAACGGAGACAAATATCGTCTTTAATATGCTAAAGTTTGTCTCCGTTTTTCTTTTTTTGTTTCCAAAATTTTGTGCTTTCACATACATATTGAGATATTATTTTGATCTCAAGTGAAATCTTAATATTAAAATGCTTTAAAGGATGAAATTAACAAGCAAATAATAAAATTATAGAAACCAATGAAGTTTAACAATACATTAATTAGAAGAAACATTTATATCCACGGATCGTTTCGGTCACCACGACCCTAGTTTAAGATTCGCCGATATTTAGCGAGGATATTTTTTATTCATATCCAATAATTACTCAACGGATATCAAAATAGTTTTAAAGAAGTATTTGAGCAAGAGAAATGTTCAAAAATTCAAGTAATGCTGCAAAATATTCAGATTTAACAACATTATTACCATGGTTATCCTGTGTAATATTATAAGGAAAATTTCAGATGAGTTTCTTTAAATCATGGGAGTAAAAAGTTTTGGTAATTTTCAAGAATAATTTCGCCAGTCAAAAGAATTTCGTTCTGCGCCAGTTAGAGTATTCATATGCTTTTCCCCCACAAAAATATAGCTTGGAATATGACTATACACTAAAAAAAATTCCATCCCTGGTGTATAAAATGAGGCTTCCAATAAATAATTTTAATTAAGCTCGCGTTCCTTTATTCGTTTTTCCGTAAATTTCCGTTCCGCTACGCTTGGGAGAAGAACAGAAACTTGCATATCATTAAATGACGGAAGAATAGTAGTTAGAAAATGTTAAGAATTTGTACAATTTTCATGACGCTTTTTTCTGCGGAATTCATAAATTATAAGATAATAATAAAAACACTCTTTTATACAAATACTCATGTGTGCACAAATAGATAATGTAATACAAAATTAACACGTAGATGGTAAAATTTGTAGAATTTGAATCATTAGTGATAAAAGTATTGGTGGAGTTTATTTCCCGCCTCAAGATTTAGCATATTCATTTGCTTTTCAATGAGGAATGTAACTAAATACGGACTCATTATATATATAAACGAACACCTTGGGTATCATCAGTCTTATGGAATTCATCTATGAGGTACAAAATTTAGATAAAAGAAAGTATAATCAACATTTATATTCTTTAACATCATGAGATGTAAAATAGATGAATATGAAATATGAAAATTATTCATCCAAACAGGAACCTGAAAAGTCGCCTAGAGAATGTGAATATACCTTTGCCTTCTTATCCAATTCTCGCTTATCATATATTCATTAAAAATTATCTTAACAATAAAAACCTTCAATTATGTGTTTAAAGGTCCATGTAAAGCGTATTTGTGGTTCACTCGCGACATGGGTTTAGGGCTTAACATAAAAGATGGTCCAACTAAATTGTTTTAAATTTAATTGAAAACAGCGCATTAAATTCCTGCAATTTTAAATATGAGTATTACAATGCGAATCAATCATGCTAATGATTCACCATCGATACTCCAATATTGTATAATTTTTTATATGCAGCAAACGGAATGCATTAAATATCAATGGCAATGCATTATAACGGCCGAAGCTACTAAGGAAGGTCTATTGAGAAGGCTTCCTCGTTCTAGAAATTCAATTTATCATACATCAAGATGTGATACCTTATAATTTCTTCCCGATTACTATACCTTCCCGCTTTCAATTGCGAGCGAAAAGAATCAGTTAGAGCGAAATGCGGGGAGAGGCAAGTTGAAAGAACCAGATGAGGCACAAAAGGCAACATAGCGAGAAGAATCGCTGCACCGATCTCCCCACATTTTCATGAGTGACATCAGAAGCGATGTTACAATTACATTGTGTACGGCTGGAGTTTGCCCTCGGTGTCCGATTGTGCTATCTGGCCGCCGGTTGCAAGCGTAGGCGGCGGCAACGAACTTGCGAATAAATACCCTGGACGAGCATTGTATATGCAGAGAAGGCCCTGGTTGGAAGGGGCCAAGAGGGAGCGGTATGGTGTGTTCGAGGTATGTGCTGAGATGTGGAGGGAGGATGGGAATACGCGTTGGTCGAGGGGGTGGACAGAAAATGTCTGGCCGAAGCGAGATAATGAAACGAGCTGAGTACCGAAAGAGGTGCACTTGGGGATGGGCGAGCATGCGTGGGAGACGAAGTAAAAGAGGGAGAAATCTCAGGACGGGAAGGGGGAAAAAGGGGAGGCTGTAGCTCGGCGGTTAAACATCGCGGCGGGTTTTTTCTTTATATGCAAATGTCCCGATAATACTGAATCCGCAGGGGTATGCTAACGCAAACAAGGGAAGCGAATAATAAAAGTTTCTCGAAGAACATGCATGCTTATTAAATTGTTTGATTTGGTGTTTCATTCTGAGAATATTTAATTTAGCTTATGTATATCTCGAAAATGAATGCATGTTATTCCGAATTTTGAATTCTGGTGTTGGATTAAATCCAGCAAACCCAAAATCGACCAAGCGTCAGGAAAAACGAATAGTTTTCGGCTGAGATGTTAAAAATTTGAAGAAGTTTTTGGATGAAATAAATTTTTTATCGATTGACTACACACTATTCAAACTATGGTTATAACGCTCGTTCCATCTTATTACTCCTACTTCTTTCCGTTTAATTGTCACCTGTGTGATAGATGAGCTGAGGATAATTAGTTAATAAGTTCTACCATCATTAAAAGAGAACTTTTTAATCGTATTAGCGTAATGAAACTCTTTTAATCTACCCTTTATGAAAGTTTTTCTGTTTGAAACAAGCAAGTCTTCCGAAGTTCGGTATAATTTTCCGTGGGGTTACTCCACCTTGCGTGAGAGAGGCAGGTCACTAATAGGAAAAAGGAAACATTCAAGCATGCACAGAGATGGATTCCCAAACGAGAGTCTGAGATAAGTACATCATTACACACAGTCGAGCGATGAAACTGAAGAAGGAGATGACATGAGTCACAAAATCAGACAAATCACGCATTAATTTAGTCTAATTTGACTTCTATCATACTTTTCCTCGCATTTTACAAATTTATTTTCACTCCCTCATTACCTGTAATCGACTCCTACCTCACTATTTCAATTGCAGATTACTTTTATCCTTCTTCCTGTATACATGAATGCGACCGAACATATCTCTTCCTACGTCGACCGCACATAGGTGGATAACGAAACACGAAGAAGATACGAGAATCAGAAGGAATAAGACAATTAGGGTTTACGAATGAACAGGTAATCCGATGGCTAAGAAAGAGAGATATCTCATAGTTATCTTTCAAACTCTTCTCGATCCTTATTAAATTATAGTTATCATATTAATAAATGAATATGATAAATGTAAGGTTTTGAAGGAGGTTCGATTTAAATGGCGTACTTTTCGAGATCTCTTCAACTTGCTAAGTTTTATGTATAAAAACGGGTCTGGGACTGTTCGCAATAGGTTTCTCTCGGCTATTAATTGTAGCATTTAAATATTGTTACGATGAATAAAGAGCAGTAGAACTCATTGATGACTTTTTTCAGGTTTTAAGACATGCGTAAACTGATACCATTTCAGGCTGCTGGAGTTGGAAATTTTATTTTCGGCAATGAATTTAAAATATATCGATGATGATCAAAATACTTTGAAACGTATTTGGGCTAATACAAAATTAGTTATTTTTAAATACCTGATATTCTAGTGAATTGTCTATTTACAATTGTCGTTAATAGTGACTTATATTAACAAACTGCGAGGTAAAAAGTCAGATTCATTATATTATGACTCACAGTCAGATCGGCGGAAAGGAGAAGAGGAAATCGCCAGAAATATTTACGAAAATAAGGTTATGTGAAAGGAAAAATAGTTATTACTGCAGAAAATGAATGAATAATCTGATGGTATTCGCATTTTTAAGAGTGCTTCTACAGCTATGGTCATTTCGCATAAATGGGCTCACCGAGAATCGAACTCGCGACAGTTTTCACCAAAAGCAAACATGCTACCCACTTGGCTATCCGGAAGCTCCACCCTTCGTACTGATTGACCGATTCTTGTTTTGTGAGTCGTTTATTTTGACCTTCATCCAACTTCCTTACAGAATTTTCCTCGTGTAAACGATTAAGATCGATAAAAACATTCTTTTCAGAAATGTCGAGATATTCTTAATTTCTTGTCGTTAAAACCCTATACCAAAACCGGTATTAATTTCATATTAAACAGTATTTAATCTCATTACCCTTTTCCAGAAAGGAACGATAATTATTCCCTTATAGAAGAGCAATTCAACGCGGATTAGCTTTACTCAACGGGAACGTCAGAAGATAAATCAAGAAAGAATCGATTCCATTCTCTACTTATTCGATCCCAGTCAGATTCAAGTTCTCTGGCGATCAGGCAACTGTTAAAAAAAAAGAGTGAACCGAAAGCGTTAGTAAACGAAAGCTCTCGTTTTTGACACGAAGAAAAGATTTATCATCGTGAACAAATGCTGTTATTTACTCGCTTGTAATTCAGATCGGACAAAGCGACAGCATCTCGCGCTCGTGTCCCAAGATAGACACGCAATAAATAGAAGGTCGAGCAGTAAATTACTCTCAACAAATACATGATCGAGCCGCAGGGAATGTGAAATGCAAGGAGATGAATTAACGACAGGGGGTTTCGCGTGATCTTTGTGTGAGCGGCGTCAGTTTTCAAAGGTTGAGGGCACCGAAAAGAAGGCGGAATCATTCATTCGATCGGTTTTGTCTAGCACGGAGAGAACGCATAAATATCACTGCGGTCATTATACAACATGTCTATCGCGAGCCAATCAAAGCAGGTGTTCTGCGTATTTACTTCCCTTTACTTCCTGCCTCTAAAAATAAGGGTATTATTTCTCACAATATTACTTCGCTTTAAAGGATCACTTTGTAGGAGTTATTTTACTCTCAGATGTTATTTAAAAAATAATTGATACAATCATTTTCTAGAGAATAAATCTGCAGTTGCCAAGATACGGTTCGTCTCAAAGCTGAGAAATTCCTCGTATTTTCTCATGTGAATGAATATAAACAGAGATATCTTAATGCCTTTAATCTTTACTCTCCCTCTCTTCGGCTACTCTTCATGTTTTCTTCAATATCAATATAATAATTTATTTCACATGATCAAATTTACAGTAACAATTTTATCTTACGTATTTGTATATTATGTTTTCGCTTGATTGAAATCCTCGGACGAAAGTTATCTTCCAAATGCGAGCAGAATAACAGAATCCGGATTTTGTTTTCTTTTCATTTCGCCAACTACATTATATTCTTTTATGATTCAATAAACCATCGTTAACAGAATATTGATTTATAATATATCTTTTTCTCATAAGAAACGAGCTTTAGTTTGCGCTAGGTAAAGTTTCAATAGCTACAGTTAAAAAAAAAACACGTTTAACTCTCAGTTAATGCAACAACAACTCCTGCTTTCTGTTTTCATTTAATAAAACCCACTGGTTTTCGTTATTTGTTAATACGTTCTGTATTTCTCGTGTAGAGGATATTTTCACTACTGATATCAAACCTCAGGGAAAAGAATTTAAAATATCTAAATTTTAAATTGATTTGATCTGTCAATTTTAAATAATAATTATATATGTGTGTGTGTGTTATCAATTCTAAACAATAAAATAGAACATATACACAATATCTTTAACTTGCGATAACGTTGAGTATACTCTTGGACTTTTAGTAATAAGGAATTGTTACACTTATTAATTTTAACTCACGAAGATGTAAATAAATTCTTAATATTACTTTCTTCCGAAGAGCTTTTCGAGTGCATGAATATGAGTCCTAAAATATCATAATAGTTTCCATAATTAATAAATTATGTTTCTCTCGGATATCATTTTGGAGAGTTGAATATCATTCGTTCTGAATAAATTAATCACCTCTAGTATAAACTTCACTACTTACAAAATCATCTTGATTGTTTTGTATGATGAATCTGGAGAACCCAGAATTATAATTATTACTTGTATATTTAAATAATAAAAACTGTAACTCTCTTGATGCAAAAATATTACTTTCCAAATATGAAAAAGTGTATCTCAAAGTTGTAAATTAATATTTAAAAGGATTATCACTTTCAGAGATTATTTATTAGATAATATGATAGTTATGGTGATTAGCTAATGGTGATTAACAGCAGAAAATAAATCTTCAGATACGAATCTCTCAGTAACTGATAAGAATCTTATTATTACATTAAATCTTTTTCTCATATATTTAAATTGGTTCTTTCTTAGAGTTTGTTTTCTTCCCTGTATTTTCCTACCTCATATCATATTGCTTAATACACTATGACTAATGGAAAATAATATCATCGGGTTTTAAGCAAAATTTTTCAAAGCCGAATATGCTACATAATTTTCTGTATACATAAACCTATATATGTGCTTCGATTAAACAATGAAGCAAATTTCCATCTTAGTTGGATATCTTAATAATATCTTTCGGATCAATCATTAAATGTTTCCATTCTTCGAATAGCAATGGTTGTAAAACTTTTTCACGTTTAAAAATGCTCATGCCGCTCATTCATGAAGTTGTTCAGTCAGTTGACTAGCGTCAAGTCAACAGTGTCAAATTTAGCGTATAAACGTGTTAGTTCACGGTAACTCACAAAGGCGATGTAAACGGAAACAAACTCTTTCATTAATCCTGCTTTGGAGCAAAACAATCCGCTCCCATAAAGATGATCTGCTGTCATTGTCAATGACCCAACGAAAACTACCTCTGTAAACTCACGATTACCATCCCTTGATCTAAAAATAGTCCTGTTCTGAGGTTCATCTAACTTTGCCTTGCTTCGATGTCCGCGAATCACTAAAAGGCAGCCAACAATTTTTCGGGGAAAATTATGGGTGATGATACCGAATGATCTCGCATGCTATACTAGCACAAGGGACTGTTTATGCGACTATATCCTGCTAAAGGAGGATGGGCGAAGGACTTTAAGGGTCTTAAGGCTGGGAGGAGTCGGTCTGAAAGTCACCCGTAGAACGGAAGACTGGTGGCGCCTTACCCGGAGTGACCGGGTTGGCATGCTACTACACGAACCGTGAGCGCGGTGTTGTCGTGTCCGGCCTACTCGCGTGTCGTGGTGACATTTGCGGGAGGAGACCGGGCGGAAATGATACATCAAGCGCGATGGGAAAAGTTTTCGGGGAGGAAAAGAAAGGATGTTTGGGAAGAAAGGCTGGCTGGAAGGAATGCCCTGAGTGAGAAAGGAAAAATTGGAGTGATGGAAAGAGGAAAAGGGATAAGGAGTGACCGGAAGATAAGGGAAGTGAGATTAAAAAGGGAGGTAAAAATGATGTTCAGGAAGGCTTCGTTTGGTGGAAGGGAGTCCTGGAATAACCGAAGCGTTAAGATAGCAATGCGGTGAAGTATGGGTGGTAGGAGAAATGAGGAAAGATCATGAGAACAGATTTGAATGACAGGTTTAAACAATGAAGTTATGGTGGAGATATCAACGTCAGTCTTGTCGAGAAGTAATGTAGGCGGCTATCTTTCTCCAACGCGGAAAGGTTCACGGTGTATTAACATGCCACACTACTTCATATTTAATACAAGATGCCAGCGCTTCTGTGATCCCAGGGAACGAGATAAAGCTGGTAAAATATGGAAGCTCTCGAGTTTTAAATGACTGGAGCCACTTTAGCGGTTCAGTTCCCACCGCTAATGTTGAAATTTTATTCCATTCTTCATCGTGAGGGTTTCCTTTATATTTCAAGAGATGTTGAAATAAAATACATTAAGTGGAAACAAAAGTTTGCTCTTCCCTCCATAGAACTATAAAGGCAGGAGAGAAGCATTTTTACGAGGCAAACAAATACCGTAGCTTGACAAATGCGTACTTTCAGCAAACACAGTAATTATAGAATGAGCTATCTTATATTCCATGCTGAATTACCTCAACTTATTATGGAATTTATATCTGATAAAATTTCTGCCTTACGGTTCTAAAATACACTTAACGTAGACATTACTATGAGAGCACAAATAATGCAATGAAGCATAATTTACACCAAAACATAAATGTTAGGGGAAAAACAAATACGACAAACAATGTAATACATTTAAGTCTGCAAGGTTACATTAACATTTCATCCAAAGTGACGGGTAAGTAGTTGATTAACGCTTTAGAAAAGATGGGAATGAAATACATTCCGATAGAGTAGAATATAATCGTAAATATTAACTTTAGATTATTGCTATTGAGATAAATAAATCTGTTTTGGAGAGAAATGACAAACTGTTAATTACTGCATAAATAAATTCTCTCTCTCAAGGTATCATGTTGTCTCGTTACTATTCCACCATAAGGGGAACAAGGAATCTAGGAGCACTAAAAATGTTTTTGCTCGATTCTCAGAAAAGCTCAATTCAAGGAAACATACCAACCTTAACGAAGGAAACTTGTATAAAAACAATTAAGCAAAAAAGGCCACCATCAAATCCTTCTCCTTCGTTTGCAAAGTTGGACCTAAAGTATTTCGAAATTATGCAACATTCGGAAACCACCTAATAAACTTCCAAGGCTCTCTTTTACACGCCCTCTGTTATCTCAAGCGAGTAGGCGAGCCTCATTCCATCCATTCTCGAATTCTAAACCTCTGGTTCTCAAGAGTGCTTCTGCGGCCGCTAACACAAGCCCTTCTAATCCCACCTCCCCACGCCAACCCGCGGAGGAATCGCAAGAGAGAAGAAAAAGAAAGACAGTGGAAATAAAGCCAAACACACCTCAGTTTATTTAAGGAGACAAACTTGGGTACATCCAGAAGGCACGTCATCTGCCGGCAAGGAGAAATAGAAATCGGAGGAAAAAGAGAAGAGAGTTTGGAATGAGAAAGAAATACCGAAGTGGTTTTTTCAGTCGGCAGTAGTGGTGAAAGCGAAAAAACACAGGGATAAAAGCGGAGAATGAGAAGGAGTCGGATGAGGAGTCTTGGGAGCGGAAAGGGGGGTTTGGACGCATCAGTCTCCACTTCTCTTTTCCAACTCTCCCACCGCTATATCTCCCAAAAGCAGAGGGAGGCATCCCACTCCAAAAACCGAAACCCGGACAGATGAACGTACGGACTAGAGAACAGACGGACAATGCCGCCGCGACTGTTGCGGCTTCCAGCGCAATTAGGGATGGAAGGCTCTCTCTCCTTCTCATCCCTCTCCTTCCAGCGTACGCCTCTCCCTCTCCACCAATTCCTCAGTGCCTCTGAGCCAGGGACGGCGTTAAGTGGAAAACCGTGTATCTGGCGTAGGCTCACCGTGCCGGACGGGGAGGGGGGGAGAGGACGGCCTTAGGGTTGGAGGAAGGGACTTGGGGGGATGAGCGAAGGAGCTGGACAGAGGGACTAGGAGGCTGAGAGGGTTTGGGAGGTGAGGAGGGAAGTAAAAGGGGGAGGGGATGAGTGATGGGCAGCGAGCTGGGCTACTGACAGCTGACCACTACACCACTACGAGGCGCGAGTGGGATGCAGGGCGAAGAAACGGAGGAATAAGAGAGGGAGTGGAAAAAGGGGATTACTGATACCAGAGGAGGGGAAGTAAAGGACATTTCGGACTCCTAAAAGAGGAGAGAAAGAGAAGTTTCGGAGGAAGAGACGAGAATAAGTGACGAGAGGAGGAGAGAGGCATCGAAACGTGGAGTGAGGGTGTGTGAGAAGTAACACAAACGAAGGTCCGAAAGGGAAAAGTTGGAAACGTTGTAGAGAAATGGTAAGGAAAAACAAAAGGGAGAAAACAATACTGAGGAGTGGATGGAATCCAAGCAGAAGCGAAAGTGAGCTGATGGAGAGACACAGTCAACAGCACTAAACAGAAGGATTTTTTATATAGATAATATCATCTATGAAAAGTTAAAATGATAATTTAGGCAAAATTATTCATTATTTTATAGAGAAAAATTAATAATAAAATATATATAGCATAATGTACAAAAATATTTATTCTTGTATCCCTAGAATTTTTCTGATAGCGTAACATCATCTAGTATCCAACCAACCATTGTAGGGCTTGATAAATATTAATAATTTTAATAGATATTTCTCAATTGCATAGTGAAGTTTGAAAATTCTGAATTTCTGGAAAAGCTTTGAAAACTCAACGAGTAATAAGAATAGGCAATAGAGGTTAATTTATCATGCACTTGTTAAATTATGGGAACACATGATAAACGTTAAGGATATATTATAATAAATCGCCCGAGCGTGATGTTTGCAGCATCTTTCACGGGTACTGTTTGACGGGATAATGTAGAAGGAGATGATAATGATGAGGAAAGACAACGAGAGAGTAAGAGTTTTCATACACACTTACAAAGAGAGAGAGAAATGCGGGAATAGGAGAGGGAAAGATCAAGTCGGCTCTCATAACAAGGCGCAGACCGGTCAGGGGCCGCTATATACACCAGAGATACGGCTTATAAACACAAACTGAGTCCAAATACAGCTTCCTGGCAGTTCCATCAGTGGGAGCAGTGGGCGCAAAATGGACCGACGGGTTGAGGGGTAAAAGGGAGGGATAGAGGAAGAGAGGGAAAAGGAAACGAATTCTACTAGAGGTATAATCCAAGGATAAAAATGTGAAAAAAGGAACAGGGAAAACAGTTTCCGTACACCATAAAAACCAGCTCTACTACATTTTTATACCAAGTGCGTGTGCTCGTTGGAGATGTTATACGCGAATGCTTCTTTTTTAACTCTAAACAGTTTTCTCCTCTTTCTTCCCTCCCACTGCTCTTCAACTTCTATATATCCATTCCAGTTTTCCTACACAGAGAGCACATGCCTCTACAGTTGAAAGTGACATGAATTCAAAGAGGCACTTAGGCCATCTTTTCTCAAGTTTTCGACGCCTGGAATACTCTACAGTAATTTAGAAGACTATGTTACTTACGGAAAAATTTCACAGAACATATGCTTTCGTAGATTTTTAAATTGGTTGTGATGTCAATGTCAATAGTTCTTTTCCGATGACATGAGAGATGTAGCCTGCCGCAGCCTTGGTCCGTACTGTCCGGAAGTACATCTAAGGCCTTAAAATATATATTTAATTTCTAAATACTACGAATGATCCATATAATGCTTTCAACCTCCACATTTATGTCGATCTGAGCATATCAAATTCAAGGTAACCTAGAGTGCCATATCAATTTCTCTGTATCCTGTAGGTTACGGGTACCCGTCTAGCTCTGAAGAAACAACGCTGTATGTTGCCTATATTTCAGGCATTCCTTTGCCGAAAATCCTAAGGATATCATTCTCGTACGCTTATCAGAGCGTGGAACAGTTTTAAGAATAAACAGTACTTCACTAAAAAAGCTTCTATAATCCAGTACCAGCAAAAAGAATGTTAAGAACACTATTTCACTACCTCACGGTTATAACTGAAGAAAGTAATCATTCTATCGATTTCGATCACTTAAAATCGAACTCATAAAATGTTACATTTATATTTTTTTGTCGAAGAAATCCATCCTGTAGGTAAAAAAGTAGCTGAGATATGGCGAACCGTGTCCAACATGCTAAATGTTGTTACTTCATTACGAAGAAGTTTATACCACTCTTGAATCCATGTTCCTTATCTCGCTTTAGTGATTCCGGTTCGTTCACATCGAAGTGGCAAAGCCAGAAAGGAAAAACGAACAAGCACTCCAGTAAAAGTGGATAAGCAGCCTTAAAAATATCACGAATCGGAGATTCCCGGCGGGCGTAAAATCCCAAATAAGAACGTAAGCATTAGGAATTCAATTTAAATATATACGCTTGAGAATCCCTCATTTACATTCGGCTATCTTGATATTTCCAAAACTTTTTATAGGTTCCATAAACCAAACGAAGCGATGGCAACTAAAAGGATGTCAGCTTCGTTCTTCGGGAGGCTTGTCTATCGAATTTTATACGTAGGCGTTTGAGATAAGAACTCTGTCGACTCATGCATATATTTGCCAAGCACGGCTGAAAATGATTTGACATTCCTTCTATCAGGTTTCAGATAAGTCAATATAAAACCTTGAGATAATAAAATATACATTCGAGTGATCACCATATGTGAACTCAGCAGAAAATGAATAGCACTTAATGCGAATGAAGAGAACGGTGGACTACTTGAAGATAAGTACCGAAATTCGAACTTTTAATAAAATATTTGAGAATAAATTACTAAAAACATCTGGGGAAAGATTAGTTCTGAAACCAGAAAACCACTTTCTACCTATTTTATATGTAGAACGCTAAAAGCATTTGAAAATCTCTTTTCCTATACAATTTAAACAGATTTTAAAATTGAAGAAGGAAATCAAAGATTTGGCTAAAATGTCATTTCATTAGCGATTTAGACTAGTACAGGAATGTTATAATAAAGCAGAAGTCTTCCAAATCTTATCGTAAACCACTCAACTACAAATATCGTATTTAGAAAAAATATAAAACAAATTGCTAATTACCAATATAGTCATTTTTTATTATTCTATCTCTATTTCTATTTTTACAATGAGGATAATCATTTTCTGAACATTAAGTGTGAAGAATGAATGTATTCTATGTATGATCATCAATTGTAAATGGAAAAAAGTAGTATATTTTTTTATTATTCACCTATTGGAATAAGATATGACTTCCTAACTTGAACCAATTACAAGTGAGAAAATACTTTCACTGTGTTGGAAGAAATTATTATTCTAGACTCCTGGGTAGCTATGTAGGTAGCGCGTTTACCTTTGGTAAAATCGGTACGGGTGCTGAAGGGAGTTTATAGGGCAAAATGAACTCAGATAACGAAGCATTTTAAAAAATATCACTACTATAACTATTATTACGAAATTTCAAAAGGCCTACGCAGAATTAGTATTCTACGGTACTAGTAGTACGGCCCTTATAATTGAAACGTCAAAGTAAACTGTAAAATACTAATATGGGGAATGAACCTGATATACAGTGATGTAATGAGTGATATATGAGATTATAACACTATGGTGATATAATGAGAAATTTGACTTGATAAAGCCTCAAATATAACAAATTATCCTGAAATATCTGAACAGGGCTGAAAAATGTATTGATTTGAATTAATAGCGATCCACACTTGTTCTAATTTCACGTATATGAGCGAGAGAAAAAAATCTTAACCCTGTGCCAAGCATCGTCACTTGTGCTAGCAGGAGCGAATGCGATTACCGAACACATCGATTCTCGCCCCACCACTCCAACCTTAATCACCGCCAATGAACCCAGGAGCCCATTTTCTCTCACTCATCACCAGGCGGCGTGACAAACCTGTTAACGCCATCTCTCTCACTATTCCCACTTCAATACAGTCGAATAAGCAGAAAAGCGGCTCCTTCTCCCCTCTTTACCACAAACGTATGAAGTATCCTCCATCCATTCTCATCTCATCCTAGTGAGGGGTTTCGGAATTGCTTGGCGCGGGGAAAAGGAATTATCTCAGATGGAGAACGGTCAATTTCACTGGTCATGGGAGGCGGAGAAGAAACGGTTGCCGCCAATTTTCCGCGCTGTCCAAGGGCTTTCACTCCCTTCCCTCTTTATCCCTGGAGGGCCGCAACTGCCTTTCGCCACTGGCCGCAGACATTGTTAAAGCCTCGAGTCTTTTATGTCTGCGAGCGAACTCCCCTCGAGTCATCAGCGCTATAGCAACGACATAGCCATACTAACTGCCTCTTTCCAACCCAACCCATTCCGTTCGATGGATACACATACACGATCTCACTCCCTCTGCCTCTCGCTCTTAGGAAAACATCGTAAATGATTCTTCTTTCTAGCGCAGGAATTCCGCGGAATGGAAGGGGGTGAAGCGTAAATAAAAAATCTCTCCAACAAGGTGTCGGCTTATGTATAATAACGGAGAAAAAATTTCCGCGCGATGTAACGGAATATAAAAACACATTCTTGATGTTGCGGAAGGTTAATTTAATGCAAAAAGAAGTCTAAATATAAGAATTATGGAGAACATAGATATGCTTGAAATTCCTGCAGTAAATCTATGTATTAAATATTTATCTATCAATACCGTGTTTTCCCAAAAATAAACGAGTCGGATGATTTTTTAGAATGTACTTTATATAAGCTCTACCTAAAATATAAGCACTACTTGAGAGCTGTTTAGTTGAGATTAGTTTTTACTTGGATAAATGTATATTTTTGCATTTGAATGAAAGTATGAGTTTGTGTTTGGATAAATGTATATTTCCGAAGAAAGTCCCCTAATAAACCCTGAATTTGACGTAAAATCCGGCTTTACTTTCGAGGAAACGCCAAAATTAGATAAATAATTTCAAAACAGGTAACTAAGTTACTAAATAAAACTCATTATTAGCAGTAAACGCAATTCAAAAGATTTAATGACGAAAATTGTTCAAAGTTTACAATATAATTCTGAAATTGACAATAAAAAAAACTTTTGAACGACTCTAACATATCTGTTTGATAATGAATGTGTGCATTATCGTGAATTATAGAGAAGCATCTCATTGGAGAATATGACCACACTGACCAGATTTGTAGAAAGTATATCATTAGTCATACAATTAAAATCTGAAATTTTTCTTTTAGAGGTAAAATTAGTAGTTTCTAGTATTCCGGTAATATCTTATCGGTAGTATCTGAATTTCAGCACGGAATTTAGTTTTCTAGTGAATATCTCCTCCCCGTAGACGACTCGCTTTTTCATTTCAATTTTCATTTAAAAAACGCACCCAAGATAACAGTTAAATTTAACAAAAAAAATATATAATGGAAGTCAATATAAAGTTGATTTGAGAACTCGGGATTACCTTACATAATTTTTTGCTTCCTATTATTTCACCTGATCGGTTAAGGCGAACCTCGTTTGAGATAAAGAGGATAGAAAGAGAGGGAGTGAGGAATGAGTGTCGAAGCAGCCAACCCCTGCTTCCTTAATGAAACCCTTTTCCCCTCCCCAAACCTCTTCCTGCACCCTGAAGGCAAGATCTAGGTTCTCCTTGATCACATCTCCTTCCGACCCCATTATCCACCCTTCTCCCCAATAGCAACTTCCTCTCGGAAGGTGGGTGGTCTCCAGGGGCGCCATTAAAGACAAACTGGAAGTTTCACCGATGATTTGACCGCCTGGAATAAATCGCCACCTCCCAATTAGCCACGGCTTTAAATCGCAAGTGTTGCAGCCGTTTCTTCGCATCCTTAATTTTTACCTCCATTTCTTTATCTTTAAGGTAATTATAGCACCTGGCTGTCAGCCGTTCAAACAGCTCGTCAGCTTCGATGACAGTGTCGAAAAGACGGTGGCAGTCTCTTCGTCAGTATCCTTGCCCTTTGTCTAGTGATCCATATCGACACGGGTCATTTTAGGGACAAAACGGAGCCACCTGACGTCGGTCACAACTAATGGAGTTGCGTCTGCATTTATGACGATCGGATACCCCGATAAGATTCCTCCGGAGGCGACCACGCGTAAAAACGAGCCAAGAAACAATCACATGTGCTCTTTTTCTCCAACAGTCTTTTTTTACGCTCTTCCTATTCCTTCGGATCCAATCATTCATTCTGAAAAAAGCTCTCTTCTGCTTAAGACTCGCAGCCAAGATCACTTCTACTTTTTACCTCAGTCTCTCCCGCCTCCCAACTGCTCTGGCCAATCGCCGTCGGTGTTTGAGGCGCCATGCCAAACCCCAACGACTTTCCGCTCCGTCTAACACGGAACAACCGCCGTGCTGGGGACAACGAGGGATGAGCAAGCGGTGATGTCATAAAATAAAAGAACAACGGAAACCGTTCTAGGTTCTTTTTCCATTAAGAACGTGGAAGAGGTGAAAGCCTTTAACTCCCTGCAAGTTGGCAGATGTTGGACTCTCTAATGGTCGTCCGTAATGATTTCTACCCCGATCTTTTCTAAGGTTAATGGCTGCCATCAATTATGTAAGTCGGATAATGACTGTAATAAATTAATGACTGTGAGATAACCGAAGAATTAATTGATTGGGCGGCTAGTACTTAAGTACAGAAATATAGCGATGCCGCGAGTTTGACGGGAAAGTTACGGCTTTCTTATAATTACACATTAACCTTAGCTTCTTTAATGGATAGCATGTCAAGGGATATCGGTGATTTCTTTAAAATCGATGATTCCAGAAAATAAGAAATAAATCAACGTAAACGATTTCCATACTTTCGATGGCTCTTTTCCAAATATTTGCCTTAATTTCAAACTTTACGACGAGCAACTTTGATCTTTTAATTATATATTAGGTAATAGTTTAGAGTTACCAAACTTATAATTTATGAAAATATAAATGTCAGCGACTGAGAATTTTTTAATGAATTTTAATGCACTTCGTTGCATTTTTATTTCAATAAAGGGACGCAACCTTAATATTTCCAACGAGTGCTTCAAAAGCTCAAAATATTCATTATCATAAGGCAGTAAATATATTCCGCAAATTTTTTATTTAGTTACATTTTTTATTTAGTTCTCACCTCACAAACATGCACGTGTGGACAATTACAGGAAGGGCGTGAAAAAATGAATGAATACGCATGACTATACTCTAAGAAGAAAAATGAATGTTAAAAAATAACCGGAATTAAAAAACCGAGAACTTGGCATTAAGACTCCGCCACCGTGGCCGGTTTATTTGCATACAGCACCCATTATAAGACAATTTTGTCCGGATCGGCAGTATTGTTTCCCCTCTCGTTTCAACATAGGTAAGCCATGCTTTTCAAAGAAGGAAATTGTTTGAAAATATATTCATCTTATTTGTAATGTAACATATCCTTTTAGGACAAATCATCACGATACTCAACTCTCCCTAGAATGGTATATATTTTGAGTAATATCTTAGAGCCAAATGAGAAAACTGTAGCTCATATATTTCAAATTTGTCTTGGACGAACGAAAAATCGTTTGGGCGACAGATCGTTATCGAAGGGCCTTGAGCACCAAACTTAGAGGTAATCCTGATTTTCAAGCAATTGGGTCCCACAAATTTCATTTTCTCCTCAAATCGTTTAGAAAGGAGGTATAATTAATGTACGATTTTGCCTTTATATTAAACACAATCATATTTAGAAGAAATCCTAAATTTCAAATTTCTCAAAAGAAATAACAGATTGCTTTCTATATTTCTTTATTTCCTTAGTTATCTCTATGTTCTTAGTTTTCTTTATTTTTATAAAGTTTTAAAAGTTCATTCACTCCTTTAACAACAAAATACTAATCAGCGCAACATAAATAACCTTTCCTTGTTTCATTTTTATAATTTTCAAGCCTTATTCAAGGTCAATGCTAAAACGGATTGGACCCAAGATGACATTACGAGATAGTATTTGATAGCGACAATGACTGCAATCCATAATAGATCAACCTTGAAAATTGAATTCCCAAGCTAATGAAAGTATTATTACTGTGGAACTTTAAGTGAAGTTTACTGAGATACTGATTAAATTGTGTTTATAACAGATTTATATAGTTCTGTAAGTAGGTTAAGTAATTAGCCAAACTGCTGGCTGTACCCTTAACTACTTCCCAATAAGCTAGCAAAAGCTTTGGAGAGGAATTGATGTGACTTACTATTTATTATATTTATTATATTATTGTTATTTATAATAGGGGATATGACAATTTTTCCTTAGGTTCCTGACTATGGGTATTATTAACAGAATGTACTCTGCGTTAGTTGGATAAGTTTATTTGGAAAAAAATTCATTCATCGAAGAGTGATTAACAAGGTCAAAAGAAATGTTTCATGCCAAGTTTACCTGATGATACGGGATAAAATTTCATAAAATTAAGAAAAATCTGGACGATAAGGTGTTTATGAAATGTAAATTACTTGGGAGACCTAAAGATGAAAGTTAGGTGCTGAGGTGAAATATACTAATTTGAGTATTTTAAAGGTATCAGGGCTGGATACTGGGCTAACAGCATAACCGTCTGATGTTTTTTAAGAAGCAACTGAATTCAGATTTAAAACGTATAACAATATTTTCAATAAAAAGTGTACATTTCGATATACCTTGATTTCAAACTTGCCGCGGCGTTCTACGAGTTTCGGGCAAATCATATTGATGACAATTACGCTTAAAGTACACGCTTTTCAGTAAAACAGCTAAGAGCGGATTCTTTATGATATTTTATATCATAAGCTGCCCGACTATGTTCTTTATTTTTCAAGTATTTATTATTACGATCTGTACTAAACGTGTTATTTTATATTTCTATGAAGTTGTTAAGAATGAAAATGACAGTAATATATTCGGTTCTTATAAATCATGCCTGAAAATCACTTCGTCTATTTCTGGCATCTTTCCGACTTAGTAATGAGTGTGTTATAAGCCTATTAAGAAAATGATCGGAACAGGATTTGAAATTTTTGTTCTCAATATTAGTACGGAATTACAATTCATTCGCATATGGCAGTAATTTCTCTTGGAGACTATTAAAAATAAGTAGCAAAATTGCATTTCTGCAATATCTCTCTAAAATATTCCCATAATTCATAGAAAATGAAATGAAAGGCATATTTTTCGATAAAAATAGCTTTTGATACGTGATGATGCTCGTAAATCGTTAACATATTCTTATTATAATAACAAATTAAAATTTGACTTATTATACGAATTGACTCATTCCTATTACTTAATAAGGACTTTTGGACTAACTTCTCTTGGAATGATGGAGGTCTTGTAAGATGGAGTTATATTTACTCGAAGATGATTAATGAAAATCGAAGATTATTAATTGAACTTTAATTAGGCTTAATCCCCCAAGTATCGAAAAGAAAGTGTAATCATATACATTCACTCATTGAAAGAACTTCTTAGACAACAGGTTCCGAATGCGAATCACACAGACGATCAGACCTAGAAGATATCTTTGGGGGAAAGGCACGCATTCTCCATCTTTCGAACCTTCATCCCATAGAAGCGAGTTAACAAGCTTCCGATACGCCTCGCAAAAGCCATCCGTGACACAGTGACATGGAATCCTGCGGAGGACACATCTCACACCTCTAACTATACGAGAAACATCCCAGACAGATTCCCTTAAACCCCACAAATTGATTCCACTCCCTTGATTATGCCAGTCCCAAGACTCGAGTCATGGGTGGGTATGACATAGCTTTAAGGAAGAGGGAAAATAGATAGAGGCGTGGGAGAGGGCAGGAGTGATAGATCCGGGTTTTGCCGGTCTGCTGAATCACTTTTAACACGGTCCTCCGCCGCGGATGGAGACTAGTTACGTTGTTCTGGAGGCGCCGTTTTGGGTGGGGCATGAGATGGAATGAGCGGGAAATACAAGAAGAAAGGAAGGGAGAAAACGCACCGCCGAAGAGGAGATGGAACAGTCGCACTTCATTACGCGAGGTCTGCGTGTAACGACTCCCTCGGGTCATGTGGGAATGGGAGCGCTGGGAAGGCAATGAAGATCCTCTCGCGGGCGGGAGAAGGATAAACGGATCTCTCATCTCTCCCTCATGTGTCTTCTCAGAGACAAGGCTAATGCCTAATACATTCGCGGGTGAAACGGGATACGAAATCTCGATCCGCCGGTGCGCTATAATATGCTTGTATGTCTTGGCGATAGGATCAGCCGCAAGTGAAGCGATGCTTTATGTTAATGAGGCAATTGTCGATGATTATCCACCTCTCGCTTACATCGAATATCCCCTATCCACCGATGTGCTCCTTCGTCACATTATATGTTAATGCATTATTGTAAGTCAAAACGGGATTCTAGACTATCTTAATTTTACAAATATTTTTCTGAATAGATATTAATGTGAAAATTCATGAAAAGAATGCATAAAGTTTGGAACTCCGATTACATTGAAATGTATCAGGGAAACAATAAATTTTAATGAAAAAAGGGAGTTGCCAAAGAATTTCAGTTTTTGAGGAATTATAAAGAAAAGCCAATCTGATTCTTATGAGACATTAACCTAGAAAAATAACTTGCGTAAAATAAGTTTGAGGAAATATTTATTTAAATCGTAGCGTAGTAATATACTAGAATTTAATTGCTTTGAATAGAAAATGTTTCCTTTCGGTAAGATACCATTATTGTTTGCACAAATAAAAACTTATCCTTGGTATATATATCCAAAGCTTAAAATTATTGAGATTATGTTTCATGCTACATATTTAGAAACTGTTTCAGTTTTCAGTTTTTCATTGTTATTACACTGACTCGTTTTCTTTGTAAGCAATTGTTTTTGTATTGCTTTTTTTGTATAAATTTTGCGTGAATTGTAGATGATGAATAATAACATCAATTCAAAGTAATAACCAAGGTAACAGATTCTATATGCGAGATGTTTACCATAATTAGGGATAATGTTTCTCTGAAAGATAAATGATTCACTCCCTGTACATATAGGTGAGGCAATCGCTTCAGGCGCATCTCGTGTAGGTCTCTTAAGGCGTGTTAAGTTGAATATTATGTTTTTCATTCTCTTGATATGCGATGTTTAACAAATAAAATAATTCATAAGAAGAAAGATATTACTCACTTTCATTGACTACTTATTTTTTATTAAAATCAAGGAAAATAAATTAGAAATAAAATGAAAGGCGATGTAACACATCTTGCCTTGGGCGGAAAAATGATTCTACTCACACGTATTTGCTTTCACTTATGCTTAATTTTCATTAATCATAATTTTAAATCAGCAAATAACGAATTACACTTTTTTGTTCTCAACCTTGCGGTGCTCTCCACGATGAGAAAGAAAAACGCACATTCAATTAGTTTTATGTTGTGGATGTTTTCTATGTTTGTTCTATAATTATTTTAAAGAGTGGAATAGATAAATTAATCCACAAAGTGAAAAGGGACCATGAGAGATATCTAAATAATATGGAAAATTACTGCTAAAAGACATTTCTGAGGCTCCAACATACATAAATTAGCTCTGTAGAGAGAGGTATGCAAGTCTTAGTGAGGAAAAGATAGCTAATTAAAGTTCTTGATTAGGTTCTTCTAGACAGCATTTAAGAACCTATCATTGATAATGACAAGATTTCTTGCGAAGTGGATGATTTTAAATAATATGCCCTTTTTATTTGAAAGTTATTTGTTGATTAAGTTTCTTCAATCTTATTAGGCTATTGTTAAACCTCATCAGCCAAAGTCAATTTTATTTGGAAAAGAGGAGTAGTGCTTAAATTCCTACCAAAGGATTCCTTTAAAAATTATCAGATTTGAATTAGGTTTATTATATTTACTGAAACGCTGATCGTTTAATAAAAACTAAACTTTGGAGGAAACTCCGGAACACTAAAGGACTTAAAAATATACAAAGCATTGATAGCGACTTTTGAATCATATTCACGAAAATGCTATCATGTCGGTAAATAAAATGTCAGTATTAATGCTTTAGATAAAATGGTATGACAGCTAAGAAAATGAAATCCTAAAATGTTTTATTAATCAAATAATTATCAACCAATCATCAAAATTAAGGCCTATCAGTGGTGTAGGTGTAGCATAAAAACATTTGGAAAGATTGTTTTATTTTAAACTTAATGTGCCTTGTACATCATTTTTCGCATAATTACTGGGTTACCAAACCAAGAACTCGTAATTGAGTACGAATGTTTTTCTTGGGAAGCAATTCCGATTGAGAAATACTGATTACTAGAGTCATTACCTTTCAATAATTTAGTGATATAAATTTATTAAGAGCAAGGAATAAACCGTATATGGTACCTTTAAAGATTCCTGAAAGAACACTCCCCCGAACTTGTTACTTCATTATACTATAATTTTCATTAATTTATTAAAATACTCATTTAGCAATCACCGCTGACAGATTCATGTGATAGTTACAGTAAAGAACAGCTGACAGATTCATGTGATAGTTACAGTAAAGAACAGCAAATGGTGAACATAAACATCCACAGCCTTACAGTCCGGTTATGGGACTCAAATCTTTGACATTATTAGACAAGTATGCAAAAGATAGTTTCATAACAATAACACTTGAAAGCACGAAGAAATATTGCGGAACGTTTTCAGCCTTCGCTTTTCAAGCATCGGCAGATGCGCAGGTTCTGACAAGTATTACTTTAAAAGGTACAGATAAATACTTATAACTAAAGCGCCGATTAGCATTAATACGTGATAAAGCGGAAGCGAAGAGACATTAATAAAGCATGTTGCGCTCCTTCCTTTCATCCCTTTCGAACACCCGTCCTTGATTTATGGGGTCACTCTCTCTAAATCCACCCTCTCTCTCCCCCATTAACCCTTAACCCCCTCTCAAAGTCTCCCCTAAATATAACACCCCTTCCTCACTCGGGTCCACCTAAAACACGAGACAGATGAACCCGAAAAGCCGACGACGTTGCACTTGCGGTTTCTTAACTCCGTCGCCGGAAACAACTTCCTAATCGAGCCGTATAAAAAGGAGTCGCTAACGTGGCTATCTCTGACGGACTCGCGCATGCGCCACTGATGCATACATTTTCACCGCTTGAAAGTTGGTTGAAATTTTCACGTCTCTTTGTCACATGTTTCGCTATCAAAATATTTTAAAATCGGCCCTGGTTTACAAGTAGTTGTAAATAAAATGGGCCCATATTTAATAAGGTCGATATAAAATTGAATGATGGTGTATTTGCGTTTTAGTATAAAATTTTATTTTTAGTTTACGTATAACGATTGGAAGTCTTCTTTGGTTTCAAATTGTTTCAGTTTTGTTTTTTCTGCATGGAATATGAAATGCCTGACTATAATCTTCCGTAACCCATGGCAGAGCTGTGGCTTCCAGGTATTACCGCGCAAAAAGTTAAGAAAAGAATGCCTCCTTATGCAACAGCTTCTTGGATTACTTCTTAAGCTCATAAGAATATGGACAGCTGACGCAAATATATTAGTTATAGCACATACATCAAAATGGTCAAAAGCAAGCAAGTCAATGTTTTTATATCCTAAATTGTATTTTGCAGGCAACAAGAGTTACGCAAATGTATAGTGTGTCAGCACAAGAGAATAAGCGTACATGCGTAATCACAAATCCCAAGGATGTGCAATTGAATTCTTCACAGGATATAGTAAAACCATTGGATCTTTAATACAGATTCACTGTAATGACACAAACAACAATGTATCCTTATGTGTCACTATAAAGAGCATTATTTGTACCTCTATCTTTCCCGCCACTTGCATACATGCTTAAATTTCTCGCATCGACTCACACTAAACAACAAGTGAACATACGACAAAGGAAAGCTTACCGTATCACAAAGAGAGAACAACAAATTACATAAGAGCTATCGACGAAAAGCAGACAACTCCGTATACTAGACCAAGAAGCCCTGAATTAAACGAAGGAGCCGAAATCTCCTACAAGCGGCAGTCTTCTCTGAGAGGACGGAAAATGGAGAGACACCCGATTCATGCGAGATATCGTCCTATCCGTACAGCGCCATCCGACAGCGATCACGAAAACGAAGAGAATCACGCCTTGACGGGGCCCCCGCAATTCTCGACGGCGGAATGAAAAGACAAGAGATACGTTGGCATCGGGCGTCACCGCCTCACATCGGCATTGCTCGTGGGCGGGGCTTAAGGGAGAGAGAGGACCAATGAGATGGCAACTCTTCGTCTTGCCGTCCCAGAGAGGGAGGGAATAGCGACGTCCTTAGAAAGGCTCTTGAGAGGCGAAGGGGAGAGCGACCGGGCCGACCCGAGCTGTTCTTGGGCTCCTCCTACCCCATCCCGCGGGGAAGCGAGGCTATGGCGTTAAAATGGGGAGGGGCCCCGGAAAAACGGGAAGGGAGAACGAGCGAAGCGCAAAACGGCCACGCCAACGCCGTCTAGGAGCGAGATGGTGAAGCACAAAGGACTTGGCGAGGAGCTGAAAGGCCGCGGGTTAGCGTGGATGCATTTGTCGCAATGAATGAGAGTCAATTTGTCGACTGAAAGGTCCCCTCCAGTGATGGATCTACGCGCATCCGCAATTAGAATCTTCCCGCAAGGAATAAGCGGAAGAGAATGCGAAGATGAATGCCTAGAACATAGTGGAAAATTTATAACCCGACCAATGATTAGTAAAATCGATAATAAGAAAGTTTTTTCGAAAGCCGCCGTATCAGCTGATAAGTACTCAAAATTTTCTCGCAACTATGCTACCTGGACTGATTAGTATGCAAATAATCGTTCTATTCTTCACCTCTTAAATGTTTTATAGAACCTAGGAATCGAAATGGAAGATTTAGCATGATTATATTGAAGAAATTGGAGGAAAAATACTCACCAATTTAAGACGTATCGGTGATATGCGATGGTTGAGTTAGCGGGTGGACGGAGTTCTTCTTACCGGCTAATGCCCAGTCAACCGCCGGGGAAAAATGAGACTCGGAGCCTGGTCTCTTAAGCGCAGAGCCCATACTGAAAATGCAATAAAGTTCCGCAAATTCTGTGAGTTACATTAGATATAAGAATTACATACAGATGTGTTCTTCGTCATATCATACTTTCATAGAAAGAAATAAAAAAAATAAAATCTAGAGTCACTCAATAATTACGAATGTTTATAACAATATTTCAACATGATTATAGTTCCCAAAAATTTCTAAAACAATTCAATACATGATGGTTCATAGATAGCAGAATTTGATTATTGACTGCGAGATAAACAAGTTATTTCTCTTAATATAAACTGATATTTACTCATTAATTAACTGTCTGAAGAATTTTTAGACAAAGGTTTTTCTAATTGTATATATTTTATGCAGAAGTTATCAATTATGATTTTTTAATATTGTAATTTCTTTATTGTAATTTTTAGCGTGACAATGTTAGTTTCTTGACGAGAATTTAACATTTCAAAAATTATGCTATATACCTGACTAGTTTGAATGACTGCTAGTACTGAATTATTTAAATAGTTTATATAATTAAATCGAACTTACACTAATGACTTAGCAAAGAAAACATAATAAAAACAAATAAAACACTCTCTCCTTTAATCTGAGACGGATCTGTATTTGGTAAAAAAAATCCATCAATGCTTTATGAAATTAGGAATTTTTCAACTTGATGTAAAGGTATCATATCCTAAGGAAAACCGAGTCAGTGAAATGAAAACAGTGTACTCATCATAGTTTTATATATTATGAATTATATTCGACTTGCGCAAATATTATTTTAGATACAAACCATAAAGTTTTAGAATCTCTCAAATAAATTACAACATTAATAATGATAATGTAACATAATTATAGAATTATTTTATCTTGATTGATAGCAAAGTTGAGTTGCAAACTGTAAGCGTTTTAAGAGGTCAGGACAGAAATTCTCAATCTAAGACCTGAATTGTCATTTGCATTTACATTATGACTAATGTATAACCCCCCTGCCGTCCTACAGAGTATGTAGATGTAAGGTAAATCTGTGTATAAGCTGCATATTCCTTTAAGTAAAATTAATTATTCGTTAACACACAGAATCATAACAGTTAAAGTAAACAAGCTTCGTTAAGCGCACTAATTTGGGGAGGGATCAGAATTTTAGAATCCGTATTTTTTATAATTTTTGTGAAACCCCTGCAACGGAACGCATTTCCTGAATTCGGCAGAAAAAAACGCCCCTTCACTTCTCCTCACCTCCTGCCAATGACTAATTTGGCCCTAATTCACAGGACAAACAACGCGGGAAAAAGATTCCCACCCGTGAGTTTTTGTTCCTCTAATTAAGGAAATCACGAGCAACAAAGGAAAAAAGTGACAATGCCTTCAAAACCGTGCTCGCCGAGTGTATGACGTTTACCGATTCGAGCGTAAAAATCTGTAATTACTAAGGCCACGGAAGCGGGGCAAAATTGCCCGCTAATGCGACTCAGATACGGGGTTGTCAGGGAGAAAATATTTCAAGCTAACGAGGATGAAGGAGGGATGGCGAGAAAGGATGGATGGAATGAGAGAGAGGGGTTATAGGAAAATTGGGGAGAGGCGTCTGGGGGGAGTTCCGATGCAGAGGGAGAGGATACAAGGTATGAGGGACTCAACTGAGAACAATTTTTCACTCGCACCCTCAATCCAGACTTTCCAACATCTCGCACTTATCCGTCACTCCGGCCATGATTATTTGTCAAATTTGAAGCCCGTGGCGGTAACTGCACGGGGGAGAGGGACGAGGCAAGGTAGGGAAATAAAGAGGAACGAGAAACCAAAGAAGATGCTAAATTGAAAGAAAAGTTCACCTTGGTTAGACAAATAAAATTTGTAGGAAAATACTGTTGGTAGTTTTACTGAATTGGAACGCGCGTAAAAGTTAATAGGGCTGAAACAAAGTTCAGTTATAAGAACGTAAAAATATATCTTTCTTTTAAATCGGTGCAGTACTTTTTATCTATAAATTATTTAAAAGAAGAGCTATATATTGGTTACAATCTTTCTGCTATAACATTCTATGAATTTAGATCTCATTACCCTTCATATTATATAAGTTAGAAACTCATATGTTCAGATTTCAACTCATACTTATATGCAAGTATTTAGTTTCAAGCACTAGCGTCGATAAAATCTGTTTAATTCTTAACGCCACGTTAATCTTACATTTTTATATTAAGCAAGCCGATGATAAATTAAGTAAACTGTAAACTTAGGATAGTAATTGGCAATAAAAAGGGCTTGTGTAACACTGTAATAATATAAGTAAAAAAATACGTAAATCAATTTCAGCATGGCAACTGGATAGAGTACCTGTGATACAGTGTAAGACATAGGACTTCGTATTACTTTTTGCACTCCTTCCAAAATCCAAAACGTTTCATATCCTATGAGGTCATGAACTAAGAAAAATCTGACGGATTAAGCGTCATAAGAACAAAGTTTTCCAAAGTAATTAAATAAAATATTCAGAGGAACGTGCGAGCAGCCAGGAAGGAAGATATGACGGCACGATGCGAAAATGAATGATAAACAATATTCCCCTCCATCCAGAATAATATGAAGTGTATTAAGTGTAGAATGTGAATTTAATTGAAAGGGAAAAAGAGGCGTTTGTTAGAATGGGGAGAAAGAGAGAGGTAGAGATAAGTAAAAGTGAATGGAAATCGAAGGACGTGGGCAAGGAGAAATATCCGAAGAAGACAGAGAGGGTGCCATTAAAAGATTTTTATGGAGGCGGCGATGCCACACACGAAAGGGGGTTCTTCGAGATTGAAGAGGTCGGGCGGAAGGATTTTAGGAGGGGAGATAAAAAACATTGAAAGGAGACATGGGAGTTGGAAACACGTTTTACGTTGACCTCACTAAATGGCGTTTATGACGAATACCTACTTAGTACCGAGGTTCATTAAAAGTTATCGCCAGGATAAACACATGAAAAACAAGTTTCTTTGATCTCGGGCGTAAAATCTTGCCACCTCGGAGCCAAGTTGTTCTCAACGTTGCGAATCCGAATTCTTCCCGATAATCTCTGGAGTTAAACTTTGCGTGGGCTGTTTTAACATTATCTCCGCTTATGTTAGGGGTTGATAATCAGCAGCACACGAAAGAACCAAGAATAGAATCAAGATTTTAAACGCAATAATCATCTGATAATAGCCTTATCCTATGTCTGGCATCATAACCTGACCTAATAAAATATCACCATAAAAAAAGTATTACCAAGAAAATAAGAAACTCTTAGGTGATTACTTCGTTGAAATTTCATTTGAGATTCATATAGAAAGTGCATAAATAGAAAGTAATCATAAATATTATCATGAGGATACCTCATACATAATCAGATAATCGGATACCTCAGATATAATTGAAACTAAATACCTAAATAATATAATTCTCTCTGCTACGGAAATAATTTTAACGGTGTAACACTTTTACGAAAGTTATTGCCAAGAACAAATAAGATATGCATCTACAAATCAAAGGCTTCAAAAAATCTCTTCGTATTTCCCCCTTCATTCAATATAGAGGCATTTACCGCATACTTATGTTTTGAATCTAATCAGAAAAAACCTTCGATTGATTTGACAAATTTGGGACTCAGAGTCTGAACTTGGATGAAAACAGTTTAAAATAAAAACAGAACGGGAAGAGAAGAGCGATAAAAATTGGGATGAGAAAAGCGAGAGATGGGGCAAGATTGGGGAGGGAAATGGGGAGCGAAGGAAGACGAATCGAATGAGTGAGTGGCATCGCGAGGGTATGCAGATGTTGCCATGCAAAGTGGTTTGAAAGAGGAGTGGAAAACGGAGAGGGAGTGGAAGTACTGGAATCGATAATTAAACAATCCCTGTCCATTTCTGTCCCGCCCTTCCCGTCTTTGACTCCTTCCCCTCATCTCCCACACCACACACGCACAGATCTCGCACTTCTCCCCTATCCAATTCCCATCGGGCTCCAATCCACCCCATTCTTTTCTCTTTCGCATCTCTTTGTCACCTCTCTTTTCCACCCTCTCCTCCCCCTGTCACAGCCCCAAAAACTCTCACTTTAATCCCCACGTGACGCCTTCGCTCATTTAGACTTCGACTCACACCAAAACATTCCCCCCCCCCCATAAGGCCCGCTTAGCCCACGCATTCTCCCCCTTTTAACATCTCCACCCCTCCAAACCATTTGGCCTCCTAGGCATTAATAGCTCCTCTACGCACCCTTCGAATCCCTCTTCCATTACGTCGACGTGAGGGGGATAGCCTAGCGTCCACCGGGAAAATTTCGGCTACGGCCCGTAACCGGCATCGACCCAGGTGGAAATCAGATAAAGATAATTCATGAGCATTCTTATGATAATACTCTTCCAGACCACGGATGAAATATTTTTGGCAATGGACACAGAACATTATTTTGCGATAAAAATAAGGAACGGCGCCTGCTCTTTTCCGGTGCATTATTTCCCCATTCCATCGTCTTCCCTAAGTGGCGTTCTCACCTCACATGTCCTCCCAGGCTTTCCGGTCCCTTCGTTTCGCGTCAATCTACTGACTACATCCCTCGTGGCCTTTCGCTTTTTCTCTATGGAAAAGGGGATATCAACATCCAAGAGCAGACCTTCCAGAGCTGCCAAAATAAATTCTGAATAACAGTCGTTAAATATTCATGCATAAGTGCTTAAGGCAATTTTCTTTCGGAAATGCTGCTAAGTACTCGCAAGATTACGAATGGATTAGAGACTTCAAATACAAGCCGAAACAAGAGCTCAAGAAATCAAATTACGGATGCAATTCCTGATTTTCCAACAATATTCAAGATTAATAAAATCAAGAAAGATTTAATATTACATTTTTCCAAGAATATCGTTTTTATCGTACACTGGATTTTCTTGAACTTTATCTTATTGCTCAATGACAGTCAGTAGTGGGTATAGGTTTTATAATTAATTACAGAAATTTCCATTATGATACTTCACAATTTGATTAAAAAAAGGCATCCTCTACATCGTATATTACTGGCTTTTCATTTTAATTCATCTCGATAGCCAATTAATCCAATGGAAATGTGTATGTACCAAGAACACTTCTTCTAAACTTAAAAGTTAACCTGTACAAAAATGATAAATTTTCTAAAGAAATCATATGTAACTACGAAGGAAAGCTAAGAGAAATTAAGAATGGTTTTGATATTACATTGTCTTCGCAAACATATGAATCACTGCATTCGGATCAAAGTAACCCATTTCCATTATATAAAAAGCCAATCTAATTTGGAAGCTCAAGGTTATCAGCTTATGTGATAAAAATGAGTCAGGCGATGGTATAAGAAATAGATAAAAAAAATCTTGATAAAGGAAAGAGGTCTGGGAAAATCCGCAAATCCGCCTTAGCAGACCCAAATTTACAATAGCAAATTTACGGAATTAGCGAGGTCGGCGCCGCTTCCTTATAAGTCGAGCTTATCGGCAGAAAAGGAATGCGAGAAATGGTGGAAACGAATTGGGAGACAAAAGAAAGCGTGGATGCCGTTTAAAATTTCGAAAGCGATCCCCTTCTCTTGTGGGATGACACGTTTGTGCCCATCGCAACAGCTGACGACGCGAAATGCTCGTGAACACTCACGCATTCGAGTCCGCGTGAAGATGCCTCCCTACGGAGGAGCGGCTCCCCCTTGTACTGCCTCGTACCACTTGGCGACCATGATGGACACGACGTCATTCCGAATGCGTGTCACGCCGGCGAGATGGGAGGGAAAAAAACAAAAGAAATTAGCTGCGGATGATTTTTTTGGGTTTGATTTCTTTATGTAGATCTCTGACACGAAAAATCCTCAGCGGCTGGAAATATCGTGTCGGCAGAATTCTATTCGCATAATGAATCCGGTGACGAATTGGGGATATTTGATTTACGGAGATTGGAACGAGGCGCTAGAATTTAATTTGAGATATAACGTCAATTATATCTGGGCGTAGGAGAGGCGTTGAAATGAGTTATAGGGGTCTCTCATTCGTCCATGGCTTGAATTCCAGGATATGAAAGTGAGCAGTCATTTAAACCATTTGTTATTGACATTCAATCATCCCAGAATTTCCAACATGCTAGATAAAGGCATTGAAGAGAAATGCGGCGAAGTCAGCTAGTGATTGATTAACAAATGAAGAATCGTATTTCTTTCCATTATAGAAGAAAGTATTTTTTAAATGGAGATGTAAGTTAGTCGTATAACGGTGATAATCAGCAATTATCTTTGGTAAATATTGTTTCAGGTTTTATTGCAATATGTTTTCTGCTTGACAAATACATTTTCTCACATTTAATTCAATGAAAATAGAGTTTAGAAATAAACTTTGCTAATCAAAAGATTGACAATATTATATGTGGGATTTTGTCAAAATCAACGACGATAACACAGTTGAATCTTTGTTTCTGGGAGTTATCAAACAATTTAATAAAGTTTTACAATGCCAAGAGATTACGGGATTATTAAAAGAATCAGTAATGTTATTAGAACCAGGGAAATAAGAGTATTAAGAATCATAAAATTAAATTAGGTAGAGATCAAAATAATAAAAACATAACATCCCGTAGATCCCGTTTATAAATTGATAACTCTCTTAAATATGACCCTTCCAATTATAAAAAAGAAGAATATTGGAAAAATAAGAGCGAAAAAGATTAACTTTCATTGTGTATTCATGCATCTAAAGGTCTATAAAATCAAAAGATTCAAACCACATTTCATCCGTTCATTGCCAATTTTATCTGAATAATAAAATTTTAGAAACATCCTTCGCCTTAATAGCCTTCACCAGGAAAGTCAAAAATATTCGTTTTTAACGAAATTTCTCTCATAAAACAACGGCAGACATTAGACATTAACCAAGCGCTTGGTCACCCGAACAAACACGGATGTTTATCTTCACTTGTTGATATGTTGAAAAGGGAGAAACGGAAATGGAGTCTCCAGATTAAAGAAGCAGTGTTGAGGTTAAGTTGAAAGAAGAGTTCTAGAGAGCTGAAAAAACGGCTTAAAAAAACTGACTGGGAGAATCACATTTCGCGAATCGACTCCAAAGATTTTCGTACGCCAGGCGATCAGACAAAACCGAAGTCCATCCTGAAGTTCCGAACACTGTGTCGCCACTTTCCGTCCTCCCATCCAATCAATAAGCGACGGAGAATCCTTCCGAGAGGGAATCAATCTCTTAAGAGAGTGGACACCGTCCGTTTCCCTCACAAAAAATAAGAAAGAAACGCCGCAGAAATCCCTCGGCCACGGTAGGAACAAAGGGGAGAATGATGAAAGCCTCTACGAAAGAGAAAAAGAAAACAAAGGGAGAGAAAAAAGAGGAATGATAAAGGATGACCTCTCTAAGACCTCCTTCACGACCTCCCCAAAACCTCCACCCGCGCCCACTTCTTCCCCCCACGACAACTCTGTCCTTAACTTCCCGCCTTGTCAACACAGCTTTCCGTTATCGTCGTCTGTATTTCGATGCCGCTGCAAACACAGGTGACAAGAAGGAAAAATCTCTGAGGAGAGACTTTTACCGACCTATCCCCACCCACCGAACCTTCTCTTCCCGGACCTTCCCTCCTTCCACCTCTTACCGGGAAAAAACACCCTTTCCCATGGAGTGATCAGGCGAAATGGGTGGGAAAATAGTAAGGTGCTTGTTAGCTCCTCGCGATAAATTACACGCCTGAAAATAGACAAATCTGAAAAAATGAGCGATTGCGTATGCTAACTCTCAAGCTAGAAATATTTTTGTCTGTGAGGTGTAAGAAAATCATTCTACACCTCCAAAAATACAGGTCTGCTTGAGAATACAGCCACGATTGTTAAATAAATGGCAAGAGTAGAACAATTCCATTATAATTCTCATTTCCATGATAACATTAAATTAATCGAATTGATGCTATCCAAGCAATTATTTCTTTCTTGATATCTGACCTTACAAAAAACCCAACTATCACCATTTCCTTGACGTAACTTACAAAAACATCAAAAAATAAAACTTCGAAAAATAATGAAAGATTCTAACAGAAATTTCTTAAATATTTTTAGGATTTTCTGGAGATGCATCATAAATAGCATTCCTTACTGCTAACTTTCTGTCAGCGAGTAATTAGTAGGAAAATTATATCAAAAACAATCAAAAATGGCCACTTTCAATGATTATAACCGGAATTAATTTCCAATTAGAGTAAATATATTTTCCGGGGCACTGCTACATATTTTATGCTTCTACTCCAAATACTGATTCTAATTTCTCAGGATTAAAATAACTTGTTGTATAGCCGAAATAGAACAGAATCATTAATCCTCTCTCAGATTTTTTCACGTATATTTGAAACATCGTTTAGTTTAATTAATTCCAATGAATAGTATTACTGCGATTATTACAGCCTTTACGTAGTAATAACCAGTGCTCTAAAAAGACAGTCTCTATGTTGAATCAAGTTTTCCTGAATTACGAATTTAAGATAAATATTTTGCCTTGTTATTGTAGGAAAAATTATAATTTGAAGAAAATTCTCTTTGTTTTTTTTTTTTTGACGGGAAATTTTCTGATCACTGACAGAAGATAAATTTCTCCCAAGTTAATCAGTGACTCCACTTCCATCGATCGTGGTTACATCAGCATTTGCTATGAATGATTCACAAGTAAAGTTAGTAAAAGTTAGATTGATAGTAACATTCACAGCAAAACATGAAATTAAGATCCTCCTGTTTTCTCTCGAGGTAGCGTCACTGCGGAATTCCTGATAGTTTATTATCCTATCAGACGTGTTTGCGGGAATATATAGCATTACAAAATTTCTCCTTGTATTCTCATTCAAGTACACCTTCTAATGAAATAACTTAACTCTACGTCCTTAACCATAATCACAATACAACATTCCCTAATTGATAACAAATAATCACTTTAAGACTGTTTCATTTTATTAAGGTATTTTGGTCATATTGGTAACTTACTTGAAAGTCTTATAATAGAAAGTAAAATATAGGTCATCAAATTCCTAAAATGTTGAAAATTTATTTTTGAAATGATGATTGAATATATATTGAAATATGAATTGAAAATTTATTTTTTAATTAAATTTTTAAAGGAAATCCTAAGCTTTCGAAGGAACTGGAATTAGAATATGAACATCATTTACTTTACATGCACATAAATGAGAGTCAAAAATTGATTGATTCTATATTGATTTGTTCTTCTTTCGTTGTATAACGAATAATAAATTAATTTGAAATAAATTCAGCGAATCAGTGACGGTCTCTTTCTCTAGCTAACTTTTCATGGAAATAATTGCAGTAAGGGATCGTGATTGAAAACTGTGACTTATCAGTGTTTATCGAACCGAGAACTAAAGGAAAAAGAACATGAATTAACCTCTCATACCATCACAAGCACATGTGCATAGTTTGTTTATGATAACTTGAGCAAGCAGAAAGGCGTACACATGAACGGTTTTCCCGGGTAATGAAAACTTAAACTTTATATCGCTGTGACTCACAAATTAAACAATAAAATTTACCCAAACGGGTTGTTTAGCGCTTTTCCTCCTGTCCTGCTAATGTACGTATAATGAAGAAGATTCATTTGTTAATAAAATTAAGTTTCAAAATGTGTTTACTATTTCCAAAATCAAAGAAATGACTCCCTCATTTATGAAGAATCAATATTACTCCAAAACCAACAGAAGTCGTGCAAAGTCCCAATGCATTCCATCTTCAAGAGGTGCATCGTCACGATTTTAATGCATTGAATCGCGGGAAATTAAATAGAATACCGGTACATTACTGATTAGGAGCAATTTTCATGGATTTAGGTGCCTCTTCGGAATCGAGTTCTCATAGTTGGCGCTTGGCGCCTCCCTCGTACCAGGTAACAAATGTGGTAGGAAGCTTCGAACAAGAAGATAGGCTAAGGAAGTATAAAAGTGTCTCATCTTATGAAAGGCCGGTTTCGAGCTAAAGGCAAGAAGAAGAAAAATGTTGGCGGTTGTGTGTGGAAGAAGATTCGGGAAGAGGATGGGGGAATTCGGGGGGGTGGGAAGCAGACATCGGTCCGATAGGAACTGCCCCTTTCCATTCCTTGTGATGAGTTGCCGCGTGTTGGGAACGGACTAGATCGCCCTTTGTCGTCTCTTAAAGAGCCGCCGACGTCCCGCCTTATTGGTTCAGGTAATGCCGCTAGATCGGTGGTGTGAGTCGAGGATAGGGCGATAACGAGGTGGCTGTGTGACTCTCCCGCCCTCCTCACAAAAAAAAACCTTTTGGCTTCCTTCTCTCGTGATCGAGGAATGAGTTTCATTCAAGTGGAACGAAGAAGGAATCGGACTTCGGAGATCGACACTCGACAAGATGGCCACGTAGGTGGAATTTATTGGCCAAGTTTTACTAAGCCGTTTCACGGACTCGTAAAACCGCCACCTGAGGGTTTCTTTCGCCTAGCTGACGTGTTGGGGTAAATAGTTTCCTGTTTGAGGTGTATAAATTCGGCTATTACTGCGGCGTCTGGCGTCAAGTAAGTGGAAGGACAAACGCTGGAATCGTACAGTTATATAGCGCTTAAACTCTGGGAATGGGGCTTTTTGTCTCCTCCATCAGTCGAGCGTATTGCCTACATAATTTAGCCTCTTTAGTGGCCAAATGGAAAGAGAATCGCCGGGAATATTCCTGTTTGAAAGTAAATTATTATTCAAGTCATTATCGTGAGCGCTGAAATCCTGTGACAAATTTACTATTCAGCAGAAAGATGTGATAATTATTCAGGAGGCAATGGATTATTCTATCAAGGAGCACTTAAGTAATGATATCGTTATACAGTTCAGGAGTCAGCAAAGAAATAATCATTGAAGTATCATAATTTGTGAGGAAAGCAAAGATTTTTGCTGGACTATGTGAAGACGTTCCTTCGATTTCACTAAGGAAATTTAGTCGTTTATTTCCTTTCCTGGAGCATATAATTCATTAAATTAGCTGATTTAATCCGTATCCTTTATTTATAATGATGTTTCTAGCATCTTACATTCGTGTTAGCTATTCCAGAGATCGAAAGGCGCAATTTATTTCGAAATAGATTTAACCTTGGTATTCATCATGTTTACATTGCCATCCAACCTTCAGGGAAATGAATACGTCTTCTTGAAACTTAAGGTTATAGAGATAAAAAAAGATAGTGGATAACGAAGCTTATAGCAATATTTAGTTCAAAAGAGATACTATAATTTTTATTAATCTATTAGCAAGAATTTTGATTGCATATAGCTTGAATGAATATTCACAGCTTTCATAAATACAAGACAATATCAGTCTTATGGCCAATTTTTAATGTTGTCTATACCTTTTTCCAGTCATAAAGGTTTAAAGATATCTATCCATTCCAAAAATTCTTCATATCTGGGTGCTTTGATGTTTAATGAGAACGGCCGAAGCTTATCGGACATTTAATGGAACCCATTTATGTAATATGAAATAAGATTATAGTATGAGAACATATGGGGATGAAAGCATGGCCATCGAAATGCACATGGGTTGATTCATAGAAGACAGTAATACCAATCTTTCCTGGTGCTCCCATACCTTGAGGACACTTGCTCCGACAAACGACTAATGGAGAAGTGTTTTCAACTCCTAACTCATTAATTTTTGTGTTCCAATTTTCTTCTCTTGCATAATAGGAAATCACAAATGCTATATATGTAAATCTTAGTTCGCAGTTCATTAAAATTATTACTTTTGAGAGCTACCCTTGTCGATTTAACCAATTATATTAACCAATAGAACATCAAGCCATTGTTAAAATCTAAAACATTAAATAAAAGCATTTTTCCAGGGAATGTTTTCATGCAATACGTAGAATTAATGTAATTATGAAGCGATAAATATACAACTGCTTGCCATGTTATGGAAATGAATTTTATCAAAGAATATATATTTTACGAGAGAAAAAATTATTTATTTAACTATAATCAAAGAACAAAAAAGTTATCCTTCACAAAAACAAATTTCCTTCAGTAGCTCTTTCGTTAAATTTACAAATAGTAACAGCCTAAGGTGTTTGGCTCCCAAAATAAGGAACGTTTTCGGCGCTACCGCCGGAATTCACATTAAATACAGCCATAAAAATTGGTGATAGAACAATATTTTCCATAAAATAGATAGAATAACATTGTCTGGGGAGAATATTTTGATGGAGGGATTGTTATCAAATACTGATTTGAAAAAGTGAAGCACCCTCGTTCTATTACACAGATACACTTTGACAACTGTTAGTTATTATATTTTGAGAGGTTTCGAAATGATAGAAGACTTTCCTTTTCCTTTGCCGCATTTAGACCGATATCCTGTGTCGCGAATCTTTCATCCCTTCCCTAAATTTATTATATTATAATTTTTATAATTGACATAATTCCTGATCTTTGTCAGTCAGAAACTGAGTATTAATATTGTCCTGTGAATCAAAGTTATCGCCCCCAAAATTTCCCCTCCAGCGTTGCTTGGTTTGTTTTTAATGACGGACCGGTCCAACTAACATCTTTCTTAATACCATTGCCATTAATATCACGGGAATGTAATGTAGAGTTGAAACCATGACATTGATCTTCGAATTACTTTCATTACATTTATGACTTCATATATAAAAATAAATAAAATGATAACGAGTTATCGGTAACGCTTTCTCTTTCACGCTAAGGCCAATAAATAATTTAAAAGTAGTTACCACAGCCCCAAGTTTCTCACATTTTTTTAAGATATATTAACGAGGAAAAGGGAAACGAGCAATGGACTTTCACTGTTTAATACCAAGCGGACACGTAGTCAGGAATTGATTGGTTGGTATTGGTATTCCTTAAAATTACGCATAAAAATTACGTAAATATTCGATACATGACTTCATGAAAAATACTTTAAAATCGTAAGTATTAAGGAAATTAATCCTTGACATTAAAAAACTGAAATCTCTAAATCAACAAAATTCAACTAATATGCAATTTAATACCACTATTTATATAAATATATCCTATCTACTTTGCTTCGGTCCTCCTTTGAAAGTATCTTATCGTTATTGAGTAAAAACATTTGAAAATTAAGATAAAAAAATAGATGATTTTTATACGAGGTGAAAACAGGACTCCCAGTTCAAGTATTTAAAGAAGGATTCAGATCTACACCTTTGTAAAAATTATGGAAGAGTTATGTTACTTAAGTAACTCTAATGAAAGAGTGGAACAAAGGAAAAGTATATCGAAATTTAAAATACATATTCCTAAATAATACTGCCGAAGAAAATGCCTAGCTAGAATGAGAGCCGTTTCCAACAACTTTTATCTTCCTTAAACATTTATAGGAATCCGTCTATTCAGGTATTTTCATTATGAGATGCGATTGTTTAAGCCACTATATGATGGCAAGGATAATTAGTGTGCAGTACAAGGAGAATCTAACCAACCTTTATATCGGCATAATTCGTGAAATAGCTCCGCATCAATCAATAGACAAAGAGAATCATTTCTATAGAGAGCAACGAAGCACGAGAAGTGAGAGGCCGTGGGTTCGGACGCCGTTCCGAGGGGAGACATCGATCCATCTCCCGGAGCGAATGACAAGCGGCACGCGCTCTCCAATCCGCAGGAAAGACTTAGGCGATACCATCTTCTTCTCTCATTCACTCACACTCATTTCTCCTTCCTTTGGCCTTTACCCGAACGATAGAAGGGTCAACAACTCCAAGAGATGAGTTTCTATTGAATTCCTCACGAGAAGCTAAAAAAAAACACGTAGGTATGAGGTAACCCCGGGGGATTGGATCAATCCACGCAACAGGAATAATAGAGGTAATTTTAATTGCCCATTAGAACGAGACAAGGAAAGAAAAAGTGCCTGGAGCAATTTTATGGGAAAGAAAAAAGAATAGGTAGACGTTCAATTAAGAGTGGCGTATTGTTTGCCTATGAAATTAGCAGCATGGAATAGGCGGAAGGAGAAATAAACCGTGTGAAAGGCATTTTTTAAGAGCTCTGAATAAAAAAAATGGCTCGCTCACTCCACGAAACTTAAGATTCCGACGCTCGCGTTAAGAGATAACCGTAAAGATTCCCTCCATTTTTTCTAGAAGTCAATTAAGGATAAATTGGTGCATAATACTCACGATTTAGTTATATTCTCTCCAATTAAAATTCTTCTCCCGAAGGTGATTTCTCAAAATTAAGTTAAATGGCCCCTTATTAAACTCATTTTATTTTAAAAAGGAATAAATTAGAGTTTGTGAAGATGCTTGTTGCTTCACGGGGTTAACCCCATGTTTACCAACTCATGAATTAAACATCAACCAATTTATACTTTACCATTGAATCTAATCTCTCTATCTATACACTCTCCTGTCAGCTATAAACGAGTCATTGATAGTTTAATTGCAATGAAACCTCATTTTAGCACATTTTTACATAAAAGATGCTTGAGACCGCAATCAGAAACATTGCACTGGTGTATTTTCAGCGGAAGTTAAATCTTCTACCAATTTTATTATGCTTGCGTCAAGAGAGCAAAAGAAAAACAGCTAAGCAAAAATGCAATGCAAAATGCAGTTATGCAATGTATAAAAATAAATAACATTTTTCTTCATCATGGATTAAAAATCCTACGATTGATTGAATGATTGGAGATCTCAAAGTTCTCCCGTTCTAAGCAAATCCCTCATTATCATTCATCTTGACATTAACCGCTACTAACTCTTAATATTTCTCAGACGTTGCACCTTAAATCTTATCCCCAACCATTGCTTCCGATATTGTCTTCTTCGATCTATTCTACCCTGTATGATAACCAGTAGACAATCGCTTGTCCCCGATTAAGATTTCTCTTCTTTTTATCGATTTTTTTTATATATTTCTCCTTTCATTAGCTTTTCGAAAGGTTTATTCATTGATTACAATGTCCATTTAATTCTCATCTTGCTTCTGTCGTAAAATGCCTCAATTGAAAAATATATATTCTCTTCTACGCAGTCATTACAGACTATGTTACGCATTCATACAAATGAAAAATCCAAATTAATGAATAATATATATACAGGAAACGGAATCGAAGAAACTGAAGTTAAAATGTTTCATATTGTCTTAAACATATAATTTTTTCTGATCAATCGCTATTATATCAAGTGTTTAGACTTTGTAAAAAAGGAATTACGATCCATAAAATGCAAAATACTTGCGCATTGCCACATTTTGAGACATACTAACGATAATATTTGTAATCGAAATTGACTCTTGGTTCACATCATTTATTTTGCTAACTTTTCTATTTCTGAAAGATCATCTACAGAATAAATTTGAATATTTCTGTAGTTATGGTTGTTGAAATATCGTAGATTAGTAGAAATGGAGACCACATTTTAAAATCCAAATGGAACCAAAAAAAATTAATCGTATATGATATTGAGGATTACGAAGTTGATTTAATCCGTAATCAGTAAATACTTTCAAAACCATAGGTGCTTTAGAACTTAAGCTTTGAAATGACAAAACTACAAGCAAAGAAAGAAACAGAAAATCTATCAATCAATATACATTCAGCAGAGCTCGGGAATTCTAAGGCGAACTATGAGCCTTTAGGAATACTATTCACACAATATGCTAAGGATAAATCTAATATATTTAAGAGTCCGACTTTGTGGAATGGAGCCATACCCAATGAATGAAAGTACTTAAAGAATATATTTCGGGCGGCTAGTTCCGTCTACGGGTCTACGACACTCCCAAATAATGGTCTTGTGGAAACTACTTAATTCTTTTATTCCGTATGATACGCAAAGTGTTCCCTAGAGTATAACACCAATGATATTCTTACATTTTACTTGTAGCGCTCTCTCTCTGCATTTTTTTAGATTATATATTTCACTTGAAATGACTGAACACTTAGCAGCAATCTAATAATCTATCAGTTTACAATCCATCATGAGATCTGTGCTTGCATAAGCGAGAAATGACACGCCAACTCAATAACCTGACGTTCATTTTGCAAACGCACATCAGCGCAGATGTTCTTTACAAAAAACATTGGTTAAGTCAATTTTTAATCAGGTGTGGATCAAAGCTTTTCAGCAGTACACTTAAATACGTAGTACCTCATTATCGTAGGTGTGACGGTTTGATTTCATTGCATGAGACGATTACTGAATCAATTAGCCTTTATTCTATGCTTTATTTAATAGTGGGGAACATTTGCCTCGTCCGATCTTGAATTTAATACGAGAGAACAAGACTTTCGCCTTGGCTAAATCCCGATGTCGAATCGGTATTACACCCTATTCAAAGGAGCCATTTAAAGATAAAAAAGATCGTTCTCGGTTCTCACGTAGTCCCCGAATGCATTTCAATAGCGACAGTTTAGCGAGTCCTTTGGGAACTTCCATTTACTAGTGTAATTCCCTCTGCTCGTGCCTTCTCCTCTCCTGCATTACTCCGAGTTAGTCACAATGAAATCTAGAACAAACAGATAATTTTTTGACGAAGGACATAAATCAACCTATGGAACCTTTGTGGAAACGTGGCTACAGGGGATTACTGAGATACCCGTCTTTTCTTGCGGTGGCGGATGCTTCCATAACAGAGGGGGAAGGCCTATTGTGAACCGTAAAGCCTCCTTCACGCAAAATCCGTGGCCAAATACGACCGAATTCATTACTCATGCATGTCTCGGAGGCTTTCTTTTTTCCTTCGAGCGAGCAGTGCCGTGATTTACGGCTCAAATATTTACACGATGGGGAGTAAATAGCGGTGAACCTACACATCGGCGTAGAAGCTAAAGATGGCCGTTTGGTAAGAGTAGAGTAAAGCTGGTTTTCGCACCTTCCGGTGGGAGTTGGGAGGTGGATCGGTAGAAAAGAGTGGGAAATGTTGAGGGAGCTGCGGAGAATCATCCGAATAATAACAACGGCTGTAATGTGAATGAAACTCGTCCTGTTTTCACGCAGTGAATGCGATTTACATATAGTCTCTAATTGACGTAAATCCCGGTTTGACAAATACTCCGACAGAAAACGAACTATCTGACTCCCCTAATTGACTTGTAATTAACCGAGAGAGTGATGTACCAGAAACTAATTCCGTACGTAATTTACCCTCTACCCAACGCATTCGATGACCAAACTATTGATTTCATTCGGAAAATCGCACCAGTTGTTCTTTTCGCGTGATTTCACTTTCTCTGCTAGAGCCGTCTATCTTTCGGCGTAAAGAATTAAACTGGAAGTAAATCCAGGGGAGGAAAATATATTTTACTTCCAAACGATCAATTAAACATTACCTGATCACAATGTATTTGATGCTTCTTAATGAAAAATAGATTAATTCTCGTTTAATTAACATTTTTGTAACAGAATATTGATTAATAATTCAGTCAGAAATAGGTAGGATCAACTATGTCCTCATGTTTTAGACCAAGAAATTTCAAAATGCCCTTTTACCAAAATTATTTAGCGACTCTTCGGCAATCTAAACTAACGATTAATTAAATAATGAAAATCATTATTAATTGAATAAATGTGCACATTTAATTTGAAAATATATTATGCATTTTGATTTATGTTGACTTGAAATGATAAAATATTTTTCTGATATCTCTCGGATGTCCCGGCGAGAGGGAATGAGAATCACGATACGTATATAAATTTTTCTATTGTGCGGAAACTTGGTTTCCTTCGCTTCCGTAGCACATTCGACACCTGGAAACCCCTCCCAGATTAATGGCCGCTTGTATAAACGGCCATGTGGCTCGGCATGGCCATCGATCAACCAACAAACATTCAAACTTTACCCGTGTTTACACGGCGGAAAATTGTGGTGCGGAAGGTACGGGACGAGCGGTAGAGAATAAAGGATATTTGGAGCAACCGCGGTTTGGAACACACACATATATAAGGGATAAGGGTTGTATAAACATGAGTGGAGAGAGGAGAAAGGAGCAGGGGACACAAAGTAAGGCTGCACTGAGGAAGAGAAAAATCCTGTGGAGCGCCAAGGTTGACATAGTCTCACCCAGCGGTGTTTGGCCACTGGAGTCTGTCAAACCGTCATTTTGAGAGCCGGTACTTTCTCCCCTACTCTTCTCTCTATGTCCCGCCCTTTATCTCATACACATTTTCCACTCAACGGATGCTCCTCGTATTCCACAACACCCGTTTAAGTGGTCGACTGTGATTTTTCGCTTAATGAGGCCACTCCCTTTGCGGAAATAACTTGCAAAGGCTCCGACCGCGCGGTCCAAACTCCCGGAAAATGAAACCCAATTGTTTTTCCGCGACTGACCGTGAAAACTCGATGACCCTTTCAAATGCACGGTCAGTCTTTGAGAGTGGGGGTTGCACCTGGTGACCGATATCCCCTTTTCCTTCTAAGCCAGTCCCATGCCCTTTTGCATCCCCTCTCACGCATCCCCGTTTGCCCATAAACCAAACACGGAACAGCAAACATCTTCCCATTCGCCATAAAGGATCCGACTTAAAAAGTAGAGGAGATCACCATTTTCGCGTGTTTACAGGGTAATGGAAGAATACAGGGAAATCTTTTCGGCGCGGTTCCTTGAGGAGTTTGCAGAATTTGAAAGGAGATGGAGAGAGGAGAATCGAAGGGCCAAGTCAATCCAGTAAAAGACAAGCGGAAATCACGGAAATGGAAACGGGGCAGAGATATATATTTTTTAGTTGTTTCAGACAACAGCACATCTTCGGCCTTTCTTTTGAGTTTGGGAGCATCGGCGGCTCCATCAAAAGCCATTGAATGGAGAGGATGATGGGAAAACAAATGCCTGTGAGCGAAGGATACTTGTTTTCCTTTCTTCTTTGAGATGCATATGCACTCACGCGTAGGACTCTCTCTCGTTTTTCTAAATTAATCTTCCACAAAAAATACCGCGCTTCGCCTTGTATTGGTTGTTCCTAACCTCCCCTAAACTCAACCATAATATTTTACGGCTACCGTGTTTACGAGTACACAAAAGAAGGAAAACAGCAAAATCGTATTTTCTTCCGGAGGTTTTCCTTAATGCCCTCTATCTTCTTTGAAAATCAACATCTCTCCGTGATTTGATTTGAGAATATACTAAAGCTATTGTATTCTTGATTTCCTACGATAAAAAGTTCATCGTTAATTTGAGCGAGATTTGAAGATTAACTCCCAGCGCAAGTGGCTAAAATCGGTACTTTAAAGATCTGTTTGAAAACCTAAAAAACAACAGATACGGTAAATCATCATTCACATTACTCCAAGACAATTAAAAGTGCAAAAAGCCCAGAATAATTAAATCTGTTTCAGATTTTCAACTCCAAAAAGCCTTGGGATCAAGCAAGATGAAGAACTACACTACAATGAGTAATTTTTAATCTAACTTGTCTTGAAGTTGCATTATTTTCATTAAGCCTAAAGTAGAAGGTATTATTTCCCTCTTAATGATATATCCGAGATCTATGAGGAGGCAGAGCTATGAAAAACCAATGCATAAAACATTTCTAAGTACTATGATGTAATTTTCCTGCATTGAGTTTCTTACAGATAAAGCTGGAAGAGTGTTAAGTGAACAATAAATCAATTCGATCACCTATTAGGTGATACGAGCAATTAACAAGAAACATTCGAAGACAAGGCTAACAAACGGGGATAAAAAGAGCCTTAATACAATTACCATAACATTAATAAAAATGAGATTCCAAGGACCTTGCATTAAAAAAGCAATTATCATCAACTGGTGTAGCTGAAATAAACCATGCTTTTCGAAAGGAAGACTATACATAATGCAGTGAAGAGATATACTGAGCGTGGAAAAATAATTGAATCCTTACGTAACCGGTTTCATTCTAGGTGCCCAGTCCACAGGCAGTCTGCGTACATTGTAATGAGCTTCTACTCCGATCTTATTACTAACAGAACAGAAATAAAAGAAACACTACGGCGTGATGGGAATCGATAGCACCTCAATTTCCGCACTAATGCACGTATTCTGTTACTATGTAGATGTCATGCCAGAGTACGAGATCTCGTGTTTATTAACCGACAACTCTATTTTGATGGAGATGATAAAAGAAGAGAATATTAAAAACGGCAAACGAAAATAATTTTATCAAGCACTTACTTAGTTACATAGTTTCTAAATAAATATTTTCCTAAAGCTATGAGACGACTAATATTGGTTTAAAAACCGTTTTCTCTTGGGAGATTGAAACTGACGGTATGCAAAATTTTTTTCAAATCATAAGATTTCGCAAAGCATTTCCTTTCCTCTTAATCATCCAAAGAAGAAAATTTTAAGACTGTTATAATGCGATCTCCCATAGTGATAATGATGAAGCGAAACTAATGACACCGGCTCATTAGAATTCTCAACTGTTTTATAATACTAAAGGGAAATCGATAATGCTTCCATTATTAGCAATTAATTGCAGGCATTTTTTAAATTACTCAACAATGCATACCGAATGCATAATCTTTATTAAACCGAAAACCTAATCTAATACTCACTTTCTGATTCTCAAGAAATGGCTAAGGAAAGAGAAGGAGATGATACAAATCAGCATTAATAGTAATAAAATACAGTAAAATGGAAAAATCATTTTTTAAATGTAGATGTAATTTGTCTAACTAAAAAATTCCAATATCATAATAAAAAACAATTTTACCAAAAATTATCTTAAGAGATATGTTCCACTAATATTCGCCGTCTATCTAACATCGTCTAACATAAGGTCACATGTGAATGAGATCAGAACAGTAGCTACTGAGCCGTGCATGAAAATTCGATGATAAAAATGTTCAGTAAGGAGGAGGAGTGTTGGGAAATATCCAGGAAGTCACGGTGTACATACACAAGGGAATCGGATCGCGCACGCACTGCTCTGATAAAGTTAAGACTATATAAGAACAACAAGAGCGAGGGAGATGACGACATGGAGGGTAGAAGAACAGAAACTCCCTCCAAGCCACAATGTCTGCATCTCATTCTCGCGACATCTGATTATGTCTCCCAGCCGCGCTCGGCCGCTCACGGACATGTATCCTGCGAATCCGAGAGATTCCTTTTTTACTGCGGCCTTCAAGCAGCGGCGGAAGATATCTCCCAGTGTAGTCGGTGGTATAACATGAGACCCAAGTTTTTCGCGGAAAAAAATCCCGATATCCTCCCCATAATAAAATTTCCCCTTCGTATGAAATATTTTCTCTCCATTCTTCTTCTAATACGTCCCTTTCCCCTAAAATCCTCTCTCACTTTTCTCAATTTTCAATTTTTCATCCTCGCTAGTCCTTTAAGCTCCGAAGTGGCTTTCCTGGATCTGAGAGTGTATTCTACGCTTTTGGAAATTGATTGATGATTTCAAGTCTGCCTCTGACTGATGTGTTGTCAGTTCGGAGATTCCTTATCCATCATTGTGCAGTAATCAAAAGAGAGGCAGGATTGAGAAGAGCGGAACCAATAACAACTATAGGGAGAGTAATTTACATCCGTGTGGAGAAAACTTTACGAGATGGAAAATAGTTCTCGGCCCTATAAAAGGGAGAGGTTTTCGCGAGCAAATACGTCCATCCCTTCTACTTTAACAAAGGACATTCGTGTATGTGTATATTCTCTTCATCATGCTAATTTAAACAAGGCATTCGAATTAATGACGCCAGAATATTCTCGCTGATAATAACATAACTCCATTCCAACTAATCTATATTTACTAATAAGACTAAAGTAAATTTAATGCTGCCTCATCAACCCTAAATATAGTTAACACAAATTATATATGATAATTCCGAAAGTGCCCCATTCGAGCATAAAAAGATTAAAAATGGTTAAAGTTAGAGCCAACTAAACGATAATTTTGTTATTTTACGAGATCGTCAATATTTTAATTAGCTTAATATATCTATAGCAGGATTCGTATACATCAGCATATGAATTCTACTTTTTTCTCTTTGATTAGAAGAGGGGAAGCGAATAGTTAAAAATTTTCGAAGGTAAGATGCAAAAAGTAAGTATTGCACGATAAGTAAGCACACGGGAAGGCCTGAGAAAAAATTACTAACATTATCATGCAGAAACATATGAATGAAAAAGTTCATAGCAATCATCTCGAAAATGTGCGCAAAATAAACATGAAATTGACGGATTGGAACATCTAAATTCGATCATTTATAGTGATGGGACAAATAGTAAAAATACTTGTTTCAATATGTCTCAATTTTATTTCATCTCCTAGCGATACTAAAATAGATTACATTGGAAATCTACAAACGATTAGCTTTATTATGATACTTAAGGTTTGCAGAAAGATTTTTTTCTCTATACCTTAGTTTACCCATCCATCAGCCCAGGGTTCGACAGACTTATGAAATGGGTGAGACAAAGCATTATTTCATAATAGTTTTAAAACTATTCCAGAACAAATGATAAACTTAATTCTTCTAATAATGATGATATATGGAAAAGATACAAATATTTTCATCAAGAGATGAATTTATTAAAATTGTGAAAGTGATGCAAAAATTTCCCCTCGTTCGTCTTAAACCTAAGAACGTTCTGCATTTTCTGTTTGTAAGGTGTCTTTAGAGCCGGTTTTAGACTTGACTTAAGTCCCTATGCTGTATAAAGCCATGAGGCTCCTGAAGTTTTCGATTGCAACAAAAACTCTTAGAAAAATACTTTAAAATATAAGGACCTTTTAAATAGATAGGTAAGAGAAGGTTATCGCCGTTAAATTTTCATTAAAAGGAACAGAAATTAATATATTTGCAAAATCACAGAAATTATATTACAATCTTTTCAAAGATCCGACTTGACACATTTTATCTTGATTACTCAAAGAAAAAATAATTAATATCGTCATCAATATTATCAAAAGATATGCTTCGTAACATATAGCTTTCTATACTAGCGATACTAAGTTCGTACGATTATTTTTGAGACATAGTTGCTCTCATTTCATTTTTGGATTGGTGAATAGGAATCTTCTCGGTCACCAACAGATTGTGAGACCCTACGCTGTAGCTTATTTAGCTTACATCTAAATCCAGTTCCGGCAGTCATCTTGAATTCGCAGCGCCATTTCAATTTGATATCTTTGAATTGTCTCCTCAATGTTCACTTTGTTAAATTCATATTGGAATAAAAAAATCTTCACTGAAATTTTTATTTTCAATTTCACTTTTACTCAAAGATCTGAATTAATGTATGTACTAGGCTTGGGTCCTGCCTAAGTTGTCAATTCAATACGGTTTAAACGGATCCTCGTTTGTGGTGGTAAATATGTCACATGGTGATAGCAACAAGTCCAAGCAAATATGTGTAAATTTAAGGTTGATAATCTGTATATAGATTAGATTCAATAATTTCTAATAAAGAGAAAATACGAAGTTATAATCAGAGATGCAATGACTCTAATGAGGCGGACATTATTTCAGGACTCCCGCAAGGTATCATGTTCTCAGGCCACTCCTTCGTATTTATATGAACGACTTCCAGATAAATGTTAAATCAGAAATCATACTATTTTCCGACAACTGCTTACAATTATTTACTTCATCAATATAATCAAATTGCCACTTTCTCTAAACTAAACGTGATGGCAATTAATGTTGGTAAATCAATAAATAAAGTTCTCCTAGAAATCAAATAAAGTTCTCCTTTGAAAAAGTCACAAATATTACATAATTATTCCCTGAGAGGCGGAACCATTAATATCGTAAGCTATTGGAGTTGGAGAGGTGATCGCAAAGCTCGAGAAGGAAGACATTTAGATTATTCGGGACGAATTTTTCTAGTTATGTTGGATAATACGATCATAATTTAAAAATCAAAGAAAGCAGTGAGCGGCAAACGTGTATAGAGAAATAATCATTCGTTAATACTGGTAATGCGAAATGGAACACTTCACCTGTTGAACTTCTCATACCAATGCTAAAATTTGCAAAAAGAAACGTAACTCTTGGTCTATGAAATTTTCGTACAATCTCATGACTGCGATCTACTTATTTTGATCCCTCGTTACATTATTTTACAGATATCTACATATTACTTTATTATAAATTTTCATTTCACATTTCTTAATCATTACTGAAATATAAGGATTTTACATTTGACTATATGAATAATCTACCATATATTTTAGCTGATATTTCTTACTCTTGATACATTTCTGTGTTCTGTGCTAAAGGTGGTATATTTGAAATAAATGAGATATTTTTTGATATATTGTATTCGACCTCCTTTCCTGCGATAATTTGGTCTTTATGAGAATGAATGCAATGTACTTCTGTATCACCTAACGTAATTTTTTATATACATACCAACTTATTGTAGACTTTTAGAGCATTGAAGTTAATGCAAAAATGTATGTAATGACTAATATCTAACTAACTTTTTAATATTTTTATGGAGGTTTTTGGGTTTCCGTCCTGTCTTTAGGCGAATGCCAAACAATGCTTAAATTTTTATGTATATCAGACTATTGTGCATAAGACCAAATTGCAATGTAAAAATAAATGAATCATTTAATTAATTTGATGCTTATCTATCTTTACTGATGTTCCTCAAATTTAGCATATAACCCTTTGTACTTAAAAACACTACATTCGGTATAAAACTCTAGGTATGTTTACACTCACGTTCCTTAATGAAAAAACATTTGCTACAACGCTAATATCTGTTCTTGCTAATTAAAATTAATAATTTATATGACGGCCGAACCAATTTCACGAATAAAATAAAGTTTCCTTACAGTACACTTAAAGATGGATCGTTCATCAAAACGTAATGAGAAAAAGTTTCAGTGGAATGAAAATGTGTTTTCATTACCGAGTTACTAAAATTTAAATGCAGAGAATACTGTTAAAAACTCATTTGTTGAGAGAATTATTTTTTAAATTATATTTAATCTTAAAATCTACAACCTGCAAGACGTTTCGTCACACTAAACACACGCCTCTGTTAGTTCTTGTTCGTCTTCATGGGTAGTTGCCGTTGTAAAAACTCAGGATTATTTCCATTATCACAAATACCAAAAGTAAATCTGAAAACAATTAGCCTCCAATGGCAACTGAAACTTAATGGTAAGAAACGATTAGGAAAGAAAATTCTTGAATAAAGAGAGGAATTTACTCTGATCTGTTAATTCGGCTATGACCTTGTGGAGGGACTCCATTATAATGAAAAAATTACTAGAGAGACCAGTATTGGTGTTAAAAGTATAAGTGCCTTCTAAGTCATTTAAACATTGTGGAGGAATTCAAGGAAACGTATCGCTGCCGATTGACCATTCATCCTTATGCTTCTTTTCCTTACATCTAAGAGTGGAGAGATGGCCGAATGAAAATGGCTCGGTAAACGTCTCAATGAGCCATTGCCAGATGAAGTGGAAGTGGCTTTGATAGAGCAGGTGTAGGTGGAGAGAGAGGGCGTGGGGGTACAGGATTAGGAGAGGGTGGCCCATTGCGTTGGTGAGAGATGAAGGGGGCGCTGAGTGATACGCCTCTCCACAATTTGAGTCGGCCGTGTGTGCCTACACCTGATTTAGCGTCCTGCCACACGTTGATGCATGTTCCCTTGGTCCTGTGCAGATATGCAAAACACGTCGCGCCGGTGCCGAGGACACCGGAGGAGGTAAACACAGAAGGGTCGATGAAGAAGGATTTAAGAGGGAAAAGATTAGCCCAAGGTAAGGGGCGATTTCCTTCGAGGAAAGATTGCATGCATGAAAAATGAACGAACCGAGAGAGAAGCGATGACGCAATACACCGTGTATTTATCAAACATTTAATTTCGTAGTTGATTGACCGAAATTGCCGACATTTCCCGAGTGTACGATTAAAATTTATTTCTTTAGAACAATTTTTTTCTGAAGCTCAAATATCCAATCCAAGAGATTAGATTTTTCCGGAGGAAATAAGCCTTGTATTTCTTAAAAGAAAATAGTAATGATATCTTAATCCAATGCATTCAATATATTTATTAATGTAAACACCCAGAATGTAATTGTGTGAGAAGGGGAATTGTAAACGAACAACTTCATAGCCTTAAATTAGTGACAAAGATATCAATAGAAATGACTATCATGTTGATTCCTTGATTTATAATAAATATCTTTACACGACATATGAATAATCATGTGAAACTCTATATGTTTTAAATAATATTTTTGACAAAAGCCCATTTCGGGTCTATGTGCTTTTAATCAACCAATTTTCACCCGTTTTATTACCTTCAGAAATCAAATAGATATTTTCAAGGTGTTGTTTATGAGTCATCCAGAGTCGAACCATGGATACTTTGGATAGGCAAATATAAATATATAATAATCCATTGGACCTTTAACGTTTCCCAAAAATTTGTAATCCTATCACGTTGAATGAAATTATCGTTCGAATATTTCTCTCATGTATTTCTTCCGTGAGAAACTAATTATTATATAACACCGGTGATTATTATATAACTAAACTTATATAATAATCACCGGTGTGTGCATATTTATGTATCAGATTTCTGTACCTCACGGAAGAAATACATGAGAGAAATATTCGAACGATAATTTCATTCAACGTGATAGGATTACAAATTTTTGGGAAACGTTAAAGGTCCAATGGATTATTATATATTTATATTTGCCTATCCAAAGTATCCATGGTTCGACTCTGGATGACTCATAAACAACACCTTGAAAATGCACGTGAAGTTCATTTTGATCGATTGCAGACTATTTTTCTTTTTCAGAATTAAAACCGAAATAATAGTCCTACGAAATCCAGATAAGTGCCAAAAGAAAGGAAACAGAATATAGATTCATATTATGGCCGTGAATTAATCCTTTGGATTGAAAATTGAAATAATAATTTTGATGAAATAAAAGGAAATATCACGAGATTTTGCACTTGTACAAACATGCGGCTGTATACCTTGACGACCAATGCGATTGCAGAATATGATATGCATTCTTAAAATATATACATAGAAAAATCCATGTTACATAGGTCGAAATGATATAGTAAGTAAATAGATGTTAAAGCAAGCTTGTTCTAGGGTTAATTATGTATAAGTCTTTTAAATAGACTGCGCGCACCCCCTGCTATACGCCCAAAAGGATTACGTATGTAGATATATGGATAATCAAATAAGATAAAAGTATCCTATGAATTCATTTGTTAAGTAGAAATGGGGATCGCTTTGTTGAAATAAACAAGCCATGGCAACGCGTGATGTATGAAGAAATGAAACGAAATGAGAACTAAAGTAAACGTTATATGCATTTTAGAGTACGAAAAATACGAAAATTATACAGCCATTATGAATACATAAGAATCTATGTAATTGTGCGCGATTAAAATAAACAATTTTGTAACCAAATACGTAAATTAATGCTTCATTGAAACAAGCAAGCTGTGGAAACTTCTTAGCTTTTCTCATGAAGCTAAAAAAAAATTTCCTTAAACAGGATTCGAACCACTAAGGATGAACTTTTGGATTAATCTTTGGATATGTTGGAACATTTGGAATTTGGAAACAGACACTCTAACCACTCGGCCAATTTGACCACAGGTTTCAGTTCATCAAAAGAGCTGCTTAAGTAGACTATCATGCCAGATGATATGACAGATACATTTAAATTGATCCTTGTATTATGTAATGATCTACGTATTCAGAACATTCCCAACAACCTAACTGGAAGAAAAATTTACCAAAGAGAAGAATTCTGCCTAACGTATATAAGAAAGAGTATTTAGTTCTTAAAGCGAAACTCAGCCAAAACGAGCTCGATTAAAAAATACTACTGCTAAAGAGTTAGTTTAGTTTTAGTTGTAACTGTATCTTAAGAGTTAGTTTAGTGAATGATTACGAGATATTGTAAATATTCATTTGTTTGATTTTATTTTAATTACTGTCGTAAAGACTTGAACTTGCTTTATAGAAATCTCAAATATTATGAACGTACTGTGATCAAACCCCAAAAATAAACATCTGCTGAAAAATAAATCAATAAAAGATATCATTCTGCCAGGAATGCGTGTAAATAGGTAGCAGGAGATCGAAAGATTGTGAGGTTTTCCTTAGCTGCAAGAACGAGCCTTAATTCTTTTTGATAGTGATTTGCTTCACAGTATCGTTAAGGTTCCCAGCGGAAATATCATTCAATGCCTAAACTTTTATTTCAGATATCACCTGATATGAAGCTTGCGAGTAAACAAGAGTATCAGATAACGGTTTTATTATAACTTCAATTTTCTTATCGGTAGCAGAATTATTTCCAACATCAGATTCTGGCATGCTACCTTCGCTGCATTATCGTGAAACTATCCAAGTCAGGAAATATTTCATCCGTGAATTATGCACTTCACATAAATGGTGATCTTCCAATGAACTGAGATTTTTTCCGACGTCGCACCTTGTATGCACGTGAATTATACAGACAAGGACGGGGATAACTGAGGGATGGTATAAAAGGGTGGTCGTCGGTTGGAGATTTGTGGTGCGATCATCCCTTTTAGAGGTTCAGTTGGTGATAATAGATGAAGGGGGAGGAAACGAACTAACATATAGTCCTGTTAAGTCAGGCTATGAAGGTACAAGAGATGTCGGAGGAGCCTTCCGAAGAGAAATGAGGTTATTGGGATGCAATGAGGAAACCGACGACTTTTATTCGCAGTAGGTGAGAAATAAACAGCTTTTGAAGGCCTCGCCGATATACGATCTCAATATATTAATTCATTCCCGAGCGATTCTAGATTTATTGCAGCCATTAAAATTTCGCCATACATATCACGGGATTTATGCACGCTGATTGCAGACGTACGACTTATACGCGCACTTAAGTGTTCAAAGCGTTAGATCATTCTGTAATGAGCTGTCTTTCAAAGATAGGTCGTGAAACTGGCTTGTAATCTATGATGAAATGCTGAAATTTCGCAATTAAATCTTGGCTTACTAGAACTTTGTACATAGATTTACAGTAACAGCTTTTTATTCCATCACACTAGAAGGACATAATAAAATGAGTTTATGTTAATGGATCTCAAAAGAGAGGAAGATCAAAGAAAGAGAAGCTTTCTATATAGACAGTTAAAATTTTAAAGGCATATAATTGAAAATGATATAATAATAAAAGAACTAACTATTTCAAAATTACTTCACTCCGTCACAGTTTATGGATAAGAATAAAGTACCATCAGAGGAATATTTAAACACACACGATGAAAAATCATCAAAGATAAAAATTTCTTTTGCAGAAATACCAAGTCTACAAAACAAATAACACATTTCCATATTGCACAAATAAACTCTGGATTGGTTAGAATTCTTTGTTTGGCATTTTACGCGGTATAATTAACGCAGGCAAAGAATGTATATGTAATTTCAATTTAGTCGTAATCGAACAAAAAGTTAAGTTCAAGGATAGGAATAGATCTGAATGTATGAATTTGATATGGATATAGGAATAGATAAGAATATTGGAATAGATATGGATATTTAATTTACGCTGTTTTGTGAGACACGGTTCCTCCTCCAATTGCAGTAGGCTCTTAGCTTTGCTTTTAGATGTTTATCGAGAATAAATAAAGAATCAAGGAAATAAAAAACTATGATATTTCGCAACTTTTTTCAGACTTTCCCGGCAAATCAGACTCAAACCAAGAATGCCAACTCATTCTAAGTAATTGAGGGAGTAATTTCAAATTATAAAGAAGTAGTATGGTAATATTGCCTGAGAAGAAAGCGGGAAGTAATTCATTTATTCATGAGGAAATACTAATAGGACGATACATAAATGTATAATAAAGTCTTATCTGTGTTTCAACCAATCAGATTCTCTCAGGGACAGGAGGGTCTGGTACGAAACGTTACTAAGCAAGCACAAGGAGAGTCGGATACTCCTCGGTGTCGTGCAGATAACGTGTGAAGCACCCCACCCAAATATCTACCTATACCTCCCTATCAACCACCCAACTCTCGATATCTCCACCCCCACAAAGGCGCCCGCCAGCTTTGTGATGCAAGGATGCGTTCATGCGTGCCAATGAGAAGGGGTGCACGCGTTATCGGGGAATGATTCGATGCGTAGGTGTTAGGGGATGCACGCTTGGAGGCTGGTGTAGAAATGCAGCGGTGTGTACGTAGGCGAGCGTTTGGGTGTAGTACCTGTGTTATACGCTGCCCAGGGACGCGATATTGTTCTCCTTGTCCTCCCCGTCCACGCCCCGATTTTTTAGCCCCCCCTGGACCTCCGCCCACTCCATCTAAAGCTCTCCGGACATTTATTCCTCCCTCCTCTCGCGTTCCTATTTTATCACCCAATTTCTCATTTTTTATATTTATCTCGGGATGTAGATGGATCGTTTCCCCATAAATAACCTGGATGGGAACACTCAGGGTGAAGCGAGTGAGGAGTGGGGAGACGGTTATCGCTAGATCAAGCCATAATGGCCGCCGCGGTAGCATTCCCTTCAACAATGCGCCGAAAGAGAGGGGGAGAGGAGGGGTAGCGATATTGGGCTGCCATGGTTACTAACGTGGGACGATTCCACGTAAAATGAGGTTTTAAGCCCTTTCATTAGCGGAGTGCTCGAATCTTTCTGATGTGGACGGTGATTTTGTAGAGGGTAAACAGCGTTTTATGTAGCCTAAATTCAATGCCATTATCCCCGCCGGTTTGCCGTCACTGTAAATATTTTCTTTTGTAATCGAAAATATCGGTTATTTCTCTACTTTTTCCTATCAATTCCGGCGAAGCGCTTTATTCAATCTTCGCGTCCATGAAGAAATCAATACATGTGTACATGTGTTATTAACGATAGCGTTTAAAAACAAGATAGAGATTTTCAATCATCAGAAATAGGTTTTTGAATAATCCTTTCAACGATAAATTATAATTTGATTCGATATTTAAAAATCACTAACATTTTGGATTATATACGATAACATTAATGAAATTAAAAATTAATATACGCATTAGAATTTATATAAGCTGCTAATAGCAAAATGTTCTCTTAAGTCAAACCATTTGTTATTTTTAAGCAGTTGGACTGAAAAATAAAATAATTACCAGAGTAGATAAAGTACGCTTAAGACATTCAAGGATACCATCTTTACCTTGAGTATAAATTTGTAGAAAAAAATTATACTGACTATTGTCCACACCCATGTAAAAAGGATTCTTTCAAAATGTACAAATTTACGATTGCTCACAACGTAAGCATAAAACAATAAAAACGAAATAAAGAACGAAAATATAATAGCTTTCGAGGCCCCAAAGATAGCCCCTATGAACTTCACGGAAACGCGAGGCATGTGTATACACACGAAAAAAGATTTATGGAAGAGTTAAGAAAAATATTACTAAGACTGCTTTAACTTTCCCCAGAACGAGAGGTACGGATGATATAAGGACAAGTTTTACTTCTTTTCCGATACGGCAGAAGAAAGAGTGAGCGTGCACTGCAGAGTTAGCTCACTCTGATATGAGCACGCAAACTGTCGGACGTGCCCCAAACTCTGTCCGTTGCATGTTGTCGATTAAGTTCTTCATTCCCTTATCTCTACCGCTCCCTTTTGCATATCAATTCTCTCCGCCCATTGACGCTTTTAATCCATCCCAACTTACGACCCCGATTCCCCATCCTCAGTTCGCAGCTCTCTCATTCCTCCACCCCTTCCACCTTCTCCGGAAGAACATCACTGCCACCCGCCCAACCCACTTCAACACCGTGCACGCGCCAGGAAAAGTCGTGAAAGGAAAAGAAAACATCGCACGGAACAAGAATTTGGAGTTGTTAACTAGATATCTCCCGCAGTCCGTCGATCACCGCGACGAAGTGGAGGAAGCAATGATTAGAAGAAAAACCCTTATTGGGGAGATAGGGAAGATAATAGAAGTCACTGGGAAATTTCAGGACAGGGAAGGACTCAGATAGCCCATCAGACGAAGGAGTTATGAATTTTTTCCAGAGAATGGCAAAATTAAATGAACATATTAAAAGTCGATAAGATTTTCAATTCTATAAATATATCGGTAGATGGTTCGTTGTACATATGTTCGATCGTTGAGTTTGACATATATTTCAAAGAAGAGTTATGAAAACAATCGACAGCATTGCTGTAAATCTAGATTATTTCAATAAATGTTTAAAAATCTTATTTTGAAACTTGGGAAATACTCATTCGATATCTTATGCAAAGGAATTTTTGACATTCAGGTTTTTACTTGAAAACGATACTTGAAGACTACCTGACGTAATAAACTGACGTTAATGTTCTAAAAAGGAATGGAGATGAATTTTCAGAGAGACGAACGACTTCATTAATTTTATTTCAGAATTTTTACTTTCGATCTGACCAAAGAACCTTTCATTCATGCTAAAACCTTCGATGACTCTACGAAATGTTGAATATCTAATTAACGTCCTCCAGATTCATCAATAAGTAAAAGGAAAAATTCACGATTTATTTACAAACAAGTAATGATAATTCTTAATTAAAAAAGTCAATGATTAGAATAATCCACCCCTAGCCTGTTTCCTGTTTTATTTAATTATTGCATGAATATTTACAAAACGCCGTTAAATTTAAAATATTTTACAAAATAAATAAACTTACAATTAGAATCATAAGATAATAATCTATATACTATATTTAAATCACAAAATTCTCTTAATACTAGTTATAAATACATTTCAGGAAGAGTGAGAATGTTCGAATATATCTCCAGGTAAATTTCTCCATTCTTTTATTCCTCGATTAAGAAATTTTTGCTTGTATAAATTTGTTTTCTGTTTAGGAGACTTTATGTTTGTGGTCGTTTCTCTCAAGGTAATCTGGTTCTCGTAATTCTTTCAGCGAAGACTTTCCAGTAATAGTTTTATATATATTCCCCAACCGCCTTGTTTTTAGACTCGATCCTAATTTTCCCAGCTAAGTTCTTCAACCATCACAGTGACGCTATCAGTCTTCCCAAATTTACCTAAAAGGAAACTTCGCTGCCCTCCTCTGCATATTTTCTAATTAGTCCGTAAGTCCTTTTTGATACGGGTCCCAACGCTATCACCATACTCAAGTATATATTCCTAACAAGCATCAAGTATACCTTTCTTCCCTACGGCACTTCCGAAGGTTTCTGATTACGATATTAAAGGTTCTGTTCGAAACGTTGGTTTTTACACCAAGAAACGACCCTGTTAGACTCCCATGAGGACTTTCTGCAGCAAAGGTTCTGTTCTCTTCATAGGGTATGTTCTCGCTATGTATCGTCCACTTCAAATTATTACTGAAGATGATCCCAAAATAATGAATGTTCTTATCTGCTGGCAAGCATGAATCTTCTATTCTAGAATTGAATTGAAATTTGTATCGGATTAAGTGTAATAGTTTGCTTTTGTTTGCAAGGTTTATTATTTAACTTTATTTTTAACAAGCCATACGTTCGATTCTGTAAGATCCTATTGTAATGCGACGCAATGTCCACGGTTTCACGATAAATAATACAATCATCACCAAACAAACGCACCTTCGATTTATGAATTCTTGGCAAGTCATTGATATAAATTAAAAATAATAAGGGCCCTAGAACACTTCCATGAGTTCATGGCCAAATAGGCTTAATTCTAATAGTTTGTTATGAATTATTAATAATCACAGAAATTTAAAATAAAGTATGATCGCTGTATTTGAGTTACACATGCTTGGCGCTGAAAAATGTTATAAAAGCATCAATTACGTCTTACGAGGACGTCAAAAGATTTGAGATGTGGGTATGAGGTAGAATGGAGAAAGTAAGTTGGGTCGACAGAAAACGAACGAGGAGGTTCTAGAGATGGTTGGGGAGAAAAGAGTAACGATTGAAGTAATTAAAAATAGACAAAAGAAATGGATGGGTCAAATATTGAAAGGAGAGGGATTGTTGCAGAAAGCGATCGAGAGAAGAATGCTGGGGTAAAGACAGAGGGGAAGACAAAGACAGAAGTTATTAGACGAATTAAGGGGTGGGATAAGTTACCGGGAATTGAAGGAGAGGGAATTAAATAGGGAATGTGGGGGCACATGAACCTACCGAAAGGAAGAACACTTTATATATATAATATATCTTCAATCTTTTCTCCACTTTCTTCCCCGCTGTTGAAAAGTAAGTGTAGATGATTTAAGAAGACGCTGAGACAGTTGTCTATCACTATAATTACGCCTCTAATGAATTTTCACTACATTAAAAATATATAATAATGGATCTTTTCTATTAACAGAAAGAAAAAGTCTAAACAATCAATGATCTCGGTGATAACTCAGAGAAATCTCAGTAAACTGGGACTCCATTCGTTTTAATCCACCGTACATATCAACGCTGAATGCCACGATTCCATATGTTCTTCTGGTCCGAGGAAAAGATATAAGTCGGGTAAATGTTATTTAGCTTTTAGAAGCTATTCATTACAAACATATAGTGAAGGAAGAAGAACTAAGGAAATTAATCCAAAAGCTTAGCGATTCCAATTTCCTTGTCTAAGAGATTATATCGTCACCAAATAGCACAGTTTTCTTATATTATAAACTTACTACTTCTGGTTTCTCCAAATGCCACTTATTTGTCGACGAATTTTCGTAATTCACAATCACAGATACACTTTCACAGATACAACTCCAATCACGATCAGCACTTTATTGCGTGATGAGACGTTCTTCTTTCTTGATGTAAGAATACTGCTTTGAAGACTCCCGTGGAACGAATGACCAAACTACGTTGCTTAGCGAAAATAATATTCTGAGGTACCATTGGTCTAATCAGGCACTTGGACTATTTCAGCGATGACAAGGTTATGCGGCTTACTAATGCTATTTGAATGTTCATGAGGTAATGAGCTCGTCGAATCCTTATGAATCATTCCTTTAAACCAGCATTTTTACCCCATTAAACTTCTACCATATTTAAGCAAATGGTAATTAAAGGAAAGCTATTACAAATTATGCGTACGAGACGGCTTGAAAGATAAGGGAAAAGACTTCAGCCAGATTACCAATGCCTAAAGAACAGAGACATATGAATTATACAGGGGTGGATTCACAATTAGACGCATTTGGTGCTAGCTGGAGGACTTGGAATCAAACTGAATGCAAACAGCTTGAAATTCTTTCAAACACTAATTAATTATATATGATTATAAACTATACTATAACAGAAATAATAGTTCTACGAAAAATAATCTGTAAAAAGTATAAAGCGAACTTAAGCTCTTCCCGAGATCTAAGAATTCAATCTTCACCTCATTGTGCTGATTTGTTTACGAATGCTACAACTACTTGGAATTCAAATCGAGTCTCGAAGACTCACACGTCTCTTCAATAAGGTATTTCCATCTTCCCTCGGTAAGTCCTGATTTTTATACTGCAACGTTGTCTATTTCCTGGATTACATTTAAATTTATCTGGGTTACTATTTAATATTCAACTTTATATTGTTTTGGTGAATAAAAATAAAATATTCAACTTAAATTCGATCTTTTCTCGTAAACTATTGGATATGGCTACCACCTGGCCTAATGGCTACCACCTGGCCTCGTGCCTAATCGTAGTCTAAATTATAATAAATAAATAAATAAATAAATAAATCATTTGTTCCCCGGATTTCATATTTCCGATCAAAATTAGTGTTTCTGATAGCGTTTGATTTAGTAATACCAAACCTCTATTGCGGGTAATTGATTGAGTAATATTATCCCCTATCCAAACCCCTATCTGAACTATCACTCAAATTATCACACAAAAATCCTTTTGCTCTTTATGATACATCCGCTCGGCTCTAACTTAATCAATTTATCTTTCTCCTTTGTGGAGAGAATAAAATGGATACTCCGATGAAATATTTCTTTTCACCAATTACTATACCAAATAATTTCGGGGGTGCGATTTTAAAGCATAACTAATATTAGTAATTAAACAAATAGAATGTTCAAAAGAATGATGTTTTCTTTTGATCTTAAAAATCCTTCTAGCCTTCATCTTAGAAAAATTCCAACGCTCTAACAAGAGGGACAAGAGGTAGGCAAATTCTGCATGTAGGCGAGCTCAATAATGCTGAATAATATAAAATATTTACCACAACACAAATATCTCAGAATGCCCCGTCAGTGAGTAACCAAGTCTCTTGGCTGACCAGAAATTGGAATGTCATTGGAATATATTTATTGTTTGCGGAAGATTATCATATCATCTCCTGTTTCTCAAGTGCTATATAAGCATTCCAACAAATACATTATCTTTTCATGTCAATTTTTGGGAACACTAGAAAATGTTAAAATTTGAAGGAAATACATGTGGTGAAGTAGGTAGAACTTATGACCAACAGAGAGGAAAAAGGTTTATTTATAAGAATGCCAATAATGAGTAATATTGGAAGAGGGATGAAGGAAACCACAGGGTGTGGGAAGATTTGAAAGAGACGGAAGAGTAAAGGAAGCGGCTTGCGTGTTCGGATACTCGCGTAGCCTCGGCTTCTTCTCCTTTTGCCTCCTTTCATGGAAAGGACAGCCAAATAAGGCGCCCAAAATTATAGCTCTACTAAAATCATTCCATAGCGATAAGGAATACATATGCTGATCAAGAGCTTGAGAAAACTAGCTGCAACATGCGATGCCATACTATATGAGATTGAAGTAGAAAAGCATATTAACTCAAATACTAAAGACTCCTCCTCCTCCTAACCTTTTCACGAAATCTTTGCTGAGAATTACATTAAAATAAGTGAACCAACTAATACAAATATGAAATTAATGCATGCGATTGAAAAGGAATACGCTGGTATAACGTCCAATGCAAAGTGATACGATAAAATCTTCAAAAGATTTTACATAAAGCAGACAATTATACCGACTTCTTGAAATTCTTCGAATTTCCGAAATAATTATATAAATGAAAAGGAAGCAAAACAATATTTAGACAACAGCATAATTTTTAATAAAATGAATTAAATTCAAACTTCCATTGTTAAAATCGGCTGCGACTAGGAACAATTAAACGTTTTCAAAGCTCGCCGGCCTATTAAAATATTACAAACAGCAACGTCTCTCCGTCACTGTTTGACGACCCTTAAAAGATATAATTAAATCAGACGCAGGAACATATAAATTACACGACGAAGCACACATATGGTGGAAGTATCGCTGTAGGAAAACGATCGACCGATTGAAACGTTACTCTACACCCCTCCTATAACCGAGCCCCAATTAAGCTAACAAACGGGTTGACGGTACAAGGGCGATAAAGCATGGAAACCTATCATTAAAGGAAGCACCATCTTCTTTTGTCTCATTCGTGCCTCGAAGATCTTCGCGGTATTCTCCGATTGAACCAGTTCCAACCCCTTCACCGCCGCATTTTTCCTCGAAAACGCCGCGCCATCTGGCCACCGTGGAGTGGAGCGAAACAGCTTAATTACGAAAACGTTTCCCTTTCCAAATTTATTTTCATCTAGTTTAAATTTATAGATTTATAAACCATTCTTATTATGCATACGCAGACACATGTGGTTTCATATCTACGGTAAGAATCGTCCTTAGATATGATCAAGTCTTTTTAAAACAAACATAAGGAAAAATGAAAAATTTAGGGAATTTGGGATCCATAAGCTAAATAATCTGTGTTTAAATTCAATGCTCAGGTAGACCGCTATAAATTACGTCCCCTTTCTCTGCAATGTGTATGCTCTAATTACTTTGAAAATCAGTCCAAAGTTATTCCACTGTAAAAAGAAATGGAATTCTGTCATATAAAACGTATACTTTACATTACATTGCGTGAGTATTCTTAGAAAGATCCCTAGTTCGACGCAAAATGGTCCGAACAAATAACAAATTGGAGGTCACATGGATATCATTATATCGATGTCAAACTATTATTTAACTATAATTCTCAGATGGTTTTCTAAATCTGAATCAGTGGTGGAAACCAAATGAGAGAATTTAAGACCTGATATGCAAACAATTAACGCCTATTCTTATTCTTGTCGGAAATATTCTTCCGAAAGAACATTAAAGACAGACTTTTAAAATGCAACAATATTTCATAAAAATTATCACTATAATCACGACCAAAAAAAAGAAGTACCTGCTTAAGGAAATTCATTTCTCACAAGAATAAAAGGGAGAAAGAAACAAAGGAATGAGTAAAATTTTTCATCAAAAGCAAGCTCTGCTCAGATTCGAAAAAATTCGTAAATGACACATTTTATTTAAGGAAGAAGATAAAATCAGTTTAAATGAAAATTCTATCCGTAAAAGCAAGACATCGGAAGTCAAGACCAGCAGTTTGGTAAGGACATTCTCCCTCCCTCAAAAATACTTTGAATCCAATAAAACTCCCATTTACTCATTTTGATTCTTCGAACAAGGCAATATTTCCGCTGAAAGATATCCTCTCTCAACAAATACGTGAAGTATCCTATACCGTGACAGAAAGAGAGAAGATGAAGGATTCACTTCTCTTTTCTGTTGCGGAAAAGGGTGTTAAGTCAGATCACGCTCGCCCTTCAATCTGTTCCTTCTACGTCAATGGCGCTCACCGCAACCTGATACGTTTGATACAAACCCTTCTCCGTGTTGAACAAGCCCAAGGATATTGGCCTAAAGGGGAGGTTCGAAGAACAAGCTGACCAAAGGGAGAGTAACTATCCGGCACGGACTGGAGCCCTCACGTGATCGACGTCAAAGTCGCGCGTGACGGGCTTATAACGCCGACAAAAACGAACAGAGGTGGCGGATGATTGTGTTAAAGGTGGCAGGTAGTGCGAAGAAATCCACCCCGCAGCGTCATTAAAGTGAAGGACCCCTGTAGGAGTGGCAATTAGGAGGGGATTTCAATGAATCGATTTCGCCAAGAAACGGCTTGCGAAAAGACTTTAATTTTCCCTGTAAGGGCTGATATCTAAGGAGCTAACACCAGGTTGATGTCTAAATTAGAAAACTTCCCTTTGAAGGAACTTGATCCGAGAAGGTGTTGCCGGAAGGAAATTATTAGGCTATCTGCAGTCTAAAAGAAGGACTTAATCTGCTCCACCTTTCTCTCAAGAACAAATTAGTCTAGAATTACAGCTGAGTTGGAGCTTCCTGGATCTCTGAGAAGAATAACAGCTTTACCGTTTTCATTAATTGGTATTGGTGCTTAACCAATTTCAGACGACCTTACAGAATTATTCGTTCGGAAATTTTAGATCCCTTTCAATAATTGAGAATAATTTTGGTATCGATACTTAATACTATATGCTATTCTTTGTTGAATGAATGAAGGTAAAATAACTGATGATACATAATATTTTTGTAGTATTCATAGTTTTCAACCATATGCATAGTTATTGAAAATATATTACTAAGCTAATGTTGTTAATGTTGGTTAATTCATACACATATGCTCAGAGGGTATTTGATGATTTTTAATGAAATTAAATAATCCATAAACTTTCAAATGAAATAAAAACTACCATTTCTACAAATTTTTATTCAAAAGGAACAATTTAAACCATAAAATTGTTATCATATTTTCAGGCATTTTTCCTTCAATATTCAATTCGAAAATTCTCTCATTCCTCCAATTAAGTTCGTATTCTATGCTTATTTGAAGTCAAAAACGATCTATCTATATATTATTTTAAAACATGCTTTTTTGGTGATCGGGACTTTTCTCCCTTATTACTTCATCAATATATATAAATGAATGACCGTTTGATGGCAAAAGTTATCAAGTTCCTGCGAAAAATAGTCAGACAAATCAAAAATGCACCATTTGTTAAACAAATTGAAATAAAATTTTAATCATCCCATTTTTTACTCGACGAAAAAAGGCCCGGGTTGCTATATACAGATTCAATTTGTTTACTTAGTGACGAGTGTAAACAAATTTTTAAATCGGATAATGCATCTATTCTCGGGCATAAAATGATTCGCAATTAACATTACAGTCTCCATGAACGAAAACTTCGACGTCGTACGCAACCGTAACAGTTGAATAAGCAAGCCAAATTGCATCTTGCGGGAGCAGAACGACAGCCAAAGAAACATGAACATTGCCGAATATGAAAGTTTGCGTCACGGTTTTATCATGTGGTATGTTTGAATAATTTTGCATCATATTACTTCCCGCTTTCGTATGTTGCAAATTTTCTATATATCTAAACCTGATATCAAATGATTTTTATTGTTTATATTTCACTCATTGAATAGATAATATTCTACATTTAATCATATTTCTGAGTAAAGAAAAGGATGTCCTGCGATTTCAGAAAACTCACCAGCATGTAGTACAAGCTTAACGAAAGCCCAAGCTTAAATTCCAAATCGCTATCTCCGAAGCACAAAAATGTATTATTTTGCCACATTAACGATGTAAGAGACTTTCAATGCGGTGAGAATGCTATGCGCTTTGACAATGTAACACAATGTATTCGTATGAAAGTGTGACATTTAGCTTCCCCTCTAGCTCTCCTCTCCCAGATCAGATCACTGCAGACGAGTAGTAGTTATTTCATGTATGAAGAGAAGAACATAGAAAATAAATAAATAACGTGGATGCAGAAGGTATGTTTCGTTCTTTTATCTTGGTTATTTAAGTGACACTTCATTGCCGGTATAAAAGGAAGTGGTTTTTATAACGACAGATTTAGGTAAAGCTGGCAGTGATATTTTGTATCTTTACCATAATTCATTTAGTCATAAATGCATTGAGTGAATTGAGGTATTCGGTGTAGGATAAGATACATGTACAGTGATACCTCGAGATACGAGTTTAATTCGTTCCGTAACCTTGCTACATACTCTTTCAATTGCAAAATTTCTGTAGTAAGTTGTCAGGTTCCTGCGAAAAATAGTCAGACAAATCAAAAATGCACCATTTGTTAAACAAATTGAAATAATATTTTAATCATAATTGTGTACTGGACGAAAAAAGGCCCGGGTTGCTATATACAGATTCAATTTGTTTACTTAGTGACGAGTGTAAACAAGTTTTAAAATCGGATAAAGCACTCATTCTCGGTCATAAAGTGACTGAAGCAGTCTCGCAATTATTATTATAGTCTCCATGAACGAAAACTTCAACGTCGTACGCAACCACAGTTTTATAAGTAAGCCATATTGCATCTTGCTGGAGCAGAACGACAGCCAAAGAAACATGAACATTGACGAATATGAAAGTTTGCGTCACGGTTTTACCGTGTGGTATGTTTGAAAAATTTTACATCATATTACTTCCCGGTAGTTTTAATTTAAGATCGACCATATCACAATTAGATTTTGGAGTATTTATAGAAAAATTAGAGATTTTAATTACGAGTCATGCGATCAAAATAATTAAGTCGTTTTCCGAGTATTCAAATTTATTTTGTGGAAACTTTCATCTGCTGAAAATTTTCTATATACCCTATCAAATGATTTTTAGTGTTTCTATTTTACTCACAGAATAAATAATATACAACATTTATTCATATCTAAGAGTAAATAATAGGATATCATACCTGCGATTCAAGAAAACTCACCTCTATGGAATGCAAGCGTAACGAAAGCCCAAGCTTGCATTTCCATTCGCTATGCCCGGAGTATAGTACAAAAAGATGCTCAACCAATTTAATAGTATGAGTAGTAGTAGACGGGGTTCTCTACTAAGAGTAGTATTTTGAAATCTAAGTTTTGTGAATTGGTTAAAATACCATGATTGACTACAATATTTGTGTGAGAGACATTCAAAAAATGCGGGCAATGGGTTTGCTACATTTGCTGTACTTTACTTAGCACTTTTACAATGTATCACAATGTATGGTCTTATGAAAGTGAGACTCACGCCGCAGATGCTTCCCCCTCTTGCTTCCTTCTCCCAAATTAGTAACATTTTCTCTCATTCTACACCAGCAGGACAACAAGCTTTCAACTGATTATTGCTGACTGTATATCTTTCAGAATAAATCTGATTCAGTGAATTTATGAGATGCAATTTCACTGCAGACGAGCAATAATTATTTTTATATTTCGTGTATGAAGAGAAAAAATAGAAAATAAATAATTAACGTGGATGCAGGAAGTATTTTTGTTATACTATCTTGGTTATATATGTTAAACACGAAGCCTTTAGTGACACTTCATAAAAGGAAGTGGCATTTTGAAGAACAGAGTTTACCAAAATGTGGTAGTGATGTTTTGCATTTTTGTGTAAATTCATGATGTAATAAATGCATTAAGTGAATTGGGGTATTCGGTATAGGATAAAATGCATATACGTCGTTATATAAATGACGCGTACTATTCGTGATTATAGTGCTTAAAGAAAATTCTCTCTACAAATCTATCGCTACGAACGACGTATGTCGAAACTGACACTGACATGGAATATCAAGGTACGATTTTTTTGGCATGTCTTATTGTTTGTGTATTCGTCTGTAGTGATTAGAGCAGTTGCTGTAATGTATTTGGTTGGGGAAATTGAGTATTACTGATCGTCTGCGAAATTTTCGCACGGGGCAACTATTCCTCTATATATATATAAAGAAAAGGATGTCCTGCGATTTCAGAAAACTCACCAGCATGTAGTACAAACTTAACGAAAGCCTTTTATTCCCAATCGCTATCTCCGAAGCACAAAAATGTATTATTTTGCCACATTAACGATGTTAGAGACTTTCAATGCGGGGAGAATGCTATTCGCTTTGACAATGTAACACAATGTATTCGTATGAAAGTGTGACATTTAGTTTCCCCTCTAGCTCTCCTCTCCCAGATCAGATCACTGCAGACGAGTAGTAGTTATTTCATGTATGAAGAGAAGAACATAGAAAATAAATAAATAACGTGGATGCAGAAGGTATGTTTCGTTCTTTTATCTTGGTTATTTAAGTGACACTTCATTGCCGGTATAAAAGGAAGTGGTTTTTATAACGACAGATTTAGGTAAAGCTGGCAGTGATATTTTGTATCTTTACCGTAATTCATTTAGTCATAAATGCATTGAGTGAATTGAGGTATTCGGTGTAGGATAAGATACATGTATTGTTATAGTGATGACGTGCACTATTCGTGATTATTTTACTATAAGAAAATTTTTAAAACATTCGATAACATTTATACTCTCACGTTCTCTAATATAATAGGGATTTTGTTTGGGTTCATATGGTATGGCGTTAGAAAACGCAAGACATTTTATTTGGCTATTGAGTTTTGTTGCTGGATGTGTAGAAGGCGATATCCATCGCTACAATCGAAGTATATCGAAACAGACACTGATAAAGAATATGAAGGTGTGTATTTTTAGGTATGTTTTAGTTTTTGTGTATTTGTTTGTAAAGATTAGTGTTTCTTGAAGTGTATTTGGGTGGGAAATTGAGTATCAGTGTCCTCTGCGAAAGTTTCGCACGGGGCAACTAGTTTAATCATATTTGTGAAAGCCTTGTTTACATTAAATTTCAACTATAAGTAATATCCTTGATATTTTTGAGGAAAAACCGCCGTTATATATCTTCAAAGTTAAGAGGCTGTTGATAAAGAGAGAGTTACTCATACCATAACATAGATGGGAATACCAATATGAAAGATCAACGTCTTTAACCAAAAATATAAATTTACTCCCATTCTAAGCGTTCCTATAGAAGAATTCAACTTTTGCTTATTCATGCATGCAAAATGCATATTCCAAATTCCAAATCTGAAAGAAAATCTTCTGGACAACATCACCGCGATATTCTAATACTCATAACTACAATATTAATATTAACAGCTATATTACGACTCTCCTAATTACAATTATTGGTTTAATTTATAGATAAATTCCATTAAGATTAAAATTCTAAATCCGTTAGAAAAATCTATCTAAGCTCGCCTCGTGTACAATCTTTTTCTACTACATACGATGATCTATGGCCATTAATTGTTAAACTGATTGCTCAGAATAATAGAGAATGAGATATAAGATTGCTTCAAGATTGAACGGCGTTAGATATAGGAAAAAAATCTCGAGTTATTTCTAATGATAGCTTCCACAGACTAATAAATTCGTAACGCCGACCAATTACTCCTGCTTGTGCCATGAAGTTTGTATAGCGTAGAACCTACATATTAAATCAATTTACCTATCATAACGAATTTCTTTCTACCCGGATATCCTAGAATATGCCGGGAGCTGGGTAATATTCCGGCTGAAATTAAGTGATATGGATCTTCGTGATGGTAGAGAAACGAGGATAAAATGAGCCTCGCGCTATCTCCGATAGAGGAAAATCCCGGCATTTCATTCTACATCTTCAAAATACACGAGAGTAAAACCACGCCTTACAAATAACATTTCTTTGGCCATGGAAAGGGAAGAGGAATGGCAGGATGGTAGGACAACAGGGTGAGAGGTCACGAAATCGTGTCACGGACGAAAATTCGCCCGTGTTCACGTGTTAGCACGCACTGCTAGGGAAAGAAAAAGCGAAGCATACGTTTAAGAGGAAGAAAGAGAACATCAGGCTCCCGGAAATCCGAACTTATTTCCACGTCGTAAAATGAGTAATTGCAGTTGAGCGAGAACTTTCCTCTATCATTATCCATCCGTCTTTCGGGATCATTACAAACCCCTCTCAAACCGATCATCTCGCCCACCTCTTGTTTTATTTCTCCGTCCGCCTCCACATGCTGTTGATGGCCTTCCACGATACTGCAGTTATTTTATATAGCCGCAATGATACTGAAGGGCAGAGGCAAAGTAAAATTTAAGCGCTGAAGCCGACAAAGAAACTCTTGTAATGATAAAAATAAAAGTGGAATATTCAGAAATTAAGTTATATCTCCTACATCCAAGTTAATCATAAATACTCTTCGATTTTATATTTGTGACAATGAGTCCGTCCATGGTAGGATACAAAACTATTTTAAGATCGGAAGAACAACGATAGGATTCAATCTCTAAACTTTTGAAATATATTGCCAATAAAGACTCGAATGAATGTATTTATAAGAAGCGTAGTTTCTAAAAAAAATATAATTAAAAGAAAGAAAGTATTTGTTTACCGTATGGCTTATTGGACACATGAAACAACAAAGTGATGGGGCTTCTAGATAGCCAAGAGGGTAGCGCGTCTGTCTCTGGTGAGAGTTCCGAGTCCTATTCCCAAGTGTGACCCATGTATGAGAAATTACCTGAGCTGTCGAAGCTCTTTTGAAAATTCTACTAAAATTTAAAACATATATAAATGTAACACTTCACAAAACATAGAAAAACATCTGAGTGTAAAGCTAAACTTGGGCTCGCAATAAAATAAGCTAATACGAGATGAGTTAACATGCACTGGCAATCAGATAATCTCAGGATTTACTGACGAAGACACATTCCAAGAAGAAAAATCCGTCATATGTGCTTTCCTTGAAAGAAGAACCAAATAAATTCTAAGAAAGCGTGAAAAGAAAATTGACTGTTCGCTAAGATTTCTTAAGGAATCATAAAGGAATATAACATACACACTTGTAACTTTAATGATATAATTCTTCTTGCTTTCCTTCTTTCCTAGTAATTTTAAACAAAATTCTGAAATTTCACCTTTAATCATCTTCTACTATCTTATAGCTATTTTTGATAATATTGAGAACATCTTATTTAGTATAAATAAAGTTAAAATCTTGTCTTTAAACTTGATTGATACTTCGACTGTCACTCCTCTCCCTGCACGTGCATAGATAGTAAATATTTTATCAAGAAAATTTGATCCTGGTAATCTATTCTGGAAATTGATATTTTGCATAATAAACATTTGATGATTCAATATAACAACTCTTAATTAACTTATAATATTCAGAAAACTTATATATCAAACTGAGAAAAGATTTAATTATAATAAATATTGGAGATGGAACGTAAGGTTTCGCATTTAAAGAAGCCATAGAAAAGATTTTAGTAATTTACATTGTTGTTTTATAATTGAATAATTACTATCTACTTTCTTAAAAAATGATATTTTTATAAGACCGTCAGGAAGTAATAAGAAATCTCATTATGAAGTATTTCATCATAGGCGAAAATAAATTGAGCGATTAAATAACCTTCCAAGATGATAATAGCCATATTTAACATAATCATGATTGATGCAAAGTTAGAAAAAGACTGCGGAAGAAACGGAGGACATCTCTTCATAAATTCCTTCGCTACAACCACGCCTGGTTACGCCAGCTACTTATTAATACTCCAGTGCACCCGATTAAGTCAATTTTCCGAATGAGGGTTGATTATTCAAAGAACTCCCAATCGTTTGCATACTTATACCGCTCTGATAAAAAATATTCACATCGTATACTTGAGAAGGGAGTGGTGAGTGGGAAAAATAAGAGGGTGTGGAAATGATAAACCCTAGTAAATGGTGGACCGCTGTGTTTCTGAATAGGACGTCACAACCCTTTTGGGATCTCGTCTCCCATTTTTCTCCCACAAAGTCATCTCCCTTCTCCTTTTTAAAACCAAACGACACTCAAACTCACTCCTGCCGTAATGTCGACTTCACTTCCAGAGTCATGTGACATTAAGCCCAGATTCTTTCCCCACTCTCTCTTTCTCTCTACAGCATTTACCCACCCACGACACCCTCCCAGCATCACCGCGATTTCCTCTTCTTTTTCCCTATTTCTCCAGCAGACTTCCTCTTTCTCCACCCACTCGCGGTTTCCTCCAGCGATCCCTCTCACTTCCCTAACCCTGCATTTCCTTCCACCCTATCCACTTCATCATCTTCACACTCATTTCTGCAGTCTGGATTTGGCTCCTACGGGTTAGAAATACAATCGGCTAAATACTTTATTTTCTTTTCTCTAAGGGGCTAGGAAGATTCTCTCCTAGAGATTATAAGCTAATTTTTCATTTTTTTAGTGTTTAAACAGTCATTGGACATTAAAGTAATGATAAAACAGAAATATCAGATGATGACAAGGCAACGCCAAAAATTTACGAAGCAATCATAAAGGTATAGCAAAAATTATAAAAATATTGATAAATTATCTTGTTTATAAATGATGTTAAAAAATGTATCTATTATATTTTATCATAAAAATTTACTATATTTATGATAATTAACACTTAAAAGAAAAATAAAAATTATGAACCTATCGCTTCTCTCATGTGATAAAAACAAATATTTCTTGAAAATATAAGCACCATTCCGATCTATTAATCCTTTAAATAATCAGTACTGAATGGAGCAGTATTAAATATTAACATTTGGGCATTTATTAATTTCTGAGCCTAATCTAAAGACCAATTCTTTCTCTAAGTATTAGAAAAATTATTATTTTTCCCTATGTTTTTTTCTCTAAAATATATACACGTCAATAGAAACTTATTGACCGCAAAACTAACTTGATGGCAGTCGTAGAGGAAATTGATTATGATTCAAATTTATCATTAACCAGCTATAAGTTACTAAAAACGAAATTTTGATTTTGTCTTAGGGTAATAGAGAACTAAAAAGCAATATTCTTTTCGTCATTTACGGAAAATAAAATCTATTTTCTCTATGTTAAGATCCTACACATCAATGCGACAAAGATAACGATTTCAAGAACTTTCAGAAAATTTCAAGATACCCTCAATTAATACTGATTTTGTGTAACTTTATAAATAAATTACACTTAAAAGTATCATTCCTTCTTTTAATCTGTTAAGGTATGTAAGTTTTACTTAAGAAAACTAATGTCTTACATCACTAAATAATTCCCACTGTTCTGAGGGTAATTGACTATTCCTCCAATGACTCATTGGAGGAAAATTTTACTAGGTATTTCCGTAACTTATACGCTTCTCGTGAGCAGAATATCGTAATTTTTTCTCAGAATCTCACCCCCCTCCCGCAGACCTTATCCGTAATCTCACTCATTTCCCCTTCTCTTACACTCTTAACCACTGCAGCTCTTTTGCCCGAATGTGCGAATAATAAGTACCGAAGCCTTGTCAGCCACAGTCCCTCTCTCGGACTAACACGATGGACCGCTCGATCTCTGCTCGAAAGAGCGGTTCTGGGAGAGAATGGAGAGTGATGAAGGAGTGGATTTTAGGGTGAAGATGGCGTGAAATGAGGAGATGGAAAAGATGCTGAGATACGAGGAGACAAAAGTTGAAGCGAGACTTTGAATAGGTAAAGAACTGCACTCGAGGGGTAAACGTTGAACGGCTGAATGTTAAGTATATATTATTGAGATTTTTAGGCTGTAAAAAGTATAAAGAGACCTAAATACAAATGCTAGACGATAAATTTGTTTGGCGAAGGGATTGGCGTAGAGATTCACACCTATTACATTGAGAAGTGAAATCTAGTGCGGAAAATAACACTGCAGAACTGTAGAACTCAGAGAAATTCGAAATATAACTAAATCAAAGAAAAGTGAGGTGATACGAAAACTGCAGGATGTTCTTCAGACTATGTTAACTTAGCGGCTTACCTACAGTAATATGCTAATATATATGCCTACCTAGACAAATTGGGTAAACAAGGTAAAAACGCTTGATAAAATAAGAAGATCTACGTTAAAAAAAATAAAATTAGACACATTTACAACAATACAAATAAAAATAGTGAATCAGAGGAAGATAGAAAGGAACCTGTATTATTTGAAGCATCAATATTCACCCTATGAAATAATACCTTCATTTGATATGCGATGACACAATATAAATGTAGTCATCTCTATGATCATAAAACGCATGGAAATATATATTACCATACTTAAATTAATGTAGGCCTAGATGTTTCTAATAAACGCGAAAAAAGATGTTCATAAATTCACGTAATTAAAATACTTTGCCTGATTTCTTTGAACGGAGAGAAAGGATTTCAGTAACTGAGCCATCATAACTATTTACTCTTTATTCTTAGAATTTTCTCAAATTAAAATAAAATTAATGCTATTTTTAAAAAAGAAGAAGAATAGAGACCCCTCAATTATTAGAACCGAGAAGGTATATAAACAGCAATTAGATCCAACATTCCTGAGGTTGAAGCGTGAAAGCTCAACATCTAACGGAGTGCCGAAATGCTACTGAAGAGAATGTCCTAGGATATGCTCCTCGATAAGCGTGAAGAGAACACCAACTTCCCCAAACTTTCCCTCACACCCTCAATCCCTACCGACATTTTCGTTGGAATGAGGAGGATATTACAAAGTCGGAGAGAAAAGTGGAACGAGCACAAAGTCGGCGGAGAGGACGAAAACAGAAAGAGTCAGGGAAGATGGAAAAAATAAAAGGAGGGCGCTTCCAGGCAGCGACTGGAAGACAACGACGACTTTGGAACTAATCGAGCAGAAATTCATTGTTGGCACGTCCAAAGCAGGCGTCCTTTCAGGCGATTTTAAAATATAGGGCGTAATGTGTTGCCGGGAAGCGGAAGATGGAGGAGGGACAAACTGAAGGGTGGAAAAAGAAAGAGTGGGGGGCGGGGATTACGGGAGATGTAATGCGGCAGCAGAAGGAGATGGTGTTAAGTTTTGTGCGGAGGAAGAGCTCAAATGAAAGGGTGCCGGGGACCAAAAGGGGAGGGAGAGAAAAAGGGAGTTCCGTGGACTTAAGTGAAGAAGAGTGCGAATGATTCAAGAATTACTGCTCTCCTCCCATTGAGACTCCGTCCCTGATGATTGTTTACGATTATTTTATTTTTCTTTATTTATTCCCTCCATTATGTGAGGGGGGTTCTTCAGAGAGGAGGGATAAAAATGGTGGAACAAACAGCGAAAAGGAAGATGACTTAGTCCGTCCTTCATTTCCTTTTTTAGGGTAAACCCTCCACCGCACGTTGACACTGAGGAAAGAGGCCGTATTTAATGTAAATCGGAATGTCCGTTAAGGCGCACGTAGAAGGAGGTGCTGCGGAGCATCGAGTTTGGGAAAAGAGGTGATTTTTCTGGGAATGTATGGGGTGAAGACGGTGCAATTTTCGGGGGCGGTTTGGCTTCCGGATATTTTTTGGGGGGAGGAGGAAAATGAAATGGGGTGTTTGGTTTCTCTCCACACCCTCTCGCGAAAAAAGGAAGGGGTGAAACTGAAAGCCAAGGAAAAGGCCCGTTATTAGGACACGCCTCCTTTTTTCCACCCTCACCCAGCTGAGAGTGAGGAGAGAAAAAGAGGAGTATCCCTTCCCAGGGTGTAGGAGTCACAGATGAGGATATTTGGCACGGGAGTTTTAATATAATGGGTGAAAGGGGATTATAAAAGTAAAATGGAGGTTCAAAGGGTTAAAAAAAAGGCAAAGGGATTCAAATGTCCTTTCCCTAAGCGGGAGTTCGAAGGCAGGCGGAAGTGACCGCCCCTGCAGTCTTTGCGGACAGAAAGAATGGTCCTTCCGTCGCATTTAGTAGTAGCTGATTTTTGGCCCCGTGCCTTATTTCAAAGACTCTCCCTTTTTCTCTCTCACCCTATAAAAAATTTATTCCATCCCATCAAGACCAACCCAAACTGCAGGCAATATATGAAGTCGCCATCGAATTGGCATAGCTTGAAAAGACTTATCCGTACTCTTAACCCTTTTTTTAATCTCCTCCTCCCCGTCTTATAATCAGGCGCCACTCCTCTTTCTCGTCGTCCCTCACATTCACCGGAACGCATTCATTTGGCCTTTTTAGTCCGCGTACATGGAAGTGCCTGCTCCCATCGCTCGATTACCCTTTCATTTCCATCGCTTTTCTATATCCTGTGGTTAATGGCCCCTGTACCGTGTCTCATTCCCTTGGGTTCAGAGGTCTCGGGTTCAAATTCTCCCCGGTCTCTCTCTTTCTCCCCTTTTTGGAGGAGCAGTGCACGGTATATTTAATTCTCTCTTTAGGATATCGTAGTAATTTTGGCCCAAAGCCGTACAGAGTACTAGTGGCTTCCAAATCACCAGCGTTACGTGATCTGATGGCCGACGTACGGCTAAGTTTGATTTCGAAAAACACGAGCAATAAAAGAGTTATCTCTCAAGATTCGGAGGAATTATACTGGATGACTTTATCACATTGAAAATGATTCCTAACGACTCTTATACTTGTTCATCTCTCACAATCTGAAATAGATATTCATCATGCAACCATATTGGCTGAAGGTAAAATCTTTGCGTTGGCAAATGAGTCGACTTGCATCATGGCGATACAAGGAAAAATATTTTTATTTTGAACTGCCTGTTTACTTGATATTAATAAATTCCGTCCTTTTGCTGTTAATCGAGGGTATAATACACAACTATCTATCTAATAAGACCAAAACAACTAGATAAATAGTCACAGGAATATTCAAATGAATCTCGACGAATTTTACCTTGAAACTTTTCTAATTATATAAATCTAGTTTTCCAGGCATTTAACGTTGGCTAAATTAAAGCATAAGTATCTTTTAAGTAGATTATGTGAGAAATGAAGAACTTCACATAATTAGATTTCAACCTGCATTCATTGTAAATGATGAATTATGAAAATTAGAAATGAAATGCAGCAATGTAATGCATCATAGTTACAAATATCGGCCCTTACAGTTAACTATCTAACGGAAAATTGAAGAACAAAAAGTTCCTTGAGAGAGTAAGATTTACTGGATGGAAAATCTGGGGAAACGGTATAGAGAACTAAGGCAACACAATATAGAATTTCTATAGATTACATAAAATAAATCTGAAATATCTATAATAATAGCCACCTACCGGATAGAACAGAGGAAGAATCTGGCCCCATAGGTAGAAATACTCGAAAAATAAATATTGGTCGCGGTCGCTGAACTTATTCTTCATCAAGTAACATGATTAAGGTTAAGGAATATTTTTTTTGTTTAAAAATAAAAGATAAATTTGAGTTACTCACTATCTAGAACGCAAAACTTTGATCTAAATCATTAAAAGATATTTCCTGACGGTACGCTAAGAATATGATTAATTTTCCATGATTCAGCTTCTGCTACTAAAAGAATGTCTTTCGGATACGAATGATCTGATGAACAACCAACCTGATGATGAGATAGCTTTGAAGATGCAACCAGTCTCAATGGCGCATTGCTAGGAAAAATAGCAATGCTTCTCAAAGTTTCTTGTATTATTACATATTAACCAATGACTTGATGCTAGAGAATTTGCTCGCAAAATATTGACAGCACTACAGTCGTATTCTAGGTAGTTGTGCAGAAATTTTCGCCTTCAGGAGTTACAATAAATGAAAGATTTCCTTTCACCTCTTTTTTAAACCAGTGTCCAACTTATCGCAGATACTCAGGTATAGCTAGTACATAAATGCGTACTCAAATGCTGTTAACTATAGGTGCCTTGTTTAAGCCCGCAAATTAAGGCTAAAATCGAATTAACCGACATATCATTTTAAAATACATTAACTCTATCACAAGTTTTACTAAAAAAATCGCCAATTAACGATGCCATAAGACTGATAAATGATGAAAGAGATCAACCTTTATTAAAATGGTCATTTCACAAAATGAGAATGCGCTCGAAAATTAATGCGACTGTGATTGTTAAGATGTAAGTTTCACGGTTGATATATTTTTTCATTAAATATTCATCACATAATAACAATCTTTAGTAATATATTTCCAGAAATAACTATTATCATCATGGAGATGATAGAAAAACATAATCTAAAACTTTTGGAATGTCTCTAGGGAGGATTTTCACACTTGAAGATTCGTAGAAATTCTTTTCAAGGTTACTGGAAATCTCATTTGTCACATTCCAAAATCGCTAGAATTTCCGACACGTCATCATTCTTTACTAAAAATTAAAGAGAACATAAGACTCAATACGGAATGACATCAGAACTTATTCTAAGATTTACAATGGACTATTCTACTTTTCATTAAAATGATTTGCGATCGTAAATTAATGAATAAGATAATCCTGATATCCATGATCAGTAGAAGCGCTGAAAGATCACTTAATCACAATTTATTATTCTTATGAGTTTATATTTAAAATTTGTTAGCTGAGGAATGTTTTCATACCTCTACAATCTATAAAAGTTTTAAAACATCATCAAGAGCATCAATTTTTCATCAAGTTACAACCTAACAATAGGTTAATGGAAAGTAAACTTTTTGGCGAATGCTATTCTAAACCTAGCAATATTGTTCTAGTTCTAATAATATCTGTTTGCTAATTCCGAATGAATATTGCAAATAGAGCCTCAATATTTATATTGTAGTAAGTGTTGTAAAACGGACTGTGTCGACTGAATATGTTTTAAAACTCTGACATTATATTTTCTACATATTTTTCATGAGTTACCACCGGACAGTTGTCCACTTGTAACTTGACATTGTAAATAAATAAATAAATATATGATTTATGAATACAATACTCAAAATGATATATACTCAAAATGCAGCAGAAAGCAGAACCCTACATTACCAAGTGTTTGTACATACATACAAATGTCAGATTTGAACTTCACATACAATTTAAAGGCTATCACCCAAAAATAGAAGGAATTAATATTACATGTATCAGCAACATACAGCAATGTAGACTTAATTATCAATTACCTCAATTTTGTGGTGCAAAAATTACTTTGAGACGCATTAAAATGTATAGGGATTCTTAAACTCAGCTGATTCCTCTTATTTTGGAAACCATATGTAAATGCCACATATGTAATTATTACCAATTTCAAAAATATCTCAGGAATTTTTATAATTCAAAGATATGGTTTCTGTAATAATTTAAATGATCTTCGCACATCTACATTCTGCAATTGATTGAAAAAAAATTGGCCTTTGAAATTCTACCGGCTCAATAACCCTAGTATTATAAATTTTTCTCAATAGGAGCACCCAGACTTTCATTGAACAATAAATCAGGTTTGGCTGAATTAGTCGTTGGAGCATGAGATTGATTCTTTTACCAGTGAGCGAGAGTGGATCCTATATCCTCGAGAGAACAGCTTGCGTCCATTCTTGCGGAGTCGTTCGGCCTCTCTCTTCCCGGCAAACCACTACTGCTTCCGGACGATGCGTCACCATTAATTTCGAAGGCAATATTAATCTCCATTTCGGAGTGGACTTTTAAGGGCACGCGGCGCGAGGCATATTAGAGCGTCGGTGATAAAGTACCACCGAGAGTCATCACTCCGACTGATCCGAGAAGCAGACCACCTAGCTAGAGAAATTGAGACGCCGACGGTACTAAATTCCGAATAGCCATTACCAACCTGTATTAAATTCAGATAATGGACCAGCTTCCTCTACAACAAACCAAAGTTGGCTCGAGAGAAAGATAAAAACAACTGAATCTACCGAAAGATGAGTAAGTAAGTTGAAGAAGCAGTAAAATTCTTCCAAGTTGTGGCTCAAAGATGATGCCGACTAAACGTGATCTTTATACTCATAATTGCGGCTGATTAGCATAGTATAATCAGAATAACCTCCACTGATCGGGATGGAAGGAAGAACCCTGAGTATACACTCTGCAACGTATACTAAAATTGTTTCTCAAACTGTGCCATTCTAACATGTGCCATTCTAACCTTACCACTCATGTCAGAATGGCACAGGTACAGAGAAAAATATTAATAGAGAGCGAATAAAAACTCATTAATATTTCTAATTTTAAAGTGAAAAAATTAAAAAAAAAACAAAATATCCTTTGTATCGATGTCAATTCATGAAATGTAGCATCGAAATATTATTCAATTTTTCATGCGATTCGAAGGTCTTGTGAAAAGTTCCTCCCTTCACTTGAAGCACCAATGAAGAAACACCAATGAATACCTAGAACTCATAGGTATCAAGAGAAAGAAAATTCATGATATCATATGGAGGATTTCAATGAAATCCGACAAAAATGTCGATATTCGTGGTGAATTAAACATAAATGTGTAACTCAAACATATAGAAAATCATCTGGCCTTTAATGAATGAGGTTAGATTTTGATAAACTATGCTATTCTTTATTCTCTTTCTTTTGGTTAAAGCATATTATATTCACTGTATTCTTCTGTATTATTATTATATTCACTGTATACTTCTTCTCTATGAACTCATAAAGAATATTCTCAGTAATATTTCTTCCGCCGAGTTAAGTTTTCAGGCCAAAATTCAAAGTAAATATCAAATTTTCAATATGACAGTAAAGTAATTTCAAATTGACTTGAAATTTAGTTTTACTGTTATCACATCTATTTATTATGTTTTTAAATATCCTTTCTATTTTGTCTTTAAATTTATTTGTCAATTTATTTAAGTTAATTTAGTTAAGCCAATTAAGTTTTTCAAATCATATATTGATGTATGTCGATAGTTGAGATTTCTTGCTATGCTTCAGTGGCATTATAATAGCATAAAATGTAAAGAAAACTATTTCCGATTACCATAGTCTAGCTACTCTAAAATAAAAATACCGCAAAGTATAAACTTTACGACGAGCTATGAGCGATACTGAAGTAATCATTAAATGGAGATGCACGGAACTAACACAAAATATCATTTGGTGAACATCCATGTAAAAATACTTTTGTTAGAGTATAAACTAATAAATGAAACTGATAAATTGAAACGCTGAATAGAGTGCTATGTTCCCAACGATGATGCATCTCTATCTTCTACAAAAAATTATCAAATTTTTCGTGATATTTACTTCTCGACCTTCGATCATTCTAATACGTTTGCTTAATGTAATAATGAGTCTAAAATTATTACTAATCTGGAATTATTATATATTAGAATGAAACTTGCTGCTCAGTTTCCATCAAAACAGGATTCAGTATTATTGGTTGCACTATTCGGACTTAAAAAGTTGGCTTTAATGCAGGATAAGGACTTTTCAACAAGTTAACTCCCAAAATTCCATTGATTATTAAATCCCACTCATTAGACCATTTTCTTGTTGCAAAGAAGTTTAAGCTCATTAATTATCATGTTAGAGATGATTAACTAACTTCAAAAGAAACATATGTTAACATAAAGCGTTTAAAAGAGGGAGATATGACTGAGATAGCAAAGCAAAATCAACGCACATTTGTTAGTGTGCGGATATATTTTCTGATAATATGCCATAAAATAGTCTACAGTAAATCCCTTCAATATAACTATTTCTTTCTCAATAGATTGATTTAAGGTAATTTTTCCTGAAATTTAACTTCTTTACACGGTTATAATATTTTTCTGCTAGCTCACAAGGTTTTCATGATGTCAGTTAATCTCGCTGTGGGGAGTCATTATGGTAGTTCCATTTCAGGCATTACCTCGTCATTGTATTTCCGTCTTAAGGCAATACAATATTGTAAGGTAATGTGGTAAGTACAATATTGATATATTGATATTGTCTGTATCTCCTACTCTAACTTCTGATTATCTGATCTATAAATACAATTCTACACACCAATTTTAATTTTCCTCTTTAATACTTCTCCCCACATCATGTTAGTTACATATATATTACATTTCTCAAGAACGATGACCCAAAATTTAAATTTTTTCTACACTCTCCTTCATAACTATAAGTATTTGCAGTGAAAATAATTCAGATCATGTCTGTAAGTCTTCTAAGAGTAGATACATTTTACTTCAATACGGAGAAGATATTTGTAAATCTGTATGCACATCCAGTTATATATCGGGAATACAATCAAAGCAATTCAAATTACTCTTTTAACATTAAGTACCCTCATTATTTTCCAGTTGAAAAGAGACTTATTTAAATATCAAGAAAATATACGAAGAGGTATTCAGACAAAAATTGATTTTTTATTCCAGTATATTTGATCGCCATCATTAATATAAAGAAAAAGTTCAAGATTCAAGGAAGTTCGACAAAATTGACTTTCAAAATAAGAAAAACTTATCTCTCCTCTTCAAAGTGAATGGAAGATATGAAAAATAATATAAAACTAAGTTCAGCCGATTGGTGGATAAAATATCATCGGCCATTGAAGTTGGGACCAAATGAGGGTGAAAAGAAACAGGAAATGGGCGGCGGGAGAAATGAAAGAAAATAAGAATCATTACTCTTTCGAAATTTCCTTGTTCCGTCAAAAGGCGTAAAAATGTGACTCAATCTTTAAATTTATATTTGCTCACAAGGGTTCTTCTTATCAAATTAAAAGTTTGCGACTCCTTTAGCAAAGAACTTGGTAGACATGAATAGGTTTGGTATCGGATTTAATGATGGAGTTTTCTTTAAGACTTCCAATTAAATAAAAATAAACTTCTTCATGTATAAAAAATAGGAAAGTTCTTACAGTTGAATATAATAGGAATCTGAAGCTGAGATGCTATTACTGGAATAGTATAAACAAAGATTGTTATGTTGTATTGTCAACTTTCGAAAAGAATGGCTCAGAAATCCTATTTTGCAATGGGATGAATGACAGAGAATGAATTAAGAGAAAATATCTTCAGATGATATTTACAATCTCTTTATCCCTGTTACTACCTAATAGACGTCAATGTTATTTTCTTCCATATAATTACGTTACGTAGTGATCACTATTAATTTTTTGTGTATGCGCAAAAATATTCAAAAATACAAAAATTTTGTAGTGATTAATTTCATTATGATAAGTATTAAATATTTTCTTATACTATTAGCTAAGTATGAATTTAATTAATTCTTAGATAAATGTGTCTATTAGGGTAAAAGTTTAAAACAGAAAATTCATTTTAAAGAGGAGTTCGATCATGTGTAACTGGTTTTAGGATTTACTATCAAAAGATTACTATAATAATTCAAAGTTTAGTTTATATTAAAATAGTATTCATATCAATGGCCTGCAAATAACTGAAACTGAAGTCAGGTTCTTTTATCAATTAATCACTTATGTATCTGTTACTGTAGATCTGGAATTCTTTGTAATAATCAGGATTTTCACGTGAGAAATATTCGAAAATTTCATTTAGAGAAATGTGATCAAGAAAACATAGTTGCAAAAAAGAATTAGACAAGTAAAATTCGAAGTGATACTAGTAAAATAAACAGTGCTTCGACAGCTGAGGTCATTTCGCACTTGGGCTCCAACCGGTAATCGAACCCGGGACCGATTTCATCTAAGTCGAACGCGCTACCCACATATCTATCCGGGTGCCCCAGTATAATTCGAGCTTTCAAATGTCCTATAATGACGAATAAGTCTCTTATTAGCTAGTCATGCAAATCATCTCTGCCATAACCAATAGGAAAAATATATGCATCGCAAAAGCAAAACGTTAAATGCAGTCGGCATAGTATTTTCTATAAATCTAATTTTTCTCTGTGAGAAAGAGAGAACTCTTCACTTACTCTGGTAAATTCGTCCGAAGAGGTCAATACCGGCCGATTAGAAGTAGCTGCAAAGCATGATTGATTGTGAAGCTATTTATATATGAAGGTTACATCACCAGTAATATTTCCTTCTTATTTTTAATTAGTATCTCTTGTCAATCGCATAATATAGGGACATAGAGTCGACAGCATGTGAAAGAGGAGAACAGAGTTCTTTGCCGACTGAACAGTTGCGAAAAGCACAGGAAGGGAAAGGATCGGTGTCACAAACAAAACTGATTGACGTGTCTATTGTTGCCACCGATACTCAGGAACTCTGGCTCCAATGCCCCTTAACCTATTTCAGCCTCGTTTCGCACCGCTTGCTCTTTTGATCATTTCGCTTTCTGCAGCGCCGACTTTTGTGCCGCCGCTACGACTCTCTCATATATCGCATTCTAAGATACATTATTTTAATTACCATAACATACCGTACATTTCAATCTTTTTAGAGTAAATACGTGTAAGACATTAAATCTATTTTGCATTCGAATTGGCTGTTTCAGGTAATTACTTCGGCTTAGAGCACTAGAAAGTCGGTCTCCTTGTCAATGCCCTTTCCTGCTAATGGTATTCCGGGTTTAATTCCTACCTTTATATCTATTTATAAATACAACGCATCGTATAAAGTACTTGAAAACCTTAGAAAAGCAGATTTCTTCATTTACATAACTTTTCTAGATTAATAAAGCAAGAGAATAATTGAACATTTATTCGATCGTTAAAAGTTCATTTATTATGGTTTTGAAATAATGAAATTTTCGGGCAACTTTCTTCATGGCTATATTTGAACATCTCCGTAGAAAACCATTCAAATGCAAAGGGAACCGAAATCGAAGAATAACGAAGCGAAAATATCAACAAGACTAGGACTCCAACCCAGATCTCCCACTTTACGGGCAGGTATTCTGAATATCTTCATGGAAATATTTGCCGTTTCTTTAACAGTGAACTTAATATTTCAGGCTTTGGAGGATCATCCATGTAATATGTACTATCGCTCTAAGAATTAAATAAAAACTAGCGTCTGCAACAAATGCAGGAAACAATTTAATAGAACAAATCGATAATACCTTACGGATAGAGTCTAATTATGACCCATATATTGCAGAAGAGTGGAATCATAAAATTTTAGAATTAGAGAAGAGAAATCAGATTTTATTCGCAAACATTTCTTTCGCGATATTAACCTACATTGAAAAGAGCCTTATGGAGGACAGACATCACATAAATTTTCCATATCTATTATGACCGAAAAACAAATTTTCTCGTGATAAAGCTCTTGAGAGATGAGGACCAAGTGTCACCAAGAATAAATCATAATTTTTCCAATGAAAAAGGTCTAAAAATATTTATAAATGCATACTTATATTGTTATTACCAGGTAGCGGAGAGGTGTTTCTTCAAAAAGAGTTTATTTCGCTTCTCGTATCCCCTCCAATCTCATATCCGACGGTGAAGGGTTTAAAAAATTTGGAGACGATTAGAAGGCGTGAAAAAGCGTCCTCGCACGTACAGTAATGTATATTTAATCGGGCTTTTAGGGGGTTGCGATGGAAGGGAGGCGCAAAAAAGCGATGGCGGCGGTGGCAGGTGCGGAGGAAGGCACACCCAGAGCGAGGTCTCCCTGGAGGGCGCATCATGCGTGATGGAGGATTTTTTTGTCAGCGCGTCATGCGGACGAAGCCCGTTGTGAGCGCCGCGCAATGCACGCACACTAAAAACCACCCACCCACGTACGCTTCGCTGGACCCAGACTGAACTACCCGCCCCGTAGTCTCCGTGTGACACCCATGACTTTTTTCCCCTTCCGAAAATTTTCCTTCTCTTCTTTAACGCCATTCTATATAGGCCTCCCTCGACATTCGCACTCCACCAAGTTCCCCCATCCTCCGACTCGAGACTGCTTTTGTTCCTGTTATTCTGCATCGCGATGTTATTTCTTACGCTTCTTTAAGTTTAGGATATTTTGCATTCAGAATAACTATGAAATGATGAGAGCAAATGAAGGGTGTTTTTCCTTGGATAAGGTGACTGTAAAAATACGAAGCGCATAAAAATACGATGCCCCACTACAGAATTTTTTGTTTAGATATATCGTTTCTCGTTCTCCATTATTCTCGTTGAGAAGAATCCTTTATAAGATTTCGGCCAATTTTTTCTATAATTGTTCGAGGGAGACGATTGAGACATTTGGGGAGAATAAAATATCAAAGTATGATTACCTTGCAGCAAAAATTCATTGAATGCAAATACTGCATGTTTAAATTGAGTAAATTATACTAATACGGAAATTATTTGCCAAAAACTCCAACGCTGCATTGCATTTATGTATGATGTAATCCAGAGAAAATTAATGGATTAATTAACTGATATTAAATAGAAAGCGATCACTTTATGGATTCATTAAGAGGTATTCCTTTTTGTCGCCTTAACTTTAAATACATTCGTTCAAGAAAACTTTTTCCTATTTATGATATGATGTGGAATTGCAGTACGCTTTGATGAAGTAGATGAGCCTTTCATCGTTTTTTCAACTTTCTAATTGGGCCTAAATTTTGAGAGTATATTTATTTCTCTTTTGTATTATAAAAAGAGTGCCTCATTTAATTTCTTACAAAGATCAAAACTAAAATCTGCTATGGGTTAAATAATGGAATTATTTTATCATCGGGCTATGAATCCTAACGTGATTGGATCCGAAAAGACTGAAAATCTTTGCAATATATCCTCTTCAACTCGGACATGCCAATTAGACAAACGTCTATAAGTATTCCAAGTGATGGAGAGGGAAAAAGGAAGCTGTAAAGTGAGGAAAATACTCCGTCGATTTTTCCCCCTCGAGTCTTCGTCAAAGTGAATAGTCAGATGGGATCTGTCAATCTCCGAGATCCATGTCCGCTCTTGTACGCGTTACTTTTTAAAACAGCAGAGCAACGCTGTCGCCGCGAAAATTCTGCTCTGGTCGGAGATCCCACGGGAACTTGGAAGGGAAGAGGCGGGGGTGTACGAGTGAAATTCCGTGTTCCCTTTTATTTCCGTCCCGTCAGCCGAAATCGAAATCCAGTGGGCGTTCGGAAGAATTTTATTTTCCCTAATTTTTATTTTAATTCCTCTTATTTTTCGCTAATTCGCCATTCGTTGCCCAAAAAACTCATCGTGTAAGTAGGTGTTTCCAAAATCAGCTATGAATACATTTTTGGGAAAATTTAAGGATGTAGTTAGAGTATATGGTCAAAGATTTGTCCCACTCCACCTCTTCTCAACTAAGGAATTCGATAAAAGCAGAGCAAAGGCACGATTCCTCCTTTGTGGATTAAACTTTCTTACTTTGAGTTCCTCCTCATATCCTTGGTAATTTTATTGTCTTATGAATGAGGTAATTTTTCTCTCCTTTGAACTCACCAGTTCAGGGATATACATGTAGGGATATTTGACCAATTTTCTGACATTCAAAAGGAAAAATCTCAGTCAAATACTTTAAATACCCGAATAATTTCCTTTCGTCTATTTTCAGAAAAAAAATCCACCAAAACGAACTATTAATTTCCCTTATGATGACAAATAGATTCCATGATAAATTGAGTGCATCTCAAACTTTTCATTTTACAGCAAAAATCCAAATGTAAATGATCCATACAAAAAACGCGATGAATCTTCTGCAGGTGAATTAGAAAAAATGAGCATTTGGATGACAACGGGATGATGTATAAGTGGCAATACCCCAGAGCCCACACTAAACTGTACAGTATTGAAGGAATCTACTATTCCAATAAAAGGAGGAATTCATTGCAGTAAATTCCTTCCCCTGTCCAGTTAAAAAATTAATTCGTTTATCACTAATCTAATCTTATAGTTCCATTACACGAGCACCTTAATCTTCATTTGCTTATAAACGGCGTGAAGCTTAAATAAAACAAAAGAGTGACATCCCTGAGCTATTATGAAAAGAAAAAAGCCATCCATTTTCACTGTCACATTTTTTCCTACGGGATTATTTAGAATTTCTCCCTTCTTTTTTCCACATCTGCTATTTCACGGTGTCCTGGAAGCCTCGGTGGATGGGTACGGCACGTAGTTACACGCTCCCTCCGAACTTCGGACTCAGACGACGGATTGACTCCTGGGAGGGAAAAATGTGACATCGCATGAACCATCCCTTCGCCTTCCCCCAAACAACGCATTTCCGCGCATCTACGCACCCTCCGACAAATACTTCTTCCACCGTTTCATGCATCCCATCATCCTCTCTCTCTTGAAACTCTTTTTTCTAGACCCCAACCCATCCTCTCTTTACCACTCACTGCAGGCGAACGAACCTTCAAATTGGATCACTCGCTTTGCCGCCTCCTGAACTCTCCCTCTCTTTCATTCTCTCCTTCTTCATAGTATGACCCCCTCTAGAGATAAAGGGATAAATATACAAGCCCAGAGTGCTGACAATGGTTCCCGATTTTCTCACCATTATCCAGAGCGATACTAAACTACCGAAAAAAAATCTTTCGCTACCTTAATACAACGCCTTAACGCCTGCTTGAACTTGGAGAACATAAGCTCCAGTACGATCTGAGAGAATTGGAACGAATGGTATTTGTTTCGGGAAATAACCCTTATTTATCTGATTCATTCCATATTTTCTCTGACTTTCCCATGTCGCGGTTTGAATGAATTATGGCTATTTTGGTTTCCTATGACATTCTGGTACTATTTATAAAAGTGATAAAAGGATTCCAAACGTAACGATATTCGAATTTCAGACGAAATAAAGGCAATTGAAGAGAATTATGTATAATGAAGCATTTATCATGTATTCGCACATGATTCTGAAAATGTTCAATCTGAGGCATTTACTTATTTAACACATTTTCACAAACTCGATAAATTACGCATAAAACCCAGAGCAATGTAATTACAAATTACTACCGAAAGAATAATTCTTAGAGCGTGACCCATTACTATCAGTACAAAATTTTAATCCCACATTTTCATCACATTTTAAGAATATCAAGTTTCCCATGAAATACGTTACATCGAGAGAGTTTGATGCTTTCTTCTATGAAATTATGCCGTTATTTTTGGGTCAAATTACTCTAAATTTACAGCAGAAAATTTCCATCACGCATGAAAATTTCATTCAACACCTTATTCAGGTAAAAAATCTGTTACCTGTATAAAACGTCCCTTTCAATTCTTTCACGAAAAGCTTTTTTCACCCACCAAAACCTGCACAATGTAACCTCATTCCCTTCTAGGACCGTACATTGAGACCTTTACCCTTTTAAAACTTCCTCCGTCCTTTCCGATGTTTTCTCAAATTCTCAATCAATAGCGTGACTTCTTTTACGCTCCGTACCAACCTCCACCGCATTTTACTCTCGACTTCGCCCCATGAGGACCCTTAACATGACGCTTGTGTACCGCCACTTATGTCGTCCCCAATCCTCCATTCTGCACGCTCCTCAATACTTAAACTCAATCCGATACGTATTTTTTCTATGCAAAGCCTTTTTAAGGTGACTTCACTCGCCTCCCTCCCGCTTGACGTATCCATTTGGAATCTTTCGGTTGAGAGGAAAAAAGTAAGCGATGAAGGTGTGAGGAGTGTGTATGCACGTTAGGAGGGGGTACGGATGCGAGGGTTTAAGCAGCGGAGGAAGGTAAAGCGTTTCGTGTGCGTGGGCAGAAAGAGCGCAAATGAGAATTGACGTGTTAAAAGAAATGTGAGGTAAAGAGAGAACGTGGAGGGGGAGAATTTTGGTACGGTTCGCTGAGATAAAGTGCACGAAGAGGGAAAGATGCTTGCCTCTCGTTTCAAAAAACTCAATGCGAATCTTACGCTTTCTACACGTATAAAAACCAACGGAACGACGTAATTCGGTTCGTTGCGCGATGTTATAATGTCTTTGAGAACCTATTCGGAGGAATATCGTCGATATTTGTAGTATGAAAAGCGATTTCATTAGGGAGGCTGTAAATTAATGCAGATGCAGGAAAAATTTAATCTACTCGGTGTTCTAACTGCACTGTACCTTCATGAGAATAGCTCTTCAGGTAGAATTCGCCATGGAAATCGAAAGCAAGCTTCAAAACATAAATATTTATGTAAATTCTATTTTTTTAGTTCCATGTTTTGGTAACTGCACAAAAATTAATTTTAAGATAATTCTGGAGGTAACTATAAATATTTTATGATAATTTACTACAAAAGTATCAATGGCAATGTAAAAAACAAAGAAGAGCATTGGTGCTTGGGGCTGAAGAATTTTGAAAAAAATCTTACTCTCATCATGAGTGTCATAGAAACGTCAATACTCCAACAAAAATATTTTAAAATATATCTATATTAAATAAATACTAAGAATTACATGAAATGGCAATTTTAGAGTTGAGGATTATTAGTTAGTACCTTCGTAATCTATGACTGTTTTTAATGGAGTGTTCTTTCTGAATTCAGAATCGTTTCATTAGAGCCCCCAATCAAAGTCTTGTGCTTCAAACCGGATAGTTGAGCAAGAGTCCAATTGTTGAATTCTTATTGTAATGACAACTTACTCCCGATGGTGAGAGCCTATAAAATATTCCAAGAAAAAAGATTTCCCTCATCTCAAAGCTGTTAATGCAACCGAAAATAAGCACCGAAACAAACGGAAAGCCTTTTAAATCGACTTCTAACTGATTCGATTCTCAAAAGCTGCGTCTGTGTATTTCTGGATGGCCCGAGGAAGAAAGAGATCTCATGAATGCGCCGCAGAAAGTAAGGATTGCCCCAAGACACGGGTCGAAGGGCGTTAGCGGGAGGCAAAAGGGAGGACGAAGTCACGGAAGCGAGCCGAAGTGGAAGAACCGTGTTACCGTTCGCGTCCTGTCTTTTGCTTTCCTCTTCTCGCACACCCACTCCCCCACGACTTTCAAACCCTCCCGCCGCCGCCAGGGACGTCTTGGGAATTGTAACGCCAGGGGTTTCCAAGGGTACAATGCATGCAACACGTTTCCATCAGTTTCGCTACACCTTTTCCTTCTAGACCCCCTTCCATATTCTCTCTCTCTTGAGCGACTCGACACCATATCTTCCTCTCCCACTACGCCCACCGAATCCTACGAGCACCTCTTACGAGAATCTCTCTTCTTTGTCCCACTCTGACGATACAGGAAAGAGCCATAGCTACTCCTCTGACTTTCGCCTCCATCTCTTTTTCTCCATTCAACACCCTCTTACACCATGACGCCCTCGTATGGCACGGCTTCTGACTGACTCGCGAATAAGGAACGACGGCAGTAAAAGGGGACTTTTTCTATGGAATATTTATTTGAGTGGCACAGTTTTATTCCCATAGGAAAGGACGGAAAAGTGTTCTCTCTCTTCACTGATAAAGGATGTCTTGTAAACAATAAAGGGTGATTTTATTACTAGGGAGTTCAACGCAAGGTGGAATTCAGTAAATAACGCAACTGTTTCTTTAGATTAGCATGTTCTCCTTAACGGAAAGCAGGAAATGAAGAGTTAGGCAACTGCTTAAAATTAATAGCTAAATAGTTAATTGCATTGGGAAGAGAAAGAAGAAATGCTAATGAAAACGATAAGAAATCCTTCGAATAACCTTGTTGATAGGAACTATTAAACGTAGGTTTAAAATAACAAATTAAGTACTAAATTAGTTAAAAATCGTAGTAGAAATTTTTAAAAGTGCTTCGACATTCAAGTCATTTGCCACATGAGGACCTCTATCAGGAATAGAACCCGCGAGAGTTCGATTTGAGAGAAGACCAGCGGAGAATAATGATTTAAAATGCTAGGTTATTTTTTTTTTTAAAACCAGAAAAGAAAAATTAATCATTAAAATATATAAGAGGAAGTATGATAGAAATAAAGACTCTTAGCCTATTAACAAAATCAATCATTTGATTTGATTTTCTAAGCAAATCTTAATTTACATAGAGCCCATAAAACTGCATCCAATAATCTTTTAATTGGCAATAGTTCATTGATTTAATAATTCGATACATAATTCCTTAGTACCCATCCGTATAACGCTCCCTTTATGTAAGATAAATTATGTGGCTGACTTAAACGACCCCTGCGTCGACGGAATCGTTTGTTCCTTCGTTCTAATTGCTGCAAAAGCATAACAAAAGAGCTCGAAGGAAGTACAATGGACCTGCATGCCATCAAGAGATTAAAAGGAATGAAAGGAACTCCGGAATTCCCAAAAATGCTCGACCGCGCTCTTAGACTTATCCATCTCCTTTATATACTGAGAAGAAAGGGTCAGTCGGTTAATCGAGCGTAACAGCGGAACCGCCCTTTTATTTCAACCGTCCCCCATCTACGATAACTTCCTACGTACCAAAAGCATCCGAAAGACGCCCATTCAATCTACCCTTTTAACTCATTGTTTTGTTTTTTCCCACCCTGCTAATGCTACAAGTCCATCTCTTTTATCCTTCCAACTTCCTACCTCACCCTTCCGCTCCCAAACGGCTCATCCGCAGTTAAGGGAGTGTCCAGCTCTCTTATGGCCGCTCCTCTGCACTTAAATTGGTACGCAGGAGAAAGAAGATCGAGACAAAAGTTGATGAAGGAGGATGAGGAGCAACCGGACACCGGCGCCGTTAATTACTGGACTTCGGAAGGGTCCGGAAAGAAACGGATATGGGGTGAGTTGCGGGGGAGTCTTTGAGTCCGGCCGATGATTTACTGCGTTCCCCACCCCATAGGTTCTCCCATTGTGAGCGATCTGCGGTAGCCATTATCGTTCATCATCCCATTCCTTTGCGAGCTCTCGCCACGCGCCGACTCCGCAGACGCCCGTTGGACTCTCGTTTGTTTCTCCTCGCCTCCCAGCCGCCGCAAACACGCATCTTCTTCCCCTTTCCACGTTTCTGACCAACGATCTTCAACGAACGATTTACTATACTCCTAATGCTCAAGGTAAACTTTGGAAAAATCTAGACAGCTAATTAAAGAAGTCACTACAGCAAACTACATTAGCCTTAAAGATTGTTTTGCGTCGATAATGCGCATAAGAGGAAAATGAAACGTAGAAATAAATGATAATTCGTTAATTATAAGAGTGATGCTTCAAATTTTTATCAGCAAGACTGACTTCAGAGAGCTAGATAGGTAACTGACAAAAGAAGCAAACCTATGAATAATTAAGAGGTGGCCAGGAAATATTTTTTAGAGAATAAAGACTGATTTTTTTCGATGTTCATCTAAGTAGGTAGAAATTATTAAGGAGGATGAATTTCTTACCACAAGTATTACATCATTTCCCACGATTTCTATTGTAATTTACTGAAAACTTTTGAGATGCAGAATGAGAACTTTGAAATCTTTCATTTCCATCTTATGAAACAACCTTATATTTTCCAAATTAACTTTTCAAGAGTACAAAGACAGGTATACGAGGATAAGAATGAAATGTTAATTATATAGACTTAAATTTTTTTCATAGGGATTCAATTCAGAAGTATTCAATTAAAAGGTAAGCCAGCTGCGGGAAGGGAAGATAATTTCGGATATATAAAGCAAAAACAAACATCTTTTCCTCATTATATGCGACCTCTGAAGGCGATACTCTGAAGTAAGTCTTATTGATCAAATGAAATTTTTTAAATTTTTCACCATATATTTATCAGACTCAATAAGTACTATGTATAATGAAAATAGCAATACGAGAAATATCAAAAAATTAAAACAATAATCGAGAAAAAGTATGAGCATTACTTGAAAGTACTATTTTTGTACAGAAAGCTCGCATAACTTCCTCACATACTCTCAATGTATATATAAATACATTTTTTCCAAATTTGATTAAAATAACATTTCTATTAGATGATGAATTTGTCTATCTTATTATGATCAAATATTTGTTTATATATCTCAACTCTCCAAGCGTCACACCTAAACAATGATCAATATTGTTAATTTCTATACGACTACAAAAATCCTCTACAGACTATAGACTTCAATTATTGCAGTTTTCGTAACTAAAACCAATCCTGCGCCAGCCTCTGCAGTCACCTGTTTCCTTTCCAAACCTTTGAGCGAAACACCTTCTCCCTCCTCTTCCAGTATATGTAGAAGAGGAACTTTACCTTGCCAAAATCCATATGACAGAAACAATCAATCATTCGTAATGATCAATTTAAATTTTTCCAAGTGATTTCATTTGATGTCATCAATCACAACAGGCTTCTCCCAGAGACAACTTTAACAAGTTATTCATCACTTAACAAAAAAGGAAACGGCATGCAATACTCGTACCAGCGAGAATCTGCTTTTTCAACCTCGACCTCATACAAGTTTATTTATGAAATGCACGCATCCGAAGAACGGGATCGATTTTCATAAAACCTTTCTTCTCTTCATATCTCGTCTTTTGCGCGGCAGAATCGAAATGATAAATGGAGAACGGAACACGGCTTATGATCCGAAAAAGAAGTGCGTCTGATTTTCCCACGCCATTTGGAATATCCTTCATCCCTCATCCCCTCGTCCTTCTCTTTAAGCTCGTTTAAACGTACACGCAGGGATATAATCTGCCCAGTAGACGTCCCTCCCAGTTGAGAAGCGTGATGCGAAAGCTGAAGAGAATTCTACTACTGCGTCTCAACTGCAGTGCCATTACAAAATGCAATTATATACCTTCATATTAAGCGCTGAACAATTCTAGAGGACGGCAGTCGAGGGTGTTTTATGAGTGGACGTGAGCTGTGGCGATGTTTATCTTCGAAAAGAACTTTCTCAGTATAAGACGTTGCTCGTATGCATTCGACTCGCGTATAGCATGTCTCGAATGTATCAAGGCCATCGTGCCAAATGCGATGCGTTTGTCACGCGTTCACTTTTAAGGCGTAGAGAAATTCCAAACATAGGATCTACAGTACTACCCGAGGGCATCCTTGATATTATCTCGTTATCGGGATCTCTTTGTTTAGCCATTTTGTCCTCCATTTCCTTCTTGTAAGCTGTTTAAAAGATTTATCGACGCGATCGAGTGACCACCAAAAGTGAAACTTGCGATAAATTACAATCCTCATAAAAAAAGGTTGCTAATGATACCTGAGATTACGGAGCGCCGATGAATTTCGATTTTTCCATTCTGCATTAGGATTATATCCCGTGGACGGTCAGAAACAAATAAAATTATTTTGAATAACCTGCAAAACATCATCGTTTTATTTGAAAAGAGAAATTTATAATACGTCATATTTTGTAGAAAAAGCAATTACTAAAATGTTATTTTAACGAAAAAAGTTTGGCACGAATCTAGAAAACCGAGGATTTGAAAGTATATAATCGGAATTTTTTCCGTTCTAGCATAAGAATAATAATTTAGTGGATACGTGGCATACATAATCGAATGCTGAAAGAGATAAGACCGGAATTCATGTAACTTTTACGCTAATATGGATATAATAAAGTAAGTTAATGAATGATGATGTACATTTGTGGATGAATCCATTTCCAATATTGTTCTTTGACACTAACTAAGGGACTGAAGTTATCATTTTCTCATAAGCAGCTTCATTTCAATCGGAGCAAAAGTACGACTATTTTATGGAATTTGGAAATTAACGAACTTAAATGTTCATCCGTAACTTGTTTCTATTCTGCGATACATGTCCATAATAGTAATTTTTTGATATTACGATAATATGAAGTTCAAGAATTTTGATTATTACTGAGCCATATGCAAATATTTCACATAGAATTATTCACGTCTTACTCATGCTATTTATATACTCATGTGATTTTATGATATTCCACTTCGACGTAAGTACGTTATTTTCCTCGTTTAATCTCTCATGTATGGATAAATTAAAAATCCCTCCCATCCAGACGGCCAGCGGGTATTTAATCTAAATAACCGATTTTTAAGCATTATACAAAAAGTTGATTTTACTGTTTTTTCTGATTATGCGATTATAACTGATTCAATAAAACTAGTCTTCTAACCTTCTTTTAACATATAGTCGAAAGTTAAATACTAAGAAGCATAAAAAGAGTAGAATCAATATATCAAAAATATAAAAACAGTTAAAAACGGCAGTGTTTAAAAACAGTTTCCGTTGATGAGGGTAGTTTTCTGCATAACTAGTGTGTATTGTCATCGTTCAAAAGACGTCAAACAAAACTTTTGATAGTAAATTTGGTTAGCTCTGATTTTGAAATTAATATAACGTTAATTAACGATTAATTTTAACAAATTGGTGATTTTCGATAAGTAGAAAATCACCAATTAGATCGATCTATAAAAGTATTACTGCTAAAAGTGCTTCGACAACTGAGGTAATCTTGCACGAAGGCTCCCACCGAGAATCGAACCCGGGACCGCTTTTATGGAAGTCGAACTCGGTACTCATGGTTATACGTGGCTATATAACAACTTTGAGACATTTGTTCGACGAATTTTAAAAGAGGCCGAAGCGGGGGAGCGCACAAATTTTCGTAGAATTATATAGAAAGAAAGGGCAATAATAGCATTGTACTGTAGTTATGGGACCGATGCGACGATTAAGTGAAGAAGATACGGCTGACAAATAAAAAAAGTGGTGCTCCGCAAATACAACGAATCAGTTCGCTCATCATGAATCTTCGCGGCCAATTTGTATGACTTACGTTACATATCACACTCACACATTCTCAACCTAATCGCCCAAACTGGCCCACTGACTTCTTTCTGTTCCCCAGCGTGAAAACGTGGCTCGTGGAAAGAAGATTCAGCTCAAACGACAGTATCATCGTAAAGCCTACATTGAACACGTTGTAAATCATATTCTTGGAGGAATTTAAGATATGCCACGGAAGATGAGGGTATCGTCTTCAAGGTAGATCCTAACACAAGTACTTATTAATGCTCTCTCTAGCACAAATAAATTGGTGTTTAGTTTTAATCAATTAGCTATCCTTCATAATCGATAATAATTTGATGGCGTTATGCGCAGCACTAGATGGTATTTTCGCTTACTCTATCCCTTAGTTAATAGTTAATTCACAAATTATTTTATTTTACAGTATCCTAGGTCTCTGCAAAAGGAGGAAGCAAGCCTCTTTACTTAATTATTGAATTTGTAGAAACGTAAGATTCCATACTTGCTCTTCCGTATACAAAATCGGTAATACTGATTCTTCCAAATCACTAAGATATGGTTTTCAATAATTCACAAAGATGATTCGTCCTCACTCAAGTAAAGAGTTTATTCCTGAAGGGTTTTTATGAGGAAAACGGTTGAAATGAAAAAATATTTTGAGGCTTTTCAACATATTTTGATATGAACTTAACTTCGAATATAAATATTTTAGAATAATAATATTTTTAATAAATATTTTAATTCCGCATGCTTCAAGTAAAGCTGATATGCTCGTATATCGTCCTAATCGTCCATCGATTAACTTAAAATCATCATTTCCCGTCCTTTACAAACGCGAGCGCATCTTAATTTAGATAAACCATCTCTGAATGCCCCATAAATACTTCCGACTATTACCCTAGGACTTAAATTGAAATAAATCGCTCAAGTTAGAGATAACTTCTCACGCACGCCCTCATTTTGATTACTCAAAGGGGAAAAATCACTATCGGAAGGACGCATCATCAACGTATAGATACAGATGTGAGGGAAGCTGTACACACACGCGCACTAACCCACGCGGTCTTATCTCCTCGTGACATCATGGCCCCCTAGGGCCCTTCACACTCTTCTTCGGACATCCTTTCCTTCCAAAAGGGATAGAGCGAGGGAGGGTGATAGAGGCCTCCAGGGAGGATTCTAAAAAGGACAGGATAAGAGCAGTGAGACAGCGTAGGCAATAGGATGGGGGTTCTCTTTAGGAGAGTAGAATTGGATAGTGGTGCTAAACAGAAGAGAATGAGGAACCCTATGGGATGAGTATGGTGCACAAAGGGAGGGCGGGAGCCCTGTATAAAAAATCGAGCGAGAAGCTTTATGAAAGAGAGAAGTAAGAGTAACAGTGCGTGTGGCCGGTGAACCTTATCCTGCTATTCGACCCAAATAGACTTGACTGCTGCAATACTCCCATAAAGCTGGAAGGAAGGGTGGAGAGAGTTTTGGAGGGGGGAAAAATAGCGCAAGAGGATCCCCAACTCTCCTACCATATTGGTGGGCACCGCGATCGTTGGGCGATAGGAGGCCGCTAAGGGATTGGGGAAGAGAATAATAGGAAGATAGGAAGAGGGCGGGTTTCGAGAGCTCGTGTGGGTTGTGGAAGTTGGAAATAAGGATACAGATAATGCGACGGTTTCAAACATAGGTTTTGAGGCAAGTAAGGATCCGGGTAGACACGTTATGCAGTATGCTCGATCATCATCAAACTAGTGCGTCATCAAAGAGCCATTATGTTGCCGATACCCTTTCCTATTTATCCTTGAGCTCTCTCAATGCAATTCCCTTGGGAAAGTAAGACGAGTTTTGTGGTTGTATGACCTAACGTCCTCTCTCATCATTTTTGACCTGCAGAAAAGGTTGAGTTTATTAATTGGAGAGATTGGAGAGAGAGACGCACCTTTTCCTTCAAGGGAAATTACTCTAAAAAGCTCGTTAATTGGGGCAAGAATATCAGAGCGACAAGATTTCGCTCAATCTTACGAAGTATTTTTTTTCCCTTGCCAAAGTGATCTGAGAATCTACGGCCTTCGTGGCGTTTTAATATAGGGAATAAATAAATTATACCCGGAAGAACTAATTCCGGAAGTTCAAATTCTTGTATTTATTCTGATAATCAAGATTATTCTGATTTCTGACATTCCGAAACTTAACGCTTAATCAAATAATGCTTTTCTTTCATTTGTAAATCATGAGTATCGACCAAACCGAAGTTGAGCTACATTGACATTAAAGTCATGATAATCTAATTTCTCTTATAGAATTCATAAGCTTTCCACTTCTTATAAGGAAAATTACAAAAGCTTGACTCTACAAAATAAAAATTATATATGATTAAGGTCTAAGGGATTACTGTCCTGCATATTTCTTCTTGATGAGCTTTCCAGTTTTCAGATGCATGAAGCAGAGATAAACATGCGCATGAATCAATCAGAAAAATTAAGTTATGAGAATTTATTTATAAAAGGGCTTTATTATCTGAATCGATGCAACCCTCTTAACAATGCACTTGGTTTATAGCATTTAGTCCGACATTTTCAGAGACTGCCTAGCTAAGGAAAAGCTGAAGATAGATTTAAACAACGAGCCTCACTCTGTCCAACCGAATCTTCGATAAGATCGCAAACTTTTCACGAATGATTCAAAAGAGAAACGCTTCTGAACAGAAAGGATTTGGTATCATGATCCGATTCCTGTTATCTCCCTGGAATATAGTCCAAAAGTCCTTTCCCTCTGGCCATCCTCTATTTCTCATGCTGCGAACTCATTGTTAGAGAGACTTTTCCACTGCTGCAGATTCTATTACCCAGAAGTCATCGGGGGCCGCTTTGCTGAGATAGCTATCTCCAGACTCACGCCCCATTGTAAAGGGCGAAATCTCATGACAGTCGTGTCCTCTGGCACCGCAACAGTCCTCACGGATCAGAATTCCAGCTGCGAGAAACATTCTCTGTTTCTCCCTTTCCTCCCCCCATCCCAATCTTCTCCCTTCTTTTACTGTTTTCATCGAATCGCTAGAGAACAGCAAATCCCATACGGATGTTGACCAAGGGATGATGCGTCAGAAAGGCATTTCCGGAGAATAAATCACGCCGCATGCTCATTAGATTGATGAAATCTACAAAGCTATGAATTACTGGCTAAGGTCACGCTTTTCATTACATAAGTAGTAGCTTTTTAACTTATTATATGATAAAAGTCAAAAACATAAAGATAGAAAACCAAGACAAAGAAAGGATGTCCTTGGGAAGCGTTTCGACCGTTTTTACTGTTGCTGAATCCTCGAAAGAATATTCGTTACCTGAGGAACCTCTCCTTCATTTCTTTATAAACCACAATCAGAAGCTTTTCGGGTTAATGATGAATATATTTATAGATTCAAATAGTCAAATTTATTCTTTTCGATTATTTCTGTTTCATTGTTCAGGTTAATCTATCCGTCATCGCATTTCATAACCATTCCTTGCCGAGACCCTAATGACATATCGCACTGTCATCGGGTTCCAGAGAGTCTTTATTGAAAATCACTGCATAAGGGTTCCGAAAAATAAGTCCTTATATTGATTAATATATTTTTTAAATTTTTTGAATCTTAGAATCTCTCATACATCAAGATATTCTGAGAGATGCGAGCTATTCTTCATCAATATAAACTAATTTCCACCTTCTCATGAAATAAATTAATATGGTGGTCATGCTTCATAATGATACCGTTTTCTCATTTATGCTAATTATGAACGGTACTGAAAAAAGGTATTAACGTATAATCCCTAGTTATACCAACAATCTATCGAATAAATTTCTATCATTACTTAACCTGGATATGAAATTGTAAATTGATATCATTAGTAAAGTAATATCATTGGAAAGTAATATTACTGCTTCGAAGTATGTTCAAGTATGAATCGTAATCCATTATCCCCGAGTTTCTCCCGCAACGTGGTGTTTTCCTGTATCAATCATTAGTTGTGAGGATATTTTCCGCATTTTTATGCAATTTTCCTCATTGAGACTTAATGTGAAATAGGTATAAAAGATCAACTGCAAGCATTACTCGTACCTTGTCTTAGAAGAATTACAGCAATTATCATAAATTAGATACCAGTAAACGCCAAAGGAGTGATATGAATACGTTAAGTCTTAAGTGACTCTTAAGCATGATCAGCATTTACTGAGTCAAGCCAATAATATTATTATCAATCGCAGCCGTAGATCTTAGTTTTGAAGACCATTCTTATTCAATGATTATATCTATCTATGGGTATTAGATATCGTTAATGAACTATGAAATGTTGGCAGGAGTTAAAACTTCAAATATTGAAGATAAAATATATTCCATAAAAATCTTCCAAATGCGAGACCAACTATTTGCGAGAAATGTCTACCTTTCGTAACGACCCTTGTCAGGGGAACGTAGAAAACAGGAGAGGGCAGCACGGGACAGAAGCTCCCCACGTCAGAAGATTGATCTCTCCCTCAATGACTAGAAGTCACCACCCACACTTACGATTGCTATTTAAACGATAATGCCATCTGTTGGTCCTAACCCTCGGGCATCACTCTCATGAACCCTGTCTAACACTCACTCCCTATCTGCCTTACCCTCCCTCTCGAGTGGTCGTGATATATGATCAGACATCGCTAGCCAAAATATGACACAACAACCGATGGAAACACCGGGAACCTAAACATTAAGGAGAAAACGGAAAATCTCACCCACCTTTACGATAAGTCAATAATGAGTCTAGAATTTTTATTCAAAACATACTATGAAAAGGAGGACAGATTCAGTAAAAAAGATCGTAAAACAAATGCAATTTAATATTTGCAGGTAATGGAAGAATCTTTCAGAAGCGATCCATATTAAATTTGGTTCAAACAATGCTTGAGACAGCAAAGACGTTTGCCACTCAAACAATATTGAAAAACTCCTATGATTTTGTAGAATCTAACCATATGTCCTACTTCTGCTGTCAAGTTTAAAAAAATCTATTTGTTTCATTTGTAGAGAACAACGCTCAAGTGGCTATGAAATGCTTTACGTCTAACCATGAATCTCTCAGCGAAAACAATCGTTGATTCATAGCACAGAAAACACGCTTAGAGAAACATTAGTTGCTCCATTTTATTTCCCCCAAAGAACATCATCATATTTTCAGTACGTCAAATACCGAAGACAAGACGGTTAGATGGGAGAAAATACGGCAGTTTCTTTCCCCACGTTTTTATCGAAGGCAAAAAAAGAAAATCCGCTCCGAATACAAAAATGGTAACAGCGCTAGTTTCGAGAGGCGAACCAGTCATGACGTCGTCGTCGATTATCCGAGTGGACATGTTGGATTTTTCCCTCCGATGTGAAACATCGGAAGCCTACGCCTTTTTCCCAAAACGCCGCGATCAATTTTTCCCTCCCTTCACGTCTGCACACGACCCAAGAGGCCCAAGGCCCTATTCTTTTCTTCGCTCCAACGCCCCCGCCTCAACGCAGTCTTATCACGCGACGAGAGCTCCCCCTCCTTCTCCTTAAATCTCCTATCCCCCTCATCTCCTATGTCACCCCCTATCTTTATCCTATAAAATTCCATCCCGAGTAGCATCGTGACCTCTCGCACCGCTTCCATACAATTCTTTTCACTCTCTTTCATGTCCCTCCCTCTCTATTTCTTTCGTATTTCTCTCCATCGAAGTTCTTCCTCCACTCCTCCCCCTTGCCCTCTCCGCTCATTCCATCATTCCGACTCCATTCCTTTCTTTGACGTCTCACCGCAATATTTCCTCCTTTATCCTCATTCTTCTCTTACGCTACCTCCCCTCGAATAGCAGCTCTTCGCGAATATCTCCCTCGCTACCCTCCTGAAAAAATTCCAAACCAGATATTTCCTCAGTTGAGGTAAACGGAATGGTATAAGCGGAAGTAGGATGATTCGCAATAGTAAATATCTCCTTACCACTATTAAAACAATGATGGAACTCCAACGAAAATCCATCGCCGAATTGAAGTACTCAATTCTCTAAATTTAGGATCTTCCACAAAAAATAAGTTTACAGTTTTTATTATGAATTAACGACAACGAAATTCATATTTCCCTTCAAAAGACAATTTATTGATCCGCATCAATGAAACTCAAACTAGGCAAACGTCAATCAAATAAAAGAGTGTGAAATTTGTTGAAACCATTTGTTATCACCTGAATATCAGAGGAACTTCAAGTATAGAGAATGATTTACTCTTTATCCAACACTTTCGCTAAGTGCTTTTGATTTGAAAAATTGCATATTCATAAGAATAGGAATTTCTCGTGATTGTATTTTTATACTGATGATTGTGTTGATATAGATTGTTCTTCTTTGTGTTATCAATTACGAAGTAGATAGCTTCGGTCCTAAGAAGATAGAGAAAAGATCTTACCGTAGATTTAAAAGTGACTTGGATAGAGTATCGTTATAATTAAAATGACTCATCGAAGAGAATTCACTACAATTATTTAGTTAGCTGTATCTATAGGAGAGTAAACATTTTTAACATTTTTTTAAGCTTCAGCCCCTGGATAATAGGCAATCCTCTTTCCTCGTTTCTGAACCTTTCCTGCGAGTACCCTTAGTATTTCGGACAGACTTTGCAGGATAACCTAATTACACAAAGAAGCCAGTTAATTTAGTGATTTAGTTGAGATTATGTCAGAGCAGGAATTAGTGCTCATCTTCCCTCAGAAATTCTCAGCAGCTCATCTGTCTTCAACGGTAGGAGACATACACTTTTTTCTTCTGTAAGGATTTCTTCGACAGATTTTAAGGAAAGGCATTATCGTACTCAAAAGGATAGCAAAAGGAACCCTTGAACTACTATATATTTTTTTCTGGGAGCTCTCTTTTCATGAATTAAACGCTCCCTCCGGAGAAGAATGAACCTCTTGTATGGAAAACCCGAAAACCCCAGAGAACGGGAATTTTTTCCGGTCGTTTAACCAGAATCAAAAGTTTTTATTTCATTTCTCTCTTTCAAATGTCTTCCTCGCTTCACATAATTCAAGCAAAGGCGTTTCCTTTCGGAATAAAGATAGGGATTCACGTCAGAACTTTTTTGTTATCTCCCGCTTCATACCGATTCCCTAACATCGGAAATTATGCCCCCGTTAGAAAAATATCTCCAACGCTCGAGCAAAACAAAGCGAACTTCATTGGAATCTCACACAAACCACTGCTCATCATTCCGAAAATTTTCCTTCTCCTCCCACCATTTCAAGTTCCACATCCTACTCCTTGCTCTTATCCATGTGTTTCCCCATCCACTCGATTCTCATTTCCAGCCAGTAATAATTTATTCCTCGAGGAGGAAAATCGAAGGGGACTTGGATGGAGAAGGTGTGGGCAAAACGAGGAATTTCCCCTCCCACACGCCTCCCCATCCCACTTCACCGTCTACTCCCACTTTTGCTAAGAAGAAAAGCGTTGGATAGCGGCGTACGAAACTCCTTGCTAAGAGTCGAGAAAGTTCCTTAAACTACTTAAATGCAATTCTTTTTATCCCACTCCTCCTCACAGCCCCTCCCCAAACTCTTGTCGTATCCTCTTTTCCTCTTCTGCCATTTTACCCCATTTGCATTTCTTCCCGACACCCATCCAGGCACCCACCGCGCTTGTGGGCGCCTCGACTCCCACCCCAAAAGAGATTTTTAACCTACTCCATCCTCTTCCTTCCACAACTTTTGTTCCCTCAGCCTTTCACCTTGTTCTTTCTAAATCTAGTGACTCCTGAACACTCGTATTTGATTATGCTCTGTACGAGTGAGCTTAGTCGCAGGTCTATGAGTCGAATATTTATGCAATCTGTACTTGTATAAGATCACTAAAAATCACTAAAATTTCTCTGGCCATATATTTCAAATGAAATAGCATCCGCAAAGATGATCAATATTGAACTTCACTGTACTTCACGCGATATTTCAAATCGATGAAGTAAGGCTAATTGTATATTCTCTTCACATTCTTCTAATATTAGAAAATTAGTGGCTATACCGATAATTTACACCTATATATTAGTATTAGGTGCCTAATTACTTACTTAAATAAAAATTTCGTCAAACTCCAAACAATAGAAATTTATCTGCTATCACATGGTATATATCTGCTACTATTACATACATTTTCATTCACATGTATGTTCTCTTTATTCATTCCAAAACTTAAGTTTAAATAGAAATAATATGGCAACAGAAAAAATTATATTAGTAAATTATTCGAGTGATTTTAATTCCCAACCTCATTTTCATTTTTTACTTTCGATCTTATTGAAAAATTTATACCTCACTCATTTTAAAAATGCTGAACCACTATGGTCTACACATTCGAAGGATAGGATGTTCAATCTTAATTCGTCGGCAACTTATTCTGCAGCTGCTGCTGCAATGAGAAACTTAATGATAAATTTCAGTGACGCAAGCTCTTTGCGAAGGGATGTTTATGCTAATATGCTCGAAGAATACCTCCTCGAGATGTTTTCCAAAACAAAAATTTATAATTGACAAACTATGGGATGAAGTGACTGAGAGGTTTAAGGAAATCTGCCGAAAACTTAGCAACACCCTCTTCTTCCCCCTTTCATCTCAGTCGAGAACGCATCCCACTCCGAAACACCCTTCAACTCTTTCTTCATCCCTCAAGGGTAAAACTCTTTCATTCTCTTTACGTCTCAATCTCACCACCTCCTTTTTAACTCTTCCAACTCCTTGTTATTGCGAAGCGCGAATATTCTCACGTCTCAGGGTAGTGAGAGGGCGAGAGGGAAAGCGGGGACAAAGTGCTTTTTCGTTTCCCGGAGGTATGGAATGGGGACATCTAAGGAGGAGGAGTCCAAGGAGGGAGACAGCCTCTGTCGGATCCGATGAGAGGGATGGAAAGAAGGGGTTGGTTGCCGAGATTATATAAATGAAATAAGAACGGAGGACGTTTACGTTATGGGAACTTCCCCGGGCACTTGTTCCCTCCGTAAGTACCAAGTTGTGCTTCCCCTCCTCTCTGCCCACTTCCTCTCCCCATCTCCGGAGACCGATCCTCGCGCTTACACTTCCCCTCTTCTCTCCAGGACCAAATTATTCCTCAGTCATCGTCCCTCATTTTCAAAACTTCTGGATCCACACTTTGAAGCCGAAAGGATCTTTTAGAATGTTGCTTCCCCACTCCACCTCCCGCCGATTCGCACCACCCTCTGGGCGACTGAATATTGAAGCGAAAACATCGAGAGAGTCTTTGTTCCGACTGAGACAATCGCCGGTTTTTCGAAAAAAATACAAGAGGAAGCATGTCGTGATTTTCCTTTATTCATATTGGTTCTGGCTGCTCCCAGAATGACATTATCGTCAAATATAAAACAAAGGACTTTCGTTTGATACGATTAATAATAATAATGATAATAATTCAATTAATAATATCGTTTTCATTTGAAAAATTGCCAATAAATAATTTGAATTTAAGCTCAAAAGTTGTCAATAGCTTCGTTTTTCGTAATCCTTTTTCATCTTAAATTAAGTAATATATTTGAAAAAGCTAATTTCAATACCTGCATAATGCGAAACCAATTCAAAACTGATACTCCATTAAGATATTTACTATATCGATTGGGTCAAATTGAAGTATGAATCTACCAAGAATATTTTACGCAAGCCGTCTTATCGTCCCCATATATTATGATGAACCTGTGAAGAAAGGATAAATGGGTGTCTCATATTACACTCAATAAAGGCTTAATTTTATCTTTAAGTAATTTAAAGCACCATCTACTGGTACTTGACTACTATTCGGTTATAATCCACAAGTCAGAAAGAATCGCATAGATGAAGCCTTTATGGGTTACGGAAACCCATTATGGCATCTCTCTAACACCAACGTGAACAACTTTCACTTTGCATATAACAATCATATTAAATCTGCACCGTTTTTATCTTCTTTTGACTTTATAAGAACTTAATTAGATCGTTTGAAAAAATTCTTTTATGATATTGATGGATTTGATTATAATAAGCGGCCATCGGCATGGAAACTAATTCAATCCAATCCAGATACAAATTATTATCGCCTCAACCACTCTGTAATTTTGAACGAAAATCTTTCTACTCCACCCATCTATTAGTGGAAATGAGCCCTTAAGTATTAAATAAACTACCAGTCTGAGAAAATTATAGCCCTAAGTTCCGAACTATATTATTGCTTCAAATTGCTCAAATTCATTTTCCGTTGTAAACGATATCGAAAGAAGGAACATTTCGATGAAAGTCGTACCCTCACTTGCGCTAATAAATGCGAAGATGTTAGCAAACTCATGATAAAAATCTTCTCCGCCAGAAAAAATGATTCAAATGAGGAAATGTCTTAATGCTTACTTATCCAAATACACCCCGTGGGATATACAATGTAGTGAAACAAAAGGTTCGCTATCGCTACTCGATCACGCAAAAATTTAACACGCCCATTTCTAATTTTCGATTCAGCACACCTGTCACTCCTTCCACCGCTACCTCTCCATTTCCTTCTCCTACACCTTTCCCCTACCACTCACTCTCCTGCTCTCTCCTTTTCCGTGATAAACTCTCTGTTAAGAACTCTGAAGAAGTTTGCAAGTTCACCATCTCCAACACTACAAATCTTGCCGCAACCCCACCCTCGTCGGTATTTTCTATCCTCACAAACTCATATTCTTATTTTACGTGCTCCCTTCCACACCTCAATTCACCCCTTCTGTACATTTCTTCGGGGTTAGCTTCTCGAGGCCAAGTGAATCAGAGCCATTCCTTTCTTCTCATGTATGAGGATACCGTAATTGCATCAATTTAACAATATACCAATTTCTTTATAAATAAAATTCTGTATATATAGCTTTATGTAAAATATACAGACAACGATAGAACTTACATCAAAGATTTCTAATGATTCTTGTCGGAAATAAAAAATGCTGTAACGCGGAAATCTAACATGAAATCCCCTATGTTTCAGCATATCCAATTCTATATAAGAAAGTAGGTGGAATTAACTATGCCAATTCTAAGGAAGATTTTTTATTGCGATCGGTTTCACATGAAAATGTTCATCATAAGGCGAAAGTACTCGAAAAAAAAATGCGGAAGAATTAATTTTGTACATTCGCTATTTTGTACTACATTCATTACGAAAATGTTTGAAACCGGTCGCAATTAGGAAATCTTTCGTAGAAGTTCATTTCATTTCACCATGTTTCCCATTACCGAATTCCACATAGTTCTTCTAAAGTTGGATTTATTTTCTATCTTAGTTAATTCATAAATAGTAAGTCACATAAAATTTTGATACCCCCTCCACTTCTCGAAAAAACGATTTTCGTTATTTTAAGATTTAAGAAAGATTTTGCACCTCCGATTCGTCGACATAAGAAAATTTAAATTTTTTTCAAGATATACAAAATATTCTGTAGCAACAGAACCTCCTCCCATCAATCCTCCTCCCTTCTTAATTCTTCCTTAACTCCTTTCCCTATCTCTATTCAGTCCTCCACTCCTCCATTAACCGCCTAGGCTCATTCCCCACTTTTCTCCTTTACGACGCTCGGAAAGTTTAAAACCTCTTTCCAACTCCTAACTCCTCCATAAATGCTCAGTCCATGCAACATATTGAACCACAAGTGTTAGGATCATTAGACGAAGGCTGTATGTTCAGGCGACTCCTTTCTCACCGAGTTCTTGCTAGCAGGGGCGGTAATTACTTCGACGGAGTTACCGCATAAACGCCTCGCCTTCGCTGACACACACGTACGTTTCCTTCTCTCTCTTTCCCGCAACCGGTAAAAACTAGCGTTCACACCAACTAGTACACAAGCGACATTTAACAAGGCTGCCCTTAAAGATTATCCGAACGAGGACGATTATCGTTTCACGAGAGAACTTGAGATGGCTTTGTTTTATAAGTGTAGGGTGGAACTCGTGTTTAGCTGCTATTATGGGGGGGTGTTTCGAGGAAAAGCTGTGCGGAAATAAACCAAGCATCTTGGAAATATCTCATCGAGATATGCTTAACAAAGAGAGATTCTCTAACTCAGTTAGAGATATGGCTAAGAATTTTACTTTACAAACATTATTTTACCATGCCTAAACTATATAAAGCAACAGAAAAAGCAAATTGCGCTACGCTAACTTTATAATTATAATATATTTTAAGGACTGCCTTCCTGCCTTGGAAAGAAAGGAAAAAGAATCTAACTTCATTTTATTTCCATCCTTCATTCAATATACGTTTCGCATAATGATGATCTTAAAATTCTACCTTTTTCTTAAAATCGCGAAGCTGAGAGATAACGAGTAAAGAGGATATTTTATGCCACCAATTAAGTTATGAAATTCTTTCTGTTAGTTCTTAATAAAGTTTCAAGAACTAACCTAACTTAACAATCCGTAGTATTAGAGGTATATTTAATTTTGATGTTCCTTACATGTTTCAAGAGAATAGCCATAGTCTAAAGTTTTCCTCTATCTCGGTAAACAGAAAAAAGTTTTAAATAAGACAAAGGACCGATCTAAGCGACTTTGACGATCAAAGATGCAACATGGATCATATATCTATCTAGACTTTCTTCGTATTTCATGTCATTTACTGAAGTTTGGTCCAAGTCTCCATGCACATATGATTAAGCCAGATCATGTATCGCTTGATCTCTCATTATCTAAGCGATATTTAAACCTATTATTTGTTCGCTTTTAATCAATTGATCAATGAAATTATAAATGGTATTTCTTTATATAGACTATTGTCCACTTTATATAGACAACTAGAATTCTGAACGTATTATGCACAACAAAATAGAAACAATAATGGAATTACATAAAAATTTCAGATTGACTTCATTATATCTCCGTAAAATAAACATCAATTGGTATCAGGAATAGCAGAGGAAAAAACTGAATTTTATTTCAACGCTTTCATTTGTGGACTGAACCTATAAATACAATTAAATAGAGAATAATAGTAGATTTTCCACATGATCTTCAAACTGCTGATGACTGTAAGGAGATATAGGGTAATTTGACATAGCAGCCGAATATAATTAAAATTGTGTCATTACTAAGAATCATTTGAATACAAACAATGGTTAGAATTTCACCAGCATAAAACGGGGCTGTAAATAATGGCTAGAGATTTCTTAATTTATGAACGATATATCAGATTGTGAATCATTCATTCAAAAAGAACGAGGTTGTTGAAATTTTTTTCTTAACAAGAAATTCCTCTGTATGAGAAATCAAAATACGTTGTTCATCCACTTCGCATCAATCATTTCCTTCACTTAAAATGAATAATCTGACAGGCGATAATGCTTTCAATCTAACGCTTCCTTTTCCACCTCGTTTCCCCCTCTTAATGCCATCTACGCAACGACAATTCTCTTACCAAGTCTTATACTTCAAATCTCTCTCTCCCTCCTTTCAACTCCTCCGACTGCTCTCCTTATTCCCCCCTCTTCTCTCGCCACACATTTTCCCCATCTCAACCAGTCCAATTCCTTTCTTCCTCAATTTCGCCGCTAAAAGCTCTAATTCGGACGGAATTTAATTAACTTTGGGGCCTTTTCCAGCCTAAATTCTCTTTTCTGGCCTACCAACCCCTTCCTTTTCTCTCCCCCATAGTCTTGCTTTTCACCATGAGTCTCTCTAATCTCAAAAGGCCTTTTCCTCCTTTACCGAAATTGTATCTCTCGGATATGTATATATGAATACAGTGTCCTTTTATTGCTATCCATTTGGTTGACCTTTGCTCGGGCACCGATGAATGCCATAATTTTGGAGAGCAAATCGAAAATATGCATCAAAGTTTACTTATCCTCCAGGATTAAGACCCAGAATATAAAGTGTTACAGAAAGCATTCATTAAAGTATTCAACAACTGAAACAGAACAGCCGAAAATGAAAAAACTCATTAAAAATGGCTGAGTCATAAACTCTCATTTGGATTTCAGTTATGTAAAAATTAATATGTAATTTTCACAAGAGAATCTAAATTCGAACGATTAACCTCAAAAGAAAATAGCTTCTCTCTAGAGTACCTGAATTTTATTATTTTAGTCTTGCAAAACCTTTGCTGCCCTTCGTAGTGTCATTATTGAAATGAAAGGTGTTATCTCTGATACTGATATTATTAAAATATCAACCATTATTTAAAAGATGATATAATTCATTACGACAGCATTATTTTATTTTGTCGTACGGGGATGAGATTTCTGTTCATATGAAAATAAATTTATATTATCGAGGTCGAGGTATTTTAACCTAGAATTTTGCAGCCGGTAAATAATCGGATGGAATTCCTGTGTTTTTTATAACAAAGAATATAATGCTCAAAAGCATATTCATTAACACCCATGTTGATCTAGATTCATAGCCAATGCAATACTTCTATGTTTTTCTACAAAAATTACCTAATTCATAAAAAAATTACAACAAAAGAATTAAACATTGTAATCCTAATTGCATCAGCTTTTACGAAAGAGATGTAACAAATTATTCAATTTCATCGGCCTCTAAATGTCTCTAAAAATCCAAAGATATTTTCAATTTCTTCCTTATTGTTTAGCTCGTCAATTCTCTTCTCCCCTAATCTCCATCTCCATCCCTATAAACGTCCAATTCTCGCCGTGAGATGGCTATAACTTGAGATGGACAAAAATGAGGGGGGAGAGAAGTGTTGTCCGCTCTGGGGTACAATGCAAGAAAAAGGGACATTCCATCGCGAGAGAACATTGTTCAGTTAGAATGAATAAAAAATGAGAAGCAAAAAAGGAACGGAATTTCTCCATTCGTCTCCTACTTTTTCATTTCCTTCGGGGTAATGAAATCCTTCCTTCTCTATCTCACCGCGATCCCAAGGCAAAACTCTTCAATTAAATAAATTTTTGCCTCCATCAGGACTTACAAGTAGGCGAGATGAATCTCATTTCTTTATCTGTTGAAAAGGGAAGGAAAGAGGCTATGTCTGCATTGCTACAACAACTCTTCCCCCTCGCCCTCATTTTCTTCTCTTTTCTCATTCTTCCTCCCTCTATTTTTCCAAGCCTAAATGATATCTCCCCCTCAGAGTGAGAGTATTTTCCCGAAATTAGGGAAAAACCCGGACGAATTTTCGTCGTTACTCCACTGAGTGGGAGGGAACCCGTCTTTCAAATACAAGTGTGCCATCGCATCGTCCAGGCTTATTCTGGGGCTATCTTCTCATAACACCAGCACGGGCTCGTTCGGAAAAGCGGAGGAAAAGTGTTAATCAGAAATCCCTTTCACTTCTCAGGGCGAACATTTTCCATGATAAAGGCTCGTTTCCTTTGGAGTGGTAGATGAGGGGGAGTCCGAAGAACGAGGCAGATGGAAAGAGAAACGAATTCTGTCGAGAAACAATATATCGGAATCGGAGTGTGCTTATTCAGAATTAATTTCAATCCTACTGAAGTGGGAAATGCGCCCGCTCCCCTAAATGAGAAAGTCGGGCATATTTATATTTCCCTCTCGCCTAAGAAAACCAAAAAGGAAGTAGTTTTGGAACAGAAATGATACTGATGTAAAAACAGGAGAGGTATTAATGAGAAAAGGAGTCATTCCGCTCACTGCTTTTCCTCTCTGCATCGGCTGGATCGTCGAAACTCGTCCTCTACAATTCAACCTTAGTATTTAGTCTAAAATAAAAGATAACTTTATTTACGTCGGTGGTCATATAAAGAGCATATTCCAAAGAGCATATTTCGACGGTAATGTTTATTGCGATGAAAATCTAACTTTATCGTTTATCGTGGCCGATGAGGATACTTCATCGTTACTTCGTAGCTGTATTCACAACCTCCCTTTTTAATTCTTTAGGAATATTGAGATAGAAATAGTAAAATACTCAAGAAATGATTGCACCATAAATATAATATCAGTTAATTTACGTAACTAACATAAAGAATGCTAGCGCTTGTCTACAGCAGAAAATATCTAGAAATCCTTATATTTAAGAGGAAAAAACAGAGCAGCAATCATTGCGGAGGAAAAACGAAAGTAACGGAGTCTGAAGATCTTTGTGAATCTAATTTGCACGAAAGACTCACTTTGTGAATTCTTACATTTAAAACGAGACAATAAGATCAGTTTATGAACACAAAAGATAGGGTCGGAACTTATTCATTCGATATATTTATCACTTTGATATCAACGCACAAAAACGCGAAATCTCGAAGGAGAAACTAACAAAAGGAGAATAAAAGAAGGCGCGAGAACAATGGAAAAGGAATGGCAGGGAGCTCTCTGCAGGAAAATACGAGAAACACAGCAACAAAAGACAAATGAGACGCAAGAAAAACACGCCCATCACAGACGGGTCCAGACAATTGCTAGGAGCTGTCAACGTCTGTCCAATAAAGAGTTGATGTCTCCAACACCCGCCCGTCTTTTCTCACCATATCTTACTTTCTCTCCTCCCCAAGTGTGCCCCCACCTAAAGCGCTTATCCCACGCTTCCATCATTGCAGCGCAACCCCTCCTTTAACAAACCGAGGCCACCCCCGACTTCCATAGAAAATTCTCCTCTCCTTACACCCCTTCTCTTCTTATTTACTCTTTTCTACTCCTTTTATAATAATCGAAGCCCCCTTCCCGAGGACGGTTTCCGAATTCCCTCTCTTTTTCCACTATTCTTTTTTCATCTCCCTCTTTATTCCCAAGAAGACATCCTCTCCCCCGTTTTCTGCCGCCTTTTCCTTCCGACTGCCTCATTTCTCCACGCCTCCTTAGACGGCTGCTGCCGCCTGTCAGATATTCCCTTGAGCTAGTCGGACACCAAGTGTTAAAGCCTTCCATGCAGTCGCAGCTGACGGTCGAAAAGTCTTATGTTATACTGAGGATTCGATTTTGTTTGTCGCTTTACATCCGTCGCTATATTTCAGAGAGGAAGGTTCTTCTGGAAAGACGGATATAATCAAATATTAAACAGTCAAGGAATATATTACACCCGTCAGTCATGCTTTAGCGGAAGAACAGGGTAGAAACAGCGGGAGAACTGAGAGACATTCTTGGAAAAACACTTTTTACTTTCAGATTTCATTTAAATAAATGTATGAGTCTGGGATAATTGAATAGGAGAATTAATGACAATTCCTTCATTGCTCATTTTCTTAAAAAATAACTCCTCCACCAAGTGGTGCTAAGCCGAGTTACAAAACGCATTAACAAAGAACTTTTTCTGGAATTCTAATCGAGATATTATCGTTTTCTCCTTACATTTATTTTTGAAATATTATAATATTTATGTAACATAAATTATAATAATTTATCTTCTAAAAAGAAAATTTTCAGCTGAATATAATTATTCATATGAAGGTGTGACTTGAATTTCGTTTTTAAGCTTTTGATATTCCTTCAACTATTACTAATATATTTATTAATATTGTTAATTGAATACATCTCGCATGTGACTATATTGAACTTTACCAACAAATTGAATTTATTAGGCTGTTATCTACGATATGAACATAATTCACATTTCTCAATATGAATAAAGCGCGACCGTACGAACTATTCCAGGTTTAAGTGAGGCAATTCTCAGAATTCGCATAAATCTTTCACATCCATTCACTGATCAAATGATATTCTTGAAATTTCAGCACGTGAAAGGAATTTAACGTTTCGCGCGGAAAATCCTTTTAACTCGCTCAGATTTCAATCGTTATATATCTCTACCCAGCAAATCCATTCATGCATCAGCGAATACTCAATCATTTACCTACCTCTCACCCCTCACTTATCCTCCCGATTTATGAAACGATTGTAAAGAGATTATCTCCGTGTGCCATATTCTTATCTCCTTCTGGTTGCCATCTAATCCCATAAGCCCCTTCCCTGGCTCGCCATTCTTTCTCTTTCCCGTCCCTCGCCCCAACCAACTTCTCCACCAAAAATCTCTTTGCTTCTCTATACTGCACGGAAAAAATCCTCCAACTTCCCAAAGCCCACAAAAAACTTATTCCTCCTCTTTGATGCCACATTCCATCCGCGAAAATTTTTCCTCGCGGGCGTAAACCAATCAAAACAACCCCTCCGGGTCTGTCTCCCTCTCCTCACCTTGCCTATCTACCACGCCTCCATTTATTGCCTTCTCTCCCCCTCCCGCTACTCCTTTCGTCAACGAATAAAGCGACAGCTACAGAATATCCCTAAAACCCCCTCTCCGCTTACCCTCGCACCCTTTCCCCGTGTTCCACATACAAGTCCCTGGCGCACATACACTGTGTCGCACGATAATGCGACGTGGTGCACGAAGCAGAAAAAGGCAGAGCAAACACACACACACGTTACTAGCATTTTGCCCTCCCTGGAAAAACTTCGTTCTACGAACCCCCTCTCGCAACACCCTTCGTAAGTGAAAAAAAGGGGACCGTGCGGAAGGGAGGAAGCTGAAGGTGCCACTTTTCGGGAGAGTGGGAGGCTGCGATGCAGATCAGAATGGGTATTAAGGTTTGGGTTGTGTAAAGGATTAAGTTTTGTATGTGTGAGTGTGGGATTCTCACTGCCGACTTTCTCATTGTATTGGATCCGCAGATGTCTACACCTGGATGGTGGAGGTAGGGAAACCCGTGGGCCACACGACGAGTTCGACCGTTTCTCTCGAGTTTGAAATTGGGTATATAATCTCTTAACGGACGATATTAAATTTTACCTCAACAAAACCGGAAGGGACATAAGAAGTCTTTCATTATGAGAAATACGCCACTTCCTCCAACTTTCCTCGTAGGCTGTGATTTACGGCTAAGTTAGCGGATCCCTTTCTTATATCCATTATACTGTTTGAGCAATGCTATGACATCTAAGAAATTAAACGGGAATGTAGTTAGATATTAGAAATAAACGTAAATAGAAAATAATCCTCTGATCTTCATTATTCTACTCTTGATCACCAAACAGTTAATTGTTTGGAAAGGAATAAGATATGAAATTAGAGGGTAACCAAGAAACCTGCTCTCCTCGCTATGCCATCCCTTTTGGAGTATGATATTTGGCTGGTTTGTGCTAAAATTAAAATATTAAGAACTTCCTGGTCATTAAAACATCCGATGAGAATAATTTTTTGCGTTGACTTATGTCGAGGAGAGAGGAAAACAATCAGAAAATTGAATTGGCTTCCATAAGAAAATAGTAAATTTCCAACGAATCACGGTGACGTTTGAACTGCTGAGAACGCGCTTGTTCATGGTGCTTTTAATTCCAACCACCATGTAAAATTAAGCTTTGTCAACAAGCAGTGTGCCGCTAACACAAAGAATAGACCTTCCAAACGATCTGAATTCCGCACTCAGAAGCAAAGACATTGAAATACGAGCACGTACACACCTGCCACTGCCAACAAACAGAAAGCAAACGCATAGCTCAGGAATACTCACATTGACTGAACGCTTACTCATTCTACTGAAAAACGAAGTGCACTTCTATACTGACTGGATAATAGAATTGAATTCTATGTTTTCTCCGGGGGAACAAAGGGAAATCAACAGATGAACAGACAAATCTTAAAGGTCTTACGTAGCTCTCTTGGATCTGAATTTTATTCAAATTCAGATTTGTTCATCCATCAACATTTTATAACACTTTAAATATTGACGGATAAAAATGAAGCGATCTAAAAAAAATCAGGTACTCGAGGAGTGATATTTAGAAACAATACTTTGGCCAGAATTTTTAAAATTATCCATCGTATAAATCGTTATTCATATTATAATTTTAAGCTTGAGAAAAAATTGCTGTTTAGTTCAATGCAAAATTACTTTCACTCACTCAACCATTAAAAATTATTATATTTAATTCCATCAATATATCTCTAATTTCTGTTTTTAGATGCTGTGTTGAATGTAATTTTTTATTTACCAGAGTTTTAAACTCGATTCAAGGTTGATCTTAACTCTATGAAATATCAAAAATAAAATATCATGATGAATTTTAAGGTATTCCTCTCTTCTTAAGAATAAATGCGATTGATGTGGCTGTAAATAAAACATTTTGCACCAAATGATACGTGATACGTGTAAAAAGAAAATTATATGGTGTTGTAAGCTCAACATTGTAAATATTGAGAAAAGTAAGAATTATAGAAGTATATACTTTAAATTCTTTATAAAATGACGATGAATTAGAGTTGAATATTATTTTTGATCTTAAAAATTAATGTGTTACTGCCATATGAAAAAAACTAATTAAGGTTTGTTTTATTCGCTAAAACATTCAAATTTAAAAAAATTCTAGTCTAGGTACTTTCTTTCATCATTTCCAAGAGGTGATTAACAAATATTACTTCAAAGACCGAATGCAAATGAATTTTTATATCAAATGTATATCATTGCCTATGATTGATGTAACTGATTCGTTCCCGAGAATCCTACAATATTTCTTTCGTTTTCTGCAAAGCACTTCGGTAAAATATGATTGCATAACTGAGTTAAGCTAGCAGCTTCAAAGGAAGTCTTACCCTTCTCGATGAAAAGAGACTTACCATTACTTGAAAGGAGCTTCGATATTTGCGGGCACATGATACTACATCTAATGAACCCTCTATGAATTGGGTATCTATCCCGCGGCCTATTGTGTGCCTCGCATCTTAACATAATACACTTTGAATCATACATAATATGAAAGATTTGCCGAATCGTTAGCTATTTCATATCAGAAATTCGAGAAAAGACATGATACTCTCAAATTCACTGCGGAATATTTGCGTCTCCATTCTTTTTTTACATTTAAGTGTCACATAAAAATTTACAAACGTAAATTTTGAGTTGAGATCAGATACTTAAGTGTGAGATATCAATATGTTCGAATGACCTCATCAGAAATTTTTAGCTTATATCCAGGATAGCCAAGTGGGCAACGCGTTCGACTTCGCTGAAAGCGGCTCCGTGTTCTGTTCCTGGAAGGGGGTCTACGTGCGAAATGACCTCTCAGCTGTCGTTTTATCTTTTAACGATACCAATGTAACTACAATATTTGAAACGTATAAAAAAGTTTTCTGGATTAAACTCCACCTTTAAATCATTTTCCGCTAAGAGACCTTAATAAAGTGAAAATAGATTGCAACTTCATCATTTTGTTGGATACTTAGAAAGAAATTATAAATCTAAATAAATACATGTTAAAATTTAAAATAAAAATTTATCATACATTCAATCACTATTTCCCTCGATTCAGAAATTTTAATCCTGAACTCCCGGAAAACGGCTCGTGAAAAGTATAATTATAGTCAGATAACAGCAAATGAGCCGATATAAAGGAGAGCATTAAATATTAATGTAACTAAATCTCGTAAGACACCATCTCGTAAAACAGCAGGCTTTATGAAGTGAGAGTTAATCAGAGTAATCTCTTTCCTCACGCAAGACATTGCCATCATAAAAGATAGAAGTCCTCGACTTTCAAAAATTTTTAAAGTGCCTGACCTTGTTTAACTCATTTATCCTGTTTTCTGTACCTTTAAGTTCGGAATTCAAAACGATAAAATTTGCATTCAGGAATTAAAATTTTATAGCAGCCTCTGAATAATTTTAAACGATAAAACCCGAGTTTAATGCATGCACTCTTTCATGTTTCCCTAAATGAACCTTGTCAGCAATGAAAAATCAAGCCGAAGAGATGGGCAGTTTTCCACACCATAAGGAAACACGAAGCTCTTATTAAGAAAAATCATTACATCCTAATATTCGTAAACTATAACTCAAAATTAAAATGCCATCATCCCAGAAGTGCATAATGATGAAACATCATAAAGTTGGGATATGTTAGGAAACAACGCGCTAACGTAGTCACATTTCTTTTCCCCTTCGCCACTCGCTTCCCTTTCCCATTTGCGAATAAATCCATTCACTCGTTTCCCTTTCCTTTCAACCACACACATTACTTACAGCGATGATACAGGATATCTCGTCCATTCCCACACCGCCTCCCGTATCAAACAACCCGATCCTGCAGATTCAAGGGGTGAGAGGAAAAGCGTTGTTTCGAGAGAAAAGATAGAGAGAAACGGACCGAATCATCCAATTACGAATAAAAAGGATAAACTGGAAGTGTATTAATTAGGGGAGAGAGAGTATTTCCCTTCCCCATTGCCCCGAAGATGTGATTAAGCTTCATAGAAACTATCCCTTTATACTCCCCCGCTCCAAAACTCCCTCTTTTGACGCCCTTTTCAGCCAGTTTTCGATCTCAAGCCCATAATATCTCTATAATCCCCGCTTCCCCCTCCTAGACACATATGGACGACTCTTCCCCACCGCACTTGCCAAAAGCCTCCCGCCCCCGTTCGATATCTGACCCCTCTCCATAAATCAAGCGACGTGAGAGTCACTTATGAATGGGCGGGATGGTCAAAGTGATCAGAGGAACTGCACGAGAGTGAATGGCTATTGTCATGCCTTTGGGAAGAAGACTCGAGGTAAAAGACTTTTTAAAGGAAAATTTATGGCATGCAGATTTGCGGCGATTAGTTATCAATGCGCTAAATCAAGGGCGAGAAAATTTATTTTTTCGCTTTCAGGTGATTGATGACAGCATGGCGGTAAAAATAATGAAATAATGTCAAATCCGAATGAAACGATTTCTTTTAAAGTGGTGGGTATTAGCTAACTTTCAACGCAATTAGAATAGTTTACAGCATGAGGGGAAATATTAAATAGTATTAAACATAAATGAGCAATATTAAAATTTTATCCCAAATACGTGATATAATAATTTTATAGACGTTTTCAAATCGTATTCCAATAATATAGTAAAATATAAAATACATTGTAAACTAATTTTTAAAAACTTTTAAACTCAGATTAAATAAGAGAATAACAGAGAAAATAATCGAGCTCTACACTAGTTTTCTCTGTGATTATTGTAGATTTATCATATCGGATGTAACTGAGATACGGTCTCTTTGAAATAGAGTTGATTCTTGAGTACAGACATTAGCGTTCATTAAACCTTTGAACTTGTAGAGAACGTTAAAAGTGTCTCAACTGAAGGATTAAGTTTTGTACAAAATATTTCCTTACAAAATCATAGCTGCCCAACAAAACAAAACATCACAGACATTGCATAAAGCAATTTCTCTCTCACCATATATATTTTTTATAGTTTCATTACAATTATTTCAATTCTTCCGAATATATTAAAAAATATATATTTAAATGACTCAACGCACAATAACGAGGATTATGTCGAAGGTTTACTTTTCTTATAATGAAAGGGAGGGGAGGGAGGAAAAATTCAAACAAAACTAATGCCATATTAAGCCTAACGTCAAAATACTCTTGCTCTTTGTATGTTATGCTTAGCCAACTTTTGTATTGATATTCCGGAGAATTAGAGAATATTTTTTCATGTAAGTCAAGGAAAAAGTACAGTGTTCCACGTTCAGTGATTTTGTTGTAAAGGCATCCATCGGATAAAAATTTGTCCGGCCGTAAAAGGAGGTAGCCGAAATTCATATTATGGGGAAGTCCATTATGAAACACTACACATACACAAAGTCGAACCGAAGTCTCTGTGGAAGGCTGAGTGGTCCAGTAATCCTTTAGCAGCACCTCCACCACTCTTTCCTTTGCTCTCACTCTTGCGTTGTTCTTTTGTTCCTCCCCCACCCTGCAATACGGCCCCCGGGGTCTCCACTTAACACTCCACCCCATTCTGTCGCTGCCAGCCCAGCGTAACCACACGCCGCCTCTTTCCCCTTACTTCCCCTACTTCTCCACGACACTCGTCGTAGGTTAGCTATACGCTCACTCCATCTCTCTTGAACACGAATTCTCATTCTCTACTAACAATCTTAAGGGCTTTGAAGGACCATTACCTCATTCCTTTCCAGTTTATCCTGCAAAGTCCTTCGAAAAAAATACGAGGGCGCATCATTCATAAAACATGATTTAGGGCCATGTATAAGCGATTTCCTGATAAGAATGTTCAAGAGGCAAGGTCAGTTTGTTGAGGAGTTTGTTTCACTCAATAAAATGACGCAGGCAGAATATCAGACGCAAAGGTGTTTCCGAAAAGCAATCTGCTATAAATAGTTGAGCATTTGAAGACGACCTGCAAGATTTCAGGTAGAATATTTGAGAGTATGAGATGATTTGTAAAAGTAAACGAAATTTTATTATAATTATGAAACATAAATTATTCTTAGTGATGAAATGTTTTCAAATTCGAGCAGGTTTTCCGATGAGTCAACTCTAGAATAAATCACATAGAAATAAAATTTCGTCATTCCCATTCATCACTTATATTTCGGCGAACTTAGTTTCACTGAGTTTAAGTTATTTCTAATAATACATATTTGGTTTCAATTAAAGAGATTGAAGAAGCTAGAATAGTCGTAAGCAAGAATGAAACATTTCAAAAGGAAATTTTTCTTAGGAAAGGAATCAATAAACCTCATTAAGCCTACATGATCAAAGATACGTACATAACATGATAAATTTAAAAAAATACATACGCCCAGTAGTCTAGACTATAATAATCTGAGGTCTTTATTTATGTAACACAAGAACATTTCCTTCACTATGAAACTCGTACCATGTACAAATCACGAAGAAAATCATTTTATTTTATTATTTTTTTCCTACTCATGTTAAAATTTCTCATCCAAAAATTAAATCGGTCATCAGCAAGCAAAACATATGCCTTCTGCGTGTCTAAAGCTAAAGTGCTTTTATCCATATCAATATACTTGAGCTGTGGAATTTTCGCCATCAAATTCAACGCTTTATCTCGTGCTGCCTTCGACGAATGGCTTTCAGCCTTTATCCCTTCGATCCCCGCCTCTCGCTACACTGTTTCCTTATTCCCAGACAGCATTACCCCCACGGGTTTTCCAAACGTCATCCTGAATGGATCTCTTCTGCCATATATGTGAAGCTATATAAGGGATATCACGGACGCATAGAACGCGTGCTCGAAGAAAAGATACGGTAGGGTCCGAAGTGGCGGGAGGAAAAATAGGGGGCGGAAGGGACGAAAAAATAGTTGATATAAAGTAAGGGTCGCCTGCAGGGGTGAGAGGATTCGAGAGTGGTGAGTAAGGGACTAACCTCAATATGGAACACATTAAAGTTGCCATATGAATTTCAATACGAAGCATTGTGTCGAATTTTACGGGGGGTTTACTCGAGTACTGTCTTGAGAGGAGAGGTAGAGGGATGAATAGCAGATGAGGGAGCCAATATTTCAAGCAGTTACGTTAGGAAGGTTGAGATAGCAGAAAATGGAAGATTTTTTGAGTGTGGGAATCTAAGAAAAAGTTATCCGTTGACTTTTGGGGGTTTTAGCCACTTTCATGGTACAAATGTTTTATATTCTATATACAGCCTAATCATATCCGTAATGGATTAGCGAGATTGGGATTTTCTATAGCAAATCTACTGATAATATCCAGTTGATTAGTGAATAGCATGCTCTTAACCATTCATAAATAGTTCCTTTGATATTCGAGCAGAAATGTAAAACAATTTGTGAATGCAAATGTTAGCCAAAAATCTACTTGTAAAAATATGGAATGACTTGGCAAGATATACACAAATTAAAGGAATTAATTGAAAATAAGATTTTGTAGGGTTCCAGCGACATTTCATGTTATCCAGACGTGTTTCCCTTGCACTAAACCGGAAAGCATAATATAAACATATGCTCGAGGCCGAAAGGATTCGCTTGAAATCGTACGCTTCCCGTGCCTTCTCATATTAAATAATTGGTTTAGCATGCATTAACTACATTTTCGAGGGCTTTGAAGGATGATGGAGGTTAAGAGATTGAGATGGTGTATAAGTGGAAAGGGTGACATTAAGGAAGGGGATAGTGGGGTAGCATTGGCGGTAGTAGTGGCTGGCTTTGAGTGTCTGAGGATCAGGGCATTGATTTTCGACAAAAGCCCTCACAAAGGGGGGTTAGTGAAGGGGAGGAAGGAGGTAGAGAGGGAGACTTTGGTAGAAGGAAAAGAATGACGCTTGTTCGACACCGTACATGTATACGGTACGTAACACCCTGGATACCACACAAGCAAAGAGGGCCGGGAGTGAAATCCAGACCACAACGCACGCATCTAAAAAGCGTGTACGTCGTCCCCAAAAACTCCTTGCTGGCTAGCCTATTTTCTCCCTATGCGACCCCTTCCATTTTACTTTCCGTGCACTTGCAATCCAACTTCCCCATCTACTCCTTATTTTTATTTTTTAAACTCCCAATTGGGAACTCAACCCTTCTCCCTAAAAGGACTGCCTCTTCTTATTGTAAGACTGAATAAAGGATTCTCTCAGAAAGACTTTTACAGTCGCTCATGTACAATGGAAGAGCGCATAAATGGAAGCAAGTCAATTTCCTTAACGATTTGTAGTTGCGCGCGAGAATGCTTCTGCTGTGTATAGTGTATTTACATTACCACATCAGGATTGACAACACTCCTTCCCCAGGATTGATTGTTTTATACCTTACGAAGACGTTCTTGGCAAATGATATTTGTTCGCATGACGAATGTCTTCTTCCCTCGGATTCCGAAACGTATTTTCTCGGGTAAAGTGTAGTCCTTCGACTAAAACTGGAAAATGACGTCATATTTATCAAAAAGAGTTCTAACAGAGGATAACATATATCTGTGTCATGGATGAGTGAAATCTTTCACGGATATTTCCGAGAATTTCGACTAAGACTTTTTATAATAGGTATTATCGTAATGTTAAGGGGTAGGACACATTTTTAGGACTTTTGATGAAAAATGAAATTAATTCGAAGTAAGTAAGTGTTTCATATTGTAAATTAATTTTTCCTTTTTGCTAAAACGATAAATAATTGAATTTGTTGAAATCACCTACAATCTCATTTCATTTACCATAAACAAGATGACCGAACAGAAATTATACGTATCATGATCTTTTGTTGCTAAATATAACGTGAAAATATTGGCTATTTGTTCAAGGATGCAAATAGTTTTAATTAAAAATTAGTTAGGTTGATATTAAGTATTAAGGGAATTAATTTTTTATAATAATCAGTTTTTTTAATTCGTTCCGATGTTTGTCAATATACCATCCAAGGCCATTATAGCTGTTATAAATTTTACCTAAGAATTGATTGTTACGCAAAAATATTTCGCCGAAGAGACCTCTAATCAGCCGGAGTTGATAAGAAAAGTTTATATGAAAATATCATAATTATCATCAGCTTTACAATTTGACGTCGTAAGCACGCATTCCCAAGCGTTTTCCAATTCTATTTATTTTGAGATTCACCCAGCCATGTTACCCCTAGGTACTTGATTATGTCTCTGTACCATCTGTTCTTAGGTCCTTGGTCTATTTACATCTCTTAGTATCCAGTTAAGAACTGCTTATGTCTAGCGGTTGTAGTTTCTCCTCGCCACATGGCCTGCCCACATCCATTTCAGTGATCTTACTTTATCTATGATATCTGTCACTCCTGTCATCATCCTCACCTAAGAATTATATTTCCCGTCTCATCTCCTGTTTCCGATCATACACTATTCCATACGTTTATTTGGAAACGCTGGGTTATTGCTGCGTTTATCACCCAAGCTCCACTGCCTTAGGTTAAGAATGATAAAAAATATTATATGATAAACTCTTTCTCTTCAAGACTATATGCTTTTGACCAAAGAATATGCGAGTTAAATATTGAGTTACCAAATGTTTAAAATAAGATTTACTCTTCTTTAGAAATTAATATTTTAAGAAACCTTCATTATAAAAAATCCATAGCAACTTAACCATTTACTAGACCACTTTATTTAAGAATGACACGACCTAGGTTTCCAGTTTCTAGGACACGACCTAGGTTTCGAGTACTAATCCTGACTCACTATCGTTTAAACCTTCATTGCCTTGTATTATATATGTATTTAAAATTCAAACTATCTTTCGTTTAGAAAAATAATTCTTGAAAGAAATTTACCTAAATTGCAGTAACAATAAACTTTCCCAACAATAAGCAGAAACATGCTAGAGTGTGCAATGTATTTATCATGCTACCTTATCCAATACATTTCAATCAGAAAGAGAGTGATGTGAGAAAAATACATCTATGAGCAGGCATTGGTGGATCTAGAGGTGGGAGAGTACCGTCCCTTCTGCCCCCCAGTAGAAATGCTGAATTCTAAGGAAATTACGAGGACATTAAACTAAAAATTTGATAGCAAAGTTTTACTACGATTATTGTACATTTACTGTATTTATCATTTTAAAGTGATAATTTTATCGCCTCCTGGTGGAATATTTAAGCATTTGGATTATTGTTGATTTAAGATGAGAATATAAGGAAAACCGTCCTTCGTCAAGGTCCTAGATCCGCCCTGCAAAGCAGAGAATGAACACGTCCACAAATTTCAAGAGTCTGGTTCACTTAATTTAGTAAATCCTCGATCGTAAACTTCCTCGGAAAAAGGTATCGGAAAAAAGGGAATGCGAAGGAAATAAAACAAATTCAACTGGACGTGATCTAACACATGTTTCAAATTTTTCCCCTAATGCGAAATGCATGTTATCGCCATTTGACCACACCACATTCCGGACGAAAATATTCTTATCCGCCTTTTTCCTCTCTCCCAGTTGTAAATCAGAGTAGCACAAAACATGTTAAGAATCAAATAGCGGTGTCTGGATCACAATCCAAGAATATATGGGCGAACGTAGGTGTGTCTCACTGCCAAAATATACTGATAAACACTCCAACGTATGTGATGTATGTATATTTACGTGACGTATATGTACGCAAAGGTGGTTGCCGAGGGCTCTGTATCGTAATGTATGTACCTAAAAAAATCTTCGGAAAATCTCTTCAACGCGAAACTTAAAATAATTTCATGAACCGAATATTTTCTTAAGATAAAGAGAGATAACATAGTGGAAGAGGCCTATTCAGTACAGAAAATAGAGATTAAATGCGAGATCAACAAATTTTAAATTTCACTTAGCATAAAACGAAGTGATCAGAGGTTAATCTTTTTAATCTTGGGAACGTAAATTTAATTTCTAAAAAGGATAAAACTTAACTTAATGTTTAAAGCATATAATTTATCGTTCCAAATATTTAAGCTTACGCGCATATATACTGATGTTTAGAGTTATTAGAATCACATTGAATTCACCAGTAACAACCTCAAGGAGAGAAAAAACAAGAATTGATTGCGTATCAACCCAAGCAGGATATGATAAATTATTTATTAGAAAGGATTTTTTTTACTTTGCTAATATGTGTAACTGCTCTCTGTTACTTCTGAACTTCAGTACTCATATCTCAAAAATTAATTAGATTCTCTCATGGATTTTTTAAGCTTTTTGCTCAATTGAATAAACGTACTTTACTTCAGATGAGTGTATCAATTATCATCATGCCTCATTAAAATTAGTATATATAAGAAATGTTTATATCATTTAAACATTTAATCCTTCATTTTTTATGAATAAATATGAAAATAAATAACTAGAACGGGGAAAAACCGTTACTGGCTAAAAGAGTACCAGAAGGTATCCAATACAGAGAAGCTTTCAAACGCAAAATTGGCAACGAGCAGTTGAATGAAGAGGAGAAAACAAAGAAAAAACTAACAACTTACTCTTAAGTGTAGCTCATAACAAACAAAATGCGCATAAAGGAAGACTAAACAAATACCTCTAAGCAGTGACGTAGCTGAATTGGAATGGTTTACAGCCAAATACCTATCCTTGGCTCGCAAGGAGAGTCGTTTTAAGGCTTTTTGGCCATATCGGCCCCCATGGGTTGCAGGGCTCTTGTGTGTTGTAGCCACTACATCTAAGTACTTTGCGTAATACCAAAGTAGATCATTTGAACGTTAGTGATAAAAGGTAATCCCTACTTTATTAAATATTGAGTTTTTATTGTTTTATGTGAATTATTCAGTATAATTCCAGAAGTTTAGAGTTAAATTTAATCACTAAAATATTTCCCAGCAACCTCTACGTTCGTGTATATTTCAAACCAAAAATTTTTAAAAGATGAAAATCCTTAAAACCGAAAGTTAAAGATCTAAAAATATTAAATAAAATATTCTCGTAAAGTCATCTTTAGATCTGTTTAGCGTAGCATGAATTCCTTGGAAAACCAGCAGAATGAGAAGATGAGGTAATTTGAGGATATACTGATATTTGCATAAACAAGCAAACATTATCATTCAAAAGCCCTCTCTAATAACCTTAAAAATACTTTAAATATGATGTTTAACTTCAAGCTATTTGTAAGCTATGTTATCGCTCATTAATCTGTAGATGTATGAACGACAGTCAGTGACAGAGTCAGTCAAAATTTGTAGATCACTACGGAAATGCAAAAAAACTACTCCATTGTAAAACATACCTTACTTGAAAATAATTCATTTTTAAGAAAATATTAAGGTTTACATAAAACAGTATAATATAATATATAAAATATATACAATAATGTTGTTTTTGAATCGTCATTCAGATTCTTAAATATTTGTGACGCAAGTTTTTCGATGTTCTCGATGAATAACCAATATTTAATTCGTACTAATTATCATGAATGATAAAACTATTTTAATTTCTGCCATCAGAATATTACGCAGTTTAAAAATGTAACTAATTTATGGATGAATAGAAATGATATTGCTAGGTAATTATCAATAAAACTGTAGTATAAAAATTATGAAATACCTGTATCAAATCCATATAGAGTCTGTTGGATCGAAAACTGAATCTGAAATAGAAAAATATATAATTCAAACAATCAAAGTTGAAAGAATTCCAAGTGAATCTAAGATAAAGTCATTTTCAATTCATTCATTTCACTCATTCATTGATTTACTATTGAACGGAATTTTAAACTCAGTAACTGTTGAGCTAAATTGTTACTGGTTATAAAATGTGCAAAAATTTCAAAAGATTCTTCCAAGTACCGAAAACACCATAGATTAAATTCATGGGTAAGGTATGGAAACTAATAGGCATCCATAGACATTTTTAGCAAGATAAGAACTCAGAAGGTTGAATCAAAACATAGAAAAAAGCGAACAAGTACTGAGAGAGAATTAAGAAAGAATGATAAGGTTATGAAATTCGAAACAAATGTTAAATATAATAAAAATACTTCATCTGTAACGGAAGATTCCGACATACTGATAGTAAGTCTGGCTATCCTGCATGATACATATGCTATTCCAACAAATAACGATGTGTTATTTTGTGAAATTATTTATAATTTTATACATTCTTATTTTTTATAGCTTCATAAAATATTTTATGAAAATTTTAAGTTAATTTCTAATATTAAGGATTTAAAACTACGCAATTAAAACTCCGAAGAGATTTCTCTCACACCCAAAGGTAAATACTAATGAACTTATAAAACATTATGGAAAAGGAAATTCATTGCCTGAAAATGAACAATAGGTTAGGTTGGCGTAGTTCATTTCTAATCTGATAGTTCACCAAAATATGACACCTTGAATTAATGAAAACAAGATCGTACGTATCAATTTTCATTGATTAAATTCTATAAATTCTTAAGTTCAGGAATATGTAGAGTAGCTAGTTTAGTCTTCTGTAAGGGTTTTAAAAATTTCTAGAAAATTTTTATTATAGTTGTAAGATAAAATAAAAATATAAAACGACAGAATCATAAGATGTTAGGAAAATAAAGCGATATTACGGGATGTGAAGAAGCAACCTTTTTATCTCAGTTTTAATTCTAACCTACCCTTACTTATCCTAAATAAGAAACGCCATTGAATTTTTAGCTCTCCCAAAATTCTTAAAGATTAATTCGTAATCAATGGTGAGCGCTCCGACATTCAATGATAATTAAAGAATAATCGACTCATAGATTCATCAATGAAATAAATTTCATATAACTACCGTATCGTATTACATAAATTCATTCATTATTACGCTTAATATTAAGACCTATGAACTATATTATTTACTTCATCGTGTAAATTAGAACGCAAGTAGGAACGCAAGAAGTATAGAGTGTAAAGCCGGAATATATAAGATATAGTAGTCTTAGTACGAAGAATTTTCAACCTTTTAACCACTTTTATAAGTTGTTCGAAAAACTAAGTCATTATTACGAGTATATAATAAATAAGTACCTTACAACTATCGTGTACATTGATAATACACCTTCGCTGAGAAGTCCGCAAATCATCTATTCCAAGATTCTAAGGAATCATATATTGTTTTAAGTTAATCTCGAGAAGTAACTAGAATAATATCTCTTCCGCAAATGAAACACTTAACAAGTGTCTTCTTTGCCATATTTTAAACGAAAAAAATCCTCCAATCAATGATGCTTTTGTTTCCTTTTTTCAGACAACACAAACAATGTTTTACGAATAAAGAGGTAAACATTGGAAATCTGGAATCTGACCCTTTGTAATCTTCTTTTTAACTGAATATGCTAAATATATTTATTTTCATCTCCATTTTTCTTTTTCCCACATCATAATCTCCTCACGTCGGGTTTGATTATCGGTCGGATCGTAGACTATTGGGATATCCCTGGCTTGATTGCGACTACCACGTCTACAATACTGATTGGTCTTCAGAAAATTTCGAAAACTCACCTCACATTTTTATTTTCTAAGTGTCATTCAGATGCTGCTAAAAGGTGTAACCTCTGAATTAGATAGGGGTTTGTTTTTTCAATGTCAATAAAATTTCAATAAAAATCAAATGAATATCCATCGCGATGATAACCATCCTAGTTAGTGCGTGAAAAGGATGCATAAAAATTCTAAGTTTCAATTTAGAGTGGTATTGTAATTCGTCCATAACTCTAATTCGCCCCTTAATCTCCAAATTAACTACCTGGACGAAAATTCTTCTTAACTATGAGGAAAAAAGTAGTTCTTTCGCACGGAGACAACTTCATGGATAGACACTTCGGAAAATAGAAGATTAAATGGTATATTTATCGCCGGATGGATATCAGAGGTGGCTCATCGAAGGTAATGAGATGAAAGAGAATAGTTTAAGGGAAGGAGCAACTAAGAATTCTGCCATCTGCGGAGCGCCGGTGAGCCTTTCGATAAGAATCGGGGTGCTTCTCTCCGTCTACTAATAAGGTCCTAAGGAATCCCACTGATCGGAATTCTCGGTTGGAGGAGGGGAGCGCGGGCTGAGCAGGGCCCCCGAGGAAGAACGCTCTTCGGCCGCCGAACCATCTCCCGTCTCCGCGCAACGGGATTTCTTAGCAAAAAGGAGGAGGGAAAATGGATCGGAAGGTGTTAGAGTGGAGCCAAAGAGAAGTCTGAGTCTTCGCGAAGCAGAGGAGAATTTGGGGGAGCCAAAGAAATTTCCTTATAAGTTTACCTCAACGCTCCAAAAGGCGAGTCCTTTTCTGGACCATGGAGATTTATCCGGACTTTTAATTCTCCTAGCAAAATTTTGGCGACTAAAGGCTTAGAAATTGTAAAACTATGTCCGAAGAAATTTTTACAGATGATTAGAATAATCGGTTTTCTTCTTTGCTCGGGCAGTGTCTCAGCCTGTATACACATGACAACCGCCTAATTATTACGTAATAATAGAAATTTTACAGGTAACAATAACAAGGAGCTGAAGCTGAGCTGACATACTGAATTCTAGTCTCTAACTCTTAGAGAGTTATAAAAATAAAAAGTCCGTCTAAATCTTTGATTATACAGTAATCATCAAAAACTCTCCGAGTTTCATCTCGTCTGATAACTTTTTGTAGAATTAAAGCATCAAGAAAATATATTTTCCTTGTCTAATATACTCTCAAGTTCTAAAGGTTAGAATTCGAAGACGATCAGTCGCAAAGAGTATTTTGCTAAATTTCCAGCGGAAGTCAAACTGCGGAAAATCAATCTCAAGAATGGCGAAGAATCAATCAATAAACGCCGAACAGGAAAAGGCTAAGATGTTTAAAATATTTATAAATAAATTTGTAGCATTTAAATTACGAGCCGAAGTTATTAAATTTTAGGATACGCTTTCTTGTAAATATGTTAGTTAATCATGCATCTTCGAAAAATTTCTTCCTGTCTCAATAGCTGGTGTTACTTTGAAAAAAAAGAAATTAATGATACACTCATTTTAACAACCTCTCAAGAGGAAGACAAAAATCTAGTAATCTAGGTAAATCCATATTCTAAAAATTGCAAAATTAAACCAACTTTTCCTGCGGGTAAATTTCATCCAAACATAGCTATATTGATAATTTTCTTAATGTATAAAACTTCCTATGTTTCCCATATTGCAGCTTTTAATTTTTGTAGAAACCAGAGAACTCCGGATTGCTAATTTTCCTTTGAATCGAATAAGAATATTGTATATACAGCTAAGTTTTATTTCTCTCATACTATCCCAAATATCTGTATACACACGCATCATTTTGTATCTTCTATGTAAATAAAAAAACTAATTAAAATCGTTTGTAACGGCATTTGCGAGAGCTAAAATTAGGTGAGGAATTAACGAGGGTCTGATTAGGACCATAAAATGAGTTATTATGTCGGCATTAAAAATATTAATTGACAGTAGACCACTAGACCTAATGGTTAAATTACATTAAAAGTAATCAAATCAAATTTCGATGGTTCAGTTTGAACTTGGTATATACTTGGAATTGATTTGCCTTGGCCGTTCATTGACGTGCGGTAGGGACCTTAACAGGGAATAAATTACAGGAGCAGGGAAAGATAATGTGAGAATAATCACTTTCTTGAAAAAGTATATTTCCGTTCGAAACTTGCATGATATACAATCACTAAAATATCAATGGTGATCCTGAAACGATGAAATTCATTAAGATCACATTTAAAAAATATATATATCATTTCAGTCTCAGAGAAAATATCTTAGTACAGTTTCTCTTCTTCAAAAATTTAAATGATTATAGCAACATTATCTATCTGCTATCTCTCCTTTAGGTGTTTACCGAGAAATTCTAAATATAGTTCAACCATATCGTGATTCTTGGTAATCATATTGACATTCAGAACATACACCAAGAGTATTCGTGAGCTTTTGAATTTAACATGAAGTTGATTTTCGAATATCATATCCTGCAGTGGAGTTGATAGAAATGAGATAACTAATCGCACGCCCAAATTACTTCCTGCAGAACCGATATGTAGTCCGTTACCGATATATAAACACTTCTCTGAAATCAAAAAATTACCAGTCGTTCAGTTGCCTACGAACTCCAAAATTACTTGAGGGAAACGAGGCATATTTTTAAAGCAAACAAAAGACAAGTGGCCGCAATTTGCAGCCAATTTGAACTCTTTGGGACACAAAAGAAAATCTGTAATGGAAAAAAAGTATTTCCTATCTATGTGCATAACTATGAAATAACGGTCCCATTCTTTAGAAAATACCTTTCGTGAACCTTGTACACGTGCTATCAATCAAGGTAGATTATTCTTGGCTTGTAAAGCGAAAAAGTGAGTTAAATGCTACAAATGTGGGACGAAAAAGACTTCAAAGTTCTTCAATCTTATGTTGGCTCAAAAAGCTATAATTTGATTGACTTCCGCTATTAATGACTCCCTGAACCGTGAACAATGGAGAAGCGGATTGAGACAAGGTTTCCATGATAAACGAGATGAGAGAGACGGAGAGTTGATCCTCCGTTTAAATATATTGCTCGTTTTGGTGTTTTGCCGAAGGAAACCGATGATTACCTGGGGATACCTCATACCAGGGAAGCGCCCGTTGAGTTTCTCGCTCTCACTCCAAGACACCGTAAGGAAATTTTTAGGGCTGCCCCACAAACTCTTAGAAGGAAGAGGTAGATATGGGGCCATCGCCAGCAATCCATGTGTGGATAACACGTCTGCCCGAGGGGAAAACACGCCCTGCGGATATTTGAGGATGAGTACACCCGTGTGAAGAAAACGAAAGCAATTTGGAGGCATTATAATATACATCCGGAATAGGACTTGACTGCCTAACAACACAGACACGTTCACCTGTCATAGGATAGTAAAATGGCTCATTTCCATTAACTCAAGGAGGATGAATAAAATTAGCTAAAGGTAAAGACTGGTAGAGGATGGGTGATGCCAGAAAAAGAAATAGAAATTGGACAGTCTGTTTCTACGGTTCCGTAGAAATTTCGGCCTAATATTGACCTTTTTTAGAATGATAATCTAGCTAACGGGAAGGACAGATGTGGTTGAATTCGTATGGAAGATTTAAATAAAGCATTGTATAGATCAATATCTAGCAAATAAAAGGTATGCTGACTTTGGAAGTGGTATCCGGATTCCTTTCTGATTCCCTTTCAATTTAATAGAACATGATATTTGAAATTTAATTATGAACAATTTTTCAAAATCAAAACTTTACCATCGATATGCAATTGGCAATCTTAATATAAAAACAGGAGTTTTACAATACGTCATTATAAACATTAAATTCATTGCGTTAAATTGGGTTAAATTTCCTAACTATTGAACGGAAATAATAGATTTTCCAGTTACAAACATAATTAAATATTATGTAAATGCTATATTAATCGCTATAAAAATATAAATTTGTACTTGCGAAAAGAAAGGTTTCTAAGATAATCAGAACATATAAGGTCGAAGTTCAATATCTTAAATTATAAGCTAAAAGACCAAATTACACCACTAAATTTACCAAAGAATATTACTAACGTTCCCATTATGCAGCATCGAAAAAGTTAACATAATTCACCAATTATGGGTATTCAAATAATAAGATGCCTTTCTGTGCCGTTACTATCACGACTCCATAAAACTAATATCCTTCGCTATATACATAAAAATAAATTATTATTTTGAAGCAAAAACATCATACAAAAGTAATAAAGTAGTATATCTTCTATAAGTAGTATTCTCGCGAACCTACTTATAGAAGAAAATTACTAAAAATAGCTGAGCCTTGAGTGAATACTTCCCCTCAAAGCAAATGAGACAAAACCTCAAACATATTTGCTTTTACGGAAGGGAAGTGCAAAAGAATTTCCCCAATCACTTCAAAGAATACCATCAATTTAATAGTGAGTGAGGATTTTGGTTTCATTTCAATCGGTAGAAACCAATAAAAAGAAAGTATTTAAACTCTTATTATGCTTCTAAAACATCTCATGATTTACTTAACTGGAAAATATCAATTCATATGCCTTATAGAGAGGTTGAGGCTGATACGATATCATACGTGCCCTTATAAAGAGTCTGTGAAATATTCACTTCCTCGACAAGGATGTGCGTAATAAATTCATCTTTCAAAAAGTCTACGCCAAACGATCTCCAAATATTGTAATCAACCAAATTTTTCCTATCAAATTGGATAGTTCATATTCTCCCTAAGTCCTTCAAGGATCCGAATTTTATTCCCGAAACAAAGGTATGCTCAAAAATTTCCATTTTGAACATCTCAGATGATTTCTTAAATAGCTAATTAATATCATTCTCTCGTTTTAATTTATCTCTGTTTTTTCGTGGTTCCTCTTCACTTCCAATGCCATCAGTTCCCTTAACTTTGTGGAAGGGAGACTGCTAATTAGAGCAAAATAGAGGGAGAAGAGATTTGAAGATAAAAGAGCGTAGGAGGTGGCTTCCGCTTTAAAAAATGAACGTGTAGGTAAAGAGAGGTCACGGAGAAAAGGAGTAAAAAGAACGTGTTAGGAAAATAGACGTACACGGCTGAGGAGACAGGCATGGGCCCTCCATTTTTTCGGACACGGCTCAACCACAGCTGCCGCTGACTGTCCGTCCCCCACCCCCTCTCCTCGATCTCCTTCCATCTCAAAAACCCCACCAATCTACCTATCCCGACACCCGACGTCTGTTTACTGTTTCGGACCGAAAAGGAGAACCGCGCCTGCCCTATTCTCTTATTGTGTATCCTGGGAGGCTCAATTAGGTAGGGAGGGGGAGAAAAAGGTGTCCGGACGCCTATGAAGGAAGTCCCCAGGAAGTTCCATCCTTAGGATGGGATTTAAAGCTGGAGGAAGAGATAGGAGAGACAGTATGACCATGAATATCAACATCCTTCCGGAATATAGAGGATTCATCGCGTGGCATATTGGAAACAAAAGACGCGATTGGAATATACGAAGAATTACCCCATATGTTTTGGAACGGCAGTTGAAGAAAACGATTTAGTAGCCATGATAGAGCGGATGATAGCTAGTGAATGATTCTTTGAAATGATAAGTACTCCACCCTGCCTTGCCTATTCTCCAGGACCATGTTTCTTACCTTCCTCCGCCGTTCTCCCTTTCTCCCATTAAATCGACCTCCTTCCAAAGCGCCGTCCTGTCTGACCTATACCAGGCTCCTTCCCCGATCGGGTCCTTGCGGTACGTGAGTTCGGAAAAAGGTACGCCTAATTAGTGGAGCCCGGCTGACGGAGTAAAAACTATGAGAGTCAAGGGAGGGGAAAGTCGAGGAGATTCTGGAGGGAGGTAAGATCAGGATGGAGACTATCGGGATTGAAAAACGGCCCATCAGTTCGGGGGGAGGAGTGCCCCATCTTCTTCGACCCAGAAGGGACCCGCGAATTTTTTTTCCTTACTCAACCCACCGGCTCGACGAGTCCCCCGATTTGTTTTATTTTATTATCATTTCACCTCTCTTTCTATCCCTTTTTCTCTCCTCCCATTTCGCAAGACGGAGAGGCTCTTCCTCCTTTTCTTTCTCTTCCAAAAAATTACCCTTCCTTCAACCACCTTCCTTGACTCATTTTTCCAAACCCTCGGCAAAAAAAGCCTCCCTATCTCCTCTGCAAAATCGATCTTCGCCTTTGCTGGACCAATTCCTTAAAGGATGTGGAAAGACCTGTGGCTAAAAAAACGACAGCGAGACGGACAGACAGCAGTGCCGAAAACCACACATACCCTCACACAGGGACTCGCAGGAGGGAAAGTGCTAGTCTGGGGTTCGACTCGGGTGGTGAGTTGAGTGCGTCGACGAGAAGACGGTAAAGAGGGTTCGCGTTCAAAACTCACGCAATGTAAAAACTTGCCGATCCGGGCTCCTTGTTTTACCTTCCTTGATCCATACCTCTTCCACCCCTGACGCCACTTCCATCCCCCAAACTCGACTATCAGCCCTTTTCTCAACTCTCGATTTTTCTCTCTTCCCTTCCCTCTTCTTCTTGATCGTCATTAAAATTCCGTGAGCAGCTGAGGAGGAGGACGAAGAGGGTAGAGTCCGTAGGAGGAGAGGTGACCTAAAGCCACCCTTTTTCCGCCTCCCGAGGAAAAGTGAAAGGAAAAAGATAGCGAGAAAGAAAAAGTTTGATGGGCAGTTGTTTAAGAGATTTGGGAGGATGGGAAAAGAGTTTACAAGGTGGAGAGTGGGCGTGGATGAAAGGAAGGGGTGTAATCTTTGGCGGGACGTTTAGTGGAGTCTTAACCGAAGTGGGAGTGGAGTGGGGCTTACCGCTCTTGTATGTTACCGAAGCGGGAGGAAAGATAGCAAGAAACAGTCGATGAGAGGCGAGGGTGAGGGAAAAACGTTTGAATAATCTTGCTTTGGGAGGGAAGGAAACTGGAGGAGTTGAAGGTCCTCCTTAATGGTACCTTAAAAGAAGGGAATAATCGACGATTGTTTTTTATTTGCTGAGAGCCCAGGAAGAGAAGTTTAAGAGTTTCCGATGAGGATGGAGTAAAAGGTAAGGTGGGCATGAGGAGGAGGGAAGAGATAGTGAGAGTGGGAGGATAAGAAAGAGGAGGGGAAGGAGGGATAGACATCCGATGGCAGGAGACGGGTGGAGGCCAGAATGAAGGAACCAGGACGAAATTGGTGCATTCACTCTTCCGAAGTTAGTGCCGGGTGCGGTCGGACTTTATACACCGAGAAGAGGAGACGTTGTTACAACGGTGAGGCGAGACCCATAGCTCGGAGTTTCTTCCCCGCGCTTCAAGAGTTTCTCGGATCCAAAGTGGGAGGATATTTTCCCTCAGGTATCTTTTTATGAGTGAGAGAGTGATATCCGAAAACGTTTGTGATGTTCACCTCGCTGAAGGTGGCTAAGACCGTCTCTGGAAATCCAATACCGCCACGGATGCTTTGGGATGTGTTCGATCGCAGCTCATGGATCGTCCGAAGAGGTCGACTATGAAAGGATCGACGGCGAAGAACATCTCTTCCGCTATTACAAAATACTTTTCTATCCCGCTCCTTTTCATCCTCCCTTCCCTTGGACCCCTCTCTTTCCACCCAGATACTCTATTCTACCGCCAGAGGGATAAGTGGGGCGGGGGTGTCCCGAGTGGGTGGGATGGGCTGAGGAAGAAGAGGGAAGGGGGCCTGCTGGGAAGAGGGAGCCGAATTAGGGAGGTAAGAGATGTAAAGGAACAATAATATTTCATTTGCGTCCAATAATATCCTTGGTACATTCCGCCGCACGCTTAAAATTCAGCCTGTGAGTCGTGAGACGAGGATTCCCCGATCCTCTTTTCTTTTATTTTGACACAGCTAAAACGTATTTTAGAATCGGTTCCGAAGAAAAGGTTGGCAGGTTGTCATTCATAATACAGGTCGAAAGAATGTATACCTGCTGTTCTATAAGAAAATAAATTTAATGCCATATATGTATTTTCGCGGTGGTCGAATTTGATCGTGTTGGTTTTTAAAAGGAACATTTAATCTAATAAACAGGTTTCATAGCAACGATTTGGGCTCATAATATTTTATTGGTCATTCAATCATTGTTGACCAATCAGCTTTCTTTCCTCCAAGCGCACGATTCATGCATATTTTATGTTAGTATCTTCTTCAAAGGATTGATAATTTCCCTCTTAATGCTAGTTAATATCATTTTGAGCCATTAAGAGTCCTGTATACTTACATAACCAATCGTTTTAACTCAGCATACCATTAAATTCCCTCTAATTCCATCCATATCATTGTATCTTTTAAAGTCACATTTTTCAACACTGTAGAATTACTTCTAAATTAAGATATTTATTTTTTTATTTTTATTTTTTAAACACCAACTGTAAATCTCAATAATTCACTTTAATACAAAGAATTATTCCTTTAGAGTATTTAGCAGTATTAAAATATTTATTAATTAATTGTAATATATTTTATGTTATTTTGCCTTTATTTTAAAATTTATTTACTATGTACTATTTTTCTTAAAAATGCATTGAGCACTAAATTTTCTGGAGAGTGGAAATTATTATACAAATGCTATCATTAGGTCCAAAAAAATTAAATTTTAAGACTTTTTGGGATCCGAATTTAATTACTTTCTGAGCTTTCCTTGTGCTACTTCAGATGATTAAATATAATATCTTACATGTGAAGATTCGAATCTCCTCTCAAGCTCCTATCTCATTTCCTATCCATGAAAAAAAATACTTTAGTCTTAAGTACTGTAAATAGCAGAATCTTCCATCAAAGAAAATGAAGTTACATCTTGGTAATATAGGAATGCATTTTTTTATCTTGTCATAATTTACTTCTTGAAGTTAAAATGTAAAAGTTCGGTTTCTTTTAATTTTGAATGAATATCTCGCCCTATATTTTGATAAAAGGATGTTAAGATAAGCAACAATGCAAAATTTATATTATTTCAACTGCCTTAAATCAAATTCCTTTGAATCATCAAATGAGTGATATTTGGAATATTTCTCTGCCATCTTTTATATTAATGTATATCAATTAAAATCATACAATTATCATCACCTTTTACAAGGTAATTTAATTCAACTTTACAAACATTAATACAGCTGTCTATCATAAGTTTTATCGAATTTATCTTAATCTGTAATAATGATAATAATGAATCCATCGGATACATTTCGGTAACTTTCAAATTTTGGGAGCTTCGAATTTATATTTTAACATTCCCTTCAAACTATGATACTTTTCCGTTAAAAAAGTATATTTTCTTATTAATTCTTCGAATAGGTTGTGTATGTAGTATAATAATGTCTTGAAGAAATGTACTTCTTTGAAGAGTTCATGGCGTTACCATTATATGTAAGTGAAACATACCACACGCTTTATGTATAGAAAGTAAAAACATCAAGGTTTGCTCAATAATAGTGATATTCCACCATACATTAGCCGTACCAGAGGAAGGAGAACCTGGGTGTTGAAGTGGTGCACTCCATTGCATACATATAAAAGGGGCCGCCGAGAGGAATTTGACGAGGGTACAATTCGCCTATTTTTCCCTTCCATTTTGCCTTTATACTACTCAGAATTTTCGAGCATGCCCAATTATTCCCTTTGCCAACTCTAGTTCCAATTTTCGGAATGAATGAAATCGTCTCGGAAAAATTTTTTGGAGACGCCCTAAAACCAATCTGTGCCTCTGCTATTGTCAGGACATATTATTCTGTTATACAACCGTTTCTTCGGATGTTTTTTCCTTGGTCCCGCTCTTCAAACCCCCTTGTCGAGCTATTCCGGGTATATTTCAAGCTTGTTGCGGGGTGATAAGAATGACGACAGGTTAGCAACACCCGGAGATCTCCCATCCTCCAACCGAAAGTCCCACAAGGGAATCACAAAGGGTGTTATTTCTTTCACCAGTCACCATTGACAGACAGGAGATGCGGGGATCCATAAAGACGGACGTCAGGAAGCTGAGGAGGAAGGAAGGATGAGTTTGGTTTGTATAGTAGTGAGGTACGTTGTCAGAGAACGAGAGAAGGAAAGGGTAGAAGTTATGTTAAGGGGAGGTAAGGGGAGAAATTTCGCTTCTGTTATGGAGGAAGGACAATGGAAGTTTTCGAGAGTAATCGCAAGCAGTGTGGGGCATCGAATGACAAGACGGAAATTTCATGGTTGGAGGCATGCTGGGGTCATGATGAAAAAGGAATAACTCGGATTCTTTCCCTATTTTTCCATAGTCAAAAAGCTCTCTCGCATATTCCTGACGGAAATTCTAATCTTGTAAAGGCCATCGAAGCGGGGCAGGGTTGAGTATCTCTTCAGCTGCGTTGAAAATCCGAGAGGCAGGCATTTTGCAAGGCGATTATTTTATTTGACGATGGTAAATCGACACGGTGCACGTACGTCAAAGGTAACTAGCGGAATCTGAACGTTGACATCTTGGTCACGATGTGAGTTTATGCTACCCTTTCGCCATAAAACTTTTCCGAATGAGATACTTTCAGCAAAATAAAGGCAGAGTTATTTCGTATTGGGCTTTAAACATGTTACGAATTACGATCTGGAATTAACGCATTCATCGGTCTCATTTATTATTTTTTCTTTTATAAATTAAATTTAAATCCAATTTTTATTTTCTTTGCAATTTAGAATAGTACAACCTATGTAGCAACATTATAGTGTTAAAATAATTTGAAATGATTTCCTTATGGAAATTTACGTGGCGAAATATAATTATCAAACTAAAATATGTCACACAGCATTATGTTTCAGTTATTAACAGAAATCATTATGTTAGCCAATGGAAATCATTGAAAGCCATAGCGATACAAATTATTAATAAATTTAAAAAGACGGTCAACTCATACCTACTATATTGAATTATTATCTGATATTGGCTTAAAAAACCAGAGATCAAATCATCTAATCAAGAATTACACAAACATTAACATATATCCCAATATTTGCTGCTCTAGTGACGATACGATTGAATCATTGAGCATTATCGAACAAAGACTTCAGTGAGAATTACTGATATCGACGATGCATCTTATGCTGATTTCTTTCGTTGAATTATCGTTTATAAGTATTCTATGTATTTTTTCTTGGAGTCTAATGGGCAATATTCGGAATCGCAGATTTTTTTTTTTTTTAAAGTTTTTCTAATTCCTTTAAGATGTCAGGCTCGTCGAGTTTTATAACGTCATCCGTCGTTATGAAATACATCATAAATTCCTATCCAAACAACTAATTCAAAGTGTAAAATCTGTGAAAGATATTGTTTTCTATGCGTAGGATAAAAATATCTGGATGGATATTGTTTTTCTAAAGCAGTGTATCTCAAAAAGTACCTCGCGGAACTGAGTGAAGAGGGAAGAAGAATACTGCATAATCGAGCCAAAAACTCGTAACCGTCTTCAGATCGCGGAAAGCCATAAAGATGATCCCTTTTTTCTAACCTAAAGGAACGGTATGATTAAACACAATGATACAATACGCAACTGATTTTATCATATCTTTCTTAGTGCTTAGTGGTCTTTAAGTGAAATATACATCAATAACTTTTCTTTCCAAGAGCTCCATAGAAAGAAAGAAGATAGTTCTAAAGAAATTCAGCAAAGTAATAAATTGATAAACACTGCTATAAGCAATGTTTGCTTAAATATTTGTATGAAATTTATAATTTATGAAAATAAATTTAGGAAAGTAGATAAGTGAATTTAGGAAAGTAGAAGGCTTTTAGAGGGTCAGAAGGTGATTAAGTTTACTTAAAAGAGAATTTACGGATCGAACTTACTTCAATATTTCTGAATACAATATATCGTTTTTAGATTCTTCTGCCAGCAATCAGATTAACTGTCTACTCGGAAATTTTCAAATACGTAACCGATTGAAGTTTCAGAAATTACAGTGAAAACAAATCACCAAGAGAATTCTAACTCCACCTAAATCTTAAGTTCCGCGAAAGCGTAGAAAGATTGATTTCTATTGATTAAGATCTTGTCGTTGATTCTGCTAATCTATGCTTAGCGATTTCATTTCAGTAATTCTGTCTAATGTCTTCGAATTGAAAGCAAATTCAAATAAATTAAGTGCAATATTAGAAAATATTATGGCTAAGATTAATTAGAGACCAATAAAACTGTAGCAATATATGAATGATAATAATAATAATAATTTGAAAAAGAAGCAACGTAAATAACATTCCCAAGTAATACTGGCGTATCAATCAAGGGATCACTATTAAGTCTCATCTCAATCTCGTTTACCATCATAGCTCAGGTACTCCGCCTTTTCAGCGGAGACATAAACAGTCAAATACGCATCCTTTTTAGGCTTTCCAGCTCCAGATAAGGTCTCCTAATTGAAAATAAAGATTTCATAGCTGGAAATCATGCGCGAACTCAAATATAATGCACTTTTCATTTGAACTGTGGCAAAGGCGTAACATCGAGGAGACTCGTTAACTATCGGGTGAAGACTAAATTAGAGCGGTTAACGTTGAAACGGCTGGTTCATGAGTCCGAGAGTGGGAAGGAGTTTACAGCCCATTCTACCTCTCGGCTGCTGAAGCAAGTATCTTGTCGTACAGAGTCATGAGAGTTGAGATGCTTGGTGTAAGATCGGAGATGGTGGAGAGGGAGAATGAGTGCGGATAGAAGGAGAGGGTAATAGTTGGAAAGTGAGCAGGTTGCCAAGGAAACGGAGGAAACAACAATGAGCTTAAGATGGAGGCCCCAGAAAACAAAAGAGCAAGAGGGTAAAGAAGAGATGCTTAATGGAATGGAAGGGGGAGTTGGAAGAGCGCCCTTGTAACAACCCTCTCATTAGCCACACCAAGGCAAGGTAATTACCACAATGCTCTTACTCTTTACTTTCCCCACCACTTTTGCCACACTCCACTTCCTTAGAAGTCAGTCAGCCCATCCTACCCGCATAGCCATCTTATTCTATCGTGCTACTCCGCTCGTTGCATCTTACCTAACGACTCGCACATCTACTTTTAACATCTCATCTCCACAGCCTGTTTCCACTTTCCTCGAATTTACGGATTTGATGCCACTCTTCCTTCTCATCCTGTAATAACAATTTATGAATCTTACGATCTCCAATTCCTTCTCACTATACAAAACAATCTTTGGCTTAAAATCCCAAGACAAGTAATCCGCAGTTAGATTTCAAAGATAAGTGTAGATAATTAAATCTCAAAATGCGTGAGGTATGTGTTAGTACACTGGACATCAATGCTCACTAAATGGATGAGCTACAAAATATAATTGTCGTTATTTTCATTTCGATCATTTATTTCAACTATTAGCCCATTATGTTATTCTTTTTTGATCTGTGAAACGAACTTAATTTATGTGACCTTGAAGATAAAGCATGTAACATAAACAGATGAAGTCTTAGTTAACTGGAGATAAACAGATAATCAGCAATTGATAGAAAGTCCAAGCCAGTCAAGTCCCAAAATCTACATTCTAAAACGGAATTACAGGGAATTTAAGGATCTTACAATATCAATCAGAGGACATAACTAAATTGAGGTAATTTCTGTTCGGGATCTATACCCTCGAAAAATTAATTCATGGGTGTATCCTTAAAATTAAACACTAAATTATAAATTATCTATTATTTCATAATTTATTCAAGCATTAGTAATAATCCTTTGCAGCAAAATTTCTGGTGCAAAATCTTTTGTGGAAGCTGGTATGGACTCGGAAACAAATCTCACATTTATTATGAGAAAAGTAATAAAAATTTGGTGAAAATAACATTTCAATACTTCTTCTCATTTCTCCTGAAGTACATCGCTTCTGCTATAAGGCTCTAACATGTTTAGCAAAGTTTTAAAGATATAAATTAACAAGAAGATTTCATGGTGTAGAATATTTTTTAATCCCCAGATAAGATTCTTAAACCACATCCTACGAGTTACCGGCGGATTCATAAAGAAGCGACGATTGTAATGAATATGGAATAAATTACAAAAAGAAGGCGGAGAGACAGATTGGAGGGATAGAGTGAGCGTGTGAGAAGTAAAAAGAGAGAGGCATCTAAGCCAAGCAGACGGGAACGGCCTAAGATCCGTCTCCCCATTCGTGTCTTGCCAACTCCCTTTTTCCAGCGCCATTGCTGAGCTAACTCCTCGTCATATCAATGACAGAAAATCTCCTTATAAGCCATTCCCATTCGTTTCACGAGAACTAATTCGAATCCATTCCGTCCACTCTTCTCATTTCGAGCGTTTTGTGAATAAAAACGGGAAGGAAAGTTTTTTCTCCCTTCATAACTGCCGTCTTCCTCGGCGAACAACGAATCGCCCCTGCATCGGCTTCTTGATGTTGGAAGATACTTAATGCATGTATTGAGAGATGCCCCAACTAACTTGATTTACTTTCCGTGTTATTAAAGGCTTAAAGAAATTTGAAAAATGTCGAGAGTAGCTTCCTAAATCGCTGAAAGATCCATTCATTTCTTTCAACTTTTCATGTTTAAGCGGTCATTATATTATCTCTGAATCTGGAGATTTCTCTGAGCTGGGTTTTTCAAAAGGTTTTCAAACCGCTCACAATTGTAACCGCTAGTGAATTTCAAATCCTCAAGTCTAAAGGAGTGCGACATAAAATAACCTGATTAAATTTCAACGGATTTGTCGAAACAGTCAAGAACCTCGTCTGTTCGATTGCGAATATAATTTGGTGTACTCACCTATTAGATCTAAAATGTAGAACTAAAGTTACCGCATAAAAACTGTAAGTCGGGTGATATTTCTTCCATTCACATTTATTAAAATGAAATATTTGGTTTTCTGTACAGATTAGTCCAAGATATGAGAACTAATGTAGGAAGAACGATTTCCTTCAGGGAGGTGAGCCGAGATAGTCTCAAATAAATAAATCATCTTGATACTTTATTCTTCGCTCACATTTTTACTAAGAATCTTAGGAAGTCTACATATTTTTGACTAACCGGTACATAAATTACTTTAATTAAACCCGTTGTTACTGTTCCAATTTCCTCTTCTATCACAAAAACAAAATTACGATAAATAAAACATGTTTGCGAGATACACTAGAGTGGTAGGATTCTTTTGCTAGTCGTTAATAAATGAGCATAATAGTGATATCTGCGTAAGCTACTTGTATTTCAAGTCAATACGCAACTGAGAGCACACCACCTCATACCCGCAGAAGATTATGTGGCATTAATTCGTTTCTAGCAGAATCCGGTCACTCCGCAGCGGTAGGTGAAGTCCTTAGTAACACGTCAACGGCCGTCGGATATCCTTGTAAAGACTTATCAAAAAAAGAAAAGTCATTCTGATTCTTTTCAGAGTGAGAAGAATTAGATGATAGTTAAAAAATATAAAAGAATTCTGAGAAGATAAGGATCTTAATAAAAAAATGTAAGGCTATTACGCTGTGAGAGAGTTAAGCGAATAAAATTCCAAGATAATGCATTTTTATCTTCTGAAAAATAAATGAAAAACTTAGCCATTGTCTCTTCCCTCGGTGTCACGTAGTGCCTCCGTCGGATTTTAATCTCACTTCAAGATCTTAAGCTTCCATTTTCTATGCTAACAAGGCTGCTGATGCTGTTTTTATCCTGGAAAGCTCGTTCGAGTCTCATTTTCTTGGCGGATTTAAAAGACGTGTATCTGCGGTAAACGTTTCTAAAGAGAAGATTTAAGTTTGAGAATGATATTACGATAATGAGTAGATTATGATGATACTATCGTTTGCCGTTAATCAATATTTTTTAATTGTTGCAGCGGATACCGAATAATTTATAACCGATATCTCTCTAAACCTCTTGTTTCCATGGCCACTGAAATTTCCTGAAATTATTTATTTGAAGAATTTTTAGCTCAATCTACTTCCAAGAAAGAAAGCAAGTGAGAATGAAAAACTGATGATATGCGAAGTGAGTATGATTAACGAAATTAATTACAAACATGTGTCTGAGGATACGTCTTCTTAACAGAGATAGTACATGGCATTAGAAAATTTCACGAAGTGAAGATTTCTGTAATAAACGTAAATTAACCTGTTTGCTCCTCGGAGTGCTCAGATAATGAAAATATTATACCAAGATGATTAAGATTAATTTGATTAGTTAACTCCTCTCCATGTGGTTAGAACTGGTCAAAGTATTAACCAAGGCATCGAGATTGAAGTACAAGATATAAATATCCCGCATGATTATTTCTGCTAACATCGCGATAAGCACATTTTTCAATAAAATCTCGCATCGAAAGCAAAGATAAGTTTTCCTGGACAAGCGCATATTTCCTTTCGCTTGTTAACAAGCTACTTTCATCGGCCGCCCGCGGCATTAAGAAAGGGACTACTTATGACCGATAGAGATCCGCACTTCGCAAGACTATGTTACGCAAACAGCTTCTCTTCGCCCACGAACCAGCAAACCGACATTTAAACCTACTCGTCGACGCGGTGGGAAAAAATGTATGTACACATAAAAACTTGCAAAAATCACTCTCTCTCCCTCCCCTCCTCATTCGTTTCGCCATTTGCTCTCTCCGGATCCATCGTGAAGATCGGACGGTAAGCAGATAGTATGACCGCCTGCATTCACCGCCTCCATGGGCCCACTTAGTGTCCGGCTGGAGGAAAGGGGAAGGGAGGCGGTGGTTTATAGTGCATTAATCACTACCTCGCACACGGCACTTTAGACGTCAGTGGTAGCCGACTACACAAATCTTCTTGTCCATGGATCCGGTCAGGTTGGTGTGCGTGCGGGCACATGCTAAGTGCGCGATGTGTGGAGTAAGAGAAAGGCGCTGAATGATTGAGAGAGACGCAATAGGGCGATTAATGATAGAATCCAAAGGGAAGCGATGCTGCGGAGGATGATATCGCCTAAATATAAGACCGCTATTCAAGAAGGGATTGGGAGCTTAGATTGTGAGAAAAGTTGGTTAGTTAATTATATAATCTGGGCTGTATAGAGATGCATATGCAGCTTCCAAAATCATGATTGGCAAGCTATTTAGGAAAATGGCATAGGTAATTTTTATATGAGCTATCTTACTACTACACCTTTCTTTTTGTATGTTCTGAAGCTTTCTTTATATCTCTTATTTGTATAGCAATCATTTTCGGTACATTATGGTTCTTGATCGATGAGATTTAAATATCACCGATTGTCTCAGATGGGGTTTTAGTTAGTTATAAACATAGAGGAAAATGAATTGCGTAAATTAGTAGCTATGTTAGCCTTGAGTCTAATTACAGAGGAATATTAATGTTGAAACATATCGATCAAGCAAAACATGCGCTAATATTAAACATTAAAATATTCATTGATTATAGGCGTAGCAATTGAAAATCATGACACGAATCCTACTCTATCACCGAAGCACATACTTTATATGTACATTGATCGACAATCAGCCTAAATATGTTATAGACTACGGACTATGCAGTATAAGTATTCCGTTATTTAGTCATATGAAACATCTAAGAGGACACAAGTGAGAATGAAGTAACGTAAGATTATATTTGGTTTAATGGGAAAATAATTGGAAGGCAATGTGTTACAAAATAAATACGTTTGCTATGAATTGGCTTCTGTTTTCCTCGATTTCCATATTTTTTTCTCTTTTGAAAATAAGGGTTGAGTCCTCAACACGTTTATCTCTCAAAATTGTAACGTAAAATTTTACCGCTGACGAAATTCCTTCGATTTATAATAAAAAATTTCTTAGAGACATCAATTCTGGAACTCGAAATATCCTCTGAAGTCTTAAAATGATCAAAGAGCTAATGGCCTAGCAACCGTTATATCAATGTGTTATAATTCGAAATTTCATTTAAATTCACAGAACATTTATTCCATATAATATTTTGAGAGATTCAGTGATAGACATTTTCATATTTCAGTAAATCCGACTAAATGTTTTCAGAAATTCATATGGTCTATTATTCTGTTATAGGAATATTTTATGGATCACTATCATAATCATTAATGATCTTTTTGAGTTTGAAAATGCGAGTATGTGGGAAGCAATATTTGACTTGAATGTTAAATAACTCCTAAATTCTTCGTGTACAACCCAGTGATAATTTCAAAAGCCCTTTCAATTAACGCAAATTGCAGGGAATCGCTGAAAAAAAAACATTTAAAAATCCAGGAAATCCACCTTGAATACCCTTTCCATTAATCAATCACCTTCAAAATTCCTGAATCTTCTTTAAGAAAGAAAATGAAAATCTCTTCAAAGAAAATTTCGCCTTATTTGTTTATTGTAACGAACGCTGTTGCAACTGTCAGAGGCTCAATAGCATCCAACACATTGAAGCCGGAGGAAGGAAGGAATCTGAAGCCTTGAAATGGCCATAAACATGAAAGATGGCGTTTCAGAGCGAGAAAGAAACAGACCTTGGGGGATGACTCGCTTATCTCTCCGCATAGATTAATTATTGGAGGCGCGAGGAGTCGACCACGGAGACGCCTCACGTTTGAATAGGAAAAGACTCGCGATAAAAAAAGAAAGAAAGCTTTTTCCCACAAAAAGAGACGCCTATAGCGCGGGTGAACGAAAGAGTGACGAAGCTCGCTCGTGCGAGTTTAAAAACTTTTCATCCCACACAAAAAGATATTAGAAGTCCTTCTCACGAAATCCCTTCAGAATAAACCTTCCCAAGATGATTAATGACGTACCGGTTAAATGTGATCGAACCACCCCCGGAGCTCCATGAGTAAACATCGCCACCTTAAAAAGGGCTCCTTACTACCGTCCTACCGTCCTTTGGGGTTTTTATATCACCGTGAGAACGTGACCGAACTCTGAAAAGACGGGAACAAGGGTGCGTCTGTATACCTACACGGGGACATTGAATGGTAGCGCCGTGCTAACGAGGATTTCGTATGCTCCTAACTTTGAGTGTGTCCCGTCAAAACTGAAGAGATGTCAAAATCCTCCGCGGCGATAGGAAACGCTGCCATGAAAGGACCTAATGGCGCCCTGTATAAAGGTGAGTCTCTTGTCAAAGTAAATGATTCGAGGGAAAGACATGCTTATATTTTGGTTCGTCTTCGACGAGAGAACTTTAGGCGTGCTTACGAATAATCCATTTGATATATCATCTTGAGAAGTAAATGATCGAAATCCATAAGGAAATATTCTGCACTCTGAAAGCATTAAAGAAATGCAAAATCTTCAAATGGAGCAAATCATTGACGAAATACAATCATTTCCAACTTAATAACTACACACCCATGAGATATGAGTTACCATGTAAAATAGCGAATGGTTTCGATTAAGAATGTAACTTATTGTAATTCGAAGTACAATGGAGACGGAATAAACACATCTGTAAACTCGAAGTCAAATTAAGCCAGACTTCATATTGAAAAGAACTATGATAGGGAAAAGAAGACTGTTTCCTGCATGTAAACGACTTCCAAGGTTACATAACTGACAATAATTTCTGCTAATTTTTGTTTCCGCTTTCGTGCACTAAGGTAATCGGAATTAAGTTTTTCTTATATCATCGTGATAGAGGAAAGGAAAGAAAGAAAATAAACTTCGTAAATGCAGGCGTCTGAGTTAAAAATAATTTTGAATGCAACTATTTTAGTATTAGAGGGTTAAGTCACTGAGAGTTGCTTCTGAAGAATGCGAAGATTTCATTTCTTTATTTGAATGTTGGAAAATGAGCCTCTAAAGAAATCAACTCAAAAACTCGTGTCATTAGTTTAGCCATACACGCATGAAAAGGAAAGGAAATGAAGCAAACAAATCAGCTTGAAAGAAGACGCATTTAAGCCCAGTGACATATGTTGGAAGGAGAAAGAGAAAACCCGGTCTTAAGACCTTTACCTTGTCGTAACCCGTCAGTCAAATCAAGAAAGTTGATGAACAAGACGAAGCGCCGATTCCGGACACGCTCTGTGCTCCGTGAGGCAATGGAAAGAAAAGCTCAATGACTAGCGCAAACGGAGGGCGCCTAGAGAGACAGGATTCCGGAGAAATACTGAAAGAGGAAAGGAATTCGAAAAATAAAGCTCGGGGCATGGGAAAGTTCCTAATAAACGAACCTAAAGTGAAAATAAGTTGGGGTGATTGGCAAAGAATTTTCTTTCGAGGCACAACAATCATAGGCAAATTTAAACCGTCATGGCGACAGGAAAACCGAAGAAAAGAAATAATATATTCACTTTTAACGAAGACAGAATATAATCATGACGTTATCTGACTTAACAAATTTTTCTTATCTTAGGACTCCAGAGGAGAATGAATTTGGTGGAAATAGTAAAAATTAAAATAATTGACAGGAATTATGGAAGAACCTTTCGAAGAATGGATGGGAAATTTATTTTTTGCTTGATTCGATCGACCGGATTCTTACTAATTGCTATGTTAAGATTTCGGGCCTAATTAGCAGCCAGAAGAATATTTTTCTGTGGGAAAGAAAAAAAATCGCCTTAATGTGACGTTTACGAAATGGTAGGTAATTTACATTGAGTCCTCACTTTTTTACTTTTATGAACATGACACTTATTGTCCAACGTTGTATTTGCACCTATTACACATCTATACATCATGAAATGAAGTAATCTTCCTAAATGAACTCAAGGTTTATGTTAATTTTGTCATTACGAAATATAACTCGTATTTTCGAAATTTTTAAGAAAATTGAATTATTTATAACCTTGCTAATTTTATGCGATTTTTCATATTCTTCTTCTTTTAATCTCAACGCATACATTTCTCCATCAGAATTTTTTTATCTAAACTGATTGATTCTCGGTCAGTTTTGTTTTTTAAAAAAATCTCTTTTGATTGAATGGATAAATCAAAATTGGACTTCAGAAAATCTCATTTTCTTTCTTTCATTCGGAATAAATAAATTTGTCTGAACAAATCAGCTTTTATTTTGTAGAAGAGGTTCCACTGAAAGCACTAAAATTTAACAGTAAGGTAAAACAACAATTATGGGAATGTATAACTGAGGGAATAATTAATATTATTTCACGACATTATTTCACAAATTTAGGGGTAATTACATTTTCTACGGCCTCATTAATTACTTTTGTATCAGTTTCAAAACCTTGTAAATTCATGCTTACAAAAATGGAATATCTGTTACATAATTCAGCCCAAGGTTTCTGCCAATGATCAAATTAAGTGGACAAAGTAGTCAAACTTATGTAAAGTAAATATACTAATTCAATATATAATAATAATTTTTGTCCAATGTATTATGTTACATAAATACCCGTTATAATTTTCCGTAATTTGTTATCAGGAACAGATCATTGGACTAAATAATACACGGTATAGTAACGACCCGCCATTTTCCCCATTTCTCAGACTCGAAAGCGATAGGGGTGGTGATTCGTGAGTGAAGGACAGATTAAGGTCTGCACACATATTACAATCATCAAGCATCGTAATAGTAAGGCGATTATACGAGTCTTGCGCAGAAAGACAGAGAGGCCTTAGCTGTAGGACAATTCTTTTACCTCAATATACGCCACGCACGATGCCTTCCGCTCACAAACCCTTTACCTCCCTCCACACCATTCATCGTGCCCTTCCCAAAACATCCGCATTTCATCGGATTCCTCGACTTATCTCTGTCTTTCCTTTCGTCCCCTCGGCCACTCTCATTTTCCTCGCATTACGAACCACCTCTCTTTCGTCCCCTCTTATTTTTCTCCGAAGGAGCATTGGTGCGACCTAAGCCAGTCATCAGCTTATGTAGGGACGTAGTATCAGCGGGTCCATCCCTTTATCCCATCTGGCTGGGCAGGTGGAGGAAGAACACATAGGATGAGAGAGTTAAAAGGGCTCAAGAGAATTTGGGGAAGTAATGGAAGGATGAGAATCACATATGTGGAGGATCTTTTTGTTTTCTCGTGAGCATCGGAGGAAAACAGGAATATTCGATTATGTTCAGAGATGTCTTCGGCTTAATCAAATTAAAGGACATAACAAAAGCACACACGCGGTACAAGAAAAAAATTCCGCTTCGTGGGATGTGCACGTTCCCCTTGATGATATTTTTTGCGTCTTGTTTGCTTGGGAAAAACCGCGTTTTCCCTTCTTTTGAAGTGACATATCTTCTACCAACAACAGTGATCGTATCGTGATTACTATGCGAGGGATGCGGTATTATAAAAAATGAGCTTTTACAGGATTACAGAGTTAATTTCTGGTACGTACTATACTTCACCTTCGTTTAATTGAACTTAGTTAATGAGATGCGAATAGCGATGAGGAAATATGTTTCCGGTATTTTGTAATAATTTTTGAAATTTAGAAATAGCAACTCTTGAGAATTAGGTTGACGAAGAATAACCAACCAATTATGGAGAAAATACTCACCTTGAATTTCAGTCATGAGGGTTATATCGTTATCACGACATATCCGCTAAGAAATCATGAATAAATTAAAGGTATAAGATTTCTTAATCACATTGTGAATTTTAGCCTAATTGTGGTGATGATTACATTATTTTACAGTCTTATTTATGTCGTACACTTCACTAATTTTATACCTAAGATGGTATATCTTAGAATATATTTCGCGACATGACAAGTTCGAGAAGTAGAGTCTCATAGAAATATCAGTCGAGTATCTTAAAGTACATTTCCTTCACTAACAGGGAGGGATAACACAAGAGGGATACATTCAATGATATGTTCATTATTTAAATATAATAATTGCGCTATTATATTTTTTAATTTAAGAGGAATCAAATCAGAAATCTTATTACGGAAAATAAAATATTATTCTAAGGACCTTCCCACATGAGAGACATGATTAAATATCGCCAAATTTGATCATGGAGATACTTGCAAACAATTCTCCACATTATGCATCAATCAACGTAATTGTATAAATCAACTTAATTACAATATATTTTATATTTTCAACCCTTCAATCTTATTTAATTCGAAAACTGAACTTTCAAAAGGAATTTTTCTTTGAGACAAATGGATTCTGGACTTTTTGTAGTGTCTGTGAGGAAGTATTAGTCAAGTACGTATAGAATATTGCCATTTAATATAGAATATTTCCATCTTACCAACATCGACCGAAATTACATAATTATCCTAGGATGTCACTGCATAATGAAGCCTTTAGCCGAGTTCGATATACTCATTAAAATTCAAGATTATTCGCTCATCTCCAGAAAAAAATTATCCGATTATTGGAACCTTTTTATGTGTGTAGATGGTTAGGCATAACAAAGGTTCATTTAAACACTTCCGATTTTAATCCTATCTAATAACTATATGGTTCTGAGCTAACATGAGAAATATTCGATCAGAATGTGTATTTTTGTCTAAAATCTTGTAAATCCACCTTAGCCAAGCAGAAAATCCGCACCACGTCCTTATTTTCTTTTGCTTATTTTCTAGAAGAATGTTATATTCATTTAATTCCTCGAATCTTTATTAGTTTCGATACTCAAACGTCATAAAAGAAAGTTTACTTTGTAAACGCCGTGTGGGCAAGGTGCGATAATTCTTACTTTCTGAAGACTTTCGAAATTCACTTGAGATGAAGGCCGCAACGTACTAAGTCGAAAGGCCGGTTAAACGTACCATTAGAAAAACGAGGGCGTTATCTTTAAACTTGATATCTAACAAGGAGAGAACGAAGACAAATCACAGACACGAAAGCAAAAGCGCAGATCGAAGTAAAACTTTCTATTTATGTAACACATCTTCCGCTGATATAGTATTACAAAACTGTGAGAATTTCTTTCGAAATTGAGATATGATTGATAAAAACGCCGGTATTTTACTTACATATAAATAGATTTTAGAGATAACTTTTAAAGCATGGAATCTTTTTTGCCTGTATAAAGTTCTAATGGTATAACCTAAATTTAAAACAATACAGCGAAAAACAAACAAATCGATCCGCTGCATGAAGTTAATAAATCCTTAGATACTGAGTCAATCTTCTAAAAAGTTTGTAATATCTACTATATATGGCGGATATTTCTTCTGAGGGATCAATACCAGCTATTCTAACAGCAATTTATTGAAGATAAGAATGGGAAGTGAAAATAGTTGGCCACAATTGGAGTATTTATAGAGAAAATACAGCTCACACTCATCAGCAAAGATATATTTTAACTTTTGTTGAAGCAGTTGTATATTGGAACTTTTTAGCATAGCACTGAATAGATAAAAGTAGGGAATTTTCACCAGGATGTATATTTAAAAGCATTAGCATATGATTTAGAAATATTGAAGACAGATTTATAGGGGCAAGGTATAATATTTTATGGTATTAAACGCAGGCTGATAAATATTATTTCTAAAGTACGATACAAGGCAAACCGAAAGGAAGTGAAGGTAATTTTACTCTCCATTGGAATTAAAAGATTTTTCATCTTCATAAAACGACAAATCTTAATCCCTCTTACTCAAGCAAAATTGCCTACCGAATCCAAATATTAATGGGAATCTATTTTATGAAATCTTCCAATGTTCTGATCTTTAATCAGACAATAAAAATTTCATTGAGCGAATAAAGAATCAGAGCAACCATACCCCTTGCCAAGACCGAAAATCTTTAAGAAAAGATTCTAAAATTTCAAAATTATTCACCAAGTTAATGCCATATAAATATGCTTTTGGAATTTATTGACACTAAACCATGACAATGACATTAAACCATCAATATTTTGATTGACTAGACTGAAATTGTTTTTTTTTACAAGTCTCTCTATTCCATAGAAAAATCTGCCGCAAATTATTGTGTAAAAGTAAGGAAATAGCCCAGACTAAGGTAGTTGTTACAGTAATTACTATATAAATCCTTCATATAAAATATTATTCCTATCTTGTCCTTTATATAAATTCTTTGTACAAGTGGGCGTCATAACACAAAATTATAAATTTTGTGGAAAAACCTGTGTATATATCCTATATTTAGGGTAGGAAAGTTAATTTTTTCTTAGATCTATGAATGATAGAAGTTTTCTCTAAATATATAAACGAAAAAATTGTAAAAGGGACCAAATTCTTGATACAGATCATTCATACTCGTTTGGTTAAAATAATATCTCGAATTCTAAGTGGTTAAAAATTCCAACGAAGAATAGATATGAAAAATGTCTGACAGAACCTAGACGGGGCGGAGTATGAGGGGGATGCTTTAGCCTATTAAACTATTTATCAAGAATATTCTGGCACTCAGTTTTGGGACTTTTTCTAAGTGCAATCTTTATGTGCAAAGAAAGTTACCTTTCATCTTTCATTTTGAAGTAATATAATTCTTAAATCATAAGGCGGGAAAACTGCCAGCGAAGGACTAAGTTATTGCTGCAGAACATAGTAAGATTATAATATATCTCTTGTAATTGTATCTCGTGGATTCAAGGGAAGCTATATGGGCAGCGCGTTCGACTTCGATGAAAGCTGCCCCGGGTTCAATTCCCGGTGGAAACCCACGTGCGAAATTAACGTCGAAGCACTTCTAATAATACTAATACTAATTTTATCTCATTATAAATGTATATCATATTCAATCAAAGGAAAAAGAAAGTAAAAGGAGCAATATAACCCAAAGAAATAAATGATAGGATTTAAAATTTATTGACAGGAATCCACCTAATATTCGCTACAGCCTTGATAAAAACATTTAGTATTATATGATTAGTGGCACTGATTTAAAACGTCACATGTCAAGCCGCATGGCCTATGAACCAGAATGCAATAGTAGTGGAGAAGTCATCAGAAACGATATCAAGATCCTGATTCTCAATACAAAGTTCCGCGACGAAAAAAGGTGTAGGTAGGGTGCAAAAGGGAACATAAGCACGTCTGAGGGTGAAAGACCCCCCTGCCCTGAATTGTAACAATGGAAAAGGTTTTTCGCACTTGGTAAGAAAAGGGGAAACGATACAAAAAGGAAAGCGAAAAGAGGGCAAAACGATTTTCGGAGTGAGGGTAGATTCGTTGGAGTCATAAAGGAAGTTTTCTTATTCCTGGCTATTCTATCCATCCAAACTCCTCTTTATCCCAACCCATCATTTTCCCATCCTAAAGGTTTTCTTCCTCTGTAAAACGGAAAGAAAAGTCGCGACGCATTAACAAGAAAGGCGGTAAAAGAGGTGAAGAAAGAGAGAAGGAAGGAGTCCAGATGTGGGTTGATGGGGAGAGTTGAGTGGGTGGCGTAACAAAGCCAAGAGTCCTTGTATTGGATTTGTTGACTTCCTTGTCGAACAAATGAGTCTCTCCTGCCTCGACCCTCAGAGTTAATCAAACCGCCTGAAAAGGTTCCCCGTCTCAAAAGAGTTCAATTTAGATCAGGATTTATCTCGAGATTCAAACTGCAAGGTTCGCTCCGACCATACAAATACAACAGTATACATGGAGTAGGCGAGCCTTCTCTAATCGCGTTCTCTTACGAAGGAAACGGAAGCAAAAATCTTAAAAGCTTTTCAGATTTTTTTCTTCGACTTTTATATCTCTCTTACCTTTAAGTTCTCTTCCTTTCTTCAGTCGTAAGAGATGTATAAGATATAAAAACATTCTTTTCTACAGAATATTCAACGAGCGCATAAATCAAGAGAAAATTAATATTTTCAAGATGGAACTAATAAAATTTCTCTTGGTTACTTTTGCATGCTTAAAAACAACATACGACACTTTTTGAAGAACTGTTAGCGACACCTATAGTTCCTGATACTTAACCTCTCAAGGACGGCGTCGGTATGTGGTACTGACCCAGATTTCCTCCAATGTCCTATGCCGGTACTCCGTACTGTTCTATACCATGCTTAGTTAAGTTCGTTTATTCGTAGGTTTTAATGCTTACTTTTGGCTAAAGGAAACCTTAAGATCTAATTTTATGGCACTAAAATTGGGTAATCAAAAAGATAATGATTAACTATTACAAAGAAAATCTTAAAAACGGCTATGTTCACTAAATACCCACCAGCCTTCGGAAAGAGGGATTTTAATTGTGCCGTACCTGAGGGGTTAATTTACCTTTCGATGAGTAATTAAATCTGAAAATTTCACGAAAAATGGCTACATTTAATTGGATATCTGATCTACTTACTGCCGTATCTTACAAACCCTAATTAACAACTTAATCACTTTGAATCAATTCATCTTCTTAATTATCACTTACATAACAACATAGTCTACCTCTACGGCTCCGTGAACGTTTAATTTTTCGAAATTTAATTTCAACTGAATTATAAATTTATATAATAAAGTTATTCCTATAAGTATGTAATAATCGGGCGATTAAAAATAATATTAAAGATAAGTAATTACAAATAAAATATCATTCACAGAACAGGAATGTTTTCTCCCATTGACATTAGCGAGCTGTTAGATTATTTGTACACGACACTGAATGTTTGTATGTACATCGTACATGATATTGATTTATAGTTAGCCTATAGAGACGCTACGGGAAACGTTTCTTTTCGAAAAAGTGCTTTCCTTTCTTGAGCACCTGAAAATGAATAATAGATGGCGCGCAAGAACTTGGGATAATTTCCTTCAATCGCGGCATAATTATCCTCCGCAAGCAAGGCAGACAACAGCCGTATACCGGAGGCCGACATCAGCGGCTTATCGCATTGATTCCTGGATAAATATTCATGCGTGTTGCCTTTTCTAAAGCTAGATTTACGATAACATCTAAATGTCTGAGAGTATCCTTTTGCATTCTTCACGTAACAATGTTTCTCAGTCTGTAAATGCTCCGTTTTACCAATGAAAATGCGCTAAAGTCCGAACAGTGTCCGGAATACAAAAATAAACTCATAAACACTGAATCTATTTCAAGACTTTTCGTTTTGTTTCAGAGCTTCTCCATAAACTGTAGGGTGTTAACATCATCGTATTATATATTCTCTAGAAAATTAACTTATTAGTATTTTTATGAATTTTTATAGCACATTTCCATGACATCGGAATTATAGTGAATATGAGTAGACATTTCTGTTTTATTTCACCGTAATGAAACTAAATCTTCAGTAATCATTTAACAAAAAATATGCTCATAGAATCTTCTTCAGATGAAAATTGGTACAGAAATCTTTTAATGAATCATTAAAATCATTTAAAATAATCGTCTGTAATAACTCGTTATTTCATTTATTCGGGGGTGTATGTTCCCAAACAGTTTTTATTTGGGATAACTGAAGTAGCTCCACTTTAACGAACAAAAATCCCAAGGAAAAATTATTAACGAAACCAATTTTAGGTATTTTAACTCATATGCATGAATGAAAGAACAGTGAAAGATATTTTTAAAAGTTCATTAGCTCACTCTTGGCAAGGTACTACTTCCGAGAGTTTCCTGGAGTTTTAGTTACAGAACTTAGTTAAAAGAAAGCCGACCAAATAAACTCATGATATATCTGTACAAAAATGCAAAATAAACCCTACTTCCGTTTGAGATTAGAAATAAATTCCTTTATAATATCTCCCCAGAGATAATTTTAAAAAGTTGACCCATTGCGCATATTGTATGCGTGTATTTTTTCGCTCATAAAAGAAGTATTTTTCTCTGTCATCTGTTAATTAAAGAAAGTTTCATAAATTGTCATACTTGATATCAATAAAAATAAAGCAATCATTTTAACGCATAGGAGATTACATCTCACTCTCTCAATCTCAGTATTCACTTTTTAGGAGAGTTGAAAATTAATCCCAAGTCTTTCGTTCTGCTCATTTCTTGGTATTTATAGGCAGTAAGAGCAGTTTTGTTAGAAAAGATTTCCTGTTTTCCCGGTGTAAGTGTAAGATTTTTCTTTCTGACCCTTTGTAGTCTAACGTGTATTTTCCATTTCTTTTATTCCGTAATATATAGTTATAAATTCTCCATAAACGAGGAATGTAAATACTTAGGTATCATACTGACAAAAGACTTAGACTGGGGACCTCACGTAGATAAAATTTCGTCCAAAGCGCTGAAAACTTTACATTACGTCATGAGAAATTTGAAGGGAAGCAGCAAAGAGGCAAAGGAATTAGGGTATAAAGCAATAGTTGGGCCAATGTTAGAGTATGCAACCAATGTCTGGGATCCGCACGACAAGTCAAATATTTATAAGATTGAAAAAGTACAAAGAAAGGCTGCAAGATATGTATTGGGTAGGCAAAAGAAGAGGGACAGCGTAAATGAAATGCTAAAAATACTCGGGTGGGAATCATTAGAAAATAGAAGAAAAATAAACAGATTGATAGGTATATTCCAGGTTAGAACAGGGGGTGATGCTTGGGAAGAACTTAAATCAAGAATGCAAGGGCCAAGTTACATAGCTAAAGGGGATCACGAACTAAAATTAAAATTAAGGAAACAAAGGACAGATATAGCAAAGTATTCTTTCGTAAATAGGGGAATAAAGGAGTGGAATAGGTTACCTGAAGGAGTACTTAAACCCTTGCCGGAAAATATAAAGGATTTTAAAAATAGATTAAAAAAGATACCTGTAGTGTAGTGTAATAAGTTTTCTGTGTGTATTGGACAACCTTTTTTCTTTGGGGAAAAATTTTATGCTAAAAATTATCTAAATTGTATGTGAAATATTTTTTGTGATTGTGGTGTATTCAATGCTCCATTTTCTGTTGTCCTTCATGATTATTCATTGGGTTGTAATATTTCCATTTATCTGTTATCTTATGCCATATTTCTCTTGCTATTTGTCTTATGTGAGGGTTGTTGGTAAAATGTTTTTTTTTTCATTTGTTATTGTATTGCAAGGGACACTGCCACCTGGCTAATAGCCTATCTGTAGTAAATTTGTAATAATAATAATAATAATAATAATAATAATAATAATAAACAGAGTCACCAGATAATTTTATCAAACACTACCGTTAAGATGGTTGTTACTTCAAATCATACTGATAAGGGTGCTCAAAACACTCCTCGCTTGGGGCGTCAAAATATCATTGACCGTTACTCCATTTATTCGTCGGAAAACGGTTATATTTATTGAAAGCAATTACCCCCATATATTTTCAGAACTATTAATCACAAACGTAATGAAAGATTTGTCCCACATTTAATTTTTTGAAAAATAAGCTGCAGAAATTTCATGAAAAGGTTATGTAAGTGATATTTAGAAAGGCAGTAGAGCAATGTAGAATCTATATCCTGACGATTTTTAATAAATACTCGTTTACAATAAAACATTCTTCGGTTAATATGGATTTTTCACATTAATGATCTCTGCTAATCCTGAGATAAAAATATTGAAGGATTTTTATCACAAAGTTTTGAGGATTAAGGAAGCATGGATCCCACTATTATTGGGATTTAAGAATAATTTCATCACAAATGACGTTTACGGAATATCGATGAATTTTTGATGACTTAAAAATGAATAATTTAGAAAATAAAAATTTTTATTCTGTATATTTGTCTCTAAGCCTTAAATGACTTTTCCACTTCGTTGAGACGAGGTCGTTTTAATGGGGTTGAATCGAATGAAACAATTATTATAAATTCCTTTCGAACGGACAAAAACAGTGGTAGAGATATTCCAGAATCATAAACTCTCTACTCCTGCACTTAGTTCCAGTTTTACAAGATATAATTAGTGTATAACCTCTACCGCATACCGCTGACATCAATTTGACCAGATACCGCATTCGAATACTCAAGAAATCATGCTAGGAAGGTGTATTCGCGTAAACCCAGTTTCTTTGTCATTCCCCTGCAGCAACTTTATTTTTCACCTAAGGAATGAGTGTCTTTGATAGGGAAAGAATAACTTACGATTGCCAGATTGAAAAATAACGTATACAGAATATCAGCCAAGAAAAAAGATGCAAGCTCAGCCCGTTTTCCCTCGAGACGAAGAGGGAAATAACTCATTCCATCGGCTGGCGCTCGTTACACTTCGGAAAGTATTTCTTGTCCGGCGAGGAAAGAAAAAATTTATCCCTTCCCATCGTATCACAAATCTAATGCTCAAGATACATAAGTCTTTCCGCAGTTCCAGTTTTCCGGGATAAGGAAACGCATGCGCACGGCGAGGCAATTCATTAGAGGATCGGTCATTTACAACCAAACGCACTTAAATCCACTTTATTTCTCACCACTCCGTTCCTTTTCACTTTCTGTTCCGACTTTCAACTCCTTCGTCTTTTCCTCTCCATTTCATTTTATCTTTCGATTCTTCCCACCAAATATTTTTTAACTTTCTTTATTAGTTCTAAGCATATCTCTACCCTTCTTTCTATCCAGGAATAAGAGGAGCCATACGACGGGGTTGCTTATGTAACACGAGTGGAAGGGAAGAGTAGCTTCGAGAAAGTTAGACGCTTGTCTGCGCGATACACAGGTAAAACATGAAGCAAGGAGGTTATGCATATAAAGTGTTATAGAGGGAGCAGGGGGAAAAAGAGGAAGGTAATACCTTAAGGTGTTTGATGGGATGAGTTGAGTGGGGGGCATAGAGGAGAGGCGGGGACCCTCTCTCTCTCGGTTGCCCGGAGACAAATTGGAACACATGTACGTCCTTCGAATATGGGCTAGCCAACTGAGAAAAGTGGTAGTCTTGGATAGCGGAGAGAGAGCCCCTGGTGTTACTCCCGCTCCATCAACCCCGTTTACCCCACTTAACCTCAAGAGGCGAATATACGCCCCTTAAACTTCATCCCTTTCTGGTCGACCCTAAGATCTCACTGCACCTACCTTCTTTGTATCTTCAACCTACTCAAAGGGGTCATCAAATCATCGCGGGTAAATCACTTCTCACTTATAACCTCATTGGGTAATTGAAGGTTAACCAAACCTCACTTTGAAATGTTTACTTAACCGTCCATTTATGCACAGGAAAAGTGCCCGTGAGATTGCTGCTCCACTGTATCGACGGAAACTCGTCAAACATCTCTTGTATGCAACCTGGTATCAATATGACTAAGTTTGAGTTTTCTTTTGACAATCGTCAAACGCGGCTTATAATAAGGCATTACGGTATGTCAATATTACTTCTCTTCTAAATTGATTAGCTCTGATTTAAGTGATCCTTATGGATAACAGACCAATAGACGGGCATAGTTAACTAACTGTACCAAAACTAACTGTAACACAAACCCTTCCGAGGCATCACCCTTCTTAATATAAAAATGTAATTTTAACAATGTTCTTATTTTAACAATATCCATACGTTTGGTACTTACCAAAGATTAGTAGGTCAAACTTCTTGTACAATTAGCTAGCTAGCCTATTCGTATACAATTGGCGAAATTGAGGTAAATTTTGGAGATTTGCGCAATGATGATATTTTAAGGAAATGCTCTAAAACTGATGGTAATATTTCAGAATTTCTATCAAAATCGAAACCAAAGAAATAGGAGGGGAATCATCTGTAATCCAGTTAAGTGTTTAAGAAAATAGGTCATTGGATAAAATATCTAATCAATAATGAAGTGATAGCATATCGAATAATGAGTTCTTTCGTTTCAAACTAAATGTCAGCCAAAAGAAGGATTGGGAGAATATGAATATATTTGAATGCGGAAGGTTAAAATGTGCGGGGAGTGTGAGGAGAGATGGATTGAAAAAGAGAATATGTTGGAAGCCGAGGGAGCCTTAAGTTACAAATAGTTCTCCTGTATAGGAGGAAAGGAGAGTGTTGGGTAGACCATATTTCATAATTAGAGGGTCCAGCGCTCCGGGCAGCAAAAAAGTAAAGATGAAGGAAAGAGAATGGGACACGAAGTCGGAAAGTGAGAGGGTTCGAAAGAAGGGGCGTGGCTGTAATAGGGTGTGAGAAGGAAAAGAATGAAAACATCTCCTTAGGTGAAATGGAGAGAAGAGAAAAAAGGTTCCAATGTGTGCGTGAGGTGAAACGAATCCAAGGGATATAGACGGGTGGCGGGCCCCATTCATCGTGGACCTGTTAAGTTTGACGGCTTCATTCTATTTAAAAAAGAGGTGAGCAATGCATCATCCAGGCTTGAAGCCATTGTGTTATTTAGGGTATAAGGTTTAAATCGCCCAAGATGAAAAAATGATATCAGGCAAGCATAAATCGCTTCATTGAATTCCAAAGGATGCAAAGAAGGAAAAATCTTGAGGGGAGGCAGGTGTAAGCAGGGGGCTAGTGGAGCAACTCTAATGTTGAACATTACAAGTTAAACCTGAAGCAACCTACAAGGGAGATTTCTCTTGGAATGAGATATTAATGAGACTTGAATGACGATGACGAAGCACGCTATTTAAGAAATTGTAAATGACACACAGAGACGGAATGTCGTTCTTGAGATAAATGAGATCTTATCCCCATTATTCCCCCTGATGGAAACATTTCCCGCCTTCAAAAGAACGGTGACGTATTCTATTGGTGACCCGTAAACAAAGATAGAGAAAGAAAAACCTAGAGTTCATCGACTTAAATACAACAAAATACTATTTGCTTGCTGGCATTAATGAATCTGATTTCTTCAGATAGATAGGGCTTCTCAAGTAGAACTGTATGGTCATTCGTAACTAAATCTTCGTAATCTTATTAAGACTTAAAGATCATACGCATTCATTGAAACTTCTACGCAAACATGCACATAGTATATCCGTGATTTTAAATCCTGACAGACATTCGTTAGGTAAGAGGATTTTCTTTCAAAAGCCCTTTTCACTGATGTTTTTAATCGACGGAAATGATCTTAATTCATGGAATTATCTAGTACCCTTTAATCAGAAAATTGAATCATGCTGCAATTCTTAAGCTTGATATGAGACTTAGTTAATATAACAAGAGCTTTTATCGTTAGAATCAAAAATTATACTACATCATGATATTCGTAGAGCAGATATATGAGTGAAAGGAATTGTTTGCAAACATGAATGGGAAAATTTTCCCAGTCATTGTCGTATTAACTCAAACAAAGGGAGTAAGCACACTCAAACGGTACATATATAAGAAAATGTGAATACGTTAACGACCTGAATTTACGAGATGCTTTTATTACATTCAAGAAAACTTATGCTTCTAATACCTGTATTTTCTATGATCTAAGGCCTAAGGAAAACTACTTTAATTGCTTCTGATATGTGCGGCCACAACATAATAAATTTCTGCCTAAAAAAATTCTAATGATTTACTATATATCACTTCCGAAAATCTTGAAAAAGATTATGGGAGTAAGAACTTTAAATAGCGAGAAAATCTTGCATTGTAGTCGAACATGAAATGAGAGACCGAAATGAATGAAAAAATAAATTCAACCGCGTGACCTCTGGAGGATTGTATAAAGAAATCCTTAAGCTTAAAACCCCATGAAATCTGCATCGAAACAAATTAGACGCAACATATTTATTCGGCCTCCTGACCTTTTCATCCCTTAATGCCCAAGATTTGCCAGCGACCTTATAATCCCGCTTTCCCTCTCACTGCAACCTCTCATGCTCAAATTCTCCACTCTTTACACACTGCCCTCGACCTCAGAACGATCTAGATTCCTTATCCCGCTTCTCTCTCTCTCTTCCACCTTTCGTTTCTTCCATCCGTGCTTTTCCACACAGAACAAGCATTTTAAAAAAAAGTCCGTCCGGTGGAGTTAGAGTAATGGGCTGTCCCTCGGCGCGCGTAACATAAAGGAGGTCAAAAAACGGAAGGAAGAGAACGGTAGAGGTCGGATGTAGGGAAAAACAGTGAAAGGGTTATTTGTAGTGACGAATGGTAAAAAAAGGCGACTTTAATGGAATAACGTTCTCTATGTGTGAAAATTATTCTGCCCAACTTAGGGTTATTGTATCACCACAAATACGTTGTTTCTCTTGCAGGTAAAAAACTTAATGATGGGTATCCCAACACCCTTCTCCTTCACTCGCACCGCTTTTGGCATAGGAGTAACCTTTGGCGACCGAGAAGCTTACTTGAATAGCAGTAACAGGCGCAAGAATTCCTTATCATAGTGAACGTATCTACACTATATATCAGAAACCTTCCTTTGGTAGAGAGTTAAAAGAAATGAATGTCAGACCGATCGAGGACTTTTCCACCTTGCACTCGCCAAGAAATATATCACAATTGGAAGGAAATTTAAATAGATTTCTATACACTCCAGAAGTATAATGTTATTGTCAAGGATGTAGCCTAAAATAAATAATATAAGTTAATTCGTACGTTTATTTACATGTAAATTTGATAAATATTACCGGAGAATGAGATGAGATTCAAGTCAACTAAGCCTATGTATGGATGTACGTGTATATATGTAAATATATTTTTTATATCCAAATAAAAAAACGGTATAGTAAACATAGAAATGGCTCAATATTTTAAATAGGTTCTCAAATTCATTACTTCGAAACTAGACATATCACGTATCTGTTTATAACTTATATAGGTATATCGCCAATCATCATTAGCAGCGATAAATTCGCAGTTGAAAATGGAAAAAATGCCAATCATGAGAAAGTATGGGTAATATGAAACTATAAACGATTGATCTATGAAAATTTTCCTTAGTTGTATTCATAAAAAATAGAAATATATTAAGTTAAACAATTTTAAAATGGTTGCTCAGTCAGTCTACTTTAAGTTCACGAAACGTAACTATCCTAGCCATACTAATCAATCAAAACCGACGACTCAGAATATACATTATGCATTTTTCGTGGGGTAAATTATTCCTGGCAGTTGATTCAGATCCATAGTTGGCCGTACATAAATGTCTTGTCTTTAATAATATTGGGTTTTGATCAAGAAAATACACTTTGCATGCCGATTTTCAAATACAGGCGAATTAATAATGTCAACTATAAGAAGATAAGAAGACGAGTTTGGATTTCATATATAAACAGATACATGTCCAATATAAATATTACAATACGTTGTTTATTACCTGCAAAATTACTGAAAAAATTACATTTATCCGGCAAACTCATAAACGTTTCTGCAAAGTTCGATATGAATACAAGAAGTTTATAACTTACATATCTGTGATTCCGCTTTCGCCAATAATAGCAAAAATTTTAATAATACTCTATTCACCAGTTAACTTGTTTAATTAAACACAAAAAATTTCTGAATATCTACAATATCAATCTCTGTTGTTGATACTACAGCATATAAATATTTCGACAAACACAAAATTTGCTTGGTATTATCGAACAATGTACTGTCATTAATTTCTTTCTTCTATTCTAATCTATAAGCAAATCTCCGAAAGCTTCCAATTCAAATTCTATACCTTTATATAATCCTCTCAATGCCATATCCACGGAGTTTTCGTGGCGGAAAAGAGCCGAGGCATTTTCCCGGAACGCAGAACGCAGGCGTAGGAAAAAAAGGATTGGGAAGGTGAAGAGGAATCGCGAATGCACAGCACGCTCTTGTGCATCCTGTCTCCAAGCATTTAAGTCGTGCAAACTTGGAAATATGAGATGATGTCAAACCGTGACGCAGGATGAAAGGAGGGATAAGGTCGTAGCCGGCCATTCCTCGATGTTTCTCATCCAAGGTGCTTGATTTATGTGGATTGCATAGAAAAGATAAGCCGAGAGGGAGAGACATAGGGGTTGCGGTACCTACTTCGAGATAAGAGTGCAAAAAGGTTACACCCCGCGAATGTGCAAAATTCCCCCTTTCTCAAGTCGCGGCCTATTCCATGCTCGGAGGAAACCCAAAGAGTAGAGAAATCGAGCGAGTGTCCCATGCGGAAGAAAAAAAAAGTCGGTATGTGTATGTGACGGGGGTTAGGATGGCAACGTCCAAGGAGTGGGAGGCAACGCGAAGGCGCCTCGAATAAAGGGTGGGGACGGAGTTTTTCGCGCCTGCGTTGTTTCATGGCATAAAAGTGGTTGGACTGTGGTTGGCGGTTGGTGGGTTGTCCGGCGAGGAAGTGAATGGGAGGTTAGATTAGAGAGGGTGGAAAAAAGTGGGGAGAGGAAAGGGTCAGGCACCCATGTCGGCTGCCATGACTCTCCCTCCATCGCGCTATCTCTTAGCGAGCTACACTCCCCCCGTTACCCCCTCTTCCGCCATATTCGAACCCCACCTCTTCTTACCCTTATCCCACATCGTCTTCTCCCCCGCCATCTCGGTCTGCCTCACTTTACGTCACCCTCAATGGCGCGCTTGGGAGTTTGCACCGAGAGGCGTGTAGGTGGCAGCATAAGATGGACTTGCGCCTCTGATGCTAACCGAAAAATCAACTCGAGCACGTGGTAAAGCCGCTTGCAACAACTCGAGCCGGGACGATACAAGCGGCCATTAAAAGGGAGGAAGGGTGGGATATTTTCGGGAAAAGGAAAAGGGGAGGAAAGGAGTCGCCCTGTGTGAGTGTGGAAATGCAAATGACCTACCCTCGTTTTACGAGCCTACCTGTAAACTGAAAAAGAGTTGTCGAGGTACTTCGCGGACGGGCTCCTTTTATTTTTCGCCAAATTACAACCGCTGTAATTGCTTGCTCTCGGAGTTGTGTGTGCCGGAGAGGATATATCTAATGTGGCTTTCTAAATTGTGCTTGTCAGACGATAAAGTATAAAGAAAAGATAATAAACGCGACCGACATTTTATGCCCGTCCGCTTTGCTCGACCCAATTATGCCCAGCATATATTATTCAGCGTCTGTCGTCGGATGGAGATGAAGCCGTGTTTTCCTCTCTAGGTGAGTTTGAAAGTGAAAAGATGGACTAGAAAAATTATTGCTTTTGTTATTCTGTGACGCGATTTTATTACGCTACATTACCAGTTGACAAATATACTGGACAGCGAAGGTACAAAAGTGATATATGGACAAGATAAGAGAATAATCGCAATTAAGTGAATGACATATAATAATGGGTTATAAATAACTCCAAATGGACGCCCGATCTCTTAATATGTATATTTTTTCTGAAAGGCAATAAACCGGCAAATGTCAGTAGTAATTCAGGTTTCAAAATTCAAAGGCTATCCCAAAGTATTCGTCACTATGTGAGTTATTTGTTGACAGGCATAATTGCTTATGTGTAACTTCCTACTCAAATGCTTACCCTTTAGTCAATACTCCTAATTGTTAGACAAACTATACCAAAGCAATGGTTGAGCTGAATATTACCCTCATATGTGCTCCAAGTGTTAAAAATTTCCTATTCTATAATAGGGCTCTTTCAGCCCCTTATTCTTACTTGAAAAATTTTTGGAGTTACGTAGAAAATGCAACTTTTCTGAACAATAGTTAAAAATATAATGATGAGAAATAATAATATAATAAATGTGAAAAATGTGGTCTGATAAAAATTACTTTATCAAAAGTCAAACAATAGTTTAGTTCCCAAGGAATTCATCCATTGTTCTGTAACAATATCATTCACATATTAATACTAAATTAAATACCTTGCTTAGTGTTATGTGTAAGACAAAATATTTTCCTGTTAATTATAATTAGTTATTTTGGACTAAAATATATTTTGTACCTTTCCTTACTTATCAAGATGTCACATTAAGAATTTTCGGCTAAAATTAAAAAATATATGATATATAAAAGTATTATGTTTTAATGCTGTAATAACATCATAATAGGATTTAAGAAGCAGTAGGTCGCCATCGCTTGGTGGTTATGAAATAATTTTAATAGCATTTGTAGTCGCTTTAAGATTTAGAATTGTATAGTTGAGATAGCTGTTAAATTTTTTTCAGAGATCACATTCTATTTGCATGTAAAATAAGTTTATCTATGATATCTACTCCGTATTCTAGGTTGGAGTATCGTCAAAATATAACGGAGAAAACATCTGCCATTCAAAACCGGAAAATGTCTTTCCTACGAGCAATTAAATTTACTGCCTGAATTTACAATTAGTATCACACTTCTACTTCGATGCAAGTTATCAGTAAGCTGGCGATAGAGGTAATGAATTTTACATTAGTCAAATTGCTGCACACGAAATTTAACTTCTTTCTGACTTACTCACAGAAATATAACGGAAGGCACACGTCTCATTTCTTACAAATATTTATGTCTAACATTATTAAAACCAAAGATTCTGCTTTTTTGAAAAATTTTTGCATTAAAATTTGCCGCTTGAATCCACCATATTTTTATTGAAGAGACCGTAAGAAAATTTAAAGTCTTTCTTATTTAGTTTTCAAAAATGTCCCCAAAATTAATTCATAGTTAAGGTAGATGGTTCATCACTTAGTTTGTTAACCAGTTTAGTTACTTTAATCAGTTTAATTTATTCTAGAGTAGGGATGCCTGTGTTCATTAGGTTATTTTGCTATTAATCTTTTATGAATTAAACAGTTTAAAATTTTCTGCATAGAATTGAAACAAACAGAAAAACATGCCTATAAAACTCTAGAGTTATAATTCCTACGGTTGAAAATCAAAATGCATTCTACTGAAAACTATTTATCTGCACTGTCTTGGAATATGTTCCATTGTCTTCAACACGAATACTTCTCCGTCCTTATATTGATAGCTATATATGCCATTATTGCTATTCAAATAGAGATAATTCAGCTGCGTATTCTACTCAGAATAAAAGAAGAATTTTGAAGTATCTTTTCTTCCAATTTTATTTTAAGCACTCAAACAGATGTTTCTATGCCAAGGATAGATCTCTGCAAGAATAAGGATCAACACTTTGCGTTCTTATTTTGATTGAAGACTGTTTCCTTAAAATTTGTTTCTGAACAAACCTTTGAACCTTAACTTACTCACTGAAATGAAGAAATTAAAGAACGTTAAAAAATGATAATCTTTTTATCCGTCGCCGTCTAATCTCATCCCTAGGAATTTTCTTTCATTTCCTACTGTAATATGCGTTCAGAATGTCGTTATATTTGTGTAATTTAATCTTTAAAAAGTATAATTCATTCAGACAGATGCTTTTCATTTTTCTTGTTTTACACTTACTTAGAAACTTAATTCTTATTACATTATTGTTTTAATTTTTCTTTCATCTCGTTTTTGCTTAAAACTTCACCATTGTCGGCACCAATCCAAGGTTATGAATTAGAACTTTAATTGACCTTGCCTATTACATATATATTCTAAAATTTTTCATATCAAGAGATAATGTCCACCAAGTGCTATCGAATAAATATCAATTTTTGGGGTAACGTCTGACAACTAATAGTAAAAAATCTTATTTCTATATCAATAGAAAAAGGTTTTAAAATGTTGTCCATATAGCATCAAAACGTTTGATGGTGTATGGGTAACATTTTAATACTTAATGTTTTGCTATTTGACAGTCAAGAAGAAAATCAAATCAAATAATAATTGAAAAGATTAACCATATAGACCTCTCATCTAATTCGACAAAAAAAATTTTGTTACAGAAAAAAAACTTTCACATTTCACATAAATTATTTATTTGTATTTTGATGCTTAAATAAATTTTATTCGTGTTTTATAAAAATAACCTTAATTTTACGATAATTCATCTATAGCCCATGCTCAATTTTTTGTCATAATCATACGACCCTTCCCTTCTAATAACTTTTGTAAACCTCTAGTAAAATTTACTCCATAAAATTGATGAATACAAGGATGGAAATCTGCGAAAACGGAATACACCTCGGCTGCCTTAAAAAACTGTTAGATATCTATCACTTCCGTTTAAAACGACGGAAAAATCCCCATCGGGCGAATTCCGCATCATTTCATAAATTATGCTAAAAACTAATATTTGAGAAAGATTTGCAAAATTGGAACTTTCAGTTCTACATTTCATGGAATGGATCAGGTCATTATAACATCTCATCAAAGTCAATCTACCGGTCTCCCAACGAATTTTAGCGCCAACATGCTGTCATGACAGGTGTCCGAAAGGCGGGAAAAAATAAGTTAAAGAAATGGAATGGAATCCCTCCCTTATCGAATTTAAATCAAGCGATCTTTCAAATTAAGTCGAAACGAAATCTCATTAGCGGTTCGCTCCTTAATTAGAAGTTGTTCCTCTACGTCCGTTCTTAGTGAAGGGTAGGACATGTCTTCCAATAAGTCGGAGCAAAGTTCAAGGAAGGGCTTTAAGCAGCATGAAACCGAGACGGCGGGACATCTGGCAAAGCCACACCTGCCTGACAGTAAGATCCCTTGGCAGGCGAAAATGAAATCGTATCTAAGTTTCGGAATTAATGTGAGATAATTTACATTAACTCCTTCTCGTAAGACTAATAAAATAAGGTGAATTTATAAAAAGATAGGATGTATCCGCTTTTTCCTAGCTCCTTTAATCCGTGCAATGTACGTAAATGTGTCGTTCACTGTTATCAAAATTATTTGCAATGTTTAAAATGTAATGTTCACTTTTATCGTAAACTAATTCTCTGCGGTCCTTGAAGAAAAAGGAGAATAAGGATAAGGAATCTCATCTCCAAACAACAACAATATTTATGATAAAACTATATATAATAGCAATAAAATATCTCAATTAATTGAAATTTTCTCAATTTATATTTCTTCTATTAAGGTTTTATTATTGCACAAGTGTCGCAATATCATCCTAGCAGATAAGAAAATTATGCATTGTAACATATTATTATGAATCCTATTTCTTTCCGCATTTTACTTCTCGTTGAAATAACTCCTATCTAATCCCTAATAACTGGTAACAGGAAACTACCTAAAATGGGTAAGTATATAGGTAGTATATATTAAAAAGATGATTCCAGTACTAATCTTTTTCCAATCAGCATATTACGCACAAATAATCCAAGAGATTCAGATAACACCGTGATATCGTCCAACAGCTGCTCACATGCTAATTGTTCTTATTATGATATAGAGATTGAAAATCTTTTAGACGAAACAGTCATCCATTGAAGCAGAATTTTCGCATGATCGCCGATAAGTGCCAGATTTTTTAATTTACTTTATGTAAATATCATGTAATTTTTATTTATTTTTTTTCGTCTTTTCCTTCACGTAAAAAGAAAGACTGCAAAATTAAAATATTTTGCTTTTGAAAAACTTAAATGATATTCTTCCTTCTTCTGTGATCTGCTCTCATAGGGCTTAAGTGTCTTTCCATCCATTCCTGTGCTCTTCTCTTCATTTCTGCATATTCTTTTCCTTACTTCAAACTAACTATCATTTTTACTTTTCTCCTTCCTCTTTTGACTCTACTTTCTACTCTTCATTCTAACACATATCTCAGCAAGCACGCAAGTAATATGAGTCCTTATCAAGTTCCCTTTCCTTTGATTGATAAATTTAATGAATATTCTTTCCTCTTCGACTTCCCTTTGGACCTCCTCCTTTCTGACCTTGTGCTTCCACCTTGTGTTTAACATCCTTCTCCATACCTGGAATTCAGAAACTTCTTTCATTCTGTCGTCATTCTAAGGAAGATCCAAGTTTCACAACTATGAAGAAACACCCTCTTTAACATGTACATCATCCTTTTCCTCAGGTTGAAATCAATTTTACTTCTTTATATTTCTTTCTTCTTCCGGAAATCTTCCTTTGCCATCCCTAATCTCACCCTCACTTTTTTTTCCCAGTCTTGTGTCATTTCTGTGCATAGATATTTGAAATTTTCTGTAGGAGGAAAAGAGAATAGGGTTGTTCTATTTTAAAATCTGTAATAATTACTCCCATAACTTCAACCTGACCTATTCTCATCACTTATGTCTTATTCTCGTTTATGTTTAGACCTTATCAATCACCTATACTCTCACTTGATTTAACATTACCTGTAATTCTTCAGTATTATCCTCCCTCAATACCCTGTCATCCGCAAACCTCTCTTTTTACTGTCCTACCTTCGACATACACTTTAATTTCCCCCTTCTAATATTCCAAGAATGTAACATTTCTCCAGTATGTATATTGAAAATAATTGGTGACAAACCGCAACTCTGCCTTACTCCCTTTCCTATATCGAACCGATATATTTTATTTTCCTCTATCACTATAGCTTTTTCACTCAAATGTAGATTTCCGATCAGCCTTTTGCTCCTACAATCTATCCCTTTGTTTTCAAAATGGCCATCATGGTGTTCCATTGAACACAATCAATGAACACTTTTTCCACATCAACAAGGTTTATACTCAGGCTTCTTCCTTTCTATAAATATCTTTCTCTTATGATTCTCACATCACCCAATCTTTATTCCCACCACATCCAAACTTGTCCCCAGGCCACTCCTAATCTCATAACTGTTCTTCTTCTTATGTTTCTTCCATTTTCCTAATCAATCTTCTATTCAATATTCTGAGTGATATCTTTGCTGCATGTACAATGTGGCAAATTGTACTTAGTTTTTCTCATTTCTTTATACCTTTCTTCATATCTAAGGGATTCATTTTTATCTGTAGGGAAACTTAAATACATTCTCGACTTTTATGTATTTCATCACATAAGTCAGTCAATTCTTCCATTCCATTTCAGTCAGGTATTTCATCAAGTCCACCGGAATAACATCCGTACCAGGTGCTTTCCATCTTCAGAGTACATCACGGCTACTGTCACTACTTACTTCGGTATATCTTCTCCGATGGTATCTAATTCTACCAATTCTTCTTTTTCTAAATTTAAATCATGTAGTTTATCATTTACTCCGTACAGTTCTTCTACAGTACATGTATTATTTCGATCGCATCATAATTTCCTTGTTTTATTCCTGTAAAATGTTTTTCCTCAATTTCTTTATTATCTGCTCTTCTACTTTCTCCATCCCAGATAAGTTCTTTTACTTTCTTATGGGCCAGATCATGTCTCTCTTTTTTGTCTAATTCCTCAACTTTCATACGTAGTCTTAGTCATTCTTTTTTGCATTTTTGTTTCTATCCCGAGCTCTGCGTTTGATTTTCTATTTTTATTTTTTCCATTTAATCGTTTTTCTAGTTTTACTTCCTTCTTCCTTCCAGTTTTTCAATCATTCCTATAGATATCCAGGGTTTCTTTGCTCTAAGATATTCCCTGAATGGCAGGACAGTGTTTTGACAGTAATTTACTTATTCTTCCCCACAGTCACCTACATGATTGCAATTGAAGGTACCAGGAATTAAAGCTAATTTACTAGAGCTATTAACTGAAGAAAAAATAAGTTTCGTTAAGCTGTAAAAAATGGATTTCGATTTGGTCACTCATTTGGGTGAATTATTTCTCATTACAGCTGTCAACGCTAATTCCCATCTAATATCGCCATAATTTCACTAAACTGAGAAAAATTGGAATCCAATGCGTAAGGGAAGTAAAGAGTTGACGGAATGATTTTTTTCTCCGCTAAAGTGAGAAAGTCGATAATCGATAGTCAGCGCCGAAACCTTCAACACGTAACATATTGAGGCCAAATTCATATTCCGCCAACAAGTTTAAAGTTCCTTCGGCTTTTTTCTCTTTTCAAAAAAGAACTCAGAACCTCCCCAATCTATCATCATTTTCCTTCAACTCTAGAGTCTTTTCGGCTTTTTATCTGCTTCCTTTTTTCGGAAAGACAGGTCTTTGCCGATTCCAGCGCATTCGTTAACATTCCTGAAAGAACTATCTCCAGGGTATTTCCTGTCCTTTTCGAAAAAAAAATCCACTACCATCGACGTATTGAAAAAAATATTCCATTTTCCGCACTCCCAACTTTTTAGAAAAAAATTCTTCACCCTTTTTCTAACACTCATATATACCTTCATTGTATTCTCTTTCTCTTTCCCTACCCTTTTGTCGGAGGGTGGAATCAAGCCGAGAATCACGACGTCCGCTCCGCTTCTTTCTCAGCCATTGTCGCGACCACCTCCGCGTCCTCATACAGCGCTTCCTTATCATTCTTCTTTTTTACCATCCTCCTTCATCCCCCTTTGCTCTCTCGGTTTGGGCCGATACCGCCCACTGACGCCGCTTCACCCTCCAACATTTACCCCAATACATCCCAACTCTACTGGAGCTTGTGTACCATTATTTCCCTCCTTCGGCGTGGCTCATTTTTTTCAGAGATCCATTGTTGTGTGGAAGAAGGGGATTATGGAAGTTGCGTCTCTTATACAGACTCCTTTCTGATTCGGATACACTCCTCTTGCTAACACACAAAGAAACGCGGAAGGATGGTTAACAATGCAAGTAGTGGTAGGGTATAAGGGAAAGGAGGGAGGCTGATAAAGACAGTGAATAAGGAGCAAAGGATGAGAAGTGACCGCAGAAAAACTATGGAAGATGATTTCTTGATAAGTTTTACATTCGGAGAGAAAATACTTGCTAAGAATCCACTTTCATCTCCCTAGAACTATAAATACCAATAGATTACATAGGAAATTTACCAAGAGCCATTCCTAGGAAAAATTGATTTAAATATTATATTAAAACTAGAAGTTTGGATAAAATACTAGGAAATTCCAAAATTGTTACATATTTAATATGTTTTTCATTTCTCCTCAATACATATATATTTTTAATTCATATCCACAGATGAGTTATTATAATTATAATAAAAAATAAAAGACCAAATTTTTAAACTGTATTCGACTAAAATATGGAAATGGGAAAATTTATTTAAGCATCTACGCTTTAGAATTGCTTTCTGCCGTAGTAAATTGGATATTTGACCACTTACACGTGGAATAGTCTCAAAGCAATGATATTAAATATTTATTCTGTCGAATGACAATCACTAAGCTATGAGGCATATGAGGAAAACAATCATCTCCATATCAATCTTAGGCGATATTTACCTGCTTCATACATATTACGTTGATTCAATTTAGAATGTTACGCGGACTTGAAGAGTTTACCTAAACGGAGGAAATATGTGCTATTATTACGCGCATCATTTTCGCGGTGTATTTTTTCTCTTACCTCGCAGTAAATTGAAGGGAGCAGAAAATTTATTTGTGGCATTAAGAGGCTAAAAGGAGGCTTTCCAGGGAAAACGGAGAAGCAAGAGAGAAAACCTTCCGGTGCTCGACACACGAAAACTCGGAATAATGACAAAAAAATTTGTGAACGCCGAAGACAAAAGGTATCTCTTGATCATCCCTCGACTCGTTCCCTCTCAAATCCCACCCCATCTTAATCTGCCCCCGCGACGCCTCCAGCCATCCAGGAAAACAAAAGGCTAACGAGTGCCTTCGAGGAATCTGAAGGAGGCCAGGCGCATTAACATGTTGCATTACCGTCAGACTGGTTCCTCCCTATAACTTCTCCCTCATAATAAAATTAATCTCCGGTTCAATATTTTTTCGTTCGACATCTACTATATTTATTTATACCTTGTTATTTCTCTTCCTTTGATTTGGATCCAAAAGACTCCTTCAAGTCATTTCCATTCGTATTTTTTCATCATCGACCATGTCACATCCTCGCATCTGAGCCGGAAGCGGCTCTCAGGGAGTCGCTCTGCTTACGCCGTCAAAATCAAGCTTACGCGCCAAAGAGAAATTTCAAAAAACATAGAAGAGTGTAAGGAAGCATAATCCCATGCGCATATTCCAGTCTGTGTTCTTTCTCTCCTCTCTCTCTCTCAATACGCAATTGTTTTTACTACACCTGCGTCCACACTTCCTTAATTATCACGTGCCAAAAATGTTTTTTGTAATGACCTAAGTGAATTTTCTCTGAGAATCTTTAACACAATGAAATTATTCTTGTAACGACTTATTTTTGATCAACTTTTAGATTACGGTCAATAGTTGCGTAGTGAATATTGACCAGCAATTAATAGTTGACCAGACTTTTCCTTATTTGTTTCGTAATTAAAATCTAAATATTAGACCAGATACATCTTCTACAGAATATAGACTATAATTCAACGGAAAATTTTTCTACTTTGGGTATAATCCATCTATATTTTCAAATTAAAAGAATAAATACAACGGCAGAATAGATACGATACAATGGAAGAATAAATACAATGGAAGAAAGAGAAAAAGTCAGCAGAGAATAATTTTACGATTCCGGTAAATATTCTTCGCAAAATTCATTGTAAAGTTTTCATATGTGTAAGACCCATTATAAAAACAAGCAATCCCGATTTATTTAAATTTTCTCCTCTAATTATTGACGCAATATCGCATGTCTAATCATATTTATTATACACTGACAATTTTGTCACATTATACAAATCTACCTATACATTTCGTGCGACAATTATTCTTACCCTTGGAAATCCATCTCATAATTGAATATAGCAATGAAACTGTTTGTTTCTCCGAAACACTATTAGTATATTTCAATCTTACCATGAAAAAAACTTTTAAGTATCAGGATATTCTTTTTTAATTTGATTCTTTTCACTACAAAACAATAGGAATTTAGTTTGGAAAACAATACACTTATTCTTACGTAATAATTTCTTAGATTATACGTCTCGAATTTCTCAAATTCTGAAAAGAGTAAACTTTTCTACAAGTTTTACTATTTTACGATGGGTACTTTCAAAGAGCAGAACTTTTCTTCGTCCTACTCTTCTAATTTACTCATTGCTCGTTCCGTTCGATCTCCCACAATTCGGCACTTCCTCAGACGAATGAAAATTTCGCGATTCCCTCAGACTCAGATTTTTAGTCTCTATGTCTTCTTTTCTCCTTCCAAGAAAGCGAGAGAAGAGAGAAAAATTAATAATCTCTCTGCCCTTGGGGGGATATCGAACGAGGCTTGCTAATGTGTACGCGCTTGTTCAGCATCGGCAAGAAGATATTTCGGGTTTGCGGGGGAGGGGCGCGTTATGGAAATCTCATTTTCCTCTTCCCAGGATGTACTAGGATTGAAGGAAGAAGGAAGGGAAATGGGAGGTAGAAATTAATTTTTCCCCATTTTGATAACATATCTTTTCTCTTTCGATCTAAAACTGGAATTCCCTATCTCGTGGGGATGATAATTTTTAAGAACTGAAGAAAAAAGAATACAGTACTTCAAGAATAAAATTTAAGTCATATATAACTAATGGGAAAATCATCGTGATGTGGTATCCACAAATTCAGTAAGCTTAGATTTATTCCCTCTTCTCACATCTTTTTCCATCGTACTATTTACGTTCATAACGTCATAAATATTGCCTGCAATTAATTTTATTTAGAGAATTTTAGGGTTCTTATGGCATTCTATATAGATATTCTAAAGCAACTTTTATTTCCCTTTTCAATATTATGATAAATACGACCAGAAATCCTGTAAAAAGGTCATTTATTGACGATTTAATTAAAAGAAAGATTGAGAATATCACGAAGCTTATGAAAAAGCTACCGGAAAGCCAAATGAGGACCGCGTTCGCTGGCGGTACCGGCCTCTATTCCAGATGAAAGCTCATATGTGCGACATGACCTCAGCAGTCGAAGTACTGTTAACCAATTTAAGCACTTAACTTCGAATGCTACTATAAGCTTATGTAATGCTTAAATATTCCATTTTATTATAAAAAAGTATAATCATAAAAGAGACATACTTTACTAAGAAAACGATTTCCGATTAATACAGAACCAGTCACATTGAATTTTTTTAATTCATTTTTATGAAAAATAAAGAAATACAACGACAATATATTTGCACGATACACACCTTGAATTAAAGTTTATAAAATCGCATTTACAAGTTTAAATTAATTCTAGTCATTTCAATATTGAGTTATTCACCCTAATGAAAGAAAGAAGCATCCATTATTAATTTTCCAGGCGATAATACCACATTCTTTACAACTGAAATTACCGCTTTAAGTATAAACAACACTTAAAATCTTCTTGATGGAAATGTGCCAAAGAGAGAAAAAGTATTTCACAATGGAATTTTAATTACCGAAGAGCCCGTTCTGTGGAAAAGAGATGCAGAAGAGGACAATAAGACATCCAAAAAGTGGGATAAGGGTAGGGGTAATTCTGAGAGGGAGGGGACCGAAGATGAGAAGGGAAGGAGTAGGTCGATGCTAAACAAAGGAAAGGAGGAAAGTTGGACTTGGCCCGCGAAGGAAGCCGGTAACCCACGATATAATGCTGTTTATTTTTCAGCAAACACAACTCACTCCGCCGCCAAACACACTCTTCTTATTATTGGCGGGGTGGGGAGAGGAAGAAAGAATGGATTGAAGGATGTTGAAGGATATGAGAGGGGTGCACTGTGGATGGAGTGGTGGCGAGAGGGGGTGTACATGGATGGAGAGAGATGCTTAGAGGAGTTTGAGAGGTTTTTCGGAGGGGTTGGGCGAGAGGTGGAATATTGGAGGAGGAGGCTTTTGTGGCCTCTTGTAATAGTGGGGGATGAGAGGAGGTTAGACTCGAAGAGAGTTAGTTGGTTCGCAACATAGGTTAAAGATGAGGAAGGCGGCAGTTCCAAAGTGAAGGGGGTGAGTGTGGGAGGGTTTTAAGGGGTGGGAGGGAAGTGGAATGAGGTGCTCTCGGAAGGGATGAAGGGGGAAACATCATTAATACGGGGCTTGAGGCGGTGAAGGGGACGTTTTCGGTCGAGGAAGATATGGTATTCTGAAACATAGAGGGCTATCCGCGCGGGAGAGGGTTGAGATCTTTCAGAAACGAGCAGTCTTGGAGACCAAACCGAGAAAGAGGAGTTGGAATGTCCGGCGAATGAGAGTAGATGCACCAAAACGAAGAGGAAATAATGGGCATCGCCCCATGTATGCAGGAAAACAGTGCCGTGGACTTTTTCCATGCTATATTCGTATGAAGGTATATTTTGAACTATGAAAATTGAATTATCTTACTTAATTAAATACATAATTTCCTGCTCAACATTTCTTCAAAAATACACTCGACAACTACGCATTTCGTTTCAGAAGAAAAAAGAAAAATTTTCGAATAAAACATTTTTAAATTACATTTCAGGATTCTACAAAAAATATATAAGACTTACAAAAGTAACATTTATAAATGTAAATTAGACTAGTTGGACTTAGTAAAAGTAAGCTCCTTCGAAACTTTCCTTCCTTCCTTCCTACCTTCGAAAGTCAATTATTTATCGGAAACGCATTTCAAACAGTTGCTCAATATCAAGCATATAAAATCCTGTAATGGTTTTCATTAAATTATTTTGTACCTCTTCATTACCTCTTAGCGGCAAAATGGAAAATCTTCCTGTTAGCTTCGTTGCAAGTGTGTCGAGTCTCGGTTTCTATCCGGTGGAAGGTCAGTTTCTCGCTCACCGGGAGGCGGCAGGAAGAGCATCTGGCAAAAACAATAGTGCCATATCGTCATGTCACTAATAAGCAACACAATTTTCATCATCCGCCCCTTAAGTAATGAATGAGTACGAGTTATGGAGGGAAATATACTGATTAGTGCTATGATAATAGTAAAGGTCATTTTATGAATCAAAATGATGATTATAATTATCATCATGTACGATATATATCATATTGATTATTATTTTAATTATTTTAACCCTTATTGGTAAAGTTAGGCCCAAGACGGTCCTCCTTCCACCTGACATTATAATGCTGGTATCGTTTGGAAAAGATTGTAAGTATCACGAAAATTAATATTCTGTAAAATTAATAAATATAATCTAACAATGTATGAACTGTAATATACGTAAAATAAAAATTAATCGAAAGACCTACGTGTTTTCTTTAAGCTATCCTCTAACTGATGTTTTGAGATAAGTTAAAAAAATTTGTTGTGAAACAACAAGAATATGCAATAGATGGATGTAAAAACGCGAATAATAACTTCGCCTCCTTTTCTATTAACCTTTCTCCAGAAATCACACGGGTAGCAGTAAAATTTAAAATTAAAAAGTATACGTCTGCAATGTATTTGATCTATCATTACACATGTTTGAGTTTTATCACACACAAACAGCAAGGGTAGGGAGGTATTATCCAAATACTTCTGAATTGCGACTGAAAGTAAGTCATTCAGAGAAACCTGATGAAAAAAGATATGAAGTTTAATGAGGATCAAAAATTCCATTCATGTATTTGGAGAATGTGAAAATCCGTAAGTTATGACAAAAATTATCGCCATTTATTTCTGTATAAAAGAAATTTTGCGAAAGACTTCAACCCACTTATTTCTGGCATCGTATGTATTGTAATTTTTCCTCAAAGAAAGATAGTAATAAGTTCCAAGAAAATTAATATGTATATGGTAAATTCAATAGACAATGGTCATAAACCTACGGAATACTAACGGTATGACGTAAAAATGTGCCAAAAACGCTTGTGTACAGTCCTATCTGTTTTAAAAGAAGTTAATTGGGTTGCATATCCTGCAGGATGGTTTGGCGTACTTCGACTTCGTTCAATATTTCAATTTTAATCGAAACCTCCCAAAAGTAATAAGTCGAACTTAAGATTATAATTAGATATTTTTATGAATATGCTTGCTGTTTTACGAACAAATTATTAAATAGTCGAATTTAATTGTATTAAACTAAAAGCATTTGTTTGTCTTACAATTATATTGATATAAATTTACTATACCATTAATGGAGAGGTATTCTTCTCATTTAAATGTATTTATTTAAATTTTATGATTACGCTAAAGAAATTCGACGCTCTTCGTTATTTATTTATGATATTTTAACCTTTCATATGTGCGACCGTTTACTCCAGGATATTTTCTGAATAATAAAATAAATATATACGTTAAGTTTTCCCATGAAATAATTGATGTAGGTAAGCAAAGCATAAGAGAAATTTTATATTAAATCCTTTAATATCCTTCGAGTTTATTTTAATATGAGAGTTAAAAATGATAAAATTACAAATTCAATTAAATGTTAGAAATTTAAATATAATAAATTCAACTTAAACAACTATTAAAACGTGATACCCACGCATTAGTTTCTTTATTTATGTGAAATTTACAATTATGACGTATTATGTATTATCGGATACTTCCTCCTGCTGAAGATCATTTTTTACTTGGTAATCAACAAGAAAATTGTGCAAATCAAAATTCAAAAATTTTAGAAAAACTGAATTTTACAGCTGGAATAAAAATATCCTCCAGCGAGGAATAATCAGGTGCATAAAAAACAGCCTCTGCTTGTAAATGTTTACAGTAATCACCCTTTTCCCCTTTGAGTTTCAAAGGTAATGGAAATCAATAAAAGAAGCCATATGCTATTTTACTTATCATGAGTATTCCATTCAAGATACTCCAAAAAGTAAAAGTATTATAGAAGTTATTTGAAAGTAATTATGTATATTCAATATTTAGATAAGGGAGAAATATGTTTCTAATTGATTCTTTAGGTCTTCAATTAGTTTTTAAGCAGACGAGTCATTTTAATTCATTGAATATCATATTCCAATATCTAGCATTCAAGATTTCTAGAACTTCCTGAACTTAATGCATATGAACCATTCTTTGATGGCTGTATCCAATATCATCAATGAGAAGTTATCTAAATGGGAGTAAAAGGACACTAACTTCAAACAAGATTGATTGTTAGCATAGGATGGTAACTATACAGATTTCGTCTCTGCTAACGACTCCAAAAAAAAAAAACAGGTTCATAAATTATTTGTGAGAGAACTGTCTTAGCGCCGTGGGACAGATAACGAAATACGGCATATGTTTCCCTCATTTTATTTACTTAGTGACTTTTTATCGCAAAAAACATAAGCTAAGATTGTATGACCATATTGCTTTTTAACTGCCTCACTTAGAGGCAGGTTTGTTTGCTCGGTAGATTGTTTGCGAGGTGGAAATACGCGAGGAGAGAACAGATGTCTGCGGGATGAGGCGGAGAAGGGGGAATTGCGACTCACCACTCGCACCGATTTTCCGATATTCACTACCAATCGAAGTAGGCGTGCTCTCGAGTGCATTGCCATAAAGCCACTTGACGTGATGTTACAATCACCGAGGCACTAAATCTTTCGTCGCATATATCTCGCAGTTTCGAAAAAATCAGTCTTTCAACCCACTTGTGTTCGATTGCGAAAAAAATAAGTGTATCACTCACGTTTTATATTGTCAGAACACGCTTCATTTGAGGCGATAACAGGAAATGGGAGCCATGTGTGATTCAAGATGAATCCTCCCCCAGCGATTTAAATCGGATAAAAGCTTGATAGAGATTTTTCGAAATAATGTAGCAAATAAACTTCTTGCAAAGTTAAACCGCATTATGTTATTTTTAAAACGGTTAACTGAAATCAAAAAAAGATAAGCATAGATTACAGAAATATTTCGACGACTGATTTCACAATGTTTCTCGTTTTAAATAAATGAAAAAATTAATACTCTAAAAGATATATTAAGAATATTGTCCCTTCATAAATTTAAAGTCATTTCAAAAGGCCTATCCGATTATAATTTAGAAGGTATTCATTTTTAGATTAAACTGACACATTCTCAGTAATATAAAATCTCAGTGGTATAAATATAAAATCCTTCCTTACATCTACTTATATGAGAAAATTTAATCAAGTATGCACACAAATTATAATCATATATGCACACAATAAATTTGAGGATAAATAGAGGTTTAATTAGAAGTGGATCTAATTGAAAGTCACTACAAGTTTCGAAAGCATCATGTTGTCAGGAAAATGCGGACCCTGAATCAAATTACTATCCTATGTTCGAATATTTATGAAACTTTAATGAAAAAGATTCATGTAAAATAGGATTAATAAATTATATATCATCGCCGTATGTCGCTTTCTGAAGAGGATTCCTATAGAAGGATTTCCATCTTATTTTATCTATGGAAAATATTCTAAATCTTGTTCACTTTATCATCAAAACTCTAATGCTCACAGAAAACACTTGATGTCCATTTGCGGCATCCATTTTATTCGGATCTTTTTGATGGCAAAGATACCACGTAAAAAATAAATCCTCGGCCGGTCCCTTAGCGGAAAAAGACATGGAGTTTCGAGTACACATTATACAAAGGCTCGATTAGGATAGGTTGAACACAGACGATGCATTTGCAGCCGAACATCGTTCGCTAATGGCGTCCATATGCTGCCTCTTGGCTCAATCTTTTCTTGCGATGAAAATATAAGCAAGAGATGGAAATGCAGAATGGAATAAAGTGATGTTTGGACGATATTAGGTCGGTCGAGTCCTTGAGGAATGTGAAAAGCAAGCATAGAAATACATCTAGAAAGCTGGAGGTGTAAATAAAAATCGAGGATGATGGACGGAATAAATATTTACCTCCTGAGTCGAACCCCAGCGGTGCTTTGACAAACGATATAAGTGAGGATCGTTCTCAGAATTATTTTCTTCAAGAAATGTGGGTACAGGAAATTTTTGTCGGTTGTGCAAATGATAGGGACACATAAAATGACTTTATGAAATATAAATATTTCTGCATTCCGTAAGGTTTTGAAATTCCGATGACCAGCTCCGCTGATTAGGCAATCAGTTTCGTCAAATAGCTCTCACATATTTATCATCAAATCCAAATGGTTGGAAATCTAAATTACCTTAAGCTATTCCGCGTCTTTTTAAATAAGGGTACCCAAATTACGTAATGTTATTTATTTAATGTTCTAAGGATCGTAAATATTTCTCTACTATATATGAAGGTTGTATTAAAAGTTATAATTTGAAACAATATAATAATTTTCTTCTGAAAAAAACTTAATATTTTTCAAATAAAAACTTTACAAGGATAATAAATTAAATAAATTAACTCTAACGTCCGAACAATAGCGTATCGTATAATTAACCGGAGGAATAATGCTGACTCTGACATGAATTGGCCATAGTCATTACTTACTAACATTTTCATATCTTGGATACTCTCATTTGGGTAATCTCTTATAAACTGATATTTACTTCTTATAATCTTGAATATCTAAATATTATTCAATTACTAAATTCTTCATTAAATATGACAGAATTAAATTTAACTTACAAAAAATTACAACTATCTAGTCTTTCTGAATAGTAAAAAACAAAAATAATCCCTCTTCGATTTTAATTATCCATTATGATGGAAACTAAAACTGTAAATATAAACGGAGCGAATAAATATATCGATAATAATTTTTTAAACCTAATGCGTTATATGGGAATCGCTTGAATTCATACCACAGAATCATCCTTGTACATCTAAGTAGCTCATTTTTTCTAAACATATTACAATAGTACTCCTTTTTCCTTTTCTTCTGCTGAAAATTAAATATATCCTTTGAAAAGTTGATACACAGTTTCCACATTAAATATTGATGTGATATTCGTTTATTCGATTTCTGAGAGAAAATCAAGTTTGTTTGCATTTTTGACAAACGAGTAATTTGAAGGCAAAATTATCCATGTGTGCGATAACGAAAGTATTTATTATTTACAGTTTTATTCGGAAAGTCTCATTGCCCATCGTCTAAGTCCATCTAATTTAAACCATTTACAGTGTAGAGGGTTACATTATTTGTATATATTATAAGATTTCCATTTCTAAGTTTTGCTAATGCTTTCCTTACAATGATATAGTGGCTTTCCTTCACTATACACTTCATATGGGCCAATCTTTTTCAAACAATCATAAGAAAGTAGAGTTCAGGAATCGCATTAGTCGTCCGGGTGAATGGTAGCTTATAACAACAGTACAATGTTTTCATTTTTTCTCTAATTCTTGGAAATTAGAATTAAAAACGATATTTCACGACTAAGATATAAATCCTTATTCAGTTTCCCTTATTTTGGTTTATCTTATTGGTCTCGTACTCGTAGAGCAGTTATTTTTAATTTAATTCTGCAATTAATCAAAATGAAGTTTTCGTGTATATCTTATGACAGTATTTTCAAGCCGTTAAGGGTCGAACACATGGTGCCTTAGGCGGAAAATATCGATATATCAATTGGATCTTTAACGAATATCAAGAGTTAATAATTCTATCTCGTTGGTAAATTCGTAAAATTAATTTTCAAAAATTTCTTCCATTTCTTTCGAGTGTAACTAACATTGGATAAAAAACTATGTGAATATATATGCAACGGTGATTATTATATGAGGATGGCGAATTCCCCCGTCAAAAATGCCAGGAATTAATCTAATTTACAGAAAAATGTACTACTATTATCGCATGCATCTGATTTATGTCAAAATACCCCGTCAAAAACGCCAAGGATTAAATAAAATCTATCTGTCATAGCGAAGATTACTCCGAAAGATCATCCTCAGTGGTTCGAATCCTGTTTAGGGCAAATATTTTTTTCGGAAAATTCTGTGTCAGGTTTGCTAAGAAGCCTCATAAGAAGAAGGTAAAGAGTTATCCATAGATTGCTTGTTTTAATAAAGCAATTCTTTAGTCAGTTACGCAGTTCTTTATTTTAATGACGAAGAATTACATAAATAGGTATTCATAAGAACTTAGTAATTTTCGTATATTTCATACTCTTAAATGCATATAGTGTTTACTTTAGTTCTCATTTCGTCTCATTTCTTCATACATCACGCATTGTCACGGCATGTTTGTTTCAACAAAGCAATCCTCCCTCCCCTACTTATTAAATTAATTAATGGGGTACTTTGTCTTATTTAATTATACATATATCTACATACCTAACCCTTTTGGGCATATGGCAGTGAGTGAGCGTACTCTATTTCATTAACAGACTTTAAAAAATTAATCCTAGAACAAACTCGCTTTAGCATCGATTTCCATTTACTCGTTATATCTTTAGGCCTATGTAACATGGATTTTTTTCACATATTCTAAGAATTCATATGCTTGTATTAAAAAATCGCATTGGTCGTCTAGGTGTCATGTAATGCTAACCGTATGTAACTACAACCGCAAAATATCGCGGAAATTTTCTTTTATTTTATCAAAATTCTCGCAGTTTGAAATCCAAAGCAATATTTCACAACCAAAATAAGAATCTTTCTTTAATTTCCTTTCTTTTTGAAGTAATCTCGATATCGTACGATCATTACTTCTAATTTAATTCTGCAAAAGAAAAAATGTCGATCGATTGACAAACTGTAATCGATCAAAGCGAATTTTACGTTCATTCTTTATGAGAGCAGTTTCGAGACATCCTGACTCAAACCAAGAGTATTTTTAGTAGAAAAATATCGCATGTAACTACAATCGATACTTGTTAGGTCACTGATCCTCTAATGAATCTTTAAATTTCATAATTCTATCTCCTCTGGAAGAGCGTGAAATTAATGCTCCAATAGTTCTCCCATGTATTCCTTACGGGTGTTAATGACATCGGATAGATAATATAGACACAACAGTGATCATAAATGCATTTTAGCAAACAGAATGAACGATTCCTCTATATTTTTTTATTTAAAATTTATTTATATTTAAATGGACATTTCATGATTGGAATATGAATGAAAATAAAGCTGAACAAAATATAAAAATTAAATAAATATATAATAATTTGTAAAATCTATATCAGTACACTATTTAGCCTCTGAATTAATTATCGCTCATATAGAAAATAGTAGAACGGTAAATTGCGAAAAATAATCGGAGTTCAGCATAAGTTAAATTTGAATTCACACTAATTGTGAATAAACATGCAATTCTTTGGATACCATGAAATAATTTCCGGATCGAAATCTGAATCGAAATGGAAATCGAGAATCTGCCTTCAAGACTTGAAAAAAGTTGGCAATGCTTGTTGGCAAAGCTTACTCTCCTAATTTTTAGTTTACAGCGATTTAGATTTCAACTATTAATTGAATTACGAAAGATAACTAACTTTTTTCATCATGTCATTCCCTAAAATATATATATGAAGAGATGCCATCAGGTAATAGATTTACAAAGGTAAGTTATTATCAAAATGAGGACTATAGAATTTACTTCACGTATACTCACAAATCATGGGATAATAGATTCCGGATGCAACAATTCAAAGCAGGAGTTTCATTGGATGAAACTTTCTTAGAGCTCTACTTTCACAACCACGCCTTTTCATAATCCCATCTTTCGCCTTTTTAATCCAAGTCTCATCCCTTCCAGAGTGAAAAATCAGTGAATGGAAGTGCTCACTTTGCCCGACCTATCAAAGGAAAAGTTTCCACAAAGGACCTCGACGGACAATTTGAATCTTCGAGACGCCGCCAGCCAAATCCGTCATAACCTTTTATTTTGTGATGATGGGAGGAAAAATATTCCTTCATCCTCTCATCGATAACAAAAGGGTAGTATGGGAAGAGATATGAAAGAAAAGAGACGTTCTCCGGTAATAAGGTGTACAGCGTCCAAATTTCTCCTGCTTTCTCGGCGGTCTTCATTCGGACTGAATCGGTTCCAATTTTCGGATTAGAGCGGCGATTCTGATCTTTTCTTTCATTTCAGCCAAAATAATGTTTGAAAGCCATTGAAGAGTAGTAAGTTTAATATAAGTTGAAAATTAATATATATATATATATATATATATATATATATATATATATATATATATATATATATATATATATATAGCCTCACCTATGCCATTACAATTACGCAGAAAAAACATGCATGTGAGAAGAAACATGCATGTACTATTACGATCATGCAATGACATCTTATAAATTTTACCCAACCAAAATCGAGTATTCGAAGAACTGATTTTGGTATCATTTATTAGTATCTAAAGTTCTAGTTATAACTCGATTTGTAGTAATAATAAGATAGGCAATTATTTTTATTCTAGATGATTAATTGAAAGATGTGATCAGTAAAAATATTTGAACAATTATGTTGCCTTAGGGTAACGTATCTTCAGTTCAATAAAATTTTACCCGGACATATATCTTTATCCTGACGGCGATCCAGAATCTGCATCTAAATCAAGAACTTAATCGTAATTCATATTGCTCGGTCTTTGAAATGGGGTCAGCGACGTGACAAAGCTTTTAACCGGTATCCAAAACGCGTCAAAATAAAGTTAACGAGAACTGAGAGTGGGGGATTCGTTCAACCCTTTCGACTGAAAATTTTTCGACGATACTTGGAATGGAAATTGGAACGAAGGTGATAAAGGTGGCATGGTGTCATTAAAAGAGGACTGGAGTGATCGAAGGAAGCATTGCAGCTCACCTTTGGTCCCTTGGGCTTTACAAATCATTAGCGAGACGGAAGGCAGCTTTTTTCCAGAGCAAACGGGAAATAGGGAGAGAGAAAGCCGGGCGAGCTAACGATGGCGACGGGAGGGAAAAAAGGGATCTTCCCTCCGGGCACAGCGAATTCGTTAAACGACGGAACGAATGCCAAGTAGAGGTTCACGGTCACTCCAAAAGTATCGAAACTCCGGAAAATATTGCAAATGAAGCAGAAGCGAGAGAAAGTTTTAATCACCTCTGAAAACATAAATATCAATTTCGCTCCACCGTTACTGATAGATCATACTCATCAGTCCGCTCTTTTTTTTTCTTCATCGAGTACAAATCTGTTAACCACTACCGTATCCTGAACAAAAAAGTTATTTCAATATTTCTTCATGAATTTCAGCCACGTAAACCTAATTAGCACAATTCGCATTTTGCTTGCTCTTAATGATTTCCACGAGTAATTTGATTCAAATTTTTCAAAACAGGCTACTACGGTAAAATCTTGTAAGTAACTCATTAAAGAAGACTCTCAACGATAAAGAAATATCTGTATTTTTCAGCAGAACAAAATTGCATTTAAAGAAGTAGCATTTATATTATTCAATCAGTGATAAAAGCGATCGGGTACAAACATACAAAAAACAGTTTATTGTCTCACAAAATCCTCCCGATGTACCAGATAACCTTAAAGATCGTCCATATCCTCCCATTGAGGAAAAAAATTGAAAAATCGTCCTATCGTCCGTCATTTTTTCGCTCTGCCGCTTCCGCCGTTGAGCATGGGGGGTTGAGCTGGGTGTGCCGCCGGCGCTGGGTAATGAAATACCGGGTTAGAAGGAAAACGGCAGTGTAGAGAGAAAGAAGAGCAAGCAGCAAGAGAAAAGAGGTGGGAGGTAAAAAGAAAGGGAAAAGGTATATAAGGGGAAGGAAACGCGGCGTCGATTGTTGCCTTAAGGCACCCGACGTCGGTGATGACGTCTGCAGGTCCCGGATGAGGCATCCCGCGTCACATTGTCTGGTGGAGAAAGGCAAAAGATCACCCCGGTCAAGAGGGTGCGATGTAAAAAAGTGAGAAGAGTAAAATATGCTGCTCTTTTAAGAGATAATAGTAGGCAATCTTACGAGGATTCCTCTGTTTATGACATTAAAATTTGACAGTAATCTAAGCAACTTAGCTATCCGACACACATTTAACGGGATTATATTTCGAAAACTGAAGAGAAAAACGTTTTAATTGGCAAGAACTACTCCCAAAATTAATAGGAAACTTACGATAGCTATGTGGGCAGCGCGTACCAAAATGAACACTTCAATGATACTAATCAACATGATGTTCATTATTGATTAGTACATGATGTACTAATCAATATGATCAACATATTCTAATAATACAAGAAAAATTCAATAATTAAGGGTGTCATAAATAATAATTATTTATATTTATTTAATTATTTCGAAGTTCACTGAAACATCTTGTATTGAGAGATATCATTCACATTTTTATAAAGAAAGTAGCATAAGAAAAATAAGGCTATTTTTATAAAATAATGCCATATTCAAGGAAAATAATCTCGAGAAATTGTGTATCGTCAGTGAAAGGGAGATTCAGTTTCAATAATAAATTAATAAATGCAGCAGCTTTCATTATAATATGAGCCTTAAATATTCGTCTATGACTCCTTTGAGATTGTTGCGCTAAATTGTATTTTTTTTTTGATAAATCCTTTTTATTTTCATTTTTGTCTAACAGTATAAACTAAAGAGGATTGGAAAAGTTTCCATTTTCACCCTTTCTCTCGGGAATTGAAAGAAGATCATACAACGTCTAACCAAACTAAACATTTCAATAGTTGGAAGAAGCATATATTTTACTCGGTTATTGACAGTATTCATTCCAATACAAAAGATGCCGTATAATGGTATAGGCCTAGTGCTTGGATCCCTCCTAAAACAAGCTATTACATTTGTAAATTATTTTAGAGAGACATAGCATAAAACTCGCAATGTCCACTGATTGGGTGAAAGTTTGCACAATGCATAGCTTCAAAAAGCTGCGAAATCGTAACTAGACATGAAATGTAAAGGAAAAAATATTTACTTTGTAACTCAAAAGAGACCCATGACTTTATTTTGCACGACAATAAGGAGGAAGCAGATGAGATCGACACATTTTTATTATTCTATCAGGAGTGTGAATGAGAAAGAGGAAGCCTAAGAGAGGGAGAGAATGTGAATGAAGTGAAACAACTCTCGCAGCCCGTTTTTAACGCCTCGTCACCAAACTATTCAAACCCTCCTCCCCTAGTCATTATTTTCCCTGCATTCTAATTGAAACAGAAATTATTTCCCTCGCACAGAAAAGGGTCGCATATATATCCAATGCGAGACTCATTATCGATAGTTCTTTTATGCAAAAAGCGGATTATGCCCTGCCTGCGTAGTTAATAGCCGTTTTAATCTTCGAATGAAGAAAAAAATTACTCTTCGTGGCATACTGTTGATGATAAATATAAACGTTTAGACTTTTGAGATTGGATCTAATCCGAATGAAAAACAAGGAACTGATGAAGAACCACAAAGTTTGATTGATTTAACACCAAGGAGAATCAAATTAACTATTATTGTATGTATATGTCAATATTCTATTTACATTCAGCCTTTATTAATGAAATGTGTGGAACTAGATACACCGGAGCAATTACTACGGAGAGTTATACAGCTATTACTCTTAATGATACTTACCAATCAAAGATTTTAATGAATTTTTTTCTCTTTTGAGTCTATCTACTGAATTTATAGTATCCATTAAATAATGTTATGCTGCTGTTAACAAAAAATCCAAAACGTAAGGGCAAAACAACTTATGAGAACCATTCCAGTAATTGCAGACAAATATTGAGACAAAAGCCTGACAGAATAGTTAACATATCCAATTTTACCATAAGTTAAAAGTAAGGAGATGCAATACAATGAAGTAAATTTAAATATAGGAATGAAAATAAATTCTCTGATTAAACAGTGGTAAAAATGGGACGATACTGGAAAATACAGTAAGATGCACTACGAGAAGAGTATTCCGATACATGGTTTCTTAGCGCAAAAGAGCATACTACTTCAGAAACGGTAGGGGTGAGCATGTGAAACGAAATGGCTCTCATGAGAATAGGGATATGAGTAGAAATTCTTCGAAGGGGGGGATATTGGGTGGCCAAAAACTGATGGGAACCCGCACTTGTAGACAAATATTGAGACAAAAGGCTGATGGGGGTCATATTTGTCTTGGCTTTTGGTACCCCTGCCTCATCGAAGGCTGCCTCAGGCAGGGATCTTGGTATACATCGAGCATATTTCGAAGGGTTTCTTCTTTTTGATTTCAGAGATTCCCTTCGATACTCACTTTGGACTCCATTTAAGAGAAAAATGACTCCTACTATTCACATAATAATGTTGTTTCCAAACTAATATTTCAAATAAAGTCGCCGTCTTTACCATTTATGCTTATTAAGAAAGTTTGAATTACATAAGACGCAGTCTGTAATAAATTTCATGTTTGCTTTTCAATTTCGATTTCCTTTTTATTAATTTCATTTAAAAATTTTAAACTAAATGAAATATTTCCTTTATATATTGAGTTCAGTTAACCAAAATATAATAATGGAAAATTTGAAGATATAAATTACGTGTACCTTTGAATCTTTTTAATGATCAGTCTGTATATTATAAGATCTTATTTTTCATTTTTGAAAGCTCGCGCACGCTCTACTGAAATAAATAATACACATTATTTTTTCGGCACGAACGATAAGCCTTCGCTGGGCTTTACCAAGACTCATTGGAACCCTTCAGCTCTGGGCCTTCCGGATTGTCTGTTATGTCCCAGGATAGGAATATCTGTAGAAACTCTATTGCTACCCACAAATTGTGGGAAAATAAAATTATCTTTTCCATTGATTCTCAGCAACTAATACGTTTGAGGAGAATATGAATTCGCACATTCATCATTTTCCAGAAATGGGAATTGAGTATTTAAAAGAAGAAAAATGAAAAAACAGTACTAATATTACGTTGCATTAACTTGATCATGAATTAGAGAAGATTGGAATTATTCTACAAAAGAATTATGAGTGACATTTTTCGAGTTTTGTGATTTACAAAAACAACATTGCAGAATAATCAACACTATTATTTTATTTCGTATGATAAAATGAAAGAAATGTGTATTATAAATTTTAGCATTTAAGACAAGAATAAGGAAATAGACAAATCAAAGTTCATAGCTATATTTCATAAATATTATTTTCGACCGAGTTTTGGGAAAAGACCGATTATTCTTTCCATAAATTGCATTGATAGTGACCGAAGAAAGTCATTTAGAAAAGGCCGACATGGAAGGAGCAACCGCAATACAATCTCTCCAGGATATAGAAGCACGATATCCTGGGGTAGGGAGATACAGAAGTAGGAGCAAGGGTAAGTAAAAAGGATATATATGGCACCACTATGACGGCGGAGGAAGTATACAAAAGTAGCAGAATCAGCGTACCAACAGGGATATGAGATTTTCCGGGGATAGTGGGAGAAGAAACCACGGGAAAGGGAGAGAGAAAGATAGAGGCAGAGTGGACCGAAACCCACCAGCTTCATCATCTGGGGATTACTCCAAGCCCCTCCATCCAATCCACTGGAGGCTCTATTCGCCCTACCTCCACTTTACTTCTATTTCCCTCCTCACCTCTTCCTCCTACCACGTAGTTAGTCTCGCACACACCAAGACCACCCTCCCTACCAGGAGAAAAAATACCCTCATCAAAAACAAGCGTCCCCTCTTCCACCGAACGACTTTTATCTTCCCGAAGTCCTACCTCATCCTCCCTACTTGGAAAACTCACTCTTCATCTGCACCCAGAACTGTTTAAAATACACCCACATTAAGACCTCATGAACTCTTGCAAAACTTTTACCACCGAAAACCTAGCGACCAATACCAAGAGGCGGAATCTTGAATCATCTCTTCTTGTTTTGCCTCTTTCGCAATCTGTTCTCTCTCGACTTACCCTATTTCTTAGCAACGCGAATCTTTCTCCATGCATTCCCACCCCTTACCGATTTGGTTCCCACACTTCTCTCACCCCTTCATTTCATCCTCCCCCTACAAGCCACCCCATGGCGCTCGCTCTCCTTCCTTCCTTCCTTCCTGATCCGCCCTGCTGCTCCTCCTCCGACGTCCGACGCCACCGCCGACGACCTTAATGTGTTTTCCGTGTTCCTCGCTGGCAGCCGCAACATATGTACACACTAGCGGCGAACACGGGCCCCGACCGGGGTCCGGACAATCCTCGCGAGGTAAATGGATGGCGGAAGAGAAAAGAGGGAGTGGATGAAGGAATCGGCGGAAGGGAAGGAGAGAAAAGAAAGAACAATACGAGGAGCTTATAACGAGAGTAGGAAAGTTGAGGGAAGAATGAGTAAAAAAATGGAGTCCGGGCTACGGTGGGATGGGAAGAGGATTGGATGGGAAAAACGGCAAATTCCTCCGTTGAGGATTAGAACGAGGGATAAATTACGTATCGGAGGGTAGGATTGAAAAATGGAGCACTGACGTATAGAGGAGCAAAAAAGCCTGTATGGAATCGGGATGCCTTAAATATTTGCGCTGCAGCGCTGGGAGCGGGTTATAAATTTCCAAGGAAAAAGGGTTGAAATAAATTTCTGTTTCTTTCACCCGCGCTTAATGGCTACATTGTCCGACCCTTTTTATGAACTACCTACGGCGCTTTTTGTTTACTTTTCCTAATTACCGTGAAATAAACATGCTGGCGTACATACGTAAGTGAAAATTTGACCACAAACAAAATTCGCATGCGCTCATAGTAACGCAAACGTTAAAAGGAGGAGGCAATTATCGATAATACCAAATCTGTTACCAAAATCCGAACAATCCCTATATATCCTAGTTAACTTTGCCCTTAATTTATGAGGAGGAAATAAAATAAACGGCCATTACCGAAACGCATCGGATGAAACTTTCTTAATCTCTTTCATCATTTGCGACCAAATTTATTTCAGCGGTGCATATCGGGCGAAACGGAAAAACACATCCGAGCCACTAATATCGTAACAAACAGCCCGGAATTCAGGCTAATTAGCGGATAAATTCAGATAGCGAAAAAATGAGGGGATTTTTTAAAAACTGAATGAAATACCTCGGAGTTTTCCCAGGTGATAAAAAACTGGAGACCGTTTTATCCAATTAAAATGTTACACTCATAAATTTCTAGAAGGTAGGCATTACGTGTTTCACTCCGTATATCACATCTCATTTAAAGCGGTTGCTGATTATTTTTTCCGGCCATCCTATTCCTCCCATTTTACCAGGGGGAGGCGCAGACTGAGGACCATGTTTATTCACGCTTCGTTCGGTAGTGGCAAATTGCGACCACGACGCACCCGATATTTAGCTCGGATTGCCAATTGGCTTGAAGGATGGTTACCCGCCGGTCATTGAGTTACGTGAGTTATCGCGCTCGGCTGAGGGACGCGTAGAGTGGGTGGAGGGAGAGATGCCCTCTCACCGCCTCCCTTACTTTGCAGACGAAAATGGGATGGGTATAAATCCAGGGGACCTCGGTAGGTGGCAGAAAGAGGACGGGGAGAAAGCGATCGCGAGACCCCATACCATTTCTCATGCGCCATCCTCTCTACCTTTGACACTCTTTCATCCCCTATTCAGTCAATCTCGTGGTGTACAGTGAGCTCGCAATCCCTTTCCATACTTCAGGCTACCGACCTATCAAGCCTCGACCAAAAGGTGACGGATGGAGCGACTGAAGTGCTGGGAGGGGTTAGGTAAATCAGAAGCGTGGCGTGAGGGGGAGGAGAGGGTTAGGCTGACAGCGTTTCCTGCATGACTAGCTGTCATCCGCTATTCAAATAGGGCTCCGGAAAAAATAGCACGTCGGATAACGAAAAATGTTTCACAGTATATCCAGGAAAATACATATTATATACACAAGATGTCTCTTTCTGGTAAATTAAAAACCCCTCGTTTCCTCACAAAAATGCGTTGAATTGCAAGTGAAGCGTAAAAGTGTCAACATTAATAACTATAATCAAACATACTTTTTCCTTGATCCTCGGACGATTTATGATTATGCGATTGCCAAGCTTATTCTTAAGTGCATATGCGCAAAATTTCAAAATTTGAAGGCCTAATCATAAGTTTTTATACTTATTCCAGTATTGTACCAATTGTTGAAATATTATAAGGTTTGCGGAAAACGAATGAAAAAGAGTCTACACTATTTATTAGTTAAAATGATAATGGTGATGTTTCAGGAAGAATTTAATCATTAAAAACGTTTCCTCGAGTAAATCATTACAAACAGTTTACCTTAGGTGTTGAGTTTGATTAAATAGAAATGGAAGCACATTTAGGATTCTAGTGAAAAATGATGAAAAACTTAGAATCCTCAAAAAAGTTCGTTTTAAAAACATTTATGATATCTTAAACAATACTTTATCTTTTTACATATTGGGAACCATTATTGTATTGATTCTCAGAAAGACGAGTGAAAATCATTTCCTATTAAAATAAAAGTGACTCAATGTCTGATTCTCTGTTACTACTAAATAGTGCGAGTTAACAATTTGCGACCAATTTTGTTAAAATCCACAAATAATAATCGAGTATTCTCATTCTGCATATTACTTCCATAATCTTCAATTTCATATCTATATCTCCATCGTGTATCAAAAATATAAGAATTTGATGGATACTAAGAATTTACTTTATAAATGTTTATAACATATTCAAATTCAACTTCCCATTTACTTTATAAATATTTTGTGATTTTAAATCGATAACCATTGTAGAATAACCCAAAAACGTATGCCAATTATACATCTCCTTATATATCTGTGACGGCTCAATGCCCGGAAACTAATCATTTCCCAAAATACCGGCATGTTCCTCAAGTTAATATGAAGAATGACAGATTCGTGCTAGCATTACGGATGGGATGGGCGCGAAATCTTGTCGCCTCTTTCTCCTTAGGTGTGACATAGCCGGAGTTCCACAGATGCCGCGGCGCATGAAGAAGTGTCGGAGAGAGAAAAGAGATTAAAGATAAGAGGCGAGCATCACCGATCGCATCGAAAGCAAAAGAAACCTCGGCCCGGAAGAAAAAATTCATTGCAACTGCCAACTCGGGAGGGATGATAAAATAATCGACACATCTTCGATTCCGACGAATCAACGTCGAAAGTATCGCGAGTCTCAACTCCTCTAAAAGTCAAACCCTAACAAATCCCTTTCGGTATAGAACTAGGTGTTAACACTAAGCTACCGAAAAGTCTACCACAGAGAAGGATAGGGGAAGAGGGAAGTGAATCGAGAGGAAGAAAAAGATGTGGAAGCTGAGGGGTGTGGATGAGCGCCGGCGGACGTGACCTGCAGCCCAAGCCAAGGACTTAATAACCCCCGAAAGGAGAAAAGAGAGAGAAAGATGGGAGGAGGATATGGAGACGTGAAGGGACCATGTATAGAGGGGAATGGAAGGACAATAGAGGGAAGGGTGATCTGATGTGGGAACGGAGGGGAGATTTCATCCTATTCCATTGTTTGGTCCTCTTCACACATCCAACCAATATATTTCTCCCCAAAAACGCGGAGAAAGAGGGTGTGGGAGTATGAAGACGATCCCGACCCATACCCTTTCTTCTCCAATCTTCCACACAAATCCCCCGTCCTGGAAGGCAAAAAAACTAAATCTTACCGACGTCACCCAGCACCTTCTAAGAGGTTCCTCCCCCTTTGTTTAGAGTAGCTAGGGACACACGCCGGAGGGATAGGAAGGAGGGAAATAAGGGACCGGAACCTTCACTCTCGCTATCTCTGGGCTGGATTCCAATCAAGTCTTGATATGACTGCGTTTGCGGATGGGAAAAGAGAAAAAAGGAGGGAGAGTCGTGTCGAATCTTTATCCATGCTCCTCACGTATTCACGGAGACGCCACCCGACGCCCCAGCCATAGAGTCTGAGGGGTATTGGGAGGGGTTTTAGTAGAGAGAGAAAGACGGGGTATGACGGAAAATGGATAAAGCCTAGGGGGTGGGAAGGAAAGAAAGACTCGCGGCAAACACACACATTCCTCGCGAGTCGGGGCGAGGAATATGAGTCTTCCATGCCAATACATTGGGCGAGGCTGCAATTCTTTCGGTGTCCGTGCCATCGCGAGGACATAAATCGCCCCTTGGCGCACCTGGGGGAGGAGGATGAAGTCTGGGATGTGGTTGATGTGAGCTGAGAATTGGGATTCGACAAAGTATTAAACTATAGAGAGGAGAAGGAGGAAGAGGCTGGCGAATTCGAAGGTCGATCGCTTACTCCGTTCGGAGGTAAAGATATTCTCACCCCTTCCACTGTTGTGTGAGGAGCGATACCAAATCTTGAAGATTTGCCGGATATGTAAGGAGATGACCGATGAGATGGCTGAGCCAATGAATTTTACTGGTCACTGGATAAAAGCAGGGAGATTAATATAGCGGTGACGACTTGGATGATGGATGAGTCAACTCACCTTGGAAATGCCGCCCGATCGCCAAGATACCTCTCAATGCAAAGGGGTAGTGTTTCAAGAATTTCAAAAATTTTTATTAATGTGTTTAAGAAGATTTCAACTGATGGTAAAAATTTAAAATGAGACTATGATGTGGTAATCACCATCAAATATCTTTTCAGGCTACCCAGAATGAAAACTACTATTACTCTGAAAAGGAAGATATGTCAATCTGTCAACTGATTACTTTATTTAGAATCTTGATGTCAAATATCCAAAGCTATTCCTAAATTTTGTTTTTAACTCCTTAGGTTGCATTTGAAATAAGTTAAACAGCAACCACCATCTTGTCCTTTAGCAAAAGTGGGAAAGAAATTTTCTATTGCCTCGGGAAATATTAGAATCTTGGACTCTACCAAGTCAGCAATTATCGACCGCCATGAATTAATTCACCGCAGCGTTTCCTGCATTATTGCATTATTATGCATCACTTACGACATAATTCATCTTCTGTCCTTTTTGTTCATTAAAATACTTAGCCATATAGCTCCAGAAACGTAACAATAGAAAACACGAACGCTGCCCATTTAAAAGCATCCCTTCTTCCTCTAATGCAATATCCCGATGCATATTATAAATGACCCTTCAGAACCCTATATATTCATCACGACGATGAGTAACGTAAGAAGCGTTTTCGTCGGCCTACTCATAACCCCGCGGACATGTGCTGCTCATACACCACCGAGCATTGAATGCGCGTGTTGGTACGCGTGTTGGACCTTAGTACTGCGGATGCTTGCATGCCCCGTCATGCAATTGGCATTCAACAGGCCACGGCACCCATCCCACTTCCCTCTCTCTCCCTAAGCAGCGCACCCAGGCCACATCCCTCTCCACCCCCGCCTCTTTCGGCCTACGAAATTCCCATCATCCACTCATCCCGACCGCTTTCGCCCAGCATCCACCCCTCTCGTGAGCCCTCCTAATCCCACGCCAACCTTCCTACTCCTTTCTCTCTCTATACAACACCCTTCCTAATGAATTGATAGCCAACCATACTCACTGCCAAACACTTTGCCTCCCTACGCCTTTTAAGGCGTGTGCACATAGACGTCCCCTTTCCCGCTTCTCACACCATCGTCATGGTTTACTTTCTGCTTCTGGGACGACACCCCCTTCCTCCCTCATCACTCCACCCGACTCCTCCGTCCGTCGTATCGAGCTCGTTTCACGAGACTCACACGTGTTGGTCCATTTGTAGCTCGCAACTTCCCTGTCTATCTCTCTCTCTCGCGGCGACCTACAACACATGTGGAAGGGGGAGAGCTCAGTTTTGAGATTGCTAGAATGAGACGGTTAAGGGAGTGGCTGGAACATTGTCGAGATAATGTCTGAGGAGTGTTCGTACGCGTTGTTATTAACAAGGGTCGCATTTTAAACTGGATGGGATATCACATTCCCTTTCGCATGTCCTTTATTGCGAGATAGTAGCCCGCCGCGTTGGGAGTAATTGGCGAAAGGTAGCTGAGTAATTGGAGAGCATTAACTATAAAAGTGAAAGCGCTTTTCACGAGATAATATAGAGCTAACCTTTAATGAAAGGATGTAATTGCTCATTTTCTTTGGATCTTTAACTTTAAAAATCAATTTATATAATTGGAAATTTTAGACGTCGATTGCAAGTAAAAATAATACTTGTTGAGCTTGGAATTTCTTAAAATGTTTTCTTTTTATTTTTTTTTCAACCAAAACTTTATGTAAAAGCTCACTTCAGTATTATTCTTAAAGTTGAAGTAATTTGATAAATTTAAATGTTTTTCTTTTTCGTAAATTATCTATTACTTTAGAGGGCTATAAATTGAATAGAAATCTCTCGATCAAAATTAGTTTATGAGATATTGCGTACCGATAAATTGCAGAATCTACAATGCAATCCTGTCCTCAGCTGTTTTATTTTGTAATGAAGAGAAGAGATAGATGAAGCGCAGCTAGCCGGTCTAAAATAGATTAGATCTTCCATAGTTATTACATTGATTCATCCGGTTCACCGCATGATTTTTATTCTAAAGGGTGTCTCTATACTCAAGTCAGCTTGAAAAAATATTTTTACGTAGATTCAAAATTAAAGGCTCGTTTTGAAAAATCGAGCGTCGTTTAAATATATGTTTGTTTAAGTGACTTTCAGATGGATACCAAAGTTAATGATGAAAGCAAGAAAGCAGTTCTTATTTTGGGGCCCTTATAAGTGTTAGTTATTCGCACTTTGACGGGTATAATCCTCCAAAATTTTGATAGTTGCATTCTCGTGCAATAAGATTGAGAATTATATTGCGCCAAAAAAATTAACTGGCCAAAGTTTCCCCGGAATCCATCATTAACAACTGAAAATAAGAAACGAGTTAAACAGCAGGATCTTATTTCTTGTGAGAAGAAGGTCGCTGTAAACAATCGCGACTCGAAGACCACTTATAAAAAGAATAAAACCCTTTTGAATGGTCTCGAACAATGAGCTAATCTCTCTAACTTTCCCGCCACGCGGTGCAGTCTCGCCACTCCATTAATAATTTTAACAACTCCCCGTAGAGTGAGCTAGACACACGCACACTAACATACGAATGACGTACTGAAATCCATCCCCGAGGGCTATGTCAGTGCGCGTGGCACGTATACGATGGCGACAGAAACTATCCTCCGAGACGAATTGGAAAAGGGGCATGGCCATCAAAAAATGATAGAAGGGGAGTGAATATTCCGTCGTGTTCCGGGAGGCGAGACGCACTTGTCTCTGTGGGTGGGATAAGGAAAAAGCACGGTGGTTTAGTCGTAAAATCCCCGGCCGTGAATGGGAAGGAGGCCCTCCGAGGAAATGAAAGAATATGGAAAGACCACAGGAGGTCAGAGTCGTGGGTGGGAGGATATTTTGATTTGTCATTTTACATTCATAAAGCCACTGGATTACGCGGAGCATATTTTAATGAGACTCATCGCTCTTTCTCTCGCGCTTCCGTGCATGAATAAGACGATTCGATGTTTCCTTATACCCATGTACATGTCTACAACTCCCTCGAATCATTTTACATGGTATGCCTCGTCTGGGTGGCATCGTATACCGACGTGCGGTGCGCTGTCGTCGCATTGGAAATGAGCGACGAAAGAAGACATCTCCACAGTTTTATTCCTGGTCAGGGACGTGAAGATGAATAGAAATCGACGAATTCGTTTTAAGTACATAATAATGTGTATCGTATAATTTCTTTTCCTTGAAATAGTTAGGTAACAGGAAGCAGAGATTTTTCTTTCCAACTGCAGAACATAAAAATAATCGTATGAGGTAACCGAGGACTATAAAAATATCTGTCCTTGAAGAATAAATTTTAGTTTACGATCGAGTGTGCTTTTTCAATTAATATGTAAATTGGAATAAATCTAGCACATTCCTAGCGATATCTGAAAATACCACGATCAATATCGCTTTCCTGTAGGTGGATTAAGACTAACCTACCGAGCTAACGTTTTTTTCCTATTTTAACTAATGACGCAATCAACAATCAGTCACAGATTTAAGAGGAACAATGGAATCTCACGAACCCATCAGTGATCAATTCACTGAATTTGTACACCTGTCTCACGCCGAAACTCCGCAGGGAATTTCTGAGTACACCATTACCATAATAACACGCTGAATATCTCAGCGTCATATCTCTATCAATTTAACATGAGTGTCATATTTTCTCAAGAGTGACGCAGTGATTCCGGCCCATGCTCTTCCATTCGCGGCAAGGGTATGCATTTGATACGCATTGGCACTTAGCCCTAATCTTGCTAACCGCATCAGCATTAGTATCCAGCGGCTTTTCCTTGCGTCCCCACGCACAGAGCAGAAGAGGTTACCATGACAGCAGAAGCCGATTCGACCTGTCTGAAGGATTACTTTAATAGCAATTACATTACATACAACCCCATAATACCATCAGTCGATGAAGCCATAATTGAATCTATTTTAGATTAAAAGGGAACTAACTCTTCGTAATTCTATCTCGTGATAATTACGTATAGTTGAAACCGACCGCCACTAAATTTTTTTTATGAAAGTACTTATTCATTTCTATCTTAACTCATACCTAATAAAATTATACTAAATTTCTCTCTTTAAAATACATATTAACTTGAGGATATATCAAAATATCAGAAAGTTGCAAGAACGTAGAGCTATCGTGACCTTTTGATCATAAATGCATTTGATACAATCTTTTACCTTGTGTTGATGAGTGTTTCAATGTTCCATATAGAAGAAAATGGATATGAAATGAAGGTTTTTTAAAAAAGTTAAAAATTTACACTAAAAATGGCCCGATTTACTCTAAAGATAATTTATCTTTCCTAAAAATTTAAAATGACTTATTTTTGCAATCATTTGAGTGTATAATTTCCTGTTACTTCATTAGCAAAATGACCAGAGACATCGATGCATCTTAACAAAGAAGATATAGCTTCAAGAATTCAGGAAATAAACACGGCGGGGCAGAAGATAGAAATCAGGGTAAACTCAACGAAAACAAAATCAATTTATAACTCTTTTGCAGCACAACAAAACAAATTTGGAGAGACGCCTCTGGTTGCCTGCTCAGAATACACATAACTATGGCAACTGCTAACAGCAGGAGAGAAGAATAGGACTATTTAAGTAAAAAAAAGAATTAATTGGACTGTATTGCCTTTGGAATAAATGCTATTATTCTTTAGTAAAAAATTCTAACGGTCGAGAATAGGTAGATTTCCAACCAGTGCAAGCTTGGAGTCATAAGAAGAGACAGGAAACCCAACACACGAGTGAGAATAATGACAGGGGTGACAGACATCATAGATAAAATAAGATGACTGTAGTGTATATGTCCAGATCACGTGGCGAGGTGAAACGACGACAGCTGGACATCAGCAGTTCTTAACTGGACACCAAGAAATGGAAAGAGACTAAGAAGAAGACCGAATGACAAAATGGACAGTGACATCATGCTCATAAGGGTAATACGGCAATGTGAAGCTCAAAAAAAAAACATTTTCGGAGGCCTACATCCGTCGTCACGTGAAATTGGTTGACGATGACGAAGAAAAACGCATGCATTCAATCACATGAACTTTATTTATTTTTAATTCAGCTAATTTTGGACCAAGCAAATTAAAATGAATTCTGAGATTCGTATAAACAGTAATTTTGTCATTTTATAATTCTAAATTGTTCATATTGTAATTCTCACCTCATCTACATAAGTAAGTAGACTGTGCCTAGTGAGTCATCTCAGTAAAGACTGAATACTGGAAAAGGAAAATCCTGGGGAGACATAAAAAACCAATCTTATTTATGGACATAGTCATGAGCTATCTGAAATCATGGATTAAGATTATTACCTTTATACGATGTATAAAGGTAATCTAGTAGATTTATACGTAATTTGTCTTCTGAAATCAAGCGGTTAAAGCATATTCACGTGGTTGTTAGATGTTAGCACGAAAGGAACAATGATCGCATAAAAGAAATATTAATATGGATTACGCATATAAGCATATTTATTTCATACGATGAGTCAAAAACGTATGAATGAAGTAATTCCCAACCAATATTCCCTATCGGAAAAATTTATTATTATGTCCTATGCTATTTTAATGAGTAACAGTTATCCCATCTCAGTGTCATCTCTAGGTTTTTTGGATCCAACCGCATCGAGGATTCGGATTGAGAAACGGATTCGATTATCTTCAATGGCGCGAAGAATGTATACAAAGATCCCAAAATATTAATATTTATAATTCATTAGTCAAGTTCTAGAAATATCTAAGCAATTAGAGAGGATGATGACAACGATGACGGATAACTGTTGGTTATTAGTGAATATGGTTAGTGTGCGAAAGGAGTCCTTCTACCTTTTGTTAAGGAGGAGTTATCACTGACCTTATGATTATTTATTCCATCGGTGAATCCTCTTGATCCTGTCTTCGAGTCCAGTAAGTGAGACCATCTGACATGAGATCCGTCTTCGACAAAAATATCCTCCGAAGAATATTCCGTGCGGTATCCCGTCATATTGTCGATAGAGTTTCCTTCCGAATCCTTCTGGAGCGAAGATTAAGCTTCATCAAAATCATAGAAATTTTTAACTGTAGCCATGATTATCATCAAAGGTACGAATTTAATCATTATTTGGATGAAAGGATGAGAATTTTTATGAGCACCTAGTTTTTATTGAGATTTGAAACTATTGACTTTAAAAATTTCAAATTTAAAAAGTTCAAGGCTGAGATATTATCAACAATCACATTAATTATGGATTTTCATTCCCTTCAATATCAAAGCAAATTCTCTCTCTACTTATAGTTACATTCCTTAATTTCTTAAAATAAATGAAAATCGAAACACTCCACGATTGAAAGATTAATGTATGTGCCACTAAAAGAGAACATTGGTCCCTTTTCATGATTATGCGCTCAATTTTCTCTTCCATTATATGGTTACGAAAATCTTTGGGATATCCTTTTTGTATAGCCATAAATTATGGTACAACTACAAAAATAATATTAACATGATCATTTCCAAGAAGCTTGATTATATCTTAAGAATACCTCGAAGTTTAGGGAAAGACGCCTCTTAAATCTAACTATCGAGGAAATGAGTCATTATTAATAGGCTGTCAAATATATGACTCTCCTTTGGTTTACAAGTACGCTTAACAGTTGATGGGGGGTTGGAAAGACTTTATCCGGCAAGGGTGACGTCGCGTGTGTCGATGCGTAGCCGTCATCCTAAGTCTTTGATGGCGGGCGATGGAGAGAGAACACGACATAGGCCATAAAAATGACCCACAGATATAAAGAAGGCCCCATTGTGCAAAAGTAAGTTTTGGAGGGGAAGGAAGGAAAAAATAACGCCGATCCCATAACTCTCGATATTTCTAAAGCACTTGGTGTAAAAGGGGGGATGAAGGGTGTGCTCAGATAAAAAGTCTTCTAAAAAGAGGGAGACGGAAGACCACAAGAAGCCTACTATAAGATAAATGACATCGTGTCGCTGCATTAAAAGCATTATTCAGTTAAGGTAGAAATCATGAGCCTCTTATCGAATTATTTTATTAAACAACTTCCTTCCCGTTACAAAGAGGAAAAATATGCCTTGATGCACTTTTCGTTAAACTGTCATCGGTCAGTAACAAAAGATTGATATCTGTCAAAGCTTCTAGTCTAAGTAAATCAGAAGTATAAAGTTATAACACTGCCTCTTTAAAGAACACTTCACTTATTCAATTAAGGACCATCAACACGAGTAATTTCATTGAAATCTATTTCAGAAGCCAATTTCTATGTTTAATTTTAAGGAAATTTCTGAAGATCTCCTCAAATCGATGATACCTTCATTCCTGTTTATTTTTGGAAGGTTCTATTATGTTATTTGTTCTAGGAGATCCTAATTTCCTAATATCTTTGAAATCCAGATCAATCCTTTTTCGTCACTTTTTATAAAAATTTTATACATTCTGGTCATGACTCATTTACAATCCATATTTATTCTCGAAGGATTCTTCATTAAAAAACTTCGTTCTCAAATTTTCAGTCATTGAGACTGAAAAATGAATTATTTTCATCTTTCTGCGAACTTTCCGGAATATTAATCGATTAGGGAAGCAGAATCATATGGATGCATCCCGGACCATAAGGCAAAAGGCGGGCTTGCAGGGTGTATAATTAGATGCCTCCATTGCATAGGTTTTACCCACTTGAATATGGTGCATCTATTGAGAATAACAGTCAAACACAATATAAATTTTCATCCACAGAGCTCGTGGTAAGGACCGAAGGACTTGGAACGTAAAAATTTATTGTTTGAGGTTTAATATTTTCAAGCTTTTACCTTACCTTCATTAACCATGCTAGAATTAATTTGTATCCATCTTTACAAAATTCATTATGAATAATTTGTTAAAAGAAAGAAATCGTGAGATTAAAATTTTGAGTAAATTAATACAAGAATTAACGTTGTTCAAAATGGGAATTATCTATAAATATTTCAATTGAGTTGAAAATATCATAGAATTTTAAAACTTCGTTCAAAATTTGCATGAAGTTGTTTCCATAAAACTCACTAGAACCACAGAAGTAGGGTGAAAAACGGAGAAATATGAAATAATAATGACCAAGAATATATGAAACATTTTCGAAGTCAGAAGAAAACATAATAGCCTCGTCCTGTTCTCATTGCGTGCAGTCGGTTGGCATGCAAGAAGGCACTTTTGATAGCATCAGACTAAATCGCTCATATGGTTGACATGGAAAAAATACGTCACAAATAAATGCGATAGGAGGGATGTTCGTCTTAGGAAAGATTTGGTCCGGTCCAGAGCACGACAGTTTCTTTTAAGATGTCGCAAAAGCCGCGGAAAAATGCACCGGTCTACGATGAAGGAGTTTTTAAAGATGCCGCTGGAAAAAAGACGGAAAGAGGAAAGAGAAAAATCTACCGATTCTCTTAAGTTGTGGCGAAGGGATGGAAACCCGTCTTGCAGGTCGATCTCTATTCGGTCTCTTTTCCAAATGGATGGAAGAATAAATTTTTATGTTATCCGCCGGAGGAGACATCGATACTGAGGAATGATTGGAAAAAGAAAGTGAGGGCAAAGAACACACGGAAGTGAGGAAAATAAAGGGCAGAGATCGAAAGGATGAACATTGATAAAGTGAGGAGAAGGATAAACAAATTGGTATCTCTCAGCACATTTCCGTTTAAGGCTCTGGGGAGTTAGGAGAAATAAATGAAAACTAAAATATAGCGGAACAAACGAACGGAGGATAAGACGAAAGAAAAGAAAAAGGTTTCGAACAGAGGATGTGTGGGCGGCGAGGAAACGGATTGAGGACCGGTTAGCGACAATCACATTGGTACCTCGTCAACTGGGAATATAAATGGTCCACGAGAAGGAGGAAGAAGGTGGAGAATGGGAATAATAAGATGCGAGCTCCAAACCGACGGATTGCTCCTTAGGACACGAGTAGTGACAGTTTCGCGAACGCCCTCGGTTGTTGAAACGGGGATTTTTTGTAATTACCGACAGGAAAGAAAGCTCCAGATGAGGTAATAGGGCCGGTTGTGAGGGTTAAAGTTTTTATTGGACTCAGACAAGAGGGAAGCGGCTTAGAGATTCGAACTCGGCGGTGAATTGGAGGAAAAAAGCCGAGGCGGCAAATTCAAATAGAATAGAGAAAGAGTGCGTTTGTGGACGAATGTGTCCTACCGCGTTTTTTTAATCGAGCGGCAGAGATTCCGGTATAAAGAGACCGAACGAGAAATCGTAAATAAACGAAAAAAGTGAAGCGATTCGGAATGGGACATAACGGATTCACGTCACGGACGTTACGTGCGTGCGGTCTGCGGTCTGAAACGTTAAGAGCGATCCGTTTATTTTGTGTGAGGGCCCCGAGTGTGCCAATCTTTTGTGATGTGACGCGAAGCTCTCGATGCCGGCGCTGGATGGGGGATGGTCCGCAGAAAGGATGAGAGAGTGAATCGGAACAATGAACAATGGCTAAAGGATTGGACCTACACGGGGAAAGCAAATCAGGTTGAAATAATAGAGAGCGGTGGTATGGATGCTACTTTATCCTTCCCCATCCTCAACTGACGTGGCTTTTTCCTTCCTCGTGAAGGTTACAAATAAGAAGCTGCTACTCGAGATGTGTGACGTCCGCAAAAAGTCTAGAAGTGTCGAATTTGAATGAGCCTTTGAAACAGTTATCTTTGGTTCGGGGTGTTGACAATAGATGGGCAATGAATAATTTCGCGTTGCCGCCTATTTCTCTTCCATACTTCAATTTTTTCTTTCGACCCCGAGCGCCCTTTTATGTTGTGCGCTGAAAGCCGATTGCCCTGAGGCGAAGAGCGTTTACCGATGAAGTTTGTGTGCGCGGCCATTGTGTTTGCGAAGGATGCTCTCCGATCGATTTGTCTTCGGAATGATTCATATCCCATCGACTTTCTTCGAGAGGTTGCTTCAACAGCACGGTGCGTACCAATTACGTCGTCTTTCATGTCGTTAACTTGTTTTATCTTATGTGCAGTGAAAAATGAATTAGGGATAGATTTTTTTATTACAAATAAACCCGATATGAGATAATTTCAGGTATTATTAGAAACTAAAAGCTGAAATACAACCGTTAATTAATAAAGGACAATTTTGTAAAAGAAATAAGCAAAATTTAACGTCGATATCTTCCTTTTATGTGAAATAAATCTAATATAAAACTTCCGTCCACGGAAAAAAGAATATGCGTAAATATTCTTTCTCTATAACGGAATGAATAAATTCTATATACTCAGGCTTTTTCTGTCTCTTTAGCTGAACCCTTGCATTAAATTGTCATTATACAATGTCTTCAAAAAGCAAGAACCCCTTAAATTAATTTTCTTTGGCAGGATTTTCCTTTCGGGTTAACTTATCAGCGGCAAGTTCGACAAATTTATCATGCATTCGGATTTAGGCAATATTTTAAATGTTGAGTAAGACAGGGAGCTCATTAGGATATATAAAATTAATGATTAAACCGTATATGAAATTTAAGGTATTTACCTGTCGGTAACAGTTCAGTATTTTGGCGAATAAAAAATAAAATATAAGTTGTTAAATTTATTTAAAATTCTCCACAATCTGTCTCTCATACTTTCAAATATTCTTCATGCTACATTTTAGAATTGACTTCGTAAAAATATTTATGGGAGCATATTTTCCTAAGAGAGGAGAACGAAAATTATCTCGCCCTATAACGATCAAGATTTGTAAATCAGCCAGCCCTTGAGCACGTGAAAAATTGCTTTAGAGGCTCTGAGTCGCGTAAAAAAAGCAGTCCAGTCTTAATGCATTCAAGTGAACTAAGGGATGCTGAGAATCAATCTACTCCTAGCGTCTTCGAAAGAAAAAAAGGCTCACAAAAAATATCAGAAGAAGAGGAAAACCTGATTAAATCGAGCTAAACAGGAAGAAAAATGATGTCACTGCTTCAACTTCCAATTAACAACGAGAGCGAAGCTAGTCCAATTTCCTTTTCCCCCTCTTCCTGCAGCCCATCCGAACAAGAGAAGTGAGCTACTCTTTTTCACGTCATTTGCATACCTCCCACTTCCGTATGCGTGTGTTCACAAGTAGAAAGGCCACTGACAACTGCGGAGGAACCAAGCGGCGACCGGCTTTCGAGAATAAGAAGAAAACGGGACAGAGAGAGGAAAGAAAAATTCAAAAAGGTAGGCATCAGATGGAATCCCTTACGGATTCGAGAAAATAAATGGAATTGGAAGAGATAAGGATCTGCAGGAGGGAGGGGAATGGGTTAGGTATCGGAGGTAGGGCAAAAGGACAGTCATAAAAGACTGGGCCCGGAAAGGTGAAGATTCCAAGAAGCTAAAAAATATAATGCGGAATGTGTTTAAGATGAGAAGCTTAACGCTGAAAGGAGAAGAATGATATGGAAGGAAAGGTGTGGTAAGAGTAGATAGAGATGAAACTTAGGAAAGAGGAAAGGGAAGTGGGAGTAAAGAGATCTGAGACGGAGGGGAGGTTCCAGAGGGAAAGAGCGGTAAAGAGTGATATCAGTGATGGGGGAAGAAACTGGCGCTAGGGCGATTACAGAAGACAAGAAGATTGATACTGTTTCTTAATGAAGCGATTGTTTCTGTAGGCGACATTCCTAGGGGGATGAGTTGGGAATTGGACGCAGTGAGAGGGACTGATGGGAGCAGTTATTCCCATTCGGAATTTTAAGGCATCACCTGCAGCACATGCTCTCTCTTTCTCTCCCCTCCAAATCTCTCTTTTGCGCCTCAGATCAGCCATCGGATTCCAGTCAAGTATATAGACCCTCGTGGATGGAGATTGAGACAAGGGTAGCTGATGGAAATCCATTAACGTAGAGATGGAGTTAATTTTAAAAAAGCGCGAGATCTTATTTCGATATGCCTCCCAGAATGTTGTATGTTGTTTAAGAAACGAGATTTTCCTTTCACTCATAAGTGGGATCGTATGACGGTTCATTGGATGTTCTTTAATGGTAGTTGAAAAGTTAAAACGAATACTTCGGTTTGAAATTAAGATAGAAGTTGAGCATGTTCAAAATCTACAAAGTTACGGTATGCTCAAAAGGCGCATTCAGAAAAGGAATCCAATCCTGTGATTGATGATTGCTTAATCGATATAACAAATAAAAAAATTTGAATCGAAAAATCTAAAATGCTCTGAAAGTAATTCCTATAAGGAATAGATGCTGTTTGAACATGATGAGCGCCACTAATACTTCTATTCATCGAACCTTTCTAACACATTACGCCAAATACACTTTTTTAAAAGTCAACAAGAAACTTCCATCCAAACGATCTAAATTTGGGGTTTAAGCAACCTGAGGTTACTAGTCTATTTATAATTCAAATCACTCTATAATGAGTACCATATTATAAGTTCAAAATGGACAAATTTTCTTACTTGTTCAATATGAACTTCCAATTATCGTACCATAAGAGATATATAAAATAAATTGTTAATATTAAATTTATATTAAAATTAAGAAATTTGAAAATCTTGTTTTATTCTCACTACAGCAAGTCTCTATTACAATGAAAGGTAACGGCAACGAGAGCGAAGCTAGTCCAAACGATCTTAAACGGATGTAATTACACCCCAAATGACCCAAATTATGTCTCACATACTAATACTACATTCACATTCTACAGTCCTAAGAAATATATTTGGTACCCCCATCAACATTATAAGATATATATAGAGGGGAAAGGATAATGGTGCCGCAATAAGGGCTACAAAAATTTCAAACACAATTGATAGTTCGATATGAAACGCATAAATGATAATACATGAAATCGAAAGTCTAAATCTTCCTTAGGAAATATGAGATCAGTGAGAGAAGAAGTAGAATGTAGTTCTAGTTGCATCATAGTGGAAGTAAATGCGATAATAACTGCCTTCCTGTATAATTCGACTGTCTTTGTTGTAAAGCTATGTCTTTAAATCATCGGCAATGACATCGACGACGGACATAGATTATATCCAAAACTTCATGGTAAATAATACCTCCCAAGTGAGAAACTAAAGAGTTAGAAGCGAAGGAAAGAAGGTCATTATGATGATGAGCGTTCTGCGTTTTACATTAGTCGTGAGACAATGCAACACAGATGGAAACACGATGCTAGGATCATCATAAGCGGATTATGCGACCGCCAGACACATTGGCCCACCCGCGTGTAACCGGCTTAATCCTTCAGACTGCGACAAAGCTCTAAATAAAAGAGAAACTACTGGGCGGATTACTTCCTTAAAGGTTTAGTTACCAATACAAAAGAATACCAAGAATGAGGTAAGAAATAGAGTAGAAAAGGTATTGTTCTTTTCAATTCAAATGAACTCATGTAAAGAATCGTATGTAATACCTGTTAATACTGTTAAACATAAACACAAAGGTAGAGACATAGTTGGCTGTCATTGGGAAAACGTCAGTCAATTTCCAATGTTGAATAAAAGAAAAGAGCTTTAAGAAACATATAAACATAAGGATAATGTTCCTAATCGATCAAGTTTCGTCTAGGTACATACGTTATAATGAATTTTGACAGTCGATTAAATGAATTCGTTACCATTAGTAAACACTTAATACTACACTGCTAACTATAAATATTAAGTTTCCTTAATATCAATTAATCTAATCTAAGCAGCAAATACTAAGCACAATATTATAGTTAAAGGAAAATTCCATTTTAACTATGGCTACACTCCCATGTATCTACATTTATACATTTACTTTTTACTTTTACAAATAGTGCTTCGCCAACTTATGATAATTGTATCAATATCTTTCTAAAAAAATGAGTCAACACCAACTTCCTGTACAATGAAAATGTTAATTTCATTGTACAGGAAGTCATTAGAAAATTTAACCGAGTCAGAAATAAAACCAACCTACGAGGAATAAAAATACATAAACATCATATTTTGTAGAAAGTAGGAGAGAAAATCTATTACCGATGAGTATAAAAATTAAAATTCTTGTTCTTCAATAAACTACGGAATCTGAAAATATCGATTTCTTAGAATTATAATTGATTTCTCAGAGTGACTCAAAATTTAAGGTTTAGGTAATCATAAGGATGATCACCGAAAATAATTTGCAAGTAATTATTATTTAAAACAAAATATCATGTCTCCATGAATGTAAGCTAATATCTGCCATTTCTTCACCTGCATCATTCTGACGTGCATAACGAAAATAAAATCTTCTACGTCTTCCTTCAACCGATGCCAACGGCTTAATTTATAGCTGGGAGACTTTAACGGGCGACAAGCCTTCGCGCGCATATAACAGGATAGAATTTATTCCGTTCGCTGGCTTTTCCCTATCTCTCCCACCAGTCTTAAGCTATCCATCACACCACTCCCACCTTAATCCTCCATGACTCTTCTTTATCTCGTCCTAACAGATATACTACTCACGAAACAGGCAGAGAAAATGCTTTAAATGCCAAATATAATGCAGGATATTCAATATCACGAGGGAAATTACGGCGCAGAATACGAAATATCATAAAAAATTCCTTGGCAGAAAGATTAAAAGAAACACCGGGCACCGATACAAACCGATGATATTCAACACATTTCACGAGTTCTTGGAAGAAGTTTAGGTTACTACGAGCTGATAGATGAATGTGGGAACCCTCTGAAATAAGAAAACAAAGACAGCGAAAAGGGACCACACAATATTTCAAATGAAGGAAAGTTGATTTTTCGGCTCGATTATCAGTTGAGGCATTCAAGCTTGGCTGGGAAATTTATATCTTTCTGGTCATAAATCAATCTGCATGTATGTTTTTCCTCTGGTTATTTTGCCTCTATCTCTGGATTCTTAGCGTAGGTTTACTGTCGACTCAGATGCTAACCAATCTGAGAATTATTGTAAGACGATGCGTCTTTCAAAACCGTGTCATTACATTATATCTATGTTCCTTATTTGATGAACGTTATTTTTATTGTGATATAATGCTATTATCAGCTTACTCCGGATTATAGTAATTTTTAAAAGAAAATTTTCAATGAATTTAATATAAATGTAGTTTGTTTTAATTAGTATTATCGCCTATAATTTTCTATACTTTGTGCGTCATTTTGATGCCCTTTCATTCTTATTTTCAAAAAATTGCATCCAAACACTAAACTGTAAGCACTCTTTTACATATTCTGCACATTAAGTTTTAAGAATGGAAATCGATCAGTAGATTGTTGTGGAAAACAACATATATTTTTATGATTGTCAATTAATTAGAAAGAAAATCGCAATGAGAGAGAATATATACAGCTCTACAGAATTAAATTATATATATGCGTGAGTAGACCGGAGTATTAGCGTGTGTAAACAAGTTATTCATATATAGGAGGACAGATACAATCAGTAATTCTCATTCTATTTACTTATCTCTTGTGGAAACTGTACAGAAATTATTAGGATACCATTGAAAATACTCGTATATTGATTAAAAAATTATGCCAAATAATAATACAGATTAGTGCTAATCATTTATATCACTACAAACTTGATTATTATTACAAACTACAAATAACTATTATTAGAAAATTTCTGTTTGAATGCTGAATGAAATTGGCTGGAATTTCTAAGATATAAAGCTTTAGAGCTACGTCCTACATCCTCCCGTTTTGTTCTATTTGATGGATTCTCCTCACTGGCTTAAGAATTTGAAAATATTTCATTCATTCAACTCAAAGCAAGGTTGCTATTTTTTCATACCTAGATATTTCATTAACAAATGTATTATTCTTTGAATTATATAACTTACGTAAGTAAATATTATTTCCCGAAGATAGTTAGAGTTATAAAAGTCATTTAAACATGACTAATGTAATAAAGTATATCATCATATTATATAATATAACATGGTATATCATCAATTATATTACTGAAACAACATCTTAATCACATTTTAATTGTATATTGAATATACATTCAGTCATAATGCAAGAGCTACACTATATTGAACGGCTTCATCATTAAATGAATTTATAAAATAATTTTACAATTAGGTTTTGAATAAGTTAGTATGGAGACCAATATTGTCCAACGCACGGTTCACTAAAGGATATAAATTAGCTAATTTTGGTAAATAAATTTATATCTGAGAAACTCTTCGAAAACCTTACACAATCATTCGTTAATAATTATCCTTATTATGATAAAAAAATATATTTTTATTAGTGCACTCTAAATACCGTTTTTCTATTGATTTAATAATTTTATAATAATGAGGTGAATGTGCCGTAAACAAACTTTACAAATATACTTATACAAAAATACGAAATACTAGTACGAGAGAATGGTAGTATAATTTCAGGGGTCCTCGTGGGTTCTCGAGTTAAATGTAATTTCTGATGTGGCCCTTCGATTGAAAATTGTGATGTCGACTATTTGAGGACGAGCTCGAAACCTGGTCATGGTAGAGATGAAAGATAAATATTCTAAGGTAAACAGGAGAGAAATATAGGGACATGACTGGGATTCGAACCCAGGTCTCCTACCTTCTGAGTAGGTATTCTACTAGGGCATTCATTATCATATCTGTAATGATAGATATTTTATGTGAAAATCCATGGACCTGAGTTTTCATACAGACCACTGATATGAATAACGAATTGACGATTATAACATGAGGAATACAGACGGAAATGGAATAAATATTTGGAAAAAGGAACACGGCCTACTTTTAAAATGCAAACTGAAAATATGGTCTTTACGAACAATAACGAGCTCTTATTACTGTTAGATTGGAACAATACTCTCTGAGTTAGGTATGAATATTTTCGAGGGACTAAAGAAATCCTTGCTAATAATTTTATACTCTTTAAGATTGAAAGTGAGCTTCCTCTCGAACGCAGTGAGGCCCATTCGAAAAATATTTTCAAGTAAAAATCCCCTCCTCCATCTTAATTATTCTTTTATACCATAAATATCTTCATCTTTTGTATATGCCTTTTTATTGGAAAAGGGATTCAGTCTCGAGCTGGTGTGATGAGGCAGGTGGCTAGCGAGAAAAGCAATAGGGCATGGAAGCAAGACGATGAAGCTGCAAGTACCAGTCAGTAAATTAGCACCAAACTCTCCTTTACTCTTTCTTCGGCTTCTTTTCCTCTTCGACCACTTTCGTGCTGAACCCTTTCCACCTTTCGCAAGGAAAAGAATAGGGGTAGCAACAGCCCATAAGGGGCGGTGTGAGGTAATACCAAGAAAGTGTAAGGTCGGAGAGGTCACGCAGCGTGTTGCAACTATCATCGGACACCGAGCGCGCATCTTTTGCCCATCCTCTATCTTTAACATCATAAGTCTTCTCGGATGAGAAGAATGTTCGCCCTGTCATTAGCTCTTTTTTATGTTCTACACGAAAAGGAATTGCTCAGGAAGAGCTTTATGCATTGATGCTCAAAGAGAGCGGGAGCTGCAGTTATTGGATGTTTATAAATTCCTCCAGCTTTTCTTATTTCGTGATAAGTCAGCATCATCCTTTTGTTTTCGCTTCTATTTCCTCCTCTCATTCCCACCTTGCGTATATTTTACGAAAGAAAATGAGAGGAAAAGGAATGGAATGAGAAAGGCCGGAGCAATTCACTCGCATTCTCTCCAACAGCTGTTGTTATAAAGGAAGCGTGAATTCCTGACAGAGAAGCACCCGCCGCACTGCCGATCGAAGTGGAATAAAGGGTAAATATTTCAACTACCAATTAAGTGACTCCAATTTACTTGCGGCAGAGAGCGGATCGACACGTTATTTAAAATGCAGATGGGGATTATTTTTGCTTGCTTTTATAAGTGATATTCCTAATAAAAATTTCTGTCCAACTGCATGGGCAAAATATAGAGTAGATAGCCTACCGCCGAGGTCAGCTTAATTTTTGAAGAGCGCTGAATCGTTGCTAGACTTGCCATTTTCCTCACCTGTAGGTTATTAAAATATGAAATATATTTTATGCCATTTAAAAATTATCCTCACGGCTGAGGAAGAGGAACATTATAAAGTACTTCTTTTATGTCCCATGAGAAGGCCAATAAGAGATGAGTAGATTGAAGCGACTCATCCTTAAACTCGGAGACGCTAACTATCTACCATTATCTCTTAGTGTTTCATGAGAAATCAGTCTCAACTCTACATTACTTCGTGTAATATAATTACTGCATTTTTACTACACTTAAACGACCCCCTGGGGTCTAAAATTTGGAAGTCAATTACGAGTATGGTTGTCGATTGGAGATAAATGCATGGAATTAAAATTTACTTTATTAATAAAGAAAAAAGCAATATAGTACATTTTTTTCTTACTGAATGAGTCAACACAGAATTGAGAGAGATTGATTTCTTACGGAACCTAAAGGAGATTGTGAGTCTACAAACTTACATAATCTCCAAGTTTACAAACTTATATAATACTTTAATTTAAATATCTTTGATTGGTCTCCCTCCTCGTGCCATAAAATGTCATTTTAATTGCTTATTTTCCTAATCCGTGATGATACTTTTAAAAAGTAGTAGTAGCATATTTTTCTATTTTTAGAAGTACACATTCATGAATGAATAAAAGTGATTTCATAATAAAAAAATATCTGAAGTGTATCTGTTTATGATGTCATAAATATTCAATTAATATCTCTGTACAGATAAAATGCATTTTGTAGAAGTATAAAGAAAATGAAAATTCTAGAATGAAGGTTAGAGGACCACGTCTGAAAATTTTTTAGGTAATTAAAGGATTAAATATTTCTAGGAAATTAAAGGATGCTATAAAATAAGGATTCCGTCTAAAGTTGGGAATAAAATAATAATTGAATTAATTAGAAAATTATTTGTAAAAATAATACTAGAATTAATCGCTTATACTTTGTAATATTCTTGACGCTAATGTATAGTAGAATTCAATAGCTGTAACTTTTATGGGGTCTACTGATGATTTTTGGTAATGAATTTAGTATTAGTGCTGATATTTACGACGAATGGCCTTCCGGTCGCATAGACGCGAAAATCGTGTAAAAAAACCGGTACAGCCATAACCATGTTTGTGTGTCCAATGCATCCTAATATTTCCTATTTTCTAACTAACCAGAAAATTCCGATTAGTTCAAACCTTGAGGTCGGAGCGTTAGAATGCTAAGCTTTCAGTCTCCGCGGCCGATATGTTTTACCTGATTTTCTCCATGATTTGGGATACAAATAATGAAGTTCTTTCCTGATAAGGACGTTAAATCGAAGACGTTAGATTTCAAAAGAAGGAAAAAATAAAAATGACAGAAAGGTTGTGAAATTTTATGGTAACGGTTTAGCTAAGATGAATCGCTGGCGCCGACCAGATTTACTGATGCTGCCACTGAACAAATTTATGGACGGGGCGAAAGCGAGCGGAGGAACATGTTATAGGTGTCAGTTGATTTTCTAAAAAAGGGTTAAAAAGATTTTCTATCAAAATAAGGTTCCCGTTCAAGTTATCTAACACCCTTTGTGATAAAATTGCGCAAGAAATAACTGCTATGCGATAAAGAAAACCTATGCATGTATAATGATGCTTCTCAATCTAATGGGTGCATTATAAATGGGATACAAACATTGCTAGCAAGCGTGAGACAATTTAGAAAATTCTCTTTTCTGTTTCTTATCTATAATAGATACATAAATATTCATTCGTTGTTATTTTTTATCATAAAACCAACTACAAAAAAGAAAATTAAAAATGCATAAGAGAGTATTATCAGGATATTTCCTCATAGCTAATCTCATTTATTACAAAACATTCAAGCTCACATCCATAAATTTGATGCATCTCTATCCTGTTGTAAATAAATTATTCAAAGAAAATTAAAAGAAGTTCAAACTACCGTTAATTGTAATAAATTGCTAACATTTAGGCAATAATTATAGGCTACAAGAATATATCCCTGAGCTCTCGGACAGTCAAGTGGGCAGCGCGATTGCCTTTGACCAAAGCGGTCCCGAGTTCGATTCCCGGTTGGGACTCATATGTGCGATTTGACTTCAGCTGTCAAAGCAATTTAAACAACACTACTGCTAAACCTTATCCTTTTCCTTCTAAATATAATGCTAACTTCTTATTAATAAAATGCAATCAGACATAGCTCATATAGTGATTGGTTATTCATAAACGTCAGCGATTATTCATTCTTTGCTCTTTCAGGAAGCTCTTGAATGTAATTCTGAATAATTAGACTTCTTATCAATGTACCTATGGCATAAAGGTGTGACTCTCGATGCTTAACTTTTGATGATCTCTATAATGTCATGTTTGAATACCGTTAATGTCCTACTTAATGGATTACTCCGAATAATATCATTAAAATGTATATTATTCACTCCTCGCTGGCTGCAAATAAATTTCTTCCCGTTTTCGTAAACTCCAAAAGATTTAAAAGGAAGGCAAAAAAAATTGAGCTCTCCTCCGGTTTTCGTAGCAAACATCCGGGAAACGAAATAGCCGTGGAGTAAAATCCAGCTCGACAGGAATAAATTAGGTTGATGCACTGTGAGGTACGCTGAGAAAAATCGGAATAGATTTTTGAGTGAAACTTGCAACAAATGGAGTGGCGTTTCGGAGACTCAGTAGTTTGCGGCGAAAGAGAGTTTGGGAGTGTGATGGAGAAGGGAGGGAGAGTGTTACATCGGTGTAGGGGAGGGATACGGAGGGATGCTGCGATAGATTGCAGGAAACCGGAGAGAGAAGCTATGGAGTGATTGTATAGGTTAAGCGTGGGTGAGGGGAGAAAAGGTGGAGAAAAGATGGCCGTAGGGAAGAGGGGAAGGAGGGTGTGGAGGGAGGAGGAGGGTGGTCACGAAGTCAAACGGGAACGGAAATGCGTTTGACAGGGCTCGTAACTCAGTCGCGACGCGTACGTGTTTGCCGAACAGGTTTTTTTCCTCCGCTTTACCGACAATGTTCCGCTCGCTCTTTCCACACTCACCTCCCTCCACCGTCTCCTTTTTTATTTCCCCGCTAAACCCTCTCTTCTTCCCCATTTCCTACTTCATCCCCATACTTTTATCAAACTCGCATCGGAAATACCCCCGTACTACATTTTTCTAACTCGCTAGTTCTTTTTTGGCCCTTAACCATTTCTTTCCCACGAAAGCTTTGAATAAAAACAATCTATAGATCTCCGTCCCGCTTGAAATACGAAAAATGAGGGACGAAGGGAATGAAAACGATATTCGAATCGTTCATATCTTTTATCCTCTATTGACTACCAAATGTATGTTCTCCTCGCATGCATTTCCTATATAATGTACCAATTTTTTTTAAATGCCCAAAAATGTGACCAAATTATAGAGTTGAAATTAACATAAGTAATTGGAAAGGTATATCTTTAGAAATTTAAGGCGAATGAATTTCAAGCAATGGTTAAGCTACCATTAAATGCAGTCGTAAACAAAAAAATGCCGACCGCCGTATAGTTCCGTTCGATATGCGAAGATAAAATCAAAAGCCTTGCGTAAATCATAAATCAAATAAAATCATTTAAATATTATAATTATCATAAGTTGTAGTAATGATATTATCCTTTACCGAATTCAAGATAATAACTCTTAAATATGTTAGGGATAATGAGACCGGGGGATACAATAGGTGAAATTGTTTAAAAAAATTATTATTTTCCGTAAATAAACATTCATAACTGTATCCTACTTTCCCCTGACAAGGAGACTACACACCGTCGGACGCGATTTAAGTGGTAAGACTCGGTAATTTGATAGATTAAGATTATGACAGAGTACGTAAAAGAAAAAAAGAGAAAAGAAATTTTCCCGCATGAGGGCTCGAACCCGACCAAAAGGACTTTGGAAGCGGATACCATACCACTGCGCCAAACGTTCGAATGACTAAGTTTTGGTTTGAAAAGCGTTTATTGGTCTTTTGGTCATTATACATTACATTGAGAAGTTCCCCTGCTTTAGGCTGTGTTGCCTTTCCAGGGAAATGACGAATGACGAAGGTCGCTACGCTTAGCTTTATAGCCTACCTGACAATTTTTCGTAAACTTTAAGTTCATTTTCCGTGAAAACTATCGCTCATAAAACCCAACTTTGGGGGTGATTCGTCAATCTTGACTCGATATCTATCAAATTACCGAGTCTTACCACTTAAATCGCGTCCGAAGGTGTGTAGTCTCCTTGTGAGTAATTTTTTATCTGACACTCCAAGTAAAATATTTGAATCTCACTAATTAATGCAAATGAAGTCATGTTTTTATGGGTCACGAGTAGGGTTCCCTCTAAGCTGCGCGCCTGATCTCCTACAAAATACTTTCTTAAGTGCAGCCCAACTAATTCATCGAACGTCCAAATGAAAGCTATTAGCCTCAATTTTTAAATTACTACTATTTTTCATATTATGAATTTTATAATGAGATTAAGTGGTTCATTTCGTCACTTAAATGAAGAAAACCAGGTACACTGCAACTAAATACTCTTCCTTGGCAATTGTGGCGCAGCTCCATAAAATAATTATATTTTTTGCCTGGGATGGAAAATAATTAGAGCAAACTAGCAATAGAATTGCTGAAAGGGCTTCGACAGCTGAGGTCATTTCGCATTGTTCTCCGCGCTGCCCACATGGCCATCCAGAAGCCCATTTGAGGGAACTGCGGTCACGTGCATAGATAGAAGTTCTACTGATGTAATTATCTATTATCAAGAAGTCAATCTCAAATACAGCTTTAAAAGTAACATGCAATTTTCCTAAGTAAGAGTAGTTTTACGTAGATGAGAATATATAGAAAAAATAATTGCTCTCATCAGGTTTTCAAATTTTAAATATCACCGAAACAAACTATCATATTTACTTTGTTTACAATTACCGAATGACGGAATAACTGAAATTTAACGAGGACAGAGGTTACACCCTAAGTTTATTATTTTTTATTTACAACAACTGATAACAAATAACTGTTTTTAAAAAATGCTTATTTCCTTATCATACGTATATATCATTACTGTTTATTTTCATATACTTAATATCGCACTTCCTAATATTTTATACGTGTTTATTATTTTATGATTTATTTTATCAATGATCACTGACAAGGTTGGTCACTGTAAGTGAGTTCTTAATTTTTAATTTTTGTTTTGTATTGATTTCAGTTCTTATTGCCATTTTTGCTTTCTGACATATCTTGCAGCGAATGTTTTTACTTCATAGTAGTCATTTTCTGTTTACTTTTATTATTATTATTCTTTATGTAAACGTATTTCTATTTCTTATTAGCAAGTATTGTTTCTGTTTTTAGATACCTTAGAACTAGTATTGTTTCTGTTTTTAGATACCTTAAAATTTTGGTGTTTTCTATTTTTCACCGCCATTCGTGGGGGGTTATTTTCATCCTAAGCACAAACTTAGGTTTTTAAACCCACAAATTAGTTTTATTCAGTGTACTTTTTAACTAACCATCCCTTCCTTCGTTGACGCAGGATTGGATGCAAGAAGAAACTATGAAGCTTCAATATCGCCCGAATAAAGACGTACTATAATTAATAGCTACAGCTGCAAACTAATTGCATCCAAGGAGATTTTGCATTTTTAAGTGCAAAGTCTATGTTATGGCTTTTTTCAGCCCATTACAAGGTATTGCGCAATATTTAGTATTTATAAACTTTATCTCATTTAAAAAAGTTTATATGGACAAAATATTGAAGTATTAAAATGCAAATAAAAATACTAACTTTTTAATTTTGTCTTTAAGTATCAGTACCTTTAAATACCTTATAGGTAAACCATAGTTAAAATTTGGAATGTATTTTCTCCGGAGATAAATATTACTTTATTGGTAAATTGAACTAACGAAAATAATTATTTTTCCTAGAGATGCTTATAGGTAAATTGTGCTTAACGGCCTTATTAAGGGAAATTTGTTGTCACAGTGAAGTTCACCTGAATATACAAAAACAAACACACAGAATGAAAGTAAGCCGTTTATTTTGTATAATAATCTCTAAGGATACCAAATCAATGATTTCAACGAGAATAGCTTCTTGATTAACGACTAAAATGATGCGTTGATCTCAAATATCAGCTACTACTTTGGAGTAGTCCTTTTCTTTGCGGTATACTTTTGCATTCGAATGCTTCCTTATTTTTCAAAGCAAAAATTCATTCTTCCGAAAGAAGTGCAGTAATTTATATTTTCAAAAATTGGCATGTTTGTGTGAGCATGAAATGATCGTGCACTAAAGAATTCGAAATTTCTGCTGATGTACAAAAATAATATTTCGTCATCTCGGAAAGTAAGAGTTGAATATCACCGTATAAAAGCGCTGAAATGTTCTCTTTCATACGTGTAGTTAGATAGAAAAATGGTGAGATATTTTATGGTCGTCAGATTTTTAACTCCTAATAAATTCTTCGGTACATAAATAGGCTTATGATGAGATTTTAAATGTATTCCAAGTTCTGAAAACCTCTACTTTACACATCATATACAAGAGGTACATATGAGAAACATAACATCATTTAAATATAAAATTATGACTTTCATACTATTAACTGAATTATTTCTCTTTGACTTTATAAGAATCTGTGTGATTCAGGAATTCACGGAAGTCACATCTAACATTTTATAGCTATTTTCTCAACAGCAAAAATTCTTACTTCACCATGGATCGATTAGATATTTATGATGAAACTTCCATCATAAATAGAATCGGTGCATCAATAAATCATCGCCCTATAAATCAATTCACTTCAAATGCTTTTCCTTGCGTGATCATGAAGAACGCAAATCTATAATGGAAGTCTTAACATTTATGCAATGATGATAAATATCTTATTCTTCTGTCTTTCGTAATGCAGGAACTATTTAGTCATAGGTAAAAGATATCCTTGCATATCCAACGACTTCCTTAACTTACAGAATAGTGGAATTTCATAGTGCAACGTTTAAAACTTCAAAACCACTCAATAACTCCCCTCCTCCCTTTTCGTTGCATTTCACCTAGTCGACTTATCACTCTTCATAAACACAGTGGTTTTATGTTGCAAATGAAAGAGGACCCGATATTTTTTCTGAAATGTTCCTTTTTCTCCTCCGTAAAGTTAATGAATAGCTTCCACACAAAATATCGATGTGGAGAGTGTTTGTTTATTTGGTAGATGAGACTTTTACTTAAATTGTTACCTTCGGAATCATTTCGCCTTATTTATGAAAAATCGGAAAGCACTACTCCGTATTTAAATAAGTGGAGTAGAAATTTAGGATATGGAAAATGTGAACGCTACCCAGGAGTAAAATTTTTGATAATTGCTCAATAAGTAGTCGATGAGATGTAATCATCATTCGATAACATTTAATATTCATTCCAATCCATTTATCTTTTCTTGCAAATATCAGTGACATTATGTATTAAGATCAATTATTATATATCATCAGATAATAGTGAATTTCCCCATCAAAGGTGACGTTAATTAATTTAATTTATAGAAAAATGTACTTCTATTATCGCATACATCTGACGTATGTCAAGATATCCCAACAGAAATGTCAAGAATCAATTTAAATGCACTTATCATATTATCTATCATTATCTGGCATGCAGGAGTCTACCAGCCTTTTTATTGAACTATGAAATCTCCATCGTTATCAAGATGGCCGAATGGTTAGAGTTACTGGGTATATGTTCCAAATGTTCCAAAATTTCGAAAGATAAATCCAAAAGTTTATCATCAGTGATTCGAACCCTGTTTTAGGAATATATTTCCGAAAAATTAAGTTTCAGGTTTGCTAAGAAGCTTCATAAGAAGGTAAGAAGTTTTTTATACCTTGCTCTTATTAATACAGTGATTCTTTACTTCGTCACGCAGTTTTTTATATTAATGACGCATAATTACATAGATATATTGGTATTTATTATAACCATATAATTTTCATATATTCCGTACTCTAAAATGAATATGATGTTTACTTAAGTTCTCATTTCGTGTGATCATTATATAAGAAAGGCGAATTCCCCCGTCAAAAATGCCAGGAATGAATTGAATTTGCAGAAAAATTTACTACTATTATCGCATGCATCCGATGTATGTCAAAATACCCCGTCAAAAATGTCAAGGATTAATTTAAATCTATCTGTCATATTACCTTTCATTATTTGGCATCCATAAGTCTACTTATCCAGTATTTTTGTTTAATTATAACAGGAAAATAGCCGAGTGGTTATAGTGACTGGTTCTAAACTCCAAATGTTCCGAAATTTCCAAAGATTATTCCGAAAAATCATCCTCAGAGGTTCGAATCCTGTTCAGGGCAAATTTTTTTTCGGAATATTCCGTGTCAGGTTTGCTAAGAAGCCTCATAAGAAGAAGGTAAAAAGTTATCCATAGTTTGCTTGTTTTAATAAAGCAATTCTTTACTTCTTTATTTTAATGACGCAGAATTACACATGTACGTAAATCGGTATTCAAAAGAACTTTAGTTTAGTACTTCCTTTAGGCACTTATCTCGATATCGTAGGACCATTACTTCTAATTTAATTCTGCAAAAGAAAAAAATATCTACAATCAATCATAATGTACTTTGCATGTATTTCTTACGGGAGTGGTTTCGAGTCGTCCAGAGTTGAACCAATGATACTTTGGACGGACAAATATCAACATTAAATACTCCATCGAACCATTGATCCCCCAATTTCGTATTTCTACCCCTTCGGGAAGTGCGTGAAATTAATTTCCAAAGATTTCTCCCATATATTTCTTAGGGGAGGTACTGACCTCGGATACATAAATATATACACATCGGTGATTATTATATAAGATTATATATCATTCATGATATTCGATAGTGTCACTTTTAAGGGATGATCGTTTCAACAGATTAATTTTCTCAAAAACTTGTTCTGGTAAAAGATTTTAATTGAAAAAATATCTATCGGGATGATAATAAAATCACAATAAGCTTTTTATGAGAGAGGAAATTAAAATAACTAAATATAAAAATTAAAACTGGTCTCATTAAATTCTGAATAATTGGTATACTTTTCCAAGGTTTACGACGAAGTATTTCACCAAAAGAGATATTCAAAATTCCATTGGTAAGTCGATGATTAAGCTTTGCCTTATACATTGAGCCAATATTAAAATCAAGTGCAAACTACTGTTCTCTACCATTAATTTGAAGCTAATAAGATATTGTAATGGTGGCCGATAAAATTTGCAAAACAAAACTACATTTAAGATTAAGATTTGAAATTATATTTTGAAATCTTCCTCAGAGCCTTATCTTCCTTCTTATTTTTAGTTAAAGGAAATTACTTATAAATTTATCCAGTATCCCTCAAAGGAAAATGGGCAGATGAGAACGAGAATTAAACCCGAGTCACTCACTTGCAGTGAGGTTACTCTAACCAACGGTATATCTCACAGAACATTATCGCCCACCAATATCCGCTCCTCCTCCTTAATTTATCTTATGCTCCATTAGCCACGAGATGAATTTGATATAAAATGTTGTCTCTATAGAAATTACGGTCTATAAGTAAAACAGGTTTTTTGATTATGTAGAAATATGAATTTGGCGTCTCTTTCCCATCACTTATCTTTTGGCACGAAAATCCTCGGCGCCTTTAAGTACTCCAAAGCATTTTAAAACACTGCACCGGGAGAGAAAAGGTTTTCTCCAACCATCCACTAAAGGCTACGGAGGAATTCCATTCTCCCACTCCACCTCTTCTCTCTCTCCCAATCGATCCCTTCGCTTGATAACATTGTGTCCGGGTCCGGGAAGAGATACGGAAGGCCATGCTTATATCCCTCTCACAACCCTGATTTGCAACCCTATGATAAAGCCGACCGAAAATATACACATTTGTGAGCGTTTGGACGCGTAAGGCATAGGCATAGAAAGATCGAGAGGGGAAAGAGAAGGTTCGGGGCAATGGTGATATTTACGGATTTGCGGATGGATATACCTTTCTTACAAAAAATGATGGTAGAGAAGGGAGCCAAAAGAAGTTTTCCATTAAGACTTCAACTGCCAGGCAAAGGAAAGTGGTAGGCATGAGTGGGATTGAAAAGCGGTAAAAAAAGGAGAGAACGAAGGAATGGAGGGTTTAGAGCAAAACCGCGAAGGCGGTTTTTGGATTCCCTGAGTCCCTCATGGGATCTTCCCTCATTCGGGACCGCGGCCATAAATCCTATTTCGCAACCACATACATTACTCCAAGAGTCTCATGCGGTGAGCAACCTTGAAGGGCACCAGGAGCAATCTGGCTAACGATAGATGCGATCACTTCGAATTATAACTTCGCGACCAAGCAGAATTGGGTGTTTCTGTAGACATCTTAATTTATCATAATACGGGCGAGAATTGATAGCTACTGCGGAAAGCCCGTGGAGAAATTAGTTCCAACTTGGTAGAATCGAATTCTGAAAAGGTTTACAGACGATTCGGTAATCTGCCCCACTTAAAGGTACTCTAATTATATTCACAACAGCTTTGAATGAAAATTTTAGCGAATTTAAATAGTAAAAGACTATTAAATATGATATCCATCCCTAAATTTAAAAAAAGTTAGTTTCATCGTAATAACCATAGAGATCAAATTAATATATGGCTGCATGAATTTTTCCATTAAATCTCATTTTGTGTAAAATGTAATTAAAACCGAAAAGATTAGAACTAACGCCAAGAATGACTGAATTGCATCGTTGAAAGTTATTTATAATATATTATTTACTTAACTTTGACTATCGAGTAGCAGACATCATGAGATAAATCATGAGTATATAACAATATCATGACTGCGTATAGCACTTATGCTACGTTTATTTAGCACTAAGCATCGTCATACAATAGTATTAGAAATAACCATCATTGTTCTTAAAATTCAGAAAAAATATACAAACTCGTAAGGCTAGATTTAATCTACACGCTAACAGATGCGGTATGAATAAGCAATAATTATAAGAGCGCCTAAATAATTTATTATAGATTAAAATACACAGTAAGGAAAAAGTCTCAAGAACTGCTTACCCATTTGCAATAATTTTAAATGAATTTTGTTATTTCGAGATGTTTGTAAGTTAGGGATTCCGAGATTATATGAGATCATATAATCTTCGAAGTTCCAGAAATATTCTTGACTCTCTTGAATTAACCTCGAGCAGCTACTATATCATTGCATATTTTTCTTATCTAAATTTTTCGTCTTTATTCTTGAACGAAACGTTTGTGATTCATCACAATGTTATCCATATTATTTTTATCTCTGCTTCTCTTTAGGGGCGAATAATTTCAAACAGTAGTTTGATAGTCATTTACAATTATACATATAGATTACTATATGTATACTCTCGTTTTTCATATAGGAAGTATTATCTCCGATACATTACGCATTTCCTTATAAGCCATCGGAATTAAAAATCACACCACATATACAGAATACTTTGGATTAAAAGATGAAAAACTGAAAATGTTAATTACTCCGCTAAAACACTCAAAATATTTTCTTCTCGGCATTAAATCGGCTGTCAACAACCTATAAGCTAAATACGAGTAGTCCATAAATCAAAGTCACTTATTGATTATTTTATCGTACACCTAGATTCATTTCACATTTCGATCGTTTATCGTCATAGTGATCCCTTAAATTTCGCCATAAATTATCCTTTTCAAATATTTGTTTATATTGATTACAATTTTGTAGGTTTACGAAGAAATCTCTATAGAAATAATTCTAAAATAAGAAGATTAAATCTGACCCTAAGATTCAGGAGACATTTAATTGGCACAACATTGATATGGCTGAAAATTCTGAGACTATGAGATCTAAAATATTTACCAGGAATAGCTAACCTTCGAATCCCTTACTATCGTAACTGCTCCCGAATATTTTCGCTTACAACAAATTTTCAAATTTTCATCACCGGAAGTAAACTTCTCTCTATCTGCATTGGATTATTTAATATATGAGACGGTAATATTTTATTTTATATCAGGTATCGTTGTCTTTGCGAAGGTGGGCTGCTTATCGCATATCTTATATCTCAGAAAATAATTATATTAATGATATTCACAGACTATCCTTGGAAATACAGAAGATCACAATATCAGAAACATACCTGAGTCAAACTTATTTTTCAAATGATAGCAGATAATGAAAACTCAAGAATTTCCAATCTTAGTGCCCTTTGAAACACCTTTCTCTCTCGCGATTGTCTTCTCCCCTAACACTCCTCTCCTTTCTCTTTCAGAAAAGAGAAGATAAACTATGAGAACCTCATTAATCCTCATCCTAATCTCCGAAGACGCGAGCCGGATGTCTCAAGATAGGTGACGAGGCGGGGTTGGCGGGCATCGTTTACACGCGTTCCGGTGATTTTGGACTTGGCCGTTTCCTCATTGTGTTTGGGAGCGAATCCATAGTCATAAGCCGTAAATAAGACGGCTTGCCCACCCTCTGGAGAAGGAAGAAAGGGCTGAGACGTTAAGGGTGGATATGGAGATGGGATAGGAGAGGGAAAGGAGTAATGTCCTCGGACAAGAATAAAAGAGAGAGAGATGGTAGATGGTCTGATGGAGTGGTGAGAGCAGCGAGGGACAGATCCTCCTGCATCTAGAGGCCCAGCGGACTCCGCGTGTCGTGCCTTGGGGTCAGGGGTCGACCGCAACGTAACGTACAGATGTATATAAAAGAGCTTCTCCTCCTTATGGGAGCACTGAGAGTGGAAGGTTCACCCCCGCGAGGTCGGGGGATGTGGGTGGGTCGATCTCCCTACTTTGGAGATTTAAAAGAGTCCAAAGAAGAACGCGCACTGGAATCGTGCTCGAACGAAACGGGAGGAAGAGGTGGAGTATGGAAGTCGTTTCGAGGGTATGAATAAGTAAGGAACTCGACTCTTGGAGGAAGGGAAACGGAATGAATTAGGAGATGCGGGAAAGGAGAAGGGGAGAGTGTGTTTTGCGAGGAAAGATAGGACGTGGACAGACCCGAAGGGAAAGGGTTAAAGGCGAAGAAAGCGGCTCCGAGGACGCGGCACGATAAAAATGTCCACTTTCGGATTGCGTGTCCAACCGCGAGCCGATAAGCCAACAAACAATATATAATTCCCCGTGTTTCCCGGGAATTAAACAGAGGAACGGTCGGCTCTTGCGGCAGACTACAGTGATAGACTGCGGTATAGAAATGATAGCGATCGGGATCCGACTGCGATTTAGTCATTTTTCCTTGCACGTAGTATATATAAAAGAGGTCTCCGGGAGTGGTGCAGGGGGTGTAGGGAGAGGTCTAAAAAGGGAGGATTCGTCTGAGAAAAGGAGGTGGTGGGTGGGCGCCCTGCTGGGAGGAAGAACGCAGTGGTACAGGAAGAGTGACCCTCGCGAAGATGCAGAGAGGGGGACAAGTTACAGCTGAGAGAGCTCCGATCGTGGGTGTCACACAAGGGGCCGCCGAACATAAATCTGGAGATTTCATCGATATTGCGGAGCGCCGCATATACATCTTGGACGAGAAGTTAGAGAGAGAAACAGCGTAGAGATTCGCGGGGGTTTTACATTCCTCGCAAAGTATATACATCGAGATTTTTTGTCCACAGAATGCACTTTAATTGCTCCAATTATCGATATTTTCGTTAAGTTGCGGATATGCCAAAAACACGATTGCAATAAAGGTTAGTTTTAAGTTAGCCTGAGAAGTTCATGTTCATGTAAACATATTCTCTCAATATTTCTTTCTCCTTGACTAGTAATATTTTGCATTTGTTAAAATAAGTCGTAGTGTCGTACCATTATAACCGAAAATACATTTTAAAACTTTAAAATAGAAGGATAAGTCATTAATAACCCTTATTTTCTACAAATACCTATCTTGACTACTGGGCGAACATGAGATTTTCATTAAAAAATTCCTTTGATGTTAATTTTGTCCCCGTGACATGATTAGAAGCCATAACAGCGATGACTTTTATTGCTGGTTATAAATAATCACTTGCGTGACGAACGAATTGATTTGCATGACTTGAATTTGTGAAAGACTGAAAAATTGAAATAAAATAACGGCTATATCAATGTATCAGCGTATACAATCGGTTTTTGGAAAATATTTTCCTAGAAAGGATATTCGCAAAACGTTTCAGAGGAGATATCTCTTCAAACCACAAAATAAAATGTCACTATGAATTACAGATATTATGATACTTCTTTTGTTATCCAATAGAAATAAAAAGTCTTGCCGTAATAGAGCTTTTATAGATATTTTAGCTCTAACTCCTTTCGTGCCAAGGAAATTGAGTTAAATTTTAAGCAAGTTATGCAAAATAAAATATTGGTTGGAGTAAAGCATACTAGCAACTTCACAGAAAAAGAAATATTTCATTGGAAAGAAGGTATAATAATAATATGATATCGTCTCTTTGGCACAAATAATATAAAGCAAATTCGTAATATTCGTATTTGAATATAAAGTCATGAGCAGTTGTGAACCAAAAACAAGGGATCATTATATTCTCTAATTTTTTGATAATGATTTATCGTTATTTCTCTCCAAAATATTGAATATTTTCTTCGATCGTAAACATATGAACGAAAACAATCCTCAAGAAGATCCCAAGTAACGAAACGCAACGAGAGATCTTCCATTACGAGCACGTCATCCACTTTACCGCACATTCGTATAAACTGCAGTTTAAAATCGTACAACACGTCCTTGCGGGGAGCGTGTGACTGAATTAGCTCCGTTTCTTTCAAAAAGGTCTATAAAAGAGTTTGCCGCACGCACCGGTGAGTGAAATCCGAAAGTGGTTTCCCGAACTGAAAACTTCTTCCATCTCTCTCTATATCTCCCTCTTCTCTCTTTGCTTCTTTCATCCACTCTATGCGGTACGCGGCTGGCTTTCGGAATCCGCCTTATTTTCTCCTCCGAAGAGAAAAAGGCCGTCGTGTCCACCCCATCAATATTCTCGGTCCCTTCTCAGCCTCGGCCGTTTCTGGGCGACACAGGAATCTAATTTAAAATTGGCATCCACGTTCCTCGGTCTTGTAACGCATTCTTGTGTGATGTCGAAACAGCATTTCGGGGACTATTTTTCTTTTCTTTCTCTTCTCTTCCCGTTCTCATCTTCCGCATCCTTTTTTTCCGCCTCTTCCACCCTCTCCCTCTTCCCACCTTCCTGCCCCACAGTGTCTTTCGTTCCCGCGGCGGTTGGACCCGACCTTCTAAAGATCAAAATGAGGTGGGCCAAATAAGGATTTTTCTCTCTCCCCATCCCTACTCCTCCTTCCCACGGCATCATTAAAATATACAATGCATTTCACATTTCTCCGTCTTCGGTTTTTCGGCAATCCCTTTTAACAAATGATTAGGGCTTACTAATTGACGTCATACGAAAAGGGGGCAAAAAATTACATCCGAGAAGAAAGCGGCACCTAATTGCCCAAGAGAAAACCTATAGAATTCGAATATGGACCATAAAAAAGAGCGGAGAAGAAGCGAAAGGGCTATAGCGCGCCGTTGTTTTCTTTTTCTGAAATGCTTCTCTTCCCGCCACTCCAACTGCTCCTCCTTCTCCCCCTTTACCTTTTTCTTGCGAAGAGCCTCTCCTCCCTGCTTGGATAGGGAAAATCTATCGTTTCCAAACATATACGGAGCTCCTTTGTGTGTTATCTTGCGGCAACATGTTGTAAACCATCAGTTTTAATCTCCGTAGTCTTCGTAATTCACATCTCCCGATCTCCTTCCTCCGGGAGAGAGAAAAAGTCCACGAGTGACCTTTTGTCATCGTCACACTCCCGTTCTTACTGCGGCTTTTAAATTACTACCTCTCCGGTTTTCTTTTCCGCAAGCTCTTAATCCCACCTCCGAGCACCCTCTTCCTTTACAAAGAGCCTTTCCTGCGACCAAAACCATTCGTTTTTATCACATATTCCTCACTCCGCTTAATCTCTTAGCATTCTCTCTCACGCCCTCACCATTTTCCACCTGTTCCATTCATCTCCCTCTCCATCCTTAATTTACCCGAGTACAGCTCTTCTGTTTCTCTTCTAATTTTCTCCGCTAATACTTACAGCTCTTCTCTTCATTGCCCTTCCTCAACCAAGATTCTGCTCATCTAAGCCATCCCTTTTTCTCCCAACCTATCCTTCACAAATTTCTTTCAACTCAAATTCTTTATCTTTCGGTATATATGAATGATCCATTGCTAAATGCTACCTTACCCGATATTTCTTTTGCATCGCTCTCCACTAAAAGACAAAAATTTTCTAATGATAATTCCCACAAACAGGACCTTTTTACAAAAGTCTCAATTTATTCTTTACTTATTTTTTGCTGATATACGTGTACTTTGACAGATATGGCTATCAGAACACCTTTAATTTACATTTAATTAGTAAGTTAGACTTCATTATGATATTATCCTCACATTTGCAGTATTATTTATACCTAAATATACGGGTATTAGAAATTCCGAGGTTAAGTTTTAAGAGAGTAAGGTCGAGCCGAACATAGTGAGAATTTCATCAGTTGAGGAAGCCGTTACTTGGTATAAGTCCATTACAGGAAATAATATTCATCCATTAAAGGAAAACTCCATTAAAAGAAATAACTCTACCAAGTTATTGTATTATTTCCTATAGTGAATATTATAATAAGTAAAATATGCCGCTAATCCAATAAATTATTCCTTCAAAAATAATGAGTATATTACTGAAGCTTTGTTAATACTCATGTCGTATGCTCATGGAAGTATGCTAAAGTGACGCATGGCAAAAGTGGGAGCTAACATAGTGTCAAAGAAATATTTCTAGAGTACCATAGAATTCTTGAGCATTATTTCAGAATTAAACATAACTAAAAGACTGTCCGAAAACTAAATTTTTACAAATAATATAAAATAATATATAGAAAATTAAATAATAGGCACAATTAATTTATATATAGACGATCTTCATTCTCGATATTTTTGAAACGCTTTATCAGTCTCTCAGAGAAATTGTTAATCAATGCTTCCTCGAGAGCGACTTTCCTTCCTTCCTCTTTCTTCCTTTAACCCTCTATTATTTTCCCATTTCTTTTCATCTACGTAATCCTCCACATACAGCTCGCTTGCTGTCGCAAATATATCAGAGAGAATTTTATTCTCTGAGCCTCCGACAATACCTTACGGCAGTTCTGAGGAAAATAAGTGACAGATTTTACGTCTCGCGATTTTCCGAGACGGAGAAGGAAAAACAATAAAAGTAAAGATTTGTCTATTCCCGTAGGAAAATGGTGCAAAATGAAAGACAGTATTAATAACAAGGTAGTAAAAAATAATCGTCGTGTAATAATAATGCAGTTCGAGTCCTTCATTCGAATACCAATCGACGAAATGAAACAGACCTTCGATTTGCTTTGATAAATTCGTTAAGACATTTTACGGAATGGCTTTCAATAAATCTCTCGTTTCTCGTTTGTTTAGTTTATTATCTATTGTATGCAATAACGTATATCGTGATATAGGTCGCGATAAGCAATGCATTTCTTCTACTTATGCGGAGGAAATGTGCTGCGTTTCTTATTACTGAAAGTAAAATATTTGTCGCAACGTTATCAAGATACCTTAATTCAAGTCAGTAGCAACAAAACACTAGCCATTATTGGAACGATATAACGTGCGTCGCCTTATTAGCGCTGATTTATTACTCGGCAGAAACAATAAAATCCACCAACGGACGGAATACTTGTCGTTTAAGGCAGCGCGACTAGGTTGGCGTTGGTCGCCTCTGAATGCTACCTATCGGATCTTAAGGTTTACTCCCATCAAGAAAAAATAAAATGAACAGATCCTGGTAAACAGATAGGGATTCGATAATTCCAATTACTACGAGATAAACTCGAAATGTATGTAGAGAAGGTAATGCTGTTGTTATCGTGTCGAATCTCTTCCTCTACGGATTCTACTGCCTAACTTATCGAAGGAATCTTCTTGTTTAGTCAATGTTTAACGTGTACCTTAATCCGACTCTTTCCTCGTTTTGTAGCAGCAAGGAAAAATTATACCCTCTTCCTCTACATTTAATTAATGAATTCCTGCGAGTAAATCTCTTGCGCTCGGGTCATTATGGCTACTCTGGTGGTACACATCCAAAACACTAGATTATCTATGTAGAAAACAAAAGGACTGAGGATATATTGCTTTCCACGAAGTTTATCCCATTGGGAACTTAGCTCCTATCATTTCCTTCGATCCATAAGCTTTCTACGCCGTTATTAGATTTGAGCTAAACTTTCCGAAAAGCAATTTATATTCCCGCGAAAAATTTTCCATGAGAGATAATGCACAATTGAAGAAAAAAATCAAGCGTAAATCTAGTGATGATTATTATTTACTAATGAATAAACAATTATTTAAATCTCAAGAGAGTTTGTAATCAGAATTCAATCAATATTAAATAATTAGAAAAACTCTTCTGTATTCTAAACAAAAATCTTTTTCTCTTGTTCCAACATGAAAATCATGCAAAAATGATTAATATATTAACCAAAAAAGACTAAAAATGTACGGTAAATTTTATATAAATAAAGTGTTGACTTTCGGTGGCTGCTACAAAACTGAGCATTCTCGGAACAAAAATCGATCAGTTCCGATCATGAATTAATATGAAATCCGTGCTTTTAATCTCCGTTTTCGTTAATCTCACTGAATATATCCTAACTTCACGTCTACTTCACTACTTGTTTTCCCATCTTCTACTGCCTACTCTTTGATCAGATATCAGCAATAAGGAAAGAACAGGCTCAGCATCGCAGCCGCAGAGCTTTGCGTAACTTTCTCAAGATGGAAGTTAAATTTTTCCCTCCTGAAAACAATTTTAAAAAACGAGAGTCGCGCATTCGTGCTCGGAATGAGTGACTGGGGCCAATCCTCTTCCCAACCCTATTCTACCCTCACCCCATCCTCTCTCACCCCTGTTAAACTCACCTCCTCCTCCATTCACATTCTTGCCGCCCCTTAATTCTCATCATGTAACGGAACCGCTATCAGATTCACTTTCTACGGCCCACGATACGTTTATAGCAATCGGACCGACACACCTGATGCATCCAGCACGAGCAAACGACCGAAGAAGTCCGTCGTAGATGCATTCCCCTTTAAATCACCCTCGGAGATTCGTTTTTCTTTTAATCCCGAAAGATGCATCTCCGAAGCGCACCCCGTCACAGATTATCCGGAGGATCGAGCTGCGTAAGGAGAGCTTCGTAGAGATAATGTCGGGAAATGTTCTTCACGCATGTAGCAGCACTCACTGCGTATGGAAAACAAGCCCGACTACGCTTTGTTAAACGATCGGTGGAACGGCACGAACGTAACTTTTTCTTTCTATTTGAAATAGTTCTTCTCCAAGGTATATTTGCTTGCTTTTACGGTTAGATTAGAGCTAATCGGTCAGATAACGTTCGCAATGGGAATACAATAAACTACCCACAAAGATTGAAAAAAATTAAAAAAAGAAGTAAAAATAGTTTTTAAATCGGTTTATAATTCTAAACACAAAAAAATTAAAAGTTGAAAGTTGAAGTAGTAAGAAGAAACTCTTTTAGATAAAATACAGTGTAGTGACCACGACGCAAAGAGTCTATGTTCATCAGAACAAGAGCTCTTTAAAATGATATGAAAATTGACTAGGACCTATATCTTGAATATAAAGGAATAATCTGATTAAATGTTGATGATTTAGTAACTCTTTGAAAAATTGGAAACTGATCCTCTCGAGTTCCGTAAATATGAAAACTTGTTCTTTGAGAGGTTCTATTACTTTTCTTATTGGCTAAATTTTATCTGAAAAAAACGTGATTATGCCACACGCTATTCTCCTAACATATGAAGGATCGATGAAAAATCCGAGATAAAATCTTCAGAAAATAACGGAAAACTCGAAATCCGGTACATCTGGGAATCAGCGAGAATCATTCGCATCCTACGGTTCCGCATCACCGCATGCTTACCGTTCATATAGTTTCTCTCTCTTTCTCTTTTTGTGAATAGAAATAATTAATTAATAAATAAAAGAGTCGAATTCATTTAAATGCCCATTATGAACCAAAGAAGAATAATGACATCAAACATTTTTGTATATAATTTTTCTGCGTTTAACGGAGTTTCTTGCACTCGTGATTGGTAAGTAATAATCTTCAGTTTGTCACTTCATAAAGCACGGAATATACTTTGAGTATAGAATAAAAATGATCATCAAGATAGTGTAAAGAAAGCAATTTTATAGAAAAGCTTATGGTAAAGTCAAAAAATTATACAAGTCATACTTCCTCTTAAGAATAATGTGGGTGATTGCATTAATAGATCAATATATGAATAAATATTCACGAGAAGACGATTATAAAAAAATGATTAATTCTTAACCTCTAAATTTATATGCCGATTTAAATCATGATATTATACCCTTATTTCAGCCTCTAAGTAATTATCAGCAGTTTATACTTTGATTGGCCACAGTTACAAAGAACTGAGATTTTTATTTAAAGCGTTTGTTTCATTAGAATAAATGGCATCGCATTACATAGGGATGTAACTTTTCCGGTTCCCAGAATTCCGGTGACTTCCCCTACCACAACTTTCTCTCTAAACCTCTGCCATCATCGTTAAGCACCATCACAGAAAAGTCTTTCTGCAAAACCTATAGGGCGGAACGGGAAGGGGCTCTAAGGCTCCGGTTCTCACTCGATCTTCTGCAGCCAAGGGACTGAGCGCCACTACACGAAACACTTGTTCAGAGAAATCCCACCGTCTCTACATTCAGGGAGTATTAAATTCTGAGCGAGAGAAACGGAGGAGGTCGGGGAGATGAGAAGGATTGAGACGGCTAAATAGCGAAAAAAGAAAAGAAGAAAGGGCGTGTTAGAGGATCTCTAGATAGGGCCACCGAAGGGAAAGTTCACGGAGGAAGAAGAGAAAAGGATGTGCTCTTCCCATGCCGCAAGATCCTTCGTTCGCAAAGGGGTTAGAAACCCCGGAAAGGAAAAGCTTGCTCAGTGCTTCAGGGATGGAGACATTAAATAAGCATTGTGTAAGCGAATGCGCTTATAAGTCGAGAGAAGAGAGTTGGGCCAACTAAGGGTTCAACGTTGGGCGAAGGGAAGAGGGATGAGAGGAATAAGGGAGAGTTTCAGATGAGAAAATCCAGCGGGGTTTATTGGGAATAAGAGAGAAAGGGGGAAAGAGGCAGTAAAAGAGATAGAGAGAGAAAAATGGCCTAAGGTAATTTAACTGATGCTCGGGAGAACGCAGAGACTCGTGCTATACTAGTGGAGAAACAGTAACATGAACCAATAACGGAAGCAGTTTAAAAATATTGGATCGCCATCGCTCCTCTACGGCAGGCTATAAAAATATAAAAAGAGAGCACGTAGATCAGAGCTGGAAAGGACTCAAGCCGTAAACGGAGAGGCTAAGAGGAATTTGTTTAAATATTGGAGTCGATCTTTTTTGGAGCCTGTATGAAGGAGGGTGGAGTTCGATAAATTGGCAGTTAAAGCGATTTTCGGGAAAGAGGAGGAGGGAAGGTTATGGAGAGGAAAAAAGAGATGGTGGAGGACGGCATAAAGCGGAATCGTGTTCCAACAAGCTAACCCCGACCTATAACCTTCCTTCCTCTCTCTATTTATCCCCTTGCCTCCTCCCTCCACCGATCCGGACCTAGAGAGCATCCACTCACCCCATCGCCGCGTCTCCTGCTATCCTAAAAGGCACACACACACGCGGGTGACGTATCACGGCTGTGATCGGAGTCGGCTCCAGAGACCCGAGCTTCCGGGCAATTTGCTCTGTGAGAGGATGGGTTCCCGCCTCGAAGCGATCGCTACATTAATACGGGATTAAGGAATGGGGTGGGGGAGTATGTGGAGTGGAATGAAGGGAGACAATGGCGGTGGGAGGAGGAAAGATAAGGAGAGTAAGAAGAGAAGATGTGGAGAAGGTTCTCCGAGGATATTTTCCAAGGAAGTGGAAGGCTTTATGGCGTTCGATGACCAAGTTTCCTATGAAATCGACATCTTGCCTGATAAACGAATAGGAATGTGCATCGTGTCAATAAAAACCACTTTTAGCCAAAGAGATTATCCTCTAATGCGATGAGCTCGATGGATTCATTCATTGTATCCTCTAAGACAATATTTTATTTTTTAATAAAATTAAAATGTAAGCTTTCCATGAATATCTAAATAAGCTGCATTGAAAATAAAGTCCTTATTTAGTATCTTTTCTTCGATCACGAAGTGAAAAATCCAAAATTCATAAGTTAAGAACTTGTTAATTCCCTTTCATTCCATTTAACAATTAAATTTAATTAATCCATTTACCAACCAATAATGTTAAATACCACATCTATATTTTTAATCTATTTTCAAAGAATTAAAAAAGAAATGTTAGAGGAAACATTTCATATCCGCATTAACTACTCTGTATAAAGTTCTGTCTTCGCTTTATTCTGCTATGACAGAATTTTGTTCTGACTAGTGAAATTAGTTTTAACTCTAAGAAATGCAAGAAAGTAAATGAAATATTTCACACACGGAAGTCGAGGAAATATTACTCTTTTATTAGGATCCTTAAAATTTTTCGTGTCATTGCCGTCAGTATGAAAACCTTTCTATAAGGAAATAAATAGAACGCCTGGAGGAAAAATTTTCTCTCTTTATTATTGTTTAATGCGATAATGCGGAAGTGGTTGTTATTACACATTTAATTCTCAAATGCAACCATTATCAAACATAGCCGAATTTCTTGATCACAATTAAATTAAAAAATAATTGTTCTACGTAAAATAGAAACGAATTAGTTACTTTATATCCCTTGCGATCTATCTTCTATGCTACGGGTACGAATTATACCAGAATATCTTACACAAGAGAAATGTATAAACGTAAAGGAATAGAAACTGGAGATAAAAAGATACTGATAAACAACCCAAAAGATCCAGATGGCTGTCAACCCGATACCGACGATCAGGGATATTTATTGATTCCAAAAATAGACCTTCAGAAAGAGAAAAGAAGAGAAAAAATGAAGGGAAAGCCGATGAGGAGAATATATTGAACGAATTCATTTGCATGCATGAAAAATGAATCTGACTCATAGAAATGGAGAGGGAGCATGGAACTCTATGTAGAGCATTACATACCGGTATATATATGCAACCCGCGATGCGAAAAAGGACGGGTGGGTGTATTTAAGAAGGGGAGTCCTTTCGGCTTCGACTGGAAAGCCACTCCGTTAATTAATCAACAGATATTAAATTTCTTAGGAGAGAGTGTAAATGAGGGATTTCCAAGCAGAAAGGAGTTTTACCCGTCCGCGCCCTCCTCCCCTTCCTATCCTTCCTCTCCAGACTCCTTTTTTCCTCTTTCCCTCCCCACCAACTTATCATCCAGTGCCACTTCTTCCTAACTACCTCTACTTTTATTCCATTCGAAGATGGATCCCACCCCTGTCCCTCATCAAAACCTTGATATCCCTCCCCCTTTTCTCCAAGATCTTGGAAGATCCTTCCCCTCCTCCTTCATCTTACCCTATGCTTCTTCACCGCTCATCCTGTCCCTGGAGGCGCCGCCCCCAATTTTTAATGCGACCTCCTCCTGCCACCCCAAACTCCTTCGAAACACCGAAGCAAAACTTCACGGCTCTCTTCCGACACAAGGGCGTGAGGATGGGTGGGAGGAAGCATTCTTTTCCTCCCCCACCCAAGATCCCCTTTCGTCAACTCCCCCCACTCTTCTTCAGAATCCTTAGTCTCTGTGACAACCTCACCCTTTCTCCTTCCCATTCCATCCCTTTCACGTCACTCCAAGCCTTACGGAGCTGCTCCTTACTTAATTCTTCCAAAACTTAAAAGACACTCTCCGCTACTTTGCATTACAAAGAACCGCGGGAGTAATTCCCAATTCTCCTCCAAAGTTTTAAATAGGCGAGGCGGAGCGTGTTTCCACCACATTTGACGCTGCAGATTGTCATGGGCCAAACTCCCCCTCCTTTAGCTGAGAGGTATGGAGGATACACTTTGCAACTTGAGAAGGGGAGAGATTTTTTGCACGCTGTTTGAATATACTTTTGGACGGGCATTCATGGAGAGAGAATTCCGAACAAGAAAAAAGACAAGAGGGGACAAATTATAAAGTGCCGCGTTAAAAAAGATAATTTTATGACGCTGTTAAAAATTGTGCTTTTGAAGGAAATAAACTAAATTAAAAGAACTTTTTATTCACTCGTCCTCTAATTTCTTTCCATTGCAGATAATCTCCTGGCACACTCCAGGCATAAATTAACCATCAAATATTCGGAACTATTTACGCTGATATAGAAAACTTCATAAACTTCAACGGATAATTATTCAAAGCGAATATTCAGTGCAAATACATTACAAAATTCATCACTTCTCAGCTTCATCCTTGTAAGCTCATATTTTTCATTTTGAAAGTGTCGATGTATTGCGCAAATAAATAAATAAATTATATATAAATGTGTTTCCATTAGTCGCTGTTTAAATCTGAAGTTTTTGCATTAAGTTATTCTCTTACGAGTATCCGAATATCTCACAATACGTCTTCCATTCTACAAGCTCTTTCAAGGATCTACAACCAACTCTCGCAACACTTTTGAAAGGATTCTCAAGTAACATAGCTTTGCAAACAATCGCTCAAGAAACTTTAAGGTGAATAGGGGAAAGAAATTAATTTCAAAGAAACATACTCGTGGAAAACCTTTCCTGGAAACCATTTCACTGCGAACATCGAAGAATCTCATCAAAAGCAATGTAAACTCTTATCAAAGGAATTTTTTATTTTCTTAAAGCTCCCCACCTCTACACGCGAGGTCGCACCCAAATCTTTTTCCGACGATAACCACTCTTTTTAGCCCTCAAACTACTCAAAGCCTCGCTCACACCCTGTATTCACCCTCCAATAAACTTCCATCAGGAAAAAGGAAGGAACTTCGTATCTATAAGGAAAAAGGCAGTCGGAGAGGGGTTCAGAAGTAAAGCTAAAGGTAAAAAAATATAATTCTCGAGTTCTATGTATTTTTTCTCGCTTTTGGAGCTCGCCCCCTCTGCCTCCATTGAAACTGTCTCAGAAATCACTTCTGAGGGCTTCAGAGCGTGAAATATGGATCCATGGATGGTAGGGTTGGAAGGCGAGAAAAGGCAGAAGGTTGGATCCGTGGGGAGCCATGAGTAGGCGACGGGAAGGATTGGGGAGGGAGCTGCATCGGGGGTGCGATGGAATGGGAGAAATGAAAGAGCCTGGTAGAGTGAGAGGTTTCAGGGATGTTGGAGTGAACTCTGGAATAAAGAAAGAGCGCTATGGAATAAAAAGGGACAAGGGAGATGGAAAATTGAGGCAAAATCAGAATCGGTCCCAGTGTTCTTGGGAAACTTACGAAAAGAAGATATAAACGGATTCACGACTACATGAGGTAAGTTTAACATGCATAGATAAATAAAATGTCCTCACCGAAAATGAAATAGGAAGCATTTAAGTCCATTTTTATGACTCATAACCATGTAAAATATTTTAGTATCAAAATTCAAGGTATTCGTTTTTTAAGCAAATGTTGATGGCGATTAAATTTAGCGAGTTGAAAAACGAGATATTTACTAAAATTCCCCGCTGTATAATAGGTATAGAACTTATTTAGTTTTTCCGTAAACTTGTGGTTGAATATTCGAGGAGTTACTGCGAAAATTATAAAGATACCATCTTTTATAAAGAAGCAACTACAGGAAAAGTAGACAATTACCACAATGCGATTAACTTCTTTCTTAAAAAGTTCATTTTGTTTATTAAAAATATACCCATATTTCAATGCACGCATTTTATAAAATGATTCTTTGGAAATGGAGTTTTATTGAGTTGAAAAAAGTAAAATCTTGTTATATCATGCACCACTTAAGGAGAGAATTTTAAACAGAGGTAATATTAAACTTGGGAGGATTGATATAGCCATAAAGTAGCAGATGGAAGTGACGAGAGAAACAGCAATAGATTTCCGTATGCAATAATAGAGAGTGAATAATGGTTCTTCGAGATATTAGCAGTCATAAATACCCGATTTTCCCTTAAAAAAAATAGGAGTATTCATTATTTTTATGGCAGATATTCATTATAGCACATCGGGTTTTAATGCCTCAACGGAGTTGAAAATAAATCGTGACTATTTCATCGTGATTTGCGCAGAATAAAAAAGCAACTTTTTCGCTTGAGGTATCACCCGTGCAGATGAAATGAATTAGTAAAATAATAGCACATAGCGCCTGATTCAATCAAATCACCAAAAGAATCGGTAATTGAATACTGCGACGAATATACAGGTGGAAATTTTTCTTCGAGGCAAAAGATTTAGATTATTAACAAATGAAAGCAATCTTATACAACAAATGCATGTATTTTAGTCTAATGACGAATTTGAAAAATCATGAAGAATCAATATATACGGAAAAGAAATTAAACTTATCTGGTGGATGAAATTTAATACTGTCATTACACTTCAAGATTTGAATTTTGATTTATATCATCTCAAGAAAGGATTATAAATAATTAAACAAATAAATAATTGGGAAAAACAAAATTTATTTACTTTTTAGCCGAATGATTTACCTTTCTGTCAAAAATCCAGAAGTAAAATGTTTTCAATTTTTCTTTCCAGCTTCATTTAATAATCAAATATAATGTATTTCTTCAATATGATAATCTCAAAATACGTAATTTAATGAATACCACACCAAGTAACACAAAGCACATTGGAATTCCGCTCATATTTAAGTGTGTGTGTATAAATATATATATATGTAGATTTTGATGAACTCTCATGGAACATATAGTTATAACGCTGAATCCAAATCGTTTGCGGTGGTCTATTCTATAGATGCAGAGGGAAGAGTAAAAACCATTACGAGAAAAGAGAGAATAAGAAGGATGTGCAGATGGTCCTTTCCGGAGGGTAGCAATAGGGAGCAAAGAAGATAGAGGGTTCCAGTAGGGGTTTAAGGAAATGGAGAGGGGCTGAAGAGGCGAGCAAGCATGGAATAATAGCTTATAACGAGAAATTGATAGAGCACAGTGTAAATGCAAGAGAAATGGAACCGAGACGCTCATAACTTTCGTATTCCATATTTCATCAATTCTTAAGACGTGATTCTTTAATAGCCAATGGCAGAAGAATCGGAGAGGAAGTTATTTCAAACCTAAAGACAGTATTATACTTCATTTGACAGTGATTTCTCTCTTCCTAAACAAACCACCTTGCCTCTATCTCTATAAGCCAGCACCTGACTTTAAAAATTCTCCATTTCCGATGGGCACTATGCATTTATATTTAGTTTGGGGATTTCAGTCCTCGGATCCTAACACCTGAATTAATCAATCGGAAAGTTTATAGCAATCCTTACAAAGTATTTTCTCTGTCGAAATTTCGCAGACATTGTAAAAATGAAATTATCAAGCGAGCTTAAGGTATAATTCATTAAAATGGTTTCAAAGGTAAAATTTAAAAAAATCACTATGCGGCATACTTAATTTGTGATAGTGTAAGGATAAGAATAAATATAAGATAAATTAAATTTGCGAAATTTCTAATGAAAAGTTAGGTTTGATTCAGAAGTTATGGGTATTGATTTCCAGAAGTTTATTTTTTTATATTTTCATCATATCGATAATATTATAAGATATTGCTGAACCTGCATTGCCCCAGAAATCGAGTTCGATGAAATGCCGTACTTCATATCGCATGAATTTTCAATGTAATGGAAAATATCACCGCAGGATGGAAAGAAGTGTATAATAAGTAATAAGCAAGAGTTTTTTTATTACCTTAATCTCTTGAAAATAGCATCGCAGGAAATAAGATATACTAATACTTTCATGACGTAAAATCCAATAAGCGCACGATCATAAAAACGACAAAAAAATAACTCAGAAAAATTGGAGCAGAAACAAAGACTATATAAATCAATCGAATCTGGTCAAAGTAGATTGCGGTCAACCAAAACCATGTCTCTCCTCTCATTATTTACCATTTACGAGGAAGAAGGAAGAAATTATATAATTCCTAATACATAATTACCTATATCCTCATTTCACCCTACTGGCCATCATTCACCGCCTGTTGAGAGGATTTTGTAAACCGACGTTATTATCACATACCGCATGAAACGAATGTGAAACAAGGAACTACCATTCTGAATAAAGAAAAATATTTTTGAGGATGAAAGATTCGATGGTTTTGCAATCGTTAATTAGCTATCAACCCTGGAAAATTACGAAGTATGAGGTAAAGTGCGAGATGAGGATTCATAGGAAGAGGGAACGGAAGACAAAAGTTTCTACGCCTCCGGATATTTCTCCGAAGACCCAGACAACCGTCGGCGCCGTCTTTAGCGCTCTACACGCCCCGTGTCATTTCAGAACCCCTCCCAACACGGGAGAGGATTACCAAACGCACTGCTAGGCTCTTTCTCGGACGCATGTCCCGTCGTCACGTGACCACAGCCGCCCCCGCAACCTATCATCGATCGCCGCGGCATTTAGAGGAGTTCGTGGAGGAGGAGAAGGGGAGATAGCGAAGGAAGATGTGAGAAGGGACGGGGGACTAACCATCGGGGTCAGCCACGCTAAGAAAGCTCTACCCTTTCTCATTTCCTCTTTCACTGTGATCAACACTAGGCGATACGGACGGACGCCATTTTTGGGAAAAAGCGTCGGTAAATTCCTCAAAGAGGGATCTAAAGAAGGGTAAATCGTGGTGCGTAAAGAATTCTTTTTGATAGCCATTCCAGATGATGACATAGCGATGCAAAGACGGAAATTGGTTGGAGAATTCTTCTCAGCTCTCATCTAACATAATTAGGCATTTTTTTAATGAAACTAATTTTTAAAATTTAAACTTCTTCTTAACTCATTTCCTCATAAAAACGAATTATTTCTGAAATGTCGAACTCTTTCTTCATTTAACTATGTGACTAGAAATAATGTAAAGAATAAAAGATTGTGTTTCGATTGCTGCCTTAAGGCGGGTCCAAGACATATATACTCAATTGATCAATTATTTGTTTCCGTTGAGTCATTTTATTGAGCGACACTCTCAAAAGACATATTTACTTAATCTATTTAAAGTCTTGAATTAACCTTGAAAAGGTATAAATTAGTTCTTAGCACGGGCTATGGCTCTCTGCTCTTTTCGCAATCCTCATCTTATAATGCCTATAAATATGAATACGTATAATTACCTAAAATTTTTATTTTTATAAATTGATTATGATAGCTCCACATTTTGATCGTAATGCTCTCATTATTATATCCAGTTATTAACTTCTATTACATGAAAATCGGTGGTAGAGCCATTAAAACTTAAAAAAGAAATCCGTTTGAATGTATGATTATAGGATCCCACTTAAAATTACTGTAGCACACCATAGTTCATAGCACGATTTCTGGAAACTGAGACATCTCAAAAAAATCCGTGAATTAGGAATTGAAGGTCAAAACTAAATTATAAGATCAGTTAAGGGGAATTCAATAACAGAAAATCTCAGAAAACAGGAGAAAGAAAATCAATTTTAGGATAATAATTCTATCTTGATGACGGAAAGAGATGTAATAGACGAAAAAGGTTAAATATGTAATTTGGCGAGGCTGGAAAGATTTAATCACAAGGTGTGATACTGTGTGAAACAGAAATTTTCTGTGTTAATCAATAATTCAAGCTATAAAACCCAAAATAATTGAGTAAAATTTAAAAATCAGAATCCGATTAGCTCGAGTTAATTATTTATGAACTAGTAGTAACAAAAATCCAAGCAAAAGATTACTTCTTGCTATTACACTACAACACACCAGAGCTTCATTAACATTCTCTTTATTAACTCGTATGATTGATTTCCGTATTATATAACAATGTACACAAATGTATATCAAGATATATTCTATGATGAACGAAACCAAATAAGATCGATGAGAGCCACAACTCTACCATCAAATTTTCTTGGCCTCCTTGGTCATCACTTTTATTGGATTCACGCATAAATCTTAAATTAGGAATCACTTAAACTTCAAGATCCACCTTTATAAAAACTCCTTTCCATCCTCTCCAGATATATATGGGTGGCCTGAACAGTTTCCGACATTTCGCCATTTCTCGACATGTTTTCTGAAAATTTTCCGAAGGTTTCTGAAAAATCTGGGGTCGGAAACTTTTCAGACCTTTCTCGTACTATAATATAAACACTATTCTAACTTTATTTACGTTCCTACCATAATATATTCATAATAAATTATATTTTTATAAATGTTAATTCTTTAGCTTCTATCTTTGAATAATTCTACAATAACTACCTCTTGAATTCCTTTTTCCAGAATATATTTGAACTTTCAATTTACTTTTAAGAAAGTAAAACGATTGAATCCCATGGTTCACAAGCTTGATTTTGTATAAAGAAATGAAAGAGAAAAATCTTCCCTAGCCAGAACACATTCCTTTTGAGTGTCTACATATAAGAGAATACTGGGAAAATCTTACCGAAAAAATCCCACGGAATACAAAATATAAGATTTCTAATAAAATACTGTAAAAAACCTATTACAATGGCTAGAGACTTCCTAAACAACTGCTGAAAAAAACTTATCTCACCGTAATTATTAATAAAGTATTATGAAAGATTTTATAAGTAAAGTTTTATGAAAGATTTTATACCATGCAGTAATGGTAAAAAATAAACGGTAAACAGAAACTGTAAATAAAATGTTGGATTTAATAATTTGCGGCCTCATTAAGAGTATTAACGAATTAGTGAATTCTATTTATGAAAATTTACATATTTTTATATTTCTTATTGGTACCAAAATAATTTCAATCTTTTTAATTGCATTGTTCAGCTATTCAAATTTTTCTTACCTCGCATTCTGTAAATGTAAAACTTAATCATACGCATTGTTTTTGGCTGGGATTCATTATGATGGGGGTTTCCTCTAGTGATAGTTTTGCCTCTTTCAGTCTCCCGTATTTCATATTCCCAATCGCAACATTTAAGTAATATAAGACATCATTGTGTATAACCGGAAGCCGTCCGTGCTACACAAAGGAATCATCAGAAAGAAAAAGATAAACTTTTCGCGCCACGGGTTACAAAGGAAAGTTATCGCCCATGAGCAATATTATATTTTTTTGGTCGGAAGAAGCAGCCGCGAGCAAAAAGCTATTAGTTTTTCGCCATGCTACACTACGTTCGGTGGCGTCGGATTCTGGGATTTCTCGAGCGCGGGAGGAATGAGGCATCAGGATAATGAATAGAATGGGGGGATGAGAACCGGGCGACCACTGCCTCCGTCTCTGCCCTCCTCTCGGGACTCCCAGATTAGCCGACTGGGGCCGAGTCATTAATCACTATGCGTTGCCGGGCCTGCCTACTACGAGTGGAATGGGAGAAGATTTCGCCAAGGGAGCGGTCTGCTCTGCCCTACGTTTCACGCCAACCGCCTCCTTCCGCAGAATACGCTTAAGTTTCTCCCTGTTATAATTCCCTAATCGGTATTCTTTAAGAGCGCATACAATCAAGCCTATTGAGTTATTTCCGCGGCCAAAAAAAAATGATTTTCTTCTCGGAAGGGAGACGTTAAAAGGATAAAGGATGAAAGAGATATCCATAAACAGAAAGGATGAAGGTGCAAATGTGATGGCACACTTCCAAAATATCTTCCATAGAAAAAATGTAAGGCCGATAATTCTCCGCTCTAATAGCTTTTTCTTTCTTAAACTACATTAAAGCCCTTTACTATTCGGTTATATAATAAATTATTCTAATCAACAGAGATCAATTAAGACTATATAAGCGGTATGTTCCGGCTAATGTCTAATCTCTAAAATGTTTATCATAGTGTTCTATTTCAAAATTATTTAATCAACCGCATAAAAATTAACATAAAATACTGATTATTCTACAATTGTCTCTCAGAAGCCGATTAGGCCTCTCTCGTTTCTCATAAAGGAAACAGAGCAAACAGTACTTGATAACAATGGGCCTCAATAAATTCTAAATATTCTTGCTTCCAAAATATTTTACGTTTTCCATTTGTACATTTGAACTTGTAATTCATTCCAAATTCTCATCATCCTGAAACAGTTTAATGACTTTAAAAATTCCAGTTTTGATATCAAAAACAATTATATATTGAATATTAAAATGAAGATTTTTGACGTCATTCAATAGAAATGGTACTTCTACACTTTTAATTCCCACTTAAAGCTTCTACTGATGATCATTGCTGCATGAAGAGCGTTATCAACGCTTGAACTTCGCTGATCAGCATCTGATTTAAAAAGATGAAGAACTACCCAAGCTTATTCCGAGTAGTCCTTTCTCATTCCTCCCTTCTGAAATTTATGTCCTTCTTTTATTTCTGTTCCTTATTCAATTATATCATTCCCTTTCCTCATTCCATTTCTTAATATTTACAGCATCAGTTATTTTTCTTTAAGCAGACTACCTTTGTTTCATTTCTGTTACCTAACTCTCCACGGAAGAAGGCGTAGTTCTGTGGAACTCTATCACAATAGAATGAAAAAAGAAGCAGGTGATGATGGCGACCATTCATTGAAACTAGTCTTTTTTAAATTAAACCTGTGGAAAAAGTACAATCCTGTCCCTCTTTAATTTTATTACCTAACTCTCCTAATGATGTTGAATATCCAGTCCTCACTATTATTTATGCATTCGTTCACCGAACTCTTTTTTTATATTCAGAATCTATGCTTTTTTGCGTTTAACTCAAACGTGGGATAGATTAACAGTCACTTTCCACGTTTGACTCCAAGAAGCCAATTAATTATTTTCTATAGGAGTATTGCTTTTCTTCAACAAACTCAAGAATTTGCGTTTCTACGTAGAATGTCTAAAAAGATTGGAATGCAGATTTTGTCTTCCGACGAAGCTGTGAGGAGATTTGGAGACCACGCATTTCTTTGTATTGTATCCTTTGCCCCACTTCTTTTCCGACTTAACTTTACCAGTCTCCAAAGTTGTTTTGAAAAATGAGGCAGCATTTAAATACATTTTCAATCACTTTTATCTAGAAATAGTTAAATCCTTGATGTAAAATTTCAATTTGAATGAGGTTAATTTGATCGCATATCTTTTCCAGTATCAAAATATAAAAAAGCCTAGAGGATAAGAAAAGTATTCAAAACAGCTTTTATACGTCACCACATAATTTCAATCTTCCACGGTCTAGGAAGGATAAAGTGGCAACGGGTAAAATTTGTCTCTCTCATCATGGCGAGCCACCAGAAAGTTAAGGCGGAAACAGTGGAATTTTAGAAACCTAGAAGAAATTTACAACCATTTGAACTGCTAATCTCCTCCTTCACAACATGATTATGCTTCATTTTACTTTACTTGAGTCAAAATGCAGATTTTTTCCAAATTTAGACAGAACCAAATTGACACGGATGCCCGTAGTAATGATTTACGTAAATAACTCACAAATAAGAATAAAGCTTGTAGGAGGAATATTAACCAGATTAGCTTCTTTTCTCATGCAGCACTCTGACTTGCGAATATTATGATGCGGATTCAAGAATTGGGTAAATATATCTATTTGGAGTTTGTAAATGTGCAATTGATTTTAAAATTATCTGAGATAACTCATAATTTGCAAGATATTTTCCGCCTTTTCTATGCATTTAATTACATGCTTTACTTCTTCGTATAAAATGTATGGATCTTTAATGATGAGTCTCTCCTGCCATAAGCCGAAAGAAGACTTTCAGTACACATATGTAGACGATGATTATTTCTTATTTACCTGCTAGGAATGATTTTTCCTTATATAAGTTTGTATAAAACTTCTCAGCTATCTTAAGTATGTTTGTAAAATGTTCAAATAAATTACTAGGGTTTTAAAGAACAACGAAGAACCTAAAATTTGAAAGGACCTAAATTCTATGGTTTTGAATATCTAATAACAATACACAAATTATCATTCTTACCTTCGATTATTATTTTTTCATTTACGAACATTTTAATGACATAAAATTGTCTCCTATGTTGGATAAATAGTATGAAGTTGGTTTTTAAGATTTTAACAGACTTTATTATAATAAACTATTTCCTTCAACTCCATTTTTATAATTGTGTTGAAAAGTTTTCAAGTCAATAATAAGCAGAGAAATTCAGTTTTCAAGCATTTAGCTCTTTAGGGGGAAATCTAAAAATTTATAGTAATAGCAGAGATTGAATTCCTTATCTGAATGGTATAATTTATGGAGAATAAATGAGCTTGCAAAGATAAAATCGAGGAAATAACACATCATATTCACTAATCAAAACTGCTACTAAATAAATAAATAAATACCGATATCAAATCTTGTGAACTAAATAATATGCATTTCAAATGTACACAACATCAAAGATACTTGAGAGGGAACACAGAATTTTCAATAATATTTTATTATCAAAATAGTTTCTATAAAGGCACTACTACTTAGACAAATTATATTTTGGGAACATTCTCTTTCCCTGAAAACCGCTGAGATTTTTAAATAACACTATGTTGAATTAGAAATACTAAATAAAATTTTATAAAGTTAGGTGATTGGTGAATACCCAAGGAATATTTACCCCAGCATCAATGAATAAGTATACATTAATTTATTTCCATTTTTCTTACTTCTGATTTGTCACTTCTCGATATTTTTGGAACTAATTCTTTCTCTAAATTTGCTTATAAAAGCAAGATTAAATTCAAGAGATTCTATTTTCTAAAAACCTCCCTTGAAACAGTTCGCAATGTCACAGAAAATTAGCCCACTGATTGAATACCAATTATTTGAAACTTCACAAACAAAGGGACTTTTATAACATATTTCAGCAGTCAATATTTTTATATCTATAAAAGAAAATCCGAATTTACCTATCATCAGGAAAATTATTTTCCAGTAAATAATCATACTTAGAATAAAACTAAGTCAATGCTATACTTATTAACAAAACCATAAACCTATTATAGAATTCAGATTCTACGATTTCATTATTTATCACTATAACCCCTCTCAGCGTTCGAAAACGATTGGCTATCGTTTCTTTTGTCGCTTCATAATTTTGATATCACGTTGATGGACAATCGTTCACTTCCACATTCATGTTTATGAAATATCAATACGAAGGATTCAAACAGATACAAAAATAAGACAAAAGTAATTGACTAAATTAAGTCCTTAAGAAGGATGCAGGATTAATTCCTCACGGAAAGCTAAGGACTGATAATTAAAATGAAATGTTGATTGCCGCAGAAGCTCAACAGAAATAGGAAAAACTTTTTCCTGTCTAACCAATCTATAAACATGCATATTTAAATCAGAGATTGTTAAATTAATTAAGAGCCTCATAACTAGCGGTCAATTACTAATATACCGGTGAAATTAAAGGAAATGGGAAAACTAACGACTACGGAACGTAACACAGAGTAAAAGATAAAGATTACCATAATCTTTGATTGAGTATCTTCTAAAACATATTTTGTCGATGGGATACTCTCGTTAAATCGAAGAATATGCCATGATGTTCAGAAATTAATAAATTGAACTGTAAAACCAGCGTTTTTCCTTCGAACAATTGTCTAATTTATGGACGCTCAGTACCAATTAATATAAACGAATACGATTCCAGTTTATATTTCTCTCAAAAACCTGGAAAACCTATTTTGAAAATCGGTAAGATCAACATCTCGGATATCAAAATCCATCTGCTTTTCCCCTCCGAGGACTCTCTCAGACTTCCAATCCAATCTAATGCTAATTGATGCTTTTCCTTCTCGTTGACTTGCTATGTCGAGCGTGGTCCATCTCCCATCCGGCGTTTTCTCCTACCCGTCTGGTCAATGTCGCTCTTCCGACTCCAACATTTCCTGCCAATCCTCTCTCCACGGTCCAGCCGACAGACCCCACTCATCTACAATGATCCGCAAAATGGCAATCGCCCGCACTGCCGCATGTAGGCATCCCCTAATTCAATCTATCCCCTCCCCTCTTAGTCCCTCTCCCTACGGATGAACTATGACGCCATTGGTTTGGGGTGCCTTGGTGACCACATATCCTTCGCACTTTTCGGACTATTTTCATCAATCAATCCCTTGATCGTATAAGATGTTTATTCACTATGATCGTAATCGATTAGCTGCTTCGTATTGGCCTTACTAACAAAAATGGTTGAGCTCTTTTCTCTGCGAAAAATATTGATACCACCTACAGCATTCTGCTCAATTAAATTTCGAGTAACTGAATGAAACCAATACAATTATTTCATTTCCTAATTAAAGAAATCCTCGAGGCTAGGCAGAAAAAGTTGTGGATTTTTCTCAATTTACCTCAAATGACGACATTTATTTATTGACTTAATGAAAATTACTAATAGTCAACAAAAATTAATTTTTAATTAATTACCACAACGTTAATTAATGAATAAATAGCCATAAAATATCTTATTATATTAATAATTTAAAAAATTATTTTCAACTAGGTTAAATCTTATTTTTGTCAAAAATACGGTCCAATAATAATAATTTTCTTTATAATTATTTATCTCACTACTGTTACATTTGAATTAGTAATGATTTTGTTTAAAAGTTCCATATTTTTAAGCTTAACTTTATCTGTGTTAAATAGTTCTGTATTTGAATTCTTTTTTATTTATTTTGTTATTATAATACCTTTTTATTATTACTGTGTATTTGCTCGATGATCATAAATATATAATGAATCTTAAAAGAATCCACATTTTATGTGATTTTTTCTCGCAACAACATTTTAAGACATGGATGATAATCTCATGGCAGTAAATGAGTCCAATATTATTTAGAAAACTGCATCTAATTATATTATATTATACAGTGGATGCTTAAAAGATAACGCTATTTATTTGCGCTGTTATAGAAAAAAAAATCAAATATTTTCACGCCCTCAATACTGGTATATCCATTGAAATCTAAAGATTTTATCTTCAAAAATATAAACTCTTTATTCCAAGTTGGAGAAAACAAAAGCTGTCTTAGGAGTTCTTCAAAAGAGAGAATTTTTATACCTGATGTCTTTTGGTTCCATTGAATGACGGTTTAAATTCCTTCCGACGAAAGCTTTTAGGTATATGTTTTTAACGAAGCACATTCTGCACCACAAAAGACAACATATTTGTTATTTATTACACACGACAGCACCACAAAAGTGGTGATTCCACGCTCCACCTCAGATATCCTATCATGCTAAGGAGATTGAAAATCTCATGTATTGGCGTCGTGTTTAATAAGAGGTTATTTTAAGTTCTCAGCGTTTTCTCTTAAAAATGGACTTCTCCTATCAAATACTCCCATTAGTAAATGAAATGCCATGTTTGCTTCAGCATCAGATTACTCACATTCAGCACTTAGGTTTTTTATCTCAATCAATAATTTTCTCATTCTACTCATACTCTACTCACTCATTCTATTTAAAATATTACCTTATGCCCGTTAAGTTGATGCAGCGTTTCAATATCTAATATTGTTTTTATTTAAATACATTTTCGAAGGAATCAAATCGCCTTCATTTTCTGTAATTGATTCCAATATGAGATTGTTCAATTCAATTTTTTTCAAACAGAATCGCACCGGTAATTCTTTAAATAAACTCCATAAGAAATTTTGTTGTTTGTAGTAGACATTTCAAGCCTCCTAAGAACAAGAATCAACTTGCCATTCAATGTATATTATGTATCGAAAATCTGTGATTTACTTTATCCCGAGGAGAGGTTAATTTAAGTCCAGGTGAGCCAGGGGCCTTGGGCCTCGGTCCTCAAAATAATTTATCGTTTGTAATTCGGAAAATAAAACCATATTAGATACTCATCAACTCAATACTTAAGAACCATCAAAAGAGGCAATCATCTACATAAAATCTTTTTCTGTACAGCGATATAAAAGAATAAAGTAATAAAAAATAACATGATTTCCAATTTTATCTACAAAAAGGTTAGGAACTATCTAGAATTTATTATGATTATTCTTAAAATAATATTATAAATATGTTTATGCTTCAAGAAAGTGTTACAGAACTCTTCAACTTTATCTTTGTGATGCATATTTTGTGAAAATGTGTGTTCCAATACAAAAATTTCATTTCCGTAAATCATATAGCTGAGCCAAGGTCGGCGTAAGAAGTTCATCTTTTTTGAATCTTAAAACATTCGATTACCAAAGTATGCTGTTATTCTTAATAAGAATATCTATATTTTTTCAGAGGATCTCGCAAGATCTAATCAATTAGTACTTTACACTTCCTTGGTCCGCTCCTTATCTCGAGCCTATAAACATGAACCACAGGTACATAGGTGCTTTCACCCTTATGATCGGCAATATTTTGGAATGATGCAGTCAATAGAATAACTGATAGAAGTTAAGAAAACGTTGGAAGATTCATTTAATCCTTTAATTTCAAGATAAAAATATTTGATTTACGTTCGAAAATTCAGCTGCAATAATTACAGCGTCGAATTCCCAAAAAATTAAAAACCTAAGAGCTGATCGCAACTCAATCACTCTGAAAGCACCATAGAATCATCTTCTGATTGCTATCAGCTTAAAATTAACAAATAATTAATGTTATTATATTTAAAATTCTCAAATGAATATTATTTGGAAATTATGAAAACTTTTTTATCCATCCCACAATCTTCACAGGTTTGAAGGTTTCTTATCCTATACATTCCTCAATTAATATAGAGTAATTCGTCGCTATATCAGCAATTTTTAATTCTAAACCACAGTCATAGCTATAGAAATTCTTGATATAAACGTATTAACGTCTCGGACATTTAAATTTAACTTGTCGTTTCATTGTTTGTGATTGAAAGTCATCGATGGATGAAAATTCTCCTAGATGTAATTTTAGCAGACGTCATCGGAAATATTGGAAACAACTATTGAAATTGGGAACAATGAATGTGGTAATTATAGTCAGTTTAAGGACGAGTGTTTCTTCAAATTTCTTCCATGAAATTAAAAACCAATTACATCCAATTCATTGTAAATGAATAGCGATTATGGCGAATTCAAATGCCATAACAAAATTTACATCCAGAATTTAATTCTTAAATTATTTTAAACTCTAAATAATTATCGCATCTCTCTCTTTTTACAGTTTAATTAAATGTTACTGTGAACCATACTAATTATTATATAGGAAATCCATTAGAGCTTTACTTACAAATCTCCGATGATATAGACCGTTTTCTAACTTCCAACTTTCCTTGATGAAGCCAGTCTTAAATGGGTGGTGAAGGATTATCTTGGTAAGGGTTCAAAATTCACAAATTCACTGTAAAGATACGTAAATAAACAAATTATAAGGTGATATTGTATGTTTTACTCCAAAAAGAAAACATAAAATGTCACCTTAGAACAAAGAATTTAATTGAAGATTATGTAACTTCATCACGTAATTGTTAATAATTAAATACGTCTTTAATGATTTGTAATTTGCAGTTTTCGAAACCTATCTCATTATCGAAACTAAGTATGATTAATATAAATGGACAATCTGGAAATAGTAACGGAGAAAAAAGAGGAAATTTGGTGACAGTTATCACTGAACATACATGCATGGTGTCTATTCAATTGACTGCAAATGACGGCTTTTTGAATCAAGACATTCATAGACAACAACGACTACGCCAAGAGCTTCTTGGCAATGTAATTAATGAAACTCTTGATACCCTACAGACCACCTATCACCATGTGGTGCAGAGTGTTTAACCCCGAGAATTGTATCAAAATAGGTATGGAATAGTTTCCCCGAAACCCTTTATCCTTGGGGTAAGTGTAATGATCCGCTCTTAGGGAAATTCGAACAATAAAGCAGGATTATTAAGATACTTTATAAATATAGAGTCCCTAGGCAGGCGTATGCGTCAAGCTTGTCCCGTAACCGCGAGAATTCAGGAAAGAATTTTAGAATCCTTTGAATTTTTCTCGTTTAAATAAAGTTAACTTCATTTTAAGTGTAAAATTACAAGCTTTTTAAGCACATTGACAAATAACTTGGATAATTAACAGTTTGATGCAAAGAGAAAAATAATCATAAAGTCATCGAAGAGCATCTGTTTATTCCCAGCTGCACAGTCAGACGAAGACGGCACTTAATCCAGTAAAGATTAAATGTTCACCGATACAATGAAACTACTCTTGGTCACGTATTCCAATCGCTTAGTCTTTTGCCAAAATCTAGATAATAACAACCAAGTGAAAATCATCCTAATTAAAAGTACCATCAGAAAAATACTTAGCCAAACTACGTCGTTTTCTATCTTCGGATGCAACTTAATACTTCTGAACAGTAGCCAAAATAAAAACCACTTGTTTAAATATGTATTTCAATAAAATCTGTTAAAAAACAAAACACAGCAAATTCTTTCCAACAGAATAAACAAAGGAGACCGATGAAATATGTTTATGGCTAATTTTGAGGACTCTTTACCAGACACATTCCTAACTTCATAGTAATTTTTAACTTCAAAGCAAGTTAGACGTTATGATACATTAATACAAAACCCAAATTTCAACCGATATCTGATGAAAGTAAATTTCAAATACAAACTTCCAATGAGAAAAATATTAAAGTAGTTGAATTTCAAAATTGCTTCACGAGGTTATTTTGATATCGAGATATCCAATTAATGCTCAGGAACTTACGAACAGAAAATAAATGAAAAATCTACCAATTCCCAAAAGTAACAGAACTTTTTTTAAGAGTGCTCTCATAATCCTTCGTTATAAGTGTAAGTCGATTTATCTATCTATCTGTATTTATTTATCTAATAAGACTTTCTGTTCATACAAAAACTTCCCTTGTACTGGTAAAATATTATATATAAACAAACAATAAACCGATGCCTTATCATACTTTCATTTTAAACGCTTGCGTTAATATCGTAATTGGTACTTTATTAGGTATTCGCAAAATGTAAAATAATCCGCAACCTGATATTTCATTAATGTAGTGCTTTCAGATAGCACCCGATCACCTGAATACCTATCTCCGATTCGTACAAAATATTTCAACATAGGCAATTTGGTCAAAGAAACATAGTGACCATATAAGAAATAACAGCCATTTTCCGAATAACCAGCAGATTTCCCAGAAGCTGAGGATAAAAAGGAAGATCCTTAACAATAACTTAACGTAAAAATATTGGTAGTAAAAGTCTATGAAAAAATAAACAAAGAGAAAGATAAATAAGGCGGAAATTCATCTTACCTTGAGTGCTAAATTGAGAAAAAATACTTCAAAAACTGAATGCTGATGTTTACTTTTCCACATATGGTTTTATATGAGAACTACCGGTTTCGGTGTATAACCATCTTCAGGTTCGAATACTTCAAAAACTACCTAATTGTCAGGATTAAAGTTAACTTATTTTTCAAATTATGTCATGAAAACAAGATTATAATACGATAAAAGGAAAACTTGGCACTAAATATGGAAAACTAAGCAATAATATAAAAGTTAACCATTTATGGGAAAATATATTTATATGCTTCCGCTTAGCCAAGGTGATAACGAGCTCTCTAGTGGAAGCGGTCCCAGATTTTCCGAGAAGGCTTGGTCTCGAAAGCAAACGGCCGAAAATTTTCTGACAAAAACAAATTTTATTCTCATGTCTGAAATCACGCATCATCATTAGCCGACGCCATACGTGGGGTCGACTGACGTATACTTCGAGAGCTGTTTTTACGTACAGAATCTATCTATTTAACTGATTTATAAACGTTAAAAAGAGTGAGTGAAACGTTCAAAATGATTTCTTTAAATGAGCGATTTCATTTGAAGATTATCTGGAAATGAAAAGTAAGACATTAAGTGACGTGATGAAATATAATAATTTAAAATTCAGATTCAAATTAATGAAATTCGTTGTCGAGTAAAATTCATTATTGCAACTTATGCTGTGGAGCGACAAACGTTTACTTTGTTGTTCCATTTCAACTGAATAATCGTAATGGCGCATGAATTAATCAAAACAAGACATTGCGGTTTTACATACTTCACTTGAAAACCATATAAAGTGAACCTTGTATATTAATCACCGATATGTATATATTCATTCATCCGATTTCTATCATCTCTCAGGGAAAAATGAATTGAAACAATTTTTGGAAATTAATTCACGCACTTGCCGTCGAGATAGAAAAATGAAATTTAGGAATTCATTAGAAGGCTAATGACATATCACATATCGATATATTTCTGCCAAAAGAATCCTTTATTTGACTTCAGATGACTCGAAATCCTCTCGTAAGAAATGCACGTTAATTTAATTTTGAACGATTGCAGACTTCTTTTCCTTTGTAGAATTAAATGAAAAATAACAGTCGTACGAAATCAAGACCAGTATCAAAAGGAACGAAAGCGATTAAAGATTCTTCTTTTGTACTGTTTGTAGAACATTGTTTTCTATTCAAAATTGCGAGACTTTGAACAAAAGTGACGAAAAATTTGTAAGATTTTACGGGAATAAAAAAAACGTCCCCTGACAAGAAAGGTGATTGTTTCCAAACACCTTTAAATTCCTAAAATAATACCAGGGGAATTAACGTCCATATAGAATGAGTTTTAAGAAAATGACCAATTGAAACAGGCAAATTTCTTTATTATATTTACAATTACGAAACACCTACTATTTAATAGTTTTTGACACTATTTACCAATATTTTGAGGAGACATTATGATATTTATTATAGTAGGGAAAACTTCTGGGAGATTTTTGTAAAAATGAGTCACTTAGATGTACATACATAGAAGTATCTGTGGTTTAAGCCTGGTAATTCTCATGTACTGCATAAGGTTCAATGAAGTTTTATAATCCCGGAGGTAGCCCACGTGAGAAATGACCTCAGCTGTCGAAACACTTTTAACATACTAACATATCTACCATACTTCAGTTTATAAACTACTTTATAGGGATTTGTTGAAATATTTCGCTTTAAATTGATTGATTGATATTTACCAAAAGTATATATAGAATAAAAAAGATATACAATCAATTATGATACTTATAATTCAATGTAAATTAAGTTTCGTCGTGATCAGGGTATTGTACTGACACCGGAACCGAAATGAACGTTATATTTTCATTAAAAGCGAACCTAAACCGAAAAATGGCACTCTTGAATCCGAAAGGAAGCCTATAATCGTTATTTATTCCGTTCCGATGTTCGATTCCCAGTAATTCACATTTCGCTAACTTTCATGGCTGGTTTACTAAATATAGATAACTACGACTTGCAAATTACTGTTACAAAGATTTTCTATAGAAATTCTATATAAGGTAACGTTAATGGAAGAGATAGATATAATAAAACTCACAGAAGGATATAATATTAACATCCGAAGAGAAATAAATACCGGTTCAACTTTGGCTGAAGGAGCGAAACCGGAGATGTACCTAAATTTGTTTCTTCCGCTGAACCGGAACGAAGAATATAATCGATGCCATGGTCATAATGGGGAAAAATTTATTAAAACTCCATGTTAGTACTCATGTATATTGTATTATCCTATAATATATAAGTATACTCTGAAAATTTCTGCCCAAATAGAATCTCACCAAGAGGTAATAATATTCTTAAAATTTCAACCATCAACCAATCTGAAAAGTCTAAAAACTTTTATGAATATTTCATAATTATGAATAGAAAGATATATTTTCATATGAATGATGTGAAGTATTAGGAAGTTAAAAAGCCATCAAACCTTCTAGCAAGTAATATCTTATTAATATTATAAATAAGGAATGTATAAAACTTTCCTGAACTTACAATGCTTACCTTGAGGAATCACAAAAAGAAATGCATACACAATAAGAAATATACATTTTAAAATATTTTAATTAGGTTCCGTCATTTTATGAGAGAATTCACTTGTAGTATTATTATAATAATTCACTAATATACAAGTAGTATACCTATAATAATTAATGATATCCTAATAATTCACTAACATTGGTAGTAGTTGTAGTGATATACTATGTGAATTAGAATGTCCTTAAATTTGTCATCCTCATGATTGTCCTACCTTTATCAACCATGGATCAACCTCTGGTAATCCAACGACCATGAGTTAAATATATATTTTATTTTGAATCATTAATCATACCAAAAATTTGAATGAAGAATGCAATCACCTATCGGTGTGATACTTACTACTTTTTTCGTTGGGAACAAAGATTTCATAATTTTAGTGAAATATCATTCTGTTATGTCCCAAAAGCATATCGGAGAAATTATTGTGATTAATTGGAATCAATCATTTTTAACTTCTGATCAACACCGTTGAAGAACACAAACTGAAGTTGTAAAGAGAATGAGTTAATGCGGAAGCCATTTCATTATATGTAAATTAAACACTATTTAATTTATGAAAACATTATACCATAATATTTCTATCAAATAAAGAATGTAGAATGATAAATTCCATAACAAATTTAACCTGTTATTTTGATGTTTGAATTATCCAAACCTTGATCCGTATCGGCTTTAATGTAATTCCGCCAGGTAGCAGCACTTTGTAGACGTTTGTGTCCTGTGAACAAAACGTGAAGGTAAATAAGCGTCAATGTGGCGAGAAATGCACATGTGATTTCAAATTCACCACATTCTGTAAACATAAGTTTTTAAATTTATTCGCTACAATGGGGAAGAAAAATAAGGAGAAGAAAAAAGGGAAGGGTGCAGAAAAGACGGCTGCTAAGACAGAGAAAAAGATGACTCAAAAGAAGAAAAAGGAATTGGCTGAAATTGGAGAGGTTAGGCTACTACCGGCGAAAATGTCTTGTTTTATTTTACCTCTTTCTATCACTTTCACAAATCTTTTACTTCAATGTATAGGATGACATAGAAAGGATCGTTGCGAAGATTGAAGAAGAAGAAAAGAAACGTCAGAAAGTTGTTCAATTGACAATTCCGCCTCCTTCACGGAGGGCAAATCTTGCTGTAGTTCCTCATCCAGAAAAAGATGAATTAATATTTTATGGTGGAGAATATTTTAATGGCCAAAATGTGAGAATGACAATAATCGTTGGTAGCGGATAAACCTTTCATAGTTATCTAAAATACCTATTTAATTTACAGACAACGGTGTACGGTGATCTGATATTTTACAACATCCCTTCTAATGAATGGACGCTATGTAAAGCTCCAAGTAGTCCCCCTCCGAGATGTGGGCATCAAATGTTGGCTTTACCAATAGAGAAAGGTCAACTATGGATATTTGGTGGAGAGTTTCAAACTCCATCTCAGTCACAATTCTATCATTACAGAGACCTATGGGTCTTTCGTTTAGCAGAGAAAAAATGGGAGAAGATAAAGTAATATATTTAATCTAATTCGTCGCAGAGTTATATTTTAATAAATAATTAATAATTATTTTTAAATTTTCGGCTCGAAAACATAATAATTAAATTGTTTCAGTGCTCCTGGAGGTCCATCTGCAAGGAGTGGACACCGAATGGTGTATTCAAAAAGGCAGATAATTGTTTTTGGAGGTTTCCATGATAATCTAAGTGATTATAAATATTTCAACGATGTGTATGCGTTTAATATGGATGAATACAAATGGAAAAAACTTGAGCCTACAGGTACATTTCGCATTCATCAGAATTTGCAGTGCAAACTCATTCCTCAGGTAATTATTGCCGAAAATAGCTATGTTTATTTTATTTTTATTTTTAGGAACACCACCAACTCCTCGATCCGGTTGTCAAATGGTTGCCTTGAAAGATGGAAAAATATTTTTATTTGGTGGTTATAGTAAAGAGAGGTTGAAGAAAGATGTTGATAAAGGGATTGTTCATATGGATTCATTCCTTCTTACTCCAGACAGTAAGTATTAAAATGAAGAGTGTATCACTCTGTTGGGAAGAATAGTATTTATCAATGGTAATAGTGTAGTAAGAAATCCAATTCTCTCTCAGAGGATTTCATTTCTCAAGAGGAATCTGATTTTGAATTCGTACAAATCAATTGCTTACAAAGTAGCTGTCATCGTAGGAAAATATTTGCTTATAGCTAAGTCTAACATTGAATATTCAGTGTAATACTTTCCCATCAATTGCATTCATGAAAATTTTTGAAAAAATGTAACATCTTTCTGATAATTTTCACATTTTAGAATGTGTAAGTTAAGACTGATTAATTGTTTTTTAGAAAATGACACCACAGGAACCAAATGGAAATGGGTCTCTGTAAAACCTTCAGGAATACGCTTTTCCCCAAGATGCGGTGCTACCATGGTATCAGCACCTAACAACAATGCTTATTCTTTTGGTGGTGTATTTGATGTTGAGGAAGGAGAAGAGGATTTATCTGGAACTTTTTTTAATGATTTATTCATTTTGGATTTAGAGAAGATTGCTTGGAGGACAGGTAAGATTTTATCAAGAATTTTTCCTGTGTCATTTCAATTGACAAATTATACTGAGACATAGCATTATAATTCAATGTCAATTTCTACAAATAAAAGAAAGTGGTTTATGTAGGTAGATTTGTAAATGTAAATACTACTCTAACCCACTGTAAGGTGATTGTCTTGGTTTGAGTAGGTTATAAAATGAGAGGAGATGTATTACAGAAGGAAGCTATAATAAATGGAGATAGTGAAATTTTCAATGATATCAGGTATAAAAGATTGTTGTAAGATAGCAGTAAGTCTTTTCCAGAAGCATATAGCTGCAGTAAATAGTAAGGGAGAAGTTTCAGGAAAGTTAATGTAAGAGTAACGAAGAAAACATGTTGTGGATTTGAACAAATATATTGTCAATTGAGATATTATACTGATGTCATTATCTAGGAAGTGATAAATCTTAAAGTAGAATAAGTCAGAAGAAAGAAGGATATGATCTTGAATCTAATTTACAGGTCTTTTGTGGCAGACAATCATCAATCTTTGCCATTGAAGTAAAGAACTTTAGTAGTTGATTTAATCATCTATATCTAATTTCCATTTGTTAGAGAATCTTGTTAATTAAAATAGTATTGAAAGTTTTCGTAATTATTAGGCTTGATATTATTTTAATATGAATATATTTTGTTGATTGAAATGCTTTGATGCAGAAAGGATTTGCATGAAACTAAGAAGCTGGTATCAGTTTTGCTGCTTACATAAATCAGCTCATCAAATCTGGAGAAACTGATGATCATAAACTACAAAAATTTCCTTATATGCTTTACAGAATATATTTTCCTATTACGTTATTACCAATTATTCCTACTTTAATCTCTTAAACTTGTTAGTGCAAATCATCTTATCACCTTAAATTTGATCACTAGCCCTGTCTCATTCTCTTTTTCTCTAATTTTATTCAGATTTTTCCATGAAATGTGAAAAAAATAATCCACAATGGAGGTATAACTGTACATAATCCTCATTGGGTTCAGTTGAAATCTTTTTGTGCTTTGGGAGTGCATAGATGACAGCCTTATAGAACATTTGTTTTGATTTAGAAGCAGTATCTTGTGCTTAGCCACTGCCTGTGCACCCCTACCAGAAAGCCTTTTCTTCTTATGCCTTTCTAAGCATCCCAAAGATATGAAATGCAGAAGACGCAAAGTTAATTACACAAAGTGATTGTGGTCACCAATAGTATATATAAGTTAGATAAGGGGTGTGGAACCTGCAGGCCTCAGTACGATTGTAACCTATTTAAAGATTTCTTCTAATTTTGCTAATGATTCCTAGTGGAAAATTTTCTGGGTACTCAGTAAATGAAATTATTTTCTCATAGGAAATTTAAGGTTTAACTATTTGAGTAATGATAACACACGTGGCCTGCTGGTTTCATATGTGATCTTTCTTATTAGACTGAATGCTAAACATGACCTTCCAATGGAAAACAGACCCCCACCCTTGGTGTAGATCCTTGATGAGCATAACTATAACATATGAGTATATAATATGAGATCTGGCATTATTAATTTTCAACAAAACACCTCATGAAAAAAGTCCACTCATTTATGGCAATAGATTGTAAGCAGTTCTTCCTGAGGAGGTCCACTTGGAATGTGTTTGTAATAATATGTCCTTTGAGCATGGAATGCTTCAAAAACATGCTTAATGGTTCTCAGAAGAGAGAATGATCGATCCTACAAAAAGATGTGTAAGCATCAGAGCACGATGAAGATGGAACATCTTTCACAATATTTGCACTCTTTCTTAATTGTTTACCTTCATGTGAAGTTGAGGAAATACATTTACATGTAGACCCTGCAAACCGCCACTGGCGCATGGCAGGGGGTGTGAAACACTGAAAACCCTATCTACCTTTGTCTGCTGTTGGCTTCTCTAATACTTCGCAGAAAAAATGACCAGAAATAACTATCTGTCCTGGCAACTATTTCCCTGTAACTCTTCATCGTTTTGTCTAGAAGATCACGTATGCCACTAACTATCAACTATCTCCTCCCCAAGATCCGTAGTGATAAATTTATTAAAAAGCTTCCTACGGTAATCAAGTCTTCTATCACTAAGCAAATCCCAACTGAGGGATTCTATCATAGCTGAAACACTGCTGTCAAATCTGAAATCTCCCTTAACAAATCTAGCTGCCCTACGTTGAATCATCTCAAGGCTGGAAGTTAATCCCACTTCATGCGGATCCCAAATCGCGCAGCAGTACTCGAGGAGGTCGAATCAGTGAGAAATAACACACTCTGATGGGATCAGAGAGTGTTGTTATTTTGGTTTTTTCATGTAGCCTTTCTTATGTGACTGAATGTTTAATGTGGCCATCTGATGGGAAAAAGTTCCTCATTCTTAATGTAGAATATCAGTAAAATCCAAAAATTATTTTGAATTAAAATGCAGCATTAAAGTAAAATGTGTATTATTGCATTATAATAATTATAAGTTCAACATAAGAATTTTCTGATAACAGTAGAGCAACTTCAACTGCATTACTTTATTTGCAAAGCTTCATTGACCAGCATTAAATAACAACTTTGTATTGTTTGAATTCAAAACAAACTCAGATTTTTAAAAATTGGTGTCAATTAAATGTATTTAAATTGTCTTCCAAAATGTTTTATCGGCTTACTATACATTTTCTTGATAAACTACATCCCTTTATTCTCATTTAGTGCATCTTACTGGAAAACGTAGTGAAAAACCTAAGAGGAAGCAAAGAAAGGAAGAGGATATTGAAGAACTTGAAGCTGATGAAAGTGAAAAAAGTGCAGAAGCAACTTTGGGAGAAGGTGATGATGCAATGGATGTAAGCATCTTAAGTAATTTATTTATTCATGTATTTATAACTACCGAAAGGGTTTAATTAAAGATTCCTGGGTACGATTCATCCTCATTTCATCAAAAATCTAATAATCTTTACAAAATGTGTTTAATCCTTGTTATGTTTATTGGTTAAATTAGATTATAGGAACTATCATCTCAATCAAAACAGTAATATTATTGGCTATTAAATAAAAATGGAATATTTCTGTATAGAAATGTTAAAAGCATCTCCAAATATTCTCCAGCTCTTCCCTCAGTTCTTCATTTTGTTGCCAAAAACTTAATTTCATTAAAGGACAATTTTTATATCTTTAGATTATTTAAATCTCTCAGTTGTAATATTAAAATGATGTAGAGTTGTGTAAATATTTCAAATATTAAAAATACATATATTAGCATTCACCTCTATTTTTCACTGCCATATGTTATTCAAGGATGAATTGCACAAGGTTTTGAGACTACCATATGGAAATAAAGCTGAAGAACTCTCATTGTATTTAATGCATTGCCAATAAATTTTTTAATCTGTTTGCATGTTTCACTGAAAAATTAAATCATATTTGGTGTCCACTTCATAAGGAAATAACTTCTATTGAAGGTGAAGCAGTAAATATATGAGCAGAAGAACTGCATCCTTAAATGAGTAACTAAGTTAGAGATTTAAATGGTCAGTAGTTTACTTATCAAACATTTTTTTCTAGAAATGTTTAATAATGTTGTCTCATCAACAGGTAGAGGAATCTACCCCTGATGCTACCTCTATACCAGCTCCAATGACAGTTTCTGATGATGGAATTTTCAAAATGACCATTGGAGGAGCAGTTCCATCCTGCACCACCTCAGAGAAATCCTTGGGAACTGATCAGAAGAGGGTTTTTATGCCCTCTCCAAGAATGAATTGTGCTTTGGCAATTAAGCATGGTATTTTGTATCTATATGGAGGGCTTGTAGAAGATGGTGATAAGCAGCTAACCCTTAGCGATTTTTATGCTTTAGGTAAATTTATGGTACCACTAATGATCTTATGTGACATTGGCAAATATTTATGGGATTGGCTTGCAAATTTTGTAATCCTTCTTATCTCCAATTATTATTTGCCTCTAAGAATCACATTCAGTTTTGATTTTTGTTATCTTAATGCATATTGGATATTTTTATAGAGGACTCACCCTTCCAAAAATGGGAGGAAAGAGGGAATGGGTTCAGGAAAGAGATACATTGGTTGTGGGATTTTGTGCTTGCCTGGCTATTAAAAAACTGAAAGTTTGGTAGGATTTCCACCATAAGTTTAGTATATTGTAGGTTGCAAATATTTCCTACAAAATGATTTCCAAAGTAGATAATTGTTAGTAATTAATTCATGCAAAATTTAATTTTTAGATTATTTACAGTAGATCTCATAATATCCTCTATATTTAAAACATGAAAAATCCTCCATTTGTTAAACAAATTGAATTAATATTTTAATCATCGCATTGTGTCCTGGACGAAAAGATACCCAGGTTGCTATATACAGAATAATTTTGATTACTTAGTGACATTTGTAAACAATATTTAAATTCGGAAAGAGATATCTATTCTCGGTCTTAAAATGATTGAAACAGGTTTTGCAATTAATATTATAGTCTCCATGAACAAAGACCTTGACGTCGTACACAACTATAAATAATAATTTAATAAACCAATATAAACTTGCAACTTTTGGGAGCAGAAAGACAGTCACAGAAATGTGAGCACTGCTGATACAAAGGCCTGTGTCTCACTTTTGCCCAGTATTATAATATTATGCTTAATATTCACTTCATCAAATTGTAATCTAAACTAAAGTGGTGTATAGCGGAATGGTGTGTATTGTAAAATTGTTTACATCCCTGTTTAGTTGGATACCATTTTGAATTGGAGATTCCTTGAATAAGAATAATTTTCATATGCGTCGTCTATTGCCCATCTTTCATTAATTGAATGACTCTGATTAAGTGAATGGATAAGATGCAATTTCACTGCAAACGAGTAGTAGTTATTATTATATTTTTGTGTCAAAAGACAAATCTAGGAAATATATAAGTAACATGGATACAGAAGGGAAAATATTTTGTTGTTTATCTTGGTTATATACATTTAACCTGAAACTTTAAGTGATACATCATTACCGGTATACAAACAGTTTACGTAAAGCTGTTAGTGATGTTTTGATTTTTGTCTAAATTTGTTATGTGATAAATCCTTCAAGTAAATTGAGGTATTCCTTATAAAATAAATGCATATATCGTTAGAGTGATGAGGCATATTATTCATGATTACATTGAAGAATGAATGAATACATTACTAGAAGAAAGATTTTATGATATGGATATTTTTATAGAGGACTAATGACAAATTGACTTAATTAAAGGCATTTAATTATTATTCTGATTCACATGAAACTAAGATTCTTCTGGGTGATCTCTGGAGATAGCAATTAAATCAATTGATTTTTAAGTCATTGACATTTGATATCCTCAAACAATCCCACAACTCACGAAGTAAGTATGTATGAGTTGTGGGATTCTTCCTCCACTTTTCTTCTTTTAATTTAATTAGGTTGCCTTACTATTCTGTTTGGTTTTTAAATCTACTTTCTTGAAATTTATGATTCTGCTGATATTTTAAAGAAAAAATAGCCAACTAGCATGCATTAGCTTTAATACTATCTATAAATGTAATTTAAGTTTTAATACAGACCTCAAGGAATTATTACTTTATAGTATTATAGATATTCTTTTGGCAGTCTAGTGATGTTTCTTTACCTTCCTCTTAGACATGCATCGTCTTGAAGAATGGCGAACTATTATCCCAAATGATTTAAGTTCAATAGAATGGTTGGGTTCTGGAAGTGAATCTGAGGGAGAAAGTGAAGGTGATGAGGCTTCTAATGACAGCCAATCAGAATCATCAGAAGAGTCTGAAGAAGAGGAAGAAATGGAAGAGAATTGATATTTTATTTTTACCTGATAAAATTATTTAATAAAATATAATAAAATGTTTATAGAACAAAATCAGTTATTCATTTTCATATAAAAATGTCTTTAGCATTCTTTAACCTTGAAAATATTTCAATTATTATCAGGTATGAATTTTTTCTGTTATAATGTAAAATACTAGTGTTAAATTCCGCAATAAGATATAACTTTTCTGTAAAATAGGCATGGTATCAAACGAATTTATATAATGGGAGTCAAATGATATGAATCTGTTTAATTACCTCTCAAAGTATAATTACAGCTGGTTGAAAGGGTATAATTCTCTTAGAAGTATATTGTGATGAACTTTGTTGATTCAAAGATTTGGGAGACCAGCATTTCTTTGATCCATCACTACCAAATCTACCCTTGTATCAGTTCATGTATTTTGTATTGACTCCATAACATGGGACTTTGAACCATCCTTAAGTATACAGCCACGATTTAAATGTAAATATACTACAAATAAGTAAATTACCATATGTTTAAGTCAAAGGTGTAATGGTAGGTACTAAAACCAGCTGCTCATAAATCTGGATTGGTATAACACTGACTGTGAAAGGTTAATATTTTGTCCCTTCCGTATAATTTGATAATTAGAAAGCAATAAAACATTTTTGTTAAATAGCCATTAGAAATATTGAGAAATTACCTGTCATACAAATATTACCACAATACAATTAGGTAATCATAATCCATACTGAATGTAAATGGGTTCTTACCTTGAAAAGGAGAAACAGGTTGTCTATAGTTCACAGTCTCTTGACTGTTATCCGCTGATTTGGATTTGGTTAAGATTAAAAATTCCAGCAAAGAGCTCAGAAAGTATAGAAGTTTTTAAGAAGCTGAAACTTCATGGATATAAGATGAAAGAAAAAATTTGACATCAAAATTTTGTAGTAATTTTAGAAGTTCACGTATCTAGGTACTTTATGGTCTTTTACTAGTTTTTCTCTCTTGACTTAAATAAAGGAAAGCCTTCAATGATATTCCACTTTTGGCACCGATTCTAAGAAATGTGGCAATATACTAACACATAAAAAGTATCCACCAATAGAGGATTGAAATAAGCATTTAAGAGAAAACAACAAACTATAATTCTGCTCATGGCTGGTAATAAAAGCCCTAAGGATTATTATTTCCTATACATAGGGAAGATTATTCCTTCAATCAGATTTCCAAAAATAAACTGAAATTAGATAATACGGAATTCAAATTAAAAGCAAAATCTACACAAAGGATGAGAAAATCAACATGGATGTTATGATCAACCATGAAGCAGCTAGCCCAATACCTTCAAAATATCATTGTACTAAGCTGCAATGACTTAAGCATAACTGATTCATTCCTAGCAACAGCAGAGAAGTATGGTAAATCTATTAAGCATTTAATATACAAATTTATAATTCCCAAAAGTGTAAACATTATGTAGTGGTTTTTCTAAAGTCATTTAATCAGTCTATGGCACGCAATGAAATGCAAGCCCTGCAAATCAATTCTAAAGCTGTACAGGACTACTACCTAAATTTGTACATAATTTATTCTTCAAAAACAACTTTCAATAAAGTAATAACATCAAATTTGAAATTTTAAAATAAATTTTAATCTTTTCATATATCCTATTAAAATTTTATAAAAATACACATTTCTGGTAATAAATAAATTCGGGTTATAAAAGACAAAAATATAACCTATTTGTGGAGAAAAGCCACTTCCTCTTCAAAGTAATCAAACTTTAAGGAGAATGACTTTTACTTCCATCAATGTCATGATGTTTTCTTAAATGCACTGTTAATGAGCTATTGACTGCAAACTTTTGCTTGCAAATAGAGCATGAGTAAGGCTTTTCACCCGTGTGTGTTCTCATATGAACCTTTAAACTAGATCTGATGGATTTGCCACAAACATCACATCTGTGAGGTTTCACTGAAGAATGAAGTAGCCTATGGTTGTGCAGATTGCTGCGATCCGGAAATGCCTTGCCACAGGTATCACAAACAAAGGGTTTTATACCTTTATGGCGATTTTCATGAGCTGTCAATGCACCTTTTCTGGGGAATCCTTTATTACATACTTTGCACTGGAAAGGACGAGACTTTTCCAACTTAACATTAGGTGAACTCACACCTTGGTCTCCATTTTCTGAAGCCTCACCAATATCATCCTCCACACTCTTCTGTTCTTCTCCTTCAGTCAGTGAAACTGCATTACAGTGGGAGCGAGCATGTTGATTATAGTTACCTGAATTGCAAAAACGTTTCCCACATCTTTCACAAACATAAGGTTTTTCTCCTGTGTGTGACCTAAGGTGAACCTTCAGATCTGATGGCTTTGCAAAACCCTTTTTACAATAGCTGCAGTAATGATTTAATGGTTTCGGAGGCTTTGGTTCCTTCACTAGGCAGTTTTTTGGGCAAATGGCAGTATGAGCATTCAAGTTTGAACAAGTAGTAAAGGACCTTCCACAGTACTTGCAAGGAAATGGTCTTTCACCTGAATGAGTTCGTGAATGTACTGACAAAGAATATTGACTAGCAAAACCCTTACCACACTGTTCACAGATGTGAGGCAATTCTCCTCTGTGGGACAAGAGATGTACCTAGTTTTTAAGGAAGAAAAGAGAAACTTTATAAGAAAACATCTTAAGATAAACCAAATAACTTTTAGAAAGAGCAATTTGTGAGGGAAATTTTCAAATACTCAAATAGAAATAATTATAACAAGTAGACTAATGTAAATGAGAAGAGATCTTTAAGAAGAACCAGATTAAAAATTTTCAGTTTATAATCTATAAGAAATTTACGTAGGATATATAATCAGAAACATATTCTAATACTGATGCCTAAGATCTGTCTCATAATAACGGATATACAGAATCACTATTAATGGCCCTTACTTTCCATCAGAACTTGAAATGGTATTTTCTGGCATTTTTTGAAGTAGTATTTAACATTACTAAGCTTTCAAAGATGATAAAAATCAAGACATTGGAGTGATATCATCAATAGCATCAGTATATCTTAGAACATGAAAATTCTACCCAATCAACATCTCAAAAAAGAATACATGTATATACATATATTAGTTCTTAATTAAAATAGATAGAAATGATGCTAGAAAATTTACCTGCAAATGATGTTCCTGAGTGAATCTTTTCCCACATTGTTCACATTGATAAAGGTGTCGATCTTTATCACCATTGTGTCTACTGATTATGTGACGTGCCAGAGCTCCACGGCGTGAAAATCCTTTTTTACAATGCTCACATCTAAATGAAAAGTCTCCAGTGTGGAGCTGCATATGCTTAATCATAGATTCCTTCCTAGAAAATTTCATATCACATACATCACAAACAAACTTTTTATCTTCCAGTCCCTCCTTTGGCTTGTTACTCTCCAAATTCTTAGTTTCTGGTTGAGCTATGCTAGACTGTAAATTTTCTAAAATTATTATACTTTCCACTTCTTTTTCATCTCCCTTGGAATCTCTTTCATCTGTAACAATCTAAAATAAAGAAATTATTTAAGAAATTGAAGAAATAAAAAGATCTAAACATTTATCTACTGAAAAATGACAAATTTACTTACTTCTGGTAATGTCACTGTTTTTATATTTCCATTCAAATCAAAATTTTGCATTGTTGAATTATTCAGTTCGTCAACATCTTTTTTCCTATTAATTTCATTTTGTGGGTCAGTATCCCTTAAACCTACAACATTACTATGCTCATTTCTATGAAGAGTATCATCTTTTTTTACATCATCATCTGTTGGGGTATATGAAACAGGATGGGTGTCTCTCCTAACAGACTCACATAGTTCTACATTTACATTGCTATTACACTTTCTTAGTGAAGTAGTTCTCTTGTACAAACACTGTAAGTCTTGATATATCACACCAAGTTTAACTTCCAAATCATCTGCCCTTTCCACTAATGATAGACATCGACCACACAAATACTCTCCATGAAAAGTTTTGGAAACCTGAACATCACTATCCCTTAATCTATCTTCTTCGATGTTCTTACTCTTCCTCAGTAGAATGTGACTCAGTTTTGTAGCCACTGGAAGGCATGACACTGATGTGACAGGAGAATCTGCTTCTATGGGAATTAAGATAAAAGCTTGCAAAGATGGGACATGATATGTGTCACACACTAAGCACCTTTTAGAACAATCTCTCACAGATGGGGAGATAGCCTGTGAAGAAATAGCATATAGTTAAATATCTCATAAGGACAATTAAGACTTAAGGTATTCATTGACTCATTTTTATAAAAATTAACTGTATGATAACCTTTTCTACCCCTTCCTCTTCTACAGTATTTTTCTCTTTAGGTTCCTCAATTTCTTCTTCAACTATTATATCATCCTCTTCAGCAATACTGAGAGATTCTTGAGTACTGCTATCTTCACTTTCCAAAACATCAATGTCCTTCCCATTAACTGAATCCAAAATCTCACAATCATCATCACCACCATTACTTGGTCTAGCGTTCATTTTCAATCCATCTGTGATCTGTATGCAGTTAGACAACTGAGGAAACTGTGACCCTACCATATGATGAGTTACATTTGGAAAAGTAGATTGCTGAAAATCATGGTCAAACTGTTTACTGCTATGAAAACCATCCTGGCTACAAGGGCTTACCACATGCTTTGAATCTACATGCAAATAACTTTCAAGCCTAACTAAATCTGCAGATATATTTGAATCTAACAATGCCCTAGAACGATCACTATGGCAAAGTGAGCGGGCACCAATACCAACTTGCCCATCAAGAGAGGGGGATGGGAATGTCTTACTTGTCAGATATATACTTTCTTCATGTCCATTTGCATGTCTTTGAGGAGTGTAATGAGTCTGACTGGCATCAACATTGAAAGGAAAGGGTCCTTGTAAATAATAAGTTTCCAAATGTGATTCTGAGGAGTAATTTGACGTTTGAGAGGAATATGCACATTGTTCTTGCTGTTTGAAATCAAGCATAGGTGTTTGGTCGTATCCTTGACTTTCTCCACTTGACACTTTTGGAGCATGACAGTATTTTGAAGGAACTTGCTTCCCAACGTTTGCTGGAGAACGAGAATTTTTCTGAACCACTTCACTAACATTATTTGGAAGGGTAGGCATTTCTGAAGAATACTTGAAATCATACGATTCTATAGAAAATAAATTCATTTGCGAAAGTGAGGAAGGGGAGACTTGTTCCGAGCATTTATACATCGATAGAGTTGAATTCTGTGTTTGCTGACTTAAATTCATAAAACATATCTGAGAATCTGAATTGATTCCAATTTTATTATGCTGCTCCATTTCCTTTCCGGAGCTTTTGTAACCAGAAGTCAACGGCGAACCAAGAGAAATGCCTTCCCCTGATGCTATCTTGTTTAGACAACAAGTGTGAGAGGCATTTGAATAATTTAAAACACTTTTTTCCGTAATAGGAGCAGATAAATTTCTAATGTTTTCGGCAGATAGAGTGCTAGAATGCATTGATAAGTGCCCTTCATGCGTCCATGGGGCTGAATCATAACTGAACCCGCTAAAGTTAGGGGAAGGTACTGATGCAGAATTGGCATAGCCAGTTTGACTGCAATAAACGCCATTATAATAATTCTGATTTTGAGTGGCGATTATAGGGCTAAATATGGGCTGTTGGCTGCTACTTACGCCCCTATAGAATGAGGAGCTCGAGTTTGTTGATGTGGAAGCAGCATTCGTTGGAACAGTAGGATTTACATGAGAGGTGCTATTTACAAGATGACCATCACAATTCACTGTCGACAGTTTAGATTCAGGCCCTTTATCAAACTTGGGTAACAAAGAACTCATTTAAATGGAGTTTTTTTATAAGAATGAAAAAGAAAATTATTTACTTTAAACTGACATTTGGAACATCCAACTTATTCAACAATATTCTATAACATTCAGATAAATCCAAGAAATACTGATAGTTCTTATTTGAAGCGATAGTTTTCAGCAAACCTATGCCATTGAGACGGACAGCATAATATAAAAGCAACGCTACCTTTAATATGCAGAGTAACAGTTATCAAATGCAATTCACAAGTAAAACTACTACCAGCAGAAAGAATTGATAAGTTAAAAGCGTCAGATTAGTATAACTTCAAAACTAAAATTCTACGTGGAATCACTCTTATGTTCCGTCCTTCAGTGATCTAAACAAATTTCACAGCCAGTTCTGCGATGCGATGAAAACAAGTTGACAGTTTCCGCCATCCGGGCGACTTGTTTACATACAACTTCCGCGAGGTACTATCAGGAGGTGCTAGTATTGCTTGGTCAGTTTCTGACGTTTGATGCTTCGATGTTTCACGTGTTGTATCATATTTAGCTTCTGAGTCAATTAGAATAGAACTTGCTGTATCCACGAAGTTTTTTCTTGAAAACTATACTAATATGAAGTTATTAACTCATAACATGCTTACATCCAAATGCCTGAAGGGAGTCAATGTTGGATACCCCTTGGGAATTTTGGTGAACTCATGCTGCTGTGAACGATTTATTAAGCTAAGCTTATCAATTAATCAAAAAGTTTTCATTCTCAAATTAATCTTACAGGCTAAGGACGTCAAAGTATCGGAAGTAGACTTTAATCCGGAATTTGTCTCCCGAATCATTCCAAAGCTTGACTGGAATGTACTTTGGAATGCCGCAGATAGTGTAAGTATTTCTATGAAAACAAATATAATAATAATTTATTCACGGGCAGAGCCCTTTTGCATGTACAAAAATACAAAGATTACTCAAGATTCCAAAAATAACAAAAAGTCAAAATTGTAGACAACCAAGGGAGTAAAATATAAATTATAGAAGTGTACATAAAAATGAAAATACATTAGAAAATCAAAATTTTAATTACATAGAGATAAAAAATTTAAACAAATATCAATTAGTAATTATAAAAAGTAATATATCTAAATATGTCATATAAAGTTTCAGGGATTGAACATTTCAAATAGAAAACATTTAAAAATAAAAAAATATATAAAAAAAACATTCTAAAAATACAAGAATATGCACAATATATCACAAGACATGCCACTAGGGGTGTCACAATATGTGCAATTAGGAAAAAATAAAATTATCATTGGGCATAGGATCTGAGGTACTTTTTAAACATAAAAGATGTATTAAAAAAATCAGTTCCTGCACAGAAGTTGTTGGCATCTCTCAACATCCTATATATGGGAAGGTAAAAAGAGTAATTTCTCATTAAATATGGGATATTAAAAAGATTTGGGTTCCTTGTGTTAATTTTGGGACAATTAAAATAGAGTTATAGAGTTACATCCGACATTACTCCTCAGGAATTGCATGTTGCAATGTCTTGTGCAAATTTTAGCTCACATACCTGACGACGAATGTTTTATCAGTTTATTACGGGAAACTTTTTCCTATATTCAAATGTATTTAAAGGTAACATTGTATGTTTCCAAGTTGTAACTCAGCCGTATAGTTTTATGATTATTTGATTGTTGTAGATTTGATATCTGTAATTACTGCGATTCTAGGCTTGATTTTATTAAACATGTAATTTGTATTATTTATTGTGTAAAGAAGTTAAAATTATTTTAAAAGATGTAAAGGGATAATTTTCATTAGAAACTATCTATTAAGTTAAAAGCATGCTAAATTATTTCAGATTGGTCATAGCGGAGAACTTCCTAAAACTGTGATTACAGATTATGAAAATAATCAAGAGTTTCTCAAAAAGGCTCATCATGTTTTGATGGAGGTAAGTTTTGACCAATTAAATTTAAACTGGATATTTTGCCAGATAAAGTGGTTTTGTAACACTATTATCTTTAGGTATTGGCTATTAACTTTTGCTTGTAAAGTACTGCTATCTTGGTGATTTTATTTCCGTTAAGGATTAAATTTTGCTGTAAGGATGTTTCATTTCATGTCAAATAAAGATTGAACAAGCTTTTACGAACCATATTTTTGGTCTTATAGGTAGAAGTTATAAATGGAGAACTGATCTGCCCTGAATCTGGAAGAAAGTTTCCTATAAGTGATGGTATACCTAACATGCTTCTAAACGAAGATGAAGTTTAAATTTACTTAAAACTATTTCATGTTCTAAGTAAAATAAGGTTTTTCTTGTATTTATCGGATTGTATTTTAATCCTTTTACTACATCGTTATTTGTTGATCAATTGATTTCCTCATCTCATTCATTTTTATTTTCTATATTAGAGAATATGGGACTGGGAGAGGAGGAATAAAAACGTTTCTCAAATATTTTGGAGTACAGTTTATTCTATTTATAACTGTTAAGAATACAACAGCTGTGACCAATTACAAAAGTTTTCAAAGTAAATTATGACTTAATCATAACATAATACATGACAATAACAGCAATCACAAAAATACAAGACACTTCAATGTCAATTTTTGACTAGTTAAATATCACCCTGCCCATTCCTTAGTATTACCTTTAACCTATTGTATTTGAACTTTTAGCTGTAACGATTTTTAGGGAGTAATCATCTTAATTTCCCACTTTGGTAATATAAATCAAAGGCCTATTTCTGTAGTTTCAATAGCAAAGTTCTACATAAACTACAGAAAGATGACCCAAACAAAGGCTATAAATATGATTAGCAAACAGTATTTAAAATAAACCTTTCAAGTAAATGAACATAGGATTCTGTTATCAATTGCACATACCCATATGTTTGGATAACAAGAACTTAAATAGGCCATAGCCTATCAGAATTTACTTCAAGATGAAGTATGATGAAGATTTGCCACCTAAAAACATTCAAATCTTTTTAAGGCTGTAATTAATATTTGCGGGAAAATTCTTTGAGATTTTCCATGGCACAATAAATGCTTTTAATAATAAGTCTGGATTGCAGCAACAAATCACCTTTTTTGAATATCATTAAATTAATATCAAGAGAGCAAAATAGAAAGCTCTAATGCAACTATAAATCAAATCTTTTAAGGAATCGTTGCTTCAGGGTCTAAAGAAATGAGAGATAAGCACCTGTATAGGAAAGCATGTTTCTACTACCAGAGTATTTTTATTTTATTGGCACATTGCTCAGGTTTACTTAAAACTATCTCTTACTTTTAATTCATACATCAAATATTATCACTTTATGCTTCAAAATTTGAGGCTTTACATTAAAATAACAAAAGGAACTAATAAGTTGCGCATGTATAATAAGCTCTTTGCATATTTGAAAAGACTAGGCACCTTGGAGTCTCAAGTCCAGAAAACAAGAAATTCTATTTCCCTCTATCTAAAAATAAAATTGCTTTTGTCACAGGCAGATTAAACAACTATTTGGATAAAATCATCTTACTTTTTATGATTTACTTGGAATACTACATTATTTGATCAACTGCTTTTCACTTTTGAATTCATTATAATGATAATTCCTCACTATCATGACTAATGCCTGAAAATAGAATTATTAGCTCTTTAAAATCAAAATCAGCAATTCCTTCGAATAATAACAGCTTTCATTTATATAATTTATTTCCTTTCTTAAAAGCCTGATTAAAATTAGCAAACAGTACTGAATTGTTGATAAAATGTAAGAAAAATAAAAACCATTCTGAAGATATTTTTCATTCAAAGAAATTGAACATTCTCTAAAATAAAAGAAAAATATGAAAAAAATGATAAACCAGTTAAAAACATTCTCGCTTAAACGTAGTGATACATTTAAATGAAAGAATGAGTTTAAGAAATGAACATATGAGTACTTAGTTGGATCCAGCATGTATTTATCAAAGTAATATAAAAATGGAAGTAGTATGCTTTGAAAACCTTATATTCTATTTCATCTATCACAAAATTTGAGCTTCTAGCAGCTCTATCAGCTTATTATCCAAAATATTAGTAATTTAAAAGGCTCATGATTAAAACAATATCATTACTGGAAGAGGAAAAATGCAATCCACTTAATAGCTAGGTATACACAGAAATGAGGTATGAGAAATTGATATTCGATCTCAGGCCATGCCAGTGCCACCATAAAAGATATGAATAATGAATCTGTAATGAATACAATTAATACAGATAAATATATAAAGCTTAATTTCTTTGGTTTATTTCTGGTTCATTAAATTATGATGATAACGCATAAATTATATGATATAGTGATAAAACTTAAAATTTAATTACTATCAATTCCATGAACTGAAATGTAAAGCTATGAACAAATATTAAAGATTCAATACAGAATTCAATTTCAGATATCCAATATTTCAATTGAAAACTTGAAAATTCCACTACTTCACTGATAGTTACATAAAATCATGTTACATTATTTTGTGAATGGGCAAGGGATTAACACTTAAACCTACTGAACACTTGCTCTTCTTAGCAATTTGACTTTTAATAACATGCATTTCATTTCAATCATGAAATATTAAAATCTAGCATATTTTGTGTTAAAATAAGGAAATAGTATTAAAATATCCTATGCATAACTCCAATTTTCTTATTCCATCGACACAGCAGATTTTATACATAATTATCATTTCATTTGCATTCAAAGGGACGGTCAAGATGGGGAGGGTTATAACCCTAAATACCCCCTGTCTACTTCAGACTAGACAAAATCTTAATGCCAATCCTTCGTCACACTTTAGAGATGAAAATTTTTTAGAAATATGAAATAAGTAGCTTTTGCAAAGAGATTAAGGGGATGGACACTCTTAAACATAAGTGGAGATAATTTGGAATATCATAACCTATTTTATAGTACAAGAGAAAAAACACATTTTTATAAGAATTAATTACAGTTGATAATACAATAACTTTCCAACAATATTAAAACCAGTGTAAGGCTGCCAAATATAAATAAAAAATGCAGAAGAGAATAAAATTATAGAAAATAACTTCAAATTTAACACACATTAAAAATCTTTTCTTATAAATATATATTCAAATAAACATGGAAAACATTTTACCATTTAGCCAACATTAGACATAACCCAACCTTATACACTTCGTTTCTTTCAGTTAGCTTTTCCATGTATTAATAAAATACTGAACACATTATAAGCACAGAAAGTCTTATATTTACAGAACACAAGGTATGCACAGAGCTGAGCTGTCTAGCAAGTCTTCTCTAATTTGTTTAATCTAATTTTTTAAGTAAATGCAAAGCTAAATTTATAGAGAAATTCAATTTTAATGTCTCTCACTCTTGTGAATGAAGTATTCAACACCATTAAAGTAAGCGAGATAATTCTTAGGCTAAAATTCTAATAAAGAACAATTGAATCAATTAACTTTCTAAAGTGACATTTCTAGTTATCTTTTCAATTCTTATGGAGTTTGTAGAAATAATTCCCTTTGAGACATGGAAATAAAGCAGGACAGAAACAAGTAATTGTTGTACTAATAATAGGGCATTTATTTGCTTCTACCAGGATATTTTATTACTTAAATTTTGCACAAGTGCTCAGGAAATTTAAATTGTTTTACGGAAGAATATATGTAAAAATTTTGGAGCATTATCAATAAGGTCTTAATCATCTGGAATGTTATACAAAGGGTTAATGAAGAGAGCTGATATGTAAAATTGACATTTACACTTTTATCTCAGTGCTTAACAAAAGTCTCTTTTAAAAAACATCTATATGGTTGGACAAATATAAAATATCAACGTTGAAAATTAACAGAACTCTGACAAATCTCTTTTTGATAAATATCATTAGAAAATGGATAGCCAGAGGAAAATCTTTAAAAAATAATTGCAGTATTTAAGGTTACATAATTCAAGTAACTCAAAAATAAAATATAAAAATATTATTATTTGCTTTTACATCAAATGATTTACAGAATGGATATATAATTCCAAATCTTAGTTTACCTCTACTTTTATGGCACTGCATTATATTTATGGTAAAATTTGAAAAAAAATCAAATTGTATAATTATAAATTAAGAAAGTTGAAATATTTTCACTGCTTAATTCATGTGTATATTATGATTAAACGGACTATCTCACAATGTTCCTGACTGGTAACCAGAAAGGGAAGCATAGTTAGAGTATTTACAAATTATAAAAATTTAGAAATACTAATATTGTCTATATTTCATGACTTTGCATCTCCATTTAATTGATTAAACTCTGAGAGACTAGATACAAGGCGGTTATATCAAATTGAATCTTATAAGTTAATCCAACTAATGAAGATTTTCACAGAGACTTAATTATTACTTGGTTGTCTGTCAACAATATAAATAATAATCTCTCCTTCCAAACAATCCACCTACTGTACTTTTCCTAAAATATTCTAATTGGCACCTAACATGTTCCCTGAATTTGTCAGAACTTCTATGTTCTGATTATGTGGGATGAAAAACTGGACTTGACTTCTGCTAGTAAGCATCAACCATGCAAGTAGGAGAGTAATTTTTTTAAATTATAATTTCAGTCAAGGGAGTGCAAGAGCTTTAAGGATTAATAGAAGTAGAATATAACAAAAGCATAAGTTATAGTTTTTTTTTATCTTTTAAAAATTACTCAAGATTGGTTATGATAATGATAACAAGGGTTCAAATCATGGATATGAAAAAATTCAAGCTAATAATCCCAAAGTTTCAGAGTTTTTGCCCTATTGCACAGAATTTTGCTCAATAGTATGTTTGAAATTAGCTATAAGTAATTTGGGGATAGTGATAATAAACCAATTTAGAAAACAACTTTACTTACTTTATGTAAAATAGTAAAAGATAAAAGCATGATAAATACATTTAATAAACAATTAAAAACCTCATAAAATGAAAATATATAACAAATTAATTATATAATATAATAACGTCAAATATAAGACAGATCTAGATTAATATTGATGATAATCATAACATAGACCTTCCAATTTTCATTATTCTTCCTTTCTCACTTTAAAAATATGTCATTCAAATATAAAGCTTTCCTTAAATCTACAAGCATATTTCCTCCAAGAGATTGCAATTTTTGACTAAGCTCGATATAAAAAATATGTTTTCACGATGAGATATTTTCTTGAGGTCTTACAAAAATGGAGCATTCTTGATTTCATCAAACTTACATCCCTTCCTCTGATCGTCAATTTCAAAACAATAATTTTTAAATTATCATTTAGAATGCAAATGAATACCTTATAAAAATTTACGTTACATGACTTAGAAGAAAATAAAGAATGATAATTCATACTCAACACAATATTCATAACTCATGCAGCAGTTTTACAGTAAATACTGCCTTTGGCTAGATTTTTTACTGGGCCTTTGCAGATGTCCTTGTTAGGTCCTTTGGCCAAACTAGCAGGGCCATGTCGTATAGTGAGATTTGCACCTTTTGATATTTTTCCAGCAGTATTTTGAATGTAACTCATATTTGGACCATTCCATGTTACATAGTCAACTCTGTGAATAAAATGTTATTCAAAATGAGCTATGCAATCCACATCAGTGTTGGAGAACTATATGCCGAAGTAAAATTATGTTATGAATGTTTCATAGTCTTCTATGGTATGGAAATATATACATTCCTCTCGTTTCAATGCATTTTCATTGATATAAGGAATTACAGAGCCTCGCCAACTTGGGACATGTTTATTTAAGTCAAATATGATACTCAGTTTGTTACTTTATTCTAAGCTCGTTTGCAATATTTTGTGGTTTTGTTAGATATTTTACTCTAAATTTCATTTTATTATTAAAATGTTTCAACCATCTTTTAGTTTAGAATTAAAATGTAAGATATGTTACTTACAGAAGTAGCTCATCATTAGGGCCTTTATGCAAATCAGGATTTGGCCCAGATACCTTTGATAAGTAAGGAGATTTATGTTCTTTATCTTCTGTAGTACTAGTACCACGGGAAACTCTGAAAATGCACATTAAAGCATTAAATTTTTTGAGTGACCAAAAGATTGAGAAAACTATGACAGAAACTTTCTTACTTTGGAACATCTTTTTTCCCCTTTGCTCTTCTGTGTTGTCCTTTCTCTGTTTTATCTGACTGAGGTTTCCTAACCAGAACAGATTTATGAGTGGGTGATGAAGTTAATGTCACTGGTCCAGATGACTGAGGGGGAGCAGAAGATTCACTTTCTGGAGTTGGTCTGCATGAATAAACAACAATAATATGACTTTTTGACAAATCACAACATTTTGCATAAGCACGAAAGTTTCTGTTTGCATTTTATAGAGAAAAATTTACTTTGTATATGCTAAACATTTATTTATGACATTATAGTTATGGTACTATATTGTATTCTGAAAGGTAATAGATGATTTAAAATTATAGGTAAACAAAGTGTAATTCACCCAAAATAGTCATAATTTGATTACTTCTACAACTTCAATTATAAAAAAATTAGAACCTTCATGAGAAGACATCAGACACATTTTTTACATTTCCCAGAAAATTTCCAAGCATATGTTTCATTATCATAAGATTATCCCTTCTATATATCATATAAACCTAATAAAAATATAAAAATACCATGCATTTAAAACAATCAAAGTCAGCAAAGGTATTTTATTAATATGTGGTCAGGGTCTTGTTGGAAAAAGGATTTCAAAATGAAATTATGTTTTGATGGGAACAGAAATTCATAAACCAGAAGCATGACAAAGGCATTAAAATTTTCTGATACATATATATTTTATTTACTGCCTTAGACTGTAGTATTCATACTCTCTGTCTAAAAAGCTGACTCTTCTTCACACTTTTAACAACCTTTCTTCAAAAACACCTTCCAATCAAATTTTAACATCCAAGTCTACTTTCATTTCTATTATAAACAACACCCATAGCTTGATTCTTTAAATAACCCCTTGTATTGTTATTTGTTATATTTATTAAATTTTTTCCTTTATGTTTTAATTTATTGTACCAAAGTTTATTGTATCCAATGTAAGTTGCCAGTCGTGGTTGTTGTAGGATTTATTAATAAATAAATAAATAACATGATAAGAATGCAACTAATCATACACAACTATGGTTCAAAGACTGTCTGTATATCCCATCTTCAGCTGTGGCATATAAGCAAAATAAAAAACCTCTTTTTTATTTCAGATGTAAGCATTTTGGTTAGATAGATAAATAGCAGAAAAAGATAGAAAAAGAAAAAAATAATAGAATCAGCTCTAAAACTTCAAAGTATAATGTCAGACAGTTAGTACAATTGAAGACAAAAGTATAGCTAATGCTTTTTGTTGATAATTCAATACCAAGGTAATTGCAAATCCTTAATAAAACATATACTAACCCATCTTTTTCAGTTGCTTTCAATTCTGTAGTCTTTGCTTTACTTTCTTCCTGTACCATCATGTTAAGTATGTGACCAGCTCTTTCTTCATCATAATCAACACTGTCTAAGGCAATTGTGACAACACGTTCTGGGATGTCCTTATATTTTTCTTGCAATCTACCCTTCACTGAAAATAATAGAAACAATCTCAATTTTAAGTTTAATCAAGTTCAAATACCGCTAACACTCTTAATAATCTTTGGTTTGGAAGAAAATTGGAAATGAGCTATAGTACTTAATAAAATCTGGAACTTTATGAACCACATTTCAGAACATCATAGATAATCAAATAATTAATTTAAAAATTGTCTCCATTGGAACAAGTTAATGTACAGTGTAATACAAGTATTAACTTTTACTTACTCCGAGTAATTCTATTTTAAAGAATTCCTTACACATTCATTGTCTAAAATACATTTAAATTAAAGGTCTACCCATTAGCTCCTTCTCAAAAGGGCTTAGAACTTATAAGTTAAGGCAGGTATATAAGCGTAAAATAGTCCATAGGAAATATGATCACAGAATGATCACTGGAAATTATTTTGACCTTTGCATAGGAGTGAGGAGTTACTGAGTTCTACAATATTCAATTCCACCAGTTGCAAATTTTGATCTGGTGATTAAGCTCCTAAATTCTAGCAAATAAACTCCTACATCATTATCTATCAAACCTGTTAAATCTAAAGGAATACTGGAATGGTTGAATGGAAGAATGTCAAAGGTGTTTAGCTTTCATTTCAATGAGCATGAGAAAGGGAGGTGTGTGAAGGCTCATGGACAGACTGACTACCCTACCGATCATATGAATCCAAAGTGAGGCTCTTTACAATCAGAATTTCACAATAAGAATTCTCTAAGGCTGCAAAAGAAGAAAATATCACAGTAATATATAACAGTAATTGAAACTTAAGAGTATAAATGACAAAGAATGCTGAAATAAGGAGTAGTTTTCTTGCAAAACATTATTGGTACTTTTTATCATCTAACTTATCTTCCTACTCTTTCACTCCCTGACTAACATCTTACCCAACATTTTTAAAACTTAGATGCCTTTCAATGATTAAAGCACTCTAAAAAGCTGAGCTGAGCTGAGTTGCTGGTGGCTCAGTGGTTAGTGTGCTAGCACTCCAAGCCCAAGGACCTGGTTTTGAGTCTCAGCTAATTAGATTTTTCTGGTTAAGAAAGGGTTGTGAGATTTCATCCATTGTAACGATTTATGTCACCCACTATACTTGACAAGTGAATTGATGATTGTTAGGGCTCTTGGAATTTTAAAATATAATTTGGTGCAAATTTGGCCAAAATCCTACAAGGAATTTTAAGCAGTATATATGAAAAATTTTATTTCATGATATTTGATTATTTTCAGTACAAACAGTTATTATATAGATGAATAATTGAAGTTGGGTATTTGTATTATATTTGTTTACTTTTCCTGCTTTCAATTTTTCTCCTGTTAGTGAATGACCGGCCCAAACATCTAGAATGAACCAAATCTTAATTAGTAATAGATACAAAATTGCATTTCAATAACAGTTTCATTTGCCATAACTGTTACTTGAATGCTTTGCCACCCATTTTCAGACGTATTCCACCATTCTGTAGCCTTATATTTTTCTGTTAGGAGATATAGTTATGTATTATATACCTTACTTCCCCAGCCTAAAAAGCACAAGACAAAGTAAAATTTGTGTTTTGATGGAAATAGAAAAAAGATAAGAACATAGCCAGATAATCTTGCTGAAACCAACCTTTACCTGTTTTATGCCCTTACTCTCCATATTAAAAATATCAGCAGATTATCCAAGAATTATGAGATACAGCAAAATTCTCCTCTAGTTTGTTTAATACCCTTGATATACATGGGTGGTCTGAAAAGTTTCCGACATTTCGCCATTCCTCAACATGTTTTCTGAAAATTTTCTGAAGAATTCTGAAAAATCTAGGGTCGGAAACTTAACAGACCACCCTTGTATTTCCTAGTTTAAATTATGAAAGTTTTGGAAGTAATGATTGAGGCATAAGATTTTGGTAGATAATGAAAAGAACTGGATTGAGCAGCATAAAAGTGTAAAATTACAGTTTTGTGCATTCTTTAACTTTTGCAGAATATAGTAAAACCCAGTTAAGACAGTTTTTGGGAGACCAGGCAAAAATCATGTCTTAAGTAATATCATTACAATAGCGTTGTGTAATACTGGTTGTCTGACATCGTTTTTTTAAGAATTGTCTGCTTTTGGGTTAAAGAGTGTCTTAGTCTTAATTTGATGTCTTGTCTTCAATTTGGCCATATTTCATAATACACTAATACAATTTTTACTGGACAGACAATTAGGATAGAAAATCAAATTTTTAAACAGCAATGATTAAAGTTCATACCAATCTCTCTAAGAACTCACTCAACAGCCCTTAAGCCCACTCAACAGCCCTTAACAGCTTCTTAAGATTACTATGAAAGGAAACACCAAAAATCAACTTTTTAATCTACATTCTGCTCTGAAAGTAGCAATTTTCTGCTTTGCAATATCTTCATTTATTGTCACAAAAATAATCATTCAAAAGAAGAAACCCATGAGGAATTCTTGTACAGACAAGTAAATGAGAGAGGACAACAACACAGATAATGTAAAGGATTTTAGGTCTACTGAATGAGGCTATAGCAGGCTGCAGTGAACCTGGAAACCAGAAAAATCCTGCAGTTTCATAAGGCAAAAGAGCATCTTAACCAGTATCTATTCCATACATTTTGTGTGAAAGGGACCAAGGCCATAAGGAAACTGCATAGAAGCAAGATAAGTCTTGATCAGATGTGTCTTAAATGGGTTTTACTTAAATGTCTAAAGATATGATGATAGATTTCTATAAAGAAAATAATGACATGGATTTTAATATCAAATAAAATTAATGTTTTAATGAAGCAAATTATATTTAACTTGTATCCTGAAATTTTTTATAGTAAAATTAAAATGTTAAGTTGTATTTACTTTTCTGCTTTTCTTCTTGACTCTTCATACGAGGAGGTGGTGTAGGGACAACAGTTTTCGGCTTAGAATCTTCTTCTTTCTTCCGTATGGTCAGTCTTGGAGGTGGTGTGTCTCTTTTCTCAAATCCCAGCACTAAAAGTTTTTCAGTAGCTTTTTGAACATTATTATCTGCATTACAGAGTATGTCAAGAAGAAAAGTCTCCTCAACAGTTGGAAATACACTCTTCAAGTACCTGAAAATAGAATTACTCAAGAAGTTTACATTGTCCACAAACCATTGTAAAACTAAAGTCAGCATGCTGATACTATTAAGAATAAAAATGCAAAAAGACTTCAAATTACATAATTAAATAGAGCTAACCATTTAAAATGAAGCAATCTAAAATGTATTTCAGTTCAAATACGCATTCTACTGTAACAGATTTTGAATTCTAATCTAACGAAAGGTAAAATAAATCACAGAAAAATGTAAGAAAAAAATTACCAATTTTTACATCTATTTCCACCAGTATCATATAAAAAATAAAAACATGCACACCAGGACCATGCCACTAGTTTAAATTGTGTATAGTATCACCTACACAAACAGTAGATTCCATAATGGGGTATTACGTTAAGCTAATGAATACAAGTTGATACTGGTTTCCATACAAACAGCTACTACAGCACATAGCACAGCATCACATTTCCTGTATGAAAGAAAATAAATCTTACTAAAATAAGAAATAAAAATCATTCAATAAAATTCTCTTCTCACAACATGTAATTATAAAAAAAAACATCAATTGTCTACTAAATATTTGCAAAAAGTACAACATGCAGATAATTACTTCATTTATTGACTATCTGAAATTAACATTTACTAAACTATTAAAAAGTTGGAGAAACGACCACCATGAAAGTGCAGTAAACTTCTATGGTGAGGTAGAACCAAAATGACAAATATATGCACTCTTTAGAATGTGAATGTGAATATGTGTAAAAAAAAGGCTCAGAACATCATTCAATAAGTAAATAAACATATGCACTTAGTATGTGCATATTGTAGAACAAATGATGAAATCAAAATTTGTAATTTAAAATAAAAGAAACATTGCTCATGAACCTATCCTATTAAAGTTTAAATTAAATCCATCCCATAGGAAAAAATAGATAATTGGTTCTTCAACTCAAATAGCACAACAGAATTACAATAAGTTACACTATATAGAAATGAAAAAAAAAATCCTACAGAATCAGGTATCTTTAAAATTTTGATTTTATCTCTTGGAAGAGTTACTAAGAAACAAATATAAATTGGGTATTTTGTGCCAGGATAACGTAACCTTTCTGTCGCTATATTTTTACTGTTAGCGAATACTTGACCAAAAAGACACAAAAAATAAAAATGACAAAAATGATAGCAATTGCAATTCAAAATGTTTTGTAGTCAAAAACTAATTTAAAATAATTATTTATTTCATTTAATACCCTTTCTTCCCCACCATAAACAAATATTTCTTGGAAGTTTGTAATAATTTTTGGCACAAAAAGGGGTATATTTTAAGTGCATGTAAATAAAAAGCATTCCAAATAATTCTTGAACATCAACTAGGTGATAGTTTTTCCAACTTTAGAAAAATGAAAATTTTATGGGAGCATTGTCAGGAATCTTGTAAACCTCAGCTTCATCTTGGGGGAAGAGTGAGGACGAGGAGAATTTCTGAATGCATCTGCCACTCTCTGAGAAGCTATAAAGGCACCAGCAGTCCCAGAAAAAGGCCGGATTACTGGACTACCTCCGCCTGATACAGGAGCTCGGGCAACACCAGCAGCTATGGCAGAAGGGGGAGGAGTTGCCAACCCATATGTGGATATTATTCCAACACCAGGTTGATAAGACCTGACACCACCAAGTGGAGGAGTAGCAAAAGGACCAGGAGTGCTGATAGGATGCTTCTCCACTTGTAGGGCACTCATCACAACTGTTTCCCGGTTATGATACCTGCCAGAGAAGGTGAATGGTGCAAGTGAACTAAAAGGATCACACAAATTGTATACACACAGGATTCTGAAGAGGAACCACCACCAGATGGACCAAAACCTGTGATCTAATTGATTTTCCCTTATAGATAGACAGAAATAAAACATCATTCTAACCAAAGTTGAACTTATTAGTAATTCTTCTCAAAAGGGTTAAAATTAAATGCTAAGAAATACATGACAAAATAACAATGCAATTTTATTATATTTCTTTTATTAACTAAGAAAAATACTTATACCACTTATCACTTTTCAACTCTTAAGGTTTCTATTTGAAAACTAAGTGATAAATTTGACTTTTAGGAAGCTATCAAAAATAAATTATTACACGACTCATATAGGAAAATGATAAGGAATATAGGGAAAATGGTCAAATATTGATGGCCAAATCTTGCAAAAAGGAAATATACCCATAGGTTTCTAATTAGTAGGATGAGAGGAAGTATGTCTCTTAATAAGCTAAAGTAAAAGATACTGGAAAAAATTATAACCAACTAAAAATTAAAGGAGGGGCTTACAGGATAGAAAAGTCATGACTCCAAGTCACTCATATTATGATTTATAAATAATGAACCTTATATACAGATAAAATGATTATCAGCAACTTATTTATAATCATCCTGCAGTGATAAACAGAAAAATTGTGACACAAAATGGTAAATTAAATGAATAGCTTCTTGCTGCAAGGAAAAATTAAGATAACCTCCATTTTATCCACTGGAAGGTACAAGAAATATTTTTCTGTTATGTGATGCTCTTTACCTGCACAGAGGCTCTAAAAGAAAATACGATATGAAAAATATATCATACACTTACAAATGCATACAAAACCCTATATAATGAAGATTTTTTAACTTATAAGAGAACATCAAAGACAAACAAGATAACACTTGAAATATATCTCACTGTGTATTATAATATATTTATCTCAATAAAATAATTTCTTTCAATATTCAACAAGAATGTTTTTCTATGGAAAGTAAATAACTATTATTATAAATTAAAGGTGTTATCAGATAAAATTAACATGCAATAATGCTTGATTGGATCAAGAGGTAAAGACTGATGATGAACCTCACATGCTTAGACCAGGATAGCCCAAAGGATAAACATAATCATCATGATTATACCAACATTTTTCAAATTTCTCTTTTGATCAAAGTATCTTCTACTCTTGAGATTATACTCAGTAGTATTTTAAATTTTTGATAGTCTAAGGAGAATATGCATAAATTTGAGAAAGAGAATTATTACCAAAAATAAACTCCTGGAAATTAACTACTGATTCAAGATTAAAGTTTTCATTTCAGTCAACTTTTCACCGATGAAAGAATAAAGTCCTTGTGGTACAATTGTACATTCATCATAAAGGCAAAATTGGACTCAAAAATTCTAACCTTGACTAACATTATGGATATTACATAATAAGACACCTTTCAAAATAGCTGAATTAGATGGAAATGATGTAAGTAGAGGTTAACATTGAAATACGTTCCATGTTTTACTTTTCCGAAAGTTAGCCTCTTGTTAAAATATATTCAAATGGACTACAAGGAGTTCATTTGAATGGCAGAATTTGAAATGGCAGACACCATTAAATATGATATAAGTAAATTTAAAATACATTACATTTTCAACCAATATTGGAAAAATAAGACCAACAGCTAATGACATTGCCATCCACAAGGGCCTATCTACAGTGTTTTCAGTGTGTAAAGAACTGCTATGACATTATAACCATTACCTAGATGAAAAGGATAACAATTCACTATAAGACATGCATAGGAGTATTCCAAAGTAAATGTAAAAATTAACCAGATGCATCATGATGTTAGATAGGATTTTCAGATGGGATGGGACTCAGATCTTTCAATGAAAGGAAAACTTTAAACCAAATATCATTTTTCGGTAAATTTAGAGAAAAGACATTCTCAGAATATAAATGGCACATATCATGCATCCTCTGTTACATTAGTCAATTTGATATTGTAAAAAATAAAGGACATTAATTCTAGGACTGTCTTTTAAAAATTAATCTTTCCCTAAAGCAATAAGCAACCGTAACAAACCATGGAAATAAACTGCACAGAACACTCTGCTCATGCACCTTCTGCACTCACCTTATGCAATCTTACCTTGATTTTTTCAATAAATTGGACCAGAATATAACTTTAAATAACAATATCAACGTGTTTTGTAGACTCACCTCAAAATTTTTCCTCGATGTTTTGTTTAATTTATTTCATAACTTGTGAATATTTATGCATTCACTTATGTACTTCTTTAAATATATTTCAGTACATTTGATGTAAAAGGATTCTATGGTGAATAACAAATAAATAATTGGTGATTTATATGTCAACACAAGCAATAATGTGTACTGTTCCTACCCCTGCAATTGCATTGAAGTCTTATAACAAAAATGTTCACTCAATTATTTCACTCTAAATAAATCATTTTAATAATTAACTGTTCTGAAATAACTTAAAATTAAAATTCATTTTTTACAGTTGGAGTAAATAAATAGTTGGCTATTAGACTACAATAATTAGTCTAATATTAGTATATAAGATGGATAGAGTTTGAGGGTCTTAAGTAATGGTAAAGATAATCATAAAATTAATAATTGACTCTAATGTTAAACTATCATTGCTCCTATTAACCTATCATTCTTCTTCTTAGAGTCTTAGTATCTAACAGTCAAGAACTAGCTGAGCTTTGTCTGAAAGAAGTAATGGTGAAGATGAAAGAATAAGCATATAAATTAGTTAAAAAGAAAACTTAATTTGCTGACTATACGTTCATTGCCAGTTAGTGGGAAGTGAGAAAGTAAATATTTAAGACAGTTTCAAAAGAATTTTAATTTGGAGCAGAGGTCTTATTCTATTATTACTATATAAGAATACATCATAAACATTCTCATCAAATTTGTGGCACTAAATAGATAGCTAGGGAATTTTTGAGGAAAAATGCAAATCATTAAGAACATACCAATCACAACAATTAATGCAAAATTCCTCACATTATCATCTTACTAAAGTCTGGTCACTGTCATTTCAACCTGGTTCCTACATTCTTTCAAGTAGATATTGCTTAAATTTCACACTAAATATATTTTAATGTAGTTGTCCACCAAAAAAATTGAAACTTTTCAAAAATCTGAAGCCCCAGACTTTACCACTAGTATTTTACACAAAAATGCAAGGAAGGTTAATTTTTAATGCCATTAGACTTTCTATCGGTTAATTAAATTAGAAAATATAGTATTAAGAAATTCAAGATAAGTGCTAAAGAGACCACAGACATTTGATACAGATTCTAAATCCTGCCATTGAAGACTAAATACTTCTATATCATTAAAACTTTGATAAATATAAAAAAATTACTAAGATATTACAATATTTTTAAAAAATGCCCCTTAGCAGCCTGAGCTATAGTAAAAATCATATGAGAGATCATACTCATAAGGGCCTAGAAGGAAATAATTTTTCTCTGCTGTACACATTAATTATTCCACAAAAATGAATTTATAGAATAGTGCTATAGAGTAATAGAATATGTCCCACTAGAAACAAGATTTTGAGCAAGGTCTGGGGATAGGACTTTCTCACTAGATAAGTATTAAATATAATGAAGAAAATGTAAGATATCACAATAAGAAAGCAGTTTGAAACTATATCAAAGATATAAAGTCAGAACAATGGAAGTAAGGATATAACCAAGGAGTCCACCTTAGATATGATTCTAAGCTGCAGCTGCTATTAATCGTTGAAACTAGAACAGTGAATTAGAAATATCTCTGAAAAGAAAACCTAATAATGTTCAGTGTGGTTAGCTCCCAGTTTTACACATGAGCAATTACCAAAATTTATAAGGCTGCTGCCTCAATTCTTCTAGCACTCGGTCTTTTTAATGTGCAAAATAAACGCTTTGTCAAGAATAACTTATACATATTCTTCTTATTTTAATTCAATTGATCACTTTAATGTTGAAATGTGAACCATATTTTCTCATCTGAGGTATTAAAATCGATCTCTTTATTTAGTCTTCTTTGATAATTTGAGACTCCATAACAATAACAATGACCTTTCCCCCTAATTGAGAAAATGTGTAATTAGGTAGCATTATAAATGTATTAAGTTTATTAAGCTGAGTTGCAGAACGAAATTCTTATAAATAATTAGAGACTGACAGTAAAACATGCAACCAACGAATACTATATAATGTATTGAAAGAACCAATTTATCAATTGATTGATTCAGCGGAAAAGTTATAATGGAACTACTTCCAACCACTAAGTATACTTGTGATGATAGATATTTTGTACAACTTAGTCATTTTAGGAAATGTAAAGATACAATATAAATTTACATAATATATAAGAATTACCACATAGAAGAATAAAGTGATTACATAAATTGTAAATGAAAAACACACTCACTTTTTCAAAAGATCTCGAATGTGTGTTTCCCCAACAGTAGGAAACATAGCACTGATTTTCGCCACTGACTGTTCCGTATCATTATTCAGGACCGTTTCAGACGTTTGATATGGTGCTGGTGGCGGAGCATTGGAAGGGATTGGATGGAGAGGAACGTAAGCTCTACTAGGTATAGGGCTCGGTCGTACATTGGTAAGATCCTGAAAACGGATAAACCATCCCATTACCTTCAAATTTATAAATCTATATTAAATCACATACATAATGAGATAGTTTCTTAATAATTAAATACGTTTTCTACTCAGATTATATTCATATTTAATGCTACTAAAGTACCGATGTACCACAAATACATAAAAAATAATTACTTGAAGGGGTACTTCTTGAGGAAGAACAGTAATTGGAGTTGCAGAATGAACAACTTGAGGAGCTCCTGGAAAAAAAGGCCTATACCTGAGCCTGGGATCTTCCCATGTTGTAGTCTGAGTAAAATGGTTAATAAAATAACTGTAAAAAAGGAACTCGATCAGTAGACAGAATTACAAATACTATGAATAAAATATTACGGGCTTGATGCATGTGGGAGAAATAAACGACAGAATATCTTAATTACTTACTATCGTCCTAAGCGATGGTCATATTTACATTCCCATCCAGGAGGTAATGATGCTGCAGGTATAGGATCCGACATTTCTAATTACAACTACCCTTAATTGACTTCCTCCTAAGGATGCGCGAATTTCGGATGTCAAATATTGTCCTCTAAATAGCTATCTGCCAAGCGTCGCGCTATCTTACAAATTCGTCCCTTCGCGTACTATGTTATTTTATATTGTTCGGTAAATCATATATTCAACGTAATAGACTTTCTGCTGATTGTTTGATTATTTATTTTACTTATTAAGGAAAATTACCGCATATTTATTTTACCGTTTTTAAGTAGCGCTTTAGAACGATATCATTGATAGGATTAGAGGAAACAGAATTCTTGATCATTTTGAGAACTATAGAAATATATTGTTTACTATTTGTTCTAAAATGGATGCTCTTTTTTGTGCTTTATAAAGAATTGTTTTCAATCATATTTTTATTTACCTGACCACATATTCGATTGATAATTAATATGGATTGTTTTCCAGTTTCTTCAAGTCGCAAATCATTTCTTTCGCTATAGAGTGTTGACTCCCTAGTTCCTTAGCTAAATTTAAAGTACTTGTTAAGTTTAAAAAGAATAATTATTTTATCAGATAAGATGCGTTAAGAATCGGTATTGTTTACGAAATTTTCTGCCAGAATAAAATTAATTATTTCGTATAAAGCCCAACGTTTGAATTATTGTTTTCACTGACTCTTATTACAGATAATATTCACCTTGACATCCTGTTATAACTCCTGTAAAATCTATCTTATGCAGAATCGGATGAGACATGGTAACTTTCCGTCTTAGTTGAGCTTCTATAAAGAGTTTGCATATTTCACTTTTTTTCAATTACTCTACACTGCAGTCCATGTTCACAGCAAAAGTTTACTAAGTCCAACTTATGAATTGAACTTAAGAGCGTTGCTGTATTATTCTTATTTTCTTAATTAAGACGCATTTAAATAAAACCTACGTTCTCAAAGGCTCAAATTTAAGCTATAACCATTAGCTCAAATTTTTAGAAATCTCTTTTATAAGGGCAAAGTAAATTTTTTGCTGTTTCTTTATCGATCTGTAAAGAAATATAAGGAAAATTATTTACTTAGAAATTCTTTTTATGTAATACTTCACATATAGATTTTTAAGGTTCTCATTATTGCAACGGAAGTAATTAAATAACATAATTTTCCACTTTCATTTGCTAGGTTTTTTGCATAGTTCTAATGACTAAAGAAATTTTTTTTTTTTCAAATTTCCAATCTTTTTTGAAAGAGATAAATCATCGTTTAATTGCGTTAATTGCAAGTTCCCTGCAGCTCTGATTTTAATTATATCTCTTTGGCTCTATTCTTGGTATATATAAAAAATGGAACATAACTAATTATAAAATAGTTATGTCCCAGTGGCTAAGGGTAGTCCAATAAAATATCTTGGCAATTGAATTAGCATGATTCATTATCTTCCTCTAAAGAATATATAAACACATAGTGTGCCAAATAAATCCTCATAAAATAAAAATATCCAAGAAAATCCACTCATGGGGCATATTGAGTACTCAGTTTATTAACCATAGGTTCCTAGATAATAAACATTTTCCTTTTGGAAAATACGCTACTGCTTTTGGTAAAATTGAATGCATTGGTCACGTAGCTATCTGAAAGCCCATCTAATTTAAGGTAGTGACTCCTAAAATGCTCCTCCTTTCAAGTAATATTTTACGTAGAAATGATTTGTTGTTTCTTAATGAATTTCAAGGATGAAGACTTCTGGGGTTGATCAAAATTGAGGAGACATCTGATTAAAAACTTAGGACTTAAACATTTTATAAAGATGATAGGAAATCGAGAGGTATTTTAAAGCACAATTTAAGTAGAAACCATTCAAAAGTTAATGATGGACATTTAGAACTGTTTTCTCAGAAGGATTTAGATCTTAAAGGACACTTTACCTGTGTTAAATAAACTGAGTGTGAACTTTAGTAAAATGAGGAAATTACCATTTTTGAAATGAAACAAATGAATAATAACATTTTTCAATGATATTAAACAAAGCTATTTACAGTGAACTCTTGAATATTAGGGCTACTAATAGAAATAGGATTCACAAATCAATAAAACAAGGATAATCCAAAATTTCATTTTATTTCCTATAATACTCACAAGTTGTACAAGTAAACAAATTCTTTAACATTCTTGAAAACAGTGATAATGTCAATGTAGTCGTGATGACTGTGGTGTAATCTGACAAAAGATAATGTGTAGCTACATTTAAAATATTCTTGATAGCAGCAATTTTTCCTGGAAACACAAGAAGAAAAATAGCAGCAAGGATTCAATAGGCTTGATCTTGAGACCCCTCAGTTCTCTTTTCCTTTAAGGTGTGCACCTGGGCAGCAGTTTTTATATGCTGCTCAGCTAATTATCAAAATAATCACTGATTCTTGAGGAAATTTGAAAGCCATCAACTATAATATCACAATTAATTTGGAAATTTTGCTCATTTTAAAAAATGTTGATTAATAACATAGTTCATAATGCTTACTAATGATATTCATAAATTCACAAACCATTTCATGCCCAGGCTTCATTTCCATTTGCTCAGCTTCCTTAGATGATTACAGATAACTAAAGGGTGGATTTATCTCAACCTGAAGTATTGGATTGCTCTGTGTCCTACGATTTCCTAATAATTCTTAAGAAACTATCTAGCTATTTAAATAGGAAATTTGTTTTTCTCATCATATGTACATTTCGAGTGGGCACAGTTGGAGTAGTGGATAATTTTTTATTCGAATGTGTTCTGCTATCCTTGTTGACATAGAAATAAAGAGCTGGTTTTAAAAGCCTTTTGTTACTTTAACCGCAATTGCACCTAATCTCATAATTTATAATTAAGGGAATCCTTTATGTAAAACTCTCATTTGTTTTCTCAAGACCTCAGACATGAAGATACAGAAAAACGACATTTATCATTTATTTCATTTTCTTCAAAGAAACGTGGAGAAGAATACTAAAATAGGCAAGATATTTCAAAGCTTCTTAATGCCAAGGAGAAAACTGTGGTGAAAATGAATGTCTTAGGAAAAGAGGAAGATCTCAAAAGAGTGAAGATTTGCTTGGAATCCGACTTGAAGAAGAAAGCAGTTACGTGAGGTGAAAAAAGGGCAACACTACAGTGGAAATCCACAGAGAAACAATAATACAACATAGACGAAGGGAAAACTGTAAAAGGCTTCGAATTAATTACTTCCCGCCTCTTTTGCGTAGCTTGCAGTAGTTAACTTACTACACGCAGTTGCCAAATTGATGTTGCCGTCTTTGCCATGGAAGTCTTTCTCAATCGCTGCAATAGATGGCATTAAGATTTGTTGTACTTTCAACACGATATCAGAAATGGCGGATACCGCAGGAAATTGGTGTCTCATTGAGAGTGATCCTGGAGTTTTCACTGAACTAATTAGAGAATTTGGTGAACCATTTTATTAAATATTTATCTATAGTTTTAGCATAGTAATAGCCATAAATATCCATTGAGCGAAGATGAGATGGCAAAAACGTCAATGTGCTGCAATGATGACCGGTATTTTTTTCAATAAATCTAGGTGTAAAAGGAGTTCAAGTGGAAGAAATATGGAGTTTGGATGCAGAGCAGTTTGCCAATTTAAAGTAATTTGAGCATCTAATGTATTAAATCTACCTAATTGGTTGTTATTTCAATGTTTTCATTTTTCGTTATTCAGACCGATCCATGGATTGATATTCCTCTTCAAATGGGTCCAGGATGACGAGATTTCTGGTTCTATTGTTCAGGATAATAGATTGGAGAAAATATTTTTTGCCAAACAGGTAAGTTCTTTCTTCTGCTTATATGTGTTTCATTAGAATTACTCTAATCTTGTATTTGTTTGTTAAAGGTAATTAACAACGCATGCGCAACACAAGCAATTCTAAGCATTCTTTTAAATGCTAAACATCCGGACATTCAACTTGGCTCAACACTTACGCAGTTTAAAGAATTTTGCCAAACCTTTGATGCCAACATGAAGGGTCTTACGTTGAGTAATTCGCAAGTAATACGCTCTGTTCATAACTCCTTTGCCAGGTATGTGGCACTTTTCATCTCGTCAAAGTAATTTAGTACTAATATTAGTTACAGTTTAATTTTGACTAAAATTATGCTTTATTTCCAGGCAAACGTTGTTTGAAATAGAATCGAAAATGGCATCAAAAGGAGAGGAGGTGTATCATTTCGTTGGTTATATTCCTATTGATGGTCGGCTTTATGAATTGGATGGTTTGAAGGATGGCCCTATAGATTTGGGTGCAATAAATCCAGATTCGGATTGGCTGGACGTTGTTCGACCAATAATCGAAAAACGGATAAAAAAGTTAGTATGAAATCCAGTTTCAATCTTAACACGCCTCTTTCTATTTTATTCTAAGCACATTTTACTTCCATATCAGGTACAGCGAGGGTGAAATTCACTTTAATTTGATGGCAATTGTATCAGACAGAAAAGTCAACTATGAAAAGCGAATATTAAGTATTCAGAAACAAATCGAGGTAAGTTTGTTCATAGTATCTTCTCTAAAAAAATAATCAAAATCTTGGTTAATATGTGATTCATTTTAGGAAAGTGGCATGGAAACTGATGCTCAGCAAGCAGAAATTTCGAGGTTAAGGATGCTGATTGAAGAGGAAGAGGCCAAAATGAAACTATACCGAATAGAAAACATAAGAAGGAAACATAATTATCTCCCTTTAATTGTTGAGATATTAAAAATTTTGGCAAAAGAAGGGAAACTCCTTCCTTTGTATGAAAAGGCCAAGGAAAAAGTTTTGGAAAAAGAAAGTAAAAAGAAAATCAAGGCTCAATAGAGACTTATTGTTGGATATGGAGTGATATATTTCTTTAAACTGTAACTGTATACATGTTTAATTTTTTTAATATATATATTCAATTCTATGATGCTATATTTATTTAAGAAGTTTGACTTGCCTGAACCTACTTCTCACACTTCAGTTCACTATGTTTCCCCATCAAATTAGAATATTCTGGCCTTATATGTTTTGTATAATTTTTGAAAAACGTTGATTTTGTTACAGTTTGAATTGTTATATTGTTGAATTGTTATACTTCGTATATTTTTTCAACTAAATATTGTTTTGAAATAGTTTGAGTAACCAATCTGTTACCAGATACTATTGTAATATAATTCCTTTTATAATTATAAAAGGAATCATAATTTTCAATAATAAGTGATGGCAAATATATATGGAGAGTATCAAGTGCCAACAGCACAGATTTCATTGAATTTTTATATTTGGAAACATTTTGAGAAAATGATTACAAATTAGCCTAAAAATATAAGTGTTTATGAGCTATAGTTTTTCCAGATGTGGTTCATTTTCTATGGTCCTAACCACATTTCCTGGTTGGTAAAAAAAGGAGATTATTTCTTTACCCCAATTTATTGCTTATTAGGATCCCAAAAGAAGCCTATCACAACTGTTACCAGAAGGCCTTGCAAACTGTTAAAATGGTATATGTGACTATATATGAGCCAAGATAACTTTAAAGGGAAACAAATTTGCCATATTGTGGCATCTAAAATGGACCTCCTAAATTCTTGCTTTGGGTAAGCCATTGGTGGAATAGCAAGACCACAGAAACCCTTCTACTAAAATGGGCCTGAATTTTACCATTACTTATTCCTTGGCGCTACAGCACTTGTAGGGCCTTTCTGACAATGGTGGCCCAATCATCACAATCACTAGCATGCATTCTCCATCTTTTTATTTTCATCTTTCACAAATTATCCTCTCTGTCATAACAACCAGCTTTAACATAGTCTTCCTCTCAGTCTTCTACCACCAGGGTGTCCTAAATATATTTTCTCAACAAACCTACCTTCAGGCATCTCTAACCATCTTAACCTGTTACTTCTCATTTCTGACATGTTGGTAGAGTTCCTCCAGTTCTCTGTTCTACTGTATTCTCCACTGTCCACCTTCCTTTTTTGCACCATTAATCTTTCTTAGCACTTTCCTTTCCCATCTTTTGAGCACTTCTTCAGCAGTAGTCATGGTTCATGTTTTTGATCCATGAATAACAAAAGGTCTAATTACTGTTCAGTAGACTTATTTTCAATTTTCTGCTGAGGTTATGTGACTTCATCACCTTCAATTTAGCTTGGTCAGCTCTGCATTAATTTCCTGCTTCAATTCTAGTTTTCATTTTATTATGTTTTGTCACAAACACTTTCAAAAACCTGAACTTGTCACATATTTCATATTTGTTCCCATTTAATTCTATAAATTTATAGTTTCCAATTGTGCTTTTCCTTGATAAGAACAATTACTGTGTGTTAGCAAAGTTCACTTTAAGTCCAACATTTTGCCTCCATCTCTAGTCTCTCAAGTCCTTCCTCTAGGTCCTTGAGCCTTCTTGACATCAGCATTAGCTAGGTTAGTGTTGTATGGCAGAACAGTGTACTCCCTGGGATCATGACTTGCATTTTTCTCATGACACTTTAGAGGACCACATTGAAGAGCATGGTGGGTAGCATGTCACCTTGTTGTAGCCTCTGATTAATTTCGAATTCTCTGGTGAAGTTCCCTTCTTTTTGACCTCAAATTTTGTATTCTTTAGGGTCATTTGTATTAATCTGGTTAATTAGGTTGAAAATTCCATGTCCACTGTAGTCCGATACAGCTTATTTCTCTAGACACTATCGTATGCTTGCTGAATATCCATAAAGAATGAATCCTACGTTACATTAACCTATTACACTTCAAAGTTTTCCATAGCATATTCTGTATAAGAAATATTTGTAGCAGTCTGTCATCTACATCTACATGAATACCCTGCAAAGCCGCCTTTCGGCATGGGACAGGGGGTGTAAACACCAAACGATTGAGATACTTTTTTAGCCTATTACTATCGGTGGTCATCAAACCTAGGATTCTTTTAAGAATCATCAATGTTGTATATGTTACTAGATCATTCCCTCTAAATATAGTTCAAGTGACAGGCTTTAAAGAAAGACTATTTTTATTTAATGCAGTAATATATTTCTGGTAATGTAGTGGTTTGGGATTGAACCCAGGATATTTTTGGGGAGATGTTTTTATTGTTAACATTACTCCATCCTGTCCTCTAATGATACTTTGAGTTAGGATTCTTTATCTTTTTGGATAGGGCATTAAAAGATTTTTTGAAAATCAGCACTATGCATTCTTATGTTATAACCTAGGACATAGAGCTTTCTGTGCTTGAACCCATGATAGCTGAGAGATTAAATTTGTTCTGGTTTCTGGTTAAGGCGCACTATACAAAAAACAATCAGAAAGTGATCCATGCCAGTGATTTAGACTGTGGATCCATATTAGCTGCAGCACATATGCCATTTTCTGGAAAAAAATGCTTGTAAACCAAATTGGAGAGTAATTCATTATTTTTGTCTCAAATGTACCCAAATATCAAGTTTCATCAAAATCTGCAGTTAATATCCTCCTGGTAAATAAAAAAACTATCACTCCTAGTCTGGTTGATGAAAGAGATGTTAGTAGGTAATATGATTGCATTTAATTGATACCATTTTTTAGTATATGAGCTTATTTGAATTTTCCCCTCTTACATTTTAGGTTATTTAACTGATCTTTTCTTGACTATGCCACAGAAAAAATATTATCTTTATTATGGTTTTATAGAATTCTCTCATAGCTAAGTAGCACTTATGATCTGGAACCACATTATTTTTAATATTATTTCCATACAAGGAGCTTTTATGAATCCACCATATGTTTCCTTATCAATGAAAACTTACTCAAATTGTATAACATAAATTCATTTTGAGAGGATTATTTTCTCAAAAAGGTTATTTTATAAGTTTACTTAACTTTTCTTGTAATGCAATAGGATTAGCCTTGCCTTTTAGTCATCGTATACCATATAGCTGACAATTGTGAGTTGTTTAGACTTTTTGTGATAGAATGATTTGGCTCTCATAATCATTGCCACAATTGGTCAATTTCATGAAACCCTGGCTTCCATTACCCTCCAAAAAATATATCTGCATCTGTTTTGTGTATGAAGAATGCTAGAAATAAATATACTTGAAAAGAATCTTTAGATGCTACTCTTGACGTTTAAATAATTTCTTTTTCTGTTTGAAATATTTTAGCTATAACATATGATGATGATATTGCATATCGTGCAATGCTTATAGCTTCTTTGAGAATGAGATTTACAGCTTATGTTAGCCTGCAGTCTGCCATTACTCAAGAAAATTGATAGATGTAAGGAAAGAATAAGAGCAGTTAATGATAGTTTTTTTTTAAATTTTAGTGTTATTGATACTGAATGATAAATGGGGAAATTGAGCTTTGGCATTTAATTCTCAAAGATACCATAAAACCCTGTTAGTTTCTTGTGTCTGTGGATCTAGATACATTAAAATTATTTTAACTATGAATAGTTGAAATAACTCAGTTTATATGTCAGAAAAATTATTCGCAGTAGTCCTGAAGCAAATAAACTTCTCTACCAAGGTTAATGGAGGCCAAATTTTACTACTCTCTATCAAATACTCTTTGCCAGTTTTTCAAACATCCAACAATCCTTATTTTTAGTCCTTTTTATAAATTTTTTCATCATATCTGAGTTGCCCCCTCCTACTTTCCTCAGCTGAGTTCAATCTGCTCTTCACTATTATTTTTTCTGCTTTCTACTCCAACGCTCTAATTATAACCTTGTTAATAATTTAGCCACGAGAGAGAAAATATCCTTTTTAATTATTACTGCTGATTTATTTGCTGGGAATATAGTCATCTTGAGGCCTCTCTCATATATTTAGCTGAGGTGAGTGGTTATTTGAAACTCTTTCATTGCTATTTATACACATTAACCATTCCACTTTAGAGCATCTATAGTTATTGTTTTCAACATAAAAATTAATAGAAAAGGATAGCCAAATTTCCATATACCCTTGCCAACAGTCTCCCTAAATAAAAAGGCATGTGCTGGCTTGATAGCTTAATTGGATAAAGCATCTGAGTGGAAAGTGGAAGATCTGGCTTTGATCTGCATGCTCTTACCACACCCCACTGTGCTACAATTTTATCACAATTAAATTTAACATAGGGCTCCTAGATAGCCGTGTGCACAGTGTGTTCGACTTCAGTGAAAGAGGTCCCAGGTTTGATTCCCGGTGAGAGCCCATGTGCGAAATGACCTCAGCTGTTGAAGCACTTTTCACAATACTACTACTACTAAAATTTAATATATGTTACATATTTATCACTATAAAAGGGCATGATTATTGCTTTCTTTTGCTACTCTGCTGCAATTGCCAATATTTGGTGAAGTACTCCTGAGCTTATCAGGAGGTGCTTCACTAAGACAATAGCAACATACACAACCATTCCCTGATCAGGGAAAATCCGATCAGCCGAGATTCGAACCCGGGACCTTGTTCCCTATGGAGAAAACTGATGCTGCCCTCAGTAAGAACTTTGCTCCTTTATTAGAATATCACAGTTCCTTGGGTATTTATTTCTATCATTGTAGTTCAGAAATTATCATTTCTGCCACATCTATGTGAGACACTGAAATGAAAATGTTGTCATCAATAATGAAATTCGCTTATTGCGGCTGTTTCTCTGTATCGTTTAATATATTCAAAGATTTAATTTTTTATTTTAATGTCACATAATTTTTATTTCCCGCGTTAAGCGCATTACTTTAACATTCAACGTGTCAACCGCGCAGTGTTTTGATGTCGTCGAATAAAACTACCAACGCCGAGTAAGTTAGAGGATTTATATTTTCCTGGAAAATGTAGTCATGATTTTTATGCAAGAAGTTTATTCATAACAATACTGAAAAACAGAAACTTTTTAATCGCCAACATAATGGAATCGAGTGCTAAAGAAGACGATTCTGTTGAAACAGAAACCAGCTCACAAGTTACCAAAAAGTTAAACAAGATTCTTGAAACTCGAATCGACAATGACAAGGTTTGAAAATACTGAAATGTATATTCTTGAAACTGCTCTATAAACTGATAACATATTTTGATTTTAGGAAACTCTCGACGCTCTGAAAGAGCTATCAACATTTTTTACTGAAAACACCTTTCAAGCTAGAAGAAATTTACGGAGTAAGATTGAAAAACGCAGTCTGTCTATAAATGAAGTAAGTACATTTACCGTTGCTTACGCGTTTCTCATAAGTATTTCATTAGAAAATTCCATTAAATTACTTGTGGTAATGTCCGGGGGAAGAACTGTCGTATGAGATTGAATATGAAATAACTTTGCAAAGATCCACTTTATGGTAAATATCTTATAGGTAACAAACACACCTCAAAATTTTACTCTACCCTATTACATTGTCAAAACAGGAAATAAATTTCATGCGATTAAGGAAATAATTTAGGAAAGTTATTTCCTCCTTAGGAAGGATGGAGTTTCACGAAGTAAAAGCTTCATTAATTGATGTCGTATGAGAGTTTCTATCATGTTTCTCTCTCTCTCACTGATTTCTTCCAAAAAGATTCTGATATGATTTTTACAATTATGTGAGACATACTAGGTATTTAAAAGAGCTAAAATTGACGTTTCAATTGTGTGCACAAATTGAGCAGCTGATTCTCTGCCGCTCCTGAAGTGAAACCTTGTGTGTTTGAAGGAATTGAAAAATTTCATGTATTTGAAATCACTGTAAGGAAGTTTTAAGATTAAAATACTTAACAATTCTTTAGACTCACAAGAGAATTTGTGTTGTTATATTGACGATACTTTCTTCAGTTTTTAAGCTGAAACTTGATTGGTATCAACGTGGTTTACTTATTTTTCCATTCCGTTACTGTATACCCTAATTACCCTCATTTTGGTATAATACAGCTGTAATATTATTAATCTATATAATGAAACTTTTAAGATTTCACTCAATTCTCTTCATAGTAAGAGACCTGATTGTGCCACAGAACATTATATTTATTAGTATATACAATGCATTGGCAAATAATAGCACAAATTCAAGAATGTAGTTTTGGTAAAAGAGTTAAAGTTTATATAAAAGAATTGAAGCTCAAAACTTTTCCTAGCCTTTTATCAACAACATTTATTGTAGCATTTAAATAGCTTTAGATTTGATTTAATTGTTAGTCAATATTATCTGTTGTTAGATTTAACTAAGAATACTTAAAGAAAATATGAAAAAAATGATTCCATCAATATTAATTTGCAATTATTTTGATTCTAATTCCTCCTTGCTTTCATTTATTAAGGAGTTTTTATCAGCATTCCGTGAGGTGAAAGAAAGTTTGGATAGTATATATGTTGATGTTCAATCAATGAATACCATGCTTATTGAAATGAACACAAGGCTCCAAGCGACCAAAGCCCAGACATCATCTTTAATTAATCAAACAACAAAGCTTCAAGCAGAAAGGTATGTTGAATACAAGTATATAGTTAATGCTATTATGAAAAGGCCATCAAGAAGGAATAATTAAGATTTTCTTTATTCATTCAGTCGGAAGCTCTCAATGCAGCAGGAATTGGCAGATAATTTCCTACATTGTTTTCAGTTATCTCCTATGGAGCAGGCCATTCTGAAGGGAGGTCGTGATACTCCATTATCAAATGAATTCTTCTCTGTGCTTGAGCGAGTCAAAAAAATTCACAAGGATTGCAGCGTACTAATGAATTCAGGGCATGAAAATGCAGCATTGGAAATAATGGAGCAGATGACGCATTACCAAGTAAGCATGTAATTAAAGTTATGCCCAAATAACCTGCATCTTCTGTATTTACTCCTGAATTTTTTATTTAGCATAAATGAACATTTTGATATTCAGAATACCTTGAATTGATATTGCCTTGTAATATTTCAGGAAGCTGCCTTAGAGAGACTTTACAGATGGACACAAAGTCATTGCCGAAACATTGAGGTGCCAGATAACATGTTTTTATTGCCATGTGCTATGTATTACCTTCAAGAGAGGCCAATTCTTTTCAAGTAGGTTATTACCCTACAAGAAATTTACCATCAATAAATAAATTTGGTTTTAGGTTGTTAATTTATTTTTATCATCTGTCATGAAGTAGGACAAAATTTACGTTTTAAAATATCTTTCTTATTATAGGTATGTTTTGGATGAGTATGCAACATCGAGAAGGTCAATACTAGTTAAATCTTTTATTGATGCATTAACTCAAGGTGGTCCAGGGGGTACCCCAGGTCCTATTGAAATGCATGCTGATGATCCAAAGAGATATGTTGGTGATATGTTAGCTTGGCTTCATCAGAGTATTCCCATTGAAGAAGAAAATCTTCAGACATTCCTAAAAAGCTGCAAAGAAAGTGGTAAAGAATAAAATTAAGAATATGACAACATCATTTTTCAGAAATTTTAAGGTTACTTTGATTATTATTTTCTCATCATAGAAACTATCTCAGTGCAGTAGCAAAGCAACTATTTTATAGACATATTTCCCTGAGATGAGTAAGGATTTTAATGCTATTAAGTCAACCTAGGTTCATTGCTTTCTTATAATCTTTAATTTTGTTTCAAGAATTCAATTATATATCAGAATGAACATACATACAATGCTAACGCTCACTCCCAGCTCATTGACCTCTGTCATTTAAGGAATTGATCCTCTCAGGCATTGTTAATATTTGTTTTCGTTGTTTTTTCCTGTGTCTAATTTCCATTTTGTGCTTTGCAATTTAGTTGAACCCATTATCTCTTATAACTACTACAGCATAGTATACCTTAAATATTTGCTGTTTCTTATTCATGATGATGGAAGTGATAATCAAACGTATTGTACAAAATTGTTTTTCAGTAAGTTATTCATGTCAATGCCAAATATTGATTAAGGTAGCACACTCCCATAGGTGGAGTTTTTTATTCTTCTATTTCACCTAATGAATGGATTCTCTCTGTGTTTAGAGGTTGTTTTGTGTGCATACCCAAAAAAGTTATCCTTTCCTGAAGCAATAATACATATGATATTGCTTTCAATAAAATTATGATTTCATAGCTTAAACCATCTGTACTACAAAACATACAATAAATATGTTAGCATTAAAAGCATGAACTTGCAAGTCTAACTTCTCAAGTCAGCAAAGCTATCAGTTGTATCTAAATTTGATGATGTGATGTAAAACAGAGAAAGATGTTCACAGTTCATTTACTTTTATTAAAGAAATTATTTTTTAAATGAGCACTGATATAATAACTGAATTTATTTCAGATAAAGCAGACCATATTTCTAGTACTCTCTCTAATATCACTGAGGGAATTTGCCATCCACTAAAGGTTCGTGTGGAGCACATAATGGCTGCTGCAGCTGGTCCTGTTGTTCTCTTTGCTGTAGCAAATTTACTCCATTATTATTTGGATGTCCTAAAACAGGTGATTATTAATTTTGATATAATCTGTGACAATTTTTATTGGTTTTGATGGTAGAGTTTCTGTTAAGACAATTCCAAGTATTATTTAAATGGACTCACTGATTTATGTGCATTTCTTAGAAGCCAATCAAAGATTATTAGGGAAGGGCTTAATTTTTTGATTGATTTTGAATGAAGGAAACTACCTTTATCTCTGTCACTCCCCATCTTACATGGGTCATGTTCTGAGCACCTGTTTTTATGTAAAATTAGTCATAAGTTGTGTATGTTGTGTGGTTTAGTGTTCCACTCAAAGATGGTTTATTTTAAAAGTTACCTACAAGAACTAGGATAGTCATTATTCAATACTGAATTTTTTTAGCTATGCATGTTAAAATTATATTGTGATACTCAATTTAAGTATTCTTAGGCTAGGTATTATAATGTATAGTTATATTGGAGGTTTAACTTAAACCTTCAGGTTTACTCTCATAAACCATATTATGAGCTGTAGTTTAGCCTTAAATGGAAGTTAAAATGATAGTCAGCTCAACCACCGGATTGGAGGAAGATCTAATTTCATGGTATCTGCAATGCATCATGAATATAGATGTAAACAGTGCTGAAACATTTACCTGAATTCAATGCACCACTTACAATCGTAACAGATGCACCATAGGTTAGCCACCTAGACTTCATGGATCATACTTCTTTCCTCTCTTTTTCATTATTATTTTTTACATTTTTCCTCACAAGACATGAGTATCATTCCAATTATCTTTGTAATGAAATAAAGTCATATTTCAGAAAGGGTAAATATATATTTTAAGAATTTAATGGTTCAGATTATTTCAACAATAGGTGGTATCCAAATATAATTAATCTTAAAAAAGGGTTATAAATAGTCGCAAAGATGTGAATACATTCCTTGTTTTAAACATCAAAACTTGTCAAGCAATAATTACAAATACTGATAAAAACCGTCATAGCTAGTACCTTGAAAACGAACTAACAAAGCAATAAACAAAAGTAAACTGAACAAAATTAGCTGTCAAGCCTTAAACTCAATGATAAGAAATTGAATATGAGAAGTATACTTATCAGAAAGTATTGCAATGTCGTCAAAAACTTCAAGTTGTTTGCAGTGAAATTTTGTTATACTTTGATAGTTGCTAGAGAGCCAACAGAAATTTGAAAAGTACTCATTATAAAGTGTACTCATAATAGCCAATTTCTAATACTAAATGTCCGTCCTCTTGAATCCAAGGGCAGTGAGTGTAGCAGAATGGAACTGTAGGGTGTTTAATTCTTACAAAAATGCTCCAGAATGTGTACAAAAGTATGTTCGGGTTAAAAATATTATTCCATTGCTTCATAAACCATAACCAAAGAGCATGTATTTCGAGGGACAAAGGGGAAAGTGAAACTCATGAGAAGTCTCTAATCGAAGCTCCCATGAAGCATTTTTTCCAAGGAAGGGCAAAGCAAGCTGTAGGAAACAAACGCATGAATTAGGTGATGATAATTTTTGTATTGAATTTTTTCCGGCTCTTTAAGGAGATAAGCCTCAGATTACCATTTCCTTGTTGGACTTCATCTTTCTCGTCAATTGACAATTCCAAGGCACATTCTGCAAGACAAATACAGGAACTGGCACTCGTTATACCAATACTTTAGAAATAACCACTTGTTATAACTCCCTATCCTTTTTGCTGGATGATATAATATAATAATTAATATAGCTCTTCCTTACTGTATGCAACAATTTAGTTCCTCAGCAAAACCAACTATCTTTTATTTCACTTCTTTTTATGTACTATATTTACTTGAAATTAATGCATACCCTTTTGGGCCCTTTTTCGACTCAAAAATCGGGGTGCGCATTAGAATCGATGACACCCTAGATTCGAGCACAAATCTACTCATGTACGTCCCATAGTGTATGGTCTGTCAGATCCTCTTCTCACCCTGGTTTCATTTAACTCATCAAACATTTCACCCATGCATTTATGTTTTGCCTGTAAAAGCCCTGAACTCTCCAGACTAAACAGTCAGCCGATTATTTTTAATTGAAAGGGAATTGGCAAACCCAACAAATTTTTTAATTGGCCAATTTGCACATGTAAATGTGCACACATAAGTATTATTGATGATATAATATAATAATTAATGTAGATATTATGGTAAGGTGTATATGTAAATATTGGTAAATCGGTAATTGGTTTTTGTGTGCGCTTGAATGAGCATTTATTAGTTCATTTCTATCAATTTTCCATACAAGGTAGAAGTTTTGGTACAGATGACTACCAGTATTTTGTATACACATATACAGTACTGTGAATGATGTGATTGAACCTTTTGAGGTGTGCATTAGATTCATAGGCAAACAATCTTTCAATTTTTGATGCTCTAATTTGGGGGTATGCATTACATTCAAGAGCGCATTATTTTAGAGTAAATATAGTATGTGTGAGGTACCATGCTTTATCATCATTGATGGAATAATAATGTATCAGCTGGCATAGCCTTCAAAAGATAGCTATTTTGTCTACTTGTGAATATCTTTTCAGCATTAAAAAATTCAAAACATATGTTTATTGCTAGGAAATAGGTTTACAGAAATAGTTCATATACATAATAACCTGCTCTTTCATGAAAGAGCTGTGGGTTAAATTTTTCCAACATCTTAGTTTGACTAAGATTGTATCGTATTCACTATAGCATTATTTAACTTAAGAAAATATACTTGATTACCGTGCCACAGGTGGTGGACCCATATAAGATATTTTTCATAAGTAATATATACATGTACTAAACAAGAGGCACAAAAAACATACTACGTATGAAGAGTAAAAGCACATTCTATCCTGGAGATAATATTTTGCATGACTACTACTTATTCTCTTTCCACAATGAATTTTATATATATATATCAGCTAATGAAGTTCAGAGAGTTTAAGGCATCTCAAAACCAACTGACTGACTTGTAGTGTTACCTGTATTCTTTCAAAATGACCTTGCTAATCTTTTTCTTATCATGTCAGAGATTTATTCTGTGTTACTGATATGTTTTGGACATGGAAAGATATTCTGTTGGGAAAGGGTATTATTGTGTCTTTCATTTTTCATGTCACCTTTCGAAATATCTAGTGTAACTAAGAGGGATATTAATCCCCAATTCTGTTCAAGCACATATTTTTTTCTAATTATCCTGGAAGCTACTATGGATATTTAATTTTCTCTCTTCAGTTATTTTTTCCACAGCATTTGATAGCACATGAATTATGCTTAGAAATTTTAGACATTGTATTAGAATTTTTTCATGTGTTGTATTTCTTTGGTATTTTAAGTTTGCAATTGCTAATCTCACCTTTAGAATCACAGTAGCTAAATATATTCTCCAGATAAGTTTATAATAATGATGAGTTACATTATGTCAAAAAATTTCTCATATTTAATAACATGCATATTATGCGAATTGGAGTACCTCAGTGTTGATTTTATGGTTATTAACACACGGTGCTTTTGAGCATTTTGGTTGTTATTCCTCCTTGGTTCATATCTTAACCAGTGTTAAAAAATAACTTAATTGTTCTTAGTAATTTATCATGTTGCTTGACTAAAATTTTTGTTTCTGTCTCCCAGACATTGCTCTGTTTTTCATCTTTGTTAAGCAGCCCCTCATGGTAATTGTCATGCATGCAAATATAAACCTCAAGCCAGATGATCAACTATGTTATATAGTCCCATAAAAGGGGTTTTATAATGTACTAGATGACCTTGCTCACTGTTTATATTTACTTACTTTCACCAATAATTTGAGATCTTGAATCTTCTTTTGAATATAGAAAAAACATTTGCTATTTTCAATATTTAAGAATCTTACTTTTTTGCATTAATTACTCAGATACATTTTAAATTTTAACTGATATCTTATTTTTACAGCTTTCAAGGGTGCAAATATTTCCAACTTATTGCTTTATTTTATGTTATAGAGATATAAAGTAAATTTATGAAATATTAAAATAATTATGCAATGCCTTCCTCAGAGAAAGGTGAATAAATCTAAAGGATAGAACTTTTGTATGTACTAACTTGACACTCATTGCTTAATTTTATGACCTTCCTTTGCTAATAGAAACTAATTCTATGGTATATTATTATATTCTTTTAGGATATTCCTGGAAGTATGCTGGAGTTGACTCTTAAAGAACTCCTCCAGTTAGCAATGCAGACATTCATTACAGCTTTAAAAAGTGCAGTTTCACAGATATGTGACAAAATAGAGCCACCACCTGCTGATCTCTCTCCACCTCCTGGACTTTCTCATGCTTTGGCCATGCTGAAGGACATTCTGTCAGTCACAAGCGTTGGAGAAGACAGAAAGAATGATTTGTTGAAGGTATACTACCCATCACATAATAAAATGCTCCTGTCATACCATAAGTTTGATAATAACTAGTGGAATTTATTATTTGTATATTTCATTGCAGTAATTTCATTTTTGTATGTGAATTATTGTACTTCAATAAATTTCTATTAGTTTCATGCATCCCAATCATAAAAAACAAAATGCTTTCTGTTGTTAGCATTCTGTTGATTCACTGAATTTTTATGGTTTATCTTAAATGAATATAAGTTATGAAGGCTATTTGTCTGCTCTTCTTAATCTTTTTTAAGAGTCTCCGAACTTAAATTTAAGATTATTTCAGCATGAACTTGAGTATAAGGCTATTTAAGATGAATGTTTGGAATATTAAGTAGTATATCAAAACCCTTCATAATCAAGGATCATAACGTCAAGTACTTTAATATCAGGTGTTATAATATCAAGTTTTAGAAATTTTGAAGGGTTGCAGTGAACTATTTACAAAAATGCTTAATGGGATGCAAATAACATTATTGTTAATAATTTAAGCAAACCATACATAACTAAATCCATCAATACATGGTGGAACTTAACCAGGTGTAAATGAAATGAAAAACAAGACTATTAATACGACTAATATTTATCTCACTGCTCCCAGTTTTGAGATATTAACTTATCTTCAAGCATTTAGTGAGACATTTTTCCTAAATAAGGCTACAAAAATTTATCTGGGAGGCAAGAGTTTAAGGAAGAGGAGGAAATAGGAGATTTCCCTTGTAAGGGTATTTGTAGAAGGTGAAGAGTTATGCAATGACAACTAAAATGGACCAAGGGTCAGAGAGGGTAAAAGCAGCTGCAGTTAGTTTTTCATTTCATTGAAACTTAATGCATGAAATTATGCAGAAATAATAATAGGATTAAATATAAAGTGTGTCAGGTTATTATTTTAAGAAAATCATTTATAATATATCAAAAAAGTCTTTGATTAACATTTAAATTGGCAACCTCAAATTGACCTTATAGATTTTGGCACTTAGAGTAATGGTGCCCTAACTCTTCACTGAGCCAACTGCATTATTTATTATTGTGGGATAGGTGGGCCTGATTCATTAATTATAATATATTAAATGATATAAAATTAGGAAATCAAATCCTCATCACTAAAGCATAAATGGGCTATGATGTAGCCAATTGCATTTATAGTGGATTTATATTTTATTTTATCAAATTATATCATTTATATCTGATTGACATACTGACTCATGCACCTTGTTCTTGGCTTTTACTGTTCTCAATCATTATATAGCCAGGTGGATTCATATTTTTTGCTACGTTGTTTCTTCTCTATGACCCTTACTATAAAATCAAACTAGAGGTATGTTTTGCCTAACTTTGCCCATTTTGCTATCTTGAGACACAGAAAATAATGTATTCTTTAGAAGTATCTCCATTAAATTATATATAATTTCTTTGACTTGGAATAAACAAAGGCTAGTTAAGCAGTATGATTCATCATTCTTATTTTTTAAATTTCTAATTAATTAATAGTAAATTATAACTTTTTGGTAAGTGATATCTTTATGATATCGAAGTATTATCACTGTCCTTACAAAAAACTTTGGCAAATAAGATCTGACACACACCCCATACTTTGGGTGTCACTATTCTTGAGTAATATAATTTATTATTACAATAAAACTTGTTCAAAACTTTCCTGCTTAAGATTTTATCCCACTTAATACATGTGTTTTTGTCCTTGTCCCTTTCACAACAAACACTTGGTAAAATACCGATGCTCAGCTACCCAATGTAAGGTAGATTTTTCCTATCCCCAGATGTACTACGACCTGCTACAGCCATACAGACTAAAAATTGTTTACACCTGTATTGCCGTCCTCCTCTCTGTGTGTTACTATGTGAATGACTAATTTGGTTTGAAGAAAATGAAGATACAATGAAGCTGAACGATTTCCATCCCTCTGTCAGAGCCTACACTAGCTCTGATCTTCCCTATTTTCTCTGTGCAGAGTTATTGTTTTAAAAAAAATTCACTTGGCAGTGTTTCCATTCTGTCTCAATTTGTAAATTTAACATGTAAACTTGAGTGGCAGTATAGTGTTTGGTGGACTGTTGAGCATAATCTTAGATGGATTATGCTCTATGATGGCCTTTCACCGTTGCTGTAAATAATTTCATTATTTTTCCCTAATCTTCCACCTAGTAAAGATTACTTCATTCTTGAATGAAAAATACTAAAACTTAAGTATTTAAGTAAGTTGTTCTCTTTGTCCAAAAGAAGACCATTTAAAAAAATATGATACCAGTATTAAACCACAATAGTTTTCAAACTCTAGGTATCTACTGCTGGTGAAAGTAAGAAAACCTAAAGAAGATTCCTTTTGTTTTTCAGATATAAAGTATTTGCTTTAAAAATCAAAGAGCCAAAAAACCCTTTCCTTTTGTTTTCTAATGTAAAGAATAAAATGTAATATCTCAGTAGTAGAACTATCCCTTTTATAACAGTTTTCACTTGCATTCCTTTAAGTGGCTTAAGCAGGTTTTACTCTAGTGTATTTTGGAAAAAATATCAGAATACTTAAGGAGTTGTTCAGAAATCAGTAGCCAAGCCAAAATTTAATTATTCATGAATGATCTGGGATCTGTATTTCTAAGGTTAGGTTTATAAGCTAGGAATAGCCCAGCACACTGCTTTTTGGTTTACAGTAAACATAATCTACCTCCTCATGCAAAGTAAATTACCTTCTCCTTATCTCACAATCTTCCTCAGCTAAACTCAGTTTAACTACTTCAGTGCTCACCTTGTGAAACTGAAAGCATAGATTTTGAGAGAAATTGCTGTTTCCAAATATGTTATAAAAACTGAAACTGTGTAATTTCTTTCATGATGAATGGTATGATAAAATAATTTAAAGAGAGGTGAGCTACAAAGATTTTATGTATTTCAGTTTGAAGTAAAGCAAACATTAATCTAGGGAAATTGATAGTACTACTACAGATGATTACATGTAGATTATTTCTTTCAACTTATAGTTGTAAGAAACTTACTTAGGAAGTGGGATTATTTATTCAATCTGGGAAAACAAATAGCAGTTTTTAGTCTATAATATTAATTGTAATAATTATAATTTATTACAGAGATTCAAAGACTATCAAGGAAAATTTTTTCAGATGTAAACAGGTAGAAATAATTTGCCTGCTTAGGTGTTTATAGCCCAACTTATGCCATTTTTATTAAAAAGACTATTCTATGATATAAGATGAAATTTATTAAACTAGAGATGCCCTTATATTTTAACAATTCAAATTCTTTGTCATATAATTAATCTGCCTTAAGCAGTAATTCTAAAAGAATGTAATCTGAAAAATCAAGGGTTTTGTGATTTCCTTTTTAACATATGTTTGCATTTTACAGCATTTACTGGTCACACTCATGTGGGATTCAATGCCCAGCTAAAACAGTCCATCTGCTTGTTTTTTTTAAGGATTTGAGGGCACAGGTCAACTGAGCATGTAAAATTTAGTACCAGAGAAAAATCTATGGGTAATGCGAAACAGAATTAATTCTTTTCTTTGAAAATTTCAAAATTTTTTAGAGACATTGGCAATGCTAATTTTATTTAAACGTTACTTCTGGTGGACACCCTCGATTTTAGATAGAAGATAAGTCATTGTGGATGAAGGGTGTGAAGATGTTGATCCACTTATCCTGAATAGGGAAAATATACCTAATCAACTCATGAGCCATAATTAAAGCTTTTATTTAGATTCTCTAATCTGAAGATTATGTTGTTTCCTTTGATTCTTTCACTGTCCACATCTTCTCAGATTTTAATTCTCCAGGGTACATTGTTATAGTATGAGACAAATGAGCAATGTTCATCTGTCTCTTTTCATATGCCCCTCAAAATTTTACATTGTTGGTAGTACATTACAATAACTTACAAATCATATCCATTTCTTCTGTTTACTTATTGAAGTTCAAGTGCTTCAAGTTTCAAGACCTATCATACAATCTCTTAGTTTTTATGTGACATCTTTTAATTTATATCCTGTATTGCATTATCCTGGTATTTTTTATCTTGTTGTAATTTGACAGCGCTAATGTTATTTTTTACACAATATGTTATGGTTAGATAAAATTAATATTATTATAGACTTATTTGATGTTTGAGTGTATTATATTGAATGAAATTTTTAGATTGTTAAATTTGAATGAAGTTTCTGCAATGTAAATTTCTATGAATTTCTTACATAGATAGTCTCTCTAGTGACCGATCCACTACTTCAAGCTGTAAATCTTAGTGCATCACGTCTTCCTACAACAGATATGGCTGTTTACCTTTTGAATTGTATTTACCATATGCAGTCAACTCTTTCCCTTTATGAGTTTATGGATGAACGCCTTGAAAGGCTACAGGTAATTTAAATGCATTTTACATTAATATCTCATCAATATGATACTTGATAAAATTTCTGCTGAAATTTGTCAAGTAAGAAAGCTTTATTTAAATCTCAAGTTGGTTGAGAAAGATTCCATAGGAAATCTTCCAATGAAAATGTATTAATAAATTATATTATTACTTAAAAGTTATATTACAATCCCTAAGCTGACAGCACTGAAAAATATCATAATTTACTTTTTTACATCTATTAATTTACCTTTGTACTCAATCCCTTATTTCTTAATAATTACAGAATGGGAAATTCAAATTATTCTTTATAATGATTTTCATTACAGGCTCAAAGTGATGCTCAGCTTGACACCTTGACATCTGAGCAAGCAAGTTCATTAGTTGCAAATCTTAATCTTGGGCCAATTTACACAATACTTCAGGAACAAGAAGTTGGACCACTTTCATCAGTTCCTGGAATGGAACCAACTTGCTTAAAAATATTTCTGGTAAAACCGCTCACTTAGCATCTTTTGATTGATTTAATATCTAAGGAGAGCTATATAAAAAATTTCTCTTTAAATTATTTTTTTCTTAATTTCAGAACAAACTAGACAGTTTTCTAGCTGTGCCAGATATGCTGTTATTGCATCAAATTCGGCTTCTACTTAGTAGCAGTCACAGGCGTACTGTACAGCATCGATCATATGAGGTGATCGGTGCTATTTACCGCCAACTTTACAAGGCTGTTTTTAATCCTGTTAATCAGTATCAGAATCCATCAACTTTAATGCCTCGTACTCCTGAACAAGTCATTGAATTGCTAATGTAATATTTAAAATTGTAATTTTTCCATCAATTTGTTGGTTAAATAATAGCTACATATAAACATTTATATTATTCAATTGGTTAATTTATCATATTATGTTTATATTAATTAAATTTGTTATTCATAAAGAGAAAATGAATTAAATTACTGGTAAGATGGTTTATCAACAAAAGCAAAGAATTAAAAAAAATCATTTGTATTTGATAGGAAAGAGAAGTATTCCAAGTTCCCATCTTTTTAGATGAAAAGGAATTACATTCAAACTGTATTCAGTAAATTTAACGTGAAATTTGTTGCAAAATTAGGTGCTTCCAGAGAGAAAAATGTTTATCAATGAACCATTTTTAAAGCTTAACAACCTTCAAGCTTAATTCAAATCTGTAAGAACACATTGGTAAAGCCTCCCTTTGAAGTGCGACTAGAAAATGATTTTGGAGCAACAACGAACAAACAAGTTACACATTTATACTCATACTTTTTATATGTACATAAGCTAAATTAGCTCTCTCAAACAAATTTGTTGAAGGACTTTGATTCTTACTTGAAACTCATGATTAAGTTTTATAAACCCAAAATATGTGACAATTTGCTGGGCGTAAAAGGGTACACAGAAAATTAACCACCTCTTTTTAAAAAATGATTCACAATCAATTTTCATTCCTCTAGGCCGATCCTAAATTGCAATATTTTTATCCTAAAATTTATTTTTGGATCTTTTATATTGAAGTGTCGTGTACATGCAAGACATAAAAATAATATATTTACTATAATTATGTATGGAGACATCAAGCGTTAGGTATTGATAAAATCACATAATCTCGGATATGCAGCCGCTGTATAGATTGATAGTTTGTGTGATAATACTTGTTGATCAAAGCGAATAGTATCCTTTAAATTACCAATAATTTAATGAGTGAATAACACAAATATGTTACAAGAATGTTTTCAAGAAGATATTGAGTAAATGTTCAACGGTGTGGCAAGTAACATGACAAGCAGGTAGTAACAGCTAATGTGAACGGAGACAATGCCATAAAGCAGTATTATTATAGGATCAAATCGATCTGGACAATTTCACTGCGTAAAAGCTGAATCAAAGAAGAATTACAATAAATTATAAGAAATAGTTACCATCGAGATTAGGTCAATGAACCAATCAATTGCAGCCCAGGCTAATTGCCAAATGCAAGGTCAACAGATTCAAACAACAATTGGAAGCCTTTCACAGCATTTTAAATCACAAAGAAGTGCAATGAATCAATCTTTAACTTTCTTTAATTACTTCACTTATCTTATAAGAGTCCATATTTAGCGATCAAGTAATAATCTTCAATTACACACGGTAGCACATCTTTTATTTTTAACACTGGTATGCCGCCAAACTTCAGGGACACAGAACCAATCGAGCAACAGGTTAAACAACGTTTGGCGGCGCCGCTTTGTATCCTTTTCAAGGATTGGTCCCGGATTCAGTTCCGTCCAAATGGTTTGATATGCAGGTAGATGAGCTAAAATAGACGGCTTAATCGAAGCCTTACACCTTTATAACCTTTAAGTGATCGCGAATTTTTTACAACAACTTTTACTATTGTCATGGTTTTCGGTTTATGCAAGAAAACTATTGTGCTAGGTAGGGTTTGATGTTCCTGTTGTCGAGATTGCTTGAGGAAACTTCTTACGTTCAACATGGCGGACTCTGGATACTATCAGGTGAGTTTGGCAGCTAAATAATACTTGTTATAGCATAATTTGGTCGTAACATTGCATATTAATTAGCGGTAAAATATATTTAGTATAATAGCGGAGTAAAGATGGAATTTCTTTCCATTAAATTGACGGCTTTTGAAGGTGAACTTATTCTCGTGGCAACAATTTACATCTCACAACGTCATATGAGTTTTAATACCGCAACGAAATCAAATAATTATTTATCAGTGATGCAGTTAATGCCTATCTCATTCCAAGCTTTTTATTTAAAAAACGATCGATTTTTAATTTGTTTCGTCGATTGCATGATTTCAGCTATTTGTTGTTATTAAGTTATGTTAATTCACATTTGATAAACATTTTATGCATTCTCGTATTATTTTCAGTTATCATGCTTAATTTTTATCTTATAGAAGTTAAATGTATTTTTATCGAAAGAAAATATTTTATGATTTAGAAAGGAATAGTATTTTTAAGTCAGATGACTAAGTATTTCCCTAATTTCTGTCAAATTTTAAAATGAAGTGATTGTTATCGTCATAATTGTCTAGTTAAATTTTCTATCTGTACATAAAAGTTTATTATGGTAAACAGTTTCGGTGGTCACAGGGAAATAATATTTTTTAATGTGTCATCAATCGCAACAGCCATCATTGAAGTGTGAAAATCTCATGAAATACTTATTTTGTTGTTGAGTGTAGATTTCTTATGTTATCGGCACAAGTTCTCAAACAACCCATGAGGATGCCTCATAAGTGGGACGAGTTAGTGACTGGGCGGAGGGGGAGCAAGGCAGTCGATTGAGAGGATGGGATCGAGCGCGGAGACTAGTGTATAGTGGCTGAGCCGACAGTTCGCTCAGGGTAGTTGGGATATGGTTTTTTCACCAAGTGTTGTCAGTGATAGAAGTGGTGTAAGGAGATATTGTTATCATTTTCATCCCTATGAAATTCAACATGGTTTTCAACAAGGAGAAATCGCTTAAATTGCGTTCCTTACAGTTTATGGTACGTAGTCGCCTGCAATTCTCTTAAATTTTGAGCAGTGGAAGTTCGCCTCCGTCACCTTGAGTATTGATCGTTTTATAGCTGTCGTAGGTTAACTTTGGAACAACTTAATGTACTATATCAAGCTATTATTATTCTAATTATGTTTTATTTGCTGAATCTCCTTATTATATTTATCATCATCCAAAATCGATTTTTGTTTATTCGATGAATGTTGGTAGATTTTATCATGTTTTAAATATGTGTAAATATAAATTAGTGTATTTTGTCTGTATCTCTATTACAACGACCAGTACAGAGTTATATTTCACATTGACATTTGTGAATAATGAGAGAGTTTCAGGTTTACTGTCTTCATCCTACTGTCAAGAAATGTAATGCTGTGATTCGCCCTTTAATACTGTAAATTAATTATTTTTATTACATTTTCAAGTTTTACTAATTGCTAGTATTCATAAGTACTAATTTGATCGCAGAATTCTCTCGAATCTGTTATTAAAGACCTCAATCTACCGATCCAAGCAATAGTTACAGGGTCTTGTGTAACAAGACCTATTAGTATTATTATTTTCGGATTATATTTATTGCCTATCTGAAATAAATCTTGAAGATTTTATAAATTTATCGATAAATGTTTTATATCATCTATGTAATATCGATTTTTACCCTTGTATCCACGACAGACAGTCAGTGTAATCTTTCACTGCTTGAATATATTTGATATTATGGAGAGAATTTTTAATATCTTTCACTCGTTAATTTAAAAAAGTTTGATTTTTCCAAATTTTTGGAATTCTCTTAAAATCACCTCTTCCTATTTTCGTATCCTTTTAGAAGTGTTCCCGCATTGATTTCTAGAATTCCCAACCGAAAGACAAGGCTAATTCTCTGTAGTTCGCTGTAATGTGTGATTTCTACTGAAAAACTGATACTTTACACCGGAAAGCTCCACAACCCACTTATCTGATGAATACTCTCCCTCTGAAAGAATTGAGGTCATCTAGATTGACCCCAACGTGTTGAACCACACTGCATGTAAGAAGTACTACTTCTGCATTGGGCAGTCGTCGGCGTGTCCTAGGGTGGAGTTGCGGTATCTGACAGAAATACGTAAAACTTATGGAGTAAGCTAAAGAGTGAGAGGGTGTATGACATCCATTCTAAGATGTGAAGGAAAATATTAGATTACGATTAAATTAAATCCGATGATTTGGACTGTAGTGTTCGTTTTTACAATTTGATCTTAGGTTCCAAGGTAGCAAGTTTCTGTCGGTCTTTCCTTGCTGCATCAAGCAGTAATGAGATTATGTCCATCGACATTTATGCGTGATATCTTCTGTTTTAGACTCAAATATAGTGCTTCCTACTGATAATGCATGGAATTTCACAGGTATTAGGTTTAATTATATATGTAAATCTAATATTAAAAAATTATAAACTATTTTTCTTCATGAGTTATTTTATATTTTCTAGGAAGTATGTTTCGTTATCTATATCATATTAGATCTAAATCCATTGAAAGTTTATTTTCCGTTTACCATCATGTTACATTCGGTTATCATCCGCAAGAAATTTGAACATCGATTTGATAATATTATCGATGAATGATTGTTTTTATTAATGATCGATATCACTGAATATCCGTCCTGATATTTAATTAGTCTAGTACTGGTTTTTGGTATTAATGTTTATCCTGTTACCTAGTTATTCCTTTCCTTTTATTCTGTATCATTTGATTATTCAGTTACAACATTTGTAGACTTACGTATAACACAAAAAGAACATAATGGATAAAGTGTTTCCATCATCGTGCTTTTGTACTCGACGAGTGAATTCAAAATCGTAAATTCATAGATTTACGAAAACTTTTCTTTTCATCTAAAATTTCCTCTTATTCGTTTATAATTTATCTATAAATTGTTTACGCTAAGGTATTTGATTACTGTAACATCTGCAATTTATGCGAAACACTCGATTTTTATCAAAATTTCGCTTTTAATAATTTCAATGTATGGTAAGATTAAATATTTTTATATTTTCATATCAGATGTTCTGCACCTTTTAGTGATATTTATCCTTTTTCACGCACCTGTAAATGCATTCATCGCGTTGTTCTCGGTATATATCTTGCTCTTTAATTTGTTTTTGGTGTGATTATCAGAAGTTCTAGCAGCCACCATTTTTCGAGGACTTTTTAGGCCGAAAGTAGGGGAATATCATAATTCGTAAACCTCTAGAAAAGTATCTTGATCGATAGAAATGACCGAAGCTGGAGGCGATGAATCACTCTCTCTTTCCGTCGTTCATTCCATCTTGGGTCGAAGCCTTGATGCTGCGTAACCTGATGGTATTTGTTGTGAGCGTTGCTTCAAAGCGATCGGAAAAACAAAGTTGTATCTTTGGGAAAAGTATTTGTTCGGTTTGAAAAATGAAAATACCGCTTTTAGAAAAGTTTTGAAAGGATTGATGATATTAGCTTCGTCTTACAAGAAAGTGGCTACAACCGTTGCTTGTGCTAAGAGAATGGGATCTCAACCATACGGTTCTATGAGAAAATCACTTCCCTCTCGAGTGACGTTAAAAGGCTCTCTAATTTATGATATGATCACACACAGCTTCTATAATATTTTAATTTTAATCTCGAGCTGTTACTTACATACGTTCATTGTCAGGGGCAGAAAGCACGTGTTGTGCTGATAATTACTTATTTTTATCTTTTCGTTTTTTATGTGGTACATTTTTCAGGAGTCAAATATTTTTGAAATGTTGATTTCATTTTATGTAGTCTTTGTCTTTTATTTCTTAATTATTTATTCCTATATAATGAGCGATCGTTAATATAGATGTAACATATCGTTAATTTGTCAATAAACTATCACAGTAAGTCAGTGCTTCTTTATAGAAACGCTCTCCGAACATCGTTGTCCGGTGTTACGTAGTAAACACCACTCCATTCTTATTTCTTAGATATGGATGAATTACTTATTTTAGTCATAATACGGAATATGTTGGGTAACTTGAGTCTCGAGACCGTGAGTATGAGAAAAATCCGCCTTGTTAGTTATCGAACTCAGTTTGTTCTCTTTTTTAAGTAATGAAACAGTTACGTCTATGCACGTTTGATTTTCTTGACACATTTTTTTCCTCTAAGGGCCGATTTATTTATTGTTATAAGACAAGGGCATGAAACCAAAAAGGAAAATTTCCTTCCTCATTCCGCGTTTTATTCCTAACAGATTCGGAATTTTACCGACAACTCGAGCATTCCTTTTCTCATTAGATGTTATAAATGAATCATCATGAAGACAATTCTATCCAAACAATTAAGCTTGAGCTTACGACATTTATGTTCTTTTATTTTAAAATGAAAATTTATGCTGTAGTTAGGAAAATATCTCGGTTGATTTATTAGACAGCATCCGTTCAGCTATTGGTTTTGGAGTAGTGGATATTAATTGTTTTGAAAACTTAATTAGTATTATGCGCCGACATACCTAGTAAGACATCGTTTTAGAGGGAAGGTGGTAAATTTTCTGTCGGTTCTACAAATGGGGTCTGAAATAACGTGACCTGGATTTTGCATCTTTTCATTTATATGATGAAATTATCTGGTAAACTCTCTATCTGGTAAACCTCTTTGTTCCTTTAATTATCAATTTGAAATAGTTATTTAATATGGAATATCAAAATTTCCAAATGATCCTCTGTCTAAGCGTCTCAGTCAACGTTAATACTTGTTAATCATACGGACCTGTGCTTATTCCGTCATTTATTCATTGGTCCGTGCTTATGAAGGAAAGAGCTGCCCCTTATCAATTGTCAAAGAGACGCTTACGTCTTTGCCTTTATGTCTCCTTTTGAGTTGATGCCTGTAGGATATCTATTTTAACCCTTTTCGCTTAAACACGTGACATATCTTGCTTTGATAATTTTCTTTGATTGTTATTCAAGAAAATCAAATGGTTATAGCGAGTGTCTTGCCTTAGTCTCAATGCAGGATTTGTATTTTTAGAAACGAAGCCCTCATGCTCATTAATTCCAAACTCGTTGTTATGTAGAGTGGTTGAAGATTCCTACGAAGATTTTCGTAATTATCACTAGACACCGGGTTACTTCTTAGGTAATTTTATTTAATGGAAGTTTTTATTATGACATTTTTCCCAAAACATCGTCATTTCCATTTTAAATTCATCTTCATATTCGATCCACCTCTGTTTAGTTTTTACTTGGTCATTTTCTGCCGTGAGATAATTCGAAAAAGGAATTCATTGGCTAAATTGGAAATTTATTCCTATAATTGGAAAATGTTCCTATAATTTCTAATTATGTAAGTATTGTTATATTCTAATTATGGTATTCTTAGTTGCGAAAATTAATCGAGTATGCCAGATTTACTCCGTCGAAGATTAATTCAGAGCAATATATGATTTTTATATTAATCCGATATTTTTTCCTCACGGTATAATTTGATCGGCTAAATTAGTCTTTTTCTTTGTTCTAACCGTAAATTTATCTCGATTTTTGCCTGCAATATTTACGGAATATTTTCCCTATTCTCAAATAGCATTCTGAGAAATTCGTACCCACGTGAAGATATCCATCCTCTCTTCGTGGCCAAGTGGGTATCGACTTATTACATTGAACCCCTAAATTTTCTCTTTCCACATCTATTTATATTTATTTATAGACCAGTCGTATTGAAGAATTGAGGTTTATCACTATGTTATCAATTCCTTCGCCGGTTGTTTCGCATTGAGTATTTTATTATTCAAGATGTACATCGATGAAATCCGTCGCTGAATTTGATAACAACGGAGTTATTCAAGTTATTAGTTAAAAGTAAATTTTTACTCAGAATGCTGTTGATTTTGTAAATCGAGTAGGAATGATGCTTTGAAATTTATTAAGAAACTCCTTGGCTCTATTAATACCGAAACCTTCAACTTCATGATAGCTATTTGAAGCACCAACTATGTTAAGGTTGTTTTCGATATCGAAAAGCTTCGCATACAGAAATATCGAAAGTTTCCATGTTCATTTAGCATCTGAAAGTATTGTAAGACTTAAAACAATATCTGCTAGATATTTGAGCTGCTGATGCTCGAAGAGTCCACTTAAATTTTGAATTTCATAGTCAAAGTATTTTTTCTATGATCGTCTCGCAGTTTTTCTTCGTATTAGCCGATATTCGACATTTAATTACATTAATGGCTTCATTCAAAGGTACAGTTTTTCGCATCCCTTGGAGAAATTTAGATCTTAATCAATGGGTACTGCATCAGTATTTGTTCTTCTTTTCCACATTTTACTGAAGGAGCATATGACAAAGCTGTTCATGATTCAGTTTAAAATGCCGTTTTTTTCTTTATGTTAAGATATGATGAATTGCTATTGTAAACAAGTTCATACAATTAATAGGAGAAAGGTATAAATATAGATGTTTAGGCTTTTGTCTAATAAACTATTTAACATGGCCAGTCATTACATCCTCATCATCATTTCACTCTTTCGTTAAATTAGCCCTCGATTACTTGGATTTATCTATCGTATTTCATATTAGTATAATCACAATTTAAAGCTTATCTGTTCCAAGAACTGCATGATTTTATTCAGAAAAGAATAAGCAATATAAAAGGAGAAACTGAATTCCCTAGGTTTTTTCCTGGACCACTACTACGTAGGCTGTACGGCAGCCAATTTTTCGTGAGACCTCGAGTTCAGGCAAGGCCGTCTAACCTTAGTATCCTGATTGTTTTGGCATTCATCGGCGGTATCTCGTGGCTTCAAGTAAAGCAACAACATAGGAACTGTTGACAGAATTGAGAAATTGTACGATTTTCCAGTTTATTCGAGCAACGACATACACTGCTTGAAGTTATTTGGTATTTAGGAAAAGGCTTAGAAATAAAAATTTATCAGCTATCAAAGTCAGCCGCAGTGGCACTAGTTCATGACAAAAATTCCAAATGTGCATAAGTGTTAAAATTTAACATCTCGATTGAATTCTTTTACATTAGTCTACATCTTTCGGAAAGTCTTCAAATCCCTAATCGAAATATTTGGTTTTATATCCTTGTTCATCTCATTGATAATTCGTAATCTGTTTTAGTTCGTTTTTCCCGCTGTCGAGATAAGGAAAAGTGGTGATGGCGCTAGCGTATGTGAGGTGTGTGATATCTATCCATTTGAGTGGAATAGTGATAAAGTGAAACTTCTGAGCTCATACGAGTATGAATAGTCGCTTCGCATTCACAGCATTTGTGAAGTATCTTAATATCGAGTAAATTACGTGGAAACTTGAATAAACCGTAATGATGCGAGATAGCTTTATGCTATGCGTTACTAAACAGAAAGTAAGTTGAAAAGGGTGAAAACGAGTTAATTTCGAGATTTGCGAGAGTGGACAGCTTTCCAACGTAAGATTTTTATCGTAGCGTTTCGCCTATGAGTAGCAAGTGGAGGTCCTTTGATGTCATTGATGATTAAATTAGGAGCGACCAAAGTGACTCACCCTTGACGTTATATATACCTCTTTCACCTTGCCCATCATTTTGAAGATTGTACCTCTTTTTTAATTTGTTTATATATGTAATTAATGAGTAATTTTTTAATCTATGCAGGGAGAGTACATTCGTCATCCTGTTATCTACGAGTTAAGCCACAAATATGGTCTGGCGACTGAGGGATCCGACATAGGCCCTCAGTCCAATTCGCAGAACTTCAGCTCAGGATCCTCTGGCAGCACCCCGACAACTCCGCCCTCTTCGTGGCCTTACAGTAGATTGGAGGAACTGAAAGAACTGATTCGGAGAGAAATAAGGAAAGAGCTGAAAATAAAAGAGGGAGCTGAAAAACTACGAGAAGTGGCAACGGATAGACGTAGTCTAGCGGATGTGGCGACAATCGTGAAAAAAGCCAATTCCAAGTTGGCCGAACTGCACGCAGAACTTCAGGAGTTGGATTCCCAAATAATTCTCACTCAGGGCCAGCATGGAGGCGTTATTAACAATGGGCATGGTGAGTAAACATTCGATTACTATCGCTTTTGTGGGAAATTAAATATTTTGAATTGCTCGTTCATATACATATTGAGAGTTAATTAATTCTTAATTTGATCTCAGATTCCTTCCCTCTCTAAGACAGACTATAACTATGGTGATTTTTAGTGTAAGATTTGGTGCAAGTATAGATTTACAAAAGATCATAGTTGAATACGCATTGGGAATTACTTCAAAAATTGACTTCTAGGCTCTGTTTTGCATATTAATTTTCTGAATAACATATGTTTGGAATAAGTGATATAGAAGTCTTATCCTTTTCCAGATTCCCGTAATTTAGACTTCAGTCCATGTTGAGTGAAAGTAGATTCGTTTCGATCCTTCAGATCGTCGTTATTCAGTCCAATTCTAAGTTAGGATACAATTATAATTTTTTGGGCAATAGTAATCGAATTTGAAGTACACATGTCTCGGACGCATCAGGGTAACTCGTAGTGTAAATATTAAAGTTTGGTAGAATTAAAAGTATGCTATTATTTTATTTAATTCACGTAAGTGGGGAATGTAGCATTTAAATGGAATAAATTAACCTTCTTCAAAGGAAAACGTTTATTTATATAAATTTTGGCATTCGGCGTAAGTTTTTGCATATTCATCGCAGATTGGCTTCTTGAATTTGTAAAGTGTTTTTCATATTATCTTTCACCTCTCGACTAAATTATTACAACAATGATGCCTCTGCTGAGAATCATCTTTTACAGCCATATCGAAATGTTTAGTCAAAGTCAACGTCTCTACTACGTAACTCACCTTTGTAGTAGTGAAATAGTGTGTAAGAATAGTATGCAGCTCTCTTCTTGGTTATTATTACTAGTATTACATGTTTAAACCATACAAATCATGCAGTAGAACGGGTAAGAATTTTCTTCAATGCAAATCCACCAAGTACGCCATAATTAACCGGCTTTCAAGGAATTATTTCGTAAAAATAGAATGGCTGCGAAAAATTTAATGTTTTTATCATATAAACTCCTCGTCTTTTCCATAAAATAACTGAAGGAAATCAGAATTTTAAACGAAACAAAACATAAATTACTTTTTATTTTGTATTCTACCAGTGCAACTCAACCCTCGATTCTACCTTCTCAACTCCTAAGTATTGTTAACAATAACCATTAACCCAGTATAACTATGAAACAAAAATATTGAAGGAACGAAAAGAAAAGCGGCTCTTTAATATCTGAATTCTGCGTAGTTTAGTCAAGCTATTTCGTAGTACTACTGTGCTTTCGAAGTAAAGAGTTTGCTGTAGAGGAGAGCTCTTTCTTCCTCCATATTAGAGAGTAATTCCAACCACTTGCTAATATTTCTAACGCCTATTACCCTTTTAACATAAAAATGGCCAGTCTTGACAAGCTTAAATCAAGACAAATGTACCAGAGAAGCTCGATTGTTTTGGAAATGCCTCTCGCACTCGTTCTACTTTCTATCTATTAAATTATTTTTCGATGGAAACGAATTGAATTTCATAAATATTTAAAAATAAGAAAAAAATAGGATGTGGGTATTCAGGTGCGCACCATCGTAGATAGAATTGCTAATTGATAGTAAATTGAAACTAACAGAGCCTCTTTCCGTTTACATGATATCCTCTTGATTACAATGTTATGATAAAGTGAAAAATCTACTGCTGAAACTAACTCTAATATTTTCCATAGATTACCTTCTTGTTAGGGTAAAGGAAGAGTCCAAATACATTCAGATGGAAGGATACTGAGGGGAACCGATGTAAATGGGATGTTTTTGATCCGCAATATCTGAAGTATCAGAATTAAAGAAGAGATCATCGACCTCGTCTAACTACACGGGAATAATGATGGCGAATGTAAGAAATTGTTCATATTGAGTGATATGGATCGTACAATATTTTTCGCATCACCAAGTTTCATGTACAGTTTTTAAAATATTTCGACTTAAAAGTTTAATGAGATAAAACACCTTAAAATTTTTCAGAAAGGCGATTTCATGTTTAAATTTGATTTAAATTAAAGGATTCTTTGTAATCTATCGCTGCAAGTTCAGTATCTTCTAGGAGTGCTGTCTCGCGCGGATATATCTCTAGTTTCAAAATATTTCATACCTTTTACCCACTCAAAGTATTGTTTGCGATATGCGATGGTTTAGATTCCAAAGGAAGTTAAGTAGATGGGAGAGCGCAGATAGTATCATTCTCAAATAACTTATTCCGAGTTAGATTAATGCAGTAGCCGAAAATGCGGTCTTTCGCAGGAAAATTTGAAGCATTTCTTGCCTCTCTTGGCATTTTATGTGCCTCTCGATGACCGCAAAGATAAAATGTATTCATAATTATTCAGAAATTTCTTTCGCTTCCCGGCATCGGGTTAAGAAATTTTCATGACCATGGCGTTTTCGAATTTCCAAAAGTAAAATTTCATAAGCTCATGCCATGTCGGTATTATCTCAGTAATGTTTCCGCTTTATAAAAGGTAATTTTTGTAAATACAATGCTCAAAGCCATGACTCATTCGAGTGACGTTTGTGAATTGCTGCCGCTATTTCGCCCATTGCGAAATTTCCTTCATTTTGCGATATTTCATCCTTTATCTTCTCTTTAATCTTACCGTTATCTGGGAAATTATAAGAAATGCCTTACGTTATCGCAAATGGCTCAGTTAGTAATCTGCGCAAGTTCCGAGGGGAAAAAACTCGTTTCTCTTCGTTTCCATTTTCCTCTGAATACAGAATGCAGTAATCTTCAATCTGCTGCGTATTTATTTCATCTTCTATCTATTTTCTCTACACATTCTTCTCCTCGACAGAGATTTATAAGTCCTTTTGGGGAGTTCCATCAAGTACAGGAGGCAGGTTAACGCTTTCGTCGTAGACACCTTCGTCCATTCTGTGGGATCCCAACATCGCCACCATAAAAAGGAGCGTAACAAAAGGAGACGAGAGGAGGGGTTGTTGTTTACAGTCGTCGCCTCTCCTTTTATTCAGCTTCGCGTCCTGACCATCCGATCCTCGTATGGCACCACGCTTTCGCTCCACCACTCCGCCCTCCATTAACCCGTTCATCATCTCCTCACCCTCCACATCTCGCAATTCTCCATCCAAGACGAACATGTTTACTCAGCGCGTGCTGCATCTCTTCGCTTCCATCGCTCCGTTTTCCGTCCGCCGGTCACTCTTTGTTATCCATCGCCCTGTTTATGTTTCGCTGCAGTGGCGCTTCTCCGTGGCTCCTCCCTTCCGCAGACCAAACGCCGTATCCGGCGCGTCTCTCTCTCCAAGTACGTGCATACCCGCGTCACCTCGTGAGCTGCATCAGCACGCACGCCTATCCTACCCCTTTACCGCGAGATTCCCTTGTGCTAGTCATTTCCCCCTGCCCCGCCGTCGGTGCACAGATGTGTTTTTGCTCTCCGTGCTGTGAAGGTCTCGAGACCGCCGACCTACGGCGTCGACGTCTATTGGTCGCTGTCTTGAGAGGGAGGCTGTTGTTCCTCCGAGTGGTCATGCGGAGGCGGTGGTCGGTAAGGTGACGTGATAACGAAGCGAAATTACTCCTCTCCTCTCGACGTGCTCGTAATAAATGTCCGCGACTCTCTTGCCCATGGGGGCAATTCGGTTCGATTGTTTGAATCAGTAAGCCACGTCATTGTGAGAATAGCGCGGTTTACATCTGGTGACGTATTCATGTTGTCACTCGGCTATTTTTTTTAGAGTCGGAGGACTTTAAATAGCCTGAAATGCACGGATGGCGCGGGCAAATATTTACGACATTGATGTCATCGACTTTCTTTCTTGAAGTGGAGTGGAAATTCTAGCACTGGTCAAAATATCAAAATAAATTATACTCTTATAAATTTTATCAGTATTTTCATCGCTTTGGTTCGATTCTTACATTATAATTATCTTTTCCGAATAGGCTGTAAAAAAATTGTTAAGGTCCGCTTACCGTTTTCTAAAATGAAAATCGCCTTTATTTGAAGTTTTGTGGTGTGGGTGGTGTACGAATGATGCCATGACGTCACCGGTTTTCTTACGAACTGTGGTACTTCGTTTCAAGCTTCATTGCTAATGACCATCGACTTATAAGGATGCACTCTTGAGTTTTTCATGTGAAAATACCAAACGACCCCTCTAATTTGCCTTCCATCCTTCCTTGCTCTCATTATTCAAACCTATTTCTCAAAGAAAGTATAAAATTTTCCAAATTCTTTCTAGGTCCAGTGCTTTTATCAGACCATAAAGACTTTCCCCTCTCGCGTTTTATTAAATGCTTCCTTTTTAAAACCCTCCGTTCCTCTCACTCTCATCTTACGACTATCCTTATCGTTTACTTTTTACTTCATCATCGCATCATTTCTCCAAGCATTGCTTCTTCTCCTGCCCCTTTTTCCAGCCGGCTGCAATCGTAAAAATGGCTGGGCATGCGTTTCTAATCCTCATCCTAGAAGCTGTGGACGGTCATGATGGCTCCAAACCGGTTTACTCGGCATTTTTATAATCCCGCGCGCGTCTTACTTGTCCCGCACAATGTTTTCCATTACGGAATTAATTCTTTCTCTTTACCGACCCGCCATCCTCATGGGCCTTTTTTCCTCTGGGAAAGATTCGTTTTTACTGATCTCCGATTTTTCGGAAACTAACTCGAGAAAGCTAATGAAAACACTAGTCTTCTTCTTAAGCAAAACTCTTGAGAAATGATTGGATGATACCAAATACAACAAAACTTTGATGGAAGCCGGAGACTCCTCTCTAGCGTAAGCAGTAGTATTTATCCGTTTTATTATATCGCTGGTTGAAGTTTATTTTTTAACATTTGTCTCAATGTGCACGTCATTATCAGAATAGAACTGAGTACTCATTTTCTTCTATCATTTGTAATTGACATCAGAGTTGTGAAGGTATATCGGTCGTTTAATTTTTACGGGGAAAACTTGATTACCTAAATGTCAGATTTGATATATAAGATGTAATCTCTACGAATAGCTAAAAAGTTTATTATTATTTGACCCTTCTTTGGTAGGATTTGGGTTCCGCCTTCCGCCTAACCTCGTATATGATTTTTATAATTACTGTTTATTACAGAAAGTTCCAAAAGAAACTAAGTTGAAAGTAGAAAGTTTATTTAGACATTCTGTCTCCCTTGCAGATGAGAGAACTGGCCTATTTACCCAATCTCGTTGATAATTATTCAGCTGTTGCTATATGAATATGAATTGTTTTATTCGGCCAAACTTACATCACGGAACCTTCTGATGGCTTCCATGTATACCCCGAGCTAAATTGAAAGGCTTCGCGGCGAAACCTTTTTTAGCATCGAATGCTTCGTAAACAAGTATTTTTACATAGAAAAGCTTTTCACTTTCTTCGAACTCTTCGTTAAAAGGAACCTATCCAGTGAGTTACCGGACTTTGAGATTCATTATTGGATATACTGGATTGGAAATTTTTTATATTTCTCCAAAATCGAGGATATTCCTATTTTGAATCGAAAAAAATGACTAATGCCTTAACATAACAGAAATTTGGGGTTCAATTTCGAAGTTATACTAGGTCACCATCAGATATCTTTTTTTTCGAGACCCATTTAATCGGGGTTTTATTTATGTGAGTTCTGGAAGGAAGTAGATCAAGCTAAGTATCTAAAGCAATCGTTTAGTATTGTTTTTACGAAGAGGAATATAGTGTGCGCCAGTTAGGTTGCATAGAACGTTCTCTGAATCTGTGTCAGACCGTCAACGATGGGAGAACAACGGAGTGTATACTGTTTTTTGTTTTCCAGACAATCGCCGCCTTTCAGGTAGAAAGGGTTACTTTGGGATGCTTAGTATTGTTTGAAAGGATTCGAGGGGAGGTATTATCGGAAGTCAAGGGAGATTCTATCCCCCACCCTAATCCACCTTCTACGCATGGGAAATCTTCAATGGGTTGTGGACGCGGGGGAGGTGGGAAGGGAGTGTGGGATCGGGTGAGGTTGGAAGCGAACAGACAATAGGTCTGGGGAACAGGAAGTGGCGTGAGGTAGTAATTCCCGGGAACGGCGCGGGAGTCGTGCTGAACGTGAGGATTGGAATTGAGAAGAGGCAGCTAACGGGTTTGCGTTAATTTCGTTCTTATTAGCGGTGCGTCGGTGCACTCCGCTTCATTTTCCACGCCAACGATACATCTAAACTTTCCGTGGGCTTATATTGGATTGTCTTCCGAAATTTTTTCTCACAGGCACTTGCGTCATCCAAAAATAAAATAAATTATTTCTCCCTGTTGCGATGGTCGTGGTTATTTTTAATTTCTAAGAAAGTTTAACGAGTGTATGGTTAATTTATAAGTATTTAATAGCTAATTTCCTCGGCGAATTTTTAACCCGATGAAAGTCGTGGAGAAGTTGTGTAAATTGATTTATCTTTTATATCTTAAGGTAGCGGATTATAATTTCGTCATTAATCAGGATTCTTTAGTTCAAAAAGATGAAATATTCTTCACTAACAAGATAAATAATAATAATATTTTTGATAAAAATCTCCGATTTCCTTGATTAATTTTCATTCCACCCGAAATCTATCCGTTTCATATCAATCAACCGGATCATGATAATGCGACCGTAAATCTTGAAAACCAGAAAACTCTCGCCCCCCATGTTGGTTATTCCTTTCTCATTCTGCGGAAAAATACCTTGTATTGAGATTATTGATATTTTAGTTATAACCTGTCCTTTCCCGTAAATGGGTGCCTATCTTTCATCATTGCGAAGAATTTATTTTTATTTACGTGTCGCGCTTGAGAAAGGTGGCTTTTTTCGTAATGGTAAAATCAAGGAGTTTCGTCGCCGACTCGAACGCAAAATTTCGCAAAACTTAACGATAAAAGAAGCTAAAGAATTGCGTTCGGAACATGATACCGTTGGAGATATACGATCTTTATATGATCAATACTCGTTTGGGAAAGCCTTCTGCTTTCTGCTGGGATATAATTAATGTGTATGCAATGGGGTAAATGCATAATTCTTTCGGCCAAAAATGATGGTACATTTCCATTACATTGAAAGATTAATACTTTTATTAATTAATAATTAATGAATTAGTGATTTATGAAATAAATGAGAGAACGCTGGTATTTGTGAACCGGCCCTAGTAATGTGATGTAGCATTTACTAACGTTAAAAGGAGAAGATGTACAATATAGTATTTTATATAGCTATAATACAATAAATTAAACAGTAGGGTCCAAAACTTCGACGATGTTTCATGTATTGTATTTTGTGTGGTTTAGGTTCAACATTGTCTTATACAACTTCGTTATTTTTTTAGCTGAAGTAAATATTTATCTTCGAATAGCACCAAGGAAGGGCAGGTATAGCCCTTACTAAAGCGCATTTTCTTAGGAAGCAGCATCTTATTTAGAGTATTAGTCTTTCAAACGCTTACACGTATACCTTTTGTTGTTTTGCACTTCTATTTAGCTTGCTCGAAGGTAAAGCTTATAAAGGTAATTCATTTTGAAAACAAGCTGGATCTCTGAAGATGTGTCGCTGATTCTGAAATCAATAATTCCTTGGATATTGCCGCTTATCTATCTTCTTTACCCTTAAAGAAGTACGCTGGCTGCTTTCCTCTAGGAATGTGATTGGTTATGTAACCTTGTAGAGTTTTCTCACGAGTTAATCAAAAGACGTTTGTTTCTTTGGTAAAATATTTTATTAATTTTTATAAATGGAGGGTAGGTAATATTTAGTTTAAAATATGATATCCTTGCGGTATTTAAATCCATATTCAGTCTCAAACGTAAAGTCTAAATATCAGGGAACGTTACTTGTACGCAACTTAAAATTGATCACATCCTAAATTTATAAGTGTTGTCAACGGAATTCCCGTATTGCAATTCAGGGACTGCTGAATTCAAGTTCTTTCGGCCATCTCATAGAGGACGTTGGGCGCAACTGGCATATAGATTGACGAACCGTTGCTAATGGACTCATCCTTCGAAACGCGGTAAAATCGAATTGTTTCTTTCAGCTTGAAAGACCAGGTCCCCCGTATTAACTTCCGAGCTGGTAACCTAACTCAAAAAAGTCCTTCTTCCTTAAGTTGAATGGCCCATTAGCCATGAAATAACTGACGGTAATTCTCACAACATCGTAGAAGGCATCGACTGTTTGACGCCTGGCTGCAGAAATCCGTTATCTCCGATTTAGTGATCCGTTTCAAAATTTTGCCAGTTAGTTTCAGAATATTACTCTGCGTTAATTTTAAGTCATAATCGTATCACGATGCTACAACTCTGCAAATCTTATCATAGATGTCGTTCTCTTTTGGGTGAGGTACAAAGTTTATCCAGCTTTTACTCCCGATAGGCCGTATTAACATTTATCTAGACTTCATGGATCACAATTGTTACACTACGAGGGTGGTCTGAAAAGTTTCCGACCCCAGATTTTTCAGAAATCTTCAGAAAACATGTCGAGAAATTGCGAAATGTCGGAAACTTTTCAGACCACCCATGTATATATTCGAAGTCATTTACCGATTGAAATACATTAGTTTTATTTGTTTCATCGTCTTGATATCTATTTCAATAGATTCTTAATTTTAGGGTATGATTTATTAAAATTTTCATTTCTTTTTTCAAACTCTGACTGAATCATAGCTGAAGCTTTGGGAAAGAAGTTTTTTCACTGTGACTAGGGATTTAAAATCAGTTAAAGGCTGCGTTAGAAAACCTTTTTATAGAATGCTGACTGTATTATAAATTGCCATATTGCTTCGTTGAAGAGTCCTAGGTCATGGACGGAGACGATCCGCAACCAAAAGGTTCTTTGAGTGGCTATCTCATCATCGACATATTTTTCACTACTCCTATTCGGAGTTCCTCTGGCGCGCCCCCAGGCGGGCTAAATTTGACGCCTTTACCCCGTCTTTTTCCGTCTTGATTCAAGTCCTTGCTTCAGGTACGAAGCACCTGCTTTCGGTTACAGATTCAATGTGTAAACATTATATGAGTCTGTCAAGACATTGGGGAAACGTAATAATTATTTTCATCTAATAACGATAATTATTAAAATTGCAGCTGATAATTCTTCCTTATCCTATTATACCATCATATTTTGGCTGGCAGAGATGAAAAACACTTGATAAACACCAGGGATCCCTGTTCTTTGAACTCTTTTCACTAATACTGATTTGAAGTTACGCATTTGATTAGAGAGATCCTAGAAATCTTAAGCTCTTTTCAGCAACTGGTTCGGTAAATGGAGTCGTAATCGCTTGCTAAGGCGGAATTTATAACCACTGAAAGAATTCTGGTGGGCGATACTAAAATGGGTGGTACTAAGTTAGTTTCGATGGAAAGAGGAAATTTTTTAATTGTCTCGCGCTATAAAAAGGCAAGTCTACCTTATATAGCAGGGATAACGGGGAGCGGCGCGCTGTGAAAAACCATATAAAAAGAAAGGCTTGTGAAATTTGGCAACTATGGCTTATGAGCTTTCCTTAAAATTCTTATTTTATAGCATGCAGTTAATTGAAGTTGCGGAAAAGTAAATCGGTAGGATTTGTCTAAGATAAACTTACTTCCTTTATTGATTCAGTTTTGAGGTATCATCACTTTCCTTAAAGCCTAGTTATTTTAGTTAATGGCGCAATAGAATGAAAAATGTTCACTTACGAGTATATAGTGGTAGAAACTTCTCGATTAAAACTATGGGCAATTCGAATTTCCTTATTTCTTTTAAAGAGTTTCTTCATTCGGTTTATGGTAGATTGTTAATTGAGGAATTGTATTTTAGGAAGTTACTCTTGTCAGCTGTACGCATCTCTTGTGTTATATAGGGATAAGAAAACATCAGTTATTTTCTTTATAGAATATTTATACTGTTTCAGTAGCCTTCCTGGAGTAGTTAAAGGGTTCGATAGCTTTGGCCGAGTCAGCTTCTATTTAAATGCTTTGCTGGTGTATTAGGAAGCGTTTCTTTGCGCGATTTAATATTGTCTTCTATGGCTGGTGGAAGACTCGGTGGATTTTTGAAATTTTTTGTTGGGTGACTAAGGAAAATGAACCATTTACTCGTCCAACAGTGAGATATTCTATAATAATAATATTTGGATGCAGTTGTTGAAGGATGCCATATTACTACAACTTTCTTTAATATGCTCTGAATTGTATAATGAATTTTTTATTTAGATGTAAATATGGGCTTGACCCAAAAGTGATGAAATTCAACAAATTACCATAATTCAGGTTTTCGCAACTTTTATCGTTTGCTAGCCTCCATTAACCTACTTTGAATCGGTTGGCCGAAGGTTGCTTTTCTTTTATGATCTAGAAGACCATTTATTTTCGAAAGAGAATTTCCAACAAAGAAAGTGTAATAGCATTTTGAATGGAGAAATTGTTTTGCGGACAAAGACTAAAATGGAAATCGAGCGAAGAGGAAAATGGGACGGGAAATTTCCTACCACCGCGTGGATTGATTATTGGTGGCCTTCCAATTTCTTTCAGCGTTCTACTTTTCGTTCTATGATCATATTTAGTAGTCATTGATGATTCATTTTAAAGTTGACATAGTTTTGCTTTTCCGCTGACAGTAAGATTTTTTCCTATTTTCTGTTTTCATCAAAAGTTAGTTACAGAGAATATGAATCGTAATGAAGGTCCCGTCCTGTATTTACCTTCTCCTTTTATTCTTATATTTAGTTTAATATCGTCAGTTGGAATATCTTTGAAATTTCTGATATCTCGATGATGAAATTTTGCAATTTCTGATATCTCGATGAGAACGCCAGACTTGGATCAGTTTCGGGAATTTCCGCGAGTTGAGAATCCTTCACATTTATCCTAAATATATTTAAATTTTACCCCCATGTATTTAAAAACAAGCGATGATTGTGATGTTACCTTCGGCTGTTGATATTTCTTTCAGCTGATGTAGATTTAGTCTTCACGTCCTGTGATATTATTTCTTGTAAGGGGACTTTTTAACCGTAGAGAAAAGCATACAAAGTTTAGATGTAGAATTATCATATAATCACGTAATTAGATTCATTAATAATGATTGATCTCATATTATCTATCAAGTCTACAATAAATTAGAGGACAGAAGAGTCGTTTAGTAGAATAGTTTTAAGTTAAAGAAGTGGCTTAGGCAAAAATCGCAGACTCTGAAAGAATTTCAGGATTCTCAGACCTTATTGTCATATACGTACGAAAGAAAGCTGTTGGGGAACGCAACGCTGATTGTGAGATCTTTTTGAAACAATACTTCCAGGAAGTGTTCCCACGCGACGTGCCTTTCACACGAGCCAGTTTGAAATTTGCCGAAAGCGTGTTTCCTTGTGTATAATATACATTATTTCGGTATCTTGTAAATTTATTTAATTCACCGTCTCAACTGGTTGATATTTTATGAAATTAATTTTAAAGGTATGCTTGACATAGCTAAAGGAAACAACCCCTCATAATTTTTTCGCAGCATTTACTATGGTACTTATAAAATATATCCGTGTTTTTTTCTTAAAAATATTCATAACATCTCTATTACACGTCTCTCGTTCAACTTCTCCGTATTAGATAAACTTCCGAGTCAGCTGCATTTTTTCCTTTTGCACAATCAGATTATTTCGTTCTTTCTTACCCATTCTTCTCCGTCTCCGAAGCTTACTTCATACAGCTCAGTTGCATATTAGGTTACGAAGCCAAATAATGCCGGTCAACTTTTTAAAACGTATTCCTAGATATCGATCCTATCGACGTAAACGAAAGAAGCGTGGTCGATAAGTTATTGTTTAGTGTATTTACATCAGGGTTTTTCCAAGATTACTGTCTCATAAGTCATAATCAAAACTTTCTTAGGCGTCAATTTCGAATTATTACTCAATAACACTTATTAACGCTTATTTTACCCCTATTGATGTTCCAGCTTTAATTGATAGAGAATCTCAGATCTTTTATATTTCTGCCTGAGGTCCTTGAATTAACTTTATAATTAATTAAATTATAATAATAATTATATTCTTTTCTCATACCTATCTTTGTATATGTATTTTCTTTATTGCAATAGACCTAATTTTGATCCCCAGATTTGGTAAATTGCTTTCATTTGAATCATCAGTTTATCATTAGTAATACGTGTTACTGTGTATTAGGTATAAGCCTTATTGGCATTGTTGTGTAATGATTACATTTATTGCATAGGGTTGAATGTAGGCTAGAAATTCTGATAAATTTTCCTCTCATGTGGTTGGAAATTGATTTTGCCTTTCTTAAAAATAAGGATTTTGAGTAATTCTCTTACTCTACGTAGTTACAGAGATCCTTTCTTTTTTCTCTTATCGAACGGAAATCTCTTAAGAGGAAGATTTCTGTTTGTCAGATGAGAAAATATCTTTAATGTTTGGCTTTATTCGTGTATTTTCGAGCATATCACTTATTTTTTTATTATTTCCATTTTTAGATGCACTGCTTTCACCAGTCGGGGGATTGGTGATAACAGAAATCGGTCCCGACGAAAGTGGCGTCATGAGTATGCAGGATCAGCGGTTACTCTCCCTAGAAAAACAGCTGAACATCGAGCTCAAGGTGAGGAAAGTAACGCAAAATCGTGCAAAATTTACTCTCACCGTGAGAGCCTAGAATTGATCGAGCAACTTAATTTCAAGGTCAAACAAGGAGCCGAAAACATGATCCAAAGTTACAGCAGCGGAGGTCATTCTCGCGATAAAAAATTGTTGGCCGAAGCGCAGCAGATGCTGGGTGATTCAAGAGCCAAGATCGAGTATCTGAAGATGAGGATAATGAAGGTTAAGCAGAGTAAACAAGAGAGGCCGAATAAAAATGGAGAGACTGCCCAAAAAGGTAAGCTTCCATCCTCGTTTTCGCAAGAGCAGAGCAGTTTTTTTCTATCACTCTCTTCAGAGTGACCTTCTGCGTACGTGATAATTTCTTGTTCATGTTAATGGGTCGAATTTTCTTAGAAATCTCGCCTACGTTTGTGTAGTTTTTTAAAACGACATTTGAACGGGTTAATAATTTATTTTCAATGAAACGTAAGAAAGCAATTCCATCTTTGAATCAGTTTTTATTATCTTATTTTATTGATTATTGAAGAATATTTCAAAAGGTATCGCAGAGGGCTTTCTAGTACCCATTGAAAGTCTGCAAGTGTTGTGGAAATTCTCACATTGACTCGTTATACTCGTGTCTTTTTCCTGTTATTAGTCTCTGGTTGTGACAGTAAGTTTTTATGCGTGCGAAATGGGCGTATCGACGATTTGCTTTGTATTGTGTGTTACGCAAATTCCCGCGTGTTTCAGTTTTAACATGCACGTGCATCGCTTGTCGTCGCATTACCATCTCGTGGCCTTCGTGTTGCTACTGAGGTAAGGTCGTCGATCTCCACACTCCCGTTTAACGACCTTCCCCTTCATACTGTCTTTCCACACTCCATTGGTTTTCATTTGAGCGACAGATGCGAGATCCCTAGCGGACACATTTTGTGTACTGCGACAATAATTGGAGATTTCTATTCGTACATATTTTCTCTATGAGCACGTCATTTTCTTGTAATCGGTCTCAAAATTTCTTGGCCATTGAAACATTGTCCTGTCATTGGTTCGATATCAAGCCCTTAACTGCTGCTGGGGTATGTTGTGTCTACAATTTTGTTTATCTGGACGCTTCATGTTAGATATTGAAACATCTGTGTATTTTTTCAAAACGATTTGAAGATAAGATAGAGGAATTATGATACTTTCGAATCGCTGATTTCTTTTAGTCGCTGTTATGTTTTAATATGATGATAGAAAATTTTACTATTAACGAATAGCCTACAAACAAAGCTAACTTACATTGCTGATTTTTTCTGCTAAAATAATCTCTTGCTATTCCAAAACATACGAAGTATATATTGACTTATTACCTAATAGCTTAATTAATAATTGTATCTCTAAGAAACGTAAGAAAGAAATAGTAATTGCTTGGAAAGTTAATACTGATAGTATAATTGTTTACTACATTATGGATTATATTAATTTAAGAATAATTAATTATTAATCAATATTAATGGTGCTTCTTATTATGTATTACTCTAAATTGCTTTTGCAAAAGGTAAAATGACCAGAAGAAGTCTGCCGATGCCAAAAATCGAACCCTGTATCTCCCTCTCCCTTGCCGGGTGCTCTTGCAATTGAGGTATCGTGCAGAACAATATTCGGTCCGATCGCTCTCCAAGATGGGAATGTGTGGTTTCATTCTTTCTCGACAGGCTTTTTGACGTCCTTAGGGGTTTTCTGAGCTCACACCAAATGCGTTCTTTATTTTCTTCATTTTCAGCAGTTACTTTTCAGTTTTTCTATCAAAGACGTTATGATGACGTAATTTGAAGGTATTACTTATTTTTTTCCATTAATCTCCGTCGATTACATGAGTTTTTCCGCTGTGTGATTTCTACGAAATGCGGTTGTTGATCATGAAAAATTCGTTTTCGGGAATTTAGGTTCATTTGAAGTCTCATTTTAGCAGCTATTCATTGGGAAAATAAATAAGGTACTCTTAAAATTTTTTCTTTATGTGCATCTTAATAATTTCAGTGGAAAGAGTAAAGTGTGATGAGACAATTATGAGTATGATTTTAATATCCTCGCAGCAAAGGTTAGTTTTGTCGTTATGACGAAGTATGGCTTCAAAATATCTTCTGATTTTTAAAAAAATCCAAGACTTTACATTACTGTAAATTAATTATAATTATTGTCAATTCTTAGTACTCTTTAAACAATTACTCTGTATATGAAACCGTTACTGAGTGGAACATTGTAAATATGAAGACAGAAATAACCATTTCCAAGTTCTAAAGGAAAAATTCGGTATAGCTGTTGATAATTATGAATAATTGAAACCGGTCACTAGAGAAATATTTCCCATGGCACTTGCCTATAGCTATTTCTTTCGTTAAATTTACTGCAATAAGTCGTTTCAACTTCTGCGAGGTAATCAATGGTAAATACGAAGTTTTAATGAATCGGTCTAAAATTTAGGAAGTATTATCGTATATAATTTTTTCGGTTTATACCTAAAGAATTTTCTTTGCGAGAAACCGTTCGTTTATTTTGACGTTACTCCCAGCGTAGAGATATACGAGTATATTATGCATTATATTGCCCAATAACCTTTCGGCAAAATTTTTTTCGAATGAATGCAAATTGTAATATTGTCATGTATCATCAGCCGCTATAGGACGCGGCATGTTTGTCTTGCTTACCGTTCTCCGATTCTCTTTGTTTCGAGGTCTTCGTCAGGTTACTAGATGATATTTCTGTTTCATCTCCTTTAGGTCTTTTCCTAAGCAGCTACACATCTCTTAATCCATAATTCAGGATTGCTTCTGCTCAACAGTTTCCGGTTCTTTCGTCAACAATAATATTTATTGTTGACGACCATTCCCTAATCAGAGAACTCATAACCTCAAGGCCGAGAATTGAACCCGGGACCGCTTAAGCCTTAGCACCAAAACCACCGTCGGCTAACCTTGTTATGCAAGGATGTGTATTTCAAATTTTTCTACTACTAATTCTCCGAATTTAAACCTTTTCCCTCTCTTACACATGCTCGAGAACGTATATTAGATCCTCCAGAAATGATAAATATCCGCCAACATTTACATTATTGTTACAGTTTACCGAAGAATCGCTTATTTTCAATTACTTCACGGATTAATTCTTCCGTTTAACTCCTACCTCCCTTTCAAACGCCCACCATTCCTATCTCTTCAATTAAGTCATTTTCTTTCCCTTCCCCTCCGCTGTCATTTCAAGGGTGTGTATACATTTGTTTTTTGTTAATTTTATCGGAACTAATGATGGCACTCTAGCTTTGAAACCGGTAGTCAGTTGGAAAAACAATATAATCTGTGCAATTCTTTTCGAGATAAATGATTTTGATATTGTTTTTGGCGACCACTTCGAGAGGCAGTTACCTCGCAGCTTCTCACCTGCATGGCCCTCCATGTAAAAAGCGCTCACCGAAAACACAACATTTATAAGTATTTGTAAAATTAGTGGATTCATAGATTAGTTTTATCTAATAGTTTGTCTGGAAGATTGAATCATTATTATCTAAAGTCAGCCTATTAAGCCCCTATGTACAAACCCAATAATTTATAAGATCGATTTCATTTTAACTGTCGGCAGAAACGATAAACCTTAAATAGAGACATTCATTTTCTGATAGTATTCTGGTATTTCATAGTAGAATATAAAGGATAAGTTTGCATTGATAGTACTACTCTTAATCGTTAAAAAATAATGAAATCGGGATTTGGCATCGAAAAATTCAATTTGAAATCTTTACCTATTGATCTACATTTGCTAGCTTGCAATCCGAGCGTAGTAGTTCGTGCTGTTTTTATTATTTCCTCGTCGGCATCACCTTAAGTGTTCTAAGAAAGTGATAGTGCGGAGCCTTCTATTTTATGCGGAAAGAGTTAGTATTTTTTTCGGTAATTGAGAGATCACGATTGTTGACCTTCAGTCATCTTCCTCGCAGGCGTGACGGATTCTCTTCTCACGAAGTGCGACCTTCGGGGTGTATACTATTGCGAGGTGTTCGAGAGAGAGCGAAGTGGCTCGCCGGAATGCTTGAGTAAACTAAGGTTGCGGTCCTCATCGAAGGTCGGACAGTGTTTCTATGGATAAACTCCTCTTGGTGCCGTAACCGATGTTGGGTTTCAGGCATTTGTGCTCTCGGGAGTGACGATTTTGGGATGCTTATTGTATTATTCAGTCAAAGAGGGAGAGATATTTCCAGCTTGTTTCCGGGTGCCTTTGAAAAAGAAACCGATGGCCTAAATTAATATTACAATTATAACTCATTAAGGTTTTGATGGGTGTATTCTGAAGCGTTTTAATTTCAAATCAGGAAGTAAATGGCACCTTTTTCCCCCTCTCATTATGATTAATCTCTCTTAAACGATTATATATCGCATAACCTCACTCCATGTCTGTTCCGCTAATTTGGGAAATCATGGAATATTACCACATTAAGGCCGTTATCATTCAGCAAGTGTTTCATTATTTTTTCTTTACATCGAGCAAAAGCGTTGGAGGCAACGGGTACTGTTGTTTTGTTAATGTTCTTTGACCTCCATCTCTTCCCTCGATCGAGTCTTAAGCCTGTACTGAACAACTATGTAGCCTGTTTTACCTCAGCATTTAATTTTCTTTTGAGTGTAGTTTCATTTTGCCGAGGAGTTAAGATCCCTCTTACAAAGTTCTTGAAAAAAAATACTGGGATGGAAACTCTTCCTGCATTTTTTTCCTAATCGTGCGACTTTTTTTGTAAGTTGCCTCCCCTTTGTAATTAGCACTCAGAAATTAGCGTTTAATTTTCGGATAAAAAATTCACTCCCCCGTAATTATATTTTCTATTAGTGCCATATAGCGTCTTTCCACGCGGTTTTCTGTAATATGTTCAGGGCAGCGCGACTTATTCTTTTAACTTAATTTACATTGTTGCTGTATATAACATTACTGCAGAACTTAAATGGTTTCCCCTGTTTCAAACTAGAAAAATACTCTTCTGTCTCTCTTATTTTACGCGTGATAGATTCCAACAAAACAACGCCTTCCTCGATGGATTCCTATTTTCTTTATTCCTTATATTCCTTATTTCCCATGGTTTCTTATTTGCCTATACTACGATGTAATTTTCCTCGTTGGTTGATTGCCGATGGTTGCAAAAGGAGAATCATGGGATTCTTTTAAGAATCCCATGATTCTCCTTTTGAGTTTGAATTCGATGAGGCGGTCGTGATTTACTTGAACTAAAGAGGCGGAGAAAAGAGCGTACAACAATATCCTTTTTTATATGTTTATATTTTTTCTCCAATTGATTTTGAAAAGATTCGATTACCCCAGCCTTCACTTCTTGGAACCTATTTCATTTTGTAAAGACAATAAACAAAGCGTTTCAATTTTCAATCAAATTTAATCTAACCTGAAGATGTCGCTATTGGGTGGGAACCGTTAGTCAGTTTCATATAATGTGAGTGAAAACCGAAATACTAGTTTGTGCTTTTCCTTTCACGAATGACTTTAAATGATAATTTTCAACAGCGATAATGCTTCAATTTTGGAAGAAATGCTTTCTATAGACCTTTAAAAGCGCTAGTTGATTTTTTATACAGAAGACAGAGGTTCACAACCTGTGGACTGTAACAATATTCATGAGTAAGATGAATAATATGCTAGTAATTGCATCAATTTATTCAAAGAGTTATAAATAAGTTGAGTTATCAATATTTCTGAACTACTTCATGTTGGAATTGTTTGTCAGCTACACTTTTCTGTGAATCTGCATTGTAAACTTTAAAATTAATTTCTTATCGTAAATATTCGTAATATGGATACTTAAGTCAAGGGGTGCGCGGACGATAAAGGTGGAGAAACTAACTAATATGTGGAGACTCATTCGATTAAAGAAACGGAAATCGCTCCGCAATTGTATGAAAAGACTGATAACTTGAATTCTCATGTCGATTTTTGCGTCATTAAACTCATTTATTTTCCATTCGATTTCTTTCGCATAATATTGCAAATCAGTCTAAGAGCAATTAATTCATGAAATCCCTGCACCGTATGTATAGAAAAACTTCATCTTCTTAAATTCCCAGTCATGATTAGATTTATAACCTTTTTTCATCAAAATTAGGTATCATTAAATTGTATACAGTCATTTTAATCCTTCCGATTTTTATTTAGTAATAAAATTTTCAATTCTCCCTTACATTTCAAATTGCTTATTTTTTTCATATTAATTGGAAAATATCAGCTTATGTAACGACTGATTTATTTTCACCAGAGATGCGATTCATTCCCTCTTGTTGTGATAACGGTCATTTATCAGCTGACACGAGTTGGCTTGCTTCCGAAAATGTATGGTAAGCCAAGGGCCAACTCCTCCATTGATTACGGTTACTTATAGATGAAGTGTTTTTTTTTTCAAAACTTCCCTGAAAGATGTATCGAAGCAAAATATTCCGATGAAATATTTTTATGGCATACGCATTCCTTATGAAAGGTTATTTGAAAGTTGAAAGAAAAGCAATAGATTAATCCAGAATCAGGTTCCTACTCGTAATCCCGTTGAAAGTATTTGATTTTCTGGTCTTAAAGAAGTCGAAGTGGATGAGAAGTTATTTGGTTGATGTTGTATTACCAAATTACTGCGATTCAAAACTTTTTCATGAGTATAGAAATATTACTTATTATTATTCATCATTATATTTTAGTTATTTATATATGTACGTATATATTGGAACATACTAAATAGTTACACAATATTATCTGCATTTTAAACGTTTCATTATCGAATACAATAATTTTGTGTACCAAATCATTTGTATTAGACTCACTATGAAATACGTCTCAAAATAAGAGCTTCCTGCTCGTTCACCGCCAAGGAGTTGCAAAATTTTCTCGTGAATCTCTTTGAAACGTTGCCCACGTTTCACATTTTTGTTCTAAGCTCTCTGCGACATCACTTAATTTTAATTTTTTGGCTCCTTAAACAGTGTGAACATAGCGTCCCTTTATGAGATTTATTGATTTTGCTTATTTTGCAAGAATGACGTATTTGTTAGGCTAGTATTAAAGAGAAGCAGATGTTATCAAGTAATGGAAAATCCTATTTTTAAATCCTAAACATTCTCATGATGCCGACGTATTTTTTTCATCCTTAATCGCATGTGTATTACCTTTAATCCGTAAGATTCGTATATTTTGCCTCATTATTTCCGTCAGAATTTTTCTTTACCACGATTCAACTTTATTTGTAAATTGATTTCTCTTGTTTTGTTAGACAAAAGTTGTAAAACAGATGTTCTCCTTACATGTAGCTATTGCAATAAATTCGGTAGGTTCATATTATCAATGCTTCGTAATTTATCTGTCTGTGTTTAGGTAACTTTTCTTATAATTGCTTAATTACACTGTTCAGAAATCGTACAAAATATATTGCGCAAACGACAGAGTTGAAGGTTTTCGCTGGCATTTTAGCTTACTGCGGATCATTCTCTGTGTTAGTAGTTTGTTCTCTCACCTGGATTTTTACGTAAATGCAGGAATAACAATAATAATTTCCTCTCTCTATTTTAGTCTCCCCGTAGGGACGTATCTCTAATGGTTTCGAACGAACACCACTTGACAATAGTCAAGAATTGCATTTTGCTTAACAGTAAGTTTTACTTTCTATTGTTAATGTCAACGAATTAATTAAATCATACAACGGTAACAATCATAGAATGGATGCTATATTAATGGTGATAATATTGAAATTTGGGTCCGTAATTAATGGTACCGCGGGATCTTTCCCCCTTATGAACAGGCGCACACATTATCTGCTTACGGCTATTGTTATTGTTCGAATATAACATCTTTTGAATTAACTTATAATTTAAATACAAAATTATTTTTCGATGTAACAGATAACTATGAGCCAAACCTAGAACTTCCCCTGGAAGAACGTGTTGAAGAGCTGAGGCACCGACTTCGGATCGAAGCAGCTGTGGTGGATGGGGCCAAAAATGTTATTCGCCTTTTACAAAGTTCCAAGGTGGCTGATAAAAAGGCCCTACAGGAGGTGAGTACTTCATTCTTTGCTAAATTAAGGAAGCATACAGCAGTCCTTTCAATTGGCAAGACTTTAAATGCAGGCCTTAACATTAAGAACGTTTTGGCAGTTTAAAACTCAACCTATGAGCCAGAGAATTTCTTTGCCCGTGAAAAATAATTCTTTATCTTACTTCAAAATTTTATTTTCATTTATTTGTAACGTTTTTCTATGAACCTCAAGAAGTAATTTTCGAATCATAAGAATCCTTTACTTGGTAGTCATTTGTAGTTACTAATTGCAACATCTTCATCTTATGCTCACTATTACAGATGTCTTATTGTAATATCGTGTGTGTTGTGTGAATGGTCTCTTTATCTTATTTGTTGATTTATATCGGCGTTTTACTGATTGGATTTTATATCACGAAGAAAATTTTTTCAATTGAAGCGATAAGACAACGACGTAAGTGCTGCCACGTACAGAGTTCGAAGTACTAAAGGTTGTGATAATTGGTTTGTTGATGGGAGAATATCCTGTTGCAAAACGTTGCCGAAGTCAAAAGTTATATTGAATTATAATTATTTAGGAAATCGGAATTTTTGTTGAAGTTTAGCGAATCATTCGTTCATGTATAAATATATTCCTGATTCCTTAAAACAGTAAAAGAAGTGATTATTCATGCCATTGCCGTAGCCTAATTTAAACAATAGATTATTGTGGGATCTCTTTAATATTTGGTTAATTTTCACTAAATGCAGGTGATACAGAGACAAGGTGACGGTATAAGGCAGTTGCTGTTATGGGTTTTAGCTACATCGGCTACTGCAGTAATTCTACGCGAACTAAATTTGAATGTTAGCCAAGAGTCTCTTAACGTCACGTGCTAACGTTTTTTCTGTTTTTAGAACCGCCCTCTTTCTTCACTAGAAACGAATTCTGATATTGTCTAAGGGTTTGAATTTTTATTGTATTTAGGCTACTAGAGAAGTGACCCTGGATGAAAAGTAATGCAGGAAGACAAATACGTCACGATCTTGAAAGCTAATCCGTGGCTCTTTTTACTTCCCTGTTACATTTACTCGTAGATCTTGCTGTTACAGAATGAAGAATCGTGATTGTTGGAAATGAACTTATTTCAAAATGAAATCACCTATTTGCGTAATCATAGCTTTTACATAATATAAACATCCAATATCTTATTCCAACTTGATTATTCTTAATCATAATTACGTAATAATTGCGCGGAATTTTCCGGAGATGCTTAATCATCATTCATGTTTCATTCATAATCATGGAGGTTTATTTGTTGGAAAGCAGTTTTGAATTTAATTTTTTTTGTATGTGTAGGACGTACTAAGTTGTACTGCCTTCGCGAATCCTCCAAATATCCTTAAGTTTCGTGGATCAAATGTAATTAGATCACAAACGCACTCACATTCTTATCTCGTTTATCAGTGTTTTCTCATTACTTATAATAAATTAAATGTATCACTCTTTTATTTCCGGACCTTTTTTTGTTTGCTTACTTTGCGTCGAGAAATGTCATCAGAAATCCTTCACTCGTACCGTTTAAGTCAGGCTTGCTTAGGTTATTACTCCGCCTACGTCTTCTCTGAGAGCTGGCTAAATCTGTCGTGAGTTTGGAGGTGAATGGATGATTATCTCATAAATTACTAGTTTTCTAGTTTATTCCGTTAATTTTAACCATTCAAATGCCTAAAAACATTTTACTTGAACACCATTAAGTTGGAGAAGAAGGTTAAATTTATATGCTTATTGACGCAATTATGTGTTTACCTGTTAAGACTAAACGATAATTTTTGGTATGGGTGATGCGAATTCCAACAATTTATTTACATTATTTTATTATTGATATTCAATATTTTCTTTAATGAGAGGTATTTCTCCCACGATCCGTGAATTTTCGGTCTCGCTCCTACCAACTGGTGCTTCGAAATCGTTGCCAAAAAGGACTCTTCGAAAAGTATTTTTTCGATCTTAGTTTCAATCCCAGATAGCGATCTTGATAGTTCCCTTCGGAAAATCGTTTGTTGTATACGCAATTAAAGAGAAAGACGTTGGACAAAAAGATATAAAGAGGAAATAACAGGAAGAGATAGGAGGATGGTGGTAAGAAAGGAGAAAAAGGTGGGGGAAAGGGGAATACACCTCCTCCTGAACCCAGAAATAGACCCGCTCCACGCATCTGGCGCCGAGCCTGCCTTGCCGTCCAAAGCGTTCCTTCGTCCCCTGCCTTTTGGGGTTTCAGTATCTTTCCCGGCAGAGAATAGGGTGCCCGTGAGAGAAACCACTTGGAAGAATTGTTCTTATTATACTGTGTTCTTGGTACTACTGTGCATATTCACAAGTTTAATTCTTACTCAGAACTAGCATTTTTTAACCAGTGGAAAACTTTTCGACCTTACGGACCTAATTCGGAAGTGGTGTTGAAATTGGGAATCTCTTCCCCGTTGCATTATCGTGGACGGAATAAAAGTGATATCTGTTGTAGTGTTCTCGGCTAATATCGAGAATATCGTCTTTTCTCCGAAAAAACTTTATACTTGTGCTTGTTGAAGTTTACTCAACCGCTGGCAAAGGGGTCATTGAGCTAGTTGATGGTCGCGTGGGAAGTAGGAATCGATTATTCATCCATAGTACTGAAGCCATCAAATATAATTGTAAATTGTTTTGTAATCAAAATTTCGGCAATTTTTCAAGTATGACTTTTACTGATTTTTGAACTTACCTGATAGAAAATTTTTGAACAATGCTGTATTCTTATTCTTTAAATATAAGTCAATCCGTCACTGATAACGTAATTCGTTAGGAACCGAAATTAGGAAGTTATTTGCAATTATTTCATAATTGTCTTGTTAATTAGTGACATCCAATTTATTTTTCATTATAATCTAGCTATTGCTCTGTTAAGGACCATCCGCAATTTTAGAATTAAGCACATTTAAAAAATAAACTGCTGTATAAAGATAGGTTTTATCATCTGATTATGAGTTAGCTTGAATGACGTCTTCGGAGGCTTAGAATTCTCGAGAGTTCGGTAACGTTGCGTTAATCGACTGGTAAAAAAGATCGTGATGTGACGAGGGTTGCCGCATCCTCAGGATGTACGGACAACCGGCAATGGAGAGGGAGTGGTCCCTCCATGCACAGCTTACTATTTCTCATGGTGGAGTAGGGCCTTCGCTAGCCACAACTACAAGACCTCTTACATCGCCAAATGCTACAGGAACGGCTCATCCTTCCGCCTGTGTCTCCAATCTTCCTGGTGGAGGTGTTCATATGGAGTACTCCTGGAAAAATGGCAGCAAACATACCACCTCTCAAAGTCTTCTTCATAAGCAAGATCATCCTCATCACTCAGGGAATATAGTTTTTTCACTCAGACGTAACCCAGGTGAACCTCGTAGCCATTCTTTTCATTTTGTGCCCATGTCAGGTGGGATTCAACGTTCTCATGGAGAGAAATTTGGCAATGGTGATCAAGGGAGAGGCGTACCGAACATTCGAGTGGATCCTCCCAGTGCCTCTGAGGAAGCATCTAGAGGTCATCATCAAGATTGTGGCTATTTTTCATCTCCAACTTATGCAACTTTACCTCGTTGTTCACCATCACGTAGTTCTTCCCCCATGCATACATGCACATTAGTTTTGTCCTCAAATGTTCCAAGTTATGCATCCAATCAGGTTCCAACTACCTCTCAGTCCAGCAAGGTTTTAGATTCACAAGGATTTCCTATGCAAGGGCAATTGCTTCTATATCCTGGGCAAACATTAAGACTTGATTTACCAAGAAGTCAAAGCTTGAGGAGTACTTTTGGTCCACCCACAGTTATTAACCGTAATTCATGGACAGAACCTATCAATACTCCAGTAAAACCAGTGCGTCCAACCAGCTTAAATGTGCCAAATACTCCTATAAATCCTTATCAAGAGAGTAGAGGTGATTATAGTCACACCAGTGCATTTGTGCCAGACTCGACTTCATGTCCATCTTCAGTGCATAAGAAAGAAGTTCTTGAAGTTTCTTGCCACAAGGCTGATACTCATTCTAGCAATCGTGATGCATCATGCCAGACCCCGAGGAGCTCTGTCAAAAAGCATTCATCCCAAACAAAAACAGGAGGCAAGACCTATGAAACTCGAAGGAAAACTGATACTGATCTGCCATCTTCAACATCAAGTTTTCATTTACATCCTCCATCTTCTCATCATTATGAAATTGGAGAAGAAGTAAAAGTAAGTTGAATTTCTGTCAACCTTTTGTTTTTTATATATGCAATGCCAATTCAACTTCATTGTTTCATAAGCTATGAAATGAAATCATACTTCTAGAATTGTAGTATAAAAATTAGATAATGTTTGTTGAAGTATTAAAATTAAGTATTTGACACTCCTATATATTTACCTCTCTCAGATTTATTTCTTGCACTTTTTTTGGAGGAGTTTATTTGGATTGAATATCAAGATATTTTCCTTGCACATACTTGAGTTTAACTGTGAAAATTTCTTTAAAATTCAAATATATATTATTTGAACTATTTAATTTTATTATTACAGAGAAATAAACTGAGGAGATCTCCAGCACGCCTTAGAGGCACATCTCCATATCAAGGAATGAAACCTAAGGCTTCTACTAGTTTTTCTTTAAAAACCGAGGGTAAGAAACGGCAGAAGCCTAGAACAGTTCACATTGATGTTTATTGCACAGCATCTGAGGATGATGCTGATGCTAGTCAGTCGGCTTCATCCCATGATGATGGAAAACGCTCCAGTGAAGAAGACGACTCAACCTCATCCCCTCAGACAGTGTATGAATCAGAAGAATTTCGTGTAGTGCATAGTAAAGCCAAAAAGAACCAGCTTCCTGCTGCTTTTATGCAGAATAATGGAAGGAAAGATGAAACTGAACATATTACTTCTAACAGGTGTGTTGAGTCAAGTGAGATTAAAGAAACAAAAATGCCTGAAACCACAGAAACTTCTGACTCCATTAGTCCCAGTATTTCGTCCAGTTATGAATCAAAATCTCTCAAGAATGAGCAACCTAGAATATTAAGGAGAGTTGGTGGAATAGGTGCTTGTGGTGGTTGTGGAGGTCCAACTCGTGACCCATCTTGGTCAACCCTATCAGCTTCCAGTGATCATCCTTTTATGGATGAAGATGATTCAGATTCCACTGCCACTTCTTGGAAAGACACTGTGACTGACTTAGGAGAAAATGATGTGGAGAGAAGCTTTTCTAGTCTCGTTCAAAGTGATAGTTTTGAGTATGCTGATAATGAGGATTTGCACCGTATAAAAGAAAAAGAGTTGGAGTGGTCAAGAATTAGTCAGGGTAATTCTTCAATTGGTAGAAACATAGGTCCTCGGACATGGCGTTCTCCTCAAGTTGAAAGACTTCAATATTTACAGCAATTACGGTTTAAGCACTTAATAGCAAAACATATGAGAAAACCCAGCCCTAGACCTTCTTCAGATAAATGCAGTGAAGATTCTCTGGAGTCATCTGATATTGGGGAGGATAGTGATGTGATACAAAAATCCAATATAGATGTGAAAGGACTGAATGTCAAGGATACCTCTTCTGATCATGGTGATAATCTAGTTACTTCATTATCTCCCACAAACTCACAATGTAGACCTACAGTTTCTCCCCCTGTCCAGCTTAGACGAGCTCTTTCTCCACGTTGGGTTGCACCGCTTGGTGGACCTTACGTTCCCCAAACTGATTCTCCCAAATCTCCTGATTTTCCCTCTTTTCCAAGCGATCAACCAAAATCAAGTGTCATGTCTCCATTCACGAGCAACCATGGTACAAGAACAAGTCCAATGGTGAAAGCTCAAAGATTCGGGACAATAGTAGGAAAAATAAGAAAGCCAGGTCATCATGTAGGTCCATCAAAAAATGCAGAATGTGGGTGTGAGCATTGTCGTCGATATTTTGAAAGCAGTGAAGTTGCCATTAATGAATGGTACCGAGGGCGTACTAAGTCAGTGGGTGATATGCCCTATGAAAGAGAGAGACCAAGCCCTTGGTCCACTACCTCTATGCAAACCTCACTCACAGCTGCAGTTGAGTCTCAATTGAATGTAAGAAGTAATGATTCCAGTTCTCATGTGCCAAGCTTATCTGATAGTGAAGTGGATAAGGGCTTAGCCTGTAGTAGCAGTAAACATCATAAATCACAGAATGAAAAGGCAAGGAAATCCAACACATCTAACGGTAGTCATGTAGGTAAGCTTGTTGGAGGGGTTTAGTTTACCTTGCGTTGCATTTATTGTTAACTGCATTTTGCAGGATTACTTGGGGCTTTGGAGTATTTTATTCCTGTAAATTTCTCACATCTTTGGATTGTATAGAAATGACCATGAGAATATCTTCTACTGATTTCTAACATTGTCATGTATGGATTGCTGCAAATAAATGAAAAATATATTCTTGTCGTTATTCTGGTGCTTTTCATCATACTTCATTTTATCCTCATTTGGTCTACATTTTTAGTATTAAGCTCTTCCCTTATTTGGTCTGTATAGTAATTCCTTAAGGAGATATATTTTTGAAGTTATATTCATCACTTCCAAAAGTAGGTTATTGTAGGATTTAGGATGCTTTACTTATTTATAAGAGTATTTATAGAACCAAATGTTTTGTATAAATGGAAGAGGTCTTCAGTGGAACATTCCCCCTGGTTGGCGATGCATATGGGGGTGAATTCTTACAGGCACAAGTTAGCCTTGCTGAATCTAGCAGGAAGCTTGACCTACTGAGGAAGTCACTAGAACTGCGCAGACAAGAACTTCCTCCAGATTCCCCTGCAGCTGCCCAGCTTAAGTGTGAGCTTCAAAATGTCCAGGCTGCCAGCCCTGTTCCAGTCACTTACACAAGTTTACAGCCTTTCCGAAATTCTTCTGGGATTGTAGGAACCGGTGGTGCAGGAGAAGTGACTCGAGGAAGTGGTAGTTTCAGCTTTCCTGGTGTTGGGAAAGTTCCTCCAGTTTCATCCTTGGGACGTGCTGCTGCTGTTACTGGAAAATTAGAAGTCAGGTTGGTTTTTTGTCTCCTATTTCACTCTTATTCTAGTGATTTGTATTGGATAAATGTGAAGGTTGTTGCTACCTCTAGCTTAATGTAATGTATATTTTGTTGTTGCATGTACATCTAATAGAAATATATGCTTCTTTTACTGTAGTAAAAAGTCTAAGCAATGAAGTATTTGAGTTTTTGTTTGTCAAAGTAATTAATGTACAAGTTAAGATTTGTTTTTAGAGGTATTAATTTGACTATTTACTGATATGTGTTAATTGTTTTCATTTTTTTACAGAAATTGAGTTCATGTTGGATTTGTACCTCTGAATTTTGTGTATTTTTCATGTGAAGAACATTTTCATATCCATAGTTTCAAAAACTCAGTTATTGCGGATTTTATGATAATAAACTGAAAAAAGTAATTTAACCCTTTCGAGGCGGCCACATTCTCTTAAAATCGTCTCCTGGACACGGAAGCATTTTGCAACTGAGATGTTGGCAGGTATAGAATTGAACCCTTCTGAGTCCTAAGCGGGGTTCCTTCCTCGGCAACCGCAATCGGTGGAAAACTGTCACCTTCCCCTTCACCGCATGGGGCCGCAGCTAACTAAATGTTATTGCTGACGTTTTGCCAAATAGTTATTTTAGCAGTAATTGTCAATATTAATTTGTAAATTAAAATCTTGTACCTTGCCGACTATGTACAACTTTCAAACGAAATTTTACCGTTAATATTAAGCTATTTAGTATGCTATTATAGTGGTAATGATGTAGCATAGTTTTTACATGATAATATCCTTATTACCTTAATATTAACGGTAGAATTTCGTTTAAAAGTTGTACATAGTCAGCAAAGACCAACATTTGAATATCCAAATTAATATTGACAATAACTACTAAAAAAAACTCTTTCGCAAAACTGTTGCAATAACATTTCATTTGCCGCGGCACCATGCAGTAAAAAGGGTTATAAACAACCCCGGGGGCTGAGTTTCCTCTTTGTGGTGCAGAAGGAAAGGTCAGAAATCCCCCAGAAAAGGGTCAGAATAGTAAGTTTATAATACCCTAATCCTCTGACACTGCATCCACCCAAGACAGGTATACTTCGTCGTCTATAGACGACAACAGTGCTTCTGCGTAGGAAATTCACCGTCGTCTATAGCCGACAACAGTCTCGAAAGGGTTAAACCAAAATATCTGTAACAGCTATATTCAGCCAATCATTTTCTTTATTTCCATGCTTGAAAATCTGTCCTAGTAATTTATATGCAAATCTTGTAATCATTTAAACCTACATTTTTTTTGGTGAATATCGACTTTGAGAAAAATTCTGATTTTATTTCTATTATTTTGGTATTTAAAGGTTAATGGGCTGTCAAGATTTGTTGGAAGAAGTACCAGGTCGTTCAAGAAGAGACAAGGAAATAACTGGAAGTCCTGGAGACCTTCGATCTTTTGTGAAGGGGGTTACTAGCCGTAGTTCAAGCAAATCATATAGTGTAAAAGATGAAACAAGCAGTAAGATATTCTTCATTTATAAAATTTTTTATTATATTCTGTATTATTCATTGATAGCTTTTAATGGTTTTAGCAGTGTCATTTGATTTGCTTTTCCAAATGAGGACAGTGTCTAATTTCAACCTTCCTTTCATAAACATCAATTTAGATGAAATAATGGCTGTGTTGAAGCTTGATAATCAAACAGTTGGTCAGACTAACTGGCGACCCTGTTCACAGCAAGCATGGGATCAAAGGTAAGATGTACACTATTCTTAACTAGTAAGTATTGAAAGGTTGTTTTATTTGCTTATGAATTCCCATCCTTGCCCTCAGTCTCCGGAATAGCTTGAGAATGTTGCAGTGAGATAGCTCAATGTACAGAGCACTCAACTGGCAATTGGGAGACTCGGGTTCGATTCCCCTGGCCCATCCAACTTTTTAAAAATGTTTTAGTAATTTTAGTTCTTAATAAACGGGTTGACATTTTTAGCCTGCCATTATGATAGCTCTTTAACTTCATATAGTGTATTTAAGTAACATTGATAATTACTTCGTGATTTTCCTTCAGTTTGTTGATTATTTCTTTTATTTTTATCCTTGAGGAGAATTATGCTGTGCTAATTAATTAAATATGTTTTGTTTCATCATTAGGTTCAGTATTGATTTGGACAAGTCTAGAGAGCTTGAGATTGGTATTTTCTGGAGAGATTGGCGCTCTCTTTGTGCCATTAAGTTTCTCCGTCTTGAGGAATTCATTGATGATGTGCGCCATGGAATGGCATTACAGTTGGAACCACAGGGATTACTGTTTGCTGAAGTAAATATTATTAGTGTAGCCATTTATATTCTCATTTTACTTTTTATTTTTAGGTGATTTTTTAATTATCTTATTTTCATTTCAGATCAAGTTTTTGAATCCCATGATTTCAAGAAAACCAAAACTGCAGAGACAAAAGAAGATTTTCAAGCAACAGGGTAAAAACTTCCCTAGGCCCAATCAAATGAACATAAATGTAGCTACATGGGGTCGTTTGCTCAAAAGATCTAATCCATCTATACAAAATAATCAGGAAAATTGTGCCAATGAACCTAGTACTCCAGGTATGTTAATATTCTTGAAGCTCTGTTTACTCATAGGATATTTAGCATTATATTATTACAGAATAATTGTATATTTTAAGCATATTTCAGATTTTTTACTTTTTCTCCTTGTATGCATTTTATTTATTGTATGTTTTATTTTCTATGAAGTTGAAGTTCAAAATTTAGAGCATTAATAAATTTTAATTCATGAATGGTGCTTTTTACAATGATCTTATTTCTCTTCTACTTACTAAGTCGTACTATGCATTGGTCCCCATTAAATCTACCCATTTCTTTAGTTTATGTGCTTAAATTTGTGTAGTATTGGTAGCTTGATGTCTTTGAATATCATTATTATCATTATCATATCTTTGTCAAAAATGAAAATTATTTGTGGATATTAAAAATAATATTTATTAATACATTCCAGAAGTATATACCTCCAATAAAATGTTAATGTGTAGTAAACAAGGTGCACTCTGTGAAAGTAGACCTTATCATGGTCGGCTTCCTGCAGTTTTGTGTTTAAACATTTACAACGCCTTAAAAAATTACTTTCAAGTGACTTTATATAAAAAAGGTATGATATGCCTTAGTATAAACTGAACTTCAATAAAAATTGACTTCCATGAAAAAGGCTTATTGCAGAAAATTGGATACAGAAGTTCTCTTTCTTTTTCATAATGCCTTATAGTGCCTGGCAGGTTTTTTAGGTTGTTTAAAAGTGAGTACATCTTCAAAAATGTGTTTGACTTTTTGAAGTTGAAGAGAGTAAGATTGTCATGGCATGAATTTTACCAACAACAATGAGCTTCCTTGAGATATTTTCAGAGTAAAATGTTTACCAATAGTTGTATGTGCATATTAGTTAGAAACTGCTTTAGTTAATATTTGAAATAACAAATCATTATCACAAATTATATTTCTCACTTAAAAGAATCCCTTGTAGATTATTGTAAATAAGTCAGTGCTTGATTTTAACAGTTTTCAGTTAAAGAATCTGTCTTCTCCTGTAACTTGAGGCTTATGTTTTTAACTAAACCTCTTAAATTTTATTTTAAGCTCTTTTAAGTATAATGTTCTTATTCACTCATTTTGTAATTTAGGTTTATTGACCATATCATCATTTTATTGTATTCTTGATAATGATGTTGTCAAGCCTTGATTCAAACGGTTCTCCTGTAGTACTATTTAGTTATTATGCTGCAACATCTTCTGCCGTCAAATATTTGATAAGTTTCAGCATAATATTTATTAAGAGATACATATATCCATCTGTTATAGGTATTCATTTTTGGTACCCTATGCAAAATATCTCTCAAAGTAAGAGGTTGGAAAAAGCCTCCAATCCCCAAATATGCCAGTGGCCATCGGGCCTATTCCTCAAAAGGAGGAAGGAAAGCATGGATTACCTACCCCAGAAGGTTGGTTATCCATGGTTTCCTTGCTTTTTTGAGGAATTGGCCTGATGGCAACTAGCATATTCTGCAATTGGAGAGTTTTTCAAACCTGTTATTCATTAACAGCAAATTTCTAATTTCTTTTCTTCAATCTATCAAAGTGTCCAATAACTAAAATCTTCCAATAAACTATACTTTTCTTAATTTTTCCTTCTTTTTCTTATTCTATCTTATTATTAACCAAATAGTGAAGGGAAAAGTTTCCAATTATTTCTAAACATGACATTACACTATTATTTGTTGTTTTCTGAATCTTTTGAAGTTTTCTAACTACTAGTTAACTTTTCAACTAGAGTAATTAACTTACTTACATATTAACAACCTTCTCTTTGTTGGAGCATACCATAAGCATGTATAGAGGTGCCTATCCATTTAAGAAGTTAAGGTTCTATTAGCTCTCTTCTCTTATTTGTTTAAAAGTCAAGATCTCAAACCTATCTCTGAAAATTTTTCAGTTTAAAAATGGACCTGGCTAGCAGCTTTTTTCTGACATTTTCAAATTTTCTTGTAATAATGATGTATAGGTTTTAGTTGTCATTATAAGTCATGTGACATTATAATCATGAGATTTCATTATGCTTCTCTGGGTTAATTGAGGATAAGTTGAATATGAAATCAGTCAAAGATAAAATGTAGGAGATAATTCCCTCAGATAATTTTGAGGGTAGTAAATGCTGTGGGAACTTTGCTAGAAGAATGTGAAATTCTATCATTTTAAGGCAATATGTTTTGCAGAAATGTCTTCCTAGAAATAAAAATTTATAGCTATTTGTATAATTACTTTATGTTGCATGAGTAAAAGCAGTTACTTTAAAAGTAAATTAGTGCACTATTCACTTTAAAAATATTTTGTTTGTATCCTTAAGTGAATGCTCTCTTTATATCCTATCTCATGCTATTAGTGTGAACTACTCTTGTGACTCTTGAAACATTGTGTAACCCTAAGTAGGTGACATTTTTACTCCATGTACTTTATTTTTAGGATGTACGGTATAAGCTTAAATTGACTTTCATATTTGATAATGAGTAGGTTGTGAGGTATTTAAAAATCTATTTTAACTTTCAAAAAGGAGTGATACATATTGTTTCTACATAATGATGAATTATTCTATAATATCCTTGATAATCTACTTATTTAATTTCCTTATCTTCTCATTTTTTCTAGTACTAAAATGAGCTTGTTGATATCAAACAGCCTTCCTTAACTTTTACATATTTTTCTAGATTTTATATAATTCTGAAAACAGTTAGGACTTAAATCACTGTATGCTTTATTCTGGATGTCAAAAGTAAATCATCCTCCATTTTCACCTCAGTATATTTTTGTTTCATTTTAATTTTTCCATAATGGTTTTATATATATTGGCTAGCAAACATTTAAAACAGAGGACTTTTCTGCAGATTTGTTTTTCTTCTCCTGATTTATTTTTATTGGTCTGCTTTTAATTCATCTATATCTAATTTCTTCATTCTATATCTCCTAATGCTTAGCAATATTCATGCTGAGGTCATTGAATATTCTCATTCCTTCCTGTAGATTAAATTGAGGTATTTAACACTCATGCAATCTCACTGAAAAGCTCTCATAATTGACTTAAATTCTTTATTGTAACCAATTATTAAACCAGATTCACAATTAAATAATAACATTCTTTCTGATTCAACATAGAGAAATGATCAAGGAATTTAGAATTAGTTAGAATAATTTTTTATCATAAAATCCTAATAAAATACCTGAAAAGGTTGTATGAATTCAAAATAAGATTATTTGGTAGTGTTAAATTTCTATTTTACTATAAATTTTCACAGCCTTTATGTAAGTATTACTTTAATATTAACAAATAAAAATTACTCTATTAACCACAGAATTACATTAAGTAGTGCTCGAGTTTATATTCACTTTGCCAGAATACACTCCAGCTACACATTGTACTTATAAGTTATGGAAAACTATTGAGATATTACACTACAAAAATTTGGAAGTGATGAGATGGTCAATTTTTATAAATACTCTTAATGTGTAGAGTATATTACTTGATTGAATAAGCACTGATTTCATAGTGTTTTGCACAATGTGATCTTTACCCCTGAATACTTTAACTCAAAGATTTAAAATCTCTCATGTTCTCTTACTAGATAGTATTAAATCCAATTTTCAATTAACATTAACACATTATGCTTTACTAATTTAAGAGAAGACATACTGAAAATAAACTAATTCTAGCTCTGTCTATGGAGACCTTATTTATATACTTTCATATTCTATTTTTTCGGGACCAAATTCTGTTACATTTGCCTCTTTAAAATGTTTCTCATCCATTATATATTTGATATTTTGCAGATCCTCAGCCACTGCAGCTTGTTTTTGATTCTACTGTTGAAGAGAAACCCGAAGCTCCAGGTGAGCTTCCAGATCCCCTGTCAGCTGGTCTGTCAGGGGCCCGCCCACTTGGACTTGGAGTCACGACATCATCTTCCACTTCCTCCATATCCTCATCCTCTTCCGCTGCTGCAACACCTTCGTCATCATTACCACCTCCTCTTCCTGAAACACCACCACCTTCTTCCACATCAGCCTCGAGTAAGAAGAGAGTACCTCCTCCCCCTACTGCTGTTTCTCCTCGCCTGGATGTTGAGGTAAGTTTAAACTTGATATTTTATTCATTATTGCTTAGCTTTTGGAAAAGGGCAATTACTGCAAATAGCAATATGTCAATTGCTTTCTTTGCTCTTAAAAATGATGATAGCTATTTGTTGCTCTTCATACTCCAGTTCTCAGATAGCAATGATGGAGATTGTTTTTTCAAAGGAACTCCTATATTTACTCAAAACTTCATCAAATTCATTTAGTTTAATCCTGAGATACCTCTCCGAAAGGAGGAAATTATCACAATTTGTTTTGATTTATTCATTGTACACGACAATTTTTGTTTTCATGGCAGCATAAAGATTTTCAATATGCTAAAATTTAAGTAGCTGAATATCTTGAGACCTAGGTTTTTTTCAATTTTTACTCTATGGACTATTTGAGAGAAGTATGTAAAAGATTTCCTTTTTTGAGAAGCAAAATTATTATGGAAATTTTATCAATCATTGTTTCTTATTCATTCATTGAATTTTGGAAGACTTTTTGTAATCTGTACTTAATTTATTTTGCAATTACTACTCAGGACTCAGTCCCAATTTATATAATTACTATAAATGGCATTATGAAGTCAGGTGGGTAGACCATAATTATTGCATACATAATTATTTGTATAATATTATTCAAAGGTAAAAAATTATTGCAATTTTTATTCTAGGAAATCTAAATTAATGTTTTTTGATGATTACTTTCATAGAAATGTCCATCATAAAGTTATGTCTGAATATTATTATCTTATCGATAAATGTGTATTTAGGAAGAAGTAGGGAGTTTGCCAATAATAATAGCATTTATCCCTTAATCCTTAATAGTTAGAGATATTAATGAGGATATGACTGCACTGCAGAGAAGTTGTTTTTAATCATTTTTAATCTTTTGAAATAAATTATTTATATACATAAATGCATGTATATTATCAGTCGCATGTTTTTGAGCTTGTTCATTTTTTATGCCTCATGAGAGTTTCCCTGCTGAAGAGAAATTTGTCTTTAATATTATATCATTTATGTTGTTATTGAATAATTTAACTGTAGTCAGGAGTGTCATGAGTTTGTTTTTTTTTTTGTTAACCACTTTGAATGTTGTATAAACTTTCTACCTGTGTTGTTATATATGCTTTACGCTTTAACCTTTCATGTAACAATTCATGGTGTTCTGTGCATTTTATGTACTTTTACATAATATGACTTATAAAAGCTTGTTCTGGTTTAGTCTTGGTTTTAAATTGCTCTGTATATAAAGATTCCCAAAATTTTATTTGCTGAATTGAATTTCATTGGCATATGGTTAATGCCCAATTTTATTTCTCCAATTTCTCTGTGGAAAATGTATTCAGTTTTGAAGAAAGTATCTATCTTAAGTTAATATTTACCTATTATTAACTTCTAAACACATAATTGAAGTTGTAAGCATCATTATATAACTGTTAATTAACATTATTTTCATTGTAAAGATTATCAGGAGTGAGAGTGTGAATAATCTGTTACGTATACATCCAGAAAAAAGATTTTAAGTGATGATAAATTGAGGCAACAAGGAAACTTTGCCTAGACAGTTCCCAACTTATGTAATTTTGATACAATTAAACGCAGACTCTTACATCAAATTCTGATGACCAAAAGTTTTTGGAGAATTCCAACTTGGAAACCAGTGATATTCTCTTTACACAACTTTAGTAGAGCAAGTAGCTAGCATGATACCATTTCAGTTCTTGTGTTATTTGAAAGACTGTAAATCCCTGTCCTCACTGTTATGGTTAGTTTTTTTAGTCTTTTTAATCTTTGTTATTTTACCCTTTGGATGTTGTCCGAAATATGTCAAATTCGAGTTATTTGTAGATACTCAAGAATCAGTTACATAAGTTGTGAACTGTGTCTATATTTTATTACCTTTGGTATGCCTTCAAATGATTTTTGGGATGAATTATTTTATCCATGTTGTGTTTACTCCGTCATTACAGAATTAAAAGTTTAATATCATATTCTTTCTTATTTCACTTCTACCCATCTTGTTTTTCAAAGAAAATTAATTTTAGGTTATTTTATTATTATCTCAATTTTTTTTATTTCCTTTGTTAAAAATGTTGTAACAGTGAGGTAGCTGATTTAAATTTTTATCATTATAACAAACACTCCTGTTTATACTATAAGTGCTTTATGGCTTCTATCATGGCACTACAGGGAAATTACTTTGTATGGATTTTTTAATATTTTTGTCAACTTTTAGCTTTGGTCTTTGAAAATTCATATTGTGAATTCTGTAGTTGCTTACTTTATTTGCTTTGAGAAGAAATTTAAATGAAAATGTTATTTCTGGCATTTGTATAATTAATTATTATCTACAGAAAATTTAGTTATGATTTTAAGAATTACCTTTGTGGTGTTGATTCTATTTAACAGTTGATTAATTTTCCACTATGTGTCATTGCTTCTTACTAACTTATGGCATGAATGTTCATATAAAATTTGCGTGAATTTAAAATTGATGCATCTGTGTGCTTATGTTTGTGGTGCATTTTTTAATCCCTTCATTGTGAATCACTGTGATTTTCTTATAAAAGATTGACAAATTGCCTTGTACATTGCTGTCTTGGAAGCTTTACTTCATTATGAGTGCATTATTAGTAAACCTTATAGCATAGCTGGTATATGGTCATTCTGAAAAACGTTTTTCAGGAACCATAATATATATTTTGGAATATACATATTAATAATCATTAATATAAAAAATATTTTGATGTTTCATTTCTTGTCATTAATTTGGCCTGCGAAATTTTCTATTTAACTTTTCTTCTAATTTTTGTTTTCTACATTCCATCCTGTTCATTTGAAAGAGTGTCGTGGTCATTACTGGTAATGTTGTACATTAGGAATGGTCAACTGAAGCTTTGAGCTTACAAGGAAAATATTGTTGCTCATTCAGAATCTTTTCCTTTAACCATTGAACAGGAGATAGCAACTTTATCAATGATTTGCAGCCTTTGAAAACAAAATACATCTTCTATCATGGTGCAAAATGTTTTAGGGGAATGCTTATGTTGTACAATAGGTTCTTTCCTATGTTCAGAAGTTTCACCAAAAGGTTCTTCTCTTCTCATTATCTTTTCTTTGATATTTTTGTTTAATCCAATATAATTTGAAGAAAAAGCTGCAATCAGAAGTTCCTGTTCATTTTGCTTAGTATTTTGATTGTGATGATCTGTTGAAACCATCTTATTCTGATTGAAATATGTTGATTTCAAGTTGATAGTGTTATTTAAAAATTCATACCATGTTTTCCTTGTCAAAAGTTTCAGCTGGTTTGTGTGTTTGTCCATCTTATTGCACATTAGTAGTATTGAAATTAGATCTTCACTTTTGAATGTTCTAATTTAACTTCAAATCATTAATTGTGCTGTAGCATTGTGGATATAATATGAAGTATCTGTTTACTTCAAATATTGATGACCATTATTTTGTAAAAGTCATAGCCTTGATAAAATGGTTCTGTAAAGAGAATTATTCAGATTGCATGTTCTTTTGTGATTGATTCCACGTTATTGAGCTCTCTATTTATCTTGCACCTTACATTCTTTTTGTCTATATTTGTAAAGACAAAGAAAATCTATCTGAATATTCCTAAAAATCCATTTAAATATCCTAAATCTAATTTTGATATGCCATCAAGTATTCCATTTGCACATTGTGATATTTTATTTCTTGTGACAGGTGGTAACCATAGCCCTTTCCAAGTGTATTATGTAGTAATTGACGTGAAAGATATTATTTCTGAAGTATACTTAAAATTAATGATTTGATTTTTGACAGGAATTATTCACATTTTGTTCTCCATTTTTTGTTGAAACTTCATTACTGATTCATTCTCTATGCAAATTAAGTTATTATTTCTAGTCGAAATTATCTCTGTTTTAAAAGATTTCTGGATAACATTTGATACAATGCTGCCTTATTTAGAGCTTGGTGCCAAATTTGACACCTTAAAAATTGATGAAAAGGTTATATTATTAAATTATGTGTAAAAGAAGAAGAACATCTAATTTCTTTACCAGTTGGCTTTATTAGTATCTTTTATGAGTATCTTTTTGTATACTTGATATTTCATATAAATGTATCTATTTGTATTATTAATTGATCTATCAAATAGTTTGCAAAAAGATAGAGTGAAAGAAACCCTTTACTATTGGTTTTATCCTGTTTCCACCGTTTTCAATTACCATTGGTATCATTTGCAATGCTGTAAGCTGTTTACCTTATTCACTTTAAAGTAGCAGTGGATCCTGTAAAATGTTGGCTTTCCCAAATTATCTCTTCCCCTTAAAAATTTGTTTAAGAGTAAGTTTTCTGTTAATTATTTAATACGACACTTGTCACCTTTATCACATCTTACTGTAATTTAAAATACCTTAGCAGATTTCAGTCCTGTTTAAATGGAAAGCAAATATTTGAAATGTGAGATGGCTGTGGAAACAATGACCTTCATTAACCAGATGGTTAAGTCCTCATCCAGAATAAGTATCTTGTTATCTCACAAGAATTTCAGTAATTCATTTCAAATTTTGTTACAAAATAAGTGTTTGGCTTCTCAAAATGAAAGTCTTCTAGAACCAAGACTAATGAAAAATGACTGACAAAAAATTTTTCATCTAAGTGTGAGGAGAATTCCTGCCACTTACAGAATGATAACCCTGATTACAGTTAACAACCCTGCTACACACTAAGTACATGCAACTAAGGACTCGCTTAACCCATAATTCATCTGACCAAACATTAAAACCCTTCAATAAACCCTTGGAAAATCTTTGAAAATAAGGGTTGACTATTAGTATTTAGTTTGTCATTGGATTTCTCTTAGTATAGGTTGCCACTGTAACAATATGAACAGGGCTTCCTAGTTTCTCACCAAGTGATTGTTTTTAACTTCATGTAATCATCATATCCCTAGAGAAGATAAAAGGGGAGAAGTTGACATAGAAAAAGAAAATATTTTCAACGATTTTACCTATTTCAACAAGTTTCTGTGTTACCATAGCTTGCAAATAGGCTATGAAAGACAATGGATGCTTGAAACCTACAATTTATAGGGTAAGGACAGAAGCATCTTAAGGCTTCGTAATGACTTCTTCAAAAACTAAGAAAGTTACACTGACATATAAAAAAGTAATATATGTGATTAATGATGATTTAGTTGAATCTGAAATCTTATTTTGAATTCCAACTTGGAATCATTCAAATTTGTTTTATCAGCACAGCTCAGTGCTTTGCAATCCAAAAGAGAATGTTCGTTAAATGAAATTATATTCCACTTAAAACTGAAAAACTAGTCAATTCATGATATTATGTTTTTTATAAATTACAAATAAAATTGTTCCATCCGCCTTTGGTTTGGCATGGTAATTTGGAGTTTGGAGAGTAAGTTTGAAGTCGGCATTTGCCTAAAAAAAATACTATTGTACGCTTGGCATGGAAAGTGCGAACTTCAAGTTCTTGTCATTCTGATAGTCATTCTATAAGCAGTCCATAAGAAAGTTCAGTGACCCAATGGGTTGAATCTTTCTGATAACTATTGGAAAGAGGATTGATATCTATAAGCCTGTATTTATCAAGAATTTACGGAAAATAATTCTATATTTGGGATAACTTAGATAATCTTTGGCCATGAAATTCTTATCAGTTTCAATAAGATTTGACATAATATTCCACATCAAAACTTACACATTTATTAAAATTTGATTTTAATTTTAAAGTTTTAATTTGAAACGTTACTAATTGTTAGTAAATGTCTACTTTATGCATAAATTTTAATATGCTGTGTCAAACATTGAATTAATCAGAGAAATAGATTGTCATTTCCAGAATGTAGAAGGGAAATGAAGAGAGACTGTAATGGCAGGATGTGAGAAAACTGATCGTAAACAGGAAAACTAAGCCTTTGTTGTGTTTCTGGGTGGAATGTGCTCTGCTCACTTGCGTGGAGGCCACGGATACGCATCGATGCCGGCGTGGTAATACAAGCCGTCATGTGCTTCATCCGCTTCATCTCCTTCATATTTATAGATTTCATTGTTTTTCTTGATACGGATTGATTTCCTTATTTAACGCTTTTCGCGTGAGGTTGAATTCTCATATTATGGAAAGAGAACCAAATCTATTACATGGAAATCATACGAGCTTACATGCATACATGGTCTTTCTGTCTCGTTTTTTCTTTCGATTTTGTTTTTTTTTTTCATAGAATTATGCTTGTAGTATTCGATAACTCACCTCGCGGCGTTTAGTATTTTTGCTTCGCATTCTTTATAAATCTGAGCATTGAAGGGTCATAAAACGCAAGTTACAACGAACAATGTGCGGACCTGAGGATGGAATTTAGCCTCGAGGAAATGCATGACCGTAATTTTCTCCTTTCACAAAAAGTCGCTCGCGTTATATGCTGGTCCATTTTAAAAAGGAACCCATACAATAGCCATTTACTCGGAAATTTCACTTTCTAGTTTTTTGAAAACTTAATTTCTCTCAGTTTCTTTGGCTAAAAGGAATTACGCTAAATATTATAATGTTCGTGCTTGGAAGCATACTGATACATTTTTCACCCGGTATTTCGTGTTTTTCATTAGTCTGAAGGAAATCTCGACTTCGCAGTTTGCTGTTTTTGTATCGATTTTCTATTCAATAGTAAAAGTTTTCTGTTGTTGCTATCCGTTGCAATGAATTAGACTCTATAATGACCGATTGTCTGCTACTGATGCAAGAGGTGTATTACCCAATACATACGCGCTTTGCTTCCGGTTGCGTTGGGAAAGTATTCGTACGTATTCTTCCTTTGTAAATCTCGTTTCATTTCTAAGTTAAACCAAAGTATCTGTAAATGATATCTTTCCTTCTTTCGTTTTCAGTTTATAGGTATTATACTTGTAGAACTGGTCAAGATTACCGATTTGGTCCCTCTTGAAAATCTTCCCATTTCTTTTGAAAGTTGGAGACCGTTCATCTTTCGCATCTTTTTCCTCTATGATTTAAAAAAATAAAGTTAATTATTAGGCATTATAACATTGTAATTTCTGCTGTTTCAGAGCCTTACTTTTAATCTCAAAGCTGCGCGTCGATAAATAAGTGGGAGCATTCGTGCACGATGGAGATATTGTCGGAATTCCCTATAACTCGTCACATACATCAGTCGTGCCTACTAGCTTGCTATAATCGATATGTCGCGACAGCTCAAGTTTCGTCCCCCTGATTGAGACCCGGTTCACACGAATGGAATAAGCAAACGGAACGTAGTATATTATGTTGTAGCACCAACACGTTTCGAACGTCACGGGCGGGCAACTCCCCTCTTCCCCCACGCTGGAACGGCAGGTGAGGCGGAAGGGGCGGGTCACATGACCGACTGCGTGAGGTCTTGCCGCCCTCGAGAGAAAGTTCTTAAAGCGAGAGGTAGTCAAGAAGATGGTCGCGGGGTATGTGGGCGGCCCCCGTACTGTTTCCTTCCCTCCCTCTGTTTGATTGTCTCCGTGGGCTTGTCGCACGCTCTTCCGCGGGGGTGTGCCTTGTTGCCCTTCTCGCCCACCAGCCGCGATGCTCCTGGAAGGCGCCGGCAGGGGCGAAGAGGCGGCTCCCTCAGCTCGTCTCGCCGTACTCATGCGGAGGTTAACGTTCCGAATGCGCCGTAGCGCATCCCTTGTTTCCCGCCTCAAGAGGCGCGTTCTCGCTGGAGGCCCCGTCACCGTCGTCTCCGTTCCCTGCGTCTCCGAGGACGCTCCTTCGAGTCCCTTGAGGGAAGTGAGTTTGAAGTCTTCCGTTATTACGGAAAAGAAGGAAAAATCGGAGATCTGCATTGTCTCACCCTGGAAACATGTAACCCTCGTCAGAGTGAACACGGATGCGGTAAGAAATCCGCTCCTCAATAATTTTTTCCTTCGTTACTTTCGATAAAATCGTAGCACGTTACTTTCGCTCGTGTAGTTTTTATTTTTGTTTTACCCAATGGGCGACTGACACCTCCCGCTTTTGGTGGATCTCGTCTACTTCTTCTGCAGGTTGTGTACGTGAGAGAAATCCTAGATGAAATTGGGAGCGCGAAGTTACCTGTATGGGAAACGAGTGCTGCTTATGGTTAAATGGTCGGTTAGTTCTTTTTTCTTTATCCACGTACTCTCTCCTCTTGTCCATGAATGTTGGCCTGAATACTCCGCGGAGATTAAGCAAATTTACATTGCACGAATGTCTGCATCTTTATTTGAGAAACGAACTTAATAGTGTGCAAATTAAAGGAATATAGTTGTAAATTACTATTAATTGAGAGAAGTATTCGAGACTTCGGCGCAAATTCCGTGTGCTTATGTCAATATATGTATTTTCAATGTACTGGTCATATCAGTTCCAGTCCATCCTCTGTTTTTTATAGGAAATAAAGATAACTAAGGCAAAAATTAAACGCGTTTCTTCTCAGTGAAATTAAAGACGTATAAGCACACATGTATGTGTGTTCTTGCACATTTTCTTTGCTCAATCGTATGAGTTTTAATACATAAATTACGCTGTAATTCTGGGTTTAGTTTCCTAGCTTCCATCAATGTTGCTGAGTGTAAGTGAATTTAGTGGTTGAAAAATTCCTTTGAAAGTATGAAAATAGCTCGACTTTTAGGAAGCGTCTTATTCGTAGTAGCTCCGTGACATTGGGTTCGCTGTGGAAGAAGATTATTTCATAGTTGTCACACGTGAGCCTTGATATTGGAGGTGAAGGCTACTCATAACGTGCCTATTTACTGCGTGATGTCATCCACCTGTTCCAACGTATTTATAATGTAAGGATTGTCGTAAGGCGCGGACGTAGCCTTGTGATTTTTCTTATCATAAATCTTACGTGCGCATTAAAATCTAAAATATTTATTTATGAATTTAACGTTTGGATTTTTATGCAACGCTGGGATTTGAATATTCCTTATATTCTTGTCTGGCAGTTAAAACACATACCGATATTCCGTCTTAAGGGGCGAAAATTAATTCTTTGAATAATTTTTGCACATTTTCGGAAAAAAAGAACTTAAGTGCGCTGCTTTCGACATGACGGGGTAATTTGAGAATAAATCCGGATTACATATTAGCTATCATATAATTATTAATTCAATCGTAATTACTAATTTTAGAGTTGTTTGTAAGCTGTTTAATAATGAGTGTGAAATTTTGTGTTGTATTTTTTGCTCAGATTGTATTTTCCAGAAATTACGTTAATTTCAGTTCAATGATTCCACTGATAAGTCTTTTTTGGTTGTTGTGAGGTATATATAATTCCGTAAGATTTTATAACATTTAATGAAAACTTGATTCTTCACTCAACATGATCATTCCAAATGAATATCAATAAAAAATATCCGGTTCGGCGGTAGTTTCTGGCGCTTTTATTTTTCGAAACGTAAAGCAAGTAACCTTAAAAGATGTTCTCAGGAGGCACTTAGCTAACGTATCGGAATGAAGTTGGGTTACCTAACGTCCTTGAGTGAAAGCCCGAAGCGTCGGAATATAGTGAGCTGCGATTTCCTCTTCTCCTGCCGCGAAATTAGCACCTTTCTTCGCGAATCTAATCATTAACATCTTTCTATTTTTTATTAAGTCAAATTGCTAATCTCTCGTTTCTATCTTACTAACATCATTGGCTAATAAATTCTAAAGATCGCCCTCAAATTAATACAATCTGTTAGTATTGACGTACCTTAATTTTTAAATTCCTTCCTGATGGTCGATAATGCTATCTCCAACTTGGTATTTCATATTCAGAAGTTCAACTACTAGGTTATTAATTCGCCATTTCATCTTTCAAAATCTAAATGTAGAAAAGGAACAGTTAATGTTTCTGGGATATCCCTTTTTCACATGAATAAAAGCATTTTAGATGCCTTTGGCTATTGGTTACCCTACATTTTGAAATTTTATCCATGTGTGATACATTGATCAATTTATTAGTTTCACTGTAAGAACTATAAGAGGTATGCAGACAGGAAAGAGAGATGACTAACAACAATCCTAGCACTTATTTTGTATTTGTCAATTATATAATCTTAAATGGGTTATAATTTAAAACTTACAAATTTTATAGAAAGTTTTTTTTTTGAGTAAAAGCAGCTTACGTCTGATAAAAACTTAGAATAACTAGTTGGAAATTATGTAATTAGGCAGTATTAAAACTTCGAGCAATGAGTATTTTCTCATTTACTTTCATAAACTGATATTATAAATGGAGAAATTTTTGTGTCTATATCAATTGTTAGTTTAAAGGGAATTATCTTGGGGTCTGAGAGAAATTATTTTGTGTTTCAAAACAGAATTGGTGGCAAAGCTGTTTAACGTTTAAAAAAAATTGAGTTAAGATCAGTCTTTGATGTGTGCATGTCTATTTTCCTTTTACATTAACTATTGTTTTCACTGTGGCTTGTGTTGCTTCATTTGCTTGATATCCGTTAATATTCAAAAGTGGAATTCTAAAATATGGATGCTTAGAACCTGCAATAATATCATGGGCTTCTATGTTAATTAATGCATTATAATGAACATAGCTGTAGTTGATTGACCTATTAGCACTGTGCTGCAAGAAATCCAAGTATTTCCTGCTTATAATTTCTGCCAGGAGGATATGAACAAAATATTAAAGTCAAAAATTTATTACTATATTTGTTTGTTAAATTTTAAGCTCTAAGGAATTTGTACAACTTGGGAATAGTATTTTAAGGCATTTCTTTTTGAAATAATTTATACAAAAAAATTTTTGACAAAGATTTTTCTAGTTGTTGAAATTTTTTATCCCTTTATTTTTAATGTTTCTTGTAGTTTTGAATAGTAGTATCAGTTGTTATTATATAGTAGAAAATAACTCCGCTTTTACCCTGTTTGTCACTTTACTTCCTCCTTCAAACCGCTCCATAGAGTGCTCTGAGAGAATTTGACTTCCTGCAAGAAGAAAGAGCCTCTCCCACAGAGCAGCTTCTCCAAGCTCAAGCTAATGCACAACAGCGGACAAGAGTGGAGGCACCGTCAACGACGCACCAATATCACCGTCCACACCAATACCCTCAGCACCACCTACAACAAATTCACCCAACCCTCCAGATACACCATCATTCACCTAATCAGCCACCACAACAAGCACTTTCTCAATCAATCCAGCCTCCCACTCCAGAACCTGTGATAGAGTTCCCTGATGATGAGGTACTTAAATTCAAAGCGCCTAGTTTTCTTTCCTATCCCAGTTGCAAAATTGCCAGGAGATCTAAAAAAATGGATACACCAAGGAACATGGAAGAGTTGTATCTCTTAAAGTTTTTAAGCTGAAATTTTAGATTAGTAATAAGTACATTAAATGGTGCTTAATGGATTAACCAAATTGTGTATGGCACTATTTCAACAACTAATGAATTAATTATGCTAATAAAGGGAAAATCATATTTTTATTCTAATTAAATGCTTATTAAATTCACTGGATAATATGCAACTGGGTTATATATTGATTCTGTGTGTTTAATCTGTTATGTTTCATGGGAAGAAAAGGATTTTTCTGTGTATGTATATAGTTTATCTGTGAATTTGTTTAATAATGAGGTACAATTATTTTCATTCTCTCCTATGTAAGTGTTTAATATTATAAAAATGTGTGATATTTTCAAAGTTATGATGGGACTGTATTCAAGTGCTATTAACCCCTTAAATGATGAATAACATTAACTGTTGATGGAATTGAATTGGCTGATTGTATTACAGGATTTGCTCCTATGTAGCACCATATTCATTTGGATCTTGTGTTAGTTTCTATGTTGTTCAATACTTTTTGTTGATAATCCCTGACATTTAGTATCTTTTGCAAGTATTCTTAAAGTCTACTTAAAAATTTTAGTTTTATTTTTCATGCCGAGGTCACTTATTTTCACTTGAAAACTCAAGCATGAATTTGAAGTCAAAATTTATCAGAATTGGGTTATGTTAATATCATTTCCTCCTTGTTCTCCAGCTTTAAGAACTTGGAAACACTGAATGGAATTTATTACTGGAATAAGATGAAAAACTTTAAATATTTGTTATTGCTCTTAGCATTTCCATTAATGCATACAGTGCCACCTCAATGAAATTGATCCTCCTTGCAGGGCTGAAATAAATCGTTTCCAAATTTTTTGAGATGAAATTTAGTTGTAGTTCTCTTTCAGAAGAATTACAGATATTAGCAATATTAATATATGTATGTATATCTGCTGGAAATAATGAAGGAAGAATAAGGTGATTGTGTACATACTTCATCTACCTTATTTTCCATATTTAATAACATATGAATGACTAATACTGAAAAGTTTATGGTACCCAATAATTCTTATATGTTATTGTTACATAAAGTACTTTTCATCAAGTAAATTAATATTCTGTAAATAAAACTTGCAGCAAGTTTAAAACAATCAACATGCATAAAGATGGATGCTTAAATGAAGAGAGAAAGTATATTCAGCTATATGCTGCTTAATGATACTGTTATCAAGGAGAGGTTCTTGTATCAACACTGTTGTTGATAGTGGCACTGAATGTGTTAAAAAGGTCAAATTGAATCAAAAGATGCATCATCATCAGCCATTTTCAATCCTCTGTTAGATGTAGGCCTCCCTAAGTGCTTACCAATTCTCCATATTCTGAACTTCTCTTCACCAAGTTACTCCTAAGTACTTCATGATCTCTCTGTTCCATGAGAACTTTAGTCTTCTTGGTCACTTCACATCTCTTGGTTTCCAGTTCAGAGCTGCTGATGTCCAACGGTTGTCGTTTCTTCTTAATGTATGGCCTGCCCACATCCATTTCAGTTATCTTATTCTATCTATGATATCTGTCATTCCTGTCATCATTCTAACCCAGATGTTGCATTTCCTGTCTCAAAAAAAAGAATCTGCCATAGCTGGGACCTGAACCTGGATATGGGTTGATGATGCTCATTGTAAATTGATAATGAAGTTGGAACTATCACTATCACAGTAGCCTATGTCATTGTGAGAAGAAGTTGAAAAATAACTTCAATAATACAACTTTCTGATTATAATTATGGTAATCTAGTTTTAAGTGAAGAACAGAAATTGGTAGTAACAGGGAAGAAGGTAGTGAAAACTTTTTATTACCAAATTAGACTTCTTATAGATATGGATCTAAGGATTTTGTACTGAAATTTGGAAGCAGTATAATATCAGCCATTCAACCCTTATTTGGATCTATGTTGGTTTAGTTGTTTGGTAAACCAATCATATTAAAGAGTTAATACTATTTGAGTACAAGTCTTCTGGAAAAGGAACTAAAAAGAATATGGTGGTCATTATTGTATCATTCTTAATTTTCACAATTAAAATTGCTGTATTAGATAGTTAAAATATTGTGTCTGGAATCATTAATTTGTAAAAGTTATTTCTGTTAATTACCAATTTTGTTAATGATATTAGATCTGATAGGAGTTAAAACTTTTCATGCATTGGGATACGTATCCTCAATACAATTATGAGGGAATTGTTATAGTATACTTTTAAATCCCCCTTATGTGTGATCATTGTTTGTGAGAAGAGGACCATCCTGTATCAAACTTCACTTAAAATGTAGACAATTAGATATTTGCTTATTTTTGAGGTATGCCTAAGGTCATGGCAGAGAATCTGGTCCAATTTGAATAAAACTTTTATTTCATTGCTCATTATTATATACTTGTTCTCTTGAGTATGCATTTTACAGATAAACATTGAATTGTACACAATTGCAAATTGAAAATTTTTATATGTATCTATCTTATACAAGTTTCGATTTAAGTCTATCGTAAATAGTCCTTTAAAATATTTTTGCTTTATAGTTTGTTCAATATTAATTTATGTTTTTTGTAATTAAACAATTTTCTTGATATATTTTCACCTCCTTCAGATAACTGTAACTGCAGTAGTTAATTTCAAGATTTTATTATCATTCTAATTGGAAATTTTGGCTATGGCTATCTTATTGTTTAAAATTAGAATTTAAAGAATTATTGTTATCCATCTGTACTTTATCTGAGTTTTACTCATAGGGAGTTGTTTTATAACTCTTAAAATCCTCTACCTTTAAAAAGGTTGTAATTTTTACATAGGAATAAATCAATAATATCTCCATTTTAGGGACCATATGATGAACCAGAGATGGTGCGTGGGCGCCATTCTTCTAATGCTGGCGTGGGGGTGGTTGTGGCAGGTGGAGGAGGTAGAAATTTAGACTACAGAGATAGTGCATATGAGTCAAGAAGACATTCACAGTACTCAGGAATGTCAATGGAAAATTTCCGACTCATCAGTGTTCTAGGACGGGGCCATTTTGGGAAGGTATGTAACTTACTTCAATCTCCTTATATCCTTTCTCTTTTCCTTATATCCAATTGGTATAGTTGTAAATATTTTACTTTTTAAATTTACTTCATTGATAAATTCCATTAAATCAGTTAAAATCCTTTGATTTAATTGTAATTTTCTGTGGTACAAAGTAATTTTTAATATTTGACTTAATAACATTGAATAGCTATAAAATTAAGATTATAAGCTTAACAAGGGTTTCAGTATTTTATAGCGTCATCATAAGTATCCCCAGGGAATAAATAGAAAATACTTCTGGAAAAAAGAACAGGATTTCTCATAAGTAACTGATTGATCTTGTATAATTTCTTGTGCTTTAATTCGTAGAAAGGTATTTACAGGAGAGAGGAATATGCTTACAATTTTCAATGGTATGATGAATATGCTGGTATTAGTCTCAAAAAAATTGTTTTATATACTAAGCAGCTATGACAGCTCAATATTTTATCATAAAGGATCAATAATATAAGGAAATAATGCAAACATAGTCTTTTGATTTTGTTGTAAATTGTAAGTACTCCAGATCTCCCTCTATCTCTATATCTCTAATTTCCAATTTTCCTCCCTAGGATGTATGATTGTGGGAAATGTCCCTTGGAATCTGAAGTCATCTGATAACACTAATCTATGTCATTTTTAATGTTCCTACATCAAAATTCAAAACTCTTTCATATCTGATTGTTTTTAAAATGTGATACTATTTCAGATTTTCACAACCCCCCAATAAAAGAAGCAATGGTGCTTATGTTGTAGAAAATACTTTAATGTTCAATTTCCATTCAAATTTATTTAATCTACTAATTATTTCCAATTTTATCATGAATAAACTTTAACTCATCATTAAGTAGCTATGTCTGTGTTGAAGTTGTTGTTTTAAGGTATTTCTCCATCAAGTCTGATGCTTAATCAAGGCCCATTTTGTTTAAGGTAATTCTCTCTCAGTATCGAAACACTGGAGAGTATTTTGCTATTAAAGCCCTGAAGAAGGGGGATATCATTGCACGTGATGAGGTGGAATCTCTTCTAGCAGAGAAACGGATATTTGAAGTTGCTAACAACATGCGTCATCCCTTCCTGGTCAATCTTTTTGCCTGCTTTCAAACTGAGGTGAATAATATTACATTTTAAGTAATGCTTTGAGATTTATGTAATTATTTTTCAGTTTGATAATAATAATCTTAATTTTTTGCTAGTGCCATGTCTGCTTTGTAATGGAATATGCAGCTGGTGGAGATTTGATGATGCATATACATGCTGATGTTTTCTCTGAGCCTCGGGCTGTGTTTTATGCAGCCTGTGTTGTTTTGGGATTACAGTATCTTCATGAAAGTAAAATTATATACAGGTAACTACTACGAAATTATCAACTACATAATATTCATAACTTCTCTTGACATCAGTGATTTTTTAAATCAAAAGTTGTGAATATTATTAGATTCATCATAAAGTAATAAAATGCTGTATCAAAATATCACTCTAAGGAAGGTTATTTATTAGGAAATATTTTTATTTTATATGCTAACTCATTTTCTCACTCTTCTGTCATAAAACAGAGTGATGAAATTATAGTTTCAAAGTTGCTGCCCAGATTTCATAGCAGAAAGAAAAACGTTTGAATAAAAAATTGGTCTTGGTTTTCTTTAAATTCTGCTTGAGCAGAATTTAGAAGTCATAATTGAAACCTTGAATAACTTAGATATCACAATGATTTCTAGAAATCCATTACTTGACCATTATAGCATTAGAAGAAACAAGTTGTTCATGCATTATATTTCTTTGAAGTGTAAGAAAATGTATCCAAATATTAGCAGTATTGCAAGCCTGCACAACTTGGAAAAAAGAGTCAAAATGAATTTGGCGAAAAGTTATTGTATGCCAAGATGAACTTTTGAATAAAATTAATACTTCCTTTCCCTATTTATTTTAACGTAAGTAGAATAAATAGTTAATCTGATACCTTACATTTTTCCATTTACTAGGTATTTTGATTTTTAATTAATGAGAATGAAGTTCACTAGTTGTCCTGTATTTACAAACATTTTTATTTAAAAACATCTTCTCAGCTACATTTATATTAATGTCACTCACTTTAAATGAGTTAGTCAGTTTTTCTTGTTTGTTGATACCATTCTGTGGTTTATTTCAGAGATTTAAAGTTGGACAATTTACTCCTAGACACAGAAGGCTATGTCAAAATAGCTGACTTTGGGCTGTGCAAGGAGGGAATGGGGTTTGGGGATAGAACTGGAACCTTCTGTGGTACACCTGAATTTCTTGCTCCTGAAGTTTTAACTGAAACTTCATATACTCGAGCTGTTGACTGGTGGGGACTTGGAGTCCTAATTTTTGAAATGTTGGTGGGAGAGGTAAGAAAGCCATTAGTAACAGTCAATTATGAGATACCCAAATTTAACCTTATCTTAATTTCTGTGAATATCAAAGCATAAAAGTACATAATCAACATATTTAAGAATGTTGGAAATATTATCATATTTACTCGCTAGAAAAATGCAACATGGAGTGTAATGAGCACCAAAAAAATTTGAGCATTGGAAATTCAATAATCATTTGCCCAGGAATCTAACGCGCACCTCAAGTTTATGAACTGATACCTAATATGCAATGTTGTATTTATGCTATTGATTTTTTTTGTTTAATTGAATGTTCTCTTCACTCAAGCTATTCTAATTACTATATCTTTCTTGTTTACTTTTATGCTCTCCTTGTATTTGTATTCCTACTTTTGTGTTTAGCTTGATGTCATTTATTACCTTCTCATATATTAATAGAACTTTAATGAAGATTAGTAGATTCTCCATATTACTCCTTTCTTTATTCTTGTTTCGTTGTTGATATCAACATATATAATCACCCCTTTCTTCATTTAGTCATGGATTTTCGTCATTGTCAATTGTCAATTCCTTCATGATCCTTACCATTCTATTCTAGTAGACAATTGTTTCTTGTTTGGCTGTTGCAACCTTTCTCTAGACTCACTCTGGCTATCAAAGTTTGTTCATTTTTTGGCATTCAGGTCACTGTCATTCATCATAAGAAATGCTTTTATAATACCTCAGTTCCTCTGTAATTCAAGTGTATACTCAAATCCTCCTTTCTCTCTGAAAGTGAAGTTATTTTTGTATCTTTGATGCAGGGGAATTCTTGCTGATTGTTTGAAATTCTTCATATTTGTCTGCCCTCTTCCTTTTTAGCATGTTTAGTTGATAATATTCCTTTGAATGTTCATCAACAGGTCATATAAATATCACTAATAATTTCTTACAACTTTTTAAAGTGTTCTTTCACAGATCTTTTATTAATTGCTTAGGTAATTAATTATCCCCTAGAATACTTTATGCACTGAGTCTTTCGTTTTAATTTCACAAATCCTTCTGCTTCAGCAGCTTAAAATCCAGCTGTGGTAATAGGCTCAGTGTTCTTTCTAATTTTCCAGTTTATTTTCTTCTTCAATTATTTCTAATAAGTTTCAAAAAAGCAAAAAAAGAATCAACCTCTGATGCACATTTTGCCCTCCAAGAGAGCAATGTGTATAGAGTTTACCTAGTGAATGTACTAGTGGGAATAGAATTTACCTAGTGTACTATTGTACTTGTAGTAATTAATTTCATATCTTCAGCATATGGTGAAAGTTACCGAATAACAATAACCTTAAAAATTATTCATTGATTAAAAAGAAATATGGTTTCGACTGAGTTGTATTAACTTCTGCATTATTTCTATTTTACAGTCTCCATTCCCAGGTGATGATGAAGAAGAAGTTTTTGACAGTATTGTAAATGATGAAGTGAGGTATCCTAGATTTTTATCTCTGGAGGCAATTGCAATAATGCGAAGGGTTAGTTAAGAATGGAGTTGGCTTGAATGTGAATTTTTTAGATTTGGTAACTAATTCTCAATATTTCCTCTTCAAGTTGTTACGTAAAAATCCTGAAAGACGTCTGGGTTCAAGTGAAAGAGATGCAGAGGATGTTAAGAAGCAAGCTTTCTTTAGAAACATTTCATGGGATGATCTCCTTCTAAGAAGAGTCAAACCTCCTTTTGTTCCCACTGTAGTAAGTTTTACTTTCAAATTTACTATGGTTTCTTATAATATAATTTTATGAATGCTGAATATTATTATTGATCTTCAGGGATCAATTATTAGTATATACAGTAGAAGTCTGTGGTAATGAGATCTGACAAAAATTGGAGAAGTACTTGTTATAAAGCGTACTCATTATAGCAGATTTCTAATAATAAATTTTCATCCTCATGAATCCAAGGGTAGCGAGTGAGGCAGAATGGAACTTAAATAAATAGTAATGGAATTTAACTTTTTAATTCTTTGGCAAATGCCTTAGAATCAGTAAAATAGCATATTCGCATCAAAAATATTATTTCATTGATTCATGAGGCATAACCAAAGTGCATATATACAGAGAGGCAAAGGAAAGAGCAGAACTCATGAGAAATCTCTTATCAAAGCTCCCAAAGCAATTTTGCCTAGGAAAGGTGAAGCAAGTTGTGGAAAACAAATGCATGAATTAAGTGATGATAATTTTAGCATTTAATTCTTTCCTTTCCTTGAAGATAATGCACTTTAGATTACTGTTTGCTTGTTGGACTTGATCTCTAATGTCAATTGGCCATTCCGAGAATATGCCTCTTGCAAGACAAATGTAGAAACACGGCTCTCGTTACATCAATACCAATAAATAACCACTTATTATAATGGACATAACTCCCTATCCTGTGTGTTGTGAGACAGACAACGGCCAAAAAATTCACTCACTATAACACAACTTTCATTTTATGCTGTACTTGTTACAACAGACTGCTACTGTATATGAATTAATTAGTAATAATTTGATCATTTGACTTAATTACTCAACTTCTTGTTGATGTTGTAATTGATTACAATACAGTTTTCTGTTATGAAAATTGTACATTTCCCTACCTGATACTCTTCTCTAAAGAATATAATTTATGCAATTTTTGCATTACATTATTGCGAGAAAAAATTCTTTGTGAATATTGATAAGGTTGAATCCTTTTAATTGTGGAAATGTGGAATCAGTTTTCTCCCAAATATGAATTTTATGTATCTTATGATGTCTGAGGTGCAAGCAAATTTACTGGTTTGGAATATACTGTTTCTTTTTATAGCAATAGTTTATAGAATTCCATACTCAAAATACATGGCTTTGTTATAATCCATCATTTTAACTTCAATTTAGTGGTACCACTTGATAGCCATTAGTTTCAAGTAGGTTAAGTAGTTCCTTTGCTTAGTTCTTTACTACTATTACTGGAAATTGATTTTTTTTAATTAATCTTTTATTCATATCCATAGTCTAATGACAAATTCTGTTATAGCATTCCTTGGAGGATGTCAGTAACTTTGATGAAGAATTTACGTCAGAGAAACCGCATCTCACTCCACCTAAAGACCCAAGGCCACTCTCAGATGAAGAGCAATCATTATTTCGAGACTTTCAGTACATGAACGATTGGTGCTGACCATGGGTTTTATATCTGACATCATGCAATTTTGTGAAGTTCTTTATCATCTTGATATCACATAAGAGTAGAATCTGGCTCATTTTTGCATTTCCCATCTGCTTACAATGTTCCTAGTATGGTCTGTTGCTCTTTAGTGGTGGAACAACTCACAAGAAAGTTAGCTCGGTTCGTTTTTTTTCAGAAAGTAAAGTTCAGATAAGTTGCAACAATCATGCTTCCCTGAAAAAGAACATAGGTCTAAAGTTGCAGAAATTATTGAGCCATGAATGTGTATCTCAAAAATGTCTTTGTATGTAATGACATTTGAAGAATGGGTATTATATACCTTAAATTTTGTGAACTGGTTTTGATATTGGCAGCAGGTGAAAACAATGTTCATTTTATGCTCATAATTCTGTACAGGAACCAATTTTCTTGTGCAATTTTTTGTGCAAAGAGATGCTAGCAATAACTTGTTATTTATTTTCATCTTTGAATATTACAAGAAAAATTAAATTTTTATGGAAAACTGCCTTTTGACAGTTAAAAGTATTAAAGCAAAATTATTTGTGCTGATCATATATTCATGTTTGGTAATTGCTCATGGTCTGGAAGGTAATTCATAAGTTTTTTTGTCATACAAAAGTGTTATAGTACATTGTTATACTTAATTGAAAGTTTAGCCTACAGAGATAAAGGCAACTGTCCTAAAAGTTGTTCCTGTATACCATTTGTCTGATTCAGGGTCTAAAATAGAGATTTAATTGTGTTCTGACATCAAGTCAAGTTAAGAATCCCTTGCTGAAATAGTATTTACTGTTCCAACCTCTACCCTTAATTGTTGATATTCTTGTTGTTTTTCATTTCAAAGTTTTTCTATTAGCTTATGTGTGGTAAAAGTATAATTTTTTTATATGTCAGATAAGTTGGGAAACATTGCACCAATTTTATTAGTAGTTACTTCTGGCCTAAACTTGATCAAATTAAATTTCCCACCATGAATTTTTGCTTTTAACGAAGTTTTGCAATAAATTTGAGATTTTTATGCTTATCGAAACATATTTTATATCACTCATTGAAACTGGTTCATTTAAAGTATTGAGAACCTTTTAACATGCTCTCATTTCTTTACCATTTGTTACAAGTCTTTCAAAGCTAACTTTATGTAGTATTTATAGCTAAGAAAATGTTGTTTTTCTTGTTTCTCATAGTTGTTTATTTTGATTATTAAGAATGAATATTCACAGTTTTATGCTAATTTCAGATGGAATTATCTAACATTTTCTTGGGTAGCTATGCTGTTAAGATTTTAAAGAAGATGATGAAAATTTGTTGATAAACCTGTAAATATTGTGCCAGTGTACTGGCTATAAAAGTCTAATTTTACTCAATGCTCAAGTGAATCACTGTGAAATTAACTTTCTGTAAATATATAAAATACTCCCTCTGCCTTTCAACATTAATATTGTAGCATAGACAATTATTTTTAATGATAATTGTTAAATTGTACAGTACACCAACCGCCTAAATGCCCTAGTAATATAAAATGAAATTATGGCCTTCCACTATACATTAATTACCATTTTTATGATGCATTTTAACATTAAAAGAGTGGTATGAGGTACTGCTCTTTTATTCTTCTATGGTGTGGTAGCACTGAGATGAAATGTATTTATTTTCAGTCCATATTTCATACTGCTTTTGGAGCAATATTGATGCCAATCCTGTAAAAATCAATTTATAATTTTTTACAATTTGGTGTCTTGTATGGAATTGTGGTGCTGATGTTGTGGTATTTGAGTCCAGTGCTAGTGTACAGTAAAAGTGTATGAGTTTTATAAAGTGAGAGATATATTTGTAGAATTGAATTCATACAAGAAATTTTTGCTTTCTGTAAATAAAGCTGATTATAATTTTCACAACTTATATGGTCCACTTACCATGTTCAGAATCTGTTATGAAAATTACTTAATTTAGGAATCATGAGGAATAATTATTGTAAAATATATCATAATGATTAAGTTCTTAATAAAATATGTTGCATCTATCTTACACTGCAATAAGCCAAAATTAAAGGACACGTCTTTGTGAAAATTATTTTTATTGATACTAAAAATGTCAATAAAACAATGTAACAACTACTGCTCTTTTTCTTTATTTTTCCCTTAACAAGTTACATTCCTTTTATGTCAGATTAATGTTTCTTCTAGAGTGTAATGTTGCACGGGTGTGAAACGTGTACATTAAGAAAAGAGGATGTCAAAGATCGGAGGCTTTTGAGATGTGCGTATGGCATAGAATGGAGAAAGTGAGCAGGGTCGATAGAAAAACGGACGAGGAGGTTCTAGAGATGGCTGGGGAGAAAAGAGTAATGATTGATGTAATTAAAAATAGACAAAAGAAATTGGTGGGTCAAGTATTGAGAGGGGAGGGACTGTTGAAGAAAGCGATCGAGGGAAGAATGCTAGGGAAAAGACAGAGGGGAAGACAAAGACAGAAGTTATTAGACGAATTTAGGGGTGGGATAAGTTACCGGGAATTGAAGGATAGGGAATGTGGGGGCACATGAACCTACCGAAAGGTAGAACACTTTATATATAATGTTTCTGCATATTCAGCATCTTAGATGAAACGTTGGTCCATGATGGATTTGGCCTTTATTTGTTATCCTTGAAATTAAGTGGTTCTTCATCTAAGCAAAAAGAGAAGATTGAAATCAGTGACAAAGTTGATAGAAAAATTTCATTGACAAATTTAACTTAAGGAGATTATGTACTTCCAGGCTGGATACAAGGGTTGAACCTTAGATACTGAAGTAAAAACTTTCTTGGCCATATAAAGGGACAAAGGTACTGATGGATTCATACTAACAACAAGCTCAATTCCAAGGTAGTGCCTGAACAATCTAAAAATATTAACATGCTGAACATCACAACACTGATTTAAAGTAGAAAAGTATTTGTAATAATCACAAGGAAATTAAGTATTTAGATGACTTAATTAACCATATTCAATATACAGTAATTCCTTTGGATGATTTTGGCAAATAAATCTCCTCTTCAGCTATATAGTACTCATGGGTGTCCAGTTTTTTGTACAATTAGGCAATATGAATTTTCATGCTAATAAGGTCTCTTTTATTTCTTTGTAAATTATTTGCTACCATGACTGCAAATTTTGTGCTAATTACCTAACATTTTAATGTTACCTCATTGCACTGTACTTTTCTATCCTTCTCCATTGTATATGGGAAGAAGATTCTTAAGTTCATGTGTCAGCATTGAAGTTGAAGTACATATAAGGTCTAGCTAAGAAGTATTCACTTAAGAGTGACATATGGTCAGCATATTGACTCCCATGCTGCCATATTTGAATTTTCTAGACTCAGGCTGAGGTTGGGTGCGTCAGATGGTTCATGTGCCAAAAAATATGAAAAACAATAGAGCTGCAATGAATAAAAATGCAAAAAAAAGTTCAAGCTTATAGAAAAACAACAAACATTGCAATGGCTGCAGGAAGAAACAGGTGCTCCTAAATGGCAACTTAACTGAGGCAAAAAAAAACTTAAAAAATGAAGCCAAAAAGGTGTGTAAATATCATTAAAAATAAGTGAACTAAAGACACTAAGAAACATTGTTAGCAGAGGAGTGTAATGATAGGTGCCCATTTTGAAAGCCAATCTTCCATCTACAGTAGTAATTCTGTTGTGAAGAACACTACTGATGATTTCTTGGACAAACAAACTTCTTATTGTAGCTGTTTTGACCATTGAATATCTTGCTGTGATCTCCACATCATTATCACATTTACTCTTTTTGCAGTGCAAATAACAAATTAAGGATATAATCTATGTTACTTAACCTAACTTGGTGGAATGCCATGGAGAGAGGAGTAAAATATTTAGTAGTTTCCCCAGAACAATAGTTGTTCTGTGGAAAATACTAAAAGACAAAATTGATTTTATGTTGTAATACTTCTGTAAATTGGAGAATTACTTATGCCTAAACCTGCTGGACAATATGCAAGCAGAACCCATTCTCTCCATACTAAGCAAGTTCTTATTTTTAAACCCATAATTTCTCACTGTCACCCCTCATTAGCTATTTTGGTTAACTAAACTCTTAGGTAATTGCTGCCATTTGAGATTGTTTTTGTAACTTTGTAAGCATAAAGACAAATCCGGAAAAATATTAATCATAAAATTTATATTTTAACTGCAAAAATATCAAGTCTACCTCTGAAACTATGAACGTGTCATATAGCTTGAAAGCCTTCTAACTAAAACTTTATATGCACATACTATCTGGATGAGACAGGCAACTGGTCACAGAATAATGGATGATGGTTGTTTACACCGGGAAACATGTCGTCGCATAATATCAAATGGATTTACACTTATACTCGGACATTTAAGTATTTAAGCTCATGGAACTTTGGTAACTTATTCTTTTGAGGCAACGACATGGTCTAGCTAAGTTAAGCTAATTAGTCTTAACCTTTCTGCTTACCCAAAGATTCTGGCAATAGTTAGAGTATATGATTATATATGAATATCATTAAATTAAATCATTTATAATTCCTATGAATTTATGGACAATTTATAAGAATTCTAAACGGATACGATCAATTGATATTTACATTTCTTGCTCCTTGAACAGCAGCAATTTGAAGTTACCGCCTTCATGCTTGTGCCGTCACCGGTATGATTGAAAGTTGAAATGCAAATTTAAAAAATAACCTTTTTGAGCATATTTCATTAGCCGTATCATTTTAACTGACCTGCAGTAAGATTGTGGTAATTCAATACTTTTTTGAAGTATCATATATATATATATATTATGCATAATTTTCCGTGAACCTGCTTCACTTGTTTTTAGGATTATAGGAGTGATTATCCGCCATCTTGTTCGAAGTAGTTACATTCCAAGGTGATTTTACCTCGTCTACATTTTGTATGGGCACTTGTAATCGTGAAAAATGTTAGTTTTATTTTCTAAACCGATATAATATATATTATAAAGTTACCGAAGTGGTATTTTGCGTGGAACTTGTCTGTAGTACTTTGTTGGCAGTATTGATTCTCGAAGCACAAACAACGTATTTACCTGTTACAGAGATGGGGTGAGCCACGATAAATTATTTAAGTTATAATTAATACTCAACGAATCCTGCAATTAGAAATTTTATTTTCCTCACGTGCTGCCCGCCCTTATTAGAAATCCTTTTCGACTTAATTTCAGGTCTTCTGAATCTGGCTCTCCAAATTTTGTTGAGATTGGCAAGGGTACTTTAAGCCAGAAGGAAAACAATGAAAAGGATCTTCATAATAGTATTAAGAAGAAGAAAAAGAAGCATAAGCATCATCACAAGCATAAAAAGCACGGGTCTAACAGTAAAGAAAAGTAAGTAATCAATTAATAAATTTCATGTATGGATCTCAATGCTTTATTATATTGTAAATTTTTGTTGTTTATAGGAAACATCATAAGAAGCAAAAGTCTAAGAAAGAAAATGAAAATGGACGTAAGGCAGTATCTCTCGAAGAAAGAAACAGTGAATCTAAACTTAACTCCTCTAATGACGGTAAGACTATTGACGATGACGAATGTTTGCTTGTTGAGAAAATTGAGGAGATGCCCAGGAACATTTTGAGGGATGATAACCAAGTAAGACCTGACGCACAAATTTCTGAAAAAGTATCAAACGGTACTTCTTTATCCAAAGAACTTTCATCAAATCGTCTATCTAGTATATCTGTAAATACACCACAAGAAAACTCTATGGAGCAGCCTAAGATACTATCTATAGATTCAGATAGCGAAGACAGCATTATTAAAAATGAAAAAGATTTGGATTCCGAAGATATTGACGTATCGGTGATCGAAGATGACATGAATTTGGAAGAACTGATGAGGCAGAAGGTAAATATCTTGGGTTTATTTAATTTATTTTCGATAGTAAAAACAGCCATTTAAGTTAACTATTTTCTGTTTATTGTTTTAGTTTATATGCTAGTTAATATTGGTATAAGTGAAATATATACGTCGTTCTCAATTGAAACACCAATGTTATGAGCAGATGACCATATTTCCGTGTGAAAGGATTTTTAGTTACAGATAAACCAAGACAACCGACTGCCAGATTCGTTAATTAATTATACTCCTGATATTTTTTAAATATTTCACAGATTTTTCCTCATTCAATGCCTAATTATTAAAATTTCAATATTCTTTTTTAATTTTAATCACACGAAGTATTTGCAATATTATTGCTGATTGCTTTGATAGATTTTTTGTTTACAAAGCCATGTATTCCGTAAGTAATAAGTATTATATTTTATAACTCTAGATGCATTTAGTTAGTGACAGCCAATGTTCAAATTGTGATCGGATTAAAATTCATTAGTGCGAAAATGTTCACGCTTGACAGTTTTCATAATAATTATGATTTTGAGTAAGTGAAGTTAACATAAATTATCTTTTTGGTTTAGGCATTACTTCAGGCAAGACTTGGTGCATATATGTCCGAAGAAGATGAAGAAGGAAAGTCTACGGTCAAGAGTAGTAAACCAGATCCAGAAGTGATCAGTATCCATGACGACGACTCGGATCCTAATGTACGACCAACTGACAGAAAAACGGAGAGAAGAAAGAGAAAACATAGCCGGTTAGTTTAAATTCAGGATGAATAAATAATATTCCTATGTTTTGCTTATTAACCTTTTCATATCTTTCAGGAGTAGGAGTAGAGAGAAAAAACTGAAAACATCCAAAGAGATCTACACAAGAGGAAGCCATGCCGAAGATAGGTACAAAAATAGAGAAGATTATTCAGAAAAAGATAAAAAAAGTAGACATATACCTGAGAGTCAGCGTGACAGTAAGAGATCAAGAGAGTATGAAGGCCATTTCAGGAAGAAGTTTGATGATAAAAATAGAGTTGAAGAAAGAAAAGTTGATGAGAAAAGGAGGATTGAAGATAAGGGAAGAATTTCTGATAGGTCTCGCTATGAAGAAAAGAGAAGTGATGATAGGAAAAGTGATAAGTCTAGAGTTGACTCTATGAGGAAAAGTGAGAAGGATAAAATTAGTGACAGTCATAAGAGTGGAGACTCATCCCTGAGTATTAGAAGAAGAACTAGCCATAGTCCTCGGGGAAGAAGTCGCAGTAGAAGTGCTCATCGCAGTGAGTCATTGGCAAGGAGAGATGGCAGTCCTCGCAAGCTCAATCATAGCCAACGGGCAAGTCCTAGAAGAGGAAGCCCTCGAAGATCTCTATCACGCAGAGCTAGTCCTAGAAAGATTAGTCCCAGAAGAAGTAGTTCCAGGAGAATGAGTCCTCGTAGAGGTAGTCCAAGAAGGTCTTACAGTCGTGGAAGGGATCGAATCTGTGATCGAGACAGAGATCAGAGGGACAGAGACCGGGAGAAGAGACACAGAAGGTCACGATCTATATCTCCAAGGGGTAGAGATAGACGGCATCATGGCAGTAGGTGAGTGTAATTTAAAATAAAACTTCCAGGATATTTCAGTTCACTGCTTATCTGCAATATTGTCATTGGTTGCATTCCATAGAATAATTTTGCATTAATAATTTGAATTATTGGTTGTTTGGTTTTGATTTTTTTAATGCCTTCAAGAATTTGGATACTTTCACTTTGTAAACTACTGCTTTTGAATAGGATTTCAAAATATATTTTTTAAGGCATCTTAGTATGATATTTTGTAGTGTTTTTTATTGATGTTTTTCTTAGTTATGTTGTTGGAAATAAAAGTAAAATTTACCCAGGTAAGTAATGCTGGGTGGCAAGTTTTTAAAATTTTCTGAAATTGTGTAAAATTGTATCATATACCAATGATATTCTAAAACTGACAAGGTTGAGCCATGGTGTACATGTGAAATCTTTTCAGAATTTTATTTTAATTACCTCATTTAATAGAATGTATACGAGCATGTTTGTGAACTATTTCATATTATTTTTGTATTAATACTGAATCATTTGATAAAAGGAAAAATGAGGAGGAATATAGAAGATGCTATCAGCATGCATTTCCTTCAAGGTAACAGCTTGTTTGTGTAGCATGTCTAAAAAACTATATAAATTTGGGAAGTATGTGCTGGAAATTATTGGTAATCAATTTTTAACAAACCTCAAGAAATTTTTTGAATGAAGATGAATGTAATCAACAAAATTATTATAACAGAGAAAAAATACTGCATTACTGGGATACAATGTAACAGAAATACTGTATCTGTAAGAAACAGATTGGGGTTCCCCGTACTTCAAAACTCTTGAAATATTTCAGCAAAGCTCAAGCAATTTTTTAGCAGTTGTGATTAAATAAAAAGATAAAAAATTTTTGGGAACATTTGAATAATGTAGTTGTAGTAAATTATATCAATTGTATTGAATTATATGGTTTAATTTTATATTTAAGTGTTTTATTTAAAGAATAAAAATCTCAGATACATTTAAAAATAATATTTCTTGGTTGTCATCATCTACTTCCATATTATGTTCTACATTGGTGAATGATATTGTTTATCAAACAGGATAGTGTCACAAACTAATGTGATTATATATTTTATCCCAAAGGATTTATGCATAGGGTTGATTAGGCTAGGTAGACATACAGTTGCATTTAGAAATCCAATGCAGAATGATAAAGGGAAAAAATATTTCAAAACTGCTTAATATCAGGCCATAAGCAAATTCGTGAAATTGTTTTATAAGTTGTGTCTAACTCATCAGCTGAGAATTTTCCTTTGCCTTCCATCATTTCAATAATTTTCTAGCAATCAAGTAAGAATTTCCTAACACAGGCAATGTAGAATTATCAGATGGGATTATAGGAGATTATACATTAGAGGTGGCTGTCAGCAGTTGCATGATCAAGTTACAAAAATTGTGGAAAGAAATAATAACAGTATTCAAAAGTTCTCATTTTCTATTTAATTTGTCAATAAAGCTTAAATGAGAACTCACCTTTAACAGGCAATCTTTAAAGGTCTGTCATCAATCTTAGATGATTTCTCAAAAAATATCTTGACTGTTATCTTTAACCAGTTCATCCATTTAAAATATATAATTGTATTTAATATAGAATATTTTTGTCTCTTCTGCATTAGATGATATGAGATCTGCTTATTTATGTGTAGTAAACTTAGACTGCATCTTTGGGTACATCTTACATCAATGGCTGTAGCAACTTTTTTTAGTGTTGTAATTGTTAATTTTTCAACATTTCAGATATCAGCGGGGAAGGGGAGGTGAAAGAAGTGATAAGTTTAAAGACAGCCTTTCTGAAGGACTCAAGGCTGAGAAATCATCGTCAGAGGAAGAGTTAAGATCTTTTCTATTCATAATTTTTTGTTTTAGTTTTCTTAGTATATTATGTACATCCTTGATGTTTCTACCATCCATCCATTTTTATAGCTATTTGTTTCTTTGTGAATTAACTGATTTGTTTAAAATGTTATCATTTGATCCAAATAATCGCAGTAGCATTATAATGAGATATAGCTAGAATGGAGATATGATGAACCTTATTTCTTCCATGAAAAATGTTAGTTTAAAAAGACTGTATTTGTGCATGTGATCATCCTACATCTCTGAGATTGGTGCATTTAGTGTCTTTATTTCCAACTTTCGATTTTTCTAGCTCATCTCATAAAGACATTCTTGATGGCTGGCTGTTCCTGGGGGAGAGAGCAGGAGCCTAGGCCCTTGTCCGCTCTACAATTATAGTTGAGAATTGTTTCTTAAAATAGTGGTAATGGAGGAGAATACTTTCTTTACCTTATACTTCAAGTTGTTTTTGTCCTAAACTTAATTTTGAAAGACGAATTTTCCTTATTACATAAATGTCTTCTAAAGTTGTTTTGTTAGAGATCTCATTATTATACGTTGAAATTTATTAATGTGCTGCCTCATCCAAGTTTTTGATGCATTTCTATGGTTAGCAGCCACCATTCTTAAATCTAATTCTTTTTTTAGTTTAGCTACTCAAGTTTAGGCATTCTGATTGCAATCTCTTGAAAGTTATCTTGAAATATCTTTCAATCTTGAACATGCACATGTAATCTTCTCTCTCCCTCACCTACATTAATGTCCACAGTAGCATCAAAAACTTGTATTTTTTGTAAATAAAGAATTGTCTTCATAATACTTACCACCATGAATACCAATTAGGCAAATGAATGATACCTTCCACGTTGAATAAAGACACTAATGAGCAACATTCTTAGGTATCTTTTTTGTTATTCTCTTTTTTAAAATTTAATTTCATTTTATCTTACATTCCAGTTCACTACTTCATTTCATAGTTTTACTTCATACTCTAGTATTAAATACATATATATAACAGTTGCATTCATTTGATTATTTTTCCAGTTGAGAGCTTGAGGTAATAAATCTTAATTTCAGAGGAATTGATTGTGAAAAAGATGGTTTTGGAAAAGTTTGAGAGAACCTCATAAGCATGAATTCCAAGCTACTGATAATGATATCTTGCCAGAATGAGTATTTTCTCAGTTTATTTTTGCAGGTTCTTGTAAAGATTAATTTATCTGTTCTTATACAATCCTTGGACCCTTAGAAAAATATCCTCCTTATATTTTTCATCATAAGTGTTAGTATAGTAAATGATTCAACTAATAATAAGGTACAGTCAGTAGTGTTCAAAAAGTGATTTACTCAAATAATGTTTAAATTGTATATTTCTTATTGCCTGGCAAATGTTTACTTTTTAATAGTTTATCATGCTCGGAACTGAATTGAATGAATGATGGAGTATATTAGTATTTATGTTTCAACACTTTAATCAAGTCATGTTTGTCTAAGAAGAAAATTCTTCATTTCTTGTTGAAATACATTAAATAGAAATTTGGATTCAAATAATTAGCTGAGTAAATAATTTAGATGACGAATTGAGTACCTATTGGTATTTATAGCTCAAAAAAGAATTTTAAATTTTATATCTTAATTTCTATAATTAGAGTCCATTTACAATGATATTGTGAGGTATTTGAGCTCTTCATTATTATGGGGGTTTTGTGGCAATGTTGTTTGAATTCTCCATCTTCTATGAGGAGTGACTAATTAGTGCTTTCTATGCTCTGTTGCAGATATATAAATTATAGGTTTACCAGTTAAAGTTTTTAAGCCATCACTTATACCTAGTAGTCGTATCAGTTAAACTTAGTAGTAGTCTTATTTCATGTTTATGAGAATAGGAGTTTTCTCATTTCTATATAACTATTTCCAGTATTGCAGACATAAACATAGATGAAGAAGAGGAAGATGTTGAGGCCATCATACAGAAGAGAAGGAAAGAAAGAGAAGAGCTGCTTAAGGTATTCATACTATTCGCGAGCTGTTGATTTTATTGTAGTGAAATTCATGACTTATTTTGGTTTTTCCATATGGTTGCATAAAATATGAAATAGTTCATTAAACTTTAATTCTGATATCTTTGTTATCTTGAGTAACATTCTTGTGGTTTTGTTGTTGTCTTTAAAATGGGGCTTACCGTCTTTGTTTATTTTTGAAGGTTAAATTGAAATTTTTACAAACATTTAATTGTTGATTTGCAATGTTATCAGAAAACATCTATTACTTGTATCTTTAAGCGATGTTCACTGAGTAATGAATATTTAATTTTGGTATTTTCTGCTTTCCTCCTGTTAATGATCTAAATCACTAGGTGTTTTATGTATTTTATGTTGCAGAGGTTAGGAGCTGTTAGTGAGGATTCAAATATGTCTCTGATAGGGCAATCAGTTCCAAGCAGTCCATCTGATCAGCACACTCCAATGAATATTCATTCAGATGAAAATAGCAGGCAGAATATTTCCACAGCCTCTGCAGATGAGAAAGCAGAAGACTCTGCCAATGATGATTGCAAACAGGATGAAAGTAAAGAAGAGAGTGAGCAAAAATCTGATGAAAATATCATTAACTTAAAAGAAGAAAAGGCAAGTCAACAAGAAAAAATAGATAAAAAAGAAAATTCACTTCAGGCTAAAAAAAACGAGTGGGACATGTTTGCAGAAGTTGATACATTTGGAGGAGACTTCAATGTAAGTATTAATACACGAATTTCTTGCATCAATTTTTTCTTTGAGTGGATACTGAAGTTACGTATGGTTGAATCAGTGTAGTTTTCATTGGTAATTGAGTTCAGAATGGAATTGATAAATACTTACATAAAAATAGGGTGACCTAAAATATTATAATTTAGCTTACTTTAATAATTTATTGATGGTTAATATTAAATTTGAATTCATTTCAGAGTCCAAGTGCTATGGAAAAATTGCAAGGAGGTACACAAGAAAATCCTAGTTTGACAGACAATTGGGATGATGCAGAGGGATATTATAGGGTTCGAATAGGAGAAGTTTTGGATGGACGATATGTTGTCTATGGCTATACTGGGCAAGGTGTATTTTCCAATGTCATACGTGCTCGAGATAATGCTCGTGGTAGCCAGGATGTTGCTGTGAAAATTATCAGAAACAATGAAGTAATGTAAGTCCCTCAGAAAATAAAATCTTTCTATAATTTAAAAGGATTAACTACCTGTAAGAAATCTAACATCAAAGCTATTTCTTAACTGATTAAAGTGAAGATGTTGATGTCATACTATCACTTTTGTTTAGGTATGTTTTTCTATAATTTATTCTGTATTCTCCTTTACTCTTTCTCTTTCTTCTCTATGCTTAATCCCTTGAGATGACCCTCTCTATAAAAGCTTGAAATATCTTATAACCATAGAATTAAATTTATTTAATAATAATTAAAACAGGTTAAACTCTAGGATTAACAAATTTCTTCTTGCAGAGATAATTTTTATTTCCTATATTATTATTACTTATATTCTAAATAACTCTTATTTTCATTATCATTTTGATCAATATAATATTCTTTAGCAGCTTTATGTACTATTTTTCTAAGGTTTTTGGAAAAAGTAATCTTTCAATTTTTGCCTTGTTATGCCTATTTGTCGAAATTTCAGTGTAATGATAATTTCTTAATAAGCCACGTAGCTCAATTTAAGCTGCTACGCTAGTTAAGTCCAGTGACAATTCTCTGATTAATTATTAGATTAGCATCTTTTTTCATCAAATTGCTTATCCTTGAAATAATCCATTTAATCCTATTTTAATTTTAGTACTAATTAGACTTTTAGCAATTTATAATTGTGATAACATGAATCTTTTTTGACTGGATTAGATCTACTTCTTGTAGTTGTTTCTTTATTGTGAATATAAATAAGTAAAACTTAAGATGGAGATTACTTTAAATTTTTACTTGATTTAAAAGTAAGAATAATCATTATAAAATGTCTCCATGAGACTTAAACCTAAAGTCATTGAGTATAACATTTAAGACAGTTAAATACTTTGTTTTTTTTAAGATTAGCCTTTTTATGGAAGACTTGGCAGAAGAAGAGTGTATAAAATTAAAATAGTGGCTCTTAAAATGGCAGTACTTAAATGAGACTAAAGTTGATAATCTCATGCATGCATGGGCTTCATGACAAGTTTGTTGTGACGGTATGTTCTTTTATAGGAAAATAATTTATAAATTAATGAAATTTTGGGTAAAATAGTTGAAATTTTGAGGAAAGTGGTGTATGGTACACCCCACACAAGCACTCATGTTACAAAATTTGACGCTAGTACTGTAGGGTTAAATAGCAAAATTGGATCATTAAAATCTCAAGTTTAGGAGAATATTTTTGTTTCCTTAAAGACTATTTCTAAACATTTTTTTTTGTTAACCAGCAATTTTCCTTCTTCACACACACACCATCAAAAGATATATAAATGACTCACGATTTCAAAGAGAAAGTTTCTTCCTCCTGCTAAAAAGTAGACGGACAAATGAAATACGCACCATTTAGTAAAAATTCAAGTTAACAAAATTTGAATTTGCCTGTAGAGCATCTTTACTAGATTTGTAGATATCAATACCTATTGACACAGATGAAATATATTGAAATGGATGCAGATGAAGAAAATCAAGGCGTGTTTTGTAGGTATGTTTTTAAGATTTTTTATTTGTTTGTAATGATTGGAGAGTTTTTTGAAATGTATTTGGGTCGGGAAATAGAATATCAATTTTGGTCGGCGAAATTTTGATACAGGGAAACTAGTTAACACTATTTTGATCAATCAAATATTTATTACGATAATCAGTAGATTAAATTTAACCTAGGTGTGCCACTTTGTCTCTGCCATAAATTATTGTTGCTAACTTATTGATTTGGTTTGTAGTGTGGTAAAAGGCTATATGGTTTTCAAACTGGGTTGATTTAAGTCGACCTTTCAACTCCTGTCTCTGGAATCATCCTCAGGATGAAGTGTCAAAGCCTTTCAAATCCAGGTGTTCAAAGGAAAATTTCAGTCCCCATTCCACTCCTTCCATATCTCATTGTATGTATATTGTATAACATAGCTCCACTTCTACCAATCCTGCTGTTACTATGTTCTTTGACTAAATTTGAAGCCTTTCCCTCCCTACTAGCCTTTCAGAATTGACTTATGTTAAACATGAGGAATAAACCCATTTGTAATCCAGAGATTTCATCTATGAAATTCACTGAGAAAGCAGAATATTACTAATTTGTCGCAATTTAAGACTATTTATTTACAGACTTAATGAAATATATCATCATATTATTTACTTTATATTTCATAATTGGCTCTTTATAGCAGTAGTTATTTGCAGTTATTTTACTTTGGATCTAATTAGGTTTCTTTCAATGAAATTTAAGTCGTGCTATTACTCCATAAATAATTCAGGCTAGGTTTGAAGAAAACTTTTCTATTTCCTAAAGAAACAATCCTAGCATTACTTCAAAACTTAACTCATACATTTTGTTTAGTTGTTCTTTATGCAGAGTGTAATTAATTTAAAGCATACAATTTAAAGAGTTTTATCCTTAGATTTCACGTGTAACAATGATTGAATGCTTGATAAAAATGTATAACATTTTGATCACTTAAGATTTGAGGATAATTAATACCAGAGAATGATATGAAAACAAGAAAGTTTCTGTGCTTAATTTCTGACAATTGCAAAATTCATCCGTGGCTTTCAAGATGCTTGCTTAACTTAAAAAATGATACATCATACAAGGATGTATGTTTGGATATAAATATATATATTTGCTCTGAAGATCATGTTATTTATTGGAAGGGAATTGCTAAATGTAATTCTTTTCTTTTCACTCTGAAAAATGAGTATTCCTTAGATGCTGTTTTGGGTAGTTTTATTTGCTGAAGAAAAGTTCTATTTGCCTGAAGGAGTAGCTTTGCAATGAAGGTAGCATGGTAAATAACACTTTAGACAAGCTTGGATCATTAATTTTCCTTTCATTTTAATTTGGTTCTGATATGTTTTTAACCATTTGATAAGGAGTGAAAAACAATGTTGGTTGACTTTAATTTCTTATTGAATAAGGCTTAGTAATCAGTTAATCTTTTTTGGCATTGCAAAAGAATGTACACCTTCAATATATCTTTAACTGTTGAGTTGATTGCAAAAATGTGAGCCAAAGCTTATGAACAGTATTACAAAATATTTTAAAATCTTCTATTCTTTTATAGTCCTTTCCCATGCTTCTAGGATTAAGTAGTTAAAAATGCTAGATTGTGTTGATTACCTTGGTCTTTTTCCTGGATGTTTAAGTTTTTTTGCTAGTTAGGTTTTATGATTTCCTTAAACATAGCCAGCCTCTTCCAACTTAAAAATTTTCTTTATGGCTAGGTTAGGGGTGTTGAAATCTAGCTTTATGAATTTTTAGTATTGTAATTATCTTCAATTGAGGTTAAATGTTATATTTTTAAGTATTGTTGATATTTACACAAGTGTGTGCAGTTAAATAATTTTTTATATTTTGTAAATTTCAGCTTAACAGGAGAAGTAATAAGTTGTGTGGGTGAGTCCTGCATTGGCCTGCATAATTTCAGGTTTCAATATTAATTATAAATATTAAATATCACAGTTGTTAACTATCTAGGTTGGGTGTAGACACCTCAGAAAATCAATATGCAAATGTAAAAATGTTAATGTTAAAGAAAAATTTTATTTAGCCAAGTAACTTTGGTACAGCTTTAAGAGTTTTGTTAATGATACTTCTTAAGCTGACATTTTATTGTTTTGTTATTGAAATTGATACTTTCGCCTCTTTCTGTGTTTCAGCATTGAAACAGTCCCCATTAATCCTCTGCTGGAGAGCACTTCTCTCCTGCCAAGCAACCAAATGTGTGAGTTTGAAATCCCTGGTTTGAATTTCACCTTGTTACAGGGTTAAAGCAAAGTTTTTGGAAAGAAAAATGAATGGCATGATTATTTTCATTAGCTATAAGTTGTCATTAGTTTTAAATACTTTTCATAATTTGAAGTTTAAAAATATATAGAATTATCTCTCTGAAAAATGACAGTTGATGAGTTTTTGTTTGAATAGTTCTGTAATTTTGAGTGCAGGCCAATGCAGGTATTGATAACCCTCCATTGATTTTTGAAACAGTTTACTTTCTTTTATGCACCTTTTTGTACATTACAGATTATATTGAATTAAAACATATAAGCATAATGATTGAAGCTTTAGCATTTTTACAAACTTGTGATGACCATTTTAAATAATTATCTATGTAATATTATTTTTCTTGTTCTGAATTATTTAAGGCTTAATTTTTATAAATTTTAACTGGTACCATGCTTTGCCAAGGCAGAAGACATTTCTCGTTTTGATCATTTCTTGCACATATTTGTATTTATTCCTCGAGATTTTAAAATGAATTTTTAAAAGTGATTTTATTTATTCATCAGTATTATTTAATGGGTGAATGCTTTAGAGGAATATTGAACATTAATTTTGTAATCAAATTCTTTAAAGAAAAATAATTTTTCATAATTTACTTAAATGAGGAAAAAACGGAGGCAGACAGTCATATTTTAGGAGGAAATTCATTTTTGCCTTATGTTAGGAATGATGTATGTAAATAATATCTAGTAACAATTTCTTTGAAGCCCTCTGAGAGTAAATTACATTATATTTTATTCATTTTATGTGTGTAGAGTATATCATATGAGTATTAGTAAAGCATCCTGCTGATACACAGTTGAGCATAGAGGCTCATTTATTTGCTTAGTGAAATTCATTTATTCTTATTGCATTCACTATCTGTTGAGAATAAAGGATGGAAAATTATGATATGTATCTGACTTAAGATTGTATCAAAAATACACTCAGGGAAATAATATTATTATTGAAGCAATTTAGTTCTCTCCAAAAGTATCAACATTTGCTTTAGATAAGTCTTAGGTACATTGTCTTAGAATTAGTCATTCAAAATTGGCATGAATCAGCATACTTTTTCTGAATGATTTTGTTACAAATTGTATGATCTATCAATAATTTTGGTAACACCTCTGTATTTTCCTTCTCAGGGTAATTTTTTATTTGTTTATATTTTCAGGCATAAGACAGGGTTGAAAGAACTTGAAATACTTAAACGCCTCAATGATGCTGATCCTGATGACAGATTCCATTGCTTGAGGCTGTTTCGTCACTTCTTCCACAAACAGCATTTATGCTTGGTTTTTGAACCTCTAAGTATGAACTTAAGAGAGGTGAGTAGTCACTTAGTATTTTAAAACGAGAAATAGGGAAAATGCTCTCTGCAAAACTTTCCAACATGTAACTCTATTGAATTGTTGTTGTAAATATACACTGCTTAAGTTTCTCTGTATTTTTATCATTTTTAAAGATCTCAGAAAGTGTTGAGTATTATTTTTTAATTGTGAAATTAGATTTACCTCTGCATTGACCCTATATTAATTATGTTTTCTTTGATTCATCTCTCAAAGATGGGAGTCAAACTAAATTTTGTTATTAAATCTGTGTCTATTAAGAAAATGATCATGTCATGCCTCTTATATTGTAAAAAAATTGGAGCAATTAGAATATATTTATAATTTTACTTCTGATTTTTCATTTAGGTCTTAAAAAAATATGGAAAAGATGTTGGTCTGCATGTAAAAGCAGTTAGGTCATACAGCCAGCAACTATTCTTAGCACTAAAACTTCTGAAAAAAGCTAACATTCTACATGCGGACATAAAGCCTGACAATATTTTGGTAAGTTACTACTCAATATTTTAGATTTTTAATTGATGTCAGGTTAATAAGTTTAGATTTGAAATTTTCATTTAATTTTTAACTAAAGCCATTAAGTTATTAAACTCAATCATGCTTGACTGTACTTTGTGGAAGGACATTCTGAACTTACTGGAAAAGAACTCGGTAAACTTCCACAGTAAATGATTTTATTAAATGATTATTCAGGTGTAGTCACCTGAAGATGGCCTGAGCCAAAACTGATCATTTAATAAAATCATTTACTGTGGAAGTTATGGAGTTCTTTTCTTCTAAGTTCATGAAACCATGACATTTAGCCATTTTTAATTTGTGGATTTTTAACAAACAGGTGAATGAAAGTAAGCTGGTCTTAAAGTTGTGTGACTTCGGCTCTGCATCTCACGTTGCAGAAAATGAAATTACCCCATATTTAGTGAGCAGATTTTATCGAGCTCCTGAAATAAGTAAGTTATTGTTTGTTAGGTTTAATGTGATTTTATTGCTTTAAGATGATATTATTTTATAGTAACTCCTCATTTATTTCTTTAGTTTTAGGTATACCATATGACTTTGGTATTGATATGTGGTCAGCAGGATGTACCATTTATGAACTTTACACTGGTAAAATTATGTTTGCTGGTAAAACCAATAACCAGGTGAGAATATTCCTCAAAATGTATTTTTTTTTTTAAATTTGATATTGAGATCTTAATACTGTATCTTTTATTTTTAGATGCTTAAGTTCTTCATGGATTTGAAAGGTAAAATGCCCAATAAAATCATAAGGAAAGGTGCTTTCAAAGATCAACATTTTGATAGTAACTGCAATTTCCTTTATCATGAAGTGGACAAAGTTACAGAAAGGGTAAGTTGATATTTAATGTACTTGTTTTAGTCTAAGTTTTATTGTTTGGATTTTCTTGTGATAATTGAATTTATCAATCGATTTATAGTTGCAATAATTTGGTGAGGTGTGCTTTGTATGTTTATTTGTAGGAAAAGATAGTGGTGATGTCAGCAATCAACCCAAGTAGAGACTTACAAGCAGAATTGGTTGGTCATCAGAGCTTGCTCCCTGAGGAGCAGCTTCGTAAAGTGAGCCAGTTGAAAGATCTACTGGAACGTATCCTCATGTTGGATTCATCTAAACGTGCTTCTATCAACCAAGCCCTGACTCATCCCTTTATTCAGGAGAAGATATAATTTGTGTAAAAAACTTATTCCATCCACAGCTATGGCCCAGTCCTCCTCTAAGGATTGCCCTAAGAACCTGCAATACTCCTACCCGAAGTTTTGGGATGCAATGAGCCTAACTTTTTGTACTGCATCACTAATGTGGATTGGAGGAACAAGTTAATGAAGGTTTTTCAGGCAGAGTGGGAGAGAGAGGTAACTACTGCCTCCGCATCAAGAACAGCAGGTTGTGATGGAGAGTGAATTAGTTCCATGCTTGTGGATAAAAATATTACCATTGCTCTATGGGAATTCATTAATTTGCTAAAAGTTGTACATTGTGTGGGAAAAATCTCACTATTTTTTGTAGTACCTATAGATTAGGCACCTTTTGGCAATAGAGAATAATTTTACTGTAAAGGTCAGATATTGGTGAGGAAAGAGACTTTGTTATAAATTATCAAATGAAATTCATTGATCTATTCATTCTGAACATAAGCATAAGCACATTAAATATTAATTAGCCAGTGATTTTTCAGAATGGACTGATGATTTGTAAACAGTAAGACCACGTTTATCATTTTTTATAATAATTCTTACACTAAAGTGAGTAACTTTATCTAACAAAAAGTTATGTTTTTATGTACCATAAAGAAAAAATGTTTTAATGTATGTAAAAATGTGGCCAAAGATTCAGGCTGTTGGAGTTTTGTTAGTGTCAATTCACAAGAGTAATAAAATGTCAAATTTACCTATTGGTGTGTCAGTGTTTTTCAATTCCTGATTGAAGTAGAGATTCTTCTTCTTGTGCTGTTTGTTTTCCTACCTTCTTTCATTCTTTCTAATTACTAATATTAAGTATTTTAAGTCATTTTGCTTCTTTTTGTAACACCAGACTCCATTGAAAATTAATGCAAAACCTATCATTTATTCAGATTAGGCATTTTAATTATCTTTATGTTTCCTTGTCAGGTATTGTTAGGTTGCTAGCTTTTTATCTCATTCTCATGGTGTCATTCTTCTTGCAGGAAACTTAACAACCATCAGAGAAAATTGTTGCCATTACTATATGACCAAGGTTGAGAGGCTGTTGGGCTGATTTCAGCACTACAGAGATTTCAGTAACTTGATTTTCAAAGGTATTTGTGATACTGGCTGGAAGGAATAGATCTGAAAAAATGGTGTTATTTTCACAATCTTTCAACCTGCGCTGTTACTTCAATGTATTGTTTCTAGGTCTTTTCTTGATCATGAAATTCACAGAAATTTATGGTGTCAGTTATTTCTAGAGTGAATGAGGTTTCATTCAAGAACTTTTTTGTTTGCGTCTTTTATTCATAAGCGATCTTTGATCCTCCTACATTCAATTTGACCAATGGTTTTGAATTAGTAAGGATAACTGAGTCCCATAACTCCAAACAGTTCAAAAAGTGCAGATAGAATCTGCATCAGCGATTTGAATTAGACTAATTTCCTCATTTCCATAAACCCCTCCTGAACCCTATTAGAAAACCCCATTTACTATTTTAGAAATCTTTTTCATAGATCACTAAAGATACCTTCCCTTTCACAGGCTCATCATTCCACAAAATATCCATTCAGGTCGGATTTGATGGAGTCACTGTAAGTTCAGTAAAAATAACCATCAACTTTGTGATTTAGGGTAAAAGAAGGTATTTTAATCTTCTCTATCTACATTTTTTGCATGAGTGTTTATGTCATGCATAGATTTATTCAGGGGAAAAGTAAGTATTAATTGCAGTCCATTTGATAATCATTCTTGATATTGTTCACTGAGATGGTTCCTTCTCTTTTGTAGGTGCTCGCAACAAATAGTTACATTCAAATACCAATGGCATCAATTGGCTTTTCTGATAAGAAGTCACATGGAATTGGTAGTAACTATGGTATTTGTGATATATATTGATAATTGTTACTAGTACTATTCAAGTACTGTGTATTTATAATTTATCAATAAATATTTATAACTATAATGGAGTTTTTCCTCTATTCTACTTTCTCTTTCAATATGGATAAGGATAAGAAGATATATGAAAAGATACACCAATAGCGAAAGGGATAGCCAAACAAGCATAAAAAGGAGGGAGAAGAAAATAAATCTGCTGATAAAGATAATACTCCCATTGATAAATTATTATTCTCAAATTTTAGTTATTCTTTGAAAATTGTGAATGAGCAGTTATGTTAAAAATTGTGTATTTATTTACAAGTTGTATATTGTTTAGGCTCCCACATGAGGGGTTGCTAGTAAGGTGTTAGGTAAAATTACAAAAATTTTGCTGAGAAAAAGTGTTATTGAATTATAGAAGTGAAGCCATCTCTGGTAATGTGTCACATAGTTGAACCAATGTTCAAAATGTCTTCCAAGTACATTCTTATGAAATTACTTATCATTTTTATACTATTGGATTGGATTAGACATGGAAGTGATTGGAACCTTAGTATTAGAGAGCAGCTTATATTTTTGCCATTTTTCTTTGGACTCTGCTCCTTAAATGCTCCTCTCCTTCTGTAAATGCTTACATAACTATAATACAGATATACTATTAGTATATCTGTATTCATAGGAACTATTAAATGACTTGGTTTTGAGATTGATCCATAAAGATTGTCATAGGGGTTGCTCAAAAATCAAATACTAAAACTTTTTACGTATACATTTACATACTTATCTATATGTTACAAATTATAGTTATTTAACAAGAAGGACACAGGCATTTTATTCAATTCGGTAATCCTAACCCATGAGTGAATTTATCCCACTACTTGTAATCAATGTTAACTCTGTGATATCATTGTCTGTCTGACTTATTCTCAAGTCATGCCTAGGTAGAAATTAATGTCTCGATTCTATGTATATATTGGTCATCCTCCAAATTGCCAAGTGAGCATCGCACTGGACTTTGATGTAAGAGGTCCTGGGTTCAATTCCTGTGAAATGACCTCAGCTGTCAAAAGCTTTTTTAAATTACTACCCAACGTATACTTTTGTCTCTCTGAAGTTCTTACTACCAAGTGGAGAATTGCTGCTGCTAATTTGTCCTTTCTTCGAGCTACTGTCTGTGCACAGTTATTTAAATTATCTGATTGTATCTATTATATTATTTAACATTCTTACTCCTTCAGTATGTTTGTCTTAAGATTCGAAATACAGCACTATTTTCTCCATATTGTTTGGATTTGCTGGATTATTGTTAAATATTCAAGTTTCAGTTCCTTAAGCCAGGACTGGTGTGATACTCAGGACTACTGAATGTGTGTTCCTTCTAAAGACACTCTAGCCAATAATGGTGCTCATCTCATTCCTATTTTTACCATTTGCCTTTCATCTATACATCCTGCAAAGATGTCCAAAGGGATTCTTGAAGCTTGAAATTACATAATATCTGCCATGGTTAGATGTATTGAGTCCTTTTTTTCAATGTGAGAGATTACCTTCTGCATTTGTAGCTAAGAGTACTGTATTTTCTACAAAATGTATATGATACAGTACTTGGCATTAAATAGTACCTATTTATTTAAAAAAAAGTGTTCAAAAGACATTACTGCTCTAAGTTAAACCATTGATAGGCAAGTGATTTTGTCTGATTCCCTTCTCAGTCTTGAGTCATTGTCTTCGAAGGAGGCTCTGGTGTTTCCATATGGTTTTTGTGATAGAAGATTCATTCAAAATTGGCCATAGGATTTCCAAGAACTTTTAGTTCTGAAAAAATATTTTCCAAGACAAAGACTTGCATAGACTAGTAAGCATCACTTGTAGTATCTTATATTCATCAGTTCTACTGGTAATATCTTGCTGGGTATGTATGTGATCCAAAGTGCTGAAGGCCTTATGTAATCTAGCTTGTTTCCCATTTTTGAAGAAACCATGGTTGTCTGAAAATCTTCTACTCTCATATTTATGAATGCTTTTAATGCAAAAGGAAGAAAGCTGATGTGATATTAAGTCTCAAAATACTCTTTTTTTACCTTTTTTGTAATGGATATTATTGCATGATCAAGGATTCTCCCTTGTCCGTGGTAATTAATGAATAATGGAGCTAAAACTATGGTGATTTCTCATCCATTTTAAGCTGAAACTATTCTTCTTGTAATTATTACATCCAATCTGGCTATTTTTCCATGTTTAATTTTTTGAACACTTCTGTTACTGCTGGAAAAATATATGGTGGTTCTAGTAAGTTTTGGTTTCCTTCTCTTTTTTCCCCTTCAGCAATGTTATGAAAATGCATTAATACATTCAGACCTCTATTGATTTGTTACCCAGGTATTCCTCCTTTGCAACATTGAAGGTCAACTGTGTAGTTTTTCTAAATATTTTCAACGTAATAGCTTCCTCCTTGTTTCATCTTGTGACTCCCAACTCATATGGGGTACACTACGTTTCATCCCATTTCACTGTTCTTTGTCTCTAGGTGATCACCTTTATACTTCAAGAAAATAAATTTTTCAGAGAACAAAAAATCAATTATCTTTTATATCTCATAACTTTAGAGGAAAGTGTCTTAATTTTTTTTCTGTACTCTGAAATGTTTTGCTGGAATGGATAACCAGTGATTGTGCCCAAATTTGCAGAAATTAGAGGAGGAAGTAAGAGGAAGAAGTATGTGAGGGCAAGCTCGCAGTTGCTAACAGAGGGTTTTTAAAAGCATGCCCCTCCATTCCACTGAACCCATATCTCTGAAAAATGGACTTGTAGAAAATTAAATCGGTCACACACATTCTTAGAGTATGACCATTGTTCTTTTTGTTTTTATAGGAAAATATGGTATGAAGTTGTGATGAAATTTTAATGCACGTTCCTCATCTTTCATGCAATTTAATCAAAGACCCAAAGAATACTGCAGTTTTATCTAAAATATTTTTCCATATTTTATTGTACTTGAATAATGAAGATTTTCCAGATTTTATAGTGATGAAAAATGAAGTATGATAGATTAATTGTTAGTTATGAAGATTAGTTTTAAATTCAACTAAACTAAAATTGCATCGCTTTGAAACTTTTTCATTACTTCTATCTCCATTTTAAATCGTTCTTCAAAAAACTGTTGTTATTTCATTCTATGTTTTGAAACTAAAATTTTAAAAATTTAGCATTTCTGCATTAAAAGAACTGAAGTCTTTATGCAGTGAAATTATTTTAACAGGATGCTATATATCTAATATTCTTATATCTAGGATACTACCATCAATCTGGTAGCAAATAGTCATGTGGTGTGTTCTACAAGTTTTTTATTCTGATATGATCCCAATTCATGCAATGTTTTGAATTCATTATTTTTTACTGTTGGTATGGGACTGAAGAGGAGATATCCTCCTGAACAACAATTTGAATTAATTTATTTTTGTTGCCTCACTAATTACAATGCTTAAATTAATATTTAAACGAGTGAATTAACAGTATTTAAGAAAGAACTGAAAATGAAAATGTTTGGAACTCAAACTTGACCTAAGGAACTTTATGGAGAGTTCGAAAATTGGGTAGAACCTCGAAAATTCCATTTTTACACAGGTAAAAAAGATACGATATTTAAGCGTTAAGGTCTACAGATTTCAACGTAACTGGTTGTGAAAATTAATGAGTATTAATTTTTTATTATTAGTAGCTGAAACGGAAGACTGAGGGGCAACTGAATAACCAAGTTGGCAGCGTGTTCGCCCAAGTGAATGTTCCGGGTTCGATTCCCGCTGAGAGCCCAAATGTGTGAAATGACCTCAGCTGTCGAAGCGCTTTTAACAATTCTACTTTCTCCACACGGAAGACTGAGTTTTAAAAAAATCCAAAAGTAAGGTTTTTGGGATCAGAAATTAGGTTAAAAATTCCCCGATTTTGATACCTAAAAAGTTCAAATCAGATTTATCGTCCTATCTCTGTTACTCAGAAAAAATCCAGGAATATTCTATGAATTTTGAAGTTTATGAGATTAATTTAGCAACTGTAATTTAAAGAAGAGAACTTCTTATGAAACTATTCTCAACCATCTGCAATAGCTTATATTTTTAATTGGGGTTATGCTACTATTCTTTGATTCAACATTTTTAAAAAGAACAGAGGTCTGTGTGTGCTTTTCATTTCTTTCTAATATTTAACCGAAAGAGGGACCAAGCTAGCTAAACCTACTACTCTGCAAAAATTTAATCTTGGTTATAGTAGGGTGAGCCGATGAAAACCTGTCAACTGTTTTTTTATTGACTGGCTCTAATCTGACCATTTGTGCTATCTATCAAATTGTAATTTTTAGTATTAATTACGTTTATGTTCCATCCGTATTTTAAAACGCTTCTCCTTTCCACTGTCTTCAATACTTTCCTTGACACAGATGTGGAATACTCCAGCAGCTTTTGTGTACGTAGCTTCAATTGCTTTATTTTTTTGTTCCTCATACCTCGGAATATCTCGGAATACAGAAAGCTTCATAGCCTTTAACCTAAAACTTACGTGGTTGACGGTTGATTACGGGGGTAATGTATTGTGGAGAAGCGGATAGTGTATTTTTGGGGGATAACGATTAGCAGTGATGACGAATCGCTTTGTTACGGCTGGATTGGCCACCTACGCGTATCGGGAAAATTGGGTTCTTACAGGAATCGAGCCCGGGACTCCCGAAAACGAAAGTCTTGTTTGAAGTAATGTCGCGTGATGATCTTCGATCTTCTCATCTCTTTGCATATTAGTCTGTATCACTTCTAGTTTATCGTATAAATTCATTGTTGTGGTTTTAAGGAATCAAAATTTTACCCTAAGTAAGGATTACCTTATATACGAGAATTATATACGATAGATAGAGTTATAGATTACCTTATATATTATATTCCTTATTTTTATAAATTATATTCCTTAGATTACCTTATAAATTATATTATACTCGATAGATAGAATTATAGATTACCTTATATACGAGAATTACATACGAGAAAGTTTTCCGTCTTTTGCATGCGATAATGACATTATCTTTCATGCCTTCTGCATAGGTTCAATTCTTCGATGGAGGTATCTTTTCGAAAGCCGATCCGCATTTAGGCCACTACATGAAATTAAAGAGAAAAAGTAAAAGGTTTTGATAGCTTATTGCAATGAATTTTTAAAATCGAGTCTATGATAGCCTACGAAAACAGCAGCTTTGATAACGAAATTATTAAAGGCTTACTATTAACGCTTCTGGTTCAGAAAGACCAGATTTATGCATCAATAATGATGGATACATATTTTTAAAACTTTAAGTTCCGTTATACTAGACTACTAGGTAAGTTCCGTTATACTAGGCTACTATATGCATTATAATTATATTTGTCGACAAAAGGGACCATGCTTAAGAAAAGGACGAACGCAGGGACTATCTAAGGATACTTGATAAAGAGCTTAGAGGATCACAGATGCCAAATATGATTGGATTTTAGAAAAAGTTTTTGTTACATACATATATCAGTTGGTACATTTCTGTTTGATTTGTCTTTCATTCTATATAGGTTTATTGCTTAACAAACCTATTAAATAGAATAACCCTGATCACACATTCTTGATCAAATGTCCCTTTAACAGAGCCCTTCGGAAGAGATATATTTCTTCTCTTGTTATGAGATTTTAAAGGAAATTTAACTTTTAAGTTTACCTGATGTAGCAAACAATGACATTTTCCTTTTAGTTGAAGTTTGTATATACGTAAAATATTTCCCCTTTCGGATATTGTTGGTGATCATGTAGGTTGGTATTGTTGGTATCATGTAGCTGGTATCTTGCTATGAGTATTATCTTGTCTTCCTGATCCAGTCTGTCGAGTGCTGTGGTCTAGGAAAGAGATCCTTTATCAGCACCTGATCAGCTTTTTCCGTGTTTTAAACACAATCGAATAACAAAGTTAGTATAGATCTCAGTATCTTTAAGAATTAAAGAGTGGACTTTAAAGGCTTAGTAAGAGAGGTGCAATCATATTTATTTTATTAGTCACCATATTAGTTTTAATATTTTCATTTCATCGACTAAATGAACGATATGCAACGACATGAAAGAATATCGGAGAAAAGGGAAACAGCAAAGGAGTTGAAATTGTCAGATGGTTCCTAGATGGCCCCGTCGAAGGAAGAAGAAATGCAAAATTTTCCATTGATATGAAAAATACAATAATAAAAAGTTATAAAATTACAAAATCATAAACAAGATAGTACTCCTGTAGTACTTAAATGCAGTAGAACCCGTTATAAACACTTTTCAGGGTACCTAGTAAAAACCAAGGCAGCGTTTTAGCCAGCATTTGACATTTTTTCTTGCAATTTGGAAAAGAGAAGGAAAGGCTCATTCTTAAATTTTAAAAATGTACTTTTCTCGATAGATGCTTTGCCATTTAGACAATCCTTACTTTAAAGAACTGTCATTGTTTAGCTCCAATCAAATTCGAGTGGATTTCTTGAAATTAGCGATTGTCGAGCGTGTGAGCAAGGTCCCTTTCCCTGGATCTTGCATTGCCGTCGGCGTTTTCCCCTTCGTCTTACATCTATGCTTCCCTCTCTCCTTCACCCGACTCTCTCCTCGCCTCTCACCTGCCCCGCCAAGAGAGCGGCAGTTGGCTTGTCGGTTGAGGAAGACACGGATCGCCCGCACAGCGTGCACGCTCATTTAATTCGTGACAGTGCCCAATGCGGAGTGTTTATAGTGCCGGTTAAACTAGGATTCGCATTGTCTTCGCCTACCGATAGTTCATCCGCCAGGAGCTTCATCAAGAAAATAATATAATTAGGATCATAGTGTGAAGTGTGCTTTTCATTTCTGGTATTTTCTTCGAGTTCTCCTTCTTGGCAGTTCTAGGCGAATGTCTTTGGTGATGTGAGAGGGTTTAATGATAGTTAAAAGAGCGGTGGTTTTAAACTACGCCTCAGATGGATCCTAAGAGCAAAACTTTTGGATATCCGGGGATGAGAAACCCATGGATACTACAATCATCGATTCAGCTGTTGATATTATCTTCATCGATGTTACTGGTGCGAACAGGAGCGCAAGGTATGAAAATCATATACGAATCATAGACCTTCCATACTTGATTAAATGATGGAAAATATTAGATGAAATACCGAAGAAATTCGCTCTTGCATTTCGAGATTTCCCACTCCGTGTCTCCTTCATACGACCTGACATTTTGGCAATAGGGCTTTCCAAACTCGCCGACAAACTTTCAAATATTCGCTTTATACTCATTTTAACCAATTATTTAGCCTTAAAATATTTTGATTTCAGTTTTAATCAAGAAGTTTTAAGACATGTTCATATTAACAATAAATGTTATAATTATTATGATAACTCTTTTACAGTGAGATTAAGCCGAAATATCCTCTCTCCCTTAGTTAAAATATATTAATTTCAGACTATCTCAGCAAAAATAATTGACTTTAGTTAGGTTAAGTCTCGACAAATATATTAATTCATACAGTCATGCCAAATTTAGATGCTAGATTAATTTATACTTTTATTCGGGTAATCTGTAGACAAATTCCTAAAAAGTCAATAAAAAACTCTAATTTTACTCTAGCTATTTATAGTAATGAGTACGAATATGTAATTTCTTTCATCTAACATGTATTTTGCTTTTATTGTATTTTTCATTGCATAAACTTAAAAGATTAGAGTCACTAATGTTCTGAGCTAATATCGATAAAAAGTTTACATCCGTGTGAGACTTTCGAGAAAGCTAAGGCATTTCGTTACATTAATGCAACGAAAAAACGTTTTCGCCATGTTTACTTCATTGTAAGAGATTTCAAGGCCTGCAAGATAACACATTTTTGCTCTTCTACCGCGAAAACTGGTTTCCTCTGTGCATCACGTTAACCAAGAACCAGGAAAGAGCTACAAGGTTTCCAGCCTAACATCTTTCATTTCCTAATTCCAGGTAATGGAGTAACATAGAAAGGAAATAAAAAAGATAGTTACTATCAAATTGAGGACGTGGAAATGTTCCTATAGGCCGCTGTTTATTTCCGCGTCTATTGTAGTCGTCGATGACCAATTGCCTTCATCACGAATTCTTTACGTTTTCCGTTCCTCATTGTAGGGCTCATCGTATTATTCTTCTTCGACTCGTTATAGCGAATAAGGAGGTCAGTCAGGCAGCAGGGCGATTTCATCCACGTAGTATCGTGGGAGGGGGAAATATCAAAGGGATTGCGGGGAAGGGGATAAGAGCTATGCTGATGGCACGGCACGCCATGGGCTTCTCGGGCGGACTAGGAAAACTTTCGTTGTCGTGACCAGCACACTAGCGGTGAATTTGAGAGACTGTTCATTTTACAACTTCCACATCAGAAGGGGGAGAAAAACAAGGAAAAGGAGGAGGAGCCATCGAAATTACTTTCACGACTGCTCTTTCCCGAAAAACCTTGATTTGTGATGATTATTTAAAGAACGCCTCAATTTTCAACAGTTATTAATCCTTATTTTATATAGGGTACTTATAGTACGTCGTATCATGTTATCAATAGAACTTTTTGTATGTAAACGCAAACAGCTCTACAAGGTTTGCTCAAGTATAGGCATGGAGCAAGGAATTGGGAAAGCTAATTTTCTTGCGAAGTTTTCACCATTTAAGTTTTCGCAATCTTAAAAGAAGAAAAACTACCTCTGAATACTTATAATAAGGTAGATTCCGCTGATAATCGTTAAGCAACGATTAAGTGAACTCGTTATCTGTGCTTCTGCAGAAGTGCTTCCTGAAGCATGGCCCCCGTTACTTTCTAATAGATTCTTTGACAAATCTCCTTCCCGTCATTCCACCGATCATTTTCCGTTGACTTTAGTTATTTAAATATAATAAATCATTTTTACATGATTTAGTAGCTATGGTGCGAAAGCAGTTTCTATTTCTCTGCTACATCTAAGGTTCCTCTTTCTTACACAATGAAAGTGGTTGGCAAGTGAAAGGAAGGCTATTGATTCTAGACGATCATGGCAACCTTCAGGAGTGTTTTCCTTTATCGGTCTGCTCATGCGGGTCACCTTGAAGTGTATGTAAAAAAACCCATTCCGTTTCGTTGGGAAAATTAAGATGAGAAGTTGCTTGTGATTATGTTCACTTGGCAACTAGAAAAGAATTAACTGCAAGTAATACTAGCGACCTGATCCTGGAGAGGACTTTCTCTTGCTTTTTCGTCCACCCTTTCTTAAGAGCTCCCCGCCTAATTTTCGTTAGATCCTAAAATTTCTTTTCCGCTCTAAAGATCAGCACCATTTCATGACACAAATAGAGCAAGTCAGCTGGCGGATTAGAACATTAAATTTTTATTTTCTTTATGTCTTTTAAACTGGGTACAGACGGTCCCCGATTTGTGACTATCCGACTACGACCATCCGAAGTCACGGTCAATATTTTTTTAACGCTAGTGTCTGCAACCAGCTTTAGCTAAGTTAGGCTAGGTAACACTGTTCAAAACTCCTTTCTTCTTGTTTTTATGTATTTATGTACTTAAATTCTTTTTCATACAAATTAATGCAATAAATAGACATTAAATACTACTGTTAGAGATTTCTTATTGCAAATAACCTGCAGTTGTTCGTAGATAAGGAAGCTAAAGCAGGTTTTCCAATTAAAGGCAAGAGATTACTTTCTTATTGAAAGGTCGCCTTAAGCTAGTAATTTTTTGAATGAGTGTTTTGCCTTCTCTCAAATATTTTAGGAAGATTGATTTGTTATTTCAATGCAAATCGTGATTTTCGTTCTTATAGTCATGCTTCTACAGAGGTAGCCGGATGTTTGACCAGACTACACAATACCGATATCGCATTCATTCAGAGTATCACACTTCTGAAAACTATCTTTTGCGATGAATATTTACTTAGTTTTAATTCTGTAGAAAACTTATGGTGGATTTTATTGGTATTGTGGATCTTTCCTCTCTGCCTAATAGTAGAACAGGAAGCGATAGTACGGTGAGCTCTGCATAATTAACAAGGAAACATTGATCCGACAGAGAAAAATATTCTAAATCAAGCTCACAAATTTTTATTAATTACAATTTTTATAAAAGATTTTAGGCATATCTTACAATCTGAATCCCAAATGACTAAATTGCAGGTATAGAAACACTCCTGATCGTATAATTCTGAAAGCCTTGCGCTCAACTGTGTTTTTTAAAGAAAAAGTCAAATATATCCATAAAATAACGAAAAATACTCATACAAGATAATTTATTACTCTGATTCTACAATAAACATAAAGATACTTGTACAAAATTACACATTAGAACTACAAATATGTGGTTTTCTAAAGTTATCTTTATGTTTATTGTAAACTCAGTACAATGAATAATTTTGTACGATAGAATTCTACCAAATATCATTCGACCAGTTTAATTTTATGAGAATACTCAGATAAAATGTTATAATTTAATCTTCAAATATAATAGCAGACAAATTCATTTATGAGTAGTGAAGCCTCCAGTTCTTCCGAGTCCGTCTAATTTCTTAATGTCCAAAATCAACCTTGATATATGGGTGGGATATAGATGATCTCATACTATATATCCAACTTACGACTATTTCGAGATACGAACAGGTGCTCAGAACGTAACCTGTTCGTAAGTAGGAGTGCGACTACATAAAATACATTCCAAAGATTCCCCAGAGCTTTGTGACTTGTGGGGCCACTTATAGAACTAACTCTTTTGCGGAGTTCTGTTGACCTACCTTGAGTGTATTTCAAGAATAATACAGTAAAGTCTGTTCAAGATTCTACTGTTTTAGACGCTCTACTGCTTACTAAGCGAATTTTTTGGTCTAATTTCTTTCCACACTAAACAAATGGTAAAAATAACCGCTTTAGACTCTCTGCTACCCTCTTATAAGGCAGATTTTCTCATTGTACTGAAGCCCACTGTAGCCAATCCTCCGCCTGTCGATAGACCTAAAAATGCTTACACCATTGTCTATCCACTTCGGATAATTGCTTCGTTTTTAAGGGAAAAATAATCATCATACACCATAACACAACATGAACCATCTTCTACTTCGCGTAGGAGGGACGGGTATTCAAGGTTATAAACCCCTGTTCTCTATATATAAATATATATTGTGATATTGTTCTTTTTCTAAATGGGAATATTCTCAATCTCCACTCGTCTTGACTTCATAGTAATAATCATGTGTTTCCCTTTGTGGCATATATTTTTCTCTAATATACAGTAGTGTAAGATTTATATTTTTAATAAAATACTATTACTTTTGTTACATATCAACATTCACATTGAAGGATCTTTCAATGTTTACTATAGCACCTTAGAACGAACGGAGTAAAAAAAGCTTCTTTCATGGATTACTATTGATGAAAAGTTTAATACCTCTTTGAAATATTTATGATCCGTAGTTTCTTTGTCCATCAGGACTAAGTTAGTGAAGATTGAAAGAAGAAAAATGGTAGGAATCGAATTCTGTGAATGTGAAAGGATTTCGGATTTCTCTTTCAGTATACTTATGGTGCTGTTTTGTGAGTCTGCCGATGCTCTAGCCTTCATTTATTTGTGTTTTTGTCCGACTTGATCTTTTGATGGAATATTGTTTTCAGTTTGTAAGCGCTCTTACTGGTAGGATAACTTTTAGAGCTCTCTTGTAAACTGTGCTGTTATAATTGCCATTATTGCATTAAATTATTTTCTATAGCACTGATATCACGAGTTAATAAAAAATAAAATATGGCAACAAAATGACATCAGCATAGCGATAGTTTGGGTGCTAAATTTTCCGACATGAGAGAAGCTTATGAAATTGGATACTTAGTCTCTTTCGAATGAGAAACACCTGAGATGGTGGTTTTATTATATCAATGTTTGTTATCAGTATTAAAAATCAGTAGATGCTCTTGTGAAAGAATACTTTTATATCTTTCATTCTGATTGTTCCTCCCTTCCTACCATAAGTAACCTTGTCGACGACAGCATAGTTCTATCAAATCTTTCAGTCGTCACTGATTGTCACGTTAATTTCCAAAATATTCCAAAAGTTGCTGAATATATTAATATGCAGGATACAGTGGAATACTGGGGGTGAATTTTGGTGTTGGTCGTAAATTTTATTTCTTTGCTGGGAAGTTTTCAAGTTATTCGTTTTTTTACTGTCCGTTCTATCAAAGTGGTAATACTACTGGATTCTATGCGAGTCTGAAATTTTACATTAATATTTTTTATTTGACTCAAATAACAATAAGTATATATAAAATACATATATAGAAATAAAAATTTCAGATTTTATAAAACTAATCCCTACCACGACATATTTCTAACTAAACTATGCTGAATAAGCTATACCGACTATATACCTTTTCTCCAGTTCATTTCCTGTTAATATGCGTTAATCCTCATGTCTAGATTGCTCACTATCAATGATAATCACAGGAAAACTGCACGGTTAACTTTCAGATGAACATCAGCAAAATATTTGATATGTGATCACTTAAACCGTCAAGAAATTTTCGCTGGTCTCAAAAGTGAGTTCACTTCAGGACTGCGATCTCTAGATGTCCATCAATTGGAACGGTGCTAAGGAAAGGCTGGCAGGAGGGATGGCTTTTTCTCCTTCGATACGGTCGTTGAGTTTTCTCTCAAATCCGTACCAAAGTCGAGACTCTCACTTTCCAAAATGTCTATATTCCTTAGGTTTATGAGGGCTCCTTCAAAATTTTAGCTTTCTAAGTAACGGCATATAAAAAAGGCTGCTCCCTTTCATATCCTTGTATTGGAGGTCTTTCTAATTTAAAAGTTGTTCTGATTATTCCGATTTTCTTTAAATAACATGTATTTATTGAGAATTGAAGCTGGTATAATGAAGGAGGTGGTAGTTATTTAATAAATATCCTTAGGTTGCAGAATTGAATTTTATTAAACTTAGATTTAGATTAAACTTTTATTAACTTTACAAATTGTATAGCAGATTAAGATTTAGTTAGAAGTATCCATCAGATAAGAATGTTATCATCTAATGGGAGTCACAGCTTGTTTTGGATCAGTAAAATACAATTGAAAGGGATTATGCAACTTACGGGAACGCAATTTTATTATGAGCCGCCTGTCTCCGGGTGATGAGGATTTAAAATTTTGTTTTTAATTGGCTTAGAAGTTTACAAACCATCCATTCCTACAGTCATAGTGAATATTTAATTGTACCTCTTTGCTTGCTATATTTTCTGCAACAATATCTATGAATTGAAAATTTTGAGGAGTTAGCTGAATCTGACTTCTAAATTCTTAAATCTATCTGTTACGATAGTAGTAGAAGTATGTACGTAGAGGGACTAAAATCCGTTTCTTACAATGATAATATAGTTTCAGTATTTTAGATATTTCGTTCTTTCACCTTAAAGTTCCGTATACAAATTTTCAAATAAGAATAAGAAGGAAGATTTTACTTAAGGCTGCAGCGCAAGGTTGCATACCCCTTAGGGGGTAAGAACCAGTCCCTAAAACTTTTGAATTCCACCACCAGTTACGCGCTGTCTTTTTCTCTCATTTTACCGCTGGGTTTTTCCTGTGTGACCGCCATAACGTGCAAAATCGTCCAATGGTTATGCCACTCAAGCTATAAGACATTCTATTGCGTATTCCTTTTACAGAATGGTAATTGTCGATAATTAAAGTGAATTGTTATAATTGTTCTCTTCAAAGCATATTATCCCGAGATGTCTTGATTTCTTCTTTTCTAAGACATTATGTTTTTACATGTGTGGATAGCTTGTACGCAGTTATCCACTTGCTAATTACGCCACATCTTAGGTTCATAGCTAAAAGTTAAATCAGTGAGTAGCATACTAATAGGCATTATCAAGGAAGAAATTTTGTTAGGTGCTCGTGCTTGGGCTGAAAAAGGGTAGCCGATATGATCGTATCGTCAAAATGTGTGATATATTGCTGTAGCATATTATTAACATTATACTCGTATAAGATATGATGAAACGCAATTCATTCTCATAATATTTTCTAAAATTTAGTTGAAAGCCTTGGATGAACGAAGAGGTAACTAAGCATCTTCTTCCAGAAATACGTTAATATGAAAATAAATGAAACACCTGATATAAAATATGTGTACATAAATGTTCATTTCCTCAGACTTTCCTTCAAGTAGTGCCAGAGATTTGCTTCACTGCCTTACCCTTTGGGGTGATCATTTTTATAGATACACACTCAAACTTATACAAATTTAACTATATATAAAGATACCTACGTGAAAAAATTCCTAAGATTGAGTTTGGATGCATTTTTAGGTGGAAACTTAACGTCTATTAAAAACTTCTTTAAATGAAATCATCTAAGTATTTTCTAAGAAATATGTTTGTGGATCACCTCTGAAAATGGTAGGATTTTCTTTCAATAAGTTGAACCGCAAGGAAATCATCTCGAAAATAACAGGAAATCATTTATACCAGTTGAATAAATCAATATATTTCACCCGAACTGGAGAAGTAAAATAGAGACTCATACACATTAACTTAATATTTCTTAAGCTGAAATAATTTTATTGCACAGATGACCATTCTGGTTCATAGGAAATTTTTCTTCCCTTAAATCGTCTCGAGTCGCTGTTATGCGATCGTAGGTAAGGAAGGAAGAAAAGAGAACTTACGATAATTAGTTACGTTAACCCCAACCATTCTATTATCATTACGTCGACTTACTTACGAGATGTAGTAATTTTTTTAAGATTCAATGCTGTAATGGGTAGTTTCCTTAGGAAAAAGACTATACTTGCTTTAGGTATATTTCCTATGTGGAATGTTTAATCATCTAATTTGCTCTTCCCCGAGGAGAAAGTAGATGACCTTTGAGTCCATATGGCCGTGAAAAGTTTCGTCGGTGTCGCTATTCCGGTCAAGTCATTGTGGCGTTAGAGAAACAGTTATTCCAACTTAAAATAGACTCATTAAGGTTCTAATAGAAATTTTCTTGAAATTTCTTCCCTTCTTCTGGCGATTAAAGACAAAAATTTATAACATTCACCATAAATAAAGAGACGAAAAATCTATAAGTCCTTACCTTATTATACCAGAGATTTGGTTAATCTAATCGTTGTTTTAGTTGTGATTAAGATTCACCGACGTCTTTGGTCATTTTGCAAAGATCTTATTACCAAGAGAAGGCTATTATTATCTATATTGCTAGTGTTCATTGTCAAACTTGTCTTCTTTTCTTCATTTTAACACGATTTATCAATAGCTGAAAAAATTGATTTGATTATTTACATGCCACATCAAATTTCCTGCCATTCTAGAGGTCAGATTGAATAAGTCCTAGTTACCCGATTAATTTGAATTCAACCGTTATTGCCTTTCATTTTTTTGTCTCCCTTCAAATATTCACAATGAATATTAATCCCTATCAATTAATATAAATTAATGAAGGAATGAATTAATACTAATTAATTAATAATAACTAATGAATGATAATTATGACTGAACTATTCTTAATTACGCAGCGAAATTTTGTTTCGGTTACAGAATGTGCCATTCTTTATAGATATAACCATCGGTTTCTAGAGGTTAAATCTGAAGACAATTTTATTTCGAGGATCCCGTAAATATTAAATAGAAAACTTTGGAAAGTATACAAAAGCGTCCTCGTAGAGTAGTAGAGATAAAATTTAATTTCATGAAATTAGAGATTCTTAATGTAAAATTATGATTGAATATTAGGTTGCCTTGTTGAATATAAATCTGAGATTGAATTAAAATTTCTCGGAAATTTATAGCTTTGGACATTCTTACCCGAAACTTATCAGTTTTATTTACACAAAAAGCAGTCATGAGCTCATTTCGGTTCACTCGAAATCGGCAATTTTCTTTCGATTCAATGGCTTGTAAGGGCTACATTCCTAGGAAAGATTGTCGTGGAAGCGAAGACATTCTTCAGAGGAACGATTCGCGCTATCTCCTCTCATTTCTCAATCTTCTCAGCTGCGGATTCTTGGTTGTTCCTCTACAGTTCATTTTGTATCTCTGATAACGGTTTTGCCCACTCCTTAGGGATTTTTTCGAGTAAATAGGAACGATACCGGCTTCCATTACGGCTTGACCTCTTCTCCATCCCGGCTGCCGCCCCTTCTCTGGGCAGGCCAACTTCCAAGGGGAAAAGCTTGGAGGAGGCTGAGAAGGAAATACTTGTTCTCATCCCAATAGATACTTTCAATTATATCCCATTACAGCCATCCCCTAAGGAAGTCTTTTCCGTTTCCTTCGGTCTCCTTATATGCTACACTCTTTTCCTCCTTGTCTTTCACGTGCCTCTGTATGCGTGAGATAGCAGAAAAGGAAGATTACTTTTACACGGATTCGTCGTTATCTTTTCCAAGCTCTTACAGTGACCTCCGACACCTCCTACTCCTTCCCTCCCACCTCCATCCCCCATCACTTTGCTTTCCCCCACAACCGACCTTTCCCTTCCCCTTCGATAACGGTGAATCGCACTCGAGAAGTGAGGCAGCGTACCCACGAACGAGTGTGACGCAACTCCTTCGACGTCCGAGAAGTCCATCTGCGCTAGTTTCGGATGCGGGCTAAAGATTTTTTTGGTCCAGGTCAAAAAAATGGAACTGCGCGATGACTCCACACCCAGTCCGGTAACAGTCCGAAATAACTTTGATCCGATTGTAGTTACCGACCTTGGCATTAGACGAAGGGGACAATCGACGCTTGTGTGGGAGACATTCCTTTTGTCTGCCTGAGAATACCGCCCACTTTTGTTTTTAAGGCGCAGCAATTGAAATTCTACGCGTTTCTTCGGGCGGTTTACAACGACTGATAATGGTTTCCTTATGGTTTAGGGGTTATGTTTTCAGATGTTGCTTACGATATGCGTATTGGTTGACTAATTAATTTCCGCCTGGCCTCATTACCTTGTTAACGATTGCAAGTCATTTGTATGCTCAGCCTACAGACGCTTTTTGGAGCCCTATTTTAACATGCAGTGACCTCGTAATTTATCGTAATAACGGACGCGTCATCTGAGATATTTAGAGAAAATGTGACTCGAAACTTCTGCCTTTCAAGTTCATCTTAATGTTAATCATGCAGTATATTTTACCTCTTTAAAAAAGTAGTAGCTTCAAAAGGATTCTTTAATTTTCTCCTTCGTGCCCTTCAATGATTTTATACAGATTAACTGAAGAACTTTAAAAAAATTTATATATTGATGTTTAAATTTTTGAAAGTATAGGATATTTAGGAAGTATACATATAATCATTGATATGGACTAGCATTATAGAATTCCACCAAGGTAGGGTTTCCTTTGCAACCCGGGATAAGTTGTTACTCAATCACACCTATTGCTACTCCTAATTGTAATCTTATTACTAATTTAACGATGTTTGGACTGCTTCCTTCATCCGCATCTTTCGTCCAAAGAGAACGGTTTTTCTTTTGCTGTTCCAGCAATCTCGGCACGAACTTAGATACCGACAGAAATAACAGTCGCACTAACCCATCCCGTAAAGCTCAGCACTCCTCATTCCGCGCTTCTTCGTCGTGTCCGATCTACTATCGGTCGTTGAAATCACTCCAGCTGGTGACTTTAACGATCGACTGCAGTGAATCTTCTTGTCAGCGTTTGCCTCTTCGGAAATTTGAACTGTTCTTTTACATTTCTAAAGAATCTCAGCAGTCTCCTATAAATGCTATTGGCAAGTGATCTGGAAATTAAAAAAAGAAAGTCTCTTATACTGTTTGTTTCCATCCATGATCCTCTACATCCTTGAGGGCTTTCCCCAACTAAAATACGAAGGTTAACTGCGTCTACGAGAAGAAATGGTCGCTTCCGAATTTCATATCCTTTTGTAAAGAAGTATGTGGGAAAAATCGCACGCTTCTACTCCTCCCTCCATCATTATCTCCATTAAGGTTGACCGTGGAAAGCGAAAATGCGGCGATCGTCTGCGACATACAGATTAATGTGTGAACTGTGTTGTGTTTCCTCTCACGATTTCTCTGTCTCATCTGTGGAAAAAAAGATGTCCCTGTCATGAGTCTTTATTTAATGTTGGTTGAATTCAAAACTCCATAAATTTAACTCGAAGTAATTAAGTGTGGTTAGAAATTGATTATAGGCGTTTACCTCCTCCAACGAAGAAAGACATTCGTCATGTCATATTGTGTTGAATTTTAACAGGATGGCAAGCTTTGTCCGTTTTTAAATTTGATCTTTAGGACAATCTTCTTGGTGGATTGTAAAAGAATGTCAAGGTTGTACTGCCTCGTTGATGAAAACGAGCTGTTGATTTATGTAAAGAGGAGGTATTCATCTCTTTTTCTTTAATAAATAAAATATGTGAAAGTTGATTTACGTCGGATAGATTACTAATTTCAGTTTCTACGATAAAGATCGTCATTAGTTCAAAATCTTCCGTATCTCTTCTGTGGGTCTAATATTTGAATTATATTGTTCGCAAAATATCATTTTTGCATGATCTCTCAGATAGCCAAGTGGGCAACGCGTTCGACTTATTGTTCGATGAAAGCCGTCCCGGGTTCAATTCTCGGGTCTATATCTGTGAAACAAACCTAGCTGTTGTTTTCAGTTAATTATCTGCTACCTAATTATCTGCTACTTAATTCATAATGTTCATTGTTGTTAATAATCACTCAAAAATAATCGCTACATCCTGATAATCAGTGTTCTACATGAAAAAATATGCATGTATTAATGTATAATTTTTGTATTTGATTTTCCATTTCAATGAAGGAAATCTATTTTGAAACAATTTATTATCCCATCTGGTGCGATCTCCATCTTGATTCTGTGACAATATCATACATAAGTGACATTCTTTATTTGACTTTGTAACACTTTTCTTTTACTTGCTTTAACGAACTCGCAGCTTTCCATTTTATGCATAACCTAACCTATTACCTAAAGATAAGGAGAAATAGTTTAAATACTCAGAAGATGCTCGTTATAAATGACTAGACTTATGTATACAGTAAAACCTACTTAAGACGTTTTTCAGGGAACTGCGTGAAAACTGTGTTGCGACTCCTCATTTTCTACGCTTTGGAAAACAACATGAAGATGTCTTTTGACGTCTCCTTTGATCAATTTTTTAAATAAGAATTTTACACCATAAAACGGAGTTTTCAGTATGCTTGATATGCTATCGTATAATTGAAGATTAGATGTCTAAGATTCTTCTCGCCATATATTGGAAGAATTGTCAGCTTTTCGGACTAAGAGAGACTTTTTTACTATATTTTGGTCATTTTTCACTCTATATTGGTAAAATTTTAAATCACGTTATCAATTATGGATGAATAAGGTATTTTTGGTATTCATGTTTACAGATCACGATCTCAATGAGCTTAGGATCAACAGCACTCCAACATTTGAGTGCCTCTCTGATTTATTTGAAGTGTTTACTGCTCGTGTTTTCAACGAAATTAAACATCTCTAAGCTACCTTTTAACTAATTATCGACCTGTAGACAGCCCCTAACTGATTGCGAAGATCTCTCACTATCAGAACTAGATCGGCTCAGTCATAGAGATGGAGAATCAGCTGCTTCGCGATGTATTTATTGAACTACTTCACAATTAGTCATCGCTAACAAGGAAGTCAAAAGAAACTCCAATAGAGACAGGGAGAAGAAGGAGAGGAATAAGGACGGCTTAACAGATAATGTAAACTAATTTGGTCTATAAATTGAGGCGGAAGATCGGTTGTAGCGGTTTGCAGTGGATCTAGGGAAGGGAAAAATCTTCCTTTTAAGCCGTTATCAGAGCATCTTAAGCGACATTGTTACCATGCGTTTCATGGATCTGGGACTGGGATCTGGAGGAAAGCACGTATTAGGCGGTATAGCGTCTTAATCGGGAGCGTTTTAACGTTTGACTTAATATAGTTGCAGATCATGAAAGGAGAAGGAAGGGGAAAGGTAGTTTCCTTGCGGGCTTCGCCGTCCTCGGGTTACCTCTTTTTCCGTCCTTGGAGTGCGGGGTGTGGTCTTCTGTGGGATTGGGTGACTTGCAAAGCACCTTGCCTTTGAGAGATTTCTTTAATCGTCCGTTTCTGTACCAGCACTGTTTAAGAATAACATTTCAATCACTAGTTCCGTTAGGCCTAGTAGAAACTTTGAAAAGAATGGTGTGCTAATATGAGGGATCTTATGAATGTATGGTTTCAATACTTTTCTTATCTATGGGTAATTGCATTTTCGTTGCACAATCTCATAAATTATGCAGGACTTCTGATCAAAAATATTTTGGTCTTCTATGAAAAAAGCAATGCTTAGCTTTAGAATAATGAAAATTATGGATTTTCCGACGCTTTAATGCATTACATTCCTACCTTAGACTACATTAGACCTTTCATCATCTCACCATTAAACATTCATTCTGTACATGTTAGAGAACTGTTACACTAAATCAATTTTAGTAGACAGAAGTGTGGTTTCTATACTAGGCAAATCATCATTGCCTTTCTGAAAATCTATATCATGATTAAATTGGCTATGTAATGAATTATTACTTCAAGAGATAGCAAAGATACCATAAATGCAGGAAAATGCGATTTGGGACTCGTTCTACTCCCAATTTCGTTGAGTGTTGAATATAGGAAAGTTATTCATCAAAAGGAAATATCTGAGTGAGGAACGAAATATTAAATTCTTACCAAAGCTATTAAGTAATTCCACAGATGATATATAATCATTCCATCTTCTTTTGAATAAACAATTTTTATTTATATTATACCGGCAAAATAAACTTTTTATCAATTCATGAAAAATAAGAATATTAATACAATCGTTTATCAATAAACGTAATTGGAACTTTCTCGTGTCAGATCCAGCATTTTTAGCTGAATGTCATATCCATGACTATTTTCACGTGTTTTATAGGCTTACGTAAAAATTTTGGCATAATGGCAAATACTGAATGTATCGTTAGTCGCCACCAATATAACGAAAGCTTCCACACATTTCATCACCCACATCCAAGGATTATCTAATTTATAATAATTTCTTCGTTTTAGAGAGGGATTGAATTTTCGAAGAGGAATTTAATTGACAAGACAGTCAGTTTATGAGAATTAAAGATTAAAGGCAGCTTATAAAAAATGTTCTTTATAAAAATTCTGAGAATAATTTTGAAAGTTAAATTCGAAAAGCAAAACAACTTCCGATTTTAAAGTGTGGGATTAAAAATTGTAAGACCACTTCTGACATCCTCTTCCTTTGAATGCCACTCTTAGAATGAGCTGTCACTGGATGAGTAGCTATCTGACCTCGAAATATGAGCAAGGTAATGTATTTGATCATCTCCTTTTGTCGTTGCAAAGTAAATTATCGAACGTACTTCATAAGTAAAGATGGGGAAATGGTCGCAAAAAGTACTTTCAATGACTGAGTCAATTTCACATTGATTAAAAGACAATTAAGAATATTTTCTTAGTGTTTTCCGAAGCTTAGATCTTATTTTAGAATATCAATAATAATTATAGTATCAATAATATCATTTGTCTGGTTCAACAACTAAGGTCATTTCGCATGGGGGCTTCTACCAGGAATCGAACCGGTACCGCTTTCATTATAGCTTTCCCGAATATGGCCCAATAAATTTAGTGTATGGCGAGCTCTCGCTGAAATAAATATGATGGGGATTATAGAGTATTCATTATGATTTTGAATCGCATGAATGACATACCACTAGAACCGAAAAATTATTTTTTCTATAAAATCCTAGATATAAAAACATGAAACAGGAAAGATCAGAATAAGTAAAAGTTCACCAACTTAAGTTTACAATGATTTTGTAGACAGTAATATTGATACTACAATAATCAAAAGCTGTGGAAGTGTTGGAATTTTGGATATTACAAAATTAATATAAATCTTTGAGCAACTTCCAACGAAGATGAATGATCACTACTAGGGATTCCTGAAGAGTTTTGACCTGCACACAGTAAAAACCCTTCTTCCGTATTTCTGCTGCAGTACACTGCACTGTCTCTTCTTCTGCAGTCGAGCCTAAGTGTAAAATAACTTGAAGGAATGCAGCGGCATTCTTTAACCACAAACCCCTTTGATATGGCCCTTGGCCTCATGACCGGTTTCCCATACCCACTGACAAAAGACAGGAATCTACAATCCGGGTTGATTGCCCAACAAAGAACCACGAATTCGTAGTTGACACAAAGAACCGCAAATCTTTCGATAAGGAGCGATTTTTTTAAACGTTAAGGAGTCTCTTTTTTCTAGCACTTAGCACCTCGTTTCAACGGGATCGGCGATGTGCAACCGTGAGAATCTCGTACAAACCTGAAAAAGGAATTTTCTCAACAGTAAAAAATTTCATGAGTATGATGGGTTCAGCTCAAAAGTATATTATAATCTATAAGGCAGATATGTGGACATTTGTGAAAAATTATGATATCAGCAAGGAGGTTACCAGATCTACACAGTAACCATACATCGGAAAAAAGCCCTAATTTCTTTATTATCATTATTAGTGCTAATTCAATTAGCTGGATCATAATAATACGGAATTTTAGAAACTATACTGTTAGTAGAATGGTAAGTAATTGTTATCGGTTCAACTAATATCCTCATTTGCGCTCAAGAAGTTCCGTTTATGTCGCACTCCAAATAAAACGAGATTTATGAAATCATTTATTCATGTGTAGGAGAAATCATTTATTCATGTGCAGGATAAAGTGAGGTTTGCTAGGTAATGACGTTTTCCACAGTATAAAAATTTCTATTACAGTACCTTTTAGCCATTTTTGAAACACGTCATATGGGTGGTGGCTACTCATGATTGCTTACGCAGTTTCCATTATCTCTCTTATAATTAACGTTAGAGCAACTATCGCATATTAATTTGCGATAGAGCTACGGAGTAGCGTCTTTTATCGTAAATTTTATAACTTTTATAGTACCGTATTTTAGTATTATCACGTTGTCATTTTACTGGTATATCATAATGCTGAAATAGTTTCAGTCAGTCAAAAACTTTTCAACTTTCAACAAATCTTAAAAGACTTGAAATTCTTCCTAGAAAATGTATTATGGATAGTTAAATTATATGGCACAAGTTAGAATTAAATTTAAAGGAAAAATTGAATAATTTAAAAGTTATTGCAATTTTCAGTGAATTCTGAAGGAGCGAAATACCTTTTTATTTCATTAATCTGAATAATAGAATAAAGTGAGGTGTGCAGTGCTTGAGGTATATATCAAAATAAGTTATGATAATTGTATAGATGATCATTATAAGAAAATCAGAAATCTTACTATCTAATTTTAGGATGATTTCTTTGCCTTGCATCTTTTTAGATAATGTCAGTTCCCTCATTCTATAATTTTGAAAATAAAGCGATTATGTGAATATTATTATTAAGTGAAATAATGCGGAGAAAAGGGAAATTAGAATTATTTTTCCATGATATTATTGCTAAGAGATACCCGTAAGACCACCGATATTTCGGAAAAACCTTGTGAAACCCTTTGCTCAACAGCCAAATAGAAAATTATTAATAGTCCCTCTTAGAGTAACCATGTTCGAAACTTAGCCTATATTTGCTACGAATTTTAACAATCTACAAGCTAAGACGTAACGAATCGAGTCTTTTGGAAAATTAACTTTTTAAAGGGTGGATTACTTTTCGAAAAACTTTTATGCTCAATGCAAATCAAAAGAATTCGACTAAATTATTTGAAGAAAATTTTCAGTGTTCGTTCTCGAATTGTAATGAACTAATGTAAATAGTTCCTTGAGTATGTTTTCCACCACATTTTGCGCTGTATGCTCTGGTCATGGCGCCAAAAGCTAGAAAGATCATCGGTAAAATTTCCTCCGAATTCACTCTCAAGGCCATCCACATGTGCTTTGAAAGGTCTGGATTTCTTTGGCTGGGCAGAAACATGCTAGGCAACTTTTTTGGTTACAGCCAGTCAGCTTTAGAGTTCAGCTGGAAAGTTTCTTCAAGGCAATCGAAGCGGCACCTAACAACAGCGAGTTAAAAGTTTCCGGGTAGAAAATAACTTTGCCATTTCAAGTTAGAATTATACGATCATTATTACTGGCGTTAGCTCACTAATAAACCATACTACTCCTTTTCAATGCAATTGAAACATTTGATCGCAGAACATACCGTAATGATCACTGGTCATGCGACTTAACGAGTAGCCGAGGCAGGCCTTATTGCGCTATTGGATTCTTTGAAGATGATTTTACTTTTCTTCATCTTCAATGGAACAGCGGTATGAAGCAAGATACTGCTTCTCTAAAGATGATAATTTATTGAATAACACTCCGTAACTCTGTACTGCATTATGTACAGTGAATCAAATGGTACTCATCATTTAACGCCGTAATTATTTGTTAACAGGAATCACAGAATTCTTATTTTATGTTCAATTTACACGAACGATAGGTAATACAATTTCTCGGAGGAATTTTTCAGAGTAACATCCGCCTTAACCTTCTCAATTCAAAAGGATTTTTTTCATGAATCCTAATTGATCTCATAGTATCATAAGAAACACTTGAAATATAAATAAACTGTAGATTATTAATCTTCTTAATCTTCATATCTCCGCTTTCTTATTCAGATAGAAATGTATTAGTTGACGAAAAAGTATCGCATTATACGGTAAGGATCTAAAACAATCAATCATTTTCTGTTTTATTCCTATTACACACTTCTTGCCTTGGGTGTGAGGTGATTATTCTCAGAAAGATTCTGATTTCTATTTTCCTGAACGCTTGAACGAAAAATTGGTAATTATTCATCCATAAAAGTATTATCTAACTCGATCACAGGTTCTTGTTCTTAAGTCTTCAAGAATAAGCGATTTTAGGAATGTATAATTTTGAAATAGAGGGAAACTAAGTTCTTCTGCTCTTCTGTTTCAAATTATTAATTCTAATTAGTTTAAGAGTAGTGTTTTCAAATGAGCTGAGGAAATTTGCGTTCCTCTAGAAATCGAATCCAAGATCGATTTCACCAAATAATTTCACCGAGTAATGAACTAAGGCACATGATTCATATAACTGACTATGATTTCAATATTCATACATTAATTAAATTGGAAATGACGAACCAGAACTGTTTGCTGAAAGACTGACAAATTTGATCAAATAAAAGATTGACTAACATGTGTGATGCCAAACTATATAGTGAGATGCATTTATCAATTTCGTATGTCAATATTTGCCTCAAGATATTTTTATATATATTGCTAACGAAAAACAATAATAAATCGATGAATCCAATTTATTTATTTAGGATCTTCAATTTCAATTTTTACTTAATAATCAAAGATAGCATCTTCAGAGTTCCGCGTGCCACAACGAGCATGGCATCGGTTCACCACCAGAGTATTAATCTGAAGTGTCTTATTTCCTAGAAGCTTCTCAACCTTTTCTATAATTACAAAGAAGTTACATTACTTCTCTATTTTATGATACTCCGCCTTAACCTTTCTAGTTACAATCATTTGTGGTGCTTGTACTGCACTTGATTTCCTTCTTAATACATCGTCTTTATAATCTATCGATTCGGCCGAGATGTTGTGGAAAGACATAACTGAACATAAAAGTACAAATCTGTCTCCACATCATCTTTACTTGTGATGGAGTTACTCCCTTTCGAAAATATCCTCTTCACATCGGTCTTCAGGTTATTTTGCCGCGGAAACTTTCTATTATGATGGAATTTGTAAAAAACCTTTCAATTCAAAGGAAAAACCATTAGATCTGACTAAAGAGAGGCTAAAGGGTTTATCCCCAAGATCGTGAGAGCTTAGCTTCTATGAAATAATGTGCAACGCTCTGATTCTTTCCTATTCATTTTTCGTGAAAAGTCATGCGGTTCAACAAACTTCCTCTTCAGTGGGTAGTTCTACTGCGTGGCAGTAGTTCTAAAAAAGACGCCTTCTTTTTTTATCTTTTGACACTTTTAAGAAGGTGCTTCGGCAGCTGAAGTAATATTTCACACTATTGCCCTCACAAGGAATAGAACCCAAACGAATCATGATAAGAGAACTCGCTACCCATTTGGTTATCTGAGAGCCAGCAATAGGAATTTGGGTTTCTAGACAATAGAAGTTCATAGGGCGCTCTCAAAATTTACTTACTTTTTAGATCGATCCGTGTAATTATATAGAAAAGAAGAAATTTACAGGCTCCTATCAAATCTTCATATAATTAATACTTTTTTGATATGTTCGAAGGATTTAGAGATTTACGGGCAAAAATTCTCATTGAAATCAAACAGTTTCTGATGCCTATCGGTCGAGGATTGTATCAGCAACTATAGCCTCCGGTCGTTCATAAAAGAAAATTTACGTAATACTTACGGCATTATTTCATCGGAGAGGGATGTCGTAACATATTTTGCGCCATCAGTTCAGCCAATAATAAGAAGCATAAGTAGGTTAAAGTAAATTGGCATTTATAAATGTTATATCGGCATAAATTATTTTGGCTAGCGATTCCCTTCGACGAACCAAATAAAGTTGTTAAACCTACAGTATTTTCTCAAGAATTATAAAGAATCCTCTGTATAAAGGCTCATAATTTTGAAGAAAAGTAATACTAATACTGTTAAGTTGATGTAGTTCTTCTTAATTGATGCCATTCGTCATATGGATATAATCACGACATTTAGAAAGTATATGTTTCACTTCCGTCTGCACTCTCTCAATTTCTCATGTCTCTCCGACTGGACACATCTCGAAGGTATCGTTCCAACTAGAGCCACGAGGAAGGGGAATGTCACTCTTTTGTTCCAGATGAAGAAAAGAGAGAACAAGATTTCATCCGCGTTGGTCCCCGTCCAATATGACCGAGAGATACACAGGTTAGACATTTTGCGTGCGCTGTTTTCCGAAAATTTCGCGTGACTGATTTCTTTTCTTGGGAACTGAAGTCTTTCAACTTCCCTTGCTCAAATAGGGGAAAGAGTTGCCATGAGAACCGAAGAGTGCATCCCGTCGAAAGTGAAACTAGTTAGGAAGAAGTTCTCCTGGAACGGCTTGAGAGTTTTATAACCATCCAAACCTTCAAGAAAATCTACCTTTCGTTGATTGAATTAGCGAGACATTCTTGTAATTGTTAAAGGAAATTGGCGATATTTGTGATTATGATGACCAATGAAAGGTGTATGCGTCTTACTGCAGCCTTAAAGTAGTTCCTTAGATGAACGACGTTAATATTTTATATATCCTAGGAAAATAGAAAATAACTTTTTTTAGAGTCAGTTACGAATTGATCTTTTTCAGTAGTTTAACGATCGTTTTAAATATGGCTTGATAATTATTTTTTGAAACATCTGGAGGGATTAGGAATGAACCTGCGAGCATAGTAGACGAATGTGGTTGTCATTAGGCTTCCAAAATACCGTGAAGTTCACCCTAGTAACGATTTGCGGAGTCACCGTAGCCGAATGTCAGATAAGGCGTATATTTACTGGCAAAACGAAAGGAAGGAATGTGGTAATGGATATCTATATTAGGATTATAATAGTAGTATTGATAAAAGTGCTTCGATAGCTGAGGTCATTTCGTACGTGGGCTCCTACCGCGAATCGAACTCTGGACCGCTTTCACCAAAGTCGAACGCGCTGCTTATATGGCTATTCGGGAGCTGTATTAGTCATCAATCCACGATTTTCATTAAAAGGGAAATTCATGAATTATAAGAGTGCACTTTTGCTCAAGATGGATGGACATATTATAATCCATCTAGTGAGTCGAGGTTCGACTGTCGAGGTTATTCCCAAGATTATTGTTTCCATTTAATTTTATGGAAAGACGTACATTTTTCTAGACGATTTCGAATTGAAAGTAAGAACGAAATATCGTTACCAAAATCCTTAATCTAGTATTCATATATTGTGCACCTGCATCAAATTTACTATAGGTATTATGGATTAACTTCCACGTATTTTTGGTCAACAGCAATGTAACAACACATCTTTACAAACACATAGGAACAGTCCATAGCATTAGGGTTCAGCATTCTTCTGAGAAATATGTGTTATCCTTAATCGAAACTTAATTCAAGTCACTTGATGTATGTATCTTGACTATGAACTTTTTTCGTGACAGATTTTGAGAAACTGAAGAAGGACCAGGCGTAGCCTCATACAATCCCAAAGCAATTCTTTTTCCTTCGCATTCTTACCTCTCTTTTCCTTAAAAGTGTTTTGTGACCCTTGACTGGCTCCATTGTAACCGTTCTTCTTCGCCGCACTTTTAGAAATCGCGGTTTCCTCTCTTGTCTGTAACTGTTTTTCGGATAAAGAGGGATCAAACATTTCTGGGAAGATAATTTTCCCGCGGCCTTTCTGTGGTCGTTCAACTTCATACAAGCGTTCCCAATAAAACTTAGTTCTCTCTGAATGTACCAACAGTTTTTAATTTTCAACTGATATTTTGATAGAAAATTGGTATGAATGCATATTCTGGTATCTGATTTTTATCCTTATAAAGGCAATATAACATTCGGATCATTAGAGAAATGGAAGTGAGTAATATGCTTCAGAGCGCAGGATCCATGGACACGCGAATGATATGCAGTCCATTGAAGAACACGATTAATAAAGAGAATTGAGGAAAATTATTAAACTTAATGAAGCCAAACTTACGTTACGGTAATTCTAGGTTATCATAGTAAGTTTTTAAAACATCTTGTACGAGTTTTAATTAACACCTGCCAATTAAGATGTTTTGATATCACGTACGAATTCAAGGCAGAGGAGAAAGTAAATATCTTTTCCAAAAAATCTTGTTCCTTTTTGGATGTAATACGTTTTTATGGGTGTTTTAGTACACCTGAAGAGAACATTTAGTCCATTTACTTGTTTTATTATTTTCGTAAAATACTCCTCCCTTCCAAATATTCGTCTACAGTAACTAATTTATATTATTTGGTCATGTTTTAATGTTCTTAACCTGCATATCTTTGAATTCAGATCTAGTCTTTTCAATCAATATATTTTACTTAGTCTTTTTAATCAATATATTTTACTTACTGCCCCCTTTCCAGCGAATTATGTTTCGATTTGCGGGCTTTATTCTTGATCGATTCTCTATCAATATTCAAGATCTTTGAGAGATTGACATGTATTACTTGAATGATTCATATATTAGTTTTCATCCTCAATTCAAATGTTATTGTCATTTGGCGTTGAGCAAAACAATTTTAGAAATGGATTCCAAGTATGAAAGTCATTTTTCGTCATCATAATTCAGTGGTTTTCATTCGATTACAACCGCCCGATGTATACCAGAGTTTCAAATATAGCAAACGATTGCAAGTTCAGATAATTTATGAGCACTCTACCAAAAAGTTAAGCTAATGAGGAGGAATCTTGTCTTTCTACGACCTCAAAATATATTATGTGAGTTTTCTTCCCTATTAAAAATAAATTAATTGAATTGGTAATTTGTCATTAAAATATATTGATGACTTCTTCAAAGTAACTGAGACGATAGCAAAAGCATTTTTGTCCTTCTTATATAACAAAGAAAATATCAGGACATTAGTGATTATTAATGTATAATTATGTTAATTCTATTAACTGTCACATGATATTATTTATATTCATAACCTATCTTTATTATTCTTTCAAATTAAAAAGGCTGAAATGATAGATTAAAAATCCGTTTGATATCTACTTTTATGCTCAAAATGGCTTCCATTTCTTTCAGTTACAGAGCAAATCATAATCTGTTCTGCGCATATTTATTTGAATTAATAGTCATAATAAGTACAGAGAAAAGCAAAGAAACAGTGGAACAATGAAAAAGTTTCGAGGATGTGTGAAACGGCACACTTACCTCATATACGATATAGTATTGTATCAATAGATGATCGTACTGTATAGTATAGATAATCATATCTTACTGTATAGTGTATCATATATTACATTATATATTGTTATATCGTATATATTATTGTATAAATTGTAAATTTAAACACTTTATGTATAAGCCTTACGAATTTCACACTAATAGATGATCGTACAGTTACAAATTTCTCAATAATATCGAAATTAACGACATATATAATTTATTGTTACCATCGAAATTTTATCAAAAATTTCTCAGTAAAAAAATTAATCATCACTTGACGATACCACGAAATGATAAATAAATTGTTTTTTTCGCTAACAAAATGTCGATCATAAAAATGCATTCCAATTGATCGTTAATTATTAACTTTTTAACTTTCGAAGAAATGAGTCAATATTTTCGAAGATTGATTTCATCATCAAATGCTGAAAGAATTGAAGTAATTGATTGAAGTGACAATCAAAAAACGGAAACATTTCCTCTCGAATGCTAATGTTATGTTTTGGCTCATTTCTTTTCGCCTTGAGGTATATATGTTGGGAATAAGTGAGAACGGATTTTGGAATTGGTTGGGCAATAACTGTTTTCTCTCAGTTTCTCACTTTTCCTGAGTAACAACTCAAGCCCTCGAGCAATCAATTTGAACGAGCGATCAGGTATCGAAATTTTCCATCGCCATCTCACGTCGCTGAGATCGCGGAAGTTCCGCCTGTATCTTCCCACGTAACTCCCTCACCCAATTCCTCGAAGACCCTTCCAGTTGTTTTGCAATTTCGCATCCTCCCACGCATTATCACTCCGTGCACTTGATGTTTGCTGACATATGACGGTGTCGTGGCATTTATTAAAGCATTCCCATTTTTGCTGAGCCTGTAGTCGGATAGGGTAGCACCTGTGACGTTAATGGGTGCTAATACGCGAAAGGTTATTGATCTTCGGGTGACATTTACGTGGCCTTATTGAAAGGTGTCCCAGAAAATTCGAGACCGAACGCTATTTTTGGTGTTCCTTCGTAATTTTTTTTGACTGAAAGAAAATCCTAGTAGAACCACAAGTTACCCCAACTTTAACCAAATCCAAATGATCTCCATATCTATTGAGAATTCAATTCGTTTTATAAATTATATTTAATCTTATGAGGAAGGAGTCACACTTATCTGCTTTGACAGGTAATCGGAAATGTAGTTAGTAGAGATAGACCATCTTTCATTTTACGAGTAACGTGTTATGTATGCTGTGCACTGTGTTGTGTCTTTACTATACTTTTTAAAGAAGATTAAGAACAATATTAATATATTTTCAATTATATTAATACAATATTAATATATACTCCTCTTACATCTAATCATTCCTTAAATAACACTTGAAAGAAAAAGTGTACAGATGAAAACTAATTTATGGGTGTAAAAACCTAAGTTAGTGCTTAGAAAATAATACCTAACAGCAGCAAAACATCCTCCAAATGAGTGATATAAAAAGTAAACGAGAAGTATAACCCATTCAAGACTTAACGGGATACAACGGAGAGAGACTGCTGGCAATTTTTTTTGACAACGAAATTCTTAAAATCATAGCAATTAAAAAATAAGTTGCCATTTAGTAACAGTTGAGATATCCATTTAATCGATTAAAAGTATCAGTCTAATTTGAAGATCAGGGAATGAGCTGTCTATCACAGATTGCCACTCAATTTTTCATTATAACGAAAATATGTTTACTAAAGCGATTAAAACCACAGAATACTCAGATGAACTCGGAGAACAGACAGAATTCCATTGATTTATTTCTTAAGATTTTATGATCTAGAATTGGAAGGAATTTAATAGATTTCTCTGTTATCTGGAGAAATATTTGTATTTGTTTAAGTTACAGTTTTGAATATTCACAACTTTTGAATATTCTGTTTGTTGTAATGATTATCAGTTCAAAAAGTGTTTATATTCTTCTCAGAGGAACTATCAGCGATATAAATTTTTTAACTTTAATATTGTGGTATTCTATTACTTTAAATTTACGTACGTGAAATGTTAAGTTGGGAAATTAAGGTTAAAACGATGCTGATGAATGCCGTAATGCACAGGGATGGACTTATGCATATTTTGGAGACTAAATACATAGAAACAGCAGTTGCAGTAAGATTTGTATAAGAGTCTTGAATTACATTAATTGAGTATCACTGGCAATAGTATCCAGAATCTATTGAAATACAATGGAAGCAATACTCATTCGGCTATCCGGCTGCCATTTAGCAACTGTATTTCATGAAACATAATAGATTTTAAGTAAACAATCTGAAATATCCGTAATAATTCTTCCCATGATTTTCAGAATCAGTAGAGATTAGAATCCAAGTTAGCGGATGCTCATCATATGATAGTTGATTTGTGTGAAAATTATAGAAGTATACGATTGTTTCAAGTGTACATAATCTTCTTTTGAATACCTTGAAAAAATAGCAAAATTTGAATGACTGTGATCATGTCCTGTTTATGAGGATCCATCAAAGTGGACCAAAGGATTCTTACCATCAACTATTCATATTTATAAATGTATTAACTGAAACGAATAATTGCAAATTTTAAGCTAATAGTAGGCGCTGTCAGTAAATTTAATGCAAATACTTATAATTCTGTTTGATCGAAATAAAAAACCAATTGCGTTTGAACGATTTAGTTTATAATGTGAATACAATACATTTTCTAAGAGATATAATATTAGATGAAACCAACTAAAATATATAACAAATTTTGATAAATTACAGTTGTACAACTGAAATCAAACTGACATTGTTATTGGACCCAAATACGAATAAAGGGAAAGCATAGCTTAATCGACATTTATGATTGAAGTCTAAGGGACAGTATCAAGAGAGTAAAGAAATCATCCCAGCATTTTCATTCGATAAGCATATGAAATTACGTAAAGGAAGACTTAGAACGCCTTTCATAAATTTTCCGAGCGTGAAAATAATTTGGTGGTCCTTACGGTAGAGCACACAGTCGAAAGCATAACATGACGCCACACTTGTGGTTCTTGGCCGCGTGCTCCATTTATTTCTTAATCTCAAAGGATGATGTCGCCATTGCAAACAGCTAAGATCTCATCGCTCATGTTAAAACGCGTTCTTCCAGCCTTGAACTCTGCGAAGGAGTGGGCGGTTCTTTGGAGTTTCGACATCGAATGCCACTCTCGCTCGTCCGTTCATATTTCCTCTTGCATAAAGAAACTTTAGTATTCTAATTTTAGATACGAAGGAAAGTTAGGGGAATTTGCAAGATAACTTAAGAAGATTTCATTTGATTTTCTTATTTATCTTGTATAATTATTGAATTACGTTTAGAAAATTACTGATTAGTTTATTCATCAAGCATCCCTCCAATTCAGTATGCATATTCAAAATAAGCAAATGACACATTTTGAAATAAAAAATGAAACTTCGTTAAGAGAATGTTCCAAAGTTTTGACGCTAAGGTCAAAAAACATAATTAGGTTAACAAGCCAAGCGGTAACGTTTCTTATCATGATGACTTTCTTATTCTTATGTAAGTTCTCATAACTTGGCTTCATAACTTGAGTTGTATTTTTCACAAAAAATAATGCTATGTAGGATGGGCAGTGTTGGTTTTAGCTAAACAGTAGAGTATTTTCTTAGATAAACACGAGGAAAAACTCCTTTCTGCAAATTTTCCTAATTTCCTAATAATTTCCCATCTTTAATGATAAAAATTTGCATAAATAGAAGTGATGAAATGAAAATTCTTATGTTAAAAATGAAATTTGAGCGCCTTGGATAAGAATTCAAATGAAAAACGTTTGTAATGGAGTATTTTTAACGCTTGAGTCACGAAAAGTAAGACATCGATAACGGTAAATTTGTGTTGGCGTTAACGAGACCGAAACAGGTTCATTACATATACTCTGCAAGTGGTCAGCCTTTCCGTAACTGAAGTTGCGATATAGGCTTCGGAAAATTATCTAGCTTAGAAAACGTACAAAGACATCAGCTTTCAACGTTACAAAACATGAAAAAGAACTATATCATAATATATAAGAACGCTCAAGCGTGCTATATTGTGATACGAAGATGATGTATTATTTTTTCGATCTAAAAACCGATTTTATTTACTACTTGATAAATCTTCAAATATCTCTCTCTCTCTCAATAACTATCGTCCTTCGTAAGCTCTGAAGGAATAATTTTTAATTTCCTCCTTCTTTTCTTAAGATTTATCCCCCATATCGAAAGGAAATTCCGATATATAAATCAAGAGGATCGTAAAAATACTGTTGATTGTTAGCTACCTTTGTCTATATAATTTCGGAACATTAATTTATCTAATATTTCTTTATTTTCAGATATTACATGCGGCCACCCAGCAGTTCCTTTAAATGCTCGTGTTTCCCTTAGCAATGCCAATCTCAAGCCAGGAACGACAGCTAAGTACTCATGCGATGATGGATACGAGTTATTCGGGTAAGTAGAACGCAAGGTAATTGTCCTAAGAGACAAAAACCACTCCGAAGCTACCGTTAGTACTTTTTATTCCTTCCTCCGCAAATGTATTTCTAAATTTATGTCCTAGATAAGAATTTTCACCGTTAATCATGAAAACTCATAAGAGCGATGATTACCTTCCATTTTATTCGTCCGTTTTCAGAGTAAAGCAGTAGATTCGCATAATCTTATTAGATGGATGTTAATGAAGCAACGCGATTTGAAGATATCATATTTCTCGTTATACAAAAGTAAGTTTAAAAGAACAATAGCTTCAACACAGATTGAATTTTACAAGGCTCCTAGGGAATTACTTAATTTGAAAGAACGAGGAAATATTAAGTTTGCACCTAATGAGCATAAGCATATTTTTCCCATGCATAGTATGAAGCTTCAGCTAAAATTTGTATCAAGATAAATTCAGCTGAGTATTTTAAATTTTATTTTATTTGGTTCATAAATATATTGGCAACGAGGAAAAGATAAGTACTTTATCAAAACTTCTTCATGGATGGACCTAAGTTATTGAATTATGCTTATGCTTTATTTTTATTACAATATAGGATCTGTAAATGATTTTCATGTCAGCTTCTCACGAGTGACTAATACAGTCATAAATATTAATATTTAAATTATTTTTAAATATTTATATTGAATAAGTTGGAGGATCTTGCGAGTAGGTTAGAGGTAATGTGTTAAGGCATGACTACTGAGATGCAGAAATGATGTAAAATTAACTCAGTTAACTATACATTAAGAAATCAATATTAATTGATCTGGAAAATAAAATTCACGCTTAAAAGCGAAGTGTTGTGGAAATCCATCGTTTTACCTTTTGCACAATTGTTCTCTTTCTTTAATAAAACGGGACCAGGTTTCGACGAGTATGATGATGATTACTCTTCGAAATCTGGTCCTGTTTCATTAAAGAAAAATAATTGTTTGAGAAAAAGTATGTTTCTTTACATTCTATGTGATCAGTTGCACAAAACCCGTAGTTTAAATACAACTGTTTGAAACAAATGTCCTTTTTCCATCACAGCACAGAAAGAGAAGTATACTTTATTGTAACTCAATAGCATACTCCTACCACACGACTCATTTTATACCAATATACTATACCCAATCTGGTTCAGAATATTAAGTACAATATCTGCAGATTTCTCAATTTTATCATATATTCTGAAAACATACTGTGAAGAAACGAATGGTTAACAGAATGAAAATATCTCTTCTTACTCAAGAAAGCTTTCGCTGGTAGCAGTAATATTATTAAAAGTGCATCGACAGCTAAGGGCACTTCGCAAATGTGGGCCCACACCGGAAATAGAATCCGGAACCGCTTTCACCAGTCGAATGCGCTAACCACTTGGCTATCTGGGAGCCATTTTTGCTTGTAAAATGTTCACAGGTTAAATATATAGCAAAGGAAAGGCTTGCATGAAGTGTAAAGTATCTGCTGCGTTTCAGCGCCTATATGTTACATTTCATGCAAAACATATGGAATGAATGATAGGTATATCTATACATACAGTTACCACCAAAAACAACTTAAATGTCGTGTAGTACGGATTTTCTTTGGTTCTTTGCCTTCGCGCTGACCGTCCTCCCACTTTGGGCTGAAAAAGAGCTTCTTTGACTTGGAATCGTGGAATCTACTATACATATATAACCGTGAATACGTGTACAAATTCATGTATTAAAACAAAGTAAATCACCTATAATAAAAACACTAAGAAACTAATTCAAATAATGATTTCATTTAAAATAATATTTCCCTGGGAGAAAAAAGTACGAAATTACAGGATCCACAAAAGGTCCTGATCGGTTATGAAAATTCGTCATTACTTTTACAAATGTACCCTGGGCTCGAATCTTGACGCCCTGAAATTTCATTTGACAAGAAATGCACGTAAAGTTCGTTTTTATCTCGTGCAGACTTCAGATCTCTTACGCTGTTAAATTAAATATTTTGGTCACACGAATTTGAGATTATAATAAAAAGAAAAGAAATTGAATAAAGATTCTCGTTCTCGTGATAGAATATCGTTTTAGACTCAATTTTTTGAGAATTGAGATAAAATGTTTTGTGGTTGTAAAGAACTCGCCCCCCTAACTATCAAGGCGATTGTAAATCCGATCTCGTGCTTTTTCCCATGAGAATTCACGGAAATTTAGGTCTACGTAAGAAATATATTAAACCTTCATAGACTTGCAATCCACGTATTCTTGCTTAAAAGAATTATGTGTAATATTATTGCTCACTACTTACTCAATAATAATCATAACATACACAATATTATGATAGATAGACATTTTTCAATAATTTAAATTGAGTTTCGTCGTTTTTACGGGGAAGTTCACTAGTATATAAATACACGTACACGAAGATGATTCCTTGAGAAACGACATCAGGTGAGCGTTTTCTGTTGCAATGATTTGGAGTTACATTAAATTATTGAGAATTCTTTTATAAAAATAGAAGTGTACTCATCTCCAAATGAGTAAATTACTTCGACTCTAATGAATTAAACGCGTGGATTATTATTTGGCTATATATTGCTAGCTTTGGTAGGATAATCATATATTATTACTTTAGCCCTGCAAAATATTTTCAAGTTCTTGACTCTACCTAGCTCCCTTACATGAATTATATAGAAGATGTATTTACCAACTATTGTGTTCTGAAACTTTTTACAATGATATAGAATATTTTTAGCGAATATAGTATCTGAGTATATGTGTTTACTTGCAGGTAATAATACATCGTAATTTACAAAGAAATTCTTGTATTCAAATCATCGTATTCAAATTCCTGACGTCGAAGGATATTCTTACAAGAATAATGCTATGGTCCAAATTTAAAAATTCAAATTAGTCTGGAAAATATTGAATAAGAAATCAAATTAAGAATATATTAACAACATCGCTTTTTATATTATAGTTTTACGAACAATACACTCAATTAAATAATTCTCGTGGCAGTTGCACGCATTTTCACCATTGCCAGAGTTTATTCCTAAATTGGAAATCATTACTCAAACCCAAAGAAAACCTTCTAATCATCTCTGTAATCTGTTATAAAGTCGGACGCTCACTTTTATAATCGCTATAATTTCTCTTTTTTCCATGTCGTTTGCTCTCGTGCACCATGAAGAGACTCAACGTTAACTTGCTCCGCAAGTGGTAAATGGCCTGCTGAACTTCCCTTTTGTGGTAAGTTGCTATGGATTTATATAGAGCTAACACTTTTCCCCTCTATATTTGGGAGCTTCTCCTTTGAAGGCTAACTTTGAAATCCTGTCAATTTTCAATCTAACAGTTGTCACCCAAGGTTATTGTTAATCCTCCATGTGCCGATTTCTTTATATTCCATTTCGGTCGGAAGCATATGTCCATTGATCAGAGGGTAACGAACTCACTGAAATACTGCTCCGAATCTCGAAAATCGTTGCAATACAAGATGACACTTTCTCTATCTCTTTGAACGGTGAACGCGGGGAAATGTCTTAAGTGCAAGAGTCGGCTATCGACTTTCATATTGTAGGCGGTGCACTGCTAGCGTAATACAGGGTTTGATGCCAGGAGAGGTCTGCGGGTGGAGAAAGGAAAGGCGAGACATAGCAAAAAGGGGAGTGCGCGCGCCAAGAGACATAAGGTAGCAAGTGAGCGTGGAGAGCGATATGGAGAGGCAGACACAACGAGAGAGCACCTGCACCGGATGTCGAACTCTTCGCCTGTGAATCCGGTTAACGATGCGTTGACAGTGGATCTTCGTTATCACCCCTTGCTTTCTTCAAGCTTTGTGGAACATAAAACTTTAAAAATGTTGCTCATTCATTCTTCAGTTTAACTTCTATAAATAACTTAGCGCCGACATAGAGAGCGTGTTTATAATGTAATCTTGTCGTCAAATGTTGAATCTATAATTCGGCGAATTCCAATAGAAAATCGTAGAAAAACATGTTACGTACGTGGATCTCATACGCAGTGCTAGCCCAAGGTGTGGGAACTTGTGCAGTATCTCTAGGCTGCCTTCTTAATTTCAACTTTTTCCGTGGAAAAATAGCCTTGCGAAACCTGGCACTGTTAAAATTCTTGAAGTAATCACGATAAAAATTCTTACGATATACATTCCTTTATATTTATTCCTGAAAATCATTTTAGTCCCTTGCAGTTTTATAGTTCATAAATTGCTAAATAAATTTACATTCTCTGTCTCTAGAAATACATTTTAAATGACACCATACAGATGAATCGGCGTCAAATATATCAGTAATGACTTTTGTTGACCTAATTCGTTAATACTTCGATCAGGCACGCTTCCAAATTCAATTCAGAGCTGGATTAACTCCGGGCATGGGGAGAATCGAAGTTGAAGTCGTGGGAACATCGGCGAAAGCACGTAAGCGGCTACAGTAATCGCAACACTGGTATTAAAACTGAATCATGAGGCTCATAAGCCGCTTAGTCGTCGAAGATGTGGTTCTGAGCGGCAGCTAGCATATTATATGCACGACTTTACAAAAAGGCTTACTTTAGGAAGGGAATATACCATGGAGAAAATCCAAATACCACAATCTGGCTCTGACCAGCACTAAGTTAGAAGATGCATGTAAAAATTTAAAAGTACTATCGCAAAATTTAGTCGAATCCAGGACACACAAAATCTGGTTGCTCGGGTTCATTGGATGAACCAAGTGTCACTCAAGAGAGAACGTCAATCGGTTATTTTCAAGAAACGTCACTTCTCAGAGAAGAAAGCAAACATCTAGAGATTACTCTAAATACCATTCTATCCAAGTCGCATGCTTTCTTTTCTCAATAAAAGGGCATGATCCGAGGGAACGTCTTTTTCCAAGCTCGTTTTTTCAGCTCGGCGCCGACTGCTCCTCATTGAAACGCTCGTTTCACTCGCTTTCTTTTTCCTTTCCTCCGACAGTAGCGAAATGATGAGAAACATCCATAAAAAGGAGAGCTAGGAATGAATTTCAATGAGTGAGCGAGTGAAAGAGATAGGGAGAGGGTGTGCGAGTGAGTATGAGAATGGTTCTCCACGCATGGACCCGATGACCCAGTTTCCCGCTCGCCCTTTCGGAAGCCATTGCATTGAGATGCGGCGGGAAATTTCTGAGATAGATTCGTCGTATCGGATTTCATTCCCCGTCCATTTTAAGTGCCTTTGGAGAGAAACCGAATTCCCATTAAGAGGGTCATTTCACTTGAATGTTAAATAGGATAAACAAGCCTATGAAAACAAGAGAAAAGTCTTAATTATTTTTAAAATCATTGACTTCAACACGGGGCTCATAGAATCTTCCTAATCTCTTTAGAAAAATATGTTTATCTCAATTCTAATAAAATTGTGACTTGCCTGGAAGACGAACCCAGATCTCCCACTTTCCGGGTCCCAGTCAAGTCACAATTTTTCACTTCCTGTACAACTTTGGGTTTGGTCGCATAATTTAATGTGCTAAGTCAAACTTCATTTCCATCATTTGTGTCAATTCTGATCCTTCATTCGGGAATGGAATAGGAAAATTCGTTGAATCAATTTCAATTAGAAGACTAGAGTAATTTTCCTTACCCTCATCGATGTAAAGAACTGCATTTAGATTTTCCACGTTTACAGAGTATTTACTATCAATGACCTAGAGATTTTTTTAAGCGGCAGTCTACTTAGAAATATTCTAATACCAACATACAATAACAGGTTGATCAAAAATGTAGTAGTTATATCTGTTAACACATGAAAAGAAGCGTGGTTTTTGTGACTCTAACTAAATGACGACATAAATTTTAATATATTTATGTCGATTCAAAATCGGTTCTAAAAATATTTTTGGAAAAACATAAGTTTTTGTACTTTTTTGTTTTATTGTGCTAATCGTATTGTCAAACATCTCAATCGCCAAAATCATGCATGATTGTAGAAATTCGTGGTTGAAATGGTTGAAAGCCTTTTACTTCAATTAAAAATAATGGATTAGTTTTTAAATCAAAGTATTCTTCGTATTAACTATGAAGTGAAAATAAATTAGCTAAAATGTATAAGCAGTATCTTCGAGATAACCTAATAGAATTAGATCGTTAGAGAATTTGCTTGATGTATACGGACAGTTTTTGAAACATTTTGGCTTTTTATAAAAGAAAAAGTGAGTGACTAATCAAATAGAAGTTTGATGATTATTAGAAAACCATGTGCCGTATATTCTAAAATCTAAGACTCAGGTAATTTTCAATATCCCTATTGGTGTAAAGAACTACTTTTAAATTCGCAATGTTTTCAGAGCGTTTACTGCACCTTCTTCGCGTATTTTGAGTATCCGAAAGTCAGGTTCGTCTTTGATTCGCGAACCAAAAAGCTTTACAGTAAAGCAGTTGTTCCCCCTCCATGACTTCCAAAAATGGGTGTGTCTTAGATTCAAGAATACATGGTAACTTAATTCGCTTGGCCATTCCCGCAATTATGTTGAGGGTTTCAAGCAGACAGCCTCTATGAAGCCCCAGGATAAAATCCCACGCTGTAATGCTCACAACGACAGCCGTAATCTAAGTCTTGGTATATTCATTGCTTAACCATTTCGCACTTTCTATTTCTTAGAGCTATAGGATAGATCAGTGATCGTGTGGTTTCCGTGATCATATAATTTTGCATAGATTAATTATGTATCTACAGAACTATTAGGTTGTGATTGATAAATTGAGGCTTGATCTAAACATTTAATCCTAGCGAGGATGTATGAGTTATATATATGATTGCAGTATTATTACGATGTAGTTTGCGATTGTTTATGCTAATTTCTCTGTTTTTCCAAATCGATTCATTTTCAGCATCACCAAATGCTATTATAAGCATAAATGTGCAATGTTAATGACAGAAATTAAATAATAATATTTTCTTTATCTTATGATTTCACGAAATATTCACTTCTCTGTATAAACTGGGTACTAAAGTTGGTGGATGGGAATTATACCAAGCAATTGGCATCGAACCCAAGCAAGACTACTGTTCTTATGATAACCAATAATTTTTCGTTCTTTGTTTCGAAAGAAAATAAGATGAGGAAAGACGGAAAAAGGAATAAGGAAATATTTATTAATTCTCATACATAATTGCTGCTGAAGTGCGTTCTGCGAATGATAGATAGTTGTGACATGGCTTTCGGTCTTTCATGACTAACCTAAATTCAATAATATATGTTAATCTCCTAAAAACAAATAGAGCACGTAGACGTGCACTCATGCATGGAAACGTGAAGATGAGAAGTAAATGTACCGTTTCCGCTAGCATGCGATCGTGAGTATTTCATATGTCAAACATTAGCAAAAATAAACTCCAGAGTCAGTAACTCGTGAATTCAGTCCATTCAGTCGTGCTTCCTTTAGTCTTTTTGTAATCATCTTTTAATTCGACATTTTCTCTGTCAAATTTGGAACCATGCAGCCTGAAAAGATCGCTCTCGTGATCGATCAGAGGAACATTAACTTTTTTATTGCTGGAGAAGTAGATAACTTCATGTCTTTTTTGTTTGATTGCCAAGTAGAGAAATTAACTACACGATTTGAAACTAAAAAAAACCTGGATTTCTCTTTGGAGAAACTTTATCCTCTTTTATCTCACCGTAATTTCCAAAAGAGGGTAAAATAGCGAAAGTAGATCACGACCGAATAGAGTGTAGAAAATATCTGAAGCGCGCCGACTCGAAACGGATGTTTTTTTCCGTCGCTTGAGTGGATGCTGGAAGAACCGGGTGAATATCTGGTCTCATCCTCCGGAAAAGGCGATTACGGGTGACACTGACGGGTTAACTAAGACCGTTGTTCAACTGTTTAGGCGTCCCCGCCCTCATCCGTCGTACTATTTGTGTCTATCAGGAACGAACGTGGCGTATCGAAAACCTGCAAACCAGTCGTCGACGGTTCGGGGTGGAGGAGCGGCAAACGGAAACGACGGCGAGAAGACAACTGTGCATGATGGGAAGAGGTGCACCGAGACGAGTAAGGAACAATCTCCATGGTGGCAGGTGGATCTGTTGAGGCCATATCCCGTGCGTGTCGTTCGAATCACTACTAGAGGATGCTGTGGTAAGGATGGAGCGACAAATTTGTCCGTGTTCGAATAATTGTATTCAGGCAATTAGCTTTGCTAACAGGGGAATTTCCTTTCTTACTACACCTAGTTAATTAAATTATTCCTTATCTATTGAGTACATTCCAACGTAATTGTTTTTTATTTATTTGAGATATATAACCTTATATTTAAGATAAAATTATATTATTACAATTAAGGTTTTTGTTTTAAATTATATTACTGAAAAAAAATTATAAGGGAAAATTAATGAGTAAATATTTGAATAACTGAAGCTGAGATTGGAAAATTGATGTTTAATGATGTTCACACTCTCAAAAAGATTTGATTATAAATTAAAATTTCCCCATTTAAAATACTAACGCCGGATTCTAAAATGATGAGCCATCAAAAATTTCAGTTCTAATAGTTACATGGTTTCTTTTTCATGAATTATATTTTAAAGATTTCTATGTCGATCTCAAGACAATTTTCATCTTAGATGTACTTATTCTGGAATGGTTAACAGAAATGAAAACTTTAAGTCTCCTCGAAGTTATTTACAACTATATTCCATATTGCTTAATGCGGCCATTGGTTGGTTAATATTGCTTTAAATTGTCTAACGATAGCTAGAAAATTTTATTCTTCAGTTCTCTACTTCTGAAGACGGTAAAGCATGTCCCTCCTCAAAAAACCGATAACATCCATCACATCATCAACCGTCTACACGCACTACTTGCTGCGTTGGGACAAATCCTCTTCATTTTTTTCGATAAACCTCATAAAATGTCATGGTTAATGCGTTTTTCCTCCATCTATCTTACGCGTCGCTTCTCTTCCAATTACATGTTCAAGAATCCACTTTTCTCTGTTTTATAGGTCATCAACTGCTGCAAGAAATTGAAATCAGAGTTGGTAACAACTCCGACCTACAGAAGAATCCTCTATGCGCTTGGTTTCCGGGTACTATAGGTAAGACTATTTTGTAGTATCATTATTACTATAATAGCGTCATATATAGCAGTAAAATTAGGCCGTGAAAATCATCTATCACGTGAAATCCCAAAGTCGTAATTATTTTAAATTCCAAAACATTCAGTGCTTAACCTTGGAAGTTGTGTTTTTTTGAACATTTATAAATTCAAAATAGTCTGTTTTTATAAAATAAAATATATAAAAAATAAATTCCTTCAATTTATGCCCCGTCAAATATATTGAGCGTGGAATATTGGTGGAGTTTATGATATTGTAATGTAACCTCCATCGAGTGACGAGATTCCTATAAAAATATCTTATTTCTATTGGTACGAAAACCTTCAATTTCCTCTAAATTACGTCGTGAATGATTAGACAATAATATTAGTATGAAGTCTATCCTTGAGAAGATAATCGTACACATTGTAATCTTCTGCTAAAGAAATGTTAAGTGCATTTATAATAACTAATATTAATTATTTTATTTTTATTTCTTATATAAGCTGGAAAATGATATCATTAGATCCACGTAAATCGATCACGTTGTTCCCTTTCGGGGTAAGCTCGCTTATTCCCTTTTATATATCGAATATTTCTCCTTACTTTCCTATTCTTGCTCATTTGCTTTGTTTAAGACACATCTATTGATATCTTACGTGTACATTATTTCGTATATTTTAAATTTTACCATGTAAAGCCATTCCCTTTCTACTCTGTTTTGTTTTTGCTTAAAAACTTTTTATAAGATTGTCGACTCCAAAGAGATTTCAACGCCTTCATGCTAGACTAACCTGGCGTAACCCTTCAGTTCAGCGAGAAAAGTGGAAAGAAATGCTGTTGCCAATGGCAGAAAATGCGGAACGAACCTATTCGTCTCAAAAAGCGCAATTTTAAGCCTATTTAGTAGGCGGAAAGGTCCTTGGTGCTTAAATAATAGTACTTTAGGGATTAGTCGTCCATCTTCCGCATTCTTTGTAATCGGTCATTACTTTGAACTTTTTCGAGATCATTCTGTATTATCTTTATTCGATGAAACTTACTAAGGTTTTTAACTGATCACGACGAAAGGTATGGATTGTGGTATTCTCTTTAAATAATGATATTAAATTGTAATTAATTTCCATGTGGATCTAGCAATTACAGAATTTTTCTTACTCTAGGGAATTTTCCTTGCATGTACATACCTTTACCCATTCCTTCCTAGCACGTGCTTGAACTTTCATTTTTATATTTTAAACTTGCAGAGGAAGGGGTGACCAAAAGTTTCACCTGTGCAAGGACTCTGCTTGGCCAGCATGTCTTTATTCAAATGGTTGGAGTGGAGGGGTCGCTATCACTATGCGAAGTCGAGGTCTTCACGTCAGAAGGTGGGTATTCTTGGTTTCCTCATGAATCATTAGTGTTAATTAGCCGGAAAAATCACAGATGTCTTTCCGGACAACAAGGATGCATTTTATCTGACTCGTAAATATGCATTTTGGTATACTCGTATTCGTGATGTTGCATCGCACAGTCATATTCATTGATTTTTAGTCATTAATGAATGAAATGAGTAATTTAATTCATTCCTTTGTATCGAATATTCAAAATTTTTAATTTTTAATAAATACTTTTAATTTCGAATGTTCGAAATTATTATCTTATATTCGAAAGCCAAAAGTTTATCCTCGAAATAATTGCTTAAGAAATATTATATATTATATTTTCTTTCGTTGGAGCTTCCGTTTTGTTGCTGTCATTGTGAAATAACATTATAAAGGGTATTTGATCTCAAAATAGAAGTATTACCACCTTTAATAATTTAATTGGCTAAAATGTACTTTTTTCTAAGTTTTTATTAATTCCCCGTAAATCAATTTTAGTATGAAATAATATGTTTAATAATGTTTAACCGGGTAAATTCATATAGTTAAGTGTTAATTCAACTTTTTATTGAAATATTTTGGTCTTGAATTAGTATGTACGTACCATTAAATCGAATCTCTATAGATTTAACTTTTCCTCATCCCTAAAAATAGCTCATTATTTAAAGTTCTTTGAGACTCTTCTCTTCAGAAAGAAACGAAACGCATAATATCATAATAAATTATCGCTATTATTCATTAAAAATAAAAGATTCCTCCAAGAAATTGCTTACGTGATTTCCGTATATTACATTTCTAATTGAATACAAAAACTCCTGATGGAGCTTCATTTCGTGCAAATAATTACCTTATCTCTTACCTTCCTCCGCGCCGCAAAGCCGAGTTCATTGTGAAGATCCCACATAATTATAAGGGGATTCCCTCCTTTCTGTAGCTATTTATTTCCTCGAGGTTCGTGATGATACAATGCGAAGGAAAGGAAAGACTTTTCAAAGCTACTCTGAAAAGAATAAAGAGTTTTCCAACGTCAAAGTAAGTGTTAAAAGCAGAATCAAAGACGGGCATTGAAGCAAAGAAGAAAACATCCGCAAAAAGCTTTTAATCCCGCAAAATGTTTACGATTGGTAGAAATAATTTCAAAGAAAGAACTGTGAAGCATAGACGTATGTATATGCAATTAGATGCAGGCGAAAGCCTTTGAAAAAACAATGTAGTAATTTTATTTCTTTTATATAGTTGTAAATTTGAAGTCGAAGAGTGTCACTAATACTTTGAGTTATGAATAACGACAATTATTTTTCTATTTACAGAGTTTTCTAGTGATCGCTGCCTCTCAGCAGGACAAAAAGAAGATGACGGAGCTCAGATAGTGGTGTTTAACCGCACTTGCTATGAATTTATCGTCGGGAAAGGTGATTCCTTTAGCACGGCCAGATCTCATTGTCGTAAATATGGCTCACCTCGTTCTGGAGCCAAAGGAGACTTGGTCCATGGTTTTGAGGGTCCAACTTCGTCCTTCCTACTTGCGGAACTCGATCGACTGAAACCGACCCTAAAGACCCAACTCGTGTGGATCGGTGCGCAGAAAGAGCCCGGTTTAATTTCCCGTAGTTGGAAATGGGTGGACGGTGAGTTGAATAAATATTGTGAAATCCACAATAAAAAGAAAATTAATTTGTCCTTCTCGTGATATAAAACGGGTATAAAATTTTCGTGAGAAAGAATAAATTTTCCAGCTTTTTCCATTATATAGAATCATTTAATGAATTCAATATATGGTTGCAGGTTTAATAGTTTGGTCCTTGAAATGGAGAGATAATGGCAACTATAATATTTTGAACATTTTAATTACCATTTACATCTCTTCTAAGTTATTTTTACACTCGATAAAATAGATACCAATTAAACGATCAATATCAATATTAAACTTATTGTATATTTTCAAAATTTTAATAATCTCAACTTTTCTTTCGATCACATTTCTCAATTTGTGTATACAATATATGATATTTTCACTTATGTGATCGTAAATAACAATCTTCTATGGTTAATAATATTAATATCAGTTATTGTTAATTGATACAAAACTCTTTGCTTCTTCTTTGTAAGAAGACCAAGATAAGATATATGCATTGGGTAAAATTGAGTTAGTGAAATTAAATTTTATCCGACGGAAGGACATTTTGTAATTTGTAATTTTTTTTAGCATATATTTTCAATTACCATTTAGGAAATGAAATCGATAGACCAAATTGGGGTAAGGATCAACCTAATAATTACAACGGAGAACAAAACTGCGTTGTACTGGACGGTGGGCGTGGGTGGCAGTGGAATGATGTGGGCTGCAATTTGAATTACCTCCACTGGATCTGCCAACACTGTGAGTTCACCTCTGATTCACCTTGAAAAATGCATGAGATTCGGAATGGGAAAAATCCCTTTTATCTTTAAATCTAAATTTTCAACCTAGAGACTACGGAAGTCCATCCGGCCTAAGTTCCGTTAACACACAATTACGTTGTTTAATCAAAAGCTCTTTTGTTAAGAGAGTCCTCATGCTCTTGTTCGGATTGCGGACTATGATAGTAAAAATAATTTCTGTTCTTCGTTTAAAGGTATTTGCACAGGAATTTGCGCTTAAAATGTTTATACATCGTTATTTCTATAACGTAAACCTTGGAGCTTAAAAGCTTCATTGAAGTATCATAAATTAAACTTTTCTAATTTGATTACGGATTTTTTGGTGGCCTATTTAACCGTGGATATCTATATTAATGAGAATATCTTCAATAAAATTGTAGAAACTTTTAGTCGGTAGCAAAAGATGCGTCTTTTATTCAATGCGAGATAGGAGGGTGAAAGATACTAGTAATTTGACACTATCATACTAAATGGAAGTAAAACAAAACTTTATGACTTCCACACGATTTGATTAAAAAACAAAAACCAACTGTTTTCGGTAAAATGGCTATTTTTATTTTTGATTTAAACCGGGTGGAAAAACAAAATATTTCCTTATGTAGTTCCATCAAGCCCGGTCAAGGATGATAGATTACACTGACACGCTGATTTCTTATGAATGTTGAGTTACCAAAAATGTCAACTACTTAGAAATTCTTGATTTATCATAGCATCTTTGGAACTGAGAAAAGGTAAAATTATTTTTATTTGATAAAATTATTTTTTAATAGCTAAATACAAATAGACATACAAAGTTCTTTACTAGATACTTTATTATTGTAGAACTCGTCCTATACCATACGCTCATCACACAGACGGAGCATTTTTATGTATCTCTATCAAGTCAATCATATTTTACCCTTGACATTTAATAAATAATAAAAATATTTTCACATCAACCACATTAAAATACTGATTCAGCAGGATTGGAATGATAGAGACTGGGTTTTTCGGCTGACCTTGGCTTTGTTGGTTTTGTACACAATTCATTACCAGCAGAGATCTATTGGGGGATTATAAATATAAATCATCGTAGGAAAACGCAAGTTTTGTATATTCCCTTATAGAAATTTTCTGTTGTTCTTTTCACTTAATAGAAATATGCGTCTCCTTCATGAATACTTGCGCACGTTAACGCGAGATGTTTATTAAATTAGCACATATAGATGCGGTCTTTGACTTTTCGACTTTCTTTGGTCGGATGAAATTTACTCTCAGGTTCAACCTGCTACTACCAAATCTGCATTATACCAAGAAAGAGACTGCGCAAAATCTTTTCGTGAACATTCTGATTTTAACAATTTCTATACACATCCCGCGAGCTAAGATTACAGGAAATTTACATTTTTGCATGGGAAAAATTGTATTTATCTTGAATTTTCCGATCTCTTAAAGAATTTCTTCAGGAAGGAAACAGTAATGGAAATGAGATATGCAAGCCAACCTCAATTATATCTTGTGCTGGTTCCGCAATATGTTGAGGTTCCGGTCAAAAGCATCCGGATTTTTAGATATTTTTAGTATACTTAATTGAAAATTAATTGCGGCTTCGTAAAGAGAAGCGGAGAAAATAATGAGCAACACACAGAAATATTTAAAAATTTGTATTTCAGTTATTATTCTAAATTTCGCTAAAATTTTTCATACTTCTTTGGCAGATTATGCGTTTATTGTGTTTTAGTGTGTAAATATACGCCCAAACTCAAGTTTAAATGCATGTGTAAGCATTGTAGCTATTTTTTCCTAAGTATCTACAGCAACGTTAAGCAAAATAGTTTAGTTGTGATTCTTATATCGTTCTCATGCACCTGTGAACCTGATGGACCGAAGAGTCGAAATAAATTTGCTCATAACTAACACGAAAGTTGCATTCCTCGAAAATTTTAAAAATTTTTATCTTAAACAAATAAAGGTCCGAAGTGAAAAAAGTGTCAAATTATAAAACGAATGGAGTGGAATGCAAAACGCAAATGTTTTTTCTTCGGAGTAAATAACTTTATAATTTTTGAAGGTCATTTCTTTAAAAGAAATTTTAGCAGCTACATCTTCGTTTCATTTAATTGTTTATTCTTCTTCATTTCTGGAGAAAATATCTTAGCAGCCAATCTTGTTTGAATGCTACTTTTATTTCTGCGACTTCATGATTGAAAAATCCTTCTCTTCCTCGAAGAGAATTCGAGTTCAAATCCCATGTTAGATAAAATGGTAATGTTAATATGAAAAACCGCCTCATACCCTAAATTGATGCAATTTTCTCATATATGTAGTGAGGTAAGATAGAAAACACTAAGATATCTATTTTCAGAATGCATTGTCTATCTTAAATAAAAGTACACCTATCTGTCTGAACTTTAAGTTCTGTGTATCTTCACGTATGTAGTAAGCTTATAAATTAAAAGTAAGACTTGGTAACGAAATTAGGAAGAGCCCGGAAGAGTTACTTGCGGCGGCCACATTAGATCTCCGATTCTTCGACAACTAATTTCAATCTACCAAGGAAAGGAAATGAGAATTTGAATTTGGTTCTTGTACATTTCTAAGGCGACTATAGAATTTTCCATGATCTGTTTCCGGAAAGAGCGTGAACTAAGGAGTTTGATAGAAATTATGCCTCCGTTTTTATCGTTTGGAGGATAAGTGATGAACTTTTTCGTTGAAAAATGACATTGTAGATATTTGTTACGTTCGGCCGAAAAATACAATATCTAGATATTTTCATATTAGTGGGAGTTTTTTATGGATTTAAATGTTCCTATGGTCCTAGACATTTTGCTCCTTGTGCTAGATATATTATAATACTTACCATAATTCCTTGAATTATAACTGAATAATTATATAATTATTTGATAAATTTAATAATTATACAGATATAGGATAATGAATTAGTATTTAACAATTCCTTGGATTATTTGGACTTAGAATAAAAGAAACAAATTTCAGGGTGATGGAATCGTATCCTCGTGACCTATTGTAATATAACTCAGAATTCAACTATCGATAAATATGAAAATGCATAAAATTTAAAATTAAATTATCTCAATTACTCCAATGAATAACTGAAACTAAAGACTGCGATGAATGACGTAATCAACGATTGCAATGAACGACTGCAATAAATAAGAATATCGCCCTCTCTGTTTAGGTCAACGACCTTATCAGAACCTTACATGTATCGCTGGAAACGGACCAAGTTCTTGACACCTACGATCCCAATCTTTTTTTCTTTTTCTTTTACACCTCCTTATTTTTCTCCTCTACCCATTCCTCTGTACCTTCTTATCTCCCTTTTCTATTCTCATTCTGCTATCCTTGCTTCTTTGGGACACACCCACTCGCGAAATCCGTCCCCTCCAGACCCCCTTTCCACTAATCCAAATAGACCCGCCCCTGCTTCGAGAAAACTCGTCCCTAGATACACCCACGCCTCACACCCACCCCTTTGGGAATTCAGGCGTGCCCACGTTCTCTTCTTGCCCCTTCACCGCCCCATCCTCTCGCGAATGAACGTAAACCGCCTTTACGTCTCGTCGCACTTTTCCATTGGTAAAAACGAGATAACACGTGTGCGGAAAGAGATCGAGGCGAAAATTCCTAGTCCGTTCCCTCCACAGGAGTTCTCATTACTTTTTGTCCCGTACACTTTTTTCTTGGAACACGGTTTGTTTCCGCTAGTCCACACGAACAAATAGCGTTTCATTTCGGACGATCATACTCGGCGGCGACTTATAATCGGTTGACTGGACTTAACGGGATCCAGAGCTTCCGCGAACCTGAACACATCCGAGTGCATTTTCTGGCATTTGTCCGACTTCTAGAGCTCCAAGTGAGTCGTGGTGAAAGGTGATGGAGCTGAAACTAGAAATGGGAATTCGACCTCCCAAATCCGGAAATCTGTCTCCCGTAGTTCGTAGGTATAACAGTTTATGGATCCCCTAGATTCTTTCTTCAATTTCTTATCTATTTCGTTGACAGCCCCCTCTCAAAGTATGTTAGAGAGGACCTAGTTTAAGACTGTAGTGTAGATATTGGTAGAGCATTCTCATGGGCAGTGGGAAATTCTTTACAGCCAAATACAGGTTAGCCTATATCTATTATTAAAATACTCTATTGAAGTAAAAGCCCGTTCGAAGTTAAAGTTAAAAATTACTTAGATGGAATTTTCCCTTAATTTGGTCTTCGATTATTCGAATGTTATGGAATTTTTAATTTTGAAAAGCCGTTTATGAAAATATTTCTTTAGATTCTAAGGTTTTATCACCAACATTTTTTGCCGTAAATAGTTATAGAATAATTTCAGATAATAAAAACTAAACGACATAGGATGTTCTAGAAACTTTGCTTGAGACCTTATAGAAAAACATCATTGATGCATTAATAATGTACCAGTGGTTTTAAAATGCCATTTTGTTTTAATAAATCCATTTGGTTTGATTCACATCGCACTCTAGGCATATTTCTTTTCGTACTAAGTGAAAAGGGTGATAGTTTCCCACTGGTTCTGTCAATACTGGACGTTGAGTAGTGAAAAACGTTTTTAAAAGCGAGTACCTCTGCTCGAGAAGTATCGGCAAATAAATTTGCTAGCGTGTTCAGACCGATAAAATGATCCTTTCACGCTTTTATATAATCGAATACAATCTTTCTGACCGATCTATGGGATACATTCTCGCAATATTTTTTACCTGTTCCTTTTACAGACTCCGTCAATCAGCGGAAATAACCTTCATCCTTATAATACATTTAGCCTTCGCTGACCTATCTGCAAGGCTCAAATCGATGACATCATTTTTGACTGAGGGCCTTGCTGAATAATCCGGTGACGCCAATTCTCTCCTCAGAGATTTAACGTATTAGCTGGAAGCAGAGGTGAGATTCAGCCGGTTGGCACCGGTTCGCGGGAATCGGTTCTTACGATTTTCCAAGTTCGCCGAACCGGTTTCTAAAGCATTTTGATAGGATAATAGTAGAACTGGTACAGTTATGGTGTAGTGATAATAGTAGAAAGAGTACCATTACAACAATCCGCTCGTTACAACGAGAAAACATCGAATCACGAATTGCTTCATTCCCATCTCTCCTCAAAGTTTCGTTAACGAATATTTTAATTAGAATAATTAAGGAAAATGTACTTTGACTGCAGTCAGTGGTTGCATACTCCCTATGGATAAGAACCAGTTCCTTCAATTTTCGAATTCCATCAAAGGATGAAATTAAATGTGGACCGAAAAGGCGTTATGAATTTATCAAATTTCAAGTTATCCAATTTATATCTTTCGACAGTAAAGGTCCGCTTTGGGATTCTTTTGTTTCTGTTATTTATCAGAGGCATTTTACCTCTGACAAGTGGTCAACACCACGAGTATCCTCAGAAGTGGGAAAATCGTAACGTTACGTTTAGTGAAATCGTCTTGTCATCGATTGTTTTCCGTCTTCAAGGAAAAAGGCGTAAAAGTGTTCTTCTGGATCTCGACTCTGCCACGACTTCATTCGATTCATAAGAAATACAAAGAGAGAAAGGCGCTTTCTTGATTCTGACTTGATCCGTACGTCTCGTGACGGCGCTACAATCCTAACCGCTCTCTACCGTTCCGCATTTCGATTTTCTTGAGGCACGAGTTCGCCTTTATTTCCAGCAGCTTTCTTACAACTTTACGCAATAACTTGTTCCCTGAGATTCTTTCATATTGTAGAAGATTTCCAGGGAACCAATTAATACCGGAAGATGCAACTAGTCTTTCCTATTAAAACTATTATAGCAAAGCTATTCGTTTCGAAAGCGTGACATTAGGTATGAATACATTAGAAAATTCTTCAATGTGTTTTCGAAATACGATTTTATTTTCTTAATGTTTTGTATATCACGATAAAAATCTTTCTTTAGCAATTCTATCAAATTTATACTTACCAAATGGAAAAGGAACGATCCTCAAAACATAACATATGTTATTGACTATGTTTTAAAAATCTCTTGCGTCCAGTAATCTCAAAATACTCCTATTATAGTGTTCGTCTGATACGTAATACTTGATATTCTTTGAAGTGTAAAAATTATAGTCTGGTAATACTTATCTACAATTTATAAACACTTTAGACTATTTTAGTTAGGCATTATAGGATGGTTATGAAAAGAAAGTCATCAAATGTTACTGAATATTAATTTGAAGATATATGGATTTGATATGGACGGTACGGATTACTCGCCTCTATTCATAAAGAAATAATTATCTATTTTTGGAAGCAATTGATTTTTCATCCAGACAAATATTTTTATTTTCTGCAAAGAAGCATATGCTAGCACAATAATCGACCTATCATTTCGTATTTTCTTTTAGTCGATTTTCTCTTTCGTTTCTAAATATAATATCGTTATATAAACTCATTTATCCGCAGAAATTTACATAAGATTTCAAAAGGCTATCGGTAACAAAGACAGTCATCCAGCTATTACTAACGACATGGTCTAGGGACATTTTTCAGTGGATATCAAGAAAGGTTTACAAACAGAAGCTTGATCGCGTTTCTCGTACTATTGTTCCTTCACAATTCAATGTCTCTACGACTTTCCATTAAAAATGACGGTAATTGGTAAAATAGTAACCTTTTAATATGTTTCATAATGCAGGATTCATAGTTTGTGAATTCATAAATATACTAAATCCTTTAAGTCACAGCAGTTCGAAACCCCCTCTGACCGCGTCTCACTTTGCAATTTCCTCAATTCCAAAGGGTTTGTACACTTGTGTTCTCATTTGATAGATATATATACTGAGTGATAATACCATCAAAACTCAGAGGCAATAATCACGAAGAAAGATGTTTTCTGCTTATAATTTTCAATTTTAATTGCTGCATAAAAATTGCCTAATATATTCTCACGATATTATTAAAAGCTATGCATATCGCTCCAACCCAGAGCCCTACCTAGGGTTTTGGCGTCCGAATGCATTTCCGGCGCTTCCGTTCCTTATTATGCAAAGATTTTACCAAGGCAATTAAGCCACGCAACAGTCTGCGCCCGGTCGCAGTGCATCACACCATAGGTTGGCGCGGATCCTAGGCTGAGACATATCCAAATTACCCCGATGTGTTGAAGAAAGAAATAATAAATTCTAATATACAGTATGCTGTTATTGAAGATCAAGCAATGAACCTAGAGATTGATGTAATTTTACACATTCTAAAGAAGAATGCTCACGAAAGTCACTAGAGATCTATCTATCTCCATTTTGGAGTAAGCTTTCTATTGGAAATTTTTAAATGTAAATTTCAGATAGGTTCTTTAGTAGCGCATATCAGTGTTTTTTTTAATAGAAAATTTTAAAAGATTTTATAAAATAAATTCAAGATAAATAATTTTTCAGTGTTCGAGACCCGTCCAATTAGTTTCGTACGGATGAAAGTATAAGTATCATATGATTACAGGTGACCTTCAAAGAGAAACCAAAGAAAATATTTTGTTCGGTGGCATTTCTTATGAAATTCCGATTTCTCTTATAATGCCTTCTATCCTTGAATATCCGCCCCTGGAACGCTATGCAGATACTATTATGAAATTATGTCGCTATCCTGCGCTCATATAGTAGAAAGTTATCAGAGCATAAAAATAATTCATTAAGATGGAGTAACATCTTATTTCCAACCGACCATTGTCAGAGAGATGAAATAAATGACTCTGAAGGAGGCAGTTAAGACTTTAGGTGAAGCATTAACAAAAAATCTGAGTAACATAAAGAACCAGAAATGTCATTTGGAAACTATGTATTAAATTTTTAAATCTAAATTTCGATGAAGAGAAAAGAAACTTAAACGGAATTCATCAATTTTAGACAAAGAAGAGGAAAATTGGAAAATGGTTCACTCAAAAATTTTCCTCCTTTGTTTAAAATTTAAAGAGATTACTACTTTAATTAATTTATATCTTATACTCTGATAATTACTCTAACTACTAAGTTTATTTTAGTGTGAGATAGACACAGTAGATCCTAAACAATTTTGATTGGACAAGTATTAATCTGAGGTTTCCCTAAAACGTCCATTTCCAGCGTACTCTACTATCAAGAAACTCATTTTCACATGTAACTTTGATTTCTTTTGCAAGATGCTATTGTAGTACATGTATTCCTTCGATGACATTTCTTAGAAAGTAAGGCAATCGTATCATCAGATGGAATTGCTTTACTTTTATTCCAATTTAGTTCACCATTAAAACCGTACCCGATTTCCAAATGGCAGCAAAAAAGTCTAGTGTATCTCAGCTTCACATTGCTTATTGACTATGATTATTTATCATTTTACTGTGTGAGAGATTGTTAAAACTCTGAATTTGGTGAATTTTGCTCAACGAAGCGTGTGATGTTGTCCTCAAACCCTTTCTCTTGTGATATCCTTTGATTGGCAGCGATCAACATAAAGCAGCCCATCCGAAACTTAACCTGCGTCTTTCACGATCTTAACCAGAGTTTTTCCATCAAGATATTTCCCATTGATGATATTTTTGAATGGCAATGAACTTTTCTGCAGACTTTCTCCAGCGCATAAATTACATACCGGAATTTCCTGTTCTCAAGGATAAAGATATTTTTAGATTCGGAATAATATTCTATCAGGAATACAGATAAGGGAAATCCTCAATTTCTGAGTTTATCTCCTTCCTCTCGATGGTCAATGCGATATGTTTCCGAATTTTACGAATAATATGGCTTTGGAAGCAAGAATGGATACTCTGGCTTCCTGCATCCGCGGATTTTCGAACGAGGTTAATGATTAAGATATTCACTCAAGCTTTTTGTATTCATCCGAACTCCGAACTAAGTAGGGGTAGTTTCTCCCATTTATTTCGGTACTATAGGTGAAGATTTCTCTGTGCATCATTGTCTTATCGGGAGTCGAAATATGGGCACTCCCTCTTGATTATACTTTTGGTAGGTTACTGATATATCCCCTTTTGAATTGTCCTTGAAGTTTGACCGTCAGTTATCACCTTTAATGGAAAAGGAAAAACTTATTTTTTTCCAGCTCCACCCTCTTGCGGAAGTCCTAATACGAAAGAGAATACAACATTTTCTGGCTCCGACTTCAGCGTTGGCGCGTCAATTGTCTACGACTGCCCTGTAGGACACTTACTTCAAGGAAGCAGCATTCGGGAATGTGGAACTACTGGATTCTGGTCAGGGACACCTCCTACTTGTAAATGTAAGTAAATATTTAATATTATTTTTAGGATAGAACTTGAAATTTCAGTTTCCCAATGTTTTTATAAGTTTTTAGTTGTAACTCGTCATTAATTATTATTACTAGTGATTACTTTCAGTAATGCATCTACGAAAGATTGGATATAAAATTCAACGCAATCTTTGTAATCTGAAATATTATTATTTTTATTTACGGCACCAGATGTATGTTTTAAATATTCCTATTTTATTCATTGCAACACATGCAAACAAATTTAGGCCGAAGAAGCTTCTTAGAATATTCGATGAATTTTATTAATTCCATTCTATTTCTAATTCGATTATTCTATTAAGAATAATATATTATTTAAATAAATTCTTTATAAATTTTTAGACAATACTTCCAAACTCAAAATGAATATAGCTTTAACTTAGGTTTTATATTTCTTTCGAATTATACTTTCAATTATTGCAATTTACTTGTTCATTGTTATCCTTTGTTATGTCGTGTCACATCTCCAACGGAAGTGTAATAAATGAAACTTCCTTTCTGGGTTACTAGTAATGATTGCACCACTAGAAACTAGAACATTTGAAGTTTGGTTTTCTGCTAATTTAGCAAAACGTCCATGATACGTAACTTTTACTTCACGGGTTTTAAGCATTAGCACACCTACCACTCCCGCCGCCTCCATGGTCGAATGCAGGTGATAAAAATCGTTCTAGTCCACCTACATGGAGAAAGACCGCATGAAGTGTGACCTCAAGGTGAACTCGTTCCGCGCCAATTGCTGCACTTGCTCTTTCGATTCGGCCCGCTCATGTTATTAATTTCTTTCTAAAAGTCTAAATTTTGTTAAAGGCGATTTTCAAAGAAAGTGGTGCCTTTGTTGATAAACTCGCACTTCAGCATTTTGACAACATCTCTTTATCTAAAATTAAGCTGTTCTTTAAGCTTATTTTAAACAAAATAAGGACTTATTTGATTCATTTTCTCAGCATGTGAGCTTGTATCGAGGTTATTGTAGACTTCAATTACTTTCACTATCGATCTAAGGAGCACTTATGAAAAAAAAATTGCTTTCGTTTACAGACTCCTCCCCAAGAAATTAAAATTTATAGTAATTTACAGGTGATATTGTTACAGTATGTAAAATATCTGCTTCCTTAATTATAAAAATGCACCACAGTGAAACTTTTCAATTAATCTGGATAATTTAAACTACACTACACATACTTCACAATAAGAGAAAAACCCGCATTGCTATTGACGATTTCCGTGCCTTATCACTGATGAAATATTATTCTACAGAAAGTTGACTTTCCTTTTTCAGAAATTTATATTATTTCTATTTAATTTTCTCGAAAACTATGTGTGAAATGTATTTTACTCACAATCAGTTGTTCAAATTATCCAAAATTTCCGTTTCTTTAGATGTGGATTGTGGCCCTCTGAATACTCCTGCAAATGGCAATCTTCGCTTAGATGAAAATCGAACTTCCTACGGTGCTGTGGCAATGTACTCATGTGACAAGAACTACACCATAAGCGGACATGCCAACCGGACTTGTGGAGATGATGGAAAATGGAGCGGAGAGGAACCAGAATGTCTATGTGAGTATTTTTCCATTGTCTTTCCACCGAAAGTGAAATGACCTGAATTGATATTTTCATTCCCTTAATGAAGCTATGCGGAAAACTACGAGTCATTTTTGAATCAATGACAATGAATCATGCTGTCGGATAAATAAGAGTGAGGTCGCAATCTAAATGTTTTCGAAATACCTTAATTGTCCTACATTCAGACTCTCATCATTAACGAAGGCATACTTACAATTCGTTTGTTATTTTTGACTAAGGGACTGCATGGGAAAAAGAGAGATTCCGCAAATATTTTCCATATTATTTCGATTAAAAATAGAGCGCCTTGGAGATTAATTTCGAATCTTAACATCGCACTTTTGCTAAATCTTTTTAAAGTAAAAGACACAATGAGAGACTGATTCCAAACTTAACGTTATTAAGTTTCATACCATTTTGCTCACATTGAGACGTTCCTAGAGTTTATAAACGCATTGTGTGTTTTTATAGACATTTTATGTTATTATTCGAAGGCAGCGTTTCGATTCGAGTGCAATATAATGGATATGTAAGAATGGTTTTGAATTCATTGACCAACTGAATATTATTTTTCATCATACTGATGTGAGTATTAGAGATGTTAGAGTATTTACTTGTATTTGCAGTTGACTGGTGTCCTGCTCCACCAGAAGTTTCCGGAGCGAAAGTTGAGACGACTGGAAGAAAAGCAGGCTCGATCGCGACATATTCTTGCATGCCTGGATTCATCCTCACAGGACATTCTGTAAGTTCCGCGACAGATTGTTTGGAAAATAGTACAAACATTCTTTGCTGAAAAGTTTGGAGTAAAATTTATTTTACTACTTTCATATTGCTATAAAAACTTTTCTGAAGATAGATTATTTTGAAATATATTTTCGGATAAAATCGATGGGCTCGTGATTTCTTGAGTAAATAATTTTGAAATTGACCCCCTTAAGGTTTCATTACTGCTTTTTATATGCTCGAGCTCTTAAGGAAATAAAAAACAACTAGGCAATCGATACAAAAGATATCTTAGTGGCAATATTTTAATTTCCAAGTTTTGATTCAACTTTTTCTTCTAATGAGGGTTTCAGTCCCACATAATATTTTTTCTGTATAAGGATCGAAAAGAGCTTCAACCTTATTTGTTTTTGTGCTTAATTTATTTTTTTCCTTTTTACATCTCTAGTCTAAAATTAAAATTTATAAGACTTCTTCAATTACCGTTTTTACCAAGTGCGTTTTGGTTTGATTTACTGTAATTTTCAATTTACTGCATTACTGATAGCCAAGTCAGTAGTGAAAGAGGTCTTGGCTTTGATATCCATAGGAGGTCTATAGTTTCAAAATGACCTCAACTGTCTAGGCACTTACATCAATAATACTAATACTGGTTTATTTAACATGTTCACCATGCCTTGCTAGTCTTCTAAAATGAATATTCGTTCATCTACAAAGAGAATGGTGTGTGAGGGGAATATCATTGCGCTGAATCCCTATCCAACATTTCCTCCTCTATTAAAAAAATATTTTTGCAGGTTTTAAGTACTATGTTATTTTTTTATTTGTCAAGCATAGTTATAATTTGAAATATACCATGCAAATGTAATAAACTGAATTTTAAGCCTTTATTTATGTAAATTTAATTGTGCTGAATCAAAGCCATCTTGAGATGTAAGGTATATCGAGATGGCCTTGGCTGAATCCAAGCAATGTTTTAAGCTCTTTTTTATTGATGATAATATGCTACTACTATTTATTTTAGGTTCTATCTTGTGGTTATGGTGGTGAGTGGAGTGGAAAAATCCCCACTTGCAAATATGTGGATTGTGGGTCTCCTCCACAAATTGAGAATGGTAGATTTCGTTTGCTTAATGGGACTACGACTGCAGGATCTATTGTTGAATATGACTGTGATGAAGATTACTGGCTTAGTAGAGAGGATAATATTCAGATGTGCACTCGAGATGGAAAATGGTCTGGAAGCACACCATCTTGTGAATGTGAGTTCTTTGTTTATCATTTGCAAATGTTAAAGAATGACTTTAAATGTCTACTTTGATTCTCATTATTCTCATAAAAATATTAAAATCCATACCTAACAATTTGGAACACTAAGAAATCAATCTTCTAGCTCTGAAATAAAAAAATATTTCCTTTAGAAGCTGAAATAATTCTTAAGTTATGCATATGTCATTAATGAGCTTCACTGAATGCACAGTAAATTTACAGATGATGTTTATGATATTAAAGAGATAGGTAGAATCCTATTTTAGGGGTGCATGAGAAGCTAAGAATTTATTCTCAAGTAAAGCTCATTCTTTTGATCAATTAGCAAAGACAGCTTCATCGGTTTCCTCAGAGATGAATTTACAAATCTGGATTTCTTATAATAATTTGAAACATTTTTGTAAGAAAACACATCTCTCGTATAAGATTTTTACAAAGTTCTTCTTGATACTGTACTACACTGTTTACTGACTTGAGGTTCTTAGATAAAGTTTTTGTAAAGTTAGATTAAAAAGATGGCACTGGAAGTCATGAGTTTTGAAATCATCTTTTTTGAAGTGGCGTGAGAAATAATTTCCTTTAAATATGTACATCTTACTTTCCTAATTTGAAAGGTATCGTTTTCCTTTTACAGTATAAATTTGCTTATTATCACAGTATTTTTTATTGTTTTAAATAGAGAATTATTAATTAAATAGAAATTTGATTTTAATAAGTTGTAATTTCAAAAATAATAAGTCTTATTTAAAATTTTAATGCTTATTTTCTGTATTTGAATTTTATAATGTAACATATTTGTTTTAGTGATATCTTGTGAGAATCCTGAAGATCCACAAGGAGGATATGTTGTTGTTGAGAGTGTCAAGGTTCATTCAACTATTGAATATCACTGTGATCCTGGTCACATTTTACATGGAGATCAAACCAGTGTGTGTGGTAGAGATGGTGATTGGTCAGGAGATATGCCAGAATGTGAATGTAAGTATAATTTTAAAAAATTACTTTAAGTTGAATAATTTCATATTGTAAAAATCAACACTTTTGTCACAGGAGCCAAGAAATAAACAATTAAATAAAATAATTTTCCATTTATAAGCCCAGGTTGTCCATTCTAGTTTTTTAATGCTGAAGATTTGTGACTTGTGGTCATCATTTTTCTGTATTATAAAGATACTTTTGATATTTTTCATTATCCAATGATCAGTATTTACTTCTTTGAAATACCATTATTCAAGAATTAAAATTAAATTTGCTCTTAATCTTATCTAAGGCTTTTTCAATTGACTTTCTCCTTTAAATTTGAAATATTGAATTTAATCAGATTAGTTTAAAAATTAAGATTGCCAATAATTAATGAAAATCCTTTAAAATAGCAAAATACAAATGATTGAAAGATCATGTCTCACAATTTATAAATGGTGATAGCACCTGACATACGTAGCACCTGACTCGTACATGGTCCATGAAGAGGCATGATCTCTTTTATATATAACGATGAAGTTTTAAATAATATTACTTCTTGCATCATATTAAGAAGTTGTTCTTTTTTAAACATGTCCTGTTTGCAATTAACTTTGGATTAATATGGTGTGATATGTTATATGATGAAGAAATTAACTTTTCTCTCTTTATTAATTAACTCTTAACTCATCTTACATCTTATTAAATTTGTCATAATTTTCCCTTGTCAAGAACATGTCCAAAATCAGTAATTATTTCTAGGAAAGCATTGCAAATATTACAACAATTATTTTGACTATGCATAAGGAGTGTTCAAATGAAAAGGTACAAAATGACACTGTGAGTATAATTGAAGCCTTATTCAAAAGTAATCACCAGAGGCCTGAGTACAGCTATCCCACTGTTTAACGAACTGAAAGATTCCCTGCTCCCAGAATTCTTATGGCTGTGACAGCCAAGAAAAGAGCCAGTCCTTCACCAATTGAATAAGGCTTCAATTATACCCACAGTGTCTTTTCGTACCTTTTGAATTTCGTACTTTTTGAATCCACATTTGAACACCCCTTGTATATATACGAGATGCTAATAAAATTTCAAATGTGACTCTCTTTCAGATGTGGACTGTGGGAAACTTCCACCTTTGCTGAATGGAGCAATTACATATGTAGATGGTTCAACTCATTTAGGAAGTGAAATCACTTATTCTTGTGTGAGAAATTATCGTTTAGCTCCAACAAATAATAATGGTGCACGTGGAGAGGAAGTTAACCCTAAGCGATACTGCCAAGAAAATCGACAATGGAGTGGCATTTCTCCAAGATGTGAAGGTAAAAAGCAAAGTCCTTAATTATTTTTACCTTAGACTCAAAATAATTATTCAATATTTAATGTAAAAAATTTCATTTCACAGAGATTCGCTGCTATGAGCCAGCCGTTCCAGCTCATGCCATATTATCTGTTACTGGAAATGATAGAGCTTATGGCAGAACGCTTATTCGCACAGCTGAAAATGCAAAAACTGCATCTACTCAGACTTACCGTATTGGAGCAATTGTAAAATTCCGTTGTGAAAGAGGTTATAAAATAGTAGGAGATGCCCTAGGAACTTGTGAGGATTCAGGACTATGGAGTGTTCAAGTACCACAATGTGTTTGTAAGTTTACATGGCTGAAAAAATTTTAACTATAAAAGAGCTGTATTAAATATGAGTATGATTAAAACTGTAGAGATATTGATGTGAGGATGATAAAAGCTGAATACAAATTCCTGATATATTAAATATTTCTTTATACAGATGTGGATTGTGGTGCTCCTGAGAAAATAGAAAATGGAAATTTTACCCTAGCGTCAAATGCAACATATTATGGTGCTGTTGCCCTATATGAGTGTATAGAGAATTATCAAGTTGATGGACATGCAAGAAGGCTTTGCCTTGAGAATGGAACTTGGAGTTCTGATCCACCAGTATGCAAAGGTGAGAAAGATAATTTTATCTTTTCAAAATTTATTATTTTCTTTTGCAATCACATTGAGTCTGTGTTGCAGGGAATTCAGTTTATCTATTTTTATGATCAATAACAGTCATAAATATACAGTTTTTGTGCATGTATTTAAAAATTATTTTCCCATCAAATTAAAATTGATGAAGATTTATTAGCAACTTTAAACTTATCGTTACAGAAATTACATGTGCTGAACCAGAAACAGACAGTGTTATGACAGCTAAGGTATCCTCATACAGTGTTAATGGAATTGCAACTTATTCTTGTAACTTGGGAGGAATTTTAGAGGGAAATGCAACAAGAACCTGCATGAAGAAAGGAATATGGAGTGGAAAAATGCCTTCTTGTACACGTAAGCTTTATACATATTCAATGAATTTTCATTTTTAACTCATGAAATTTACATCCCCATTATCAGATAAAATTCATAGCTATCTTACCCAGTAATTTGCATTTTAATCTACATTCTTATGAATAATATGAATTTTTATGAATAATTCTCAGTTTTTACACTCCACATGTTGAATTTTGAAAATATTTCTTTCATATATTAACTGTAAGTTCATTTTAGCCATATACTGGACCATTTTTATACATATTGTTCCATCCCAGTATTTTCACATTTCCTTATTGCTCCAGCATTCACCCCTTCCTATAATCTTACCACTTCCGTCTTATTAGATGCCTTTCCCACCTTTGAACCTCTTTCTCCATTCTTACTGAAAAATTAAGATCAAATCCACTTCACTTGTCTTTCTGAACTCATTCTCTATAAATGGGCATTAAAAGAAATTCTTTCTTTTTCTGTTTTGCTCACAATCTTTTCTACATCCATATATAGCTCAAGGTTACAATGTCTTCTGCATCTATAATTTTCTACTGCCAGGCTCAAGATTTTATACAGTATTTCTCTTACTTTGGTTTCTATCTGCTTTGTGAAACCTTTCCTATTTCTTATTAGAGTTTTGACCTCTGCTTGAATGAATTGTCTGAGCTGAGCATTATACTCTGCTGCTGTCTCTTTCGATTGCCCTTGTTCAGAGCCCAAATTTTATTTTATATTTGATGCCACTACTTTCCTTTTTTATGCTCTCATCCATGCATTCGACTTCTCCCTCTTCCTTCAATTAATCACTAATACAGATTATTGATGTGACTTTTGTTTTTATTGTCTATTTTCATCTCAATAAACAGGTGTAAATATGCATGCCTTCTCTATAATGTTATAATGGATGATTTCTATTTCTTAATCACATTATATATTACAGTAATAGACTGCCAACATCCAGGACTCATTGAAAATGGAAGAGTAATAGTCATGAATGGAACCACAACATATGGCAGCTTAGTTGAATACCACTGTGTGCCTAAATATGAAAGAATAGGAACTTATTTAAGACGCTGCATGGAAAATGGCCAATGGTCTGGAGAGGCACCACAGTGTCAGCGTAAGCATTTGTTTGTTATGTAACTTTGCACATATGATGGCTAATGAGTGAATTTGACTTGTACCCAGTCCTCTGTTCAGCATGTTTGTGTAGATACATAATGAGATATAGCAATTAATTTATGATAGAATTAAGATCATCACAGATCGTTACAAAAGAATTTAGGATTATACTGACAGATAACATTCTTTAGTTGCAGAAAAAGCTGCTGCTGAGGAAGAGCCACAGACATTAGCCTTGACTATTGGAATCTGTGCAGGAGTGGTATTTTTGCTGATCATTATCTTGGGCTTAATATACATTCGACTGTAAGTTCTTATGAATGGGAGAGATGTTCTGCATGCTTTCATTATTACTTATTTGGTTGTTTACAGAAATGTTAATATCAATCAATTTTATCAAATACAGACGAAAAGCTACTCCAGTGAAAAACACGGAGAACATTGAAGGAGCGGAGAGGAAAGAAGATCGAAATGCAGCAGTCATGTCTTATGCTACTCTTAGTGATGGAAGTAATGGAGCCAATATTTATGAAAATATCATTGAAAATGATGAACTAGGCTCAAATGGCCCAACATATGACAGAACATATGAGCGTACTTATGACTCTCCATATGATGATGGGACTTTAGGTCGACAGGGAAATGGAAACACCAATAGCTTCTATGAGACTGTTCCAAAGGCAAATGGAAATGCCATGGTGACAATCAATGGTGTTGCTGTGCGTTGAGTGCAACAGTACAATTTACTGTACATAGTGAATATGATAACTTTGACACAACTGGTACTGGTCACAGTGACATGAGGTTCTGAAGAACAAAATGCATTTAACGAATTGCATTGGTTTGGGCAGAAATTAAAATATGCCTTGATGAACAAGGCTCTATATGAGTATGTTAATGACAATGGCAGATAGTTATGTTGGAGAATCATTTTAAGAACTTAAGGTTGATGTGTTTGCCATGATTGAGAAATAGCTGCATTGAATTTGTGATACATATGTTTCAGTCACATTTTTCTAAGTGAAAAATGAAATCTTTTGTTCTCCTTGTTACTCTTATTACTTTCCAATTAATTTCCTTATTTGAGAGGAAAGTGTGCATGCTAGAATGATTGTGTATGTATGTATATATGTAGAAAGTTTGTAAAGAGAATTTGACCCAATCCCTTACTTGTATCCCCTTTGATATAAATGACTTACGATAGAACTGAGCTATTTATTTTTTCATCTAAAATTTGGAAAGATTATGTGAAAAGAAAATGATTAGCATATCAAATTTGTGACATTTTCAAGGAAATGTAAAGGTAATAATAAAATTTAGTATCATAGATGGTGCATAATATTTCATTTATATCATTTATTCATGGACAATGAATTATATTCTAAAGATATCTCATTCATTGGGTACTATGAGAATCGAATTTATAATAGAAAATGAAGTGGTGGACAATTGAAATGTTTGAACAAACAATGACATGAATGAAAATCCCAAGGAAAAATGGGCATTTAAGAGCCCAACAAGACTCAAACTCATTTCAACCACTTTCAAGGTAGATGAGTATGAATTTTTAAACAACTAAGCTATCAAACCATAACAACCAATCAGGGAACTCCTTACTAAAGTGTTTGGACTTGCATTTAAATTGCGAGGTAATTTGACCAAAACAATTACTATGCTGATATATTATAAATCAGAAGGTTACAATCTGATGGAACACTAAAAACTGTCTGAGATACAAAATTCTGTTCTGATTAAAATCTTTCCTTTAGTAAATCTCCAATCGGAGTACATTAATTTTAAAATTATTAAAACAGCAGAGAGAAACCTAGTATCAATGACATGTATATTAAACATTTTGATTATCAACAAGTTACTGAAAGAGTTACCCCTTAAGTATCAATTCCGCAAGCTATTGATATCCACTCTGAAGAAAAGCCATTTATAAAGGCATGGATAGGAATGCAGAAAATTCAAGTTCTCCACAGAGAACGCAATTGAATAGGAAACCAATAGGTATGATAGACAGGAAAGCAGTGTAGGTGATTGTTAGAGAAACGTGATGAATGAAGAAATGAATGACTAGGGAGGATTGGGAAGGATGGAAATCTAGGTAGGATAAGACTGTGAATAATTGTCTACTAATGAGCTTACTTAAAATTTAAGATGAGAACAAGTTTGAAATTATTTTGATGTTAAAAGTTAAACTCTGAGAGTTTAGTAGATGTTTCTTTCTTATTGAAGATTTTTCACAGGAATACAGTTTTTCATTGGTAAGTTATGATGAGAAATCATAATATGAAGACTTACTTCCTTGATGGACATTAACTGTATTGAGCTGTTGGCTGTTTTGATATTGTTGAGATGGAGATATAAAATTTTATTTGGAAGCATGGTGAACTGCAATGAACTATGCTAACTTGCCATAGTTCACTACATCATACTTGCAGGGCCATAGCTGGGCGGGGGGCAACCTAGGTACTTGTCAGGGGCCCAAAGTATGTAAATAGGGACCAAATTAAATGGAGGTTTCACAATTTATGGACATATGTGAAAATCGAAAGGGTCCGAAACTCTACCAGCTGCCTAGGAGACAGTATTTCCTAGCAGCAGCACTGCTAGATGCTTGCAATTATGGATTTCTTCTACCACTGAATTATTTTAAAATTTTCCTAAATAACAGCCAATCAAAAGGAATACTCAGTAATAATGTTTCAAGGCAGATCATAGAACTACAGGAAAAAACTTATAATGCCTAAGTTCAACAGCAATATTTTTCATTAAGCTGAGTCTGGTTGAAAATTTTTCCTTGTTTGCAGCATATTATTACATCAATTCTGACAATTGCAGAAATTTTTATATTTACTCATTTAATTACTGAATAAAATGGACGGAATTAGTATGCTATCCTCCCTTTGTTGTTCACCGCTGCAAACTGGAATGTTGAGTAATAATCTTTATAAATGCATTCAGATATTTGATTTGACATTTAATAGGAACCTCAGAAACTAGTTTCTATAGTAGCAAGATGAAAGAATAAGAACATGAGCAGATAAATACCGAGTTTATGGAGTCGCTAAGTGGGTGAGTTGGTGGATACAGATGTCACATTAGAAAAATTAGACAGACATCTTTATAATCATGACTAAGATAGTTACTTAAAATTCAGTCAGCTTACACCTGGATTGCCCCCAGAACCATTGCTTAAACCAAAGTTTCGCATCATTATCTTATAACTTGAGTTACATCTGTTTAAGAGATGATGCTGGAGTTTTTCACTGCTGGAAAAACGTTCTTCCCGAGTTTTACAAATATTTCGAAAATTATTATTTAAAAAATTCATACATTAAAATGAATTGTATCACTGTTGACTTAATTTTCTATAGATATACAAGGAAGATACACGCTACTTACTTCGAGATTGAGCACAGTATGCTTCTTATTTTGAATTGATTTACTCTTCTCAGCAATCAAACTTGATCTAAGACTTAAATTCTTACGATTTAACAAGAAAATAAATGTATTCGTCAAAATTTCATAGAAAGCTTTACGAAGAGGGAATAACGAAGATAATATAAACTTCACATAATAGAATTAGCAAGGTGCAAAATGCATTAGAATTTAAAGTTTGGAAAATATTTCATACGAAGAGATAGAAATACAATGTAGGAGGCATATATTTTCGTCTATTTCTGTGTTACTTATCGATTTTGATGAAGAAGAACAGATTTTAAGCGCAGAAAATGCAAAATTATTCTTCAAGATCTTGAAAGGCTTCCAAGACCCATATATGGTAATGTTCCATTTTCAATAAAAGCTTTCTAACTTCCTTTACTGGAAACTAAGACAGCAAGAGGGCAGTATACGAAACGTCATCCAGTAGATCGCGCTGTTGGGGACTACAACTACTTGGTTCTGTGCGAAGAAGGAATAGTGAGTGTTGAAGATAGTTTTATCTTATTGTTTATCTATACTCATTTAAAACAATATATCGGTTTCTGTAATTTAAATCCTGTTCGATCTTTATCTTAATTTAAGTCATTTGCGCTTTCTGGTCTTTTATCTCTTTTCATTAAACGTAACTTACATGGCTTCCGAAGTTTCATGAGTCATTGCACGAAAGATACACTTTGCATAGAGCACCATAATCACTTAAGAAACTTTTCAGTCGTTGGAATCAAATTATTCTAGGTTTTTTTCACCGTTTTCATAAGGTTGGGTGTGGTTGAACTATCTCGTGAATCATCTCGGTGACGAAATCAACGTACCTGAGAAAGCCGTTACTGGTTGTTTATATTGCTACTTATCCTTTATTTATATCCAAAAACTTCTCAGTAGCCTGTAAAAGACTTATTCACTAAAAGTATTAATAGATCCTCCCTTTGCTTGCTTATCATTTGAAAATTTCGGTGTTTCTTGTTGTCATGATGCCTCTAGATTGCCCAAAATTAGTGCCGTATTCAGTTTTATTTGAATGAAATACTTATTTGTACATTTAGGTAGCTGCTAAGATGTCGTCTCGTAAGACTGTTGGTCGTCGTGCAACAACCAAGAAGCGTGCTCAGAGAGCCACTTCTAATGTTTTCGCTATGTTTGATCAAGCCCAAATCCAGGAATTCAAGGAAGCATTTAATATGATCGATCAAAATCACGATGGTTTCATCGAAAAGGACGATCTTCATGACATGCTTGCATCGCTTGGTATGTTTCTTAATCTTTTTATTCTTTTGATACGATAGTCTAAGTTTCAAGTTGTAAGTTATTTTATTTTGGAATTTTAAGAGGAAGGTTTCAGTGTTTCTTTAATAATATTTCACATTTCTGTAACTGAATGCTAATTATCTGCCATTGATCATTACATAAGTGGATTATTTTATTTGTTAAAGAGATTTGCAGAGTACTTTCGGAGTCCATTGCATATTACATAGAAATATATAGTATTGCTATCAATGGATTTTGCTTAAAAGCATGAATTAGCTCAAGATAGAGTTACGTTAAACGAACATAAAGAAGCTAAAATGAATTAACAGTGGAAATGAATTTAACCAGATATAAAATTATTTTCCTGCCTGATGGAGTTGAAAGGACACAGATTCAGGTGTTACTTTGTGGTTTTCATGAATACAAAACTGCTTCATTGTAAACTTTTACTGCACCACAGATTTACATGTAGTGTTTTTATGCAAATCTGTGGTGTAGTAAAAGTTGACAATGAAGCAGTTATTTTAGAGTTTTAAGTATTGCTTTTAGTACTATTCATTCTTTGGCTGTTATCAGTTGATATGAATTTTATTTTCTTCATCTTGAGCATGAGTTTTAAATACTGCTATGTACATCTATGAAGTGTAAGTTGCTTCATTCAAATCTTTTCCATTATTTCACAGGAAATGAGGCAAATATTTTGAAAATAAAATAACTTAGAAATTTCTTTTGAACATAATATGAGAAAAGAGCACTCCTTGAAAAAAATATGCATGATGCATTTGCAAACAGCTGATTGTTATGTGGAACTATGTCTTTACTTTGATAACTATATAATGAGAATTTGATCAGTGAAAGCAGTTGATGTGTATGTGAATTGAGTTATTCTGCAATTGAATTATGTTCCAGATAAACTTTTTATTGTAGGTTTTTAAATACCCTAAAGTTCGTAAGAATACCATGTTAATCATAATCCATGGATGGATTTTTCTTTACTCCATAAGTGAAATCTGGAACAAGACTTTTTGATTGTTAATTCCTTCATTTACAGGAAAAAATCCCACTGATGATTACTTGGAAGGAATGATGAATGAAGCTCCTGGACCCCTCAATTTCACCATGTTTCTCACACTGTTTGGTGAGCGTCTACAGGGTACAGATCCAGAGGATGTGATAAAGAATGCATTTGGCTGTTTTGATGAAGATAACCAAGGACATATTAATGAAGAGAGGCTTAGAGAGTTGCTAACATCCATGGGTGATAGATTTACAGATGAAGAGGTAATTATGTCTTGGAAAACATTTTGACTCCTTGCCTTTATCAAAAGTTTTAATTCATTAGTTTTCTATATATCCTGAAATTGAAGATGCATCCAAATATAAGGCACACAAATTTAGGAATCCATGTGCTGGGAAAAATCTGCTTTACTGCATTTAGATAGTTAATATAAGATTGGAATCTCAGATTACACAAAGATATTTGCAAATATATGTTACTATGTTGGTAACAAAAATTTGAAAAATATCTCATATATGCTCATGAAGAGTAAAGAAATTCCTCTCAGTTCCCAATTCCAATTGCTTTTAAAGCAATCATAGACATTAGCTTAGTTTATGAGTATCCCTGGCGTTTATTTCCTGTCCCTTTATGATGTTTAACTTACTAATGTTTCAAGTAATTCAAATTTGTATAATGCACTAAGCTGGATTTACTTTTCGATCTTTGACAAAACCGTTGTTAAGAAAAGCTGCTTTCATTTTGACTTAGGCAAAATTATCACCTTTTTCATATTAATGGCAGAATAAGTTTTGACTCTGAAAATGTTCAGCTCCCTTTAGAGACAAATATCATTGCTCCTAGTTTTACTTTTAGCCAACTAGTCGCCTGTAATTTAACTCAATATTAGAATCAAATAGAAAATATTCTCCAAGCTTATTGTTAATTTAATGGAATTTTACCATATCCTGTAAATTCCTATATTCTTATAACATTATCCTCTAAGGCCCTTTTCACACACAACGGTTTTTGCCGTACGGTCGGTAATCCCCACAGCTTATCAACCGTATCACGGCGCAATTACTGAAGAAGTATATGGAGCCTTTCACACTAGCGACCGTACGGTTTTTTACCGTCCATCGCCGTGTAGCAGCCGTGTCATCCACTGCCATTATTTTCTTACAATCCAACTTATAATGCTGATTTTTCAGCCAGATTACTACTTCACTAGCTTCGTAAATGTTCGACGGATCATTTGAATTGAGTTCATTCAATTTTCGCTTTAAACTTTGTTGTTCCTGCTATTGCTAAGTGTTTCACCGTCCAACATTTTTGAAACTGCCATTACATTCTTAAAATCCAACACAAAAGGCTAATTTTTCTTCAATTGCTCATTGTATCATCTGGATGCATAAAAGTCAAATGAGATTAATTTTCGAGTAACCACATCTTAGTAAAAAATTATTTAATTAGAACGTAACTTTAAAAATTTCGTCGTGCAGTATAATTTACACGTCGCCTAAAACTTTTTGATTTTTCACGTGAGGAAGAACTTGTCGCGAGACAAATCGAGATAAATGTTGTAATTTTCATTTACAGTTTGTTTCATGATGATATCTTGAAGTGAACTTTACTTTTCTGTATTGTTCCCTCTCATGTAGTTTCCTGGTTTCTTTTGACTTTTTTAGCACATCTTTTGCCTATATTAACTATGTTCTTATCATTTGCATTTGAAAGTAACCAGTCATCTCTATCATCATTCCATTTTATCGCCACAATTTTCTTTGTTTGACAAGTTCCCTACTTTTCTGGTAATGAAAACAAATATTTTTATTCCCAATTTTTCATTTCGATGGTATATTGACTAAATGTCAGACACCTTTTTACTAAAAACAATGATTCATCAAATATTAAATAATGGTAAGTTTGAAATCAATCACTGAATCCTCCTGACTCTCATTCCTCTTTTTATTTCGAGAAAACAACAAATTCACTGATAGCAGAGAAGACTGCAATAAAATTCAATATTCTATATCCTTGTCACGGATCAACAATTATATTGATGGATGATTTTTCTTTTAAATTCTACGCTGAGGTGCTGGTTATTTCCTCTTCTTTTCCCATATCCTGCCTTTTCAAGGATATTTTTCTCTTTTTTGATCTGCAGGCACGTCCTACAATACTTCTTCCACCTTTTTTATTAACTGCAGCACGATTCATACTTTCCACTGTTTTAGCGGTATAGTACAGAAGATGCACTCAACTGCCTTTCTTATGGTTAATATTGATAATAACCACGTGATTTGTAAGTCGCTTTCCTGCATGGGTTGATCGATGAATCTCTTTCTCATTGAAAAGTGATATTTCTTATCTCTTCGATCGTTATCTGTCACGGCACCGTCCTTTGCAGTCGATGATACGGCTGCTACACGGCGACCGTGTACAGTCTCATTAAAAGGCAAGAAGTAAAGTTCTCTTCAAGGTATCATCACGAAACAAACATTTATCTCGATTTGTCTCGCGACAAGTTCTTCCTCACGTGAAAAATCAAAAAGTTTTAGGAATGGAATGATTGAATGGAATGATGAGAGAGATGACTGGTTACTTTCAACAGCGAATGATAAAAACATAGTTAATATAGCCAAAAGATGTGTTGAAAAAGTCAAAAGAAACCAGGAAACTACATAAGAATGTAATGGCAGGTTCAAAAATGTTGGACGGTGAAACACTTAGCAATAGCAGGAACAACAAAGTTTAAAGCGAAAATTGAATGAACTCAATTCAAATGATCCGTCGAACATTTACGAAGCTAGTGAAGTAGTAATCTGGCTGAAAAATCAGCATTATAAGTTGGATTGTAAGAAAATAATGGCAGTGGATGACACGGCTGCTACACGGCGATGGACGGCAAAAAACCGTACGGTCGCTAGTGTGAAAGGCTCCATATACTTCTTCAGTAATTGCGCCGTGATACGGTTGATAAGCTGTGGGGATTACCGACCGTACGGCAAAAACCGTTGTGTGTGAAAAGGGCCTAAGAGTAAGTATAAAAGATGAATTCAAATACTTCATTTTTTCGTCCACAAAAATGGGGTTCCACAAAGTCATGGCTTATTTCATCACTACTATTATCCTGTAGATTTTGAAGAGTGAAGCATTTCTTGTGCAGTGGTTGTTCATAATCTAAAACCTGTTTCCTATTTCTACATCATATCATTCACTTTTAAATGACCAGAGTAATCACGGCTCTAAAATAATTCTGAAGATTTAAGTTCGAAATACATCATAGTAATTCTGGGGAGCTAGGAATAGGAATTTTCCTCTGATTGTTATCATGAAATTGACAGTAATATGCAAGTCCCCAATGAAGTTTATATCTGATTTTTATCTATATCTTAATACAAACAGTTTAAATATATTTTTAACTCCTTTATAACCAATAAAAATATCTATTTTGCCCCATTCTCACACATCTATGGTTGGTACTTAAGAAAGTGTTGCAAAATTAACTATCAGCAATCTAGTTTTCGCAATCGATCTTTTACATGACTCAGCAGGAATTCAGGGTTGAACATTGACCTTTTCTCTCATCTCTTAAGTTGCAAGTATTTTATTTCTAACAGTTTCACAATTGGCAATATTTATAGTGTTCATTGCAAGTAATATCTACATATGTATTTCCCAAAAAATTAATTGTATTGCTGTGAAGGTGAAAACGTACTATTTATGCACAAATAAAATGATATAAATGGCAAGAATAGAAATTGAACTGTGAATTAATTAATATAAAAATAAGTGTCAAAATCTAAAATATAATTTTCTATTAATAATATAAGCCATTACAGCCTATTTAATTTTTGTATCATATAGTTCTCACTTAACTTGGATATTTTCAAGTTTTGAAATCATGATATAGTTCAGCCATTATTTAAATGAAGGATCCAAATTAGGTTTTTATGGATTTTGAAGAATCGACACACTTAAATTTGAAAATCCTGCAGGGAAGGATACAAACAAAGAATACAGAAGCACTTAAGACCCATGAAAGAATTATTTACTCATTTATTATTTTAACATTTATTAATTATTTACATTATGTGAGGAAGTCTAGCGAAAGTCTTGATGTTGTAGATTCTGTTTTAATGAGGCTCCAAAGTAAATAAATATTGGTGGCATACATGTCTAAATGTGGGTAATGAAAGTTGATTTTCTTATGTCTGAAAGATTGCCATCCCTGTTCAATACTATTTACTTGGGACTACTTACAACTTCACATAATTTGATATTATTATTAAAGTTGAATCAACACTATCTTAATCTTTACATCTTTAATAAGATGTTTTATACTCTGACTGTGCTTGTTTCATTCAAAAACTACTTAAGAAATAATTTGCAGTTTTTAAGAATCTTTAAATAATTTAAGCTTTCTATAAAATTAAATTTTATTTAAAATTTCTTGCTTTCTATTAAAATTTATACAATTTCAAATATAATTATTTAAGTCATTTTGATCACTTCAAATTGAAACATCAGATTTAGGAAACATTTTTTTGAAGTTTAACTGTTTTAAAACTGGTGGAAACGTTTAAAGCCATGAATTTTCTATGATATTGTCTTTCTGTGATTACTTTACAAATTTTACATTTTTTTAATTAACATGAGTTTAACTACTTTCCTCCAAGCTCCACAATTTCTCATCATTGGAAGTTGTCAAATTTCATTTAAACAATTATATTTCATAAAACTCTTAATTACTATTGACTATTTTGCAAACATTGGAGTCTAGCACATTGGGTGCTTGTATGTTTCCATAGCCACTTCATGCCCCTTCTCATCTCTACAAACTGTTAATGTGATCAATTGATTTACTTATGCTCTAGTCTATTCTGAAGGCAAATCATTGGCATTTTCTCCAAACACAATTACACAATGGAATTATCAGTTCAATTCTTTTCAATGATAGTCAACCCTTTTACTTTACAAATGTATTTCAAGAGTTGTTCTGTGAAAAATCTGCTTAGATATTGAAATTGATCATGAAAATTTTGTTATCTTTTTTAAGATTGTATAGGGTTTTTCATCTATAATTTAGATATTTTTATTCCTAGCCTATTGTATTATATAAATAACTAGCTGAAGTGCCCATTTTCTCAATGGGGAAATAAAATTTTCTATCTACCACATTCATTGCATCTATTCTGTTATTATTCATTTTTAAACTTTAAATATTAAGAATACCTCTCGATGAATTCTGCTTAGCAAGATAAAGAATTTTGCCCCTTGAATATTTCATCTATATGTTTTTGATCTGTGATGTATGAGGTAAAGCTTTTCACTTATTACAGCTTAGTGATTCCTTAACCCTTTTGAGACGGCCACATTCTCTTAAAATCATCTCCTGGACACGGAAGCATTTCGTGACTCACATGGTGGCAGGTATAGAATTGAACCCTTCTGAGTCCAAAGTGGGGCTCCTTCCTCGCAATCGGGGGAAAACCGTCACCTTCCTTTCCACAGCATGGGGCCGTGGCTAACTAAATGTTATTGATGACGTTTTGCCAAATAGTTATTTTAGCAATAATTGTCAATATTAATTTGTAAATTAAAATCTTGTACCTTGCCGACTATGTACAACTTTCAAACGAAATTTTACCGTTAATATTAAGCTATTTAGTGTACTAATATAGTGGCAATGATGTAGCATAGTTTTTACATGATAATATCCTAATTACCTTAATATTAATGGTAGAATTTCATTTAAAAGTAGTATATAGTCAGCAAAGACCAACATTTCAATATCCAAATTAATACTGACAATTACTATTAAAAAACTCTTTTGCAAAACTGTTGCAATAACATTTCATTTGCCATGGCACCATGCAGTAATAAGGGTTATAAACGACCCTGGGGGCTGAGTTTCCTCTGTGTGGTGCAGAAGGAAAGGTCAGAAATCCCCCAGAAAAGGGTCAGAATGGTAAGTTTATAATACCCTAATCCTCTGAAACTGCATCCACCCGTGATTTATACCTGCGTCGTCTATACACGACAGCCGTGCATTTGCGTAGGAAAATCTCCATTGTCTATAGCCGACAACAGTCTTGAAAGGGTTAGAAGGAATTAGAAGCAGAACTCCCTCTCATCAGTATTTTATGAAACTGATAAATTATAGCATAACTTTCTGATAATGACACTCAGTCTTTTAAAAAAATACAATTAATTTTTACTGTAAATATACTAAATTTTCTTATGAAGTGTCATTGAATGTTTTTAAGAAAATTCACATTTCTATGTTCATTCAATATTTGTCTTAAAAATTGGATTTGTAAGATAATAGTTAAAACATTTCTATCTGAAGAGCCTCTTAACTCTTAACCAAGAGAATTATAAACCCAACGATAAGAATATATATCTTGATTGTATATACTTCTTATGAAACTTGTCCCAAGTTTTTACAATGATACTTTAATCCCTTGCACTGAAATGACGAGTCTAGCTCTTCATGGACTTCTGATGCCAAATTGCACAATGACGAGCTGCACTCTTTATCAGATTTAAATTATTATAGCATTAGGTAGGGTAACTATATTAATGTTTTGAAAGTTAGATAATGATAAACCATCTATAATGCACTTGTAAAACTTCAAGAAACTTGATGCAATGGAAGTTATAAAAAGGTTTTATATGGAAGGTGGTCACTTTGTTCGTCGTATATTTACATGGTTTCTCATTTAATTTTTCTTAAGGGAAATATTTATTTATTTCATCATTCTATTTTAATTATGGGCCAAAATATATCGTGTTATTACTAACCCTTCCATTGAAAAAAATAGTAAATAGTGGCAGGATATTCAGAAAATAAATTTTAGTGGAAGGGGTTAAAATAAAATTTGCTATAGGAACAGAGCCTGAAAACAAAATGAATTTACTTGTGTTTATGATGTTACATAACGCTTTGACTCACCTGAGATCAACCAATATTATAGATAATAATTTTTATTCAATATAAGTAGATGAATTATCATAATCTGTGTGTTTTTAAGTTTTACAACTTCTAGTCCTTGAGTTTACGTGAAAATAACACACTTATATGTAAATAGAATAGCTGAACTATCTGTTGATTCGCAATGTTTAGTAAACTTTGATAATTACCTAACAAATTTAGAATAATTTTACTCTTATGAATAAAGTAGATAGCTAATGTATCAAAAGAGACGTGTAAGTATTTACATGATATACTGCTTGTATGTAATTTGAGTACCTTTATTATATTGAAATAACATTGGCAAAGTGAAGTTGATTTAGAGAAATTACTAAGTTATCTTTCCCTACTAATCAACATTGAAAAATGTTCATAACTGCAACTGCTAAAATTTCAGATAATTGCCTCCTATTCATATACCCTATCATTCATTCTTACATTGACTTTCATATGGACCTAAATTCTCCATATATTCTTAAGGGAAAATGCATAAGCTTGACTTCAACAATTGAAATTGTCATCAAGGAAACTAGATGTTTATAGCCTCACAAAATTTTCAATCATTTCAATCAAATTCTCTCCATTATGATTTGATAATGATATTTCATAGCCAAAATAAGAAGCTTTATTAAATTTCCTTTCTTTTGGTGCTTATCTTGATTTCATATGACTATTATTTGTAATTTAATTTTGCAAAAGAATTGTAGCCTGCCGATACTGATAAAAGTGAAGTTTATGTGTACTTCTTATGAGAACACTTTTTCTTGCCTGGGATCCAACTGTGGACACTTAGATAAAATGTAACCCATTATCTGTGTGTTTAATAATCTTGAAAGTTGTGCAACTTCTGGTTCCTGAGCCTTTAGTGAACGTACAAAATTCCTACTTTATATACAAGATTCGCATAAATCGCTGTCAGTGGCTTTAAATGTCTGATTGGATATAACAGAACTAAGCAGCAAAAGGGTAAAACAATGCCTTACTACTTGTACTACCACTTAATGATGTGATGAGATTTAGATTTTTCATGGAATTCCTTTTTCTTACTATTAGTATCAAGTATATAGGTCAATAAATAATCAGTATTCAAATAAGATAGTGAGGTATGCTGTGAAACAAGTTTTTTTCACATATCAATATTGAGACATCACATATCTCTGTTACATTGAAAACTGGTTTTTCAAATGATTAGAGCTGGTTGAATTCTACGTTGAGAATTTTTAATTATTTGCCTAGTAGCACCTCTTGTTATTTTCAGAAACATTTATTTTTCACTAAAATGTTGAAATTTTTAATCCTTTTAACTTAGTAAACGTATGCAAAAAAAATGCCTAATACTTTCCAGAGTCGAAAATAGGGTGCATAAGTATGATTTTTGTGTTGTGGTTACAGAAACACTCCTTGTTCTATTAATATGAGAAATGTTTCTTCATCCAGGAATTTTTTTATTTACTTACCTGTGATAATGAACTGTTTCTTGAATTGATGCTGTTACTCTTAAGTAATTCTTGTTAGGAAAATAAATGTTCCTTATGGCCTTGTTTGGGTACATCCAAGCAGTTCTGACAGTGAGAATTGCATAATTATATTTATTATTATCTAAATGAAGATTTAAATATTTTACAGGTGGATGAAATGTATAGAGAGGCTCCAATTAAGAATGGGATGTTTGATTACATTGAATTTACTCGTATCTTGAAACATGGGGCAAAGGAAAAAGATGAGCAGTGATGGTGATGGATTCCGTCTATGGTTCCCCAAGCCATTTTCTTTTTTTTTAACGTTTTGCCAGGGAAATTTTCCATTTATTATTAATTCTGTCTTGAATTATTTTATGTATCACTTTCTCTTAGTCTCACCCTTTAATGGGCTCATTACTTTTTACTGTCATTTTTTGTGTATTTTACTGTCTCAATTGAATTTGTTCATTAATGTTGGATTTGACGTTGCCAACCATTCCACTTACATTAGGAATATTTAATAATCTAAAATGCTTGTAAAGCTAACTTGGATGAAGTGAAAGAATATTGTATTATTATTAATCTGTACCATATATATTTAATGTTGTTTGAAAAAAGGCTGGTGCTCCTTTTGATACATTGTAGAAATTTTTCAAAAATACAACATTTTAAGTATATTTGATTGGCTAGCGACTTATTTTCACTCATTTCTGTAGGGGAAGATTTGAATGTTAAATTATTATACACTAAATTTTGCCCGTTGTAATTTTATTTTTGTTGCATGGTCTTATTTTGTTTTGTAAGTAGTATTTTCATTGTATACTTTTGCTTCATTTATGTGCAATAAATCAAAATTTAGGGTCTTAAAAAATTTTTATATTTCATGTATTCCATTCTCATAAAATTTATTTCTATCTCTTAGTTTGGATATAATAATTGGCATGTCCTTTTCTGGCTGATGAATTGTTACTCATGGCTTTTGTTTAGTTGAAGAATTTTGCTTTAATTTATTGGTGTTCTGTTGGCATATGTTATCAGTAACATAATTTGTCTATTTACTTAGTCTCTCAGATTTTTATGATCTCAAGTCCCACTTTCTATCTCCTTGATGTAGCCAAGTTCATATAAGGGACCAAAATTCATTTTTCTGATCATTGTTATTTGATAATTATAAATATTTAGTGTGCTGATGAATGGCAGAGAAATTCTTGATAAATTATTATTATTCAATCAAGATAATTGAGGAGTAAATTGCTAAAATATATAAAATAAAATGACTTGTTTAAGTCCCATATAATATACTCCTATGCCCCACTGGTTGGGAAACTTTTTCTTAGACTACTACCAAATTTTGTCTTGCTATATTTTTGTTTAAGATTTTCTTCAGTTTTGAAATAAAGTATAAAAAGTATTAATTTTTCCCCCTCCTTAACTTTGATGATTGCCTATGATATCTATTATAATTATTCTGTTTCTTTAGCAATGATGTAAGCTGTTAGTGTACCTATTATTTTGAAATTTTATATATTTTCACTCCACTAATGTATGTTTATTTTCTCTTTCACAAATATGCAATTTTTAACTAATATCCTTTCATGTAATATCTGTATCGTCTTTACATCTCTCATCCCATCTCCATACCTCTGTTAGAAATTCTTTATTCTAGAGAAATTCAGTCAAATAAATTGGATCTCGAAACCTTGGAAAACTATTTTTGTCTTTGAGATGATCTGGGTTCAAATCCAAAAACCAGTAGTATGCTTCCACAAGTTTATCAGCGATTTTCTACTTCTGTGAATGAGTTTTGACTAAAAATTCACAAATATGAATTTATTTCCCTTCTATTGCTTTAATTCGCAGCTTAAGCATGTGTATCTTATTCATCTGATCTTTGTAAAACTTGTGGTAAATTATGTTGTAAATTTAGATATGTGTTTTAATGATTAGTGAAGACTATCTATCATTACCAAGCCAGAGTCAGATCCCTTTTAAATACTTTAAGGAAAACTTAGCTTTGGAGCTTTTGTTGTTGCAGGCAATTTTTTGAGACCTACATTATAGCAATCATTTGTAACTTGGATTACAGATGATTAGCAAATATTTGTCTTCTATAAATGTATGGAAATAAACAATACATTAAAGAGAAATCCTGAGAAGGATTCTTAACTTTAAACCATTTAAATCAAATATAGTTAGTGGTCACATCTCATTAGCAATTAAACTAATAGTTCAAGAGAAACAATATTGGGCAGATATAACAAAATAAAATAATTAATAAAAAAATTATTCCGCAAAAAATTGTATTATTGTGACCAAATTTCAACTAATCATTGTCAGCATTAAGCCACCCTGTGGACCTACTATTATTTGTTGAAATTGAGCTGACATAATACATATTTTGTGGAATGGAGTTCCTTCCATGTACTTACAGTTAACCAGCAATACTAAAAACAATATTTAAGGTAAAAGAGATTGTTTGAGTTAAAGATACTTCAAAGAAAAGTCATAAGATGAATTGTCTCCTGCAAAATGAAGTCTGATGAAATTCACGTGTACATGAAACGTCCCTATTTAAAGAATTTAAGATGCGACCATTTATTACATTAATTTGATTGAGACAAATTATAGTACCTATCCTGATACCTGCTCAATCAACCGATAGCTCAAAATTAATAGCTTCTTCCATTCTATAGTTATCATTATTGTACCTTATCAAGATATTTATTATTATTACTATCACCCGGTATGTAGGTGATTGTATATTGGAGTCTAAACATTTCTAAAATCCGTAATACATATCTCACATTCTCTTAGTGAAGCTGATTTACAGGAGAAATTTAAGGATTCAAGAAGTTCTAGGATAATGAATGGGATAGTTAAGCATGTTAAATATTACATTCGAAAGCTTACAAACAAGAATTTTCTAACTACTAGAGGTGGATCTGATAATTATTTTTGATAATTTTTCTGTATTGTTTAAGAAATTAAACATCCCTGCTAGTCGTGATCAATCTTGAATTTGAATAATAGAAATGAAAACGTTCTTATGGGACAAAATGTATAAAAAGGCAAAATTTTATAGATGATTATAAATTCCTTTGAATAGAATCTTTTGGGACTCGTGCATAAATTCTCTCTCTTGAATGAGACTTTCGCCGTAAGATGTCAGGACAATGCAGAAAGACAAAGGAATACCAAGCGGCAGATGGCTGAACTATTTGAACTCCTCCGGAATACTAGCTGCTCAAAGACGAGAGTAGAAGGAGAAAAAGAGCAGGAGGATGCAACATATAGGTATAAGTTAAACCATAAAAAGTGAAAAATATTTCAAGCTAGCGCTTAGTCAAAAAAATATTTTAAGAAACCACGGCCATGGCTGCCCAACCCAACGGTGAAGGAGAAACACTGTTGCCAATGTAAAATATTGTTAGAAACCACGGCCATGGCTGCCCATCAACGAGATTAAAAATGAGTGGTCTAGTGCTGTCATTTCTGCATTCTGGAATGTCCTCGGGTAACGACCAGATAAAACAAATGACGGTGTTGCACGTCCTTGCAGAAGAGACTGGAGTGAGGTCCAACGAGTTCTACGTTCTTTCGCTAGAGGTACCAATGTCTGTCTGCATGGTGCTGACATCTTATGGCCAAAATTCTAAGTAGGATGAAAAGTCCTACATAAAAATAATTAATACGCGCTAGTTTTGAAACAGCCCAACCTAGGAACAGCTTAGATTAATTATTAAAATAATTACTAATTAATTACTTTTTAGTAGACAGAAGCTAAAGAGGAAGTTTTTGCAGTTTTGCACTATGGATTAATAGGAATGGGAATATGAATATGTGCGTAAGGCAGAATGAAGGGTGGCTAAAATTCTAGAAACAGAGACTACGTAACTTAAAAATCTGCTAATTATTAACTCTAGAAATCATGCAGATAATGATGGAGATTACTTTTATTTCCCTTTTTAAAACCAACTTGCAAACTTCATTGCAAAGATAATCAATAAAAGATAATTATGCAATCAAGATTGTATAAGAACTTTTGCCCAAAAATAATTAGCAGATAGCAGATTGGTTCACCTTCTGCCCATAATTTAGACAACCAATTTTCACCACCATAGTATTTCTTCTTTCTGTCTTAGTTGGTTAACGGTATCTTAATATTCTCTAAAATTACATTCTTAATGTCCATCCTTTCTTTTCCTGATAACTTATACTATATTTTACAACATTCAATATCTTTCCTTTTGTTCCTCTCTTCTGAGTTTTCCCTTGTTTAGTACCTTTAATTAATTTTTCAAGCTAACCCTCTTCTCTCAATATTTAGTTTAGTTCATTTTTTTATTATCTTTACTTATTATCAACTTATGTGAATGTTAGTTTCAGTTTTGCATTCAACCACAATTGTATATTGAGGTAAAATTTTCTCCAAAAAATTTGGTCAATTGATTAATTACACTCTTTTAGTGGAAAATAAAAATGGTAGGATGCAAGAGCAATGGAAAGTGGTGCATAATAAATATATGAGTGGCAGTTTCATATTTTTACTCTCTCAGTAGAAAATTAGGCTGGAGAAAAAGGGACATATGATCATTTCCTTTACAAAATCATATATGGTGCCATGACCCTTATTGCACTAATATATGTAAGTCTTGTGATTGAAGGTTTTTCATAATTTCTTGAATTTCAGATGAAAATCAATAAAATATTGTCCTCCATATACATACATATTTCATTGACAGGTAGATACAAAACACTTAAAAAGTAACTCCTTCTTAAGATAATATCTTAATACTTTACTACATTGTAGAGTAATAAAAATTTATAGATAATATGTCTAGAGCTTAAGATGACCCATAAAAATTAGTAAGGTACTATAAAATCAAATGTAACATTTTTCTGTCTAACAATTATCATTGATAACCTAATGAGCATGAATATGTGGTTATTATAGAAATAATGACAATATAATAGAAGCCATTTGGGTAAGAAGCCTTTATATAGAATTATATTGTGGTGTATTCAGATCGGATAAATTATTCCTACACAGAGTTATCTATTTATGAACTCTTGATTGATGACAATTCAGTATTATTAGATTTTATCAGTAATGGTTTTCATGTAACTTTTACATTATATATTATTTTTCACACACACACTGTGTGTGTGTTCCTTCCAGTTAATAGGTATTTTATATATATATATATATATTACCTATTAATCAGAAGAAAATAATTTTTGATCGGTGCATTTTTCCTGTGCTACTTACAACTTTGAGTGTTAGATGCTGAATAAATTCACCAAAGGAAAACTGATAATAGTCCAAAGAGTTGTAGGTGCTCCCAGATAGCCAAGTGGGCAATGCATTCAACTTTGGTAAAAGCAGTCCCAGGTTCTATTCCCAGTGGAAGGCCACGTGCTGTCCATGACCTTAGCTACCTCAAAAGGATACTACTACTAAGAGCTATGGAAAGATCAATGTCGGGCTTAGCATGAAGAGACAAGAAGAGGACAGTAAACATCAGATCAGTAACAGAAATTACTTACAGTGCAAAGAAATCACTCCCTTGAAATGGCAATGAGCTGGTCACTTGGAAAAAAATTAACTTAACTTGTACTGGAGTGGTGTCAAAAGCACCAAAAGAGATCAATAGGAAGACTATCATGCTGCTGGGATTGAGAAATTTGGAAAGTCATTGGAGTCAACTGCAAAGCACTACCCAAGAATATTCCTCCCGGAAGAGATGCATTAATTCATATCTGAACTTGAGATTGAAGGAGACTGCATCTTCCTCAGGTTGAATTAGCTTATGATACACTCAATCCTTATTTTTACATGGCAGATGTGACCCAGAGAATTCCATGGAAAAATAATCAGTTAAATAAGAGATGGAAGGCAAAAAAAATGCGATATCTATTGCAGTTCTATAAACTGCTGTAAAAAAAGGCAAAGTATCTATTGAAATGGAACATACATATGTATAAATTGCATAAATTTTCATATATACGTTATTGCATAAACCAAAACATTATTCATATGAATTGAACATGAATTTACATATTTTAAAAAAAGTAGATACAAAAATTTGTTAATTCAATAATATGATTTTGTTTTATTTTATCATGACAGGTGTAAAATCCTTGTTATTAATTGAAAATTTTGGCACATCATCTCTACAAGTATTCAATGGTGGGTTTCTTTCACTTTCAGGTGGGTATCTTGAACAGAGTTAATATATCCATCTCCAATTGAAATTTCATAAGAATTGATTTCATGGAATTCCTATGTTGTTGGAGTTTCATTTGCTTTGACAATTAAATCGGTTATAAATCATTATCATGCTGTTTTGGCCAGTCCTTAGTATTAGTAATTTTGCTTTATAGAACTTTGAATCTCATTGAAACTGAACGATCTGATTGACATGAGGATCACTTGATAACAAACAATTTATTGTTTACCAGCCAGTTGAAGACCTTGAGCCTTGCAGTTATTAAGACAATTTCTTCATCATCATTTGTTTTTTCATAATCAACCTCTTGAAAAACATTCTATAACTCCAAATTTGCATAGAGCTTTACTTATTAGCAGTTCATTGGTATCCTCAAATATTAAATGTTCAAAACCCTCTCCACCAACTTCCTGTACCATGAGATGAGAATATTCAACCTTATTGTGAATTTTGATTTTTTTATATCTATATCTTGATTTCTCTTTTATATATACATCTTGATTTTGTGGACATTTCAGCCAAATTGATTTTCAACACTTGCTCAAAGTTGATGGTTTTCATTCAGATAACTCTGATTCAGCATGTCTAACACAATACACAATATAAAAAAATGTTCATGTTTCCAGGACTGTCTACATCTTACAATGATCTAGTTAATCCAAACAACTTGGAAATGTATGCTTAATGAAGTGAATCTTGAATGTGGAAATTATATTCTGACTTAGGAGTTGGATTAATGCTGTAGCATGAATAGCAGCTGCATATTAGATGTATCAAATTTGGGTGTCCAGATGTTCTATCCTCTTTCAGAAGAACTTTAAATATGAGTTCCTTTTCCTGAAACTATATTTTAACTTTATGAACAAAACATTAATTAAATCATTCAGAAAACAATTGTTGTCACTCATGCTTTTTTATCATTCAATGAACTGACAGTGCATTTTAGTCTTTATTCTTAATTAAATGTGGTCTTAGAGATTAATTAACGAGCAGGATTTCAATATACAATACCCTGAAGAGTTACCCCAAAATAAATGTCATGTGATCATTATCTACCTTAAATTCTCCAGCATTTTCATGGAATCTTGCCAAATAAGTCCATTTTCTGATTTCTTTCCACCTATTTCATCAACATTGCACAATTGATAAAAATTATATCAACCCCCTTCAATTAATTTGGTCAGCTTTGGAGTAAATTCTTCAACAGCCTTGACATCTTCAGATGCAATTTCATCTTTGATCTTCTGTTAATAAAATACACATATATCTTACACATATATCTTAGAATTACACATATATCTTAGAATTACACATATATCTTAGAATTCTGGAATAGTGCTATTGTTTATCATTTTCCACATTTCCAGCTTAGTAATATGCTATTTTGAGGAGAAAGTAGTGTATGGAGTACATTAACTAGTCTGTTCAAGTAAAATATCAACCTAATTAAAAAGAATTCAAGCAAAATATTCAGTGAAACAACAGGTTAGGAGTACTTAAAATAACCAATACACTATATTGAAATTTACATAATATATTATCATTATGATCATATCAATACTATTGCTGGACTCAGTTGATTATCTTTTAGAAAAAAAATTTATGATGGACTTCATAGCCCTGTTCAGCTGAATACATTTTCAAAAACTTCTACATATTAGCTATCATTCCACAAGTGGAATATCCATACATTTGTATATTAGAGAAATTGTTTATCTGTTACCAATTATTATGAATTTGTCCTTTTACTCTCTGCCATTTTCTTTAATGCCACAAAATATATTCATTGAAAATTGGAAACACTTAAGCACAAAAGGAACTCTATGACTTACATACACATGTCTAAAAACCCTGCATCATTCTACACAAAAGCACAATCTAACTTCAAACTTTGCAGATCATCAAATGTTCACAGTACACCCTGTATAAAAAATCTCCTAAAATTTTAATGAGTTTGATGAATTTTGATTTTCACGTAGTAGAACAATATCAATGCTTCCCAATTAATTCAGCAACATAACTTGAGGGGTAGTCAAAAAGTACCTTTTTGAACCATCTTTTTATGAGTGACAGTAGTATATGAAAGTTCAATTATGGTACTGCGACCCCCTCATAGATATTGCAATGATTATAAAATTAAATTGGGAGGAGTGGCATAAAGGGAGAGTAATGAAGTAAAGAAAATGCTATCAAGAACTAAGACTGTGGTTGGCCATTAGTCTGCCAGTTCACACCAGCTCATGCAAACCAATTAAACAAGGAAACAAAACAGAATCAGGTGTAACTTTGTGGTACTTATTAACATTTAAAAACTCCATTTCAACAAATCTTTCACTAAACCACAAGACAAGAATTTTTCCTTTTTTTCCTTGTATATCACCTGAAGATGCAGCCATGCTGCAAAGCCATGGTCGTGTATTGTAATTTTTGTCATGTGGTTTAGTAAAAGATCTGTTGAAATGAAGATTTTTTCAACCATTCAAAGAGATTTTCAAGTTTACCAAACTGGGTCTTAAATCTATCTGATGTAATAGTGATATAATGATGCATGCAGAGGTATTGCAATCTAATCCTTACAAAAAGAATAAAGTTTTAATATTGGATCATGAAATATTTCATTCTAATTTCATCTTGAAGTTTTGTGAATGAATTTTCAAATTAGAATATTAACAGAAAATATGTGTACTTGAGGCTGCAGTGAGTGGTTGCAGATTCATTAGGGATAAGAACCTGTTTCTTTCATTTTTAATCCCTCCACTGATCCAAGGATAAACAGAAGTGAAAAATGGTTACATGACAGTGCTCAAACCCAGGTTTCACGTATTTTCACTTTCCATTCTTGTATTCTAGTTGCTGAACTACCACAACAAATGCAGTTCTATGAACAGGATGCTTTTTGAGCTAGGGGTTTGAGCTGTAAGGTGAAAAAAGTTTATGACCTCATACATAATTAAACACTTCCTATAAAGTTAGACAGCTCCCTCTCATCCTTAGTTGTTTTTGATGTACATAATAAATACATTTATGATAATGATTATGAGATGTGGGTTATAAAAAGTAGGAGCTTTTATTCCTATTTTCCTGATACTGATTTCATGGAATGAAGTGGAAGAGATATAGATAGAATGAGATATGAAAATAAAATTCATGAATTCTTCTTATAGAGCTGTTCAATTTTCAAGCATTTCATTCAGTGTGTTAAATGTGCATGGCTTTCTCTAGCAAAGAAACCTAATTTATTACAATGTAAAGGGTACTCCTGAGCTGTGAACAGAGAATATATTACAAAGTCATTCAGTAAGAAATTTGCTCTAATTATCCAGTTTTTCAACTGTCAAACAACTATGAAATTAAAGATGAATATAAGAGAGGAAGTTGTATAGTAAAACAAAATCATAGGAGTGTCCAAACATCACAATCTACCTATGACAAGCCTTCACAACATACATAAAGGGAAGGGCTGCATAGATATGATAAAATGTGGGTCTCAGATGAAGATTGTTGAGAAAATGAATTATTTCATGAAATATTTCTAAATGCTTCAATATCTTCATTTTCAAGTTTTGCAATTTTTTTCAAATAATGGAATATTTTACTCCAATTGCTGGCTATAGGGATTAAAAAGTAAGGCTTAGCCAGTTACCACGCATTTATAGAGGAGTGGTTAGCATATCGACTCCCGTACTGCATGATTGGCTTTTGGTTTTTATCATCCAGGGCTAAATTTAAAAAGAAATTGCAGAGAATTCAGCGCGGGAAGGAGTATTTTTAATTCGGGGGCCTGACTGGATACTACAGGAATTCTATATAAGTTTTTTAGATTAATAAAGTTTTCATTGACAAAAACATCACAATTTCGCGATTTCCCTAGGGCGCTCTCTTTTATCTCTTCTTAGTCATTACTTATCTCGATGGCTACGTTCATTTTAATTTAATTCACCGGAGTCATGTTTTTCCGTTATTCCCTAACGTATAGATTTTCGGAAATGAGAAGGGTCTAAGAATCGGAAGATCTTGAATATTGAAAAAGTGCTCCTCATAAATTCAATGTCCATTAAGGTTGGTTATAATTTATACATTCTGGTAAAATAGTATAAATTCCATTATCATGCGCAAAAGAATTTAGTTTCTTACATACCGAGAGCAATAGCTCATTCATGATGAGATATATACAATTTCAACAGTCTCATGAATTTTCACTAAAATAGTAAGTTCAACTAAACGTCAATGCTGCGTTTATTATTTTACCCTTTCTTCTCCGTCTGTGTATGGCTTTGAATAGTGCCCTCGTATTTTTATAATTAAATATATAAATATATATAATATAAATTTTTTTATGCTCGTTGCTGAAATCATGAAATGATTGAAAAATCAACTTTAACTGTAGAGATTTTGCATGAAGTAAATTTCGCGTTAGAAATCCTTAATGAGATAGCAGATACGCCTGTTTTCTTCATTCAATAAACTGCCTTCCGAGTTAATAAAATATAATATAAATAGAATAATAAATAGAATAAAACGACGAAAGTTTCATTACTTTTAGGATGAGCAAGTCTTGGAATTGACAATGCAAACTCATGGAAAATAACTCTATTTCTTACGGAATACTTCCAATATGGAAGGACTTGGGTTTGACGCGAAAGAAGTCAAATTTATGAGTCTTCCTCAGGAGCCATAGAGAAATAATTTTACTTAAGGCTAATAATCCTGCTAAATGTTGATTGCCCGATCGTCAGAAATCTATCGCCACACTACCATAAATCGCCACAGCTTTCTGCTAACGTTGCCGTTCAATGACCTAAGTCATTATTGCATGAAACACGTAGCCCTCGTCTTGAGCGCTCCACCAAGATATCTGCGGGAAAGGACGGGTTCTCACGGCCGTCACACTATGGCGCCTCTGCCCTGCGTTCCATGGAGAGCTGAACCCTGTCGAGATCGCAACATTTTCACACCGTCTCAATTAAACTCACCCATTTCCCGCTGAGACTAGAAGTATGAAAAATCTGTAGGGTTAATTTCGATGCGTTATTTCCATTCCATATTTGCGTAGTTAAGTTCTCCTCTCGTTTTCCCTTCCTTAAGGCAACTAGTCTATCTATTCCTCCTGAGCGGCCACTGCAGTAAATCCACTGAGCGTTCGTGATGAACGTCCGCCACCGCGAGTGATTTAAGACCTGAATCCGCGGGCGGAATTAATCCGGATAAAGAGAGGCGCTCTCTCTTTCTCCCTTAAGGATATAAACTCTCCTTTTCCCTTTCCTCTCTCCCATCTTTCATTGCAGCTCACGGCGTTCCCTTGAACAGCGGCCGAAAATGGTAGTGTTACGAGAGCTTATACATCGCTCTTAAGAGACTTGTTTTTCATGTAGATGCTTCTCTTCATTTAATACTCTCGTGAGAGGAGTAGATTTAGCTGTAACTGTACCTTTTAACCGAAAATAAAGTTTTTTTAAAAAATGAATACATCGATATTTAAGCCACATTTCTGAGCCTTCGTGAATCCGACAGAAATGAGTTACCAACCATCTGGAGGTTTTCATTGTTGAGCAGAGAACTCCCCCCATTTGGCTCCTTAGGGTCTGAGCATTTTAAAATGAAAACAAGATTGGTCTGAAGTAAACGCAATACATCTCTCTCTTCTCTTAAAGATCAAGATCCCAAGTCCGAACATCACTTCCTGTTATTTTTCTTCGGGGATTTGTCAAAGATGTAATTTCAAAAATACCCACTACACATGATGTCTGTACTAAAAAGTCGAATTAAGACGTGATTGATTCCATGGATTGTGATACACTGCAACACGTTTGAGATGAATCCTCTAATTGCCTAAATTGTGACTGCACTGAGAGTAGTGAATATCATGATACAGAGAACACAAGTGGATTACGCTCAATATTCCTTGTTGAAAAAATTTTAAAATAATTTTGCCTTGATAAAATAGAGTTTCTAAAGACTGGTATCTATGTTCTTTTTTAATATCTCTGTGTACTCAATATATATTCAATATATAGAGTATTTTTTCAAAAACAAAATCGGAATAATAAACCAATAAGATAAAGTTTAAAAAAATAGGGATGATTTTGGAATCAGAAGAAATATAAACATCTTAATTACGTCATAGAACTTCAGGTTGTTACGGAATTAGGAATGGAGGAAAATTAATTAATTTTTATTTTAGGGAAGTGGGAGGTTAAAAATCTAAATATTTTATCTATTGAGAAATTATTAGATAGGCACTATGAAACAGCTATTTTGGAACTAGGCCTCATTTTAGTCCAGTGATGCACCTGCGAAACACATGGGTGGAAGTCTGTGGATGAGGAGAGGAGAATAAATCTTCTCAGAGGAATTTCGTTCTCGACTCGTGTATGATTTGTAGAGAACCCGTGGCAGGTCTTGTTCCATTAGGTCTCGCAGCTCGCGGAGTCGTGGCTCCTTATTGCACGAGTCAAAATAATTGACCCGTGACTGGGGAAACATCGGCAGCGTGACCACACACAAACGTGTTAGTGAGTCAGGCTAAAAACGGGGCAAGGAGTCGTGTTACTCGAGGGCCGGGAATTTTTCATCGTCCATTTCGTTAGAAGCGGGAATCTTTGAAAGTAGGTCTCTCAAGGCGTAACTAACTCGCTTGATTTACTGCTAATGTTTTTTTTCAAAATCTTCGAGAAGCTTTCAAATATTCTTAATCGAGAAGCTTTGATCTTTAAGTTGTTGGAAATATTATATCGCGAAATAGTACATTATACTTCTAATATATGGGAGATAGATTTATAATTTTATGTTAAACTTGACTTTACTAAAAGTGATCGTCTTCTGCATCATCCACATCAAAATGAAAGAGCGGCGGTAAAATTTATTTCACGTCACAGCTTATATCAGACACTCATCATGGGTTGTTGTCAGTTTAGTCTAATTAGTCAAATTTTAGTATCTGCAAATGCAACTTCTCAGTCTTCAGAATCAAAGTGGCTAAAAAGTACCACCTATAAGCTGACGACCTAAACTTCTTAAACTGCTTAATGTCAGAATGTCGGTTAAAGTAAAATCAGCGAAAGTAAACGACGAATTAGCTTTTGGTGATTGTAATTTATTTTTTAAGTAATTTAGTTGGAAAATTTAACGTAAGAATTCTGACGAGAGAAGTGTAAAACAAAAAAATCTATCAATGAGATGATAGAGTTGCAAATGAATTAAATGAGTCTTTACCGTGATTCGCGGCAGGAAGAAAGAGTGCACGAATTTGGAGAGAGTCGATTCTACGCTAATAATTGCAAAATTTGTGATCTGCACATTGCAGTAACTTGATAAGTCATGCGTTTCCTGGTATTGCTGGTATCATTGCTTTCTAAGGATGTTGTTTAGTTGATAAAAGCTATCACATAAATCCTTAATTAAATAGTAGTCTACAATACACCAGAAAGTTAGCATTTAAGTTAGAGTAACAACTGCATTTGCGAACATGAGTTTGTCGAATTGATTTGGCTTTGAACGACGACTTTGACTTTGACGACGAATTAGCTTTGAAAACTAAAACAGTGGCGAAGGATATAAATGCATGTTATCTATGCTCACAATCGAATTGATCGAATCGATTTCTGCTCTCTATTTAATTAAATAAGAATTCCCTGTGAAATAAACCAATGAAATATTATTTTTTATTTAATCATTTAAAGAAAATAAGGAAATGTAATTGTGCTAAGGTACGATAGTCTCATGAAGGCAGTATCGGAAAGAATGGTGGATGAGGGAATCACAGCGGAAGACTTATGTTGGATTAAGGGAGGTACGTAATAACATAGGTAATAGTTAGTGGTGAAGTTAGGAATTATTTGGGAATGAAGTGAAACAAGACGGTTTGGAGAGCTGCAACAATCAAACACATTGAACATACATAATAAGTAAACCAAAGTGGAATTGCTTCTAATGAGAGCCTCTCCCAAGGACGTTGAACATCTGGAATTAAAAAAGCAAAAAATACCCTTGTTGACGTTCCATCAACACGCAGAGGACGACCTCACCTGCTGGAAAAGAAGCAGTTAACTTTTATAGGAGCCGGCGCCCGCCTAGCATGGGTCAAGGTTTTTATTCCGCTTTTCCCAGAGCTCTCGACTATATGAGAATCGCGTTTGTGCCTTTTGGAACTCGTTGAAATAGTTTCTCTTCTTTAATTTCACCAAGGAGTGTGATCATGGGTTGGCATATGTAACAGTAATGAACACTCCATGTAGCATAGGCAGTAACAGAGAAGATGAAGATGAATAACGACAGAGTAATTCGGAAGTCGAGAAAGGTGTACAGCGGGTATCGGATAAAGTATATGGACAGAATGTATGGAAACGACGAAAGCGTTCAGTTGGTGCTAAGATTCAATACGCTCTAGAATTTTGAGAGAATGAGATGACGTACCAAATGATACTCCACCTCCATCGTTTCTTAGCTACTAAAAGTATAATAGAGTCCCTGATTAATAGTGAATTTCGGCAGCTATTTTCCGCGATTAGCGAAAGGATCACGTTAAATGAAAGTAACCAGAAAGTAATGATAATCTGTGGATAAATATCTCTAATTTATTTTCTTTTGTTAAAGCTTTGGCTGATATATCTACTCCTTTGATGGAATTATTATATCGAATTAGTAACATTTTTAAAAGTAGTCCAGGACCGCTTTCATAAGAATTGAACGCGCTGCCCACTATCAGGAAGCCCTCTCATTATTATTTTCAGTATATTTTTCGTCCATCTAATTGCAAGCTAAGCTTAGATATTACCTCAATATTTTATTGATTCTACACGATTACTGATCTCATGTGAGCTGAAAAATGATATTTTTGTAACTGAGAGGAATTGTATGGTGAGGTATACATTGAAGAGTAGGATTTGTGATCGAGCCATGAGAATGTTTAGACAGCATCCGAAATTTATTGCTTCGAGTGAGAATAGACTTCATCGATCTTCGTCGGAGAGGTTTATAGTCCTATGGCTATATTCCTAATGCTAAGGCACTATAATTTATAATTTCATTTGCTGTCAAGAAGAAAGATGAGGCAGTTAAAGTTTTCGCGGGTTTTTCTTTTTGTTTGACTGAGGAAGAACTGGTAATAAAAAAAGATATTTATAGACGACCCTGAGATTCATTTCTAAACAAAGCGCTTAAATATCTTATCCTCGAAGCCAGAAGTTTATGCCCTAGCTGCTTTAAAAAAATTCTCTTGGTACTGACTGACAATCGACAACGAAAATTTTAATTCTGGAAATGCGAATCTATAGTTCAACTGCTTTTTTTACTAACGTAGCTCATCGTTATATCTATCCCTTTTCATGAAACGATCTTCTCTGGAAAATTTTTCATGTAACGATTTTTGAAGCAGTCGAAAATCCTTTATGACGACTTCAAACAATGACATTAATGGCAACTTTAAGTCTATATTACATAAGCTAAATCAAAATATTATATACGTGATAAATGAAAAGGGCATTATATATTTATGATAATATGGTATATGAATTAGAGAAGTTTATGAAAGTCTACGTCTACATCTACATAAATACCCTGCAAGCCACCTTTCGGCGTGTGGCAGGGAGTGTGAAAAGCTAGGAAATATTGATGCTGAGGTTGTTATTTCATTTAAATTTCATTTAAATTCTTATAGAATCTAGACATTGCTCACTTTTAGGCGAACATAATTGATCTATCTGATTTATAATGAAAAAATCTTTATGGAATTATAGTTGAGCTTAATACAAACATATATATTCTGCGTGAAAACGGAACTCGAAATCCGGTGGAAAATGCACAGATAAATAATATTTGTTTATATAAAACACATAAAAGATCTCGACGCTATCAGTCACAATGAACATACAAAACATTAACTTTAAATCTTGCGGAATATGACACTGCTCCTTTCATTTTGAATCGACTGCTCATTTTCATATTTTCTTGTCCGCTATAAACTTCTATCTAGTGCAGCCATCAAACTAGCTTATAACTAGACGTCGCGTCACTAGATTTTATTTTCGCCGTGTTGTTTGCCGATGATCACGTTGATGAGGAAATGCCCTGGTTGTGGCGCTTTAGTCGGCACTCAGCTGTGCCAGAGCGCCTGTTTGAACGGACCCCCACAACGACGCAAGAGTTATAAAGTCCAGGAATACGCTCCCTATGGCTTTGTATCCCTCGATTGCATTAACAAAGTAAGATTTGAGACCTCGCGGTACATTCAACACGAAATTTTCTGCTCTTTCGCGTACCGTCCACTCTCCTAGCGTGGCGTAAACGCATGATCTTAAATATTTCGGGTAACCATTTGCGATTATGAAAACAGTAATTGTATCACGGAAAGGGATTCATTACGAGCTTGTGATATTTTTTGTTTGTCGCTTAAGATTTTTGTATATAATCCTTCCTTACAGAATTTTTATCATGGTTTTTAGATTTTATAAAAGAGATAAATCGATCAAACGTTATTCATTCGTAAAAGTATTCCTCGATCTGTCCTCGCTAATTTAGTTCTCACATTTATGTTTTCAGCTAACACTAATGTTGAGAAGCACATAGGGATTGCATTTGAGGCAATTCGTTTTAGTTTTTGAAAATCAGAATCTGCATAATAGTCCATATTACCTTTCGGGTAAGAAGATAACGGATTGGTGGCAAATCTTACGATTTTATATAGGTATATTTTATTGTCACTCAATTCAGGTCACTCATTTATTATTTCCTTAAATTAAATAATCGCATAAATAATTAAACAGACCAAGGACTGGTATCACATAAGTTTTAAATAATATTCTAATTAAGAATTTTGAAAATTACACGATTAATTTCTACAAATTCCAAATATTTGTTCAGTCCTTTATTAAATTATTCTTTTAATTATTAGATTTCGAAAGTATTGCTTGAAAATATTTATTTTAAGTTTTAGATATAATTATAAATCAAACTATACCTTCAAATGTCATACGACATTTTAAAGATAAAATTGAAATGCGATTTGTGAAGTATGTCTTTTATCTTTAATAAATTAAGATTCGACATAATTCCTCGATACTTCAACTTATCTGAAAGCCCAAAAGGGAAGAAATAGAGGAAGCATTCAAATAAGTGAAGAATTATTGCATCGAGTCTAACTGCTCCTCGTTCTCATCTCAAGTATTATTATTTGGAGGAAATAATTCATAGACTAAAAATAGGAAAGTATTAAATTATAGAGAACACATGATAGATGTAGAAGACTACCAACTAGGCAGATTCTCATCCTATTAAGATTGCGCGTACTTGTCATCGTGTAGTCATCCTTAATTGGTAAAGATATTTTCAAATATGCATGTTCACGGAACAGCAAGCAACATCTATAAATAACATATATTATATCCTATATTTATTCCTTATAAAAACATATGACATTAAAAGCTACCCACCTGAACTGTCATCGTTTGTTCAGTTTCTGCCCCTTCTTGCAACGGTAATCAAGAACGTTTTTCTCGGTGATTAAACACGAGGAATTTAACGGTGACGTAAAAGGCTTTTCCAATATCAGATAAGCAGCGAAATGCAGGTGTGCATCAGCCCTTCTTTAGCTCTTGCACCCCTTTTTATCGCTTCGTATCCACCCTTTAGATCGCGAAGATTTCTCTCCATGGCAACGCATCAATGAGTCAGGAATTCTCCGTTCCGATTCGCAGAATTTCCACGGCGTTACTGCTTCCCAAAGCATTTAAACTGCGTTAGAACAGGTGTTGAAGAGTAGAGGTTTAGATGCGCCACGGTTAAAAGCGAGGTGAGGGCATATCGCGGCGCATCTGCTACAAGAGCTTACCGTTAATTCGGAAGAAGCGTCTTTTGGAGATGTCCCAAGTTACCGATCGGGAAATGTTACTCGGTAACATCAGTGATGGGCATCGGAGTGAAACTGATTTCTATCTGGAGTGGTGTACTCAAAGTAGACGGAGGATTGTCCCTTATTTTATCTTCCTGTCCTTCCATTGGGGGAAAAGTTAAAATTACCGAGGGATCGTTCATCGTTCCCCCCCCTGCAGTTATTAATTACAAATACGTACATACATACTACATGTCCCGTGCGAGAATTTCCCAGATGGACACTGATACTCTATTTCCCACCCAAATACATTTCAACAAACACTACAGTTACTACAAACGAATTCACATGCAATTAAAACATATCTAAACAACACACACTTCATATTATTATTATATTCATCAGCGTCCTCATTCGCATCGGTAGATATCAATATCTACACATCCAGTAACGAAAATCTATGGAGAATTTCAAATTTTTACCCTACTTACCAAATAGTGCATTTTTCATTTGTTGGTCTGTTTCTGGTTAAAAGGGGAGAAAATCTCTTTAAAATGGAGCTTCATTTATATGTTTTGATGAAGTTTGAAGGGAGAAAAGTGCTGGTCACCGAAAACTGATGTTTAGAAATAAACATAAGGATTATCATAATATATTATTGTATATAATTTTATATTATTATGTAGATGGGTTTCACAATCAACATTGGAATTTTTCATGCAAGCAAAATTGAAAATCCTCACCTTTGAATTAGTTTGGATGAAAGTCGTAACTGGTTTTACGCAGTATAATGTATCTTAATACGAATGTTCCGACGGTTTTTACCATTAGTATAGTAATCCTAATCATGATTTAGGAACAGCTTCATGGAAATAATTGGGTAATTACTTGAAGTATACCGTTACTGGTATATACATACTTTTTAGAAGCCAGCTCTCAATAAAGGGTGTGAGTAATACATATTTCTGTGCGTTTTCAATTATATAACATGAGATGAGGTTCGACTGCATACAGGGTGTAAACACGCTGAAGAGGGCATTCAGATGGAGTGAGTGGATTATGAAGGTCTACCATCAAGAATGGCAATTGAAGCTCATTTACATCATTGGATATTCAGTGCGTTTTGTTTGCCAACAAGCTGTACCATTAACGATGCATGTTACGTTTCTGTTTACCTCGTAATTTGTCAACAAATGAGTAAATCACGTTCATCAAATACCATTAAGTCAAGAAAATATTCATTTTGATTGGTTATTTCAAGAAGGATCTTGACGTAAAAGTCACCTACGGACAAATAAGCCGTCTATTTCCTTGCGCCAAACATAGAAAAGGAAAAAGAACAACGGAAATTATTGCTACTCCGATCAATGCTTCATTAAAAGAGGCTATATCCTTCTCATACGCAGCCAAATCACCGCTCGGTTTTCCACGATTGTTGTCTTTTGAATGCCAATCCGGTACTCTTACTATTATCTCAATCTGGCTTCCATTCAATAGTATATATTCAATTTGTTCCCTTTGCGTCTCCTCTCTCTAGACAATCTCTGTGACACCACACCTCCTTGATTGCTTCCATTCTAATTCTCTGTCCATTCTCCCTTTCCCTTAGATTTTGGCGGGAGATGATGGTCATGGCGCCTTCCTCTTTGGATCAATACACTGCGCTTGCGCTCGCCGATTCTCTCCTCGTGCGTTGCATCTCGCAATCCTTTCCTCAGCTTACACAACCTTTCTCACTCAGGAGCCTTCGATATAAAGCCTTTCCCTGCTGAGTCCTCAACTATCCCGATCGTTTTTTTTCCCTCGCTTTGTCCATCCTACGACTCCCATCATACAAATCATCGAATCCTCTTCCCTCCGCTGCGCTCTTTCACATTACATACAAATTGGGCATTCACAGAGAGATGAGGAATAAAGCTGTCTATCGCAGCACCTCCGTTACTCTTGATTTTATTGCTCGACGGCATCGACCGAACTTTCCTTAGTTGGAATTTGGATCGACGATGAATCATTCAGTATGCTTTCATCTCTTACAATGACGTGCCCTTCATATCCATTATTATATAATTTGTTTTCCTCGCGGTTTCTGGTTGTTGATGGTTGTAATGAGATATATATTTGAACGTTAAAACAATGTTAACCGTTAGTGTATAGATGTTACAAAACCCTTTGAATTTAACTTTAAAATAGATGTTTCTCAGTGCAATTTACAATTCTAAAAATTACAATACTTTTCCACCGATGAAGAATGGAAAAGCTCCCACCTCACGTATGCCATTTTTTCAATTCTCCCATTTTAGCGATCCCATTAACATTTTTACATTAACTATCTTCATAAATTTCATTCTACCATATCCAGTAGATAAATGTCACGTACACAATTAATTCTTTTTGGATTCTTTTTCTGCTCAACTGTTTCAGTTTTTAAGCAAGTAATGAAGTATCCGTAAATGCATGTCAAATTGTAAATATTGGTAATATGAACATTTAAAGCTCGAGAATCAATTAAGGCGTATCTTTTATAATATTATTCAACCGTTATTTATCATTCTAGTTGTCTACTCAAATATTTTGTTTAGAGTACACTACGTTAACATTCATAATTGTAATAATGTAAAGATAGAAGCGAAGAAAATTCATTAACTCTGTTTGATACAAAAGAATCTTGTTAGCTTAACAGAGTCGTCTTTAAATTCTGATATTTCAAGCCCGTATTAAACTTTCCTATTTCCATCGCCATAATAATGTATTTTCTTATTAACTATGAATTCTTTCCATTTTTATATTTTATTAATATTCATGGATTGAATTGTCTTTAGTGACAATAAATTTTATTCTCACATATTTACTGCTTACACATTAATTTTTTATTTAAAAGTCGGGCATTTGTTCACTTTGGCGATATACAAGACGTAAGACATTTTTTAGCTTCATTTCGTCTGAATTACATCGTCGGATTTTATTTTCTTTAGCTGTAACTTCATCGCCTTCCGTATCTCTTGCTTCTTTCCTCTTTTCCTTTCTTTATAGGTCTTCCTCGTTTCCCATAATTCTAAGATTTCCTGGCTCCACAACTCCTTTCCAGCAGTAAGAGGAGGTTCCTAACGAGAAGGGCCAGAGTGAATGAAGGGAGACAGGGGTTTTCAGGGGTGTATGGGTTGGCAGAGTAGGGCAGTTTGCAATGGGATAAAAAATGGTTGATTGGATGTTTTCAATGTAATTCCAGGAACACCACCTTGGAACATATGTGCAAATATTTGGACTGATTACAATTAATTCCCAATTTAAATGTGAGATAAGGTTTCATTGCTTAAGGAAATGTCAGGAATACGATGATACAATGCAGTCTTATGATTTATTGCAGATTTAAGATTTTTCTATAATATTCTCAAATCCTGCTAAAATTAGGTACTCCAACCAATATTAGGGAAAAACAAAATAGGATACTTACAGTTTCAAATGCATATAAGCGGACTATTACCACTTTACACAGATATAATATACTTTGTGAAAATTATAGAGACAAAGATTCGCGGGAATGCTGCTTGGCACACAATTAAAATATATTATAGAAAACGGTGCAGTCAACAAAAAAGTAAGTGGGACAGATTGAACATGATCTTAAATAGTGAGAGTAAACAGAAACTGAGAATTACTCAAAATGTTCGTCTAATTTTATTTGCTTGATTTTTACCTTGCTTGAACTTTGCAATTTGCAATAAGCTAATGCTTAAAATGAATCCAGTATCTTGATTACCGTAAGACGTAGTTTTCGTTAGTTGCAGCTGAATTACTTAGATTACATATCTAAATAGAAAATGTCACCCTAAAGTATATTTTTAAACCATTCTGTTGGTTTGATCTCATTTTTAAGAATGTTAGGGAAGTTTTACTTTATAAATAAATGTCATGATCATCATGATACTGAATCCAAATTTATCGTCAGTTTTTACTGAGTGTAATGAATTGGAAATCAGTTTTCTAGGTCATTTGAGGAAGAGATGTACATATTTTTGCATCCACTTCTCTCTTCCGCATGGAACGAACATTTTTGACGGAATGTCTTTCCTCCGTTTTCCATAGCTCGAGGCTCTTTTTGAAAAAAATAACCTAAAAGAAAATGCTGGATATTAAAATTCATTAATTGGCCCTCGAAAGAGAACTCAGTAAGGTTCCAGCGTTTCCAAGCACGTCCAAAGCGAAATTCGGAAATTCTTTCCCCGTTCCGTTCGCACACTCTTCTTCGCAATTTTCTCCTCTAGCATTTCTTCCGTTTAGTTGATGGACAAGGGCTTCCCCTATTCATCCACCGGATCGCTCTTTGATAAGATCGCCGCCCTCTTTCCAAACATTCCTACCCTTCCCTTCAACTCCCACATCGCGTTCCTTCGGTCCGTCTTGAAATCCGGACTTCCCCTCTTCTTTGATCTCCCTTTCGTCATTACACTCCACTTACACTCCCTCTTCTCCATTCTCCTCATCTAATCCTCTTTCCCGATTGGAACGAAGGCATCTCTCGGAAGAGTGGCAATCCTTGGCTCCTTCTCTCCAATTTTTTATTGCCTTTAGTTTTCGAGAAACGTTCTTCGTTTGGAAACGCTTTCGGATATATTCGTCCGTCGCCGAAAGGGTGCGTATGTACTTAAAGGGGTCCCCGGACCGAGCTCCCTCTTAGAGGAAGGGCTGTCAAATGCTTACTGGACTCCTCTTGGTGGGGCCAGAGGTTTGGTGGTTGTGGTTGGACGGCCCAGAAGGGATTTTCATGCTAGATGATGTGATGTATGGGCGATGCAGGCCTCATTACGTCCTTGATGGCCTCAGCAGTTAGAGTTGACGTTTAATTTTCCGCTGCTCTGTTTTAGATACCCAGAGATTCCATGAAACGGCGTGGTGTAATGGATAAGGGTTTTTGGTGTTAAACAAAAAGGAAAAATAACTTAAAAGGACAAGTGTAGTGACAGAATGGTTATATTTGGGGATTTACTTCTCAGAATAGAGTGGTTCTAGTCTGGAGGGTAATGTGGGAAAGGATGCAAATTTGTACCACCCCACTTTGAAGATTCTTCATTATTGCAAGCAAATGAAGTGTCGGACGCATCAGAGGGACACTATAAAATATTGAAGAGTGATACTACATATATATCCTACGAGTCGCTTTCGGCATGGTGCAGTGGTTCTTTTTCTCTGAAATAAGTCGTCCATTTTTATGATGTTTTACAATCATGTAGTAGTGTTTGATCCGACTTTTTCTTTCTTTTAAAATTGATTGATGTATTGAGGTATGAAACACGAAATTGAAAATGAGGAAAAAATATCTTTACATTGATTGGAAAACAGGCTGCATAATCTCCAGGATAAGCTGTTAATTCCATGTCGCCTAAATTGCAGGATGATCCTCATTTCGAGCAGCGCAACATTCGCGGTTAATAAATTGCATTGCATTGCAATCTCTGGAAATTTTAGAATAATCTTCGGCTTAATTGGAATCGATATTTAATGAAGTTAAGACCACTGGTAAAGACCATTAATATTTCAACATATATTGGAAAATTAGGATTAAGGATCAATGAAAAGGAATGAACAAAACTAGGAAAAGATCCGTGATTTATAAGGGATTAATTTCTGATTTCGTGGTCGTTCGTTTAAAATTTAGTTTAAGACCAACTACAGATATAGGAAACAGGGATGACCATACGAATTCCAGACAAATAAATATAATTAAGACCTATTTCGAAAATCAATCATGGAAAATTAAAAGTATGACTTGCATTGATTTATGATGGATAATTTATTTGCAGTGCTTATCTTTTCACCAAATTCTAGATTCAAAGCCTACGTCTAGGATTACTCGGTAGAAATTTTCTTCAATATTCTTCAACCTTTCAATCGCTATTTTTCAGTCGATATTTTTCCTGCTAAAAATATCATTGTCAATTCACATTTAAAATGTGAATGTGAATGTTAACGCTCATATAAATTTAAATTATATTTTGATTTTTTTGTAAACGAATGATATAGTAGAAATGTATTTAAATGTAAATTGAATAAAACTCCAAATCTACTTCCTGCTCTGATATGACCTGAAAAAATAAATTATTATTTCTATGTAAATGTTACGTGTTCAAAGGACTTGTGCTACATCGTAATAATTTTTGCTTAATGTATCAATATCTTAATGGACCAATAAAAGAAGCGGTTCAGTAGAAACATCATATCTATGATTATCAATAAATCCTTTTTTGAATTAAAATTTTATTTTTAATCCTCGAGCATAGAATGTTTTTCATCTATTTGCCAATATCAGTTTCATTTATTTTAAGAGTTACATTTTTCGATAAAATATGCATAATATGAAATTTATAAAATATATTGGATGTTCCGTCAGTTTTTAACGAGGTTTCTCAAAAATGTTATCTCTAAAATTGATTTAAATTACGGTGACTAATTCATATGATATTTCATAAAAAAGACTCGGTAGATTTCACTGTGCAAGCAGAAGCCTTTTAGCGTGCCGTCCTCTTTTTAAAACTCGCTCGTTTTCACGTGGCAGTATTTGCTAAGTGCATCGTCAGTAAACAATTTTTTATGCACCGCTCCGAAGGACATTACCCCGCACGATTTGAACCAGAGCCCCCGAAGTGAGAAAAGAAAAGCGAGACTTAAAAAGACGGGATATCGGCCCAAGAAAAAAACGCGGCGTAGAGCGGTGTGACCGCGTCAAATGGCTTCTCGTAAGGAAGACACTGGTTGAGAGAGGGATTGAAGAAAAGAGGAGAAGATGAGGGGATCGCGATGGGCGGGGCTTCGGTTCCCAGAACACGCGGCCCGATTGATTTTTACATCGGGGACCATTAGACACTCAGCTCGCCCTTGGCCCTCTTCCTTTCACTTTAAAATATCCTCAGTGAAAAGGGGCGCCACTACCGAATCCACTCTTTAACTCCTTGCGACGAAGATCTCTCTCACACCCTCTCTTCATAGCAGGTGAATGGAATGAGGAGAGCTTTTGTTTAAGCGGGTGAAACAATGATGCCATTCCACGAGAGTTATCATTTGCCACTCCCTCTCGTAAACCACCACCTCCTCCCGAAAACCCTTTTCCCCCCGAACAGTACGTTTGAATCCACCCTTTGCCCTTCTCTTTCATAAGCCTTTCCCCCACTCTTTAAACATATACAGCTCTTCCTTCCTCCTCCCTCTCATTCTCCTACACTGATCGATCGAACCTTTTTTTTTCGGTTACCAGACCCTTTCTTTCCGGAAGTTCCGTTTACCTCCCTCACATATGTACAATTTTATGTGTACATAAAATATATCCGCGCGTATTTGATCGATATTAGCCGAATGAATGTCGATTGTCGGAATGGGAGGAGTGGGGTTAAATTTCCCCGTCTCCCCTCTTCCCTCCCGCCGAGTAAAATATATCTTCCATTGCTTTTATAGCGGCTTCTTCCGAAGGGCTGTGGGATGGAAATAAAAGTAGCAAATGGGAAGCACGTGGGTTTACGAAGGGGAGGTTTGAGGAAAATAGCTTAGTGTCGACGAGTGAGTATGTGCGGTTAATTACCCTCATTTTAAACGCGGGGATGAAACGCCCCCCGTGTTCCGAGTGGGAAAACAGTCGTTAAGATAGACATGGATGTTATCCCCTGTTGGGAAATAGTCTCGCGAAAAGGGATTTGCTTCCAATATTTCTGAGGTTTCCCTTTAGCGGATGAGATTTTCGGTTGTGTCGCTTTTTCGGCCCGCATCCCCTTTAAGAAAGGCTCGCGAGACACCGTTCGCGAAAACAGTGGAACGATCGGTTGTAAGAGGGCCCACAGCTGATTCGTCTCCGCACAGTTGGCAAGCCCGGCCATCAATACGTGGGCTGCGCGTGGAGGAGCAGAGAGTGCGGCAGGGGAGGGCGTAGGTGGGTTGGACGAGGGGGAGGCGTCCTTTTGTGAGTGGGAGGGTTAAGGAGCGTATATGGGGGAGAAGTTGGACGGCGGAAGGCGTAGTAGTGCTACAGACGAAGCCGCAGATACGAGGGACTTCTTGGGAATATAAGGACCCGAAAAATATCATATCCAGAAAGGTGTACTGCCCCGAAGTCGAGGACTCTGAATAACCACCCAGACCTTAATGTGGTCGTATAGAGGGTTCACTCCCTTCCTCGTCACCGTCGCATTACTGACGAATAAAAATATCCTTTCGGCTACTGTCCTATCGAATCTCGCCCCATACGTCTCTCTCCCTTCAGCCCTCTACGGCAGCTGCCACATCTCCCAAATCTCCGCACTTCTCCCCTTCTTTTGAGGGTCCAACCTTCTCCCATTCGCTCGACCTTCTCACCCCACCTACTAATTCCCCTCCCGCTAATCCCGTCTCCCCATCTTCCTCTATTCCTGCTCCCGACAGTTCCCAAACAGACTCCTTGGGTCGCGGACCTATGAGAAGAGGGTCATATCGCGCGCCGCGTTTTTTTATTTCGAATTCCTCTCGTTCCTACATTTTTTATCTCTCCGCGTGTTTTCTTAAAAAGAAAAGAATCTACTATTTGTTAGATGACATTCCCCAGTCTTCAGCGCCGTCTGTGAAAACATCGGATGTTGAATCTGTACCCGATCCGACCCTCCCGGAAGGTTAATTTCACTCGCCTCACTTCCATTCGCAAGTCGAATTAACGCCCCGATTCCATTGTCTTCAGCACCCCACGGAAACGTGCACGCATTTTTCCCGCCGATCCTTCCCTCTGGATCGCACAAGCGCCCGACACACGCACGCACTCCAAAGCACAGTGGCTTCACGCTCTTCCTTTCCCGCTCTTCTCATAGCGCGACCCGCGCAGACGCGTTGCGTACCCGCCAAATAATCTTTTTCTTTTTTCCCCGGAGAAAAATCTTTTGTCATCGTCCCTCCCCCACGCGTGTAACGACCGCTAGCTGCAGCACCCTCTGCCGGTCCCCGCTCTCACCCTCTTGCACTGCTTCCTCCTCATCCCGCGGATGCCGGCCCTGTGGCGCCGCCGTGGACCGAGCGGCAGCACGACGGCACCCGAATGATAGCGGAGCCGTAGGGGAGGGTGCGGAGGGGGCGAATAGGAGCGCGTGTGCCGTTTTCTCGGCACTTCCAACTCGTCGTGTGGCGTGAGAAGGTGGAAGGCCGGTTGTTCTGCTCTACCCGGGAGAGAGAGAGAGAGAAAAAAGGGAATATACGCTCATTTTTACCACGAAAGCAGTGAAACGAAGAGCCTTAGGAGTAAGGAAGGGAGGCAGAGGTCAAAGTTCACCTCTCACCGTGGGCCCGAAGGAGAGGGAAGTGGTGTTGTTTGAATTTCTTAAACTGCCCCTCGCTGCTGTTGGTTTTGCTGTCACGGTGAGGTGTCGCACCTGTAAGGTGCCGGTGATGGAGGCTGAGTAGTTGGTTGTGGTTTCAATCACGCTGCTACAACTGATACAACCACGCTACTACCCGTGCTACTCCTGTACTGCTTTGGCGGTTTCCAGTTCCTGGGATTCACTGTTTTGAAGGTCAGTCGATTCTCTCATGTCAGAGGTGATTTCCGGGAGGGCTTAACCTTTTTGCAACTCACAGCACTTTCCAAGTACGCCGGTGAATGGGACCTTGGAATGGGAGTTGGGAGCTATTTACTCAACAGTCGAGGGATGAATGGGATCTTGAATAGCTATGGTTTCGTGAAAGAGGTGGGGAAGACCAAGCGGAAATATTTTTACGTGCGGTCGGAATTTTTTATGTTTTGTACTGCCCTTACATATTTGAGGTATTTTTGCACAGGTTGAGATTCACCCCGAGGTTATGCAAACATTGCTTAAACAAGGCAAAGTTAACTACTGAATTGTAGGAAGGTTGTACTAGTTGAAATTTATTACTTCATTCAACACTCTTCGGTCAACAAGAGCAGAGTATTTCTGGTGCGACGGACATTTCATACAATCGTGACATTTTCTGTTAATAACTGGATGTGATACTTTTCCGAAACCCAATATCAAATTCACAAAATTATCTTCTCTGTTGTGAAACCTAACAAATTGCGAATCCCTTTGATGCAGTCCGGAATCCACATTATATAAATAATTCTTCTATATATAGATATCGAGCTATTTTTACAGAGGGATATTGCTTTTTTGATTTCTATATTGATTTTCAAACGCGAATTTCTAGATTTCCATCTCTCTATGTTGCTTGTGTATGTTTTGACTGTCAGAGGAGTGTTTGTAAACAAATGCGCACTAGTGATACCATTACATAATGGCGAACATTTCATGAACCTTTCATGAAATACTTACGATTATTCCGAATTTAAATTGAATAAGAATACTTGTCAGAAGTCGATTTTATTGAGTTTGGACTCTTTATGGATTTTCCTAAGGTAGCGGATATTTTGCAGCCTTTCCTCACGCCATCGAAGCATTATTACCATAAAATTCCCATTTCCCGCAAAGCCATGCCATTTTTCTTGAAATCAGAAAGTAAGGCACTATTTTTGTGCGAGAAAATGCGGCCTTAGTAAGCATCCTTTATCCTCAAAACTCTTTTGTTTATGCCGGAGCCCTAGTTTCCCTTTCTGCGCAGCAGCTGACATCTGCATCGCCTGAGTTTCTCTTCATGTCGGATAATAAGTAGTTTAGAGTGTTTCTCATTTTCTGTTTTGCAGATATTTCATTTAAATATCGAGAATTCCGACGAGCATTCATTTTAATCGCTATTAATTCATTTGAGCTCGAATTCTTTCCCTTAGTAATATGGAATTTAAGGTTTGCGTTTGATTAGGAATACATCCGTACGATAATATAATGAAAATCTTAAATGGAAATTTAGATGTATACATTGCTTTTTTATGCCAATTATTAAATTGAACTCATTCGTCAATTAAGGTACAGATAATCACAAATAGATCTCGCTACAAACATTGCCGCATTTAGTGTCCTAGATCACCCCTTATAATATTTATGGAATTAGCTGAATATTTACTATTCATACCAGTTGGAGTATCTTATTAGTGATATATTTCGAACACTTTAAAATACTTGTAAAATTTTTATGTTCAAGGCAGATTTAATTATTTTGGAAATTATAATGTTGATAATATGTTGAATGCTAGAATTCAAAATGGTATGCCAAAGTTCAATTTTAATAGAAATTCATAAATAGCACTTTTCTCGATTTCAAGATTTTGGCTGAGAGAGTTATTTGCCACTGCAGAGGTGAAAATTGGTATAAAAGAAATTCTCGCTCCATTAAAGGACAGCAATTTGAATGCAAATCTTCTTGGTCGCTCTTTCATCGTGGAAAATGATTCTATTTCAAATATTAGCTATGCTCTGCGCAATAAAAGGGTGCTTCGTTTAATCCTCTCCTGTCTTCAATTCGTATTGCGTAGTAGAGATAAAGGCCATTTTACGATGGGACGTCGCTCTGAATAACATTATGGTGATTTCATGGGGAGTGATAATTAGGGAGAACTGTTGGATTTCGATTCTGTCTCGGAACGCAGCCCAAAAATTGTCAGATAGGAACTTAATGACTATGAGTGATTGCTCATTGCAAGGTTGAATCGCAGATAATTTTCAGAGGAACAGAAGCTGCGATTTTCAACTAAAGGCGTCTTTTCTCCCTTAAAATATATACGGAATATGATATACTTAAAAAAAAATCAGTTATGGAGGTGTTGAAGGTTGTATCAGTTGGAATATTGGCGGTTCTTAAAGATATATTTTCCGGGGCAACCATTTAAGATTACATCGGCAGTGGTTTGTCAAAAGTGCTTCGATAGCTGAGGTCATTTCGCAAGTGGGCTCCCACCGGGAATCGAACCGGGGACCGCTATCACCAAAGTCGAATGCGCTGCTTCCGGGAGCCCTTAAGATTACATCGTGAAGAAATATTTCATCATATGAATGTTCCACATATAAAAGTCGCAATGACATGTTTAATACAGAGTTCGATAAATGTGGAGAACGTGATTTTAACTATTATATTATTTTTTGTCGTTCTTTTGTCTTTTAAAGTTAGAAATACATATGAATGGTCTTAAAATTCACGAAGATGATTTATCTACAGCTACATAAATACCCTGCCAGCCGCCTTCCGGTGTGTGGCAGGGTATTTTTTTTTTACCTGACTTGGAAAGCATATAATTGACTTATGAATTTGTAAATAAATTACCAGTTTATAGTAAAAACAAATGAAGAGTTTCAGTTCTTATTACCTCTTCTTAGACTACCCAATATATATTTAGTAATTTAATGAGTGTCTTAGTCATCTGGATCAGAGGTTCCATGCTAGGATTCGGGAAGTGCGGTCCGTGACTTATTGGGCCCATTAGATATTATACTCAGAACAACCCTCATGGAAGTCTCCCAGATTCTTCGAAACGCCACTACATTTTCGGAATGGTGATACCTGGGTTTTATATCCAGGAATATATAGAATATGGAATGGAAATAATATATGGAATATTGGCACAGGAACAGTTTGAATTACATTACATAAATAAATGAACTGATTTACGGAAAATAAGATTTCATATTATTATGTGCTTTATTCAAGGTAATCAGATTAAAATTACTTTAGCAACTTACTCATAAGCTTCGTCTTTGTTAGCTTTGATATTCATACAACATACAACCTTCTTTGTCAACAAGTTATGTAAGAAATTATAATATTAGATTTGGATGGATATAACCGCCAGAACTTGTCACTTTTGTCGTTCAAACCATTCCTGAGAGTATAAATAATATTTTCAAGGGAATAATATAGCTGACACTAATTGTTTGAGCTAAAATAGATCATCGCAATTAATTTTTTCTTCAGATTGAAGTGAATACATCTTTGAAAAAATGTTGAATCAGAAATTTTTGCTCGTTGAAAAGTAAGACTGACAACATTTATTTTAATTTCTTGGCTGATATATGGCTAAATTTTTCTGTTGAGTTTACGTTGAATTTACAATTCTTTTTGGTGAGAAACCCCACCTCATAATCAGGAAACCAATAGGGAACAATGCTTAGCCTGACTTCACGCTCTTGTGTCGCCGGCCAAGGGAATCATTCTAGTTGGGGAGTCACAAACCGAGAAATCACCGTTATATCCATCCTTACTACTCGAGACACTATGGGTAGACAAAATACGGGAGATCTGCAACACTCGTTATGAGATCTCTCCGCAACCATCGACTTAAATTTATGTCTCCGCGGCCGTCAATTTCACCCTCGTATTAATAGAGCGAAAACATCGCAATCTCGCCCCATTAACCCTGCGAGTCAGACTTCACCGCCTACGAGATAAGGTTCGCGAGGAAGCCGAACTCTTCCGTCGATCTCATCTTCAGTGATCAAAGAACAGGTTCCCGATAAAGAAAGAGGTCCTTAACCGAAGCCGTGTTGATCATCGTGTCCACGAACCGCGGAGGAGCGGTTTCTCGTGGCACGCGTGGGTCGTGCTTTATCCCCATGCCGGTTGCATGGCAACAGCGCTCGCGTTAGGATATCGAATCTTACACCTGCCCAGTGTTGCCAAAATGACATTTAAATGGCTCCCTGTAAACACTACAATGGCACTAAGGTTCTACATAAACAATAGGAGGATCCAGGGTTTTTAACAGATTTTTATTACCGCAGGAAATTCAGCATGATCTTCCGGTTTTCCTCAATTTTTTGTTTGTTCTTTAGTCAGATGTTTACAATGTGACAGCAGATATAAAATGTGTGGAGCAGTATGTTGGTAACATGTTTACTTTATCAACTCAAGTGTATCCCATTTCTGAGAATATTCAGACCCACAGCTCTTTCCAGAGATTTTGAATATTTTAATCTCATCAATCGTGCTCGCAGAAAATTCCAACTGCAAATACGTGCTCAAAAATTAAAAATGAAAGGAATAAATAATTAATGGTGGAAGAACATGTCGAAAGACACGATAAAAGATAATAGCTTTAGATTATATTTAATCTGGAAATTCTAAGCCCTGGAGCATCGCTTAAATCACTGCACTCTAGTTGAAGCAGCTCATGGTTGAGAGAATGTACTGTTTTAGGTCGAAGTAATGCATTGGGATGCATTATTCAATTTACTGGCAGCGCTTGTGGTATAGAGTAAAATTTGTATGTAATTTCTTTCCTCTCCAGTACGATTTTTCAGCAATTTAAACATGAGATATCCGTAAAATTTATCTTTTAGAATTGGGCAGGGAAATGTTTTTGACGTCATCTAGAAAGAATTAAGCTGCCTTTAGAGCTCCTAAAAAGAAGCAGTTTTTAAGTTCGGTATTCTGACGCTTTTGCATTTGACAACTCTCTCTAGACTAACCGCATTTCAATCTGATGCCATAGTGTCTAAGCTTAGCAACCTTTCGACGCCTAAGCTGTAAACACGGGCGTCGATCGTGAATTAGGCGATGCGTTGCTTCATGTTTGCTCATCTATCGTTTCGGAGGCGTTGTGATCGGCTAATCTCCTTGTTAGGATCACGCGTCATTGTGCCGTTCCATCCGATGACAACCCACTCCATCCGATCGCGGGCGTAGGTGAGACCTCGCGAAAAATCCGCAGAACGTGTAACGGGAACGTGCTTGCTTTAACCACGGGAGGGTTACGGGAGGCCTGTCCCCAGCACTTCCGTTTATTTCGGAAAGAGAACTTTCTCTCCTATTAAAATGGTAAACAAATGAGTGGAACATATAGGGGTTTTTATTTTTCCCATTTTTAGGTGAGCTTCTATGGAGGGCTTGACTTATATCATCTGGAGTATATCTTTTATTTTTTTACCTCTATGTCTCGCACCCTAAGTTTTCACACGGACTTCTCTTAGGGGGAACTTTTTTTAGAAGAAGTTTGCATTTCAAATTACAATTCTTTTCTTTTGTTTTGGAATGGAGTTTGGAGTTCATAAATGAGTCACATTGAATATGGTGCGAGGTAACTCTTCTATATGCGTTTTGTGTTGCGATTTACTATGATATGGTGCGATGATTTGCAATCATAGCGTAATGTAAACAAATTTTCAACAGTTAACTTCTTCGAAAGACAATCTATTGCTACTGATTACAGCTCCCGAAAAAGAAAACTCATTAAAAGAAGAATCGGTGAAACTTCTTCATCGTCACGAATAACTTAACTTGTGGTACTCAAATCCGTAATATATGTGTACAAACACTTATGAAACTCTGCGTCATCAAGAGAAAAGTCATTTGAGGCAAAGAAAAAGTCCGCGAGCGATTTTATTTTGCGCTAGTTAGGCCTCATCTTGAGTATGCATGCAGTGTATTGGACCCTGCCGAAAAGTGTTCTATTAGCAAATTAGCAAAGATATGTACATACCCTGTTACATAACCTGTTCTGATGCAGCGAGGAAAATCAAGGAAATAAATACTAGAACTAACCGCCTCCGGAATTAGTTTTTCCGCGAAAGATACACAAAATCAATCGATTAGAAGAGTAGGATCATGTTGCATGTCCCCCTGCCACAAGCCCAAAGGCAGCATGCATAGTGCATATGTAGAAGCTTTCACTTTTCTGTGCAATATTGTTTTTTAAGTAAAATTATTACCAATGCCCTGAGTTTTTTCACGTTTTTTCGTTTTGTGTACTCTACAAGGAATATTGAGAATATTTCAAAATCATTTCAATGCTGCTGATTTCATCCTTTTTATTATATTTCACCTCAAAGAATTTTACAAAAATGTGGATGAGAGCGAGAATGTTCAGCTGATAGTGTGAAGAAAGTAATTAAGTTCTCATGACGTATTCCATCGTAGTTCCTTATGTACTCTGTTAACATGCTGCCAATCGTATTTTCAATAAACAGCCAATTTGAATTATTCAACTAACTGATCTTCATGCTTGTAAATTTCTAGGTAGCTAAATTTTTTCAGCTTTCGTTTCCCACCAGCGCGTATTTTAAAAGTAAATAGTTGTAGTTTACATGAAATAAGGCGTAGTGATGAGTTTCCATGAAGGATTTCACGAAAAATCGATGTTTTAAATGTAACGAATTAAAGGTGAAGACTCTTGTTGCTGATGTATGTTATGTGTCCTGGGGACTATTGATGTGACAGCTGTTAATATTTTCTTCATTTCTTGATATTTTTTGACCATTAGCTCCAATTTGGTATACATTAAGTTCCTAAAATTCTCGGTTTTTTATAACTAATAGAGAAAGTTATTAACTGTGTCAATAATATATTTAATGTTCTGTGGGTTGACTTTATATTTTATAGAAATATTTCATGTTTTATCATAACTATCTCTACTACATTCCCTTTCGAAATTAGTATTCCTTCATGATCCTTTTGGATGGATGCTCACCATATATAACAAAGACTGCTGTATGCTCGGATAAGAGGAAAGCCTTTGTTGATAGTCCTATTATTTCGCCTCATTCATTCTTGTTCCTTTGAGCAAATACAAAGGTTCATCTTTGATTCCAATGCTGTTCAGTTTCCGACGTCCGCGCATTGAACATTTCCGACCTCATTTTCTATCCTTTTTCTACTTGTGTCGGACAACTAGGCCGTGGAGACACACTTTGGATGTGCATTGTAAGTCTTCTACATAGCTCTGTCTATTACATCTCTCGTTTCCTTATTTTCGAAAGTTGAGGATTATCCGTGACGTGCACAGTATTCCATTGCAACCACGGTCACGCAATACAACTCTCAAACTTGTGAGTATCAACAATTGAAATTTATCCTAAATTTGATTAGATTGCAGAGAAACTCCTTTTACCGCTCAACCAGATGTAGCTACCTAGGAACAAGGAGATCAAATATCCAAGTAGGAGAACGCAGATTAAGTCTGAAGAAGAAAAGAAGACTCTGCATTTGTTATAAGGTTTCGGATTCTACTTTTTATTTTATGAAGGACGAGATTATTTTTATATTCTACTAATTCATTCAACTTTGGTCTGTTTTGTTTAAAATTGGGCAAAAAGGAGAAATTCTGTCAAGAGTTAAAGGTGATGAGAGAAAGAATTACTCAATATTATCATCAAAATATAAATTTCTTGTTCCATTTCTCAAAAAACGAAATTTAAAATACCAAATATAAATAAAGAAAAATTTTCTCTTTTTTCTTTCTTCTAAGATAAATTTTCCACAATATTGAGGAAAAAAGATTACATCAAATTCTTTTGAAAACACTGTTTCATGCATTAATATTCCTTTGTTATAATTTTCATTAATTTTTTAAGAATATCATTTTAAATCCAAGGATCAATGGAAAAAATCAGTGAATTTACCATTTAATTAGCGCTTTTATGTAGCTAATGCGACACATTCCAATCAGTGATTGCAATACAATTTTAGGAGTTCACATGAGTTAGCTGCCGGTGTACAATTAATTAAGATTCTAAATATTTTAACTTAAATTAAATAATTTTGACAGTATAAGAAGCGGATTCATTTTAGAAATTCACTCGATTCATTCAATAAAAAATATATTTCGTTAATTCCAAAGAATCGTTCTACTAAAAGAGATTTATATTGAATGCCAAAGATGTAATCTAATATTGTCTTGTTTTAATTTTAGCTCCCTTAAAATTTCTTTCCCCTGCAACTTTTGGCTTCCTGCATTTCCATATAACAGAGACCCGGAGATTGCCTGCTCGTAATTAGAGGTCTGTGAGAACAGAAAGTTTTGGCCGTGGCACGGACTTAAATTAATACACGCTCTGCTCACTGGAAGCGCAGACCCTCTATTTACTCTTCCCAGCCCAGCTGAAGATCTACCTCAAGCATAAATAATTCTTGTACCGTCTAGTACTGCAAATTCCGTCGGGTCCTTGCTTATCTCTTCCTTTTACCATTAAATTGCAGTTGGCGACGCAGAAATTAAGGGCGAACCCCATTTGGGGAATAACGGTAGATTTTACTAATCTTCGTGAATCTGTTCAGTTTAACTGTTACATGCAGAGTGCTCCGAAAGTAGATGCAAGTGGAGAAAATGATTGCTTCTCTATTAAGATTATCTCGATTTTTTAAGATGTAATTCAGAACTTTATATTAGATCGTAAAAAAATATATTTAAATTTGATTATTTTTGCAGTGTATTGCGCCTTAATGGCAAATAAACACAAGAATGGTGTACTTCAAATCATAGGGAAGTACATACATTGTATTTTTTAAAATTTATTCAAGCTCCTAGTTTAGTGATGCATTTTATATTTTTCCACAATAAAATATCTACTACTGCTATCCGTAGATGTCTTCAACTACTGATAAGGGCAGATTATAAAATGCAACTTATATTGAATAATTTAACACAAATATAATATTCAAGGGCTATTGTTCGTGTCTCATTAGAATCAACAAATCAATTTTTATCAAATCCAATAATATTTGTATTGTTCAATAATAGAAATTTCCTTTAATAAGGATTTGTCTCCATAAGACTTACAAAAAGATATTCGGATTACATCAAACCTCCATTATTTCCCTTAAAACTGTATTTTCTCTAATTTAATCTTCAAATTCGTATTTTTTAACTAGTGTCCCGATTTTCCGACTACAAAAGGTTTGAAATAAGTGTTAATGAGGAGACAAAGCGTCGAGGAAATGATCGCACAAAGAATGTCAAAAACGAATTTCTGTGGAATTCCGTGGCATTCTACGAGAAAATATGAAAATTCCGCATTAACATTCCGCATTTTCACTCTTAGACATGAAAGAAATATTTCTCGCGTGGAAGTATTTCAAAGGGCATCGAGAAAGAAAAACAAAATTTGCCGACACACGGTTAAAACTAACAGAGAAAAAAACTGTAGAAAGAGAGCCATTTCCAGATTCATGTCTCACGAGACGAAAGAATGCGCGAGTTAAAATAAACGGAGGGCTCATTTTTTAATCCGACCTTCCCCATCGCTCATTTTTACTCGAGTCAAGGAACTCCCGCGTCCGAAAGCACTTGATACAAGAAAAACCCGGAACAATTCGAGGAATCTGGAACGTTGATGTAAAGACTCACTTTCCGCAAGCCGTAATTCACGTTTTTTTCCTCGGAAAAATTTCACTCTCGCTTTCGTATCGTTCCACGAAGGAGCGTGGCGAGCACGCGTGTCTAAATGCATCCCCTCGGCACGGCACGGGAACACGCTAAGGGAGCCGGACCTTAACCTCCTCCCACACTTTCCCATCCGAGAGGCAGTGTCACCGTGACTCACGTCTACGGTAGAGCACGGAAAAAAATATGCGTGATCTTCCACGAACTTCTTTGGTCGGTTCAATGATTTTTGGCGCTTCGTCCGCAGCAGCTGCCGTTCCTCTGCCCATGAAGCAACCGATCCGTGGCGCCGTTTTCTTTTTTAAAAAATGTTGCTGAAATACGAATGCTTTTGATGTCGTTGTGAGTTTCCGGAAGAATCGTATCCTGCGCTGAAAAAAGGCGCGTAGCTAATGTTGCATCCTTTTCCTATCTTCTCGTCTATTTTTTTAAACCTTTCGAATCGCCTCAAGCGGTGGCAATGACTCAAGTCGGCGCCCGCAATTATTTTGGAGAGTGCTTTGCGAATGTACTTGCTTCTCTTTAGCTTAATTAAATTCTTTATCTTTCCAAATTCCCGGCTTTTCAACCCTTCATCAGTCAACAGTCAACTCCCTTACCGCGTTACTTCCCATCCCTCCTCTCTTTTCAACGGAACCGCAGATTTCATTTGCTCGAGGCGCAAATGTCAGTCTCCCTTTTTTACTCTGCGAATAATCTCGCAAGACCTCCGTTACACCTGTTTCGCCACACCATTTATATTAAATTTTTCTGGGAACGAAGATAGGTCCTCTCCAATTTAGCGTAGCAAGCAGGGGTCTTGTCATAGACCGAGGATCGAGTAGGATGGAGCAGAAATTCTCTATTAGGGTCGTACACAAATAGAAGTTTTCGGATATTCTTTAATATGCAGAAATAAAGCAACGCGTGAAATAAATTCTAGTTCTTCTGAAAGTGAATCATCCTTATTATAAGTCACCTTTATAGAGTCACATATTCTTCCTTAGCTTCCCTCCCTGAAAGTTTTTCTTTCATAGTCGTGTAATAAAATGTATTACAATAATCAATGTATTTATAATCTTATTATGATATGGCCAGCATATGTCCTTTCTTTATATCCTCGATACATTGTTTGGAACAGAATACGGAGTATCACTTCAGATGATCCTTTCTCTGTTTTAAGATGAACAACATGGCCTTTTCTTACCTTTATTTTGATAATTGGTGTTATTTTACCAAAAAATTTATTCATGATCTAATAATAATTAATCATTACGATCAAGCGATTCATAATGTTTTCCTAAAGTAAGCTCTCAAATTTCAAGATCTATATATTGTAGAGTACTCCCATTTTATAATTCCAAAATGTTACACCTCAGATAGGGTCATTCTGAATACGAAAATCATGATTGAATTATATTAAAACTCCTTTAATAATTTGCCAATTTGAGTAACGATCGACGTCAGACTTGTTGTGACCTCACTTGTCTACGCGATGCAAGGTGTTTCGTCCAAGTCCCCCATTTGAGCCGTGGTGGAAAGTTGAGCTGCAAATTTTCAATTCCAAACATCCCTTTCACCGACTCATACGCACTTCTCGTGCCCGGTCATTACTAATTCACCCACCTCGCCTCACCGTGACGTACCTCATCCGTCCTTTTTCACAAGCGGTGAAATATTTATAAAGAGCGGCCTCGCGACGCCGAACCGAACTTCGCTTCCCACGAATTTTCACCACGTTTTTGGATAAAAGGCAATCTTTAGCTCAGCTCTATGGATATTTTCTAGAATTTTAAACGCTCAACACAGCTGTTCAAACGCGTTCGTTATAGAAATCAAACTTAAAGGGATGGAGCTAAAAATCTCACCGTATGCGAGGCAGGTTTGGTCGTCCCACCGCCAAGCGCGAGCACGTGATCGAGAATTTTAAAGCCTCACGGATCGAGAAGGTATCGGTGAATAAGTTAAAGGATTTAGTGAGGTTCGGCGAGAGAGGAAAAGGTCTCAACAAAAGCGAGAGAAGGAAATGTACGGTGGGAGAGGCGCGTTGAAATTCACGTTTCGAGCGCTATAAATTGTACCGTCTCCGGAGGACTATTGGGCGAGTGAGAGTGACATTTTGTGGAGTGGCGAAATGGTAGAGAGATCACTTAATGCATGGAGAGAGAGGGAGGGAACGCGAATATAAGGGAAGAATAATTGAGGGAGGGTAGTTGTAGGTGGAGGGCAGCTCTGTTTGTATCGATCTCTTCCGAGTGAGGCCTCCTCCCACAAACGAAGCCCTTCTGAGGGCCGTGAGCACTCCCGGTGGCTTCTAGGGCGCCGTCGCAAAGCATCATTCCCCACCAAGGAAAACGAAAGCCGCTCTTTATTTTGCTCTCATTTCCTTCCTCGTTTTCCACTCTCTCTTTATGGGAAGTTAAAGTATTGAAACAGATTATGGAAGAAGCGTTCTCTTCCGTTTGGGCGGCAAATCCTGCGGGATATCCATAAAATCGCCCACAGAAATTTCCTCCGCTCGTTTACGTTACTGACTTCCCCTTTCACTCTACGATGTTTTTGTAGGAATGAGTGGTTTAAGCTACAGTTTGGAAAGTGGCGAATCGCCTCTCGTAGTTTAATAGTTCACAGGGTGAGAACCTTATACAAACAGTCGTTACAACACTAGAGATAGAGATCACATCCGTTAGCCTTTCTGTCTGAGGCCGTTAATGTTGAACGTACTCTTAATTTTCCCTGGCACTACGAAAAAATATTATGGAAATCGTATGGAGTTATTTTCTTTCCTACGTGGTTAAATTAGATTCACGACGTAATATCGTGACTCCCAGTGATTTTGTTGCATTAGTATCGATTACACCAATTAACATGAAGGTGGCGAACTTAGAAGTTCCTTTTCCTATCCTTGTGACGTCAGAATACTCTAATTGAGATGTTTAAATTCGTATCATCGTAAATTAAGTAACTCAAGGACTCAATTAGAGAAAGAAACGGGCAGAGACATCGCCAGAAATATAACTCCCGTTGAAAAATACATTTCAATACATTTTAAGACTAGGTTCTAATTTGCACGATGCAGGTGTTTATTTTCGACTAAGAAATCGCAGGTTTGAATTATTCGTCCCTCTAAAATATCAGACATGATTTATATAACTATCCTAACTATCTATTGATAAAGAAAAGATATTATTCCTATACATAATAATAAAAAACGACTTTATTTGGTCGAGATTAAGACTAGTGAGTATCTTCTTACATCTAACCATTCGTCATATAAAATTTCAAATATTGAAATAACTTGAAAGAATAGGGCGCCGAAGAACTTGTGGGCGAAACATAAGTTTGTACTTGTGAAAAATACACCACCCCAAGAAGAGGGTGTGAAAAACCTGCGAAACATATAGATACGATAATTTACTGATTTTTAAGGAAAAGGCAGATTAAGACATCTGGAAGGTAAACAAATATAACACAGGTACACTTTACTCAGATAACCCAAATAGAAATGTTAGCATAAAAAAATCAAAATTTGTATTAAAGTAAAGTTTTCATGAAAAATAAAAAAAACGATATTCCTACCTAAATATTTGCATTGTTTGAGGAGGTCAATATGAGAATTTGCTATAAAAACTAAAATAAGGGTAAATTATGAAATATTACAGAATCAGCTGGCAGTAACCAGCTTTTTCAGTGTTCACTGATAGAAGTAGTTGATTTTTTCTTAATGGATTTTCTTAGTGAATTTTTCATTGATTTCTTCATGAGAGTGTACACTTTTCATTGGGGACTTGTGCTTTGTATTTATTAAAGATGTTGAGAAATGAATACGGCAAGATTTAAAGCATCTGCGAGGAAATAAACTAAATTATGCTTGTATATGGAAAATTCCTCGTGATAATTTTGCGATTCCCTTATAGCAAAATCCTGCCCATTCCTTCCATTTTACTCATATCTGCTTCGCTATTCGGCCATATTATTATTCAGAGGGAACCAACCGTTCTCACGAGAGATATTAAATTCTTTATTCAAATGTTCCCTTTGAACTCCCTCGGTCTATTCTTCCAGGATTTCGCTCAGAATGGTATTTTTCTTTCGCTTCGCCTCTCGAGAGCCATACGCGTCTGTACTCTTGAGAAGCCGCCGTTGGAGAAGTTGCATGCCGTTGCAGTCATTCCATTTTTTCTATCTTCATCCCCACCAATCCGACTCGAGCGACCTTTCTTGAAATCGCTGAAAATATATCTGATCGTGGTAAATAGTTAAGCGGCGTCGCGACCTCGGAGAATATCGCTAACAAAAGATGAAAAGGTGCCGCCAGAGATGAAGAGAAGCAATAACACGGTGGAGAGATTCGGAGAATGGGAGTTGCGATTGGAGTAAAAAGTCGAAGTAAAAGGTAAGCCATAAAGCATAAGGTATTAGGGCGTTAAGGCATATTAGGACGTGGCGTGAAAACGCTCTTTTCTATAAATAGTTGATGGATGGCGGTTAGGACGTCAATACGGCGGGGCGCATTTCCAAAGCCCTTCTTACCCTCTTCGAAGCAAAGGATCGCTCTTTTTTATCTCGTTTCCTTCTTCACGGCATAGTGGTGTCAATGAGCTGAAAAGAAGATGTTTGCTGAAAGGACCTGAAGCGTATAAGGAGGAGGAGAAAAGGATTTTTAAAATCTATGAGAGCGTTATTTCCGTCTTCGGCCTAGTTCTAGGAATATTTTTTACGTAGGCATTTTTCATCCCGTAATTTTGAATGGTTTTTTGGTTTGGGTTATCCCGTTTAATAGGTGGTGCGGAGTGACGAAAAGCAGCCTTAGAACTCATTTCAACGATGATGAGATCTGACTTGGAGTTGGGTTTTACCCTGGACTCGGTCATTACTTTGTGGCGCCTTATTCTTAGGGGAGTCCAGGATGAAAATTACTCTTCTTTCTATGCTATTTCGTTAAGTATGGCAAGAGTTTTGGTAAAATCGATGGATAAAAGTAAAATAATTTCCTTTCTCCTTATTTCGCGAGTTCTGCTTTCGTTCTCTAATTTTTGGTGTTTTTGCAATAAAAAGTTAGCAAGTAGGTTCTGTTGATTATCTAAATAGTAAAGAACTCTACATCAGCGTTTACTTAAAATAGTTATAGCAATCGCTGAAATTTTCGTTATATAACTTATGTGTTGACGAATACATAAAAATGATTTGTGTAAATTCCTCGGAATAGTGTTTTCTTCATTTATAAAGCCAAAAGGCATATTCATATTGGCGTCAAAACATAAATACTAGCAAGTAAAGTTCTAGAATTCTCTTCAAAACTTCAGGTATTGGAAACAAGCACGCCAGAAAACCGAAGAAAAATCACTGCAGCGTCTTTGTCATCCTTCGTAATAATTCATAAGTTTCTCTTCTGAGAAAAATGTATATAATACTATTAAAAATTGGTGTATGATAAGGTGAATATTGTGGATTCTTTCCTCCGTTTGAAGCTGAAGATTAGACTAAATTCTTCATTTCTGTTGTCTTTGATATCATTCATTTTCTTCAAAAGGTAAACAGAATAGTAAAAAGCAGATAAATGTGTTCCTAAGTAAGGAAGAGCTAAAATGTTTTATTTATAACTTCCCTCAGAAAAGATGTACTTATTAAGTATCCTATTTTGAAAAAAATTCTTACCATTAAGATTGAAACTTGACGTATTAAGCTTTGCCTTTTGGGTATAGTTACTTCTTATTACGTCTAAATTTAATCTGTACGTTTCTGAGTAAACCATGTTTTATATATTAGGGCGATATTCCCTGAGTGTGTTTCAATTTACTTTACTTCTTTTACATCTTGCTGTTAAATTGATAGCCTAAGATTTCATAGAGCACGTAGATACTTTCTATGGTATGATATGAGATTCCTGTAAACAAGGAATGCCTATGAATACGTAAATGAAACGATAACTGCAAATTCTTTTCATCTCATAATCATTAAGCTAAAACCTCCTCTTCAAGCGGTAGATTGCTTTATAAACAGTGAGGTAATCCTTTCAGGCTCCTTATTGTAAGATATTTATAAATATCATTTTCCCGTCATCCTCTCAGCCGGCGAGCAATGCAACAGAACGTGCCACTTCGAGATAAATTTTTGAAGCCGATGCTATTCTTAAAGCTCTGACGATAGAGCGCATTCTCTTCCCTCGGTTAGGGATTATTTTTAAGAGCACTGCCCCAAGTGAAAATGAGCTTTTGAGAGGATGCCCTAAACCAATTTGCAGTGTAGAAAAAAAAACCATGAGATGCTATCGGGAAAGAGGGCCGAGGACTATCGACTCGTGAAGAGGAATTTTTAAAACCTAAGCGTTGCATGCGTCACGATCCATGTAGAGAATGAACGCCATTGTCCTCATATTTCTCCTTTTCTTCCCTTTCGCCGCCTTTATCGGCGTTGAGGCGCGTGCGTCCATCTGTTAGGCACCCTGACCGTCGCGAGATCCCCTTCAAGGCCTCGATTTGGAAGGGAGCCTTCTTCCATCTGTGAGAGTCATTGAGTGGGCCGACGCCGCGGTGTCGCGCTCAATTTTCTGGATCTCATCTCGTGAGTGGGCGTTGGAAAGGGTTAAGGAATAAGGGTGTGAGTATAGGGATATGCACATCAGGAAGAAAAGCGTCCGAGGTTTCCCCCTCAACATTTTGAGGGAGGACGTGAGTAGAGAAAGGAGATCGGCCCGTGTACAACAGAGGTCGACGGAAGGTGAGCTGCATTCGGTTTGAAGGATTCGATCAATAGTCGTTATTTAAATTCATTGGTTTGAACATTTCGTGATTTTAAAGATATGTCACGTTCGAATTGAGGGGTAAAGATGGGTCGGAAAAGATAAAAAGTCTAACTTAGGGCGTGGCTTATTCGCAAAAACGAATAAATGCGATAGATCTAAACCAGTGATTTGTTTGAATGTTTAAGTTCCCAATTTTTATTTTATATGCTCTAACCAAGAGCGGACTTACCAAGTACATAAAGGTACCTCAGGTACTTAGGTACATTGCTAAGGGCCTCGCCGTTAAGAGGGCCCAAAAAGTACATTTTTTTCGTTTTTTAAGGAGGATTATCCCTTGTGGTGGAAACCTCTAAGTGGTCCTTGCCCCATGGGTCTCTGATTGCTGAAATTAGCCCCTGAACCTAACAGAAACCGAACTGAAGAGCGAGTTAGATTATAGAGGCGATCCGCTTAAAACTCCCAACTTCCTCCTTAAAGATTTAATCTGAATGCATTTAAATCTCAGGAACTTGAACTAATGCTACTCGAAAAAACAATTCCATGGTTTTCGGCCCACTTAATGACAAAAATTGAACCCACTTTCTTGAATGAGAACATTCAGTCCATTACATTCCAAGCAGTAAGAAGCGAATCTATATATCTTTCTTGAAGGACTTTTGCTCGCTGAAATCCCAGGATCGATCGATGCTCCAACTCATGCGAAAAATTTGCCCCAAAAAAATTCACAAAAGGGATCTGGGTTAGATAACCGATCGTATTTCTTTCTCAGGCCCCTATCTAATTCTTTTTCCGAAATGTTATCCTGAGAGTGCCATATTTCGGATCCAATTTCTTTAATATATATAAGCATTCACCAGAGAGAACTGAACAAAATAAATAGATTCTCCAGATAAGGTGCAAAAGTTTATATGTAAATATAAAAATTTTACGACGAAAATACCAACCTTGGGAGCTGCGTTCTCATTTTGTGTTCCGAAGAATTCATTTCCCAGGATCACCATAATATAAGGGCCCTTACTTTTGATTTTAAGCATTTATTATTCAGGTTAACGACCAATGATCCAATGGAAAGCATTCGCTTAATACAAACTGCAATGTTTACTTCAAGAAATATTTCCCCGAAGCCTAGGGAGTCATTTGCTGTTGATCGCAGAAGCGATTTCTGAATAATGTGTCCATAAGGTTTTGGAGCCCTAGAATCTATAAGATGGCGGTACCCGGAGCTCGTGAAAGTGCAACCATCTCCTTCAACGTATCTCATTTTCCATTTACTGCGAATCGATCTGTTGGGAGGTGACCATTTCGCGCAGAGGCATTCGGAATGGATGTTGCTGGGAGTGACAGAAGGGGTAGGAACCTTTAGAGAGGCAGGGTTTGGAGTGAATACAGATGAAAAGGTCAAGCGAAGCGAAGGTCATTCTTTTTATTCTCTTATATCCATCATTAACCTATTTCTACATGACATCTAAACTGTTTTATAAGGATATTCTAACATTTGTTATGCTATTTGTTATTTGCGTCTGCGGATGGAGTTAATAAAGGTAATCCATTAATGTCAGAGGGTATTCGGGATCCGAGCGAAAATAGTATTCTTAAAACCAAATCAAGTATCAACCCCAGTTACTATTTGTGATCCTCCTACTTATGCCCCATTGTACTCCCTTAGTTATCGATGAGTAATAAGTTTACTTATGACATTTGATGTTTATATAATAAATTTGATCAAATTTTAATCATCAAACGATGATTTCGTTTTTCGCTTCACCATCATCAAGTGTGCAAAGCTAAGTAATGCAAAGAGATATTTCGTAGCCTTAGTGTGTAATATATATTATTTAAGGATTAAAATACTTTAACAAAAGTTTTTGCACTTAATGTTTATATAAGAATTTAATTTGACCTATGCTTTCTGAAGAAGACGCATCTGATTTTTTTTGTTTTTTCCACTTTTTGATATTCAGTCGTGAAAAGTGGTCAAAAATAACATAATTAGAGCACATGAATAATTTGCTTAAAGAGGAACTTTTACAATTACCAACGAAATTCACATTTCATTAAATTTTCCCCTATTAGTTATAACGATTGAAGCATCACGGTAACCTCTATTTAAATTTCGATAGCTTTTCATTTCTACTATTTAATAAAACCATATGATATATATAAAATTGTCTTATAGCGTAGTTACGTATAGTTACTCCTTTTTCCTACAAGCATTGAAGCTGGATAGAGCTATATTTTATAAATAGACAGGTAAAGCAAGGAAAATGGCGATCTATTTTTGGTTTGAAAACAAACAAACGGGCGGGTGTGTTTTCATTTACCTCCTGACCATACTTTATTCGGCGAGTCTGGATACTTTCCTTATTCATTCCGCAGCTGCTTCTTCCTCAGCTATTGCTCCCCCAGTGGGCCTCGCCCTCAAGATGGCCACTTCAACTTCTACTTTGCGTCGCGCTATCCTTTTATTATTTCCTCTCTCCCTTCCGAAGCCGCTCTTTCCTGTTACTCTCTCCTTTTTCCTTTGCTGCAACGCTTCTCCAGAAGCCTACCGTAGTGTACTTTATTTTTATCCATATCTTTGAGATTTAGCAGCCTTCTCTGCTTTTGGTTTATCAAATTTGCTTATATTTTTGGATAAAATGAAAAAAGGTAGCAAATAAAGACAGAATTGAGGTCTTTCATCTACAGTAACGTGCAGGTTGAATTTTTAGAATCAAAGAAATCAGTGGGATGACCTTAGGTGTTCCTTAGGAATATTAAATAATCTCTGCAGGGAAATAATTTATATCCTGAAGAAATTTTATTACGGGATTGAACATACAAGCAGTAATGTTCGTTTTCTAGCTACGCTGTAATTTTTTCTCTAGTGTCTTCTTACTCATTTCCGGAGCTTCAAATTACTACGTACTTTATTCATTGAAGGACAGTTATAGATCGCCTGGCCCTCTGAATATCCGGTTGCATATTCTCATTGAGTTACTTCGCAGAAAATATTTTATTTCGAACAATATGTTCTTTGACCGAAAAATTCATGAAACAGTTGGAAATACCTCTGTTTCCTTATTCTGTGACCTTTCTTCCAATTCCTTTCCACTTGCTTCCCTGAATTCCATCAAATATAGCAGAAATTTAGATTAAACCACCTCATGATATTTTTTCACAACACCTATCAGGAAGACGATTGATCGTTCCTATTAAAGGGTTGAATAAAACAATATTCAGAGTTTGAAAAAAATACAGATTTATGTATGTATCACTTTCATCAAAAAGTGAAGGCTTTATTTATTGCAACAAAGAGGGTTTTCTGGATATTTATTAACACATTACTATCCTATGACCAATGAAAATTTAGGAGGCCCGCAAAAAAAAGAAGCTAAAGGTTACAGTTCTATTTTATATTTATTAAGTTTAAATAACGTGATAATCAATCTCAGGTGAAGACTAAATTTAAATAAACCAAGAAAGGAAAAATTTTTCTGAGATTTTTGTATGGTACACAATCGTAACCTTGTGATATTACTTAAGGCCTGGCGGGCTCCAGATCTGCCTAATAAATTATATTTGGGATAAAATCAAGCATCAGCAAGTTGAAAATCAAGAAGAGTGTCGCATTCTCTATAATTGGTTAGTTGTGAAATCATATTTTTATTTTAATGGGTTAATAAATTATCTTATTAGTATATAAATACGAAAATGTTCAATAATTACATTCAATCACAAACCGTAATTTTAATATCTCTTTCGTATATAGTGTAAAAAAATCGTAAATCCTTGCTATCTATTATTATAAGATGCTAGAAAAAATTAGTTTCCAAGTCAAGAAAATTAACTCGCCCAACAATGAGAATGAGGAAATAGCTAAAGGTTTAATCCCCTAGGGGTAAAAACCACTAAATAAATTCTTGGTACTTCTAAACGACCGCACTCCTTCCGCAAGAAGATAGAATTGAGCATCCATTTGTCTTCTGTACTTTCCCTTCTCTTACACCCAATCAGCGTTTACACTCTTAAAGAGCCATTTTCCCTTCATTCCCACCCACGCGCACTGTTAACCCTCGGATTCCTCCCTTTTCATCTCCGCCTTCTGTCCATCAATCCACCCTTTGCTCCTTTCTTCCCAATCATTGTCACCCCTTTAAGGCTTACCCTTGTTCTAACCTCTCCCTCAGAGATCCCCACACCCCCATGACGCACCACGTGCCTCCAAAATAGGGAACAAGAGCCACAGATGTGTCCTCCGTTGGTTGCCACTAATTTTCCGTTTCTGATGTTTCCCATCGTTCATTCTGTAGTCACTCCAAAATTCTATCTTATTTCCATGGTTAGAGATATCATGCCGCTGAATCTGCTCCTCCTTCGTTAATAACCAGTATCCTAACTATTATTATAAAAAATCTGATAGTAGTGAGAAAAAATAACTATACTCAGTCGAATTTCTGCATTATTAATATCAAAGACCACAGGCGCTACCACATTCGGCCATTCGCAGTAATCGGTCGGGGTGAATGGTATCTTTAAGATGCCCTATTTGTTTCTTTATTTGATTCATTTGATCAATCCTAAACAAGATTGAAAGATATTTAAAAAAATTTTCTCAACGACTATAAATATGCAAATGAATAGTGAATAGGGATAATTTTTCCAGCATATTTCGATTTAAAATATCAAGTTAAAGTATCAAGCTATCATTGTGATGAGCGTACGTCCTTGCAGAACGAAGGGAACAGTAATTTGAAAAGTATCATCTGAAGCTTTCGTATTTTGTCTGGAAAGTAAATAGATATAGCAAAATTATATCTACTGTTTAGTTATCTGAATTAAGTCGTGTGTATAATGATATTCTTCGCTACTGCCGGTACTAGAAAAATAAATAGCCAGCTAATGTGACATTAGTCCGCAGAAGAGACAGTTTGCTCGGATGCAACTTCTAAAAATGATGGTAGTAAATTTGGTTTGAGCATTACATCTCACAATCCATAGAGGTTAATATTGTTCTTAGAGAATGGTTTAGGATGCTTCCTTACCTTGATCTGGACAGCAGAAATACGTGAGATTATTTGGTCACTAAAAAGGAATGTGAAGGGATCACATGAGTAAAATTATCTCACCGCCGAGATATGTTCCTTTGCCAATTACTTCCTTTATTATTTTTTGTCGATTCTGATCTTCATTGAACGTGAGACCGTTAGACTTCGATGAACCTTTTCGATGCTGATCGTAATAGACGTTTAGGAGTTGGCTGGGTATATGTCCTGGCTCTAGTTAGCGGTCATATTCTCTCTCCTTTCCTTTACCCTCAGCTCAACTCCTTTCATCCTCTTCACCATTCCATCCCTCATCATCTCATTATGTGAAACCGGGGAGCTGTCGTGACTTGCGAAATGTCTTCCTCGCTCTTTCTCTCTCTCTTGGCGTTGCATCTCAATTTCGACTGGCCTTATCTTCTTCAGAACGAGATCACGTGGGGGTCTCTTGGGTCACCTGCGAAACGTGCAGCGAAAGAGGTAATTAATTCGCTGCGCTCCGAAAAATCCTATTCTTCTCTCGCAGTGGGATCAGGTATCAAATAAGCGGGGGTGTAGGGAAGAAACGAATGATGTCAGTCCTCCCTTACCGTGTCGAATGTTTTTTGCCGCTATTCGAATACAACGGATTTGATCACAGGTGCGTGATTCATCTTAGAGGCGCGATAGATGATGACGAAGAGCTTTAATTAAGAGGTGTTTATTTACCGTCAACATAAATTTGTTTTATGGTTGAGAGGCATTTCTCCTTTGGAGAAAGGACATTGAGGTGAAGAAGCTATCACCGTATGATGATTCACCAGATTGTGCAGCAAATGATGTCATCGCTAATATTGATGTGGATATGGTTGTTTCGTTAACTGTTTTTTGAAGAGAATTCATGGTTACGGAATGAATGAACATATTATTGGATTCTATCATACTAACTTATGCCAGATACTTAACCTGAGAACTTTCATGACTGATTTTTCCTCGTTAAATACATTTTATGATTAATTATAAAATTATTTTTAACGTTTTCGTTCTCTTGTCTATCCCTGAGCAAAATTTTCACTTGAATCGAAAGAAGTTTTATCTTCAGGATTTTTAGAGTAAGAATACATGATCTTTAACCCTAAAATGATACGGTTTTATGTAATCACGACGTATTTTTTTCCTTTCCTGGAATTCTTCCGGGTAACCGTATCAATCTATTAGAGACGAGGAATAGAGCTCTTAGGCATACCTATAAGTTATTAGAATCTTAAAATGGAGCATTGAGCAAGCAATCATAACTCAGTCAAATGGCAATTCCTTAAATAGGACGTCGAGCTGGCAACCGTCGGCATGTTATATTGCATGCTCTGTTGTAGGGCTGCCCTTTTCCCGTAAATCTTCCATCTCTAGACCGCCTTTCCTCGCCCAACTGTTACTCTTTAATGAAAGCGATTGAAGGGTCAATCAGAGACAATCTCCGCACGCTTGAATCTCCGTGTGAGTGGTGCGACCGAGGAAGAGTTGGGCGACGCAAAAGGAAATCCGGAAGCGCGTGGGAGAGAAGGAAGATGATGCGAGCACCTCAAAGCACGTCGGCAAAGCTGAAAGGGAGAGAAACAATACCTTCAAAAGGGTTGGAAAATGGCGATACTGGGGATAATTTCGGAAAAGCGAGCGAGGAAATGATTCGGGAAAATTCGCCTCGAATGAGGAGTAAGATGAAAAGGGGAACGGCGAGAGCGTTAACGAAATGGATCACATTTGGAAAATCGTGTCTCGCTTTTTTCCTCTCATCCCTCTCATTTCCGCTGTTGACACCAAGCACGGATATTTTTCTTACCCGACTTTTTGCGCCCCATTTTCTGGTTCACCGCCCAAAAAGCACGACTGGTATTGAAAGGAGGTGAAACGGAAAAATGAAACAGCGTCGGAGGAAGTAATCCGTTAAATTGAGCGAGAAAAAATTGAACGAATTGAGTAGATATTTCAAGCCCACTGAGAAATAAACTTTGTTGTGAATGCGATTCGATCGTGTCCCAGAAAATTTTTCAGAAAACATCGGTGAATGATTCATGGTTCGGAGAACAGGTTTGATGTGGATATAAAGGAGATTAATCGAATTTTTAACTAATGACCCATTAATAATTTGGTGCAATTAATTGCATTTAAACAAGGTTGCTTGGACTCCATGAGAATTCTAATAGTCATCGGGAAAATAGTATCGATTTACATAGTATTATTTCACTTTTATCAAGAAATTTCATCATCCAAACATAAATACAGCGAGGCAAAAAAATTGCCATGAATGAGAATTTTGATTGAACGAATTGGTGAATTTGTAAAAAATGTTTTCAATTATAGAAAGATGACGTAGATTCCTCTACCACAACCGAAAAGTGCCTTTCAGAGTTTACCAGTAAATGTAAGTCTGTTGCTTTATAGATAGTGAAATACGTACAAATATTACACTAACTCCTGAGGCTGTTGATATTTGGGCCTTCGGATAGCCGAGTGAGTAGCACGTTCTCTTTTGGTGAACTCTGTCCTAGGTTCGATTCCCTCTGGAAATATGCGCGAAATTGCGTCAAATGTCGAAGCACTTTTAGCAATACAACTATGTAGTTGAAATCATACTTTTATTTTCTTGATTATTCCTTTTTAGCAATTCGTCAAAATCCTGAATCTTCACTCGATTTGAATTTAAGAGTGCTCGGTTGTTTTCAACTCTCAGCTCCAATATGGTGGATTTTCTCCAGAGGTTCTCCGGCATCTTTTCTTTCTCAAATTCCAAATTAATATAGAAAATGAGATCTGCTTCAGTGGATAGGAAAAGAGCTCGAAGCAGATTGGCTCAATGGGAAATGCGGTAAGAAGATCCACGCTTGAAAGACCGCAGGAACGAGAGGCTTCTTCGAGAAGAAGGGATTTATAGAAGTCGCTGCTTCAAGCCGACGGACCACTTTGCTCCATCTCTTTGTGTCTCCGTGACCTTCCATTCTCTGCTTTCTCATTCCCACACCTTTTTCTTCACACTACGAACTCCCTTCCGCACTCTTCCACTTAATCTTCCATCTACTCATTTCTCTCGCTCCGAATCATCATCAACTGACTTTGATTGGCGCCGATGGAGCGCCACTTGGCCTCGTCCACAGGGGTTCCTCCGAGACATGACGTGTATTTGGACTCATCCCTCCACTTTATTCACTTCACGTCCACAGACGAATCCTTCCATTGCAATTCCTTCGACGTATCTCACTCATTGCGAAGTTTTCTTCGTGTTCCGGTCATTGTCACGAACGAGAAACAGATTGGTTATTCATGTATTCCACTCATTGTGTTTTCCCGATTGTTCGATCATCGGTTGTAAATTTGCACATCAAATGAGCCGTAATTTATATTTCCTTCCTTTCATTCCTTTCTGTTTCCACGATCGAAATGCAGAATCATTTTTTTCTTTTCATTTTTCTTTCTTAATATACTGAAAACAAAACATCCTTACCTGTAAATCCATAAATTAATTAAAACTTTTACTAGAGAGAACCCTCTATTTAATCCTCTGAAAATAGAGCGATAGAGTTAAAAGAGCAGTGCTAAATTTAGAGAATGCTTTGTTCTTTAGTAGTATTTAACCATAGTTTAGTTTCATGGGAATTTATTCGCTAAGATTTCTTTTTATATACAACTTGAATGATGTATCGTATGGTCATTCAAGATAGACTGGTATATTTTTATTAGTAAATAATTTTTACTTTCGGATCGTTCAAAAGATGTATTCGCTATCATATGAAATATATATTCCGTATTGTCAGAGTTTCCTATCTTTTGGTTGTCACTGAATGTTGAACGTTACATTTAAGTCGTAAAGTATTTGCTATACTTACCACAAAAATCACATTAGTCTTCCCTTATGTTTTACGTATTCGTTGATATTTTAGAATAAATGGATGCCATTTTCCTTGCATTTTTAATTCATAGCATTTGATTTCATATCTAATTCATAATTCATTTCATAATTTCACATCTAAGCAACAAAGAACCATTAGCAAGAAAGATTTGCACTTTTCTCCATATTTATAAGGTTTAGTTACCATTTCCATATCCTTCAGCGATTGCGAATCGCGTCTTTTATTATATCTAGTCAAGTGACATTGTTTTCGTATACTTGAAAATCCATCCATAAAACTTTGCAAAAACGTTCCAAGACCTTCGAGTTTTCCTCCTTGGGGATTATAATCTTAAAGTTAACTTCGCACTTAAGACGTCAAAATTTCTCACCGTCACCAGTGAAAGTCGGAAGAATGGCTCACAACTTCCGCAATGTCATCCGGAAAACTCCTTAAAAGACATTTCAAAATTTCCATTCCCGTTCCCCCTTTACTGCTCCTTCCCACAGAAGGGCTGTGTAATACGTCCCCGAGATGGTCGAATATCACGCATTTCCGTTGCAAATAGGGCACTCGTTCAAAGTAACTGCATAATCGCCGAGAAGAACAAACCACTCCATAAAGGGGCATAGATTTGAGACCTAACTTGAATTTCACTCGAGGGTCCTCCAGGAATCTCCGCCCCTGCTGCGGGCTGCTCCCGAAGACAGTGGGAGGAATTGGAACGAGGAAGAGGGAAGTTCTGCAGAGTGGAAGCGAAGAAAACTTTCTCGGGTTGATGGTTCTCATCGCCTTTTTTTCGGCTTTTTTTATTCGCCACTACAGCACATAATCGACTTGCAAGGTCCTGGGAAAGCAATAGACCCTTTCCATCTTTCTTTCACAGACTTCTTCGACTTCTCTCTTCTGGAACTTTCCTATCTTCTCTCTCGTTTTTAATTCATATTTGCCTTCCCTTCTCTTTCATTCGCTTCGGGGTCGACTCCGCCTTTGTAATTCCCCCATCAGCGAAAAATAAAACTTCCTCCAGCGTCCAGTCTTCATCCTTTTCACCCCATAATTCTCTCAGAGCATAGTGTTTTGCTGTATGCTTGCTACTGCTATCTTCATTCGAGCTGAACTTCCTGTTTACGTTTCCCTTTCTAGCTATCGATAACTCTCTTCTTTACCGAAAGGCCGGTTATTCCTTTTATCTTCGATCATCGTTATTTACCAGAGGATTTTTAAAGTTGACTGCCAGATTTATGTTGTCTTCATGTTGAAAACAACAGAAACTGTATTTGCGCGTACAACTCAACGCTTAAGTACTTGGAAACCTATCTGTTTTCCGATTACCACTCAGTTTTAGAGGTAAAATTCCTTGATATAAAAGCTATCAACATACTTTTCAATAAATCAGATATACTCACTTTATTTACTCTACAGTTTACCGTTAAGTGAATCCTTAGGATCTAACTATCATAATTAAAGCAAATCAACTTCCAAATGCATCGAAACTGATGTTCTTAGAAATTTCTTTTCTCTCTCTTGACCATTTGCACAAGGTTGCTGATCCCTTTGATAGCTCTCAGAATTCGTCATTTAGACATTCTCGTTTTCCCTGCTTTTCCATCTCCTCTTTCTTTTCTTAATTTTCTTAATTGCCTCTCCTTCTCATTCTGAAGATGGTTGACTGAATGGACGGACTCAGGAAATTTTCTGTTTAGCTTTGGCTATTTTTTTTTAAATTCACAAAGGATATGCATGGAAAATTATAATAAAAATGGCTCTGGAACATTAAGATATAATTAAGGTGATAATTAAGCATTTGAACTCATTAAGGTTTTTATCTCGATCTTTTCATATATTTTTTCATTAGCTCAACTTAATAGCCGAACAAGCGATTCCTCTCTCTGTTGGTGTTATTAAGTTTTAATTTAATTAAAAATTATAAAATTAATTTGCTAAGCCAAGTATTATCCCGAAAAAAGATATTTTCTATCAATAGATGAAAATGGTTGCGATAGTTTATTAAATTAGTTGTTTTTTTCATTATTTTCTTTCCTCCAGTTTATATTATATGAAATTAAAATATTTAACGTTTTAATAATGTTTATACTAAAATATCATGTTTATTTTTTCTTCAGAAAATTACAAAAAGTGGCTGCTCGCCGATTCCATTTCTGATCTGACCGTGATAGACCGCGTGAACCTTTAGAAATTATTTCATGTCATAATGATCGAGAACTTTTTAAGGAATCCTGATTTTCGTAACAGATTCTGAAAATACCACCTGCGTGACCAAAATATATCAACTCCATTTCAAGGCTTGGCATTCATTTTCCTTAATAAAGGCCTATCTCGGAAGTTTTACTTAAAGGGAATTGATGAACGTAAGCACTCATAATTTTTCTTTGAAGTAAGTTTTGGCGAGCTTTTTGACATGTTTTAAGATAGATTAACCTGGATCAGACGACCCTTTTATAGAAGTTTTCACATTTTCGCCTGGGCGGCCATTAGAAATCTTAAAGCTGATTTTTCATGAGAAATTTTAGCTCACTCAATTTTTCATCCACTACCACATAGGAGCTAATCACCTGTTTCTCCCTGATACAGTTAAGTTTCATAAATGCTGGATAACCATTCATTGTTTCCCCACATACGTTGCGTAAGCTAACTTTTGTTGTGTAGAGCAGTTTAACTACCGTTTACCTCAGCAAATCTTGCTAGTTTAGGATCTGCAAGAAACTGAAAGTTTTACATTCACTACTACAATACTTAGCAAAAAATTCAAAAATAAAAAGATGATGTTCAATTTTAAAATTATAAAGAAGCATCATCATTGATATTCCTATTTTGTTTACGCTATGATAGAATGCTTTTTTGAAATTTTTATACTAGGATACCTTCCCATAATATGGGGAAAAACTTATCACTGATAAGATTACAAACGATTACCTTGATATTTAGAGAAATAATGTATTAAAAAATAATCCTAGATTGTATTCGGTGCGTAGGCTTCTTTATTTATCCCATTTTATTGTAAACTCAGCACTTTATATTTTCCCAATTTTCTATTTGTTTCCATTTAATAAATCCCGTTTTATACTTATCTTTCATTTTTGTACGCCTATGATAAATCAAGATTATTATCAGAGTCTTGACACATAAAAAATTCGATAGTATGTTTTGGCGAGTGAGACACTTTATTTAAAAGGTTTATTATTTATTTTTAAGAGAGAAGCAAAACATCATAAAAGGCATTGGACGTCAATCAATCACATTTAAAGAATCCCATAGACGAAAGGAAAGTAGTCTAGGATATTTCCAGGTAAACGAAGATCTGATGCTTATGTGAGTGGAAATGAAATCAAATAATGCAAGCTAAATGAAAAAATAGAACTTTACTAAATAATTTTGCAAATTCAAATGTTTCAAGAGCAATTTGGTTGCCATTCAGAGTATTTGAGGAGAATTACATCGAATTAAATCAGTCGTATTTAGAATCCTGCCTATAACTTGCGGTTACAAAACATCGAATTTGATTATTATTATTTGCTTCCTTGTAATTTTTTTCATATTATGAAAATAGTTTTATTCTGCTGGAATGATTAATGACTATTGACTCGCACCCTAATAATAGCGAGTATACTGAAATAGTCAGATCTCACGAGAAGTAATATATTGTACAAATAAGGTTTACATCTAGTAATTGAGTTCGAGTCATTTGCGGCGACTGTTACTTAAATTGGATCGGAAATATTTGACCGTGGAGGTCAACCGAAAAACGAGGAGAAAAATGGCGTCGGTTTTGTCCTTGACAGTGAATGACTCGTAAACAAGGTTCGGCCTTTTCGATCGCTCTTCTCTGGACCCTAAATCCAGAGGAGTTCCCCATCCGTTCCCTTGGTAACCGTTTTTGTCTCCTTTAGCTCCCCATCAAAGGACATATGCCTCAGCATTATTGCGATATCAACGAATCGATATATTTTGACATTAAAGATTATAAACGACAAAATAATTCGTTCTTTGTTTTATGTTCGAATATACATAAAAGTTATATGCATGCGTGAAACGGATAAACATGGGAAAATTCTGGTATTGTCCCGAAGTCTCCATTAAAGAAAGAGCACGTGCTCTCTTAGGTTGCATTTCCTCTTTCCTTTAATAATAGACCCTCTTCTAATTCTTCCTCCTCTTTTCCATGTCCCTAAATCACGTGACCACACGCAGCTATTCCCGTCCACAGAGCCAACAAAAGGGGTGAGAGACTCTTTCATTCTTCCCTCGATTTAAGCCCCTCTCGCCAAACCAATCTCAGCCGATGTCACACCTAATCGGGAAGCTTTGATGATGTTGTTTTTCACTTTAGCTAAAGTCCCTGCTTAGGCCTCTATTTTTCTAGCCTTTCCCTGGCAACCTTATTTCCTTGTGGTCCATCTTCGACTAATTAGAGATTTCGCGGTCTTTCCTCGATACGACATGCTTACGAACCGAAATAGCTCGGATATTTTTTCTTTGAGCGTGCTTCTTGGAAGCTTTTGTGCTTTCAAAAGAAGAATGAGGTTAAAGAATAGGTACGTCGCTCTCTCATTTATCCTAATTGTATACGGAATTTTACATGCATATGTTTCATTTTTTGAACGAACTGAAATAAACAAGAACGTTACAATCAATCTCTGTTGATACATATATTTTTCCTTTTCAATTTTTTCGGTAGATCCTCGTCATTCCATTTTGACGCAATACTTATCTTTCACGGAATGCTCAATGAAAGCAACCCTCAAGCATCCTTTGCTTGAACTGCCTAGAGCATTCAAAGTCAGATCAATTAGAACTACATCGTAAGCGCTTGACAAAGTTACGAAACCCATATTCTCTGCGGTTGCTCAAAGGTTTGTGGCCAGCTCATTAGGCAGCATCCCAGAGAAGAAAATTCATCTAGTACTACATTTTTGCATATACATGCATCCATTGCAACAGCATGTTCTTAATCATGTTAAGCACTTAAAGTGCTTTCTATCGCTATTAAAATATAATTAACAATCCTAATCATAACCAATGATTCTCTGTACTTTTCTATGCATGCATTAATGAATCACTTTGATCAGCTTCACAAATATTTATTTATTACTGCAATATTATTTTCTCATCAGTTTGCACGTTTATTTATTTTTATTTGTTTTCGTGAATGAATACTCGACCTCTAGAATCAGCAAACGATGTCCAGGTTGCAAAATTTCACTGTCGATCAAAGACTGTAAACTCGACAAATGACCTCAAGCTTTGAAGGTTAGGGTGAACCACATTTTAATGTTGCGATTGCACCACGCACTTTCGCGTTCACGCGAATGGGATATGTAAACAACTTTATTACGCAACTAGCAATCACGAAAATTAGCAAGTATCGCTGTTTTATATATGCGTTTCTGTTTACGTAACCACGATAACGAGTCACCCTTTAAGCGGCGTATGGGAAACGTCCGCAGATAATCTGCGCCGGACCTATTGCGCGTAGGAATGAATAGCCGTCTCGAATTGCGGGTGGATGAAACGGAAACATCGAGGAACGTCAATCGGTGAAGGTCGCGTCTCTTTACGTGATGAATCGCAGCTGCGTCTTTTGTCTCTCGAGCTACTCGCACATCCCATAAAACATCGTAATTGGGAACGAACTTCAAAAGGGAAGGAGGAAAAAGCAGGCGTGAAGGAAGAGTGTGAGGGAAGAAAGGTGAGAGAGATGGAAGAGAGTTAATAAGTGGCCCAATTGCGCGATTAAGGGACGTTTAAAAGCGGTGGCTACTTCAAACCGACTCATTCCCCTCGGGGAGGAAGAGCACCCCCGCCATTGTTCCTTCCCCCGTGATCGTGATGGCAGAAGGTGGTTGGGAAGGGTGTCACAAGGGGTGTAAAGAGTAAGAATGGGCAGAGGGTGAAATACGGGTGGCGGAATAGAGGATCGTGCCGGAGGGTAGGGAAGATTTTTTTCGCTACTTTCGGAGCGGAGGGTGAGTATTTGGGCGTGGTTTTTTCGGGCTATATCATTCCCCTTCTTTTTTGCGCTCTCCCCGGCACGCACACGCGGCCCTTTTTAGGTACCACGACGTCCGCTTCAAAAGGGACATAAAAAAGGAGGAGTGCGAGGGTCGATTTTGGCTCGTGGGGTTGGAGCGTCATTCCCTTTTTCAAAGAGGCCGCTTTGCAAAAGAGATTAAAGGTTAGTGGGCGGGTTGGAGGTGGCTGCATAAGTACCCTCCAGACGAAAGCACGATTAACAGCTGACGAGCATTTTTCCTAATGCGTCGTGGGGTTGGATAAAAGTATTGAGATCCCGGAGAAGGTAACGATTCGAAGGCCAGGGGATACGCAGTGTGTTTGAGGGACCATAAAAGATGAATCGGGACCATTTACTAGGGAGGATCTTTTCTTACAGCGGTAGTAACTACTAATTGCCCATATCCACTAACCTTCTACAGGACCATAATAATTCTGATACCCTCACTGGTCGTAACGGAAGTGAATGAAACCGGCCATACGACACCTAGTACTATAAAATAGATTACATGTGTGTGAGATAACTTCATTGGAAAGTGTCCTCGGCAGTTTTCAAGAAAGGAGTCCCATGAAAAGCTGATCAAGTGATTCCCTTTGTAGTATAATTTAGAGACTGGAGGACACGCTTCAATTTCGAATGAACTTCGCCCTTATTATATGAATATTGATCCCGGTGAACTGTTCCGTCATTAAATCTCTTGAAGTAAAAAACATCCTCTATTTTCGTATATCGTATGCTCTCATGTATTTTAATATTTACGCTTTTAAATGCTAATGAGTGTCATATACGTAATTTTGTTCGTAACTGGTCGCAGCCAAGTCGTATAATGTTAGTAATGGGCCGAGAAGCCTCTAGGTACTGCATTATACCGTAGGAGTGTTCAGAGATGGTCCGTGGAGACCAAGCCGATATTTACATAGGAGCTCTCAGTCCTGAATTTGCATTTCCCTTACGAGCTTCGCTTAAAGCGTTGGAGACGAGAGCGGACGTCCTATTAATTCTTCCCATTTTCATGAAAGTCTTCCCTTATGCATAAATCCCATGAGTCACAAATCCATTTCCCTAGCCTTTTCATTCTGCTTCCCTTTTGCCCAACCTCACTTCCCTTCCCATAGATGAGGATGTTTCGGGGCGCGCAAGATAATTTGGCATGGATCCTTCGCAAACACCCTAAGAGATGTTTTCCAATCCCTTTCTCTCTCTCACGCTCTGCCATTCGCCATGGCCTTGCTCAATTGCACCATTGTTGTGTGGATATTGGATGGACTTGAGGATGGGGGAGTGAAAGGAAAGAAATGGCCCTCGCTTAACTCTCTTCCGTTTGTTGTCTCTGCAAAGTGTTCGAACAGTTGTCGCATCTGTCGTTCGGATGTGTGGGCGGGGAAAGATGGGTTCGGATCTCAATCAGATGCGTGAGGCTCTCTGTTGTTCGATGAACACAACTAGGGAAAAATTAAGCTCCAACCCTTGATCTCGAACAACAACATATGGAAGCTTTTCGGGAGAAATCGTTTGTATCTCTCAGTCATCATGGCAGGATATATCTTCAAAATTCATATTATGAACGCTTCCTGTCTCGTCGCATGTTATTTTTATTGAATCTGTGTTTTTTCCTGCAAATCGGCTAAATTTGTTACTCATCTAAGATAACATTTATAGTTTGGAAATATAAGGCGATAACATTTCTTAATAAGTATGTTTTATGTATATATTTGTACTTAATGTCTTTGATAATTTCGAAAGGCCGTTGCGTTAGACTGTGCATAAGTCCATGACGCAATTTTTGCCTCTCTTGCAACTTCACTTGAATACGCAATTTTCCCCTACTATAAGCTTCTTTTTAATCGAAGTCCTGCATCAATTTTCTCCACCTCTCTCTAAATCCATTGCCCCAAAGACTGGTTGGATCATCATTCCCTCTATCATTAGCTACGAAAAGCTCTGAGAAGGGATCCAGGCTTAACGAACCAGATGAAGAATGGAGTATTTTGCCGTTTTATTCCTCACTGAACCAGAATGCTTTGAGCGGAAAAAGACCATGTTAGGGAAGCGTAGGACCATAGACTTTGGAAGACAATTTGCGAAAAATTTAAAGTTTTCGGAAATGTCTTTATATTAAAATTTGTACGAAAACATTTACATACAAACACCTATAAGGAAATTTTTAAGGTGGAGTATGAGAGCGAAATAATTATCACTTTCCTCGTCACGCCTTTCTTCTAAATAAGATAGCACTGCGACCATCCTCGTATCTCACAACCATAAAATTTCCTCCGTCACTCCATTATTAATCGTAATTGCCAACATTTTTCTAAAAATGAAAATTTCTGAACATTTCACATATAATCAGAAGCATTTGCAGTTAAAATTTAACTATTATTTTATAGTAATGCTTTTGTTTTGATTATTTAGCCTAAAGAAAACACAAGCGGTTAAGCTGTTACTTTCACTTGGCTTTGGTTTTCCATCCTTGTTCACGCAAATTTATTTTATTCCTTTATTTCCCAAAGCCCTCATAAACATCCATTTATTGTAGAGTTACAACGAGAGACATTAGCAGTGGACGAACAACCATATTGCCGATTCAGCATTATCTGATTAGACTTAAATCTGGAAACTTGGGGTTAGAGCTGAACACTCTACCACCGTATTAGCAGGTATGACTCTTCAGAGACCTGAAAAGTTTTATTAATTTGGCCGAGTGAAAGAAATAAAAGATTTTTTCCAGATAGTAGTAGTAGCTCAAGGATTGTCTTGTAAAACAACTTATTAACTTCCAGAAGCTTCATCGATAGCCTATTTCCTGCGCCGAATCCTCGCAATTCCTAGCTAAATGTTCAATCCAAGAAGCCTAATAGCCTCCTTTATATGTTAGTTTTATCTTTTTATTTAAAAAAATGAGTTTCTCTTTGTAGACACAGTTTCAAATTATTCCTATCAGAATATAATTCCTGTATTTGTGAAACATTGTCATAGTTTTGTTCATTCGTTTCGTTACTATCATTAAACGTCAATAAAGGGGTCATTTAGCTGCGACCAACTTCTCTCGATTTGGATGGGAAAGGAAATAAAAGGCCCTATCACACTTCCTAGAAAAATAGTGCGCTGAGTGAGATAATTTTGAACTTGAAGCTGACGGAATAACACGTTTGAATGCAACACTCCAAAGGCGAGACCATCGGCGCCAACAACAAAGAGAATGCACCTCCGTGACGAGGTCTTTCTCGCTTCGGGTGCACGGAAATAGTCACGGACGATGTATAACCGCCGCGTAAATCAATCAAGAAGGAATGATGGCGACTCATTCTCCTCGCGGATAATCGAGCGAAAATACGCATCACCTCGCGTTCTTTTTCGCAGAAATGTTGCAAGCTGTATCGCTCTCGCTCAAGACGTGACCGTAGTAATCTTCCGGTCGACTCTTGTCGATCGACTTTGTTTTATTCTCCGATATAGTGCGCTGGTTTCTTCGCTATATTTTAATGTTACCATAAGAAAAGTGTAGTCTATGTTTTCATAGCGTTAGAGACGGAGATATTCGAAAAAGTTAACAAATAGGCATCATTTAAAAACAGTGCTATTTTAATCGCGCCTCTCGACTCTCCCATGTCTTTATCAGCACATGTAATCATCTAGTTCAGATGATGTAGAATGAGAAGATCAGCAATATTTCCTGAAAGATACTGTTGTGTTGAATATTATAAAGATAATAATTTTAAAATATTTTCATATATAAATCTTCTAGATACTTTATGGAGGATAAATGCCGTTAATCCATTTATATAGAAAGAAAAGTGCCAATAGCAAGGACATATTTTCTCAACTTTTCCTTTTTTCAGCGATTCGTTCAAATTCATTTACCTTTATTTCGCATGGATCCATTGAAGAAGTAAGGGATATTTTGGTACATTTTCTCAGTGAGTCATGACACGGTTGATATTCGTGCACATTTCTTTGTTGCAATACTACAAGAAAAACGACACATGTTATTGGCGAGGAAAAGTAATAGGGTTAAAATTCGTTTAGAAAGCTGTCTGACGGTCAGGATGAAATTATTATATTACAATACATTCAAGTCAGAGATGATTATTATTCACTTTACACCGTGTATCTATATTTTTCTTGATATAAAGTGATTGTATGTATTGATACTATCATTAGAAATGTATCTTGTAGTTTTAATTTTAGTTTTAATCAGTAATATATGTATGTGACTATATCTTTATGGAATCTGTTAATGTCTTGAGTTGAAATACTTCAGTTGCCTACTAGAAGTCATGAGTATGCCCTTGAAGGAGTATACTGTAGTCTCTGCGGAAGTTTCATCTCTGAATGCGTCGAATCTTTATTTCCAATTTGGTTGCGCTTTGTTTTCCTCTATTTTGAGCATGCCGAAATATGTTGCGTTCCCCGTCGCCGATGACACACATGTTCGGCACCCGATAATGGTCGGGTTTCGAAGAGGGGTCTTGCTCGAGACAGTGAACGTGAGGAATCACTAGGCCAATTCGGCGGCCTCCCCTTCGTCTATTCTTCGAGCGCCATCCCATCATTCTCCTCGTCCCATGAGCCCTTTTCGTTAGTCCACTTAGATACAACTTCTTTTCCCACTGCAATCTCCCCTTCTCTGTACTCCCCCACAAATCTCTTTTCCGATCTTCCTATCCTCCCCTTTCTTCTTCGCCTTCCGACCACGTTCTCATGTCAGCTCCCGTATCCGATCTCTGTCAACAATGAATTTTAAGAATTTGTCTTTCCTTATCTTCTCATCCCTTGTCGGGGTATATGTTTCTGGAGGACATGCAGTGAATTCTTTTCCTTCATATAGCGATATTTTTCTGCATTATTCTCATTTGGCTGGAGGAAGTATCAGGACTGATTTATTGGGAAGGATCACTATCACTGAAAATTGCAAACCAGTTCGCGATAGTCATATATAAAATAATAACATAATTTTTGGGGCTTGACACTCTGATTAAATCAATTATTTTGTATAATTGAATATCACCAAATAATATTCGAGCAGTTCAATTATTATTCTCTTGTTCTTCGCCAGTTTTCATTAGTAATAACCCATCCTAACGCTAATTTCGTAATAAATTCATTCAAAAGATTCATTGTTATGAGCAGCCTGGAAGAGTGAAAGTCCTTGCTGTAGCTTGGCTGGAGGTATTTGAATGTGCATGAATGAAGGTTATTCTTCCGTCCATACATTTTTTAAACTTATATTTTAAGAATTCGTTACTTACCTTTCGTCTAAGAAGATCAAGTTATGTTTAAAGCTTCGAGGAGTCTGAAAAGGAAGATTGGTAAACATAAGATGCAGGAATGTAGGAAAATTTGAAAGCAGAGATTGAACGAATACATTACATTCTGTGCATTACTATTCTACATTGTATTTCTAATGACAATAAAAATCCCTTTACATTCATTTTCAGTTCTAGCTTATCTTCCAGCTATCCTATTATGTCTAATTTTTATTTGCCAATATTTTGTAATAGTTGTCTTTATATCTTTCATGTATTTGAGTTTCGCATTTAATGCACAGTAATGGAATGTACGACTTGGCGCTGATTCCGAACTGCTTTATAAGCTTCTGACTCTCATAAAAATTTCGCCGCGGAAGCAATTCCAGTGGATTATTCTTCTACAAGGGAAAGAACATCTATAAATTCCAGTAGTGATAAACATGACAACAAGTTGCTATCGCTACTCTTTTCCCTTCCTTTACTGTCTTTTCTCCTCATAAGCAATTAATATTTCCCTTGCCAGCAATTTGTGTGGTCGCTGACCTATTGCAGCTGCGCGAGCAATTACCGCAAGTAATAACCAAGCTCTCGGTCTCCGTTTCGAATCCCCGCTCTGTTGTATTCTTTGGCTCCCTTTTCAATCCTGCTTCCGAAGGTTTTGAAGCCACTAGTAAATAAACAGGAAACTGCTCATCTCTCACCAGCCTTTGTTTTCCGTCAGACCAAAGCCGGTAGTTAAGAGGGTCTCTTCCGTATACAAGAGTCATGGGTTCAAATACCGCCGTAGGTGCCGTGGATTTGCGGTTAATTCCCCCTGGCGCTATATATCATACACGCACTAAACGCATACGGAATATCTCTCGGATCGCATGGAGACCCTAGCGAAAAAAATTCGACGGTCTCGCACAGCAGGGCGTTTTCACGAGTTGTTTCCTGACCCTCGAACTTTTACCCCTACGGTTAGAACTACGCAGGCAATTTTTATATGACAATCTCTCGTACTCAGCCATTCAACCCCCAATTCTCTCTCTCTCTTCCTCCATCTCTCACCGTCTCGGTGTCCCGTAGTCAGCCATTTCCGCAAATCGATATTTGTATGGGGTTGGATACCTTCCCATCATTCACCCTCTTCCTCCCTTTCTCCCTCTCCAAACCACTTTGTCGTTCGATGGGGAAAATTTCCAGTATCGGAAATTCTGCTTCAATTTTCCTCCCGATAATTAGGAACGTGAAATATTCCTTTCAGACTTCCAGCGGATTCGAGTTGCTGCCCTTACGCAGAGCATACGTTTAACCTTAAAGAGAGGACAGTATATCCAAAACTGTGGTTCTGTCAAAAGTTTTTTTTTCAAAATATTATTAAATTTTCTTTGATTCTACAGTTTTAAATTTATTGCAACGAAAGTAAGGAAAAACGTTGGTGGCATACTGCAGTAGCCTTTGCTAAAATGAGTTTTAAAGGGTAAAGATTTAAATAAAGGAGAATGTCAGACTGGAACTCGAAGTGAAACTGGAGGGGTATCTAGAGGTATAGGGAATATAAATAAAAACTAAGATTAATTGTACTCGAGGAGCTTGGTCCAATTGAAGTTTAAAAATAGCTTCCTTCCTCAAATAAAAAATAGCTCTAAACGATTATCTGAACTTAAATAATTTACCGTAAACTGTCGCAGAAAAAAGCAGGAATTCATTGGCTAATTCACCCATTCGGAAGTTAAGCATGCAATTTTTCATTTTCAGCAAAGAAAGGAAGGACACAATTTTCACGTTCCTTTTATTATCATCAGCATCAGTATATGGAGAATCCGCAATGGCCATCTATCACTCAACATCCCATTTGTCAATCCCACATTCCATATTCTCGCTGGTCTTTCCCCCAACTTATTTCATCACACCCATTTACTCGATCTTGGCTAGCCTGGCTTTCTATGTATCCTTTGTCTTAACTTCCCCTTCACCAAAGTATCGACCTCTTCCCTATTCACCCTTCAACTTCGTGACTCGGCATCCAGCATAACGTCCACGCATTTCCTCCCAATTTATCTTTCCACCCTCGGTTGTCTTGTCGCCGGGGTCTCAGACAGAATGCAAAGTTCCTCCCCAGTATTTTTGTAAGTTCTCTTCCGCATTCGCGTTTCTGAGCTCTTCTTGCTTAGGGCTCGTTTAATGTTTTCCCCCCGTTCACGCACGTATGGCATCGGATCTTACATTGCGTGCGCATGAGTTCAGAGATGGCCCATACTGATAATTATTTTTGTTATCGAGAAGGGGAGTTTTGAGATACGGTCAAAAGAATAAATTCTCCATTATGGAGGAAATCCTATCTCCGAAGTGGTTTTTTATTTTTCTATCTTGATACTGCCGTGACGAGAATGAATGTAGGAGTGTTAATAAAAATTATATTAGCTGTATGATTACGGTAGCACAGGTATAAAATTCGTCTGGAGGTTCAATTAGTTTGTTTGATATTTTTCATTTTTATCTCGCACCATCTGGATCACTTTCAGTGGTCCTTTTCAAACATCGCGGCTAATGTTGAAAGAAATAACCAGTAAAATACTGTTTATGTTTTACTTTATTTCAAAAAATTGAATACAATGATTGAGTCAGTTTTTTTTAAAGCATTAGTTATCGGGTTAAAGTTTTATCATTTACGCTTGTGATTCACCTTAAACATAATGTTAAATACAGTTTTAAAAATTTACTTCACCAAATTTTTAATTTTAAATTATACATGATATAGGTATATAATTATATAACGTAATTTTAAACTTATTATATTGCTATTATTAAATTTAGAACATTAATTTTAAATGTGTTCTTCTTCTCTTTAAACATGAATTTTTCTAAATACGAATATTTAATTCAATTAAATGTCGTAAATATGATTATGCCCATAAGCGTGTTAACTATATTTTTAAAGACTTCTGATAGCACAACTTCTGATATACGAAATATACGAAAAGCAGATTTTTACATATTTTAATACTTCCTTGATTTTTCCAGTTCTCACGCCTTCAATCCTACCGCTAAACCTAGTTTCCACCTCTTTCACCTGATTTCTCCTTTTACACAGTTTATGATTCGAATTAAACTTGGCGGTCCACAAAATATATTTCCGCTACATTGATTCTGAAAATACCATTATAAGAGATGGTTCATCATAAATTAAAAATCTCTTAGTAAAAGTGTGAATTATTTTTAATAAATACGATATCACAAAGTTATTGACATGCAACGTAAATTGCAATATCGTATAGCATGTTGCAAAGGTATCCTACGACCGATTCAAAACCTCTCTTTCAAGCACAACTCTTTCTTAGCAGATTCATAATGTCTTTTTATCTAGGAAAGATGGAGTTTTCCATTATTCAAATTAAAATTCTCCATACCCCATCTTCTATCAATGATATTTCATAACAGTAGAATGTTCGCGACAAAGGATAACATTTTCGCATTCTTCCGAGAACATCCATTTTTGGGAAAAATCAAAGATTAAAGAATCTTTATGGTCGCATACATATTTTCCGTTCGACGCCCAGCAAAAGAGGAAAAATGAATCATCCACGTGGAAAGTAAGAGAGACGATGGAGAAGTCACGCTGGGAGTGGATAGGAAAATTGGACCCTTTCCTTGTATCCAGATGCATCCGCTGCTTCCTTTTATGCAATCCCTATAAATGGACATGAGGGGAATACGGCATCCAGTGAAGGCTTCCTTTGAATGAATTTCGGCCGCGGGGGTGAGGAGACAGATGCGCAAGACCCTCTTTCAATTTTCCCTGCTGTAAAAGGCTCTCACAACTCAGTTGCAACATCTCTCTCCCTCAGGAATAACCAAGTTAAACGTCGGCTCTCCATCTTCGAAACCGATTAGCCAATTAAAGGGGCCCATTAACTTCGATCGCCAATGTTTTTCTGCGGAGAAAATTAGAGCAGAAGTGGATTCAGGGTCATGATCAAGGGCCTGAGATCGACCAGTTGGGTAAAATTTATCTCCATAACTTCAGCTTCCCCCTAAGTTATCCCAGTTGGATCAAAATCGATTTGATTATTTGTATTCAGTTGATGATTTCTGGTTAGTGTGGAAACATCTGAAAATTTTCATATCATTACCGCAATGATACCTCTCCCCTTAATCATTGAAAGCCGAGTTCCTTTTCTTTTCTTTCACTTCTCCCCTTATTTAAGAGTTACTTTAGGATCTCTTGTAATCTCGTGGTAAACAACTCTATATTATTTAATTGACATGTAAAATTCGTAGTTAGATGTTAAGAATCAAAAATAAGGTCACCACAACAGCTTTTGGAGACAAATTAAAATTCAGTTGCAGTTAATTGTTTTAAGATCAATATCTCATATTTTTTGTACGCAAAAAAAGTGGCATATAGCATGAAACTTTTTATATATTGTCATTGGGTAGACCGTGAATCAGGATATATTCTTTGAAAGCCGATGTACAAAAGAGAGCATGACATAATACCTCTTCTATTAATTGATATTCAGATTTATTTATTCTGATTTTTCCCTTACCTGCGCAAGCAAGTTTATGGGATAGTTTTCTGGAATATGTGATATAAATTAATGAGTTACTGATAAATCTCGGAGTTGATTACATCTCAAACTTTTCTTATAATCCCCATAGAGGGAAAATAAAATTCAAATCAAAACATCGACACATTTATTATTATTTCTGCGGTACCACTAACGTAAATTCCTGTTCAGGTGGCTAAACTAAGGGCTTACCTGTAAATATTTAATGCTTGAATTAAGATCTTCCCTCCAGAAAAAAAAACAATTTCAGAATAACTTTGCCATAGGATAAAGAAAGCTAATAGACAGGCCACAACAGAGACAACCTGTGTTCGGTTCACTTTGTCGTAAGCAGACGTTTAATCGCACGAGCCTTCGAGGAATTTTAATCGCCTCTCGAACAGTACCATACGCCGTCTTCTCGTTTCTTCCATTTTCCTTTCATTCAAGCCGCGATCGCTTATTGAGAGTGAGGCCCTTCCTCTCGCTCGGCTGGGTCTCATCACGCAGGTCTTAACATCTTCCTTCGAGAGCTCCTTCTCGCGCAAACACGTCCTCGAGGACGTCTTTCACTTCTCACCACACCTATTCCATCTTTTCATCTCTGCCCGCATCCATTCTTTTCCATTCACCCCAGCATCTAAAAAGCCTCTCTCCCTTCACGAACGCCGCTTCTTCACCCATTCACCTCCTCTTCGTCTTCACTCTCATTCAAACCGCTTTCGGAGATTACCGCTCTCTTGTTCCGCAACTTCAATGACTTTGATACTCCCTCTCACTCTGTGGTTTGAATCTGGATTTTTATTTTGGGTGTCTGTGACGAAGCTTTTTTGCAGAGCTTTCGTTACAGTTTTGTAAGCGGATTCTTTCACGTGAAAATTGTTGACAAAGCCTTCGGTGTTTGCTTCTTTTTCACTTTCTTCCGTGAGATTTTGATGTTAAGAGGAACGATTTTTGCTGAAGTAAATAGGGTTTCCTTTAATGAGAACCTTTTCTAAAATTTCATGTTTGAAATGTGGACGGAAAGATTCAAAGATACTCTATTATATTGCGCAAGCAAATGTTTAAGTATTCACTGTGTGACACTCATTTTATTCCCAGAAATTCTACATAAGATGGTGTACTTTTCCAGTTTTTTATAGGTGAAACTTAATATTTCTTAGAATTAAATGAATATATTCCATTATAAAATGTGATGTCTTTGAGTCTGGAGCTTGAAATAATTCAATGCAGATAACCACACGACTGAGAAAAGGTATCTTATGTTAATGGATGTCATCCTATAGAGAAGAGAAACGTGGTGTTTTGGGAACAAAGGAATATGTATAAAAACATGGATGCACGAATGCGCAAGGAGCGGGAGTATGCAACGGTAAGAATGTATGAAAAAGTATCGTTATTAAAAGAAGCTTTTAGCTGGCTCAGTCTGATTGGGGATTAGCATGAATGTGCGTATGCACGCAGAAAAAAATACGTTCAAGTGATTCTGATTTTAACCGTGAACAGCATACTTCTCTTCCTTTAATGGATCGTTCGTAAATATTTACGCATCATTCACATCGAATTTTCTCCAAGATGTTATTTTTTCTTTCATATTTTTTGCACAGATGAATATAAATCGTTGTATTATTCAGACGACTGTAGATGTGTTTCTACAAGTATAAATCACCAATTCTGAAAACATTGCTTTTTATATGAAAATGGGTATAGAATGCAATTATATGCTATAATATTTTATTTCTATGACAAAATAATCTCCAATGTAATTTGATTTGAATTGCATAAGTTCTAACAAGATGCATTCGCGTATAAGAAGATCAGACCCTTGGTGGCAGGGAAATTTATTGTTATCTTTTTTGTTATCAAGTTTAAAATCTATTATTAATCACATAGTAGCTAACTTTATAATAAAGAAATTTCATGAATTAAATTCTAAGGTACTGCTTCCATTAATTAACTTTATAATAATTTCAATTATATTTATATTTATGAATTTCAATTTCATTTTTCCGTTAAAAAGAAATAATTAGTACATACAATCAAGCACCTTTTCTAGAGTAATGTACTTTTAAAGCGTAAAGCAGGGAATTTTACCCTTGTATCGAAAAATGAAGTACTTTGATATAGGATAACAATATAATGAAATTGAACCTTGAGAATAATATTTTGATTTTAAATTAACTATGTTCTGAGTAGCTGATTGTGGCTACACACGATAGTTGCTAATTGGGTATTTTACCCTTTGATCAGCTCACAAAATCTGATTCTTTTTTAAGACTTCACTGAAATGCTCTTATTTCACGATTACAAATTTTTATTATCTACCATCCGACGGAAAAACAACAATTTTAAAAGCTATGAGTAACATCTTTCAAAGTCATCAAAATATTTATCTTCAGACCTTGATCTCGGGGAGTGAAATTTATGTTTGCAACGGTTTCTGCCGCCAAACAACCCTCGGACACCGTTGACCGCTTTAAAAACTGCGCTCTTTGCAGAGGCCATAAAACATGTTGCAATAGGTGGGAGCTGGACGAGTCACGTGGTCTCTGGCGTTCGTAAGCAGATGTTCATGTAATTAGAGTTCTCAGGTGGTATGCCTCAGAAGGTTACGGCGCAGTTTAGTACTTGCAATTCGAGATGGATTCTATTTTGGGTCGTTTTCTATACAGCCGGGGCCATCCATGAGCCGTCCGGATTTTATAAACTCTGCTAAATTTCCGATCGTTTCTGCGTGGATGTTAACCAGTGCGCTTTGCTGGAAAAGTTTGCCAGAATCATCGACGGTAAAGCTATTTTAATAGTCGTAACCTGTAGTGTTACCACTTTAAATAGAAGTTTCCGGAATAAAATTTCCCTAAATGGAGGAAACTTTTCGCAACAAATTTCCATGCGAACGTTTTCCATGGATCACTTCATTTAGATCATAATATTGCAAGAATATAAGTTAATTTGTTGTGATGATTACATTCCTAAAGAGCACTAATTAGTATCTGTTAGGATATTGCCGAAAGCAAGGTAGATAATTATTAAATGGAGTCACGCACCCTAGTGATACATTTCTCAATTGCGGATTAAACGTGTTATTTCTCCGTAATTTCTCCAGAAACGGATGTATACTAAATCCTTAGCTTGCAACTCATTGGTAATTAACAAGTTGATGTTCTCCACGCAGCCTCTAGAAAGCCGAATTTCGACTTCGGATGGAATTTATAGCTCCTCTATGCCGTTCCTCAGACAGAAATAGTATCTCGAGCTTTCACCAAGAGTATATATTCTAGCAGTTGCTAGCAACGAAATATTTCGGCGAATATACTTTGGTGAAAGAAAGTTTTATTTTAGGAAGTTATCATATTCGAACGTTATGGATAATATTGTTTGTAGGGGAATATTATCTTCTTGGAGTATAAGTGTAATTAGTCATTAGAAACTGAATTATAGCCCTTGGAAAGAAAACATGATCATTCTGGAGGGAATAATCAGGACGCTTCACTGATTCGCTAATATGAACTCAGCAACGACTCGAGAAAAAATAACAGATTCAAAGCATCATCGACGCTTTAACGACGACTTAATTACCAGCAATCATCATCTGAAACGGCATTATGGTTGATATTCACTAAGCGAACTTTGACATTTCCTCGAACTCGAGAAACTCGAAAATTAGCGAAAATCTCGTTTGGAGGCGGATTAACGATTTCGTGGAGATGTGAGACACGTATCGGAAGAGTCCCAATTGGCCCAATCGGCTTTGATGGGGAAGAGGGAGCAAGGAAATCGAAAGTGAAGGTGGGAGCGACAGAGAGAGAGATGGCGAAAAAAGAAGCGTAGTCCCGCGCGCATACCCCTGAGGTTTGGTTTTTCGGTGGCTACTTCATTGAAAAAGGAACGCAGCTCTCATCGCATCCCGAAAATGAAAGGAGGCTGAGAGAGAAAGGGATGAGATAAAGGGGGATTGGGACGAGTGTTTTTCTTTTATTTATTGAGTGAAGAGGGTTGTTATTATTCAGGCTTCGAGTAACTCCTCCTTCGCCCTTTCTCTCTCCAAAGGGTTTTTGGATGGGAGAGAGACAATGAGGGAGGGTTCCGAAGATGGGTTAGGGGGTTTTTGAGGAAGATTGAAAGGAAAGAGGGAACTTGCAGCGAAATTAAATCGGTGACATGACGTGGGTGTTGCAATAGAAGGCGGAGTTTGGAAATCAATTTGGATTCTGACTTTTCAAATTTTTTTTGCATTCGTGGGAAATTTTCGTTCGCTCGCTTACCCTCTTTAGAAGAGAACTCATTGATATTCATTGGTTATCCACGGGGATTTTTGGGCTTGGATTGATCCTTTATGCGCGAGTAATGGAAGTTTATAAGCTATGAAGATTAAATGGAGGAATTCAAAATTGATAAAATTAAAATTTTATAGGAGGATCGTATTTCCAGATTTTATAGTATACTCAAGGAAATAGATTTTTCTAAGTAAATAATATTAATAATTAGGATTATATATAATGATAAAAATTATTTTCAAGTTTGTAGCAAATGAAATGCTATGTATAACTATTCGTTATTACATATGATTTTATGCTCCAATGCCTATCTATAATTTATATCTTCCATGAGCATGTTTTTAGTGATATTCATTGCTTTGATCATATTACAGAGATTTTAGCAAGCGCTTTAATCATAAGTTTGCAAAAACTCCTTTGCTTTTCATTGCCATGATAGAGTTGTAATTTAACCCCACAGCTTACAATATGAAAAATTTCTTATAAACTGTAGGAAATGCGTGACAGTAAATTGCAGTAAATGTATGAAAAAGAACTCGTTGCCTAGTCAAATTTTCTTTTTCCTGATTACTTAACAAAATTTTCTGCAGCAACGACAAAGAATAGAGACGGCTGAATCGTGGTGGAGAACGTGAGATCATGCTACTCCTACTAAATCACGGCAGAGAGTAAATAAAATTCACAGCATCCGGTGTGGCGCAGCAGTAGGTGTTTTCATGTCCTTAAGATAAGCAGATGTAATCCATCATGCTAACTTGAGCCGCAGTTTCGATATAAATCATTCTTTATGGTTTTCTCACTGAGCTTTTCTCAATTTGACCGCATATCTCCCTCTTGGAAATACCAGGGGGCTAAATGTATATCTTCCATCTATGCCTCGTGCGATCGGATAAGCTGTGTGCCTTTATTTTCTTGTGACTTCCCTTTACCGCGAAGCATACCATTTTACGTTTGTATCACGAACTTATCCAGAAAGCAAATGGATGTTTGGCAGAGACAGGATACTTAGATAAGTTTTAAAATATCTTCCCTGATTAGTTAGTTTTCTTACGAAATCTTTCATCTTTGAAAAAGATACTGCTATACCTAAAGATGCTAAATATATATATATATATGTTTCATTATCTTTATGACTAATTTTAAATGAATAATTTACGGCTATTAAGGAATGAAAATCTAGCGTTGATTATGAACATAGAGTATGTATATGTCATATGCAGCATTTATATCGGAGGCAAAGTACGCCTGCTCAATTCCACAGCTGTCCAGTATTTCATTTCATTTTTGCTATGTTTGCTGCCCTCGTAGCTCATCCTTCAAGGGATATTAGTTGCTTATTAAGATAGGAGGAATAGAAAATATTTGCTTATTCGCACTGCATATTCAATGACAAAGTTATTTATTTCAATGACAATATTCCAGAGCATTTGCTATGAAGTCGCACCTGTACGTCTGGCGGAACCGCTGACAAATCGCTTCGTTTGCACAATTGATGCGCGACAGATGGTTGTTCGAGCCATTCGCACCATTACGGATTTTTTTAAGTATTGATACGCACACGTTTATTCAGGTAATTAAATTCCATAAGCGCGCTTCTTTATATTAGTCACATTCATCATTGAATAGGTTCTCAAAATATTTATTGATCGTATACATGTATTATATTACATTTATAATTTGATTATCTAAAGGTAGTGTTTCGCATCATTGAACATATATCGTTAAGTTTTATTTATCCTGTCTCTCTTTGATTCGAAAGAGCGAATTTATATTAATACATAATGCATAAGGAATATGCATCCTTGATCGAATCCCCATTCGGCAATTAAAGCACATATTACAGAATATAATTATCATTTTTCAGTCAAATCAAGTGTCTGCGATGAATATTGCGTCTAATTTTCTCCAAGCAGTCGATTGCGAATCAGTTGCGCATGCTTCTAGTCTCGGAGGGGGAAGTCGCACACACGGACTCTCATTCAACTTGTATTTGCGCAAAAATCACGCGCACCCGCGGTAACAATGAATATGACCTTTTTCACATCACGGCACCCCCTCTATATAACCTCACCCTCGGCCCAACGAGAATGACCCGCAAAAATGACCTCTGCATTGAGTGTGTGCCTAGGTGAGGGGGTGGCAGTGGGGCGGTCGTTAATGGATCACCGCTTCTATGGGAAAGCCGTCTCAGGTTCCCCCTCCTTCCGGGGTGCATCTCGTGACCCAAACGAAGCTCATCATCTCTTCATCTCTATCCCTCTGTCGTCATTTCCCCTCCGTCTTCTATATCCACTGACTTCACCTTCCACCCTCGTAATGTTGTTCTCGTAGCCTAAGCTCATTTGCCATCCCTCCCTCGCATTCCGCTCATAAATATTTCCTTCTCCTCTTCCTTTTCTCTTATCTCTCCTATTTCTCAAATTACTACGCCTTCCCTTTCTCATTCTCCCCAAATTTATTTCCTCTTATTCGTGTTACTACTCCCCAAATTCACTCTCTGCCCCTCTGTACCGTAGTGTTTGACTTTTCTGGTGACCATTCTTCATCCAGTTGGATTGCTTTTCGTTCATCGGAAATTTTTTCTCGATGCTCCAACATGATACCCTCTCGTATCCTTTTTCTCCTCTGAAATATCGATATTTACTTTCTGCTTACAGTTTTCATTATTGGAAAAAGGGTATCTGACATATTTTTTATTACGAATTTATAAATTGCTATCCAACCCGATTTTTATCGCATTTAGGAGACATTATTTTCGTAAGTAATTAAATCATTAAAAGTATGAGTTTTAGATATATCGTGTTTATTATAGTAAATAATCCATGATAAATACGTTATGTCTTCATTTGGATATTAAAAGAGTGGCACACCTGTTTGAAATAAAGTTTTGACTGTTGTCAACATAGACTTGACTTGGCACTGCCAACAGTGATAAACAAAAGTTATTCTTTTGAAAAAGATAAGAAAACCTTTCATTTAAAATACTTTGTTTTCAAATTCGCATCCAAAAATCTTCCTCTTAATATTTAAGGTTTTAATTTCCCCTGGATTGATCGCATTAGAGCCCTTAAAGTTAATTAATTTTTTTGGTTAAATCATTTTCATCATCCAAATGTCCGAGTGGTTAGAGTGTCTGCTGCAAGTATCCGAAATTACAACATTTCCAAAGACTAATCCGAAAGTTTATCCTCTTTGGTTCGAATCCTGTTTATGGAAAATTTTTTTTCGGAAAAGCAAGTTTCAGGTTTACTAAGAAACTTTATAAGTGGAAGCTAAGAAGTTTCCACAGATTTCTTATTTTAATAAAGCAATTATTTACATGGTTCAACATTTGTTTATGTTGAATACTCGAGAATACATTTATATTTATAATATTTCAATATAATTCCAATATTAACCTTTATTTCGTAATATAAAATTCATAAAACTTATAATTTCGTTCTAATTTTGTTTTGTCTCATTTATTCAAGTATTACCATACATAATATGTATATATACATACAACGTGATATTGTAAGTTATTTTATTAACTTATAATCTATAGTATAAAATATGTATATATACATAAAATAAATACATATTTTGTACACACGCAAAAACATTATTATACTCAGATGACAATTATTATCATTATGTTATACTATTATTAATATACTGTATAAGTTTATAAGTATTACTATAGACTTAGAATGGTAATCTTTATTATGCAGTGAAAAATGTATTTAATCCGATATTACGCTTTTTTTGTTTAATCTTGTCATATATTACGTGTTAGCATAGCTTGTGTTTTAATAAAGCACTTTACTTCGGTACTTAATTGTTTGATTTAATGATGTACAATTACACAGATATATAGGTATTCATAGTAACTTCATAATTTTCGTATATTCTTTCTCAAAAATGCATATAACATTTACTTTGGTTCTCACTTCTTCATAAATCAAGCGTTGCCACGGCTTGTTTACTTGGACAAAGCAATGCCTTTTCCCCTACTTATTAAATGAATTAATGAGGTACTTTTATGTTGCATAATTGTCCGTATATTTACGTACGTTACCCTTTTGGGCGTAAGGCAGAAGATGCAAATAGCAAAATTACTCTAATGTTTCGTCATTTGTGTAAGGATTCTCTCAATTTCAACTCGAATACGATATTCTACGACCAAAATAAGAATACCTTTTCAATTTTCTTTCTTTTGGTATTTGTCTCGATTTCGTAGGATCGTTATTTCTGATTTGATTCTGCAAAAGGAAATAAGTCTGGAATCGATCAAAATGAACTTAACGTGCATTTCTTATGGACGTATTTTCGAGTCGCCCAGAGTTAAACCAAGAATACTTCGGGCATACAGATATCAACATAGACCTCAATTGGACCTTAAACAACCCCCAAAAATCTATAATCCAGTCACGTTGAAAAGTTCGTGAAATTAATTTCCAAAGATTTCTCCCAAATATTTCTTACGGGTGTACCTCTAGTTCTACTAGGTACTAGAGTACCTCTAGTTCTGCCCAGTTTGTCTTTCTATTCTAGTAATCTCAGGAATATTGCTCACACTTGCTCTTTGGTCTCTACAATTCCCGCGAGTATAAATCCCTTGTCTTCTGTAAAATCCCTTCATCTTTTGTGTATGAGTTCTTTTTTTTGCCATAATCTCCAAAAGTCTTCTTCATCTCCTCTTTAATCCTCTGCGTCCCATTCTCTCCCAGCAGCTATTCCGCAAATTCCTCTTTCCTGCATTCTTTTCCAGTCAATCGTCCCCATCTCTTCCCTCGCTCCGGGATTCCCTCCCGCGGAGATGCAGCTTCCGTCTCTACGATCATCGCCAAGCGAATTCAACTCTACTCCCTCTCTACGGTTATTATATCCTCCTCATCTGTTGCGACTCCCGACTTGTTTCGTTCATTCTCTATTTTTCGAATGCGAATCGAATACACGGAGCTGAGAATGTTCTTAAAGCGCATGCATCGTGTATTTGCAAAGGCATCTTCGATCTTTGCATGCATAATGCCGTGTTTTATTTAAAGAGCGTCGGTAGAAAATACCCATTAGATTTGCGCTATCATTGCTTTTATTCAATGGATAAAATAGTGGAAAGTAAGTGGATAAGGGAGAAAGGAAGCATAAAACGCTTTGTTTGGAATTATAAATATTACTATAAAGCCTTTACAGTAGTGGACGTAGTGCTACTACTACAATATAGTAATCCTGAAGTACTATCGAGGCGTGGATAGATAAGAATAAGATGTGGTAACATAAACAACCTGTAAATTTGAGGGAGGTATTTACAACATATAAAACTATAAAAAATATTGTGTTTAAAGTTAGAGATCCTTTGAAACTGAAACTTAACTAGGTTTTGGTAACTTTGATGTAATTATATTTTTGTTTTTTATTCTATGCACTGAATTCAACCATTTCTGTAAAATGCCTCCAATACTCACAGATTTCAGTTTATTGTATTAACAGTTACGAAATAAAGGAAATAAAAAATTTAAATCAAATTTAATTAAACGAATAAATAAAATTTAATATTAATAATTTCAGTGGTATTAATATAAATATATTTAAATGACAAAAATTAAAATAATTTTTTGTTTTAGTTCGATAAGTAAAAGAAAATTAACATGTAACGTATTAAATTAACATATGCAATCATTTTATTAGGTAGAATAAAAATATAAAGATATCTTTCAGACAGTTGTATTTGAGGAAACATTAGCTACCTTTATCCACTCTACAATACCTCTAAAAATTTAATTTCCTGGTGCAAATTGCTACTTTATAAAGATTGCCATTTAAGCGAATAAAACGAAGATAAAATCTTGAATGATTGCAGCTCATAAGTTATCTCCATTGGTCCATAAATTTCGTGTATTATTCCTCGATGTATTTTCACGTCACTTCATTGCGTATCATTTCCGAAGATTATTGCCTATTTTCGACCGATAATAATGATAAAGCATCATGGTTTATGGTCTTAATTTATTCATAGTTTATTCCTCCCATCGTGCTGATCTCTCTTCTCCCTCTCAACCGCTTTCAGCTAGATTTATGCGTTGAATACTCAATGCTTTGCATCATAAAGTGAGGTAGCAGTTACAGCCTTCGAGGTGTAAAATATCGGAAAATATCCCCTTTTCGAGACATCTTAATTTCCCCCAACCGCACTGGGGGCTTATCCCTTTGCCCCGGAGAAATATTCAGCCCTCTCCACACTTCTACCACTCCCGTGGGCAATTCAGAATTACTGCCTTGTTGTCAATTCGCTGCGTGGGCCCTTTGCATCCCTTACCTCAAATTTCCCTAAAATTCCTTTCTGTTACTCGGACAGTCTATTCCTCTCTCCATCTTTGACTCCATTTCTAGGCGATGTTATTTTTTAGAGGACGTCCGCTCGTATTTGTCGGAGGATCTCAAGTTGTTTCTTGACGTCACGTCATTACCACTCGGAAGGTGCACCATGATGCACGCTCTGCTGCCCTCCTACACTTCGACCTCCACCTTCTGCTCCACTCCACTGCTTCACGTTTCTGTCCCTTCATCTTCTGTGCCCATCTTCCTCTCGTCGCTTCCGGTAGCCGAGTGAAACTGCGGGACACGGCAGATAGGTAGGCTGGAATATGTTTTTTGGAGAAATCTCCATCGCTGCTGTGTATGTTTCCATGGTCTCGTGACGAGCGAAGAGAAAATTTGATTATATCTCGGCTCCTTGCAAGGGAAGGTAAGCAAAAAAGGAATGAAAGTATGTTTAAGATGTCGCTTTTATCGAGGACGGATGGTTCAGGTGTCCCCTTCCTTCTTCGTCTCCAGGGCCCGCGTCTGTGGTGACTAATAGGGTTTTTATGGCCTCCTGACAATCCTCGACCCCGCAAACTTATGGGTCGAGATTTACCATGTTTATTCATAAAGGCAACCTAACCGAGTCAGCGTATACCTAATTCCTTCCCTGATTTTAATATCATTAAAATATTTCGGAACTGAGGGATTTATAGCGTTTTTTATTCCCCTGAAACTACAAATCATTCTAAAATCAGGGTAATTTTATTACTGAATTGTTATTTTTATTTTATACCTGTTAAAGCAATTGCAGTGCAAAGGGAGGAGTCTGAGTTAAGAGATAAGGTAGACTAAGATTCATTGAGATAGATTTCAGCCTAATATGTGTTAACCTTGCAGTGATGCCAACGGATGTACCCTTCGGTGGATTATGCGGCAATAAACGTATACACAGGCGCATCTTTATCGATATCGGCATTTCCCTCTATTGTTTTTATTGCGCTCTCCAATATATCAAATATGAACATTTCATAGTTTTAACATTGATGGCTATCCTCTTGATTTTGTTTACAAATCGCATAAATATCATGAATTCTTTTTCTCGACCATTCATACAAAATGAATTTGGTGATAATGACCCACATCGAGTCTCGCACATATTAAAGGAAAAAGGATTCTAGAAAGACGACATCAAGGGATGGCAAAGGCAATCTTTAAACAGTCTGGCGTCTCATCGATCGCTTATTTTAACAAAGACTCGATCTTGTTCGTTTGTATCCGAGCTGAACACACTCGTTTGTTTTGCATTTCTGTCGATCTCGCTTCCCTAATCACCTCATCAAACACCGTGGATGTGAAAATGCGGAAAGTGTTCGGATGAATTAGTCTCCGTCCCTTGCACTTTATATACGTCTTTGATGATTACAATTCCGCCTTGGAACGTACCATTCCCTCACAGCAAAGTCGGATGGATGAGCAGCTGCCGCCGCCGACGTGGAGGATGTTCCATCCGAAGTGATCACACGGGATTTATTCATCCAGCGAACAAACAGCATTCAAGCAAGGGACGGGTTATATCAGTGAGATCAAACTCTTCTCTCCTTCACTAATCTCCTTTGCATCTCTTCGCTATCTCCTTTTGCTCCCTTCCATCCTAGCATCTCATTCTCGACACTGCATCCATGTTTTTTGTAGCCACCGATATCCCAAAGAGCGAGAGAGAAAGATGTGCCTTCACCTCTTTATGGCCACCTCGATTGTCTCCGCTTATTTACCTTTTCCAATTATCAGCGAATATCTCGGCGTGCGAGTCCATGAAAGTCACGTGTGCCTTTAAATTGTCACTTGGGTGATTATTCACATGTGATTGAGGGCGCGTTCGTTGGTATTGCGGTTTCCCCCGATTGCTGTCTCATCTCTGTGTCTCCAAGACAAGGCAGTGCTCCATTCCCAGTTGAAGGATTTGTGGTTTCTTGAGACTGTCACAGTTGATCAAAGGTGAACTGCTGCGGCTGGCCTAATATAGTTGGTTATATATGCGGTGGTCTGTATATGACCAACATAATCCCGTGGGTCCTGATTTTTTATTATTGATGATTCAACCTTTCGTACATTCGCATTGATTGAAAAAAATCACCGAATTTCTTCTTTAGAGTTTAATTAATGAACATAACTCAGAAATCTTCAGCACAAAGAATATCAGTTTTCCATTTTAAGTTTCACAGCCATTTGTTTTTGTACTTTAGCCTACGTAACGAAAAAAATTTGACCAACGATTGCTCCTGAAAAGGAGCTCTTGTTAGAAATGCCTTTTTTTGAAGAATTAATATTCGAATATTGATGATTTTATCTTTCGTCGAAAAAGAATGGATAAATGAGCAACATGCGCCCCTTAATGGGTACTCTTTGGAAACATTTTATTAATATTTCCATCACACCTCAATGGAAATAAATAAATTGTCATTTTTTTGAAATACGTATTTCTCATGCAACCTTTCACATCTTATTACCCTATTGATTGCAACGTCTCTCACAACTACCCGTACTGTGAAGTGAATCACACAAAGATTGAAAGATAAATCATGTAACTCATTAATATTGAAAGATAAAGATATTAAATTATTCCATTTCTTGATTACATATTAGCTGTTTAAATTAGTTAGAGTCACTTCAATGCGAAAACTTTGTTAAAAGGTTTCGCTAAAACACTTTTCTTTCAGTATAAAACTATCAATTTAAATATTCCTACAGTACATTCCTTACATTTAATGGACCAATTATTTTTATTCGTCCTTATTTCTGATTGAATTTCTGATCTCGAATACAAACATGGACGTTCGGCTCGCTATCGCGTCCGCGATGCCGCAGCCCAATACAAACACATCTATTATTAAAGGAAACGCGGTAGAGGCAGATACACTCATTTTCAACAAACATTTGGGCTCTATTAAAGGTTGATTAATTATTCTTTGATGAAATGATTCCGTTCTTTATCAATTGGTGCAATTTCATCGTTGGAAAGCACTGATATTCCGGGAGTTCTGGTGTTAAACAATTCGTAATATTTTATGGCTTCGAAATCCCGCAACTACGTTTCAAAGACTAATCGTAATCATCACTATAGGCTTCGATTGAATCAAGAAATCGCTGTAGTTTTTTGTCTCACACTTGAATATTTCAGTTACTGAACTTAATGAATGTTTGTCTTGAAAGTACTACAAACCAGCGTTAAAATATTTTCTGATTTTCTGTCTATTTTTGGTGATCAATGATACTGACATGGAAAATTATAGTTTAAAGTTTAAATGATACTTATGGCTCTAACTCCTACTATAGAGGCAATTAATTTAGGTCATATTACTCTACGAAACAGCCACATCGTTATTGCGTATTAACTAAGTTTAGGGATAGCGTTTAGAAATGATCGCAGACTGAATTTTAATTTTGATTCCTGATTTGAATAATGTTTAAATCTATGGAATCGAAGAATAAATGCGAGCGGAAACAAAGAATAAGGTATTGTTTTATATGAAATGGAAATAATTCAGTTAAATGTCTTAGGAAACGTACCTGATATGAAGAGAAGGCAACTTTTATTTTAGATATGATTAGGCCTGAGCGATAGGATAAGTCTATAATTAAGAATACCTTTCATCCGTTAATGATCTTCCTGTAGGTGCGGTGTTCTTCTTTTTCCCAACGGTACTCCATAATATTTTCATATTATTTCACTCATTTATATATTGATGTCTCCTTTCTCCCTGTGCATTTGACTTTCTGCAAATGGTCTATTTGTTCTCTTATCGCTTTCTCGTTTCATTAACTCCGTTGCGTGCTTTTCCACTTCCTTTCATTCCTTCATCTTTCATCGCATTCACTCTTTCCCGCCTCCATTATCTTCCATTCGCTTTCCACTTCTGACCCGCCCTCTACTTCCTCCCTTTTCTCTAATTTTCCTCCCAGTTCTTTATACCACAAGCAGCAATCCATTACCTTACCTTTTATTTATCTCACCAATCCACTCTCATCTCATTATCCCCTGAACTCGCAGCCAGTTCCTGCCCCCTTGGGTTGATTTAATGGCGTCTTCTGCCTGCTAGATTAAAGAAAATATCTCGAAGACGGAAGTTATTTCGAGTAATGCTAAGCAGTTGCATGTTCAATTATTGTTGCCGTCGTACGAAATGCGAATGGGATTATTTACTCTGTTGAAATTTAAAACGTTGACACGTTCCGATTTTATGCTTCAAGTTTGAGCTTTATGTGCTATTCATATAAGAGTTGTCAGTTTAATTCATTTTACCTGATTTTTATCTTTCGAATAAGCAGTTTGGTGAACATTCAAAAACTAGATCTTTGGATTTTTCCACTATTATTGTTCCTTGTATTGTACTCTTTAATTTAAAATGGAAGTAAGCTGTGTTTTCATTTTCGGATAAAATTAAGTTAAGTCATGTGTTAAGATTCCAAGTTAAAGGAGAAATATCTTCCAAGAAATTAGTTTTTCCCGTTGCCTATAATTATATACCTTAAATGTTATCATTCTGTATGTTTCAAGAAATGAAGACTAATTTCTGCGAAATTTGTTAGAATATCAAGTTAACTGATGTTAAGTAATATTCTCTGTCTGTTCACTAATATGGAAGATTGATTCAAACGCGCTCGATGGACTCTTCCTCTTTCGAGATGAATAAGGTGTGGTTGACGAATGTGTCGATGTGTCGGAACTTGAATAATGCCATCTCTATCCTTCACCGCAATCTTCTATTCATCAGTATCGTTCTTATCTCTTTCGCCTTTGTCTATTCGCTTGCAAACTCCTCATAGCGTTGCTGAAAACCTGTCTCTTCTGAACGTCTTATGGCTCATTAGTGGAGGTCTGTCCCGCTTCACGCCGCTGCTTCTCGTGAATGCTGTCACCTTATCTTCTTTTCTTCTTCTATTTTCCTCACCTTTCCTTAATCCTCACTCCCTCCATATTCTGTTCTTCAGTTCACTTTTACATCACCTCTGGGTTGCTTCTTTAAGCTAGTTTCAAGCGTTTAGCATTCTCACTTTGTTCATCGAATGTCGCTAACTGATTCCTTAACTCTTTTGCACAAGAATTTCTAATAATTCAGCTAAATGGCTTTTACGCTTTTTCTGATGTAACTCAAATTTTGAATTCGTGTCAATTTTAAACATTCGATAAATTATTAGGCTGTATAGAACTTAATCATCTTGTTTAAGATACAGTCTAAAAAGATTATGGTATTTTATAACTTTTGCGCCTAGAGTTTTCAATGTTTATAAAGAGAGAAATATGTCCTTTAAATCGTAATTAATGACTGTGAAATTTAATGATGAGCAATCATCTGATAGGAGTAGCGTATTAAATGCTAGATATAATGATAACAATGCCTGATTTTAGGGGGAATTAATACTTTGACATAATAATGAATAGAAAATTTTTTCCTTCGTAAATTATAGCAATAACTGAAGGCTTTAAGAAAACTTTAAAAAATCTCTCAGGAATAGAGATTCTTTCGGTATGTATCAGTTTGGTTATTATATTTAGAAGACTTCGTTCCTTACTAATGCAATGTAGAGGATATGAATAAACAATTATTTATTTTGATATCAGAAATGTGGACAGATAGTGATTATACACACTTTTGGGTTCTTTCAACGTAAACGCATATATACAATATTAAATGTAAATAATCGTAGTATAGACACCTTTTATTGTTGGTGTTTTGCTTGTGATATCTGAGGAAAATTTTCCAGTTTTGTAGTAACTACTTGAAAATAATTAGCATAATTTTATAGCTTATATAGATCGCCAATAATTGCTAGATTATTTGAGTTTCATGCCGAGTGACTGTTAATTCAAAATTTTGATTTGAAGAGAAGATTGAAAGAGGAAGATTTTCAGATACTACTTCATAAAGAACTAGCGTCGCGGGATATTCCGCTGAACGAATTCCATGCTAAAGAGGGCTAACAACTGCGATTTTCCGCCAAAAATTGTAGTATAATCTATATATGTAATCTATTTATACTATAGCATAATTATAGTAATAATCACCTGACTCTGTCATTGACATAATAGAATGGCGCTGGCTTGCAATTAGTTAAATTAAGGTAATCTGGTTCGTTTACCTTTAATCCTTCTCCGTCAAATTGCCTTCTCAGACTTTCAAGGTCCCTTGCTCTTAGCCTTTCTTTCTCAAGCACCTTTCTTCCCCTTTCCTCATTCCGTATCCCAATTTCTTTTCTTTTTCCCTCTTCGTTTCTTAACGGCAAACCTTCAGTTCGCCGCAACCTTCACCTCGGTTCCTATTTTAGCATCAGAACGTTTGACTGACTGCCCCTTCCCGTCTATACCCCTTGCGACGCCTCCTCACGCTATCCGCGTTATAAAAATTCAGGCACGCCGAGAATTTCTACGTCAGCGACGTGGAGAGCATTAAAAAAAACCAAGAATCTTTGCTCTCCTCCGCCCTCTCTTTCTTGCGGATTACTTCAAAATTCTCTGCCGATTGCTTGCACGTGGTTCGTTAAGCATTCTCGAGAGGATCACTCTAAGCGAATTGCTTTTTTACAGCTGTCGCGATTTTGACTCTCGCATGGATTTACCTAAGGTTCTGAGGAAAGCGTGTCTGACTTCCGCGAGAATTTTCTTCGCTTAATTTGTCTGTATGTATCCCTTCCTCACATTCCTCCGTCTGGCAGAACACATTTCGTGGTCTTATACGTTTTTAAGAAGGATTTAACAGAGGTTACATACCTTTCAGGGGTAACGTTAGGATTATGAACTACGCTTTAAGAATTAAGACAGTACCATTTTACTCTTACTAATTTGCTATGTATATAATCTTTTTCGGTGTTTATAGCAACAGTAGCGTGCAAGTCGAGAAGTATCCAGCTGTTAAATTACATTGGAAGATTATACTTAACTACAACAATTTGCACACAAAATGTATCTGTTTGTAGAAATGCCAATGTTAAATTACACGACTTCATTGAGAGGACGTCTCAATTGACTCTTTTTTGTGAATTCGTCAAGAATATACGTATATAGCTTGTTAGTATGTAAAAATGAAATTTCTTTCATTTTGCGTATATGCCTTAGGGAAGTTGCTGGAATTCATCTTAAGACGTATTTTGTAGTAAAAGGTCAGTTTGTTTTTACAGACCTTTAACACCAGATACAACAGAACGTCAGCTCTATAAATACTCCAAACCGAGATCCCTCGCCTACTTTCTTCGCTCTTAACCAGATGATATGAGGCTGTTTATATTCGGCTCTCACAATGGGGAACTCCATCCTAACAATTTCGTTTCCGTCATTCAGGAAAAGGGGAGAGGAGATTCTGAAGGGTAGATATGATGCGTGGGAATGGAAGGGCGTGAGGAAGAGTCGATGGCGAGGATAATAAAGAACTGACGCCGTCAGCGTGACTGTAGGTGTCAAAGAGTTAGGGATAGGCAGTGATGTTTCCCTCTCCGAGGAGAAAATGAAAAATCCGCAAAAGAGAAATCTACTGCGGAAGCCATCTGCGAGCGCCCCCTTTCGCGAGTCGTGTGGCATTGTGGAACGATAAGGGGAGACCGACGGGCTAGTAAGTGAAGAAACACACGAATAGGGTGGAGGTGGTGAATAGGGTGACACGTCTGTGGGGCGCATAAAGAGGCTGGAAAAGAAGGGAATGTAGATAAGAGGGAATGAAATGGGAGAGTGATATAAGGGAATTAAGAGAGCTGCCACCCATTGAGGCGGGAGATGGCCGAGTAATTCATTTAGCGTGGTGGTGAACCAGGCGGTGGGAATTTCAACCTGGGTGAGAGTTGCTAGGGTAAGGAAGGTTGTGTACTAAAGGTATACGGAAGGAAAAAGGCAGTCTGAAAGATGCGGCGATAAGGGTAAGGGGCGTGGCTGCTCGCCTTAACGTCCGGAAATGTCAAATTGAGTCCAAGGGGAATTATGACTTATTCCTGACAGAAATAAAAATGTGGAAACCTCAAAGGTATAATTTACGGAGGGGTTCTTTCCGCAACGCATATACAACCCCAAGTTCATTGAAGACTGTGATATATTATCGCTTGTAATGCAAGGTAAGGGATATTTTATGCAATGGTTTACATAATGATGTACAATCGCAAAGAAGAGAAGAGACACTGAAAAACTGCCTGTCTCCGTAAATATTACTGATATAATTTTTCATCTCTCCTTTGGTATTCAGAATAGCTGTGGTTTATGAATGAAATCTTAAAATATTTATTCAAGATAATGCGTGAATCGATGAAATGTTTTTAGAGAAAAAGAAATATATCCTGATTAATTTTTTTACGGAATGAATGCATTTGATTATTATCTTGTGGTAATCCATGATATATCAGGAAGCAATATGCCATTTCTGTTATTTATCGTTTATAAAATAATATTTAATTTTATCAATCGTGATTTTAAGTACTTTTCGTGGTTAGACTGTGTTAAGTAATTAACTGGAGGTAAAATGTTAATAACATAGCTTCACTAGATAGAAATAAAATAACCTTTGTCAAAAATTCCACTAAAACTTTTCCACTAATTCCATTTAAAATTTTAGAAGAATTTTTGACAAAAGTTATTTTATTTCTACCCAATCATGGAATTCCACAAAGTTAAAGCATCTTCCATAGATTATAAAACAAAGCTTTGGGTAATTTTTTAACTTACAACTCAAACTATTATAATTAGTCTTCTTTACACCCTTTACTATGTATAGTTGATTTAATTTCACGAGAATGTATGATTATTAATTACTTAAAAAACAATAAGATACGATGGCGAGATACTCCATTTTAATTTCCATGGGCTATCTCCAATCGATTTCTTCTTTTGTTCAATCCTCATTATTTCGAGATGAATAAGCGCTCTCATTTCTCCCATCGGTCAGTGATTAGTTGCGACCTCCACTGCCAGAAAGGGGAGAGAAAGGTAATGGGGTGCATGAGAAATAGCAGAAGGAAGTGGATGAGAAGCAAGGTATTTTTCAAGCAAAAAGAACTGAAGAAAGAAAGGGGTGATGGAGAGACTCAGTGCACTTAGGAATTTGGTCGCCAAGGAGGGGACAGAGGCGAAAAGAGTTTCCCCAGGTTGAGGAGGAAGGAATGTTTCAGATACGTACACATTTGAGAGAAAGAGTTGAGGGGAAAGAAGGGGGAGTCGCGTGGAAAATGAGGGTGATATAGGAAGAGTGTTTGGAGGATACTTGGATGCAAGGAGAGACACAGACACCGTCTAGAGGGCGATACGTGGGTTATTTGCGGTCCCGAGTTGGGGCCGAGATGAAATGGAATGGGTAAGTGGGATGCATCATGCTTTTATATATTTCACGAAGACCTTTTCCTTGCAAATCTCAAGTTGCGGACTTCTTAAGAAGTATTTTCTTGAACAAACAAGAAAAGATTACGTCTGCAACTAAAGGAGAAATTACATAAACGCTGGAACATTGGGGTTATCTAAGAAAACCTCTCTCATTAATTTCTCACCGTAAGTCAAGTTTTACGGTGGAGATATTTCAGATAGTTACATTCTACCTCAACATGAATAACTTTCGTGAAATTTTTTTAGCAAAGATGGTTATTTCAGTTCTCTTGCTAGCCAGCAAAATTGAACAAATTTTAACTCAACTTTGGTAAATCTAATATTCGATTTCATATTACGCTTGTATATCTTTTCTCAAAGACCAGAAGTAGTGTTTGAAATATTTTTAAAATTAAAATTAGCTTTTCTTATTTCTGCCGCAACTTCATTCCTTGCAGCGAAGGCTTTCACCAATTATTACTTAAAAAACATTCAACACTGCTTTTTTTATAATCTGGGTCGTGAATGCGGATTTTTGAATTGAAACGAGCAAGCGCAGCACTCATACTGGTAAAGAATTTGCACATGCAACTTCTCTTTCAAAACATACCTCACAATCTCTTTTGAAGTGCCCATAACCTCGGAAATATCCCTAATTTAATACTCTGCTCATGATATGCTGCATCATGAGCATTTCCAAAGTTTATGATGATGCAGTATTTTTTCATGTAGCACTTTATGGGTATCTTTTGCGAGGACGTTCCTTTTTATGAACGAGGACGAAGAACATGGGCATACTTTTAAATCTTGTTTTTGCGTGTTTAATATAATGAATCAGTATTAACTCCCGATGAATTTTCGTCGCAGTTCTGTCTTCTTTTGCAAATGATGTTATGATGGCGCTAAAAGATTTTATTATGTCTACTTACACCTACCTGCACACAAAATCCCTCCTTCAATTATGCGTACAAGGAGCACTATTTTAAAAGGTTTGTAATTTCATAAGAATGCTTATTAAAAATGCAAAACCTACAAATAAAAAAATCTCTTTTCGAAGAATGTCGCCTATGTAAGAGCCCTTTATCTTCTAGACCATCCTTGCAAGCAAAATGATTTTAAATTCACCGTCGAGTTCTAGGAAATGTTGTTAATCACCTTAAAATCGGTCACTATCAGTGATAGAATTAGAGCTTTTTTATTTTTGAAAAATACATTTTAATCTTTCTTTGAGCGGGAATCCGCATTGAGTTATGAGAGATGAGTTAAAATTAATCAATCTTTTTATTTGATCTACGCCTGACGATAGGGTAGAAAAGATGGCTGAAATAGACTGGAAGCTTCGAGAAGTGGGAAAACCTAAAAAGAATAACCTGAGGAAGTCGAGACGTATGGCATCTCCTTTCGAAACGTACACATCCGGTGTGAGATCTCGCATTGGAGAAACATTTCAGCGCAGCGGATTGCATACACTTGAGGGACAGAAAAAATCCGATGGCGAAGAGCGTTGATGGGCGGGGAAGGATGCCGGCCACACGTTCTTGGACCGCGACGTTCTCCTCTTCTCTCCTCTTACTTCTCAGCTTCTTCCGCTTCTCTCCCCCTCTCACTCTCAATCCTGCTATTTCTTTTTCCTCGCAGTTTACACGTTTTTATCTCTCGGCATCTTTAACCTTCCTTCTCAACCACCGCATTTATACGCCATTGCTTCCCGTTCTAGATAATAATTTCTCTCGGATTCCCAGTTTACATTTCTCAGCGTTATGTGTTTTTGTCGCCATGGTTTCCCTTCATACGCGCACTTTATTTAATGTCTTTCCGTCTTTTGTTATTCCTACTTCGCTTGTTCGATGCTTTCCATCGATCTCCTCACTTTTTTATACGTATGGAAGTTATTTTCTATTTTATCTCTCCTCGCGTAAATTCCAAGTATTTCGCTGTGTCTCCAACGACGAGGTTTCTTTTCCATCTCTCCAATGCCTCATCTCTTACCACTTCTCCACAAAAAAACTTTATTTTTCTTTCCAGCCTTATCTTTGTTTTTCTCTCTTTCCCGTCCGCAGCCGAATCTCTCAATCTCGTATTCTTAGCTTCTCTTCTTTCCACCAAGTTGTATTTCCCTCTCCTTTATTCCGAAGATTTCTTCTGCAGAGAGAATAAATGCAGAAAGAAGAAGAGGAGGATCGGAGTGTTTGAGGATTCTGGTCGAACTCTTCGGAAGTATGGGAACTGTATTGAAGTGAAGAGGAGTTTCAAAGGGAGAGATTTACGATCTTCTTTCTGGTCGCACTTTCCTTAGCTCATACTTTTTGAGTTATTATAGTCCTTTCTCTTCGCATCTATTTTAATCCATCCCTTAGCTCTCTTTAACAAGTAGACCCCTCTTATATTGTACCTCTTGTTGTATGCAGCGGCATTATATGAACCGGTCCATCTCTGAGATTGCTGGATCAAAGCTCTTCGATGGAAAAGGTGATGACAATTATCCGAATCTATTCCAAAGCATATTGTTTAAATTGTATGAGTTAAAAAGTATCACTTAAACTATTATGAGAGAACTAAGGAGAAGAAGATCTTTAAGTGAAGTTCCAAAAATGTTAAGTCCTCTAAAGGATGAAAATGTTTCTGTTAAAATTGGTCACTTATTTTCATCCTGAATTGAATAGGAATTGATCTTATAAACAACTTAACAAACCATTGCGTAGGGGAGAAATATAAAGCTGATGTTGCGAGCAATTGTGTGCTATATTGAAAATACTAAGAAGTCGATATTCTAATCATGAATAAATAAGGTAGTCAGCAAAAATTGAGGAACAAGCACTTAAATAACATATAATTCATTATGCGGTCTTTATGGAGAAAAGAGAGATGCCCCTACTTAAATGAATAATTGCATCAGTGGTTTTCGGTGAAATTAACCATATGATTTTATTAATCTCATGAGCGTATCCCGATTAATATCAGCAAAGAAACATCATAAATATTATCTTTTCCACCCAAAGATTTCAATAATTTTGTCCAGTTATTGGATTAAATGTTTTTGGAGGGTATCATATCTTTTTATTTTTATTCATTACAAACTAAAATACATATGATGATTCCTCGTTAATTCCTTTAATAAGACAGTAAAATGAAGAAAAAATGGTTCTTAAGCAATACAAATGATGATGGTGTAGCATTTATCAATTAGAATAGTTTATTATTATTTATTTATTATTACTTAAGTCACCCATTTACACCCTATTTAATTCATTTGAAAAAACGCAACGTTGATGACAAACGCAATCAACCCTAACCAGGAAACGCGGTTAGCCGAGACTTGTACCCTGGATCTTGGCCTTGCGAAGTTAAACTTGTAAAATGTAAACTAGCGCTCTAACCATCAGATTTATCTCCTCTTTGTATGATTTTATTTCTACACCCAGTCAGAAAATTAATTTAAATTTTGGTATACGGAGGGTTTATACCTAGTTCTAGAATCTAAAAAAGTTGGAACTAGAAACTAAAAAAGAAAACTAAAAGTCTCTAGATTTGATTGAGTTTTGTCTAATTTAAAATTTCTAACAGAAGACTTTCATCAGTATATTTGAAGTTCCTGGGCCAATGTCTGTCGCTGCCAGGAAGATGTACCATCATTGATTGCCTTTCATGAATAATCGATCAATCATATTCTGATCCTCCTCAGTGAGAGGTCAAATAAGCTTCGCACTGACATGACGTCGTCAGGTTCTCCGACCTGGCACAGATGCCATTGATGTGATGAATATTGAGTGGAATATAGATCGCCGATAGGTAAAAATTTGCCTAATGCTTCAAGATAATGATTTTTGGAGAGTCATCGCCCCTTTAGCAAAGAGAATCAGCAAAAAAAGCTCTCCGCGCTCCCTTTAAAGGTTCCGTTGATATCAGGAAACAATTTGAAGTTCTTATTCTCTATTGGGTTTATGCAAGTGCTGTTATGTCCTCCGTATTTATGCTTACGTTTACAATAATGCCCAGTGCTACCAATCAAGTTTGGTTTGTTATGATTACAAAGCAATCGATAAATTTGATGCATGGCATGAGGTGTTTGTCTTCGAATCCCATTTAGAGAGTTGAGTTTGCGCATCCATTAACACGCCACTGTTGATGGCCCACTCACTTTTAAGATTTAATTAAATATTTACGCTTTTAAACCCACGAGAGAAATGCAAACCAATAACATTCGTTTCATCTATGTTTTCATCTTATAATTCATCTGTCTGGGCTCAAAGCTCATGAGTTATTTTAGAAAATGTTTTTCAAAATTTCCCAAGCTCATATCCATTTCGGTTACTTTACCTTGTGTTTACAATATAATATGTGAAATAGAAGATGAGGTAGTCTTAGAAAAGCTTCGAAATCGAAGAAACGGCTAAGGAGAAACTTTTTGCCACATTCTGGAAAGTACTCAAACGTAGCCGATCTATTAAGAGCAGAGTCTCAAGTAAGAGCTGCATCCCCTCTCTAAGAGAGTCGCCCGTGAAACTCGTCCGCGTGATTACTTCAATTTTTTTATCCTCTCTACGGTGGAAATAAAAATCTCATTCTTCTCTTGCACGGAGACGAGACGGGTCGAGCACCAGTGAAGCATAGAGCCTTTCTCACGACACAAGGGAGAGACACCGTGGGAGATGAAGGCGTTTTGGACAGAGGAGAATTCAAGAGTCGGAATAATAGATGCTTGCAGATCGAAGGTTCTGAAGCGATCCGCCGAAGACCGCAGAGCCTTTTTCGCTTGCGCTCGAATTAACCGCAAGAATGTCCCTCAATTGGTCCTCTTTTTTCCCCTTCCTTCTTTTTTACCTCATGCTAAGTTTTCCATCCTTCAGCTTCAATGGTGCTTTGACGCGATGTTTCAGAGGTAAATGTTACGATATTAGTCGAAATCGTTTGTGGGATATCATAACGAAGGATAAACAAGCTAAACTTCGTACAAATCCATTTTCAATTTATAAATACGACCGGTGTCGATGATGCAGCGTCATCTTCAGGCGAAGGAAACGTTAAGCGTAAATACGATCGTATACATGCGTTTAGGGACATGAAAAAGAAAGTGGCTTTTATTGAATACATAGCGGTTACTATACTGAGCGGTTTTTATTCTTCATTTGAAAAATGACACTTTGGCGTCAAAAAAGGCCTTATTTTTCAATCATACTGGTTTTTTACAAACGTAGTTTAAAATTATTATCCTAAAATTATAAGTACACCATCGATATTATACTATCCTGTGAGTTCCTCTCATCAATGTTTACTCGGACGAATGTAAATAGAAGGTGCATATTTTTTGGAATACTTTGATCGCGATGGCCATATCTATTCCTATGTTAGGTCGACTCAAAGCGTGTCTGAAGTTTTCCGAGAGTCCGATTATAAACAGCAGCCCACCCAAAAGCAATCTTCAAAAGAAACCAATTCCAAAAAGGGTGAGTGAAATATGCCTTTACTATGTAATATTTCAGTCACAGAGCTCAAAGGATTGCGATTACACAGTATTCTAACCAAAAGTATCGGTTAAAATCTATAAATCGTTCTGTTACCCTCTTATACCCTTTATACATTCATAGTTTCCTGGTAAGATCACCAGAGTTCTCTTGTATAGAGAGAGAGTGATTATCTGGTACAATGCTTTTGTAGTATGTTTTGTTAACGTTATTCATCCGAAAACAAGGAAATGTAAAATTTGATTTTAAGCATTCTCTATTTAGAAATAAATTCATTTACTGATTCCGCAGAAAGATATGTTCGAGCAAGGGAATATTTAAAATACATTTGCAAAACAGCAATTTCCTCTGCGATTTTCAAAATTTCACCTGACGATATTATACATTTCTGCACAGTATTCCCTAAATCCTCGTTTCCTCATTTTCTCTATGATATTATTTTAGAAATATAAGCCTAAATTAATAAACATGGTGTACTACAGCCATTAGGTTAACGATGGGAAAATTCACTTTTCGAATAGTTTCTTAGTTATGTAAATTTAATCTTAATTTGGATGATGAACATTCTATTGACTCTTGTCATACACAAGTTGGAAACAAAATTAAGCTCTCTGAAGTCTAGGCCATGATTTTTAGAGAGGTAAGCATACAGCAGCGTATGTACGCTTCATCCTCGTAGAACACATAGGCTTTGAAAGGTCTTATGAATTTTTCAAATGAGTGAAACTTGTTCCTCACTCTAGTTTCACCCTCATTCACGCTCCCGTTGCGGCGAAAGGACGTAATTTTTCTTCCAATCTCCCGCTCCCCTAACCTATCCTTTCCTAGCCCAAAGTTAATACCGACGCCAGAATGTAGTAGGGAGAAAGGAGGGCAAGAAAGCAGTTTGGATGGGTGGAGCATTCAAAGGAAAGGTTGAAGGTCATGGAACAAATTCCATCCTTGACATTGCCCGTGAGTTGACTCTCTCATCTAAATCGTTTGCGATTACGCGCTGAAAGAAGAGGGATTCCGTTTGGATCGATGAGAATGCTTTTCATTCCCTCGCTTTTTGCGTTGTAGCGAAGACTTTTATTTTACTAGGGCATCCTGCTCGTTCCCATGGCAAACAATCAATACTCGAAATGATGATTTTTTGATTGATGCATGAGGAAGGCATTTTCATTTGGTAATTCTAACTGGTAGAGATTTTTAAAGATATCTGGCAGGGTTTTAAGAGAAGTTATTTCCAATGAACATTTGGGAATGGACTTGTTCAGAGAAATGCGTGCTCAATTGGAGTAAGCTGAAAGGTAGGAGAGACAAATTCCCGACATTACTGGGACTTGAACCTAGGTCCTCAACTTTAGGACACCTGCCTGCAATGTGGGGATCTCATTTTCACATCTATTTCTCCTTGGATTTTCATGCCGCACGGCTATTGTGTAAGGTTTAATACCATCCTCTCATCCTTGCAAACGGATTTCATTACAATTTCAAGTGCTCGAATATAATCTCAAAATATAATAGCATTGTAAGATAGCCTTATGAAAGGATTTAATAAGTGTTTCAATATTCCAAGAAAATTAAGTTAACTGGAAATGTCATTGAAAATATAATTCTTCGGACTATTTAAGTACATTTAAATCTTAAAGTACGTGAAAAATGTGTCCAGACTGATTTAGCTTGAATTTGTCAAGTAACTCTAACGCGCTCCTTTAATATGCGCTCAGATTAAATATCGTAATATCTATGCCGTGTGAATTCTTCACAAGAGAAGGAATATTATTTTATCTGTTAATTGGTTAGAATCTGATATACAGCAAGTAATCAATTGAAAGCAGCAAAGTATTTCGCGTATTTAAGAGAAATAGTAAATTTATTTTGGAAATTTTTACTGTTTATATGACCTTAAAAAATTCAAATAAAATTAATTTATACTGAAAAAATTCGAGATATTTAAAAATTTTAATCGTTGGGAAGAAATTGATGTATATGTTTGATTTATGGATGAAATATTTTCAAGAATTATCTCCTCTCACCAATGTTGTAAAAGAAAATATAGCACTGTCAGTTATACGTAGTGAATATTTTAAATATACTCCACAAGGAGCTCATACCTAACTTACGTCAGCAAAAATCCTCTCAAACTGCAGTCTAGCTCTTCATAAATCAACGCTTAATCAAGGTTTATCAGCGTTTTATTTTAGGATAAATTAGGTACTCAATTTTTCTTATTTTGTGCCTTAATACTTCCACCAAAATCATACGTGGAGCACAGTTCCAAACATTTCTCTTTACAATAGAATTTTATTTACATAGAAACTAAACTTTGCTTCCTTCACTAATTCTGCAATTTTAATTTCATCATTACCATAAAGCCAGGCAGTTAAAGGCAAAACTGTTATTCTCTCCTCGCAATAACTTACGTTAGCACGAAATTGAATTAAAATTTCTTATTTGGTGGCGAAGATTGCAATGAACGTAAATCTTAAGGAGCGATGTACTGAGACAGGACTTTTTTAATTGCCTACTTGACCTACTGTCTAGAACACATATATTTTGTAAGTAGGTCGAACGGTTTTCTTGAAGTGTCAAAGCTTTAGCCAGCTGTAAATGCGGTTATATTTCGAGAGGGGGCGTAGGAGATCATGGAAGAGGTTCCAATTAAAAGGCCCAGAGAATGGAGTAACATAAATGTCACTTGATTTCGTGGAATGGGCCAAGAGAAAATTTTCACGGCTTATTCTCGGAAAATCGCCCAAGAAGTGACTGGCGACAGGAGGTTTAAAAGGCTTGGCCCCGGTAGAAGTTGTAAAAAAAAGTTCCTCGACCAAAAAGAGAATGACGTTTTTAATCGCATTTTGCGGAGAATTCTGCTAAAAGCAGGATCTCACTCACATAAATTCTGCCTTATTTATGCGGCTTCTGAATTTATTTCCGCGATTTAACATGCGATGTTTATTTTCATTCTGTCCCTGTATCCCTATAATATCTCAAGAGACAGTAATGGCGGTTTCTAAATGCGAGCAGAATTGTCCCCTTAGCAAATCTTTAATGAAAGCGAAATTTCTTTTATGTCCCTGGAACGTTAATTGAGACGATTGTACGCTCGTCGCCAAAATAGGCCAATTAATTTATTCAAATGTACGGAAATTTAAGCTTTTAGTTTTTCAGCAGGGAGTTTGCGAGTTTTATAGCTTGAAAATAGGACTTCTTCAATGCAGTACTCTGCAAATTACCTTCGCATAGGCCAATAAAATAGTTATTTGTTTATTTTAGATTTTTTTCTTAGATGAACTCTCACTAAAATTTTCACATAAATTAATTAGAGAAAATATTTGGAGTTATAACTGTGAAATAATTATCTTAATTTGTGTTGCTTAATGTAAGATTTGGGAGGCATCCATTACTGTCATATCCACCCCCTTGAGAGGCATCCATTTTCTATATCCTATACGAGTAGTATTGCTATATTGCTCCAAGTTGAATGAGGTCATTCTGCACGTGGACTCTCAGCGGGAATTGGACCCGGGTCCGCTTTCGATGAAGTCGAACGCACTGCCCACTTGGCTACCCAGGAGATTTTTTCTTTGCAATCTTAAATTATACTTTGATGATTATGAAATATCAAGATCACGAGTGATCAGAAGATATAACTCAAGGTTGGTTTATGTGCAGAAATTACATTTATTCAAGATATGAGACTGAAAATTTAAGTGCGCATTTTGGCAGTGCCTTGATTGAATTCTGACCAACCAAATTAATAGTATCTACCAAAATTACTACTCAGCGATTGATCGTTTCAATTTTATTTTTAATTCAACTTTGTTCTCGATCCTTAATACGATTGATTATCGTTATCGGTAATAATCGCAACTGGGTAATAAACGCGTATCTGCAGTTTGGAATTCTATGGGTCCAAATTGAAGACGTGGTCCATCAAGGGCAGTTTCTGAATAGCACTGAATGACATCTGACCGCGGATCTATCTCAGGGTAAATTTTCAAGATTGATTCCACTTCCATCGACGCAAATGCTTCATCTTTTCCTCGGGTGAACGGTCGGGAAACGAGTTCGTGCCTGAATTGGGTGGGAGAATTCGTGCTGGGTTCGGTTGGGTTTGGGAAAGGAGAAATAGGAGGAGAACGACAGGAATATGTGTTGGTATGAGATGGCTCATACTGGAGATCGCTCGATAAAGTAGTGAGAAAGATGCGACTCCCCTTTTCGAAGAATTTTTCCGACACCCGTGCATCATCATGGAAAGAGAAAATTTCTCATTTTCCTTAGAAAAGAAAATGGTTGGTTCGTGGTAATATCCTAGACATTAGGTATATTTTTTCATGCTATCGTCATCATTTCTCTCCCTGCTGTCATCTCCTCGCTCCAGCTGCGTCGTCCCCGCGGCCCATGTCTGCGACCGCTTGACTTTGGAATGAATCGTTAGATTTAAAATTCACATTTCTCTCTCTTTCACGCCAAGAAATGTAAGCTGAATATTCTGTCCGCGCCTTGGTGATAAAATTGGAGAGCACATACTCGCCTCTTTTATACTAGTAAATAGCATCCAATAGAGGAAAGGGTTGTAGCACTAGTTGAAATTGCACAGTTTTTAAATGGCCTCACCCTGAGTATTGCTTTCTCACGATCTTAGTAGATAACCTTTTTCTTATGCAGTTTTTACTCAATTTTCGGTCTGAGCGAAAACCCTCTTAGCAAAGTTTCCAAACCCGCTGGATTCCTACTTGGAAGTTAAGCGACAAGTTTGTTTTGTATCTCAGCTTTGTTTTTATCGTCCATTTCGAATCAAACACTCGGAATAATTCGATTGGAATAAATTCTGTTGAAGATAATTATTTCGGGAGATAAATGGAGGTAAACAACCATAATCGTCACTAATAGATATTTGCCTTTACCCTAGAAAAAAACATTCTTTGTCTACCCTAGAAAAAACATTCTTTGGATTTACTTCCGTATTGACATGAATTTTGGATTATTTAGGTAAAATTTATGAGCCTTTGGATTTTTTTGAAGGGAAAATGATATTGGACGCAAATTCAGATAATTACCTAATATTATAATATCTATCAAAGTATTATACTACCTTATAAGTGCCATCTTTCTGAGAAATTTCAATTGGGAATCTTACGAATTCTGCCTAAAGACTCTATGTTGACTCAATAACGCCCAGGATGATCATTTGACCGTGATTGCATCGTGAGAGCAGAAAAAGGTTTTATAAAAGTTTTTTATGCACTAAAATTACATATCTTTTATAATTTCGAAGGCTATAGCCTTCGACGTCATATTTTTTGTTACTTCGTCAAATCCTACGATTTTTCAAATTTTATAATGATTACTTGTACATGAAAAATCGCACAATTTTTCATATTTTTCTGATTAAGGGATGCATTATAACGACATTATCTCGAATTAAGTACCGGTAAACTCAAGTTGTGATTTAGAATCATTTTGCCGCGTTCGTAATGGAGAATTCAATCAGCGCCACACAGGAAGGACTACAGACGACGCAGTATTGATTTAGTTCTTAGCGTCGCAGCTAGAGTGTGCAGTTTACGCTCTTTCAAAATTATTGCTATTTCTCGGAATGATGCGATGAGTTAAAGAAATATCAACGGGATCAAACGACACAGTTTTTAAGTATTAATTATGCCAACAAAATTTTATTTTCCAGCTGCACGAACATACCTAACCCTATTTTCATATAAATTATATCTATCACTGAATCGGAAACACGCAATGAATATATTGAGTAGTTGTTAGAAAAATTCCTTGGGTTCTTACGGAGAGGAATCCTAATTGTAACAAAGTTTACTAGAGTCTAGTTATGAGCGTTTATTTACTGAAACATTAACGAATTAACACGCTAGACACTTTCATAAGAAAAAGTTTGAAAAAAGTCATTAAAATATTAAATATTCCGCCTTATTATGTATTAACGTATGAAAACATTTAGTTAAAGGGAAAGTCTCCAAGTATAGGCCTCCTAATATATTTTTTTCCTGTTCTGTCTCTCATTACGTAACGTCCAGTCAAAATGCGGTTAATTTATTTTCATCCCTGCTATCCCCCAAAAAAATAACGGTAGAAAGCCAACCCTTCATTCCATAAATTCTAGAAATTCTTTCTGATATCCCAAGATGAGCAGCCGCTTGTTTTTCCTTAATTATTCGTGACGCTCTTCCCAAACAATTTACCGCGAATTTTCATCAGAAGGGAGACGTATTGCTCGTTGTTTTTGCCGGCAATAAAATTTACCCTCGACCATGCGCCCTAGTGGCTTTTTTACATAGAAATATTTCTTCGTCGGAGATCCGGGAAGAGAAAGAAAGTCCCTTGGGCTTGGCACTTGTTTGGCTCGGAAGCCAAAGAGGGGGTGTTAGTGGAGGGGGCGGCCATATTTCCGGAATTAGCTACGGCGAAGGTTTGCTTGAAGGACAAGGGTAGGAGGTCGAGGATGCGCAGAATGAAGAGGGAATGAAGGAAGAGGGAGAAATAGGAACGGAAATAGTGGAGCGATTCACGGATAAAAGGGGTAATAGGAGAGGTTAGGGACTGCTCCACATTCTTACCAAGATTTTGTTTTTCCTCTCTCTCTTCCCGTCCTTGTTCGTGCCGCGAAGATCGGAAAATCTGACCGAGTGAAATTTTTGCTTCGCCCTTTTGTTTATTTAGGATCGATTCCAATGTTGCCGTTGGAGATGTAACGATTTCCCGAGGGTAAAAAATGCATTCGTTCCACGAAAACTCGTAAAATATCCATGGTTATCAAATGGCGTGGATGATAGAGATTTCCATGGAATAACAGCTCGTAATCCAAGGAATATTCAAAGGTTTAGGATTCATTAGTGAAATCTATTGGTTAAGAAATATTTTCGGAGAATTATATTTTCTTTTCGTAAAGAAAACTGAAGTTATTAACACGAACGAGGTCTTCTTTTTTTGACTGTGTTTTATTTACCGGCGTGCGATATTTTCAATAATAAGTTATTAATTTACATGAATGAGGTGGGCTCTCGGGTAGGCAAGTGGGTAGCGTGTTTGTTAAAGGGGTCCAGGGTTTGATTCCCTTGGATGAGCGAAATGACCTCTGCTGTTGAAGAAATTTTCTCTTTCTTTCGCTTTAAGTTTTCTCTATTTTGAGGGGTGAATTTTTGAAATCAGAAGCTCTGGGCGCTAGGACCTCTTTGAGGCCCCAACACCTTAATAAACGCTCTGCATTGGGCCCTCTTAACGGTGAGGCCCTCAGCTATCACCTTGTGCGCCTAATGGTCAATCCGTTCCTCTCTATCCATTTATGATTCAGGCACTCGACTGCCTTCATTAACTTTGAAAGGGTCACGTTTAAAATGAATGTAGACTATATAGATTAAGTTTGTAATCGTAATCAGAACTCTCAGCAAAAGCAATAAATATATTTTTGCAATAATAATTTCGAAACATTTATAAAAACCTACGATGAGAATCGTAGATTCTCGAAAGTTAAATTTCTCTTCGAATTTCTTTAAGTAAATCCTAAATCGGTTTTTCTATGAAGTAATAAAGGTTTACGACTTCTGGATGCAAGCTGTCTAAAATAAAATAGAATGAAAAATATTTATGCTATAAGAAGAAAGCTTACTCAGAAAGGTGAGGAATAAAAGAAGCGTGCTTCGAATTAGGTCACGTTTCAAGGAGCATCCGAAGTTCTCTTCTTTTCCCGGGCAAAAATATCCAATTGCTCCAGGGAACGTTTCCTTTAGATTCTGGCAGCAAGGCACGATTCGGGAGTTTTCTCTCCGGGGACCGCTGAACGGAAAATCTTACTTATTCGGGGAGGGTGACGTGGAATTAAGACGACATGATAAAGAGATGGATGAAAAGGAAAATGTCCCGGAAGTTGTTTAAGGCAACGTCGCGACGGAAAATAAGACTCCTTCAAGAGGTACCTGTGGGAAAGAATGTGCTGCTGCCCCTTAGGCGTGACTAAAGGGACTCCTTGAGGCTCTTCGCGAGGATTATGTAAAACAGAACGAGAAAGATTGTTGTAGCATGAATTTTGAAATCAACTTGTTTTACTGCGATGGAAAAGATTTTACTATCTACAGAAATATCTTTCCCGAAAATAGGGTAAAGGTTTCTCGCAAATATTCATAGGACTATCATAACTGCGCGAATAAAAATTCATAAAAATTCTAGTTAGTTCTACAACTACTTTGATTGACCTAGTTTATACGTTTTCCTTTCAAAACTCAAGAAAAACACTCTGAATCTCCCATACACTTTTAATTAACGGCGGTTTCGCTGTGCTTCATCATTGGGTACAAGGAAAGATTTTTCATTCTACTAATTTTCTAGAATTCTGGAAATCACAATACAAATATATTGTTTTCTCTGTAACGTAGTGCTTCGATTAAATTGTATTGTATTCTGAAGATTTGCTTAAAATCTTTTTTTCTTCAATATGAACTTCATTTATTAATTTTATTAACATTTTTACGATAAGAGTATCATGCCAACGCTACTCGTCTAAGTGAATTTTAAACTTTTTGTACCTTATAAATTTTATACTTATGTATAGTGAATTATAATTGATTTACTTGGTTATTTTGATGCAAATAGTTAATTTATCAACTTAAAAAACAATTTTCTTCTTCCTAATCGATATATAGGAGATTTTGAACGATTTGATCTCATTGTGTGGTGTTAATTGAATTCTCGGACCTGAGAATGGTTTGGAATGATAACGAAAGGATTTAGAGGCTCGAAAGAAGGGCTCCGAATACCGAAATGAAAGTCGAGTGAACATTTCTCCCGGCGTATTGGAGACAGAACAATGGTCCTTTAAGTCGAGAAATCTCGTTTCCGCAGCAATGCTGACCACTTGTCTGTGGATTGAGGAGATAACACTATGCGTTCTCTTTTCCTGTCTGAGACAACGAAGAAAAGAGGGAGATGGAAAGAAAGAGAAAGGTTTAAGCTGGGGGTGCGGACGACACAGTGGAATGGGATGAAAGTGTCTTTTTGGAGCCGTTAGGGAATGAGAAAACATCTGGAAGACGTCCAAGAAAACGAACAAAACGAAATGGAGACGGTCGACCTGCAGCCACGTATTTTCATCCATTATTCTTCCTCGAGAACCATATTTTCTCTGGCGGAGAAATGTTAACAAATGAATGCATCGGCTTTAAGGAATTCTTTTCCAATGATGAAAAAATTGGAAGAATCCCTCGATTGTTAGAAGTAACATTAAGTTCGAGAAATGCTTCTCGGATGATATTATTGTCACATAGATGTATAGAAACACTGATAATTCACTACCGAATTCTTTGAGAAGTAAAGTATTTTTCGAAATTTTCCATTTATATGACTTTTTTATTCTGGTGGTTCTTCTATTTCTCTTGTAACATTTCTTGTTTGCTTATTTTGGGCATTTTAATGAAGGTTCTCTTCCACATGTCAACTTTCGCATTTCTCGAGTTTTTGGAAATCGAATTCAATTCTGCTTGTATCCAAGTAAAATCTTTACTCGATAGACAGTACAGAATCCTTGGTCTAAAACCTGCTTATACAGGTCCTTTCTACAAAACGATGCATCAAATGACTTTAATATCATAGAAAAAGTATCATTCTCCTCAAATTACAGTTGACGCAATTACTTCGCAGTTCATCTAAAATATCAAATAAAGGGAGAATATCTCGTTTGATGTACTGCGATGGAAATTTCGTATAGTGTAACTTTTGTTACTAAAATTCGCTATACGTTTCATGAACGAATGAAAAAAAGACACTGTAAAACATAGCAGTCTCAATATAAATTGGACTTGAGAAAATATGCTGGAATATGTTTCGATTGTTCATACAATATTTGATCGTAATACAGTATTTTAAATAAACAAAATCACTGTCAAAAATTTATCGTGAATCTTATTAAGAAAGCCAAATTTTCACGGTATTTCAATTCTAGAATACTAAAAATAATTGAAGTCACCGAGGTCCTTCTGTTATTTTGTTTAATTTAATATTTATCAACAATTTGCAAATAATTTTATGTTCTCTAAAAAACGCTGCTCAAAATTGCGTCACCTAACGGTGATTGTGCCAGGAGTTCATACTAATCTTAATCAATACTAGCAATACATTGTGTAGAGAGCAGTCTATAAATGGAAAGAAACAAACGGCCTGTATTTTTAAATTTATTTGTTTAACTCATATACGTATATTCATTTCTACAAATTTTTCGTAAGGTGGAGGAAAATATAGGATAGGAACTGACGTAGACAGACACTTATTGAAGACAGTATTACACTATATCTGGAATTATCTTTGCTCGATAGATATATTAATTGTAATATTTTTGTTTCCTCGAGCACTAATTCATTCTAATGTTCATTGTTAAAAATGAGGCCTCATGCTCTTCTTGGTGCATAATTAACTATGTGCAGGTTTAATTGCATATATTTTAGCTATCCGGAAGACGTGCCGAGAATATTCAAGGGATTTGCAAATCAAAGTAAGTTTGTGCAAATATTGGCATGCGTTTTAAAGGCTCCCTCACGTTCCAGGAAGCCTTTCGGTTTATTTGCTTTTGCATCCTCGTGTTCCTCCTTGTACCCAGATGACCTCAGAGGGCGTGCTTTAAATTTCGATTGGAGACGGAGGGAATGCTTTTACGAACGGTATTCCCGAATGCGCTTAAAAGACGTGAGTCATGAGATCACCTCATTGCGATATCAAGAAGGAATCAAAAGCTCCTTATTCTAAACTCTGTCTTGAGAAATACCATCCCCAAACAAGCAAACGTTCTCAATTTCTTTTTAACTATCTCCGCTTAACTTTCGTGTTCAATCAAGCATAGAAAAACTTTCTTTAACTCAGAACGATATCTGATAACTAGTGGTGAGTGCTTCAAGTACACAATGAAAGAAAAAAAAATAATTGTAAGTAGTGCATATTTACAAGTCAGCAGACAAAGAACCTTTTTTTGATGAGCGAGTTGCGTCCAGTCATCATTTTTAGCTGCGAATGTAATTATGTAAGCTACTTTGATGACTTTAAAACTAAAGGATTTTGCTTTTCTTGTTCCTATTAGACCTTGATCAAAATATGCTTTATTTAAGTTTCCAAATGTGAAGACATCATGATAGATGTCTGTATACTTTCTTCCTATTATTAAGATAAAATTTAATGGTTGACAGATGTTTCCCTGCCTGGTTGAGCAGCGGGTTGGTTCTTTAGCTTATGTAAATAGACACCATTTATTTTAAGAACTACATCATACCGAATGGTTGGAATTGATGAAATAAATACAGCGCTTTGGTTAAGATTCATATAAATCTTTCCAAATGAATAGCATATTTTATTTTCCAAAGCTTTGTCCGATTAGTGAGCTATTCAACGATTTTGTATTCCTATATATGCATTCCTTCAGACTTCCTTTCTTCCCAACAAACTAAAAATATTTTTGGTATATGTCGCCAAGATTTGATATTATCAGCATCTGATACCCAACTGAAGAGGATTCTCTGTCTGATATTAGCATCTATTTTCTCACCTAGATAACCAATTTTCAACTTGTGTTATGTAAATTAAGTAAAATCTTGTACCAAAGCAGAACCATTGAATTGTAACTATCTAATATTACTGTAAAAATATAATATTACAATTGGCTTTAATGATATTCTCCGTTGCTGTTTTTTACATTAGTCCGAAGTTTTCGCCTTCGTTTTAATCTTTTGTTATTTTATTGAAGGAAATCGGTTAACGAAACCAGAGAAACCATTGTACAAAAATCATTCCTGCTTTCCCCGTAAAGTTTTAATTTTTTCTTTCTATCGGAAAATATTTTAAACTATTTTCAATGCTATCAACATAACTTTCCATTTGATCGATTTTCATGTTACGAAAAATTCACTTTAAATTAATTATTACCATCGAAATAATATTTCAGCTATTCTTTAAGTAGTCCCGCGTGGTGTAAGAGTAAATTTGGTGTTCTTTTTTGACTTAACATTTTGATGTATCTTGGAATAGTCAATTAGTTCGAGATTTTACTTAATTAACTTTAATTTCAGCTAACTGCTAGGTAAAGCGAGGATGTTCGGCTGCTACCAGATAGCACTCCATCCAACTTGGAACGAGAAAACCATTAATCAAATTGAATTAACTGTAATTTCCTTTAGTTAATTAAGTTCGCGGCCTCATTCTACCTTCACGGATATTTACCTCATTTTAATTAACTCTCGCACCTTTTGTCTCCCCGAATCCTTCCTTATTTTCGAAATTCCACTGGCTACTTACACTTCGACCTACTGATTCCACTTCGCCTTTACTAATTAGATGCTATTAGATCTAATATCACCCAATCCTAACGGGAACCTTTCTCTTTTTATGAGATTCAGAGAGATATCTGATTTCTCCATTCCTGCCCTCCCCGAGTTCAAACCGAAAGCCCTCGAAAACCTTGCGCATATATTTATAATCGACCTCATTCGCGGCTGCTTCTCAGACCTTTTAAAACAAACTTCTAATTCCGTTTGCTTTGAGTTATCCTGGTTTATCTTCTACTCATACCGAGGGTTTCGGGCTTTTTCGACGGCATCGGCAATCGGAGAAAAAAATCGCGAATTCAGAGAGCGAGCGATGGGATCTCTAACGGCTTACCAAGATTTCCAAGCGGTGATTCACCGGTATAGCCTTGATTTTTCCAAGGAGTGGGGTAAAAGTCATGCCGCTCTCTCGTGTTTGCCGGAGCCAAATGCTTCACTCCCACGCGCGATCTCACATTTTTCTCTCCCTTGCATTCCCTCTCTTTCTCGTGACCGCTCGTTGTTTGTAGTTTTCGCTGCAATGCTTTTCGCCTAATATGGACGCCAGCCATGGTTTCTCCAAGTTTTAAAGGAACGCGTGAAATCCCTGCCGGAGAGACTGACAGCTATAATTTTCAGATCGTTAACAATGGAGTACACCCACTTTCTCCCCTTGAGCTCTTATATATATATATCTTTCCCTCTCTCCCAGTTTTTATCGCTGCAGCGAAGATTCAGGGTCACAGCGCTAGTTTCCGTTTTTATTTTCCCCCCGAGGGACGTGTCTGTGTACATCTGTTGAGTAAGCAGGAATGCGAGGACATGTTTGCGGTTTTGGCTTCTCCGACAATGAACGCGTTTGTCGGTTTCTCTAAAAGCGCATATGCTTTTTTCGGGTGGAATATGGAAAAATTCCAAACCGCAGACGTTTCTTTTCATTGTATTCTGCGATTAGGAAACGAAGGTGCGCCTTTATTTCCTTTCTTTTATAAAATAAATTTCCAAGTTAAGACATTTTCCTGTAGATATAAATCTGTTGTATGTCTTTAAATTCAAAATCTTAAATATGAGTAGAGGAGAAAATCGTGATAAAACTTGGCGGATAAAAAATTTTATTATTATTGAAATTATTGTTTAACTCACGCTGAATCGCTGTCGGGTAAATAAGGTAATTATTTATTTAGTTTCATTTATTCTAAAACTGAAGAGTTACACAAAAGAATCTTATGTCACTTATGAGATGTGGAAGCATAGGAAGATAGTTTTTTTTTCTTTCAAATTTTGGAAAATTTATATTTCAGGGAGTCATCGTTACGTCAGTGGATGTCTCCCTAACTCAGTTTACCGCTTGAGGAAGAGAGAGAGAAAGCGAGGAAGAAATGCTGCTTTGTCAACAAAAACTTCCTGAAAAGAGTGACAGCTTGTGGGAAATATATTTAACAAATACCACGAGAAGACTATACACGACATTGAATAACAACATTTTCCGAATCCACAATCAAAAATTTTTAGAGTCATTACTATTATATATTTAAAGAAATTTTGAATAGATATGATGTCGATAGGAAATAAACCCTAAAGTAATGGAATATCGGTTTCCGTAATGTCTTCTCTAATTTCCAAATAATATATCTACATGCTCTCCCTGAGCTGGCGTTAACAAAATTTAAATGAATTTCCTTAGAGGCGATACCCTTTAAAGTACCATTCTCCTTGCTTTCTTACTGAAAACTACAGGATTCCAGCATCTCCCGGATGTTTTATCAAATGGCAATGGAGAGAGGATCCGCATAGCTCCTAACTCGTGACGTTTATTAAACGCATTCTCACCTTTCTCCACTCTATAACAACCCTTTTCAAGACCCATAACGTTCTCCATTTCTAGCCATCTCCCACCTCACGCACCCTCTATAATTCTTTCTCACTTTCGCAGCCTCTTTTTCTCCTCAACTTTCACCTCCTTTAGATCTGCTATCTTGCACCAATCCCTCAACAACTCAACTTTCCTGTACTGCGATCCCATTTGAGCAAGCTGTGGACAGACTATAGAGAGCCTCATTTTTCGTCCATCGTTCACGTGCCGTTCCTTCGTTCACTCCTCAATTCTTCGCACGCGCTCTCCCAAGAGGATGACCGCAGTTCGAACCCTCGATCTGGTGCTGTCCCTTTTCTGCCGAGGGATAGAAACGGTTTCCATAGCGTTGGATTTTTTAGCGTGCTTTCCTCCTCCGTCCATTCCTGTCAACATTCAATTTGAGTCTTTCCCCTTTTCACCCTTGTTTACAGTCCGCTTTTAGCTCCGCTGGCAATGGGAGATGCGTAGAAGAGCCCTGAAGGGTCAAGCTAATTACAGGCAATGAGCTGATCTTCATATAAATAACCCACTGACTCAATTACTGAAAGACATTGCCTTGAATTGTGGGAAAATACATGGGAGAGTTTCTAAAATTGAAATTATAGGCCAGGAAGCGATTTTGATCATTTTCTAAATCTCGTGTGTAAAGGGTGAGGTCCCAGAATAAATTTGTGAAAAGAATGCTTGATTTTGAGTCAAATTTATTCTAACAATACAATTTATCATGAATTCTAGAAATCTTACGTTTTGTCTTTAGACAGCTTCCTTCCTTGGATTCAATAGAGATTGTTTTTATTGAATACCTCTAGGTAATACTATAAAGAACATTTATAACTTTGACGAAAATTGATTTTATATTATCTTCTTAGGAAATACATTTTCGAGGAAGTGAGTCTCTTGACTACAAGAAATACCATAACATTTGTAAACTATATATTAAATACGTATAAGGTACTCAATTCCTCAAAAAAGCATATAATGAAATAATAAAAGTAAATTAAGGAAAATGAAATAGAGTAAAATAAAAGAAATCGATTTATTAAAAATACGTAATGATAGTAAGAAAGAATAAAGGTTAAGGGGAAAGAATTACCCTCGTTAAATTAGTTTCTTCGAATCGTAAGTAAAGCAATATCCTTCTTAAATTAGATCTACGATACCTTGGAACTTCAGCGTGGTATAATGAATTGAAAATATTTTTTAAGCTATGAAGAACTTAAAAAGACACGGCGCTATTGATTCTGAATCTCGGAAGATATATCAATGACCTCAGCGAGGGAATGCATCAATGTAGTCCGTCTTCGGTAGAGGCAAAACTGCGAATTGATAGAACTCTATCTCTTTTTAAGAGTAGGTTGTTAGTTAAAAATCGCGAAACCTTTTCAGAACTACCCGGAAGGGTTGTGAACTAGTTAGCCGGCGGGGAAGAAGTGTTGGCGAGCAACGCTTCCTCATCATCGTCGACAGTGGCGATTATTCCAGGAGGAGATGAACAACGGATTCTCTTTACCAGAGGAAACGCGTGTCTACTCGCAGGAACATGGAGTGGGGGTGGAAAGAGCGAGAGTGCCATGTGCAGACTAAACAAGAGAGAATCGCTTATGAAGGCGGAGAGAAAATTGCGTTGGGAAAAAGATGGAAATCGAAAAATAAAACGGTCGTAATAGATTGGGAGGGGAAAGGGATTCAATTCCGTAATGTAGGCGTAGGAGTGAGGTAAGCGCAAGAGAATGAGTTAAAATGCGCGAGATAAAAGAGGTTTCGAATAAGTAATAGAGGAGGGGGAGTTGTGAATAAAAGAGAAAAGAGGAGGGGAGGCGTGATGCATGAATGAGTAGAGTTGGCATCGGATGAAGGTTGCCCTGTTTCCATGGCGAGCTATGAGGTGAGGCTGCGAGACCGTTGTAAAAAGAGAATGAACAAGGCAGGAAAGAGAGAGAGGTTAAGGAATTGCTTTAAACTTCCGCAAAGCTGCAACATTAAGAAACTAATGTGCTATGAATGAGTGAACGCAAACAAAAAATAAAATCCCATAAGAACTCACGTTTTAATATCTTTTGGAATTATATAATTGTATACGGCGAAGTCATTATACCATGATGAATTTCTGACTCGTCGATCATTAAGAATCCCAAATTAAGGTGTGCTAACGAAAATGAGGATGTTTCCACGGAATGTGTCTTGAATACTTTTCAAAATACGGATTAATCTACACTTTGTAAATGTATCCTGATCCTCCTACAGCAAAATTCCATTAAATTTATTACAATTAAGAAGGAAATAGCATTGAAATAATTCTAAAGAACTTTTCCCCTTTATACAAAATTTGTTGCTGTTAAATGTTGCCGTTGCTGTAAAAAGGAAAGGGTGAAAGAAGGAATGAATCTCATGGGAAAAAACTGCATAGAGATTTATCTTCCATATGTTTCCAGCAGATAAATTGGAAATTATTTTTATCTCAGAGAAATTAACAAGAAAAATAAACTTTCTATTAATAGTAGCTCTGTATTAATACATCAGACACGCAACACGGAATCCGTATAAGGATTAGGGGATCTTTTTAGTAACGACACCTTCCTAAAATGAAGTGCCGTTAAAATTTCCTGGAAAACTTAATTTAGGTGCTCGAGAATGTTCTCATGGGAATTCTTTCTCACGCTACCGAATATAATTCGGGAAGCCGAGTAGATATTTTCTGCTATCAATATAAGTGTTACGTAATTTATTGTGGATATGCATGGAATAGGATTGCATCATACCTACAACAGCATACTTGTGCTTCATTTGCGTGACACAGACCATTTTGTAACTTTTATCGTTGATTCATTTAAATACAACTAATTGTTATCAATAAAGCATGCTTATTGTCGGCTCCAGGCGTTTCATTTTTATATTGAAGCTCATCGATTAGTATTCTAGTGAAGAAGAAAATATTTTATACTCATCCAGAGCTATTTTTAGAGCGTTGTAGTTGAATTTCGCGGGAACCATAAAATATTTATGGATTCTGTATTGTCAAGTAATTCTCATTCTTCTAAAATCATTTCATACTTGCACGCACTGTTTGCGTGAACTTTTCTGTCTCTTATGAAGAGCTTTTTTATGTACGTTCTTTCGTGGAGTTCTAATAATGCGAGCTTGGTATGCAGTTCAGGTGAGCGTTTTATAAGAGTTCAATCATTCCTACAGGTATTGCAGTCAAGTTGCATTCAATCATTGCAGCAGAGACGTACCAAAGGTATTCGTGTATGGTTCGAGCCTTAATGTAGTTCAGTCCACATTTTTTCAGATTGTGCATACCTTCATGTCTCGAATGACCCTCGTTTTGTTCGCTCTGGAATCCTACAATTATTTTAATTACACATGTTTTACGTAAATTGCATTGCTCCGTGGGTGCACGAATTCTATTCATCAGGCCAACCTTATTTGTCTGAATTTCCGCGAGAATTTTATTCGGCCAGCAAATCAGTTTAATGTATAAACCTTTTTATTCTTATTCGGCCGTCGAAAAAAGTAATTCGGCATCACGCGGCAAGTGAAAGAAATAAGGCTTAAAATGTGCCCGGTAAGCCAAAATTCAGCGACCCAAAGCGATCAGACTTTAGCGGTCTTCGCCTTGAGAAAGAAGTTAACGATGATTTAGAAAAATACTGTGAACATTCCCAGAAGGGAAATTTGCGTTTAAGACGGAGTTATTCGGTGTATTACATGTGCGATGAGCGGGGACGGAGATGTTGGAATTTGTATGTGGCGGCACGCCTCCCGCCTAGTCTATGTAGGTTGACGTAATTCTTTTAACCGGTTTCGTCCTCTCTTTGCCGATGTCACGGGCGAAGAGGTCACGTTCGCCCATCACACCCATGCGATCCGATGAATGCGCAGCTTCGTGAGTTTTTTCCGCGTCGCCATTAATTTTCCTCTTCACTTGCTTTGCATCCGCTTAAAGGGGCGTTTTGCTGTCGTCACATCTCAACGACTGTGTTGCGATTGCTTTGGGTTTCTCATAAATGATGCGATTCGATCTCGCTGAAACTCGCCTAATTTGACCCTTAACAAATTCCACAAATATATCAATAATGCACTGAAGTTTTTACTGTTCATTATTTTTAAAGTTGTCCATCCTATGTTTGTGTAAATCGGCCGTAATGCGGCTCTCCTTTTCAATAAAAAATAGCTTGAATATTAATTTTTAAGTAATTTATCCATACAAAAAATATACCAGCACATTTCTTCGCGTATTAGTTTTCAAAAATCGAATTCATATGTGACTCATTACTATTGGTAGCGCGGCATTTATATATGCACATAATGTATGGATGATATTAATCATTCTTTCAATATTTATCTATTTTATCCGTCTATACTATATACAGTGAAATCTGTACCTGTGTAAAGCGGAGTCCTGTCCCAGTTAATCTGTCTGTTGTCATGAAAAAAATCGCGGTCCCAGTGGATTTCGCTTAAGACATGTTTCGCTGTGTTTGATTTAATGACACTATCTTAATATCATAAATATCTTACATTATTTCTTTCTCCTTTCAGAATCCCTGAAATATATCACATTGGATCTTACAAGTTGACTGTAGGAGGTTCGAATTTCTCTTGCTGTTCACATGGGATAACCTGAAGGTAAGAAAATTACTATTTTTTAGATTTTAAGCCCTTTTGGGACATGGATTAAAGGATTACCTCAATAAAATCATGGTAATTTAATATAAGGAGACGAATTAAGTGATCTCTGAAATTCTTCCTATAGAGTGGTTTTTGAAGGGAAAAGAGAAGGCGTGTTTTTATGTTACTTGTAGTATCCAATAGCTCCCTTTTTGTTATGTTCAGTATTACATGATGTTATATAACACTAATATCAACTCTTGAATATATTCAAGGCGTGCATGAAGAAAGCACGTTTCCCTTACGAATCTTCAAGACATGTATTAAAATTTCCCAAGAGAGAGAGAAAATAACGGATCAATTTTTTTGCAAGTTGTTCTATAGGCCGTAATTTTGCAATGTCATATATAATTATTTCTGAAGAAGAACTCATGATCATAAAAAGAGCCCATGAAAAATGGTATGTATGAAGTCGTCGATGGTCGAATTTGGTTATCTGAGAATCGCTAGGGGCGCGGCTGCGCAGGAAACCTATCTTTGTCCCGAGATCTCTTTCATTGTACCAGACCCTCAGCTGTTTCGGAAAATCTTCCCTCCCTAATTATTTTTCCGTTGGAATCTCGGGCGCCCAAATGACAGAGCTGGAATAACAACACCACGGAAAGAAATGTTTCTGTACACATTTTGGTGCTATTTCGAGCACGAATCGAGAGACTAACTTCTACTTTCCTGGACCGTTACTCGACCCTGCTGTAGTTATCCTTTTCCATGGGTTTTTGAGAAAATATTAAGAGAGATTTTCGTTCGCGAGGATGTGATGGATATTCTTTCGGTGGAAATAAAGTCGGTTATAAGGTTAGTAGTTTTGTTGGTAGTTCATTATTATATATTCTCCAAATACATATAGATTTCAAGCCTCAATTGTTTCTCAGCGTCATCAGCGTGCTTCATTTTGATCTGTACTTGTACTCTCCTGATCATTAGGCACTTCTTCATATTGTCTGTTTTTTAATGGTTATTTGAGTAATAAAGTTGACCGACTAATGATTTCAATCTCTACGTTTACTGTTTACATAACAAAGTCTTCTACAACATCGTGCCATTTCCATTACAGTTGCACCTCAGCTTCAATCCACGTAGGGATTACTATATTTTCCTCTTCCGTCATAACATATTTTCAGCCATTCTCCATCTGCCTATGTTTTGTTTTTCATTAGGTTCAATTATATTATATTCCATCATTTCGTATTAAGTTATTAAAGAGAAGGAATTCCGAATCCAATTTTGCCGGTGACTTCATCGTGTCACCGTAAGATAAAAATCCTACCGAAACGGCTACCTGTTGACCTTGATATCCCGATGATATCACAATCCTGACTCATCTTTTTCCGCTACTCCGCTCTAAATTGAGGAGAAACAACTATTCTACATTTTTTCATTATGTTAATGGTTATAATATAGGAAAGATTCATTTATCAAGTACCCACGAAAAATTTACTAGTTAACTCAAGAATTTTACTTATTTACTTACTTTTACTTTAGCTTTGGCACTCAAATGGTCAATTTAGTGAATTTATTGATTTTAAAGCTGATTCTCTGGGAATAAAGGAAAAAAGATGTATATAAAAGTATGTATAAGACTGAAAATATGGTGGCTCCCTGCATATGAAGCTTTAAGGTAAAAAGATCCTTCGTCCTTCCTTTCTAATTTGTAGAATACCGAGATTTAATATAGTGCGATATGCACTCCATTCGTCGTCGAAACTGTTAAGAACAACTGGTCTTCATTAAAGAAAAACAATGAATTAATGAATTATATTCTCTGTTACAGCTAATATGTAGTCTTCCTAATTTAGTCAGCAAAAGTAAAGTTTTTGTTCCCTCATGACCTCGTAAAAGTGATTTAAGAATCAAAAGAATATCCTCAGATATTTCTAATGTTTTTTTTCAGTTGATGCTCTAATGATTATACGTAATTTGTTGGAAATATATATATATATATATAATTGTATTTACAAGAATGTATGTCTATATATTTTGTAAAAAAAATCTAACAAAGAAGGCCTTTGGTAATCGTAAACCGGAACTTCTCGTCATCGCACAGGTTAGAACGATGATCAAAGAGAGAATTGCTTTTGCGTCCTGTTTACTACAAAATGCCATATATTTCGCTTTTCATACTGTTATCTATCAACTATGTCACCCAACGTAATTCACCATTATCGAAAAATGTCATGACTTGTATTTCTTTATTTTTTCCTTTAGAACTTGTCAGTACCGGTGATACCGACCTTTTCTATTTTTTGTGTAAGCATTGTTTGTTGCACAATGCGGAATCTGTTACCATTGTAAATAAAACAGATGACTAAAAAGAGTTTTAAAATGTGCTTAACTATATAAAAGCAACCACAGCAAACCTGGGTCGATTTTAGTTGCTTTATTGTGGCTTAGTGTATATTAAAACACTTTTTAGCTATCGTTCAGTTTCTTTTCATTGAATACCAGACAAGTTAAGGCCAAAATATTTATTTTTAGTAAGTATTATTTCGGAAAGGGTAGGTCATAGAGGATCAACCACTTGATATATGATATCACATGATATACTCTATTCAGTATTTGCAGTATTTACGGTATTCACTTTATCCCGATGGTGAGAAACCTGGACATATAAAATTCCGACAAGACAAGAACAAAGAGGGATGATAGCATTAACTAGAATGAGAGGTCGAAATCTCCTCGAAAACAGAGAGAAATGGCGGATTACTGACCATCTAAGACTCGCCCAATGCGCATTTCGACGTGCGCATCCTGAGGGTGTAAATGCATAAGTAGGTATATGTATTACGCCTTTACCCCATAAGGATGGGACAGCCGAGTTCTAATTTCTTTTCCTTCACCGTTTATTTTCTATAAAACTTTTGTAGGTGTTCTTCAGTTTTTTACTTTTCAGGGACAATTATTTTGTATTTAGTGTCAAAGAAGCATACAGCTTTAAATTTAAAATGACTTTCCTTTAACCTCTATGTTTTCCTAACAACATCTTTCGTTTAAATGGAATCAAAAAGAGATGTTGACCGGTTATATATGCACAAATTTTGATACAGTCCTGGTATAAACGGGATGTTAAACAAGTCCTATAATATTTCTTATTTGATTTGAAACACTTTCTAAAACATTTCATGCCAACTACTTTCAGTATATAAATATATCAATATGCTAGAGTCCGTACTATTATCATTTATAAGTCTTCAAGCATTCCTCCAAAATCTCAATCGTACATATTAATGATAAAATTCTATTTAAAATAGAAATTTACGGAATAGGATCTATGATTATGTTATTTCCAGTAAATAAAAATTAAAAATTATCTATTGCTCAGTTCTGAGGGTGGGAATCCAATTTTAAGGCGAAAAATCGAATATCGTATTTGTCACAAAATTATGGACATAATTGCCTTGGGACCCATGCACATTTGAGCTCGTCAATCGAGTTTTCACGTTCTATTTTTCTGAGCCTCGTGCGATATACTTCAGCTGTGCGTCATAAACATCGCTTAGAAGCGTTTCTTTTATCGTCGTCAGTATTCTGACCTACTTGCTCGTTTCAGTGGTATTTGTGAGCGGTTTCAGTGAGGGATCAGTTTGGCGCGGAAGGATGGGTTTGTGATTGTGATGAATGATTGTTGATAAAAGTCTAAGAAACAGCACTCTAGTCCTTAATGCGGCTGCTATTGAGTTGAGATTGAGTAACCGACCATCTGACCTCAATGTTCCTCCGTGAGTCATTTATATTAAGAGTTTGAGTTTTAGCTATGACTTTAACTACTCTATTAATACTAACAATAGCCCCAACGTAATAATATTGCATGTTGAATTCTCTTCTGGAATCGAAAAATTTTATTTTCTATCTGAAATCAGTATTTTAGTTCTTTATCATTAACATTATCAGTACTTGCTGTATTATCAAGAAGTAAAATATGAACTCTTTATCTTTGCTTACCAATCACCAAGAAGAAATTCCTGTCGAAGCTCGCTGATTAATTAAAATCATACGCAATTATGCTGGAAACTGTATGGGTAGTATCAGACATCAGGTATTACATTCTGATAGTTATGTAGAAATATCTGTAAATATTCTGTCTAATTCCTAAGTAATCTAGTGAATTATGAAAATTTATGTTCATCAGCTATTAAGTACCAAGTTGAAATTGCGTTTTCTGCTCTCCCCTAGATTCTATCATTTGTATGTTAATACATCACCGCAAAGTAGTAACGGATCATTACTCGGCTCGTTGGTTAATATATCACGGCGGCAAGATCAACGTGATTCAAAAAAGCCGTAATGCCTTTTTGATTATATCTCAGTAATATCGTTTTGCTGCTATTTCGAACAACATGGTCGATAGACCATGATTAATGTAGAAATCTCGCAGTTAAAATGACGGAGAAAATTAATTTCCTTGCCGTTTAACCTACTTTTGTTCATACCAGGCATCCTGAACATTCAAAGCCTTTGGATATTAAATTCTCATACCATAGTAGCTCATACCTTCTATATAGTCGTCGTGAAATGTCAAAGCCTAATTTCTAGCTTGTTCTGAGGAATCTGACTTGAAATACATTTATACTTTGGACTCGGGTTTCTTCGAGGCTCTGTATATTTATTACTGAAAAAGTCATTCTTTATTATACAATCGAATATACGAGGGCTGTTCAAAAAGTTCCCGAACTTTATTTATTACAACACAAATAATTCACTTAAACATTATTGCTTCGGGTCTCCTTCAAAGTACTCCCCACCCTAATGTATACACTTATCCCAACGGTATTTCCACTATTTAAAACAGTCTTGGGACGCTTCTTTCGGATTGTTCATAAGCTCCTCCGTCGAATTTTTCTTTATTTCTCGAATGGCGGCAAATCTTTTTCCTTTGAGCGGGGTTTTTAGCTTTGGGCATAGGAATAAGTCACATGGAGCCAGGCCTAGTGAATAGGGTGGTTAGAGAAGCACAGTGGTCTTGTTTATGGCTAAAAATTCACGAGTTACTCGTGTTGCTCCTGGTCTGCCGTCATCAGGCGAGGCACGAATTTGGGCATGACTCGATGCATCCTCAATTTTTTTAGTTAGGATTTCGTAGCAGAATCAATCGGGATGCCACACTCTTCTGCAAGCTCCCTGACATTCAAACGTCGATTTGCACTAACGAGATCGTTCACTTTTTCGATGTGGGGGTCATCTTTGGACTTTGATAGTCTTCCGGAACGCTCGTCGTCTTCGTCCGTTTTTGAACCGTATAAACCACTCATAACACGCGGTACGTTTCATAGCATGCTCACCAATAGTCTTTGTAATCAAATCAAAAGTTTCCGTGAAAGATTTGCCCAGTTTCACGCAGAATTTTACAGAAGAACGCTGCTCCTTCAAAGAGCTCATTTCCGCGGATCCGATTTTTCGCCGCACTCTACGATCACCTGTTCACATAAACATCCGTAACTAATGAACAAAACAAGATATCGACAAAGTGATTGAAGGTAGTTGTTTGGGAAGCTTTCGCGGATACAACGCCTATAGGCAGATAAAAAAATAACCAACTGGAGGCACACTATAAAAAAAGTTCGGGAACTTTTTGAACAGACCTCGTATTAACTCAAACACCTGAAATTTTATTGATATATTTATGATAGCATAGAGTGCCACCATTTTATTGACAGCAATATTTTAAACTATTTTTAACGATATTTTAAGTTAATGCGTCTGTCTTAAAAATAATCTTATAATATACAACGCTCAAATAATACATTCAGAAATATTTTCCATCGTAAGACTTCCTTTAAATATTTTCATCTGGTTTAAAGTTATTTTCTTCTTTGCAAGCATATGTTTTGCGCTTCAACAATAAGGATTATTATTATTTGCAGCAGAATAATGAACGGAGTGTCAGTTACAATAAATAATCTATAGTATTTATTCAATTTCAATGTAGATGTTTGATGTACCCATGACTTAATTTCCTTTCTAAATTCATACGCCAAACCACATAGTCCTTCGAATAAAAAACGAAAAACTTCAATTTTGAATTTACGTTTTCAAACTCAAATGATGCAAATATTCATATGCTGAATTCCCTCTTCTTTCTCTTAGATTTTCTACTTTCCAATTTCCCCCGCTGCTGGGAACAAAATGGTGACAATTGCTTCCTTCATTCCCAACATTTTTTTTACATTCTCTGTCCCCGTCGCTCTCTCCGCGCCCTAATTCCGCCTCATCGCAGGAAATTGGGCGTTGATTGCATCGACGACTGCCCTGAGGGAGACCTTAACTAGGGAGAGATGAGTGGTGTTGGTTGGAGCACAGGACTGGAATCCCTCGATTTTCACGAGACGGAGTTTTTAGGTCGGCAAAATCTTCCAGAATATGTTAATTTAACAAACAAACGCACAAATAACAACGAATAGATTCAAGCGTTGCGTATCATTCGTAAGCGAAATCTCACATTCTCAGACATAATAATTTGGCCAGAAATTTCAGAGCTTACGAGGGCAGTGATAATTCTGAAAATGGTAAATATATTATTCTTGAGTGACATTATTTTGTTTCTTTCGAGAAAATAATTGTTATATACGACAGAATCATGTGTTCTGTGAAAATATAATTCTATTCAGGATACAATCATAACACATTATATCGTTATAAATACAAAACTTTTAAAGATATTATCATGTATTGATGTCGAAAAATTAAATCTCTTTAAATTAATTAACTAAAATACGAATGTTCTTGTAATCACGAGAATTTAATTCGTTAGTACTCCTCAACCAATATTTGTATCAATATATAAAATCTCTCGAATGTATTCATGTATTACAGTTCTCTCTATAAAGAATCTAGAAAGAGTTTGTTTTCTGCCAGTATCGAAAAGAATAGAATTATATTATAAAATTCTTGGAAATTACATTCTCTAAGATTTCGGTCAACTATTTGTTTCTGGATTTCAGGTCTTTACTATACTTGAAAGAAAGGAGATATACAACTTGTGTACTTGAACACGCATTTTTATCTTGCCTCCTCAAAAAGGAGCTTGTAAACAAATTTCTCACTTTTCCAAACACATATAGCGGTAAGAAGTATTTTATGCAATTTTATGTAATATCTCGTCAAGTATATGGCAACAGTCTACACAGTTGGCTATTCAAGAATCTTTCAGGTAAATCAAGTGCGAAAACAAAAACTTTGTTGAATGCAAATATGCCTATATTTGCAAAGTATAGCTTACTATTATTTGAATGAAAAAAGACGTTTTACTTTATATATATCTGTAATATTCACTAGTATCATTTTAAAGAACGTTATCTATAAAATACTAAAGCAGTTGATATTTATTTAATGTAATATTTTTGTTGATAATTTAATTTCATTATTTCATTTGCGGATTGCGTGCGTTATGCAATTACTATTTGAAATTAAAACTTTCAAGCTTACGTTACATATTTTATTTGCATCTTTCTATATTATCTTACAAATAAACACGAAAATGCTTTTCACGTAATGAAAGAAGCAGGTAATCTTGAAATTTTCATCAATTTAATTAGATTCCTCCACGTCAAGCTATAAAAGATCTCTTCCTGATATCAAGTGGAATTTTTTTCTTAGATTACATAACCTCGGAGAGCGGTTTTCGATTGAGTAATAAAATGGAGTTTTACTTGTTGACTCTCGGCATACTTTTTCACGGTCAAGCTCACTCTGTATCGCCAAAGCTTCGCTTGGAATGCTTGGATTTTGCATCGCAGTATCGCATCTGTTTTCCTTTTTGCTTCCGTTACCAAGTTCCCATTCTTATGACGTGACCTCTCTCATTGCATGACTGCAGTGACCCACTTTTGACCATCCATTGTTATCATGGAATGGTTCGTTGCTTTATTTTTTTATATAGATGATAAATAAAAAAGAAAGGGGGAAGGAAAAAACGTCTGAGTTGCGTGCATAGATGCTTTAGGGTAATCTAAAATGTAGCTACGGTAGCTTAATAGGAAGCGTGAAATATATGCTTAATTCCGTGGAAAATTGTCTTTTCCTTTTCCTCATCTTAAAGATAGAACGTGAAGATTATTGATGCATATGTAGGTACCGTACCTTTAACCAAAAGCTGCGATTGACCCTGGTTTAGCTCGGAAAAACCCGTAAGCCTGAATGAAACAGATAGGGTATTTGCTAAATGTTGAAGGAGTGTTAAATAGATCTTCAGTGTAAAACATGGAGTAATCACACTTACTCCATGTCATGATGCATTAACCAAGGTGAGCTGAGGATATTTCTTCCATTAAAATCAAAGATTACACTTTTTAACAGAATTAAATGATTCCCTTAGAAGACTTTGATAGGTTAGCAAACTGTAACTTTTTATTTTCTTTTCTGCGACGGAATATGAAATATTTTATTAACGTACGAATACTTGTATGATAAGAAGAAACCGTCCGAAATCCCATGCGCGAAATAACCTTAGCTGACGAAGCATATTTAACTTACTATGTACTACTAATCCTTATTGCCATGATCGAAAATAGATTACAGTAAACAAATGCAGAGTACATTTATCCATACAGTAACTGAAGTTTTCTCCGATTTATTGGAATTTGTTTTTTTTTTACATTTCAGAGGCACCGCAATATGTGTACCTTTTACTCATATAGTGATCCTGATCAGTGAATAACTTTCCTTAGATTAATTACAGCATAAGTTATTAGTGAAATTTGACAAAGATTAGTTATAAAATACTCGCTCTATATTTCCGCTCTATTTCGTACGCTGTCGGAATTTTAATTTGATAAACCTAACCAAAATAGATTATCCTACTCCATTAACATCCCAACACCCCACATTTATCGTATTTCCCACTTTTCCGATATTAACATTTAATTACAACTTAGAATTAAATTGAAATATTTCCGTAGTGAAGCCTATAAGTAGATACCCTCTCGGTATGTCCTTCTTTACCTTAGGCTTGTTTAAAGTGTTGGACGATGAAATTTCAAGCGTTTTTAGATTTAAATTTAGCTCCTTATTGTATGCTGATTAATACATTGTGAACAGCATGAACTTTTCTGAAGATGTGTTTGCTCCTGACACTTGCCCATATTAAAGATCATTCAAATATTCCATCGTTAATAAAACATTAAAATGTTTGATTCTAAACATAGACTTACTGTTAGTTTTCAAGGCATATTTACCTATTTTAATACATTGACTCAAGCCGTTTAGAATGTTGAATGTTGAAGAGCAGCAAATTTGAATCAATCGGGTTTTTCCACTATGTTTCGAAAAGTAACTGTGGGATTTTCCCTAAAATCACACGGCTCAAGTGCGTCTCTAGCTGGCAGCACTTCTATTAAGGATGACGCTTAAAATTGGATGAGTAGTGATAGGATCGCATGCGTCTTTGAAAGAGTTGAAGCAACTTGGCGAAATGGGTGACTAGCGGTTGGAGATAATTGGTCCTTAAATATACTTCGTTAGTGGAGCCGCTCACTGTTGTGGCGAGCGCCCATGTTGGTGAGCAATCGGTTTCATGGAATTGACGTCAGTCATCCCTCTTCTGGAAGTGACGGCGGACGAAAAAAATAGCCCTCAATTCTCTCCATCAGACAGGAAATGATGGCCGAGGGTGGTCGCAAATGAAGCAACACTTATTTCTATAACAAGCTGTCAATTCACAATCCTGAAAAATCTTGTTAACCTTCTAATTTCTCACAATACGTTTTCTCTAGCTATTTATATATAAAAAATACGGATGTTGCGTTACTCTTTCTCCGCTGAATTTATTCGCTGAGACGCCAACAGACTCAAGGTGTACCTTGAATTCGTATGCATATTACCTATACGTATATGTGTTATTATTAAATGACACGTCATACTTATTCTAGTACTTCAAATGTTCAAGTTAATCTTTGATCCCTAAGTTTCTAACTTAAAACCCTAAAATTTAACTCGTTTCTATACTTTATAAATTTCAAATATCAAAAATTACAATTAATTCTGCGAGTATAGTTATACTTTGCATGTCTCTTTCTTTAGAATTCTTGATAAAACAACTCTGGTCATTATTTAATATTTCTTAAGTCTCCATAAATTTCCGTAGCTGTGTGTATCTATTAGTGAGATTTCCGCACTTTTTTGGGGGATGGAACCATTTCTAATTAATTCATGCGAAACCTATGTTTTTACCTCAATTGACGAGGAAGATTTTGGTAGCTTGGAAGAATATCGCCCAAATTCGGAAAATATTGGAAATACTACGGGTGAAAGTAATTCCAAGAATTGGTTGAATGTTGATTAGTCTGTAGCACGAGCATATTATCTTTTAAACTACTTCCCCAAAATCCGTTAGGTTTACGTTCCGCAAAAAAATCGCGAAATTGAAGATACTTATGTATGCATATCTACAGGAATTATCTGTCTAATTGCATAAACCATACAAATAGGGCAATTTCAACATTTTTTTATTATTTAGGCTTGTAATTATACTAGAAATTCTAGTTAATCATGTATTTATTTGGGAATTTAATCTATCTGGAGTTGAAAAATATATTTAATCGGTTGAAATAATTTAGTTTATATTTAGACAGACAGGGATCCTCATTAACAACAAAGAGGCGAACGAATGGAAAAATGTGGGTGCTGTACTTCAAAACAAGTGCCTACTTCGATTTCGTCAACAATGAAAATGAAAAAGTATACAAAGTAGACTTTCTTAGTTACAAAGAGAAGGGGGTGTATCCCGCACAAAAGATATAAATAAATAGATATAGAACTTGGGAAAGAGTCAGAAATAGGCTGATATGCAGACTATAGTAGCAAATACCGGGTAATGAAAAATAGAACTTCCGCGTATACGCGAATTCGCGAATGACAGATTCGCGGATAACCTGGGAGTAGTGTATAATAAAACAATAATTATAATTTTTTATCGATGAATCTATCAGTGGATCGTGTGTAACGACAGTCAAGAGAGGAAAAAATTGAACGTAGAAGATAGGAATTCTAAACGTTCTATGGTTCAGCGTTCATGACAATCATTTTCCGCAATTGCGCTTGAATATTCTCCAGTAAGCACGTTTTAAGAGTTCAAGGTCTTATTCCAAGTAACCGCGCTCGAGATGTTAATTTATGCACTTGCGATTAGTCACGTAATTCCCTCCTTTGAGCGGGAAATTAAATTCAGGATAAAAACATCAAAGTCGTTAACTTCATTTCATTCATTCCTAGAAAAAACGCATTTTTTCCTTCGAATTTCTCTTTGTCTCTTTTTTTAATGGTAATGTTACGATTTTTCTCCTAAACCCCATCCCAATCTTCCTACGTTTCCTTTTCCCTCCTTCCTTCGGGAGAATCGTTCTTTCATGTCCGCCCTCAGTAGCGAATCGCCTTGTTTTTTCCTCCTCTATACCATTGCATCATTCCCCAGTAGTTATTCATAATCCGTCCCACGCGATCACCCTGGTAATTACAGCCCTTGTGAGGCAGCCATTTAAAGACGACTCAGAGCGCTCTTTCTAGATGGAAAACACGAGCCAATAGAGGCAGTTATGAGACGCGATGAAATGGAACTTCCACCAGAGCAGGAAGAAATCAAACGCGGAGCAATAATAACAGTAGAAGGAGTAGTCGCGATCGGGGGAATTAATCCTTTTTTTGCACCGCCCAGTAAAGCATGTCTCCTCCGCCCCTTTTCTTAGCGAAATGACGTACGACTTCCTTAATCTCTTTCTTCAGTTTCGTCCTTTTCCCAATTAAAGAGGTCTAGCACGGTAAACGAGTGGAGGATCAGGGTTAAGAAGTGGGATGATTCCGCGTGGATCGTTGGAGACGTTTCTTTTTCGTGGTGGGAGGCGTTGAGTGGGTGAATAGACCCGGAAGAAGGCTAAAGTTGAAGGAAAAAAGCGGTGGCGGCCTCTTGATGTGAACGACGGGGCATTAGTGCCAATTACGCGGATTCATTGATGAATGAATGCTGCTGGTTGACGTCCAATCCTGGAGTTTGAGAGTTTTGTTTCCGAAGGATACCAGCTTCTCTGTTTTGAACTGTACCCACAAATGCGTTGAAGTTTGTATTCCCAGCAAATCGAAATTTTTCTTTACTTCAAATGAATCCGGTAGACTCTTGAAATGCAAATTTAATTAATCTTAGTGGATCTTACCATTTACTTTAAAAAACGATTTTAATTTAGCTGAAGATACTCTTACTCGCTTGAGGTAGCCTAAACGAGAGTGTTTACCTTACAGTTGTGATATCTTTATCCTTTTGTTCCCTTAATGGGATTGTGAGACTCGGGAAATTTTTGAGGAAGTAATTCAGGAATTATATAATCAAAAGCATAAGTTTATAAATGTTTCGAATTTTCAATAACAGTTTTTTAGTTTATAATTTCTCTTCTCTGTGGATATTCTTGCAAAAGATTGCAAATTCCTCATGTTGCACCAAGCGTTTACCGATTTTGGTAAACATTCTGTTAAAAAGAATGGAAGATTAAGTGTTTGAATCCTTAGCTATAATCCTTTTAAACTAAGCCCTTATTGAGAAAGTGAAAGGAAAACAGTGTATTATTTAGAGAGCATTATAAAACTTTTTTTAATTCCCCAGGAATTTGTTTTAGACACATAAAATATGATGCTCAAAGATTGCGTTCTTTTACTTCAAATATATCGTGATTTTAAGTAGCGTTATAGAACTAGGAAATTACAGAGCAGAGTAATGAAGCTTTTTTCGTGAATTGCTTTGTTTAGAATGAGTAACAGGCGCGAGAAACCTCTTTCCTTAATGTTACCGAAATTAAGCTCTCTATGGCACTTAGGTATCGCCTTTCGCAGCTCATTTGAAGCGGACAGATGTTTATCCCATTCCGAGAAAAAAAGACGTCGAGTTCCCTTACATTTTCCGAGTAATCGGCAACCTTTCGATTGCATGGAGTCTGTAAACTCCACATTGTTGCTTCTCGAACATGTGCAAAATGAATCATCTAGGAGGCTTATATTTAGCGGTATTACGTTAAAATCTCGTTATCCCCCTGAGTGTCGCTGTTTTTCAAGGACATTCTTCTTGCTCTTGGCATTCTTCCTTCCATCTCCTGTTATTGCGTATAAGCAGATACGAAGCCATAAAAGTTTTCCCCGAACTATTTTCCTTTTCCCTGAGAATTCAGTGAGTTGCGTCATCTTGTGCTAATATTTGGGCTTATTTTCATATCTGCACTAAGAGCCAACGGAACAAATTCGAACTATAACGAAGCGATAAAAGCCTATCCTACGTATTTTACATACGTATATCCCATGGCACCAACTTTAAAAGAGTTGAAATCATTTATATTTTAAAATCCCTAATGGGTTCTTTGCAAAAATCATTCATTATTATCGTGCAGAATTGAAAGTGTGAGGTTCTGAAGTTTGAAAAGTACTCTCTAAAATGTATAAATTGAAAGATATCCAAATAGCACACATCTACATTCAACGGCAACTACTTTAATATGTAAACAGAGAGTATAATTTAAAAGGGTTTGTTTATCGCTATTCCTGAAAAAAATGCGCGGTTTGTTCACATGCGCTAATTGAAAAATTCTAAATACAAACATTCGGTACATGTCCTAATTAACAATAATTAAGTAAGAAAAATCTCAAAAGTTTCCTCCTCAGCCTTTGATTTGGCACAATGATCTTAGTATATCTGACGATTATATAAACTCCAAATGCTTTCGGTAAATTTAGGCATCCGAATTACATGCGATTTGCAGGCCGAATGGCGTATTTTATTTAGGCTCCAATTTTCTCAATTTCCCATTAACCAACTCCAAGCTTCGTAAAATTGTTTGAAGGTCTCCATTTACTTTGACAATGGAAGGATGTCTCCCACCCTCCTGGGCGGGTGGCTGTCAGGGATAAATGGAATGGGTAGTGGAATTGGAGACCGGAAGGAAGGCAGGAGACGCCACCGAATGCATCCCTATTCACGCCTAAAGGCGTCCGTGGATATTGTTGTCTTAACGCCTATCAGAATTTTATAGGTAAAACTTAATGAAGAGAGCTGTCGGTAGCCCAGAAACAACCATAAATAGTACCAATGAAAGGGTATAGAACCGTTTTTCCCATTTAGTAAAATATTTCTGTGAATTATGTGCGTGTGTCAATTCCAAATAATATATAATAGGATGTAATCTACTAATCATTAACCTTGAAAAGAATGGAGTAAATTCTTACCTGACAGGGATTAAAATCCAAAACTACTCCGCGCTTCTCCATATACTAAATGGTTTCCTTACTATACAATCACTGCTAAATTAACTTGATGTGTATTTAAAATGATTGAACTTGAGCGGGATATATAAGTATGAATCTCCTCTGAAAATTAAATTATAACTCGCCAACACTTTTTAATAATTATCACTTTTCTTTTCAATCGTTTATTTCCATAAAATATCAAAGGCGTCACGCAATATCAGGAGGAACTCATTGATAAAATAACGAAATAATTTTTACTTTTCACTGATGTTTTATTATCGTAGAGATTTGCATCTTATATCTTTACTTTTTTTCTGCTTTTCTAGATTCAACAGTTTTGATTACAAGCAACCTCTTTAAAATGGTGCAATGATAGAGAAAATCAATGCTTTTACTACCCATCAACATTGTTAGATCCACTGAGAAGCCCAGAAATATTTTAGAGTTTTTAAATAGCCAGTATAAAGAACAAAAATTTACTGAGCAGGGATAGTGGGCCTCTATGAAACAAATACACGTGTGTTCACGTAGGCCTCTTCCCAAAACCCGTGACGGCCACTTTTTCTGACTGGGTGTATGGGAAGTTTCAGAGTATCTCAAGGAACAAGAAGGCTATCATGTAGTCTCCTTAAGTTTCTTAATGTATCAAGGTATTTCGAAATGTATTCACTATTATGCGCTCGTTATTTCTTACTTTCTGCCTTTTACCCCTGGTGAATACTTTACTTCTTTCTAATATAAAATATTTTTTAGAATTAAATTATTATAGAGAATAAACAAAAAATCCTGTAATGTAATAACAAAGCCTGTAATAACTTACCAATATTAAATACTATTCCTCCATATATTTCCTTTTGAATTAAAAATAGTCGAAAGTGTTTAAAGGGCAGACATTTAAGGCATGCATCTTCATTCCCAGCATTGACGTTATAAATATTAAAGACGTTTACGCTGGAAGCTTGTAGGATATATTATGTAATGTATGAGTATGAAATATGATTTTGATTTTACTTACTTCTCGATTTCCATCCGCTAAAACGAAGGATATTTGCATTAATTTGCAATCGACAACGAGCAGAACGAGATAGACACCAGCTGCTTGATAGACGTTATTCTGTGGATTTCTCGACAAGGGTAAAAGTCTCTCCTTTCGTAATATTCCGCTAGCCTTGATCTTTCCGTGCTGCATTTTTCCAACTCTTGCTTTCTAGTTCATACATGAATAAACCCTCTTAAACTTAGATAATTGGGATATGAGAACTTCTATGCATCACACTATTTTCAATTTTCTCTATATTTATTTTATTCCGCAAGTCTATAATTTTTATTGAATACATTATCATGACATATTTGTTACGATAAATGAGCATTATTCCTTTACTGGATTTTCTTTTGATTATCGGAGGCAATCTGTTAAACCCGCAACTTGTTAGATATCAAAAAAATCAACTCTAATTTAATTGAATTTTGATCCAAAATTCCCGGAAAATACCTGACATCGATTTGAGGATAAGGAAAGATATTCTAATTGTAATGTTATAACAAAAGAAAAATTTTCTTCTCTTTGGAATAACTTTTTATTAGCTACTATTCTTCTTAGGTCATGTGGCTGGGTTTAAACGCAAAATTTATCTCTCTTCGACCTTTAATTGGAAATGTCTACCAGTGCGAAATACAGTAAGTTATGGGAAGGAAGTGTTCAGATCGGTAATAGCTTAGGCTAGTAAAAGACTTTCAAAACTATAGAAATAAAGTGGGATGTATCGTAAATTATGGTATTGTGCTCGGCGGAGCGTTAAATCGATCGGTAGAAATAGAGAAACTTTTGCTACGACTGTCTCGCCACTGCTGCGGCGATTTCTCTTCTTTCAACCATCTCCCTTGCAATCTACTGGGATTATTTCTATCCGATGTCATTCGTCTGCTGCGGCCAAGTTTGAAGGATATTTTGCGGCGAAAGGAGAGAGGTTTTAAAGTACGAACTGAGATGGATTCTGTGTTAAAAAGAATAGAATGCTGAGTTTTTCTTCCTTGAAGATACAGTTGCATAAGGAAATGAAATTGATCGTTAGATATTTAAGCTTTCCAGTAAGCTTCCATTCTCCTCACGTACTGTGTGCTTGGATTTGTCTTCATTATGTGACAAGTATCGGTCTGAAGTTAATCAGTACACGAAAATACCTTTACCTTTGTTTTACTTAATTTAGTTTTTCCAGTTTCTGTAGCAATATAGTAATTTCCTTGTATCTCAAATCATGAGAACTTACTCTTAGAATCATAAACTAAGGGAAGTCAAAGTTATTGTTGATGGAAGTATGTATTAAGAGAGAAATTATTTTATTTAAATTCTTTCCTCCTCTGGTTTTTCAATAACTTAGTAAATTATGTTTATCACACTATTGCGTAGTTGTAGTTATTAGATAAATATGTACGAGTAATTTAAAATTTCCTCTATTTATTGTAGTGAACAGCTTAGACATATAACAAATGTATGAAGACGTTTCATTGTATATACTTGTGCGGTATAAAAGTTCAATTTACTTTTTGACATGGCAATGTTACTTCAATGAAACATTCGGAAAATATAACCAGAATTAATTACTTCGTAATTTTATTCACAGATATCCACTAAGTCACACCTTCAAATATCAGTTTCCGAAAGATTCAGATCTATCGAAAAATTTTTAGAATTAATTGCAGTATTCCTTCTTAGACGCTTCCGAAATTTAAGTAAAGGTAGAGGTATAATTTCATTAATTATAATGGTCTATTTTGCTTTCTTGTGCAAAAGTATACGGTGTTCCGGACAGTTAGAAAGAAGCGAAACTTAAATCCTTTTCCCCACTGAGCCAATCCTTTCATCTTTGATTTTCCTGAACCGGTTGTAAAGGAATCATAGACTACTAAAATAGCTTTTTGAAAAACATTTCGATTTTGACACGATTTCTAAAAAATGGCATTATAGATGGAATAGAAATTTGTTGAATTCGTTTTCTACTGTGCATATAAGTAAAAACTCTTTGTTCAAATGCAATCTCTATTAATGCGTTTTTAATTTCGTTTTGGTCTGTTCAGCCCTCAAACTACTTTAAAATGCAAATGTTTTTCTGTATACATTACCAACAGAGCCCTATCTCCTTCTCCTCTCATTGTGCGCATATGTACCGAGTGACTCATTGTTCATTGCCTTTCTTCTGCCAACTTCTTTTCACCATCGCTTGCCGAGGTCACATTGCTTTGTCCCAACATTTTGTTCTCTTTGAACGCGGAGTTCCTGCTCAAGTTTTCGTAAACCTCCGATGCACCTCATTTTCGAATCGCCTCAGTCGCAGCGTATGTCCCGCCATTCTCCGGATGCCTTCTGAAAACCAAGGGTTCCTTTCTCTCCTGAGGAGGAATTCCTTGGCCACTTGCCGCGTCCTACGTGACGCCCGAAATTCGAGAGGAGAAGGCGTTTCTTTGCTACACCCCCTTCTTTCTCCCCTCCCAACAGACAAATATGATTTTGGAATCCCTACAAATGCACTGTTTTGGGGCTCTCATCCAAATGGGAAATTTTGTAGAACTAATTTTCGTTTAGTTTCTATTCAGAAAATGACTCAAGGCATCTTCTGACCATCTGTTTTCTCAAAATCGTATGAAATCTCAGTAATATGTGAAATAAATATTCGTCGCGAAGGAAAACATATATATTGGACCTTCGTCTGTGAGAATCATACGGAACCGCGAAATCTGGAGTTCTGGGAGAGAAAATTGAAGCCTCAGCGAATATTACGTCTCTTCTTTAGGTATTTAATTCCTTTTCCCGACAAAGTTTTGTGCGCCCAAGTATGGATAGCATAATCCGTTTCTTTTTCTTTCACATTTCTGAAGTATAAATTTAACCGAGTTTTCTGGTTTTTCTTTCCTTTAAATTTTCTGTCCTTTCTCTTTTGATTTATATTGATTGAGTACATATATTTTCTTTATTCTTTAATTGAAAAAGTTCAAAGAAAAATATTTGCTAGTTCAATTATCTCCTTTCAATACAGTTTTATTTTCATATTTATCCCTTATTTTTGGGACTTCCAAATAAAGAATTGATTTTTAAGTGAGTTGTATTTATTAATTTATCGATTTTTCCCGCAGTTTGACTTGCGTCAGGTGAAAGTTTCATCCAGCAACATTATTACTTTGGCGTTTCTTAAAATCAGCATGTTGTTTATATCTGTATCTAAAATGTATAGAGAGGAAATACTCTGAAAGCTTTGGTTGATAGAAGAGGAAAAATAAAAAGATATATTTGAGACACCGAAATTTCCTTGAGATAATATTGAAAATGGCGGGAGCAAGGAAACATAAGGTAAAATAGGTTATGAGGGGTTGACAGCAAACAAGAAGACTTGAAGAGCTTGAATAAAATCAGTCCTTGGATTGAAAACCCTTACACTGTTAGCAAACAAATGCGATTGATATCCAACTATAAACATCTTTTTTATTCCTCATCTAACTCATTTCTTTATTATTTTTCTCGCTGGTCGTTTTTCGTCTTTAAATGATGTCTTCATATAATTTCTTATTTTGGAATTAATTTTTAACACAATAAGTACTTTTGAATTAAATTGAACTAACCGCAACTTACAGGGGAATTACATATATAGTTTTCCATTTACATCTTCAAGCGATATGCACAATATTTCTCCCAAATGTACCCGCTTATCGAGCCTGACGTTTTTTATTCGATTTCGATTCTGTATTCCTTTTTCGCAATTCCTAACATCCAATCACGTAATTTATTATTAAAGATGTTTGATTAAGGGAAACTATCCATCGTACAGGTATAGAGTTTAATGAAAACTATTCAATATTACTTATTATCAGCTAAATCCGCAAGTAAAACGCCATTACTGAATAGTTTCCTATTATTTGAGGAAGTTCATACGATTATTCACAGGGTGTCTGTAAGATTTGCATCTGTTGGTGGGTTAGAGATCTGTTAGTCGAAAGGTCCATACACCCGTCGGCATGGGAAAGATCGGTGGTTAACCTCTTTCTCTTGCTAGAAGGCGCACGAGTATCAAACATAAGAACGTGTCGGAATTTATGCCGTCAATTTTCGTTATTTGTTGACCGTTTAAACTGCTCTTTGGCGAGGGAATGATTCGAGGAAATTGAAGTTACAGGTTGTGATTTATAGCATGCAATCATTTCTTGGTTCCCTTTCCGTCATTCAGCGATATTTCGATTGTTTTGATGAACCCAATCCCTAACCTTCTCCTCTCAGTTTATCTAAATTGCAGATAATTTTCTTAGGTAAGGTAGGCACGGCACTTCCTCGGCTTTCGACGTTGTCAAAGCTGAGATAGTAAATATTCCTTATCTGCCCTTTAGGCAAGCATCATAGATAGTATCTCACTGCTAGATTCTGAGATTGATATAACTGTGTAAATAGAAAGCGTGCTGCTCTCTCTCGGAATGCCGAGTATTTTCTAGTTTACGAGGAAAGTAAGAGTATGAAAATGCCTTTAAAAATTTCAACTCTCTCAGTAGTAGTACCGTTCTTTTAGAAATTTTTAAACAATAGTGTGAGCACGTGTGCAATGTGCAAGCAATTTAAATTTTGGAATTCTAATGACGTGTTGCATTATCCTTGTTGAGAGCCAAGTACCTCGGTATGGAGTTGAACCTATAATTGTTAAAAGAGAGAATAACGTAAATATTCAAACGCAGTTTATTTTTATATACGAGGCAATTCAGAATTCAATTTTAATAAAAACAACGCTATATTCTTAATCCATTTCTTGTAATATATTGCATTGTATTAGTTTCCCTACCTGTTTTGGTTCACCAGCTAGGAATATCCCAGAAATAAGTAAAGAAAGTTGAGAGAAGACTATGAGTATCCTCAGGCATGCATTTCGCTGCGTGTCCTTCAGAATAACGCTATCCCACGGAATTCCCTTAGCTTGGGCAGGCTATATCTGGAGGACTGTTTTATAAATATATATCTTCGGAATCTTTCGCTATGCGAAGAATTTCGAAAATAAATTCAATAAACCTCTTTTAGTAGGGAAAGCTTTAGACGAATCCTTTTCATTTAGGTTTACTTTTCATAATGAGATTTGCAATTCAGTTGCAATTAGTTCTTTACCTTATAGTACTGTATCGTTAAGAATTTATTCTCCTAACGGGAAAATTTTTACTCCCGAGACTATCTAATTCGTGTATTTTTAATATAAAGGACGTCAGAAATAAATCCGTTCGCATTAAATCTAACAGGAATAAGATTATTTTGGAAGCAATAGGAGTTGCTGATTATAAAACATCAAGATTCGAGCCTTTGCATCGCAATAAGGAAGCCCCTTATTGCGCGGAATCTTACGGGACTATAGGGAATCTTCAACCTTTATAACCTATCCCCAAGCAATCTCCCTATGAAATTGAAACATATCTACGTTTACGACCTCCTCATCTCTGTTGTTAAGGATCTCATTCAAAACAACAACAGAAATGTAATCTGATATTACTAGAACTAAGGGTGAAATTTATATTTCCTCGGAATTTCGGACTTAGGTTCAAAAAAACATAACGATTGAATTTCCCTTTTCATACATATTGCGTGTCTTTGCGTAGTAAGCGTCATGATTTTTCTCTTTTCATTGTATTGTGAACACATTGGATATGTAACAATTTGAATAGTAAAAAACCTTTGAAATCATCTTCCGGAAGAGAAATATTTTCTATGGAGAAATTTTACTTTATATTTTTTGCATAAATATTTTCAATTAGCTCAGAAAATACCTAAAGTAGATTCTACAGGAAGCAGCATAAATTCGCTGAGAAGAGACATGATATGACATGAAATGGCAACTCCCTTAGCGATCTCATGTACTCAGGAATTTTTAGTGTTCAGGAATTACGCAATTTTTAATTCGCATATCTTGCATAAGACTCCTTATTATTTAGTATATCTAAATTTAGTTAGCTCTGATTTAGTAAGCTCGTTTACAGGATGGGAAGTTACCAGAAATCAGTGAAAGCGCTGACTGTGGGAAATATAGGTTGCTTCACATATGACTTCTCCTTTCTGTCACATAGAAAACTAGATTAGCTCGCTTTAAACGTTATCCGTTACAAATTCTCGACATTCTACGCACTGACTGTAAGCCATAATGACTGCTGATAAAATGCTGATAAAATTTAGTAGCGAATCACGGAAATAAGGCAATTTCAATTTCGTTGCCTGTTGTTTCAGTTTTAAAATATGCTTCAATATTTTAGACACTGTTATACGGTGTGGCACTAGATATTCGCAATAAAATGTTTACATTAAACGAAGATGAAAACAGCAGAACAAAACAGAAATGTTAAGTTCTCTATGGCACCTCTTTCTTCGATAGATACCCTGGAAGTTACTTCTTGTCATAGAATTATTCGTGGCTATTTTTCTACGAGGAGCCTCTTTACATACCTCCTTCGCAGGCGTTTTAAACCCTTGGTTCCGGGAAAGAAAGGATACATTCAGTTATTTAGCTATTTAAATTGTCCCTCTTGGAATTAAAGGCAAAGGCAGACGTCTCTCCACATACTCTCGACACCGAGACGTTAAAATGAGCGTGCAAAACGACCTTCTCTTCCCAAATCCAGCTCTCTATTGCATTCTCTCATTATACGAATCGGAGCGTAGCTCTCATAGTGCTCTTTCCACATTGCCTCTTTTTTAATTCTCAAATGTACGAAACAGCGCCTCGGCAGCACTCTTCTGTTTGTTGTCGTAGATTCCGAAGGAGAACGCCTGGAAATTCTCCAGAGAAGAACGGGAGAAAAATTCGACAGTGCGCCGAGGAAGTCCGAAATTGAGCGTGTCTTAAGCGTGGGCGTTTGGAACGTAAAGACGTCGAATGGGAGAAAAATGTTATGAGAAGGAGGAGGAATAATGAGGATGTCTAGAAGTCCATTCAAAGCTACGCTTCCGGAGGGAAGCGAGCCAAACCGGCACGGAAATTTCCATAATCATAGAGTGAAATGATGAATGGTGTCTGAGTGTGATATAAATATCAAACACACGAGCTCAAAAATAATTCAAATTAAGTAATTTTTTATCTATTCTTTACGTAAGCAAATATTTTTCATTATTATTTATATAGCTAATTTCAAGGGTAATAAAATCTCCCTAACGATATGTGCTGATGTGACTTACATATGTCAAATCCTCATTACGCTTACATCTTCAACTATTCACCATCGTTTTTCGGCAGATATCTAATTTATCAGTTGTTATCTAAGTTATGTATCCTAATTTCCAGTCGCTCGAAACCGCGATTCTGTTACTACTGATTAAACGTAAGTAGATCCCCAGATTTTGTGACACGCATGTCATGAATACATATTTTCGGTTAGTAATTGATGATCAAAACTCTTACATATTCCCTGCTGCAGAGACAAATTATAGATCTTCAATTATCTTTCTTTTTGATCTTGTTGGTATATCCTATGGTCGAACTACACCTTCTTTGATTAATTTATGATGTTGTAATAATCAGAGATCCAAAATAAATTACACACGTGTTCGGATCGGAATACAAGCCGCTCAGAGAGTGCATTTATTAGATTGATCGTTTCGTTTAAAGCTGAAGACTCGTCTGTTATTACGAGCAGTAAAGATTCGGAGATAAATCGTGCACATTTCGACATATCGGTACAGACGCAGCGAGAGGATAAGGATTGGTGTTGTGACTTCGTACCCCAACGCGAGGGAAAAACAAGAACGCTCGAGTAGTTTTAAGTGCTTAAAATTAGATCGAAATGAAGATCTTTTAGTCTCTCGGTAGCTTCACTGCGTGAGGGAGTCGATGCTTCGTTTCGCGGCTGAACGGCCTGTGTTACCGTTACTGCCCACTTGCCGTGAATGCGGGTGTTTATGAGCAGTTGCCCGCATTTCCCCGTCATCATTTTGTCCACTTTTCTCTCGGCGGAGTGCAAATCTCTCGAAAATTAGAGCCTATGGACGAAAATAAACGATACATCAGTCAGGCGCATTCGGAGGATTTGCTTTTTCAACGGAATGGTGGAAAAATTAGCAGCGAAAATCTCCTAGAATGAAAAGACGTTCGGAAAAATACTTTATTCGAATATCGAAAGGTATAAATGGGGTAAATATAATAAAGTTAGTCCATGATAGGCTAAATAGTTATGCTAAGCTCATATCCTCTTGCCGTAAATTTGCGAGTGTGTGCTCGTTTACTCCTCCCGGTGGATTCTGGAGAAATCTTCCTTCGGTATCCATCTAAAAATATACCTATTCTGTGTGCACAAAAGACGGCGATTTCAAAGACATTTTACGTAACTATAATGGTATATTTTCATGCCTACTGTTTTAGATTGATTTCAAGGTTTCCTCAGAATTCCAATTGGCGACCGCATTAAATCAGGAAATAGGGTAACCACGAAGTTTTTACCATTAACCGATGAAATGGTTGATTCTGCGTGTCACTCCTTTCAAGCTAATCCAATACGCTTTCTAATTCTCATTCCCTAGATATTTGTCACAAATAAATGTTCTCATTAGTCACATTAGCGGTAAAATGTCGCAGTGATTATGCAAGTAAATATACGTTCAACTCTCTTGAGCGTAGACGCCAGGCGCGAAATGAATGAAAAAAAAATAGAATGTTAGGCTCACGTCCCAAGTATTTCAAGGACGAGATTATGTAATTAAAATTGGCTTAAAGATAGAGTGGCTTATTTCAACCTCATTAAATACTAAATATAAACCGTACGTCTAGGTGTCTAAAACATGACTCATTACGTTAATGGGTTAAACGGCCGATATAACTTCGATTTATTCCTAGACCAAGTTGTACTTTAATTATTCGAACTCTGATTCATACCTTGTTAATGTAAATAAGGTTTTTGAATTATTAATGAATCGTTGTTATAGATAAGAATAGAGAACATTTATTAAAATAATAATAATATCTATGTGCAATAAAAATTCTTCAATACAAAAGTATACAAAAAAATAATGTAAGTAAATCCACAATACAAATTATAAATAGTTTAACTGCAACCGATTTCGACAGAGCCGAGTCATCACCAGGGGTGAGTCCTTTTAATAGAGCAGGTGAATTAATATATATTGCAAAACTTTCCATCGGACAAAATAAATATATATGACATGCAGCATTACCAAACAGAATAAATCGTATCATATCATAAAGATACGACTAGGTCGGTATCTTAAGGGAGAATAGCAGAGTAATAAAATTATACATTGCTAATCATAATCGAAAGCCTGTATAAAAAATTGCAGGAATTATGTACAGAGTACCTCTGGGCCAACAATTTTTATGCGTGTTCTTCTACGTGATTGAACCAGTTTTCCTTTCAGCTAAACTTGATGCATTAGGATTTTTCAATTTCTTACAGCCCTTAATTTCAAGGAATGAGGATATTCAGTAGTGCACTGTACTTTTCGAACGATTGAGCGATGGGGATTTCATCCGGCTTGGAACTTGTTTAAAGATATACTCGTATGTTGTATACGCTTTTGGCGTCTCACGAAATCACAAATTAATTCATGTTAGCTGATATTCCTACTAAGCTCAGAGGCAATCTTTATGATGTTTATCTCCTCCGATATATTAATCCTTAAATTCCACCTTGGTTAATTAATAAGCACAGGTGTTAGGTAATTTTTCTAAGTTTGAACTTACGTTTATACAGACCTGAGGTAAAGAAAAGTGTGCATTGATGTGTTATTGCAATCCAGTCCATTGCAGGAAAAGATATATAATTGTATGAGATTTTTTAATCAAGATTTAAACGTATAAACTGACAGAATTCAGGTGCTTCAACATTGATTTGTATATTCTCGTCTTAACATCGTCGCTTCACACATTTAAAGCATATAACACATCCTTCGGTCACCCGAGAATGCAATGCTACCTCTTTGTGATTTATACAAAGGGAAGAGCTTGGCGGCCTTTCCTTTCTCTTCAGAGCAACTCGTATCTTTCGAAGTACTGCGATGCGGTAAGGTGCAGTGCGCGATTCACTTTACCCACTCGTCCGTAACTTATCTACGTTCTTTGATCGGTAACCCAGACTTGTGGAATTTACTTCAACCATATGAATGTATAATGCATATGGAAACTTAGGAATTATGATCGCCCCAGACTGAAAGGATCACTCGTTCGGGTTCTTTAAAATTACGCCGTTTTCTCTTGTTTTCCTCCTCGTTTCCGCTCCATTCATTCTTCCTTGAAGACATCCGCCCTCGTTAAAGTGGCACCGACAGGGAAAAGAAGGGTTCATGAGGAAGCGAAAGAAAGAAATTGAGAAGGCCGTTAAGCAGGAGAAGCAGCTGCTAACACTTCACCCCGCTGCGTGACGCTTCCCTAGAGCAGTGGCTCATCACTATTACGCCTTCGGATCACGTATAGACACGCGCTCTTCTCACTCACGCCCTCGCTCGCCCACCTCCACCAGGAAGCTCTTCCCTACGTCCCACTAGGGCGAGCAGTGCATCGACTGAAGTGCGCTGCAAAAAACAAGCGGAAGATCCGCGTCCGCGAAGTCGATTTTTGCCTTTTCCATTGCCGAGCCTTTCAATGTCAAGAGTGGTGGAAAAAACGGAGTCTTTCGGAGGAGTTCCTTCACGGTCTCTCATTCAATTCCTTATCGCTTGCACTTAATCGCATTCGACTGCGTAACGGGGACGGGAGTGAAAGGCTTGGGAAGTGATGGCTCCCATCAGCGGAAATGTCTGTTTCTCGTCCTCTCCTTTAAGACCGCAGTTTGTAAACCAAAACAGTTTTTAAAACCCTTCCCAAATGTGTTCCTTTTCACGCGAAACAAAACATCACGTGGAGACTAATTTTATAATTGTGTTGATTTCGTCACTCTTCTGACGTGTTAAATTTTCGATAGAAATCCAAAATTTATGATCTGAAATTACCAGTAAATGTGATATTAGCTTTGATTGAATTATCATTATATTTTGTCTATTCTACAAATCCATAGCGTTTAAATTCAGTGTAGTTTCTTTAAGACATCAATTCAAATTATTCTCTTTATAGTTTCCCCTATCTACAATACATTTATGTACTTGTATCTTACTTAACAAATAAGTAAGATATTTCTAAGCTTAAAATGTATAGTCAGTAAAACGTGCACTCATTTATAGTTTCAGTCATTACTCTGAACGTTTGACAATCTTTATTTTTTAATTGGGTAGAACCGAGCAAATTTTTATGATTTTTATATTGAGAGAGGTTTCACAGCGTGGATCTTGGTGAAATTATAAGATTTGAAAATAATACTGATGTTTGTTCTTCTATGCGTAATAAATGAAGTTTAGTTTTTCTAATTTTAATTCCCTACATGTCGATGCAAGATTCATTATTAGATCTGTAAAATATTTATTCCAACCTATATGTTCTGATGGAATTAAAATGTGATTCGGAAAAATCGGAATTCTATATCGGAAAAATAATTTTAAATTCCATAGCTATTCCGGAGGTATAAAAGAAAGATTTATATCTCTTTTAAACGAAAGTGTATAGTGGTATGCGGTAATTTTAATTAATTAATCTGAGTTAGTTGATGTATTAATGAGAAACATATGGAGATTAATGAAATAGAAACGTAAAACTATCCATAATGCAAGAAAATTTTAAGCTATATTGTTGAGGGTATATTAGTGATATCGTAAATAAGAAATTACTATAGATTTCTAGAACTTTGAACGAAATGGCCAACATTAAATAAGGCACAGACGTAATCCTCCTTAATGATAACGTATCATCCGGCGAATGATATTTTCAGAGATTGTCTCTGCGATAAGAGCCTTTTGGCGTCTGCATATCTTATCAAAGGCATAAGGTTTTCTAATTTTATCGCCAATGTTACGTTTACTTGAGATAACTGAAAATCTGGTTCGATGAGTACCAACTTTAGGGTATAACCTCTCATGTGGCAGAAATGAGAGGCATTTCCTACGCTTATTCGCATAATTCAATTCGTTAGTCATTCTTTACATTAAAAGAAGTCCATTTCTCCCGCTAATGTAGCCACTAACCACTTTGATTTTATATAAAATTTTACTAATTGGTACAACAAAATCTACTAATAACACAAGAATTGAAGGTATGAATTCAATATTAACTCAGAAAAGTTGAATGAAAGGGATGACTTGAGGTTTAAAGCATATATTTCCGTTCTCTCTGGGGTGGAAACAGTTTTCAAGAGCTATTAGAATATTATTTAGCGAATAAATAACTTATAATATGCATGCACGAAAATGTTGTATATCGTTTAGTTTTATTCGGATATATTCAGATGATCTTACCATTGAGATGTTGGCCGATTGAAAAACCCTGTACGAGTATTTATGTGCCGGACAAAGGGGTGGAATGAAAAGGAGTTTGCTACCTTGACTCAAGAGCTAATCTCAAGAACTATAAATGATATTATTATTAATATTACATTTCCCGCTGTTGGATGCCGTGAATTATTTCTTTTACTTAATTATTTCAGCGACTCTCGCGTACATACAGCCCGGAGGATCCCTCTTTATTGGTTAATATAAACAAGGGTAAATTATAAGGAAAAAGGTTATTTCATAAGACATAATCATTTCTATAATAATAATTATCTCCCGTATGAAGGATTTGTGAATTTATCACTGAAATGAGTAACTTGGAGGTCCAAATCTATAGCTAAAGTTTGTCTTGATATTAGCAGAGAGTTATAAACTTTAGATAGAATACCAGAATGATATAATGAAAACATATGGCAAAATGAGATGTTAGAGCACTCAGTTTGGTTTAATGTATTCTTTTCGACTCATATTTTTTATCATTTGAAGGGACCAAACTAATTGAGGAAGTCGTTTGAAAACCTGAAGCCATTGATTGCAGCAATCACGCCTCTCATTGACTCCGAATTTTTATAAATATTTTTGTGGAGAACGGTAATAATGAAGTGGGTAGAACATGACGTAGAAGATCATGTTGTCTCCTTGCAAAGGGATAAAAATTTTCACAATCTTCATCTAATAGAAGCCAATCTTAGAGTAACATTTACGCCAAAAAAATCACTTTTATAGAAAAAATTGTTTGAAAAGTACCGTTGTTGAGGTGACTGGTTTTGATGCTCATCCAATGAAGAATCGATTTGGTTGCGAATTAAATGGCTCAGTGCCTATCTGATATGAAAAAGAGATTTATTATATTACACCAATACGTACTTTTTCCACAGCAATGGACTTTTCCATATGTATTTCTGTGGAAATTTCGGAGCAAAAGATAAATAAATAATATAAAGATAATTTTGGAGTAAAAGATTTCTAAGAGCATCTATTTTTATCGCATTTTCATAGCCCAGATGTGTGTGTGTACTTATTGTGATAAATATCTCCGTATTAATTACGTCTCCCAAGTTTTAAATTTTTAAAGTTTCACAGTATTGCTACATAAATATTGACCCATCTGAAGCAATTGATTATAGTTATCACTTATTTTGAAAAAGATATTTTATTTCAATTTTATAAAATTTAGTCAAGGATATCATCTGAATATCTAGGCCTTCTGATAAGGAAGCAATTTTATCCTCCGGGCTTCTCTCCATTCACAAATCCTGGCTATAACCCTTCTTTTGAATCATACCTTAATTCCAAATTTTGCACTTATATTGTTCGTGGAGGATACTAAATGAAGTCACCACATACATTAGCATTAGTATAACTGACGCACAATGTAGATAAAACTTTTTATTGCTTACGAATCACATTACATTGTGATTTTCTCTTGTGAATTCGTCCAAGTACTACAATCGAACAGTAATAGTTTATTTTTATTATTTCGGAAGAATTTCAATGCCAGAAAAACGGAAGGAGAGATTTGAATCTTGTGTATCGAGAATTTTAATATTAGGTCGGTCTTTTGCAGATGGTAAGTAGATAATTATTTTGATTGTGAGGGTTTCCTGTAACTCTGGGCACACGCCAGGGATGCGGCATCCGCTTCTAAATGGCTATCTTCATGTTTTTGCCGTCGGCATTCTTCGCGGTTCACTCGACTGCATTTAGGACAAAAGCATTTTCGGTAGTTAATTGAGGATGTGGGAAAACAAGAGGGAGTCCTCGAAAGCCGCAGTATATTGTCTCCAAGGCAACAGAGCGATTCCTCATTCACTCTCTCCCAATTCCATTTACTACGTCACAATCCTATTCCGTTAATTGGATAGTGCATCGGCGCTAATACTAGCCCTCGAATTGGACAGATCGTGCGTTCGCAACGCGGAAAATATTCACGTGTCACTCTGCAGTAAGTACAACGTGAGTCGGTGCTTCACGATCAGTATCTTAAATAAAGGTTAATTGGAATTGCAAATAATTCGCCGCTTAATGCTTCCCTGTTTCAATTTCGCATTACGCCAAGTGTTAATTTTCAGAATATTAGTGAGCAAATCATTGAGTTTCTCCGTCGTTCATTGAGATATTCGTTGAACCGTTTTTCTGCTGAATAGTGAATTTTATTTAAGTTCAGTAATGCACACGCTTATCTCGGTACTCGCTGGTTGAAGAAGGAAATTAGGTGACCTAGTAATATAAAACGCGGTGAAAATTTATGAAGTCAATTACATTCAGTGCGTCCTCAAACACGGACTCTTAAGTATATAGCCCGCATCAATTTCATTTGCAGTCGCCAGCAGTATCATTTTATCTCACTTATTGAAGCGCTGAAAGTCAAACTCGAATTTCGTCGGGGTAATTCATGTCGCGGAGATCATACGTCTTCCTTATTCGCCGCGGGCGTACTCTTTTAAGGCACCGAAAACATTACCAAGTTTATTAAGCGGAGTGATGCACATAAAACACCCAAGGCTCAACCTCGCTCCAAATACTCCCAGCGCGGTTCCCTCCCGTTTTCCATCGCTTCCCAGCGATATGTATGCGCATATCTATGGCACGATTCCGGGCTTTTTTCATTCATTTATTCCATTGCCCTCTTGTGAACCTAGCCGCAGTGGAAACCTTCGCCCTCGGGCTGCTGATAATGAGGGATTATGACGTTTATCTTTGTTTCTTCGCAGGCCCACATCATCAAGCGAGAGATTCGAGTGCCTTCTTCCGACGGAGGACCTGAGGGAGAAGGAAAACACCTGAAGTTGTGAATAAACGGAGAGTGGAGACGTGCGAGGCAGGTGTTCGAAGCGACCGCCGTTCTCGTCGTGGCGCTGCCATCGGCAGGCCCGACGTGGTGGTGGAGGAGGAGGGGGCGGAGGGGTTCCATCCTCTGTCGGAGGGCGGGGTCCGCAAGGGGGAGATGACTGAGGCGCTGGGCCAGAGTAGTGGAGGACTCGGGGAGTAACAGCGGTGGGGGGCATCGGGATCGCAATCTCCCGCTAAACACGAGTGCACGCACGCCGTCCGGTGGAGACTCCGCCGCCTGGAGAGCCATCCAGGCGCCGTCGAGAGTCCGGCAGCTTCTTCAGCGGAAGAAGTTCGCCCAGATCGCCGCCTTCTTCGCTTCGCCAGCAGAGTTGTGCCGGTGCTTTCCTCGAGAGTGGTGAAAACGACAATAAACAATCGCTTGTTTTCGTCTTGCGAAGTACATTCGACCTGGTTAACAAGTGCTTCGAAAGGAGTGAAAGCTTTCCGTTTCGTTTTCCGTGTTTTGATGCAGGACTACGGTTTCTGAATCGTTCCTCACAGCGGCCGTAAAATACATTCGGCGAATTAAACGCGGAAACCGACAACATTTCTTCTCTTTCCCTTTCCTCGTGTGTGTGCCGGGAAGAGTCGCACCCCGTGACGCAACACAGTTTCTCTCTCTCTCTCCCTTCGGCATCCCTTCCTTTTCCCCACCCCTCGCTTGAAAATCAGCTGGTCCACCGGCTCTTCGCTTCCTAGATCGTCCTGCGCGCACTGTGACTTCAAACAAAACCCCTCCCCTATGAAAGGATCGACCGGTGTTTTTAGTCGGCCTTGTGAAAGAGCTGCGGAAACCCCGCTTAATTAACAGCCTCCCTGACCTTTCACCGCGGAATCTCACCGGCTTTTCTCAGGCGTAAAAAGGTCCTAATAAAATTCCCCCTTCATCCTCTTACGTCGTGTGAAGTATACTCTTCATTAGACAATATTCAGAACCCTCCCTCTTTCTTATAAACCTCCGTCGAGGAGCCTCTTTAGTGACGAGGAGCTGCCGCGAAGGAAAATAAACAAACCGTCCGGGATTACTGCAAGTCGCCATCCCAAAACAAAAAGGGGGTATCGATCTTTTACGAGGAGTAAGACTCCTCCCCAAACTCTCTTATTTGGGTCATCGGGTCGCATTCGGGAGTATTCCCTCTCTGCGTCACTTCCACTTGCAGTGTGTTTTCGTGTGCGTGCTGACCGATAAGTCCAGATTTTGCGGAAGGGTCAAGGAGCCGGCGGATTTTGGCACCCGTCAACATAGGCCGCCCGCCGCACTCCCCTTAAACACAGGATGCTGTCGTACATGCTCCCAGTGGAAGGTGGAGACAAAGGCCCGACTTCAAACAGGTCCGAAGAGGAAGGCAACGAGGAGGAGGACGTAGGAAAGGCTATGGGTGGAGTGATCATAGAAGAGGACGAAGAAGACGAATTAGACGTAGGGGAACACAGACGCCTGCTAGATTGCAGCAACGACAAAAGGGCCATGAAGCCCCCGATGGTACCAGCGGAATCGAAGTCAGTGAGCGGAAAGACACACGAAATGTCGATCCTGATCAACTCACCAGACAAGGTCGCCGCGGACGTGGACGGCCTGCCCACAACACATGGGGAACACAAGCCGAAACCCAAGCTGATTCTGAATGGGACTAAGCAACCGGGCAGCCTCAAAAGGTAAACAACCGCCTATCTTATTTATTTACCCCCCTTTGTTTCACTATCGTTAGATTTTCGGGAGCGGTCGTCTCCAATTATCAACGACGCATTTGCAGAGCTAGGCGTCGGTGAATTATGGTGTCCAAAGTTCGCGTTATTTTTCCCTTTATTACGGATGTAGTGAGGCAATTAAGTTGTCAGTTTCTCCGTGCCGCATTCCAGCTTTATCTCGGTGGAGTATTAAGGTTTGCGGGCGCAATGATCCTGTTTCGGCCGGAGTTGTGTGTCGCTTTATTAGAATAGAGAGCGGTCGGTTCAAGGTGTGATATGAAACCGTCGCGGCCTCGTTCCTAAGGTTCGGTCACGCTATCAAATCCTTATGGAGATACGACTTACTAGAGTTACTTCGGACGTGTTGTAATGCCGAGAGATATTGATGGGAGACTTCTAGAGACGTCGGAGAGACACCTACGTAGCTTCCGAGTTTCAGCCCTATGTATACTGTCGTCAGAAGGTTAACTGTGTCGTCTCGATGGCTCATTGTGTAACCGAAACAGTCAACGCTTCAGGTGTACGCCGACAGATTAATCATATAAAGTGATTATTTAGAGAGGATAGACTCAGGTGTTTTTAACGAATGCTACATAACCCCATCATCAGCTGTCTATTCTCTTTTATTTTCTGTGTTGTCTTTCCACTTGATTAGCGCAATGACACACGTTTTATTCCTTTTTACACAGTTACAGTTATGAAGGGAGACGTGAGCCTTCAATGCGTCTCTCATTCTTCGTATCATTGTTCTTACGCTTTCAAACAGCCATTTATTACACCTGGTAAATGAAAATTTGAAAACCTACAACATACGTAATTACTTACCGGAAAATGATCTTTAGTATTGCCTTGTTTCATTCAGATAAATTGCTTGATCGGAAGAATCTCTTAATAAAATTCATTTCGCCGAAGAGGGCTCAGAGTTGTTGCGGTTGAGTATTATTTTTAGATTTATTCCTTTAAAATATCGCCTTCATTGGATACAATACCTATCTCTTGGGCTCGATGAGTTCGGCATTGTTCCCTTCTCAGCTATTTTCCTTCTTCCCTTTTACGCAAGAGCTTGTATCCAATTTTAGCGATCCAATAAACATGAGTAATAAATGCATAAAGAAGCTCTACCCCAATGTAATAATCTTTATGCTTGCGGCATTGCGTAACACCTAGTTTTGTGCGCGCGCAAGGACAATTCGACGCAATAGTCTATATTGGTTCCCTTAGAGCCGCTCATCAAGCAATCCTCTGGGGCGAACTCGAGAAACGTGCACTACTCTTTATCTCGTACTATAAATGTTTTCAAGTTTGGATAGCCCTCTGTTTTCAAGGCTCACCTCCGTCACTCTTTATCTTTTCTTGTCCATTTCGCTTGGGAACTCCCGCGATATTAATCTTCGTCCTGTCGACCCACCTGCAGCACTGCAGTCTGTTAACCATCGTGAGCTTCCGAACATTCCTCTCGCTTTGCCATCGTATATCTATCTATATCTTCTACTACTCATCGTGTAATCACATTTGCCAGGCCTTACCGCTGCAGCTCGGTTTTCTCGAAACCTTTATTTTTGCAATCTCTTGATGAAATTTTTACGCCGAGCAGAAATGGCACGTATCCATTGCTCTTCTTCGGTGATATTTTTCTATCTTTTTCGCACCAGCTAATTATCGTAAAAGATATAATCGATAGGCTGCGTGATGATCTTCAGAGCCTTAAAAATAATTACATCTTGTTCCATGTTGCGTTTAATACTCTCTGTCGATTTGCTTTAGATTGACTCCTTTTAGAAGAGTGTTTTAATTATTCGCCGTTTGAATTAACATAAATTAACCTTATTTGGTAATGAACGCTTCGCGTATGGGTAGAAGTTTTAAAAACAAATGATCGTGATGATTTATTTAAGCGCGATACTATCATTAACGTAATAAGTGTACGACGACCTCAAAACGTTCTTGCTAATTCTTCTTCATTTCACAATAATGCTTGCTCGTGGTAGGAATTTCCTTGCTATTTTCAACTCTTTAAGCAGTTCCTGAATAAGTAATCAACGCTTTCCTACGGCGTTCGTGTTAATTCACCTTTCATTTATTGGATGGACAAGCCGAAGATTAGCGAGAATAAGCATTTACTTCCTAAACAATTCCTAGATAGCATATTTCAGTTGTCAAACCCTCTTTTTGGCTCCTTGGAGATAAAAATTGGTGTTTTTTGTTCTTATTCCACAACGCGCGTAAATTCAGTTAAACTGTGAAAAATCTCCTGTTTACTGGTGACTCGAATTTTAATTGGTGTAAGTTAAAATTAATTACGTGACTCTTCTTTCCACTGTGTCAACCTTATCTAATGGGCACCAAAAACAAATTTTTCCGTTTCTCTTCGCTCTATCAATCAACCTTTCGTTTCCCCGCTCTTTCTCGTTTAACCTGATATTCCTAATTAAGGATTTGAGAACGAAAAAATATTCAAATCTTGAAAAAGATTGTGATGGTACCTTCTCTTCTAAGTTAAATAAAATACCAGAAATCCATTAACCTAATTCTACTCCGATGATGCTTTCGATTTGATCGATATTTATTCTCATGAAGTGATTCCTTGTTTTGTTTACGTAAAGCCCCTCTCTTTCACGGCTTACAAATATTTGTTTGAATTATATTTTACCTTTTGGAATGCTGGAATACCTACATTGTCTTTAGCACATAACTTCCAGAAAGAGAGATTCAAATTTTTATCAAATAACTATTTGATTATTCTTATGCTAATTTCTTGTCTTTCACTCCGCGAATGTTTTTTTAAAAATTGCCTTGTGATAAAACTTTTTATATAGCATTAGCTCAAAAGTTCCGTTTGTGATCATGTCGATCGATGTAACCAATTAACCCAAAAACAAGTGTACCTCAGTTTAAGGCTTCATTCCAAATTCATTTTAGTTCTCGACTCCCAAGAAACCCTCGCTGCTGTCGCTTTTCCTAAAGAACTTTTAATTGCCTTAAATTTCCGAAGGTTTATTTCCCAACACTTGTTTCCCAACACCGTTTCCTCTCTCTTCTTTACGTCCTCTTGCATTAATTTTATCCTCGATGTTCTCATATTTCCATTTTGTTTGATATATTATTTCGGAACGTTTTTATTTTTTTTATTTCCTCTTTTACTGTCGTCTTTTTCACACAAGCTCATTTGATGATTGATTTTCTTTCTTTCCAAAAATTTATACTTAATATACGAAAGCAAGATATCTTTTAGCCTCTATTTCTGTTAATATAATCAGTTATTATTGTCAGCAATTATCACTTAACTAAAGCTAACAAAAATCATAATAAGTTTGCGAATTCTCAGGATTTTTACATTTATATTTTATGGTGAATCTTCAAGCTGAATTTTACGATTGCTAAAATTTTGAAAATTGATTTACCTTCAATACCGAATTTATAAAATTTACGCACTACCTCTGTAGTTTAATGCAATTGTTTGTAAAATGCCTTTTAAATTTTCATGACGATTATTCTATCTAGTGCCAATAATTTAATATTTCTGATATTTCAACTCTTAGCTTTTGTATTCTATTGTTAGTATTTGAAATCACCTCACGATTCGTTAATACTACCACTGAAATAAGAAAAGCGCGATGGAATCTAGCTAATTTATTGAAAGTTCGGAAGTTTTACATCATTTTGATGACCGAAATTAGTTTACATTGTCTGCGTCGTTCTCTCACGATTCGGCTTATCACTAGAATGGTTCCTTGTGAATTTTGTCTTTGTAATGACTAACTTTGTAAGAATAAAATGAATAAATCAGAAGAATCTCCAACCATTTCCATCCTCCAACCATCCATCCAGAAATATCAAGCAAGGTAGCCAGAATTAATCAACCCGGTTATAACAATATCCCGCTTAAGACTCGCTTTTGCTTTGATCCCTCGAAAAGCGTCTTAACCAGGTTTTACTGTATTCACCAAATTAAAATAAAAATTACTCCTGGGATGATGTTACATACAAATAATATAGAGGATTTCTTCACGCCATCGTTATCGCACGCCGCATTGCTTCCGCTGTCGAAGTTTTAATCACTAAAGTTTTGTAGCAATAATGAAACTCAAATATTCATTTCAACCCGATTGAAATTTTTCCGCGAGTGCAGTGACCGAAAATTCAAGCTGAAGGTCCTAACCACATGCTATGTCGATGAGCAACTTGATAGTCAAATAATTCGTACTTACTTAACTAAACAAAGTGCAGTAGAATTTAGAACTTCTTTCAAAAGGTCTGGTTCCCTCGCTCTATCCTGTAGTCTCGTGTTCCACTTCATATTCTCTCGATTTCAATCTCTACATCTCCGCCCACACTCATCTCCTCGCATCCTGCTGGCGCCGTACCGGATGAGAAGGACGTTGTGGTAGGGCCTCCGCGAATCGCGAATATAAATCCTGGCCGCGGGGCAGCTGGCCCTCGTCCCGCTTACACCCGTCCATCTACACCAACCTTCCAGGCAGCCAGAGTGTCAACAAGATCTTCTATAAATAATAAGGAGACGGTTTCACTTCTTTCTTGCTTTTCAAGGCGCCACCAACCATTCACTTTCCTCCCCTTTTGTGCCTCCCCTCATCTCTCTACTTTGGCACAACCGCCAAAGGAAGGAAATTTCTTTTTTCCCTTCATTTTTGTGGGCGCTAGCGGTGGTCGCCTTGCACTTTTCTTATTTCCATGCCGAAGAAATGGGAGGTGAAAGGCAAGTTAGGCTAAGCTCGGAATATCTTTAAACCGGCTACGGATATGCTGGGCTTGCTCCGAAGGCTCACTATAACATATTCCTTGAGGCACCCATGTTTACCTAGTTCACTTACTGTGCTTGAGAATTACCGGACTAGGAAATTTTACTTTTATGAATAACCATGAGTTTAATACTGAGGTTCATGTTGGAATTCAGATTACAATCTGTTTAGGAAGCATAATCAATGAAAACAGCAAGGAGGAGAATTGCTTAGAAAGATGATGGAGGATTGTGAATTGCATTTTTGTGTTTACATGATAACCGAGCAAGAGAATTTACTGGAGATAGTGAATGGAAAATATTGAAATATCGACATGTCCTACTGAACCATTTTCGTTTCTATAGATATTGGGAATGAGATCAGATGCATTCGTAAATATTGGTAACGATTGGAGAGAGATTTGGGAATGCAGTATGATGTATAATTTATTATTAAATTTCCGATGTGGAAAAGACAGATCACCGTTATTGAGTGAGTCAAGATAGGTTTGAATGTGAGATAATTCTCGTAGGTACAAGCGTCATAAGCGTCATCTATGAAGGGTCTACATTTTCTTTCTTTCGTTTTGAATTTAAATTGGATCATATCTTCCATACATATGAAAAATAACTATATATTCATTCCTCAAGAAGCTGCGATCTATTTTAATATAATCCATGGTGGTAAAATATTTTTTGAGTTGTATATTTATCTAGTATTTCAAAACTACCTGCGTCTTTCTTCTCGTATACGTGTGTATTCGGCCCTTGGTTCCGAAAAATATTTTAGAAGGTGAGGAGTGAGAGTAGATCGTTAGCCTATATATTTAGACCTGTCGTCGACAGTCGTCTCACTTTGATTGTCTCTTGCAACAAAATCTCTCCGCGCCTACTTCTTTTGTTCCACTTCTAGAATCTTGGGCATTTGTAAAAATTTCTTCTTTTTTTCCGTACCGTTGCCGGCAGCGAAAATTAACTTGTTCTTTTCTGTGCTGCGGTGTATATTAGGAAAAAAAATATCGATAGCATGTCGATTCCCGGCAGTTCTATTTTTATCTAAATATATTCCCGGCGGGACCATCGATTTTAGTTCGGCGAGACGGAGATGCGGTGACGGCGGATATATTTAAACGGCCTTTTTTTTGCGAAGGCATGTGCTCATTAGGATCTCTTGTTGTGGTTAAGGGCCAATTAGCGCGCTAGGACGTAGTCTCTGCTTTAAATATTCGTAAGGCATTTTTACTGTGGAGCAATCATAGGAGAATTAGAGATTAAAGCTACATGGATGTGAATACTGTGTTCTCCTGTTATGTTCCGCAGATTGGATGTTATTTACATTCGAGAAGAACGGTTTCCTAATATACGGCCCAATCCGTTAAGGAATCCCTCTAGACTTCATAGTTGAATTACCGAAGAAAATTTCTTAGTCGTATTTTGTTTAATAACATGAGTGCTTTTTGAACTAAATGGATTTAATTTTACAAAACGTATAGGTTACATTCTCATCAAGGATGATTTGGCATGCCAAAATAACATTCTATAACATGAAGTAGAATTTGACATAGGTGAATATTTCCAAAACGTTTGTTACTCTCGAATACATGTACAAATGTTTAGAATACTTGCAATTCTAGAAAAATATGAGAATACTTAGTGAATGGTATAACAAATGCAGCTGTGGACGAATCAAATACCCCGAATACGACTTTATATTTGAGCCCCTACCATTTACACTAATTATATCACCATATGATGCTAATATAAGAACTTTTTAGCTTCTTTAATTTCTTCCATAAATTTATCTTTTCAATCCAACAAGTACTTTTATTATCCTAAGAAAAAATCTTCCGAAAAATGGACCTGTTCCCTATCTCATTTTGCAAATTGAACTTTATTTATGAAAATGACTGGACCAAATCGTCCTGAAGTTTCCCTTTTGATTCGCTCCCTATTTCATGTTTAAACTCAAGGGACTGCTGCCAAGTTGCAAAACTTTAGCTTTACTTGTGGAATCAATTTCTCGAGGGGGATGAAGGTATCAATATGCAGACTATCGATAGCGACCAAGTTGTTGGTAGAACTTATACATTCGTAACTAAAGATTTCAAAGAAAAATTGACAGCTACAAAACTTTTTCTAACAAAGGGCGTTCATAGTTCACAATGATTGGATCTCTATGTCTTACGTAATTCACAATTTCATTGACATTCTTATTCTGTGTCCCGAACGAAGAGATTATATAGCTGTTATCGCGTAAATGAACATTGGTATAGCGCATATTCGAGTATATTAATATTTTCGATTAGCGTATATAAAAAATGGAAGTTTTTGATGTAATTGAGTAAGAAGGAGGTCATTTTATCACATTAATTCCCGTGAAAAACGTATTCGTGCGTTTTCTGCGTTCATTTTCTTTGGTAAGAATTTACTTTAGTAACACGGATCCTAGTGGTTCTCATATTTGCTGACCTTTAATTTATTCCATCGAAACAATATTTTTCTTCCTGGTTTTCGCTCCATTTACCAACGTCCGATCGGTTCGAAAAGGTTTTTCGCTCCGACCATTGTAATGTTAATCTGATAAATTGTTTAAATTATATCTTGTTATTTCCTTTATACTAGATTACAGTAGTTTTTAGAATAAAAGTTAGTAACAGTTCGCTGCAACGAGTTCGTCGTTACAATAGTTTAGAAAACCTTTCTCCGATTAAACTTAAGTAAAATGTGCATTCATATGAATAAAAATCGGAACGGATGGGGGAAACGATTTTGTTTCGGTTTGGATTCAAGAATTTTAATTTCTTTAGATTCCGATTCGGTTTTCACTGCGTTTTTCGGTTAGATTCCGGTTTGGTGCTCTGATTACGAAGTATGTGATAAAATATTTTCTGGATTATGTTGGGATTGATTGGGATTTGGATTGATTCACTCGTAAAATTTGTATAACTATAGAAAAAATATTAACCCATGAAAAAACTTACGATGAGGAGTACAGTATATTCTCATATCATCTACCCAAGAATTTCTGTTGCTGAAATGTACTAAATTAAATATACCACTCTTGTTCATCAAATAGATTCCACAATAATATAATAATTGTACTCTTTCGATAAGGTTAGGCCTAAATGGCCTCTCTTACCCGAACCTTCAAAGAAATTTCTGAATAAAATTTAAATTATATCAGTAGCAGTTGTACACAACTTAGCATACTCTAACTTAAAGATTTACGTTATGAGAAACTTTTCAACTGAAGTTTTGATGGAGAATCTGAAAGAAAAACTGAAACTGAAACGTTTAGACTTGTGGATAGAGGTATATATATGTCTTCGAAAAATTCCCAGTCGAGAAGTTGTGATTCCACCCATATCAGAGGCTTCTCCAGCCGCATCTATATGCGTGCAAGAGTTCTTGCCGCATATGTTTGTCCGCGTGTCTTCATGGCTATCCAGTGTTGGGCAGTCCGGCGTTCTTTTTTGCGGTTGCTGCGCACATTCTCCGTGGCGGCGAATTCATAGACTGCAGCGCGGCCCTTTGAGGTTGATCAGACTTGTTCCGCAGGGACTGAATGGAAATCGCGGCTCTGCGCAAATCACTTATCGCTCCCTCTCAAGGCGAAGTTTATGGAGAAGTAGGACGCATGTTCTTTTCATCAGTTTTTCTTTTTGCCGTTGGGTGGGTGGTTACAAGAGAACGTGGGTGAGGTCATTTTTCTTCTCCTACTCGAAATAAATTATTTGCTTCGAAAATTCTGTTTCAGATCGATAAATTAAATTCCGGTTTAAGCCTTGCTCCGTGTTTCCGTGGAATCTTTTATCCCGACGCTGTTGTCGAGGAGGTACTTGAAGAAGGTATGTTGCTATAACGTGCCCCACGGAGGAATTACGTGGCCATTCACGGCGCTTCTTGCATTGATCACCATACCGATTGACATTATGTCAGAAGTTAAATATATAAACAAACAAAAAGCAATAAATAACAAACAACAGCAATGAAAGTAACATCTTTATTCAGGCGGGATTAAGACTAAATATTCCACTCTTCCATCGAATCCATTTTGATTGATATTTTTATATGAATTTCAGTTTTCATGCATGAGGTTTTAAGTAATTATCACTCCCATGATCTTCATTAATATAGAAAGATAAGTTTATCGCTTTCAAGCCGAAGGAAAGTCTACAATATAACGCGATTGAAAGATACTTCACCTAAAATTAGTCGAACGTGTTCAGGAGAGGGCGATTTCTGGCATGTGATTGATTTCTTACATTTACTTTATTTATTCGCTTTTTGACGTCTCACTGAATTTCAGTTCTGATATCAATAGTCAGTAAACGAGTCAATCCATACAGTATAAAAGTAAACCGAAAAAAAATATTCATCCGTTGTGGGGATCGAACCCACGACCTTTGGATTAGAAGTCCAACGCGCTATCCACTGCGCCAAACGGACGTGTTGAGCTATACTTAGTCTTTTTGTAACAGGATATTATATTAATTAGTTTTAAATCAAACAAAACATTACAATAAAATAACTCACAAACACTTATGCTTTTGATTAAAATTATCCTCAGCATCGCAATCCTTTCAGATTTTATCTCTGGCATTTAGGCGCCCTTTTCATTTTGAAAGTTTTAAAGATGGTCTTCGAAGATTTGACTGTTAAAGAGAAAGGTTCTTCACGTTATGAGTGTTTCGCAGATAAATCGGCTTATACAATCTACTTGTAAATTAAAAATAACAAAATGAAGGAGTTCGAAGGATTTTTAAATTACGATCAAACCTTTGTGATATCGGTCTTGTGTCTCAAATGTATAGGCATTTATAATTTTTTAGTTTTAGTATTTGACTTGCGAACCTACGATTCCGATCTTCCCTGTTTTTCTTTCTCCGTGTAGGATTGTTTTACTTGTTTCAAATGATAAAGAGCTAATAAATTCCTATATTTTACGAAAGATTGATAAATGCAAACAATTATTTTTTGCGCACAATTACATTTACATTTAAATGTACATTCATAAACGGAAAATCATCTCATCCATTAAAGGAAAAATAACGATCGTAATAATCGTGCTCTTTTCAGGGTGAATTTTGATAATAGGAAATTACAATCTGGGACCTGCGTTAAATTTACCGTTATCAGGAATCAGCGTGTGTTTGGAGCGAATCATAAACAAACCATAGCTAAGAATGGTAAACATCAGTCTTTCTGTTACAATGTGTTGCGAATGTGATTGGGCATTTCTTCGTCTTTTCTAATTGAAACTTAATTGACCCATAATAACACACAAATCAAAATTATATGGTTGTAAACAATATCCATGTGATGTTTTCAAGGCTTCTTTTGGGATACTAGAGTATGTATAAAATAAAGGTTATGTATGTTTGTAGTACTGTGCTTTCCAAGATTTTTATACGATGCATTATGAAGCTTTTGTGAAATATGTTGATAGGTCATACAGCGAACTATAATGTAGTCATAATGAAATAGTTCGATGACACCATAAAAACATCCCTGATAAGTAAATCTTAGTAGCTTTGCTTTTTTCATCAATTCTTGCAAAAGCAATGCGTGTGAATTTGATTCGAAAGATTCTTAACCATTGAATAAACTTAAAATGAGTTTTTATTATAATTTTCAAAGGAATCTAAAAGTAAAAAATAAATAAAAATTCAAATGAATTGACATTTACCCTTTCCGTAAAGTAACTTTTAGTTCAATCCTTAAAGATTATCTTTAAACTGTGGACCTGCTTTTATAAGTATTCAAATAGCGTCTTCGTAGAGGTTTCTTTTATCACATCAGCAGGTCGCTCTCCATAGAGCTTACTATCACCAATCATCCGCTTGCTCCGGTAATATATCACCCTAATATAATATTCACATGCATATGACGGAAACTTCTTTAGATGCTCAGATCATTTCTCAAGCTATTCGTAGGACAAAGACCTCGGCGGTCGAAAACCGGACGGGTGACGATCCTCCAGGAAATTTAGCACCCCATGTCTCTTGGTTACCACCGTGGCGATATCAGTCATTCGGCGATCCGTGAGCTGCCTCGCTATAACAAGTTGAGCGTAACTATACATATATTCAGAACGCGTCGCGAATTTTCATTACTTATTTATCATGTGTTGGCATAATTTGGGGGAGCCAACAGCTTACCAACAATATTCCGGACTGTGTGTCAGGATATTAAACGAGTTTTTCACCGTACCCTTGGAAAACAAATTTAGACTAACTTGCAATAGTTTCAATGCCACGAAAAAGTCTTTCACCAGAGCTATTTTGGGTTAGATAGATTGGTGATTTTGGATAAATTTGGGGATTTCAATCTTGCCCAGGAAAGACGTGTATTTATTTAGTTTTATTTGTTGTTATTTTATGTAACATGCTTTCTGAGAATTGATAACAGTATCTTTTAAGCAGTGGTTATTTTGTATGCTTTTAAATAATATTTCAAGTTTATCGGTTTCCCTCGCAGTCTCTTCAAGACAAAATAGCTTGGGACTGAAAGATGCCGAAAGTTGAACAATGCAAATTTTTGGGTGAGAGGGCTCTAATTGTAACCTGGTTGATGTACAAGTCCATCGTAACAACAAGTAATGAGATTATCATACTTCTTGTAGAGGAAATGTATTATTGTTCTCCTACAGGAAAGGATTTTCCCTTTCAGTATTTGTTATTGATAGGGTTCACTGCGTTAACACTTCCATAAAAACAATTGTTGTAAGTGATAGAAAAATATGCCTGAAACAAAAAATCGTATTTATAAAAAATTCGTGACGTAATATATACAAAGGAGTCGAAGGAAACTTACTGCTGGATCAAAATCGCTTTTAAAGGAGTATGAATACCGCTGACCGAAAGGGCACATCTACATTTCGTGCGGGGCGTCGCCTTCGATTCTTCGCATTGTCATTCGTCTCCATCTCTCCCCAAAGCCTACCAATGCTTTCGACGGCCGCATAACTTCCCCTTCACAGAAAAGGCGTCACCCTGTTTGGGTTTCGACGGCTTCGAGAATTCGCAATACGCCCACTAGAAGGCACTCGATACGTTGCGAAGTTAAATAATCGCACGGCTGCGTTTCGTTCTCAGCCATCTCTCTATTCATCCCACTTTCCTTTCTCTCTGCACTTTTGAATGACTATCCTTAAACATTCATTTCCTGCATAACCTCCATATGAGAAGCAGAAATTCAAAACTGCGGTTTCTTGCCGCCATTGTCTGCGTTGCGCTTGTGTATGCGAATATATTGGGTTTGCATAAATATCAATGCCCCTGAAGCTATTGGTCAAGGGTTTTGTTCAGACGGAGCAAAATAGATTTTGCTCTCAATAAGAGAAAATCACTGGGTCATTCATAAGAAAGGAAATCTGATTTATAATCTCCTAAAAGGATCATATTAACTTAAGCTGTAAGTTATTTATCATGTATACATTTTAGTAGACGTTATAAAAATATCGGGTTTCGTTCCTTCGCTAAGAATATCAAGGAATGAAGACTAACCTTAGAAAGACAGTTCTTTCCTATTCGTGTTAGCTTCGATCGCAGCAAATAAATTGCCATTTTGAAGTTTTTCTGTTTTCTCTCAGACTTACTTATATCGGTGTTTTGTTCTACCCTTTTGCTCGTGTTGAAAATTTAACGTTTGTTTGAGAATGAAATCAAAATATTTATCTAAACAGTAAATGATTTTGATGTGATAAATATAGATTGCAGTTTACAAACAGTTCACAGGAAAATATGATGAGGATAACTACCGCAGAGACTTCGTTTGAGATATGAAATCGAGATATTTACCAATTTAATAAATGATCAAATAAAAATACATAAGTCTTTGCGGTGGTAAATTTGATAATATTTTCTTCAGGGCGAGTAATTCATTCATTCTAAATATTCATTAATAAAATTCAAATTTACAGCTATCCCATAAATCAGCAAACCGAATCAATAAATTTACGGTATCCAGTATATGTACATACTTGGTGTCGCACGCTCATATAACCATCTGAATTATTCATATAAATAAATATATTATATTTATATTGGTCACATACTTTAACTTCTATTTCCTTAGATGCATCCGAAGTGATTGTATTAATCAAAATAGATAGAGTTTGGTGACGTAATTCATGCATTACTTTCTAAAGGTTTCTTTCGGAATATCGCCGACGAGCTGAAAATGCAGCTTATCTTTTCCTATTACAATTTCAGATCAATTTATTACGTAAATATCGCGTATGCCAAGTACACTGCCTAATGTGGCGGAAATAAATCATTAAGAGCTGCAATACTGGCAAAAGGATGTCAGCCAAAAGTTAAAACTAAAAACATTTCATAAAAATCTCCACCGCATGAGGTGACCTTGATAATTGCGTACGCGTGTCCTAAATAATCGGCATTTTTTATTATATTTAACGGCCCACGAATATATGTAAGACTTGCATAAGTTTACTTACGCTTTTACCCCGGAAAATATAACAAATTCACGTAAATCAAGTAGTATGTGTGTTAAGGAAATTAATATGCCATTAGTATCTACAGATATCATGAAGTGAACTAGATTATTACTTGTGACATTTTGAACGTATTTTTATAATCACAAATCTTTTTTTGGAATCTTTCGAATAACACTATACCTCTGTTTCGTAACGATTGAGAAAAATAGATCTTAAGAGTTTGTTTATAAGATAAAATCTTAGTTTAAGAGTTTTCACTTTATTTTCTCTTTTCCCGAAACATATAATACTTATATAATAAGAAAACGGCTCTCTCGAAGCAGTTTATAAGAGACATTTTACCTGTAGTATGATTTATTAATAATTAATCAGGTGAAATTTGAACAAGAGCAATATTATTTAGGCAAAAGTCATTCTGTTCACTGATAGTTTATATTAATTATTAATCAGCCCTTTCACTTGTTACAAATTATTATTCAAAAGAAGATTTTTTGTTAGTATTTAATCATACTCTCTCCTCACCTGAAATATTTTGCTTATAGTTATTCATTTGCTATAATTTTGTGGAAGATAACGACGTTAAATGATATCAATGCCAAAGAAGCATTTCATAAAATAAATATAAAATGTATAATGGTGCTTTCAATATTGCTCCAAAACATTCGTTGATAGTTCGAACCTATAGGATGAGAATTAAGAGGAGATTATATGCAAGTGATGGATGAGAGAGTATTTGAATATATTTTCGAAAAAAGCAGACTAAAGTTTCAAAGAGCCTTACAATTTATGTAGAACTTAAATGAATTCGAAACATACCGTTGCACTTGCAACGTCAAAACTTGCATACCGCATAGCTGGCGTTCTTGTTGGGAGTTTCAATTTCCGTGTTTCTATTTATAATCCTGCATCTCTGTGTCGTATTATGGTCTTCTTAATACGTATGCAAAGAGAGCATTAGAAATCTCCATCAGTATAAGCATCCCCTACTTATGCTCGGATGAATAAGAGTTATGACTATCGCTCACGTCCGTAATGCAATTCGAACCAACGACTCCGGCTTCGAGTAACGGTCACGCAAATGGATCGATGGCACAAAGTAGATTCAAATTTATTCATTTCCTCCAGCAACCATTAGAAATATGACATCACGAGCTTATCAGGACGTAAATAAGCAGGATCCAATACAAAATGACCCACCGGCGGCATTGATGATCTGGAAGGTGGTGAGAGATCTTCTAATGAGTGAAGTGGTAAGCACGGTGTTGCAAAAGCGCAAAACGGCAATGAGCGTAGTGTGGTGAGAAGAACCCTAAAGGAAAAGCAAACGTTTATCTTTATAGCTAACGCTTGCACACTAATTCGTGAATGAGAAATGTGGTGATGTCATAGCGTGTGCATGATTATAGAAACCTGCTAACCAAAGTGAATTTACTCGTTTTAAAATGCAGCGAAATATCAGGAAATTGTAGGTTGTAAATATAATTTTAAATATTTGAATAGTTATTATGGTAGTATTTTATACAAACCATAATATTCTTGATATTTATCTACTTAATAATATAAATTTGGAAATTAAATCTTCCTTTGCATAGAAAGCAAATCTATAAGCTGATTTATCGCTGGGAAAGCGTCAATCTGTTTTATCCATCTTCCAACGGAGGTGTGAGGGGCTTCAGCGAAAGGCGTCTCTATCCCCATTTCTCCTTTTTTCGTTGTAATTGATAGACTTTCTTTCTGCTTGTGTCTGCGCGCATTTGCCGTTGGAGATTGGCAGTGTTATGGACGTGGGTCTCTGGCAAGCGAGAGAGATAAAGAAAGACAGAGGAAAGCTTGCGCCTATGCGTAGGAGTGAGTGACGCGCAACGCTTTTATAATTTGCCGTCAATATTTGTTTTTGAATCCTCAAGACGTGTTTATCCCCTTCAAATAGAAAGATGAAACTGCAGTTAATTTTCCGTGTATTGAGGAAACATCTCTTGCTTTAGAAAAGGTACCGCTACCGACAAGCCGTATCGGTTATTTGATGTATTTTCGGTAAATACTATATTGATTACATCGATACCATTATCAAATGGATAAATATTCCTAGATTTTGCATTATTGTTTAACTAAAATAATCATGGAGAAGTACAACAAAGAGACATCTAATTAATGGAAAAATTGAATAAAAAGTGTGACTAATTCTGTTTTTCTTGACTACGGGCACTAGAATAATGTTATTTCAAGCCTTGATGCCATCAGTTATGAAAACCAAATCAGTAATTCTTTTTGATACAATAGTTAAAGAATAGTTTCGGTGTATCTCATAAACTTATACGTACAGAATAAGACGCAAGGGCTCTAACCACGCTAAGTCTTCCTGGTTTCCTTTTCTTTCTCGACGTTTCGCATAATCGCACTACTTTCTTCTGACCAGTCCTGCGAACGTCTCCGTTGCGTAAACTAGTGCCATATGGAGTGCAGTCACTGCTTACCAAACCAATCAGACAAATTATACCTGCGCTACCAAAGGTAACATTCTGCTAGCAAAATATTAGCGGAAAGGAACGGATGGAAACATACCTCTTCCATATGCCCTCATGCTTCCCGTCCCAACAAACATGATGTATTTTTTCGTTATCAGAAGCTATTAGTCGCCTGGTAAACGAGCCTCAGTTCATGTGATGTGATATTTTTTACTTATAGTCATCGGTGGTTCCAGCATTCTGTGTCTGGAATAAACTCGACCAATTTTACCAGCAACTATCAGCTTATAAGTATTTTATTATTATCCTTGACTAGTCTTTGGTGCTCTAAGTTAAGCATTTTAGTGGATGAAGAACAGATGTGCTACATTGAGAAATTTTATTGGGAAATTTCAAGTGATTATGTAATTTAAATTGGTCGTCTGTAGTTTGATATTTCTCATACCAGTTTTAATTATAGCTCTCGAAAAGTTTAGATTAAATCCTTTTAGCCACTAATAAAAAGTTCATAAGTAATTAGTCCACCCAATGAAGCTAATTGAAAATCGAGGGCCTTAGTATCCTTAGAGGACCATAGAGTATCGAATCGGTGTCAATCATTCGAAATTGTGGAGTAAGAGATTTTTACCGCATGCAGTTGCAGACGATTCAAATTATGTATTTATATCCGATTTACAGATGAGCGAGTCTGATTATTATTAATCGATAGACAAACTGCATTGAGGAAACGAATGAGGGATAACGTGAAAAAGGAAATTATTTATGAAGTGATATTAGAACTACTGCTGCCGCGGCATCCATTGATATACATATTTATTATTATTTCAAATTATTATTATTGCAAATATTTGAAAAGAACAACAACAAACAAGAGACTTCTAAAAAATTGAAAATGGAATGCCAACAAAGGACGAAGTTACGACAATAGAATGTACGACGGAGAATGTAGACTTGGTTGCGAAATGAAAGGATGAAGGAAAGCAAGGAATGGCATACGAGACTTGAAGTCTTAAATTAGATTGGAAGCATCTCGAACGCAAATAGATGTTTGAGTGTGGGAAAGGAATTGAGATTTCGATGATATTGTTGCGCCAAACCGCCAATGCTTGCATTTAAAGCTACGAAGGCACTCTCAAGATATTTTCCATGGAGTGTCTGGAAAATTCAGAAATCGCGCACATAAAAGTTTACTTGATGAGGGATGTATAAATACTTCCTCGCCTCCCCTTAGGATAATGAATTATTCAGCCACTTACCTATTCAAAATTAACGAAAGTGTTATTTTTGAATATATTTGTCTCTCGGAGAAGTGATTCTGTTCCCTCGGAGGAAAGATTTAAATCTATCTGCATGCAAAATAGTCATGAAATCTTCTTATTTGTTGTAGTATTGTGAAAAGTTCTTCCACAGCTGAGTATTTTGTGCATATAAAGGCTCTCTCGGGGAATCAAATCCAGGACTATTAAAGATGAACACGCTACTCACTCGGCTGTCCAGGAGCATATTTATTTGCTTTTACGAGCATTTTAAAGAGGGGTGCTCTAAAATAAAATAACGAATTTTATTTAAAAACTACATTTTATTAACAAATTTAACAAAAACACAAATCACATGAAAAAAGTTTTACTTTGCCAAATCTATAACTGTTTTCAATTTTTTGTAATCCATTTGATGTCTTCATTTTTGTATTCCTTAGTCCATGATGAAATAGAATCACGAATATACTAATATTTTAATGGACATTCCGAAGAATGATAGAATTGTGCCTATTGATTTTGACGAAGGACCGTGAAAGTTTAGAGCTGCCGAAGAAGAAATGTCTACGAGTGAGATATGGATATAGGTCAACAGTTAAAAGAAAGACTATGTAAAGCTGATTAGTAAGTAGAGCAGAAAATGAGAGATAAGCAAATGAGGGAAATGTGTGGAAAAATCGACAGGGAGGTGAAAATGTAAAAATTCTTAGTAAGAAAAGGGACAGATAGAGAGGGAAAGAAACAAAGAGGCGGAGTCACAAGAAGTAAGAGAGAATAGACGAAAGGATTATTTATTATTTAGGACAATGATTTATAGATGCGAAGCGAAGTTGGTGTGAGATTGAGTTAAAATAGGTATTCATGAAAAATATTTTCATTCAACTTTCACGGATAGCAGTTAGAATTCTCCTTTTTATATATGATTTACCAAAATTCTTAGAAATCAATGGCATTTTTATATTTGAAATATATGGAGGAATAATATTTCTGACAAATCATGACCATTCCTCAGTTTTCTTAACATTGTAGTTTGAACTTTTAATTCTTAAAGCCTTTCTTTAATGAATTATCCCTCTTTCGCTTCTTCCTTGTCTATGTCCGAGAGTTAAGGGCTAAGTGTTTCTTGTGTCCTTTGAGTAAAAATAATGCCAGAGAAAGGTAATGGACATTCGTAATGCCAAGGAAGAGGCGGAAGGAGAAAGAAAGAACAAAATAAACGTAATAGCTTTTAGTGATGTACAACTTTTTCGAGATCCACCCTTCGTAGAAGTTATCATTTGATGGCGTGTTGGAAGGGCGTTAAATATTTAGATTCATTTCTCTAATAACAGTACAACTCTACAATGCTAATACTGGATACTGAAGAAGAATTCTAATCAAAGTTACTAATTTCCTAGAAATAATATAGAATATTAAAGTCGTTCATTCCAGTGTTTCGGACGATATTATACCAAATGTAGAAAATTTTCATTCAAATATGTGATAAATAAAATTTTAACGATGAAAATACAATAATTTGATGAATAATTTACCAATTTTCTGCATAATCTATCATCTGGCGGAATGTATTAAAATATTACATGTAATAAATTGTATATATTACACAATAAATTTCCTAAAACACTCATTCTTTACAAAATTCAGTGATAAAACTCCATAGAGAGTTAATGGTTGAATGTTTACATTAGTTTGCATGATTAGTTTGCATTCTCTCACACGATTGAGAATGTTCGTTCATTCTAAAATAGAGCAACCACGGTTGATAGTGATCTTCCCCGATCCCACCTGTGCCTCCTCAGGTTATTTACTAACGAACACCATTGATTGAAACGTAGTCATTACATTATAGCCCTGTCTCAAAGCAAGTAAATGGAGCATCGGCACTGTTTTGGTTCCAACTGAATGGTACTTGGCAAGACTAGTCGAATGCTCCAAATAGACTAGAGTCTCTGTCAAGCTCAGTTGGCACTGTCCCTTTGCTAGAGAATGCTCATTTAGTTTCGAAACAAAGGTAATTTTTTTAGAGAGAACTCGCTAGAGGAAGATATATCTCCCACATCCGTCCGCCTCCGCATTTTTTGTTGGGCAAATCTTGAACGAAATTAAAGGACGAATGGGAGCATTAGGCTTCGATAAGTATTTTGCTTGGGAAAGCCAATAAAATTCGGACCATCCTCAGCGGAGGGAAACGTAGTTTTGGAAAAGGATTACGATTATTTGCGGTCAAAAGATTTATTTCCAGCGAGCCAGAACCGAGAACAAAAAACTGAGATTCACTGCTGCACTTCTTTCTGTAAAGGAAGTCATTAAGAACAGTTATGTGTAAGAAAGAATGCGCGCATAATGGAGATGATCAATATAAGGGGGGGAATAAGCCGTAAATATATTTACGAGGCGCCGTGTGTGAATCACGTGACCGGGAGAGAATGCGGCAATTACGAACCGAAAGCCGAAGGGAAGGCGGTAATAAAGATTGTTGGACATCCGGTGATGGGTTAATACGGCAAAGTGGAATGAGACCCAAAACCGGCATGTTATTAAATCATTGAAGTTTCCATTTAGAGTCCGCCAGGGAAGCTTCGTGAGCACCCTTAAGTGAGAGACGCTTTGTCTGAACGGAACTTTTTCTCGCCATGAGCGCAAAATTGATTAACCGACGGAATTTCCAATCTCGCCTTTCTTTTTCAGTTAAAGTTTACTCGTTCCTATAATCCCAAAGCATGTTCGGGTATGGGTATGCTGCATGAAATTTCGTGTTCCCCTACATCGAGATGATTTGCTACAGCCTATCATCTGGGTTTAATGAACAGCGAGGACAAATGGTGATTCCGAATCGCGTATACCGTTACTCGAGATTTAATTAGCATTGCAAAATTTCCTCCGTAATTAAGAGGTTCCTTTCCCTCGTTGATCGATTTTCGGTAACGGATTCTCTTCAGGATTTATAATGCTCTAGTTTAATAAATGCCGTCCTATTAAAGTGAATCGTATTTGCATTTCGCATGGTCGTGATAAATGTCTGCCAGCAAGAGATAACGTGGGACGTTAAAACAATTAGCGCAAAATGTGACCGAGCTAATTTTTTGGCAGGAAATATATAAGTTTTCTTGCAGAAACGAGAGCATGAGAGCGTTATTCCCGTTATCTCGTTAATCATTTTCTGGAGAATTCTTTCCCTGTCGCCCGGAAAAATGAAAAGCGACCGTTGCACGAATCGCCGCCCGTTCGTTACCATTCATTAAACGCGAGTCATTTTTCAAGGCGAGCGCGATGGATTTAACCTCGTCTTCTCCGCAATCTCGGACGCAACTCTCAAAGGAGACTAGTTTACATAGTCTATGCGCTTGGAGGATGGCCGACAGAGGTCGCGACAAATGGCTATTCTTGAGGTCATGGGGAAAATTTGCATATTGCGGTGACGCATAAAGCACGCATGTAGGTTGGGCGCAGGGGTGAGGAGCAGGTAGGCGGGCGGTGAAAGCCTCATCTCTGCCGTCCATCTCTTGTCGAGTCTTGGAAAGGCAGTTCGTGCTCCCCCGCATCGAAGATGCAGGTCGAAAGAGGATGAGAAACAAGAGGGAAAGGTAATGCAAAGGGTAATTGCCTCTCCTCCTTTGGACATGGTGCTGCGCTGAAAGTTCACTCAGGTAGCCTATTTAGGTCGTGCAAGAAAGTTCCTGTACAGGGGGCGGTGGGAGAGATTGGGAATCTCGTAAGTGTTTGCGAGAGGTTCCTTCCGCGTTTTCGATTCGATTTGATTGAAAGAGGAAGATCACAGGGTTTGTTAAAGCCGTTCGTTTAATTTACCAGGTTCCTCTTTTCACCGCTGTTGGCCAAGGGTGAATCGCTCATGAAATCTTTCGAATTCATTTAAATTATGTTTCCTTTGACTCTCGATCTCACAATCAGCGAATGAGCAATGGGGGACAAAAGTTTTTAATATTTTATTGATAAAATCAATTCAATTTACTCAGCTTAGGAGCTCTGTTGTAAGACTTACTTTTTTAATTTTTTATACGTAGTCATTTATTGATGGTGCTCCAAAATTACATCTGTATTTTGTAGAAGAACGTTTTTCGTAAATAATTTTTCACTGTCAAATTATATATACATTTATGTTAGCCGCGACCAAGAATATAATTAACTCTTAAACGGTTTCTTAAGAAACTAAATAAAATTCAAATCATTAAATGGCACGTTTAATTCATTATTATTAACCCTAATTTTCAGACTGAGAAATGAAAATTATGAATTATTTGCTAAATTACGTTTTGCGAAATATTTATTTCATGTAGATATTTACAGCTTTATCGTAACTTCGGATAAGATATTTTTAACCATTGAAAAGTGCGAAGAAAAACTGTATATTTAGAACAGAAACCTTTGAACCTAATCAAAAGATTTTTTAATTTACTGGACCTAATTTTACAAGAAAATGTCGTGATTTATAGTACCGCCAACTGACTATCCTGTCTTTAGATCTGTGTTCGGTTTGGCAGAAGAATACGTTACATCCCATCTCAACTCCTGCATCTCTTATCGATCGTAGAATATGTACGGATTTTTCGTAATTCCTCATTGCGTCACAGTTTATCATGCATGGACCATATTGAATTCCCGTATTTCTTGCTTCATCAGATGAAAAGTAACAGCGTATTGCAGCTTATCTCATACATCATCCTCTCCTGAAACGTCAAATAGATGGCATGAGTCTTGGAGGCTAATAAGGATCCAGGGGAAAATGTATGGCGTGGAAGAGATAAGCGGAGGAATAGTTGGCGTAGAAAGGGAGGAAGTGTCCCGTGAAATCCAAGGCGAATGAGCACCGCTTCGAATTCACGGCAATCACCCGTCAATCTGAGACTAAAGGCATTAAGAACGGAGGTCGGGAGTGTTCCTAGATAATCCATGTTTCACCTACGCTCCACCTCTCGCTGAGCGGTCCAGCCGAGAGGTCTCAATATCCTCTTGTCTCTCTCTCTCTCTGCTCCCATCTAGGAGATTACCATCATAGCGAATCATTCTTTGAATTTCTCGCTGCATTCTCTCTTCTCGTTGTTTCGGTATTGGTGTCCTTATTCTTTTGGAATGTGTTTATCATGGTAAGAAATTCTTATGTAACAAATGTAAATACTTGTTAATATTTTGATAAAAGTTCAAATACGATTATCGAATACATGTGAATTCAGGTTTTCAATCAATAGGGTAAACTTTCTTTCGAACAATTGACTAAGATAGTTTCACATTTGCTACGCCGTAAGATCTCGTATGGTATTTCTTGCAATGTTAACATCGATGTTTTCAATTGATAATTACGATTATATATCAGAATTACTTGGAACAATTTTAATATCTGCAAGTTTTCAACAAATAAAATTCGGAAACTCATTTAAAAAATTTAAATACCTCCGTCAATAAATGTTTATACTTCCCATATTTCCTTCATCCGACCTTTTTAATTTCTCCAATTTTCTTTACTTTTTCTTACCTCTTCTCTACCGAGATTCTTTCTCTTCCATTGGATCTCTATATTGTTATCTTCCTTTCTCTTTTCTTTGCCAAAATGAAGCTTATTAATCTTTATTCCATGAGTATCCGAATTTCAATCACCTGGCCCTAGCCTATAAAAAGTTTTTATAAGGCCTCTTGCTGCTTACTAATTTCTGAAGCCCTAGTAGCACCAATCAGAAGAGGATTTTTCCAAGGGTTTTAAGCTTTATATCCTGCTTTATCCTGTTTATACTTGCATATTAACTTTGAACAGTTATTTATCATTCGTTTTCTTCGATCGAGGAATGGAAACTCTCAAGACCTTTTGGCTCCTGCGTTTTCGTAATTCAATTTCATAATGACGATAATACAACGACTTTTATTGGGGCGAGCTTTAAACTAATAAGCAATTCTTGCATCTAACCCTTCGTTATCAGAAATTCAAAAGAAAGAGAATGCTTGAAAAAATCGCGCAAAAGAAACGGATTTAAAAACCTAAGTTTGCACCTACGAAAATAAAACATTAGAGCAGAAAAACACTCTCAAAAAGAGAATGTGAAAAACCTGCGAAACGTAATTGTCTTCACTAATTTTTTAAAGAGATAATAGATTGAAGCAGATCTGATAAGCAAACTAACGATACAGATGAACTATCGCAATGATAAAACTAGAAATATGTTTTCATATTTTACGTAGAAATATAAACAGAGGGAAGAACGTCACGATAAGCAACATGATAAACATTAAAAAGCAATTTAAATGCACTTTCGTACAAAACATAGATAAGGACATAGGATGAATATAAATTACAAGAAATAAGCAGAATTACAAGATAAAAAATAGAAATAAAATACGGGAAAGAGAGATAAGAAAATATCGAAGAGAGAAATATTGAAACAATTACAAAAGCGAAAAAAAGAAATGGAAAATATATAAAACACAAATCATATTATTATCATAGAGCTTGTGTTGAAAATTTCTATGGCTCCATTATCAATATAATATTAGGTAATTAAAAATTCAATGATGAAGTATTTCAGGGAAATATAGTTTACAGAATTATTTTGTTGAAAATTATTATCGTTTTTCAAGACATTAAATTGAACTCTCATCTGATAATGTTTTATTATTCTTTGTGCATATCCTTACGAAGAAATTCCTTAGCTAAATTTTAATTTGTTTGCCGAGATTGAAAAACAGCCAAAATATCTTAGTTGGGCGAAAATTTTGTCATCAAGATTACTAGCTACGAATGAGATATCACTACATATGTGTACTTGTATTTGATTATTGAAGTTAATGCAAGGATAGTTATGTAAGAAACTCACGAGCATGCATAAATGCTGTAGAATGCATGAATACTGTGTAATAATACGATTGACCGATTTCTGGGTCCTTGCAGATCCGCTAATGATAATTCTGTGGCCGACAATTTGACCGTACTCTTTCAAACAATCCGATGGAAGTTTTTTTTCCTTGTTTATCCTCCTTTACTTACCTTCGTTTCCCTTCCTTCCTCCTCTCTCTCTGCACATACTGTTTTTATGAAACCGCATATTTCCCGCCGTAGAAACCCTCTGCAAGGTCGCCGTCAGTCTGCTCTCTATGAGAACGCGTGCGCTCTAGTCACGGAAGGAGTAGCCGTGGAATGTTTCTCACGAGGAACCATTTCAACTTTTAACTATTGGTTCAGTAGCTCCAAACGTTTAATATTAGGGATTCAAATTAAAATCAACGTAATTCGTGGTAGAAACCGTAAAAGGTGCATCTTTGGATAGGAAGAAAGAACTTAAGTTCATATTCCAATGAGAAACCATAATAGCTATTCTTCTAGAAGACTTGAATTGTTTAGTAACTCTTGGTTTCTTGAATTGTTTAGTAACTTGGCAGTAACTCTTATTCTCGAATATATTTGTGTGTGTATTTTCTTTCAAAATGTCAACTCTTTCTTTCGCATCAAAAGCTTACGTATAGTTAGTCTAGTTTTCTCATTAGACATTTAGTTTGAGTTTAATTTTCTTATTATTTTAAACAGGTCTTTTAATCTCTAAATATATTTATATAATCATGCAGCGCACCTTATTGAGTTCCACGAAACTACCAGTATTGTCATAAGCGTATCGGTTGTAATTTTAACTTAAAGGATTGCCTGTTAAATAATGTTTCGAATCAATCTTTGCAGTCTCGCAAAACATTTAATGCTGAGCACGACTTTTGACAATTGGTCTTCATTATATCTGTATTTTAAGACTTTTTTAAGAATTATTCTTTTAATCAAAAGGAATAAAAATAGAGAGTTTAATATTCTTTTTCTCTGCTACGCAAAAGTCATCTGCTGTAGAAATAATTATTTTGTTTGTCCTCCATAAAAAAATTCGGAGCTAACTTCATGTTGTTTTTTAAGTCTCTTTCCATTATATCCTATCATATTGAAGGGGAGATTTCTCAGAACCGAATGTATCAATTCTTGGCCTCGTATAAAGTCACCGGCGAAAGAGTAATGATGTGTTTACATTTAATAACATGGAAGTGTTTTTATTATTTATGATGAACACTTTATTGAGAATGAGAAGAAAATTTCCTTTCCATCAATCAAATTCTGATTGATTACTGATTTAATCAACAAAGTTGTATTTCAAAAGACTCTATTGTTAATCTCAGGATGAGATTTATTTGCGCAATTTAGCAGAATCCGATCGGATGATTTAAAATCTCGGACGTCACTCATTAATCAAGGGATCGGTCGTGATTCGATTTAACGTTGGGAAAAGCAGCTCTCGCTGTGGTGTGGTCATCAATTCCGAGAGTGGAGCAATAGTTCCCTTCAATAACTTCCTGTTCCTCTTCTTCACTATGTGCTGACGTCGTTCGATACGCTTAATCAAAGGTATTTAAAGGTGACACTTTATTTAAACATTATTATGGAACAGTATTATTTCCAATATTAGGAAGTAGCTTTTATATGAAAAAATATATCTTTTAAGGCTTCAGTAATGTAATTTTAAAAATGCATAGAAATAAAATAAGTCGTTCATAATTTTACATTTTTATTTTTGCTGTGTATTCTTATTGATGATAAACATTTATTCTGCATGAACACCTATGAGTATTGAAATATGTCACTAAAGTCTGTCTTTCTCAGTGTCGTATTATGAGTTGCCATATATTCTGGAATAGTACCTCAACTTAAACTCTTTGGTCACGATGGGTATCTAAATGGATAACCAAATAGAATTTTATGCGTTCCAATGCTTTTGATTGCGGAGCTAAAAGCTGTCAGTATACCTATAGGAGCCTTTTAACCGTGGTCGACTCCTCGAAATCAGCGAGATTTTCTACGAAATTCCAGCGAGATAGTAATAAATTCATGGAATAGAGGTTTCATTAACTTGAAATCAGATTCGTTGTTTGGTTGATTTCCATAATTAAACTATGTTCACTCATACAACTCCTTGTAAAAGGGAAGAATATGCAAATGTTTCGATCCGAATAAAAAGTCTCATAGTTGTACTCGAAACTTTTGTGAAATTAAGTTGGAATGTTGAATGTCAACAAAATGAAAACGATGAAATTTAAAGCTTTAAGTTTGAATATTGACAGCGTTACAGTAATTGCAGATCTTTTGTACATGTATGGATACAAGCAAGGAAAGGTTTTACGATGGTTGTTAAGTCGTTGCGTATTATCTGCTGTTCATCAATGTTTTTAATAGAATGGAAAACTGATCATTCACGGCAGAATTTCCAGTGGAATCGTTAAATTCACCGTAGCAGGTAATGTTTTGCATGGAACCAATATTCTGTCATCCTTTAAATCCCCAAACTTCACTTTGATGAACATTTAACCCTCTCTTTGCTGATATAGCAAGTCTAAAAAAGGCCCTTAATCGAATAAAGCTTATCAACAGTTGGCGCGCAGTCTCAGATGCTTTCAGAAGCTGTGACTTGTGCCATTCTGCGACCTTTAATCCTTCCCCTATCAAAACCCGGCTGCGTCCCCGGCAGAGGGCATTGGGTCAAGGTCGCTTCGCCTCAAACCCATTGCATGGAGCCACCTACCACTTCGCCTAGGATTCATCTATCGATCGGGCGTCTCCTACGCTACGAAGGGGTGAGTGCGTGTGGGTCAGAGTAATGAATAGGAAGTGCCTCTGTTCATCTTGCTCCATTATTTTTCATTAAAGTTGGGACGGCCGTCTGCGCTCCGAAGAATTGGAACCGGGCGAAATCAAATGGATGTGGTGATTGATGGAAATTGAAGGCTTTAGGAAAGGGACGAGTCAGTTACCTTCCTCTAAGTACGGAAAACCGCATCTCCGTTGTAACTTTCGACAGCATTCTACTATTTCCTCTTCCCAATTTACCTTCCCTTTCCATTCGTGGATGCGCTGTCGACTCAGCGAAGCCCAGTGAAGGCTAGTGATCCAGAAAACAATTCATTACATAAAGGACGCTTGGAGACGTACGAAAAATCACTGACCGCAATTCAAATATGAAACTTCAGCTCGTCTGCCCTTTGTGTTTGTCACTCTTCTCTTTTCCAATCGTAATTATTTCCGTCTTTTTTCGCTAGCTTCGGGCGTTCGACTCGGTCTCCTTCTTTGGAGTGCATTTGACTGAAATTAAGTGGTTAAGTCTCTTTGATAAAAGTCGGGATGATGGGATTGCATCGGTGTTAGACAAGTAGAGCGCGGTATTGTCATATGTAGACAAATGCCTACGGTATAAGAGAATTATTTTTCAATTAAAATGGAAGCTTTAGAATTTTATAGTCTGATTCATACCAGTGCGTTCAGGCAATTTCAAGAAAAAAGAAAAATGTAACGCAAGTTACTTTTTTCATTGTTTGAAGCTTCGGATAAGGATAATAATTCAGGAGATAAATCTTATCAATTCAAAAATAGTTCAGTGGATTTATTTTTTATCATCATGAAGTTTTTCCTCTTCTTATAATTTTGCGTTCTTTCACAACTGATAGCAGTATGATAATTCAGCCATGAATCACTTTCGTAAAGTTGCTCTTATTCCATTGTGCATGAAACTAAGTTTTAAGGCAATGCTAGTGATAATTTTTAAGTGCTTAGAGCTGAGGTCGTTTCGCACCTGAGCCCGCACCAGGAATCGAACCGCATTCATTAAATTGCCTTCTTGGCTATCCGGGAGCACGGTGATTTTTAAGTATTATCTATACTCCTATTTTGGACAAATGGATCTTGATTTTCATATCTATCTTAATTTAGTTAATTTTAGGTCAATGGAATTTATTTATGTGATTTATTGCTCAGCATTAAACTAATAACTATGCTACAGCATTTCAAGTTATTATTTTAATAAAGCGGTCATCTTGTTTTATTGAACCTATAGAGTAACTATACTGTTTGAGCGAATTTTGTGAAATGGTTATTTTTATATTTTAGTCACTTTATTTAAATTGAGCTTGAATCATCAATTGATCCTTTGTGATAAACTGCGTATCCACATCATAGAATTGTTCCGCACTAGTTTTTAGTTCGAGTTCACAACTCCTTTTGAACGTAACAAGAACTCTGCCGGACAGAAATAGGTATGAGAATGGCATCGCTCTCATTTCTTTAAGGCTTTCTTCCCCTTGACAGCGTTGAAAAATCATTCTCCGCGTTTCTTTTAGAAGATCCAGTGTAGGATCTAACGGAGAAGGATTCTTTGGCATTTCGGATCTCTTTTGAAAGGCGAATTACCAAAGCTTAACTTTGAAAAAGTGCTTTTAGGTGAAATGCATTTTATTTGCTATTGATCTTGAATATCGACCTTTGTTTGATGAAATCTCCGTGAAAGACCAGTTTTAGCTTTAACAAATCTTCAAAAGAGATGAGATATTGTTTACTTAGCTTAAAATTCAAATAGCAAGCCCTAAAATAGGTCAAGCGGATGCAATTGCCTTTCTTTGTATACACAAAAATTGTTTCTCGAATTTCATGCTTATTAAAAAGTATATCTTTTATATTATATCGTTTAGAAACATTTGGATTACGGAGAGAGCTTTATTATTTATTGTATCATAAAATTTTAGTCTATGTGTGCATCTATTACTTCCCTAATGTTTAATCCAGCTCATATTGAAAGGAAATTCAATCCAGGTGGAATGCAATTAAGCAGGAAGAAAAAACTAGTAGATGAATACAGATGTCTAAAGGAAACTGTCTTTTCAAGTGTAGAAACGTTTCACACGACTCTATAATAGATTGTAATATATATATTTGTTTCCAATAGATCTAGAATTTCCGGCTATAAAAAATCCAAACTAAAATATTAAATTCATTTATGATTTGATAGTAAATAATTAAAAAATATAAAATCCGGAGTTATGGTCTCATATTTGAAATCTATGGTAGAATCAACTGAAATAAACTCTTCCTCACTTTCAAGTGTTTGTGGCAATTTAACATCCTCTCCATGTTATTCTATATTATATAACTCTTTGATGAAAATTATCATTGAAAATAAACTTCTTCAATCTTTCCTCGCAGTTTTTAAATACTTGAAACATTAGAAACGCAATTAGAGGATAATCCTCATTATTAAATTGAAGCGGCTTCATAAAGAAGAATTTTTTTTCCATAAAATTATTCGAAATTTCTGGATCTCATTTCATCTCTATCCATTCTTCACGTGTGGAGATATTAATCTGAAAATTCTCCACTGACATTTGAACTTTGGTATCGCACGGATGCAGGTCGCCCAAGAGGTGTTTCCCTTTATGAAAAAACAGTATGGTCATGCACTGCAATTTTAGCGGGCGTGAGAAATGCAACGACACTCAGTCACCGGAACCAATAATGCAATCGATACGGGAGGAGTGATGCATATCCCGATCATATACTTTCCTGCTTTCTCCCATGGCAAAAGTTTACCTTCGACCGCAAAACTCCGCAATCGGGCACCATCTTCATATAAATTCAATCTCAGAGCTTTTAATTAAGCCAGAGATTACGTTTTTACTCTTCCTTTTCCGGAATAAATTAAACCGTCTTCGGAGGCTGATGGTAGAGTTTTTCTGTCAAGATAGCCTTCCTCAAGATACCGAGGGAAAAGAAAACGCTATCTACTTCCAAGAACCCGTAATTTCTCAATTCGCAGATGCCTGTCAGCTACGGAGATTTACAGAACAAGCGATGTACATTTTATGGGTTCTCTGTTTCACAAATTGAGCGATAAAAATGTTTTCAGCCCATTCTTTTTGGAGGACTCGGCCCATAAAATTGTGTTGATTCACAAAAAATTGCTTATTCTGAACTTTTCGACCAATCGTTCTCTTTCTTGATATCTTGTTGTGGTCTGCAATCCTCTCTCGTCACCGTCGTATTTAGAAGTTTCCTTTCGCCTTACTCTTTGATGCTTCCTTTTGCGAAATCCACTAACGCCTATTGCGCTTCTTTTGTTTGCGATTTTTTTGCTTGCAGTTGTAAGCGAAATGAGGATCTTTCACCTTTAATCACTCCTTACGTTCTTACGAAATTTCCATGTGCTCCTCAGTAAAATAGTACTGTGGGGTTTTGTTTTGACAGAAAAATATCAGATCAGATGGAACAATATCTGTATTTGAATTCTTAATTAAGACTAGAGATTCACGAAAAAAGTTAGTTGTAGATAAGAAAGCTTACAGGAAGCGAAATGATAACGATAACAAAGATATTGAGAGAGATATCAGGAAAAAGCAGTTGAAATCTCGAAGAGTTTTGCTACACGAGTTTGAAACATGGGCCCTTGAAGAGATATGAAGTTGAAAAATTTAAGAGCTTTGATTATAATATTTGTTTTGTGCCAGGAAAAGTTGAATTCATGAAAAAAACGGATGCTGGGGTAATTGAAAAGTAAATCATTTCGTTTGAAGAAATGTAAGGTGACAGAAGAAATTGGCGATTAAGGAAAGCTATTGAAGGTATACTGCAAGGGAAAAAAAGACAGAAGAAGTCGACAATTGTTTTTAAATGACACGAATTATATCTCCCAACAGTATCGGCCCAAGGTATTTTGGCTCCCTAAATAAGGTATTGGCGCCCGCGTCAGTAACTTTTAAAAATTGCAACCATTTTAATAATCGATAGAAAAATATTTATGATGACATTGAAACAATGAAATTTTTAGCTAAAGATATTTTTTATCATTATTATTTTATTTACAATTATTTATTAGGAAATACAAGGAATTGGAAAAGGAGAAAATTCTCATTCCGCTTCATATTTACACTTTTACAAACGATTCTTATGAAATGTTTACGAGGTTTATAAGATGAAAGAAAAATTATCCCATCTCCCTTTGCCTTATTTATGACGAGTTTGTTATCTTTAAAATCTCTATCCTTAATTTTTTTCATATGTTCCCTAAATTTGACATATTTTCTGTTTTTTGTCTATCCAACAGAGCAACGATATTGGCTTTCGAACGATGATTTTTCGCCTCCATGTGTTACTTATTTTGCTTATATTTTCGTCCCGAACCTGTCTCCATAAAGACATATTTATAGTATGAAAGGAGAATCTCTTCTAGGTAAGGTTTACTTATTAAGAAGTGAAGGAAATGTCCTGAAGTAGATGATTTTAGAGCATATAACTCTAGAAAAAGATATAGAAGACATATTTATACTTATTTTTTTATGGTTAATCTCTCTTTGGCTGAACGATTTGTCATTTAATCGAACTCTCATTCCTTATTCGGCATATCAAACTCAGTTTGAACATAAAAACGATCCGTCGAAATGAAATCGACACGAGTCTTCTTAATTTCTCTCGCCCGTGAAGAAAATCGCAGTGCGAGAGACATCGATTCATCGAACGGCTTATCCTATTTATATCCTTGGCATTCCCGCACTTCCAATCAACCTTTCGGGTGGTCCTAGAAGACGAAAACAAATGAGGGAGCAAAAAAATCTTCGGTAGGAGAGGTTGATGAGGGTAGGGAAGAAAAAACATCCCTAGTAATCGATTCACATTCCGTGTGCTCGGTTGTTCCCCATCCTGGTTCGGTCGTTTCAACTCGGGGAACATAAATGGGAAACGAAAGAAACATCTCATCTGCACTTACTAGCTGCACCTTCACGCTTCGCTTGCTTCCCGCTTCTCCATCCATCTTACGCCCCAGTCGCTATCGCCGCTCTCCATTCCGGCTCACAATAATTCGATTTAGAAAGTAGATATTTCAATTCCTATACCTCGCCCAAAATTACATGTTAGGAATCAAACAATTTGAAACTTCCCTTTATCATGGTATTTTGGCAGAAATGTAACGCCAGGGAATGGTTTATTTTTTCCTATACCTCTATCATTACTAATAATAGTCTATTGTCGAGATGACGCTTACCAATGCTTTCTCTTCGTGATATTGTCTCTTACATCCTGTCTCCGTTGTACTCCTAGATATTGGAGGAAATTCCAGCCCAATCTGTCTTTCGGCCCTTCCCTGTTCTTTTTGTGACCTTTTCGAATCCATCCCACCTCACTGGTCATTCATGCGACCAGCCAATTGGTATTTAGATGATTTCAATTCGTAGCCCATGTATCAGGCGGTTCATAAATTGGGGCTTAACATAAATCTTTTAATTTAAAGTCGCCTATAGAAAAGGAGGAAAAAGCCGATTATTAACTGTATTTTCTAGATAATGAACTAATGGCTGATGAAACTAACTGATGAACAATAATCTGATGGCCAAAAGGGAAGCGTGTTCGTATTTGATGGAAGCGGTCCTGGGATCGATTTCTGGTGGTAGGCCACACGTAAGAAATGTCATCCTTGGAGCATTTTTAACAAGTAATCCTGTGCAAAAATATTTCACCTGTTCCGCTATTATACTCCTTTATTTTATCAAAGTAAAAGGATGATGTGTTAGGGGTGTTAATTTATTAGCCTCCACGCCGTAATCACCATTTTTCATTTGAATTCTTCGTATTATATGCGAAGGATTAACAGCATTTCGCCCTTGAAAAAGGTAGTTAATTAAAATTGCTTGTTCAGAGTATTTTTTATTCTATTTCACATTTCAAATCCTCTCATGCTTTCCGTTAAAGCCAATCCCTGAATAGCAAAAGTCTAATCTCGTATTCCGTTAATTCAACAGATTCCGAGGGAAGGAGATTAAATAGTGCGGTTTTCCTTTTTTAAAGTATTAGCTGGAGTCGTGATTGTAGGAAGTGGGATTGCGGTGAGTTTACGTACGTTTCCTTGGGAGTAATCGACAATCATGCTTTCTCTGTCGAGTTTAAGAACTTCTTGCCAACATTTTCCCCGTAAATTTTTATTGATACGAGACCAAAAATTCCATTGTTCTTCCTTGTCCCGCTATTTGCCATTGGATTAACACGCGATTCCTTGCGTACCGTTTGTTTCCATCAGTCTTCGTGGGGAAACTCATGATATCGCCGGTCCGTGCGCCTCGGAAGTTCGTGACTCATGGGAACCATTACCGGCGCTTCGAGAAAATTTCCTTTCCCTCCCGTGCCGAACCTACCTCTCACTGTTTCTTTTTACTTCCTTTCCAACCAATTCACCCTTTTGCTCTGCGAGCTGACTTCCATTTCGTGCGAAACTCTCAGTCGATCTCAAGATAACAACCCTCTCTAGTGTTTAGGGTTGATGTTTTATTCCCTACCATTTTCGAAATTGAGTGGTCAATCAAGAGTAATTTAACTACGGGGTAAATGTCGCAAAACTTTTCTGCGACTTATTCTAACTCCAATCTAAAGAATTCCGTGTAATATACTTCAAGGAAATGATTTTCCTCTCAAATACATTTGATTCGCTAGTTCCGTAAAACTGATTAAAATGTGATATCCTGCCTACGCTTAAATTAATATTCGCATTCTAGCGGGCTCCAAACGTTTCCATCTACAGGAGGCCGGAAAAACTGTATCCAGAGCTCACGAATACTATCAACTCACTATTTTAATGCTACTTAAGAGTGACTCAGCGATTATGGAATTCGCATATGCGCTTTGATAAACCACCTATAAATAAAGTACTAAAGTTTGCAATAAAGTAGGGTCGGTAATACCAGGAAACTGATCAGTCTTAGACAGAGACTTCTGCAAATCATTTTTTATGACTTATCTCGGATCGATTAGAAATAACAAGATTAAATTTAAAATAAAGTATGTTTAAATTAATTATATGAATACGTATGTATCCACGTATACGTACTTGTATAAATATAGGTAAAAGATATTTCTTTTTATCGGTCACAAAAAATACTGTTACTAAAAAACATCATCAAAGCATTAGCCATCTCCTACGGACTGGATCGGTTGCTCTCCAAACAAGAACCCGTCCTGATCTAGTAGTTTTTCTCTATTTTCTAATGATCTAGTACCGTTGAAATACGCTTGATCAAACTTCAGCAGTTTCTCTTCGCTCTCGGAGTCTGTCCCTTTTTTTATCAACTTCATATCGCCTGCAGCTATTTTATATCCCTTGTGTTCTTTATTTTTCTTCTCCGCAGTCAATTGTTTGAATAGATCTATTACGACTATTTCTTTCCGGGATGGCCAAAGACGTCACGCTATACAACCTTAAGAATTCAGCCCCTCATTTTTTCTACCTTTCCACTATTTGTTTTTTTCTGTCTCCGTATGTGAGTTGAGGATGTAATAATCCCCTGAGGAACGAACTATCAAACTCCGGTTCCTGTTGTTATGCAATGAAAATGTTTTTTTTTCCTTTGTCTCCTATCACGCTCTTGGAGGAGCGCTCGTTAAGCGGCTCTTTCTAGAAAATTCTTAATTACAAACCGCATCGTTTTTATTTTTTAAACTTTTGTTTATTTTAAATATCTAATTTTAATAAATATTAGATTAGTTCTTTGCAATTTTTCTTCTGAAGCTAACTTTGTAACTGTGAAACCAGCGTTGATACGATAATTAAATTTGTTATCAAAATTGTAAAATTTACTTATTTTATTCCTTGACAATATTTATTTATAGACAATAGAATAAAGGTCGGTGACATTTCTCGTTTGAGAGCGCCTAGTATAAATTCTTCTCATTTACATTAGATGGCCCATTCATTCAAACATAAGTCATAACTTGCATTTGTATGAATAGTCATTTTTCCATTGTAGGATCGGATTAATAGTGGATTTGTTGTCAATTTTATGTTTTGTAATCCACAAGTAATTCAAATAATTCGCTTCATGTTAATTTTGAAATCGTGGTTGATTTTGTGATTTAATTAACGTAAATTTAAGCAGTGTATTTTTATCCTATTAATCCAGTAACGCCACATACATTCCCACATCACTTTTCATCTTCAAGAGCAGGGGACAAGTCGGCTTAATTGAATGGAGACGCATTTTCTCCAATATCTTCCTGCCGTTGCTTGTGGTTTATAAGAAGCATAAATGCATTGCTTGTCGATAGCACCTACTGTTGATTCTGAAACGTCTGACTGCTTGGTTCGAACCATCGCACGTGACTATATCAAGGGAAAGGGTTTGCCTTCCCACCCACTCCTCCAGCTTGACAAGCAGTTGACTTAACTCCGTTTCATTCTTTGACCGAAGAGGCCACTACATATGATTAATGATTCTGTCCTCATCCTTTCAAACCTCAGAGAGCTTGCCAGACGCTCTCAGAGATTTTTGCTGGCTCGTTTGCGGTTTTATGAACCGTAAACATTTTAATGCATCGAAGCTATTGGAAACATTCTCATCATCTTTGATAAATAACGTGATGGAAACTCTTCCTCATACTGTTAAATATATTCTCTCTTTCTAGGAAAAGATAGATTGTTTACGCGATTACACAGAATAATTGGAAAAGTGAAGATTTATGGATTTACCTATTTAGATTAAATTTGCATGAATGTGCTGCACAAGATGAATACCCTCTCGCGTTAAACGGGAGTGTAATTAGTCTTCCATCACAAGTTAAAGAGGTTTGAAATTCAAATAAAACGGGAAACGAATACAGTGTTAAGTTAGAAGTAATTTTTTTTCATAATACACAGTCGTACGGTCGAAAGATATAAAACAACTGAATTAATGCAGAGTTGTAGCATTTCTATTCATTGATTGATGTCTCTAAGAGGAGAACATTACATAATAGTAGATAGTTACGTAAATTAATTGATCTTAAATGCAATGTTCTGAAAATATTGTTTCGATTACTCTGCCGTTCTTTAAATTTTGAGAGATAAATTTTCTTTTAATTTTATATCATGCATCTAATGGCAATAGATATATTCATTTTGAAATTATATCGTTTTGCTCCGTATTCCTTTATTATAATCATAAGCTTCATTTGACAAAATCTCATTCTTCACCATTTAAACAAACCTTTGTGAAAAAATACCTTACGCGACGGATAAAATGGAGAAGAATTGAACTCAACATTCATAAGGACACTAAATACGCAAAAATGTTTTGAATAACTTTCGAAATGTGTGAATTTGCAAACCAGGGTTATTGTTTCCCTTAGAGTAGGTTTTGTTGCTTTTTCATAGTTTGGTGGAAGATCACTGTTCTTAAAATCTGAATTGCTGTCTTCTTGTTAATGAAATGTATAGTAAAGGACAGATTTATTGATAACGAAAACGCTATTGCTTTAAGTATGATTTCTTTAATTGGACACTCCAAAGCGTTATATAAGCTCTTGAAAGTAATCCTTCAATGCTTTTATAGAAAAGGTCAATAAGATTACTTCAGGGATAAAGATTTACGACACAATAATTCAATTGGCAAATTATTGATAACTTCATATCGTCGTAAATACTGCTGCTAAGATACTTGTGGTACCCTCTTGGCCTTCTTTATTTATTCTCATATCGGCTTAACCGAAGCTCGTCTTTTATCGCATGGGTGCTATAATTGGTATTATATTATATAATTTTCCACCAAAAGCTTTCATTTTTCGTCGACGTTAAAGGGAAATTCAATGTTTTTTTACTAGTCAACTAAATAAATTTCTTTGCTAGTTTTTTTACTAGTCAACTTAATAAGTTTCCGGGGTAAGCAGTTGTGCTTTATTTAGTTCGAGTGTACTTAACAGTATCAGCCATGCTATCTTTCAAAGGATTGAAATCTCTTTGATAGCTTAAAATATTTCATGCGCTTAATATAAGCTTCCCTAATGGAACATATTTAGTCTCGAAATCACCGTTCTGAGTACTTCCGCCGCCTTTCCACCCACAACGTAGCGCACCCTCTAATCCTATCCTTCCGTCCGTCTGACACCTGGATTTTAACCTTACGGTGTCTCATCCACCTGCATGCTCTTAAGACGTGATGCACGCCTCTAGAGGCATAATGACTTTCTCGCATACACATCAAACAACAAAGCCCGTTTTGTTCATGGTGCAGTAGACCCTACGTCATCCAAAACTTCGGTAAAAGTTCAATATTTCTTTGTGAGTTTTTTCCGTAGATTCCTTGAATCTTTTGAATTCCGAATTATATGAACTTAATAATTATAGCCCTTTTTATCTATGGTATTTAATGATGGACGAAGGTCGCAAAAACACGGTTGACAGGATCTAAAGATACATTTAATTGATCGCTGGAAATACCTCTAGGTGATGTGGAGAAAGTGAAAAATATTGAAGCTGAAAGAGAGAAAAACAGAGGGAGAAGTCCTTCGCTTCCCTTGAGAGGAAATGAGGTTAACGTCCTAAGACTAGTTCAGTCCACAATGACTGCCTGGAGAATAAGAGACGGAGATATCGTAGGAGAATAAGTGATTGGATAGATATATCTAGCGAAATCGATCTTAATAAATCGATTCGTTTAGGTTTGTTCCTAGGTAAATGATAGTCTACGTTGGTATCGTATAAAAGTGAACATGTACTTGAGATCTGATGGCCCATAGTTGAATATGCTAGCCATATACGTACTCTATCGAATCATTAAAATTTTGCTCTTAAATTATATTTTATATTACCATAACATGATCATTCACTGTCTTATTTCTCTTTACATTTCCCCTTCCTAACCCATAATCACTACTCATTTCATTACTTTTTCACCGTCGCATTTATCCTCGGTAACACGTAGATTATTCTAAGGGAAGAGATTGAAAACCCCGCTTTTCAGTGTCCTTTTATTATTAGAAGCATTTGAAATTCAATAAAGAAATGCTTTTGATAGGTTGAAAGTGGAAAATCAATTCAAGCTATGATAAAGAAATGTCAAGTCACATCTTTATGGCAGTCATGAGGAAATCTCCAGAATTAAAAAAAAAATGGAATCTTTTGGTTATTAGACATGCTATCTTTGTCTCCTAAAAGTGTGAAATATTAAATTAATGATCAAAAATTTTAATGCAGAATGTGAGTGTCATATCATAGCAAAATCTTTTAAATGCTACGACTAGATTAAATTAAAATTAACTACCGCCTAAGAGGGGAAAGGGGAATGAAAACAGCCGTCTGAAAATTTAGAAAGGTTACTTCAGGATTCAGATTACCGTCAAATAATATTTCAGTAAACTTGAATGTAATAGGAAATGATAAGTAAATCCCCCTTTAATCTTTCAAAAAACAGGATGGAAGGCGTTCGGGGAGAAGGCAGCTAAAGAATTTACTTCACTCCGAAGGAAGAAGCTAGAAGAAAATAAAAGATCATGAAATATGTCCTTGGTTACTGTAGAGGTAGAGAGAGGGCTTTGAGAAAACCTGTTAGCGGTAAATAAGGAGTGGATAAATGAAAATTAAACGAGATCAAGAGATGAAATTTGAGTAGGTGAAGCATTAAAATATAAATCGGAAAGGATTTTCGGTGAAGTGGCTTTACGTGGATGAAATCTAAGGAGAAGAGACGTAGGCCGGGATCGTTTTACGCACTCGTAGGTTGCGACGTTTTAAGGAGTGAGTGCAAGGAAATGAATAAAATATAAAATCTTGAAAGGACCGGAGATCATACAGGAAGAATTATGTTGCTGGAACTCGAGTAGATAATTGCATAAAAGAAGCTGAATGCTATTCAAGAAGCAAGATTTAGCAAGTGTAAGTTCAAAGATAGTGCAAGTCTCGGATTTTTCCACTTTGATTTCGATAATTTTTCCCCGCCAACTTTAAATTATTTTGTGTATTTTATTCTTATTAATCACGCAATGAATAGTAATTATTGGAAAGTTTTCCAATTATATAATAATGACTTGTACACTTGAAAGAAAAATTATCGTAGAGTTAGTTTTACCAAAGTTATTTTTACCAAAATCTATATTTTAATTTGCTTGGATTAGTTTACATACAATGTATAGTATAATGAAGGACATTAAAGAGGGTGAAGTCATTGCCAAACGTGAGCTGTGCTTCGTTATGTTAACCTAGTACAAGGAAGTATGAAGCCGATTTCTTTCAGCAAACAGTTGAGTACCTGCTCGCAGATATTCGCTCACTATCGTAACTGCGTCGTTAAAATTGAGCCTTTAAAAGATCATAAATTTCTTGAAAATACCGAATGACTTCCGGAGTTATTTTGGGCTCAGTGATTGTATATGACTGAAATTCTCAGAAGTAGAATACTTGCTTAACTCCAAGAAAAAGCTTTCAGAAGATTGGTGAGGAGAATGCCTTATTTCGTGCACCAGCATTAGTTCTGATTTTCAGCTGATTATTTTATCCTTCAATATTACATTATTTCCAACGTCATCCTAAATTATCACTTCTGCGAAATTTTGTATTACTCACTTTAATGATTATTGTCATTATTATGACATTGCTGTTCCGGAGCCGGAGACAATTAATGTTCCATCCTTTTATACATTATGTAAAATACCTCAACGTAGTCTCTCCAACATATCTTCTTAGAAAATTAACTGTCTCCCATACTCAGAGCAGGCCATTCGATTGAAGATGACGAAAGCCGTATCTGTTCAATTGATTTATGAATCAAGATTCGATTTTGCGTCTACTATCCTCCTGGATACCGCGGCGTAACATATAGAATTATTTCCATTCCCTAGTTGTGCAAAGAGAATATCAGGGCAAGAAGGAATGTGGGGAGATAAAGTGGGACTTTCACGTGTATAAGAAAGGGAGGGTGATACCAGTCACTATCTCCCTCGCTCTTTCTCCATCTGTTCGGAGGAGAGGTGTGCATGCAAGGTGGTCCCTTATATGGACGAGCACAACTCTCTCTGTCCCCACTCGCTGCATTCCTCCTCTTCGACATCCCTTTCTTCAAATCACTCCTTTTCTGTTTCTTGCTCATCTGTGAAAGTCGACGCAGTGTTTCCTCAATCGATATCTCATATCCCCTTAACTAGAAAATCAGTCGAATTCTAGGTATCTCAGCGTCAACGTTCCTTCGAGATGGATTTTTCTATGTCGGTTAAAGCGAATAGCTTCGAGCGTCTGGAGAAACGTCTTCTGAAAGTGATATCTGTTACGCGAGAGTTGCGAGGCGAGGAAATTACGCCTTTATGAGGCTGACAAGTAATTATCGTCTCTCTCAAATTCATCACGAAGACTGGAATATTGATATACGAAGATCTTACTATACGCCTTGTCTCAGTTTTTCCAACTTTTTTCAAATAAATTACCACTTAGTGAATTTTATTTCTCACGTAAATTGAATGCCATAAGCTATTCTTAAGAGATTAATTTTTCTATACCTAAGGTGTGTGAACATCATTGCAAACACAGAATTATAACCCCTAGATGTTTAAGATTCGGAAATGGCTAAGCAATAATTCATGAATGAATAATAATAATGAAATAATGCCATGGGGAGGCATGTATTAGAGAAATCGAAGCGCATCTGAGTTTAAAGACTACAAAATTAGTAATTGAATTTTTCGCTAGGAGTTACATAAATTAAGATTTACACATACGTAACCAAGGTTTGCAAACTTAAAATTGTTAGTTCAATTTGTGCTTCAATTCGTTCCTTCTTTCACATTTTTACTTGTGTATCTTTTCCTTTCTCATATCTATCTTTAAAACCCCTGCCTACACTGCATTTTCTTCCTCCCCTCTTTCTCATCCCCACTTTTCCTCCATTTTATATCCTGTGCTCTGTTCGCATTAGCGGTTCAACTCTTCTTTCCTTCTTTTATTATTCCAGCTAAGTATTTTTAGTTTTCTCCATTGGCACTCGAATCTTTTTGTTCAAGTTCTGGAACTTTATTCTTCCTTTTATCTTGTCGCGAAATTGATGTCGTGGAAGATATTCCCTTGATACCTCAGCAGCATTTGGTTCTTTTAAGGGACTTAAGTCTTCTCTACGAAAAGTTCTCTCTCTCTCTTTAATCAATCCTAAATATTTTCGATTCATTTTTTACGCATTTCAGAGTGGATTGGTTATCGATTTTCAATTTCAAGCAAAACCAATTTAATAAGCCACTCTTCTCAACCTTTAGGAATATCTCTCTCTTGTCTGATCATTTCAATATTTTTAAGAATAGCCCTTTGTGTTCCCTTCGAAGGGAATTTTCTTTGAAGAAATTCCATTTCATTATCCTTCTAACCAATTCCATAAATGAAAGGATTGAGAAAGGGTATTGGAGGATCAGCTTAAGTCCTTTGCAATCTAAATTTTTTCAATGTTATATTTTGAACAATCTCTAAATTTCCCACAATCTCTTCACCATCTACAGATTAGTTATATGAATCTTTTACTACCGAATCTGTAATTTCGGAGTCTTTAAGTCAAACGATAGCGTATTTCTCAACCTTCGACGAAAGAAATATACGAACAGAGTATCCACGTCGGATCAAAAACTTAAAGACTTCTAAGTCAAAATTAAAAATAAAAAAGTTGCTTTCGAATATTCGAAAATAAGAAAAATAAATTATGAGATATTTAACGAAAGTCGAGTCTTGGTCATACTTTTCTTAAACAATTGGCAGATGACTCCACACCGTTATAGTACATCTGATTGACGGCCAGCATTGAGGAAGGAAAGGCGCCAAGAAAAAATAACGCGCTATTCATTATAAAAAGCCCTTCTCCTTCATCGTCTCAGTTCGTTTAGTCGGACGAAAAAAGATGTAGAATGCTTCCTTCCCCGCACAAACCCTTTCATTCCCTTAGCTTTACGCTTCGTCTAAACTTTTTAGTTCCGGTGAGAGATCTTTTTTCCTCTCTTTTCTCCTGTTGTTTACCTTTTATAAGGAGGGGAGGGGCTTTTGCAAACGCCCACCCCCGCACGGACGCTTCCTTCCTTTCATTCCAACGTTCTTCTTCCTACTCAAAAACTTATGTATACATCCGCCGACCTTGCACGACCTCCCGTCATTAGCGAAAAACGACAAGCGCAAAAAATGCTCTGAAGGTGTGATTTCCTACAAATTTATGGAGTAATATTCTCCCATGTCTAATGTGTCTCGTGTCTGAGATGGCGGTTCTCCAATTTTATTCACGCCATCTTTATTAATTTCGCCTCAATTTCTCACTCCTTCTCACGGCTTCCTCGTTTATTACTCTCTTTTACGTCTTCTTTTATTCGAAATTATGGATTGAAGAACGTAGATGAGATACTGTTTTTGTGAGAGATATCAGAAGAATTTAGTATACGTGTTTGTTTTCTGATTCAGAAAAGAAGTTACGTGTCTTTTACAAAAACTATTTCTGTCTGTACCATAAATTATAAATATTTATCAAAAACAGCAAAAGGAAACAGAACTCAAATCACTGATTTTTACTTATAATAAGTTGAAGCAATAGTTATTGAAATAATTATTATTCTTTTTTGACGAATTCGAAGACGTCTAGTTTTAGTGAGTAGACATCTATGATAGGATTCTTTCAAAAGTTCAAGAAGACTATGTTTTTCTTTTATTTAGTTTATTCTTAATATTTTGACACAACCAAAAATCGTTTACCCGCTCAAAGTATCGCGTCCAGGACGTTATGAATAGTGCAATGAAAAAACATTTATTTCTTAAAGATTTTGCGGTACTGGCTTCTTATTTCGTCATTTTTAAATTTCTATAGACGAGATTTCTTTACATCCGATCCACATCGATTTTTGATCTGCAGATCCTAGGCTTTCTTTGTCGTTAATCCTCTATATTATCGCAATAGATCTTTAACAAGTTACCATCGTTCCACTGTAAAACATTTTTCATCCTAAGATTTAATAACGCATACGTGATTTCATTTATTATTACATATAATATTATCATCACTCATAAAACATCGCACTAATCTTTTCTTTAGTTATGAATGGTAATGAGTAATAAATAATGAATTGAAAATATCCTCAACGGCTTCTATTGTAGCAGCGCATTGCTATGATCCTCTTAGTAATAGATATTTACATACACTCCTCTATTGACTCACACTATCTCTGCAGTGTAACATCATTAGTATGTCACGCACATGGACTGTAACATCAGAAATCCGCCTGTGATGTTTACTGGTACCGTTTGCTTAAAGAAATTTAAAATGCGGAAGTTATACAATAAGAAATGTATTACTTTGTAGCGGACCAGAGCAGTATCTTCTACGCAAAATGTAAGAATTAAATGAAATAACACGTTACGAAACTCGATATATCAGGTGACAGGACAGGTCCCAATTTATCCAGATATTTTTGCATTAAACTATACATAAATTATGTTGCTCTACTTTATTTTCTCGTTGAATTTACTCGTTCTTAATGGTGGATGTAAGCGCCCATTAATATTGAACTGAGAATTCTGAACTGAGAATTTATAGTCATTTATATGATTTTAAAGCGTATGATGACTGGAAATATAAGGAAAGAATTTAGGGGACTTGGCACATAAATGTATCTACCTAGAAAAAATTCCATGAAACAAACGCATGTACATGAAAAAAGTCTGACGAGTCCAGTCCCTTCCGTTTCTCCTTGAGATGTGAAATTTTTCAGATTATTTCATTTCCCGATTTGCAATGTTTGCTTTAATATCCAGCATATATTTGTACTTAAATGTGGTCTTCTTTTATTTTTTCCTAACTCCTGACGCTAGAATATTTTCGATGGTCCAAATATTAAAATTTAATCCGATTTTATTTTTTTAATTCCGCATCAAAACTACTGGCATATACGGGCTAGGAATCTAGACTTTGATAAATCATTCTTCTTCTAAACATCTATTCAATCATCATAATAATCTTTAAACAAGTAGAACATAGAGTTTTGGTATCCCTGCTATTCCTTTTAAGCTTTGATTCTGGTCCTGACTTCTGTGAAACATATGCTCGATTTCATCTCCTTCTCTCCTATTACGCTCATTCAACTCATTGTTGACTATCGGCATCTGTACCATCTGCACTCTGATTCCATCTAGCCTTGGAGTACGATGGCCTTCTAGCTTTTTCGAGCCCTCATACAATTACCGTTGGTGTGAGTCACCGGGGGACCTTTTCCTTCCTGCTACGGAATCTTAACGGTCGGACCAACTTTTTAGCCGCTTTCCTCCCGTTTTTTGTGGTTCGGATGGGGTTAAGGTCGTGTAAAGGCGCATCGCCTTTCGACGGAACCTTATTTTGGTGCCATTCATCTCACGTCGTTCCCATAATTTTGTACAGGATTTATGCGACATTCCGAGAAAGTGACATTTTTATGGCCGTTTTTAAAAGGTCCTAATTATTGAAGGATAAATTGAACCTTTAACAGCTCCAGTTTTCTTTATTCCAGTTCCGAGCGTTTTATTTCATTCAAGGTTGTCTGACTGCGTTCCTTGACTTTTCATAGAATGCATCATATTAGGTTGAATTTTGTATCAATCTCTCTGTTAATCCAAATAATTTAATTTTTATCGAGATATTTATTAGTCAGCGACGGGCGGACGGGACGGACGATTACTTTATCACGGTATGAATTTAAAAACCCAATATGGCGTATGAATTTAAAAAACCAATGAATTTAGAAAATTTTCAACTGTGACTATACCAAACCAAAGATGTTTCATGAATTTTAATGAAAAAGATCAATCAGTCGATACAAATCAAGTCAATTTCTAGCGTAATTCATTTCTTACTCTTTCATGTTAGAAAATCTACGAGCATTTACTTACTGTAAAGAATTTTCTAGATATAGTTATGTATTTAATGTGATAGGGATTTTGGAAAATGATTTCTTTGCATCCAGATGAGTCCTTCAACATCACTTGATAATGTGCTAAAATTATAGAATATGCAAACCAAAGGAAAATCCTAGTAAATTTGCCAGTCATCTTCGTTTATATACATAGACTCACTATACATACTGTTTTGACAGGAACTGTCCATGTGTAGAGGAATAGCCTCTGTCATTTTTTTATCTTCTCTCTGCTTTTTATCTTTTGGAAACCGCCAAAATAAGAAAAGATAGGAGATCCAAAGGAATAAAGGAAAAAGAGTCAGAAGAATAAAATAAAATGATTTTGTGAAACTAAGCACACTAAGAACAGAAGAAGGCTGACCTATGAAATTAGTTAAAAGAAACTTTTAAAGGAAAGTCACTGTTTTCTCCAGGGCGAACTCTCCTCAAATTTGAACTGTTTGTTTTTCGCTAACTAAATACGTGAACCCTATGCATACTGAATTACAGAGGACTTATGATAATTATAGAGATATGACGAATTGCCCACGTACAGTCTTTAATATCCCATAGATTGCCCTATAAACTTAGAGGTGGTAACTACGTATTACTATTGTCGATACGAAGGAATGCAATTTAAATTGTGTTTTCCTAATCTTAACGATGTCTAAAAACGTAATCGGTGTTTTAATTTATTAATAAACTAAAGAGACGTCCATGAAGGTTTTAAATATCATTATATGCTTAAATGAAAAGCGGCTCATCATACATGGAACATTCAATCGGCGCTCTCGTAGGCTCCAACGCTTCCCTTGCTAGTTCCACAGTTCGACGTTAGATGTCTCATACATACCAATCTAAAGAGCGCGACTCCGTATTAAAGGAGACAGTCTCATTCTCGCACAGTATGGGAGATGTTACACATAATATCACTGAATATACCTTCTTCGAAGAATTGCTTAGAATTTAACATAAGCTAATCGGGATCTCATAAAATCTGTTTATGCCTTCAAAGCATCAACCGCAACATACTCAAGCTAAACAGTTCGATTTTTAAAATTTTGATATTTTATTTTACGCTTTCATAACGTAACTTACTTTATCATAAATACCTTTAAGTTTTAATTTCAATAAAAATTCCGTTTGCTTTTATCTTTCTCCTTCTATGCTTCGCTGCCAATCATGGTGTTTACTGTGACCTACTACACCGAGTTATTGATTCCTGTCAATATTGGTCATGAAACGGTTCGTTGAATAGGAATTATGTTCATATTAAACTTAAAGCATTTATCGTTCCTTCTCTATTGAATTTTTGGTTATGCTGTTATTTGAAATATGCTGGAAGCAAAAATGATCTGGACTTTAAGTGAAATTTTGACAGGTCGTCATACGGATATGAGAGATTCTTGTTATTATTAATAATATCTCACCGAAATCGCAATTTATCGGCGTAAGCTTTATTTTCAAGTTTTGCCAATAACATGAATTTTGCTACCCTAATTTTCTACCTAGATGTCTTTAAAATTTCTCTATTTGTCTGCGTAGTAGCTGTCTGCAGGAATATATACTCAAGTATCTTATAATCTAAGAGTAAGAAGATGTATTTGACGATCGTAAAATTTTGCTTAATCAGTCTCTTTTTAATCTATAATTCTTTCTGCGATTAAATTCATTTTCCAGTTATCCTTATCATATTGATAAAACCGTGCCAGCTATTTTATATACATAATGTACTCTTTGGTAGCAGAAATTTTATCGTTCATATTTTTAAAGAAAAAACGCGGTATTACAAAAAGTGTTCATATATAATAGCCGGTAAGCATCACGTCAAAGCGTCTTAGGTATCCAAAATGAATTTTAATTTTCCGTTCTCAGAAATTAAAAGATTAATTTTCGAAAAAGTGAAATTGTAATAGAAGTGGAACATTAATATTACCACTTAAAACATTTTCCTAGTATGTAAACATACTACAATATTAGAACTCAAGACTATAAGCAATTTATAATCTCATCGTAAAATATTGCTCAATGGAGTTCTATTTCAATTTTGATTTAAAATAAGCACAATTTATCCTTTTCGTTATTTTTATTTCGAATATTAAGTGAGATTAAACAGGGATCAAAGATTGCTATTCTTTTCTTGTGTTCCTCATTCTGTGGAAAACATTCCATATCAAAAAAATTAGTGTCACAAGTCTAGTTGATATTTTTGGACTAAATTTGTAATTTATCGAGATTTAAGATATGCTATTTAATTTGTACGATTTTATGGTGGTGGTAAAAATAGAAAAATATCTCGGCAATAACGGAGACAACTTTTTGTTTAGTATCACTGTTTCTAGAGAAGTTTCATCATTACTTTTATAGCCTTATTTTCTAAATTTCCTCATTCATATTATACTAGAATTCGTTTCCTTAAATTTATTTTATAAATAAACATTTAGAAGTGATTTTATTTTTGCAGTCATTCACGTGAATTTATTACCAATTACTGTTAATGACTGTTTTCATTCCATTCTGGCCTTCTTACAAATATTTATTTTCCTCTCCCATGGAAGTTTATTTTAAAAATACTAAATTTTTATAAATTATTTTATTTTATTATAAATTAGAGATATATTAGATTATAAATTATTAATTTATCATCATAATTTTATAATTACTGTTAGAAATCAAAAGAATACATGTCACTTAAGATATGTTTTGCTACGATGAAGTTCAACAGTCTTGTGGAATAGAAAAGGTATATATTATGATCCATAGGCAAAAAATTGATCCGCTTTGATTTCTTTAACGTTTAATTCTGTATAATGTATTAGATTTGCGCAAGTGTTCATCTGACACTATCCCAACCTTGTCCTGAGGGCAATACACGTCTCGGATTTTTCTTCGATTAACTTATTCAAACTCAGGTCGCAAAGTGGGGTTAAGGAGATTTATTCGATGTACATCGGTTAGAAGAAATTTGACTCTTTAATGTCAGCAACATTTGCCCGACATCATATCCCTTACGATTCTCATACGTCAGTACCTCAGGCGTGCGTCATCGGACGGATGGTGAAAAAGACGAAGAGTAGGAGTAAATTCAGTGGGTCGAAGGGCGCCTCCACCGGAGAATCTTGGATTTGGTCCAGCCGGCTGATGCTATTTGGATCTGAGAGTTGGATAGGTGGTCGTTACTCCGTGGGTGAGGGGAAAATAAACCAGGAGACTCCGATATCCTGCCCCAAACGCGAGAGAACACGGAATCGAGGAAATTGGTATACTGTAGTCGAAATTGGCTCTCTAATTTCAGCACCTATACCACCGTAGCACTTGCGGTCTGGACTTAATCCAGTTGCGAATAGGCTAAAGCCGTGAATGAGGTGGCTTGTTAATCCTGAAAACAACATAGTTCCGTGGTAACAGCGAAATCTAAAGCAAAAACTCTAACATGAGGAAAATTATCACATCGAAATCAAAGTCATCCCTTAGATACATTTTCATATTCTTGATGGAATGTAAACTTTTTTCTGCACAAATCTTTAGTTTTTAAAATTTATTTTTCGTTATATTCTTGTGGTTTTGACAAGGGAAGACAAACTATTGAAAAAATCATACTTAATATTTTTATAGGGCAGTGTTAAACATTTCATTATAAATGTGCTTTTTCTAATTTTTGGTTACATAAATTCTAATTGATAATAATTTTAGATAGATAATCTAGCAAATATATATTGGCCAACGAAATAACTTGCGTACCAAAAGCAGTTGATAAAAGAGAAGGATACCAACGAAAACATCGGTCTCTTAACAACACAAATGTAAATGAAAGAAGAACGTTTCATGAGTTTCCATCTACTGTCGTTAGTTTGTAGCATAATGGGTGCTTAATGAGTAAAAGGGAACTTCTTGCAAAAACATCAGGAAAATAGGGACAAATTAGGACGGAAGCGTAAAATATTACGATGTCCGTGCTACTCTCGGGAAGTAAATTTCAATGAGGAAAGGTACCCGTGTCTGACTCACGGGCATGTCAGGCAAGTGATTAAATTCTTATGTTTACCTACATCCGAGAATTCATAAAGGGAAATTATTAAGAATGATATTTTATATAAGAAGTTATTATAGCCACACCTATTTTTACATTTACCTCATAAATTAAGTATGTTTCTGGTTAACTCACCCTTTTATCACAGTAAACGGACATGTAAACCATTAGTTTATTCCTTAAATATTTTAATACGGAACAACGCTTTATTTCTCTGAGAACGGAAAGAGAGTTTTCGAGTCATGATGGAAAAATAACTCTTAAACATTATGCTGGATAGACGTTTGACAGAAATTATTTGGTATTGTTTATTAAAATTTATCATTTTTATTCCGTAAGCATTGATAACGAATCAAATTTGCTGTTAATTACAGAAAAATTGCATTCATTGTGTTTTGATACGCATCAGAAAGTGCAATTTTAAATGAGCAAGATAGACATGTTTTCCCCTGAAGTGGACGAATGATTTTGCATGACATTCAATCATTTCTCTGGTTTTAATCTTCATCAAGAATTTTGCTGTTTGTCTGAGGTAATATTTTGTATTCCAAGTCACATACCCGCGTACTGTTTCAATTTGACATTCTACATTGTTTTGAGACACTAAATTTAATAGTAATGGACGTATCCCGAAAATTGTATTTCATTGTATGTCCTACAATTTTCGTCTATGCTTAATCTTCTTAAAAGGTAAATTATCACGTTCGTCAGTACATTTTAGATGAAAATCAAAAGGTAATATTAATACTTAATAATCGTTTGTCTTTTACGTCTCCAAAACATGAATTCCAAGAATATAAAAAATCGTAATCACTTTACATGACGCAGGTTGTGAATATTACGGCCGTTTTTGTCTCCTTTTTACTATTTCTATGCAACACTATGTGATCTCTGTAACACTCATATTTAGGATATAATTGGTAGATAAACAAGATAATGTCAGCGTTATAAGCAATCAATAAACAAACAATAATGTATCATTATACAAAATTTATTTTAGTAGATACTAAATATTGTATATCCTAGAAATAATAAGATTAAAAAGAAAAACAGAACATACCAAACTGTTTTTTCAATTATCTTATTCGTTATGAATATTTTTCAATTCAAAATTTTCGTGCATCTTATGAATGGAAAAATACTTTTGGATGTTAGCAATATTGCAACACTTCCTTGCGAATTTCTAAAAATTCGAATGAGCCCTCGTTTATTTTTCTCAATCTTTTACAAACTATTAAGACGTAGAACCATCACATTTCCCTTTAGGTATTTTTAACGGATGTGTTGTTTCGCTAGTACCACCTGTTCTCTCGAAGACGCGTTATGTCGACAAGTTTCAACACGTGGGAGCGGAATTCAAACGCACATAAATTCAACCTTAGTGACATTTACATTAAAATATCCCGGAGTTTGTTTCACGAGGATTAATGTGGTTTTTCCTTTGGGAAAAAGAATTTCACCTTTTCCCTTCTCAGAGGGAGGGGCGAGGAAATGTGAAAATGAGGAGAAACACGAAGGTGCGAAAAAATCGAGCGATTCACTCACGCGGCGGAAATGAGAAGCAAATTGGATCGTGGAATCCTTCCTCCCAATTTTTATTTTCGTCCCACCTTCGTTTTACACCTCGTTCACTAACTCCTTTTCCTCGACCAGAATTTTATCCCTCCGCTAAATGCCATCCCAAATGTCACGTGGTTATCCTTCCTAAAACATGCCACCTTGCCATCGCCTTTGTTAGCTTAACTGACGTCTCGTTTTCTCCTCTACTGTTGGTTCCTCTTCTTCTCTTTCCTTTCATCTTCACCTACCCCCTTCCCTAACATTCCCTTTCCCCACACACATCTCATACCGTAGCTTTTGATAGCAGACGAGTCCCCGACAATTAGACTCCTGTCGCTCCGAAAGCCATTAGCGAGTGCCTTCGAGGGAAAAGAAAAATTTAAAATATTCCCCTCCCTGTAAATGGATCCCTTGGTATGGAGTGGGGTGGGCTAAGGCTAAAGGTTGAAAGCCAATGATTTTCTCAGTCAAACGATCATTTATCACTACCCCCGTTTTGTTTGCTGGCAATATCCTATGAACACATCATCTTCCATGATAATTTTTTTCTGACAAAGGATTTGAAATGATACCTTTCTTGTGTCAAAACTTATTCGTCGTATTTTAATAGGTATGTATCGAAATATTATAATTTGAATTCTTACATATTCAAGCTTCTAAAATATTACATAAATTCTGTCAACGGCCCAAATGAAAATCGCTTCTTATATCGTTTCTGAATTCCATAATTTCATAACTAGAATTCTTGCGAAATAATACTGGTCTTAACGGCAGAGCCATAATAATCATTACTCTAAGTAAACTCTATTGTGAACGTTTGAAATACGACGTATAAATTTAATCGTTTTTCTTATGCGTATTACAATTTTCACCCAGGTTGCTCTGTAACCTGCTATATCGACGCATCAAATACCTCTTCTAATTTTCAAAGTTAAGAAGAGTAGACGGGTGCATCCGTACAGTACGCGGATGAGTTATTTTTCCTCTCCATTACTCCTTGTTTCCTGCATGTTTTTCCGCCCTCCCCTTCTCCGTCTGCATCCACCGACTCTATCCTCTCGGCCAATGTGACTATGCTGCGGTTTTACGCTCGGTTTCTCCGCGAACTGAAATTCTATACTATTACGTAGGATAATGTCACGTAAACCTGACCCAGTGACTGACGTGTTTTGTGCTGTACGATTCTCGTATTTTATATCTCGTCAACAGTTTTTTATGATGTGACCAAATAGCAAGTAAATATATTATGTTGAGGTTATCTTTTGATATTAGTCCACGTGGATATTCGCCGATATCCACCAAAACATTCGCCATCCTAGTCCGAAAAACGATGAAAACAGTCGCTAGCCGAAAACTTTGTTATCTGGGTTATTCGTTGGACGAGTCATCGTTGCATTTCACGGTGAAAGGAGTTAGAAATAATAAATCCCTAACATTTAGCACTTTTGCAATTTTTACTCGTAAATAAACATGGGAGAAACAAATACGGTAAACATCCTATCCATTCAAGCGTCCAAATTAAAAAAAATATTTTTTACATTCACCACTTCGTTATTTTCTTGTTATTCTATATTTCCGATTATTTCAAATAATTACATTTGTCTAGGTAATTATACTTTCTATCAAATTAATTTGTATCGTTTGACGCTCACAACAAATCTGCAGTGATCACGTGACACTGCCAATCAAGCGCCTGCCCTTCCCGAAATATGCAACTAACACTGCTTTGATGACGAGCGGGTTGCCTAATAAACAAGGCGCCCTATTCTTTCTTTTCCCCTCGCGTTCTTCCACCCCTCTCGTTGCACTGATACAGGTGAAAGTGTATTTGTATCTGAAGGATAATTCATACAAGAAAACTTAAAGCCACTGTTCCATGTTATCTTAAACAGTTATAACCGTCTTAGGCAAAATATAGCAAATTAAAAATCCAGTTTTTCACTACGTTGTTCACTAAGAATTATGAGTTATGATCGATTTTTACTTTTTACTGGTCGTTACTGAAGGACAGTACTTAAAACATTGCTTTTTATTTAAGTAGCAGATTTTTCTCGTAGTCGCAAGTTTGAATTCGGCACGCCCATTATGATAATCACTGCGCTCGGCCGTAGATCACCCAGCATTTGCCCCAGTTACGACGGCATAGGAATAAATTCGATTCCCGCACCTGTTTCGTTGTGTAGATGCAAGGGAAGGCATACCTTGGAGAGCAAGCTACCTCTATGTTCTGCGCATGTGTTCCATGGTTTCTCCCTCGCCGCTTACGACATCAGCTACCGACACTTGCATCAGAAATCCAAGGTCACCCCACTTCGACGTTTTCGACCGCAGGAGGAAAAACGGTGAAAATAGAAGGATGCGCTCTACTATTTGAATAGGCGTGTGGTTTATCACGCTCACCGCGTCCTTTCAGATTGGATGTCTCTCGATTAATCGTCCGTATCTTCGCTCTCGTACGGAGCTATGTTCTGTGAAACATTTATTCTGGGCCATTGCCTTAACATTGGTTTAAAGCTATTGAGAATTTTCCTAGCATCATTTTAAATGGGCAGTAAAGTGACATACTTAGAGGATTATTTTGCACACTATCTCGTGTTCTCGAGCTTAACAGCAACTTCGTTTTAATCTGAAATTCCAGTTTTGTTAAGCAATGAATAATTATGGGAAGGCTCAAACTATAGAAAAAAACTGATATAGATGGCATATTTTCAAATAGCAAATATATTTAAAGTCTAGTTTCCTAGCAATGAAGGCAGCAGAACTTATTTACATTATATAATATATTAACCATTAAGTTACAAATGTATCAACTGTGCTAAGGATCCTCCAAAGATAGAACATTCAAAACGTTAAAGAGAAGATATAGCTGACAGTGCTTGATGTGCTTCTCAGTTTAGTTTCAAGATAAAGTGAATCGGTATTCATCAGTTGGAAGACTCCCTCTTATTTTAAATGCTTCATTTAACTTCGAGTGATTAATTTATTGCTAATTCTTATTTTCCATCAGTATATCATATAGGTAGATGATTTAGCGGCTACATTTCTATGGAGGACTGAGCAACATTTCTTATTGGGTTCCTAGATGGGCAAGTGGGCAGCGCGTTCGGCTTCGGTGAAAGCTTTGGGTTAGATTCACGGTGGGAGCCCATATGTGCGAAATGACCCCAGCTGTCGAAGCACTTTTAGCAATAGCAATCTTGCTTACTCATTTTGCAATCGTTCGCTGAGGCGGATCAATGTTACGACTCATTTAGTTCAAGTCTTTCCTGTTGAGAAAAATTTTCTGGCTAACGTCTGTTAATATACGTTCCGTACCTTAGATCAATCATAATATTGTCTCAAATATTTGCTCTCAGATGCTATTTTAATCGCTTATTTGTCTCCTAAAATTCCATTGGAGATTAGAAAGCATAACGATTTAAGGTTTTTCTAAACGAAGACTATTTTAAGTGACACTGGCAATTAAGGTTTGTGATGCCTGGTTGGCGAATCGACTCCAACGACACCTCTTTTTACAATTTATTTTGTGTTATATTCATTACCTATTCTTTTATAGTAGCTCCTCAATTCTTAACTGATGGTACTAAAACAATTTGATCCCCTTTGTCATTCATTGTCGATTCTGCGTTCACTATAGACTTGCCCTTTATTACCTACTTACTTAAATTGTGGCTGGGTACATACGTAATTGTATTTATTCCTATACTCCGGGCTCATTTCCATCTGTCATTAATTTTCACCGAGGAAACATCACCCTTGTGCTCATATAGCACTGGGAGTGCAAAGAACACTCGACCTTGACATTGCGTTGTGCTATCTCTGTTAGCTGATCGATATATGCGAGTGGGGAGAACCAAGCCTAGTTTATACGGGAGTATATTGTAAATTTGCATTAGAATTGGCGATTGTGCTATTCCACAAGCAAGTTTTTCAGTCGGTTCAGTTCATTTTTTGTGTCATCTGCCGTTGTTCAGCTATCGACTTGTGTTGTTTGGTGTATTCCCCTCGCTGTCTTCTCACCGCTTCGATGGCTCAGGAGGCAATCTCCTCTACTCACCGGAAGCCGCTGTGCTGCAAGGAAGAGGACTTTTACGGATGTGACGTCGCCCGTGAAAAATGAAAGTCGCAGTCGTGTTCCCCCTCTACTTCCTGCTCCTCACCTGTGCCGGCCATCAACCTCTGCAGACGCCATCCTATTTGTGTGCTCTCATCTGACTACCTTAATATATCGCAGAAAAGCAATCCTCCATTCTGCCTCGATTTCGGACCGTCTTATTCTTCCCTTGGTCGAGGAAACTCTGGTTTTATTCCTCTCTCCGTGTAAACCTAAGTTTGATAGCTTATTATAGCTGATATACATAACCGCGTATTCTTCATTGATAACAGAGGAAGTTTAGTTGGATATTTTCTTAAAAAGTGCTCGTATGAAATTTTTACGAATGATTTATGCGAGTGAGACATAATTGGATGTGGTGATCCTGTGGAAAGAAGATTTTTTAAAAATACTTCCAAATCATCGAAGGATCAGTTCGCCTTTATTTATACCCAGAAACGGTGTTTGGCGCAGTGTATTCAATAATATAGCATCTTCCTATGTTCCGCTTATTTTTTTAATGTTTAAAGTTAATCCTAAAAATCTTCAGAACAGAGAAATACTCACTATGTTTCTAAATTTGAATGCTTCTGTATTACGTTTATAAAATATCAAACTCGACTGTTATCTTTAAGGAATGGGTTTTCGTTACCCATAACCATATCTAAAACTCATCTATATCACAAAGCTTTTTGGTCTGATGTATTTCCGAGAGGTTTCATTTCTTAGCAGATATCAAAGGACAGCGTATGACTCATTGGTTTTACTCTTCAATAAGGATTTACGGACAAAAATGTTTTACGGTTAAAGCTTACGGCTTCATAAGCCACAAAATTTTATTTCATGCTGATATAGATACTATCAAAGAAAGCTCAGAATTTATGCAATAAGTAAATACTATCATCGAATTGCATTTGCTATTTAGGTAAGGAGTCCGGTCATTGGTCATGTCAGTTCTAACTACAAGCATCTTCGGAATCATCTATGAATGACAAACTATTTGAAACAATATTTCATAAATAACTAAGAGACGATTGAGATTTACTTTGTTCTAATCTCATAAATTGATTTCTGTTTCATTCAATTCAATTTCTAGTTGACATTTAAAGCCTAAGCTTTTTTCAGCTGATAAATTTTACTCATTGCTCTATTTAGTAGCTACATCGTCTTGCTCATGGGTCTTCTTTCCTCTAGAAACCGTTACGAAATCTTTCTACTTCCTCGTTCCTATCTTTCTTCCTCTTACCCTTTCTCTGTTTTTACTTTCTTAAATACCTTGGCGAGCACGTTCGGTATCGCACGGACGCCTCAGGAGGGCGTGGTCATCACGCATGGGCAACTTGCCAGTCTATCGTGAACTCCCCCATAATCTTCTTTCCTCCTCTTGGGATGAAATAGCCTCATCCGTAACTTATAGCAACCGATTGTATCGAAGAAGGCAAGCTGAACAGGTTCGTGCACCATTGGTCACTCTATCTACATTTTTGTGCATGTGGCGCCGATCTCATCCAATGGCCATTCAGGCGAATAGATTTACGACCTATCCAGTAGGTTTGCGAACTGTCAGGAAAAAGGGCATCTAGTTTATTTTCAATTAAAATTTTGCTTCTCTCTCTCCTCTGGAGTTAGGCGACGTAATGCTTTTTGCATACTTACACTCGGTGCCTTCACCTGTTCGCATCAGTTTCATTTTTCCTTTCCATTCGAATGCGACGGGCACTTTCGCGACTCTAAGATCCTCGCATAGAGCTCTTAAATTGATCGTTTTTACATTATTATCATGTTCTCCAACGTGCTCTCTTGCTTTATCAGAGGAAAAACTTGCACTAATCCCATTTATTTACGTAGAAGTTCACGCTAACTGCTGCGATCTGCACTTGAAAAGATTACCTGCGTTCTCGTAGTAGTTTTGCATATCGATATTTGCTTTTTAATTGCGTCATGAGCAAAACCGAAGGTAATAAAGTCTTATCCCTTTCAACATACTTGATAGATCCCTTGTATCTACTTAAGTGTATAGTATCTTTTTCTAAGAGATTTTTATACGTTTTGTTGTAAATACTATTCGAAACTATGTATTTGTATTCTCTCAACGGATAACCTTCTTTTCTGACCTCAACACTTAGCTGTTCCGACCCTTTTCTCATGAATTACATCGTTTGACATAAATCCGATTCAATTGAATATTAGACATTAATTTTGTGAAAAATAATATTCCTTGAGTATTCTTCAGTCATCTGCTAGATTTCTCTCTGAGTCATTTCAGCCCTAAGCTTTAAGCTTCATTTAACCTTACAGATCGAGATGTTCTGATATATCGCATTTTTATGTTCACTATCTATGAAAGACATTTTATAAGGTAACTTATTCATAAAAATCGACAATCATTTCTACAATTCTTGTGTGGTGAAATAATGAGCATTTAAGTGGGAGGTTTAACGGAATGAAGAGTATCACTTAAAGAGTATATGACAAAACTATCTTACCTCTGACCTTTTAGTATGAATATGATACGTTTCCAAGTATGGCGTGTGCGTGATAATCAGCGGAATCGAGATGAGGAAATAATTCCGTCTTCAGATATGACTTTTTCTTAATGGAATTTATCGTTTGCCTTTCCCGTTGAAACCTCCAGGAAATTGAAATGTCTTGATCCCACTGCGAGAGTGAACAAATATCTCATTTTCTCTTTAAAAATTAGAATATTACAGAGGAGATAAGTGATGGAGTTCTTGAGTTAACGTATTAGAATCTTCCTTCATATCCCTTTCATGACTAAACGCTTGCGAGGTATTTTATAACGATCCTTATTTTTTTCATGTTTTAAAGTATACCTAGGTTACTAGCTAGGTTATTGTCTTTAAGGTTTTCTTTTTTCACTATTTCACAAACGCCCTTTGCTTTTTAAGATTTTGAAGCAGGTCGTTGGCTCAAACTGAAATATGTATGTACCATACCAATGACAAGGTCTTATTATTTACCTTGTATTGACGCGTTTTCCCGTTCAAGTTACACCCACCTCACGGAGATAGAGAAGTAAAAATTATTGTGCTCTGAAATAAAAAAAAATCATACAGTTACATACGTGATTTCGAATCATAATGAAATTCATTAGATTTGTTCCGGCTTATATATTCCTAACTGTGTTTCTTTATTGGTATACTTCATGTCCCGCTGAAATTCTCTATTAAAATTTTTAAGCGTATTACATTCACTTTAGCAAGAGAAGCTTAGAGCAACGAAAAGCAAAGGGAGTAAGAGGACAATAAATTCAAGACGAGAGAGGCTATATTACTTCAAATGCACTCTTGTCCCTTCTTCAGTCGTTGAAGTGGAGACATCCGGTGCTATATTGCGTAGTAGAAGATTTAAGTCACTGTCTGCCTTCTTCCAGAATAATGTGAGCTTTCATTATAATTTGAAGGTCGAATCTTTCCAAGTTTTCATTTGATTCTCGTTCACAGTACGTACAAAACGTGCGTTATTTACTATCACAAACAGGTGTTCCGTTTCATATTTTATCATTTACAAAACGTAGAAAAGGGTGTTAGCAATCTATAGTTATCATTTGAGAGGCTATATTCTACGAAAAATTTTAAGCAATAAAGGTACTTTTTTACCTGCTGGAAAAGACAATAAATATCTTAAAAATAATAAAATCGAAACTTACATGGTAATAAATTCACGACGTGATCAGAAATCGGCAGCTGAACCTAATCAGCAGAAAATAGCCTTTAACGACCATGGCTCCTGAAGAATTGTGTTTTTCACTGTTTACCTTATACCGTAAACGGTTGGTATGACTCTTACTTTAAGAGAGACAATAGTCAATGCTAGAATTCATCGGAATATTTAACACACAAAAATTTGTGAAGTCTGTTTGGTGAAAGTTTTATTTATTTTCAATACTTTTTCTTTCAACCTTTTCTTCCCGCGTTTTCACTTTTTAACTTTCATATGATACACTTAACGAAATTTTCATTAAAATTTCTAAAGAAAATATGATATAAATATATGCATTCCTTTGATTACGTCAGCTTAGATATACGCAATGTACGATTAAAAAGTGAAGTCCATGGCGCGACATCTCTATGTGGGGTTTGGCCTAATAAGCCAGTGGTATTCCCAGAGGGTGGTACGTTGACAGCGCATCGACTTTCACACAGCTGTAATTTGCTTTCCCTAGATCTGTACCCGCTACCTCTTAATTTAGATAGCTTCCCAGTTGTTTCGATGCTTTGTAAACATCTTCGGCCCCACTCGGTAACGGGGTTCGAACCCGGGACCGCTTCCGCCGAAAGCGAACGTGTAACCCACATGGTTTCCAGGGTCGTTCAATGCACGGTTACTATAGGATTAAAATTGGATTCCAACAAATCCTCCTAGAGAAGGTTTCATTAACATTTTTAATACAAATTTATTCACGCTTTACCTTATTCAAACTTAAGCTTAATGTCTCAGAAAATTAATTTTTAGTGTATGGAGAATTAGAAGGAAATAAAATAATGCTCGGAAAGCCAAGTCGGCAGCGCTTTCTTCAGTGTAAGTGGTCTCGGGTTCGAATCCCGGTGTAAGCCTATCTGCGAAATTGCATTTGCTGTTGAAGTACTTCCAAAAATACAATGTTTTCATTCACTTAATGAACTGAATTCTCATATTTGTTTTCTTTTGTATCTGCAGGGTATCCTTCGGAAGCTCCAAAGGCTCCATGGTGGAGACTCTCATCTTCGAGAGTCCCTTACAGGAGGAGTCGGAGACGAGCCCCATACAGGAAGTGCCTCCAGATGGAGGCACGGGCTCATTTCGGCCCGCTTACTTCCCAGGAAGCGCCGTCCCTCACCCACACTCGCTCGCATACTCACATTTGCATCACAACGGAGCATCTGACCACGGATACCACCACGGGTGAGTTCGCCGAAAGCCTCCGTATCTGTCCACCTGTCGAATTTTATGCACACAAGGCTGTTTACGGAGGGAAACGCCGAATCACGTACTCATTCCATGCTTGCACTGTTTATAGCACCTGTTGGAAAAAGAAGTAATTTAGGATGTGAAAGAACATTTTACGACACGATTATTACTTCTATTAATTTACAGCTATTATTCATTAAGGAATTGATTTAAGATTAGTTTGTTTCATGAGATAAAATAATAGTGGATATTAGACTTATAACAATTTATTTGTGTCTTATCGATAATGAAAGATTTGATTTTATCGAATTAGATTTCATAATATATTAGTATAGATCGGCAAGCTCATATTTTAAAAGATAAGTAAAATTTCAAAATTGGCACTCATATCTCCGAAAATTGGAGTCTGTGATTCGCTAAAATTCTCATTTTCGATTCAAAAAGGTTATTGTTTACCTTGCCCCTTAATAAAATACTATATATTGTATTTGAAGGGAAATAGCTCCATCAAATTATAATCCTTTCGAAGTTTTGTACTAAGTGTAAGGTTTTGCTTTAAATTTTTAAAAAACTTGATTTAAATAAGTCTAAGGAGAAAAGATTTTTAGATCACGTTCCCTCTTCTTGATGAGATGATTACAGAATATTATAAACAATATTGGTAATAATATGATTCCATATCTTGCAAAAATTCGATTTGTATTCAATCCTCTGCTTAATTTGACTTTAAAACAACCTTTATAAGGTTAAAAACTGGATATCACAATGGTGGAGAAATCCTATGGAAATCGTTTCTCATGCTTTCTCTTTTAGATTTATTCATTATTCCGTGAACTTCATAGGAGAAAGTACTTAGCGAGATTGTGACATTTCTGAAGTTTGAATCTCCGAGAAGCTGGGGACTGAATTAACGCTGATGTGCATTTATCGTTTGGCACTCCTATAAATGGGCCGTTTTTCGTCTGTCGAACTCACTCCCCCATTACTCTGAAAGTCTTTCCAAACAACCTGACCATTCATGTCCGCTCGGGTAAATGCGCTTTACCCTAAAAGGCGTGACATTTCGTGAGGCTCATCGTATCCCCTCACTCGCGTCCAAATAAGAACTGCTCCGTCGTTCGATAAATTTTAGCTCTTTGTCTGGTTTTGGAACCAACGTGACACACCACTGAAGCAATAGAAGAGCTTCTAAAGATCAAAGCTTAAAATGCTTGTATTTAGTATTCCTCAGTCGTATTTAATACGAAGAGTTTGGTTAACCAATGGGTTTTAGTCATTCTTTACCCTTATGATGTTCTTCGCGGTGTAAATTAAGAATAGTTTAGTTAAAGTTAAATATTGCTTTTAATTTATACAGCGCAAATCAAAAGTGCATATCAAAATTCACTAGAAAAAGTAAACGAATATTATCAGCACACAAATTATTAGATTTTATGGATGACAATCCTTTTCTCACATATCATTTAAGCTTCTCTTTATGTGACCTATAAAGATATGTAAAGAATTTTATAATTGACCTTCGAATTCGTTTCAGCATCTTTTATAATGAAAGTGAAGAGATGAGGAACAATATTCGAAGAAATATCGATTTTCTTGACCACTCCTTTCAATTCTACGTTGCGTTATTTTGCATATCTTTTTAAACTTACTCAGTGGACTGAAATGTATGTCTACAAAAGTATAACCTTCATCGAAACTATCCAGCAATTCCGATTAGCGTTGACAATCATGAAACGGAAAGAGTAATATCTTCGCTCTGAATAGAGCATATATAAACGGATAGTTAAACTGACAATGTGAGATTAATGTGCTTCGCTTCGCGAAGATTTATGGTCTCGCTGTATATGTTTATGACATAGTGGCAGTGATGCAGTTCAGTAATAACGAAGGGGATTCAGTGGCGAGGGATGCAATCGAATTGAGAGGAAGAGACCTTGTCATCCCTTTGCATGTATCTACTTAAAATGCTTCGGGTCAACTCCTTCGTGACTCATTCAAGTGTCATTGCGCCGTGAACCCGGCTGTTTTTATTCGAATATACCAATATGACACTCTGGTAATAGCTTGTGTATTACAGACAGTTTTGATCACTGATAATTTCTTTCTTATGACCCATACAAATTATTATCCAATTGGTATTCGATGACAAAACAAAGAATTATAGCTAGAAGAGATTCCTATTTTCTAATTAAATTGAAAATTAAATGGCGCGCATTTTCTGGATTCTTAATTCGCAAGAATTTTCCGAACTACAAAGTAGTTCGGAAGAGGAAATAGTATAACTAGTAATTAATAATCACGTATGGACAGTTCACTAGAATCTATCAAACATTGTAGAAGCGATATATTTCTGTCTTGATTCTTCATAATTGATTAATACTAAATATTAAATTTATATATTTATTATGATTTATTTTATAAAAATCTCAATGCGATTCATTTCATTATTTTATTTAAGTTTGGCTTAAATGTTACTGAGTTGTTGAATTTAGATTTAAAGCAGATGATGTTGTTGCAAAAAGCGCGGTTCTCGGCGAAAACTCTATACAGTAAACTCAATATTTTGATTTTCAAGCTCCTTCGGTTCAAATAAATGTATCCTGTTTAGTATGAATCATTCCTTTTTTCCGTTAGATATTTTTGTACTGTAATAGTGTTGCTGTCATATATACGTATGCACGTTGATGTCGTGAGCTGTTTAACATTGTGTCATACATCTCACAGAACTGGAGTTTGGAGTCACAAAAGGAAGCCTGTGAAATGATCGGTGTTTGATTCCCCGCTTTTCATCTTCGACAGTTACAAACAGTGAGTGCACATAAGGAATGCATTGCCATTCGTGAGTGACGTAGGCGGAAGCACGTGCCTGGATACAACAATGGTTCCTCGTTCGGAGAATGGGAGGGTAATTTCAACGTAACTTCCCATTCATTCTCATCCCAATCTTCTTTTTCCACTTCTTTTCCGTTTTCTTTTTCCACCAAACCGCGGTTATGTGCCTGAGGCCGAACACGCTGTAGTCGTCAAGATTTCACGAGATACCCGTTGCACGTAAGCACTCAAGTCATGGAATGAATCGCATTTCTAATTTCGTGTAGCACGTGCTCACCAAATTGCCCTTAACCCAGGAGTAACCAGCGAAGAGATGAAAGGACTCGATTGTGGTATCGTTTTTCGCTCCACTCGAGCGTTAAGATATTCACGGAATTCATCTCGAAGAGGATGTTATCCAGAAGGAGAAAACTTTGTGTCCATCATTTTCGTTCCCGTACTGTTTCTGTTCCTGAAATAATGCATTGGCGAATTTTATCAAAATTGAATCATCTCCTAAAATACCTACGGGTACCCACACTACCTAAAGACCACCCAATATTTTCCTTTCGAGTGCCGCCCAATTAATTTACTGTTACCTTGTTGATTTTCGAGATTAGTCAAGCCTACTTATTGTTTTCCTCTCGTCTTAAATTAATTAGGATACCTTCTTTGTACGGCTCGAAACGGAGGTTATACGAATTATATGGAGACAAGTCATAATTCTTAGTGTAATACCAATAGTGCTTGTAGAACTATCCTTAGAGTTGTAGGCTGCAATGTAATACTCACGCTCTTTTAAAAGAGGCTTGTATTTTATTCGTTCGAAATCCAGTGATTATAGCGGCATTTATGCTTATTTCCGATGAAATCTAGAAAATGCTAAAAATTAGGAGAAGAAAGGAAAGAAAAAATGAATAGTTCGTTATCTTTATTCCGGATTCCAGCGCTGTTTCATTTGAAGCAGTATAACATCGTAAGTAGCCTTTGCCCTTGTTTTGCTAAGGATTATTATGGGCGGATTTAAGGGTAATTTATGGACGCTGTAAATTTTATCCTCTCCCAGTTTCTGGGAAACTTATAATAAATGAAGGCAAAACATTTTTAGAAACACCATATGGCTGCAATGCTAGCGAACCAGAATATACATTAAAACCTTTAATATACATTAAAACCTGCGAAGACGAGCTGGTGCACGATATGATATTTCCTAGCTCGTTATTTTAGGTAAATTGAGTCATATCGCAAATGCGGTACTTCAAGCCCATCTTCTTTACTCGGCAAGAACTTCATCTATATGTAACTCCTCTTATATTTGGTATTGTCGGGATTTCTTGTCAAGGAACTGTAGATTATCCAACGGTTTCCTTTAATGTATTTTTCAATGGGTGTTATTAAATGGCTTGTATTCATTATAATCCATTAGAACACCTCTTTTCATATTTCAGTTTCGTTTCATTTGAATTAAGCCCCCATCGAATGTTAAAAACTGTCAATGGATACCTCTTGTTATTAATTTGGAGATCTTGATTTATGCTCCAAAAAGCTACATTAACAAAATTGGCTTTGCTTGAATGTAAGGTTGTATCTTTCTACGCCTATTAGTTTACGGTGATGCTCGATTTTCATTTTATAAGGGTTAAAATGCAATGTTTCTTTTTTATGATTTCGTGGTAGCCACTGGGAATTTCCGTTTGAATAATAGCTTTGTATTCCGTAAACAGAAACCTACGTTCTAAAGAGAAAGAAAATCCGATCAATTATATTTCCAACAGTTAAAAAGGAAAATACGCTTAGAGAATTAACGTGCTGTCTATCCCCGTGAAGCGAAAAAATCTTTAAATACTTAATCTATCTGATCATTTTACTCCAAATCATTACCTTTGTTTACCTGCCGTAACATATTCTTAATCATCAAACAGATCTTTCATTCATTTCACAATTCTCTTTAACTGGTTTGTTTTCAGTTCAATTTACTTCTTGATTTTGGAATACATTCCTCTATTCACTGCTTACTTTCATCCGTGGTCTGCATTTCAACTCGGAAGAAGTGTCCTTCGGTGGAGTAGACCAGTTCACCCACTTTTCATCTCGCTAGCAATACGCGTCTACGGAAAGCGAATGAAGTTTTTGTCGAGGTAGCGCATGATCAGCTGAATTTCATTCTTAATCGCTTAATTGAAATCATTCGGTTCATTTTACGGTAAGGGTAGTTTTACGTCGACTTAGTCATAAGGAGCTTAATCTTAGTCACGCAAAGTGCTTCTCCGTTTGCGCAGAACATTTCCATCTGGAGCTCATAATAGATTATGTACACTCTCACAAGGAATTCACTTATGCATTAGTCCTAAAGTCTGCTTAAGTATAATACTTATTAACGAAAGATATTCAGAAAATTTTTCTTAAATATTTTCATATTTTATCTCTTCATTCTGTCTGTTGTTGTTAAAAATTTCATACTAACTTTGAATTGACGGAATGAAGATTTTTAGTGCTTTTTAATATCATATTACCATGATATTATTGTTGCATGACAACATCCTTCGGAACCTCTCTTACACAGCTTCTCATTTAGGATTTTCTTTTCTCTGTCTGGGAAAATCACATTACATATTGGATGAGGGAAGGTGTTAAAATTTACACGTATAGATTCTTAAAAAGATAAACAGAATGTCTGTTCTGTTCATCCGTGAGTTTATGTGATTTTTTAGCACAAGATCTGATTTATATTTTAGATAGATTTTTATCGTGATTTAGACTTCGTTTTCTGAAGATGATACAGATGATTTTAAAATAAATATAAAATAAAAATAGCAAATGTAACTCGCAATCAACTTCTAAATTTTTTTCCTTTTTTGTAACTTGCATCTTAATGTAATGCATCTTAAGGGTGGATCTAGAAACTTACAAAGGAGGGACCGGTTTCAAATTCATTACGAACTCATCTCCAAAAATCTTTTAAAATACCATTTTTTGGTAATGAATGTATAGTGATCGTGGCAAATCATTAAAAACTGATTGTAATTCAGTCTTGTCAGGTCCTGGGCAGATTGTTAGCACTACAAAGTCATGAAGGGGGACGATCGCGGCGCTCTTCGATCTCTCAACAGACAGTAATAAACCACAGATTATGAAAATGACTATTTTATTAGTTTTCTCAAGATAGAAGCTTAAATTTCAATATTACGAAAAATTTGTAACTGCCGATATTAGGTAAAACTAAAGAACATTTTGAAGACATTGAAATTTTAAACCCTGTTTGTTCCGTTTTCATACATTGTGGAAGATTTTCATTATTCTTGATTCAACTTCTTGGATTTTCGATTTATTAATGTAGCACCGATTAGTTCTATCTGAATCATGGAACCTATTCCGGCGAACAAACGCATTTCCTTCCCAATCTGATCCTCGGAGAGCTTTTAGCATGACAACACGTAAAATGTTTCCTTTAAGCCGTGATATAAATGCTTCCCCCTATTCCACCCACGCCTGCTTTTTTCAAAATCGATGTGAATAATCTCGACTCGTTTGTTTAGGACGCACCACCCTCGCTTTCTTTCTTTTTTTTCAAGGGTGCCTTTTCTGCCGCTGGCTGTTTAACTTCCCTCTCACCTCCGGCCATCTCCCCTCATGTTGTAATCGTCTGAATTTATGCAGATGACTGGTCTTTCTCTTCCTTAGCTTCCTTTCTTCTTCTTCTTACCTTATTTTTTTTCGCTTCAGTTTACAGCTCTTTGTTTATACCGCGCGTCCTCTTTCCTCTCACTTTCACCTTTAGTCCTTTCTCGTCTTATCTTCTTTCATCACTTCCTTTCTCCTGCAGATCTTTACTACTCACACTGTTTTATATATTGTCTTAGAGAGATCTCTTCCTTGCAGATGGATTTTCCGCATTTCAAAGTCGGTAAAAGCTTACAAGTATGTAATAGCATTGGAAAAATAATTTTCTTTCAGAAGGCAAATTAATTAGTTCGCTTTTAGGATTTTAGATTTTTCTTTTTCGTACACTTTTTCTTTTTATGGAAGAATTTTTCATGAATATTTATTTACATTTCACATGCATATTTATTCGTTCCTAGACACAGCGGAATAGCTTCAAAAGTTTCTATGGCACTTTTTATCAGTTATCGTCCTACCTCCGCCGCCACCTTCCCGGGGCGTTATTGTATCATAATTTCCTCTCCGTTCACGTTTATCTTACTGCCTCCCTTCACGCTCGACCTTTCAACTCGCATTCCCCATCTCTTAAAAGCTCCTTTCTCTCTTTTTGATTCAAAACTGATACTACACTCTTGCCTTAAGAACTACTGAAGAGTCTCTTCTTTCACGAACCTTCTCACAGCTTTCGTTGCGTGAGGCCCTTCGCTAAGGATTGGATAGACTATCTCGTCTTCCTCTCGCTCTTTTCATCAGAGTAAGCTGATACGCAATTCTCTTTCGTTAATCATGGAGACACGTATGAATGATTTACTCGCCCATTATTACGTGTTTTTTATTTCTTCAGAACTTACCCTTCTCTTACTCGGTACGTGCAATTATCCCGAGTACTTTGAAGATGCATAAAATATTTTATATTAATTAGTTTACTTCCTATGGTTCACTTACGCTATTCACCTCGTAAGTTATTTCCCACCAATTCCTCTTAATCCGTCTTACATAGTTGGTGATCATCTCAGAATTTACCCATACTCGTCAAAACATGCTGAATTACGGGTTCTAGCTATTTATTCGAGAAATATATTTTAATTGATATTCCATATCAAATTGAAAGAATAAAAATTTTACTATTCGCTGGTATTCGACCATTATTTTGCCTCTATATCCATAGTTCTTCAAGTTCTTTTCGGAGCCTATGTAAATTCCTCCTTTTTTATCGTCCTTCAGACTAGTCTAATAACTCCTCGAAGAAAAACGAGGGAGCAAATTCACGCCCTGGCGTTATTTCCGTTTCTCACGAAAGGGCTCTTCCACATTGAATCCATTTTATCCCTCTCACACCCCTTTGATTAACATTCCTTCCACGCTGCAAATATTGCATTCGCCTCCTTCTTTCTCTCCTCGGAATATCTTGATTCCTTTCATTTCATCGCCTCCGTGGATTTCTTGATTTTATCCTTCGTCTACTCATCCTCTTTTAAATTGGGTCGGAAATGATGACGATGATTTGAAATATCTGATTAAGTGGTTCGGAGGAGAAAAGTTTCCTGTAGCCAAGCTACATGATGGATTATTTTAACCGTTTTCGTGTTCGGTTTCGATATCACGTTTCGGTCTTTACTGCGTGCTTAAGTGAGCTCTCAATAGATTTATCGAGGGACTGAGTCGCGCATAACCTTCTGACGTTGATACGAAATTATCTCTGAGCCTATAAAATACTATCGAAGTTAATGTGTTGTTTGCACTACGAATCATGCATCGCATATGAGATGAAATTTTATGAAAACTTTTATTACTAGTTAAATTGTGAAACTAAGTATGAAGTGGAATATTACGAAAGGTTATTATGTTTTTTCTCTTCGAAACATACGCCGAGATGAAACAGGATTTTAATAAAACTAATTAGGCTGTGAAATTTATTGAGATTACGTTTCTATTTCCTCATTGGGTTGCTACTATAGGGTTATTTATCGTAATGCTAAGTTAAATACATATATTACTTATACAAACCTCTTTTCTGTAACGATGATAATAATATCTTTCAGCGTGTTCTATTATTTGGAAAATATGAGGGTCCGACGTTTCAGAATAGACTAGTCTTACTTGACACAGCTTTCATTCTCTTTCCTCCATGTACGGTGGGAGAGATTGAACAAAAGTTACTTTCTACATGGATACATGTCAATAAAGTATGGTAAGAATGAATAATAAAAAATATTTCATTCTTCCAGGAAGAATGGTTCCTAATATATGCGAGTCCCCTTCTACGGACTACACCTTGACGTGGTGAAGGGGCTTGTACTTTTACTATTAATTAAAGCATTAATCAACTTGAAGAAAGTATCAACAAAGTATGTATCAACTATAAAATAGTCAAAACTACTATTATACTTCTCTGGTGTTGATGGTGCTCTTAGAGTTATAACAAATATATAATCATGATATAAGTTTTAGTTTGGAGAAAATATAAAAGATTGTATGCTTAAAACTACCGAGTCACTTCTCACTACTGGTCAAACCGCAAGTTGCTTATGATAGAACCTTATAAATTCAGTGCATTCTTAGTTTCTCATTTTTATCTCTAATGGTGTCTTATCTTTCGTATATGCGAATTCTTTAGTTAATCTTTAATCTCTCATGCAGATAATAGTATCGGAGATTTTCCAAATGCTTTGTTCTTTAATATTCTATGAAATATTGAAATCAGTTGCATTGTTTCGACTTTTCACTTCGACTTGATTATTCTCGGCATTGCTGAAGAGTTATTCTCCTTCATTTTCATCATGCGGTTCGTCTCAAAACTGTGGATATAGTTTTGAACAGAGAGTCAAATTCAACTCTACTGATACGAAGTCTGTAGGCGGGAGGAACTGGAAATCCTAGCTTCCTTAAATGTATTAATAGTAATCGTACACATATTCTAGAGAAACGTGCTCTGACAATAAAACGTGAAGTGACGAAAGACTCCTCCACGTGTAAATTGGAAGAGCAAAGTACACATAAGTTGAAAATTTGTCTCTTCATTCTTTGAGTGATTTGGAAATGTAGTAAAGTATGGAGATACGAGAATTTTCACCTATAGAATATCTCATGATCTCCAAAAAGACCTCAGTATAATTGAATTCTCGTCCAATCGAATCCCATGGCTGGGTCTTGCGTTCGTCTGAACGTTTTAATTTATCAGTTATGAGCTATCTTAATATTTTTCGAGAGTGAATCAAGCTTAGGCACATTTTGAGCCACTTTTATATTCTGAATCATTCTTTAAATTTACCCTACTTATAAAAATCTTTGAACGGCTTAGCGTCAGATAACTTTAAATCTGCTGAATTAGCTTATATTCAAATTGCCTAACATAGCAACCACCACCTAATGAACTGATTAGATGTTCATCTAATAAATCGTTAATGTTAATAATGGATAATATTTTAGAACTAATAGGATTTATATTCTTCAGCTATTGCTCGTTTGCGACATTTAAAATGAGTTCCATTCTGGAGAGTAATTCAGTTTCATTTAATGACACTTGAAAAGATCTCGCACTACCTTAGAGATTTCTTCTCATCGTACGCTAATGAATTTAAACTAATTGTGATATTTCTAAGAAGAATTACATTGAAATATGAACATTTCTCCCAATACGTACCTTTGTTTTCCATATTTCTTAAGATTTAAAAAAATGTCCTTCAGTAATTTATTTCCACCTTAATCTTTGGAGAGGTTGGAAACATTCTTTCGTCGAAAACATTGACTTTTTTTAATTGTTGGAAGCTTTAACGATTAATTTTGACTAAATACATGAAAAATTGTCTAAGTTGATATATTTTCGAGGTTAAAAGTCCACTTCTAGGAAAGAAGATTTCATCACCGAGCTATATCTGAAACTGGTGTTTGCTAATGGAGACGGCGAAGAAATCAATTTCACAGAGCGTCTGCATTTATATTTAGGCAAATTCGGAGACTTTCTAAAAGATGGTGTCGTCCCGATTTCGATATTATTAGCTGGGACTCGTACTCCTGCTCATTTTATCTGCCAACTAGGTCACATTATTTGTGTGAAAATTTTCCAATTTTACCTCTATTTATGAAGTTCAGAAGTTTGCCAAATGTTCTTCATATATTTATTCAGATTTCTTTTATCTGTTCGCATTTTCCCATTGTTTGGCATGTTTTATAATGAAATATAACCCAGTTTATGGTCTTACCGAAGTTACTTTTATATTTCCGATATGGAAATTCAACAGTTGTACAGAAGGTAGTGATAGGCAGTAAACTAATTGCTTCAGTACAGAAGTGAAGAGAGAAATAATTTTCCAGGAATACTTTTACTCTCTTCGAAAGCTGTTGTCTGTATTAGATATACTGAGAATATTACATTCTGTTCAAATTTTCATTTTAATTATAATGTGGTTCAAATCAGGACATCTCCTATCCCATTTACGTCTGAAGTGAAGGTTTTAAGCATAATTTACTCTATTACTCGATATACTACCTCATGAAATTGATGAATCGCGAGTAACTTTAAGATAAAATATGAAATTACATTACAAGGGTTGGGTATGTAATTAAAACATTTTTTTAAATCTTTTGGTTTGGTTTGGTAGCATTATTCTCTTTTATTACTCACTCATTTTGCTTACATCTTTAATTTGATTAGAGATGCTATACTATATACGAAATAATAATACGAAATATAATTCTCATTCCTTTTTCTGTAACTAAAAATCTAGACTGCTTATAAGAAAAAAATATGCTTAATGGTGCAGTTATTCACTGAATCCATATTATATAAAACCTCTTCTATTCGAGTTTTCTTTCATCTTCTGTGTACCGCTGTGGATTCTGTTTCTTATTCGTCCTATTTTGTTCTTCAATTTTACTCTTCGTGCGTATTTAGTGAAGTAATACCGTCGTTTAAATCGGCAAAATACGCCATAAGCTTAATTCCGATACCGAGCCTAAAATCCTTAAACCATAACTTCGGCTCGCGAATTAGAAGGTGGAGCATTATCTCTCCGTACACTCGCAATAAAAATGAGATATGTGACGTATTCCGCAGGGCTTAAGATCATCACAAAGTATTTATTTAATCCTTCCGTGTCTTTCGCTGAAGGAGAGAGAGAAAATTGGAAGACCGAATGGATTCCTTGCGGCTTAAGAAGAAGAGGGTGATGAAGCCAAGTGGGTTGAAAAGTCGATTGATGATTAAGATGGCGCGGCGGAAGAAAGGCGTGCTTCCGGTTCGGCAGTTGCGTGGCTTTGATTGGGGGAGAGAAAGAGCAAGGATGTGCAGAGGGAAAGGAATTCAAAAGGATCTTTTAGGCATAACGTAGTTGACAAATCCAATAGTATCCATACTGTAACAGCAAAATAGTAATCCATAAGCAAATTTTATTATGATGTCTTTATGACAGGGAGTAGACCACTCTTTTGATATTATGTGTATTAATTTTTATCTCATAAAGGCATCAACGTTTTAGGTGTGTTTGTGTATTATTTGATCTATGCCTTAACCCAGCACGCATTATCTATTCTAAGCCTGTATCTATATGTATTTCAAGTCTTAGTTGTTAATTAATAGAAAGATATCTTCAATCCTTCATTTTAGTCTCTACGTGAAATACTGAATTCTTATGCATCCTAGTTAATTCATCACACTGTTTCCGCCAGAAATAGGGTTTACTATAGTATGTACATTACAGAGTCATGCATGAATCTTATTGTTTATATCGTTATCTTTGTGTAAATGTAATTTTCTTTTACAAGACTTTGGTCGTATACCAATGATCGGAGCGTTACACCTCCGTTAAGTGCTTCAATCAAATTTCATGATTTTTTTCTTCAGTTGCAGTTTAATGTACAGAAATTCTCAAAGATATTATAACAGTAACATGAAGAATAATGATAACAACAAGAAAATGAATATTATCTTAAGAACTTTCGATGTCAAATCATTACCTCTATTATTTGCTACGAAGAATCGGTCAAAGATTTGGATTCTATTAAATAAAAATTTACATTTATTTTCCCACAATTATACGTTTAAAGTTCTCTTTAAAGTATGTTACGTAACAAGAATTTGACCTGTTTTCATAAATGTAGTTTCTGCTTTAACAGAAGAAGATCAAACACTTATATTGAGCTGATGGTGAAGCGATTTCATAATTAATCCTTACGAGCTCGTCACTCCAATCTAAAGAGGATTACACTAATGTTCTTTGTGGGGAGTTTTAAGCGCATGAACTAGAAAGGCACTGTTCTTGGTCTCAAAGTAACTCCAATAATGAAGGGGGAGGAACGTCACTTCTACTGAATCCTTGTCCATTTCTGTACTTTATCATTTTTTCGAAATCCGTCAAAGCTGTTATTATAAGTACGAAAACTTTTGAGAGTAGGCATGGATGAAGGCACTGAAAAGGAACGAAAAGATAAAGAAAGAGGAAGGAAAGGTGCTGGCAGAAAAGTTTAGTACGAAAGAGCTTTTTCAGAAAGGAATTGTTGGAAAACTTCGAGTCTCTTGATGAGGAGAGGAGCATAATGAATCTTACGGAATCGAAGCGTAAAAATGGATTGGTTCCTATGCATAAACCTTTGGGTACTCCAGTTGAATAGGAAAGGAAAGGTTAAGTGGGGAGGGGAAGGGTTCGTGCTGGAATGATGGGCGTGGGTGGGATAGCAACCCTCAAGAAAAGGCGATATTTACTCCTTAATGAGGGATGAGGTCAACGGCGAGGCATTTTATTTTCCGGGTGGCTTGGTAACCGCGCTCGTATACCATTTCACCTTTACAAGTGGACATTATCAAGGAGCTTTTGTTGCATGACCTACGCTCCGGCTGTCATCTCCTGGCCATCGGAAGGGGAGGGAAATAGATATTGCGTTTGTCTCCTAGAAGCTGTCTTTAATGAGGATATTGTAGACCTGTGCATGTCTCGTCATAATTCACTACCTACGACCCTTTTAACATGCCTTCTGCATAAAGAGACCTATTAAGGACGCTGTAACCCGTTTTGCACCCTCTTTCGCTGCACCGCTTGGGCAATCAACTCAACATATGCTAGCGGGGTGGGACCATTTTAGATTTTAAAAACGCAAGTGAGACCTCTTTTAAACGAATGTATGGTAAGTATATTCAAAATATGCAGTTTTAGTTTAAACCGAGGAAAAACTGTGGGATTAAAGATAGGATTGATATTTTTCACATTTGACATCTTTGTAACTCCTTGTGAGATTTACCTTATTTCAAGTATATTTAAACTGGTTATCAGGCGGTTGCACCTTTGTAAAATTGCACCATGTAACTCATTTTCATTGCATTAACTTATCGGGAATCAGTGGATCACAATTTCATTTTTCCCTCGATCAGTATTTTGCCTCTTTAGGTAGGGGCGAATTTCAGCAATCAGAAGACCAAGACTCAAAGACCACTCTGAGGAAATTAATCACTTTAAAAAGCAACAAAACGTCCATATTTTGAAATCCTTGACGAAGAGGCTCACAGCAAGCACATTTTATGGTGAATCCGTTCCTATATCTACACAATTTATTCCAGATTTTAATGACTGTTAGTACCTCTGTGAAAAATGATACTGACATCTTATTCAAAATGGGTTACTGGTTAAGTATTCGTTCCTAAAAAATCCATATTTTCAAGCTTCTCTTTAAAGTTCTTTATAAGCGAAAAAGAGATGGTACTTAAGCGGTATGATGCTTCATTGAAGATTTGCGTCCTCGGTTTTTACTCCATTACTCCACTTTTGCAAAATTTCAAAGATAAATCATTCCTTTGAGAAAATTCCATTCGTGCTATTGATTGATGAGATGAGTTTCATCACAGCGGAACACTCGGTAATTTTATGATAGATTTCCTATTTCTCGTAGAAAGAGACGGAAAACGTACTTTACTGCCAATACCATCGAACACTTCGCGAGGATATAAAAAAAAACTATCAAGTCTTTAATCGTTTCTTTAGACAATCTGTAAACGCCTCCGAACAAAAACAACTCACGTCCCGCTGGGTCCTAATTCTTCCTTCCTTTGGAAAAGGGCCGAAAAACACTCTCCCCTTTACCTTTTCAAACGCATCTCCATCACTCTCTCTCATCCTCAAACACAGGCAGAATGGTGTACTTTCCTCGCGCGCTCCGGCCATGTTTGTTTCTTTCCGAGAGAGAAAAGAAGAGAGAAGGGGGCCACTCCCACTTCTTTCCCATCTGCGAACTCGCCATTCTTCCACTTCATCCTCCCCCGCACCTCTTCTGCCTCTCCTTTCCACCTCATTCCGCACACGATCTCGGTCTTTTCCCGCTAAATAACTTGATAACAACGTCACTTCTGCCTCGTTTATTCGGGCCTCAGCTTTGGACTACAGTGACTCTCTTCTGCATCGCTAACAATAAGACCCATCTTCTACCGTCTAATACACTACTTTCGCGAAAGAAACACCATCTCTCCCATCCATTGATAGCTTTGGGGAGCCGTCGTGGCAGTTAACAATCACCATTACTTCCGTGACTGTTACCGTGCAATGACTATTCTCTTGGAGAAGATAGCTTCGGTTACCGGTTCTCCATAGGGATCGGAAGACTCCCGTGACAGCAGTATCGTATCGTCGCGGTAGCAACACTTGCAATAGCTATAACCGCAGCATGCTCATCATGTTGACATGGGCCACGTAGGATAGCGGAGGATCCCTAACGCACATCGCTACGCTTCCTTCCACTCTCTCTCTCCCACCATCAGCATTGGACCCTTCCGTTTCCCTCCATCCCTTTTGCCCCTCTTCCCTCGTCTCCTTCCATGCGCGCGGTGGGAAGAGGGGAGAGAGAGAAAGAAGGGGAAAGGAAAGAGGGGGAGACGCCGGGTTGTGCGAGAGAGGGGAGTGGAAGTGTGTGGTGCCTTGGGGGGAAGCAGTCGTGTCCTGGGGCTGAGAGCGTTAAGGACGGAGGACGCAACCAGAGTCGCATTCTACACAAATTCCCTCTTCGCTGTGAAGCGGTGCTCGACTTGAAAATTCCGGTTTGACGCTGCCGATTTTCCGAATCTCGGCCAGTACGCGAAAGTGTTCGTGCAGACGTCGTTCGGTCGTGGTGAGAGGGGGATGTTGAAAAAGTTTTACGAGGAAGAAAGGAGGAAAAATTTTTCGCGCCTTCCCTAGGAAACGGAGTGCGTGGACAAATACTCCAAAGGTGTCGATCTAGATCCACAGGTATGTAAGAAAGGTGCCCATTTGCATGCGATGCTTCCCTCCGTAGAATTCTATTGGCGGGACTGCGTCCATTTTCGCTCTAGATGCTCTTTCGCCGTGTTTTTCGTCTCTCGGTTCGGGATATCCCCTTCAATATGGTTATATAGGAAACGAGGACCCTTACGCCCCCTTCCATTCAGACACCCCAGGGTCCTTCATTGTTGAGCGAACCTGGGGCATCCGAAGGATATGGGAAGCTATATGGCTGTATGAAGTTTGCGATCTTTCCTGCGTGGGAATCGGTTGCCGTGTTAGCCGGTGCAGCGGCTGCTTGTGCCGATCACGCACACAAATTTCCCCTTTCTCAATGCGTTTCTTCGTTCCTATTCCTCTTTTCGGCGTCGAAGTGGCTCACGAAATCATCGCGAGTGTAGTGTTATGGGATGAGAAATAAGAATCAAAAGCAACCTCATTAAGCTGTTCCACCGGTGCTCAGCGATGCATTCACTTTTTATTTCATTCTCAGAGCCGTTGCGAAGGCAAAGCTGGTATGAGACGGGCTACGTCACGAGATAAAAGTCACCGCCTCCAAAATAAGAAGATATACTTGTTGGCAATGCCTGAAATTCTTCTTTAACTCGGCCGCTGTCCTCGTCTTTTTCTTTAATAATCGATGATTTCACCGAACTGCCTCTTATCTCTGAAGGAGAGTTTTTTTATGGCCGACTTATGTAACTTTTCTGAAGTGTGGTGGGAAAAGTTTCTCCCTGAATTTTGTTTCCGAGGGAGTTTATTATGATATTTCTGGATATATTCCGCGTTCATATCGTATATGGAAATGACGGGGACCATTTCCGTAGTACGAATTTTCGCTTCCATTTTCGGAACCCCTCCCTTCAATTTTCCGTGTGGATTCCAGCTATGGTTTGCGTGTTCGATTCTCTCCCTTTTGAGGAACATGGCTAAGGTAATTCAGTTTCATTCTGCGAATAGAACGACTAAAGCGGCTTCAGAAAGGAAAGGAGAATTGGGTTACTGTTATATACGCGCGGCTACGCCCCCATTCGAAAGATTTATCAGGATGGACTGTCACGTGACCATCGATTGTTTGCGAGACTCGCGGCAGTTTGAAATTTATACTGCCTTTTCGTCAATGAAAGCCTTGAGTTTACCTGCGTCGGGCCTCGGAATTGTTTGTTTAGTCCGAAAGGGGTCGCACTTTCCTTTTTATATAGTAGCTCATCTGAGGAATCCAAGGTTGGTTGATGTCTGCCACGCCTATCCGAGAAAAAGTGAACATCGGAAGAACATCTTTCGTTTGGCCTTTTGCTCTTAGAATTTGAAATTAGAAAACATTCAGATATTTTATCGCGGTCATATTTTAGCTATCTAACTATTTCGAAGATTTAAAATTGAATGCTTAGTTGCTTTAACCGCTAGGCATATGCCAGCTGTGGAGGTACTTTTATCTTAGGAGGTACCATTAATGTTTTCAGGAGTCGAGGCGGAATCTAGCATTCTGATTTAGTCTTGCATCTTTAATCTTCATCATTGTTCATAGAGAATCTTCATAGGCACCATGATCATTCAAAATAAGTGAATTTAGAAGCTTAACTTTCAGCCGGCGCGTATCTTTCTAATAACTTCTGAGTCTTTGACGTCCATCTTCAGCGATGATCTAATTCTAAACTATTTATGCGTTCGTAATCGCGTTTGGATGGCCGTTTTTCTTCGCGGGAATTGCGTCGGCTGGGGTAATTTATCCTTATCAGCGTACCCCATCACCGCACGAAATTCTCTGGTACGAAACTTTCGGAAGGGGGCTATAATGGATTGGGACCACTATTACTTCGGTACCATGTGGGGAATGTTCTCTAAGGTTAATAATGCACCCAGAAAAGACATTGTTAAAACCACCCATAGCATGAAGTTGAGACAACAATCTGTAAATCTTGATGCGTTCCATATATTTGTCTTTTGTAGAGTATTCATCCGTAAAGATATTTCTGCAGTTTGCACCAAACTAGCTTTACTGGAAAATGTAAGGATAGGATTGAATCTTGCTGTTGCGTCTGCAGCTGATATTACTACTGTTGAGGATAGTTTCAACTGTACAACTGGACGTTGGAATGTCTGAACTTCAAAGGTATAAAAACAAGGATAGAGATAGATAGTGGAGTTCACTTGAAAAAAGTTCGACTAAGGTTCAAGATAGAGATGTTTGAAATGCCAGGGAAATTTGATTAGGAATGTATGTTTTAAATGAATCACTGGTGTTAAAGGAGATAGAAAAAAAGAACGAGCTTAAAGTACACTCTCAATATTGAAAGGGAATTGACTGAAGAATTTGAGGAAGGAAGCTGATGAAATAATAGAGAAAGCGAAATGGAATTCATCGTAGTGCGAGGGATTGTTAGAGGAAGATGTATGAGACAGTTGAGAAAAGGATGGATTTTTCGATTACGTGAGAGGAAGAGAGAGTACAATTAGTAGGCATTATTTTATAGAGGAGGTATCTTGTGTTGAATTCGTTGAAAACATATGCTGTGTTGAATTGTGATCTGTTTAGAACATGTTCTCAATACTCTAAAAAAATACTCTTCATTCATAAAAGTTATGACGCTTGTTATTATAAACTTGAGAGAAAATGCTTATTATAACTTGGGTAATAATTTTTAATGATAAAATAACTGAATGGTGAAGTGGGTCTGTGGCTATATGTTCTTCCCCAATGACTTCCAGACATCTTCCCATCCCTACTTTTCCCACGTAAAATAAATTAGTAAACGGTTCCATCTCCTTCCAAGAAACGCTCGACTTCCCCCCTTTTGCGAGACTAAAATAGTGTTTTCATGCCCGAGTTTACCTTCTTCAAGAACTGTTCTTTTTGTTACTTTTCTGGTAAACCGCTCCGAAGCTCTGCAGATCCTCCAACCGAAGGCTTCCCAAACACACCGCCTTTCATCTCCTCAGGAGTCTTCGACTAAACACCCGCTTTCCCCTCTGCTCCATCGCAATCTCGCCTGGAAGAGAAAGAAAGAGACCGCTCTTAAAACGTGCTTTTTCTTTTTTTTTCCGGTCCGGTCCATCTAACAGCGCGTAACCGGAGGCGTTTGCATCGCGTCACGCCTTTCTCTTCCTCTTCTTTCCCCTTTTCCTCTGAAATTACTGCAGTAGGATTGTGTTTATGATGGCGATACCACAAGGCGAGGTGGAACTCGAGGGTGCTGCCTTAGACGGTGAAAAAGTTCAAGGCTCGAGGTCGGGACGGGTTAGACTGGTCTCTTAATGTTAGTAGAGAAGAGGGGTTAGCTACCCGCTTTTATATTGTTCGCTCGGATGGAGATTATACCTCCCATTTGTCCCCCTCTAATTCCTTCCTACCTCGCCCTTTTCCCTCTAGTAACCTCCACGCACCTTGCCAAGTAAGATACCAATCCGAGCCAAGTTTAGTCGAAAAGATATTTTTTTCCTCCGCGATCTTTTTTTTTCTCTACTCTTTGGAATTTCCTTCGCATAGCTTTCGCGAGTTTAATTTGAGCGTTCAATTAATTTCGCGCCGCCAGTTTCGTGGGGTTTTTCCCTCTGTAATATCGCCATTGGACTTCAAGGTGTTAACGTTTTCTTATTCCTGTCGCGCCTCGGTGAAAGTGTAAGTACTCTAAAGAGCATTTTAATGGGCTCTGCGTTTCCGTGGAATTTTACTGGGTTCTTTTATTTTAACCAGCTTTTCGATTTCCGTGGTAAGTAAACTCCGTTGTGATCTAAGCTTGTTTTCTACCGTGATTAAGCACGGAAATTTTCATCAGTCGTCTTCGTCGATTTTCTTAATGTCAGTTCATTTTTAGCTTTTTAAAAATTTCTGCGCAAATACGTCTGAAATGGAAATTTATCGGTACTGAAGAGAGTATATTTTCCTTTGTTATTCATTTGGCCCTAATGTAGCTATAAAACGAAGGACAGACGGAATATGGCCATAACTGACCTCGTCGCGCCTATTTCCTTCTTTTATTGCCTAGGAAGAGCACACAGGCTGAAGAACGGCACTTGGCACTTAGAGAATTTACGAGGTGCCATTTATAGAGGAGGCCATTTCTTCTTAGATTCGACTAGCTCGGTGCATCGCGTGTTCAACACAATTTTTCTTACTTTATAATACTCTATGGCAGATGCCGGGGCGGCGATGATGGATTAAGAGCTTCTTTCGTTTTCCTTTTGCTGAGAATATCACAGCGAACCCTTGAGAGCGCATCTATAGAATCTTTAGAAGAAGAGGCATTTGTATTATCTATGGGAACTACTTAGGAGTTTGTAAAAATAATTCTGTTTTCAAGATTTAGTCGATTGATTGAAGACTAATTACGTATACAATGACTTACATGGTTAAGTTTACGGGCTTATCTGTTGCTATATTTCGTTGTAATGTTGAGATGCCAGCTATCTTTATTGGTGTGCATATACTGTTTGCATAGCTAATCCCCCTAAACGTCCCTGAACTTATATTTTTTTCCTCTCTATTTAGCTCTTTTGGTCTGTCGGGAATTTCAGATGGATTTTATACTACTGCTAGATGGTATAAAGCCCGAAGTCCAACTTGAGAGATAACATTAAAATATGATGGCTCTGAATATCGGTATTTGAAATAGAGAAAATAAATTGTAATTGTGAATGATTTCCCGCTCTATATATATGTAATCACTGAAAAGGACGTTATAGCATAGAATCATGACATAATATCTTCGAAAAATTTGGAATCAGTTTTTAAAAAATTTGTATCGATGGAAGGCATAGTAAGTTTCTCTCCATTGATTATCAATCGTCATCCTATAAATTTAATAGATGATGGAATATTTAAACAAAATATCACATTTTTAATACCTGATTGCTCCATATTAAAGCCTTAGGAGTTTTCACTGTTGTCATAGTCTCATATTCCACGTTACTTATCATTCGATGCTCTTTTCTAGTCACTAACACTTTTTTTCCTCCTAGTAAACTTCACTCTCCATTAAACGCCTTGACCTTTGAGGTAACATGAGCCAGTCGTTCTCTGCGACCTTCATTTTTTTTTATCTTTGCATTTCGTAATTATCTGGGTGACATGGTGACGATAGACGCAAGGTAAACACTCTTTCGCGACCTCTATAAAATAATGTTTTTTTTTCGTCAGACTTCACCCACGTCGTGAGCCCCGCCCCCTTTTCGTTAATGAGCGTGGCAGGGGAAAGAAAAGGCCCACCAACGGCGGAACCACCTCAAGTTAAGGTTCTTGTAGGAAGGAAGACTTTCTAATGTATATTCTGCTTCGTGCTGCCGTGTGTTGGCTATAGGTCGCCATAAGGAAGATTAAGACCCATGCATCTTTCATCATCCTTTAGATTGCGTGGCCTCACAGACAGTCGATGTGCACGATCTGCGGGGAGGGAAACGCTTTGCTGGTGGGGGTGTTTCGGAAAATCATTCGAGCGGAAACAAGGGCAACAGAGGGGGTTGACCGTGCTCTTGTCTTTTTATCTGCATTTTTTTCCAAACTTCCCGTGGTTTTGGTTTTGCGGCAGGTACGATCTAGGCTTGGTTTAAGCCATTTGAATCCTGCTTTATCACTTTTATTTTATCCACATAATCGGTATGGAGGCTTATTTCGATTTATGTTTTTTTGAAAACAAGTACTTAAATTTAATTTCTAGGATATAAGTGTGTTTTTTCATACTATTTTAGTTTTCTTCATTGAAACCATGCGAGTGACAATATGGAAAACTAGCTATTAGAGGTGGTTTTGACGCCTTACGAATTTTATTTCTAAACATATTTAAGGAAATTACATATAATTATAAAATGAGGTGAATTAGCAACACTGTATTTAAGTGATAATATTTGCAATAATGCCAAGTTAGAATCGTGGCTAACACAGAAATGCATTCATTATTCAGTCAAGTTAGCCAATATCTCAATCTTGGTGCCCCTCCTTGCAACTCTGACAAGACAATTATAGAGGTTGAAGAGCAAGAAAACGGCCCTTCTCCGCCCCAAGTAAAGAGATGGCCATCCAGTATTAAATATGCTTTAAGATTCTTCCCATCTGGATGGTTTTCGACACGGTCGAGTTTTCTTTGTCGTTCCGGTCGATCGTTTTCTGCGGATGTGAAAATATCCCGAATGAAGCGTGAAATAAGGACGAATGCGTTATCGGATGCAAATACCATCCCGGAGTCTTAGCGAAGGTAGTTGGGGCCGGTTGCGGGTTGGCGGAGGCCCCACCTCACCGAGACCTACGGGTCGTTAATTTCCTCAGCTCCAAGGACACGGGTACCCTACGCATCTGACGCTAATTTCTAGGAATTTGTTGCTCGTAGCACGTATTCCGGGCAAGATTTTATGGGCATATCTCGTTATCCTCTATTCTCTCGGGAGTGCAGTTATGCATATCAATGAGGAATAGAGTATTATTGTTTCTGATGAAATGAAGACTTTAGTTTAGCTTATTAGTCAGCGTTTTCAACTTCGACCATTCATCTGAAATATAATATAGAATACATCTAAGTTGTTTCAGTCTCATCTATGTGTAGGATCATCATTTTCTGGAACTCTCGGTTCTCAAATCATCATTTAGAATGACAGTTTTACTGTGCTACATTTATAACCCATACAAGGCTAGCGTGGTATTCTTGCATCGGGGAGGTCCTGGCTTCAAATTCGTTGTTTTTGTTTTAAATCACATTGTAAGAATTGTCTCTCTTGATTAAAATGTGCTCGAATAAATTATTATCATCATTATTATATATTTTAGTAGTAATAATAAATGTCAAAAGTGATTTGTTATGGAAATATGTCCATATTTTATTTTCTCAGATTGTTAAATTATTTCGATAATTTAAAAATGAAAGACATTACTATTTTTATTGCAAGAATGCTTTAAAAGCGTTCTTTAACCCGGCGTTTCATTCGAATCCAAAGTTTCCTTTCAGTAAATATTTTTACCTATGAGGCGTTAAAAACCGATGTCTATCAAAGGAGGCATAATCAATAGCGAGCAGTTAAAAGAGGATTCGGTCTGGTGGTGATATTTCTAACGCAAAGCGAGGGATTCGAAGATATAAAGGGAAACTCCTGTTCGGGAGAGGGGAGGTAGTCTGATGTGAGAAAAAGGGGAGAAAGGAAGGGTTTCGGCAATTGGAAGTCTCTCCTGGGAAAAGGACGTGGGAGGATCGTGGCTAGTGTCGTGCTACCCTAGGGTTCTTTTTCATCCTCTTCGACCGGCAGAGACAAAAACTTCACGCGCCTCGATTTCGTGTCCATCACTTTTTCCTTTCCGTTGACGTGTCTCAGATCTATTTGTGGAGAGATCACTTTCTTCTTGGCACTTTGGTTCAAGATTAGTCGTAAATCATCATCCAACATGCTTTCGTAAATCCTAGTCCTTGCAACTGCTGCTTTTACTCAACTTTTTACACTTTAAGGAACGGTTATTCTATGCGTAACGAGGAGGAGAGGGTCCTATTTGGTCCAGTAACTCTAAAGCCTCTATCCCTCAAAGCAGTGGTTAAGAAGCGTAACCCTAAATAATAAGGCATGTTGATTTATCTCATTACTTGGTAATTTTTTATCATTAATTTACTATCATTATCATTAATCATTACTAGATAGGTAATTTTACCAATTTTGTCGTATCCACTTTGATTGGTAACTCCGCTACCTTATGATATTTAGAGATTCTCGTAATATTACTCTGTCTTTAGAAATTCTTATGAAGAGTTACCGATAGGTTTCCCGTTCTTCTTTTCGAGCTTGATTTTTTAATTCAAAAAGGTTCTTCTGAACATCCCCAGAAATAACGTTGTTACGAGTCATTTTTATTTAAAATTTTTATGTGACTATATTTTTATGCATATATGAATGAAACTTAACTTGATGCCTTCTTCCTGTTAACATTGAATACGTTGACTCTTCATATAGTTACCGCGGGAGTGGTAAACGAGAACATAGAACGAATATAAATATTTCTCTGCTCTAATATTCATGTAAATATAAATTGATAAAAAATTAAATGTTACCGTTTTTCTTCTATGCTGGGGGCATTTTTATTTTTCAGAATTTCATTTCTAACATTAGAAATATATCCTATGAATACAACACTCGAAAGCATAAAATGTCCCATGGTTTCTTTCTGATATTCACATTATAGTGAATGAATGAAAACTCGCGTGCTCTTCTGATAAAAAAATTACGTCAGTCCTTATTCGCGAATTTCCTGGGGCGTATTTTAATGCCAACCACGCAGACTATTTTACCACTGCGCCCAGTGAGCGATTGCTGTCCTATAGAAAGGTCACGCGTGCACAGAAAGGCTGTCTACCGAGTGCTACACCGTCCCTTTTAGTTGTCCCCTTGCCTGCGTGTTTCGAGGTTTACCTCTCGTAAAAAACAGAGTTAAATTTTTCTGCTTGCCATTACTTTTCTCTCTCTCCCGCTTTTGCCGCATGCTTGCATTTATTCATCCTCTGCACACCGGGAGGAAACCGTTTACAGTCTTTTTTACAGTTCCCGGTGGACTGTTTTCCCTATCATTTTTTCCACTTTTTCACTTCTTATGGTCTCTCCTAAAGTTTCTTCGTAGAGAATCCGCACAACTCTAACCCCTGTATGTTCGGAAGAAGTCCCGCATTTACTTTATTCCCCATCTTTCCTCTATCCTTCCACCGTCGTGCAGTGTAAATAGAGAGGAATTTAAAATGGCAGACTCCCCGGAGGCTTTCCTGTTCATGGGGGTAATGGGTATCGAAGAGGAAGTAGGCTTTGTTGAGTCCTCAGTGCGGAACCCCTTTCTAACTTCCCATCGCAGTTTTTTCTCGTTTTCCCTGTGGGCTGTTAGCCTCCCGCTGCCCTCGTTGGGCGGTACGAAGGTGTGGTTGTCGCGTCCACCTTTCGATATTTTTTATCAAGTTTATTTCTCCCAATGCATTTAGGAATGCGAATGCGTTTTTACATTCCCCGCTGAGAATATATGTTCTCAATCTATTTGAGACGGGCTTTCCATGGAGTGAATAATGAAGACCTGTCGTTATAGGGATTCGAGCCCGATGTCATCTGCATTGCGAAGTAAATTACTTTCTTCGGTATAATTTCTCATTTTAATTTAGCGTAGGAAGCTATTCGTAGCCATTTGCAGTAATAATCGCACCAAGAAAAAGTGATACAGATTAAGATATTATATCTGTACTTAAAACACTATATTCTAATCTCAGAATATCTCAAACATTCTTAAGCCTTGGGAATGCATTTCCTGCGGAATTCCCTTCTTTGATTAACGGTAACACTCGGTTCTTCCTTTAAACTAAATACCAAACTTAACCAGGTTTAGATTTGAGCTTATTTAGTGAATGATACATTTATCTCAGTTAAGACAGGACGACAAGTAGGAAATTGCATTTCCAACTCTTGAATCAACTCTTGGGATTTTTTTATCTTTTAGCTCATTTGGACTAATTCTTTTTTCCTCCGTCGCCCCTTTGGGAATCGTTTCGAAATTAAACTGACTCTCGTAGCCTCGCCTCGTTTCGGGCGCGCGACCCTTTTCGTTGTGCGACGTGCTTTGGTTTGATTGGGTCGTTGCCATCGGCTTGGATGATGGGTCATCTCGCACCGGCGTGTACTGCCTTTGCAAAAGTTTTTTCGTGTTGAAAAGAGGGAAAGGGCATCGGGTTATATCTGCTGTACCTTGATAGAAGTTATGTACCCAAACGGAAGGGAAGTTGATTCGCCACTACCCAATGGAACTTTCGGTTTTGGTGTCACCATCCATCAATCCTCTAGTGTTTGCGTGCGGAGACTTTTTAACGGGTCCTCGATTATTGATACTTGATTGGGAGGATTTGATCGGGTAACGTGATCGTTGGATGAAACGATGGAGGCTTGCATAAGTTATGAGAGAGTAGACGACCGTCATGAAATGACTTGGATCCGGGGGTTAAACCTTACAATTAAAATATAATGTAGGAATGGAGAGCCCTCGTTACTTTGACCTCATTTAACCAAGTATTATTTATCATTGAAAGAATATCAGTTCTTAGAACTAAAATTTCAACGAAAATTCCACCGTATAAAAAGATTATAACCTCTGTAGAATTATTTAGTGAATACATAATTTATTTAGTGAATACATAATTTATTTCTGAAATATTTTCGTTATAAGCTATATCAAATTTGCAGGTGGACGCATTCTATTGTTTGTTGGCGACCATTTATTGTGAAATGTTATTATAAATCGTGTTAATCCTGCATTGTTCTTGTCTCATCGCTGTTACGAGGGAAAAAAAACGAAGTTTTACAGCTACTCCCGAGAAACAAGTCTCCCGCTTTGTTTCCTTGCACAATTGGGTTACACATTGACTGGCCTCGAGAACAATTGAAATATCTCTACGCTGCACTTCTCGCATTTTATCAGAAAGATGCATTGTGTTGGAAGTGAATCGGTGCTTTAATTTTCACCTCATTTTCACATGCTGTCAGTAACCTGTCACTTTTTTTCCTGCGCCTTCCTAATTAAATGCATTTGCGCAGGCGGTGAAAGTTTTGCTGCGCGAAGCGGATGGGAATGGTAGATAATCTTGGAATTGCTTTGAGATTTCGCTTTCCATAAATCCATTTCCGGCTCTTGTCTCTCATTTCTCCGGAAGTAAAATGGCTGTGCGAATCGATTTGCGGTATGTTTCTTGTTTGAAGGGAAACCGAAACCAGTTTTGAATTTAAATGAGCCTCGTGAACTGGAGAAGCCGCTTTTGGTCGACTTGTCCTGAATTTTTCCGCGATGATGCCGTTCCTATCCCAAGGGTTGTGTAGGTTTGGAAAAAAGTCCAGTTTTATAGGGAGGCATCTTTTACGGTTTCACTGAGAGATATTTCCGCTGAGTTGGCGGGGTTAAATCTTTGTTTCCTCCTGATTATTATTCTTGTTAACTTTGAGGACGAAATTTTACACATGCTCACCGGAAATTCTATTTCAACAGTTGTTAATTCATCGACCGAATGTTTTCAGATTGATAAATCCATAAATTGCCTTTGTTCGGAAGAATCTTAGCCATCATATGTGCAATTCACGTAATCAGTAGATATGCCTTTTTAAGACGATTGGTCAAATAAGTAGCGATGTAGAAAATTTACCTTTTAAACGTTATAGCCTAAAATCTTACGTACTAGTGGAATTAAATTTTATCAAAAAATATTTTCTTCCCATAGTATCACAGAGTCAATATTTATTGTATCTTCTCATATTTTACATTGCTTAAAGTATAAATCACCCGCTTAGTTGGAATTATATAGCCAAATCGTTGTAGAGTTTCCTGAAACCGCTCACTTAAAACATAATAGGAAATTTTAGTAATAGATCGTTTATTATACTGTATGAACTCCTAAATTGTAATATAATTTAATTTTGTATAATAATATTTATTAGCCTCACGTAAATAAAATAATTGTTATGGGTAAAAGGCATTTCCAGGCAACTGGGGCAAATTGTCGGTGCTTTTATTAAGATTTTTAAATTGGCAACGAAAATATGTTGAACCAGGAATACAATTCTTTTCTCGATGCGTCATTTGTATTCTGCGAATTCGCTTTCCTCGGTTGTGGATTTGGGTGCGGTGCAATTCAGCGACCCGCTTGTCTTTCCTCTGAGGTGCGTCCTTATACTTTCTCCCGGGGCATCGACCCAAAGGACTGCGCTCTGCTCACGTCCTCTTACCGATTGGCGGTACACTTCTGTGCGATGGATTTTCTCTTGTCAATCTTTATTTCCCAAATATCCGCTGGAAATCGTTGTCAGCCGCCATTTAATCGCATGGATGAGGAAGAGTATTTTCCATACGGTCGCAAAAAAGCATTTCCTAACATTTTCATCTTAGCAATACTGGCACAAATGTCACCCCATGGCTTAGTATAGTAGCTCTGGCGAGTAATTAATAATTTCGTTTCTCCACATTCCTCAGCGCTAGTGGAATCAATATAGATCAGGGGTGTCGATCCTATGACACGTCTGACTCTAGTGGAGCGCGAGAGAGCTATTTTGGCACGCGGAACTCAGGCTTGAGATATCCTTGATATGTATTCTATGCTTAAAAAAATGATTCTTCAAAGTGGATAGTAATGGACTATGCTCTCAGCTCATATAAAAATTTCTTAGAACGTTATTAGATAATGTAAAACCGTTAGCGATAAATTCACTCAACCATTTTTTTAAGTTTCATTGAACTGAAATACTATCTAGCTTAATATTAACGTGGACCAATCTATAAAAATTGAAGCCAAAGCGTAATTATATGTTCGTGGGATTTTTCGGCTTGATTTACATACTTTCAAAATCTCGTTTCTCACTTTCTCCCAGTTAGCATGGATACATTTATGTTGCGAGAATATGATTTACGAGATTAGAGGTAAATTCGAAAATTATCCAAAATTTAAGCGTATGTACTTTCTCTTTTTATTGGCCATTGATCAGTGTTTTAAGATTCCCTTTCTTCCCGTATAGAATTTCACCCGTTCGTGACGGTTTGTGTCTCCAAGGCAGAGATGTTTTCACAGAGGAATTCGGAGAGTGGCGGTATTAGTTATGACAGGCGTAACCTCATATATCGTAACAACGACGCCAATCCTTCCGTTGCAGATAACGTAATACTGTAAATGGACACTTTGGATAGGGAAAGGAAAGTGGCACGTCTGAATTCCAGTAGCGACGGATGTGTCCCCGGAGGATTAAATGCCAAGGTTAGCGCTAATGCACTCGTCACAAGGGACTGAGATTCCAGAGATTAAGAGGAGATAACCGTGGGAAAATAATCTCGTTTGTATTTTGATGGAGTCTGTTCGAATGTGGACATCATTGACCGTTCTATGTGACCCGAATTCGTACAAACCCTTGTGATTCTCTTGGACCAATCCGGGAGCCTTCTCCTTGCCCATTTGTGGTGGACCCCCTATCCGCTCTCTAGACCACTTGATCTTTCTGCCCACGCTCCACTTTATTTCGGAAGGGCATCATCGTCCTCTTACTTCGCTATCGTTTATTATCATTTCCGTTATGATCTTACATCCATTTTCCAGAAATTCTGGCTATCCCCATATTTGTGGTTATCAGTCAACGGGATTATTTTCCAAAGGTGCAAATATTTTGTCTGTCTCGTTAGTAAAACTTGCCTGATTCAATTATAACTCGTTTCCATTTGGTCCATTTTTAGAGGACACAGTATGATTTTTTTATTATTGTAAATTTATACTTTTACCGTATGTATGTAGAATAGAATTGTATTTTTATTTCAGAAAGTTTATTTATACGCAATAAATGTTCCTTTCTACTTCTTTTATCGTGTATGAATTGTCTGGACGATTTTTTTGGATTGTCTACCTAGTCCCAAGCCCAGCGCGTATTGAATTTTCATGAAACATTTTAGCGTTTTCCGTTATGAAAATATTCATATAAATAGCAAATTCTGTTTCCCTGATATTTGCCCCATTTTTATGCATTCGAATTTTCTTTCGTATGTTACTCTTCTTTCCCTATATCCTCGGCCTTTTAATTATGCGTACCTGTGCCTCTTTCTTCGAATTACTAGTATTTCTGTTACAATTATTTCCATTCTTCTTACTATTCCTTAATTGCACACTCCTGTTACTTGTTCCCTAACTTTCAGTTCCCTTTGTTTATCCTAAAATACAACCTTGGCCTTTCTCCTAAGATAGCGAGATAAGGGATTTAAGGGAATGGAATGAAGTTGCTCGATGAGGAAATATTGGTCCCTGGAGAAAGGTGTTGGGCGTGGTGGAATCTTTTGGGATATTCTGTTTCACATTTTCTTAAGGAATGGAAAGGGATTTCCCGCAGTTCCTCTTTTACGGTTTTCAAGCTGTGCAGAGAAGAAGCTTTTAATCTTTTCTTGGGATCCCTCAGAGGGGCTTACTCCGAAAGAAGAGTACTTGTACGGTGGTCGAAAGAAGACCGAGTTGGGAATAAGAGAAATGGACCATTCTTTCTAACGTTCCATTCCAATGAATGATCCGGAAAGAAATCTTTTCCGGACTTTTATTTTAATCGAGTCTGTGCGAGCTGCGCTACCGCCGAGGATCATTAAAGGGGTTGGTTGGCTTTTTGCGCGGTCCTGCAATTTTTAACGAGCTTTTTCCGATTTTGCGATGAGGGAATTTAAACGAACCAAGCATAAAAAATCGAAAGATTTATATTCCAGTTAAATTGATGTACATGCAAATGAGCTCGCCCGAGGTAAAAAGTGACGTTTTAATCCCTTTTGGGTTGGCACGTATTTTTGGATTTTAGTCCAGTGTCGTTTTATAGATGCTCGTTGGGACTAATTAATCAGACTGTAATTCTCAAGCGAGTGCTGTATGTTTTTCACTATTAGTCAATCGTCAAAAATTACTCATAGTAGATTAACAATTATACTATATAAAGCTTAAGTGAAGACTTTGACAGATTTGAACTTTACGCTGAACTGATCTGTTTACAGATTTGTATAGCTTCATTTCGCCGAATATTTTATATTTATTAATTGTATTATTATTTTACTGGAGATATTCAACAAAGTTTGATTTTGGAGAAAACCAGAAATTCTATACCTCAAGTCGCACGTTGTACTCCTTGTAGGAAAAACTCGGAATGTAATCCAATGCAAAGTAACTGCAGTTGAACATTGAAATATTGAAATTTTCCTCTTATTTCTCGCTCTGCGAATTTCAGGACTGTTACTCGAGTAACTGTCTAAATTTCTAAGTCTAAATTTCTGTGGATCAAATTAAAGGAACTAATCCACTTTATTGTATTCATACTCCTTGCTATTCCTAATGCTCTTAGTGATCATAGTAATAGATTCTTATTTCGATTTGAGTCGTCGATTGGCGAAATTCGGCATTCTCACGCCTCATTATGGATTTCGTTACTAGTTATATTCCTATCTGCTGAAAGTATATGCTGGATGTAATTTTTTCTTTGAAAGTGATAGCTTGTGAAAATGTTAATCTTCAAATGACCGCTATTTTCACCATTAATAAATTACTGAAACTATCTTTACTATTGATGTATTAGAAATTTTAAAGTTGTTTCGAATTTAATAGATGTTTAATCTTTAACTTATAGGTTAAAATTTATATTCAAATTTAAGTTTTTACAGTGATATTCTCCATCCATGCGAATAAGAGGGAAACTCCAGCAGTTAATTTAGTACAACACCATACTACCTATCGAAAATATGCCAGTGATTCAGTGAATACCCCGAAATTACTTATTTAATACTAGGGGTTTGCACCTTATTTCTAGCCTATAACCAATGAATCGCCACTAAATTATATTCTTGTTGAAATCCAACTGTGTTCGTTAATCTCTCTTGTATAGTTTTTGAAACAGCTTTCTCCTTCTTCATCTAGGATGGTCTCCATTTCCCTGTCTATGTTTTTATTTTGTCCGCTCAAGAGTCGTTAAACGTCACCGTTACGCCCATTTTGGTGCAGCCGTGTGCACCAGCCGATGTCCGTGTAACTTCTCTTTTCCGTTCACCATTGTCTCTTAAATTGGCTACGGCTTCTTCGATATATTTTTTTAATCTGCCTTTTCCAAGAAGTTCACTGACCGTCTTCAATTTTCTAGACGAAGACATACAAGAATCTCGCGGATAAAATATTGAATACTTTTTCTGCTCCAGCCTTTTACGGGTGAACATGGCTTTAAGATTTTTTAAGCTTGCAACGAAACGGAGTGAATAACCAGCGTGACCATAATATGAAAGTAAGAAACATCCGCTGCAATGAATTTTTCTTTCGCTCAAGGAGCTTTTGTGAGATATGTGACTTTTAATGTCCAGTATTTTTATGACGCGAGTCTGATGCCTTTATCTCATCCTTTACGGCTTTTACGGCTTCTGTTCCCGATGGCGGAATATGGCCTTCTCTTATTTCTTTATCAAACGGTTTGAAACTTCACTGCTATGTATTTCTTTATGCGGAGGTTTTTGCATAGCATCATTACTGTTCCATTTGCATGGTGCCTCTTAAGTCGACCGCATATCTGCATATTAACTCAAAGTTAGTGTCAGACTAAATGATAATTTAAGTAAATATTCTCTAGTAAATAAATTATCCAAGGAAAGTTTCTGGATAAATAATTATTTTAGCTATCACGTGGATGCCGTACTCTCTCGAATCGCGGCACTTAGATATTTAGATAGTTAATTTCTTAAAACAGAGTAGAAGTTAGAAGTAAATCTGAAGTATTCAAACGTTATCTTGTTCGAAAAATTACTCTGTAATCTTTGTTGAATTCCCTCAGATACTGAAAGCATCTGTTCATGACGCAATCCTTTCTAAGATCTCGGCGCGCATGATGCAATTCTCGGATGGATTCCTGTCCATAAGGCACTACGATGACAGCATATGATTCTAGTTATTCCGTAATTGAAGCTCTCATCGTAGATGACGTCGCGACATTTTTATCGTTACAGGACGTGAGGCATCTCGACTTACGGAACTATCTTCAACGGGATTTCTATAAATAATGCGAGATAAAATTAATCATTATTCCTCGACGCCATTCCCAAATCTAAAACGAGAGGCATCCGTCATGTACTTCGGTATCTTGCGACATACAACTGTCCCATTCAGCATTAGCGGTCGCCAGCGTGACGATGTCAACGCGTATTGGCATTGCGGACGTGACGCGAGGAGGCCTCTATTGTTTCTCCGTGACGCCATCGCTCCGTGATGAGGGCGGATCGGAAGAGACGTCAATGACGGCTTAATTGTGCTCCGAATTCGATCGCAGGACTATTGGATCGAATCCAGGCATCTTTTGGAGAGATGCAGCATTGACAGCGATATCCAGCACGCATTGGAGGAATCGGGATATTTTTTATCTAGCGACTGTTTTTATTTCCGGATCATGAGATAATATTGAGCTTGGCGACGGAGAATCAAGGTCATGAGGTCATAGGTTGCTTATGTACGTATTTGGCGCTGTTGGGAGCCTCTCTGAGGGGGTTTCAGCTCTCAGCTTTCTGCGCTTTTTAGTTTGAGGCATTTTATTCTGAAATATTAAAAAAATTGAAAACGAACATAGAAAATATTGAAACATTATACCGTTAATGAGGGTGAGCCCCCTCATCACCTCATTTTTGCAATCACTATTTTAAATTTGCTTCGGTAGTTCATAAGGTATAATCCTCGAAACCGGTCGCCTGTGATGACGTTATCTTTGGACATTGTCTATCCTTTTATTCATTCTAATAAAAATAAGTTAAAGTTCCAATAAATATCGCTGGAGTTAATTAGTTTAAAGGCCATTTATGGAAGCGATATTTTCATAATATACTTAGGAGCGAAACGGATCTTAAATTATAATTTATCAGGCGATTATATTTAACCATATCAATTCCAGGAAATAATGAGGAAGTGGCGGAGAGTAAACTGAACTTCATTTTCGCAGTTTTGTTTGAACGACCTTCGGGTTACGCATATCGCCAATCAGCTTGGAAAATTCTCTTATTTATTGCATGCTGACATTCCGAGTGGTGTCGCTTGAACGTGCAGTAGAGTTAGCGTGTTTTCCAGGCGTGTCTGATAAGAGAACCGGGCCTTTTTTAAAATGCAGAATGTGACCGTGAAGCACAGCTCTGGTCGTAAATGAAATGCTTCTCACGTTATTCCCCGTTTTCTTTCAGTGGAAGATACTTCGATATAGGCCTAGAAATTAGTTCAAATTTATTATAAGAGTAGGATTTCTCTCTAATAGTAATCACTCTTGATTAATACTGATGATGCTTCAGGCAAGTTCCATACATAACGAAAAGTAATAGACTTTATAGATGATGTTTGCTCGATTGTAATTGCTTTAGCCCTCTACTGAAAATCTAATTGCAATCCTTAGGCTTTATCATCTACTCATATTAACGCATCGAAGAAACTGCCCAATGATTTTCAAGTATCTAAAAGAACCTACAGATTGTCAATGATCTCAGGTAATTTTCATGGCTGAGAAGGTCGAATAATTCATTCAATTTATCATCCTTACACATTGCCTTGCACAACCCTATAAGAATTGTAATCTTTTCTACCGCAAGAACGGTTTTACGACAGTGTGTCATTGCCAATCTTCATGTGCTCGTAAACTCGTTGAATGGAGATATATCTTCGTTAATTTTTAATAAGGTCTCCTCGAAAGGGAGAGCATTAGTTTGCCTTCAACCAGTTCTTCAAACCAGTTTTTCTTCGTGGCTCATTCCATTGACATCAACGGCCCTCAAGATTCGGGGATCGAAAAAGCATGTTCATATATGGAAGGGACCCGCATGTGTGTGTCCATATTCAGCTGCGTGAGGACGAGTGCTTCGTCCTTGCAATGCGTGAGGCCTCTTTTCTTCTTCGTTTTCCATAAGGGTGATTCTCGGAGGATGAGATGCTATTCGTACTCAGGAAAAGGCGATTGGGCTAACTGCTGTCTTTGGAGCGCTTAAATGTACATTGACATAGTTTTCGAGGTGGCATTCCATCGGCGTTTTTATAGAAATTCCTGCCTTAAAGGTTAATTCGTGGCCGAAAAGAAATACGAAGGGAAAGTCTGGATTAGATTGATAAGCCGTCGGTGAACGACAAATAATTGCCGGTACGCGGAGCAACGTTCGATGACGAGACGTTGCGGCGCCCCAACCGTTTTTCCTGGAGCGAATTAAAGTAACGTAGGGTTCTATAATGGTATCTGAACTTGTCCCTTGTCCTGGAATATTAATTGTCTGGTCATTAAGAAAAATTAGGTCATTTTTTTCAGTGTGATGAATCTCACAAGGTTACTTCTCTTCAGGTTACATGATAGTGTGAAATCGCCCTTTAATCTGGCAGTCATAAATTTTAGACTGTGATCAATCTTCGTTTCTAAGTCTGTGAATCTCTATTTTTTATGATGACCATTAACAGAGACTTTCGATAACTCTTCATATTTCCAAACATGCGGATAAAAGGGAGAACATTTACAAGGGTGAAGAAGATAAAATGAATTTTCGGTCGAAATTTAGTTCCTTATAGTTTTATTTAGTTCTTATCATACCTATTTAGTTCGTTTTATCATTATAACTTGAACTTCTTCTAAACTTACCCTATCAATACTTATGAGTTAAATAAGCAATGCATTGCTTAGATTTCTTTTCAATTAGAAAGCTGCATCCATATAAAACATCCTCAGTCATGGTATTTCAGAATTTATCTGAGAATAAGTCCTTTGTAACGAGTGTTTGAAATGGCGTGATTCGTTCCAGCTTGCTAATTTCTAGTGCCAGCATTATTTCGAGATTCGATTCGGTGAGAAATGAATCTCCAGAACTACCTGTAAACAACCCCTTTCTAGGTAGACATAAATTATTGGATTAGATATACAACTAAAAGTTTTCGCGAGCCATGAAATTCAGTGACAACGTCGTAAACAGGTAAACCTCGTATGAATTAAAGTTACCCAAGAGAGTCCTGTCCTTCCTGTCTTCTCGAATAAGAGCGAAATCTGGGATTTCTTAATAGAGGACGTAGAAACTAACAGGAAAGAGGCTTCCCCCCATAATCTGCCAGACAGTCTCTTAAGCAAAGGCCAAGTTCTTGGAATCCTCTGGGTCTGGCCACCCGCTCGTCACGCTCATTCCCAGTGCGTCTCCAATGTCATCTCGGATCACACGCACTGCCCACACTTCTCTCTACCTTTTCTCCTACAATCCGTCTGACTCACTCTCCACCCTCGGCTCCGAATCCGATGTTCCTTACGCCTTTCCTCTTCTATGACGTGGAATTGTGACTGTCTGAGCCAGATTTAATCTCGTATCGTTCGCGGTCCGGCGTCGGCTTTTTATCGACGGATGTCGGTGACACCGGCGCTTTTTTACAGGCACATCTGTCGGCGCGGGTTGAGCCGCTTGTAAGTCGGGAGATTTTCGGATCTGGACGCCGTGGGGTGATTTAGGTCGAAATCTGGTGACTGGTACAGGGAGCTTTTCTTCGTCTCGCATGCCGATGTGTTTCGTCCCAAGGAGAAAAAATGTCCAGCGAAAGGGAGGATAACTTTTATTTCCCCCCTGTGCTACCAGTTCTTTCTCCCAGCCCTTGTTGTTTTTGCGCTACAATTCCCGGGAGATGAGAGACGGATCGGAATGGACCGTATCCTTAGGACTGAAGATGTCATGCGCATCGTTCTCTCTCCTCGTACTTGGTGTTTTTCTTCGCTATTGTTCCCGCTCTTAAATGTAGTACGGCCCCTTTTTCAACGACTGCCTGTCAATGAAGCGTCCTCTTTGCATTATTCCTGGTTCGGAGCTCCGTGAGAACGCATAAGATAGGAAATAAGTATTTCTATGAGTTTAGGAATTCGATTCCGTTTCGAATTTCGTCAGTTTTATGAATTGCATGGCTTTTTATTCAATTTTTTATTTTAAAATATGAAAAGTTTCCTCTTCCTCGGTATTTATTCAACAACCATTTTGCTATTATGTTAGCATCATCACGCTGTAGGGAAAAAACTTCGAAAGTTGATATAATACTGATAAGATAGAAAGATTTTTCTTGTCTCTACCAGTGCTTCCTGTAGTGGAACATTGATTATATCTTTGTAAATTGTTCCATTTTGTTTTCTCAATGACATTCCTATCATGTTTGGATGTTCAATATTTTTGCAAGTAAAAAAATTTATTCTTGCTATCTTATTAAAAGTTCTCTTTTCGTTACATGATAGTGTAACATCGCCCATTAATTTAACAGTCATTAATTTTAGAGTGAACAATCTTCGTAATAAATTTTTCACAGGGAATATTCCTTTTCAGATCTTGATTGTTCACCCGGTTTTCTGGAACATAATGATGTAGTCTTTTCGCAATCCTTTAGTTCACTTTTTACATTTTTATGTTCCGTACCTAGTTAATCTTGCAAACATTTTCTAATGTTGATATAATCCGTTAATCATACTGTTGTAATGTTTACTTTGATGTAGTTTGGTTTTGTATAAGACGACTCCTAAATGAGCCGGTGATATTCCTTTTTCTTTTTCCGACGCCCAACCGTTGCCGATAGGTGAGAAAGATATGTAAATGCGAAACAGGAACCCCTACTGTGTTTATTGGTCCCGTAAAGGAGAACCGGCGACGCCCTTGGCTGAGATACTGCTTAGGAATGGGCAGATGTAAAAAAAAAGGGTAGCTAAGAATGGAGAAATGGGGAAGGGGATCGGTGAAAGAGCTGAATGAGAACCTGCTTTTTATCTGCTCCATTTCTATCTCCTTACGACAGAGGGAATATGAAGATAAGATATTCATGATACCATAATACAAATGATTGATGGAACCCTTTTCGAGTCAAATGATCGTCCTTACCAGTATATTAATTAATTATTATTAAGACACGAAAAGCGATGTTATGATGAAAGGGATGGATTATTGAATAATGTTCTCCTTGCGATGGTATCTCTAATCTTGCTGCTTATTACTTGGTCTTTCATAATCTTCTCCTTACTTCAGGCGAGATAAATACCCTTTGGATGCATAACCTACGGGGAATATGTTAAAGGCGGTTGAAAGTCATGTTTTGCGTTACATTAAAGAAGAAAGTGTTTATTTCTTTGTATGTTATTTTTGCTGGGTTGCTGTTGCTCGTGATTTGTAAGTAGAGGGCAAAAAGCTATTGATTTAATTTACATTTGTGATCAAATTAGAGACTAAAAAAAGCGGAAGACTCGTGTGGTTAAATTTTGAATCCGGTGTGACTATAACATGACGTAATTTTCAGCGTTAAAGATTTCCCGCGAATCAAAAGCGATGTTTTACGATGATTGATTGGTTCGGGTTACACCACTGGATGCAAAATTTCAAATTAATATCTGCGCTCTGGTGCCATTCATTAAATCTTTGGCAGTCATATCGTGCGACAAATTCCCGATAGCCAACGTCATTTCACATCTGAAAATCTCTTGCCAAGTAAATTGCGTTCGTTTTTTTACGTGCGTTTGAAAAATATTTTTACACAATATGTGGGGCCCGTGGGATTACTTTCACTTCATTTTTTCCTCGTTTCTATCTTTTTATCACAACCCTGCGACTCTCACATCCTCTTTCTTTTCAATTTTATTCTATGCCAACATTCTGCGCGGCGATGATACATGTATTTGCCGACAAAAACGCTTTACTCGATTTTTTCCGCGGCCTATGCGTTCACATACCCTTAAATACTTCTCCTGCTTCCTCAACAGCGTTGTTTCTTCCATACCAAGCCCTTATGAAAGCAAACTTTTTTCTTTTTGAGTCAATCGATGAAAAGGTTTCTATTTTCTCGTGTTCCATCATCCTTCCTCGCCAGAGACAGACTCTCCTCCTCTCCATTTCGCGGGAGATTTGGGAGATGAAGGCATGAGTTATTTGTTTGTGTCATCCACAGCCAGAGATACAGATGAAAGAGTAAAATTTTTTGGCTCCGTCATGTCTCGCGAATTCGCCTGCGGTTGATTCATGTGCTCGGGGATAATGTTTGAAGGGTTGTGCGTTCACGCTGGGAGTGGATTTTGCGTTAATTAAAAATTGTCTCTTTTATATGCATTTCACGCCCTGTGTGACTATTCGTTTGCTGCATACCGATTAGTCAATGATTTTGATACAGAAATAAGGACAGAGTTATGAAAGAAAGTAAGTAAAAATTTTCAGACCATTATTAGCTGTATGCTAAAAGAACATGCGGTTTTTTCTTTCGAAACAAGCGGAATTATAATCCGAAAGACATAATTAAAGTAAATTACCTTCTTACGCATTTGAGAAAAAGAATGTTTGACTTTAATCCGGCTAGCACGGAACGTTTTGCTTTTATAGTCCCATATAACGGAGGAATTATAGTTTAAGTTTTACTCTATGACGCAGTATCCTGTGATATCGAGTAAGAGTTGTACTTTTATTCGTATATTATGGATAGCTACCACCAAGTGTAGGCCAAAGTAGTTGTGTCGCATACAGAATTTATAGATACTTTCTAATATTATTCTGTTAAACGTAATTAAATTAAACGTAAATGTTAATTTAATTTATCGAGTAGCGAATACAAATAAAATTGGAACATCCTTGATGATCTTGGAATTTTTTACGGAATGATGCATATTGTGAAGGAGTCACGCATGACGAATATACGCACAATTTTCTGTAATCAGTCTGCGTCTATGCTTTGGCCGCCTCATCTCCCGTTTCGTTTACTCTGCGACGTTTTTCGACAATAAGTAGTCAAAAATATTCTCTTGAGCGAACGCTCGAGTGCGAGAGCATTTGTAACCGGCCTCTTCCTTTCACTTCGTCCTCTTTTTCTGCCTCCGCTTTCTAAATTCTCTGCCAAGGGTAAAGAGGAGACTTTGAAGGTGGCGCGTAACCGAAGAGGATGAGCAGGTGGGAAGAGGTCTTTTGAAGATAATGAGCAACTGGCGAAAGACTCAGCAGCATTAATAGTCTTCGGCCTCTTCTGCGTGCAAATCCGACCGTCCTTGCCCACGGACCGGCGACTTTCGCGAGTATTAAATCGCGGGAAGATGAATAGGACCACAAAAGCTCTTGTGTGGGCATCGAGGAATGGGCGAACAAGAAATTATTCCTCAAGTGTTTACATTTTCGTCTCTGTCGGTTCGTTGCCCTCCGTGCCGGATGTCTCTTGCAACGGGGAAAGTAAGCGTTTCGCAATCCGAGGAGTGTTGCAGACTTGTTCAACTTCAAGAAAAGTCATTCTTTGCTTTCTCGTAATTATCTTGTAAAGGGTTCATCCATCGCAGTCTTCACGCGTTAGCTCGTGGGCGGTACGGGTCTTCAGAGCAAATAATCGCGCTGTCCGTGGAATTTAATGTTCCATAAATGTTTGTTAACGCACAATCGGGGCTTTTCATTCGAGTGAAAGTGGCCGTGGAGTACTAAAACTGTCAGCGAGTTATTTGCGTGTTCGCCGTGTATTTCTCCCTCAATTTCTCCAAATGGAAAATTTATGCGTAGAATCTCTTTGCGCTTTTGCTTCTCTCAAGTGATAGGAGATTTTAATAAGGTATTTATAAATATTTTGCTTCAATCTTATGAAGTTGACGGACTTTGACATAGGTCATTTAAATGTTTTGTTGGACCAAAAATAGTATTGCGTTTGTAAATTACCTTTAAAGTTTGTGGAGCATCTGGCCTAGTTATCACCTAACTTTCTGCTCATTTTGCAGAAGTCCCATATTTAATTTCTGAATAATGAGTATCAATTCCGCTGTGTAACTGCAGCTTTACAAATCCGGTTTCATCGTATCTCGCTCCACACTCCTTTAATAAGTTTAGAACAGTGCGCCATACGAAAGAAAGAACTATCTTGTGTTTGTCCGTTTATCTGTCAACTTTCTGGATGTTTAAGAAACGAGTTTAACATTTCTTCAGGGAGGGAAAGCGTAGAAAATGCGTGCATTTTTCACGTTCTCTCTCGTGGGTGGTGGGGACAAAGTATTTCTATCTCTTGACCTCGCTAGCGATGATGTCACTCTGACATCATCATGCGGCTAAAATTTAGCCACTCGCCGCCTCTCTCTAACACTCTCTCTCATCTCCTCATACCAAGTCTCCCGCGCCCACATACTCTCCCTCCCTCACACCCTCTTTCTTTCCAGAATACCATTTCCCTCATTACATTTTCCATATCCCACTTTCAGCATCCCCACCTCTCCTCTGAGGGGGTTATTCACCCTCCCCACCTTAGATAAGATTCTTAACCGCATTTTTCGGACCTCTTCCGATCCTACATTTCACGTAGGACCAGACCTTCTCAATTTTCCTACCGGTCGTGTTTGTCCTTCGGTCGCATTGTTCTTTTGCCATGGCTTCCACGACTCATTCTGTTCCACTTCGAAGTCTTTCTCAACGTTCCGCGGACTCTTTCCACCTTTTGCCTCCTTCATTAATCTTTCGCCTCTCCCAGCTGAATTCTTGAGTCGGGAAGAATTCAGACGCTCCACGAATCGTATTTTTAGTGAAGTTCTTCCTCGGGAACGGTGATGCAATATCAGCTGAGAGGAGTGGATTTGCTAAGGATCGGATTGATGCGATCCAGAACTACAAGTGGCAATCGGTTTCATAAATAGTCTGCCTCGTGATCGCTAATCTAGTCCTTCTGAGTGTTAAAGTTTTCGAAAGTTAGGTCTGAGAGAGGAATGATGAGGTGCTTCTTCCTTAAGATTTTTCTGAGTGGCTGCCTGCAGATATACCATTTTAGATTTAATTTTGCTTGTTCTTGTAGAGTGTTTGTCTTAATCTTAATTAATTCTCTAGTTACTGTTAACGGATCTGCAACAATCGGATGTAGTTGCTCGAAGTATGTCTTCACTCTTAGTGTATTAAGTGAAATCTGTACACAGTTTCTGTCTTCCAAGGGAATGGCGGCTCAATATCTTCTACTGATAATAATAAAATTTTAATTTCAGAATAATTATAGAAATTCTATGTTGCTCCAGTCAGCTTTTTCCCCTACCAATCGTTCTTTGTCTATATAAATATTTATATTGTATCAGAATTTACTATCGTGAGATTTTGAGATTAAACTTTAGTTCAGAATATCCTAGATTTGAGTATGCCCGATTGTCAATAAAACGTTAATTAATAAAAATAGATAGGAATGAATTTATCCAATACCTTGAACAAGTAAATATAGGGAATTCCTGACATGAATTAAAGTGGATTACATTGTAGAGGTTAACAAAACGAAAATATCTGAGCGGTACTCTCTCCAAAGCCAATCTAGCTTTTCGTTTGATTATTTTCCATGTTTTTATTTACTGCGGACCCACTTTTAAAAAGTCTAGCATATGCTCCCTTATCCATCACATGTTATTCTATGCTGCCAACTCTTTCATCTTTATTTGCTTTTACTTTCTCGCGCCTTCTCTTTTGCTTCCGTTCCATCTTTCCTTCCTCGTTTTTTAACCTATCATCTCGTCTCTCCTAGTTTATTTTTCTCTTTGGAATCTCTCTCGCACCAGATATTTCTACTCTCGACAAAATTCTCATAGTCTAGCTCTGTGACCCAGTTATGAAGCTCTTCCACATTCTGCAACATACGGTGAATTCAACTCTTGCTCCGGTCTTCTTCAGCTAATAATGTTCTCCCTCAGTATTATTTTCCCTCACAAAAAAGTGGATGTGGTTAGAAGTATTCGATGTGTATATCCATGTGTATTTTTCTCTGATGCGACCGCAATGAGTTTTAAACTTTGTTGCGGTTACATGGCTATGAAAAATTTTCATATTTGCTTTCTAGTTTTTCATTTGATTAATATGAGTAACAGAGCATTAAAGTAGATGCTCACAATCTTCTCATTCCTCACAAGCTAACTTTTCACTGCATTTTGACGTTATAGTCGACCACCTTATGAATTTATCTCCGTGTAATCGAAAAGATACCTTTCATTTGTAAAGCATCACTCTGATTTCAAAGACTGTCAAAGAGAATGAAACTAAATATAATCAACTTGGAAATAGATTTTGCTAAAAGTTTTGTTGCATAAATCGCTTTATGGCAGATTGATTTTCGAGGAATATTTTTCAAATGTGATCGTTAAAATAATATCAGAAAGAAACGGAGGATCCCTAAATATTTTCACCTATGAAATACCACAGGTTCATATAATAACAGCGTTCCTTTTATAGCAATGCAAAGTTTGAAAAGGGAAAATAATATTTGAATAATTCAGCGAAGCCATAAGTTTTTTTTCTACTGTCTATTTACCACATTTTCACTAAATTTTCGTTTAAACTGTCTAAAGGAAGATCTGTTGTGAATTTTCATCCGACCAAGGGTTTTCTCGAGTCTGACGACCGCGTTATAGATTAAAGACTGCTTATAGAAGGATTAGAAAGCTATAATTCTTTTTACCTTTGGTTTTTTCTGATATTTATTAGATGTTTTACCACTTCGAAATCTCCAGGATTGCTTCTTCTTCTGATCCATATCTAAAGCAAACACATTCTTTCCTTACGTTTCTCAACCAAACGCAGCTTTTCCCATTTTTGTCTCTCTCCCCATCTTTTAAATCCTCCCACTTTCGATTCCATCTCGCAAAACGACATCCACTCGTTTTTACCCACCTACAATTAATCCCCCGACCATTCTGTTCCTCTCCTTGTGGTACTCATTTGTTTTTCGACAGCGTTCATCTACATCACCATACAGGGGCTCATTCCACCTCTTCGTCTTCTCTTATAAACCGACCCATTAATTCCGTAAGCAGTCTCATCCCTTAGTCCTATACTCGCTAAGTTGTACCTGTGCGCATCCTTTTTCTTGCTGAAGGTAATGCTAAGGAAGACTCTTGAGATAAGCTCTCGCGATAGGAGAATTTTATTGCCATTGCCTCCATCCATAACATTCTCTCCTCCGATTCCACTTCGCATAAATCTCCAACCATTAGCCTTTAAGCGCGCTCACTTGGGGAAAAAAGCATCGTGTTGTGCGCATACGAGACCGTTATCGGTGGGGATGAATTCGCTTCACTGGGATTCCGTTTTATTTTTTCAGAGAGGGTGGATTTATTTTTTAACGCGCGACATTTCGCAGGCTTCGAAACCGTTTGGATTTTAGGGCATCGCATACCGATAGGGGCTATTTTTAACGCAGGTCGTCGAAAATCGTTGGGGAAGATGTGGGTCGCTGAGATGGAAGGGTAATCTTCGAATATGGGCGGGGATAAAGGGGAGGATTGTTTCGTATTAAAAAACATATTGATTTATATCCACTCTCGCGGGAATAGCAGAGGGGGTTACCCTTTTAGATTGGCGTTTTTATTTGCTTGTCTGAACGAGGAAGCGATCAGTTTTTGTATCGAAACAAAAGTCGGTTTCTCCTTCGAGTGTCAGTGCATCTGAACTTTGAGAGAAAAGTCGACCTAATTTGAATATTCATGGGCGAGGTTCGTTCAAAATGTTTTATGCTCCATATATCCCTTTCACTTTCGAATAACTCTTGGCGAATTTGAATGGCTAATTCGGCGCCGCCGTTCTGGAGTGTCATTTCAGTCCTTCATTTGTCTTCCCCTTTGCGCTGAATCGCTTGATTTTCATATCAGTCGTTTCCTTCTATATGTCGGATTGTTGCAAGAGTCGGGACTTTTTAAGAACGGCTGCAATAAATGGAGAAATAAAATTATCACCTAAGTAACATGTCAAAGGGGGATGGGGTCAGAGTGCTATTTTAACGATGTGAATTTATTGCATTACTAAATTCAGAATTCCGGAAGTGTACTCATCGTTTCCTTTGAGTTTGAAGTACCATTTCGCCGTGGAAAGGAAATTATTTTCTTTTGGTTGATATTTTTAATATATATAAATATATTTAAGCTGTTTCTGTAGTTCTTTTCAGAGTTCTAAGAGGATATTGATAACCCTGTCAGCGTAACAACTATTGCTCCCGTTCTTTTAAATTACTAGCTTAGCGTTTACTCAAGATAACAGGTGTGTGTGTTGCCTAGTTGTGTTCTGAAACCATTGGCTATACTTAGTTGTTCATTTTTAGTACATATGAAAACAAATTTCCTTTCCACTTCATTGACCAGCGAGACTTAGAGAGCTGAGTTATGGCTTCATCTCCAAAGAAATTCATTTCCAAAAATTTTTTGTAGTTAATTCGGATTTAGTACGATATATTCCGTAATAACTGTTAAGTGATTAACAGAAGTACATCTCATACCTTTCTATGAATAGAACTTGGTGATAGGCTCTTCAACTCATTTTTGTCCAACTTTGAGATTTTCTTTTCTTCCACAATGAGGATTAGTTTTTATCCCCTTTGATAAGGGAACGAAGTGATAAATTTCAATGCCTCATATCAGCGCAAAACATGAATCAAAGAATAGGAGAGAAAGTGATATGAGGGAAAGTTTTGCGAGAAGCCCTTTTTTGCCACTTTTTCCGCACCAAGTGTTCCCTGTCGAATGCGGAGAAGGTCTCACAAGTATCCCTGAGGGAAGAACGAAGAGGCGGTAAGGATTTGACCTGCGATCATTCGCATGAACGGCGAAAAGAGATGCTTCGCTACCGTCCATTCTCGTCTTCCTCTTCTTGGAAGAGGTTGTTGCCGCTGCTCCTGCAACATGCTGGTGATTTACGCCGCCTCTTTACCCGAGTCGTAATTAATTGCTTCACTTCTGTAATAAATGAAATGGAAAGGGTGTTGAGATGGGCTACTCAACTCGGATGCCTGTGGATTTATACACGCGCTTTCGGCACGATGTTACCGGTAAAAGAGAGGGTAAATAAGAATAATGAATTAAATGACTGAGGTTTAATTTGAAAGTCAGGACGAGATTCAGAGCTACGCGGTCTAACTCAAAGGATAAAATTTCTTGATTTGTGGCGAACAGTATTTTACTATATTACAGTTGTAATTTTCGCTTATTTATATATGATATAACCAGTAGAAATATTATTAGCAGGTATTTATTCGATATTTATAATCAATTAACCGAACTCTACCAGATTTCTTTGGTATTTAGCTATAGATAAGGTTAGTTTTATGTAAAGATACGCCGTGGCTCATACTAAACCTATCGAGAATTTCTCTTTGGCAATTACTTTCATTATTTTATCTATAAGAATATTCTCTCAAAATTTTGAACGATGGCATTAATGAAAAATGAAAGATATTCAGCTTCAGCCACGTATGATTGATTGAATTATTTTTAATTTTCAATAACGTGGCCACTCCATCTGATTAGCTTGAAACCTAATTTACAGAGTAATAATATTTGTTCTACGCTGCTTAAGGTTGCATGGGTTCTTCTTGAAAAAGAAAATTTAGCTGGAAACTTGCCTGTGAAATATTCTTACATAGAATAATAAACTGTTGAAATATCTGTTTCCCTAATCCTGCTCATAGTATAAGCGCTTAAAAATATGTTTGCCGATCCATCTACGTCTCAATGGCAGGTGGAGGTTTTTGATTTCCTAAAAGTTATATTCGTCTTTCCCACTATCAGCTTATGTTCATGTTAGATCGTAAATATTTATGGGAACCTTTCACTTCTCTCGTCCTTTTAAATCTCATATCCATGCGTCTCATCCTTTCCTTCATTACCGCTCGTAATCATTCTTCTTTTTCATCTTTTTACCCTTCCGTACCCGTCTTCCATAAATCCTCGAGCTCGCGATCTCTGGAAGGCTTTCATCCGAGAAAAACGTTTACCCAATAAAGAAAGAGGAGTCTCATGGACCTCCCTTTGTCATTTCCTCCAGCCTGTCGTTCTTCGGACCTCGTGCCACCTGCGGAGTGCTCCCTTCCTTTGTTTCTTGGAAAAGTGCCTCAAGAGAGGACTCCTCTTTCTTGGAAAAATATATTAGAAAAAAAGAAATGAGGAGCTAAAGATGCGTGGGCGTATCCCTTTTGCCTCCTCTTTTATATAGCTTTTCCTTTCTTTACACCTCCGAGTTATCTGCGCCGTTCTATGTATGTACGTTTCCAATGCCAAAGACGGAATGGATAGGGTTTGTAGGGGAGGCTGTAAGGAAGATGCCTCCATGGGGGATATCGCGGGGGAGGAGAGCGTGGGCAGGGTATTTCTGGAGGCTAATCTCACTCTTTGGCTCCCGCCTCTCCCATCCACAGCTGACGTACACCAAATGCCCCACCCTGTGCGTTCATTGGAAGTCGAGTGCATAATATTTCCATTCTCATCTTCTTTTCTGACGCGCCGCTGCGTTCCCCCAGGCGCGAAATTCGTCGCTGATTCTTATTCAAAGGCGTAATTCTGTTAATGGAGAATTCCGGTTAATCCTCGTAATTAGAAGTGCTGATTTATGTTTCCCTGGGGTTTTGTATTTGCGTGAAAAATAATGACGAGATCGTGAGTGAATCTTCCCTGTAACCATAGAAGGTGGGATTCATTTCTTGTACCTGTATTTGAATTTCACCTTTTCGGATTTTTGGAAGTTACGTTTCTTCTGTAGTTATTTTAGTTGGGGAATTTCTTAGAGTTTTATTTAGGTTGAAATCCTACTTAGGAATATTTCATTGCTGTTCTTTCGGTTAGCTAGTATGTCAGTATACTACTCATACATAACGTTTCCCATTCCTGCTTGTCTACTTCCTCTGTAGGCATTAAATTCTTTAAACCGATAATTTTCTCTAGGAGGTTTTAGAGATTTTCGTAACATGGATTTAATAACTTTTAATGACATCCGGATATAAGGATACTTGAGTTGAAATTTCTACTAGCTTTTCATTAACGAGTTTTTTCTTGAAAATGGTCGTTTCTATGAAATTTTAGCCATAGAATCGTGTGAAATTTGTAACCACGGACTAAGTTGAGGAAATCCCATTTATTCGCTGCTCATATTTTTCATGCGTGTTCAGGAAAGTTCTCTCGGATTATTTCTTCCTTTTTCCTCTTTATCCGTTTTCCTTCATTGCTCGGTGACCCAATTTCCATTTCGAGAACATGGAAAATTTTCCGTTCTCGCAGTTTAAAGTGGAGAGACACTAATTATGCTTTCAGCTGCCTCCCCTGTTGAAACCGAGGCTCGGTCGGTTTCCGTACTTAATGGAAAGAGTCCGTTTGCATCCACTTTCCGCCACGCGCAGCAAGGGCGTGGTTATGAGAGGGTTATGAGGGAGGGATATCGGTAGGGGAAGTGTATGAAAAAGGATAGAAGGGGGATCGCAAAGAGGCTTTGAATGAAATATGCCGCTGAGGGGGCAGCGGTCCCACTGCTGCAGGGGATCCTGGGAATCGGGATTTTTACCGAGGGAATACACTCAGAAACTGGGTTTACTACGAAGATGCAGAATTGTGTATAGAAGGCGTGTGGGACCCGAGAAGAGGATATGGAGGTCGAGTTACATCCCAGGGGGCAGCAGAGGGTGAAATGAGGACGAGATTTCGTTGGCGCGCTTCCTTCCCAAATTCCATCGAGTTGCAAATATTTGCTGATTCTGAATCTCCCTAATTTATTGGATTGCCGACGAAAGAAATTTTCACACGTTCCCTTGAAATTGAAAATGTTTTCTTTCTAATATAATATATCAAACTGGATTATTGTGGTGGCTTTCACTTTGCAGATAGATAACATTGTATCAAAATCTCTTAATCTTACCACAGTTAAGACGATTTATTACTATTTTAATGGGTGGGAATGTAATTTAAATCTAAATATGAATGGCGCTATTGTAGGATGTGCACTTCTCCCATAGTTATGAATTATATGAAATACTGCTTATTGATTTGAATTAAAATATGCCTGTCGGTTTTTAATTTTAGATTCTTCCAGAATGCAATATGAAATTTGGACCCATTCTAACAAAAAATAATACTCTGCGAGTTCTGTGTTGAAAATAATTTCTAAGGTTATTTCATCAAAATTTTGTTACTGCCAATGTTAATAAATTGCCTTTGACTGTATATTCTCTTTCTCAATATTATCTGAAACAATATCTTTGTATTTCGCTTTCTCACATCAGCATATTAATATATTCAATCATATACCAGTATTTTAATTTTGAAATTATTACCCTCCTTAGTTTGTTATTCTTAGAAACTAAACTGTGTCATTGCAAATATGAACAGCATTTTGTATAACAATGGAAGCTCATCATTATGGATGTTAAACATTTATCCGTCGTAATAACCAATATGGATAGTTTCACAACAAGGATGTCTAAGTTAAAAAATCACAGTATTATACTCAAATTTGTTAACAAAGCTGACGTTTTTCTAAACCAGAACTCAAAGAAACCTTGTTATTATACAGAAAATATGGGGGTAGTGTAGTATGCGATGGAAGGGCATTAACCCAGCGGAATGGACGTGAGAAAATTTCGTTAAAGAAAGCATCGTGCTCATGCGACGTTTAAATGCGAACCATCCTGCTAAGATTTTATTACTTTAGGCACGTGCTCACTCTTACTGAATACATCGTGACGTATCATTTACATTTTTCACCGTAGGGAACGCATCCTCGCACGTGGGTTGTAAATTCAAAGCTTACGATATCAATACACCGAAATTGCATTCTCTGTTTTGTCACGTGCCTTTGGCATCTCGCTCGACCGCTCCCTGATTTTAATCATACAAATGGCGTGGTATTCTTAAGAATCTCTTTATTATTTTCCACCCACAACCTTTGTTGGCGAGCATAAACGTGTTTTCCGCTGGCATTTGGAAGAGTCTCGGCTTTTGTGCCTTCATATGCCGACGGCCGTTGGAGTGCACATGGATGAGACGCTGTCTGAAAATTTTTTGATGCATTTCAGAAACGTGGCTTTTTTCTGGTCTCATCTTCTCTTCCTCTCGAAATTCAAGCCTTACGTTTTGGTAGTTGGGCTTGAACCTTTTTCTTTTTTTTACTATTTTAGCATGTTTTTCCGAATATCAGGAAGTGGATTTGAATCTGCCGAATTTATAGCGGTTTATTCTATCGAGTTTTTTTTAGTTGTATGCTGCCATTTCGTAATATATTTAGAAAATTACATAGTATCTCTGGATTTAAGTTTAATATGATTTAATAACATATCGATGCTGCTTCAATGAATTTTTTGCTTTACGATATTGATGTATTTTCTGAAAAATGATTGTTTATTAGACATTTATTTATGGTTTTGTTTTGTTGGTAAAAACAAGAATTGGTAAAATTTGTTTTTGGTAAAACAAGAATATCTTTGCCTGTCTTTCCACAATTGAGAGTATTCAGTTTCTGAAGTTATGTGTATTTTACTGCTTAATTAGTATTTACATACTACATAATTACGTATTTATTCATGACAAATCCAGAATCATTATAATATAAATAACCAGAGTAGCTTTCGCTTTAAGTCCATGTTTCATGATGCTATGCCCATGAATGAGGAGTTAGAAATTTCGCAGAAGAAATCATTAAAGGGTTTTAAATTTCAGACTCCTCTTGAGAGTAATGATAAGTGGATTAATTCTTGCTAGGAGTACAATACTATGATTGAGATACTAATATTAGATCTATAAATAGTTTCTCCCTCACTTTTGCTCTTCGGTTCATGTGCTCCTCTCAGTAATCTTAGATCAATGGTTTCGCGTCGCTCCCATCTTTGTCTGATTCATTTAGATTCATTCAAGGGGGCGTGTCTTGTGATAATTTCTAATTTGGCGTAAATGCATCGCGTAGTCGCATAGCGGTCTCTCGAGAGCCATTGCCTCAGAAGCGAGTTGCGACAAAGCTCTCTCCTTAAAGAATTTTAATTGCGGCTACTTGGTGAGTCATCCTTTATAGCCCTCTCGAGGAATCTATCGCTTTACTTTCAGTCTACTCCGCTTTATAGACTCCCGTTGTATCACTTTAATGTACTTTTCCTAGTCTTGTCTAGCAATATATATCTAGAATATCTAAGATTATAGTCTGTGAACGGCAATAATTCTTGAAAAGTTTCACCATATTTCCCCTTTAATATGTTAATCCTAAATTTTGCTTTTTTCGCTGATGTTTTAACTTCTGCAAATACAGCGAAGGATTTTTCGAGAATACACGCAGATAATTTTCGGCTGGTGTACCGACGTTTCGACGGCGAACGCTGCCATCCTCAGGGTCGAGGGGACCAGAGGGTGGCAGCGATGTATGACAGTCCTCCCTCGGATGTTCCTCGACTTCTTCAGCCTCCTCGAACTTCTCGTCGAATAGAATTGTTTTCAAGGAAAACGATCGATCATCCGAGTTTGTGAGAGCGCTCCCTTAAAATGTCGATTATACGAAGCTGTGAATGAGTATGAAGAAGATGGAATTCTCAGTGGGTGAACGTAAGATTGGGAAGAGCTCCCCTTTCTTTTGTATCTTCGGATCACGTGACCACTCAGCTACAAGGCGCTCTAATGTACAGCTTCCCACGCACTTGCACTCCGTCTGGGGCTCGAATTCAAAACGTGGCTTAAGGGAGACTAAGAGGAGCAACTGCCTTTAAGTCCTCCCACAGCTTCCTTTTTACGGGAATGTATCTGTAGATTATATCTCATGTAAACGGGTTATTGACCTCATGGGAGGAGTGATTTACCCAGATAAAGCGGAATTCCAATGAAGCTAGGTAATAGTTTTCCTATAGGTTACGCGCCTTACGCAAGGCATAATTAAAGCCCGTCGATGCAGCTTTTCATGAGAACCATCCATGGATTGGTAACTCAGCACTTTCACTTTCTTTTAAAGTTGAAGTTTACATCATAGCGTGTGACTGATGAACTTCGGACTGTTGCCGACTTTCGGTGTGAATATCTCCTTTCCTTCAAGAGGATGAAACTTGGAAAATTCCTCAGAAGTTGAGGAAAGCTATTTCCCAACTCTCGACAAATATTTCGTCCTGTTAGCATTGTAATTAATATAGTGTATGGTTGGCGGCTGTTCCCGTACTCCATGTGTAAATTAGCTTACTCATTATCGCGTTGTCCGTTTCTTGTTTTCCCGTCCTCGTACGATGTGTCTAATTTATAAATTCTCATTAGTAGAAGCTTTTAACTCGAGAAAAAATGGGTTCTTCGCGAGGAAAGATATTAGTCGTGTCCTGACATGCGGGTCATAAGAAAGATATAGTTCAAATATTTATTTGCAGATAAAAATAATACACATGCAATTCTAGTGAATATTGAATATTTTTAATAAATTTAGAACTTGTTGAATCTACTCTCATTAAGATGTGCCATAGAAATTCCTTTGTCCTTATGTTCAGGTGTATGTATTTTACCGTCGAACGAAAATTATTACCAACATATGTGTTTATTATTGCCTCGCAAAACCGGAAACGCCTCTCGAGGTTTCAGTTATTAGTAAGCAGAGTACCAGCGAGATTTCGTTTGCCTTAGAAGGGAGGTAGATCCAGAGAAGTAAATTTACTCCCCTTTTAGGGTTTCTGGGTCGTATATTTTTATATCCTTCGAAGAAGTCTGTATGGTCTCCGTCATGCGCTAGATATAGTTGTTTTATTTTTACATATGGTGAACAACATTACCACTGTACTCTTGGAAGTCAAAGGAGCTCATCAGCCTGTCACTATAAAATTTTCGTGCCATATGACTCTTGGTGTGATGAGGAGGGGGAAGAGTTTGGTATAAGAGGGGCTGCGAGTTTTCACAACCAATGGCATCCTTGGAAGGAACAAAAACTAGGCATTTCCTAGCGCGGGGTTGAAAAAGGTCAAAGGAATCGTTGGCATCCATTTCTTTCCCTTTCATGAGAGAGGAGACTCCCAGACATCTTGACGATGGGCGCTTTCAGCGTCTTTTATCGGCTCAGCACAGGAAGTTAGTCGTTTTTGTCCAATGGAATCCTTATTCTCTCAACTTTTGTCCCCTTGTAAGTGAATAAACGAGCTCGAATATCGTTAATGAATCGATTCGAGAGAGATCGGACTTTTGATAACCACGACGGAAGTTTAGCTAATGAGGAAGGACTTGCACCTTTTCAGATAAATCCAGATTCCAGTCTTCGCTATGTCATTTGTAAGAGTAAATTAGACCTATTTGTCGACTCAAAGTTAACATTGGTCAAACGTTGAACATTGATCTATCCACAACATCTAGTTCGTTCACTCTTGAGGTTTGCTCATAGTTATTTTAAGGGCGTCAATTGAACACCATATCATATCTCGGAGAATTTATGACTTGTTTTCTCCCAATATTGATAAGGTTGGACAACACGACTTCATTTTGAGATTTCTTTTTTTATGATATGGAACGGTTAAATATTTGTTTTGAACTAGAGTTTCTACTTAAACAACTTCAACGACATTTCTAAATATTTAATATATTTAGAAATATCGTTGTTTCGTTGATTTGTCTCATTTAAAAAAAAATATTAATGAAGTATGATTTATCGTAATTTGGAGAATATGGAAACACGAAATAAAGTGTTTGCGTTTGATAACTGTTATTTGGTTACCGATAAAACGGAAAAAATAAATTCCACCACCGACTTCTAGAGAAATGGATTTCATTATCTTCGTTGTTGATTTTCTAGTCACTCCGAATTGGTCATTTAATCTTTGGTTTTTTGTAATCAGCATGTTTCTCCACTTTGGAGAAGTGAAGAAGAAAGCGGAATCAATACACTGTGTAATATCCACCTTTTTTATTTTACAACCGGTTTCGATCTATGTATCGGCCATCTTTACCTGAAGATAATAAATTGCCTCTTTATTCACAAATATTACATTTTATTTTACGAATATTAGATTTTATTTGCGGATTTTTTATCCGAACGCAACTCTCGTCTTCGCCCAGTCACTCCGGCAGATATTCGGGAACCATGTTGCAACCATGTCGTCAGCTTCGAATTGGGCAATACTTGGCCCCTGCGTCCCATTTTTGATGCTGCTGAAGTCATAAACAGCTTAGGAGAGGGAGGCACCTCGGAATCTTGCATCGCAACATCGTCTCTATAAAGTTCGTCAACCTCGATGATTTCCAAATGCCGCCGGTGATTCACTTCTCAACAACTAACCTTCGGACTGTATTTGGAGCGGTTACTTTTACTTCACTATGGTCGCCGAAGTTCGATTTGAAATAATCGACGTAGGTATTAACGTTTCTATCAATTTCTCGTTGAATCGCGTAGTTCTTAATTACTATTACTTTAATTGCAACTTTAACGTTCTTCGTTCCTCTCTTGAATATCTTTTAAATCGCTGGAGGACTTAACTCTACGGTTTATCTCGTCTCCAGAAATTGCTAAAAAATTCTTTCATAACGCCGGCGAAGCTTGAAATTAAACGATAATGTTGCAGATTAGCGATATCAGCACGGACTCAACGGAAGCCTTTACTTTACGGAAGATTTAATCTTAATGGTGTTGTAAGAAATAACATCAGTAATCGATGCGGATGATAAAGTTATCGTACTATTGAAGTGCTTCGACTGCTAAGGTCATTTCGCATGTGGTATCCCACCGGGAATCGGTGCTGAACGCGACATTCTCTTGGCTATCCGGTGCCCCTCCAGGATACTTAATTTGTAAATCTTTAAGAATGGTAGTCTATGTGTATCGACCGACGAAATTATCCGAATAAATAAAACTTACCTGGCCTATTCGACTTCGGTTTAAATCTCAAGTCTCAATGTTCATAGAGAATAACTCAGCACTATTCCAGCCTTAATTCATCTGTTTTCACTGAACGACGGGGTTTCATCGCGGTCCTGGGTGTTTAAGGTATTACAAGTGTTTTTTTATTTTTCATCAATCAAATATTTTGGATTATGTTGACTGAACGATTATGTTTGAAATACATTTAGTCTGATATTTTCTCACAGTTATAAATATCGAAATTAGTTTGATTTCTTGCAATATTAAGTTATCATTTAACTATTTTTTAGTTTATGATATATGAACGATTTAGCATTTTGTGTTACATTTTTCTGCCTTAAAGATAGCAATGGATTAAAATTTTGCCGCCACATCGCAATTTCCAATATATATCCATCATTCGCTAAATATCTCTCAAATATCTTCGACCTTGTCTTACCTTAGGACGCTGATTATGTTCCGGCAGAAGAAATTCTGGCGATAGCGACAATCTGAATGTAAACAGAGTGGTATCAAGGAGACTCTTGGCTTATGCTTGGGTTGTGAGTAAAGCGATGGGCTGGAACACAAGTAAAGGGATTTGAAGGGCGTCAGTGGTAAACACAGTGAGTAATCCTAGGTGATGTAATCCGCATAGAGGTTTCTCTGGTAATAATTATGCAGTTCTCTGTCCTCCGCTCTCTTTGCACTACGATCTCTCCGCGTTAATCACTTCATTTTCTAGAACTCGACTACGATTGTTAACGTAACACTTTTTTCTCACATGCCTTGACTTGCTTTTACCGGTGACTGTTCTGTATAGAGGTCAAAGAGATTGATGCGAATGTCTCTTGGCCTTGAAAAATCTTACATTCTTCAATCTGATGCTAAAAGTGTCATTAAACGACCCGGAGAAAGCAGGTTGTCGCCTATTTTCAGCTATACAAGGATGAAATCAACACGAAGAATGCGTTGTATACATGCTTTCCGTTTGGCATATTCATTAACTCACGATATTTCTGATGTCTGAAAATCTTTATCTCTTTAAGATAAAAAAGTGAGAGTAATAATATATTTTGCACGCTTTTTATTACTTCATTATTTTGCAAAATCATTCTGTGAGAGAGTGAGTTTCAGGATTGAAGTAAATTTGGCATCCGTTAATACCATATAGCACGTTCACATTTACTAAATGGTGACAAAAGTTAGTTTATACAATTAAATGTGGTTACAGAAGAAGTTTCTTCGGGAAGGTTAACTGCTCGTTTTTCCCTTTTTGCGTATTTACTGATCTAAGGGAAAGTAAGAAATTAAACTCATATTTATCAGTTTGTGAAATCCTCCTGATATGTTATGAAACTCCGGGTATGTTACGCATATCCTATTTACTTTTGACATTTTACGGTATTCTGAAGGTGTATAATTCAACATATTTTAACCTTCACCTCATTGTCTCGACTCTCACCCAAAACACGAAGTTTTCCTTAAAAGGCTGTCGCTGTTGACCGCATAGCGCACACGGGGTGTATGGACGGGGTAATATGGGGAATAATGATATACGCTTGAAGTTTCTTTGGGTCGAGTTAAGAAATACCCTCAGCAACTGCTGCCAAGTAATTCCCCATAATTAGGCTTGGATTTTATACTCCTATTATTCCTTTCGCAGAGTTTTCGCTCTTTCTTATCCTCTTTCGCGATTGGATCTCCAACCCACGCATTGAACGCACCACGGCCAAATCCATCCCAAGCGCCGCCACGGCGTCTGCACGCTCATGCGACGGCCATCCCAAATAGTCCGTCGTCACGGAAAGTAGACCATTACAATAACTCCTTCAGGATCTCGATCCATCTCCCACGCACCAGATAACCGACAGCTATTCCTCAAAATGAGGGGTATCTCTATCTGCCTTTCTACTCTCTCTCTCTTTCCACCAATCACATTTTACTTTTCTCACTTTCTGCGCTCCGCCCAACATCTCGGATCGATGAAGTTCGCGTTGTTTTCGTTTACGGCATTCCTTACGGGGATATTTTGTTTACCCAAATTCCTGCGTCACTATTTTAGTCAAAGGTATGTACTCTCATCAGTAAGGATTTTCACCAATAATACAAACATTAGCTCGCTTGGGACGGTTTCAATTATTTTCCGTAAGTCTTCTTCCTTTGTAACTAATGGAATGAGTTAGGAATAGCAACGAGTGCCATCTTCTAGTATTATTTCACCTATAATGTCACGTGAAGAAAGTGGAGAATATAATATGGATTGTTACGTAAATGTATCGATATCAAAATCCACCGTTTCTGCCTTAACTTTGTGGTAGCTCTCCATGATTAGAAAGGAATAAAAATTGTTTTATCAGTCCTCTCTTATCATCGTATCGACATTACTTCCATCTTTCATGAACCCACCACGTTTCCTTCTTATTCGGTTGCATGTGTTTAAATATTCCCTATACACATGTTGGCTGGCATGCTTCATACAAACTTCTAAATACGTTCTAACTGCAATCTTTATCTAAACAGCATCGAACCCTTGGGAATTTTAAGAGACGTCTAGACGCTAGCTAATTTGACGCGACATTCTCTTTGTTCTACGTCATGATTCGCGTTATCTTGATTTCCAAAGGAAGAATAACTGCTGCACAATCTCGATTAGCAAATTGGCTCTAGACGATCGTTAAGTTGCGTTGCAGACTGTAATTCACTCAGTCATTCCACGATTAATAGAAATGGCGATCCGCACTGCGTTAGATTTCGATTTGGAGATCTTCATTTCATCCATCATCCTTGCGTCGGAAGAATGTTGGAAGGCTTAAAGAAATTGCTGCGTAACTTAAGGGCTTCTGTTATCTCTGTCTGCGTATAGGAATTCCCTAGGTGAAAGATCTCACAGCCTGAAATATTGAGGAAAGTCGTTCTCTATCTTTGTGGTTGGGCGTGTTCCCTCTGTTGCCCGTAAATCTTCTTCAGAAAGTGTTAAAGGGAAATTCTTTCCTCATTATGCGGAAGATAGTTTCCCATTATTCTGTCTCAAAGTCCGAGCTATTCAACTCTTTCTTGCAAATTAAATTCTTACGATCCCTCCCTCTTTGCTAAAATACAGTAATTCTGTCTTGATACAAAAAATTCCTGTTCATATTGTTTACCGAAATAGTATCTATGAAACAAATAAGGTTTCGAAATTGAATTTATTTTTAGAATTAAATCTCATATTTGTTGGTAAATTTCTCTGCGAGCACATTCGACTGGAAAAGAGAGAATATACTGATATGATAGAAAACTACCCTATGTGAAACTATGTGAACTAACGTAAGTGAATTGATGGAAAACTATCATATCAGCCTTATAAATTGTATTACCTGTTTTACTAGCTTCATTGTGTCGTTACTCACAATGCTCATTTGTTTTCATATTCGAAATTCCATACTTTGCGGCAAGGAAGGTCTGATAACTGCCTTTTAAGTGCACGTTTATTTTCATTATGGGAGTTTTCCCTCTGAGGTTCTTTCACGGTGCGGCGTTCTCACTGGCTTTATTTTAGCTTCGTTTTTCTTCGTTCTTGTTCTGCGTTCCTTTTTCTTACGTAATTTTTATCTCCCCTTTTGTTTGGGAGTTTACCAGCAAATTAATCCAGTTTTCCATGGCCGCCGCACTTAAAGTGAAAGGCCTTTTGATGGCCTCCGTTGCGACCCACTCCCGTAACGACCGTTTCTCATAGCTTTGTACCTTTTCTTTTACAGGATTTTCTTGCAGATATTGCAAGGAAATCGATTTTCCAAAGCTCTATCCCATTTTTAATCTTTTATTCAAGGTTTTTCATACTTAATCGTTGATTCTTTCGATATGTTTATGTTCGATTCGAATGGGAAGGGAGAATTTTTCGAGAAATTCTTTGCTGTTATTTTCTAGTAATTGTGAGTTCAATTTTTGTATTATAGCTGGTTTCCTCATATTTTTCTAAAAACTCATCAATGCACTAATCAGCTCAAGTCGTTTTAAAATTTGCGCATTTTTTATTATTTTATTAAGATGAGTCTGATGAGTATCAGATAATTGGATATTTGGATTCCTTAAATTTTTTAAAAGCCTGTAGATAGGGGCTCCCGGATGACCTTTCTTTTGTACATACATAGATTGCAATTACTTCAGATGCTGGCTTTACTGTAAAAGCTAAGAAGGACGTAGTATGAATTGATATTTTAGTTTGTCGGTAAATACAATCCTGATGACGTCTCAGAAGATGTTTTTGTCAGATATTGTCTATTTCGAGGCACTGAAACACAGTATTTCATTGCAGTCCGTTGTTGATATGACGCAATTTTTCGTTTTTGAGGCTCCGTTTGTTGCCTTCGTTTTTACTTAGACAGGCATTTGTTCCTCCATCTCAATTGTTTGAGGGTCATTGTCGAGATTGGAATCACACTTGTTACTTCGCCTTTCCATCCTTTCATTTTTAAGGTAAAATATATTCTTTTATAGTGAAATCTGATATTCGTTGAAAACTTATTCTTATGAAGAAATTTTTCTTGGTGTATCATTCATTGTGTACATTTTTTCTATCGAAAATCCTTCGCTGTAGGAGGAAAATTTATTTTGGCGCGGACGAAGGAACACATTTATTAGTCTTTTCATTTTCCGATAAAAGTTTCCTCTGGCGGAAGGAAAGGATGGACGGAGGAAAAATCTATCATCCAATAACTGACAAGATTTCTCGAGCGGAACTCTGCTTTCAGCTGAATTCCGGTGGAAAAAAATGTTGTTCATCGCTGGTTGCATGCTTTTCCAAATCCTTTTAGCTGTTCTTCCTTCGTTTACTCGTACATATGTCCGGCCTTTTTAGCTTTCCTACTTCTACTATTTTTGCTTCGTACTTCGCCAAAAATAATTTCACAAATTATATTCTGAAAATGGTGGAACCTTATAACATTTTGTTATATCCAGAAAAATTTAATCTTTTCGATATTGATTTTTAATGAACAATCCTCCGTTACGACGGAGTTTCAAGTTTGTATCTTTAAGATTTAGTTTCTATGTAGTTTGTTATGTAAAGTGCTACCTACAAGTTCTTTGACTTTGGATATGGATATTTTTGTCTAAAAATTGTCATTTTTTGATACAATAACCAGCAATCTCATCTGGTAAGTCTATCGTTTAAAGGTCGCTATTATCAAAAAGGAAGAACTGGCTCTATGTTCCGCGCACACTTCATTGCCTCTCTCAACAAAGTTTCCGATTCCCCTCTTTTTTGCTTCTTTTCGGTCACTTAATTTACCATCACTTCCTTTAGATGTCGACTGATTGCGGTTTATTTAATCGAGAAGATGATGAGGGGAGATTCCTCAGGAGCGTGGGTCGTTAAGATGGGCGGAGTCTATCGACGGAATCGTGAGAGTTGAAATCGAACCCCGAGGAAGCGTTGGAACTCCAAGGAAGACGCCTTTTCATGTCAAGGGGAACGAGTTGAGTCTCTCAAGATGGAGAGAGAATGAACGCTCGATCAGAGGGGCAGAATGGGGAATGCATGCCTTATCTCAAGAACGTGACGATTGGCAGGGAAATCGCCAAGGGTGCGAACCCATCCCCTCTACTTTTTCTTTCTCCCGTTTTTTACGTGGTTTCCCATTAGTTTTCGATATAATCACCGATAGGGATTTCATTACCACTCCTTCAAACCGGATCGCTCGTGCCCTCCCACATTATAGGGGACCGTTTTGTCACCGGCACTGCAGTCGGCAAAAAATTAAAGCACGTCTCATTTCTCGATAAGTTTGTCAGTCGTAAGCGCGGAACTTAATACATACGCCTTCTCTTCGCGATCGAAAATGATCGATAGTTATATATTCGTCGCATATGAATGGAAGCAGTAATTTATCATCACGTCAGGCTGTCACGTTAATTTAAGGCAATCTTCTTCTCTAGCTTTCAGTTCTCTGTTTTCATAGTTTGCTCGCAAATATCGGACGATTAACTTTCCTTTGAAATTCCTTGTTTAGCTTCCTACTCATCATTTATGACCTAAGTAGATTATAATTTATTCGATAGCCTCAATCAGAATTCATCTCAATCATGATAAATATTTCGTGATACCGCTGAATTAAGTAAATGGGTAGTAATCTTGAAACTTTCAATTACTTTTCTTTCTTGTGGTTGTATTGTTTCTTAGTTTTGAATCTTATTTCTCTTCAAGAGTTATTTCCTATCGAATCATCGGTTATTCGTAATATTTACATAATTCAAATATCAGTCCATCGATTTCGGACTTTTATGGGTTGCTAATTTTCGTCACGTAAGGCGTGTTTGTGAAACTGACTGCCAAAATTGTCACGCAGTCGAGCTAAAATTAGATCTTTTCAGGAATCCTTTATCTCAAAGGAATTGATTTCCATCTCTTTATAGCGGTGGTAGCTTTGTTCCGAACTCTACTGAATGAATAAATAATCCCACTTGTTTTGAAATTCCATGAAAATTGTAGAATATCTGCGCATAATTGAAACTCTTAAGTCGGAAAGTTTCTTTCATAATCTTAGTACGCAATAAGAATGAAGTTCCTAAAGTCTTTCTATATCAGCGATCAATAATTGTGTCGAAGTTTCAAAGATTTTCGTATTTTTCTTCTTGAATTTTCTGCTCATCTTCACTTACTTTAAAACTGCTTACTTTTATTACCCTTCTACCTTATTTTGGTTTGACTTTAAAGGTAATGGAAGCGGAGAAAGCTCGCCAGGTATTTAGAGAATTTTCTCCCATAATTTTAAAAATTGTCGAACAACCTAATTTCATAATGGTTATATTTTAATATTAAAATTATTTGTAGTTGGAAAATGCGAACTTTTTAACTTGGTGATTCCTTTTTTTTGTTCCTCTTGAATTCTCGGTCGAATTTGTTGATGCATTTATTATTGGAAATCCCGAAATGAAAAAAGAAATACAAAATTTATTTCTAAATAAAGCCGAAGCAGAGTACGATTCTGTTTTTATTTCTTTATGCGAAAGATTTGTGAGAATAGATTATCTTAAGTTAAATATTATCTCCAACTACTCGTTCTAAAAATTTTAGTATGAAAGAAGTCGCGTGACATGCTATGTGAAACATTAATCATGCATACTGCACAGCGTCGTTTGAGTATGACGTGAGTGCAGTGGGAAATATTATCGCATGATCTAACAAGGACACCGCCAACACGGTCTTCTAAACCTTGATATTATTTAATACATTTTCCTTCCGATAATGAGAGACTTGGTACCTTTCCACATAAAATTTATGTACGACCGGTTACACGCAAGGTGCTTGCATCTTTAGGTACCTGTCGTACATATTATTTACATTTATGAAGAGCACTAATTTTTTTCGTTATCGTGATGTCTTTTCACCAAATAACGCTTAATTAAGATTTAGTTTCCTACCTCCAAATGGAGTCAACAGAGCCAAAGGCACTATCTGGCAATATATAATAGCTATTCCTATTCTCCAGTCGTACTTTTTTTGTTAGTGGTGCTATTAGATTTATCGAAGACTAAATAAAATACTCTTGCAATTTCTGGTAATCTTTTTGGGAATTAATTTAACAAAACGTTTTCACTTTTCAATTTCCCCTTCCTAATTGCTTCAATTCCTTAGATATTATCGTTATTCTGACATTGTGCCCAAAACGTCGAAGTTTTTTTATCGGTCAATTCATATCCTTGTTTTAAGTCTTTTATTGTTATTTTAAGGCCAAAAGTTAAACCTTCAGGGAATTCGCTTATAAAGTAGAAATTTGTGACGTTCAATGAGTAGCCATTAACGTACCTTAGAGGACAAATTAATAATTGAATTAAATCATCTTTAATGATATTGAATCGCTGCTGAAATGCTTACGCGTGAAGGGGTAATTCAAGTGTGAAGAATCGAATTTAAGAGGGAAGGAAACCAATCTTCGGGCTCGGTATAATCTTCGATTAGTCTAACTGTAGGACCGTGCATCCGGGATAGCATTACTCTACTCATTTCCGCCAGTTATCCCTCTCTCCGCGTCAGTTGCACGAGAATGCTAATTTCCTTCGTTTGCGATTGTGTGGCACCTGCTATGGATGCATTCGTTGTTTGCCCTTTCCGTCCGCCAGTTCGTTGCCCTTACTTAAATCGTTCTTAGATAATCCATCATACCTGTTAATTCCCAAAAATAAGACTAAAACAAAATAGGGCTCGCTAATGGATCTATCTTAACGGTAGCGATGCGCCGAAGCAAAAAAGAGGGACGCTGTTAGTTTCTTTGCCTCTGCACATTAGTCGCTTCCTCTCGTATTTACTATGAATCGGGTCATCTCCCTCTGGTCGCACTTTTCACGCCTCGTGTATACCAAACAACGCAGGGTTTCCTTCCGTTCCGTTTTTTGCCCCGTTTCCTGTTGCCCCTTTCCAAATCCCGTTGAGCGGAATCCTTTCCCGAATCGGAGTATAGGTCGCCGCCGATGCCGCACAGAAGTGAAAAGAACTTTTTAAAAAAGCATCTTCTCGTATTGCTACAGCTACCCATCCGTTTCGAGACTTCAAAAGAATGGGATCGGCAAAATTAAATGGAATCCCTTCGTGTACCGAAAACACGTGTCCCCTTTCCATTTACCATTTTTTCCTCCGTATCTCCGCATATCTGTTCCCCTGTGGAAATCCGATATGCTCAACGAGCTGTTCCTCATTACTTACGATTCATCGAACTTCGCTCCAGAATTTGTGGCGGAGGTCCTTCCGTAAAATCGCACTGATTAAAGGGCAAGCTTTTTGGGGTGTAAACATCGTACGGCCGTCCAATTTTTCGATGATCACAACTGCGGGGGCGGCTGGAGAACTTGATAATGTATTGGAAGCGGTGCGATTTTCATCACCTCTCTCGTCTTTGTATTTTGTAAGTGCAAACTCCGAACCTGGCATAGTAAAAGAGGCGTTCTTTATCTCAAGGCTCTTAATTTAATTTTCAAACGCCGCGAGCGGCCTCAGTGGGTCAAACGTGGTACGCGGCTAGCTTGACCGGTTCGTTAACTCATGCCGAAATCGTGACGGGTTAATTACGTAATTTAATGGATTCAAGCTCTAACTATATAGTATAAGGGGACGCATTGAAGTTGTTTTGAGTTATCAGCTTTTCGCCGTTAACGATGTATCAATTTTTAAAATATGACTACTTTCATCAATTTTCGTGAAATATGATCATTTCCTAAAAGAAACAAAAATCGTCCCCTATTTTTATTTACTCATGTATTTTTACTTTTACTTGATTAGGCAAACGGCATTAAAAACTGGGGCATGATAAATATTTGGCCCCCTATCTTGGAAATCGTAGAGTTAGTTAAAAATACATGAATATTACGAGCATTTCTTCTGGTGTTTACAACCCTTCCATGTATCGACGTCGAAAATAGAAGTGAAATTAGCAGACGGGAAATTTCGATTCCGAGAAGACCTAATTAGTACCATCTGACCAAGTAATTCTGTGTTTTCCTTGTTATGAGGGTCGTGACCTCACCCAGTTTCTAACCTCCGTCCGCCCGCACACCCCACTTGACTCTAGAGATGGGAACGTGTTTCACGTAGTTCGCTTCCGAATAAACCCAAGTCGCTCACATTCATAAACACAAGAGGCTATCGAACGCGGTTGGCTCTTTTTTCCAAGTGGCGAAGGAAAAACTGGAGTTAATGCGAGGGCGGATGGGAGTGGGTTCGAAAGGAGCGGTGGTTGGATGCACGGGAAGTGGGTTGCGCCCCTCTTTTCAATTCGCATCCTTCTTCAGCACCTTTTTCGAGTGTTTCAGACTGGAATGAAAAGGTTTTGGGAGGATGTTCTGCGAATGCTTGCTTCGGAGTGAGAGAATGAGAAGAAATGGAAAATATGAATGAAGGAGAGATGGAGGGATGATTTGGGAGTGAAAGTCCATTAAGTAGAATTTATCCTTGTTTCGTTTTATGACGCTATCTGTTGTAATTATGTAAGCAGCGCTGGAAATTAATATTCGATCGTTACGATGAGACTGGGTGGTAGGGATATTGTGTGAATCTTAATTTCGTTACCCGATTGCTATCAAGAGAATTAATAATTCCATAAAAACCTTATTTCAAGTTAATTCGTCTTAATGTTAGGACGTAAAATTTGTATATCATCTCATTTATCGTACGCCGACTAACAATGTTCATTATCGTGAATCGATATCGATTGTTTGTAAGAGCTACAAAATCAATAAGTCACCACTTACTTTCTCCTTAAAGTTGACATTTCCGTGTATTTCCTTTCACTCTCGTTCCAGGGTCAGTAATGGAAATTTTTAAAGATATAGGCAGACATTTATATGATATGTGAAAGAAACTTCATCAATCTTTTTTGATGTATTTGAATACATCAAAGTATGGACTCATAAATTTATGCTTTGTTCCTTTCATGGTTTTCATCTCTTCCATTCTAAAAATTTACAATAGTTAAATGTAATAATTTAAAGGTTAATGAAATGGAAGTTGTTCTAATCAGAGGATAATTAGCAGCGCAAATTATATGTTACATTCTTTATGCAGAGAGGGAGGGGAAACGAAATACGAAGTATCAGAAACCAAATGGCTGAAGCAAATTTCGACACGAAAAGTTCAAATGCTGATGTGCGACCTCTTTGTTGTTATAGCGGTGGTGTTCTGTTAGCTTTTTAAGTTGGCTCAGCCTTTAGCCACGCAGTTCAATGTGAGAGGCTTAAAGAACTGTGGCAATATTTAAATACGCGTTCCCTTTTTTCGGTTTAGCGGAATGGGTTCGCCTTCGTGAGAGTGTAATTGTGAGAGCAGCAATGGGGGTTGAGTCAGAGAAAAGGCAGTGAGGAAGCAATTGGAAAGGGGTGTGCTAATGAGGAGTGCAGCGGAACGGACAACAAAGAGAGTGGAGCAGGGGCGGCATTGTAAGTGGAGGAGAGGAAGTGAGGGGTTTGCTATGGGGGAAGACTTTTAACAGTCGCAGAAAAAGAACTCGGTGGAATAAAATTAGTTTACTCTCCGTGTGGAGGCGCTGAGTGACCTCACGTTCATACAAACACTCATCGTTCTCAAGTCGGTTCCTAGAAAAAAATCTCTTCTAGTATCTCCACTCTCCTAGATAACTTTAGCTACCGAAAACAATGCTTCCCTAAGTTTTCTTGTGAAGAAGTCACTAATAGTGTGCTAGAAACATAGGTTATATTCATCGGCCGAGTCGCTCTTGACTCGAACAGCATTTCCTTCCTTCTTGGTAAAGATGATGATTCATTATATAGGAATGTCGCATTGAGTATCTCATTAGATATTGGCTTGCTGTTTGCTGTTTACTTGTAAATTTCCACAGCCTTGATTCGTAATTAACTGGTGATATCGTGATTAGTTCAGTGCTAAAGCTTACTGTGATGTTTGCCACTCGTATATCGAAATTAACATGCTTTCCAAATGTCATCGACAACTTTATTTTTCATACTATCGAGTTGCTGTATGCCAGAATAGTATTTATTCTTATTGGGTATACGATAATCAATTACTATTACCACCAATGACTGCGGTATGATTGTACCTAATGACTATGGTCCCCTAAAGAATTTTGTAACGGTGTAAGCTGGTACTGGTCGAACACCATGATGTTATACATTAAAAAGATAGTCACTGTTTTGAGAACTTCTAAATAATTTACCATTATATTCTAACAAATGAAGAAGAGATGATGATCCTTGTCTTAATGATGAATGATATTAGACGTTAAATGTCCATGTTTGGAGGATTCTGAAGACGTATTCACTAGTTTGAACGAGGTCACCTCACAGCTGTGTAAGTTTGCATTAGCATATTCACTTTTAACTCGCTCGTCTTAAATTATGTGCATTCTTTTCCTTGCTCTTACATGTTAATGTGTTTATCTTGATTACGAGCTCGATAGTTCTCTCCCGAACTGCACATTCTATTTCTCTACTATTAGCATCTAACTTTCAATTTAAAAATTATATTGGTCATTTGTTTTGTCCATTAAAGCACTTAATTGTTTCTAATTTGTATATCAACTCTGAAATTTTTAGGATTATATGTAAGCTCCTCTTGCAACTTTGAAAAAAGAACGAATTAATATGCTTTTCTATGCAACATTTTTCTTCATCACATTATCTCTAGTGTTGATCAGAAAAATCGATCTGGATATTGCAGTTGGATAGCAGTGCTTGAGTGAAGTACAAAAACCTTCTTACTTTTTAAATTTCTTTTGTCATAAAATTGCAACTAAAGCTTGTTCCTCAGCGTGACTATTAATGTACCCCTTTCCAAGTGTTTGCAAAGATATTTTTGTAGATTTTCGTAAAGCCAAAGTAGCAGTCGGGTGTTTTCAATGAAAAAAAAAAACGTTCGCCGAAGTTAATTTTTGTTTCATCGGTTGCCTTACCAAGGCCAGCCAGCGCGCCCCCGAGAAATAGTGGAGAAGCGGCGAACCTTTAGAACGGTGGAGATTCCTCACTCGATCATGTGGCACAGCTCAAGTTTTGACTCCGACGCCACGGCGCTCGGCGTCCGTTTGACGAACGAGAAAATGGACGAACCCTGCGCTTGCGCTCTCTCGCGATGAGTCTAGCCATCCTTTGGGGAGAACGCGGGATTTCCAACTGCGTATTCACGGCCTTCGTCCTATTTGCGGTGTCTTCCTCCCGAAAATCTGCCTCTCCCCCTTCGCTACGCCCACCCGACAACGCTTCCCCCCTTTATCCATACACCTCCATTCTCTTAATGCTAACTCATGCCACCATCAACACCCGCTATAATGCTCGGCCCAACTCTGCTTCCACACATTCCATGTACAAAGCATAACATCCTCTATTCATCTCTCGACGGAGCATCTGCCAGGCTATTATTGTCTGTGTATGCGGTGTTTTAAGACTCGCATTATCTTATTCGATGACGCAGACTCCGGCGGAAACAAACGTGCAAAACTCGCTGTGTTTAAGCTGGCAAACTTGTCGCACCGCCCGCTTTGATGGGCGGATTTGTTTGCATTTTAGGTGTTAACTTGTTTGAATTATATTTCGATAATCTTCAAGCGCTTTTGTATTCCTCTTAAGTTATGTTCTCCATGATTGTTGGAAATGGAAATCATCCATGAAAACCTAAATTATTTGGATATTGCGAATAATTAGTTTTCTTTCAGACAATTTATGGCTTATTGTGACTTTGTTGGCATTCATCGGTGACTAAATTTTTAGGACGAGTTCGCAAAGTCGCTTAGGAACAGAGAATTTTTTTACGGCTTAGGAGGAAGTTGATTGTTTTTTTCTGCTCGGTCATCCAATTGCATTTTAATGAACTCCAATACCCATTTCATAATCAGAGCGTAATTTGAAATGCATATTGATTGTTACCGGTATCTAGCCACGAGTGTCTAGAATACTTTATAGTAATCTGTGGAATAATTTTTGTCCTATTATTGTATAAAGTACTTAATGTGTATTAAAAATATCCATGTCTAATTGAAGTGTCATTTATAGTTTTTTTTTCGCTCAAATTGCCTCCACATGATTTCTTTGACTGATGTCGCACAATTCAATTTCCTACGAATGGAATTAACATCTCTTCATATTTTCAAGTTATTTCATGTTTGATTGCCATGACTTCAGTTTCGATGACTACAAGAATTTTCCAGTTTGTTTATTTTTTTGGTTGCATGTAGGTCACCTTCATCATTTCTTTCTGCGCGCCGTCAGTCGATAGAGAACGTGTTCAGCACGTCGATGTGATTTCGCTGGGTCACGACGTCCTTCAACAAGTCACACCAAGAATATTCCAGTCTCCTAAGACGCCTACCAGTGCAATTAAAAATCTTGGGGCCATCCTCTCTGGTCCCCTTCGGTCAATCGCGCCACGCCCTCTATTACTTCATCCGAATTCCTCTGTGCGAATGCCATACTGTTGCATCGGACATACGATCTGTAGATTGGTCTTGATTACTTACATTGTCTCCTTGATGTTTTATGTCCTGCCTTAATGTAAAAGATCTATAAAATGTATTATCTAAACGGCTATGATATCTCATTAGAAATGTTAGCATTAACAAGCAGCGAATTTTGATAACTACTCAATGTTAAATTTAAAAAGTTGCCTTTATATTTGGATGTTGACAAATAATGTTTTGTCATATTTATTGATGACAGTAACGTAAAAGCGGTTTTGACTTTTCAGATTTATGTAAAAATAATCTTGAATTATCAACTGTAACTAAAGAGAATTCATTTATTCATTGGATATTTTATATTTTTGAGCTATTAATTGTCAGTTTTCTTAAGATTAAAAAAAGTTCAAACCTATTCAATAACCAATTCTTACGTTCTTCTTCATTTGTTCGTGAGTTTTTATTCCTAAAATATTTTCGACTTTCTATCGAAAAGGAGCTATGAAAAGAGCTAATCATCCCTTTTTATATGCTGTGATACAAAGTATTAAAACAAATTGTATTAAATCGGTGTTATATATTGAGTGTTAATCAAAGTCTTGAGGTGAGGAAGACTTTGTCTTTCGTGTTTTGATATTATCTGAGAAATTAATCCGTGAATGTGTCGGAAGAAATCCTCTGGTTCGATGACACTGAGATTGTAAACAAACTCTTCCATCGTCATTGGCTGCACGCTATCCCTTCAACCTAAGGATAGATTAGTAATCTTTTACCTTCCAGCTCGAATTAACTGCTGTCTATCTTTTGCTCAGCACGCCAAGTGCCATTACATCCCAAACTCCGTACCCATCAACACAATTAAGGCATTTTCTCTTCTAGCTAATCCGATTGATGGATATGTCCTTCTCGGTAACATGGGTCGAGGTGCGTTATTCATCCTGCTGTTATTGTGGTTTGTTTGGAAAGCGACCTTAGTTCGTGACCCTTTCACGTGATCAAAGGTCATCTTCTCGCCACGGGCGATCCAAACAGTCACCCTGGCATCCTTCCCCTTTTGCAAGGGATTTCGGTAGAAAGTGAATGAGGGGAATATTTAGAAGTGGGAGAGTCGTTCGATCGGGGAAAAGGGCGATTATTCGATTTGGGTCTGCGAGTTGCTTGAATTTTTTTGTTGAGGTTGATGACGTAAATCCGCACGTTTCGTTGCTGAGGTTTTCAATGTTCAGAAGGGCTGCAACTTTCACAGATTTCCCGAAAATTGATTTCTCACTCTGTCTTCTGTCCGATTTTAATATTTATTTTGAGCACCAATATTATCTTTCATCCTTGTAAGCTTTTAACGTTGGTTTTTTATCCCGGCTAGTCTTACTATTTTTTAAAAAATGTGAGATTATTTTTCTTCCGAATTTTTTTTGCATAAATGCATAGAGTAAGCAGTAAGCCGAGGATATTTTTCTAATTTTCATACAGCCTACTTCAATTTATTTAGTTAGGCATTTTATACGGAGCAGTTCCCTTGCTCTGTTCATGTATTACTCCGAAATTTCACACATATTGTCTTATATAATGTTAAGTAATCAGTAATGTAATAATACGAACGCTAAACATCCCCCACATTATGACGGATAGTATTAATTATCATCTACATGGGTGGTCTGAAAAGTTTCCGACATTTCGCCATTTCTCGGAAACTTTTCAGACCACCTTCGTATCTTTTTCTTTGTCCTATCTTGATGTTTGCCGTTAATGTATTTCGTAGTATTTAAATGAAAACTAATTACATTTTAGAATTTACAAATAATGATTATTAGTGAATTGCTCCATCAACACACATACTTTTATTACCACTACAGAGTATTATTTTTAACCATTTTGAATGTTTCTGATAGTGATCCTTCATTGGCGCTTTCATATTCTCTGAAGGAATCACGATTATGGAACCACGGAGGCAAGTTGGAAGAAACTAAAACCCTTTAAACATGCTGGTTTTTATTATTTATGTGAAGATATGTTATTCAGGTCGGTTGTTGTTTTGAGCGTTGGCACCAATTCGTACATATATATTCGTCAAAAGGTTCGTGTGGACTCTAGGCTCTTCAAGGTAAATCAGATATTTCCCCCATCTTCCCCCTTCCTGGAATCATCATTTTTTTCGCCCCATAAATTGATCCAACCGTTCCATCGACTTGTTTCCGTAGGGCCGGGCGTGGGTGGCGGAGCGTGTTATGACCCCAGTGGTGGGGATGAAATGGGATTGAGCACTGGACGTGGCGTAACCATCACGTACTCTCTCCTCCTTGGCACTTGCTCATATATTTTAGTTGGGTGATCTCACGGATGAGACTCGAAGCGCAGCTTTTTCGCCTTCGTTTTTTCCATTCTCCCCTTTCTCTTCGTTTATGCTCTTTAATTGTCTCGATTACGCGTGGTCGTCTCCCCTTTTTTATTTAATCTTTCCGGTCTCGCTTGTGATTTGAATGTTAAGTTGAAGGGTGCTATTTTCTTTTATTCTATCGCCAAAGTCGGCCATGCGTTCGCTCACTCTTTTATTCTGGGTAGTTAGCTTTTATAATGATGTGCATGCATGCGACGTGACGTAATTCCCGTCAAGAGCATGTGTCTCATTTTACTTCGTGCTGCTCTCACGCACACTTACGAATGCGTTGTTCACTCTTTTTAGGATTTTCGATTATCGGTTGACATATGGCGACTGAACAGGTTTAATGGGATTGAAAATTATCAAAGAATCTAAATTTTGGGAAGACCAGTGTTAAGATGGTCTTTTCTCAGCAATTAGAACCCTAATAATTATAAGAACTTTGTTTGAATGATTTGATTATGAAGCAGAAATTTTCATTTGTAAATGGTTTTATAATTGCGTGAAGAATTTTTGGTTGGTTTCCTTTCATATCTATTTTCAGAATTACTTTGTGACACTTCAATTGGTTAGAGGTCTTTATCGAATATAGCTGAACTTTATTTTTCCTGCTCTTGCTCTTTATTTTATATTTCTTACCTGAGAGAGAAACTCTACGAGTCCTCAACCATTAAGTGACTTGAAAGACGCAGAGTGCATAAAATACAGTAGGCTAAATATGAATAAATGGTATATGAGAAAGCTTACTTAGGATTTAATTCTTTGTTTCGTTTAGCACTGCATAAATTTGCCAAATCACTCTATACTTTGCAATGGTATGTTTGAATTCAAAAGTACACTCATTTATAATTCGTATCTAATCTTTTGGCAATAATAGATTAATGAATTTTATGTTAATATTCCATTTTGATTCAAAGTACTCGAAAATTCTTTTGGTGGTGCTTCGCTACTTGTGAGAAAATAGGCGTATGTTTTTACTAAAACTTGTGATTTCGAGCCACTTGATTTCCCTCTTTATTTTCATAGTCATTTCTTCCATTGCGTAAGACATGGGTAAATCCTTTCCAATTCAAGTAGAAAATTCAAGTAGAAATTATTTTCTTCCTTGGAGTTAGCAGCAAATGGCTTTTATTTTGCAACCGCTTTAAAGTTCTCTGCGCAACATCTTTTATTACCTCACGTTAGTTGAATGAGATGAAATTCATTTTCTTCTCAGAGTCGTAACAGGTAATATATAAATAATGAATCTCATGCGTTCAGGGTAGATAGTTTTCCTCCTATAAAAATATGAAATGCTCGTTTAACCTGTTTTTCACTTTATTGCTACGTAAATTCCCTTTGCTAGTAAACTTTGGGCCAAAAACAGGTCTCGCAATCGCACATTACCCTCAATGTTTATCATAGGCGGCGTTTGCACCCTTTCTCGGTCACTAGGCCAACATTTGGCCGCAATCAACATTCTCTCCCGAAAATATTGTGGACATATATTTTTCGGTCGCAGCCGTGCAAAATATTTGGCACGGTTTCAGATGAGGAAATATTTTTTTCCTAATCTCTCCTCACGCGAGGAAAGAAAACGAAATCGGCTCCCATATATCCATTCGCGAGTAACAGTTTCCGCTTCCAAAATTCTCCTCCGAATCATCCGAAAGAGGGCTTAGTTATTATTCTTCTTTTCCGATTGCGGCACGCACCCTATCTGCGTCACGCTAACCAACGGATCGTCTCATTGAAGGGCGTTTCTCAACTTCAGGTGTCGTTGAACCCAGGAAAACAATTTACTCGCCAAATCAGTGGCAGTGAGTTTGTGACATGTCATCATCCTCCTTCCTCAGGGAACCCCCACTTCTGTCAATAGTTTGGCCAGGTTCAGGCGTCCGCATTCGTGAGGTGTGATTTAATTATATTAAAACGGCGCAGGAGTTGGATCGGGACATAACTCGTCGCCGAAGTCAAATGCAAGAAGTGAGCTTCCTTAGTTATTTTAAATAAACAGAACCATTAGTTCGTGTATTATGGATCGTTAACCTTTTCTCCACATTCTTAGATAAATATATATCTCCTTGAACGCCTACTTTATCGCCATGCGCACAAAGAAAAGAAGTAACAACTTATAAGCCCTGATATAAGCTCTTCCAACTTGCCAAAGTGATAAAAATAATCTAGGGAAAGGAATAAAACTGAATAGTTTCCTGTAAGCGTTATTGGAATCAATTATTATAACGACAGACGCAGCATGGAAAGTTAAATTTTAATATTCTAAATAGAATCTGTTTTTTTAACTTCATATTTTAAAGAATTTCATGTTTTAGCGTATTTTAAAATGTTTCATATTTTTAACGGGGTGGATTGGATACAATCGTCTTGGAATGCAAAAGTTTGGAAGAAATAAGTGCTATTTGAAATCTGACTTGTAATGTCGGCATTCATATTAAACTTTCACGTTAATTCTTAACGATAGGATTAATTTTGAGAAATAAAGAAAACAATACAAAGTTTTTTTACTGGTCGTATCTGACTTAAATATTAGTTTAGCATTTATAAAGATATTCTGTTTTATCTCTTCATTGGTTTCTGGATCTTCTTCGAAGAAATATGCATGAGATGAATACAAAGTAAATGCTATTTTTGCGTGAGACGTAGAATACGATTACCCGGAATGACTCATGCAATTTACTTGTGATTCTCGGTTCGAGGAATTTTCAGGGCTCTCATACCTATGAATGGAAAGGATGTTAGCTGTTTTCTATAAATATTCTATGTACTCATTTCACTCCCCTGCAAAGGAATCGACGGAGAATGTGACTTAAGTTGAAAATTACCTGAGTTAAGAGCTTGGCCTTTAAAAACTTAAAAGGCCGCTTTTTCTCTCCCAAGCGAGATTTTGGCCTTTCACAAGCTCTTGGAAATTTCCCTTCTTTTCGAGTCGTTATTTCCCATGCGAATCAAAAGACATTCTGTTAGAATAAATGATTAAGAATATTTGTTTGTGGAACATTTAACCGATTGACATTTTCTGTTGCCGAAATGTCAGTCGATGTAATCCGTAGTAAAATTTTAGTTTTAATACTCACAGATGGCCATCGCTGTTATTTGAATTGGTATTGAAAGACGAGGTAAACCTATCAATTAACGTTAATGAGCATTTATCTTTCATGTATTATTTTGACTTGCATTTAGCGAATGTGAAAATCTTATTGATATCGACTGTTTTTTATCAAGGGATATAAGGAATCGTTTTCTAATTCGCTGGCGCTCTTAAATACAATTATTCTAAGAACGTAATCTATATCATAATTAAAAAGTTATCTAACTTATCATTGAGCATATACCCTTTCCAATTGCGACGTGGCTGCATTGCTGATTTTGGCTTCCGTTGTAGGCAGTGATCCGTTCGTTCGCGTTAACGGTTGATGCGTCTTTCCTATGAACATATCGTTTTCCAGTGCTAAGCAAAGTAGACGCGATTGCAGCAGACGGTGATATATTTCTGGACGTTCGTCATGACTGAATACGACATGCTTCAAAGACCGCCTGCCTTGGCCATGGAACTGCTTTCCCCTGTCGTCATACCTATGTTCGCTCTCGAGGGAAGGAAATATTGCTCAGCTCATGGACTCGCTCATCGCAAGTTAAAAAGTTAAAATGCCATAGATCTTATTACTCCTCTCTATTTCTGCGAAATACTTCTTCGAAACGCTCCCCGAAGACGACGTTAGATGACGAAGGTGAATTTAATCCGAGAAACTAAATTTATAATTAAATTGTTTACCCTGAAACAAGTTAGAAGTGAAACCTGTTCAAATATAATAAACCATTATTTTCGATGTAATTATCTTTCTCGGCGACTAAGAATGGCCTACTTATAGCATCCGGTAAAACTCGGATAAGAAGAGACAAGAATTCTTTCACCTCTTAAGAAACGGTCACCATGTGAGGAAGTCAAGAATAGAGTGTATTCATCATTTATTTAATACTTCTAATATACTATATCTTCTCAGAGCAGTAGTCTGTCGCAGATTTCATTGCGAATGGTTCGCTGTTTTCGTATTATTGAATTTACTTACTTTGAGTGCCGTTTATTATCCCCGTTTTTCCAGCCCGTAGATTTCCTATCGTAACAGGACTAGAGAAACCAATTTGCCGAAAAATTGCACGGCTAAATTAAGGTCTTTTTTGGCCTCTTCCGTTCGGAGATGTAACAGGCGCAAATGACTGCTAAAAGCTTTTTGGGATCACTTTCACCGGCATAGTTAACCGGTGTCTGGTCCGCGTGCCGCACTGTTGGATGACCCCTCTTTTCTTAAGCCGAAACTTCTCATCTCGTTCTCTCCCTCCCTCTCCCCTTCTCTCTCTTTCCACCAAACATAAAAATAGCCCCTGAACCAAAGGCTGCCCCCTCCCAATTCGAAAAAAACATTCCCAAGCTCACTCGCGCTCGCACACTAACTCACGATTTTTTCCTCTTAACACACTTTTTTCAATTTTATATCTCAGCGCTTGCTCCACGAATAGTGTAGTGCGTGTGGCTCTGCGTTGAAAGTGTTGGAGAAGCGAATCGCAGTAATGCGGGCATCAAGTGGCTAAGAGATGTTTAGGACACCAAGTGGGGCCTTTCTCGTCTTATTGGCTCCACTCGGCGTAAAATGATCCGAGGAAAGAGATGCGCTCGATCCTCCAGCAGAATCCGAAATGAAACCCTGATATGTGGGATCTCTTTTTGTCATAATGAAGATCTCGTCGCCTAATTTTTCGCAGCAAATTTCATAAAGATTATTCCTACTTCATTGGCATTGCTCTAAATTCTCTCTATAGAAATGCAATTCTTTTAGAGGCCTACTTTCGAATTATTTATTATAGGAGAATATGCTGTATTTTCATTTACTGAAATTGTTACGAAAATAAATTATTTGAGTGATGTTAATAATTTTAAAATAAATAGATTTCTCTCCAACTATTCAAAGGTGGAGATAAATAACTTAAACACAAAATAACAAACTTGCAACTTTAAATGAATTTACTCTCACAGGGAAAAATTTTCGTCAGTGATTTATGAAAATATTAAATTTGATAAACTGTTTTGTTGTCTTATTAACTTTTTGATTTTGAAATGAAGTACCCATTGAAGACGACTTTTTGTGATCGATGCATTCAGCATTTAAGATATTTTTAAAAACTTATTTATATATTTTATTTATATTTTAAAACTTAGTATTTGAACTCCATGATCGAATTTATTGTATTGATCTCTCCATTCGAATCTGTTACATCTCGATCAACTTTATCCGTTGTGATTTATTTTTGAAGTAAACTCGGGTGTTTTGTCTTTATTCTTTCCTGAGACTATCCATGTTAGAAGAGATCTCTCAAAGGCAGTGTGTAACAAATAAAAAGGGAGGAAAAAGATTGTTCAGATCCTTATCAGATAGCAAATATGCGGGAAGGGTTTAGTGCTTCTCCCTCGAGGTTTGGAAATGATTGGTGACGATGATTGGACAGAGAAATCTCAGTAAAAGGGATGGAAGATTCCCAAGGGTGGTGAGAAATAAGACTCCAGATTCTGAGTAGGAAATTTGTGTGACGTCGTTGACAAAAGCGGAGTCCTCTTTTTCGTCATTTTCCGTGACCAAGAGGGAAGTGATTTTCTCCCCGGAAGCTAGAATTTTCTCCGGGAAATGGACTCGTTAGGGGTTGGAAAAATTGTGTGCTTTAAGGGTTGGGTTCGGAGCTGAAAGAGGAAAATAATAGCTTGTAGGCGTGCTAGGGGATTTGTGTCCTTAAAAGGACGTCGAATTTGGAGCTAATTTGGTCTTGTCGGTCCCTTGTCACTCGTATCAAAAAATGCCACAGGTACCACTTTTTCAGCCGAAGTAAGACTATTTGTTTTCACGGTTTTCTCTCCGACCTTTCCATACTTTGCAGCTAATTAGGTGCGGCGATCGAGCGGATGAAGTTAATGGTTTTCGGACGAAACTTAATTTCTTTTTTTTCCCCGCATAAAAATCCGAACGGAGCTAATTTATCCTCAAACCAAATGTTACCTCAAGGTTTTTTGGTTGTTAATTTGATTGTTACGCCTCATTAACGTCTAGATCGTCCTTAGACCTGTTTTTATGTCATACTTTACTACAACGAATCCTAGTTTACTCAAAATTTAAACCGCCGGAAGAGTATTTTTGACCCCTTTTCCACATTGTTTACTTTCCAAATTGCTTGTTTCGGACTTCGCCGTCATGCATACGTAAAGTTCTTGATTTTAGCGTTCAGCATATCCTTCGTAGGAATCTGCCGCTTTATTTATCCCTTCTGAAACCCTCTTATGTCATTCGTAGCAACACTTCCATAAATCAGTGGGAGAGACACGGAGGATTCCAAGTGTCAATTTCCTGTCGTGACATGGCCTCGTAATTTCCTGCGTGCTAATGCGATAACTGAAGACTCGTCGGAATACGACGTGCGTGGATATTTGCGTCACCTTCAAAGGGAGAAAATGGTGAAATACTTTTCTTTGTTTTTCCTCTTATCGATACCCCGCTGACTAACCGGAGGCCTTTAGGGCGAGAAATTTTTTGTATCTTGACAATCACTTGTAAAACCTGTTACCCTCCTCTATACTTTTCGTTTTAAGCCAACTAAGTTCTGCGGACCGGTATTTTCTGTTGCTCAGAGATCCTTGCGAGATACTATGGTTCGATGATAAGTTAAAAGTTTCACAGAAGTTATATCATCAAAAATTCGTTGTTGTAAACCTGAAATCAGTCGACCTTTAAAATTCTATTTGTAATGGAAGAATTTTGCCGGCCAGTCGTCGCGGTTATAAAGATTATTCCACATACCCTAAACTCCGCTTCGCTGGAGGTACTCCTATAAATACGCCAGTGATTTCAACGAGAGTTTTTGCTGTTCCCTGGAGTATTAGTCGTTCTGGGGAAAAGGGGAGGAATGGCGATGTTTTGAAGTCGGTGGTAAGGGTCGAGATGTCCGAGGCGGTGAAAAATAAAGGGATGAGACGGAAAGAAAGGGGTAAGAGGATGCGAGGGTGTTAAGGGATGGGGATTAAACGATGGGAGAGTGTGGTAGGAGCGTGGGCCTTCTATTTCGGAAGCTGTCCAATTCTCCTGGCAACGGCGCAGATTCCCTCATCCCCCAGTATCTCCCCCTTGCTTTCGGCGCCCTCCCCCCTTCTCTCCCTCCTTTCAAAGGTGGAGGGGAGGCCTCGCGTGGTTCAGGATGACCTTACACTCAGTCACTCTCGCTTGTTGCAGAAGATAGGAAGCTTTTTGGAACAGTGCAGTGTTCAGTGTTTCTTTTATGTGTGCGATCCTCGGAAACCTCTGCTCCCTTTCCTCCGACCTCCGCTCCCCGCCCACAAAGTTACAGCACGGTATCTCCTCTGTTTTTTCCTCCGCACGACCGTGGGCGCAGAATTCCTGACTGGACTCAGCCTTTGTTTTCCCGCGAGCCAAAAGAGGCCGACGGCTCTTTGAGCTGCGTCGCCTCGATCGAGTGTGGAATCGGTTCCTTCCGAAAGGGAGTGTTTGCGGCTGCCGAATCGGAGGCCGTTTACTTGTCTTGCGGTTCGTGTGGTGTTAGTGCTGGACGGGGCACTTCATATGATCGCCGCGTTTTCGAGAACGTTACGTGTGACCTATAATTAAACGTGGGCGCAATTAAGCTGCCCATAAGAACAGTAGTGAATCACTTTTGGCTGTCAGCTCCCATCTACCGGTTGGGCTTACCCACCAGAGCGAGTCCTCAAGAAGGCTTCCGCGCGACCAACGGCTAGCGGTGCCTGTCTCAGTAGCGCGTAAGCTTCTCTGGTTTCTCATTGTGTGGGCGGTGGCTCCCAAGTCTATCCGGAAGGGGACTTTGATAGAGGGAAAAACACTTCCAACCACGCCCTTTAAGGATCACCTCTTCTACTGCCACCTTTTGGTTTTCTTTACGATCAATTTCGCCACCGTGTTAACAACTGCTCTAGAGTTGCTTCTAGTGCATATTCCGAAGACATCGTTCTGTGACAACATCATTCCAAGCCAGGTCAAGGGTGTCTCTCCGAACATCTTCTTGGTTTTTAATATACCCCGTTAGAAGAAAGTGTTTAGCAGTGATTTTGTTTTCCCCTTGTTGAAATACCATAGTGCATCGAATCCCAGTCGAGATCTCGGAAGCTGAATTCGCTGCTATTTTTCGAGTTTTCCCTCGCTTAGTCACTCGGCGAGAAAAAGATAGGGAAGATGCCGTGCCTTAGTACAGAGGAAAGTGCCGAAAAGAAGGCAAAGGAAAAGAACATCAAGGAGAAGACAATAAAGGAGGAGAAGAACAAAGAAGAAAAGAATAAGGAGATAAAGAAAAAGGACAACAAAGAGAAAAAGGGCAAGAAAGAGAAGAAAGACAAGGAAAAGAAAGAAAAGACGACAAAAGACAAGAAGGAAAAGAAAAAAGAAGATAAGAAGGATAAGGAAAAGAAGAATAAGGAGAAAAAGGGGAAGAAAATTAATTCAAAGTGAGACAATTATCTTTTTCTTTCTTATTTCCGAAAACCATCTGTTGTCATTAGGAGTCACCATCTCAGCTTTCGCAGGAAGCTTAAAAAAGGCAGATTTAAGTTTCCGGTCTTGTTTTTCTTTGGTGCTTCAAGACGATCACGATTTTCCATTCTTTGCCGAAAATTCTTTCATTGCTCCACGGAGCACCTGACCTTCTTCGTGGTTTTTATTTCGAGAGTGACTTGAGGAACGACTTAATAGGTCGCGTTGCCGTTTCTTAACAGTCTATTTCAGCTTTTGACTTCAAAAGCTTGCCCCATATGTTCCTCCCACGGCACATACTTTTTTCCTGGACGGCGAAAAGTAAACACGGTCGAAAGCCGGAAACAGATGCCTCTATCGACCTTTCGCTAAGCTTTTGGGCTGAATTTAATGCAACGCAAACCATCCATTACGATCACATTTTAATCTTGTGAAAACTGGAGCGGTCGTTTGCTAGGCGGGTTTAAAGCGTTTCCGGCTCATAAGGAAAAGATTTAGTATTTTCTGACTTTGTGTCGATGTTCGTGGTTATTTAAGCCTTTTAAAAAGCTAAAATTTACATTTAGTAAGTTATGTCTACCTTCTAACAGCATTTAAGACAAGTTATTTCAACTTTTAAGAATTGATTGAAATGTATGATAATCCATACTTAATCACAGTAGATGATGTTCCTAGTCTGAACCTAGATTATGCTCTTTTGTTAATGGAATTATCATCAACTCGGAGATAATTGAGAGAGCTAATTGAATGAATCGTTCATCGTATATTTACGAGTAACTGCTTAGTTTTAGATGAATCCAAAAGCATATTTTAGAAGGAAACGAGTGAAATTATTCAATATAATAGGCGAAAAATATTTAATTTTTTTTCTTTTTTCTAGTTCACGATTCGATTCGCGATATCTAGTGTCAGGAAGTTTTCATCGTAAAAATAATTGCTTTTTATCGTTAGAATTGTTTTATAAGTTGCCTGAATTGATATAAGAATAATTTATAAACTTATATTTATTTAATAAAAGTTGTCTAGCTCGATAAATGTCAGGCTTAAAATTTTGGTGTCCCACTGATTAGTCATAAATTTATGCGGTTGGAGATTCCTTAAAGAATGTTTTAATAGAAAATATTATATATTAACCTTTATAAATTTCTTGAAAGCTGAGTCGAAGAATGTCATAATTATGTGGGTGATGAAGAGGATCATCCTATCAGTGTACCACCAATTTTTCTTAATCACGAGGAAAACTCGTTTATTAAGACCAGTAATTCCAGTTGACGTGGTAATAAATAATTTTTATTCCGAAACCTATCGACTAATTCATCGATCAGTTGTTACGTTTTTTTTACTCGGTTTCGTGAAGATTGTTTACGGAGATAGATTGACTCAGATGTTCAGAAAGCAGAGCGACGAAAGCATGCTCTCACGTTCCGTATTGAGGAGATAGTTATCTTGTTAATACGGAGTTTCTCTCTCAGGCAGGATTCAGAACGGACGTATATCAACTGGATGATGTCATTTTCAGAAACTATTCCGCGATTTTCTTCAGATAATTTAACCGGTCTTTGGAATGGATAATACTAGGTTTGGTGTGGATGAGATCAGATAAAAGAAAAAGCTGAGGAATTCTGGTTTAGCTTATGGTTTGTGCAAAGAGATCTTAAAGGTCCTGGAGAATTTTATACCTAAGATATTTAATATTTTTGGAAAATCATTCTATGAATTTTTCTATCTTTCTATAAAGAACTGCAAAAAATATTTTCCGAGCAGAAAGGTTAAAAATTATAGGTTTTTTCGATGTTTTCTTTTTGAAATTGAAACTGTCTCTTGTTCTTCAGTAAAACTTGGTATTGTTGGTTTTCATTTCATTGATTTGGTTTATAGAATTAAGCTTTAGTAGTCTAAGACAATTATTATCCAGAAGTGGAACCTACAGTTTATTTTGCAAGTCTAATATTTTCGTCAAAACTGCAACTTCTCGCCCGAATCAGCATAATTTGTATCTAAGACGCTCGATATCATTTGCTTCACTTTGCATCGTTTAGTGGGAAGTCTTTATGCTGAGATTATTTTCTCCGCTAATAAAAGGAGAATAGACATGAGATTACATTTTCCTGATACCTTCGAACTAGTTGAGAAATGGTTGCACATATTAAAATATTAAGAGTTACATGTTAAAATATTAAGAATATTATATAATATATATATTTTCCTGAAATGGAGTTCTATTAAGTTACGGCAAACTCAATTGATCGTAAAAGAACTTTAATTAATTTATTTAAGAATGTTGGCATAGCTGTTCTTACGTCCATTTTTATTTTAATTCGAATTTATTAAAACTAAAAAACGTAAGAGTTTAGTGTGCCACGAAGGTTGATTGTATACTCAAGCTTGCCATGGAAGATTTAAGGTTTGGAAGTTAATAAGGGAGAAAATGTTTTAGAATATATTTTCTTGCTTTGAGAATCCATTTTACTCTACTAATTCGCTCATTGTTCTTGCAGATCCGACCACTCGTCCTCTTCGCCCCACGGCGTGGGCTCACCCTCAGGGGCCATCGGAAAGGTCACCTCGGCTTCCTCTTCGCTCTCATCTGCTTCAACAGCCACAGCGGCTGAGGCAGCAGCCACATCCAAGGTCCGCGTCACATTCTTCGAGAGCGAGAAACCGCACGTGGTGGTCGGCTCTCCGGAGCCCATAACGAACGCCTTCGACCCAAACGAGGACCTTATTCAACTCCCGCTGGATGCACAGGGTCTGGCGAGCGGGTCTCAGCAACAGCAACAGCTGCTCCTGCTAGCCACGTCCACGATGACTTCCCCAAGCCCAATAGCCGTGCCACCGTACGAACGTCAAACGAGGTAACATAACATTAGCGATATCTTATGTTCTCTGAGAGGAATTATTATTAATATTTCATTGGAGCTTTGTACCAGTTCTATTTTTTTCATCAGGATTATGTCAAGTGTTGCTATAGAATTTTTTTCAATTTCCCCTCATTAATTTATCTTGCATATATATTTATCTCGGTCCACTCAATGTAGGGGCTCTCTACCTTTGTGGTCCTTAGTGGTACCCCCTTGGCTGCAATTTCCTGTAACCCATACCTTCTGTACATATATGAATAATATATATGAATAAATATAATATAATATAATATGAAATATAATATAATATTATATATAAATATAATATGAAAAATATAATATGAATTCCACACACATCCATGGTCGAATGTCAATATAAGGCTATCATCACTATATAGAATACATTTTTATGGAAACACCTAAAAATAGAGCTAACACAACTAATTTTAGATTAATTCAATAGCATGCACAGATTATTTGCATATTAATCATCACTACCCTCTGGACTTTCCACACCCTGCTTTGGCACCAATATGAAATATTTTCATTATATCAACAAAAAAATATTTTCATTAATACAATAGAGAGAGATTCCAGAAAATTACACCTTGTATATTTAGATAGTATTCTTACAGATGAGTCAGTGGATGAATATACTTTCTCAGTCTCGTAGCTTAAGATTGATGAAGGAAAATGACATATTTGATGAAGAGTCATTTTCTTTGCTCCCATAGGATTTGTTGATAAAATAGTGATCACTAGCTTTGGCCTTTCCACATATCAAGAAAGCATCCTTAACTTGTTTTTCAGTTCTTAATTTACTGCACCTATAGTGATAATGTCAAGATTATCCAGATGTAAACATCTGAGCATATTAAAGGAATGAATTCCCATAGTCATCAAAGAAAAAAGAGTTATCTTAAAACTTTTATTTATAATGTAAACCTCTCTCAATGGTATTCCTTTTTCATGCTGCTTTCATGTCATAGAATAATGCATAGAAATATTTCGGTACAAATATATTGCAAGTTATTCCAATTTTTATTGCCATCACATTTTGTTTCCTAAATCCATATGAACTACTGATAAAAATTCTGGTTGATAACTCAGCCGTCTCCATTCTGGGCATAAGGCGTAACTTATAAATCAGGCGCTTAATAATCTCATTGTATCTAGGCTCCAAGAACGCAAGTAGCTTCTCTCATTTATTTGTTATAGCTTTTACTGAGCCTCACAATGACGAACATGGTGATCTGGGATTTGAATATACCTCCCTGATTCGAAATGTGTTCCTTGTCGTTGTTGAGTATAAGTTATAATAGATAATAAGACCCTTTAAGTATGCTGTAAAATTATCACAGGTTGATAATACATAAGAATTTTAATTTTTGCTGGAGAATGAAGCTTATATTTTCAGAACTTGGACTGATATTCCTTATTACTTATATGTTTCGTAGATTAGTATCGTTGTAACTGTATAAAATTTTATGAACGAAACATATTTTACTCATTTTGTATATTTTTAGCATATGTTTAAAGATTTTACTTCCATTTCCCGCTTGGTTTCATTTTTCAATCATTTAAATCGCTAGACAATCTTAGAGACAGACTAAGTTACCGTATTATCCGGCTTATAAGACGAATGAGCATAAAAGACATTTTCGATATCCTTCGGCAAATTCTGACATTCAAATATGTCATAGAACACCTAGGGCGATTTTCCGCGCGTTTATTAGCGAAAATATCGCGTCCTACAAGCCGAGAAATACAATAACTTTGTCTCCCATTGATAATTCTGAAGAATATTTCTCAATTTTGTCAATTCTCAATATTTGTGAGATATAGTCCCAGAAAATAGCTTATTCTTATATAGAGATTGTTGGCAACTGAATACAAAGCAAATGCAATTTTCCATAAATTTCACGTTAATAACGTAAAGTTATAAATCTACTAACACCTCGCATGGGTAATTTCAATTGTCGAAAATGGTCTTTCAATTTGTTTTCGTTCGGAGAAAGATGCATGCTAACGGATTGTTTTCTTAAAGATATTTCGGTTTTCCCATTTCCTCTCTTTACGTTTCCCTATCCATTATTTTCGTCCGACCAAAACCAATCCGATTGGCTTTCGAGGTGGGGTGTGTAGGGAGAAGCTAGGGGAGTAATAGTAGGCGAGATAGTAGTTCGCAAGGGCGACGCAAAGCAAGTGGAGGCGCAATATCCGGCTCTCGAGTAATGGCCGCATAGCGCGACTCGATGGAAACCTCTTTTATGGCTCCATCCACTTCAGGATTTGGCCGCAAATTCCTTTTCATCAAACCACCTCTTTCCTCAACCTTACGCCTCTCGATTCACATTCGTCAGACCCTAACGCTTCCAGGCTGTCATCTTTAAAAATTTTATAATTAGAATTCCATCTTTTCCAAATCGGTTGGCCGACCTAACCCTTTCCGAGGATTAACCGAGTTACCCCTGAATTCACGTCACCCAACTAACGCGATTTTAACTAACTTCCTCAGTCGGGGACTAGCCGAATTCCGACCTCTCGCAAGTTGATGTCTTTACCATACGAATTAATCCGTTACTGTGATGAAACACGGCGCCCTTTGGGGGAGTTGAGGGTGTGTGCTTAGCTGAGTCCTTGATCGCTTAAAAGGTTTCCCTCGCCGTTCGGTTAACGGTTGGCACAGACGTGGTTTAAAGGTCTTCAAGCTCTTACAGTCACGTTGACAGACTCGAAAATTAATTAAGGATGTACTATTAAAATTCCGTGCAAAGCTTCGAGGTTTCCACAGTACGTAATTAACCTATTTATAAAAAACGTAAATATTTTCACAAAGTAATTTCCCATAATATTAATCTTATTGTGAAAATTAATGTATGAAGGAATAAATTAAATATTTGGTATCACTCCTTTACAGACATTTCTACTTAAAATCGCTCCACTAAATGATTTTATTTTCTTAGTTACGAGTAAATAAGGAATGCCCCTCTCTGATGCGTTATGCGATCAATCACTACGTCAAGCTGATTTACGATTAGTAAGTGGACTCAATTTCGAAATGATAAGTGACCCCTCCGGACCTGTATACTTATGGGTTTAGCATTGGAAATCAAATTATGAAGATTAAATCGGAGCCAGAAATGAATTTGACTATCATCACTAGTATTATTCTAATTAAATGCATTAAAATGGTTCTCTTTTCAAGGTTTTTAAAGCGTGAAATAAGTGTAGATTCAGCTTTTATTGCTAAAAATAGCTCATAAAAAGTGCATGCATAAAAATAAATTCTACCTTCATCACGGATGATATCTGTGATTTAAGGTAAAGTTATACTTTTCACCGTTATTCATCCATCATTTTTCAAGCAAAATTTGTACTTAAAACAAAAAGATGAAGAGTGATAAAATACTATTTGGCCGTACTCTGCTGAAATTAATCATGAACACGTAGCTGTTGATAACATATCCAGTAGTTCTATATGGATTGAGTCCTCGGGATTTATTTCTTTCTTCACCGTTTCCTTCACCTTGATATTTCTTTATCGATTCCATTTGTCTAATTGAAAGATTAGCTGATGCTTTTAAAAAGAAACTAGCGTCACTGTAAGGTCGCTTTGGGTATACTCATTGTGTCATAGAAACCCATTAATTTCACTTCCAAGGAGCGTGGATTAAGCGTTTTCTCATCATTTGAATGAGCCTTAACGCTCGTCGCCATTACACGCTGACGTCAACAGTCAGAATAATTGCAATCTTGAGAGGAAGCTAAATGGAGCTTTTCTATTTACCCAAGTCCTCTAGCCTAGCCTTCCTAGGCTTGTTGAACAGCATTAAGTCTCGCCCTCTCCATAACCTTTTCACTTATCACGCTTCCCATTCGAATCTTTCCTAGTCATCTTTCCATTCGGGCCTCTTTTATTCCCCCGTTTTATATCTCCTCCGCACTTGTTCCCATGGGTATTATTTTTCTCACTCAATTGGGTTCATCGCGAAGAAGCGGACAGGAACAAATGAGGGGGCGTTCCCTCTACTTGAACTACATCCAGGATCTCTATGGATCAAGAGGGCGTAATTAGCGGCCAATAACTTATCGATGGGCAGAAAGTGTGTTATCTCTGAATAAAATATATATAAACCTCTTCCATAATTTTCTACTCTTTGGTCTCTCATGTTTCCGTTTTGGTTTGTTTCTCATTTTTCCGTTTGGTGTACTCCAAGCCCACACATGAACTTGTGAGAAACCTTTTATTCGTTTATATTTTAACATCGTGAACATTCGCGATTTTAAATAATCTACAGTAGTTCATTCAATAGTCTCCTTTTTGTTTAATTCTGTAAGCTTTGCTTAACAATGTTCAGTGTTTAGGCTGAGGCTATATTTGAACGAATGATTTAATTTCTGAAAACTAGCATTAGAAAAGACAAAAGCGAGTCGCGAAGTGTTTCGATATTTACATAGAATGGATTTAAAATTTCAGTATAGTTTAATCAATGTCGTAACGGTAAAATTCATTTCAACAGGCTAATCAATCGATTTTACTTCATCGTGAATTAGTATTCAAACAAATTTCAACACAGCTTGACTATGTCCACAAAAAAATAATTCCTTTAACCTGTTTCGAGGCTATGGCATCATCCTAAGACTACCGGAACATTAGTGGGTCTGAATGTAAACAAAATAAGGAACCAAATTGGTTTGGGGAGGGAGGAGGAAGAAGTTGAGCGTAGGTAAGGTGATAAGAGAATTGCCAGTTTATTGAATACTGTATATTATTGTCCGTATGACGAAAATGATTTAAAGTGAACGTAGTAGCGAAAGAGTTACGATTTTCAGTCTTTAATGCTCTATAATATCGTATTAATCACAGCAAAAATTAATTTCAGAATCAATTTGAACTTACCATTAAAATTTCTCTCCCTTGTCTCATGCTTTGTGATATTTTTAGGAAGCCTGTTTTCTTCAAATTCGCTCCCACTCTTCTCACACAAAGCATTGTATATTTTCTGCCGACGATATCAATTTCTGAAAATGGATCCATATCTATAAACTCTGAATTCAGCTTCGCTCCCTTGAGATTGAAAGCAGGGCTAGGAGAGACAAGAGGGAGAATTCTCTGTGAGTCAGTAGCTTTAGACATTTGTATGGTTTGCTAAGTAATGAGGTTGATTGAATTCGAATGAAAGTTTCTAAAGAATTGCCTCCTAGTGCATTAGCTAAATGTGACCACCTTACCCCGAGGTAGAAGTAGTAGTTTCTCTTAATCGCCTGTCAGCTGTTGCTACCATACAAGTGATTCTAGTTACACGGTTAGGTTAATGGAGATTTGTACGACGTGGTGATTATTCTCAATCTTATACATCAATCTTGCAAAAGCAATTTGAATCAGCGTGAGTAAAAATTTCCTATTTGACCACTTAGGTTGTTACATAGACTACTAACTGTTCGTCACCATGGCCAAAATTTGTATCTTATGCAACCATGAAGATTATAGGGAAATATTTTCATCAATACCGATGGCATTGTCTCAGAATTCTCTGCTCGTTTTTTCGTGAATCCTCGTTTTCAACGCATATTCCAAGTTTTGTATATACTGTAAAAATTTCTATGGGGAGAGAGCTCATTGTAGGAAAATATTCCAAGTTTCTTATTTATTTTTGAAGAAATACCGCAGTGCGACTGAGCTTCAGAAGATCGTGCCAATATTTTTTACGCCTTTCCTTTGTATTTTTTGTTACACTCGTGCGTTTGCTCTCTTAATATTTCTATCGGTTTTTAAGAAAAAGCAACGTTAAAATAATTAAAACCTTTATAACCTTCTTGTATAACCTTAAAACCTTTATTCTCTATGTTTCAGAAAATATTGATATTTATTTGGTACATTTATATCGAAGATATGTTGCTGCATCTCTTTAACTGGAGTATTTGTGAAATATTTTTTGAAAGCAATGTCTCGAGAATCTCATTGCTCTAATATTTAGGGTGGGGATTATATTTACTGAAACGTCACTGAGGTGTTCTTATTGCTGCCAGTATGGTCTATAGATATTTAAATATTTATGTAATAAAAACTATTGGCAATTCTTCTAGAAAGAAACGTTTATAGAATATCGATATCTGCGTAAGTACTTTCAACTGGTCTTTCCATCATACAAGTAGAAAAACTTTCACAACATCGGACTTTCAAATGAGACTGCTGGATGATTGATAGATAATTAAAACTAATCTCTTGAATTAACCGTGTCTTATTCTTTAAAATTAGTTTTAGTTTGCCACTCCTTTTATTTCAATTTAGTTTAATCAGTAATTATTGTTTACTCAATACTTAATGGATTTTATTGTTAATGGAAGTAACATGGGAAAGCAGCATCAGGAAATGAAGGATATGACATGGTTAAAATTGAAACAGTTGTTATAGTAGTATAAACTGTGGATCGATTAATGGATTTAAGAAACTGAAGGACCATTTATTCTATTCGTTATGTATTATGGATAAAGGTGTTTTATTTCGTTTCTCTTAATTAGAATTTCTATATTTTGTATCCCTCGCCTTACCATTTTTGTAAACCGAGGTTTGTTGAAAATTGCTCTCTAAATATAGAAACCGTATACAAAATTTTCTTTTAACAAATCAAAAGTAAAACGAAATTTGCACTAATAATCAGTATATGGAGAACTTCTGGCTACACTCTTCGTAAATGCCATCTAATGCTTGCCAATGCCAAAATCTTGGAATACGGATTCGTCCTCGTCCATTGCAATCGATCTACTATCTTCCTCGTAAATTCCAGATTATACTTGCTCCAACGGCTTGACGTAAAACCTATAATAACGAGAAAATGAGCGTCAAATCGATTGGAGGTCACCGTTCTATCGATTCACGCGCTCCGCATCATTTCATCGGGGGCTGCTTTTTTAAATCCGCGCCTGATCATTCTCTTTATTGACCTCGTTGATCTTCATATTTCCCTCTCTCCTTTGAAACTTTTATAGAAAAAGTTACTTCTTCATCCACCGGAAGAATGACAAACTGAACGGTGAAATGAAGGCGAGAATTCCTGAAAACTATGGATACGAAACGAGGGAAGGGTTTTTGTAGTGCGAAGGGTTCGAAGGAAGATCTCGGGTAAAAACTGGAAAAGGAGGGCGGAAGCCTAAAGGGGTGGAGAAATAAAAAAAGGCGTCGTGGCACTTTTTAGGGATGGAAAGGGGATGGGCTCTCCAGGTGGAAATGGCGGAGAAAAATACGCTTGGATGAAAGGGGTGAGTGGGAGGAAATGTCGTAAAGGTGAACCAAGTACATATGGCAACATCGGCAGTTGGTTTGGGCCGGCGCCGTCGACGCCCTGCGTCGGTGGGGGAGGTATGTAGGGCGCAACGTTTGGATCCGATACGAATGGGTTTGCTCAGGACTGACAATAGCATGACGAAGAAAGAAATTCGTGGAATTATACATTTTCCGCTCGGTCCCTTCCATTATGATACGGAGGGGTCGACTTCCTATCGGTGTGTGGCGAGTCCGAAAGGTTTCCGAATATTTTCGTCGTGTCCGTGCTTTTCATCCTCCGCCTCTCTTGTGTAACTTGTTCCACCTTTTCGTCCCAGTTCTTCCGTCATCTCTTGAATAAACCATCGCACTCCTACGCTGAACTCGCAGTCTTGCGGGTTTCCCGACAGCGCAAGACTTGTCTTGAAAAATATAGATTTCCTTTCATTTCATCGCACTTTCCGCGTGGAGTCGGATGAAGGCTTCCCTTTCTTCACGTAGATTAAACAAAACTTTAAATTTCATGAATAATATCTATAACAGAAAATCTTAGCAATCTACCTTTCATTCTCCATTCATTTATGTAACTAGTCTTTAACTTTTTTCCCCTCTATGGCATCCAAGGCAAGCCTAGCGTTTTTGTTTTCGTTACTGCCTCTCTCTCTCCCTCTCGCGCGCGCTTTGGGAATTTGAATCCATACACTTTCACTCGTAAATATTTGCTCATTTTTCTTTTGAATCAAGGCTTAGAAGAGGAATCGATTGGCTCTCTTCAGAATTTACCGATAAATTTCTCTGATAGTAAAGAGTATTTATAGTTTTTAGGTAGTATAAATCTCTGAAAATTTCAGTCTCCTTCCTAACCTCCTCACCTTGTTATACCTAGATTAATTCTTGTACTCCGTAAGGATAATTTGTCAGACTAGGCTAATTTTCTTTCTAAGCGCTGTGTCAAAATCTCGGTCAAATTTTCCCAGTTCCGCTGTGCCTGTTAGTCTCAATCGATGAAGAGGCGGAGAGCTATCTATAGCCACTCCGATATTGCCCCTATCACTTGCCACCTCTCACACCCTTACCCCTCAATCCTTCCTTTTCCTATCGGATTGAACTTATTTGGCTCCCAAAATAAGAATACATCTATAAAATCCCTTCCCTTTTACATAAATTTTATTTTCCCTTGATATTCTCTTTAGCATTGTTCGTTAGAATCTTGGAAACATTTAGTCTCCGTAACTCCTTTTTTACTTCTATTTTCGGATTAAATCATTTCCTTTTATGTATCTTTGTTCCTTAGTTTTCTTTGCGCCTTTTTAGCCTCTGCGGTAATTTGGATTCCCAGAGACATTTCTAGCTATGTTCAGGGAAAGGGTTTCCTTAATCAATAGAGTAGTAAACAGTTTCTAAAGTCAAAAAATTCATTTTAACCTCCATCACAATGGTGAAGCATCTCCATTCCATAAATTTCTTGCTTCCTTCGGGAGAGGGTTGTTTTTCTTTCATACTCCTCATGATTGATTCTTTTGGTGACACAGTAATTTAACTATCTAAATATTATCAACGATATCTTTTGACTGTCAAGTACTTAAGATTTTTGATAAAAAATATTCAGAGTTATTTTCCAGCTTCTCAAGTATATTCTTTAGAATTCCAGTGCTGTATAAGTTCTCTTAGTCCATTTATATAATTTTTATTAAGTATTTCGTAAATAAATTTAGAAAGATGGACTGAGACGAAGATGAATCTCTTCGAATTTATCAGCGCTCTGAGGATTTATCGTATCACGTGGCTTTTCAGTTGATTAGATCCTTCTTTCCACTCGGTCACTGTATGAAAATGGAAGCTTTTATGGAGTTAGAAAGAAATTGGATGGATCGACTTCAGGCTGTAACATATACGCATCGGAAATTATTGCGTTGCGTTTGATCACGGAATTAAACTATGATAATGAAAAGAAACATAATTTTTTGCGTGTTTATTCCGTGAGTTACAATCTCCAGAAAGTTTAATCTTAATTTTCAGTCCCCTGTGACGACGAATCCGGCGAGCGTCAGAAGTGAGACATTCCTTTCAATAAATGACGGAGAGCATAAATAAGTCAACCACTCAATCCACAGTCCTCCGACAACCCTCTCCCACTAAACCCTCCCTGCAGATGTCTCCCAGAGCCCTTGAACCTGGAGGAATCGATTTTTGCGTGAGTGCGTACGTGAGATGGACCGCCCTCCAATCCTTCCTTCCCCTCCCCCTTAATCCCTTCCCCCCCTGCACCGCGCCTTCCCCTGTTTCACCCCGAAAAGGACTCTTATTGCCGTGCTCCGGCCCAAAGCGTGCTTTCTCCCTCGAAGGGTGATGGCGTGCGTGCTCTACCCTTCTCTCGTATCATTTTGCACGCGGACGGAATTAAAGGATATCCCGTCTTCAGTTTACCTTTAGTGGATGTCATTCACGTAGAGAGTGCGTTAGTGTGAGTGCTTCTGTTTTCGTGCAGAGATGAAATTGGCGTTTGTTGTGTATTTTTCGCCGGTTTAGCGAGAGTGGTATCATTTATTAATACCGTCCCCTCGGAGATGCTTCGTGTTTTCGCCACGCATTGAACGGTGCGTGTTTACCTTACGCGGTCGCTTGGCACGGTGTTGGCGAGGATCGTGGTCCTTTGTATCTCCGGGATTGCACGGGACCTACTTGCTGAGACGTGCCTGAATAGCGGAGAAATGAGTGTTCTGAATGGGTTTGCGGGAAAAGAGGCTATCGAGTGGGAAGAAGTGGACGTGCCATCGGAGAATGAGATAAGTTTGGGCTTCGCGAGGTAGCCAATGGCTCTCGGGATTCCAGCGAGGAATTCGTGCCCGAACAAGAACGCTCTTCGGGCAGAGGTATTGCTTTCCAAGAGAAAGTATTCATATTCTCATGTCAGTTTAGCGATAATGGACATGCCAAAGAGGCTAATACTTGGCGGATGGTTACTTTTTAATGTATATTTCTGTGAAAAGTATCTTATTCTGTCGGTTTGTTTCTCGTCCATCTGAACTGTTCGCCGCGCCCCATGTAAATAGGTCAAGAATATCGAGCGAGTAGGGAGGTTCTACAGCTGTGAAGAACAATGCATGTGGGGAAAGGGCTTTTTATGAATCCTTGTATTTGATAGCCTTGCGATTTTCAAGTAGATATTATGTAAAGGAAAGTTTATCGATCGAAGGAATTTTTAGTTAGAATTTTCTTAATTTCGGAACCGCGGCGATTTTTTCGATTGCTAGTTTTTGTTTTCAGAACGTCACACGTGACAAATTCAGGTGCTACCTTCTCTTTGGTTCCTATCGCAGCTACATCTTTATTAGTCTCTCCAAGCAAAGGAGTATGAAGAGTGACTAACTCAGATGACGTATGAGGTAATCCAAAGATGAAAGTGGTTAGCCCAGAAAATACAGTGAGTTTATTCTAATGAAAAATATTTATAGAAAAGAAAATGCGCTAAGATTTACAATGATGTATTCACTCGAAGTATATGCAAGGTAATGGCCTCGGGTTTGTTTTTATTCTGGGGAAAATAGAAGCAGAATAACATTCCAACCTTGGATGAATTTTGCCCCTCACAACTACCGTTGCATCCCCCGCGAATAAACCCTCCCACATTCCGCTTGTTCCTGCTCAGATAATCCCCACTCAGAGCAAATTGCATAGATGAGTGAGAATCGTTTGAATCATTGAAAACTCGGAGAAAATCCTGGATGAGAAGTCAGCAAGCATACAGTCCTCGTATAAGGTATTTACTTTGGACGGGGGAGGAAATCCGTGGAAAATTAACAACACTCATAGAGCCGCTTGGGGGGGATCAGAGTGTTTTCGAAAGGGAACAGGTGAAAAATATGCCTCTTTTACGGGAAGACTTTCCTTCGAGAAGTGTAGGGAGCGAACTCTGGCTCTTCTCCCTAAGGCACCCAAATTTAGACCCCGCGAGACGATAGAACGGCGCCGCTCTCAGCCGCAGCACCAGCAGCGAGCATTACCGGAAGGACGGCAGTAAAGACTCCGGGAGGGAGGGAAGTAGGGGAGGGGTGCGGAGGGGATGAACTCGGGGCCAGAAGTCGGGGCTGATTCATTGACTACTCCGGACCCGTCCGCGGAAGGACCGCGGGAAGAAATCCTCACAGATAAGGGTGCTCCATTATTCCCTCCCCATCGCTTTGCCGCGTCTTCATCGCCGTTCGATAAAGGTTGACGTGACGGTGGCGTATCGCCCTTTCGACGCCGGAGGAATCGGTGGTGCTTCGTCGTGGAATGCGGGAAGCGGTCTGAAAGGCGTCTCGCTGCGGAGGGAGGGTCCCGAAAAAATTCGCGGACACGCTCCCTCCCGACACGTGCTCGTTCGCCCCAAAAGTGTCTTTTGTGTTTATCATCCGCGAACTCCGCGATCGAAGTCCAGACTCGAAAGCGAGGGCGATAGTATCGATCCCCTTGGTAGGCAGAGGAGTGCAAAATTTCTCAAAGTGGCGAGATCTTTACGATCTTCATCGAAGACCCTGGTGTGGTGGTTCACGTGAGAGAGTGGTGGTGGCTGAAATTGTGGCAATTGTTCGTTGCGATCATCGGATTCTGTTTCGGCGGTCGAACGATGTCGGCTAGCCACGGTGGGATATTGTACTATGTGGTGAAGGTGCCGCGGGCGGAAGCCTCGGGTTCCACGGCTGCTGGAGGTGGTCGCTGCACGCCGGTCGTGCATCCCATTAAAGGCACGATAAGGTGCGTTGATTTTTTCACAAATTATGGCTTTAAAAAAGAGGCTGACGTCAATTCGTCATCGGATTGGCGATTGCGTCGTTAGCAGAGACGTAGCGCTTATAAACGTTAATTTCCGCGCCCGTCGGTCGGCGATTGGATTCACCTGTAGAACGCAGCAGGATGCAAAATAACGCCGGCGGCTATATGGAGCATCCTTGTTTACTCTGTTTGTTAACCCGATCGATAATGCAAATGCCAATCGGAGAAATTTCAGAGGGTGAGTGGAGTGGAAAAATATTTTCCTACGCGGAAAGAAATGTTTTCGCGCTGAAGCGATGGATCCATTTCCGCTCTCTCATGCAACGCCTCTTCTCGTGAGCTATGTATTCTATCCATTCTGTGCGTTCTTTTCTGTGGCGTAATTTCCACTTCGAGGCGGCCAGTCGTTTATTATTTTAGCTTCACTTTCCCAGTGATGCACACGAGTATTTATAGACTCGGAATGTCCAGGAAAGGACGCGAAAGATGTTTGGCGTAAGTGCATCATTCTAGTATACAACTCTAGATGCTTCCTTGATTTATTCCGATGGAAAATCATAACAATACCTTAATTTATTATAATAGATGCGCATCCTCATCTTTATTTTTTAACATCAAATTAGAAATCAAAGTAAAAGTTCCTTAGGTGTGAGAGGTCAAATTTAGGCGGTTGAATTTTGGTGGTGAATTTTCAAATGACCATCGAATTTATCCTGCAAGTGGTATAGGGGAATAGTCTTTTTTATTTTACGTTTAAGATTATTTTATGTAAATTATTTTTCTGGGAGTTTAAAAGATATCTTTCAGAGCTTCAAGTGCGTCTGTCACAGCATCCTTGGATTTTAATGTGTGGAATAACTATAAAATTTAGTACATTTTTTGATCGGTTACGGCATTGAGAAGAGTTGATGAGTTTGATATAATTAAACGTACACTTATTCAAGCTTTTCTTAGATCTTTTGTTTGGAGAGAGAGAGACCTTTGAGTTTTGGTGTGGCGAAAACGTGTTTCTCAGAAACGGACCTTGCCAAAAGTCGTTGCGGAATTGCGTAGATAGGGCAGTGAATGAGTCCAAAATTTGACTTATCCCTTTTAATCCTGCTACATCCTTCATAATCCTTTATTGATGCCGTCTATTCATTATTGAAAAGTAGTGGTATGAAGGAATTCGACATTTTACTTTGTTTAGTAAGTTAAATAATTGCCGATGTCTGTAGCAGCGAGCCCACTCTCCTCGCCGATTCGCAGATTTTTACTCCGACTCCTAATCGATCATTAGTTTCTCTTTTTGGTCGGTAAAAACCTGTCATCTTTTGTTCCATCTCCCTTTAATATCCTATGCGTCGAAAGAGGAAGTTACTCTTTTATGACCAATCGCTTTCGATACGCCGGACGAGCACGGACATTTTTAGAGCGTGACTTTTTGTTTCTCTTTTCAATGCTATTCATTCAGATGTCGCGGAAATGGCATGGTCGAGGAGAAAAAAAGGAACTGATGGAGGTTACAATGTAAGAAAAATGTTTGATCCCTTGATGCGAAAAAATGGCGCAGAAGATTCCCCCGGCAGTGAATTTATGCATCACGTCGCTTTAGTAAAATAACTAGGTTAATTGAAGTATCGACCGCATCCTCTGCCCGACTATTCTGTCCGTCAGGTAAACTAAAGCAGCTTTTGAGAGCCGCCAATATACTCCCTCAATTCGCGTGCGGGAGTGCTTGCCAACACGACCTATCCCTCAAATCAGTTGCATTGCTCAGCTCCGAAAGATAAAAGTCAAGCCCTTGATTTTCACTGTCCGGTTTACGCCTTTGCTTTTAGTTTGGTCGAGTGTGTTAAAGTTGATGCAAGAAAGTTCTGAATGAAGTAGTAAAACAGAAGAACGAAAAGATTCATATAGATAAGTTACAAATTTGAAGAATCATTTAGCTGAATCCTTTCTTATGGATAACTCTAGTATATCGTTTATGAAATGACTATTACTCTTAAAGCCCGATCTGCGCCACCACAATTATTACCAATGGTTCTAAAATTTGCGTTTTACAAATCTTTGTTAAATTAGTGCATAGGTTTGCTTGAAATCTACTATTCGTGCGAGTTTGCGATAAGAAGACTAAAAATTTGAATGTAGTTTTTCAATAGTAAATGCATGTTCAGGCTGTAAGAGTCGCATTCAGCATGTCGACATACGTGTTTCAGATGCAGAGGAAGCTGTCTGACCCAGCAGATGCAATTGGCATCTTACATTCTTGTCAACTGATAAAAGAAAAAAATTTGGGTTTATTAGTCTCCTCAAAAAAATGCGTGGAAGTAGTGTGTCAACGTGAAGATTCTCAGTATGCTGCAGTACGCAGTCTCGAGATGTTCATCCGATATGATGAATGAGCGTATCTGTTGTAGCCTTTTTCGAAAATATAGGTCGGCGAGCGTGAAAACGTAGTCATTGATGTAATATTTATCCCCTTTATTAGCTTTTAAACCTGGACCACTAATGATTTCGTGTCGGAAAGCATTGAAAATAACTTGAGCGTCCTTGGAAGTGTTAAAACGAGCTTACTTCTCCCCTATTCCATCCGCAGACACGCGTTCGGTGTTATGGGACGGCTCACATTGGTGCAACCGCCCACAGTTGGCTCGTCTTCCACACCTGTCATCGTATCTTCGCTTCTATCTTTTCCACCTTTTTCCGTGGCACTCGGGTGCGTCGCGGGAATGTTTCATAATGAGAGAGCTGCGGTCGGTCGCAAGGTCGGGCGATCGGTCGTTTTTCCCCTCCTTTCCCTATACAACTTTCATTGCGACACATGCAGTCGATTCGCGATGCTTCGGCGACTGCATCCTACCCCACCTCACCCCCGACTGAGTTTGAAACTCATTCATTTGATTTTATTTTCGTTTACTTCCCTTAGTGAGGGCGGTGCTCTCCCTATCCTTTGGGAAATTGGAAAGGAATTGTAGTGGGCGTAGGAGACTGAATTCGCGGACGCGTGTGATGATGGGCGTGCTCACTTTTGTCCTCCTCCCCACGAGGCTCATAAATCGCGGTTTTTTTCCATTTGCGGCACGTCCGTGATTTTGTTCTCTGATATCGTTCGGGCGGCGATTGAAATCAAGCGAGGGTTCGGATATTTTCTCGAGCCTCTTGAACGGGATTAGGTAAAAGGGTTCTTAGTTCGATGGGTGTTGTAGACACCAGGAAATAATGTACCTTTTCACTTGTAATCGGTGGAGGGAGGAAATTCCCAGAATTTCCCCTGTATCTATTTCCTCACAAACTACACGTCTTTCCTTTTCTGTAATTCTGATGTCATAAAGCTTTTCGTCGGAAATGGAAGGACGCCATACCATTACGAAATGAAATAGCTTCCAGGAAAACATATCGTGGCAACATCTCTATTTGAAATCTTTCAACTGAGCTATATCTGTTAAAACGAGTTAAAAATAAATTGGCTTCATTGCAAACCATTTTCATCGTAAGGAAACAATAATATTAGAGACTGCATTACTCGCTGCTATAGCCTACGTGTTTGCAGACACGCAGAAGTTGGCTCTCTTATCGAAAATAATTCTTACCATGGGAATATTTATTTTCTTGGCCAAAGACTACTTTTTTCAACGTTTAATTTATCGAAAAAGCAGGTCTTATTTTCATCTCGTATTTCGACATCGAGTTGTTGACAAACTTGCACAACGGGCGTTGTGCAGCTTCAGCCTCGTTCTTTCCCATTCTTTGACAAGTAATGGGATTTCGCGTTGCACGCCAGGATTTGGGTCTTTAAATGGGATAGGCGGTGAGCCGGCTCTTTGTGTCAATCTTCTGCGGAATGATGCTGTTTTTCTTGAAAAGGCTCCATTTCAAGGTAAGAACTCTGACCTTCCACTTCGTCGGTAAAACTAATGAAGTAAAACACGTTTAAAACGTTACCATTTAATGCACGGTGTGCTCCTGGTCCATACCACACGAATCGCATAGTAAAAATATGCCGCTTAAGGCGCTCTGCTACCCGTTTATAGTGCGAATTTTTCAATTCCCCTGATGCGCTGCAACCCGCTTTAGCCATTCGGCCGCCGCAACAGTCAAAAAATATTTTACTTTATCGTCGTCCTATTATCTCTCCTACTTCGTTTTTGTCTCTTAAAGTGATTCTTTTGACTCTCTTGTTTTCAAATTTGCGTCATTATAGGGTGAAAGATGACTTAAATGAAGTTAAGAGGAACCTATATCCAACAACTTGATCATTCATGAAAAATATAATGAGAAGGCATCCTTATTACGCATCATTATTTCACAAATACTTTGCGGAATTTCTACTGTTGTGGCAAGTGAAACAAACCAAAGAAGATTCCTTTTCGTTTTAAGGTGCAAAAGGTCTTGTTTTCCAACAAAAAAATCTCCTCCCGGTAATAACGCTATCCCGCTATAATGTGGTTTTTGCTTGATCTCCTGTTAGACATCTTAACCGGGTTTTACTTATTTGGAAGGCTTTTGGCGACTTTCTATGTCACTGAAATCTCCGTTAGAGTATCTCAGCCCTCTTACCAGAGGTGACCAAACCTTGTACGACTCAGATAAGAAACTTATGCGAATAGCGGACCGAAACACTTTCAGATCTCTTTAATATTTTTCTACCCTCAGTATTAAATGTATTCATTAAAGAAAACAGGGATATAACCGTTAAAATAGACCAATACTTTCGTATTTTTAAAATCCTTCTGTGTAAAATTATTTAATATACTGTGTAAATTAATAATTATCACCAAACGCATGTTATGAAGCGCATTATATAGGAACGAAGTTCTGAGAAAGAAAGCTACGTTGAGGAAAACTGAGAACCTTCAGTTGACCATGACCATCTACAGTAAAATACGTCTAAGAAGCTCCCCGCTTTTTTTTACATCATTTTCGTCGTCCTCTCACACTTAGTTTTATCTTTATATGGTTCCTTGTGAATTTCTTCTTTGGAATGACTAATTTTGTGAGAACAAAATGAAGACGTCATGAAGCAAAGCGAATCCAACCGTCGGAACCGATACGAAATCTGAGGTAGAGTGAGATTTTCTTTATCACTTTTTCTCAGGGAGCTTTTTAGGTGAAAAATTCTCACGACTATTCGTCGCAATCTCAAGTTGTAACCATCGAGTAAACCATAAAGAAGGTGCAATTTTTTGTGAGTGTAGCATTAGAGAGATCGCGCTCCTCCTTGCCACTGTAGTTAAAAAAAATTCATTAGTCCTCCTTAATTGTCTATCTGGTGAGAACTGTTTCCTTGTAAAGTGAAAAATTACCAAAATGAAATGATTATGACGCTCTTTTTCTGCGAATAGTAGACATTCGCCAAAATATGATGTAAGGTAAAAACATTACACAACCCAGTTACAACGCCTTTCCGCTTAAGACGCGGTTTTCGCTTGGTCCCCTGAAAACGTCTTAACCTGTTTTTACTGTATATATCATGTTTACCGCCTGATAGGTATTCTTTTGCAGATTGGATTAATTGTTTTCTAATGGAATGTGTAAGTTATCTGCTTGTTGCACTATGCAGTTCTCGAAAGAACCAACTCTTATTGTATTTATAATTGACTAAAATTGCCTTGTATAAGACCGAAATTTTACGTAAAGGTTGATTTCGCTCTCTTATTTAATGCTCCTCAGTACTTGATAATGTCCTGTGATTTTCTTCTTCAATTTAATCCCCGAGTTTGAGTTTTCGAGTGAATCGTTTTATAACTTGCATCGTACAATTAAAAAAAATATTTATCGTGCGCCTATATTCGATAATATTTTGCATACCTTCCAGATGGCCCTACTGAAGTGGCAGTTCATATTTTTATTCTTTCTTTAATGTTTCTTAAGTTTCATTGCGGTCTAATTGATTTTTCTCGTCATAGAGTCTCGTCAATCAATCCATAGTAACGTTTTTAATAGCTATCTCTTTGTAATAAACATCTCTCATTCTCTCCACATTCCATTTAATTCATGTACAGCATTTCGTAATGAATTACTGCAAGCAACTGATCGCGACGGTGTTCCAAATTTCATGAAGAGGTGATAAATGAGTTTGTCAACCAATCGTACAGTTCTTGAATCCGCTTGACCTTAGTTTAATTAGTGATTTTGGAATATTATAGGAATATTAGCAAGATAATTATATACATTCTTTTCGGTGACTTAAGTAGGATAAAATCATGCCCAAGGTTAAAGTTTGCAGCGATTGTAATTGTTTATATAAAACCTTTTACTCAATAATGCAGTACTTTACTCAAATGATTTATGCTGCGAAGGATATTTAAAGTTAACATATTTATTATATTTTTTGAAGGCTAATTTTGAAGTGTGATTGTTAGCATCTCCTTGACCTTCGTGGGCGGAAAAATGCTGTTTTCTTAGTATCTGAAAGGTTTTCTCACTTCGGTGTTAAAACAAAAATAATTAATATTATACTTTTATCTTTCTATTTATTTCATCACCTCCATTATTTCGTCCTCGGTTGTAATTTCATCTCCCACCGTCAACACTCTGCATCTACTTTAGTAGACTTTTTTCAGTTGCCATGCAGCAGTCAAATCCTTTTTTTATTTTCTTTATGACTCGTTATATATTAATCAGCTCATTTGTCTAAACGTCGGACATATTTAATTTTTTTCTATTTATCACTATTTTTATGTGCTGGAAGCAGTTATTACATAGTAGTAATTAATAATATGTTCAGTTGCTCAGAATGTTTAATGACTAAAATAAGATCTACCTATACTCAGCAGATATAATTAATATTCTTATTATAGTAAACCTTTTATTTTGCCTATGGTCCGTTAACGATATTTTTGCAGCTGAGGTAACGTGAAAGATATCGTGATATCGTTTCTCCTCAAAAGTTTTTCTCCTGTTAAGGCAAGGTAGGTTATTCATTAGACTTCTTTTTTACGCTTAAATAATATTTACTATCTAAAATTTTCTCTTTACTTACTTATCTCCCGGTTTCTGACAAAGAATGCCCTCGCTCGATGGGAACATCTCTGTCCAACCTTCACACAAATACATTTGTCAAACTACGATAAGGTTATACTGATAAGGATATTAATCAAGGAGGAATGAAGTATCTCGAATCGAGTTTCAAATTTTCTACCTCGGTCACACATTTCGGTAAATAACCCATCAAACTACCTCATATATCTTCTTTAGAATCGTCGCCAATCAGTTTCTGTGCTCGGTCAAATACTTAGCTACGATTCCTGTTGACCAGCAGTAAAACCAATTTAACACGAATTTCAGGGTACCCATCGGAAACCGTTGTATAACGTTGTTACGAAAATTTGATTTTTATAATACAGTGGAAAACACAGATAGCACTGGGTTTTTTGGGTCATCATATTGGCTCAGGTTTTTAGAAAGTATTTCAAAATTAAAAACGAAAATGTTACTTTTTTTAATTAGCTTTATATGCAAATATATATCTATAGAAAGACCGCAAGGAATAGTGGTGTAATACCGGTTGCCTCGTCACATTTTGAAGAAAATATATTTTTCGTATAATATATATAATTAATTAATATACAAAATTTAATAAGATTTTCAGGGAATGATATTCCATTTTATTTCATTTTCGTCCTCTTTTACTATATAGTGAAGTAGTTTTTACCATAAAGGTAAAAACGGAGGAATGACATGTTTTAACAGCAGTAGCAATAAGTTGTCATAGAGAACGATCTCTCTGAGACTAAACTTAACTGCCCATAAAACATTCCATGGTTTGTTCAATCTGTTTACAAATTGAGATTGCGATAAAAGAAAATCTCCCCAGGAGTTTTTAATCTAAAAAGGTTCGTTCGTTTTAGTGTTTAGCTCAGAGACCAACGTGTTGGGGAAATTCTCACCGAAAAAGTTCAAGAGGCAACTGATAAAACTGTTACGGATGTTCTTCATGAATTGGATAAATGTTTGAAAAAAAAACTAGATTAGATTTTTTCATTCCATCTTACCTTACCTTGATCCTATTTTTCATATATGCTTGTCTCTTTTAAAAATGTATTTTGCCGTGTATACGTGAAAGTTAACTTCTACTTCAAAGTTTGTAATTTTGTTTTTTACTTTTACCAGCAAGTTCGAGAATTTTTTCATATAAAAATTAATTGATAATATTATCCTTTAAAACCTTATTGGCATTCGTATAACTATATAGTTACCATGTTCATCATACCATTTAATTAATGCTTCATGGCGTTGAGAGAGGGATTGAACTCCGTCGGGTACAAACCCTCATATTATGAGGCTAACATCTTGGAAGCCTACGTTTCAATCGATTTTACGCCAACCCCTACAACAGCAACCCTTTATTCAGACTTTCTGGCCACCCCACCATCTATCCTCACCCCTCCCCACTTAGAGTAAACCTTTTTTACCCCCTGTAAAGTGGACAATCATTTGCACTCCACCCTCTAACTCCTTTCTTTTCATTCTTCGCTTTCAACATTCTCTTACTTTGTAATGAATTATTACTTCTTCATTCTGCCTCTATAGATAAACATCTATAATGTCTTTCTCCTCTTTTTAAGCTCTTTTCCTTTTAGTGATGTTAGCTTATTGCTTTATTTTTGTCGTAATGTTTCCCCCATATTCCAAGATTCTACATCCTAACTTTTAACGAATTTATTTTATTAAATTTTCCCATTATCTTTTAATAATATAGTTTATCCTTACTTCTAGTGCTTCATTTGGAAATAATCCTGATCAATTTATTCTCTCCTATATTTAAAATAATCAACAAGGACTAATAAAAACCTATAAGCTTCAAGTCAGAAAACCAAATTCTTATTCCTCAATGCAAGTTCGATTTTTACTCATTATCATTTCAGTTTTATAAATTCTAGAATCTGGTTAGATTATTTGAAAATGTTTAGCTACCATTATTCAAGGACTTAATTTTGCCACTTATTATTGAGCCTACTTGATGTTAAATCAAAATTGAGCATAATAAATGTTTATTTAATTTAATGGTGTACCACATGACGAAGGAAAGACCTTGGCCATCTTCAGTCTTATTTATGATCAAATCATTGCAACTCCTCTAATTAATGAATTTTTATGGAAACCCAGTCTCAGTGAATCTGGTATTTTGGTACCTAATGCATCATGAATCATTCAAATTGTCTTTCTCCATCTCTTTCTGCCTTGGTAGTTTAAGGGAAAGTTTTTCAAGGTTTATTATTATTTTTCTCAAAATATTTTCTTGAATAAAAGTTTATCCCACTTGCTTGCACTCTTTTTACCTCCTGTCTCACTGTTTTTGTTCTCCATCCTTTTGAAGATATCTGCTAACTCTAACCTTTTATAACTTCCCCTCATTATAGCTTGATGCTATTTTCACTTCATTTATTCACACTTGATTTCTTCTTCGACTTCCAAATTGATTCACTTCTATTGTTGCTTGTTGATCTGAGTGTAATATATGGTTGATACATTAAATTTGTTAATTTGAATTCAATTACTGCACTGAGTAATTCCACTTCAGATTATTGTCCACCCAGGAGCAGTGACTACTCTTGAAGCCCTTATAAATCATATAAATAATGACCATAACTTCATTTTAGTTAGGAACTTATTCTGCAGATTGTTGAACTGTATGGCTTCTTTCTTTTTCACAGCTTCATCAAATTTAAGAGAAATATCTTTTGCTGCCCCTTTCAGTCCTCCACTCAGAATTATTTTCTTCAATTGCATCTGTCGGTAGTCCTGCACTGAATCTTACTATAACTATCCAAAAAGCTAGATATCTTTAGGGTTCAGATGACTTGAATAACCAGGAAATAATCCCTTCTTTAAAAACAGCACAATTTTTTCACATACTGAGTTCCAGTTGTCAAAGTAATATCACCATACCCACCAATAGAAATTTTCTAGACAGTTTATGAGCTGTAAAAGAGTAGCCTTTTGAATTTCTCAATATGTGAGTGTAGCCTCATTTGTATATCTTTCTAATTTCTCGTAATTAAAAGGTAAATACTATACTTTGATATTCATCAAAAAAAATCTTTTATGAAGGTTTGTAAAATATGTAGTTAGAATTTTTAAAATTTATGATAATAAATGACACAAAGCTTCAATAACTCATGAGCAACTTAAAAGGCATATTTATATGGTCTTTTGATGAAGTGATGGTTATAGTTGTTAGCCATTAACTTTGTGTTATTCCGTAAAATTTGCATGTAATTCAAAATAATTGATAGCCATATACTATTTGATGTTCCAATTTGACACTTACTTAACTGTTCATCTTATATCTATGTTTTATTTAAGGAAGGAGTACTTTTTATAGATGATACAAAATTACTAACTTTTGTGTTTTAATCACATAGAAAATCATCCAAAATTCCTCAAACTTAGTAGGAAAGTTATTATTTATCTTTATCATACACATAGTGATTTATTAAAAAAATTGTCTTGTACGTCAAAAACTTGTATTTGATTGTTGGAAAAATTATTGTGATTTATTTATATTCTTTCCAATAAGTTGAATGTGGTATTTTATGTTACAGTACCTTGAAAGTGTGTTTCCTCATTGTAGATTTTGATTTGTACTAATTTTAGTCGTTCAAACATCCTAGACCAAGATCAAAGTAAATGTGTGTTTTTGTTACACAAAAATGATTATATATTAACATTAATCAATACAGTTGAGTTAGATGTAAAGTGCTTGATCTTTTAACCTTCCGGCGGGCGCGCCTTTTTTCATACCATGAGCGGGCGCGCTGTGCACTGCGTGCACGGTGCTTGCATTCTTATTTCGATGCGATGTTATCTTAAATTATGATATTTTTTGTAAAAATAATAACACATTACTTGTTTGTTGGTGATTAAAATTTATTTTCCAACATTTTACAAAAGGTTATCACCAATAAAAATCTTGTTAATAGATTTCTCCTCTGCATGTCTAGCTCGGCGACAAATCTTCTTCGTTGTCTTCCAGGCAAGGGTGGCAAGTAACAGTAACTTTCGAATGTTTTTTACATACAAATCTGCCACATTTATCACATTTTACTGTTGAATTATTATTAACACACAGCTTACATCGCCCTCTCTTGGCTGCTCCAACGGCTTTCTTTTCCTCAACCTGCGGGCGATAGCGCTTCAGATACGCAGACAAATCAGAAGGCAAAGTAAAGATTGTAGATCTCATAATTAGGTCCTCTTTCATTAGTCCCATGGCTAAATCTTTCAAAAATACTCTTCTCCTATAATGCTCTTTCTCTTTATGCTTGCCGAAAAACAAAATTTGTGAGTTTATTCCCGCGATGTTGAGAAGCGCGAAAAATAAAGCAAGGGGCCATCTCCTCGTTATTCTTGCTACGGAGTAAGCTGCACACATTTTATCTACTGTGTCTACTGCTCCTTTAGTTCTGTTGTAATCTAAAATCATTACTGGCTTTTTCGTAGCAGTATCTACATCCTGTGAATCATGCATAGTCGATAGTAAAATAACGGCTTTGTTTACTTTGGGCACATACGAGACTAAAGTGGAGTTTTTCTGAAAGCCAAACAGAGTAGAATTTACTTTCCTCGACTTATTCGGTAGAAATTCTTTGGGAATCTCCCGCTTGTTTTTGCGCATTGTCCCTAGCAAAGTTATTTTTTTCGAGAGTAAATATTGGGCTAAGGAATAATCCGTGTACCAATTATCCGTGGTCAAGTTTCGATTTCCATTTTCAAATGGTTGAACTAGACGTTTCACCACCTCAGAAGGAGAATTAGAAACTTTATATTTCCCTTCCATTTGCTGTCCACAATACACTTCCAAGTTACCCGTATAAAACGATTTTGCGTCGCAACAGAGAAAAAGTTTCAGCCCATACTTTGCCGGTTTACTAGGCATGTACTGCACGAAGCTACAGCGACCTCTGAATGGGTGCAGCATCTCATCAATAGTCATATATTCTCCGATCGTGTAATGTTTTTTCAAATTGCCTACAAATCGGTCCAGAATATTACGTATGGCTGCTAATTTATCGGTCCTTCTTCTGACTTCTCTTGTTGCTGAATCATCAAATCGAATGCAACGTAGTAGAAACAAAAACCTCTTGTAACTCATTAGTGCTCGAAGAGCAACAATTCCAGTACCATCTTGACTCCACATTTCTAAGACATTAGTATGATGACCGTGTTTTACAGCAATCAGAATTAGAGCTCCAAATAACGCGAGGATTTCTGTTACTGAGGTAACTTGAGCATCCCTATCTCTAGAGTAATTCACTTCCGTGCGTTTACGATCGATGTACAAATTGGTGAATTTAACTATATCCTCCACCATTTCTCTGTCAACCATTTTTTGAAATGCTGATACTTCGTTGGTAATATCCATTGCACTGGACTTCAGTCCCGGTTGTAATTTACAAATGTTTTTCCCCTTTGTTTTAGTTTTCACCGTAAATGGAGTGTTTTTCCAAAAGAATGCATTCTCGGTAGGAGTTACCTTTGGGTTTTTAGATTTACTCCTTTTGGGATAAGATGCTTGCGCAACCCCTCTGCCGACGAAGTAATCCTTCCTTCCAGCGGTAACGGCTTCTGGAATCTCGTCATCAGAACCCTCTTCCTCCGAATAACTCTCTACTTCGTCTTGAAGTATAACTTCAGTTTCGCCTTCGGAGCCATCATCTTCGAAAGTGTCGCCTTCATTTTCCTCCTTGACGAAGTCCAGAAGAAACTTCGAAGCGATGATTCCATGGTTTCTGTGAGAGTAATAATACGTAGATTTCTAATACAAGTTCTAAAAGTTTTCATAGATAAAAAGAATATAATTTCAGATATTTGGAGTAATTGTAAATGCACTTACGTGGAAGAAATATCCATTTCCAAAGTAACACGCGTCACTTTTTGCGGCTGGCGGCGTCACGAACAATTCGACACTCGAGTGCTTTGCTATCAGCTAGTTTTCCTATTATTCGAACGATATCACCATAAATACGTTGTACTTTTGCGTTGTTTCACCATAAACACCTCCACAACTGTCTAAGTTGCAGGGCTTGAATGCTCGCTTTTATATCCATAACGGATGCACCCTTCAGATATAAATTTTTGAGGTATGTCTCTAAAGAGGGTGTAGTGAGGGCGGAGAATATTGTGACATTGTCACAAGACCGATATCTCAACAAGTATTCTGCAATTCGGACCAGCTGCATCCACTAGGCGGCGCCGGCCTGCCGAGCGGCTACTAGATGCTCTCGCGCTTTCCAGCAGCTTAGCGAAGCTGACTCTTTCGTAAGTTTTCCGTTCGTATCTGAAGTAAACACTATATCGCAAAAGGACGTCCACGCCCTAAGAAGGCTAACAGAACAACGAAGGAAAGGGATCGGAATCGGTAAAGTTACGAAAAAATGTTTTCCCCAGCAAAAACCAGACCCCGTGCACTCAGTGCACGAACGCGCACAAATTTTTTAGGTATGCCTCTAAAAAGGGTTTGCTGAGGGTGGAGAGTATTGTGACATTGTCACAAGACCGATATCTCAACAAGTATTCTGCAATTCGGACCAGCTGCATCCACTAGGCGGCGCCGGCCTGCCTAGAGCGGCTACTAGATGCTCTCGCGCTTTCCAGCAGCTTAGCGAAGCTGACTCTTTCGTAAGTTTTCCGTTCGTATCTGAAGTAAACACTATATCGCAATAGGATGCCCACGCCCTAAAAAGGCTAACAGAGCAACGAAGGAATAGGAAAGGGTTCTGAATCGGTACCATCACGAAAAAATGTTTTCCCCAGCAAAAACCAGACCCCGTGCACTCAGTGCACGGACGCGCCCGCCGGAAGGTTAAGTATCTAAACTATATTTTCTGGTAATACCTTAAACGCTGGTTCAGAATTTTCACTTAAAAAGACACCAACTGATGAGAAGTAGTAAATAAAAAGAAACATCAACTGGTATTTATGAAGTTTATAGTTCCCTACAAGCTGTTTCACGTTTCAGGGCTTATTTGGTGAAATTAACTGCTTTTAAAGTAAAGTCCATGGCGCAACATCCTTAAGATAGGATTTTGCCTAAGCTAGTGGTATTCACTGTGGGTGATGTGGTCAGCACACTACCATACTTCCACACTACCATAATTGGCTGTTTCTAAACCTGTAACCACCAACTCTTAATTTAGGTAGCTTCTGGATTGTTTTGATACTGGGTAAACATCTTTGCCCCCACTGTGGTTTGAACCCAGGACCACTTCTGCCAAAAGCAAATGCAAAACCAATATGGGTACTGGGGGCTTTGTAGCTTATAAATTAATGTCAATTTTATCCGTGATGCAAATTGAGTTACTGAATGGGTGAAATGGGACCATACGCAATAAGCACCATAGTATCATGGTCACACTGCCTGTACTATGTGTATAATTAGTAAGATAAACTTTTTCAAAAGATGGAAGGTCTTATATATGACTCTAAAACTCTTCATAAAGCTCTAAAATTCTTTTTCTTTTCTTAACAGCAATGATAGTGGATGGGACAATCCTTTCCAGCCTGATGGCGACCTAAGCCGAGAAGCAGATGAAATTGTGGAACTGATTAAGGGAGGCAAGCCAATTACTCCAACTCCAGGAAGTGTTGCACCACCAATTCCATCCACAGTTGACACCACTGATGGCATACCATCCACACCACCTGGTGTACACAATGCTTCTATGGAGAAGTCAGCTGTGTCACAGGTTAACTCTGTCAAACCAGCCGATGGATTGAAGCCTCCATCCAGTCCTAAGGAAGGCACTGGGGCAAATGGAAATGCGGCCCCTGCAACAGTCACACCTAATAAGGGAGCACCTTCATCTGTGGAGGTACAGAGAGGCCACGTTCCACCAGGAGATGCATGCCAGGTGGAGCATGTGGTGCTCAAGAAGAAACCTAAGTGCAAGTGCTGCGCAATCCAGTAGAGGGGCTGTGCAGCATTCATCAAAGAGACAGCTGTCGAGTCGTCCTAAACCGCCTTGCGCTGCTTTGCCCACTATCTTATTACTCCCAAAGCCCCTTCTGGAAATACCTGCCAAAGTGAGCAGAAACCAATGCAGTCTATGCTAAACAAGATATATTTGACCAATGGGAACTCATGTTTATCAGGAAGAAAGAGGGGGGGCTGAGGGTGTTAAATTTCTGTGTTCTTGCAAGTGTTGGACTTGGAAAGAAAGAAAAAGGTTTGCTCTCCGTGATGGAGAAAGACTTTTCTTATTGGGATAGCAAATCCGATTGGGTTGTAAACAGTGGCACCCTCTCATTGTATAAAAAGGAAGAGAGCACCCAGTTTAAAGGAAAACGGTGCTAAAAGATTAAAAGAAAAAATGGTCTTTCTGTATATTATTTTTTAAATTTCATCTATTATTAACTGAGTATTTACTTGATTAGCATGCCTAATGACGTGTGGTGATCTTTTATCATTTTTAATGTAAAAACGAGGGATAACTAAGTGATCTGGAGCAGTAATTCTTTTAACAGAGCTGTAGCGGGGAATGAGATTTCACCAACAGCATGCTTTTTCATTTGTATTATTCTTCTCCTCCTTTAAAGAAAAGGAACACAGTTTGTACTTGTTGTTGCTATCATATACTTAATGCAGCTGTTGTTGCTCCTGTCCTCTATTTGCTTGACCTGGCAGAGGTGTACATCCCTCACGGGCTGTCTGAAAAGTCTCAAGATGCTAATATTGAATCTGAGGAGTGCACTTTATGCCTTAATTTTGCGAGCTATGCTTGCTCGGATAAGTTGGATGCACCCAAAAAATGACCTGACACAAAAGGGCCACCTTTGAAAGATAAGATGGTGCTGCCATGTCCTAACCACGCAAACCTCTATGCTCGTGTTTTCAGGATGTGTGAGTTTAAATGAGTTCAAAAAAAAAAGAAAGTGGTAGCTATTAAAAAAGATAAGTGGACTAGTGAACTATTACTGACAAAATTATACATCAGTGATTTTAGACACAATTTTAATTAAAAAAGAAAAATGTATGAAGGAGAAATTTTATTGAATGGCAAGGATGAAAATTCATTGCAGATTTTATATTTGTTTCCCCTTTGTCTGGTAGTTGGTGTTCATACCAAAAACAGACCTTACTATGCTTCAGCGTGGTTGTATATTTGATATGAAAAATATATCTTTGAAACTGTATTTCTGGCTTTACTGCAAAATGTTCCCTTCATTTTACAGTCCTTGCTCTATGTTTTTATATTTTTATTGAAATATCCTTGGAACCCTATTGTTCAATTAGAAAGGAAGCACAAGGAGTCAAATTTGATTACCAATGGTAAAAAGGATATTTGTACGTTTTTATGAAATGGTAATGAAATATAGCATTGGAAGTCACTCATTGGAACTGTGATCATAAAAACATCACAGGCTTGGCAAAATTTCATATGCAGTTACAATAGCCTTAGAAACATGATAACCCCTTTTTGATGGACTTTGATTTATGTTGAAATTCTCATCATTTGTATTATGACTCATACCAAGGTTATGAGTTAATGGAAGTTCATATACCTTGTTCTATTAATATTTATTTCTCCATATTATCTTCCATTCATGAAAATCATTTATCATTTCTTATCAAGAATGGAATATTTTGTATAGAGATTTGAAAAATGGAGAGTAATCCAATTGTATATATCAAAACACAGTGTATGATATATACTTAAACTGATGTAGAGATATTTTTATATAATATTCATTTAAAGTGAACTTTGTTAGAAGTCTGTTTTATTTAAATTTTTGTTATTAAACAAAGCAAACTTAATAAAGTGGAAGTCCCATTTTTCATTTGATTTACTTTTCTTATACTAATGAACCATAATATTGAAAGCATTTCAATTGTATTTATATGTTTCTAAAAGGGATTAGCACTGGAACTTACAATTTATCTCATAACCTATAATTAGGCTTTACTTACTATTAAATGTCTGACATGATGTTTGTGACATACTTTCAAATTTTAATTTTGATTACACAGGAACACTGAAGTATGTTGGCACCTTCTTTTACTCTTAAACTTTGGGCTCCTGGCAGCCTGGTGGTTAACATGGTCACCTTTGGTGAATGTGGTCCTGCATTTAATTTTCCGTGAGGATCCAATGTGCACAAAATGACCACAGCAATAAAAGCACCTTTAAACATATTACCACTAGTACTAATTGTGAGCTTGCAACTCAAATTTAAGGCTATTATGCAATGGTTTATGCACTAATATAGCTCTTAAGCAGATGGAAGAGGAATAAAAGATGCATCCCTGAGGCCGGCAGATACATAATACCTTTACGGAGTCTCCTGAGATTATGCAATGTTCATAATCATAATCTGAAGAAAATGCAGCAAATTATTTTCTATTTTGGAAGAATGGGAATTCATATATAAAATTTGTGCAAGATGATTGCTTGAGATTACCTCTTACTGATCAGTTTTTAATGAGATAAGAGCTAAAAGTTGAGGGAATTTTTCATAGTGTATAAAAATAAAGCTTTTGAAAGGTATTTGTGTAGGATAATATAAATGAAATATGAACTTTCTCTTCCTTGGGTATGCCTTGCATTTTACTGGTTAACTGAATTTTCATTTTTAATTTGAACTGAAGTTTAACTGAATTTTTTATGGGGGAGTTTATACACCCTGTGTATCTGCCTAATACATATCCTTTCTGATCCACCACATACTAAATCCAGCTGGCTTGGCCTCTGTTCTCTAGAGGCTGTTTGAGCAATGCACTAAATTTACAACTAATGTTATTCCGTCTTAGTTTTCATCATTCTTTCTTGCTTTTGGGATTTGTTTGTTACATTTGCTTATTTAGTTTATTGCTCTGGCCTTTGTGTTCCCTACAAAGCATTATTAAGGGTATCTTAATGTTGATTTTATTTTCTGTTATCTTGGATTATAATGTCTTCAAGAACACCAGATGCAATACTATTTTAACATTAATTTGGATTCTGTTCATTTAACTTTGTTCATCAGATATAAAGAAGACAAGTTGTTCATGTTTCTTGCTTATATCTTTGAAAATTATGAACATTTTGCACTTTTTAAATTATATCTATTCAGGATCTATATCAAATTATCAAGTAAATATCAAAATTACCTGGTTAACAAGAGTAGTCTAGATTGTTAAAATATTCTAACTAAATCAAGTAGCTTTCTGACTAAAGTTCCTATGGCTTTAAGTTATAACAGTATTAATTATATCTTATTTAAAAATTCAGTACTTTCAGTAAAATAATATATTTGGACCTGTGTTCTTGCCAGTAAATGCCATCCATTCTCTATCAACTATCCAACACAACACTTTGTTTTACAATACAATGATGCTGAAAAACATTGTGTCTCTCTACTCTAGATATTAGACTTTTTGGTGCATTGTAATTAATTTTCCAAGAAATTTTGCCAGCATCTCTTAATTGAATGACTAATCCTGAATAGTTCTCATAATTTGATCATTTATCATGAAAATATTTCCCTCTATAACACATTCTGCCTCATAGAATTATACCTCATAAGAGGGAATGAGCCTTAGTGGAAGAGGAGTAAGGTAGTTTATTTCAGCCTTCTTCACTTAGCTAGAATGCAGTGAGTGGAAAACCTCAAGGTGAGTACAGAACAATACCTCTATGATCAACAATTTTTAAAGAAATCAATGAAGAGAGATCTCAATAACATCACTTACCTCATTAGCTTTCATATTATTACAGCCTTTGGTAAAATTTAGACAAATATCAATGGAAGAGTGATTTTCTTTTGCTATCCACACAAAAAAAAATGAAATATTCCATTTATAGGTGTAAGGAAGTGGACAAACTTATTTGAAGAGGAATTATATTTCATTTCTTACCATCTAAGCCTTCATTTATTACTATTATTTTATACTAATTATACATTTCATTTTTGAGATGTTACCTTCTTTGGGACTCAAAATCTTCTTCGGAAGAATGTTAATAATATTTCTTGTGTCCTGGAGGATGTCTGAAACAATAATGTATGAATATGTCTGATCACAAAAATTAATACAGATGGTATAATGCAAATTACAAATAAAAATTATATGATACAGTAAAATCAGGTTAAGTGAAACCAAGTGAAAACTGCATCTCAAGTGTTTATAACTGGGTTGGTAGTTGCTGGTTCCCTTACATGCTATTTTTGAAGAGTGGTCTGCTTTTCGTGCAGAAAGAGCGTCATAGTTTATTAATTCATGATACAATTTTTACCAGATATAAAATTATGGACGATTAACAAATTATTTAACAGCAGAGAGGACATTACAGAGCTCTCTCCAAAACTAAGCTCTACAGCCAGCAAAACACTCTCTGTCTGGTTTATTTGGCGAGTTTTACAACTCAATATTGAGACTTTTGCTAAGAGGGGTTGCTAGGAAGCCAAAGTGACTTTATAGATTGTTTCAACTCTCTTTAAAGTTCTGCGAATTCAGATCCTCACCTTCTTCTCTTCAGAATTCCTAAAAGAGAAATTTCAATCTTTTTCCAAGTAAGCATCTTCATGGGATGAACTCCGCGTTTGATGGAAAGTGACAGGTGTCCGCGTTTGCATTGACTTGGGTTATAAGCTCCTTGTTTTTACCGTTTGTCTGCATCGGAACCTCTAAAATTGCTATTCAGATCAGCAAACAGTGCAGTTCACTTTATTTTTCGCATATCTGGTACTTGAACCTTGAGCGCCCCCAAGGAGCGCCTTCTATTCATTATAGCGACTGCAGGCGTTGATATCTCTTCAAAGCAACGCCCAAAATTTCTCACTACCTCAAATTCTAAGAATATTTGAGAGATACATGGAAAATTCTATAAAATGAACCTCTGCGCGAAAGATTTCTCAAGTTATTTTCCACTTCCACCGTCGTCCACCATATGCGATATCAGTCTTAAATCATGTTAAACTCCAACGAAGTGTCGCTTACGCTCGTGCCCCACCAAGTACCGCCCTTATGAGCGAATTTGACTTGATTCAATGAGGACATTAACATCATCCTCTTTTTAATTTCTAAAATTGCAATCATCCTTGAGGATACTTTAAAATTTATAGTCATAATTGAATAAGTTTTAAGGGTGAACTAAACTAATATGAATAAATCAATCAATAAATGCATTGTTGATTTATTCATATATCGCGATGGCAGGAAAATAGTGAAACGGGGAATAGTTGAGATTTGACTCGACAAATAATTTTAGAATTCACTTCGATAATTCGAATTTACTTCTACATTGCCGGGAACTTTAACTTTCGAATATAATGAAGCCCCTATCAGTTTTATAATTGAGGAATTCAACACATTACTCGATATGTTTTTGTCTTGCTTATTTTCGGCGAGAGCGCTCTCCTAATTGTTGAATTCGTAATGGAGTAGTTTTCCGCTTTCGATATGGAAGACATCCCTTGGAATTCTCATTAAATATTCTATATGCGATCACTTATCTTTTTCGCTACAATTACAACTTCGCGTATGTGGCATTTGGCGGAATAGATTTGGCTAATTACAAAATTATGATCTGTGTACAAGTTCGGCGCTCTACAACGTTAGTTCCTAATAGGCACATGGTAGTTTCTCTCTCATCGCTGTGGAGTTATTCTAGTTCACAGCAATTCTGAAGGAGCCTTTTAAGCTTTCGTCATCGAAGGAATTTTGGTTTCTGCATTACTCAAAAGAATCTCAGAAGAAGTTTAAAAGTTACTTTTTCAGAGTAATTCCGAGAAATATGGCGTCACCAATCATGCCCAGGATAATTCATAATCCATAAAAAAACCTAATATTATCTTAAAATCGTAGGGGCTAATACGAATGTCTCATCATTTACATATATATCTGTGATTTTATCACAGTCAAAGTTGTCAACAATATATCGGTATAATTCGTTAAAATTTGAAACCGAGGTAGGGACACAACAAGGAATTGGGAATAAGGCAGAAATGTGTAGAAGTTAGAGGAGAAAAGCGAGAAATGTCTAACAGTTGTTCCATTCAGGTTTTTTTTTATTGTTAGATCGATATTTTTCAATAGTGAGGATTTACACTCGCTTGATCAGATTTCTGATGTGTTAAACGGAGACAATTACTATCACCCATAAACGTGGTCGTATGGATCCTTCTGGTAAATTCTTTGTTTTCTTTTATCTATGGATAATATTACCGAAACTCCAATGGTAGATATCAGAATACTCGCACAGACTAGTATCTTTTTTCAGTCTTTCGGGACAAGGGCCCCTAACTATATTATAACCTAAGTTTTAGTTCAGGAATAAATGTAAACGCTTTCACTGATTCAGATATTTTTTGTAGTTTTCTTCGATAAGCATTTTTCATCAAAATTTAAAATATAAAAATATCGGATATTATTTCTGGTAAATGTTTCATTTATGAAAGTTGCTAGCATAAAAACATGAATTATTCAGTTATACTAAATCAGATCATTAAAAAAGTGGAGGGGAAAAAGTACGTATAAGAAATTGTAGGACTAGTAAAAGAAAAATATAAGAGAAAAAATCATTCTTCCGTCGGGTTTGAACCTCGGATTTTCTTGTTAAGAGTCAGCGACCTAAACAGTGCGACCAATCCGATCTCTGTTATGTGTGGATGCTTTTTATAAATTTATTTTATTTTCATTTTGGCACATGCAGCGCCACCGTAACCTTGCGGAATTTTCCTGCGTTTTTTGAAGGCCGAATCTAGAATTTGGAGGTCGTTCAAGGGCAAAATCGGCAATTTTAACCCTTTTTTCCAAAATTCACGAACAGGCTCAGCGATTTCAACCCTTTGAGTCCAACTCAACCCTTTGGTCCCAACAACCCTTTCTTGAAATCGAAAGTTCTTGACGTCATCGTGACGTAGCATGTGCACCGATTATAATTCTCATAGCATTTCTATTTTATATGGTAACTCTAGCTTCCAAAATTAGGCCATTTTGAATTTCTTTTTTTTTATCTCCCTTCCTCAAACGCCATTTTTCGCTATAAAAATGACTATCGTCATTTTTACACCCAATATGCAATTCGGGATGATAACGCGGCGATTCAAAATCGCACTGAATAGATTTTTTTATTTTACTTTTTAAAACAATCTTTATTACTTTAAAACTTGACGGATTTTGGCGATACCTGGTAGAACTCCTTCAGAATCATTTATTACTTTAATTACTCCATGTAAATTTCTACTGCTGATATTCAATTTAACAAGAGTTAAAGATATATTTCCATTAATTTTCCACTGCCAGCAATACATTCATTAGAATTGAATTTTTTGGAAAGTTTGCATTTTTAAGGCACATATCTTCATTTTCCAATTAAATTTTAGTAAATTACCAATTTAAATCTTAGTAAACCAAGAGGAACATTTCCTTTTATTAAATAAGAACCAAAACTTATAATTTTGCTTTTTATTTAGCCAAGTCATCAAGATACTGATAAGACATTGATTTGTACAGATTTTCTATAAGATACATGGCTTGAATCAGTTTTTTCTTAACAAATAAAAATCAAAATGTATGCCACTGGATTTCGTTATCCTCTTGAAGGATTTCATTCAGCTCCCGCGATGTCGTGACATGGTAACCAGGTTCTTCCTTGTTATTCTTCACCAACGTCTTCCACAACCATGATCCTAGATCAAAATAAAAGACTTTTAAGACGAAAATCCTAAAACGAGAAAGATAAATTTCGTTTTCACAGTCTTACATTGTAAAAAAAAAACCTTTGATCTGAAGGTGATTTGTACAAATTTATCGGAAAATTGAAATTTACATAGTAGAATCTTGAGTTTAAATCATTGATCCACTAACTGCGGCCTACCGCATATTTTCATTCGAACAATGAAGACATTATTATTATTTCTTTGGCACAAACAGTCATACCCACCAAGTTGTGCTGTAATATGGAGACTACAAACAATTATTCCCTGATCAGGGAAATCTCATCTGCCGGGATTCGAACCCGGGACATTGGTGGCCGAGTGGTTAGCGTTCATTATGATAAGACATTACATAGTAACGGAGAAAGGAGAATTAAATGATTAGGCACCATATAATTTGTTTTGTTTGCCAAGAAGCTTAACTGGTCTTCGATTAATAAAAGAGGATTCATAGAAATAAAAGGTATAGTCAGGTCGATATTGAAAGAATTTTCGAAGATTATATCACGTTCTTGAAATACGAATACGTACCTGTAAATTTCTAGATAAAATATGAGCACCACAGATTTAAGCCGTTCACGAATTAGATCTTTAAATCAATGTGAAAGATTCCTCAATCTCACAGCTGGAATTTCACATTTTAGTCGAATTTCAACTGATTTGGTTGTTAGACTAAGCATGTTAAAGTGACATACTTTGATTGCGGTCAATTATGGAACAATCTATAGGAAAAATTTTCGGATATAGACTGCTGAGAGCCATGAATGTCCATTGGATGTAAGTAGACAAAGGAAAAGTACTCGGCAACAAAGGATGTGAGAATAGCGTGAAATGAAAATAAAACGTTTTCTTCGAGTTTTGGGTCCTTAATTCAGAAAATTAAAAAAATCTAGTGAATCTGCAGTCTGATTTGCGATAAAGAAGATATGAAAAGATTTTCCAAAGAGATCCGCTTTCGATTAAGTACATACATTATATAAGACAAAAAATGATCTTTTCTTAAGGAAATTATTGCTTGAAGGGAAAAAATGCTTAGTCTACCATCTTCTCGATATAGTAGTAAAAATATATATATTTCTAACACCCAATTATTGACATTGTTTGCTTAAATTAAATGCCGGATAGCTAAATTCATAATATAATTCAAGTCAAATGTAATTAACACATCTCGGATACCTAAAAATTTTCCGCTGAAGATAATGGGCAGGAATTCCTCTAGTTGTAGCTTTCTACTACTTTCGGCGGGTTTTTTGAGATTCCTCTGCATCGTTTCCAGTGCCAACTCAGTCTTATCCGCTCTTCCGGGTAATTTTCCGCGAGGACTTAGCTTACAACGGACCTTTGCTTCAGGCTCCACTTCAAAGCAAAAGATATGAACGATTATTTTGCACTCCAGTTATTCGTCAGTATAAAATAAGGATTTTCAAAGGTAAATGAAACAAGAATTCCCATATAACAAACCTCAGTCAAATGGCGCCGAACTCAAATGGGTGATGCCTGGAAAAAAATTAAGTTTTCCTTTGTTGAGGGATAAAAAAAAAATGCTACCTGTTAGGGAAAACTAATTACATATGGTTATTCGCTTTATACGATATCTCTCTCTCTCTCATCTTCGGTCGTTCATGTATGCTTGGAATGCATCAAATCGTAATTTTCCCCTTTTACGGTTAACTCAAAACGTAAATGTTTTTCGGGTTTTGCCACACTCCGGCGACACATATAATTTGTCCGACCAGACGAAAAAGTTTAACAACAGCAACAACTTTGATGGTTGGTATGATCACACTTCAATTAAGAATAGGTTTAAAGTAACCATAACTTACGGGCGTAATAATCTTCGTCATCCATTGCTTCGAAACGTTTTTCTGTAATTTGCTTGCTGGAAATCCTTTTCCTGAATTCACGGCGAACGTGAGATGCTACAGACCGTTGTCACACCTCGGATACACCTTTCCCGGGGACAATACCCACTTAATCGCCTACCTACAATGCAACAAATGACTTTTCTCAAGCAACAGCTCCCTCTAAATGTGAACAACCTGAAGAATGACGAAAACATCTGCATATCGCCTTGCGTTCTCCGAAAGCAGTTTTAATGTGTCCATCTAATCATCAATTTTGAATCCATCTTCGACCTCCAATTATAGCGTTAAAATTATACATTATAATTAATCACATAAGCATAAATGCATCATTTGATTTCATTTTCATACCCTGTGTTAGGAATCAAGGCGGATCCAGAGGGAGGGGGGCATTTGATGTTACCAAATCGGTGTTATTTAGTCGATGTGTCGTATGTTGACATGCAGAAATTAAACAATATAATCTACTCTCCCATTGCAAACGACTTAATTGATCAAATTTTTGTAAGCAGCAATGTACTGCTTTTACCTCATATAACTCAGTGTTAGAAGAATAACTATGCCATCAATATTTATGAATTAACTCCAAAATTTAGTTTACGAGAATCAAATTAACTACTAAAAGCTCCAATAAAATAGAATAATCAATTCAGACTTCGAGAATTCAGTCTATGATATTTTACGATTAAATGTTTATCATTGAAATATTGAAACAATTTCGGGAGAGACCGCTTACGCTTATGGTAGTTTTAGAAAGGAAAAAATTCTTTAGAAGGAAATAGAAAAAAGTAAGTCATTTCATAGTGACTCCTATTGTCTAGCAGGGATGACCACAGAGCGATACTACCATGAGATAAGAAAAAATAGGCCGAATGTTAGAGGGATATTGGGGAGATATATAATCAGGGACATAATTGGAGTCCCTATGTGATCGGAGACAACATCCTCAAATCAAGAAAATCAGGTCACCTTACATGATGGTTTTGAGAAACTGCATAGTTAGTCTATACCCGTTTACTGTGCTTTCCATCTCCCATAAATATTTAACTTTCACTATTCTTCCTTGCTGATATGTATACATGTATCGTACGTACACCTTGTCAAGTTGATAAGGCTTTCATGTCCCAAAGAATCAAGTAGCTATGTCAGTGGTAAACTAATTATTGGTAGGGCCTAAAATGAGGTTCCAGATTAAAACATATCCTAAAAAGCTGGGCTACAGACCTTAAAGGATCAAAAGTTATTTCTCATTGTACTCGTATGATTTCTCAGATTAGGAGAATGGAGATGATCCATGCAACAATTTGGAAGGAGGAAGACATACTTTGACCAGAAATATGGAATGTACAGTCATTCAATATCAAAGATCAGTACTTGAATGAAGGTCTGCAAAATTATAGAGTATGAGCACTGTAAGAAAAAATGGAATTATCATAGGGTACTCAAGAGAGTATTTTCTCATCTACATAGGGGTTGACAAATCAGTAAGAACAGAAGCAGGAGTTACTGTAATCATGCATAAAGATTATGCAAAGCATGTAGAAGGCCAATACATATGAAAAAGGGTTTCTGTGGTGAAAATCAAAATTATGCTATTAACACCATAATCTCAGATGAGTTGGTAATAATGGGAGACTTTAATGCTCGTGTTGGAAAAGTAAATGTTCCTGGAATTAAATAATGGTTCAACAAAGAAATTCTAAATGATAATGGTGAAATTATTAAGGTCAACTTCTGGTCTCCCAATTAACAAAGAATTAATAGCACTTTTATGACCTTAAAGATCAATACAAATATAAGTTTCAAAATACTTGAAAACAGAAATCAACTATTGATTATATAGCCAATGAAAGCCACAGCATAAGTAATGAAATTGATTTAAGTGCCATCCTAAAATTTTCAGTGAAAATATCATTCACATATTCAACTACCAAATATTCACTATTTTGTTCTTGCTGGACTCTGCCATAAATTTATTGTTAGTTCACAGTGGAAACATCTACATCTTACATAACCTTTTCCCTATCACATTCCAATGTTTAAGAATAAGCAGATTTAGACTACTTTCTATTTTTGAGGCACAGTTCGTTCTATCCACGTATTTTAGAACAGCCTTAAGTTTTCCATTTTGTCTCTGTCTTAGAGTAACTTTGCTGAATTCCCATATTTCCCAGTACGTACTCTTGCTATTTTTCAACAGTCATTTCTGTTATTTACTTCCTCCAACAAATGAGGGGTAATTCCAAACAAGCAGGGTTTATAGGATTTGGTGGATTCCTTTGATTCATCATAATTGATGTTTTAATTTATACCCATCAAAATTTACCAACGATATTCGGTTCTTACTTTTCAGTATCTCACTTTTCTATTTCTACGTTGGATAAAGTTCGTAAAATTTATAGATTCTTTGTTAGCTAATTTCACATACTGAGGTATTGATGGATGAAGAAACAGCATTGATGTACATTGCATGGAGACATTTATTAAATAAGAAAAATTATAATATACACAATATATGGCAGTTTGAGTTGCTTGTAAATTTAATCGCAAAAATTCACTTTTTATGGACAAATTTAAGAAGACAGTAACAAAGTGGAGGGTGATAATAACATAAAAGATCCATAATTTAGAGACAAGAAACATATGTAACAAAATAATGTACAGGTAATGAAATGCTCAATTTCATATTTTGAAATATTAAAAACTCAAATAAAAATATTACAGCTTAAGAAAGATAATAGTGTACTGAAAAAATCAGTAAATAATATGTAAACGTATGAAAAAGTTGTAAAAATTACAGATTTCACAGGGAAGTATGATGTCATTGAATGTTATGGAAATTGATATTAAATTGAACACAAAATAGTAATACACATGTTTACATAAATATATATTTACATACACAAAGTGAACATCACAGATATAAACAGGCTACTTTACAATTGGCCACCATGTCTGAAGATAGCTACCAAATGAAAAATTACACATTTATTGTGATGCTATGTTAAACATTTAATACTGACAGAAATCTTCATTAGAAGTGGTCAAATAATATTCAGTATCATAAAATCACAATATAGGGTTGGCAAACCAATTGAAAGAAGCCACAGTCCTTGAATGAACATATATCCTAAACGGTTACATTTATCATACATAAACACTTACATAAAAGTTGAAAAAGTATACAATAATACTGCCATAACATTATATGAAAATCTGCATTTTAATATTAACATGAAAATTTTTAAGTCTAATTCACTCTAGTCAATTTAAATTCTAAGAACCATCAATAACACTTCTTAAAAAATTTGAATAAAGTATAATACTTCCTACTAAAGAGCAAAAACCCATTTTCAAAAGGAGAAAGTAATGAAGTATATATACTGATTTATTTATCCATGAACATTTCAAGCTGATGAAGTGTTACTGATGGTTTTAACACTTAAGATATCTTTTAAGTAAAAATCTTCCTGATAAAATATCTTAACCCAAATTACTCATTCAAAAGAATAGTATATCATAAGTCTCTTAAGTTAATACATCTAATGGCAGTGAATAAAAATATCTCTTCAATTCTTGTCAGTAGAATGTCAATTCCATTCATTTATCTTGAAAAAGCACCATGTTTGGATTGAGATTTCTTCTGAGTTTTGGCTTCAATTTTTTCCATTAATTTCTGGATCATATCATTCAGTTCAGTCTGAAATTAAAAAAATTGAAAAATCATTATTTATATCAGATAATTATGAGCCATGATTCAAAAGAAATGATTCTCCAAATTATTTTCACTATCACTGAAAACCAACAAACAAAATGCTTGAATGATTTTGTAGTCATAAATATAAATTACTAAATCTTGAGGGTGTATTAGTTAAAGTCAGTTGGAATTTTGAATGCATTTGACTTAATAATAATAATATTTATTACAGGCATATGCCCAATTGCTCATAACATACAAATCATGTCGTTAAAATAAATCAATACATAGAAATAGGTATACAAAAATATGAATTAAGATTGCACAAAATGACAAAATACTAAATACCAAAAAAAACTAAATACTAAAAATAAAACAAATACTAAAGATAAAAAATAAAAATAATAAAAAATAAAATAATAAACCCATACATAGAAATAGGTATAGTAAAATAAAAATTAAGATTGCACAAAATGAAAAAAACACATAGAAATAATAATTAATATTGCACTATAACATATATTTATACAGAGTCCAAAAATGTTCAGTACACTTATTCTTAAAAACAGGTAAGGAATCACTGTGTATATCAACATTACTGATAAGAGAATTATACAGGTGAAGGATCCTAGTTATTGGGGAATTGAACGTAAAATTTCTTCTTCAGTATTTAATGTAGAATAATTTAGTACTTCTGGTGGAAAGAAAAGTAGTGTTAAAAAGTATCAATTTAAGCATATAGGACAATTTATCAAATTGTTGCTTAAATTGTGCAAGAACATTAACTCTGCAAGATGTAATCTAACACAGAGTGGAAGTTAATCTAATATTTGCATCGTTTCAGTGTACGGCAAATCGTATGCAGGAAAACCAGCATAATAGTTAACAATTCTTAAAAATTTTTCAGCACCCTTTCAATACTGCTAACATGATTATTATAATGGGGATTCCAAACAATAGAGTTATATTCGAAGATAGGACGAACTAAAGATATATATAAATTTCTTAACATTTGGTTATCTTTAAATTCTCTAGTAAATCTTGTAATAAAATCTAGCTTACAAAGAGACTTAGAAACGATGGATAAAATATGGTTGGTTAAAGACAAAGTTTCATCAATAAGAACTCCCAAGTCCTTGATTACAGATGTCCTAGGTATAACAACACCATTGAGGGAATAATTGAAAAGGATGGGAGATCTCTTATGATGGAGAGAGATAACATTGCATTTTTGGATATCAAAGGACATTACATTTTGAACACACCAATCAGATATTTTCAACAGACAATTATTAAGTTCCTGGCATTCAGTTGAGTTACACACTACATTAAATATTTTAATATCATCTGCATACATTAAATGTGAAATGGGAGATATAGCATAGCTTATTTCATTAATGAAGATCAAAAAAAGAATTGGCCCAAGGTGAGAGTCTTGTGGTACTCCTGAGAACACATCAAATACACGTGAGGTAGCAGATTTAAGTTTGGCTAGTTGTTTGCGATCCGTTAAGTACCTTTGTAGCCATCTCAACATCATACCATCAATACCAACAAGTTCAATTAATGTATCAAGATAGAATGATTCACCTCATCAAATGCTTTTGAAAAATCAGTATAAATTGCATCCATTTGGTAACTGTCACCTAAGGCTTCAATAATGTAATTAGTGAACAACAAGAAATTTGTTGACGTTGATTTTCCTTGCCTGAAGCTATGTTGCTCAGGAACTAAAACATTTTTTAACAATGGTGCCAGTTTGTCAACAACAATAAATTCCATTAGTTTGGCTATAACAGACTGAATAGTTACTGGATGGTAGATAGAAATATCACATTTATCATTAGACTTATGAATAGGAACTATATAACTAGTTTTCAAGATATCTGGGAAAGATCCCTCTCTAAAGGACATATTAAAGAGATATACATAGGGAATAGAACATAAAGGGGATATGACAAAGCAGAATGACAATTTTTTAATAATGAGGGGGGAACATTGTCATGTCCAACCTTTACCTGCATCAAGCCCTTCCAATTTACCAATTATTTCATTGACAGTCACTGATAAAGTGGAAAAGTTGATTTCAAAGGGAAAATTACGATGTGGTAGAACATTAGGGTTATCATTGGTATAAACACCAGAAAAATGATTAGCAAATAGTTCTGCAATTGACTCATGGTTTTCGCCAACTGTGTCGATTAGGAACATCCTTTTTGGTAAAGAATTATCCTTGCATAAAGAGTTTACATGCTTTCAAAAAGGTTTACTAATATTTGATGTCAGAAGAGAGATTATTCATAAACAATTGATAGCATTCCTTTGCCATTTTATTACATTTAGCTCTATGCTCTGAGAAAGAGTATAATCAATGACTGAACCTGTGGTCTTATAAATACAATGAAATGTTTTCTCAAGTTTAATAAGTGATTTAAGTTCGTTTGAATACCATTTTGGATAGTGAGATTAACCAAACTGTACTTTGGGGGTAAACATTTCAATAGCTCTATAAAATTGCATAAAACATTGAAAACACCACATTTACTGGGTTATTACACAACATAGATGGCCAATTAATGTTTTGAAGGAACGCACTAACAGAAGCATAATCACATTTTGAGAAGTCAAAACCAAGGTTACATTTCTCAGCGAGATATGTAAATCTATATGATAATGAATTTTGTCATATAAAATAGCACAATTGGGTAACACATACACCTTTGTAGTATATGCGTAACATTATACCCATAGAAAAGCACAGTTAGCAAGATAGTAAAGAGTGTATTAGCAGAAGAAGTGATTCACTATGAAAGTTTAACTAATTTCAAACAAAGCTAGGGTTACATGTCTTATAAAGCATGCTCTTAAGGAGCATTACTTATGCAAATGAATATTACAAATTCTGACCAATTGTAAATGCTGAGAATATCCACCTTCAGTTTGAATCTGAAAGTTTGTTAACTGAAGCACAAAGTCTCACATCACACGATGTGGCAAACCCTGAGGCATGTATTGATATCTATCTCCTGTAGGTGAAGTCTCCTCTAAGAAGGTAAGCAATCATCCTGGAAATTTCAGTTTTTGAATATGCTGATCTATTATTAATATGCCGATCCTATTTAGGTCTATGGAATTACAAAAATACTTATTCTTCATATTGTCCATTCAAGAAGTTCTCCTTTTTCCTTGTACAATTATTTGCAGTAGTCTATATATTTCATTCCCCATGATATGAACAAAATATTGTAGTTTCCTTATTTTAAAAGCAGGTCTGCAGCCAAAATACTACAAGAGAACCTTTCACTGATTCTTATAGATCATTGCAAGCTGAACACAAGAAAAATACTTAAAAATGCCATTATGTAAGGTTTTCTAGCAAATCAAGGGAGTTTTGTTTGGGCAATGACGTTTCACTGGAGTGATGTCATCATAATAGACCCCTCATATCTCTGCTTCCAATGCATTTATAAATAATCAAATTGCTATTTTCTTTAAAGTTATTTAAATAGTGTATTGCAAAAATTTCTATGGTGTAGTTAACATTTTGTAGAGTAAAATCAATTTTTAATTCACATGTTTATTTAAGGTAAACCAATTAAGATATGCAATATGTCTACAGGAGGCTGTGTCATTTACCAGAAGAGAGTTTGTTATATTTATAGCAAATATATGTTTAATATGCAACAAAGAGATATTAGTGATTGCATTCAAAAGAAGATGATGCAATACCAAGAAAGGATGACTTGACTCTGATTCTTCCTTGGACAAGGGGTCTGAGCTGTTTTCTCTAAGCGAGTTAAACAATCTTCTTAAAGACTGAAGGCTATAAAATGATACTGCTGAATTGTTGTGATCAAATCTCAGAAATAAAGGCCTTCCAACACCCAGAACATCATTTTTGTGGTACAGCCATATATATGCAGTTTTTTGTCGCTTCATATTAAAATGGGAAATCTCATTTTCTACAGCAATCACTTGGCTTGTGAGGCAACTTGAAATAGAATGTGATACTTCCTAGTTCCCATGATGCATATAATCTTCACAAAGAAGCCCTAAAGTAACAATACTGTATCAATGAAATGACTTTCCATTACTTGGACTGTTGGACACTTAATTATGGTCGGTACGGAAAGTTATAATTTGGTTGTTTTTCTTTGATAAAATCAAGTATGAAGATCTATTTTTCTTCACCCTTCTCATTGCCTCAATGTTTGTTACTCTATCTGTCCAACGGGTGAACATCAGACATCAATTAACACAAGCCATGGCTACCAGTTTGCTTAGAAGGTCCCTCTGAGAAAACTGGTAGCCAAGACTTGCCTTAATCCCTTCTAGGAATCAGTGCCTCTTAACAAGGAGCTGAAAAGATCATAATTTTGCTTACAAAAAAAGATGAGGCAGTAATATCAAAAAATGAGAGGTTCATAGAATATATGAGAATTTCAATTTATCTTTTATTTTGTTTAGATTAAACCATATCAACAAGTATGATTGAATTTTGAGATTCCTACAGTTTTTCAATTATAAAAAAGGATATATAACTATCTATAAAGTGATAAGGAAAATGGTTATAATTAATAATAATTTTTCCTATAAATTAAAAAATCCTAAAATCTTGTAGCATACTTATTATAGGCTACAATATATCCACCTAGGTATAAAATACAAAATTTCTAAGCAACAGAATAAATCATAATTTCAAGGCTTTCATTCCATTATTTCATCTTGCCCCAAGCATTAATAATATTAAAACTATTTGATGAGAAAAAGATAATAGTACTTACTTGATCATATGTGTACAAAAGCTTACAGTACTTGACATGATTCTTTTTCTTCGTTAAGAGCTCAATTGCATGCTGTAAACAATATACACATTCTTCATTGGAGTCAGTTACCTGAAAAAATCAGTAAATGGATATTCTATCAGGAACAGAGAAGGAAAATTGGTTATCTCTGAAAAATATGCATGAAAAATTCATTTCCATGTATGAAAAATACAAGTTATATTTATATCAAATAATTATTAGGTTATCTTTCCAGTTTAGGAAGGAAACAAAATAAATTAGTCCTAAAACTTACTTTTTGTTTGTCATCCAGTGCTATTCTTGCCTGTATTGAAATGAAATGATACATAGTATTTACTTGGTAGTCAATTTCCAGTTATTTTAGATTTCTTTTCTAATATGTACTCAGAAAATCACTACAAACAAAAACTGTGAAAAGCAATTTAGACATTTGATACATTTGCATGTCATATTTCACATAACTTTGTTTAAATTATGTCTATGATTAATTTAAAAATTATTGTTTCTTTTCATTTTTAAATGAATGCTTAATTACAGAGTACCTGACCTAAATACGACTTACTTAGTACAAATGTGACCTCGTGTAAAATATATCATACATGAATACATATTTTATTTCTGTGGGTAATGAACTGATAATAAAAAACAAAATTTAAAATCACTGATTAATTATTTCAGCAAAATATGAACAGCAACTTCATGATGAATTTATTGCTGCACTTCCAGTTAACTGATACTTGAGAGCTGGAAAGATATTTGATTGAATTTAATTCCATTCTAAAGGGAACCAGAAATTTTATTAAAATTATAGCATATTTCTTAACCATTTAGGATTTTTATCTGATTTATTTCACTAATAGTTAAAACAGCATAATATGGACATAGTACTGGAAAAATCAAGAATAAAACATTAACTCTGACCTAAAGGACTTGCATCTTGTTTTCTTGCATCTGGTTTGAATGTAACTCTGACTTAAGTTGTAATAATTATTATAGATGCACCAGAGCTTGGCTTACTAAGTTGGCAACTAACTACAAATCTTTATAGAGCAAATGTTGCAATCAAGTTTGCTGATTTAGAGATAACTTCATCATTAGCTAGGGCTTTAACTCTGACATCCTTGCAAACATAGCCCAAGTTTAAGAATAAATTTTATAAGTATGAAAACTACAATGAGATGATTACTAGAATCCTTCTTAGGTACCTCTGTTCATTTTTACACAAGGAGATACAGAGAATTTAGCATGATGATACATGATATCATTTTACCTCAATATGTTCATTATAGTATAATTACATTTGTTATTATTTAATATAGGATAATATCACATTTTGAAAATATTTAAGACTTAAATGGGAAATTCATTGCTAACATATTTCACAACAACCCTAGTAATTTAATACCGACTAGCGTATTTGCTTACTAATGCCTTCGGTATTTGTAAGCAAAATACACTTATGGTTCCTGATTGGCTGCACCATTATACATCAGATTTTTTCACCAATCAATCACCCATGCATGAAATATGCCATAATTTTCTACCCTGGTGTTATTATAAGGTAGAGAATAAAACTGATTGAAATGCTGAACAGATAATCAGCAGATGAGTAGACTATTACAGTATGAGATAAATTATAATTCAATTATAAAGGAAATACTGATTAAAAGATTCTTATGATAACACATATCATCACACATAAATTCACTGATAAATTATTTTTGGAATTTACCTGAGCACACTCATTAGTCTTAAGAGGTATCCTTTAAAAATTGGCTATGTATTTAATATATTGAGTAATTGTTATGGCACCTCTTTGTAGGACTAATTCATCTATCATCTAAGTGAATAATAATTCTAAGCATTACCTTTCAAATTAGATTTTACTGAACAACAGAAATGGATATTTTGTCAATGAAACATACTAAAATTTTAATAATTGATAATTATGTCAAACTTCTAAAAATATGATAGAATTAGTGATGTATAGGAGATCATTTTTCCCATGAATGAATAAATTAATAGTTACATGATATAAGATTAATTAACTTACTATGTGTGATATATTTAATAGAGTTAAAAGGTTATTAAGAAATATATCTGAGACAGAAATTAACTTATTTGAAATTAGTAAACAGTAGCTAGAATTTTTAAGTTAATAAATAAAAGCTTACATAAATGAAAAGAGAAATAATCAGTCATAGAAATAATAATAGATAGAAAGAAAAGGACTAACAAGACAGATATTAGTTTACTTTAAAATGATTACTACTAGTAGTACATGATAAAAATCTCATATGAAAAACTGCACTTCTACATTTAACTATAAGCAGAACATTAGGGTCTAGGCCTAAATTGTAATTTATCAAAATAGCATTCAATAGCAATGCAGCAAAGGACAAAGGTCTGTAATAAAAAGAAATTTATATTAGTTTCATTCATGAAATAAAATACAAAGCACTGATGGAAAACCAATACTACATACAAGTAATACTAGTAAATGTTAGAAAAACTTTCAGAAAAATATTAAGCTGAACAAGAAAATTTCAAATTTTGTATTTCATTCTGCAAAAAGTTCTCGAAGATTAATTTTCCAACAGGTAAAATTTTTCAAAACTATGAAAAGTTATTAAAAAGTTTGTATCTTGTAACAATGTGAATGATATGCTATTAACCTTCTCCTATTGATCTTGAACTGATTTTCTATGATAAGAATCACTCATTACTCATACATACTTTCATTTATGAGAAAACAATTATTACCACAATTTAGAAAGAAATATCCTATGTGATTACTAACTTGCACTTTTATTAGAAGAGAGTATTTATTAATCTGTATGAACTATTTTAGAATGACTTATTTTGAAATATCAATTTTATTTACTTTATATTTATGACTAGTCCCAGAAATCAATCCTGAACACGCCATGAATTTGGATTGTGCTTGTATGACTGGAGAGAATGTTTATATGTAATGTAATATACTGAACTTTTAAGGAAAGTCATAATCAGAAAAAGAAGAAATACTTCTTAAAATTTTCAAATATTATTTCTGAGAGAATTTGGCATGCATTTGTAAATACTATAAGGTAATTTTAAGATATATCTAACAGAGAAAACTTGAATTTGCCACAATCTCAATTAATTTAAACAATGCAATCTTTATATGAAATATTGAATTGCCATAGCTATAACTTGCATTTACAATATTTTTGGAAGGATATTCATTACCCAGTTTTGACACTAATTTTGATTCAGATTTATCATTGGAAAAAATCACATAATGTGATGAGAAACTACAATATTTCTATTACTATACAGCCCTTGTGGAATCATGGTTTTAACTGTGATTCTGTAGGAGCAAAAACTGAAAACTGTTAACATTCATTGGTATCTAATTCATAGTTAAAACTCTGCATGATTGTATATAAAAATCTGAAAATTTAATTTATTATACTATGTATAACCACTACAGAAATGAGATCTATAGGTTAATGAAATAAAATCTGATTTCTATGAGCTAAAATTGAATGAAATGAATATCCATGCAACAGTCTTCACATTTCTCATCAAGAATGCATGTATTCAACTGCTAATTAGGCCATCACCATTCAAATTAGTCATTCTCTAACCAAAACAAAACCGTTTCTAAAATAAGGAGCATCTGATGTTTAATTTAAACTAACCAAGGAAACATATAAATTTGCACGGCAAATTTCACATTCATAGTCGCCATCATCATCTTGAGTGGAACGTGGTCCTTTGCGATTTCTCTTCACTGGTTGTTGCGGCAACCTTTCTGAGGATTTCAAGCCCAAGAGACTTAGCTGTTTACGTTTCTCCAATTCATCTTCTCGTATACGGAATATCATTGGCAGCACCTAAAATCATAGACATTTAGTTACAATGAATGAAAATCCACCTGGAGACAGTAATTAAGTGACTGAGTTTTAAATTGAAATTTTTACCTGTTTCAAAACATCTACATGAGATTTTGGATCAGTGGCTATGCGAATTAAGAACCTCTCCAATGAAAACATTGAAGGCTCACAGCTGTCCTTTATGTCCTGAGAAATAAAAGGAAATCTTAAAATATCACACCCCATCATGAAAAATTCTTAGTACTTTTCAAAATTTGCTAAGGTTAGAATAAGAATTTTCTGTCATACAAACCTAATTTAGCAATAAATTTTAAGCTGATTGTATAGAATTCTATAACCGAAGATTGTATTTGTAAATAAGCACTCAATATTGAATAATTTACTTCATTTAGTGGCTGAAATTCCACTATTTTCTAAATTATTAGCAAGAGCTATTCATTTAGGTTAAACAAAATTGTTAGTTGATTGTATATGGATACATTCAATTTTGATCTTGGATACCATATATTTATGATATGTTTGAGCTGTAATGGGCTTTTTTTTAAAGATATTGTTACTTTTTAATACTGTTGTGCTGGAGAAGTTTGTAATTTGGTGGGTCAAATTCATTCCTTCGATATGCTGAATGTCATACTGGTCATTATTTAATTGTAGGTTTTTGAAAGTTTATTCCAAATTCAGAATCACTAGAAGTCTAATCTTTTCTAACCTTTTGTAAGTTTCTGAACGTTGATCAATTACATAGTAAATAGTTAGAGCTAATACTATAAGGATAGTTCTGAAGGGGTTGAGGGCAAAATTAGATTAGAATAAAGAGGGGTGAGATGCAAAATTTGATGAGAATGGAGAACCAAATGAATCAACTCTGCAGGCGGGAGAGATTAAGAAAACTTTTCAATAAGTCTGGAATATATAAGGTTATATCTCTACAGAAGATGATATTGTAAGCAATGTAGAATGAAAAGCCACCATTAATATTTGAGATACACGATAAAGTAATAAAAAATATCTTGGGTTGTCTTAAATCTGTTACTGAAAGATGCTGAATGTCTTACTGAACCTCCAAAGAAAATAATGAAGTCTATTACCTTGAAAACTTCTTCAGCAGTTGAAAGCCATCCAGGCTGAGAGAAATACACACTCTCTGAGACTAGATAGCCAGCGCAAATACTGGATGTGAATGCTCGTGGAAAGACTAGGATAAACTGGCCAGGCTCCTGGACTGTGCGGCATAAAGATACTCCATTTTTAACCAGCATATTAGGTGGTACCTTAGATAGAAAAATAATGTTTAAATTAAAAGAGGCTTAGATTACTGCTAAGAGTAAATTCAAATATCCATGCAAAATTAAATTACCATAGCAGTGTCAGATGGGAGCCATATAGTTTTGTTTTTGCAGTACCGTGGAACTAATTTGGTCATTGCAGTCCTAAAGGCACCACTTTGACTATCTGGTATTCCATACCTGAAAAGAATCCATTATAAGATGAAAGGCCATGGAAAGAAAATGTGAAGAGAATATTTCTCAAGGAAAATGGATAAATAATCATGTATTATATATTATCTTAAATCAGCAACAGATTAATAGACTTCCAGCAAATGAAGTTTTAAATACATCAATTAAAAATATATTGGCTTCTATATACATATACCAAGATTCTAATGAATGAAGAAACTTTTCATAACTCTTAGGGTATCATAAAATACAAGCCACTAGAACCTAAGCTGTCGACGCACCTCTTAAAAAAACAAATACTACTACAACAAACCAATGCACCTCTTAAAAAACAAATACTACTACAACAAGCCACTAGAAGATTTGAACCAAATGAATTTTTTTAAATTAAAAAGTATATAATTCAAAATATAAAGAAATTTTTTAATGGGAAATATCATAACAGCTGATTAAGAGACAAGAATATAGTTATTAGTAAAGAATAAAGTATTCAGTTAGTAAAAAGTATTTTGCCTCGAACGTGAACACTCCAGAACTCAAACAACTTGAATCCGCATTAAATCTTGAGTAAATTAGAATCTGAATGCTTTCTTAGGACCTAAATACTGGGCAAAAAATCTATTTTGAAATACTGAAATAATCATTTGGTGTTTCCATATATGATTCATTGCAAATGATCTAGCTTTTGCTGTATAATAAAACTTTCAGGAACAAGATTTGCAGTACATTCAGGTGCTAAAAGAGAGGAAATGAAATGAAAGGAAAAAAGGGAATGGGAAGAAATGGCTAGTAGATGATGGAAGAGGATCAGAGGGGAAATAAGTATTAACTTTATATTAGAATGACATAGTTACACAAAGTTAGGCTTCTTGTATAAAATTAATGCAAAAGCTGTTTATGCATAATTTCCTCAGTGCTCGGGACACCCATAGACCTTGTTGTTCAATTTGTTTTCTAAAGCTGTAATGAAAGAATTTTTACTGCTTATTTAATACTTTTGTAGCTGTTGCATATTATATTTTTACAATGATAAATTAGTCTATTGTCATGGACCCTAAAATGTGAACTAAGGAGAATAAAAGTAAGAGGAAAGCTGTTAGAACTATGAATGAAGCTAAAACAGATTTTATTACTGAGCAAAAAAGTAGTGGGTGAGTACATGTAAGGTTTATTGCTGCTATGTTTGGTATGCCCTAATGGACTGTTTGCATGATTTTGAAGAATAAAGTTGCTTTTAAAGCACTTAATGTAGTGAAAAGGATTACAACACTAACCTATAGATCAAAATGATGAAAGAGATAGAAAGCTTTTCTTAGTTTGGATGAATGAGGATCAGCATGTGATGTAATTTCAGAGACAATAATTTTTGATAAATCCAAGATGCTCCATGATAATTCAGTGAAATGCATTCCTAGTGCTCAGGAGTTTAAGTTATTAGATAGTTGCTAGAGAACTTTAAGAAAAGTAATTGGATTCAAAGTGTTATTATGCACAAAAAGGCTGTCAGTTCTAATTTGGAAGCAGCAGAAAAATTTTTTGAAGGAGTTTGTGAACAATGAGGGTATGCTCTGAACTGACTGTTCAGTGGCAAACTGACTTTTGGAGAAAGGTACTCAGGCAAATGTGTATCTCAAAGGAAGAAAAGTCTGTACTGGAACAAAAGCTAATTAAAGACTACATTACTATCATGCTGTATGATAATGCTAGTAGGAATTGTAAGATCAAACTTCTTCTGAGATGCATTCAGAGAATTCACAAGTAATGAAAAAGATCAACATTAACAGGAGCAATCTTAAAGTTATGTGGGGATTGAATTTGAAAGCATGGTTTACCAGACAGCTTTTCCCTAAATGGATAAAGTATAATTCCTTCAAAAAAGGCTTTTCTTATCCTGATGAAGGCTATCCTTGTTGTGGACAATTCTTCTGGGCATCCTCCAGAATTAGAAGATGGTGAATAAAGGCAAGTAATACAGCTTTATCAAGCTAAAATATATCCTCTCCTATATCACTCCACTTGTACAGTCTGTGGACTAGCAGATGATCTTCAAATTCAAAAAAATTGTATACCAAGCCTAAGTTCCAGAGATGTTTAGAAGCAACAAAAAAAAATAATAAACAGAACTGACCCTCAGATAGCTGTAGAATGGTCATTATGATATCCTTCATTGCCTAAGAATAATTGAGAAAGCATGGAGGGAAGTTTCTTTAAGGAAAATAATTCCGCCTGTAAAATTCTCTGGCCTGAATGTGTTGCAGCAACAAGCTTAAAGAACTTTGAATAACCACCTGAAATCATATCTCTGGGCAGGTCCATATTTTTGGAAGTCAGTGATAAGGATTTCCATAAATTAGTGGATGATCATATGATTGAGCTGATGATAGAGGAGCTTTTCAAACACCAGCAGCAGAAACAAGGCACAGATGAAATTTCTTCAGGGAAGGAAAAGAGACACCGAAACAATTCCTACTGCTGAAATCAAGGATCTTCTCAGCATGTGGTAAAAAGACCCAGGAATTTGTTGTGAAGAGGCACCCTAATAGAAGTATTAACTTGTGCAATGATAACATCATTAAGTATTTTAGAAAAATTCAATGAAGTTGACGACATCAGAACACTTTGGAAAGTTATTGTCAAATGACACCATGACCCAAAGCCTAACACATGAGGTACGTTAGCAAAGGGTATGAAAAATCAAAGAGAACATGGAGCAGAACCATAGGAAACAGTCATCTTATGTTATCATGAAAGATGATTTGCCTTCAAATCAATAATCTCTCTTCTACTCCAGCTTCTAAATGCACCAAATTCACTCCTTTATATAATTTCAGGTTTTCATATTTTAAATTTCCTTCAATTTTTATTTAAATATTATTAACATTTTACCTTCAAATAAAGTCTATTTACTGCAAAAATTAATTTAAAACCTGAGTTTGTGGGATTCAGGAATGCATTAATACAGTATAAATTATTTTCGAGGGGAAAAATTGTCTTAGAACTTGAATGAATTGGAACCTGAACAGGTGTCAGGAATATTTAAATTTGATCCAAAGATATCACTGTAATTATGAAATCTAACACAATAAAAATTAACATGAACTCTAAAAATATCTAACTTCTCATAAAAAATTAATTAAACTAAGAGAGATATTTGAAATACCTTGAAGAGCTAGATATGAGTTAAATAATAATAATAATATAACACCTCTAAAACATTACAAATACACTTCAGAGGTAAACAATATGAAAGAAATGTTAATGCAGGCTAATAAAGAAACTACATAAGGTAAAACATTCACATTGAAAGGTAACATGGTTTGATTCTCACCAAATTTTGCTGGCCCCTGTGTGAAGATACTCAACCCAAGGTAGTCCATGAGGATCTCTGTACCAGCAACATGTGGTAAACAGCATTCCAACATGAAGAGTAGGAACTGTTACACCTTGAATGTAAAAATACAAACTTAGAAGCATATCAAAAAGCATACATGGGAAGCTTCACTCTAAAATCCTACTGAATATTCAGAAGAAATTATTTTTTAATGTAAAATAATCATTTACCCATAACAGGTCCCATACTTCGAAGTATAGACCCACTATTATTTGTGAATATTTTGAGATTCCAAGGATGCTTGGCTAAAGGACTTCCTTTAGTGCAAGGAAAACCATAGCCCCAGACACTTGAATCAATGCTTCCGGAATGAACACACACATGGTTTGAACGAGTAGTCACATGCCTCCAGTATTCTGTTTCTACCTCACCAGCACTTGGTTCTGGCTGCCTAAACCATGTTGCCATTGTGTTCCTAGCAATTCGATAAAATGCATTCAGTGCCATGCTACGCCCCTAGAAAAGTAAGAGAAAAATTTTCAACAAAAAATTACTCACTTATTTATTGTCTCACTGCATCAAATCAACATACGTAAATAATGAGAATGTTATGAAATTAACATTAAGATCCAGAAATTTACCTTAACTATGCAATCATCGAAGTCATCTGGACCATCTCCTTCAGAGTCATCATCATTTCCTTGTCCTTCAAGATTAAGAGGTTGATTTTCTCTATCACCCCATTCTTTTTCAATGTCATCAAATAATTTCTGCCTTTCATCTATAATAAAAGAATAGTAAAGTTTAAGGACAATGGCGATAAATAGAGTACATCACTATTACTCCTGAGAGTTAATTACCTGGAGAGAGAGTATCATAGGGTAGCAGGTATTTACAATAGATATCATCCAATTTAGTTACCCTATCTTGGGCTGACTTAGGAATTCGCATCCCATCAGCCACTCTCTGCCATTTTTTCTTTTCAATAACCTCTTTGAGCCCACCAAAACTTTGCACTGTTTGATATAACCTTGGTAAATCAACTTCCATTCCCCCAACCTAGTAAAAATAAAATAATTTCACTACTTTCCTGAGAGAAAATGAATCTTGAGCAAAGAAAAATGCCATTCATTATGTTCTCAATAGGTAAAACTATTGAAATTAAGACTGAAAGCATACAGAATATTTTAAATGACTTACCCATGGGGGATGAGTTAAAGAAATGCTCTGAGTCTTGAGATACTTCTTAATAACCATCATCTCCTTAACATTTGGTCCCCACCGATGAAACATTTTGTGTACATATTGGTTATAAGCAGTAAATCTCATATCATCGCTGACTTGGCAATCAGGCTGAAAAAAAAATTAAAAAGTGTCTCAAGAGCCTGATACGAGATGATAATAAACAAAATACTCAAATTTACTTTTCACATTAATGATAAATTAAGTTGCCTTTCCATGAAGATTATGAGTAAAGAGGGACACTTTGAGGTATAAATACAAACTCATAGGGAGGCATACTAAAAGGGCAATTACTGGAAAAATAAATTTACTTGAAATAATGACTTTCAATGAGAAGAAAGAATTACTTTAATTTCTCTTAACTTGAATGCTAATCAATCTTGACTTAATTCACATAAACTATTCAAACATACCTTAAAATTGGGAGGAGGAACAACTCTACAAAGTCCAAATTTTTCAGCAACAGGCCTGATACGTTCAATGAACTCAAGGGGATCTTGAAACTCCTTTTCTGTTGGATGAAATGTTGGAGCTTCAACCATACGTGGAGGATTCCCTTTGCTGGGGAATGCTGACATGGGATTAGGATGATTAGTGAGAGATACTGATGCAGATGATGCATGCTTATTAGATGAACTTTCAGAATCATTTGATGGCCCTGAAGATCCTCTCCCTTTTGATTTTGGCTGTGACCTAAGAATTTCAAATTTAAAATAATTAAACAGAAATTGTGTATTATTTTTAATTTTAATGACATCAATATTGTAACTTATGCATGCATATTCTATACCATCCACCAGTGAGGGGAAAACATATATGGTATATATACGTATATACTTTCCATCTTTGAGGTCTTGTATTTATCATAGATATGTACAAATAGTATTTTATATAGATGATATCATAGAGGGGCATTACAATAAGTGCAGAATAAACCTAATTTTATCCTTCTCATAAATATAATTTTATGTAAAATAACTGATAATAGAGACTAAATTTTAAAATATTGATAACAAAGAATTAAGTTAGAGATTTTTCTAACCTTTTGCCAGACCCAGGGGTAGCTTTGGTTCCTGAAGGACCAGGTGATGCATGATCATTACCAGCAAGATTCTCTTTAGTTTTTGGTGGAGGTTTAGCTAATTTTGGTTGCTCCGTAACAGTGGTTTGAGGAGATTTATTTGAATCTGCCTTCACATTCTCAGTTTGAGTGGAAGATACACATGAAGAAGATCTAACCTCCCCAACAGAGATTGGGCGGGGTCTTGTTGTGGGCTGCACTGTACCCACTGGGGGAGGAACAGATGGACGAGGTACAATTGACTGTGTCTGCGTTATCAAAGGCTGTGCAGCAGCTCCAACTACAGAGATAGGAAGAATTGAGGGATGGCACAAGTGATTTGGATCAGCAGGCAAATTCACAACAGTGGAGTGAATATGCTGGATTGAGGCCCTGGGAGATATAGGAAAAATGAAACATTAGAGGAACTAATAAAAAACAATTAAGTTCATGAAGAAAATGTTACTGGAATACTAAATACCTGTTGGCAGCTGATACAAATGGGGTCCCTTTAACTTCTTGAAGATCAGCTGAAAATGTGGCAGATGAAGATGAGATTGCTCCAGTTTGACACTGTATCGTGGGACCAAACTGGGGAGGCTCGGTGACTAGTTCAGCATGCATGATAACTCGTTGATTTGGTCCAGTAGGTCCTTCTGTACCCAACTTCACAGCTACTCCTCGAATGAGCTGATTTGCATTCAATGACGCAGATGATGGCCCTATACCAGGAGTTTGATTTACCATTGGAGTTGGGCGCAGTGGTATATAAAACAGATGGCCTTCTGAGGTAACAGGCTGCTTTTGTGTAACAGGTGCTTCTACTGATTCAGAATCAATCTTTCCATTAGACTCACCAACATCTGTTTGTGTGGAGCACTCTGTGCTCCTGGTTTCTGGGACCAAAACCAGTGGTGAAGACGAAGTAGTAGACAAGCCAATCTCCCGAGAGGAGCTAGGGATATAGATAGGAACAGAAATAGGTGGAGATTTTGGGGTTTGTGTAGCAGACTCATCCAGGTTTACCTGAATAGCAATCGATGTGGTGCATGTTAGATTTTTAGCGGAATCCAAGTTTATATCCAATCCCCCACAAAATGAGTTTTCTGGAGTTACAGATTTAGAGGAGTTCACAATTTCAGATGATACTGATTTCCTGCTGGGAGAACCAATTTCACTGCAAATAATTGATGAGCTCTCAGAGGATGATGATGATGAATGCCGATGGTGTTGTTTACCGGGAGAGGTATTGGTGCTACCATCTTTCGTCTTTCTACGAAAGGGTGTGCAAGGAGGAGGAGCTTCTCTATCTTCTGTTTCAAATGCATAAACACTGCTCTCATTTTCTGGTGAGAATGCACCCACACTTGGTGTACGACGAACCACACGTTCCTTGGGCTTCCTAACAGTGAAATTGTTTCCACCTTTAAGGATAATAGGCTTTTTCTCAGGAGTTGAAGTCAATATATTAGGGGAACGCTGACTTTTAGGCATGTCACTTTTCAGTGAGGATGAGCTCTCCCCTGAATTAGTGTTATCAGTGTTTGATGCAACACTGGAAGTCTGAATCTTCTGGCTCGATGAATTCTTTGGGGGGGATTTAACCACAGGAGAGGATTTGGCAGATTTCAGGGTAGCAGAGGATTTATCTTCTTTGATTACTTTTGTTTTCCCTTCACCCTTCTGTTTTACATTTTTAAGATTGCTAGATTTTTTCCCTGAGCCAACATTTCCAGAAGTTTTTTCTTTAGGAGAACTTTTCTTGGTTTCAGATTTTCCTTTACATGTTGAAGAAACATGAGGGATTACTTCTGTTGACTCAACTTTTACTTCAAGCTCATGCTTAGAAACTTTTTCTTCTGTTTTAGAAATATCAAGAGTTTCTGAGACTGTCTTGCCTTTGGTAAGACTAATTTTACCTGCTTTAGGGGAATTAGTTTCAGATAACTGGCCTTGCCTAGAAGTTGATGGTATTATACTGACTTCCTCTTCTTTTACTCTCTGAGGTTGAAAAGACATTAAGTCTGAGACCTTAGATTTTTGAGAAACCTTGCTGTAGAATGTTTCTAAGGGAATCCCAATTCCCTTTTCAACACTCTCCAATGTTTTAGTCACATGTCTGCTATGTGGTATTTTCTTATCTTTCACTTCATCTGGCTGGTTAATACTTGAAATTCTGCTTTCCAGCATTGCTGCACGTAAATTGTCAAATTCAATCCTGTTAGCTTGTAAGTCACTTTCTTCAGGTTTGTCCCTTTCCTCAGAGAGTTTTCCAGAATTCATAATATCACTCACAAGTAACCATTTCTCTATTTCTTCCACAGTTTTGCTCACCTTTCTTCTTACTTCACTATCTCCACATTCAATATCATTGAAGGAATCAACATCAGTCCCAAATGCTGAAGTATTATGCAAACTCTCAGCATTTACAGTATCATCCACACTCTTTCTTGAATCCTTAGACGGAGATTCCACATCCTTGGGTTTTTGATCTTTATTTACAAGAACTTGATCAGCATTTGTGATTTCCCCATGAAGAGGACAAGATGACACATTGGCTGAACATGAAACCCATGGTTTACATGTACATTTTGTAGATGAAGAAACATTTGGTGAAGTCAGTGGAGTATTTGAACGGGATACGGGGGTTTCAAATTTTCTTGATGAATTGCATATTGATGTAGATGGCTGACTTAAGGATTCAGAATCCACGATTCTTAAAAATTCTGTTTCTCCATTTTCATTGGGTATGACTTTCTGCTTCAAAACCAGGCCACCATGAGCTTGAGTCTCTATGCTCAGTAGTATGCTCTTCTCACGCATTTTATCACATCTAACTTCTAAAGGCTCACGGTGTCTGGCTGCTAACTCTGATGATACTGTCTTCTTGCTAGGAGGCTGTTTTAACTGCTCCTTTTTGGATAATGCAGTGCTAGTGAAAGGCTTCTTCTTAATACTAGGTTCCATTTTTAAGAGCTCAACAGGTACCTCTGTGTCAGATATTAAAGGACACACAACATCTTTCTTCATTGACTTAAGTGCTTCATCAACTTTGCTACCCATTGACAGGAATCTCTCTTTCTCACTAAATATTGAATGAGGATATTCCTCCATTAATTTGCTGGCAGCTGTAGAGATAGATTTTGAATTCTCTACACCTACTTTAAGTTTTTTGGAATCACTTTGTCCTGTTTCATTGGTGTGATTTCCATCAGTAATGATCAGGTCAAGAGGCCTTTTACCTTCAGATTTTGTTGAAATATTCTCAGAATCTTCTTTGGATGAATCTTTAGCTTTACTTCTTTTTAAAGCAGCAGTTTTTGTCAAATTTTCTGTAATACTATCAATGCCTAGCTTCTTTTTTGCAGTTTTAACTTCCTCTATCTTATTTACCGACTCATTTACCTTGGGTTTATCATTCCTAGTAACTCTCTTTGTGATCTCATCATTAGCTAAATTAGAAGAAGAGGGAGAAAGCCTTTTCTGCAAAAGATTCTGAGGACTGTCATTTTCTTTGATTGACTCAACGTTACTTGTCTTCACAGTTTTCTCTACACTGTTGTCTATGACAGGGGATTTCACAGATTTACTTATATCTGAAAGTGCTGCACAAATTTTTGAACTCCTAGCTCTTGTTGATCTCTCATTCATTTCAACCTCGATTTCTTCTTCCATGTTCTTTGATGTAACACTAGATCTCCTGCTTGATTCTTTTATCTTATCATCACTCTTTTTAGCAGAATCTTTAGATTTGTTATCAGCCTTTCTGCTCACCTCTTTCACCTTTTCATCAGACTTTTTAATAGTTTCCTTGGGTTTCTCATCCATCTTTTTACTTATTTCTTTTAATTTTTCTTCTGACTTCCTTGATTTCTCTTCCGCTTTTTTATTTAGTTCTTTTACACTATCATCAACTTTTTTCATACTATCTTTTGCTTTCTCATCTCCTTTCTTGAGTTTCTCCACCACTTTCTTGTTTGTTTCTTTTGGTTTATCATCTACCTTTTTAATGTTATCCTTAGATTTATCATACCCTTTCTTCACATTATCTTTACTTTTCTCATCTCCTTTTCTTAAATTTTCTTTTGATTTGTCTTCAGCTTTCTTAGTGCTGTCTTTTGATTTTTCATCTACCTTCTTAGGACTGTCTTTCAATTTTTCTTCAGCTTTACTCACACTTTCCTTAGATTTTTCTTCTGCCTTTTTGTTATTTTCTTTAGATTTCTCACTTGGTTTCTTTGTGCTTTCCTTTGGCTTTTCATCTTTTTCACCTTTTTTAATCAATTCCTTGTGTTTCTCATCAGTCTTTTTCAAATTATCTTTAGATTTTTCATCCCCCTTTTTTATTACATCTTTTCCCTTTTCTTCCAACCTTTTTCCAGCTTCCTTGGCTTTTTCTTCCTGCTCCATTTTCCCATCCTTTTTCTCAGGGGTTGATTTATTTACACCTATTGATTGCCTGAGATTCTTAATGACCTTTCGGCCTAATGGCTCTTCATCTGAATCGCTAAACTTTTCATCAGATTGACTGGAGCTACTTCGGGGATGCAATGATGTACTTTTAGAGGCAGCTTTTCTCAATGAACGAGAGGCTCTTCCTGGTGATGCACTGCTTTCACTAGATTTGGTTTTAGGTTCAACCTTATTCTCTACTACAGATTTAGGAGAAAGTGTAGGAGGTTCTTCGTATCCTTTCAAACTCTGACGAGTCATCCGATAAGTTGAGGTAATCTTGTTGTCAGATTCTACTACAACAACTTCCCTCTCCTCTATTATGTGTTTACTCATTACTTCATTCGTTGGATCACCCCTCAAGGCTCTGTTCCTTGTTTGCACCTGGTGAATTACCATCTTCCCCCTTAAAGCTCCAGGTTTTTTCCCAATACCTTTACCTGCTATACATTTTGTATGAGCTGTTTTGTTGCATAAGACTTTTCCAGTCTTTTGACGCATCTTTTCTCTCAAAATCCTCTCTTTTTGAGTCGCCACTGGCTTATTTTGCTTAGCAGAGAGGGGTTTTTTGGTGTCTTCCTTATCCTTAATATTCTTTTTATCCTTTTCACTTCTAAGAACATCTCTTCCTTTCTCCTTTGTATCTGAAAATTTCTTTCCACTTGGATCTGCCTTCACAAAAGGTTTGCTCTTCTCTTTGGAGGATATCTGCTCCTTTTTGAAGGTTTCATTAGAATTCTTAACCTTGTTCTCACTATCACCCTTTCCTGCATACGAAAAAGTGAGATAAAAATCAGAAGTTAAATTATTTATCCACAATAGATAATATACGTATATAATAGTTAATACACAAACCTTGTTTATTCATCTTTCTCACATCAGGAAAATTAACCAAGGAGACTAATTCATCCTCTGGATTATCTTCCTCTGGAGACGTCCACTTCTTTCCAATTAGTTCCATGAAAACTGTAGCAGCTTCTTTAGTTTTCCGAGTTGGACGATGAGGAATCCTACCAGATACAGAAGAGAGTCTAGTTTTAATCTTAGAAGTTGTTATTTTGGAAGATCATCAATTGCTCAAAAATATTTTAGGCTTTGAAAGAGTGAGGAACATATCTTTCACACATTGTTCCTTCAAATTTCTTGACAGTTCCAAAGATACTAGGTTTCATAGTTAAGTAACACAAGATATCCAGTAAGTAACAAATTTCACAGAGAAGATACAAGTTGAACAGTCTTAAACATATCAACTGTTATTTCAGCTAAAGAGTCACTTTAATAAAAAATGATGAAAATCATGAACATACCGATGTAAAGCTGATACAGGACGATGTTGCTGAGAGCGGGTCATCATTCGTGATGGTTTTCTATTTTTCATATTTATCCTTTTCAATGCTTTTTTGACCAACTTTGTTCTCCTTACATTCTGGATGGATATTTTGCTAGCTTTCTTTACAAGAGGTTGATCATCGTCTGATGAAAAGTCAGAGAGTGAACTAGCAAACTCTTTTCCTGATCCTTAAATCAAAGAATAATCATAACAAATCAGATATTGACTTAAGTCAGATGAATTCCTGATTTACATTATGGCAATATATCATATACATCAGTGATCCTTAAACTATTCACGAAAATAATCAAAAGGAGTCTGTGATTATAAATGTTATGTTCAATCTTACTATTTCTACAATGCTGTTATATTTGACTGTTTATTTAAATGATTATAACATTTTTGTAAAAAACTCTTGGTAATCAATTTTCTCTACATTTAAGCATATGAAATAAAAATTTAGAGGGCCAACAAAATAAAATAATGAGCATTAGGGAATGTTCAGCCTACTAAAGTTTAGGAACTACTGACATACATTATTATAAGGTTGAGACATGAGGCTATCATATAATTTTTTTCCAGATCAGGTGCGGTTTATGGAAATTAGAGACCCAAAAATAGTCATAGTAACACTTAAGAGAAATAATGATGATTAGTACCTATGAGAGAAACTCTTAGTTACCAACACTCACCTTTGGTAGGAGACCTTAATTTTGCCTTTTTCTCTAAAGAGGCATCTGTTAAATTTTTATTTGTATCTCTTGAAGACTTGATATTCTGTTTTTCATTGGAAGACAGGCGATGTACAGTTTTTCTTGTAGAAACAGTGGTTTCTTCCAACAAAATATGACTGCTATGACTCCGGAGAGAGCTCCTCTTTGTTTGACCAGAACTCACTTTATCAGTTACTTTGGAATCATTTGCATCAGTATTGTCAGATACTTTAGTATGGACTTCCTTTGACATCACAATACTTCTGGTAACCCTGCATTGATGAATCACAAAATTAGCTGCAGACACTTCTTATGGTAAATTCAACATGCATGTCATTGGCAGCATGTTATATAATCTTCATAGATAAACACATAAGTAATTGAATATACATAAGCTCAGAGCTGCAAGTGATAATGAATATAATATCTTGCCCAAAGTAAGTTTAAGATAGAACTTATTGAATTTGATGAGAATGGTACAGTAATCTTACCTCTGTATTGAGTTTCTAGGGCTAGTTTCTTCTTTCTTTGCAGATTGATCTTTCTTTGGAGAAATGACAGACTTTACTGGAGCTTTTTTAAGTAATTTACTTTTTGATAACTTCTCCAGTTTAACAATAGGCTGACTTCTGCCAGTTAAATGGATGGAATCTGTTGAAGCTGAAGATCTTGTGCGCATCATACTCTTTTCTTTCACTAAAAGAATTATGATTTTCATCCATTAATTCTTAATAATCAATGCAAAATGAAATTTTCCAATAAAATCTTTTAGAATTGAATTATCAACCTGCTTATCTGATAAAATTGTGAAAAGCTTTACCAAGTGGAAATCCTTGACAAGGAAAAGTAGGTAGTTATTTTGATCCTTTTCCAGTTGATCTGAATTTTAAAAATGCAAAATTCTATTACTTTTAATGCTAAGTTTTCTATAAAACTAAACTTACCGATCTGAACAAGTTTGCTAATTGCATTCCCTCTTTGCTTAGCCAAACGTTGTTCCTGATATTTTTTCTTCAGAGCTTGGACGGCAGTTTTTGATCTTTTGTTCACAGCATTCCCATTTCTAATTCCAGACTCTTTAGATTCAGTTTTCTCACTTTTTCTGCCTATACCACTAGACTAAGAGCATCAAAGATTGAATTATGAAATGGAAATGGCTTCTAAGAAAATAAAACCACAAGCAGATGCTGACACACAAACGATCAAACTTACAGACACATCACAGGGATCAGTCTTTTTTTCTGTAACCTTCACAGGTAACTTGGGACTACTCTTCGGTGTGGGCACTGAAACACTTGTGAGCTTGCTATTCGTATGCAAAGGGACAGTCTTATTACGCATCGATTCCTTGTTTGTTTCTGGCACCTGTTGCACCTGCTCTTCATCTTGACCGTCTGGTACAGATGCGAGATTAAAAAAGTCTAATCTAGGGGGAAGTATTGGAGTGCCTAGAAATGAAAAAATTGGGATTAACTTAGGTATAACTGAAGTAAGGGAGAAGGAAACCTTCATAATATATGAATATAATGAAATTCCAGAAAGGTAGCATTAAAGTCAAAATATTTTTACCAAAATTAAAAAAAAAAACATTTTTTTATTAATGGAAAGTTCTTTGTGTTGGCTTTAATAATCGTCAAATGTGATTTATCTTGCACATTAAAATGTAAATTAAACCCTGAACAACAGCATTAATCTACTTTGATATGATAAAGAATACTGACTGAAAAATCATGAAAACATAAGTAAAAATGGATCATTGCATTATTTGCCTTCCATTGGCTCACAAATTTATTGAATAATAAAGATATATATTTTGCAGCAGTATCATATCAGTATATTGTAAAGGTATATTGCAGTATTTTTAATGAATAACCGCCTTGATATCATCCAATAAAAATTTCATTAGCACACAGATTGTATAGATAAGAACCATTTCAAAATTTACAATGTTGCAATATCATAAGGCTTATAATAAAAGAACTTTTCATACAAGAAGAAGCAAACTTTACCTTGAAACTAACCAAAACATTTTTCATGAACAAATGAATATGAGAAGTCTGTTTAACCTGCAGTGCTTTAGGCATACAAATAGTACTATATTTACACTGTCCCTTATACATCTTATTGATTAAGTATATTTTGTCTGGCATTTTTATCATGATACAATTCTTTTGTAAAAGATCAGGTAAAAGAAATATCTTTGTATGATTAGGCATATGCCTTAAAGTACAAAGATAGTCAATGGAAGTGAAAAGTATTGACATGATTATGACTCCCAGAAAACCAGGTCTCCCACTTTTTGGGCAGGTGCTCTTACTACTAGACAACAAGTCAAACAATTAAAATCTGTTGAGAAACTGTTTCACTTTTGTAGAGATAACAGGTAATTTTATAATTATTAATTGCATAATGATAGTAGTAGTTGAAAAAATAGTGCCTCGAAAACAGCAAAAGGATATGACAACTCTATGAATAGGTAAAAGGATGGCATGTACTCCTTCCCTTATTAAGCTGAAATATTAATAAACATGAAATAGTACTGAGATAGAGGGAAAATCAAATGGGTCTGATGAAATACAGACTGGTAAGGCAATGTCATAGAAATGAAGAATCTATACTATAATAGGCAAAGACAAACCACATCATCACCATGAATTATCTGATACTTTAGGTTCAAACTAGCAGTATATTTTATAATGAAATATTTTGGAGAATTGCATATATTATATTGTGTCAGTACAACATATTTCAATTCACATCACAAACACCAAATGTATGTATTGTGTTTTAATATGGTTTAACAATGAATATGTTTGCCTGTATTTCTACAACAAATATGAATATGTTATAGCAATGCATTTGGTGAAATCAGTCCCAAGTTCAATTCCTGATGGGAACTCATGCATGAAATGACTTCAGTTGTTGAATAATTTTTTAACTACTACTATATTAGCAAATTAGGAAAATTGAAAATAAACCTGCAAAAAAATAAGTGTAATAGAAGTTTCAAACTATTTCAGTTTTGGTAATTTTACATAATCCATGCTAGAACTGCCAAAAATATTGTGCAGGTAAGCTACATTTTTACATGAGAATCCTGGTGAAGTATTTTGTATATTTTTGAAGGTAATACATTTCTTTAATCTTCATGCTCTATTTTTTCTACTGCTAAATAATTTTCCTAGCAGATATTTGAAAGCTTTTACTAGATACCTGGAACTATTTAATATTAAACAATTAAGAGCACAAAACATGTACCATTCCACATAATGGAAAATAATTAAGTACTCTTTGAAGGGCTTTATTTACAGTTCCAGAAAAATATTAAAAGAAATGTCAGGGACTATGGATAACTCTGTGACCACTATGTTACAGCATTGGCTTTTCTAGGCCAGACCCAATATCTCTTAATATAGATTGCTACTTATATTCATTGCAATGCTGGATGAACACTGATAATTGTTGGCCCTATCATTAACCCTTCAGTGTTTGAGTAAATTTTTTAATGTGAGATCTCATGTGGGGTGTACCATATACCCCACGCATTATTTTGAGGAAAATTCCCTTTTCAGGGTCTGTAGATAGATATGTTTTCCATCTTTCTTTAAACTTTCAACTATTTTACCTGAAATGCTGTTGTTTATTAAATTATAATCCTAAAGCTTACCCTTGAGCTCACATGATGCCCCTAGACCCAAACCAGTACATCCGTAAAGGGAAAAATTCTTGGCATGCATGTTCAAATAATTCCCTTACTTAATACACTTTAGTATTATGTTCTAAAAAGCTCAAAAAGGGCAATATGGAGATGGATAGGAAGGATCCATCCCGCTAATCAAGGCAGAAGGCAGGGTAAGCCTTAAGTAAATAATTTATAAATCAATGAGATTTTGCATAGAATGGTTGAAAGTTTGAGAAAAGTTGGAAAACATATCCATCTACAAACCCTGAAAAGGGAATTTTCCTCAAAATAGACTCTAAAAATATATAGACTCTATAGACTCAAAATAGACTCTAAAAAGTCAAAATTTCTAAACGTAAGGAAAAGGGTATTTTTCCTTGAAATATAACCATGGGGTGTATCATATACCCCATGTGAGAACTGGAGGGTTAATCTCACCTGGGACAGCATTCTTTAAAGAATAATGTGATACCCACTTGGTTTTCTTGCATGCCCAGGTAAATACTAAAAACTAAAGCATGCCTAAAGGTTGACATTCATGTCCCATATATATGCCATTATTATCTTATTATAAAAGTTACCATTACATTGACATTACTATTTTAAATATTATATGGAACTTCTTGGAACTTGTAAAAGTTATATAATTAGATATTAAAATGAGAGTAACTTAAAATTGAAATACATTGATTACATCAATTTCTTTTCTAAGTCATTGAATAGCAATGTAGGCTTTTAACTATTTTTTACTAATTACATATACTCCATGTAGTTTTATTTAATCTTATTCAGCTTATATTGCACCATTAGTTTTATATTAATAGTCTGCTATTTATGAACAACAGATTATTTAAATAAATTAGATAAATCTTTGGGAATCATAAGATTTAAATGCATTGCACAATAAAATTTACTGCATTGAGCATGTTATGTAATTTTAAATTTAGCAAAACTAAGAGATGAATAAAATTATTATTAGAGTTAATTAATGTGAAAAATAAAGTGACAACCTTCTTCACTACCATTCCATTAAAAGTCTTTCTTCCTTTCTCGATGATAACTTACAAAAATAGAAGGAAGTAATTCTAAAATTTTGACAGATAAAAAAATCCTTACCTCTTAGGCATAAAAAAGTGAGAAAATCTTCTGTTTTTGGTCTCTTGGATGGAATAAGTTCAGAAGCAGAGACTGAACCATTGGTTTTTGACTTGTCTTTGTCTTTGACTGGCGTCATTGTAGGGCTGCTAAGATTAGATCCTTGGGCAAATTTTCTTTGAGCATGAACTTTTGTTCTGCAAATTAATTATAATAAATATTAAAATAATATGTTCAATGATTGAAATTGCGAGAAATTTGATTGCTTACCTTTTTGGGCTCTCTGGAAGAGAGTTGTCAAGCATCTCTCCTTCCTTTTTCCTTTTTTTGGCATCACTCCGGTTAATGACCATGTTTCTCTGCATGCATCGATACTGATGGCATTACAGTGTCTAGAAGTAAACGAATATAGTATTTTTCACACCTTACAGCAACATATAGCATAAAATTACCAGAAACAATATATGCAAAGAACCTAAACAATACGAATCATAAAATTCCAAAAATCGTGGTCAATAATCACGTCTTGGCAATTATATTAGACAAAAAACGTTTTACGAGGTATCTCCATCGAACAGGTAGTTCGTAGATGATACAAATTCTTAAAACACATCAATAAGCGACACTTTAGTTATCCTTTCGGAGATATAGCAACAATTTTCATATATATTGCCTTTTGTCAATCCTTAGAGCTTTTATTCTTTTTGAAAATTAGGAATTACATTACAGTAAAAAGGGGTTTCATTATATTTCGAAAATTAAGCCAGTATGTATTTCAGTATAATTTTCACAGTATTGGCTTTTCAAATAGAGAGCCTTTAATATGTGACAGAATGGAAAAATCTCTATAAGAGATTGAAATTAATGGTTGAAAATTGAATCACAATGAAAGGGAATTATGCTTTTGGGTTACAAAATTTGTGCTATTGTTCTCAGAAGCCTTTTACGACCGGAGACACGCCATGCAGTCCTTACCAGAATACCCGTCTCACACCTCAATATTCGGGGAGATTATAATTCTAGCCTTTAGTAATAGCAAAATTGTGTATAAGTTCATTCAGAATATATCTTCTAAAAATCCTACCTTAGCCGAATGCCTTTAGAATTAAATCCTCATTCTGCAGCCAACCTTTGTTATTGTTTTGCGATTAACTTGTTCCAACATCCAACAGGTAGCGTTGGAAATAATCGAACGTTACCGCGCTTTTCAAATAAACACAAGGGTTCTTCAGGGATTACAATTAATACTTTTCTTAAGCACCACTTTGTAAAACAACTTACATAAATTTCGCGGGTATTACCTTTATTTACATCGAATAGATATTTCTTACAGGTATAGAACGATTCCTCACAGCTTCTTGATATCGAAAGGGGGTAATTTATAAATGGCTGCAATTCATTCCGACTAACGTTGAGAATTAATTAAATTAAGGTAAAAACTTGATATTTTTGTTTTGAGATTATCACAAAATACGAGACAGGAAAGATACATTTATTGGGAGAAAGAACATTTAAAGAGAGAACCTTAAGCTAAATACAGCCCCTGCAAAATGAGTTCTTTGCTTAAATCTATTGTATATAATTATAGAACTACAGAAGGAATAAAATGTAATAAATAGTGGTGGGATTCAGAAATTTTAGGAAAAGGTTCTTATCCCTAAGCAGTATGCAACACTCTCTGCAGTCTAGTACATTACCCCTTATTTTTCTAATTAGAAAATTTGTTTATTAGACTTTAGGATTAAACAAGAATGTAGTGTTTCATGATCCAACGTCGAAGCTATATTTCCTTTGGAAAAAGTGGACTGTAGTCATTCTGAGTATCTAATTCTAGTACTATTGTCTCAGGTAGATTTGTAGGAACTGGTTTCGTGAACTTGAGAAATTGTAAGAACTGGTTTGTGCCAATTTGCACAAACTGGTTCAACCACTGGTAATGAGTATGCCATAACTTTAAGTTCTTATATTTCTATTATATTCTATATAAATTTCCATACAATTACATCATTTATAGTTATTTTAATTTAATGTATAGTATTTATTTGAATTAACTGAATATAAATTTTAAGATCTATTAATTAAGAGGTCATTTTTTGTATATAACATATTTAGCTACTCCATTTGCAATGTAGTTGGTTTTCATTGACTATTCACTTTAAGTATTTTATCAACCATATATTTTCATGAATATTCAAGAAAATATAATTTATCCATTATTTTATGCAATTTATTTCTGCATTTCTTCACCCATGGTTTTAAATAGTTTATTTTTACTGTCTATGAAATATTTTTAAAAATTTACTATATATATTTTGATCTGCTTAAACCCTCTGAATGCTGGCTGTTGCTATATAGCAGTTGTCCTAGGTACATGCTCTGGGACTAATGCCACTTATGGTATGGCAGAGGGCTGTAGCTGCTTTGCATACATTGTTTACTGTCCAGCATCAGTTACCTCCTGCTCCACAATTTCTATGGCACAGCTCATCACATTATTCATGATCCCATCTCAACGTATTGAGAATTATGAATTTTTTGTGGTATTTACCATCAACAAAAGGATTAATCAACTATGTATTTATCCTATAAATCTTATTTTGATGAAAAAGTATGTTCCTTTCACAGAATTCAGCAGGTTTGCACTGATCCTCCCCTTTTAGGTGTTTTTTTTCTGCATTGGTTAATTTTCTCTGAAGTTCCTCTCATTTTTCTAATATTCACATTTCTTTTTTTCTCATACTACCTCCTCAAAGTTAATATCTTATAAGAATGATGATAGGTTAGAAGGAAATTAGAAGTCAGACTCATGCTAAATAAAGATGAATATTTGATTTGAATAGGTTTTAATTAATTTTGCTTCACAATCTCCCAATATTTTTCATAGAATCATCAATTCAAGAAACTTTACAAATGAGCATAAAATGAAGAATTAAAAAAAATTAAAATGTATGAAAGCTAGCTACAACTCAAGAACTAAAAATCCACAGAAATGTTCCCAGCATCTCATTCCTACAGGCTTTGATGGAAGAGGTGTTGAGAATCACCAATATAATCTTTAAGAAGATCACTAAAACATTAACGAAATACTCTTTTTCTTTGAAATGAATTATAAATGTGTAATATATAAGAAGGAAGGCAAAAGCTGTGATATTCAGAGACTTAATATGAATATAACTACAATACCAACTGTTAATTACAAATAAGAGAATGATGAAAATTCTACCTGATGTCTTCTTTTTGCTAAGTTTGGAAAACAGGCTTGAAACAAAGAATATATCCATAATGGAATATTTTAATAAGGCTATGTTATTGATTAATGCTGCAATCCAAATATATCTTTACCTTTAGTTAGACCTAACATGAATGAAATTTGAGAAATAAAATCATAGGCGAAAATGGAAAGCTACATATTTTCTTGACTTCAAATCATCTGTTATGTATATTTCATTAAGTTAAATTTGTCATTTCTAGATTCTATTAACCTTGGCTAAGATATGTTTTACATACAGTCCTGATAAAACGAGTTCACTGGTAATTATCAGCAGTCATGATGGCTAAAGAAGTGATATTATGAAAAGTAGAATAGAGGTAGAAAAAAGTAGAGCTGATACCAATTTCTAGCACATTGGCTCCAAATCCCTCACAATTCAATTTAATTGAAAGTAAAATTCTGTCACAAGAAATATCATGATTAATGCTGTTGAGGATTATCAATTGAACCAACTAGTTTTAACAGAAACAATGTTCAGAAGTCAATGCTAGTTCAACTTTTGCAAAGAAATAATTCAAATTTGGCCCTTTGCTTATTAAAATTCAACCTTTGTTTTTAACATAGCTAGTATGTTCCAAATCAACATACTGCAACATTCCTATGCAATTTCCTTAGGTTTCTTTCCCCATGATTTTGAAATTTTAACAATTCAAACATAATAGAGATCCAGTATCTAGTTTCCTTATTTTTATCATTCTTGCCTCTATGATTAGAATTGATTATTATGAATTAAAAATTAATGCAGACCTTTACTTTTAAAGCAAAAGTCTTCAAATTCATCCTTTAATCTGTAGTTTATAATTGTTAGTTAAGTTATAGAAATATCACATTACACATTAGTTTTCCATAAATAAAATGGTACATACATTTGAAACAACTGAAAATTTCAGATTTTTAAAGAATTTATATCAAACAAAAGGCTGAGCAAAATTGAAAATTAATCTATTTCTTTCCTCATTTTAAACAAAGTTGCTCATTTAATTAAATGTAAATTAAACATTTCTAAATAAAGGCATGCTTAATTTTCACAATAGTTATTTTATTTCTGAATCTGATTTTTAACAATAATAGTTAAAATTTCAAACAAAACAAAAGATACCAATGCTTTCTCTCCTTACAAACAAGTGAAATGCAATATTTCTTAGAAACCCATAAGAATATATAAATTTCAACTTTATACAGCAGAGAATCCCCAAATTTTCCATCCAATGAGCCCAATTAGCACTTAGAAAACTTCACAGCACTTTCTATTACCATCATTAAAAAATGACCATCCATTTGAGATAATTCTCTTTACAATTAAAACAAAATACATATAAGATAGGCAAATTTTCTTATGAAGGAATATACAGGTATACACCTGTATGATTGAATTCAAATTTCCCAATTCAAACTGCCATAAGTAAATTAATGTATAAAATTTAATGAAAAAACTGCAATGAAATGTTTATAAAAATGTTAGAAAGACCTTGCTTTGGTCAGATGGTCAAAAGTTTGAGGCGTCTGCTCTAAATTCTAATTTAAGAGTATTACTGTTCATAAAGAAACATCTTCAGTAAAAAATATAGTAAACAACCTACCTTTAGATAATGTGCACATGCAATTCAGTATTTATAAATGATTTATAACTTGTGAGGGGTACTCACTTCATTTGTAGACACCTAATTTAGGTATGTTATATTAACTTGTAGGTAACATTTATGCAAAATGGCTTAAGTCATTCTAACCTTGATTGTTTTAAAATAAGGTGATTAGAAAAGGATAGTTACGAATGACACTAATTTTTAAATACCTGGATATTTTGACTTGCTTACCATCCTATGATACACACCAGTCAATCAATACTAACTGTTAAACTAATGTAACTCTTATCAAATGTTAAAATTACTCATAACAGTCAATCATACAATACATCTGAAAGGACTTTTTGATGCTATATTACAATCTACAAAACTTACTACATTTAATTTACAAAAATAAAGCAAATTAACACAGTTCTTGAATGATCAACATAAAAGTTTGTGATTTTATGTAATTTAGATTACCCTGGCAAATATTTATCACATATGAATGACAGTGTGTTTCAGGGCACTTGAGAAATGAACCCATGCTCACAACTTGGAGAGTGCTATAAATAAACGGAAAGTATCCAACACCTTAAATATGACCATGACATTTTGCAGAATTAAAAGATTTCCAATATAGTTATATCACACAGCCAATGAATAAATTATTTTCCTGAAAAAAGACAACCTAACAAACATGTACTTAGTGAACAAAATAAATTGTAAAGAAAAGAAATTATAAGTGATTATAATTCATAACTAAATGATTTCAATAGTTGTATTGGAAAACTGCAATAAAATTAATTTATTACCAGTAAAATCTACTTTGAGCTGTATTGTGGCTAAATTTCCCAATGATAAATACAGATATTCTGCTTGAAAACTACATGAATCACTTTCTTCACACCCCCGTGACATAAATATCCAATACATTTGCAGTTTACGAGTCCCACCAGAGCTCTTTAGAAACATTATAATGCTGGAGAAAAACTTAAATAATCCAAAATTATTTCACTGCAATTTCATGGAGACTGTTATGGTCTATCTTGTGGATCATTTTCTTCTTCGGTGTCATCATCATCAACATCACCATCATGTGGTACATCAGGAAAAGTGTTACTGAGAAGATCACGCATTGCATCCAATAATGATGTTACACTACGATGGAGATCTACCCTTGATGTTAAGCTGCCATCAGCATTGGCTCCACCTTCAGCACCTTCTGCTGCATCCCTAAAAAATAAATACGAAAGAGGCCATAAGAATGATGTACATGTAGACAGAAAGAAAGCAGTGACAACTCATACAAATAAATTTGTGTATATTATTTACTGAATGTTGCTTTTTATCCTTCAATATAATCACCAGCCATATTTGACCTGTTGCAATAGTTAAGGAAAATGCTGGACACCACTGGTATCTCTGAAGGAGAACTCCATTACTTGAAAGAAATTTTTCCATTAGAGAAAGACTTTCGTCTAAAATGTTTCATTAACTTTGGAAAGAGATTAAAGTCACTGAGGCTGATCAAGAGGGAATAAAGAGGATTGGAGCACTTCCAATTCTTATAACCACTTTAGATCTAATTGTATAGCAGGAGTGTAACAGAGAGAATTGTTAAATAGTGGCAGGGGTGTTAAGATTTGGAAATAAAGGAACATTTATGTTCCAGGAAAGTAGATCCATGTTCTTGTAGTTACTTCTAAACACTAAAGACTTCAATCTTCTCCTAAATTCTGTGTAAAATTGAGGAGATAACTGGCAGCAGGTCATAAATATGTCAGTTGACTGCAACAAATGTTTTAATTTTATATTGCTGTTCAAAATCAATTTCTTTACCATAGTATAAATGAATGATGAAAACTAATTGTTTGATCAAAGGACTACTTTAATACCTTTTTTAAGCAACCACGAAATCTAAATCAGCTCATATCTCAACATTTCTGAAGATGAAACAATTATTTGTTTAATTTCAAAAGATGGAAAAATTTTGGAAAGCAAATTTATTTGTTAATAAATAAAAAGCAGCATATTTCTTGAAAACTTTAAGAAATGTAAATAATGCCTTCCATGTGTTAAATTCATAATATATTTTAAATTTATATAGCTGAGATCTATATAACAGTTAAAAAATTAAGTTCTTTCTTAAATGTTACAGATGTCGAATTTCTTCTTAACTTACCCTGGTTGAGCATTTTCTCTGGCAAGCTCATTTATATTGAAATTGGGTAGAATTGATCTAAAGAACATAGAAAATGTATTGGAGTTTTCATGTGCTCTTGGCCTCTGTGGCCGGACATATAAATTAATGGAATCAACAGGAGGTAAAGGATCAAAGCTCAATACTGGTCCCTGGATATCCTGAAAATGAAAACAGGAAAACTGAATTCTTTTATAGAAAGTACAGACTATAGTTTAAATTACTAATTTAAAGAATAATCCATGAAAAAGCCGGCTTAATTGTATTAACATAAGGTGCTTTTATAATAAAAACAGACTACTACTATAAAATTTAAAATTAAATGAAAATAATGAGGAATTAAAACATATAATGACAAAATGAAACAATGTGGCCAGAAATAGGCTGAATGTTAAAAAGGCAAAAATGAAAATAAAAATGTCAAAGAATTTGGAGATTGTTATGAAGAAGGTATGAATTTGAAGAAAGGAGGAAAATAAATTTTAGAACTTTGATGTAGAGCTTTTTGATTTTTCTCCTTTAAAAATCATTTATGCTTATTTTCAAGTCACACAGAATAAGGCTAGAGAGGACATTATAACTTAGAATTGAAGAATAAATATAAAATATCAGGGGAGAATATAAATATGACTCAAATTGGTGGAAAGTGAGGGGCATCTTAAGATCATATTAAATATAGTGGAGGATCTTATGAGGAATGATTATGATACGAATTTACCATGACAACTCGAGATAAATAAATCTCTTCTTAAAATTAACCCCTCATCATGTAGAATTTAAATGAAAGACCTCAAGAAAATAGTATGTGACTGACAAGAAAATGCCTAAGTTACATAAGAATGGCTGAGAAAAAATTGGAAGAGGTTCAATGTATTTACATATTTTGGAAATGGAATAACTAAAGATGAGAAAAGGAAGATGGAAATAAAAAGCAGAATAAGACATTTTAAGATAGCTTTTAGCAAAAAGCAATACCTCTTTACTATAAACAACATTAGCTTGTTTACAAGGAAGAGATTATTAAAAATATATGGATGGATCATTATCCTATCTGGGTGTGAAAAATGGACAATAAGGCAGGAGGTGCAAACTAAGCTAAATTTCAGTGATCAGTGGTGCTTAAGGATGATGCTCAAGATTAACTGGAAAGAAAAAAATGAGTTTATCGGAGGGTAGAAGAAAGTAATCCCTTCTGGAAAAGTAGAAGAAACAGGGAGACAAGACAAACAGAACACATTCTATACAATAAGGGCTTGATTAAGACAATTTTAGAGAAAATAATGAGAGGAAAAAGAAATAGAGAAAGGTCTTTTCTTTGTTATAGACAACAGATAATATAAGACTTTAACTGTAACACCTACATAGAATTGAAAAGGGGAGCATTAAATAGAACTGAATGGGAGACTTCTGCGGTACAGTGAACAATGAACAAAATAGAGCTTTAAGCTCTTAAGGGATAATCATAACTCTTCTTAATATCATCTGGTGCAGATGATATTAAGAAGAGTTATGATTTATGTACAATAAGGATTCTTTCATCAGACACACTATAAAACAAGCTTATGTAAACTACTATATAAGCTTATAAATATATACCGAAGGTTTTACCTCCAGCAGGTTGAATTAAATTTTGTTTTTTCTTTGACTTTGTAGGCTGCAGATAATTAACTATGTCATTTTGATAATGACTGATAATAAAAAATTGTTAGCTTTTTTTCTAGCAATGATATACAGCCTGTGGTGTTTTATTAAAAGTGTGAAAGGTCAAATCACGACCAATATTCACTTCTTCCTCCTTTTACATGAAGCCTTTGGATGAATCTCTATGAAACTTCCATGGAAGAATTTTCAACAGTTACATGGAATTTGTCAAGCACAGAATGGGCTAACAGGCCCTAGATTACAACAACAAACATTTTATTCAACCAATATGGCCAAATATCCACTGACACAAATTGTCTTTGAACTTTAAAAATCAAAAAGCAATCTTAAAATAATTCTTACCCCAGAAATATTAGCTGACACATCTTTGATATCTGATAAAATTATGTGCCTAAAAATATTCTTAGGAGTTCCAAGATATCTTTTCATTCTTTTCATTTCACAATCTTTCACATAAGGATCTCCAGAGTTCACTTTTTCAATAACCAGATTAACATTTTTTTCCAACCAAGGCAATAGAGCTGGTTCCTTCCAAATATGGTAATTTCTAGCAACATACAACTGTATTAACTGCAGAAGAGCTGGAGGTTGACTGAAAAATAACAAGATTAAGTCATTTAGAAAGTACTGCAATGAACAGTTGTTAAAAAGGGCATAGGCAATGTAAACAGTTATATTTGAAGATTAATGGAGGAAGGTACCAATAGTCAAAATCTTTTCATCCCAAAAACTTGTCAATCTCAAAAATACAAAACACTCATCAAAAATATCTAACCCCTACTAACCTTATTTGAGCTTTAACTCCAAAGAATGGGAAGCTTAACACATGTGATTCAGGTTGTATGGAGCATTTTTCAAGAAGTGGAAGAAGTACTCCAGGAAACATTATAAGAGCATTTTGAAGCATTTCATCTGCAACTAAAAGATCCCATTTTGGTGACTTCTCTCCACCACGGTTTGCCATTGATTCTGCCTCATGAGTTGCCAAATAAAAGTTAGCAACAGCTACAGAAAAGGCAAAATTAGGCAGCTGCATGAGATTTCGACCCTGAGCTTCCCACTCTTCATAGAGACGAATAAACCATTCATATTCACGACACTGAAGAGCATAGAAGTCGACAATCAGTACTGCAGCCAATGGGTCACCCTCAGGGTCAAGAGACAGAAGAAGTTTGCAGAATTCCAGAGATGTGCGGTAACATGCCCTCTGTCCAACATATGTCATATGTTTGAACAAGGCTAGGAAAAGTGCCCTAAGAGTAGAAAAGATACTATATTAAATATTATAAATTAATTTATGAAAGCTAAAAATATGCAAAAGAGACTGTAGCAAGCAAGAATGGAAATGAAACACCAAATGATGATAGTTACATTCCATTACCCCCTAAATAAGTTAAAAGCATAAGCACCAAATAAATCTATGGGTAAATATTAAGAACTTATTATTGCCATAATACTAACCATCTATGGGTCAGCAATAAGGAAATAAGTGAATAAATAAGCTAATGTTGCTTTGTTCCATTCTGCTGTTTACTACATAGTCTCTGGTCATGTGCAAGTATTTTTTTCTAATGTTATATTTAGTCAAAGAAACACATTTGTGCTTAATCTACAAAAGCACTACAACTCATGTTCTTCTTCATGAGAGATAAAGGATATTGAAAGTACATACATGTGCTTTCTTTCTTGATTATCTTCTATCCTTTATAGATACTAAAGTTACAAGACCATTATATATTTCTGTAACTAAAGTTACAAAAATATATAATGGTCATTCAGCCTTACGAGGACAAATCAACTTCTTCCTTACGAAAACCTACTTCCTAAAGGTAAGAGTTGAAGTTTTATGTTACCAAAGCTTTTATTGATATTCATAAATTTTTCATACTGACTGCCATTCTTGGGCTATCCCTTAATTTTTACTTAGCCATACACATTGTCAACCTGGCATAGAAGAATTGGGTCTATCCATAACAGACTATTCCTGACTGACACGACTTCCCAAACATACTCATATATTTGGTTAGTTGAATTGTGGACCTGGCATATAGCGAGGGATAGCCTGAGAGGGATGGTCAGCAGGTTGATTGCCAGTGATATGGACCCAGGTCACTTGCTATGGCATTTCTTTTACTATCCAAAAATAGTCAATTATAAAGAAAATTCCACATCCTGAATTAAATGTAGTAACAACTACCACATTATATACTTGTACATTACATGACTAATAAACTATTTTCAGTTTAACATTAACATATGTAGCCAGTACCACCTTATCAGTGATATATTCAAGTCCTGGTTAGGGCATGACAGTTTGAACAAAAATAATCAGTATATGGACAAGTCTAAATTTTTTATGGAGCAAGCCAAATGGGATCAAACTTGACCCCAAACATTTTTTCTTCCTACTAAGTCACTGAGTTATCATTTAATTTATTTTCTAGTTTATTAAATTGCTTAAGGTGTACATAACCGAATTAATTAGAATAATAGCCTCTAATTGTTAAGGACGTTTGTAGACCTGCCAACCCCTAAAAATCTAGATACAAATTTTAGAAGTTAATCATGTATTTTTATAAAATATTATACAAAAAAATAATATTGTAGCATAAATTACTATTAGCCTCATATAAAGGAAATAGACTCTGAGGGTAAAAGGTGTCAGTTTTAGGTAAAAGGTGCCTGATAAGCAAGTTCAAAAATGATCCTATCCAGAAACTTGAAGTTTTAAAAGACAAAAAAGAAAATAATTTTTTAAAAGAAAGTATTGCACACAGAATAATCATTAAACATCAAAGTAGACAGAAAAACCAAAATATAAATTGAAGATTCAAATTATTCCAGTGTTTTTCAGAGTAATCACTATACTGGAAATATTCCAATTTAGAATCTAAAACTTCTAGGGTGTATGAAAAAATAATTCATACTGAGGGGTTTAAATCCTTCCAATAAAACACACTTAAAAGGCTGAACTATGTTACTGAATATGCCGTATTATTTCATAAATCTTTCTACTATTTAATACCAGTCACAAAATTCACATTACTACTTTCTGTTTGTCATTTTTGTTAAGAAGGATTAGATTGCTTTCTTAACTTTGAAAATCACAGAATTTCTTATTCTGATACAATAAAATCAGATTATCTCTGTGCAATAAGCCAGCAATAAGAAAATTTTAGGATACAATTTTTCTGGATGATATAATAAATCATTCCAGATTTTCATCTGTAATTGAAAGAATTAAAAAAGTGACCTTTACCTATTTTCTTGTCTCCTATAATCCAGTCGACAGTCTCCTCTAGCAAGGTTGACAAGAGGATTAAAAGCACACTCGAGGCAGTATAATGCACGAGCTACCAGCTCAGCAGCCATTTGCAAGTCTTCACTCATTCTACTGAGATCAGACAATTGTAAGAGTGCATCAACATGATAAGGATGCATATTAATAATACTCTGAAAATAAAGTTGGAAAGCACAACAGTTAGAAGAGACAGATTTGATGTTACATGGTAATGAAATTTTTTATTAATAAAGCATATATTATCCCAGAGGAATATCTTCTTTCCTTTATCAATATCATTGTATCAATTACATAAAAATTGTATTACTATATACATAACGTGGTTTCCATGTTCTTACCAAAGAGAAATTTAAAATCAGATCTTATGACTACTTCCAAACCAAAGATGTGCACATGCTCTTAATATCTACTAGTCAACTCCAACAGCAAATATTATTCAGTATCTACAGAACAATTCCAAAATACTGTAAAATATTCCAACAGAATAAAACAACATGAAAAGTGTTGGGATAAATCACTTACCATTTTGATTATTAAAATAGTATATTATGCTGCATTAATGTGAATAATACTCACCACAATGTTATCTGGGTTGAGGCTTTCTACAGCTTCTAGGAACTTCATCTGAATTTGCTGATAGTGGAGGTTGTGCTCATATTTGAAGAACATAATTCCATCTTTCATTTCCACAAGACTCATAGATAAACCTATAGATATTAAAAATCAATACTTCATAATAGCTATTTTTATTCTTCGAGGATATATTTAAAATAATTACCAGGTTTTCCAATTTGCGGCCAATTTTCTCTTGGTGTTACTAGCCATGTTGATTTGAGTGTACCTCTGCCACGGCCTCTCTTTTTGCTACAAGATGAATTAGATACCATAAGTTCTTGTTTAACATGCAATATAATGATAATAATAATTTTCGATTATTACATCACTTACTTCTGCTCAGATTGAACAACCTTGGATCCAAAGATTCTTTTCATTTCAATGTTTGGATTTAAATTTCTGTGCTCTATGCTTAGTATCCCAGTTAATTTCTTCTGCATAGCAGCAGTAACCTCATTTCCAAGATAGTTTTGGCTTGATGGTGTTTCACCTAACATTTGATTTACTTCCCGCACTGACCGTTCAACTTCATCCACCTGATTTTGAGATATTATAAACTATACTTAGCAGTTTATCACAACAAATACTTGAAAAAGGTAAAAAAATATATAAATCTGAAGCTAAAATACTGCTTGGTAGCTAAAGTACATGGGATTAGAGGTAGGAACAACAATATGGTTCGTTAATAAAAATCATGAATTATGATAAAATTAAGAATAGAAAAGCAGAACTAAAGTGCTAACTTAATCGCCTTTACTATCATACCTCTATATCTTCACTACTTCTTCGGCAACTAAGAGATTTGACTGATTTTTTCTTTTTCTTCTTCTTTTTCCTCCTAGAAGAAGCACGGTCATCACCCATAGAATCCTTAGCGTCTTTAGTCTCTGTTTCGTGATCATCATCTTCTTTCACTTCTGATTCGGAAAGCGACTGTTGATTAAGCTACAACAGCAAAATTATAAGATTTAAGATAGTGGCTTGTGGTAAATTCAGATGAAGTAAATTGATCCCAAATAATAGACGTCAATTAACAAATTCAGTGTTTATACTTTAAAACTACGAACCAGGTCGTAACGATTCACATTTAAAGGTTTCTTTCTAACAGATGAAGCTGTCACATCGGCTTCACCGTCACTGTTTCCTTCTACTCCAAGCACATTGCCTATGTCCTGCTCTCCCTGAAGCTTCCTCAGCACTCGCGATGACATGGTACTAACAAATTTTTATCAGTTATAGTGATTGAAATGCGGTATAATTTACTGCCTCCGACAAAGGAAACGACATTTCATTGGCACATTTTATCCACTATTATGCACAGGCGACTAGGTAAGTTGAAGAACTTTTTTTGACTAGATAGACGTTTTACCTCTCAGGGATGTCTATACAATTCGATGGCAACGTAACCAACCGTATTTTGGCCTAAAATCACTTATCTCTATGATTTAATATATTCCAAAGGAAATCGTTGGCAGTTGTGTGAAACAAGCATGACATTAGAAAAATCCCTCAACAAAATTCTTCACGGGCAGTATCCTTCTAATGAAAACCAAAACACCAATGACCTCTGCATCGTATTATCATTATTACGGAACATTCAACACGCGAGCATCGCAGGCGTGACACGGTGTTTTGGTTGGTTCCCAAGTAGAAAATTGTAGTTGTTAAGGTATGGCTCATCGTTTACTAACGACAGCAAGGAAATTAGAAAGACTCTTATGGAATGGAGTGAAGAGAGGAAATATCGACAGAAGTATTGTAATTATATGTTTGATTTTCTTAAAATCATTTTGATTACATAAAACTCTGGAATTTACTGTGACGATCATCCATCGTAATACTTGGCGGTATTGCGACAGATTTAAGTTTACTTTGCAGTTGAATTTTTAGCTGTCTGTTACAACACAGAAATTCAATGTTTCTTTTGTTACTGTAGCTTGGGCGAAAACTTGCGCAGCTACAAAATGCTCCAGGAGTTCCTAGCTTAGAATTGGTTATACAAAATTGGAGACTCCTCTGCGAAAAGCCACCCAAAGGCTTTGAGAAATATTTTAAACCTGGAGGCAAGAAAGCGCCTGCTAAACAAGAAGGAGGCAAAAATGCTAAAGAAGTACCAAAAGAAGAAACCGGCTCTTCAAAAGGCGAATCTGCTCCACCGCCTCCTCCCCCAAGGATGCAGCAGAAACCACCCGAACAGTGGTCATTTGGAATGTTTGGAGGACCAAGGTGAGTGGCTGAGTTCTTATTGTGATACATATTATGAGTTATCGTTATCTGTCATGCTTTTGCCTCAATGCAGGGGTCCTGGAGCAGGAGGAGCAAAAGGGTTTGGTGACAGTGAACGCGACAAATGGCTAATAATTGGAGTCGTTGGCACTGTGGCCCTCTTAGGAACTATAGCATATTACGAGAAGGGCTACAAAGAAATAGCATGGAAAGAGTTTGTAACAAAGTGAGTTGAGTTTCAAACTATGCAATATTTAAGTGAATTTCATCATTTTCATCTTATCATAATTTTTCCAGTTACCTTTCCAAATCGATCGTAGAGAAACTAGAAGTTATAAATAAGAAGTGGGTTAAAGTTCGTCTACTTCCCGGCAACAGTGTAAATGGAAACGTAAGTTTATGCAATTTTTATGTGACTTAATTTTTGAGAAAGGTATTTGAACTACTAATTAGTATCATTAAATGACGCATTTCAGAGTGTGTTGTGGTTCAACATTGGGAGTGTTGATTCATTTGAAAGAAATCTGGAGAATGCACAAATTGAATTAAATTTGGAACCAGCTAATTTCATACCCGTAATTTATAAAAATGAGATTGAAGCATCCAGTATCACTGGAATCCTTCCTACTCTTCTGATTATAGGTAAAACTTTAAAATAAAATACTGGTGTTTGTAAAAGTCAATATTGAGTGAGGCTAAAAACTTCTTTTCTTAGGTTTCCTAATATATATGATGAGAAGGTCTGCAGAAATGATGGGAGCGCGAGGAGGAAGGAAAGGTGGCGGTATTTTTGGTGGAGTGATGGAATCCACAGCAAAACTAATCAATTCTAATGAGATTGGTGTCAGATTCAAGTAAGATTATTAAAAGATCTATTAATCTTGATAATATAGTATTTGGTGCAAGAAAACAATTATGGGAATATATAAGCAATATAAATGTTCTTAGAACCATTACTTGAAAAATAAGAAGTCTAAAAGAAATGCATACTGCTATAAATAAACAAAAATTTTTTGATGTTAAATATATTTGAACATATCACTGGCATATTCGTAGAGGATGGAAGAATCATTACAGGAAAGGAATATGCTATCCTTCAATACTTATTTAGCTGTTCATTATATTTAGAGCCAGAGTTATTGAAAGAATCTCCTCATGTTCAGATCAATTGATTTGGCTAAACACTATGTATGTTAATTTTATTTTTCCAAGTCTATATTTGAAAAAAATCTCATAAATCCTGCTTTAATATTTAGTAGATTATTAGAACTTTGGTGCACCATCTACATCAGTGAACCATACCAGAGAATCTAGGCTGCAATTTGATATATCAATACTTAACTTACTTTCTCATTGTAGAAATGTTCTTTTCAATAATTTATTTTTAAGTAGGATAATTAAGAACATCTGAAATTTAAGTCTTGAAGTGAAAGTCAAATCATTTCTTGAATGGTGGTTGCAAAAAAATATAGGAGATATTTACTGCCGAGTGTTTGCTTTTATCTAAAAGTAATTTAGACTTCACAAGAGATTAAATTTTTGTAGAATAATTCAACACATTAATTTCACTCAAATATTTCATCTTCATCCCTAAAAAAATCTATTTAATGTATGTTTAAGAGGCCGTTTATTGTGATGAAATGCCTAGCTACACAATACCCAGAAAATGTGATCAAAGCATTCGTCATAATTGAATGTTTAATATATCTGATTTTTATTTCAAATTTTTAAGGAATTTTTATATTATGTTAGGAGCACTGCAGTTATATTTTATTATTATTAAAATATTTGTGGTGGTTGAGAAAAAAGAATAGGTTTCATGTTAATTTACTGTAGTTATTGAATTTGTCATAATTTATTGAAGTATGACACTGTGCTCAAAAGTTTGTTTCAGCTCCAAAATTTGAATTTGAGCTTGGTTTTTTCATTTATCTGTAATTCACTTTGTGTCACCTTGCTTGATTTCAAGATATAGTCTGCAAGCCTTAACCAATTAACATATAGCCTCTTATTCATTAAACATCATTATTTCATTGCATGAAATTATCTTTGCAGAGATGTTGCTGGTTGTGAAGAAGCTAAACTTGAAATCATGGAGTTTGTTAATTTTCTAAAGAATCCACAGCAGTACATAGAGTTGGGTGCCAAAATACCTAAAGGCGCTATGCTAACAGGTCAGATTATGAATAGTCAAATTATGGTCACCTACTTCTATCATCACTTACTTTATCAATCAGTTTGTTTTCATTGTATCATCTCTCATTATAAGCAGAAGTTGAGTTATTAGTAGTTTGAAGCGATTTTTTCCAAAATGTGGTGTAATTATTTTAGTAAATTTTAAAGTTATGGTAAAGATAGATCTCGAATTATTTATTAGAATAAAAATAACATTTTTATGTTGTAATCTTATAAAGATGAAATATAGTTTACTGCTCATAGACGATCCTTTATTGTTGTGATGGTTTTCAAAATATATTTTCAATTTGGCTAATGTTTTTAATTATTGCTGTTAATATAAATCCCCATCTATTACTAATAGTTACTATTATTAAAAGTTCAGCTGAGGTGCATTTGGGCTCCCACTGGGAGTGGAACCTGAGTTCCCAGATAGCCCCCTTATCTATCTGAGAACTCTTCTTTCCATTGCTTTGCATTTTTTAGGCTATGACATGATTCATTATTATTCTGAAATAGCAACATTTTAAGGGATATTTAAATTACTGTTTATCATATATTACAATTTGCATGTCTAAAAATTTGTGCAAGTATTTAATGTTTTATGATTTGATAGTTTTCAGGAGAGATAAGATGGGTCTTTTGAGCCAATAATAACTGTGTATTATTTCTTTATTGAAACCATCTATTGTTGTGTCTTGATAGGGTTTTGGTAGAGAGATAAGTTGTATTAGGAAGTGTATATAATGTAGAAGATTAGAGTAATAATAGGCCTGTAAAAGGTTAATCTAAAGCAGAGACATACCTGAAGTTATACATAGCATGCCTGAAGTTGCCAGTCACTGAAAAGATTAGAGCTGATGTTATCATACAGATATAATGCTAATAAATATAATAAATTTATTTATAGGTTATAAATAAGTTACAGTTACTATAAAGATTGTCATATATTATTATTTCACCTGTCATCAAAAATATTACAATGAAAAGGCAGAGGCAGATATATAACAGCTGTTGTTATTAAGTATGGAAAGTTAAGATTTATTCTTTTGCAAGGAGTAATTACAAGTAAATATTATTTTAATATTTTTAGGACCTCCTGGGACTGGAAAAACCTTGCTTGCCAAGGCAACAGCTGGTGAAGCAAATGTTCCTTTCATTACTGTCTCTGGATCTGAATTTTTAGAAATGTTTGTCGGTGTTGGTCCTTCTCGGGTAAGTATATGAAATTTTTAGGCTTTGTTTTAGTATGTTTCCCATTCAGCTTACTATTTCAGTGCAGTTCCTATTACTTAAAATATTTTCAGATATAGCAACTCAAATTTAATTTCTTTGATTTACTTCAGTCTTCATTATGTTCCTCAGCTATGAATTAATATTTAAAGGGTAGCTCTTTGTCTACCTTTATTGGGTGATCAAAAGTCTTATCTATTTTTAAAGAAAAAATCTGTACTCAAGCTTATTTGAATTAACTTTGACTAACAATGGTGTTCGTACCAACTTTTGGGAGCAAAATAGCTTGGTAAATCAGTTACAGTAAAACGAATGATTAATTTGATGATTATCAAAATCAGAAATATCAGAGCTTTTGTGTATTGGAATAAGAGACTTTTTAACCTAATTTCTGATTCCAAAAACAATTCTATAGATTTTTTTGTTTAAAACTTAATCTTTCATATCTGATGATGCTTTCCATTTATGATGATTAATGATAAATAGATAAAGACGTATAAACTGAACTATCAGTGAAACTAATAACTTTATAATCTCAATAATGCCTTAAAATAGCATTTAATGTGGATTTATTTCACTCATTCTTGAATAAATATAGAATCTTTGAGTTTATACCCAATTCTCAAGCTTTGTTTGCTCTACTTGGTTTCAGTTCCAGATTAAATTTTTATATTTAATATCTTTTTCAATACTAGATGATTTAAGTAATGAATTGTTCCCTTTCCCTTTACTAACCATTTGTTCACAAAAGATACAGTCAACAAAAATGAATTTCACTCTATGAAGGTATTGGAACCAGGAATAGTATTAGAATTAGAAGTTTGGAGTAGCAGTGGGAATTGTATTGGAATTGATAAAAGTTTTGGTATCATCCCATTTTTTAATTTAGATTTATTTAGAAACTCCAGTGATTATAGAAATTAACTCTTTGTGCCCAAAGATTTCTCCCTCTTCTCTCTGTTAATGGATAATTTAATTGTTTTTAGATCAAAAAATCTCCTGCCATACTCTGTCATTCATTAGCCTGTATGTTGGCTTACTATTTTCCCAGAATATTAGATTATAATTTGATGCAAACTCATTAATGTTAAATGGTTTTGCTATTATATTGTACTTCTGCAACTAAGTATTTACTCCAGATGTTGCTGGACCCTCATATAAGTTTCCATATCAGTTGATCTTGAGGTTTTCAACTATTGTTATTTGTAAGATTGCAATGCAAAAGTTTCTTTCTTTAAAGAAAATTAAATTATTTGATACAAAATAGGCAGTAAATCTTATATAAAGAGGCTTTCTGAAAGTTTCTAATTTGGGAAAACTCAAATTATAGGAATATTTAAAAGTATAGACCAACTGTTAAGATCTCCTCATGATAGTAATCTTTCAGATAAAAGAAGCTATATTATTTTTGGTGGTGGATAAAGGTGGTGTTACTGATAAGAGATTTTGATGGATTTGCGCATGAAAAATTCTAGTATTCTAAAGATAATTTACATAAACATCATGAAAGAGTATTCTTGGATTCATAATGGACTTTTTTACTCATTTTGTGTTTATGCTTTGATGAAATCATTTTTTGTTTGCATTATGTACATTTTATATGTATGTATAAAATTATGCTGATATTGTGTACAGATCTTGGTAATAGATATGATGAAGATGCAGGACTTTATAAAACACCCCTCTTCAGTGGATATCTCTCTGGAATGCACAATCACCAAGACCTATGACTTCCTGTTGTAGAGGGGTTTCATTGTTCACTATTAATATTTTTTAATTTAATCTTTTATAAGATATGAAATCATGTGCAGAATAATTGATTTAGTTATGATTCCAAGAATAATTTTGTTCAATTGTTTTGTTGTTATCATTCATATTTTAGAGATAGAAACAATTGCTTTCTAAATCTTTTAATAAAATGAATCAATTTTTCTAGGTCCGAGATATGTTTGCAATGGCTAGGAAACATGCACCATGCATATTATTTATTGATGAAATAGATGCTGTTGGAAGGAAAAGAGGAGGTCGCAGCTTTGGAGGTCATTCAGAGCAAGAAAACACTTTGAATCAGCTTCTAGTGGAAATGGATGGTTTGTATTACATTAATGATGTTAACTGTGCAAAATTAATTAATACATACCATTGCTAAAATATATCATATTGCAAATAACCCAGCTTTGATTACAGATTATATTTATTTTTATATAGACATAATTTCCATGCCAAACCTTAATAAATGGCATATTTATTGTGTGTCTTTCTGTGCAGGATTGAGATAAATGTATCTCTCATTTACTTTTGTCATGCTATCACCCTTGTTTATGGCTGTTATAATAAAAGGGGTACCTTTTTATGGGTGATGCTGGATAAGGGCATTCATTTTGGTTACTCGATATCAAATGCTAAGAAGTACTACTGGTAGGATCATTGTGCTGCATGTATGTGGACTTACATCACTTACAGTATTCTAGCTCAGTGAGCAACGTCACCGACTACCTCGTTCTTAGTTTTGTCTTGTTGCATTCCCCTTCTAGAGGTTGTTAGAGTTAATAGTTGAGTGTTTGAGGTTTGAACCAATTTCTGGCTTGAATACTTTACAGTTTAGTACATAGGTATTTCAACCATTCCACTGTCAGTGAATATAATGAAAATCATTCATAATTATCAAAATGAAGAGACAGCCTCATGAAAATATGTCATAAGATGTGCCACAATGAGTATAAGATGAATTAGCAGTAATTACATTAAGTAATTTAAGAAATTAAATAAATTTAAAATTTTTGCCAGTTATGAGTATAATATCACAGTATTGGAATACTTACCTGTTCCATAGGTTTGGTATATTTAGATTTGATCTTTACCCAATTTTGAAAACTATCCCTGATTGTGCTCTTCAAATCGAGTGTCAATGGGATCTATAGAAGTATAATTATTAGGTCTTATGTAGTAGTACTATGGGACTCTCAAGAATTACTATCTCAAGAATTTGCAGGCTTAAAGGATCTTAAAAAAAACATCTAATTTGAGAGTATAATTTTTAGACCCAGAAATACTTAGACAACCATAGTGTTTATCTTTAAACAAGATAAGTTTTATTATTCTTGAGTGGTAGGACTGCTTCAGTTTGGATCTGCTTTATTCTGAGTCTGGAACTTTCTTTCTTAGCAAATTTTGATGTTGTAGCTTAACAATTTAGGTGAGACTCAAAGAAATTTTCTAGGATTTGGCACTTGTCTTTATCATTGTAAGCTACTATGGTCTTTGAAGAATAAGCCTGAGAAAGTATATTCACTAAGTCTGCATTTGAATGTTATGTAGAAATCTCACCTGTGTTATTCACCTTGTGGTCCTGCTCAATCTTTATTAGATATGTAAAATGAAGTTCTACTATCCAGATGAATTAGTGACAAGAGTGTTTTTTTGGGTTTTCAGGCATATTTTTTATATCTATCTGTAGTGTTGAATATATGATGGTGTACTTTGCTTACCAATAACTTACCATCTTGAAGGAGTCTGAATTACATAACGGTAACATCAACTCTGTGGACCGAAGTAACATGGCTGGAAACCCTAGAATGATTCCTATATTAGCTGTTTTTTGTTGAAGCCATGTTTTACATTGCACATAATCTTAGTTATAATATCAAGCAACTTGTTGACTATTAATCAAACTGTTGATATATACATTGAAGATAAAACTGAAAGTATTAGTTGTACTTTTCTGAAAAGTTTATTTTTAAAGGAAAAATTTGAACTACCTATCAATTTCTTTCAGGCTTCAATACAACTACCAATGTTGTGGTTCTTGCTGCCACCAACAGAGTAGATATCTTAGACCAGGCTTTGTTGCGCCCTGGCAGATTTGATCGACAGATATTTGTTCCTGCTCCAGATATTAAAGGGCGAGCATCTATTTTCAAAGTTCATCTTCAGCCTTTGAAAACTTTACTAGACAAAATGTCCCTTGCTAGAAAAATGGCTGCCCTCACTCCTGGGTTTACAGGTCAGTGCATGTGCATTTAACACTTAAAGCAAAGAAAGAAATCATATTCAGTAAAAAATGTGTTTCTTCATTTTAATGTTATAATAACAGCTTACCGCTGATGTTTACAGTAGAGAAAGAGTCACAGCTCCAAAACAATCAAACAGAAATGTTTGATGGTTTTGGAGCTGTGACTGTTTCTCTCATTTTAATGTGATTCACTTCAGCTTGACTTGAAAATTTAATCAATAAATATTTATTATATAATTAATTAATTATAATAGTATAATTATACCTACAGTTTTATTTGTAAGTATTGATTTGGGCAAAGAGTTTTTTTGATTTATGGGTTAAAATTTGTAGTTTTAAAAATTATGCCACATATTTGCCCATATAATTGGGTAAAATTAACTTTTGATTGATTAAATTTTACTTCAGCTTTTCTAGAAATTTTGGATGTATGATTGCATTGTACTCATATTGTGTTTGATTTTTTATTACATTTGGCAATGGAAAAAGTATTGGTCTTCAGTAATTTTACCTTTGAATTTGTAATTCTAAAATTCAATAGCAATAACTTCATAATCTAATTAGTTATTGCATTTATTTTGATTTGGACATTGAGTTTGCTATGAATAGTCGATAAAATATTACCTAGAATAAAATTTTAGATATTTTATAAAATGAATTGTCATAGATTTTTCTTACACTTCTTTCCCTAAAAGGTTTAAGCTTTAGAAGCATGATAGCAGAACAAATTGCTAAAGTTTTCATTTTTCATTGGTTTCATTTTCCTTAATTTTTACCATATTTATTTGATCATGATTCTAGTTTCTTTACCATGGTAGTAATAAGAATTCTTTTTGAAATATGGTTCTTTTTCTCATACTGTTCTATTCAGGAGCTGACATAGCCAATGTGTGTAATGAAGCTGCTTTAATAGCAGCTCGTGACTTAAATGAATCAATAAACATGAAGCATTTTGAACAGGCAATTGAAAGAGTTGTTGCTGGTATGGAAAAGAAGACCAATGTGTTGCAACCAGAAGAAAAGAAGACAGTTGCCTATCATGAGGCTGGACATGCAGTAGCTGGTTGGTTTCTTCGGTATGCAGACCCTCTTCTTAAGGTGGGTTTATAAAATATATTCATTATACTAAAGAAATATTTCTATATTTATCTGTTCAGTGTTTATGTATATGGCTTTAATATTGATTTGAATTGAATTATGTCTTCAAATTTGCTTTTCTTATTTTTTTGTATACATCGATTATATTGAAATCTCACATCAAACATAACTTTCTCTTATAATTTAGAGACTTACTTTCGGTAGCTTTAGAACTTATTCATCTGTCTTTTGACAAGATTGCTCTTGAACATTACAGATTTAGGTGAGACTTGGTGGAACTCCTTCATGATCACATATCAAAGAAAAACTCATTTGGTAGAGTCTAAAAAAACTTTTTTATTAACGACATAGAATTTGTTACAGAGTAACATCATCAGGTCTGATGATGACAGATGATGATGATGATGACCTGATGATTTTACTCTGTAACGAAACCTACGTCGTTAATAAAAAAGTCTATGTGCACTCTACCAAGTGAGTTTTTCTTCGTGTGTGAAGATTGCTCTTGTCTGACAATCCAACTACAACAGAATCAACGTAGTTTATAAAATCAAATATAAATCCTGTTTCTTGTGAAGCCCTTTTCTCTTCTGAATTAATGTATATATTTCCTCTGTTATATTCATAAAAATATTCAATTATAACAGGACATTTGGACTATAAACTTAGAGAGCCTTGCTTTTGGATTTCCAACCATTTATAATGAAATTCATGTACACTAACTCCTTGACTAAATATACGGGTTTCATGACAGTCTGCTTTGTTAGGCATAATCAGCCTTCAATTTGTTTCCCCAGAAACCCTCCATTTTATTTAACATTGTGAAGATTTCCATTCTTCTAACCTTTTACTCCAGATATTAGATTCCTCAAATATTACTGCTGAAGATTTGTAGATTACCTTAATGGCCATATAAATGCTAGTGACTCTTCACTGAATTATCCTCAAGCTGTGGTGAATCATCATTAATTTCTGTTATGAATTTCTGCTTTAATGTTCTCTCCAGTGCTTCAGTTATTTTCTCACTTGGATATCATACATATGGTTAAAAATCTCTGCATTAGTTAGAATAAATACAGAAAGCTGCAGTTACTGCCAATGTAGAGTTATTGAAAGGGTAGAGCTGATCCAAAAGCATATTGAACCAATTGTCTCTGCTGTTTGCTCTATTCCTATGTTTTTCTTGTTGTATATTCTTTTTTCTCTTCTTTGCAGTATCTTTTTAACAGTTTTATGGGAAAACTTTCAGAAAATGAATGTATTGTACTTAAGGTCAATAGTTATAATTAGTTAAAATTTTAAGTATACTTTAGTTTGTGCATATCATGTCATATGTAAGTTGAGTAATTATTATATTGATGCTCAAAGTATGTTCATATATAAAGTCTATAGGGTAATATATAGTCTATAGGTATCTAAGTATATAGGGAATCAAGGAGTAGCTAAAGATGGTTGGGGAGAAAAGGGTAATGATTGAAATAATTAGAAATTGACAAATGAAATGGGAGGGTCAAATACTGAGAGGGGAGGGATTGCTGAAGAAAATGATCAAGGGAAGAATTCTAGGAAAAAGACAGAGGGGAAGACAAAGACAGAAGTTGTTAGATGATTTAAGGGGTGGGATAAGTTACTGGGAATTGAAGGAGAGAGAACTGAATAGGTAATGTGGGACACATGAACCTACCGAAAGGTAGAACACTTTTATATATATATATATATATATATATCATCATCATTATCATCAGCCATTTTCAATCCGATGTCGGATGTAGGCCTCCCCAAGCGCCTTCCAATTCTCTCTATTCTGAGCTTCTCTTTGCCATGTCACACCTAAGCACTTAATGATGTCTCTGTTCCATTGGTCCTTTGGTCTTCTTCTTGGTCTCTTCACATCTCTTGGTGTCCAGTTCAGAACCGCTCTTGTCCAACGGTTGTCGTTTCTTCTCGCCACATGGCCTGCCCACATCCATTTCAGTGATCTTACTTTATCTATGATGTCTGTCACTCCGGTCTTCATCCTCACCCAGGTGTTGCGTTTCCTGTCTCTTCTTGTGATCCCAAGCATACACCTTTCCATACTTCTTTGCGTTGTCTGAAGTCGCTGGGTTATTGCTGCGTTTAACACCCAGGTTTCACTTCCATATGTCAACACTGGTAGAATGCATTGGTTGAAGACCTTTCTCTTCAAGACCATTGGCATTTGTGACTTTAGAATGTGTGCATTTCTTCCGAAGGCACTCCAGCCGAGTTTAATTCTTCTGTTTACTTCGTTAATCCTGTTGTTCTCTCCTGTGGTTACTAGTTGTCCTAGGTATGTGTATTCTGAGCAGACATCCAGAGGCGTCCCTTCAAATTTGATTGTTTCTTGTGCTGCAAAAGAGTTATACATTACCTTTGTTTTTGTTAAATTTATCCTGAGTCCTATCTTCTGTCCTGCTGTGTTCAGTTCATGAAGTCTTGAAGCTAGATCTTCTCCGTTGGTTGCGAAGAGTACTATATCATCTGCAAAGCGCAGATGACTGATGTGTTCCCCATTAATCCGCAGACCTTTCTGCTCCCAGTCCAAGGTTTTAAAAACTTCCTCCAGAACAGCTGTGAAAAGAATTGGGGAAAGGCAATCTCCTTGTCTAACTCCCTTCTCAATCTTGAATTCTTCAGTAACTTCGTGTAGCATTACTGAGGCTGTGGCATTTGTATAAATGCTGCGTAGGAGTCGGATGTACTCTGCATCTACTCCTTGTTTTTCCAGAGCTTCTAGTGTAGAGGAGGTACTTACTGAGTCGAAGGCCTGAGCATAGTCCACAAAGCATAGTACTAGTGGCATCTCATATTCATTCGTCCTGCTGATTATTTCTTGTAGTGTGTGGATATGGTCCATAGTACTGAAGCCCTTCCGGAATCCTGCTTGTTCTCTAGGCTGGGCAGATGATAGAATAATCTTTATCCGTTCAGCTATTATTCTCATGAATGTTTTGTAAACAACAGGAAGGAGACTGATGGGGCGGTAATTCTTCAGCTCTTCCTTGCTTCCTTTCTTGTGCAAAAGGACTATTCTTGCATGATTCCAGTCCTGGGGGATTCTTCCTTGTTTCAGGCAAGTTGTGAATAGCTGCGCTAAAACGTGTGCAACTTCTGTTCCACCAAGTTTTAGATATTCTGCTAACACTCCATCTATGCCTCCTGCTTTTCCGTTCTTCGTCTGCTTTATTGCTGCAGTTACTTCTTCTGGGAGAATAGAGAGGGGATCTCGTTGGTTTTGGCTTTCTTCTTGGTTTTCCTCTTCATCATTTTCTTCCTTCTTGTATAGGTTGCCAAAGTATTCTGCTACCGTCCTTAGTATTGCTTGTCTGTTGCAAGTTCTTGTACCATCTTCCTTCTGTATGGCTAAAATCTGTTTTCTTCCAATTGCTAGGCGTTGTCTGGTCTTCTTCATACTTTTGCTGTTTTCTATAGCCTCTTGCACAATTCTCTCATTGAATTTTCTCACGTCTTCCTTAATTGCCATCCTGATAGCCTTACTAAGCTCGGCGTATTCGATGTTATCCTTTTGTGTATCTGAATTCTTCAGTTCCTTACGTCGTTTCATCATTTGTCGGGTGCTGTCACTTAGCTTTCTATCTTTAGCTCTTCTTGGTGTGCTTGCTACTTCTTCTGCTGCTTCCTTAACAGCTTGCATGACTTTGGTTTCTAGTTCTTCTTCTTGAAGTGCTGAGAATCTATTTTTTAGCTCAAGCTGATATTTATTCTTGTTTTCCTCTAGTTTTTTGATGCTTATTTCATGTTTCTTGCATGAAATCAACTTCTTGCGTTCCATTTGGAGATTAATCTTCAATCTGCATCTTACGATCCTGTGGTCACTTCCAGTGCTAAAGTTATTCAAGACTTCACAGTCTGTCACTGTGTAGAGTTTATTAACCAATATGTAATCTATTTCATTTTTTGCTCCGTTGGGTCCTCTCCAAGTCCACTTCCTTTTTGGGTTCTTCTTGTAATATGTATTTGTTATGTACATATTGGTGCATTCAGCAAACTCTATCAGGCGGTGACCACGTTCGTTTCTCTGGCCCAGTCCGTATTGTCCTGCGACGGTGTCATCGGCTTCCTGTTGACCTACACGAGCGTTAAAATCGCCCATAATTATTTTATAGTAGTGGGCTTCCTTATCGTGCTCAGTGCCCAGAGTTTGGTAAAATTTTTCAATTTCTTCTTCGCTGCTTGCTGCTGTTGGTGCGTAGACTTGTATGATCTGAATAGAGTAACGCTCATTTATCTTAAGTATGAGCTTGCAAATTCTCTCAGATATACTTTCTATCTTCTGTACATTGTTTTTCCATCTCTTGTTGATCAGGAACCCGACACCTCCTAGTCTTCCATCCTTAGTACCCCTGTAATAAAATAAATTACCTTCCTTGAGTGTAATCAAGTCTTCTGATTTTCTTCTAACTTCGCTGAGTCCGATGACGTCCCAATTTATCTTCTCTGCTTCATTCAGTAGTTCCAGTAGTCTGTCTTCACTCTTCAAGCTGCGGCAATTGTAAGTCGCAAAGTGGAGGGTGGTAGCTCTTTTCCTCATGATGGACCTCTGTAATGCCACCACCTCCCGGACATCCGAATGGGTGGTGCTTTTACGTCCGGATAAATTTCCATTACAGAAGCTCATCATGAAAATTGTAATTGCATTTGGGGGATGAAGGACATTAATTCACCAGGCTGTCCTACTGCCGGTTGGTGAATACCACTTTCACAATTTGGCCGGAGATATTGTTGAAGCCTTCTTAGCATGGTTGAACCTGGGCTATGCATCGCCTCCAACCTCCGTTAACACCCCTCCGCCCCGTTGAGGCAATGAACTGTGGCAGTGTGAGGAGGGGATATATATATATATATATATATATATATATATATATATATATATATATATATATATATATCCGTTAACACCTCTCCGCCCCGTTGAGGCAATGAACTGTGGCAGTGTGAGGAGGGGATATATATATATATATATATATATAAAGCAAATATTCCCTATATATATATATATATATAATATATATATATAATATATATATATATATATATATATATATATATATATATAGGGAATATTTGCTTTATTCCAGTTAAGAGTAATCTAGGAGATGCTATTTAAAAATAAATTAGTATTTCAGATATTTTAATTACTTTAACTGGTGCCACAAAAAATGTTATCTAAGTTAAGTTTGTTTAATGATGAGAGCAAAGTAACAATATGGAATAATGATATAATGTTTGATATTCATTGCTTAGCAATTAATTGAAGTATTATGTTTTAATAAAATTATGGACATTTGCAAGGAATCTTCCTCGATATGGAAATTTTTTTGTCACATTCATCAATTTAGTTAATAAAGGACCTTCTAAAGGGTAGAATAACTTCTGTACTTAGAAAAATATTTGGTGTATGGTTTCTAGAAAGTTGACAGTCTGGATACCCAGTTTAAGATTTTCTTTATCAAGGAGTGATGTTAAAGTCATTCATTAATATTTTTATGAATATATAGTGACTTTTTTCTGTTAACTTCCTTTCATTAATTACATCAATTTCAGGTTTCAATCATTCCTAGAGGAAAAGGTTTAGGATATGCTCAGTATTTGCCCAAGGAACAGTATTTATATACCAAAGAACAATTATTTGACAGAATGTGTATGACTTTGGGAGGAAGAGTCTCCGAAGAAATATTTTTTGGCCGAATAACCACTGGAGCACAAGATGATCTTAAGAAGGTTACGCAGAGTGCATATGCTCAGGTATTTAATGCTGAAAGTTTATATAGAGTAGAATTATAATTTGATGCTTGTTTAATACTTAAAGAATACTATATAATATATTAATCTTTGTTGATAAGATAATAAGTAGATATTATCTAATAAGTTTCTATCCAATTTCATGATTAATGAAAAATATAGATTAACATATGCAAAAATTTATTTAGATACTTAACTAATTTTATTACATTAATATTTATTCCATTAATGTTATGTGGATTATTCTGACCCAGTAGTTTCTTTTTGAAGAAATTTACTTTCTAGCAGTTACTAACATTAAGTTCTAATTATCTCATTTGATATTTCTTTATATAATACTGTGACCTCCACAATTGTAATAATTCAAATCATTCCTCAGTAACAATAGTCATTCAAATGTATTTCAAAGAGAAGAGTTCCAATTATGCTGCCTTCAAATAAGAAACATTCATCATTAATGAAAATTATCATCATCTTTTGTAGGTAGTGCACTTTGGAATGAATGAAAAAGTTGGTAATGTGAGTTTTGATATGCCCCAGCCTGGTGAAATGGTACTTGAGAAACCATATTCTGAAGAGACTGCTCAGATCATTGATTCAGAAGTCCGAAATCTAATTCAAAGTGCACATTCACATACGAGGAAGCTTTTGGATGAACATAAATCAGATGTGGAAAAGGTAATAGTTTTTCTCTTGTTAAACCTTATTTACTTTTTTAACCTAGTCAGTTATGACTAGGTTAAAAGAGAATCTATAAACATAAATATACAGCATTTAAGGTATGAATAAAATTATTAAATTTCTAAATTATGGCTAAAACTTGAAAATGGTTAATTAACTCTGGGATAATGTTCATTTTTTGTGAGGCAGAAGTGAACATTTCTCAATGCCTATTTTAGCATTTAAGTTTTCTCAAATTTTTTACACTTAAGGTTATCATGGTGAATACCAAATTTAGGCCACCCAAGATTTTTGTTATTATATTTGTCAGGATGAGAAGCGCAGGATATTTCGTAAAGAAAATCCTCTTGGAATTTAATATTTGAAATCTGGAATGTTTTTAGAGTTGTTCAAACTTCTAGGCACCACTGTACCAATGAATGTGTAGAATTTACTGTACCACAGTTAATTATAATTATTTCTTCTTCATTATCTTCGTTACTTTTGTTTATGATATTTTAGCTATTTTATATGATTTAAAAATTTCATTAGTTTATATCATGCAAAGTAGATGACCATAAATATTAATGTTGAGGTCATCTACATATAGTAGTAGTAATAATAAAAGTGCTTCAACAGCTTAGATCATTTCGCACATGGGCTCCCTCTGGGTATCAAACTTGAGACAGCTTTCATCGAAGTCAAACGCCCTACCCACAAGGCTATGCGGGAGCCCCCTGAGGTCATCTGCTTATTTGAAGAATATTAGCACTCCTAAGCTTAAATTTATCCTATTATTTCTGAAAATAATACTTATAATTTGTGACTCATGAGCATTGGATTTCCATCAGGTGGCTGAGCGGCTTCTAAAACAGGAAATTTTGAGCCGTGATGATATGATAGAGCTATTGGGGCGAAGGCCTTTCCCAGAAAAGGCAACTTATGAAGAGTTTGTTGAAGGCACTGGCTCTTTTGAAGAGGATACAACATTGCCTGAGGGTCTTAAAGACTGGAACATTGATAGAAAAAAGAGTGATGAAAATAATGCTGAAGGAAAAAAGGGTGATGCTTCTGGTAAAACTGCTAATGGGTCACCAGCATGAAAGAGAAGATAGACTGAAAGTATCATCTGTACACTGCTGTGTTGGTTGGAAGTAGATTAATTTATTGCAAGGCAATTTTCATCACTTCATTTCCTGGACTTCATATACAAAACATTCTAGTGGTATCTTTTTTTTAACGGACTCAGTTTTTTGTATTATTTTGGTACTAAAATGCATAAGTAATTTAATTTACAGAATTGTGAAACTTATGGTGATAAGTTTTATAGGTACAGCTTAAATTTTAGCCTGAAGCCTTCTTTGAGAAAGTTAAGGGATTTTCTAAGTTAAAATTTCAACCTTTTTGGGAAGTTAATCTATCAAATCTTTTATGTGCCATAATTTTAAAGCTGATTTCTTAATTTTTCGTGTTTAAAATACTATAAAATTTCATTTAGAAAGTAAATAAAGGTAATGTATTTTATTTTGATTTCTGAGGCTGACATGAAACTCCTGGTAAATGAGGCACAGTGTACATAGTTTAAAGACTATACTATTTGGCGCCAGTGTTTGTTGTTCTTGCTTTCATCATTTGAGATAATGGTCTAGCAAGGCATACTGAAAATTATTTGTAAAAACTATCTCTTGTATATACAGAGAATTATGTCATACAAATCTAATAATAAAAAGTTGATTTTTAAATTAAAATTAACAAGTGATATTGGATTGGGGATTACCATTTAAATATTACAAATTTCATTTGGTAAAATTTTAAATTCTTCTGATATTCTTCTGCAGGATTAAAATCCTATCTTTCTCCTGAGCTATCAAAGTTACTTTGAATTCTTTTGATAAATTTTTAAGGAAGTCCATTCCTCTGTTTCTGAATATGTTTTGTAACTTTCGAGTTGTCCAGTACCTTTTTCTCAGTTGTAGCACCCTTCAGGATATCCATTAAATGAAGTTTAAAGTTAGTCAACTTGGTTAGCCATTAAAGAGAGAGAGAGACCCAGAGGATGGCTATCCACTAAAGGGTGTAAATTTTCATGTGTTTTTCTTATCTGCTTCATCTGCTCATGTGATTAGTAATCTATTCTCTATCTATATATTTAATTAATCTGTAGCAAGAGCCCTCTCTGTACATTGAAGGAATTTTAAAAAATGTGGTAATTTGGTAACTAGGAGTAATTCTTGAGCCTTAAATGCCTATTTTTAAGAATTTTCGTCAGTCTGTCTGTCTGTTACAGCATCATGCAAAATACATCCAACGGATTTTGATGAAATTTGACAAGATAATAGTGTATGTGCTGGAAATACATATAGGATACTTTTTATCCCGATCTGTTTCATCTTTCGACCATAAATGGACGATTATGCCAAATAATACAGTGAGCGGGGGGGAAATAGAAAGAGGGTGGGGTAGTAGGGGAAGTGGCAGCTGTATTTTCTCCTATAGCTCTAACGAAACGCTGCACAACTTTCAAGATTGGCACTATTTAATATCAACTTCGCGCAGATAATAGGGATTGTTTCGTAATCATTTAGTCTTCGGTTCGATCCCAGACGAAGCAAGTATTTCTGATAAGAAATACATAATGGCCGATCATAATTTTCAATAATGACTCGTTTTGTTTAAGCTTCGAAGACTTACTTAGAAGACTTACATTCAAATCATCTGTGTCACTTCACAATTACCAAAAACACAAAAAGCACGGTTATGCAATTTTCTCAAAAGATATAACAATCATAGGAAATTGTTTATTTAATTAAAAATTTTTAAACGGATTTAGTAACATTGAAGTCTCGGGGAAGATTTACGTCAAACTTCGTTCGTCAAATTTAATTTTTCACTTTTCATAATCACGTGCAAGGCTACAATTGCTTTGATCACTTATGAATTTGGTAAGCAGTCAGTTGGAAAACTGGATAATGGCATTTTACTGCGAAGGTAGGAATAGCAAATCAGTGTTTTGTTCGTCAGTATTTGCCAACGATTATCTCTCTTAACGAATGAGTAATAGAGAGTGGAAATGCTCGAAGCAATTAGGAGGTCGACGTTTTCTTTCCATCCTCTCCCCGAGTCCTCGGCAGCCAAACGTTCTGTATAACCCCAGTCACTGAACGCTCACGTTCTTATCCATTAAATCAACTTGTGTCAAATATTGACGTGGTGAAGCATGTGCTTCTTTTTCTACGTTTAATATAAATTTTTACCAACAAAAATCCCTTCGGAAACAGTCGTAAAATCGCAAGATAGCTTGCAAGGTCAAGGAAGGGACGTCGATTCCTTTACTATAACCTTGTCTTTCCGAGGACGCTCCCCTCATCTAACGCGTGACTTGTTCACTGCACCAGCAATTTCCAAAATGAAAATCTTCTAATATGAGAACATTACACAAAATAATTCCATTGAGATGGTCTGCATATTAGCATCATTACATTATTATCGAAAGTACTCGTAAGAAAGGAAGCTTTTCTGAATCGATATTTCAATTAACCGATAAATTTTCTAGCTAAGAAATATAGATAATTTTGGACAAATGACTTCATCAGTTCCAAAAAAGTTAATCATAACTTATCGTGGCGAAAATCAAGGGAGTATGATCTCTTCAATTCCCCATTTTACTACTCTCAGTCACTCTTTCCCTATCCCTTTCCTGATTCCGGGGATCGATTTCACCAATTCAATAGCAATATATGTAAGATTGAAAAAGGATATTCTATCAATGGATTTCCTGAATTCTAGAAATACGTCGTCCGTTCTGATTCCCTAATCAGCCTTAACTATATCATTCAAAAAAGAGCAAACTTGGCCTTAAAATGATCTACTCTTACGGATGCCGTGTTGGAAATGACTGATTGGCCCCTTGTCAGAAAAGGAAACTCATTATTAAACTCGCTATAAAAATTAAACTCCACAGCTCAACAAAAAATCAACATTGAGCGATGAAATAAAATACTTGTATTCAGATGACTACAAGTCATACTACTTGACACGTCCTTCCTTAGGAATGGGAATTTTCTAGAACATTGGGGAGATTCCCTCGTATAAGACATAGAGCTCGTCAAAGAGAGAGTTGATTTCGTTATTCCAGTAAACAGTGTTAGTAAACTGGGAGAAAACAATGAATTAAGAAAGTGAATTCCATAACTGATAGTTAATTCTAATCTAACTTTCCTTAGACAATTAAATTAGCCAAGAGTCAAATTAGAGATTAGTTAATGGGATGGATCGTAGAGCAGTTAGTAGAGGATCATAATTTGAGAGTAATCAGACATGAACGTGAATTCCTGTACACCCCTTGTTACACAAAAATAGCGGCTTGCGAGTTGGGTGCGTAAATATAAAAATCTGTCCTAACTTTTCCGCAAAAAAATTTACACGAATTTGTAAGAAAGCAAGTGCATGAGTAGATGAGACCATCGATTACGCTCATTGACTTTCTGGGATAAGGTTAGCTCTATGGGTATGAGAAACGTGAAAGAAAAATAATTAGGAAAACAGCATGGAAATTTTTATACTAATAGACTCCTGATTGGCTGAAAGTTGTAAAGGCGCACCGCCGTCAAAGCAGCTTTCTCTTTTTTTGAATTTCCCCATACTAGACTCATTAAACTAGACTGAAGAGGAAGTATCCTCCGAGTATCTTATATGCGAGTTATTCACCGGTAAGTGCTAGTCTTGTTTATTACTTTAAGCTATATTTCATCAATTGTTACCCTAAATAATTGCGGTCAATATTTTTAACGACATTTGGTAAATTTTAATTTATGTATGGTCTTACAGTGATGCCGATGCAAACAGTTCGTTAGTGCTCTACTTCGATCGTGTCATCGTTACCAAGAGGATGACAGTTGGTCGTTACGATAGTGTTACCCTCGAAAATAACTGGTACAATATTCCGTCCGCCTTCCTCCACTTTTAGTGAGCAGAAGACTACGATGAGTTAACCATGTACATACGTTATGGGGACGCTCTGAGTAAGTCTATTCCAATCCAATTGTCTCTTGATGCTTATGCCTAATAACCACTCGAGTAAATGTTTCAATTCTGGACCTTCCAGTTCGAGATTCGTTAAGTGAGACTCATTAATTTTTTCTCGTCAATATATTCTCTAGGGTCCATAGTTTCCCACCACAATATTACGTTATCTGCTTTCAAAATTATGTGAATACTCTACAAAACTTCCTAACTCTCCTATTTAACTAAAATATCTAAATTTGAACGAAGGAAAAAGTGCGTCGGCGCCCTTCTGTTAAAACATTGTGGTTCCGTATATATACCCGTAATATACGTCCGTAAATCGTGGCGTTCCTTTCATAAACTTGCCAAGCAATAGTTTTCATTTTAGTTTTCACTTTTCTCATTTCATGTTATACAATTTCAGGGAGAGATGCGTTTTTCCTTTCGCCACGTGTTGCGCCTTAGAATTAGACTCCCCATGATCTCTTATCTGAATCTTTGAATTGCTAAGTACTTGTGGGGCTTCTAGCGACCTTCTGTCCTGAGAATTGAGTTGACAGGAAATCCGAATTAAGTTCTCGTTGAAAAATTATTTCAAACGAACGATAGCCAGAGGATAAAGTAGAACATTAGAAAGGGATTTAAATTATCACATTTTCACACAATTTCACGTGCCATCTCGTGAGGACAGTTCGCAAGCACCGCAAGCATTTAGCGATCGGCAGATTCATATAAGAGGTCGCGGGTGTAAGAGTAAAATTCTAATGGATACTATTGATCTCATCTATCGGTTATTCTTTCAGCCTTCGCTAGATTTCTCACACTGCTCTGCAAAATAAGAAATCCTTAAATATAACACGGCTTGAAAATGAGATTTCTACTTTGATTCTTGACGAAAACTACAGAAGACTTTTTACCAAACGCATAAATGACATCGAATTTTGTATTTCTACCGATTTGTTTTTCTGCTGCTGTTCGAGATGCTTATTCCTTCCAGATAATATCAATTGAATAAAAGTAAATGGGCTGATAACTTTCCAAAATTTCGAACGACGACATTGATATAATCTGTTAAAGAGATAAAGATTTTCATACTTCTTATATTTAGATTTCAAATTTTAACCGTTTTATTATCACTAATGTAACGCCCCTCTTGCTCTGAAATTTTGGAACTGTTAAGCTCCGCACTTCCACTCCCATATACTAACTTATCACAGTTATCATTCATTGATTATTTCTTTCCTGTTATCATTTTTGGTTTTAGAAAGATCATCCAATATTCATTCTGCAACGCATTTGATGGTGAGGAAATTCCACACAGTTCTTCCGATAAAATTTTATGGTCAGTATATGTTTACTTAATCAAATGCTTTTCTCTCTCTCCAAATTTTCAAATTCTCTTTTACATTCATGCAAATATTATTATTGTGCGAGTAATATTGTATTATTATAAAAGAATTGAGTGAGATTATAATTGAGTTATTGATGCCAACACGATGAAAAATTGCTGCTTTGATTTTTAATGATCTTACTAATTCAAATGACTACTAATAAAATAAAAATTAATTAACAGAGCCATCAGAAAAATAGATGTAAAAAATTTGAATCCTGACAATCCTGATGTAAAGCTCTTTAGTTGATTTATGAACTCTTGAGTTTATGAACTTTGTTCAAAGAGACAAGCTTAGATTAAATAATTGATTTGATAAGTTGTCTCTGTAGCTCATTGGTCCTTTGCCAGCAAAATGGCAAAAATAACTCGTCTTTCTCTAATGATTTCTCTCTGTATGTGTATATAAATTAGCAAAATATTGTCTTAATCTTTTCTCTCTTTGAGCAACTAAGCTATCTTCAATGTTCTCAACTAAGTTACCTAATTAAATGGACTGGGGGTCCAGAATATCATGTATATAATATTTTTTTGTCCACAGGTTTATAAATGTTTTATTATCTATAGACTAATGAAATGAGTCATCTTTTTTAGTGTATTTGGCTACTCATCCCCTGCATGATGGAGAGCAAGATATTGTTGATCCTTGAGTCTAGATTTTTAAGAAATATGGAAATGAAGGACTTTGCAGGAGAATTTTTTTGGAGATGCTTTTTTTTTGAGTAGATGCTATGTCAGCAGCAATCATGTAGGTATTGGGAGAAAATGGTATAATTGGGAAAAAAATTATTTGGTATATTGGGAAAATTATATATTATAATATTATTGGTATATTGGGAAAAAAATGGTATAATTTAGTGTATATTTTTCCAATGTGCGGTTTCTTGCACATGAGATTTAATCTGTAATAGATAGTGCAATAAGTAATAAAGCACTAATTTTCGATTCTGTATTATATGCATATTTTCAATTTCTAAATTGTTGATGTAGGTGGTGGTAAAATTCTGTGTATTTATCTTTTGCATGCAGAGACCAACATCTGCTCCTCTAGGGAGTAGTGTTATCTAAATATTATCCATCAGATTTCCAAGGACTACAGACTTCATGACTGTTTCCTGCACCTTTTCCTGAAAGGAAGTGGTCTAGTCAATAGTATGCACATACAGGATGGTATGTTAATAGTATTTAATTCTCTGTATAGTTATTTCCTAATATATATTTTAAAATATACCATATTTATCAATGTATAATATGCCCTTTTCCTAAAATTAAGGGCTGAATTCAACCTGCATTTTAAATGGGTTTATCACTTTTTAATTTTTGTCTTAATTGAATGAATACATGCTTATGTGTTCTCCTCATATTTACTCATATTTTTCAGTTTTGAAATTATACTTTTAAAAGCTATATCAATCCTATAATAATTTACCAAAATTTTATTCTTAAAATTACACACCAATATATTCAGCACTTCTCTTGCAAGTTTCATTTTTGATAGATTCCATTTCTTTATAGCCAAGATTACCTTCTGAATGAACATATTATATTCCTAGATGTAAGAGCATATGAGACTTGTGCTAAGATGTTTCTCTTTCTTTAGCATACCAAGAGAAGACCTCCAGCTGATGAGGCAGTTTTGGCTTCAAGGTGAGAAATTGGAGAAACAGGATAGAAGGTGGTAATCTTAGGGCATCCAATGGAAGTTTAGTGACATTCGAAAACCATGTGGAGATGTGCTAAGCATTGAAGGGCAATTGAGTGCAGCAATTTGAAAAATAATCTTTAAAATATCAGAGAGACTCTTGATGTTTCTTTATGTTCCCTCATTCATCTGTTATTTTTTTCATATATCTGTAAACACTTATTTTCTTTGTTTTGTTAAAGGGTGTAATTTTTCTTTTTCATACTGTGCCAATGCTTTGTATTAGATAATGGATCTCCATTATTTTTATTTTTATATGTTAATATTTCTTTTCAGTCTCTCAAATATGTTGATCTTATTTATAGGTCTATTTCTATCACTGTCGTTTTCACTTGCTTTCTTTCAAACAAGTTGATCTTGCCAATGTTTTGGTTGACATCTTTAGGTCAATGAAATAGGGAATGCATTAGTAATGCCAGTTGTTGGTCTGGTGGGGGGCCAATCTGTTCACCCAACATCATGAAGAATGAAGATGATCTTATAAGAAGAACTATGCAGACCTTGAAATGCTGTTAAGCTGGTGTGGGAGTCAATGAGTTCTTCTCATTCACCCCACTCAATTTCCATCTAGCATGGTGATGGTATGTATAATTTTAGATATGTGATGCATTTTCTAGGAGGCAAGTCAATCTGGAACCTTTTTTGGATGCATTCTTTTCTTGAGTTGGTTTTGTTTTTGATCATTTGGTTTGTTCATTCAGTCATAGATCATTCCTTTTCAAACATTTTGGGGATACCCTCAATGTTGTTGAATTCTTTTGCTGTTTTGTGATTTCAATATTTTTTTTGACATTTTTGCTGTCATACATTAAGCATCCCTACTATTCCCTTTATCATTAACAATATTAAATTAGAGATGGATTCTTTCTGGGATAATTCTTACTATTATTTATTTGTGCCTTTATTTTGACTTAATTTTTATATTATGTGTGTATTTTATATTGTTTCATTGATTTTTATTTCAGTATGTGTTAGGATGCACCTTAATAAATGAATGTTACTTAGTGTATTTGCCACCACCTGTACCATGCCACTCTATTCACTGAATTTCTGTGATTTAAGCAATTATACTATTGCATTATTGATCATTTTTATTTTTAGGTATCTATTCATTTGCAGATTGCTCTCTTTGTTATTGTTTGGTAATATAATTGTTTATATATAGAAATGTTTCCATTGTCATTGTATTTATTTATTCAGTACCATTGTCTTAATCTAATAACTCAAGATTGTGTTAGAACCTGTAAGGTATAATATGTTATGCAAGGTTTGTGAGTTGCAGAATTTCTGTGATGTATTTTTTTCATCAAAAGAGAGAAAGACACAAGCTGCCTTTGGGAGGTCTTAGCGGGATTTCTCTCTTAGCTTCGGGCAAATGACAGGCAGAATTATCAGAAGGCCCCCTCAAAGTAAAATTAATATATTAAAATTTATAGAAAGATAATATCTTTTTATTTAACCTTTAAGCACCTTTCATGCCTGTACTGACATGGAATATACCTGCTTGGTGTCTTCATTCACATGTTTTTGCATATTAAATTAGTCTTTTGAACAAATGTAGATTTTATTATAGAATTGTAAATTTACCAAAAAGGTATTAAGTTAATATTAAGATAAATTGGAGAGAAGAAAAAACCCTCAACAATAATTTTGCTCAGTAGACTATGGTTCAGATGACCATGTCTAGCATTTAAAAGTTAATTTTTAAAACTGTGGATTGCTCATGTAAATAAATATCTGTAGTTCTTTTCAAATACTTACCTAATTTTAAATCAATGCAGTAAATGTGTGTGTTAGACACTGTTTTACTGAAGATGTTTACTTCATTTTACTTACCAATTATTTTCTGAAGTTTACACCTGTTTTCCACAAAGTTGACACAGATAGTACTTGATCACTTGAGTTGTTACTAAAAACTTAATATTATAAACATATTTATTAGTTAAAAAACATGAGTATATATTTATAGTGAACAATTAAATATCGTAAAATTTTACTTAAAGGCTTACAATCCCTACTAATTTATTACCAGCTCACCTGTTGGGCCAGGAGCCAGGGGTTACTTAGATAGTTTTTATGTTTATTACATTTATATTTCCATTTCTTTATTATTAGTTATGTTTATAACTAGTATACTTAATTTTATGAATTTTTATATAAACTGAGAACAAATATATAATTACTTTTGTATATTTATAAAGATCCAAAAATATGTGCAAACATACAAAACTCAACCACCCTGGAACTTCTTTTTTTTGGGCTATACTTCTGTCTGCCTGTAGCTATCAGAAACATTGCTGGCGGTTCCATAGTAGGATTTCTTCTGAGTAGGGCACCTGAGCAGGTGTCCAATATTTTTATAATTGCTGCTCAAATTTTTCTTTGTTGACTATTTCTTGAGAAATTTGAAATCCCTCGGCTATAAGTACTATGGATGAATTTGAGGTATTATTCATGAATTCTAATTCTATAGTGGGATTTGATTTTTATTTCACCAGTTTAGCACATAAAAATAATAAGCTTCTCAAATATATTTTATACTGGTAAAAATGACATTGTAAATTAAACTTATAGCCCTCAGTATTTTTTCTACCCGATGATGGAAAAAATTAAGGGATTATGGTTAGGACATGACAAAGCTTATGCGATTAAAACGTTTTATACACTAAATGGAAAAGATACATTTTCGTTGCATAAAAACTTATCTAAATACTCATCTTTTATGGATTTACATCTTAACAGTGGTTATTGTGGTTGATATGTTACAGGAGGCACATAAAGAAGAAACTTAGAAATTTCCCAAAGTTTGCCCACTGCAAAATAACAAAGTTGCCTATCAAAATGGAGCTCCTTAAACCAGGGGTTCAGATGCTAGGCATCCATGGAAGCCCGCTCTTGGCAAGCCCTGATTGCATGATACTATGAAGGAGCATACAGTAAGTTTTTCGCGTCCTTGGAATATACCTGTCTTCGGGTCTTTTTATCGCGACAATTTTGGTAATTGGTAAAGTAACAATAAATACTTAAATTTGATATTCGGTTTAATATTTTCTATAGCACAAAATTTATATTTTGTCAATTTATGCGCGCTGAATCGATGTAATCGCATCAGTTAGGCGCCGTTCTTGGTGATCACCCCGTTGCCATGGGATTAGTAGCATGGGATTGATATCATACATGATTTATAAAAATCACCAACGCGGCGGATAATTATACTTGGAAAACTGGCTGAAAGGGTTGGATTTAATATTTGAAAAACTAATACTTTTGAAAAAACGTAAAAGTTTTGGACTGATTTTGCGAATTCAAAGATGCTATTATATATAACACATAGTATGATACATAAAAAATACTATGATACGAATTGTTAGAAGTAAACGCAGGCTTAAGTTCTTTTACGCACAGCGTTTTTGTTGGAGCCCGTCATTCAAAAATAGAAGAAGCATGTGTACGTAAACAAACAATACCGCCAGTTCAACTTGTCGCAACATTATATCTACATGATCATATGGGGATAATGTATGTATGAATATTAATAAATTGGATCAAAGTTTTGAATCGATTGGCAAAATCATCGCAGTTGTTATCTGGAAAATTATTTCTTATATATTAACTATGACTCCCTTACAGTACGAGAAGGTGTTGCATTTTCATTATATCATTTTTACTAATCGCAGTTTTTGCATAGTGTTCGCTGTGAATGATTCACTAAGAGGTATGAAATATATATTCTTTTGTGGTTTTAAAAATTTGTTTATGTATGCCACGGAGTTAGAATTTATAGCTTATAAGGATTTAATAAAAGATAATAGAAAAGTCTGAGATATAATTCAAAACGAGTAAAATATCGGTCAGAATGGAACTATGGGAAAAGATAATGCTCGGCATGCAAAGATGAGGGATATTTAAAGTGATCGATTAAAAAAGCTATAAAACAAATTTAATTCCAACCGTAAAGCTCAAATTGGGACGGAGTCTCTTGTTCAGATTAAATGTTCTTTCGAGTGGAAATTCTCAATCGGAAATAACACTAAAATATTTCACCTTAAACGTTAAAGGTTTCCGTCCATTTTAATGCCTTCCCTGGCTATTGGTTTATCTCAAAGATAAGGTCATTCAGGCCATTTAAACGCCATCATGGTCTCTTAGCCGAGATAGAAGTTGATCACTAAGCCACCGGAGATTGGAGGATGTTGAGCCTAAACGACGGTAGCTGGGTCGCTATGGGAAAGATTTGAACAACGGTTGGGATGATACTGGGTTGGGTTAAGTCGGGGGTGCTGGAGGGAAGAAGAGCGAGCATGTTGGAAGGTCGGCAGCCATAACGTGAAGTAACTGGATTACCAAGGGTCGTTCATTGTAAAGCAGGATTTCAGATGGAAAGAGGGATAGAGGAGTAATGGGGTGGTAGGGCTCCTTTTCCTCTTCATCCAGTGCCCTTCTCTGAGAGATAGGTTCTAGTTTCTGGAATGATTGCGCTTCGGAAGGCATAAGTGGACTAAATGAAGCGAAGAAAAGCGGAATTCGCTTAAAAAATTGAAACTCCGCTGTAGTTACGCCGACGGCGTGTGCTCGGCAATGGCAATAAACGTTAAAAAAAATCTATGAGGTGAAGCGAACGACGAAGGCTTTGGTGTCATTTCTTGAACGATTTGGATTCGAAGTTTCAGGACTCCCTTGTTGCAATATTGGAAAGCGTATTGTGAAGTTCCTAACTCCGTTTAAATGTTTTAAATTCTGATGATACTCCTTCGTGTCATATTCTCACAAATATCATCGCCATCCAAACCTTCATTTCCTTTATGTTTAAAAATGATCCGATATAGTATCTATAGTAATGATCTAACAATCTATAGTAAGAATCAAAAATGAATTTTAGAAAAAATAGAATACCCTATTTATAAAAATGCAATCTTTGAACAAAGGTTTGTTTGAAAGATAATTAGTTTACAAAAATTCATTAAAATTATCAAAAAACTAATAACATCTTATGAATGGTTTCTGTATTTTTTATATTTGTGTGTCTCTCGGCAAATCCACATTTATAAGCCTATCCTCTTACAAATATAACAATTTTTATTCAATTTCCTTTCCTTTGGTAAAAGTATAGATTTTGCAGGACCGTTATTTCTGATTTAATCGTTCTGGAGAAAAGAAGTCTGCAATGGATGAATGATGATGAAAATCAACTTTGCGTGCTTTTCTTATGAGTGTCATCCGGAATCGAACCAACGATACGATGGACACAAATATCAATATTTAATACACCATTAGGCTTCTAACTATTTTCTAAAATTTCATTATTCTATCTCGTCGGGGACTATGTGAAATAAAATTTCTAAAAATTACTTCCATGCATTTATTTCGAGAGATGCTAAAATTGGATTATTAAAAATATTAATAAATAGACAATGGTGGTCCTCATAAATTTTAGTAATTAATTGATATATATGAATAGGAAATCCTAAATAATTCGAATGCAAGTTCTATTTATGTTCTTAGAATAGTCGTTTACTACCTTAAATAGAAATACATCGCTTATGAAGGTTACCTAACAGGATTATCAATTGAGTAGTCTATTTATTATTATTAATTAGTCAATTAGTAAGTAACAAAGAAAAAATAAGAAAATGAAACTGAAAATAAGAAGCAAGATATATCAGAGAGCAACGCGTTACTCCTACATACTCGGCTAGCATGGATGTGCATTGCGGGGTTGCCTATACCCCGATTATCAATTTTCAATTAATTATTGCAGCGAAACTAAGGCCCATTCAGACGAACGACATTACACTTTTTCATTACTCCTCGTCCTGCATCATCACAAAAAGTTTCATCAAAATCCCCAGACAAAACTGAGAGTCTCCCCTTTTAGACCAGAGATGGCGATCCCATTGCTGAAAGAATGTCAACTCTGATAAAATAAAACACTTCCAAGCTATTGTTTGCCATTCTATGCCAAAACAAAGCGTGAAAATCTATCGTTATCTATCCTTATCTGTCTTATATCTTTATCTCTTATTATGCCAATGGTAAGCTTAAAGTGTCGTTCATGATGTAAATCCATGATTTGCAAACGGGAGCCATATTTATTTGCGTTGTAATTGATATGTCATAATTCAAGAGTACATAATACCTGTGTAAATATTTATATTAAAAGTTATAACTACATATTCAAAATTTATATAACATGCGCCGTCGGTATCCCGCTTGCCCCAATATTTCTTTCACGTGCCACTTCGCCTTCCCAGATCCTTCTATCGACGTTAACCAAATTTTTCGTGCATGATCTTTGCAGCATTCTTAATAAGACTGTGCTGGTTTCTGTTTCATTAATTCAATATGTTGGGTTCGACTACAGATCACTCTGAATGGATTCCATAAGAAATGCATATAAAATTTTCTTTCCTTTCTTAGAGGTTTTACTTATTTCACAAACTTAAATTAGAAATAATTACAGTAAAATATCGAGGAAATTATCCAAGGAAGGGAGAAAGCCTTCTTTGGAATGATCGTTGAGAATAGTTTTTGATACGAAATCCGAGATTTTCGATTAAGAATAAACGATGATTTTGTCGTTTGATATAACCCGTTCCTTAAACGATAAGGACGATTCTTGGAGCCGAGATTATGTATTTTCTCTTACCAATACATAAAAAATTAAGGCCCACGTATAACCAATCGTAAGAAAATCATATCTAAGAGAAGGCAATTCCGTGTGATATAAACATTCGCAGTATATACCGATATATATACCGATTATAATCACTGGGTGGAACTTACGTAAGAATGTGTAAGTAAGAGTGCATTATGTTTCTGCAGGGTAGAAAACTATTCACGTCACTAAGAAGTCCCGGGTTCGGGCCCGAAAGGGAATTAAAAATCCAATTTTTCCCATAAGGATACATTGCACGGATATGCGAAGGATGTTTTGAGACAAATCTTGGCAAGAAAGAGAGCTAATAATCACAAATCTCTCCAAAGACACTTTTATAGTGATAATCAAGAAACTGCCACAAAATGATCGTGGGTATGACGCCAGGCAGGTGGGCGGAAATTCTCTCATTTAAAATATATCGCGATATATAATGTATTTTGTTGAAGCCCCTTCCGAATGTATGACCTGGCTGGTGAACGGTAATCAAGAATATATTTTGTATAGGCAGTCGACCGTTTCTCTAATGATCCTTGGCTCGATGCCATAGCGCCACATGCATTCCACCATACAATTTAATGCCTTTACATAGCCACCATATTGTTTTAACCGAAATGCACCATGGATGTGTTTACAACCGTGATTCATTGCGATAAAGCATTATTGTAAGATTTGAAGCAAAGGCCTGTGACCTCCGTCAGTCAACGTTGTAAATACCACGGAATATTTGAATGCGAATTACAATACGGTATGTTAGAGTTAAAGATAATGGATAAACTTTATATTCAATATATAATATAAAAACAGGTGGGCTCTCGGATAGCCGGGATGTGGGCAGCGCGTTCGACTTCAGTGAAAGCGGTCCCGGGTTTGATTCCCGGTGGGAGCCTACGTGCGAAATGACCTCAGCTATCGAAGTACTTTAAAAAATAACTAGATTGCATAACATCTTATTTCAACATTTAAAATGGATCCTGTATATTTAAATATTAATTTCAATTTTATGGATACTTTTGTAAATGCGATCTCATATATGAACCCCCGCCGGGAATTAAATACGGGACTATACAATCTATTAGAGATCATTAATTATATCGAGGAGAATTAAGATTTGAGCGAAATCAAATAACGTAGGATAACTTTTAAAATTTTGCACATGAAATGATTATATCGCCAATAAAAATATTTCGGTAAAAGTTGCTTCGCTCCAGGTAGCAAACAGTTTTTACTTCACACAGGAAAAATCGGGAAAAATAGAATCTGAAACATGTTGTCTTCTGGAACATGCATGTATTGGAGTCCCGAAGAGCATAAGTAACAATTCAAGTGAATAACACGGCTCCATTTTAAGCGACGTCCTAGTTACGTCTCGACAAAAGGGAACGGAGGCAAGAACACGGTCTGTAAATGCGTTTGGAATATTTGATGGAAACTGAAGACACCCAGTAGAGTCTGGGAGGGCAAAAGGTTAGGCCGTATTCCCTCCATCCTCGGTCTCACAGGAACAGTATTCGTTCGAGGACGGATTCTGACTTCCACTATGTCCCTCCGAAAAACCCAAACCCAGACATCCCTCTCTCTCTCTCTCTACCTCTCCTGGGGTTTTAATTTACGCGGAACAAGGGCAGGTTAAATTGGACGCCTCGTGGGATGAACTTATCAGTAGTACGCGAAAACCCGTGTTAACGGAGAAGCATGGTTGGATCACGGAGCTGTTTATGGGAGCGAGTGAAAGTTCGTCTCTGGAAATGATACATGTAACGAAAGCAACGTTTTTTTCCCCGACCGGAGTATGCAAATTTGTTTTGGGAAACGAGGAAGGAGAAGAGGGGAGAATTACATCATTCCCTTTGTTGCTATTTTGCTGGGCGGAGTTAAAATGTCGCTTATTTCTAATTGTGTTGCATTTTGCGGCGAGGTGATACATTGCATCACACCGTGCTTTTTAGTCGGAAATGTGTTCCAAGGATTTATTTCAAGCGTCGTGTATCGATAGTACAGCAATAGCAAGATGACTCGATTGCTGCATTTTTGCCAACATTTGAGGGCGATGGAGTGTATGTTCTTTCGTCGTCTTTCACATGAGAAAATTGACTTGAAAGAAGAAACTGAATTTTAGAATTTCTATGCTCTCTAATTTGCAGGAAATAAATGCGGGTATTCGTAGATTTTGATTGATTTTCGACTTTTTATGAGCCCCCTTTTCATTCGTCGTATGTCTTTTTGGTGGACTTGCTTTATTATAATAAAGTCTACGCAGGTGAAATACTCGGACAGATTTTCTTTCTTTTTTGATTATAAATTACGAAAAACATCGAATAGTATCATTTGAATGGCCGATTTAAATCGTCACTTTTGTTCTATTACGCGATTTCTTAAAATATATTTACAATATGGAAAAATCTCAGCCATTATAATACATTAATTTACAATATATAATTCGCGCTTTATTGAGTTAGCATAAATACTGGCTAAGATTTATTTCAGCTATCCAATTTCAGATCCTTTATGGGGTAAAGACAAACGTCAATCTCAGGATCATGTTATGTATGCATTCAAAAAACCGCTTTTTGCCATTGACATTTCTCTATTACTTAGGTATACACTCTTTCACAGATTCACTTTTGTTTGTATCCTCATTCTCGCATATAGATTTCTTACTATACTTTGCAGCATTTTCTATGAAATATCAGGCCATCTGCAAAAGTGCAGATCTTTGCTCTTAAGAAAAATTGAAAGCCACCGTTATTTCTTGCACTACTGCATAGCAGTAGTGAGTAAAATTGGGATTGAAAAAGTCATATAAGGCATTGGGAGTAACGGTTGAAGACTTAAGATAAGTGTCGGTTGCAATTAATCCTGCAACTCTGAGCATATCGAAGAGCTTCCTGAACTTTGAACTTTGTTTGAGGCAGTGAACGAGATCTCATAGTAAAGTTGATGTTAAAGGTTTCATAGGATTCTGAAATAAATAATAAATCATGGATAAAATATGTATCTAAAGGGTTAAGGATGTGGAAAAATCAATGTTAATTATTTTGATTTAGAAAATCGAAAAGCCCATCTGATAATCTAAATTCTTTTCCCGTGGATTGCGCCAGGAAAAGTTTTGAAACGATTTTCAATCCATTTTTGTGTATGAAAGAGCATATATATCTCAGGTGTTTTTGCAAATTTTCCTTAAACATTGTTCCAAGAAATCACGTTGCTATCATTGATATGTAAAAGATATGTCAACTATGATAAGCTCCCTTATAAAACTGTACACATAAAATAGTTATGTCATATCTCCGCACTATATAGAATGTAAACAGCACCTTATTTATTTGATCATCATAATTATATTTAAATAATAATAAATAATTTGAGGATCTATCATTCTTACCGTAAAGCGCTTATTATCGAAGGTTATTTACAGGTACTGTTTTAAATTTCATTATAGATTCCCAAAAAATCTGGAAATAGCTAACAACTTTTCCGTAAAAGCTATCATTTTCAAATCTAAATAGCTTATATGAATTTAGGGTATAATACAAGTTTGGGGTAATTTAATAAAATTGTTGACAAGATTTTGAGATAGTGTAGAGTTCAATGTCACTTTATTGTTCGTATTATTAAAGAAAAGTTAATGGATTCGATGCTATTTATATGGATATTAATAGAGTGGCACGGAAAAGGAAACGGTTGATAATCTGTCACGTTTATCACATTTAATCTTCATGAACTTGAATGGAGTCTTTAATGTGCTTCCTTATATAAGCCTTATATAAGTTCAGGAGATTGGAAATGCGACCAACTTATTTTCCCGATTAAGATGAAGAATTTAGATAAGGGAATGATTACTTACTCGCATTTAAATTTCTCAGAGCCGATAAGATTCCAAAACATTCTGGGATAACTATAAATTATAACGTAAGTAGGTCAGATCGATAAAAAAATCAAGTTATTTCAAAGAGGGAAATGGCAATAATAAGTAGATATCTTGGCCGTACCACTAAATTTTAGAGCACGAAACTAGGATTCATTAAAACCCCGCATGGAAGATAGATGAAATTTTAATTCTTTATATACACGATAAAAGACCAAGAAAAGCGACTTTACTAGTATTTTATGCACAGAATAACATCTCGGAGGATTCGTTTTTAAGTTTGACCTCTTCTTAAACCACTTTCTTATTTTTCGTTTCTTAGATGAAAGAAATAAATCTGCGTGTATTTTTGTAAGTGGATTACAAATTGTTTTGAAGTCCTACACTGCGATTGAATATATATAGCCAATTGACGCAAACATACGATAAGGATTGAATGACACCAGACAGCCGACCGAATTTTCATCCCAACTTTCTTTTTATCAAGTTTCGAGTACGCGCAGCCGTAGTCCTCGCTCGGCAACCCAGATGTCAATATCAAACGCAAGAAATCTTGCACGCTCATCTGGATTCAAAATCCTTCAGATGTTGGAAGAAACTCTAAAGCCCTTCTCATTCCATCTGGCACGTCAGAGTGAAAACGCCGAACGCATTCCCACCATGCAAACCAATACAAAACGGAGTGGCGAAAAAAGTCAGAAGAAACGGTGAAAACGTGGGGAACATAACACAACCTCCACCGTCACAAATCCTCCTCCAAAACGCCTCTCGATATTTCCATCGCTACCGGTCCCAAACCATCCATTCCTCTTTTCATCCTCCTTTCCACTTCTCCACATTTCTCTCTATTGCTTCCTCGTAGCCACCCATATAAACATATATCTACATCGCCTCTCTTTGCTATCCTTTCGCATTCCATTCTCCCTCTCTTTAGCTAATATCCTCCTCTTACCATTCTCCATTTCCTGGACCCTTCTTCCGGGGTTGAGTTGATTCTATGCATTGATTGTATTGTCGGTCTCTGCCCTTTTTGTTCCATTATTTCGGTCTATATCTCCCATTCACACTTCACACAGACCTATTTACCTTAGCAAAGAGGAGATGTGAATGCTCTCTAAGGGTCATGAGTTTCAATTTCGCGCTCGAAATGATCTTATGGATCAGTATGTGATACTGTTTATATCTTTGTAGTCAGAAAACATGAAATGTCACTTAGAACAAGCGCAAAGGTTTATACGTAGAGCAATGTTTGTAAGTCGATTTCACTCTTGCTTCTTCATTCACTAAAATCATCTTTTAAGTTTGCGTTCATCCCAGCTCATTTGATTTACTCAATAAATTTTTTGCTCGATTTTGAGTAATTATACCGACAAAATTCCTCAGATTAATGTTCACCAACCTATAAGTTCGTACAGTTTATACTTTTCTGCTCTAATCGGAATCATTGAAACTTGAAATCAACTACATCTTGATGTTAATGTCCTGTTTGGAGTCGAAAACTTGGCGAAATCAATTCTTAGCGATTCGTGATCGGTACATACAACGGTTATGATACGTATCTTATTGAAAGATTCTCATAATCTATTCGCTTTATTTAAATTCAAGTTTCCTTGATGGAAAGATGAACACAGCAAAAGAAAATGGAATACCATCATCTCATCAGCACAAATAGAATGTCTTTTGATTTAGAAATATGATAATAGATAGAGATAATATTCACTCTTTATGCCGTAGGATGTTAGCTGTGAGGTGGTAAACAAGGATGCAGAAATCCCTAAAATGAAAAAGATACACATTCTACAATCTTACTGCTTTCTCCCACTTCTATGCCAGATTACTACACCAGAAAACAGATCCTAAACATTTCCTACTTATTCTTCTATTTTATATCAATTATTTTTTTATTCGTTTAATTTGTTAAGATTTCCGTTTAAAATTAGTGATGAGCTTAAGATATGTTTTCCATTTAATCTGTATATTTCTATATTATCAAATCAATAGAAAACAATATATCAGTAGATCCCTAAAAAAATATCAGAGATTTATTTAGAATTATCAGAGTTAAATCACCAGCTTCACTAAACCTCAAAGCCCTCTTTCACAAAATAATAGAATTCCCTTCCACTGCTCTCTCCTTAGTTTTAGCCGAGAATTCTTAAGAAATGGGCAGGAATACGGAATTCTTTGGCAATTTGGTTCGACCTATTTCTCTTTGTTGAGTATCTTTAAGCTATTTCGAGTATACAGACAAGTGAGACGATGCGACAAAATGGGATACGTGATAGCTTAAGGAAAGGCGGAACGTCTCCATATAAAATGCTGAAGAATTGAGCAAGCATCCATGAAAAGGACTTCAAACGGATTATTGGAGACTAGCCTTTTACGAGCAAGGTAAAGAGTGCAGTCAGTGACTTTGGAAATGTAAAAAGTTTGGTAAAAATAAAGGAGAAACTCAATAGAAAACCGGTGTCCGGATAAATGAATAGCATAAACAGACAATTTAAAAACGAGGAATCGCCATTCTCGTGATACATTCTTATGCAGGTTTGTTGCAGTAAAATTATAAAAATTAAATTTTGCGAGAAAACCTAAGACAGTCTTAAAATAAAATGATTGATGTTTTTCAATCTCGAAACCAAGCATTAATCCTAGACTTAGTATGACGTACTTCGCTGTGGTAAATTTAGAAGAATCAGTGACAGATTTGTCCTAAACAATTGATTGATGGATCGTCATGGAGCATAAAATATTCTGAAATGTTTCTAAGTAATGATATTTACGGGATATTCTATATATGATCATAGGTTCCGTGTGATTTGTATATTTCGTAAGAAAATATAAGAAATTCCCAAGTATTATTGATCTACTATGTTACAGCAAATCAAATAAATAATTTGCATCCATTTGGACATTGTTGAGCTTCATATGCTTAGATGTGGCCGGTGATTAAATCATAACTAAATATCAACTACCAAAATACAGTTATGAAGTATGGAGTAATCGGGTTGCTTCTTGTTTTTATTAACAATTAATCATTAATCAAGGTATAACTTCAAATGATAATTTGATCAGAAGATGCAAAGGATGGTTCTTTAAATTAAAAAAAAATTAAGTACCTCAGACTGGATATGTGAATACGGAATTTTTGGAATCTCCAATTCGGAAAGAAAATTATACAACCATTACTTATAGTTCGAATGTTATATATATCCCATTATCATTAGCCTCTAAGGTCTCTAGTGAAATTTCAATCTTAATGGTTTCTAGTGAAATCATATTTGATCAGGAGGAAAGTAATAACTACCTCGCTTTGCGTGTTCAGTTTTACAAGAATTTAATGAACTGAAGTCAATACTTTTAACATAAGCTGACTCGAATTTTCTGAACAACGGAAGGAGGTTTTAAACATTTTATCGACAGCGTTCTCATGAACGAATAAAATTTGAAACTCGTTCTTGAGTGCTCATAGCTCCCGTTATTATACCTGATAGTACACACATATCATTTGGAGACGGAGAAAATTATGTGGATTTTTCAATTCTTATAATCTATTTATGTCTTACGATTCATAATTTCATTCTGCACATAAGGCATCTCTCTACTTCACTGTATACAAGCGTCGTATCTTTCCTCGCATCGGAGGAAAGACTTTCTGAAAAGAAAGCATCTCAAATTCGCAAACAACAAGAGGATATGGGGAAAATTACACAATCCATCCGAACGCTTCCTCTTAAATTTTAAGAAGAAACCCCTTTAGAAAATGTAAACGGAGGATGAACAAGGAACGTCTTTCTCTAAATTTTAACCCGTTGTTTCCTTTCTTTCGGAGATAGCTGAGAGCATGAACGCGAGTGGGAAGGGATAGAAAAAATACATCTCCGCCACCTACCGAATGAATAAGTGAAGTAGTGCAGCTCCCCAAGTAGTGAGGTATAAGGGGATAAGGAGTGGGGTAGACGTATAGCTGTGCGTGTGTGTGCTGAGACGGAAAGAAAAAATGGGAAATGATATGGGGGTAAGGGAGGACTTGAGATAGGTAGGGAGAGTAAAAAGAGAGGGAAAGAATGGGATATTCGGCTGTGAGGAAGGTTGGAGGTACGAAAGGAATGCTCCGAAGAAAATAGGGATAAGGTGGGGAAATGCGAGAGACAGATTAAAGGATAGAGGCTCAGGAAGAAAACAGGAGCGTAGGATTTACCTTGAGTCGATAGTAGGCGAGAAATGAAACAGGGACCTTAAGATACCGAGGGGAAAAAGGTCGGGGGAAATTTCAAGAGCACGGACGAGAGTGATTAAATGATCGAAGAAAAGAGGAGAACAAGAAATGGGATTGAAAGTGATCGGTGAGAATTAAGATGATGGGCAAAAGCGTGCGCTGATTTACGAGGATGGACGAATAATAAATGAAGAAGCGAACCAGAAGAAGAACAGCTGAATTAGAAAAGAGGAGGTCAAAGGGTGAGAATGTGCAGGAACGAGCGGATTAGTAGAAGAGAAGCACATCTTTTAACCGATATTTAGGTTTGAATTTTTTATAACCCTCTTAGGTAACACTGTATTCGATAACAAATATTGCTATGAAATTATGTTATTCTATCGATAATTCATCCAATCAGTTTTGAGTGAAATGAATTGAATGAAATTAAGACAGCATAGCAGTTTTCAGGACAGTATACTACTCCTAATTGCATACCAATTCGAGCTACATAGAACAGCCGTCTTTGGAATTGGAGGTACCTCGGTCAAATACCTCTATCAAATATTAAGCTCAAACTATAAGCAACACACTTCACTATACCAAGATACCAGTAGAATTTTTCTCATATATATGCTATGGTCCTTTGTTAGTAGAAGTACTGCGAAAAGTGAGCCAGCTGAGTTCATTTTGCACGTGGGCTCCCACCAGGAATCGAACCCGGGACCGCTTTCATTGAAGTCGAACGCGCTGCCCACACGGCTATCCGGGAGCCTTGGTACTTTTTACGTGCGACCTTTTATTTATATTCTAAACTCTTACACGAATCATGATTTAAAATAAAACGAAATATCATGTAAAGAATTATGCTAAGCTTTGATACTCATTCAAATCCATTTCATTTTCCGAAGTAAGGCAATCGATTTGAATTACAGCTTTCCTCTTCAGACCTTTTGTAGTCACACCCAACGTACAATTTCTGTATTTCCTTTCGAATTTGAAACTGCTATACTTGAAAGCACCCCACAAAGCTTGAAAGCATACATTATTTTAGAGATATTTTTCATCAGTTCAGACCCTTTTTCCTTCTTTTAGATATTTCGGAACATTTTTTTATGCTTATAGATGCATTGATTACTTTACATCCTCTCCTTTTTCCATAACTCCTTTACAAGAGAGCACTCCCCTGTAGACGGTCTTTTTTGTTTCATTTTTGGACCATAGGGTTACACTTTTCGAGCATAGTGGGTATCGAGTAAAATTTCTTGATTTTTCTGCAGCAAACCTGTTATTGGTTATGATGAATCAGATACTTCTTACATTAAACCTTCATATTTTTTTACAAATATTTCTTATATTATAATGTCTAAAGCTTACAATTACACATATAAGTTTTAAATGACCGAGTGGAAAACAAGTCAAATAAAAAACTTTTAAATATTGGAAATAAATTACATTTGTAGTATATATCATTATTATTAGTAAATTTAGACACTAATGTGTCTGAACGAGTGCATTAATGAAAATTTCTATTAAAGTCAAGAGGGAAATTTTATCGAGCGTGCACTAGAACTCTTGTGTAAGCGATTTAATCCGAAAAAAATTAGGTATCCTTTCATTAGATCGCTTATATTCACACTTCATAGTTATTTACCCCAGCGTAAACATATTTACTCATCATAAAAAATTTTCTGAAACTGAAAAACGCGATAAAATCATTTTCCGTCATCATTTTAAGTACACCTCACTCCATCTATCTCTCCTAAGTATATTTAGCTTCATAATCCCTACCGCTCATATTGTTCGGTTGCTGACTCCCCTCTCATCCTCACTCAATACGCCTCTTTCTCTTCCCATTATGTCGTCATTCCTGATGCTGCAGTTGCTGACGCCTATGCCGCCTCCGAAAGGGGAAGGGAGGTAACGGGGAAGGATCTACCGCAACGGTCATTTTACCGCCGGCGCTTACGTAATTGGCGGTAATTGGTGGACTGACGTGAGCGGAAAAGTATGGTCCTTTGGGTGCACTTGTCCCTTCATCCCCCGGACGGCAACTGTGGTCCTGCCGGCCTCCGCTCGCGCGAATGGCTAAATCGGCGTTTCCATCGACTCAAAGGACTCCGGCAGAGGGATGCTGCAATAGGGAGAAATAGAGAGAATTGTGGATGAGGCTAACTATTTCGTTCGCTCCGTTAATCTCTCTTTCCATGGTCTGGAGCTTAACTGGAATTTCGACGGTAAGACGCCTTCTAGCGTAGCACGCGTGCATACGCACAATCACCTGTTCAGCGGTGAAAAGAGGAATCGAACCATTTGAGAGGGGAGAAATCGTTGATGAAGAAATATTAGATGAAACCTTACCCTTGTGAAACAAAATTTAAATAATTATGAAAAAGAAACATCTTCGATGGCAAGAATTATTGATTATTTAATGGTATAATTACCAATTGAAGACTACGAGACACAACCGAGCGACTTATTATATATAAAAACTAATGACGCGGCAATCGAGGCTAAACTCTTTCAATCTATCGTTATTGATGCACCAGGAAGGGATTAAAAACTAACGCAATGATATAGTTTCAAATCGGTGAGAAATCTAACGAATCATAGAAGGAAAATATTCCACGGAAAAAGTCTCCAAAACGGAGACGAGAGTGCGCCAATTCTTCGTTGAATAATCAGGAAGAATTACAGGAAACTTAAGTATTCGCAAAGAAAGAAAAAGTCTCATTGGCGCAGCGATTTCGAAATCTGAATTAGGATCGCCCAGGATAGGGGAAATTTTTATTCCGAGAAAGCTCTTTAACTCTCAGATCGTGTCGGAGCTTTTATCTCCTGACGAGAGTATATGCGCGGCGCTTGGAAAGCGAGAGCAATAGAAAGAGGAAGAGGACGAAACAAACGAAACAAATTGCAAATTGGAGGAGAAAATTAATTCCCGCAAAAACCTCGTTAAACTAAGCCGTGGAAAAAGAAAAGAGAACTTTGGAGCGTAACTTAAGCGTGAGAAGCGAGTTAAAAGTGAGATTAAAGTTAACTGGGTTAAAACCCGTCCACTTTCCTACAAAACCTCCGCCACTTCCTCATCCCTGAAAATCCCCACCGCTTACCTCTTTTCTCTTCCGCCATTCCGCCGAAAAAGCGAGGAAGCAAATTCACCCAGATTATGCCTCAGTAATTTCCCTGCACCAAAAAGTGATTTATAAAATTCTCCCAGCCCCGGTGGAGTTTATTCAAACTACACGGAATTGCGCCAGAGTGAACTCACACACAGACGAGACCCAAAAACTAAAACCTTCACATCCACTCCACCGGAATGACTTGCAGACTCTTAAAGTCTCTCGCATGCAATCCTTGAGTTGCCTCCTCATCCCTTAAACTCCAGCAGGATTCGCAAAGGGAAGGGGCGGCGAAGAATTTTGGACGTGAGGAGATGGTGTGGGGCAAATAAGATGGTGGAGTAAAATGTGCTAAGGCGCACGTGGTACGGTACTGGGTAAGACAGGGGAAGCGCCATTAGATCCCATCGGGAGGGAGAATGAGGTTGTCTGGGCGAGTATATGGCCTAGTACACCAAAGGGGGAAGCACTGTCTCTTCAGCATACAACGCCCCTTGTCTCCGCCAGCGAGCTAAGAGATCCTTCCTTGCATCCCTCCAGTCGTTTGGTAACCCAACCTCCCAACGTCTTCCACACCCAAGCTTTAAATCGCGAGGTACCCTCTCCATCGCGTGAAACCTCCACTTTCACCCTCCTCATCCTTGGCTGCTTCACCTCCGTTTCACCCTCAGAACCACCTCCTTTGCGCAATAACTCTTCCTCATCGTCGGCGTCTATCCTAATCTCCCCCTGCAAACCGCCGTCTTTCGACCCCTCCCCACATGCCTCTCTCCCTGGAGGCTTCGTAATGAGATTGAACACGGGGACTTGATGCCACCGAACATCGCCGTTTCGCTTGAAAGACGAGTGGAGCAGGATAACGTGGATTAATGCGTTGTTTAAACCATCATTTTCTTCGGAGTGAGGGTTTTTAAAGGGATGTGTGTTTCATAGAAGGAGAAATGGAGAGAGGAGCATTTAAGGACTTCTCAGAGGAGAGGGAGAAAGTCTCCACCGTGGAACTTCGAAAGATAGCTTTGTTTTGTTTGTTTTTTTTTCGTTGTGGAATGTTTAGGTTCGCCGGGAAGGTTTTCTCGATTAATCTTTCCTCAGTTTTCTTCATTGCGATTTCGGAGATGAATTGTGACGCCATGGGGCGGCGAATGTTTTTTCGCTTATAAAGAATATCGAATGAGAAGACGAAACCCAATCTTTGTCAGGTGACATGTTGAGGTATGAAAAGGAGTAAACAAATCTCACTTGTTTAAATAAGTGTTTTGTTGTCCTTAAATTTTGGTTCATATTTTTACATTTTCTCCAGCCGCTTTTCTCGATGAAGATTAAATGAACCTCAGTATCATATCGCTTATTAGAAAAAAATGAGCATTTGATGTACCGCTTTTTCCACAGATATGTTCTTTCAGTACCTCGATGGATTTCGAAAGCCTATAAACGTCTTCAATTTATTTCCCTTTTCTCATGATTTAAATATAGACAGATGTAGCTAGTATTTTGGAGCATGTAGAGTTTATATTTTCAGAGGAACGTTTTGTAATCTATGTTATATTTTTTGATAAGGTGTTAATAATTAATGTATGGTGTAAACTTATTCGTATTTGTTGATGAAATTTCATAATTATTTATGTTTGCTGGTATTGTAGTTCGTTGGTTAACATTATATCAGAGAATATATGAACTTAGACCAACTGGACGAGAAACAGAATGATTTAGAGGTAGCGATTTAAGGTAAAACTATAAATGGAAGAGGGATAGGGCAACTTGGTGCATAAAGGCGTGCATCCAGAAAACTCCCAAGGGCTTAAAAAAAAGTCTGATGGGACCGAGAATCGAACCCGGAATCTTTCTTTATCCAGGGTGTTGCTTTATCCAACTAAGCTATCCGACCAAACCTTATTTATTCTTTAAGAGTTTAACTATGTAACAGGCAACGGCAAAACGATAAATAATTTTTGTAAGAATCAATGAAAAATAAAGCAAGAATCAATATGATTACAATTAATATACATATTAACCACTATTAGTAATTACATTTTTATTTTATTTTTCTCAGAATAATATGTAAAAAGGTTGAAACCGCTGAAAAGGGTCAAATCGAAAATTCATTCGTGAGAACGGACGCCCTGTCTAGAATCCGAGACATAGTTTGGACTGCTTGTGGGCCTTAACGACCGGAACTGTGGCACGTATGCAAGTGACTGTTAAATTGCAGCAAGGAATCCTTAAACGAAATCCTGTCTAATATCCACTTTTCTGGAGAAAGACAGAAGACTGGTCGTTTCAAATCTACTCCTTTCGCTAGGTTTAGTAACTTTGATTTCTCATGATCTCCGTAATAAGGCCGAAGGACAATATCTGGATACAATGATGTTCAGCAAGAATTGCAAGTGGTTCAAGAAAACCTTCAACTACTCCAGTTCGTCGGAGCATTAGACGTAGCAGAAGTTGAAGTCAGGGAACAAGGAATGTTATGGAAGGTCGTGAAGAGATTACCCAAGAGGAGGAGGCTATTGTATGTGTGGTAAGTGGAAATATTTTCTCAATTCAGTCCGGAAATTAATTTTAGATTGCTATCTCATTCTTATTCATACTTTCTCTAGAATGGTGTAGATAAAGAAGAGTGCGAAATAGCAAGGGCATTTAAAATATCTTTACCATATGATACTTGAACTCCGCCATCTATGACAAAAGTGTTTGGGTTATAAAATTTTTACATCAAAGACTCACTTAATACAAGACTTTTTCTCTTTTACAATCACAGCAATCCATTTAGACAGTCTGATACATGTATAGCTCTTTTTAATTGGTTTTCTCACTATTTTAATCCTTACAAGTTTTATGAGCATGTAGGGTAATTTTTATGCTTAAGCTATCAGCCATGTAAAATATCAATCGTCAGAAGAAGTATCGTATTCTTACAAGCATTAAATTTCATTGTATACTCCTCCGAAGAAAATAGGTCCTCTGAAAAAGAGATGTGAGGGAATATACCTCATCTTTCCTCTGCCTCTCTGAGTATGCCACTCAAACTCACTTCTAAGCCTCATCGGTCTAAGATCTCGGAAAACTGACAAGTAGCGCCCAAGACCGATTTAACACGTGCACACACGATTTAACGATCGAGGGATAAGAAGTTGCCTTATTCTTTTCCAACTCTCGCAAACCCAAACACCCGGTAGGAAAAGTGGAAGGATTTGAGGAACGGGAGATGATATTCATTTTTTATTTTTCGCAGTTTCTGTCCTTGTCAGGCGAAGGAATTCAAGATCTTACTTCACGTGCCATCCTTGCGTCGTAAGTCATAAAAAAGAGGGAAAAAGAAGTCGTCGACTCTTAAAATCTCCGGGTATATCAAAACGCTTTTCTCCCCTGCGTCTCCTTTTTACTCATCTCATATGGAATCTCCCTCTTTTCTGGGCTAGAGAGTGACCCTTGACCCGACTTCAGCACCTGTCAGTGCCAAGGCTTTGGGTGGAAGGCTGTTTAGCGTAGGATGTGAAGTAAACAGAAAGGGGAAGTGGTCCAAGAGACGATAGAGTGAGCATTGGAGGAAATAGACGACGGGGTTGAAGTTGACGAGATAGTGGGGAGGGAGGTGCAGCCATGATGAAAGCTGCAGCATAAGGAAGGACTATAGAGTAAAGGGATGTGTAGAAAGAAGAATATATGGGTAGAGAGGGTTATACTATAAATGACTCATTTATATCCCACTAATATAATTCAGCGAATTATCGTCTTCATCCAGTTTCAGAAAAAAAACACGTGCTTAGAGGGAGATAGAGAATGGCGTACAAGTAGGGAATAGAAACTGACAAAAATTGAAAACGGAATTTAACTGGGAAGAAAGCAATTGTAAGGAAGGGTATATACGAGGTAGAGAAAAATAATGAACAAAAAAGGAGCTAGGTAAAATTCACTCGAACAGTTAACGGATTCAAAATCTCAAAAAAGAAAAAAAGTGTAACATAATATTTAAACGTCTGCATGAACGAGATTTTTAGGAGTGTACTAGTTCGGGATTTTCTCACGGTTGACAGAGAAAATGAGTTCGACATGAATAAAAGATTGGTGCTTATAAAAATAGCGGGAAAGGAGCAGGTATATATCAAGAATGAATCTCAAAGTAAGAAGGAAAAAATAGCTAGAGTTACATTGTAGACTAAAAAATAAATTAAATTGGAATATTGTGGGAAATATGTTTTCAAAGAATCAGAAGACCATTTATTTAGATTAAAATGCACACAAGTGTGCATGAAAATAGGAGACATATCGATCTTTAGCTAGCAATCATGGGGAGAGGCAGAGTTAAATCAGAGCTGGTGGCAAAGAGGAGGATGAGAGAGGCAGAAAGAGGGGGATTAGGGAGTGCGATAAGGAGAAAACTGGGTGAGAAGGGGAGGAACAAGGAAGTTTTAAGGGACAAAGACATTTTTGTCAGCGGTGCGGTTTTGCAATCTCTTGAAAATTTTGCTGACTTAAAGGAGTCAGAAAAGTTTCCCTGAGTAATGAAGGAACGTTGGTGCAGTTTAGCGGGAGAGGAAGAAGTAAGTTGCGTATTGTCGATTATTATTCGTTTAAAGACGTCGGGATGGAGTGAAAAGAAAGGAAAGGGGGAAGACGGAAGAGGTCTGAAGGAGTCCTTTTTCGATGGGATGGAAATAGTTCAAGGTCGCCCCTGCACTCAGGACAAACTTCCTTCCCTCCTCTTCAAGGGTGCGCTCAGAGAGAACTTCCCACAGGTGGGACGAGGGAATAACGCGGAAAACTCTAAAGCGGAGGTAAGATGTGTGGCCTAGATCCCTGGGAAATTGGCTTATAGCTGAATCGGTCCGGGAGATGGTGTGTCTACAAAATTACAGCTGTATAGGATCTAATGAAAGCAGTGTAAATAATAAACGCAGGGCTTAATTTTGTTAGGAAAGGTTTTACAATTTGAGTAGTAAGAGATGAGAGGTAACTTGGTCAAATCAGATCTAATAAGAAACTCGAAAATTTGATGCAAAATATGGGCACCAAAATATGAAAAGTAGTAATTGAAATTCTTTTGACAGAATGATGCATTCAGAATGGATTTAAAGAAAACTTATTACATTAAAGGTAAACATGAGGTTTTCAATCCAAAGGATAAACGAGGATGGAAAATGGCCACATGACTAGGTCTCTACGTCTTCCATTTTCCGAGCAGTCGATGTTTTTTCACTTCTTTTTATCCTTCTATCTCTTGGCTCACGCCCTTTCGTGAAGTTAAATACATTTACCTAAAACACTCAAATCCAGATATTCATGTCTGTCACTGTCGGTACGAAAACAGGAAAATTAGATATTTAAGTCGCGAGGATACATTGTCAACGCTTTCCCTATTGAATTTTTTTTTCGTTTGCTACGAGTCTTTGATATTTCAGCTGCTGAAAATATGCAATTATCCTAGTTGAAGGCAAGTGATGCGATGTGCAAAAGAATATTGTGAGTAGTTACTTATTTACTGCTCAGCATCATGATGAATAGGAGCTACCTGTATAGAGAGATAACGAGTCCTGTTTCCGTCGAATACCGAAATATGACCTCATAGGTTGACCTCAACATTGATGACCTCAACTATCTTAGCGCTTGTTATACTAATTTAATATTATTATTTAATTTAATAATATTAACTACTTTAAGCTTTATCATTCGATGAAAGAAAATATTTAATAAATGCGATGAACAAATTACGGTGAAAACAGGTTCAAATTTCGCTTACTTTCTTTCTTCTGCGTGATCCATCTCTGTTTTACGAAGTAGTCACAGTGCATCCCGATCACGCCAGAGAAAAGTAACGTTTGGCTTAAAATGATAAATTTTATTCGCTCTTAATGCCATTATTCCAAGTATGTAGTCAAAAATTCTTACTTCATTAAAGATCAATGTTACTCGGGTTATTTACAAATGCCCTGAAAAAGAAGCTCTTTTCTCCTCGCTATAACTTTGAAAAAATTTCAGACTTACCTTTGCATTCTTAGCATTTTTCAACAATGACCGTATTAAAAAAATCTGATGTCATTTACTTATTACTATATTACTTACTAAAAGTAACTGGGTGACGTATGGATAGAACATTGGATAGAATATTTAGTTAGGTTATTGAAATACTGTAGTTATTATGTTAAAATCCAAGAGGGAAATTTTGTCTTATGTAAACGTGTCATGCTTTACATTGTAAGAGAGAAATAGATTAATGGATGAAGTTGTAAGCTGTAAGCTTATCGGAGACATAAATTATTGTATTTTTATTCCTAAAGTCTTAAAATAATAGGATATTTCAGAAATGGATAGTCGGAACGGTTTCCTTGAATTAGGTGTATTTTTTTCATCCTCTTATCCATTGCGATTCCTCACGAGCAAGTTTTGAGAATGGCGTTTAATGCGATAGTCAATTTCGTCTTTCAGGATTAAGGTGCAAAAATTCTTATAAAATATCATGCGCAAATATGTATGCTGAAACATTTTACCAATTTTTACAAATGAAGAAATCAGTAGAAGGAAGTATTTACACGATAAGTATACCATGTTACATGAAAAGAGAGCTCGCATATGAAGAATTTTATATATGTACCGCATACCAATCGGAGTCTAATCAGTTTACGCTGGAAAGCAATCGCAGATAAATCAAAGTTCACAACTGAAGACAGCTAAATAAAATCGGCAATAAGGTATTATGTGTCGGTGCTCACACCCCTTGCCATACGACGGCTCGCGGGTTATTAACGTAAATGTATCTATTTGACATATTATTTACCATTGGTTGGCGAAAGCATGCAGTAACTTACTTCATCAGCTTCTTTATTGAATAATAACCTACTTCTTTTTAAAAACTTTCATCATTAAGATATCATAGTAGTTAGAGTGCCTGGGCCAGTATTAGAAAATATCCGAAGTTCATCCTCAGTGGTTTAAATCCTACGTAAAGAAAATTTTTTCCCGGAAAATTAAGTTTTCGGTTCCTTTGACGTCGATGATCAAGATATCTGCCGCTCACCTCTGCTCTTATGGTTAGTCAGTCTATCTTATCTAACCCCCACCCCACTGGTGAATTAAATTATTTGATCATGTTTCTCTTGTTATCCTCGTTGTCTCTAATGTTTAGAGACAGATATTATATTATTAGAGATGTGATAAGTGTTTGTTTTGCTGTTATATACCCGTTTCCTATTTGCGATAGCACGATATCCACACCGCCGCAGCGGTCTTCAAATTCGGTCACGGTCAACAAAACAGCCTAAATCCCGGGGATTCCGGGAAGTCTGATTGTTTTGGGAGTCAAACTATGCCTTTCGCCACCAATTATAGCTCATTTATGAAATTCAGGGTCCAAATTGTGTGTCTTACAAGTTATGCGGTAGGTTATATATGCGGTGCATAAAGAAAAGGCAAATATATGTATTAAAATTTCTCAAATGAAAAGAAAGATAATCCGTTGATAGGCCACGATCGTAGCGTAACCCCAACAGCAACTAAAATGAACGGTGAGTTCCCGTGACGTCATCGCTGCCACTGATTAGCTGCTTAGAGACTTAACAGCAGGTATCTAATCTGCTACTTATGAAGGTATATTTAACCAACCATATCTTGCAAACAAGTAGAGGGAAGTACTTAGGACAAAACGGTCACTTTTTATATCCGATTCTCTATCTCGTCTCAAAATCGCGATTCCACCTGGGAAAATTCTCCTTGTAAGTATCCTTAAGTTGCCAAGGCTTCCACTATTACAATTAATTACTCTTTGATTTATTCTTATTCAGCTTCAGATGTGTTCATTTTTGCTAATAATATAAGATTTCCATTAATTTCCCTGTGTTCATTTCATTTATGGTATTAAACTCAAGTTGTATTTTTCGGTCAATAATTTTTGCGCATTGCTACCTAGTATTGGACCTCCATACAGTGCCATATTATCATGAACACCATAATAACACCATTAATTATTTCTTAAATGTAATTATTGTTTTGTTTAAGTATCCAAAATTATCATACCGTTCTGTTCGATTCAACCGTTTCTCCAAGGATTCACAGAAATAAAATGCAGTTGTCTGAAAAAGAATCGCTACTCCTTTCAAACCAATTACTCCCCATTCCTAATTCTACTTTCCCATGTAAAGGGAATGTTTTCGCGAGTCTTTCCTTTCTGCACGGGCTCGTGTCAACTTTTGACTCTCATAAGGAAGAACGCAATGAAAAGGCGCCTTGGGAATCGAAGACAAAAGGTGTGCACCCTTTGGGAACGCTCATCCCGCTCTATTTCTCCCTGGAATTCTTTCTTCCGCTCTTCTTCTTTTCCTCTCCCTTTCTCTTCAACCTCACCTTGAGTCCCACTCCACTTCGCCACCTAACTCAACCAAGAGTAGTCGACCCTTTAAAATGCCCTCTCTCGTCTTCCTATCCTTCACTCTTCCTCCTATATCTCTCATCTTCCCTCCAAGGCGGATGCCCCGAGGGCCCAATTCTCAGCCACCAAGCATCTTCCCTCGCCTCCCACACTTCACATCACCTGACTACCTCTACTCACCTCCTGTGCATTTTCTCTCTAGTCTTTCTCGCTTTCAAGCCCTCGTTTTATCCAAATACCACACCTACGTATTTCTACTTCTTCATTTGTCTCTCATTCCCGTTCTCATTTCGCTTATGTGATTTCGCATTTGGATGATCTTCGGTATCTCTCTGCTCATTATCCTTAACATTTCATCAATTTAACCAGGTTTTGGTTACGAATGGAATCACTATTCATAACATATTAGGGCAATGAAAATGAGTGCACCTCGAATACCTATCTATCTGTAGTGATAATATTTCCGGGTAGTTGACATCAAAGAGAAATTGATGAAATTATTGTACTTTGAATCGCTAGTGGTCTTTGCGGTAAATTATAAACACAAAATATTTAGTTTGGAATCATAAACACAAAATATTTAGAATCATTTCCAAAATTGTGATTTCAAAGAACAAAAATAATCAAAATACGTGATTTATGGTGAAATTCATTGGTAATTATTAGTTGGTAATAGGTTAAAAAGACACGTTATTATTAGGCTATTTGTATGCAAGGTTAAATTACGGCATATTTTAAAATTATTTAAGATTAAATCTTTTAACAAGATGATCGCATGTATCAATTGATTCGAAAGCACACCTTTACTTTTTTTGTCTTCAATTTCATTCTTCGTTGAAGATATCATTTTAAAAAAGCTAGTTAATGGCCACACATAAAACTACAAAAAATAAGTCTAAGAGGTGCCAAGTTTACATGTATACTATTGCATATACTTGAACTAGGTATACCCGAAATTAAAGCTGCAGAAGAAGATACTTAGCTATAAGAGATATTTATGTAAACGGAATTCAACGTATATGCGAACACCCAAATGGCATCCAGAAACGTCTTTTCCTTATCAGGACCTTTTAGAGACGATTGTCATGCAAAGGAGCCCTTTTCCTGGGCATGCGTTTATATGTGGAAATTTCACGAGGGTTAAAATGGTACAAACGAGATCATAGCCGGCGCCCATAAACATTCATGGCGAAACAATACAACTTTAAATAAAACGTTACTGCTCTTCTGAGGATAGCAATTCCTATGTCAGAGTTGGACCTCGTGCACTCTTGATATGAGAAGGTAAGGGCGTAATAAAATAAAGGGAATGGGAACGAAGGAGAGGTTATGCGGAAGGGCGGAGACCTCCCAGGGAGAAAGACAATAAGGAGGAGACCGTTTGAGAACACTTGAGGGGTTATGAGGGAGTGGATAGCTCTGGGTAAGGTGAAAGTCTTGAGTTTCATTGAGATCGCCTGGGACAGTGTGCGCGTTTCACATAGAAAAAAGGAGGGTGATAGAGAAGTTAAGGCAGAAAGATGAAGGGAGCAAGGGAGTTGAACGGTCAATATCTGCCTTTCCGTCTAGCTAACCTTAGGAAGGGCTCTGTTGGTTCTATGAGATCTCCTTCGACTCTTCCCTTTTCTTCCATATATGAGTCGGAGCTGTGGTCATTCAGTTTGCAATCAAGGCTTAAGTTTCCAAAGTTTTGGTGCCAGAAGTTTTTATGGTTGTGTAAAGGTCTGGCGGAGAAAGGGTGTTGAAAAATAAGATCCATACTTGCTCCAAAATTTTGTTACTCTGTAGTCACATTTTCTCTTTGCTCAGATTATATTCGTGCACGTACTTTTTGAGGGTTTGCTAATTATAAAAATTTAAAATTATCCGAGAAATGAAACTTAAGATAAAAATAGGCAATAAATTTTCGTGAAGTTTCTTCTCATGGTAAAACTGCTGAGTATGTGAAGGTAATATTTCACCTAAAATTAAAATACCTTAATTGAATCTTGGAAGGTACCGCGGACATAATGCTCGAAATTGCGGACGCATTGAAGTCGGAGTTTCTCTATATTCAAATCAAAATTGTCTCATACCGATGGTTAAACTTAAAATCGGAGTAATCCATTCTCTCCTAACTTTGGTAGAACCCTGTCGGATTGGTTTTCCGCCTCCGCAGCCTGCTACACTCCGCGCATTCTCCTAGATAGAAATATTTAAATCAAACACGGGAAACGAAACAAAAACGAAATTCATAAATTATTCCTGCCACGATTCCGACAAGACGTGGCCCCTTAAGTATGGCAACAAACTGATGTACATGGGACTCATTTTAACGGCGCCATTTGCGTCACAGAGCACTGCTACCCATCCCATACAGACCAACTTGCTCCATCCCTCACTCTCTTTTCCCCATCCTCCATCGGTACAACTCGGCACGTATCCTGGGGAACCCTGAACACACAATTCGCGGCGTGCCCCGCGGCCGTAAAGTTCAACAGACAACGGAAGGGGGTAGAGCCTTCGGGGGGTTGTGGAGCAGAAGGGAGGGAATCGGGGGGAAGGAATTGAAACTTCTGAGCAAGGAGGGAAGAAGAAGGGGTAAGCTTCGTTTTTCGCTCGGACAATTAGGCGGCTTTATAGACGGGTCGGTTACCGTGGGCGTCGTTAAACAGTCTGCGGTGCTTTTCCTGCTCGCTTCTGTCGTAAATCGCGGGAGGTCCCTCCTTCCTACCGTTTCTCTTACGACTCCCATACCATCCTTCAGAACGGAAAACGCAAGCTTTGCCAGGTGGGAAAGACTTGAGGAAAAGACTGGGCTGGGCTGCTTTGCTCGCTGCCTGTGCGCGCGAAATCTTCGAGACGTCAGGTGGCGCCGCGGTCGGAGGAAAAGGGTAACGCGGCTGCAAGGAGGTAATGAGTGGGGAGAACGTGATGTGGGTTCCGGAAGAGGATTCGAAGGGTGGGGGGAGGCAGAGGGCAAAAAGGAGTTTGGGTAACTAACTAAAACGGAGTATATGAGTGTGGAAGCTAAAACTTTTGTGTGGAGTTGATTGGATATCTTTGAAATGTACGTCGTGGGGAGGGAGAAAAATTGGAAAAAAAGAGTTTTCTGAACGAAGAGGAACTTCTGAAGCTGCATCGGTATATTTAATATTTTCTCTTCCGAAAATTGCGTTTCGAAATATTGATGGGTTTTTATTTTTCTCGCCCCTCGCTCTCTCTTTCACCATTTATTTTATAACGAAGATATTTGCGGGTGACAGGTACCTGGAATTGATTCTCGGAATTTCTTGCCTGCTTTCGAGACTTAGATTTAGATTACCATCCCTGCACTCGTAGAGATTTTCAGGTTTTGCTTAAACTACTTTGGCACGACTTTTTAGGTGCCAATTTAGTATATCCAAAATCAGTGGTGGAAGTAATTTTTATATAAATGTCTTTTATTACTTCTGAAATACCTCGGAAGGAAAGGTTCAAGAAGAAGTTAATCCTCCATTTTAGACCTGTTATGAATTTTCATTATCTGCGAATATGTTATTACTTATTTCTATTTTTACTTCCATGATATGGATAATTCAGTACATTTTAAGGCATTCCGATGTAAAATATCTTAAATATCTTTTAGAGGGCTTAAAGTCTCCTCAATCATTACAGAATTTAGAGATGTTACATTACAGAGATATTACGTTGTAACATTCCATAATGAATGTGGAAATTAAATTACACTCTTACAGGTAAAAACTTAATGTCAGCACATTTTTCATAATATCTAATAGAAGATGCTTTGTAGTCGCCATTCCTAGCTTCATTTATCAAAGATAATGTAGTAAAAGGATGCACTTAAACTGTTACGTTGAATAATTATTAGAATTCATTCTCAGTTAAATATTCCTAGAGCATAGTACTTCTACCCCTTTTCGCTCCATTTTTTGTTCGATTCATTCATTTTAAATCAAGAGATAATTTAAAAATATTTTTAAAAAATTTCTTGCACATTTTTCAGAGACCACTTTAACACTGTTGTTTTGAAGGGGATATTGATATATTCGAAATGATAATAATTTCATAGCCTATTAAAATTGTATTTATTCAATTAATGGACACAAAAAGTACATCATATATAAATCTCTCATTTTCGCCCATTGTATGACATTCACATATCTGCAAATTACGAATTCAACGACGAAAGATAATTTGAAGAGCGTATTGGAGAAGCTGATTTAAGCAAATATTGTATTGGCGGGGATCGAGAGCTATGATCATTTCGCACTCTCGGGCTCTCAATAGAACTCGGATATCATTTCCTTGCAAAGATATCTGGTACTCTAAAGAAAAAGAAACATTTAATATTGAATGAGCTATCGAGTTATAGTGAAACAGAGTGTAAAAATAATGATAATGATAAGGAATTATTTTCCGCTTTCCACCCTTGAAGCTCTACCGTTTTTATCATTCAAGCTAAATTGCTCAGAAAAGCCCTTCCTTTTGAACACAATTCATTTAAAAATCTTATTAAAAACTTCAGGATTAAAAGACCAATTTTTAACCCTCCTTTAACTCAAAAGAAATCCGCGCAATTTCATTTCGGACGATAAAAAAAGTCATGGACTTAAAAATCTTGCTGCTACAAAGAATAGGAAAAAAGATATAACGAAGCGAGATCCCGTAAAGAAGATAATTCAGTTTCCGAGAAATTAAAAAAGATCTACCTAATTTATTAATCAATCAGTCTTTTACTAGTCCCTTTGACTGGGGAGGGAAAAAGGCGTAATTGCAGCGGTTAGCGGAAGATACGAAAAAACGAGAATATTTGGAACGTATGTCAAAGCAAGCGGATAAACTCTGCAGTAGACGGAAGAGGAGAGGTAATGTAGGGCACCTCGGCGGATTCCTACGTTTGGTGTATCTCTTTCCTAAGAAAGAGTATGGAAGGCATGAGGAGTATGAAAAGCATGAGGGGAGAATGAGGCAGAGAAGAGTGGAGTGGGGATGAGGGTGGGGGAATCGGATGGAATTACAACCGTATCCGATTAATGAAGGGGTTTTTGGGAGATGAGGGAGATTCCGTCGTGTTTGGGGTGGTCGGGGGGAAATTAAGGATGGTCACTAGCGGGGTTTGCGAGAGCGGGTGGCACAAAGAGGAAAGGGGTTAGCGAGGGAAATGGAAGAGTTAAAAAGGGATTTAATGGCGGGATATGGAAGGACTTCATTGGATGGAGGATTTCGGAGAAAGGCAGAAAAAATAGAAAAGCGGAAAGAAATCGGGGGGAGACTGCGGAAGAGGAAACAGGAGAAAGGCGTGTCCGGAGAACTGTCCTCTGGCTATCAATGTGACTGTCTTAGCTGTCTTAACTGTCTAAAAAAGGGAAGATAGAGAAAGATGGGGGATGGAGAATGTTTGTTACCAGGAAATGCATTGTTTTCGGATGTTTCCGTTTGGTTTCTTAAAGGATTGGTGGAAAAGTAGGAAGATAAAGTTTATGAAAGGCGAGGAAATATTTATATTTAATCTGATGGGAATTTCACGTAATTTAAGAATGCCATAGATGAATGCCATTATGATGAAAGTTTAGCGGCAGATATTAATGTTAGTGTCACCAATAACACAAAGGTTCTCACGGATGAATTATTCAGTATTATTTAGCTGAATTCATATTGGATTGTATGATTGGTAGCCCAGAAGCCTATAGTGGACGCCATCTCAGTTTCGAAACAAGGAGAGAGCCCACTTATGCAGCATACTGTAATTGACATGATATAGCATTATGATTGGAAATGGGCAGTAGAAATTGAACAGCGAAAACAATAAGCAAATTATGTTATAATGTGAACAGAGGAAATGCGGGTGACAGAAAATTAGCATAAGGATTCGTAGGCATGAGTATATTATTACTTGTAGCAGAAAGATAAAATAAAAATCTGTAGTAAATCCCATATAACCTTTTTATATGTTCACTTAGGTTTTTATTTCATGATTTTACGCCTGAGAAAATATCTGTCGCAGAAGATTTTGAATGATTAATGAAATTTATTAATTCAAAATTAATAAATAATCAATTAATTTTGAATGAATACATTTTCAGTTAAAGCAATACTTTTTAGAATTAAATTACTCAGTGTATCTTATTTTATCTACAAAACTTAGCAATTTTTGACTTTTCGTATGGTAGATGCGTGTGGAGGTCACCTTCTTTATCTAAACATCCGAACTACTAATAAAATAAAGCATTATTGAAAACGTGACCATAATTTTGTTTATTTGACCATATCAAATTCAAGCCAATTGAATAATTAATTTGGGATTCAATTTATATTCATAAACTGTGAATATGATAAATATCAATGAATTCAGAAAATATTGTTAAGAGATAGTATTTCACGTGTTTTGTGATGGTTAAGGATAGGCGTTGTTTTGCTAATGCAGCGGTCATCCATGTCAGATAGGCTATTAGATAAATGGGGGATGAAAGTCAGTCCGCGAAGTTTCCCCCTCAGACAGGCAGCTTGCAAAAGCGACTGTACCTTAGTACGGCGCCCAAGTTAAGTGATGGTATCACGTTATAAACGCCGTAGAGAGAAGCAAAAGGAAATCGCCTCAGCCATTTCTCCATAGATATGGGTTCTCTAAGCAGAAATTTCACTAACGGAGGAAGGAGAACTTTCCTGAAGCCAGGGTATCGTGCACGGTGGTGATGAAAATAAGATCGTCACGAAACCCTTTCGTATTTCAATGCAAAGATTTAGAAGTAAGAATTGGGTGTGACAAGTTGAGACTAGGTTAAAAACATAAAACGACTGTTGGTAATGCTAGAAAAGGCGATGTTAGATCAATATATATATATATATATATATATATATATATATATATATATATATATATATATATATATATATATATATATATATATATATATATAGATAGAGATAACTTTGAATGCAATAGGGTCTTTATGTTATAATCTGAAAAGTTTTCTTTGAACGATATCTTAATAAAACGATATTGCGGCTGCCTTTGCTCTGAGAGGTTATAAAACACTCTCAAGAAGTGGAAAATATTTGTCGCCTTTGTAGTCGTCATTATAGTGTTAAGTAATAATTAATTTTCAATCCTTATTAATCTAACATATAATAATCTATATTTCCACCGAATTAATACAGGAAAATTTTTATATGAAACGAACAAGTGGTCCTATTTAAATTTGCGAATCTTAGTTTTATTGTTTAAATATTGCTTCGATAAAAATTGAGAAAAATAAGCTGTTGACAAATAGGCGAAAAAGAGTACTGACCCTTTAAATACATCCTGAAATATAGAAGTTACTATGAGGAAGGCAATCTCTTTATTCATTCAACGTGTGAGGTTGTATGAATAAAAATATAGTAGATATTTCTGAGGCCTTTATGGGGTAATTAATGCAGTAACATGGATATTGACAGTATCTGTCAAAAGGAGTAATAATTCAAACGAGAAACAAATAGGCTCTTATAAATGATAAAATATTTTGACTAATAAACTTTTCTTAGTGGTAAGATTACGAGATGGGTGTAAAATAATTTCTCAATTTTTATAGTATCAAATAACAATTAAATTCAAGACAATTTCTTAGTAACTTTATAAAATGCAAACAATCACAAATCTCTTGTGGCTTAAATTATGCTACGGTGAGATTGAGAAGTACTAAAGACGAAGAAAAAAAGAAAAATATTTGAAGGTAGTTTACTACTCGAGAGACTCTCTTGTTAAAGCTTGTTTTAGTAGGACATAGATGTCTATACGATTGTTAAATGTGTGGAAACCGAGCGTATTATGGTGTTTGTAGGAGCAATACGAAAGAAATCAGAGGCTAGTGTTACTAGGATTGAAAAATAATCGTTGGAAATATTTTGAAAAGGAAATCAAGAAAAAGAACAAGATCGTCTTACATAAATATAAAAAGGATCTTTTATCATATATCGATGAAGAAAATAAGTGCCCGATAAAGAAAGTTTAGCATAAATCTGAGCACTTCAGAGTAGAATAATTAGACGATAGAACATATATGTTATGGAAAGCTTTTTCAAACGTCTGCAAAGGGCATCGAGTATATGTACAAGTCTGCAGGTGGAAAGAGAATAGAGAGGAAAAGAACGAGTTTTTTGAGCCAATGATCTGCATTTTTAAAACAAACAGTGAAAGCCAAACCATTCTTTCATGAATAACTGATGCTTGCTTCCCGAGAAGCATTCTTTCGGAAAAGTTGGGTGAGGTTTTCCTCGTGGTGTGCGTGAGACCCAAAGTAAAGAAGTAAAATAGAGGGATGGGAAGGAAGCAATTGCGATAGTTCTTTGATCACGCTGCCTATGTGTAACTTGGCACAAGGGCGTAGAAAAGTCGGAAGAACACGCGATTAAATCACCCTAGGGATTCGCGAAAGGATCTTTTGTTAGCCCTTAAACTCGCTTCAGCACTTGAAGAATAAACAATGTAATGATTCGAAAATTAGTGTTCGCAGTACGGAATAATGGAGTGGATACAGAGAAGAAATAATTGAGCGCATGGACGGTGCTTAGGTGGTGAAAAAACACCGTAATGTTGATTGTGACCGAGCAGACCGAATGAAGATCGGCAGGGGCCCGTTTTTATTTCCTGGGATAGTGCAAAACAAGGAAGACGCCCACTGAAAACTTCGCAGACATAATGGCATTAAAGGCTCGGCGAAGTGGGGAAGAAACCTGAAGTTTGAAATGCGCTCACGTAGCAAACGATTCCATGAGGGGAACGTTAAGGTACATACAATAAAGTTAAAAATTGTGTATCGTAAATCATAATTTGTCGATGAAATAGCGGATCGCTGATGTTGCTTCTGGTTGGGTCAAACTGTTCGTGGGAGAGAGGGGAGTGATTGAAACGGCTTTTCTTTCTCAAACTCGTACATTTTTCAAGTTGTGAACTTGTACATCCAAGGTCTAGGGAGCTCTTTTAAAGTTTTCCTGAGGAGCATATTAATCTGCGAGTTACGGGAAATTGGAAGCTAGCAGGTGTACTCAAGAGAAAGAAGAAAAGTTAGCAAGAAATAAACCGAGAGCAACTTTTGGTTTCTCACTCTGTAAGATCGTTAAAAGTAGGGGAATATTATATATGTTGGAAAGTTACAATAAATAAGAATATTGCAAAACTTCAGTAATTTGTATAGCACATTTTAGAATTCAATTAGGACAGAGTTCTGAAATAATCAGGCATATTTCAGTCACTCATACACTGTTTATTAATAACTATTACACTGTGTTACTCATTTTACATATAGAAAGTCTTACGGGAAGGAAATGGTGATCGTAGCTAAAACTCCAATGGCTTAAAATTCTAGGAGTTTTAACATACTGACAAGATTATGTTAAAAGAAAAAACAATAAAACGTATTTTTAAGTTAAGTGTTCAATTATTTACGTACTGCTAAAAACTTAAAAGTTAAGATTTTATGACTATTCTAGAATAAGGGCTATTCAAAATATGTGAAGAATGCATAAATACAACATTAGAGGATATATTATTATGACTATAATATGATGAAATAATAGGATGTGTTATGATTGACGTTTGAGCACTTTGTCTTTTTATGAACGAAGATGGGATATCTTTGAGTAATTACAATTTTTATATTTAAATTAACGAGCACGGAGGAAGATAATCTATTTCTCTTAACTCGACAAATTTAACGAATGGGACGTGAAATATCGCTTATAAAAACCCTTTTCAAGTGTTTTTTCCATGCAAATTTAAATAGTGCACAATAAACCAACTTTTTGGAAAGCATTAGAATAGACTAGAAAATTATTTCTCTAATTAATTTCACTGAATTTTAGAGAATTATTTTAGTTTACTACTTTTAGTTTAATTTTTTGTTTGGCACGGAGTTGTGAATTACATTCCTCAGTTGATGGATGAATCTACTCGAGCGAATTTCCAAGCCCTCATTCAGTTCGTATTTTCTCAGTAAACCAACACATTAAGGCGCGGGCTTGAGATGAGCCACGGAGTTCAGCTTGTTAAAAATCAAATTACATTCAGCATAAACTTTGGGGAGGTTAAGGAGTAAGTATATTTCATCTAATTTTCATCATTTGGATTATTTTATTCGCAGCCGCTTCTGAGATACGTTCCCGTTAATGCTTCGGAAGCCTCATAAACTCGGCTTCCAATTTTTCCCTCTCCGCAATTATTCGGTTCTATATTTTCCTCGTTCATCTCTATGTCAACAAATACCTCTTCTTTTTTATAAGCATATATACGATCCGCGGAAAACCACCACGCGTTCCATCCCCTCCTTTCTGGACGGCAATCCCCTCTACGACTCCATCTCAAATATCCTCGTTTCCCCACGACACAGCGAGTCTTCCCATCCCTTTCTTTTTTTCCCTCCACTCCTTATCCCCATTCGCACGAAGACCCTCCCCACCATCGCCTCATTCCGTAATTTCATAACGGCGGCCGTTTGGGTGATTAGACCCGGCTCTCAGCCCGTAATAAATAGTGGGATTATAAGCCACTACTGCCTGGACTGCTGGACCAGTAACGCCTACCCATCCCTCCCTCCACTTCATCCCTTCCCCGAAAGCGTTGTCGTTTATGGCCCACCTCCTTCCCACGTCCACCCACGCGTACCGCTCCTCCCCCACCTCCCTTTTGTATTCACCCGAAATCCTTCAATCCCTTCCCCGCACTGGTCATCCTGGAGCCCTTTGGCTGTATCTCCGTACCAACCTTCCGGAAGTAACGAGGTGACCAATGGGAGAATCTTCCCCATCATGAAACCCATTCTCCCGTCCCTATTTTAACTAACACCTCCTTCTTCTATCTTCTCTCTGCCATTTCTGACTCTTCTTCTAATCTGCTTTCATATCTAGCCACATTGCCTCCCTGTATTAAGCTACGCAACCCTCGGTCATCCTTTCACGCGATCGCCTCCTCCCTATTGCTTTCTTTCTCTCCTCTCTGCCCATTCTCAATTTTCTCCAATATGTCTTAAATCATCTCTACCCTCATATGAGTATTTTTCTCTTCGTTCCTCCCGATTATTATTCTCGTTCTTCCTTAGTTTATACTCATTCCTTGACCTTCTCCACGCCTCCCTTTCCCTTATTCTCTTCTACTTCTCCTTCGTTTATCGTCCGTCCCTCCATTTCCCCCAACAGCCATCTCTCCCCGCCCTTAATCGCACGGTGTAACGTCGTTCACAGTAACTCACTTATATGCGTTCTCACGTTGAAATTCGCCGTTAAGTAATTCTGTTAATACTCTTTCCGCCATTCTCCCCGTACCTGCTTTTCCTTCCGCATATCTTCCCTCCGCCATCCGGGAGCAAAATGTGGCTTTTAACCATCAACGACTTTCACTAGTTAATTGTTTCTATTGGAGCCGTTTTGTTCCGGCAACTTAAGGAAAATGGATTTAAATATAATTAAAGGGATGCTAGTGGATGCGGAGGTAATTTTTTGAGCGCGAATATATCATCTCGTGCGAACGATTGCTCCAAGAATTTCATGAATAAGTGATGAGAAGTGGGTGGGATATTTTTTGTATTAATGCTACAGTTTTTTCTCCCAAGGGTCTTAATGAGCGATCAACCTTTTTATGAAGATTTTCCCGCCAGTAATTCAATTTTCCTTTGGAATTTAGATGAAATGATTGCAAAATTCCCAAGATGAAATGCGCTTCAGGAATTTCGAGGACTTAAAGTGAGCTAAAGCGTTTTATTTTTCGGAAGAAGTGGTTTTTCAGGAAATGGCAAACTGTGATGGAATTAAGTTTCTTAGCTTCTCCTCGTGGTGAAGCTCGTTACATTAGGGGAGGTTAAATGAATCGCATGAGGACGCTCGAAATAACTTTGGTGATTACCGTATTTTTCTCATACCCCTACTATTTTATTTAACTAAGCATTCGCTTCATTTTTACACAAAAAATTACGATAGAAGTAACTCTTAGTTAGGAGTTGCTATGACTTACTTATTATTACGGTATTAGATATAATTTACATAGTAATATATAAGTAATGTTAATAGAAAATAATTCTTAAACTATTGTATTTGGGCATCATGTATTAAAAATTCCCGAAAACCTAAATATATATACCTCTTTCAAAAAATGCAAACGTTAAGAGAAATATTTTTGCAAAAAAATTATTATTATGAATTTGTTGGCAAAATCATTTTTAGAGAGTTTTTGGCCGTGTTGTACCACAGATGTAGACATCATTCTGAGAATATTCATAAGCTACCCGGAGAATTTTGGAGCATATGTTTCAATTTCCGTTTCTTCATTCCCACTCTCCAGTGAAAAGTTTCATGATGAATTTTCAAAACAGAAAACTTTTGTCGTGGCACTTTATGAGATCGTTATCAAGAAGCGTATCAAAAATTACTGTGGAATTTAAATACGCATACATTTTATTTATTTTTATTTTACTTCTTTAATCGAGACAGAAAGATAATCATCTTTGAAATGGTTGTGATTGGGATTATTTTCTGGATCCCAATCACATCCATTAAAATCCAGAAAAATCTGATTAGCCGGGATACGAACCCTTGGCGTTGGAGCGCTAACGTGTTACTAACCACTCCGCCACCGCGGCTAGTTTCGTATAATAAATACATGAAGTTTTCATTCGTTTGTAGATAATTTTAACATGAAAATGCTTTGTTGTTTCCTTAAGGAAGGCTGAAATATACGTTATTGTATTCCGAAAATGATGAATCCCGTACAACTGAAAATCATTTCTTTCGTAACCCAATTTGAACAGGGATATCTGAGAAACCGCAGCGTTCTATCAAGTTGAAAAAATAGAATACACAAAAATAGTTTTCTCGGAGCATTCGCCTTTCGCGGCGGCACACCCATCGCAGTGGGTGGCGAAGACCGTTCCGACTGCGGACTCCCAACTTCCGGTCCCGCTAGAAAACCCCACTCCACACGCACCCACGCCCACCAACCGCCGTTTCTTCCTTCTTTCCCAGGGACTACTCTCGTCTCAACCTCCCTTTCCATTTCCTTTTTGCATCCATCATCCCCTCCTCCCATTTTCCCGGCATTCCGCACACACAACTTCCCCTTTACCTCCCTCGGCGCTCCCGCCCGATTCCTCGCTCTGAAGCCACCGAAATGTAAATGCTGGAAAGTAAAACGGCCCAGTGGCTTTGTCATACCTTCTTTTTTATTTCATTCAGCCTCTTTCGTTCTATATTTTTCTTTTCCGCTCTCTCCCTTCTGCTCTGCCGTTCTCCATGCGTCTCAACCTCATCCCCGAATCTCCTCTCTTTATTTAAAGCACAATATACCCCCTCGGGGGTAAAATTATTGTTAATGTAGGGAACCTACCCCGGATTTTCCACAGTATTATCCTTCAGGAGCGTTCTCTTTCCAATTCGCCAACATTTCTCACGTACACTTCCACCCGCACCGTCTGAGCATTCAACCTCAATCCTTCGCAAATCTACATCGGAACCCACAGTTAGCCCCTCCCTAACCCCATGAAATTCCTTCTCTTTAAACTCTGCATGATTCGCCACCAGTTCATATAAAACCCCTTGAAGGACATTCATGCCAACCTTTTTTCAATTTTCATTCACCTAACTCCATCTCATTCATCCTTCCTCCAAAACAGTCAAATAATCTTCAAAATACGAAACTCATAACGCAAATTTTAAACCGATAAAAACTCCAAAATTTCTTCAAACACTTTTCCTCATTCTCTTGATTTTCCTTTCCTTCTTAGAAACTATTCGCTCCCTACTCCTCGTTTCCTTTTTTGTACTAAACCCTTGTCTTTTTTATATATCTTCTCAAAATATATCCACGAATCCTTAGTCTAACTTACTTTCCTTGCTACAATCATCGAATTTCCATCCAAATCTCTTCCAATTCCCGTCTTTCCTTGAAACCCATTTCCCACTTTCCACAATCCACCCTCCTCGGGCTCAACGCCGATTCCCTTATAACCTTCCTCAACCTCTTAATTTTATTACTTCGCATAAATGAATCGCACTTGTGCTTTTCTTTGGTCTCGCTTGTTAAGCGAGCGGCGTTTGTTTAGCGTGGGGGCATTTCGGAATTTTTTCTCCTCGAATATCTTTCATATTTCTCCGGCGGAAAAATTTCTCTTCCCTGTCAGAGTTGGATATCTCACTATTCTGCCCGCACTCCCTTTCGCACACCGTTGCGAGAGAGAGAGAAAGAGGGAGAAGAAACAAAAATAAACCTTTTCCTCCAAATATACAAGGCGCTTCATGGAATTTTTAACGTTCACGTTTTCGAAACCGCCGTTAACAACGGGGTCAGGAGCGCGAGAATAAGTGCGTGCAGGCGCACACGCACAAAAATATGAGACAATGGCAGAGTCATTGGAGCGCATTGGAGGAAGAGCGGAGAAGGTTAAAAAAATTCTAGCGAAACTCACTTCTTTTTTTCGGGAAAAATTTCCCTCTCAATTTTTCCTACCTTTCTCTACCTTCATTTCATTCATTTTCTCATATGTATGTATATAAACAAATACCGTCTATGTTTTTGTGCTTATATATACACACAAGATCATATCTCTCCTATATATTCTTTCTCTTCCTTTAATTATTTGCTACCCTCAGCTCTTTTCTTATTTTGTTATAACCTTTAATTATTGTTTACAACTTCAATCCTTCGTTTGTTTGCGGGTCATATAATAAGTCGTTCCGTCACTTTACGAATAAATTTAGTCTATTATCGGTGGTAATATCAGTTGAATTTCTGCGGCATTTATGAAATATGACGTCTATGTAAAGCCTGATCTATGACTATTATCGATGGGCCGTATATGAGAGAACTTCAAGAGTAGAATAAACTAGATGTAGGGATTTTTGTTGATCTCACGGTTTAAATTCTCTGTAAAATTATGAAATTCCTATAAATTGATGCATTAGATACCTTCTCAGTAATTTATTGAGTTTCATGATAATTGACAAATGCTTCGGGTTTCATAATAAATGAGAATTATATTTTACCATGGAATGGATTATCTGGAAATTAATTTTACCTAATTCCGCAAAAATAAATGATTCTCATTCAAAAATCTTTAAGAAGTATAAGGCTCATAATATTTCTAGTATTTCAAATTCATCTTTGAAAAATTAATATAACTGAGGAAAAACGATTAATTTATACAAACGATACTTTTCTACTGAGTACATCTTACAAGCGTTATTACTTTAGCCTGCATTGAAGCAATCTATTTGTTTCATAAAATAACTGGATTTAATTTTATAGTTTAGTCTGATGTAAATAGGGAAGGTTATAATTACTAACATGTTTCTTTTCAAACTTTTATGTGCTGAAAATATGAATTCGATTTAGAATGCATAATAAGATTTTTCGCACTTGTAAGCATTTTCGAAAAACAGCTTTCGGAATGGATCGGATTGCCATTCTTTCTCCGACACTGATTTCCCTCTCCCAACTAAATCCACATTCCTTAACTAAATCCCTCCTTTCCCCTTAAGCACTTCTCTTTGCTCACTCAACGTAATCGCTCTCTTTCTTCCGAACAAGACCGAAGGGAGTGGCTTAAACTTTCCCTCTTCCTTTTCCTAAGAGAGGAAGACGAAAGGGACCACTTGCCTGAGTATGTATGTATGTGTGTCTGAGCCGAAGGAGCATAAAGAGTGGGGTAATGGCAAATATTTCCAGAGGAGGGCAACGTGCTTGAGTTCTGATTCCCCCCTCCAATTCCTTTATCTCCACCGCACTTCTCCTCACTCATATCTACCCCACCTCCCATCGTAGAACACCAGCGGGAGTAGAAAGTAGAATGACGAGGCCGTATTTCATCTGGGAGACAAATTACAAACGCCATTCCCACGACAGAGCTTTTAGAGAGTCACGCCAACACAGTCTTTACTCGTCCGCGTGTACGCACTTTCTTCACCGACAGCCTCACAAATACACATTCCCAACCACTTACCGCCATCTCTCCTTACATAATTCCTTCGAAAAATAACCCATTCCCCGTTTCGTCCTTAAAGTTCCTGCCTTACAGAGCGTGGTCTTTCCAGTCGCGGATAGGCGCTTAGGCGGGGTGCTAATGGTATCACTTTTCTCTCTCCGCCGTACCTTTTGGGAGGATCAAAAGCAGCTTTGTGCGATGCAAGGAGTTTTATGTCCGCTGCGGAGATTGCGCATGGTTTTTAGGGTTAGAAATGTGGGATTTCTTTTGAGCGGGACGAGAGAGGCGCGATTTGCCTGCGACGCTTGCGTATCTACGGTTGGAATATTGTAATCAAACGCGTTTAAAGTACTGCGAGACGAATTTTATCGCTCGATTAAGATAGCTTACCTTTCATTTAAAGCTGTTTAACCATTTGTATAGTGAGAATTCACTTATAATTTATGCATAACATTATATTACGAAAGATCTTCCTAGTGCCGGTTCCCTATATCATAAGTATTAATTCACTGGAAAGGTTTCTTTCATGTAAGGAATAATCTACTGAAAACTTTTCTATTGTTATAAACGTACATTTTCTGGAAAAATAGAATAAAATTTATAAAATAGGCATATGCACCCTGAAGTAGTTTTTTTTAAATATTGTTGGTTACAAAATTAATCTTCTAAAACGAAAACTAGCGGAGTTCTATCTCCACAGTAAAAAGTGAGGGGTGCAAGCATTTATTCTCTGTATTTACCGTGATCAATGGCTTCACTATGTTGAATCGTTCTTGCTTTAGGCTGATTACTGCAACAATCTATACCTTTTTGTAAATAAATAAAAAATAACAAGTTTCAAAGTTCAGAACTAAGTTGAATAGGTAATTTTTATCTACCGATGAAAGTAGTAAGAGCGCTGAAAGCCTTTTCTTAACTTAATTAAATTGGAAAAAGTTTCTCTATACCAAAAGCCGTTTCTCCGTTAGTATAGAATTCTTTTGTTCACTGTGGATGCTAATTTATGCACACAAATATGAGAATAAAAGGAAATTTCATATGCATGAATCTTTCCTTATTCGATTCATCCTATCACCACTTAGAAAATGCAATAATAAACTTCATTCCTCCAGCAGACACATTCACTCTCTTTTTTTACGATCCTGAACTCTGCGATAAATGAGATAGGATATAAGAAATGGGTTATATGTAAACATTCATTCCGGGTCTCCAATTCGGCTATTCGTCTTGAAAGACAGTATGACGGTCCTGGAATAAAAAGGCATCCAGATGAAAGCAATAAAGTTGACTCGGAGCAAATTTCATTCAAAAAATATCGAGCCGTTTACTTTTTCGGCAAAGCTCTCTACATAATATGCGGAATAAATTCTCCTTTTCTTTCTTTCTCCGTGAAAGTTTTATTCGCGGAATTTTTGTTTAACCATTACTCGTCAGATGTAACTCTGTTTCGAGATAGAAGGCGGGGATGGGGGAGGATCTTTGCGGGAGAGGCAATGGGAAAAAAGGGCAGAAAAATATTGAGTTAGATACAGAAAAGGGGGTTTTGAGAAAATGGAAAGGGCACCTCCCCCGACTGTATCGTTCTTGTATGTAAGAAAGAGCGATCGCCCAAAGAAACCAGCGACGTAGTTTCTTCCGAGTCTTGTTCCACGACGATTCTATTTTCTGCCACTCCTCTCTCTTCCCATTACACTCCCCTCCAAAATCCATTTCCTAACCATTCTTCAGCTCATCCCCTCCCTCGCAAAAACACCTTCACTATGCATTATCACCGCTCTCTCTTCTCTTTACTCTATCTCTGTAATGTTTCTTTTGTATCTTATCATTTTTTGTTGCTGGCTTACAACCTCATTTATTTCGCGACGATTACAACAATGTTTTGCAAAATGAGGGTAATTAAGAGGGATGTAAAGAAAATTTAGGTAATACCATAATTAGGTGAAATCATGTTTTAGTGTCTTTTATTCTTACTCATTCAACATTCTCCATTCAATCTATATCTTACGTTGACGTTTTTTTTTATTTTTTCGTTTCTTCCTTGTGTCATTCTTTCATCTTGATATTTTCCTTTGATTTATCCTAATTTAAACCAAAACTGATACTAATTTTATCGCATTAGTTTTACAAAAATACCTTAACAATTACCTTATATGCATAGCTATAGTTATAAGAAACCATTTTCCTCAAAACTCAAATTTATCGTAAAAATTCCTCTGAATTCTTCCTCTTCCGTTACTCTGCTCTGCTTCTCTCTTTAACCATTACCATTACTCCATTTCCCTTTTCTCTTTACGTCTCTCTTTCTTCCGTTCCTTCTCTACCCTTCTTCCACACGCACATGGCTTTCCTTTCACCCAATAGCGGCAGCTTCCATCACAGCCGCCCACTACTCATTCCCCGCACTATTTTACCCAAACCTGTCCTCCCTACCGTGCTCCATTGTCTTGTTCTTCTCCTACTTCCTTTTTCCCAGGCAGAAAAGCCATAAAACACTAGGTTGCGCGAGAGAGAGGAGGGACTCTAAGTGTGGATGCGTGTGTGTGTTTTTGTCCACCCGAGATATCTGGAAGCGCTTTAATTCCTACCCCTTCTCTTTTCGCATTTCCCTTTTCATGTCAACCCCTTCCTCTGCCTCTAAGACCCTCTCCTCATCCGTTTCTATCCCTCACGAGTCTTTTTTCTCTCTTTCTAGTAAAGCCCTCTTTTCTTAGTCCCACCTTCTCATTCCACTCTCTTTTTCCACATTTCAAATCTCCTCATCTCAACCAGAAAGCTCAAAAATCTTCTTCTTGTCTCTCCGCCCCATACCTACCTGTTCTCTCTCCGAAGCTTTCCATTGTTACTGCCGACGGGTCTAACGTTTCTGTTAATTTTAACATGTCAAATGTTTTGCTTTTAACGTTTCTGTCGATATCTTTTTTTTTAACGGCAAACGGAATTTGCATTTATTTTCAAGGAAACAAAGTTGTAAGAAAATTAATCTTAGCTTAAATTTCAACAATTTATGGAAGAGAAATTTTCGTTCAGAAACTTATATTTAGTTTTCAAACGAATAATGCTTTGATTTAAAATAAAAAGTGGAGTATTTGTTTCTAGAATAAATATCGCTTTCACATGTTACGAATGGACTAAAACATGGGACCATTAAATTTTTCCCAGCGGGTCGGATAGCACATCACTCGGAGTTAAGCGGGAAGAGTTTTTCATGTAGCGTTTGACAGTTTTTTCGCTGTTTATTTCGTAAAACTTACCAGTATTCTGCTACATCTACCAGGTGTCATCATACTTGAAATATCGTATATGAAAGCTTGACAGCTTTCAACGGTAATAATGGAGTTCTTAGTTTCTATAGTACTTTTAATTATTTCCAGTCAATAATGATTTCGCAATAAACATAGTAATAGTAATAAAACCTTTTGATTGAAAATTTTTCGTACATCCAACAATTCGTCATATGAAATTTGAAAAAAAGAGAAGGCTTGAAACTAAATATCTTCCAGAAGGTGTTTGGCGGGCCATAGTTTGTACTCCTATTAGGATATTGTAAAAGTTTGAGCAGGATTGGTTGTTGGTATTTTATTTCCTCTTGATTTATGCTAATCTATGTTTACAACAGTTTTAAGAGACATGGAGTGAATCAATAACTCGAAATATGTTCAAAGAATCTTTTTACGTGTTTATACTCCAACTTAAATATAAGTTGAAAATTAAGACTGATCATGCCAGTAATTAATGTCACGTAATAATCACAATTTTCGTTAGTATAAAGGAGTATACATTTTATTATTTTCTGCTTTTAAAATATTATGCTGATGAAATATTCGTATCATCCAAAAAATCAGCAAAGTGATAAATATTTCTTATAAAGAGGATGTTTGCACATCTGGACAGATATATGTTATCCATGGATTTTTTATTCTGAGCAAGGCATTCATGAGTATGTTTGATTTAAGTTTTTAACTTTAACTTAACCGTTTGATTTAAGTTTTTAACTGAGTTCACTGTTTTATTTAGGATATTATAAAGATATACACATGATATTTCACCGTCGACAGTTTTCTCCAACTTACTATTGTTGGAGCACCTCCATTTCTCAAGTGGTATCTTAAGCCCGCCCGTAGTGTATTCTTTTCCATGGAAAAGTAGTCCGGTGGTCTAGCTGAATCAGACAGGGATTTTCTCCGTGCGTCTGTAATGAGAGAGGCTGTATAATTTTTAAGTACGCTTTTGTGTGGGCGTGGGATAGGAATCTAAAGATAGAAAGACGTCCCACGTGATGGGCCAGCTGCAGGAATTATTTCTTTCTCCATTCTTGAGCATTTAAGGCCTCCAGGGATTAAACTTGCTCCCTCCCTTATTTCCGTTTCGCCGGTCTTCTCCCGTACCTTCCTTTCCCCGTCCTAAGCCTAGAGGGCGCTGCTTTTGGTAAGGAGAGCCGAGATAACCTGTTGGTTCTCTCCCCCTCCTGTAGAGGGCCTCCCAATTTCAACGGCCGTAATGGCGGAGAGGTGGCTTTTTAAAGGAGAGGAGACCCCTCATCTCGCTCTCCTTTCATTTTTCCTCCGAATTTTTCTTCTCTTCCTCCTTATATTATTTTTTAAAGAAGGGCCGCCAGGCCACGCTCTTTTGTGGCGCCGCCGTCAAAACAGTATTGGCTCTTTCATGTCCCACGGTCTGTGTTTTCCTTTCTCGCCGATGCTAATTTGTGTCGAGTTTTCCCTTTTGTAGCTCCTCTTCAAACGGAGACGAATTTGATTTCATTAGTTTGTCGCACTCGGGCCATTAAGCTGTTTCGAGCAAGCTTTCAAATTATAATGGTGGACTGTTGGAAATTTGGGAGAAGTGTTTCTTAAAATTAATCACCTAAAGTGGTTGCTTTTCTTACCATCCTGCAAAAATGTTAAAATTAGAAGCATCGCTCGGGGTTAAGCAAACGACTTCCTCCCCTACTAGTGTTTCTCTGAAATACTACTTACAATAAGTATTTGTATTTTAAATTTATTTTTTCCGAAAAACGCAATAATGATTTCATGTGTTCTACAAAGGAATGTGTAATTAATTTTCCTATTATTTATCGAGCCAATTCCTTCCCTACTCTCGCAAATTTACGTATACATCAATGGTAATTAGAATTCAGGATGGCGATTTTAAATTTACAAGATCATTCTTACAATTAATCTTTACAAAATATCCTCTCTTATGTATAACTTAAACGAAAATCCATGCCTAAAACAGGATTTTAAACTTAATCGTTACTCTATTAGCTCGCTACTTTACTGAGGTTGGCAGTTGTAAATATATTTTTACTTTGTCCTGTAATTTTCTTATTCATCTGATCTACTTCCGAAGGGTTTAGCGGCAAGTAAAAATTTGAGAATAAATTCAATACAGTTTCAGTTTACTATGTGAATCGTCCGAGGATGCTATGGGAATATTGTTTTCTACTCTGAAAGTTTAATAAATTTACTATTACCACTATTTTAAAATTGAACTAAATATATTTTTGCTAAATTGACTATAGCTTGATTTAGAAAAAATCAGAATAAAGTTCGAACAACTATGGCATACACTTTTTTAATAATATTAATTCCTCAGAAAGCCAATTGCGTATAACTTAAAGATGCAATTATTGAAAATGAATGACACATGTTACTTATTACTAATTAGTAAATAAGTGAATAGTTATAAGTATGTTAACAACATATCATTTCAGTAAATCAAAAATTTTGCTGATTTCAAACTTAAGAATAAGAACGAATAGAAAATAGGATAAGTAATTCTTTATTATCGAAGGAACAAATACAATGACAGATAAATTTAAATAAACCAATGCTGATATTCGCTATTTACGCGATTCATGTATTATCGTGAGTACTGTTGCAATTTGATAATTTGGAACTTAAGAATGTATCAGAATAATTTGGAAAAGTAATAATAGATTATATAGAGTAAAAGATAGAATTCCAATCATATTGAATCATATTTCATTTAATACCTTTCGAACATTTGTTTTAGGAATCGTAATCGATGGTAGAATATTCTTCTATTGAACGTAGTTAGTTCTGAGGAAATTCTATCAATGATATCATCGGATGAAACTTTTTTATACATCCTCAAGTATTAAGAGCAACATCAAAGATGTACTTTACTTTGAGATAAATTCTGAGTCGAATTGGATTACATACGCTCTTCTACTTTGCACGCATAATCAGAATCTCTAAATTAATGATGAATTAACAAGCAATTTTGATAGGAATGTAATTCTGATTTTGTCTGAAATAGAGGATTATTATAGTGACTAGAATTAAATTGTGGAATACCTTCATTATTTCTTGAAATCAGAGAAAACTTTTCAGTACCCTTTTGAAAGAAAATAGTCTCCCGACAAATTAGGTAGCCAATTACATCCAATAATATAGAGGTATATAGATAACAAAAGTGATCTTCATTTTTCCTTACATAGCCCGAAGAGAGCTCCGTGAATGAAAATTAGCAGCGTTTTCATTAAGAGCAGTTTCCATTTGGCCGTGAGAGTGCGCAAAACGCTGGCCTGGGAAATGAATAAATCCAGTACTGGCATTAACACCCCTACTTAGCAAAAAGCAACGGGAAAAGGGGGAATCTCCTCCCGGCTTAAGTGCGCCTCTCCCTTCCGCCACCCTTTCCCTTAGAGCGGGAAATCTCCGCGCTGTAGTAGGAAGGTTTCACCTCGGGTGGAAATAACCGCTTCCGGCAGTATTAGAATCGAGGATCAACGGCATGGGTGCGCGCGTCCGCGCTCTTTCGTGCGTATGTGCGTGCCTATGCGTTGGCGGAGTGAAATTGAGAGGGAAGGAAAATGTGAGAGCCTTGGAAGCTCGGAAAAAATGTAGCTTCTCCTAAAATGTGGGGGAATTCAAATTCTATCTCTCCTTTCTTCCTCTTTCGCCGCTTTCGTGGAAAGAGGAAGTCATACGTGGAATGTGAAATTGAGTCATAGAACAAGCCTCAAGGGAACCGGAGATACAGATACGGGAGAAATCCGACTACTAGTAATGGCCAGGTGAACCCCTCTTTGACAAGATCAGATAGCTATACTCTTGGAAGAGAGACAATTTCTTCAGTCTTTCATTGTCAAAATCTAGGCATTGTACCGAAGAATCTTCGTGTACTTTTTATTTCCTTACATTATATTCACATTTGTGCCTAAATAGCAATCCCATTTAATTGCATTTTGAGGTTACTGATACCTTAGACATTACTTTAATTATATTTAAAAAAGTTAGTAAGCATTCTACGTGTTCTATATCCTTTAAATGTAGTTTTCCAAATAATCACGCTAGGTAAGATTCGATATTCATGCTATCGACCAAGAACTACATCTAGGAATTAGGACCTGATTATTAAGAAAATTCGAAATACCTAATGTTATAGAATAATATTTGGCATTTCCTTTTGCTCTCTAGAAACGTGATTTTTATCGGGATAAGATTGTAACGTTGGAAGGGGGTATCATAAGAAGCAGTATCGGGACTCTATATTAAAAAGAACCGAAGAGAAACAGGGACGTCAGGAATAGAAATACAAAAGCCTCAAGGAAAGAAGGAGATTCAGTCGATGAACAAGAAAGTTGAATTCGCGAAACCAGAGCTTCGGGCAGAGAGATTGAAACTTTGGCGAGATAATAGAGAAATATATAGAATCCGAGAATTTATAGAGGTCGAGATGGTAGTAGGGGAGAATGAATGAGGAAGAGGATTGGAAGAGACCAGAAAGCGATTGGGGGAGAAAGGCGCTGTAATGGACACAAATGTCAATTTCAAATCTACAAGCGAGGACATAGGGGCTGTGGAGGGAGAGGGGCGGATCCGAAGCGGAGAAGAGGGATGTATAAGATTTTTTGTGTGGAATATGAACTGGACCGGGGGCGCCGTCTTTCGCTGGAAAAGGCGCAGAAAAAGGAAATGAAGAAAAAGAGAATATGAGAGATGATAATGGAAGAACGTCAGAATGGATATTGTGGGTAGAGCCCGAAGAGTGATGAAAAGAGAAATTAAAGGATGAAGGGGTGAAAGGATAAGTGGAACACCGAGAAATTGTGTGAAGAAAGATGAAATAGTCAGGACGAAATTAAATCCAGACTGAATTGTGAAATAACTAAATCAACTAATCAGAGATAAAATAATGTTCCCCAAAGTTAGATGAAAATAGTCTTCTTAAAACTGATAATCAGAAATATTCTACCTTTCTTGTTAAAATTGTAACCTTAATGAGATATTTTGTTATTTAATAATTCATTAATGTATTAATTTAATTCATCGATAAAAACTCTGTTTTCTGTCAACATCGAAGATGATATTTCATTTAAACTAAACTAGGAAACTTGCTTATTTGATCGCGACCGGATTAGACCGATAACCATCCACCGATGGCATACAGAGTAACCACATAAAACTCTCCAATTAAGGAATATATTTCTTGTGGATTTGAATAGAAAAGAAAAATAGATTAAGTAGTCTCTTTCTGCAGATTCCATAAAAGCATATACTGCGAACGTAGATTCAGCAAAGGAAGGAGAAGATAATTTACGAGTGAATGTGAAGAAAGTAATGAAAAGAGGGTATGGAAATGGAATGAATGAGAAGGATTGATAGCGTTGAAGATTTACGGCCTAGATTTTGCAGAAAATGAGTCGTGCGCGAGGTGGGGAATAGACTTAGGATACATCCACAGATAGTTAGGAACTAGCGATCTCCCTTTTTGGTTAGAATAAAACTCATGGGTGGATAGAGATCCCTTCTCACTCGGAGCGTAGGAGGCAGGGCTCACGGTGATTGAATCGGGAGCAGTGAAACCCGAGGTGTACTCGCAGGATTGGCTTGGATGAGGGATGCGAGGCGGCGGTAAAGTGATGATGTGATACCTTATAAAAGCTGCCTGTGCCTCTCAGATTGTTTTGGTTTTATGAGGAGGAGGGGATCGATGCAAAGGAAATTGAAAGATTCTGGAATGCCCTGAGAAACGCCCGAAACTCTTACAAGTTGGGATATTATTTATTTGCCGACGCATGAGAAACTGCTTATTTATTTAGCTCTGGCAGCGCAATTTCCTGCGTGGCTGAAATTGTTTCAAAGTTTCTATAAATTACAAAGAAGCTATTAATGGGAAGAATTTTAAATAAATAATTTCCGTAAAAAAAGAAAAAATTTGGAAACAAAAAAGGATGTCTAGGCTGAACACTTTAAGTAAGTAAGATGCTGATGTGGAGATATGATGTAAGAAAAATATTCTCTAACAATTCACTTCAAAACTTGGATTACTTTGTAGTATTTCCAAGAATATTTTCATAATATTTATTTATTTAATACATTTAATGAAAATTAAAAGGAACAATTTTCCGATATTTTTAAATCTTCGGAATAAATATTCATTCCCACAAAGACATGATGTTCTGATACTCTTGTGACATAATTAAAAATATCCTATTACCAGTAAAAATAACGGTTTCCAATGTCTTTTGGCGAATTCTGTAGTAAGATAATCCCAAGAGAAGAAATTTTACGATACGTATGCATAAAACTATTTTCCTCTTATTATAGAAAGTCGAAATTCATTTTAATATATAATCTCCAATAGAATCCTCACAAGTTCGATATGGAATCACAAAGAGCTTGTCTGGGAATAAAAAAATTCTCTCCTTGGAGCGGATGTTTTTCATGCGAAAACTACAGAAAGCTCCGCTCTAAATTTAGCCATGAATCCAAAGATATTTCATCGACGAAATATTTCCTCCAAAAACGCAAAAACGTATACATTCCTGCGTCGCTTTAAGACTTCATTTCGAAAGCATTCGATATCGCCAAATAACGCAGCGAAACGCCTGCTCACCGAAAAAAGTCTCTTCGGCGGTAAAATTCCAAAGATTCATGGTTAACCTTTTTCCTACTCTAATGAAAGAGAATGGGGAAGGAGCGGTGGGAGGAAACGGAGATAGACGGGAAAATAACTCCCATCGGAGTCGTCTCCATAACAAAAGCGAGGAAGAGTACTTCGTTTGAGGAACACTCACACCTTCCCTCCCTCACTTTCGCCATTGCTCACCCTTTTTCCACCCCATACCACTTCTCCCAACGAAAAAAGGAACCTTCTTTTCTCCCGGCAGTTCTCAATCGAGCCGCAAACGAGGGTCGTGGGCATCCTTCTAGCCATTCGTTCCAATACACATCCCCTCTTTACGGAATCGGATGCGCCACCCCCGTATCCCACTTTTGATCGTCGCCATTTTTTCTTCTCTCTCAGTAATTAACTCTCCCCTCTTCTCTCCGCTTCTCTTTATTCTCCAGCAGGTAATAAAGTATACACTGATACGTGAATATAAAGTTACTCCCTTGCTATTGGTAAAGGGGGGATATTGCCAGGGGATAAAGGGAAATAAAGCTAATTCAGCCGATATTAGAAAGAGGAGTAAAGACTAAGATCTGTCTGAATATGCGGCCATAAACTCGAATGGAATATAGAGGCGAAGAAAAATCGGTTGTTAACATTTCAAATGTATATTTTGTACAGGAGAAAGAATTATTTTTCATTTTTGTTTATTGGTAATAATCCAATCAAAACAATATTTTCGGAGAGTGATTTTTTTAGGTTTCCTCTCATAACATCATTAGCACTGAAAAATAGAATAACGCTTATTTAGATATTCAATTATCACTTGTCCATCTCATTTACTCTCTTCTACTGTATAATATTTTTATTAGAATATTTTTATTGCAATGTCAGCGGACGCTCAAATCTTCTTTTCCAAACAAGAGTCTAAACTTTTCGAGCGATTGTTCGGGGTTCTTTAGGCTATTTTCTTACTATCCTCGATTTTGAGTTTGAGAGAAATTAGATATAGAACTTTCCTTGCATGATGTTTTGAATATGTTATGGATAAATTCTTTTATCTGAAACTATATAATGAAGAACCCGAGTTTTAACGTAGAAGCATCATCTGCGTGTAGGACAGGTAGACGTAATTTGAATTTGGGAAGGAACATCTAATTCTACTAAATATAACCTTTCTCCATAAAACTTAGGTCTTAGTATAACATGGCATTAGTAAGGACATACATACACATTTAATTTTTCAGTATTTTATGAAATGTAACGACATATATGGATTTTTGGATGGATTATGGATTGTAAAAATTGTTTTATTTTATTTGGCATTCTTTCGTGCCTTGACTGCATTAATGTATTTTATTTTGCCTTCTTGACCATAAGATGTTTATTTTGTATTCAAGTCTATCCATGGGCTCGCTAATCTTCTATTGCTTAGGTGATTTACAAACCAAAACTACCTCGCTTTGATACAGAGTATATCTATTAGTTTTTGTGATCAAATTTTCGGTCGTTTTTTGAGTAATTTATCATAAAGTTTTTCAAGGATCATGGTATTTTAAAATGTAAATAGGGTGCTATCCTGTTTGTTTATCTATAGTTCTATAATTCTAGTCTTTTTTCTGCTCGAGGAATTAACATTTTCGAAGTTTTTTTATATCAATGGCATTCGCCCGAAAAAATGGACCGCGTCCAATTCCGTAACTTCCCTCCCTCCAAAAATCTTCCTCCATCAATATTTGGCACCGAAAATACCCTTCAGTTCTTCTTCTTTTCTTCCTTTCCCTCGCGATTACACCGATCTCTCTCCCTTTTTCCTCCCATATCTCTCCTGCTGCTACACTCCCGTTGCAAAAAGGGACCTTGCCTCTTAATTTCCTCCCATCTCATCGCCTTATCTTACCTAAAACCTTTGGGATAGAGGGAGAAGAGAGATTTCTGGGACGTAAAAGTAGGGGAAATGGGGTGGCTGTGGGCTTTCGGAGAGAAGATGGGGGAGGTGTGGGATTTTTACGCCTTTCTCCAAATCGCCACGGAGAGAGGGTGATATAGAGACATAGGAGTGAGGCGTTTTCCTGAGGTGAGCAGATACAGGTAGCGAGAGAAAAAAAAAATAAAATAAAGATAAAGCGAAGAGAGCGGAATTAAATTGGAGGAAAAGGAAATGAGGTAGCGAGGGGGCTTAGGATACAATAAAATCAAAGAGGGAGAGAAAATGAAAGAGATGATTCAGCGGATTATGAAACGTGAAGAAAGCCTCGACCAGGCAGTACTGTTGGGAAACAAATGAAGACAAATGCAAAGCGAATAGGAAATAGATATTATTTTTTCCACTCTTTGGGATAGAGGTAAAGCGGAAGAAAATTTAAAGGCCCGGAGTGTTAGCGTTGGGGGGCGAACCGAAATGCGAGCGGGAGAGTTTAGATGGCAAGAAATGGATGAGGGTGTGAGAGAAAGAAATAAGAGAGATAGTTCCGGGATTTGCAGAAAAATAAATAAATTTAAAGAACGCCGAGAGAGGGGGAAAGAAAAAAAGGAAAATTTTGGAAAAGGTTTTCTCGTAAGTCTAAGGAAGAGAGGAAAAAAACGGGAAGAGGATAAAACTGTAGTGTTGGGGGAGGGGAAGGTATTAGAAGCGTGGGACCTGAGAGGGGAAGAAAAAAGAAAGAAGTGGAGGAGGAAGTATAAGGAGTTGGGTCTCGGGATTATCTCGCCGTATTCTCGATTAATCAGGCTCCAAGAGGCGTTATGGGGGAAGGAAGGGGTTAAAGGGAGGGGATGAAAGGAGATGAAGACACTGAGGGAGGGGTTCGCTTGTAATAGGCGTTGGTTTGGAGGGGTTATGCGGGTCGAAGGGAGAGGATTCTTGAGTTAAAGATTCGAGGAGGGGTGGAAAGAGACAAAAGGAAGGAGATAAAAAAGGTGCGAGGAAGGAGAGGAATTTCGTAACGAGAGACGGGGATTGTGGAAATTATGTGAAGGACGAGGGGATGGGTAGACTGAGAGAGGAGAATAAAGATACGGAACCGTTGCAAGGAATGATGGGATAACGGTGGAGGAGATAAGTGCATTTTTATAGTTGAAGAAAATTTAGGGATGCGATGAACGGGGTGAGTTGAGTAAGTGGAAAGACCCATGATTGAAACAGCCTTAAACATGTAGTTCTCTTCATTATATATCTGTACATTGTGGTTTTGAAACACCATAGGAGAAGGTGAGGAAGATTATGTTGCGGGAGGTATGCGATTATATCCGTTATCTTTGGGCCTTACAATGTAAAATTCTCCAGTATTATACAGGAGAAATTGACGAAAGGAAATGTTTTGTTTGGGAATTATTTTGTTGATTCAGAAAATGCGCACATTTAGTTAAGAAATTTCATTTTCTGAATCAGAGATTTCGTCGAATTTCTGCAGAAGTATACATTTATCTGCGGAAAGCACTTGAGAGTTATTCAATGAAAATTAGTCAATTTACAAAAATATTAATTTTCTACCATTCTGAAACATATGAAAGCATCAATGAATATTTATGAAGTAGCCCTCGTTATTTTATCGACATGATGCTAACAAATATATCACTCCCTTGTGTATATCAATAAATGAATTCCGATGAACAGGATTCAGTAACTCAGCTAATACATCAAGATCTTCTTAATATCTCATTTCCAATACGTTTCTACCAAAGGAAAATTCCTCCCAACTCTACATCAGCTTTACTTGTGCGCATCAAACATATTTTTAACTCATTCCACAGACGTCGGGTTAAAGATTTACGGCCCAGTAGAAGGCGAAGGTTTTTGAAATCCTGCAAAAAATTTCTTAGGAAACAGAATAGAACGCTGATAAAGGCGAGGCATTGGAAGCCGTAGCAAAGCTGGAAGTTTGATAAAAAAGTTGATAGATGGTTAGATTGATTGATTAAAGCGTTTCAATGCGACCGCGCTGGGGGCTTATTGAAAGGGGAGGCAGGGTTAATATGAGGAGAGGGAAAGAAGTAACGAATGAAGGATTGCGCATCCACTTGTGAGGAAGAATTTCGAAGTAAGACTAAAGTTTGAAGGAGAATCACGGAGCTGAGTACTAATGCAAGAAGCGTAACATGAGATGGCTGATCAGGCAGAAAGTGGAGGGAAGAGAGAAGTTGAGCAAAAAAAGGCATTCAGGAGTGAGATAATGGCGACGAAGAAGCGTAAGATAAGGATGAAGAACCGTGATTAGGTCGTAAACGGATTGAAAGAGAAGATATTGAATAGGAAAGGGGTCAAAAATAGACCTTAAAGACAGATTATAGGTTCTTTCAAATGACTGCGCAGGTAATTACTGACACCTTTTGATTGTATGAGATAATGCATTATCACCTTATTTATCATGCGGTGGCAAATATGTATCATAAAAGTCGAAAATTTATCGAAATATATTGAGATAATGTAGTACCAAAATACATGAGAATTATTACCATGCATCTAAACATATCCAGTATTTATCTTTCCTTATAAATTGAAAATTTATTCCATAAAATTAAAAAATTCTGCCAAACGATATTCCAAGCTGTTGTGTATTTCGTAGTTGCTTATACAATACTATAAATATCACAAAACCCAAATATCATATAACTAAAATACCCTCTTTCTTTTCTAATTATTCTTCCGATTATTACAACTTATATTACTACTACAAAGTTCTCTATGATAAAATATTATTAACAAGAGAATATGAATTCGATTTTCAAGAATAGTAATTGTTTAAATTTATTAATTTCGGAAAGGGGTACGGAATTAAAAGTTTCATAAAGCACCCTCTGCCATTATCCGAAGGAGCAAAGAAATTGAAAAAGGAGATTATAAAATATGTTCATCCAGATGAGGCTTAAGTTTTCGAAGGTCTAGAAATTTTTCTAATTGGACCCGGGTGCGAAGGACTGGTGACAGACAGAAGGGTGTGGGAGCTGAACAGAAGAAAAAGAAGCTGTGAATGGAAAAGTTAGGGGCAGAATGAGAAGCGTCCAGGACAATGTCAGAAGAAGTGTTCAGAAAGGGGAGAGGGAATATCGCCCGAGCAACAAGGAAAGGATGTGGCGGGGACCTGGTAGTTAGGGATGAGGGGGTGGAAGCGGCACAGTGAAGATAAAGGGAGTTTGAAGAGAAATTGAGGGATGAAGTTGGAGACAAAGGCAGTTTTTCGGTGAAAGAGAAAAGGGGTGGGTTACCGTGTGGAACACGAAGTTGATTGGTTGATTGATTGATTAAATCCGTTATTGGTGTGTGTTAGTGGGCGGTCCGGATAATGGGAGAGGAAAGTATGACGTCACGCTTCCTTTAGAGAGAGTTAGATGGGTCCTTAGCAGGAGCGTTTTAAGTAGGTTGGGAGCTATCGAATGAAGGAAGCTATGGCGAGGCATGTGAAGATTAAAAGAAAGAGCAGCACTCGCAGTCAGGAATGAGAACGGGTCTTGGGTAGTTTGAAAACTTTTCTCGGCGGAGTAAAAGGAAAAAGACTGATTCATTTAGAACTCGAGAATAATGATTATGTAAGGATATAAGTTGAAGTGGGCCACACGATTGGCGGAGACATTCCTTTCGAGTGATGATTAAGCTTTTAGTCGCAAACGGTTTTTAATTGGAAATTATTCGCAGGAAAAATGTCGTTTGCACTCGACTTGTGGAGAATTCATCAAATATGGCTGGAAATCTTCTCCTGTAATCAAAGGATCACCGAAGGAGGAAAGTTTTGCCGTTACTACCCTGTTCTACGGGGTTGGATTTGGGAGAGAATTCTGAGTGAAGATTTCAGTAGAAAAATATATACCGGATGGATTTACAATATTTATTCAAATGACGGCAGGTTTAAGTGGTTATAATTTTATTACAGCGAAACCAAGATGAAAGCGACGATAAATATCTGAATTTCTCCTCTCAAAATTAAGGACCCCGAAGATCTGAAACAAGAAAGTTGACACCGTGCTAAGTTGTTTCTTATATCACAAGTGACTTCACGGGCATTTCTATTAAAATTCCTCCTTTAACAATTAAAATCTACCATGAGAATTTTTTAAATCAAAAGATCAGATTACTAGGAAAATATTTCGACGAGAGAGCGAGAAACTTTTTATTGTTATTTTAGTATCATTCTACAAGTCTTCGCAAGTTTTTTCTGTATCTTCAGAACTTCGTATCAGGAAAAAGTGGGATCGAAATTCCCGTGGGTCGAATCGTTACCGCTCGTCTCTATTTGCCACAGAGTAACGATGTTTCGAGCTTCTTTAGTTCCCTGCCGAGAAGTTTGTTTTTAAGAAGGCTTTATCTCCCGTGTTCTTTTTTCCTCTACTTCCAGCACAGCAACTCCTGTATTAGTCCCTTCAACAAATAAAACCAATTCCCTGGCAGAGAAATCGCAGAAGAGGGCAACACTGTTTTAAAGTTTTAACAAGGAAACTTTTTTTTTGTTTTTGTCGAACGTTTTATTGCATATTACAGGCTAAGAATAAGCTTGCATTTTTATCTTCCCCTGACGATCGGTGAGAAAAAATATCGTCGCCTTATTCTCTCTGCTGAGTGTTATTCTTGCTCCGGAGGTGTTTTTTCAAAGATACATTGAATTTCCACAACTCTGCGGGCTCTCTACAAAAAAGCGATGACAATCTTTAACTACCTTATGATGGGCTTCATTACATAATAATGCAACAGTTCGAGGTAGAAGAGGTGCATAAATTTGATAATTAGTTACCCTTCATTTCATACATTTTCGAATCAAATCTCCGGATTTTTTTTATTTATTCTTAGAATCGTATAAATCGATCTAGTAATGAATAAAATCTTCTAATAAAAAGCATTTACGTTAAAATTAATAAATTTGTTAGGGGAACTTATAGGACTCTATGCTACTAAGGAAATGTAGACTCCAAGGGTCTGAAAATGAGGTACTAGTTTTTTTGTTCATATGCACTCGTTACTGCCAGTAGAACAAAAAGAACCATTATACTTCCTTTTCCAATCTAAGAGTGAATGCTACAAGACACTATTTTTTATATTATTTTAAGATTAAAAAACTTCGATTGGAGTGATTTTCTCGAAATTCCAAATGGCAATAAGCATCGAGTTACTTGATCATTCAGGATTCCTTTACTTTTGTAGCATGAAAACTAGCTCATAAAGGTTTTAATATTTTAGTGTAATTTTTTATAAGGCTCCCTGTTTGCTATTGGAAGTAAGTTGATATAAATATCTAACTCCAATTACTCTCATATCATATTGATTTATTAATTTATACAGTGATAATCAATTTCGAAAATTATTCTATTGATTATACTATTAAAAATAACTGCATTATTGGACTTCTATCTATGATAATATATGTAATATAGAATTAACAGTTTTTTATATTCTCCATCCACATTCATGATTGTTGAGTATAAATTACATTTTCTCTACAAGAGAATACAATGAAATAAGGTGCTATGTATTTTATTTGATGAAAAAAATCATTAAATAATTATGATATACGAAAAGGACTTTATCAACATATTCTAAATCAAACTCGAAAAAAGTTTGGGACGGAAGATCCAAATTTTTTCCTTAAAATTATTTAACAGTTATGTGAGAGCATGAAACATGATTCAATTAATTAATTACGCTGTACTTATGAATAAATTTATAATAAGAAATGGTAGAGATGATATGAATCACATCTCTACTTTATTTTGAACAGTGAGAGCTTATTTCATGGCATATTCTCTGGTATATATCCTGTTTTCAAGCAGTAATATCTTATTTAATGTATGATTATATTTAATGAACTTATGGCAGAAAAATATCTTACATGCGTGTGTGTATATTTTTTATTTTCAAATTGATCAGAGCCTCTAAATAAGCGGAATATGGCTCGCAAGTTTTAATTTCCGGACCTTTCATTTAATTACTAACAGTAATACTGCCATTAAGTCGAGAGTTTTGTGTATTTGTTTTTTAATTCATGAAAAAACTGAAATATAAAATATACGCATGACTGGGAATCGAGCCCAAGTCACTTTTTAGGCAGGTATTCTAAGCCTTCATGCTGACTAAGTTTCACTTTGTTATCTACATGTATTGCTCAAAAATCAACAACAGCTTCAGGGAGATAAAAAGTCTGTCAGTTAATAAAAAATATCTAGCTGTACTTTTGAAGTATAAGTGGTTTCACTCTCGCTTTGTTTAATTCTAGAAAATCTTAGATTTGGAATAGGTATTGGCACAAGTTTTATCAATTTTTAGATAGTGTCAAACGAAAGAATCCAAAAATTTTGGAGATAATATAATTGTTAATATCAAATCCATAACGATCTAAACTTAACAATAAGTGGCCAATAATTTTCTTTCTCAACGTTAATTTAGCCTTAATTCTTGATACCTTATACTTTTGCACCAGATTTGCAGTTATGAGAAGACAACAGCCGTCGTAATAATATTCATTTTTCAACTATGTCCATGGTGCCGTATTACTAAACTAACACTCACTTAATAAATGAAATATGAAATTTAACTATGAAATTCAGCAACTTTCTGTAATAATAAGATAAAATTTTTCACTAAACATGCATCTAAAAATCCAACTAATTATTTCAAAATAGCAAAGTTTCTCTGAGAAATAAGGTGATTAATAATTGATATCCATTCAAATACTCAAACATGGATCGGTTAAATTTCAAAAACATAATTTGTAGATTTCTGATGGGATTGAGGCAAATCGTAGTTCATCTTTCCTGAAAGTGAAAGGGAAAGAAATTATGGCTGGCGGAAGGGAAACTTGGAAACAAATTCCTCAGAAGAATGAGTTATGAAATTCTGATCGAAACTAATCACGGGTATGTACTCACGAGGAAGCTAAAATGGAGCACGCATATCCGAAATAATAAAGCACTAAGACGCTCAATTTCGCTTGTATCCACAGTGTATTGTTCATAGATGCGATCAAAGGAACGACTCAATTTCTTTTGGTCACCGTATGGAACATGCGGCAAGTATATGGGATCCGGTGAAGGAGACGTGCACTCGTTAACTTGAGAAAGTGCTGAGCAAGGCGTTGGGTTTAGATACAGCAGCAAATGTTAGGTAGCCGTTGCTGTTTTAGGTTGGGGGTTATGAAAAGAAAGAAAATTAGAACTTGGACTTTCCTAGTAGAGAGTGGGGTTGCGGAAAAAGTAATGTATATTTTGTGACTGCCTCGCTACTTTGAACGATCAGACAATGAATGGAAACTAATCGTCTGAAAATTTTTTAGTATCGATTATTTCAATGAAAAATCTGCAACAAAATATGATGAACAAAAGATACATGTTAATCTTCCTGTGACAAACAAAAATAAAACAAATGAATTAATGTTTGGTATTTTTTAGTTCTCAATTTATTTTCATATTCTTACGGCAGAAAATACCGTATAAAGTTTATGATAATTTTATCTATGGTAAAAATAACAGCTGAAAAAGAACAATGCGAAATCCGTATCCCATCCTTCTCAACCCTTTCGTGGGCGGTGGGAAGATGGTTGTATTTTGAACCAAGGAAGTGCTACTTTCTAATTGCTATGTGCCACTATGCATAGATCCATGTTTTAGAAAAATGCATGGAAAACAACTTTAAGGAATGTAATTATTTTTCGACTGAATATGAAATATCATAGTAACGTTGTTTTATTCACCCTCTAAGAAGACGGTGTAAAGTATAATTCCCACCTCCATGTAAGACCATCGTTGCATGGAAACAAAACATTTGAAGATAAATAAATAGAGATATAAATTCAATTTCTTAAAATAATTCGCACAGTAATTTTACCCACGAAAGGGTTAATGCATGCCTCAATTTAGCGCCGTAGACTTTACTAGAAGCAATCCGCACTACAGATGTGTATGGATTATTGCATAACAACAAGGATGCATTCGTTATTGCCATAGGTCTGATTGACATGGGATTTTAGTGACATTAATCGGAATTTATTACATTATTGATTGAGCTAACAGCTAAAGATATTACTTTTAGATGCATTTAAAATCCTTTTAACTTGGAGGTACCGTATCAGACTAATGGATATTTTGCACAATTAAAATAAATTCATCATATTTGTTCAAACAGAGACTTATGTAGTAATAAGTTGCAATTAATATTTTAAAAGAAAATAAGTGATTAATTGCTACTACTTTGTAAGAATTAGGTATCTGTAAAATCCTTACCAACAATGATGTGCATTAAAAATTTGAAGTAATTGAACTGTTTCTCATGACAATTAATAATTTTACAAAAATACTATCAAAACCAAAGATTAATTTTTATAAATTTACTGTCATTTGTGTTGTGAAGATGTCAATTTCTAAATAATGCGTGAATGACGTAAGAATTTCCTACGCTACATCGATAAAATGTCTGCATGAGGTCTTAAAATTGATGTCGTGCTATGGCAAGTAGTAGAAATCTATTTTTTAGACGAAGAAAGATTGCGGTTTAAAAATCTCGAATGCGAAAATAAAAATTTTCTATAATTTAAGCTTTCTTTCTGATGATGATATATCAATAAAACGGTGTAGGAGGTATTTAAACTATCCTATAATTTGCATAATATCTAAAGAGAGTGGGGCAAGGTATTCGGTATGCATAGAATTTCCTGGTGTTTTTACCTCTCAGAGTGAGCTTTCTTATTAAATATTGCATTTTTCGCAGCTTTTTCTGGCTATCTTTAATTTTCGCCGGATTAACATTTTCAGTCTGGCGCATATTTTGCAGCCATGGCCTCGTGACACGTGGATTTATCACGAAGCCGCTCGCGCCGTGGAAGAAGGTCTCCACGCTCAACAGATATACGTTACGTGCTTCGAGGCAAACGTGTTTTGGCTGTGCGCTTATGGAAGGAGAAGGGGAGGGGGACATTAATTTCGCTCTAAGGAGGACGAAAATGTTGTTCTTCCACCGCCACGGCACCTGCACGACCCGAGGAAGCCGAAATAGATATTACGCCCCGAAAAAACTCAAATAGGCTACGCGTTCCTTCAGCAAGATTTGAGACGGTGTTCATTCATTGTTTACGGATTTAAGACAAGACGATCCAATCTTATCCGTAAGAAATTACCCATTTATACCCATATTTTGACTCTACGAAACAGCTATATTGAGATCTGAACCTACTTTAAATTTTATTTACTTGTAGAATTAAGAATATAGTAGATTTAATAATAGAGTAGATATCATGATCGATGTTGATTTTACGGAAACTTTCACTTTTCCTGTAAATTATTTGTTGAACGATTTGATATATGAAACTTAAAATTAAATCTTTATAAATTATAGTGTCATAAATACGCATATTTAACCTTCTACTTCAGAAGTTTTGGGAGTGACTCGAGTAATAGACAGGATTTTTTTTACCACTGAAAATTTAACGCGAAAATGGCTTATTAAGATTAAAACTGATAGAAGTGTGTAATTTTAAGGCTGCGATGCGATTATGTCAGTCTACAAATGTTAAAGTTCGATATACACTCTAATCGTTCCGTTTATTTCGTAAAAATGAAACAATTTTCACCAAAGCAAGCGTCTTGATGCAAATTTTATTCTCATTGGTGACAAAGCAAGGAGTTGAAGGAGATTGTCTTTTCGGTACTCTTTCTTTGAAAAAGAAAGGAAGTCTCGTCGTTTGCCTACACTCGAATTCTCTTCAGATTTTCCCAGTTTTCCTTCTTCCTATCTTCATTATCATCCTTTCTCTGCTGTTTCCACATTTCTCTGGACCCATTTGCCTTTTTCTTCTAGTTTCTCTCTAGTGTTCAACGACGCCCCAACGACCTCTCTCGTTTCTTATTCTGAGAGAGAGAAGATTTGCAATCCCTTACTCAGCCATTTCATCCATTGCCACCCATATCCCTCATCCTTTCAATGCCCTTCTATTTTCTTCTTGTTAGTGGTGGTCGTATTTTTCTTCCCTTCCTTTCAGAGTCATACTATAGATGATCTCTTTTGGCTTTTTTCTACCCATCCTTTCTTTTCCATTTAACTCGCTTGCGCAACTCTCAGGGGAGAACAAGTTATCTATTCATCGCCGAATTCTGCTTTTTCCACTTCTTTTTCCTCACTCTCAAGTGGATGATTTATGAATCTTGATGTTTTGACAATTTTGTTCCTCAAGCTATTTTCAAAACTTCCCCATTGTTATTTCTTCGTGTTCCTCATTCTTTCATCTTCCTTTTAATACCGCTGCCTTTTCGTTCATAGCAGAACAATTTCACAGATCGCGAACCTTTTCGACTTTTTTTTTCGTTTCCTAGAAGTCAATCAATCAACTTCAATGTGTTTCCTCGCATAAAATAAAATTTTAATGGAAGTGTTTTGGAAAAATTGGCAGTCGGTAACCAAGATCTTTTTCTTGCTGGAGTCTCCGAGCATTTTACTTTTAATAACTCATACCCTCCAATCTCTGCTTCTTCGGGAGATCCCTCTTGCCATAGTTACAAGTCTACTTCCATGGCGACGCTCGGCCTAATCCGCCGAAAACTCCTCATCCTCTTAGGTCCTCCACTTATCTTTTGTTCTCGAGACACTAGCTCCGCCGCCGCTGCTACCGCCAACCTAAGTCTGGCGCGAACTTCTAAAAGGAGCAGTTGAGAGAGGGGAGGCAAAAGGTTTTGATGGTTACTCAATTACTGGTGAGACACGCGGTCTAGGAGAGAAGCATGGGCAAACGTTTGACAGCGGCTGCGGCGGCTCACTTTGGCGCAGGAATTCATAACCTCGGGTGTGCGTGGTAAAAGACTGTAAACACAGAGGAAACAGCGTCGCGATAGGAGCGCCACTCAACCGTTGCGGTGCGCCGGCGAAACAGCGGGGCGACAAAGGTTTTTGAAGAGGGCAAAACGGGGGGTATATTGCCTGCTATTTTTTCCTTTTCTCTTCCTCTTTTCCGGTGAAAATAAAATGGGCGGCGAGAATTCAATTGCTCTTTTTTCCTTCATTCCGCGCGACCACTAGAATAGCTGAGATTGAGGAAATTAAGTGAAGGGGGAAATGGCGGTAAGGGCGGCGCTCGCTCAGGCATTGACGGCGCGTAAAAAATAAATGTATGAGAGGGAGTTGAGATCGCGACGGGTTAGCTCGGCGTTTAAGTCACATCGAAAACGAAAATTAATTGAAGAGAGAAAGTTGGCGTTTTCGGTAGGGAATTTCTTCTAAACTTTTAGGAAAGGGACGGAATTAAAGATGACAACTCTTGGATTTATCTTGGGTAATATATGTTGAAAATCTTTAATTTTCTGAAAGTAATAATCTAAAGTCTGAAAATTTTTGCGAGACGGCTGGATAAAAATATCTTAAGTGAGGATTTTGTTTTGTCTAACTCAACTGCTTTCTTATTTGAAACTTAGTAGAGAAAAACTTTTGAAATTCTTTCAATATAGAGTAATTCAGCTATAATGCACAGCACTTTTATTAATTCTTTAAAGTAGCTTTAAGGCCTTATATTGTTATCAAACTGCCAGGCAGTCTATTTTCTTCGATATGTTTACATTATCAGAAGATGGACAAATTCCTTCCTCGATGAGAATAAATCCCGCCCTTCCTATCGAAAAGGAAAAAGAGAAAAAACTCCGCCCGTTCGCTTTAGAGAGCAATCCAATCGATAGAAAACTCATTTCGAGCTAATAATTTGGGAAACCGATACTTCTAAAATTTATGGCTCGATTTTCCATCCGGAGGGATATTTTTTATAAATCACCAACATACGAGCCATCGAGTTATTCTACTTGAGCGGACGCGGCTAAAAATATCTTTTTCATTGCTCCTCCTCTATTACTCCTCCGGATGAAAAAAAGAACGAGGGGACAAAATAAAACCCTCGTGACGTGATTCTACTCCCCCAGCGATTCTATAGCTTGCCAAATAAAGGATTATAACGCTTCTATTCCCCGACGTTCCAAAGTGTGCAGTTTCACTCCCTCTCCCCCAAAAGCAGGCCATTCTTTTTCCCCGTCTATCCTCTCTCTCTTCCACTCTTTCTCCCTACGCTTTCAGAGTCGCGGGTGTGCACTTCATCACCAGGACCCAAGACATTGTTCCCGCAAAAGTACGATGGAGAAAACCCGCGAGTTCCCGGGCACTCGCACTCCCCCTTCCCCATCTTTTCTCCTTATTCTTCTTCCTCACCACGGACCAATCTCTCCCTCTCCTTCCTCTAACGGCCCGGATAAAGGCGGAGCTTGAATATATCATCGACAGGAAGAACGCTGGGGAGACATAAATCGCCTGGTGGCATTCGGCACCATAGAGGGAGGAACGGAGGGAGGGGCAGCGGAAAGCGCGGGGGAGGGAATAACTGAAGGAAGCTCGTGGGCGGAAGAAGAGGGAAAAGAAAGGGAAAGTGTCGAGGGGATAATGAACCGGAGAAGTGGAGACAGGAGTGTTCCATGATTGTTGATCCGAAGAAATTTTGCCCAGAGACGTTAAGTTCATTTTTACCACCTAAAATCTGAATATCTAATTTTTAAATTAAACAAATTAGTGGCTTACTAATGAATACTCAAATACATAGGTTTTAAGTTCTTACTATTCTAGTTGCTATAAATAAACGTCATTATTTTGGACGAAGTCGAACCTAAAACAGTCTCCTCGCTCATTTAACCTGTAAATTATGGCTAAAATAAACTACCCAGCGGTTAAATTAGATTAACCGGCCGACAATCGTAAAAAATTTCTCCATGTTAATTGCCGGGTGGGAGTTGACATTTTGAGTATATTCAATAGCTTACCGTATACATTGAATCTCACTTTATCACCTTTATTTTACACTTTCCTGTATATGTTCTTAGTACTTGATTGCATAGCAATTAAATATAGCTATTTGATTGAACGATATATGTCACGAAGAGGAAGAGAAGCGAACTGATTTGTTGCTCTGAATTGAAAGGAAACAATCCGGCAGACATGTGAGGTTAAGTCATCTGTCTGCGTCACATTCACAGAAAGATAGCAAGTATTTGCGTGGAGATTTCTGAGATTTCATCAATTAAAACATTAGCATTTGAGGAGAGACGCTCCCTTAAGAGGCATAGAAAGGACACGCAGAGTAGACCGCCGGGGAAATGGAAGATAGTTTCTGTAGCTCCACCACGCGCGGAATTTGCAACTACTACGGCCATCGGAATAAATGACGAGGTAGGGGCGAAGGGATGGGGTGGAACAGGGCGTGGCGGGTGCGCTGCGTAACCTCAGTGGGAGGTGTGGGTTCGAAGCCGGAGAGGGGGTGAGCAGTGGACGAGTACGTAGGGATAGTCCGCCCGGGGTTTTGATCTACGACTGCCCTGGGAAACGGAAGAGCTTTAGCGGGGGCGTGGACGCAGAAAGGGATGAGGGGGATCGCGGTGCAGAGTGTCAAAGAGGATGGGAGAAGGTCGGGATGGTGGCAAACTGCCTCTTTGAGTGGGTTCGAAAAGCACTTCTGGGAATATTTGGCATTCCATCTCCCCCCTCTTTTTTTTCCTACCGATATCTCCCTCATCTTTCCACCGCAGTCCTCCCCTTTCATGCATACATATAAACAAACACGGCCGATTCGCGGCGAGGGTTTGTTCCCTGCAAAACGGTCCACCCGATAGCTATAGGGACAGCTTTCGGTACAAGCTCCTTACTCCTCGAGGGGTCTTTGATAACGCTTTGGTTATCGTGTTGTGCGTGTGACTTATAGTCGCATGTGTTCTGGAGGGAGGGAGTCCCCAGGTATTTTTGCGCCATGTTTTCCTATACGATTCTGCGGAAGATAACGCTCCTCTGGAACGTTAGACGAAGCCTTTATTTTATCTTTTTTGCACATTTTAGTAAAGCGAGCGAGGATTTTTGTATGAGATGATTGAATTTATGTTCTCTTGAACCGGGTTACCTTCTGAATTTTCGACCGATGTGACTCAACTTTTGATGGTTCTGCCTGTTGAGTCCGTACTTTTCTCATAATTTCTTGAAAGGATGGCAAAGGGGTTTTACGATCAATGAATTGATTAATAATTTTTGTTTTTGAAGCTCAAAATTGATAATGACTCTGTTCTACCGATCGGAAAATGTTGAAGATTAATGTTTATAGCATTTTCAAGGATTTTTGGAAGATCTCAATAAAGCAACAATTATAGGAACATAACAGAATATAATGTGGCAGAGTGTTAAGACGTATTCAACTGTCAAACTTTCACGCAAAATTAAGGCTGATTAAACTTTAAAAGGTGGATAAAACAGGTTACCTAGATAAGATTCCAGAATAGTGCCACTAATTACGAATATCTCCCAGATTAGAGTTCAAGCCTGGATCACTGAAGTATAATTTTCTTTCATACACAACAAATCATTCCTACTCTATTTTATTCGTCGTAGGTAGTAGCATTTTTAAAGCGTTTTTACAATATTTACGACTACGTTGATTTCGCACCCCACCGAGAATCGAGCACGAAACCGCTTTTCACCATAGGGAAAACGCGTTATTCACTTGGCTATCCGGAAGCCCTCTTTATTCGTTTAACTCTTTATATTTTAACTAAAAATCCTTTAAAATTCTATCATCCTCATTCCCAGACATCCTCTCTCCCTAACATCGCATTTTTTTCCTCTAACACTTCTGTGACGTGACGCGGACAACCCGTTCATTCCGTTCGTTTTCCTGCAGTCAGCTGATTACAGCGTCGCGTGGCGTCAGAGCGTGAAATTAGTCACTACCGCCCTACCCTTACTTCATCCGACCTCTTCCCCTTCTCACTCTTTCATCTCATCTTTCTCCCGCTTTTAAATCCTCCACACATTTACACTCACGGTGTCGCGCCTTCCATTCCATCTCCTCTTTTGTCTCTCTCTTTAATTCCTCCGAATTATCACGCCTCCCTGCTCAAAGTGTTTATTTAATATAATTTCCCTTTATAAACGATTCTAGAAGAATAATTATAATGTTTCGAATTAACATCGCCCGTAAGAAAGGAGACATTCTACGTAAATATAGCTGTAGAACAATAAAATACGTAGTCGTCCATATTTACACCAAATCCAATAGAATCAACTACCGTCTAAATATTATCAATTGAAAGCTGAAGCCAATTGTATGACTAAAACCTCGTTGTAACTCAGTAGTTCATGAATGTATACGTTTCTTAACCCCGCCTGTAAACTCAATTTCGCCCTTCTTACTTTCTCTCCGTTTTATATTTCATCCAGGCAGATAAAGCTCATTTCTCATACACCCTTCTGTTTTCCAAGCCTTAGCTACAATGCTGATTGCATATCTCTCTTCAATGCCCTGCAACTTCCACAGGTCACTCATTTTTAAATCAGATCCAGTCCGATGGGTTTTCTCGTCTCAATGGGACCATATCTCCCCCCTCTCCTCTACACACTTATCCGATCGTTTCAGACGTGATTGCATTCTGCACAGTGATTTCATGGGTTCGAATCTCTCCCCCAAAATCTCCATCCTTCTTAGTGCAGCACTGGGTGCGGTGCTCCATCATTTTAATCCCTCAATTTTTCACCACGTCGCCGCGTAGATTACCATTAACCCCGAAATAACTCGACTGTAATTTTCCTCCCTATCTGACCAAACGAAGAAATATTCCCTCTTCGTCATAACGGCCAGTGCCGTTCCCTTTCCTTGCTTTTTACCTTCTGTTTCACATAAATTTTGCCACTCGACAAGTACATATCATTTAGAAGTTTTATATTGTCTGGAAAATATTTGCAAATCTTCTGCTGTTTTGTCCTTACAACCATTGGAGTTTACTTTTTCCTTCTGCTATTCAACTTTGTGATCGACCAGTTAGATAACCAAAAATCCATCTAACAATTGTAAGTAATGGATTTTCAATACCATAATCTTCTAGTTTGGTAATAGGATGTTGATGAATAAATTTATCAAATGCTTCACTGAAATCTGCGTTTGCTATATCATTTTAAAAACCTGAATGAATTTATGAACGTAAAATTGAAGAAAGAATAAGTTATATGCTTGTTAATCTACCTTAACTTACACTCTGGGCCGGACTGATTGCAGCTTCAATATAAAAACAATGTAATCTAAAATACAAATCTCAAACAATATAGCCACATAGGATGTATATGTTTAAGGCAATGGCAATTCTCATAGAGATTTTTTCATTCGTGTCATTCATCGAATAAGTGATTTAAATCAATTAATAACATTCTCACCTCTGATGGCAAGATGTAAAACAATAAAACAATGACATAATGAAATACTGTTACGTTTTACAGTAGTAATATGATGGATATCACATAGTGAAACGACGATAAAGTAAAGCCTAGTAATTTCCATCTTCCTTTAAGAGAACTTAAGCTACGTAATTTAAAGTAGAACCTTGTCTTGACCTATCATTAATTCCCATGACCACATCATGTCTATGAAGTGTATAAAAGAACTAAAAAATAAAAATCCATTTTAACCTTTTGATAAAATAATTACTTAACATCAACTATGTCGAAATCTATGAAATTCCTCTCGTTATTTGATGAAAATACTTTTATAAGACATAATTAAGAAATATAATTGGTTGGAATAGAAACTTGTGTACTTAAGTGGTATTCAATTCTACAATTTAATCGAATTTCTTATATTATGTAATTCAGTGGCTTTTTGAGAAGTAGATGACTCAAAAATTACGATTTACAATTCAACTCGTTTCACATTTGACAAAGACACATATCACACAAACTGAAACATCAGGTTTGGAAACACAAGAGACAGCAATTTACAAGAGTTTGAATTTATAGGCAACTCAATGAGCGTCCGAATCCTATTAGTGTATCTTTTCAGCCGTTAAAGATTGAATTTTCGACCATAGTGAGCCAAAACTTCTCATATACATCCCAAGTTTTCACTTAATCGTTAAGAAGATTCTTCCTTTGTCCCTTCCTATCCTATCTCCTGTTCCTTTTTATCTCCTCTTTATCCCTCCTTTTTCTCACTCCAGGTCACACCTTTAAACCCGTCACGCCCACTCTAGCGTGTTGGCGGAGGGGGAGTCTATGGCAGCATAATTAGTGGGGACCGGTGCGGTCCCCGGGTGCATTGGAATGGAAATTAAATCGAGATAAAGGAGAACAGCGGATGAGAAAAGAGTGCGGGAGAGAACGTAACAAAAGGGAGAATATGTTTAGGGATTTGGAGGGAAGAAAAATGGAAGAATTTTCGTGGGGGATTAAACAGCTTAGCATAAATAAGAGGCAGAAAGCTATTGCATAAAGTGGAATATACTATTAAAATAATAATTTTCTTCGCAAAGCCCTTTAACAATATGGCGAGTTTTTACCTCATGGTTTTAGTGTATTAATTTCTGGATGAAGCTCTGAATTACTGCGCTACCTTTTCGTTCGCATAATTAAATGAATAATTTATAGATAATGAACAATAAGTTCCTTCCGACATTAAGCTGCCTTTATGTTTACTTAAAGGAGATTTTGCTATTTTCCCACAATAAGTTAACTCACAAAATCCAAATTTATAGGTTATCGACAATATATTGCTAGACACCTGTTTGACAGAAGGGTGATGCAAAAGGAACTTGTGGCATTGGTTTTACATTTTAACGAATAAATCTTATAGTCTTCAAGATCTATTTTATATCAAGATCATTATCAAGGAAAACAATAAATAATTTTACTTTATAGTTTATTCCTGTACGATGGATCAGAAAAATATTCCATGTAATTCTGAAAGCCTGGAAATTTCATAAAATGGAAAATATTTACTCTTTGAAACGGACTGGCTAATTTTACGTAAGTAGTAATGTTTTAGAAGTCTCAAATAAAGACGCAATAGAGAGAGGACTGCCTTAGTTTGACTCTAAACGAGTTACGAATTAGAATAGATTCCCGATGGAAATTGAAATATTTTGTGGAGATTACCATTAAATATATACTAGAAATGTTCTTCTAAATAATAAGATAATAAATTTTAGAAATTAAATTTAAGAAATTTGGATTATCTTATATCAGAAAATAGCATCTGAAGAGTAATAAGAGCTAATCGTAAGCAAAAGAAAAATTGTTTACAACTGTTTGCTTCTTATATTGCTTGGGTTGAACCTTACATAAATATCCAACACTCGCTAATTATATTTTTTAAGGGATATACTAAATGATGCCATAGGGGAGAGTTTCCATTGTCTGGAATCGCACGAAATCTTTTTTGTATCTGCTTTCTTGAAGATAATATATCTTAATGTTTAAATGATGATGAAAACAAAATAACAAAACGACGAAGGATAATAGAATGGGGTAGCATGAATGATGTATCTAAAGTTTACTGTTAGAAATAGGAGGAAACTATTTCGTAAATATTGGAGATATCAAAGCTCAACCGAAGCAGCGGCGACGGTCTGACTGTCAACAGTCGTATAACTGTTTTGTAAGGCTCTTATCTCGACCTCTCATGAGACCATCTTCGAGTTCAGAAGAAGAAACAGGGAGTCGTAAATCACAAGGCTTTGTTGCAGATCTAATAACAAGCGGAGGATGGAGAAACTTTTTGAATAACATCCACGTTACTCTACTTTCTATGTTGTGGAATCTCATAATCTAATGATGCTATTTCAAACAGAATTGCTGAAGAAGACGCGATTTCATTTCAGTCAGCGGAAGAATAAGAATTCGGAAAGAAATATGGCCATCTAGGACCGAGTCATGTTTTACTTCACGAAATATGTATTTGAAATGATTGTCCCGACGAAGTGCAACACATGTAAAAAGCCATAAATCCACACAGTAGGTCAAAGCAATTTAACTTGGTCCCCGAGGTAACCAGTGGTATGTCCCTCAACAAAGGAGGGAGTTATATATTAAGTGAAAGATATGATTTCTCGTAAGAATTCTTATAATCTAGTAAATTCTTCTATTCCTTTGGTTCTATGAAACGGAAATCACATCATAAATTTTTCTCACAAGAAAGAGTACTGCTAACTTTTTTAAAAAAAGAATTTCAACGTGAAATTTATCCATTTGAAAACAAGCCTTTTGGTTTAGCTTGAATATAGTAACTATACATTTTACACTTTCCTATAACATTTACACTATAACTGTAGATACATGATGATAATTAAATATATTTTTAGAAAATTAAGTTTTGCTAACGAAGTAACCAGGAATAAAACTGTTAACAAGCCTTCATGAGAAAAGTATGCGCTAATTCATTCGCTATCGGAATTCAGCTTCCTTCGTTGGAGAGCTTTAGAAAGAAACTTGAGTTTCAACTCGAAAGTTTTCCGTAATATTTCATCGCCAAACATTACACTCGAAACGAGGCACTAACTTACTTGGATAATCTCGTTTATTTGAGGAGACGTATGAATACTTTTTGCCACTCTTCTGTTAAAGAAAGGACCAACGCGGCAAAAGGTAGATTGCACTCGGAAAAGCAGTCAGAACGCTACGAAAACCTCCATCCACAAACACACATATACAAAACACAGAAGAGATGCATAGCCTCATGCTTCACTAGAAGTGAGTTGGACCGAATTCCTTCCTCCATTTCCATTCTTTTAAGCTTCTGGAATTTTTTTCCTCACGAGTTTACAGGACGACTTCTATTTTTACCCCTTCCTAACGTTACTTACCCACTTCATCATCCCGCTTTTTAATTCCTTCCTCCTTTCACATGCTCACCATCCTTATACCGCGAGCTCACCCTTCATCACTGTATTCCCCACATCCAAATCTTACCCTTCCCTCCATTCATACTTGTACTCCTTAACACCCCCTATCCTTCACCACCTCCAAAAAACCTTTTAAAACTCCTCCCACCCCTTATTTCTTCCTCCTCTCGCCGTGGAGGGGGCGTGGATCTGTCCACTGGGTTGAGTGAGAGACAAGAGCTCGGGACGCATTATGCAAATCCCCAACATAAACATGTCACAAATGTCAGCGCGGAGGGAGAAATGGGGTGGGAGGTAAGGTGTTTTGGGTGAATGGAAAGGGGTAAAGAAGAGGTGGGAATAAGCCTGAGGTGCATAAGGGTGACAGGGGATACGGAGGGGTTGAAGAGGGGGCTAAGAGTAGAATGGGGCCTCGGGAAGATTTGTGGGCTGAGGGTCTTGGAAGGAAGAGCAGTTAGAAAAGAGGCGAAGATGAGGATGGGCCGAGAGGACGAATTGCTTCGAGTCGCTCTGGGTTCCGGCCGTGTTTTTAAGCAGGAAATAAAGAAAAGGCGAGGGGATTTTTAGGCGCCCGGGATCTTATTCATGCAAAACTGCGCGGGCATGGTAATTAAATGACAACATTAAGGTTGAACACTATGGATTAGGGGCCGCTGAGAGAAATGTCGCATTAAGAAAAAAACAGAAAGGTCTTCTTTGTTTTTTAAAAGCAATCACGAGCGCAAACAAACGAAGCCAATCAATTTTGAGTTTACAGCGTTAAAATTAACGCTTAATATTTTTTCCTCATGAATGGGATTACAATTATGCCCGTGTCCACGTGCATTATTAAATTATCACAGTGCTGCTGAGAAATGAAAGTCCAAAATTGGACGAGAATTAATTGGAATAGGTTGGAAGATATTAAATGAGATCTTGTTATTATTAATTGCCATGCGGAGAAATTTTTCGTTTAATTTCGATGAATTAATTTTACTTGAATAATCTGAACAATGCAATTGGAAAGAATTATACCAATTATTAACGTGTTTGAAAATTACTCAATATAAATCATTTGGCGAAAAAAATGCTGAATTAAAAAAAATTGTAATGACAAAATTATCGCCCTGCTTACTCATTTTCATGCGACATAATTTTTTTCCATAAGACTCATCCGGAGCTAGATTAATACCGAATATTACATTAAATTAAGTGATACAATGAAGTCAATTATCACTGCATTCCATTTATTTTTAGTTTATTGCCCACATTTGTGATCATTTGTTGAATTTGCTAAGTATCAAGCAAATGTTTCCAAATAAATCTTAAATAAATCCTAAATAACCTCTCCGAAGTTTAACAATATGAAATTTCTAAACAACCGGAAAGTCGTCGAGACATGATTCTTTCATTACTTCAATTAAAACGGAATAAAATTAAGATTTCTTTCTAAGAAGATAAATTAAGATTTAGATTACCAAATGTAATGCGAAATATTATTTTATTAATTGTTAATCAGCATTGATGTTGTTTCATGGTTAAACTTATTTTAGAATTTTACATGTATCTAAGACATGTAAGTATCATGTAAATGCTTGTTGAATAACTTAAGATCAGTCTTGAGGTTGAATTTGGCTTCTTTAGAAATAGCCTGCAAAAATGCTGTTTCGTTCATAGAAAGCAGCATTTTATAATCTGCAATCGCTCGTCTCCATTTAAAAAGTATTTTTAAGACTTTCAAGTCTCACCGAAGTGCAAAGACTTTATTTTTATAATCTAAGCATTTTAATAATTTATGTATATATCTTTTAATGATGAATACTATTGAAACTCACACAGAATTTATTCACATTAAGGCAATTTTTTTAATTGTTAAATATTACGAAAACCATCCGCTCCAATCTTACCATAGTGACTCATAAGTTCCTCCGGTGATATGCACTCCACCGGTGATATGCGTCCCACCGCTTGGGAAAGACTGATCTAAATGTAGTGCTAAGGAAAAAAAAAAACAAAATTTCATCATTTTAAAACTAAGAATTTCTTATCTTATGTCAATAAAATTAGGTTATAAAATCTTAATTTTTTAACTTAATGTCAAAAAATCGAGGAAAATATAAGAATTTTCGTGACCCATTAAAAATTTTTACCTTTGATTCATCATCATTTTTACAAAGTTAAAAGAAAAGAAGACCGTAAAGTATTCTCAAATCCACGAACCGTACCTGCGTTCGTAATGATAACAGCTGTGAACACGACCTTCTTATTGCATGTTCTACGACAGACAAAATCATACATTAGGAAGACGCTAAACCTCGCTAAAACCAAGCAAGCGAATAAACACACTGCTACAGAGACAATAAGGCAAAGTCCTCCTACCCTGATGGAACGATTCCAAGAATGAGGAGGTGGTGAGAGACGGGAGGAGAAGGGGCTAAGAAGGTTTTGGTGCTCTCTGTATGTAGTCCTAAGCAAACAAACAAGTCGAACTCAAATCTTCCGGCGCATGGAAGCGGAAAGATGAGAAGGATACGTCAGAAGAGGTGAACTTTGAAGGAAAGGAGGAAAAGAGAGGTAGGGGTGATATCAACGGAAGAATGAGGAAATGCGAAAGAGAAGAACAATTGTCAGGTGGGAGGCGTTGGATGAAGGATAGAAATAAGGCAAATGACAAAAGGAGAGAATAACACGAAGCGATGATAATCTGAGGCGAGAAAGAAAATACTCCGTCGTGGTAATGAAGGAAGAAAGAATTGAACGCATGCAGGCATGGAAGGGGGACTCCATACGAACGCAAATGAGGGGAATTTCAGCCAATTTAAATAGGTTCTTCAGTGATAACATTATGGAGAGGATTATAAATATAACATGTAAATTCATCGCAATCTCATTGAAATTTCCATGGTCGGAAAGATAGCTTACATATAAATTATACATAAAGCCCTACTAACTGGCTACTCTTAGAAAATTCACTGCTTCCTACATTGAGAAAGAATAGTTAATAATTAACGGCTCAATGGAAAAGAAGCCTTGTGAGAACGGAAGAGGTATCTCTCACATAAAAAGCTTTGCTTGATGTCTCATGGTTGACTCTCCTTAAAAGTATATAGTCCTATCGGCGTAGAAATAAATGTAAACACTTGTGCAAGTTGGTTAAAAAAACAAGCATTAAAATCGAGGAACCGAAAAGAGGAGTCACCTTTGTATTCCCCCAAGAAACTCTTAAAAATGTACAAGAGTTTTGGGGAAAGAATTAATGATTATATTTAGAAATAGAACGGTCTAGAGAGAAAACATGAGTGGAAATAGCGAAAGGAACTTATGTCACTTGTTTCTTTTATCAAACGAGCAAATACAGACATGTTGGGCGAAATTCAGCTCCAGGGAAGCATTTTCTTCCACATATATTTTGGCTCATTCAATTCCTGCGTACATCTCGACGAGCGAAATCGTCGAATGGAAAATTCCCGCCGTTATTATGTTCAGCCGCGAGAGTGGCGCTGACGTTTCAAGGCGCAGTGAACGAGGAAAACGCATCCGGAATTGGTAATAGAGATATAGACAGGTAATGGAGACAAAGAGGTGGAGCAGATGAAGAAAGAAAAGGGCGCACCGCTAACGGGAGTCACCTGGCTGAGGCATCGCGATGCTGTACTCCACGCCTTCTTTTTTCTCATCGAGAAGACTGCGACGTTGTCAACCCCTTGGAGATAACACGAGGAGCAGTCCAATCTCCACACATTCCTTCCCATTTTTACGCGGCAACCCCCGGTAGACAAGACTAACCCCTTCTACTCCATAAACCTCATTCTCCAGACCACTTTCGAACGCCTACTTGCGCCTGCACATTCATACTCCCTCCCTTCTCGGCAGCGAAACCCTTGGCAGCGTACGAACTACACAAATACGACTCACACCCACACTGTCACAGAAGGAGTCGTAGCTCACACTTCTCCACACGTGCACGCTCACAATGCCAGACTCCGTAGTGTATACAAATGCTTTGTGAGGAGGCGGTGAGAATGTGGAATGGGACTGCTAGTGAGACGGGGGGAGGGAAGGCAAAAGCCCAGGTCGTAGATTACACAAACACAGTTCCTTTCCCGACACCATACTCGGTACTTTCCTCCTTCCCCTTTACAACTCTCTTTCCTCGTTTACTATCCGTGCTCCTCTTACATCTTTCTCCGTTCACGCTTTTACGCTCCTTCCATATAAAGGTACGCATTTCCATTTAAATCAGCCTCGACCCACGGATTTATCATCGCATGCCGAGAGAAAGACGGTGCAATCCATTATGGAAGCGATGGGTCTCTGACGATTCTCTCCGATGTGTCAAAGGTTAGGCTCGCCGCGGTCCGCGTGTTTCGGAGGATTTAGGTATTCGGGTTTGCTTTCCACGAAGACGAACCGGCATTGGTATCGGAAATGTAAAATAGATTGACTAAATCATACTGAGGTTTTGACCGTTATAAAGGGCTGCTGTTGTGCGTAGGAGTTCTAATTTAGCATAGAGTATTGATTTGTAGCTGTAATATTTTGCTTTTCTCGACGCTTTCGTAAGGCTGCTCTGTTGGTATTGCTTCTCGGATATCTATTTTGGAATAATAACTTAACTTTAGAATAATTGGTAACTCAGGATTATTATTTTTGTTGCATATTAACCTAATTTCAAGAATAAAGGATTTAGGAGCTCATTTTGAGGCGCGTTCCCTTCCTACGAGAACAAAATGCAATATTCGAATGCCTAAGGGCAGAATATAATTACATCACCAAGTTCAAAGTGAAAATTAATTAGTGTTCGTGAATAAACTTTTGTTCAGTGATTACGCAGTAATGAAAATACTCCTTTCCCAAGATCTTGCCTCATATTTGAATTCTGCATGAATTTATACAGTTGGGATTAGGAAAAAATTAGAAAAGTTTTATTAGACATAATAATTGGAAACTCGAGGTGATTTCCATGCTATAAAATTGTGTAATCTGAGTTTACATACAAGAGACTTGATTTTTTATGCACAGATTTCAAAAGAGAATGAAGGTGCGCGGTGGAAGTTTATGCCTTTTATTGTATATGATACAATTTTATCGCTTTCTTCGGTGACTTGATTTTATACAAACTTACTTAGACACTTCATTTTGGCTTTGTATTTCTCTTTTAATGAATTACCAACAAACAATTTCAAGAAAATAATATCTTGGGTTATACCATACAAAACCTTACATTCATTCATTAGTTGCGATTTTAGTATCGACGTTTAATTTTATGGTTCATGATTTTCAGATATTGGGATATTCTAAAATGTAGTACGATCTGAGGTTACAAGAAGATATAGTTATATACAAATATAAAAATCAGTATATTAGATATTGCTTTTTGAGATAACACGTGAGCAATTATTTACAATGTAGATAAAAGGTAATGAAAACGGAAGCCAGCAAACCAAGATAAAGTTTCCACTACAGAGGAAATCGTTGACTTGCTGTTCTCCAAATCAAAATCAACATTTGACAGTAGCTTTCGGATAGCAGAAGATTTTATCGAGTTTTCTCGAATTAAGATTCTCGAACATAAAGACTTCAACGCCTCCATCGACTCCATAATCCAGCAATGAAATCAAGTAATTTTCTTATGCGAAGCCAGCGACCCATTGTTGAATTTTTCGGTCTAGTTATACAAAATCTGCATTCGAACTCGCTTTGGAAGCAAACAAAACGTGTTTAACGACCGTCTGTGTTAGGAGCACACACTTGTTAGTCCGGTGCACGAGGGAAATTGAGTTGGGAGAGCGAGTCCAAGGAATGGGAGGTAGGGAAACAGGCAAGGGAAAAGAGAGAGAAATAAAGATACAGGCAGAAAGAGAATGAAATGGGTAGATATATAGAGAGGTTGCAGCAGATATAGGGCGTGTTCGAAGGAAGAGAGAAACGGAGGATGAAGGGGATTGTTTGCCAGGTTCGTCGCTCGTGGGTGTTGGCGTCGGGAAGATGAATGGATCGTATACGTGTGATTTTGAGCCCAGGTGGGTGTGCAATTGGGTCGCTTAAAAGGGTCGCTACGGAAGCTTTGGAGCAAACAAGATTTATTGCTGCGGAAAAATGCGTTTTTTATTTGGTTCGGAACGATGAAACGATTGATAAAGAGAGGGATGCAGGAGGAAAGAAAAAGAAACGAGTGAGAGAGACCCCGTCTGCTAAACGTTAATACAGCCAGATAAACACTTTCGATGCAGTGAAGTTTCTAGCAAAGTTTCCTTTTCACCTACGATCAATTGATGGGAGCAGAAACGGGTTCACGGGATACGACGGAAATTGCTTTCCAAGATATTTATGGCCGCGGGGATGAGGGGCACTTGTTTCGTTTCGAGTTTCACTTCATTAGTCCTGGAAAATTTAAAAACTGCAACGTCAACGTGAGTGCACTGAACCCATCTAAGCAATTATAGACATTCCTTCTTCGTAAATGCAGGTGATAAAAAAACTGTAGTGGTGGACATCAGTATTCCCTGGGACCGATTTGATATACTGCTTTAAATGTTATTGTCTTACGAGTTGATTCTGTTCGCTCTTTCAGTATTTTGGTTCTCTAAAAAAAGGTATTCGAAGGTTAATTTGTCATAGACGTAAAGACATTTTCCACAGACAGTGATTCAACAGGACGATAAATGAAATCATTTTTTAACAGAATAAATTCGAATAATAGTAAATTTATTTACGTAAGTATCTAAACTGACTTTTAGAGGTATTTATAAATTTCGTAATGAAAATGCAAAATACGTATAGTTTCTATATACCAATAATATCTTTTTAATAATGACACAAATGTTTCTTTGGTGCAGTAAACAATTTCATTTCGTATTTTACATACTTTTTTAGTGTCAATGAATCGCAAGGTATGTTATATTTTATTTTCCTTTTAATGGTATATAGGATATGTTTCAATAAGAAGGAAATCACAATAGAATTAATATGACCGCATATATTTTTTGAATATTAACTCCCGTACCTTGAAAAGGAATTATTGGTCCTACAACGAAGGGAATAAGCAATCAATATGAGAAACGTATAGATGAATTCTGTACATTTCATTGTAGATAATATCGAAAATAAAAACATCTCAATTCGAGATCCATAACGAGAATGATACCAAATTCCATGGAGAAATTCATACAATCCTCTAATAACATGCGTCTTAGGCACACCCTTAGAAATGCGCAAAAAGGGGAAAGCAGGCCTTAAATCTCCCGGACGATATTTCATCTCCCGTCCCCATTTGGGTTTCAGTTGAAAAATTCGTGCAAATATTTTTCCGAGGCGGCGTAGGGTAACATAAACGGATGACCGGTCAATTTCAATGCCGCCATAACCCCAAGTAAGGGATTACGTAAAACGTCTGGAGGGCTGAGAGTAGTTGAGCGTTGAAAGAAAAAATAAAGCTAAGGGGATAAGATTTGTACGAGAAGAAGGCTTTCTGCGTGTAGAGAAGAGAGGATAGTAGATCGAGAGGGGGGTGTGAAGGGGAAACCCTTGAGTCTTGATGATGAAAAATACCAGCTTTGTTCTTTCTTCCTTCGCGTGCATCCTCCGTCTTCGGTCTTTGTCAGGAAGAGTCGGCGTTTGAACCGCCTTCTCAGGAAATACATCTCCTCTCCCTCCTTCTTATCGGATTCACCTTGTTATCCTCTTCTTGCCATCTCCGCATCTTTCTCGGCCACTTCCTCTCCCCTATCCTTCCCATTTTTCTCTCTCTCTTATCCCTTCAGCCCCATTAATTTCTGTCTCTTTGAACCTCTCTCCTTCGCTCCTCATCTCCACAACTCGACGCTCTGTCGCTACCCCTTTCCAAACAATTCTTTCTTTTCCCCTACACTTTCTCCGTTCCCTGTTTTTCTTTCACTCTCACGCCATCTTATCCATATTCTTCCCTTTACTTGTATCTCCTCTTTGATTTTTTCAGATTCAGTCTTGCAATTGGTGATATTTCTAATTAAAGTTTACATTCCGTCTTCCATCTTCACTTTCTGCTTGGTCAGTATTTATTTATCAGATTTGTTGGTTCATGTACTTACTCTTTCTAGATTCTTACCATTATTGATTTAAGAACTTTCTTCGGAGACAGTTCGAAAGCTCATGGTATCCTTAACTTTTTTATTTTTTATCAAAATCTGTCTGATATTTTCAGCGAAAAATATACGATTCTATCTTATCCTTATTAAAATAATTTGTGTATATCAGAAACGTATTTTATTCAACTGTTGTTGCCTAGTTATCTACTGAATTCCCTTTTTATTTTAATTATTTTTTAAAATTATGAGTTGATGCAAAATTTTATATGATAATTATCTTTGAAAGATAAACTTTTTCAAAAAGGAGAAAAAAGAGAGACTATTAGAGGAAGAAGCCCAAACGAATTTTCTTTGGAGAGACTTGCAAAATTTTTCGTTAGTATATGTGGCATATGCAAATTCAATGCACACTGTAAGCTTTTTGTTATGAGTAGAAGGAAAGCAGTGAAGATTTAGAATCCTTGAAAAATTTTTACATCTTATTACTGTCGTTCTCGATTCTGACGCAATGAAAAGTTATTATAGGAAATTAAATGTAAGATATAGTGAAAAGACAATCAAAAGCATAATTCTTAAAGAAATTCTATCCTCATGAACTTATCGGGTGAAAATACATTAAGTGAAAATTTTGGTTCCATGGCTTGAGAATGTTAATATGCCATACTTTATTTCTTCTATAAATAAGTCAGAAATTTTAATACTCGGAACGCTTTCAATGTTCGGAAAAGAGAAATTTTAATTCCCCTTTATAATGTTTATCTTAGCACAAAAAAGACCTTACTCGTGTTCACATCTTACGATTGGGAGAGCTGATGCGATTGTCTCTGATTTACGTTAATACCACATTAAACGTTACTTTCTTGGAAATCGAGTCGCTCCGTTTTTCCTCTCTTTCAAGAGAATACATCTACCCCGAATCATTTCTCGAGACCTCGTTCGCCGAATTCCTGTCTCTATTTCGCCTCAACACAATAGTTTCCACGCCAGCGATCTCTCTTCCCTTCATCAACTTAGTTTTACTCCTCCTCGTAAAGCTATTCTCTCCCCTCTCCTTAAAGTCTTACTTTTAGCCTTACAACAACATCCTACAATAACATCTCCGCCTATTTTTTCATCCACCTTTCCACCCACCCTTTCATCTTCCTTTCCACACACCATCAGATGCCTCCCTCTTCGTCATTCATTCCGTCAACGAGCAGTTTAGTAACCCCCCTACCATCTCTTCCGATCTAATACATCCAATTCACCCCTTCCCCAAATTTATTTCCAACCAGCCACTCCCAATCCTACAGCCTTGCAATCACCCTCATTCCACCTCCCTTTTCCAAACGTTAGTCCCAGTACATCACTGGTCCAGCAAATCCTTCTGCTCCGTTTTCCTTTTTGCTCGCGGAGCAACTTCCCTCGGCTTTTCCACTCCCTGGAATCTCCTTTGCCCATGGACTTGTTCCTCCGGATAATGTCGTTGCTGCTGGTTAGTTAGCTTCTACTGCACTCCAGTTGCTACAAAATCCTTTCCTTAGTCTCCTCCTTCCCCACAAACTCCTTAGACATCCCCTTCCATGGCTAACCCTCCTAGTTTTCTGCTCTAGTTCGAATTTCACTCCATCATCTTACCATTCTTGTTACATCCTTCCGACACCTTCAATATGAATTCCACTGTTTGAATTTTCTGTCGTGCTCATTTAATCCGCGATGGAAAACGCCGTTTCATACCTTCCAGAGATGTCACCTTTACCTTTCAGATGGTGTCAGCACTCTATGGTGCCTTCAGTCACCGTTTATATATGTTGCCAATTTTCCCCCATCATTCTCAGTCCTTGATATTCTCTCCCTCTATCCCCTCTGAGAACTTCTCTTCCCTTTTATTTCCCCCACTTTCTTATCTGAGTAGCAGTTGTTCCAACAAAAATTAAAAACTTTCCTTTAATTTTTGCTCTCACTCTTCCATCACCAATGCCGACTGCTCCCTCTCCCGTAAAAGATCTCCCCTTCTTCATCAAAGTGTCTTTCTTCTCACACCACACCCTTTTCTTCTGCTACACCTTTTTTAGACCTTCACGCTATCTCTCTTCTGCAACACTCTTCATTTTATGGCATCACCTCCCTCTTCCCCTATGTCTCTTTTACTCATCCTTTATCTGCTTTCACAACTCGCCCAACTACTACTGGAGGGGGTTTACTTTCCCCCACCCCTTTCTTTGCGCCAAAAAACTAAACAATGGAACTCTCTCTTCCACGATTTTGCACGCTCTTCCAATCATCCTTCTTTTCTCTTCTCCATTTCCCTCTTTTTCCTTTCATTTCACCTTTTGCCTCTTGAGTTGTTTCCTTCTTTCGTTTACACATTTTCTTCTTTCCCCAATCTGTCTTTATTCGGTTTCCCAGTAAGCGATGGGATTTAAGCTCTTTCTTTTTTCGAATATTCACGCGCAAACACATCTAAACAATTCATAAGTTTAATAGGATTGGGATTCTTAACGAAGCTCAACCTTTTGTGTGTGAAAATATCCGATTTACTATTAGCGTAGAATTACAGAGCTAGAGTAATGAATAAATATCAAAACCTAAGTGTATGAGAAATATATGTTTTTGGAAACGCAGGTAAATAAAACACGGTATTCAATTCAAATTAAAAATCTGAAGAAATATTTCCGACTGAATCTTCATTTAAATGTATGTTTTCTGATTAATTATTAACATGCTTACCTTCGAGTGTCCTTGTATATATTCTGGTCTATAACCATTGATACCGATTCAAATTAATATAAAGAATGGAGTAGCACCCACAGAAGGTCACGTACATAATAATTTGTGATTTACGTTTTTATTTAAATATTACATTATCTTATAAATAACTAACAAGTCTAATTTAACGATAAATGAAACGGAGGGGTCTGTTTTTTCTGCCTACGTTAAAAACAAAGAGGAAAAGAGCTCATTTCATATTTAGGAGAATTCATTTTGTTATATTAATATTTAAATAGATATTTAAATATCAGAAGAACTGCTTTGCATTAAATTCTGTTTTCCATTTTTGATTGAATTTAACAGTAGTAAACATCAAAACGTCCTTGTTAAACTCCAAATCATTTGCATAATATAGGAAGATTACTTTTAAAATTTAACTTGTACACGTAAATTAACCCAAGGCAATAATATAATATCTTCAATATTTTTGTGAGTTTACATTATAATGTTTAATTTCTTGAAATATTTTACCAGCGTAGGTGTTTCTATTCCAAATACCTCTTCTTACCATTTCTATCCATAACTAACTTTTCCGGTTCGGCGATTTTCATTTCAAACATTAGCTTTTCAATCTTCGCATGGTAAGGGTACAACGGGAACATGAAGATATAATATAGAGCTAAATAATCCAAAAAGGTTAAATGTGTAGGTATATACATTTAGAATAAGAAACGAATATTTTGTGACCTTTCTTTGATTATTCAACCTATCGAATTTTGCGACCAGGTTGAAAATTTTGACTGTTTACGATGTAAATAGTTTTCCTTTGTAAGAGAGTTTGCAAATAACGGCGAAATTAAACGATGCGAATTTTATGTTGTGGATCAACTGGTTGTTAAGTGGATATGCCGCCACGCCGCCGAAAATTAAGTTCGATTCTTCATATCTCTAAACTCAGGTTTCCTCGAATTACCTGTGATGACAGTTCCCAAAACGTCAGCCACAAACAACGACAGCTCCCCAAAGAAAAATGTAATCCATAAATTAGCTCGTTCTTCCTTCTCAGCAAAAGCTACTTTCAGCGGTTGGCAGCGCTGCTCTCTATCAGAATTTCTTTGCTCTTTCGCTACGTATCCTCGAGCGTTATTCCGTCATAACCTTTATCTCTCCGTTTCCCCTACATTCTTCACATTTCACCTCCTCTCCCTCCGCAATCAATCGTCTCCTTTTCGCTTTCTCTTTCACATCCTCCTTGTTGTTTCCTTCGCTTTTTCTTTCTCTTCTCTCTCAATCTCCAGCTCAACTCATCCTTTTTCCACAATTTCTCTCCCGAGTCGAGTGAGGTGAGTAGGCCGTGAATTTGAAACAAGGGCGGTTCGGAGGGAGGAATAGAGGGAGGATAGGAGTTTGCGAGGGAGGAATAAGTAAGAGGTCTTCGTTCCGAGGAGACATGCCTGGAAAATTAAAAGGAGGAAAAAATATATAAAGGAACCAACTTTCAAAAAGACGTTGCCCATGGTCACAGGAAGGCGAGGGAATAAATATTAAGCGGGTGGAGTTGCGGGAGAACTTTGGAGCGGCGAAATTAAGGATTGTTTTGTAGACCTTCGTATTTATTAGTGTGCAATTATACGTGTAGTTTTGACGCAACTTTTCTCTGATGGGATTTTACCTCGTTAAAATTCCCTGCGAGCTGAACATGATCGAATTTTTATTTCCTCTTGCGCTACTTCTTCAAATTTGTTTAAAAATAACCAAGGAGCTTCTCAGAAATTTGCGAGGCTACCGCTGGAACGTGTAATCACAGGAATTTGTTTTTGAATTTTTTTTAATCACTCTTCACATCTGAAATAACAAACATTAGGGTTTGCGAAAAATATTCATTTTGTCGAAACTCGTGGGTGTAACTTTCAAACAACGCGGATTTTCTCCGTTATTTGAGTAATTCTTGTCAATTCACAACTAATTAACCGCAAAATGATTAAATGCAAACCGAGCTATTAATTAAGCGATGGAGACACTTGTTGATTTAAATTATTCCTAATACCACTGGCATATGATGATATGACAGGAATAATTAATTGAATGATTAAAATATCGGGATCCGAAAAGTTTCGAAATGCGTGATGAACGAAAATGCTTTTTCCCGTATTGATTAAAGTGAGGTTTCGGAAGTAGTTATTTACATTTCAATATTATTCCTGCTGAAATTAGAGTGCTCAAGGATAGATTCGCGGTATACCGACTAAATAGACATAAATTTAAATCGACGAAAATATATTGGAAAGATGCTGAAAAAGTAATTAAGTCAACGAAGAGAGTATATTCAGATTCATTTGCAATCAAAAAATGTAACAGCTACGAATGGAGATAAAACACGAAAATTACATTTGCTAAAACTTCCGGTTATTTTGGTTCGAGAACTGGAATAAATCGCAAAGTAGATGGATGTGATACGCAATTTGTTGAAAATGGATTTTTCAATGATCAAAAGTCAGGAAAAAAATTAAAAACATTAAAATCAAACGCCTAATCTGATATTAATAGTTAATATTAATATTAGAAGTACATAAAGTAAAATATGCTAGAGTGAATGTAGATAAAATGACATGAAAATGCGTCTGCAACAAATCGAAACACTGAATGTCATATATCCTTCATGCTACGTAAAATTTAGTTATTTATCACTAGGTTTCTCAGGTTTGTAAGACCACCATTCTTGTGGGTGTTTTCCCAGTATGGTATAATTTTCGTTTACTAAATACTTAGGATTTAAACCAAAAATTGTTTTTTTGTGCATTATTTTTAAGCCACCTCTTCTAAGTATGACGAAGAGTTAAATGTAGAAAGAGACGAAGTGACGTCATTCCCAAATTTGCCTTAATAAGTTCCTTTATTGTCTGTCTTATAATGTGGAAAGAAAAAAATCGCAGTAGTAGTAATATTTCAAGCGTGATTTTACAGCTGAATTCATTTCGCCATCCCATGGACTTCCACCGTAAACGAACCCGTGACAGCTAAAGGCGAACGCGCTATTCACTTGGTTATCCTGCCGGAAAGGAAAAGGTTATAATTATGTTACGAAGAGTAATAAAGGGGAAGTGCTCAGTGCTCAGAATCGCTGAGGATGAAATCTGTAATTGCTGAAATACATTATGCTGGTGTAGGATACGAAGATTGGAGCGAACTCATGAGGAAGGAAATTGAAAGCGCAGCAAATTATCTCAGAGATATATCGAGAGCAAGATCTGAGGAGGCTTTATATGAGTAAATAGGAGGAGATCGATCATAGGGGATTAACGGGGAGAGATGGAAAAGAGGTCGCTGGGATGCAAACACGGGGTTAAACGGAGAAGACGTGCACGGGAAGACAGAAGATGGAGATGCAGACCCTAAAGGTCGACGAGGTTTAATTGTTTGGGATATAAGTTGAAGGAGGGCAGTGAGGGAGGAGAAATCTTATCCTACGCTAACCCTTTCCCTTTACATCCCTTTCCTACTTAATCCCACCACCACCCCCACCATCTTCCCTCCACCTCCCTGCTTTCATTCCTTTACTTACACTTCGTGGCACTCGTCTTAATTTTTGCGTCCACAAAGCTACTCTTCTTTCTCCATTCCAGGGCCAAAAGCTTCATTAGGGAAAAAAGAAGGAGGGAAGTTAGAGAGTGGAGAGGGAGAGATGGTGATGAGGAGAGAGAGAATTCTACGAAAGTAGCTACAAGGGAATAAAGGGGAGGGGATGCCTTAAGACGCAGCCTGATTGTGGAAAGGGTGACAGCAGAAGCGTCTTGCTGCAGGGAAGAAACAAAGATATGGAACTGGATTGGGATGGGTGGGTTTGTTTCAGCGAATGTATAAGGAGTTTAACTGAAGCCGAGAAAAAACACATAGTGGATTATATTAGTCGACGTCTAGGTAACAAACGTACTTGAAATATCTCGGGAAAATGTCTTTCGATGCTTCAAAAAATTCTCGCTATATTTAGGGAATTAATTTGGAAGAAAGACCAAAAGTTAAATTTATCCTTCATTAATCCAGTAACCTTAACATTTGGCAGCTATCCGCGAAAAAATCAGAATTTCCAGCTCGGCGGCGAGTGTGCATTGTTAGCGTTTGTGCAAGAAGTTAGAGCGTAACGAGGCAATGTTAATGCAAATGTAAATACTCACGAATTCAGGCTTACCTTTCACACCTCAGATACTTCTTGCACCTCGCTTTGTTCTCTTTTCTATTATTAAATTTCGTTCCGAGGAAATTCGCCTGGCAGACGTGCATAAAATGTACGATTCAAACACCAGCCTTAAAGATGTTAATGAATTCCTGTTCTATTTCTGAGGGAAACACATTTAAGAATCAAGAATATGCATCCCAAGAATATTCTTAACCCTTTTCTGACGGAAAATTTAGAAAAGTACTATTCTGATGCACATTGCAATTATATAACGAAAGAAGAACTGCCTTTCTTCTAGATAACTGTTAAATAAAATGGAAAGATTATTCGTATTCAATGCACAAAAAGGAAGTAATGGAACATTCTGCAGTTCACCATGATTATTCTTAACGGTTAATAGATATATTTTTCTCTCTCTTAGAAAGTTTAAGCCGATTCGCAACTTTTTTTAGTCCAAACTTTTTTTTCTAAAAAATGATATATGAGATTTATATATAGAATATCTCTTAGTTTTAGATTTTGATATTTTTATTTTGTTGATTTGTAAGATACGAACATGGGAACGCACTATGAATTAGGGATTGAAAGCCATCTGTTAGTCGTTCGTTGAGAAAGCGTCTTCTATGTATCGAGATAACCCAGGGAGGCCGGGATTATCGAATTCTTCCTAGAAGACAATGGCCCTAAAAACGATCAATGAAAAGTTTTATCCTATATTTCGTCGATTTTTCTAGGCATAAATTAAGAATTGATTCCTTCAATACTTTCCATTTGCCATTTTCCGTAGTTTATCTTGAAAACAAGGTTACTAGATATTTTTGTGTGTGCGCAATTTATCATATAAAATAGTATCAAGTAGAGAGTAAAATTTACCAATTTACCTCTGCGTTCCGAATTAACATTAGTAAAGGATACAAATAATGTTATTGGATATTTCCTTGGGGAAGAGGAAGTTACCTGTCACGCAAGTCACGGGAGGAGAAGGTTATTGAGAAATTGCCAGTAGATGGGCACATTTGTACTCCAGAATCCTCGTAAACGAAAGGAGGTTGTTCTCTGAAACGCTGATTAAGGAATTGTAGTCCTGAATTTGCGTTTTTGCCTGATAACAAAATGACATCCATCCCTCAATTTCACTGCTCAACTTGCTCAGTAGTACTTTCCATAAAAATTATAAATCTCAAAGTTAATTTGAAAATAATCTCTATTAATGATCCAAATTTTATTGTAAATAGTAAGGGTTGCTTTATCCCATCAAATATTTCATACAATATCAAATGAATATCCACTGATAAAAAATGAACTATGAAACTGTTACCTTGTTTGTCATATGTATCTCGATACCATTTTAAGTTCTAGATATAGATGATTATTTTATAAAACTCGCCAAGCTTGATAAAAATTCATTCACCAAGAACTCTAATCCAGTCGCAGATAAAATCATAGAATCGGAAACTCGTGAAAATTCTTGCGGAAAGTTCTGTTTTACGTCGTTGCCGACAAAAATACGAAAAAATTATTGTCTTCTTTGATTGGATTCATTCATGAAAAAATGTCCGCTATACGCCATTTCAAAGGCTCAGTCGGATGAATAAAACAGTTTTAATGCTACTTCGGGGCTTTCCAAGGATACGCCGCTGGTCCCAGGAAGAAAGGCATTATTTTTTCAAAAGAACGGTGGAAAGTTTTATTTGGCTGAGAAAACGCGCGGAGCAATGTAAAGTCGGAGGAAAAGAAGATAACGTAGTTTTGTTCATTCCAACAGAGCAATTATCAATCTTTCTCTGAAATTTCAGACACCCATCTTCTTACCCTTATTTGCGAGGCGAAGATAAAGATGAAACAGAAAGGGGAAAGATTTTTTTTGGGGAATAAAAATATGTCTTCTGTAACTTGAATACTTCGAAGGTGAGGGTAATTGCGTCAACACGTTTCTTTCTGGATGGAAGAAGAGTTGCTTTTTTCGCCTTTCCCTTCTCCCCCTCTTTCCCTTCCATGTTTCCTCCAATCTTACACACTCCACTCCATATACGACATCCCGTAGAGGAATTTCCGCTTTCCCTCTTCCCCAATTTCTCGGCTATTTGCTCGTCTTCTTAGCAGGCACAATCCACTCTCTAACCGCTCGTTCTTTTTCGTTCTCTCCGTCATCTTTCGTGGAACCTTCAAGGCGTGCTGTTTACCTGCTCTCTGCATAAACCATCCTCTTCCATAGTCCCGCCCCCTTTTCCGTTTATCTCTCCGTTTCTCTCATTTTGCCCGACTCATTGCAGCTTGGAATTTTAAATCATGTCCTTATTCTTTCTGATTTCTATCCTCTTTTTCTTCCATATTCCCAAACCTACAAAATCTTTTGCCGCAGAGATATTCACTCCGTGTAATGCACGCACTGGAGGTGTCCAGCGAGATCATGAATGTATCCTGAAAATATTTGTTGTATTTATATAAGTGGGGAAAGCCTATTTCTGAAGCATTAAAAAAGATCAAAAATTTTCATCTGATAATGCATTTCAGATATTCCATCTAGCATACTTTATTACTCTTTTATCATCTACTAGAGAATTTTATACCATTATTTATCGTTCTTTAACGCTGGAGCAAAGCGGAGAATAACATGCTTTCACATGGTTTTTATTTAATTGGAAGTGAAAAAGACTTTCCGTGGAAGTGAAATGCCTACACGTTATGACGCACAACTCTATGATTTCATATTTGAAACTATGAAAAACACTCGAGCAGTTTTATTGATTTTATTGGAACATAACTTCATTTTATGATTCCTGGAAGCTTTTATATGAGAGGAAAAGCATTTTCAAGATTTCACGGAGAAAATATAATATATATACACCGTTAAATGATCAACGGTTTACAGGATTTGTGCTGAAAAATATGCTCTTATTTTAAGGATTGAAATATGTGAGTTCCCTGTAAATGCCAATACTTCATCTCCCTATATGGAGGTCCATTGATATCAAGACTGAACCCTCTAGTAGATAATGCCAAAGATATTTACACCAACGACCATTAGTATATGGGGAAAAGCGAAAGTTAAAAAACTGACCGAAGTCTGAAAAAGGTGCAGCTGCCATCAAAATTGCAGCCTTGACTAGAAGCAAAACCATAGAATTTACAGATTTTATAGAATCTTCCTAAGGATAATTCTTAGTTTCAACATTTTTTATTAGAAAGTTTCCTTACTTTTCCTTGTAACATCTCCCCGACTTTTCTTTCATTTCCGCCCTTTGCCCACATCTTAACCCTCACTTTCGCGTCGACGAGCATTTATCTGCGTTCGCGGAAACTCATCCATTACAAACTCACGCACAGAAGTATACTTCCAGAAGACAAGATAGTGGAGCGACGGATAAGGAAGGAAAAAAGGACTGGGAAACTTTAAGGGGGAGTGGGAAGGTTTAACGGACTTAGAAGAGAAAAGGACTAAGAGATTCCAAAGGATAGAGGGAAGTAAGTCAAAGTATATTACTATTCTTTTAAGTAACAAAGTATCTCTGAAACGCCTAGTGAGTCAATTGGAAAAATATTTTCACTTTGCGCTCTTTTCTTCAACTAAATGGTTTGTCTATGATTAAGTCTATCTCTTTAAATCCTAGATATTTTGGTTTAATTGGGTCACTATTTTCCGGAACAGTATTCAAAAGATTATCGGAAAATCAAACCTTTTGTCAAAATTTATGAAACCTGCCGTCAAATAATTCAATGAATAGCCGCAAAAATATTTAATTTTAACCTTTTCCAAAAATATCAAAATATAGCTCCGGAACTTCAGTTTAGTAATTTCTTCTTTCCATAACATTTAAAGGTTCTTTATTCCTTTCTTAGGTTTATATGGTCACATTTCATAAATATTAATTGTTTTCATCAAGTTATTAAGACTTCTATATCATTAGCGACCACGCTTATGTCACGTCCTTAGTATTCAAATAAAAAATAACATAAAATTACGGAAAAAAGAATCTTAAAGCATATCATGGGTATTATCATTAATAAAGGAAAAGATCGGGTATTAGCAAACAAAAAGTAAAAAAAAATGTGATTCAAATGCTAACAGATCAGATCTGACTAACATATTTCAACAATAAACGATTAAAGCGTGACCAATACAAATATTAAGTCGTGTCGAAAACACTAGGAGTCCAACACTCCAAGTAACCAACCCGCCATGTCATTGATTGTTATCCAATTACATGTCGAATTCCATACCTCCGACATCATCCCGACTTGTACCGCGCTCCCACGACGCCGCCAACTCCCACTTCCTGACGAACACCGAGACCCATTGTGTCTCCAACTCCCTTGTGATCAACGCCCACAGTCCTCACCTCAAGTAATTCAGAATTTCTTGCTGTAAGATGTTTCTTCGAATCTCTTCAGCCGATCTGTATAAAATAGACTATAGAATTAGAATATTATAACCAAGTTTATTCATATCACTTTATTTGACTATTTCTCACTTTTAGGTCCTCTTAATTTAGAATATATAGTAACTTTTATTTGTCTAAAGGTTTAAAATTGTGTTATGTTGATTATGACATCCTTGGGCTTTAATTAAGAAAAAACAAATAATTTCTTTCTTTACTCGTCAGATTTACCTTTGGGTTTTGAAAAACCTTTTGCCTTGACGATGATACACATTCATTGACTGTTGTTGTTTGTTTGGTTATCCGTTCGCTCAGGCGTGGTAAGAAAATGCTTCGACATTATTTTCTGAATCATTCAATCTTCAAAATGTCCATTTTTTGAAGTGGGAAGCAATAAAATATAAACAATAATTCACATTTTACGTAGCATATTTAGATTTATTCCGTTGATGTCGAATCATTTCTTAGGCTCTTTGAATGCTCAGGATACTGTCAAAATGTCAAATAAAAAATTTTGCCTCTTAAGCGGTGATGCAGAGGGTTTACCTTAAAGATAGCACCAGTATTAATGTCGTAAAATTTGACGTCGCATGTTATGTCGTACAGGATTGATTCACGCAATTAGCCAAGGGTACCTTCAACGCTGGCTGTCTCCATTTTACAGTTCATATCTAATTTATATTTCACATTTCTAATTTCACCGAGATAAATCATAGAAAATTCAATATGTATTATATGTAACATTACATGATATGTCTCGTTAATAAGATGGATCAGATTTTTTCTAATGCCGCTCTTTTTGCTATCTCAACATTTATATATCTCTTCTTTAATCTTAAATGAATCATATTTTAACTTAAATTCTGCAAAGTGTGAGACAGTGAGTATACATCGCTCTCATTATTTCGTAGAGTCCTAAATATAACCTTAGGTATATGCTTCCTCCATCGTGGAAGTAATTCTCCAAACTTGGCTTATTTTCGCGGATAATGTGAAAAGGGAATTATTATATACCTTCTCAAGTTTCAGAATAATTTATTTAACTTTCTTTAATCTATGATCAAGTTCAGGTTTGTATAATATCTCCACTTAAAATAAATTCTAAATATAGGTAGTAAATTCTCGTAGCAATCGGTGCAGTGCTAGCTGATGGCCTTGGAATGTAGGTGGTCTACTATTATTGGTCTATTAGAGGCATTTTAGGCATTAAGTTCTATCCCGGTGTTCATTGAACCCTTATCGTAGCTAAGCTATCGTTGAATCTTTTCGAAGAAATAATATCTTAGCATCTTTCAGATTCATCATTTTGCAAAATTAGGATATAATGAATGGATGTACATATAATAGTTAAAAAACAAAACAAAATCCGAACTAAGAAAATGATTGAGGGCGCTCGTGTGTTATCTACATCTACATCTACATATGTACCCTGCAAGCCGCCTGGTGCGTGTGGCAGGGGGTGCAAGCACCATGACTCTATTTGCCTAGTCGATTATTTTCGCGTATTGTTCTCGGAAAAAAGAATTCTTGAATCGACTGGTTCTAGCATCTATTTCTCTGATCTTTCTCGCTGTATCAGAACGGCCTATATAGCAAGGAGGGCGCATAATATCGGCTACATCTTCTATGAACGTGCTCTGTCTGAATTTATCTAGTAATTTAAGTTGTTAGTGTTATCCAATGAATTTCTATCGAAGGGAAACTCATTCCTGTGAAATCCTCAAAGTACCTTTCTATTCGACTCGTATTTTGATTAGTATTTGCGTTTTTATTCCTCATTATAAGAGAAAGATATTAATATATTTTAATCCGTCTGATAGAACTCTTGAGTTGTCTGCGTCTTATTGTGATCGAAGTGAACTATCACAAAAGAGAAAAGGGTTTATTGGAAAAGAGAGATGGTAAAACATTGCAAATGACGACAGGTAAAGAAGGCAAAGAGGCTGATTTCAGAGGAATCACGGATTTATGTGTGAATATTTATGTGGAATCAAATAGTTTCAACAGCCATGTTGAGAAGCTATTGGAGAGAAAGGGCGAGGGAACCTCCATGGGTAAGATTATTAAGGAGAAGTTTAAAGAAAATCAAGAGATGGACTAATAAGGTACGTGAATGGGTTGAGAATTGAAAGGTAATGGGATCGAGGGAAAGTAATCGAGAAGAGAGAAAGTAGGATAGCTATCAAACTAGTTAAATTAGGGTGGAGTCGGCGAAAATGGCGTGGGAGCGTGGTAGAAACAGGAGAGATTAAACCTCAAGTTTAGGGAATGAGAGAGCGTGAAGGGAAAGAGTAAGAATGAGGAGGAACCGAAGATTATAGTGGAAAGCGAGAGAATGAAACAGACTGGAAGAACATTAGTGAGAGAGAGAATGAGTGGAACACGTGGGTAGGCGAACAGAACGTTTAAAGGTTTGAGTTTCTTGCCCAAGTCGGAGAGAGGAATGGAATAAAATTGGAAGAATAAAAAGAAAGAGGTTAAAAGGCTTCCGCGAAATTTATTCCGGAGCAAAGTGGGATGGGTTTGGCGTAGGGTTAAGGTGGGGAAAACGGGAATAATGGAAAAAGAGTGGCTAAGCATGAGGGAATTATAGGAGGGCGGAGCTTATCGGCGGATGGAGCTTAGGAAAGCATTCTGCACCCCTCTCTGTCTTCTAACCCTCTCCTTTATTCCTTTTTCCAGTTGGGGAGAGGGAGCCAGGGTTCCGTGGAGGTGGTCGTGGGCGATGAAGAATGGTGGGAACTACTGTGTCCCTGTTCAATACCGATTTGACGCTCTAAGAGTTTTAATGGTCCCTTCACGATGTTCCCCTAATGCTTCATTCCTATTGAGATGGAAAGATGGAAGAATATATGAAGCAGTTCCATGATGATACCAAGTTGTCTCGAATTTAAAAGGGTATATGAGATGAGGTCTCCTCACATTCTGTTTCTGTATTAATTTCAAAAGTGCTTCGACGGCTTAAGTCATTTTTTTACGTGAGTCTCCACTCTACTAGGAGTTGAACCTGGGGCCTCTTTCATAAAAGTCGAGCAAGATAGCCACTTGGATATCTGGAATCTCATTTTTTCATTTATCGAGATATATATTCTCTTCTATAGTGATTAAAACGAGTAGTTAGGTAAATTCACTGAATTTTTTTCAGAATGGAATAGCTTGATTGATGCTTTATTTCCTCACATATGTTGTTTATTGATCTACTCCAAGTTCCTCTTTAGTTAGCACAGTATATACAGAACTGTAGTATGGGGAAAGCAATTTTACTCAATTGGGGAAAGTTAGAAAATTTGAAATGTCTCTCACGTGTGGTGCCAATGATTTCTTCAACCTACTAGTATGAATTTTGATTGTTCACATACCTGAGGTTCTTTTATTTCCATTTTGTTGTTCAATTAGGCTTTCTAAGCTTAGAATTACTGGTTAAACTACCGTGCCCTAGCATCTCTTGGCAACACTATTCGCTTATTAATTTCATAATTAGCTCCTTAATTAATAGTCAAATCAAACGATTCTTCTCCAAAAGCTCTATTATTATTGAAAATTACTTTAAAATTGGACTATATACTTGTATTGAATAAATAAAAGTAAAAATTACGTAATAGAAATCTGAAAATTATCTGGTTTTCGAAATCGCATGAATCTATCTAGGCTTAAGACCTCTTTGGAATGCATAACTCCTTAAGACTCGCTGTAAGAGAAAAGCCAACAGGATTTGAATGGACGCAAAGGTTGTTATATACCATATGATTTATGATAGGGACTAAGTGAGCTTTTCTTTCCATTATCATTTCTTACGGTAATGAAGTAGCTTAAAACTTACTGAAGTTGAAGAATAACGTCAATCAATTTTAAGTTCCCCTTGGGAGATTTTCAAACTATGATGAGAAATTCCGCAACTCTCGTGAAAAATCGTCGTTAAAAGAACCGCTTTGATTTTTAAATAGTCTGAGACACTCAATGAAAATATTGCCCGAGTTTTTATTCTAATGATGAGAAGCATCTGTCAAAAATCTTTGCGTGATGATTGAACCTCCGCTAGAACGGCCGTCTTTCATGAGTATAAACTTAGTTCTATATGAAAGAATGTAAGTACCACATCGAAAACTTAAGTAATATTAAAATTCCCTATCTGGTGGGTAGATGAAAGTACAAGATGATCGATGAGATGGTCTATAAATCATTCCGGGTGTGGCTATCCTTTAATTATGAGCTCATTTTTCATTAAGATGTACGACTCTAAATGGGAGAAGACAAGAAAGCTTTTTATCAAAACAGACAGAAATCGATGTAATGTAATCGAATCGATACGTTTTTGCTGAATGACCTGGAGAAACTGCTGTAAATTGGAATATAAAAGAAAGAGAATATACGAAATATTTCCCGCCAATGCTATCACTGAGCGTTCTTATTTTCATTACGAAATAGTATTAAAAGAATGAATAAATGGAATTAGAAAATGCGAAATAAAAGATCAATAAGGCACTGTAAGTTATTTCGGTTATAAATATCCCAACTGGTTTAAACATTCAACGATGCATGATATAGAAATTAAAAAGGAAAATTGGAGCAAATTTATACAAAACATGGCGTATATTTAATTTTATTTTGAGTTTTTCTTTAAAATAATTATCTTTAAAATAATTTTCGAAGTGTCTGTGTCAAAAGGATCGTTTTGCATACTAAATACCGCTTAAGCAAAAGAAATATAGCAAATTAAATTTAAATTTGACATAAGGAATACCTTTGTTCCTTAATTTGGAAGAGGACTTCTCGGCTCACAGTAGTGCTTACATAGTGGTACTCTTTAAATTTAATATAGAAGTGGTATTGTTATGGATGCTTCGACAGCTAAGGTCCTTTCGCACATACAGGCTCTCTGTGGGAATCGATCCCGGGACCGCTTTCATCAAAATCTAACTCGTATTCCGGGAACCTTTAAATTTCTATAATTTTTAACTCTTCAATTGTATTTTCCAAATAATGGAATCGACATTTAATAATTATTTTTTATATTTAGACAGGATAAAACCATCAAATTATAAAATTCGTTCTAGCAAAAATGTTTGCATTAGCAATTTACGGCCTCATTTTAGGGCCAACAATTACGTGGAAAATTTTCGCAGCGTAATTACGCTGAATAAAAAGCTTCTTGATGACGGCGGATTTGTGGGAAAACATCAAAAGTAAGTTTCCATATGATTAAAATCGAGATCAACTCCCACGCTTAATAATTTTCCCAGAAACGTTCGTTTTATCCCATCAAATTATGAGCTTTCAAGGACCTGCAGTATTTTTTCTACGCCGGAAAATCCTCCCTTTCACGTTTTTAATTGGGATTAGCTCACTACCACTCAGACATTATTTCGAAGCACTCCAGAAAATAAACCGAAATAAGCAGCTCACGGCGGATAAACGCCGCACGAAGACGAGCTCTAGAAAAAATAAACAAAGGGGAAAAATACCAACCACGTCATTCCCTCGCCTTATCGCGAAGGACGAGAACGATTACGTTGTAAACAGGGCGATATGTATGAGCGTAAAAATTTATCGAGAACGCACTAATCTCGCTTTGACGAGACGCTAAAAAAATAACCTCACTTTATTCCGAGAGAGAGCATGCGCGAATGGGAGCAAGAGAAAGGGGTTTTTTAACGCTCTTTTACGATCCAAAGGGGAAAAATTATTCGGTTTTTTTTGAGTCGAGTTCTCCATAGTTGGAGGGAAAATATATAAATGTGCGAGACAAGTAGGGAAAGGTTTCGGGAGTAGGCTTATGCGTTATGGGAGACGTAAACGGCGACAGATCTCACGTCTGAGGAGATAAAGATACACGACTCTCACCCGGTCATTTCGTTTTATTTCCTTATTATTTCGCGTCGTCCGACCGACCGCGAAAGCTGACTTGGTTCCCCTCGTTATACGTTAACTGCTTAGTATACACTTCAAACGGGGGTTTTCACCTAACTCTCCCTCCTTCCGTCTAAATCTCCCAAGATATGCATACTCTCACATAAACGGAGAGGGTTGGTCAGTCATAAACTTCCTGAGAGGGCATTTTCCGAACCGCGGGAAATGGGTCACCTTCCGTTAGCCACGTTCAAACCACATTCCCATCCGCAATCCTCAAAAGCCACCCAAATCAGGCGATCTATACGTGTATGAATCACTGACATCTCCGAAAGGTGATAAGGGGTTCAAAGGTTGCGGGCAGATTGTGAAAGGGACCGGAGGCTAGGGGACAGTTTTCGAATTATGTCGTTAAAAATTGGGCGACAAAGTACCTGAGGACATAACGAGTTTATGTGGCAGTGTGTGATTTACTCTTAAACATTCTCCCCACGATCCGTCGCTCTCTTTATTCGCTTTCTCTCCGCCCACAAGTTAACGTGTTTCTATGACATTCCGCAGGTTATTCTCCCGGTTTTCTTTTTTAAACCTAATGGTCCTTTTTTATCATTTTAGCGGCGATAAAACTCGGTGAGGTAATTCTGGAAAATTGCTATCGCCTCGGCTAGGGGAGAAATTTATGCTCTCGTCTTGAAAAGAGCTGGATCACTTGAAGCATACGGAGGGAAGGCTTTTTAAAGGGAAATATCCCATGGGAACTTCCGGTTATTAACGGCAAGAAAATAAGAAATTTTATGGAATATTACGTTAGAATTTCTTTGGAACCATCGAGAAAATCCCTTAATTTATTAAATTCTGGCGACGGATTAGCATTTGATACTGATCCTCTAAAAAAGAGCAAAATTAAGAGGATGCTGTGAGCTCGAGGAAAACTATAACTAATTAAACAGCAGATTTCATTAATCCACTTCCTAGAAAGAGACTGATTTCGCAATCTTTTAGATTGCAAGATTAACCGTCATTCATCTAAGAATAATTCCAAATTTTAAAGTGATATCTTGTTATGTGGTATTACAGGAATATTTATTCTGTTTTTAGAATGATGCATGAATATGGATTCCTAGATCATTGAAAGAGTACCAAATTATTAATATTCGAAGAAATTAGATACATTGATTAATATAGATGACTGTTCATTAAGGTCCGATTACTCCGGTCGCCTTAATATTTTCATAGAAAATAACCTCATGCCTTCATGGCTTTACTTACAACAATAACAACAGTTAATCTATTTCTAAGATAGATGGAATGTGAGAAGATTCGGTCTTTGAATTTTGTATCTGAGAATAAAATATAGCGCTTTAGTACTGTATCTGAATAGTCCACAGAAAAGAGTAATTGAGCCGTCATTGAGGAACTTTATCGGTAGAGACTTTTAACTTTACAACTGCGAAAATTTTAATATAATGAATTTCGATAAAAAATTTTTATGAACATCAAAAGGACTGAGCTTTTGGTCGCATTGTAAAATTTCCATTAAGTCATAAATTGTGAGGTTCTTTGGATTCAGAAACGTTAATTTGGAGGCGTCAAAGGAAGTGAAACGAATTTCCCCTTGGCTGCAACAAAACCGGACGTTACCTTCCTTTTCCTCGAAACAAACGCTAAGAACAAATATCTCACGTCCGTTTCCCAAACGAAGGACAATGCGTCTTTTATAGTTTTTGCCGCTTCAAAAATGGAGGGAAAACAACCTGTTTGCGAGATTTCGAACACTGAGAGCAGATGGAAATGGTAGGGGAGAGAGGGAGTAAAGGAGTTGGGGCAAAGTGGGAAGAGAGGAAAGGAAAAATGGAAAGAGAGAAAAGGAGAAAGAGATGGAGAGAGAGAAAGAGATGGGAGAGCGTCTCTTCGCTTCATTTATCTTCGCTTCGCGCAGAATGTCGGCGAAAAAGCTCACTTACTCTTTATTTTTTCTCTTCCCATGATCCTTTTCGGCTGTCCGATTCATTTACTGCTCCACGCAATTCATCTTCCCTCTAAGTAAAACCGTCAAAGTCTCTTAATACACCGCGCGCCTAAACACTCCTTTACGTCCCGCCTATTTTTCTTCTCTTTGACCTATTTTTCTGAGGTTCAAAAGTTGGTATGACCATGCAGTATTCAGAAACATCATTCATGCAATCGCTGTGTTTCTCTCACAATGACAATTGTGAGATTTGCTGCATTTCGAGGATCTTCTTCTAAGATTCACACACCTGTACCCATTGAGTATATTAATTCGACTGAATTTGCTAATTGTTTTTTAATTTTAGGTAATTTTTTGAAAATTAATTTTGAAAATCAGTAAAAATGTCATGGATATCATGTTAAATTCTAGATCCAAAATTAGATAGAAATGCTTTTAAAACATTGAAAATTTCCATAGCTACGTTTAAAGGAACCATTTCATACCAGTGAAATTTCGTAATCTAATGGAACAAGGGCGAGATTTTTCTCTCAATTCTTCCACACATATGCCTTGCGCCATAATACGTAGGAGTATAACATGCTTTATAGCGCAAGAAATACGTCCTCGGGCCTTTCATAGAATTCATCGCTTGTATATTATATACTTTTCGCATTCATTTTACTTCATATGGTTTAAAAATATTCTGAGTTGTATTATAATCTGGTTTAAAACCATTTCTATAACTATGCTATACTGAAGATAATTGTCAGTTGTTTCCAATATTATAAATTTGATAACTCAAATTGCTCTCAGAATGTCCTTCTAGCCACAATGATTTCAGCGCGGCATTTTATTGGTATTTTTTTTCTAGTTTGCACCAATATGTAGAAACTTCTTCACGTGGCTCACATGAGTTAAAAAGTATTTCTAAAAATTGAATTACTTTTCCATAATTGATTGTAAAGTATATTTGTTTCAGTATATGATTCATTATTAGCATCTTTCCTAAATATTTCAACTTTATTTTGTACAGTTGTCCTTCAATGTGATGAATTCTTCAATCTCATTCCCTTTAAATCTAATTATTAAAGTTGGATCTATAGCCGAATTTAGTGAATACATGACGCCATTACCTAACCTTATAAAAAGCAGTTTTAGTGAAATCAATTAATTATAAAGAAGCAGATAGCAGTGATGGTGAAACGTCGAGTTACACTGCTTGTGATGCTAAGAAATCCGTAAACATCAACCTAACGGAGCAAGCTTTTTTATTTTGCGCTTCAAGTACAACTTCAATAGAATAGATTAATATCGCGAACTATATAGAATTGTATGTAAACCAAATACATGGATAATCTTCCGTTAAATAAAATCACCTTGAATAACAGATATAATGAGATAAGATCGTTTGGTAATTTCATGAGTATCACAAACTTCGTTACTGCCAAGCAGCTTGGACATAATGGACAACGGAGCGAACCCTAATGGTTGTAAATGCCTGCCAGGTCAGTGAAAAAACCCGATTCCAAGTTTAGCAAACTCCTTTGACCTGGCAAACATTTCATTACTCCGGAATGCAATACAAACAGACTATAAATGCTGAAGGGGTGAAAGAGAGATGCTATCCACAAAAAAATTCCTTCGAGTCATAATTCTTTTCCTGGCAACTATAATAAAACCTCTTCTTATCAGTCGTTTCGACGCCATGTCATACGCCAGGCACGTAGCGAGTAATCAATCCTCCACGTTACGTCCCATTAGGAAGCGAAGGCAATTCGCGTTAAGAATTCCATTCTTCTCAGAGAAGAGACTTGGAAAGGGGAAAGAAGAAGGGAAAGAGTTAAGGAAGGGAGTTTCCAACGAGAAGTTTGCGTTTGTTGTGCGAGTTTTTGGCACTCCACTCGTCGCCTGGACTTCCACGCTTAACCACCGAAGTAGGGAGGAGTAAAATGGGGAGGGGGCGGACAGAAGTTGGAGAAGGGAAGAGGGTGAGAAGATGGATGAAGGAGGTAAATCAAGGGACGGCCACACCGACCACAGCTACAAGTTACGAGGAGAGAAGCGTGGCAAGACCTCTGCGGCACAGTTAAATGGGAAGATCCGTAGACGGGAGGGAGGATAGAAAATGTTCGCCGTGAAATGGATGAAGGGAAGAACCGAATAAACATCCTGAAGATGATGAGAGATATTAGGAACAGATTCCGATCGCTGCCTTCTTTTATGCAGCTCGGGATTGCGATATAGGACTTCTGCGAGGTAAAAATTCTTCTCTTTTACTCCAAGACGAAATGGCTACTCTTCTTATCTTTTTGTTTGCCTCGTGTATGGCTTGGCCTTGGCTTTTGTGGGGAGTTGATGCACGGGCCTTCATCCCGCTGGTGTGCCATATAAAACCATGTGGCGCCATTTGTGGCCTTAGAAACATTGTCCAAAGTGCGAAAAGAATTGCCCCTTTTTTCGTCGTTCTTCTGGTCGAGGGCGAGAGTGGCTTCCATCGCGTTTGTTCGCTCTGCGGGAGAACAGTGTGACAGGCGACCAAATGCCCCCGAAAAATGTTTTTAAAATAGAAGAGCAAGAAAGCCTCGGCGCAGAAATGGGGTTATGCTCGTCTTTAGAAAAGGTATTCCTTTGCCAGAAAAATAGCGCCCTTTCGCAGTTTCTTTCCCGAATGACCTTTGAGAAGACATCCTTTACAGTGCGCGGTAAGATAAAAATTGTTCTTCTCAAGGAGATAATATGTATTTCAGGTAGGGTGCAAAGTCTTTTTCCTTGAAGAGGTTACTTAATAATGGACCATTTGAAATAAATTTTACATTAACTAATCATCTTTTCTAAAAGGGTTGAAAGAACTAGTCTAGGAAAGGTAATTTCACTCAAGTATAATATTGTGAATAAACGCGTATACACACGTTTTCCGATTAGCTGAATGTAGGAATAATATAAAATATTTTAATCAATCAGGGAAGTGGACAAAACTAATACTAATACAGCTAATCAAGCATAATGGACTAGTATAAAATTGAATGAAAGTAATGGTTTATTTTGGTTATTAAATGATTATTTGAAGTCTTTGTGTGCGATTTGATGAAGATAAATGCAAAATGCAGAGTAATGAACTATTTTTAAAATTGATGGGTTATTTTAAGTATGGAATCAATGTATGAAAAATTTTAAATTGTGTAAATTGAAATTGCGAGAAGCATTTATTGAAAAATTTTTCAATCAATCGCGTTTCAGCAGATAGAACTTGAATCCTTTATTATAGAAGGTAGTACTACTCACTCTACTTAGTCTATGCAAACACGCTAATTTGACGTTAATTAGGTTCCGATTTCGTTGATACTTAAATCATATGCGACGGGTTCGATAAGTGAAGCCTAAAATGATCTAATGGGGATGTTGTAAGCTATGGACAGTAATCTTTTTTATATTTTTATGCGGCTTAAATCTCCGCTTGACTATAAGAGTGACAGTAAAGGAAACGAGGATCAAAACGCTCTCGGAAAAAGGTTCAGGTATCGAAATGTGAATGTCAATAACTTCAACGTCGACGAGATTTCGGGCCAAGTACTTTATGGCTATGGCATAATTTAGGAAACACTTTGTGAAGACATGGAGGGGTTGTTAAAGAAAAGATGGGAAAGGGGCTGTAAGGTGCGGAGACAGTGGCGTAAAGGGAAGTTATATGGCTTGGAAAAGTAGAACGTGAGTACGCATACTCCCATGTCTCCCTTTCTTCATCCTTATCTTCTCTTCCTTGACACTCCAACCAGACTATCACCTCTTACAAATCCTCTCACCTTTGAACTCATCGAATGTCGCGTTTTCTTGTCTTTTGATAGTCTTTTAAAAACTCTGCGGATTTCTTTGTTCAACGGCGAAAGTTATTTCTTTAGGTTGCAGGATCTTATATCTTTATTATAAATGTTTCTTTATGGGTATGTGCATTATTGGCGTGTCATTTTGTATTCGAAAAGCCGCCTTGACTCAGAACGCCTTATCTCAGGGACAGGGCTTTCTAATACATAAGTTTAGAACCATTTTCGCTTAATAGTTTTTGATTTTTTGATTTTGGATGATGGGTGACACTTAAAGCTCAAAAGAATGTTTACGCATTTCCATAGGTAATCGGGATATCGCTTTCAAAACTGAATGAATTATGATATGCATCCAAAAGTTTTAGAACTAATTCATTATATCATATTTAGGTCAGATGAGGAAATCTTCACATCTTCGGAACTTAAATTTCGATCAAAATTTATTAAGTACTTTGGAAAAGCTTGGATCAGTTTTTGGGATGCCTACTCAATCCAAAGTTGCCTGCGAATGGTTATTAACCAGCCCGAAGAATTAAAAATGAGTTAATAGGGATGTAGGAGAGTATCTTCATAAAATGCTGAACAGGATGATTATAATACATTAAAGAGTTATGTTGAATTAGAGCAATTATCTCGTCGAATGCATAATTCTGCTGCTCCTTCAACTATTAATGGCACTTAACCGTTCCAATATTCTCGCTCAGTAATAACTCCATTCTCTGGCTTTCCCCTCTCTCTTTCGCGTCGCTCAGCTTATACCCTCTCTCGCATCTCATCAGCCGTGACTGCCACATCATTAGGTCTACCATAAGCCGAAGCCATTGATGGTCATGGCGGGAGAGATCGCACTCCTACAGTCATTAAGCATCCAGACCGTTATGTCCGATATGTGCTGTTAAATCGTTAAATTTTCCTCCATATTATGAACTTTCCAATTGCGCAAACAATTCAGGTTTTATTGATCTATCTTTTCATGGCATTAACGATTATTCTCTTCTTTATGTTTACATGGGCTCCATGATTATTTGCCGGTTTATTTAAGGGTTAATCCGAAATTTGATCAATTCATGACTTCATTAGTAAAAAAATTTCTTTTAAATTTTCTGAAAAAATCATCGTATCTTTAACATACCAATCATAAAAGATTTGGTTTTTATTTTGAAATTCTGACGACAGAATTAAAATTCATCAACTAAACCTTGCCAACTATGAAGGCTACGAGGCAACTTTAAAAATGTTTATTAGATGACTTCCCTTTAGAGTGAAGTTAAGCAACAATCAGTAGTCGCATTCCAGACAGTCATTTTATCTTGTAAATCATTTAATGAAATACTAATATACATAGGCATTTAATAAGTGATCATATCATCATATATTCATCATCAATGATATCGTAATATCTCCATAAGTTACCAAAAATCAAGCACGGAAATGAAACTATCAGATTTCCGATCAAACTGAAAATTTTTAAAACCTCTAAGTCTAGGATCGCTTCCAACAAAACAATTTTTTCTTTTTGATTCGATAATTTTAGTTTTGAGATGATATCATTCACAGTTTTCCCATTTTGAGGAAAAGCATATACACGAACAAAGATATCTTTAATATTATAACATTATAAAAATGATTGATGACAAATAATATCCTGTAAAAGATGTTAAAAGTAGATCATTATGAGTATTTCGTTATAAATTTGAAACCACAAAGGACATCAATTTCTATAGTTAGAAAACCTCTTTTTATAGCAAAATTATATATTTCCTTATTAACAGCAAGCTATTTTGTAAAATAAGGCTTACAGTATTGATATCATAATGACCAGTTGTTTTGATACGTATACTCCATAAGGTTTTTAAAGATTCCAAGAATTTCTTTTGCAAAGGACCTCTCACATTATTAATTCCTCAATTCTTCTATCAACAATTTTCGGTAGAACCATAATTCTGTTTCTCTCTGTGAAAGCGGTGTTATGAAACGAATGTGAGAGGTCTTGCTTCGAAATTTGAGATTGCGATAAATAGAGCTCCCAAATACAATAGTTTCCATGGATTCAATCAATTGGTAATAGAGAGTGATTAGTTTACGGGATATAGATAGATGGAGAGGGGGTGGAGGAAGCAGGATCACGCACGTGCCGTACATCGGCTCAACTCCCGATGCTATGGAAGTGGATTACACACATCGCATGATAGTCTCAGGAAACGGCTGCGTTGCGAGGTAACCACACGGGAAGGGGTGGGTGCGGCACGAGGTGGTGTAAAAGAGGAAGTGGGAAGGGTTTTAAGATACGAGAAGTTTTCAAGGTAAAGGAAGAGGGGTGGAACGAAAGAGGTGGTTCACAGGAAGTGCCAGAGAAGAATGGGGGAGAGGCAAGCGAAAGTTAGAGGAGGGAGAAAGATGTGGAGGGATAAGAAGTTGATATTCATTAATGAGTGGGATGAGGTTGAAAAGGAATAGCTAGAGATGTGTTCTTTTGCATTCTAAGCGGTTTCATCCTTGGAAATCCAATTACGCTTCTCAATAATTATCTCATGTTTCCAACTAATATCTCTCGTAGAAAAATTCATGAGCTACTTTTAATTCTTGCTATGAGAAATTCATGATGCGTCTAGAAAGAGATTCTATAAATACGTAGAAAGAGGGTTATTTCTTAGTGGGAAGATCGCTGCGTAGACCGTTACAGTATGAATGTATTAATTTGATGTTTTATATATTCCAACCTTGAGTAATGAGGAAAATCAAAACGGATGTTTATAGATAGAGATCCGAGACACGGGCGGATTTATTTATTTTTTTTTTTGGGGGTATGAGGAAGCACGTGCACTTGTGTTTGGTATTTTCAAGGAAAAACCAGTTATATGAAATACTGTAATATAAAAGAGGTTATAAACAAAAAAATTCAAAAACGAAAATATTCATAAGTGGATATTTTTAAAGTATTATTTTTGACCAAGAGACTTGCATGACTAGGGGCGCTAATACACCTCGGGCTAGTCCTGTTTACAGGCATTTGTGAAGGTTGAATTTTTATTTTTTAATCAGAATATATTTTTACTTCTATTTGAAAGCCTCGAAAAGGAGGCGTTGATCTCTAACATAGATTAATATCCTACCTCGCAAATTTGCGATTCTAAATAAGCAAATTATTCTTGTGATGGATTTGATGTAATTTTTATTTCTTAAGTTTCTAAAGGAAGGGTCAGAGTAATTATCATTTGAAATTTATGTGGATTAGTTATTATGAGTTAAATCCTGCTTCAAGATGTAAGTCACGGATATTACTTGATATTGCATGGTATACACATAAAAGTTTACGGTGAGAGCTGCATAGGAAACACTATATTGAATGCTTTTATCACGGTAATAATTTATGGTAGACTAAAACTATACGAATAATCAGGAAATACATGAGCTTGATACTCATTCGCTTATATTATAGATTGGTACAATGACATAATTAGGCAAATATTAGGGGACGAATGTTTGATTAGTAATGACTATTGAAAGCTTTGATTTAAAAAGAAAAACATCAGTTAAGTATAAAAGGGGAGGAAATAGGACATATTTGAAAAAGAGAAAAATATAAAAATATTAAGCAAAGAGGAACAAAGCATTATTAGGCGCAACTAAATGGGCAAGAAAGTAACGTAAATCACAAAAGATTAACACTGGACACGTGATACACGAAGTATATACGATAAATGGGAGAGGAAGATATATGAGAATAAAGAGGGAGTTTGGAAAGAACATGTGGCTTAAATATTGAAAATTGTGAATAAATGAAGAAAAGAAAGGAAGAAGCAGATACTTCAAAGGGTCCGAAAAGATTATGAAATTTTAAGGAAGGTAGAAGGTGAGGTAGTGTAAGATGTGGAGGAAATAAAGGGGAAAGAGGTGGCGGCGTGGGAGGAATAGCGGTAGTTAGTTATGGCTCATATCTTAGGTGGCAAAGTTTGGAGGACCTGAGGAAGAGGGAAAGATGAGCACAAAGTTTTAGCTAGTTGGAATCGAGACCATTTATAATTAAAACTTTGGTAATGCCGGCATAAAATTTCCATTTTCTTTTTTCCTCGTGATTTTAATTGTTATAACTCAAAAAATCCGCTCCCGAAGAGTTTTTCCCACTTAAAAGGAGTGTATTCTGGAGAGCCTTATATCCTTGGGGAGGAGTATCAGGAAATTTTACTTGATTTTCGCAAGATTAAATTTGTTTAGATCCTGTTACGATATGCCGGATCCAGATGTAAGATACAAGTATCGGTAAATTTTGTAATCAAACATTTTTGAATTATGCACGATCTCTTATGTTGTAATGACAGCGGCGGTTACATTTCAATCACATCTGAGTATGAGAATTCAGAACCATTCATAATGTTTTGGCCAAAACAACGTACTAAATGATGCTTTCATGACAAGTTCCATTGATCTTAAGTTAATGATGGATATTCAGTTATGAGATGTTAAAAAAGGTAAAAATTGCATCGTTTTACGCTTCCATGATGAAGGTAGATGGACGTGATGTAGACTAGACTCTTGAGATTCATAAGAATGTATTGACTCGTTTTCATGATGAGTTTTGAATTCAATTTCAAATTTATTCTACGTTGAACTCCAGAGGATGATAGCGTAACTATCGAAATGCGCATTGGGAGATTCTTATTAGGTCGGTAATCCAGAAATTCCATTTCTGACCCTGGAAAATGGTCCATACACCGATGTTTGGCTCGTTTCGGAGACTTCTTCAAAACTCTTATTAATTACTAGCCGAGTTACCTTTTCTTTTCTTTCTTTTACTTTGTCTACTCAAGCATACGACTGTACGCAAGAGATAAGCTAAAAAATACAAATACTAATAAACTCTGTATTCGTTTATTTCCGCAAACAACGAAGCCACGTCTCTCCGTAAACCGTGTTTGTTTAAATCATTCGATATTCTTCTCAAGGAAGGTTAGCACTCGAAAGTTAAAACATCTGCAAATTCAGCATAGACGAATCTGGATTCCAGGTTTTCCTTTCGTTTTTCCCCGCCACTGTCTTAAGCCCGAGAGATTTCTATCGTATCTGTGGCGCGTGCGGCTGCAAGTCATAAGATTCCTCCGCCGAGTGAAGAGATTGGGAAGGGAACATTATTAATCTTCACGGTGGGCTCCTATCCTTTCGCACATCTTTTTAGTTCGCCGCTTTATGGTGGAGGAGAGGAGACTATCCCTGGGGAAGGCAGACGTGGAGGAAATCGGAAGGGGGCCCGTCAAGCGTTCGAAGGGAGGAGTGTCTCGAAGAGATTGTGAATAGTAGAGCAATCCTCTTCCCCTTCCTTTTCAATCCTCCCACAACTCCTCTTTACCCGAGGTTTAATATCCGTCTCGCGTTAGGTTTTACGACGCTCAGGTGTTGCCAGATTTACACCGACCGACCGACAGCCTTAGGGGAGGGAAATCGGGATGAGGAGAAGGTCACATCACCTCTCTCTCTTTAGCGGTTTGGGACAAAGATGGTCGGAAGGAGTTGGCTCCGAGATGAAAGGTGTGTGAGGTTGCGGCTGTTCGCCGCTTCCCACTCCACACATTTAGGCTAACCTCAATAAAGGAGGGAAGGAAGCAAGGAGAATATAAACTCTTGCGAGATTAGCACTTTTGGAGGTTCTAGTTAACGCCTATATCCGGAGACCCCCCCCTTGTCGTTCCTTCCATCAAACCCACTCTTTTTTTCCTTCCCTGGCACTGAAATCGTTGGAAAACGATCTACTTCTATTTCATTCTTCTTTGAGGCATCTTAGAGAGAGCACTAGGCTATCTTTCTATAGTATATGGAATGAAAAAATGTAAGAGGCGAGAGATAAGATTCATGTTTTGGGATATGAAGGTGCAGAGGAAAGTTTTCAGGTCACTTACGGCGCAACTCCCTCTTTCCTTACTTCCTGGTTCTTTATAAACCTTTTTTAATATAAAGGCCTTCCTTTTTCATAGCGCGCCGATTTTTTATCATGCTGGGGATACGTTGAGAAATGCTGTCGGATATCGAGGCCTCGTAGGGCGATGATATTTTTCTGCGGGTCTCGTCTGAGGTTCAGCTGCTTAGCTCGGCACGTCCATAACAAATTTTCTGCTATTCAAAGATGAAATTAAATACATTTCTTCATAAGCTCGGAAAGGTTGAATTAACTATTATTATATTGAATTACCAGAAATCTAATAGCGGTATATACCTGGGCAAATATTTTAAATTTATGATGGAAAATGAACTTCAATAGGTAATGTTATTTTGGATTTAGACTATCATAAAGAAAGCCCTATACCTGTTTCAGTATCGTTCAAAAATATTCTAATCAAGCATAATTTCGATTCTTGGTTTTGATTTCAATACGAACAAGAAGAAATGAGCTACGACGTTTTGCTATGAAATGATGTTAGTGAAACTTTCTATGATATCAGTGCTATTAAACGAGAATCATTTATAGTTATCAATTATTCTTACCCTTAATAAGCTGCGTTTATTGAAGATTATTGCAACTCTCCAACACTAATGAGTCTTTCCTTTGCTTCATTGGAAACAAACTACAAACATAAATTTGTTTCATGGATGCCTAGATAATTTGAAAAGTAACATAAAAAGTGGCGGTCTCCAATTTAATCACGGGATAACGAAATATTGCTTAATTTTACATTAAGCCACAAAATGGATGAATGTTACTCCATAGAAAATCCTCATTATATATCATAAACACCAACGCTTTTCATTTACTTCAAATATTTCCCGCTAATTCTTCATTTTAACTAGAGCATATCTGTTATTTTAATTCCAATCATAAAAAAATATATAAATCTGCGTTGGGAACATCCAATTCTAAAAAAAATAATTCAAAAATATTAACTGTACTGTATTCGTGATTTTACAGAGCAAATTCGAGCTTGGTAGTAATTACTCTCCGAAATTTGTCGAAATTAAATGTTATAATTAAATAGCTTTCGCGTGTATGGAGCTAATGAACGACCGCCGTGGCAAATTGGAAAGTTAAATCCTCTCGTGTGTTTCTGCAGATAATTTCCTCTCCATAGATATGAAGCGGCGAAAAACATCGGAAGGCAGTCGAACGACCTCTTCCTACCAAAACACTTCTTGCCGCAGTTTTTTCGCCATGAGCGATTGCTAGTTTTGGTAAACAACTTCAGGAATCCAATTACTCGATAGAATAGAACGGGAATTGCCGTTTTTTTCGAGCGAGCTGCAAGAAGGATGCTCTCGGATATGCGAGGAAACCCGCATTCCCGTCGAATCCTATTAAAAATCTCATTGCATCGGCGAAACAAAAGCGTGGACAGTAACAGTCGAACATCGCCGCCCTATAATTGAGAGGGCGTTTACGTGTGCACAGAGGTCGAAGTTTTACGCGCTTCGGTAAATAACGATGACAAAATAGTTGACTGTCCGATTCCTGATCTAGACATGGAGAAAGTGTTTCAAGCTCGGAGCAGTCATTTAGGCGAGTGTAAACTGGTATACGTCGAAATTGTCACCGATTATCCGCCGGAATCGGTCGTTTGACGGTCGGTGTCGTAAATACTGGAAGGCAATTTAGTGGAGTAAAATGTGACTGAAATTAAAACCGATTGGAGATCTCGTGAGAGCTGTCAATTAGCAAATGATTCGGAAGCTCAATCCGAAACGGACGGCAGCCATGATTATTACTAACAGCGAGAGTGTCATTTTCAGAACTCTGTAAGGTTCGAACTTAAAGCACAGGGTTGTTCATTAGTCCCTCTAGAGTTTTAAGTATCAGTTGTTTAGTGAATATTACTGACAACGCATAACGATTCAAACCAGTAAATACATGATGATTTCGGGCTTCCGGTAGCCAAGTGGGCAGCGCATTCGACAATGGTGAAAGGGGTTCTTGATTGGTTAATCGGTGGAAGCCCATATGCGCATAATAACCCAAGCTTTCGGAAAACTTTCAGTAATACTACTGCTATAAGATGTTTCCTATTTCTATTCACTATAGACGCAATGAAATTCTTGTTTTGGGCAATTGTATTGAAGCAATAAACGTATTCAACCCCAAGCGCAACCTTAATTAAACAGGATTTAGTAGAACTGTGAGCGAGAGATCAAAATGCATTCATAGATGTAAGCAAGGGATGTTGAAAATGTGTTGCAAGGATCAGAGTGCAGAACGCCTGACGCATCAGCTAAATTAGGGGTTGCCAACTGATCGCCGATTAGTGGGCGTTTTGAAGTTTTCAAGAGGGCGATTTAAGTTTTCAGGTGGGTGGTAAGTATTTCCTATATTGTATGATGATAAGAAGGGACGATAAAGGGATAACGATTTTGATATAATGATCCGAAAAAATTGAAATAGCTGTTTGTGTAAATTAATTTTATCTATCAATATTCGTTTTTAAAGCGTATTTACTGTAAAAAGTTTGGAGACCCCTGTGCTTGGGTAGTTGTATTGTGAGTAGTAAAAACGTGTTATACGTGTAAATATATATTTTAAACTCATTGAAAATCTGCATCTACTCATATGACTTGTTTTCTGCGTCTGCCGTATTAATTGCAAAATAAATGTTTGAAACACTTTATTTATAACACTGTGTTACGCTCTATACCGAAATAATTGCAACACCCTTAGACGCTAGTAAATACCTATGTCTTAATACGTCTACCGATATTTTATAACGCGAAAATGTAATTTAAATGGGTTTTCGCCCGTGAATCCATGTTCATGTTTACAAATTGCCCAAGGGGCCATCTTAAAAAAAGATAAAATTTCGCCTTTTCATGCTATCTGCACGGGCTAACGAGTTTAGCGTGACTCGCTCACACAGTCCCTTTTTGTTAATTTAATATTACGTTTACCCACCGGTGATGGTCCTCTCTCCCCACTCCCCAAATCTTGCTCGCTTATGTTCCCAGTTACGCTGAAGTGGCCAAGTTAAAACATTCTCCCGTTATCCATTTCCACCTTTCCGTGCGCGTTTTAATGAGCAATTACGTAAGTCTTTTGGAATTGTGAGGAAATATTTATACGTTTAAACTGCACGCATACTGTTTAGCTGTCCACTGAACGCTTTATGTCCTCCTCTGCAGAAGAAAACATCTCGCTCGATATTTTAAGGCCAGTGTTTATGTAATACTAAGCACTGCGGAGGACTGCCTTGCGTAACGAATCGTGTAATCCTTTTGTCACATTTTTCGTGTCCTGTAGTTGCTGAAGTGAGGGAATGGCTTTAGAAAATAAAATGCAGCTGTTCCCGAGAAGGCTAAAACGGGAATATTTGCAGAGCGTTTGAATTCTAATGAATCGCGGGACTAAATTTTACTGCTAAAACACTGTTTTATATATACTCTAAGAGAAAACATTGAAATTGAAAAATTCAACGGTCGGTTGTGTCCAACTAAAGCGTTCCTGGACAATAAAATAGTGAAGTTTTAATGGCATGAAAGGCAGATCTTAGTTTTCAAGTTTGAAAATTGTTGGAAAATCAAAGATACCCATTGTGGTTTCTGATGCGATGCATACTAAAATTTATGAAGATCCGATACTTTCCTGCCAATATTTCACAACCTTAATGGGATCTACCAAAGATGATCGTGCGATGTCTTCTTTCATGTATTTTTGGAATATATACGAAAGGTTTTTATTAATTACTGTTTTATAAATCTGTTTAGAAGCGTAGAAGGAACGAAAAATTTCAAGATAGATCGTACACTATCTTTAGGTCTTACACATTAGTATTTTAAAGGCGCTTTTCGAAAATGTAGAACAAGTGACGCATTTTAATAACCAAGTCTGTTCTCCCATTACCAACCAGAAGGCTGTTCTTCCATTTCCAGAAATAACGCCAATTTTCCTCATATTTAGCCTCAGCGCGCTCAGAAAGTTTCATCTCATGCCGAGGAAAAGAGTTGAAATTAGTTATAAATTACTCGAACTCTTCTTTTATTTCTTCCTGCGCACAGCCCTTTAGAGCTTCCGTGTTTTCTAGGCTGACGAGGTCAACCTCCACATCTCTCCTTATAGTCGCTCTCCCTTCCCTTACTCGTAGTCCTTCTTCTCGTCGCCCAGCAACTGCAGTGGTTACCAATTAATTGGTTGCTAGTCCCTCTAATTAAAGGGAGTAGACGGTGTGAGAGAGGGAATTGAGGGGTGCTAATGCCCGGTTCGATCTGAGGGAGAGAGAGCATTGGCGGATGAAGCCAAGGAGCCAAGTCGGGTGATGAGAGGGGCGTGAGGCGAGGAAAAGGAGCTGTAATGGCTGGGGGTAGTGGGAAAATGTGGGTGGTCTGAGAGGGTCTGAGTAAATAAGGGAATATGCTCGAAATTGGCGCGAAGGGGAAGAGAATGTGTTGGGTAGTATGAAAGATGATGGCAGAGGAAGAAAGCTGGAGGGACAATAATTAGTGGGGAAGGGAAAACGGGACCTCAAGTTTCTTCGACGTTTTCTTCGGAAGGCGAAGATATATCTGTAGATTTGAAAAAATACGTATATGAGCTAATGGATATTTTCCTGCCATCCAAAAATTTAAAACTACCTGTTAATTCTGTTTAAAAAATCTTTAACTGCTCAAGTTATCATCTCTATTCATATTTTTAGAGCTCTTATCACTGTTTAGGCTGTGAAGAAATTCTATTTGTTTTCAGAAGGTTGTAACTTCTTGAAATTTTTATCACAAACATCCCAAGTAGTATGGCAAGCCAATATTAAGTGTGCTTCAATTTATAAGAACACATTTCAATTATTCCCAATCAAATATTCTGCTTTATTATATAAACGGACTATCTACTCAGTCTGACTTTCAAGGCAGGATAAAAGACAATGCAACGATCTGATTATTAATAAATGGTATCAAGACGATTTGAAGGATCTCACACTATTGTAAAGAGTTTTTGTAGTAATACAGGCGTAAATATTAATGGATTTTATTTATTCACCCTAAAATTTTACGGTAAAATTTATTACTCATAATACATCTTTTATCTCTATTTATATTTAGCAACATTTTTCATGCCGCATGAAGTAGCTACTTTAGTTGGGAAAGCTACCGGTCTTAAAAATAAACCACAGAGATGAATCTAACTTAATCTTTACTATTGTTTATATACCAGTTGTTTATAAAAGATTAGATTTTCTACTTCCTCTACTCATAGTGTAATGTATGTCATAGATCGAAATTAACATTACATAATCTATCGTCGTATACGTAAAATTCGGTTGAGTCGGTTTTCGGGGGAAAAAGAGAAAACTGCGTCAAAAGCAAGATGACGTTATAACCAGATTGTGTAATTCTGGATGCATTACATCATTTTTTGAAGAATGATTTGTTTTTCGCGCTAAGGAGGCTTCTCAGTTACTGGATTTTGCTCATTTTTTACTTTACAATGAATAGGTTTTTACCAGAGAGACAATTACGGAAACAAAATTTTTTAACAGCAAAGGTGAGAGTGCATCAGGGTCTGTACAATCAATAGCCCACGAAACTCATTTTCTGCTTTTCTTGATATGTTTACGAAAGAAGATAGTGACGTAAGGAAACACCGAAAAGCGACTTTTTAATTTACTTTCTACCGTGAGAAGAAGGTTTTGAAAAGGTCTCTGTCACTAAAACTCGCAGTTCGTATCGGCGAAGGTGGGATATAGATAGATCTGCTTTTATCTCACAAAATTAGTCGTTCGAAAGAAGAAATTCACAAACTATTCTAGGGATAAGGCGAATCGTGATAGGATAACGCAGATGATTTACCAAACAATTGGTCCATCAAATGAGGCGACGATTGGTTGAAGGGGTTAGCAGTGCATCTGTGGGCGGGAAAAATCCGCGTCTTAAGCAGATAGGAGGGCGTTTTAAGCGGTAATATTACCACGCGTATTGTGTACAAAGGACTGGGACTATGAGAAAACTGATCTTAAGCGAGATAGTCTTAAATGAGTTTTAATTTATGTATTAATAAGAAAATATTCATTTTAGTAGAGTTCAGTATTCGTAATAAAGAAGAATAAAAATGTTTATTGTTATGAAAAAATAAACCTATTCTATTAACTTGACCCTTTTTGATAGCAAGCTTTGTTCCAGAAACAATTTCCTTAGATAAGCAAAGCCGCCGTTATCTTATGCAGCCCACGTAACAATTAGTTGTGCTTGTTGTCGCATCTCCAGGAGACAATGTTTCTTATTTTCCCTATAATAGAAGTACGGCGCATTTCCGGGTGTTTATTGCGGTCTTTTCGTCGCTTGGTGAGAGAAACTCAAGCGTTTAAATAAATTAATTATCCAGCATTCTGTTTCTTCAAGTGGAAATAAAATGGAAAATATACTACCTGGGTTTAATTATTGAATTTTTCGTTAGTTTCTTTAATGGAAACTGTTTAATTAAGTGATTGATACAGTTTTTAATTAGGTATTTAAATGTCTCTAGTACACCATTTCCGTGCGGCCCAATTATTTCATATGTGACCTAATGTTTCCTTATGTGGTCCTTTGTTACATAAATCCTTCTGACGAAAAGGTTTTCCACTTTTTCCCTCTAGTGGCGGTGCAGAACCTTTTTTCATTAACAGAACGCATTTACCATTCGTCTTACGTTAGATAAGACACGAGAAATTATCGGGCCGTTTTTCTGTTGCATATTACCTAAGTTAATATGTTTTAATATCGAACTTTTATATGAAAAAATGAATTTATTCACTGAAGAAGCTACGAGAGATTACCATTTTCCATTTTGTTTATCTCTTGACGGAAATAACAAGACTGAAAATTCAAATTATTTTAACGGACATTTGATTTAGAAAGAAAATAAAAGGCCTTAAAAAAATACCTAAAGGTTCCCCACTTTTGGTCAAGGGTAAAAAGTACCACGTTCTTGTTTCCCGCATAACCATAAGCTGTTTATCAAAAGGTAACAAAAACATGAAATCGTGAAATGCAGCAGTACAGTGGAACCTTGGTTGACAAACGCCTCTAATCACGTACAAATTTTCCAAACAAAAACCCTAATTAAAAAAATAGAATTCACTTATTATCATATAGCTTATGCTCATGGCTCTTGACTCGATCTTAGTCATGGTTTTCCGTTAAGCACTTTAAGTTCACTTTTTAATTGAAGATCATGGAGTAGGGGAGAGCATCTGGCTAAATTTAAGGTCGGTAGGATAAGTCAAGGGCTTATTCATTCAGTACAGTTTTTAGGCGGCAGTATTTATATCTTAATGTTTTTGGGTCTTAATCCCTTGTTTTGGAAAATAACATATTTTTAATTTGCTCTAGTTTTGAGTAGAATATTCTGGTTATTTCATTTAAGGTTGTGGAGATGATATGATTTAAGTGATATTATAGATAATGAAAAATGTATCAAGTAAGTAGGAAACAAAGGTTGTTTATTCGAGTGTAGAGCTCTACTTGCAACTTAATTATTCAAAATGAAAATACTATGTAAAACCGCATGGAGAATTATAAAACAATGTATACTAATGTTTCCACGCGCGGGTTATCAGTTTAGGATAAAGAAGTAGCAAGGCTTTATATACCATTTGCAAAGTGTGATATATTCGATAAGCAAGGGTATCAATGTATCAGTGTTATGCAGAACGAAAGATTTGACCGAATCAGTATCGTAGAAGAAATTGTAGAAAATCTTATTGTATAAACAATTATTTGGAGTAAAGAAGCGGATGAATGTCGTACACTGATTCCTATGGCAAAAACAGCTTCGGTTTATGAATATTTCGGATTACGATTACGAACCATCCCGTCCGTGATGGCGGAGTGCAACTCGCTTCAACCCCACAGTTCTGGGTTCGGGTCTCGGCTAACCAGCTTTTTTTGGTTAGGGAATGGTTGTGTGTGTGTTCCTTAGTTAATATACAGTAATGTGGATGTAATTTTGGTTGTCCTATTTCCATTAAAGGAATTACTATTATTTTTATTTTTATGACAAACGGATTTCAAGGACGAATTAAATTCTTGAATCGAAGTTTCATTGTATATTAACATATTTCTTAGGAAAGTTTTAAAAACTGAAGAAAGAAAACGATTTTCTAAGCATAATCACCTTAAATTAAAGTACATGAAATGGAAATGATGAAGTGCAAAGTTGTTTGCTACAAGTAGTGAGGGAAAGAAATAAAATTAATGACTGTAGCTTAGAATTGGATTTTTCTAAAGGAAGCTTGTCCACTCGACAATTTTCTTATTGAAAAAATAGACAAAATAATGATAGTATTTTCGCTTTGGTTATGTGTGAAACGACCAAAATGAATCACCAGAACGCATATTATGAGATTGAATTGTATTGGATTATGTATCATATGTTATTATGATATAAATAGAAATAACTAGTACATAAGAGTTTAGTTGTTAATTAGATAATACAGTAACATGCTATTAGAATGCTAATTCCACTCACTCAGAATTTCTAGTCACAGAGAATAGATTAAAAAATGACTGTTTCATAAATTAATAGATCCTGATTTCAAATCAAATATGCAAAGTTTCGAGAACAGAGATGTGAGATATAATTTTAAAATAACCTTTTGATAAACATATTTTATAAAGAAGTACATTTATCCAAATGTTGGAGAAATTTTCGTATTACTTTGAAATATTATACTTAAAGGTAATGAGAATGAATGTAATGAGCGAATGAGGATTGAGACATCTAATACCTAAATTATTCAATAAATGCAAAGTAGGAATTAATGGCTACTCTGGAGAATGTAAACTGGTTTAAAAACTATGCATACACTGAAAAAATGAAAGCTTTAATCGAAAGAATCTGAAACTATAGAGTTACATCATTTTATTATTTTTCGGTGTAGTTATAAATATGGATAATAATATAATATTAATCATATGCGAATACATACCTTTTCTTTTGAAATTCAGTCTGAACTGCCGCTTCTTTGTTTTTCGATAATTTATGTTTTTAATTAAAATAAAATAGTGATAATATATCACATTTGCAGGATATTTCAAGAGGGAAAATGCATGTAATACAAAATTAAAATTAAAGTTAATAAATATTGATAGAAAGATGAGTGCCCTTGCGTACAATTGTACTTGGTCATTGATAGCCGATCTCATACCCATTGGTACCGATCACTGTAGAAGATCAGCGACGGACAGTATCGATCATAGAGAGAGTGAGACCTATAATTCTAGTAAGTACATCTTCCCACGATAAGCATTTTACGCTCGTGATCTATTTTATTCCATAGCCGAAAGAGATAAAAGGATCTCCAAGAGATAGGAATCTGGTTAAACACAATGGGTGTGGCAATCCAGAAAGATAAAAATATCGGAGGCGGCATTATAATGTAGTTGGGGGAGTGAGTAAGATGGAGGAGGAAAGAGATAAAGGAACGAGAGGGGAGATGCATAAGGGATAAGACTTGAGGGGTTGGGAAGGAAGAATGAGGGACCGGGTAGACGAAGGGCCGACGCAGCTCCGCTGAGACCATTAAACCGATATGTTGACAAGCATTCGAGCTATAAAACAGCTTTACAGGCTCTCGCGTCGTAATAAATCTTGAAGAATAATTCCTCCGGAGGAATGAGAGAGAGGAAGGAAGGAGTACCGAAACCAGAGGACGTCCTGAGTAAAAGGGAAAGGGTGACCGGGATGAAGAGAGCTCCTTTCGCTCCAGAGGCAAAGTGGGACGCCAAGGATATCATTTAATACATTCTTCGCGAGGCAAACATTTCCAGTCATTGTGATCTAAAAGCGTTCCGCTCGTGATTTATCTCTCGTAAAGGAAATTGATGTAAAAATGTAATCGCATCGACGCGAATTCGTTTAATTGAAATTAATGTTTCGCAGTAGCCAAATTTCGAGAGAGAATGGCTTGCTTGAGTTATGCTTTAGGAGAGAGAATCTCAAGGCCGGTTATTCAGAGGTCAATAGTGTGTCAAAGAATTCTATGCCAGCGATGGCTATATCTATATTCCAAACCCAGGAAATTTTAAATTAATTTGAAGTTTGTAAATTGCTGGTATCAAAATATGATATTAATCGTAATTTAGAAGGTTCAGCTTCGGAAAAATGGTTCGGCGATAAAAATATTCCCATTTTTAAATAATTTGGTTGAGTTTTTTTCAATTGTATCCGTTTTTAATCATCAGTTTCCCAGAAGAACGTTAGTCATTCCTTTAATTAATGAAAGAAAGTAACTTGGGTAAGCGTAAAATTATTATTGCCGATTCTAAATTAAAGGAAAAGAAATCATATATATCAGACGAACTTATATTTTATCGCAGTAATCTCATCTCATTACGTAAATATAATACAGTTGGTACAGTAACCATTGATCGTTGAAAAGGTTTAAATATATGTTATCCATAAATTCTTCTAATGATTTCATGAAATAAGACCGAATGTTCTCGTGCGATACTTAATGATATCTCATGATTAAATGATTATTTTAGTTACAAGATCTATACAAAACTCCACAAATACAATTACAGTACCATGAACAGAATTTAAATGCATTACGCCATCTCCAGTTCTGATGATGGTATAATGCGCCGAAACAGGTAAACTCATTAGCCTTACCTCATTATACTTACATTTTTGTGATAAAAATATTTATTATTTTTTCATTTTCTGTACGTAAGTGGGTCTTATGTGCAGATATTGTTCCAAAAAACTGTTGTATTTCTGCACTCACTGTTGAGTGTAATTATGCCATAGAGATACAAATAGACTAGTATTTTGAATTAAAGAGGTAAAGTTTTTAATTTGGGCAATTTTTCCTAAAAAGTGAGGAAATATTTCTCAACAATTTCTATCTCTCAAATTGTTTTCAAATTATTTCATCGTTGCCACTTTACAAGCCACTCTTGAATATAAATATAAGTTCCACCCGCTGTTGAGTTATGAGATATTTACGCCTATATCAACTCTATGTCTTGGCATTTTCTCTAAAAAGAGTAGACGTTCAATTCCAAAAACAAGGGGAAAACAGTTCCTATTCTTTTTTCCCAACCTTTCCACTTCTGACCTTAAATTCCTTCCTCAGTTTCCATTCCTTTCCAACTCTTATTCTTTTTCCATTCCAAATCCCGGCTATTTTTTATCCCCCCTTTTCATCACACCCGGCTCTTTCTCTCCCCATCTCTTCCATTGCCTCCCAAAGATCTCCCTTAGTACTTTCCCTCGTTTTTCCCATCCATTTCCTTCACTTCCTCAAGCTTTCACCTCCAACCATACCGACTTTTTCCTACGAACCTTTTTCGTTTTGCCTCATCCTCAACTTTCTTCCTTTTCTGCACTCTCTCTTCGCTCCTCATTTCTGAGACACCCTCATACGCACGAGAAAATACGTGGAGATTGGGAATGTGATGGAGTGGGAGATGGATTTGGTAGGAGGCAAAAGCAAGGCCGTGCTTCTCAAGGTGCAATTTATTCCCCGTCACGGGAGGGCACGTCCTGGACGTGAACCGGGGAAATTTCTCTCTCTTCTTATAGGCCTCGACCGGAGGCATCCCTCTCCGTCCATTGCCATTCCTTCCCTCGCATCACAATTCCCTCCGCCACGCATCGTCTCATTCCACACTTCTTTTCCCTCTCCTCGTCAAATACTCTGCCAACAATCCAATCTCCTTCACCCTCTACCGCTTCTTCCATCTCTATGCATCTTATCCTCCTGTCAGCTTAGCTTTACACCCTGAAGTTTATTTTCATTAAGTGTTGCCTTCTACGCTATTTCCATTCGTTTTTAATTTTTCACAAATTTTGTTCCCATGAAATTTTTTTAGGGTTTTGGTTATCATTCAACCTTCCTTTTGGTCTACTACTGTATATTATTATAAGAGAATAGTCACATAAAAATACTTGTACCACAGTTTTTCAGCTTTCCCTGTGAGTTTCTTCAGCCAACCTCGATTTCTTCGCGGTATTTTCTTCATGATAAGCATATACGATGTGTTTTAGTAGTATCCACTTTTTTCAATTTTTTTCAAATTGTTTCATAATAAAGTGAGTTAATTCATACGTTTATATGAAAATCTTTTCCCGAAAATCATCCGTCTGAATTAATAGAATACATAGATCTGCCCCTTTATTTGAATCGAAATATTAACCAAATATAAAAAAAATTATGTATGTATATCTCACATATCGCACAAATATCAATTGCGAAGAAAACTTCAGCAAAATTATGGCATCATTATTAGGTGTGAAATTCTACGAAAGGAGGTATTGAAAGATTCGATGAATAATCTGTAAGAACTTCAATAATTATTCGGTTGACCATTAATATAATTAAATATAGGAAATCATGAATATGCTAAAATAAAATGAGCTATTTTTCTGATGATAATGAGTTAATTGTACATTATAATAAAATTGAAGTTATAAAAACAGGAGAAAGATTTCGTTCAACAAAGCCAGAAATATTCCCTCATATATCGGTAAAAATTTACATTTACATAGGAAGACCTCTTAAAGGGAAAAAGCAATTATTCCTGAGAAATGCCTCCAAAAGAAGTCAAGAAAAAATCTTTCTGAAATTCAAAAAGATCGTTACAAAAACGGGAAAGACTCGAAACTCCCGATATTGGCAAATGCAGGAGTTGAGCTGATTCAGTATTTCTCCTTTTTCGATTCGAACTAAAAGAAAAAAAACGAACTCTAGGAAGGTGCACCGGTTTGACGACCAATTTTCGTTCAGTTGAAGATCTAATGATGTTTGCAGAAGTTTAATATTCGAAATTCCTTCCACATTCCAACGATTTCTATCTTGGGTTTTTTCCTAAGCATTTGCATCCTATGAAATATGAATGACATTTCTCCTAGCCCAAAATTTTTGCTGATGAATTTCAAATATTGAGCGATGAATTCACGTTAGAACATTTTAATAAAATTCATTATTAATTACTCTGCATACTCAAATCGATTTTCCTTAAGTATAATTAAAGATTGAAGCTCTAAATTCATACTTACTCCTTCCCAGCATCGGAATCCAATCTATCATACTTCTTTTTACGAAGGAAATACGATCAGAAGAGTAAATCTATTGCGAGAGTTTAAATATAGATCGAAAATAAAGACAAAAGGTGCAGCGGTGGTTTCTTAATTATTCGAAAACTAGTTAGTTTATCTTACCTTGAGAAAATTATACATCCAAGAAAATTGCTATTACAAATAAACTTATGATAAATAAACATTAAATTCTTTCCCGTAATTTTGAAGCTATCATCAAAAGTGTCTATTAATTGGATTTAACTTTAAATGATTAATACTGTAACAAACACACCCATATGTGTGTGTGAGTGTTCATATATCAAAGTACCTAGTAAATACAATTAACTACTCATCGTAGAGCACGAAAGTATGAGCAACAGAAGTAAATCACCTATACTGAACTAACTCTGGTAACTACTAAACTACGGCGACGTCTTTTTGGCCCGAAACCTTCTCATACACGAGGTAAACAGGTAGCCTCTGTTTACACTGAGTTACGCCACGTCTCACCCTTCGTCTTTTTTTAGGCCGATCTCATCCGTCATCCTGTTGGCGACTCATTTCCTGCCCTCTCCTCACCCTACTTTCATACTCTCTCCTCCATCCTTCCCCTTTGCCAACGCTCGTTTTAAATAACTAAGACCGCGGAAACTTTGATTAGAAAAAGGAAAAAAGCGAGAGAGCAGAGTTTTCCCTCTTCATTTCAAAGGGCCCTATTTTCCACATTCCCCTTGGACTTTTACCCTCCGCAGACCTCAGAAACACACACACTTCCTCATCCCCGCACCTGCTTCAGCTCATTCGACTACCCCTGCGTACACGAAAAAGGCACACGCACATAGGAGTATAAACACCGACTCACATCAAGGCGCTCAATTTATTGCTCCCCCACGTCTAAGCGAGAATCCATTGGTCTCGGTTGTGCACACATACACTATAGGAAGAGAAAGAGATTTGAGTAGTTGATTAAGAGCGTTCTGGGGGATATTCAGGTTGGGTTTCCTCATTTGCGATACCCTTTGGCAATTTTCGTGGTTTACATGCGGAGATATTCCGAAAAACCGAGTAATCAAAATATTAGAAACAGATTTAAATAAAATTAACCCTTTAGAATATATTTCAGTTGATATATAAATTACATTATCATAATGTTTTTGGTCAGAATATTTATCATAGTCGCTCTACATGAAGTTGTATTAGAGTGACCTCGGTTCGTCTTTTTATCCTATTTATCTTCCATTTTTAATTATATAAAAGGAAAATCTTGAAAGTTTTAAAGAAAAGAATTGGTAAGGATACATAGATAGTCAATTTTACTCAACGACACTGTTAAAAAAAGTCATTTGGAGGGAGAGTTCAAAAAATAATTTACACATCACATATCATGGTATTATATGACATAGAGGCATGAAAAATATAAAAAACTTGTAGGCTAAAATTATTCAGGAATATATAAATGATAGAAAAATCTTCCTAGGTGAATTTGAATAAAGATATTCTTAGATTGACGGTAGATGAAAATGGGTGGCGCAGTCTAAATGCTTAGGTCACCAGCTTAGGGAATTATGTTGGCATGCTAATGTAGATTCATAGGCCTCAGGTATCACAAAATCTTAAATTATTTACCTAGAATGCATTCTATACATTTAACAATCCATGTAAATATATAGTAATTTCTTTCAGCAACTGCTCTCAGGCTATCAAATAAGTTACCTACGACGTAAATAGTGGAAATGGACGACGTAGGAATGCTGTTTATGAAAAAGAAAGAGCGAAGAAGGATTTGGAAAGCGAGTTGGAATGCTGACGAAAGGGCCAGGTACTGAGAGGACTTAGTTCCCTAAAAAAGGAGGAAAGTTGTGTGGCGGTAATAGGATATATACAGAGAGACCTCTTTGCCTTTTGCCCGCTCACTTGCTTCGCCATTTACCTCCCGAAGCCCTTTTCGCTGCTCACGGAAAGAGAGCAAACCTTACAGGCCGGCAGAGGACGTCTTTTGAGTAAAGAGCCGGGAGAGTCTGCGGAGGGAGTGAGGAGAGACCCACTGAAATTGCACACAAATTGCTCGAGGTGTCTGGATCAATCTCACCAAACCCCTTTCCCCAGAATATCCCACTTGCTCACGTTAATCAGGCTCCCTATCTCTCTTTCCCCCTCTAATCCTTTAGTTTCTCATTCTTCAAGTCCTTCTCGTTACGCTCATTCTGCACTAAATGAAGATGAGTGTGCGGGTGCGAAGTTTTAGAGCGAGAGTGATGGTCGAAGGCATGTTTGAGGGATGAACACGAGGTCCCTGAGATTGGGAAATTGTGAAATAATAGCTTCAAGTCAAATTGTTAAAATACATCCAAGTGAAATCACAGTATTTTATGGAAAATATTCAAGATGATTTGTATTAAACAACGGTATAATTTTAACTTTGGGAAGACCTTATGAACCACGAATAAACTGCTTATGTATTAAGAGTTTGATTATTGAGTATAGGGCCTTCAGGTATTTGCCTGACACATCCGTAAGGTTAAATATTTTAATTTGAAACTTATGTAAAGGAGAAACTCATGCTAAAATTAAGTTAATTTAAGTTTACCAAGTAGTAAGTATACTAACTAAATAAAAATGGTAGATTTTATTTTTCATCGTATAAATAGAAAAATTATTATTGGTAGTTACCTGAATTACGTTTATTTCCAAGAATTTGGCTGCCATTATCATTTAAATCCCTTTATATTAAATGGTTTGTGGGTGTGTCAGCGAAAATTAATCTTCGTTTGCTGATTGACAATTAGGGTTTCACATAATGGTTGACAGTGTTGGAAGTCTGGAATAATGAAGGTTAATAAAATATAAAATCATACTTGATGTATTATTAATAACACTGATCTATACATTAGCATAACTGACGTGAAACTTACTTATTCTCGCATTTAATCTTTATATGGTAAAAAATGGAAAATTCCCCAGCATTAAAACCAATTAACGTGTTCCAGACAGAAATATTAGTAAAAGAGGATTCCGCGAACGACAAAAAGACAATCAGAAATATAAAAGAATCGACCTCTTTCCGTTAAGGAGCGAAGGGTTTGAGACGAACTGGGACATGGAGTAACGATGGGAAAGAAGGTTTGAAATAAGGATCCCCCTAATACTCTTGTTAAATCCTCGAGCGGAACAGCACGACTCAATCCGGCACACATTTTTATCCCCTCTCTCGCTCTATATACATTCAGAGAGAGAGAGATTGAGTGCATTCCCGATTCAAGGAGAAAAGTGCAACGGCGGACTTTGGCGGGAGGGGGTCGCGATGGAAATCTTCGGATCGCCGAATAGTGTTCGAGAGGGGTTAAATCACAGCCTTCATAGAGGAGGAGTAGACTAACTCACGCTCTCCTCGTGCATCCATTCCGATGTCTGATGGTTTCTGATAGCGCCGGCTTCCGACGCCATGAATTTTAATGGCGCGAAATTGGCTATATGGGAGGATAAAAATGGTGAGAAAGAGATGCGATGCAAATCCCCGCGAGATGGAGGAGAAGAATGCTTCGAATATTTTTACCGGGAGATCGTTTATGCTCCTCCGCCTGCGAAATTTGCTTCGCTCAATGTTTGAGCGAGATGTTCTTTTTCCGTCGTTCTCAGCCTTCTTTTTGTCTTTTGATTATTTTCAAGGCGGGATGAGCGGAGGAAAAATTATTTGGAGCGTAGCTTTTCGAACTGCTGATCGCCTCCCGTTAATCGTCTTGAAGAGACAAAGTGAGATATACTCTGAAGTGTACCCTTGGGAGGGACAAAGCTATTTGAGGGGAAAGAAATATCGAACAAAGTACTTTAATTAAGTTTACTTTCAATTAAAACTTGGGATTCGTTTCAACTTTGAAGAAGAGGCAATTAAAACATTTAATCCCGGTATATTCTATTCGTAAGTTCTGACCATGTTAAAACTTCCTCGATATCAAATACACGGATTGTTTTTATTACGTAAATGGGAAAAAGTCCCACAGAGGTTTTATTTTTAACACTTTGTTCATTTCGAATCGGTTAACGTCTAGGGTAACTGAGCGGTTGCAAATAAAATTATAGAGAATAAATATTGTAGCTCAGAAATTTGGTTTGAGGTAAAACGGGATTAAAGTTGGTGAATCTATTCGAATAACTTTTTCTGGAAGACATTAAGTTCTATTTAAAATAAATGAATTTAATTTTGGCGGATTATCATATATTCATGATAATTTAATTTTTCATAGCTATTTCGAATACGAAGTAGCCATAATATATTAATTTACTGAGGAGTATTGGTCAAATTCATCTTGTTGAAGAATTCTTTGGGTAAAAGATATATTTAAATTCATCGGGTGGTTTCGGTCTTCCTTATGGATAATTCTATGATAATTAGGACAATGATAACGCTATATATCAAAACTTTAGTAGCGCCTTTTAAATTCATGTGAATTATATGAATAAATTAATGTTTTATAAATTACTCTTCAATTTCAGCGAAAATTTGCTTATATCCCTATTTTAACTGTTTAATTCTTCCCTACCTCCTTAAATTTTAAACTTTTTGTTTCCTGAATTCAGGTACCTTCTTCAGTTCTTAAAACATTAACTTAGATGAATATTTTCTGCTAAAGCTCTCGAAACTGCAAATACACTCCTGAAAACATCAAAGTCAGAGGCATAAAAACAACATCACCATTGCTATCGAGAAAACTTCACCGGACCCATGTTTATACTCAGAGACATTCTGGTAACACAACACATTTTAGCTGTAGCTCCAGGTACATCCCATACCGTTGCTTCAAATGAACTGACAAAGACGGATTAGACCGCAAAGAAATGAACCGTAAGAACGCGATATTGCGAGGACGAGTCCGAACGTAAAAAAACAGGGAAGACTAAGCAGGAGGACCGCAAACGGACGAAGCCTCCTTTCCATTATGTGGTTCTTATGGACTGAGGAATTCCCTATAAGCCCTTCCCGTGTTTTTAGGTTTTTCGACCCAGCTATGTGTTTTGCCGCTCGGGCAGTACGTTGAAGGCACGACACTTCCGAAGTTGGAGCCAAAAGAATGCGGAAAAAGGACACAGAGAGATGTGTTAGGTTGTGGGAGGAGAATGCGGAGAATGAGAGAAAAAGTGAGGGAGGGTAAAGGCTGTATAGTACAAGGTTACAGAGGGGGAGGGTCAGAGGTAATGGAAGATACGTGTCGGAGTTCCCCAGGCTTAATCCACTAACTGGAAGGAAAAAACGAGTTGGAGGAAGAGGCATCGGATGAAGAAGAGGAAAAAGAGGGGGAGAAGTTGCATGGCATCCACGTTGTTGGCGTGAGGTGGCTTAGATGAGTGCATTGGGAGGAAAAGTGCGGTGTTTAAAGGGTGGAGAGGGCGGAAAGTAAAGGATTCTGAGGAAGAGAGTGGGATAAAGGGAAGATGGAGGTTGCGGTTGGGGTAAAAAACCGCGCGCTGTTTGGGAGGCACAAAAGAAGAAGGGTCTTTTATTGGAAGGATAAAGCGAGGGAAGAAGGCGGATGAACAAAAGGGAAGCTAAAAAGAGGAATGGATAGAATATGATCGGGAATTTTGATGGGCGCTGTAAAGGCGAATTTTGGTGGCGTTCGGGATAATTACGCCCGAAATTAAAGGGCTGGCCGAGTTTGGATAGAAGAGGTTGACGAGCCGAAACACGTTTGTAGTCAGTATTTATAAAGTGAATTATTGCGCAATAAGACGATGCAGAATGCGGTCATTTTCCTTGGTGTGAAGAATCTCCTCCGGTCATTTTAATTATTTTTGTCCACTTATTTAACCTTTGAATTTCACATACCATTTTATCATTTTAAAGTTGACTATCAAACATAAATGTATGATAATTATCGTTATAGTTCGAATACGATAATAGTTATGTAAGTAAATTATGGAATATGATAATAATTTTGAAGTCAGTTGAACTGGAACCGATGATACTTATTCAAAAACAACGTTTGTGACCCAAAAAGACTAAATTTAAGGTATTAGTGTCCTGATACCTCCTTTATATGAGTAAATATTAGAAATTCGTCGATTTAATCGACTAAAGTATTCATGAATTTGCTAAATTAATGTAGACCGTTAATAGGTTATGATTTTTATTTATGCAGGTTATTGCTAGAAATAAGGGTATGCTAAATAGTTTAAAGATGAAAATAATTGCTTTTCATCTAAAATGGAATATAGAAGAATAGATTTTCATTATTTGCATAAAAATATAAATTTTTAAATCTACCAAGAAATTTTTTTATAATTATAAATGTAAACTGTATTTCACATAAAATGTTCCTTTTCAACTACACTTGAAAACTTTCAAGTATTATGTTTACATATGATGAGAACTGCCATTGATTTTATTGAGCAATATAGTAGTCATCACTTTTAATACCAAAGAGCAAATGAATACGTGAGATTAATTTCAGTAACGCAATTAAAGAAAAAATGTAACAATTCCAGTTTTCACTTTTTCTTTTAATTCTTGCAAGCCCTGCTTTAAAGGGATAGTGTGTGCTACATATAATTATACGTATCTTTAAGAAATTATGTAAATAATTCAATAGAAAATTAATGAGATTTTAGTGGAAATAGAGTTATATGGAAAGAATAGCTCACTAAAAGTCTCGGAGTTACAAGTCGTGAATAATTTAGCATCTCTCAAGGCGGTTTGTCAAGCAAATGTAATCGGAGAATTTCGTTGCTCGGTTGGAAGTTAAGTATAACCAAGTTAAGTAATAAGGAAGTTAAGTATTACTCCTCTAGTCCATAACTGATACTTCAAAAAAATTACCATTCTGAATTGTGTCAATAAATATTTCTACTACACGCGCCTGTATTTCGAAATTCCATGAATTCTTAGGGGTATTAAATAAATATAAACAAGGAAATAAAAAGATTTTCATAAAAATATAAATTTTAGTTATTTAATGAATCAACTTTTCAACGAAAAGAACCGTCTTTCATGATAAATATCTCCTACAGAAAAATACACGGAAGAATAAATCTCCCTTGGGGAATCTATGGAGTTTCAGTAAGAAAAACATCTACAGAATTTCATTGTTTACTCTCTGAAAAAGCTTTCAGTATATTTTGCTCTCTACTATATTTCTGGAGAACTGACAAATGTATATATTTATAAAGTTTCTGCGTTGCAAATCCTTACCAATAATAACTTTCTCCATTTCCTTGAAAGAAATTGACTTCCCTCAGGATTGGTTTTACGTCAGCTGCCTAAAGAATCTTTACAAGTTGCACACGAACAAATTAAGCTCACACAAAAAATCGACATAACCTCATTCCGAACATGGTCCAAGAATGAGTAGAAAGAAATAAAGAAGCAGTAATGGATACAAGGGAAGGCGCTGTATACAGCTCGTGGAAGGAAGAAATCACTCTCTTGGAAAAGAGGGGAAGGAAGAGATGAATGGAGGATAGAGTGACGTTCGAATAGAATCCCAGGGCACGTTAAGGAGGGAAAGGTTTTTTTAAGGGAGATTTTGGAAGGGGATCGAGGGCCATACTAAAGGGATTGAGGGAGAAGAAATGGGGTACAGGAAGAGGAAATGAAAGAGTGAAAGATGGAGGGGAGGGAAAGGAGAGGGTGATAAAGGGAGAGTTAAAAGGATCGGAATTCGTTATTTGTTATTCAAAGGAAGATTGAAAGTATAAACAATATAGAAAGTAGGGTAAGATTTCATGAAGTAAAAGAGAAATAGTGACAGAAATTCTTCTTGAACTCCAATAAAGTAAAGAGTTGTAAATTCGGAAATGTCTTATATATATGCTGATCGTAAAGGAGCTCCTCAAGATACTTTCAAAAGTAGCATTATTAAAAAATATTGAAATATGACTATAATCTAGAGATAATAATAATTCTAGAAATTTCAAAAAGACAATTTATGTTCCACAGTTATTATTATAGTCGATTCCGGTATTGCTACACTTACGCACAAGAGGTACACGGAAAAGAAAATACTCGAAAAATACGAATCTCTGGGGCTTAGCCAAGTGGGCGTTTCATGACAAAAGTCCCCGGATTTATTCCCGGTGGGGGCTTCAGTGCAAAGTGATCGCTAATAAAATAACAAACAAACTAGATAACAAACTTACAGAAATTTTTGCTAGTATTAGCAACAGAAAAATGATATTTTTATGAGGATTGGAAATTCAAATACATACCATTTAAGTTTCAAGACTGAGTTGTAAGTTATCTTATTCTAAGCTTCATCGAACCAGTTTGTATTGCCTTGAAAATATACGACCAGAGTGGCATAAAAGAAAGAGAGAAGATAGAGAGAGTCAATAAAGGAAGTAAAACCGATAAAGATAAGACGCAAAGCAGGAAGGAAGCGAGAGATCCGAGAAATACGTAGAATTAAGTGGTGGAGAGAGGGGAGACAGACAGTTTTGCGATTTCATGGCGGAAAACATAACAAAATCTACAGTGATATCGAATTGAAGTGAATAACAAGGAGAGGGAGAGAAGGAAAAAGAGAACGTAAAAGAGAGCGGAAGAGAAGAATCGGGAGCAACGGAAATTGCGGGGAGAAAAGAGGAAGAAGGATGGAGTTGAGGGTAGTTTTAGACGGTTTCGAAGTGAGTGATGGGCCTGTCGATGTAGCCAACCGGATTAGCGGTACAAGCAGAGCACGGGCACTGGAAGATCACGGGGCTGGAAGAGTCTCCCGCGTCCACCGAGGTCAATATTTTCAGTCCCCTTCGCACGGGATAGACGTGTCGCCTAAAGGGAGCGAAATGAAGTCACGGGAGAGGATGTCGGAAGAGGACACGCGTGTACCAATAGATGAAGCGAAGGGGGGTTGAAAAAAGAGGACGTCAAGGTGAGCGACGGAGAAAGGGAAGAGAAAAATTTGGAGGAAGAAAAGTTAAGGGTACGCTGATGGTGGGGAATATTGCTGGGACTCGGTGGAAGGGATGCCAAGGAGGAATTATTGGGAGGAGATGGTTGGGAGTCCAGGGTTTGGGATAGACAGAGTAGATCGATTGGTAGCATTACTGGAGTAAAGAGATTGATGCGATGGGAGCCATCTGTGGCAAAATTAACGGCTGCCTCCACGTGGGGATATAAATATAAAAAAGAGAGTGGAAATGGAGGAAAAAGGGGGAAATAAAAGGAGAAGAAAGATGGACGTCACGGCCTCATTCTCAATTTTAAGTTCAGAAGTCACGTTAACAAAGGAAAAGATCGAGAGAGGGGTGGAATTCCCATGACTCTTCTTTCATTTTGGAAGTTTTTCGACTTGTCCGCTGCGACCTATCGAATAGCCACGTTATATTCTCTTTCTGATCATTTATATCGATGATGAAAAATAGTCATATAGGATGATTGGATTCATCACCTGTATTCATCACATCTTCTAGTAAATGGGTACAAAGACTTCCTTTTGAATAAGATGGCAGTAATTAATGGGATAATTATTGAAGACACAAATATGAAAAATAATTCATAGAAGTACATGATTTAAGTTTACAGAATCTGCGAGTTTCTAAACTATTTTTAAGAAAAGATCAACAAAATTAGTAAACTCCTTGAGGTAGCTTTTGCTAAATTGATGGGAGATGAGAACCCTAAGAAAGGAGGATATTAGAAGATTGGCGTTCTTCGGGATGTGGGGGGGCATAGAAGAGAAATCTAAGTTTGGTTAATAGTAAAAACAAACGATGAAGTGCTTGAAATGGTTAGAAGGGTGAGGGTTTTGACTGACAATCAAATAAGTTTTGGAGTAACAATGCAACCGTAGGAAAATAATTGTGTAGGCAAAATAGAAAGAGGGGAATGACTGAAGTAAGTCATTGAAAGTAGGACACAAGGGAAATTGCAGAGGGGAAGATAAAATAATTTGGATGTAACAAAAACTGGATTAGAAGGAAAAATTACAAAGGGATGTTAAGTAAGTAGAGGATCATGAGCTTAGTATGAGGCGAAAGAGATTGGTAGTGATTTTAAAGAAGTTTGCAATACAACGTACAACCTCATCCAAAGGTTGTTAATAATTGAGTGAGAGTTGGTCTTATCAGTAGCTGAGTGGACTTCATAGGAGATATTTCTATCCTTGAAATCCAGCTTATAAAATTTCTATAATTCTCGTAATAAGCAAATTAACGCACTAACAATTTGGTAATTACAAGTCTTGCATTTATACTGAATAAGATTGTTGTTTTACTTATTATATTTGTCATGATGTTACAATCGCTAATATCCATAATAGAGAAATAAATTTAATTTTCACTAAATTTAATCTTTTCTAGAATCTTTCACTCTAAATTACCAAAATGAGAATGAAGTATTGATTGGTCGTAATATCGTTCACAAAATTTATATCCATTGCGGGCAGTATTTTGACTTTGGTTTATCTTCATTTATCATCATCATTTGTCTTCCTTCTCCTGACAGGTCAGTAATTATATGTTATATCTAGAAATCCTTATCATCTTGTTTTCGACCGTTTTCATCAGATTTCTGCCAATTCTCTTCACTCCCTCTAAGCTCGTTCATTATCGAAAATCTCCAACTTTATTCGATCACATCTTTGATCATTTATCTTTTAATGTATTTCTAAAATGAAGGTGGATTTTATGAAACAGAATTATTCTAATAGCTAATTATATTATTATTATCAGTCATTTGGAGTGAGATGGTTTTAGTAAAGGCTTATTTTGAGGAGTTTATATTTTAGTATTTACAATCATATAAATTATGTACATATATTTCAAAAATTTTCCTTTTAAAAGTTTATACCAGGAAATCTTTCGATCGAATATCGAAACAGATGCCTTTCGAATATTTATTATCATTTCATCAGGTATAAATATTCAAGCGCCTCTTTAATTTTACGAAGTTTATTTTTGTATCTGTCTTATGCACAGCTCAGAGGAACTTTAATTTTAAATCTCTCATACCCAACCCTATCGAATCAATATTTAAGTATATAATTTACTGTTGCAACAGAAAAACATCGTAAAACTCTTTCTCATTAGTAGATTGCCGTTAAAAAGCTATCTTCTTTGGTCAAGTAGTTGTATTTAACATGATTGGAATACATATACTATAGTATTACTACTAATATTAAGGCGATATAGAAATTATTTCTTAGGAAATTTTTCGAGTTTAAACTAATTGTCTCGTTTTTCCTAATGGCCTTTAAAAAGTTAAGAAATGGAACATTAAGCGTTAGTCATTTCCTTGCGCACAGTCCTCCTTCAAATGGGAAGCAAAGCGATAACGAGATTTTCGATGACTACCATCTCCTCGGTCGTCAAGGCAAGTCCATTATCTTGAAAAGCTTTAATACTTTAGCTCATCAGGGACGATTCCGATTGGAGAGGGTAAATCGACGATTGGCACAGGAACACCTGTAAAATGTACCTCGATGTGGTTTTCGTTTGATCATCAAGGCAGCAGTAAAAAGTAATGAAATTCTCAAAAAATCCCTATACCAGTTATTCCTATTCACTATTTTTTCTCATGCAAGAGTAATGAGTTTTCTCTATGTGATCAGGATCATTGTTCATTAGTTTTTGGATATTTTGGAATTTGTAGATACAGTCAAATCTGTTTATAACCCCCCCACTTAAGACGTTATCCCTCTGAAGACGATTTTTTACCTGTCTTCCCTTACCATGTGAATCACATGGTAAGGGCTTAAAATATCGCTTGAGACGCTCTGCTTCCCGCTTAAGACGCGAATTTCGCCCTTTCCTGGATACATTAAAAAGCGCTTTAACAGAATATTCGCCTGATTTGATAACCCAAAATATTTTTAAGTTATCAGCCTTGCCGTTCCCTCTACTCCACTGCCTTGCTCTAAGGTGGCTCCTTTAGACTTTCATGTTTCCTATGACATAATTTGTGAGAAGACAAAGAAGATATAACAATCTGCATTCCACCTTCGGAGCCGATTTTGGTTATAAGATAAGGTGAGAATTTTCCCATCTGTCTTCTTAGTTAGTAATACAATCGCTATGGGGTGTTTTCTGTGGTCATACACTCGAATTCTAAAAATATCGAATTTGGCACACTGAAAGTGCAGTATTTCGTGAGGAGTGTCTTGTGTTGTGTTGTGCGCTGTGCTGAGTTCGTTGTGAGTGTAGAGAGATCGTACGCCCTGATAGTCTTACACTGAATTGGTATGTAAAATGAATTTCCTATGTAAGAATAATAACCAATATGATTTTTTGACTTGAAGATAATCGTGCGTTATAATTTCCCATTTGTTGCATGAAACACGTAAAGTGTGCTCGTTTTTAAACTGATAAAATAACATAATTCACAGTATCAGGCGAGATGTTGCGGAAATCCAACAAGAAAGAAATAAATAAATTACAAGTATAGTTGAAAAGTACCATTCTTTTCCTGTTTCAGTGATATAATAGAATTGATAACTATGTAAGTAACCGAGGCGCCCTCTTTTTGCGAAATGCAGTTAATGTGTAATTCTAGTTACTTTTTTCTTTATTAAAGACGCAGTTTTCGCTCGTTTCCCTGAAAAATGTTTTATGCGGGTTTTACTATATAGGTATATATCCATACATTAGACCACGAAACTTCCAATGTTTACATTTTTACTATTTACTATTAGAGACACTATTTAATCTTCTTTCACGGAATCCTCATAATGGAATGTATGAAAACGATTTCCTTAAGCTTTCTATTAGCTTTAATGAATGTAAAATTGGCATTGTAATTAGGGTGGAGCGGAGACAAAATAAGATCATTTTGGAATTTGCGGAAAAAACGTCGGTCAAGTCGATGAAAATGCTGAGCCTCAGAAACTGGGCGTAATTACTTTTGAAATATCAAAGCGAGTTGCGGAGTTTAATTTTTTAACCGGAAATCCTTTTTCATTGGAAAAGGGAAGAATCGTCTGGAAGTGGTATTAGTGGTCGTAACACGAATAATACTTCACCGTGACCTCGATACGACCCTTTACCTTAAATTCGATCTCGCCTGTCTCGAGAATCCGTGAATGCCTTCGTTATTCCTCATTAATGCACGTGCATATTAACAGAGCAATTACAGCCTACACTTTACAGTCCTAACGAAGGAGAATTCAAACGCATATTAACCGTTTCCACCGTCTTTGTGATTCTCCACCGTCGCTCCGGGTCAAGACAAGAATTTTGGTGTTTCAAACGGATTAAGGCAGCAAGTAAATGACTCTTTATGCTCCGAGAAAATAAATCTTTCTGGAAATAATTAGCGAAATGGCAACGTTCATTAAGGATAAAAACGAAAAAAAGTCAACGCTGCGAAAACCCAATCTCGCAAGACTTTGAATGAAATTGCCGTCCTTTCAGTAATGCGTTACTGGAACGTAAAGCGATTGACTTTATAACGATGTAACGTCTCATTTTACGATATAATTTTCGAAGTTTTGACGTCACGACTGCTAAGGGAGGATATGAAAGTTTCAGGCGTTTAATTAATATTTCCATCACCTTATTAACTCAATGGGGCATAATTAGTTCTCCGGATCTACAAGTATGTTATCTGACGATCCATCCTATACAGAAACTTCCTCGCAGAAATTTCCCCACACTTGTGCAAAAGGCATGCAAGATGGTGGTTATCCATCCTTCAAATTATAATACTCTATATCATAATATAGAATTCGTATAATCCGCACGTTATTTATGTTATGTTGCATAATATACCTTATTGTAAAACTTATTCTGGGAAAAATTTAATTTATTTTACATTTGCTTGGTAAGTTTTGTGATAAAATCTCTCTTTAAAATTTAATTTAATAACTACCTCAGTTAGTTTGTTTAAAAGGTGAATCGAATAAACAATCTCATTAGTTTAGCACGTCTTAGCAGATTCGATTAAATAATTTAACATTATTTTGATTACAAAATTTAATAATAATTAATTATAGCTATTATATAATACATCGTTTATTAATACACATGCGAATATTTCAGGGAAAAATTTTAAGTCTCATTCTACCGTATAAGAGGCTTCACTCCGAAGTGTATTTTTTCGAAATATTTTCTGCAAAACGTATAATACGATCGTACAAATGTTAACAAGAGTAAACCTTTGATATTTTATATGAAGTTTTCTGCGAATCCCCGATCGGAATTTTGAAAATAATGGTTAAGTTTTATCTCGGCTTAATGCGGAAAGCTTAATGCGGAATCCTCAAGATGAAAAGAAGTAAACAGATTCAAGTTGAGACGTATGCGGAAGGACCGCACAGATACTTGAGAGCGGTCGAAAAAATGTATGTTCGTGTCTCAGACTATCTTAGGGAGTTTTTCGACCCATGAAATAAGGCTCTTCTTGCCCACTTTCTCCTGCACATTTCTTTCTGGAATGAGCGTTCCCTTACTCCTAGCCACCACCGCTATTTCCTTTTCCTCCAGACCTTCCCAAACCTCACTTAAGCGGATCCACGCCTAGCCTCACTCCCGCTTTACATTTTTCGCACCTTCATGCATTTTCAGGCGCGTGGACATGCAAATGTGTCTCGCGTCGCCAAGTCCCTTTTCCCATGGCATCCTCTCCAGAGAGCCATCCCAGTGCCTCCGGCCCCTTCATTTGGGGGAAGGCCTTTGCATTAGCACGGCCTCCGGGAGGTCGAGGACGCGGGACTGACGAAGGATGAGGAGACACGAAACAGAGAGCCTTATAGCTTTGCTGGAGGGAGTCGTTATTTCGTCCGCCTTGGGAAGGCTCACACGTTTGTACGTAGGAGATAAAATTGGACTCTCCCTTCTACGGCTCTGCTAGGAGGCGCTGTTGGGGGAGGGAGAAGATGGGTAGACATGTAAATGGGTAGGATTAAGGTTGTCGAATGGTGTGCGAAGAAGTGGTAAGGGTGGTAAAAAGGTCGAGGACCAATGCATCTGCGGTTTAACGAGATTGCTTCGTTGAATTAAATGGCGAGGGAGAAGAATGATAGTGTCTTAAAGAGGCGATCACGGCGCTGTTTTGTTTTAGGTGGTATTTAATTAAGTCCTTCTGATAGAGGCTTGATTTATAAAAGTATTTTATGTGAAATTTCAGCACCGAGTATTTCCAAGAGTAGGAAATGAAAATGTATGACACTGAAATCTTTCTGCAGCTTCAATTTTGAATTTTATTTCGAGATAATATCTTTTGCTCTTTATATGTTCCATATTTTTGTAATAGTTTCTGGTGAAGAGATCAAAATTAGAAAGTAAAGCAGACAACTAAATTAACTTCAACTAACCATGCGACAAAATGCATTTAGCTGTGAATAATGATAAAATAAGTTTTAATTTTATAATTTTTCTATTTATAATTTTGTGTACTATCTATTTCTTATCTTAAATCGTTTCAGGCGTTAATATTAGCTCATAATATGGTTTTATAATTTATTTGTGATAAATAGAGTGCTTAGAAGAATTAAGTGTCATTACTTAGCCTTTTTCTGTTAGTCAAGTTTCCTATTATATCTTATGAAAGCCTGACATATATTTACAATAGATATACACCTATTATGGATGTAATTCTAAGGACTTGCTTCTTTGTACCTCTAAAATTTATGTTTACAGTTAACAGTATCATAATAACGTAGCAAAGTTTAGGGTTATCTGTGCCGAATCGGTGATCCGTTTGCAAAGTGTTATCTTTCTTGAAGTCTTTCTTTCTTTTTCTTAGAATATTTGTGTTTTTATTTTTAATTAAAAGTACTGTAATTATACACGTTTTCTCAAGTATATTCTATTGTTTTTCATGAAATTTAAAATCTTGTTCTGATTAGTTACCCATTGATATTTTGTATTCGAAAATTATTCTTACCCTCTCTTTTATATTTACTCTTATATTGACAATGCCTCAATATTTGACGATAGAACGGGCGATAGAAAAATAGGTTGTTCGTTTCCGTACCAGTCTTAGAATTAACAAGTGTTTTGTTAGAGGAAATTAGATTATATATTTGGATAAAATATTGAATCCTGTCGAGGAAAGATGTATCTGTTCACAAAGCTTTCATATGAAGACTAAGCTATCAAGCTTATCACATTTATCTTACTCCGTAGCTTTTATCCTGGTAAAGCTCCCAATATAGATTCAGCTCCGAAATTTTCTTTCCTCTGTGTCTCTTTCTTTTTCTGAATCTTTAGAGACGTGAAAGGCAGCGGTCGTTTGGATGAGTATTGAGGTGCAACGTAGTTTTCTGGGATTGGAACGAAGCAGATTTGCGCGCGCGAGTGCTCTGTATTAGGTCGTATAGTAAGAGAAAGCAATTGTACTTTCGCGAGATAAAATGGGCATCTTATAGAAGCAGCTCGTGCCTGATAGTGGCTGTATTGCAGCACTTGGTTCCTTTTCGTAAATTCCCCTTCTTTCCTTGCTTTTATATGTGGATTATGCTGAATCTGAACAAATCGGAAAGAGGCTTGGAAAGGAAATCAGCTTATTTAGAATGAGAAACATTTTAGTTTTTACAAATTATGATATAGAAAGATCGGAGATAGAGGACAAAATGTAGCAACAACAACATATTTCCTGAACAAATTTATCCTTTAAATACTCAAATAATAATACAATTAGTGAAATATTTATGACGCAAGAGTTCTTTCAGACATCTTCCAAGCCCGAATAGAGAGAAATTACGGTCAAAAAAATTCTGAAGCAATTGATTTCGTGGGTTCACCAATGTGTAAATGGTGAAATCCACTTTTCAATTGCAGACATGAAAAGTAACTTAGGATTGTTGTGTTACCAAGATTTACAGGCTGTTTTCGTGCGATAAAGGTTCATATTACTTTCTCAATAAAACAATGATAAACTTTAAAAGACTGCTTGTTCTCAAAAATTATAACTTTCAAATTAAATGAACTCTTCTCTTAAATGTCACAAATTATTTCAAAGACAAAATATAATTACCATCTGGTAAGAGCATTTCCAATTCTAAACTTTGCTCTTAGTAAGGCGTAACACGGAGGTCACATAAAATTTCAGGCTTTTATAATTCCCAGGAGAGAATTCCGAATCCTTGCTCAGTTTAAAGCAGTGCGTTCTATGAAAAGAACGTCGTTACAGACGCAGTGCATAAAAGAAAGCGTAAAAAACCGAATTGCAAAGTGAACTTGCTCTTGAGGAAAATAAAAATTCCTTGAAACAGTAACAACCATCATCTAGAAAGCACGGACAACAACTTCAGAGTAACTAAAAAGAAACGAGATTCACACAAAATGTAGAATATTTACTTTTTTATTCCTACCCAAGTAGATTCTTTGTATGAACAACTCTGGAATGAAACTTTGCAATTTCTGTTCTTCTTTTTTCACTAACGTATCTTTATTCCGTATCTTTAACTTTATCACTAATATTATGTGAATATTCAGAACATTTTAAGGGAATCTTTGATATTCATTGGAAATGGTGGACGGATGTATCGAGTTCTTTTCTGAATTTCTGAACTCATATATACTTCTTCTCTTCTTTGTTTGACCTTCAGCATTCCACATTTCTTTGATGAGGAACTCATTACAACCGCTTCATATCAAATTGTTAGCAATAGAAGATTCCAGTTTATTTTTCTCGCACTAAAAATACGTTTCTGGTGAATTTAGTTTGAATCGCTTATTTTGTGGGTTTGGGTGGGCATATTTTTTATTAAAAATTGATTATTCAATTATTCTTTTTTGTAGGTTTGGGTGGGAATATTTTTCATTAAAAATTGATTATTCATTCTTTTTTCTCTACTGAGAGTATAAATTCTAATTAATTCGTACAATTCTTTTAATTTTATGTTCTTTCATTGTCTTAAATAATAAAGAAATGGGTCTTTCCATAAAAAATATGCCATTGGTTGTCGCACTAATCTCTAATCGAGCAGTTTGTGTAGGCACCGCAGTTAATTTGTGTTGAGAATAACGGAGGATTAACATTTCGCAGAAAACTAAAATCGGAGTCGATTTATTGGTTTTCTTGTGAAACACCTGAGAAAGACATTACGACGCCCAACTTCCGCGTTTGTAAGTCGCTTATCTTTTTGTTCGAAAGAAAGATTTATAATCTAATTGAATACATTTTACCCTGTTCGATTATCACTTTATTCTGAGCTAGGTAGCTGCTAGTTTTATCTCTTCCATGTACTTCCAACTTTAGGTAAATTTATTTTTATGGCCACACTTGGAACATACATTCAATATGTGCTTGATTCACAAAGAACGTTTATCTTCCCTTTCGCCTATTCCTATAGTTTGGCGATTCTCTTTAAAATGAACTCTGTAAAGACGTAAAACTTCTGTAAAGGCTTTAAAGCTGATGATCTAATTATATTTAAAATACATTTCAGTAATTATTCTATTCACTCAGTGGTAAAATCAATGTTATTCTCATCTTTATGGAAATTGAGATTTCAATGAGATGAATATGATAAACTGTAGCAATAGAGAGGGCAATATTTTGTTAGGAAAAGTAATAATAATAATAATAAAAATGGACAGTGGTAGTCCCGTTTTTAAACTTTATATTAAATTTATAGGAGAATAAATGATTATTTCATGTAAAATATCAGATCAATAAAAGCAAAGTACCTTCTCAGGTCTCGGTAATCAATATATATCATGAATATATAAAAATACAGTGAATTAAAATTAATATGGTCAATTTTGACTTCTTGGAAATTTGTAGCAACTATATTGAAAGCACACATCCTTACTATGTGTTTTTCTATCAAGATGGTTACATTTAATTATATATTATGATCTATTATGGATTTACTGAAACTAACTTATTCTTGAACCTATAAAATTTGATTCTAATTCATCTTTCGGTATATACACCAAGTTAGAATCTGTGATATGTGTAAGGAGTTCAGGGAATTCTTAATATAAATGTAATATTCCAGAATTCGGCGGTTCTGATAAACTGTGATCATGAATCAAGTCTGAAAATTCTAAGTATGATGGAATTTCCCCATTTTTATATTTGAAATCCTAAAAGATAACAGACATGTTAATTTCTTTGTAAATATTTTTAAAGTCATTGTCTTAATTTTGTTAATATTTTGTATCAGATCTCCGTTTCAAAGCGATCCAATATTTCTAGCTGATTTAATAGCATTGAAACATAATCATCAATAGCTATATTGATAAGGCATCCAATATTAAGGCAAATATAAAAGGAGAGATCAATAAACAAGCTTATTTTATATAATACTGAACATTTCCCATACCGATTTACGCAAGATTTTTACTGCTAATTTTGAAAGCGATAAATATTGATTATCTCTTCCTTGCATAAGATAGCGAGAAGCATAGAAGGAACTTATTGATGAGCTGACGTGGGTAGTTACGAAAAGTTTTAGCGTGGAAACTAAGGAAAATAGAAAGGATAGAGGGAGGATAGGGCGAGCAGAGTTTCTATCTTTCTAAAGGAGAAAATGAAGAAGTCGCTGGATTTAAGGCTCGAATGAGTAGATAAAATGGTACGGAGCAAAGAAAAGAGCGGGATTAGGAGATTTGAACATTGAGATAGGTCGATAGAGGTAGAGGTAGAGAAAAGGTAGGGGAAAGGGATTTGCCTGAAAGAGAGACGGCTTTTTAGAAATAAATGAAACGAAGCAGAAGAGAATGAAATAGTAGCTGAAAGCGAACGAAAGGTTGAGGAGATTAAAAAAATGCTTATTCCTCCCGAAGAGGGAAAAATCAGGGGATTTAGTCGGATCAAATTTTCCTAGGATTCTAGAGGTGGAAGAAGAAAGAAACTTCACTTAGATTATGGAAGAGGTACATGGGTCTTACTCCTAAGAGAAGCGGGAAAGGGACTCCAGAGTGAGAAATGCACCGGAAAAAAAGAGAAAAAGATAATGAACTGAGAGTTGGGAGTGAACTGAAGCGAAAAAGGACGGCGGGAGAAAGCGTTAAGTGTTAATGAAGGGGACGGAGAGGAGACGAAAGAAGAATATAGAAGATGAAAGGGGAACCGGAAAAAGGAAGACAACAGAGGCGAAAGAGACGTGAAAACAAACAAGAGGAAAAGAGAGACGGTTATAAGATTCAGGGACGGTTTAGAGGGAAGGGATCGGAATAAAGTGGAGGAATATGTCTGAAAGAGAGAAGAAAAGGGCGTTAAAGGGGTTTTTCGGGGAAGAATTGCGAGAGGAGATACAAGATAAGATGAGATAAAAGTTAACCTAGGGGGTTTACGAGTGGGGTAATAGAGAGGAATTGCGTTAGGCAGTTTGCATCAGAGTTACCCGGTTCGCTGACCTGGTTACGGAAGAGAGTGAAATTGAAGAGAATTGAAAACACAAAGAAAGTAATAAAGGACTTCCTCGATGAAGGGAACACTGGGGATATATAATTACGGGGACGTAAATGGAAAGGCGTGGGAGTAAAGGAAGGCATTATGTATGGAAACCGTATTGGGAAACTTAGTGTGTGCTAAAGTTTTTTTTCTGGGGATCGTTGATGAACCAAAACCACCTAAAAATTTAAAGTTTAACGAAGAGAAGATCAGAAGCAAACGCAACGCGGGAGTAACAATAGCCTCGAATTTAACGGGATCCACGAGAAGACGTCAATTAAAATACACAAATGCTTTTCAGAGAAGAGGAGCTGATAGAGAAGGAGTATTGCATTAAGGCGTCGAATGAGAAGAGAGAAAAAGCTGCGGATGAATCAAACGGGGGATAAACGAGGATGAGAAGGGAGAAAAATAAAGGCCCTCTTCGTTTCGTAAAGGAATAAAGGAAGATGGGAGAATCGGTGGAGAGGTAAATGGAATGAAAACAGACGCAAAGGAAAAATGAGAGGGTACAGTCGGGATATTAATGAGGAGAGGAAAATGATTAAAGAAAGAGGTATATAATGAGATAAAGAGGAGACGGTGATGAAAAGGGGGTGATTGAATGAGTAAAGAAGGAGAGAGAATGTCCTCCAAATAGGAGAGGTGCTGGAAGATGAGAGGTGAATAAATACGTTGAGAGAGGGGAGCGAAGATAGAAGAGATAGCGCTTGTTAAAATGAAACAAGGTGTAAAAGAACCAAAAAGGGCAGGTTTGGGAGATATCTAAAGAGAATATGCACGCTTTTCCATTCACCATTTTGTCTGATTTTTGATTGTTTTGCTTCTTTCGAACTATAAATTAGGTTATCGGAAGGTGTAATTAAACATGCTAAACAAAACATATTTCTTTTCAAATTTTCGAATATAAACAAATAATCATTCCATGTTATCAATTTTCTCGTGAAATTCTGAGAGTTGTATAATTTGCGTGGCAACACTCATACATTTAACCTGGTTGCTTGATTGCTTTAAATTGATAATTTGTCAAATATTAAATGTCAGATCAAATTTGAAGATAAATTAATTGAAGATAATTGATTATTTAGTAAAACATAAGCACCTTAGTATTTTCCTTTGATTCAGAGTATCCCTTCATATAAAAACAGAGAATTCTTCCAAGAAGGAATAAATAAGTAAACTAAATTATATTGAAGTAGCTTTTCATTCTTATGGTAAGAAAAAATAATCTAAATTCCGCTGAGGGATTACGGCTCTGTTTTAATCGTAAATAAGATTTGGATAGGATTATTGAAACTTTAAGAGTTCAGACAAATTTTTGCAGAAAATAAAAGGAGTATTTATTTAACTAAAAATATCAAAGACTCTCTGGAAAAGATTATGTGGAATCCGACCAAATTTATAATACAGGTATTATTACTGTAAGGTTGAACTATTATTCAAAAAGTTGAATGAAAATTGGTATCCCGGAAGATTTTTCTACCTCAAATTGCAGACTATTTAATGACAATATCCTATTTTGATGTTAATACGGCTTTATCTTCGGAGATAAGCGTTTCTTTGACCATTTTAAGAATTCAAAACTCGCGTGGACCAAATTGAAGCCTCTAAAATGTAACGTCACGTAGCCTTCCACTTAGCTTGTTCAAATGTTCATTACCTCAACTTTTTCATGTATTTTACTCGTTTGTCTTATACAGATGTAATTCATTGGAATTTCTAGAAAGCTTTAGATTCTATGGGCTTTCTTTTGACATAAGGATGGGCATTTTTTGATCGTTTTTACTCAATATTAAAGGTGTTAACAATTATATTTCCACTATACATAGTATTGGATATTTTAATATATCCTACAAAAAATATTCAATATATTAGTTACTGTCCTCAATTATGTATTTTAAAATAAATATCAATTTTAACCCGCCGATCATTGGTTTATTTTTGTTCACGTGCCACTACATAGATTAAAATGTTTAGTTAGAGTTAATCAAATAAAAAGTATGGGAAACATTTGTCAGTTTGGTATAAAGTGTTCCGAACAATATTTCGTTCAAATAAGAAAGACTTCAGGAGTTGATATAAAGGATAACTAGTTGACTAAAATATTTTTGTTTTGTTTATTCCAACTCTTCAATTATATCTCCGTGTTCGTGCATTCGATTTTCCATAATCCCCATTACCATTTGATTCTCTAGGATCTATATTCCTATATTAAACTATCTTCAGTTTGAAAAGATATATGTTAGATAAATATTATTTTCACAGCCTGTAATTTGAATATCTTTCAACTTATGAATCAAAATATTCACATTAACTTACCCATTAAACGTTAATTTAAAAAATGTACATCTTAGTTGATGTATCATAATAAATATATTGTACATACATAAAGTTATAAAATACAATTTTAATCATATTTTTGAATTTTCTATATATTATGTTATTATAGATAGAGCGGACGCTTTTAAGGCTTTATGATGATACTGAAAGTAAGTTCAATGTGTTTTGTTCTATTCAGTGCAATACCAATCAGATGCAAAACCCCTAAAACCTATCGTTATAAGAAGTGTTAAGAAATAATATTTAAGATAGGCAGCAACAGAAGTTCAGGAAAATTAATGCGGAAGAATTATGTTTGACATCTTTTACGATGAAATTTATTAATAACTTTTGCTTGTTTAGAAAGTCAGAGGGCAAATAAAGCAGCGAATGAAAGTAAGATGCAGGAGAGGAGAAATATACGTGAAATCATTCAATTGAAAATTTCATGGTGATATAGTCCTACTGTCCAACAAAATAGAACCGTTATGTAAATGGCTTCTGATAGTGGAATATTGAAGGGTAGGTCGTGAATAAATATTAATCATTGATGAAATATTTTTGTGTTATAAAGATCAGTAAAACGAATTTAACAATTTTCATGTATATCTGTTGACCTTCATCCATGCCATAGAAAAAGAAATGTCTCTCGTGCAATACTGCATCCTCTTTTCTGCGAACACAAAATGAAGAAGAATGGGAGCGAAAGGAATAAGGCACCAGGAATAGTATCGGAGCTGAACAAGGAAGAGGAAAGAGAGGCAAAAATTAAGCGCAAAAAATGACGGCATGCAGTGCATCTGGGTATGTGCGTGGGGCTATGAAAGAGGGAATGATGGAGGAGCGAAAAAACAAACGTCTAGAGGATTGAACGCGCGCCTGGAGAAAGGGGTCAAGATTGTCGAGACGAGACGTGCCATCGACTGGGGTTCAGTTCTTCATGGGAGAGAAGAAGTGGAGAGAGAGAGGATGAAGGGAGGGGATATGGGAAAGTAGGACAGAGAAGTAGGGAGCATGCAAGGTGAACATAGGGAGAATGGAATAGCGAAAAGTGGGAAGGGTTTTGAGAAAGAGAGCAAGAACGATTGACGAGAAAATATCGGGAAATCGAAAGAGCGAAGATGTTTCGCAACATTGCAGTCAGCGTAATCCTTAAGGATGATATGTGCTTTTCACCAACATAATTCTCACTACTACTCCTCATATTTGAGTGAAATTATGACTGAGAAATTCCTTAGAAAATACACCGAACTGATTTTACCACAATTTTTAATAACGAGCTCATTTCAATATTTCCACGAAACCACATTTGGAAGCGATGTTTGACAAAGCTTAGATATATATAAAGTGAACTTGAGAAATTTTAACTACTTAATTTTTTTTGAGCACGATAAGGAACTATCTCTTTATTACCGAAAAGACAAAAACTAATATGAATCTATATATTAGCACAAATCATTTTATCAAATAGAATAAAGAAATAAAATTTGTATCGAAGAAGTAGATATATTAAAAAATGCATCGAAGGAGTCAAAAATTTATTAAATACTAATCTACAATTTCTCGACAAGCAAAGATTTATTGAATGAAATGTAGTACTAGTCATAGAAAATGCGGGATAAAAAGCTAGTCGCAAAGGATCGAAATTTTTTACTCCTCTCTATTTCTTCCAAATATTTTTTTCTTCTATTTCGGAACAGAACTATTACAATAAGCGCACAACATACACAACAGAAACGAAAGTCACCGCAAAACTAAAAGTCGGCATTTTTGATGTCTTATTCTATATGTTCTGGTTTTCAAAAGCCTCCAAGTACTGAGGTGAGACCTGAAACGAGGATCGCATTAGCAAAATAAGGGTTTGATGACGTTCACGCGCACGGGAGAAACACGTTAAATAAAGAAACACATACATGCGGCCGCTCATACACACGTCACTTTTTTATGTAACGACTACAGGAAACAGCAAAAGCTTGAAAAGACGCACACGGATGGGACTCGCGATATGGACGAATATAAGGCATCCGAAGAAAGACAGAAAGACTCTTTTCTCTCCAGTCTTGAGAAGGAAAAAAAGAAAAAGATGGAATAGCAGCAGCATGTAGAGGCGAACAGAAGCGGTGGTGGTTTTTAAGGACAACCTTCTCCGTTCTTTTCCCTTCTGCTGTAAGTATAAAAAGAAAAGGCTCTACTAGTATCCCCAACGACCAAAATGAAGGTTGGGAAAATAAAAAATACGGAACGTTGGAAAAAGAGAAGGGAATCGAGAACTAGCGAGGTAGGATGGAAATGTTAAGGAGGGAGCGAATTGAGGAGGGTTTCTCCATTTTATTTCGGGAATGAGTTCCTTTTAAGATTCGAAACGAGACTGACCACTCCGCTGCTCTCATAGTTCCTCCGGGGCGTTCAGGTGTCTCCTTTTACGGGTGAAGATCAAACGTCGCAGATAGAAGGAGAAAAAAATACAGGGATGTCGGTTAGAAGGGTAGGGTTGAAGGAGGAATAAAAAAGCGGCTGTGGGAGGAAGAGTAAATGTAGAATGGCGTCATTGTTCCGTCGGAAAGCGTCAACGCTTTCCATTACCAGGTCTCCTCTATTGGTTCCGACTGGAGTGCGGGGGGTGTGGCCGGAGATCGCGGAAGGAAGAGAAGTCGGGTTATGTGTGTGGAAATGAGTAGGGTTTGAAACTATGAGAAAGAAAGAGCCGAAAAGAAATAAATTTGAGAACAAGGCGTTTCAAATAGAAAGAGGAAGGACAAAGGAATCCAAGGCAGCGGCAGCAATATAAAGTAAATTTTCAAATGCGAAACGATTTGCTCAAGATCTCCCACTCCTTGTAGAGTTTTCTTTCTTCTCTCTCCTTGGTCTTTACTCTAACTTCCCTAGGCATCGATTGAACACAGAAAGAAAGAGCTCTTCTGTTTTTAGAACAGTAGGTCACGTGAAAAGGCATGGTGGGATCGGCGATTATTATTCTCCGATTGATATACACCCTTTTGCCAAAGTGCTCTGAGTCGAGTGACAAAAGCGTCGTCGATGATAAATGTTCCTAAACACTCGAGACGGAGACTTAATTTTCAAAGTGTTATTTGAAATCCGAGGGATCGGTGAATTTTGGTTGGGGATTATTCCTTTGCCATTCAAATTTGGATCGGTATCGACACCTAAGATCGTTACTGAAGAACAGACAACTGATATTTATTATCAGGGATATATTGGATATTTGTTGAGTGTATTTCCACATATATTCTCAATTCACATACACATAAGTATACAAGCGTGAACTGTTTTGTAGATAGTTTTTGCCGAGGTTCTCATTGTATCGAAATGCTTTTACTTCCAGAGAATTCACTCTTTTATTAATCATGTTTGAAATTGATTGAAGGAAAACCTGCTAAGTTCCAGAATTCAGAAAATTCAAAATTAAAAGGAAAAAGAAGAAGAAAAGAAAAAAAGGAAAATAAGAAAGAAAAAGAAGCAATTTTTCCAATAGAAAAATGTTTTAATTTGTTGGAAGATGAGATTATAAATTAAAAGTGATTAAATGAAAATTGGAAACGGATTTGAAATTATAATATACTTTTCAAAATCTTTCACAGTGGGCTGATTAAAATGAGACAATTTAAGGTAGATAGGCACGTTGTGACTTCCTTAAACGAGCAAGTTAGAATCTGATCAAATAATGTATTCTGAGAAATATTTGCGAATTAATTACATTACTAGAACATAGAGGGACGGAGCATTTCCGCCTCTGAAATCTTACATTTCTCATTTCATAGAAACTCGACAGAGGACAAGGGACAAAACTGCAAGCGCAGAACTGTCAACCGCTATCTAGAACAAAACGACAGCTTCCAAATGTGCGGAGGAAACTATTTTCCGACGTTCCTTCACATCAGATGGGCGAACATAGAGAGCAGCGGGGTGATAGAGTTTCTGGAAAAAGGAGGTAAGACTCCTACATCACCACCGAACAGAATCACGTTAGTGAAAGACCTTCCAAAGGGTGAAAAGAGACGCGGGGAAGGGACCGCCGAGGAGAGTGGAAACGGAGTAACTACTTCCGTACCTTTGTGAATCGATGTGGATTCTCTAAAATGATCCCGAAGGCAGCTTAACGAGGTGGTCGTTCGATGTACGTTTCGGAGGAAGCCATGAGAGAGTAAAGAAAGGATTGTTTATTCGAGGCACTGGATGATGCGCAAAGGAACACAACCAGGAAGAACGGGAGAGTAGTTTGGATACAGTAAAAGGAGACCATTCAAAAATGAGAGCAATTCCTTTCTTCAGACGTTTTCCAATAATCCCAGAGGCAGTGAAACCTTGGATGGTAGGGAAAATATCCCGTTGGGAAACGAAAGAGGGATTGATTGATTGAATGATAACTGCCGATCACATTAAGGAGGGAGAGAATTTGCCATAACCCACCATTCGTTTTGATGAGAAATTGATGGCAGCTGAAGGAAGGATGGAATTTAGCTAAAAAGTCCGATGTTATTTTTCTCCATCCATCCTCTAAGAAATGCACGAGCTTTAGGCTGAGAAAAGGGGAAGATGGAGGAATAAATGGCAGCCGATGAAAAAGGGGATCTGCTAATGAAAAAGCGACTCTTTTCCTACCGATATATTTTTTTCTCGATTGAGTTGAAGGGGTTCCCGCGTTAATCGGAAACAGCTATTTCGCTGTATAAATCGACCCGAAGATTTGCCAGCTAAAAGGAAAAAAAGAGGGGTTCCTATTTTGACCAGGAATAGATCTAAGGGACGCCCATCCCCTCATGAATCTTTAAGCTGCGCTAAATAAAAAAGCTTAGATTCCCTGTGTTAATATCCTCCGAGTTACAACTTGCAGTCCTATTTCTCTTGTTGGAAGGCTGGGAAAAACGGCGCGATGGGGACGGACGAAATTTCTTTCTCGTCAGAAATTATTCGATTCCTCCCGAATCTGAGGAGGTAAAATCATTTACTCTCCTCTGAAATTTTCATTAAATATTCGATTGCTCATTTGAGAGGAGGCGGAATGAGAATATGTACGTATTTGCAATCCTCCGGATTGGCATATAGATTACGAGTCCCTCCGAAGGAGTCGTAATGAATTCGTTGCTATCGTAAGGGAAGGAGGTCTTCGAATCAGATGATTACCCGAGATGGAAATGCGCGGATGAGATACACCTTCCGGAGTGATAAAAGGAGCGAGTACAATCGGATTACCGGGTTTGGAAAGCGAAGGGGAGAAAATGGCGGAAGGAGAGAGATGGAAGAGGGGTGGGAGTTCAAGATTCGGAAAAGAAGAGGGATGAGAGATTAAATTGCTTAATGGAACTCTGAATGAAGCCTGGAGGGGGTGGGATTCCGAGGAACGACTCTCGGTAACAAATTTTGACGGACGAATACTCTTTTAAGATGCAAGTGGAAATGTTGAAGAAATCTCGTTAACTCCGCGGAAACAGTTGCTCGGAAGAACATTCTGTAATGATATCGCGTCGAAGAACATCAAATGAATTCTTTTTAATAAATGCGGGAAGATTGCGCTTTTGATATCGCCATTTCTAAGGGAAGAAGGAGTGGAATTAAAAGATAAATAATATTTTCCTGGAAAATGAGAAGGCAGAATTTGGTCTGCAGAGCTTGATGTTATCGATATAATGATTCTTCCGATTTGTTCAGAGGGAAACGGACAATCAAAATTAAACCCATTCTTTCTTTCATTAAAAAAACCCAAGTTTTTGATTCTTAGATATATATGTTACTTACTAGGTGCTTGGTCTATATTCAAAGTAATAGCGGTTGATCGACATAATTTTAACAGGAAATAACAGACTGCTGTTGTATTTCTTCAATGAAGAAGGAGTAGTTAGAGGAGAGATAAGTAATGAATTCTCAACATATCAAGCGCTACTGTAGCTGAATATCAACGGAACTTTCGACAGGACCTTTCATTCCCGTTGAATGTCTCATTTCATTCTCAAATTACACGTTCCAGCGCCCGTCACGTTTTTCAGACGCTCATCTCTACCATCTACTCCGAACCAGCGCCGTTTCACCGTCTGAAAACATTTTTGCATCATATCCTTAAAAGCCAATTTATTACGCATGGATAATTAGCTCGGATCGTTTCGGAGAAACTCCAGCGCGAGAGTTACAGGGAAGAGGATGAGGGGAGGAGAAATGATCGAAAGAAGAGGAGACGACGCCCTTTAAGAAGCCGTAATGCAATGAAGGAACATAAGGGTTGGGGAAGAACAGAATAAAGCCAAGGACTGAAGATTTTCGGACTATTATATGGGAAAGGGACAATGATAGGGGATGAGAGGATTGTAGGGTGGAATAAGAGGTATCAAGGTCCTTTCTTTCTCCAAAACATCACTATTATTCTCCGCGTCCCACATATCGTATAATGCCACCGCATTCCTTTCTCTTCAATTCTTTCAACCTATTTTCGACGTTCTATCTACTTCTCTTATTTTTCATCTTTCAGCATTTCTCTTTTCATGCTCAATTACATGTATTTTACTCTTCCTTCCTAACTCCAACTTCATCGTCTTCATGACTCCATTATCTTATCATTGATCACTATTATCATTATTTCCTTCGCCTATTTTCCTTCTCATCTCTTCATTTATTTCCTTTCTATTTACCTAATGTCTTATTTCTCTCTTTCACTTTTACACCATTATTAATGTTCCTTGCGTCCATTCTGTTTCTATCCATTTCCATCATCCTTCATTGCTTCATTCGTTCTTCGTAATTAATTTACTTATATTTTCTCGCTTTTCATTTCCACGCGTTTGAATTTCTCTCTCTTCATTAATTTATCCCTATTATCTTGCTTGGTTTTTCCATTTTCAATTTCCCCGTTTCCTCGATTCCTCCTCTAATTTCTCCCGTGTTCATCCACTTTTTTCTCCTTTTTTCTTACCTTTAATTCCAGTTGCCTTCCAGGTCTACCATTCAATTTCCCCATTCACACTTTTTCTTCTTCTGTCTGTTCTTTTACCCCTCTCCTCTCCAAGATCTATAACTTCCCCATTTCCGCATTTTCTTTCACATTTCCTTTTCACTTCTCTCCCGCCGTTTTTCACTCATTCCTCCCTTACCTCCGCAACCAACTATAACCTCTTTCCACTGACCCTCTGTTACTTCCTTCGACTCCCACTCTTCCGAGAGATCTCTCTTGAAGAAGGGAATTCATCCCGCGCTGTCCCCCTTTTAAAAGGCCTAGTCCGTCTTCCCATGCCATCCCCAAAATCTGGCCCTCCAACCCCTTCCCTGATTTCTTCCCCAAACGCTATCTCTCTCTTCCCAATTTTCTTTAATGTTCTATTTACCTTAATCGCCGACTGTTTCCGCCTGCGACCCATTCCTTCTCCTTACCCCTCGATACCTCCTCTCATTCTTTCTCCACCCACGCCTACTTTTCTTTTTCCCCCCCTCTCAGCTATCGTTATCTCCCGCTGCCGGAACGTTAGGATCCAACCGAGTGGAGAAATGCGCCTCTATCTTCTTTTTTTTCTCGCTTAGCCATGGGAAGATTCGGGATTGGTATCATACCATCTCTCCCCTTTCCATCGCTATCCTATTGGAGGTGGTCCCTCGCATCAGGGCTCTACGTAAAAGCAATCTGTGAATTTCATTGGAAACGGATAGCTTTCAGTGTTTTTAGTATGCCCGCATCGAAAAAAGTAGCTCCCATTGCTTGTTTTGAGAGACGAAGAGACGTTTTGAGAATTGAGTGCATTATATGGAGGTGACAGCCCACAGCCTAATGAAGGTAGACTAGATAATACTGTCTGTTTGTTTGGCTATCATTATATCGAAGAAATTTCAATGGGTTATATGATGGATAAATTATCTCACAAAAGAGAGAAATTTGTTTTTTTTTTAACGGCTGAGCATCATCGTAGGAATTTCCTTTGACAGGAAATTTTTACATCCTTAAACATTCTTCATCCCGCTTAGAAATAAACATATTGAAATCGAAATAAAAAACCCTGATAGGAGAAAAATCTTTTTTGGGTTACTCAAAGATTTAGACATAACAAGGGAAAGAATTTACGCTACTTATCAACAAATAATAACTACAGCTCAGTGAAACAGAGAGCTTTGAAAGAAATTATTCAAAAATATCGTAAAATATTGATTTATCTCTAAATTTTCAAATGTAATAGAATAAGAAACTTATAATGTTAGCTTTCTAATTTACTTAGATAAATGAGAAATTGAAAGATCTGATGATTCTTAAAACTGTCAAATTTCTTCTTCCTTTGAGATTAATCTATATCTCTTACTTCGATTAAATTACTCGCGAGCCATTCGTTGATCATGATCTTATATTAATTGCCTATGAATGAAATAATTTGAGTATTAGATAATGAGGTGTGACAGGAACGGAGTACTTATTTTTGTGTAAATAATGTTGATAAATATTTGCTAAAAATTAACCCCATGTATTAACTAAAAATTTGAAGTATTAATTTTTAAAATGAATTATTTCAACATTAAATCGAATAAAAACATACGCGGATACGTTAATTTATTTCTTCAAAGTCAGTCAAGATTGGGGCTATACTTCACATAGATAACTGGGGGTATGGAGACTGAGAGGCTTTCATATAAAAGCCAAATATCCATAATTTTTCTGTTCCACTGACAAATTCCTCAAATTAACTAACTAGAAAATGAGATAAAGGAAGCAATCTAAGCAGCCAGTCTAAGAATATATCTTCCGCAAAAAATCACCCCAAGTGTCACTTTACGTTCAATCTTTTCCTTGAGGAAACCTCTTCCGTAGCTCAAGTGTCATTATCCTCCCTTTTCCTCATTTTCAGCCAAAACCTCTTTCTTCTTCGTTCACGGTGGATTTTCCACTCCGACTTCATCTTTCCTCCAATCATAGCGCACCATTCCATCTCGTCACAGTCTCACGCGACTCATTTCGCTGTATATTCTTTTTCTCGCTCTCAATCTCCTTCGTCAATCCCGTCTCCTCCCATTCGTTAACACCCCCTGCGCCTCACCAATCTGCTCTCTATCCACCCTCCCTCGCTCTTTTTTACTCTTCATTTCCTTCCCTTATTCATTAAACTACAGCTGCGGAAAGTCTACCTCTTTTCCCCCTTCTGTCTTTCCCTCAACAGTCTTTAACTTATACCTTTCACTCTTCAACGCCGCCCCATCGAAAATCCTCCCTCTCGCTTTTCGCTTTTCATTTGATATAAAAAGAGCACAGGGTGGGGATGCCCAAAGAGGAAAAAATATGCATAATCCTCTCTTCCCGATCCCATCAGTTTTTTATATAATATTTCTTTCCTGCATCGTTTTCGAATCGAATTCCCCCTCCGTAATTAACCTTTCCGCGTATTTTTTCTCCCTGAATTGAGGAATTTTTAACATTTTTCTACCTTTGGGAGAAAGGAAATGATTCGGATTTTTAAATTCCCTTTCAAAACGTTCCGGGAATGGATTCAATGAAAGTTCACGCTGCTTCGTTCGAAGAAATTCTTTCGTAGCGATGGTGTGGAAGTTGTGCATGATATTTATTTGGTATTAAAAACCTGCCGATACCGGATTCCGACACTGCGAGATTCCGTGGAAGGAAAATATTAATTTCCCTTCATTCATACTTCAACATCTTTTGAAGGAGTGACAGATATGTCTTAATTAAGTTCAATTCCTTGTAAATTTGCAGAAATCATTTTGTAATCTTGCTAGTAAATTTTCCGAAATCGATCAAAGTTGCGTGTGCTGCTGTTGATTAGAAAAATAATCTGTGTATGATCTCGGTTCTCTGGAGTCAGTGGTTCTACTTACGAGTGTTACCCGAATCTATTGCGGGAGATAAATGGCCAAAATTATTTCTAACTTTCAGTAACTGTTCAACGAATACAGTAAATGAAGTAGGCTTTTATAAATCAAACCCAATTACGAAAGTACAGAGCTGCATAGTATTTTATGAACAGAGAATTCATGAATTTAATTTTATCTGGTAGCGAATTTTAGAAGTTCTGTAAAATGAAATAGAAAAAATAGTAGCGTGTGAAATGGGCCTAGAAAAAAACTAGCATATACGTATGTAAGATAAACAGTCGTAAATCAGCCCATATTTGTACAAATTTATAGGTACAAATTTGAACTAATAATTGGTGATTATCGCATACTTAATTTTGCGACTTGTTTTTGTGAGAGGCGTACATGATATTTCCGCCCATGCCTTTTCTCGCCACAAATCCGATAAAAACGAACAAAACAACTCTTCACTCGAGTACCATGAAACGAGCTCTTTTATACCTAACTTTTATAATAGAATAGTTATTTTACCTTCCATAAAATATAACAGGCTATAAAATAGTCTCTCGCCCCTCAAATCAACCGTATATCTTCCGAGGGGTTATCTGGTCAGTGACGCTTATCGTAAAAAAGATTCCAAGAACACGTAACGCACACGTAGCAAAGGTCAAATATGATCGCATCTTCTTTCGGATCCTTTGGAATGGGATGGGGGCACATCCATTATCATTCCCCCACGGTCAATTGGAGCAGAATAAACGGAAGCCATGTCCCCAAAGGTCACATATCCTCATCCATGGCCACTCATCTCACCGTTCGTTTGGTTTCCACTTTCGAAGCACACTCCACCTGAGACATAGTTGATCCCCTCTCTTTTTCCTCCTCTCTCTGGCTCATCCCTCCCTTTATCTAACTCTCTTTTCCTCTACAAAACCTTCTCATCGCGAGATCCGGGCCATTCAGTCGTCGTAACCTCTGACTTGAAGAGGACTTCGGTTCACCCACTTGCCTTCTCACAGATCCAACAAAGATCCTTCCCAACCTCTCTCTCTCTGCTATCTCTCTTTTCACTCTCTTCCATTCCTGTGCGATTCCTTGTCTTCCTGTTTCTCTCCTTTTCGTCATCCCGCCTTCGGGCGGACATTTCTCCAATCTAGGTTTGAATCCCGCGACCACTTCATAATTTTTTGTTTTCATTCCGCTGAAAGCAGTCCTATTTCCTTTTAGTGTTTATCTGTAAACAGAGTCCATTACTGTGACTGCCTATCTGGTGTTTGTGAAGTGAATTCAATGATCTTTATGTTTCTCATCTCGGTCAGCAAAGAGATTTATTGATCGCTTAACCTCTTCTTTCATTTATGACGTTTTATTATGTTGACTTATCAAATGTTTACCACGATAACGTAGATAATAATAGCTAATGGAATTAAAAAATGATCTTCTTTAGTAACCTTCCTCACAAAAACATTTAGGCATTTCTATGATAAGTTTCTCTTGATGAGTATGATTTTCTTGAATTATATTATCACTAGTGTATTTATTTAGCTTTATTGTATCAGTTATAATCTTCATTCGAAGTGAAAAATTTACTCAATGAATACCGATGAATACTGTTATACTAGTGTGGAAATTAAATATTTAGTTTAATGACATAATGTATGATTTTTACAAGTTTCTATAGTGTACCAATTGAAAAAAACATTTACGAAACATTAAGAAATATATCTCGGAAATCTTTTAAAGAAATTTATAATTAATACGGTGATTTTAGGCCATTTTATATCATGTGCTTAAAACCTTTGTAGTAAAATTTTATTGCGTTAAAGTAGTATCTTGTTAAATGCATGTAATGTAATGTAATGCTCTTAGAATTTTGACCAATGAATGCTGAATATGAAACGCCCTATTTCGTCTCTGGCTCAGAAAAGACTGAAGCTGAAGAAACAGGTATTTAAAATTATGGGAAGGCTATAAAATGAGCTCAACGGACATTTTTAATTTAAACCTTTTAGATAGTTAATGAAATATGACTCAAGGCTTGGATGTGACGTCACGTTGTACGGAGGTGAATAATGCTAGGTTTTTAATTGCTTTCCCGGCACGCTTGTGGAGGAAATTAAAAGTAGGACGAATGGAACAGGAGCGCTACTGCAAAATTTCCTAAACAAACTCAAATTTAGGTCGACCCTTAATTATTATCCTCATTCAAATCGACAATACCTCGCAATGCAATCTAGCGGGACATAATTTCCTCCGTGATTGCGTGAATGCACCTGCAACGAATGACAACTATACAAGTTTAATTTAATTCATTTCGTAATTCATCACCTTTTAATAATTTAGAAAGGATATTTTTGTTGATGCTTACAAATGAATTTTCCTCTGCAATTAATGTATAAGCATTATAAGTTAAGCTTTGAAGAGTGTTTTCCAACTTGCATTCGATATGTTTTCATTAAATACTTAATTAACTTTTATATATTTACACGTTTTCAACACTTTTAATGCATGAAAGAATATTCTTTAATTTTCTTACTGTCGGGATAAATTCTTGTACCGTATGTTTCTATTTAACAGCTGAAATCTATTTTGATGAATATATGTATGAAAACTAGAATAACTGTGTAAACATTGATACAGCGCAAGTATACTCGTATGTAATGTATGCAAATAATATGCCTATATTGAAATAAGCATTATTTGTGGCTAGACGTTTTCGTTAATATTTATCATTTTACAAGCAGGAGTAGCTGAATTTATAGAAAAGGCTTCATAATATATTGGTAATAAATTTAATATGGCATGAAAATTTTAGTATTTTAGGTTTTAGATTTAATTTACTTGGTAAAAAATATTAAGCAGAGAAAATGGCAGGAGATTTACTTATTCATGTTGTATTACTACAGGATTTTAAGTAAAAGCGAGAAAAAACACTGGGAAAATTAAAGAAAACTGGACTGACCAACAAACAGAACGAGGAGCATAAGTTATAGGGATTGGATTGAGACACTAAAAAACGTTTTTTAAGACGCAATTTTGCTGAGACAACCTTTAGGCAACGTGTGGAATGCATTGACGCGTGTTATACGGAATCTATCAACAGAAGCAACATCAAGAGACATACAACTTTTAGCATGCCACGCACTCCTTTGTGCTGCTGGTCGTGTGAATCACCTTTTGACATTATTCACCTTGTAGAAAGATGTCGCAAGACTATTTGTCAGTGCGGTTTGGTACATGCAAAATTGTGTGTGGTATAGGAAAAACAGTCTAGTTTATTTAAGATCACCACAATACACCTGGATCATGGAATAATAAGTCAGCATAGTAGTTATAAAACAGTGAAATAAGAAATGTAAGTTGAAGAAGCTCGTGGATAAATACAACCGCTCATCGTCGGATATTAAAAAGGAGATCGAGAAAGGTCAGCCTTTCTGTGGTCAGTTTAGTTAATCGAAAACGGTAATAACTACTAATACGGAGAGTGTCATGTGTTTTTGGCGCATATTTCTATAAAACTTGGCATTGAAAGGAATTTTGAGCAAGAATAACGAACTACCCATCAAATGTGGTATTACGAGTAATAGTTTTCCAAGATAAAAGCATTAAAGTATTGCAATAACTATATATTTGTATAAGTAGAGCAGCCAATACGACTTCATCGGCTAAAACATAGGAACGATTAACGATTTACTGAGTTTTTGGTGTTACAATTACAGCCCGTCAAGCTAAAAGTAAAAATACAATCAATGGAGGAAGTTTGAACTATGTGGGACTCCATCAGGTGATAAGAAAATTGCTAAATCTCTTTCTTAGTAATTTTTCTAATATATGTATCCGACCCTGAGTTCATCCTCAGATCATGAGCGCGAGCCCAAAAAATCCAAAGTTCCGGTTTCTCCATAAGAATGCATCTTGTGTGTTTGCGAACAACTTTTAATGAACTTTCCAATGAATAGATACGGAATCCTAAGCTAAGGTATGGTTAAAGGAGGTGACTGAGTTACGTCGACGGCTAGGATATCTTCTGATAATGAACCTGGGTTTGATGCTAGATTGCTACGAACATCTCTCACTAGAAATATATTTTATCCTATGTATTTACGTATCCTATATATGTAGCTTCTTGATGATATTTTTCAGAAATTTCGCTTATTTTGAAGATCATCTAACAATTCCGTTATCTTAAGCGATGATATAACCCGGGCAGTCACCATACATTTTATAGTAATATCGAGCATAACATGAAACCTACTAATATTTCTGATGTACGAGAGTTTGAATGTTAAAGAATAGATTACTTCAAAAACTGGTTCAATGAATAAAAATACCATCATAGAAAATAACAATCAGAAATACTGAAGCATAGTTGTCATTTAACAAATATCTAAGGCATGTACATTGGTTATTTATCCTTATTAAAGATAGTGAGTAGCATTTAAATGCTGGGAATAATATCTTTAAAGACGGAGAGAAATCTGAGATGTTTATAAATTGATTACACAGTATAGAGACATGCAAAGGTCATTTTGCAAACGTTTTGAAAGTGACAGTATATTCTTAGAAGAGAACACGTAATTTAGTAAAAGACATTTCATGGTTAAGAAATAAATCTTTTATTCGCATCTAATAATGAGATTTAGATTTCCGTTCCATCTAGGGTATGATATTTCACAGAGAAAATCGGCCACTTAAGATTACCTCTCAAGATTAGGAGAAATCTGCGATCGAAAAAAGTTCCGGTCGCTTAATCACCGCCATGCTTTATTAACCCTCCAAACTCGAATCAACGTCGAGAAATCTCATCCGCATCATCAACATTAATAACGAGACAAATGGGACATTCGGCCGAGTGATGGGCAGAATAGGGAGGAGGAAATTTCGTGTGGTGAAGAGAGGATAGCGGGGAAAGCAAACCCTTGGTCATTTCATCACGACCCTCCAGAAAATCGCACCGAGAAGAAGAAGACCTCGACCAAAAAGTAACCAATAAGGGAAGATGGTCGTTTCGGCTCTTATCCATTCCCATCCTAGGAGGTCGTAATCCCTTCCATTGTCCCCATCCACTCAATCTGAGAGACCCCCTTGCTTCTATCCCTTTTTTCTGCACTTCCCCATCCTCCGACACCACCCAGTCTTTATCGCGTCCCTTTATCAACAATCCTTCGGTCTCCCGCCGTACACATCCCTTCACCCCCATCGGAGACGATATTCTCAAATTTCCTCCCTCGCCCTCATACTTTTACTCATGAATCCGCAACCTTCCATATCCTCCTCACTCCGGCATTTCTCTAGCCACCAATAACCCAATCCCTTTTGGGCACCGGGTGGCCATACATTTAAAACAAACCCCACGGAAAAGATCTTCCGTTGGCCAAATCCTCGACCTTTTCCCATTTCTTTTTTTCCTCCGTAGCATTTCCCTTCGCACGCCCTTTTCCCCACTGCCTCAGGGCATAGCGGAGCATTAAAACCCCTCCTCCGCTTTGCCTCCTTTTTTCTTTAAGTGGGAGACGGAATTTACTGCGAAAGGTACGGGGAAACAGAGAAAGATGGCGTCTATGGTATTGTCGCTGCAGGGGAGGAAGAAACCTTTTAAATTCGGAGCGGAATATATCAGCGCATAGGAGTGATTTAGTTTCGCGGAAGAAATGGAGGAAAAAAATTGTCTTAGATCGAAGATAAGATGGGCGAGTTCTCTCATCGGATGTTATTCAAGCGTGTGTCGGGCGGAACGTAATCACGGATGGGAGAGATAAGGAAATAGTGCCCTCGTACTGCGGGACGACTTTTGTACGGCCCGATGTTAGTGAAGTGGATGGCGGAGATTCGTGATTATTTCGTGGAAATGATGGTAAAGGATATTCTATCGGAAACGTTGAGCCATATCTAGCACACGATAATGTATCTCGAATCCTTTTCTGCAGTATACTTTCGGCTGAAAACGGCCGCTCGCCTCACAGGATTTTTATTGACCAAATCTTCAGACAGAAGTTACGTCTTTCGAAATCTTCGCAGTAGAGTCATGATCCAATTTAAAAAAATAATATCCCATCATTTAAGACAGGCTATGAAATTCTACAATTGTATAAAATAAACTTTGAAAAAAATGTTGAGCTCTCCCTCTCACTCTTGTCATTCGAGATATGTTGAATTCCCCGATACATTTATGGTTTATTTCAGAGAGGATCTGTAGGAGGAGTCAAATTCTGCCTGTTGGGACGATGCATGATTAACTCAAGTAAAATCACATTCTGTGTGTATTAGTAACTATGAATATTCTTCATTTGTGTGTTTTACGCTGAGATATGATCATGTCTAGATAGAAGGTCAATTTACAACCTAATATCGGTATCTCAGCTGTCGGCCAGGAACTTGGAGGGTTACATCGGACAATAATTACGTGAATAAAATCAAATTCTGACAACATTTTTTTCGTTTTATAGAAGAAACGGAGAGAGTAAGATAACTTTGGCGAGAGGAAAATACAAAACGTAGATTGAATGAAATGTCAAATAGAGAGGGAAGAGAGAGTTTGTCACTATCAAAAAGCACTCTTGGTGACCGCCTTAAGAAATTTTCAGATAGAGTACTGATGAGAACAATATTGAGTAATATGAAAAATAAAGTAAATTTTGTTAGAATGTTTAACTATGAGAAGGAGAAGATATTATATAATCATGTCAAATTATTGGATCATCAGTTAATACCATTAATCAGAAATGAGTTTATGAGAATCGCCTACCAATTGGCAGATCAGTTAAACCATGGATTCAATAGAATACAAATGTAGGCAGGAAGGTTTATTAGAAATTTAAGAAAATATTGGTATTTTGCACAGCGTTAGTTTATGAAATCTACCTCTATTTTTCCTTTGAATAAAAACAATAGCTAATGATGCTATACGGGTATTCATCTACAATAAAATATATTTGACTGGATAGCTAAAAATATATTTTTCTACAACATCTGATATAACTTTTAACTTCATGTTGACGTCAAAAGTAAAGTCTTCAACGAGTGCTTAAGGATAGCTAAAAATCTCACCAACTCTCACATGTTGTAAGATAAATGTTTTCGTGCTAAATAGCAGCTTAAGCATCCAATGCAACCCTACAACGTGATTTGAAATATCCGATTTCCCAAAATTTTATCCAAAACTTGATTTTTGTAGAATTCAATCAGAACAGCGCAAGAATCTCTTGTATGTAGTATACATACATGAAGTAATACTGACCGAGAACAGAAAAGGTAAAGGAGGACTGTATATCATCAAATAATTTTACTGTATTCATCACTATACGTCTTGAGTGTGAAAATCAAAGATATTCCCAGAAGTTGGGCTGGTTGAAAAGCTGGGCATAAGCGGAACAAGGAAGTAGTGGTCTATCAGAAAATTAACTTACAGAACTACAAATCACATCAAAAGCAGGAGCGCAATTTATTCCGTCATTTAATTTGATAAAGCATTCCTATCAGTCGGAGCACAAATGTGAATTGCAGTGAGGTTCATTTAAACATAATGCTCCGTGTTGGCTGCAAATGAGCACGTAATTTAAGAGCGGATATCGGCAGCAGACGGATCGCCCGAAAATATCACAGATTCATCGCGTGAAATTAGTTTGCGGTAAAAGCGGGGCTAGATTGACTGAGTTTTTCCCCCGGAAACTGCTCATGAGCATTATTCCCTACATCAAAATGGTAATTTTGGTGTTTCGGTTGCTTATCGCGGTGGGTAATAGTGAGACCAAAATTTGCCGAGGGATGAGATTCAGTCATGGTTTTACTGCCATAGGAAATTGAATATGGTCCTTGATTGGATGAAAAGTCAGAGTAGGTCAACGGGGATCTCCCATTTGGAAGCGGCAACAGTCAGAAAGGGAAGGGCGGAGATTGGCTATTGAGCACCGACATAATATTTCCAATTGCTTCCACAAATTGGCTGCTATATTGCTAATATTCTCCTCGCAGCAAAATGGTCCAATTTAGTTTACGCTTGTTCGTGAAGCTACCGCGGAATTTTCGAACAGGAAAGATGGAATTAATTTCTTCGTCGAGGAGGATCGTAAAGGGTTGATTTATGATCTGTTTTGGCAGCTTGATACATTGCTGCACAACTTTGTCGAGTTACTTTTGAATGACCGCGAGAAAATAACAGTCGGAACTTTGATGTCCGAGTATCACTCCAGTTTTATTGCAGCGAGCTACGCAAATGCGTGCGTGAAATAGAAATCGGTTTATTTTTCCCAAATCGGATATTCAGCCCGTGCGAGGACCAGCGATACGTCAAATCGGGAATAATTTTCTTAACGAGGCAATCTTAGCATCGAAACTTCCTTTTAACCTTCAGGGCATACATCATCCCACGGAGACACAGAGAAGGGGGAAGGAAAAGGAAAAACAAGGAACGGAAAACTTTTATCTATTGGAAACGAGTAAACGACCCAGCATTCGAGAGAGAGGAAGGGTTCTTTCGGAGGGGTGGTATCAGGGATGGAAAATCTCTATAAGGCCAAAAAAGCAAGAATTATGGGAGGTACTGCATGCACAAAAGGAGGGGAAGAGCTGATTTTTTGGCTTAGGTACGAGGGGATTGGGCGCGGTTCGAGTTCCTGCAGAAGAGATATGAAAAAATTGAGACTTCCTTGGAAATGTGAGGAAAGGGACTAGGATGGGAATGTAAAATTTAGGAAAGATGGGGGAAAAATTTAGTGGAGAACACTGGGATGGAGAGAGAAGATAAAGAAGGCATGGATGAAAGATATAACTTGCATGTGTTTGAGGAGATAAAAGGGTTCCCGTCGCTCTCTAGATGAAGTAGATATAAGAAAGGGAGTCAATAAAACGAGCAAAATATGAAATCAGCGACAAAGAGAGAAAAGAGATATATGCATGTGGAATTGGTAAAATATGATTGGATAGATTTTTTTGTTGCTTATTTCAAGGATTGCTAAGAATACAGCCTCCCGTACTATGGATTTGTTGTTAATATTAGCATTGGTTGTATGAAGCAAGAATCTACATTACATCTCGACCCTTATTTCCAATCACTCTCTCATGTCAGAGCACAACCAGATGTATAGAGTTTGATGATAGTCTGATAGTAAGAATGCAGTTAAAATAAGATACATATATTGGATTTCGGTAGAGTATTTTAAAAATATTTTCTAATATTATTTAGGAATTTTAAAAGGCCATTTTAAAGCTGAGATAAGCACAATTTATTCTTTTATCTACTTCAGGAAATCGAATCGACGTGGAGACATTAAATGCATCTACTAATTCCTTAATATACCTTAAATTACCAATTTGTAAATAGACTCACCTTCATCAAACCGTACTCTTATGGACGAAATTTACAAATACTTTCTTAAATTGACTTCATAACACCAAATGGATTTTCAATGCTATTTTCTGGTAATTTTCCGAGAGTTTTTAAGAGAACTTATTTTCCCTTATTGTTCGCGAATTTAATGAGCGCCCAAACTTTCACTGTATGCTCTCCAACTTGTGATATAATGACCACATAAGTGATATTCTGAATACACCCTCTTAAGGAAACGTTATTTAGAGGAAGATTATAGATTTCAGAAAAACCACAATAGTTTGAGAATTTCTTGCCGTGTTCATTTGAATACATAAATTAGGGATTTTAATGACTAGAATGAACATTTGCCGAGCCATAAATTTTCTCTCTGCCCTACTGCGATAAAAAGTTATTTTTTGCCGGATCTCTCGAGTTATTTTTTTCTCTTTCTCCGAAAAGAAAGTAACCTCTTCGGAAAAGGGAATTGAAAACTATCGTTTATTCTTAAGCTACCACAAATTAAAACATTCATGCTTGACCTCACAGCCCCCAACGGACGATTTCACGACTTAATGGAGTTTTAATAAGGGGTGATTAAATAAAATAATTCTAGATGAAATAGTCCGAAAAAGCGGGAGTTTACCGAAGGAGGCGGGGTTTTCGAAGTGGAATCGATAACAGGAAAGGAGATAAGAAAGGGAAAACGAAGATGGTTAAGGAGGCGAGACGGAGATAGAGAAAGGGTCTTAAGATATACTGAAGTGGGGGTAAAGAGGTATACTATAGATTCCGCAAAAGGAACAGGGAAAAGGGGAGGAGCTGAATCGAGGAAATAAAGAATGTAGTGAAGTGATTTAAAATGGAACGGAGCGGAAAGAGGAGCGAGGGATTGTGCTTGCAAGTAAAAGAGGGAAAGGATAAAGAGCACAAAAGGGATTTCTATATTTTCATCCTCGGCGGCGGAAAATAAGGGGCGGAAAGAAAAGGGGTTAAATAGGGCCTTAAGATATTTTTATCGCTGGAACCATCAAAACCCATGAATCAGATCCTTTTCTTATGATTTCTCAAACTCTAATTGGCGTTCGGAAAATTGGAAATTGAGATAGCTTTTTTCCTTCAAAGGAGACCTCCCATTATATCAGGGCGGAAAGGGAAGAAAAGAAGTTAAAGGAAGGGAAAATAAAAGGGGTGAGATCGAGCGAGGAGGATGTTCCGCGAGTGGAAAAATCACCTAAATTATTTTTTCCTCATTTTTACACATTTTCTCAAAGTTGGTGTGCGGAGTGTTCGTAAGAAATTACGGCGGAGGCATGGGAGCAAAATATCGTTTCGGAATCCTCCCTTAAAAATAGGGAAAACGATAAGTTACATAAATCTTACCCAATATGAGAGAAAATCATACCTCCGGCCGAAATTGCCTCCGAGCGGACTGAAAATTTCGCGCGGCGTTTGCAGGAACTAATCAACGGGATTTTACTTTCGGAGAATTTACTCGACATATTGGAGTCCCAGCGTTTTTTCCAGCTCTTTTGTCCTATCATCTGCAAAGAGCATCGGGAAAGCTTTTTCTGGCTCACCTTGAGTTTCCCTTCTCTTGAATATCCTAAGACAATCGTAAAGCATCCCCCGTGCGTCATAAAAATAATTTAGCACCCGAAAATAACCCAGTCGAGATTGCTTAATTTATCCCCGCATTATGGCCCAGGACATATATTATGAAAGAATTTTTTTGCAAACGAACTTCATTAAAAACTTATCTTTCACGCAGTGATGGAGCAAACGAGAACTTCGGGAAGAAAGTAAGGATGATTGAGGAGGAGAACAGTAAAAGAGGGAGCGAGGAAATGAGGAAACTAACAAAAGATAGAAGGTAGCGGAAGAAAATGGAAATGAAAAGAAGTAAAAAATAAGGAAAGACAAAGGAGTCCACAATACATTCCCAGATGACGCTCACCGTATATTCTGAGCAAGTGGGGGCATAAAAAAGAAAGGAGGATAAGAGGTGCCAGGTAGGCGGGAAAGGGCTGCCTTTACCTATCTGCCCTTAGGAATCGCCTCCGAGGCTAAACGCCAAAAAATGTTCTTCTTTCGCTCCGAAGAAATACGTTTCCGCTCATACGTTTATTTATGTGCGGGGCCAAAAGTATGTTTTCTTTAGTCGTTACTGCCAAAAATGTGGCAAAAGTGCTCTCGGGCATAATATTATATCGAGAGATAGCTCAAGTTCGAGATGCTTCATGGTCGAAAGGAATGGAATGTGTTTTCCTGATGAAGTTTTAATGATAAAGAATGGTGGAGTTATAGTGGAAGCGTTGCCTAATTTTTTTTCAAGGCTTAAAAGTGTTTAACTTCCGTTGTTTCTATTAGTGGCCATTGCAATAGAGAATTTATATTAAAAACCTCATAAGCCATTAACCTCAGCTATAAATTACTATCATCAAATTATTTTGCCTTTAAAAGTAAAAATTTAGGGAAGATTTAATTTGCATCTTACGTAGACTAAATGAGCCATTTTTGTGGCACTTTCATCACATGATAAACCTAAACTTATGATAATCTGCAGAGCTTTACAGTCAGTTCTGCTTCTTGATGGAATTTAAAATTTCATTACACATCGACATAGATAATATAACTTAATTTTTAATTCTTCATGCAGCAACTTTTTAAACATCTCATTCTCATCAGGCTAAAAATCTCAGAAGATTATCAGAAGTTACTCAAGCTTCCAATGAAAATGTTATGAATGGGCACCGTTGTGGAGGATGATCCGATAGGACAGAGTTAAGGTCAAACACATTGGCCTCTAACTTATAATAGATTGCTTTCGCAGTCCCTAATTTGCTCAATAAGTGCGTACTCTTGCCAGAGAATTTGCAGTTAATTCTGATATAAAAGACCCCATTTTATTCCAGATTACGGCGAAGGCGTCTCTACGCTAGGAATAATTTTTTACAGCTCTAGCGAGGTCATCACATTACCACGTAAACTTTAACTTACTTTTTAGTGCGAATCACCAGTTTTGCAGTTCATCCAAGGCCATTTTTCCTCTCTCTCCTCCTCCATTTGGACAGCCATCGAATGCGACGCGAAATCGGCATTTGGAACTCGTAGCGTCCACCTTTAAACCCATTCCCTTTTTACGTTCCTTTCTCGGATTCACTCCGATCTTTCACCTCCATTCGCCTTCTTCTCTAAAAGTTCGTTTTTACCGCCGGTGGCTTCTTTAGTAATTCGGGCGCAAAATGCCATAGAACAGTCATAAAGATCTTCCTTGCTGGAGGGATATTGATCGCAATAAGAACTTGTGTTAAGATAAATCGATAAAACAAACAAGTCATCTATAATGAAGTGGACATTAGGGATGAGTAGGATACATATTTTTCAAAAGGCTAAGAACTGAAGCATTCTGAAAGTAAAGGATCGAAAACCAGTTTTCCAGTAAGAAAGCTACTTTTTGAGAGTAAAATAATAATTTAATCTTAATCATTCTCTATCAATCTACCTTCCAATCAATAGTTTTATTTTACTTTAGCAAGACTTCAGAATTTTAAGTTTTATTTTTTATTAAAATTTCTGCATCAGTTATCTATATGTACTCCAATCGAACAAGAAGTACTCTAGTCATAGAATATACATTTCATTTCTAATACGGTTACGAAATAAGTATTAGTTTTATTTTCAAACTCATTTTATCTCTTCGATCTAATTCTGACCAGAAAAATTGCAATAAACTTTTGGGATTTATGCATAAACTAAGGAATCTAAAATTTAGTTACGCAAAGAATTCTAAAAAGTGCATTTGGAAACCCTTTCCATATTTAAGGAGGGGGATTCCCAATGATTCTTAGATAACTTAGGAGGAAAGTCGGTCTCCTGTAAAATTAGGCAACTGGAATTCTCTTGAAAATTTTACAGAGGAGCTCTGGAGATGCTCTGTGGATTCTACGACTCACCTTTTTCTAGATGAAACTACTCGTGCATTGTACGTATATCAGACTGAATTTAGTACATTTATGGATATGTAAATCATACAATAATTATGGAAGAAAATATACCGATTATATAAAAATGAATAAATCACTGGTGAATTGGTTTATGATTATTATTGATTTTTCCTCTGAATAGTGAAATTATTTGCTATTGCTATTTTATAAAAACATTAGTTAACGAATTAGTTTTAAAGTAAGTTCTTGTCACTGATTAATTTTATTAGTATTTATGTGTAAACGTACTTACTAAAATCTTCCACTCAGTGCGAAAATTAACGTTAAAAAATTATTCTAAACGTTGAAAGATATCAAGTAAAAATACTTCATTATTTCCCAATGAAGAGATGATATTCGGGGACAAGCGGGTGAATTACAGTAGAAGAATAAAAACGTTTTCCGTCGCGTGAGGGAATATTGCAGGAGAATTCCTAAACGAAACAGTGTAGGTAAATTGGAGAGAGCGGGTGGGCCTGAAAAACATAGCAGTATTTTCACATGAGATAAGGAAAAAACTATCGGGGATGCTTGGGAGCTTTTCCCGTTTTCTTCCTTAGCTCCTTCTTCGCCTCCTCCCCCTCCAGTCGCCAGCCTCCGTCGCTTGTTGTCTTTTGCAAGAGGGTGGAGGCGGGTTCAGTATGTCAACATTCAGATTGCGAGCTCGTATACCCACCGAACAATATGTGCGCCCGTGTCGTGAGCCGCATTTATGAACTCGCTCCCACAATTTAAACCTCTCCTTCCTTTTTCCTTATCCATGAGCACCAAGTTTAGTGTTTTCAGGAGTGGGATTATTTTGCCGAGCGGGACGCAATATTTTCGCGCTCTAACAATAACTCCGTTATTTAATGAAATCTTGTAAGATGCTCGGATCAGCTGTTATTTTGCTGCGATTGATGATGACAACGGAAGCTGGGATGAGCGTGAGAAATGCCTTTAACCCTCCATCGCTCCTGCCATAACAGTGATAAATCTTTCAGTTCAAACAGCACTACGAAAGATTTTGATAGAAGAACGTTAAAGCGCGTGAAATTTTTAATGAATAAGCAAATAGCATCGTAGTTTCCTATTGTAGATCTAATCTTATTTTATCGAATGTCATCTTTCTTTATAGATACCTTGGTATTTTTCATTTATTAAGAAAATTTTATAATTAATATCATTAATTATACATATTACTCATATCAATTGATATTAAATAATGATTGTTGCATGATTAATATAAAATATATATACGTATTGTGATGGTGAAAATTTTACGAGGAAAAACATCTCTCTCTTAAAAAAGTATGAATTGAGGAAGGTTAATTCGAACGAATTCTGTCCTTAAGGCAGAAATTTCTCATTTACAATAGAAAAATTTTTAAGTAAAAGTCCCAAAATTTTTCCTATCATGGATAAAAACCTAATGAAAACCAACTGGAATATTTATTGGTATTTTTGAAATTGTGCCTTTTTTAGTTACAAATAATAATAATAATTTATATCAAATAATAATAAATTGATTATAATGATAATGTAAATTTATGATCATATAATAATTATATATTTTGATAATAATTCCCGATATTTCAGCATTAACATAACATACAGCACTGCTATTTATACATCAAAAAGCGAGCATAGACTGCGCTCTTCTGTTAATTTCAAATTTTCTTTGTTATTTTCCTCTATTTAATATCTATCAAGAAATCTATTCATGCAAAATTTGTTTATTTAAATTAAAAATTTGAATCAGGATGAGAAGTTGCAAAACTTAAGATACTGATATATCTTTCATGAAATTTTTTATATTTACCTTTAGATGGCCGCAAATAATAATTAGGTTATCAATCCCACGGTGGAATGCATCATCATACAAATATGCGGAACCGGAAAGAATAGGTCATCAAAAGCTACGAGAAGGTAATATTGATGCGACCATTTTTGAATGTACATTTTCCATGCGCTTATGATGCCAATATTTCCTGGTAAGTCAATCATCTCGAGAAAAGCACTAGCCGATTCAGAGTTAGATGACGGTAATATCTTTCTGATACTGATTTACGAAGTAGAAGTAAACATTGTTCGCACAAGTATAGAGATACGCGCCCGCTTACTTCTTGATGGATTAAACATTCGGTGCCACAGACGCAAAATTCGGGAAGAAAAAGAATAACATCGAAAGATCAAAAGTTCCTTTGTAGAGCGAACAACAATTTCCCTAGAGCCGTATTAGCTTATTTTTTCTCGTGCTTCCTTCACAATAGTTCGCCGCGACATATCGACCGAGAGACATTCAAAGGCAGAGCGTAAATATACTTTTCGCCGCGGGTGGAAGTCCACAAAGAAACGTATATGCTGGAAATCGGGTCCCGGTAAAAGTTTCCAGTTTGTTTCGCTACGACACTTCCCTTCTCTGCAGTGGTAACCACCGCGACCTAACCTTTCCCTCTTTCTTTTATCCGCTACTCTCACATCATCACTTTTGTCACTCGACAAACAGGAAAAGGGATTTCAAGTAGAAGCCCCTTTGTAGATATCAGTCGCTCTCCTTCTCCATGGCTGGGTTTTTCTTATTCTGGTCTATCACCCCCGTTCCTCTCCTTTCTCTCAATTCCCTGCCCCCGAAAACATTCCCTCCACTCTCCCGATCCCTTGCCCTTCATCTCTCAAAAACTCACTTACAAAAGAGGACTTCTACCCATTTCGCCGGTCTCCGGGGACCGTATCACTATAACACGTCTCACCATCGACCCGTAGAGAAAAGAAACCTCTCTCTCAAAACCACACCCTGTCTCCTAGCCAACCAGCGCGTGAAGGAAAAAATATCCCCCCGGCGGTGACGAAAAAAGGAAAAAATTCTGGAGGACTTATGCAATCCGCTGCACTCCCTATTATGTCTCGCCATTCTTTTCCATATCTATCTCCCCCCTTTTCTCGATCACTCCCTCTTATCTGCCCCTCTTCCCTGACCTCTTCGACTTATCTCCGCGGATGGGATAGCCTCTTTCACCCCCAGGAAAAACCTCTCATTCAACAATGCACTTCCTCCTCCGCGAGAAAAACCTCAGGATCTCTTTTATTGGGGCACCCGGAGAAAGAGGGTGGCCCTCACTCACATGAGAGATTCTTCTCACCATCAGGGAAAAAAATCCCCATTTACTCAAGGTACGGGTAACACCGTGAACGCTCCTAACCCCTCCGATACCTTCTCCATGCATCTCCACTGATTTTCCCCTCCTTTATTTCCCGAAGAAAAATAAACTCTTCCAATCGCCTAACCCCGTTCTCCTATTCGGAAAAACCTTTGCCCCGATTCCTTTTGCGTTCTTTCCCGCGCCAATATATTTCCGGAGCTTTACTCTTATCTGCTCTTTCCGCGATTATTTTCGCCCTTTTTTACTCTTGGAGTCTTTACTCTTCCCATGTTTTGCGTCTATCCAAATGGTGAGACGTCTCCGGAGCCGGTTTCCTTCTATTCCGTCGTTTGTGAATACATTTCTGTTTATTCGAACGTTTCGCTGATAAATAAGAGATGCGTGCGGCGTGTCACGTAATGGACTGCGACCGCGTTCCATTTTTCGCCTTTGTTGGCGCTCGGAACGCAAACTTCCTTTATGGTAATGCGTTGTTTACAAGACAATTTGCGAGAGGAGTTAATCGTCGAGACTTTGACGATTCATTCATCGGAAATGTCGACAATCGCTTGGTGTTCCAGAGACGTACGATTCTCGAGTTGGAAATTTTAAGGCTTACAGAGCTATGAATGAATACGAATGAAATCTGTATTTTTTTACGACAAAGGGTTGAACGTATACCGAAACAAATTCTGTCAAGTTTCTGTTTTAGCTGCTTATAGGGATTTTACGAACTGCCAAGAGGACATTTGAACAATTTTGTATGTACTTCGAATTTTGTAATTTAACCTTTCTAAACAGATTTGCTGTAGTAGCCCAAAAATCCACTGAATGATACTGCTAATAAATGAAACAATTTGTTGTTATAAGACTGGGTAACGAGTTATATTTATGGTCCATTTATACTTAATTTTATGTATTTAGGTGCTTCTAATGTTGAGAACCCAAGTGCAGATGACATCTATATGGTTTAGTGTATTTCATAAAACGCCATACAGAAGGAAATTTAAATGACTTCATAGTTTCTAATACAGATTTGCTGAGGACATATCAAAGTTACACTACTTTTGTTATTGTTTTTTTGTCACCAGAAACTCGATTGTTGCACAGTTAGAGGATCTAATTAAAGGAGCGATAAGGTGAAGTCGTTTAAGGCTGTAAATCTTTTGGCTTTAAAGTTTTGTAGCGGAATTCCAGGAGTACCTTCCCAAAAGTGACCGGATTCATTCTAAGGGCATCATGGTGTTACTAAAGCCATTAGGAACACTGGCGAAAAGAAAAAGCGCCATGCTTCTCAAGTACTACCGGTTCGCTATTCTACGTACTTCCTGTTGCATTACCATCGCAGGCGTGGGCGGTAGTGAGATAAACCAATAATAAATTTCGTCCGGTAGATCGATACAGAAATTGACATAAGTTAGTTTACCATTTTATTCTTGTGTTTCAAATAGGTCGTTCTTACCAGCTGGTGAAGTTACTCAAATTTCCTCATGATCAGTAACTTTCAGAATTTAAAAAATAATTTTCCAACTGTTAATTAATTGTATATATTTTAACTCCATACAATATTAAATTTCCGTGCCTAGACTTGACATACCTATATACTCTGTAAAATTCTTGTCTAATAACCAGTCAAAAGAAGAATATAGGGATTTCCAACAAATTTAAGAGATTCATTTATTTTATATCTGTCGTTTGTTTTATTTCTTGCTGGATATCTTTCTTTTCAACAGTAGACAAATTAATGTTAGGGGAACAGATTTGTAATACGGTATATTGATTTTAAATTCAAATTATCAAATCGGAGCTGAAATCTCTTTTGTGAAAATTTATGTGTTACAACTCTGTGTCAAAAGTACGTATAAATAACCTACATTCGAATTTTGAACGTGGAATTAGTTTTTCCTTTTCATTTGAAATAATTCCAGTCATATTTGTGAGCTTGGAGGACGTAGCACTGTCAAAAAGAAGAATGCTTTCTTATTTGGTGCTGGGTTTGTATTATAGAAAGGAAGTTTTTGTGAGAAAAATAAACTGAAGTTTACTGTGGAACAGGAGATGGGAGGCAGCTTGTGTGGGAGTCGGATGTGAGAAGATAGAATCATGACGGTTGTTTCGAGCTATACAAGAGAGGAAAGGAAGGGAACATATTTCCTTGGATCTTACATATATCAAAATTATTGCTTCATAACCCAGTATTCAAAGAAAAGAACCTAGAAAAGGATGTAATGTATTTCTTTTTTCAGCGATTCTGAAATTGAAGCGATAAACGTAAAGTAGGAATACAAAATTTTTGAATGGAAAGAAGTATCTGAAACGTTATTTTTAACACAGTACGATCGCCGAATAAGGAATTGTAATCCTCGGCAATGGAACCATCAATAAGTTCCTCCTAAGCCTTGAAGCTAATAAACGTATATTGTGCGGAGTCATAAACTATATGACTTGTTATAAACCTCGGTGAAAGGGAATGAAATAACATATTCTTCCTTTATATACCAGCGAGAGTTACAATAGGAGCTTAAAGTAAGATATCTTTGAGTGTATTTGAGAGCTTTTCTCAATAGTAAAATAGGCTTCAGATTACGTTTATCTTTGGCTCTAGATAAAGAATTAAATTTGAGGGTTCTGTAGGAGAAGTGATATTATTTCTATTTTAGTATGTCATTTTTATCAAATTTTCTATGCTAGGTTTCTCTTGTGCAACAGTCTCACAATAAGTGGAGGAATCACAGCAACATACAGATTTATTATCATCATTATTTAAATTGCCTTATCAATACAAAAAGTATTGTCTACTTAACAAAATACGTTAAAGGGTACCTTACATTAAACATAGAGAATATATCCGTAGAATTGGATCGTTTCTTCACGATAAATATCCAATTTACAGTCGTAGAATTTGCTGACTTTTCTGTTGACTAGTGCGTTTAGATATAATGCCATAAAGCAATTTGTGGTGATTATACTGAGGCACTGTGATTAGAGGCTCACGAGATAACCGCTCCAGAGAAAAAGTAAGTTCAGTTCGCGCCAGAGCCATCTATCAACCCGTAGCACGACCTCTCCGGCACGATGGGATAAATAAGTCCAAACCATCTCCTCTTTCACGTGCGTGTATTACGAGTGAGTCCGTGCGAATTCCGTAGGCTCAGCTGAGGGAGTCCTCCTGAGAATAGCTCTCGAAATGTAAGGATGCTACGGAGATTGGTTTTTGGGTGGCTGGGATAGGATCGCATGAGGGGAGTTTATCGCGGAGGGGGGAGATGTACCTCCCTGAATGATTGGAGGCCGCCCTCGGGTTATCTTTGCGGCGTATATCAAAGCGGCTGCGGCATTCCCCCGAGGGAACTGCACCTCGCCGCTTACCTAATCAAGCGGACGTGTTCTGCTCGATAATGGTGGACGAAATGGCGGCGGGAGAGAAAAATGCGAAGGAAAGGATGGTAATGGGAGAGGATCAAGGTCAAAAATCCAGAGCTCAAACAGGAAGAAGACGGATCCTGGAAATAGACTTCGGGTTAAGGAGAGAAAAAGAGTAGAAAAGCGTCGGTTTTTCTAAAAAAATATGGACGATTATCCTGGTAAATTTGCAGAGAATCGGTAGCTCTACATACCACAGAGCCGATGATTGGTAGGTAAAACGTGCAGGGGAGAGGGTTGATTGTATGGAGCTAATCATGGATTTTACAGGAGTTTAAGTGGAGGGAGAGGAGTTTTAATGTGATCCGTTTGCGATGGAAAGCGAAAACGGATGCCCGACTCGATATGGAGTGGAAATGCAAATTTCTGTTCGGGTAACCTCCGTGGAGAGAGGCCTAATAAATTAATGAGCATGAATTTATATTCTTTGTCGGATCGTTTTGATTAGGCTGTTAATTAAATAGTCCTCTCTTGATATTCGTTAGAGATAAGGCGGAATAGAACTTGTGCGCAGAATATCGTAATGGATACGGGATAAGATGATTTTAGTTGAACTTTACGAAGGCCGTGGTACGTGCGTATCGCAGCTAAAATGGCAATTCTAGTCATGAGTAAGCGCAAAATTAAATTTTACAGGCTGGAATTCAATGATAAAATACATTAACCGGTAAATGAGCACTTACTTTGTAATTGCTGAGAAAATATACTTCCTTCCTAAGAATATAAATAAACTGATGTACTAGAATTGAAATGAGAGGAAACTCTTACCTATCACTGATGGACTTTGATTATGATGAAAATTAGGTCATAAAAATAAAATGAAAATATCAAAATAAAAAAATGAAAAAACTCTTCCCTTTCCTTTAAATTTTATTCTGAAGCTCTCTTTATAGATTTATTATAGATGGATAGATTTAATCCTAATCCTATTAGGGAAATTATTTTTTAGTCTATAGTATAGCAGAAAATTTAATCATTAACATTTCCCTAGAAAAATCATAGTGATAGAGTTAGGACGGGTAAATTAGTCATTATCAAAGCACGCTAACTTAAGTTAGATAAGGTGTTTTGTAACTGACTATATCCTTGATGTAATTAACTAAGTACTAGCTGTATGCAAATTAAGGAAGTTGAAATGGTATTATGACGTTTTCTTATAATAATGAGACTAATATAATCGTATTTTCACTTAAATCTATTTCCAGGAATAAGAGTGAAAAATTTAGAAAAGCCAATCTTGTTGGACTAAAGTAATCAATGTTGTGGACAATATAATCTAGATAACTTTTAAAAATGCCGAATTAATCTTTAATCTGCTCGTATTTTCTTGTTAAATTAATCACTGAAAATGGAATTATGTTCCACAAATCCTGTTATCCTATTCAATAAATCTAAGGACGAGATATCAAGATCTTTTTTTAGAAAGTAAAACCTTTCTTATTTTCTCTTCTTCACATAATCTCTAAGTTTCAATTGTATAGTTATATCTTTAATCATTCAGTAAATTTGAGGAAGAAAGGATCCTTGTTAACCACAAAGAGAATTTTGATGAGAGGGACTTGTATTTGAATATTTTATTAAAATGCGTCCTAATATAGAATATAAGGAAGTTATCAACAAAAATGGAGGGGACTTGTGTAAAATGTAATCTGGTCAAGGTCAAGAAAGAGAAATGTTTTCTTATTAGTGGGAGAGATCTTGCCACGGTGACCTGAGAGAAGTTTGAGAATTTCCACCAAAATATTTGGTGGTATCGCTAAAAATATATTACTTTTTCACGAGTAACAATGAAAATCCAGTCATTCATTATTCTTCTCTTTGATTCATTCACACAGACATTCAAACAACCAAACAAAAATTAAATCGATCGGAAGCTGAAACGATAAATTCGCGTTGGGGAAGCAAATGATTTCTTCGTTCGAAGTGGGATCGAATTTCGCTTTCTTCCCTCTCAAGGGGAAAAACACTCTTATGACACACAGATTTTGAAATGGAGATAATGAGAAAAAAAGGATCGGTCGAAGAAAAGAAAAAATTAAGGCGAAGGAAAAGAGCATTTGGATGGGAGGGGTGGAGTATTACGATGGAGCACTTTATCGCGTCATTCCAAGAGGGAAACGAGGATCACAAAACTTATTCATCATGGATGCAAGAAAATTGGGTCGTCTCACGGGTTTCCGGAGCTCAGTCTTTTCCCAAGCATAAGATGAGTTCCTGCAGCCAATCGGAAAGACGCTAGATCTCTTCAGTAATGGAAGACGCAAAAAATATAGTTGGAGAGCGAGAGGAGAATAGTCGGAGACTAGTGGGCCATTAAAAGGATGAACTATTCCTAACGCAGCTAAATTGGAGTACATAGGAGTCTCATAATGTACGGCTTTGAGCTGAAGATTGCATTTTTTGACTTAATTCCTTTTTCATGGGGAAATGTACATTATGTACCGTCGGCCGAAACATTTTATTGCCTCTTATAGTCTTAAATATGACTTAAAAGAAGCTGATCAGGAGATACTACATGTCTAGAATTTGTTATTCATGTTCAATAGTTATGCGCTTCCATTCTATATCCAAAAAATATTATATTTGATGACCATTTGAAATTAAGATTTACTCGAGCCTACTAGGCTTCTCACAACCCGCTAATTCTAGAAAATATTAACGAAACTGGATTTTGTTATTGTTTATCTTCTATACACCTATTTACATACCAACCTCTAGCTATTTATCACATGAATATCTATGGTATAAAGTAAATAGATGTAAGGATACTCCTTCAACTTCCTTAAGAAAAATATTTTAATAAAATAGGCGTATTCACGATGCTTAATTTTTGACCTTTTTTGTGTTCGAGCTCCTATATAATACTTTGAAAGAATCGCCAGCATGATTAAAAAATGCAAATTTCGCGTGAAGTCATTCTGTCTGGAAACTAGCGACCGAACAGCTAGAAGGTATGCACATATATATACTACCAAAGTTTGTTTAATTATATGCGCTACGGAGTCAAGGCCTACTTAATAGGAAAGATAAGCACAATGTAGGCCCTTTTGCAGAATATAGATGGGCCGGTCTGTGTAATATAAACAGACAAGCTCTCCCAAACATGTCAACCCATATTAAGGTTATACTAGAGAGGCTTATTCCTGCACATATTTTTAGCTTAGCGAAAGAAGATGCCTTAAACATGTGGTGAAGGTAAAAATATTATCGGTTTTCCAAAGCCAAAAAGAAATTCTTAGATGAATGGTGTATTTTTACAAAAGGCTAGCTATTTAAAATTTGAAAATCAGCACAGGCATGTATTGAGAGAAGTTTGGAAATTCTGAAGTAGTTAATACACATGTGTTAGGCAGAATGCGAGAGTAATGAAATTGGAAAGAAACTATCGAAATTGTATTCCCAGATGATTGCCCTAGGTTTCTTTATAATTACAGAATCTTAGCAGTACGAAATTAGAAAATAAGAAATGACGGCAAGAGACTAACAAAGAGATATTTATGAAATAATTTATGGTATGAATTATACCTCTAAAGCGAATGAAAATGATGGGTGTATCAAATAATAATTCAAAGTATCGTAAGTTTATGCTTAATAAATATAAAGTATCTACTTATAAAAAGATTTTTATTTTGCAACCACCTTGCGCAATGGCAGAGCCTCATGAGAGAATCACAATATGTTGATGATAAAGGTTTCTTTGTTTCTTTGCTCCTATTTCGGAAATAACAAATATCGAAGCTTAGTCTCTCATGCGCTTTAGTTTACATCAGGTTGCCATTCCTATTCTGATCAACTGAATTGCTCTTACATTTTGTTTTTCGATTAGAAGATGAAGGCAAGGTAGTTAGTATATTAATAAGCTGTGCAGAGATAAATATGTAGTGAAGAACATGGGGTGAATGAAAATGAACCGTAGTATTCAGTTAGCGTTCGCTATTCTTTCTCCTTGTATTTGTATCGATAATTAATTAATAAACGTATTTTATTCTTTTGGTTTAATTTGAGGAATTTATTTCGAATTATTGCTCTGATAAATGATTTAAAGGCTTTTCCCGAATAACCTGCTGAGTTTAATTCAGTGAGATATCTGAAATACATCTTTACAAAATAGTAATGAAAATTTTTTTTCTACGGAAAGCTAAAACGAGAAGATAGCATAGCACTTAAAAGATATTAGATAATTAGAACTTTTTTCTATATATTGTATTTTTCTCTCGATAAGTACTATAATCTTAGAATGTAGTAAATATGGAAGAGTCATTTTGAAAAAATGAGATAAGAAGATGAATGCAAAAAGATTAATAAATAATCATATAAGGGTGTCAGGAAATAGACTAGTGTAGGAAGAAAAGAACGTCAAGGCATTAGAGAGAAAGCTTGGGTCGCCTGTGTCGAGAATGAAATGGATGAGATAAAGAGATGCGAGTTGGTTTATGAGATAGGCCAGAGGGACAGAAATGAAGAATAAAGGTCAAGGAAAAAGGGGGAGAGGAAAATGAAAAATGGGAGAAAGGACGAGATTTAGTACTGCAAGGTGAATGGTATATGCATGCAGGACTTAGAAGATTGGTATAATGCGGAGTCTGAAAAGGGAAAGGAGATATTACGGAGCAAAAAATAACCTTCGAAAAGGAGAAGATGTGTAGGTGGACAGAAAAGAGAGGGAGGGCGTGGGATATGAGGTGTAAAGGAAGGTTTCTGAAAGAAGTGTAGCAAAATACGAAGAGTTATCGACGACAGGCGGGGATATATGCGAGTTATATAAATATGAGAGATGCAATATTGAGGATCGATGATGGAAATTTTTATACTTTCGGGAGACATCTCGCTCAATCTAGAGGAGGACAAAAACTTTTGTCGAGCGAACAGCAAGACGTATGAGTGTATCTCCTGCCTGTCGCGAATCCTTAAGAAAAGAAAACAAACTGTTAACGCAAATAGGACGGGGAATAATCTATAGGAATACTGAGTGCACCGCATGCGAGATACTCCTCTCGTAAGCCAGGTTATAAAAAGACGGGAATTCATAATCCGGGAGAACTTAATATAACACATTTTTGCGAGACTAACCCCGGCAAAATTTCAGACATAAAAAAATCCTCTCCATCAGCGATATCGAAAACTGAACTCTTTAACTCGGGAACGAGGTTGTGTGGGAGAGAGGGATAGAAAGAGAGGAGGAACAAGCTTCTTGAAGGTTACTGGCAAAATTATGTACCCTGAGAAAAATGAACGGAGGAAAAAAAACCAAAACCTTGTGGAAATGAGCGTGTTGGTTACGGAAGGGCGGCGATGGGGTAAGGAAAAACCGAGAGAAGGGGAGAAAGGATGAGTAAGAAAAAAGGAACGGGTGGAGCGATGGCGATAAAAAACACTGGATTTGGGAGAGTGAAATATTAGAAGAAAATAAATTACGGTAACGGCTCTCTCTCATATAAAGTAGACGTAATATATCGAGGAGAGGCCGAGGCAACTGCTTTTCGTTCTGGCCGGCTAAAGAGGGAGGGAAGGGGGAAAAGGATGGCCGTGGGGAGGGAAAAATGGAGTCTTTAATGAAGAAAGACAGCGGAATGGTACTGAGAAGGATGGGGGGCAATGATGGAAAATTTCGGAGACCATGGCGTGGGAAGAATAGCACGGGAAGAGGATGGCATGATACAGAAAAGAATGGGGACAGTTAAAAAAAATGGAAATTTTCTTGAGGTTGCGAAGACAAAGATGAGAATTCTAAGATATGATGCTTCGCGAAGGAAATCTTTGATATCGCGAGCTTTGCTAGAGTAATCGATGATCATGCAAATATACTCCAGCCTATATGTATGAATGCACGAATATAGGTTCGCGTCATCGAAGTGTTGAATTGCGAAAGATAAACGGTGAAAGTGGGGGTGAAAGATGAGTGTGGAGGGGGGAGGAGCACGGGAAAGACGTTCGGGAGATGAATAATAATGGGAGGGGAATAAAGTGTTGGAGAAGGAGGTCGTGGAAGGGGGAGATAGGGACTCATGTAGCGGAGAAGGCTATAAAAGGGATGAAGTTGAGTGGAGGTAAGAAAGTATCTCTTTTGAAAAATGGTGAGTAATGGGGGAGAGCGAAGAGGGCAAAGAAGTAGGGATGCCTCGAGTGGAGTACCCGAGGGCGCGAAAGATAAGATGCTCCAAGAGGTATTTCAGGAGATTCCTCTTCCCTTACCGAGGGTTCGATGACCGTGTTCGCGGATAAAAATTCGCATATCCGAAGGAAAAAGGGGTTTCTTTCTACCTGCGGGTTGCTTTCCTTCGTTTGTCTATGGGGCTCGGTGTTAAGATCAAATCTGCCGTCACTGAGAACGAATATTTTTGTATCCACTCATTTTTTGTTGTTTTATACTGCAACTGTGTCCTCCGAAAGCGATTTGTAAGTTGATTTTTTACTCTAGAAATTAATCCTCTCAGAATGGTGGTGAATAGTGTGGTAGTGGTGATAGTGAAGCGCTGTGAGTTCGCTGAAATACTTGTGCTCTTGTCAGATGCTTTGACTCTGTAATTCCTCAGACTTGGTCTTTCCATCTTCAGTTTGATGGTTAAAATATGGATATTTTAGAATTTTAAAGTAAAATGTTAGTTATACCAGTAGTCATTTATCCTCATGCAAAAATGAGGTACTTAATCGAATCGAATTCATGGTTGTTCCTTAGGCAGTTAATTCATACATTTTCTGAACTTCTAAAAAGTAGTAAAAAGATGATTGCTTTCACTATACGTATAAAATTTAGCCGATCACCATCTCAGTCTATTAAAAATAGAAGTGTTTTATGGTTATATAATTACCTTTGCTGAAATCGATTCTCTGTGACATTGTGATGGTAAGGATGATGTAGATTAACCAAGCTATGAAAGAGATGATCTGTTTTTCAATTTTTCTCTCTCTTTTAGGAAGTTTCCTCTTAGCTCGAAGTGTTGAATATTTACTATCTTAAAGTAATTCCCTTTTACAAATCTCCTATCTATAAGTTACCGAGCCTTATACATGGTTTTCTATCGCATCCAGTCCCTTTCACATAAAATACTTAGTAAAAATACCTTTCAAGATTCTATGCTAACCGTTTAATAGGCGGATTTTTTTCGACTGCAACTTGCTAATATCCAAACTTGTACCTAATTTGATAGATCAAAATTTGTTCATAGATCCGCATCTCTGTCATCCTCTCTCCTTTTCTTCTCCGCATTTTCTATAATACTGTTTCTTTTAATTCTTGTTTGCGATGAATAACTTTGTGAGAAGAAAATGAAGATATCGCAAAGCAGAAGAAATTTCATCCCACTTCACATCCATTTCAGATCCCGCCGATTCTGGCTCTGAGATACAGTGTGATCATCGCCATCTGTTTCGTTTCAGGGCAGAACACTATATTAAAATTTTTTTGGTGTTCCTTTTGTCATAATCTCAAGTTTTAAATACATGGAATAAACCAGAGAGGCAGTGCAATGTTTTTGGGCTGTTGAGTGTAATCTTGGAATGATAATCTCTGTGGTTATGTGAAGGCTTTTCAACATTACTGTTAAGTAGACATTATGTTTCATCCTTAATTGTCTATCCAGTGTGACAGCTTTTCATAATTACGCTTTGATTATTTTTTTCCTGTTATCTATATACAATCTAGTTTGGAAAGGAAATTAAACTTAGCACATTAAGTTATGCGACTAAACCCAAGGTTATACAAGAAGTGAAAAATTGTGATTTGGCTGTGACTCGAACCCAGGTCTCCAACTTTCCAGGCAGGTATTATATCCATTGAACTACTGAATGGAATTTGGAAACTTATTCGGTAGTTCAATGGATAGAATACCTGCCCAGAAAGTGGGAGACCTGGGTCCGAGTCCCAGCCAAGTCACAATTTTTCACTTCTTGTATAACCTTACAATCTACTTTATTGTCAGTCTATGATGGATTTGAGAACAGTTAGGTTATGTCTTTTTAATTGAAAAAGTTATGATCACACAAAAGATGTTCGAAGTTCTCTTAGCCCCGTTAAGAAGTTAAATTTTTACTTTGCCTTGTTAAAGAAATATATTTATTCAGACCGATTTATTGCAGTAAATTGTATGTAACTATTCGATATGTTGTATCAGCTCCATAGACGTTCACAAACAAAAACCCACTCATATCACTAAAACTTTTCTTTTTTCTGTTCTCTCTGATTGGTTATCAATAGCTAAATTGATCTGCTTTCAACCGCTTTGCGTCGACTACACCTTCATCGAAACGCAGCTTCCTTGCTTTGGCTTTTTGACGATTTTTGTCGTTGTAATACCATTCATGTTGATAATATGCATTTGCTGAGAACTTTTTCGAAATCCATACTTCTCTCTCAGTAAAACAGCGATCAATTATCAGAGAGTTTTCGAAAGAAAATGAGAGATGGGAGTTTAAAAATAGGTTACTTTTATCATCTTTACTGGACATGGGTAGGGAAAATGAAAGCAATATACTTCATTGAAGGAAGATGTAAGTATGTTAGGAAAAGACCACGCTGCATCATAGGACGAGAAAAATATCTTAGAAGTAAAGAGAAAGATGTGACTATAAAAGGATAGAGTAAGAGGATCGGAAGGAAGTATGTCACGTGATTTGGTATGAAAATGAAATCACGCGTGCAGCGTGCACTGGATCATGAAATATTGGTGGATGGGGAGAGGACACAAGCTGGGGAGAGAAAAATGAGACGGATCTCTCAGGGAACAAGGAAGAGATGGCGGTATATTTGAAGGGAGGAGTCTGAATTTTATTCTTCCGAAAATTGAGAAAGAGGGGGCGAAGATTGCTCGATGGGGTGGAAGCATGTGGATTGAGACATCTTACACGGAGGCTGTGAAGGAAGATATTGGGCCAAAGAGGAGTTATGGTCGAAGAAAGGAGGGAGGTTTAGATAGACACAGTGATGGGGACCGCTTCATTTTCTCCAAAAGTAATGAGCCATAAATGATTATTTACCTGTTAAACAGCTTATGTGAAATTCTTTTACGATATTTGAAGTGTGACATTTGTGAAATATTCCCACAATTTTACTCAGCGAGAGGGAAAAATTGATACACATTTTTATCAAAACTTCTTTGTTGACATTTCTGAATTTCACTGTACTGTATTTCATAATTAGTATTGTATCACTATGACGCCGCAACCTGTAAGCTTATTCTAGAAAATTGAACCGAGAGTATTTTTGTTTTGTAGGTCAACATTACTGTTTTATAATACTCCTTTATGTGTATATTTAATTTGACAAATTTTACAATTGCATTACTTCTTATTCAATCATGACTCTCGTAATATGTGTGATTTGATATGAATGAGTGATTAATTCTTTTAAGAATGACTAATTTAGATCTTAGAAATCGAATGAATTTATAGATAAACTTTTAAATTGGCAAACTGCATTTTTTTAAGGGTAACTTATATATTTTTGACGAAAGATTTTATATTTTTGACGAATGCTTATATATTCAGAGGAAACGCAGTGATTTTTAATCGAAGTGGAGACCTTTCCGATGCATTCTTAATAAATACGCAATCTTCCTGCAGAATTGGCTCATTCTGAGTAGATTACAGATACATTTGCTGCAAAACAATTTGTTAAACATAAGTGAGAGGGTTAGAATGAAAAGTGATACTATGGTTAAATTTCAACTGTGAACTCTACTAAGAAGTTTTACACCGTAACCGTGTAATATTCTGAGGTGTGGATATCAACTTCAGGTACTGAAGACGAATGGTTGGCTTCCGTAATCCGCATATAGAATTCACACTTCCACTGAGGGCTTCCTCTTTGTCTTTGGTTCACTCGTGTTTCATTGTTGTTTAGACTCCTTTTTCACTCCGTTTTTTTATCAGCTTATAGTCTCCATCAGTTCAGATCTCACCTTTTTTTGTTAAAAATCAACTTCTTCTTGAAGCCTTTTCGGATATGCTGTTAGCTTGTTTTTGCTTCTATTACATTTTCATTCCATTGGTCTCTCTGCTGTTTTATCTAGTTGATACATGAACCTTCTCACAAACCAAACCTCAGCGCATTATACTGTTAAGGAGTAACACACTGAATACTAAATAGATGAATGGTTTTATGACTTAGGAATATTTATCGAATTTGTGAGAATTCCTTTTCTTATCTTATCTTGAAGTAATTATTAAACTAATATTTGATATGTTTTTCAAATTTTTAATTCAATATATCATTTGGCTTCAATAAACTATTTTAAAGAAATTTATTAGTTTTTAGAGATTATTGAAATCTCTGTCGTAATTTCACCTTCAAACTTGTTTTTTCGGTAATATTAACTGCTAGTTCTTCATTCAAGATTCTATGGATATTTTCCCAAGATCGTTTTGAAGGAATAGGATCAGCAAAAATAAATTTTGTTTTATTTTCATGATTTGAAGGAGAAAGTTCGCGTCAACGGCCTGTCCCAGAAACAGAAGAAGCCATTCCAACTCTTTTACTGTTTCACATATAACGGTATGCAATAAAATTGGATTCATATGTTTTTAGTACATCACGTCTTTACTATCGAAAAGACTTTAAGGAGTAAAAAGTTGGCGAAAGGAGATATTCTCGGCAAATATAATGTAGGATATTGTTACTCTGGTTCTTATTGTCTTTTAGAGATGCAAGATACAGCATACGTGTCATTCACGAAGATGAAGAATAAGTACTTTTCTAAATGGAACTCAATAATCCCTTAGTAAGCGTAATATATATTTTCAGTAAACTCTGCAAATATGATGTAAATATCGCTAAATATGACATTGAATTGTCAAGTAGACATTGAAATATGACGTTGAAATTTCAAGGGAATTACGTTTTAAACCTCATTCCTTGTATATTTATTTGTTGATTTATTTCATATACTTAATTATGATAAAATGATTTTAAAGTTTAAAATGACCTTGGGATTAGAATTCATCATCTAATCACACGCTTCCTACATTTGATATGCAATATTCATTTTCTAATTTATCAGTCAAAGAGAATTTAAAACTTCATGATATTAATAAATAGCATCAGAAATGATGCAATTAGATATGATTTTTTCGTTTTAATAAGTATTAGAGAGTATTTAATTTTCTACTCAACGGCTAAACTCAATGTACCTTTATAAATAAAGCAAGACTATCAGCTGCAACCTTAAAAAAAATTATAACATTTTTTCGAATCGAATAAACAGCAGAATTTGTTCATAAGAACCCATTTTGATCCACCTTGATCATTCAGGAAAATCTTAAAATAATCCTATTTTCTTCTAATATTTTTTAACGGAGAAAAATTTTTGAACGTTGAAGATTTAGCACAGAGACGTATATTTGCGTACACCCAATCCTACCCTACTTATACTGACGCCTTTTTAGTGCCGCAACACGCATAGTAAAAGCGTTAAAGAAAATTGCCTATTCTCAAGGATACAATATTGTCAAAGTAATTTATCATCATAATATCGCGACGTTTTAAGGTTTTATTTCAGTTTCTTTAGCCTTAATATCATACTTATTCAACTAAATGTTGCAATTCGTATATAATTTGAAATTGTATTCTTTCAAATTTATGCACTTGAATTCTTATTCTATTCTACTTTGGCAGGACTGCCCGGCATTTCACTATTATGTCTCCAGTATTGAATTTTATCATTCAGGTATTATAATTCGTCATTATGGAAAGCTGCCAATTATACTCCGGAGAATATGTAGCTGCAAAAGTCAGAATCAACGTAGAGAAATATTATAGTTTTCAGGTCTATTATCAATTTGTCGTAAAAAGTTCATCATATCATTTCACTTATTGTTCAAAATTATACATTTTTATGCTCTGGCTGTAAATTTTTATTTAGTGTTTACTAGTTGTGTACTCCTAATATTTATTGTATCTGAATGAAAACTCATTACAGGTATTCGGGGATATAAAAGAGATATAAATTTTTGGTTACTTTGATGATTTCAATTTGGGAAAGTTTATGACACTAAAATGAGCCAGAATCATCTCACTTCCGTATATAATATTTAGCAAATCTTTCATTTCCGGGATCAGTTTAGCTGCATTTTCTTCTGGCGCATTTTCTGACACCGATACGCCGCTTACGTAGCGGTCTAGACGAACTCTAGCTGCTCTTTACTACCACGCCTCATTCCTAAAACTTTCGAATTCCTTCTCATCTCCCCTAGAGATAGGAGAAGAGGTAAAAAGAGGGAAGTTGCCTTCTCCAAACTTGCCCGTTTCTCAAACATTCTCCGCCCTTTTCATCGCTATTCCTTTTTTACTTGTCTACCTTTTCCTCCTCTTTCGCTTTAAACCCCTTCGTCCATCTCAGCCTCTCGACACCATCTTCGCCCTCCCCGCGCTATCCCTAATCCCATCGCACTCTTCTCACTCACCCAGACTGAGTGGCTATCGATATACGATTCTCGGAGATCGATAAGTAGAATTCGCCCAAGTTCGTTGGCAAGGGCGGAATATATCATACCACGCGACTTCATCCTCCCATACCTTTGCGTATCTCGCTTCCTCGATACCTATGTACGATCATATTCCCTCACCCTTCAATCTCTCCATCACTCACAGCCTCTCCCTCCAGACACTGCTTCAGACGCATCTGCAGCCTGCATAACTTGAGGAACTCTTCGGCCCACGAATCTCCCACTCTAAGATTTGAAGTTTATTCGAAGCATCGATTGGACGTCATCTTCGAGAAGTCGAACGGCTTTAGAATCCTCTTTTCCTTGGAAATGCACTGCTTTATCCCGGAAAGTAATTGTAAGACTGAACGTAAGAAATGCAGTTCCTATATTCCAATATAATTAGATCAAGATTAATAAACTCCTGCAGCGACTTTAGCGGTATTCTCTAAGAAACGGCACTCTAGATCTGAAACTCGAGTTACGACTTTCAATTTGCTGTAGTATTGTTGAAAAATGCATCGAAAACTGAGGTAATTTAGCCTATATGAGCTACCGGGAATCAAACACGGGACCGATTTAATCCAAGGCAATATCATAACCCACCTATGTGAGAGTCTGATTTTAATATTCCCTTTGTTTTAGGGTTTAAATTGATTTTTTGATGAATCATTTTACAGTAAACTATTACCAGTGTGACATAAAAACATTCAAATAAATATTATTGTAAAATTTAGACTGAAGGTATAACAAAAAGAGATATGATTATGCTAAATAAGTATCTTTGCATAGGTTCCCCGTTAACCACCGTATGGCAAGGAGAGTTGCTCAGCACATATTTCTCGAATAATCCTCGTCGGTTACTATCATGTATCGTTTAAGGAAGAAATGAATTTTAGATGCATCTTGTACTTGAATCTTTTTCTTAAATTCTTCTTGTGTTTGATTTGCCTACGTAGGATTGGACGCGTAATATTTCCTACGTCTTCGTAGGAAAATATTTTATTTGAAATTTTTCGAACAAATTTGTCCTAAGAGTTCATCTTCATACTTTATACTTCTAATTAAATCCTGTGCCTTGAAGAATTTCGTTTCCAGAAGCAAATCTAAGCAAAACGCTCAATAATTATTTATTTACTTTCTTAAATGCTCACCAAAATGAAGCAAAGTTTTGATAACTATAAAGGAAGCTATGTAACCATCAATACTTTAATTGAAGAGATTTCTTAATTATATGAAGAATATCAGTGGGCATAAAACTTTTTATAATTATTACGTCTTTCATTGCTGGGCATGGCCATCAAACTGTTATTAATATGAGTAAAATAGCAACAAAATTAATGTAATAAATGAGAACAATAACGAGTAATAATGATGCAAAATAACTATACGTAATGGGAATTAGGAAATCAATTCCGCAATCATGAACTACGAGTAAGAAAGTGCCTATCACGATAACAAAAGTTTCGTACAAATCATTTGTCTTACGTGAGTAGGCCTTGGAAGATAAACGCAAAAGTGGTCATAGTGCAAGCTTAATTAAAATTCTTCGCTCTCATTTAACAGTTTTGAGTCATTCTATTCGAAATATATAATATCATGGATAATATTTCAAGGAAAATTTGAAGCAAAAAAACACGATCGTGTAAAAGTTAATCTCTTAGATAAAAGCGTAGAACCAATGTTCACCTCTTTCTAGTATATCTATCGTAAATACAGATTTGAGAAGCATAATAAGAACGCAGTGTATATTATGAAGGATGAGGAGGAGAAAGACAAAGTTTAAAAGATGGGATGTGTGACGGAATATTATAGCGAGAACGGTGAGATTAACAGGGTTAGAGAAAGAGCAGAGAGAAGATAAAATACTCCTGATTCGATGTCACGCGAGTTGTAGATGATGCGGATGAAATGCATTAGGGGCTTTGGCGTTAGGAAGGACGAAAAGGAAGAGAGAAAAAGATAAGGGAGAGACGGTGAAATGGGAAAGAGATTGCCTTTACGCAGTGGCGTGGGGTTGAGGCCAGCGGAGGAGTCTCATGCGTCATGCAAGACAACCTATCCTCCAGTCAGCCTACTACGCATACATCATTTATGGAGACGCAAATTTTTTAAGCCTTCATATTTGGTGGGCATTGAAAAGAGATTTATTGGGATTTGTGTATAAATCAAGAAGTCCGCTCCCCTGCTTGTGCATTTATGGAGCTCTTCAGTTTCTGACGGGTCCAGACATAAAGTGAGAGTTCTTTTCGGGTTGTGGATTAATTATACAGATGCCAGCATACCATACAGATGGCTTTTATTGCGCGAGCTGAATTTGTAAACACCTAAAATGTGTAGATATATTCTTTGTATTTTGTATGATAGGTTATTAAATCAATTATATTTATGTAGAATTACGATTAATAAAAGATATTTTGAAACAAAATACTTGTAAATAAAAATAAATTGTTCTTTAAATTGGATTTGATGATTACGTTTAGTACGTCCTATAAAAAAAGTGGGCTTATCTATTTCCTTCTTAGATCTCATGAATTCAGCCATGTATGCGTAAATATTTTTCTAAGGATTTCATATATTTATATTATTTAATGGGGAATTCACCCTATAGACTGCTCCTTTGCGCTTGTCAGAAAAAGGAATGACGAAAACTAAAAATTGATTCTAATAAGCATTTTGCTTTTAAATTGGAGTGTTTCGTCGAGTTTATAATTGGCGGATGATACCTTGAACTCTGTTTTTATATTCCTAGAGAGTTCTTTCTAAATCACAACGAAAGATTTCTGATCATTGCTCTTTGGTTATTTTGGTCGTTCTTATCTACTAGTAAACATTTTGAGGGCTTTGTGAAGTAGAAATTGTTGATTTGATATAATACATAATCAAGTTTTAAAAATGAGTGTGTCGAAGAAGTTAGATTATCATGATGTCAAAAAATCACGATTAGAAAGCAAGCTTTAAATTTCATATAAGGATGAGAGATTACAAAGAAATATGTCTTTAACAGCGCATGATTAAAAACTTTTGGCAGCTTTGTGAAGAGAGTTAATGGAATATAATTTCATAATTTCGATAATTTGCGGTAAATTTTTTATTGTTCAATGATCACAAAATAACGATTGTTCATATAAAATATTATATGCAAAGCGATGGAATAGACGATAACATTTAACCCTAAAAAATCTTTAAATTTTGCCTTTCAAATTCTTAAAAATGATAATTCAAATATAATAAACAGATTCCCTATTGAAATACACTGTAAATATACTTAATGAGAATTTTTGGACCTCCTTTTCTTTGCTCTTCACAGAAAAAAATTGGGAGTATGAAGATTGTCGGAATGATTTCCTCTAATGCTACACCGGTGCGTAAATTCAAAGAGTCCGTAGGTACTTAATAGAAATGAGAGAAATCGGTATTAATGGAGAATAAATCATGAAGCGGCTTTGGAACGAAAAGAATAACGCCCATGTTGGGGTATCAATAGGATTACGAGTGGGGAATTATGCGAAGCTGGAAACAAAGAAAGGAAGAGACAGGCGATGATGTATGCCCCTGAAAGAGAAGGATGGCTTTTATGACGGACTAAGTGAAATTGGAGCGAGGATTTGTATCGCATCGAAACGTGTAGGGAAGAGATAAAAATATTCGCGGTAAAGGAAACAAAAGGGGCGATTAATAATTTTAAAATATGCAAATGTATTCCTTGAATAAAAAGCACGCGCAGCTTCGACGCTAAGGCTCAAAACTGTTATCAGTGGACGAAACAGCTCGTGATTATTTCGAAGGAAATCCTTTGTTTAAGATGAGAGTAATATTATGTGCATTGAATTCTGGGAAAAAATAAAACGTTGTAGAGAGTCAGCCCTTGAGTATATACACTTCTCCTTTAGTTTGTTGCTTTATCTTGCCATACAAGGATATTTAACTATTGATTTAGGTTTGCTTAAGAGGCTATTATTTATATATTTTTGTATTTTGTGGCATTGAGAATAGAATCAGAAACTATTACTCATGCATAGTAGCCTGTTTTTCAAGTAGTGGTTAATTTTATACTTTGTTTCTAAAGCAACGAAAATAATATGGAAGCAGTTAGTCCATGAATCTCGATGTAACATATATGCGATAACATACACTGAGACATACGTGCAGATAATTTTATCAATTAGTTTTTGTGTTTTGATGAGGAAATTATACCTTCTCAGGTTACAACTTTAAATTCTGTTTTCTAAGTATTGGTTAATGATGCCATATGAAATTATCTTTGTTAGAATTAAATTCAATAAACTTGAAGCTAATATAAAGGTAAGCTTTTTACCCATATTTCAACTGAAATGTGTACACTTAAAGGCTAAAATATCTCCATAATGTAATTTTGAGCAGTACCAACAACTTGACTCTTTGAGAAATTCAAACTAGTCCGGTAAATTCATTAGGAATATAAAACGTTGCAAAATTAAAGAAAATCAAAGCAATCTTATGGTAATTCTTAATACAGGCGAACGTGCAAGACCCCTCGTCGCTGACAATTGGAGCATCTCCGGGAAACTTTGAGTATTTCTTAACCCGGATAGGAATTGAAGATAATAATAACAAGACGGGTTTGAGTCAAAGAAACTCGAAATTATCAAGCGGACCGAATGCGAATTAAAAGACAAAGAGGGAATGGAAATTTGAAAGGGGAAAAGGAGACATTCAGAGCCGATACCTTAAAAAACAAAAGAAATGAATAAAAATGCACTGAGAAAAGAACGCCTTCTCATAATCGATAATGCTTTTTCCTTTCCCGTGAAATAATGGAAGGACGGGACATGGCGCGTTGATCAAAGGGTGACAGCGTGAGAAGCATGTTTTTTCATGTCTTATTATTTTTTTGTTCTGTAAGACCAAGCGAAGGTAAAATCGTCAAAAGTATTCGCCTACTATTCCAAATCACACAAAAGAAAGAAGAAAGAAAGGAAGAATAAATGAAGGGAGAGCATGAAAGAAACGAAGCTGGAGAAAATGGAATAAAGAGACAAGAGATCAAAGTGAGAGGACGAAATTGAGGGAATAATAGACGATGAAGACCAAAATGAAAGACTCTAAAGAAGGTTACGTTACTCAAATTGGAAATGATATCTGGAGCAAGTGGTAATATAAAAGCTTAACATGAACTATTTTCAGGTTCTATAGTTCAACCTCATAGCATTATCATTTCATTTCATACTTGAGCCCTGAACAATATTAATAGTATTTTTAACAGTCTAATAAATATATTTACGCCATTCTCAGAATCTAGGACTAGTATTGAATCCGTTGTTGTTTTTGTTAAAAACTTTTGATAGCGATTCAGGCCTAACTTACTACTAGTAAACTCTTCCGTCAAGTATATTGTAAATTAATTTAACTCATTTAAAAATCAAGGATAAGAATGTCGAATATAATTTAAAAATGTTAATCTATTATGGCATATACATATATATGCTCCTTCAAAGCCCAAATGCATAATTTGAACTAATTTTTCATATGTTAATTTATTTCTGATAAGAAATCAAATTCTCTGTGTATCCTTCTCTGTAAATTATTGGAAAATGCATGAGATGGGATTCAACAGCCATCTTGGTCGTCAGGGTGACAGGTTGTCGCTAGGGTGGTGGTAGTAGGGAGAATTTGAATTGAAAACGATATTATACGGCCAAAATAAGAACTTCAAACAATTGAAACTGCTTTATTTTTCAATTATTTATGAATAATAATACACTTAATGATTATTTATAACTTCATTATGACTTTCTCCATTCTTTTTCCTCAAATAATGTCGAAGTATATTATTTACGCATTTACGTCTATTTAATTGTGTTCCGTTACATCTTACTCATCCAATTAAATCTTCGAAGAAAATAATATCCATATACAATAGATAAATAAGAATAAATAGTAAGATAACAAGAATCTGTAGACATAAAAATCGGCATCGGTTACGTGAGCGGAAGAAGAGAGTATTCCTTAGGAAACTGAGAATAAGTTGAAGTAGTATAGAAGAAGGAATTGATGAGGTGGTGATAGAATAAGAACGAGGAAGTAAGAGAAAACCTACAGAAAGAGGGAGACGGTGAATGAAGTGTTGAAGGAAATATCTTTCTTGCATTCAAGGCGTCGACGAAGATGGAGGCAAGCAAATGTGGGTCGAATAAAAAAGAAGAGTACCGAGGCATATGACCTTCTTTAAAGAAAATAAATAAGGGAAAGGAAGAGAATTAAAGGGATAGGGATTAAAAATACGAGAATTAAAAACGAAAAGAGGAAGGAGAGAAAAGGTGATAAAAAGTCCTCCAAGGAGATAAAAGTTTGGTTGTGGACATGCAAGGAGAAGGTTGAAGACAAGAAGGAGAGAGGTTTTTAAGATCGAAGGTGGAGTAAAAGCGAAGGATCGGAAGATGCTTCGGGAAGCATCTGAAGAGGGCAACGCTGGATTGCTGCGGTGCTGCTACAGCAATTCTACAGCGCCCGCATTCCATAGCACGAGCATCGCGTCGGTGTTGTCGCAGTTTCTTTTTACCCTTTAACGGTGGGTCCCCAAGACGGGGTGAAAGTTGGACGGAGGAAAAGTTGAGGTTGCGATGAAGGCGGTTTAAAGAAGGATGGGTGCTTTCCAGTGAGGAGAGATGGAATTGGAGAGAGAGGCCCGCCATCTACTTCCCTCGGGATGTCCTTCCGGACTGAGACAGAAAAGGGCATGCGTGGGAGGAGTTGGCCGTTTGGAGGCCTCTGGTCTCGCGCCGAATACATAAAATATGCGCCGTAGTGCTCCCGTTCATTTTAACCCTCCTTTCTACTTCTTTACTCTACTCTTTCTCGCGCACTTCCCGTTGCTCACTCTTCTCTTTTGCGTGCCTTTTCCCATATAACTTCCTCTCTCCTTACCCTGTTATTCTTCTCCGATCTTGCCCCTTTCCACAGTTCCTTCGGACTTCCTATCTAGTAAGAGCAATGGCATGGCAATAGCAAAGGGACCCGTGTGTGACATGAGAATTTAATCCAACTTGCTAGGCAGAATTGACTGGAGAGAGAAAAGGAAGAGTGTTGGGGGGAAAGAGAGTTAGGTGACGTGTACGTATTGGATTAGAAGAGTAAGAACGTACACTCTCACAGTCAAAGATACGTGTGAGTGTCCCACACATATATACAGACATCTTTTCAACACTGAGATTAATTATGCTGATTTGAGACAAATCTATCCTTAAGAGGCATTATTTGAATATAGGGAATAGATAATGTGAACCTAATTCTTGTAATAGGCTAATAATTTTTTAAGTATCTAGACCTTCGTTATGAAAATCCTTTGAACTAAATTGAAAAATCTGATATTGTAAATTAATTGAACCTTAGAATTACTAGGATAGTCGATGTAAATATGTAAAAATGTAAATATTAAAATTTATGAAATAAAGTGTCTTCCTAGGATGCTTCCACTTGGTGTGATTTTTGCCATGTATGCCTGATTGATGGATACGCATTAAAACTCGACTTTATCTTTTTGAAATTAGCTTTCTGCATGTTTTCCCTTAAATAGAATATCCAAGAGTAATGAAAGGAATCCGATTTCTGATTTTTTCTCTTTTAGTGTATATTTAAATTTTGCGTGGGTGTTTCATTTATTCATCATGAATATCACGAAGACAGACGAGAAAATTTTATGGAAATCATTTATGAAATCTTTTATGACTAAGGATGACAAATCTGACAGATTTTACAACCAGGAAACCTCTTTCTCTATAGATTAAAATCAAATGATGAATCAGTGATGAAAGTGAATTTCGTTGAAATGGTTCTTTATTAAGAAAATATTATTAGGAAAAATTGAAATACAAAATTTAATCATCGGAAGTAAAGAACACGCTTTTCTTCTACTGCTGTCTCGGTAGATGTTCGAAGTGCTAGGGGTGATTAATGATTTTATTACTTTGGTTGTGGAGGCTGATTCTTTATATATGAGCCCAATTGTCAGGGAATTATTAGGAACTATGGATTCTTTCTGCTACTAATTTAGGTATTTGTAAATGTGTATTACAATTACGTAAGTACGCTCACAGAAAGTTATTTGAAAAAAGGGGTCTTTTAATTGCGTTTATTTTACTGTTAATCATTTAGAAATATATGAGATTGAAAAAATAGAATAAGTATGATTTTAAATTTAAATCTAGAGATAGCTATTCATCGAAATTCGTTTGCTAAGAAGATTCTTTATAGTATTTGTGAAGCAGTACGTAATATGCTATATTACTTCATAATAGTTGAAACATTAAATATATATATATATATATATATATATATATATATATATATATATATATTTGAGCTAAATTTACTATAAGTAACAGTCTACAAAGTAGCATAATATTTGTTTTTACTTAACTAACTTTTAGAATAAGGAAGCCATATGCATTAACGGTTCACTTCATCAAATATTGAATGGAATCATCGCATTGCTTAGACACTCCACATATTCATAACGGGCTCGTTTAAGTCATTTACTTGATAGGAGCCATAAGCTGAACTCGCTTATTCAACGCTGAATTTAATAAAGAAGTTATTAGCGTTTAAAATGGCTCATGGTGAGCATGCAAGCGCGAGTTGAGGGCGATGTAAAGAGCAGCACAAGGAATTGATCCGGACGATATAATAGAAAAAAATAGCAATTCCCTCGGGAACTAAGGGGAAACTTTACGGCGTGGAAATAATGTGCGAGCTTGTAAAGGTGAGTGGTCGGGGTAGGGAACAAGAGAAAATAAAGAGAGTTATAAAGGCAAAAGGGATGGAAAGAGAAACCAAAAGGAGAAGTATAAGCGGGGGAATGCGGAATATGAGAAAGAGGTGTGGGTGGGATATACGGATGGAAGCCATGGAAATAGATTCGGAAGAACTAAAGAAGCGATATCAGAAATAGAGATTAAGAACTTGCCAATATAATGTTCTCGTAGATGCAATCATAATTGTAAGTAAAAAAGCGGATGGCTCTAAAATTATCAAAATCCAGTTCAGATCTCATTAAAGTTACCTAGGGCGACGGTTGGACAGCAAATGGACATTTCTACGAGCAGTTTGAATTTGATATGAAAAATTTTTTATCTCTCTTTTCACGACGATTGTAATTTGATACAAGTATCTAATGGACCCAGCAAACGGTAATGAATGGTCATTAATTTTAACTTGATTATTGCGTTTCACATAATTCACTGAAGTCAAGTAAACATTCGGTATCCCTTGTGCTATTTGATAAAGTATTATCACGATGTAATACTTGATGAAGTATTATCACGATATCTTTGCTCCTTAATAAAAAAAATTATAGATCCATACAGAGGAAGAAAATGTACCATTCTTTTAAGAAGAAGATTCAAGAGGAAGTAATTCTTGGAGACAAAAATCCATTACCGTTCAAATTCTGCAGCAAGTGGCCTTTGTGTATTGAGGCAGCTTAAGATACTTTAAAAAGAACGGAATGGATGCATGGGAAAGAGATATGTTTACTAGGTTACGTTAGTTTTAAAAATAGTAAAGACGGAACATCTTTGGAGAGAAATAAATCGAAGAAATCCAAGAAACCATTCCGTGAGATACAAAAAAGAAAGAAATTGGGGGGAAAAGGCGATTATCTATCGGTTCGTAGAATAATCCTTGGGCTTGGCAAGTTTTTGAAAACAACTGCTAAGACTAAAAGGCTAAGACATAAAATCTCGAGAAATGGGAAAAATCGGCGTACTAATCTTTTTATCTTGTGGATCAAGAAAGAAGGAGAGATCGTATGGAATTAAGTTTGTGATTGCGAGAGAGATGGGAAAAATAATAGAGAAAATCAAGAGAAGAATTCCTATCCTTGGTGGAAGTATTATGTTGGAGTTATAATTAAATATTTATATCCTCAATAAAGAAACTTGTTGAAATAAATTTCACGTTATTTTAATATCTCGTTACAGGTTTGTAATGTCTACATTTATAATTTTGGTGTCTTTTTCACAAATTTTCCGAGTGTATTAGCATGTTTCGTCGATATATCATAATATATTAGTAATATAAAATTAAATGAATTACAAGGGGAATTCCAAGTAGATTAGATAACGCAAAGGAAAGATAAGGAATTTTAAAAACGAATAGAAAGAAATCAAGAAATTGGAGGGAAAATGACATTTTTCATATTTTCCACAGGATAATATGTACAGTAATATCTTGTGAAAAATATATAAAGTGTAATTATTCCCTACATTTTCTTGTCACATATTTCCATACAGTAAAGCCTTCCGAAATTGATATAAATATGATTCGTTGTTAATATTAGAAAGATAAAGTTCAAAGACAGGAAGTTGGAATAAAATGGAGGGAGATTGGTAATGAAAATATCCACATTTCATGTTCAGAAGTTTGATGGAAGAATATCAAAGACTGGTTCCTTAAGTTTAGAGCCTTGCAGCGTAAGGAAAGTAAGTAAACAGCGAGATGCTATAAAGAGTAAGTGGAATCAAATCCCAAAGAGTTACGGAAAGCAGCGGAAACGTGCAGAATTAAATTCGGACGGATTACCGGCAGAAACAGCCTGGATTGAGAAAAACCGAAAAAAAGAAAGAAAGCGGAGGAGAAAGTAGCGGAGGCTACTTAGAACAATGGAGTACGTTTCGCAAAACAAGTCAATCTACGAGACAGAGGCCTCCCAACTTATTTCTCCTTCCACCTTGCTAACTCCATCCCTCTTCGCTCACTCTCTTTTGGCTGGTCCAGCGCCCATCCGGAACTCTCATCCTTTTCTTCGGTGCAGTACATTTGTCAGTCGGGTGGGGGTTGGAAAGAGGTTTTGGGGTATGGAAGCGGGTTAAAGTCGGATGAGGTTGGGGGAGGGACAGTGTAGGTGGGAGAAAAGGAGAGACCAAATCCTGTGGCTGAGGGGGAGGCGCTTAAAGTGGGGGGTGGAGAGGGCTTGAGTGGGGTTAAATGACCCTTGACATCTACTCCCCGCTTCCTTACAAAGCGAGGGTGCTCTAGTTAAAAAGAGTGAGTGCCGGAGTTGATTGGGTGGATTTGCTTTACACTAGGTCCCGTTTGGGTGGAGCTCATAAAAGATTCTCGGCTTAATTTAAGGGAGATCTTTGATTAAAAAGTTATGTGACATTTTTTGATTACTTTCAGTCTCCCGATTTCTAATTTCGAAGCAGCTCGGGTTGAATTTGCGAGTTTATGTTTGGCGTTGCCAGGTACGCTCGCCGAATTCAATTTCGACTCCGTTTACGGTTTTTTATTTCATCGGTGCGCATTACTCGGGTCTTAGTCGGAGACTCTCATAATGTGGAAAGTTCGAAGGAAGAACAAAGATAATGTTCCACGAACGACCGGTTCATGATTTATTGCGGCAGTTTTTCAAGAGCTGCTCTCCGCTATAAATGGGGAAACTCAACACCAGGCTTGACAGTATCCGTAACGCCGGCGATTAGAGGATAGGAACAAAATGCCTCAATCCGAAGTTTCCAGATTGATATTTCCCGAGGGAGGCGAGGAAGAGAAAAGAAATCCTCGCTTCTCCGATCAATGACACATCTTAATAGCCTCCAGAAATCCCTCGGTATTTGGCAAGACAGCGGTGACCTTCACACTCCGTGCCTCCGTTAGCAAGACTCGGTGCCAAACTTATCAAGGTCTTTGGCATCGCTACGTGCTCGTTGGGGAAGAAATGGTTTCGAGCAGAAAAAGGAACACAAGGGGGAAAAGGGAGAGTAAAACGGGGACTTTTAAGGGCCGGACGAAGAGACGTATCCCTTCCCTTTCCCAAATCTATAACCCTCTGCTGCCTCTTTCTCTCTCTCGGTCCACCGCAGGCAATCTCATTCCACCCTTTTATTTTCACCGGTTTGACGCCCAGGCATAAAACGTCAAAGCATCCATCCGTGCAACCATTGGGGTTTTGATATGGGATGATTCCGAAAAATGGACGGGAGAAGGAAGAGAAATAAAAACGGAGGAGAAATGCCTTGTCGAGGAGAAAAAGAGAAAGAACGAGATAATCGAGGGAAGGAAACGAGGCCTCAAAGAGTGGTGCGGAAGAGAGAGAAGGAGATTGAGAAGGAGATATATGGCGGAGAGAAAAAACAAGTTCCTGTGCTTTCGCGGGTGGCGAACCCCGAGTGAACTTGGGGGCGGTCGTCGTGGCTAAAAGGGGGACGGGGGCAGCACTCGTCCGACAAATCACTCACACTTGGCCGATGGCGAGGAAGGGGAAATGAAGATATATAAAAAGAGAAGAAGTGTGCTAGGACCTCACAGAAGGTCTCCACGGAAACGACTTAACGAGGAGAGGAGGAAGATGAGGAAGAAGTGACAGATGAGGGACACGATGACGTGGACGCAAGGATGCAGAATGGGCGTTCCTTCGCGCGAGATGCGATGGGCGTCCATTTAAATTCACCCAGGACAGTGTCTTTCTCCTCAATCACGCCCCCTGAATGCTCCACCTCCACGAGAGAAATCCCAAGCTTTCATATTTAAGAGGGTATATATGTAGCAGTTTCGGCTAATACATCAAAGGGAGGACTGAATGATAAGAAGAATTATCAGAACCAAAGAGAAACGCAGAAAAAAGAAAAAGGCGATTTTTGGATTGCTGTGCGCTGGCATTGTAACCGAGAATATCGACGCTTTGATCTGTGTCAGTTTTGAATTAATGCCTTAAGTTACAGACTTAGTAAATACAGTGTATATACAAAGGACTATTTAAACTTGACAACTAATTACTAATAAATTATGGCAAAAAAATTTTCACTATCGAGTGATCACCATTAGTATTTCTAAAACTGGGAACAAAAGTTTCCAAGGTTTATACCTCATAAATGTGTACTTTATTGTTACATTTTTCGATATCCAAACAAAATTATGTAGGAGGGCCTGATTGATAGGATATAGACTGTTATTTCGCTGTCTGTTAAATTACATTTCGCAATCGTATTCGAATTAAATTAGTTATGAAAAAGTTGGAGTGAGTTCAATTGAACCGTGGAATTTTATATAAATTACTGAACTGAAATCGAGCCATAATGGAAGAGTACTGAAAAGGAAATTTGTTGTGGAGCACTTTGCCTATCGTTTTTATTGCCAAGATAATAAAATTAAATTGTTTGACTATTAATGATAAAAATTTGTATGGGTTAATTTTGATGACTGCGTCATTAAGTGGTACTTTAAAAGGACGATTAAAAATGCGATGTCATACAATAAAATGAAGTCATAAAACTTTATTGGCGCGATAAATAAAATTACCGAATTTTTCATTGATATCATGATAAAATGGGAAATTTCACTAATGGAAAGGGATATATAAAGCAAAAACCAATAGCGATAATTAAAGGAGTCTTGTAAGAAAGTGTTTTCGAGGAAATGAAGTAACGAAGCGAAGCATCGGAATGTATAAATATTATCTACTTATGTCATCAACAAATAAGTCGTTACGAAAAGGCTACGAATGTTGTAATTACGTTATTAATCAATTAAAAAAAGCTTAAAGTTAAGTTTGCATTACAAACAGTGCAAGCATAAGATGAGGACAGAATGCGGAATTGTCGCAAAATGTGTTAATGACGGAAAAAACATTACTTTCCTTGTTTTTACGCCTTTCTGGCGTCATTAAAGAAAGAAATTAAGCTCGGAAACATTTCAAATATATTATTATTTCCGTAATGTACCCCGTTAATCACAACGGACCACATGAATTACGCCTCCCCATCTTCATTTTTTGGAATTCTGAGTTATTAAGTTACGGTTTTTATTGCGGTCATGACTCTGAGCGATGTCTCCCCCTATTAGCCGCAAGGGAAAGTGGTTCTGGATCTTTTAATTGATTTCCTCTATCCTTTCAGCCTTTAGAGCTGTTGGCATCCCTACAAAGTCACGCAAATCACGACATTCCTCCAGCGTTACATATTTTTTAGTCCGCGTTTTCCGCCCTTCCTCAAACATGACTCGCGGCGTAATCAGGGCATCTTTCTTTCTCTCCACCTTCACAAAAATGCACATCCTGACCTTTTCCTCGCATTATTCTCCTTTCAGAAACCCCTCCGTTACCCTCGTTCTACCCTTTCCACCTCGTTTTCCATCCCTTAGCGTTCCAACCGATTGCACCTTCTGGTCATCTTCTGCTACTTCCATACCCTCCAGAGAAAAACCCCACTCCGAAATATCCTTTTGTTTTTCTTTCCTCTGTCAAGACTTCCTTCCCTCCGACTTTCCAGTCCCATTGTTCCCGAATTCACTTCCCTCGCCTTTACACAAATGCCTTCTTCTGTCCCAGGCGCCTGTCTTTTCTTAGATTATTTTCCGCCTTTCCTCCGTCATCGCTCGTCACTTTTTCTCTCGCCATCCACACTTTCCTCACAATAATAAGCGCATTACACTCCGTATCTTTAATAAAAACAACATCGGAATCGGAGCCATCTCCTTTAATTAGTATCGCCTTCCCCCTGCAGCGAAGCCACCTCGCTAAGTTCGTTTTCCCCGTCACATATCACATTAGTGGTCGTTCACCTCTCATCCAGGACCTCATGTCTATCACCCTCTCTCATTCTTTCTCTCTTTCCATTTTTCTCCGTTTCGCTCCTCCCATTGCATTTAAAGCATTCCTTTCGCTATTTTTCGTTTTCTACCTCTTTCAACCTCCATTCCGACTTCCTTTATTCCTTTTCCTCGTCAGTCATACTCACGCTATTCCTTTTTCTGTTTCAAAATTTTGAATTCATTTCCCCTTACTTCAGCATACACCTTCAGGCATTATTTAGCTGATATTCATTTAGCGCTCATCATGAATTCCCTTTGGATATGCGTACTGCTGTGACTTAGCCTTCATATATTGGTGTTTTACTTAATCAGCTACCACACATTTATACATTTCGTATTCAAGTTGTAATTTATTAAAGTGAACACCATTTGAATATTCGGGTCTTGTGTGGTTCCGGTGCATGATCTACGCCAGAATGATGTCAAGAGATTGCTCAGCGGCAATAGTAACATCATATATTGACATATACAAGGATACGTATCTAAATCAATATTCAGCCGTGCACCCATTTTATTTTTTTCTGGTATTTTGCGAACTTCGGTTTCTATCGATTTTTTACATCCTTGGATGGTTACTCGGGGAATATTTTGGAATGCCGTAAGTTAAATGTAAAGCGCTTCGTTCCCGGTTTGTCCGACTACTTACAATTGCTGTTTCAACATGCATATCGGTTTAACAACATACAGTGTATAAGGGTCATAAATTCAGTTTTACGATCATACGTTATTAAGAATCGATGTATGTGTGTGAATACCCTATATATAGTCGATTATTCGTTTATTTGATCAGTTATTGCGTGTCTTGTATGCCGAACATTTATTTAATTGAACTTTAAAATGAAAAGCGTTGTATGTGATTTAACAGATTTTTATGTTGAAACATCAAGGCAACAATAAATGAGAGGTACATGAGTGGATTTCTCCCACTTTCAAATGATTTCAAAATTTGTATCATTACATTAACTACGTTTCTTGAGATTTCCTCAGTAATCCATGTTAATGATGATTGTAATCACAGTAGGTAAGTCATTTCATTATTGCATTTAAAATGATTTTCTCTCAAATCTCTGAAACTTGAGTAAATCACTCAGTGTAACCTGTTCATTCAGAACGGGAAAAATTAAAAGTTCACCGGGAACATATTCCCAACTCGGGATTGTCCGGGTCAAAATGGGACGTATTGTAACTCATATGACATTTGGATGTGAACCGTTAATGTGATCTTTAAATAATGAAGCTACTAAATGTGGTCTTCGTTGTGTAAAAGGTTACTTCCAAGTCTCACATATTCCATTAATCATCTCTTGTTCTTTTTAGAGCCCAAAAATTTAAATTGGTGAGGGATTTAAAAAATTAATATTTTTCCCTAGGAAGTCAACGGGTATTTCAGCTGGTTTCAAAATGTAGAAAGTTTTTATGTACTTAATTAATTAATTCATGTCCGTCTACCGAAACATATACAACGACGAATAAGATGTGATTTATAACTAAAGTCAGAAGAAAACATTGGAAACGTCTTTAACTTTCTAGGATGTGTACACAATAACTCTTGGTTTTAAAAAAGAAATTTTAAGTAACACACGAATATCAGAATTTATTTCACGAATATCTATATGAAAATTCATGTAGCTATATAGAAATATTTCGAAAGAGTTCCTCATGTTTTAGAAGAGTATCATATTTTTGTCGTGAATTCTACATTAGTCTGAATTTCCAATCTTTTCTTACATGAAATTGCCTGATAACGTAATAAACAATCGCAATTATGGCCAGGGTGCCGAGTTCTCTGCAACCTAAGAATTTCACAAATATTTCATAAAAATTTTTGCAATCTTAAATTGAAAACAATTATTTCAATTCTTTTGGTTCTTGTCTAAACTTCGTAAAATGCTGATATATAATTTATTTTGCAATAGAAATAAATTCTGCAAAAGATAAAAATGATTTACGTGTGTTTGTTTAGAGAAATTTCTTTGACTCTTCTGGGGCTGGATCGAGGTCTTAGAGGTCAACCAAACGTATACTTCTATCTGAGCAGGAAGGAAATTTAAGTCTCTCTAAAATCGTGCATCTTCTAGTTCTCGCGTTTTAGGAGAACATATAAACAAACACTTAGAAACTTTGTAATTTATCTATAAGACTAGCTGAAGTACCCGTTGATTCTCTACAGGGAAATAAAAATTTATATACCCCACGCTAATTGCGCTTTGGATATTGATACGACTCATTTTAAAAATTTTAAAGATTAGTTAGAATATGCTGTCTTGATGAATTCCATTTTGTAATGTAAAAAATTTCGCCCCACCTAATTCAACTAAATGCTTTTATATACGAGGTAAAGATTCTCAACTGTTGCTACAGTCCTCAATTTAATGATCCTTCAAAAGACGTTAGAAAGAAAAACGTTTTCAATCGCTTACTTAGTTTATAAAACTCGAATGATTTTATGCGATCATTCTTTAATGCTTTAGTCATGCTTTAATTTATTTTATAAGAGTTGTAGCCTAACTTTGTGAGAATAATATTCACACATCTTAAAAATGTAATTTGAATCTAACTAAACTAATGTTAGCTAACGGGATAGATGTGTCTTAAAAGGTGTTTTAAAAGTCTTTTAATACATTTTATTTTTCTCAATGAATACCATATTTGTAACAGATTCGCAGGAGTGAGAGCTTAGGAATATTGAGCTTAATTACCCATTTATTCTCAAAGGGGAAAATAGAAGTATGTAAAAGTAATTGCTCAGTTGAGCTCATTAAACTAATTCTTCTTCGGAGTGCAACACGACAAGCTCATCACAGTAAATTACGTGTATCGCACTTTAATAAGTGCTGCGTAATGTATTTTGTTTCAGATGGAGCCATTAAAGCGCCTCAGATTGCCTGTTTCCTTACACTATAATTTTTGGAGTGATTTTGCTTACTCATTACAGGATTCGATAAAACCTAGAGACTTACTGAAAAAGAAAAAACCGCAAAAAGAATTTGTTTATCACTGTATCTCTAATTGTCTCCTTTTAGCCTTCTCTTTGGGCATTGCACCAAGTTCAAAGAAAATCACTAGGAAAAAATCACTCCTACCCTGTCCGATAATTTACGACGGCAATAAACGTATCTAAACATACTTAGTGAAGAAAAAACACACACGAACTATAACCCTTATTTCCCCTAGATTAGGTAGTCACAACGGTTGCTCAGATATCTTATGGACTCATCAAGAATTTTTGAACCCCTCCATCACAAACTGCCACTTGGAGCTACATACCGTATGAAATGCAGTCTTACATATTCCCAATCCCCCACAAATTTCAAATAATCAGCTTTCTTATGTAGAAATAGCCTGTAAAATCTTCTGAACCGATTTCAATTCCCGTATACTTTTGATTAAAGGGTCAGATATTGTATTAAACAATGAATGGAAAATTTATAGGAAGCATGAGTTATGCAGAAGACATATCTTTAGTCAATATTCGGATATAATTTGATATTATTAAAGGAATATTTTACTTTACTCGATGGTTAATAATCGATTGGAATCAATCTTGGATAAATATATTCGAGACCTAGTACGATAAGGGGTTACGGTAGGCTGGAAATTCATAAAGATATTTCAGATATACTGATTAAATGTCGGCATCTCTTGATGCTGAATCTGAAGTATTAAATAAATATACAATTATAAAAAAATACATTTAGCCTTAAATTGCATTGCGTGTTGTCTTCAAATGTTAACATACCGATTAATCTGTCGCTAAGATAAGATGAATTACATCGCATATTTATAATGATAACGAGGTTTACATCGACAATTTTACACAATTTAACGTCATATAAAATAAAAATTTAATGTTCTTAATACCTTAAATTTATTGTTCTGATATACAGGAAGGTAATCATAAAAAGTAAATGCCATAATAGTAAGGTAGTAATTGATAATGAGAGGAAGGATCAACCAATACATGAATAGTGATTTCTTCACTATTAAATTGTGTCCAAATAATCCGCAATTCCACGACATTCACCGTGAGGATGTACTGTAAGCGTATGCGTGGGAATTCTGTTTTCAAGTTCGTCATGGAGCGTTGCGTACATAGGACATAAAGCTACATTTCCAATTAATTAATTCTTACTGAAAAAAATCTGAAGAATATATCGCCACTAGGCCAAACATTATAATCAGCGCCCAAAATCTGTGCATAGTTGCACGACTTACTCTTAAAAGTTGTCAACAACTTTCAAGAGGATGATTGGTAAATATTAGAAAGTTCTTCAGGTGAGCTATATTCCTGAATGACTGCCGACTTTTTTTATTTGTTGGTTCAATGTTGCCTTTCTATAAAATGCAGAAGATCAGAGTCCGAAAAAAGCGCCCAGGCGCATGGTTAAAAAGGTAGCTACTATTAAAGGCACAAAACTTGCGTTGATATCATCTTAAATTAAGATTTATTAGATGAATTGGATGAATTTAAGGCTTTAATAATCTGAACAGAAAAGAAACTGAGTACTCACATTTAATTCAGGAATTGATGATACCTCATTTTCCTGGAAGAAAAGAGAATAAATTTATAATTAGATAGAGTTCCACTTATATATTCACGAAACAATTTCATTTTCATTCACATCTGTAAAAGTGTGATAAGTTTTAACATTTAGCATCAATTAGCTACAAGCAAAACTTATTCAAAGAATTTAAGTGTATCTCTACAGCGGCACTGTTCAAACATAAACTCAACTGGTGTGCGCGACTCATTGAGTTGCATTCTTCCTTTATGTCTGAATTTGGAAGGTCACAAGGCTGCTAAAAATCCTAACATATGCAATTTTCAAGGAATTCAAATTCATGTGTTGGCAATTCACGAATCAGGTTAACACTATTGTTTTTACAAAAACTATTTGATTGAGGTAGAATATCACTGTGTCGTGAATCAAGAAGAGAATTTCTATATTCATAGCGCCAGCATATAAGGAATGTTCTTTGAATAATTACGACAAGAATCCCAGAGCCTCCTGCTCAAAGCGTATATGGAGCAATGGAAAATCCTTATTGCACAGGAATACATTTTGCAGCCAGATAAATATTTGTGGTAGAAAATGTAAAAAATGTGATAGCTCATGGATATTAGATATTATTACATATGTAATGTCTGTAATTACAATATTTATTTTAATGGAAAACTTTTCCTCCCTACAGTTTTGAAAATGTCAGAAGATGAAAATAATGAAGAGTCGACGAAAAATATTGTCGACGAATCGACGCCTGTTTGGGAATTTCATAAGTAATAAACAGAAAATCTAGATCGTGTACCGAATAGGATATTAGTTAATTTGAATTAAATCATATACTGTAAAGAATTCAGCATTAACCTGGAAAATTTACGTTTTGAAAACCTACTCAGATATTTTTTGCGTTGTAATTAAGCAAACATATCTTAATATATAACGAATGGTTCGGTAGAAATTTACGGACATACACATTTTACATAAATTTACGGATTCACGGAGGCATTATTATCTGTGTTGCAAATGATAAAAAGCGATAATTGTTTAAATCCATAGAATGGTTTGTGGACGGACTGGGAGAAACTAGGATAATAATAATGCAATGTTTACCTTGTTTGTTTTCGAAAATGAGAATGAACTCGAAAGTGAGCAAAGCCGCGAAGGTCAGAGAACTCAAGGCTTTCTCAGATGCTAATATCCTAACAGTAAAGCAAAGGGGAGCCATCTGTCCTTGGGACAAAAACGGGGCCGTTTACCTAAGTTATCAATCTGCACTATCCTGTACTCTCGTTTTCATTAAATGTAAGCATAGGCGAAAATGAAAGTGCCTCATTTAAAGAGGGAGTGAATAAGAGGTAAAGTGCCTGCAGGTGACACCGGAAGTGAACAAAGAAACGAAGGAATGCCCAAATAACCACTAATCTGTTATAAAAATCCTACTTGCGAACAACTGAGAAATAGTTATATGCTATCTTTCCTAATGATTACTCACTCGTCATTTTTATTCAGGTTAAAATTTCTAGATTTACCAAGACATGTCTTTACAAGTGATGATCGACTGAAGGGAGCGTATTTCTCATGTATTCCGACTTAAATTTTTGATCAGAAAAAAAATCCTAAAAATGGTTAATTGATACCGATAACTCACAAAATTGAAGGCTAACAATTGTGCATGTTCCCATACTTTTTTAATTATAATTGCCATATCTTATGATTCGAAGGTTTAAGTATTTCAGGCATTCTATGCAAAATATTCAGAATCTGAGGCAACAATAACGTTATCTTAATATTAACAAAGAAGAGTTTGAAGGACCGCGCTAAATGAAGTTCGTATTCAGCGAATAACTTGATAGCGCGATTTCAGCGCTTTAATTAGTATTATTTAACATATATTTTAATGAAGAGTATCTTGATATGACATTAATAAAATATATTTAAATCTTAGCTTTTGAATCGTCATTACTTTGCTGATTATAAAACTAATCAGGAAATGATGAAAAATTTAAGTCTATCGTCTTTTTGATTATAACCCCACGAATGTCGCCTAATGTTCTTGAAAAAACCCTAAAAATTAATGAATCTTAGTAATAGATACAATAATGTAATTATTATTATGTAATTATTATTAATAATGTAATTATCTTTTCCTCTGTAACAGGAAACCATCTTCAGGTTCATCGCGTTTACTTCTTAATCATTTCGATTTCTATGTTTTCTTATGTGTTGAAAGGTATAATAAACGGAAGAGGAACGATAAATACAATGCTTTGTTTATCCGATTTTACGTGAACCTACATCCACAGTTCTCAGATTTTCTTAATTTAATTAAAGGCATTCAGAATGGAGATTATTGATTGTTAATTTAATTATTATTAAATGAATATTTTAAACTTACCACTTGTTGTTCTTCGGTCATCCTTGTCCTCTTCATTGTCTTTCCAAGGTCACATAGGAGAAACTCATCGGTAAAAATTTCGAGTAGACACAAGCTGGAAAATAAAATAAAAAAATTAACTCCTTGGTGAATAGTGAATATAATCTGAGAATAATATTGTATTGTACATTTATAAGAGGAGGTGGTTTCTAATGTTGATGATTCAAAATAGGATTTTAATTACTATCATATTAAAAATATCCTATTCCACATCGTTAATATTTCCAGTAGATTTTTAAATATTTTATTAAATTAATTATTAAAAGATTGACATAAAGAAAAAGGAAATGCTTATATAATTATGGGAAATTTTTAACTGAAATGAATACGGAAACTCAAAATGAGTATGGAAATTCAAAGACGAACTTACGTTAAAAGAATCGTGAGCAACTGAATTATACCGTAAACGTTACTTTAAAACCATTATCGCGTAAGAAAGTTTCCAAATGAATTTACCTCGAATATCAGTTATGAGAAGCTTCTTAATGACTTCCTTGCTGACAGCCATTCCTTGAATTTAAACGTCCTTATGTGAGTATACTTATTAGTGAGAACTTTAATGTCGTAAGCAAGAGAAAATTTAAAAAGCTTATCCAACTTCAATTTCCACGTTCAACTGCTGAATTCGGAACACATTCCGTTTAAGAAATACTCATACTCTCTAAAATATTTGAAACATTACCCACGCAATAAGCTCTACTGGAAAATACTTTGACTTGATTATACTTTATGGCGCAACTTAATCTTTTTATTGTGATTTGAAAAACTTTTTGTGATGAATACATCTAAGTGATATGGATGCTTAACTATGAATAAAACGACGCACGGAATAAAAATGAGTCCCTTATCGAAATAATATCTAAAATACAGGTACAGCAGAAATTGGAATCGTAACTAAGCATAAAATAATGAAACTGATTTAATTTATAACTCATCGCAAAGTTTAACTTAAAAATTCAAACCTAAATTTCCGTCAAAATACCGGTTGGCCGAAAGGGCTAAAAGTAGATAAATATGGCGGAAACTCTATTATGAGTCAAGAAGCTGATATTTGAAGACAAAAACCGGTCGCGGAAAAGTTTCGAAGCATTATTTTTTACTTTCTTCAGATAGCGTATTCAGAACTTAAGACTAGTAAATTCATATCTAAAATATCATCATAGATCCGAAATTGAATGAAAGGTTATGAATTTTAATCTTAATAAGACATCAGTAACTAGAATTCATTACTTAATACTAAGGTTTTTGATAGTGATATAAATGATGAGTATTCTGGAAGTATGATTCACAGCTACACAGAAAAATATCTTACGTACGAATAAATAGATTCACTAAGATTACGCCCTGACAAAATGAAAATATATAAGAAACAACATCTCACGAAAATAACCGTTGCGTTGAAACGCTAAAATATTTCAAGTAATATAAATAATAATAGATCATGTTACTTACCAAAACTGAAGAAATCCTGAAGAATTCCCATGGTCATTTTGACTTCGGGGAACGTCTTTTTACCCCTTAATTTAATTATTAATCATGAAAGGGCTTTAAAAATGTAAACTTATTACGTTACAATTCAATTTTGTTTCACGATTACTGAATTTAAAATCTACTCAATTCCGAGAATTTCAAATTTTAACGGAATCTTGAAAAATTCTTCAGTGCATCTACACCAGGCGAAGTTTCAAAATTAAATAATGATTTAGCCTCAAATATCAACGGTTTAGCATTATGATAGGTCTCTGCCGTTACTTTTACGGTCACCCCCCCTCTTGTCCCCCTACCGTCGGAAATGGTAATTTATTTTTAATAATTAATGAGCATAAATTAATATTTCATTAATTTTATAATCTAAAATTTCATTAATCTAGATATATTTCGAATTTATTTTGAAATTTATTCAAAAAATTACGTTCTTATACAAACCCGTTATTAAAAATCGGAGTAATATAGGTGATTGCTCCGTGTGACGTAATGATGACGTACGTTCAAAGAATGTTAGGCGAATATGAAAGACTCGATTTTCGAAACGACACCGTGAAATTTTGATCTTTCTTTTACACAAATGATGGTTGCATAATTCATCAGGTAATATGAAAGTAGGGATAAAATTATTTATTTGGGCAAAAACCTACATTAACAGTCCTAATGGAAAAGAAAGACTTCAGATGAATGAGTAACTTTAATAAATGAAGTAGCGACATTGGAACATGGATACAAGATTTATTTATTTCGAGAGTATCCAGAGGAATCATTTTAGTGCTAACAACGCATTCGATTACTCTGCGTATTTATTATTAATGGTTTGAAACTGATATCTAAGTTTACAAATAAAATTAATGATTTGCAAATGTTTATTTCCATGAGTATTACGCTAAACGCTATTCGTCTTGTTCTTATAAACACGTCACACGAGAGGCCTTCAGCGAATTTCTCTGGAATATTGAAATTTATTTACAACCATTAGAAATTATCCTTGTTAATTCTCATTATATTCGGTATATTACGTCAGGGCATACGAACACTTTCTACCTTAAATTTACATGCTCGTTAACCAACGTTAATTTTCCTACCACAAAGAATTCTACTTTTAAAGCTTCTCTATACCTGTATGAGGCGGCCTCCAGATTTATTAGCTTCTCCCAGACAATAGTTTTCAAAGGCGGCGAAGAATAATTTCGTGTAACCGACGCCATTTTAAGTGTTCCATACTCGATAAAAGTAATGCTCTACATACCGTAATTTTTCGGATCCCACTCACGCCTTTTTCAAGGAAATCACTGAATGTAACACTGAGTATACACTGCACACAATTTCACTCTTAGTTACTTTTTAAATTCCCAGAAAATAAAGAATGTCACCATCTTGAACATAATCCATTTAGCGAGAGAAAGAGTTGAGACGAATGAAGGTCACGTGGGATGAATACTAAGTTTCGACTGTCAGAATTTTCTATACCATGATTCTTTGTAAAACCGTGGACATACGTCAAGACCTTGTCAAATCTTCAAGAAGAGTTAGCCAATGCTTCCATGAAGTTCAGATCTTAGTTATTTGTATGTTATTTTATAAGTCTTGGAACAATGATATGTGGTGGAAAATCAATCGCATGTGTTGTGAGTATATGTGGAATATCTTTTTAAGGTGTGTTTGTGCATTAGATACTCAGCTTTACGATCGGTGATTTGTGAAAGAGTACGTCAAAGTGTAGCAGTGAGAGCAGTTTTCGGTTGAATACTTATTTTCTTATTTAACTTCTTCTTCATGCAGTCATTGACACAAATCTGCACTATTTTACTGCAAAATATTAAGTCTCTAACTCAACAGTGTTTAAGATAACCATCGCAACCAAAAATGGACGGATTTCCGGTTGGACATTTATGAATACAGGGATATCTGTGCATTTTCACGTCCCTCCTCATTCAGGATAGGAAGGTACGTATGGTTATTCTAACAAGGAGATAAACGAGTATTGCGATTTATTTTACTTGCAATCTGAGTTGGGTAGTGTAAGGGATTGAGTAGATTATGTCAATATGAATTTAACTGTGAAGCATTTATTTTATTACAAAACTTAAGCTTCAGCTTGGAAATCGTTATTTATATAATTTAAAGCAAATTTCAGAAGAATTAATGGTAATTTATGAATCTTTTGATTTCACATTAGTTTCATGTTATTGCTAAATGAATTGCATTTAAGGCCTTCTGTAACTTCATTTTTTTAAAGGCTGGGTAGAAATTCCACCTGAAGCTATGTGATTCTTTGGAGAAGATTACTTAGGCGGGACGAGGTAGCTAACTGTTGCTTTAGTCACTGAGAGAGAATAATATGACTGGGAAGTGTACCTGAAAGAATTGCATAAGAGTTTCTTAACATCCATTGAAAAAGAGTTGTGATTAATTTATTGATCAGAAATATCTCATATGTCAATACATATCATCTTGTCACTGCCACAAAAAATGGAGTGATAAAATTGGAATATCTTTGTGCTAAAAGATAACTGACGAATATTTCATTCCTTCATGTATGGTGTCTAGAATGTCACATAGTTACATTTGGCATTATAATAAATTTCCTTAATTTAGCATGCCATATTTATGGTACGATTGTTTGCATTTTTGGCTGAATAATTCGTAGACTCGTTTGAATCAACGGTAATTATTTAATCGAAAATTAATGGTTTTCATTCGTCATAACATTTGAAATATCTTCTGGTATTTCACAGTGAAAATGTATTCTCGACTTACTATTAACTATTTTGTACTTGTGTTGAGCAGGCTGTGATAAAATGAAATATTCTTAAGTATGAATGCTTTTGAATTATTTCTTTGAATTATATGAATAGTGTTTTTTGTAGTTTATCGTTCTTCTTTACAATGACACACTTAACATTCTAGCTCAGTAAAGATACCAAAGGCAAATTACCTCATCCCTCATCTGGCAAGTCTCATTTCTTCCACCAAGTCATACAATACAACATATACTAATACAAACTATATAGCTTAAATATTAAGGCTATATATATTATATTAAATATGTAAGTCCTGTGAAATATTGATACTGTCTTTTTAAATTTATTAATGCTTATCATTCAAAAGTATTGTTGAACAATTATGTATTCATCTTTTTGTAATGTTTGTATATTCCTCTTTGCAAATATCTATTTTACTCTTAGTAATCTATATGAGCAATTCATCGGGAAATAAAATTAGAATAGTGTACCTTCTATACTTAATCCTGAAAGGCGGCTTTCAGTGTATTTCTGCAGACGTATTTCGTAAGGTCGTGACGCGGACGGATTCCGGCTCATTAAGGATAGAACGAAAAACACCTCCCTCCTCATTCTGCGTTGTAAGACTCATCCTATTTTCAAAACAGCTTTTCTCTAAATACTCAAAAGACAGATTTAAGGAGTATGACAGTGAGTAATCTACGTATATTTTTTCTCCTCACATAAGGCGTATTTTTTCCATCATTCAAGATTAATAAGGTGAATAATATGAATTTAAATATTTTAACATTGATTGAGAAAAAGTGTTCTAAATTTTTATTTCTAGAGCTGGAAAACTATCTTGTTAGCTACATACACGACGTCTAAGGAATCTTTTGAGCATTGGATAAGATGTGTGTCCTTGGAATTTCTAAAATGATAATTTTCGTTGGTTATCTCGAATTTATTTCTTAGGAATATTCGGTGCAATGGCAAGGAATTAACGTTGTTCACCTCTTCAATTTTATTTGAATGGTTACTATATGACGTAAAAACGTAAATACCCAAATAATTTTCCTTATTCTTAAGTTAAGGATCTCGTTAACTCAAAAAATGTATTACGTATGTAATGTAGCGTAGAGTATTAAGTAAATTATATCCTTTTAATGTTTTTCTATAAAATATTAAGTGTGAATTCAAGTTGTATCGTTATGCTTTCGTTAAATAGATAGTTATTAAACAAGAGTCTTACTGGAAATCATACCGTATCTGGAGAATCGCCAAATAGTCGTGAAAAAGGGACAATGAGAATTAAAAGTAACATGCGTCCATATATTTTCAAAATCATTTTAATTATTTTATGATACTTAAATTTTAGTATAATGCTCATCTATCACAAAAAGAAGTTACAACTTTTTCCGCTAGGGGGAATTGAGGGGGGATGACGGTAAAGGTAACGGCGGCGACCAATCAGATCTCAACGTTTTGCTAAACCGTTGATATTTGAGGCTAAAGCTTTATTTGATTTGGAAACTTTGCCTGTTGCAGATGCATTGAAGAACTTTTCAAAAATCCGTTAAAATTTGAATTGCTTAAAGTAGATTCATAATTTACTAATCATGAAGTGTATTTTTAGGGTAACGGAGAGAACTTGTAACATTTAAAAATAACGACATGATTAATAAGTAAATTAACGGAAAGTACGTCTATCTGTGGCGTCAAGATTTCCGTGGCGAATCTTTGGGATTTCTTCAGCTTTGGTAAGTAAAATAATTTGATATTAATTTTAGATGCTTGAAGTTCTCCTCAGTTTTAAGCCAATCATTGATGTCATTAGTTTTAAGTTGTTATTTATGTGACAGTTGTTGGTGAACATATTTTTTCTTTACGTAGGCATGTTATTATTAGCTATGAGACCGTCGTCTTGATGATTCTCTTGTTAGTGATTATCTTTTATCTTTCAAATCCTGATACTTTCCAATTATTTTCTTCAAGTTTTATTGCATTTCTCGCAAAGACTGATTTTTTAAATTGATGCAACTACTGTTAACTTTTGAAGACTATCTGACGAAAGCCTCAAATCATTTTTCGAATCTTTTGCGTTGTATTTGTTTTTCCTCTGAATTTAACCGAATAAATACAGTTCAGAGACGTTTTCGTGATTATGCGCAAATAGTATAAAGGATATTTTAACAGAAATTGAGATTAAATTTAAGAATTAACTTTCTGTTCTTTTACTTCCCTCGGTCACTTCAACCTTCATTTCGATTATCGATTCAAGTATAAAGTGCATCTGATTCGTAAAATTTGATATTCATACTAGTTTGCAATATCGCGTTTCTTTCCAATGAATCTGTCTTGCATTCAAAGATTGGCTTTCAGGAAATAATTCTAGAAAGCTGCTCGCATTAAAGCTTTCGCTAAATTGAATTGAAATTTGAATAAATCCCAGAAATGATTTAATTGTTATCTCTGTTCAGTATAAATAGTCAATGGTAATGAAGAGGAATTGTCGATCGAATTTCACAATTATCACAACAGATATTCATTATCCCATTAAGCAATTTCAGTTTTTGTCGTACTGCTAGTTCCTATTAATTCAGTCTGGATCTATTTGTTATTTGTCTTATAATATGTATTAAAATTAACACCATAATTCCTTTATTCCCTTTGCGTTGAATTAATTGAATTAAAGAAAAAATAAAAATAATGCTACTTTCTACTTTTTAATAATTCTAATTTATACAATGTTGAATATATCTTTGAATATAAACATAACCAAAATCTTAATTTGGAGCATCATCATTGGCAGTTGCTTGCTTTTATATATGCACAATACAATATCATCGCAGATCATATTCGCTATTCCACCATGAATTAATATGGTGTTTCTTCTTTCTAGATGGTGATATCCTACTCATCTTGGTACTTCTATTACTTGTGAGTTTCTCCCGTGTGATCGCAGAAAGGCTCTGAAGAAGAATAAGCAGGACCAAGGCAACCCGGAGAACCACAATTGGTGAGCAGTTGAATCGAATTTTTTCTCTTTTGTATTTCCACCTTTGATGGAAAAGTATTATTGCTGAAAATTAAAACATAGATCATTGTGTTTTTGGTAGTTCATTAAGTGAAAAATACTTACAGTTGAATCCTACTGACCATAAAATTGATAGCACGAACACTCGGCTGGCACGAAATGAATAATTGGTCGATTACTTCTTGTATAACAGCCAATGTTTATTACTTCGCTTCAGGAAAACGCTTCACATTAAAAAACCCTTTTTATTTTTCCTCAGGAAATGTATTCTCACTAAATTCTCCCACTAACAACGAATGGTATTTATAGTGCTACATCAAGCAACATCTCAAAACTATTATTCCGTATTTCAAATGGCGATAAAATTTCTTAAACATCATTCTACTTATTTTTAAGCAGCTTAATCATGACCTACAATGTCCATATGAGTACAATTCGTTTGTTAAATGTTTTTCCATTGCATAAACATGAACTTCTATTAAGACGATAAATACTCTTCCATGGAAACAGAAGCGACGGGTAGTGTAATTGGGGGATTCTGTTAAAATGAAATTCGTCATTTTCGTTATTTTCTAATTCGTTTTAGAAAAAATACTTGGTAGACAACCTTGAAATCTATATTTAAATAAATAGTTTGTATTTTGAGTGGCATTATGTTGTATTGTAGGAAATTCAACTTTACAGAAAGTAGAATTGTGACCATTAATCACTTAACTATTTCAAAGCTTAATGATTAACGAACATAACGAAGCCATTCTGAAATTGGGAGATATTTTTGACTCTATTGATAGGATATTTTTTATTGCTCGAGAAAAGTCCTTTTTGTCTTGATGTCATCAGCCTGTCTGCTGGAGTATTTTAAATTTTTGTATGTATCTACGTTTTATTTTTTGAACCTATTTCGGTATTTGCATTATTTCTCTTAAGTTACAATATCAAGATACAACAAAACTGTATCAAAAATGGACATTTTTATAGATAAAAATGCCTCACATAGGTTATTTTGCTGTTTACGAAGAGATACGGAAAGGGACAATACATACATTCGGTGCTATCTAAATCCGATACGATTATCTCTGGGTATAAATATCTGCTATCATATCTGGGGGTATTTATTCGGAATGCTTTACCGCTATTTGTTGCATTGCCGATCTAGAGGAATAGATTTTTCTAGAATGGTTTTGTGTACTCATATTTCCTCGATTCATGATTAGACATAAGGAATTAAATCACAATTATAACGGGTAGTTGAGGTTCAAGAATTAAGTAATTTCAATCTTCAATCTTGAGCTTAGAACCACTAAATCTTCAACTAGGTCTTCAACCAAGTTAGCATCGCGTTCGGCTTAAGCGTAAGTGGTGCTGCGATCAATTCTCGGTGGGAGCCCACGTGAAAAATTATCTTTACTGTTGAAGAACTTTTCATAATACTAATATTTCAATAGTTATTATTATTATATTATTATTATTATTTAGAAGTTATTGATTATAGAATGCTTCTACAACGACAACAGAATAAAAATCACTCCATTTGTAGAATATTAATATATAATGCATACGATACGTATACTAAAAAAATTCATAAAAGACTAAATTATACCTTAAAAATAAAATTAAGCCCACAGTTTTAATTTTATCAGAAGGTAAAGTTCAGAGACTAATTTCATTAAATATGTTTTCTTATATGCGAAAAATCCTTTATGATAGCGAAAGAATAACCTCTGCCCTAAATCAAGTATTCTGATCTGCACATTCTGGGCTCCCGGATAGCCTAGTGTGTAGCAAATCAACTTTGCTAAAAGCAGTCCAGTGTTTGACTCCCGGTGGGACCTCAATTTACGATTTAATGTGATAGTACCGATAGCTGTCGATGTACTTTTAAAAATACTGCTACTACTATCTGCATATTCTCCCTTTAAATAATACCTTAAATTTGATTTGCGCTGAATTGAAAAATTGCGTGGTGCTAAATATAAATGTAGAATATAAAAAGAAGACATGATTTAGAATAGAAACGTATTCCGTATTTTTCATCGAGATTTAAGAATAAGCCGTATTATTAAGGGAGACATTGTGACTTATTAGTCTTCTATACATATAAAACTTATGAGGAAGGAACTACCAAGAACAACACTATCATCTACGGGCTGTTTTACGAGGAGAGATTTCTAACGATAGAAGAGTAAATAATAGGTATAAACTGCAGAACATGCGGCCATGAATATGTCCAATCACAGTAAAATTCATTCAAAAACTTAATGCATAATAATCTTCCGGGAATACAATTTACATCTCATCTTTAGGCATAATTGAAGGCAATTATGTACATTATTTGCTTTGGAATCGCGAAAAAGATTGGGTAAAAAGCTCCGCACAAGTAGCGAAACGAAAAGGTATACAATTAGCCTCCGAAATTTTTTCAGGACTCTCGTAAAAGAAAACGGACCTTATGAAAAAAGGAGCCATCTTCCGAAAAATGCGCGAAACTCAAACTTAACCCTCTTATCCTTCTTTTCTTTCCCTTTTGCGCGTTTATGTACACTTTTTCCGCCGCCTTACTTAAACGTATCGTCGCATGCCCTCCCACTTCCTTTTCTGTTAAATAAATTCACACAATTCCTTTTCCTCACCTCCATTATCGTTGTTACCGTCTCCTTCACTCAGGGCAAAGCGTTCCGACGCTACACCCACTCTCTCCCCTTTTATTCCTCCCCATAAACACTATACTCGTTCTCTCACCTAATCCTCTTTTTTTCATTTCGGAAGAGAAGAAAGGGTGGGAAGACTTTTCGAATAAAAAACTCACATTTAAAAACGTCTCAGAGAAAAAAATCGCCAAATCTCTTTTCTCTGAAAAAGGGAACAGCGCGGGCCATGACGGTTAGAGAGGGAGAGAGAGAGAGAGGGAATAAACAGGAAAAGAGGAGAGAAAGAGAAGGGAAAGGAGAGGAGAGGTAAAGAGGGACTCCGAGAGAAAAGAAATGTTCTTAAAAATTGAAAGCGATTCCGGAAAAATTAAAATAAAAGGGGAACAATGGGCGATTTTAATCGTGACAATGGAATCGCATTATTTTCCGTCGTAATAGTGGCAGAAGGATGCTATGGTGACAAGAATGGGGAATAATTCGTTCTTATTATCTCCCATAGGAGAATGACGAAAGAAAAGAAGGGAAAGGAGAGAGTTAATCTCGCAGAACGACGGGAATTCGAAAAGGTAAATTCTCGCCTCCATTATTTTCTTTTGCCTCAAGAATGAGAAGTTTTCGGGATAATTATATTTTTTGATTTCTCACTCCCATCGCGTCCATATCTTGTGCGGAGTTCCTTTTCCATTATTCTGTTTAATTCTCTTCGTATTTTGGCGAAGTTTTAGAGACCTTTAAAAATTCCGAGACAGGGAGTGTGTATTTCGTATCTTTGAAAATTTCCGGGAAAAATAGCTCAGTCGTGAATTGAATTGGATGGGACACTTTGATGTTGCTGAATCACATTCCGTGGCCATTGAATAAATAAGAGTTTGCGAAAGGGCTGAATTGAGATTTCGAAGTATTTATAGTTCCATACCGAATTTAGACCGATATTTCCTTCTCTTGCGATTCACATTAATTCTGAGAATTAATAGCTCTTTTTAAATTTAAATCATAACAATTTCTTTATATCTCTATTTTATCATCGCTTACGTCTTTCGACGAATTGTGATCAGTTGATAGAATGTAGTGGACTTCATATATTTCGGTGCTTCTCTTAAAGATAATAAATATTTATCGTTTGAGGCATTAATTCGCATAAACTATGTGCGTTATATGACAATTCTCTGCAAATAAAATTAAAACGATGGAAAATGTAATTAAATGAGAAAAAATACAATCAGAAAGCTTTTCAATTGGGATTTAAAAAATTATATTAATATTAAATCATTAAATAGCTTTCAAATGAGGTCGGAGATAATTACAATATTAATGGCCGATTACTTAAAAATTCTTTGGCACCGAGTTTATTCAACCATTTAATTTTATTTTATTCAAGAGCAATGGCGTCTCTACGGGAGAAGTTTAGAAGTTTCCAATTATAGTTGCTGTAGTCACTTAAAATTGGAAAAAAATATGCTAACCTCTCACCCTTCTTTTTAGTGATCATTTAGTAGAAACAGAATTTGAGACAGTAACGAAGGTCGCCTTGGTAAAGAGAAAAAAAATTATTTCCTGATAAAAGAAAACTTTGAAAATTACATATAAGGATTTTTAAGACAAAAACGAAACATTCAGAGGTATATAACAATAGTGAGGATAGCAAAATTAAATTCATGAATTGGAGGAAAGCGAAAATAGGATTTAAAAAGTAGGAATAGATTTTGGTTATGGATGTTTAGGGAAAGAATTCGTAGCTCTCGCTGCTCTATTGCTGACATAATTGCGAGTTGACTTATGAAAGAATATTAATTTTCTAATTTCCCTCACATCTTCCACGTAAAAATTACAGCCGTTGGCCTTCACGAGTCGGACACCTTTCTCATTAAAGTGATCGAGAAAGTTTTAAAGCTCTTCCACCTCACTTATAAAGTAAAAAATGTTAGATTCCCTCGAAAATCGAGACCGAATTTCATCCGATTGCCCCAAAAGACAAGAGAAATAGCAGCTCCTAAATTTGAGGGCATTCCCATTCGTTCACCAGACCGGTGGCCTTTAAAAAAATATGGGACAGAGAGAAAAAGAGAGAAAGCGGAGGGAAAAAGAGGACACGGATGAGAAAGAGGAAATGATGGAAGGAAGAAAAGGGGACGATAGCTGTCCTCTCCGGTGGAGAAGAGAGGAAACGAAAGGGCCTGCAGAATCGGTTAAGCGGCTTTGGGCTCGCCTGCAACAGTTGGCTCTCAATCATTAATTTCGCTTTAGTGCAGTTTCCGCACCGTTAAATGTCGCTTCTGGTGGCCAGCGTTGTCAAATGCCGCCTCTCCATCCTGCTTGCCGGTTGGCTGGCGATGGTGGGCAGAGCGCTTGGTGGCACTCGCAGGTGGACTGACTAGAGGGTAAAAGTTTTAAGAGGATGTGGTTCTCTGAAGGCAGTTGGGGTAAGCGAGAGGACGGACGGCATGGACTTGTGCGTACGGGAATGGTTTCGGGGCTGCGCTGATGCATTAGGTCGCCCTTTGTGTTTCTAAAATATTACCGTTGCAAAGCAGACCTTTGGAGGATTCGGAACAAAGGCGGGAATGGGAGAATAAAACATCTCTGCTATTAGACCGTCCCTTTTTTTATCCCGAGCGGAGAAAGATTCGACGCCTCGTTTGCTGAAAAATTTCTCGGGGTTAAAATGGAAAGAATATTTCAGCACCCGTTTTCCTGTATACAATCTCTGCTCGCGTCGTATATGGCAGTTTCCGACTCTGAAGTTGTTGTGCGTGCGAATATAATTCTTTTGTGATATGCCACTGCGAGTGGGTATTGGATTTATCGAGTGTTCGATGATCGATGCTCATATATCCAAAGTAGCTCGTAAAGTGGATTATACTATTGACTAATATGCTAACACAATCTCTATGTTATCAGTTCCAGTGATGACTGTCCTTTGTGTCCTGAGGAGCACACAAATTCATAGTAAACTGCTTTAATTTTGATGAGTATGACTCAATAAGGTAGTTATTGGAATTTGTGAACAATCGCTACGGATTGAATTTTCAAAACAAATTGCTCAGGACGTAATCTGCGATCAGATTTAGCTTTTTAATAGCATAGCTATCTATGGCATTGCTCTATATGGTCATTGCTATATATGGTCATGGAAGCTCAAAAATTGGAAGATATATATTAATTTATTATATATTAAACTTACTAGTGGTTCTAAGTTCTCCTCTTGCTTAAACATGAGAATATAGTGAGAGTTTTAGCTAGATATCATGAAAAGACGTTTTATTGAAAAATGCTCTGACAAAAACAATTGAGTCTACTGTTAATATTAAGGTTAGAGGGGTCCTTTCTGAAACTTATTATGCAATGTGGTCTTTCTAAATGGTTCCAGGTCCGACACCAGGACGGTTACATAATCGCGTTTATAATGCAGTAAGGTGAATAGAAGGATGTTATTGTAAGCAATACCAAAGCGTAATCGCGTATTTTTGTAACTTATTCACTAATTATCAGCATGCTAGCAGCTTTTACTCGTACTGTAGGTATATCAGGAGAAGTAGCCACATATATTAGATAAGTCGCAAAAATAAGTTTATGATATCTATGAGGATAAAAATTTTCAGTTGAAATTAAAAATATAAAATTTAACGGCTGAGATTTAGATAGAGTAAATTATTTAAAATTATTTTATGCCGGTGTGCTTCGAAAATTTAAAAGTGAGGTTTGATATAATTCACAAATGATTTAGGCACTATAGAAAAATAAAGGGAAAACGTTCAAGACCAACTAACCACTAAGTTTTGTGGTGTTTTGAAAACGAAAAGGAAAAGTAAACCTCTTATTCAGAGTTCGGAATAAAAGCGAAAAATTAAAGGGAGTTTATTTATTTTGTGTTCAAAAGACTTACGAGAGCCTCATTAAAAGTCGAAGAGTGAAGTTTACCGCCAAATAACTTTCTTTATTTCAGATAGCATTATGAAAATATATTTTGTGAGCTAATAAGAAGAGCTATAGCGTAAATCAAACGTAATTAATACGACAAAAAAGGTTATTACAAAAAGATTTATTTAATTTTAAATGCCCCTTTTCCTTTAAATTGTGTTCATATGGCAACGGATATAGTCTTGATAAAATTCGACTCCTTTACTTAGGAAAATTTATCGAGTGAATGTTTTTCACTAGTTGACATTTATTGATTTTAATCATAAACATTAATATTCCTTAAGTATTTGTGTAAAAAGCGCCGGTTTTACAGCCATTAATTCGTATATTTTATGCTAAATAGGGCATGTAGGATGCATACACAGAGAAGCGTGGGTATTTCATCATCTGCAAATTCCTTAAAGCGATAACAAACTCTGTTCAATGGGTTGAATACGGGAAAAAGAAATTTCGAAGAGTTTTTAAGCCATCCGTGACATCGCTGCAGAAATTTTCCTCAAAATAGAAAGTTTCCTGCTTTCGAAGCTTTAAGGAATATTACTAGTATGCTTCATTTCATCTATACGAAATTTATCTTAATCGTCGTGGTAGGTATTTTCTAGGTCAGATTGAAACGTACTTAAAACTATACTTAAAGATATAGTATCGGATTTTTGAAAATTTTAAATAGCATCACACAGTTCTATTTCTATTAAAGATAATGGTTTGCAGTATAGTCAAACTTTAACAAGATGAGAGCTTTTATGGCTTCAGAATGGCAGTAATTGAAAGTATTTTGAAACAAGTGCCTGTCTTTAAGCGTCGAAGTAGATATTTGGGCGTAAAAATATCTAGAGAAGGCGCACAAACAGTTTAACTGAATTTCTGTAGTTAATCTCTCACTCTGAAAGTCGGCCGGGTCTCTAATTAAAAATTGGAAACCAATATTTCGGTTTGGAGGAGCGAGGTTTTCGTAGGCGGCGCCCGAGGGAGCGAGTGGGAGGGTTTCCGAGAAGGATGAGGGTCGTATCGGACCGCCGATGCTAGCAGGAGAGTGAAGTGGTCTTGCCCAAAGAGTTTTATTCGTCTACGTTCCCGAAATTCCACTTCACTACATCCGTTCCATTACGGTGGACGTGGCTCCCCCTAAAAATTGAAAAATAAATAAAATACCGGTTGAAAGGGTTGGAGTGGAAATCCTCCCATCTCCAAACCGTTACTTTTTTTCAACTCCGCAAGTATGAATACAAAATTCTAATTGATACGTGCCGTGGTCGGAGTTTAGAAGTGATTTTGCCCTCGCGAGGGGCTTGAGGCTGATTGGACAAAAGTAATGCGGACTGAGGGTGGAACACCGCTTATGGAACACTGTGATTATGTTTCGACTCCCTTCAAAAATGAGAATCGTTTCTGGAGAGGTGAAATCCTTAATGCTTATCCTCCTCTTAATTTTGGAAATAAATGGAATTTGGCATCTATATGTAAAGAGATTACTCTGCAGAAATTTTTATAGTCGTCACAATCTCTCATTCTTCCTCATACATAGTTTCTTAGGATCTGTTGCTCAACTTTGCAATAATGTAAGAATTTATCCTTTAGCAAAAAAATTTTATTATCATAGGGAAAAGAAATTAATGGAAGAGATAAAAGTTACAAACAAGAAAGTACTCTGTGGTGGTGTTAATGGAGACTTGTTGGAAAAATCGGGCGCTGTATCTGATATTCTGATCGAATAACACTATTGCCTATTTGGTTTTTATTTTACGATTGAAATTTTTGTCAGTCAGTAGAAAATGGGAGAAAGTTTTTAAGGTATACTAATTATTAAGATGCCAATTACATATTTAAAGCAGCATCTTTAAAAGAGAGGAATATTAATTGTATGATTTTCATAACCATGTAAAACTTTAACCATAAAACTGAACCTAATCATCATAACATTAATTTTATTATTTTGTGCATGAAAAAGTTTTCAACGGTCGGCAGTAAAGGTTTTAAGACTTTTAGAAATGTTATGGTATACATTGCAAGTTTCGGAGAAAATATGCTATCCTATAGAGTTACATCTCAAAAATGTGAAACACCTAAGATTTTAATTACAAATGTCTTCGATAAAACTTCATATCATGTTTTAAGAGTTACGAGAAACGAATTTGGAAACGATGTTATCTCATTTACACATAAAAGGCGATGTTTCAATCCCTCAAAGAAGAAACGCGATAAATTTGAGGTGACTCAGGTAGGATTACTACAAAAGGCACGATTCAACGAATTCGGAGTTGAATTGGCTTTCCAAATGTATTTTTCGAAATCTAAAGTTTTCGTAAAACAGTAAAGCGGATATATATGCCCTCCAAATTGTCTCTATTGTCAATCAAGCATGGTTGGTCCCGTTTTTCACCCATCGTCACTTCTTCAAAAGGACCCCTCATTCCATCGGATTCCTTCCCATCGATTTGGGTTCCATCCCAGTTATTAATTTACCACCCATCGTTATCAACGTCGCATCGTCCTTTAAACCCAAAATCAGACATAACCTGGACGTCGAGCTTCAACAAACTCGGAATTCGATTGCGATTCGCTCGTTTTCGGCAGAGGGCCATAAAATCCCCGCCGACGTACACTTCCGTAAACGCGATCATCCGCAGACCTTGGCCAACCCTCACTCCCTTACTTCCCAAACCTTTCCCAACCATCCCCTATTCCAAAATTCCCTTCAATATGGAAGTTTCTCTGACGCCTCTTCATAATGGACATTTCAAAGTCCCTTTGAAGTCCGATCCGTCATAAAATGGCATAAGTGGACCGCCACTAATAAAATATGGAAAGCAATTTAACCTTTATGCAGCGCGGATTCGCGCTCATAGAAACCTCTTCGCCTCATTGTGCGGGAAGTTTTGATGGAGGGTTGAATTTTGGCCGTTTTTTTTCAAGGGGAGGGAGCAAAAGGGGTGCAGGATAAGTGGAACATAGTCGCGAATCGCATACTAAATGCTATCTTCCTATTTATTTAAATTTGCCATACCAGGGCATTGAACCATGATATTTTTCGTTCCGGTTTTAACTTGGGTTCAGTAATGGAAATGAGAAGAATAAACTTATACTATATCACAAAATATATTTATTCAGCTACCTAGGTTTCGACCCTTTGGGTTATCATCAGGCCAAACTGGTGGAATCTATTGGGTTCATTAAGAAAACCGCATTTCGGTTCAATTATAGTTTTGTTTCTTTTTCCAACGGTTTTCCGCCTCCGGCTATAGTAACATTATATTCTCCCGAACGTTTATTTTATCATTACTAGCTGTTATAATTTAATTTACACAACACTAAAATTTAGAATAAAACTTAGTTATTTGTCAGCCATACTAACACATATGTTCCTCTAATTACATTTAAGCAATAGGAACCCTTATTAGGAACTGAAAATCAAAACGAAATAAATACTGGTTTCCGGTTTCAGTACAGATTCAAGACTTTAATAAGATTTTTTTTCGGATCTGGTTAACACTCTAATTTTTTTTAATTTTCTGATCGGCTTTTGCCAAACCTTGGGGCAAATTGGCTTTAAATTATTCTCTTGAGCTTGCAAACAAACATTTTTCTAATTGAACCAATTCCTCATATTTTAGCAATCTCATAATCTTGTCAACCGTTCCTCAACCTTGAGACCCCTTTAGTCACAGTTTGGGCTAGAAAATGACTTTCCATTTGATTTCATCCTTCTTCCTTTCATTCGATTCCTCTATGATGTGTGTCTTTCATTATTCACCTCATGTTCAAAAATTTTTCTGTCGTGTAATCTTAAAAAAGGACAAGGAAATGGCATTCGGAGAACTGAAGTTTTTTTTACATGAATTTCGATAAAATTGATTTATATGGATTCCTATCCATAATGGTACACACATATAAATATTTCAACTTTTAATTATTAATTATAATTATTTCTTATTGATTTGCAAAATCTCTTCCGGTATTCGCCTTCCCACCAATTCTCGCCTTCGTAGATCGATTTCATCCTATTCCGATTCCCCATTTCCCCGACCGATTCCCTCATGATGTGTTCCAGCACTCAGCTCACGGTCAAAAGTTTATCTGTCTGGTGTTTTTTAAAAAAGTTGAGAGTTTATTCCTTTTTCAACATTTTTACTTGTATCCTAATGAAAGAATTTACCATATTACCACGAAATTCCATGTGGTCAAACTTGAACTCGTGAAGTTTATTATTAGATTGCTTCCGCTGGGGGTGTCGAAATTGGTTAGGGTTGAAAAATGTACGGGAAGGTGGTATAAGAAGGGAGATAGAGCACGTCATCCTTGTCTAGTGTTCCTCTGGGAAGGAAAAGAAGAAAGATTCTCCTCCCAATTGAGATGGGGCGGACACCGGAGAGAGAGGAAAATGAATTCCCATTTCCTTACGACTTGGAGACGCCATCGCAGGCGCCGGCCTATCCCTGCTTCGGCAGGAGCCATTTAGAGTCTCCTTTATGAGAGAGCTCTCTTACCCATCTCTCAACTGCGCCCCATCTCTCTTTATGCCTCCTTCACTTCCTTTCTCTCTCATCAAGGAGTCCGCACCGCTCACCAGAGACACCTTGGAAAACGGCCGCCTTGTTCAAAGTTCGCCGTTTCTTCCTTCCCTGGACATATTTTGCGTCCATTTTCTCCCTAAGAGCCCCTGGCGAAATATGTCTCTTTCCCGTTGAATTCGCTTACGCCTGTTTCTTTTCGTTTTTGTGTCGATACTTCGAATTCGAAGAGGAAAATTTCGTACCGGATGGAAGAAAGCGTTCCATTGTGTTTCAATTATTTCTCTCTGCTTTCTTGTCGCCTAAAGTGTAATCCAGACGGACAACACAGGAGATTAAACCTTTTTTCAACTAAAACAATAGGCTTGTGTTCTTTAACTTCCAAACCGTAGGTCTTTATAGAAAAAAAAATATTCTTTGGTGATCATAAATTTCATCTCTGCTGGTATATTACTATTTAAACATATGTATGTTATTATATGTATATTTGATAATCTTAAATACAGTATATTCTTAAATATGCTTGATCAAATCAAAAAAAGCAACGAAGCTTGTATTCTCATTTAATTTCAATCTTAGTTTACCATTCGCCGAGGCGAATATAGAAACTTTCCAAGGTGTGGGCGATTTGAAACAATTTCCTCACGATCCAATTAACCTTTAAAAATAATTTCCTTTTATAGTGGATGTAGTAGATGTACAGAGATCGTGGAAAAGCTTCATAATCTTAATTGAAGTTCCTTGTTAAATCCTACGCAAAATATTAGTACATGCCCGGTTACCTCGAGGGATATGTTCTGCAAAACGACGCGAATACTGATATTGGATCATACTGTTTGTATTATATGTAGGGATGACGTCTGCTTAATTGCATGAACGATACGATAAGAGAGATTTCAACATTTTTGCGTGTTACTTAGGCTTATGTTTGCGTTTTTAAACCTAGATGATCCATCAATTTTAAAGTAAAATTAAAGTTTTAAATCGTTTTTATGTAAAGTTAAAGTTTTCATAATGTTTTTTAAAAATAGTTTTAACTAATTTCGGTTAGTTTAAAGCAAGGCAAGATCCTCTATTCTATAAGTGTGACAAGTAAGAACCAGACATCTGAAGCAGAAGAGGAGAATCCATTATTGAAAAGTTTCGATTGTCCGAAAAGAAAAATAGAGTTCGATAAAATCTCTAATTAAATCAAGGAAAGGGATTTAATGTAACTTTGCACGAAAAGTCGTGCTGCTAGGAAAATCCTAGAGAAGAATGGGAATTTAACCGTGCAAACTCAGCAAAAAATAACTATATTTAGAGCCGCAAACAGTCTGCGGTCATATGGAATAAGGGAAATATTTGGCGGAAGGTTTAAAATACAAGGAATTTTTAAATGGTTATGTCTCCTAAGCAAGCGGAGAGAAATCCTTGTAAGAAATTCTGGAACCCCCAATTTTGGTTCTATATCAATCTTAACTAGTCTCGCTTCAAAATCAGGAGATACTCAAGGTATCACTTTTTGTAAGGTAGTGGTGGAATTTGGATTTTACTAAGAAAAATATTTTTCAAATGTAGAAATTATTTATTATTTATTTATTTATTATCAAATCGATGCAATTTGGCCATTTGGTCAGGTGGCAGCGGTGAAGGGGGACCAATCTATATTACATTTAATTGCCTGGCATTCGCCCAAAGACGGGAGGAAAACCCCTCCAAAAACCTCCCGCAGGCAATGTCAATCACATACTATATATATAAAAATTATGAAATATTACATAAGATATACATTAAGAAAAAAAAGATATTGGAATTCTAAAGGTATAGCAATGATACATATACACTGAATCATTAATCAATGCCTAATTCTACTACACATACATATACAATGTGCACACATAATACTATAGAAACATATTAATAATTGGTATTGACTGTTTACAATTTTACTAACATCATAGTTACAAATAAATATATATACAATTCAATTACTATTATACCTATCATATCATTAAATTATATGGACATTTAAAAATTACAGTTACTTTTTAGTCTATTTTTAAAAGACTGTACCTTTTTTGGCATTGGAAAGAGGACTTCTCTAGGTAAAGTGTTCCACTCTCTAATTCCTCTATTAACGAATGAATATTTCGCTATATCCGTTTTCTGTTCGCATTCTCTTATTTTTAAGCTGTGATCACTACGACCGATATAGCTAGGAAGATTAAGCCTGGCATTCAGTTCGCCCCAGCCCTCAGCAGCATTCCATGCTTTGTATATCCCAGCTAATCTAAAGACTTTTCTTCTCGATTCTAAGGATTCCCACTTCAAATGAGCTATCATTTTAGTCACACTTTCCGCTTTCTTGTGCTTACCGGTAACGTACCTAGCCGCCTTTCTTTGTACCCCTTCTAGTTTCTTAATAAGTCCTGTTTCGTGTGGATCCCATACACTCGTTGCATATTCTATAATCGGTCTGACTAGTGATTGGAACGCTCTTTCCTTGACACGTTTCATGCTCCCTTTCAGGTTCCTCATTACAAAATGAAGATTCCTATATGCCTTCGCGACGATGTCTTCGACATGCCTTCCCCATTTTAAATTATCGGTTAATTTGACACCTAGATATTTGCATTCGGTCACAGTATTGATTTTTTCGTTGTTTAGGGTGTAGCAATGCTGCATTATAGACTTTCTCCTGGAGAACTTGATATGTTTACACTTACTAACGTTAATTTCCATCCCATTTACTTTGGTCCACTCGGCTATTTGATTTATGTCAATTTGAAGGAGTTCGCGATCATGGGTTTCCTCTATACGCCTATATAATATGCAGTCGTCCGCAAATAGTCTGATTTCTGACTTAATTTTTGTTGGAAGGTCGTTCACATAAATAAGGAATAGCAATGGTCCGAGAACGCTACCCTGAGGAATGCCTGAAGTAATCTCTATCTCTTTAGAGAAAAAATCTCCGATTCTAACTCTCTGTTTTCTATTTTTCAGAAATAGTTGTAACCAATTCGTGACCCGATGGTCAATGTTTAAATTACGAATCTTTGCTATAAGTAAGTCGTGAGGTACTTTATCAAATGCTTTTGCTAGGTCGATAACCACCGCATCTAATTCTTCCCTGATATCCATCGTTTCTGAGATGTCTTGAACGAGTCCTAACAGCTGTGTTTCACATGAGAAACCAGATCTGAATCCGTGTTGCCTCTCGCTCAACCAGTCGTTTTCTTTCCAAAATTGAATTTCTTAAATTAATAATACTTTACAATTTGAATTAAATTTAAAAGAATCCGTTCAAAGGCCGATATTGGGAGCTGTCCTTTCAGTCAACTATTGCTTATTGGAGCTGGAAGAATTTTTACACTCCGCCATCGTGTTATCTTTCATTTTCGTCTTAACGGTAAGGTGTGAGACCTGATCAGAAGTTCTGTTGAAGATACTTAAATGTGGATGATATAGTTGCAATAATGGTTACTTTAAATATTAAAAATCGCTTTCGGTTACATAGATATTCCTGTGTTCTTGAAAGAATCCCAATATATTGTAAGTTAAGAGCCAATTACCTTTTTTGAATAATTTAAGGTAGACTCTTCTAAGTTTTAAATCGTTCAATGAGATTCGAATAGGAGGGAGAGCTTCTTACATTTTCTAAGTTAGATATATAATCTCTCAAATACTGAATTCCAAACCACCAATTTCAAACTGCCGTAAATTTTAACGTGCTTTCATAACTATAGGAATGGAACATTCTGATGAAAGATAAAGATTTTACCATTAGATTGTCGTAGTAAAGAAAACTTAATCATTTCTTTATTTACCTCTGTCGCTCAATTCCTGGTTCTGACTCCTGATGACATCCGCACGTTCAGTTAATGCTAATCAATTCCATACACAGAATTCCATAATACTTCAACAAGGTTTAAATTACGACACCAGGTAATTGAAATCAAAAGAAATTATCTTCTTATAATTCATAAACAAATTATCATATTTTAATTCAATACTTTGAAATGTTTAAATGTACTTTTAATTTAAGCTGCACATGCTGTGCATTTGGCATATGAAGTATTGAATTTTCATTGGAATGGATATTTTGGTGTTTAAATAGTCAAATAGATTTAAGTATTGGAAATAAATAACTACGTGACGATTAATGGTTAATTTTTGGCTGCGGAAGTGCGTAGAAAACGATACTATTTTTATCATAACATTTCAAATTTCATTAAGAAGCTTCTTGTTCCTTGTGTGTGCACCATAAGTTGCGAACCATCTATCTAAATGATCATGTATAAGAAGTTATAACCTTTGAATCTATGTTTGAGGATGTATAGTAGCTTACGTAGGAATGAAAAGTTCATAGAGAATACAGCAATGCGTTTCTTGTACAAAATAATAGGCAGAATGCTGAAGCTATGATACGGCTATAGGTTGTCAGATGTAATCCTAAATTACCTTCTAGAGCTTTATCTTGTTCCATTTTATTTTTGACTTCTGCATCCTCGCACCATTTATTAGAGTCTTCTGTTTAAGTAGTCTCTTTCATATCATTAAACTCGTTCCGAGAAACTTTTTTATTTCCTTCCTCATCTTAAAGCCGTCATCCTCTCTATCTCTTTACATATTTCCGCACAGCGTATGCTCCTAATTGTCTTATATTCTCCCGAATCATCCGTTGGGTTGAGCTCTCTTTTCCTTCGCTTCCGTTTCTCAGCGTATTCGGTCATTGCGAATGAAAGTCTCCCCTAATTTTATGGCCTGGATTTCATAGCTTCTGCACTTCATTATTCGCTCAATTTCCTTTTCCAGCGCTCGCTTTAATTGAAACTTGAGATATTTCTTGGAATTCTTTGCTACGTTAATTCTAAAAGGCCATGTAAGCATTACCTTTTATGTATTGAGTTTCTATTCAATGAAATCTGGTTCTGATGGTGCGTTCTTTACCAAAAGACTTTTTATGACGAGATGTTATAGGATATAGGTTTCAAAATACATAAAAATGATGTTGAACATCATCTGTCAGGCTTCTGTGTAATTGGAGAAAAATGAGCTTGTGCTTATAAATATTCTTTGCTTTTTCAAAGACCTAAAGGGATTTGTCGTATGAGGAAAACGTTGACATACTTAGCTGATACAAAAAACTTCATTCATACATTTTATATGTTTGTTTTATATGATATGTATTTCATGTGTTGTTTAGCATTGAATGTGGATATCATTAGCGTTGAGATTCCCATAAAAGGTAAAATGATGGTAATGCAATCCCAGTTAAATATTAATAGATCTTTATCAGTGCAATATCTATGCGAAGGTAACATAAAACCTTTATCATCAGTAGAATATCAATTTTAACCAATCAATGAATTTATTTTCTATTACAAATTCTTGTCGTACTTTTTAGCTTTAGATTTAGCTTTTAGCTAAAAGAAACGTGTTAGCCATATTTTCGAAGGAAGAAATTTAATTTTGTTGTTTAATGGAGTATTTTTCAATATAATCTTCTGAAGCTGGTGAGATGATTATTTAGAAAGAGTTATGGAATAGTTCTTTTAATCGAAGGAAAATATATATCCCGCTTTCTAGAGTTAAAAATGAGGAAATAACGAGTAGACATGAAACACAACACAGGAAATCATTCCATTTACAGTAAAATATGTAACATCAACTCTTAAATCTATTCCAATCTATTATTTAGTCGTGTTTTCTTTTTTAAATCTGTATATGGAACAGCGCGAGCTGCTCTCTGCTCGGAATTATTTAGGGCTATTGTTTTCTAAAAAGCGTTCTTCCGGTTTTTTGGGAAAACAAATGGAAAGTCCAGTTATGAGTTCCAAATGAAAAGTATGCATGGGACGAATTATTGTTTAATATTCTTTATGAACTTCCGTGTTTTCACCGAGGAAATTATTTGACGTTTTCCTTATTTTACCGGTGCAATATTTATGAATTCACCTTGTCATCCGTTGTCACAAATGGAAAATGTAATTTCATTTCATGTTCGAATTAAATATTGCTAAAACCTCTGTTACCCATTATTTAATATTTTTCCACCGAGTGCGATGGTGGGGCATTATATTTTTCCCGTAGCCTTTGCACGTAAAATTAAATGCTTGTACTCACCTACAGCGTAAATGTCTTTTAGCTCACATAGTGCTAATTTCACTTTTAAGTTCAGCTTACCTTAATTAGTCAACCTTCATTGACTGAATCTTTATTTATCCAACTTACAATCTACACGTCCGTAAAGACACCCTATTTCCTTGCCCTTTTTGACTTTGTCTTCCCAGGATCTCCCAAATTCTTCGTATACCCATGTATACCCGTCTGGATGTTAATCAAGGTGAATATGAGTAGGCGTCGGAGTCTTCAGACGGGAATGGGTTGGACCGCTTCTTTTTTACCTCTAAACCTCATTTCTCCTCCTCTCCCTTTCACCTCCCCTTCTATTTTTCTAATGAACTCGTTTGGCTTTGGTTTCGCTTTTTCCCCTCAAAGACTGCCGCGATCTGCATGCAGATGGAATTGGGAGCGGTCACGTCTCTCCTTCCCCTTATTATATTCCCTTCTCTGGATGTGTCATACTCCTCCCATATATTTTGCTCCCTCGTCCTCCAATCCCTTGTTCCCTTGCGCGTTTTTATCGCTCTCCGTCAACTTTCTCCTATCAACTCTATTATATTACGAGCTCTGGCTTCAACTCCAAAAAATTAGTTCGTTTCGCAATAAGGTACGCATGGAAATGTGTTAATTAGGGAAAATTTTTGTTTGGAAGAGGAAGTGATCTTGGTCGCGTTTCCCCTGGCGTAATAAAATGACGTGATTAAGTTAAGGCTTAATCTAGGAATGAAATTTCCCTTGTTCAACAACATATAAGGAGAATTATTTCGTTCTATTTTTGAATAATACATATCATCCCGGTAATCATAGCCAAAGATGTAGAGCCATTCTTACATTAAACCTTAGGATATTAATTTTCGTTATGTACATTTTCCGAGTAATTTATCTAAGGTAATTTATTCCATAATATTTTATCTGTGTCAAAAAATGATTCAGAGGTGTGTATACGGTTTAGTTGGAAATATATTTATAAAAGTCTATCTTAAAAAATTGGGAAAGATACATAATTTGGAAAGAGAGATGTTTGTTTATAGCTCAACTCTTCCGCTAAAAATGTTGTTTATCCTTTAAACGACCTTCTATGGGGTCGATTTCAATCAAGCTATAATAAGAGTTGTTCTTTCCGTGTGTACTAGTTTTCTCTTTCTGTGATGAGAATTTTTATTTCGCACGAAATAACTATGGAAAGGTCAGAGGCGAAAGGCAACGCCGATAAGTTTACCGACCAATGCGGATTTAAGAGACCTATAATATAGAGTGTGGGTTTCAAATATGTCCAAAGGGTCGACTTTACGCTGAATAGGAAGCCATGGCTATTCGAGCAGCAATTGGCTACATGAAGCAAAGCTCCCAGGCAGGTGCAAGTGGCTGCCTCCTTTTCCCCTATCATTTGCCCTCTTTCTATGGAATCCGATACTGCCTCCTTCAAAACTCCACGTAACCCCAACCTCAACAACACCTCTCCTTGGAAGCTCCCAAATTGCCCCCGGTATCGGAAGGGAAACCCTGCCATCATTCCGTTAAAACCTTCTCCGATGGAAGGCGTTGCACCGAAAGAGGGAATTTACTTTTCCTGCAACCTCTTCGATCATGGCCGGCGCAATATAAGATCCTGACGTCACGCCCTCTTTGGTTTGCAAGATAACTCGATGAAATAGCGCGACCAGATGACCCCGTACTCCACTTTCGCCTCTTTCTTGTTCCCTCTCTCGTTTATTTTTTAGAGCACCTTTGAGGAGATTTTTTAAGGCTCATGGAGCGACGAGATTTATATTTTCCTCTCTCTTCCTCCGACGCAAGTAAGGAGAATTTTATGACAGCGGCATTTTACAAAATGGCTTTCGTGCGGATTGAAATACTTCGCCGAAAGATTGTCGATAAAATGAGTTACGCGTATCGGTATATACGGAAGGTGCTTGCTTAAATGTATCGGGAAGTGTCAAATTGAAAAGTTGTTATCACTTAAGTGAAACATCCTTGCGTCCGCATATTCCTTTGAGATTCTGAAAGTTTTTAGAATATTTTTCGTAGATAGCGTTGAAATCTTCCTACTTTTGGTAACATAAAGTTGAGAAGTATTTCGGGAATTACTTTGGTATGGTTTGTAAATTACTTTACTTAAGCGTATGTACCGATTCCATAAGTGATTTAGAATGAATAAAATTATCCATTTATTAATTTTCGAAGTTATGAAGTGTTAAAGATAATAATTTCATTATAATAAAAATTTCATTTCCAAAAAAATAAAAATTACATTTCCAAATTGAAGTAATGGAAAGCGCAATTAGAAGGCCAAAACATTCATACCTATTTAGATCAGTCCGATCAAGAATAATTTTGGGATAATTTTAACTATAAATTAATGATACTGTTATCGGATTACTACCTACTGCCGCATGTCAATAAATGGGATTTTTCGATGTTTTTTTGTTTTTGGTGCATGGTGGAGGAAAATGTGTCCTTCACATACTTCTATCTCAGTCTTGTTCATAACTATGATTATGGGAAAGCTATGAAGGCCTCTGGTTGGGACATTCTTCTTGATAATTAATGAATAACATAACAAGGGATGCGTCACAATGCATTCTGGTTCATTGATGACAGATAACGCCTTCAATCCTTATCTTGCCTAGTTACCTAGTTCCTTACCCAAATCTTACGGAAGATAATGGCCGAATAGATAAGAATCTAAGCAACCCCTGACTAGCCTGAAAGACAGTTTTATGTACGGAAATGAATTATATATCTTTATCTGTTTTATTTCCTTCAGTTCTAAGACTTATTTAAGGCATGAGAGTCTTAATACTACTTTATGAACTCAATTCATGAAACTGTATTCAGAATTTTTCTTATTTTAGGCTCAGTATGCTCTAGGAACAAGAAACGCATCTTTGAGAATCGAGAAGCGTAAAAGAGTAAAATTTTTTTGAGTTTCTCTCTCAGACGTATCATCTGTAATAATTATTCCTCACGTTTCCCATTCTATGCGGTTATGTACTGCAACATTCGCAAATGTCTGATTTCTGCATAGTTTGTTTTATATCTAGAGACGTAAAGATGGATTATGGCGTGCCTGATTTTAATTTTCATTTCAGCTACCTTTATTAGAAAAACTTGATTATCTTACGAAAAATTTCATGTTTCAGTTCTCGTGATGATCGTGTACATTACTCCTAAAATAGTAGTATTATAGTTAAAAGTGCTACAGGAGCTAAGGATATTTCCTGGCCTCCCATCGGGAATCGAGCCCCGGACCACTTTCAACAAAGACGAACACGTTATCCACTTCGCCCTGTGAGAGTCCAAACTGCAAATTTAATGATGATCGTTGAAATAACGGATTTTTTTGTTATTTATATTTAATTTCTGAATGCCACTCCCAATTATCAGAAGACAGCAAATTTGGAGCGAGCATTCGAGGGAAAAGCAGGAATTCTCACACCCTTATTTGATATATTTAATCGGCTCACGTATGGCTCACTGGTCTTCAGTTTTAAGTAAATATTAATTTAATTAAAATAAACATGTCATAGTAAAACAATATTTCCACAAATAAAACCATTATAAATAACGCATTGCTGTAAGCAATCCTAAGAAGTAATTCTTTCAAAATTCATTACACTTTTTGTCATTTTTCAATTTCTATAATTATTGTTGCATGAAAACATCACAACCATGGAAAATAGAGGAAGATGTTTTATGATGAGGTATTTAGAAAAATTCTTTATATTGTGTAGAGCAATTCAATGAAAAAGTGAAATATCTTATATTATCAGTCTGCACGATCACATAATAAAGGGTTACATATAAAATGTCATATTATTCCGGTAATAAGTCTAGCGATTGCATATAAATTAATTAAAGAATCATTGAGAATCTTCATTGAGATCATTGAGAATCTTCATTTCGGGATATTACTAGGAAAATTAGCCTTTAAAGAAGTATTATTCAAAATTACATCCTTTTATTTGAAAAAATTACGAATTTTAGAGTTGAAAAACTATTTCGTCCATTATCGATGGATTTTTGTTGACCTGGATAATTAACGCGGCTAATCTACCTTCTCCAAGCTTTCCGTGGCCAGAGCAAGGAGGAAGACTTGTACCAATCTTAACCGCTCTCAGTTTGGCAGTCAAATACACTAATTTTGTGTAAAGACATTATTCTGTTCGCGGCACCAGCTTGGCGTGAAATTGCTACCTTCAGGGGTAGAAACATTCATGACATAGGACAATCGAATACTTACCCCATCATCCTCATGGTGGGATCACCCGAATGATCTTACTCATGCCCTTTGCCGAATCCCTCGACTTCAACCACCAGTGAAGACTTTGAACAGCGAAAAACCTCCAAGTTTTTTGATAAACTTTCAACTCGCACCAGCAATAACCTAACAGTCTTTCAGGAGAATCGTATTTCGTACAACTTCTTCGAGAGACCAGTGACCTCTGAAGTAGAGAATAAGGGGAGGATTCTTCCATGGAGACAACAATGTATTTACCATTGGCAGCGACGCTTGATTCCATATCCCTCGGATCCCTCCGAGAGACCTTCGTTAGTCCGGAAAAGAAAAAGAAGAATATTCCTCATTTCTGAGAAACAAATAAAGGTTATATAAACCAGATCGATCGATCGGTGTATCACTGCTTTATAAATGGTCAATTCATCGAGATAGGATGCATGAAAAGAATAAAATGTAACACAAAATACAAGAAGTTAGGTGAGGAGTATTAGGAGGATGTTAAAGCAAGATCAAAGCACTTGAGTAAGTTATTATTTAAGATATGCGTTCACCGTGATAGATAATAAAATTTTCATACTATTCAAACTCTATTAACAATTAAATTTTCACCACTTTAACTTGCATATGGGAATGAATACAACAAAAACGAGAGAAACTTTGTGAATTATGAGTAGTTATCTCGTAAATCATAAAACTAGAAAACCATTTCTGCAAAGTGCACGGTAGAACTTGAATGAAGTGTGTATGGAGTTAAAAAGTAATACCGGTAATGGCTAATGCTCATTCATACAGATTATCCCAAAGGTAGAAAAACTTTCCATCACATTAATTTCGATACTGAGTGGGAAAATGTTTCACGCGTTGTGATAGGAAATTTGCAGGAGTGGTAACGCTCTTCAGAATATTTCTCTAAATCAACATCTTCCCAATAAGCCAAATTTTCTTTCTTAAAGGAAGTAGAAGGTAAACGGATATTACTGGATGCTACTAAGTAGTGTTATCGGTCTCAGAAATCTCAAATATTTTTGAAAGCACATTATTCCATAGGAATATCAAGGATTACCACTCAAATATTAAAGAATCCTTAGGGAGTGGAACCAATCGATCAAAATATCGATATATATATATATATATATATATATATCGGAAGAAGATTAATTTATGATCTGACAATGAATAACCCAAGTCTGGCAGTAAATTCTCACTATTTCGTTAGCTTTCTAGTTAAACTTTTCTATCCTCGAGTTTTTTCAGTAGTAAACACCCGCTAGGGAACAGGAATAAAAGAATATCGCAAAATAAGAAAGGGAGGAGTCTACTGTCATTGCAGTCCGACCGCTAGATTTCCCATCGGTGAAGAATTCACAGCGTGCGGGAGATTCTCCTTGGAAACTAGCGCCGATGCTCCCAGAAGAATCTTTCGCAATGTCACTCCATTCTCCACTTACTCCTTCCCTTCATTCTTTCACCCTCCATGACGCTTCCCATTGTTTCCCATGGACAGATCTTTCCCAATCTCCTCTTTTGCCTCCAACCCTTCGGACATGCCGCCCTCACTTCCTCTGTCCCTTTAACTCTTTTTCCAAACCTCTCTCGCACTCGCTTTTTTTTCTCGCTTGCCCTTCCGTGTCCCTTGTATACGCCTGTTTATGTTCCCTGCTTTTGCAACTCCTTTTTTTCGCTCTTTCTTTCGCTACCGTCCCTAAAAGCTCCCCTCGGGGAAAAAAACTCGGTTCATTTCGCCTTTATCTAAGAGCTGAAAAGCGAAGATTTTTGGACTCTTTATTTTTTTATCCGCCGCCGTTTCACAATTGAGGTGCAGTCAAACGACTGCAAAAATGTTTCCTCTCCGTCCTGCGCGGAGGAGATTGGGTTGAGAGGAGGCGAGTTAAGACGTGTGGAATGAGAGAGGAAATAAAGCGAGAAGGAGATAAAAGATTATCTGACGGCTTGACTATCTTTCTTTTCGGATTGAATTGCAACGCCACTGTCTTTGAACCGAAAGCTGTCTTGCACAAAGAAATATGGATGAGATAAAAGGAAAGCCGTCAGCTCAAACTGTCCAGCATTTCAATAGCATCCATACTTTTGTATAATTTCTTGTTTAATTTTTGCGCACGGTGAAAAGATTACTCATTTTGTTATCATTAGCTGTTTTTATGAAAGAGGAATTGCGAAATTATTCTACAACGAGAGAGTCGCCTTCAGATTTTAAATGAAAGGCATCTTTGAAGAAGTATTCATCTGCTTGTTTATTTATAGCAAATGAGTAATTTCTTATGAAAGTTTTTATAGGTAATTTTTTATAGCGTTATTGTTAAATCATACCTTTAAAATCGTAGGAAGAGCTTTAATGAAAAACATAAGATAATTATAGTTTTTACAATTTTCTGTAAATATTTATGATTTAATTTACGTAATTGAACAAATATATCTCGAGAAGCGTGTATTTTTCAACCCTGAATCACATCTGAAGATCAAGAATGGGGTAAAATCCTTTCTGCGGAAGTCATTTGGAACCCAAACTTTGGATGAAATATGGAGATAACTTAACCGCTGGTATATTTATCTCTGAAGAGTATATTATTCGAGCAAAAAAGTAGAGCGAAAACATTCCGGTGTATAGCCAGAAAATATCCGTAATCGTTCCATTTTAGCGGCCAAAGAGCGCGCTCCCTTTTACAAAAACATCCGGAATGGAAAGACGGCAGAAATTAAATAGCTACAGAAGGAGGGAGTGTCGAGAGAGATTTCTTTCACAGAATGTGGAGGGGAAATTGGAGAGGAAAAGGAGCGCGGAGAGGAGGAATTATTCTTCTGGCAGGAGTTTAACGTTCAAGGTTTATGGCCCTCTTGGACTCTGGAACTTTGATTATGAGTGATGGATATAAACGTCTTCAATTCCCAAGGCAGGGATCGATCCTAAGGCCAGATGCTTTGGATGCCAGGCGCTTGACACATTTACAAGACCCAATAGGAAAGAGATGGAGAGCGGAGACCGAAGAACAAATAGCTAGAATTGAGATGGACATTGAAGATGGGCTGGAGAGGGTATGGAGTTGGATCGAGAAACATTAGTGGGAAAGATATAGGTGGGGACACCTCCTCCTGAATAGTGTATGTACTGAGGGGAAGATAAGTTTAACCCGTCACACTCCACGTTATTCATGTTTACGCGAGCACTTTGACAGGTTTCAGTACTCCACTTAGGAATACACTCCGAAAAACAATTCCATTTGTGAACTGTTATTCATTTGTATCTTAATGTTAATGTTAAAAGTAAGTCTAAGCTACATTTAACACAGAATTCTGCGAGAATATTTCCTCAAAAAGTTATGCTTAGAGATATTCCGAAGATTATTTACATATTTTTAGTTAGGGATCATTCTCTTGTAACACATTTGTGTATGGTTTATTTACGTAGCAACGTTCGCGAACTCTGAGAGGAAATTAATTCGCGACAGAAGAAAATGATTGCCTGGGCAGATAGCTACTTCGGGTCCTTTTTTTAAGGATAGTTAGAGAATGTAGTAGTTGTTAGAGCTAGATAGGGATATCTTTTGCATCCCCTGCCATAGGCCTTTGACAGCTTGGAAGATCAGCATGTAAATGTATTTCCTTTTGTACTTCATGCAGAAGAAGGATCGAATAAGAGTGAACATGTTTGGAAAAGAAATTATTCGGACGGGAAACCAACATTACAAATGTAAAAGATGATTGCCACAGCGCATTTGTATAAGGAGAGAGAGGGAGGGAGAAGAAAATATGACGAAATGGAGAGGTAGGGACAGCATTCGGAAGAAACGAAAATGAGAAAAGGGGTAGATAGTGAAAGAGTTGGGGTGTGGCGGGAAGAGAGAAATGGGTAGAAAGAAGGGAGAACTCTCTCTCCTACAAAATATATCGTTTTCGTCCTTCCCTCGGGATATTATTATCCGCGATGTCTTTTTGAAAAACGGAAAACCCTTCTCCCCCACATGACCTTTCCTCCTTTGTTCTCCGCTGCGTCTCCGGGGTTTTTCCCTTTTGCTCGACTCCCTATGGATTTCTTTCCCTTTCTAACATTCAAAACTTCCGCCTCCTCCACTCCCCTTTATCTTTCCTCGCACCGGTTGCAAACCAAAGGTGCGGCCGCAGCCACACAATTTCACATTCTCAGTTTACTTTATTTTCGCCATTTTCGTATTTCTCTTTGTCTGAGGTCTCTCCCAGTATATATGTACTTGAATTCTACGGCGAGAAAATTCGACGACTTCCATACTATGCTGAAATTTTAAATGAGTTAACATCTTTTGTTGGTTTTCATGGTTAAATGTATTGCACGTCTTTATATTTGGTCGTCGCATTATAAGCACATCCAACTACAATATTTTATACTAGAGAGTTACACTCATAATTATTGCTGCTGATCGAAAAATAATGAATGTAGGTTATACAATTCAGTAAAAAGATTTTCCTCTATTTCCAACATTTTGCTCAGATTAAAGAACATCTACGCAGAACAGATTCACCTTCTTATTGATTATAGTAAGTATTTGGGAGAGGATTCTTCGAGAAGTTTGTCTTTTGGGCGTGTTTTTGAGTCGTTCATGAATCAACAGTGAAGTTTTCTCAGCCAATCCGATAAGGCTTAAAATACCTAAAGATATAAATGGTAGTTATTCAAGACTCCGTCGAAGTAAAAAACATTAATGATTTGCTGTAACACGATGAAGTTAATTCATATGTGGGACTAAAGTTATTTTTGACTCAAGGAAAAATATTTAACAAGTAAACTATTTTGTACTATGGCGCCCTTTTTACGTAGGTAAATCCTACGCCAAAATAATGCTGCCTTATACCTGCATACATCTCTACAGAAAAATAACTCAAAATTAGAACTGGTATTTATTAAAATCAAAGCCACCGGACTCTGCAGCAAAGAACAGCTAATTCACGGAGCATAACATTGCTTTACTTTCTTCTGAGGGCATAAGATTTAATCGTTCAAATGTTTAGTGATCTTAAATAGTATATTATCTTTATCTGTGATCATGCATAAATGCAATACGTTATATCTGAAAGTAATGTAGGTGGCACCTATTATATTTAACAACGAAACATATATTTAACGGCATTTTGTTTAAGAATTAGTGTAGAATTTTTTCAATGCCTATAGTTATTCTTCCACGTTTCCTGCATTATGCTTCTATGTCCGCCATGAACAGTTACTAAAATAATCCTCTATCGTCAGGACAAATTTATTTCCTTCCCTACAATGCAACATTTCGTATCCCTCTTGTGAATATCTATCGCGGTTTTCCCTTTATTCACCTATCTCCCCCTCCTTTTTTGCAATCTCCACTCCATTTTCCCGTCTGGTACTCAGCGACCGCGGTCTGTTTGACAACGTGCGCACAATGCAGTCCTCAAGGGAAAAGAGGGCGTCGCAGGAGGAGAAGAAAAGAATGGGAGGCGTGAATGAGAGAATGAAATGGGAGGACTGTTGTTACGAATGGGGAGGATATTGAGCAAGGGAGAGGAGTGAGAATCGAGTTCGGAATATATTTGATCTCAATGCAAAAAGAAGCTCATTGGAAACATCAGAAACATGATTGGAGAAAGGAGAGGAAAGAGTGTAAAAAGGGAGGGATGACATCGGAATGCGCGGGTCGCAGGGATTCCGAAGGGAATGCCCGGAGGCGGATCGGGTGGGAGCATTAAAGTCGGTTATTATGCAAAATTTATACAAGTAGCCACGAGAGGACCTGTTACTGTATTAAGCATGGCCACTTTGAATATACGATCTTCAGATAGAGGAATAAGGAATTTCCATCCCTGAGGAATGATCTAGGCGATGAACTGATTTCCATAATTTAAAATGTCTATATTGGATGTGTAGATGGATATCATATACTAGCAGGTACTGTTTAAGGATAATCATTTAATAATTTTTAATGTAGGTTTTGTATTAAGAAGCTTTCGGTCTATATGTTGAATTCATTGCCAGATTTTTTGTTACTATAAGGAATCGAGAAGCATAGATGATAAGAACTTTCAGGTTGTTCCTACGAAAGAAATTAAATGTATGTAATGTTAATATAAATTTGATTCTTCGTTCTTTTCTGCTCTTTAGTAACGGATTAATTATTGATTAAGAAATCAAGATCCAATTTCAATTTTAATTATACAGGTCGTCAAAAGTAATTTTCTGGAAATTTACATATATTCGTAGTTTCACGGTAATTATAGGTGGCGAGGGAAACATTTATCGCGTGATTGGTTAGAAAAGATGAAAATATGAATAGAGCGGCGAATGAATACAAACCTTGAGAGATAGCACTGTAGAGACAGCGACACTGGCATTATTATGGAAAGAAGAGAGACTCCCTCTCAGAATTTCCATCGGAAAACGAAAATGTTTCCGAATCAACCGACCATAATAATTGCCTTTGATTAACTCTATTTGAACAATCTATAATTATTACGGCGTAAATGGGGAGTAAACATGAAGAAACGCAATTTCGAAAGGCTGAAAGGAAGGAGAGCGAAAAGAGGTTTCCGGAGAACAAAAGCGGCCGTAAAAACATTGCAATTTAGATTAAAGTCGAGAAAAAACAAACGCGATTTACTCAACAAGATAGCCCTAAGTAAATGAAGTCAAAGGGAGAGAAGTTGGGCGAAGTAGGAGGGGGAGTTTGAAGGAAGAGAAAGGAGAGTCGAGAGGAGGGGGGCAAGGAGACGGAAGAACGGAGAAAGGGTGGGAATACAAAACAGGATATGCGGAGGAAATCAGAAATAGAGGAGGCTTTCTCGGTCGTCCAGTGCGGCGGCGGGCGTACAAGTTATACGAAACAAGGGATGAGGTATGGCATTCTGGGTCGGTGGAGAGGGGAGATTGAGAGAAGTGGGGAGGGAAACGGAATTGGGTGGGTAACGAGAAACTCCGCCGCTTCTCGGGCTGATTACCAATTCGCTACGGCGGCTGGGGAGAGAAAGAACAACAGAAGGAGAGGCCGTGAGAAGGGAAAAGTGCGCAGGGGAGGAGGAACAAGGGGATGCGGAAAACAAAGGAGAGATGGATGAAAGAGACCGTGAGGAGAGATATGGAGGGACAAATAGGAGGAAAGGGAAGGAGAAAGGAAACGGGAAGGAAGAAAGAGACAAATTAGGAGGAAGATATAGTGCAGATATGGGCAAAGATGCGGAGGAAATAAAACAAGTTGTAAAGAAGAGATGTAAAAAGCTAATGGTATATGAAAATAAAAAAATACCGAGGAATATAACTCGAGGAAGGAGTGAAGAATGGTGGAATGAAGAGGGAAGAATCCGATAAAAGGACGGGTAAATAATAAAAATGGAATCCTCGCCGGGAAAGAGAGTAGAGACAGGAAAGAATAAGGGAATAATAAAAATTGGATTAGTCGGAGGTCTTCTAAACGGATTAAAGACGAACTGATAAAGCGAGAGACGTAAGGAGAAGAGAGAAAACTCGAAAACATTTGCGAGACTAAATTTTGGGATAGGAGGATGTCGAAACTGAGTTATGGACGACGCAAAGAAAAAAATGTATTTGAGAATGTGTGAAATCAAATAGAAATCACTTAGGCTTAAAGCTGTAAAAGAAAGCGAGATGGAGATGGGTGATGAAATTATCGAGTGATATTTGAACGTTGTACGAAAGCAATAAAATTTCTTTCACAATGGTTATTCCAGGTGTTGCAATGAGTGGAAAAAATGCATCACAGCATGTCATGCTTTGAGTTCGATTGTTACACTAGCCGCCCGGCAAGTGGAAGATCTCTGTTCAAGTCCTGGTCATGCCGACGTCTTTAACATTCTTTATTTGTATAAACAAGAACTTTTATAAAAACTTATTTATTTTCTTTATAGCACACTTTTCCTTACAATGGTACCAAAATGGCAACAAAAAATTCGAATTGAATAGGCCAATGATACTTTCCATTGGTTGCATTTTGGGATGATTTTCATGGAATTTATTTTGAACCAGTTGTGGATAAAAGGAAGTTAGTGTATCCACATCACGAAAGATTGGAATAGAATATTTCTTTGATTTCCCTTACTCCCATGACAATACAAATAAAATATCCACATTATGCGATAATATCCACGACATAAAAAGTCACAAAATAGGCCCAAGTGAGAAAATAAACAATACAGATTTAGTTCGTTTATTCCTGTGAAAAGCTTATCTCGCGTCTACCTGTTGGTCAACTATGAAGTCCGCATGGATTCACGGAATTGAGGAGATATAAAGAGAGAGCTAAAGGAGAGTGTTTAGGGAGAGGATTTGAGGAGGATATGAGGCGGAGAGAGATAGCTACTGTGTTCCCGAAACATCGCAGAGGAAAAAATAAAAGCTAGTTGAGAAAGAAGAGATTGATATCCGTTGACCTCAACTTGTTGGGCATTTAAAAGTACGATGTGGGAATTCAGTCGGATGTTTGTTAAGAAAGCGAGTGGAGGAGAAAGGGAATAGGAACGGAAGCGAAGCAGAATGTCTCATAAAAACAACAGTTGGAAAAAATACGATAAGAGGCGGAGTGATATAAGAAAAATAAAGAGGGTAAATTCTAGGAGTGCAGCGAATGATCCTGAAGAAATATACCTTCTAGTAAGAGATCATGTACATAGAAAAGAGATTCCATCAGTAGATGTCCATAATTTAACCTCATATAGTCTATTGCTGGAATATCTTAGTGTAGAGTATATGTTAGAATCTGAAAGAAAATAAATCTCTAAATAATCCAAGTATAGAATATAGAAGTCTTTCGGATTATAAAATACTATAGGATAACATTATTTGTGTAGAACAAAGGTATTTCGTCTGAATTTACTTCGCATTTTATGAAGTTCGGTTTTGTTGTACCTTCTCATATTTTTATCACTTAAGAACGTCATGAGTCTAGTTTATTCAAAGAAGGACACCCTAGTCTCTCATAGAGATTTGCACCACACAAATTTTTCTAACGTTACCCCTAACTAATTATTTACATTCTACGACTCTGTTTGACTCTTAAAACTCCACTGGCGTACGGTTATATCTGCAAAGACCTAACCCCTAAAGAATCAGATAATACCGGCCATAGGCTATGGAGAAAAGGTTTTGTTAAGTTATTACGAAGCTAACATATTTACTCAGTATATTATAAACACTACTCCTTGGAGGTTTATCTAATATGAGACATTTCCAGATAGAAGAATTTGTCCTCCTTCTAAAAGCATTAAAAGTTTTCTATACCCTTGAATATTAATTGAATTAAATTCAATAATAAATTTAATGATAGAGAGCACTATCGCTCTCTTTCACGAAATCATCACTGGCATTAATACCCGTTCAATATACACAACGAAATATATCATATGAGTGTGCACGTGTGTATATATGGTATATCTGTATATATATATATGGATAAGCCTGATCTACAAATCGGATATAAAATCTTCTAATACTTTATGGGGACTTTGGGATAAACCAGCTTTTCTCTGAACTTTGTCGCGATACAATAGAGGCGAGTTAATCGGGCGACCACATGAAATATATTGAAAATGAAATATAGTTTGTCGATGAAAGAAAAAGGATAGACTTGGAGAAATAAGGAAAAAGGCTGAAGAGGAAGAGAGGCAATTGAGAAAGGGGATTTGGATCGAGGAAGAGAAGCGAGTGCACACTCACGTAGAGATCCAAGGGAAAAATGAGGATTAGAACCAATCGAAACTTTTTCCGATGTAACGCGGACTGAGGGATCCGACTCAAGGGTAACAAAGGAGAAGGGTTTCGAGGAGCACACGTAGAGATGGCGACGAAATGAAAGGGGGAGTAAATGCGATTAAAGACAAGGATAAAATCCCTGGAAAGGAGTTGAGAGGAGGGAGAACAAGAAGAAATGGGATTCGAAAACTTGGGACGGACGCTTGGGATAGCGGGAGAGACGTTGCGTGCCACGGGGAGAGAGATATACAAAAAGTAACAGTCTCGAGATATTGGTTTTTAATGGAATTGCGGTTCTTCATAAGAGAAATTGTCAGGGGATAAGGAGTTGTAGGAAAAGGAATTATGAGGAACCTACTTGAATATTTTAAATGGGGAAGTTGTGGATTTAAAATTTTAGAGGATATTACCTTTATGTAAAACAAGGTATGCAACTACTTGGCATTTCTGAATCTTATCGTTCTTATTCTTAAAGGTGTAGACACATGACAACGTTTGACTAATTGTTTGGATTATCCTTAAAAGGCAATGCAATAAGAATTTTAAAATCAAGTGACTGAAAATAAAGCCGAATGTAGTTCATTATTAGGATTTCCTAAAATTAATATTTAATTCATTGAGTACTATAAAGGTACAGTGATTTTAAACATTTTAGCCCAAGACTGTTAAAAATGACCAATAAAGCTGAATGACTATGACTTCACTTCGATTAGCTTATATTTCTCTTCTTATTTCTCTTTGGTTCAGGGAGCAGTTCTTTAATTGCGTATTAATAATTCTCTCTTTCTCAAATTATTTTTTGTGATGAAAACCATGCCTAGTGAAGGCAATATTTTAGCTTTTAAATTTTGCATTTTGGATATCGAAATTCGAAATATCGAAAAAAGTTTACAGCATTTAATAGTAACGTTTTATTTTTACCTGAAGGTGCATAATATCCAGAGATTCTTGCAACCAGAATTCTTGACCACTAGAATTTTATATTTCAATAGAATAACAATTTCGCACACGACTCAATCTCTCTTGATGATAGTAACATCTCGCAATAGCCTTAAAGCTGTCGTTTATTTTCTATAAAACATTAGCATATTTAAAAATATATTACAAGGTTACAAATATTCATCCCTGAATTTTAAATTAACATTTCTCAATATAAACAAAATCATCACCCATGAAGTAACGAAAGAATTGCACGGTTAGTATGCAGAACGGCAAAATACATACATAGAAGGTAAAAGGAAAATTTCTTGAAATTGCTTCCGGAATCCTTTTATCTGTTCCATAAGAGCCCAAAAAGAAATAAAAAAAAAGAATTTCAGGCAAGAGGAGCATAAATTCTACCGTTTCGGCGACAGATTTGATAGCAGAATGCTCCGGCAATTATTCCTCCGTGCTCTTCTTAGGAAGGAAATATTACAAATTTTCTTTTCTTTGTATTTCCATGGCGGGAGGGTGGCGGAAGGAAAGAAATGTATGAAGGAACGAAATGGGAATCGAATGGGAAAGGAATGGGTAAAGCAGAAAAGGGTTGGGGAGAGAGACGGATTAGGAGGCAGCAATTGGCGGGGATTTCTCGTTGCGCCGGAAAGAGATGAACGGTAGGGAAGAGATAAGGATGCGGGATTCATTTTTCGTGGGTGTCAGAGGGAATGGTGTGAGAGAAAAGGGAGAGAATGCGTTAGAGAGAGTGACAGAGGTGTGGGAAGGCAAGTTTAAAGAGGTGAGAAAAGGATGTCTTGACGGTTTGGGTGTGTGAATGCTAGAGAGAGAACATAAAGGTTGTACAAGGAAATATGACGGTGATATTTAACTTGGTCTTGTAGATTTTTTTATATACTTCTCATTACATATATACAGCTTTATCGTCAAATTACGTTTCATGTAAAAAATACAAGCGTAAAAATTTCGAATTAATTGAATTTTATCTAATTGTTTGGGAAGCTTTTCTAGCTAACAAGACCTTCTTGGTGAAAATTTGCAATTGCAAATCAAATGGTTTAAATGTGTGTATAAGTTGACTTTTAGGGTACTTTTAATGCGCATCTTTAATCTCTGTCTAAAGCATTGCCGTGGCAACTGTTATTTGTGTTCAGTAAACTGATGTTTTGACTAAAGATTCCAAAAGGATCATTATTACAATCGAAAACTTTTATACCTTAAAATTGAAATATTCAAAACCTAAGACTAAATTTCGTACGAATATTTATGTTCTCTAATTCATTTTCAATTGCTGAAGGAACATTTATGGTAATTGCGGAAAGGTTCAGTTACTGATTTTATCTAGATAAGTAATTTGAATGCGGAAAGTAGTTAATTAATAAGATATGAATTTAGAGGTTATATACTTCTGCCAATTCAGAGTTTAACTCTTTCCTGTAAAAGATATCTTTGCGTTATATCAGTTATAATCCTGACTGACTGGATATTACACTATGCCATGAATTCACTCCGATCAGTATCGACGAGTAGGGACATGCAATCTCAAACAAATTTTACTCTTATAAATACCGAGTTATCGCAGAGATTGACCTCTCCGATAAAAATTCGAATGGAAATAATCTGATTTATCACGAAAGCGAAATCATGGAAGGGCAATTTAAAACCTTTATAATTACGATCTATTCAACGCAGTTTCCAACGGCAAAATCGGAGTGCACATTCGTCAACGTGAATCTGATTTTATTTCTCGGCATGCACGCTCTTGGTCCCCAACTTGCGGAGTAAATATAACATTCCGAAGCCGATGATATCCCTTCGACATTAGACGAGATTCGGGAAAAAAATACGGAGCCGCGATAATAAAATAAAAACCCCGATCATTCCCGGCAGTAAACGCAGGATGTGGGCTAGGCAGAGATAAAAAAGGTCAAAGTAGTATCGTGGAAGAAAGAGAAGAGAATGAGGGGTGAATAGAAATGCGGGTGGGCGGAGAAAGTAAGTTTGGGAGGAGAGAATGGGTCCGTGGACTCGCAGAAAGTCCCTACGTGGAGATAAAAGTTCATTCAGATGTCGTAATACGTGCGGTGCAATCGAGCTCTTGCGTTCTCGTAACACACAGACAATTCTTCGTTCACAGCTCATCTGGAATTCCACTTCTCCCATTGTTGCTTCCGACAAGTCTCTCCAACGCTTCCTTTGACGTGGACTGTGATGATGAAAAAGGGAACGCATATCGTATTTTATTTTGACTTCTTTTGTTAATAGTCTGACGTTGCTTGGAATTTGTTTGGTTCTTTTTTCATCATTTGGAATGAGTTTGGAATGAAAGAGTGAGGTTAAATGAAATCGATATACAATGCCTCGGTTTCCTAATATGTTGCTGCGGTTCTAAAAATATACTGAAGCGCCCTCTACTTTGAAATTTATCTCGTTATTGCAAATTAAAATTTATGCCTTACTAATTATATATCGGCTATATTCCAAGGGGTATTAAACAATGTTGTTTTGTAGTATAATGTAATAATAATCTCTGCGACAACTGTTTTTCCAATGACATCCAGTTAATTTCAAACTCTTTCGCTGTAGGCTTATTAGTTTAAAAGACTATATTCTGTAACGGTTATGTTCAATATTTGTAATTTTACGTTCTAAGCTAAAATTGATAAGACCTTTGATAATCCACTAGATAGCAAAATTCGGGCGATGATGTTTACTACTTGAGCATATTACCCTTTCAGCTGATAGAAAGTTCAACGCCTAATGATTATGATTCACAGTTTTCTGTCTTTTATATTATGAAGCTAAATTTTACACAAAGTTAATTCCATTTATGTGTAGTGACATTGTTTACGGGACTTCTCACCGAATCGTAATAATTTGGACGATAATTCATACTTATATTGAAAAAATAATATCCCACTATAACCATATTTAAACGATTTTCGCATCGAAAATTTAATCTAGACATTAAATATGTAAGCAACGACGCATCGATACCACTTGCGTGCCTTGGATTGAGGCTTCTACTATAAAACAGACTGGAAGAAATCGAAATTATCTGAACTAAATGATTAAGAATTGTTATATTCAAAACTATGCTCTTCACTCCAAGTAAAAGAAATTATAAAACAGCATTACAGTAAAATTTTAAGAATTATCAACATTCATGCTTTGAAACATGAATATGACTGAAATATCAGTTGGGTGGAAGTGAAGCCATTCTGGCCTTACCACGCTAAAAGGGTTTTATAATAATAATAATAATAATATTGTAATTATAGCAGAGTGACTATAATTCTTACATTGAAGCATTCGTGGAAAAGATGAGAATGCTATTATTTTATCTCTCGAGCGTAAACAAATTTCATGTAAATGGCACGTTCCTATTATCGCGCAAGCACATAAATACTACGATTCTTACTCGTATTCCCTTGCAGCTTACCAGCGATTTTCGATCCACCATAACGTCCGAAATAAAGCAAAAATCCGTAGGATAAAGCACGAAGAAATCGTCGGAAGGGGATTATTTTTACGGATAAACTTGCATGGCGAAGGGTAATGGGGAAAATGCTCGGTGATTACGAGCAATCGTAACACTCTGACATTGAGTGACCGCACAGGATATGGCATAGTTCACGTCGGGCGAAGGGGGTGTTTGGAAAGGGGAAGAGGCGGGAAAGAGTCATAAAAGCAAGGCACATATAAAAAAAAGTCCTACCAAGCGTTATTTTTACGCCCCATTCATTTCTCTCGCATCGATAATGTATATTTATTCGTATTTTTATTCCTTTCCGTCAGAAAAAAGAGGAGAGAGAGAAGGAGAGAGAGGAAGATAGAAAGGAAAAATAATAAATCGCAGTCCGCGCATTCTTTTTTTCCGTTGGCAATAACTCTCTTTCGTATTGAAGTGAAATGGTGCGAGAAGACTGCGATAAGCAGGAGACGCGCTTCACCGATCACGTGATTCCATTATTTATTTTTACGGGTTTTCACGGGAGTCTGTCTGTCGGTGTGTCAGCCCAAGGGATCGAGGGGGGGAAATGAGGGGGAATGGAGGATTGGGGCTACAATACAATACGATTCCCACCGTTTAAATATTTAAAATATTTTAACGTATTTGCCGAGATTCGGGGATGTTTTATGAATAGTCGGGATATTATGAGGTAAAAGAATCTCGCATTCATCAAATGTTTTTCATTGACTGAAGTATTGTATTTTCCTATAGAATCAAAGATTGGTGGTTCTACGAGACACGTGATGAAAAAAGTTGAGATTATACATTTTTTACAGATTACAGATTTTATTACAGATTCAACTAAAATGAGATGCTGGCAAAACCAATTTTCCAAAAATAATTTTATTATCGAAGGCATTCAGTGTGAGATAGCATGTAGGAGCACCCGATTTTTCCAAATTTTCCATCGATAGTTGAATTCTTTTCATAGAAAGCAATCATGTGAGATTATGGTTGATTTTAAAAAGATACATCGTATATGTGGGCGAATTAGTATTTGGTCATCGATTACGAAAATATTCCGTTACAACGCAATTACTCTTACACATACAGGAGTGCATCCAAGCGTAACTCATTCCGTCTATTTTCTCTTAAGTTTAGACGAATAAGTTCCATTCATCATCACAAATAACGCGATTAAGATATGTTTAATAAATTAATTTCAATTATGAAATTATTATTGATCATTCTTTCTCAAAAGCGAAAATCTATGAGAAAAATTTTTATTTGGTTCAATTTATGTTACTAAAAACAACCTCTTTTGCGAATCAGGTATCCAAAAGCTTCATCGTGCTCGTTTTTTTAGATATCTGGAAAGACTTTAACGTGATTATGCTCTGGATATTTTCCTTCCAGCTTTGTATTAATTACTCAGTCTAAAGAACTTAATTTGGTCTATTGTGAAGCGGAACATTTTCGTTACGATTTAAAATAAACGTTAGAAATTGATATTAAACCTTTATAAGAAATTTTAGATCATGATGTTTAAATATATCGATTCCAAATATAAAATTATAAGAAATCATTAATGAAGTATAATTTCAATTTTCTGTAGGAGCATATCTAAGCGAAAACAGATTCTGAATTTTAATTCTAACGTATTAAAATACCTGAAATATGACATTGGTATGGTTTTCGTTTTCCTCTGCATAAATATATTAATAAGCGTTAACTATTCATATAATACACAATCGATAATAATAATTATCTGCTTTTGTTAAGTACAAATTTTGAACTCAAGGAAAATGTAACGCTATTATTTATTTTCTTCTTTTATTTGCTCAGTGAAAATTGACTGGACATTGCCTTTCATTGGACGACATTTTAAGCTTCATTAAACATAAATTAAAGATACTCGATGATCCTTTTACTGGCGTTGGTATAGAAACTTTAATAGAAATTAAAAATTAAATCGAGCAAACGTTCCAAACCAAAAACACGCTAGTGGTCTTTCACAAATATTTCCCTGTGTCTATTTGCTGTGCATAATTTATTTGGAACTCCCATGATGAAGTTGAAACGAAAAACTTTATGTTATTTACAAATAAAAAAACGCAAGGGCGTTCTTTTTTATTTCAAATTCAACGGTCTCAAACGCCATTTAATTCCCATCAAAAATTACAGCGAGCTATACACTCACTCTTGGAAATCTCTTCATAAAAAATACCGAATTTTCTTAGAAACAACCGCAACCTCCATCTCGTGCGACACGCGTCAAACTCGTCTCGTCGCCGGGGAATACTCAGGCATCGCCTCTCCAGCCATATTAATAGTAAAAAAAGCGGGGGAGAGAGAAAAGCAGAATTCCGACAGGTGAGCATGGAAATTCGAAGTGAGGGAAAATGGCAGGGCAGGAAGGAAAAGGTTTTCTGGTAGGCGGAGGAAACAAGGGTCTCCTTCTAGGAATATGGGAGGAGTTAAGGGTCGAAGGGACTGAGGGTTAGAAAAGGTTTGGATAGGAGGAGGAGAGGTTTTTTTGGTGAATCGATGCGAAGTAAAGGGAAGGAGAGGTGTATTCCCTCGCGGCTCCGACCTGTGGCTCCGTCAACTCAAGACTCCATGCACTTTCCTTCCCGGCTAAAAATTCTCATTCCTTCCGTTCTCACTATATCTCTCTTTTACGCATTACTTTTATCGCGCTTTTCTCTGGTTTTCAAGTTCCCTCTTCGATTATCGTTAGCTTATTTTTATTGTTGTTCTTCTATTTGTTGTACAACTTTCCTCTTTATATCTCAAATAGTCCTCTTTTTCATTTTGAGGATACCTGTTCCTTCTTCTCCCTCTCTTTGGTATATTTCGCTTCAGACCTGTTGCTTCCACCTTCGTACGAATAAGGATTTGCTGTAATTAGTCCCTTTTTAGAAAAAGCCTCTCTATTTAATTTTTAAATTTACCTTCTATTAAGTAAGCTATATTAAGTCAGTATTACCTAGAGTAAAAAACCTCCCAGTTTTATAATGCGATGCGCTTAGAATATCATGTTTTGGTTTAGGTTAACTGTAAAATTCGAAAATGCTCTAAACAATGATGAGAAATCTACCGAAGTTCAAGTATTTTTATATTAATATTTCCAATCTATAAAATAAATTTTTTTATAAATAAAAGTAATATATTATTATTTATCAAATAATTCCCAGTAATTAACTTACATATATTGTTAATGATATATTATAGAATTGCTCATATAACGGGGGGGGGGGCTTTCTCAATATTAGTGTTTGACGATAAGAAAAATATTTTTGCATGATTTTCTTGATACACAACAGCGGTCAGTCAACCTCTACATAACTAACATTGAAGGTGTAACTTTCAACAAAAGAGGTATTATAGTTGAAGTAGAAATTCGAATTCATTTAACATAACATTTCGCAAAAATCTTTGACTCAATAAAATTTTTTCATTTACTGATAAACTCAGAGAATTGATTACCTGCAGGCCATCAATCTTTTGATTTTTCTCTTACCTATAATAATTTACAAATAGCAATATGCTATATAATATATTGTCTGTATATTATATGATCTCTTGAGTAGGTTATTTTAGTTACTTTGTGAATTTAATAAACCTCAACGGACAGCACAATTAGATATATATCAATTCTTCAATGATTTTTAGAAAGTATTAACATTATTTTTAATTCAAAAGGAGCCATCGCAGACTGTTTCAACATAAAATCATGCAGAAGACAGCAAACTTACGCAGAAAAATTCAATTCATTACCGCACTTTTACAACCCGGAGTAAAAATTTCCACCTGCGATCCGGCGTCTGGGATTCCGAACTTAAAGTATGGAAATCTCGCAATAGTTTTCTTCGGAAGAAATTCGTACACACACACTGCCATTGTTTCGCCTCTTTTCACAGCTTATAGCTCACATTCGCATGCTTACTTTTTCTTTTTCGCGGAGGATAGCAAACTCTTACCAACTCAAATGAAAAAGTTTTCCATCAAGAATTCCTCCCAAACTATTGAGTTATCGGAGAGTTCAGCGGAAAAGAATGGAATGAGGGAATATAAATTTTTTGACAGTTCAAGCATAAGGGGGACGGGATTTTTGCGTAACTCATACTGTACTTTTGGGAAAAGTATTCTTAATTTTTTTTGGTAGGAACGGGATTTGAGCGAAAAGAGTACAATGGCAAAGATAAGGAAAGACGCGGGACTGTTCGACCTACTTAAAAAATAGAGAAAATGAATGAATTCTCGCTCTTGAAGGGATAAATATGCAAGGATTGAAGGACTGAAGGTAAAGGAAGGAAACAGGAGAATGAGATATACTGAAACTTTTTTAGCCTCAGGCGTCCGAATAGTGAACCCAGAATAACCCATCATCACCTATCCCGTCTATCTTCAAACATTTTCATTTCCATTCATATTGTTCTCATAGAATTATTCGTTTCACTCCTCGCTCATCTTTGGAGCCGAGTTGCGAGCCAACAACCATTCCTCGACCTCTGACCTTTACTAACATTCTCATCTTTCATTGCTGCACTTGCACGCTTTCCATTCTACCTCATCGATTCTTCATCGTTCGTGTTCCAAATCATACCCCAGAAATCTAAAAAACTTTCATTATACAGCTTCTCGCAAACAGGTGACGCCTAGACACTTGATGATATTCTATTGCATATGTCCTTCGGTCTTCACCTTGGTACCTTCACAAATGAAGTATCGTAAATGTAAATGTAATGTTTGATGGTTCATCTCGCAGTATTGCTGCCCGCATCCATTTAAATAACCTGTGTCAATTAACGATGTCTGTCACTTCCTTCATCTTCCTCATGCAGGTTCGTAGCATTTTCCGTCTCTTCTGTGATTCTTCATTTGCTCGTTTGATTCCAGACCAAATCCGTTCCATATTTCTTTCTGTTTACTGCATTCCAAGGCTTAATTTGAAGATTAACATCATAAGCTTCGTTTTTACAAGGCAATTTAGAAGATTTGGCAGCAGACTTTTCTCTTAAGGAAGATAGTCATTTTGGATTTCAGAACGTACGTTACTTCTGAAAGGGTTCCAATCAAGTATACTTCTTGTCTCAACTCCTCAACCGATTTGTTTTCACTTATAATTACTAAATTTTCTGGATAAGTGTAGCCTGAACAGCCATCAATAGCTATCTCTTGAAGTTGTGTTGGTACTTGTTTTGCAAAAGAATTATACATTACTATACTGTATACAGTTCTTGAAGTCCTAGCACTAGATCATATGCATTGGTTTGTAAGAACAGCATAAAACTGCAAAACGCAGGTGACTAGTATTCTCTCCAAAATTCTAAATACATGGGTTATCAAATAAGGGCAGGGATCTAGTACTTTTTAGCGGGACTTTGATGTCCTAAAGTGATAAAAAGTGAGAATATATAAGATGTGAATGCTGATATTGAAACTTACTTATCTTACACTACCAAATCTTATCAAATCTTACCAACAAAATACTTGGCATCCTTAAATTCATGCTTTTTCAGAACTAAATTAATACATTTATTTCTTTACGAGCATATGAAACCTGCATCATAATTATGTATTTTAGTTATAATTACTGAAGAAGACTGTATTAGTAATACACTAGTTGTTGAAACATTTAAAAATTTATTCTTAATCGCAAAATCTCACCATAGAAATCCGCATTTTCTCGTAAATCTTTATATCGAAGATTTTATAAACCCAAATTTAATCCTAAATGCGGAAATCTGATATATTAATGCTGAATAATAAAAAAATTGAAACTCGGCTATTAAAGAATAAGAGGTACGAAAAACTCTCCAATCGCCGAATATGCCGGCGATCGTGGTATCAATTCTTCGAAAGAAGGAAGCCGTGGATTAACAACCGAGCACCATAATTGGGTGTTTATCAGAATGTCGGTAATCCGTGGCTTCCTTCTTTCGAAGAATTGACACCACAGTCACCGGCATATTCGGTGATTGGAGAGTTTTTCGAACCTCTTATTCTCTAATACTTTTTGGACAAATATTGACAATATTTCTCTTATTTTTATATTATTATTGTGAGATTATTTTGAAATTATTTTACTATTTTCCTATGTTTTAAGAATGTTTAAAGTTTGAAGAAAGGGGAAATTCTGGCAACGTATGTGAGCATTTGCATTTTATTCGAGGGTGCACTATTTAGAACTGAAACAATATTCTATTGCAAAATTCACGCATTTTATGGAATTCCCGTTCCTCTGTATGATGGAATATATATGGATGGATCTCTTCTAGATGAACACCTTTTCGTGTTAAATTATCTACTCGCATTTCGTTGTTTGATGGAATAAATTTTTAGGATACTCATTCGAATATTAATTTCCAAAGAGAGAGAAGTATCGCTTAGGCTATTATTGGCCAATCATTTAATTATTAAGAAATTTGAATTCTTATGATATTTCAGCCAGAAAATGATACATCTCATTCTCTAGCTAGGTTCTAAACGACTAATACATTGGTGGTCTGAAAAGTTTCCGACGTTTCGCCATTTCTCGATGTTTCCTGAAAATTTCTGAAAATTGAAAAATCTGGGGTCGGAAACTTTTCAGACCACCCTCGTAATAGGAAAACTTTGTATAATTTCATCTCAATAAAATATTTTCAAAATTCCTGTTTTCGATAGAGCTTCGACAGACAGTACAGAAATAAAGAGAATTACATTTAATCATGCGACTAAAGAAAACTTGAGATATTGCGGAAATGTTTATTTTTTCATAACCTATTATCCAATCATTTAATTACTTCTTGCAAAGATAATACGATTATTAAATTAACATGAACTTGAAAGAAGTTGAAGAAATGCGAGATACTGACAAACTCGAAATAAAGTGATAGGAAGAGTCGGGAGTGATTCTCTCCATAAAGAGATCGAGAATTCAATGGGATGTTCCAAATCTGGCGCTGATTCTTAGGTAAAGGTTACATTGAAGAGAGTCAAGGAGAAAAGTGTGCGTCAAGGGGAAAATTGGGAAAGGTGTGTGTGAATGAATGAAGTGAGAAACTGATTCGAAAACGAAGAAAAAAGAGAGATGTACGAGTGGGTGTGTGCGACTGGTGTGAACGATGAAGTGGCTTTTTGAAGGAATGTCAGATGAAAGAAGATAGGGCCAGAGAAAGGAAAGGAAATGGAAGAAGTTTGTCATTTACAAAAGTCGTTAAAGTGAAGAGGAGCATGAATTATGTTCTGGAGGCGGAACGAAATCAAGAAAGAGGGAAAGGCATGGCGAACAATCCATTTTCTAGAATATTGAATCGAGAGAATCTGTTTTCACTATGGATTTAAAGGGAAGCAATTTTTTTACAGTGAGACAGGTCTCCCCTTACAGCTCAGCTTAAAGGAATTCCCTTTCTTTTGGATGCGGTACTACATTTACAAAAGGGTCTGGTAAAATGGACGGAAAAATTCGACGAACTGTTTTTACAAAAATAATTCCTTATTTCAAAAGTGAGTTAGCTCAAAACCAGAAAACATTTTTCAAGAAATTATTAGATTGCTTGTGTAAGCCGTGATGTATTTCTTTCAATGTTAGTATGAGAGTAATGGGAAAAGGTGGTGAAAGGACTCATTCAATGATAAAGAAGGGTTTCCAAAAATAGATTTCTATTTTTGGATAAATACTACTGGGTTCCAACTTTCCTTATACTATATCCCAATTTATTTGTTTAAAACACTGAATTATTTTGGAATTCATAAAACTTGTTTCGCTTCTACCGAAATCACGTACATTTAACAAATGATCTTTAGTGATATTCATATTCCCTTGGAAAATATATACGTAACTGTGTCTCCTGCTACTTGACACAGATTGCAGATTTCAATTGATCCAATATTAAATTGTCATTTTTTCAGTTTTAATTTTACATTTTTCTCAATAATTTCAGAAATCCTTCCAGTTTGGTATCGTTTCACTTATTAAATAGGAAAATATGAAAATACCGGATGAAATCATAAAATTTTTATAAATAGATGTATGCATAACATATAAAAAGTTTGTTTGATTGCTTTATGAAAGGAATGCTCTACATAGGGCTCAATTTAAGGAATTCTCTGCATTTATGCACTTCCCTATATTCTTTCAATCTGTTCATCAATACAGTTGTTAATGAAACACAAATAAAAAGACAGAAAGGTGCTTAAAATTCCCAATCAATCGTAAACTGGGCTACAGTAAAGTTTCTAAGGGATTAATGACGGCTGTAAAAAGAACTCAAAGTAGCAACAGAAACAGATCCAAGAGATACACACGGTTGAATGCATAGGAAAGGGAAGGAAAATTTTAGGGGATGATTTTCCTCAAAGAAGTATTTTTGAAAGGAGTTGGTCGAAAAAATATCGAAAAGGGATTTCCCTGATAAAAAGGGAGTCAAAAAGAAATTGGTGCGGCAGAAAGAATTACCTCTTTTGTTAAGGAAAAGTAGGGCTACTGAGTCCTTTGACGATGGAGAGAAAGCAGTAAGGTGGAGGAAAGAGGAGAGAAAAAGGGAGAAAATAAATTCCCGTCGTTGAAAAGGAAATAAAAATAACTAAATCGCGCGCCCGACTCTTCGCCTCCATACAATTTCCTCCTCTCTTTCTTCCATTGGCTCCTGGGCGTTTTCCCATGGTGATTGCAGTTGCATAAGAAGAATCTGCGGGAATTAAACCGGGGAATCGCCATAGGGTATCAGTGCGAAAGGACTAGAATAACGAAGGGGCTTAGGGAGCAAAGGGCTGATGTACAGTTCTTCTCCGAGGAGAAAGGGACAGAACCAAGAAGGTGGTTTCAGTATAAGAGATGTAAGGAAAGGAGGGTGAAGTGGAGAGGAAAAAAAAGTGGGGAGAAGAGGTACTTAAAAGGCGGAGTGGTTATAAACGGAAAAAAGGGCGTGGGAAGGAAAAGAGGGGCTCTGTGGGAAGGAGTTGGTCCTTTTGCAGCGACGCGTATGACCTGAATGGTTGTCCCCAAGGAAACGGCAACAATCACGTTGCGATCTCGGCTAAGAAATAGGTGAGGCTCCGAAAGAGGAATAGTAGGTCTGGTAAGGCAGAGGTAAAGGGAGAAAAGAATGAAACTGCGATGTAGAGATTCATGGAAAAGTAAACGTTGATGATGGAGGAAGAGGCTGGCGAGAGTCGCATTGCGGAACACAAGGGGAGTTGTACGGAAAAGTTCTTTTCAAGCTGAATCCCAGGTGCATCGACGAAAAAGAGCTTATCTCACGAAACGTCAAGACATTGACATAGTGTTATTTCCGAAAACGTAACCAACAGACATTTAACAGCACCCAGGAAAGTTGAAGTTGCGAGATTTGACTAATATTCGCGGGAGATTAGAACTGTTAGCTGTGATTTCTAGTTTGCATGCTGAATCAGTCGAGCGTACCGTATTTGATCTATTAGAAATCCCTTAGAAATTAAGTGATTTTTCTTTCAATTCGCAACAAGAGACGTGAAAAGTTTAGTAGAAAGTGTCACTAAATATTAGATAGCTCATTGCTATATTGATTCGAAAAATTAAGTTTACAGCAAAGTTACTACTTCAGGAGCTAATTAATTTTTTACCTTGGGCATATTTACATTTGCCGATTTGCGAAAGCTTGCATTACATTGTATATTTAATAAAATTTCTGTCAAATAAGTAAAGTACATAAATTAAGTGTTGGATGTAAGAAGAGACTTTTCAATCCCATTCTCCACCAAATAAATACGTTTTATTACTATTACGTTATAAATACGTTTTATTACTACTATTATTTTATTCTTTTACTCTTTTCCTCTGCTTTAAATATTCGATGGAAACGAATAAATAAATAAACCCTGAAACTAGAAGTCAAAAGAATAAAACATGAGCAGGCGTGCTCGTGTCTAATTCGTTTATCTATTCTCAAATAGGTAACATATTAGAGCAGTGTAATCCAATGTTCAGAGAGAAGCGTATATATTAAGGCTCCGCTCCGATGAAAAGAGCGATAGAATGATAGGAAATTAATGGGTTAGTGATAAGCGGAAAGCAATGGAGGTCTCTGAGGAGTAATGCCGTAAGATAGATTGCCGACTAGATATAGGATAAAGGGAAGCCTACGGGAAGGAAGGGCACGAGGAAGCAATAAAGGAGGCTAAGGAGGAATTCGTTGCTGAAAGTCTTGTATGAGCTGAGGATGGAACGACTACGAAACTTAATGCAAAGGACGATTGAATTTATTCTCTCTTGAGATGGTTGCGTTAGGGGGTGTATACGAGATGAAACGCTTATTACTAAGCGTCTTTATATGAGGAAAACAGCGTGATAATGAAAGAGTGAAATGTTAAAGCTATATATATGAGATGGTAACAGATAGTTTTTAAATATTGCTAAAATATCAGGGGTCCGTATAGTTGATGAAAAATTCGTTCTCGAGCTCTTTTATTATAAATAATTTGTTACCTGTAGCAGTGTTAAGGGTAGCTATATTTTACCGTTGCATCCAATAAGTGGTTATGAAGATTATTGCTACCATTCAGAGTTTTCAAATGGTCGACTCCTTCATTCAAAATTGAGAGGCAATACTAACTGCCTTACGACGTCTTAGCAGAGGATACGTTTTATGAAAGAGACTAATTGCTCCGGCTTAATATTTCTTTAAACTGAGTATTCTTTATTTCTAAAATTATGAGCTTAAAATGACATACGTGCATTAACTAGAGCATCAAACTGTAATTTACGAGAAAGAATTTCTCGCATCACTGGAAATTTCTTTTTAAAAGAATGGCTAATTGCCTAAATTAACATTCAATTACACTCTATAACTTAACAGCATTACATCAAAAACATTTATAATAAGTAATAACGGTCTATCTGCATCTGAAAATTTTAGTAGAATTATCTATATTTTGGGTAAATTGAGATGGAACCTTCAATAAAAATGAAGCTCGTAAGTTAGTAAAATAGTTCTCTCAGAATCAATGCTAACAACCTATATAAATGATATTTAGGCCATATATTTATACAGGAAAGATTGATCTTTAAAAAATGATTGACAGTGAGATCAGATAAAAATCGAGAATATTTTTAATTAATCAATATGCCAAACCATCTGCCTGAAGTTTTGATTATGTAACTTTGCATTTCTCTGTATCTAATTTGTTTTTGTTCTCTCAAACATTTTATATTACAGAGATGCAAAAGAGAAGATGTAAGCCTAGCGTGTGTCGGGCGAAAAAACACGATTCTGACCATAGTCGGTCATAAATTTAAGTATGGCTATAATTTTTCTACCCTAATTTTCTACCTCGAAAAATATAAAAGTATAAAGCTTAAGCTGTATAACGATTACACATGTGGAGCGTTATCCAAGAGGATTTTACTCTAAATGCTAAATGAGGTTAATTCACTGGAACAATTCCAAATCCCTGAAAGTAGTTTGTCGGAGCGTAGATCCATTAGTGATTACGTAAGTATTCATATGCACGTTTCTTTACTACTGTGGTGAATTACTTGGGAATAAAAACAACAAAACGAAAGTTAAGGAGAACCATTTCTAACATTTTCAAGTCAATGAGATTCATAATTTGTTTCAGTTTTAATATACAGTACAGTAAAAAGACGTACTTTTAAGGATTCTATTTATTTGTCGAAAAAGAAATCCAAATACGCATAAAGTATTGAGAAATGATTTAAAATAATGGGAGGCCTTAAAAAGATGCAAGCAATGCTTCGAAAAGTGTTCTGAAATCCGGTGTAGGTTGTCGGTATAAACGAAATTTTATCGGAGATCCTTAATCCTTGCTGAAAGTGAAGATCCGGATTAAAATTCGAACTACAAATGGAAGACCAAACAGACAAACAACATGTCAATCAATACGTGTAAACAAAGCTAATCAAATTTAGGGACGACATACCGCATTCGACTGCTCACTGAACTGAATCGTTCTCTTTTTTTCGATTTCCCAAAAAATATTTCCATCGAAGTATCTTTTATTGGTTGCGTCGCAAGCAAGAAAAACCTTCGAAAACAAATCAGAATTTAATAAGTAAATGATATAGCATTAAAAATAATTTTGAAAGAATGCTGTTGTGAAATATCTATCGATAGAGAAAGTATTTTAAAAATACGATCAATTCAAAAGGAATCTTTAAAGTAGTGCCTCCAAAAAATCTTGCATGTGATTATTTTTGTGTTTTAAATCATTATATTGTACAATTATTGTTTTTAAATGAATAACTATCGTTGCTTTATAAGAAATATTGTTTGCTCTTAAAGTAAATGAAACGAAATGTTTTATGACTTTTCAGGTTCGCTGTAGCATAGGATACATGGATTTTATGGTCTGTTAAGTACGATGGGGGCGCATAAGGCAATCTTGGCCCGTTTATTTGGCAAGTTTCAATCAAAATAACCTTTTCAGAGGCAAAAACGGAAATTTAAACCTTCAAACCTTCCCTTTTTTACAAATCTTATGTAGGAAATAATACAATCACTTGGTAAAGTCCTATTATTATTATTATTACTATTATTAAATATTATTGTTAAATTTTATATACAAAAGAAAACTGTAAAATTCGTGGCTTTTGATGATACCGTTGCTAGAGAAATGAAATAACAATTCTTGAAGAGATCTTACGTGTTACATTTGAAGATACGGCAAAGAAATTTATGACAAATTATGAAATAAGGAATTGTTGAGATCAAAACCAAAAAACTGTTTCTTATTTCAATCATTTCTGTTTTTCAATTAAATAAATTCACCCCAAGATTATCTTCTGTTAAAATATTACTAAGAGTACTATTGAATATATTCCATGGTTATGAGAAATTTTACCTGTTCGATGAGAGACATGAAAAATCTTTTTGCAAAGCGAAACTTTGAATTAAATTTCATCCCTTATTAATTCCGCCAGCGCGACATTCAAGGCTACAGCGATTTGGAATCTTGGAGAAAGATGGCACACTTTTATTTAGGTGACAACGGCCCGTGACATTGCCTCCAGTCACTTCGTGACCTATCTTTGCATCTCTTTCCTCTCGAAGGATTCGATGTACTTGGAGAAGCAAATCTACCATTCACATTATCTGAATATGATTGAACAAAACGTATGAAATCAATGGATTTAAAGGATACCGGTGAATATGTATCTTCGGTAATAGAAGATATATGTTGGAGAGCACGGTATCTATAAGCCGAAATAATTGCTTTGATGCTTTAAGAGAAATATTCAACCACAGTATTTTACCGGGTTATTTCAAGTATATGTAGTTAATAGACATGTATTCGAAAGTTCTGTGACATAACCGCACGTGACTAAAGCCCACGGACATGAATGCACACACCTCACTGGGATTAAAGTCCACATTGCCAAAAGCCCACATTGATAAAACCACACATCGATAAAACTGCATACTGATAAAACCCCACATTGGCAAATGCTCACATAGGAAAATAGTCACCTCGCCAATTTTAAACACTAAAGTGCAAATTAAGAAGTAAAATGTTATTGTTTTTAAACTAAGTTTTATTAATTTTATCGCATAAATATAGCTTTAACTATCGCAGTCGTACGAATTATGCTGTAATGTGTTATAAATCGTAAGATTGTCGTATACCATTATACTCTTTATGCAAGCATTAATGCTAAAATGCTTAAAAGGGGTAAAAGACAAACATACATACATCCTATCGATTGATTATAGCTAATATGCACGTTCTTTTCTTGCAGAAAGGAATATTAATGATATCGGATAATTATCGTTCTGAATCTCCTGTTCCCCTAATTTTGTAGTTAGTAATTGAACATAACATTGAATACATAAAAAATACCTTGATGATAAAGACTACTATAAGGAAAAGTTAACAAAGTTGATACATTTATTTCAAACTTGAGGTATGCTGTTAAGGGTTAGATGTAAGAAGAGACTATCCAGTCTCAATCTCGCCCGAATAAAGACGTTTTATTATTGTTATCATGTCACTTGGTCCTAAGACTTTTGTCATGTTGACATTCAACCGTTTTGAATGACAGCTTATCTTTTGAATGAAGTTAATTGAAGTAGTAGTACTTCAATTAACTTGATTCTACATAGTTATACTAATTGAAAAGTGTAAACGGAGACTATTTGAGGTTGAAACGCATTAAATACAAATAGTAAGTTAAGATCGATGAGAAATGGTGAGTGTAAAATGGTTAAGATGTAAGCTGGGTAGAAAAATAGTTATAGAAATAAGTAAGCAAGACGCTGGTTAACAGTTTATTGGAATTATTACGGAAATTTATCAAAAAATATACGAGGCGGTAATGCTGAAAAAGACAATGTCATCAATGAGCAATATCAGGGTAAAAGCGTAGTATTGTGAGGGTATTGTAAGGCAACAAAAAAGTATTAATAACACGATGATCAACTACAAATATGCGCACAGAGAGCCAATTACATAAGGTAAAGTACTCTTCAAACGGAGAAGCTTGAATTGAAATTGGATTGCAAATTACTTCGCCGTACATAACAGTTTTAGTTATAGCTGCTCTCTACCAACCCACCAGATGAGACGAGCACTTCTCTTCAGCAGAGAGAAAATTCCCTCGAATATGAAGTACCGGTATGTTCCCCGCGGCAGAACAAGTGTCGGTCCATGTTCTACTTCGATGTAAGCGAGTGATAAACTTAAATGCTGATGCAAGGGTTCCAAAACGCTGGATAAGGAAGAGATTGCCTTACCCAAGACGTCTCGGTGGAGAAGCCATCGGGAGAATAGGGAGAGAATAGGAGTGGGGGAAGAAGAAAGGGAATGAAAGGAGCTCTGACGGATAAGTCCAATGGGAGCAGGCAGTTGTCGAGGTGAGGGAAGGAATGTAGAATTTCAGAGCGAAGCGGAAATATAGAGATTAAGAGGAGGGGGCGAAGAGGAGAGAAACGTCAGCAACGTGGAAGATTTAGTTTCAGTGGATGTACGTGTGGTTTAAAGTATGTCTACCGAAGCCGGATTTGCCCAGCGGGACGGGTTAGTGAGTTTTGTGGATCGGTTACTCCAGTAGACGAGCATGATCACTTCAGAGATAGAGTGGAACTCGCGGCTGCTATTATGGCGCACGTATGACGGAAGTGTTATTTACGGCAAATGAGGATTGCTTCCATTTTTACGTCTCTCTTGAAAGCCAAATGGCGAGGGTTATATTTGGATTGCTCATCTACCACCTGATTTCACGTTGAGAGAAAGCATCGATCCCGAGAATAAAATATGAATAAATTATACCGGAGAATATTCATCATGTCTAACTTATCTGATAGCTGCTTTCTTAAGCAGTGAATATTGATGAAATGTAATCAATCGTTTAAGATATTATCACTGCAATTGATAATCACTATTAACGGATAAAAATTATTTATAAAAATATTTTCTTAGAGGCATAAATGCTAGGTAGATTTTAATGCGTGGACAAAGACACCGTATAACATCGAAACTAATATTTCAACGTTATAAACTAGAGAGTTTGATCACTAATTCAGAAAATCGTGCATTTCATCATTAATATGTTCATTTAACAGAAATTCTTAATTTTTCCCACGAGTAATATTTCTCAGCACGTATTTAAATAAGTACAAGTATGAGATAACCATACAATTCCCAATTTTAAGTTTCTGAAACTTAATTTTCGCCATAAAGCTATGAATTATTTGAATTTGACCTTTAAAGGCAGAAAATGTTATTTAAGCCAAACAGTATGCCCCTGAGTTTTTCTTTCAACTTTTAGTTTAATTTTATGTTGTAATATGTTTTCCTCTTTTCATTAAGGACTTTGGGTAAAACCATGTTAATAGGAGTAAGTTAAGTTATGAGTATATCCCGGGAGTTCTCAATGGAGTTTTTACATGAAGTTTATTATTGCCTTCCATTTATTATTTGTTTTCCACCGAGAAAAGGTTTCCTTTACTCGTATCTAAAAACGTCTTTGATTCTTGAACGATAAAAAGATTGACCAGGAAATATACATATGAAATTACGGTATGTCATCGTAGTAGCTTCGAAAGGGTAAAATATTACCACGAACCGTTTTATTAAATCTAGTTTCATTCAGTTAGTTCTAATTTTACATGGACTGAAAGGAAATAGAACTGTAAGTATGCAACCTTCAAATCGACTAGTGTTATAGCCGTTGCATAAGATTAAGGATACAGACTGAGAAAACAGATGGGTATCGGTATCTTCGTGCAAACATTTAAGCAATTAGTATTCCTTAATTACTATGTATGAATAATATGCTAGCAAGATTTACATAGAAAAGTAGCTATAGATAAACTGTTTTTTGATTGATGTTTTACGTCAGTGCGTACAAAGGCGAGTTACGCGGAACATGCACAATGCCAGAAATATCCAGCTTTTTATCGCAAACCATTATTGCAGATATTGATTGAGGTGATTCTAAAAGTATTTCAGTTGTTGAAGTATCTAGTTGCAGATCATATGTAGTTAAAGGGAGAGGATGGTGCTACAATCATAATCTCAGTGTCGCAATGCCAGATAGATATGGATTATCGCATAATCATTCCATCAAAGTAAGAATGGTAAACTTTTGAAAATGGTATTACAATTGCTGTTCCTTGTGTTTCAGAAAATAATTTCAAAGAAATATGTACGTATATGTATACCTCTCTTTGCCTTCACAGAAAGAGATACAGAAGACAAACTTAACGTCAAAGATTTCAAATACTGAACTGGATTTCTCAAGATTAAACTAATGAAGTAGCTCGCTTTTGACGTTTCCTAAGTGATTGACCGCCATTTGGGATGCAATTAGTGTAAACAGATAGACAACTGAATTAGATTACTGGTCACTACACTAATAATTACATTTCGTGACCCCGAATTCGTACGATAAGGAGGTTATTATCAGAACTTCAAAAATTTTACGTGAGTGTTTAATTCACATTCATGATTGTTTTATTAATGATAAAGTACAGTACTATAAGGGTGATGGACGATGATATTTATATTAGTTATAGGATTGGAGTCTTTGATAAGGTGAGAAATTCATTGTCAGAAACTCAAACAACAATTTAAATCAAACATGTCTTAAAAACAATTACTGATTGAAAAGTCAGGTTAAGTTAGGGAAAACGACTGTAATGAAAATGTTATTTTCCTAAGACGAAAGAAGATATCAATTTGTGTCTGATGAAATATAAATATAAATCTATCTACGTTGATAAATTAGAACCAAAGTATTTTACAAGACATGTGTAGTTCAGCAAACTGGTCCTTTCTGAACTCATTAAAGCATTCCCTGAATGAATATGCCTGCTCGCACAAACTCATTAATTGGAACAACTAATTATGTAGTACACAAGTGCTTAGTTTACGATCCACCAGCCTTTCTAAAGAAAACATCTCCTACACTTTAACCATCCAATTACTTAGCAGGCATTGAAAGTTGTGTCATCCTTAATACAGAATTACCTCTTCACTCTTTCTATAGGTAAGTTAACAACCTGCAGGTTTAAGATGATATCCCGTATTTTAGGGCATTGAAAATAGGAGCCCAAGAATGCACTTTGTGAGGAAGCCTCTTGGCCTAGTACATCTAGTAATTGTGCCGCGTCAGGGAATTCAAACTGGCTGGCAAACTACCGCAATTACGCTTGACGTTCCACTGAAGTGCACGTTGCAGCTTAAGACGCCTAGTTTCGGAGCTTCCGTCCTTTAGATGCGTTTAGCGGAAATCATAGCAAATGCTTCTCGTATGAGCCTCGTGGTAAACATTTATTATTAGACCCACCTCCAAGTTTCTTTGATGACTTTAACCGAAATGTGTATCAACCTAAGACAATTTTTCAATTCTATGGCATAATCCGAATGGAACTAGAATATCGGCGATCGAATTATTTATTAAAATTTACACTAAACGTTATTTCCCCATTATTTGATTTGCAAATAAAGGTGAGTTTTTAATGGAATGCCATAAGATGTTCCTCAAACGAACTCTTCATATTGGAGTAATAACAGTTGGTTTAAATTTACATTTGGGTTTTATGATAACATCACATAAAATATATTCAAGATGTTGAAATATGTGGATGAAAATTAGTCTTAAAATCTTTAAATAACTATACAATCTCTATGATGCCTAGAATCATGAGGAGATTGTTACTATTTTTCTTTCTATGCCTAGTCTCTCAGGCGATTTAAATACAACATTTTCAAGGATAAAAAACGAAAGTATTTCGGAGAGACAGAGATTATTAAATATAATTATTACGATATAATCATCGTGCAATTACATTATCATCGTCAAGAATTTTCCTCCGTAAAGAAAATGCATAGGTTTTTACGGATCATTCTTTTCCACATTAGCTTTTTGATGTGGAAGGTTCTTTCACAAAAAATGAGAAGCTAAAGAGAAGAGAGCGATAGTGTATTAACAATCATGATAAAACCACTTCGATGATAATGATCAAAACCTCAGAGGGTGTGCATGATAATCTCTCAGTTTGTTGACATACTTGATGAGTCACAAGCAATAAAGTTTCACCTACGGGTGACATGCTTAGACATAGATAGAGGGGTAGGAATTTGTTGAGGGACAATAAGAGGGAAAGAATGCGAAGGAATGTTGGCTAGTAAGCGAAGGGAGTATTTGGAAGCAAGAGGAAGGATATTCCAATTGGGGCCAGCAGCACAACAAGCTGGAAGAAGACCAAATGATGTCGTTATTTAGAGGGAAGGTTAGGTAGTAACGCGTGAAACTGAGAATGGGGAAGTGGACTTGGCTGACGGAGTGTATTGGTGAAAGGAACATTTCGGTGGGGGAATGGGAATCCAGAGGAGAGATGGCGTAATGTGAAATGGAGGGATAGAGTAGATTGTTACGAAGGGAACCGTTGCTGGGATGAGCGAGGCTATTTTTCCTTAAAGACCTATCCATTTAAATACATAACAGCTTTGAGTGATTTTAAAAGTAAAAACATACGAAAAATTTATTATTGATGACGTTTTGAACTGACATATCCAAATTGAATTGAATTGAAATCAGAATACTGGAGAAATACGAACTTTGAAAAATAATGTTCATGGCAGGAGGATAATTCAACATGTTCTTATCGTAATACCTAGATAAAATATGAATGCAAAAATGTGAATGAAAATTATATGTTATAAATAAAATCAGGAATACACCGTTTTAAATTCAAGGCTATTTGTTGGCAAGTTATTTTACTAAATTTTCATGTTACATGATCCTTGATTGATAACAGGGCATATAACGAAACGAAAATAAAGTTGATTAACGAATAAACATATTCATAAACACTATATCAAAGTTAATTCGAATATTTTCAGTTTTTATAATGATTCCTTCATGCATCGTAAATTTAACTAGCCTTTGTCAACAACCAAATGAAATAATTACATGTCAAGATATCACTAAATTTTAGAAGTGTCTACAAATACCTCACTCTATGTTCGCTTTATTCAACATGAAATCATCATAAAGATCAAGCTCATTTCCGCTGCAAGAGAGTGTAATAACTTCAAGCTAATCCAGCCTCGTGCGCATGTAGCTTTATATGGGTCATTTGGGACACATACTCATTCCATGAGAATGGCACAGATGGGGCGAGAAATGAAAGGTGTAAAATAAAAGTTAAATGACGCGTTAAATAACAATATGGCAATCTCTCTCACTTTGATAGGAGACTGTGGGTCAATCGGCCATGGGAATGCATCCTTTTTCATCATCTTTCAAACCGAGAATCAAAATACTTTCCTCCCCTATCAGTCTGCTTTCTTGATTTGGGCAATTGGTCACCACAGACACAAAGGAAAAGAGAAGATGTCCCAGCATTCCCTCATTCCATTAAGGGCGACGTTCTTGAGCGATGAGATCTGACGCTTAAAGCACATTCACCGATTCTCTCTTGACCACTGCGGAGTCGAGAGATGTGTCTCTGTCGGTGCGAGTGTGTATGTGAGGAACTTCCGGCACTTTGTTTGACGTCACCGAAGGACTCTTTCTCCCGCGGAATGGTTCGAAGATCGGAGCTACTGGAGGGGCCTACGTGAGGTTCACAAATCATTCCAGGGGATCTAATCCCTTTTGATTGTCCACGATCTTGTAGCTAGGAATAATTGTGAGGAGCTAAATTTTATAAAAAATTGGCATACAATATGAAATATATATGGAGGACTTCTCAAGGAGAAATATCTTAATTTAGAATTTACTGCTTCATAAGCAGGAATCTTTAGAGTTTGATTGGAAAAAGATAAATTCTTTTATATAATTAGTATATTTTATAATCCTATATTAATAATGTTTCCAATAAAAATTGCTTGGATATATATGAGTAAATCATAATCCAATCACCTTCAATTAAACATGAAATACCCTCTATGTTTTTTGATTTCCTTATTCTGAAAAATATTCCAGTAAAATTTTATTCCAGTAAATTAATACTGAACTAAATTGTTGGATTTCATTGTAAATATGCTGTTATTACACTACTTTTGTTCATTGATTGCAATCTCACTCGTGCTACACAAATGACCAATGAAAAAAGAACTGCTGAATACTTAGAACCTTATTGAGTCTACTTATTTTTTAAAATGGATACGGTTGTAAGTAGAAAAAATTGCATCTGTTTATTAACTAAATAATATTGGAAACTGAATAAAAAGTTCTTAATTATGTATTCTGATAATCCTTCGTTGTTGATTTAAACCAAGTGAAATGCGTACATCGACTGATGAGAAAGCTAAATAAATTTAGAGGACCCTGTTGACACTCTTAGAACTTAAGACCCCCTCCGCTACACAAGAGGTAGCCTAGCATATATTTAAACGCTCCAATACCTCGCAACTAACGGACTACTCAGGTAATGCCAAGAGCGGGAGGCATAAAATATGGTAAATAGAGCAGGATCAAGGATGAGACCGCTGACGGGTGGTGGTAAGATAGGGAGGAAGGCGGAGTGACTAAGGCGAGGAAATGGGTAAAGGGAATGGGGGACTGACGGACGAGGAAATGAGGCAAAAAACGTACGAAGATAAGAAGTTATACTGAGTGGGTAGGGGAATGGGAAGGGGAGAGCAGGGAACAAAAACAAATGAATAAGGAAGGCGACTAAAAGAATGAAGCGTTTTCGCCGTCCTTGGATTTGCATAAGAAAATTAAGTATTCATGGAAAGTAACGCGGGCCTAACACGGCGTGTTATTGTAGGGACATTCCAGTGGAAGAAAGGAGTGGAGTGGGAGATAACAGTCGGAGGGAGAGGATGCCGCTAACAAGAACAAAAGAGGAGAGTAATGAAGAAGGTAAGAGGAGAATACGTTAAGAAATGAAAAGCCCACTAATGATTGAATAATAAGGAAGCAGAGTATCGGGCATGTGAAACCGCGATGGTAATTTGGAAAGAGTGGGACAGTGGGGATAGAAAAACTGGAATGAAGAAGTGAATTTGCAAGTGAGGCTTTGGTGTTAGAATGAGAACGTTGTCTACTTACGAAGGATAATATGTAAATACGAGGATGTTAGAAGGATGAGCTAAAGGGAGGGAAAATTCGATAGCTATTACAGTGGGAAGGAGAATGCGCCTTAGAAGGGAATGTGGAAGAGGTAAAATAAGGAGCGAAGGAACGGAATATGTGCATTCTTGAAAAACAGAAAAATTTGAAGAGCGAGAGAAGGCATTTCCGTGGAAAATAAGTCTTAGATACACTGAAGATGACGTCGTAGAGCTCTTTTGAGTATAACGAAGCTCTATTGTAGAACTCCGTAGGAAACGGTGTTTCATTAACTCATTACTGCACCCGAGCCGTTTGGTTAAATAGAAGCATCAACTAGAGGGATCTCTATTACAAACATGGACATCATTTTTGAGTAAGACTGAAGTATAGTTTTCGTATTCATAACTTTTAATTCTAAATATTTACAGAAAATTTTAATCATATGATTTATAAAGGTAGCTTGAATTATAAGAAAATCATTTATAAAACCATTTCGAAAAAATGAAATTTTTAAATAAATGGCCGTTTCCCTTTACGGTTAGATATCTCATGTTACAATAAAGAACAATTATAAAAATATAAAACGAAGGTGAAATATAATGCTCCAACAAAATCTATTTGACATTTATTAACGTAAATACTATTAATTATATCTATTAATGTAAATTACATTTTGTCGGAAATTATTATCACAAGTTAAATTAAAACATGCTTTCGAAATTCATATAGATTTGGGAAGAATCACGAGCTTTTAGGGAAATTTATTCAACTGAAAAAATAGTCGCGATGAAGTACTCATTTTATAAAAATGTGATAGGACTTTGGCGCGTATATTTATTAAATTGCGCTCACAGTGAAATAACCCAGTTTCAAATGGTCTCCAGTCTATTCGAGAAGGACTGTAAATGGATTCATCATTCCAATTATTGCTTTTGCGTCATCAAGTAAATTCGTTTAAGTGCTCCTTCAAAATTAATGACGGAGGAGTCGGGACCGTCGTAAATATCCGAACTTTTGTAATTTGAAGTAGTGAAGCTAACATAATTATTTCCAAAAATCATGGCAATTGCTTTGAAAAGGATTAATGATGTACTAAGTGAGCATTGCTTACCTCGTTATCGGTAATTCCCGAATTAAATTTTGGAGCATCACATATTCTCGGGAGCGCTTTATCTAGTTTCTATAGCGAACAGCTTTGCAATAAAAATCCGGATATTATTATGCGGTGGCAAATTTGATAAAAGACTGAATCGGTATAATTTTTCATTCCCCATAAGATTCTTAAAATGAATGAAACCAGACGCAGATATCTATTATTTTATAAAAGAATTTCTTTTCATTACTCTTAACGTTTCATTACTTTTCTTCCTTCACTAGATTTCAAAGATAAACTCGTTTTTATATATAAAATATACAGAAGAAATAATGAGTTCGCTTGCGGATATAATAAACTTGAATATTTGGTTTCTTTATTCGTTCAAAAATTAATTTTGCCGCAAGAATTTTATTAAAAGAATTATTTAATAATGCTAAAAATGTAGATGAAAACATGAAAAACATGGATGAGCTGACGGCAACGTTTCTTAGTGTGTTAATTCATATATAGTACATAATCTTAAATATGAATATATGAGTTATAAATTGTAAAATAAATCAGAATAATGTGAAGATGTTTAGATATTCGGGTAAAATTTATAATTGACTTTTTATATTATGTTTAAAGCTCTGATTGGCAAAAGATTTAAGTTAGAATCTCAGTCGAAAGGCCATTCACTTAAATATATATAAAGTCTACTGATCTGGGAAAATGTCGTTATCAATCAATTCATCTTCAGAAAGGAATTTCAACCTTGAATTTACGTTTAGAATTTGTGCATCGAACAAATTTGGGAAGACAAATTACAGAGAGATCAATGGAAAGTAAATGGAAGTTAAGTATTCGAATAACAGCAGAAGTATAAACGCAAAACTCCTTAAGAGAAATGGTTTTTCAGAAGAAAAACGGGTCACAAATCGAAAGATGAGGAAGACATATATTTATAATAAAATTCTGTAAAAGAACAACTCTAGGAAGAAAAGGACGGAGGGTATAAGGGAACGGAAGAGGAAAAGAATGAGTCTCGGAATGGAAAATAATAATATCGGGTAGAAAATATGGTACCCACTAATCGTACGAGCGATATATCTTGGGAAGAAAACTCGGGTTGTCCCAAGAAAAAAAGAGGACAGAAGATATAGAACGTAGGATGCGAGTATACCAGTGGGTCGTCGAAGGCTCTGGATGAATGGAATAAATTGAAGATATTTTTCAAAACAGAAATTCATTTAAGATTGGAAGAAGAAGAAACGGGAAAGGATAGGAGAGCCAACAAGAATAGAGTGGTAAAACGAGAAATCGGTTGGAAGTTTTGAAGGGAGTTGTAGTTAGTATACAGTGACATAGTTGGAGCTGGAATAAGCATCAATGGAGGGGAGATAAGAGTGATGAGATGTAGCATTGAAATAACGATGAAACTCAAGTCTGAGAGAGATAGATTCGTCACTTGGATTTAATTTCTAACCTCTTTTCCTAATATTAAAAAAATATTATTTGTCCTATTCTTTTGAAGAGTAATTACAAAAGTTGTACATTTTTACATGCTGGGTTATTTAAAAAAAATTAATTTTTTATTTTGATTTGTACGGTTATGGTTTTTTCCAAGTTTCGTCTTTTGAAAATACGAGTTAAAAAGCAACATATTTAATATTTTCCTGTTAATGCACTATCATGTCAAATAGTTGGAATTTATTGAGTATGTTTTATCTTTTTTAAGATAGATACAATAGCTGTCTAAATTCATTTGTAGTAACCTGAACAATACTCTCGAAAGAACTTTTAAGTGATCTACATAAATTTCTTCTTGAATCAAGATAATTATTTTCCGAATAGCCGCCTATCTGAGTTTGAAACCTCGGAGGTAATCTCTTTTCCTCGGTGAGCTCTGGTCTTGAAGGATTGACGAAATTGATCTTTCTCATCATAGTCAAGTGGTCATATGCAGTGTGATTTAATTCTGATTTCACAATCAAATGAACAAAGGTATATTTAACTTAGTGTATCAAACATGCATTGTGGGAGAGAGAAAATATTTTTATTTCCTCTTTACCGTTTTCCTATTGTATGTGAACAGTAGATTCCAGTTCTTTCGGTGAAAAAGGAATGGTATATTCATCCCCCTGCAGAAGTATTTACCACTAAAGTAAAATATACTATTTTCAGTCCTCGATAGGTTCTTGGTTTACAAAAAGTAGCTCTTAAATTTACTATCCATATTTAAAATATAAAATTGAATTGTATAAATCCTTTCAGAAGATTGAACTAATAAGTTTTGCTCATGAATGATCAAATGAAATTTTGGGACATGAATCATATCTTTTTGCTACAATCAACGAAAAAGACAATCAGAGTTCATTGCAATTACCAATTTGGCTAGCAAATTCAAATAATTACGATTCATAGTATGTAATTTATTCTGCGGCGAATTCATCCACTTCTTGCTCGATCTGGTATTTCCCTTCTATTTCTCTCAATTCCCTCTCTGAGATGACTCAAATTCCTACGTTTCCGCTCGTCCCAAAGTAAAAGCAGGCCTTATTTATCACACTCCTCCACATTTTATCCTTCTTCAGCGTCTTGTGGTCTCTCCTCGAGCCGCCATCTTTCCACCGCGCATTTCCTTACCTTTTCTCATTACTCGTGGCTAACCATCTCACCGTCTATCTGCCAACCTAATTCCCCTTATTCACCATTCTTTGTGCCACTCACCCCCTTAAAACCTAAACATCTCTCTTCTTCTCTCGACCATTCCTTCCTCCCAATTCAAGACGCGCATCACTGGCCCATACCTTACCCACACCAATCTTCCTCTTTCAACCCCCTATCTCCCCTCCTGCAATTCGCCATTTAACATGCCTTCCAAACTCCTACCCAAGCCTTCTTCCCTCTGTTATTCACCCTATTTGCTACCCCTTCCGCCGTCCACTATCCTTTTTTTTCTTTCTTCTCGACTTGCCTTCCGTTTCTCTTTCGCTCTTCCTCCCGCACTTTACGACCCGAGCGAATGGGGTAATTCATCAGTGGACCTCTTTGTTAGAAGGCCAAAAGGATGAAGACGACGGAATGGACGAAGGAATGAGCAGAGAAGAGGGGAAGAAAGAAGAGAGAGAATTAGGGAAAGAAAACGCGGTTCCGAGAGGGAGAAAAATTGGCTTAGAGGAGTGAAAGAAAAGCCTGTAAAAACGGAAGGATTGGCTAATTAGCGATGGAAGCCTCTCTGTCAGAACGCGAGATTCGGATTGTTCTCCGCGTGGGTATTTACGGAGCGCGAATTTGCAAAATAAAAAGATTTTTCCGCTCTTTGATTCGGCCTTTCTATTTTCCCTTAATTAGCGATGATTATATGCCGAGGCTGGGACAGGAAAGGGGGATCAAGCGTTAAATGAAGCGATTTGCTTGATGAGCGATGGTCAGTTTTGAAATGATTTTTTAAGCGGCATTAATTCCGTCTGGGGTCATTAAGGATAGGACCACGAGCTCTTATATCCTTGAGATTCCATGTGGCACATTCTGTGATTTGTAAAGGAAGGTCTCATCAACTTCGTGGAGCTCGGTAAGTACAGGATTATGAAAGTTTTCCATTTTCCTCATTTAGGGCATAATTTTTACTTAAGATATTCCAAACGGGCACCTCATGCGCGAAAGCAAATGAGAAGGCTTTGGGCAAAAATAAATCTATAGAACAAGTAAGACCAATTACTGTTCAAAATACCATTTACTTGTTGCGTTTAAATTCATGAAAGTTTTGGTCGAGGAAATACTGTACTTTAAGATATCTATTTTATAACTTTATAATAACTTATACCTAACTCTAATCTCTCTGTAATCAAACTCATGGAAGAAAAACACTAAGTAGCTATACTGCTACAGTTTTTCTAGCCTAGCAGCTAATACTACCATTCTCTCTAGTACTACTACTAGACTATTCTCTATTACTAGGCTACTCTCTACGGCAGCTACTACTCTTATCTATTTCATAGATTAAAACTGTTGTTGAACTCTTTTAATGTAATCTCAGTCTTCAGATTGAGGAACACCGTATGGAAAGTAGTTGGAATGATGCTATTGTTTCAGTATGGAGAAAAATACAAAGGATTTCATTCCCCTAAAATCCATCTTTACTAAGAAAAAAACTGGAACGCCCTATAGAGATTTGTATTTCACCAGTTTTGTCTTTACATCTACACAATGGCGAAACCAGGCGAATAAAACTCTCTAATGCAAGCTCTCTAACTGACGGATTTATTTTAAGGTGTGTGTTGATTCATTCTGCAAAATCACGCTTTAGTATATAAGTTTCATAGTTACCATTTTCTTTCAAATTTAAAAGAAAGTAATTCCAAGGAATTGTACATCTGAGGATGGATGTTTATTCATTTAGATATTCATACTACATATATAATTAATTACAATATATAATGCTTAATAACAATTTTCATCGAGAAAAGTTTCAAGTGTGCCCTTTCAGAGTTCAAATGGAATAGCATTGTGCGTCACTCGAGAATTCACGCTCTTTTGCGATTTCATCTCCAATTACGGAAAAGAGTTCTTGAAATGTAAAATGATGACATAATATGCATTCCACGTTGGAAAAATCAAATGAGCTTCCATAAATATGGCCATTACAATTCTCACGTCCGGGTTCAACGAACCCTCTCGGAGTTTATATACTCGTATTGGGAAGAGATAGAGAAATCAAGCGGCTATCGCAAGCGAGCTCAATTCTTCCGCATTGTCTCCTCACTTAAAAGAGCGTAGAGAAAGGGATAAAAAAGAAGAAAGCTGCCATAAATATACATGCGTGCGAGTGCGTCCGCGGGTGCATGTTTTATTTGCTAGTTTCCTCTCTTCCTCAGGTAGGAAGCGGCGCAGGGATGGGATGGAGGAGAAGACGTATTATGCAAATTGCCTTCCTTCCATGCATTACCCTCCTCTTGCAGACCTTTCTCGCGTTTCCCCTTCTCTACACCAAAACCCCTTTCCTGTCCTCTCGTGTATACAAACTCTTCGCAAACCCTCATCTTCTCCCTTCTTTGCCGCATCTCTCCCTGGAAGAGAGGATGGATGGTAAAGATCCACTCGGAGGAAAAGTATTTTTTGTACTCTTTTTTTCCTTCATCCATCCTCTTGCTCTCTACTGTTCTTGGAAGCACTTCGCTTAACTTCGTATTCACATCTCATCAGCATTTTCATCTCGGTGGCTCTAGTCCACCATGTTATTTCAGGTGATGGTCCATTTTTAGCGACCCTTTACCCCATTTTAATCCAAAACGCCTATTCCCCTTCATCCATTTATGTATATCATTTCCATGAACTGATCTTTATATGTTAGTTCTTATTTGTTGATTTCATCGCTATTTCTCAAAATTTAGCTTGAAGATGATATGTTTGTAATACTACTATTTGATCAAGTCATAATTTGATACTTAGGTTTACGTTTCCACAATGTATTCATTAATTTTTGTTTTAGAATTCAAACTCTAATGCACGCTGGCCATTCTCAAAAGACTCAGCATCCAAAGGTGTTTTTCCAAGGCCATCATCCCATTCTCCTGAATTTTTTATTATATATCTATGTATGTATACAGGTGTCTCATCTTTGTCTATTGTAATATTTGAACGACCCATAAACCCAGCCACATTACTAAATTTGCAATGTGGACGCACGATTTTTGAATGTTTCAAATTCAGATACACCTGAAATTCTTTCGCTACGCATTACATTTTTACCGTTTTCTGATTAGACATGTTTCCCTCAATCTTCTACTTCGGACCCTTAGAAATAAAATCCCGGTTTATTCGCGCAGTAAGCAAACATTTGAGTGGTGAATTTTAATTTTTATTCTTTCAATGATTCATAATTACTTTTAAGCATCGTTTCGGGAAACATCTGTGGACAGTTTTCATACATGAATTTAAGGCAGATGAATAAGAATACATTCAAACATTACATTATAGCTATATATGAAGTACGTTATGAAACTAACAAGTTGTAAGTTAAGAATTAGGGAAACTATGATTTATATTTCCTCTGCATGTCATGCAGTTTTTTTTTAGCAGTTATCGTCATTTCTGTTCCTTTTCCTTCCATCCTCCTAATCTCTTTCTCCGGAATGTTTCCTTAAGTTTGTGAACCTGCCATTCTCCTCCTCCCTTCTTTCACTCTTGGCAACTGCTGTCGGAGTGTCTTCCAAGTCTTCCTCTCTTCCTGTTTCCTCATCCTGACCGACTTACTTTCACCGCTTTGCCATTGCCTTCCGCGGACAACCCCATCCCCTCCCTTTTCCACTATATCTTCCTTGCGGCCTCCCTCTGTGGCCTACAAGGCTAGCCTTAGAGAATGAATTCCGAATGCGTAGGCCGCTTGCTTGGAAGAGCGGAAAACTGTTCCACTTTACTGCAGTTCGTAAGGACGTTACCTGGCTGCTTTGCTGTTGTAAAGCGGTTCACGCATGGGAAGTCGCTAAAAGCACTCCTTTATGGCCGGGCGTATATGACGTGTATGTTCCTAGGTCGTGCGTCTGAAAAATCCAGAGGGAGGGTACTAAAGTTCTATGTGAGCTACATCTGGTTCCTTTTTTCTCCCAACCGCGCAGTTTTATTAAAAGTCCGAAAAGCTCTCGGATTTAAGTTTATTAGAAGTAAGCTATGCAAAAGTCAGTGGTTGGAAATATCTATATCGGATATAAATTGAATGGTTATTAATGAAGGACACTTTTTCGTGCATAACAAATCAATCTTAATTACCTAATGGCGACCTTTGAGAATTCATGAAAACGAGAATTGTAGACTGTTACGTTATATACATAATGGCGAGTTATCGAACTCAAAACACGTAATAGAACTATTTTATAGAACTGCTACATGCTGGTCAAGATATAATTTGTCACCAACATCATTTTTGAAGCTCTATTGCGCTCAGCGCTTAGAGTGTTATCAAATTTAATCATACTTTTATAAAAAATATTCGTTTATTTTCGTATTTCTGTGAATTAATTTTTGTTTTTTCTCACAATGAAATTCCTTCTTATAGTAGTGAGGAATATATAAAATTATTATTTTAACTTATTTATATTTAATAAAATTAACGAAAAGTGCGGTTTTCCATGCTGGGATCAATTGATATAACTTTATAGGTTACCATAAACAATTAATGTATACCTGAAAATAGATTAATTTCTTGAAATTCTAGAAATTATCGCCCGAACTACTTAGATCAGGAACGTGGATGAAGATGCGGAAACATGAAAAAAATACAGAATGAATCCCTAGAAAGAGGATTATTATTTCTAAAATTGTTCACAACAACCACGGGCTTAGGTATTAATGCGCTTCCGCTTCATACAGAAAAATATTCTTGGTTTCTCTTGAGAATAAACTCACCTCCCTTAAAGAATAATGTCCCCATCAGGAACGACGAACGAAACAAATTCAACAAATAGGAAAGGAAAAACCCTCCTTACCTCTCATCAACGCTTTATTTCTCAAGCCATCCTCGTTGCGTTATGGGAGAGGAAAAATATCTCGTAGAAAATAAACGGCGTGGGAGGGGGGAGGGGGAGAGACGAGGGGGGAGGGGCAGCGAAAAAAGAGAACTGGAGCGAAGCTGTACGGACGCTATTCAATTTTTTCAAAAATGCCGAATTGCTCGCCACGTATTTGCTCCGTGGCGAAAATGTCCGAGCGTCAATGGTCTTCAAAATGAAAATATGGATCGAGGAAGGCAGCGTGTGAGATGCGAGGGCGGAAAGGGGGCGAGCGTCAACCTTCCCTCAATGGGAGCGAGGGAATACGGCGCTCCGGGAAGTGGGGAAGGTTGCACAAAAAATAAAACAGTCCGACTACTAAAAGCGAACCTCAGGAGTGGATGCGCCACGTATCGTTTTTGCTGCAAAATCCACCGATTCACGTGGATAAAGTCCAGATGTGCGAGGCTTGCAGTGTGACGAAGAGGCGGTGGATAAATAGGAGGGAAAAAAGGGAGGTAAGAAGAGGAGAGAACTGGAGGCCAGGGAAGGCGTAAGGAATCATCAAGCGGCTGACCTAGGTGACGGCATGCATGGGTTGTTTGTCCCAATGGATTAATGGATTTTCTACCTCCATAGAATTCTCTCCAAACCTCTCTTAGTTTATCCTCCGCAGTCATTTTCGCTTCTTTCTCCCATTCCTCTTTACTTCGCCTCAGACTGCTCGCCCTGTCCTCCTGCTAATCAAAGGCTGCTGCATTCACCATGAAAAGGGGTGAGGTGCGCGTATGGATGGAAAGGGAAGACCAGTATCCATACATCAATGCGGATGGGGTCACGTGCTGTGCTCACTCTACTTTCTTTTCCCACGCCTCCTGCTAAAGCTCCCCTTTCTTCGTCCGGCACATTTCTCCTAGACTGAGTCCGTTCCTTCCTAATCATTCAACTTCTTTCAGAGCTTGCCCTAGTCCTACTTACGTTTCCCGAACGAACGTCTGACTCTCTCGACCGTTTTCTCTCCCTATTCATCCACGTACCTCTCATGTCACTTCGGAGATTTTGATTTCCTTTTTGAGGTATAGTATTACATTGTCAGTCCTCTACACTTTGCAAAAAGATCAAATAATATTAAAATTAATTCACACACCTTTTGTGTATTCATACCTTATTGTATGCTTACATTTTGTTTTGATTCAGTAATTAGCCAAAGCTCCTTTCACAAAATTTCCTCTCGACATTTCAAATTTCTCCAAATTAAGTCTTTTGTTTATCTGAAATTATTCTACTTTACTTTTTGTAATTCCATTAATAAATAATTTCTTTTAATTTGTTACTAACGGTCTCTTTGTTGAAGAATACAAGTGATGAACAGCTGAATTGTACGGAGTGCAACTTAAATGCTTGGTTTTCTGTGGTACATTTTTAAAGGATAAGAGAGTTGATTTATATTAAGATATTTCCTGAAAAGTGATACATTATTATAAATTCTTCGCCGATGATTAATGAGCTTCCTATAGAAAAATTAGAAGTATGTAGATAAAGTGCGCATATAGATGAGCTACAGAGAGAGGGAAAATACCAAAATACCAAATGTTACGAGGGTAGAAAACTGGAATTTTAGAAGATAAAAAGAGGAACAAGAAAAGGAAAAGAAACCACGGGAGACTCCAACTGATTAATTTTGCATTATTTTTATCGATTCAACATTTATTTCAAGGTTTTCGATTACTTCCAACTCGATTATTCAATAGCTTCATCGCTATCGCTATTTGTCAGAGAGAGGTGCATTCGAAAAATACGCATTAGTAAGAAAATCAAGCTCTTTGCATCTTCGTGGATTTGCCTACCATAAGGAGCTGGAGTGAGAGAATTCAGATCAAATAGACTAGAAAAACGCTGATCTAGGGATAAATATAAGAGAGAAAAACGTATCGAGCCTTCAGCAGTAGATGAGAAATAACGAGGCCAGAATAATACAAAAGGTGTAAATAAATTAAGGGGGGACAATGAGAAAGAGTTGGACAGGGGTTATAAAGTTATTGGAGAAATATATAGTTAGAGATAAAGTAGAAGTAGGAAATTAAAGGATAGAGAAGAAACGTAGGAATCGAAGAGCATAAGAGTGAGAGAGGTGAATGGAAATCTTGAATGTGTTGCTTCGCTGGCCAACCCAATTCCGTTCGTTGCCACCTCATCTCGATGCCCGACACGCTGAGGTTGCGGCCAAAGAAAGTTAACAGGTGAAAATAAAGCGGGGAGGTCGTCTCTGTTTCTCCTTGTTTAGTTCTCATTTCGCCTTTTCTTGCTGCAGTTGCGTTTTTTCCATCCTTTTCTTCCGTGGCTTCTTTTCTTTGGCTGAAAGAGAGTTTAGTTGGCGCCGGGGAGTCCATGAATGAAAATCTCCATTTTCTTCGGAGTCGCATCCCTTCCTTTTATATCCTTCTCACCCACCGGCTTGACCTCTGTGTATATTTCGCAGGGAAAGGTCAAGTGGAGCGTGGGTGGATAAGAGACTAGAGGGATTGGACGTGGGAGAGAAGTGTCAAAGTTGGGAATATTTTCATGCACTTGCGCATAAACACGCAAACGTGCAGCCGCACGCACACTAATCCACTATTACAATTGTGTACACGTGCACATAGCAGCAGTGCGAGTTTCATTATGCAGACGGGGCAACGCTTTTGTGAGGGAGAGCAAATTGGACTCTGTTGTAGTTGATTCAGATTTATTGAGACTTTAATTAATAAAGAGCTGGCAACGCAGGGATTCCCAGAGCGGTTGCACTCTTCGTTCGTAACGGAGGGGGGAGAAAGAAAATGAAAGAGTAGGAGGAACTTCTTCGTCTCAATCATGATGTGGAATTTATTCTTTGGCCATCAATGTATTAAATGAATGTTGGAGTATAATGTTCTGTCTTCGCGCGAAGATTTATAATCTTTCTAGAAATTATTATAGATGTTGTACTCGGGATAAAGCTTTTCTCGGAAAAAGCTTTCTCATTCTTTTTATGAAGTAATCTTTATAATATATAATAAATTACTTCAACTTTTGTAAACAGTTTATTTCAAAACGTAAGCTACTTCGGAATTAAAACTTTTTGAAATCTCTCGGATCCCTAAATGTAATCAGTGCGCGCTGGCCGCACTTGTGGAGTATAAAACCAACATACCTTCCATGTGGAAACTTTTCAACTATTTTTACTCTTCTATTTTGCTAACGCTGTTCTTCACAGACGTTGGTTAAATGCAAAAAAGCAATTTTTCCTCGTCATGGCTCCATGCTTTCCCCCGAATAAAGATATTTATTTTATTCATCCGTCATTTTTCAGGGATAAAAACTTTTATTTGCGTTTCGTTCCCAAACACTGGCCGGATTATATTTGATTAAGGGAACCAGGATATCCTCTTCAGAATTTGTTCACGTGCAGCCAAAAGAGAAACAGGAAAATATTACGCGATCACTCTTTCTGCAAACAAATAACTTTCTCGTAGAATTTCGCCAACATATGAAATAATAAACCCCACCGCGGTATTTAAATCAGCTGCCCACTCGAGCAAACACGGTATGCAATTTAGTTTAACGTGCTTGTACCGCAACATTTGCACTCGGATCGCTGCTGAAAATGCCTTAAAAAAAATGAAAAACTTCGCTCGCGTTCAACGATTCAACAATAATCGACCCATAACCTACCTCGGTACCAAACTGTGCTGTCCGAACAGTTGGGAGGATTAGAAGTTAGCACAATCACTGCTCCTCCTCCCGCTGCGTTTCCGTCCTCTCGAAATGGTCGCTACGAGGAGGATTAGGGAAGTAGTTCCACGGATCTCCGCTGGTAGCGCTACGGAGGAGAAATGGGGAAGGGACACATTTGAATGCAAGGGAACACGATCACGTGCTCTGGAGGCACACAACGTGTTTAAAAATTTAATTTCTTTCGCTTGAAAACTACCGTGTTAACTCGAGGGACGTACGGAGAGAAGGAGAGGGGGGAGAGCGAAAAAGAGTGAAACTTGGAATGCCCAGGACGTGCAATTACGGGTGAGAGCTAAGGATGGCAGGGTGTGCAGAAGGGAGAAATGGTGAGATGGCGTAACACATGTGTAATGTTAGCAGAAAAGGGATAAGAGGGGCTTAGACTGCGGGCGAGATGGTGTCCATATGAGAGAAGGGAACGAAGGAGAGAAGAAATCTAAAAAAAAAGAAAAAGCGAAGAAAATTTGAGGGGAAAAATAGCCACTATGTATGCCTCGCGTGGTAAGTAGAACTCTTCCGAGGGTAAAAAATAGTGAAAGAGTGTGAATGTAGAGAAGTGAAAAAATTTTCCAGATGAAGCAGAAGAATGACCACGTGGTTAGGCATAATGATCTCACTTTTAACTCTATTGTTGCTTGACAGATGTATTTGATAGTACGCATGGAATTTTTCGGCGCGAATCTTGCTTGAATCTAAGGTAATTTTCTGAGTACAGGAATCACTAAAATGATGTCAAACATGGTGAGTGGCTCTATTTGAGATTAAAGAAGAGATTTCGTTCCATGCTAATACAGGGAATATATGTGTTGGTCACTCCTCATTCCAATGTTTAATAGTTTTATCATCATGTGATTTATTATTATTAACCTATTACCTGAATGCTTTCGCATATGGCCTATTTTCATTACATATTTCCGTACATCTATTGGAAGCCGCCTTGGAAACAATACATGGATTAAAACAAATTCTTTGCAAATGAAGTCTAAAATCCCCTTTTTGGACTTAAATTAATTAAGGAATTATCTTTTATTGTCAAATTATTGAGAATAAAATCTTCATTCTATGATCCAAGCTTTGAGGTGATGCCACCTTATTTGTCAAGTTAAAAGGGACGAGTTGGAGATGGATATTCATGAATAATCTCAACAAAAGCTCTCTGTATTAATATTAGAATCATATTTCAACAATTAACACTTTCTTGCTCCATTTCACAAAATAGAATTTCATGACAGGATGAAATCTGATGAACCCAACAAGATACGGAAGGAAGGACCAAATTATTTGAGTAGAATCAGTAATAATCAGACTGTCAGTAATGAGGCAACTTGAGAGAATAGCGTATCTAAAGAACGAAAAATCTGCACTTGTACTTTCAACTAAATAGAAAGAAACGGTCACTTATGGCAGAGATTTACGTGGGCGTTGTGCCCTGGTGATTGGTAGGCACAACTCATAAGGTTGTAGAACCTTTTTGAAAGTTTTCCGAAATACATGAATTGAAAATCGCATATGAAAAATTCTAAATTCTGTTTTCTTTAGAGTCCTACTCGAAAAGAATTTAACCAGTTGCGTTACCCAATATTTCTAACTTCTACTTCAATTCGACATAGTCTTCTTTAATTCTGATTCTGTTGTAACACTCTTGACCAATCATATGGATCTGAGATGCTTCGAGTTTTGTTTAAATTAAACTTGAATGATTTTGAATGAATTCAAACACAAAGAGGTTCCTCAACCGTCTAAGAAGATGAAATAAGATTATACATCTAAAGACTTGGTCACTGTTTCTGGTCAATTGTTGAATGCTCTTATCTGAAAAATTGGGATATTTTATTCGAATATTCTTTGCTCGTCTCTTTTCCTTTTGAGACACCTGTGGCACAAATATAATAAAAGTTATAATTCTTATAATGATGGAAATATTCACAGTAACATTCTTAGTCTATTGAAATGAAAATGTCATGCATGAAATGCAAATTCTACATTATATCATGAGACTCTACGTAAAGGAGTCCAACTTTAGAATGTCGCGTTTCCAAATAATATGCAGTGTTAGTTATACATTTTTAATTAAAAAGGTTACCAAAAAAGCAGCCTTGCTATCTATTAGGGTTGTACGCAACAGAGCTTCATTACATTCTGAGGTAAAATATATCTAAAAATATTTCTGACAAAAGAAGTACCAGGTTAATTTATTTATCATAGCTATTATAAATAGCATCAGGGTTTTAATGGGATCCATCCTGCCATGGAAACGAAATTTATAGCAGAGATTAAGACATTCTGAGGAAAAAAAGGAAAACGAATGGATTTTAGGATACATTAAGAGATTATGGGTTTTCATTTTGTCTCCGAAGCTCCGACGTTGAAATCGCTCGCAAACTGTTTCAGAAAAAAAAGATCTGGATAGAATTTTCCGTTCGCAAGCGTGTGAAAATTTCTGCGAGGAAAGATGCAGGCTTTCCTTCAAAGTATTTATATCTTTTATCAAGAGGGAGTGGAGAAATGTGAATAATTTTCGAAATAAGAGAACGGAAGGAACTTATCGATTCTGCAAGAGCCTCTCGAACTCTCATTTCGGAGTACATACTTACTCGAGCAATGTTCATTTTCATTTCTATTGAGCCTTTCTCCATTCTATTCGCCCTCGTTCTCTCTGACCTACTATTCCAGTGTTCGTTAAAATAATCCATTCCGCATGACGTCATGCATTCTCGAAATTCCGCACGAAGCCAAAAAATAATGAAATGGCTAGAGTAGAACATGTCAAAAGATGGTTTCTTTGTACCCAGGCCTTAATTCTTGCACTGTTGCTGCAAAGGGTGGTCGTTTGAAATACATTAGCCACTGTCGTGAGGCTTAACGTCGGTGCCTGAAAAATATCGATTTTCATAGCAGGTGGTTGCAGGATACAGGTGGCCTTAAAGGCAAAAGAATGCGCGCTAGAATTTCATACATCTCGCTGGATTGAGCGATTAATGCGTATTTTCTCCCAGGAATGTTGTCATTTACTAAGATGCCGCTCACATAGAACGGGAATCATGAATTTCTTATCTGCGCATGCCTGCATGAAGATAAGATTCTGCATGCGATTATGGTGATATATTGACGGTGCAACTACAAATAAACTATATCAGTTTACCGGTTACAGTGGGACAGTGTGATACCAATCGATATACTGTCTGTGTACTTAACATATATTTTTATGATCTTATACGGAGAACAGTACAACAGTTTCTTAAAGCATTTCCGTGAGAGAGTTGGGTTTGGATTAAAATTCATTTGTATTCCTAATGCTTGAGGAAATAGCAAACAACTCTAAATTTCTCCAGAAAAAAATATAGTTTACAGAAAACAATCGACGATGAGTATTATAATCTTGTATGATTTCAGCTGAATGATGATAATAACGATGAAATAACAACACGCAAAAACAAGGTTTATAGATTCATAAGGCTGCAAGAGATAGAAACATCAATAAAGAAGAATAAAACATTCGCATTGTTATATCGAAGTTCCATCAGAGAATCGATGATGCCGTTTCCATTACAAATGGAAGTATAATTTGAAAATTTCGAAACTGATGGCTTTTACATTATTCATTGTTTTCGTTTCCCTCGCTAAAAACGAAAGTATGCTATGAATGATGGAACACGATTATGAAAAAAATCTTGGAATAAATACACACCACTTTTATTGAAGGGCATAGAGATAGCTAGAGTCCTTTCTAGTCAGACATAGATTGTTAAGTAATTTTCATAATAATTATTATGGGGAATCTTATTTTCTATTATGTTTATTTAAGTCACTTATATACCATGATATTTAGTTATATTCGCAACGATGCCAAGATTCCTCATATAAATATGAAAGAAATTGCTATTCAAACGCCGTTACAAGAAGTTATGAGAAATTGTTGATATATTCAGGCATAATATTGAAAATAAGGAAAGAGGCGAGCGAATAAAAATCGTACTTCAAGCTAATAATCTGTTGGACGGAAAGTAGTCTCCTTCGAGACAAGTTCGAGTTGTCGTGAATGTATTGTTTATTCAGGGGGATTTTATGCTTCGAGTGGGAATTGGATATAATAATAATTGAAATGGTTCCTAGGGAGATTCCATACAATTAATAAAAGTATTTTCTTTCTTCTTCTAAATGCATAGGTTTAAAATTACCTTTTATACACAAATGTTTTACCTGTTTCTCCCCCCTCCCATGCAATATTTCAACACTGATTGCATATTTTTTTGGCATTATTAGGCTTTAGACTTCCACAAAGGGAAGTTGCACAGAATTTTTATTAAGAATAGTATTATTTTTATTAGGAATAGTATTAAAGGAGGTTAAATCCATCACCTTATATCAAACATTGAATCTCTCGGAATTAATCTAATGTAAGTTGATGGAACGAAATTCTAAGAAAGAACTTTTGGGAGAAGGTTGTAAAAATAACGTAAGCCTTCCTGAAAATATTCACTTTGTTGTGTACCGAAGCTCTTTTCCAATGTAAACACTCTTTTTAAATAAAACTATTAAGTTTTAGAATATGCTTTGAAATGTTTCAACATATTATGCAGATATGAGAAAGAATCCTGAAGCGTCCTTATTCCCAGAAAACTTTTCGCGGAAGAGGAAATTACTTCTTTAGAATTGATGATGTTTTCATTGATTTTAACCAAATCATGAAGGTTTTTTTATTTTCTTACTGCAAATTTATTTGTTAGGCACATTTAGCTATACAGACTTGGATCAGAAACAAGCATTTGAATTACACATTCTCAGCGAGTTTTGAAAGTTTTGCCTTGAAATTTCTTGTTCTTTCTAAGAAGAAGAAATAGAAGAAGGAAAATTACTTTGAATGAAAACACTGGAAATTCATTACTACTTGACAATACAAAATATTCAGGCATGTGATTATATCTCATGATCATTACTCAATATAATTGAGACTTGAGTTATTCGAAGGAAAGTAATACTAAGTTGGTGGAAAAATGACTTGGTTTCATCGCTCTTCTGTTCGTGTTTTGTGAGATAGAGCGTAAGACATTAATGAATGAATATTTAAAGCAGAGAATAGGGACGAATGTAAAGATAACGAAGGCAGACTTATTAAGATAACTTTCACAAAGAAATTAATAAGAATGGAAAGATGTGCTGGGAAATGAACGAAAATTACATGAATTAAAAGGAGATATAAGTTGGTAAGAAGAGATTTTAAGATAAGGCGAACCAGAGAGCGAAACAAAGCTTTTGAAGGGAATAAGGGATGCAGAATTAAAGAGCAGTGAAGCTGCAAAGATAGAGAGCGGGGAATGTTAAGAAAGACTGACGAAAGTAAAGTGGAGGGAGAGAGAGAAGGGAATCTCTGAGGTGGTTTTGGAGATAGATGGAATCAGATAAGAAAAGAAAGGAGAACGTTTGGAGTGGAGGCTTGAGAAGGGTGCAAAATATATGGAGGGATAAATGGTGGACTAAGATTTATTGTGTTATGCGCTGAAGGTTAGGAATTAGATTAAATTCAAAGAGAATGCGACTAGATTGATTTGCTCTGTTAAATAAATGTAGCTTCCTCTAGGAAAACTGTTCTTTTCACTTAACAGAAGATTTACAGTCGGCAAAAAGTTTAGCTCCTATGTATTTTTTTCTAAACGAAAATAGCTCTTTTCATTAGTATATTTTCTTATATTCGAGGAGTCGAACTAGAAAAATTAATTTGACTAGCTACTATGAAAAATATTTAGTTATCTCTATTTGTAAGTTAGATTTAAGCTATATTTTCTCTTTGAATTGACAAAAATGGACTTAATAAATGGCAGTTAATCATAAGTGATTATTATTATATTATTATAATCCATTATATTCTTCGATATTTTTGATAGAATTGGTAGATTATTTCACCAGTAAATAACTTGTTATGTGAAGATATCAAAATCGTCAGGTAGTTTCCAAATTACTTATCTTGATAACTTAATTTGTAGAGATAGAGCTCTAAGGTTAAAATGATAGAGCACTATCGCTATTAATTCTGACACAAAGATAAAAATATAATGTATAGCCATATAATTATGAAAAATGAAGCCACATCAAAGAATATAATAAAAATATTACCATATAAATGTATAACAAAACACAAAAATCTATTCTCCTTATTAATGAAAGATATGTAATTTTTATTGTATTTGCATTGTACTACTTATCTGGTAATTAAACTTATGAGAGATATCTTATTCAACTTTGGGTTTTATATCTGTTACTGTGTTACAGAAATTCGATGATGATAGATTCTTGTTTTCAGTTTTTAAATTATGAGAGAAGTCTCAAGAATTTCGTAACGTGTATTTCAGTATAGGCCGACAATTTCTTTCGAAATCTTGTGATGAACAGATCATTATTCCAAAAGTAAGGAAATGAAGGTGAATTTTTTGTTTCCAGTTTATTAAAGGGTCCTTCACGTGGGATGAACATTAATGAAAGGGAGCAAGCCGTGTCTGGGTACAAAAAATGAGCAGGACAAAAAGAGGGGTTGTTCTAGGAGGTGGTCAACATGGTAGTGGAGGAGATGAAGGAGAGAGTGGCGAAGACGTAACAAACGCGATAAGGGAAGAAGAAGATGCACGTTGGGAGTTGATGACCTCCACAAAACCGCGCTGTAATTAAGCGATGGACGGAAGCATTCCCTTCTACTCTCCTTCGTTATCGCACAATGTCGTGCGAATGAGAAGCGCCGCTGGTGCCTGGATAGAATACGAGGGGGCATACAACACGTAGTCCGAGAGTATATTGATGAGAAAAGGAAAGTAAATGGACAGGCTTAGAGAAGGGCACATTTCAGACTAAATGAGGTAAAAAAGGTATGAGAAGGGAGGAGGAGAAGGAATGGGATTAAAATAAGTTTATCAAGAAGGAGGAACTTTGACAGAGAGGAAGAACACGGACAGAGAGGATTACTAAGGCATTATATCATGCTGGAATATCTAAGTCAGAGTTTCAGAAACCATGGGCCCCGGGCCTCATGCGGCCCTTAGCCTTTTTTATGCGGTCCGCCGCACCTCTGGTGTTTTTACGGGTTAACTGTGGAACACACTCAAAAAGAGACTAAAGCTTATCGTAAAACTGAAATTTTATAATAAAAATATTTGCTCTATGAAATCATTGTGGGCGATGGTATCAGATTTGCAGAAAAGGGCGCAATTTAAATGTTTAAGTATTTGATTGCTACAAATATTTCAAATTATTTTGTGATAACTGATTAAAATAATTTTTGCAAATTTTTTTGAAAGTTTTATTTTTTATCTTAGTTCATTGAGGTATCAGTCAGTATAATAAATAATTCAGATATACGAAGTAATTGATTTATATTTTAATATTTTTCTAAGGGCAGCCCTCAAGCCCTCAAGTAAAATATCTCTTGTGAGGCCCGTTGATTGGCAAAGGTTGTGAACCTCTGATCTAAGTAGCGAAACAGTGTATATTTTTAAGAAGAATAAGTAAAGTCAGTTTCTGGTTTAATGATAAATGGAAGTGGATTTGGATAAATCGAATTATACACTTAAAATGTATAACAATCTTATAAGAGGAGAGAAATAGAAACAAAATGAAAAGGAGATGTGAGATGCGGAGAAACGGATTTCAAATTTAAAGCGAGGAAAACGTGGAAACTGAGACTTCAGAAACTTGATAACAATGTGAGAGGTCACCAAAGAGACGAAGAAATAATGACAAAAAGAGCTCTGACGCGCTTGATTTGGCCAATAAAAACCGAAATAATTAAATCTCCCAGAGCGTGAATGAGCGAGAAACGCCACCATAAAAACCGAAACCGAAGCGAAGAAAGGGTCAGAGACAATCATTTGCACACGCGCTCAGCGAACTGAGAAATGGGGGACATTAGGTTAAGGAGAGAGACGTCGGAAAGGCCTCACGACGAGGAAGGATGGAAAACAAGTGAACAAAGACGGAAGGGGAAAACAATGCGAGAGAGAGGAGGATGAATAGCAGAATGAGAAAGTGGCGATGCCATAACCATCTCCTCTCACGCAAAAGACCTAGAGCCTGGGCTTAGTTCAGGTTGTAGGATGCGCGGACCAAGGGCTTTGGCACCATTGCTACGGCGAGGACTCGTCTCAGTTTAGGCCCGCCATCCAGGCATTACGACGGAGAGGATCACAGAGAGGTAAGGTCGTAGAGAAGAGGACCCAAAAAGGAAGAGGAAGAAGAAGGAGGATCGCGCACGCTTTTCTCGGTAACGACCCCTCAAGATGACGGACATCCCCAAGCGGTTTTAGGCATCCATAAGGGAAGGGACCGGTGTTACGCTCTGCCGAGACCCTCCTTTCCTCCGTCGAGGGAAATAAGAGAACGCGGACGCGTAAATTTCTCCCGAACGTAATGTCCGCCCCCGCATGGCCTCGACCGGTGGCGACCGCGTATGAAATGGGCCAAGGATAGGGTTTTCTGGAAGTCCGGTCGGGTTTTGTGGCTGTACGGGGTTTCCCTTTCGTCCGAAAAGGCAAACGATCCCGGATATTTCCCTGTCTTTCCTTCTTTGCTTTTATCTGTTCTTTTTTTACTTGCTTCTTTTCCGAACATTCTTCTCGTTCGAGTGGTATAGTATATTCTTGAATCCAAGATGCATCCAAGGTATAGGAAGAATATATATCAATGTGGTATTTGTCAAATAAGCATGCTATTAGTCATGGAAAGAGGCTCTGAGAATCTTCTCTTATACCATAATTTACCCATGTTACCTGTATGCGTTACTGGCTTGTTTCTTACTTAATAGTATGCAATTGCGATCATCCTTCACTAAAGTTGGTAGTATGGTGTCATAGGTGGCATGTTGTAATAAGATAGTGTAGTTAATATATAGTAACCTACCGGTAAACCAAAGACGGGCAATGCGAATGTTAATGATTGCTTACGAAAGGGACAATAACTGGTACGGAGAAAACTGAATCATAGCTTTAAATCTAATATTTAAAGACATTCGCCTTTGATGAAAGAGTCCCGAGTTCGATACCCCGTGGGAGGAGACCTTATGTACGAAATTAACTTGGCTGACGAAGCACTTAATAAAATAATTCTACAGTAACTTTTCTCTAAAATTCCTGCTTCCCGATAATGGATATTACTGACGAATTTAAGATGCACTCGGATATAAGGCATTCTGAATTTTTGGAAACTCTAAAAACGCAAAAAGTCGTCTATCTCTAAGGGTTTCTTCTAACTTTGATAGATAAAATTTTGGGGTTATTCTTTTTCTTCGATTTCGATTTTATTCTTAATTCTATATAAAATAAAGGAAGGATTAAGTTTATGTTATTAGTTCAGATACACTTAACTTTATTTTCTCCCTCTCTTCATTTGAATATAAAATTTACTGCTCAATTAATATGTGCATATTATCAATTGCAATTTGATGAATGATAATACAATGATGAGTATTAGATACGAGGAATTAATGCAACATTTTTCGCAATTTTGAACGACATAATATAATGCTAATCATGTTCAAGTGTGCATGACATTATGGAAACAAGAAATCATTCATCCAATTAGGCTGTATTGCTTTTGACCAGACGTCTGATCGCATCATTTCATTCTAATGAATTAATCCAACTATCATTTCCTTTGTCGACTATTTATTACAAGTAAAATAACAAGATATCATAGAATTGCATTTGATACGGCGGAATAGCGGTTAATCTCTCTTTGACTTTGTATCATTTTAATTAAACTCGATATATATCTCTATATAGATTTTGAGTCAAATATACCTAAGCTAATGGTTAAAAATACTCGCGGAGTTTTTATATTGATACACATAAAGTAATATTATTCAAATAGTAATAAATAGCATTTGGATGCATCATATTGATTTTATTTATTCACAAAATTTTCTTTACAAAATGGACTTGATTCCGTTTGAATGCTTAATTCATTACCAATTTTTCAAATATTTCAATAAAGTTGAGATTACAATAATATAATTTTTCATAGAATAGGATCATATCCCGTTTTCACCAAATAAAACAATTAGACTCACTCATGGTAACGAATGCAAAACTTCATCTCACCGATCATTATCATTTCATGAAAAGCCACACTCCAAACTGGGGCGTCATATCGACCCGAAGATAAACAAGAAATTTCTCTTCTGACTTTCGAAAGAGATTTTCCTTAATCTTATTACCATCGTCAACTTCGCCGAGAAGTTTTTGCTCCCCCAGAAAATTAGAGGTTCTATACTGCTGCAATCTCACTTACATCCAGACTTCCCACTTTATGCAGGGACAACGGAACCACGAATCCTTGAAACAGTCAAACGTAAACTCGAACGTGTCCAACTGCTGGCTTAATCCGCAGCCGACGAAATTGGCAACAGGAGGAAAGGAAGGCAGCGATGTTACGGGCATCCGGCGACTGCTCGGAACGACCGTCCGCCGAGGGCACTAAGACGACGCTATTGGAGATTATTACTGTCAAAGCTTCTCGCCTGCAGCCAAAACGGATCCTCGCGGCGTATGTTCTCCCACAATCGAACCCCTCCTTCCTTTTCCTCTATTCTAATCACCGTCACGCCCAAGTCCCATCATTATCCCCTTAAAGATCTCCCTTTGGGAGAGTTATCTTTCCCTGGTATATGGCACACTGCTCGCCATCGCTGTTTAGTGCTTCGGGCTGAATCCCTTCCTTAAGCCCCTCCCACATCGTCTCGCACTCCTTCCGTTATCTCGTTATTTTTATTTCCATCATCGACGCGGCGAATCTCTCGGGTGACTTAACACGTAACGGTCCTAACTGCGGATCCGAATCACTAATCCGTGCTCGGTATTAACTCCACAAGGTGTCGTTCGGCGTTGAGCCAAGAGATTAAATAAACACGACGGGAGCAAAAAGAGTAGGTGCCTGCTCGGTTTGGTCAGGCACGCTTTTAATTTTATTTCCCGTGTTTTTCCGTCAAAACACCGATATTCTTTTGTTCTTCGCCGCGGAAAAAAATTTGCATATGCGGAATCGGGCGGAACGCAGCGCCATTGGGTAACGCTGCCGCGTTCGGCCAGGTGTCGCCCCCGTCGAAAGAGCGGCCCCATTTGACGGAAGACGCCTTTTCGCGCTCATTTCTCTGCAAAACCACCGCCGGTACTTCGAAATCACGTCATTTTTTTAATATTTACCTCGACCTGGATTTTCGTTTTCGGAATTGTATCATCCACATTCGCTGCGATTCCGTTAAGGCGGGGAGGAAGGAAGACTGGAAAAATGAATGAAAATCATCTCTCTCAACACGCGACCTCCCGCGGATGAATTCTGAAGAAGAAAAAATGCGAGCGAAGGCGCATAACCCCGGATATAATAAAAACATGCCATGCCTGCGTCTCGACGGAACGATCGAAACGAACCCCTTAATATTTCCAATGCATGTATAAATTTTGGACGCCATTCCGGCCGCTTTTTAATTTCGCCTCTCCCTGCCCTCACTTTCGATTCTCTTTTTTTCCATCCAACTTTTCGGCCCCCGCAGCGTATCCGTCCATCGGAGTCGTGCGTCGGTTCCCTTTCCAGACAGGGCAGTGTAGAGAAAAATAAAATAATCAGGATGGTCAGTGGATTAAATGTGATGGGGAACGAATGCACGGGGGGATATGCATAAAAATATACCCGTCTCTTTCCTACTTTCCTCTCTTGCGCTCACTCGCAATCTCGGTGCATTCAATATAGGCCGAGCACTCGGCTGCCGGGACCGGCTGTTTTAATTTTCGTTGCTTTTTGGAGTTGCGTGTGCACGGGGAAAGGGGGAGGAAGAAGGGGAAGGGAGAGAAAGGCGACGATGACAAAAGCTGTTGAATTCAATAGCAGCATCGTCACTATCTGAGGCTCGGCATAATAAACGCTGGCAATAGCAACACGAGAGAAAAACACGGAGCTCGCCCATGAATTTTAATGACGAGATTTGACGTGCTCACAAAGAAAAATATTTTAACGTCCCTAAACCTGCTCTGCCAGGGCCCGGCGTACATATGCCCATACAACTCGATCGAGTAATTAATTTCGGTAAACTTAAGCCCGTTACTTTTTATTTAGCGAGGAGCAGATGGGGAGTTTTTAAGCGCGCGGATCTTTTTTTTGCGCGATAAACTAGGATTGCGCAATATTTTTTACTGCGCGAAGTAACTAAATGCATGTGTGGTCACAAGTTGCGCGAGGCAAAAAGAGTTCGAAATCAATGTCAATTTTAACATAAATTCGAGATTAGAGGAAGATCCCCTTTTTAAATGTATTTTCAACCATATTGAGAGTTTTTAAAGCCTTCCAAAAGAGGGTATTTGTATGAGTAAATAATGATGGTAGCGTGACGATAAGCTTCTACTTTAAAATCGCGACCAGATTTTGTGTCGAGATTATAATAGCGGGGTAGCTTAAATATCACATTTTACAGGCGGAAGAGGGAAAAATATGATTGGATGTCCTTACCCAGCGTCGAATCATGTCTTGAATCACAACTAATTCGATAGAATATTACATTTACTGATGAAAACTTAAAAATATAAATATATTTACGGAAAATTTAAAGAAATAATGCTCAAAAAAAGAGTTGATGACGGCAAAATTAGCCTCTCGCACTAGTTAATACCCAAATAATAGAGCAACTGAATTGAAATTTTGCTGAAACTAAGTATCTATGCATAGAGAATAAATTTGTTTGACGGATGAAATAGATGGATGAAATGGATGATAATGAAGATCTTTCCGGATGAAAGTTTATTAAGCATCATTTAAGGAATATGGCGATCATTAAACTTCTCTATTAAGAAATATCATTAGATATTTTTGAAAATTCCTGCAGGAAAATCTAGTGTATTCAATTCGGTAGAATATTATTCGATAATATCTATATCATAGAATACCAAAATTCATGGAAATATCTTCCATTTATACTCCCAAATTTAATCTATAAATCAGATGGAGTTATTTCTGACCAACTGCAAGCCTCATCTAAATAATGGTCTTTCATATCTCTGTTTGGTCAAAATTTTACTTCTCTCTCACTCCATAGTTCCATACCATTCCCTATTGTATAGTTTGGACTCCCTTGAATATTTGCATTGGAAACTTGGGACTCATCGCGCAAGCGAGAAATTTTACACGCACTGTCATTTTTCTGTTCTGCGAAATCTCGCGTCGAGCGAAAATAATTTTTTTTCCTTTAACATCCAATCAGTGCTTATGCACGAGATTCGGGTTTTTTCTCTCTGCCTTCAGCTGTTTTTAAAAGAACCAAATCTCGAAAGCTTCAGCTGAAGTTTTTTGGAACGTGTGCATTTTCCAACGGATGGGAAATCCTTTGTGCTCTGCTTGCACTGTCAATGTCCTTACGTTCTCCAAAGTCTTCTTATAAGGAACAAAATCATCACAGTTTTATTGAAAGTAATTCGAGGAATAAAATATAGATCAGTAGCTCTGATGAGAAATTTAGGTGTGAGAAGACCTCTTAGGTAATGGGCCAAACTGAAAGATATAGAACGTTGGATGGGAACATAAAAACAATTAAATGTGAAAAGAAAGAGATGGTAGCAACCAGATATTAACTGAAAGAGGTTAATAAAATGAGGTAATAAAATGAGAGAAATAGAGATGGGAGAAATTAAGGTGAGATAACCTTCCCACATTAGGTATAGACGAAAACATCTTTGTAAAATTATTGGAGGTGTGAAGTGATTTCCCATCTTTTAATTCTGTTACTGAGTTCGAACTTTCTTTTTTTCATATTCCTATGTAATTATAGCCATCCTTTCATCTCCTATTGATATTCGTATGCGATCGATTTTCCCGATTCCTACACGATTGAGAATAACATAAAAGATTTGTAATCTATTACACATTTTCTATATATAAGAGGACTTTAAATAAAATGGTAACCGCTATTTTCTACAGCGACAATATTAAAAAGACAGAATGAAGGGATATAAATGAATGTTCTATACCGAGTCTTGTGGCTATATTTCTACGATTCGGATTTCGACTTTTGAAATAGCCATCGAAACCCGTTTCCTAGAAATAAACCTACATATTGAAATTGTTCTGTTTTATTTCTCTTTCATCTTGCTACTGCAAGGTTAACGGCTAAATAGTAGAATAAGATCAGAATTATTCAGAATAAAATAAAAGAAGAAAATTTTATTAAATCGCTCGTTTTTTCTCTATCGATTCTTCTATTGCTCAATTGGATCATGAATGAATGGCATCACAAGTGAATAGGATCATAACGTATAAAGTAAAATGGTTTCATTACCATATCCATAATGGTTACATCACCATTACCTTTGCCATGTTTACAATCCGAAACAAGTCGTCTTTTCCTTTAAGGGAGAGTATTTTTGCTAAAAGTTTCCGAGATAATATGACAAGGACTTAGCTTGGCGAGCTGAGCATTTGCATTTTTAATAGAGTTATCCCGTAAAATAAGAAATGGCGTTTAATCGGCAGTTGTCGGCCCTCGTATGCACTTGAGCTTTCGTGAGATCACAAAATATCGGGAGCAACGGGAAAGACACGGAGAGCACCCTTAAGCGGTGAACTCGCACGCACGAACGCCCGTACACGCACTGATTCACGCCAACACACGAACGCGCACTCATATAACAGGGTCATCCATCACTCTTTCCTTGCAAAGAACCTCATCTGAGTTTTATCTCCCAACTTTCTTGCGCTTTGTTCGAAACTTTTTTACACAACTTTATTTTTGGATTTCTTTATATTTTTTTAATGCCTGACAATTTAGCCAGTCTCGCGCTTAAGGATTCGCTCGCGGCGGAGTTGTGTTTTTTTTCTGAAAGAAGGTCGTAAAAAGCAGAAAGAAAGAGGCAGGCGAAAGTGGAATAGCGGTCCCCTTCCATCGGTGGAGAGTGGCTTAAGGGTCAACTTGGAAATGCGTGGGCTTCTATCTCACTTTCTCTCTATCTCCTTCAGCTCTGTACCGGCTCCTCTGCCAACTTTGCTGCTCCTGGTAATCCTTAAGATGCCTTCCCCCCTTTAACCGTATCCCTCACCCGCACCACCTCTCGGATACCACTTAAAAGGGGTGAGCAAGTCTCGAAACTTCCTTGGAGAGGTGTTTGTCTTTTGCGAGCAGTAAGCGATGTCTTTCACGTTGATCCTTAGATTCAGGAAGGCTTTAAAACAAAAGGGGGCCAACAAGTTCATTTGCAGAGTGAGGAGGATATCCGCGAGGAAGTATTCCCATCCAGATGAGAGGGAAAATGCCGTGATAAAACGAACGCAGGGGTTCTTTTTTATTTTTCGAATCGATTGCGTGGGTTTTACTTGATTTGGCAGACCGAAATTCCAGACAAGAGGACAACTTGATTTGGTAGAGGAACTGTGATGTCCACAGGTCGCCGCTAAATTCAGTTATTTCACGTTTGAGAAAAATTCAGAATTTAAACTCATTATTTTTCCTCACTCATGAAGTGGTAATCGAAGTTGTCTCCTTCAGAAACGTTTTAAGCCATGAGGCATGGAGAATAAGAGGGAGATTTTCTTCATAATTTACGATTAGGTAGAGATTATTATAAGGTTGATAGAATACAAGAAAGACGTAGTTGACTTGTCAAACGTTAAATTAACATAATATTTTTATCCTTTTGAAGGCGTATCAGAAAACGCAACTCGTACTACATTATCAACAGGATCCTCTCTTATACTTTTATTTGCAGAATTATTAGATACTAATGTGAAAAGGTGAGGTAAGGAGTGAAAGAATTTCCAAATGTAGTTGCAATGTTTCCACATTTTATAAATAAGATGTAATAAATTATTTTAATTACACTTTAATTGATTAACTTTGGTATTAAGTTACCCTATATTTATAGAAGTATGTATGTACTATGAATTACATTAAATATAGCCAAATATGAAAATTTAAAGGAAATGCTGTTGTTGTCTCCCAATTTGCCGTGCATAGTAAGTTCCAAATTTTTTGGTCGGTAATAATGGATTAATAGAATGAGATCCTACGCATCTTTCTCCGTGCTGCAAGAAACTCTTCATTCCTGGTCGTTCATATGAGGTGTTCCTCGATGTGACGTTTAAAATTACTATTCATAGTTAAAATAAGAAGAATTAAGCTACAGTTAAAATCAGTGCAAGTATCAAACTGACTAGAAAAACTGGAAGGCAGTATAGAAAGGAATGTAAAGAAAAATAAGCATAATAAATAATAATCCCTTGGATGATTTGCTTACCACACTTCGTGGATAAACTTAATAAAACCTTAGAGCAAAGTAAAATTTAACTTTTGTGAGTTTAGTTTTAAACTCCGTAACAGCATCCGACATGAGATACAAATATTTTTTCTATTTATGAACTAAGCATCTGTTAATTTAAAATAATACATTATTAAGGAATGCATTATAACGATGTACATACATTATCATGAGATGATTTCTTATTAATAACTTATCTACAGAAATATTAGTAATAAAGTAGGACTATTATTTACAACACTTTTCAAAACAACCTACAGATATGTAATATATTATTATATCGTATTTATTAATATGTTATTTTATCATACAGAATCATTAATTTCTCATGCCATAAAAGACGATCCTCCTCCTGACTTTTCTAAAGCTAACCTTTCTGAGATAATCTCTACCAAGTTTCTCTCAACGAGATACACTGCACATTAATTCATCCTCTTATCACAGACAAACTTCAGAACTTATTTTATTTGCTCGAGCTTAGACTTAAATTCTCTGAGATAAATGTTGATGCGTACCCTCTCCTAAGATAATCCCTAAGAGTCCCAGTCAAAGGTACATGATAAACGGCCTTTAATTTCCTGCGTCAGCTCTAATTCAACCTTATGTAAGTAATTACCAGCTGCACTCGAAATTTAAATATGTAAACATATTTAGTTCCGAAAAGGAATGGAAAAACATTTCAAGCATCGCTGTCGTCGTTTAAATGAATTGAAAGTTGTCACAGGTCTTAAGTTTAAGTTAGAATACGTTTTATCGTCTCGACAGTATCTTATTAAAATTTCTAGTGCTTCAGGCTTCCGTAGGTCCATTATTTGTATGGGTCCATTATGATTCTTCCCAACAAACTACGACGAACTGACCGCAAATTGAATCAACCCTGTTATGTAGTAGTATGAAAATTATCAAAGACATTATCTTATGGGGGTAGTAATCGCGTTCGTTTAAAGTTAATTTAAAGTGAAGCTTAGAAAGAAAAACAAATTACCCAGACAGAAAAAAGTTTAAATTCAAAAAACCAAATTATTAAAGTGGTTATTTTTCTCGTTTTGTAAAAATGTGATAATATGAACATGCAATACCTGAAGAATTTAAACACACATCGACTCTAGTCTCCATGATAGATATGTTTTGAAGACTCCAAAAAAAATCTGTTTAAGATAAACTTTCTTCTGCAAAGAGTTAGGATTCTTGTTTAACTTCCTATTAGCGACGTCCATTTCTAAGTGAGCAACTAGGGTGGAATTTCAAGCCTCCCGTAACATCAGACGCACTTCAGAGAGTTTAAAAGGAGTCCTCCATCCCGCGACTTAAATAAAAAGAGAAAACCCGCACTTGCTTAAAATACAGAGTCGTAAAGTCCCCCTCCATTTCCACATAAACTCACGTTTAAAGCTCATATCCATTCACGCACTCTTATCACGACCCTTGCCGAGGACAGACTCCCTTCATCCTTCTTTCCCAACCTCCCGTCCTTTATCATCACCCTTCTCTCTTTTCCTTAATTAGATTTTAATTTCTCATGCAGATTAAGAGGTCGTCATATCTCGCTCGCGACTGCTTCCTTCCTCCTCCGCCAGGGGGATACCGTTCGCTTCCTCCGTACTCCTTTCCTTCCCGAGTCCAGAAGCCATCCTGTTCCCGTCTAATTTCTCCCATTCCCCACTTTCTTTCTCAAATCCCACCCCTTTAACTTCTCCACCCGCTGCGGCTGTCTTCGTGACCACTCCCTCTCGATTTTCGTTCCTAATAATCGTTCCCAACCCCTTTTTTCCATCCCCCGCCGTTAATGTGAAAACTCAAACCTCCCTTACCTCCCTCCACGGCCATTTGACACCTTCCGTTTCCTCCTCCGTCATCCTCTCTCCATTTCTCCCTCTTTTTTTTAATCTGTCACCTTCTGTCAACATCGTTGTCAACTTTCCACTCGACCGAAAAGGAGAGTAAATTTTCAGCTCTCTCCCCATTAATTCACTTTCGCTCGCTCCCTGTCTTCGCCATAATCAAATCTTTGGTTAATTGCGGCGCGGAGTTATCACCGGTGGCATCATGAAGGGGAGAAAAAGGTGTTTTCGGAGGCGACCTACCGTGAAGGGAAGTAATTGTGATCCGCTTGTTTTTCTCTTACTTTACGAATTGATGCGAAAGTTTTTTGGTGCGGAGATTCAATCATTCGAGAATACACTCATAATTTTGTCGAACGATCCGATTGGAATATTTCTCTTGATAATTGAGAATGATTCAACCGCAAAGAGCTTGGAATTTTTGATAGACAAAGCTTGATATGTTATTTGTAAATTTGTTGTGCTCACATATAGTCTTGTTGAAAATGTTTTCTAATAAATCACAAATATTGAAATTATTTCGATATATTTAATTTATTCAATAGAAAAACTTTGATAAACCTATGGTAATAATAGCTTCTGGGATGGGCAGCCGGATGTTGGACGTCATTGACGTAAATATTGTCATGGCCCTCCTCCGGCAAATTTGCTCTGGCTAAAGTGACCTCTTCAAGCCACATGATATTTCCAGTTAATTTGTTAAAGCTTAAGTTTAAGCTTACAACATTTTCCTTTGAATAATTACTGTGAAAAATAGATTTTTATCCTATAGGAAATTAGTAATATAGTTTTATTCATGTAACAGTTGATGCTGTCAGAATTATAATTTCAAATAAATATTATCAAAATACTGTGATTCCCAAAATTCATCCATTAACAAATTTATGGAGTAGTAGTGTTTTAAGATATTTTTATTTTACCATTTGAACAGTGATCATAAGATTAACCTAAGATGGAAAGATAAGATAATAGACGTGTGAAACCTACATAGACAGCCGCCAAATTACCGCGATGTTAAATAACTAGAAGTAGATTTATTGAATGAACGGGATGGAGAATATATATTGTTTTGGGTTTGAGAAAAAATGAGGAATAAGTAACGAAATCGAATTGAAAATTTAAAAAATATCAAATTTAAAAATGCTATAAATCAACATTTTGCAATAGAAATCTCCATACTTATTCACTTTGTAATTACTAAATGGTTTCTATACGAGAAAATGACTACTTACGTAAGATAAATTACTGCGACAATGTAGATATTAGGTGAAGTTTTTGAAAGTTTTAATGATATATAATCTTAGGTAAATGCATCAAAGCTCTCGAGGGTATCTAAAGACAAAAATATCAGCAATTAAGATAGAGAAATAAAAGGTCCTTAAAATTCTTAATTCTTAACATACTTAGTGGATTGATCACAAAATAAATCATGGTTTTTATCTGATTTTCGGCATTCAGTCAAAATTGTATTTCCGAATCTTATGCTCAGACTACAGACGACTGTATTTTTTTACCTCTAGCTCTTGTAGGTGCTTTCTGGTACAAAGCTCTACGTCACCCTACGAAAGATTTACGGCAGTATAAGTTTGGTATCGTCATTCATGTGCTATAAAATCACAAGTGCACTCAAAAGAATCAACAAAAATCAGTGAATGTCAACTAATAAATCTCTTCCTTCGTGAAGTTTGTTTTGTAAACAAGACTCTTGTTGGCCTATGGCATCATTTATTACGTGGCGGCGGGCAAATAATTTCAAAATGTGATGATTGTTACGGAGAGATAAGGGATTCATGAAAATGTATGCCGGTCTACAGCCAAGGATCAATGTATCAAGATAAGGCCCATCCACTTTCATTGGTGTAATATAAAGTATTGATTTCATTATTCTCTTAAAGCTTCCGTGCTTTGACTATCTAAAGTAAAACGATCATAAATAAATTACGGTCACCCGATTCGAAACCAATTCCTAGACCTTACTCACGAGTCAGATTGTTTACTGATGATTGCTTTCATAAAATGTATTTCCTTCATTATTAAGTAATTATAGAAAAGTAAATATAAGAGTTTATCCTCTCAGTTACATTAAATCAACCCATTGTAATGTAATTCTGCTAACTTGATCATGGCCAGGAAGTAGAAGAGAGGAATGTCATTTGACGAATCTTATCTTGGTATTCATTCACAAATTCTACTATACGTGGAAGGTGATAACTAGAAATGTATGGTAGGAGTAATCGAATTCTTCATTCATTGTTACTGGGAGTCCATTCAGGCTCCAGGATTAATACATTAGAAGAGTTATGTGACTCCGAGCAAAAGATATATGCAAGAATAGTAGTCCTATATTTGATATTCAGACCTACATACTTATTTCATCCCTCTATTCAAAAGTTTCAATCAGATAATACTTACTAATGATTCATGCATACGATTTTTGTAAATTTAATATCATAATGTAAACAAGTACAATGTCTCTTCTATGAGCGAAATTTCAGGTATACTCTATTATTTCTAGCTCTATTAAATACAATAATTCAACTTTAGCTTTATGTGTATGTGATAAATCTAAAATGAAAATTGATAAATCCCATAATTATAGGATAGAATGTTTAATACTTTCTTTGACATTTATCTAGGCGTTGTTCGATATATACGATGAGATATGAAGATGAAATACTCTTAAGGAAAAACTATTTTTATGTATATTGGTACGTTAATAGCACGATTTAGGTATCTGAAGAAGGAAAATTTTCTTTATTAATTCCATAAAATTAGCTACAGAGCCTTTACAACTTGCTCTCATCACAACCATTCCATTCTTACTTTACTTACAGCTTTACCTTTGTTCCCCCCATGAATGAATCTCTTCACGCTCGAATTTCTCCGACACTTATCTTAACACATGCATCTGCGTTTCCTGACTTGCTTTTCATTATCTTCACGCGATATCACAATCTATACCTGGCCTTTGGCAAATGCACCCAGTCAGTTCACCACGTTTTAGCTACCACAGCATGAAGAACCCGCATTTCTCTGGCTTGAAAATGATTAAAGAGTTTCGAAGCGTAATGGGGTTCAAAACGATCCACCATCACATGAATGGCTGCAGCTCTTAAATCCAATATGCGAAGAGAAAAATTCCGTAAAAACAGCCGTAAATCGTTTCACCCCTTTACGTTATCTTTGACTTTCAAGTCTTTTAGCGTAGGTGGTCATCAACGCCAAGGTACGCTTGCATTTCTCTCTTTTCCCTGCACTTTGCTATAATCAAGGGGAATTTCCCGCCTTCCTTTATGTCTTTGCATAAATATTGCCCCGTTAGGTACAATCCTCATATCCCATTCAATGCACCTCGGTCTTTCATAGAAGCGTATCTTTACTTGGTATTTGCCTGCGACTCCGCCAATCTTGCACTTGCTTTATCCCCCGCCGTTCTCATTGAAAAGGGAGGAATGGCCTCAGCACGGTGCTGTCACATCCAGGACGGCATCGTGAATGGTCGATCCCGTTTGACGAGTGTTTGCTTTGTGCGAGCGAAAAGTTAGCGGCACAGGAAAAGAGGAGAAATAAGGAAGAAGAGGATGGGGAAACTGAGGAATGTGATTAAGGGGTAAAAATGGCACGTACAAAGGGAATGAGAGGGAACCCGGGATGGGATTCAGATTCACTGTAATTAGTATTCCATCCCCCGGTTGATAAAGCTATACCCTGCGAAAATTTAATATCCGAGATAATTTATTTTCTTCTTTTAATGATTTCAACTCCCTTTCACATAACCTGTAAATCTTTTTATCCTATACTTCGCATTTGTACTTTCTTACAACTCTACTTTACACTATATAATTCAATTTAACAACCATATTCCTTTTGTAATAACGATCTTGTTGGTATCTAAATTTATTTCATTCGTACCCTTCCATTCTAAGAAAAAAATTCATGATATGCGAATGGTAAAGGTTACTATAAAATTATAAATCTGAAAGTATAAGACATTTTCGGAATTATAAATCCGTAAAAGTAAAAGCAGATATTATTATTCAGTTGTTCTTCTTAACATTGTGCGCAGATATGCATCTATCTTGATAAAGAAACACTTGATAATTATTTTGTCAGGATGCTTTCATTTCCTTTAAAGTTATATCATCTATCTTTGTTATAGCCGAAATAATTTTTGAATTCGTTTACTATGTAACCAAATTTTTCAAAATTTGAAGAATTTAAAATTTGAAGTCTTTGAAATCACTAATATAGAAAAAAACGTTTTCATATCTGTAAAAGATATTTTATTCTTAGTTTCCTGATGGGGATAGCACTTGACATTGGGAGGTCAAATACTATCCTACCGCGTAGTAAATCTTGCATTACCACTAATCAAAATTCAGGCTTCCCATCTGTATCTGGAGTCTGAGAAAGGAATATCTACTTTAGTCATCTTTTGAACCGTAAGAATAACAATATATGAATCAAAACTTTATCTTCGTACATTCATGTTCGGAAAATAAAGCGTTCCGTGATATTCATGTTCTATTATTCATCAAATTGTGGTTATTTACTGTTTCTGCACGGTCTGAAACATCCAACGCACTTTGACACACGCATAAATTCTGAAATATAGGAAAATAAAGCTGGGGAGAAGTAGCGCGATATTCCGTTCGAAAATTACGTGCAACATAGTCACGCCGCACAAAAGGGAGGGAAAAAGAGCACAAAAAGTACAGCATGGAAATAATTCCAAAGGGACGAATACAAAATCACCCTCGGTCGCTTTTAATGACTGCGTACGCACCGCAAATACGAAAAAAGGAAAGAGCAACGAAAAACATAACGGAGGAGAGGGGAAGAAAATTGAGAGGGCAGGAGAGAGAGGGGAGAGAAACGAAATGCCACACGGAATGTAAAATGAGAACAAACAGAGAGGTTGGGGTTGGATGATGAATAACGGCCGAAGGAGGAGAGAAGGGATGGTTCGGATACAAACACGATTCGCGTTTAGGAGAAGAAGTAAAGGAGTGATTTTGGAGTTCTTAAAGTCACTCGAAAAAATTACTTATTGTGTAGAGACGCTGTTTTTGCATCAGCAAAGCGGTAATTCATCACCGTGGCTATGTTTGTAATAGTAAAATTATAAGTAAAATTATTTTTATAAATAATTATAGGAAAAATTATTTTGTTTTTAGCTTTCAAACAGGTGTTAGAACGACATGGAAAATACTTAACAGTAATAAAATTTTGTCAATTTCATCGCTACTCATTCTAAAGGCCAAAAGGACATCTATGAAATTGCTACCCGATAAACAAACATACTCTGATAGCTGTTACATTTCCCCAAGGGAAATATAACGAACATCTCTAGCATCAATTCTAGATGACTAACCCAAACATCACTCTACATTGCATAAATATTCATTTATTTGCCTCAGTGTTAAAAAATGCGTAATATTAAGGGAAAATACAAAATAAAACCCAATAGTGAACAAAAATGGTGTTGAATGCCTTCTTTAACAAATAATATTATCTTATTTATAACATATATATGCCAATTATATTAATAAAATTTGGAATGGAATACGAAAGTCTCACAGTACCACAGACGAGGTTTCTAACAATTTATTTGCCTAAATTTTTCAACATTTTCAGTTATAAATAACTAATCGTTTTTTTTTTTAATTAGTAACAAAACTTTCAAATTCCACTGCATTATTGGAAACGGTGACGTGGATTTATAAAAGACGTACGAATATCTTTTGAGAAACTTTCAAAACAACCACCTGATGGACAAACGTTTCAAAGGGTGGCATTCAGAAAACCCGGGCGATTCAAAAGATTAAAGGAGACGTTAAAATCACCTCATCTACAAAATAGAAAAAATATTGTCTAACAATACTTATCAAATACAGATGGCGTACTTTGTAGTATGTTATGTTTATGGTCTCCACGTGGAGAATCTCTTCTGACAAAATACCTGAAGAAACTCTCAATTCCCTATCGAATCCCTCTTTCTTATTCCCCTTCATCAAACTCCTCCTTTCTCGACGAGTCCAATTTCTCTCGTCACGTCTCCACCTTAATCATCGCTTCCCTTTCAAGCCATCCAACACCTCACCTGCCTCATCTTCCCTCTATTTCCCATATTCTCTTATCCCCCGAATTTTCCTTTCATTCGCCATCTTCTCATCAGCGTCTTCTTTTGAGCTCCCTCGTTTTCTACACCCTACCTGTCTTTATACGCAAAGATTTTCATTCGGCTTATTTCCTTATTCTCGGCAGATTTTTTCCAATAGCTTTCCCTATGTTTTTAAATTTGTTTCCCTAAGGGGTCCTTTTCCTAGTATTTCATTCTGCCTCTTCCTTCACGTTTTTATGATCATATTTTTTCTTCAAAGTGCATACGCTACTTAGGAACACACTTTTATGTTAATAAACCTATGTGTTTAATCCAAAAGTAGGAATGTTTCTAAATTTTAGACTCACAAAGAACAGAATTTATACCCTCCAAAGAATTGAAAAATGGCTTCTGATTTGTTAATTAATTTCCAATCGTTTCTATGCCATTAATATATTTTCTCATGTATTATGCTGTAAACGCCGATCAAGGAACCACAATTGTTTTGTTTCTATGTATCAGCTTTCATATATGGATTTCTGTATCATTTTCAGAAGCCTCTAAATACTAGTATACAACTGCAAATTTTCAATTACGAAGAAAACACTTCCTCAGACTTTATTTATTTTTCATATCTACTAGGAGTATGAGTTAATTTGAGTCTGGGGTTTTCGTAGTGAATTTCCTAGAGAAATGCAAAATGCACTATGTACAAATCACAATCAGTTTTTAAAACTCGGAATAAAAATTTCCTTCGTTAAATTTCATTAGTTAAAGAACATATCTTCTCGGGGTTTTCTAAATTTTGATAAATATGAGATGAGAAATATTGTGATGCTTTACCTATGATAAACTTTGCAAAGACGTACAATGATTATCAAATGGAAACCGTTTCTGATTTTTGAAAGCTGAGCAAATACGATATTCATAATGTGAAAGATAGCATGATCTTCGTGTAACAAAAAGGGCAAGTCCATAACTCAAAATATCATTATCCCTTTGTTTATATCCGTCGTTAATAATGATATCAAAGTCATTCGTTTATCTAATATCACCTACAGAAGGATGTTATCTATTACGTTTCTGTTTCCAGCAGATTTAAAGGATTTTATAAGTTGAATAGATTCGTAACATAAATAAATTAGGTTCAAGTAGCTTAACCGCGTAAGTCTAAAAGAAATATTACAATTCTGAGCAATTCTTTTTCCCGCAGTCCCTTTACCGCTGATTCTCTGATATTTAATTTCTACTTTATGAAAAATATATGCAACTCTTTATGGATCATGAGAGGAGAATTAAGATTCTCTGTTTCAATAATGCTCTATTTTAGTAATAGTTACCATTGCAGTGCAGCATTAGATAACTCTTTACATTTTCCACTTCTGCTTCAACTTGCCATTAGTTTTCAATACGTCATTTCTACAAATGAATTTATGTGAAGTAAGATTTAGAACCAGTAAAGCTTAGGTAATTTGTTTTTCTCCAATCTTAGAATTTCATCTCTTTCGAAGATCAATAAAGTATTATGTATGCATATTTCATGTTGAGGCCGACTCTAAAATATTCGCAGATAAAAGCTACTCCAACTTCTCTCCGGAAATAGGGCAAGTTTTATCGCAAATCCAGACGACAAAAGGGAGTCCGAAGATAAATACCCCGAAAAATAAATCATTCGCTGTCTTTATATAAACATATACATTTTTGGTATCTCTTCCCCTCGCATTTCTCTACCGAATCGAATTCCCTACCTTCTCTCTTTGGAGAACGGCCACTCCTTCCGCATGTCCGTCGCAATCGGGCATAGAACCCTCGCCTTCCCTTAAACTTACCCGAATTTATATCTCCCTTTCTTATCTCTGCCCTTCTCCATATCTGCCATCTCCATTCTTTAACCTTCCCCATCCCAGTGTTATCAATGCTCCCCGTTCAAAGAGGGATCTTCCCCTTTCCACGTGGGCGTATCTATCTTTCCTCCCCAAAATCCCTATCTTCTCCTTTCACCAAAATACACTTTTCCCCTATCCTTTTGTTTACATCTCCCGTCCCATTCTTTTCCTATCTTGGTCTCTTTCCTTCCATCTCGCGAACCTTCGTCTTTCTGTCACCCCTTTTCTGCCCCTTCTTCCCCACCCCATCCCCCTTCGCCCGTTCCTGTGGATACACGCGTCACTTCCGTAATTTATAGCGCATCCACGCAGATGAGGTTATGTGCGTAGCCGTTTTCTTGGCATGGAGTCAGAAGGCCCGGGGCCAGACTGACGAATGGGAGGGGAGAATTCGGGGTGGAGTATAGGTTTTCGAAGGAGGAGGTAGATTGGAGGCACTGGAAGGCAATTGAATGAATAAGAGAGGAGGTGCAGATGATCCACAGAAGAAGAAGATAGATAAGGGAATTCGATATGTATAGAGGAGTTTTGGTGTTTCTTTTTCTCATCATGGAAGGGAAAAGGGAAGAGGAGGGTTGAGAAAATAGCGGGGAGTCCGCCTACCCGTGGAAGGAGAAATTAAAGTGGGGTGAAGACGGTAAAGGGAAACGCGGAGAGTTAGCGTGAATTTGGCAAGCTCAAGAGGCATTATTCAGAAGTAAATATTCGCTGTTGATTTACGTTCTGGACTCTCCTGTTGTCGATATGAATAATTGGTCTTTGAATTATGGGTTGGCGTAAGAAGATGGTTCAGGGGATCGATTTCTGAATCGGAAGGGAAATGAATCAGTTTTATTTTTCTTCTCATTTCAACTCCGTGCAGAATTAGTAATGAGTCTGATCTTAGAACCTCTATCTTGAATTTTATAAATATTTTTTATCTACATTAATAAAACGATTTTGGTTACTCAATCGCATATAAAATTTACCTCGTTAAAAATGTTTAATTGGCAGTTAATAAAGTATTTCCTGTACAAGACCTTCATTTTCTACTTTTAATTACTGAAATTGCGATACAATGCAATATTATGTTTAATGATTCACTCTAATATTTAACTTACTTATGAAAGAGTAATCTATAAGATGAAAAGTGTGCTACATACCTGAGATCAAGATTAGACCATCAATAAAAACTAAGAAAATATATTAAAATACATTTTACGCTTGGATATTAGGATGGATTAAGTATCTTCCCGCAGATCACAGGTAAAGGTCAAGCGGTTTGGATCTATACAGCCGAAGATTCTTGGAATTCGTAAAACTGTTAAAAATGGACTCTAGTATAGCTCAGAAATTTGCATGATATCTGACGCAGAGAGATTTGGATTATTCTGCTTTCGTGTTTCATATTCCTAAGAGGGTTCTTATCATAACATGGAAGAGCTCACATTCTTTCAAGTTTCACCGTGAATTTTAATCAACCTTTTTTAAAGTGACAGGTGATAAAGCTAAAACATCAATGAAATATTTCGCCTCTGACTGGATACTCGGAAAAGCACGCCACTCTTCATTTTCTAGCTCAGCCAATCGATCCCCTCTCAACTCTATCCATTTTTGTCAACATCACTTACTAAAGTAAGCCGCCAGACAAGATAGTAATAACAGAGTAGAAGCCAATCAGGCCGTTAATGAAGAATTGATTTCGTCCGCCATTAAACACACAAACGCCCGATTGATTTTTCAAGTCGAGAGAGCGAAATTAAGCACCGCCACAAAGCGCCATAAGGGTCTCTCTGAAGGAAGAACGATGAAAAGATATAAAAGATAAAAAAAAAGATAACGGGAACAAAATTCCCCGGCATCCCATTTCGACTCAGCTCACCAATTCCTTCCACGGCTATTCAGCATCTTTGTGTTTCCTCCTATTCTCATCTCATCCCCACAGTGAGAAACACCCCTCCCATCCACGCACAATTTTGTATCCTTTTCCTTCATCTTACTTTCGCTCACAACCCATCCTCGATAGAAATCTTCCCCCACTGGAAACCTCTCTGATTCCATCCCCTTATCATTCCTTCCCTCTTATCGGATTCACCCCCGATGAACCTGCTCTCCGACTGCAAACTTCCCACATGACCCCCATCTGACTTGTAACTCGCCACCCCGTCGAATGAGCTGCCTAATTATTAATCGGGGTGTCGCGGGAAAGCGTAGTATCTACGCGGATTCATCCACAATGGATAAGGCTCGAGGGCTCGGAAGAAGATGAGAAATCGAATAAGAAGGTGAGTGAAGAATGGGGCAAGAAAACGACTTCGCAGGAAGAAAGGTGTAGCTCGAGAGAGAGAATGAACCGGAAAAGGTGGGACGAAAAGAAACTTTATCGCCGGCGTCAGTCTATAAATAACATTCGTGAGTAGGCGTAAATCTTGGAGGTAATTTTGTTTTCAATCTTTTCCTCGATACACAGACATCGCTTAATTGGAAGGGTGGGACGCTTAAATAACTTTATGAAAATTAAAATCCGAAAGGTGCGTAAAATATTTCCCGCAGTTCCTTGTGAAAATTAAATCTACGATAAAGATGCCTAAGAGTAATCACTTCACAACAGATCGTCAATAAACAGTTTTACTTCACAATACTCTCGGTGGTGATGAATATTTTATAAACGTTCTTTCGTGACACGTATGCTATTCAGAAGAATTTCCTTTCTGTGGGTAGATTCTCCGAAACATGATCGAATTGTTATAAGGTAGCCAAGTGGGCAGTGGGTTCACCTTAGGTGGAAGCGATCCCGGGTTCGATCCCCGTTGGGGGAATATATGTGCGAAATAGCCTTAGTCGTTGAAGCACTCTTATCATAAATATCGCAGATATTAGCATAAATATTCAATTATTTTATAGTCCCAAATTTGTTGCATTTATTACGATATTATTGTCATGGTGACAGTCATATAATCACAATTTCAGGAATGAATGACCAATCATACCTAAACTGTACCCTTTAATGTAATGAAATAAACCTGGGATTATTGGTTTCAATTACTACAGAGCAGTTTTTCATCGTCAAAATCGATCCGGAAAATTTAGATAAATACATCTCTTTGCGCAAATATGACGGAGGATGAGTAAACAAGCCGGGTTTTAACTACTAACTAGAATTTACAAATGGTTACCAGTTAAAGAGAGACGCAAAATATTTCCGTTTCCGTCGAATTTTTTGGCCATTACGATTGTCAACATCCAATTTAGAGTTGTATTACTCTGCATTCGCAATTTCCGCTGTAGCTCAAAATGTCGCCATGCACAGGGTCACATACTGTGTTTGATTCGTTTTGTTTAAGTAGTTAGTCATTGCAAACAGGGCGGGTGAAAAAATCAAGAAATTACGTTTAAAACAAATTGCTGTTTGTTAAAGTAAAATACGATCGCTGAGTCGGTGATTAAAAATTTAGCATTCGGACGAATGAATGGAATGTCAGCACGTACTGCCAAGTTGTTTTTCATTTGTTTGGTGAAGTGGACAATCCATTTTTTAAGCTTGTCACGAGAGGGAATGTATACTTGAGGATAAATTCACACTGCCGGTTGTATCGCTCGATAAAAAAGGGGTACGAAGGATTTATTTATTGATTACACCAGCGAAACAATAACGCCTGTTTGCTCACAATGAAATCTTGCTGTCTAAAGTATGAAAAAAGGCTCATGCGGAGAAATATTTTATCGCGGTTTGCGTTTTAATGGCGAGCGGGGAAATGTAGGCTCTGTGTTTGTTTATGGGACCGTATATTATTTTTCCAGACCCTAAAATTCTAATTGACCTATTTTGTTCGGTTCTCATTTTATCCCAATAAAAGCGTATTTTGTCCTCTAATTATGTAAAAATTACACAAATGGCGCTGCTCCCACCTTGCGATCGACAAAGCTATGCATTACGCAGAATGATTATCTATTCATAAAATTCCTATTAAGTTAAGCAACATCTGTTTTATTACAAATAGCACGTTGAAAGACATTCCCAGTTTGTGAAATAACTTTTATTCTCCACCGAGTTAGTGCTCTAATTATAAATCCATGGAATCAGCGGTTGATTTATATTTTCTGAAATTATTTCATTGATTATTGATTATATTTGACCACGGCGAAAAATATGCTCACATAAAAGTGCACCATGATTAGTTATGCGTAATTCAAATAAAAAGTAGAGTTTTTGCAAGTGTTCTGATTAGTTTATTCAAAAAACTCAGAAAATATTTGAATAGCCTGGAAAATATTTTTCAATGATTATCCTTCATTTCGTATCTTGCAGAGCATATTTTTTTGAACTAATAGATCAACACTAAAACATTTAATCATAATAAAGCGAATCCCAATTCCGAATCATCATCATTCTTAATCAAATGAAAGATGAAAGATATTATAGATTGGAAAATTGGAAAGGTTAACTATATAGAAATATTACCATTTCATACACTTTTTAACAGTTTAATTGTTCCTTTCAATACCTTTTGTGTTTAATTGAAACTTTTATGCACAGAGTATTTAGTCAAATTTTCATCACTTCTGCGGCACACGGGTTATGGACACATTTCGTCAGAAAGGTCTCATACTTGCAAGTAGAATATTCTAATTATATTTGATTTTTATTTATATTTATTTTCTTATATCTACATTATACTGTTATCATTTGTAACACAAATTAACAATTTATTTTTTCGATTTAATCACTGATGATCCTTATGGCGTACCTTTGTGCGTCTTTTTTTAAGACCCCTTAGCAGGTAATAAATGATTTACTTATAATTACATCTTTATTTCACCGTATTATATATATTAACTCAGGATATACTAATGTTTCGTGATATAACTTAAAGCGCTGCTTTTTTCGTCATAGGATGTTGTTTCCCTAGAAAAGGGGAGGAACGCAAATGGAAGCAGAAAAAGTTACAATATATTTATAGAAACCTTAAAAGCCGCCATAAAAGGTCTTTCCATAAATGGTAGAATCTGAGTCAAGATGAAGGGCGCGCATATTGTCAGGAACAAAAGGAAGAGGAGACTGTGAGAATGTGTCTAGAAAGGACTCGTAAAAAGTGCTAGAAAGTAAATGAAAGGCAAGGGGAGCTGGAATGGGGTGGCAGATAAGATAAAAACCTGGAATAAGGAGAGCAAAAAGAATGACCCCGGAGAAGGATAAAGGGACGGGGCAGTCGGAATCACGGGAGGAAACAAAACAAAAAACAAAAGGAATGCGAAAAGACAAATAGGGGAGATATCGAAGATAGTGGAGATAGCGGTGGTAACGAGAGAGAGGTAAAGGAAGGACGAAGGAAGGAAAGAGGGAAAAAATGGAAGCGTTGACAGTGCGAGATAGAAGGGAAGGGGTGGTGAGGAGAGATATGGCGGCACACACACGTGTACGCACGCATCGGGACAAACAGAGAGATAGCAGAGAAGGGGCTTCCACACGTGGCTGGATTCTGCGTGGGGGCTAGCGTGAAGGTCACTCAGGGATGATGTAGAAAAGAGAGATGATTTATATGGAATGGAAATCGAGCGACGCTTGGATAAACAAACTGCGATGGCAGAACGCGCGGACCAATGCACTGGGAATATATGGGCAAGGAAAAGGGTTTCGGCGTGGGATTGCAATTTGGAGATGTGACAAGTGCGTACGTGCACGAGCTTTTGTGTGCACGCAAGTGATAGCGGTCGTTCATGGAACGGTACGAAGAAGGATAGAGTGTGCTGATGTAGACGGAAACGGGGTGGGGGAACTATGACTCTCTCTAAGTGAAAAATATTCCATTTCCTTAACGTGGAGCACTCTATTGCTAGGATTGTCCTTTCCATCATCTGACTTTATGTTATATTCACGCACAAACTTTACACGCTTATTTTTTTCGCTCCCTGGGTTATTTTATTTTCTAACCGATTGATTTTGTTCGCAACGAAAGCTAATTTTCTCTTCGTTTCCTACCTGGCTTCCTATCCCTCGTTCCTTTTCCAACAGTTATTTTTCCGTAAATCTCGTTTTTTATCTTTGATTGATATATTTCTGTTGGCAATCTATCGAAACCTCACCGTCATAAACAAAAGAGATCAATCATATATGATAAAAGCAAAGACCTTGGCGCGGGATCCCTTTGAAGGATGTGGCCTAACCAGGTGGGATTCGCAGTAGGTGATGCATGGTCAGCGCATCAACTCCCATGCCGCCATATTTGGTTTCTCTACACCGCTCGGACCCGCTTCCTATTAATTCAGGTAACTTCTCAATTTATTGCGAATCCAGATGAACATCACGGTTCCCACCGGGAATCAAACCCGGGATCGAAAAGGAACGCTTTCACCAGAAGCGAACAAATTACTCACTCGGCTGTCGGCCACCGATTTGCATATTACCAACGAGTAAGTTGTAGTATATATGTGCAAGTTAATAGTTTTGTTTTTATCTATGCTTGCTACGCTTCCCAAAATAATATATTTATTAGTCTAACCCCCCGCCCGATAAGTAGAATCTATTATGATTGTTATTACTAAATAAGTAACCATTATTTAACATGAACTTTGCATTTTCACCTAATATCGCAAAGATAAATCTTAGTTTACACGCTACCTGAATATCATATTATCATACTCTTTTTCATTAATGTAAGATTACGTAGTCAATTTGGCTATGACATAATTTTATCGAAATTTTACCGTGTAACTGTGAGGATGGGTGTTGGAAGGGTGTTGACCCTTGCTGAAGTACGGTATGTTACATCAGTTAGAATGTAATCTGAAGTTGTTAAATATATCATCTTTTCCTTTTAATATGTGCGCCTGATATCAAATATCATTCATTATAAAAGAAGCTACTACTTACCTTCGAATTATTTTTCACTCGTTAATGAATTATTATCTTCTTGCATAATCTCCAATGTTCAAGTTTACTATCGCAACTTTAATTCCTTTTTCTATGTGTATATATTCTTCACTCTTCTATGTGTATCTATTCTTCACATAGACTTCACGTTTTCTCCTTTCCTATTTACCTTTTCCTTTCCTCCATTACTCTGTGTACTACCCTCTGTACAGAGACTCTGATTGAAGTAAAAGAGGAGAGGGCAAATTCGCACCGAAAAAGAGCGCTGGACGAGACGCAGATATCCCGAACCTTTGCACGCGTTTCCACGCTTCCCGTCAAATTTGTTGATGCAACGCTTTTCATCTCAAACAAAATAAAACGTGATTCTCCCTCGGCTGAATAACCATCTCCTCCCGTTTCCCCCGAATTCCTTTTTTCCCTCAAAAAGATTCAGCAGTTAATATTTGCTCAGTTCTTGGAATGTGTCAGTCGGGTCACGGGAAATCGACAAATAGGAGAGGCGTCTTTATCTTACTGTTTTGACCGAGGAGGCTAATTGGTTGTTTAGCTTAACAGGTGTGAGCGGAGAGGGGGAGAAAGGGAAAACATTTCCGGGTCTTTTTTTCACCAAGGGCGCCATTTTGCATCCGTCGACTGTTGCTGCTTTTGAAACGTGCATTTTTTATGCTCGCTCGAGTATTTATCCAACAGAAACATGGATGAATCGCTCAAATCCGTAGCGGAAGAAAAATTCATTGTGAGCGCGTTTCCTTCCCTCGCTTCGAAAACGCGATAAAATAATTTCCTCTTTCCGATGAAGGCCAATCCGCAACGAGGGAAAATAAAGTTTTCGGAAATCTCAAACGAGCGATGCCCCAATGGCATTCTCGTTTCGAAACATAGGAGAATCAGAGGGAGTGCGAGAGATCCGGTGATTAAAAGTCACGGATTTTCGCCTTTCATATCGAGTGTCTTTTCAGAAAAAATCCCTCATCGACCGGTGCAATCCAGAGCAGTCCTTTCCGATGAAAATTAGCGGCGAGGAATTAGCGTCGAAAAGAGGAAAAATCAGGGCGTAAATGAATGGCTGCATAAAAAGACGACCTGGACGCCGACATTTTTTTGGGCGTTTCTTCTCCCTCCGCTGCCTTCCATTCCCTCTCGTAAAACGGCATAAACATGCGTCCTTTGATTGACCCCAAGCGCCATAACCGTATTCGTTGTAATTTTTTTCCTTCCCAGATCAAAGAAACCGGGCGACTGAATCGTTCGTCACGGCATGGGCGAAAATATGAATCGGAGAAACACGCGAGGTGTAAGCACGGGTGGGTGAAGGAAGGGGTGGGAGATAAAGAAAAGCGAAGAAAGAGAAGCGAAGCGAGAAATGGAAGCGAGAGAGGGGAAATAAGCGATGAATTAGGTGGATGAGGAGGACAAATAAAACAATTTAGGGAAGATAAGAATGATGATGGGGAAGACCGGTAAGATTTTACCTCGGTTGTCGTCTCTCCTAATGTCAACAATTCTTTTTTCATTATTTACTAATTGTGATTCAATTATAAAAATAAAAGATCATATTTAATTATTATTCAAAATTGATCAACAAAAGATGTAAGTGTTGATGCGGAAAGTAACATATGAATTTTCTATTGGTGAGATAAAATATGATATACATTCATATTTAAATCGGATAGATATAGCAATGATTTGAGAGAATAAGCTCATAAAATTACCTGAAAGAAATTTGGAGAAGAACAACAACCACAAGTAAGGAAATCTGACAATTTGTGAAAAATATGAAAATTTTTCTTGGAAAGATGTCTCACATTTGAATTTTTACGAAATTTATTGAAGAAAATAATGAATAGAAAAATCTCGAATGGTTATTAGGGAAAACGATTTTCAGAATTTAAAAGAAACTCAATTTACTTTTAAAAGAACTGTACTTGAAATATATCATGGCAGTTAAACTTCCTAAGTTGGTATGACCCCCATATGCGTATTATATCTATTAATTTTGAAGTTTAAAGCCACCTCATAAGTTTTCTGATTTAGTTCATTTACTTATTCTGGAGAATTTGACTGAAATACATCAAAAGTATGCGGAGACATGGACATAAACGATGCAAAAATACAAAAATGATTCATGAAGCCTTTTGCAGAGGGGTTTAGAGAAAAGAAATTTATTCAGAAAGCGTAGTTGGTGGAAAATTTTTAGAACAAAAAATACGAACAGCACCATGCGGTTTAGAGTAGAGAAAAATTGTAGGAGATAGAGAGGAAAAAAATCAAGAAGGAGCTAGGATAGAGAAAGCCAAAAATTAGGTGACGGTATCCTTGCTTGTGGAAGGGGAAAGAGGGAATATTGGAATGGGGTAATGTGCACGCAAACGTGACACAAAAGGGAGCGAAAGGAAAAAAAATCGAGTTAGGTGGCTCTGTCCAACACTCGCGGTACGGCGTCCTGCCATAGACACTCGCTGGATTTTACAAGAACGATTCGGACCAAATTGCGCTTTGGTAGTGGAAAAAATTCTTGTTCCAGAAGGGTCAAAAACGCATACGTAGCATGACTGAAATTCCGTGAAAAGAAAATGTAGCCGAGGACTGGTTAAGGAAAGAATGAAAATATACCGAAAAGTGTTCGTTTTAAAATAAATTCGGGGAAAGAAATATAGAATAGTATCGTCAAGTTTGGCTTAAAACGTTAAATGGAAGAAAATTTAATTTTCTGGATTTAAGAAGACGATATGCTAATATGATATACGAGTTATATACGAGTATATACGATACGAATATCTTCATACGATATTCATATCGTATGAAGAATGTCATGTCATGATTTCCTCAAGAATAAAATATATTGGGTATTCAAATGCAAAAGAAATGAGGAGTAAGTCTACAGTAGATGGTTTTTGTAGATTAAATATATGTAAAACTGAGTGTACATTGGAAGGCAAAAGCCATGAGTAGTATACAAATGTGATACAGAGGCAAGGTAAGGAACACATTGGCATATGTAGGTTATCTGCTCTGCAATGTTCCATAGTCTGCTAAATCAAGCTTTATTGGATTAGTAATACAATTACTTTGACATGAAAGTATAAAATATACATAAATATTTTCCAGAGAGGGTGATATAAAAAAGTCGGTCGAGTTTAGTAGACTAAAAATATTAAGTGCTGCATGTTGTTTGAAGATAGAAAGATAAGTCTAAATATGTATACATATACATGTCTAAATACATACATATTTCTTTTCTTTTATGAGAGGTAGTATAAAAGAGATTTAACATCTCACATCCAATTAGCTTACATACAGTGAATACGTTTGGAATGTCAGCTGACTATACACGGAATGCTTTAACATTTTCTCTAATGGTCATATTTATAGCAAAATCATTTGAAAGCATTGATTAACATATCTTTACTCACACATAATCATTAATCCTTCTGATTTTGTATATTTCAACTGAATTTATTGTATAAAGGTTTAGAGGATTGCATAAAAATCTCTGAAATGATTTAACTCTAATCATAGACTTTCAAATGAATTAGAAAAGTTACATTTCGTGAATCTGAAATTAAAGTGTCCGAAATTATGTTAATGAAAGCTCTGCATGATGGCTGAAACCCGAAAACTTTTTAAAATGAAGTGCGAAACACGAGTGTTCTCGAAAGAAAGAAATAATGAGGAAACCACCGAGTAAATCCCCTGCGGAAAAGTATTGAGAGAGATAACAGAGGCCGGCAACAAAAAGGAAGTAAGTCCTAAGCATTTCGGGAAGAAAAAAGAAGATTCGTATCGACGAAAAATCGTTCTTCGTCGAAAAGAGAAAAATCGAGTCGGGGGAAAAGGAAACGAGAATGACTAAAAATCGGAAACCGAACGGAAAGAGAATAAAAAATCTCGGGAATGGAAAGAAATAGTAATAAAATGGGATGCTGGACGATTGGGAACGATAAGAGGCTGGAGAGAATGCATGTAGACGCTCCACTACGGGCACAAACGAACGACTACTCCCTTTCAATCGCTGGCCTCCCATGATTTTTCACTCCGACTGCTCTAAAACCTCCTCTATGATTCTTTCTCTATTTCGAGCCTCCTCTCCTAAACACCCCCACTAACTCCATCTCTCTCTTTCCAAATGCGACACGTTTTTGACCGCGGCATGGACGATTCAATGAAAAATTACCCTGAGAGTGGACGGGATGAGATCGGGGTGTGGCGTGGAGTGGGGGGGATGAGTGAGCGAGGGTTACACGGAAGACAAAAAGGGAAGGGGGCGAGTTAAGTGGAGTGAGCGACGAAAACACGCATGAAAAATGAAAATCCGCTGGAATAGAAAAACGATAGGAATTCCTGGTAGGGATTTTTTTCGGGGATTGACGGGGAAGAGGAAACGGAGGTGTGATCTAGGGGTGTGAACGGTGCGGGAAGGGGAAGGCTGTGACGGATTAGAGAGAAAGGAGGTGTGGGAGGGAAACAGGTTGGAAGGGAAGTTGGACAAAGTGGAATGATGGAGTGGACGGCTGGGTTGGTACGGGCGACAGTACATCAGCCAATTGAAAGGCGCTAAGGAGTGATGTGAGGGTGAAAATGAGCACGGTGGGGTTGCTATCCCTCTCTCACCGTCGACTTTTTCCTGACAAAGAGAGGGTAATATAGTATGGCGAGAGAGCGAGACAGGGAGAGGAAAAATCGGAAAAGAGGACAATGAGGAAGAGAGAGAGAATCGAACAATGATGAAGAAGCACGGAAAAGAGTTGAAAAGGAAGAGGCGATGAGAGAGATAGGCGGTCAAACTCTATTCAGGATCCCAATTTGCGCAATGGCTTCTGAATTATGCAAGTAATCCGGCATTTTCGAAAGCTATACAGCGAACGAAGTGGAGTGTTTTCTCTTAATCCGCGCCACTTTTTTCTGCAGGAATAAAGATGGCAGCCACGGAAGGAGCGGTATTAAAATCCGAAATAGTGGATGATGATGTAGTAAAAACTTTTCATTTATGCTCCCAACGGGAAGTGGACAGGAGAAAAAAGAACGAAAAAAAATCGACGAGCGAAAAAAGCGAAACGAATGAGGAAGGTAATAATTTCGGCAAGGGTAACTCGCACAAGCTTCCAATTACCATAATTCGTTGAAAGGAAGGGATATGAGGATGGATTCCGGTTGAGAGGGATGGGGTAAGGTGGGTGCTTTGTTTGTTACGGGGTTGAACAGAAATGTCGCACCCCATCCTCCGACTCGCAACCCTTCTCCTTCCCCGCTACTCATTTCACGAATGGCAATTTGTTTCAAATGAATACACGGACGCTTTAATATTCATGCAGTTGGCGGAGGGAAAATATGAATAAAACATTCCGCCGTGAAAACCGTGATGAGCTCTGTGCAGCGATGGTGGATTTTTTTTTGCCTCCTCCCTCTCTCTCTCTCGGTCCCTCTTCCCTCGTATTCTAGAAGAGATGCAAGAGATAAGCTTATCTACCTTTGCTCATTCAGCTTAGAAAATAAATCTAATTGAAATTCTGCAGTTAGCGACTAACCAAAAATACAAGCGAGAGAATGTGGGAGGAGAGGAAATTTTGGAGCGTATACTTTATTTGACACCCTAAACTTCTGCAATTAAAAAGGCCCCTTTAGAGGCTTATTACGGTTGACAGAGGAAATACTTCCGTTAGAAACTTTTCCCCGCAAATGATTCTTTTATTTTCACCGATGGGTCATGAACATTTTTGAATCCTAAAAAAATCATCCCATGAATGATATTAAAACCCCTCTGATGGAAGAGCCAGGGCAATTTATGGAATCCAAGGACTTGTTAATTAAAGAGTGGCTGGAAGTTTTTTATTTGGCATTCAACAACAATGAAAAGGGAGGGTGCAAGCGACTGTACCAAATGATTTATGCATCATGAGGGTTGATATATCTTTCCGGGGACATTTGGTGATATCAAAAAATACTAGCTGGATGTTTCATGAACAAAATAATAAATTATGTGACCTTTTCCAAAAAGTACTTTCTGTTTTTTTCCGTCCGGGAAACATTAACAAGAGAAGCGTATCAATTTTGACGGAAAATTTTTCCTTTTATTACATAAACAGTGTAGGTACAATTTTATTTAAAGTCAATGACATTAATTGAGGAAATGGAAAATTCTGGTTAGAATTATTTGACATCTAAATATGATGCATATTAAAATGCGAATGACGTGAACATGATGTCATTTTTCAAGCTAAATATACTGCAAAATCGAATGCGGTATCCGTTTTTGTTATAAGGCAATATTTTACCAGAGAATTATCTTCTTTCTAGTCTAAAATTGTAAATTGATTAGTATGAATAATCCATGTGACAAATTAAAAGTATTTCTCATTTCATATTTCATACGAGTGTATAAATATGGAAAACAAGTCAGAATCGTTTTTACTATTATGATGGAAGGCCGCAAGGAAAGAGAGAATAATTGAATTAGTTTTAAATAATTGATTTTATTCTACTCGAATGGGAGAAATTCACAAATATAGCTGAAAATTAATTTTTCTTATTCTATCTCATCTTCTTCTCATCCTGTTTTATCCCAAAATGTTTCCGTTTCTCTCTCGATCGCTCCTTCTGCCAAGATCTACGTTCATGAACCTTTCTTTCTAGATCATTCCATTTATTTCAACCAAATTCCTAATAATTGACCTTCGCAACTGTAAAAGTGAGATAGTATGTGTGCTGCATTCGCCTAATACACAGTACGATTACCCCCTGTTTATGATTTTCCCATAAGGTTACATAGAAATTTTATAAACGATCAAGCGGAGAAAATTTCGTTATATTTCTCGTCCTATAAATAAGTAATATCGATTAGAAAAGAAAACAATTCAAGTAGTATTGTTAACATTACTTCGACGGCTGAAGACATTTAGAACGTGGGCTATCACCGGGAATCGAACCCGAAATCGAACGTTCTACTCCACAAAATATTCAAGCTATTTATCTAAGGCCAGCAAGTTGTATATAATTATAATGATAACATAATGATATATTCAAAGATAATTTACATTAAATTATATGAAGTTCCTTTGTGTTTGACTAGGGGTTTATTAGTTTTGAATAACTATATTCACTACTAGTACGAACAATGTAGATTGAGACAAACTTTTCTTGCTCACCAATCCTTTGCTTTTGCAGCAATGTGGAAACACGATCAAACAAAACTTGGTAGTTCAGTAGAGTAGAAAATTTGCAATCCGTCTTTAACTTTGAGATGAATAGACGGACCACATAATGTTCGCGCTAGAGGTACAGAAACTAATGCTTTAGAATTGAGTCTATTCCGCTGCCTATGCGGAATAACTTCCTGTTCGGCTCATTCTCTCAACTACGATATGATCATCTTCAAACGACTGGGAAACTAATTATACAGTTGCAACGCATGATTATCCGAGTCTCTTTACGTATAACTAGTTAAAATTTAATTAATAAGTCCATTAATTAAAAACTTAATCTATTTCCATGAGAAATTAGAAAGAAAGGAGTTCACTTTCTGTGTGAACATCAACAGATAAAAACAAATATTCGAGATATTACATTAAGATGACTACGGGGGGGACTACGTCTTTCTAAAGTTTAGACATGGCTAGGCAGTCACCATTCAAATCGATTCAAATGGAATGGAATGGAGAACAATTTGTATGCGTTTATTAACAAACAAAGTTATCGATCTATCTCGCATCTTTTTATGAGAATGAATCTAGTCTATACTATTCATTTGAAATATGTCCCACTTCTAGAAGATTAAACCTGTTTAACTTCTTTGTCTTTCCGAATTTTAATAAGAGATTTCCTCTAAAATTCTCACCTAAGTACTTCAGGATAGACAGCATTTATTTGGAAAGGATAGACTATCCAATAGCACTGAACTTGAATATACAGTATTGATCAGTTTTAAGTATTCGATTGATTGAGGTGACAATTTCTGTTGCATGACAAGCATACCTCCATTATGAATTGCTTTGATTGAGCTTTTGAAATTCTTTACTTGTTGTAATACACAGATCTAAATTATCCCCAATTGTTTGATTTATGCTTAAATTCTTATTAGTGGTGTAAATCATTACCTCTCAATTACCTTCTATGTGTTATATGTGTTTTACTTTACTCTTTGTGTGTACTGAAACCCCTTGATAAAAGTCAAAAAGAAGCAAAACGTGTGGCGTGATCACCATTTCTTACTCGAGGAAGGGTATCGTAAGCGATAAATTTCGAAACAAACCAATTCCCTTATAAAACAAAATAAACCTTTTTAAGGTGGAATTGCGATATACTCCGCGATATTGAATTGTATCGTAGCTGAGATAGTAAATTTGGAAATAAACGTCTCATGCCAAAGAGTAAGCGGTCGAGCCTCATTTTTAACCCGCGATACAATCAGAAAAATGCATGCCCGGTTACAATCTTACCTGCCCCAGTCAAAGTAATTTTCAGCGGAGTTTTCGAGAAAAATCCGGAAAATAACACAATAATTGGCATCTGATAACGTTTTCCCCTCTTATTCCATCGAAACGGCGACAAAAAAGTCCCAACATAAATATTCCTGAAAAGATCGATTCCTCCGAACGTGGAAAGAAGAGAATGTTGTTTCGAGGAGCGTGTGAACGCTGGTCTAACTTTATACATTCGAGGGAACGCTTTGTGGAATTCACGCGAGGTTGATTACCTGTCAAATTCCCTCTTAAAACTATCGCTTGCTTGGCAGGAGTTCGCGTGATAACCGATTGGGGAAAAAGGCGTGGAGAGAGAAAGCGGACCGATATATAGACCGATCCAGGAAAACTTTGAGCCCGCCCCTACCTTACCATTCCCTTTTCAAGCTCTTAGTGCCTCATTTCCAATCCCAATTTCTTTTCCCTAGAATTCTGCTTTCCCCTCCACACCTATCTTCCGGTGCACTACTTCCTCCTATTCGTCCCTTATTCATTTTTCAGAGCCATCGCCGTAATGCTGTTCATTTCATTTAAATGCTCCTTGACGCCACCCAGTTTTGCTGATTTCAATGAGCGTCGCTGAAGAGAAAAACCAATCAAGATCAAGCGATGGAGGAAAAAAAGCTCGTACTGCATGGCAGATTCAAAACTGATTGGGACTCGTGCTCTTTGGCATTCACGCCGTCAAACGATCAGAATCAAATATATGCCGAATGGAAGTTATAATCGAGTTTGTACAATTAAATTTCATGTGGGTGGGATGAAAACCGCGGAAATCCATTTTAAAAGGATACATATCTTTAGAATTTTGACGAAGCATTGATCAAAACACGACTTCAAAAGGTTTACAGCCCCTCTGACTCGCAACTGATTGGAAAATGTTTCAACCAATCTTCGTCATCTTCGGCTCAGATTAAAGCGTAATGAAATGACCTTGTAACTGGTGTTGGGAGAGCGGAAATTACCGAAGAGAGAACGGTTGTTAATTATTGGAGTATGGAAGGGAAAAGATTCTGAGTCATGCCAGAGATATGGAAACGGAATATGTTTCAGAGAGAAGAACAAATGAGATAGAGGAAGAATAATTGATCAATTGATGCATAGAAGCAAAGTTAAGTTACGTTCAGCGTACTCCTGTCGTTCAAGAAGATGTTACGTAGATAGATGGTAAATGATTATTAACAACATTTGAAAACCCAAACGAAGGTTTACGCAGATCATTTAGATCATTATAAACGCAAATAACTTAGATCATATGTTGCGAATTTCGCTGTTCATTTTTATCATTTCATGGGTAGAGGATCAAATCCTAGAGTATTGCTGAATTAAAGATATAATCTGAAAATATAGCATAGGGTTATGTGATAAATGGATGATCACGAAGGTGATTCTTCATGGTCACAGTAATTGCCGCTATGTAGCAGTGAGCAGCTTTAGTTAAGCTGTAGTCACTGTCTTGTTAGACTGATAGGATCCTATAATCATGCTGGTTTGATTCATGTTAATGGCGCATTTTAGATCAAAACCTTTAAGTAGTTGTTTACAGACACGACTCAACCTAATGTCCCCCAGCTTGACGTTATTCGTGACTTGGCTCAGCCTGATACGATAATTTCTTTCGAAACGCATGATGTGTTCACGTAAGATTTGAAAGGATCGAGATGGATTCTAAATGTTTATTGCTATTATCTTTTGTCAAACACATTCTTATCATACAGGCCAATGTTGGTTCTAATTGTTTACTATCTTACCGAATTTATTTAATTACCATAACGCATTATTTTCATCATTGCTTTCCGTTAGTGTAGAATTTATTTTAAGTTTTCTCATTTGATCTCACTCAGAAAATCTCGGAAATATAATCTGGTGAAGATTCTTTAATGAAAATTTGACTTATTATACTTAAGATATCAAGGATACCAGATGAGCATAATATAATCATCTATTTCATTTTCTAATCGCTGACTACTTCTTGGTTAAGTTTTCCTTTGCTACTGTTAAAACGATTGCTGAGAAATAATGATTCATCCTTTCTGTTGTGTCTTGATGTAGAAATCAATGAAGAAAATGTTTTTCTTGTCACCTACAAAAAATAAGAGTGCAAAAAACATCTGTACATGTTTCCGATCCTCCACAATGCTGTTAAAATGGTTAGAGATCAGATTATCGCAGCGCTTATTTATGGGTATATACTACAGAATCTTATCTTTAGGAGGGTTCTGATAGTTAGTATCGTCAAAATGTCTGTCTGCCACAATTATAATTGATGTTATTCTGTATAGTATCTCATTTGCAAAGATGATTTTTTCAATTTACTGATACTATTTCTATGAATAAATCAGGTTATACACTTTAATATATAAGTATTAGTCATCTCGTGAGTAAATTACTTTAAAATATTTCATTTTTAAGATGAATCTCCGCTATCATCGAATATTGATGGTTCATCAATTAAAATTTTCCTTTCGGTAACAATATACCATAACGTATTTATTTCATTCCTGGAGAATCTATTTACAGAATATCTTGTGGAATAGTAGCTCAGAGTTGAATAAACATCGAATTTTAAATATTATTGATTAGAAATTCTTAGTAACACTCAGCCCAAGTTCCTTCTCTTCTACACACTACATGGAAAATTTTTCTCAATGAGGATTTCTCCCGTAAAAATTAATGGCCAAATAAAGATGAGGAATCGACATAAGCATAAACCAAAACTGCCAAAACGTTTCTATCCATCACTGCTGATTTAATTGTTCTAGCTAGAAGAATTCTAGCCTGTTGAAGAACTTAATTAACTTATATAATAGATTTCTTTCACTTCTCAACGTCTAAAGCTCTTTTTCATTATATACGCTTAAGTAAATGGAGACCTGTGTTTTGGGATAGAATTTTAAAAATGATCTATAGCATGAACCTTCCATCATTTTACGAAAAGCTTCAATCTAATTTAACCATGGATTTAAATTAAAATTAAAGAAAAAAAACTTTCTTATCGAAAATGAGGCGGGAGGCTAAAGTGAAACTTTGGAGTATTTTTCAGAGTATTTCAAGATATTCGACTTAAACTTTTTCGCGAATAAAGACTAAAAAAGGTTAAAGAGATCAGGATAAAGTATATAAGTATTAGTTTTATATATACATCGTGAAGCTTCTTTGTTGTAATAAGTAATATTGAGGAAATCTTAAATTAAATTTCGGAAACCGTAGCTCAAGTTCACAATTTTATAATTTTGGGTATTGTGAATTTTTTAAAAACTTGTCACTATTTAGGAAAACAAGGTATATTGAAGAAAATCTCTTATGAATTTTGCAATTTTTGTTAGAAATATATGATAAGATTAGAAATATATAAAAGGAATATATAAGTTATATTCAAAGGTCAAAACAGGAAACTCATAGAAAATTGTTTGTTAACACAGATTCCTTCCAGAAATATCTCGCCCGTTCGCTCTGTAAATCCTACGACAGAGGACTACTTGAAAACGAATTCTCTCACACGGAAATTCCCTCCAATACTCCTGCGCTAGGTTTCAGAACTATTTGCCGCAAAAACATCGAGGGAAGGAATGACCGTCTTTTAACGGTGTCTATCCGTCGGACCAGATGTCGAGCAGAGTAGGGCCATAAAAGTTGGTGGTATTCGAAAAATCCTTGGTCCCTTTTTATAGTTTCTGAAAAACTAGCTTAACTCACAGACTTCGGTGTTAACCTTCAGTTAAATACTTCTGAATAGTAATTAAATTAATATAAAATAGCTATTTCATAGTTATGGTATGGTCTTTCTATGAATCAAAGTAATGCTCAGGATAATTATGCTTTAGTCTTTCACGAAGATATTTATAGAAAGAATTTCAGCTGTAATTAGTTTAAGATTTTCGCGCAAAATTATTTAAAGAAATAGAATGCTAATACTTTAGATTTTCTGTTTAGTAGCTACAACGAAATAATAAATTTGAATTAAATAAAAATTGACTGCCACAAGGCTGGATGCCTACTTTCATTCTAAAAATATAAAAAAATGAGTGGGCTATTTACATAAAATGAGTTCGTCAGAAAACTCCTACTTTCTCTCAATTATTCTACTCCAATTTCTGCTAAAATGATTATATTTTGTTCTTTCTTCGTTTTCTTCCCTTTCTTTTCCTACTTCCACGTTTTATTCTCCATATTCTTCCTTTTCTAAAAAGTCAGTCACAGTTCCCCTTTTTGCGTACCAGCCAACGAGACAAACCAATGACATCGCATCGCTGATCTCGTCAACCATGTCACGGAAACACGAATGCAACGTCGTTGCCCACGATTAAGTGTCGCCTCACGCAAAGGAGTTCTTTTACTATGACATTTTTATCCTCCGGTCAAGATAGAGTGAATTAAGGTTTTCCTAAGAAGTTAGTGATATGGATAGCTTAAATTATTCTTTTTATATCTTTTGTTCTTACTAAATTCATGGCTTATATAGTTACTAGCGGCACTGAGTCTCCTATTCTTCTGAACAAAAATATCGGCTTATTACTCTGAATGAACCTATTATTAAAAGAAATATTTTTATTACTGTTAGCCTTTTCTACTCAACTCTTTTATTGATTGGTGCGTTGGGTAAATAAATATGTTTTATCTAAAGCCCTAACGATTCCTTTCCTTCATGATATTGTTCAAAATTTATTACTGATATAAAATTATGTATCATACGTATAAACATGAACTCTATTTCTAATAAAATTTTATCATAATATATCAAATACAAAATTGGAACCAAATTGCTATTCCAGATTGCGGCTAAAATAATACCATCAATAGCATCATAATAGCATAATCGTATCCCTCTAAGTGAGGGATACGATCAGACTTCTTCAATAACAAACAGGATGCATCACAATCCTTTTATATTTTAACATACATTGACGTCATTTTGAAATATATGATATTTTTCTAGGGAAAGTTTTAGTTAACGTCAATTGGTAATAAGGAGGGCAGGAAAAATTCTGTCAGTTAGTTAAATATACTGTAAGGAAAATAGAAAGGAATGGAGTAAATGATATTCCCCTATATCCCCCTTCGTGAGATAATAATATTCCTGGTTTCCAGTCTCATATTATTGAAGCATATCCACAATAGAATAGATTCTCTTGAAATACTTAATTATATTCCATTAACTGCTGCATCGGAACGGGTATACTGTATTGTGGTACAGATATGAGTACGGGTTACAGGCTAATCAATAGTTTAGGAATTCTGTCAATGATATTCATGAAGTCACGTGTCGAGCGTGGGCTCAGGATGAGTGCAGTGAGCATAATTTTATAATAAAAATGTTGACATCAATGTACTTCCACTTATTATGCCTCAAATTAACTCAAAATCAGTGAAAAATTTTGAGGAAAAAGTCACGTGGCTGTTAATTTTCAAAATACAGTGCTCTTCAGTAAACTCGGGATTATAGTTTAAATCACATAACGTAAATGCTCTCAGGTTCTTAAACTTACGCCATTTACTTAAAGGAGAAGATGATGAACTGCTTGTTGACGGAGACGATTCATTTGTCGCTTCTTTCTCAACTTCAAAATCAGAATATTACTCTTCATATTCACTTCTAGCAAGGTTTTTTCTACTCTTTTATCCTCAAGGTTTCTATTGCTTCGAGATACAATCATACTTGATCTAGAAGGGAAATATATATAACCTTAAATTTCCTATTTTGGCAAGAATCCAAAAAGTTTTGATAGACTTAATGACTCAAACATGAATTGCGTTTTTGACAAATGATATATCCTTATATTCTTACACTTATATATCAGCAATTGGATTGATAACATAAAATTTTATAATAATAATGATGAATAACTGATCTCTTCTAAATTATACGCTGTAAGCAAAGATACACGCCGTATACCCGACAGGTCAACGAGTGATACTTCGTGATTCCTATTATGTGCTATTGTGGGTGGGAATCGAGAAGTATTGGAAACATCTAATCTCTGTTATCATGAGAAACGTTTTCAGAGGCTATGGGATAAATCCGAATATCATAGTCAGTGTTTGTAAATGTCCATTCAGATATCTCCGAACGCCGTAGCAAAAAGGATAAGAAGTTGAAATCCTGTCAGAAAAATCATTAACTGCTCTTAAAGAAAATGTGGTGTATATGTAACAATTCATGTGGAACAGTATCTGCTTTTACATATCTAAGGTCTAGATAAGACCGCCTGATTTTTCTGACCATGCGTTGATTAATGTAAGTGACGTAATTTTTAAATAATTGACGTAGGCTACTAATTTTCCACTTTCTTTGACTTATAATTCTAAATTTAGATTTAGAATTTTGCTGAACAAAGTGAACTGGCAATGAGTGCATAAAGGTTTTGTTGCAAGATTTATAAACCTTCAAGTAGCATTAATGTAAATCTCAGATCAACTTGAAGAAAATACACACATTACAGATAGGTGTGATATAATTTGGCACGAGAGATCGATTTCAGTTCTATTGGGACAATCAAGAGGGAATTTTTATCTTTCTTACAAACTCTTATCTCCACTAACGATCTTCCTGAATACATTTTTATACCTTCATTTCCTTCCTTCAAGCCCTTTTCGAATCAACCTGATAATCTTCCAATTCCCGTTACATTGCCTTTCTCCTACAACCACTCTCAGGGATCCATATTGTTTCCATCCCGAAAAATATAGAGAGGGGAATCGTCGATCAATTTTAACCCTGTAAGAACCGAGCTCTGAGGTCGGGAGGGTAAACCTTGAAAGCTCTCGGTTAAACAACGCTCTGATGCGGAGGTCAGAGAGTAAGCGGAAGGGAGAAGGATACAGACGATTTTCGGGAACCCCTGCTCTCTTTTATATATCCGTTAACATCGAATTTCAAACCCCTCTCCTCCTCTCGGAAGGCACAAACACAGATAGATGGAGGGAGTCTCGTGGAAAGTATTTGAGCTCCGCGCCGAACGGAAATCGCTTTATGAATCATTCAGCAGTCTGTTTTCCTTCCTATGCCGAGGAGCCATCACTCACGTTTGTTTTCCATGAGCGAAAAAAACAGGCGGTGAAGAGGAAGGGGTGCACCGCGCTAGGATACGGGGAAAAAATAAGTAAAAGTGGTTTAAAAACAAGGTGAAAGGGGAGGGAGAAAAAGTGGCAAACAACAACACAACTCAATTTTCCTCCGGGGCCAAAAAGCGAGGAAGAGGGGAAAAGGATAAATGCTAAAAATAAAAAATACAAGTCTCGTCGACAAACCAAACCGGCGAACTCTTTCGCACTTTTCCGCGACTGGCAATCGTCGAAAAATCGAGAGATGTAGAAAAAGAGAGGAAGGGAAAGAGGGGGCGTTCGTTTGGAGGAAAATAAAAAAGACTCGGGCGTTGATCAAAAGATTCCCAGTCGGAAAAACTTTCCGCTCGCATCGTTTCATTTTTTCCTCCCCTCGCGGATGAAAAAAGGAAGGTTATCGTACGTATATTTTTAATGCACGTCGTCCTTCGCGTCGTGAAGGAGGTTAATGAGGAGGTGGGCGCGGAGGAAGATGCCCTCCTTTCCCCTTTGATCCATATTAAAAAGAGTGGACTTAAAAAATAAGAAAGGGACGACGGTAAAGCGAGTGTAATACGAGAAGGATGTCGAGGAGTCGGAGGTCCTTTCGCGGGAAGAATGCGAGGAGGAGAAAGGCAGGAGAGACATGTCGGATGAATAAAAGGAGCCGAAATATGGCATTGAAGAGGAGTGAGGCGTCGTAGGGGAGAGTGGCACCATAAACACACGACGAGTCCCTTCTCGAAGGCCATGAAAAATTAAAGAAGGCGACGGTGGACTCTCTCGCTACCAACACCCGCCATCTCCCTTCTTTCACTCCATGTTCTCCATTCATTTCATCGTTTTATATTTTTCAACACCTCTTTCAACCGACACTAATTCTCCTTCTTTACAACCTACTCTCATCCCTTCCCCCCACTCTTATCAATTCATACTTAGCTATCTTATTATCTCTTACCAAACGCCAAGTGTTAGGGTATGGATCAAACGATGTTTATTTCTGAGCATTTTCATATAAAAAGTAGATTGTATTTTATTATACGTGGTATCGCATTTTAAAGATAAATTTGGAAATCAGTTATTAATTCAAGCGATTTATTTGTATAAAATTATTGTTCCACTATGTGGAGGGCCACACTCCTCCCACAAAAAGGTTTATTTGACTAGTAAATTTGTCTTTCTGGAAAGTAAAAGAAGTAGGCTCGGATCTCAGTCATATCGATATTTCACCCTACTGTTTATTTACTTAAGTATTAAGCCACATCACTTAACGTGCCAGGTATAGACCAGGGTTCTCTGTTGGGAATGAAGAAAAATACAGTAAAATGAGGTGTGAAAAAATTAGGTAGGATGTACTCAAAGGTAGTGAGATGTTAGTGAAATGATTGCAATAATAAGAGAAGAGGATATTTAACTGGAAACATCATTATCAGTGTGCATTTTCAAAGAGGGGATCAAAGGAAGTTAATTGTAAAAAAGCAATGAATTGGGAAATCTAAATAATAGGTGGAAAAAGAAGATGATACTTAATTATCTGGATCTTAAAAGAGGATCAAAAAAGAAAGGTGAAATTGGATAAAGAGTCACCGATCGATATTATGCTCAATATCAATGATTATGATATACAACATAATCTTTAGTTCCAGTACTGTGAAATAATTTGATGATACGTTGTACTTCAATTTTAATGTGAGAGAAAATTGAATTTTGCGCTATTAGTAATAACCGCTCACGTCACACGATCGATTCCATCATTAATCAATTTATTCTTCAATTCTCTGTTCTCTCCTGACTAGTTTCATCCTTCCTTTATTACATTGCTAATCCCAATAACAACATGAGTCTCCTCATGCTATTTTTATTAATGCTATTCTTCGTAATGCATATGCTCTATTATATTATAACTTCTTTGAAAATTTTAATTTATTCTCGTTTTACGGAAACTTTCTTGAGCTATTTCCATAGGTCCCATTTCCCAATTGAGTATTTCACAGAAGCAGGAGTGTCAGAAATTTATGTGTTACCTTACATTCTTGTCATACCCGGTTTTCTGACAGACTCAGCTTTTCTTTCTTCTCTTCTTCATTGCTCATCCTTCCTTAGATCTTTCCTCATTTCCTCCTTACAGTCTCCTGCAATGTCTTTTCCGCCAGCTTTCTCTCCTGATATCCGTCCCATCACTATCGTAAACCTTTCCTCCCGTTTACTACCTTCAGATACTTTCTCTATCTCGCTGCTACCGAGATGTTTTATTTTTCACTCCTTTTTTTCTCGTTTTCCTTCACATTGGACTAAATCAACAGGTCTGTGTGAATAGCGATTTTCCCACCCGCACTCTTCTTTCTCTCACCCCCTTCACATCTCGAGATATAGAATGAGAGGCAGGGAAAGAGAATTACGGAAAGGCTCTTAAAGAGAGGGAAAATAAGAATACCTCTGAGATAGAAACGGAGACTGAGACTTAAAGCCGTTCTCGTTTCGACTCCCTATGCCTTCGAATCGCTATTAATGGGGGAGTCTGAATGCGTTTTCTCGACATCTGAACAAATAACGCAAATGTGTATTCTGTCAAAGTTATTTTTTGGGGAAGTCGCAAAGTTTATCAGCGTCATTTTCGAAGGGAGAGCTTGGCATTTTTGGGGAAGAGAAAAAACGTTTTGCGAGGGGAGAGAAAGCGTTGGTGAGATGGGAGAGGCATTGACGTATTTCGACTCCTCTTTCGTTATCATTTACTTTGGATATAATGGGGTTGTGGAAAGAGTGAACGCTTGGTGTTACCCTCTACTTTTAGTTTGCTGCAGAAGTGGGATTTTATTAAATTTTTTACTTTTGGACAGAGAATCACATTTTTGTCGCTCTTGAGCCGTAGCGAATGTTTTAAATAGGGTTGTGTGGTTGGTAATAAGATTGAGTAAAATCAAATATTTGTGTAGAGCTCCTAAAAGGATCTTTACTTTCACCCATCTACATTTAAGTTATTTCCAAGGTAAACATTAAGAGCTAAAATTAACATATCCTATCATCAAATAATGTAATAGCGGTATACTTCTACCTGAACGAACAATTTGTTTCATTTCTCCATGCGAAATCTGTTCATAAACATAATAATAGTAAATAATCCTTAAGATTAAGGTTTTTCTTTAGCATAAGTAAAGTAAGAATATTGTTCGCCACTTTCCGATAGGCGCTTTGACTCTTTGATGAAAAGCTAACAGCCATTTAGATCAATGGCGATATGGAAAATTTTAATTAGTGATGCTAAATCTCATCCCAAATTTTTAACTTAAATTAACACTTTTATGTTAAAGTAAATATTAAAAACTATTTGTGAATTTAATTTAAGGCCAAACGAAAAAACGAGGAAACAAATGATACTTTTCTACTATAAAATTCCTTATATTGATCGAACGTACTTCCATGATTAACAAAGGGAAACTTGCCGGAGTACAAAGAAAATATAAATCAAAGAGTGCACGAACATCTGTGACGTTAAATGCTTAATCTATAAAGGTGCTCGATCACATTCATTAATTTTTAAGATCGATGGCAGCATTGTATTTGATTTATAGTAATCAATAAAATTTAATGCCTATCCTAATTTCTCAGTACTAGCTATCACTTTCTATCAAGGTAGCATGATAAAAGTCACGATTCTTAGAGTTGATTCAGCATATGCCTCATTGTAGTCGACACCTGACAAATTGTATTATAGGATGATTTTTATACTACTGGCTGAACATGGAGTCTGTCAAGGAATGTATACGAGCGTCTTTTGTATATATTTCTCTTTCGCGTACCATCTGAATATTAATTCTGGGCTTTTCACGCGAATGTATATTTTTGAAGTGATAATTTATTTCAGGTCACTTAGCTCAAAATTCGCTTTCAGATCAACAGGTACTGTTCCGAGAGGACGCAACAGGCTTTTCTTGTTATGAGGATATTCTAAAATGCTATATAGAGGAGACATCCAATGGTTACAGTCATTGTAGGCTGATGAACTCCAGTTTACCTAGATGTGATCATAAGTGTTCTAAGATAAACCAGTGAAACTTAAAAATTGTGTCAGTGCTTAGCACGATGTTGAAGCTAACAGGTTTCCTTTTGTGAGGATAACCACTACTTTTTCGAAATCTTCCATCATCATAATCTTAAGATTTGAAAGGCTGCACTTAAGCTTCATAATATGCAGCATATATGCCAATGATTTTATTTACAGAGAGACTTTTGCAGGTCAGCATTAATTTGTAGTGTAGATAGTAATTGACTGAAAATTATAGTTATTGGTAGTCCATGATCATCTTACCTCACTATACTTTAAGTAACGTCTCATGCTCTTCTTTACATATTTGATAATTTAGTTAATTACCTAATAATGAAGACTTAATGTTGATTCTGGTCAATATGTATAATAAAGATCGACAATTGTTTGGATATTTCTTTATTCACTTGTTGTGAAAACATTAAAGGCGTTGCAATTCAACTGAATGTGGATTATGTTCACCTAATAAGTCTGATTAAGAGCCTAATTATGTTTGAATAGCAACTGAGAAAAAATTCTCATGCATTAGCATACTTATACTGTTTGTTTAATTTCATTGGGAACATTCCATGTAGTTACATTAAGATTTGTTCGCACAGCCCTTAAAGAACCAACTAAATAAAAGGTTCGGACTACTTTTCAGCCGATGAACATCCTTCCAGCCACATTTCATTTTCCTCTAACAAAAACAGCCGTATTCATCGAGGAAATTCAATTTTTTAATCTGCATTGCAAGTGTTTAACCTTTACTGTTTGTCGTATCCCGTTAAGTAGGAGCAAATACGTTGGAGTTTGAAGAGAGACTCGTGTTGATATAAACTCGTCAATATAAGGGGTCGAGGCTGTTAGTCATCAGCGTCATCTCCTCTTCTCCTTCATTCAAACGTCGGAAAAAAGTATCGATGGAATGACCGAGATGCTGAAAACGACCTCTCCATCTACGCCTAGAGCAATTATTGTTGATGAAAGAGGGCGAAAAAATAGGCATGAAAGTTTCGAATTATACCATCTGTTTGCATATTCATCTCGTTTGCTATCAGATACGTGAGCTGTGATCAAATAAAGGAAAATGCACAAAAAAGAGATAACCGAGTGGTTTCGGGTTTTGGGGCAACTTCCTCTCGCACTCCAGGAAAAACCGAGGGCTTCTAGGAAGCGTTGTAAATGGATAGCATATTAGATGTTAATTAACCCGGAACAACTTGACGGGGAAAAAGTTCAAAGAGGAGCTTGTTTTATTAATGGAAGAGAGCGGGGGAGTTCAAGTTATTCGCTCCAATTGCGATGAAGAGGATGAGGAAAATCGAAGCGGAATGGGTTGAGCAAGAAAAGACAGATAGAAAAGATAGCATAAAAAATAGGCGCTAGGAAAGGAGACGATGAAAAATGGCAATCATTCGTCACGGCTCCTGTTTAGGAACGATAGCAACCGAAAAGGGTGAAACTTGGAAAAGGGTGGGGAATGCTTTGGAAGGTAAAAGGGAGCGAGAGTAATGGTCAAACGCGAATTTGGAGATTGGTGGGATTTGAACGACGCGTAAAGGAGTGGACGGAGAAGGATTGAAACTCAAATGGTATGGAAAGGGTCAGATAGGAATGAATAGGTATGGCCGTATATGAGAATTCCAGATACGCTAAGCGTTGAGGAAAGATATGAGTGTGTGTTAAGGGTTAGAGAAATGGTCGTAAATGGGAGGGAAGAGGTTTAAATGCTGAGAATAGGCCGTGATGGTAATGGTTTTTGAAGGTAGAGATAGGGTTGAAACGGAATAGAAATATTGCAGATAGACGCAGAGTGGGAGGAAATTGGGATCGCAGAGAGGGAGAAAGGGAGATAGCAGATGGCGAACAAGATAAATTGAGTTGGAACGGATCGAAGGGGCACGAATTATGGAGGGAAGGGACAAAAGGTAGGGGAAGGTGTGGGGAAGAGGGAGAGGATAAAGAGAAACTCGAGATTGAAGGCAAAGCAAATTAGGTTTTAGGGAACGGAAAACAGAAGAAGGCTTAGAAGCGTGGGTCACTGCGGACCTGGCCGTAAAAAACAATGCGTGAGCCAAAGAGGTAGTATTGATTTAACTCGAGACTGGCATGACACATCTATCAAAGACTGCGATTATATTCCATGTTGATTGGAGCGTTAAAGCTCGATTGGGCAAGATTTTACATGTGACGGTAAATAAGAGACTCTCCTCTATTTGCCCTGTTGCTATAACAGCTCCTGCCGAATTCATAGACAGAAAACTGCTCATGTCCTTTTCGATTTATCGCGTTCTGTAAATTGATCAACGCCATGATAGAGTAATGCACCTGATATTCATAAATAGGTTCCATTCTTTCTAAGCAAATAAAGAGTTTCATGAATTACGAAATAATTTCGGTATCTGTGAAGTTTAGTTACTTGAAACGGAAGATGTACCGAGAAAATACGAAAGAGGATTTCTGTGGTAAGAAATCTCACGAAAAGGTAATAGGACTTTTGACAGTAAAGAGGATTCCAGTTAAGCTTAGAAAGAGGTTTCCTAAGTGTTTTATGACATTGAAACTTGGACAGTTAGAAAGAAAGATGAAAAGTACTTGGAAAATTTACAGTAGTGGTTATGGATGGATGTAAGAGAGGAGAGAAAAATGCCGAAAGAAATAAGAGAGAGAATTTCTTGGCTGGATCATATACTACTATACACTATATTAACTGCTTTCTAATAAGAATCATAAGGAGCAAAATTGAAGGAAAGCAAGGAAAGGAAAAAAGAAGCTTCATCACAGAATATGTAGCAGAAGCTACAGTCAGTTGAAACATGCTCAGGACCGAGAGCGATGGATGACATGGAGTTGAAACTTGTCGGATAGCAGTTTCGATAATGAGAAGAGAATCTAATGAGAACGAATTACATTAATTGCAAATTAATAATGTTTCAGGAAAGAATTTTATACATTTTCAGGTAAATCTTTTCTAAAATTAATGTATCTGTAGCTGTGTTGAATTAAAAGGAAAGTAGGGAAGGAAAGTTCTAAAAGGATTTTTTTCTCAGAAAATCACTGCGAGAGGGATTGAAAGAGATGTCACCTGCATGATTTCAAATTATTCCCAATGGGCTTTGCTCCACCACGATTTTCTATTCATTTAATACAGGTAGTAGAAAATAAAACATTCCATTGATTAGAGAAGTAAAATATGAGGAAATTATTTGCTCGACATAAGCATTGAACATTTTTGTAGTCCATTGCGTTTTAGATTTAGATTTCATCAAAGTCCGTTACACATTTCTTTTAACATGTTCCTCTAAACTATTCCAAATATGCATTCAAGATTTAATTCAATGCACAGCAGTCTGGCAAACAAAATAATCTAGTTTTATGTTTCCCTGCGATAAAAATAATTGAAAGGTATGGTTATGATGAGTCCTTTCAACTTATTCCTTAAGTGATTCAAAATACAGATACATTGAAAAAGAATTAAGTAATAAGCATTTTCAAACTTTTGAAAATGTGAAAAAATCGTCAAAACCATCAAAGATCGGACCTTGAACTGTTATATTTTCAAGAAATTTACGGAATTCCAGTCAGCGTTGAAAGAAGACATTTCTAGTATTTAACTGAGAGATTAGATTTGAGCGAGAATATTTTTAATGAATAGTAGGAGCCGTTAAAGGATTGTGAAAATTAAAGAGACTTTAAACAGTGGCTTAACATGGAACAAATATATCACAAGAAAAAGTATTAATATTTCACTTGAGGGAATATAAATGTTGTAAGAATCCTATCAAATTTACAAAATACTTCTCTTTAAACAATTATTGCTGGATCATTCTTTCATCCTAACTTCATATGATTAATATAGCTCCAGAAGATACTGTCCGAAGCAACTGACTATTGCAGATTCGAGTCCCGCTCCTATAAGATACTGTTCCAGTGTCCGTTTTTCCTTGATAATATTCCTAGGTGAACGCATTTACGTTCAAGGGCACCAATCGTATGTATTCAATATGTATTATATCCCGAGGCAGTCAGAATAATCTAATTAATCATTTCATAGAAGATATCATCACATTTTCGATGATTAAAATATTTACTCATATGTGGTTGAAAATAAGTCCTTTGTAAGGCAGACGATACAGTAAGAATTCACAGCATTTCTTTCTTTTTGATGGAGACCGAGCTACAATACAAAGCTGTATGGTCAGCGGTGATTTTCAATGGAATGGATGGAGGAACAAATGAGAAGGACAGAGAATGTCTCGGTACTGGGAAGAGCAGACGGATAAAACAGCGAAGGGAAACAATTATGGAGCGGAATTAGCGAAATGCGGAGAAGAAACACGAAACGAATGAAAGGGAGTGGAGGGAATAATTGAGCGAAGAGAAACCATCATCTGCGAAAGAAAGGAACGGAATGCAAAGCGGAAAGAAAAGCGAGATGGACATAAAGAGAGGATAGTTTTAAATGGGAGGGGAGGTAATTGAGATGAAGGGCAGAATATGTTCAACACGGGAAAAGAAATGAGTTCGCTAGCGGGGAAAATTGAAGGGTGGAGGAATCCATTTCTGCTGTGTACCGCTTCATAGAAGTGAAGGAGAGAGAGCGGAAGAGAGAGAAAAAAGCAGTGACGAAGGAAGGGAGAATGCGGGGAGAGAAGACAATGGAGTCGAAATTGAGAGAGGAAAGAAAGACAGGTCTTAGCAGTAAAACATGAGAATGCTGGGCTCAATGAGTGCGCCATTCTCGTCTGTGAATGATAAAGTAAACCTCCTGACTTAAGTATAAAGGGGAAGGATGCGAATGTTAATATTGCAATAGGCCTCCCAACGTAGTTTTCCTTGTTCGCGACGAGAAGACGTCATCACTTCGATCCGGGAGAAAAAAAATCCACCGAGGATAAACCAATGATAGTTTCCTTTATTATTCGATTTCCATTGAATTGCTTCTTTCACTATTGAAATATATTCGGACGATTTGGGTTCAATATGTATACCACTTTCATTTAAAATTACTAATCATTTACTTGGCCATTTTGTTTCAGACAAACCTTATTTTCGTTTAGACAAGTTTGAGGCTGACGATTGTTAGCTTTTACAGCCCTCTGATAGAATCATTATTTCCGGAATTCAAACGTAATGTTTGCAGCGGTTGGCCTTATATAGAGGCTCTTCATTCTTTTGATGCTCAATCCAAAGCTGTAGGCTTCTCTGAAGCTTTGACCGTCTGTTTCTGAATGGACGATTGGCAGCTCAATGATAATATCTGTAGCATTTCAATGTTTTTAGATATATAGAAAAACAATTTAAATGAAAAATTTGCCTCTGAAAATATCGAAATTCGTATGAAAGTCAAGAAATATGAAAATAAAGTGTGTGCTAAAAGGAAAGACATTTTATTTATAGTTTATTAATTTTCTGAATATTAGTAATATAGCAATTGCAGAAGTAAGTAAATGAAGTCAAAGTGTTTAGACGAATATAGAAAAAATCCACTGATAAATGATAAAAAAACAAGGCACTGATATAAAAAATAAGTGTTAACGGGGGCATCAGACACGAGGTATTGCAATTACGAGGTAACAGGTTGAGAATAAGGCTTCGCAATTTAGCAGTATACGTCGGAAAAGAAGGACAGCGAATAAAATAAGGTACTTTATCCGCAAGGAACATATCTAATCAAAATATATGTCAAATTTATTTACATTCTATTTATTTAAGATTTCTATGCCCATAAATAAAAACTAAAGGATTTGTCCATCACAAAAGTTTTTCTGAAAGAATCAGGAAAGAAATAAAAAATCTCAAGCGATCTAATTAGAGAAGCTCATGAATTATTTATCATGAATTTGAATGCTTTCTTTATGAATATGTTATCAAATTCATTCGAAGTTTTTACATAAGTATTTGTTATAAGGTAGAACATAAGTCTGCTGATTGCGTTACAATTCTTAGATAGAAATATGATTAATCGGTATATTTACGAATCGAGGATAAAGATAGACGGGCATCGGATCGCAAGTTTCAATTGTCGCCCTCGATAACTCAGCCGAGTATCCCATTCCAAGGGAAGAGAATTTCCAGTCTGGAAGGTAGTTACCCTTTCATAATCGCATCAACGAACGCCTTTCATCCTTTCGAGCCGAAAATTCGTGCCAGGGCGTAATTTTCTCCGAATTTATATCCCACTTATGACCAAATTTAGGGATCCTCGGCAGAGGATTCCTTCAGTCATCGCAGAAGACTACCCTCCTTAACACTTCTTGCTTACTTCTTTTCTGGGAAGCATCGCTATTTTGTCTGAGAGTCTCAAAAGTCACTCGGATATTGCTTTTTACGAAGTGTGCAAGCTAAAGTCCTCCTTCCATTGATCTTCAGCCTCCCTTTGTGAGGCAGAAGAGGGATTTAATTTCCGGTGCCCTCTCTCTTTCCCTCCCACCATTTCCTCTCCCGATTCCTCCAGCCCATTCCTCAACAGTCCGCCCACTCACAGGTTGCCAAGGATTTTTGATTTGTCGACCTTCTCAGGACTCCTTTAATTATTTTTATAATATCTTTCGCATTTCGTCCGCGATGATGGCGAGAGCTCAGGGGGTCCCTGATTTTCCGCCATGCTTGGAAACTAGTGGATATCGGAACGAAAAAATTAACTCAATTAAAGAAAACTTCTTCCTCTAAAAGACTTTTCCTTTAGCTATGGCAGGAAATATAACGGCTCTGGAAATGAAAGAGTTGTACGTTGTTTATTAATGCAGCAATTAAAAACTTTTGGAAAATCAAAATGCTAAATATGAATTTAATGAAACATCAAAGGATGAAGGGAGAGGAATTCAAATGGAATCGGCAATAAAAAAATGCATTCCTTTTTTCCGGTCTTTCTGGAATAAATGGAATGTAAATTTTTATCTCCTTATGAATGAAAAATGTATTAATTAGGATTCTTCTTTGATTTTTTTATGTTCACGGTTGGAGTGGGTAAAAGATTTTTTCCAAACGAATCACAATGGGAATTCTTTTTACATGCTTTAAATATCTGAACATAACAATACCTCGCACTGAATGCATGAATGGAATATACGAAGGAAATTCTATTCAAACCCAAAGGTAATAAACGGCAGTATTTATAAATCGCTCAAGAACTAATAGATTTTGAAAACGCAATTTTAATTCAAGTCAGGGGAAAGTATGTATTTTAATAGTTGGTTGAATAAAGTGGTCAAATCTGACCCTAGAGGGCTTAAACTATTAAATCTGTTTCTTTCTCAAAAGAGGAAGAATAAACTAGCACTAGCGCCATGATATTCAAACTTAATACACACATCTTTAGATATCATAATATATCTCATTATATCTTCCCCCCTTTTAGATTGTTTCTCAAGAGTTCCTCGCAATCATTATTTGAAATTAGTCCATTCATAGCAGCATATATATTTAGACCTTTGAGCTAACCCACAATAAGGGAGAACCACCGATGCAAAAACCGAATTAAGGGAATTATTGAATTCAAAAGCCAGTGGTAACGAGGATTTCCCTCCAAGTCTTTCAGTTTTCCTCCGCCATCGAGCCAAAGGGAATCTTGCGATATTTTCGCCCCTCCTCTCTTCTCGTTCTCCTTGTTTCCTCTTCTCAAAAGCCTTCCATCCTTTTTCTATTCCCGTCTTCTTCCTCACCACCAATATCTTCCATCTTCTCCCTTCGCCCCGAGGGAGACGACCGCCCATCTGTGTTTTCACTGCCTTCTTGACGGCGGCGCCACTAGTCTTAAAAATCTAACATCTCCGCGTCGGCGACATAAAAGTAGGCGCCCAACATTTTCACAATTCCCTGCTTAAGAGATACAGGAAACAACTGGAAGGGGAATTTTTGGAGGGAAAATAACTGGAAGGGAAAGGGGATCGTTTTCTGGGGCGGGGGTAAATTGGGAGGGAGAGATAGAAGCCACCAAACAATATTGCAGATAAGGGATTGTGAGAATGGAGTGAGTGGGAAATAGCCAAGGAAAGTGATAGATATGATCTACTTTCGAGATTATGAGGAATGTCATGAGCTTCAGACGGAATGTGATTACTCAGGGAATAGAAGTAATAAGTGGGCGGATGTGGGGTATAAGAAATGGAATAGAGTGGGGATTGAGGTTTACGCTAGTCGAAGAAATTAAAATTACGTTTACGCTGCGGATTACTTCCAAGTTTTATAGAGGGCGTTCGGGTTTACTGCCTTTCGAGAAACCTCAAACATAAATTTCTATTTCGGTGGGAGAAGGAATTTAAGCTCCGACTAGTTCATAAAGAAAGAAAATTTCCATTTACATGAGATTCGAACATTATATAGCGACGCACACTGAAGTGGACATGACAGAGAAATCAAAATAGATCGAAGCGGTGTGTGTTTAGATGAGGCTGCAACAAAATTAATCTAAAAATAAATTAACACACCTTTCTCATTCAAATTTCAAGCTTCATGTTTGTTTTTTGAAACTGAACACTTTCATGAAATCTGAGTTTGGGTTAGAATACTCAGTAGTTTCCATTGTCTCCCTTAATAATTCAATCCAAGAAATTTACGGAAATCTAGAAATTTCCAATAAGGAAGCCAATCATATAAAATGAAAAAATATGAGATAAAGATTAAAAATGGCGTCGATGATTTAGGCCTTCATTTGGTATTCCATAACAAAATGAAGAGAGCTAATTATTTTCAATAAGAGGTAGCACTAACTATTTTAATTTATATACCGCCACAAAAAACAAGATAAACATGGTTTAATGCATAGATCATAAGATAAAATTAGATGATGATCATTAGATCTCCACTTAATGATACTATGAATTGGGACCCGGGCCGTGTATATCCTGTTGTTTATATCGTAGAGTATAAATTAAAATTGTTTAGTGCATACAAAATTTCTTTATTTTGTTGATAAAATATATCAATATATTACAGTGACTTGATAGTATTGTAGCAAAATCTAGTGAAAATTAAACATATGATATACGTTAAGAATTAAACTAAAATATTAAATTATATTATGACATTATCAAAAAATAATCACAGTAAACTGGAGTCTAAATAATGCTCTTAATGCTTTTATTTATAAAACATTAGACAGAACTATGTGCGAGTGTAAAATGAAGTACTCGAGTTCTTAATAATAGAATTGAGGTCTTAAGAAATCGATCGAAGGCCATTTAGAATTTCTTCAGTGTTAAGAAAAGAGAATGGAGTGGCGGTTAATGGGGAATCGTAAAAAAGAAGAGCGGAAAGACGGGAAATACGGAGAAGAGGGTCAACGAGAAGTTTAAGATAACAGGGAAAGAGAAAGCGTTTCTGCGTTATGAGTAGAGTCAAGAGAACTAAAGAAAATAAAGTCGAGCTGGAGGAAGAATAAGAAAAACTTTCCACAGATAAAATAGGATATTATCTCATTTTTGGGGCGCGTTTAATCTGCTCCGAAGTAATTTATTTACATGAAAGGCATAATATTTTGGTGGCTGTAAAAATGCCGTTATTTTCTTTAAGGACTTTTGGAACGGTAAACTACTCAAATTCTCTTTTTTCTATTGCTTTTTCCACCATTTAATAGAAATGGTGTAGGTTGAAGTCATCATGGAGTTGATGATGCACGGAAAGAAAACATCCCAAGGACTCGGCCCCCGAAATTCGCAAATAGTAGATACGTTTGTGAGCAAGTTTCCTTAACCAATATAGAAGAGGGATCTTATCTTCAAAGATATAAAAGCTAATTTAAGGGGCCTTATACTCGAGAATATCTCGTCGTGATGTAGAAAAAAACTGGCACAAACATGGGGAAGCATTTATCGATTTGATCATGCTCGTGAATTTTTAGCTGATATATAAGTCTACCCTGGTTCGACTTGGATGATTTTAACGTAGTCACGCCACCACTTAAAGGTCTCAAATCATAAAAATATTTAATGATCGAGGATAAGAATATCGGGAAATATTTTGTGTGGAATACTAAGAAGGAAGGAAGATCACATTTCAGATATAATATTATCAGATATATGAAACAAAATTTGAGGATTAATAAATAAAATAAATGACGGCCTTATAATGGGCGAAATGTTTCATCCATGATAGGAAAACATTGACTAGGAAGGGGATGTTAAATGTCTTCACAAACCTGCTGACAACAAGTGTTAACCAAAAAAATTTTGAACAGATACCTTTATCATGACCAACAACTGAAATCACGGTATAAATAATAAGCTTTAACATAACATACACTATATATACACATAACATAAAAATAGAATAAAAATCAATTAGTAAAATTCCATGAAATATTCAGTAAATACAGAGGAAATTTAAAAATAACAAGAGAAAACGTATCTGATATAGGAATATTTAGTAATGACACTTTTTATAATCCTTGAGTTTCAGTACAGGTGCATAATAGATCGATAGTTTGAATGAAATATTACGAGACACACACAAATAAAATCATACATGAATATTATTATGTTACTTATATTTGAACATGTTCAAATAATTAGAGATGAGAAATATAAAACATCATTTGAAAAAATGATAAAGTATGATAGTAAAATGAAGGATACACCATATTTTTATGTAATCTATGTTATTAATGAACTGAAATAAGATTTATCAAAAAAATATCTTAACGCAGAGCATTGAACGAAGGAACTTTTATATGAAGAATATTCAAGAAATAATTCTTTGAAATCTTCTTATATAAGACATTTCTGCGATTGCAATTGGTGAAAGAATATACTATCAGTCGAGTTCAACATAAACATTGCCAAAGAGCGTAGGCTGTTACACAAAAATATTATTATTTTTGTTTCAGTAACTACAGGAGCTGTGACAGTATGTTAATGCTCATTGACGTTTTTTTCAGGACGATTTCCGTATCAAAACTGATGAAGACCGTATAATTTAGAACTGGAAAAAGCTCTATCAAAAATATGTTGAACTTAGTAAAGCTTGCACTAAAAATTTTGTGTTTATTTGAATCAATGTCGTAATTAGATAACCAGAAAATGTCTCCTAAACTCAAGGAGCCCAATATTGTTAGCATTACCAACAATTAATCAGTATCTTGAGTCAATAAATCAGTATAATGAGACTCAATAGGTTGGATTTAAAATAAATATTTATGTAGTGTTTATTAAATTTATTTTGAAGAAAACTATAATCATACATAATTAATATAATTCTAATACAATGAAATGTAACTTACCATTATTTTTCTAGAAAAACGGATAGTTGTATAACATTTTGCTGAATTTTAATAAAGTTACATAAACAGTAAATAAATCAGTCAGAATATTCTATCTTTATAAGGTATGTAATTCTATTTCTGTTGTTGAAGGATCTTAGCTGCAGAGGTCCCAATAAAATCAATGCTACCATTACTCAGTTTGTCTGTTTTTAACATTTTAATGCGAAATTTTGAAAGTAAGTATTTTTTATCTTTCTTAGTGAAACTAATTATAATAATAACGTCTTAATAAGGCGATTTTAGTCTAAATAGACCACTCTTATAATTAACATTTCTAAAAACAAGCACAAATAACCAATTCCCTAAGCCGGGATTTGTGCCTGGGGCTGGAGCTCCTGTAACATAACCACTTAGCCACCGAGGCTGCCGAAACTGAGCACAAACTGAGTACTGAGTAAACATTTACTGAATGTGAGTCCAAACACTATAGAGAAAAAACTGCGCCACAAACTTTAAATACGTACCCAGAGATGTTACACACATATTCATGATAAAGCTAAGCGAATTCAGAAACTCCATTTCATTTACCAATATTTTACAAATAAGAGAATAATTTGAAATAAAAAGAATACATCACAGATTGATTTACATTTCGTGTTCATAAATTCGGGATATACACATATATTTCCCTCTGCAAATTAAAGTATTTAAATTACATCTTTTGATTTTTAGCTTTATTCATTTTCTGTCATGGTTTCGACTTTTTGTGAACAAAGATATAAAATTTAGATTAACGTAATGAAATAAATGCATTTATGTGCGAACAGAAAGGCTTTTCGATATTTTTGAGTAAAACTTTGGGATTTTATTTTTTATTTTAACATGTTCGTCCACCAAAATCTGATTATATTCATATATAAGAATTTAATTGGTGAGCTTTGTTATTGATGCGATCAAAATTTTACGTGGAGTCGCAAAATGATTTTGGATATTTTTAGGATGATACTAATGATGTTAAGGCTGTAGAAATGTTACTGTTTGATGACTGCAGACCGTGATGCTGGAGTAAATCTATCTCCCAAGTCTATGATTCGAAAATATTCAAGTAATGAGGTTCTAACTTATAGGTCAACCCTAAAAAGACTTCAAATGGAACGATCGAAATGCTATGTCTATCTTCTGTCGCATTTTCCGTCAAATAGACTGACATATCCACAAAACTGAATACTAAGCTATTAGACCTGATATGGAACTAGGCTAGCAATTCATGTCTGTATTTTTCCGTGACAAACGCGAAATTTTTATGCTGCTAAATTGGCATATGAGAAGATTATGATGAGATTAACAAAATGAAGAGCCAGTCATCCTCTCACCCATAATTTCGTTGTGAGATTGCTTCTCCGCAGTTACCTAATGGTTAATACAATGTGCATGAGTATCAACATTGCTTTTACAAAATTTCAACCATCAGTTATCTTTCTTGAAATGAAATTACCCTGGAGACGAGTTGTTTAAATTTCACGAAGTTTCCTCAGTTTTATTTCGATTCTTGCAAATTTTAAGCGGAAACGATATATATTTACCAAAATATGAATTTTTGTTCTATTTTCATTGTTTACTACTCATCTTTTTCAGACCAAAGATGGGGATACATTAGAGCCTAGGTAGAGTGCCAGAGAAAATTCGGACTCTGTGACATTTGGATTGTTCACTCTGGTTGGTTATTAAGTGTATAGATAAGCTTCTACATTTCTTCGAGTTTATTATTCAAATTCGAGTCATCAAGCTTGAATAGTTTTTATGTGATACACTTCTTACAGTGCTCTTCAAAGCTCTCGTTGGTTTATTTTGGATTTAAGAAGATTCAGAAAAGAAACATATCTCTTTGTGGTTAGGTTATTTGGGGTAAGCTGTCTTGCAACTACATAAAATATTAACTTTTGGAAAAAATGGAATCAGATAGTCTCAGCAGTTCATGACGTTTCGATAGTTCTTAGCATTGCTTTCGATTTGTAAAGCAACTGATCGTTTCAGATTGGTTCATATGAACGTTTGAGATTTCATTATTTCACGTATTTCCCTTATCCAAGTCAACTCAAAGTGAGAGGGGCAGTTTTTCTTTGCCACGGAATCATGAAAATATTGCCGTTAAATGAAAAAAGTGGGTCAAGCTTAAATGCTACACTTTCCTCTAGGGGACATTAAATATGTAACGAAATCAATCATCCAGGCTTAAGCCTTGTCAAGAATATTCGATGACAGATAAATGTACGACCGAGAGGGAAGCAAAGGGGACTTTAAGAGAAAACTACCGAAATCGAATTCACATTCGTCAAAGTTTCGCATGTGAAGAGCAAAAATATTCCCATAGAATTCGGTGAAAGGGCAGACATTCCGCCAAATAAGAATAAAAAAGCGGAATAAATTGGCGAAGTTTAGCTCAATCCGCCTTTTGCTCACGATTTTAATAAGTTCGCAATTTTAGCTGGTGTATCCTTTGCAGAAAGTCGGAGGGTTATGGAGAGAGAAAAAAGGCGGGTGAAGAGAGATAACAAGTGGACGACATAATTCACGCGTTAAAGAGAGGCTCCAAGTGGGGTAAGCGGAAAGGGGCGGAATGAATACCGGTGAACGGTAGAATCTGGATGCGAAGAGCCGAAAATTCCAAAAACTTTCTTTTGTTTTTCGTTTCTTGAGGGAAAAAACGTTATATTCTTCCCTTTTCTCACGGCGTTTTTTTGCATTATGGAAGGCAACTGCAAGAACGTTTTCCCCTCTCCCCCTTTCTCTATCAGATCCTCCTGGTTCTCTCATACACACTTGGGAGAGAAAGGCATTGGAGGCATAAATATTCCACACACGACCTCGCTCCCTCCAATCGTTCCTCCCCATCCTCCTTTCTAAATTCCATTCTTTACTTTTCTCATCATCTCCATTCCTACTTCTCTGTGTTCCTTATATAACTTTGGCTGTACGCTGCATCCCACTCTCTATCACTCCTTTTTATCAGTGTTCTACTTTTCCACTCAACTTTCTATGCCCTTGTGAACTTTTTACTTTCTCGAGTCTCATCCCTAATTCTTGTCTTCTTGGTTTTCGGTTTTCTTGTTTTTTCTCAATCCTTGCTCTTCAGCTACGCCTTTCAAAATATGCCTTCTACTCTTTCGTGAGATTTTATGATAAATTCATTTTAATGTATCTCTTTAATCACTCCATATCACTGCGAAATCCGTTAATTTTTCATTTCATGGCTAAGATTCACTCCTTTCGTTCTCTCATACACTTTATACTGAAGCCCATATCAGTCAGCTCTTATGCAGCAAACGACTTCCATAAACAAAATGGGGTACTAGGTAGAAAGCAGCTGATGATCTTAATTTTATACTTCCATCAAATGCTTGTCAATTTCAGGCAACTTGCATGTTATGGATATTATAATGGTATATAACCATTTACTGAATTTTATCTTGAAAACATGAAAGTGTCATTTGATGTACTCCGTCGATTATTTGATATTGTTCTGGCAACATTAAGGCTTAAAAGCTATCAATCAATCAATAGTTTTTCAGGTGTTAAATTTTCGTCAAAAATCTCTGGAAATTGTTTCTCTTTCTTGTTTCACTTTTATTACATTTTCACAATCAACTCACTTTTTTTTAGTAACTTCAAATCCTATTAATCATTTATTGTGAAAACTACGTAGATACTTGCGAGTTCCGTTTCCTACTTTCTCTTTTCTGTATTGCTTCTGCATAGATATAAATAAATCCTCCTGCTTCTTACATACTCCTGTATCTGTTTATGATACCTTTCCTTAACGGTTTTTAATGCTTCTATAGGTAACCTCTGTATATCTTACACTTACTTGTGCCAACCTCTTCTTCCATTTATCTTGCTTTAAAGTTCTCTTCAACAACATTTCTATTCCCTCTCCTCTGCTCCCTCTTCCCTCCTTTGGAGATGTTTTACTCTCTCTTTGGGTATCTCCTCCTCCTTCCTTCTCAAGCGTGCCCCTCGGTCCGTTGGGTTCTCTTGATATGAAAAAAATATGGGATTAGTGCTGAGTGTATTCTGTTTAATGGCTTCTCTTCGACCTGCGGAAGAGTTTTGAGTGCGAAAAGAAGTTTTGTTTTGGGCATGTGTGCGCACGCTACAGGGGTTGGAAAAAGATTTCCTCTGCAGTGGAGAGCGGCGTGTTGTAACTCGCGTTACGTTTTATTCGGTGTTATGATTTTTTTGAAGGACCAGATCAAGAGGAGAGATGCTGAGAAGGAGATGCGAATGCGTGGATGCTAGCGTACCCCAACCTTTCACTCTCTACGACTTTTTTCTCACTTTCACTCCACCTTTTTTCTCCCTCCCGCACTCTCTAAATCTCGGCTTATTTTTACCGTATATCAGGGATCTTCCTTCTTCAAAGTAATATATATATAGTTCTTATGTTTCTGATATTATCATCATACTTAGGGTGAGACAAACACATGCGAAAATGTTTTTTTTATAATTTTTTAATTTATTGATGGATATCTACGATTCGATGATATTTTGTTCTTAAAGCCGCAGATGACTTCATATGAATGTGAAAAGTGATATCAAAGAGGTTTATGAAATATTATATTATAAATTCTTCTCGATCCTGTACTTCGCAGATTTTTCATTGTAAGCGGTTTTTTAGTTTATTCATTTATTTACTTTCTTAATTCATCATGACTGAGCTAAAAAAATAGCGACAGTAACATTTTAAACGACTTAAATGTAACCATCGGTGGAAGGATTTCCAAACGTATAGATGAATATAAACATCTAAACCCGGCATATATGCCAACGTATTCCAAACCTAAATTAATATTTGAAGGACAAGAATTTCCAACTATTGAATTAGATCTGTATTGAATGTTTCCTGTAGCATTTACAGGAAAAGTCGAACAGGGCTATTGTTCCTTAAATTTCACATGTGCCAATGGATAAAAGTAAATATTCTAACCAACTCTATGATGTTGCTGAATGCTATATCAACGAGTCCTCAAATAAAATAATGTACTTGAGAACAGCTGAAATATTTTATAGATGTATCGCATGACTCGAAATAAAGAAAATAGAATAAATTGACTCATTCTGGCATGTTTCTTGAGGATCTATGTTTTTTTCCGATCTTTTTGAAATCATATATTTTTTGAGGATCTAACTGATTGTTTTAATCCTCTTTCAAATATGGCAGACAATTATAAATTTTTAACCAATTTACTAAGCAGGAATATATATTTTATTCTAGTTTTCTGGAAAGGTGAGCTATGAATGAATTTTCAGCTGAAAATAATATAAATTATCCATTTTATGACATTTCCGAGAGAATTTTATCAAATAGATTAAATTAGTGTGTCAAAATATTTTTGATAATTATAATAATCCAAATGTTATAAACAAATTGTCTGAATCGGACTTACTCTTTAGAATATTCGGAAGCATGAATCTTTTCAACCAGTACCTATTAGTTTACTTTAAGAGAGATAATTTGAGGCCAAAAACCCAAAAGAACATGCCAGCTTTATGATTGCTTTCTAAATTGGAACATTGATTGCAATGTAAATTAACCATAGAAGAAAAAGTCTCTTAACGAATTCAATTATACTTTAATTTCTTTATAAAGTCATAAAATACTAATTTATCTCTGTGTGCATGTATGAGAGTAGATTTGCAGGGAAATTATGGTACCGCTTTTATGATGTATTTTCAGGTAATAATTTTTAAATTGACTTATTTGTTAGTCCACTCGTGGAAATAATTCAAGTGAGGCGGAATCGTAAATTTTATATTTACGTGACAAATTTTTCGAACAGTTGAATGCTCGGGAATGATAACAGCCAAAACCTCGAAATAATCGCCATTTGATAGTGACAGATCTTCTACATTCCATGATTACGTCTAGCAGCAATGTGAATGCACTCCAAATTTACTCCTAGGATATTCCTACTTTTAAATCGATTCGGATTAATCCATCGAACTGACACCGAATCGAGAGGACCACTTCCGAAATTCTTCCGTTAATCCTTTTTCTGTATGCAATATTAGCTTTATTGGGTTTTAATGAAGTTATCCTTGGGAAATCAAATTTCGAAACATTAACAGCGTTGCTTCATTCATTTTGAAACAGAGATAGGTGTTAAAAGTTGCGACGTAAACGGATTAACCTTTGACCTTTTCCGATAGGGAGCGAAAGCTGCAATTTGATTTCTTGAGCCGGGATCGAGAAAAAAGGTTTCGTTGGAAGAGGAGGAAGTGGAAGGTCGAAGGGTGTTTCCTTGAAAGTGGGAGAGAAAAAGAAGGTCAATAAGAAGGCCAAAGAACGAGCCAATCCAGACACACACACCCAAGCTGCATCTTTCCAACACTCAATACACCTCCGTGACTGGGATAGATAGGCTTTGAGGAGGATTTGCAGCAAAGTACAGTGATAAATGTTGCTCGTGAGAAAAGAAGAGATGAGCTAATACGAAATGGTTTTGGGAGATAAAGCGATACTCTTCTCTGTCGTGGCGGAGTAATAAAGCTGCATGTTTTTTCGTTTTTGTAAACATAAGACGAATTTGCATGAAATTTATTTGCTGAAGCGCATTACGAGATGTCTATTCTAAATCCATATCTTAGCATTTTTGAAGGTGAACTGGGATTGCTTATCTGCGTAAGTGTTTCATAAACGTTCGTTTCCTTTCAGACATCGATTTCTTCGTTGGGACATACAGGAAGGAAAAATAATCATTCGCTGTCCGCTTAGGCTTTGATAATATCGATTTCTAATCAACAAAAATTCTCTCAGACCATGTCGATATTTGAAATAAAATGTCGGCACATTTTGTTATTTTTATAGAATCTGAAGTGCAACAGAAATTTCTCCAAAATGAATTGCGAATGGACTGTTTTTACAGTAATACAGTAATATTTGAAGATGAGACATTGACTAATTATCAAACATATGTCCTATTAGCATGGCGTAAACAACCGAACACTATTAGTTATTACATATGAGTGTTTAGTTAATGTTAGGCATATCGTAGCATCTTTTTCAGGTGCTGCTAAAAACTGTCTTATAACTTTTTTCTTTTCCTGATATAACTTTAACCGGAATGAGGATCCAATAATATCCCAATTGATTATTAGCTGTGAGAAGGGAGATAAATTCTCATATATGCGGAAGAGGGTATTCACTGCTATGTATACAAGGGAGTATGAAGGCATATACATACATGGGAGTATGAATGCATGTATAAAAGGGAGGTCATGGCCGTCTCTAGGCTGCAAGTGAGTCATGCTTAGGATCGGGGCGCTAGCAAGTCAGAAGCTCCCGGATTGTAATCCCTCTTTTACAGAGGAGGCACACGGATGTAGGCAAAGGCACCCTAGTATAGTTTTGCATTAGGTCGCCTGAACAACTAGATCTGAGAGAGGCAAGTGACGGGAGAGGGAGACAACGAACGTCGGAGATTCGCCATTCGTCGCTGACGGAAAGGATTCCGTGAAAGAAGAGCAAACAGAAATAAAAATCAGAGATAAATATCTTGACCGAAAGAGAGTTGTGAGATGAAAAATGGAGGGAAAGAAACGAAAGAGAGAGAGAGTTTGCGTAAGGCAGAAGTGGTTTAGGAGAGGCGTAAGAGGGGAGGATGATTGAAATTAAAAATTACAAGAGAAAAGGAGCAGAAGAAGAGGGCAGGAAGAAAAGACGAGTGGTAAGGAGTGGAAATGCAGCTACGAAGGAAAGAGAGGGAGCTTTTTTCCAGACCGTAATTAGGGGAGAGCGCTTGAATAGACGTGATTGGAGAAAGGGACAGTTATACCGAAAGAGAGAATGAGATAAGGCAGGTGATCGTGGAGAGGCTATAAAAAAGAGGGAAGGAGTGGAGGGAGAAAGGAATCCGCCTGACATTTTCGGGACAATAAAACTGTCCCTCTTCTGCATGTTTAGCTCTTCCGAAATGTTTTCGTAGAAGCGGAGCTTAAATGTGACGATAGCGAAGCAGGAATTATTCGTGAAAGTCTCACATTCTGAAGGAAAAGAACTCCTCTAATAGACATCGGAAGGTATGTAAAGGGTTTCGGGGGAACGTTAACTGGAGAAATGGAGTGAAAAACGGGATTGGGAATACCAAGTGTCATCTGGTATTAAATCTTGGAAACGATTGGAAAGGCGAAATACGATAGAACATTATTTTACCTTGGCTTTGTTTATAAAGTTGCATGTGAAATATTGGAATGCAAATTAAAATATTTAGTGTAAAAGTAAAATTGTGTATTTTTTAACTGTCCTTTTAGAAAGTCGAAGGCTAACAAAAATTGTGTAAAAATAGTTTAGAAATGATGAATAATAGAAGATACGGCATAGTTTAAACGAATCTCGATGGAACTTATGTAGATGGCGGCGATATGAGTATGCTACGACTTCTACTAATTTTTTCTTTTCCTAAAGTTGACGTTATCTTTAAAAACCTGTTTCAGATGAGTATTATATGAAACAGGTGTTATCAGATGGGAGGGAAAGACAGAATCAATAAGTTATCTCAAGCTCCCGGTAGACGAGCATTATGACGAAGAAAATTTCTGCATAGATATTGCGATCCACCCAACCGATACTTTAGCTCCTCAATTTCGATTTATGGTGACAGTTCATTTAATTTACATCAAGTCACGGAGTCGCAAGCAAGAATTTTTACAGTAAAATGAAGATATTTGGAATCAGTGTTCGATGCATAGTATCACCTCCATGAAAGACTGAAATTCCACCGAGCTACCGTGCATTTTTAATTTAATTCAGATTCGGAGATAATTTATATCAATGCTCTTGGTCAAAATTCTACTGAAATCTAACTGTATATATTTTCTAATAAATTTCTGTTTACAGTTTGAGCTTTTTCTATAACCCATTTATCCCAAATAGTGAACCTTTTGAACCCTATCCTTAACTGGAGTATACGTAAAGTTGACAATACCCGATGATATTAAAAATCACCTGCTTAGTGAGACCATATCTATGAGTAATATTGCTTAAAATGTACCGTAAAACTGCATCAATTACAAATTAAACGCCAAATATTCAAGTACTGTGAGCTGCAGTGAACGCCAACCAGTATAGAGTAGACAAGGGTTAAGATGGAGATCACTGTAATTCCAAATTCGCTTCATCCTTAACGCTCGGGGAATAACAAAGGTAGGAATAAACGATCCCACCGAGATTGGAGCTTGGGCGATGGAATCAGAGAGAGAAAGTTGAAAAAGTAGCAGATAGGCTGTGGTATTAGAGGAACACGAGAAAAGGAGGGATAGAATTAGATACGCTGATTCGTATTCAGAAGGACACTGCGGGAGGCACGATCGAGAAGAAAGAGAGATGGGAAAAGTAAAGGCAAAATCAGGGAAAGTACAAAAGGGTCTGCAGGAGTTTAGATATAAAATGGATTAAATGGACCTTTACGAGAGAGATAGAGAGCGAAGAGGGTGAAATTTGGGAAAGTAAAATAGTACACGTATTATGGTAGAAAGAAAGGAAGAAATTAAGCAAAGCGAGCAAACAGAGAGGAGGAAATAGAAGAGATAAAGAGGAGAAAGATAGGGGGAAGAGGAGAAAGGGTGGGGAGAAATGAGAGTTTGGGTGGGGGGAGGACGGAGGAGAAAGAGGTAATTTGGATTCGTTTGCATATTATCGTACGTTACCTCCCGTGAAATAAAAAAGAGGGCGAGAGACAAGAGGAAAAGATAAGAGGAAATAATAAAAAAAGGAGAAGGAGCGTGCGTAGATTTTAGAGTGGGAAAAAAGCGGTAATGTGAGGAAGTTGTGGGAGGAGGGGAAGGATTGGAGGGGGCACCAGGAGAGAGTGGGGGGGAATAGGCGAAGGATACGGCGAAGGCAGTGGACGGAGAGGTTGGTGAAGGAAGCCAGTTGAGGGAGAGAGTGATGTTAAGAGTTATAGGTAAGTGTGGAACAGGAGTTCGGATTGAATAGACAACGCGGAGGGTTTGTTACTTGGATCGAGGGGGATGGAGATTGGAGGGAGTTGGAATCGCAAATTGATGGCTGTCTGAACGAGACCCTAACAATCTGCGTCGTAGAAGAAGGAAGGGAAAGGAGGGAGAAGGTTAATAGAAGGGGGAAAGGAGAGGCAGGTGGAGTAGGACAGAGGAATGGGCGTGACAGAAATCACGTTTGTTGTCAAAGGCAGTGGGAGAAAGGCACGGATCGTTACGCAACACTTCATAGATGAGATTAGTTTGGAAAGAAGTTGGCACGACGAGAGGAGGCGACGTGAAAAAAGCGCGGAAGATTTAAAAATAAAGACGCCCATCAAGACTCTTTCGTCCGCAAATGAAATAATTCGGAAGAAAGGAAAAAGGATAAAAATATTACCGGGAGTTCTCACCGCTGGTGATGACTATTGCTTCGAGAGGCTTGAAAGTTCGGCTCCCTGTCCGCTCTTCTATCGGGGAAATGGCGAATTTAATAAGGAATCGGATACTTAAGCGAAAATAACGAGTTTTGTGTGATGACGCTCGAAGTAGGAAAAGAGGGAGGGAAAAAGTTTGTGGAGTGAGCAGGGAGAAGGATGGATGGGATGGTAAGATGGAAAAACGTGTAAGTGGGGATAAGTTTTTGCCTTAGAAAGTTGAGACGGAAACTGGTTGTTATGGGAAGATAAATGAGAGAATAAAAAAACGATTCTGACCGAATGGGTTGAAAAAGGTATTATTTTCTAAAAAATGGCGTCAAGGGAAAACGGAGGGAAAATCTAGATGGATGAGGAACCTAAAGTTTGGTTTGCTGCGAGGGTGATGGAGGTCTTAGAGGTCTAAAGAAAAGGCAATCGGTGAAAAATGGACATTTAACTCTTAGTTTACTTGGTCATATCGGGGATTCTTTCATTAATAATAATTTATTCAGTATTTATTACCATTCCTCATGCTTTGTAATGAAATAATATCCTCAAGAGAAAATAAATATCTATAAATTTTAGCTCTTCAAAATGTAATGCATCGATGATGAAGAACTTAGATGATAAAAAATAGTCTCTTGTAGTCTATATCAAAATTTGCAACTGGTCAATTACGAAATCAGCGTGGTGAAGAGGAATTTTCTGAAATTAATATCAATCACTTAATTTTTATCAAAAATTTTCTGAAGTTTACATTTTTATTTCAAATATTTATTTATTCTCTTGCAGAATATAAATTGCAAGTTATAAATTTCTCCTGTTCCTTAATTTATGAAGATATAATTTATTTCAATTTTACATTTCAAGACATAAAAATAGATCGATCTAATCTAAGATCTAAGTGAATGAAACATATGTGATTGACCTCTAATCGTTCCTTTTCCTTCAGGGTAATTTATTATTTATATAATAAGGTGGGGTATACGAAAAGTATGTAATTAAGAACTTTAATCTGAATGACGAGGTGCCTTCACACTCCCATAAGTGTCTCAGTTATTTCTCCAACCATGCTGTGCACTTTATATTTTCAAATCAAAAAATGGCAGTGTTCAAGTACATTTTATACTTTCACTACATAAGTTTATGTTGTGCGTTGTGTTCAGCCATTGGCTTTCTCTACATGTAGTCATCACTTGACGTTCACGAGTGGATAACTGCCTCACTGATGGTGAGAGGGTTGGTGGGTATACCATCTCAGAGCTTACCATCCAAAGCTCCTTCATTAGATGAGGAGTGCTACATCATTTCCTCTGACCATATGTTAGGGTTATACCACCAATAAAGGGTCGTTAGAGCCTCGTTAGCTAAGCAGGGTACACAAATGCCAGGTGAGGTTGACGTTAGAGCGAGAGAAGTTATGAATTCGCTTTATCATCTTGCTGGTAGCAAATTTTATTATAAACTCTGCAGAAGGCAAGGATAGAAGACCCAAGAGATAGATGAGAGATGAGATGCCTTTAAACATCACAACGCGGTAATTACAGCTTTAGCATAGTACAAGTATTGTATAACATTATTGCAAGAATTGAAACGATTTAGTAATCCAAGAACTTATTGTATAACTAGCGGAGCTACCTATTGATTCTCAACTGGGAAGTAAAAATAGGCGAATGACACACTAAGTGCGACTTGCAAGGCAGTATAATAATTAAGATGCAGAAATAAATATTTAATTTTGGAACACGTATACGGTGTCTTCATAATTTAGAAATCACATATACGTATATTACCATAATTATTAAACACATATCATTTTATTAGAAAATCCTTCAAAAAGACACGGCCTGCTATACAGAATTATTGTACACAGTAAAACCCGTCTAAGACGCTTTTCTAGACGTTAATCCGCTTAAGATGTGGTTTTCTCAGATTTCCGGTCCCTTTTATGCGAAACGCATGGTAAAATACCGCTTAAAACGTCCTTTTTCTCGCTTAAGACGCGGATTATTCCCTTTTACAGATTCACTACAACCCACTTTGATCAATATTTCGATAGACCAGTATTTTTTAATCATCAGTATCGTACTTTCATCACAATCTTAGGAAGTAAACATATCGAAAAAACAGAAAAGAAGAGTTTCATGTGATGTTCAGATCGCGATGCACTTACGCCACTGCTGTTAAAAATGTCAGCTTACCTAATTGTCAATATCATAAACACTGCTTGATTTTTGAGTGACAATGGCCAAAATTAAGTAACTTATCTTAATCCGAGGTTAACTAGTTCAGATATATATTAATAAAACATGACTCTTACTTTACGGCTCAAAGAACATCTGATCATAGGAAAGTATTATTTTAGTTTGAATAGCTCGTTGGATAAGAATGTTATATGTTCCTCTTTGACGCATACAGGTGTTTGAACGACTAAGTATAGGCAGATAACCGAAGAGCTGGTAGTACTTTCGGTAGACTATCTTTAATTCCTTCACATTACCCTTCTCTTCGGAAGATTTGTTACAGGCGATCCATTTCCAGAAAACAAACACGCACGCCATTAGACCTCCCATCTCTACTTTCCGAACGTCTACTTCAATTTTGATAACAGTCATCAAACATCGTGACATGGATAGCTCGTCTCTTCTAAAAATCCTCTCTTCCCCTTATCTTCCTCGATTCTCCCTCTCGACCCTTCCTCACCTCTTCCCTTTCTCAAACCTCGCCTCACTGGGCATTCCCTCCTTCCCTCTTCGGCCCACTCTTCTTCTTCCGTTTCTCCGCGTGCAAAACTTTCCACCCAAACGCTTTACCTTGCTTGCCCTCGTCAACGCCGCTTAAAAGGGAGGAAGCCCTTTCCGGATCCCTTCTCACTCTCTTGCTCCTAAATCCTTACGTCCCTCTCTTATCTCCTAATCACCTCCCTGTCTTCTCTCCAAGGCCATCCGTATCCTAGAAATTCCAGGGGGAATCATTTCTTCACCCACGATTAACCCTGACTTCATTGTCCTTAACTAACTGCTAACAACGCGCTTTTTTCCGTTTGAGTTTGGGGCATGAATTTGATTTGTCAATGTATATCCAAAAGTTGAGTGATTGAATCAGAGCGAAATTATATTATCCTTCGGACTCGAGTTATTTTGGACCTTCCGCTCAAATTCCCTTGATTAATTGTTGGAGATGACTCTTCATTCCTGTCATTTTGGAATAATAGTTTAGAGATGTTGAAAATCAAAATTAAGTTGATTGATTCACTGATTTCCCAAACAGATTTTTGGCAGACTTTATAGGCATACATTTCAGCTGCATACGGCGTAAAAGAAATCATATTCTAAATAATTGATATCAAATTGAATTTCAGTCAACTTTAAATTGAAGTATTTCTATATTTCCATCGAGATTGTATCCATTTTACGGAATAATAATGGTATTTCACAAAATTATCCACGATAAATTAGGATAACTACATTTTAGTTTTAATTTCATTCATATTGGACATGACAGATTTTGGTGAGACATACTGGAACTCCTTCATGATCACACGCAAAGAAAAACTCACCTGATGATGTTACTCCTTATTTAATATACGTTTATTGGTAAAATTTGAAATTAATTGATTCATTCCTAGCTGTAAATAATGCTCGGTCTTCCCTTTTTTACGCTTCAGTTTGTCTTATTCACTGCTATTTAATGTCTCGTTGAATAAGACGAACAATTAGTCGAAGTGAAGTAACTCTTCAGTAAGTAAGAGAAGTGACAAATTAGTAAGAAAGTAATTACGACAATTTACTCAATATGAAGTGACTTCAACTTAAGACTTACTTAATCAACTAAGAAAGAGACTACTGAAAATAGCTGATGATAATGATATATAAGCTCTGTGATTTATCATTATCCATTAGAAATATATAAATAACATGCTGCTCATCTGCAGAGACTTTTTATAATACCTCTCTATGATATCCATCCACTGTCTCTTAAAAAATTTGGAGCTTTAAGAGTTATGCCATAGATTAATAGTAAGATTGCCATGTTCTTTGTCATCCGAATTTCCTTGCGTAAGACAATTCAGTTTTACGATTAATATTTGGAATCAAGAGTGAGTTCTGAAAATTGAAGAAATCCATTAGTTATAGATTTTGTTTTAGTAACCCGCGATGCATTTTAGAATTCATGAAGACTATAAAATATAAAGTATAAATGAAAAACTTCGCACTTTTCCGCAGGGGCTATAATTTCCTATCGGTTTCTTAATCGTAGCTACTATAATTCTTGTAATTTATACCTGATTTAGTCCTATCATCAGGTTTGAATATGTAAGTACGCAAAGAGATGTAAGTATTTTCATTTCTGCAATATCTTCCCATGTCAAAGTCACGACCACAAATATCAATGACAAAAAAATGTTATGTTAATAACTATTAATTCGGCCTCAACTTTGTGGCGGGTCTCCATGCCAAATAAACAAAATGCACTCATACCTTCACCGCAACAGTTTTATTATACGACCATGGTTTTGGCCCTTTTGGTCATTATTATGCCTGATATCTGCCTGTTGACGACCTAAAATGTCGAAGCCATGATCGATAATAAAATATTGTGGTATAGGTATGAGTTTCTTACGTTATTTTACTTGAAGTATATAATAACAAATGTAATAATATTTAGCCTTTAATTTTTTAAGCTAAACATTTTTTGAGAATGTATATTCACATCTACTTTAAGTAGAAAATGTTAATTTACAATCCATACCTTTATATTCTCGCTGTTTAAGATGAAAAATCTTAAAATTATTTAATTCATACAATGAGAAGTAAAATGTAGTGCACATTGCATGAACTATTCGTGTTATAATTTCCAATTTTAGAACTTTTTTTCCTTCCTTGGATTTTACTGAACTGAATGTATGCTTTGGTTTTTATATAAACAAGAATTATATAATGGAAAGTGAACCTCTCATCAGTTGCCATCTTTCCCGGTCTTTTTACGGCTGCATAGGGCTCCATGATTCCTGGATACAATATCTCTTGATGCATATAAAAAACCGTATTATTCCGAATTTCCTATTTAAACTTTATCTGAATTCTCCTTAGGGTGGAAAATAAAACGAGAATACCCTATTTCCGAATTCATCTTTTACGCAAACCAAATCTCACTCCATACTTCAATCGCCCTTCTGTCTTCTCCTGCCTTACAAATGTACCAAGGGCGACCGTTTCTTTCAGAGATAAGAGAAAAAAGATCGGACGAAGGAGAGAAACAAAAAAAGGAATAAAAAGCAAAAATTCTTTCCTCAGCGGTTCCTCATTTGCATTTCAGAGAGTGACTTCATTCCAGCTCTCCGGAGTCAGTTGAATTCCACATTTCCTCATTTCATCCAAATTCAAGCCCTCCCCTCCAATCCTCTTCGGTAACCGACTCCCAACCCCATAGCATTACACCCATTCCCCCTCTCAATTCCTTTGAGTCGTATGCATTCATTCCCGAAAACCCTCTCCCCATACCACGCGGAATCTTCCACACGTTCCCCTCAGGGCTATGGATTGTAAAGGAAAGGAGTTCCTCACGGCACCATTCTAGGACCCACATATCAAGCCAACTCCATCCATAAGCATCTCTAAAGAAAGCGACGGAGTTTTAGAAGGGAGATATCCAAGACCCCTAGGGCTCCTTGTCTCGTTCATTCCATTAACCTTTCTCCGCGGAAGGCCACATGGATCGACCCCCTCTCTTCGCGAGTTGCTGTTGCTACTCTTTACGACGCTTCCCATCATCCCATTGAGAATTCAAAGCAGTTCAACCAAAAACGAGTTTTGCTTCCTTTCATCATCGTATAGGGTAGTAGGTTTCGAGGGCGTGTATCTTTTAGCATTTCGTAATCCGTATTAACGAGACCTGAAATTCCTTCTGTTTCCCTTCCCGAGGAAATGTCTTTTGTGTACTCTCGGCAGCCAAAGCGGGATAAGAAGTTTCAATTGCGAGGCGTAATGAAAGTGTCATGATGGCTGCGGCGGAGTGAGAAAGAACGGAACTGCGCAATGTCGAATGCGAATGGTTTCATCCATGCGCTTGCTTGGAAAACGTCTCCTGCATAAATTTTTTTTTCCGCGTCGCATCTTCTTTCATGTTCTCAATTTCTTCTTTATTTCACCCCCTCTTTTTCTCGAGAGGGTTCAAATGAAACGCGAGGACTTCTAGCAAGAGAATATTACTCTCTCGAAGTAGGAAATGTTCCGCGCTATTTCGCTTACTGTAACATGGGGTTCAAGAGATGAAAATTCATTCATGTTTACATCTTTTTGTGTTTTATAAAGAATAAGTTAATCGAGATGATTTTACTACTGTGCAGGCGGAAAAATTCATTTACTTTCTATCCCCTGAAGTTATGTCGATATGGAAACAATTTATTCATTATGCTCTCATTGTGAAATCTATGGACATTAAGGCCGTTAATTTGAATTTTGCGGATTTTTCAGTCATCACGTTTCACCCTTATTATTCAATTATCATTGGCATATATAATAATTACACATATTGTAGGAAACGCGGATGGAGAAGAGTAATTTTCGAAGAAGTAGTATTTACAAAACACGGTGAATAATTCAAGAGAACTGTTCCACCGAATTATTTTGAACTCATGAGCACATTGATGGACCCAGCAACCCGCAAAATGTGGGCCCCCCAAGCTTTCGGGGGGCTTATCTTTTATCCGTAGAGGCCATTCATATTATTTGCTGGGGGAGTCTTAAGATTTTCTGTTACATCATTGCTCTCTCTCAAAATCGTATATTTTATATAAGATATAAACTGAAACAGCAATTTTCAGAATTCTTAATCTATTTTTTAGTCATAAAGTCGATTTGTTCGGGCATTAGCTTGTGGAAGGCCTTATCACCAAAGAATGAAACTAACTAAACTTCCACACGAATCTTTATTTTCCAGCGGCTCGGCTGCCGGAGTAACATTTGTCTGTAGATTTTCTGTACCAGATAATGCGTCTTCAGTAGCGAAACCCGTCGAAAATAAATATTTTTGTGGAAGTTTATCAAGTTTCTTTCATCTTGCTGGTTTTTGGGAATGAAAGAAATCAATTTAGAATGTTCAGAAATTTCGAGTTAAAGAAGAAGATCATTTAAATCATCTTTGCGAATATAAGGAAGAGAATATGGGAATTTTAGTGAGAGCTATTTTTCCTCCATGAATAAACCTATTTTTTTCTGTCTTCGTCCGATAACTCTGCAGAAGAGAGGTTTCAGTATATCCAAATACCACTTCAATCTTCGCCAAGAACATTAAATATGGAAAATACTGGGATGAAACTTTTTAAATTCTATTCATCAGTTTCATAAGACGTTTTATGGCTTGAAATCGATACTGAGAAGAAACTCCTCTCATTAATGATAAAAATGTTTTTATCATGTTAGTTTCTTTGGAATTTTCTCGACAAAATTTGATGAGGGAACCTTCAGAGTTATTGCAAAATATAACTAAAAATCTAGCATAAGACCATAAACTATTTCATGAGCAGTTCAAAATTCCTCGAGAGAGGGCCTCTGAACTGGTATGCGTCGCAAAGTGAACTTTCCTTCTCGCCTCCCCAACTTCTTAGGGATTTTCCAAACGCCTTCAACTTCCCAGACTCTCAAACTACACCTGCGGACTGAAGGGGACAAGAGACACGGGGCTCTAGTTAAAAGAAAATGAGAAAAGGGATATTACAAGAAGTGGAAGAGCAAAAGCGAGGTATCCGCTTTTTTAGGGATTCCAACGCCCATTGAGCATTTCCACGTTGAGATTAGAAAGAAGAAAGTTCCCTATTGAAATTGCCATTTGATGCAAATATCTCAATTTGCATCTGAATGGGAATTAATGGAAAAGAAGACGGACGGAGATGACTGCGGTGTTGGACAGAGAGAGGAAAAAAGCGGAGTGCGCAATTAATTAAATTTATTATAATGACCCGTCGTTAAGGAAAAAAATGAAACGGGAGATGGTTCCATTCGAAGTCGAAATCCACAATATATTCAGAGCTATAACTGGCAGAGCATCCTCGCTCCCTCTCTCTAATTAGTTTTTCTTGATTTGAATCAAATTGTTCCATTTCGAACAATATTTTGGAGTTTGTGGTTTGAAACCCTTTCGAGAGCTCTCAGTGGAAAGTAAAGTTTACTAAAGAATGATTAGTAATACTTCATTCGGCTTTAATGAGCTGCTTAACATTTACAAATTCTAATCAAATTTTACTATGTCATATAATGAAATAGGAATAGGGTTAGTTTTTCCTCAATTGAAAGGCTATTGAATTACAGGTCATACACACACATATTCAAATGGAAGTAACCGCTTTAAACACAGTTAGCATTCAGACAGAATCAATAACAATCAGAAGCTCTCAATATGGATCATTTAATATTTTGTTTATGATTCGGAAATTTATAACCGCAGGAAACTGATTGGACATAATCTTCAAACAAAATTTCTTAGACTTAATTGGAAAATGTTCGCAAAGACTTTATTATGGTACAGGTACATTATAGTTCATATTTACGGCAAAATACATGCAATGATTACTTGTAAGTCTGGATTATTAAATTGATAAGGTAAAACCAAATCATAATTTCATGGCTATATATTTTGTAGAAATGAAAACTTTGAAGAAATTCACGGATAAATTTTCCTGTTTATATTTCTACTTTCAAAGTAGGAAATATTTTCTTTTTAGAAATGGAAGGAACACCTTACTAGGCTAGCATAGATTCACTAGAGACTGTCAGAATATGCTCCTTACACTATAATAACACACACTTTAAACTTTATTATGTTCTGACTATATTCTCTTCATCGAAAAATGTATGAAACTCTTGTAAAATATTTTTTCCAAAGCACTAATACTTTCAGATTTCCTTAAATGAAAGCTGGTTCTTATGCAGAGAGTAATTAGTAGAAATTCATAATGTGACTAAAAAATACAAAAATTTATTTCTATTCCCATGGAAATATTCCTCCTTCTTATCCCTTAGAAAAAGTCAAGCGAGCACCTATGTTACTTGGACTTTATTCAATTAATCAATAAATCAACATATTTGGCAAAAAGTTTGTCATTTCATTGAAGTAATAATGTAATGAAACCATGTCCTCTTTTGAATGGTGTAGAAATTCGGTATTTTTTTCAAATTACTAAAAATAAGTTACCTTTTGTTGTTTAGTCATAATTAGCTAGGAACCGCATGGCTCATAATTCAACCAGAATATAAAATTCACAGTAATAGTTACTAGATTTGAATAAAAGCAACATCTAAGGACTAGATATAAATAAAGTGAAATAACAGTAGTTTCTGATAAAGTGGAGATAAAATTTCATTTAGTATATATTGCATACCTTCCAAAATTAACGTTTATCCCTACATTATTCAAACTATTGCTTTAGTATGAACATTTTTACAAATTTTGACCTGACTAAAGGTCATGTTTAATTACTTTCTCTTTAATGAGCAACAAGTGACAAAATTAATAAACTGCTTTTTAAATCGAAAATTAATGACAGCATGAAATTCAAAAGGCTTTAAAATCATGTGTATGCAGGTCTCAATGAAAACAATCACATTGTAAGGTCGATGTTGGATGCAGGTAGGAAAAGCATGATTTCAACCATAACCTCTAGAAGCTTATCTATCGAAGGATGGAGAGTAAATAATAATGCTGATACCGAAAAAAATTCGTTATCTACTTCCCCCACAAATATGAACTAAAAAGGCAATGCAGTTTTTCTTTTTGTTCATTAAGCAATGCGATTAAGAGTCTGTAATCGGAAATTCCCAACTACAATTTCACGTTATTCATTGCAAGTCAGGAAAGTAGGGAAGTAGAATGCTTACCTGACATTCATATTTAGAAAATATTTACCAATAAGAGAAATATAAACCAAGGAAGAGTGCAGATAAAATTTAGACTTTGATGTTTGAAGAGAAGGAAAACAAGATAAATCATAATAAATTTAATTTAAAAAACATTAACCATACCTTATTCTCTATAATATACAAAGTGATGAAAATAGCATATCAAAAAATGAAAAGCATTTATTAAACTGGATTTCACGTTGAGATACGGTTCAGAAACACCGTTTGCCATCATAAGTTATGTTCATGGAACAATACATTTTCCTCTACTTCAGAAATCAAACAGAAATATACGTAAGACACGATTCAGAAATTTTCATCCAAAACTACCGATGATATAGAAAATCTTACAAAGCGTGCTCTGTATTCGGGTTCTAAGAAGCTAGAATTCCTTGACTTTTTCTTTGTAAAATGTCCTGAAGTTATCCTGTCTCTCTGCTTATTCTTCATATTTATGCGCTTATTTTTCCTATCTCGTTTTATTATCTGCCATTATTCTTACTAAGAATGGCGGTGCCGTATCCTTTTCCACCTTCATTTGTTTCAGCTTGCCTCACCTTCTACTCCCATCAATCTTTCACTCTCATTTTCCTTTATTACTACCTGACTGCCGCTTTACTGCCTCCAATTTCCTGCTACTTTCACTCTTTTGCTTTTCTCACTTTCACGTGCATACCTACCTTCGCATCGCACACTTATCATTAAGCATGCCAAGCAAAAAAACTACCTATCTAGCTATTTTAATCGCAAGCAATTACGGAATGTTTGCTGCTCTAAAACTCGAACCTTCTTCCTTTTCCTTGTCAACGCACACCATCAGTCTCGCTTTTCTCTAAATTGTAGGTTTACTTGGCATTACTATTAAAACTCATCCACTACTGCATCAGCATCAGGTGTTAACGTCATGATTTCATGTAAAAGAAAGTACACCGGATAATTTTAGTAAATTAAAACTTAACATTATTTATCGACATAATAATACAGCTCTATATTCTCAATGAATTAATGCATTGCATAATTTATCACCTAATTAATTCTCAAATCATTACATTATATTAAAATTATCCTGGTCAAAGTCATAAAATGTATTTATTAATAATTGGTTGTAACGGTTGTGCATAATCATTTTTGAAACTTGTAATCATTTCTGTATTCATGAAAATTTTTATGGTTTTTAATAATACTTCACGACTACCGTAAAAGAAGAATTTGGTATCATGAGTAATCTCTTATTATAAATTATATTTCATCCTTTTTATTCATTTCAATCATTACCTGCTATAATTATAAATATCATTTACTTATATAATAATCACTGTTGCGTATATAATTATTCATCCGATGTGAGTACCTCCTCTAAGAAATACATAGGAGAAATGTTGGAGCGTTAATTTCACGCACTTTTCGACTAGATAGAAATATGAAATTTCAAGATTCAATAGAAGATAAGTGACTTAAGATATATCGATATTTTTCTATCGAAGGTATCCTTGGTTCGACTCTAGACGACTCGAACATGCTCTCATCAGAAACGCACGTGAAGTTATTTTAATCGAATGTAGACATTTTTTCTTTTGCGGAATTAAAAATGAAGTAATAGTCGTACAAATAAGACTATCAAACTATCAGAGAGGACCATCATTCGAAATCTATAGTAATGTTTCTAAATTTATACATTTATATTTATAATAATTATCAAGTGTGTGTAATAATGTATTTGCAATTTATATACGTTTATGTAAATATACATATTTTACACTATAGATTATACATAAATAAAATAATTAGCAATAAAACTTTGTATGTATATATACATTTGAAAAAAGCAAGAGGATTCTTGTAAGAAACGAGACAAGATGAGAACAAAGTTAAAGGTTTTATGAATTATATATTACAAAATAAAGGTTAATATTGGAAATATATTGAGATATTATAAATATAAATTTATTTATTTTCGCGTATTTTAAATAAAAAAAGCTTAACCAGAAAAGAATTATTAAAACAAGTAAGCCATGGAAACTTCTTAGCTGCTTCTTATGAAGCTTCTTAGCAAAACAAACTTAATTTTCCAGAAAAAATTTCCGTTCACAGGATAAAGAGGTTAGACTCTTTATCGAATGTATTGGATTAATCTTTGGAAATGCTGGAATATTGGAAGTTTGAACATTACACTCTAACCAGTCGCCTATTTAACTGATTTAAAAAAATCTTAACTATCCTTTATATTCTTATTCTTGATATATATTGTACTCTTATAGCAGAATATTTTATCGTCGTTGTGCGTAATATGGGGATGAATTAATCCAGTAATAACGATCACTAATAAAAATGTCCACTTCTCCTAATACATATCAATAAGAGCGGAGTAATTGCCTAAAACATGGCACGCTGCATTTAGTCAAACCTCTATGCTATGTAATGAATTTTAACCTCTGGTTACTTACCTGTTCAGTGTACGTTGATTTAATTAGACGCATTTATTATATCCTGTGAACCATTTAAATTTTTGCCATTCTTCTCATAACTCAAAGTAATGCTTATGTAGATCATTGGCAGATTGTAAATAGTAAAATTCATACTAACTGAAAGGGAATATTTGATTTGATTGATTTGATTTGATGAAAGAGGAAATTGATACTAGCGAGAGTGATGCACGAAACATTAAAAGATTATTTCAAATGAGATAGTTTTAATCTGTTAGAAAGAAAGTAAGAGACTTGTGCTAAAGCATGCGAAGTAAATCCCATAGGGCGACTGAAAGCGTTTCTTTGTCCTATTGTTCCTCTCCTGTCAGTGAGGGAAATCGAAATTCTATCCCTAATCCTTCGAATGCTTATTACTTTCCCGCATGAGCTTTTTGATTCCCGATCTAAACCCTCCTTAATTCTCCTTCCATTCAAATTCACATATACTTAAAGTATTTACGCATCTATTTGCCTTATTTTGTTTAAACAATCTACTCCGCTTTTCTCAAATTATGTGGTTGAAGTTTCAAATGTCTCTCCGTGTTCTATAAATTTTATACCCACCTTCATCCTTCGTTCCTTGTATTATTTCCGGAACTATTTTAATTTTCATTATCTGATTGTCTCTTTTTACACGCACGATTCCGCCCTAATACCCTTTCCTTAATTTCCTATTTATCTCCCTCCCTCCTAAACTCCATTGTTCTTCCACCCGTTATACGTTTACCTCTCCCTTTCTTTCTTTTCTTCTTACGAACTCTCATTTTCCCTTCCCTAAATTATCCCTTTTATCTTTTATCTTCCCATTTCCATTCCGCTCCCATTTTCTGTCGCCTTTACCCTCAACATCTCAGCCACTTTCGCATATTTCTCGAGGGCTTCTCTCTTTCGAGACACCTTTCCTTCCTTTCATTCTGATTTTTTATCTCTGTCCTCCTTTGCCGTTAAATGATAATTTAGGATGTCACTCCTTCTTCGGAATGTTTTATTTTTATAGCTTTCTTGTGCTGTCTAAATGGTTCACCTTTATCTTTACTTCATTTTTTCAGGTGCAGTATTCATTATTCAATAGTAGGAATAATGCAAAATTTTTGTTCATTTCATGTCATTAGTGTTTTACATTAGGCTCATGAGTTTTATCAATTGTTTAAGTTTGAGATATATAAAATGGTTTTAAGATAATCATTACATTTTTACAACTTCGAAAGAATTGGACGGCCTACTGTCGGAGTCCATCCATGATCCATGATAAGGATGATCACTATGTGTGCATAAAGTTCAAGTACCAGTTAGCGTAATATATAAATTCAAATACTGACAATTCGAGGAATTTTCGATATTTTGATAACTATCATCAATTCTTTGTTTATCTTCTTTATTGTAATTTATTGTTTTTAATTTAAGTTGATGCCTTCCTGATTAAAAAGTATATCAGTTGCCGTAAGTTATAGCATGTCGGGGCTCCTGGAATCGACCCCGGTCCGGTTTCCATGGAGCCTATATTTTACTTTAATCTTCTATTACCATTCCAATATATATTTTCGATCACACGGGATTAAAAAGTGATAATATACTTTTTAACATGTGGGCAGCGCGTTCGAACTCCGCGAAAGAGGTCCCGGGATCATTCGTGATGGGAGTCTACGTTCAAAATAACCTTGGCTGTCAAAGCATTTTTATAATAATACTACTATATCCTACTGAACACATATTATAGTTAATTTAACTTAATAGGCTATCAAAACTTCTTTTTTAATTGATCCATCGCAAATTTTTGAAAGGAAAATTTCAGCTTATGGAAAATGTCAGACACGATTGATTTAGTGTGTAGATGGAAGTTAAAAAATAGGTTACCAAATGTATGATTCGTAATAGCAAAAAGGATACAGAAAATGATTTACGTTTGTCATCCGTAAATGTTACCTAGAAGAATATGTGACACATTATCTTCTATTACCATCTCTTAAATAAATTTATGATAATATCTTACGAGAGGTAAAAATTCACTGAAAATCCTATCGATGCAATATTTCACTCAACGAGCCTCCCTTATCAAATTTTCAAACCAGGGAAGAGCATTAAATAGGATTCATGCGAAACGTGTATTCTTTTCGATATAGAGGCATATTTTTCAACGATTAATTTACTCTAGTTTTAAAAATGACAAGCTTCAATAACTGGATATTCCAACATCCTTTGGAGAATTCTGTTCCTCTCCATTCCTCCGTCCTCATTCCGCTTGAACAAGACACACGTACAAGCACGCGTACACTTTGATAGCAGCGGTTTGAAACAGAAAAACTGTCGGAATCACGCCTTGGAGGAAAGAAAAGAGTTTAGCGTCGAGATAAGGAGCGAGGGGTCGGAGAGGGGAACCTTAAGAGAGGGAAGTTATGCCTTTTTTCCTTCGGGGAAAGAGAATTCAGAGGGAGATGTGAGCTGCGAGAGGGAGATATAATGCATACCCTTTTTGGCTCGAGGCTGAGAACCTCTGAACCGACGATTACAAAACAACACGCCCTCTGTGTTCGCGGTGGAGGATCGTTTTGGGGGCGTCGTTAGCGGGAGAGGGCGCTACGCGAATGTCTCGAAATCTTCAGCTAAAGATGTCTTTCCTCCTCCAGCCGAATCCTCTTCTTCACACCGAGAGAACCCTTTCCATCTCCCCCTCTCCACTTGCCCACTTCCCTCATCTTCCTTCCCTTGGAAAACGCTCGCTTGGCAACCGCAACCCAAGTAGCAACGATGCGGAGAGATTTCCTTGGGCGGTATTAGCAGACATCAAATGAAGGGAAGAAAAAAGAGATATCTGGAGGGTGCAAGAGATGGAGGATCATTCGGAAGTGCAGAAGAAATAAATACGGAAGTCGAGGCAGATTCGATGCGCGCTGTGGGAGGCCTTGGAGGATCACCGGCGGTTGAGAGTGGGGCTCGAGCTCTATTGTTTGCTTTTTCCCGCAATTCAGATCGTGTCTAATGACTACATTAAAGAAGAAGGGTATCTTTTCCTCCGAATATCTTCGCTTTTCAGCGTGCGGATGACTGTGCTTGGGGAACTATGGATTCGTCGGTTATACCGAGAGGAAAAAGAGGGATCACTGCGACAAATATTTCGTTATATATAACAAAAGTATTTCGTGCGTGTGGTTCTGATCTTGTTGTGGTTATTAAAAGAACAGGGTAATGAATGAAACGTTACACAAGAAGAATTACACATAAATACTCCTACCTTTTGACACAGGTCATTTACTCACAATCTCCCTACTCATCTTCACTTCCTAATAACTAACATGTACTCGTTCCATGCCGTCAAAATTCCCAACTCTTTGTTCTACGTTACTACTTTGGTTCATTTTATTTTCTCCTTGGCCATCGACCATATATAGTTAAGGAAGTAGGGTCATAGTGAATGCACCCCCAGTGCACGCCAAAAGGCCGCTTACAGTGCACATAAATAAAGATGCAGATAAATCTCTCTAATTTGTGCTTTGTGAAATCATTTCTATCTCACGGCACCGTTACGTACGTATTTATGTACAAGGGAAGGCCAAAAAACCTCAGTTAACCTCAGCTCCTTAACTTCGTCCAATAATGAGCTCTGAAGTCCTCAGTTTTGTATTTAGACGCATGTTGACGATTGATATAGAAGAAGCACCAAATTACGGAATCAATTGCCTTTATCTTTGTCCTTCAAAATCAAATGGTAATAGCCTTAGCGGCTCTTTTCAGAGACAATTTACGAGCAAACACAAGAGTATTTCTATTTATAAGAGGAGCGTCTAAGTTTGGAGTTAAGTTTATCTAACGATTTGTAATTTGAATTTAAACTTAGCCGTGGATTCACCACACGCGATATCGTTAAGGCGCAGCGTCTTTCCTTACAGTCAGAGATAGAATTTAAGGAAAATCTCCTTAATCTCTTTTCCTGAGTAGTTCGAAGTATCGTGAACTTTCGGTGCAACTTCGGCCTACTTATCCTCAGAAATTACTACTTCGGGGACGAGGGATTGAAAATTCTTCGTTAAGGATAGGAATTACGCCAGTAGCAATCCATAGACGCCAAGAAAACAAACGAAGGAAGGACATTCCTCTGCCGCGTTACCAAGAGCTCCTGCCAATACAACAAACATTCCGTAATACTTTCATCTTTCCTTCAATATGATTGAGTGCTGGCTGACCTGACTGTAATATTTTGCATTAGCCTTAACTAAACTGATGTATATTGTTTTATGCTGGATTAATCATAATAATTCCATCGCTTTGCATCCAAACTGTTAAAATATTCTCTCTATGGTACAAATAACTTTAATTTTTGTGATCTGAAAGAAGATAAAAATTAATATAGCAGTGTCATCAGATTTTGTTTAGTAATGAATAATGCTATGTATTGTTTTTATTATATAAGAAATTTTTACGAAACAAATTCAGTTATTAACTTCATTGAAGTTATGCAATACGTATATACGTCATATATTATTGAATGCCCATCACTGCGCAAATTTATATTTTTATTATAATAGTTTATTATAATAAGACAATACAGAAAATTTTTGAATTCCCGAGGATTTTAATTTTAGATGATGTTTAAATCTGAGAAAATTATTTTATAGGAATATTTAAAATCTAGAAATAATGGTGAGATTCAACTCTCTATTTCCCATGAGTCGTTCTAAAAAATATGGGGAACTCAGTATTCAGAGTATGTGAGAAATTCAAATTTCTCGCATCCTTAATTTCCTACTCAATACTTTTGTATGACTTGAGAAAAAGCACACTTCAGAATCCAATTAAATCAGGCAACATGTTTAGAAAAGAATCTCCGCTTACATTTGGAGAGAATAGTCACCAGATCACTTCTCCGGAGAGTATTTTCTGCGAAGCCAAAGAAGGATTCAAACGGAGGAAAAAGGGAAGGAGAAGATCGCAATTTTTCGGATCGCAGGCCTGGGATTCGGTCCGAAATAAAAAATATTCACACACATGCGACACGGAGATGTAAAATTCTCGCCGTGTTTCCAATGCATACTGTGTGCTCGCAGAGACGATCGATGGGGTAAAAAGGTGGACTTGCGGCAGCTCCATCTCCATATTCGACGCTCTTTTCTCGTCCAAGGAACGGCAATGCAGAAAAGGGACGGAGAGAAAGGGGAGAGACTCAACAAGTTCGTTGGCACACCGATCAACTCTTCTTACAAAGTTAACCACCGGTGAGGGTGGGAGAAGTTCGGAATCTCGTTTTTTCTTCCTCTTCCTCCTTTCCATGCACCAGTTGCGAAAAAATCTGCAGGTGACCTGCCTTCCGTAAGAAGTCGTGCCGCTCGTCGGGATCAATTGGGTGTTACCCCCTCCTTCACCTCGCCTGTCTCCCGTTTACTAACCAAAGTCTCTCCAAAGAGAGGCGGATTCCGAATTTACAAGTTTCTTCGCTTTGGAAAATTCGCCCGGACACGTTTTTTCCTCTGGTATTGGACTGAATCCTCCGATAAAATAGGGCTGAAATGAAAGAATCGGTGGAGAAATTCTTCCTGCATGACGGCGTAAGTTAGGTGACGATTACGCAAACATGACACACGTGATAAGCGCAGAAAAGTCATTAGGGAACGTGGGAATCATAAGGGACGCTTAAGTTGAAGAAGTGAGGAAATATGCTCGTGAGTTGTTGATTTTTTCACAATGTACTCAGACGTTCTCGTACACCATTACACAACATTTTGAGAATTTTTATATGAAATGGCAGAATGATATGACCAAATCACGATAATTTTTTCTTGAATGCCGTCTCCCTTGTATTTCTTAGAAGATTTTGCATACCCCTTCGGATCAATAAAAGACTTCCAAAAGGTTGAATTACAATTCTACCCTGCAGACAGCGTTTGAAGACTCCCGCCTTACGTTTGATTTTTTTTTCAAATAAGCAAGTGAGATGAGTCATATCTCGACTGTTGAACATTCTATCATTGGTATTTATTTTTTAAAATAATTTTGATATGGAAAGTATAGACCAAGAATGCTATATCATACAAGTCCAAGAATTTCATCATCAAAACTGTTCACCATCAAAGCGAAAAACACATTAAACTCTTTCATTTACATTGACATAAAATAATTACGTCAGATATTTAGCTTTTAGAATTTATATAGGATATAGTAGAGCTTTGAAATGTGTTGCTCTATTCTATCTTACCTTTTCAGTTCATGAGTCAAACATTTGCCCACGTGTTTCTGTAGTAAGGTCAGGTACATTATCTCCTCACATTTCTCGGTAACATATTTGAGCAAATAAGTCGATTTGAGGGAGCAAGAAACAGCATATAGACTGATGAAATCTCATCATTATTTGACTTACGCTAAAACCTGTGCCATCTGCTAAAATATGAAATATAGGTTAATGTGTATTTCTGAAGAAGTGGTGTTCTTCCCGTTCCTTATTACGGCACAAAATTAAAGAAGAGTCGAGGGACATATCTATACTCCGTATGAATGCAGAACGTGAATCGGCTTCGTATCATCAGTCGGATACAGAGAGAAGGGTTCATTATTTGAGGATTTACGATTCCACCACCTCAAGAGAATTCTCTCATAACGAGCAAAAAATGAACACTGATCATACGTTATGTCACTGGGAACGCTGAAAATGCAGTTTCAATAAGACGTTTGCTGTTTAGATGTCGCATCTTTCTAGAGGACGCACAAAAAATTTGTGCTTTGCAAGATTCCTAACAATGCCTTGCACGTCTTATATTTAATGAGTAAATTTTAATTAAAACGTATGTAATAATAGGAAGTCTTATATTATATTTCGATAGACGTATCCGAATATCAGCTTGGTTGAGGACGAAATTTAAAAAGATTCTTCGATAAGTAAGGACTTGCATGTTGACTTTTGGCTGTATCGAATTTTATTTTAAACAAAGAATGGTCACGTTATCCATGTTTGGTATTTACTGTCAGTATTTCTTTATTTTTGGAATCCCTTTCCCTCCTTTCGGCTGTTCCTGGCACATAAGGAAGAAGTTATTTAAATTCAGACGAATGAAAAGATGTTTAAATTTGTATTGAGTTATGTAAATTATAATCATAGTTCTATTTCTAAGAGACTCTTTAGAGCTTTAATATCAAATATAGGTAATATATTTTCAATTTTAATCAATTTAATTAGTAAATATTTGCTTAGTGATAAATATTTTGTTAATCAAGCACTGGTCCAAAGATGGAAAGATATTCATTCGGGTTCCTTATAATACTATCAATTATTTAAATCCATTTAGGGTTAGGTTATTAGCAGGAGTTGTAATGTTCTAAACTGAAATGCGTGAGCTTATTTTGACTTGCACTTTATTTGATTTTATATTAAATTGTTCCGTATCACATACCTTATCGAAGGTTGTAATTGATGCTTCCTTTAGTTTTGGAAAATTTCAAACGTTCCGGCTACTTATTTTTCTTTTCAAAACATTTCTATCACATTTAATGTATGTACTACAAACTTGGTTCACTACGTAAACATCGTACCTATACAAACTTGATTTAGGTGTCAGAATTGCTAAGGAAAACATGCTTTGCTTAAAGAAGGGTTGCATGAGCACAGAAAGCGTTGTCGAGTACTATAATACTGCGTCCGTTGTGAAAAAAACCTCGAAAGGTAAAATTTATCCTGAACAGAATTAATATTGCTAGATACCTTTATCTCTGCTTTCTTGGAATCCTTAAATATTTAACTCGTACGCACTGAAAGTACTATTTCTTTTCCTCTTTAACTTCCGTCTACATTAATTCTCCCATTCAACTCACTCAAGAAAATCTTTTCCTGGTGACTAACACTGTAAAGATCACCTATCGCTCCTCAACTCACGATGACGCATGTAATATTCTTCAAGAGAGGCGAACTCTATGACTGCGATCCGAAACGCCCATTCCAATAGACGGCAGAACAGGTGATGGCGAGAGAGAGAAATGGAAGGAACGAAAGACAAAGGCGCTTGGGAGAGAGGAGGTGAATAAAGAGGAAGAGGGGAGAGCAAATTAGGGAGGCGCGTGGTTAAAGGGAATTGGGCCCCACTCCGCCACTCTTTTCTGATCAAATACTTGAGCTCCTCTCCTTAGCATCACCGTGGAAACTTGGCTGTAATTACGCCAAATTGCCGCTTACTGCTAGTATCCATGGAGGGAGAGAGGTATTGGAGGCAGACGAGAGAATAAAAAGGAAGAGTTGGAAGGAATATGAAGAGGGATGGGGTTAAAGAGGACGGCTGAGGGGAGACGTCTGGGATATATATGGTTTCTGCCGCCGCTGTGAAATATCAGCGAATTCATTGCATTCTCCGAGCCATCTGATTCCCACTTATTGGTGCATGTGCTCAAGGATCGAAGCTCCCCTCTCCACATCTACTAACCTGATTCCAGAGCCTCTCCACCGAGAGAGAACCCAATACTTCAAGTCTTGCTCTCAACAATACCTGTCGCTAGTTCACTCAATCCGCCGGTCTCATCTCATGCGTAATCTTCCTCGATTACTCCTTTTTTCCTCTGCTTCTAATCGTGCGACACAATTCGAGAGCATTAGTATTATTTTGCCCGCGATTAAAGAGATGGTATTCCTTTGATCGAGGCTAATATCTCCTCGAGAGGTTAATTTTGGCAGATGAATCACTTGGTTGATAGAGATTCGTTTAGAATGGAATTAGGAAAGCATTTTAATTCCTCAAATATGATGAGGAATTCGGTATGGAGGTCTGTTTTGAGCACTCACTTTGGGATTCATCTTCTAAATTTACCCGATAGCAACGGCATATTGAAGGGAAGCAAGGTTTTGTAAGCAGTTATTAATGATGCCTATATAATTGAACGTACATCAGGAACTTTCATTTACATTTTAGATGACAACAATTTCACAAGAAAATCAAAAGTTGGTCGCAGTCATTGATAATGCTAATTATTTTCAAAATGGTCATGTTATGGATGCATTCAAGAAGTAGAGAAAATTTGATTGGAATCAACATCAGCTATGTTCAATGTATTCTCACATATGTGCATGTAGCTATGTTTACATCTACCTGGATTTCATTCACGAACCTTTTTATAAAAAAATTGAAAACTTTTCATGCCCATTAATATCGCTAAATTCTGCTCTTTCATCTTAATCATAAATATTGTGTTCACTAAAAGTGTATTTTGCTGGTGAGAAAAAGGTTAGTATATTATTAAGTTAGGTTAAGACGAAAGTTGTTACACCTTCCTTTTCATTATTTCCTTCTCTATCCTTTATTCTATCCACTATATCTTTTCTGGATTTTCTACCTAAGAAAATTGATGAATATTACTGTCTTGCATTTGTTTTTGCGTCAAAAATTTCTTAATTTGATGAAATGCGTATGGAAGGATGTATTTTACTTAGCACATATCCGGATCGTTACATTTTGGTTCTGAAAAACATGTGACTATTTGGATTTTCCAGATATGTTTTTACGGAGTATGAAGGATAAAAGAGCTGGTCACAGAAAACGGATACTTAGTAATAATATGTAAGGATTTTATTAAAACCCTTTTCAATTACGATATAACTTATCATCCTAATAAGCAATAAACGACGTGTTAACTAAATTAGGAGTACTTGATGGAAATTATCATAAATGTTTTATTCTATAAAGATTCAATAACCGACACTATTGTAAGAAGAAAATAATTACGATATATTTATCCTATCCGTAGAACAACTAACGTTAACATCCAGAGAATACTAGCGTATTAATTACAACAAAATGTAACATTTGAAATTGAAACATGTTTCCTCATTTCTCTACAATGTAGTACAACAGCTAGTTTCTTTTGTAGACTGATATTTAATAAGCCTGCTTGTTTTTTCGTGTGGAATTTATCATGTACATACATGTGTTCCAGATCAATTTTTTCATTCGATAGAAAACTACTCGGATCAGAAATTCCATAAAATAAATTAAATCTAAGATTCAAGAGAGCAGCCAATAAAAAGTGCATTTTTTATTTAATTTAATTTATTACTCAAACTTACATCCCTGGAGATTTACTTTATTTCAGGTAAATTTTCAAAATTATATTCGTCGATGACACTTTTCACATTTATATGCTTTTTCACAATTTCTTCGAAAATATTCAGAAAAACATTTATTCTATAATTTAGCCATGGCATAAATTGTTGTTTTAATACCAACTTATAAATGCTTTTCACTTGACTACTATCTTTCTATTTTTTATGACAGAGAGCAAAGATGTATCATTCCAATCGTATTTTTGGAAAATGTACAAAAGATACATCAGAAAAATTCAGAATAAATTTACATAGCTTAATTGTATTACAATTTTTTTGTTATTTTTGTCAAAATAAAATTTTGAAGAAATCTTATGAGGAATATATATTATCATATGTATTATATTATTTCATACTATTGCAAACACTATTAGCGGAATTGCTGTACTTTTTCTTGGAAATATTTCATCGCACTCAGTTTTGGCGATTTATCGACATCATAAGGCGCTATATCTATACACATGCACATGCTTCACCTCCTCTTTTTTTACAATCTTAAAATGTAGATATTCTGATAACCATTGCGCAAAAGATAGATATTTGAAATATTATCTTACAGGATTATCGTGGAGCTCACGCTGAGGATGGTATTGGTTTATTTATTGAAACACTTTTCGGGTTTTTCACAGTACAGTGTTTAATTAAAGTGACCATTTCCTTAACGTGGTCACCACCTCAAATCTGAGACAGACCGCTAATGATATAAAATTATTTTAAATCTCCATTTTAAAAATATTCGTGTAAAATTTCCTCTCCTACTAGGCAAATAGTGCGATGCAAATTGTATGTAAATTCCGAATTCTTAGATTGCGGCTCGGAAATTTTAATTTTACAACTATGAAAATGTGGACAAATGATTCAATTTTCCCTCCATCGAATTACGTACATATATTTTCCTCTTATTTTTCGGAATTGTTGGATTAAATATGATAAATATATCATTTCTTTATCTTTCATCAGTTTTATGATGCATGGAAATAATGACAGTTGAAACCTAAAAACATTCTAATGGTTCGGTAAACTTGAGATTCGAGCTCAGGAGCACTAAGTGATTTTAAATGGGCCCAAGCGCTCGAACTAGATCTCTCGAGGGACTTATCCATAGAAGAAGGATCACTTCTTCCGAAATTTTCTTAGATATATATCCGCCGAGCCACATGTGAAACTGGCAGTCAAATTTAAAAACTATTAAGAATTTCAGGATATATTTTTGAAACTTTTCCTCGATAGTAGAATAACTGCCAAATATTTGAAAATTTTCATGTAAATTACTTCACATTCCTTTATACCTAGGTTGAATGAAATACTAAAATTTAACATTTGCTAAATATGGTAGTTTTTGAAAATGCTAAAAAATTACTTCTAAAATTTAACTGAAAAGCATATATAGAGAAATTTTAAGCAATGTGTAATTATTTACTCATTGTCAGTTCATCACATTGTTGGGTTTAAGTTCGGTAAAATATCTTAATAATGTAATTCACTTAATTTTCTCTTATAAAATATGCGATTATTCAATGATATCTACGTATGAGAATTCTTAACGTTTCATAATGGAATTCAATAATGGATCATGGGCGAGTTGTGATGTTTCAATAGCTACTAAGCAAAAGTAACTAAATTTAAAAGGAAATATCCTCAGCACATATTTTTCTTAAGTATTTAACGGATCTTTATAGGTTTGTATCTGATACCTTTCTATTTGCGGCCCTTACCTCAAAAGTAATCTTATCATGGCTTCTGATATAATGACAAGGTCAGTAAAAAAGTTTTTTCTCTTCCTATGGTATCTCTCCTCCCTTATTTCTTGCCGAACTCACCTTCCCTCCATCTCTCTCGGCTCCTCTAAGAAATTACGCTCGGATTTCATTTCTCTGTCTAGTGGAACGAAGAGGAGGCATTCACGGATAATTTTGCAGAGGGCTTCCATTCCTTCCCTTTCTGCTATTTTCACAGACCAATCAAGCGTGATCGGAAATGCATATGGAGATTTCCTCTGCTGCTGTGCGTTACTTATGGGAAATTGCTGAAAACCCAGGTGGTATATATTTCAGAGAGTGGATCATATCTCAAAAAAGAGATGGGAGATTAAGACCTAAAATCCTATTTGGAATCATAGTATTGAGTTATAAAGTTATTCTGATGTTAAAAAATTCTAATTAGTTGCCATAGAGAAATATATTCTGAAGAAATCACGATGATTTGTCTAACCAGCCCTATCATCAAATGCGCCAAAGGATACAGAATAATCCAGATTAGAATAATAGAGATTAAATAATCTTCTGAAAAATTCCTTTGACATTTACAGACTAAGAGTTCAGAATTTCTTATATAATATAATATCTGTGAGTAGGGGAGTAGTGTGCCGTAAGCGAATTTTCACTCCGCATTATATCCACGATTATCCTATACTTAATCTTATACTTTCCTACTTCAGCTTTTACATTATATTAAGCATTAATTTTTCCTGAATTCGGACTGAAAATAGATATTGTATTATCAGCTACAATTGGAAGATTCGTTGATATTGCTGCAAAGCATTTTCGCAGCAGAAAATTTAGAAAACTGGATTTATTTCAAATGAAATTGCTAATACATCACATATATTAGGACTTATCTTGCCAAATATAATTATGAGATCAACAATTAAGATATTTATTATAGTTAGCAAGGAAAAGAAGTTGATTCATAAGATTAGGGGATATGGTGAAATAACTAAGAGCAAGTTACACAAGAAAAATACTTAATTACGGTTTCAAACCGCATGATCATATTCAGGTTTCAGGTAATAGTTTCAAACCAGACGCTTAATTACAGTATTTATGAAACTTAAGCTTATCTATTTCATACTTCATATAATGGAGTTACACAATATCCAGGCTTCGTCAATTGAATAATAGAGGTTAGCATGGGAGGCTGTTGCTTAGGAGAGCTTCTTCCTTCGATTTTCGCTTTTGCTTTGACAGGAGAGTGATAGAGTGTATACACTTGGCCAGTTCTCCATAATTTTTATTGAGTTATTACATTTTTGGTCAAATTATGAATTGGTGTAAAAATATTTTTCATTTGTTTCCGAGAAATAAGTAAACTAGGAAACACAGTAAAACAGGAAAGCCAAATACATAATATGAATAGTTAACATCTAATGGGAAGCCTTAATTGGTGCCTTTGACTAAACTTTAATATACTACATCTACATATGTACCCTGCAAGCTGCCTTTCGGCGTGTGGCACGGGGTGCAAACACCATGACTCTACTTGCCTAGTCGATTATTTTCGCGTATCGTTCTCGAAATAAATGAATTCTTGCATCGAGTATATCGAGAATAATGATGTTTTTCTACATGTTTAAAGTTAACTATTCCCAATAATACTAATATAATTATTTTATAATTGCAATTAAATGATTTATCAAGCATAGATTTCCCTCTTGTGAATTACGAATTAACCATTTGATCTCGGGTAGTTCAGTATATTATGAATTTAATAGTAGTTCAAAATATTATGAATCATCCATTCAAAATTTTTCAGGAATACTGTAATCTATTACCACGCAAGCCACAAAGAATAGAGGGTGAAAATACATGGGCAAAATACGTGGTGAAGGGAGCGCGCTTGAGTGATTGTTTCTCTCAGTAGACAAAAAACCGTTGGTTGTGCCGATTCGCGAGGCGATTGGCCAGATTGTCCTGTCCTTCTTTCTCTGAAGGTTGTGATTTGGAAGGGGCGTTAGAGAGCGAGAGTGAGACATAGACGGGGATTCTGTGTAGGAAGAGATACGAGCGTGCGTTCCAGAATGATGGATCGCCAGACTACGTCGCCCAGGGCTGTCTCCTCTCCACCCACGCATACCTCCTCCCCATTCCATCAAATTCTTCTCCTTTCTCTCTTCGATATCTTACCTTGCCATCATCATTCCTCTTTGTTCCCTATCCTAACATTCCGTCCTGGATTTTCCATTAGCTTTCTCTCATTTTCTCTTTTCACCTCACATTTGCTATCCAGTGTAGGTGCGTGATTCCTCTGCAAAAACGACTGCTCATTGTTCCAATTCTCCTATTTTCCTAATTCAGGATAGTTAAATATCCCCTTAGAAATGAAAAATTAGTGAATTTATCATCTAGTTGCTTAAAAAGGTATAAGCCACAGATAGTTACGAATTAATTAAATAAGAATACATAAAATTTCATAAACAGTACACATTTCTGTGACATATATGCCTTAATTTCAGTTTAATTCTTTGAGACAAAATCCTAAAAATTGTTGAGAAAAGGCAAAAAAAATTTAACCTATTTTACATCGTAATATCTTTATAATATTTCACCGTCTCAAACAAATATCCCAACAAAAGAGATCACATTTTTCTCATTTTAAGTCTCAAAATTTTTTATCTACATTCCAATTACCAGTGAAATGTGACGCTGTTATTGAAAATTTTTGAATTCGTTTAAAATCTTTAGTAAGAATCATCTCCAGCGCTTAGCAATATTGATTATTCTGCTAGTGTAAAGAGGGCGTAGATGACCTTATTTGCTCGACTATGCAGAAGAGGCCCGTAAACGTTAAAGTGATGATACGGCACTCATTTCCCTTGAAATGACTTTAACATGTATGTTAACCTTGTTTTCATAATTCGAAATCTTTAAACTTGCATGGAAATCGTCCTAGCTCGTTCATTTTGCATTTCCAACGACTCGTTCAATTGTAAGACTAATGATGCTCCTCTAATTACGATAACAGTTCCGTTTACAATAGATATGCATTTGTGCAAATATAAAAAGCGTTTTTGAATTCAACAACTCTTGAAGTTTATTAATATACCCAAAATAAAGGCCTGGCTATTATCATTCTTTCAAAATAACATTAGCATGATATATTGCTTAAATTCCCTACTTTCCTATATTACAATTTTCTGTAAACGTTTGCGCTGGGTGTAATACCTACAAGAAAGCAATTCTTATGTTTTCGGTAATATATCAAAAGGTACATTAGAGGAAAAGGAATCACACGCTATTTGAAAACACAGTTTGCAGAAAATATCAGCTTGTGATCCTTGAATAATGTTTTAATTCAGATTCAGATCTTGCGTCATTCTAAATGAAGGCGAGAAAATTATGAAGCTGTCTAGATGCGCGTGAGATGAAATAATGAAAGCTGATTGCTTGTTAAAGATAGGGAGAGGACTATTTCTGGGGGAAAATTGATCGGGAATACATCTACGAGAGAATAGCAAATCGCGATAGTGGTGATTTATGAGTAAAGGTACAGCAGTACACGCAGGCTGGTGTAAAAACTTCCGCCTGCCATTTCCTCCACCCATTCGTTCACGTCCTCCTTTCACCTCCAAATTCCTCAGCATGATGACGAACCACAATTTCCTCTCTAAGAAAAGAGCTCCCGTCGTCCCGGCGAAATATCTTCATTCTTTCTCCCTCCCACCGAGAAAAACTTTATTAATTGCCCTTAATTTTTCACCTTCTGCCAAATCCCTCGATCTCTTTCATTTCGCACGTCAGCCCATAAACCGCTCCTCTATTAGTCAAGCATTTATCTTACCACCTCTTGCGATCCTTACTACCGTCTACAAACGCACGAACTTATCTTCGCCAAAGTACGCACGCATAATATATAAAGAGGAAGATCTATTGGTATGATTTTTCTTTGAGAAATCTCTATATGAAAAGAGAATTTTTCGCTGAATCTCATAGAGATATTTCTTAAACCCTAGCAAAGGACGTGAAAGTTATGAAATTACGTTTCGCAATTACTCAGTGAAAAGTAATAAAACGTGATAGTAACCCTGTCCGAAAAAAGGAATAAATTCCAGATATCTCTCAGATTAAAAAGGAATATTTTCAAGTGAGTCTTGCTTGCCTAATTTTAAGAATCCGACTCTCTTTAGAAAAAACTCCCCGGTCGATAACTGTTTATAAATATTTCACTTCGACCTGTAGTACCTTAAGAATGCCCACCATCACTTGGTTGTTTTCAGAAGCTATAATGCAACCCATATTCCATTCCATGTTAAAATTGAGAAATTTAGAGATAGAAGGATAGAAAAAGGTATCAAAGTAAATATGAAACTCTGACTTTGAATCAGCTAGCATCTCAAGTTTGAATTGAAAATAATTACCTTTTTCGTTCGTTAAACGTAAAATTTACTGATTTCAGACCGTTTTTCTATAGATTTCTCAGAGATATCTCATGAATCAAGGTGATGCAGATTCGGTTATATCTCGTCTTTAAAGCATTCATGGCTTAAGTCAGTAAAAAAATAATTTTAATGCACTAAATGCAGGACCTAGTTGGAAAAAGCACGCGAAAATTAGTGAACTCAACGTACCTGTGATCACGGGGGAGCGCGTAAGTAGGTTAACTGAGAACGAATTTAAGTTTTCAGAATTTCCACGGACATGCCGATCAAACGAATTCACCAGGATTTATCCACTCGGAATGAAATACACTTTTTCACAAATCGAATTAATTTCCTATTCATGCGAACACGGTGTGCGGAATACCCACACGATTAAAAACTTGGAGAACTGTATTTTAATGAAATTATAACCACGGAATGATGCGATTGATTTCATTGCTACTGCGCTGTAAAATGTAGCTTTGAGTGTTATCCTACCTCTTTTAATAAATACGCAGTTAAAGCCCCAATTCTAATGAAAAATTTCGCGAAGGACTTTTATTGGCAAAATCAAAGGAAATTCCTGGCAGTACTTAGAATCAGGCCCCACAGGAATGTTCCCTATTCAAATATAAAACGATTTCTGTAATCTATTTTCATTCCTATACTTCCTTGAAATGTTGGTGGATTCTACATCATGTCACAAAGCTTGCATCTGTAAGGTGCGCTTTTTCATTTCAGATGTCAATAAGGAATTTCTCTCTTCAAAGGTTGCTCTAGAACCTTAATCAGTAAGAAATAACCTGAGCATTATTGAAAAAGAGTAGAAAATCTTAAAAATTGGCTATGTTTGTTACAACATCAAATAAAACAAAGAATAGGAGGTAAAACGTTTTCCTCTACAAATCTAATTACATTTAAAAGAACTACTTTCGTCATAGTTAATTATGATAATTATATTAACTCTGGCGATATAACATATGCATGTTCTAGTTTTTGATTTTCTCAGGTCCTGTATAGTTTATATGCATTGTAGTATATTAAAAAAATCCTTAATATCAGATAAAGATATTTTATACAGCCACATCTGGTGGTAGAGAAAGTTTCATTAAAAATATAAATTTGAAAAAAGAGGGATTCACTATTTTTTCTTTTAATATTTTTATTGGTATAATAAAATGAAGAATGATTCATTAGAACGACGTAATCTATATTGATCCGTATTTAATCATTAGAGATATTATGTTTTTGAATTTAGATGCGGAAGATCACAAGGTTAAGGGACGCACTTGCGTCAGCAATGGAACAATTTTAATTCTTCGGACTCTCCGAACCCCAAGTTACCATCGAGGCGTAATGGAGGCATTTCCGTTGTTTAATACGAAATCACGTATTTAAAGTAGTACAGCATGAGATATTATTCCAATTACAAAGTGAAGACCTTATTTTCGGAGGCAAGGTGAAGGGAGAGAGGTTAGAGCGGCGGTCGAAGCAGGCAAATGGTCTGGGGCTCAGCGGGAGGCTTTAATGCGATCAAAGCCCACCTTGTCCACCTCCGTCGATAGCATTTAAACCGTTACACTGCGGTGTTCGTCGAAAAGACGGTGCCTACGAATGAATCTGCATATTCAGAGTCCGAGCGAACTGCATAAAGGTTAATTAAAGCTCGCTGGAAACGTCATGCTACAAATTAATTAAATAGCTTTCGTCGGAAGAGGATAAAAAGCTGCTCTTTTTGCGCCGTTTGTATGCGGCTCTCTCGGGATGCGAATGTCTTAGTTCCCGTTTGGAATTTTCGTTTTGCGTGCCGCTTGTTTGCAGAAAGGAAGAGAGAAAGGGGGAGATGAACGATGGAAATCCCGAGGGAATTAGAGATCGAATAACATAGAAATATAAATCCTTCTCCTCCTTTAGATACGCACACATTAATTAGTGCACGATATTTCTCATAGGATTAGTTCGCGAAATACCTGCCTCTGATTTGAAGTTTATAATTAAATCATCTGAGGCAAGCATAGTAAAGCAGAATCACTCAAAGCACAAGGAAGATGGAATTAGCAGAAACAGAGACCTTGGTTTTGGACATTAATTTCCACTAGTCACGACTTATCACTGAAATCGATGTTAAGAACGTCCGCAATAATTAGAAAATACATGGTTTGCTCATCCTTATGGTGCCACCGAGCGTCGCCCTGGCTTTTGCGTCACAAAATATCATTTATTTCCCATCCACCTGTGTGCTCCAGTCCACTTCGTGCCGTAATAACCTGTCGCTGGCCCCGAAATCCGAAACCTAAAGATTTTCGTCGAAACCACGCACACTTCACTTCCCCCGAATCACGAACGATAATTACGGATCACGACAAAATCTCGCGGACGAGGAAATAACAAGCGCAAATAATTAAACTCTGCGAGCGAGGGAAGGGATAAAAAAATTGGCCCGAGAGGGAAGGGCCATTTTACCCAATATAATACCCAATTCCAAGCCGAATTCCGCGCATTATCGAATTCCTTTCGGGAATTCAATGCGCATCGGCGATGGGATACTTATTATCCCCCTCTCCATCTCAAAACCCGCAGAAATACCCTCATCGTTCGCTCAACAAAGAGATATATCGCGCGTTTCATTTGCATCGCCATGGTTATTGCATTCGTTCCTTCACTTTACGAATTACTTTTGCATTGAATGCCGTAGTAATCCCTTGCGCCTCACTGGCTCCGCATTCACATTCGCAGTTCCCCTTTGATCTCGTCCTTCCGCATTCCCCCATCGCCCAGACATGCGCAACTAACTCTCTTCCCTTCTCCTCTTCCCCCATAGGATTTTCGAATATAAAACATAATGCCAACACATATTCCAGGTCACAGATCACGGCTTAGCGGCAATGCACATGCATCGTTGCGTCACACATGGAGATCTGGGTTTTACATGGTATCACGGCGCCCTTATCGGCTGCTTGCTTCAACCCCATCTATCGGCAGCCTTGTTAACCGTTTTCCCATCCTCTACACTTGCTGTTTCCTAATCGAGTTCTCCTTCTTTCCTTCGACGCCATTTTCCCCATCGCCCAACAGTTGCGCCGCTATTTTTTGGTCCATTTTGTTTAAGTGGTTCCGGGATCTGGAGAAGTAAATGGAAGGCCCATTTCATCCGGCGGCATGTTGAGAATCAGAGAAGGGAATTAAGGTTGCGTGAAATCTGGTCGGCGTATTTGTCTTTGCGATTTGTGGGAAATAAGGTTCCACATACATTACTTACAAAACTTTTTCGTTTTTCTCAGAAAATGGCGGCATTTTTAATGGAAAATGTGGTAGGATGACAGGGATGGGGTTGAACTATGTCCTACTATGAAAACGAGAGATAATGATATTCCGAATTTCTTTACTTTAATGTCACCATAATCATATAATTTATGGGTATTCATTATCCTTTGCCATGATAAAAATTACTTATCACGAATATCTTAATCAATTGCGGTTTCCGATTCGATCATCTGTTGACTGCTCAGATTTTTTCAATGATTTTACAGCACTATTAGAATATATGATATTTAGTGAATTTTGGAATTTTTGGAAATTTGAGTTGGTATTCTGTTCACAATAATGAAAGAAAATATATTATCCATGGTCAGCGATTACCCTTTGATAAACATTATTAAGATATATTAAGCATCTTCTATGCATTAGAAGACTTCAAAGTAGATAAGTTACGTTTTAATGTTTTGCTTATTTTTCATGGAAATATGAGTTATTATTATATTTTCGTCATCATTGTTGAGTATCTTCAAATGATGGAATTTAAGTTTTCTTAGTATCCAGTTACTCATTACAAACCGTATTCGTATTGAACTTAATCTTGTAAATTTTCATATTAGAGAATGTTGACACTCTAGAAATAAATAAAAAATGTATCATTCAACTAATTATTAATAGACAAACTAAGAGTATTCAACGAACTCAAATTCTATTCCGAGTAGGAACATTATATCATTTAGGAAATTTAGCCCAATATGCCTAAAGGATAAAATAAGACCAATTAATTGTGACCAACTTGGTGCGTTAAAAATAGTTAGAGATAAAATTGAGCATACTATTAATAAGGGTATTTAATAAAATAAGAAAAATTTAATACTCGAACTGTTCCGAGTTCTAATAGTTCGCTTTTGTAACATTAGGCAATTAAATAGATGATTTTTATATACAGTTACATTGTATGTAGTAGAAAAAGATCAGCGATGTAAGATTTTCTTCAACGTAAACCATAATACTGAATCTTTTCTCACTTGCAATATTTCTTATTTTTAATGGATGGCTGTGTTTGTTATTTCAACATCACTCTTTGTTTTTTTCTTGAAAAATAGATATAGTTTAGATATTAATTTTGATTGATCTGTCGCCATCTGTGACGCTTAATAAGGAAGCAATTACATTAAATTTAAATGAATTTAATGTGCTGCTTTGGTGAGAGAGGAATAAAAACAACACTTTTATACGTTACCATGGAACTATTTGTGAAGTAACAAGGTAATGTTTTTATTCTCCTTCTCATAGATATGATTTTTGATATAATGCTTTCATTTATATTCATTCACTGTGAATAACTTCATTATAGAATGTGCTCAGAGGTTAAGATTCTGCTTAAAATTTCTGACGTGATCAGGGACTGGTATTTGGTGGAGACGTCAACGTTTGTGCATAGCGCATATGCTATTTATGTTAGTGTCTGTTTGTTCACGATTTGCAAGCAAACTATTGAACTTTAGAGAAGCTACGCGAAACAGCTAGTTTCTTGCATATAACAACCAATGTACATTCCAAAATCTAATTCTCATAGCCTGATTTGTTCAAGTCAAAGTTCAGCTTTATATGTTCGAATCTCATAAAAAATAATTAATAAGTAATAATACATTGTATTCTCAGATATTCTAAATCCTGAAGTTAGAATAATTTTGATATTCATCGAGATTAATATAAAAACATACACATGATACATATAAAATGATACACTTCTACATTTTAAACATTAACAACTTTCCCAATCAATATTAAGTAATTTCCCACTCTGTAACTAAATAATTTTTATGCTATTTTTCGATAATTTTTTGGTAAATAAGTAATTTTTCGATAATCGATTGATGAATATTTTTTCATGAAGTGTTTAGAAATGATTCTCGAGGTACAGTATTTTCATAGTTCTATAGTTTTTAGTTTTCTACAGTTAATATGTCTATAGTTCATATTTGGAGATTGCACGCAATAACTGAAAAGGGAGATTCTGAGATTTGATTCTCGATGCCTCTTCATTCGCAGCATTCATCTTGAAATTGTTCAAATTACCTTCTTCTCATTCCGTTAACGAACCCTTCCATTTCCTCTCTCGGCTTGAGATCGTTCAACTCCCGTTGGCTTCGTGCCCTCGCAGCCACTGATTTCTCGTTCTCCCCAACCTTCTAGACAACGAATAACTCCTCGAAAACCTTTGGTTCTTGGACGCCATTAGCATTTCTATCTCTGTGCTCGTTTATCTCTGAATCCTGTCGTAGACAGTCGTATGGACAGTATTCTTTTAATCTTCTGAGAAAGCGATCAAATAAGTGAGTGAAAGATTTCAGAACGAAGAAATGTCTTCTTTCTATCTAACATACATATTTAAACTTTTCTACCCTACATTTATTTCTTAATTTATCTCGTTCTTTTCCATATAGCATACCCGCGAACAATCTTCAGTTGTTCATTAGTTTATCTGAAAACGATGCTGCATATAAATTCAATTCATCATGTGCTAAAAGGATTTAAGTAATACTTCATGTAACCTATTGAATTTTTGATTCTTAAACAGAATAAAAGACCGTTTAATTTACGTATGTTTCTAATAATTAAGTTGTTAAAAACATCTATTTATGTTAAGTACCATTAGTTCATTACTCGACATAAGGAACTGCATTTTTTCTCTTATGTTCAGGAAAGAATCATTTAAGTAAATTTGAATGTCCTTTAAGGCGAAAAATATTAGTTGTTATGACTGTAGAGAATTCAAATACCGCTTCCACTCGCAGATATGGAAATCGTCGTACCGATAACTACAAAGATCAATTGAGAATTCGGTAATGCTCCCTATAGACGGAAATCATGGTACCCAATCTACTTCAGAGAGGCATAATTAAGCTATTTTCTCGTGTCTTTTAAAAGGTGTGGAATGAATTCCGTTAGCTGAGAAATACTTTATCAGGTTCAGCTTCACTTCGACATATTGGACGAAATTTATCAGCAGTTGCGTACTCCGATTCCTACACTTTTGGCGTAGCTGCAGCACTTTCCAGATTAATCGTACTCCATTCTGGCAGTGTTGTTTGACTGAACATGATGATCTGCCAAAATTCGGTGATTCGGTCTCGAATGGGATGCTAATTTATTTGAGAGCGTTTGGCTCCGTTTAAACATGCTGGAGTTTGTGAACGAACTTCCAAATACCACTAATTCATTTCAGGTGGAAATGGATACAACATCAGAGGCTTTCTTTAAATGAGATTATTTGATTATTATGACGAAAATACTTTCCTAAGAAAAGTATCTAGAAAATTATTTGCGTGACCTTTGCCGCGGGTTTCGCGGTTAATTGCTCAGAATTAGGAAGACATAGTTCATCAAAACCGGATAGTTTATAAGTGTATATTTATTTATTATAAATTACACTATATGATTCATATATTAGGGTAGTGATACTCTTCTTCAGTTAATGATATTACCATCGAACCTGAACGTATTTTCGTAGAAATAAGGCTGATAGACAATTAGTAACTATTAACTGCAAAAATAAAAGTTCAAATATCAGTTGCAGCATATTATTTGTGTTTCATTGGCAAAATTTATCATTATTATTCGATTATAATCATTAAAATCGATCGATATTACTGAGCAATTAGTAATATCATTTTTGTATCAGCAATATAAAAATAAGTAAAAATATAAATTTATATAAAATATAAGTAAAAAAATAAATACTTGGAAAGGAAATTGACATAATGAAATATACGGAGATCTATATGAAATAATCACATGAAATCAGCAATATCTGTATTTTAAGTCCATATCAGAGTGCACGTAATTGCTGAGTAAAGTCTCCTAAGTCCATAGTGTAGGAAAATATCTAGTTACATAAGTGCGTCTGCTTCCGCAAACTCCGGAATTTCAGCAATCGATTTTTGCTGAATCGATATTCGACCAAATCTTCACAATCCCAGCTCCCTTACAACTATTAATTAGCTCGTATATTTTTCATAACTTTCCGGAAATGACTCCACCGCGCATTAATTATCGACGGATCATTTTAATCAGTTCCGCACGCCCGAAGATCAATTTACACTCCAACATTTCCGCCACCCTTGCGCCCAGTTTTCACCAATCTTTCATTCCAGAGTTTGGTTTCTGCGGAAGTTTTTCTTCCGTCCTCCCTCGACACGTCCTCTCCTTCCACAGGGGAAAAGGGTGCGGAAAAGGGCATTTTCACCTTTTCCGAACCCACGTTCATCCAATAACATCCCTTCCCTCGCATTCCCCTTACCCTTGACATCCCCTTTCAGCAAAACCCCCACCCCGACCCCTCTTTTCCCTCGCTTCATTATCAGTGATAACATTAAATCAATTATCGGTGTTTGTGCTGTCACGTATGGGGTAGTCAAAGGGGGGATATGGAAGGGAGAGGGGGAGGAAGGAAATGGACCTAATCGAGGCGCGGTGGGGGTTGACGTCGGCCATGTGTGGGGTGTACACGTATGCGGCGTGGATATGCTGAGGGTGTTGCGACCATCGGGTGCGGCAGAACGAGGTTTCAAATCCATACAGTCACTCTCACACTCTCGTCGTACTTGCTGCCTTGTCTTTCCCATCCCGAATGACTCCAGTCCAAAGTATACACGAGGATTTCCCACGCGGACGAGGCTAACGACGGACGGCGAAATGAGAGGTTCGGCCATTAAAACAAAAAAATGACGAAATTTCGGGCGAAGTGTGTGTGTGAGAAGGGATGTGGCCGAGGGAAATACGTCGGGAAATGAAAAGATATTGGGATGAGGAGAGGAAGGTTTATTTCCCCCTCGATCGGTTTAGCGAAAAAAGAATGGACGAATAAAACGGGGTATTGGCATTCGGGGAGAAAAATCCGTTCGATCAAGGAACTAAATGCCCATTAGGTGAACGGAGCCGCAAAACCACCGTTCGTCTCACCGAAAAAGTGAAAAATTCCGCTCCCCAATGATCGGCCGTTGCGACCGATTTTCTCTCTTCCTCAAATGAAGGGACTTCGCACCTTTTCACGTCTCCGACTGTATCAGCTACAGAGCACTCTTCCGCGTTATTTTCCAATCTCGTTATATTCAATTTCCGAAGTCTTCGGAATGTGTTCGAGCCATTGCAGCCTAAGATTGTATCTGTCCCTATTTTCCATCGAAGTTCAAATTTCCGCAGCCATTCAATGTTCTCTCTCCTACCTCGCAATATTCTCTTAAAGCTCTTCCTATAATCTTTTATTTCCTCGTTTGATTGCCACTGCAATGGTCACTATCTTCTCCTGATAGGTCTAAAAACCATGGATGGAGACTTCGAGTAAAAGAAGATAACTGTAGGCGATAAGGAATTCGAGTGTAATTTTTCCACGAAGATTACTTGTAAGAATTCCTATTGCCTAGAAAACCATCCCCGAAGATAATAAAGCAGACCCATTTCATATAAGTTATTGCATAACTTATATAACTTATACGCGTGTACGTGGATTAATTCAAATTCGGCTATGTATTCTTTGTCAATATTATTACCAAGAATCTTTTATTATCTCTTCAAGGTAGATGGAGGGTCCTTCGAAATCATCGATTAAATGCGTGATTCAGTGTAATTTATTTCCTCAATTTATTTCTTTAGTTTATCACTTTATTTCGTCGGTATAAGAAAATATAAAATGAAACCTTCGCTGAGGTTTATTTAATCATTTGTTCGTATGTCAGGGACTAGGACATCGAAGGATTATTACTGTTTGTTATTTAAAGAAGTCCCTGGTAGCTTAAGGAGATGCTTTCGTTTTTTCTTTTATCTATTTTAATTTAACTTTGTTATGTCAAATTATTATTTAAAGGAAGAAATCTCTCGTTTCATTCTTTAATATACCTGCGTAAAAGTGAATACTATGTTTTATATGAGATGAGAACCTTTTATAGTTAAAATAAATGATCCTCAGACTCTGAGGATAATGGTCGAGTACGCCATCAAAACGTCGGTCGACTAGCCAAATATCACCTGCGTTTTAACCCGAGAGAATCTCCGACAAAATTAAGAATCTATATTTTAAAGGGTCAATAGTAAATAAATATATAAAAGCCATAATTTAATGCATTTCATAAAAATTCAGCAATATATTTTCACTGATTGAGTGCGTCATTGGTAAAATTGATAATTCCACAATTTTTAAAACATGTAATCGTACAGGATATCATTTTCCAGTGGAATCGACAGCACCTGTGAACAAACAAATCCGAAATTTTCCAGTATTTTGAGATAGGATATCATTATCGGGATCACATTTCCTTCCACTGTTTGACAGGGAGAAAAATATTAGCGGCGTTGCAGCATATGCGTCGAGCTTTAATCTCTCCTACCATTTGTAACCAGCGTGTGGACGAATTGTTATCTAGAATTGGCGACGGAACGAATTTTTTTATTGGCATATTTATTGGTTTCGACGAATTACTTTACCTCCCAAAAATAAACGTGCGTTGCAATTCAGAAAATCTCTCACAATGTATGTGATTTTTTCGGAATCCTAGTATTTGAACACAAACAGTTCGGGATTAGCGATAAACCGTGAGATATGAAGATCAAGATGCGATCCTTTCGAAGCGGAGCGAAAGATGTTTCATAATTAATGCGTCGGCAATTCCTTTGCTAGGATCTAATTAATCATTGATATCGTAATTGGAAGAGTTGCGTCTCCTCACCCTCTCCGCTACGGCTTTTCATTCATTTCGATCGAAATTCTCGGCTATCCCTTTAGTGCCCGATGGGACAAACGGCCTCTGGGTGGCGTTAGTTTGCGGGCAAAAGTGGGGACCAGAGCGACGGAGTAGAATGAGGTTTAGACTGGGATTTCCCACCGATGCCCCAGGGCTGAGATCAGCATTACCAACTATTCGTTAATTTACAAACATGCACTCAGAATCCGCGGGTATTTCTGCCGCTAGTAAAAATGTTTACTTTCGTGCAAGCTCTGGCTAGTTTTCGAATGAACGACATGAAAATTTTAATTTATCTGCCCTTATGGACTCATTAAAAATAGAAAACTCTACGTACAAAAGCTTACCTGTTCAAAATTCCATTAACATGATTGAATATCATGGATTTGGAAACGCATTTTTCGGAACTCAAATAAGTGGTGCTTATTTTTCTGAAACGGGAATGAAAATTTTCATTGAATGTTCTACACGAAAACTGAGGTGGCTCAGGTATTTTGTAATCAGTAAGTAATAAAGGGAGGCATTAAAATTTATTTACAGCAATAATGTAATGATATTTTTTGAAATATATAATAAAAGTTCAATTTTAATTCATTACAGGTCTTGAGTGAGTGAATACAGAAATTTGTGATTGAATTCCTGGCCTTTATGCATACTTTTATTTGTGAGTTGGTAAGTTGAAATAATATTTCCATCAGATATTCTCTTTGAAATGTTGGTACAAGTAAGTAAGTAAGCTTTCAATTCAGCTACCATTGAAGTTATGTAACTTACCCTTCTCATTTCATATAATGTTTAGTTTAAACAGTTGTAGCTAGGTTTTACGTCGAGTAATTTGATTATATACGCAAATACCGTTGCAGAACTTCATTAATATTATTTTTAAACACTATTCATTATAATTGCCAGAATAATAATAATTCATTAATTATTTTGTAAGAGTCAAAAATAACGATGGATTATCACAAAAAATTATAGAATCTTTCATAAATTATTTATCAGACTATTGGATTGCTAAAATAATTCAGTAATTTGAAATTTTTTATTGAATACTGTTCAATTCCAGTTTAGATGATGATAATGAGATAAGATGATAATATTAATTGTTATCAACAGAATTCAACACTATCGTTCCATACAAGTGACGAATAAGAAATAATTTATGCAAAAAATTGGTATAAATCGAGCAATTTCTGTTTCAATCATTCGAATCCTATTTGTAGGCATAGATTTGGGTAGGATTTTTCTTATATTCGTATTTACACTACTCACAAATGCGTCGCCAAAAGGCTCGAAAAGAGGCAGTACTGAATTTACGACTCAAAGATTTTTTTAATAAAGACCAGATTGATGTATCATCCTATCATGTAAGCAAGGCATGGATTAGCTAATTAACACCCCTATATTTCAAGGCAGAATTAATTCATATTTTTATTGAATACCTGAAAATGTTGCACAAAAATTTTCTATGCTGCAACCTTCAACTTTTATTATCTAAAGGAATAAATGCCTCAAGGAGATAGAAAATTTTGATAAATAAATTATATTTTTTAATGAAAATTAGGTTGTAAACATTTTCGTTAAAACTAGCGCAGAGGTTTTAAAATCCACAAGGAAAGCAGAACCAATATATGGGCTCACACGAAACAGTAAATTAGTTAAAAGAAAGCATCAAAATAAAAGTATTCTTAATCCTTTTAGCACAGCAAAATTGTATCTCTGAAAGTTGGCACCGCTGACTAGAATGGCAGAAAAGGGGATTTTTCCCAGGCAGAGACAGGAAAGAGGGAAAGGGATAAAGCGTGACAGAGCGGATTCCAGAGGGGGAGTGATGTACTCTGGTGGCGTGGGAGGTATTAAGGTGACGCGTGATGCTTGTCGGGGGACGTATTTCCGAAGCGATAGCGGATTGTGCACTGCTTCCGCTTATTCTCCGAGGGTTTCGTTTTTGATCATTCCTGCCCTCTCGTCCCAAAAGAGCTGAGCAAGATACACAGTAAATTATCCACTCTAGTCTATGTTTGGAGATCCTATTGTAACGACGTCGCAGTAGGTGCAGAAGATTTAAAGGTGTGTTGAGAGGAAAAGCTGCGAAAGGAAAAGGTTAATTTCGAGAACAGAGAGGTTTGATTATTAATTCCAATATGGTACCAGATGCACAGAACGGTTAGGATCTCCGGAAAAGATCTTGGAATACCGCTATTCGCTCAGATAACCGATAACTCGTTTTGATTACTTGGGATAGTGCTTGTTTTAATTTCCTTTATTGTTTTAAACGTTGATAAATGTGAGTAACAGCTGAAAATAACGTAGTTTCATAGGAATAGAAAACCCCAAAAGAAGTTTCGGTCGTTATTTCTAGATCAATTTCTTCAAGTGATATATCATAAAAATATGAAATAAGTGTTTTAAAGCAGAATGTCTCTGAATTATAAAATTCAGCAGAAGGTTTTCATAATTTCATGGAAGTGATGGGAAGATTAAGGTGCGAAGTCTGAGATATTTCAGTAGAAGAGCGACTTTTAGTATGAAATACAGTGATATATCTCTTTACATATCTAACAAAACGAGAATACGATAGCGCAAACTTACAATCATAACTCTTTGAGTTATAAATCTAGCCATTTTTTCTTACTTGTTGCGATATATTTCGTCTTACTGAAAGGCGATAAAGCTCTCAGAAATTTAGGAGACGGTAAACTGCAGAAGAATTTACCGTGTGGAAAACCGTATCAAAAGACGTAAGGGGTAAAAATTACGCTCTACAAATTTTTCTTTGGATATATTTAAACGACCAATTTTGACACATCTGATGATGGCCGATTGTTGCCAACACTGCTTATTTCAATATATCATGTGGTAAATTTTAGAAGTGTAATTCTTCTCCCTACATCTTATGCATAGGATGTAGTTTTTAATTGGATCAAACATATCATAAAGTGGGAAAATTCTATAATTCTTTCCTAAGGGAAGGATGGCGGAGAAATATCAATAGAAGAAATAGCCGATCAGCTATAGGGGAGACGCAATAATCCCTGCGAGCTGGGAATGAACATTAAATCGCGCACACAATGATGATGACACGACATGGAGAGGCACAAGAGATAAGGGAACGATGCAAAGGCTGCATAGAATCGTACATTGCTGACACTTGTTCGACATTCGAGAAGCGCCTCTCGGATACTTCTACGACGAAGCGACTTCATCTCCAGCAAATTAATGGGGCGGTGCGAAAAACCGGAAAGTATAAAGAAGAGTTAACTGTATACGAAAGAGGACGTTTACGAGTGAAGTGGAGTTTGCAGCAAGCAGAGGGTCTTGCGGGTGATAGGGGTCGTCCAGAGGGCAGAAGCAAATGGCCGACGGAAAATAACTACCTCTCTTAGCGAGGCACTTTATGGAGTGGGAGGCAGATCGCGTCGCTCCCATTTCGAGGTGCTTACATCGGTGCGGAAGGTGCAGCAGGCGAGTCGCGCCGTTTGGCCGCTTTAAAAAGAGAGATGAAATAGAGTCGGGTGCACCATCTGACGGCGAAAAAAAAGGAGACGAGCACAAAAGAGTTACACGAATGACTCGATGCCCGAGGAGGAAGCTGCAACACTCATGGACGCCATTTTTCCTGATTAAACAGCCCACGGTTGAAAATAAACGCGTTTCTTTCTCTTCCACGTTCGTACGCCTCGCAACGCTCCTTTTTCCTCCACGGTTTGAGCTTTACGCCCGTTCCTGCATTGAGAGCTGCCTGGTCATTAATTTCAGAGAAGATCGCGTACCTGAGCATGGATTATATCATCGCGTTGGAAGGTAACGCTTGCTTTGCCAACGAGCAGCGCGTTTTGTTTTGTTATCACTCTCAGCTGCGCATATGAAATTTTGCAATGGGTGGTATCGTTATCGCGCGGGAGATTTTTAGGATATCCAATCACGACGTGTTATTATCGTCCAAGTTTTTTGCATACGTTAGAGAGATCGAGAACCATTTTCAAGATTATTTTATTTCGAGACAAGTTTATTGATTAAATCGAGTACATTAAATATATTTAATTTCTGCGACGTACTTTTCATCATAGGACAACGCATTGTATTCGTTATTATGAAATGTTTATTTGAACCGTATTTCAAAATATGAGCTTTAAAAATGAATGGTTAATATATTAATGCATGTATAAATTAAGTAAATATTACCTGCTAAAGTATATTCAATTCTTAAAACTCAAAATTAGGAAAATGGTAGGAATATAAATTCTACTTTGGGCTTAAAATTGTAAAATTATGGAGTATCACAACTTACAACTTGATAAAAATAGAATAATGAAGTAAGTAAGGAAGGTACTCTCTTTTTCTCCTCTAATGTTAGTCGTGCATGATCATTGCTTAAATTGAGCCATGCATATGCATTACGTAAACATTTGCCAAATGGTTTGCTCATAAGTAGGCAACTGCATATAATCCTTCTAAGTCTCAAAGTTGGATAATTACGGTTGAACTTCGCTATATATTAGGAGTGTTGCAAATATAGGAGCGTGCAGTACAAACTTTCGTTCCTGGATATTTAGTGGCGATTTATTCAACGAAGTTTCACACCACGTGCAAGCGGGAGATATACTGGATGCATGCTGAAATCCCGCATAATGTTTCCTTTAATTGCGTGTCTTGCAATTGCAAGCAAGGATGAAGAAATAGATATAAATGCTAAGTTGGAGATTTTGTTTAGTACCCTTCTTTAAGGCTGTAAATGAAAAGAATCAGGATTACTTAAGTTCATTGCCAGAGTTTAACAGAAACAAGATATTACCATAAAAAATTAAAAAAAAGATATTTTACTCCATTGGAGAATATATAATGATTTTAGCATTTAATTTAACTTTTATACTTATTTTCCTATAAATTATTGAATCCCTGAGATATATAGAGAGACAAATAACGTTTATAGTACTACAAAATGGATTAGATACTAATAATTATTGTTATTCAATTTGAAAGAGCTTGCAATATGCACGCTATACAAACCTAAGACCGAGAATATATTCTACAATTCGAAAATATTACAGAAACCAATCCCAATCTGAAATTGTAAAATTATAGGTAACTGACCAATCCTACACAGAAGTATTCTATCAAATGGCATGAAATGGAAAATTATCAACGTGTAAAATCTATATCCTAAGAAGTATTAAGTATTAGATACTGATCAACGTGCTATAAATATGTTTTACGGAAACCATGGAAGATTGAGGCCAAAAATCATGATACAGAGAAGGAAAAACTGTCTTAATTTTGAATATTTTATTGCTATATCGAATTTAATCGTATCCACCTTTGTCTTCGGCTGTTAATCATATTTCAGCGAAATTATTATTTACATGTTACTACATACTTTTCTGTTATGGCATGAATATATTTCATTTTAATACTGTATTTTACTATATATCACAAGCTCTTTCACAACTTTTTTGGACACTGTGCTGTGCAGCAAAGATAGTGTTAGTTCGATTAAGATTTATTGCGTAGATTATTTCGCAAGAAGCTACTTTTTCTCCTATTCATCATAAATGTTTTATGTTCATATAGTTGCATAAATTATGTACAAATAGTTGTTTAGATGTAAGAGAGTTACCATACTAAATTGTTCAATTAGTCAATATGATACGAATAAAATATTTTGAAGGTTGATGTTTTCCGCTCATGAAAAATATTAGATAGTTACGTCTAATTTTTATACTGGCGTGAAAAATTAAGTGACAGCCATGCATTGGATTTGCGGATGTCGGATTTTTCTTGGACAGCATCTCTTTGTACGGACGTCGAGGAATGTTCAGTATGGATGCGTCATTCTCTGGGAAGCTATCTGAAACAATAATATGAAGTATTATTTTTATTTTTAACTAGAGTATGAATCATAAGCATGTATTTCTTACTCATCATAGCAAATATTGATGAGTAAGATTATACCAATCAAGAAAGATAGCATGTAGGAAAGCCAATAAGCGAAGATCGAAGGGACGTCAGCGGTAGAGACTGGCCTTATATATAGTTTTCGGTAAAAAAGGTTTGTATTTCTTTCTATACTTACGCTCTTGGTTTTGGCTTCCCTTCGGTAGCGCTCGCCTTTAATTAAGCCCAAAAACGTTCTCTCAGACTTGCCCCAAAAACAGGTTAGGGTAGGTTACATTTTTACGCTCAGACTGGTGCTCGAGGTAAGCGATACGACACGGTAAGCGATGGGTAATGCTTATTGAAAAAAATATTAACGTTCGTTTGACATAATATTCGGAAGTTACTCTTGTTATTATTCTACCCAGTAAAATAATAAGTTTTAGAAATTGATGTTCGCGAATTTACATTTAATTTCCTTATCCCTGTTTATGAAGATAAGTTTCCTGACAGATCTATGAGCGAGAAAATTTATGAACACTCAGCAACCCTTTTGTCTTTTGATGAAACTGATTTAAAAATTCTAAAGTGTTTGAAAATGGACCGAAATGACTAAAGGGAAATCGATGCATATTGGTGGTAAGATTAATTTTTTCAAGTCCATAAATGAAAGAGAATGCGCGCACCTCTTGCCATACACCCAAAAGGGTTGCGTGTGAAGATATGTGATAAAAATATCCATTAATTAATTTAATAAGTAGGGATGGGGGATTGCTCTTTTGAAATAAAAAAGCCGCGGCAACGCGTGATGGGTATAGAAATGAGACTTAATGAGAACTAAAGTAAATTTTATAGAAATTTTAGAGTATGAAAAATATGGAAATTATAAGGTTATTAAGAATACCCGTGTATCTAATTGTAGGTTATTAAAATAACCAAGTGAAGAATTGCTTTATTAAAACAAGGAAGCTATGGAAACTTCTAAGCTTCTTCTAATGAAGCTTCTTAGCAAACCTGAAACTTGAATTTTCAAGAAAAAAAAAATTTCCCAGAACAGGATTCGAACCACTGAGGATAAACTTTTGGATTAATCTTTGGAAATGTTGGAATTTTGGAATTTGAACCAGACACTCTAACCACTCGGCCATCTTGCTGACGGTTGTAATCTCAGAAAAATGCTGGTTAAGTAGACTGCTGCATGCCAGACTATGACAGATACATTAAAATTGATTTTTACATTTTAGATGGAGTATTTAGACAGATATCAGATGTGTACAATAATAGTAGTAAATAATTCTATAAATTAAATTATTTTCCGTCATTTTTGACGGGGGAATTCACTAATTCTTTATTTGTAGCAATATATGAAGCAACTGTGAAATTCAGAATACGAAGAAATGTACAAGGAGGGAATTACTTCTGACAAATAGTTTTATTGTTTTTAAAATACCAGAGTATATTTGCTGCTATCTTTGGCATTTTGAACGGTGTCAGTTGTACATGGCATTGTTTTTCTCGTCAGGATTTAGCATTGAGGAGGATGTCGTTTTTGTTGCCCTATTAAATTTAAGCTAGTTTTAAGTTAAAGGTATAGTGTATTTGGTGTACGTAAATGGATATAGGCGCTTCCTTGCCTTCTTTTGTTTCTTTCTTCCCTTATTCTTTCGTGTGGGACAATAGTCAATGACGTTTAGCCATAGCTGTCTGACGAGAGGTGGCGGAACTCCGGAAACTGGTAGCAAAGCAGTCTTCCTCGCAAAGTGGTATAGTAGTAGTATTGTGAAAAGTGCTTTGAGAGCTGAGGTAATTTCGCACGTGGGCTTCCACCGGGAATCGAATCCGGGACCACTTTCATTGAAGTCGTACAAGCTGCCCACACGGCTATACGGGAGCCAAAGTGGTATATTCCATTCCTCTTCCCTGAGGGCAATGTGACCTATATTTTCAGTGTGTGACATATACTATCATTGTGTGACATATATTATCGGTGATGTACTCGACGACCGCCAAAAATTACAAGGAGATCAGCAGTGTATCAAGTTATTCCTGGAACGTAGGAAAGAATAGTTTGTTCAAGGGAGTAAGGAAAGGGAAATCGTCACGACCTATAGTGAAGAAGAGGATTCGTATTCGGATATGTAGCCGGTTATTCCTCGATACTGAATGAAATTCCCCAGAAATGGAAGTTAACTCTCTGTTGCCGATCACCACTACGCGCTACCACAACGGCTGTCTTACACTGCGTAAGTACTGTCCTTATCTTTGCCTACGTTATAACCTTTTTCCTCAAAATCAATAAACTGTCTTTAAGCAAGAAGGGAAAGGGCAAAGCCAAGCCATACTCCAATCCGTATCATTATTTTTGCCTTTTGGAGTGATTTTCAACAAATGTCTTGTTCCTTTTTGCAATCGGAGAAGCAAGAGATCAAAGATTTTCTGAAACTGGACTGAGACACTAAAATTTCATTTGTTCTTGTTGATTATTATATCGGTCATGATCATCGTGTATTCAGCCAATAAAAATCTTGCCATTTGTTTTCACGTCCAGTGTGTGTAATTTAGTTAGTTAGAATTAGTTTTTTCTGTTTTACCTATTCCTCATTAATAGTTTTCTCTAATGAATAAATTTTTACTGAATTATTGGCTACAAAATACTTTTTCCTTATCAGCCTTATCCTATCCGCGCTCATGCCAAGAGTTTTTCCCCTTTCTGCAATTTTCCATTTGACATTGCCTTTTCAGATGTGTAGTCAAATTACCATTTACCCTTGGACATCTCTTGCTCAATTTCCTATTTATTTTTCGGAATTCCGACCTGTGCATTTGTTTTCCTCTTCCCTTCTCCAAGGACGTCTCTAAGATATTTTGTTTTGGTGCGTCGTCCTCGTCATCGCGGGCGGCAGGCCTGCTTGTACAACTCGTTAGTCTTTTTCATATTCTTTCAATTCAGCCTCCGGCGAAGGAAAGGTTACAATATGATATAATATATTTTTCTATAGAATATGGAGGGATGGCATAGGTAATTTTTGGATTCAATAAACGGAAACTTTTAAATATAAAAAAGAATACATATTTTGTAATTACTGAGTACCTGCAGAAAGACAATCCGTGATTGGCTCTATGATAAAAGCCTCTGAAGGGTCATTTCGGAATTACTCAGTTCGGAGTTTACATTTATGTCGGACATAGCTTTCATGAAATACCCTGAAAAGGTTTTGAGTTTTGGGGTCTTGCAACAATCTCAGGTATTCCGTTTTTACCTTAAATTATTTGTGAATATATAATTTTATTTATCTCGTAATAGTTTCAATTCAACACTAGTAAAAATCAAGTTGAAAAAGATGAGGTTTAAAGCTGAGGTGAAACTTCCTCTTTTCCCTTAATCATTTCATTAGTGAATGTTTGTATACTATGAAATATTGAGTTAGCCTTTACTCATATCTTTAAAGTTACTTATTGTATTTGAAAATTTCTTACAGGTTATTGGGTGCCATTTTACAAGGTGGTGAAGGAATGGAGTCGAGACAGGCGGTGTGCAAACCACATTAGGTTCGACCCTCGGGCTTCACCTGCTGGAATTCAACCTTACAGATTCAAGACTTCTGCAGCTTATCTCTTCTTTGTCAAATCTACAACGGAAGGTCAACCGTCCAACCCAGGGAAATATCGGTAAGTCCTCTCGGAATTCTCACATATCCTAAAATCTCGGAAGGAGGGATTTGATTTTACTACTATAAGTCGAAATCGAACTTTGTTTTGGTAGTATTCAATAGCGTATCCGTTTCAACTTTGCACCTGTAACCACAAATTGTATGACTAGCAGCTTGAGTAGGTTCAGTCGAAGAGCACGATGAAGTAAGGGGGCTCTCAGATATGTGGGCAACGCGTTCGACTTTTGTGAAAGCGGTACCGAGTTCGTTTCATAGTTCTAAAAATGATTTCAAAAATAGATCCGATTATAAATTTACGAAATTATATCTAGCGACCACCCAATATTTTCCAAATGATAACTATTTCCAAATTACATCAATGGAAGGAAAAATTTTGCTCGTAAGAAATAACAGTCTGGGTAGGAAATTTTCTCATACAAAAAATTCACACACGTGCGAAACAATGCTACAGTAAATTAATGGTAGAAATAATATTAGAGAATATTTTTTGAAACTAATGTAGTAGTATATTAGTCCTGATATAATAATAAAATCTTTAATTATATTAATAATATGAATATGAATGAATAACAATATGAACTGGATGGAAGATGAGGCCATTAGTTTTAATTACGTCGTGTTATGATCATAATTAGTTTTTCCTGCTAATTTATAAAGGAAGAGTAAACCTGTGGCCTTTCCGTAAATATACCATCAGGTAAATTTCCTAAGCCATGGTTCAAAAATTAATATAATAATATTATTCATAGCATTCTTATCTAAAATTATCGTTTCGAGTTATTCCGTTTATTTTTCGAAATGAAGTTTATGAAAAAATAATTCAATCGTGACCACCAGCAGTTAGAACTTTGAGTTCATTTAAACTTTCTTCGTAAAAAAGACGGATGATTGCTGATAGTTCCCATTTATAGCATGTCTACTTAAGTCCAGTCGGTCGCTCGGTTGAGGCCTACACACATTGCGCTCTTAATTATTTCCTGAAATGTTGTTGGAGGCGTAGTGAGTAATATGTCTCAATAGATTGAAGGAGGTCCCGCTAATTCACAATTTCTAGACGAAGTACTCGTTTTCGTAAATATAGGCACCTGTTACCCTTGGATATCTCGCTACACATGTCATATTTTCGTCTAAAGTAGATATTTTCAGCTTTTAGTATCCGGATCCCTGGGAGTCTCATACTTACTGTAGAGTGTTTCGCAGTTGCTAGTATTTGACGTTATTGGTACAATCTTTGTTACCAATTTACTTTGGGCTCGATTAGAATACTAGAAAGGGAAATTAAATCCATGACTGCTCAATCTATTCGACATTTACTTGGAGAGAAATTATGGAATTCTTAGGTCCCTGCTCAAACACCTTACCGAATACTCTTAGGGAAAATTTATTCATGTTCCTACATTTAATCTGACCAATAATCTCAGGAGAAGTCGTTACTAAACTTAACGCCATGAAATAATGCTGCCTTATATAATAATTCGAAAATAAGTATAAGCAAAGGCATTTTATTTTAAATTTAATATCCCTAGCCTAAAAGAATTCTGAGCTTCCTTCCCGTTTCCGAAAAATATATAAAAGATCTCTGAAAGGTATGTACAATTGTGTTAATTCTGAACGCTTGGTAATTTAATGAAAACTTTCGTTTCAGAAATTTATGTAAAATTTCAAAGATAATACTGTATTTCCTGCGAGTGTACCATGATAGTGAGAAAATAGTTTACCGACATTTATAGAGATAGTATGAACTACGTTTGCATAGTATAATTGTAGGATTGGTCGCTCTAGGGTGGTACATAAGTTATTTAAGCAATTTATTAATGAGGAGTAATGGGAGTATTTATTTAATGTTTTACTTTAAACGGATTGAAAGACACGGCTTCAGGGGACGGGGAATCCGCTCATGAGCGACAGAACGGGAGATATTTTCTTCATTATCCGATCGGGATTGGAAGTAAAAACTACGGCTTTATGAAAAAAACATTTGAAATCGGTCGCCTTTAAGGATTTTTGCGGATCGTTTCGTAGAAAAAGGAAAATCAGACGTGTCAATGCGCCGTGGTAAAAAAGGCAGTGATAAGATGGGGAAAGAAAGGGGAGAAATAATCCTGCGGTGCGTGTCGTCGGGCTGAGTGAGATGTCGGCTGTCGAGTTTATGCACATGCACGGGAAATTGGAAAAAAAAATTTGAGCGGAAGAACATTCCGTGAGGATTTTTTTCCTTCTTTCCGTGAAAAATAGAAAATTTCCCGGCCATTGCATTTTGAGGCCGTTTCTCGTTTGGACGGCGGGGAAAATGTGAAGGTTTCCGTCTTCCCTTGTGACGGCACCAAGGATTTTTCCATGTGCCGATGAGACCGCGGATCTCAATGGCGAGTAGTTGAATATTATCTTTTTACTTCTTTTGTTTGACGAGAAAGATATCTTCCTTAATTTTTTTGAGAGAATGAGGGAGTCCCACGTTTGAAGGGGAAGTTCGCGGAAAGCGGTAGCGCAGATGCTTGAAAGCTTTCTAAATATTACACAGGAACAGAGATCGATGCCGTTTGATGTTACGGTAAGGAGCCATTACGCTCCTCTTTAAAAAATGTTTCAATACGTAATCCTACTTTGCCTCCTTGAGGAAAAGGAGTCCAGGTATCTCACATTGAGTCGCGGATATGAAATATGCACTTCCTGGTGAGAAACGGGAATGTTAAATTAGTGTTAAGCTTCGAAATGTGGAGAGTTTTGATTATCAATACTTACCTTTAAGTTAATAATTTTAGGTGAATGTCATTAGCATAAGAGAGCGACTTGATTTATTTCTTTTTAAAAATGTAAGCGCATTTCTTAATAACACCAAAATCCAATAGCTAAATAAACAAACAAATGGTAACACAAATAGGCCAGAGTTATGATTTCTTACTTTAGATATGCATATAAATACTTAGATAAATAGACGAGTAGTATTTTTATTCCTTTTCATTGCCAAAGTCCTCCATAAATGATTCTAAAGTCCAAATCCACATATCTTAAAATATCTTCTTTCCTTAATTTCACGCATTCTTTAATCATTTGATGCCTTATAATTAAAATCAGATAAGTGCTTACAGATTTATCTCTTATGGAACATGTGACATGTTTAAAAATCATGTATATGTGTAAATTTTTAAACATAGAAATGATCTTTCAATTTACAACTAGAATAATAGGAGGTCGAGTTAAGGAAACGATTGAAATTAATTTTGGGAAAGGTCTGAAGATATTGATTTGCTTAAATTTAATTCATTGGGAAAGAAAAAATTATATTCCGTAAATTCCTCAAAAAGGAAAAAACTCGTTATTCCACCAGTTTCGCCTGTTAATATGATGTCATAAGAAAACCAGGTCAAAATACAAAAACGTTTGCTCTTCGTAGAATTTTGCGAAGCATAATTCTATCATTAGAATAAAATTTCCTTGAGTTCATTAAATTATGATGATTTCAAAATTGTCACCGAATAGAATGGGGGTGCCGAAAACAACGTTCTGTTGCGCTGACCGAAAGAAATTTCAAGACGGTTTGCAATCCAAATTTCTGTGACGTCGCTTCCTTTGTATTTGCACACCTAGAAATCGACTTTTATCATGTAACCATTCCTCTGAGGACTCACTCTTTTTTCTTCCACCTCCAAATCGCATCTCGGAAAACCCTGCGGGACGTAAGAATCACGGAGCTGTGAAACATAAACAAATTACACTCGCGGAAAACATGCGTCCTGCCGGAACGTTCTAGGGAATCCTTTCTTATTTCCATCCGTCCCGAAAGAGGAAAAAGCACCTCGTCTGGACATCTATGGTAGTATTTTCCTTCTCTTTGTGCCGCTTGCTGTTCCCCTCACCTTCTCCGCCCCGATGCGCATGGTGGCGTGCAGTCAAACCTCCGGAATTTTTTCGAGTGAACGTCTCCCAACCCTATTTTCAACAGCTCTTCTCCGTTGCAAACCCCTCTCTCTCTTCCATTCTCAAATTTCTTTTTCTTTATCTCTCCCAGTTCATATTTCTACGCTTTTCTTCTCCAATATTCTACGCGAATTTATCTCGAATCCTCCCCCTTTTTCTCTTTGCACGCTATTCACCCCCTCTTGCACAATCCCCTCTATCCCATATGCTGAGCCAGCGAAATAAGGAAGCATGAATAGAAAATATGAAATTTGGAGGAAAAATATGACACAGTCACAAACACAGCGACAGTTGGGTCCGTTGGTGTGCGCAGCAACCGAAAACAAGAGAAGGGGACGTCGGTATGGATGGATGGATAGGGACGGAGAAGAAGATGCCATGGTGTAGGAGATGACGTGGAAGGAGAGTGTATCAGAGGGAACCTGTGTGGAGATGGATATGAGAGAGTGAAGTCAAACTATAGTTGTTTAATTTTTAAAATTTAACTTAAGACGAATTCTTTAGAATCACAGTGGTGCATCTGTGAAAATAATAAAAACAAAAACAAGCTACTAAATAATCAATAAAGATATGTTGAACATATAAAATGATAAAATATTAATGGCATGAGTTTAATTTATTAATACGATCTAGGCTCCAGAATAGCCAAGTGAGTAGCGATTTTGAATTCCATAAAAGTGGTCCTAGGTTCGATTACCGATGGAGTCTCACGTAAGAAAATACCTTAGCTGTCGAAGCACTTTTAAAATTCGGAGCATTATTATCATCGTGCTTTTATTGAAATAACTTTTAGCTGATAGGGCATAGCGGAGTTGGCTGCACGTTCGACTTCGGTGAAAGCGGTCTCTGGTTCCATCCCAGGTGAGGCCCACGTGCGTAATGAACTTACTTGTAAGAGCACCTTAAAAAATTCTTCATTCATTTTTGGCTGATGAAGTATTCCTAGAATTATCCCTTCCTCAACACCCACACATAATCATTCTCTAATCAGTATCCGAGCCCGGGTCGTCATGTGTTTTAAACTAGCACATTAACTAGGAGAGGTTCTTAGGTGAAATCACGATTTTGAGATTTTCTAAGTATAACAGAGATACATAAAAGATGACCGTTATTGTCCGAAGCGTTTCTCTCTACGCAAGATATGGTTGTTTAAATATACCTTCAAAAGTAGCAGATTAGCTATCAGCTGCTAAATTGTTTAGCAGATTATCAGTGGAAATGATTACGCCGCGGGAACTCGCCGTTCATTTTTGCTGCCATCGCGGCCTAACAACAGATTATTTTTCTCTTCGTAAAATATATTTTTAATGAATATATTTGCTTTTATAAATGCACCGCATACCATTCGGAGTTTTATGAGCTTACGCTGGAACGCGATCGCAATTCAAAGTTCACAATCGATTATGGCTATATAAAATCGGGGCATTAAGGTATTATCTGTCTGTATTCACACCCTCTGCCATATGTAATACGGCGGCTCGCGGGGTATTGATGTAAATGTATCTGATATACGAACAAATTGGTTCACTCAAGTATGTCTTGCAAGTTATGCGGCGTTATGAAAACAGAAAAATAATCTGTTAACAGGCCTCGATCGCAGCGTAACCAGAGCAGCCAAAATGAACTTTCTGCCACTTTATTGCTTCCACTAATTAGGTGCGGAGAAGCTTAACGGCTGGTATCTGATCTGCTATTTTTGAAGGCATATTTAAAAAATCACAACAGCCTAGTGAAGAGCAACCCCTAGGACGGAAACGGTTTTATTATTAACGGCTTTTATATAACGGCGTGTTATTATCGCGTATTGTACGCGGAAAAAATGAGTTCTGAAAACGACTTGTTCTAGCGTCTATTTCTCTTGTTTTCAATTCCGGAATGCTATGAGATTTATATACTTTTTGCTAATTTCTTCATATTTTTACGAAAAACATGAAATATATATCCCTTAGAAGGTATGAAACTCACTGTTAATTTAGGATATACGACACATAGGTTTAAATACATAAGAGGCAAGAGTTAAATATAAAATTTGAATGTAGTAACTGAAATACTGTGCCTGGTATTACTCTTATTTATGATGTAGATATAGGTAGAGCGAAGAGGATGCAAGCCACATTACCAAATCGGTTACGTTCCACAAGTCCCTGAAAACATAGCATTAGCACTAGTTCGAAAAACTTTCATAGCATAGCCATATATTCAACGATTTTGTGAAAGTCTTACTTGAGTAAGAAAAAGAAGCTGAATCATCGGTACAATTTCCAGAACTTCAGAAAGAAAGAAATTCCTGGCGAGCCAACTGTTCTATGATAATGGAGTAACAGATGATTTGTTTCTTAGATATTCCCAACACTGCTGATGAACGCCTACCCCGGAATGTAACATTCAGAATATATACTAGAGAAGAAAAACCTTTCCTCGATAGTATAGGAGGAAGAGAAGAAGATACGTTTTTCTATGTCACAGGGTCCGATACAGTAGTAAATAATTATGAACCAGAAGATAGATAAGATGGAAAGATGGGAAGAGTTTAAATAAATGAATAACAAGGTAAAGAAGGCTGTAGATATGTATCTAAGCTCTGGCTTAAGTCTTCTTCGATTTTGAGGGGGAGAGTAGGGAGAGAACAGATATAAGGGGCAAATTCTCTTCCGTGGTTGACAGCGTTCATACTTTACGCACGTGCTACGCTTCTATTCTCCACCCGTCAAGCCACGCTACACAGCCTTCTTTCTTTTCTCCTCTTTGCTTCCCTTATCCACTCTTCTTCCTCCGCCTGATTCCAACTTTTTTTTACTTATCTCCGAACGCCGTCAAGGATTTCTTTTCCACTCCTTTATTTTTCACTTAAAATCTCCAAAAATATATTCCATTCATTTTATTCAATACATTGTCTTTCGCAAGTTTCTTATGTCTAACTTTGTATGCATACGAAAGTCTTCTTATTTATTCACTCGTATTCTTTGTTAGCCCTCAGCTTATGACTTTTTTTATCAAAGATTTCTTACCCTCCACATCTTCTCTTCTCAAATATTAAACGCCTATGGAATAAAAGATGGTGATGTTTCTGAGTAGGGAAAAATTTGAGTTGAGTTATCCCGGATTTTAAATAATACATGGTTTTAACCTCCGTTTTATTATGTGGCATCTAGAGGACTCGATTTTTCCTCAGCATTTTCTTATTGGAAACGTTTTAAATTTTCCTCATTATGGATAATTTGTAATAATTTCAAACAGAGGAATTCATACATATCTCGGAAATGAAATTTATTACAAAAAGTCCGTACAAAATCCAATAATAGTAGAACTTTAATACTATCTACAATTTTATAAAAACCATAAGGCATAGGCAGTTGGACTATTGTTTCAGAATATCTATTTAATCCAAGTCATTGAAAATATTTCTTCATTTCTGTAAAAGGTTTTCGTAGTTCTTAAGGAATTATATTACCAAAAATAGAATTAAGTTATAAATATTTCTGTTTCAAAATCCAGGCTTTAATGAGGTTACTATTGAACAACTGGTTATCTAGAAGTAAAGTTTTAGTTTTAACGAACAGCTAGATTTCTTATTATTATTTAGCCTTTAAAATCTTTTAGATTCTGTAACTGCCGTTAATATGATAATGGAGAAAATTCACAATAACATTCAAACTTAGGAGTTGTAAATATGAATAGGGACTTTAGTCGTATTAACCTCTTGACCTGTAAATTTATGTTCGATCATAAATAGATTTCCATAAATCCTTTCATGCATAAGTAATTACTTATCTCTCCACAAACTCTCATATTTTACGAATTCTATATTAAAGAAATTAAAGGCAAGATTTTTGTCTTTAGACGTCAAAAACGATGAAACAAAGGCGATCTTTTAGAGTCTAGCTAAAGCTTGACATGAGTCGAGTAAAGTAGTAATTGACTTTTTTACAAACTCTTATATACATTCAGAGTCGCAAAAGTAATTTTATTTTGCTATCTATGAAAATGGAGAGACAAAAATTCTTATTCTTTTTAAGAGAATCCTCAGAAAAATAAAAAATGTTTACATTTCAAAGAAAATTTTACCTCAATAACAGTTTATTCTCGCCTTTAAGTCTTTTCCGTAGTATTCTTCTCCTTTTGTTTCGAACCTGTTTTGTTAACTCTTCAATATCAAAACGGTGTCACGGGAAGAAGGTGTGTTTTAAACATCGTATAAGTAAAACTAAAAATGTAAAGTATAATTAAATAATGTATCTGAAATTATAATTTAAAATATCTCTTTAACGAATTTTAAGTTATTTCACTAGAATAATAGTCAGGTTTTCCTGAGCATCAAGAATAAGACCTACTTTATTCACACCATCTTCATTGGCGACATTTTCAGATCGAATGGTAGTCTTTGGTTAGATAAATATTAATTAAGGTTGTATGAATAAACTAACCAAGCCTGAATGTAATTCACAGAGCATGATATAAGGTCTTTGTAAAACCACATAAAGTTCCCAGAAGATTCTGGCTATCTTCGGTCAATTTACATTTATAGTCGTAGCTGAAATTCCTGCGTCATTCTCGAGCAATTTCATATATACTGAGGCCATCGAAGGTTGGCGAAAACAACACGTTTCTCATCATTCCCCATGTGAAGTTACATGACGGCGTTATCTGCTGCTCATCCTTGTAACAGCGAATAACCTTTCTTCAACTTACCAAGGCATCTTCCCCTCCTTAACCCCTTTCGCCATTATCCACTTCCCCTTTCCTCCCACACAACCCCTTTCCCCATTCTCGCCTTCTTTGGCCCGACACTTTGCACTGAAGAAATTCCACTTCCTCCACCGCTCATTTTCTCCCTCCCTCTTGTACTGCTGACGGTGCAATGTTTTGGCACCGGGTGTTGAGAATACGAAAAGCAGAATGATGAGGGTGTTTCTGAGATATGCTGTTTGCCCAAGAAAACTAGGATGAGTTAGACAGATGATACATGAACGCAATGGGCAAAAATTCATTCTTTAATCTTAAAAATAATATTTACTGACGGATATTTCATACTATTCTATATTTTTTGTCAAATGATCATTCCATTACCGTAAATTATATCAAAACTCGCTTGCGAATACTTTATCTTCATATATTTATGTTGAAGGCCAAAATTCATGGTAATATATTAGTAGCGCGCAATTCTACGGAACAAAATTCACTGTAGGTTTTGCAATAATCTTTGACTAAGTGACTCATAAAATTATTTCAAATTACTGTTTAGTACTATTCTCAGAATATTTAGAAACTTTTTACAGTTAGGGACTTCTTAAGATACCCATTAATCCTATATATCGTGAGGTCTCTTTAAATAATTCTAGTTTTAATATCTTCATTCATATCCTAAGTTGTTGTTAAAGTACATCAGCAATGGAGAAGAAATCTCCCTTCATCATGAAACATGCATTCAGATAGAAATAAAATACAATATCACTTTTACTTTCATGTAAGTACCGACGAATGAGGACTCTTTAATACATCAAGATAAGGAAAGTCAATAATACCAGAGGGTAGAGCGAAAGAAGAGGAAAGGGATTAGGAGGAATTATATGGGCGGAATACAGCAAACAAAAGGGTGATAGATGTTAATGATGAAGGTTAAAAGGAAATCCCCTGGAACATTTCAGTCGTGTAGGAGGGAGTGCGTTAGGAAGGTCTGAAAAGGTGAGAGCCTTAAAGTAAGAGAGAAGTTGGGAAGAGCGGAAGGAGTGAAAGGCAAGAGAAGAAGCCCAAGTTAGACCCCAGGGACTCTGAAGACAACGTGTCGGGAGGTTCTGCTGAAGGTGTTGCGGTTTATAAGGAAGAGGAAGGAAGAATAGGAGGGAACACCCCATCGGGTTGATGTAGAGGGAAAGGAGGACGTTATGACTTAAGGGATGCTCGATTTCTCGTGCGGCATGGATTTTGCCATCTTATAACAGATGCTTTAATTGGACGGTTTTATTCCTTCCCTCCTCGTGGGATTTATGCGTCGCCGTGAGACATTTTTTCGGCTCATAACACGGATCCGGACAGGTGGAATGGCTTTGGATAAGGTGATGTGTGTTTCTTGGGGAGGTAATTTTAATGTCTCCACAGCGCTCTCATATCACGCGACCTTTTCATCGTCCTTAGATCAAAAACTTGCACGCTCACTGAATGAGAGAGGGAAATTCAAAATGGAATGAGTCACACTTTAGTATGATGTAAATTTGTTGTTAATGTTCGTAATTGGAATCTTTTTATTTTTTGTTTTTTTTTCATCTACTTGATCTTGCTGCCAACGCAAATAAAAGAATTTTTATTAATTCCTGTAAATTTTAAGCTATTTCCAATAGAATACATGCAAGTCTTCCAAATTATGCATCTTGTAGCCAAGGTAAAAATAGATAAAGTTATCGAATTGGCAATAAGGAAAACAATTAAGATGGATATTCTCCTCTAAGTAGAAAAGTCGATATCAACCATATCTTTGTAATATACAATTATTCTGTTTACTGATTTTAGATTTTCTTTAGCTTTAAATAAAATAATACCCTAATATTAAAATGCATATTCATTAGATGAACCGAACTTTTTAACAATTGAATCTAAGACCGCAGATATTTATTCAGGAAGATATTGTTACCCTTGTAAGTATGCCAGAAAACTCATAAAGTGCGTTTGAGCTTGTGAAATTAAATAATATTATTGAGTAAATTTTGAATAGCTTACCGTAGTGTAACTGGTTTGTAAGGAAATGATACCTAGCTTTTTCAGGGAAAACGAGATTTTCTCTTTCAGTTACCCAAGTATCACTTATAAGGTGAGAGAACCACCATTGTCCTGGTTCTCTTTTAGTCTCCCAACGAATTTGAACCCGGAAAGAAAGTAGTGCAGCAGCCACAGCAAGCAAACAAACAAACACCTATTCAAGAACGAATATGAGGGAAATATCCAATCCATTCCAACGGCTCCGAATCCTCTCTTCCCTCCGCACTCCGTGTCCCTAATACCTACTCATCCTTTCTATCAACACCGGTGATGTCTCCAGGATATGCCCATAACGGGATGCGTCTCGAAACATCGGCTTATTCGCCGTTAGTCTATTCATAAACTGAATGAAAGATGCATTGCAGCGGCAAGTCAACGTCTCGCTTGTGTGTATTCACGGATTGAGATAGGAGTGCGAAGGCTTCGTCCCGTAGGCGGGAAAAGAAGAGAGAATTTAGGGTGAGGTAAAGGCAGGTTGCTCCCAGTACTTCTCCGGGGAATGAGGTCGAGGCCAGAATAGCAATTCTCTCATCCAGGGTTCACCTCAGCACACTCCGGGATTCTCGGATATTCTCTCTCTAGCACTCCAACTCACGCACGTGCCCTCTCACGTAAGCACACACGCATCATTTTCCCTTTCCTCTTTCCCCTTATCCCATTTCGATTGCTTCCCCACCCTGTGTTTCTCCTTTTTTGCCACCTTATCCAATTCCAAACTCTTTTCCCCTCCGCTCGTTTCCTCATTTCCCTTCTTCACACATCTTCTCTTCTTTCCCACTTCTCTTTCCATCTTCATCTCAGGACTGTTTTCTTCCTTTTGCTTTCAGACTCCTTTCAGGGTGGTTTCCTCCAGATCTCTTTCTCACCACCTTCTTTATTTTTCCTCCCTTCATCCCTACCTCTCTTCTTGATCAGATTCCTTCTTTTCTTTCTACACATTTTTTCATTCTCATTACCTGTTTGGTTGCCATTCAAATGGCAAGCACGTTTATTAATGTAGAGAGGAACGAATTTGATACCTCTTTAGCTAATTTGGTAAATTTCAACGATTTTTCTGGAAGTCAACTCCTAATTATGTGGTTTCATTTCATATGTCAAATCATGTTCGAATATGATATCCACCTACTTTCCTGTCTCAGAAATCTGCCAAAGGAAACTTGGATGGCGGATAGAGAGGAAAATCGGATTCCCCATTGACGATTTTCTAATAAATATCAATCACGATAAGATCAAATACTCTGATAATTTGACGTCTAACTCAAGTTTAAGATAAACTTTTAAAATGATTATTATAAACAAAAACATAGATGATAACCCATAAATTATTATTTTGAATGTGGCGTATTGAAAATCATTTTCTTGTTCAGATAACACAATCATGTTAAAATTTCAGCGTATTACGACTATACGAAGAGATCAGCCCCTGCAAATGTATTCCTCACCAAAGCACAATGTTTGACCTTGTGCTTGTTGATGTTCATTAAACGATGAAGATAAATCCTTTATTTCAAATATACACAAGTCATAACCACTCAGACAGTAACAATAACAGCTGACTTTTGAAAATGGGAATTGAACTGTTTTCTGACAGATAATGTCCTTATACCTTTATGCTCTCTTTTGGATATCACTGGGTGGCAATCATTATCTCGCTAAGTTAATGTTAATTTAACAAAATCAAGAAAAATATTTGGGAATCATCTGATGTGCCCACTGATTCTGAAGGGGTAAAATATAAAAAGGTAGCCTAATTAATAATATATCATTTAATAATATTTATTCCAAGTTGAAATGAGACAAGTCTTTCCCACACCAAGAGCATGTAACACGCAATACTGATGTGTTAGGTGGGTGGCGTTGCAAAGGCGCCTGCGTTGCTGGTTAGCAGAAATACTGAGTAGTTACCCCCTGTTACGCTCCTATGAAAATTCATTGCTTCTTTCCCGTATATAGTGGAAAATAATTCATAAAAGTAAAATGTACTCAAAGATACAGTAATGTACTTATATCTTATTATAAATTACTGCCTTAACTTACTCTTGAGTGTCCATGGTGAAAATAAAAGTAATGCGAAAATCACTCATACTAACTTAATTTAGTATGAGAGGTTATCCGATATGAAAATGTCATAATTTTTGAAAGGTCTTATAATTTGGAATCGAAATTAATAACTAACGATAAGAATATGAAAGTTTAGAATAGCGTTCCTATTTTGTACTTGACTCAAATTATTAGGTTGATACTTTTTAACCTATTTTTCGATGGAAACGAACCTTAAAACGATTAAAATGAACCTAATATGCATTTTTTGAGATTACTTTGCCTTGTCCAGGGTCGAGCCAGAGTTCAAATGTATACATTTAATTAAATACAATTAAAAGGAGCTGAGCGTAGACGTTTAACAAAGTGCAAGTTTTCCAACTTATGATTCTCAAGTTTTAGGAAAATAAAGACAGCCACGCTTAATATCTAAAGATGAACCGACCGTCATTTCTCAATGAAGCTGAGTTTGATGAATATATTACTTGACTCTTAAAAAAGTTCACGTATCCCATGGCACGTACCGAAAGGTAGCTCGCAGGATGCAAAATTAGATTCAAATTATTATACCATAATTCACGCTAAATAGCTTCGTTACATTGAAATAACGTTGGCGAAGTCGAGCTGGTTCAGAAAATTTCCCTAAATGGTCATACGTTGTTCCTTGCGAATCGTCAGTATAAATTACTCTTGAATAAAAATGTTAACACTTCATAAAAATTTCTCCTCTTCATATAATTTTACTTTAATTTTTATTACAACAACGAAACCTGTCTTTTGCGGAATTCGTTGAGATTCATTCATTCATTGTATTGCGTTCTGTTTAACAGTATAGATAACTAACTCTGCAAAATTTTTAAGAATACCAAAAAGATCGCAAAGTTTCTAATATGAGAACATCGCGCAGAAAATTTCGAAAATCCCAAATCTCAAGTTAAATCCTAGATGTTTGCTTGCTTTCTTCTTTCTCTTCCAAGCTCATTTTCATATAGAGAAATTACGCCACGGATTAACAAAATCTTAATCCTGAATCATCACCATCACGAAATTACTCCCGGTCCCTTTTTTTATCCCTGACGCAGTATTATCTCACGAAAACCCACCTCCATCTTCATCCTTCTTCATCTCTCTTCAGCCACATTTCCGCGGTGTCATTTCATTTCCGCCGTTTCCCTCGTCTATTTATGAATAAATCCCCATAACGCATCTTCTTCCTGCAGTGCTTTGTCTCTTCCAGAAATTAATTCCCCGCTCGCGCCACCTCTCTCTCCAAAATACGCTCCTCATCGCCATGCTAACTCCATATTTTTCGCCTCCGGAACGCATCTATCGCTCAGCTTCCTCGTTCCTTTTTTAATACACCTGCACCCTACCCGCGTTCCTCCTCGTTTTCATCTACTCGCCTCCATTCTCCTCCCACGCTCTTTATTCCTCATTTTGCCACGCCAATTTTCCCCTCCAGCGAATGCACGGCAAGAAGCAGCGAAGCGACCGGAATAAAATAAAAACTCAAGAATTTCGGACTCGATATTAAAGGTTCCGCCTGCGAGGAGAGGAGATGGAAATGGCATGAACTACAGGGAAGACTCTCTCTTTCTCAATCTCCATGAATATGTGGTTGAGGGGTGAGAAGAAGCGCCCTTTGATTTCTACTAAATTTTGCGGAGAGTGCCCGGGAAGTACAACAAAGGGAACTTATCACAATCAGTAACCAGTTATACTGAGAAAAGCAAAAATCGGGTCGGTTTGGATATTTTCATTATCATTCGCTAACAAACGCAGCCGAATTAACTTGTAAATTCTTTATACCACCGAAACCTTGCTTAAAGCTTTCCTTCTTTGCCGATTCTTGATTCATATAAATCATTAAGTCATCATGTATATTTCACAAGAATTCTTCCAATTTATTTTTCTTGAGAAATGGTCAACATAAGAGAGAATGGATATTAATTTACGTAACGATAAAATAGTGATGAAGCCGCTCGCTGCCAGTCCTCTAGTCCGCAGTAGTCCTCTAGTCTTTACATAGAAAGCAAAGCTCTACTTCTTCTAGAAATATCAAGTGAGACATATGCTGAGGATAATTAGGAGTCTTCCTGTAAAAATCCTTTATCAATCTTAATGTCAACAGTACATATACTAAGGAAACAAGACATACTGGTAGTTGCGACTTATTTTGATAAAGAGTAATAACTTGTTGCTGTTTGTATCTATGAATGATTCGATATCAATACACAAGACACTCATATTTTTATTTTATTTCGCTCAATGTGCTCGATATTCCTTAAATTTAATTTTATGTGAATTCACATAAAACAAAATGAGTCTGAGATGCAAATGAGAAAGAGATACCACGCCGAGCATACTGATCCACAATTTTATGAACTAAATTTTGTATATGAACTTTTTTCATTATTTACATTAAGTCATCAATTAATTTCAGCAGTATGCAGTGAAATTTTTACGTAATCATAGTAGTTTTAAACCTAAGAAAGTAGGCTTCTAGCTGCTAAAATCATTCAGAAATTTAAGTATTTGTTTCAATCAGCTTTAAAGTAAAGTAAAGTCTGCGGCGCGATATCCCTTTGAGGGGTAGGCGGCCAGGGATAGCCAGACAGCATCCACCGTGGGTGAATTCATCTGGTCAGCGCATCAACTCCAATGCCACCGTATTGGGCTTTTCGTCGATCGAAAATCCACCCTAAAGTTTCTAACTAAGTTTCGAACTATATGCTATATATATATTATTGGAAGGAATTTTGACCTTCATAATTTTTCTAATCTTTAATCCACTACATATGGTATATTGATTTTTCACTATAATTCTTTGAAATTAAACTCAATTATCTGACTGTTGGCATTGATCGGTGAAGGAAAAAGTGACATTTAGAAGAATATAAGTAACGTTCTACGAATGAAGATTCCTAGAGGTAAAGTTTTCCTACTTACATGAAGCCGTAATTTAAAGAAAGCAGTAATTTATTTCTCTCATTATCTCCAGCAGATAACAACATAAAAGTGAAGGCATAAAAATCAATTTAATCTATACTAACTCCTTGTAAAGCTAAACAGTGACTTGATCATAGTAATGTTTCCGTGAAATTTAAAAATCCACACAGTAAGCAAAAATAAAATATGAACAAGTTCAATAGATGTATCATAATTGATTGAGAATATCATAATATTTTCAAACAGTTTTAGTTTAATATTCATAAAGATATATTATATTTTTCGTAAAAATAATTCATACTTATTCTCTTTAATCTAATATAGATACTGATAATGATAAGTCTGATAGTTATATCATATTTTAGGAAGGCAAAGAAGGTAGATAAGAAATCGTAAATTGTACAAAAATTCCAGCTCTTCAAAACCCGTAAAATAGAAAAAAAGAACAAATTGTATTTTATGCCTTAATGTTGATAACTAGGATAAAATTATCTGTTTGCAGAAGTAAAGAATCAACCTAAACTGAAAATTTTAATGTTAAAATAGGGAATCAATTGGTAATGTATTTTGAGATCAAGTTTCTTAAATGAGTCAAATTATCTTCCCAGCACTTACCTAAGTAAATCCAAGGCATCGCTTGCATAGAAATTAGATTATTGTTGTATGATTTGACCCAGATTTTGATCAAGCACAAAACTGCCGTCAATCTTCGAAAATCCACCGTTCTGCTCAGCGGCGAATAAAAGTATTACACCGGAAGGTAGAGAGAAGTAGTGTGCGAAAAGGAGGGAACGAGTGCACTTTGGTAGTAATACGCAGAGGTGCACAACATCCCTTTGTGTTTACACATGTTCACATGGAGAAATAGGGACGGAAATTTGCTGCAAAAGGAGGCAGATGAGTAACAAAAATGTAGTCAGTACGTGATCAAACGGTGTTCCTGCGAAAGGTAATGTTCGTGGATAAGTAGTGGGAGGTATTCCTGAGTAAGTACAGACAACATAGGATGGATACCGCGGGATATGATTACACGCGTTACTTTCCTTTTAAGAGAAAATGCTCTGTGTTCGGCTTTGATGTTTAGACGTAGCTGTATTTTATGCACCGATCCTTTTTGTTCGAAGTATACATCAGAAACGTAATTATTTGATACGGAGTTATCGATTTCCAAGAGGAATCGAAATTGATAAACGAAGTCAGTGTTTCCATCTTGTGACGGTCTCCAATTTAACCAGCTGGATAGATGTTTGTTTGAGATATTCGGCACTCGATTTCGTCAATCAACCACCCTTGAGAATCTCGACTTTAGAGAAAGGATGAATGACAAATTGAATCTACGGGAAGAAGAAAAGAAACGCAAGAAATAAGAACAAATACGGCGAGGGAAATGTGTGGGATTTTGGGAAAAACAGGTTGAACTGGAGGATAGAAAAGAGGTGAATATGAGTACAAAATTCTTATCTTGATATCTTGATATTATACTTTTCGGTTCTGTTTTTATAGGGACAATACTTTTGATTTTTCAGGGTAAAATGTCTCTCCTCCATTTCTTGTGAGACCTCAGTCTAATGAAAAATTAAACGATGTTAGTATTAAGGGAAAGTAAGCCTTTTAAATGACCAAGATACAAGATACATAGAGTGGTTAGCACATATTTAATTCTAAAATTACTAATTGAGATATGAATATGAATATACGAGAAGATATTGGAATTAAAATATACACAGATAGCTCTTTGGCATGTAGCAGAAATATCTATAAATTTCAGAATTTATTCTCTCAACTGCTATTATAGTCATGTTTCACCTTTTGTACACTTTTTTATCCTAATTAAAAATTGCTTGGATGAGTTTGTTGTGTGTTTAGATCTCAATGACGAAAGAAAAACTGTAATGCTTGTTACAAACAACGCTTTAAATAACTTTCAGATCTGTATTTAGATTCTGCATCAAAATAGTGTATCATATATTCTCAGCAAATATTGATCTTCAATTCCTTAAATCACTTTATCAACTGGATTATCTCAGCCTGTAGAACATTCTTATCATTCTTTCGACTATTTTGCGCATTTATTTTGGTGATCTGCATCGCATATCCTTATCTAATGCCATAAGTCACTCACTACTTTATAAGCGATAGAGACATTTCGCGATTTTAAGCGTTTTCAAGGATTAAAAGAGAATTTTTGCTCAGCAGTTTGGTTTATCGCCTTTTCGAAAAAGGAAAGAATCATTCGACTAGATAGATATCAGAATGTAAACCCTCTTTCATATTGTTAATACTGAATATCTTCAAAATGATTGCCAACTAAATTATTTCAAAAAGTTCACTTTCAAAAGGAGAAAAAGAAGTGTCGATTTTTGTTGTCTCGAAATCTGTTTTTCAATTATTTTGCACCATATCTATTACATCCAATAATTGATAAATTCAAAATACCTATTAAAAGAAAATAGCATTTAATTGATATAGAATTCTATCAAAAAGAAGGAAAGGATTTTTTTACGATTATATTCATTTCGAACAGATTTTTAGATTTCGCGAGACCTCAGCATTAAACACTAGCAATTGAAGTTTCATAGGAACTGTTACGGAATCTTTTTTGAGACATAAATTATCCTCGCTTCTAGGTAAAAATAATAAATCTATAGTAATTATATTCCTATGCATTAATGCCTCCAAACGAATGTTTTAAGATCCAAAGAGGGGGTAAAAAGAGAGTGTATGAAATCTATGCTTTGGGTTAATTTTGATTTTATTTTCAGTATCTATACTTTCGGTTGTCAGTCGATCCATTGTTTTCTTTATCCCTCTTATTCCCCTTTCTTCTGGGTATTATTCACTCTTATTCTCTTTCTCCTTATCCTGTTTCCATTTTCATCCTTCAAATACTGCTTTCTCATATTTTATTCCGCAGAGATTCCTCACCTGAATTCTGAGTCATCTTTCTTCAGATCCCTCCAAACTGCGCTACTCTATCCGCCTCTTCAAACTCATGGCATTCCATGCCTCTCTCTCTTCCTCTCCTTTTCACTTTTTCGTATTGTATCGTCCTTCCTCTTTTCCCAGCTCTTCGTCCTTCTTTGATTCCTTTTCCCTTAGCTCTTTTATTCCTTGAATCCATCCACGCTTTATTCATTTCCCTCCCCTTTCATATTTTTTTCAATTCCTTTCACCTGCGGAAGTTTGCTAGTATAAAGACTCCAAATTTCGGCATTCATCATAAGAAAAGAACATTTTAGAAGCATTTCTAAGTTGTGATGGCGATTTATTATGCCAACTGGGAGAAGAAAAGGAAAGAGAGAAATTCGTTTTTGTCAACAGAGTTCAATGCACTTCAATGATATTACACTTGAGTTGTCTTTATTTACGAAGCGGAAAAACTTACTCATCCCTTCTACCACTACAGTTTTACTGTAGTAAGAATGAGAAGTCAATAGTATAAGACTGCGGGTGTTCCAGTGACATTTAAAAGTCAGTATTTGCTTTGTTTTTGGATGAATTGCAACTATTAAATCGCTTATCGTAGTAAGTCTGGCATGAAATGGCAAAAGAAATGTCATATTCCCTATTTCTTTTTCTTGGCTTAATTAAAGCTTACCTTGAGATATAAAATTGATACCCATTTTGAATCAAAAGGCAGCCACCAATTCACCGAAAACTTCATATGCCATCTCTAATCACAATCAACGTAGAATTGTACGCATAATTATTTTTTTGTAATGAGCTTTATAGATTTATAGAAACCCATTCTTACTTATAGCACCAATTATTCATCTGATTACAGAGAACGCACATTTCTGTTTCCCACTAATGTGAAGAGAATAACAATCCTGAGGGAGATGCGATATATATGCAATACAAAAGAAGACCGCTTTTAATACTCAAAATATCTCCCACCACATCTTTGGACGGAATACGTGAGTCATATCTTGAAATTCTAAACCTGTAAAATTTACTCGTTTTCACGCCATTTTCTACATCTCTTTCGCTACTCCATCCCTCAAGCCGTAGGTCCCTTAATACATTGGACAAGTCATTCATCTCGCCTCATTTATATTTTCCAAACGTTCTGTCCTCCTCGACCTCCGCCTCGAATGTTTTATGAGTGTCATATTCCGTGGCCGGACTTTGTTGCCCACTTGCTACTCACTCTTCCCACTTTCATTCCGATTCCTTTCCTTTCCCATTTCTCCCGCCCTTTTCGACCGCTTTTCCTTTATGTCCACAATCCTTCTCTTTCACAGACTCTTTAAAATTTGCTTTAGCGAGTTTTAAGGATGCTTAATTCAATATGCCCATTTAATATTTTCCTTTATCTCTATTCGTTAAATATATCTTACCTACGAGATTATTTGGTTAGTATAAATAAGTAATTACAAGCATGTATCAAGATCGTGCATTCAGTTGTCCGTGCGCTATAAATATTACACCCATTAGTATAGCATACATTTTATACGTCGATCATTACATGTTTGTTGTTTTATATTTAATTTCTGTATTTTTGATGGATGATGAATATTAAAATTAATGAAATATTATTTTTACCATTAATTCTTATGCCATGAAATATTTTGAATCGGGTGTCTTTCTCTTAAGCTAGTCTCAGTATTTCTTTTCTTGTTACGGCAATATCGCTAAATTTTCATTCTTCTTCGTCCAGCTTCATTTCTGGTAACATAGTTAGTATTCTTATTCATCGCAAATTAGTTCATAAAAATGATTCTTTGATTCTGTACTCATATAATAAAGACATTAATTATTTTAAAATAATAGAAATGCTGTCTTTGGAAAAGCATGATATCTTTACCCGTCTATTTTACCCATGTTTCTAAGCTATTCATCTTTTAAATTTTATCTAAATTTTGATAAATTCCTACGATTGAGAATTTCAGTTTTCAATTCTATGACAGATTAAGAATATCAATTCTACGTAAGTAGGTAGCATTAATTCATCTTCAATAATTCCCTTCTTCGTATCTCCTTTGGGTCTCCTCTTCGCATATCTTTATCTTTTCCTTTCTCCTTATTCTTCCTCTTTCCTTTTCCTTCCTCCGGTCTCATGCAATGCTCCTTCATTTTCATAGTTCCTCAGGAACATCTTATTCCCCTGTATCACGTCCACTCATATAAATACACGTATCGCTCTCTTTCACAATCCCTCTTACCAACGATATGTCGCTCACACCTGAATACATCAGGAAACACACACAGCTTCGCACAGGATCAGGTGTACACTCGCAGATGGTCTCAAACACACCCAGACTGCACACCCACTCGTCCCGCAACCTCCCTGACATAGGGTCAACACGCCAACAGCTCAACGTTGTACCCACGTTGACGTTTGTATGAGGAGAGTGGACTGTGTGTGAGTAGGGTTTTCATGGGTCTGAGAAGAGGAAAAAAGAGATCTGGGAAGCGTAAAAGTTAACGTGCGTGGGATTATAAGGGAAATGAAGCAAGAGGCAAAGTACAGGAAAGTTTCCATCGCCGATTCTCCTTTTCTCCCTCCCTCCATTTTTTTTAACACAACTGTATATCCAATTGCTTCAGACCACGCATTTGTAGGATAAATGAATAAATAAAACTTGTTGCTCCCTCTCTTGGTGGAAACGAAGCACGCCGTGTTAACCTTAATGGCTACAAATTCATGATTTCGTCGTTAACCTTACTTTGTTTTATTTTATGCGGGGCTGTAATTGAGATGAAGGGGATAGGACCAGTCAGAAGAGGACTTTGTGAAAAAAAATCGTTTCTTTCGCTAGGGTTAAGCCTCACTAGTTTAATATGAACGATGGATTTCGCAATCTCGTGGAAACGAAAATTAACGCGATATTTTTACGGCTGGCATTTTATGGTTACGTTACCTTTATGAGTTTATTTATAATTCTAGATTAAGAAGAAAGTTACGATATATACAAGCATATATGTTGAAATTTCTCGGAAAGGTCCAAACTTAAAGCGAAAACGTATTCTTACAAAAAGTTTTACTTTGAAGAACGTCAATGCTCTATGCTATTTTATACACTATTTTCTATACACTATTTCTATGTCATTGCTTTCTCTTTTGTAGAAAACTGGTGTGTTAGCGTTAATGCATGCTGCAGTTTCCAAAGATAGCCTCACTCAGTTTTCGGGCTCTTTTCATTTTGTTATAGTTTCCTACCATCTTCAATCCACAGTTCTCACAAATTCACTCGTTTGTTCTTCAGTTAAGTGAACTGGGGAATGTTATTGTATCGTAATTATATGTAAAACGTAACCAGGTGTTTTTGTAATCTCTTCAGCTAACCACTTAGCTTGCAGTATACAAGCAGCTTTTACTCCTATTATATACATTTTGTTGCTTTTGCCCTTCCTGAAAAGATGCATATGTATAACCGGGCAGATGAACAGGTTATGGATTTTTTATATAGGCAATCGATTGTCTCTCTAATGATCCTTAGTTCGATTCCAGTGCGCCATTTTGCATCCTATCGTAAATTTTTATGCAGGTAGATATCTTCCAAATTGTTTTAACCGCAATGAATTAGGGATGTGTTTACAACAGTAAAACATTAAGATTAAACATCATTATAAGATTTAAAGCTAAGGCGATCTATGAACTACGTTAATTAAGATTGTAAATAGAACGGAAGACTTACATGCGGGTTGCAAATCGGTTCGTTAAAGATAAAAGGTAAACTGTATCAAATATAAAATATAAAACAAGGCTTTAATATGTTGATTGAAATCATTTTCTCAATGTTAGCGACTGGTGATAAACCTATAGATTGCGAAAAAGTAAATCAGCATTGAATCTTAAAATTCACTGCCTCAAAAGGTCATATTCAATCATATTCAACTTTCTTTATTTACATTAGTATTGTATGGAATTATTAGTAGCATAATACTAATAAGTGTTTATGACAAACTATCATGGACTGTGTATTGTGTAAATAAAAAGATTGAAGTACATGCATTTACAACATATTGTTGCCACTGTTTACAGTGTAATTTTCATCAAGTTAATTTTCGTCTCCGTCGCGTTAGTTAAATTTCCTATCTTTCGTTATGTTCTGAGTCTAGTTAACTGTATATGAAATGGTATTCATCACCGCCTTTCCCCGTTGAGAATCAATGGGTAATTCTGCTTGTTGTAATAAATTCGATAATCCTATGAATTCCTCGTTTTAATATTTTGTCTCGCCGTTAGCACGATTTGAATGATTCTGTGCAATGAAATGTCTGACAACTCCTTTTTTGCGCTTTCCATTTCCGAACGTTGCACTGCTGGGCGCGACTCGGAAAATGATTTTAAAATACGGACAACGTTATTCTTAATTGGTTGCCTGTATTCTAAAATTGTTTGAACTTTGAGCCCAGCAGTGCAATTTTTTGAAAAGGGTAAACTTAAATGAGTTAAAAAGGGAAAATTTTGCAGCCGAAAAAGAAATCCTAGGAAATGTTTGAAATAAATGATATGACCGCCCGCCAAGCGGGTTCGAGGGCTGGGTGCGGGTCTAAGGGCACCCGCAACACTAAAGTACGGGCTCGAATCCGTTTATTACGAAGTTAGGATGAAGAAAAAACTTCCGGTGGGGTTGGCGGCCCTCTAATCCCGGAAGCGCCCGCGACCGGATTCGAACCCGAGACAGTAGCGTCGCACTTAGGTCGCCCTGACCCACTACGCCAGCCTGTCGAACGGCGAAAGTGACGCGGAATTATGTGCTGGTTCGTCCAAGGCTGTCCTGAGAATAATATTCGGTGTGATATTTTCGTTAGGTACTACACGTATACCTTCCGCAAGAGAGTTTTCCATGAACCAATATCATCAATAATAACTTCTTCCTAGCCACCTCGATCGTGATAAAGCAATATATAATATTTAACTTTCATACACACTTTATACTTTTTATTTATAAGACGGCCAAATGACGTTTGTGTAGCTTTTCCTGAATTAAAACTATGATTGTTTCGATGATAACTCACTTTCGGTCAAATATTTCTTTTCAATTAATATGAATTATTGTTAAAGTTTTTGGTTCAGGGTCCGAGGCAAACATTGAAGAGAAAAGATTGATTTTGATCCGAATTTATCTATGAGAGGAGAAGATGTTTTAGAATTGTTAACTATCTTAATATCAGCATGTGAATATATCGTCGTGTCTTTCAAAGTCCGTCCGTTCCGGAGTCGAAACTTCAAATCCTTCATCGCGTAATATTTTATTGAGTCCTTAGAAATTAAATAAAAATATACCTATCTTTCCTTGTGCCGTTGTGTATGTTTTTTGTATGGCAGTTTCAAATGGATCTAACGGCAAATTTCTCAATACAATTCGAATGTGAATTTTTTAATTTTAACGTTTGATAAACAGCTTTCAAAGAAATCTTCAAAATTTCAGTTATATTATTTGCATTATTTTTAAAATATATCTTATTATGTCAATGTTCTTTTTAAGCAAATCGTTTCATGCATTAATTTTTGGAAATGCTCCATGACCCAAAGAAACATGACTATCTAGCCTGCAAGTAAGAGATTTTAATGCATGACCTAGGTTTTGTTGAGGTATAAGGCAGCAAAGCCTGAATCATGCATTTAAATCACTTATGTGCAGGTTAAATAGTCTCGTATATTTGTATTTTTCAGATTATTATCATTTTTATCACTTAATCTGTATGTGAAAGAAATATCGAAAGGAAGAACTCCTTTAGACGTTACTATATGACATCATTTCGGAGAAGAATGAAGAAAAATGTCATACAGCACCTTGTAAAATTGCGTTTGGAACATGTTCCATAAACACTTCAAATTTTTGGTATGGGAAGAGCCAAAGTGGTACAACCTAACTAGAAGTGTTTCTCGAAGAATTTTTCTATCTTACATCGTTAAATAATCAAATGAAGATCCAAGTTTCGCCCTCAAAACTTTCTTGAGAGTGAGAATGAAAATTACTTCAAATAAGTCATTACTTCCTTTATTTTCAACTAAAATGTTGATGGCAAGAAACTTCAGAGGTAGCCATCCGTTTATCATTCTCCGAAATTAAAGTAAAAATATTTATTTTCGAGAAAACGGGGAGGTACTCCATAGAATAAATATTATCTGCTCCACATTCAGATTGAAAATGACGACATGATTCAAAAGAGAACGATAGGAGGGATTCGTTTTCATAAGTACACGTTTTGAAATTCAGATAATTGGAATTTCCTTTGTCTCCTTTCCATTGTGTTCAACTAACATGCAACCGAGTAAAAATTAAACGCCCGATTCCGATGGAAGATTTCAGCGGACAAAATCGAGATTTTTTCAATTATTTCGTCTATTGTCGCCTATTATACCCGCACCGGAGGAATCTGGGGAACTTGTCATAATTTCCGGCCACCTTTCACCGAAAACAATCAATCAAAAAATATCTCGCGAGATAAAAAGAAGAGAGATTTTGGAGGGCCAAAAATTAATTCCACGCTTGTCAACCCGAAAGAATGTGGATCCGAGAGCGAACAAACGACGCGAGCACTTGTGAATACCACTTTCTCTCCAGATAAAAAAAAGGAATACCGCGTCCCGTCGTCAAACGCTCCCATGCGACATCCAATCAGTTCCCTTCCTCTTGCATTCCCTCATCTGTACCCCATATCAACCCACACTTCCTAGTGATGGGCAAAAATGCGGGAGGACAGGAAAGGGGACCAAAAAAGGAGGCCTTTGGTGGGAGTTCTAATGCGACCCTGACGTAATGGCGGCAGAGGAAGAAAGGGGGAAGTTATATAGGCAGGGTTTTCTCGGTGTAGTCGAATGGGGCAGGGAGGCGACGAAGGCGCAATTAAAATGCCTTTCAGTGTGGCTGGGTTCCTCTTGCGCGAGGTTGCAAGCGGAGGTGAGGCTGGGGGAGACATTTCAGAGGAGATTCTCGGAGATGATGGGGGGGAGGCCGTGAAACGTGGAGGCCTCTGGAGGAATGAGGGAGTGGAGAAAAGGGAGCGCAATAAAAAGGAAATTGGCGAAGGAAGGTAAAAGGGCTTATGTCGAGTAGAGGGATAAAAGAAGGAGGAAAGGAGAGGGAAGGATATGGAAGTTGTAAAGGACTAGATTGGGTAAAGAGGAGAAAGGGTGGTGCAGGTATGAGGGCACTGCTGTCTTTAAACCACCGCCTTCGACTGTTACAGATGTGATAACTAGGAAATCTGCGTTAAGGACGATAGGACGAGCTGAAGAGTTTTTAACGTCTTTAAAATTTGTCTTAAAATTAATAAATTAATTTTTTCATGTATCTGGAGAACTCTATCCCTCTGGGGGCTATTCGTAGTTTTCACTACAGGGAAGAGGAAAAATATCCGTGGTATTTTATCGGCGAAATTCGATCAATCTTGTATCGCCACCAAAATAAGAAGGGAATTTTCTCAAGGCAAGGGTGACTTTTAGAAAAAATATTTCCTGTTTAATATTAACCATAGTGCTGCAATAAAAATTTACCTCCTTTACGTTGAGGATTCTGTTGTTTACTAATAACTGAGCATTATCTACTGACTCAATACTTACAGTTGTCATTTTCATCTATTCCTTTTTTAAATATATAACCACTCTTGTCCAAATAATACTTTCTCTCGATCATACATTCAGCTCTAAGTAATTAAAGAAGACGAGCGTCATTATTACTTGTAACCATTGATACCAAAGATGTATTTAGTATACATATAAGACCATCCCTTGAATTTGTCTTGTGCAGTCTCACAAAATGGTAAAAAAACGGTGAATAACGTTGGGGAACTTTCCTGTCATTAAATTTAAGATATGTAAATAGAAGTACAAGGTAAAATGTTTTGGTAAAGTATATACATAACTTTCTCTTATTTTTAAAGTTTTCCTTCACGAAGAACGTAATTTAAACACCCCAAACCAAAGCTATGATGCTTAGTAATACTTGAAGGTGATAAGGCTTGATTGAAATCTTCGTGCATTTAGCAAAAATTCAAATCTCACACTCATATCTTATGGAGCTCTTAACCTATAAGTGTATAACTGAACATTTACCCACGAGTTGAAGAATTAAAATCTGATAAATATTTAGTAGTTTCAAACTTTTTACAATGAGGTTATCAATAATACCTAAGAAGGGTATACCCGAGAATAAAAGCGAAACTATAATGTTTACAGCCAACCATTTTTCACATCAGGGTTAATTTTTCCTTATCAGCAAGTTATTTTAAACTATTTCCTTACTGAAAATTTCTTTTAGTGTGTCTATACTCCTCTAAGTTTTTATTCTCTTGATATTTTATTTTCATCAGTTACACCCACGTCATGGGTTAAGAAACAGCCTTAAGATGAATCCATTAATTAATAGACTATAATTAACTTAGACATTGAATTCTACATTCGCAAAGGTCTTGAAAACTGGTTAATATATGATTATTAATGTTTTCCAAAATAAAGTCTCGGATATAATTAACAAGCTCATGTCATTCAACCCAGCTTTGGCAGTGGAAATTTGAGTTGTTCAGTGAATATTAAAAGTCGTGATTCACCGTCATGTGTATGCAGGAATTTAATCTTCCGATATTTTTCCATAACGTATCACCCCTCTCAACATTGTCCCCCACCTCTATTTTGATATATCCAATCATTAAGGGGAAAGAGAACCTATTAAACTGAGGTTCCTCCGGGTGAAATATTTTTTTCACCGATGACTATCACGATAATCCCCAAAAAATGATGGCAACTGAAATGTGATGCGTATACAAGGGTAACGAGACTTTGTCAGAATTGATGCGAATGTAGTACCGAAAAAATGACCGAGAGATTTAAGGGCGGTACGGCCAGAGGACACGTTATTATTACCGTATTATTATACAGATAAATACAACCAGAGGAAGTGAAAACTTTCCCCCGGTATAACATTTTATTTCACCGTATAATGCGCATTTTTTGCGCGTTATTGTGGGAGTACGTTTATTTCAACCGATATTAATGGATTGTATGGTCGGCTTCTTCTCTTGCTTATTCTTTTGCAATAGCGAATTAATTTTCAATTGCACCACAAACAATATGCTGATGTTAGGGAGAAAGGTAGTGTTAGTCAAAAACTCTTTCGTGAAAATACTCTCACGAGGGTGAGATTAAAAATATACTACACTTGATCCTATAAAATGCCCTTTGCGACTCCACACCGATATTTGTGTTCAAATCAACTCAGATTGGAAGATCTTAAGGGAATATTTCCTAGCATATGTGGTAACTAGAGAATACTAATGGTGTATTTTTCAACGAAAATTTAAGATTTTGTGATTAAAGAAATGCCAGATGATTGTCATTTAAGAGATTCGCATTGCTGGCATAACTTTGAATATATGATCAAATGAAAAAGGACCTTTTTAGTAAGGATATTCACTGAAATGGAATTTTCTTATATAAACTAATGTAAAGTGATGGACCTCTCATAGAGAAAATTTTTGGTGTAGTTTAAAATGTTATCATCACGAATCTAGACCATCCCTAGGAAAGAATCCGCAGAGCGAAGAGACTCGTAGAACACTGTCAAAACGCGGAAATTCAGAGGTTGTTAAAATCATGCATGATGAAGCACAAAATTAAATTCTAAGATAAGATTCCTCGTATCATACAAATGACGCAAAATGAATGAGCTAATAATTTTCCAGCGGACGAGGAACACACAAATGAATACTCCGGGGAGGGCGTGACATAATTAAGCAAAACTAGGATTAGATCATTATCTCTGCGGTTCTGATTAGGGAAGTTTCGTTGCCATGGAGGAGAATGTAAACGGGAAAGGCAGGTCGTCATGGTGAAGAGAGAGGGAAAAAGAGGCAGAGAGAGAAATGAAAGATTGAGGAGGAAGTGTCACAGGCAACGAGGGAAGGTGTGAATTGAGGAATGAATTGAATGGCTGTTGTGCGGAATAGACGCGTCGAAGCGAGAGGTCGGGAAGTTTAGAGAAAGAAGATCGAGAGGAAATGTTCGGAAGGTTGTAATGGGAAAGAGAAAGGGCCCTAAAAATGAAATAGGCTAAAGAGGTGATGAGATGAAAGAAGGGAGGGGAGAAAGTGGACAAAGAAAGAGATTCATGCGAATGGGGCAAACACAAAGCAGAGTCGCCATAGACTGGGGCATTTGTCACTCCGGCGCACAATATCCAGAGGCAACGAAACTAAAGCGATTAAAATAAAGCGGGGGAATTAATGGTAAAAAACGAAGATAAAAGACATGCGAGGGCCCTCGTGTAAAAAACATATAAATGGACCGATAAAACAGATTTTTTTGTTTTTTTCTTCCCTCTCTCTCCGGAGGCTTTTGTTTGAAATTTCTGGAAATCTGAGAGAAGTGAGATTTGATAACATTTTTTACTCTTTCCCTTTTCCGAGGTGCATGAAAGCCTTTCCTGTGGCACAGTGGAACGATGAAAAGGGGAAATAGGAAAGACAAATTACTTCAGAGTCTATTGCTACAAACCATTCGCTAAACTCGGAAGTTTTCATGGTATTATTCCGCTAAATTATCTCAAACAATAAATAAAAGGTAACTTATTGTTGATTTGAATAACACGACCACATACAATAGCTGTACAAAATCCATGATTAATGGTTACCTTTAAGTTCTGATGTTAAGATTTTATTTACTTTCCACACCAGTTAAACACACTTCTCATTTTCTTCCCTCTGAGAATCCATATTCCTCTATTACTTTCTCAAAACAGGAAATTCTTCATTTAAGTACTTAAAGTTTCTCTTAAAATGCTAAAGTATGAAGAGGTGAATCCATGATAATAAAAAATTCTCATGATAGTATAAAATTAGCTGTCTCAATCAGTATAGTTTTGTTTATTTTCTAATTTGTTACAGTTTTATCTTGACCAGTACAAAAGTGAATCATCCTCAAAAGTCAATTTTTATGAGAATGAGGGAAAGGTAAAATATCTTATGATTGAATCTATAAGTGTGAACTTGGAAACCTAATAAGTAACAAGCGAAAAATATCGACATGACTGGGACTCGAACCCGTGTCTCTCAGTTACATCCATATTTATTCTTTCTGATTTCTCTAATTTAATGATTTATTTTCGTACCTTATCAAGTTCATTCTAAGATTGCAAACTGTATATTTACACGAAGAGCGATAGTTATTAGATCCGATGACGTTTCGTCGTTTGTTTTTCTCGTATGGGGTTGCAAAATTAAAGCTTATTCTATCTCTGAGAAGATGAATCTGAACTACTCTCTTAAAACAGTCTCAGTCTAAGATCGTCACGATTTCTTTTTGATTCAGGAAATATTTTCTATGTCTAATTAAGAGTGATCAATATTTTCTTGTGCTGAATTCCGTCGCGTAAACGATTTCGATGATGCGAACGTTGTCATGTTTGCTGATCCACACTCATTAGATAGGCGATATCATCACTAACACCTGTCGGGATTGTGGTTTTTATTTTATTACTAGGTTCATAGTTTCTACACTATATACTGTGGTGTGCAATGTTTGCATATAACTATTAACTGGTTAATAAAAATAAATATATGGCAATCTAGACAATAAATCAAGTTTGTTACGTATTCTTCTCAAAATTCAAGAGCATCAGACAGAAAAATTCAGTGGTTTGAGAAAAAGAATTTCGAACAACATTAAAAATCATTCGACGGATATTATCGCGAAAATGACCAATGATTCGGAAAATACCAGAGTAATTTTATGCCGATTTCAATAATTTTGCAGTGATATACTCAAATTCTATTACAACGCCGATACAGAGAATTGTAATTATATCCATATTCAGTAAAATGTGCCATAATTATCGACTACCCTAACCTCTACTTCGTTTTATGAATTTGTGAAAACTGAAATAATTTGTGTATACTTTCAAAATGAATGATAAATTGCATAAAATCTTCCTTTTGTGCTTTGCATATTTCAGTTTTCAATATTTTCCATTCATTTATTACTTCCAACTTAGTTTTCGATCAAGCTTAACATAAGTACTATATAATAAAAAAGGTAATATTTAAAACTGAATTTATAAAATACTGATTAAAATAGCCTCTTGTCACTGATGTCTAGCTTTCCTTACAACGCAAAAATGTAATTAAAATTTGAGCTTATCGCAGTGCTCTCCTGAAATTCCTTCCTAAAACTGTTTTTTACATCTTAATCGATAATATACAAACGCACTTATACAAAGAAGCTCTAGAGAAGGACCTATCCTAGCGCCGAATTCGAGCGAGTCGAAAGAGATCTTACAGGGAAAGGGAAACATGGCGAGCGAAGAGCGGAAGATAGGAAAAAGAAGACAGAAGGAAAGAGAGCGCAGTAAAGAAAGGAAGAATGGAACATGAGGGAAATCCGAGTTTGAGATGAGTGGGGGACGGATGAGTCGGATACGACACCCTTGGATAGGGGCGAGGTAGGATGATACACAGTCGTGAGAGACGGGCCCACAGGTTGTTTATTGGGATCCGATATTTCGGCTGCCTTGCACCGAGCTTTCTCTCTCTCTCTATATTCTCCCAATCTTCCATCCTTTTCCCTCTGTTCCCATAAACCATTTCTTTTTCCGTGCGCTCTTCGCTCGAGAAAGAAGACTCCTTATTTCCCATCTCCTCGGCACCTCCTGTTCCCGTTGTTGTCGCTTACCAGTCACAATAAGAGCTGCGTCAGAGACGGCGAGAACCCTGTTCCTTCGCTACATCCACCCATATAATAATCTCCGTTCTTGCAGTCCTTCTTCCTCTCCTTCTCCCCATTGGAATGACTGGATGAAATTTTAATGCCCTCTTTTCCTGTGAGGAGGTCGATAGTTTAAGCTCATGCTCAGGGTTAATGATTTCCGTTTGTCTGCTGGATAATCTACAGCGTCTGAAGTAGTTGATCCTTTTTTCTCCAGAAAAAGGAGATCCCAAAGCTATTGGCTCGTCGGGCTTAATGATTGGATACTAAAATATTGAGCTGATTTTCAGTAACTTAAACTTCACTATCATCGGAAACCACACTAAGCAAGAAGTAAGAAGAGCATACTTTGAAATTTTGAAGGGATGATACGTTAAATTCTTAAAACATTTACCACTAAAATTTAATTATAACCAGGAGTAATATTTCTCGGTGAGTTTCTATGCAAATAAACAGAATTGAATAAATAATTCAGAAAGTTTCGCTAGAAAGGATTTATGATCAGGACTAGCTTGCTAATGAAACCAGTTTTGTAGATAAACATTATAAAAATAAGCTAAAAACTTGTTAATACAAGAAAAATATTAAACATTTTGATGAATTCCGCTTAGACTACAGTATTTTAACAATGTTGTCTCTTTCTATTTATCCTAGCTAAGCTATAATAGAAATTATTCGTTTCTGAAAACAAAATAATTGATCCTTTAGAAGTATAAAAGTTGATTCGTTGATATCAACAAAGGGAATGCCACTTTTTTCTTTTAACTATGCTAAATTTATTTTAGCTATAAAACGTAAATAAAAAATAACTTTTTCATTAAGACTATAAAATATCAAGTAAGCGGAAGCTTACTATCGAAGCGTAATGTCTCTTTCAATATATTTCTGAAATTAGCCTCTTTAAATCTCGCCATATATTTAGCTTGAATTGATATTTAAAAGCAGTGTTTAAGGAATTGATTCATATTATTTTATGAAGAGATACATAACTTTTGCTGGTCCCTTTTGGAAGAAAGTTGAGGAAGTATTTCTAATTAAGAAGTTTCCGAGGAGAATCTTTACCCGAAAGTATGCCTCGTGGTGCTTTATTTTTGAAAAGTTAAACACTATAAGGAAATAATTTTGCGTTCTTAAAATGTTCAACATACCTTTATGGGCAATAATATAGACTTCGAGTGATAGATAATGAAGAAACGGTTTGAAAATTGCGTTAAACCCAGAATTAATGCATAGAAGTTTCGAGTGATTTTGATTTAATGGGCTAATGAAGATGTCTCTATGCTTTTAACGACCGGGTGAATCTTAAGTCATTCTGAAGAACGGAATTTAAAACTGCACTGACTCGTGTTAGAATCACATTCATACATATGCACAGTCACGAAGTATCGGGTAGATAAAATCTTTCTCGCCACCGTGAAACAATATTTCATTCTTAAAAAATCGGAAAATGAGTTTTAATTGATTCTAAATCAGTGTATATAAAGAAGCAAAAGAATAAAATGCTAGGATATATATATTTTAAAGTAGATATGTCTTGGTTACTATGTTATTGACTAAGTTTTAGTAGAGATGGTTAAGCTTAACAAAAGAAAATATTTAAGTATGCACGGGTTCTTTATACCTTGACTCAATTTACGATAAAATGACCTTAAAATGGGTTAATGTTAACTTAAACATTCCTAACTCTATGGTTGCCAAAAATGATCGGCGTTGCAAGAAATATCAAGGACTTCTGAGATTAAGTGTAATTAAAACAAGAATCAAATTATTATTCCCAATCTCATAACCTTTAATATGCATATGAAACACATTCTATATTATCTTAACAACATCCCCGGTATTAATGATATGGATGGTGAAAGTCAGGATGTCGAACAAACACATAGAGAGTCGACTGGGAGTCGAACGAAGAAAGGTGACTCTGAAACATCTTTCTGTGAAAATTACGAAGTATGGAAGTACAAAAGAAGAAAAATTTCCCTAGAGAATGTAAAGGATATGAATATTGCATATCTTCAAAGCCACGTACGGATTTGCGCTCATCGACAGCTCTGTACTTGACACTATAACATTTTTCCTCCAGGAATAGAATAGAGAGTCTTTTTACCAAGGGTAGGCAAGATAATTTGAAAGCCGCACAGCATACAAATATGCTGTGGTAGCTATAGAGACTGCACCTTTGTCGCAGGTTGATATGTTGCTTGGTTATAGAGTAATTTATCTAGGAAATAATTTTTATTTCGTAATTTTTTTCCATTTGGCTTATGAGACTGAGGAATTAAATTCTATTCGTGTTTAAACGGGAATGGAGGAAGCAGTAGTAAGCAGCGTTAACTAAACATCGGCTGCAGGATTCTCACCCTTAGTTTTACGCCATCAGCGAGAGTACCACCCATTGTGTAATCCGAGAAAACTGCTACCTGTGAATAAATGTGTGCGACAATTTTAAAAGGAAAAGCCAAACAAACGCGGAGTTGCGGAAGAGTCTGAGTGCAAAGACAGACACACGGGACACACTCTAGTGTATGGCACGAAAAAGCGGGAGAAGCACATGTCGAAGTAGAGGAACGAGCGCATTTCCCCGGAGAACGCCTTCCCCTTCAAGCCGATGTCGACTGCATAGGACAATGGGACTTTCGGCGGAGGAGAAGACCAAGTCCTTCAAGAATGGACGTGTTGAAGTCTCAAAGAAACGGCGTCGGAAAAGGCGAGGGAGACTCCTTCCTGCCTGGAATCCAGACCAGCTGCTTAATGGTCGCGTCTTATTAAAAAAAAAGAAAACTCACTCGCTCCCAAAAACTCTTCCCTTCCCGACACCATAGCGCTTCTCCCGACCAATTCTTAGGAAGCCTTTCCTAATGAAAGAATAACATTTGGATTTCTTGCAGCGATGAGTGTGGAGACGATATGAAAGAGGGTGGATTCGAAGAGGATCCAATTTCGCCAGTGAGGAGCTATTCGATGGGAAGCCGTGATCGGAAAGGATGAGGCCATCTTTTTTATTGTGGGGTTTTTTGGTGCGAGTTTTCGTGGTTCTCCCTTCTGTTAGGTTTCCTCGAAGGAGGGGGAAAGAACTCTTAGTTTGTGAGGGCCAAAAGAGTTCTTCCGAGGCAAGTGATGGGAATACGGAAAAAGAGATAAAAGAGCAGTGATAAGGTAGTGATTGGTGTATGGAGGAAGAAGCGAAACAAGGACGACCAGTGGGGATTTTGTTGACGCGGCCGAATGCGTGGGATTCTACGTGTGTATTGGTTATATCCAATATTGGTGAAAGTATTTGGTGTCATTCCTTTCCTAATACACTTTATTGGAGGTGCTTGGATTCATGCGGAATTCATAAAAGGAAAAATGGATATAAGAATTACATTATACCATGCTAGGAATCTAAACTACAGTTAGATAGTAGGAAATAAAGATATACTGGTTATGAAATTCGTATTTTCGAAGTATTTGCAAGCAACCACTGGTAAAATATAATATTCTAAATTTATTGTTGCATTACTTCATTATGATGAGAGGATTCAACTTTGTAGTCAAGATCTGTTTTTCTTCACGACAGGTTATCTTAATTTTGTTGTAAATGATTTTAAACTGTGTTGAATAGGAAGCTTGATGATCGATTTCTTTATTATTATTATGCAAAACTGAAGAAGAAAAAGGAAAAGAGTTAATGAAGCTCGCGTTTATTTTTGCAAGAAAATGTATAGAATTTATCTCTCAGATACACAATCGGGAAGCATGTTCACCTTTGGTAAAAACGATCCCAGGTTTGATTTCCAATGGGGAATAACGGGCAATATGTCATCAGCTGTCGGAACCCTTTTATTTGTTCATTATAAAATAAGGGTTCAATTCATCGAGAAAGTAGAGGTGATGGATAGCATTAGCTCACACTTCTTTTAATTAAATGTGATAATATATTTTGTATAAATTTTTATACGGCGTATAATAGAATTCATGTGTTCAAGCGTAACTTTGTGGAATTTGACGCGCATGCCAAAGATGTAATGAAATCTTAGTACAATTCCACGTGAGATTTATTACCCATTAGTTACGTGAGCGAGTTGACATCTCTCTCTCTCTTGGAATCTCTGGAGGAATTGTACTACGTTTTCATTACTTCTCCATCAGGGGTATGATGATCTAAATCTGTTTCTAGCGCCTAACTTAACTGTTCAGATCCATCACTACAATTGTGGTTTACCAAACAGTGTAAGAATGAGCAACCAATATCAAGAAAACTTCTGTCTTCATTCTTTCCATAACCCCCTAATCGCCTCTATGCTTTGGAAAATATTGCTCTAATTCGGAATGGGTATTAGTTTTAAAGGGGTTTTTTTTGCGAAAGAACACGACGGGCAGGAAATAAATTAGTAATTACTCCCAACTCTAATTATTTTTTCCCTTCATCCTCTGTGATTCGACTTCATTAAACGGAAGGGAGAGAAGGGGAATACTTCGAAAATTGGATCCGACACAGACGTGAGGATGGGGAGGAAGCGATTCTGTCTTCCCTTGTTTTATTTTTTCTATATTTCAGTTTGTTTTGGGAAAAGCTTTATGGAACCTCAATTACAAATGGGTTCTTCAGATAAAGGAAACTCGAAATGGAGGGACGAATCAAAGTTTTCATAAAGTAATATTTTGGGGACGGAAATATTAACGAGGAATATTTTATTCGAGGAAATAATGTGGAAAACATATACTCATCAGAGGGACGATGAAGTTTGAACGCTGCTTCGGAACGAATTAGTTCAGACAATGACGGACGGAAAAGTTATTACGGTAAATTATATTTTGTTCTGGAACAAGCTTAAATGATTTATTTATCAGCCGAATGAAAGGAATATATCTTTCTCTCTTCGAGTTTCATCCTTCCTTATTCCGGACGTGATGAGACTTTAATGAATTTCCCCAATATTTACATAATATATTTAACGTAGTTAACGCCTTTTTAATGACAAATAAGAGGAGTTTTTAAATGAAGATGACGACGTTATTTAAATATTTATAAGAGATTTCGAGTGAAGAGCGTAATTGTATCTTTATTTGCTATTTCCATTTGAATAAAACTAGTTTATATGATTATTGAGTTATTTATATGAATCTATTAAAATATAGCCTCTTAGTAACTAGTAGTAAATGATTCTTTCTAGTAAATAAGAATCAAATGATTTGCTTTATTATTATTTTTTATCCTAGGCATTCATTCCTTTCATTGAAATTTCATTTTTCATTTTCATTGCCTCCATTAGATTCTTCTAAAGTTTGGATATTGATCGTAAAAAGGAATTCATGATTTTATATCAATTAGTTTGAACATTTAAACTTTGAAAACCCCTTTCTCCAATCAGCGCTTCAATGAAATCCGTCAGATGATAAGTAAAACAATAAACTGTCGTGAAATATCTCGAATATTTAACTTGGATCACCGAGGATAAATCTCTCCCGAGCGAAAAGAAGACAGCAATCCGGAGCGAAAACAACTGCGAAATAAATTGTTCCAGACAACTTTGCCTCGCTAAATACATTTACTATCCTCTAAATCTAGAACTCGGATATCTATTTTCAATTTATTCCCCTCCACGTTCGAACCCATCGTTCTTTTTTGCTCCTCCCTACCCTTAAAACTTCAGCTCTTTTTGCATGAGCTCGTTAAGTACACACAAGCGAATAATTCGACGCGCCATTTCGCTCCAATAACTCCTTCCAAACTCGCCCAAATTACAATCAACGCCCGGGAAAAGAACCTTAAACTCCTCCGTCTCGCTGCGCGCTCCCGGAACACCAAAACAATCTCCTCCTCCTTTGAAAAGCTGCGCAGTTACATCGAGACAACTTTCTCGCTGACACATCCGCGCACGGGAAGAAGAGAAAAAGATCCAAGAGGTGGACATGTTAAAGAAGGGAATAAGCAAAGTCATGGGCTGAGTCATTCATTAAGCGAAAAGAAGCGACCCTTCCTATTTCGCTTCTTTAGCATTCCCGTTTTTCTGCTTGGGAGTGGTACCCTATCTCTAGCAAGGCAAAGAGACGGAATGGGTGGGATGGCACGGCAAATTAGCCAAGTTTCCGCGAGGCATGCAAGAGGGTGGAGATATGGAGGCGAAGGCGCTCTGTCTGCATAAGATTATCCAAACAACACGTAGTTAAGAGGAGAATGGGGAGGTGGAAGGGACCTTTTGCTTCGCAGTTTTCCGCCTCTCGACGTTATTCCCTCCAATGCAAGGCCATATCCACACCTCTAGACGACTCTCTTATGTTTAAGCTCGGTTTTATTTCGCTCCTGCGAAATGTCGAGCGAAATCCTAGAAGGGGTCGATTTATTAATTAAGCCCGTATATCCTGAGGAAGGGAAAAGTTTCGAAACAAATCCATTTGAAGAAAAGGCTTGAACACAGCCATGTTTATATCCTCTGCATATGTAGTCAAGGAAATCGAATACGAACTTGAATTGAAACTGGCTAACAGTAACCTAAGAAAAATTATAAGATGATTATATAAGAATAATTGTAGGAACAAGGATAATTTATTTGCAAATTGAGCGGGATTTACTCAATGAAAATCAAATGTATGAAAGAGTTTAAAAAGAGGAAGTTTGAGGTAAAAATATAAAGATTTAAGAAAGAGCTAAATTCTGATTACAGATGATACAAGGAAAAGTATTAATTGGTCAAATAAAGGAAAACTGAAGATGAGAAATAATATCACAAATAATCCATCCTGGCTCTTAGGTAAATGCAGTACTCCTCAGGGAAATTCCCATAGTGGCGTACAGTAGAATAGCCTCCAATCCAGCAATTAAAACGTAATATATTAAATGATTGATTGCATGTCACAAGTATAAAATATTTAATTTATCAAAAATTCTTAAATTGTGAGATAATCATCTTCAAATCAGCAGAAAATGCAAAAAAAATTTATCATTAATTGAGATTCATATATTTGGAAAACGAAAATGTCTATTTATCAAGATTGAAGATGTTTACTAATCTTGTATCGTAAACCAAAAAAATCTATTATTTTCCCAATAAAGAATCTATTTATGGTGATTCGATCCTACTCCAAATTTTAATGGTAAGAGTTCATTAAGATTTTATCAACACCTTAACATGGTAAATCAATTACAATTCTCACCTGCGAAAATGAGTTTTGAAAGTATAAAATTATTGGATTCACTAGGTTCAAAAACAAAAGCATTGTTTAAATCCTCATCCTATTTCTAAATAATTTTTTATTTCTAAATATATTCATACGTCCTCATCCTATTTCTAGCAGTAACCATTTGGTCCAGTATACCAATTTCTTATTTCAAGAATATTAGGATCTCCATGTATCTTAAAACAGCGAACATCATTCATTATGATATATAATATAGTAGTGAAATTTTATGAACAACTGTTGATACCCGTAAGTTACTTCTCATTAAGGTCTTTATTCCACTAGATCGTTAATTATTAATTTATAAGTACAGAAGAGCAGGTGAAACTCGTTCAGGAGGTCGATGATAATTGAATAATTGAATGATTCCCGAAAACTTTGTATATCAGCCAATATACATAGGATCCATATGCAGCCCTCTCAAGTTTCTCCTGGAAATAAAGAAAAAGTTAGCGGAGATACGCCTCATCAGATGGAAAGAGAAACGAATTTCACATTTGTCAGGAGGGACTCCCAAGAAAAAATTATGGCTATTACTAGATCAACCGAGGTCCATTAGTTCCTTCCTTTTTTTATATTCCACCTTTTGGCAAGAATGACCCTTCGGGGACCGATCCTTAACTCTCCTGCAGTATTCATGCTGGAGGCAACGTTAAGATAAAGTTCACCGGACGGGGTACAACTATGGGGTGAGCAATAACTCGTCTCCGCTGTACGTAACAAGAGAAAACGAATCCTTAGGTCGAGTATAACGTGATAAATCAGAAAACATTATTGCTCAGTGAAAAATGTCATGTATTTTCCCTCGCTTCCGACAATTCCTTTCGTTATTTATCCTCGTTCTCCCTAGCACTCGGCATTGCCACTCCTACAAACTCCCTTCGACTTTTTCCGTTGATCCATGGTTGATTTCAAAAACTTTTCCTACTTCTCCGGCGCCCACGAGGGTCCCTAAAGATGGAAACTTTTACCCTTCGACCATCGAACCTTTTCCCATCCACCTTCCCGTCTTCCCTGCGGAAGAGGCAGCTATTCAGGTGCTCTGCTGACGACATATTTTACGGTAATGGCTTCCTACCACTTCGGAGACGTATGTTTCCCAGTATAATCCTGGTACAGCGCTCCCCTTCCCTTCTCTCTCCTCTGAGAAAACCCCACCTATTTCGCCATTTCTCCTTTCACCCACATTCCTCTATCTCTGTATCTATTTCCGTTCCGTTTTAACGTGAGCAAGGGGAAGAGAGAGATAGAGGAGAGTGAGAATCGGAGGCCGTTACTCAACAGGTAGCGGTAGTGTCGCTTGCAGCTTTCCCTTCCTCTCTTACGAAGCTCTCCCAAATCCTTTTCTTTTCCTTTTCTGCTCCTTATTGCCAGGTGAAGGAAAGTTTGGACAAGGGGAAAAGCTCTTACCGAGATCGTTTCGTAGCTTATATTTCATTCAAAGATGCGCCTGAAGATAACTGTCGATGCGCGAGATTTTCTCGGGATATTTACGTGTAATTGGCGAGAATATGGAGTCTTTATTCGGAGAAATTTAAACCGATCGTGTCTTCTTTCCCTAAGTTAAAAGGGAAAAGTAGAGGATAGACCCATGTGATTCTTCGCACGAGCCTTTATCATGGGTTTCTTTAATTAACGTGCGTAAAAAAGGTATGGTGGTCGTTGAATTGCGAATTGGCTAACACTGGACCAGAATAAGAAATATTATATTCGCGAATAACCTCAATACAGATTGAATCAAAATTGAAAAAAATTAAAGATGCTTATAAAAGGTAAGGGATGGAATGGTACGATCATACGATTTTAACTACAATCTAAAGAAAGGCAAATTTCGAGATAAATCGAAAAGTTTCGGTTTGAAAATGAATAATCACTATTAAATTATTAATATAAAATTTGCTTCGAAACCACAAGATGAATTTTATTTGACAAATTTGAGTGAAGAAGCGAACTTTCATCAAATTTTTATTAAGTTTTCCTAAGAAATTGCAGAAATTTTCATAGGAAATACCTTTATTTCTGGAGAATTGTTTATTCTTAATTGAATATATCTACAGTAAGCAGTTCACTGAAACAAATGAATCCCTATATTAATCTATAATTGAAGGCAAACAAAATGTTGTACAATATCCAGCTGATTTCTCATAAGATTTGACAGCTCTCAATCATATAGAGAAACCAAAGGAAATAGCTGGAAATTTTCAAAGAGCATTATCGAAGCAAAAGCTCGAATCAACCTCTTCCCTTAACTAAACAACGCTAATGGGCTCAGGCAAGAGGCTTAAACGCTGTCCCAGATGACTGCTTGATCGGTGAAGCCTTGGACCCCTGGGGGCTTAGGGTTCTCCTTGCCTTTGGAGGAATTCAACACATAAGTATTCAATCACCGACGTTTAGGGTTCAACGCCTAACCAAGAAACCTTTATATCTGATTTTAATCGCATCAGTACACATGAACTGTCAAATGAATGCGTTGTAAGCTTGAATCGCGTAGAGCAGGTCAAGGAAGTGAAGATAACCATTATTAATGAAGTGAAACTATTGTTAACATGATATCACCGAAAAATAACACCACATAATAACGCGGAAAAATATTACTATATATCGGAAAAACTAAAGAATCTAATTCCATAACTCACCACTTTCATTCTCTTTCACATACCCTCATTTGAGGAATTAACCCTTATATCAGATTTTAATTGCACCAGCTCACACGAGCTGTCGAATGAGGAATAAATACCAATAACTAAAAGTAATAGTCATTGAGAAAAATTCCTTCGAAAAATAAATCAAAAATGTACCGAAACTTTTAGTTGCAAATATCCGTGATGTTACAGAATATTGTGAAAGAAAAAAATAAGGAATTATATTTTGTGAATGACCTTAGATTTATTCTTCTTATTATTCATATTTGTAATGAGTCATTTTCTGAAGTTTCTTTTGGTAAATTTCGTAAGAAGTCAAATTTCCTATGTATCCATAATTCAGATCTATGGTTCTATAATATCACTCAAGCGATTCAATGGTATTGCCGTATATTAGATTACATACTGAGAATAGATGGTGACTTACATAATTTTCCTCCTCCTGAAAAGTTCTAGTGAAGTCAGCAAAGTAAACTGCGGCCGCAATGTAATAGGAGAGTTTTGTTAGTTAAACTTGTCCGGAAGTTGAAACTTAAAGTACATACTTTTTACATTGTTCCGGCTTCCTTCAGCAGCAGATACTTTGTATCGCTCAGAAGTTAAACTTCCGACTTTCGTGTGTGCTAAAAATTGTAAATATCATCACACAACATGGTTAGAAAGTATTAATGTATAACTATCCATTCAGCCCAAAGAAGAACGTACATACCTCGACAATTTAGCAGCTCCTTTTCCAATAAGGTTAACTGAATAAAAGACAGTTTTGCTGACCTTAAGTATGCTACAATCCCTTTGCACCCACTCATTATATTTTCATATCTATTACAAACTATGAGAAGGAAAAATATGGTACAAGAGAACGCTATTTTATTGAAAAAGATTTAACGAGTACGCTTGTCTTACGCAACCTTTAATTTTAAATTATTATTTTGAATAGGAAAATTTTTCAAAATAAAAAGCCCGTTTTCAAAAATTGATCAATGTTTAAGCGTATTCATTATAAGAGGTCCGAATTAAGTAATCTTCATACTCTCAAAAATTTTTAGATGCTGTTTTTTTTGTTTATTAACCCTTCCACCAATTTAAATAGAATGTTTTGTGAAATAATTCTAGCATTCATTGCTATATTGGATAAACATAATTTCAAATCGTTAATAGATATGATTGAAATAAGACAGAAATTCTTTGAAGGGTATTTTTTTTACATAATTTAAATTTTAGTTATTTGAATTTTACTATGACTCTTAACCAGAATCGAAAGAGATAAAGATCTTTTTTATCTACATAAATCGAGTAGAAATCTACATACTGAGTTAAAATGCAAGTATGAAATTTTAATGATGAAATGAATTATGATAAATGAAATTTGTAAAAATTGAAACATTTTAATGAATCTGCTCTATTTATAAAACTATTTAACGATAATAAACAAATGTACTGGATTTATCGAGTTATTAAAAACAACCTGATTAGTAAATTTCGATCTACCCTTCCTTATGTAATTCGTTCCTTCGATCAGAATGACTTGAAAATGAAGTGTTATTTATTTATGATGTAATTCATGTACAATAAACGTGAAAACACTCTCATACAGGCTACTCTAATCAACAGAAAATGTAAGAGGACTCAGAAACTTTTAAAAGGATGTAAGAACTTTATAGTATATTCCCTTTTGTCATCCATCTAATAAATACGAATTCACTTCTTCCGTGATCGCGCTTATAAAAATTTTAGCCAGGAGGCCTACACCACTCTAAAATCCAAAAATAGCCCTGTAAAGGATCGTATATTTCAACCACATACCAACAGCTTGGAGGACTATTATGGAGATGTAGATTTTTCTGCCATTTTCCTCGAATTCCTTGTCATTTCCCGAATATGTGTGCACTTCCATCGTCCCTTGTTAATTATTGTCAAGTATTTCGCGAGGAAACGAGAGCAACAACATTTCCAGCAGAAAGTGATGGCCCTTTCAAAGGCCCGTTAAAAACGTTTCCGCCCCCACGTATTTCATAAATCCGGAAGGCGTTTTTATCTGCCATAGTGGAGAGAGGGCGCGGTTTACGACGGTCGTATTGACGGACTTCAAATGCGAAGAAGGGATACTCAGAAAGCAGCATAAAAAATATTAGGGAGTGAGGATGCTTCAATGATGACATTCCACGAGGGAAGAGAAAGGGCGGAGGGGTTTGATAAAAATACGTCAGATTTTAAGAGAAGTTATTGATAAAAAATTATCTGCCGGGGAAATAACGAAAAAAGGAGGAAGGCCGGCTTCATTACGCAAGAAAGTAGTTCAATTTAGTGGATCGATATCCATTTCCAATTCCAATTTTTGTAATATCAGGCCGAAGGGGCTCATTTTAGTGGGAATAGGTAAGGGAGCCGTAGGAGAGATATGAAAAGGCTCAAGTGCACCTCCCCCTCCCAAACTGCCGGGGAAATTTCATCGCCTTTTTGCGACTGTTTTAGGGTCGGAGCGGCAAAGAGCAAAGCGCGGCTTAAACCAGACTTAAAAATATTAATTCGCGATCCGGTTTTGATCTTGCTGCAATGTTACCCATGTGTATAATTGGATTATCCTCATTGTTTCGCGGTATGTTTAAAATTTTCGGAGTATTTTGAGGGAGGTTTCGACATTATAGTAGCAATATGTTACCTTCAGTACCCCGGAGAGTATAGATTTTCCTCCATAGGATCGCTGTTTTGTTTTCCCGTTGAATTTGGTACCCAAATTTTGCAAGAATTACCATAGAATGGAGTCTAATATTAGTGCTAGTTTCTTTTCTGCTTACGATGATATTACTTTGATATTTTGTCTTAAAAGTGCTCATTAAAAATGTAATGTATCGTTAGGGTCATGCTTCAAGTAAGCCCGTTTCAAAACAGTTATTACTCCTGGTATTTAATTAATTTCTCGTAACAAGATACTTTCAATCTTATACTTAGGGATGAAATAACGACAAAAATAGTGTTCACATGTTATCCACGACTATGAGGTTGACTTTAAATAACAAAATTAAGGATAAAAAGAGTGAAGGTTGTGCCTCTAGAAAGTTTTGGTTGTGTACTTACGAATAATATATATAAATGCTGCTAAAATGTATCGGAAAACAATTCTTTTCTAATTATTATTTTCCGTTATTTATGCTTTGAATTTGTTCCTCATTGCTTGTTAAAATACCCTCGAGTTTGAACGATATAAAAGTATAAAATACCAAAAATTACAATTAACATAAATGATAATTTTCCCCAGTTATTAGTGTTGTTGAAAGAACGGTTACGTGCAGAATCTGAAAGCTGTTACCACATTCAAAATATTGTTCTGGTCGGCTTTCAAGATATTTCCAAAATCATGCAGATTTTATTGAAACTGCTAAAATTTTCGCCGGAACTAAATTTACGGAGCTTCCATTTGTCAGAGGAGTTTTTGTTTGGAGAGTAATAACGCATACTTTATGGCTTCATTGTCCAGTCCAAACAATAAGCTCATCATGCTGACGGTGATCGATGGTCAAGGGCACAAAGTACCTCTTAAGCAGAATACACGCGGCTTTGTATGTATTTAACAAATATCCCTCTTTATTCGGAAACCATAAAGTGAAAAATGAGAGGGATGGAATATTTTGGTCCTTGTAATGAGTAAGCTGGCAATATATTAGAAGTCATCCCTGAAAACACGGCCTTCAGTAGGCCTTCATTACAGAGTCGTCACCCGTAAAAATTACCTCACCGAGTCGTAACCCGCATTAACTTGTGAAAAAATCGTGAATCGTCGAAAAATGTAACCTGGTAATTGTAATCGCAATTGTAAGCCCATCTGTTTTTGCTCGTCGAAAATATTTGATTCATTATTTAATTTTTCTTAATAATTAGTTTTGCCTCCGGAGCAACTCTTAATGAATTCGGCAAAAACTGCTAAAACGAATGCGAACGACCATCTGTCAAATTCGCTGGGAAGGGAAAAACGTCTCCTACTTCGAAAATTTACGAGCCTAATTAATGGCCAACAGATGCTTTCAAAGTTTCTCTGTTCAATCTAGGCTTAAATATGCGCGAGATTTCCTGAAAACTAAATGTGGCAGTAATACCGATTCAATGCACTAATCCAAATTAGCGGGTCTTGGGCGAAATACGTTACTCTTTATCGGTGGAGAACACGGATTTCAATCAATCAGAGCGACAATTCTTCCTCCCTGTCCTTCCAACAATCTGGATATTAAAGTCTTTTTTTTTTATCTCCGAATAGAATTCTGTGTAGGGGTCCCTTTCCTTTTTTCGAACCTTTTTTTTAGGCCGGTGCGGGAAATCTCGGGGGCTTTATCCGTAACGATCCGCTAATTTTTTCCTGGTGATCCAAAATTGCCAACTCGTTTCGCTAACTCTCCGTTAATTGCATAAAATCTGATTATCCGACGTATTCATCGATGCACGCATTTAATATTTCAGGACCGCCGCGAAGTTTAAAACGAATCAGGTTTTCATTGAATTTTAGGTTTTGTGCACACGGAACAGGCGGTGCTTGAAACGAAAAATCAATTAACCCTATACCAATCAGCAGTTAATTGACGCATTTCCATAAACCTAATTATTAACGATACATCTCTCCGATTACAGTACATGGCAATTAAGGGATTCCAATATTTCATATCCCTCTTTTATTTTCGGCCAGGGCAAAAAAGCATCCTCGTGAAGCTGTCGAAAAAAGGAAATTTGGGAAGGTATTAAACTGAAACGGCATTTGAGGGCGGGAATATAATCCAGCTTGATGGATATTGCCGCAATGGCCTTCTTTAGTTATTCCTATGGTAACGAAAATTTCTAAACACATTCATCACTTTGGCGATGGGTTTTATTTAGAAATAAAAGCGAGTGTTAAATAGCGATACGGTAATTAGACTCAAAATCCTGGTTCTGCGTACAGCTGATTTATGGAGTGATACAGAAATCTGGTCGAATGTATGTTCTATAAGCGTAGATAAGGCCACGAGAATTCAGTTATAATAAATACGACCGATTTTGTACATACGAATCTTCTTTATCCTAGATTTAGTTATATATTTATCCAGCTTAAATTATGGGATGAATATATTTGAATCACGAAAGGGACATTTTGAGCGATTGCGGGCTTAACGTAGTTCATTTTGTGAGATCAGAAACCGAAGGTAATTACTTTTTGGGGCATCGCATGTATATGTAACCATTCATATGTGAGAAAACAGTGGAATGGTTTGGTGCCAACAGAAAACTACTGACTAAGGGAACAATTTATATCGAAATAAACGCTAGTGGAACATTCATTTGATCAGTATCAATTTGTGAATCGATTCCTTTTTATCTTGAATCCACGATTCTGATTTGATAGCAAACGGTATATATCTGATTGTGGTATTGCTTAAAGGATATTCCAGAGTATTGCGTACAAATATAACAAATTTTCTGTTACGTATACTATTATCAGCTTTTTGTAGATTAGAAACAGTTGTATTCTAGTAAAATCTGGATTCAATTTTGGTTAGACTATTCCATTAGACTCCTTATCAAAAACGGCTTTTAAAAGTCATTACTTCAGTGCTGATGATCTAAGGAATGCAAATTAAAAACCGAAAAGATTTAATTTTGGAAAACACAGTTCGAAAAGTCTAACAGAAGAGGAAGGATCTCTAAAGCTTCCCCATGGGCCTCAAAAGTCGCTTCCTTCTAATGTGGTAAAAAGGAAACGTTTCCGGGACACATCTACTAGAGCTCTCAAAAGGATATTTGGCTTGTGTTTCCAGAAGGCGCACAAGTCACATTCCTCAACTTATCCTCACTTCAAATTCAGCGACTCCTGGATTCCTTCCCGGGAACGCCATTCCCGCCGATGGGAATAGAAAATGAAAAAAGCGAAAATGCAAATCACAAACGGAAGAGGGGAATAGTTTTTACTTTCTTTTTCCGCATCCATCAGTTGGTCCTGCAAGGAATGTATCCCTTTGAGGGATGGACGAACGGGGGGGAGCCGACGTACTTTCACAAGCGAAAGAAGAGAAGCGGCTGTTGAGAAGACCCTTTCCCTTGAAGACAAAAGAAGGGTTTAGAATACGAATGCAGGGATCGACAGAGAGAGGTCTAGGGGATGATTTAGATTTCCTTTTGTCTTCCTAATAGAAAGAATGAAATAACAGGGGAAAGATTTATAGACTGTCTCGTGAATAGAATTCATATAGCCTTCCAGAATATTTTCTCAAGTTATCCTCGCGGTGCGTTTTCAAAGTTCCTTCAACTCACTCTGCCAATGTTCACAATTTCCGAATTTGCCAATCTGATTCTCTTATAATTTTAAGATAGTGTTTTTTGTGATTGTAGTAGAAATTCATAACTAAATATCATTAAGATATATGCATACACTTTCCATAGGATATAAACTTAGAGGATCATGGTTTCTGTGTCGGGTCACCCCATCATCATTATGACGTTCTACCGAATTTCACTTCATGATTAAATAGGTTAAATGTGGTTTCTCTTTGGCAAATTCCTTCAAATTCTCTACGATAATATTTTTCGAAATTGCCAAAAAGACATCTAATTCCTAGGAAAATAGGAAAAATCATGATCAAAAAGTACCTTCTCCCACCTAACTTGTCGTATATGATATTTATAATGCTTTCCCATATCAGTGTCTTAACGGTTTGAGAGAAATTTACATGCTCTGAAATAGTTTTATAGCTTTCAATCAAATCTACATTGGCTACAACTGCGATTAAATTATATAAAAATATTTTGAGTGAAATGTTAAATTCGTAATCGCTTAAAATCATTTAAAAGTATTTCAAATTTGTCAAGGGACATTGCTTGATATCATCATGATATTTAATGTTTACTTGGTGGATATAGAGCTTACGATAGTCTACTAACTTTTCCTTTTGTGAATTTGTATACAAATGTTATTTACACTGGATTCAGTATTAATGTTCGACATTTGCAGAGGATATTTATATTAAAGAATAATTGGGGGCTCTATGTTTGAAGGATGATAAACATCTTGCTCGTTAACTGGTTTTGAGTAAGTTCTATCTAGATTTATTTACTATCACAGGTTTGAAAACATGAAAAATGAGAACATGAAATTGTACGTGTATTATCACTATATAAATCACATAGTCTTGAACGTCAGTATTCATGAAGGATAGATGGTTTTAATGTCAGGATTCATGGATATGTCTCAGGGTATTTTGCGGTGTACACATTTATGGAACCATTTTCTGTTAGTTTGCGAACGTTATGGATTTCACTAAGCAAAAATTGCTGTTTGGTTCGGCTAAACATTTATTAAGCAGAGCGGTTTCCACTAATATCATTTCTGAAAGGAAATCTTACGTTAAAATTAGTGTTTCTAGCATTGGTTTAAAAGTTCCTCCCACCGAGAATCAAACCAGGAACCACTTGCACTGAAGGTGAAAGTTTTCTGTGAACTACATCTCATATTTTGAATCCACTACATTGTATTTGTGCAATTGGTTGAGATCAGTCTTCTACAGAGTGTAAAAGCGGCATTCTGCAAGTGAGCTTGGGATAATTTGCAAGCTAAAGGAACACAGTTCAGAGAAATCTTCGACACTAATATTCCTAGTTTACTTTGAAATATTTTATGAAATTTTAGGAAAAGTTTTAATCCTCTGACAACTGCCTATACAAAGTTCAGAAGGACATATTTATATTTACTTACTTACCCTTACGTAACCACAGATGAATTGGTAAAGTTTGTCTAGGAAAGGAAACCTCCGTTTGCATCACTTTTCTCCAGGGTCGTCCTCATCTCGTCGTCGAGGTAAAACGATCAAATCTCGTTTGCATCCTCAATGCATTCGACGCCGACAACTTTGCATTTTCGATCCGAGCAAAAGGACTTGTCAATTTCCTCTTCTTCCTTCCATACCACAGCGTGAGAGAATTTCCATTTTTGTGCCAAGGAGAAAACAAACTTTTTCGGAAATGCAACCTTTCTTTCGTTCGACCAGAAATATGATTGTTTCCCCACGGGATGGAAGTTGTGCTGGTGATGTATAAGATATAACGACCCTTACCTTTACTTGTCAATTTCCTCCCGGCTCACGGGAGCTACTTCGGTAAGTATTCGTTTCAAATGTCAGGAAGACTCTAGAGAGGAAAAGCTCGATTTCTCGCCGGATGTCATCAGTATCTTTATCCATCTCGAAATTCTTGCGGTGAGCTTTGTGTGGATTATGATTGAGGAAGTAAGATATAGCGTCAAAGATGATGTTGCAACTTGGAAGAAATCCATGCACTAGACTTTTGCTTGGGCTTATCCTCTTACGAAGGAGTATTTCGGTAACGTTTTTCATCTCTTGCTCACATTTTCCAAATACCCTGTCAGGCAACCTGTGGTTGCTTCAATTGAGCTGACAAATTTCTACGCCATTTCCGTAACTATAATGTAAAACGATCCCATTGCCCTAGATGTGCCAAACAAGTTCTATCCCCAGTTAGAAATGTACTCTCAGAACTGAAAAATCCTTTGCGTTGATAACAGTTTCAAAATACCATATGCGTAATTTTTTGATGCAATATGCGAATATATATATATTAAAAAATTCACTAGAAACTAGCGATGAAGGAATAAAATTGAAGTTTAAATAGATGTAATGAAACATATCTTCATAAAGTTTTGAAAGATTTTTAATATTAGACAAGAAATTAATGAAGAATTAAGATTTTAATCAAATCTTGTCAAAGTTGATTGGCAGTCATAGCTTTCATAAAAATTTCAGTTGCGGAGGATGCATTTTCTGAGGCATCAAATTTATCCTAAGGTACATGTAAGATTAAACATTTGAATATTCGACGGACAAAACTTTTCAAATCTGAGATTATGGAAGGTGTAAGCCATTCATGTCTTGAAGAATGATTGTTTGTACCTTGGCTTTAGAGTGAATTAATCATAGCATACATGTAGTTGGTTATTTCACGAAATCAATTATTAATTAATAAATTATTATTAATAGTTAAAGAAAATGAACGATAACCATAAATTAATATCTATTTAGATGTATCTCAGATATATTCCTGTTTCCTTAAGTACGCTATAATGGAAATAAATAATAAGTTATCTGGAAAACACAGGTGTTAGAAGCATATGCGATATCAGTCTTTCTTCTACGTACATGTCGGTGAAAGGGAATAGGAATTTTTGAAAATAAATGGAATGCAATGCAGATTAAAAATATGATTTATTGCTTTCATGAGCTAATGTGAGTATAATTTTTAAACAGGTTACCATGTTCATAGTCAATAAATAATTATAAGGTAAAATGTATTGCCTTATGCCCGACCATTTTGGGCTTATTCCCAATGTATTTTTTTAATTACGTTTTTTAAAATTTATTCTTCTTTCCCACTCCTCGTATCCACTCACATTAAACCAGCACCTTGAATAGTTGTAGTCAACTATAGACCAGTCATTTAAAAAACATTACACCTCACGTCACATGGAGGGGAAAAAAGAATGTTTAAACCACTTCAACCTGTATTTTTATAATGATTCCAATGTTTTACAGAAAAATCTCTTTTACAAGCATACACGCACACACTGACTATCCATCCCCCAGGGGGAAGTGCCTCGTGAAGAGAGCACACGTCGCCATTCCGAGTCTGCAATCTGCATCTTTGACAGCCGAAAATCTTGCAACACCACCACGAGGCCACGTCCCCCTGGTTTCACATGCTTGTTAAATAATACATGTGCAGATGCGGTGTCACAGCTATATAATACATGACAGTGTTATAATTATTGGTAATCATTCACCAATGTAAACCAGATGCTCACAAAAATCGTGACAAATTTTTTTTATTGCTCCCGAAAAAAAATCCGGCTGTCTACGCCTGTCTTTTGTATATAAATATATATTATATATATGCCTTTTTTAAGTATATGATAGCCCACATAAGGAAGAAGAGTTAAAATTTCCTTTCAGACGGGGTATTTTTTTAATGGCCTTCCCGGCCCTCCAGTTCAGAAGAAATATACAAAATGAATCTCTGATGCTCTGAGAGCCATTTTCAAGATAGCCGATTGAGTACAGCAATGCATCAACGTGCTCATCATCGGTACGATCTTCGTCTGAATTTGCTTGGAGACTTGAAAATACTATTCTTTACAACTTCCTTTTTTTCAAAGTACTCGTAGATCTGAAGAGATAGAGGGGGACTGTAGAAGTTTAGGAGACTGACCATGTTTCAACATAGCGCTGGTCACAGCGACCATATCTTTTCCAACTTGAGAAAAGTCTTGGGATAGCAGTTATTGTGAAGAACAGAGATTATCTTTAAAAAGGATAGTATTCGAAGAAATTATTGGCGACGTTATAAAGAAATAGAAAGAGGATTTATTTCATAGCCTAAGAAAGCGGTGCTCGACTAACAAATAGGGCATAATAATAGAAATATTGGTGTATCAATAAGGCTGCGATATTATTATTCTTAAGTCATGTTATACTTAACATGCAAAAACTCTTCTCCTAATTTCTAATCTCAATACTTCTGTTTCGTCGGATTTTTCGATTTTTTTAAATGATTGACTTTCTGTGAATAAAATTCACTTAAAAACTGTAGCTTCTCTTCCATTCTACACTATTGCATAAATCTGAAATTAAGTCACTTAATTACGACTACATTATATCATCAGTCCAAAAACATTCTAAGTTACTTGATTGACTTGGTTTTCTTAAAATGTTTCAATAAATGATTTTTTTGCAAAATGATGCTACAGAAAGTGAAATACATTAAATCTGTTATATATTGTTCTCGTAATCGGCATTCAGTGTAAAATTCTGGTAAATAAGCTATGCGTTCATAAAATATAAAATGGGGTATAAATGGCTCAAAATGAATGTATGGTACTTAACAAAACCCATGACTTTTGATTGGTCTGATTAATTGTCCATGGGTTACCTGGATATTTAAGCTCCCTCTAGATAATCAGAGGTACTTCAGTGTACTATTGAGGATATTAGCTCGTTTTTTGTATTTCTATTATCAATCAGCGCATTACGAAAGAGCGTCATGAGTTTTACTTTACTCCGAATGAATTTGTAAATGTGTCCCTTTCCTTCATTTATGTTCAGCATAAAGGCTTCCCAGTTTGATTCTCCATTTTTAGGAGAGATTTTTCCTTTAAAAATCCCATATTTCGTCACCTGGAAAGTCAGTGTTCTACCTTTTTGTACATTGAGAATTATCATTACGTCACAATCAACATTCACCCGTGGACAATAGTTTTTTCAAAACTCCTAAAACTTCTACATGGTTACTTTCAGTTCCTTATCATCTTTATTGTGAAGATCTCTTTCAACACAATCGAAATTGCATTCTTTATACAAACCAAGGTGGTCGCGTAATTGAAATTTTAAGCTTATGACGCACGTAAGATATGAAATCAATCACATAAAACGTTTCGTTGTACGTACAAAATCTGAGTATCTTTCTGAGAATGTTCACGAAGTATAAACCTAAGTAAAATACATTTATGCACCAATGGAGGGAGAAATAAAATGAACAAATAAACAGAAAATTGTCCTTTCTCTTGCACGGCTTCTACAGGAGGAAGTTGACAGGTCGATAAAAAATAAGGAAAAGAGAATCAACTTATGCGGGACCTTCGAAATTCATGGGATTCGCCGTGCAGTCGCGCGGCAGGGAATCGAAAATCACTCCATATTCCTCCCTTTTAATACTTCTCCTGCAAACTCAGGAGATCTAAACCAGAAATAGAGCTCGGGCGTAATCTTCCCGGAATCGCAGATTCATAGGAAAAATGGCGTTTCCAATTCATTTCTACCAGAGTTATCTCTTCAGCAGAAACGTATGAGGAATAATACGAAAAAAAGATTCGCCTTTTGTTGCTCTTTTTTCAGAAGCGGGAACAGAAAAATCCGAGTTCGAGAGGCTTACTTTTTTCTTTCGTGTGGCCATAGGGATATTTAAATGCGCGGCCAATGTTATTGAAACAAAAAGCGCGGAGCCGGTGGAGATTTAAAATAAAATCCGCTTTTTATTTCGTGGACGAGGGAAGGAGAGTCACATGAAGAGCGGTGGAAAGGAGTGGAGGGAAAAGGCCATGGGAAAGGGCTTTTCCAACAACGGCGGTTGCACAAGAGTAAAAGAAAACCGCAAAAATGCAGCGAAGCCTCGGCGATGCGGTCAGAAGGCGAGTCCAAATGGCTTCGAAGGCTCGCCCTTCGCCACACTTTCAGCTCCCACTATGTATTTTTAAAATGTCCGTGTAGTTATGTGAACAGCTGAACGAAAATATGTTATATCTTTTCATTCGATGATCCTCATATACATAGGTTTTCGCATCCTGATCTTTGATTTAACAAGTATCTGAAAATCTTAAGTGATACTTCAGATTTTGATTTTTGTCTTCGTTGTTTTTTATGTTCAATGTTCTGAATAATATCATCATCGTCTCTCGTAACATCCTTCATAAAGTATGAAGAATGTCGGTATGAACCTCCGTTAAATCCCGCTTTGTAGTAAAGAATGAATGTATCAGACCATGCTAGAGAATGACAGCTTTACTCAGATCTATGGGGTAAGTTTGTTATCTGGTAGTAGTCCGGTGGGTTGGCATGTTTTTAAAAGTGAATGAAGCCCGAGTGTACGTGGAATGGAAGTGGGGACGAGAGATGTTAGATTATAAAGGGAGGGGATGAGAAGAGGAGCTAAAGAGGGGAAGGAGTGGCATAAAAGAGGCGAAGGAAATATTAATGGAATTTTTACGGCTGCCCAGAACAGATCACGTGCTTCATCCGCACTCCTCTGATTTAATGCAGTGCCTCCCCTTAATTCCTCTCTTTTCACTACAGGTCACGTCATCCAGGGCAAGTCTTAGGATAATGAACCTTCGAGGAAACACTTTGTCCTCTTTTCGCTATGAATGGAGTCGAAGCACTCTGAGATTCCTTAAGTCTTTCAAAGTAATTCGCTTTTCCTAGCAGCTTTGAGTGAAGACCACTCCTGCACACACCTGATATCAGCCTGGTTTCATTTTCCTTATACTCACATTTTTCACGTTTTCACATTTACTCTGATGACGACTGCACCTAGTGCTTCGTATGCCCTACTGACGACCAATCCGTTTCCCTAGCGGTATAATCGCATCTTCTTACGCTGCCGCTAGTTCCATAATCTCAATGAAGAAAATAATGGAATTAGCGGTAACTTTCTTTACTTTCCTCTACCAGGGCTTCCCGATTTAAATCCCTGTATCAAGCGGCTTCTTTTCAAATACCCAGGAAAATAATTAAATCCATAACAAGTAGCAAAGCAAAATTTTTTTACCATTTATCGATTTTGATTTTATTAAAAATCTATAATACAGCTAACCTAATCTTATCTCCTGGTATCATGAGTTATATGTCAATTTTTGTTTCTTGGTACGGAGGGAATAATATCATTGATCAAATACCCGTTTACTGCAAAATAGCTATCAAATTAATATGAATTCTTTGAGCTCATCATTGAATTATACCAACTTTTAAATATTTACATGGATCCTTAATGATCTGAAGTCTTTTAAAGTGCCACTGAAATGCTGCAGAGCTGATAAACAGTGGCACTAACGTAAAAATGTCTTTAAATTCGGTTGAGGAAATCATTTTGAGCGATGAGTTATCACCTTAATTATTGCCATCGAATTTTTTGAAATCTTCACTACTGTTTCAAATTATCTATGAGATATCACCCTTGCTGTATGTATCCGGCGTAGCTGACCTACAATCTACAATCATCTTTATTTATTGCCTCGTAACATAACTCTCAACGTGAAAGTTATCCCTTCTGAAAATGCAAATCGGGAAACTCACACATTAATTATGTTATCACACGCAAAGCTAAGCTCCTGTTCAACGGCCGGAAACATACTTCGATATTATGATTTATTTCTTTACAACGACTGAAAAACATAGCGAGATAAATATAATCTCTGAACAAATGATCCTTGTTAAATTTTCTCCTTTAAAATAAACTGCAAGTAATTTTCATTCCATATTTGTAAATAATTTATCTCCCTTACGATCAACCGGTTTTCATTTGTCTCTCTTCACCTTTTGTAACCAAAACATAAATTAGAACAGCAAAAATGACCCAAGTGCTCTTTCATCATCTCACTCGCCACCTCCTGACGTTATTCACTCCTTCCGCCAGCCCTTGCCCTGGATTCGGTGCGCTGTCTTGCCACGTCAAATTAGACTCGCCGCAGAAAAGGTCTCTTAAGAGGCACAGAGGAAAAGAAGGGTTGGGTTGTAAGGGGCGTGACAAGAAGCGGAAGAGGGTAGAAATTGTTCCGCCTTAAAGAAATGGATTGAATGAAAGAAATATCGTATCGGGAAACGTGCAATCGTACGATTGGGAACGGTGAACACGAAAAGTAGACCATATGGGGGTCATATCGAGTGAGATTGGTGACAGATGAGCTTCACCTGGCGAGGACACGACGTGAGGCAGAAACTGCGCGACAATGAGTATTTTGCAGTATCGTCACCTTTTCAAAGTCTCAAAACCAATTAACATTCTTCTTGTGCCTTCAAAGTTATACGATAGCATACCTACTCCTGAGAATATTATTTATCTGATGTTAACATACGCTAGAAAACACGTGATCGGGCACATACTAGGGTGTTAGGTGAGGAAAGGGTAAGGCGAAGAAAAATTGCTGAGTAAACCAGAAAGGCGAATCTCCCCCAAAGATAACAGAAGGGACGGATGAAGAAACGAAAGAAAAAGAAGAGATAGGGATGGAAGGTATGGGGATTATTTTTTGTTTTCTCGGTGATTGGGAGGTTATTCGATTGAAAGGAAGAGAGAGTTTTGGAGAAAAGATCGGAAAAAGTCTACACGTCGGCCGACTGAAAAAGATGAAATACAGGATGACGGAGATTGGGAGTAGGGTCTTGGAGACCCTCTCGTGTTTATTTTGCGAACTTTGGACCCAAAAATCCCCTACGGCTACTCTTGGAGGCGAGAACGGTCTTGTTGAGAAGGTGGGGTCGCCTTGACAACGAGTTTCCTTGACTAATTCTGTTACTTCTCTCTTTCATATGTAAAAGCCAGAAGTATATCACACGAATCTACATACATGCATAGATGTTATCTCGTCATTCTTCAAAATAGATAGCTCGCAACTGCGTGGGTGGATTGAAAAACTTAGAAATATTGAAGGTTTCAAGTCACAAAAGTTTGATTTTATGAGTCTTTTCCAATTTTTTTCGGTTGGATATGGAACTAACCACTTTGTATCGTATTATTTCTTGTATCCGACTTACTGAAGAGTATCAAAACATCAAGCGGTATTTAAATCATTTAAATCCAAAATTGTGCGATCGCGTTCGTTTTGTATTTACATTATTTTCCTCAAGATGAAATAAGCGAGAAAGAAATAAGAACTGTCTTGATAAATCCCCTCCAGGTCTTAGAGGCACATTTCTGATAGGATGATTGAAATTCTGAGGACGGCAAAAAAATTGATAACGTAACGACCATCACTAATCCACGAACGAGGAAGTGCAAATTCTTTTTTTTTTCTGATGAGATTGACGTCGTGCCTAAGGGAAAAAATTTTGCGAGTCGCAAACGGAGAGAAATGTAACGGAGCACGTGAGAAAAACACTGCCAAGAGTTTAATGATGCCTGTGACTTTTCGGTCATGTCTGAAGGCAATTTTCTCCGAATCGGTTACCGTAATTTCCTCGCAACTTTTTCGAAGAGTAGATTTGAAGTTAAAAAAATATCCGAGCAAAGGAATTGGCGACGAAAAATCCGATTAAAAAACGGATATTTCGAACACGAAGGGGAGGTACAAGGAGAGCGAAAAACAATTCGGAAAAGGAAATTCGAGAGAAAGGAAAGGGAGAGAGAGAAATTTCTGAAACAGCAGACTAACACGAACTCGAAAAAATAGCCGGAACGATCAGAGAGCCCCTCCCAAAACCAGTGTCAATTTGGGAGTGAGACCTTTCTTTCAATGTTCGATATGATTTAGCGGAGCAAAAACCGGAGGGAGAAATTGGTGACTGAGTTCGCGTGGTAGCAGAAGAAAACAGGAAGAGAGAAGGAAAAGGTATTTTGAAGAGTGAAGAATTTTCCAGTCCCTCATATATGCGTTATATTTTCCGCACTAAAGGAATTTTAAAATATTAGGCAGACTTTCTTCAATGATGATGTTCCTTACATGAAACTCTGCCCTTACTGCATTACCTTTTATGTCTAAAGCTCCACATTTTTAGTTTTTTTATCGAAATATATTTTTTTTATTAATTCGTTCTGTTCTCCGTGATATGAGTCATTCGAAATAGGCAAAATCAGTTTTTATTGTTTTATATTTAGTATATTGGTCAAATCCGATTCATATTTACATTCATTCTTTTAGAACGTTGCCCTAAAATTTCGAAGCTTTCCTTAGTAAATATCTGAAGTAGATCTTCATTCGACTTCCATGAAGAGGCTATAGTAAAGTTTCCAGCTGCTATACCGTCGCTAACAACTTTTAATACATCTCAATTCGTTACGAAACCCTCTTCAACTTCTATCCTCCTTCCCCACTGCACCTCTTCTTATTTCGTCTCAACTGAACTCGCCATTCAGCTTTCTTGAGCTGGACTCCGAACACAACACCTTATATATCCCATTCAAGCGCTTTGAAAAAAGTCCTTCTCGCTGATTGCAAGCAACCGCTGACAAAAACAGGTATCGACGAGTGTCCTAAGCGCACGATTCAACTCTTCTTTTTTCGTAGCGAGCCATTGAATGGAATTGGAAAGATAGAGAGAGGGCGTCAATTTTGAGAGAAGAGCGGCGGGTGCGAAGGGCAGTAAATAGTCTAGGGTTCCTTTTTGGAGGGGTCGAAGTATTTTTTAGTATTCTTAACAAAGAACGGGAATGACTTCCTTGGAAGAAAAGGTAAAGATGAAGTGAATCCGTGACAGTGAAGCAGGAGGATGGATGAATTGAGAGATGGGAGTGATATGGGCTAGAAATATTGAAAATTTTAGGTCTTATTATTTCGACGTAACAAGAGAGGAAGCAAAAATGGGGGAGGAAATTTTATATTTTAAACAGAAGAGGGTTTCTGATCACTTAGACCCTGACGAAACAGCTTTTTAGATTGGAGATTTCAGCTTCCTGCTGTATTTGGAGTAATGAATAATAACAAACTGTAACTTCAACTCCCATTTCCGTTTAAAGAAAATTTACCCTAAACTTCAAAGATTCAGACAATATATTGTGGAAATACATATTGGAAAGTAATTCTAAAAATTGCACTTATTCCGCAACGTTTAATTGAAACAAATATTACGATTGTTTAAATTAAAATTAGTGGAAGAAGTACAGTTTTTCGAGTTTCTTTACAAAATTTATTATTTCCAGTAGGAAGCACTGTTAAAAGAAGATACTTAAAGAAATTCCGATTGAAATGATACTGAACATTAACTTCCTCATAATTTATGAAAAAATTTGACGAGCATACAAAAGAGTTTGCTTAAGTAAGTTGGTTTCACGGGTGAATTTTGCCTTCCCACCACATCACTGCAATCCTACAGTTTGAAAGTTATATTTTACCATATACCTTGAGTTTCAATCACCAACATCACACATGAATACGGCTCCAAAATTCGGAGATACTGTATCCGTGATACTTCATTTGCTCATTCAAAATTTAGAGGTGAAATTCCGTATTGTTGACCTCGACCCCTAATTTAAAGCCCTATTTAAAATCATTTCTTCGGATTACAACTCCTGCCAAACGGGAAAAATTAAGCGTCGGAATGAAAAACTGTACTTCCATTTTCTCGGTTTCGACTCAATTTCCAGATCGACCTCCCTTTCTCCAAACACGCGTACACGCCAACCGTCCCTCAAAATGTCCGCCTACGCACCATTTCCCTACACATTCGACCTTTACAGTCGTAACCCACCTCTCTCATCCGAGCTTAAGCCCCTAATATAAATACAGTGCCCAAGGGTGCCATGCGACCAGCTCACACGACCGCTACACGCCAAACGGCTAATAACCGTCCCTGCGTGTATAAATATGTTTCTCTCTCTCTCTCCACCTTTATCACTTCTCTTCTTTTCCTCCTTTACTTCATTCCCTCCATCCATCCGTTCTTGTTCCTCAGACGTCTCGCGAAGGTTGTCGTCTCATTAGAACGAAGAGGAGAGGGAATGGAACTAGAGAAAGAAGTTTGGAGTAGGAATGGAGAAGGAAAGGTAATAAAGTGGGTTTATAGGATGAAGAGGAAATGAGACAGGCAGGAAGAAGTAACAGTTGCCATGGGAGTAAAGCGAAAGAGAGGGCGGTGAGAAGGTAATATAGAATAAAGAAGATGAGACATAAGGTGCGTATATGAGAGGATTATCAAAATTGCCTGAGAGCACAAATTATTAACATGAAGTAAAGACAAGATTTGCCTCATATGGCGGGATTAAGGATAGGGATACATTAAGAAAATTTGGCCTTGATGATCTCCGAATATAAAGAATGACTCGGGTTATGTATTTTGATGGGAAAGGAAAAAATCATTTAAATGTAGGGGAACGATTCAAATAATTTTATCACGTCTATGAACGTATTATTAGCACTAATTGAGAAACTAGTTTTGTAACCACGCGATATAGCCTCTCTTCGACTATTTCTGCTCGCATAAATAGTACTGAAACAAAAGGCGAACGTTATTTTGTTTAGAGGAGCCATTTCCTTTTAATTCAAACTTCTGATAAGGGAGGATTATTGAGCGTTGACGATTCATGCACAAAACCATGGGGAAAGAAAATTTAAGCCGATAATTATCGCCGAAAAAATACCATTCGTAGTAAACAAGTAAATGGATCCTTTCCTCACATTTCCTCGGATACATGGTACTTGTCAATGATTTAAAACAAATCTCAACTGTTAGCCGCTTACTCCGTCATAAACTGCGGATTTTTTCACAGGTAGCAATATGTTTTTTTCTCCGTTCGAAGCGCAAAACTCCATTTAAAATTGAACCTTAAAAGATAACTTCGTTGTACCTTCTTTGAATACAATAAATATTCAAAGAAGAAGAAATGATAAAATAAATAAAAAGGGAATGTAAGATAGACTAGAATTCATTGCACTAATATCACCATGAGCTTCACATGATGTGGAATGCTAACAAAAATAACCTTCAATGTAGACTAGAGTAAAACCTTTACAGTCTTTAAATACCCATAAAACAATAAATAATATAGTAAAAATGATAAATAGGTAACAAATATATAGTTAATCATACAATTATAATCTAAATGTAAAAAATAGGAGAAAAGTTGGACTTACCGTCCTCTGTTATTCAACGATATATTACAGCATAAAATTACTAAATCACAGCGAATATTAACTTGAGGACAAATAATTTACCTTCAGCCATAAATACGGTAGACTATAAATTATGACTAGATAGTTAAACTAAAACGGTCACGACTGCCAGAAAGACATTGAACAAATATCCATTGACTACAATTAGAGATTCCACTCTATTTGGTGACATATATAAAACATACAGGTATTTACCGATATTTTATCGGAGGAAATCTCACACAACTCTACAAAAACTAAATGACCACCGAAAATATGTTTTTTAAACATCTTTTGTCACACATATTAATAGTTTTCACACAAACAAAGGCCGCTCTATTTTGTGCCACATTTCGCAAAATTATATGATGCAAATATTTTTAAAAGTTAATTATATCTTCATAAGTAAATTAGGTCCTTCAAAATCCCTTCGGTAAAAGCATTCTATTACGTATTTCTATGTGTACCTTTGGCAATACCCTGAGATTGCTATGCTTTCACTCTTTTGATTATAATTGTTGTAAATGGGTTGAAAATTATGAAAGAAAACCCCTGTGTCCCGTTCTCAATCGAGGGCACCTCTGGAAAACAACAGGTACTTGTGGAATTGTATACTTTTAAATAACCTTGGAAATTTATGTTTATCGGTCCGGAAACCTTGGCCAAACTTCGATTTCCGATTTCATGATTTTGGGAATAAAAAGTGCGTTGTTAATGACCTGCAAAAATGGGTGAGCAATTCATTTGCGAAATATGAGGATTTCTTCGTTTAAAAAAGTTTCGGGAAATAATGATATCCTTACCAACATAACAACCGGGGTATAACCAACCTTGCACACATATCGAAAAAAATGACTCGTCCAATTTACAAATGTTCACAATGTGGAACTCTATGCATAAAATCATAGTACCAAACTACTCTCATCTTTACAATGTCGTTCGTCCTTTACTTATCCACGCAAGCCAGCATCATAAAAATTAGGACGAAAAATTCACAAAATATCTTTCATATAGAACGAAGCGTTTCTTCAGTTCGAAGCCAATGATTTTGAGTTCTTTTTGACGAAAAAAAGCACAATACGATCTTACACCTGATCAAAAAAATAGGTCAGTGTAACATGTGTACTCCTCCGTCTGTGTATCATCGGTGTATTGCTATCTTCCATTTCCTCCTAAATCAATTTGCGAAGACTATTTACATTAGTTTTTCGGAATCTCTCCCCAGGTACATTTGATCCGGGGAAAGTTTCCACAGTATAATATATATTTATATATTTAAAAGGATCATTTCCCGAGGCAGTTTTGAAAAATAAAACCTTTGTAAGCCTCGCTTCTCTCGTTAATCTTGCACTACGACACGTACATTCTCAGGACCTCCGACTTCATCGTCGGCTGCCACCGATTTAATTTTCTCTACATGTATTTTTTCTTTTCTCCTAAGAAAAAAAGTCATGAATCGATGAAAAAGCTGCGAAAGATTTTCCATAAAAGAGAGGAGAGAGTCTATGAAGAATTTAGCATTTAAGGTTAAAAACTTTAGTTAAAACTTTTTCTTGGATACCTCTTGTAAACACTATTTCTTTTCTGCGTAAGCTCTGGTCAACATTGGAACTAAAGACAACTCTAAGTGTTTGCAGATCTTTTGATAGAAAATGAAACCGTAAATTTGGATGGTTGAAAAAGTTGATGGGAAAAATCTATTTCCATTACAGTATTACTTTTGGGTTTTTTATCGAAAGAAAAAGATCAACTGTGCTATGAGAAACCTTCGGAATGTGTTTACTTCTTAAATATGCGTAAAATACTAAGAATGTAGAACTGTAATTTTATGAAATATTTAATACCATGCTTTAACTTTTTAAGAAGATTTTTATGAAGGTCTGAAAGGGAAGTGTCTTCTTTCGGAGCGCATTTGAAATGGATTCTCGGAAAAAAAGACACGCCCATTTTTTCTGGGGACTTACACGGATGATGTTTGAGGGAGCCTAGAGACAGGAGGATTGTTCCGCCACTGCTTATACTTCTTATATTACTTATAGGCTTAAAAATGTGTCAACTGAGAGAGATATTATCAAACACGAAACATGACAGAGATGCCAGCGAGGATTGGAGTGAAACTTTTCCTTAACTTGGAGGTCAATTAAATCCATTCCCTATGAAACCTAAAACTAAGTTAAAAAATTATCCATCAACCTTAGCGAATAAGGATGAGAGCCCGTTTATTATTTTCATTTCATTTGTTTTGAGCAGTTGGAACTATGAAATTGTCTATTTATCCCATTCAATCTTCGTACCCTCGATTAATCATGCTATAATATCATCATCCTCGATTGGCCGTAATTCATCCTTTTTCCCTTTTTACCAACCTTCCACGAAAAAAGCCACATACAAAAAGTAAAAGAAGAGGACCGAGTTATTTTTGTCAAAGTTCTCTCATTTTCTCTCTCCTTGATTCCCGGTCTCTAGGCTAATCTACCTCGTTGCTATCCATTGAATCTTCATATTCGTTGGATCCGCCACCTCTAGACCCGGCTTCGCATTCCCCCTCACCGTTAGCACCCCCATTCTCCGCGTCACCTTCTTTGAAGCAGGCCGACTCGTAGTGCTTGTTGAGGTACGACTTGAGGGCGAAGGATTTGTGACACCGGGTGCACCGGAAGTTCTTAGCGGCGGAATGAGTCTGCATATGCGCCCTCAGGTTCGACCTGTCTGCAAACGCCTTTCCGCAGTGCGCACAGCCGTACGGCTTCTCTCCCGTATGAGACCTCAGGTGACCCTGAAGCAGCCAAGGACGAGAGAAGGCCTTACCGCACACTCCGCATACGTGACTTAGGCTGTGCGTCAGCACGTGCATAGCCAGGGCCGGCATGCTCACGTATGCCTTCCCGCACGTGCTGCACTTCTTTGCGGATTGTGAGTCGAGGCTTCTGTGGGTCTGCTTGTGCCGCGACAGGTTGGAGGAGGTTGCGTACTGCTTCCCACATTCGGAGCAGACGTAGCGCGCCTTGCCGCCGTTCGCAACCGCGTGAGAGCCTCTGCCACCTCCTTCTCCTCCCGAAGCGGATCCCGATGTGCTCTTTGTTTTCGCACTGGCACCCTCTGGCGTCCTCTCGTCGGGCGTTGAACTCTCCGTGGACGTCGGGACTGCTATTGGAGTGGCGGCGGAGCACGTGGTCGTATCTGCAGCGGGGGCGATGGGCTTCCTTTTCGACCTTCCGTCGGTGACCAGAAGTGCGTCATACGTGTAGACGACGGATCCAGGGGTCGCTGGCGCCGCCGTATTCCCCGAACTCCTGGTAGCTCTGCACGCCACCTGATCCAAGGGAATCTCGTCTGGGTCGTCCTCCTCCTCCGCAGTGGTCGTTTCGACGCCTTGCAACTGGTGATGCGTAGGGGTGACGTTCCCTACTGACATGAGGACGGTGGTGGTGGTCATCGGGTATGGTTGGAGGTTTGGATTATGATTCTCAGCATCGGAGGAATACTCCGATGTTGGGGGAGTGAGCGGCGGAGCCGTTGGTTGCGGGGTGGGCGGCGTCGGAGGCGGAGGCGGCGGTGTTGGTGGGGCGACGGACATGACATTTTCGAGGGGGCGATGGTAGCAAACGTCCACGTCGACGTTCTCTTCTTCCGCCGCCTCTCTGACGTCGCGTAGTTGGGAAATGACGGAGACCGAGGGTATGTGAAGGACTGGCTGTGGGGAGGTGAGCTCTTGAAGAGGTGAATGTGGTGGTGGAGGTGGTTGTGGTGATAGCGAAGGAGGAGGTATAGGGGAAAGAGGTGGTGGCTGAGCGGGACATGGTAACTGGACGGGAGGAAGGGGAGGGAGAGAGCGGGACAGCTCGAGGAGGTCATGGGCAACTTCCGTCTCCTCGGCGCTCCGCAGCCTGAAGATCGGGATTCCTCCATCGTGATCGAGGACCTCTGTAGTGACTGCGAGCGGCGGAGAGGGTGGTCTCTCTTCAGGACTCTGTGGGATGAATTCTTGTAGGTAACCTGGAAGGAAAATGTATTGCACTGTGAGAAAAGTGTTTATACACGGTATATTGTAAAGAAAAGAGTAACATTACCCTTATATCAATCAAGATCCCCACTCCATTAAGTCTATTGAAAATATTTTGATTTTTATGTTACTTAATCCATGAAAAAACTCTGCTTAATTTCGATGATTAGTTCGCATTTTAACTAGATATACTAAATTTTACGTTTGCAAGCTTCAGATTATGCTTGGTGGTAAACTAAACTGACAAGGCGAAAGAATATAATGGTGCATGAATACCATGAGAAAGAAGTTAAATGAAATTACTTCTAAGAAAAGGAGTTGTACCCTAAATTTCGATTACATTTAAAATTTTTTCCTTTCTTCTTATGTATAGAAACACATTTTTGTTGGCTAAACGAGAGCTACTCAATATTCATTATCGTCTATCAAGAATCCTCATGAAATATATGTCTTCGAAAATTGAAACATTGCTTGAAAAAATTATGAACCTGATTTCAAGATTCACCTTAATTATTAACTCCTAAAATTATGTTTAAACATTTTCGGTTAATTACGTTTAATTAGGTGGAAATATAACATGTTACTTCTTTTTTCAAGAGTAATAAAAGCTTCTTTAAGTAGTAGTAGTGACATTGTTAACAATTCTTAGACAGCACACCATATAGCAGTTATTTAGCACGTATGGGCTCCCACCAAAAATCATGGATTGAACCTTGGTTACATCAAAGGTGAACGAGCTACCTACTTGGTTGTCCGGGAACCCTAATAAGATTGAATTGAAAGTTATTTTTAGATAGTGTTATTTACTTAGTTTAGTTTAACCACGACTGACAACGGCTAATTCTCACTCATTTTCAATTGGCTGAGGGGATGCATAAAAATACATTCCATCCCGCGAGTTGCCCTACATCCGAATCCTTTCTGGCAGCAGACAAGGTGGTGTACAATGCATTCAAGTCCCGTAAAGAAACGTCAGCGCGTCGGAGATGGATAGGGAAAAAGGGAGAGCTTGTATGCACAAAAAGGAATAAGGGAAAGGAAGGAGATGGGAATTTTTCGAGAGATAGAGAAATAAAGAGAGAAATTTGGCTGGCACTTGAATCTGCCGTCGCACAATGAAGGAAAGACGTGCTTCAAAAAAGGAAAAGAGGAAGAAAGTAGGTGGCGGGCTTGTGTGTGTACAGACTACGAAAGTAACGGAGGGATAAAGGAAATGAGGGAGGGTTCAAGAGGAATGGGTTTGGAGGGGATTAAAGGGAGTTTGTGCAGCAATGACAAGCGATGAGCGCTCACCAGCCCAGGGTTCACTTGGCAAGAGGCACTGCTCGCTACCGCGCCTTGCTCACTTCAGCTTCAAAAAGTAGATGAGCATCCAACCCCTTCCTCTATCGCATACGCTCTTTTTCCTGCATTTCTTCCCCGACTGCATAAAGGACCCTCATAGAAGCTAAGCGTGCAAAGGAAAAGACGTTGGAATTTCGAGAGCAGCCGGAGAAAAAGGAATAACTTACATATCGCGAGGATTTCGAATAAAGTCCCTCAAAGGTCTGCGAGAAAGGCGGCGGGAGAAAGGGAAAGAGAGATGACAACTCTTTTGGCTAATAAAAAGCTCCCGGTCGAAAGAAAAATCGCGGCGAAAACCTTGCGATAAAAATTAATAGAAGCGGGTTAAGTGGTTTTTAAGGAAAATGGTACCCGATGTTTCTGTGTGCATGCTGCGCTTTGAGAGGAGAAAAGCCGCTCCAAGTCTCTCAGACTTGCAGCGAAGGCAAAACGCTACAAAGTTATTATGCGCCTCTGACGAGTTGGAAGTGTTTTTTCAGGCTCTTCTCCTACGTTTATCGCGTTTCAAATTTTAAATGTAAATCCTACTTTAAAGTGAGTTGCTCTTTGTAAACAGGCATGAAATTTGATAAGACTTGAGCTAAAACTGTGTTAAAAATTAGTACATTTTCCAAATTAATGGAATCAGGTCAGAGGTAGGGAATTCTGAGATAATAGTATGTATAACTGTCAGACAGAATTATAATGTACACCACATCCTATATTTCTGAATGAAAACGCTGAATAAAAAGAGGATTAGGCGTGTTTAAACTCATAAAAAATAATCAGATAAGATTACAAAAATTATTCTTGGCTGGGAGAAGTGATGAGAAATACTAGCCTCACATTGTTATGAAGTAGGATTACAAAAAGCAACTTTAAAGTTTTATCATTCAAAGAAGTAACGTAACAACTGAATTGCAAAAAGAGAGAATAGAGCGATCAGTTTTGGATTTTACCTCTATCATTAGTCAAATCACATGCAAAAGTTTTTATATTGGATTGAATTAATTGAAATAAGTTTATTTTTAGGAGCAAGAAAGCAGAATAACATTTCACTCAATTCATGAGTGAGGAAATCAAATTCATAGAATAAAATCGTAAAGAATCATAAAATCATTCTTTAGGATAAGAGCTACCGCATAGCCAAGGCTGAATTATTAGATTCGATTCTAATACAATAAAATTCATGATCAATTCAAATGATGACCGTTCAGTCCCACTGCTACAAAAAGACAGTTTAGTTAAAAAAAACTAGGGTTAAGAGAGCATTTAAAAGATCCTATATTCTAGGTGATTTTAAATTCAGCATTCTGCATAAGATTATTGGCGTTGAAAAGCCACTTAATTATCCATTAAAGAACCGCCCGATGGCAGATACATAGTGCGTCGAGAAGGGAGGCAGACGGAAGCTGCCAGGATACGCTGTGTAGTCTCGCACACAACCAGATTCAGCTGCGTAGTGCGTCACGACAAATGGACGTATGGGAATGGTAACCCTGAGGGAGAGGGCCAAAATGGTAGTGGGAGTCAAATGGAGATAAAGAGAGGGGAGATTCGGCAGCGAGGCGTGAATGAACCAGACGTGATTGTCGCGTAAAACCCAAAACAAGCCTTAGCGCACCCCACCCCACTCGCACGACCACATAGCCAGGCGTACAAAAACCGTTCCGCGGGCGTCCGTGCTCCCAACAATGGAGGAAGTTGCGAGCGATCCACGAGAGCAGTCTGCCGCTGCATTTGAAGCTTCGCCCGTTGTCATTCCTCCCTCCACGCTAACCTATCATCCGATTCCCATCCCAACTCTTTATGCTCCTCTTCGCTCCAAGCTCCCATCAAACCTCGACTTCCTGCAGACCCCGCATCGTTCCACGCCTAACTCCCGCTAAAAACTAAGGTATCATTCACTCTTCTCTGCCTCCCTAAGTATAATGGTCGCTCAGGCAACTGCCTATCTGTTTTCCGAACGAATAACTATTCCACAACATCGCAAATCGCTTTCTTCTCCTGCCATCCCTTCCTCTCTTATCCGAGCTCTAAATGAGACGAGTTACAGGTGAGCTACCGCTAGGCGCTTTTCAGCTGGCCGCTCGCGTAATGTAGAAGAAATGGCGATTAAGTGATTAGGGAGTTATGCGCGAATTTTCCGTGGGCGGAGACTTTAACGAGCTTCGATTGTTGTGCCTCTCCCTTTGTTTGCGACCCTTTTGAAAAAGGGTAGGTGGTAGATATTTAGCCAGAATCGCCTTGTTATTCGCGCATTCATTTAGTTCGCACAATGAGCGATGAGGTTCCTTATTTAGAATCAAATGCACAGCGTCAACAATAACGCTATAAATTATAAAATATGTATTCAAAGTACAATATCTTGATATACTTGGTTTACGGAAATATTATCCACGGGGGGATGCTTAAATTGATGCCAAAATCTAATTCACACACATTGTTAGTGACCACCCTGCATCGAAAGAGAAGCTTCTAAATGCACATCGTAATTAACATCATGAATGATATATTGCGATCAAAATTTCTGTGGATATTGGATCAAAATTTTTGATTAATTGCCTAAAATTGTTTAGTTTAAATGTTCGTGGCTTTAGAAATAATACTTGACCGAGTATTCAAAGTTAAATTATTTTATTAAAAATTATTTTCACTCACAGGCGTGAAAACGATGTTGAATTAGAATTGAAAATCAAGCAATATAGAGAAATTTAGTCTCTTATACTCCAACCGAAAATTCTACCTCGGAACTACTAGAAAAGATAAGTTAACGCTATATGAAATGAAGCGATAGTTCCGACCAAAGTATTCAAGCTGTGTGTTATATTCTGGCTTCATTATTTTTTCTTCGCATATCCGTCTTCCATTAACATTGCTGGCTCATTTATCTTTCTATCCACCACTAACAGAAATGAAAAATTTGTTACCACGTTTCAAATGTTCCTTCGCATCAGTTTCTCATACCCAAAAAAAAACACGGGTTTGCTGCCCTCTACTTGGTTTCCACTTTAAAAAAAGAAAGTGAAAGAAATGTACTATTTGATACGTTTTTTTAGGAAACCAAATAGAATGTAGCAAAACAATAATTTTTGGGACACCCTGTATTTTAATTCTATGTGACCACTCTTTATACTTCTCTATAACCACTTACAGAGAATATAGTACCAATCAAGGCACTAACTAGCCAATCAAGATTCGGTTTGCAAGAAAGATATTCTCCCGATTTGAAAGTACTTGATGTATTTACCCAACGAAAGATGATACAATAAATCTAAAATATTTAACAGCGCCTAATTAACCTATTCGAGTTTTTCGGCTGGAAATCCTCGAAACCCGAAGCCACTTCACAAGCTCTCCAACTGAGTACTTTCATTATCAGATTTATTTCGATAACTTCTTTCATTAAAAAGTTTTTCCTCTTTTTATTCGGTATTTCCTTTCTTGCACCCCAGCAGGTCGTGCCACAAAATTAATTTCCCCCAACAAATCCGTCGAATTCCGTGGGGCAACGAATTTTAAAAATATACGAATACTTGTTTTTATGTAACTCCCTGGCGACTGGCTGGTGCCGATGAAAAATGTATTCCGAATTCCCCTCGTTATTTTCGACCGCAGCGATTTCACATCGTATCCCCTTCGCCGTGTTGCAGAGAGCGATTCTGCCCCGATCTCTTAATCCCTCCGAATCCGTTGCGGTACCGACGTCTCCCGACCCATCCGCACGGCGACAGCCTCCCTCACGCTAATTATTCCGCTCCTTACCCTTCGATACCGCAAACCATGTCTTTTATATTTTCTCTCTTTACTAACGAGTGCCTGCGGTCAATATCTTCCGCACATTACACTTAAAAGAAAGGACGCTTCTCGGGAAGCTCCTTTCGAAATTATGAACCATGCACACATGTCATTCTTATATGAGCGCACCTAATTTTAGTAGTAGTAGATACGTATTTTCAATGTAAAAAATAACATAAATACCAGCGAGGTTTCAATTTTTTATGATGTGATATATTCTAAAGAGAGAGATGAATTTTCTGGAATTTCAATCATGTGAGAGCGATTGTTTTGACATGTAACTGAGTTGAACACGAACTCTGCGGCGTCATCTATATGTGATGATATTCCGAGTATGAGCTCCGTTAAAACAATTAAGAATCATGAATAAGTCTAGATAGATTTGCATACATTGTGAATGAATATGCTGGGAGGTTGCGGATAATCTTTAAGCTGTTGATTTAACATGATTAGGAAACTATTGGTAAAATTCATGAAGAACGCCGTAACCTTAAAATATTCCATCAAAATACAACGCAATAAAATATCTATAGCAATCTCAATCACGTTTGTTGGAAGCCATTTTAGGCGGTTTATTACCGTCTTCGCGTCACACTCATTAAGTTAACTTAAATGCGAGCACTCCCATGAATTTATGAACATCTGACCTTCTGATATCTACATGGAAGAGTATGTGAATTATAGAGATTAGTATGAGGATCAAAATAGTTAACGCGTTACTCATCTCGTATTTTTTCTTCGCCTTAGTTAACTTTCCACGCACATCCAGCTTTGCTCTGCTTTTTAGTTCCTGAGCACTGCCATTTTCCAGCAAGCACGCCCCGTCTTTCTCTTGGGATTAGAACAAATCGAGTCAACTCCGAATACATTGGTTCATGCATATCAGTAAGCAAAACTTCATTCATTCATCCGATTGCAATCACATTCCTGGGATCGATGCACGAAATAGTGCATCTGCATCCGCCACCAGGCGCTCACTGTTTAGGTGCCTCTGTTTAAGAGATGAGATAGGAGACTTCCATGCACATACGCTTTTTGCGCATGGAATTAATTCCGCGTTATTCGCATCTAGGATCCAGAGGAGTCGTGACCCACCGCAATTCCCTTCTGCTCGGTGCAACGACAAGTTTAAAGCACCCCGGGATAAGGTGTATCTTTCGAACGCTCTCGTTCAATTATCCCTTCTTTGCCCTCGTGTCTACAACCACAGCAAGCTGCATGCGTTGCCGGGGCAGGACCGGGATGAAAACCAATCGATACCTTTTAAAACCCCGCTCCGGAGAAAATAATAACTCCCTGATAAAATCCATCCGTTCGCGTTGTTTTTTTTCCAGAGAGAAAGGGTGAACTCGGATCGGATTTGTCTCGTAAATCAAAACTGATCTCGTATTGGCCGTCAAATTAAGTGTCACGCCAAACTTCCTGTGCATTCCTTCCCCTCCAACGCTTCCTGCGATCCCACAACAGTTAGTTTCCCGCATATCTGCCCCACTCATACTCCCTATCTCCTTTTTTCGTTCCCTTGGAATTCTATTTTTCCTCTATCTCGAGGACCTTTCCACTAATGTGGGGCACGCCGCGTCGAATTATCATAATGGCTGTGGGGAGTGCGAGTGTGTGTGTGTGGACGTCCCTTTCCAAATGAATTCCGAGGGAGATTCCGGATTGCGCATTTCGCCGGAAAATGTTTGCGCGAGTGGTGCTATCTATGTAAACGAAGCAGAGTAACGAAAATCTAACGGGTATCGGAAATTTTTCCTTTCCTCTCTCTCTCCCCTCTCGCAGCCCCTTTTACTCCCATTTCCCCCACTTTATCCTCTTCGATATTACTCTTCGCATGGGTTGCGGCGGTGGTTTTGTGACTTAGCGTGGTAGTGGGATGAAAGAGGAAGGTTTTCCGGCGCGATCTCTCGGTAAAACTTTAGTGCTTTTCGTCCAAACGCAATCTCTCTTTCTCTCTCCGTAGGATTTTCATACGTTTCCCGTATTTTTTAGGGTGCGTCCTGAACGGATGGGGAAATGTGAATAATAAAATCATTTCGGCACGATGACCTCTCTCTCCATGGTCGCTCCACCGAGCTACGTCATATTCGCCTCGATGCACCATTACTATTTTTTTCTTAGGGTTATTTTTACGATCGGCGCCCGCGGAAGTCGTGGAGATATCGAATGTTAAGCCGTTTTCATCGATTCCCAGAAATACTCTATAACGATGGAATGTTGCCGCAGAGATAGTCTTAGGTGTTATTCAACGAAAGGCTGCCCTCAAAGCCGTAGGATTCACTAGATATACATTCGAACGTTGCGCTGAATTCCATTTCTTATATTGCCGTTGCGATTGAAGAAAGGAATCCAATAGGCAATATCTCTCCTTATTTAGAGGCGCAGATAGAATTGTAAAAGTACTTTCATAAACGTGTAGGACTTCCATGCTGCACGTTCAGCCATGTTACACGTGCACATTTTTACTACGCAACTTTCAAGACCGACGTGGAAATGAAACAATTTGTATTAACACTTTTTAGTCAAAAAGCAATCTAATAGAATATACGAGTATCATTTATATGCACTCCAAAATTTTGGAAACACTTATTTTTGACTAAATTTACGTTTATCTCCTTCATTATGCTCCTCAAGCGTTTACCATGAGATTTGTTTGGTACGATGAATTATATCTGCTAAACTTTGTCAATATAAACGTACCGCTTTTCCTTCTCTGTCTCCTTGATGTGATAATTTGATCGAAATTTGATTCAAATCGCTAACGCTTATATATAAATTGGCCTTAAAGCCTTAGGCATGCTTTTACGAGTATATCCTGGATCTTAGAACCTATGTCTTTATTGCTTCCAAATTAGAGAACAATTTCATTGTATAATTAGCTTGCGTGGGGACTGAAATTAACGAATTTTATGAAAATAATCAGGATGAGCATTCATAGAAAGTCATGTTTATTTTAACGATTGAAGTATTTCACTAACCTAACAATAAAATCCTACGATATAAATAACATTTGCTTATAACTCTTATACTTGAATTACTTGCAGGAGATTCATTACGTAGCCATTCTCTCTATATCCTCTCCACCACATATTATAGCTCAAATACATTCCTTACATTTTCGAAGTAACACAAACGACACTTCGCTTCCAGATATTTCCCGATACTCTTATGGATTTCCGACGATTCCTAGAACTCCTTGCGTATTCCTTACCTGTGGATATACTAGTTTTCCACCCTGCGTTCGCTTCCTTTCCGTTCCATTTAACTCGCTGCCGTAACTCACGCATCATCGTCACATCGCTTCTTCCCGTTCGCCTCACAATCCTAACACTCCCTCCTTTTGCCGAAGCGGAAGAAACGGTTTCTCTGGAAACGAACGCGACGCGTAGCAAAAGAGGAGCGAAGAAAATGAAAAGCAAGAGGAGGAAGCTTCTTCAATCATATATCCTCCCGAAATTCCACGGGAGGAAAAACCTTTAACAGACCCCCTCTCCCAATCCTTTATTTCACTTGTTCGCAAAAACGGTTATTGAACGCATTCTTCCTCGCACTACTCGATTGTCTCAATCCTTTTCATTTCCAAATGCGGGAGCGTAACGCGTGGTTTCTCCGCCCCGGGCAAAGGGATTCTTTCCTCTCTTAGGATAGGCAATAAACGCGGCGATGAACGTCGTCGGTGATTGAAGAAAGGAGAGGGTCCCGAAGGTTTTCCTTCGGTTGGAACTTGAAGAATAAAAAAACGACATCATCGTCGCGGGCCCTCGAGGATGACTCAGACGTATTCGGATGAAATTACGAGGGAAAATCTTCGAATTTTATTTTCACCTCTCTGTGTCGATACCTTTCATTTTTTGTCTTCCCTGGAATATCAGTCTCGAGAGGACGATGAATCTTCGAATATTTTGATGCGAAGAAGTGATTCTGACAACCCTTCGTATAAGATTTCGAAATAAGAATTCCAGAGTTAGAGGCATAGAGCAGTCCGTTCATGTTCTACAGTGAGGCTTCGTGAATGAGAAAGTTAAGCTGGAGCTTCAAGACAGAAATTAGAATTTGAAAATCAATATATCCATGTAATTTTTCGGGTAATAATTTGGAGAGGTAATTTTTTATTGATTAACAATCCATAGAACTTTTCTCTCAGATTTCACAGCTGGAAAATGGTATGGCTGCTTACAATTTCAGGAGACATTAAAAATATATTTAAAGCACTATGGATAAGTCACTGAGAATCATCGAATGCAGTTTAAATTTAAAGTGCAAATTTAAAATAAATCATATGAAACCGAAACGAATTTCGCCCACAAAAGAAAACTACTAGGCGCGCATGGACTATCGGGAACATAAAACAATCGCTTTCTTGAAGATAAATGCTCCTTGGATCCAAATCTCAGAAGAAACCAAGCTTTTCTGAATCTCTTTCATCCAACCGTGAGATTGACATCGTTTTTCATAAACTCTGCGAAAACTCTCCTTCGGATAGAGATCAAGTTAGGAGAGTGGGAGAAAGGGAGGGAACAATGAAAATACAAAATAAAAAAACCTTCCGCGACACTTCAGGAAAATATATACTTTTATTCCACCGATCACAGAATTCGAGGACCGCCCTCTGGCATCAAATTCTCCCGTAGGCAATGGCATTTTCGGCGGTCTACCAAACCGAGAACTGGAATATTTCCATCTCTTTGTTTCCCCCTCTCCTTCGCTTCGGTGCCCTTTTTCCTCATCCCCTTCCTCTATCGTTTTCTTTCTTTCGACCTCCTCCTAAGCTCGCTTACGTTCATGGATGCATAAGGGGAAGAGAGAAAAAAGGGTTGAGAAGTGAAAAGAGAATTCAGTCGCTGAGAATGGGCGGCTTCAGCCACTGACGGAGACGCATATTTCTCTGGGAACGGCGTCTTTGGGTGCGCGTGCAAGTGACGCATTTCTTTTCCTCTTTTCAAAGCCCAGATCTTCCCCTCCTTGCATTTTTCGTCTTTACACGAATCTTCAATCCTTCGCCGCTTCTATTTTATTTTTATCTCGCATTTTAGAAAACCTCTCTTGGCCTTCTAGCTCGTTCCTTACACAGACCGCCCTTTCTCGTGACAAGGCACTGCTTTCGATTTAAAAGCAGAAAGCTTCCAAAGAGACCGAAAAAGCGTCTTAAACTCTTTGTTTGATACATTTACTGGGTTTGGTGCTCATCAATTCACGAATGACGTCGAATTTTTTTTCGCGGAATTCGCTGAAGATCTTAACTTGCTATCAAAGAAGAGTTAGAACTTTAGCGACCGGTTGATACTAAGTCTTTCTTCCCCTTCTATCCTTAAAAATTCAACAAGTACGAGCATACATCTATGTACAATCGAACCCATTGCTTCCTGATATCACGGTACTTGTATGCGCACAAGTTTAAACTTCACTATTTTAATGTTTAATTTTAATGTTTTGGTCTTGTTCCAAATATTAACAACTTGATGTACTATATTATCAAAAATTAGGTGTTGGAAATTTTTCGTAAATCACTATACGTCAACGCATGCTCATAAGATATTTGGACATTATTCATATGAATTTTGAAAACGCTCCTATCGCTATATATTTGTTGGCATTCGTACCTGCTTTGAGACCAGAGTTTAGAAGCAGCATTAAGTTCCGGAATTACTTGTAGAAATTCTAGGAATCATCCTATACGCATTTCGATAGTCATTATCATCAATAAGGGGGCAGAGTACATTGAATAGAATATAGGAGTATTTTCAAACCTCTAATAAATAAACAGCCGTTTATTTATTGGAGGTTTATTCTGATTTCTTCCCTTTCGAAATCCACGAGGTAGATTCATTCCAGCAAATTTGTGCAAGAAATACGATCTCACAGGTCAAATTAATCGTTTTTTTGTCACACAGAAATTATCTGCATAGTCTAGTTTGCTTTTAGATTCCCATTATCGTCATCAAGTAGATCTCAAGTACTCCAGCGATGGAAATATAATTCGGTCATAATTCGTCATTACTTTATTTGCCCCACTCTGATAGCACTCCCGCGAGGAAAACGATATTCAATCCCTTTCCAGCGCTCTAATTTCTATTTGAGTACCTCATATATATTTCCTAGGAGGAGGAGCAGGGAAACGACGAAAAGAATCATCTCGTTGCATGATAAATGCGCACGACGAAGAGGAGCTGGGAAAAATTCGAATTAATCCCCAAATTTTTCGACCCTAATGCAAAAGCGATTCCTCTCCCCGGTGCTTATCTGCCGGCATAATGTCCTCTTCCAGAAATCGTTTCGCGAATTGTAATCAGGAGCGGTGAAAGGAGAGGTCTGCAGCTGGGGTTAGGTACGTACATAACACATCTCCCTTTGTCTCATCCATAGCGCCCGCAATCAGCGTTACTCTCCACCATCAGATGCCTTTCCCTCCCCGCCGATGCCACCCGGTCGTACATAACGCTCCCCTCCGTGGACCATGAGCTGAATATTTGCCCCAATAGAGCAAGGCGCCCCCTCGTTTCGTTCTACATCTAGCTGCTCGTGTATATCTGCTCGCACCGCCTTGTTGCGACGGATTCGAAAGGGATGAGAGAACGGGAGTTTTGAGAAAGGGGGAGACAAGGACTGTGAGATGAGAAACCCTTAAAATGCATGTCATTTGTAAACAATTCCAGCACTGTATTTCATATATCGCATAATCAGCAGTTTTATTACTTTTTCATTCTTGCAAAGTTTTGATTTTTATTGGCGTCTCATTCCCCTTCATCGTCAGCGTCAAGTATATTTTTTGAGCTTATTTATGGCGTGAAATTTATATCGATACAGCCATTTTTGATTTTATATTAGATCATTTAGCTATATTAGTAAGTTTTCTTTCATGAAATAACAACTAACTTTAATAATGAAAGATACTGAAACTGCGTTTACTTTTGGTGATCAATGTGAAAAATGAGGTCTTATAACTCAGCTATTAAGTAAAATCGATGATTAGCAAAAGAAGAAAGCAATTGGAGTAATTAGTAAGAATATATGAAAGATTAATCCGATGAGGACTCTTTAAATTTAGCGTGAATAAGTATTGTAAAAAATAGTAACACATACATAATGCATATATATATATATGAAATGCAAGTGTTTTCGTTAGTACAAGTTATGTCATTAGGTATATTTACATCTTGAAATATTCAAGACTATCAATATTGTGTTTTTTTCGAAAGTAACTGTTAATATTTATAAAAATTCGTTCAATTCGGTTCAATTCAAAGAACAATTGTACAGGGTACGATAACAAAATTGTGTTATCTAGATTTCTAGGGAAAAATAAGCCTCACAAATCTACATTTGTATATAAAAAGCTGAAAGATAAATGCACCATCTTCGTCTGAACCATATTTTTATTTAGTAGAAATAATCACCGGCGTACCTTCCTTTCGTCCATATTCACAAAGCGGAATCATCGGAGTGAGACGTATATTTTAAAGCAACAAAAGTTTTCGACGCAGGTTCATGTATAGGGAATGGATACATAATTTCGAATGGAGATGCAAATATCCAAGCGCCCTTGTTTATTCCGGAATGAATTTCAGAAAATACAAGCGCTAAGTTTCCCCCAGCTTTTCACGAAGTGACACGTAATTTATTTCTCCGAATTTAAAAGTGTAATCAAATAAAATAAAAGTCTTATTTTTATTGCTTTTTGAAAACGCCGTCTCCGCTAACTGGAATTTCGCGAAGAAATTTCCTTCTAATGATATCTTTCAAGTAGCTCTCTCCTACCACGGAGAAGCTTTGGAAAAAGGGATGTCATAAAGGCGTAATGGTTTCTATTACCATAAACACAACATTTATATGCATTGTAAATCATCTTAAAAAGGGCACACTTTACGATTCCTTCATATCAAAGTTACGGCATACCCACTTCCCTACACTCCTTCATCCCCTTTATCTGCTCACAAGAAAATGCATTCAGGGTGTTCCGTAAGGCAAAAGGAATACACAGAGTGAACGGGTGAGGGAAAAATGGGTCTTGTTAATTCCGAATCGGAAAGAGAGAAGGTGAAAATTGCTTGCATAATGGGAAAAAAGGACGCAATGAAAGGAAGCTTTAGCCATTGAAGCCAAAGCGCTTCACATCAAAGGATTTATTCCATCTAATGCATCTGCTTTGCATCAGGTGCAATGGTTTTTTCGTCGCGAAAGGTGGGAAGAAGGAGGTGTTTGGCAGACGGTATGTGGGAGGCAAGAATAAGGGAAAGGAATTCGAAACTAAGGGAAGAAAAAGCAATTCAGGATTCGCGGAATGTTTCAGATCGGCTGCTCCAGTTCTCAGGTTCACCAATAATTCAAGGAAAAGGTAGAAAGGAGGCCTATAGTAAGCAAAGAGATTGAGCGTGCATAGGTACGATTTCCTTTTGAGATGTCAACTGTTTTGCAATATGGTAAAAAGCTGTCACTGCGAAATGAAACGGCGCCTCCTTTTTCCGTTGAAGTTGTTACGGGGCTTCTAGTTTGCATTTTCTTTCTCATTTTCTTCACTCTGAAATGTGTCGTTCTTTCATCGTTTCAGTCCTAAATAACTGTTATAATATGCGTTATTTTTTATATCCTGTCTCGTAAAATTACATACACTTCTACTTTTACTGAAACCGTTCTAATAGCTGAAAAGTTAGATAACTCACTTTCGTATTATAACATTGCAAAGAAAGATAGCACTTATCAAAAAATACCTAATCTTTCAAAGTAAAAGGATAAGAACTGGTATTCTATTCTTCAGGTTACCTAAATGCATAGAACTACTGTCTGTGGTGTAAAGATGATTCGATTCCTGGATTTTGCCCATGTCTGAGAATCATTCTTCTTACTAAAAGTGAGAACTACACTTACTTCTGAGGCTGACATTTCGAATAAATTTTTCAGCGATGCTCATGCTCGTAATTGAAAAACCCAAGGATTTATTTTGAAAGCTAACGTTCACTTCGTGCCATGAGTAAATACTAAGTGCAAATCGCGTATATCCTATGGAATAAAGATTCCTGTAGAGTAAAGATTAAAAATTAAATAGATTCACGATTTTATTGATTATCAAATTATTGTTGTTTGAATTCTGTAAGATTCAATATAAATTATTTGCAATGTGATTTAGATGGTTAAAGATCGTTCTGGCTAGTAGTGGCTGGAAAAGTTTCACATTCATAAACAAAGGATATTTACTTAAAATATTGATTGAGTGTCCACAAATTTATAAGATCTTTTCAATGATAAAAAGGGTGATATAAATTTTACTTAATTTGTTTACTGGAATCTAGTACTTTCTCAAAATATTTAGATTAGGAATCTTATCTCATTATAGATATCTTTCTTACTTTATTTCTGACGTTTAAAACAGAAATCAAAACAGGAAAAGTGCTAGAATAAGCTGAATAGAAAGTTCTTAGGGAATTCCTAAATTTTTCCATTTAATCTGTGGAAAATTAAGAGAAAACGATCGTGGCTAATTCCTCTTTTGACAGATTCGTAATTCACCTCCATCTTGTCTTGTGGAAAACTGTAGCGAGTCAGTAATGTTCCTTGTTTTTTCCTCTAAAGAAGAAAGAAAAGTTAAAAAAAAACAGAAAAGGATTTCACGTATCCTAAAGCTTCGTGTCTTGGAAGCACGTTCTCTCTCTCTTCCCGCAATTCGAATCGAAACAACATTCCCTTACCCTCTGGCTTTCTATATCTCACCCTCTTCTGCCGTATCTTTTATGCGTGGGACGTGGTGCAGCGCTAAGACGATCTCCGCATTGCCTCGCTTTCCTCTCCCTCTTCTTTTGACCTCCTTAACCTTACCTCGAACGAGTAATATGCAACTACCGTTATGATTGCTCTCAAATGTATTTTTTAGATATGTAGAGGTAAGCGTCTTAAAGATCTTAAGTGGGAAATATTTGGATGAGTGATGGGCGTGACGTTAGAACTCGGCCTGTTTACCTAGAAATGGAATCCGAGGGAATTTATGCTCTGAGCATAATTCATGATTGATGGTTTCAGGAACGTATTCAAAATTTTTGAATTCTCTCACAGAGACGCTCGTTAATATTTAGGAAGCGTTACTCTGTAATTTACGTCTTGCTATAGAAACCAACGTGATGAGAGTATAGGTAGGTTATTACAGTAATGGGTAGACATGAATTGAATTCCGTACATTCTAAATTATGAAGGTCGTATTCGATAGCAAGAACCGCAATGCCATGCGCAAGCGTTAAATCATCGATACTGAGCTAATATTTCGACTCTCTTTTTTCTAATTATAAATTTGGCAGAAAGGTAGGATCGTATATAGAATTTTATTTCTTCTTGTGGAATTTTGTAGATCCTTTCAATGATTTTCAATAAATGGTTTTAGATCATTCTAGTACCGTCATTGTGCTATGAAATTTTCTAAATATATATTCTAGTATCATCCAGCTTTTATATGGCATTACATTGATAGTTGAAAATATTTGAAGTTTTTTGGAAATGTTTCACAAATGATACAGGGCCTTCTATGAAGTTTAGATTAAAATAGTGGAATAAAAAGATATATTTATAACAAGATTACAATATAAACAAAGATTATGTTTTTAATATGTATATTCAAAATGGAAATTTTACTGTTATGTATACGCTCTTGCTTACAAATATCACGAACGTATGATTGTACCAAACTGAAGACGATGAGGCATCAAATGTAAAAATATCAAATGAATTCAAACACGTAAATTTCCTTATATAATTTATCTAAATTCACGTGAGAATATTCAAGAATATTGTTTTCTCACTTATTAAAGATAATTTAGCTCAGTCTGATAAAAAAACGGATTTATTATACGAGAATGAGAAAATACTATGATTGTTTCAATAAGATAACTGAAATAATTAATAAAATAATAATTGACAATAATGGACATTAAAATATATCCAGTTAATAGGATCCATCCGCTCATAAAATTAACTTATGTCAGTGCAAAATTTGTCAAATGCTTATTCGTACGGTTTCCATGAGATTCATGTCGACTTCCTTGGCAATCAGTGAACTGATGCAAAAGTTGTAATTTCACAACGAAAAAATGTAAACACGCCATTTGCGTGACCGATTTTGAAGGCCTGCGTTTATAAAAACATGGAATACAAATCTGCTCATCCATAATCGATCAGCACTTTCTGCAAATGTCAATGTGAATTCGACAGACGCTGTTGATCATCCATCACTATCTTCCGTGATCTGAGGTATTTTGGGTATTAATCATTTTTTTCATAAAACATGTTTTTTAATAGATCCTCAATTACTATGAAACAAAATTGATGGACTGCAGTCAAATATCAGCGAAAATAATTATTTTTCATGAGGTACTACTTCGAATGACGAAATTTTTCGAAGTTATAATGATAGAGTCATAAGAGTAAAGTGATTTATGTATTTGTTTATTAACATATTTAAATGGATGAAAACGATGTATTTTTGAAGTACAAGGGACACGTATGAGCTAATTAACTTGAACTACACTAAATAGCATCTCTAAATTTTTTTCTTTTTTGTAATATACGCATCATTCAGCTAATCATTTCGGAAATGAGGGTTTTCAGACATTCGGAAACGAGGGTTTTACGCTCGTAAGTAGTTACTATTATTATACCATCACCTTAATGTTGCCAAAGGAAAAATGTTCTATTTTGAATTTATAAGATAAAAATATCTGTTAATCAAACAAGATTATTATCACATTCAATTAATTTTACATTATTATTCATATTTAATTCATATATGACCCTTTAGTTTTGTAAGTTAATATTCCCTTATCTTAGTTCTTTATATAGCTTTAACTCCATTATATCCCTTACTCAGTCCTTTATACTGATTTCTCATTTCTCCTACTTATAAGTTGTGAAATCAACGGATTTCTTTTTTTCCCCTTTGTGCCTATGCCATCATGGTGAATTTAGTATCAGATTGAATTTTGTAGCATATTCTGAAACTTATCACACTTCACTTTTCTTGAATAACTCCCTAAATAGAGTTCTATTCTTAGCCATCCTTTCCTTTCAATATGATAAAAATAACATTGCATTGAAATGTTTTTCAAAGCGCAAGTACTGGATTGATACTGTCGTCCTTTGTAGAAATACGTGGAAAAAGGAAGTTCAATTCATTCGCATGTGCGGAGGAAGTGGTATGGAACTAATTTACAATGAAATCGGTCATGTATGACAAAGGAACAGGAAGTTGACGCTAAACTAAAGCATTGTGTTTATTTTAAGCTTGAATGCTGTAGCCATGTGCCTATTACAAGGAAAGAACGACAGTTGGAGAACTGAACAACCTAAAGTTTCCCTGAGATTAATTCTTTTGTGTTTCCCTACCATTCTTGCTCATTTTTATAACTTTTAACGCTTATTTTTATGAACATATTTCGAATATTTTACAATTCTAAAAGTAAATATAAAACACGGATCTCTTTCGGCTATTACGGTCGGTATTCGTTATTTAATGAAACACTAGATATGATTGGAAAAATTGGTATGTTACTCATACATCGTTTCTGGAATATATTTGTTGATATCAGTGGCATACATATTAGGTATGGACTGCGATTTTTTAGGATAAAGAGAAGATATGAATTGGAGAACTTTAACCGACAGTTTATTATGGCTTTCGCATTTGACAGCCTTAAACTAAAATCCGGATTACTAAACAATGTGTAGATGGTTGTTGGGTATCCCTTACAAATATGAAAGATTGATTATGGATTAAAAAATGCCTTTTTCTTAAACAAACTGACATTTGAGGTTAATAGAAAAGTAGCTCTCTGATTTAATTTTTAAGCAAACTTTTACTTATATACATACGAGATAATCTACAACTTTACGTACTCAAAGCCCTCTTCGCCGAAGAGCTAAAGAGAAAAAATCACCGAAAACTTGGCACGTAATCCTCTTCGCCTTGATTCGATAACCTTATTCCTCTTCATCCCACACGATCCTCGTTCTCCGCGAAACGAATAGATAAGGAGAGGAATCGTTATCGAATTAGAGTCAAAAGTGAAGTCGCGTCGCAAAGACGGAAAATCTATTTGCTATTCGGGGCGCGGCTTTGGACAATCGGACTTTTCCCGAACTCAAAGACGAGTCGGTTCGATAAGAAAGAAAAAGATCGTAAAAAATGTTTCGACTGAAAACAGAAATAATGTGAAAAGAAGCGGAGAGGGAAATGGAAATTCTTTTGCAGGTGGAGCTAAGCCGGAGAATAAAATAGATTTTTTCGAACGTTCCTTACGTATGTGTTTGTTGAATGTAAGGGGATCTGAATGAGGGGGAAAATGAGTGAGGGGAAGGGAAGAATTGAGATGAAAGCAGAGATGTAATGGAGATCTATTGGAAAAGAGAGTGGATTGGAATGCTCACTGAAAATAACTAAGGATAGAAATAAACAAGTTCAAAGAGAGAACTTCGCAATGCAGCATACAAAGAGATTGCTTCAGAGTTTTATTTTTTCATTCCGTATGTCCGTTCTCTTGTTTTATCGTCTAATTTTTACTGTTTGATCATTGCTTGAGTGTTCAAAATCATTATTTCAATAAATACCTAAGCTATCATTCTAATCATGTTTCGTTTTATCATTCTAGTCGTATCAAATAAGTATGTTCAGATATTTGTCATTGTTCGGTAAAATCAAGCTTCTTCCTTCAGCAGATGGAGGTAGTATAAAACTATAATATGTCAACTATTTCTTTACATAAATTTTCATATTAATCGAATATTTTAGATGGAAATTTATAAATGGCTGAAAGTCTCTTTTCTCTCTCACGAAATGACAGCTTTAATCACTACTTATTTCCCCGAGTTCTAAAAAAGAGTTAATTTTATGTAGCTGAGAACTGATTATGACACTTAGATAGTTTTTTAAATCCATTCATGTGTTCTGCTAAAAAAATTTCCTATACGTAGAGTTCGTGCAAATATAAAAATGAAGGTGAATTCAGATGAGAAGAGTATTTTTTGTTAATTTCCTTCAACTCTGGCCATCTGTTGATTATAGATCAATACGCGTTAAATGGTCTGACATGATAAATAAAACATACACCGTTGAAGATTTATAAAATGTACAGAAAGAAAGTTTGAGGACGCTGCAATCATGATAATATACACTGTATATATAGTACACGCTACGTATGTTGAATGGGCATTTACTGTAGTTTTTGAATTTAGAAAATGTGCATCGACTCTATCATTTGATATCGGTTTATAAATCTCTGCAGTGTCCTGATAACACTTCTTGAACTACGTCATGAAATATTAAGCAAAGTGTTCACATAAAATAGACAAAATTACTTAAATGTTGGCTGGAGATAGCTGGTATGAATAAATCGTTCAAATGAAAGTAAGACACGTCATTCTTAATTACAAGGGGAAGACGATGCAAACAGAAACTTGTAAGATAAGAAATAAAATATCAAAACCCCTCCTCTGGGTACACTACTGAAGATCAGCAACTTGTTTGAAACATGTTTGACAAATGGAAACCACCCGAGGCGAGATGGCGGAAAAGAAAACATGTATCGCAATTCGAAAAGTGATAGAATGCCACATCGCAGGATACCATTCCGCCATCAGTCAATACGGAATAAAAATTGAAACCTGTTTCCTGGGAATGAATGATGGAAACCTTAACTAGTACTCCCAGAAAAAGCTGGCATTCCTCATCAAACCCTTTCAAATCATCTCGTGAGCCTTCCATTGCTTCCTCCCTTGGCATTTCTCCTCCTCCCAGATATCCTTTAACCTGTCTCTCCCGTCACCCTTTCTCACACTCTCTCCTCCCATTATTTTCATCTCTGAGAGCAAGCCACCACTACCTCATCAACAGGTTGCAAACCCTAAGGGGCCAGAGTGAGGGGAAGGGTGGGTGGGCGGGGGTGAGTGAGTGAAAGAGAGGAAGAGAGAGGGAAGAGAGAGGAACGAGGGTGACCGGGCAAGTGAGCGAAAACTGGCGAGTACCGAAAAAGGGATGTGACGATGGAGATTTGTTTGCGTACACAAGAGGAGGGGAATATGAAGAAAAGGTACTCCGATGGAGAAAGAAATTAGAGCGCGAAAGAAAAAGGGTAAGACAGGGTCCTAAGAGTGGGACGGGGTGAGATGTTTTGCGTCAAAATTTCCACGAAAGGTGTGAGGGAAGTTAAATGGAGAGGGAGGGAGTGGCAGTGGAGGGGAATTAAAGGAGAAGGGAAATGCTAATTTCAGTCAAGGTATTGATTCGATAAGTCAGGAAGTTTTCAGCAAAATACCAAGCATGGTATCGATTTAGCGATGGTCTATTTATTACTGTTGATTCGAACGACGAAATAAGGATATTTCCAGCTTAGTGATTTAATACACATTTGAAAAGGTCATACTATACTTATCATAAGCTTTCTGTAGAGGTTAGAATTTTATTTCAATTGTTGTTCAAATTGTATTATAAATAACTTGAAGTTATTTATTTTTAAATAAATAATGCGGGTAAGATGAAGAAGTAGGTAGTAAATTTTAAAATCGACTCAAATACATTTTGTCCCCACTGCTAAACTATAAGCTGCTTACGAATTCTCTCGGATATATCTAAAAAAAATAAGGAAGTAGCGCCTACATCAAAGTGAGTTCTAAAATATTTTAGTAACAGAAATTTATATTCAGAGGAATGGTACTGAGCGAATAAATTTGAAATGCCTGAAATACTTCAGCGTTCATCTCCTGGGTCAAGTGATACACGGCTAAAATTAGTATACGTACCGAAAAAGCTTACGATTAAACTCTGAATATTCTGACCTCAGATTCTGAAATCTAAATTAATTCAAAGACAATATTTCGCATTTTCTAAAGATTTTATGGAACATGATATATTGTAATGTGTCGAGTTGTTTTAGAAGTTAATGTGGATAAACAGTTATATATGAGGTGGTTTTCTGGAAACTGTAAAATGTAAGGCATTTAAAACTTCTAATTTATACGGATTTCCAGTTTAAACATAATTTTGAATGACATGCTATGATGCCATTGAATGAAAACGTAGTGAAGGACCTGTTATACAATTCTCCTAGATATTCCAGGAACTGAATTTGAGTCTTTAGAATTCTATTATCAACAATTACATTTATTGCGATGGCTCGAAAAATAGAAACGCTACTCGAAAGAATGTACGTTTATCCTAAATATGAAAAACATAGTCTCTGTAACTATTGTTACATAATCAATCTACAAATTAAACAGATTATCACAACCAATTCGTAAAAATCAGACCATTGATTTCAATAATGCAGAAGGATGAACTTCTAATTAAATTACGGACCTTACCACCATAAATTACTGCTCGAGCGAGCAAATTTCGAAATGAAAAATACCACGGGCATCGCATTGACATATATTTTGCTCGGCTTGAAAAACAAATTTCCGTTGCCGGTAACAACTCTGTGGCTACGTTTCGAGTTTTTAACGAGTAAAAATTTTAAAGGCAGAAGCCCAGGGAGTGCTTTAATGAAAACGGCGCAATTCCCAGATCACCCATGCAAACCAATCCTTTTCCAGAAATTGGCTATTTCCAGGCACATTCATATTTCCCTCGCATGACGAACCGCTTCACCTCCCACCGACAAAATCCCGGCGCACCGAGTACTTGGCGAAGCGATTTCATCCGCGTGGATGGTTATGCCTCTCTTTAGAAGGGATGGAATGAAAACGAAACAGCGGGACTCTAAATGGAGATAGACATCGAAGGACGAAACCAAGGCAGCGCAACACCCTATTTCTATGAAACCGATGCTAACGACAAGGACGAGGGATGGAGTGGTAAACTGATGGAATGAGAGAGAGAGAGGAATTCTCTCATTGAAATTAAGGACTTTCCGGAACGCGAGATGGAAACCGTAACGATTTCGTACGAATTTGAAGCCTGCGTGGGAAGCGGTGGAGTTCGTTCGTGGAGAGATGAAGGAAAATTGGCAGTAGATTTGCATCTCCTAATTTCTTTTTTTCTACCTCTCCCGATATTTTACAAGAGTTGCTAGCGCGAATATTTCTGAAGTAGAAGCTGTTTTGAATAAGCTCAAATTGTTAACCGTTCTCAGAAATATAAATTAGCCTAGCTCGTATAAAATCGCGTAAAATTTTGTGTGATTACACAAAATGGAATTTGCTGCTAATATCAATTTCTATTTCAACTTTTCACCCAAAAAATGTGCATGGAAATGAGAAATATCTTGCAACGTGCGTCTATCTATAAATATAAATAATACTGATAACATATCAGCAATGTAATTCCCACCTCTTTTGAGAATTTATATTACGTGAAGTTTTGTAATATATACGCCAATTATTTATTACTACAAATATGTTAATGCATGCGCTTTATCTTAACATATCGAGGAGATATTTAACTTGGCCAAAATACTTGTCCATAAAACCACCTTTATGATCCGACTCATCGCATTTATAATTGCACTATTTCATTTATTTCTACAATCAAACTGATATTTAGTTAACTCGTTTTCCAACATTTCAATAATTATCTGTCAATAAAGTGTTTTTTCCTAAATATGTTCAGCTATATCGCATCATATCTGCGAAAAAAATTAAGATTGAGAAATATTTGGATGATACATAACTTTTTTTTCACCGGAGCATTGTTTTGCTGTTTTCATTATAAATTCACTCTTCAAGAGGTAATTATGAATATGGCCTGCAAAGCAAATTTTTTCTTTTTGCTCTCTCATACAGTTGGCCAATGCTCTCTCGTATTCTATCTCTCTATAGACTCTATTTCTCATGTGCCTGGTAATTGCATAGTTCTCTCTTTGCCTTTCAAAATCTGCTTCATGCATTTTAACCGATGTGCCAGCAATAGATTCATGGAATCTCCTCTGTATCTGATGCTTCTCCATAACAACGTCAAAGTTAATTACTGAAAGAAACAGGAACATGGAAACCAATGCAAGAGTCAATGCATATGAAATATGCCCTACAATTGCACCAAGACAATTACGATGACAATTATTTTAGGTGAAATCAATCGTAGGTACATTAAATTTTGATCGTTCCATCAAAGTAATTTCCAATATTTACATTGAATTAAACCTGCTATTTCGTCAAATGTAGTCATTCATTTCCACTGGAGATTTTTTCTAGTTAATGCTAGGTATCGCGTTGAGGTTAAAAATATAAAAATAGTATCGTAAAAGTACGAGGAAAATTAATTAGTTTGATATCTACCAGAAAATATTCTCTTAAATAGCTTTACTTACCGCGATCCGTTTACCCAATATTCTCATTATACCACATTGGCAGTTCTTCCTTATTACATTCTTTAAGTATGAACTCCCCTGCTGGCCCTCAAACCTCTGTACCTACCATTAACCCTTCCCAATCTCCCCTTCCTACCTCCTCCACGATTGTTTATTGCTTGTTGTTTCTAAGTTTGTTTGAGATCTGATGATGACATTGATCTGTCGAAACCGGTAATCTCCGTGATAAGATTGTGGAGAAAAGTATCCACATCACTTTATTCAGTCTGAAGCTTTATTTCCACAACATCTCGGCCGCCTCAGTGGATTTAACTCTAAGTTTGATATCGCTGAAGATTTTCATAAGCTAGAATTGATTGAATTTATTTTCAAATTTGAAAATATAATTTACAACTTAAAATTATCGACACCAAATTAACATAAGAAACAATTAATGGCCTCGTATATCACCTATTAATATTGGAGCATCATAATGATACATCAAGGGATTTATAAAAAAATATTTGGAATGGCATAAAATATGGTAAGATTCCATGAAACCGAAAAAGAAACCGAAAGATAATAAAAACTTAGAAACATAACCATGAGCTATCAAAAATTAAAAAAGACTCATTATTCCTGACGGGAAGCAATAAAAACTCTGTATTTAGTAGGTACTCGGAGTAGTTCTTACTTTCGTCTCCTAGTCGAAGATTAAATCTACTCAGTGCTCGACGTATAAGCACATCTATCCGGGAAATTTTCTCCAATTTACAGAACGATTGTCGTCTCGGTACTTCCCGCATCTCATTCACGCTCTAGGTCACTTCATTTAGCATTTCTCCGACGCACTCTCTCTTCTTAACGCTCTCCGAATCTAATGCCTCCTCCGCCTCACTTCCTCCGTCAAATGCTTCCACTATGCATAACTTAAAAAAGCTGCACGCACACACGTTCGGCATGCGTGCACGGCTCTTGAGTGGCATTTCAGTTCGTCGTAAGCGAATGTGTGCGCGTGGGTACCCTTTATGAATGAGACCCTTTAGCAAAGGGGAGACACGCACACTCTCAGAGTGGAGGGAGTAAAAAGAGAGCGATAAACGTGATAATGTAGAAAGACGGAATATTAAGATTGGTGTTTAGAATGAAAAGCTATCAGGAAACGTGGATTTTTCAAAAATTTTACATCACGACGGAAATTCAGCATCGGGTGTAATTATCATTAAAAAAGTCAAGACCGATCATATGCGTGTATCATAGCCAGGTCCGTATTCATGTTTTTAGCGCCCTTAGCAAGTTTTGGAATCTTCTATTAGTGGCTACTTATACTATCTTACTTATGTATCTCCCACAGGTTGAATCACACGCTGAAAGACCCAACGAATGTTCTAAATCATTTGATAATATGTCCATGGCAATTAGTTTATAGTAACTGACAATGTCACGGAGGAGGGAGGGAGAAGGATAGCTGAGAATAACGAAGATCGGGGAATTTAGGAAAAATATGAAATGAATATCATATGCATGTTATAAAATACCACAGGAAATCAGAACAGCTTGCTGACTTGTACTAGGACTGTCGATGATGTCGGATTTATTATCTCAACATTGCGGATTTTGGCTAAGGATACAGGAATCTACCGCTGTTTTCACCGTTATATTGTCACAAGTTTCGAATAAAGTACCCCTTCACCTCAAAAATATTTACATCACCTGTGAGGATAATCCAGATACAATCTTGCCATTTCTTTTGGATCCATCAGAATTGACAATTATTGATTAAACTTTTATTTCATAGCTTTGTTTTTCATAAAGTCTCAATACACAAATCTCTGGTTTGCGACTTCTTCCTTCTGTAAACGTTTCACCCTCATTTCCAAGAATGATTCGTTTGGGTATTTACAGATTCGTAGCGTTCACAGGAACTCATTATACAAGCATAGAGAGTGTCTCCCATGTACGGAATACAAAGTTTATTTCTGAACAAAAAACGAGGAAAACATTCCATAATACTTTGGAAGACAGAGGTAAAGTAATGAGCAAAATTTCAGAGAATAGAAAACCGCAACAGGAACAGCTAGAATCACGAAAACCCTTAGTATTCGAAAGAAGGACCGAGAATGTTTCACGGAGAGTAGAACAGGACAAAATTAGAGGACCTGAACAAACGCATCTGTTGAAAGTACTCCCTTTCCTTGTTTTCCTGTTTCGTTCTTCGAGCGCTAAAATACACGAGAAAAATTCAAATGAAAGAGGAGAGAATGCGAGCTCATGTGGAGTTTGGAGATGAGAATAAAACTTTGGATAAATAAGGGAAACGGAGGAAAAAATCTTCAAGGTATCTTTTAATATAGAACCTTTTCGGGGGTTTAATGAAAGCTAACGTTCCTTCCCAGCTTCTTCCGTCTACTACACCTACCTGTTTCCTCTCTCCTCCTGCTACATCTCCTTATTCTCTCTCCTTCGAATCGCATCCCTCTCTCTCAGTTACCCTCGCACGACTGCTTTTCCGCTCTCTTTCCCCTCCCTTTTCATTCTCTCCAAAATCATCCAAGAGCTCGAATTCCAAATGGATCGCGCTGAATGGAAGGCGAAGCATAAAAAAGGTGAGCGTTGCCGAACGTGGGAGAAGGGCAGAACGGGCGTGGGTTCGGATTTTCCGTGAAAAACATCCAAAGCTGGAAAAATAGTCGGCAGCGATCGGCGTAATGCAATGAAGAAAGCGGAATGAGGAACCTATCGATTTAAATGACGGCGGAAGAAATGAAGCGTGCCGAGTTTATCGTGTGTTTACGTGGTTCGGCCGATGATCCTATTTCGCCACAGTTGCTCTCTCTATCCGCTACGTAATGCTTTCGTTTGTTTGGACTAAATTCATGTGGGCACGGGTGATAGCATTGCGTGTTCTGAAAGAAGAAACATGGATGAATAGAGGTCTGACTATTGCCTGCGTATTTTTCAGAAACCGATGGTTGGATTGCTCTCTTTAGATTGAGTGGTAGCGACAGATGTATGAGAAATAAATTTCCAATTTTTCTCTTTATGTGGTACCGAAGTTTTATACGAACTAAAGTACTTTATTTAATAACCCCTGTTTATAGGATAGGATATATAGAGGGAAATAATCCATTTTCCAGCGTCGAAGTTATTTTCGGGCAACAGGCTTCGTATTTTATAAATCATACGTGGAATTCATTCTTCCGCGGTTATTGGTTATGGTCTCGTTAATTATGGCTTTATATGTTATTTTCCATACTCCTAAAATACCATTACTTTCCCATAGCTTTATTTATAATTGGCTATACAACATACGCAAAAAGCGATCGTTGGAAGCCTTTTCTATCGCTCGCATCAAAACAAGGGAATGATATGAACGATGAAAAGCGGAAATTTGTGAACATTTAATATATTATGTAAAGGTAATTAGGTACAAAATGTTTGGAAATGATTAAATATAACATCAGCTATAATATATGAATCTGGTGAAAATTTACTTAATTAATTGTTGCAATGTACTACTTTAACATAATTTCATTCCTTATACAAATGCATACAAACAATCTATACAAGAAAAACAAGCTCATGGATTTAACCCGCGGTCTATTTTATCTCATTGCAGCTTTTTCCACAATTAATTTGGTGTGTTTAGACATGTTTTCATTTGTCTTTTTCATCGTTTAAATAAAAGATAGAATGTATGTACCTTCCTGTAACATAATTAGTCTTTTCTGGTTAGAATTAGTACGCTGGAGAACTTGAATGTACGCAACACGCAATACAAGTGCAGTGATGTTCCCGACAGCGAGCACGTGCAGCCGTCTAGTGAAAAAAAGATTGCACATTACTGGAATAGACCATGAAGAACTGTGCAACATTGAATCCACGTCCGTTAAATTGGATGTAGAGTAAGTCCATGTCTCTGGTGAAGCAGTTGTGGGACAAAAATTCCGAACTATAGGCTATTTACGCTAATTATTATTTTGCAACACAACTCAAAACTTCAATTGCATTCACTAGAAATGAAAGTGCAAATCGATAATGAATGAAGCATGCCAAATAATAGTAGACATTTAAAATCGATTTCATTTAGTGGCATTTCATTTCGCCATAGACAATATCATTTATTCAAAATCTTCATAATGTCCTGCAAAGAAGTTTTGTAATTAGTACATCTATAGGAATGAGTTAAATTAAGAGCTTACTGAGTCATACCGTTTAGTATTGAATCGTGCAATTTCGATTACTATACAAGTCATCGAAATTTAATATCGCAGTCCACGTAAACGATGATAAGCTAAACCTCTATTTCGATTAAAATCAAACTGTTATTCTACTTCAAATTCACGACGGAAAGTATAGTAAGGGGATTAATACTTGGAACTGGTATTGATATGGAAACAAGTGACATGTTCCGCAATATTTAAGCACGTAAACATCATTCAGACCGTTTATTAGTGAACTCGATAGAATTTTCATCATATCTCCTTTAAAGCATTTAAAATTGAAGCCATGAACTCACGTTTTGGGTTCTCCATGCATTGTAATTTTCACAAATATATGTATAGTAAATAATGTGGTATGGCCATAGTGAGCAAAGCAAACTGATTTATTTCTTCTAAATTATTACAATCATATTATTCTAAACTTTATAATATTTCCCCTTAATAAAATCATTATTTTTAATGGAAACTAAAAGCTGGATATATTTCGTAAGATGTTCAACAGTAAAGGCGATGACGCCATCAAAAACATTACCGAATCAGCTGGGAAAAGGATACGATATTCTCAGCTCTGTAGTTGCATCTAATTTATCCGCACGAGCCGTTGAAAAGATATAGCTCGTCATATCAGTTATTTCCATTTATGTGAGCAAACCACAATATAAATTGTAATGAATCCTTCATTAAAAAAATAATGCATCCGGATTCCTTCTTCATTTAACTGCGTACAAGCATGCACGCGCTGGAAACAGAAGAACTTTTATATCACGTGGAGCAGAAATCTATCGGCGTGTTTTTCAACTCCATCGTGTGTGAATCCAATTGAAAAAAGTCGCGTCGGCGTTCAGGCGTGTATTTTTTGCGCCACGCATAACGTGTTCATAAATTTGCATCCATTATTTTCCTCGCCGCACCGCCGTTCAACCAGATGGTGAGTTGCAGTAATGCTGCTACCGTGTGCGCTGTTTCGTGACCGCATGGAAAAGGGGCGTGAGATGAAACACGGTAGCGATAATGTGAACATATCACGCATGAGCAATGGGATACAGGAAGAGGAAACGAGGATTATGATAGCCACGGTTAAGCCGGGAAACTCTTTCATACGACATCTTCACTCGGGAGCGGAAATAGATCTGTGGACCACTAGAAAATACGGAGAAGGCTATGATAGCGCAGGTTTAATGAGCTCTATCTCGCGATGGGTTTTTAAGTTTATGATATTTTACGAGAAGCATCGATGGTCTGCTCGAAAGCGACGGATTCTGTAAACGGCTACATCATAACCCAGTTTCAACTTCCGACGAATAACAACTCAATATCATTGAGATAAGTTGGGATTGTGAAATTTCCTCTTATCTTTTATATTCTCTTAGACTTGAAAACCAAATCGAGATAATGAAACTGTTACGCATTTAATGAGATATTCTTTGTAATCTAATTCAGATACAGAGTATGCATAAATATTTACTCAAAGACACGAGAAATATGGGTGAAGATTTCTTGGCTTCTTCGCAACTCAAAGTCGTTGAAAGAGGAATCTGGTATTCATTAGCAGATTTTCATACATATCAAATCAAATAGATATTGATATATCTTTGTATGAGATGAAATTTTAGTAAATTGATGGGGATGATAAATTCACATGGACATTCTACAAACACACGTGTATTACGCTGGTATTATCTTAATAACGCTACCAAACTATCATTACCCAATTTTCTCATTGTCAATGGAGCTTTTTTAAGTATATAAATGAGTGATGCTGGAACTGGTATCAATTTATAAACCGGGATGTATACTGCAGACTGGCATGAAATAGGAGTTATGCAAGATGAGCTTTGCCCAATATTATACAATTTGTGTCAAGCAAGATTCCCAGCATTTGGCTCATAAAACACGCTTCCTGCATTTTTCCATAGTTCGATCACGTTCCGCAGTTTGTTCTAAAAGGTTCAACTTCGATATAACAAAACGCTGTAAACTCGGCATATGCGCTTACGCATGAAATTTTCGAGGGTAAATGAATCGAATCGCTCGTTATGACGCTTGATAAATAAAGCAAAAGGAGTCGATTCCCAAACAAATATATTCCAGGAAATAGGTGAGTGTGGTAGCACTCCTAACACAAACCTCCGCTCCTAAACTGCGAATCTGTTCCGTATATACAATCCATGTTCCGGTGCTAAATTAAATTGACCCAATTCCGGAGAGCAAATTATTAAAAGGATAACGCTTATTTACATTTGGCTTGGGAAAATTACCCCGGAGGATAAAATTAAAGGGGATTCAGAATGTTATGAGGCTTTATAAAGAGAAGATAAGACTCTTTGTAAATATTTTTCTCATTAAAAACATTCGAAGACTCACGCTCGCCAATATTTTCATATCTCTGAAAAAACTTTAGACAGAATGAAGCTGCTGCCAGATTACCGAAAGGCCGCGTCAAATTGAAATTCCGGGAACAGAATATGTTTCAATAAAATAGCACTCTCCTGTCAAATGTAGTCACTATATCATGCAAAAAATACGTGAAGAGAAAGGGCGTCTTTCACATTTCACGCTCGTGCGATTCTTTCAAAAGGAAATTGAAGGTGCCACGCCAACGCGATCCTTTACAAAACTTTTTCAATAAATTGGTGCCCTTCAGAGTTAATTCGCGAATTTATATTCATCCTTTGCCTTTAGCAACTTTGCTAATTACAGTCTAATATTCACAGCTCCTCTATTTACAAAGAATATTTCTGAACTCGATTTGGCTGTCGTCTGTTTGTCTACAGCACATTCTATGTTGACGGATAGAATTAAATACAAGCTTAAAGAAATATCGATGGCATTATTTGATTTATGAAAAATATAACCTAATTTTTATATCAATTTTACGAGATTTTGTCAGTAATAGTTAGTCAAAATAAAGACAATTTGAAAAAAAGCTGAACTTTTCATTGCATGCAGAAAATCTTCTAGGCTAAGTGGTATAGTATACTACGTTGAGGCTTCAGTCGTGTTCAAAGCGTGCAATAAAGTTCATCACTTCGATATCATCATTAAAAACGTAATTCCAAAAGCATAGACTTGGACTTGAAAATGTGTAAAAATCTAATAGGATTCGAAACCTCCATCGCTATATTTTACCTATAGAATTAATGGCACCATAAACCTATCCTTTACGACACTATAGCGTGCATCGGAAGTGAAATCGATCAATATTTATCGAGGCGTATCGTATTCTTCGCTAATCCATCCGAACATCCGACCTAACATCATCATCTTCGTCCCATCCGAAAACCCTCGTAATGGTCACAGGGCTCGACCCGCAAAAGCTCGCTCTAATCCGGTCATCTCTTTCCTCCACGCAGAGGAAGGCATGGAAATGACCTTTTCCATATCTCTTTGAATCCCTTCGCCTCTCTCTTCTACGCCAAAAACCCTTTTGGATATGAGGTGCCAAAGTCGGATGGGTCGATGGGCTATGGCCTCACCCAATCCCATCAGTTGATGGCGGCGTTGGTCGTTAGCAGGATATCCTGGGCGAAAGCCACTTCGGCAGCACTCGCTTGTGGCGCTGGCGTCGGGGTTTAAGGGCGGCCAATGACGTAAGGGCGGTACGTGCTCTTGAAGAGTGCCTCATCCCCCGTTTTCATTCTCTCCTCCCAGATACTCGCCCTTAACCCCCATTGCCTTCTATTGCCCCATTACTGACCTCATAGGAGAGAGTTGATGTCTCTTAGAGGCTCTTCCTCTCTTTATGCCCTCCTCTCCTTTTGCTCTCCAAAGCAAATAATGTGTGCGCGAGCGCAGTTCCGCGATAATAGTCATTTTTCAAATGGTGGTCGAGTGGACCGCTGCATCAGTAACGGAGAGCGGCGTCTATTGAATTTTATTTTGTGGAAAGGAAGTTAATTATGGGACTGCGTGGATTCGCCGTGTTGTGATGAAAGTTTTTCAAGTGGAGGAGAGTGCGTTATTTATGGAACAGCGGTGCTATCACGGTGTATTGCGAAAGATAATTACTTCTGTAATTTAAAACTGGATTATTTCGATCGGATACTTCATTGCTTGCTTTTATGCAAAAGACCAGAAAATAACTGCATTCAACGCATTATTCCTGCATCTTTCAAACGCTGAAAGAATTTACTGCAAAAATTAGGGGGGGAATGAAGTCTACTATTCAATTCCCGGTCGAATGAATTAAGGGTCTAACTTGAACGTAAATATTTATGTAGTGGAGGTGCATGAATTCATGTTAGATCTTCTCTTTTAAATTTTAATTGAAATTATTCATGTAAACACCTGGAGAGAAATCAGTTTCACTTCGTGTTTACTCAAAGAGATATGTTAGCTTTTGTTTCACTATCAATGAATGTCAATATTCTGTAATAAAATAATTTTTATTTTTTCATTTTTAAATTTGACGCGCATATTACTTTATAGATATTTTGAGTGATAGAATTTCCTTAATTACTTTTATAAGCATATGAGAAAGGCCTTTTCAAAGTTGCGTGCCATTTTTAAGAAAACTCCGTAGTCTCGCGGAATTTTGTCAAAAGATGAGAAGAGTTAGACGTTCTTAAAGTTATGCGGAATGGAATGTTCACTTAATTATCTGGAATATTTATGGTGTGCACCGAGTTAAGGACCTATTGATCTTGAGAACAATATCTGATAATGAATAACATGCAGCGGTTTCGATTTATCTTACCGCTAGTGGCAAAGTTTAGCAAAACATATTAAATTCTTTCTCCGTTGCTGCGAGGAATTTTATTTCTGCTTTATTCTATTTTACGTCACGTAGCACACCACTAAGGCTACTTTATCTCTCCATCTGCCCACTAACTTTCCTTTCTTCCTCCATAAACGTTTCCTTCTTCACCCATCAGGCTCTCTCCGAGATATTTAGCTTTCCGCAGCGTGGGAAGGCATCACATATATTGTCAGGGTATCTCATTTTTTATCATCCTCCATCATACGTGACCCTCACCAGTACGTTTCATCCCACTATGATTTTCTTGTGAAATAATGTTGTCATTTACTTCCGTTCTTCAGAAAGAGGCCGAAGCTAGGTTCAACTTAATACATGATGTAATTTTTTGGTTGTTATAGGAAAATAAATACTTGAAATATCTTGAGAAAATAGGTTCCCTTAGGTAGGCATAACTAAACAGCATGAACTGTTATGCATTTCAAGGAAAATAAAGGTATCCGAAATAAATGAACGGCTAACGATTTTCCAAACATTTTGAAATTACTGGTAATAAATGTTAGTAGACTGAATTGCGGTGCATCAAATATAAATCAATGATATACATGTCTTTGGAAGAAAATAATTAATTTGCCTTTATGAAAATATGTGCTAATCTGAAATCATCTTGCATGAATAATCTGATACATGTTTATTAGTACAAATAATCTCTTCAAAAAATCTTGCTCGAAGCTTCAGAAATAAACTTATTCAGTTACCTATGGCGCGTATTTATAACTATTGCTTAAATAAATTTATGTATGTTAAATTCATTATAAATCTTTCGGTGAGAGAATTATTCCAAAAATAAGTTAGCGAATCTTTCTTTGGTATTCAATACATCAACGTGTACCTTCAGAGACACCTTCAAAATAAATCAAATATTTCCTTTATATCTTGATGTTTATGCCAAATTTAGAGAATTCTCAGTATTTCCGGTGAATTCAATCTCCCATCTAGTCTCCTCATAACCCATTACTCTCCAGCTTTGATTTAGATCAAATTATGTCCGTGCAATTATTCCTTCCCCAACTGTCTCACAGTTTCTACCGATTGACGCCACAGCGGAAAATCATTCTCTACAGTGTTCCCTCTTCGCGAGATAAACAGATAATTTCCCACCCCTGAAGAGAGAGGATCTCTAACATATTATGAACAAATCACAAACGTCGCAACATTTTTTCATTAAATTCTTTCATTTCGTAAGGGCCATTTGCAAGACTAGCCCGCATCGTTTCTTCCCTTATTTCCATCCACTCTAATATTCGACCACATATTCCATCTCATATTTTCATTCCGTCTGCTTTCGCGATCACCTCTCCCTCTTTCGCACGCAGCAGGAAACAAGAATTCCATTTCCCGAAAAAGGGGAGTGCGAGAAAGCGATTGAGGAAAGAGACAAAACGAAGCAAAGTCGAAAGAGACGGGAAGGGGATCAAGACGAGGAGGGGCGTCTGCAGGGGGTTGCGACAGAATTGAAACGAGAGATGGAAATGCAAGCAAAAGGGTTCGTCGTCGGGAAAGGGCTTAGGGAAAGGACGTCGGGGTGAAAGGAGGAATTCATCACGCTTCCACGTCGTCATATCAAAGCAGATTTTGAAGGCGGCGGCATCGGTGGTTGCAATTGCTAGGAAATGGAAGTGTAATTGATTTGAGATTAGCTACGGTGGCAAACTCCCCTACTTCTTCCCCCTTTCCCCCCGAAAACTTCTATCTCTTTACTACTAAATCGCTCTTCCTACCGTCGGAGCATCGCTTTCCCCTTACTTAAACAGCGTCCCCTCCCCACCTGACCCGGTCTACACCACCCACTCCCTCTTAACCCATTCACATCTACACAAACACGCGCTTTGAGCAACTTCTCAAATCCCCTCCCGAACGCCGTATCCCTTCCCTAACGGTCGCTTTTATTTCCCATCAAAACCTTTCTCAGTTCCCAATTCTGCCAAAGCCCTCCATTTTCTTTGATCTATTCACGACTATTTCTCAATTCTTCCTCGGATATCGTTGGGAGGAGGGAATTTTCTTTTGCGGATTATCTTTATTTTCCTTCTCATTCCCCACTCGGGACTTTGGAGGCAATTCCGGTAGCTCTTTGGAGGTTACCGAACGACTTATTTTCTTCTTTTGCAAATGCAATTCCTGAATGAGAAATTAAGGATACCATTTAATCCGGACTCGTTTATAAGGAAAGAGACCACCTTTTAGTTATTCCGGGAAAATATATTATTTAAGTGTGTCAATTGGGTTACCATGAGTATGTGTTTCAAAGGTGTTGACTTAATCTGGGCTTTTCCACATTAGCAATAATCGTTAGCACCAGATAGCGAGGACACTTAATGACCTTATACGATGTGAATGCTGAAATAAAATAATATGACATGGAGTCATCATCTGTCTATCCCACAATTATATTCGCAAATACGTTTCTCTTACGACTGTGTCCTTATTAAAAAGCAAATCGAGTATTATGTTTAATCTTAAATAAAAATTATGTTTAGTCAAATCAGAATTGTAAAAACATGAATGAGGTTATGCCTTATTACATGCATTTCTTTTCATCTCGCTTCATATCATGTTCGATTTCTAATATAATTATACACGAATTTTGTGCACAATAACTAAAAGAACCATTTGACGAAAGGAAATTTGACTAATCTGTTTTTGCTTTTAAGTATTCATCTCATATTATTTGATAGGCTAACGATCGTCTCGAAGGATTAAAATTTGGACCCACGGTTGAATTAAAAATTTACTTTCATCTTTTTAGACTTAAATTAAATACAGAAGTTGAATCTAGTTAAAACAGACAAAAAAGGACGTATAAAATTTAAAGACTAAAAATATCCCAATGAAATACTAATGTGGGGTTAGAGAGGAATTCATATGCAGCTTTCTAAAATGCAATGCCGTGAATAGGAAATCTTCTTCAACATAATGTTATTTAAGGAACGTGAAAACTACATATCCAGCTACGACTGGTAGCAAGTTTACATTTAACATGCAAAAGCTGCGGCTGCGTCTGAAGATAACATGATAAGGATATTATGAGAAGACTATTTCGGCTTTTTTTTACTCGTACTGCAAAATATGGTCATACTTGGAGATTTTTTATAAAATTGTAAATGAAATAAACTGCATAAATTAAGTAGAAGTGAAAAAAAAGATTTAAATGTTTCTTTGATGGTATGAGGGGAATTGAGGTTTGCTAACGAGTAAGATACGCAACTATATGAATAGGCTTTCATTATTTGATCTTACGAAAGATCTAAACGACAGCTCTGGCTATGTAGATATGTATTCGTTTTTTTCGCATTTTCTCACCTGTAATATTTATGGAGGCAATGTAAAGGCGTTACTATGACACCCGGACGTTACATTTTTTCCCCATTCTCTGAATCAAGAATAATCGACCTCACTAGGTTATTACGAGCCGTAACGGTCGTCACGCGAGCTGCTGAAACTTTTCTCATCGAACGGCACTTTGGATCGGCAAAAGTTACCGCCGCGTTATTCATTCCGATCTAGTCACTATCACGGAATTACGTTCGAAATCCTCAACGCGCGGCTGGACTCCACTACTCCAACCAAACAACTCGTTCTGGAGAAAAGGGAAGACGTTATCTGGAGCACTTTTCTCCAGCACCAGACCATTTCATCGTCCAGCACGACGAACGGAATAGGAAAACTTTCTCATTCGTTCCAGGGAATTGGAAGTAAGTGCGACCATGCAAACCTTACCAATCACCAATAAGATCACTTCCGTTCTTTCTCTCGCCCTCATTTCCTTTAAGGCTGCCTCATCACGTTTTCGCCGTCCATCTATTTTATAAGAGGGTAAGGAAGAAAAATCAATTTTCCCAAGGAGAACCGCTTGCGGAAGAAGGTTTTACTATTCTTGCTGATTCATGGTGATGGTGTTTTAGAAATCAAATTTTAAGGAGTTATAAATGGGAAAAGAGAACTTTGAAGTATTATAAATACACAGCTAGTATAACAGCATAATTTAAATTATAAATCTATTTCTATTTTATATTTTATTTAGGCCGAAACTTTATGGTTATGATTACTATCAAATGGAGGTGATGTAAATCATTTAAAGCAATATTCTTTTAAATGACATCGAAAAAGTTTTATTCCTGTTCCTTGCTCCATTTTCATCTCCAATATACTTGAAGTACATTTACCGCAATTTTTCAGCTAATATCCAAAACAAATATGGCATGATCAGATAAAATTCTATGAAATAGTAGAATTACTGTATATTCTCAACACTAATACGTGTCCAGGAAGTCCGGACTGACTAAGGATGGAACAAGATGGACCAAAAGATGGTGAGGTGACGGGGGAATTCGGGCATCCATCATCTACTGCGGGCACTACATCGCTGTTGTAGTCAAAGTAACTTTCCTCTGGGATGCCTGCATTAAGAAAACACACTTAAGACCTCAAAGCTAAGACGCGCTCGATTTTCAGGAACTCCATGAACTCCAAAAAGGTGCTTTAAGAACCAAAATAAGATGGATTAAAATTCGCACTAATGAAAAATGCTTACACAATCATCTCATTATCTATTTATATGTTTAATTCAGGTTTCCCGCAGGCCTAAATTTAACAGCAATGATCTCATAAAGAGTCTAGCTGGATTATTTTCTCGAAAATGTACGAGGATAAAGTGTGTGCGGGAATAGAGCTCCAATCTAAGAGAGGACATGAATACCCGGAATTCTATTATTGAGAACTATAATTTGAAATTTTGGAATAATTTGGATACCATATATACTACATGTGACGTGATTCAGAATTTTATCTCGATTGGTTTTCTTGGAAAATCTTTCGCATTCTTATCCGAAAACATCCACCGCTTCCTTTTCCACTCACATTCTATGAGGCATTTCCGTATTGCGATCCGCTACGAACCATATATTTTTATGCTGCTGTATCTTTACAAAGCCTACTTCCTAGTTTCCATCTAGTTTTCCTCCTCTCTGATTTCATGAAGCTGTCGGTCATTTTGGGAAACGACGCATGACAGTCTTTTCCCTAAAGAAAAAAGAAAGCCACCCTGATCGAATTTTTCCTTTTCAGAACTCTCTAAACCCTTTCCTCCCTTCTTTGCGTTTTTCCTTCACGGCCCACCAAATTTTCCCATTGGGAACACGTGGGGTGGAAGAGGCAGATTATGTTTCCTTTTCAACTTCTCCAAATTCCTTTTCTTTCACTTGCTTCTTGATTATTTTTTCTTTCTCCGAAAATTGCCTTATTGTTACTTCGTTTTCGGAAAAGGACTTTCAGCTGAAAAACAAATCTTTCAAACTTTGGAGGAAACTTGTTTTCCACTTCGGCTGCAAGATTGCGAGGTTCCTGCCTCCAAAAGAGAGCGATCCATTCTGCCCAAAAGTAAGATGTGCGTGAATTGTTTTGTTCTGTATTTTGGAATTCAAGCGTTTTTCATACAATTCGTTCTCAAAGCAGATGACATTTGGATAAATTCTCAAGTTATAAGGAAAATAAGGAAAAAAAAGGAATACGGATGATCATGAAGTAGAAAATTTTGAGGAAGAAAACTGTTTACAGTTTTATATAATATATTATCCTACTATCCATATCCAAGTCCCTGACATTATACGAGAGAAAAAAAAATGTACGAGTTTTGTGAATATTGCTTTCATTCATTAAACAGAAATTGTGGGTGATGCTGCTTTCACTTAAATTGAATTCCATCTCCTAAATTATTTATGAGTTCCTTACAGAGAGACTTTAATATTTAACGTAAAGAAGAGAAAGGCATCCGGAGGTAAACATCAACTGACAGGTGGTCTCACGTTACAGGTGGTCTTCCAGCTACCTCTGAGATGACTTTCTGCCCATCAGCAACTGAAGAATATTACATATAGATTGATGTCTATGAAAGCTACTATTTTCACATTTATATGTAGGCAAATTTCATTAGATAACAAATACTGTATCAGTAGAATACAATTTATAACGTGGAAGGGTAATATCCTTAAATTAGGATTATGCTTTGTTTTCCGCTTTTTTCGAGAGAGGAAATGATTGTGAAGTAATTATCAATCCTCAGAAAATGCGAAAAACTCCGGGAAACGAATTTTTTCACTTAGGCCAAATTAAAAACTACCCAGTTAAAATGTGAGATAAGTGGCTAATTTTTTTCTAATTAGCTTATTGCGCGGGTCGGAAGGAAAGAGGGATAAAATTCGAGCTCTGGAGAAAGAAAATTGCCGAAATTCGAGAAGAGCAAGCAAATAAAATGGACATAAGAGGAAGAAGACGAAGAAAAGCGTTGATGGAATAGCCCGGAGATTCCTTTTGTCATTAAATGTCCAACGTTATTACCTCATGTTAAGCGGATTCCTTGTGCACCGTGAGAACCTTATAAAAAGACGCAAATCCATTCACCCGCTCTTACTCATCTTCCGTGCAATTTCTCCCGTTTTCAACCCGGCAAATTGCATTATCTCCTCTCTCCTATCTCACCGCGATGACGGAAAAGGGAGAGATGGATAGATGGAGTGTATAACTAATTAAGTTTATGGAGAGTAAGGAAATAAAGGGAGCTAATAAAGTAATTGTACGACAATCATTATATTTAATCGTTAATTGCAGATGACATGAAATTTGCGGAACACAAAGCTAACATAGACTGCCCCCAAGATAGATTACAATCTTTTTATTCCTACCTTGCGATAGTATACCTGTTTAAAATAGAATTTTTTGCAGACAGGTAACGATATTGCTTCCTGAGAGGAGTTTGTGTCGATCTAAATTAGTATTCAACTTTTTTGCCTCAAGTAACCTATATGCGGAATTCGCCACTTGTAAATGAATTATCTGCTATAATAACACTATTAAGTGAAACAGAGGTAATTGATAGTGGTCATGATAATATAGATACAATTGGTATCTTCAGAACTATTTTTAATTCTTCGTCAGGTGGGATGAAACAGAGGAATTTAATGAGAGACGGGCAATTTTTAGTATTTACATTAAAGAGTTCAGATAATAAGACCGAAAGAACATTACAAGAAAGGAAAAGAAAGAGACGTTATATGGTGATTCTCACGTGAAAGGGAGAGATTAGGAAAGGGCTAATGGGAAAGGTAAGAGAGGAACAAAAGAGAACGAGATAGAGAACTCCACCGAAAATGAAATGCGACCTTTTTTTCCCCTCTCCAAAAACGACTTTGAACCGCCGTCATCCCCCCTTCCAGCAGCTCTCTTTCCCGCCAAATATGTCATATACAAAGCAATTAAAACACCGAGAAAAAACCTGCTTCCCTGCTCCACCCTCTCGTGAAACGAGTTCTTTTTATTCATAATTCTTATTTAGTCTCGCATGAAATGTCTCCATTTCCATTTAACGGCAACGGGACTGCCTCGAAGCAGTAAGAAAAGAAGCGATAATGCGAAGAGCTGCACCCCTCTCCCTGTTGCTCCATTTAACGTAACTTCGGTGACAAGTCGATGTACTCCAACGAAAACCGGTTTAATTTCAACAATGGAAAGAAAATCACCCCGGATGGCGCGATAATGATTTAAAATAAAGCGACTTTTGAAACAGAAAAATTTTCCTCATCCTTGGCATTTTGAATCGGCCATTGTTTCGTGCAAGTGAACGTCTTAATTGCGCTTATCGAAGAAGTGAGTACTCCCCGATTATCTCCCGCGTAATTTCCGCCTTTCACTCGTCCTTCTCGCCTTTTAACGCAAATCCCAAATATCCCGCGCTCTCCCCAGTCCATCTCTTCCCATTTACAGCAGAGATTAAAAAGCAAGAGTGAGGATACGGAGAGAGAGGGGGGATGATGAGGAGGAAGAGAGAGAGAGAAGAGGATCCGCTTTCCCTTCTCCATCTCTTTTCTGGCCATAAGTGGCCTAATCCAACTTTAACGTCTTTGGAAGGGAGGACGAAAAAAATAATGCGGGAGTAAAAAGCGACGGAGAAAAAAATGAGGGAGCCGTGTGATAAAATGAAGTGGCGGATGAGTTGAAATTAAAATACGAGTTTCGTTGAAAGCGTGCGTGGGTGGTGGAGAGTGGGATCCGCCATGGAAGGCAAAGGGAGAGAAAATTTTCGGGGAAAAAGAAAAGAGGGGAGTTGAGGAAGATAATGTGCAGAGTGAGCGCAATGAAGAGAATGGAGAAACAGAATGAGTCGCTAGAGTGGTCTGAGAAGAGAGGAATGTGCGCGAGAGAAGAAAGACGAGGAAAAGGCAGGTGATACTGACTGATTCGCATCTCAGCTATGCATAGATATCAAATTATTATATTAGAGAATAGATTGTATTACTAGGTTTCGTAACGTTTTATAACCACGTTTTACCCTTTAATTTATGAATTAATGATACACATCCTCGACCATAAAAAGAAGTAAATTTAGGATCATTTATTAAAAAAGTTTTATTTTATTATTGATTCCTTAACTAGCCATGCTCCTTTCTATGGCCGCATTAACATTATTATGTTTACATGATACATACAATCAAACCTTTAAATTTTTAAAATATTTAAAACTTTTTAATTTAAGCTGAAGCAAATAATGTAAATCAATGCTCATTAAAAAAGGTTTTATTAAACTCCCTTAGATACATTTGCGACGTGAAATAAAACTGGAAATAAAACAAGGTCACTTTGATCTGAGAAAATATTCTAGCGTTACAGTATTAAAAATCGTCGTAGGATTCAAAGCATTATGGTCTTACGCAGTTATGCCAGCATTTTGTAAAAGCGTAGGATATAACGCAGCAAGATTCTTTTTATAACCTTTTCTGCTTTAGATTTAATTTGTATCTTATTCCCTCTCATTTCCCACTATATCCACCTCAGATATTAACTTGCCGTCGGAGGCAACGTAAAAAACCCCCTTTAGAGGAGATGAAAGAAAACGCGGAAATTATGTGTAAGTGTAAAATGAGCGAAAGGGAGGGTATCGCGGTGAAGAAGGGGTGGTTTTTGAGAGGGAATTGAAAGTGCTGGGGCAAGGCTGTCTCTTGAGAGCAGAGGGACTTCGGGAGGAGTCTTCTCGCATACGCACTTTGGACCAGATCCACGGAGATGTAATCAATTTACCGAGATGAGCTCGCTATCTCCCTTCCCTCTTCCCCTTTTCCATCCACTAGTGTCTACAAGGATGAAAGCTTCGAAGTCGTAGCCGGTAAGGAAGTTAAGTCTGGAGTTACTTCTGGTGAGATGTCATACAGGAAGCAGGCCTTGTGCAGCCTAAATTAGATCTGACGATTCCGGCAGATCCCTTGAGTTAACGCCTTATTCAGGCTAATTCGATCGGAGAAAATTAGGTGATCGGTGAATCATTTATTAAGAGGTGCTTCGTAAAATAAATGTTTTAAGGAAGATGAAATTATTTCTTAAAATATGACACTCACCACCTGTTAGAGATAATATTGGATTATTTCCAAGGGAATTTTTATGGTGAAATTTTACAACGAAATATGCATCGCAAGTATTATCCGCGAGCTATTGGTTGTTGTATAAAACCTGTAAAGGTACCCTATCACAGCGTATCGGAAAGTGGCCGAGGATAAGCATAACGTGCAAAACATTTAGCAGCTACTATCTCGTATCATTAGAAGAGCAAATGAAATTCTAAAAAATGTTTTAAGATGAAAAAGTTTTCAAAAAGAAGAAAGATCAAGCTGAAATATTTATTAGCACTATGCTAATTGGTTCGATATCTTAGTTGGCGTCTATACAAGAATTAGCTTTGCATGCTAATATTTTCTGTGAATAAGCGAAACTAAATTAACCTGAGCTCATTTTCTTTCTTCAGACGATTCCCTTTCCACGTTGTTAATTATTAGAAAATTACTCAATTATCGGTCGCATATATTTTTTAAAAAAAGATATGCATTATTGCTGACCCGATTTCACTTCATGATCTCAATTTATCAGTAGGATTCTATTTCAGGTCGATTCCGCTCTTGCTGGTATCGACATCTGGATTGCCATGTATCGCTACTGTTGACAGTGCGTACGGCAAATTTCAATTTTATTTAAGTGCCCGTTCATATGTGATATTTGATAAGTTCATTAGTTTTTCTTAAGTCTGACCCAACGGAAGCAATAAAGTATACGTAATGTAATTGGAAAAGTTAACCCAAATTTTACATGAGATTCGATATGAATAGATTCCTTATCCTGAAATAATTTGAATGCCGTTGATTCTACAATACACTTTTCGTTAAGAAACATTTAAAAATTGCGATTAACCTCAGAATGGAAACCCGACAAAATTAAAATAAGGAAATTGCTTTTGGAATTTATTCAGGGGAAGAAATTAGTACTGATTTCGGAGAACGTAAGAGTTAGGTAATAGGACACAGAGGTAGTAAGTTAAAATATCATAATTTCGTTTACCTTCCCTCCAGTAGGTAAAGTTAGGATACAGAAAGCAACACAGAAAAGTTTATTCTTGGAGAAACGCTGATTAAGCTGCGGAGGAATCCTGCGTTGGAATTGGCGGGATAAAAAAGTGGGTCGTGAAAGATGGGGGAAATGAAGAGAATAATAAGGTTTCTCGAGGAGGACGTCTCTTTTCGGAATTTGAATGGGAAGAAGGTTGGCTTCGTGAGTGGGCGGAAGAGATAGGAGGTGGCGGCGACGTTAGAGGTAGTATTTCAAGCTTAAATGACATAGAGAGAGGGAAGAATGGTTTAAATTGAGCAAGGGGAACATTTTTATTGCGTTTTTCTTATTCATGAACGCGGAAGGAGAAAGGATTAGTTCTCAGTTACATTGAAACGGCAATAGACTTGAAATTTCATTGAATTTCTAATTACGGTTTCTTTTATTGTAGTTTTATAATTTGAGTTTTTGTTATCCATCCTAAGATTTTACTTTCAGGTCATGTTAAGTGTATCCGAAATTATCTATTTTTAAAATAACACTCAAAATATTTGTTTGTGTTTTCCAAACCTCCATTTTTGCTGTTTTTTCCTGCTGCTAATACATTTTTCTTATGAGTTTCAATTATGAATTTCAGTTCCACATCTAAAATGTTCCCATTCTCTAATAATTAAAATAATTTTTAATATTTTCTAAATAGAACTATTTTACTTTGTTAATGGATTAAATGGAAGAAGAAACTTTAAAGATTCAATTTCATATAAAATAAAGGACGTTTATGTCTATTATATATTATTTACAATGTAGATAAATTCTGTTCTAAGATAATATACGTGGTACTAGAAATGTCATTATTTCCCACGAATATTAACATAAATAGAAGGATTAAAGAAAATATAATTCTCATCTCGCAATCCCAAGATTGACGGTTAATCGGTGAGTGACCTCGGTGATATTTCTTACGATAAATTTTGTCGAAGAAAAATGATTGGTGACCAATATTAATATAAAGATTTAATTTCCTTAATCTCTATCAAAGCGTATTTCTGTCGATCATTGAAAAATTAAGCTGTGAAATCCTGCACTAGATTTTAAATCAAAATGTCGCTTTCCTTAAGCTACCTAGTTAATGTGCAAAAACCAAAATCTTTATTAGAGAAAAAGAGTCCAATAGAATGCAGTATTTAAATTGCTGACTGCATAGGCGGAAAAATATTAAAATTAATGTATACCTTGATAGCATATTGTATAAAAAAGTTATTGGTAAAGGCCAAGTAATCAAGTTTTCTTGTGCACATACGCTATAAGATTAGCATGCCTACGAGTTTCTAATTTTAGGTATTTCAAAGTAAATAATAGCATTCCAAATAGTGTACCATTGAATTATAAAATATTTTTATCGTCTCAAAAGGAGATCGAAAAAAGTAAATGTTGATTGGGAGGAAAAAGTTAAATGAGGGTACTTCGAAGTCCATCCAAACTATATTCATCAATGTCTACTTTGAAGTGTAGAAGTTAAATTACACGCCGATGATTAGCCCGTGAATGGCGCTTCCACGTATTGCACAACCTCCGGATTTCTAAGGATTCAAACTCCGGTCGACAGCAGTAGTTTACAGAGTTGTGGGAAGAGGCGAAGGAGCCGTTTGGTGGTCCTGCGATGATGATAGGATGCTATTGCCGCCCGCCCTCTAATTGGCGACTGCTCCGTCGCTTAGCAACGAGGCGCTTTCCATTGGATAGGGGACGCTCTTTTAGTGGCTTCCGAGGGGGCCTTGAAGGGCGCGCCCACCCAAGTTGCTATAGGAACACATCGCTTCCAAACCCGTTGCCAAGAGCCCTCCCCTCGATATGCTGTTTAGAGCTCCCTTTCCAAAATACATAGGGAGGGGGATGATGTTTTTGTGAGAGCAGACATTTTATTTTGAGTGGTTGCAGCCCCTGGGATCGATTCTGTTATCTCTGCAGGTGAACGACCGGTAATATGTTTATGTGTTATTGACGCGGCGCCGTTTTCCTCTGATGTATTTTTAGATTATAAAATGGATACTGGGAATTTTATGCCAGACGTCCTGCACGAATGTGCGGGTAGTTGATGTTTTTTAAAATTGTACCGTCGAATATTCAACACCAGATAATTGTGCTCATTTCAAATAGAATTGATGGATCAATCGAATGTCTAGTAAATGGCTATGATTTTCAATAAATATTTGAACCATATGTTTAAGCGGGAATCGAGAATTTTCATCGAAAAACAATCTTCAGTGTAAATTGAGGGCATTAAATATATTTAAATTATTGAAATAGGGCGTTACTGATCAAATTTCGACGAAAATCTCTATAGGACCACCTGTATGAAACAACCACCTGTAAATATTTCCTTAAATCCGAAAGCCTTATAATCATCTTAACCTTTTCAACGAGAATATAATTTCCTTTAATTTGCAAAGAAACCAATACCAGCCTTCATAGTCTTTCGTATGGACTCTTTGTTACAGATATAGATAGTCTGAATATTTGCTACTCATAAATACTGGCCCTCCCTTCATGCAGCTCGTTTCGATGCCTTTGAGATAACTCTTTCTTCAGCATTAATCCTTTTCTCTTTTTCTCTCTTCTGTTTAAACTCTAATACTAATTCATATCACTCTTTTTCCATCAATTTCCTCGAATCGTTTTAAGTCTTGCAGCTTTTGTTTCCCTTCAACCATACCTTCGATTTTATACTTTAATCTTCTTCGCTGATTCCTTTGAGTATAGAGAGCAACGACGGAGAAGATTCGAAATAAAACAATGGGAACATATAAGCCTCGGATTTATGGCGAATACATACTAGGTAGCTTACCGACTATCGGGGTAATCCATATTTACTTTATTATTTCACATTTAGATTCGCCCGTGTGAAATCTGTAAAGAGAATCTGTAGCTAGTCTAAGCTTCCATTTCTTCCTTAGTTATATGGTACATTAATTTAAATAGAATAATTCATATGAGAAATCCTCTATTCTTCTCATAAAGTTTCACTTCATTGTAAATCTGAGTGGATTAACTAAGGAAAAACTCATATCAAAATGTCACGATGGATTCATTTTATGATCCCGAAGACAATCGGAAGGGTTAAAATAATATGTCCGATAGGCTGCAGCTCTCACGTGCTACCAACATCTGCACTAAAAATTTTCTATATTTAAATAAATTTCTAGATTTCTTGGAATGTATTTTAAGAAAATGTAAACTGAACACAATTATATTTCCTTACTCGTAAAAGGGAGAGATAATCACTCCTTATTCTATTCGCATATTTTAAATTTGTCAACCAAGTATCGAAATAATATTTATGAATATTGAATTAATACAAAAAGACGATTCCTTTTCGACTTCAGATCCAAGTGTAGATTTTCATAGATATAGGATTGGACCTCATTCCCCAAAATATTCTAAAAGATGAATTTAATTAATTAATTAAGTTCGTTAAGACATTAATTACGTCTTGCAACAATATTTGTCTCCGTCGAAACGGGAAATTTTTCACTTCCTAGCAGCCAAACTTTCGGTTACGCATCGCCAAGGCCTTGTTTAATCGCATCCCCTCCATCGACACGCGGGGACTTTTCAACTTTTCTTTGGAGGAACCGAAAATCGAAAATTACGTCCATCTCTCTCGACCAACTTTCGTGACGACAAACGAATGCGACCTCCTCGAATTTCTTTCGCTGAGGCCACGCGACAGCTCTCTTTCCTGCGACCTCAATCCCTCCGACGGCGGTTTGTCCCTTGAGCGCCGAAGGTCTGCTCGGCAGAGATAGAGCGAGTGGGAGAGAGACAGCACTCTCCTAAAAGCGAGTTTCGGAAGTAATTTCAGCAATTGGTCACCTGACGTCTGCAGATGTGGTCATGCGATGTGGAGGCCGACAGTCGGATCTCATTTTCCAATAAAATATCGCACCTTTTCGATTGCCGCAGTTCTGCGATGTCCATTTATTTTTGCTGATTTTTTAGTTGATACAGAACTTAAATTAAGTAAACGAGTTCCTCGCGGAATTTGACAAATATCTAATACTTTTATAGACGCTGAGGAAGTATTTTATAGGCTTGGAATATTTGGGACAATGCTTTTAAGACGGAGATAAATATCTTTACGCTCCATCAATAGTTATTTTATATTGAAAATGTCGGAAAACGCCTTTAAAAGACTTTTTATATCTGTAAATGATCGATTTTTACACAAATTACAAAATAATTGGCGATTAAGAAAGCGAATGTAATTATAATCCTCCCAAAACATATTTCTATAAAAGAAACAAAATAAGTTAATATAAAATACTCTCAAAATATGTTTCATCACTCTATAACTTCACTCTTCACAAGAGTTTAAAACAGTCGTATCAAAATTTGCTGCTTGCAGTCCAATAAAAAGTCTTTTAAGTTGATATATTTTATATGTTGATTGAATGGAAATATTTTTGAGGATTTAAATCATTTTGATAGGAAGTGTGAGGGCTGAGCAATTATTTCACATCGAGAAAAGAGAGACATTTTGTATAGATGCCAGGATTAAAAAGCACCTTTCGTAGCCTATTTAATAATGGGATATAGAGCTGAAGACGAAGATACGTTTAATTGCGGACCCACATTTAAATAAACGTAGTAAACTAATTGCGTTCGAAGCCATTCCTTTTCAACCTCATTAGATCTCACTCAGAGGCACATTCTACCGAAGGCTCAGGGAGCCGTTAAGGGTATTTTCTGCTTCGGCCAAATGAATACGAGCTCGCGGATCTTTACAGCGCTTTTATTTTCCCTCTTTCACAGGATTAAAAAAATAAATGAGCGAAAGTACCTCTAAAAACTTATTCTACGTCATGCGTTTCGCAAGCCCAGATGAATAGAAATCCCTTTCTCTTCATCCAACTCAACAAAACCTCCCGAAATTTCCTTCCGCAGTCACCAGAGCGAGCCCTCATCATCATCATCACTCTTGCAGAGGAGAGCCGCCCACTCGTCATCTCTTCCTCTCATTCACCCAAGTGATTCGATCCCTTCCTTCTCCTGGGAGACACCCCACCTCGCTCACGCCATCTCTGAGCCAGTGCAGACAACAAAGGCTCACCTCTCAATCACTTCCCGTGTCGTGCCCGTGGGAGGAGGAGGTATAGGTGAGGTTGCCACTCCCCAAACTAACCCCACATCCTCATTTACTCCACCTCCTCGGCAGTTTTTTCTCCCCTCTCAGGCCGAAAGTGGTAAAGAAAGAGATAAAGTCCCGCTTTCTCCCTTGGGAGGGGAAGGCTGGTATTTTCTTTTTCTTCGGGAGGGAATGGAAGGAACCCGACCACCGCATCGGAATCCCACCACTGTTTACGCACAGGTTTAGGATTAAGTCGGCCTTTTAATCCCGGTCAAATCCTTTCGTTTCGAGGGATTAAGGGCAAGATTTGAAGGAAGGGTATATATCCTGATGCTTTTTTGCTCGCTGTGGGGCCAGGTCTAATTAATGGGTAATGTGAGTCCTTAATCGGCATTTCTGCGAGCCGACGACGAATTCGAAGGAAATTTGGAATGGAATGAGGTTCTTCTATAATTGATTAGAATTTTCTCTTAAGTGGAAATACCAAGTTGAGTTTGTTTTGGAGAGCATATTAAAATCACCGATTTGCTTGTGAAAGTCTTTTTTTGTGGATTAAAACCAATCAAGTACTTACGGAAACCAATTATAGCCCAAAAGCAAGTTGTAGTAATGGAAGAAATGTATTATTCATCTTCGTTATCATGATCTATCTTCTCAATTTAATGAATGAAAAAGCCTAATTTTATTAGTTACCTAATTTCAAGGGCAATATTTTGATAGTACCGACAATATTGACAATATTACTGTACCTCCATCTTCATTACATTTTCCTCCATTTCAGCAGCTTCACGTCTGTAAATTCTTATAAGAGTATTGCCTCCGTCCTGCAAGTGTTCATGTTATCTAATCTCCATGTAATGTATAGATGAGAAGCAACTAGTATGTTAAATCTGTGAATCATATTTAGCTCTTTTTAAACTGAACGCATATAAATCATGTATAAATAATGCTAACATTGGGTGAAGATATATCACGATGGTTTTAAGTCACACGTCCTCATAGTCGAATTTCCATGTGAATAGTCATTGGCATTAATATTCTGAGTTTGATGCATACATGTTCGCTTCATAGCCCCTGAGAACGTTCTCGGCGATAAGTCATGCAAGGGCGAAAGGTGACTTCCTCATGCTATATTTGTGAGGCATCGGCCAGAAAGTCTGGTTGGGCAGAAAACAGGTCTCCAAGGATTACCAAGCACAACACCAGCTCATTGTCCTCCATGTTAACCCTTTGAAGACTTATCTCCTCATGAATGCGATTGAAAATAGATCTTGAGGGCTGTCCTTAGTCATTCACTCCAAATGCTTGTTTTCTATGCACTCATAAATAAATTTTATTTCGATCCTAATTCATGGCAGAGAAGTCATGTTGTATTTCTGACGTTGGTGATTTTTGGCACCAAATTATCTCTGATTATTATTTCTAGAGCCTGACTGACATTACCAATCCCTAAGAGACAAAGGTTCTCCAAGCGCCGAACGCGGCGACCGTCTAAGGGCGATTCCCGGGAAACGGATAATCGTTACCAATCCCTGTCATAGAATTATGTTTCTTGATGGTACAATACATAATGCTAATTAACAAAACAGAGGGAAAATACCGAGTACAAAAATAGGACTTCAGTTTATAACGTGTCACTTAAAACAGTATAACAGAATAATAAAGTACATTCACGGGATTGGTTATGATATTATCACGAAGAATGCTAAAAATCCGCATAAGGAAGATAATATCAATAAAAATTACTGAGGTAAACTCATAAATTTATAGATAAAGAAATATAATACGCGAAAATAATATATGTACTATCTAAATCAGGCAGAAAAGAAGACAGTCACAAAAAAATTGAACTTCTTCCACTTTAGATTTTAAAATGAAATCCAAGTTGGATTATACACACACAATAGTCAGCAAAAGACAGATTTACTATGCGTCGTGTAAGAATACCCTCCTATTATTATGCAAACAACTTTTAACGCGCTATCTCTGAAACAGGGGGGTTCACAGGGAAGCTTAGCCCTCGTATCTCGGCAAGATAACTTTTCCTTGCATTTACTGCAAGAGGATAGAAATGATCTGTATTTTAACTTTAGATATCGTAATAAAGGAAAATCGAGGATTTAGACGTAACATTTTCTGATTGATCATGATAGAGGATCTATAAATCTGCAAGGAAGAACGACCTGTATAGGAAAGGAACAATAAAGGTAGAAGCAAATATAGGAAAATTGAAAAAGTATAAGAGAGAGTAAAGACACACAGAAACTTGAAATTTCTCGAGGGGAAGCAAAATGCAAATGAACGGATAGAAGACAGAGAAAGAAAGGGAGCGAAGGAAAGATAAAGAAAATTGTTAGGGAAAGGAGAGAAAGGGATGTCGTCGAAGGATGATACCAAGGAGAAAGACAGGGATGGAGGAATGGAACCAAAGAGGAGGAAGGATGGGAACTCTCGGGCTCCCAAAAAATAAATTAAATAAAACAGGGAGAGGAAGGTGAAATGAAAGGGCAGGATGCGGGGGTGGGTTAGTGGCGAGGGAGTGCCCCTTTTTACCCCCGGGTCGTATTTTCCCCTTTCGACGTCTCGAGAGTCATCCCGCTACCCCCAAGGAACGGGATGGAATGAGCCAAGGGAAGGGATAACCCGGCGGCATGTGCGGTCCGACTCCAGCATACCCCCATTGCCTCCTCCGAGGAATTCGATTCCGATGGGAAAGAAGGGAGTCTCAATTCCGGCCTCACAAAGTCTTTCTCCCTCTGGAAAGGGATGGATGATATAGGTTAGAGGTCGGTGGAGGAATTGAGGGCTCAGAGAGAAGGGTTATTGGAGGAGGAAGTGCGGCGTTGGAGTATTGAGGGAAGTGAGTAAAGATCGCAGACTAAGTATAGCGGATATCCTTCTGAGTGTGAGAAAGGAGAGGGTAAAGATTCGGGAGACGTGACGCAATTGGGGAATATATCCTTAGCCTCCTCTTTCCCATGAGCCCTCACCTTCTAACAATATCATCTTTCTTTTGTTTTCTTTTCCTCTTAAGTGATGAAGATTCGTCACGTTAGTATTTGTAATCTAGGACATTAAATTATAGCTCATTTAATGTAGTACATGAGTCTTAAATCAGTATTTAAGACTTTCTTTATGACTCAATTTTTATCATTAACGTATTTAAATTCTTAAACTGCCTCTCATTTGCATCATTAAGACCTTAAATAATTTACCCTTGCGGTGATTACGTTAATTCATCAAAAAGATATAGTTGCAAATAACCAATTTTTATTTTTATAGCATATATTTACTCTCAATAAATTATATATGAGCCCTAATACGTTTATTTCACACAGAAAAAATTACTGTTATGAAAGAAAATTCTTCTTTATGAAATCGCGATCATGATCAATCATTGATTATTTCAACAATATTATTTAAATAAACTCCTCTAATTATATTATCTGAAAATGAATACATCCCTTATCATTATATACGTTTTAGTGCTGCATATAACGGTTAGATTCAGGTATCCTTATCCTTAAGTAGATAGCGCATTTAAATCTGTGTAAGCTGTTCCGGGCTCGATTCCCGCAGGGGGCCTGTATGTGAAAAATGACTTGAAAGTAAGCATAATACTGTTGAGCTAGATGTAACTCATAACTTAGTGATACATCATGCTAAATCGATGCTAAGTCGCGATAGAGCATAGAAAATTAAATGGAACGAATATTCCTTGTATATGCATGAATTCAAGTAAAAATTCAAGCCTTTTTTCCCAGACATGAATTTCTTCACCAATGCGTAGTATTCGCTATATTCAGAAGGAGTATGTCTTTTTCCCTCGATCACGACTCCTGCATGGAACCTCAACGCGTCGTGAGTGTATGCGCATCCAAGTACCTGTTTGCTCGTAAACAACCAGTGATTTCCCTCAAACACTGCATCTTAATGCGAAAGACGGAATTACATCCGCTCCTGCCTTCGTTTACATTCTTACCGAGACACTAAGAGCTGTACCTTTAATATTTATCCTGTGATCTCAGCACTTCCGTCCGTAGCACTCGCTCCGGTCCCATTCTTCCCTATTAAATTACCCGTATTTGCTTCTCCCTCTCTCACAATCAACATCTATCCGCCGCACGCACACAATTCCTCCACATCTCCTTCTCTTCCTCTCTGGATTTTTCTTTCCTCCCTCTCGCCAATTTATTTGTCTTCCAATTCCCTACCATCGACGTTAATCCATTTTTCTAATCGTGTTCTATTCCCTTCAGAACTCTCTCTCCACTTATCCGCTGTCGTTCCCCACTCAACTCGTATTGCTGATCAATCGTTCTCGTTTATTCCGATTCGATTTCCGTCTCGCTTTCTCTATTCCCGTATTTACTTCATTTCTTCGTCGGCCGTAAAAATTACGTCTTCTTCGGAAATCCAGAATTGAATCGGTGCCAAAAGCAAAGTTTGAGTTGTATGCTGGTGGAACGTCAAAATAAAAGTAAGGAGGGCGGAATGTATTTGGAAAGGACCTCTGTATAAAACATGGAAAGGAGATGAGATATCTCTGCTGGAGTCATATCTCCTTCATTTATTCTTGCTGCGCCAGCTCCGTTTTTGCTATCCAAGGAAGTAAACTTATTTCTAGTGTACTTTCGGAATGTAAACGACGTCCCTTACCGATACAGTATAAAACATATTTAATTAGAATCACTTGGATTTAAATACATCTTCATTTGCTATCGAATTACATACTTTTTGTGCTTATTTAAGTATAGATTTCAATCTGTCTTGGGTTAAATGAAGATAATTGCAGCTCTAGCATGATTAAGTAATGAGTAAATAATTTGAAATCAAAAATAAAGATGGCCAGCCAGATCTGCAGTATGGCATTGGAATTACAGGACTTGAGATATTAAATGAATACAGCTTTACGGCTTAACATCAAGGGATTATACAGGAAAAAGGTAACGCTGAAGCACTTAAACAAGGAGCTTTCCCGAAATTATCCAGGATTTCGCAGTAAAAAAATCTGTCTCGAGAAAACCACCTGTGAGGCAATCTTTTTTCTCATGCGTTCTTCCTCATTACGGGAAATCGGAAACACTTAAACCGTCCCTTTTTGGAGGCATGCAACAAGTTCTAAGCTCCTCCCAAAAATTCCAAACTTCCAAAGCTTGCTGCCGTTCTCTTCCCCTTCTTTGGGAACATGTCCACCCAAGGTCATCCTCTCAACCCTCTCTATTCCCTCCATTTCTCCACCAACTCGCACACGCATGCATAAAATCACGCACAACATATACACATTTACATACGAATTTGCATAAACTACGTCCCTATGCGTATAAAAGCCCGACGTTGAGTTGGGTTGTCGAACTTCCGCAGAGGAAAATACCGAAGGGGGAATTGGGGAAAGTCATGCGTGAGACATAAAAAAACAGGTTATCGCCATCCATATTTTCCACCTTCCTCTCCTCTCTCCTTCAAAGACATCCCTTAAGGCCGGACCCACCCACTTTCCTGGGAAATACATACCCTACGGCAATCCACCTCGTAGATTACACGCATACCGCGGATAAGGGTCTCACCTCAAGTCCCTTCTCTCTCTCCTTTCCTTGTCCTTCATCCCTTTTACACTTGTGCCTCTCTTCCTTCCTATCGCCTTCTCTCCCAACCTATGCCCTTTCCTTCTTTTCTTCCTAACGCGATTACTTCTGCCTCTTCGCTTCTCCGTTGCTTCTTTTCCACTCTGAGAAAAATACCTCAAGCAACCGGATCTCTCTCTTAAAGTTGAAAGAGGAGAGGAAAAAATAGATCTTTTCCATAGCCTTAACCTTCATATCCTGAGGCCGAGAAGGAGGAAAAGAGAGGGAATGGCAACGGAATGCTGGAGAGTTGATAAGAAGGGGACGGAAGGAGCTTTTTTCAGCATTATTTTATTTTCCAGACCTTAAAAAAACATGGAAGAAAAATGTAAAAGGAACAGCGAGGGCGGCCGCGCGACTTGAAGTACCTTTTCCATTTTCTTATCCGAAGGACGGCACAAGTGTTTCGCTCCCTTCTCGAATCGACTTTGGTGGCTTACGTAAGTTAAAGTAAATGGAGAAAAAACATCCATTCCTCCCCCCCTCTCCTACTTATGCACCTTATCCCCCCACGTCACGAGATTTGTCATTTTCTATATAAAGCCGGCGCTTCCAATGGCGCGGCGATTGTAGGGTTTTATGGCGTGGTTCTCCAATGCATGGTGAATAAAATGCACGGGAACGTGCATCGCTTTCGAGGATGTACTGCCGCTTGTAATGTCAAGTACCGTATCCTTACGCGAAGGAGGAATGATAAAGGCCACCTCCTGGTAATGTCAAACCCCGATTAAGGCTTCCCATTCGCTCAGGCGCATTAGGATATCGGGATCTCACTGGAACCTGCTTGTAAAATAGGAATGCTGTAAGATTATGTCACTAGCATTACTGTTACATGCAGCTAAAATATTTTCCGTCAAATAAAAGAAAAAAGTTATACACAAAAGCCCGCAGCTATAGCAAGATTACCGCTTACATGGGGTTTTAGGAGAAATATTCCCTTAAATTTTAGGGCAAAAAATATTTATTCATTATTTCAAAAGTGAAGAATAATATATATATGTATTAATTATTTATTCGTTCGACTATTTTTATCAGTTAAGCTTGTTGTGATGTTAAAGTATGACCAAATACTTGATGTTAGTTACCACAGGATATCCAATGTCAACAAAAACAACGTTAATAATATTTTAAAATCATTAATATCATTTTATTTATTATTGTTACAGGATTTACGTGCATAATTAACTCTGAAAATTAAGGTATAGATGTAGCTATTTTTATGTAGATAGATTTTACAGTTAATGTTCTGAACATGCTTCTGTTTGTCATGGGATGAATAAATTTATATTTATTATTAAGTATAACGTCACTCGCAATGTCGCTTCCTAAGTAGACAGCGTTGAAAAGAATGTTAGAATCCATTGGAAGTACTAAAGCGTATTATATCTTCAAACTCTTAATCCATCATTTCAGACATAAGCCCACATTGTATAGGAATCTCATGCAGAGCGCCTGGCTTTACCCTGCTGTGAAGGCATTCTTGTCTTGCGCCAAGTCTACATTCACGGCGCTAAACGTCTTAGAAAGCGGCCATCTTTCACTCGATTTCTATCAGTTATCTCACACTTGAGCACATAAACAGGGTTTTTAGTGCTATTTATTAGCAATCAGTTACAGCAAATGCTTAAATTTCGACAGTTATAACACTTACCCCGACTTCGTTAAAAACTTGGTCCTACCCATTGCGAGATAGGCAAAGTAACTCGGACTCAATCTCTTCGAAATTGCCAATTTGAATAACAAATTATTCCACGCCAATATTATTGCGTTCATATCCAACTCTACAACCACGTCCACATCATATTGCTCTCACATTTTGATTAAACGATCATTCAATATTTGCCATGTTTTAATGACAGCCGATTAATATTTATCCTCGGTCAATTAAAACTCGCATCGCTGTAGATGAGAGGAATACGAATTTTTTCGCCGTAACCGACATAACTGACAAATAATACTTATTGAAGGGCTTCCAATCAATTTACATGGGATAAATTCGTCATTTTTTCCTCCCTCTGCGATGCTCGACAAAATGCATGCAGAGCAAACAATTTCCCCTCCCCCTTATTTTTTCAACCGTCCGCATGCAATCAGATGAATTTCGGATAGCTTCGAATTCGCAATCATATCACCGAATTCGGTTATGCATCCCACATAGACCTCAATCATGAATGAACGCCAAACACTAGCCGAGGCTCTTTCGGGGCAATCACATAGCGTGATGTTTGCACACGGGGTCGTATTTACCTCCGCTTTCCTATAGTTTACGCCGCGCTCGAGGCATTCCCCCCCGCGAAATAATTCCTTCCATCTTCCTCACCAAACTCCCTCCCTCTATCTTCCAACGTAATGGGATCCCGTTAACAATTCGTATTTGCTGCCACTAATGGCCTTCCCGTGTGATCGCGAGAAGTGTTGGGAAGGAGTGGGTGCGGCGGGGGGCGCTAGAATCGCCGGGGTTTACACGACGTGCACTCGCAATCCATTCTCTTGCTTTCTCTACCCTGGATACGTCGCGTACTTGCATACCCATCCTTGCCAAACCGCATCTCTCGGAACCTGGCTCATCCCTCCGTTTGAGCTTCGCCCACTGCATAGGAGCCTCGTCACTAAAACAGCAAACTCCGTAATTTGAGGCAGTTGTCTGGGATACGAAAGCCGTTCTTAGGAAACTCGTTCGTGTTAGAGAGCGAAAAATCAGTTCCTGAATTGTGGGCGATTTTGTTGATTCTGTGGAAATGAGGGTGTTTTTTGTGATAGGTCAACAAGGATTGCTGGTGATATACCTTCCTCTGTCGGATTCCATATTTATAAGCTTGTGATTCGTCAATGAGCTCACGTATTTTGTGCCTTTTGATTGTATAACTTAACAATTATAATTATTTTTGAGTAAGTCACGAGCAGTTCAATCCATTGGAAGATGCAATTTTTCATTCTCTGTATTATGAATTGCGTTTGTACGAAGAGTGAATAAATTTAGAGCATTGATGAGTGTTATGACAGTCCAAAATACAGATCGTAGGTTCTTTTTGTGACAATCCACGTTTTGCACATTTCGAATTTCGAACTATTTGATCGTAGACTTATTTTCCCTTTACTCTGTTAACAGTGGTGATGAGCTGAAATTGTTAAATGCTTGCAATATAGATTAAAAATCTCAATTAATAATGATATGAAAGCCTTCTTAAAAATTATATTTATTGCCAAATGAAAAATAAAAATGCGTTCCACTAAAAGCTTAATGATTTATAAAATTTGGTGATGACTTTTTCAGCTGATTTTTCAATAAAAAAAGGAAATTGACAATGCTACTGAAATATGTTGAACATTTGTATCACCGCAAATAACTTTGATTGGAAACACAGCTTATTTGAACGGGGATGCTCAATGAAAATGTAAAGTAAAATGGGTCTGAATTCAGCCTTTGTTCCGTTCAGCCCACGAAGTCAATATCATCGCTCAATTTTGCCTTTCCTCGAGCAACCACTTCACCTTTGATATATAAAAAGCTCGGTCCATACGAAATTCTTCGCCGCCGATACAAAAGATTTACATGTGCTCCTTTTTTGGGTCCTCGAGATCGACTAAGTGGTACTTCTGAGCAATTTCCAGCCGTCCGTCTTCCCCTTACTCCCAGAAAACCGATTTTGAGATCCCTCACTTTCATTCCAATCTGCCGAAGAGAGAGAGAGCAAAAAAGCACATGCGTAAAACGGAAAAAAGAGCCGAAGGAGGAAGGAAAAAATAAGAATGATCCAAACGAGATCCCTAAAAAAAAAGGAATGGAGTAGAGGTATGAGAAGTCCCACACCGTTACCCTCTTACGTATGGTCGAACGCTTCAGAAAGTCAGAACCAGGAGGTAAATAACTAAAACCCTCAATGCAGCCATTCCCTCCTGTTCTCGTGTATGTGACCTCCATCTCTGTGCCGTTTCCCCTTATAATCCTCCCGTTAGAAAAACTAGGCATTTCTATCTACTGAAACACATACGAATATTCACACACGCAAGCAAACAACTTGCAAAACGCTGGCGGTATGCAAAACGAGCGCGGGATCGGACGTGAAGTGCATGTGAAGTACAAAAAGGGATCAGAATATATGTGAGAGGAGAGACAAAGAGGTTAGCGTGGATGGAGAAAGAGAAATGGAGAGAGTTAAAGGGGTTTCGTCCGTGATGGCCCCACGATAGAGGACAGCGGGCTCTTGATGGCAGATTTCGGTACGTTCTGTGGCAAATGGGAAGACGAGATCTCCTTTCCCTGCAGAGAGGAGAGTTATGTGGAGGATACGGAGGTCCAGGGAATGGCAGAGATCCTTGTAAGGGAGAGGAGAGTCTTTCGGCTCCGTGCCAGAATTTCCCTCTCCTCTTACCATGGATTTTTCTTCGCAAAGGCAGGCGTCTCTTCTTCCAACCCCACCTCCGCGTCTTCATCTCGACATTTGGGATCTGCATCTGGAATGCATGCTTCCGCTAATGGCCAACTACTGGCTCTCTTTTCTATTGCACGAACTGGGCCGACTCACACGGCGATGAAAATAAGCGAGCGGTCTTATTTATACGTTTTGTTCCGCCATTTTCAAGGATAGATAAAAGTGCTGCAGTGGAGAATTCCTCCGCTAAAATAGTCCGAGGGATTACTTTTGAAATGGTGTTTCATCTCTGGCTCAGTTGTTACAATATTTTCTTCCCACTCTTTTGACACTAATACTCCTGTTTGAATTTGGAATGTTGTTTATGGAAGTAATTAATTCTACTCTACTAATCTTTCGACGGGAAAGTGTTTCCTCCTAATTTACCCTGAACTTTAGAGGTGGGTTTTTTTGATGAGAACTAAATTATTAAAAAATAGATGTCAAATCTTTTCAAGGAAAATATGGCAAATGTAAGAAATTTAACGCATGCATGAAGTTTACATTAATGTTTTGTCTCAAAAAAATTACGTTTTAGTTATACATGCCACTCTTTCCTCAACCTCAAGAGCCCAACCTATGATCCTTCTATATAATATGAATCTATTTGGGATTTTTTAAAATACTTTTATCGATCACAACTAGAAATACAGAACTTCTGAGCGGGTTAGTGAGCAACTAAAGATGCTTCTGTGATAAAGTTCCTTAACCAGAAATAGCAGAAAAATTTACCATTACTGAAGCATATAAATTTTTCGTGTAACAAATCAGTTAACTTGAAATATAACGTAATGCCTGCGAAGGAATTCCCGCATTTAGGAAAGAAAATTTTCTGGAGAAAAATTCCAATTATGCGGAAATTTGTGATTACTACGTCCAGAGCAGGTATATACGTATGAAATTCCTTTTATTTTCGTCCGCTCTTTCAAAACGGCAGAAAGACACGCGCCGACATGGCACGACACAAAAGACCAAGATAATACGAAGGGGTGGGCATTCCGCCGGAAAAAAGAAAGCGCTCTTCTCCGACGTGGGAAGAGTGTGAAAATGAAAATGACAGGGAATACCGGGAAATTATTCATCGCGAGGATAAAAATTACTCGCGAAATGCAGGGCGTCGGATGGGGAAGGAAGGAGCTTAGCGTATGAACGAAATGAACGAAGATTGGCCATTGGAAGTTCAGTGGCGCAGAACGAGGTGAAGGAGACGGTAAGGACGCTTCAAATTCATAGTCTGGAGTGGTAGTTACAGTGGAAGGGGATGGAGAGATGGGGAGACACCGAGAAATCCACCAGCTGCAGGGAAAATAGCGGAGGTTTGAAAATATGGGTCGCGGAGAGGGGGATTGTAGAAAGAGTCGGGGATTGGAAGTATTTATGTAAAACGCTGGAAAAATGGAAGCCTTCGGGACAACGGGTGCAATAATGAGGTATATACGTGCTTTGTCAGACGAATCGTTTAATCTATATTTCTTATTTGCACGCAATGCGCATGGCTTTGTGGAGCTATTCGTGCGATTATGCAACACGCGCATGTTCAATGAGATGCACCCCGGAACTGTGCGCACTCGCCTTTTTCGATCAAATATTCAAAGCCCGTCAATGAATTAATTCTGCGACTTCGCGAAATTATTTGACGAAAGAAAAATTTCGATTCGGTGGCTGGAATGATCTGCTCGCGCTTATTTGGGCATTTAAATACTGTGGAATCAGAAACCAAAAACTAGGTTATGGTTTGGGAATTTCGCTTTAATAATACAGACCATTATTTCGAGTTGCGGTTTTCGAAATTAAAATTCATCGGGAGTTCTAATGAAAATTTTAGCTGTAAATTTAATCAAACTTGCCACACAATGAACTTTTATATAGAAGTTATTTGCTTAAATTTCCGAAGCCATAAGGGGAAAAATTTCCGTGTACACCCGTTTACATTGTAACACTCTGCAAGCGTTTTTAACCGAGATTAAAAATCGATCCCCATAAAGCATTACATATTGCTTTTTTTGGAAGATAAATTCGATGAATATTTTTAGTTTCATTAATGTAACTCCCGAAGATTTTTAATTAAACTTCAATAAAAAAGGCGCTGATCATTCGTTCGATCCGTTACTTAGCAGCGTATAAATAAACAACGAGATGTGTGCTGGCTTTAAATCAGTGAATATCTCATCTAAACGAAAATAACGGGTAGATCAGTCGTTGATTAAAGTTGTTCGGCTGCTTATCAATGGCTTCCTGCAAATAAAATATGGCACGCCATTGAGATTTAATCATCCCGGCTTATCCAATCGAATACAGTCTCATGACGCCATTTCCTGTAATAGACATCTCTTCCAACTCTCATTGATTTTGATATCCAGGTCGTCATGGCAGTATAACCAAAAAACCGCGGCGGAAATAAAAACCCGCTCCCACTCCATAGAACCTTCATTTGCCCTCCAATCCATTCCTTTCCTCTACTTCCCAACACTACTCTCTCTCACTATCGCACTCAAAACGAACGAGTTTCAAAAAATGACAAAATAAACCTCGAACAAAAAACAACCGGATCGAATGAGTATTCCAACACAAAAGCTGACTCTCGAAGCCCGCACACCTACACGAAATGAAGCGAGAAATCCAAACGTAGAGAGAAAGAACGATGTGCCGATAAAACGGGAGAGAGCGAAACAAGATAGTAGCAATGAAGAAGGGATGCTCTGAAGGATGAAGAAAATTTGAATGAAGCTATGATGGAAGGGATGTATTCTTAAAATTATGATATACGCAGGATAGGAAGCCATATATTAAAATCCATCAACAGAAAATGGAAATAGCAACTTTGTAAATCTTTTTTATTCTAATCACAAGAAAAACTGTTTCGTAAAACATTTTATATATGTCTTCTTCTTAAGTTTATGCCTATGTTGGCAATGAGGTTGGCTGATGATTTTGATAACCTGTGGAGATTGATGATGGATTTTATTTTATATGCTAAATTTTACCACCGGATGCCTTTCCTGCCGCGATAGCATATTTGAGAATATCTGGTTCCGATTGGGAATCAAATCCCGGATTGCTTTCACCAAAAGAGGAATACGCAATCGACATGGCTATCCGGTAGCCCAAAATCATATGTAATTATGAAATAATAATTTTAAACTTTCAAGAAAGAAATTTCTTTTGATAAATTTTATTTTGTTAACAGATAGGTATATGCTTGGCTAGACTTTTTTTAACTTAATCCTTTTAAACAACGTTCCGAGATTTAGACCGTTTTGGAAAATTTTACATGGAGAAATAAAGGTTAATGGAAATTATATTTGTTTTCTGACTTAAGTATTCTCCGAGGGTTAATTTCAAAATTTAACCAATGTTTGATTTTGATGATTTTTGTACAAGAGAGAACATTAAATTGTAGTATAGTGGACATGAATAAATTCGTTCGAAATAAATTCTTCGCACATTAAATGATTTACTGATCGCTGGTGAAAAAAGTTCCTGACTCATCAAGAGGAAGATATTTTAAGGAAATACATCGAGGCAAAATAAACATCTCTCTCTTCATAATATTTACGAGTTAGAGAGAAAGTTTAAGGCAATCGAAGAAGCGAGAGATTTAAATGTCAGTACAAAGAGGAAAGTAATAGGATTGGAAGAAGGAGATCCCCCTTATTCCATGTAGCCACGCACTTGGATCTCTTCCGAGGGCGTGGTTTGCTTGTAAGAGAAGGGACTTTGTGTAGCAGTTTGAAGGAATGGCTTGGAGTGCGGGGAAAGAGGAGGAGAAAGAGAGAGTGGTGAGAAATAAAGGGACAGTGAGAGAGGGAGGGTTTAAAGCCCCGATTCCCGATTCTACGCACACGGAAGGGATAACGGGGGGACATGGAGGAGGAACAGCTCTCCGCTACAAGGGGCTGAGATGAAAGGTTATGAAGGAGAGGTCGTGGATGGTAGGAGGAGGATCATTGAGAAGGAAAGAATCGGCGGATATGATAGTGGAAGAGAAGCGATCAGGAAAGTACTAAAGGGGAGTGGAGAAGGCGCTAGAATGAAGGGGATTTTATTCAAGCGGAGGGTTTTGGAAGAAAGGTATTAGGGAAGGGACGGTCGTTGGTGCTCGGTTGGTGCCGTAGAGGGAAGGCCGTCGATGTGATCAAGGTCTTTTAAAGGGTACGGCACTAGTAGCAATCAGAGGGTTGGTTGAAAAGGGGTTAAAGGGAGGAAGGAAGAGAGGTGGAATTATTCAATCCATATATAACTCTTATACGTTTCTGCAAAAAAGAGACCAATCCCCATTCATCTTCCTCTCGATTCTAAACCGCCCGTACTCTCCCTTTCTTCCTCCTTTGCTTTCGTCCCCTCGCATCCACTTCCTCTTTTCCGCCTGCTTCAATTTATTTTAATGGGCCACTTATGGTCGCTTCCATCTCTCTCTCTCTTCTTCCCGAACGAGACTCCAATCCCTTCCTTCTCTCGCTTCCGCTATCTCTCTTCCTCTCGCTTTATTCAGACACCTTATTTCTACTTCCCAGCGGGGATTACCGATTATAATATTTTCTCCTGTTGTTATCTTATGAGCTTTTCGAAAGGGTAATGCTCCTGTATATTTTCATCCTTGCTTGCAAACATTTTTAGTATTTCTTGCTTTCGGATTGATGAATGTGGATGCGATGATACTTTATTTATACACATTGAATTAAATATTTTATGATATTCTGTATATTTTACCTCTATTCGCTTCCTTTAGCTCCCCTTTAAAGAATCCTAAGTAGCGGGAGTGGAGAAGATATTGCGACATTAAATGACTTTTTATATGGAGCAAGACTACTAAATACAGCTCAAACACATTTCGATGAAATTTTAGTATTATTTTTTCTGTATTCATTTACGGAATTTCTACATTCCTGAATTGTTTGTTAAAGCATTATTTACCGGGAAATGTTTTAATTTTAATACATCTCACGTTAAAAGCTTATACGATCTGAATCTGACCATCGCATCATGGAAAATGTATATCTAAATGCAACTTTTGAACAACGTAACATATTTCAGCCATCCTTGAAAAGAACTGCTATTACTAATACTACTAAGTTCTAAAACATCCTAAGTATTAATACATGAATGTTTTTCTGCTTGTTTACAGCGATATTTCGATCGCAATACTTTAATGATCTTCATTCAAAAAGAACCTTTATAACTAATAGGTTTGTAAACGCCAATCAAGCTTTCAGTCTCCTCAAAAGTTTTATTCTGCATTAGAGGAAGACTATTAATGCCTTGGAAATTTTGAGTGAATTACATTTAACTCGGGAGAGGGAATCAAAAAGCCGTCTTTAAAGTGCCACATTAACGATCGAGAAAGAGACTGTTTCACGACTTCTATCACATTCACGTCATTTATTAAATAGGCTCCCGATCAGATGGAGAGCCATTAATAGGCGAACTATTATTCCCTCTTTTATGCATTCCCTCATTTTACTATCCGCACACACACACTCCCCATTCGACTTCCCGCCCGTGTTGTGGATGGGGCGATGATTTTGAAATGCGCCTGAGAGAGGCCCTGGACCCTCAAGCCTTCATCTCCGGTTCAGACTCCGCATAGCTCTCTGTTCAATATAACGGCCCAAACCCTTTGAATGCAGCCGACTCACTCCCTCTGGCCAAAAACCCCATTCCACCCAATGCAACCCTCTCCGGCTCTGAATAAAATATAATCCGGTTTACCTAAGAGATGCATTATTTTTTCAATTATATTGGCTTTCATCTGCATTTGTTCCTCCCGGATATTGGTCTTTATGAGAGCGGGAGAGAGTCGGGGAAAAAATGCAACCCGCCTTTTTGTTTCCCCGTGCCGCGCCCTCTTTATGCCATAACGTTTTTTTCGGCCGTCGAAGCTTTTTTTCCGAAGCTCTGTTCGATAACCTTTTATCATTATCTTTTCACTTAAGTCTTATTTCCTTCTCGGTAATTGGAAAAATAAAACGGCAACGAGTGCTTTTATATTAATGGCCCTGTTTTCTGTGGATCCGCCTTTGAAAATCTTCCCCGTCCTTTGTTTCAAAGGGATGTTTTGTGCATTCGCTCAATTTTCTTTGCGGCTTTCAATATTAATCAAGGGTCAAAAACTCTTTTCTGGCGGAGAGGCTTCACGCTTTCGTTTGCGCATTTAAAAAACCTAACTGCGTATTATTCCGCTCACGTCAATCTTCCTTTGCAGTCGCAGACACGCCCACTTGTGAAAAGTTGCAAAGACTAGATCCATTTGCTACTGCTACATGTAAATCACGTACGTGTAAATGAAGAATTTAATGGCTTAAAGGTACAGGTGACTCGCTGGAAGTCGCGATTTAAGCCGAAATAGAAACTGACGGTTTAGCAATAACTAGCGTTGACTATAAATTCCATTGTGAAATTTAAGAATAATTTTGGGAATATACTAATATGAGAAAGTTTCATTTGAGGGAGGCCAATAATAAAGCTAGTGAATGATTCTAATTCGTTAGTGAAACATGTTGTCATATCAATCTGCTGTGGAAGTGTGCGGAAAGATTTGATTATTTTGGGGAACATAAATGATAACGACGGACCCAATATCTCGCACTAAAGGAAGGAAAAAGGTATCTCATACGTGTAAGGGCATCGAAGATTTGGAAGGAAATAGGTCAGATAAACCGGATGAAAAAGTCATGCAAACAAGTTGATTCGGGCGTCAGATCCACGCGAAGAGCCAAAACGAACGAGTCAGAAGGTTGGAAGCCGTTAGCAGCGATTGCTTCAAGAGGGAAAGAAATTGAGGACTCTCTCCCACAATTCGCTCCGTCCTTGAGGGATTTTTCACGATTGTTTTCGCATTATCGATCTGAAAACTTCGCCGCAGGCATAGCGAGTGTGTATGCGTCTATCCGTGGCTACAGCAGCGGAAAAATCAGGAGGTCGTATCTCCAGCGCATAATGAAGAGTTTTCTAATTTGTAAGTTCGGGCGATAACTTCAGTCTCCAATAAAGGCCTCTGCTTTCATTTTGAACCGATTGGTTTTTAAAGGGAGAGAAAGAGATGCGCGATTGTTGTTCTCTTACTTAAACGGTGTAAATATGTGTATTTTGTTATCCGCAATAGTTTATCTCCCGTCTGTGTTTTTTAATTGTTATACACTCAGCACTTAAAATTCCAAAATGATTCATACATGTGTATAAATGTGTTTAAAAATAAATCTTAATTAAAATATCCAAGCAAATAGTTTAGACACAAGAAAACTATTTAAAGTTTTCTTGAGTAATTCACCTGGGCTCTACTTCTTCATAATTAATATTTAAAAATGTATATCGTAGAATGCCTCATCAGCCTAAAAAGAACTGCATGACTACTTTTGTTGACATAAAATATTAAATCTACTGGATGTTAAACCTCATAAAAAATTTAAGCGGTAGTGCAGACTGTTAAATGCTAGAAATCTGGCGTAATTGTGAAAAAGCGATGAAACCGAATATAAAATTGCAGCACTAATAAGGTATTTAAAATGATACGATGGATGAATTGCATTTGTAGTATAAATTAAAGAAATATCTTTATTATTTATATTTTATAGAAAGTTACCTCTCCACGAAAGGAATTAAAAGAAATAATGTCTTGACTATAAATTTTCTCTTATATATGAACAGCATTATTTTATAAAAGTTTTCTATTCGAACACATGCGCGTCATTTATTAGTGTATTGGTACAAAGCTGATTTGCAAAGTCACACCAGAATTGATCAAAATCACGTTATAACTTAAGCAAAGTCGTGATTTGAAAAATAGAGATACAAACAGCCAGCTCACCGCTCCGTCGGCTTCGGGATGAGAGGTCTTTATTTCATTTTCGCTGTAACGACTAAAGGGCAGGACGAGGATTGAAACGCATAAAAAAGCCATCACATTCACGGGTACGCAGCAGAGAGACATTGCGAGTTTAGGAACGGAAATGCGGTGACTATCACTACCTAGGGCGTTCTCTGGAGAGAGCCAAGGCGACCTATTCCACATATTTTCTCCCCGCAACCTGCACACACGTGAACTCTGTACCTTCAGAAAAAATCTCAGACTCACTTGAACACACGCGCTCGCATCTAGGGCACGGAGGGAGAGAATTGCACGTCTAAAAGAGAACAGGTTGGTCGAAGGGCGGGGCAGAGGAATGGAGGATAACGAGGATGGGGAGGAATCCATACAAAACAACGGCTCGTCCGTCACAATCCGACGTCGGCTGTGTGAGAGAGAGAGAAGAATGGCACCGCCGCCACCAGCAGCGGAATGCGGTGTGTGCGTGTTTATATATACATATAGATACTCAAAGACCTCAATGCATGTTTATGTAAATACTTGTCGAGTATCTATAATCGTAGAGGTTCCTCTCGGACTGATGATGTGATTAATCCTGGAACTGAATTACCAGATGACTGAGTATTCCATTCCAAACTCAATTTCTTATTTATGTCTCTTGATCTTTAACAATAAGTAACGGAAAAAATATCCACAAATTTTATAAAGTATGGAATGAAATTTTTACTGATTTTTGGTATTATATTACTCGTTTTCTTACGTATTTACGTTCATCTCTTTTTTTTTCTTGAATATAAAAATATGAACTACTCACATATAAATCTGGAAGAAGTCGAAGAAATGAAACGGAGCATTTTAAAATAAGCTTTCCAAGGAAAGCGTTAAGTTACATCACACTGAAAAGATCACCAGCTACATCACTTCGTATTTTTAACCATTGAAAGAATCGAGAAAACTCACTCTATGCAGATATATGTTCGTTATCTCTTATACTTAAGATAAGACTCATCTACGCGTACATTATGTATGCATGTAATCATGATGAGAATCTGGAAGTTTCCATTGCATGTAAACAAAGGTATAAAAATAAATCTGCTTACAAAAAACTGTTATATAAGGTATTAGAAACGCTGCAGTAGGAAAAGAGAATATAGAAAGAGGACGGAGACCACGTGTGGTTTTGAGGAGTAGAAGAATTTGTGTGTGTATGTTGGCAGAATGTGGTTTAGCTATACGTCAGCAGAAAGCACGCCACTAGCGTGGGCAAAAGGGCAGGTATTAGAGTGAAGTCGATGGAAGAGGTGGTTAATGCGAAGCGAGAGGGTTACGTAAAAGTTTTCTCCCTCGTTCTATTCCACTTTCATCCTTGCTTTTCCAAAACTTCGCGCACTTTTCTTAACAAGAAATGCCGCAGTGATTAGCGTTTAGTGTGGGACGCAATTTGTATATTTTCGAGAGAAATTAAAAGAGGAAGTAGCACGCGTATGCGCTGGAATCAAAGCCGCGGCTTGTCACCGTAAAGGTGTGTGTATGTGGGTCGGCCGATCGCGGGGAATCAAAGCAAAGAGCTTCATTCCCTCTTCGAGTGAAATGGAGGTGAAAATATTGATCACTCTCCGCTTGCTTGGCTTCCGGCGCTACATGACGGTCTGCTTTCCACTTAAAGAGTTGTCTGTGAAAATAATTAATCGCAATCAATGCTACGTGCGCTGAGACCAAAGAGACCGAGCCAATGTCTTTGGGAAATGCAGATCGTGTGAAAAATTCATCTCTTTTTTTGGAATCAAAGAGGGTTGACGTACAGAAACTTACGAAATAGACCGATATTTGCAGAAGCACGCAAAAGGAATAAAAGACTATTAAAAAAGATTAAACCTTTAACCTGTTTTTCTTGCTCGAATGTAACTACTTGTTGTATGAATTTTGTACATTACAAACTTTTTGAAATGTTTAGTCTATCAAGATGTAGCAAATATAGCAAATAGAAAATTTATTTGAATTAACATGCCATCATTTAGTAGTGATAATAACCTTACCTCTAAAAAAAATAACATACAGAACATGAAGTTATATAAAAGACAATTTACCTTTCAAAGCGTTCGGACAGAATATAAAGGGATAAAATCTCTAAAAGTAATTGATTCTTTGAAACTAAGTATTATGTGATATGAAATATGGTGCAAGAGCCCCTCCCTTTCCATACGGCTCCACTTACCGAGATTTTTGCTTGATCTTATATGAATGCAACTCGCAGGACAGATACCTCTTTGTTTCACACTCATAGAATATATTGTCGTCCGCTGCCGTTGAAACGATTTCGCAAATTATATTTCCCATTATGGCTACCTTTCCTAAGGTAAAGAGCGCGGAAAGATGAAGAGCATTTATGTTGATAACGGCAAAAAACGGCGCTGAGGAAACGACTCAACGTATTATGTTCCTTATGAAGGATTAAAAATTCTAGAATCCAGCTTATGGGAGGCGAGCCGAAGAATTAAAAGGAATGAGGTTACGGTATTCTGTAATGGAAAAGAGAATATAGGAGGAGTTGGGATAGGGAAAGGGAGAGCTGGAGTTGTAAGAGTTCCGCTGGCCGAGCAAAAAGAGAATGACTGAAGGCATTCTTTAGATAGGAGTGGGAGAGACCTTTGCTGTGCATTTGCTACTGGCTAACGTGTCAAATGAAAATACCACCAAAGCGATAAGAGATATCTCGAGAGAAATTGTTCACTCCGTATTATGAGAATTTTTCCCCTGGGAAGTAAAAGTACTTTACTGTAACTGGTTAGAATTTTCCGGTGCTTCAAAAGGAGAAAAATACTAAAACAGGACCAAAATGCTTATGAAATGATCTTATTTCTAAAAGACGTAGTGTTGGAAAAAATGTTCTACCTTGGTGAAATTTCATAGATTCAGATTGAGAGACAACGAGAATGGAAAATGGAATAGCGGAGGATGTAACAGCTAAAAAGATACCCTCGAAGCAATAGCCCTATGAGGGCAAAGACCTAGCCAAGGAACAAATATAGCAAGAGATACGAATTCAGCACTTCAATTTGCATTCCATTTCATCGTTTTTTATATACCAAAATGGATCCACTTCCTATTGATTCAGATAATCTCTCAACTTTTAATTACACTTTGCCAATATCGGGTGTGGACGCTGAAAATGCATTCATAGAAGGCTACTTAACCTACAACCTGCAACCTACTTGACTATCTGGGCGACGATGCGGCAGTAGCAGAAAATTTGCTGAAATCCCATTGAAACTACGACGACTTGGGAGTTCCTCCTTAAAAAATGGTATCAGTGAGCTGCATTAACAAATGGAAAGATTTTTGCGGCTCACGGGCAGTCTATTTCAGTTTTAGGTACTTAAATATTATTTTAGTTTGTTGCTGATTTATCAGTAATTTTAAGATAGTATATTCTATTAGCATGGAGCTACTCTTTCTGTGGTTCACTTAGATCAAAATGCCCCTTCCGCGCATTTCAGCTATCAAGTTCAATTAGAGAATCCCGAATAAAAAGTAGAGGAAAAGTTTAACCCTCCGAGGCAAGAGCTGCACGAGATTGTTGAAAGGGTAAAACGCAGCTCATTCACCGCGGGTTTGAGACCAATAGTATACAGAAAAGCTATTCATTGCACCACATAAAATAAAACTTGAGGATTGACCAAAATTAGAGAATGTTCAAATTTTATAAATGAAAGATCAAAAATGAAATAGTAGAAAAGTAAGATCTTTTGTTCTTAATAGAAATAAATTTTCTGGAATTGAGGCGTTTGTCGCAGTTGGAAGTGTGTTCTGTGAAAGTAAGGAAAATAGGAGTTAACACTAAAAAATATTGATAAATTGATCTTGGTGTATAGTAGACAAGAATTAAAAGATGAAGACCAGAAAAGTCGGTGCAACTCTTCCATTGCTAATAAGCAATTAAGGAAACTATGGTATATGTGACAATTAGGAAAATTAGTTTCAGGTACTAAGACTGAATAAGTATTTATGAAGTTGATTTAAGAATTAGGAGCTAGAAATCATTGCTTAACATGCTCCACATACACCTGACTGTGATCGATAACATAGTAAAATCAATAAAAATAATTAAACTAACTAAGACGAAATAGAAATTTTTTTAAAAGTTTTCAAACATTTTTGTAGATGCAATATCGAAGGATCTCGGAGTTAGTTAGAATTAGAAACTACTATGATTTCCTTAGAAAGAATTTCAAAACTTTCTGTCTTTGTTTTAGGAAACATTTACTAAAAGTAGTAGAAGTATTTTTCTTGAAATATCCTTCAATGATGTGCAGTATATATTTTCTTCGTTTCTTAATGAAATTAGTATCACTGAATAAAGAACTAAAAAGGGCAAATAGTTTCTTCACCTTTGAAAGAGAAGAATGAAGGTGAAGAAAGTTCTTCAAAATGTATAATTTTGCCAATCATCCCTAAAATTTCATCCAAAATTCTCCGCTGAAGGCTTTCATTTCTGTAATATATGGACGTAAAACGGCGAAGATCTTCTCCTGCCGAAATTCGGCAATCTTCGAAATAATAGGCAGAGGACCTCGATTGATTCGACATTCTGTCTCCGATGCTAAGGACCAATCAAAATCCCTCCACTTTCATTACTGTCGCCTTCTCCCCTTTCGCCACGAGCATAATTAAATTCCATGGGATCCTCGCTACCCTAAAATATTCACAAATTTCCTTATCTTAAGCTGCTAACAAAGAATGAGTAAGAGGGGTAGACCTTTCCTTCGGTTGTAATTTCCTTTCAAGATTTAGGCTTCCATACCGCAATAATTTGATTTATTATCTCCATTTCTGAAAATCCATCGGGATATTCCAAGCTCTCGCGTCATTTCGTTCACCGTTACGAAGATCCATGCATTCGGGAAGGCTCAGGAACTCTGGGAAATAATTACTCTTCTTAAGAGATCAAGGTAATATTTTTCAGGGGTTTGGCCTAATGAAAGGGGGCTTAAAGTATTATTCACTTGCTTCGAAAGGTATTCCCGTTTTCAAGATAACGAAAGCTGGAAAGTAAAATTACGTTTTTTTAAACCTCTCGAGCATGAATTTGAGTTCTATGGCTCCAGTTCATTTAAAAAGATTCAGTTGAAAAATTCCTCTTTGGGATTTCTCTGAATATTAAGCTCGAATTTCTAATTGGGAAACAAATCGGTTCATTCTATTATGTAAGTACCTTTAGAATCTTGCAGCGAGACTTGCACAACTGTTGATTGCCCGCGAGAAATTAAAAGATTTTCTTCGTCTGCATACCTCATTGGCCATTTTCAAGGATTTTTGGAAGGTATATCATTTCTTTACTTCAATTTTAAGGTATCAAATACGGCTTCTGCATTTATATTTATATTTCTTTAGATCCACTTATGTATTTCATGATTTGAAATTGTACATTTTCTGCTTTTCAATTTTTAAGATCGAACTCGATAGAAATCGAATCTTAGCTGTTTGAAAGTCTCAAGATTTTGCACAAATAAAAACAAAATTACAAGAAAGATATGGTTCAAAACTTGAGATTATCACGAGCAATCGTGATTCAGTAAAAATAAGTAAATGGTCAAAATATGTTAAAATATGCTCAAACGACACATATGAACGCTAATTTGAGCAATTTCTGAATGATAAATAAAGAAATGTAGCTACTACATTACAGTTCAAGCAGTGACAAAAATAATCATTTCAATTTGTCATATTTCACGTTTCTACACTCACTACACTATCTCACGTCACTAACCGGCGGAAAGTGGATTCCAGACTGGGTATTTATACCTTGATGAATTAAAAGATTAAGCATCTGTATTACTGAATTCCCATCTCAATAGAATTGGAAAACATTCCCACACTCGACGGATGAAATGTTTTCAACACAAAACATTACTAATTTGCTTTTCAAAGAGGTTTTAGATTTAATTTTATAATTGCAAAATTAATTATTTCTGAGATTAAACATTCTTTCTTCGTAAATAAAATTATCCGCGTATCATCTAAATAAGGCATAAAATATTTGTACAAAGAACTGATTCAACTTCTCTTGACGCAAATGAATCAGTTGCAAATGCTAAGTGGCACTAATGACACTTAAGAAAAGAGTGGCTATTAAGGAAACGAAAGGATATAATATACATAACGTAATAAGCGTGAGATGATTTACAGTGATTCGACCAATCTATATTTACTCAGGCGACATATTCCGAGGAAATCTTACTTAATCCCCGCTTTAAGATGCGTGTCTCATAAAACAGAAAATCGATGCGGATCAGGACTACTCGATTACGTCCGCCCCTTGAAAAAACCTTCCGAGGAGAAAGAAGGAGATCGAGAAAAACAGCTTAAGAGATTGAGGACGAAAGGGAGACGAGGAATTAAAATAATCCTCGCATTTAAAAAAGGAAGGGGAGATAGATAAAGGCGACGGAATGAGATATCCCTATCTCTGAATTCACGCCTAAACGATTTCCATCTTCCTTTCCGCTTGGAATAAAAAAGCGATTCCGGCACCAATTCTATATTCCTCTCGACTCTTACAATTCCTCCTTCACGCATTACTATGGGTAACCACTTTTTTAACTCTGCTAAACTTTGGCGTCTCAACCATCAGCGTCCGTGGTGGTTGGTGGGTGTCACAGGAAACGCCATCCCGTCTTTTTTTCACCCCTCTCGTTGACGCCACTTCCGTCTTTCCATTTTATCGCAGCTCCACCCCCATATCTGAAGGAGCGCCACTCAAGCACGCTGTCTTTCCCATCCCCTCTCAATTTTCCAACCCTCTCCTTCGTTTTCCCCCGCAAGAAGGAATAAACTCTTCTCCGCGATGTGTGTATGCGCGGGATTTTCCAAAGGTGTGGTCGCAGGGAAGAATGGGGCGGGATGGATCCTGTTTTTAAAAATTGGAAGAGAAGAAGAGAGATGGAATAGCATTGCGAGACGGGTCTGTCTGAGGATTTATTTCTCCCACTTATAGGAGTCGAAATGAAAGGAAGGAATTCAAGGGCTGAGGAGAAGAAATTGACCTGGTGAATGGGAATTATGGAATGGAAAATTGCGCCAATGAAAAGGGAAGGAGTTGTTGATTCTTTAATGGAAATTGCGAATTTCGTCTATTTAAATGACGTTCTTACCATCTGACGAGAATACGATATCATATTCCTAATTATTCGTATTATATAATTGATAGTAATGAGAGTTTCCTAATCTCTGAAGAATTTTATTATACGTACATGATACGAGTTGTTCGGGAGACAGTTATGGACTATGTAACGAAATAACTATTTGTTACACTTGCACCAAAGTTCTTACGCAATAACTATGTTTTTAAATCATTTAAATTTCAGTTAATGCCAAAGTAGTTGAGGAAACAGCCTGTACAATAAGCGAAATTTTAGTTATTTAGGTATCAGTGAGTTATTTATGAAGTAAATATTTGAGATATAATAAGGCGCAAGAATAGGATCGTCCCCGGTAATTAAATCGGTGATTATATTGAGTGATTATTAATCATCCGAAATGTTTATAATTTTACTTTTTTTCATTGTAATCAGCTTACTATTGGAGTTGTACTTTAAACAGTGCTAAAAATGATAGTAATATATGATTGAATTCTAGGATAAATTAACGAATGATTGTCATGTTTAATATTTTACTTTGGCAAAAGTGTTGTTTCATAAAAGTTTTATGCCTAAAAGATACGGTATTTCCGATCTAAGTTCCTAAGCATACTTCATATATTTAATATAGCACGACGGTATATGGATGCTGAAATTAATTCCAGTCTATTACAGATTTTATAATTAATTTTTTAATACCAATTATAGCTAATTAATCTATTTCAGTGTTTTTTTTGATGGACAGCACTAAACATTCCATGTGGCATTCTTTTCCTTATACGATCAGTAATAAATTACCTCTGGAGGCTCCTAAAATGTCTAGTCTTGTTCAGGTTTGAGTTTCGATCGTACCGTCAGTCGTATTATAAGTAATGCAACTGAAAAAGAAACTGCGAGCTGCTTCATTGTAACATTGCTTGCTTTCTTTTTAACTTAAACTCAGGCTCCTTTTTTATTCCACTGTAATATATTAGTTTGTTAGTGTAAGTGTATGTAACGCTTCCGTCTTTAATCTTCTCTCATAATTACTCAAACTTAAGCAACAGAAGATTATTCTAATCTTACCGCATTATGATTTTTTAAAATTCAGCCATAGGCTGTTTCCTACGACGGAGCAAGGGATATAATGTATGAGAGGGATATTTAATGTATGTTTTGTGAAATTCATAAACATTGCATACGTCTTCTAGAATTTCTTAGAGAAAACTTTGCAAAAACAGTCTGAGTATCAAAAAAATCATTCATTACTTTGTATTTAGACCGAAAGACAAAGAAAAGTTTCCAAACTGTGCTTCTATTGATAGGTATGTTATAAAAACGTGCTCCTTTTACTTGCGGAAAGATGACGAGTTAGACCAATAACATTCTAGCAACTCATTTTGAAATAAAAATTTTTGAAATGACTGCATGAATACTGTGTATGAAAAATAAAAAGCTATCTGCTGTCCAAGCATAATTTGGTGGAGAGTAATGTTTGGAGCGAAATTCAGTCGCAACGAAAATTTTTATCTTTCCTTCTTTTTCCGAAGTAACATTCGATTCTGATAGGGTAACATTTAAAAGAAGTCAATGCGTAGTGACTTTACTCAAATAGCATCTATTCATGTATCATAAACGTTCTCTCTACTGCATGAGAGTGTACATAGTAATATGCTCCATTGCTGAAGGGTGAAGTTCCAGCGTAGGAAATAAACAACTGTAATTTTTCTCTATTTGCCTATATCGAGATTGCAGGGCACCGATCGGCTGCATCGAGCGACAAAGATAGTACCACTATATACAGTGACCTTAATATCACGAGGCAGTACCATCCCATCACGTACTCATTTGGAAATTGTTGGAAGTTTGCTCACAGTCCTCCACACACAACTTCCGCAATATCAATATAAAGCTCGGGATTTTATGAAGTGATCTTGAATAAAAAATAAAGGGAAGCTCGGAGACGATTTAAGGTTAAAGCGATCAAATCTATGGAAACGACCTCTAATATCGCAATATTCAGAACGGAGTTGCGGTGTTGTCAACTTTATCCGAAATGATGAGGTATATCCTGACGGTAGACCGATGATTATTAGATATTCAGAGCAGCAAAATTACTTACCAATTGCATTATCCTTAAAAATGAGATTCTCGGACTACTTTGCTAAGATTAACACTCTATTTGCAGCATTATGAAATGTTCTTAGCTGTAATAATATCATACTTTTAAATCATTTACATGTTGCATAGATAATTAGTAGTAATATGGTGAGAATTTCAATGCGTATAGTTTGAGCCATGTTTATTTGAATCAAAAGACATACTTTTGTTTTCATCAGGCAACTTCGCGCATGCTGACTAGATCGGTTCCAGAAAAATAAAGATTTTGTCGAAACTTCAATAATTTACTTATCAAATGAGCTCTTTCATTCTTAAATTCGCTATTACTTTTAGAGGCTGAGCGGCTTGCTTTCCATGTGACTTTTTCATACTCTATCGAAGTTCTTCATAATTTAGCTTCTCTACACGAACTCTATTTCGATCCTTGAACCGGGAAACATGGGAAAATCAAGTTTCCGTGTAGGTACTCCACCCGACTGGAAAGACAGGCAAGGATAACGAAGCTGAACAAAAATGTTCTCTCAGCAACATTCTCAATTTAAATCCCGGCCAAAATAGTAACTCTACCCTACAGGAGTCCCACTTCTCCAGTCCCCCTTTTGCATTCACCTTCCCCCTGATGTTTCTAGGCCCCCTTACCTCCTAAGGCAACGTCTCCCCTCCTGTGTCTACAATAGACTTCCGCCCTTCCTATCCCCACAGCCACTCTCCCCTACCCTATTATATCCTCTACTCCCCTTGCCGTCCACTATTGGAGAGTACTACGTGTGACTCAGCGGATCAATTATGGAAGATGCCCTTGGGATGGGGTTTAATTCATGGGTAGGAGAGGGAGGTTGCTCGCGGGGGGATGGAAGAGTTCGGACAAGTTACGCGAGAGGGAGGAAGCGAAGGCTGCGAAAAGGAAGGAACGTCCGCAAGTACAAAAGGGTAGAATAAGAGATGGATGGGGAGAATATTGCATTCCGTGCAGGAGCCGTAGTCTGCGACGGCGTGTTGGTTGGCCGTGTTATCTGAAGACTCCTCGCGACGGCATGCTCTTAGATGACTTCGAAAGATAGGGATCCTGACATTTGACTGGGACACCATAATCTTTTCCTATTTGTCGGGTATGATTTCCCGTGGGGTGGCCGAGAGCACTTGTTCGAAATAGATACGGTCTCGGATACGCAAACAAAAGTCGGGTCAGATATAATCCAGTGGTGCGATTAGAGATCGGAATTGGAGGTGGGAGGAGATATGGAGCTGGCGCGGTTATCTCTTTTGAAATGGAGTCTGAAGATGGGTTTAATAAAAAGGGAAATCATGAGATTTCGGATATTTTGCTCAAACGTAGAGTAACTAGTAGCAGTCATTGAGAAGGACAGCGGATGGAGTTAAGCAAAGTTTTGGAATAACCTTAGGCTCTCTCCCATTAGTGCCCAGAAATCAAGTCTATGTATATTTGATATAATCCTCAATCGAAGGATTGGAAATTTTCATGACGAAAAGTATGGTTTTCCTTTAAATCTAAAACAGAATATTAATAAAGAAATGTCAAGTTGTTACAAGCTTAAGGAAATCCTGTTCTTGCATACCTTCATGAAATGATTAAGGAAACAATGATAATAAGAAAAGCATTCAAGGCAGGTTTTCACAAAATAAGCAGTTAACATGGGCCTTATGAATATGAAATCCCTTCTCTTTTTCTTCCTTGTGAAATGGATGACGATGAAGACGTGACCAAAGGAAAGTAGAAACGGATGCCATAATCTTGAAATATATACAAACTGTTTCCGAAAAAGGAAGCAAGGGCATATCTTCAAGACATAAATAACCTCCGTAAGAAGTCATAATTTAAATTTTCCGGTTTCGAAGTTAACCATGAGCCTTTAATACTACGGCGAAACGAATTCCATGACCTTTCGGCCTGATATACGAGTAAACACGAAACAACTATTTGCGGTCGAAAAACGCGGTCGATTTTTCACTGGGCCTGCTTAAGTGAGGCAAATATTCCCCGTCATTCAAAGATATTTGTCCTTATCTTTCCCAGTAATTTTTAAGGGAATGTTTTCAGGAAGGTTTAGAATTCCGTGACGTAAAAAGAGGAGTATTCAGAGTAAAAGAAAAGGGATGAGAAGGGGAAAAGGAGAGAAAGGGGAAGAAAAAATGAAGAAGCTTAGGAGACGGCTCGTCCCAGATCGATACCCGGCAAGCGGGGAAGGAGGTTGTACTTCATAGCAAAGAGAGTAGCAAGCGGCGAGCAAGAAAAAGGGAAGGCTTTTAAAATGCCAAGTCATGAATCGTGGAAATTTGCATGGAGAATAATCAACAAAACCCTACCTATGTTCCAAACGAAGGAAAACGTATCGATCCGCTTAAATTGTGGATGATAAAATATCAAGTGAATTTTGAAGAGATGTCTTGAAATATAGAGGAAATAAGAAAGGTTACAAAGTACGAATTATTACAGGACTAAAACAAAATATCTACTCTTTGATATAAAAGAGATTTCCATTCAAAAATACGTTGTATTCTTCAGGAAACCAAATAACACGGTTGGGCATAAATAAACATTTGGTTTAAGATTTACCTATGTCAACCAATCCTTATTTTCAACCTATTAATTTTTTATCTGGGAATTCTGATATTCTAGGATTAAAGCATCCCGGATTTCGTTTATTAGTTATGTTTCTTCTCATCTCTCATTATCCGAAAAGTTTCGGCAAGGGGTACCTACTTTTCTCATAGTTTTTCGCCTTAAAAACATGTATTTTTACATAAACGTGTATATAAATGTGTTGATGGTAAACACTATTGCATAAAAGTGGGTACGGAATTATTCTTCAGATATACGTTAAGCCTTGTTGGAAATGGGTTGAAAGAGAGCATAGCTATGACAAAAATTTGTTTTATAATGAGTCACCATCCGGTTAAAAACAGGTAGCGTTACTAATAATGATAAGTAGCTGAAATACTGATGGAAATAGAGCACTTTTTAAGATTAAAGAGACACGATACCAATAAGGAAACAAAACAGTGGCTTCATTACAAAGCGTACGAAGCTGCAGCCCCTTTTGTTAAAGGCGTTATTTCTGTAACCGGGAGAAAACGAGTTTAAAATTAACTAAATTGCTTCATTTTTAGCGGAGAATGGGAGAAAAACAAATAAAAGGCCTCGTTCCCTTTCCGAAGTAGCCACGGGATTCAAAATAGAACGCAAAGAAGAACTTTTTCCCGTAGAATTCCATCTGCTGCTCCCACACACCAACTAGAGGTAAAGAGCGGCTAGCATCGAGTAGAGAAAAGAAAAAAGAACTAGGATTAAACGTTAACTCTCCCCGAATTTCACCGTATCGCGTCCATGTTCCCGTAAGAAGAGAACACCGTCCCTCACCCTCTTTTTCCCTCCCTTTACGGTACCCTTCGGGCTCTACAACCCAAGCCCCTTTTCCTCTTACACTCCGTCCGTGTTCTCGCACGAATTTGCCTGCATTTTTATTAACGCAGGCTACACTTAAAAATGTTATTGTTCCTGTCTTGAGAGATCTCACCCCTTCCTCCGAAGGAAAAAAAAGACTCCCTCATCTCTCCCACTTTTTTCGCACATACATTTTCATTTGTTTCGCAGTTTCTCGCTCTCTCATCATCGCGAATTGCGCGCCTTGTCATATATAAAAAATAACTGTTCGCGGGTTTCGCGTCACTTTTTTGTAGCATATTCTTTCGGGAATTTGTTTTGCGCTCCCTTTAATTTCTACCTGGTCCAACCCCGTCGCTCCCTCTCTCCTTTAGTCCCAGACTAAATACACAGCCTCGTCCCATCCCACTCCACTCACCAACCCCATCTGAAAATCTGCTTGTTTATGTCGCGCGTTGATAATATTTTTTTTGCCTCGTTTTTTTAACTCCGTAGCCGTTGGAATTGCAACATCAGGCACACAGAATCGCTTTCGACGTACTTGACGCTTCTTCCGGCCGAATGCGTTTGTACAGACGTGTTGGCTCACACGTGCAGAGAGAGGGACGAAGGTAAGGGAGAAGAGAGTGGAAAATTAAAAGAGAGAGGGAAGGAAAGAGAGAGGAATAAGAGATGGAAAAATCGAAGAGAGAGTCGAGAGGACGAAAGAGAGGGGGAAATGAGCGAGACGGGGTAAAAATTAACACGCGCGCGGGATTTTTACCTCGCGAATAAATAAATTGAAATTGGATGAAAAGAATCATAATGGCGCTGAAAATTCAAAAAGTGGCGAGTTGCTGGTGGAGGGGAAGATGTCCAACTAGATTTGTTTGTTTATTCCACGCGCTTGGTTTTTTGCCTTTTGGCGCGAGCGTTTGAGGAAAACTTTTTAAAAAATCACGAGGCAAAAAATTAACCCCCAAACCTCTCCAGTCGGGATGAAAAATACGAAATGTCGTCGGAATGGAGGGATTTAGGATTGTTTGGAGGGAGGGAGAGAGTTAGACGGGGTTGGCTTGCAAATTCACTCGTCTCGCGAGCGGTGCAGCGCACGTTAAATTCGTTCCAAATGAAAGGGACTGACTGCACGCCAACGAGAGGAAAGAGAAGGAGCTAGGGCGGTTGATTAAAAACTTGACGCTGGGAAAAAATTGAGCAAAGTACAAGTGCGAAGAACATCTGCAGTATTCAACCATGGGAGGAAGCTCGCAGAATAGTTTCATTTTGAGCGTTACTGTAAAATTTAGCGTTTCGTATCTTCTGAACGATTTGATCGAGAGTGAAGAGTATCTATTTGCGCTTTCTATCGTAAACGACTTAAAAGTATCCGAGTACAAGTTGTAGATTTCATTGAAAGAGCTCATTTGGCTCTCTGGTTAAAAAGAATATGATATGATATTCTCTCCCTGCGGTGTTGAAGGATTGATCTTCAAAGCAGCTCCTCCTGCCTCCCGTTGGCACCTGTTTTGGGCGCATGATTTAACTTCCATCTACAGCATATGGCGGAGGAATTGCCTGGTCAATTATTTACTTTTCCTCGAGTTCGTTGACATCCTTTTTCATTCCTAGTTTCTCGTTCATTTCCTTGGTTACCTTTGAGTGTTTTACTGCAGAAATCGATACGTTAATCCGAAATTCCGGCAAAGGACATTAACTCCATTAGCTGGGGAAGAATGAGGGTGCCTGGAGTTTTGACAGGGCGAAAGATAATTGAAAAATAACACTTCCATTAATTTTGGCGGAGATATAAACTGGGCAAGGTTACTAATTTATGTAGCCAATATATCAGTCCGTCCGTGACGAGACGCTCGGAAAAAATGAAATAAAACGCCGATCGAATCAGCGTCTCTCTCCTTCTCCGCATCCAATTCCGAAAATTGCCAAGGAGAAAAAGCCGAAATAAAAAGGGGAGAGAAAAAGAGCGGATGGATTTATGGAACTGAAATTAACCGCTTTAACAAGAAAAAGCTGAATCGAAGACAAAAACGCCGGGGTCCTGGCTGTAAATTAAAACGAAGGAATCCGAAGGAAATCAATGCAGCACGGTGACATATGGCTTGCCCCATATATCTTTCCCACATGTGCTTCTCCCTCCTCGCTTGAAAAACCTCTCCTTCTCCGCCATTCTCTCTGACTTACTCCTATCCAATCCCCCTCCCTCTCTCATTCCCATAATGATCATTTTTCCAGGCGAAAAAAGAGGATAACGAATCCTTCATTTCTTTTTCACCTTCGACCAGTTTGTCACGGACGGAAAAATAACTCCGTCCAGGACTTCGTCCCAGGATTTCCGTGAGCATTTCCCAGAATGATAGATACGGCATCCACGGCATGTTTAATTAGAGCGGGCTTCGTACTCTCACTCCCCACACGCTTTGCCCCTCGACCTCCTTCCCCATCATCCTGTTGGGAGGGAGCGCAAGACATGGGAGGGATGTACGATGAGCCACTGGGATGGGTAGGCGTGCAAAAACAATTATTCTTCAACCACGGACTCTTCCAACCTTCTCAACCCTTCCTCATTTAGCTTCTAAGGCCGCGCACCACTTCATATTTCCCGTCCTAACCTTCTACACACTCACCTGCTTTTTCACCTCTCTCGAGCTCCCCCTTTCCTTTCAATTTAATACATTTCCGTTGCTATCCTCACTCATCATCCCCTCCTGTTTCATCCTGTTTTCTCATTTCCCTTCGTTTCCTCGCTCCGTCTTAGATCGCTTTCTTTCCCTCCTTCCTTCCCATTCCTTTAACGACCTCCCCTCTCTCTAGAGCACAGACGTCGAAAACGATGGTTTTCCCACACAGCCTTTGTTAAAGTCCCCGCCAGTGCTCCTCTACTGCTTTTCCCCGTTCTACAGAACCCTACGCGACGACGATGGCGCGATGATGTCGTCCTCAAGAAAGGCGAGAGAGGGTTAGCGTGGGAGAGATTAGGAAGGCGAGGTATATTCAGGGAGGGTATATATGTACCGGTGTACGAATGTAAATGAAGTCGGATGGGAAGTCATGCGGTGGGGTAAATAAAGCGAAGAAATAAACTGGAGAGAGACATTTCACGCCCCACAGATAACTTGCTCCGATATTATACGTCCTGCGGCATTTCCGTTCGGATTTGGTCCCGCGCCTTCTTTTCCGTCTTTATTTTTCGATCGGGACTAAAGTACGTCAATTACGCGGTGGCGAAGCATTAATTGATGTTTGATAAATAGGTCAAGTTGCTGCGGTGCATAATCCGTTGTCGTTGCGTTACGATGCGCATGGCGTCGATCGATATGTGTGAAGATCGACCTCGTTCATGTCGCAATCAAATTGGGAAACCTGGAAAATGTTGCGCGACTCCGGTGGATGGAAACGATGAGAACGTAAATATAGTTTCGCAAATGAGGAGAGCGTCGTTCATCGGGGAAAATGACACGTGGGTTGGGAGCGGATTCTGACTCTTTAAGAGGAGGTGAGTTTGATCCAAATACGAATATGGCTGCGACGAAGCAATAATATCTGCAGAATGAAAATGACTGCGAGTATTGGGACGCGATTTTGATTACTGAATAGAAAGAAGATTTCTGCACGTGAAGGTTCAACGTTGAACGGTTCTATGATTATGCTATGCAATTGTGTAAACAAATAAATTTTAAGCTCACGTTTGATATATCTGATTATTTAATAAAATTATTGGTCATATTCCTAGTTCGATGGTAAAAACTTAAGAAACAGATAAAAATATTTAAAGTAAAATTTTAGTATGGTACATACATAAGAGTTGGAAAACACTTAAATCAATAGAGTACCGTTCAGGAAAATTCTTAAAGTAGAGCTCCCTATTTACTATATCGCATTACTCCCAACATTCCAGATGTTGGAAGCTTTAAAACATCACATGTATTTAATTTTTAGATTAATTATATGTTTAGTTCGGAGTACATTTTAAAAACATGCCACGTCTTCATTTTAAAGTTTTAATAAAGTACGTGAATTTTATTATAACATTCTCGTGTGCAGTTTGAGTTAATAAATATCTATACCGTAGATAAAATAATCTAAGAATCATTGACTTCTTTCACTGGTCATATCTTGCGAAAGACGGTAATAAGTTTTAAGTGGATTATCGATCTGATACAGATTCTCAATTTATAATGGAACGAAACTTTTAAGGTAAGCTCACAAACGAAGAAAATTAGATTATGAGGGAAATATAGCTTCTTGATAAGGCAGAAAAGAGGCATAAGACTGTGGCGAGAGTGAAAGGAGATTCAAAAAATACGGAAAGAGAGGAGTGGAGGATGGTAATGAAAAAGGAGCAAAAAGGTGCCTTCGCACACACCACAGGACAAGGAGTAGTGGATGAGAATTTGAAAGGAAGGGTCGGGTAGGGTCAGACCCGCAAGGGATACAACTGGGAACGTCCCTGCATGGGGAATAAAAAAAGAGAGCAGTGCAAGGCCCCCCACTAATGAACTCCCAGAATTTGTCTCTCATTGCCACATTCCCCGACTCTAAAAATCTCTCTCCCTCTGTTTTCCATGCGATCGCATGAAACTACCATCCCTCGTCTCTCTTCCTGCATTCTTTTTCGTTCTTCCGTAACTACCTTCCTCTCTCCCATTCCCTCCCTCCTTTCAGTTTTACTTTACCGTGCTTTTTTGTATCAAGGCGCCCACTCACACGCTATCCTGCTCCACTCGAGAGAGAAAAAATCCGCCATCTTGCACACGTGGCACCGCGTGCTTCAAGATGGCGCCCTACTCTCACCCGACGTCTTTCGCCTCTCCTTTTTACTACTCTGCGGAGGATCGGAGGTTGGGGAAGGAGAAATAAGAAAGGAAGAGGAGATAAAAGGAGGAGGAAAGGAGAGGCCAAAAGAAGCAAAAGGAACAAGGAGAAAGCTACGACCTGAATACGGAAGTGCCTTCCGGAGGAGTGACTCCTACCTCTCCACTTGGACACTTGGCTTGTCTTCTCGCGCAAACCTCCTCATCCTCCCTCCTTTATTTCTCCCTCTCATTCTATTCCTCCTCTTTCCTTCCTTCTCTTCGCTCCCTTTAAGTCCCTGCGACACTTTCCTTTCTCGGCGCAACGGAATACATGTGCGTCATCGCTCTTCAATGGTGAGAGAGAAAGGTGGGGAGGAGAGGTCGGCTGGAAAGAAAAATCGAAACAAAGGATAGAAGAAAGGGGGGAGAAGTCGCGCGGTCACCAGCAAACACATGCACGCGCTCATAGTAAACGAGCCGAGATACAGATTGCGTCCGAATTTTGACGACGCGTATTGAAGGAGGAGTTTATTTTCGGTGGTAAACGGAGAGAATAATAGGGAAGGTCATGGAGATGAAGCCGAATGAAGTGAGCGTGTCATGGAGGAGTTTTAATGAATGGGGAAACTTGGAATGAAAAGGGTGCATGTCCCCGATTTTAACGAATTCAATTACTCCGCGGAATTGATTGCAGTGGTTCCTATGCGTCTTAAAATACGCTCCTTATACAGAATAAACTCTTGGTGTATATCTTCTAATCGAGTAGAAATGATCTACTTTCATTTTATTTTTAAGAATGACGATGAGTTAAATACAAATAAGTATGACTGAATTGAATGGCGAAGAATTAATTACATTTCACTACATGTACGTAGAATTTTGAAAAGATAATTCTCGATTATTCGCTTATTGATTGATTGATTTTTCAAACTCGATGCCTATTTGTTTTGCACTCCAATGTGGTATTCAATATTGTTTAAGTGTTATTATTGCTTCCTGGAATAAGTAGGTCTATTTAAAAGATGCCATTAAATTTTATCTCTTTTAGTTTAATAAATTATGAATGAGATACTACTACTCTACTAGAGACTATTTTTCTGGGGGTTTAAGAGTTATTTAAGAATATTTAGATTTCACTTAAGAAAAGCTCAAAAGCTCTTTCTTGTCATTTACTTCCAGTTTTTAAACTGGAAGTAAATGACAAGAAATTCGGAAAATACTTCAAAACATGTTTTAAATAGAATTTTGAAAGGAACGTTGATAAATATTTTTATTTGAAAAAAGAAATACAGTAGCAACCGAGAGTACGAGTGACACAAGAGTGTGAATCACATCAGACTCAATTAACCGAGGATAATGAAACGGATTCATCACAAACACAAAATATCGAGACTGCGTTGCATAACACAATACTCACGTACGATAGAAAATAATTCCATTCTAATCGAGGGAGGAAATCCAAATGTTTCGGCAGTTATCGAGAAAGATAAGACAAAAATCAAAAAGAGATAACACACCCGGGGGTGATAAGAGGTTCCAGCTAAAGTTAGAGCAAAAATGGGGTTCTTAACCGATATAAGGAAAGCATTGCCTCCTTCAATCGTTTTACAGCCTTCTTTTACGACCGATCTTTAGGAAACCGTTCTCACGTAGCGACGGTATAATCAAGTAGGCATCCACAAATTCCTCACACCAGTCCCGAGGAACTTCGTCGAATACCGTCGTTCTGGAAACGGAGATCACATATCACAAACAATAAACTTTTTCGAGATGCTTTAATAGCAGTTTGAAAGAAATTTCACACGAACCGTGATCGGACGTAGGGGAGAGAAAACGAACCGATAAGGCGGTTGTAATCGCAAGATTAGCTTCTGAGCGAAGGAAAAAAGGCGACACCGTTCGGTTTATTGGCATCTTCTATATAGGTCGGCGAGATCGAGGACGAGGAGAAAAAAGTGAAAACCGATAAGGGACGGAAAAAAGATCTCGGGCGTTAGGAAAATCGCATTGTTGTTGTAAGAATTCGAGGAAGGCGATGGGAGGGTGAAGGTCGTGAGGGTTTTTCCCTCCCTTTCGCGAATTCAAAGGCCGAGGATCGATGACAAAATCAATGCCAGAGTGGATCTCTCCCCATTCATCCCGCCTCATCTTCCTCTTTTTTTCAGAACCGGCACACGCTGGCTGTCATCACCATCGAATTTTCCCTCATATACGCTGCCTCATATATACGTAACATCTCCGACCGAATTTCTGCCTCTCTTTTTTGGTCCGAAAAACGCAGTGTCACCACCGCCACGCGGACTCACCATAAAGTCATTTAATCTCCCCTCCAGTTTCCCATACGTCCACCCCAGATTCGCCCTCTCCCGCTGTCCGCCGCAAATAAAGCTCTAGTGTTGCCGTTGTCGTTGACCCCGTTTTGTCGCGGTTCAGTTGTGCCCTCTCTTCTGCAGCTCTCTCCGGTCCTTCGCACTGTGGAAACGACAGGGACAGACCGCACTCCAAGATTCTCCCAGTCTCCGTGAGGACGGTTTGAATTATCAAACGCAGCTCTTTTTGGCCAAGTCGTGGAGAGGCGGGGAATGGGGATGGCGATCTTCCGACGAGGAGTAGAGCCCATTTTCGAGAAAATCAGGATTAAAGTTATAAAATGCTCAATGAATTAAACAGTCGATTCTTTCGGGAATATTTTATTTTGATCCACGAATATAAGAAATCCTCAATGATGATTACAAACTTAATTTTGGAATTCTATACGTATCCATCATCGCTCGAGCTCGAGATGTTTCTTGCATAATGGGATATTTATTATTCGTATTTGCGTATTTAATGTCATAGTAATATTATTTGAAAAGTGGGTTGACAGCTGAGCTAATTTAGAACATATGGCTCGCCCGGGGAATCGAACCCAGGGCTGTTTTCGAAAGCGAACGCGCTACCTACTTGGCTATCCAGGAGCCGTGCTTTCTTATGTTTTCAAAATTTATGAATGAATTAATTCCATGTGATGAATCCCATTCACAATATCCTCTAAAGCTATTAAGCTGATGGAAGAAATCAATATCATTCTGAACAACTGTTAAAACTACGGAAAATGTTTTAATTTCAATTAAATTGTATTTATGCTAATAATAGGTGTTTAATATCTGAAAACTGCTATATTTTAAAGATTAACGTAAAGATTCACAAAGTAGATGATCTAATGAAAGGGTCCTTGTAATGATAAAAGGGTTCTTACGAAAATTAAATAAATTTTTACAACCATGTATAAGATTACTTTCCTTCACTGGACGGGAAAAATGAGGTTTTTCGAATTAAGGCAACCTAATTATTGTACAAAGAAGTTTCCCTGTTCAAAAGTATATCCGAGTCTACATTCAACTCTTTTTAATTCTGTGTCATCACATATCAATCAATGCTCTTAAAGGTGACTTAATGTAGAACAGCATTTCTCATTCGCCGAGTCAGACTTCTATCCAAGATCTAAAGCATGTGAACAGCTATTGCTTTCTTTCATCGGTAAAAGGGAAGGTGAGAGACAAACAAGAAAGGAAAAAGGAGAGTGTTAGGGCTCGAAACACTTGTACCGAAATCACCAAATACGTCTCTCGCGCTGCGAGAAAATAGCTTGGTCCGCAGGTTTCGAGTAAAAGCCTTAAAAAAAACATTGAGAAGAGCGAGCGAGAGTGGTGCAAAGGGGGGGATTCTCGGGAGGAGGTCGCATGCGCTCATATACACACTTTTCCTCGTTACAAAAGGGGCTACGGATAAAGGGGAATGAGAAAAATGGGTTGGGATCGAGGGGACGTTTTAAATGGGTTGGCGTGGGAGAGAAGGAAGGGAAGGAGTCCCTGGCAGGCTGGTTATGTGCAATGCAGACCGTGGATCGATGGCAGGCAAACAAGGACGGAAGAGGCATAGGATTGTGTAGACGACGTTTTCAAGCAATGGAAAAAGAGAGGGATAGGGAGAGAAGGGGAGGGGTGAATCATGAATAAAGGAAGACGGGAGGGCATGGTGATGAGACCTATATAAACTGAACTAGATTGAAAAGGACGTATATGTTTAGAATAAAGTACATTTAGTATACCCGGGACAAGATAGCGAAACGATAATACTTTACTAGGATCTGGTGCTACAGGATCAGGGATTAAAGAAAGGAAGGTAAAAGAAGAGGAAACGTTGAAGAGAAAGATTGAGAATTTATTTACATAAATTATTTTTGGACGGAATACATTATGTGGAGTGAGTTGACAGGAAGTGGAAGACAGGGAGCTATATATAGATAATTTAAGAAAATCGATTTAAGAGATAAGCTTAAAGGTAGAACAGACCGGATGGCAAGACTTGTGGGATAGTAAAAGAGAAATTACCCAAATTTTAGAAGATAAGATTTGAAACGCGAGTATAGAATATAATGCAGGGGAAAATGATTAAAATAAATGGACAATAATACACACAAAAAAGACAATAATACAGCATAAGAGAGGAGGAAATAAAGTAAGTTATCGCAGGAAACGTTATTATATATCCCTAAAAAGAGTCGAGCCTATAGGAAGTTGAAAGCAAGTGGAGAGATATGAAGAAGAATTGAAAGTCAATACTGAGGAATTGAAAAAGTTGAAACTGGGACACGTGTTAGCTGGAGAGACACATATAGCTTCGGTATCTGAGGATTGAAGCAAATTGTTTCAGGAATAGTAGCGTTGTTTAATCCTTGAAAATGTATGTGTACTGAGAGAGACAGATTAAGAGTAGAATCGCAATAAGTGCCTTATAAAAGGAATGACGCGTAGGATTATTATGTTAACGACGAACGTTGAGGTTATAGAATACGGGACGGGTAGAGAAGAATGTTAAAATATTCTTATACGCGTATGACTAATTCATTCTTATGTTTTGTAGAGATATAGAATCGCCGACGTAGAGTTTGATTTAAATTTATTGATGGAATCTCTTGGTAAGCTATATTTTAACAGAAGAGGAACAGTGTTAGATGCAAGCATCACACCTTGTTTGAATAGAATGGTTAGATGAAAATTTCTCTATTTTATAAATTATGGAAAATTTAATTCAAAACTATTTTCTGTAAAGTTCTAATACTTTTGAGTTTCCAATCCCTTGAGTTTTAATCTGAGTTACTTTTCCACTCAATTACGTATCATTTCATTGTAGAATTTCCATAATTTTGTTAAAATGTGGACTAACCTAAATCATATGATATCTTGAATTTATGTTAATAGTAAATTAATGTTTAAAGTTCGAAATTATCCCAAATTTTGTTGATATACAAAGGAGAAAAACTGAAAAATTTACGGACACTTTTGAAAGCGAGTTACGGAGAATAATAGAACTGAATGGGTTAAGAAAACAAGAGAGACGCGTAATTGAGTGTGACTCGAGGTGTGCGAGTAACACCCTAGCAATCATGGAGTAGAAGTGTTCTAAAGTTGCGAATGGCTAAGTTTATGGGAGAGGAGGCAGTAAAACCTTAAGTGAGCTTTGGTAATGACACCAATGACACGGCACTTTCGGAATTTTGGAGAGATGAAGACTTATAATGTAGCGCAGTAGGGAACCAAAACTAGGGAGACAGCGAGAGATAGAGAAGTTTACTTTCTCGTAAGAGCCGCAAGAGAGCAGTGATGAAATGTCGCATTAACTTTTTAAATGTAACGCTTTTCGTCCGAAGTCGTTCAAGTTGAATGGATGGGAAAGTTTTCTGGGACTCTCTTTTTAAATTGCTGATCTTTATCTTTGACTTCCAGAAGTTTGCGGGTTGTAACCATCGCGCGAAGAAGGATAACGCGAACGATAAGGACGTTTTTTCATGTATGTAAGACTCCCCCTCCATAAATAACTTTGTACGTGTTTTGACTAACCCCTCGGGAGAACGATTTATCCAGGGCATTTTTCCTACCGAAGAAAAGCAATCTCTTATAATTTAAAAACATCGCGATTGCAATCAAAGAAGGATTTTTTTGTGTTTACCCGTTTAATGGCGCGAATACTCCAGCCATTCCGAGTAAGATGATTTAATGACCGATTCCCCTTCCGAACGAAAAAGTATCTCTTACCTATTGTTTACGAAGTCGGTAAAAAGCGTGAAAAAATAAACAGTTCTCTCAAATTTGCTGACCGATACGAAATTGAGGCCTTGGGCGGAGGCTCTCTCTTTAAACAGAAAATTGTCCCTAAAAATTCCGATGCGTACGTTGGGTGCGGAGGGAGGGAAAATCTGCCTGCTAAAACAAACCTTGTCGCGGACGTTTTAATTACACCTACCGCACCCGGCTTGAATATTCATCCCCGCCCACCGCCCGGTCCTTCCGAATTTGCAATTCCGCGGAGACTCGAAAACTGCTCCCTCAATCCCCTCGAGGATCCCGTACGAAAAATGAAAACCGAACGTATGTTCTTCGGCTTTTTCGGACGGAAAAAATAACCGCCATAAGAGAAAGAGATGTAGTCGCAGTGCAAAGGCGTTTAAAAGGAAAGAGATGGGCGGTCGATGTCAAAACTTGTTGGATTGTGGGAGTTTGGTGCGAGTTTTGCCACCCAAGTCGTGAAAGGCGGTAGGCAATAGTGCGTTAACCTGTTGAGCCAGTGCTACGTTTGGTTAAAGGAAAGGCAATACCACGGAGTTGATGTGCGTCGCGACGCCACGCTTAGGAGGATGATGACCGCATTGTTTACACCTTTGGTTACGGATTTCTTGGGAACGGAGTCCTACTTTCACTGTGAATAACCTAAATAACAGAATGAGGACTATACAGTAGTATAAAGAATGGAGAAACCCCATTCCCCAAACTTTATCATTCTATAACTATGTACACGATAAAAAAATCAATGATCTGGGTAATAACGTCATTTACTATGTTCAAGCCCCCCACAAAATCAACATGAGAGGAAAGGATAACCAGAGTCCTTGTTATCTGATTAATTTCCAAACCAACATACCCTATTTTCATTGAATTATTACCTTTGAAATTTCATTATTTCTTGCTCAAGTGAAACAAACATCGATGATGATTGTATATAAATATTCTGAAGTGATTGATGCGGAGAGAAGTAGCTTATATTTACCTTTTAGGCTGTGTACTAAAAGTTAATTGCGTAAGAAACTAGAGGGAAGAGATTTCCAGATAAATAGCGAACGATTTTCTAAAGATATGGTCGAAAGGTATTTGAATTGATATTTGTGTTGAACTCAATTTAACAGTCTTTTGAAATCATTAATGACATCTTGTACAAAGAAACTATATATCTCATCGTTTCTCCATGACATGCCCAAAGAAAGCTTCATCAAGTAGCTAAAATAAAACTCTCACATCTATTGTCCGAAAGAGAGTGGGCTTTTGGAATGGAGGGGAAATTTTAAAAGGCTCACGTCGATTCATTCCGTGGAAATTAACACACAGCAACGGCAAATCACTTCTTCGGGCTCAATGCCAAATTTAATCAAAAGCCCGCAACAGAAAAACTTTCCCCTCTCGATGGAAATCTCTCCAGTGAGAGAAAGAGAGAGAAGGGAAAAAACAAAGGACTTTCATTAGAAGCGTCAATCTGCATTATATAAAAACCCTCTTCCCTTTTTCTACCCGTCAGCTGCACGGCCAGATTCCGACTTTCCCGAAAATAAACGAAGTCCGTCTATAAGTATCGCCTCTTTCAACTTACTTCTTCCTTAGTCATCACCTCATAATCGCCTCTTACCCTCATATGACTCCTTCCACAAGCAGCAAAGCACCGATATCCTTTCAACGGAAAATAAAATGCGACCAATGGTTTCCTCAGCGGCGCCGTATCGACGCGGAAGCTAACTTCAACCGCGTGGTGAAATAGGACGGAATCGAATGAAGATCTTTATTTCTCTTGTTGTCGGATTTTCATTAAGTCTTAAGCTGCAGATCGATTTTGCTCTCTTCGTGCAGCCATTTAGAAATTGAAGGCAGTCAGCGGCTATTTCAATACATCATTGTTTCGAAGTAAAGTCCTTATAAAGTGACCTGCAGTTAAAATTAAGTTTAAAATGTTACCAGTGAAGGGAAAGAAAGGTAGAGAAGGAATTACTATGAGTGATTCCTACTTCATCATCCATGAATTATCAATTTTAACCCTGAAAATGCTTCTCCGGAAGCGGAATCGGGCACGTTAAATAAATAATTTGGATAATTGGTATATATCATCTTTGATTCCATGTCCTTCTACAAAGTTCCTCCTTCGCATATTGATTTCATGAAAATTTCAAATTTTGCTGTGATGAAAGTCCAATTCGAGAGAGAAATATTGCTGTTGAACTATAATTATTCTATACTATTCTGCATTAAATAAACCTATTGAAATAACCCAAAAAAGTCCAAAATAGTAATATATGTTCCAATCGCACCTTTTCACCTCATTTCCGAATTACTGTCCTTAGTGACTTCACGAAACTTGGAAAAAATAATATCGAAATAGTAATAAAACGTTACTCAATATGCAGCATTTTCCTGTCAGCTAAGAACGACAAGTTACTCATCAAATCACTGGATTGCTTTTGTACCAAACTCTAAGAATTACTCCTGCACAAATGGGCCTTCCGAAATCGGTCCAAACAATAATAGATCGCACGGATTAAAGAAACGCCGTGGAATGAAATAGAAGTCCTAAATTCCAACGACTTCCTCCATTAGATCCACGTTAAAAAAACGAAGCATCCCATCTTCCGAACAAATACTCCCGTGAATATTTTCTCTCTCAATGCTTCCTACAATTTGATTGGGTAAACATAGAGTGGCGAAGGGAAGTGAGTTAGGGAAATATAAGAGAAAACTACGTTTTTCGCCAAATTAAGCGTGGCAAAGCGCGACTATGTCTCTTTCTCGTCCCTTTTCAAACGCACACGCACGCTTAGACAAAAATTTCGGAAACAATTCATTTCGACACAATCGAGGAGGGGTACGTTTTATTTTCGGACTCACAGAGCGAGAGATGGGGAAGAAAGGGTTGATGGAGAGAGAGAGAGAGCGTAAAAGAGGGATGGTATGAGGACCATAGCGGACAGAAGAATCCGCGGACACGCGGCATTCAACAAAAGCGTCATTTCGTTCGCCTGCCTCCCGATAGATGGGGGAGTGGAGCTGTGCGCGGCGCTCCAAATTCGCCCGTTGATTAGACTGCATTGTTGGCGGGAATGGCTTAGCGAGGATATTGAGTTGGGAAGGGTGTAGAGGGGGGGGAAGATGGAATCTGTCGAGTGGGATGGATAGAGAGATACAGGGGGGAAGGGGGGAAAAAGAGAGATATTACGGCCACCATGTTCGAGTCTTTCCCTCGGCTCCAACCCCTGCTAACCATCTATTCTCGTTTGCTCAGCTATGATGAAGTTGTTTCAAAACTTGCACTCGTTTTATAGCTTTCCTCCCGTGGAATTTTCACTCCCTCTTCGGTTTAATTCCGTCGGCGGGGAACCAATTAAAAAAATCTCCTCTTCCGTCAGATGTGCGCGTATATATAGCCGAACAATATAACGGGGACTGCATTATCGAAATAAAACGGCGGGAGAAAAAATAGAGAGAAAAAAAAGGGTTTAATGACGTTGTCAGTCACAGTCGTGGGGAATTAAATCACAGGTGAAGTTCCTAGGGCGGATTATGGGCGGGCATTAATTTCTGGATGACTTGAATTAATAATGATTCCCCACCTTGGCGGTGAGGAAGTTTTGAGGTTTCGCCAATGAGGCCACTATCGCCTTTATTAATGCACGGCCATACAAAGCTATTGCATGACTGAGTAATGCTTAAACAAGATTTCCGGGCAGTAATTTCCTTTCTTCTTGATCTTTTTTTGAAGACCGTTTTCTGCGACCGGTAATTAATTACAAAATTATTTATGTGTCAATCAATCGTAGTGTGCTCCAAAGCGCTGATTATGTTAATAATTCCGAAGATTTATTGTGAATTTTAATCTCGACATACATTTAGAATAGTACTTTATCCTCAAATGTCAAAGGTCTAAAGGTTGAACTGAAAGAGATTGAGCTCATTACAGTATGGGAAGCCCTATATCTGAGGGATTTTGAAATCGCCCCGTATCTCACTAACCTTGAATATTTGTAAGCTGATTTCAGAATCGAAGTATTTTATAGATTTTTATATATTTGATATCTGATAAGGTTTTAATAATAATTGTATCAAATATTTTCAACTAACGTATATCAAATACGACAAATTACTTCTTACAAACGGATTCTTCGTGTTTTAAACCTAGTTGGATTCCTAATATGCGAATACCTCAATAAATATTTTCCCAGTGTCCATTTGGAAGGTTTTGAACCTTAACAATATGTATTCAAAAATTATACTTCTTTACTTTTCTTTGGGTTAATTAAATGCGAACTACAATATCGGTTCCACATTTACATTGAATTACTTTAGATTGTGAGAGTAATTACATATCAGATGATGAGACAATGGTTCCATTTCTTTTGTTATTATTATGTCTTTCGAAATTTGTCGTATATTTATCCGTTCTATTACGAGAGCAAAAACCTTTCCCTTACATACTTGATAGTCGATAGCAGATAGCAAGATTTACATATCATGATGAGTTTTTACTCGAAATGCTCGAACATTCAAAAATTGGCACATTTTTACGAAACAGGAGCGCGAAGAATAATAAAGGACTACATTTCATGTCCGAGATTTTACTCTTTTAATTTTCTCCAGGTACTCTGAATTTTTTCTAATAGCAGAGTCAGCTGCCATTGCAGGGGGGCAGCGCTTAATGAGATAGGACAGCCACAATGATAGATACGGTAATCTCTTTCATCGCATAAAACTACGGAAGGAATTATTCTGGTCGGGACGTAATTTTTTCCGGAGTTTCGATCCGGCCATATTTCAACGCAAGAACGTACCGAATTATATCATCAAGAATTACGAATGAAATATTTGCAAGACAGAAAACTTTTTCTAGGTTACGAGCCGCCATAAATTCCCGATTATCTGTGCTCCCGTTGATGTGTAGCGAGTTCCATTTTGCTGCTTTAATCTGCCGTGGGAGAAGACGGCAACTATGAAAAGCGGGGGGAAACAGCACCCTCATCTGAATTACGAATCAGAAGGGGGCCCCCGTTTTCAAATTCTCTCCGTGCGTATTCTCTCTCTCATTCCATAATCAAAAAGTATAAAAAAATCCAATTTATTTTCGAGGCGAGCGAAAAGGAATAAAAAGAGAGTAGAATTTGAGAACGTCCTCGTGAAAATAAACGGATTTTTAGAATGAGTTTTTCCTATCGAGACCTCAGGTAGGTAAAGAGAGAGCATGCAATATCGAGGGAGTTTAGGAAAATAAGGGGGAGACGCAGTGCAACATTTGTCCGATTTTTTTCCCTACGGTAGTGTTTGGGTTCTTCTGCGTCAGTTGAGGCCACTTGACTGTGAGGAGGGACTTCTCCACTTTACGATCGGATGCCTTTAACAAAAGGGATGGATCCGACTTTATGCGAATGGAGAGTGCGTGGATGTATTGTTTACATTGGGCGGGAAAGAGAGTCGAGAGCATTGCGATACATCGCTGGTCAGGAGTTCATTTGATAGGGCCTTAATCTCCTCTAAATGAATCGGCTCGGGGGATGTAATCCGTTCCTTTCACACTGTCTCTTTTCGTTGACTTTGGAGAAGCGGATTTTTGGTATTGCTGCCGTTAACGAGTTGGTCCTCTCACTTTGTTTGCTTCGGGTTATCTCCGGTAGAGAACATCTATGCTTAAGCAAGTAGGAAATTATCATCCCTGTTGATCTATTTATCTTCGCTTGTACTACCACGTGTTGGTTGACGACAGTATATTTGGAGAATTGAGTAAAGAGAGGTGTGTAATGACATGTAGGGATACAAATCCCAATAACCTAGTGCTTGCTTCTCGAAATCATTGAGGTTTTCGTAGCTGAGGTACGTGAAAGGTGGTCAGCGTATACCAACATTGATGCAATCTTATCGTTGTCTTCTACTACCGTGATTTGTTAACTATGTTTAGATTCCCTCTTTGCAGTGTTTGCAGTGACAGAAGAGCATTTTTTATAAAAATATCGCTGCAGCTCTTGCTGGGCCGCTCATCAATATATGGTACTTTATTCATAGATAATATGGGCTTCATGTACTACCATTTATCATTAATTCAATGATTTAATAAAGCTGCATTTCAACGACGAAAAGTTAAATTAGATTTTCGATGACTCAAATGAACTTTTCTGGTCTTGTCAGTCATGTTAAGTATTGCCAACTTATTATCAAACCAGGTTATACTACATAGAATATGAAAAAGCAAAAATGGAGATTTAGAAGACATTTCTTTGTAATTCGCAGTACTAATTAAAATTAAAGTACAAATATTGAATTGATAATAGTCAGAGAAGAATTGCATTCGAGAACTCCTTTTACTTTATTGAATAGCTTCAAAATTTTAATTCTATGCGGTGTACTGTATATGAAACACGAATATAAGACATCAATTACAGATTATGTTTCGAGCCAGCTGATGGATTTCTGAAAATTAATATATGCATTAAAAGAGTTCATAGTAATTTCACGTGGCAGAAACATTCCTCTACTTTGATAAATTCTCTACGCCATAACTTATATATACACGTTAAAAAATCATTCGTTTGAATTCACGCAAAACTTCCGAGCAGAGAGGAATTCCACGAGCGAATTTCAGAGTGATTTTTCGAGGGACATGTTCGAGAATATCGCACTCATCACTCGTACGTAATCACAATAAAATGGTTATGATACACTCTAAGCCCTTTATCCCTGCACCATTTTTATGCAACGCACGGCCTCAAAGAGCACTTTGAATGCCGTGACTAAGATTTTTTATTTCAATTACGGTAATTAACGGGGCGTAGAATTTTGAGGGTTCGGTTAATTAATAGAACTGGCGCGGTGCTTGTCCCGACGGAGGTCATTGGGACAGACGTTGTTTAATCTGTCAACTGCCAAAACGAAACGACATTTAGAATGGCCGCAGGGGCTCGGAAAGTACGCGCCCAGAGGAGCTGACGGCAGAGGTGAAACAAGAGTGGATAGTTAATCACGAGAAAGCAGGCGTGCGTGACATTTCCTACCGACCCCTCACTTTATTTACTCTAATCTTTGCACCAATCTGTGGTGCCCAATAGCAAGCCTCTCTTTTTTTCAGACCTCATTGTGGCTAAGTAGACTGCTTTCGTTTTTATACCTTTCCGGTTTCTGCTTCCTGAAAAGATTTTAGTCAGCAGGATTTTTCTATTGTAAAAGACCCAAACATCATTCCTTTCTGGCGAAAATATATCGTCATGTTTCTCTTAATCATTCCACAATCGAAGCAATCTATGTCTAATATGATAGCGTGATATAGTGATAGTGTGCTACTATCCTATACTATAATTAGTTCCAGTATTTCTATTCAGTCTGATAAATGAAAACTGAGGTTGAAATTATTTATGGGAATCTACGAATCGAAATTTTGTCGTCGTATGGAGAAAAATCGTATAGAGACTCCTGAAATGAGGATTCTTGCAATACGAATAGAAGTACGTATGATTATTTCCCATATAACCCAACATTACTACAAAAACTAAAACGCACTATAGTGATTTCAGATCGATCGCAAGATTCGATGCTAGAAGAAACCTCCAGCACAGGTATAGAATGATAAGATAAAATGCTTCCCCTAACGACTAGAAACAAATGACATTTTTTGTCTTCTTTCTAGAAGAGGAGTTATGATATTTTCGAACTTTCTATTTGCACGAAGGTTTGGAAGTTCTCCTAAAACTTTGAAAGCATCTGGTCATGTTTTCGCCAAACTTGTCATAAAGTTTTTCGGATCCCAAACGTACCTCGGATGGTCCCCGTCGCAATTATGGGACCCTTTTGGGTGACGTTTGGTACTTTTTACGGCGATCTAATTGAAATAACATGCGTATTTAGTTATTTTGAAGTATGAATTAGCTAGGATAAAAATAGCAGATTTGGTATAATTTATAAACAACCGCTTTTGTATAACGTAAGAATACTAAACCGACCATTCCGGCCTTAACTTAATGGCAGCTCTTCATGATGAGAGAGGAATAAAATCACAAATTTTATGTGTTATCACTGGACTAGTTCTGTGGTAATACTAATACTTTGTTTTTTATTCCTCTCCTATCGTAAAAAACCCAGTTACTCTTTCATATTGTTTTGTAGAGCCAATTAACGTAAATCTTATCATTGAAATACTTTAGATATACTTTATATATTGGTTGAAAGAGTTAGTTATAATTATATTTTTAGGCGATACCAGTTGAAATCATTCTCTACGAGTACATAATATCAACATATTCTCCGTTAGAATAAAATATTAAAGAGGTTTTACTGGAAGAGGTAACTGTCACTGAAATTACTGAAGTAATTTAAATAAATAAATAGCTATAGCATATTAGAACAAGTTGGTTGCTTGCTTAATTTTTGACTTGGCCTGAAATCATTTATTTAAAATAAAATCTCTTTATGTTCATCAATTATAAAATCTGTGGTCTCGAGGAACATGAAAAAAGTTTTCAAAGGATCCGCTTTACTATGTGAATTCTTTTAGAAGAGTATTGTAAATTCAAAGGCGCAGTTGACCATTTTTCACGAAGAGTACCTTTTTGAGCTGAATTTATCTCGAAATCAGTCAGAGACAAAACGTTATAAATCTCATACCTCAGTTCACATATATCTCGAAACGAGTCGAAAATTTAATCACATAACTCATCCGTTTCATTTTCGCTCGAAAAATGAACTTCCGAGATGCCTGTGCGCATCATAAAAGGAATGGAACATATATTACCGTCGGGATAGTTTAGATCTGCCGAATGCATAGCCGAGGCATATAAATAAAGCGAAGCAGACAGACGAATTTCTTTCTCCTCGCCTCTTCGTAATTGCGCGACGTTGCGTAAAACAAGGGCATGATTGCATGGAACTGACGTAGAAACAATGGGCGTTAACCATAACATATTCGTGCATTTTTTTCGGACGCCGTCACGGAGTGAGGGGATATAAACGCGTTAGCGCAATTCGCGGCGAGTTCTGAAAACGGACTTTTTATCCCGGCAAAACAAGATTGGATGTGTACGCATAACAGCTGGCAATAAAATGAATCCCCGCTTCTGAAAAACTCTGACGGAATCTCTCCCGGACATGTTAACTTGTTATCCTTTCCATTCTTTTTTAAGTCTTTTCGATCTCGCGAATTCTTGAACGAATGGAATTCACCAACGGCTGCAGATTTTTCATTCCCATATTTCTTCTTTTTCAGACTTTGAGGAAAAATCCTGCTTTGTCACGAGGCCTTCTTCATCAATCATTCTCCATTGTGACTAGGGAATGCCGGGAACCGACGCCGCAGACGCCATCGCCTACGTCTCGCCCTGGTTTCTACTTGCTCTTGGTCTACTTTCATGGATAAAACATGTTTCCCTCTTTTTTAAGCTACCATCAGAGTTCTACAGCTATCGTATCTCCGAAGGACATTTTTCCCGATATAGTTTTGAGATGAGCCCGGAAAAGGGTTTTTAAGAAAAGAGTTTTCTAGAGTATTACCATTTATATCTTATCTAAACAATGAGTTCACTATATTGATCTCTGTAGAAGAACGTTCAATTCTTGAGCTAGAAAAAAATATAGCGAAAGTTACTTTAGTTACGATTTAAATAGTTTTCTTTTGAACAACCATTAATATATAAAGTACGCGCTCTTTGATAGCATAGGAAACGATAAAGGCTGAATATTTAAACTTAGTTTGAACTTAACTGTATGAATTTAATGCAAATAAAGTCTCGGAATAGAAAGATGATATAATGCCTTCCTTTTTATTAGAAGATAGCATGCTATGAACGAAAAAAGGAAACGGATTTGAAAGCATTCTATCTAAAGTCTGCTCTCATCAAATTATGCGTGATTTTAAGAGACTAGAAATGTAGGTTAGACCATACATGTATCTCTTACACATGCTGAAAAGTAAACACAAAAGCACCCTGGTAGATTAAGTAGAAGTTACGCTATAATATTCAAGAGACCAAAACTACACTATAAAGTATCTCAGTATACTCTGCGGGAGAAACAATCTAATTTAAAATTCTTTTTCCGATTGATCCGTGTTTACTCCATCGAAGCCAATTCTGGATTTGATTGGTGGATTTCACAATTAGAGGGGCAGGAAATCGTTAACTTAATCTCATTTCCGACCTGTGTTGATCGTCGATGCAGAACAGAATTATCAGTAAAATTAGCTGAACTGAGGGGTAAGCTACATTCCGTAAACCCTCGTACTTAATTACGTCCGAAATAATAAGAGTTTATGATTCGATAATCAAAAATTTCGTAGCTCCGACAGGTTGGTGACAACTACGACAAGTATTTTCCTGTTTGTGAATTTTAATGGGTATATGTTCAGACTCTTAAGATGTTGTAAGGACGTTGGTGTTGCCGGTTTATTCTATATTAATTTGGGAAAATATTATCTTCTTGATATAACAAAGTTTTACGTTTTGTGTTTGAATTGTGAGTTTGTGTGAGAAACTGATTATTCGTCACTGGGTTTTGGAGTACCGTACGAAAGGCGTGAAGTGTTCATCGTCCGATCACTGGTAAAGATGTCCTAAAATTAGGTGCATGTCACTTAATAACAGGAGGCGTTAGTGACTGCCGTTAATAACGGTTCGATAAAAAATCGATTAGCAATGATGGGATAGGAAATGCTTTCGTCGAAGGCATATCCGGCATTTTGAATAGTCCGAAACTTCATTATTGAGGCGTTGGGATGGAGGAAGAATTGAAATCTATTTTATGGGAGACCTTTAGGAGGGAAGGGTTCGGTTGTTGCTATGGCAATATCGTGACGGCAAACGCAGAAGGGGAAGTAACATGTATAGAAGAGGGGTGAAGGTTTTCATTCCCGGTTCCCTGACCTAAGTGATTCCTGGCTTCGTTGTTGAAAAGAAAATACTCCTATTTATAAATCATTCAACATTCGCGAGAAGTACGTTATAATTTTAGCATAAGTTATCTCGTCTTTGCACGAAGGCTAGATTTATTGACAAACATGCGAAAAAACTACTAATATCTCATAATTTTGACTATCTTCCAGCATGCATATTATCAATTTTCCTCTTTCTCCAATCCCATCCAAGTTTATAATTATTCTGAATTTAAGGTGCAAATATTGCGCATGTCTAGTTATTTTCGACATCTCATTAAGATTTTATGATTTGAAATGTAATTCTATTATCAAAGAATATATTGCAATATACATTATATAATGGAAATAGAGCACAAGCATACAATGAAAGACGAGAGGTTTGATTAATATGAGCGGAAATCAAATGTTTCTATCTGGCATAAGCAGCAAATTTTGAGTGAATGGAATTCTAAATGAGCCTTAGGATATTTAGAAGTAAGGGATGTTTGATACATGATCGATAGTGCACCAAATTATATGGTCATTTTTGGAAATACAATAACTCATTAACCTTTGCTAATAATGTGTGTACACTTTTTCCACGAGCGGATAATCGTGCTGAATAATTACGACATAATTGTATTCCTAACTGAGGTAAATTATATCTTAATGGACATGCTGCGAGGCATGAAAGAACGGCATGATTAGAGAGACAGGGGGAGTGGGAAAAAGGAGAGCTATAAATGCGGTGAAAAGTTATCCTTCGCAAGGCTATGCGAAAACGCGGAGATGAAAGCGGCAGTAAAAGGAGCCGTAATTGAAGGTGCGAAACTAATTTGGTACCCACGAGACCCTCTATCGGGAGGAAAAAGATGAGGAATATTCAGCGTGAGTCATAGTTGCCGTGGGGGAAGGATATGAGGGGGATTGGAAACCATTCCGGCAAAAGACTGGTAAAAGCTGTTCGAGGCGTGTGCTGCTTCCAGAAAGGGGAAGCTGGATGGCATGGTTTCGAAACCAGGAAATGAGGGTGAGGTCTTTCTCCCCATTTCCTCTTTCACCACTCCCATTATCTCCTCTCCTTACTTCCTCCATCGAAAACTCCGTCACGTTTCACGTCGATCCCCTTGCATGCAGCTGAGACCTCGCAGCGCGCCACTCATCCGCCCACGCTCCGCCAACACACGCTCGGACTTCATGCACGCCGAAATGGCGCTGGGGATGGATGGAGGTGAGAATATCAATGGTGGTGGTGCGGAAAAGGAGAAACTGGGAGAGAAGCAAGGGGAGAAGTAAAAGCATTCTCTGAGATTAAAAGAGCTGCACATCGGGAGGAAAAAAGGAGCATTAATCCGAATTTATTGGGCGGAGTTTGGGGTATTTTTTTACGACACAGCCGGCGATGTGAAGGTAACGCGGTGGCTGTAGATGCGAATAAACGATTAATGGCGAATTTAAGGTTGAAAGTTGGCCGTTTAAATGCAATTACGTGACCGAAACCCAGTTCAATTGGGTATTATCATTGATCTCCGCCGGGATGGCAATAATAAAAAGTCTTAAAGCGGCGGGAGTTATTACGCGCCATAAAGCCCAAGTTTAAATGCTTAACGACTGGGGAAATTGTGGGCGTATCTTCCCGTCCTCTTGATCGTCCTGGAGAAAATGAAACGCGTTTATAACGCCACGCTCTGCTAATGACTGCCGGAGAAATTATTCTGATATATCCTCACTCGAAAACCGAATTGGAAATAATTGAACGGAGATTAATGGGACCTTACGCGGAATTTTGTTTACGGCGGGTTTTTTTACGCTCCTAATCGATGTATATTCGCATTAAGGATACGCGAGCGGATTTTATAAACGCTATCAAAAGTGAGATCATCTGGAAAAGTTATCGCGAACGAAGTATATTAGTGATGCGTTTGGGAATTTTACCACCGCGATAAAAAAATCTTCAATAAAACGCTTTATGTATATGCTTTATAAGCGACCATCAACCCTTTATTATTTACCCTTTTAAATTAGAAACGTTCGGAACGCACCTTTCGGTTATGCCTCATTACGTTTCGGAAGCTGTCGCAAACACTTTCGGGAAATAAACGGAGCGCTCCTCCCCGGAATATTGTATCGGAGGAAATAATAAATTCCTCCCTCAGTTCTTGCCGAGGAAGTGGACAAATGATACGAAGTATGGGACACGCTGTTTTCATGGTTCTCTTCCCAGAGGACCTCGAAATCCCCTCACGCGCTCAAACACGCATTCGGAGCGCCATCTCTCAATACCCCATTCCTTGTCCGCCTCCCAAGGCTCTACTCCTCCGCCCACCCGAAAAAGCTTCCCTCCGACTCGTTAAGTGCCAAACGCACTGCCGCCCGATCCTATCTATATGTCACCATCAATCATCTCATCGACCAATCACAGCGCGAGGGACGCCTAAGGCTCGGCGCCAAGATGGGGGCGCGGCCTGGCAGCGATATACCCACTCCCAGATTCCAAGGGCGTAGAAGCGACCCTAGGTGGAAAAATATCGAACTCGAGGGCGAACAAAAAAGGAGGGGAAGTAAGAAGGATGAAAAATATTTCCCTCTCGGGAATTTCGGATTTATTTTTTCCCTTCCCTATCCGCTGCTCTTCATGCTCCAACCTCGCTGTTTTTCACCCCTTTCTTCCATACTTCTTTTATTCCCTTTCCTCATATTTCTCTTCGCTAAATCTTACCTCCCAAACCTTCCCTTCGCATGGAAGTGGCCCCACCCTCGCAACAACGCAGTCCCATCACCGCCATCTCCTCCCTAACACCTCCCGAAGCCCTGGAAAACCCCCGGGTTCCCACCCGCACTACTCAAAATCCCTCCCACGCCATCCCACTAATTACGTCGGTGAAAGCTTTGCGCTTGGCGAAAAAGTGTCGAGGAGAAGGGTACACCTCTCTCTCTCTCTCTCCTCTCGATGACAAATAAGTTTGCCCACTTAACCCCTTTACCGCCAGCAACAGGTGGAGGACTCTATTTTGTTTATTCACCTGCGTAGAAGAACAACAAGGGAGGATTAATAAAAATTGATTTTGATGAGATGGCGGAGGAATACGAGAGGCTTTTTTATCCGGGCAAAGAGGAGAATCCTGTTGCTCGAAGGGAAAAAATGGGACGGGGAATTTTGTGCGATGGTATTTAAGGACATTGGGAAGGCGTAAGGTTAAGTGGATCGAGTGAAAATCTTCTCCCCTGGAGCAGCAATTACTGACACTGGCATGGAATCGTGCATCGAGCGAAACTACGTCATAAGGAAAGAGGGAGTGGCACGATTGAAGCGCATGTTCATAATTTACGTAGGCAGTCATTACCTATATCTATCGAGATATAGGAATGTTAATCATCAATACTCGTTTCCGGTGAAGGAAGTCAGTCTACTAAGAAAACGATATTTACGTCAATCGGGGAATAAAAATAGTGTTTTCTGCTCGTTATAAAGAGTTAGGTTTATGGTCTGAAACAAACTACACTTAGAACATGGATGCAAACAAGCTAAACTAACCTGTAGCCAACAAATCTGAGCTTCGAAATAAATACAACCGTCCATTTAAGGAAGTACGAAATAGAATGGATATTATAAACTTTTTTGTTTAGTTCTTCGAATATCTTCGATGTATACGTCAAATCTGTTACTTATAATAGGAAATAATGCTTTCAAAATACATCTTATCATGCGTAATACTGTTTAAAAGATGAAGGCGAGTTGAATTCACTTGAGCAGAGCTCATTTCTCCCCGTTTTAGGCGTTTGTCAATACTGACAGATAAGGAAATGGCTCTGATGACCTTCAAATTGATTCATTTCATTGGGCCATTACTTTCTAAATCTGGAAACCAATTTCAAGTCAAAGAGGGTTTGATCACGCAAAAAGAATCCACTTTCCAGGCCATAAGGAAAGAATGAATCTGTCTTTTCAGATAACAGCCATTTAAGTTTTTCTCTTCTACCAAATTCGGTTCTTGGTACATGAAATTTAGAAGAAGATATATTTAGACACGCATTTTACTTAACGATAGTATCCTGGCAATTCTGAAGATTACTCTCATTGTTCGAATTACTAAAACACATGAAAATGAGCCACTCAGCCAAGTTATTGTAGCGAAGTTATATGATTGTGTGTATCATAGGTGATGATTTAATTTTGCTACGTAACCTAGGTCGCGTTTTTTATCTTCTTGTGATGTAATAATTGCTTTTGTAATGACGCCGTTTACTGTTAAGGAATACCACATAGTGAAACCTGAGTTTTTGTTTTGATTGGGCACTTACTTAATAAAAATAATTCTAGCTAATGGTTGATTATCTATGGGATATATAAAAAGAGCATTGTTCGGAGGAGGATGTGAAGGGAACGGATTCTAAAATCATTAATTAGAACTTATTGTATCTCTAATTATTCCACACATTGAGTTTAATGACAGTAAAAAAGTTTTTATGGTAATTACACGCAACACCATTTAAATCCTGATGTAAACTTTTTAGTTTTGCAGCTTAGAATACTAAAAATGATAGAAGATTTTAAGAAAAGAAAAGAAATTACTCGATAAAATCAGGCGCGAAACTATGTGAGAGAAGATTGTGTATTATCTATAATTTTTGCTGAAAGAATGGAGACGAAACTATATTTCCGTAAGTTGTAAACATCAGACATAGATACCAGGAAGGTCCTTCATATTATATTGTGATGTAACCACTAATATATTATTTAGTTAAATAAATTAATTATTTTCATTTAGGATCACTTCTGTTCTGACTCCGTATATTTTTATGCAGTAGAATGATGCTTCAATTTATGATTGATTTTACATTGATGGTGAGATTTTCCCTTCCTTGTAGGAGGTCGTTGCCCTTCTCACTTGAATCTATTATTCATAATCAAGAGGTCACAACGGAATCGCCCGAAGAAAGGCTTAGTTGAACTTCGTCTGTCTTGTAAAACCGAAAAATTAATTCCGTTTAATCTTCATATTTCCACAAAACACACATGTGGTATACCCTGAGGAACTCAAATCTACAGTGATGAAAAGGAGATTCAAATTGTTATCCCAGTAGCTATACAAGGAAGTTTAAGCGGCTTTTATTACTATGCAAACATCTAAAACACACATATGAAATATCTCAAGCTGTGAGGGCATTCTAGTATGTGTTTAGGATGAATATATACTTTGAAAAAAGAGGTATGGACTACTGCCAGCGGCGTAAAAGTCATTAAGAAAAACTAATATAACACTTTTAACACTATTACAGAGCACCATCAGAGATGAGGAATTTATGAAGGCAAAGAATGCTTTTTACCTTCAACGCTATTTAAAGGTTTAAAAAATAAAATCAATCGATGTCCTATATCCTTCCTGCAAAAATCCTATATAGCCCTTATCCTATTTTACAGAATATATTTTTCAGAGCAGAGTTAAGAATCTTCGATTCATTACTTTAGGCAAATCTGAGAACAGGAAGAAATCCAAAATTTATGAATGAAGTCGATAGAAGTTTTCAAGAACATTTGAATCAACTAAACATATTGATGTACCCCATGCTTACAAAGTACTAAAAGGCTAAATTTTCTACACAGATACTACGTCCAAACACGAAGAACATTTTATAAACACAGGTACTCACTGTGCTGACTAGAAAAGGCGGCCAGAGGTCTGTAGAAAAGCCCGGGGCTAGGAGGTGCCACGCATCCCTCAGTTGGGCTCACAGGCGCCGGAGCCCAATCTCGTGGAGACGCCTGGTACTTTGTCTTCTTGACCATGTAACACCGCGGCATTTTGTCAGTTTTTTCTGGACTTCCTGCGTAAAGAACCTTTTAGAAGACCAGATTTGCTCTCCAAGGAAGTCTTTTTTTATATTGCCGTCCTTATCAAGGGTTTCGTCTTCGATTCACTGTGATTCTTTCCCGTATCTCCCAAACGCGCGATGTCGTAAATGGATCGAGACGGAGGGAAAGAGCGTAGGCGAACTTTTTTATTCCTCGCGACGAAATATATTTTCACGTCAGTTCGGAAAAGTTTAAGAGAGAAGGCCTTTTTATTGGGGATAACGCCCGTGTTTTTCTCCCGCAGCTTGGTCGTAACCAAGTGTTTGTTCTGCGGATGGCAACGGAGGTTGGGTTGGGGGAGACGGATGGGAGTCAGTCAGTCAGTCGATAGGCCGATGCTGGGGCGTGGTCCATAGAAGCAGACGGTGTATATAACTTCCCTGCTCCACTACAGTTACACATTCGACTCCACCTTCTCCTATACGAGGCCTCCTCAACGTTCAGTCGAGAGTACAAGAAAAAATCTTGTCACGAAATGCTGTATCAATCACAAGTTCCGCGATGTAGGATAGGTAAAACACCGGAGATAGGTTTACCTGAAATATCTACGCGGGAAATCCCGAAAGGATAGGAAAAGAAATGTTGCTGGAGGAAACGAGATGTAAACAGATGGTTCCCTAAGCGAGTTTCTCCTCCCAGTCCACTATTCCCACGAAAGTTAATTTATTATCGAACGAGACAGTTTTTCTCTTCTTCATCGGTCGACAGGGAGAGCAGTAATAGTCCGTCTTCGTCACCACCCCTTGCTTCCCTTAATGGCTGAATAAAGTCACGAGAGTTCACTGCGTGGTTGGGGAAAAACAGGTGACAGCTCCCGACTCTGCTTCCCTAAATTATCTCCGCCAACGCTCAGCAGATTCCGCGCTAGTTACCGGGTGACCGTAGCTGGGAGGATGGAGTAATGCGCACGCCGGAGAATAGAAGAATTGCGTCGGTTCGGGGAAATCGTAGGAGGTCGGAAGGAAAAAGGAAAGATTTTGAGTCCTTTTTTCTATCCCTCGGTTGCAGCAACAAGTTGACACAATCGACTCAAAACTCCCTCACGCACACATAAGCACTCGCGCATTCGAAACTTCAAACGATTTCTGTACGTAATTCTGGCCCCCTTTCCTTCCCCGCTATTTTTCACGTCGCCTTCTTTTATTTCCCTCTGCACGATCCCCTTTTTTCACTCTCGACGCACACGTGGATTCCTTGCTCTCTTTTATTGCCTCGCGATATTCGCTTCTTAAACAACCCTCTTTCCTCCTCCGGCTGAAACACTCGTGATTTTTGTGATTCTCTCTTAGAGAGGCACGCAAGGGCGCTTTCGCGTTTTTTTGGCAGACGAAGAGATTTTTTTTATTCTGAAACGTCGAGGGAGTTCACACAGAGAGAGAGGAAATGAAAAAAATTCTCCGAGAAAGAATGAATTAATACGTGGTCACGGGGAGATGGGAAAATCACACGCACTGCAGGAACCGAAAGAGATTGTTTCAAGTTCTGGCAGAGGGGCGTTTGAATCGTGGGTCGAAAAAAATACCTCAGAGGTTACGGAAGAGTGAGGCTATGCATTAAAAAACAGCCAGATGCTCCGGGATGTTTTTTTTATCTTCTCTCTTCGAAGGGGCGAATGGTTTCCTTCGCTAATAATCGCGGACGCTGTTGTGTTTTGATCTCTTTCTGGTGGCTCACCAGTTTTGCGAGAGATCTCCCTCTCTTAGGCTGCACTTTTTTATTGTGTGATAGAACGTTATCCTTCCCTCAGGGAGTTTATTCTTGCGTGAGAGGTCGATTCGAGTCTTTGATTTTTTTCTGAGTGATATGGTTTCGAAAGAACACTTTTCTTCCGCAGTGCACTTCCGAAAAACAATCTCAGCTTGAATTAATGAAAAACTCTATGGGTCCAAATTTAATTTCTCGTCAAAAAAACGATCGCTGTCTCTCTCTTTTTTAAAATATATTTTTCTTTAAAAATTTAATGAGTCAAGATTATTGCTTTCCAAGTGTTTATTCTTTAAAATTCATCAATGAATATCAATTTGACCAATTTTATTTACTTGAAACTAGTATATTTTTTACCCTCAAAATGTTAATAAAATACCCAAATGCTTTTCATACTAATTCTTAACCCTTTTATATTTAAATTCAATATTAGTCTACCTGTTCCTCAAAGTATTGCTTTCGTTCCTTGAAAAAAAGTACGGTAAACAAAGAAGTTATGCTTGAGTTCAGTAAAATCTTGTTACGCGTCTTGAGTATATATTCAAAATCCAAGCTTCCTCTACAAATCCCTTTTTCAGTTTGATGGGATTCACGGAAGAAACAAAGGAGAATCTCCTTTTATCTTTTCTTCATGCAGTCTTTTTGGATCCCTTGTATATCAGTGTCCCTTATGTCTCTCAGGGCGCCGGAACAGCTTAATAGTGAACCTCAGAGTTTTGTCGAAAACCGTCTCTGTATTCACCGCTTCAGCGCCCACCTGTTTGCACCTCTCTCCCTCTCTCTCTTTCTCTCACTTCCTCTCAGCCTCTCTCTCTCTCTCCCCTCTCTCTTCTACATACAACAAACTTCGTCCGATACACCAGACTCTTGCTCCTTTTTTATTTTACTCCCCCATAAACGCAGTCCTTTGCCAACGATCGGTAGCAGCAGTAGGGAAGGGTTAAAAAGTAAAGGGATCGATGCTTAATAGCCTTCCCTTCCCCTTGAGGAACCGTTCCGAAAACAGAGAGAAGCCGTCACTTTTGTAGTCTACCTAGTCGTTGACTTTTCTTTCCGATCTTTTACTCCTAACCCTTCTTTATGTCGGCCTCTGCTGAACGAGCGCAAAACGTCGAAGATGTTCTCTTGCTGATTTGCTGTTGACGCTGCAGATCGCGTCGTGGGGCAATCTCTCCAACGTTCTGTCTTCTGCTTGCCACTGGGGTTATTATCGCACGAGAGTACAGGGATGGGAGAATTTTCGGGTGCCAGGGTACTTAATGGGTGTGGATCCACAGGTAGGTTGTCCTGCAATGATACACAGCTCCTCCCTACTCTTTGTTGAGACTTGGAGAGGCGAGAATGATTGGGTGGCTTTTTTCTATATCTGTAGCACTCGGGATGAGGTTTTTAGTCTTTCAGAAACACCCGAGTGCTCTGGAACACACGTGGATAAGGAAGGCTGAGATTTAGCACACGGTGTTTCCTATTTGGGCAATAGCTCAATGTGGACCTCTGATCGTTCTTATAAATGGCTACGGCTGGATAATCTCACAGTTCCTTTCCGCAGTATTTATAAGCACCGACTGACGAGATACACTCAGTTCTTATGTGAGAGCGGATCATTGGCTATGTTCCGCTATTCTTTCTGACAACAGTCCTTTAAACTACGTCACCTTTCACCTCCTATCATATGACTAAAATATACCACAAATTTTCACACAAAAGGGTTTGTTTTTATGTACTTTCTTAATTTCCTTTTTTTACACGTCTAATTTTGGCGGGAAGGGGTGTATTGCTATACGTTTCGTTGTTGGCAAACTTTTTTCTCACATTTACAGCTTCATCACAGGCTCTTTAGAAACTTCTTTGTTATGTTTGCTGTAAATGGTTCACTTTTTTATCGTCTCTTTCTCTCTCAAAGCGAACAGTAAAAATCCTCTTGAACTATTCTGCAGCGCATCAAAAAATATCAATGGTAAAAGCTTTACGGAAATAAATTCTATTTTGTCGGATTAAAAAAAATCATTCGTTCCTCTCTTTTATTATTCAAAATTTCCAACCTCTTTTGTCCTTCACCGATCCTCTCTAAAAACTTATTATTGATGTCGGTTTCCACAAACCTCTTTCTTGACGGTCGGATCGAGTGAACAAAAATATTTTTCTTTCTCTCAGCAACAGTCCTACTCAAGTCTTCCGCTCGCGCCACAATTATCTTCCAGTTAAAGCAATGTTTTCATCTACACACAGACGCAAACTACAGCTCAATCCCTCCCGCGTCCGTTCCTTAATAACCCAGCCCAAAAATATTGACTTCGTGCAACTAGGATGGATCGTTAATGCAGTAATGCATCCGAAGAGGAGAATAAAAGAGAGGCAGAACAGGAAAAGAGGGAGAAAAAAGATTCGATTCGAATGGGGGAGAACAAATCGATTTTCCGTAATCTCTGCACCGGAGTCTTCCTTCGTCGACGCCAGCGAAATTCGTTCCGTCGCCTCTTCCCCGCGTATTCCTCTTCGCTCACTCAGTCGCGCGGAAAGTCCTCCAGCGGCAGATGACTCGCCCAAAATCGGCGCAGTATCCCAGCCTCCGACGGCTTCTCCTTCGGGATGAAATGATTCACTCGCACAAACACTCACCGAAACGCGGTCTAAAACGAAGGGGGATTCCAAGACGTAAAGCACGACGAAAAGGAGGACAGCGAAAGGATGAGACAGAGAGAGAATGTTCCTTAACCCCTTCCCGACAACGAGGAGAAATATTCTTCGCACAGAGACACGTACAGATAAAATTTGAGAAACAGAGAAGAGAGACAGGATCGATCCGCCACCCGAATAGGGGAACGCCAGCGAAAAGACGACAGCGAGAACAGCTTCAAAAACGACTAGTACAGATACGTATAGGGTAGAACAGCGGTACAGACGTCCAAAGAGAGAGAATTGTAGTAGATGTTTTGAGGGAGTCGCTGCGGGTGGCGTAGAGGTTAGGAGCAGAGTTGGGTCGTGGCTGTTTGGCCGTCGACGGTGGCGTCGTTCCCGCCGTTGAGGCTGCTACTAGCTCCGGATCCGGCGCCGGCCACCTGTTCCTCCACCGCCGCTTCCTCCTCCTCCGTAGACGCAACAATTGTCCGTGTCGGTTGGGAGCTGCGTCTGGGGTGGGGAGGCATTTCGCGAAAGGAGGGGGGGAGGGAGGAAGATGGGGTGAGGAATTAGAAAGAGGAAGGGGGAGGATAGAGGGAGACCCTCGTATGAGGAGGATGACGGGATATGAGTGGTGGAGGGGGAGGAATACTTGCTGCGCCAATCAACAGTTGAAAACGAATGCGGTATCGCTCGGTACGATCTCTTCTTTCACGGGATTCGTCAATCTGGAGTTCCTGTACGCGTGTGATCCCTCCAGAAAAGGGAAATCTTCCTTCGCCCCTTCTTTTTGACGCCGTCTTCCGGATGGGATTCCTCCGGGTGTTCTCAAAGGGTCCCCTAATAGAGGCCAGATATATCAGGACGGAGACTTGATACCGACGAGTCGGCGGAAAAGTTGAAACTGCTCGGGCCCCGTAAGGGAAAGCGAACACAAGGTCCCTTTTTATGAGGAGAGGGGGAGGATGCGGTTTCCGTGCAAAAGGGGCACAGATTTCGTGTCGTTCGAGATGGGATCGACGGGCCGATATACATACATATACATGTGACTGTATATATATACGTATATAAAAAAACCGAGGAGTTATCGAACCGCTTAGGCTCGTATCTGAGACACGCCAAGCCTTTTTAGATGTAAAATCTCCCTTTATTTTGTGCACGCCAGTTCGGAGCAATAAAAAACTGACGAATCAAGCCGGGACGCTTTAAGAAAAGGGAGTGGCGAAAAAGAAAGAAAGAAACTCAGCGGGGGATTTTCTGTTTTTCCTTTTTCCTCGACGTGTAAATGCGAAGGAGCACTTGTTATTTCTTCCCTCCAACAGGTTTCACCCCTACCACTTTGTGCACCGACAGCTACACGAATAAGGGGACATTCGTGGGATAGACGCCATGATGGGTTTTACACGGGTGTTATACTTTTTTCTTTAAAGGTCTTGCATCTAGCGCGTGGGAGACGCCTCATTCGACGGAACGGGAGCTCCTTCTACTGTTCCTTTCCCTATTTCTACCACGATAATCACGTTCACTTCCACACGGAAACACTCGCAAATGCAAAACAGGGCAACTCCCGCACACTGACAGGCGACGTAACGAGTTCCCTTTAAATTCCCTCTCTTCGCTGTCGAAACATTCACCCGTTTAACGCAGTCCGTCGACCTTACCTTGGGAGGAAGAACTCTTTTCGAGATACCAAAAACAGGTCCGGAGAAGATCGAGCCGCACCGAAAAGAAGTCCCGTCACACGCCAACCACGTTGCTTCTACAGCTTCTCCACCGTACACCACACAATACAGAACATTCTCACTCGCTTATTCCCCCGCTTGTCGTAAAAACAAAAACCCCCCCGTTCACAATCCTTTGGGAAGACGTCCTCAGATCGGCTGCGCAGTTCTTCGACCCCTCCCGAACTTAATTTCCCTACAAAATGGTCAGAGTGTTTTTAGCGGGCGATACCCGTCCGTTCTCTCGCACAGAGTCTATACGGGGACACCCTCTTGGTGTTGCCTACGCTCGCACGGACGAGGCTTTTACTGGCGCCGTCGTCGCTCCGTCCGGAGGGAGGGGAGATGGGGGGGCTGAGGGGAACGAGGGGGCTCAGTGAGAGAGAGGGAAAGGGCATGAGGGAGGGAGAGTTACAAGTCGGGGGTTGAGAGGAACAGAATGGCAAGGGGAGATAGGGGGATGAAGAAGGGTTTTCTAACTGCCGTTGGGGGAGGAGAGGAATTGCGAAAGTGAGGGGGAGGAAAAAGCATAGACTATGCGGAAGAGATGTTTTGTGAGAGAGAGAGACAAAAGGGTTGGAGAGGGAGAGTCTGGGAGGAAAAAATACTTGAGAGGAAGGATGATAAAGGATGGACAGAAAAAAGGCAGAAAGGACATCGATATGTGGAGAGAGATAGAGAGTACAAAAACAAATGAGTTACTATCCTTGTGTATACGGAGGAGCGTTTCGCGATAAAAAACGCACGGGGGGAAAGGTCGGGCGTCTCCGAGTAAACGACGGAATGAGTTAGGGGCAGAGCTCCCTTTTTCGTAATTGGCGAAGGGATAAATGCACGTAGGAAAGTTATGCGAGGAGACGTCGTGCGGTCTTTTTATCAGAGGAACTCGAAGGTCGAGCCGCGTTGGGCACGCGAGACATCTTTGCGCCCCGGACGAAGGAAAAAGACAAAAGAGCAACGATATGAAAATGGGGAAAATAACATATAGCAACACTCCTTTATTTTTACTCCCTCGCAAGGAACATGCGACGGGAAAAATTGGACGGGGTTCTCTAGCGAAGATGTGATTCGTAGGAAGGATATAGTTTATGGGGGAGAAATGGCGAGGGGAGAGTGGGGATAGTGTAGTAGACAGGAGGGGATTGTTGGGGTGGGATTCCGAGGGGTAAAAGGGCGGGAGAGAGCGAGGGGGTGAGTGGAATTAAATCGAGGTAGGGGAGGGTTGGAGAGGGTGGGGATCACTGCATGGGATCATGCGCATTGGGGCAGTCTAAAGGAGAAGACTCGCATCGCAGCTGCGGATCGATCGGCGGTCGAACGCCTGTGTCTGGCAACACCTGTTACCAAGGGTCCAGTCGGAGAGCCTCTCTATATCGATCCCCTATTCCAAACAAAGTGTGAAGTAAATCATAAAGCGTAGGAAGAAGGGGGAAAGCGCAAGTTTGGAGGAATGGGTGGGTAGGGAGAAAGGTGGGAAAGGACGGAGACAAAAGAGAAGGGGAAGAAGGATGAGGGAAGAAGAAGAGGAGGTTGAATAACCCTGAGACGGGGAAGAAAGAGTTAAGGGCAGCAGAAAAGAGAGGGAAAGGAGACTAAAGGAAGAGACTGTGTCTCGGATAAAAAAGCCGAGGCGCGATGCCGTAAATTGCCGAAGTTTTTGAAGAGAGAGAGAGAGAGAGATGGCACCAGACATTTTCGAATACAAAGCGTCGCTTGTTTTCACCCGAAAATCGTCGCTGCTCCTTCTCTTTTTTTAAATTCTGGGCGCACTAATTCATGACGCCTGCTTCCATTTTAATCCGAGTCTTTTTGAGCCCTTGATTAAGTCCTTTGCTTCGGGGGTAAGCGCACGAAAGTTTTCGCGATGCTCCGAGTTGGCGCGCTCGGCTACCGCTCGGTCGGCGTGCAGCGAATCTGTAGAGGGAGTGGGTGGGAATCCCGTGTGTGGGTGGCTGCCACAGGAAGAATGAAAAGCGGAGGGGAAAGGTAGCCGAGTGTGGTCGGAGGGGGGCAGGCAGAGTCAGACACTGCCACCGGGTTAAAAATTAATACAAGTAAGCACGCGTATCGATTGAGCGGAACGACCGCGGAAAAAAACTAATACGAAGAGGGAAAATCGTTGACGTACTGCGCGGAATACGTAGTTTAAAAAAGGGAGAGAAAAAACGGATTGTCTTTGTAAGAGGGAACTTCCGGGGTGCTAGATAAAGGATATGTCCGTGTTTCCAGCGATCTTTCCGCCGTTAACTTTTACCCTGCGTTGCCGACGTGACTCTCCGGGTGCCGTAATCTGTTGCTATGGATGCGAGAACGGCGCTTTTCTTTTCTTTTCAAATGCCAGGGATCCTTAAGCTCGGCGGAAAATTTTTCTGCGCTCTCGGAGATGTTTATCGTTCTTTCAGAAGTTCGTGAATTTTTGAGCGCCGTATAAATACTTGGTGCCGTTCCTTAAAGAATGCTGCAATGATATTCCCAAAGGGTTCCATTGTAATTTCGCGAAGGAAGGAACTTGTGCTGTCGTTTCTGATAAACATCGTGTTGCAGCAAGGTTTTTTCCAACTTTCAAGAGGCCGGTGAGGATGAAAATGGAGCATTAAATTTTCTCGTCTCTTATGCATAACTAATGGTTTTATTCTTAGAAATCTAAATTGATGTAGTTGGGACAACATTTAAGATAGATATTCCCAGGAAACTTTTTATAAATAATGTTTTACGATCCATTAACTCACATTTCCCTTTCCATATTTTAGTCAACTTTAATTATTTAGTTTTTCTATATCAAGTTTCCTAAATTTTTAACGTGATTTAAATCTTGTTTTATATTTTTATAATTTATGCTTTTACTAATGTAAGCTAGAAGACGCTAACCATACAATATCTTTTAAGGAAGAATTAATGAACTATTTCAGTTTAAAAAATAGTGCATAGTTGATGAAATATGAAATTTAAAGGTCATTCCTATCTACCTGGATTAACTCCTACTTTCTTGATGATTATCACCTGTAACATCTCTTTAGCGTTCTAGGCTTTTAAATGCACGCATAGATAAATTAAAATGCAAATTGTTATGACTTATAGTTAAAGCAATAAATTACATATATAATCTCATATACAAAATCGAGAAAAGTCACGTCGAGCTCCAACGTTTAAAAATTTTATTGAAATCATTTATCAACAGGAATGTGATTGAGTAAACTGATAAACAAGCCTTCTCTGTTATTAATTCTTTTGACTTGCACAGTTTACTGTTTTTCTTCAGTCATGATTGTTTTCTTAATTTTTGCAGCATATAGTATGACTTTAAAGTTCTACCATCAGACAACTGACTATCTAATGTGACTTGGAAATTATCGTGAAGAAAACTAGAGATAGAATTTTTAACTTAAACAATGTTTTCCCTCTTTTTGTATCGAAAATAATATGATATTTACTTTTATTATAACTGAATATCTCTGAAGTAATAAGAATATTTTCACATAAACAAAAGTGCCATTAAATATCAAGATCTGGGAGCGCAATGAGGAATTCTGTTATGAATAAAGCATGAAGGCCTAAATTTACCTCATATGCAGTCGCTTAAACTTGCGATCGCGCCAGCAACCCTGAAGGATTCGTTTTATCCTTGCCCTTTCTTTTCTTCCAGCGAAGGCAGTGTTAGCACTTCGAAAAAATAAAAAAAGAAAGATTCGTGTCTGAGTAACCTGGTGTAACTCACGGAAGCTCATTTCCCCCAACTTTAGCGACGTTTACCGAGGCACCCCGGCAATATTCTGCTCAAGAGGAAGGAAAATAAAAGGCAGCGAGAAAACCGAGAGTAAGATTGAGGGATGCCCTGCGCCTCTTCGGCACATCCGCCTGCAGATTAGGCCTCTCGCGTAACAGAAGAGTGCGTTGGGTTAGTCGCTCTCCAAGGATACCGATAGCCTCACTCGGCCAAGGAGATACGGGGAAATGTGGACGAAAGGGAAGATAGAAAGTGAAAAAGGAGGAGAAAGGAAAAAAGGACGGAAGAAAAGGAAGTAAGGAGCTATTTAGAAGATGAGGGTACTACTGCACATGGTAGTACTACTGCACACTATCTTTAAGTTATTGTTAAGTCTCAGTTGAAGCGTAGAAATTATTAAATACGTAGAGGAACTTCGCTTAGTTTAAATACCTTCGAGGTTTTTCATTCAATTTAGAAATTATCGCTCAGAGTTATACAAAAGGTGGTATTTTTCATGAAGTAAGAAGCATTGAGAAAATTAGACACATTATTCATTCCCTTCTCCACTGTCATCTGAATTCCATTGATTTTTTACCTATATAAATAAAAGTATAAAAGGTTCCGAGTAATGTCTATAAATTTAATGAACTATTTGCTGCAAGGGAAAGAAAAATACAGAGTGTATCAGCAATATATGGTAAACAGGTAGACTAACCATTAGTACGGTTATCTCAAATACGTTAATAGTTTTACGAATTTCTACCATTTTATCCACAAAGTTTTATTTGAATCTGGCAAAAATTTGATTAAATATGACTACTAATATAATATAACTAGTGTCTACCCCACTAAGAACTGTAGCATATCAAAATATTTTTAGACAATATTTCTACAAGTAACTAAAGGACTGCTTCAATATCACAGTGAATATTAGAAAAACAATCACGATTCTCTCTGCTATCCCCGTTGCTTTCACGGTAGTGAAGTATGATGGCAGCTGCAGAATGCAGTGCTTTTGATCACTCAAGATACTAAAGCCTCCACGTTCCTCATTCAGCGACCCACAAACTAATAACCAAAGCAGTAAAATGAAGGAAGCTTTGTTTATGGAATATAATCATGACCAGAAAGAGACACAGAAGAAATACAGAAGGGAAGAAAGGGGAAAACTGAAAGAAACAAACAAATGAATAAGGAAAGATGGGTAACATTTCGGAATGGCCTCTGCACTGCGAGAGTAATGGGAAGTAGAGGGCAAATATATAGTTGGATACTGCAGTGACGGAGGAGAGGAGAAAGAGGGAGAAAAATAGGAGACATAGCGGTAGGCGTGGCAATGAGGAAGATTTGCGAGGTCCTCTGGGGGAAAGCGGGGAAGTGAATGAGTGAGGAAAACAGATGTGCGCCACTATGAGGTCTATAGCGTGTCGTCGTCATGGCGGCGAGAATAGTTTGAGTAGCCAGTGGAAGAGCGGTGGAAGAAAGGGCACGTGGGGAAGGGCTGCACTTGCATCGAGGAAGGGGAGGATTTTTGTGGGCCGAGGAAGGGTTTTGAGAGAGAACTTTACGGCTCTCGAGAGAGGTTAGCCGTGAACTCTAGAGACCTCCTTGGCACTGGTCCAGGAGAGTGAAGGAGAAAGAAAAAAGGTGAGAGGCGGGAAAGTGGAGGAGGGGGAGTGAGTATGGAAAGGGGAGGGACGGTCTCATCTTAAGCTGCATGAGGGATGAAAAAAATAAAGAAGAAAAACACCGTCCGATCGGGAGTTATGATTCCGATTCCACCGATGATGATTAATAAACGCCTGAACGAAGAAAGTTCAATCCGTTAATTTATTTTCTCTCGATGAAAGATTTTCTAGACATTTTTACAACAGCCCACCCGCATATTAAGTATCAATTTATAGATCAGCCTTCGTATACAAATGAAAAGTAAATATAAAAATTATAAGAAATTTAAGTATTGCGAATGATCGTAATTCAAGTATATCTCATCATTTCGCCTACATAAAGACATTTTGAATATCAGAAACTCTCGAAAATCTCTCTTATTTATTCGAAATTTCGCCAAGTGACTGGAACTGGAGTGAAAATATCAACCTAATATCCAACGTAGCGTACAAAATGCTTGGTTAAATCATATATCTTACCAAGTAGTCCATGAATTTCTGCAAAAATGGCACAATGTAGGATAAAATAAAGGAAAATGAAGAATGCAATTTTGTATTCTCCGTTTAGAATTTGGGTATCTGTACAGTAAATTTCACTTAGGTTCGTTCCTCAATAGACCATGAACCACGCAAAGTCCTTAATTTAACGCTTATCTGATGTGTTCAAGCTCAACTTTGTGGAAGGGAGACATAGAATTGAGTATTTTTTTGTTTATGAACGCTTATCACTATTTGAAAAAGAATTACGAATACCAGCGTTAAATTTTCCAGACGTTCGTAACAAAACTGGATCCTTCAGATATTGCTTTAGAAAAAGGTAATTTCCAAAAAATTCTTAAGTCTTACTAGAGATAATATATAAATTGATATACCTTAATGAAGACTGTGAACATTTCACTAGCTAACTTATTTAATTTCATTTTCATTCCTGTAATCCTTTTATGCTGTAAGCAATCACCGTTGTGCTAGTTATTAAATCGTTCCAGGGAAATCTAAATATATAAATATCATATATAGACATACGAATGAAGTAGGAAAGGATAAATGTTTTGAGTAAAGGATGAAAGAATGAATTAGTATGGTTAATATGCTACGAGAAGATAAGAGAACTTTTGCGGACACTTAAAACAGCCTCATTAGAAATTAAAAGAGAAGCTCACGAAGAAACAAGCCAAGTAGCGTGAGCAATAGCTTTCAAAGCAATCTGGACTGCAAATTATCCGCGTTCGCATAAATATGCACTCACGTCGCACGGTCTAACATTGGTAAATGGACACATTTACTACTGAGTAGTCATGAGCGGACAGACGGTAAAATAGATTACCGCTGCGTTAACACTAAATTCCATTTTGGAAAGTAGGCTTAAAAGGGCGTCCTAGAGACAAAAAAGTTGGGTTATTTTAGTGGTGAGGAGAGAGATGAAGAATGGGACCGGGAGACGGGGAAATGGCGCGGTTGGGACAAAGGGAATGGCCCAGAGTACAATTGCTGCGTCCTCGGTGGATTCCTTTTTTATCGGAGCAATATTCCGCCGGGAATATATGTTGGCTATTGCCTCGGATGACGTAAGTGAACGTGCCTCTGCGATGGTGAACTGGAAACTGTCCTCAAGTGCTGAGTAGAGCGTTATTGCCACAGGATTTTCAATGGACGGGGTGGAATGTGTCGTTAGCCATATCTGCACTTTATTGTTCGATCAAGATTTGACAATCCCTCACAGTAAATCGCGCTCAAGGCTTGGCTCTGCGATTACTTTTTTCCCACCACGGGTTCAAAGAGTGTAATTAATTTTGCGCTCGATAACGGGAAGTTAATTATTAGCTGGGAAGTTGAGTTGACGGATAATGAGATTAAGATGACTGACATCTGTTGCGAAACGTGTTCGTTGTCAAGTTGGCAAGCAAACCATATTTACGGGACATATTGGTAGAAAATGTGTTTTCATCTGCAGCAGTCTATTCTATCAACTAATGGAAAATCCTATACGGTAATGTACATATTTAAGAATTTAAACCCAATTTCTAAGCGCTATATTAGCACAAATTTTCTCTATGGAAATACGAGATGTAGTGATTATATTTACCTCTTTGATATGAATTTTATTATTAATTTTGAAGCGCAAGGCATTACTATTTTAATATAAGCGAACATAGAAATTTAAAGAAATGAGAAAATTTTAAGTTATCTAGGATTACCTTGATATTTATAACTACCTCATCATTGCTTGCGCCATACTTAATGGTAAATTCTTCGTTTCGCCGAAGTTTCTCAGTTTTCAATCAAATTTTCTCTCCACTACATCAAATCTTTCTTTACCAGGCAATTTTCCCACAAGCTTCAAGGAATAGATGAAAAAGATGAACTATTTATAAAGGTAATCAATAGATTGTAATTGTTTAATCCCAATTTCCTGAAAATAAATTATCCAAGTAAGTTTCTCGGTTTAATCTGAGTCATTCATATTAATTTAGCATACATATAGATAAAACATTCTACATTCAAGATAAAAATCACACCATGCAATAACTTGCGTTATTTTCTTCTTTGTTATAATTGCAGTTATTATATTTATTTTTCTAAAAAACATAATTGATATCAAATGACGTGTATTTCACTCTGTCCTCTTAGCCTATTTATAATATTTTACAGCTTTAAGGACTAAATTCTTTGATAATTCACTTAAAATTTTGGTCGAATAGAAAATTAAGAATATGTAAAAATGAGTATTCGAAAATCGTAATGAATAATAATATCCTTTTTGTAAATTAACTATTTTAAGGAATAACTGGAAACATATAAATGTAAAGATAGGCCGTAGAAAATTGCGTTCGATCGTAGAAAAATAGACATCGTTCATGTTCGAGTAAATGATGAGTAAAAGAAATTTGATTGAATTTCACCATCATTGCTTCTGTAATATATGGTATAAGAATTGTAACAAATTTTGAACCTTTACAAATGAACAACTAAAGCAATAAAAATGGCAAAGAGAATAAATTTACAAGGATTGACGGATTATAAATAATGAAAATCTACTTCCTATTCTCGAGAGTTCGGATAATCAGACCCCCAAAAGCTATTCATCCTATTTGAAATTCAAAATTTAAATAAGAAAGGAATCAGCATTTTTTTGAACATGCATCTGAATACATAACTTATAAAATCTGTTTCAAGATCATAGAATGCTTAAATTTCCAAAAATGCTCTAATTGATTTATGCGGAAATTTGGATGAAATAGTAGTGAGTTCAATAGATATGAAAAAAGGTGATCTCATAGAGGACTACAAATTTCTTAAAAATTTAAACCATTGATGGATGTATGGAGCGAAATAACAAGGCGTAATTTTCAATTCAATTCACAACTCAAGAAATTCTTTGCGAACGGTGTTTATGAACTTCGATTTTTGGATTCCGACTGTGCAATAAATATTCATACATGTACGTATGGGCTTAATAAAATAACCTACGCATCGATAATATTTCAGAACCAAGGCTCCCCAAAAATTTATCTTTTACCGTAAAACGCATTTTATAGAACCTTTCGCAATTAATTTAATGTGTTGCGAAAATTGATCAAATTTACCGACTGCCACTTTATTTTTTTCAACGCCACAGCAAAATAATTCATTCACGGCATGTGCTCGCGAGAAAAACGAGCAATCGGAGGGCATAGTTAAAGCCGAATGCAAAAAATTTCTCCATTAAGAATAAATCAATTACTTGTTGAGATTAACTTCGCCACCACTCATGGCTCTCACACTCCATGCAGTAAATACAGAGTACATGCGAGGGCATCGCTAAAAATGATTTCAGTATTGAAAAATTGATTTATGGAAACCACGTAGCTTATGCATCGAAGCAAACTACTTGCTCTAAAGCTCTAACAGCTGTTTATTTCCAGATTATCTAAGCCGCACATTCCTATAAAAAGAATTGTGGTCATTATCATTAATGTGTTTCAGACGAGTTCAAATGTATCCTTTAATACTCTATATTCAAACTTTTTTCATACTGCTACTTAGTAGATTCCTGTAATAGAGTTCATTAACGATACTCGTAACTTTGATTTCCTCGCTTTATCAGAATTGTATACTTTTATCTATAATTTTTCTTAAAATCATTACAATTTGATGATGCAATATTTTCTAACAAGTAATAATACTGTAATAAAATAATAAAAGCCAAATAAAAATATCAATTCTGGATACTTGTTACGATATGTGTTGTAAATAATGCATAGTAATTATTACTAATTAGAAGCTGTTTTCACTCAATTATTTTGAAGCTGGGAAGAAATATAAACTTCTTGCAGTGGAACTATCTGTTAAAATTTATTGAATAGAGTAAATTGATAGGCTTGACTGGGAGGAGTAATAAGTATCGCAAATCTATTTTGTAAAATTTTGTAAAAATTTTGAATGTATTTTGTGAAGTATTTTCTGTAAAGTTACGTTATACGGCTATTACATGTAATCTACAAGTCTACAAGTCTTCGTCATACCGTGTAAATATTTCATTAAATACGTCAATAAATATCCTTACAAAATACTGCATGAAGATTTAGTGATTCATTTATTAATGCAATCAATGTATTGCTATAAGTAAGTGGAGTCATTAGATTCAGTGGACATAATCCTTGCATGATAGTTGTGCGTGAGAGAGATATAGTGCATTAGATATTTACACCGTCATTCCTAAATGTGCGACCGATATCTCGCGGATCTTCTTACTAAATATTACTCTCGAGAGGGATTACCTCTGCTTTATCCAAGAATTGACGAAGAAAATTGGATTCGCGGAGGAAAATCTAGGCGAAAGCTCGGCTGCTTAAAAGGGAACTGGGTAAATGGAATATTATGCGCGGATATTTTCCTGCTTCGGATCTGCTCTACTAAAATATTTCCGCCTATGCTTCCATCATACCGCAGAATCTCCACGCTAAACCCATACGGATTCTCTGCAATTCCTTTTTTCAAATTTCATCGCCTTTGCCTTCCACATTTTTTATTCCTTTTCCTTTGTGCAATCCTTTTCCTCGTCCTTCTTTCACTCTTTGTTCCCTTCCCTGTTCACAAATTGGAATTGGGCCCATCCCTGCTATTCAGACATTCAAACAACTTTCCCCAAATTTATAGCGTGCTCGGCTCAATAACCCGAAGTAGGGTTGTACGTTTTTTTCATTGGGGCGCGAGTTAGTGCGGAGGGACACTTTTCTGTCCTTTTCTTTTCAACCTCATTCCCTCTCATTGCCCAACCCACCCATTGGATGCATCCATCAGTCTTCGGTTGTGTGACCTATAATGGAGAAAATTCGAATTTAAATGCCGGATCTTGTGTGTTATATATGAGGGAGCGATTTCGGAATGAACATTCTTTTCATGGATTTTTTGAGGAAGTCCTCGAAGCGGTTGACAAGGCAAAGATGAGGCAGATGAGTTATGAAAAAGTAATTTTAATGGCAAGTAACGCTAAAGTGAGGACAATATACACTCCAATTCTGCTGCGATGTAATCAAATTTCTACGCGGTGGTTAATTCGATATCTGTCTTCCGAATCGTATAAATATATTATACAAGTAGGATGAGAGGTAAAGTTAGAAGAAGCAACTAAAGTGATACATTTAATTAAAAGATAGGGAGATTTTACTCCTTGTATTCTGTTTCATATCTGCCACTTGTTTTGTTTCTATGAATTTATTCTATACGTAAATGTAAACTATTGTTTCGCTTTAATTGAATACATTTTCATGTAATAAATGTAATGATTAGGTAAAAGAGACACCATTCAGGCATAATCTCGCACAGGAGTAGAATAATTAAGAGTAATTGTTTAATAATAAAGAGATATGTAATACAAAGATATAATAATTTTAATGGCTTACCGGCATAATTAAGCCAATATTTACATTAACGATAGCTATAAATAACACCAATTAAACTCAGGTTCTAGTTAAATCATGTGATTATAAAAGTTTAGAAGCCGGAGAACATTTAAAACAGCGCCTCTTACTCGTGGAAATTCCGTGGAAATTGCGAACAAAAATACTATCAGAATTAAAACAAAGTTACATCCTTATAGAAGGGAGCGTTTAATTAGCATTCAAAAATTTCTCGATAAGCTTATCTGGCGAATAGCAAAGGAAGATTTTTCTTTTAAGCTCCATCCGAAAAAAATCATCATAAATAAGATAAAAAAGTATCACAACTCCGAAGAGCGAGATTTTTCGAAAGAGATTCTACCATCGCAGAGAAAGTCTCAGTTCTCTTATATAATATAAGAAGGGGGAGAATTCGATACAGATGGAATATGAAATGAAACGAAGAGATCAATACACTGAAAATTTTCAAAAATAAGAGGTGAAAGCATTGCGGGGCTGAGGATTACTCTGCAAGAGATGCCTAAATGGAGCAGCTGGAAGAAATATGAATTTTCTCCGGGATTGTGGGATAAAGTCTGTTCCAATAGCATTTTAGGCATGAAATCTTAAAATCGGCATGTTTGCAAAATGCGAAAGCATCTCAGAGAAGAACACGTAGAGTTGAGTAAGAGTAGAAAAGTATATCCTTGTGCGGAATCTTATTTTCGCAGCTGAGGTGTTTATTTTCAGCTAGTACTGTAAGGATTTCCATGCTATGCTGTGAGCCTTCCGTTATTGGATTTTGAAATGAACTGTAAGCATATTATAGCTCATGTAATCGTATTACAGCTAATAATCCGTATCTCGCGAGTATTTTGGATTAATCTTTTATCGTAAGGCTAAAGAGAACTTTCAGATGACAAATCTTGCCGAATTAGAAGTATTGCTTCCCACTAAAATGAGGAGTAATGTAAATGATAGAGTCTATATTATTGATGTGTCTAGAATTTAGAAACAGCGTTAATGTTAGAGTGTAATCATTCTTTGATTGGGAGTAACCTCAACAAGGGAAATAAACGTCGGTTTAATAAAATTGCTTGAAATAATTCAAATTTATAGAAATTTAGTTACATTTAGAGATTTCACAATTAAGGATTAAAATAATGGTTATTTTTACATATTTGTCCCATTCCCTCTTTTATAAACTGGAGAGTTCTGAGTTGATTCAATATTCATTCGTAACATCTGACGTTAATTCACAAAGGAAACATCTGAATAACTGTACAAAAATCTGTTTTTTTCTTTACTAAATATTCATAACATTTTATCGCCAAGATCAGAATCTCTACACGGAATCCATCAGAGCAACAAAAAGATACATTGTAATATGTTCCGACCTTCGAAAGAGCATAAGGCGTCTCCATCCCATCCGTAGGATATCTTTCTCGCAAAATCTTTGCAAATGTATAATTCTCTATAATCCCATCAAAACCAGTCTTCGCGACGGTGTAGAGACTGCACATCCGTAAAAATCCCCTCACGTCAACGGAGGCACAGCCGTGTAAGTACACTTTCTATTAAGCCTTTCATTTATTGGCCTAGATATATGAAATATCGGAGAGACTGCCGAAACGTATTTTCGCGAGGATCGAAAAAAATGTGGGAGCAGCCGCTGAGGCAACATGATGGAAAGGGTTTGAAGGAGAGGTGTTCATCCGCTCGAATACGCATTACGAAGCAGCAGAGGATCAGGAAGCCTTGGATGAGGAGAAAGAGGAAATGAGAAAGGAGGGATATACACAAACAGCTGTTACATCCCGTGTCTTGTTTTTCGACGCTGCTGCAGAGAGAGGGAAGGAGGATGCAAGAACTGGTAGCCAGGAGCGAAAGGGGGGCCTGCGAGAAGGATACGACGGTGGGGAGAGGACAAGCTGGGAATTCGGGATGGGGATTATGAAAACAACAACGCCTACCCCTCTCATCCTTTTAAATCTCCCCCTTCTCTCTCTGCACACACGTATAACTCCGATGTCTTCTCCCTCAAGGGCTACAAAGTCACTGTTTCTCATATCTTTAAATATCACTAATTTTTATAACTGCGGCATTAGCGTATGTTCCATTATATTACTATTACGCAATAACCTTTTGTATCGAAGGGGCTTCTTCGTATTCCCTAAGGGGAAATAATATTGAAAATGATAAGATCTTTCTTGGTAGATTGATATTTATTAACAATAAAAAAAGATGAAAGATCTATAAGTGATAAAACGTTTCGTCTCAAAATTAATCTGAGAGAGAATATAAGATTCGGATGTACAGTATAGTTTTAATTACAAAAGATAAATTAATTGCTTTTCCAATTAATCAAAAAGAATCTTATTTAATTTCAGGTATATTCTGAAAGATATAAAGACAACGATACATCAAACATATTATCGATTGCAGATGTTAGTGCAACACTAAAGGACACCAATAATTTATATTTATTAATCATATTGTTACTTATTCTATATATTTTCATTAAAAATGGTCGTTTTCAATGTTGAACTAACATTAGAGATGTTTATGTCTACTCCCTAAAACCTTAGATGTCCTTCATCCGTTATCCTATATTTCAGTTATACTGGGCTCTCGTCAGTTTATTTGAAAAAAATGTATTTCCATAGTAAGTAATGTATTGAAAATTATGTACTGTTTATTATCATTCAAATATATCCGATTTGGAAGCCATCTTATTCAAAATCTGTAAAAATCATCAATATTTTCTTTTAATAAGCGACAGTTAACGTTTAAAAAAATTAATCAAGAAAAAATAACCCATTAGCATTTAGCTGGTGTAACTATATAAATTGCTTAGTAACATTTTTAGACTTTTTCATCCTTTTTTATTATTCCACCTTTAAAAATTTTATGCCTTAAACTTACAAAACCTTTAGCAAAGATACTATAAATTATGTCTATATCTCAATCATCTTGTAGCATTGAAGTATATTTTTTGCTTTCCAATAGTCTCTGGAGATTAAACGTAAACTTAGCCTGTGAGAAATTTACGACATTTCACAGTGTTAATTGATAAAAATTTCTCTAAATAATAACTAAATATTCGTGATAATTTTCTTCTTAAACATGCAATGACAAATTCATATTGTTTCGCATTATTGAATTGTTTCACCTTATCTTAACAATGTCTATACGAATTAGAATTTAAAATTTGAGTTTAGTAAAGAATAAGTTGTAAAAAATAACCATCATCTATTGATCGCCTTTAAATGCATACTTTGGCATCAGAATAAAATTTTATTCAAAAGAAAAATGTGTATTATTATCTATTTCTTTGGTATTAAAATAATACATAAATAAAGTATATAAATGACCTGTGACTAGGGAAAGAGTTGGAAGGAAAGAAAACTGAGAGAAACGAAATTCGGGACGAGAAAGGGAATGGAAATTAAGGTAGTAAATAAATGTTATTAGCAAGAGTGGCAGTGGTGCTTCATGCATTTCAAAGAGTGGAAGTTGAAGTGCATGAAATTGTTGATCCTGAGAGATAGCAGGAGAGATTGGAGAAAAGAGAGAAGACGGAGAGAGAGACGGCGTAATGCGGAAAAGGGCTTTGTTGATGCAAGGTTGGGTAAGAGTGAATAGTTCATGGCACGCCGATGGAGACAAAGGAGCTCGTCAGAAATATTTGGATGCAGTCGAGGAATAGGACGAACAATCGGATTGCAGAAATAAAGCAGGATGATTTAGTCCGCGTTTGCAAAAAACTAATTTTTTTACGGAGCTCAATTAATTTTGCCCTTAAAAACGTTCGTCTTCTCTTTCTATTTCTGCAGACGATGATTTTCAGTCTGCACATCGCAGTATGAACGAGCTTATTTTCCGTCGGGGCAGAAATGCTTTTCCTGCATGGAAGACTCGGCAAAATTAGATTTAGATTTTTAAAGCACGTCGGTAGGTTCTACCACTATCCACATGAAATAAATAATATTCTGATCACTAAATCCGTAGTATCTAAAGTATTTATCGCAAAAGAGAACTCGGGTTTCAGTGGCGAGAGAGTTAAAATTTCTCTCCGGCCTAGGTTCTTTGGTGAAAATTATTAATGAACAGCCCATGAAAAGGACTACGATGATTACTGGCAAAAACTATTTTTTGATTTGGAATCAAATTCCCTCAGTTTAATTTTTAGTAGTTATATACTCCGAAATTACGAATGACCTAAATTTGAATGTCCATGATGGGCTTAATGTAAAACACATTACCAAATCATAATATAACTAATGAAGTGATTTGCTTTTCATGGCATGGGGTACATAGTAAAATTATCTCCCGAGTTTTAATAAAAATTTCCACAGAGACTAGTAGAGACATATTTTAAAATTTAGTCATGAGGCTATTTCATATTTGGTTATTTTAACTTCATTACTACGCGAAATAAAAATTAACCTCAATTCAAAGCAATGAACTATTTTGCGTAATTCCGGTAATTCCTATACAGTGAAATTTTAATTTGAATACTTTTCCTCGATCATATCCGATAAAATGTGGAAATTTGATCTAGGTAGATACCATCATCATACATAAGCCATATTGGAGCAAAGACAAAATTATAAAAAAGAAATGAGTCTAGGACAAACTGGATCTAGTAGGGGAAGTTAACTTTGCAACTTGGTAGATAAATTACATCAACCTTTAGAGTGCGACATATGACAGTTTTGAAAAGCATATATGCATTTTACATGTAACCCGTCAGTTTGCCATTCAAAATCTTCATGAATGAAAATTTATCGACATGCACTGCTGGACAGCAAGTTGCAAGAGCGACGTGAAAAACTGACCAACCATAAAGGCTCCCCCTGACTCATGCAGTGCATCAGATGTTTAAAAAACAAAACTTCCCATAAAACAGTATTTGTTCAGCCCAACCTGATACGCCCTTCCGAACGTCCATTGTTGACCCTCCCATTCCGCACACGTGATTCATGCCTTCCTCTCGCACGTAAACGAAAAAAAAACCCATTGGTCATCCCTTTCAAAGGTTCTCATCCTCTCCCCATTGTCCTCGAGGCATTAAGAAATCAAAACTTTCAAATTATGACTAATAGAGACGCATGAGGAAGCTGTAAAGAGAGAGGATTGGACATGCAGGAGAGAGAGAGTTGCAGATGACAGAGTGCCATGCGTGCCCTCCCAATTTCAGTCAATGAGACGAACACAAACACGCTGGGATGCGGAGCGCAGTTTCGGTGGATGGTTCATGCACGCGTGATTTATGCAAGGGGCTTTCCCCACTCCCCATTCAACCCTCTATGCCTTCTCTTTCCCTAAGGACTAGTGTCTGTGACCCCTTAGCGATTCTGCAGACCAGTTCGCGTCGAAGCAACCGGTTGTCTCTCCAAGGGGAGAGAAGTGGGAAGGAAAAAAATACATAAGTGGGGAAGGGGGACAACTAAAGTGGATGAGGTGACCATGCTGAGCGTCATCGAGGTATGTAATTCCGTGGCTCTTCTGCATCCCCATCCAGTTCGACTCCTCCTACGTCCCCATTCCGCAGTTTGGACGTTGTGCACGAGCTTATTAACCGACCTCTTGCCCTCTCCCTATTTCATTCCCCTCGTGGCCTCTTGTTCATTCTATACCGTCCTCTCCCGGCCTTTTCGACATACCCCTCTCTTCCCATCGAATCTCTCCTTTTCCCATTGCGAGGTCTTTTTTTCTTTCGCTCCCACTATCTTAACTTCCAAAATCTGCCGCCTCTCACCATCTGTCGACGCAATATCGAGACTCGCGACTTGTACGCTTCCTAAGCGTTCTTCCTTTCTCCCTCATCAGTTCTATTTTTTATAACACTTTTTCATTCCCTCAACTCCTCCTACATTTCTCCAATATTACCCTCATTTCTCCTTTCCCTTATGCGTACTTAGGCTTAAGATGCATCAACATTACTTCAAATCTCATTTACTAATAGGTTTAATGCAGATGATATGAAAACTGGGCATAATCTCATGCGATTTCATATACTGTATTTGCCGCATAACAGCATATGAGAGTAGGATGTACGCCGTTCAACCTACCAACTTGTTACATTTCATGTTATCTGGAATTTACCTCCTCCACAGGTATTTGTGAATGCTACAGGTTTCAGTCTCGGCCCTACAGGTCTGCTGCACCGTTGAAATCCTTATTTAATTATTTCAAGAAAACTGCAGTCACAATCTTAGGTTTTAATTAAAAATCTGTAAATTAAATAAAAATTTGCTGTTTATATAATTTTTAGATATACGCATTGGAAACTCCATGGATTTCAAAATTAATTTTGATTGTTGAGCCCATGCAGCTTCAAATAACATAGTATAAAAACTGACTATCTTCATTATCTTTCATATAGGACGGCGGCTCCATGTTCAATTCCTGGATCGACATTTTTCTGCGATTGTCATGAGAATTTTGTAGCGAGGATTTTCAGTAGTATAGTTTAACGTTGTCACTATGTTGATTTAGCATAAAATGTGAGATTTTTAAGGAAGAGATCTCTAATATGAAGGTATGACATCACCTGAAGTTCTTGTGAACAAGTAAAAATTTTATCAGGGTTCTTTCTTCCAATGGACAACAACAACATCATTTTCGGACTTGCCATAGATTTTATACATTTTCCCTGCAATAAATTTCAATATTAGAAATTAGTACGGAAGTAATTTCAAACGATGTTACTATAGCAGCTGCTAAAACTGCAGCCGGAAATGAAAAAAGCTAAAGTCTCATTTCAAAACGTATTCCAGTTGATGTGATGCGTTTTTTCTGTTGCATTTTCACATTTTCGCAGAAAATATAGCGGAAGATATTATTTTTAAAAGTCACATAAGAAGAATAAGTAAAATATAGAGACATTGCTTCATTCAACTTTAACGAAGCAATCCTTCAGCAAGAAGCGTAACAAACTTTTCACTTCCCCTTGAGCAAGAGCAAATGTAAATATGTACCAGTGTTTTCCTCTGGAAAACTAGAATACTAGTCATTAGTGTGTGCATTGCGACGCCCTTTGTACGTTCTTCTTCGTTAGCTCCGTACTACAAAAATCTCTCTCAATGCAGTTCTGAAAAGATAATAACCTCTGGAGAAAATATGAGCAGAAAACTCCGACTTCTGTATCCTGCGGATCTTCATATTATGCCACTTATCCATGCTTGTTCATAATTATAATTTTCTTCATTTCTTCCATACTACTTATGAAATGTATAATATAAAACGAGTTAAATTATAACCTGTCGTTCTATTAATTGATAAAGTTGTTTCAGCTCTTGATTTCCGGAAAGACAAGTGAGTAGTGCGTTCATCTTTAGTGAAAACGGTACCGGGTTTGATTCCCAGTGGGAAACTATGTGTCCGAAATGACCAGAGCTATCGAAACAATTCTAAGGATATTATACAATAATTTAAGCCATTTATAAATTGGCTTTAAGGAAGAATTAGAGAAAGTTCATAAAATTATTTTAATCTTAATGATAGGGACTCTCTTTGCCTTCAGGAATAAATTTAAATAATTAAAATTCTACAATTTCTGTAAGCACCCAAATTTGATTGTTTAAGAAAATGGATTTAATGACAGATTCTTCTTTAGTATTTTAAATATTCCGTTTTCAGACAAATTTATTCCTAAACATTAACTGCCCTTATCGTCAATATGTTATTTCTTTGCGAAGGCCCCCTTTTTTCTGGTCATACTATCTCATTGCCTCATCTCCCTGTTTACTCAACCTCCAACATCTCATCCGTTCTCTCCCCTTTCTTATGAGCCCATATTCTTGCCTTATGTTCCAAACCAGAAGATTCTCTCCCTAACTTTTTCCTACTTCGCAAAACTTATTGCATCGTCTTCCGAGTTTTCCTCTGGGAAGATTCCGTAATTACATCTGCTTCAATTAAAAAAACAGCGAGAAAATATGGCGTTATCGCTGAGGGTGAGCGGAAAATATCTGGCCGGGAAAGGAAGGGATGAAAAAATTCCCGAAATGAAAAGAATGTGCCGCTGATTAATTGTTAAGAGGAGGAAATGAATGGAAAAAGTGATGGAAGTGACGGCTGAGTAACGATCTTTTTGACTTCTGAGAAGGGGAAGAGAAAACAAATAATCTCTGAAGAAAATCCATTCGTTGGATTTCAGAATTTAAATGTGTTTGTCATAAGACCCTGCTGGAATGAGTTATGTGAGGAGATACATGAAATTCTCTGGAATATGAGAGAGAGATGTTGCCTTCTTCGAGTTGCTCGCTCTCGAGGTTACAAAATAACGAGATCATAGTAGGTGTTGCTAAGCACATTTAGTTAAACATATAGATACGCAAGAACTAACACTAAATTCTATAATCAGGCTACCCTTTTAAGACGATTTTCCTATAAGTAAATTTTGAACCATGCAGAGCAATATTCCACCATTATAGGACCAATGTTATCTCAATGAAAATAACTCTATATTTACATTGAAACATCGAAATTAATATCAAGGATAAAGTATCAGTATATTTACATTTAGTAGCAGTTTTGCAAGCTACGTGTTATCATCTCGTACCAAAAGGGTAACAGTGATTCTGCATTATATCCTAAGATAATGAGATGAAAAACTACGGCTATACCAGAATTGATGAATGCATAAATAATAAAGTTTAAGATATGTAGTTATAGACCAATTTAAAATTTAAATTACTAAATTATCTGGAATATTATCAAAATATTATTATTTTATGTACTCTTTTGGCAAGGTTAGGCAAAAATAGCTTCTTTATAGCCTAGTCTTTACAGATATCATGAAAAAATACAAAATTATTGCCTATAATTAACTTATATCTTGAGAAAAAAGATCTATACAAACAAAACAAACGAAAGATATAAGAAGTATAAAATATTCTCTATGAAAGTTAAGAAAATCGTATTTAATATCATTGTTTTATTCTTAGATTTCACAATTGACGCAAAGTATAGTAATTGAGAGATTGGAAGATTTAGCATTATTGATTCAAAAAGAGAATATCTCTTAAAAGAGAGTAAGAACCTCAAAGAAGTAATCTGTTAAGATTAAGGAAATTCACAAACTGTGCTACATGTCAATCACTAAATGAAGGCTTAATCGTGTTTCATTTTGTTTACGTATATCTAATACCAATGATACTACAATTTCATACCATTCTGGAAATGAATTAGGATTGTGAGAACTCTGTTCATTTATTATAATTTATTCGGACGTATGTATCATTTACTTATCTATTTATGGAAAAATTCTGATCTGAAGAATGAAAATCAAGTAATTAATCTCAATTTGTATTAAACCAAAGCTCTTAAGAGTGAAGTGAAACATTTTTATTAAATTTAACTGACGGATTATAATTAGTAGTCTGAGAGATTAAAAGAAAATTTTTAAATAAACTCATTATCATTAACTGTCTGTCAATCCTATGCAAAATAGTACGTCTACTTGACATCATCAATAAATTTTCTAGGCTACAGGGTGCTACAATAATTCATCATCGGGATTAATGCAGGGAGAAGACTTTCGACCAAATTTTCTCGAACTAACTACCGAAAGAGACGCCAATAACTTAAATACGAGCTCAATATTCAGCCAAAGTACGCGGGGAATGCTCCGAAAAATCAATCACTCTTCAACGGCAAAAAACAAGCAGGAATGCCGTGGAACCATTTTGAAGGAGAATAAAATACTGCGCGCCGGACGAGATAGGCCATATCGACGGACATGCTCAATCATCCGAGGAGCCGTTTGTTACGGAGGGAAGGGGAAAGAACCCGCAGTTTATATTGTGAATGCAATTGCGCGCCCAAGGTAAACATATACTAACTCACACATGCATGCGCCATGGTGCATGCGATGCTTATGGATGAGCACCATATGCAGTGCATCGCATGGCTGAACATTCTCTTCTTCCGTCCTCTTTTCCCCCCCTCTTTTAGGTCCGCATTCCCCCCACGCTTCCTCCCTTATTCCGCTCATTCTTGTGACCACCATCTCCTCTCCGTCCTTTTGTAGGCTGATCATCCCTCTATGGCCGCCGAACTGTCCCCTTTCCCCCGCGAGCACCACGGGGTATTCCCATGGGCACTCACCGTATGGAAGCATTCATACGGAGATGCAGTGGTCACACTCATATAGCATCCCTTATCCGTCGCTTCTCCCTCTCTCTCTCCTTTTCCCTCACATCTGCCCCATCCTTGGATAAACATGGATTCATACTCTCCAAGCAAATATACGGAGATAACCAATCACGGAGAAGAGGAATACCGTTATGAATGTAGCGACGCAGATTGCTCGACTTTACCTGCTGCGGCGAAATCACTGCGAGTTTTCTGTTCAATATGATAATCTTACGGGGACTTATCCTCTTCTTGTTCTGTGGCTATTCTTTCCAGCTTTGTTTAAGGGATTTTCAAAAACAGGACTATTTTATTTCTATTTTAACTGAGGGATAATGTTCCGGGATGAGATGCTGGGTTACTTAATCCCTCCTATGCTTCAGAGGATCGAAATAATTCCTGCCCTACATTATGGAAGCTTGCATCTCTACCGCATTATTTGCTTTTAAGTCGTTTCAGAGTAGAAATCAGTACTTTTAATTTAATTGCGTTTAATAACTTTTAACGGATGTCCTATAGATTCTTTACGTAAGGCTCGGATATTTTATATAAAAGCTAGAAATTAAAATTGAATTTGAAAAGGAATTATAATTTTAATAAGCACGATGAATAACTTGATTACATGCAAAATCACTCTATTTGATGATAGTTTACAATAAAATTCTTGTAATTAATTTTTGATTCGTAAATATTAATTTTACAGGTTGTATTTAGATCCTATTTTTGTCATTTCTCCGTGTTAGATGCTGGTGTCTGATTAAGACTGTAAGACCTAAGAGTGATCTATTTTCAAATCGAATTCGCCTTGCTAGATATTTCTCGTTCTCGAAAATTTATTATAAATTAATTCTGCTTGATGTATTTAGTAACAGGTAAATTAGTAAATAAAAAGGTATATTCCATAAGAAAGCCAATCACACCAGTCTGTTCTATCTTATCAGTCGTAATTTGTCTAACAAAACTGCCACCGATCCGATCAACTATCAATTTTGGCTGTGATTGTCATAAGTTCGGAATTATTGAATCATGTCAAAGCAATTATATTTCCAGTCGTTAAGTTAATTAACAGGGTTATTAAACTGTAATATGAGAAGGCAAAGCAACATTAATATCACCATCTTCGTGAGCCACAAACTGCATTAAAATAGCTACATATGGCACACCAGCAGTCGTTTGGTCACGTCTGGTAAACCCCATAAATTTTCCGCGTGATATTAAAACCGAAACGTTGGCTATATACATTTATGTTAAGCAATAACCGAGACTAATTCACCACATTTACGATATGTTTTCTAAGAGGACTATCGACATAGTTTGCCAGTGGAGTCGACGAGTAATGTCGCAGGGCGCATTAAAGTATCTTCGAGAACGGGCCATTAAGCAGAGGTATGTAGCTTTCCCATCAGTCAGAGAGTGTTTTGGATCGAGATATGTCGAAATCGACTCAAACTTAAGTCCTCGAAAGATTTGGGTTGCGACCGCATTAAGACCATTTACGAAAAAAAGAAGCGGAGAAATTGAAACACTTAGAAAAGATCCGAACCTAGATTGTGGAGCCAGTCACCCTCTCGAAGCCTTTCAACCTCGCCAAACCTCCTCCAGCCATCGCCTCGCTACCAAACACCATCTCAGACGACACCGACAGCATTTAATCCCCTTTCCCACCCAAAACCACTCCTAAATCTCGCTGCTTTAAAATCTTCCCACCAACTTCGGTTCAATCCCTTTCTCATTTCAAACTTCGCCTGTTTCCCTCCCGCCATACCCTCCAGTATCGCTCACTCTTTCTTCGCTTCCCTCTCTTCCTATCTCCATCTCTCTTTCCACTCCATCTCTCCTCTTTGGCATCATTACTTCCTATAACGCTTTCCTATTCATTCTTGTCCAATTATCGAGTCTATGCAAGTATATAACTTTTTTAATTTGTTTCTGTTCCATTCCATTTCTTCTTCTTTCTCTCCTGACACCTCTTTTAAGTTTTCACCAGCGAGACCATCAATGTTTGAATTTCAGAGTAATGGCATCACTTGATGTATTATCTTAGAGATTTAAGTATTCTTAACATGGTTTTTCTCGACATTATTGATCATTTCTGATCCTCACATCCGTTTATTATTTTGTTTTATTACCATGCCCCATTAAACAAAATTTTCCAACTTTATCGTGTTTATTTATGCATTACGAACCTATTTCCACTTGAAAATTATCATTAATTATAAATTTAAATATCACGTATATGTTTACTTTATTTCTGTAATTCATTATTTTCGATAGTTTTGCTTGAGTTAATATATTTTTCCAGACCTAAATGAACTTTAAGAATAGTAGCAGTATTCCCATATTTCAAAATTTCGAATCGATTTTTCCATTCGATTGTTAATTTGTGTTCCTTATCAAATTTCTCATTAGCTATCTTCTATTTAAATGTCTATTCAGATTTTTCCCCAATTATTCCCAGCCTAACTTGATCAAAATTAAATTAAATTGCATCATAGCATTTTCATAGTTTATATCATAGAAAATCTTTACTATAAATTTTCACATTAAAAATGATAATGTAGCGTTGATATCAAAATCATAATATTATTCACAATACCCGTAAATGTCATTAAAATTTGATCCTTTACTACCCACATGTATTTTTCCTTCGACATCATCATCCTTCCTGTTTTGTTCTTCTTCCGCTCTTGCTCCTCAAAGTATCAAACGCTTTACTGCTTGGGAAGACAAAGGTAAATGGTAAGGAAGAGAGAGAGAGAGAGAGAGAGGAGAAAGATGGAAAGGATAGCGATGTAAAAAGAAATGGAAGAGGAGACGGAGGATAAAAAGAGGGCGGATTCTTTCCCCTGGTTTTCTTCGAGGCAATGTTCTCCCTCCCCTTCTCAAGCGCTGATAAAAACTAATGGCGAAAGTTGCCGTGGGGAGGAGCAGTTGGGATGGATGGGCGATTTCAAGGGGCGCTTCTGTGCACGTCGGAGTACGTGAGTGTGTGTTAGAGTGGGAGAAGAGCGGGCCAAGTGGACCAAGGTGCGAGACTTATGGTCGAAAGAAGGGAGGGGCGGGTGTCAAAGTGCGAGAAAAGAGTACCATCACTAGCAGACCTTGGTGGCGACGATTACGAAAGATTTCAGCGAATGGGGTTTTATTTTAACGCCGATCACCTCTCGGGAAATCCCTGCGAATTCACAAAAGTCTTCCTTCACCTCCATTTCAATCGCGGTTGTTATTAAAAGTTTTAATGATAGATGTACTCCACTCTTTTGCAATAAAGAAATCGGAATTTTCATTCTATAATACTCTGAAAAAGTGTGATATCGTCAAAGTCTATAATAGGAATTTAAAAGAATCTCGTAGGATTAAGATGAATGAATTCGACTTCTTCCAATACTTCTTCGCTCCTGAGATGGAATAAAATTGTTTTAACTCTCTTGTTCTATCTTTCTTGATGAACGTCTTCAACGATCGATTTCATCTCTCACTCCTTTGATTCATCCTCATTTAGGAGATGACTATTTAAAATACTCCGTTATTGGAAAGAGGACCGTAAAGGATAGACATGAATGTATATGTATGTAGAAAAGAGAAATATAGGATATAACATAAGGCATTTGTCGATCGCATACATAATATGGTTTGACATGAAAAATTGAATATTGAGTGATAAATGCGGGCTGCTTGCAATTTTCTGCATAAATTAAAATAAAGAACCAAGTGTTTCGTTCAAATTACATTAGCAAGATCGCCATTTTGGTGATTTTGAATGATTCCTCAAAATAAATTCTAATGTATGTTTCACTCATACTCAAAGGGTACCGCACGTTAAGACGAAAAGAAACCACCTGAACTAATTTTTATACCAGTTGGTCTAAAATATTCCAAATGTTTTTTAACTAACAATAAAATAAAATACTTTATGTAACATCTTATCAAAAGCCTCTATGTATTTATATAAAAGAATTATTTTGGGGACGGAACGAGCATCATGTTTGATCCGGATTGCCAAATTATACGTTAAAATATGTTTAGTATAAACTAGGTTAAATTTAAATTTAAATAGAGGGAGAGGAGAACAAAATAGCCTTAAGAAGGAAGTGATCGATGTAAAATAATGTAGAACAGTGAGGGATGCAAGGGAAGATATGTAGGTGAGAATGAAGTAAACTAGAATAGGAATAGAAGAGTAGAAAAGTGCAGAGTAAGGTGATTGAGAGAGGAGTGGGGGAGCAGGTTTGAGATGTGCTCGAGGGAATAGATGCTGTGAGGGAAATCTCTAGAAATGGATTTGGGAAATGGAAGGACTCCTCGGAACGAAGACACAGGCCTTATGATGCATCTCGGGACAAAAACTATTCATAAGAAGATTGGAATTATCCGGTATTTCCGCCTCAAGTTCCTGCAGTTTTATTACAGGAAATCTTCCATTGATGTATGTGATAAGGTTTCCGATCTCTGTTATTTTTCGATCACTGTGGATAAAGGCTGAAAGTATTGATTCTTTGACCTAAAACCTGCATAGAGAGATGAAAGTAGGATTCACGGAATAAATCTTCCCTCACCATGGTCGTTTTTTCAGTTTTCCAGCTGGGATCGTTCGGAGAACAAATTTCAGCCTTTGACTTGTGTTATTGGTAAAGTAAGGAATGGGCTCATTCATAGCTGAAATATTTGGATAAGACTTCCTAGGAAATCAATTTTCAATTCTGTTCAAAGATTCAACAAATCGCATCTGAGCTATGCTCGAAAATTCTTTGTTGCTAAAAAGGATTTATTTTCAATCCTGAGAAATAACTTCGACAGAGAGAAGAAAGATACTTTCTTATTAGATAAGATGAGAATAATCATTAAAATGATGATTTTCTAAGTATAATACTATTATGGTTTCGGTGGCCGGTACCATAATAGTACCAATACCAATTGGTAATTGGTATTATATCATAATATTTTCCTTACCAGTACGAAACGATAATAAATTACAAAATACGTTTTGCAGATTTTAACAAAGGAATAACTAAGTAAATTTTAAGAATATTTCCTTAAAGACATCATTTGTAAAATACATATTCTACCAATTTAATCAAACTATAAATGCATGAAAGAAAAAATTCAAGTTTCATAGTTCATTTCCAAGAGAAATTTAGGGTTGTTTAAGGTCCGATAGAGCTAGTTTATATGTGGAAGATTTTGTGATATGTTTCTCTAGGTTCCAAGACCAAGTGAACAGTTCATAACACGTCTGAATTTGAAACCATGAGGTAATATATTCATGATCATACTTAAGAAAGAGAACAGGTGCATTTAAAAACCTAAGATGTATCATAACTACAGGGATTTAAAAATTTCGTTAGGACAATAAATTCCAAAGATTTCTGAGCGACTATGTAGTATTCCATAGTAGACAGAATAAATATATCAGGAATATTTTTCTTGAGAAAATATATCCCGTCACAATTAATTAGTAAAATACTACACTGTAAAACACACACCATAAGATTATTTACGACGCTTAAGACTTGAAGATTATGAATAAGCGTCACAACTAGTGGTATGCTTTTATAGTGTAGTTTTTTGCAAAGTTATTACAACGGGATACAGTCTACTGGAGTAAAATTTTCCTAATTTATTCATACTCTCATTAAAATATCTTACTCGTCTTATTTCTTAGAATTTATTTTATATGGCCCTATCAGGGTAAATTGCTTCCAGAATAGGTGAGCAGATATAATTTGACTATTTCTATTTACCCTCTCCGACTCCATGAAATTACATCTCCGCTAATAAGCCCAGAAGGGCGAGTAGGTATTTTTAATGACCGTTAATCGCGAGCATGAGAAGATCGCAGTGAGGTGGGGCGGTCCTTTTGTGATACGAGCGGGTCAAGCGTGAATACCAAGGCTGGAGACCACGGAAGAAGCGTTTAAAAAGTAAAGCGTTGGAGCTGTCGCCGGGGGAATACGGCAAAATGTCAAAAGTGGAGCAGACTGCCGGATTAGAGTGGCGGGAATATATATTACGGAGTAAATGGGAGGAGGACATGTGGAGAACAATGTGTGTTGCGTCAGGACTCTTGTCATTTGGAAGCGTTATATATTGCCGTAAATGTTTCGAAACTTCAGGTAATAACGGAATGTAATTCAAGCATGCGATGCACTACCAGGGTTATTATTGCTGCTTTTAGTGCGACTACACGCAGATTTATGGTTTTAGGTATTAAAGGCTGTATATAGTTAAGAAGGAGAATTTAGGATTATGGTTCCGTAATAATGATGAGCTTCTCTTACGACTTATGATTTCGGAGAAGTAATTAATCTCATCTTATCACAGCACCCGTAATGCTAGAAGGAAATGTTCGCATAATTCGACTCAAACCGCGCTTCATGCATATCCATTTTATGAAACTTGCGATGAATTTCCCTAAGGCGAAGCCACATTTCGTCTTCTTAAGGATATTGATTATTATATCTGCGCATTAAAGTAGTAATCTTTTAAAAGTTGCCTCGACAGCTAAGGTTATTGCTTACAGATAGGCCCCCACCGGGAATCGAACCCGGGAGCGCGTTCACCAAAGTTTACGCGCTTCCCATGAAGGCATCAGGAGCTATTCTAACCTAATATTATATCATATTACGAACGCAATATGTTTTTGATAGTAAAAGTGCCTTTATGTTTTTAATTTCCGGGATTTTAATACTTCTCAAACTTTTTAAATTACAATACTTGTCAAATGTTAACGTCCTTATTTATGACAAACAATAAAAGATAATAATTTCATCAAATGACTATGCAGGGTGTTTCTATCCCAATCATAAGTTGAAAAAAATCATAGTCTCTCCATTCCATCTCAATGCAGTAAAAGTAGATTGCTGATCTCATACATATGTGATAAAATAATTACTTTCAGCATAAGCTATTTAGTTTACTGACCCATTTAAAATACCTAATATAGTTAGGTTAGTTATTTTTAATTGAATATATCATACTGCATATAAAGGGTTTCCCTTCTACCCCCCATTGTTTATGAGTAATCAAACATAATGTCAGTGTTTGCCTTGTGAGGTCTTGAATAGAAGGTCACTCAAGCACTTATAACAGTAGAATACTTCCGCAGATACTCTTTAGACAGTTGAACAAAGAAAAAAAAAGAGTTCGTTTGGATGAATCATACGTATGCTATACAGAATAAAAATGGAAATTTCACTGGGAGTAAATTAAAAGTAAATAAACAACCTCGTTGGCATCCAATGGCATATAGATTAGTTAGTTAACGTTTTCATTGGGCAATATCAAATAATATCGTTCTCTTCTTCAAGGTAATACATAATACAGATCTATTCAATCATCTTAATATTTATTTTGAAGGCAGAGTCGACGCGAGAACTGGTAATCCCGCATGGCAAAAAGTATTTCAACGCTTCTACTGACTTCAATACTGTTGCCCAAGACTTTCCTCTTTTCGCTGGATGGGAGTAGGAAAAATTGAGGCCTCCGTTGGTAAATATAATACAAGTTATTTACGAATATATTTTTATACTATAAAAATATTTAAATACTTAAAATCTCAAGAGCTTTATAGAGAAAACAGGGTCTTTAAGGGGATGTTATACTCCAAGATTTTACTTCAGAAAATTATTTTTTTATAACTAAATGACGTTTTGAATGCAAGAAAATGCATTCTACTACAGCTACGCCTCTTCTCCTTTGCTACTTACCACATATCAAGCCGGAAATCTAAATATCTCATATCTACAGAAATGTAATAAGGAATCACCCACCACTCTTGCATTCAGAGCCAGAAGAATTACATTAACACGTCGAACCAATAATCTTCACACTTTTTTCCGTCGATTCCGAATGGATAAATTCATTCCACCCGAGTCTCATGCGGAATCACTCCACGAAATCGAAAAAAGAACATGTGAAAAGTTACACCGCCATGAGGTAATGGGGGAGGAAAAAAATCCCGGCTAAAGAAACACATTGGATACAATCGACACGCCAAGTTTCTCGCTGCAGAGCCATTCATCGCGTGGAGTTAAATAGGACACGGGCACACACGTGCCGACTGAAACATTCTCTCCCAACCCAGTCGATTCAAACGCTTTCTACCACTTCTCGAGAAAAGAAGAAAAAAACGGAGTCACCCACTCTACGCTGCGAATCCTTTTCTTTCTTTCTCATTCTTCTCTTATCAAGTGTACTTCGCTCCCATTCCCCATCTCGATACCTGTGGTTTACTCGGTCCGTAATAAGGTTGAAAGAGAACATTCCTACTACGGCACCCACCCACTTTTGAAAGAATAAAACGTCGCCATTCTCTCTCGTTCCCTATCTCACGCACACAGTCAGAGTGCCGTTCAATGCATCTCCGCTCATTTGCCACCGTAAAAGGTCTTTCTCTCCCTTCCAGGGCATACCTTCTCCCGCGATAATAATGGACTAGGGGCGAAGAGGGAATTTCTTGTTACGTGCGATTACCCGTCGTCCTAAGTACGTACGCGCCTCGCCCAATACGCCCTTCTTCTCCCTCAATTTCGTCTCTTCATTGTCCTCCCTTTTTACTCCCCTTTTCTACGTTCCGCACGACCCTTGCCATTCGAAGTAAACCATAGGAGTAAATTGGAGGGAAAGGACACGTATAAAGAATGGTATGATATATTGAAGGAAGAAATGAGAGGGAAGGAGATGGTGATAAAATGACGAGGGTGATGAAAGATATAGGACAGGAGCGTGACATTTTCAGACTAAAAATGGGAACGATATACAATAATGCACATTTATTAAAAGTATATGATATTGGAAGAGGGGAGGAAGAAATGAAAGATGTGATAAGTGTAGATAAAATCAATTAGAGACGAAATCGGGAGGATAAAACTTGAAGGAAATTGAAGAAGAAACGATCATACAAACGGGATGAGTTTGAAATACTACAGAATTAGACTGAATGATGACTTGAAAAGTAATAATATATGAAGTACAATATATGGAAAACTATGAAATAAACAGCCAAAAAACAATAAAATCCATAGTTATTAAGTAAAAGAGAAAAATATAACTATAACACGCAGATTTAACCTCAAGTTGACTGTGAATGTGATATGATGAAGTAAAAAATGCTATGAATATGGCTAAATGCTAGAAATGTGGCTCAATGCTAGAAATGTGGCTAAAAATGAATCAATAGATCCAAAATATTGCAGCTGTCCTATTAGTATGCATTGACTGTATACTTTTAATATTTAAAGGACACTAAGATAAGTTAGAGGAGCACGGAAGCTGCTTAATAAAGTTCTAGCACCAATAAATAGTGTCATATAACATGTAACTTCGATGGAAGTGGAGTAACAGAATTGGAGTATGAGAGCAAAAAGTATGGACAGGGAAATAAGTGGAATGGTAAGTGAAGGAAGATTTGAGGATTGAAAAGAGAAAAATCCCTAATCGTGTATGTTTCACGTGAAGTGAAATGAAGGGAGAGGGAGGAAGGGAAGATGAGAGGAGTGTGATAAAGGGAAGGATTAGCAGCAGTCGCGCGGTCGAGTAACGCGCGATTCCGGAAATGGCGACGACGCTCCCTCGGATGAACTTTGGAAGAGAAGAGATGAAGTAGTAATGAGGACATTTTGTCCAAGAAGAGATTGGATTTAATTCTTCCCTATCCCCGTCAAATGTCAAATTACTACCGTTAAAGCATTTCAGACACTCGTCTGGACTTGGAATGAGGGAAACATATCCTTACTCGGTCAGAAGGAATCTATGAGTCTGCGAGAAATGGATGGCTACTTAAACCCGGAATACAAAGTGTTCGTGCAGTTTTACTTTACATTATATTTTATATTCGATGACTATAATTATAATTTACAGTGATTTATTTTGTACTATCAATTAATTTAGTATTTAAATATTCTGTTATCATAGAATTTTTATGTTTTGATACTTAACCATAATTAAGGCATCTTGTATCTTTCTCTGCCTAGTTTCCTCCCTCCTTATTTGCAGGTTCAAGACCTTATACATTATTTATGTCATGCATATTCCATGCCACATCATCATAGGATGAGCCCAAAATGTCGACAGACTAGAATCATATATTGCGTTGTAACAAATTCGATTATTGTCTGTGTTTTTGCATTAATTTTCACTCCTATTCATGTGCGAGAGTATTTCCAGCACGTGCGTTTTTCCCTGAAAACCTTTAGCTAGGGAGTTCTCAGCTAAACCTCAGTCTTTCGTTTTCTTTTATTTTGTTCTTTATTAAATTTTGTATTTTCCTGATTTTCCAAAGTTTATACCAACTTCAGAGGCTGGGGGTAAGAGAAGCACACATGGGCCGATTAAAGGGTGAAATAATAACGATAATTAAATAATCTACCAATTCTTTAAAATGAAAAAATATTATGTGCTTTGAATGTTACTAATTTGCGTTTGATGGCGTTGAATCAATCACAGAGATGTAAGTAATTGAATAAGTAAATAAATACATTTTTCCACAAAGACAACCATGTTTTTCAATTATTCATTCCCTGCTAAGATTTCGACGATTCCTATCAACGTCATCTCGAACCCAAAACATTCTCCATCCCACGTGATCGAGAAATAGACTTCTGGGGATTTTAAAAATTGAACGACGTCGTTGGCTACAATAATCAAGCTGGGCATTTGATGTAGAGTTAAATCTCTAATGAATCATGTAGAAAGAACCTTCATAAGTAGGTGACATTGCGGTGACTGATTCTTTAAATAAAATAGCCGATCCATATTGAATGTGAAAAGATGGCCTAGGTCCTCATGACAGTAAAGGGGCCGAACAATGATAGATTTAGAAGATGCCCCGGGGAATCAAGAGGGAAGATTGGCACCTCCAAAGGAAGGCGAGGGTACGAATGATAGGGTTAGGGCGGAGAAAAGGGTGGCAAGGGGTCGAGTGAGGGTGCTAAAGGAAGCAGAGACACCCCCAAGGACGAGCAGTCTCCACGCCCCGCCTAACCCATTGGGTCTGAGACAATGGGCCGAGCACCTGTTCGAGAGAGACAAACAGAGGGAGCCATTCATATATATATGTATATAGAAGGAGAAGGGGTTTGACGGGAGAAGACACGGCTCAGGCACCAGCGACAAAGAGAGAGGTGAAGGATGGTCTCCAGATACCCTCCCTTCACACATGCCCATATTTCCCAACTCCTGAGGGTTCGAAGCAAAAAAGAAAGAAGGGCGAGAACATAGCAAAAAAGGATTATAGGGTGTCACAAGGAGAGAAAAGGGGAGGGGAGTGGTCGAAGCAAGAGAGAGCCACACACAGATTAGCACGCACCCTACCCATTTGCATGCGACACTATAGTAGCAGCACTTCCACGTCCGCTAATGCCGGTAATGGAGTACCCATAGTAGGGCTTCAGAAGGGGGTGGGGAATCTCCGCTGAGAATTGAAGGTGAGGTGAGGAAGGGGAGAAGGGATACGATACCGGTCCCTCTGCAAGTTTAGGGAGGGTTGAATGGAGGAGATGTATGGTGACGTCACCATCCCGAGAGTATGACGAAAAGTAGATGGATGAAGAGGGTTAGACCTTAAAGGTCCCTTGGTTGAGGAGGAGAAAATGGAGGTTGTCGCGGGGTTGAGGAATGAGAAGACATAGTGGAGACGTGAAGAGGAGATATGATGACAGGTATGAAAGGAGTTGAGATAGAATAAAGGGGCTGGATGTGGGTAAAGTGGGTGTGGTAACTCGAGAAGAGTAGGAAGGGAGACATGGGTGCGGATCGTATGTAATATATAAAACTTGTGCATAAAGAGACGTATTCTCGGGTATATACACACACCAGCATATGTTACGACGCTGCTGTTTATGCATAAACACAGTTCCAGAGTCGAAGCTTTCTGGAATGGGATATATCACGAGATGCGCTCAGTTTCCGACTCTGCGTACGCAGTTTTTCTAATCTCAGATCTTCTTGTTTTGTACAGATGTAACAACTTATGGCCACGGCACGGAAATGAGGTAAAATTAATAATAATTTTATTTTCCAATGTATGAATCAGTTCGGCAGCAGCTGTCTCGAAAATTGCTACTACAAAAAATTCTTAATATTATAAGTCATTCATTTCGTTTAAGTCCTAAGAAAATTATTATCTCCAAGCATTATTGGTTACTAGAAACTAATTCTCTGGAAAGGAAACTGACTTCGAATTTTTAACATCATAATTTAGGAAAAGATATCTTATGTATTTGACTTCCAGCGTAAGAATTTTTCTGGATATATTAACTGTATCAGTTGTCTCCAACATGTATTCGGCTGAGGTCTGCCCAATTGAATCCAAAGTATGCCTTATGTAATCGGTATAATCGTATTATAATCTGAATTTAACTCTACGAATGATGAATTGTGAATAACCATTCCCCTTTCCTAAAAACCCTCCTCTGTGGGTCTAAAAATAGCGCAAACAAACACAAACATTAAGTAATTTCAGGTCTCTCAACAAGATATTTCAATTCCAAAGGACCCGACAAACAAGTACGAAGCTTAAAAATTCTTTTCACATATGTTCAAATGATTTTTCTGTATCTTAATCCTTTTTTTCATTATTTATTTAAGATTAATAACTTATTAAAGGTCAACGCAATGGTTATTCTTACCACTAATACGCGGTAAAAATTTGTAATTATATCTTCCTTAAATACATAAAATAGTTTTATCTAATAATACTATAAATTGATATTTATACAAATTAACTCGAACGCGACAATTTAGAAAACTGTCAACGATTTGCGAAACTTATCTGCAATCGTCATCACAATCACGGATAAGATCCCTTTTATGGATATTCTATAACATGAATTCAAGAATGCATTCAAAAAGTGTAAACGTATCCCAAGCTGCGCAGTCTCAACAGTGTCGTAAATTAACAAACATTGGACTTAATATCACACGAAAATGAGCCCAGCTCGTAAACAATCAGCTCCTACGAAAGTTAACTCCATTAAGTTTCTATTTCTTCGCATGTATCTTCTTCGCATTAGTGCGAAGTTTCTCCCTTACAGAGAGTCATAACAGAATTTTCGTATGAATGCATACGAAAAGAAGTGGGTATGAAGAGGTTTTCTGCGAGAAGCTACGTGTATATGAGGAGGCAGAAGGTAGTGGGTATATTGTATAGGATGAGAAGCACTCAAGACGTTGAGGCGGAAGTATGTTCAAGAAAGGGAGAAGGCGAGGAGAGGGTGAAAGGCAAAGAGGTTTTCTCCGGGGCGAGCTGTGGGTTTAGAAGGGGAAGATTCTGATGGAAGGTACCGATGCCTTGGGGAGCAAGGCGTGTAATTGATGGCTGCATGGGAGAGAGAAAGATAGGGAGCTCAGAAGAAAAAATAATATGAGTGGGTAGAAAATATATTGCACAAAAAATATATAAATCTTCCTAGACGTAGGCTTTCTGAAGAGGCAGCCTTGCCTCTTGTCTTTATTTTACGGGGAAATTTCTTCCAGAGAATAGCAGGCGAGAAATCGTTTTATTCGGATTTAACAGTAATTAAGAAGTATAAGAGGGATTTCAATAATATTAATAAGCAATAAAACCGTTGGATATTCTTTGCTTATCGCCAGACAGTTATGGTAATAATAGAAATACATTTTTTTCATATAGTAAATATATATAAGGTAAATCTATATAGATACCTTATTTAAATGATTACTGTTATATGCTTCAGAAAAGGCGTAGATTATAAATTTAGTTTCTGATATTTTAATAAACCGCTAAACACTTAATCTTCCCAAAAAATTATTTTACTCTAAATTAAGTCCAATAAAATGAGTTTTCTTTACGACTTGATCAAATCGATGGGGAATTATTTGAATTTTAAAATTATACTAAAGGATTTGATTAACTAGAAATGAATTTCTGGAATTAACTGGGAAACAATTGGTTAATGATACTACTTTTAGCAAAAGTAAATAATACAAACTCTAATTAACCGGTAGAAAAAATCGAGCGTTATATTATATCACTAAATTTTACTTTGAGTCACCTAGAAGTCTATCATTAAACGCAAATATTTCTGCTGAGGGAAACAAATTTTTATTTCGTAAATACAAAGCGTAGATACAATGCGATGAATCTAAATTTAAAAAGGAACCAGAAAAATTACTACGATTGGGAATTTTATTTAGTATTTTTAAGATTCTTGTATCGAACATCTTTTAATGGAATACCAGAATTTCCCTTGAGGTAGGCAAGAGTTAGTTATAACAACAACACTTTAGCATGGCTTACGGGATATTCTGATTCCTATGTCGTAAACCCGGAAAATATTCGTCGATTTAGAATGCGCGGGAAATTCACAGCTGGGGTGCAGAGGGTCGGAAGAATAGATTAAAGACAACGGCGCCAAAACACTTAGGCCCAGAAAGAGCGCTGAAGAGATTAGAATTCCGACGAGAGCAATCGAATTGAAGAGAAGGTCCGCAACTTCACCCCAGGGATCAATGTAAATGGCGGCTCGAAAAAGGCTTGCAAATTAAAGAAACTTCTTCGTTAAAGACCTAAAAATATATTCACAGAAGACACGATAACATGTGTTCATGTGACTTACGAAAAAAATAAATCCGGGTAAAGCTTTGAAGTAAAAGCACGGGGGAATAAAGACGAGTGTTCGAAAACCTAGGCTGCGCAACTAATCCAATAAAAGGCAGTCAAATCCCAGCTTCTTGGTCACCGCTGGGGAAGCACGGCGTAACTGGAGGAAAACCACGTCGAGGAAAAGGCAAAAGACCGAACTAACGTCGGCAAATGGCATTAAAGTTTCGGACGTAAGTGCATACGAAATCGTTAAAATCCTGAATATGCATGACAAGAACTCCGCAGCCGGGAACGTCTCTCCACTTCGCAAAGTGACACACACAAATACACTAATCTCTCTCTTCCCGTCTCCGTCACTAAAAGCGTAGACACGGAATAATTAAGGTAATGAAATATTTCTGGAAAATTCTCTCGAATAAAAAGATAATAAGATCCCCAGAATTTTCCAACGTTTCCGGGGAAACCGTAAAGTATTTTTCTTCTCATCCGCAGCTAAGCGTCGTCGGGAGAGGAGAAATTAAGAAATGCTCAAGGAAGTGTAGTGTGCGCCGGGAAAGATAAACGGGGCTATAATCTCTAAATCTCTCACATAGACCGCCAATCCCGCATTCTAAGAACGCAAATTGGTTTCAAAATCCTCTTTCCTCGCAACCCTTTCTCAGTATCTCTTCAAACGTTCACATTATGTATGACGAAAAGAGGTTCCTTCCACCCGCCAGTCTTTAAACTTGGCGAAGGGGTGTTTTCGGGAAAATAAATATGGAAGAGAGCGTTGGGATTGAGCGATGTGACTGAGGCGGAAGTTTAGGGAGAGAGACATCTCGCCGCTGTGCGAATCTGCCGCTTTCCCATTTCATTTGGCCCCGAGGAAGGACGCAAGCAGAGGGAAGCAAAGATGAAGGGGATGGTTGAATTATTGGACAGCCTGGTTATCGGCAAGAAACAGAAGAAGCCGTTGGGAAGATTTGAAGGAATTAGAGAATAATGCGCAAGGATAGGTAAACCACTTATAAATTAGTAATGAAGGTAAGGATGCGTGAGCACTGATAGAACGCACCTCAAAGATAAATATTATGTTTCAAGTATAGTCAACTCATATGGACTAAAAGGGGACAAGGGTGTTTATTCTGATCACAATGACGATTTTAACTTGATTTTGATTAGGCATAGAAGACTATTACTTAAGTTCATTTAACACAGTTAATAAACGAATGAGTAGAATCATTTCAAGTATTGCTTAGATTTTTGGAAGAGATTTAGCGCTTAGTTATACAGATACAGAGGAATGGATGAAGACAAAAGGTATATATTTTAATTTTTAGCAACAATCTTGCGCTGTTTATCTTACTGACCGAAAGGAAGGTAAAATAAAGGTCTGCAATAACATTCTTTCATAGAAGAGGATAAATAAACTATTGGAAATCACTCTTTCGACATACCTGAAAATAACGAGGTCTGTTAGAATAGAATAATAGAATTTATTAGCGAAATAGAAGCATTACTGTTGGCTAAGGATGTAGAATTAATTTATAACTTTTAAATTTCATTTATAATCAAATGAAAGCGGATAGAAGAGCACTGAAAGAACAACAATGGCTTTTTAAATTCCATCATCTAAAATTAATTTGACTATCTTTCAGTGGATAGATTCCGTAAATATTATTTACCCCAATGAAACGTAGTTATTCATTACGTATAAAACGTTTATTAATTACACTTCAAATCCGCCAATAATTGGAGATCAACAGTTTATTTTGATAATTTATTTTATGAATGGAAAATTAGTGGTTCTTATAATGATGAATGTGCTACCAAGCATAAGCCCAATCATTTGTGATACAAGCAGGTTATTTAATGCCAGTGCATTTTTACACAAATCACATAATTAAATGCGAAAAAAATAAAAGCAACGCCATGGAATTTTTTCCGAAACCTAAGGCACGGCACGGATGTTAATTAAAGGTTTAATTCCCCGATTATCTCTCTAAAGCATCGGATGTCCATATGTCTGGTCAGTTTGGCGCATAATCCTTGTCTGTGTTAAACGACCGTAGCCAAAAAAGGAAATAAAAGGAAGAAAAAGAGCAAACGAGTGCACGTTTCGAAACATTCGTCATGATTATTTTAATCACGCGCGGAGGTAATTTTTCCCGCAGCAGTTTTAATCGGGAGCGTCGCGTCCATTTTAAAAGGAGAGCATCGGTATAATTATTGCATTTTTCCCTTTAGATGGCGTGTTACGCTGCAGTCCACGAAACGAACAACCCCCCAGAACCCTGCAATCAATTCGACACGCCGTTTCAAACGCACTTATGCAATTATCCATTTTTAATTTCCAGTAGACAAAGGTCCGCCCCTACTTTGGAGGATGGGGAAATAGGAAAAAAAAGTGAAAGACTACGCAGCAAAATTTGCAGCACGCTCTAATTTGCCGCCCCACCCCTCCTGGGCGAGGAGTTTAATTCGTCCAGAATAAAACAGCCCTCCCGCGCGCCGTTTTCAAATCATAACACGATTCTCAATCAGCGAGGACCTCTCTATGCTCGGCATTCCTAAAACGTAATTCTATTACAACTCATTATCGCACTCGATAAAACGCCCGGCAGGATTTCTACCATTAAAATAACTCATCCCGGGAGAGGGAGGATCGAACACGGCACGAGAGGAACCAAAACATCCAAATTTTCCTCCCCTTCACTTGAATGAATACGTGCTCTGCACCGTACGCTCGCCGTAAAACTAATAATTCAGCTTCCATCCCCGTGAAGTGTTTTGGTAATGGTCTCTCACTCCTGTACTCTCTCATGAATCTATTACGAATGTCCAATGCATTTGGATTATCTCCCGCGTACTAACCGCACCGCTCGGACGCCAAAAACCTCCCTCCGCCTCCTCTTTGCCCTCACGCAGTTCAATGCCGCGCCCCCACATCCCTTGGGACACCAACCGCGAAAGTAAGCAAACTCCGCTTTTCCCCATTTCTTCCTCCCTTGCCCATTTCCCCTTTCTTTTTCTCTCCGAAAAATCCTCCTCATCCCAGCCTTCCATTTCGAAATCCATACCAACCAATTCCGCACCCTAAGGACTCCGCTCTCTTCGTGGAAGCGTTTCGCTCCTTTCACCTTCGTTCCTATTTCCCTACCCCCCCTTCACTGCTCCCTATTCAAACCGCCGCACACATCTTCACCTTTGAAACAAGAGGCGTGCAGTTGCTATTCCCTCTCCGGTGCGGTTAGAGGGCCTTATCTCGCGAGTACAGTGCCCATTGGCGTTTCGGGGAGTGTGAGAATTTTTAAGGTGGCGGGGGTTGGAACTTGGAAATGAAAGGGAGAGAGATTTGAGGGAGATGAATCGTTGAAGAGGAAGGGACGTGAGAGGTTTGAGTGACAGCAGTTAAAACGTTGTTGTATGAGGGAAGGTTTACGTGCAGGTGGCTCTCCACGCCTCGTTTCCCCGCCGGGAATTGCTTCCTCTTGCTGCTGTCTCGCGCGGGAGGGATATTTTTCTTCCCGAACTCGAAAAGTTTTGCCTACGCTGGATCCATACTTTTTGGCAGGAATCGCGAGTATAGATTCAATACCACGCGACGAAGTTGAGATTGAGATCTTATCCTTTAATCCCTACGCAAGAAAATCTATACATGTACCAATGTTGATCGTTTTGCAGGCTTTATATAATTCAGACAAAATACTGGATAATAATTACGTAAAATATTAAAAAGTAGGCTAAGCTCACTTTAAGTTCCAAATTATTAGTTCCAAGTAAGTTTCAAATTATTTTTATTCTCGACTCGTGAATGTAAAGAATAAAGCCTTACGTAGTACTTAAAATTCTTGGTTACGATCTTTAGGTAGTACTTAGTTTCAACATCAAATTTTCCTTTGAAACGTTGAATATTTCTATAAAATTCGATATCTTATAATTAAAAGATAAGAAGAGATAGGATTTAAGGTAACAATATTTATAGATTCGTCACGAAAAAATATATTTAAAATATTTTAAAATAAACTGCAATGCTTAATTAATATTTATACTTCTTCATTTTACGACTTTGCACTAAAAATTATACTTTAGACGGCTGATAATTCTCTAAGCAAAAGCTTTACATCATTCTGATTACATAAATACGTTGATTGTGGTACATCTTCCGATGAAGAATGTTATTAAAGTGATGATGAGTGATTTTGGTCAATTATATTTTCATTTAGTACCTCAAATATATATTTTTTATTTTCGGCGCCTATCTCACTCTATCGGACTGAATATGAGGTACTCTTTCAATATGAATTGAGAACAAAGACGCAAAGCAGCAACTGAATTTCCATGTGAGCTATTAACATAAAAAGTCAATATTTTTGACTGAAAAGTTGTTTCAAATGAGAAGTGCGTAATTGAGGGTTCATTTTTGAATTGCTGCAATCACCAGCTCTGCACGTGGGGAGGGGGTAATGAAGAGACTGAAGCATTAGAGATTAAAACTATAGCTCGGAATCGAATGGAATTATCCCGATTTTAACGTTGATTTACAATTGCCGACGATTTTTATTCCCTAACCTAAATACCTTCCAACAATGAAGATTCGAAAATTTTAACGAACCGGTCGTGAATTAAAAACGTTCGCAGTGAAATTTTTGCCAACGTAATTCCATCAGTTTTAATTGAATACACGCGATTGCTATTTCCATTACCAAGATCGTTCTTTTCAGAACTGAATCCATCATTATTTGCTTCGACATCGCGTTAAGAGAGTAGTTTTCATTCTACGTCTGATTTGATTCGCATGAACGTTATGAAAATGGATTAACAAAATTATTCATCAAAATATATTACGATTCCAGATGAATCGATTAAAACTGATTGAGTAATTTTTACTAATATTTAAGTAGAAACGCAACCCACGTTCTGAATGGTTTGCTATTTTCCCAATAGTAATAGAAATGTTCAAATTTCATAGGATAGATGAACCACAAATTATTGAAAATTCAATCGAAAAATACGTTTTTGAGATGTCTCTTTACGGTCATTAAATTGAAATATGATAATTTTATGATTTTATAAAATTTATCCCACACAAATTACTTTTGTTTGTAATCTCTTTAAATGTAGGAGAATTTTAATACAAATTGAAACAGTGATGCTAGCAATGGAAATGTATTTTCGGAAATATCCTACGAAAGATGCCATTCAAACGCAGTCGAGATCACCAAAAAAGAAAGTTTAAAATTTCAATAGATTCAAATAAGTAATACATTGAGCCGTTTCCGAAAATAAGCCCATAAAGGTAAATAGGTTCAATTCGGTCGTTGTCAGATCGATTTATAGACGAAATTATCCAATGTTTGCGATATAAGTAAATTATATGATAATGTATTGTAGCATTGTTAAAAGTATTTCGACACCTGAGTTTGTTTTGAACGTATAGGATTGCACTCCCTCCGGGAATCGAACCCAGGACCGCTTTCGCCTAAGTCGAATGCGTTACCCGCATGGCTATCTGTGAGCCTGATAAAGTTTCAAGCTATTGGTCCGCTAAATTATCAATTTCTTATACGACTTTTAATGAAGTGCCTGAATGCTTGTAGAGACCTTCAGAAATAAGTATTTGCAGAAACCATTGTAAACTTGCACAAACCAAATTTTATCTTTCTCTTCAGGAAATAGGTTTCTTTGGTTAAATACTCCGGGACTATGATTCTCATTCTTGCTTGATTAAGCAGGTCACATGTAACCCCCACTATACTAACGCACACGGAAATCCTACGTTACGGACCAAACCTCACTCTCAGGATATCCCCGCCATTCACATACCACAATACGCCCCTCTATTTACTCCCTCTCTTGCCCCATTTCATCTTCTCTTTGCTCTCCCTGGATTCATCTCTCCTACAATACAAAACTCACCCTTCCCTCTAAATCCTCCCTTTTCCCTCCTTCGTCCCAAAGGGATACGGCCTCTTCTCACTCCACTCGATCCCGTTTGCCACCCAAATCTTTTCTCGTATATTTCAAAACCGCATTCTCCTTAACCTTGAATCCTAAATCCCTTTCCAACCCTTAAGATGGTTTACAATTTTACTGCTGTAATACCCATGCTACGATTGGAACGCTTCACACCTTATTTGGTATCTGTTATTCTATTGAAAGCATTCTTCAGAATCGAAAATAAATTATGACGAATAGTGTATGAACAATTTTCTGTGATATATTGTTTTTATTTGAACTCTGAATTTTATACCTAACACAGACTAGGTGAATAAAATTTCATTAAATAAAGAATACTAAGAACTTTGCAAAAATAAATAGAGATGAATACCAGTTATATTTGACAGGTTTAACAAATCAATTGTATCTCGGAAATTGAGATGGATTTTGAAAGCACGGATAGATAAGAAATCCGAAATTTCTAGCGAATGAAATTTCATTTTACAGATAAATCTTTTCGTTATCTCATGTGAATACAGAGACTGTTAAGCGTTTAGGTGCTTCCTGATGGCGGAGCTAAATTCTCGCCTTTATATTAACCTTGTATTTCATTGCGTTATCTTGCCATTTCATATCACTGGTGCCTGTATCGTACTTTGCGTGCTAAATACCATTATCATTACTGCTGTCGGGAGATTTGTCTGGGGAGCTAAACTACATTCCCTACCCACATAGTTAACGACACATGGCTTCCCCAAGTTGATACATTTAACACTCCATGAATTAGTTCCAATGTTTTGAAAAATTTAGAGCTTGAGTAAAATACAGCTAAATTTATTATCTATAAATGGTTACCAGGCTAGAAAATTGAAGTTTTTCGTTTTATTTTTATAAACTTTCGTTTCTGGCATTGATACTTATGAATTATTAGTACAGGGGGTTATTAAATTATTAGTGTTATGAAAGAACATTAAATTATAGGTATTTATGAAGCGCAACTCCACTTATGAACAAAGGTAACAAATGACATTTTAAAAATTAAGCTAGAATGTGAGGGCATGAATATAAATAAAATCAAAAAAGATGCAGGGAAACCTCAAAACAAAATTGTATGGAGTTGATGATTCCATACATTATTAATGAATTATTATTACTGTTATTTATAACGACAATTAACGCATGATAAAAAGGTCAGAACATCATCATCCAACCAAGAGCGGACGTAAAAATAGGAATATTTACGGCCTCCAGTTCCTTGCCTTTCCTCCGAGTTGAGTGCTTCTTATCGCTTAGTTAGACCTAGATCTTTAGAGCCTCTCGATCCCCACTCCATGCGACACTCGCCCAAAACTCACTATTAATCATGGGAAGGAGAGGCAGAAATAAAGAGAGACAACCGCAAAAGAGACGCGAGAGGAAGTCTTTAGCCCAAATCGAGCCGCCGTATCTCCTCCGTCGCGAAACAAGACACGTTGTCTAAGCACTCCCATTCTATTCATTTACAAGTTTTGTCGCGAGCAAGAAATGCGCCCGCTATTAATCACCCGTAAAATAAACGGGGAAGAGAGGGAAGCGGTATGCAGGAAGGGGAAATACCGAAGTAATCTCATCTCTCCTCCTTTTACCCTGGGCTATTTTTTTCCAGAAACAAGCATTTTGTGTTTGCTGACCGGAGTATTTTCTCCGGGAGGGACGGGCGGTGGTAATGGCCACAGAGGAACCGTTAAAGGCGTTTCCGAGTGCTCGCGAAGGAAAGTGCGATGTGGAGATAGGTGGACATGGCAAAAGAGAAGGCGGGGCATCGGCGGGAGAAAAAAAGGAGAGGTTAAGTAGAGGAGAGGGGCAGATTCTATTGCGGATGGTCTGGAGAGCGTGAAAAGGGCGTAGGAGGAACTAAGAAACGGTCCCTAGAGGCAGTGGAGGCGGAAGTTAGTTGTAGGTAGTTGTCGGAGGGGAAAGGAGGTGGCGGTGTGCGAAAAGAGACGAAAGAGGTGGGAAAAAGGTGAGTGAGGGATGAGTTTTTGGCAGAGGCATGAGAGGGAGTGAGATAAGGAAAGGATTGGAAGGAGGAAACGAGAGGTCTGGGAGATATCATAGTGAAGGAGACCCAAGGGTACGGACGGAGAAGCGAAGGAAGGCGTCGAAAGAGAAAAAGTGGAAAAATGGCGGTGGTGGGCTTTGAAAGGTGATGGAAGGAGGCAATAAAATCGACGCGAAAGGGAGGCAAGAAAATGAGGAGGCTTTAGGTTTTTAAAGAATTTTTCTGAACGAGTATTGCTGTATAGCTCATCAAATTCTCTCGAGAACTCGTATTAAGAATTTGTTCTTCAACACTCAGTTTAGGCCATTTTGGAACTATATATTTACTTACATCTACATTACAAGACTTTTACTCCAAGAGCGTTTTTAATTATAACGTTTTAACACTTTGAGTGATGAAGTTATAAAATCGTATTCGCTGTACACGTTATTAACAACTGCTCAAGCGAAGAGATTAATCTTCTCAAGTTTATAGGCCCGGTTGATTATAAACCATGCTTTCATAGCCATAAGAGTCCTCTAAAATACCGCTAAAATTCGTTGTTATTATTGAACCCTTACTCATAGCAATATAGGCAATACTAGTTAAGGAACAACGATATTGTTATATCATTAGTACTAATATTAAACCATGAAATACAGTTCATAGCAACTAATGCGATAAGAGACATAATGCATTAGTTTGGCGATGAAATGCACTTTTCCTAAAAAGGAAATAAGAAGTATGAAAGAAAAGAAGTAAAAGAATATTTGTTGGATCATAATTTTGCATATGTCCGATAGTTTCCTTTGAAATGAAAGAAATACACGAATGACAGACACGAAATGCCGAACCTGGACATTAGCTGACTAAATGGATTGTCAAGTTCACTAATAAAAATACTTCCTTAGCTATATCTAATGTATACATGTGAAAATACATTATTTTTGAATGGAGATGAATGATAACGATTTGGCTGAAAACTTTCAACTGAAATTGAAGTTTCAGGATGAATTATGGTAAAGAAATAATATTTTTATTCTTCTTGTGCTTCGACGGTTGCTATGATTTTCACACATTGGCTACCACTGGGAATCAAACCCTGGACCGTTTTCACCAAAAGAGAGTACTCTAACTACTTGTATATCCAGGATAAAGAGATTACTTTACATTAGACTGCTCCTATAATATTTTACCGTTATACTATCCTTACTTAGATTTTTCTTAATTATTTCAGGAGATATTTAAAGGGCGTATGCACATCTCTGGTTTCCATCACGAAGGCTTAAGGTTCACATATTTCCACTGAGGCGTCTCTTGCGGGCACTAATAACGCTACGTTGGCTTCTTCTGAAAGTTTAGTCCAGCCGTTTCTTAGCATATTGTGTAAGGCTAAGCAAATACAGGCCACGTGCTTCTTTCTTTCGCAGTTTCAGAAGTTTATGTGCGACAATTTGCGCGGCATTTATTCGGTGGTTCTTGCGGGCAAGTGGACCGTGCAGTATATCCTAGGCTATCTCCTGAGTAATTAAAAACGTTAATGCTGGACCTAAATTCACATTTAGGAACATTATCTTCCGGTCGCTCTTCGGTAGTATAGGAAAGATTAAATGCAGCTTTAATACTATAGCATTTTCAATGCATAATCGCGTTTTTCCCATAATTTATTTGTAACCAGTGAATTACCCCGTCAGGCAATGACACAAACACTAAATTTAACTTATAAAAGATGGTTTTTAGAAATTAGATAATAGAAAGGAACTATTGACTTAGTTGTCATAAGGACTGGCTGCTTATAACCACAAAATTGCACAATATTTTTCATCTTTTTTTGTAATTCTTGCAATTTGGAAACAATAATAACACAATAAAATAAAATAACTTCGTCAAAGTTATTTTCTTTCCCTCTGTTTAGTATTAGAACGAACTTTCTGTGAACTTCTCATGAGTGTATTTTTGAGCTGTTCAGAGTTGAACCAATGATATTATGGGCACAAATTATCGGTATGTAACAGTCCTTTGGACCTCTAACGAATTTCTAAATTTCGTAATCCTATCTCGTCGGAAATTTCATTTATTTTCAGAATTTACTTTCATGTATAACTTACGGAAGTCATTGACATCAGATGAATAAATATATAAAGATATAAATATATACGCTACGGTTATTATTATCTAAGATTATGGACATAATAGGAGGAGATTTAAATTAGGAATATCTCTCTATGTGGAATGCCTTTCGAATAACGCCACACGAGTTACCTTTTCGATTCGAAAGAAAATTAAAGTAATCACCCGAATTATTTATTCTACTCCTTCACTTCGATTTCTAAGTTTATTTGGAATCATCAGCTCCCCTCCTCCTTGGCAGCTGAAGTTGAGCTTTGATGGAAAATGGATTTATTTCGAAATCAAACACCCATTTGCTGCTCCGAGATGCCCAAACTTCTTTGAGAATCGATCATTTAAAAGGGATTCCATAATTTACTTTTAATGCTACTTTCTTCCGAGAATCGATACGAGTCTTCCAACCTCTCAATCCTCCTCACCACTCTAAGGAGCTCTTTATATTCGCCGTCTTACTTTACGGCTTCTTCCGTTAGGTTATGGAACCCTGTCACGAAGTTCATCTGACATATGGTGTGAGGTCTGATCGCTTTTCCATTCGAGAAGAGTGAAAGTTTGGACGGAAAACGAAGGATGGGCCTTATCGCATGAGAAGTTGAGTGCGGATGACGCATGGAGCGTTCATTTAGAGGTATCTCTTATCCACTCGTTGAAGGATTCAAAAGCGAAGAGAATACGACGAGTGGAGGTGATCTAGTTTGACTCCTTCTCGTTTGCGAAAACATTTATCTTGTTAACGCTAAAGCATTTTAACGTTCATTTACCATATGACATTTCGGTCGATCTTAGTCATTCATTTTTCTACTTTATTTCTTCACTCCCTAAAATCATTTTCATACGACGATATTCATATCATTCCAATCTTCGTACAAATAAACATTGAAAATCAGCAAAAGGCAGCTTTTCTCTATTCTTAATTAATAATTTAAAATATTTCCTCTTGTATAGTTATAATTCAAATGCCAATTTTCAATTTAAGTTGTTACAGATTATGTATAAATGAGCTTGAGCACAACTGATTGTATATATGAGTAGTGTTATATATGTATTATTCGCAATTTTCGTATTCGGACGTTACCCGAAATTATTGTTCTCTCTGCAGAGTGGGAATTTCATTATGCTCACTCAATAATGCGTGTGTAGGCAGCTGGTGAAGGAATAATAGAAATTTAAATAAAAGATAGAGAAGATTATTACTTCAAATATATCGATAAGCAATGTATAGACGAAAAATATATTTTATATAAAATATATATAATAAAATATAAATATTATAAAAAATCGGAATCCTCTTTTTTCATTCGCCTCCGTCTTATGTAAACTAGTAACGGATTTAAAATTATGTGCGATTAGTATTGGCTAACTTAATGCTGGTAAAATCGATGTGTATTATTTACTATTGAACCAAATGAATTATAATGTTATGTGCGAAAAAATTCCTATGTTGCAAAGACAGAGATCACAATTCACATACATAATATGAAGATATTATTTTAACAAAGGCCCAAAATAAATGGCTCCATTACATGTGAAGGCTTTTTCGCGAGAATTAAGAGTCAATTGCTAAGAAACGGCAGATCTTACTCAAATACTATAGCATTTATTTCAGTATTTAACAGTGTGCAGAGAAATTTTTACAAATATTGCCTTTAACGAAGTATTCTGTCATCTTTCACTCTAACAAGAAATTAAGCAACAAGAACATCCATAGAAAAAATCAATGTATAGAAAAAATATAAAAGAGGAAATGTCCAATCAAAGATACATAGTTGAACGTAAAGCTAAACTCTGTCACTGAAATTAGAATGTCTAAGATACTTAGTTCCCAAGTGATGTGTACAAGCGAAAGCTACATTCCCATTTGTATTTACGCATTACTCAAAACAGAAACTGAAAAATAATTCGCATTAAATCAAAAAACAGCTATCAGCGAGCAAACAATGCAACAGGGCGAAGGATTCTCACTTAAGAAATATTAATAATATCAAGAGGTTAATTGGTAAATCAGAGGACATTCTTGACGTGACCATATTCCCCTGTATCAAGAAAAGTTATCGTAGTGTTCTGAAAGCGTTCTCAAAATACTGGTGAGGTTAAGTGTTTCGATTTCAAAAATTTACGGTCGAATCACTGATATTGTACAGTATCTCTCCTGTGACTCTACATATTAAGTATATCAGTAAATGCAACACTGAAGACTAAACCACAGAAAATATGAACGCTACTGAGCTTTCCTTGATATTTCAAGCATATTCAAATTCCTCCTAATTCTTATCACACGCTAGTTGCCTAGTTACCTCACCCCTGCAGAAGAAGGTGAAAGATAGGCCCCTGAAATAGATGCCTGCGACTGTAGGCCTACAAATAGGCTGAGGTTGTAGGGAATGCGTTCCCCACACCCCGTATGGAGTAGGTGGTTACTACATTTATTGTGCACTTCATAAGAAACTGCTGCGAATTGTTGAAAAACTTATCCCAGCGTTTAAAGTTGATTTTGTTGCAAGAAACCAACGTTCATGTTCATTATTTAAGCTATTGGGAGTAAAAGTTATTGATATATTTGTTTTTCATGTCCTTGTATTTTTATAAAATGCAGAGGATATTTAAATATACATACATGGAGATATAGCTCTTAGGATTAAGATAAATAGCAACTGTTATTCTAGGTCTGATGTTTGCGTGAATATCTTCACAAATAATAGAAAAAAACAGTACTTACGTCTAATTCAGCAGTTGATGATGACAAATTTTCCTGTGGGAAAAGAGAATAAATTCATTAATAACTGAGTTCCGTTATATACAAAAATGCATACAATATAAATCTAAATTGGTAAAGACTTTTAACATCAATGAGAAATAACCTTAAGTTATATGGAGATGTTCAGAGCATCTCCCATGTTCAAGGAAAACTCACTGTAGAGTGAAATTCTCTGAGTTGAACGATTCGTTTCTCTCTAATTTTAGTTCATGGTAATTCTGCGTAAAGTCCCAGTAAATACCAAATCAACAACTGAAAAAACTCAAAGCAATACTAATTTAAAAGACGCAAATTAAGCTTCCAGGATACCAGTTTTGTTTCTATATTCAATCGTTCACGTACGACACACAACTAGAATATCATTGTGTCAAAAATTAAGAACACCGAACTCATGTTCATGAATATAAGCACTTACAAACGGATAAGCATATGCTGTTTCCACTTGCATTTTAGTCAATGAGACTCATATTCCTTTCGAAGTGAAAAATCACTGTAATAAACTCGGTGCAAGGAAAAACGCACGTTTACGTGTTTGAAACCTTAAATCCTTAAATATTGGTCTCTGGAATCTTTACAGCATTCTTAAACCGTTTTAAAACTTTAAAAGAAAAGCATGAGGTTAAAACCCAATGAATGATTTATGGACAGACTGGAGTAGAAATGAGTATGATAATAAATATATTTACCTTGTTTGCTTAAAAAGAATGAAGGAACTAGAGCTTCAGTATTGAGTTGAAGGTAAGTAAAAACAAGGCTATTTCAGTTACTAATGACTTAACAGTGAAAGATGACCCATACCATATGACCTTCGGATAATTACGAAGCAATTTTCCTAAAATATCCAAGTATGCCTTACTATCCTCTCATTTTCACTTAATGTAAACAAAGGCGAAATGAAAAGTGCCTCCTGCTTGAAAGGAGATAAAGGTGATAAGTAACTGGCATAAGATACAATTAGCTAAGTAAAGAAGAGAAAGGAAAGTCCAGATCACACCGAAACAGTTGTCGCGTGTAAAAAATCTACGTGCAAATACCCGAGAAATATTAATGTATGTTACTTAATGATAGCCATCGCTTATATATTTATACTTATAAGACTTGCTAGATTGATCCATCTCAATTGTTTACTTTCTAAGAGATGCTCCACTAAACTGGGTATCTTTTTTGTAGACTTCAATTTTTCCAATGATTCAAATATCAAAGATAAATTGTGCTAAATTAGGAGAAGATGCGGGTCTTGTTGAATATGGTCGAGCCTTATTTCAGATCATACTATTTATTGTAAAATAAAGATAGTAATCCCGATTTTCATGAAATCGAACACGTAGCATGTAGCAATTGTTACCACGAATTCAACGAATAAGTAAGTGTGTCAATGTTTATTTACACAATTTGCAGAATTATGGGATATAAAACGGTGTCATGAGGAATAACAAATAAGTGCTTCGAAAGTAGTAAAACCGCAATCGAGTAGACCAATCCTTACCGATCGCAGTAACTGAATTTGCGAATAAATGGATGATTAGAGTAGTCTAACTACGAATAGTAGGATTTTACTTATTTCATAATGAAGTCGATTATAAATTTGTGTCCATTAACTTTAATTTGAAACTGAATTCATATACGGCCATTACAATGGTGAATATTATATAATTGGTAAATAACCAAAAATATCGTCGCTATTTACATCACGAGAGATTCAAAAAATTTTCTATAAAGTTCAACCAATAAGCTGTTTTAAGTTGTTCTAGAAGGAAATCAGTAAACATTAAGTAATCTTATAAATAATTCAGGATCATTACTCTCCTTTTCAGAAAACATATTCAGGTTAACTGTTTCCCCGATTGAATCGTATGCACTCTGGGAATTAATATAAGTTTATTTTTATAAGAGGCAGAAGAGAACAATGCAAGGCCTTGTCATAGTATCCCGATTTTGGGTCAACCTTAATCTAACGAACTCATATTTTCTGAATTCGATGAAAAAAGAATATAGAATATACAGAACACAAAATATAGACAAACAATACATAAATCATATATACAATTGTTTTTAAAATACTCACCTTTTGCTGTTCACCGGGTATCTTAGTCCTCTTCTTGCCCATACACGATCAAAAAGGAGAAACTCTTAGATGAAATAACGCAGAGAGGGAGAGTAAGAAAAAATCTGGAAAGAGAGAAATACCAAATTAAATCGTTGTTGAATAGAGAATACAATCTGTTGTAATATTGCATTGTATACAGATGAAAGCAAAAAGTTGCCAATGAAGATGAATTGAATTCGGGTTAGGTTTATGGTTGAATTAAAAATGTCCATTTCTACATTGTTAATCTTATGATAAGTCCTTACTAATACTTCATTCAATTGATCGAGAAACACGAAGGACATAAAGAAAAATGGAAATACTTGAAATACATGCAGAAGTTATTGGAAACATTCAACTGAAGTGAATACGGAATCTTGATCCAAAAACATACGAATAATTAATAGGAAAGCATTAATAAATCGAGAACATAATATGCTTAAAAGTGATTATAAGTACGTTTATGATAAAAAATACCTATCCGATATTTCGTATGGTTTACGAATCGAGTATTCGAGTCGAATGCCTAAGCGAAGGAATATTGAAAATGGTTAAATTAAATACTCAATAAAAAGTTAATCTGTTGTTCGATCGTAGATTTCCGTCACAAGAGCGGTCGGTAAATCCTCAACTCATCCTGGTAAGAATAATGCCGAAAATGGTTCAACACTGAGTAGAGGAAGAAACTAAATAATAGAAGTGGTAACGGGAATGACTCGAAGAATTATTTGGAGCATTTACCGGATAGCCAATTCAGAAGTTAAGAGTCCTTGTTTCATTCCTGAAACATCAGTCTTGGCCAATTAAATGGGATAAATTAGACTTATATAAGTGGAAATCATCGCACAACAGGAGATAGTAAGATAATCAATTAGAACATGAATCATCCTGACGTCGGTTACGTAACTAATAAGTCTTACATGACGACAAAATAGGTTCACCTAAGGCCGTCCCATGAAAAACAACTTAATAACTAACATAATAAAAGGTTTTGCTTAAACTCAGAAGTAACTCAAGATACTTAAATAACTTTAACTCATTCTACTTACCAAAACTGTGGAAATCCCAAATATGCGCCATGAATGTCTCGACGCCAGAGCTCCGTTCAATTACTAATCATCAAGTTATGAGTAGTAAACTTTACAAATATATTACATTAGTCTTATTAGGCTTAAAGACTACTGAATTTCGAATCCATTGCACTTAAAAAAATTTGAATTCTAACGGATTTTCGAAAAATTCTTGAATAAGTCTTCACAAGGCGGTATTTCCAAAGTAACAAATGATTTAGCCTTAAAATATGACATCAAAATGGTCGCCGCTGTTACTTTTTCGGTCGCACCCCCTCCCGGCCCCCTACCGTAGAAAGTTATAACTTCTTATTTAATTATTAATTAGCACCAAATTAAATTTTTATAGATCTCAACAAAATTTGAATTTAATTTTGAATTTATTGGACAAGTTACGTTCTTACTCAATTTCGTTTATAATATCGAATGATGTAAGTGATGGTTCTGAGTATGAGCTAATTATATGTTCGACGCTGTTACGTTTACAGTCAGTCCCCCCCTTTTGCCCACTACCGTAGAAAATTGTAATTTTATTCAGATATATTAATATTTATTCATTGAAAGTTCCAATGGTACAAATTTATTATAACGAAATTTGAAAGCATTGGAATATAATGTACATTTTGGCACTGATCCTTTCCGTTACACCTACATTTCGTGAATACTGAGATTCAGAATGATTTCTGATAATGCTCTCCTTGGTCTCAATCTATTTAATAAAGCGTAACGAAGGACGTTGAATTCACATCTAATATTGTATGAATTAAACTGATTAAAAGTATTTTAAGAGCTTTGTTTCGTATATTTATTTTACGTACGTTATATATTTTTTGAGCTGCAAATTTCCTTCAGGTAACAATAATTACGTAAGAACAGCAATAAATATTTAGATGATTGTTTTTTACGTTATATCGTGATACAGTTAAATCAAAGTTGTAAGCATTGTTAAATTCACGTTACGAAACCGAATATTCTATTAATTTTATTCGATATAGGCGAGGAACTTTTATCATTTTTTTTAATGAAGGGTATATCTTTTATTCACAGCCAAATAAAACAATCAGATGCCGTGAATGTTTCAGGCAAGTTAGTTTCTCTTAGGCCAAAGATCAGACCCTATAACACTTCTCCTAATTCCAAATTACAAAATTAAAAGAACGTATTATATACTTAATTTATCTTCAACGTTGGTGAAAATGATTTTTCTAACTTTATTATGTAGTCATTTTTAAAGAGAGGACTAAAAATTTCTTTTCCGCTTACATTATTCATTATCCCTTTCTTAACATCTGCCTTTTGATTATTCAGGTAAAGAATAACTTGAAAATAGAATGTGGCATACTGAGGCAATAGGAGGAGGGAGTTATCTTTCCTTAATGAGCCTATTTACGGTTTTATGAGATACGCCAACAATAATACACTAGAAGGCGCCGAAAGGCGGAGGTAGAGGATTCTCTACTAGTTTGGCAAAGAATGTTCACATCTATTTTAAAATATAATTCTTGTATTAATTGTTCACTCAGATTATAAATATAAAGATATTGATCAGCATTACCTTTAAATGATAAGTAATAATATATATGAAATAAAATTTAGGGATTACTGTAACAATACGTCACCTCAATACATACTAAATAGTAATAACTAACACTTAGGTTTTAATATTAATACCTAAGTGTAATTATTGAGCTTTATATGAGTGGTTGGGAGGAAAGAGGGTTACAAGAGCAGAGGAGGAATGTGGTACTTTTTCTTTGCTTTCCTCTCTAAGGAAGAATATTAGGATTGTCAACATAAAGTATAAGAATGAGCCTACGAAAAATACTATTCATATCATTCGAGGAGACAATGGATTCAAAATCACACATCTCTCAGTACATTTCATTTAATTACAGTCATACAGCTCCAGAAAAGTGATAGTAAATAGTAAACGGGCGATACATTATCTCTAGGGAATTCTAAATAAGTTTTACATATGTTATGATGAATGAATTAATTCTATTAAATAAACACTGCTGAGTTAAACTAGTCTTAGAATTATGTGGGCAAAAGTGCAAGAAAACGCACCATTAAAACAAAATGTTTTAATTTAATATAATGCCAGATATAACCATGTGATTTTCTTGATACCATACAAGGAGGAATTAAGAGTTCGTTCGTTATCTTTTAGGACAGAACATTCTAATTATATTTTCCCAGTTTCGTTTCTAACAGTTGCAACATGGTATGCGTTAATATATGAGGGTTTGTTGATCTATATAATAATCTCAAACCTTTGTCAATGGGTACAAAGAAAACTTTTATGAGACAGTACACTTTCATGGACACTTTCAACTCATATCATTCTGGCTCAGGGAGAAAAGCAACAGAGAGCAATGACTTATCACACATCTCACCTAGTAAGCATATTACCTCTACAAATCTTTGCATAATGTAAGATGGAAGATATACCGAGCCTTTAAACAAATAAAGTTACAGAGAGACTTCAACACTACTCAGTTAGAACTAAGGCGAGAGAAACATGAAATTAAAAGATCCACAACTTACCATTTATTCTTCTATGCTTTTAAAATTTGCTTACAATTGTGTTAGTAAAAATTTCCAAGCTTAAGTTGAGATGTTGAAATAAATCAAGTTGATCACACTTAAACTTGTATCGACGTACTTTTCCTACTGACTTTGCTTGCCAACATACCTTTCATTACCCAACGCAGATTTCAAGTAAAATAAATCATTATGCTCGTATATCTCGATGTTAGAGTACTTCTACTTACCTTTATGTACTATATAATGCGGGCTGAAATATGGGAAATACACAGAGAACCCTGGTTCCATTAATCTCCAACCAGAAATCCATCCATCCTGGATGCTATGGCATCTTAACACTATTGAGTTAGAGACTAAGAAGTTCGCAGAAATAGTGCAGATTAATGTCAAAAAATAAGTATTCAACCGAAAACTGCACTCACTGCTACACTTTGACGTACTCTTTCACAAATCGCCGATCGTAAAGCTGAGTATATAATGCACAAACACACCTTTAAATGATATTCCAAATATACTTACAACACATGCGATTGATTTTCCACCACATATTGTCCCAATACTTATAAAATTACCAACAAATAACTAATATCTGAACTTCATGAAAGCATTGGTGATATCTTCTTGAGGATTTGACGAGGTCTTGACGTGTTTCCGCGTTTTCACAAAGAATCATGGTATAGAAAACTCTGAATAACGAAACTTATGCTTCATACCACGTGACCTTCGTATGTCTCATGCCTTTGTCTCGCTACATGGATTGTGTTCAAGATGGTGAAATTCCTTCTTTCTGAAAATTTAAAACGTAACCACGAGTGAAATGGAGTTTGTGTAGTGTTAACTCAGTGTTAAATTCAGTGATTTCTTTGAAATAGGCGTGAGTGAGAATCAAAAAAATTACGGTATGTACTGCATTACTTTTATCGAGTATGGAACACTTAAAATGGCGACCGTGACCAGAAATTATTCTTTACCACCTTTGAAAACGATTGTACGGGAGAAGCAAATAAAACTGAAAAGAATATCCTAGAGGTATACAGAAGCTTTAAAAGGAGATTTCTTTGTAGTAGGAAAATGGTTGGTTTTACGAGCATTTAAAGGTAAGTTAGAAAGTATTTATACGTCCGGACGTAATATTCCGAATATAATGTGAATTGACGAGGATGATTTCAAATTTTTGGAAAATTATTTCAATATTCCAGGAAAATTCGTTGAACGACTTTCGTTAGAGGTTTTGTAGCCACAAGACGAATTACGTTGAGCATACTACTCATGGAAATAAATTTCGGCGAATCATTCACTAAAATTGCTAACTTAGATATCAGTTTTAACAAGTATAATAAGTTCGCAGAGTAATGAAATACATTGTGAGAACTAAAATGATTTCTCTAAATTCTCTCTAAATAAAAATATCTTATAACCATTTTCGATGCCGCTGCCTCATATATTAAATTTCTTCATTCATACGTAGCATTCCTTTGGGCCATACATTTGGGCTTTCAATGTAGATTTTTCGTCCAATGGAAATACTTTTATCACAACTTTCATAATATCCAATAAATTTTGTAACCATTACGCGTGCAAATGAAAAAGAAACATCGAGAAGTTCGATGAAAAAGTCAGAAGATTATAATTAATTTCAAATGCCCTTTCTTTGCTATCTGTCGCGTAATAAATAGGAATATACAATTCTTAAATCATATTTTTTTCGCAATTACTATTTTCATCGCAAAAATTTAACTATCTGAAATTAATTGACATTTGTAAAATCTAATCATCTGTAATATATACAACATAAGTACTAATGAAAAATATTCGGGACTGAATATGCTTTTTCATGCTTTTTTTCGGTAAAAAAGATTTTTCTGGATTATCTCGAAATTAAATACTCCATGTCCGTTTTCCTCTGCAGCCACTACATGTCCTTGTCGTTGCTTATATAGAATAAGATTAACAGAAAATTCGGTTTCGTGACGTGAATTTAACAATGCTTACAACTTTGATTCAACTGTATCACTATATAACGTAAAAAAACTAATTATTGCTGTTTTTACGTAATTATTGTTACGTGAAGGAAATTTGCAGCTCAAAATATACTTTACGTAAGTACGTAATTATACGAAACATAGCTCTTAAATAGTTTTAATTAGTTCCTTTTCATACAATATTAGATGTGAATTCAATTTCCTTCGTTGCCCTTCTTTATTAATAGATTGAGAGCAAGGAGAGCATTATCATTATCAGATCATTATGAATCTCAGGATTCACGAAATGTACGTGGAACGGAAAGGATCAGCGCCAAAATGTACATTATTTTCCAAATCTTTCAAATTTCGTTATAATTAATTTGTACTAATGGAATTTTCATTGGATAAATATTAATATATCGGAATAAAATTACAATTTTCTACGGTAGGGGGCAAACAGGGGGTGTGACCGTAAAAGTAACAGCGTCGACCATATAATTAGTTCATACTCAGAACCATCACCTAAATCACTTCGATTTTAAAAACGAAATTGTGTAAGATCGTAACTTGTCCAATAAATTCAAAAGTAAATTTAAATTTTGTTTAGATCTATAAAAATTTAATTTGGTGCTAATTAATAATTAAATAAGAAGTTACAACTTTCTACGGTAGGGGGCCGGGAGGGGGGGCGGCAGAAAAAGTAACGGCGACGACCAAATCAGACCTCACCGTTTTTTGAATCGTTGATTTTTCGTGGATAAAACTTTTGTTTGTTTGGAATCGCCATCTTGGGAAGACATATTCAAGAATTTTTCAAAAATCCGTTACAATTCAAAATTCTTTTAGTGTGGTAGATTCGAAGTTGAGTAGTCTTTATGCGAATTAAGACTAACGTAATATATTTGTAAAGTTTATGACTCATAAGTTGATGATTAGTAATTGAAAGGAGCTCTGGCGTCGAGACATTCATGGCGCATATTTGGGATTTCCACAGAATTGGTAAGTAATGTAAGTTAACAGTGTTTAAGTTGTTTGAGTTACTTCTGATGATATCGGTTCTTAATGTCTTTATTTAAGTTATCATTGTTTTTCATGGGACAGCTTCTGGTAAACCTATTCTGTCGTCATGTAAGACTTATTATTAGTTACGAAACCGACGTCAAGATGATTCATCATCGAAGTGATTATCTTACTAACTACTGTTGTGCGATGATTTCCACTTGTCTAAGTCTAATTTAATCACATTTAACTGACAAGACTGATATTTGAGAAATGTAACAAGGACTCTTAATTTTTGAATAGGTTATCCGATAAAAGTTCCAAATGATGCTTCGAACCTTTCTTGTTACCACTTATATTATTTCGTTGATTCGTCTACTTAGTGTGGAACCATTTTCGGCAATATTCTTACTAGGATGAGTAGAGGATTTTTCTGACCGCTCTTGTGACGGAAATCTATGATTGAAGTACAGATTATCTTTGCATTGCTCATTTAATTAAACCGATATCTATATTCTTTCACCTATAAGTTCGACTTAAATTCGGTCTATATTCGTAAACCATACTAAATTTCGAATAGGAATTTTTAACATAAACTTAATTCTAATCAATTTTAAACATATAACGTTCTTGATTTACTAATGGGTTCCTATACCTTCTTCATATGTTTTTAGATCGAGTTTGGATACTCATTTCAGTTCAAAACTTCCATTAACTTCATCATGTATTTCAAGTATTTCCATTTTTCCTTATGTTCTCCGTGTTTATCAATCAATTGAATAATATATGAGAAAGAATCTATCATAATATTAACGACGTAGTATCTCAAGATATTTCGATTCGATGTCCAAAAAAATGGGCATTTTTAATTCAACCATAAACCAAACCTGAATTCAAATGATTTTCATTGTTAACTATTCGCTTTCATCTCTACAAAATGCAATATGACTACAAATTGTAATCACTATTCAGCAACGATTTAATTTGGTATTTCTCTCTTTTCAGATTTTTCTTACTTCCCCTCTCTGTGTTATTTCACCTGAGAGTTTCTCCTGTGTGATCGTGAAAGGGCATGAAGATAACTAGAGAACAGCAAAAGGTGAGTTGTTTTAAAAAAATTGATAATATATAATTTATTTATATTCAGTGTCCTTTTCATCTAATTCGGAAAATATGAGTTCGTTAGATTAAGGTTTACCCAAAATTGGAATACTATAACAAAGCATTGGTCTCCTCTGCCTCTTATAAATTTAAACTTATATATTTAATCGCAGAGTGCATACGATTCGATCGGGGAAACAGTTAACCTGAAGATGTTTTCTGAATATGAGAGTAATTTTCCTAAATTATTTATAAGATTACTTAATTTTTACTGATTTCCTTCTAGAACAACTTAACCCAGCTTAATGGGATCTGTTGATGTTGATCTGATGTTGATCTTTAATAGAAAATGTTTTGAATCTCTCGTGATGTAAATAGCTACGGTATTTTTGATTATTTCCCGATTATATTATATTCAGCATTGTAATGGCCGTATATGAATTCAGTTTTATATTAAAATTAATGAATGTATACTTACATTCATCTCCGTTATGAATGAAGTTGATTCCTACTATTCTTAGTTAGACTACTCTAATCATTCATTTATTCGCAAATTCGTTCACATCGATCATTAAGGATTGGTTCACTCGATTACGGGTTGACTACTTTCCAAACACATGTCTCTTATTCTTTATGACACCGTTATGATATCTCTCATTCTGAAAATTGTGTAAATAAACATTGAAACACTTACGTATTCGGTGAATCCGCGATAACAATTGCTACATGCTACATGTTTGATTTAATGAAAAATCAGGATTTTCATCTTTATTTTAATATCGTATAAATATTATATCTGACATAAGACTCGACGATATGCATCAAGACCCGCATAGATTTCCCGCATCCTCTCCTAATTTAATTTTTGAATGGGTTATCCTACATTAGCAACATATAATGCTTCGAATATTTCCCGTTACCTTTTTTATTATTAAGATGTTTGCTATATTTAGGATGCAATATTTTTAAAATGTTGCATTTATAGATAAAAATTTTATACGTGACAATTTTTTCGGCACGATTTGGGTTTTTTTCTATTCATCGCTCTTTGTATCTTATTATTGTCACTTATATCCTCCTCTTAGACAAGAATCACTTTCCATTTCGCCTTTGTTTACATTAAGTGAAAATGAGAGGATCGAAAGGCATACATGGATATTTTAGGTAAACTGCTTCGTTATTATCCGAAGGTCAGATAGTATGGGTTAGCTTTCACTGTTAAGTCATTAGTAACTGAAATAGCTTTGTTTTTACTGACCTTCGAGACAATACTGAAGTTCTAGTCCGTTCATTCAATTAAGTTTTCGTAAACATAGAATGTAAAGAATATATTTATTATCATACTAGTTTTTCTCCAGTTTCTTCATGAAGCATTCATTGACTTTCAAAGTAATTTATCGCTTATCATTACAATATTTATGAATGCTGCAAAGATTCCGGAAATCAATATTTATTGAATTGAGATCTTGATATAGATAAATGTACCTCGTTACATGCAACGAATTTTTATCGTGATTTTAAAAATAGAAAGGAGCTTGAGTCTCATTGACTAAATTCCGATACGGAACAGCATATTATTGATCTGTTTCCTACTGGTAACATTTCTAAACAGGAGTTCGTTTTATCTTTGTTTCTTCCTTATCATCGTCACCTACTACACATTTTTCCAAATTTGCATCACATCCATGTTAAAACAAGTTTTGATTAGTAGCGTTCTTACAATAAATGTGTCATGCAAAGTTCATAATGCCACAAAATTGGATCTAAAGCATACTTTTTTAAGCATCTATCCTTTTCCATCGCAAGAGATTGTTAGGAAATTTTGGAGCAAAGCCTGTTCTTCATAATAATATTATTTCACTATCGACTCATATGCATTGTTCTGCATATGAGTCTGCGTTCTGCATACGCCTTGGGTGGAAATCTCTGCAATTACCGTTTTTATTTAATGATCGGTATTCCTTTGATACTCTACAAGGCACTAAAAATGTATCAAAATTCTATTCTCCATTTTCTACACAGTGATATACTAGTTGTATGTCAGATGTGAATTATTGAATAACGAAACAGAAAAGCTGAATTTCTAACCTTTGATAAGTATAGCATGTGAGGTTTTGCAGATGTTGAATTGGTATTTACTTTGGATTTTAGGCAGCTTTCCGGTAAATCAGTTTCACACAGAAAGGAATAGTGCAACTCAGAGAATCGTGCTCCACGGTTAAGTTATTCTTGAATTTGAAGAGATTTTACTTATGTTTATTGCTCGTTAAACGTTTTTATCAATGAAGATAAAGGTGCTTTGGATTTGTGAATATATAAGAGAAACTTCATTACTAATGAATTTATTCTCTTTTCCCACAGGAAAATTCGTCATCATCAACTGCTGAATTGTACGTAAGTACTCAGTTTTTTTCTTTTCTGATGATCAAAGCCTTACGTTCATTTAGTTAATCCAAAAAATATTTCTTTGCGAGTATATTCACGCAACATTAGACCTAGAATAGCGGTTGCTATTTATATTAATCCTAAGAGATATTAAATTATTAATAAACTAAATTATTATGAATATACATTAGGTGTTTAAAAATTTGCCTAAAACTGTAATTATTCTTTGTATATTGGATTATTTATTAAAATGTTAAGATCATTTTTAGTATAATTATTTTCAAACCAGCTTTCAGATATGTTATTACGTCAGAAGGAGAAAATTATTTTTTCGAAGTTAAAGATTTGCATTTTACGGCGATTTTAAATTTCTACTTCCCACATCATTCAAATGTAAAATTTTCAGTCACAAGTGTGCAATTTTCTGAATCCGCACGGAAGATTTTTAATTGCGAAAATTTTCATCTTAGCCATAATGTCGTAGACGGATCTATTATTTTCGGGCAAACGTTAATCGATTTCCACGAAATGCGGCCATTCAGTATTCTAAGTCGCAACGGAATCCTCTTTGCAAGTCCATAGCGTCGGCTCTCAATTGCACGTTCTATAGAGTTGCTGAATATGTAAGGAGGTTGGACGTGAAAGTCAGGACTAGCTGCCGATGGTGATACATTTCCATTCAAACAATCGCGCAAATTAAACATTTACCCGATTCGGGACGCGGAAGATAGTCTCTCGCACACACGCGCGGAATGGGGATATTCGGAGGAACTCGGTCGGCAGTTTGGCGAGAGCGGGTGGAAAAGGATGCCTTCGGAATAGTGAAGTGGAATAGGGCGTTCGGGGTTCCCTCGGCGAGCCATCAGGAGCATTTTAATCCTCGGCATCCCACTCGCTTCGGTCAAAAGTGCAAATCCCTCCAAGGCTTGGGAGATGAGGATAAGGCCTCCGAACGGAGGAGCATTCAACGAGATGCAGGTGAGAAGTGGGCAATGCAGCATTGGGATAACTGGGAGAGAGATATGTTTTGCACTAAGACGAAAATGAATGTCAAACCGAATCGTATGAGAATCAGCTTGGGGTAGACACATTAATGAACGTAGGGAACAGAGATATAGTCAAACCTTAATAACCTAATGGATTCTTTGAAGCTCTCGGAGGATAGAAATTGCAGAACTTGAACGGTCGCAGCGTCTGAATGTATACGGAATAAACGACAGCATATTTGTGGCAGGCACCTATGCGAATGATCAATAAACATATTTCTGAAGAAGAAGAATTTATTTGGATTTATTTCATTAAAATAATGAAAATGTAATATTTATGGCCTCTCCTTAACGGCTGGAATCCGGTCTTTCCTTCCCAGACCCATTCTTGGCCATGACCTCGCGAACTGTCCGAACTACCGCCAATATCGAAATAATACAGTTTACTAGATAATATTATATATCATTAATAGTATTACGGGAATATTTAAATAAAAGTGAGCAAATACGATGCTTAAAAATCACAGGAATAATCATTAATTATCACAGTAGTGGTACTTCCTAGATCTAATCCTGTTCAGTGCTTTCGAACACTAATATGCTAACTTTGGAAATACTTTGTGTAATTAGAGATCTGCCCGCTTACAATCCATCAAAGTACTATTACCACTTATGAAAGATAAAGTTCCAGATACTATTTAATAGAATAATAGAAATTCATCGAAATTACAGCGGATAACTCAACGTTTAATGATGCATAGCTAACTTGGAGGTGAATGGTCAAGGTAAACAACACCTTAGCAAATTGATAGAACATTATTTGTTATCTGAAAAGTTCCGTTGCATAAAGTCACAGAAAAGCCCAATGGAAGAGAGGCAAAGGGGAGGAAGAGGTTTGAAAAGGAAGAGAAGCAGGAGTAATGGCGACGTGGGATGTTTGGAAGGGATGAGGAGAGACTGGACCAGAATCTGAAATCCGCAGCGGACTTACCTCCGGAGGGCCCACGGGGTCGTATGCTTAGGCACGTGACCTCCGTTTGCAAATGTATGTACATAGATAGAGTGGTAAAATCAAGGATTTAGAGGGCTCAAAAAAGTACTAGTTATAAAAATTGCGTTCTTAGTTGTACTGGATAGAATTTGAAAAACTGAGAGCTTTTGGTGGGTTAAATTTCAGTCAACAAAGTTGTGAGCATAGTTCTCTTCAGTATTTAACGTAGATAAAGCGAAAAAGATTATTTAGCGTTCTTTAGACCAATTATTAATATAAAAAGTTATACGTGTGTATCTTTGCTGAGTTTCAAATTTTAGGTTCCCTATAAGGTAATGCCGCCGATGGCCATATTTAACTGGAAAACGAAAACGAGCATCAGTGTAGAATAAAGGTTACTAAAATAACGAGATTTTCAGATTAACATAGAAAGCACATAAAACGCAACGGAACGTTCGCTCTATTAAATTTCATATCACAGAATATTATATAAATTTTCTCAATGTTTGATAAACTGTGGGTTTTCAGGGCAGCAGTTCTGGAAAAGATACTAATGAATTAATGTAGTTAATTAGTGTTGACAGGTAAATTTATAAAATTTAAACGCTTAATATCTTTACAAAATTGATGAGATGAAGATTTGGGTTTAATAATATAAATAATCTATTCTTCTTTTTAAGGAAATCGTTACACTAAAATACTTCAAGTATTATATTGAATTGGTTGTGTTTTTCAAGCCGAGTGGAAGAAAAAGCATACAACATACATAAATCAGTAGCACCGTTATGATTTTTGAATGCAATGCCGTATCATTTATTCTTTTTATAAGGATAATTGATTCGAATAGGCTTGAATTTCCTCAATCGATTTTTTATTCATAATAGGTATTTTTATTAAGGTATTTCTTTCAAAAGCCAGGAAATTCTTCAGAAAAAAATTCGTTTATGTGAGTTACAAGGGGTTCACGTCCTGAGCATAAAGTCGGAAGTGGTTTATACGAGAATGTAATCTAAAAGGCAAATCATGCACCTCTGCAGTTACACAGGGTTTTCATTTTCATGTCTAGTGAAAATAAACGGAGTAGTTCGAGCGATGTATTTTCTAGACATAAGCGTTTTAAAATTCATGAGGGGCCGAAGAATTTGCAGATTGATCAAAATAATTCTCCAAATAGAAATAAATTACTTTTGACATCAATGGAAGACGATATCTTTCTGAATGATGAAATTAAGAATTTAGTTTCTCTCGAGCTTGGCTAGCTTGACTTTCAGATACCAATATAACGATGTAAGCTATAATATAACATTTGCTCCATATAATCAAATGGATGAAGGAGAAAACGAACGTTTATTGCCACTTCCAGAAGAAAAATGCTCTTTTTGAATAATTATGAAGTAAGTAATTAAACTCAAAATAAAATGTCATTGTATAATACAAATGCGTATTAGGACACGATGATGAGTTGCTTGTATTATGCATGGTACATTATAGTTGACCTAAAATTGCATATGTATTTCGGCAATCGGAAAAGCAATTTCATTCGTATGCTGCCATAGGAGATTAAGTTTTTCATCATTTTTATTCACCCCACCAAATCACTCCGAAAACACATTTAAGTAAGGCTTCAAACAGCCGAGTACAAAGGAACGCACTGAATGTGTTTCTGCACGTTAGGAAGTAACACGGACCTTTATGGATGGCTTCCACTGCTTCCGATCCTTAACAACTCACAGGTAATCGGGGTCGCTGCCGTTGGTAACGTACGTCTGTCGTGGAATTAAGTGGGAGTCCTGAGGCTGAGGTGGAAGAGGGATAAATGCAGATAGAGAGAAAGAGGGAGAACAAACGTGTTTGTAGACCCCAAGTGGCATGTCCTCCCTTACCTTCTCGGCATGCTTTTCTCCTCCCTTCGATCCCCTGTGTGGTCAAGTGGGATCTAAACTTTCACGCCAAGTTCGAAATCTCTCCGCGATTGGACATTGGAGTCGATGAGTGCATCGATTGCGTCCGTGCACGGCCACTGCATGCACGCTCGCCCGTGTGTGCGTGCTCACGGCCCGGCTAATGCATCCTCTCTGCCATTTCCTTCCTAGTTATACGACCTAAACGTACTCTGCCTACAGACACTGCTTCGTTCCTCCTTTTTTCCAAAGTCTTTTTTCACTCCATACCCTCTAATTTTGCCCTGCCGTTTTGTAGATAGGCACTCCTCACTCTGCCACCTATGGGCAGGAAGGCAAACTGAAATTAAATGGAATTAAGGTTTTTTTTCGCCGGGCGTTTATGGTTTTTAAAGGAATTCTTGACCCAAATTAATCAAGGATTTTACGCCGAGGGAAAGGAACTTTAAATTAAAAATGGAAGAACGGAGATCCTGTATATTACGAGGTGGAAAACAGAGCGTGGTAATAATGAGCGGGGAAGTTTTTATATTAAAGTTTGATCGTTTGGAATTCCATCAATTTCTAGATTGGGTGTTTTTATTTAGCTTTATTAGCTGCTTTATTAATCTCCAAAATCTCTCATTAATTTGAAATTCGCAAGTCTTTGGACAATGACTTCAATCTGTCAGGTTATTTGGTTGTTACATATCTTGGGATGTAAAACGTTTTAAAGGGCATCACTTTGTAGATTCAATAAGACTAATTTCGCAAATCAAGTAATTAATAACAAGCCGTCTTATTAGATTAACATGCCATATATACAAGCTTGGATTTGAATTGACTTGGAATTTGAAAATCATGGTACAGAACAATAATCTGTGGTTTTAATACACATAATTTACATCGAAAATGAACTAAGAAGAAAGTAATGTTTATCTGAATCTTTTTCCTATTAAGAAATATGCGCATACGGTGCGCAATATTTCCTGTGTTCATATAATTCTCTTCTTTGCACATTCATAATTTTGGATGTGTATTGACGACCTCTCCTTGTCTATTCTGTTCCTACGCTCTTACCGATCGCTCTTGATTTCCTTTAGTTTATGACACAGATAAAATCCTTTATGATCAACGCATATGACTTAGTCTCTTAAATTCCCTGTTTTCTGTGCAGGCATTTATTTTCAATAAAAACTTGCTTATGGCCTTATTTTGCTCTTTTAGTATTGATTTCCTGTTTTTTCCTAATTAAGTGTCCGTATTTCCACAATTTTCAAAAATATATCTGCTTAGAAAACCAATAATACCTTTCTACATATTTCTAGCTCTAAATGTAATGTAATAACATGTTTGCGGTAGAGTGTTTTTAGGAAAAAGACGGGTCAATCAACGCATTTTTCTTTCGATTTACTATTCCGTTGTTTTCGTTTTTCAAATCTAGTCTTCTTTGCTACAATCTCATCATTTGGAGAGGAAACATTCTGAGCCCAAACATGACCCAGTATCTTCCGCGAATTAAAGCGGTACTTTACCGCAGTTAGGTATATTTGATGACTTACCGGATCCTTTTCTCCTTAAGTCGCCTCTTTGATGGATTTTAAAACTGAAAATGATTTCTGTTGGTTCTGCCACCAAACAGATATTTTAAGAGTGGTATAAAAACCTCTGTTTACACCCTCAAACAACTTTGCAATATTTTCCAAGCGTAAAATAATTGTAACGCATAAGGGTCTCTACATTACCTAAGATTAACCACTTTTCGTATACACATATTATTATACACATATTTTCCATTATTAACTTTAATTTTAATACAACGGAATTTTCAATCAACGTTATAGTGAGTTATGGTATAAGACTAATTTTATGAAGTTAAATCTGGTGGAAGTCCAGCTTCGCAATAAGAGAGAGTAGAAGGGAATAGGAAATTATAAATGTATCTTTTCTACAGAAGTAAGGTTAATTCCTCTAATTGCATTTAAAAGAATATATTATTCTACAATGAGGCAATTTAAAAGATAAAGAATTAAGGTGAAACTTAATGTAATAGCATCCCTTGCCAAAGTTTCTTGAAGGCCAGAAATTATACAGTAAAAGTAAGAGTAAAGATATTTCGAAAGAACTCTCTAACCCTGTAATCTGACGGGACATTGCATTATTACAACGAATAACTCTATTATTAACGATTAGACTAAGTGGTACATTTTTCAAGACAAATGAGAATAAGTAAATGACTTCACATCCATAATACCTCTCATAAAAATGGCGAAAACTCGAAGAGGATTAATTCATCGCTCAGCAATCCCAAACGCGACGAGCAATTATCCCCAACTTCTTACCATGATATATATCTCCTATTCCGAAATCATTCCGAACCTATTTCATTCCTCGCTTTAGCATAAATTTGCGGGGAACCTTTCATTTTCTCTCCCTCTTTTCCGTCATCCCCGCCCTGATCCAGAAACCGTAAGAGAGAGAATTATGGCGGACACCCGCAAACGCACTGCCTCTTCTCGCCATCTGGGCACCGCTCCACCGCAGCCATTACCCCACTGATGCCGTCCACTCCGCGATGAAAATTGTGAAAATATAAAGAGGTAAGGGAGGGCGTATGTGTTCACATGTGTGTGCTCATCGTCCTAGGCTTCCGCGAGGATCTAGCGGTCGGGGCGAGGTTTCATAGGGGCGAGAGGGGAAGTAATGGCTCTCCCCCAACTATACCGTTTCCCACCTTCCCTACTTTGCCATTATCGTCGAAAACGCCTGTCGACAAAGCCCTTTTTTTCACCTGCATGCGGTTGACTGAACGCTTCAAATTGAGCTTTGGACGAAAGAGCAATTATCCAAACTGCATAATCTCCAAATTAGTTTAAATGTATTGCTCGTTTTTACACCTTCGGAAGGTGTATTTTTTGCCCTTCTTTTCTTCTTTTCCGCCGTGCATAAACGTGATGCGTCCGATGGGTTTAAATTGGGCAGGAAAGGGTTTAAAGTAGGATTGGTGGGGGAGGGGGTTGAGGTAATTGTGGAGTGAGAGCGGAGGAGTTTAACTAACGGTGGAGGTCGAGGATGGCCTTAATGTTTCACGAGCAAATTTATGGAGCTGGCCGTTAAAAAATATGTAATTAAAAGAATTAGCTCGAGATTAAAAATTTCTGGACCTCTTTTGTTTTGTCTAAATTACTCTTTTGATTTTTACTGTCACGTATGAACTCGAAAAATACCGCATTAATTGCTAGCTATTAATTAAATTGGATATTTTGGGAATAATTTGCACCAGCAAATCTCCCATGAAACACAAAGGGAGAATAATAGCATTAGCGTTAATAACTAGGAATAATTTACCCCAGAATGCTTCTTAGAGACAATGTGAATGATAATTTATCACCTATGACCTCTAAATCCCTTTGAAAATAGGCCTTATACACGAACTAAGAATTTTACAGGTTCATCACGGGTACTACACTAATTCAGCGATGACAAAACATAGGTTCAGGAAAATTAACTGTTGAATTATTGTCCTTGGGATTTCGTGATGATATTTCAAAAGCCACTATTACAGGGAAATTGCTGCACCGTGTTAGAAATGGAAAACTGCATTTGCTCAGCTCCAGGGTAATTTGAGGAGTGAATTTATAGAGGAGTACACTCACAAAGGAAATGACGTTATTCGATGATGGAAAAGAACCTTTGTCCTTTGAAAGCCATGGGATTTTCGGTGCCTCTCGGAACTTCTTTTTCATGCAAATAATAAACTAATGAGCATACATTTTTCGATTAGTATAAGGTAACAATATTTTTGGAAATTCTTTTATAATGTTCTGATCAGGTGGCATCATCTAAGAGTAATGAATTCTATTTCTAGAATAGAGGATCAGAATAAAGCGTGAATTGTGATTACCGCCATTTTACGTAAAGTTTCTTTTTAATATCCAACTTCGCACTCAATATAGGGTGTAAAAGCTATAATTTTGTGGTTTGAACCAAGTAAATGATGTAGAATACATACCGAAAAAGTTTTTCCTGCACTGACTCTTACCGAATATGAAAAGCAGAAATGTGAAAAGCAAAAAAAAAAAGAAAATTATGACATCTCTCATTAACGAGCCTATCAGTGCCGGGAGAGAATAAAGCAGCTATTAGAATGAAATACTGGATGTCTTTCAAAGTCTTGCGAATATTTTCAACTTGTTCAAGGCTAAAACTTACTCAAGTAGCAGAGTAGCACGAACTAAAAAAAATATGAAACAACTCAAAATTTAATACAGCGGACTTCGCGGAGAATTTTATTTCGATTGGGCGTTTATATGCGTACAATCATTTTATTCCGCTGCTTCAACACAAATTAACTCTCATGTCTGTATTCGAAGGGAAAATATGTTAATTGATAGGTTACAGGTTAGCTCGTATTGATTTACGAATTCCAATATATATTCAATGCGGTTCTAGCAAGATAATGTTTATCAGAGATAAAGAAGTGACGTAATGTTCGTTTATTATTTTTTAAATAAATGTAACAATCTAAGGATAAAATGGTGTTGAAAAACTTATGCTGTCTGTCCAAACTGGGATTCAGCCTAACATAAGATATTCCACTTCCTAAAAAGAAGCTCTATCCTAGCTAACTAGAATCATTTTCCGTGGAAGTTTTCTACGCAGTCACTTAATTTTACATTGAAAACTATTGCATATCGATAACTATTGCATCATATTTATTACTACTAGATGAGATAATTTTTCTACTTTTATTCCGATTCCTTTTAGTAATCTTATTCTGGCTATAGCTCAAGTTAATGCTACCGATATTATCACCTTTGTGACATCAGTAGTAACCATTATTATTGCTCAGACATTTTAACAGGATGAGTATATTTATCTTACTTTAACATTATCAATTTAAATTTATAATTCATACGTTGCTCCAATCTCCAACATAAAGAAAGCATATTTATTCTTCCATTAAATTTTATCAAACACTCTGTATGCACAAATTAAATGAGTATGACTCTGCTTAAATTGTCATCGAATCGAAATTGAAGCACTTTGGTACCAATTGAGAAGTTAAAGCAACTTGCATCATTAAATACCATTAACAGGCAGAATGAAAAGTGAGTAGCTCTTCATTTATATTGTAAATTAATCTCGGCGAATCAATTTAATTATTGAATAATTCGTGTTCAAAATTATTCATTTGCGCGCTTAATTATTTAATTAGTATCTCAATGACATAATGATTTCAAAATTGATCTGTGGATGTTACTGCCAAGCATATGCAAGATGTTATTCTGGGAAATTTCTGTTAAATGGATAATTGAAGTTAATTTCTGTTAATGACCAATAAAATCTTAGAATCAGGATTAGTATCTTAGTCCCCAACATTGGAAAGGTAAACAACTATGAAGTGGTGATCGTTTGTTTTAAGAATGGTCAAATATATTTATCATTAATGCCATATTCAAATGGATCGAAAACATAACATAAGCTTATAGGTTGAAGAATGTTATTTAATAGTTCTTTATTGTATAAATTAGAAGACTAATTAATATCTTTATTATATTATTGATAATGATATCTTAATGTATCAGTGATTGATTACTTATTGAGGATAGTCTTCCTTTCATAAAATTTGCCAGTCATGGTAAGAACTAATCGATGCCAATGGGCTAGATATCTTCTCTAAAATTAATATTTTATTTCCATTCAATATTCAACTTCCATGAATATAGGTTCAATTTAATATTCTGTTCCGGAAATAGTGAACTTCTTCACCTCTGAATATAAATTTAAGCATGTATTTCTTGCGTTTTTCATCGCTTACATATGATTTAGTTAGTTAAAACTATTTCTTCTTTTTTCGACCAAGATTTTAAAACTGCATCTATTTTTCTAATTTTAGAGTCTTCTAGCAATGATGTAAGATTTTTATGTCTATAAATTTTTATTAAATTTGAATATAAATTAATTTACTTAAATGACAAATAGAAAGTATATATCCATTATACGTATATAGCTTGCGGAGTTTCTCAATCTGTCCGCAAAATTGTTATTGATGTTAGGTGTGTCCTATTGGTTCTACGAACATACTCTGCTTTGCATCTGTCACTTGGGTTTACGTTCAAGCTATTGATGTCCTCTCGAGTCCTCTCTGTCATTTTCGGAAGTCGAATGTTTGCCATGAGGTTATCTCTGTCTCCACACCGTGTTCACTCAGGTAGCTGTTTACTAGATATATTCTGAAATCGATCAAATTTTCAGCAACCGACTGATTCGTTTCCTCCATTTCTTATCATTATGGAGCAACGCATAATTCATATAAACCTCAGGGTTTCTCCGTATTTCCCCTAATAGGTTTGATATTCCGTTTTTTCTCTGGTTCCATACGTGAAGGTAACAATATCGGACATAGTGCAAAAGGGACAATCAAATAATCACCCCCGAAATTCAACACCCACATTCTTATTCAGTAGGAAATTCAGGAAAGAGTCAAAGGGGCATGATTTTTTTTCTGAAAAATCAACATTGAAGGCGTATATGTCCCTCTTAAACTTTGAAAATACAATAATATTGGCCTCTTACTCATAAAAACATTTTTCATACAGCTGAAGGCTGCGAGTGCTTGAGCCTAACTATATGAATGTATACATACATTTATTTATTGCTTTCCCTTAAAATTTTCACGAAAATCTACTTAAATTCTTGGGCAGTGAACTTCGAAAAATTGACATAGCAAAATATTTTGTGCCCGACAGTCTCTCTCTGGATTTGGAAAAATATTTTTGCCCCTTTATGATTATGCTCAACATGTACTACTCTCCTTTCTCATGATGCTACTTGCCCCATTATATATATAAATTTAGGCATGTAATATTTTCGTAACTGTATATTTGTATCTCATAACTATAAATAGAATTTTTTTAGAATCAAATACACATTCAAAGTAAGATTTAAAGGAAATCGATGTCAGGGTTTGCAAACTAACTTGCCGGAAAGCCATAAAAATACGAAAGCAAAGCTTAACTTTCCACTTTGATAGCTCTAGCTTTCCGTATAAACATCGTCAATGAATCAGAATCGCTTTCAAGGTTGTTGGTCGAGTTAAATGATTATCGCCAGATTAAAATCCAAATTAGCACGTCTCTCCTTTGTAGTTGAATAGGCATTCCGCGGACGCATGCATGACGATGATAAGATATTTGGGCTGCATTTTTGTTTCCCTCTATCGACGTCCCCGTTGGAAAGGACGGCTCAGATTTTCGGAATGGGAGGAATCGGAGAATGGGCGGTGGCTTTATTGCATAATTCAAGTCTGGCACAAAGCATACTCGACATCGGCCATTTTCCGCGCATCCTCTGCCGCTTGTGTCGCCCCTTCTCGAGCCCCTTCAGTCTCCCACTTGCCTATTCAAATGTGACCGCGATCGCATTCCTTTGATAGGTTCCGATGCTCGCTGGGTCGCGTCGGGGAGCGCCTCTCAGGTTCATTGTTCACGCATTAGCGTATAACGCAACGAATTAGCGTCGTAACCACTTCATGCGTCCCGTGGAGGGGTTTTGCGTCCGGGGTTGCGGTCTTTCCAATTCCGAGCATCGATATTTAGCCTATTCAATAGCCGAGGAGAAAGAGGGCGTAAAAAGAAGTATCGGGTCTTCGGTTTCAACCGCGAGCGCTAATTGATGGTCGCTCACGTCTAAAATTGAATTATGGTAATTGCGACATGCGTCTAGCTCTGGATTGAATTCCGTGTCGGGGCTTCATAATCGAATTCTTGGCTAATTTTCACTCAAATATTTCGTTCATGTGCATGAAATAATCCCCACGAAAGGGATTTCTCTTTCTTTTTAAGCAGACTATTTTTATAACACTGGAAAACTACAACATGAAAAGGAGATGAAATAGAATATCTTACATCGATATCATTGAATTACTGTGTGATCAAATGACATTCGTTTGAAGGGTGTATTGACAAAGAAAAGCTATGTAAGAATTGGGCAAATAACATCGAAAAAATAAGAAACTCGTAAAACAGGATAAGTAGAAGACACAAGATGGGTAGCGAGAAGCAGATGTTGGAGGTCGGAAAATTCCGAAGGTTCTGTGGAATCATAATTTTAGTAAAGAATATAATGGCACAGAATAGTTACCTTAAGATTTCTTTGCTAGCTTTTTACTCTACAGACCAAGGTCAAATTGCTCCGGGGTTCCCTAGCCAAAATTATAAATGAATATTTCTGCTACGCACAGTATTTTTAAGCATACTCTGGAATTTAAAAATGCATTCTATTGATCGCAGTCTTACTTTCCTTTACAGAATGAGATCAGAAATGATACTCGTTATAAAACGCGTCGGGTGCCAAGAAAAAATTAATTGAATAAAGATTCTTATTTGGGCTGCTAAATATCATCTTTGATTCGAAATCGCGAGAATTATGATAACGGCGAAATTTTGCGAAATGTTGTGGCTATAAACAATGACCAAGTATATTGTTGGAGTAGAACATACCTATTCAGCCATATGTGTTAAGTGGTAAGCCCCAGTAGAATAAGTGGTACATAAATGGCAGTCATTTTCTATGATTTCAGTATTTCAAATTGCAGTTACACAAATCGCACGGACAAACACACGACCAAGAAATGTTTCTTAATCAGCATGTGCTATTACATTGACATGGGGTTATATATGACGTGATATATCTAGGGATAAGGAAAAATATTATAGGAAAATATTAGGAGAATTAGTAAACAGTGTTAAAGAAAGGTGTTGCGAAGTGTTTACATATAAAGTTTCATAAAGTTATTTTTCGAGATTCGCTAATATTTTCCGTTTCAAAATTTATTATGATTGATATATCTCTATATTTTATACCTCTAATAATCTATACATTTAAGTTGTTATAGAATTAAAACACAATTACAATAAGCCCCATCGTGATCTTACAACGAGAATACTTAGCAAATCACACGAATGATTTGCTAAGTATTCTCGTTGTATTTCCAATAACTATGCGTGGGGAATTTTCGCCAAAGTAGAATTAAAATGAGAAAATCTTAGTTTTTTACCTTATTAATAACATTATTTCAATTTCAAACTTAGTTATATGAATTGAAAGTGTTCGAGTGGCTAGAATATGGACGTGTTTCCGCATCGCTTTCACCGTTCGACAGGCTGGCGTAGTGGGTCGGGGCGACCTAGGTGCGACGCTACTGTCTCGGGTTCGAATCCGGTCGCGGACGCTTCCGGGATTAGAGGGCCGCCAACCCCACCGGAAGTTTTTTCTTCATCCTAACTTCGGAACATCCGGATTCGAGCCCGTACTTTAGTGTTGCGGGTGCCCCTTGACCCGCACCCAGCCCTCGAACCCGCTTGGCGGGCGGCCAAATCATTTATTTGCCATATTTCTTAGGATTTCTTTTTCGCTGAAAAAATTTAAATTTCAAGTAATTTCAAATACCTTCTTTCAAAAAATTGCACTGCTGGACTCAAAATTAAGCGAAAAATATTTTTAGAATATAGGCAACCCAATTACAATGGGAATTAATTGTAAATGGATTGCCTGTAATTTAAAAATCGTTTTCGCAGCTTGTGCCCAGCAGTGCAAAATTCTGAAAGAAGAAACTAAAAAAAAATATTCAAACAACTAAATTATTCAACCCGCAAATACAGTGAGGCAAAATATAAACATGAAAAATACCATTTAACAAACGTTTTCGAATTTCAGTCAATGCGAAATAGTGAGTAAGCTGTTGCATGCATCATGTACGTGCGATACGACTTTCGATACGACAAGTGTTGATAAATATTAGCATTTTTAATACTTAAATAATAATTTATAAAAATCATACAACAAAAATGAAATATGCAGCATTTAACTGACATCTTGTGGCAGAAATTTTTCATGTCCTACGTATTAGATCCAATTGCAATTTTGAACTTAAACACATTTATCCTAAAGTAAATCAAAATATGAGAGAGGCACGCTTACCCTATGAAGGACGCCGATTAAAGTCTCTCCGGCTGACATCCATCCGTTCACTGGTAACAGTTTGTCGAAGCGTGCTTTGCCTATCTATAGACATCCCGATTGGTTGCAACGATAAAAAATCGCTACAGCATGGCGACAACCAAAAGACCGACTGTAATTTTCCATGAAACGCCAACCCTGGCTAAGATTCCTTGGTGCTATGAAGTCAGTTAGGACGCTCGACGGCACTTTTCTAGTCACTATTTTGTGTCAATGAAAACGCTCGATGGCATTTTCCTCGTCTCATACGTCAATACAAGGGGAGCCACCAATGGCCATTCCCACCTCAGTCAGTGAGGGCGTCCTCTTCAATACCATAAGCATCAAAGAATCACCCATTTTCCCTATCATGCAGTAAGCAAGAACATTGGAGAGCGTAGTCAACGGTCACTTGCGATCATGCCCGAAAAAAGTACTAAACCAATATTATAGTAGATTCTGACTTTTCTAACGTTTTTGACACTCCATTCATTATCAACGCAAGATAGTCCGCGGCTGAACTGTCCGTAATAAACCTGTGAAATAGAATAGAGAGAATAATTACTTTCTCATATAAAAAGATAAAAAGGGGACGAGATATTCTTAATTGATTCTGTTAAAAGTAATGTGAAAAAGGTTAAATAGAGCTTCGGGCTAAATAATTATGACCAGAAAAATCTAGAGAGTGAGTAGAATATGTAGCATAAACGATTCAATATCTGTTCAGTCATTGCAGAGAAATAATTAAATATACTTTAATATTTAACCCTTTTATATATCGAAGGAGGATTTTGTTCATTATAAATTAAAGCTTAATCCCAGCGATGGCAATAACAATGTAATGGCATATGATATACTTAATGATTGCAGATTCTTACTGAAATCAAGGGGTGTAATATAAGTGCATCAAATTAATACCGTCGAGAAAATTAGGTACATATTATATATAAAAATTTTATCGATTTTTATCTAAAACTTGATAAACAGAAGTTGCAAAGTTTGCAAACTTAAACGTTATTAAAAGCCGACTCCCTGTACATAACAGTATTCTATGATTGTAAAGAAGACTGGTTACGACCACAGACTAGGCAAAGGGTTCCCATACGAAATATATGACAATGGATGGCAATCGATTGTTTGCAAGATTTCTTTGCATTTTTTAAGCCCTTGGCTTTATACAACAACCTCACTATTCTTATAAAAATAATAATTTAATGTTAATTGTTACTCTCGAAAGAGAAAAAAGTTGGGAATACTTGGGTCTTTTATTTAGCGTGAAACGCTGTGTGTCATAAAGCACGTGATTTTTCATTAAATGACTACATTAATTTATTTATTAGTTTTTGCAAGTCCTTTGATGAAATGTTCTGAAAAGTGTGGATATCTTCTGGACTATAAAAATCAAAAAACCTAAATTAATATCCAATGTCAGATATCAAACTTTCCTATGTCCTAAGCAGTTGCACGAGAAGACTTTTTCATATACTAGAATGAATTAAAAGTTTTCATGTAAGCAATATCTTTCTCTAGTTTTAATCACGAAATATATATTCTAGAATCAGAGAGGCAATACATTAGAGGTTTCCCCAATTGGTTCGATAACTCTCACGACAACAGGGAAACAGAATCTCAAATTGCGACAGAAAAAGATATAAATATAGAAAAGGATAGTAATAGATTGATGGAAAGGCGGAAGTTAAAGAATTTATTGCTATGGCGATATTTTCCGTTCGTTACCTCTCTGTACAGGAGCGATTATTTTTTGGTAAGTCATTGTGATGGGACAACGTTTTGAGTGGATGTTTTTTATACAACGCCATAGGCGTCCTCGATTTTATTTCGAATTAAAGTAAAGGCGACGATCGTTTATACTGTGTGAATAAAAGATCGTTATTGAAATGGTCTCAGAAGAGTTTTGAAGCAGTGTGCCAAATTCAGTCCTTCGAATTTGTTTGCATTTTTCAGGATATAGTTGGATGTCAATCCTTCCCTCCTACCCATACGAATACCCTAAGCCTTTGATGGAACCAGATGAGTGATGTCTAAATACTAAGAGATAAATATTGAAAATCAAATCAAATTTTTACGCAATTCAAGAATACATTCTTCTACTTCACTCCAAAATATACGAACAAATGCATGATTCTTAATCAGCCTTATCCACTGCTTTTCTTTCTTATGTAGCTTGTGGAGAAGGTTTGAAAAGAAGGCGAACTGTCGGTGTTAATTTTGCTATATTTCAGTGTGTGGTCTGTGGTTTGACTGATGGTAGTCTTCTAATATGAGTGATCTTGGCACTGATAGTAAAAAATTGACCACCTCATTCTTCACTCGGTGATAGCTCTCCTAATAATGTTATGCTTTTATTCCTCTATTATAAATTATTATATTTCCATAAAAATGGAATGTTGAATTTATCACTGATAGTCATTCAAAATAGAGAACAAGCAGATACCCGAAAATCTTATCCTTTACTCAAAATCAGAGGTGGGAAACTACTAGATTTTAGGTCACATTCTGCAATGTGAAGCGTTCTATGTGGCGTTTTCTTTACTTCTTGAAAAGAGGAACGTATTTTAATCACTTCGTTTTCAATCCCGTTTATTATGCCAAGCAAAACTTAAAAGGAAGTACATATCAACAAATGAGCCATTTTTGCATCTTTTTTAATTTCAAATTTTTGAAGTTGAATTATTCAATGTATGTAATACTCCTTCCAAAGTAAGGTTAATTTTATATATTTCCACTGAGAGAACGCAAATTTTTTCCGTAAATGAGATTAAAACTCATATAAATTGTATCCCGCACAATTATTCGATGTGATATCTAATTACTTTTAACTTCCTAAAATAGAGCCGTTTGTAATTTGTATCTCTGTGCGAAGGCCTATACATACATCGATATAACTTTTATATTTTTAAGCTGAATATTATCTATCTATTGAAGTTTAGATAAGCATTCGAGAACCTCAAAAATTAATTCAATAATAAGTTATAGAGAAATCTAGGGATGACTGCAGGAAATAAGATGGCAATGCATCTGCTGTGAAATTAAAATCAGAGGGCGCTAACAGAACATTCATGCAAAATGAGTTCGACTGCTTTTGTTTTCCAAAATGAACGAGAGCTGTCAGAAAAGAAGGGGAAAAGCTTTTGGAATGTTTATCTGGCTTTTTCCCTCCCTTTTGCCCTTCCCTCATTTCCTATCGCTCTGCTATTCTCATTACCAATTCGAAATTGCAAATTCTGGGTCCACGTTAAGAGAAAGCTTTATTCCTCATTTTTTCCTTTCTCTACTCTGCATTCGGACTTTTTTCCTGTTTACCCTCTCTCTCTACACATCTGTCCCAGATTTTATCTGTATTCCATTTTCTTCCTCTTTTATTGACATTTTTCCTTTCTTTTCATTTTATTCTTATTCTTCATTTTATTGTTTTCACCTATTACTTGAGCCACGTCACCATATATCTTATTATTTTATATATCTGGTGTATATATTGAGAGTAGGATATTTCAGAATCTGGTATTCCATCTTTCAACGTGTAATTATTTCACTTAATGAAAGAAAAGAATACATAAATGGATATTTTATAGTAATAGATGGATTGGGGGTAAATACGAAAGCAAAATACAAAAATAATATTTTGAATCCAGCATTATTGAATAACTTCTGTGTCTTAAACAAGAAACCAGAGTGCTAGAGTTGAAAATAGTTATTTCATCTAACATCACATACCATAGCCACCAATTTTTCACGAGAATAAACTATTGTAACAGATTTCGGTATGATTTGCAAGCAAAGGCTCTGTCGTATTCACTTTTTAGTTGTAATGCTTTAAAACAATTCTACCGACTCACTTCTGTAGGATGCTAATATTTACATTAAATAATTTACTTGGTTTACAAGTTTAAATAGAGTTAAAATATTTCATATTAAATATAAAGAAAGTTCGCTTTTAAAGTATACAGTAAAAGAAATACATGCGCGTATGAAAACAAGATTACAAGACAAGTAAAGCTAATCAGTTTGGAATCGTGTAAACTTTCATAAGTAAATGTCACTATTAACTTCAATAGATAGTAGATAAATTACATCAAAACCACTTTAGCTTATCCATAAACTTAATTTGATGTAATATTTATACTTCACATTGATGATAACTTTCGTAAAAACGGAAGATGGAAATTTATCTCTGTTTTATCGGAATATCTATCCATTCTCCTCTGCTACATTCCTCCTCTCTTCCATCTTTCAGAACTCTCTCTTTCTCTCTATAATTCAATGTACTATTCTCCATCTCCCGCCTTCTCTCACTCATCTCTCCACTGGAATTCTCAGGCGACTCTCCCCCCTCTTACAGTACTCTGCCGAAATTTCTGCGATAATAAATTGGAATAACAAGAAGAGGACGCATAAATCAAAAGCGCAAACGTGGAATTAGATTAAAATCGCAGTTTTCGAAATGGATGTACGAGAGAAAGGGAGAGAGGAAATAGAGAATTTTTTGACGCGATTTCGAAAATAAAACGGAATCCTCGCGTAATTTTCTTTGCGTATTTTTTCAAATGTGAAATTTTACGGGAAAACGGAAGGGTTTGGAAAGAGTAATAGTCCGAAGCTTTCCCCTCTCCCAGCGTGACGAATACCAGGTTAGGAGGAAAATTCTTCCCTGTGTTTTCAAATTAACGGGACGAAAGGAAAAAGAAATTAACCGGCAGAACTCAAAAAAAAACGTACGCGGCGTATCCTGATTTGAAAAAAAAACGGCGCCGTGATAAATTTACGATCGGATGATTCGGCCGGAAGCCTATGGCATCGCATTAAATGCCATCCAATAAAATGGCTCGCTATTAATTCGGAGGGAACACACATGCGGAGTCGAGATGGGATCTCACAGGCATTGTAACCATCGAAATCGGAGCAATGAGTAATAAAGGCCCTAGAGGGAAATAAAAAATGCGCAGGGGTCGAGGGCGCAATTTGATAAAAAGGGCGAAAAAATGGCGAATATGAATTGCGACCGAAAAGTGAGCAAAAAGTCTCGAATACCTTTCAGGATGAAAGTGGAAAGAATTGGAGAGCTTCCGTCGGTTTTGTTTTTGAATTAAAGTATCTGAAGGTGACCTTTTGAAAATTGATGAAATTTTGAAATCAGATTGCTTTTGCCGCTGTGTCTTGATTGGTCCGCCAAGGAAATAATATAGTTGAAAGTCACGGGAAAATGCGTAGTTGGCTTCTTGGTAATATATTTCTCTTCTGTATCGTGGAAGATGTATCTCCGGATAAATCTCGTATCTGTTTTTGTTTGGATGATGATTTACATCAACCAATTTACCTTCCTTTTCTCTCAAATGTTCTCTGGGAATTTCTAGCTAAATTAACGTCTGAAAATTTACGTTGCTGACGAACTTTCTATCGTAATTAAGCATCTCTTTTGTCGACAGTACGAGAAAAGGACAATAAAATGAAATACTTTTGATTAATGAATGTCTTTTAAAAAATGATGACTTGGTTAATAAGTTGCAAGAACCGTGATAAGAATTTAGAAACTTCGGAGAAATATTTGTCCTGAAAGCTTCACTACTGTATAGGAATTTAAACTACAGTTGATACTAAGCCTAAATAATTTTAGTTTACTCCTAATCTATAACAGTCAATGCTCTAATCTAGAAGAGCCTACTTGAGCTCTCTAAATATTTTTCTTATAGTATTAGCAGTCTTAATATTTTTAAAATATTTACTCATTTTTCCACATTTTATATGAAAATGGGGTTATTTTGTACATGCAGAAATATTAGAAATCAAAAAACACTTTAGTAGTAAAATTTATATTTTTCAAAGATAAACCGTATGAGTACTGTTGTTAAGTGGAATATTTGTTCGCTTTTCATTCTCGCTCTACCGTCGAAATTCATATTAACTCAGCCATTAATTAGCAGAAACTAGATTATCAAATACTTCTGTCATGAAATGTGAAGTCAAAAATATCAGCCGCAAAGAGGATCAGTTTTATATGTTATGATTATCATAATATCATCATTTGATACCAATTTCACCCCCAATCGTGAACATTACTGGGATTAGAATTGTTGCCGAGGTAAAAGTAGGTATAGGAGGAATAAGGCAGATAAGAAGGAGAGTAAAATAGAATGTGAAGCATGAGAGTAGCAGTATTGCTAAAAGTGCCTCGAAAGCTCATGTCTTTTTTCACATATCCCACTGGGAATTGAGCCTGGGACCACCATAATCATGTGAATAAGCGACCTATATGGTAATTCGGGAGTACCCAAAATTATATTCTTTAGTTAAAGTAAAAATGTATGTACATTTGGTGACACTCATTTTTTCGCTTTATACACAAGGAAAATTTAGCACATAACCAGTTAAATGCCAGTCGAGTGATCTGCGCAGAAACAGATCTCTGAAGATGCAGTCTATCAATAGAAAAATATCAAGAAATAAATAGTATAGTGCGTTAATTTTGACTGGCTTAAGCAAAAATGTTCAATAAAGTCCTATCTCCGCAAACAATATGTGAATTTCATTTGCTCAAATTCTTAATTTTATTTGCCACATATACTTATTCTGAATATCTTTATTATCTTGGCGAGCCATACACATCTCTCCTATACAATAAGTATAGGTTCGTACCATTTTAGCGCTAATAAAAAATATTGGAAAATATTGAGTTGAATGTATTATTCATGTTATTAATGTTCTTATTTTCAAAATCAAAAGGCTGTGAATGTATGATAGAAACTTATGGATTTATGAGAATTGTCCTCAAGTCTAAAGAGTTCTATTAATCAATAAATGAGTTTTGATCACCTCATAAATACCAATATACCTTTTATCTTTAAGATACACCTCCTCAGATGTATTGATTTTAACTTCCTCTTAGCCTCCTAGAATTTTGCAGCGAGGGCTGACTCATATTAATTTCCTGGCCTAAAACAAATACTTTCCATCCTATCCTTTCCTACAACCCAGAAGTTTAAGAGATTTCTCTTGTTTTTCCTAACAGAGTCCCATCCACCATGACCACTTTCGTTACTACTTCGCTTTTTTTGCCCTTCCTTTATCTTCTCCATTTCCTGTTTTCTCTTTCCCTCCACTTCCGCACCACTCTTAATTTTCCCTCCGCAGAACCTTCTTCCCCTTCGCATATTCACCCACAACTTCCCATTCCTCCCACTCTTTACACGGCATCCTATCGCGGAAGGCAGAGCACTTAATTTATCTCCCTTTTATCTCAGTCCGTTTATTCTCATGCAGCTAATCCTCGTCCCGACCCCTTTGCGCCACTTTAAGCAATAATTTCTTCCTCCCTCACCCAGAGCATCATCTCTTCCCATTCTTTCACCTTCTTAGGCGTACGCACACATGCACACGCTTGATCTCGCAAGAATGTAACTCTTCGTCTGCACCGCAAGATACCTATACTCGAGCTCCTTTCCGCAGCCCTTAACCGCTTCATGTTGCCTCCTCATCCGTTTCCGCCAGCATAAACTTCCTGCTGTACGGGGAGCTCACGCACTAACCCCTTTTAGCTTTTCCGGCTCCCTTAAGTAACTCCTGCGTATCTTGGTAATTATCTTCGGTCAATGATTTTTAATATTTTTCAACATTCGAGACGCATCAACGAATCATAGTCTTTGCCGCGAAATTACGAGGATATCTGCAAAATCTTTCGAGTTAAAATATAGATAAATCCAGAATAAACAGATAAACAGAATCCAGATAAACAGTTAAAATAGACTTTGGAAGACTTTACCGCGAGGAAATCCATGTCAAGTTTTTGCGTATTTCCCACGTATATTTTAAAAATCACCACCCATTTTGGCGTAGTTATTTGATTTAAAACACTCACTGCCGATGCAGTGTTTCCCGGGAGAACGTGTGTCGCCAACAGGACTTACGAGCTTATTTTGGGTTCCTATAGCAGATTAATGATATATTATTAAGGCATGCTGTTAGAAAACATCTATTCATTCTATGTAAATATTGCCTCAGAGTCATTTACTGCCATTCATTAGAAAACATTCGTAAAATAATGAATTACATCAGTGAGTAAAATGTATTCTTCCTATCTTGGTGGAACATAACTAAATTGAAGGTGGGACTTAGATCATAAAGGTCGGGAATCGCCAGTGAAAATGTTGAGGGTTTCATTCCTTTAAAATAAAAACATTAATACATAAAATACCATATTGTCAACCTACCGTCAAGATATCAACTGATTATAGCTCTATCCTTTAATATTTTTTGGATCCCAAACGACTATCGACGCATTTAAACATCCGTTTAACTTTCTATCAAAATTCCCGTTTTTCAGATCCTCTTACTTCCACGCGCAGAATGGGAAAAATCTCTTTTCCATTTTATCAGGAGATTCTTCGCCCAGAGAACCGTTTGATCCTTTAGTTGTAATCACAGCTCATTTTTCTACGTCTGAATATATATTCATCCGTCATATTTTTTACTCTTTCTCCATATCAAGCAGTGCTTGATCTCATAATCCTCTTTCCCCTCCCGCCTAATTCTCTTCCTCCTTTCTTCATTCATTATTCTATTTCCTCTTCCCGTATTCATATCTCCTCCTCTTTTACTGCTTAAACTCCGTATCTCACCAATCTCTCCCACCTTTCTCCGTGCAATCATGACATCATTAACATTTCTTCTTGTTCTCATCATCATCACTCAGTCCACCCACGGTTTACCCTTTAAAAAGCTCGAATTTTCTCACAGCCTCCTTAATCACCATCCTCCTCTCTCTCTCTTTGAGCCGTTCCTCTCTCTCCTATTCACTTCCTCTCTTCAAATCAGCCCTCGAAAACTTCAACACCGACAAATCCTCTCACACCTTCTATTCCCTCTCACTCCAGAAGAATAAGCCTTGAGGATATTAAACCTTTTTAAATTAAAGCAGATTAACTCGGTGAATGAGAGGGAGGAGTGAGAGTGAGAGAGAAAGTGGAGTGTGAAAAGCGAATCGGAAAAAGCAAGGAAAGATGAGAGCGGAAGAGGAAGTTGAGGTGTGAAATCGAGATACGGAGGAGTGATTCCGGAGGGAAATTGGGGGAATGTTAATGACAAAAGAAAATTGGCAGATACCATTGATAGTAAATTCTAGAATGAGTAGAGGTAGGAACAAGAAAACACAGGAAAAAAGTTCAAGTTTATATGTTGTATTATGACAAGGTTTACATAAGGTTACCATAGCTGGAAAGCAGAGAGATGATTACTCGAGAATAGAGTGGTTAAAATTTAATAATATTAATAAACGACAATATTTCAGGGTGAGGTTGGCTTACTTACAATCTAACCCTCATAAGAATCGAATGAAGGATTGTAGTAAGAAAAAGTGATGGAATAAAAGGTAACAATGATTTTCAGTAGATAAGATGGGAGAAAAATGAAGAAAAAGAGAAAATTACTGTTATTGAGGATAACATGAGGGAAAATGCAACTGCCTAGGATGTATTTGGTATCATATTAGTGAAAAACGAGAAATTTTGAAATAAAATTAAATGGAATTTTATTTCAGCTTCCAAGAAAGAGAAGAGTGTGAATAGAAAACGCAAAGGAAATAGAATTATGCTTTGTTAAAAGATGAGAAGAATACCGCAATATCATTATATGAACGTGTGAATATGAGGTTAAAGTTTCTCAAAATATTGCGAGCTTGGTACTTCAATTACCTATCTAAAGCTTGGCTACCAGAAGTCATTTCGCCAATTCACCAACAGTAAGGGAGAAAAATATACAGGGTATTAGTGAAAGGGGCACCACATTCGAGATAAATGTACAAAAAGAAAGAAAGGTAGAAGAGGAGAAGATTGAAAAGAGAGATAAGATGGTAAATAAAGAGTCTCTGAGAAGTCGAGGAAAAAATGTGTGGGAGAAATCTGATGATGTTATTAAGCCGCGTGATATTCACCTTTTCAATGGCCAACGTGGAGTTTATAGGTGAGGTCTTTGTCAATGGTTGAAGGGAAAACGAATGGAGACTTGAATGGAATTACGTCAGAATGTCTTTCGAAAGAGTGTCGAGATATCAGTTTGCAGGATTTCCGAGAGTATAGAACACGAAAATTGTAAAAGAGATGGGCTCTTTCACGGGTGAAGATGAAATGATAAAGAGGACCAAATAGGAATAAAGAGATTTGATTCAAATTCAATGGAATTAATACTCGCATGTAAAATAAATAATATATATATTGAAGGGGAACTTTTTATACTTATAGCTGAAACAAAATATCCTGCGTAATATGTGGAAAGGAATACTAAAGATCGTTGACTTAAACCTCCGCCTAATTATCCAGCAGCTCGGAGAGTAATTATTTATTCCTTCTTTATGTTCTCTTACCTGCTCGAAGTAATTATTTTACCCTGAGAAATCGGAGCTTCACAATTACATTGTTCGGTTAAAGAAATTGTATAGACAAAACTAATTATGCTTATTTACTCTTTTATAATACTCTGAAGGTAAGGATAAATGGCATGATATTCCCAGAATATCACTCATATGCATTATCAACTTGTTCGATAAGGCATCAGTTAAGTTTTAAATAAAGTTTTAAAAGGATATAGACAAAAATTGAATAGCCTATCTTAGGCTCCATATTACCTTCGCTTTAACAACTGATTAACTTACACTAAACTCACAGTTTTTGGAATAACAGCTATACATTGGTGGTCTGAAAGGTTTCCGACATTTCGCCATTTTGTGACATGTTTTCTGAAAATTTCTGAAAATTTTCTGAAGATTTCTGAAAAATCTGGGGTCGGAAACTTTTCAGACCATCCTCGTATTTGAAAACGTTCTACTTCATAACAATGACTTTGGAAAAGTAACGAAATTTCATTTATTATTTTCAAAATAAAACAAATGTTCACACTTCTAAGGACAATTCCTCGCGTGATTTAATATGAATTCATAGAAGTGCTAAAACCTTTCAAGAGGACTTTTCTGAATACACCTTTCTCATTTAATCATTAACAATTATTTTATCTTCCCAGTTTTGATCGGGAAGGTTGTATTTTCCATTCTATACATCTTATAGCATAGACTACTCAAGGAAATAGTTTTCGGATAATCATCAACGGTTTGGATTGATTAATATAGAGAAAAATTTTTAACGTCAGTTTTGAAACTTACACAGTAAAGTCCTTGAAACTAGTTTTAATTGTGTTAGAATAAAACGAAATTCTCGGATGCTGAATCCAATATTCTGTTTTTTAAATCTTATATTTAAGTCATAGCAGTTCATTATGTTCATCTTGTGGGATTGAATACCGGCTTAAAATTTAATATCGAGTGAGTATATAAGTTATATTACGAATCTGGAAGCATTGCGGACTGCAAGTTGACCCAAGGTTTTAGAAGACATCCCAGTTTATCATTTTTCGAGAGAGAAAAGCACCGGGCATTTATATATCTGGAATTCTTATTCAAGTCGTCGACCGAATCAGTAAACCAACGGATTTGCGGAGTCCAGAACGGAACGCTACAAATCCCCACCGCAGAAATCACTTCACCGTTTTTATGTAGCGAATCCAAAAGAAGAGTAAACGCTTCCGTTGAATACCAGCCTTCCTTCTTTACTTCTTTCTTGATTAATCGTTCCCTTTTTGCCTCCCGTTCGAAACGGGAACCAAGTATCATTCCAGGTTGAATCCTTAATTCCTCCCACCGATGTTGTTCCTCTTTCACGGAATCCGTAACTGTGACATGGAGGAAACGCGATAAAAAAACAAGCACCCCGTTCAATTCACCTAGCAGAGTGAGGTACATTCAATTTTCCTCCGTTTCTGGAATCACGGAATAAATGAAAAGGAGACTCACATAAGCACTGCAGTCGGGACGTTCTTCTCCTTAATTAACGGATGCAAAATCCCAGGTCTCTCGCACGTAGTTTCCCTCTCTCATTGCCTCTCTCCCTATCTTCCGCAGGGGGAGATGGAAGGGGCACTGAAACCCTTAACAGTTAGATCGATCCTATTCGCTTAACCATATCCTACCATTCGGACCATATCCCAGGTACACACGCCACGAATCCCATCCTCGATATCTCCCCCTAATTGGGCCATTTCTCTCAAGTGCGCCACCAGATAATGCCACGGCCCAACGTGAACCCACTATGACCAGCCTAACTCTTCTCCCTCTCTAAATCGCTCCAAACGGCGCGTGTTGACCCCCCGTACACCTTGCCGTTTCTTTCTGTTTCTCCCACCTGCTGTGTCGCATTCCCACCATTGCACACTTTTCCCACCTGTTCTCTCCTTCTCTTTTGCTGCTTCTTTCGTTACGACGTCATTTCCCTTCACTGTTACTATTCTATCTTATAATTATCTAAAACATGATGTGTATCATGAGTGGTTCCAGGGGATGTTCTATAAATTAAGTGTTGTTGTAATTTTGTGGTGTTCTAATGCTGTTAGTGAACTGAGGGGAGTTACTTCGGAATGTTAATCTGTATAAGACTTCCTGTGTAAGGGATTGTGGAGTGCATTAGTGTTTTAAATGTTCTTAGACAATGGTTGGGTCTGTTACCAGATGACAATCAATCTGCAGCATAGAATAAATGAAAAAAATAATCCGTGTCTATTTTCTCGAACGCTTTCGTTTAAACCATGCATCTATTAGCTGTGCCCCAGCTGTTACTTTATTTGCATAAGACGGAAACCATTATTCAAAATTAGCGTACCCTGGAGTATATTATAAGGGAATGGCTGCGCATCTCCGAATTACGCCGATTTATGGATCAAGGACTTTATCATCTTCGGAGCGTAATTTTTCTCCGCGCCTGTATCGCATCCCATCGTTCCTTCGAATGGGATCAGATGATGAAACTCTCGAGTGATTTGTACGCCGCAGCGCAGATGTTTGCTTCATACGAGGGGAACACGAGGCCGTAACCGAATTAGTGCGATGTAATTGGTCCTTAGGATGGTTAGAAAGTGAGTTTCGGAATTTAAAGAGAAGAACTCGGTTTCATCGATCGTTTAAAGTTTTGTTAAATAAGATAAAAATAGCAGAAAATATATGAACTAGCTCTGCCTAATTGAACCTCTTATAGGTTTAACCTTATTATTTACATACACATAACGGAATGGCATGATGATATTTACTTCTCAAATATTTATCATAGAAAACAAAATTCATTTAAAATGCATCATTTATAACTTTACTTTCATGATTATTTATTCGTTGAATCAACAAAAATAATAAGTGAAGAACAGTAATGAGCTCGTTTATCTTTCTTTTATATTTTGCCTCCTTGCCTTGGAAACCTGACTCTTAAACACTTATAGTATGGACTAACTACAGCTCTTCGGAAAGCGTCGTTCATCACAGTATCACACAATCCTTTCATGCTGCGATCAATAAAAATGGTTACTGTAGAGTAGAATGATTTGCGGTTAACGAATCAAAGATTATAGCTATGGATCAGACATTGGAGATAACTAACGAATTGGTGATTGGGTGGAATTTTTACATTGATTAGAACGACCTTTGCTATTATTAATGAGAATTTCAAATACTGAAATACCAAATATTGCACCGAACTATCATTATTTGCATATTAGGCTTAACTAATTCTCTTGCATTGCAGTGTTAAAGAGACGATGATGAAAAAAGTATATAAATATATTAATATTGAACAGATAATAACAATATTTGATTTCGAACATATTCACCTCAAGGCCCCTTTAATCATTTGAATAAATCGAGGAGAGTGGAATAGTGGGATGAAAGCGGGTGACTTGATTCTAACCATGTTAATTCTGTTATCAAGCTTACAGATTGTGAACTACACTCCGCTAGTCAAGAAGGAGTGGCCACATTAACGTATTATTGCAGTTGAATTCACTACATCTGTGTAGATGAATTTGTTTTACAATGTCAATTCCAACTCTTTCGTTTTTGAGCCGTCCTTATTTAATAGCCATTATATCGACAAAACTTTCCTCATTCAAGCATATTAAATATTTAATATAGATTTCTACTCCAACAAACGATAAGGATTTAGTTCAATAGTAGCATTTTTGAACATTGTTTGAGTTTACAGTGAATACTCTAGAGTTATTGAAAATAAATGGTTATTGTCTCATGCAGAGATCGTAGAGGAATTTCGTTAATGCGACGCTCAATTAGACGATTTCGCGGTAAGATTACTATTGAGATGGCTTTTCTTGTACCAAAAGTAGAAGTTAACGCTGTAATTTATTCAAGAGTCTGGAGCGAATTTTCTTATTCGAATGCCATGAAATTGTTAGTGTAAAAAATTTAGAGCCTTATTTTTCTGGGTTTTTCACACGATTCCAAAAATTGGGGAACTTAGCTATGGAAAAAGGGGCCTATTATCCTCTGAATACTGCTTCAGTTTCCTGCGGCTGGCACTATTTTACCATCACGGAATGGTGATCTTTTATAATTTAAATAATATTACATTAAGGGAACCTCGAATAAATTTAATGAATAATAGCTTATTTCATGATTAGAGAATAGCCCATTTTCATTTTGCGCTCATGCACAAAACATTTGATCGCAAATGCATAATATGTAAATTTGCGACTACGGTACCGATGTGAGCCCGCATTGTGGAATACGAAAACACCTCAGCGTCTCTATCCTTCCTCTCGCACGCACTTTTAAAAATTTCGCTCTCGGATCTACAAAGAAAAAAGCTTTGTTCGTTGTGAAATGTGTTAGACTGCTGTTGGCAAGGCAACGGAGCGAAGGGGTGTGAGGCGACTCGGACGCCGCGTAGAAAAAAAAGGCGTAAAAACAGGGGATAGGATTTAAAACAAAGGAAACTGGAGAGAAATAAATACGAATCAAAGCGGAAGCAGCAGCCTGAAAAATATAAAAAAAGAAATCTCGACACCCGCTTGCGTACGAGGGTGTGAGAGGGAAAAGGTGAAAAGAAGGAAAGGAAGAGAACGAAAAGGAATATTTGGAGGAGAACGCGTGCGTGAAATATAACGCGGTGCATTCGTTGTTTTGAGGATATGAGGAATTTGCATGTAGATTAATGGATGCATTGGACGTTCGAATCTGTGGGTGACTGGTTGAAATGGGAGCGCCGTTCCAATAGCAGTGGGAGAAAAGAGAAAGTCGCTGAAGGGTGTCAGCACGAAGTTTTACGGATAAGATGATATGCCTTTCTGTGAACCGTTATGCGAAATAGATCACAAGTATTGGATACGAGAGAATAATATACAACTTAATATTTCTTATCCGTAAAGAATGAGGGGTGAGTGAAGAAAGAAAAACTAACCTCCTAACGAGGAAGTATTGACTGATATTTTTCTATTTATGAGATTGTGAGTTTCAATTTTACAGTTACTTGGAATAACGTAGCAAAATATACCTAAATTACATTTTAAGTTCAGACTTTGCTAACTTAGTAAAAGCAGTTCTTACCTTAAATGGTACATGTAGACATATGGATATTTTGCTGAACTTTAAAAGGTCCAAATTCCAAAAGATCCAAAGGTCCAAATTGTAGGACGCAAGCATCGAGGAAGAGGTGATGATTATTTTTTAAATAGAATATACATAGCGGAAACACGAGGAAAACATTAACTTTGACATTCGTTTTTAAAAATTCATTTGTAAAGGAAGACTTATTTATCCTTTTAACGTTTTCAATTATGATGAAAATTTGATCAACACTAATTTTAAAGCAATGCAAGCTGCTAAAAAGCTATTTTTGTGTGTATCTCCGTATTTCAATTAAAAATTTCTTTGCGATATTATCCTAGTTTTTTATTCTCTTTCTTTCCTTGAGTACAAGCAATTAAAAATGTATTTAAGGTAAAAATATACCATAAGTTGAGATAAAGTGAGTCTCCTATTATCTCAACATGAACTATTTTACACCAGCATATAGATGGATGACCCAGTATCTTTTTTCAAAATCCCTATTTTTATTTAACGTCATATTGTGCTCTTTTGTTTGATTTTACTGATCAAACTTCAAAGTGGAACGAGAAAAAGGAAATTTTGACATTATTGACATAATGAGGTATTAATTCTCATTCATGAACAATTTTCAATGAAGTCTATTAAGTTTTGTACAATACTTTCATATTATTTTATATAAAGTGATATAATGTATCATTATACATTATTAACCTAAAGTTTAATTATTTATTTGTTATGATAAAAACAAGTGAATAAATCTTCTATATCACAAAACTCCATAATAGTGTTTATGAAATCAATAGTTTTTACCTATATATTATGTGCTTTCAAATTGTTATACTGCGATATACAACTAATTTTCTTCTTTCAAAAATAATCCTGATGCGGCAGAAAATATTTTGAATCCTTTTTAACACTTTCAAGTAGGCAATGAAATTTGTTTTTGGTTCGAGAAATTCGGCGATTTATAACTATATTTTACATTCGTTACTAGCTTCATTTTTGTACCTTAAGTGAAAGAAAGAAAAAGGCGCTCAGCTACAATTTTACTTGTACCAAGTGAAAAATGTAGCTGAATGACTTCCTCCAGTTTTACTAAAATATTTTGTAATAATGTAAGTCAAACTGACCCAAGAAATTCTATCTTCTTAAAGCACTTTACTAAATATTTTCATATTTTCCGTTACGATTATTTATGGATTGTAAAGCTGGTATGATTTTGAACGCTTTGAATCGGCTTCATCTCCAAACTGTTACATAGCTATGTCACTCTTTTAGATTTGAGCAAATATATAAGTTAAAATCTATAAAAATGTATGAGACTTTTATACGACTTATGTCCAATTTAAAGAAAAGTTCACATTCAAAGGTTTCTGTCCCACACAGATAAACAAACACGACAAATGTGAATGTGTGGGTGGATATTAATATACATATGATCAAAATAAAAATTTTGATAAATTGACATGGAATGTGAAAGTAAGAAAACATTTGGGAATTAATTAGAGAAACAAATTCACCAAAAGAAAGGGTGGGCATTCCCATGTAATGCAGCGTTGAAAAGAAAAAAACGAGAAAAACCAGACTGCCACGGATTCAAAGAGAACAAATGGATGCTTTCAAGCTTTGACTCGACAGAGAAGTGAACTGTAAGATTGTAGTGCATGACTGTAAAGTGGAGAATACAGAAGATTTATCGGTTCCCGTTTTAGAGAAGAAACTCTCTACGTATTTGAATTCACTTGTACGGAGATATAACATCACTGAATGTGAAGTTAGAGAATATCTTTTATTAAAATTAGATATTAGAAGTGAAAGAATTCTCATAAGCAGAGTTTCTTTACCAATTATGTCAATGTTGAGTATACTTAGCTTCTATTACCAATAATAATTTAAAAGCAAATGCATCACACGCTCAGTACGCAATCAACATTGTATGTTATGTTTTGATTCTAAATTGTATGCGCCAAGGTGAAAGAAAGGTGTTGTAGAATCCAATCTTAGTTCTTCTTACTGTTATAGATTCGAATAGTACATGCGGAGGACTTAGTCCAAACCATGATTAGAAATCGCTGAACTGCGAGAAATCACTATGATGGATTGAAATAAATGGTACGATACATTATAAATTTTGGAAATATCCAGTAAAATTCTAAACCTACTTTAATATATTCCATGGATATGCATGAATTTTCTATCAATTTTAGTTCGTAGATATTCTGAATTAAGGCCATGTACGCCGAATTGGCTTACTTAAAATTCGACACGCGTTTAAAAAAATTGAATAGACTTGCATTGAATTTATCCACTACACTGACAAGACCAAATATACCACTTGTAGAGTACGCGGTTTGCCTAGGCAAGCGTGCATAAAATATCTCCGAGAGAGGGAAAATAGAGTGAGAAATAGGTGTGGCAGGTTGATTTGGTACAAGAGCTTGTAGAAGCGAGAGGATATATTTTGGGAATGCATGGAAAGGATTTGAGGGTGAGAGAAAGAGCTGCCCCCGAATGGTGCCCGGGGAAATTGACCTTATTCTTCCAAAGCGGTTCAAGGCCAAATTCCGACTCTGCGGTCTAAAGTTGGAGGGATGAGGTGATTCACTGGACGGATACGGAGAGCGTAGTGAGGGTATACAGATTGGTGTAAGAATGTACCTCGTTGGGATGGATTCTCCCTTAGAAATAAAAATAAAAGAATGACGTACGGTGGAAGCGAGCTTGTTGTCTAGCAGGAGGGAAGGGAGAGGGGGGCGTAGGTGGGAGTGGACGGAGAGTAACCAGATAAAGGTTGGAAAAGAGGAAAAAGGAATGCCTGCAGAGCAGGGCGTAAAGCAGGGCAAAGGTGGGCGTAAGAATTGTTAAAATTGTTCTGAATAAGTCTCCAAGTCTTTTAAAAATGGTTAAACTTGAACTTGAATTAAAAAGTCATTATAGAAATAAACTTTATGCTTCCTAAGGAAAGAATATTAAATAAATCAGGAAAGTTTTCACGTGCAAACCATCCTGATTTGATAACTAGTAGCGTCAAGTATTCTTACTGTGTAGCATTATGCTAAGTTGTAAAACAGAAAATAGTTTCCTAAAATTGTTATTGTATATTTAATTTTCTGTCATCAAAATCTGCAAAGATACTCTGAAATTTATTCCTAAGAAACTGCTGTCGGAATTCTTTATGCAGTCGCAGTTGAATTTCATGCATTATGTTAAAGATAAATTTCATTGCGTTGACACATTATTTAAAAAAAAAGATGATTACTTTATAAAAATTTACATACAGGCCTCTGCGAGTCGTCATGGATTTTAAAATTTTAAATAGTCCATGTTGCATTTAATGGATTTTATTTTTAATGAAAGGCTCGTGCAGTTTTTCACTCATAAGAAATTTTGACAAAAAGGCATCTATATAGTTTAAAATCGATTCTTAAATTCAAACTTTGATCCGTTAAAATTAGATAACCCAGACTTGAACTCTTTAAGAAAAATATCCTTGGCCAAAATTATCTCCCTCTCAAACCTTCTTTCATGCTTGAAGTAGAAGTGGAGCAATCTCATGCATTTACGAGACTAACTACATGAAAATCAACATGAGATGTCAAATGTTATAAATTTCGCAGACTACATTGTTCCTGCAATGAAACAAAGGTTTCTGGCCACTACATTCTGGTTGCTTGCGCGGGCTTAAATTTGCCTAAACCAGTTGTCAGAGTGGACGCTACGTCCGTATTGAAACCTCAGGGCCGTAACGTTTAGAATGACCCCGTTTCAGCATAAGGACAATGCAAACTCGCCGTTTTGCGAGGCTCAAGTGTCGCCGTTGTGATTTCAAGCACCAACTAAGCTGTCACCGGGATGGCGCTCCGCTTTGAAGCACCTCACTTTTAATCACGAAATTCACGCGTAATACCCACCCGCACTCCAAATCCTCCTCTCGTTGATTACTCTCGTATAAATCTACAATCTCATCCCATTTTACAATACCATTTGCCAGGAAATGAGTCCGTGACCGCGTGAATGTGCCGCTGCCGAATGAAGTTTGGTGCTTCCCATCCTTTTCTTCATTTATCATGCAAATAAATCTTGTATTATGTCTTACACTTCCAAAAATTTTGAAGAAGAATTTTGAACAGCACTCACATTTGGCAGGGGTGACAATAAATTCTAAATTCAATGACCATATTATTTGGGCGGTATATAATAATAATATAGCAGTATTAAAACTCTGAGAGTTAGAAAAACAATCCAGAAAGGGATTTTCTTATTTTCCTTTCGCCATCTGAGCCGTGGCAGAGTAACGCAAAGAGAGCTTTTTTTCTTCATTACATCCGATGAAACAAATAGCAAAGTTAGATGGGGAAAAAGAAACAGATAGAGCGATAGAAAGACTAAATAACAGAAAGGGTAAAGCAGGGTATGGGGGGGGGGAGAATATCGAGGGTTTAGAAGGTGCCACACATAACCATTTCAAGCGAGAGGAAAGCCGAGGAAATTTCCTTTCTTCCTCGTCCACCATTCATGTTCTTTTCCTGGACGGAGAATAAAAAAAGAGGTCGAGAAAGATAGGTGGGGAGGAATGGAAGGGCGATTTTTTACATTATTTTCCCGTCTCGATCGAGTTTCCGTCCCGTGTAACGGCCACGCTGGAAGATTGTCGCTTTTTTTGGAAAGAGGGATCTTTTGAAAGAGGTTTTCTGCGGTTGCTATGTGGAGGGAAGATTCCTGGGCGAGATGTTGGAAAAGGAGTGCCAAATGCAGAAATGGGGAGTAGGATATGGGAGATTCAGCTCGAAATATGGAGACGGAAAAATTGTGACAGAGGAGAACAAGGATATAAGTATCAACATAGAAAAGTTGCTACGCTATAAGTTATGTAGAAGACAAATGTTTATCCAGTGTATCACTTTGTTCCTGTTCTCTTCGTAGCAATTTATCGTCACCACGGAAATGAAAGGGAAATTTCTATAAATCTCGTTTAAAATATGAATAGTTGGAAACTTTTGGAAGCAATTTTTAATTGCGAATAGAAAGCATTGCATAGAACTTGCAAGAAAACGAGTTTTCCAATTAATATCTGAAAAATAACAATGCCAGATAATACTTTCGGAGCAAAGATGATCTGAGTATCAATCACTTCATTTGGTTTAAATATAAACGTTTAGCATCATCACCCGAATAATATCTTCAGGTCTGCGGGTAACTTTTTAGAATACCTAATAAATATGAAAAACGTACAAAAATGTATTTTTAGATTTCTAATTCTGCATAATTATGTCATAATAAAATTATTTGAATACTATTCTTTATGAAAACTACGAAATAATCATAAAGTTCACACATAAAATACAATTTTTATGGATACATCATCTAAAATGCACTAATTTTTTCTGTTGAATTTTAGGTTAGTTATTTAATTATTTATCTAAATCCATATATTTGTAAATAAATTTAAATAAATTATTAGATGGTTCATATTCATAGTTACATTCTAAAAATTTTGATACCGAACTGAAAGTGTTGGGATAAGAGCGTAATTGAGTAATATAATTCATCAAAATTTATCCTCACAACTGTATTTTCAGAAGCACTGATTAGTACTGGCATTAATATGATATCTGCGGCTTTTTGGCACGTCATCGCTTGGATGTTATGGATTCAAATGAGCTGTAATCTAAAATAGTTGACTAAAATGGTGGACTTCCTCAGCCCTAGACTAAAAACTTCCCATGACCTCTCTCCAATAAATTCTACAAACGCCCAAGCATGAAACGCCCTTGTGCGATAAAATTACATATTGGACTATAATTAACAAAACGACAAAAAAATTCCGGTTTATAACATTCTAAAAATTATTCAAGTTCCAACTAATAGCGCATCCTCAAGCGGAAATGTATTTGGTAATATTTTATTCAATATCACTGTCTTTCATAAAATTTTTGCTTTATTTAAGAAAATGGAAAATAATCTCTTAAGATGCTATGCTTTCCAATCGGCTTTTTCTTTACAAATTTGCCTTTACTAGGCTTCAAATTATTTTGTATTACAAGAATATTTGTTGCGTTTTACCGTTTCCCTTTCTTCATATAAAATATTCCCGAAGAATAAACTTCCTCCGCCACAACCAAATTCATGTTTGGAGGAACAAAACACGAACATATTAATTTATGATAATAAAGGTCGAAAGGGATAAGAATATAGAAATAAATAACTTGAATAAATTTTCTCGAATAATTTCTTCTAGTATGTACGTATATGCATAACACTAAGGAATATTCTGTAAAAAGAAGACCGTCATCCTTAGTAATTTCGCCCGTTTTGATAAGCCTTTGTATAATTTTATGGACCAAAATCAAAACCTATTTCATCCATTGGCGAATAAAGAATTTGTTGTTGAGTCGAATGATAAGTTTCAAACTTCGGATTTATAAAAATAAAAAACTGTATCTTAGGTCAGATTTTCATTATATCAGCCAATCCGTTATTCGAAACAAAATTAACTTCTTGTTTATTCATGCTAACTCAGGAGAAAGGTCCAGTCAACCAGCTAATACACTGAGTTCCAATATAGCTAAGTATTTGAATATCCTATTTCTTAACGTCAGCAAAAGTAAAATGGAAGTATTTACCCGGATTCCGTCCAATCTATCCCCAATACCTCTCACTCCTTACGTGGCAACCTTTGGAAAAAAGAATCCCCTTTGCCGACCTTTTCGCTCTACACCTCGCGGACCTTTATCCTTTCCCGTTAAACTCATTTCTTCCTATTCCACAACGTCCCCGCAATCCCCCCAACGGAGAAAAAATCCCTTCAAAATACACACCGCCGTCCCTCGTATGGAATTATCTCCATTCTACCATCTTCACGCTAACTTCCAGAACCCGTCCCCACATACATAGAAATTTCCACCCTCCCAAGAACCTTTCACACCAACTTCAACCTTCCGTTGGAGAGAAATAGAAGTCTTCTAAATATGGTCTTTCTCGACCCGTATCTTCCAGTCGGCATCCGAAGATCGGAGGAAACCCACCCTTTTTTCACTCCTTCTGTCCTCCTTATCTCCCTCATATCCAGAATTTCGCTTCCATTAAAAGGAGGTCGTTTTGGAAGGGTTTTCCGTGGCGGAGGAAGCGGGAGATGGAGAGAGGGAGAGAGGAAGCAAATGGAGGAATGAGGTGAAGTGCATGAGGATCGGATGCAGGAAGTAAGGATAAATTAGAGTTCAGAGGTATAGATGTGCATGCCAGTTGCGAGCGACCCGACAGGTTCGGAATACCTCTTCGTTGGATGGTGGAAATTTCCATCTAGGAAAGCTGCTTATTAGATCTCTGGATGGAAAATTTCCTCCCCTGTGAACACCACCCTAGTGCCTGGTCGGAAAGAGGAGGTTTTTAATTCACAAGGCATTATACGAATTAATGTTGTAGAGCGCTCATGTAAAAGAGGCGGCAAGAAAAAAGAGACATCATGCAAACGTGATTCTTCGAAATACCGTATTCACATTTCCAACAAACAACTAATTTGCAGGTAACAGCATTGTGTGCGAGAGAGATTACCCGAGATACACGTTGCACATTGAACACGCGTCTGCATTGGCAGATGGAAATGCATAAGCATGGAGAATCCAAGTTTCATTTCGAAATTCTGCAACGTATAATACATTCGCAGTTCAAAACCGAATATTCCTTCCTTGCGTGAATCCCGCTTCTTTAATCGTAGAGAGAGATCTATCTTAGCGGAAAACTAGGTGAACTGTCTGTTGTAAAAATATCCCGATTGAAGTCGTAAATAAAGTCGCGGAATAATTTACGTTCATCTGTACATCTAAGAAGATTCGAGATTGCAGCCTTGGGTGTCGACACAACCACGCACGAGACGTTTCCTGAAATTTCACATCCGAAATCCTCCTTTATATACCGGGTAAAACTCATGAAGAGGCGAAGAAGGAATCGGGAAACCTGAAAATGAAGAGGATAGGAGAGGGATAAAGTTGGTTTCTTGACAGGAATACCTTCGGACGCAAGATTCGAGGGAAAAAAGGAGATTCTGGGAGAGACAGACTTTGGAAGGCGTCTGAGGGAGGAAGCTAAGGTCGGGAAGAAGAAAAGCGGGAGAGAGCTGAGGGAACCGCAATCAGAGGAGGCATTCATGCGGGCCAAAAGAAGAGAGACTTCCCCTTTCCAGTGTGTTAGTATGTGTGCGCTCAGTCCCTTTTTTCCCCTCCCTCTGCACGATTGCACATCAAATCCTGCGGGGTGAAACGTTGACGCACTAACCCCATCTACTGTCCGCACAACGAAGATTCACTAGAATCCTGGCGTGTCCATTCGTGCGACAGAAAACTCTGACCTACAATCCCATCGCCTCCCTTCATTCTCCGTTTTGGGAACTTATTTTCTTCAAATCCTAACGAGACTTGGAGCCGCAAGTTTATTCTAGGTGCTCACTGGTAGTGAAAGATAGGCAATCCTGTGGTCCCTTTTTCTAAAGTTATGATGCTCGGATGGTACGCTGGAACTAGAGATTCCACGCTCTGGTTATTTTCAATATAGATATCAAGTGCTATGGCTTTGGTTAAAATTGAAAGGACTTTTAAATACGCACTTAAATACAACTGGCTGGGTTTGGAATTTCAGGGCCTAAAACCATTGAACGTATTACAATGTTAGATCCAATAGATTATGCTTATTTACTTTCTATACAATGACCCCTAGTTTCTTTTAATTTCACACACTGTTTTTGATTATCGTAGTGTTCATCATGTGCTTCCACAAGTGATCGATAGGATTAAGCCTTCCTAAGGATTCACAAGTACTTCCTTATTCATTTAGATGTTTCAATGTACAGTGAAACCCGTTTATTCCGCTCCTGTGCAAGCCGCTATCCCACTCGATCCACGTTTTTCTCTCGATGTCAGTCTCCTCCACTCTAAACACAGTAAAAAATTCTGCGTAAGACGCTCTGATACTCTCTCATAAGGCGAATTTTTTCCATCCCCAACTACGACCCGTTATAGCCAATCCTCCGTCTCTATATATAGACTGAAAATTATTTTGTTATTCTTGTCGAACTGTCCATCTGATAAAAATTGCTTCGCTGTTGAGTGAAAGATTGCCAAACTTAAGTAACAAAAGAAGTCGCTCCCTTTGTCTGAAAAGCAGACCTTTTAATAAAAAAATATTAGGAAAAGGCCACCAGTAGTATGCAACAATAGTTGGCGGATATTCCAGTTATCTACAGCTTTGGAAAGTAAATTAAAATAAAAAATATGCCTATTAGTTTATATGACGTTAAGAAATTATTTAAAAATTAAGGAGCCCATAAAAATTTCCTTCCGTTTTCTAATGCGAAAGAAATAAAATTTGTTATATCCCGGTTATAACGCTATCTCACTTTAAAATCTGTTTTTACTCCCTTTAAATGAAAAGCGACATGGTGTTTACAAAACTCAAAAGTACTTATTTCATACATACTCTATTTTATGTTATGATACTGTTTATTGTACTTGATAATTTGAATATAGACAAATAACGAAAATTGCGGATGTGGGCTGTGCACATGAAATATTAACTCTCAATCCAACTTTTATGGATTGATAAAACTCCTTTGAGCTGGGGGAAACCTAATAATAAGTTTGCAAATAAGACTTCAGTGCTATCTAGTCTGTCACTACATCCATCTCTAAAATATGTCCAATCTTGTTAGTAATTAAATTCACCAAATTTCTATAGATCTGAGGTGTGCTTTTCTTTGCCCATTGAATGTCTCCAAATTCCCTTGTTTCGAAAAGCCGATCCACGCCTCGATTCCCCGAAAAATCGCGCACAAAGTTGAATCGCTATACGCATCCAAGGGAATTTCAATCCGATAAATTTTCACTACATTGGACCGACGAAAATTGTTTCTTACGCCTATATCAAACATTTTATCCGGAGAAACTCTCCAAGGGAAGTGCCGCGGCGATCCAGCGAATCGGAAACCCGGGTGGGAAAACCGTAAAAAATCAAAAGATTCTCCCCCGAATCCTAACCTAAGTATGGAAGAAATATAAAGGGAGCGGCTGAATAAAAACCAATATATGCCGGGGAAAAGACGAGGAAACTAAAAAATGGGAATCCATCTCATCACTTTAGCTCCCTCCCCATCTCGGAAAACCCTCCCCATCTTCTTCGAAAACTTTATCTTTCTGCACTCCTCGATGGCTCGTCCGTTTCTGCCAACTCTCAATTTAATTTCCTCTCCCCTTTCGCCCTCGCTGAAAATCCAAACCAAACCGAACCCACTCCACCCACCTGCTACGACTCTGCGAAAAAAAGAAACCTTTTCTCCGCGGGAGATTTTCCCCTCTCGACCTCTTCCCTTCTGCGTCCCAGAGCGGATTACTCGGGCCCCCAGAAGACCTTAACTCCTTCTCTCCCCCTTCCTTCAACTTCCGTGAAGACCCTCATCCTTTTATCCCATCCGTGCGATTTATCGCCGAATGGTTTTGCTGGCGGCCGCAGCCACGCCTTTTTATTTTATTCCTCGGGAAAGGAGGGAAAAATAGGTGAGGGAGATACTGCGAGTCTTATTATGTGCAGAAATAAGGGCAGGGCAATTGATGAATTGAAGTTACCCTTAAGGAAAGTTTCACCTGTTTTTGTGCTTTTAGCTGCTAGAAATACTTCGTTTTGTAGTTCGATTCAGTGGCTCTCAGAAATAGATTCCCGAGGCCCCTTCAGTAGCATCAAGAACTACCACTTCAAATACAGCAATCAATAATAATGAAACACTACCTATCAAAAACTTTTATTTGATGAATCACACGGCAGTGGATTCATCAAATATGTGGATATGCTTGATTAATTTGATGGCAACATGACAGGTTTTTACATTCTAATATCCAGATATGATAACATGCAACAAGATTATGTGGAAGATAATAATTTTAATGATAACGGAATACATCGAGTGTAATATAGGTCAAGTAACTAGCCAGTATTAATGAAATTATATACTTTTCGTGCGCTGTTTACCTTATTTTAATCTCTTATGAAGTAGGTGAAGTAAACCTATTAAAATTTTCCCAAATTATTTAAAGCTTAATACAAGTACTAAAACAGTATTTGATTTAAATTTCTAAGTAAAATAATAATAATAATGAATGATTTGCATTTTATATGAATTCCTTTATCTATGAAAGACCGTTAACTGCAAGTCGTCGTCTACATTTTGTTACTGAAGTAATGATTATAATATTTAAAAAGAGAGTTGAAATAATTTAGATTACAATATGAATAACTCCAAAGCTTAAAAAGAATAGTGGAAGAAAGCAGTACTTTTACTTAATTTTCAGAACTTTATATAAAGTAGATTAAACGTAAAGGAATTTAGCTCATTTTAAGTAAAACTTGTGTAAAGGGGTAAAAATTTTCTAAGCTATGCCCGACTACGAGGTAGACAGTTGCATCTTTGGAATTTATATATATTCTATGGAGGTATTTCGACTTATGATGAAAGTGACATCTTTGAATCAACTCCAAACATGTAAGAAATCATACCTTCTAGTTTCTTTCTAAGCGAGGTCAGAATATCCATGGTAGCAACTGACGAGGAAATAAATAAATCGAATGGATACAAGAGAGAAAGAAGGATGGGGTTGGTTTAAGCTCGAAGATGGACAGCGGAAAAGGATTCCTTTCTCAGGAGATGTGACATTGATAGATGGTCCATGTCTTCGTTTGCATCAAGTGTCCTTTGCCCTCTTCAAGCCACCCATTCAGTTTCTCTCTCTTCACGTTTATGTTTCTCGTGCGTATCCTCCGAAACCATAGCCTTTTAGTCCTCTTCCCAACCTTAATTTATCTTTCTTCATACCCAGGAGCTTTTATTTACTGCCCCTCCTATGTTTTCTTCCTGTTGCATAAACATTTCCTCGGAGATCTGCATTCCTCATCAACGTGGACTTATCCTTAAGAGTCATCCATCTCTCCTCCGTCTCTTCCTATCTCCACCATACTTTATTCTACCTTTTCCCGCTTATTATAAATAGCTCCTTGAATCTCATCTGTTTTGGACTTGCGTTCAACTTATCTTCATTTATAATTTAATGTCAGAATTTCTTTAGTTTTAACCACGTATTGTAGCAAGTACAGTACCTATAAAGATACGAAATAATTATGCTGCTCTTTTAGAAAATGTGCTTATAATTGACTTGAATAAAAGTTTAAAGCTCGGTCAGTTTATCTTCTGCAGAAACATATTAGCACAAATTACAGCAACCACTGATTATTTTAAATTATGAATGGAAATTTATCTTCATTTCGGTTTAATTTTAACTTGCTTGATAAGTTATTTAACCTAGCTTTATTATTCAGCTGTGGATTGAATCCCGACTGAAGTATCTTCAAATAATTTTGTAATGAATATTTTTAGGAAAGAAATGATTCATAATAATTATTGAGACATATAGTAATCGAAAAGAAGCATAAGCATTAATATTCCGTTTTGTAGGTCTCACTCAAGTTACTCCTTGCTCTCAGAGTTTTTAAATTTTTAAATATTTTTCCGCAATATTCTATATCTTGGAAGTATAGAAGCTACAAAATCAGACTCTCCTTTAAAAATAATTTGCAAATAAATATTTTTATTCCTGAGAGATTACTCTTTTGGTGGTTTATAGTACAATTTCTCACTTAAAATCTATCAGGTACAGGGGGGCACTAAATTCTAAAAATATTCAGCCAATCGTATGATCCTTGATTTCTTGCCATATACAACTTTCTATTTTCATATTTTTTTTTGAATGTGATAGATTACATTTCTTCTGACTTTTTTGTTAAATAATCTCATTCTTTTACCTGTTTTATATTAACTTAAATGTCTATAAGAATTTAAAAAATTCTCCGCATGCCGACTACGTCAATGCAGGCCACTTACTTGAATAGGGAAAGAAAGAATTGTCAGATTTCTTACTTTCTAAGAATCACTCAACGAGCATTTCTGTGGCTATACCGCCATCTTCGGGGTGAATACAAAATAATTGTGTTGTGATTATGATTCTTGATCTTGACTCTTGATGATACCCTCGATTATTTTTCATCTCTTTAGGTGGTGACCGACAAAATAATCTTTTCATTTCTTGTGACTCTCCAATGATTTACTCCATCTTCTCACTCCATATCTAATCCGCTCACATACTGTTCTGTATCTTTTCTCCTATTCATTTTCAAATCTCAAGGCTTTGTATAAATTACGTCACTTCTAGTTAAGAACTGAATTTCCATTTACAGATCCAAACGTTCCTCTGATTCTTCCCTTTTTTCCTCCTAATCCTTGTTCTTGTCCATTTGCTCCATCATTTAAACTTAGCGACAAGTGTGTCATCGGCTTGTCTATGACGCATCCACAATCCTCTTCAGAGATGAGAAGCTTTCTCGAGTGTTTTCAATGAAGCATCCATTACTCATGCATTTCTGTGCTCTGTAGCACACTATAACGCGTCTGCAAACCTCTTTCTAAAGTTCATCTTTCTGGAGAAGCTCCTTCCCAAGAAGAGTGCTTGAGAAAATACACGAAAAGAAAAATTCCGCGGTAAAGTTTGGGACTTTGTGCACCTAGCACAATATAGAACTTTCGCAGATTTTGTGAGTAACTAACTTCAGTGAGATATGCATGGATTGAGATTAAACTTGATTACGTAGCGAAGGCATATGAGCATATATAGTACGGGAAACGCAGTAACTTATGGCTTAGGCGTGCCGCTATTTGACTCCTGAATTTGTTATTGAATGATGAGCTTCATGTTTGAGCAAAGACAGCCCACATAGACTTTAATTTATTTGAAATCTATAAAGCTGAGCTGAATAATTTCGTGGAGATAACGATATTCGTAAAGTTTTCCGAAGAAAGACGGTGTTTCAAAAATATTCAAAAACTGCATTTTAAAATTTATTTGCTAGAGTTGGCTATAGCTGAAAATAAAATATCTAATATGAATTCTTCTAAACTTGGATGAAATGGTAAAAAAGAATACTTAAATGCCTGGTGCATTTTCATAATACCATCAACATAGAGACAATGCAATAATGAATTATTTGCAATTTTATGTTCTACTATGACTCTTATGTTTTTACGAAGTGGAAGAATATTTAGTGGTAGAACGTAATGAGTAGGATGATTAACGAAAATTATTTACTTTAGAGAAAATGAAAAATTACATCAATTTTATTACATAATAAACACCTTCTGAATTAAGTTTTTATCGCGATAACTAGATACATCATTAAAATTATCAATTGATTTTCGCAAGTATTAGCTGGTGAAGGAATTATAATAACTGAATGAAACACAAATTTTCCTTCATTGGATCTCTACCTTCTTGAACTGTTTCCACGTTGTATTGATTTAAACCGTAAAATTGTTTATAAATTAAATATCAGAAGTTCATTTGGGTGGTAAAATTTTAGCAGTCATCCCACGACAACGGATGCTCGTTCTGATGGTACTTAAGAAGACGTAATTGATGAGCGTAAGCATCAAGGGTAAGCAGAGATGGTAGCATTTAATTGCTTATAAAGCCTCAAGGAAAATTTATCACGATTCTCTGCCGCAACATTTTTTCCGTCATTTAGCTTTTTATAGTCATTAAATAAGAGGACCACACTCTGAGATAAAACGAAATACGTGAATAATTAAGTGGCATAAAAGTTCTCTCAGCTCCTTATTGGGAATGCTGTAATAGGGTTCTTTTAATGTTAAAAGTAATAAAACCAATTGTAGCAACCCAAAACGCTGCGGAAAAGGATCTTGTTGAGTGTATTATTGATATTAGTTGTAGTTAAACAATATTATTGTTTATGAGCATAAAATACTTACTTACGATATAGCTGAATAGTAAAATATTTAATCAGATGTCGACTGTATATAAGATCCAAATTTTTCATTCAATATTCCAGTATGATATCCTCAATTTAATAAAATCAAAACCAAGCACTCGGTAGATAAAACTTGGATGCTTGAAATGAAACACCAATTATGTGACATCTTCGATAATATACTATTAGCTAATACATGAATATCTTATCTTACATCTCTCATGAAATTTATTACTAATAATTGCTTCAAACAATCAAACCATAAATATTGAGATGTAAGAAGAAAGAAAATATCTCTTAGTATTGTGATGTAGATAATATTTTTATATATACGTTTTATGTGTGGATATTTTTACTTACTGGTCAAGTCGTTTCAACTTAAATATTACTTATAACCTTCACTTATATATAAAATTATATATATTTCGAAAATAAAGTCCTCAAAACTATTTTTAACTCCTCAAAAGTCCTCAAGTCCTCAAAATTATTTAACGCGCATTGAAATATATTTATTACCCTTTTAATTAACATAATCAATATTTATCACACTTATAAATTGATTTCGTAAAGTTAAAAAAGATTTCGATAGAACGTATGTTTCACAGAATTTGTACTCGATCGCTTTAAAAATTCACTGAGAATTATCAACCATTTTATCATCTTCTCGTTTAGATTAAGTTTTACCTGTTCATCAACCATGAATTCCAATTACTTGGCAAGAAACTTTCATTTAGTTTCACTACATTTCTTAGTACTCTAAGCGAACTATAGAAGAAAATATTCCAGTAAAATAAAACCCCATCTCTACAAACTAGTTTTGTACTGAAGATGGCAACAACAGGCATGATTCACATCGTCTAAGGAATGATAATGAGCTTACACGAGCTCAAAAATTAAATCCTCCAAAATGTTTTATTCGCACAATTTATATTTTAGGCATTTAATTCAGTCTCCACGGGTTCTAAGAATTCCCTCAGGAATTCCAAACACGTGCATTAGCTCTCACGTATTTTAGAGTCCGCGATAATTATTTTTCAATTCAAACCTCCCTTTTTTATGTCTCCCCTTCTTCCCGCTGCCATTTACCCTCTCCCCCTAATTCTTCTTCCTTTTTAATGCAGTTAATACCCTTAATTCTTAGCCGTTGAGTGAAGCGGCGCGGCAAAACCGCCGACGAAAGCATAAAACGCTCCTTCATCCTTCTCTCTCTCTCTCCCATTTCCGAAGAAGGGCGGCGGTTTGAGGAAAAAAATTATGGAAAGGCTTATGGCGAGTGTCTCGGAGTGAAAAGGGAAGTATAAAAAGAGGTGGAGAAGAAGACAGGACTTAAAGGTGGAGGACTTAAGGCGGTGAGAGGGGGCGCTATACGCCACGTCATTAATTACCGAATAATAAAGGGGAAGGTTGGCTGGGGTCATGAGGGGGATTCTGCAGAGGGATGGTGTGATGGTAGGAGGCGTGAAAAAAATCGATAACCAATTAAGAGAATGGGACATAATGAGAGGCTCCACTTCCGCTATTCTTTTTTCCACGCCTCCTCGTTCGTTAGATGCCCCCACCGCTGTTGCGAATTATTTGGAGCAGGAAAAAATAAAGTAAACTCATGGATGGCCTGATTAGAGACGGAGGGGCGCTGAAATCGGGACGTGGAATTAATTACATTTTCAGGCGAAAATTTTCGTTTTAATAAGTTGCAGAAGGTTTAAGTTTCGCATCCGTAAGGTTTCCCGAACGTGGATGTACTATTTGTGTTGTGTTTTGGGTGAATATGTGAGGAAGTTTGTGAAGCTAATGGATGGCTGTTAATGAGCACCTTTTACTTGTCGGTTAATTAGTTGGAATTAAAATCCTGGTAATTGCTGTTACATAATATTTCTCGGAAAAGTCCACATTCATCGCTGTAAGTACCTTTGAATTGCAAGTTAACGTAAAGTTAAATCAATCTCAAGCCAAGGATGCTAAGAAGGGAAGAAATATATGGCATTCATTCGTCAATACAGCAGAGCAATCAGGAATCTGAATTGATTTAAACACACCAATAAATACCAAATAATTTAACGAAATTGTTTCCAGTTATTTTCAATAAGATACATGATCAATTTAAACAGCGGAAATCATCGATTCTTTCTCAAGCATTATCACTTCCTTAAGGATAGGAACGTGAATTTCTCATACGTGTAATTTAAATAATCTATGTGGAAAGGTAGCTATGGAACTCAGAAATCTTTCTTATAAGACTCTCATTGAATATTTAACTTAAAATGTTCCAGGTTATCATAAAAGTGTTCTCCTATTTAAGGAGAGTTATCATAAAAGTGTTCTCCTATTTTTAGCATCGATGATAATTATGCATTGTTTATGATCAACCTTTTTTTATTACGCTACATCATTCTTAACTTTAACAACCTTAAAGTTCTCGTGCAGAAAATTCCTAGCCTTCATTCGTGAATAGCTGCGATTTCAAGTTTCGCCGGAATTCTTCGTTTAAGTGGAGATTTCAACTTTTACGCCTCGTTCATGAGTGAAAAAATGTAAAGTGAGAAGGGATGACTGACAATCTTTTCGAATCTTACTTTCGACAGGAAGACTGCTGTTCAAATTTCTTTTTTCCCTATTCTTTTCTTTTCTATGCCCCTCACTTATATAACCCGTCCTCCTCCTCTCCCGTGCACCAACACCCTTTCTTCCTGAGACGGTCATTAACTTTTTGATGACGTCTACATTTAATGGCGGCAGTTAGCGAGTAGGGGTTTTAAAAACTCGTCGGTGGCGGCGCTGAGGTAGCTGTGTGAGAATGGATGAAATGAAGAGCAGCGAAAATAAGGAGTGGGATTGAATCAGTCGAATGGTGCCACTTGAAAACGAAAATTGAAGCGAACTATATGAAAATGATGGGACGCTAGAGGAGAGTTAAAGGAGGTTTCGAAATATATACGTAAATCATCTAGCACATTACGAAAAATGTTTTTCGAAATTCAGAAAAAAATATGAGATGCACTGAATTATCGTATTCTGCATAACTCATCCGATAATTCATCAATTTAATGGATTTCATACGAGAGGATTTCTGCTTTATTGTGAATTCGTATCTTAGCCATCAAGGGGGTCGAAGTTCTCTGCATTAAATATCCTCAATTCGGATGATAGTTTTAAATCATCGATTCGCAGAATTTGCAACCATTGCAAAAATACACCTAAATGTAATCAGATGAAATGTGAAGTATAGAAGTTTGGCAATCTACATCGCGCTTAAAATCTAAGATTTTATTCTAGATCTTAGATTTGTGATATAATTTTCATTTCCTTAAATAAAATTACATCACAAATCAAAGCACTAAACAAAAAAATTGAACATTTATGATTCATTTGGTCCAAAATACGCATTTTACTACAATTTGATCATACATGACACGTTATTTCAATAGCTACATTTGAACAAACATATTTGCTCGATTCGTCAGTAACATTTAGAAAGCTCCAACATCCTCTCATCATATAGAATCTTAAGAATGATTCATTCATGTTTTCCATTTCAGAATTAAAATAATGAAAAATATTTTTTGAATGGAAATGCACGTCTTAAGTTAAAGAAACCATATAAGGATTCTGAGTGATCCGAATAACATCTCCCCCATCAACAGTAGTAAGTTTCCAGAGAACCTGAATTCACCACTCATGGCAAAGCATTAATCATAGCTATTCAATTATAATGTATTTTGCATAATAATAATCTTGAGGATAGCGAAAGAATGTACCTCCATATTCTGTCTTAACTAGCCAGAACATCCCTTTGAATTTTTAATGCTACAAAAAATTCAATATATCTCAAGGAATCGAAAGGATTTAGATCCCTAATATATTTCCAACTTTTTCCTTCTTAAGATACGATTGCATCTACATAGATTAAAATATTCATCTTAAGCAAAAATGTATGCAGAAGATAGATATTTTCCTTCCATTTCACGATATTTCCTTGCGCATAAACCAAGGATTAACACCATATTTCAGGGCTGCCATGTTTTATTTCCGAGTATACGATTCATTCAATCCAAATCCTTCCAGATTCCGACGGTGACACGCCTCCGAAACCAAAAATTTCAAGCTCCGACGGATTAAGGGGGGAAAAAGTGTCACGCAAGAACTGACGAATCCATGAAACACGAATAGCAAGTGACAGTCCAATAACTCGGATCCGTCTGGGCAAGTTCCCTCTCCCCTCACACATGCCCTCTTCAGTCATTTAAAACTTTCCTTCCCTCCGCGATGACGTTCTCCAGCCCCGCCTTACAGAAGCCTCCTCGTTATAGGTCGCTCGGAAATTATTCTCTCCTTCCTCCCGTAATTTGAAGATCGCCGTGACGTGAAGAACCTTTGAGAATTAGCTCACTTAGCTCGAGAAAGGTTATTGGAAGCTGCGGTCGCCTGTTCCTCGCTCCCACTCCTCACCGCCAAACTAATGCAGGGAGGCATATCTCTGCTTCCCCCCCCCCCCCTCACTCCACACCCAGATCCTCAAAACTCCCACCCTTTCCTCCCTTACTCCTCTCTATCTCTGCCTGATGAAACTTCCTTCCAGAAACGGAACTCCAAAATAAATATTAATGCCATTTCTGCAAGTTTCAGCCCCCGTTTCCTCAACTTCCCTTTTGCTGATGGCTCTAGGTCGGAACCGAGCTCGTTTTTTTCCTCCTCCTCCTCTTCCTTCTCGTCACCCTTCTTTTTTTTCTTAATGTGCAAAGTATGCGGGCTCTCACTCGGGCGAAGGCTGTCTTAAATTACGAGTATTAGAATGTTTGTACTCTGATTATGCAGATGAAATCTAAGAGAGATGGGTTTACTAAGTTAAATGGAGACGGATTTGAATATTTCGGTTTTCTATTTCTGCTTGAGGGTTTATCCGCTGCGGATATTGCATCGGATCAGGAAGCAGCTTATCAGGGAGGATATGAGACTTGGATTTTCCTTACTTGGAATTCCATTATATCAACTTTTGTGTGTAAAAAATTGTTAGAGAGATTATTAATATTAAATTTTTTTTATCTCTTCTAGGTACAAAAGGATTGACAAAAATAAATTATTGAAAAAATTAGCATTACGAGAAGAGATTCTTGACCATTGAGATGGAATTGATTAGAAATTCCGTGTGAATTGTGTTTTTTATCGGATATGATTTATTTTAAAATAGCATCAGCTATCATTGTCAAAGAGTTTATGGTTGCCTATCACCTACTACATTGAAAATCGTCTCATAATGTTATGAGACTGGGTTTTGACTATGATTAACTGGGAGTTTTATATTAGCAAAATAACGTATAAAAATCTATTAGACCACCAGATTTACTTTAGAGGAAAACTGTGTTCGTTTTCAGTTTGAGAAATATTTGAATGTTTAGTTTCACGCTGCTAAATAATTTGCAACCTTACATTTCTTCGGATTATGTACAAATATCCGTTTCGACAAAGTCTGGCTCAGCCATAGTTGTGCATTAAGTTTATTATCGTTCATTTTTCTTGGGACTTTGATGCCTCGAACAAGACAGAAACAGGCATAACCGAGGTAAACTTCCGGAAGTCTTACATTCTCACTCTGTAAAAGAAAAAGGAATTTCATGTGGACGAGTTGGATATCGGCTGAGATAGCAGAAAATCGGAGCGCGAAGGAAAAAAGCGGACGAAGGTAATGCGGGCCGAGGATAGAAGTTTGAGAGTGGGTTTGTGATGGAGGTAGAAGTAGGGAAGCAAAGCAAGGAGGAGTTGCTGATGGCCTTTAATTTCCTCAGTTGGAAATGCGGCGATTTCCTGACCCGTAGCCTTCCCATCAAGTCTCCCTCTGTCCACGTACTTCTCTTAATTCGCCCCACACCCATCCTCCTTGTGCCGCACCTCCACTCCTTGCTATCTTAAGACCGCAGGCGCTGTTCGAGTGAGGGGACCGTTCAACTCTTTCTTTTGGCCCACTCTCTCTCTTTGCTAATGTATCGTAATTAAGTAATCTCAGTGTTGGCCCACGTGGAAATCGATCCTTTCTAACGAAGGACGGTCCTCCAAAGTCAATATAGGACACTAGTCTGTGATTTCTGTTTGTCTGCGAACCAATTCCAGATTCCTGATTAGTTTCAGAAGAATTTTATTTTTCCGAAAGCATCGCCGGTTTTGTTGGAAGAGAAAGTCCCAGAATGATCATCATGTTATTCGGATTTTTTCGTTTAATGAAAAATAAAAGCCTTTTAAAAATCGTGTAATGTAATCGTTAAAATCTCAGTTCTAGTATGGAACAATGTCATTCTCGACGTATTATCAGCATTTCTCGAGAATCTAAACAAATAATAGATTTCACACATTCAAAAAGCCAAGATTTTCAGAAATAATACGATAGGAAAACAAAAAAAATATATTAATAAATGGACATTATTCCGTAAAACTCGATTGAATGTGAAAAGAAGGAGAATTAGTAGTACGTTAAAAGTGTTTCGACAGCCGAGGTTATTCCGCACACATCCCCCTCCGAGAATCAAACCCGGGACCAATTTCAGTAAACAGGAATGTGCAACCCACTTGGCCCTCTGGAAACTAGAGTGAAGAACTAAAAATACAAATGGACCATGAATTCGAATTTTTGTCTCTTCAATCATAATTCCAATTCTTTCAAAAAATGTTCTGTCTTACAAAATGTAAAATATAGAATAAAATATTTAAAAAAATGAAATTGGGTAGAAGATATTAAACAACAGCATTCAAAATATATCGCTTGGAATTTGGGTTGACGTATATTCACAGTTCTCTTAAATAAATACAAAAGGCGGCATTGTCATTTGCTTATTACTGACACGTTATTTATTTCAGATGAAAAATAAAATGATTTCGTTAGAATTTAAGGACACCTTAACTAAAGGACGAAAAAAACTACGATTTTTCATCTTTTTCAACCAGTTAAGAAACGATTCTTTCAAAAAAGTACCCGTTAAACGTGCTCTAAAGGAATCTCCGTGCGAATGTGTGTTTGCTAAAGGCGTTTGTAACAGTGTGGAAGGAAGACATAATCCTAGCTAATTTTCCTCGCTTATATAATTCCATCTTCCGCCATTCCGGTGGCGTGTTCTATCCCCTTCCAAATTTCTATCTCCAATTCCATTCCTTCCCTATTTCCTCCCCTTCTATCTCCCTCTTTAAGAAGCCATTTCCTTTTCCTCTGAAATTTCTTGAGGCATTCTCGAGAAAACGACCAACGGATGGAATTGGGGATGTTGCCCACCCTGGGGGAGGCTTCCGCTAAAGGGCCCTGTAATTTCTTGGAGACCTCAATTAGAAACACGCAGACCGTTTATCTGAAGCGAGATCTGGAAATTAAAATTTTTCCATACAAAGGGGAGGCCCATTTCTGTTAAGACTCCATGTACATGTATCATAGAGATGTCTCTTAAGGAGATAAAACAAACTTCGCTACTTCAATATGCAGACACTACTGTATCCATGTTAGGGGAAAGATATTTATTGTATTTTCATTACGTATTCGTATCACTAAGAATTCCTTACTAATAATCTCTGATAAGCTAATGAAAATTAAATCAACAGTATAGAAATGTTGTAAAATAAGAGAATATTCTGTATTTTTAGTGTACATTTCCTCCATATACAGACTGATTGTGAATGAAACCTGTTGGATTAATACATCTGCCCTTGAATTACGAATGAAAAAACACCTCATTACTATAATCAATCTTTAACACGTATATCTTGAAGTTGATTTTAACATTCAATGTATATTTATGGCATTTTTAAAATACCATATGGTAATTTCAAAACAGAAATTGCTAATAAAAATGACAGTAGTAAAAACTGACATTTAAGTTTATAGATTAAATTTAGTAAATGAAGCTGTGTTCTTTCAACACAAAACTTTCTTTATCAATAAAAAATCCGTTCCTGGTGGAATTGCTCACGCACTACCATTAATAACAATGATACACATTCGTGAAGGAGCATTTTTAAATCCTATTCGGAATCATAGCAGCCATTCAAGTGTACAAAAATTATTTGAAGACCTCTAAGCTATTAATCGTAGCTATTAATGCGTAAAATATATTATATTGACTTCAAATTCAGTATTTCTGAGTCTTTTGGAAGTAGAATTCAGTAAAAATCCATAATAACAATGAACTGTCGAGAAAAGTTTCTTCTCAGAGGCAATAATAAGGCACATAAACCATTATACTATATTACCAAATACTCGATTCCTCTTTTCTTTCATTATTTACTACTTAGTCGTACATTATATCAAAAGCAGACCTTTCGTTGGCTATCATTCAAACCCTTTGCATAAAATCCGTCATCCTATTCATTCAGAAGATAAAACTTTATACCCGAGATATTTAGACCTAAATCCAAACAGGGAATAAAAACTTATCTTTTTTATAATCAATGATTTTACCGGAATCTTGCGTTGTGTGACAATAAAGAATGACTAAATCCATACATCAGAACGAAATAATTGGAGATAACAAATAATAACAGGGTAGTAAAATCTTAAATATCCAAGTAGTTATGAGTGTAAGTTAAAGTTTACCAATAATAAATACGCGCTCAGAAAATTTGATGTATAAGCCGATTTAGATATTAAATCAAAAATATATATTTTTCAGCACTTTCTCGAGAAGATAAATACTCTTAAAAACTTTAACACTCCTGTAAATCTTTTATGGCCCATAAAAAGGCAAATTTGAAAAGGAATCCTTTTTATTGCACGGGCGTAAATTAAACAGAAGGTGCGGCATATCTTTTCCCGAATATTTTTCTGCAGAGAGATAGGCGTTTTTATCTCGACGAAAATCATTCCCCTCGCAAAATTACGAAAATAAGGGAATAAAAAGCTTATTTCGGTTCGGGAGGAATCAAGCCATTTTCGAAATGCCAAACTCTCACGAACACGCGCATAAATAAAATTAACATACGACTTCCAAACACGGGATCGCCGACGTTGAATGATTCCTCCCCAACCGAATGCGGAATATTTATTTAGATTCGGAAGATTTATTATTCTAACTTTTGAAGCGCATCGCTCCGGAAGTGACGTTCGCCCTTTCTCTTCCGCACACACGCACGTCAGCGGCAAGTGCTGCACACTTCTCTCGCCTATTCCTCCAAAGCGTGGCTTTCTGCGCCCTTGCACCCACACCGCCGGGGCACAATCAGTGAGGGAAGGCGGGTAATCTGCATATTAATGAATTAATCAATGTACGTTGGATGTACGCGGTGAGAGCGAGGCAAAACGGCTATAGAGACAGCAAGGATGGATAGGAGGGCCGAGGATGTCTGGTCGTGGACATAAGGAGGATGAGAAGGGGTCAGGACGCTGGGGATTTCATTAGTCTTCCTACTTGATTGGGCGAGCGCCCTCTCTAACGTACATACGGGCCCCACGACTAACCACCGAACCTCATTCAACTCGCCTTCCCTTCTTACCATTCCACCTCTCGTTATAACTACGGACAAAAATTCGGAAACCATTCCATCCGTTTTCAGCTTACTGATTACAAAAATTAACCAGTTTTAATTCGTCCCAATTAATAATGCAGTCTGTGTATTATCATTGTATCCATTTTGATGAGGTTGAGTTGTTCTGCCGGCTTTGTATCGGATTCTCATATCTTGGAGTGGTATTTTCAGGTCTTTTAAACACGCAGGTCTTGATCCCGCAGTAAAAATCTAGAGTATAAACTAATATATTTCAATGGTTATCCAATCAACTGTTAATAATCACAATCGGAGTTCGATATAAAGTTTAAGCAATGTATTTAAGAAAACTTTAAGCGGTATTTCATAATATCAGATTCTGTGCTTTGAGGATTTCTGAATATAAGTTGTTATTTTAGGAAGAACAAAAAGATTATCCCGTAGAGCGAGAAAGATACAGAAATAAAATACAGAAATTTTTAACTAAAATATAAAGGAATCCGTAAATAATGTTTAGGTAGGCAATAGATAGCACTTGATATTCAAATATTCATAGAATCTGTTATATAAATTGCAATCATATATTTTTATGAAGATATTAAAGGCGCCACATCCTAACACTGCTATAAGAAAATTCCTTGTAATTTTGGGCATTCATAAACTTTCCATATTTACAAAAAAGTAAACGGAGGTTTTCAAATTTGTCACTTCAAATTTGCTATTTTTTTACCGAGTGGGATTTTGATAAATCTACCCTATTAAACCATAGTAACAGATAAAATGTCAAGAAATGATGCAGAAAAATGATTCGTTTAATCTAAGGTGCTCAATCAGTACGATGGAATGAAAAAAAAAATTGGGAGTTAAGATGAGTGATTCTTTTTGAGTTAAAATAATACACTTCTGAAGAAGGTGGAATACATGTTTATGAAATAGATCTGGCTATATAATCATATGTGCAATTAATAATATTGCATCCAGAATTGAAAATGTAATGCACTTTTAGTGTTCGGCAGAAAGTGATGAAATGTATTTACAATCCGTGTCAAAGAATTCAATTGATAGAACTATTGGGAAAAAGGATGTCCATCATGAAAGATTAGAGGAGGCTCGAACACGATCTTTCAGGATGCCAATCTATTTTTCTAACTACTTGCACATAAATGGACATCTTTAAACTTTCACGGCAGTATTTTTCACAATTGAAGCTTAGTTTATGTATTAAAAAGTGTATGAATATATAGATATTTAATTGTGCTAAATCTAAAAGCTTTAGATACAGAAATAACTTCTCTTCTAAATGATTTTATAAATAAGATATGCTTGGGCATGCTTCTTTGATTTCTTCTCTGTTTCCATCCATTTCGCTTCTTACAGATGTGTGTCAATCGATAAATCAGAGTCTTATCGAAGAAGTTTAGCTTTCTTGCTCACGTCATATACGTTCCATCTTATGATGTTTTTACTGAACCATTCGCTTTCCCTCTTTGCCTTATCACCATATCTTAACCTCATCTTTAACGGCCTCCTTTTGCTTCACTCTCCTTTGCTTTTTGCCCCCTCCCTTTCCATGACTTTCGGCTCTCTGTTTCTGCTTTCCTTTAACTACCCTATAACCCTCTACGCCTTCTATTTATGCTGGGCAATAATTCACTTCTTCCCTCCATCCTTTCCATGCAAAACAATCCACTACGACGCTGTCTCCCTCTTTTTTCCCTTAATCAGACCTTGTGAGAGGAAGGGAGATCCTCTATCAGTTTTTCTTTTCCGCTCCATTGTCAGATTCTAAAGCGATAGGACCGATGGATGGAATATGATTCAAACAAGACAAAAAGCCGGCATGGTAGCTGCAGGATAAGAGGAAAAAAACCTAATCGATAATGGAAATTTCTAGTAGGACTTCTAAATCATAATTTTTAGTACGTGTGGAAGGTTTTAAGAAATAACTACATAATTTGAAAATTCAACTTAATTTTCGCACAATATGCAGTAATATAACTAACTACTGTAAAAAGGTAAGTATGAATGCCTCATGATATGTGTTGCCTCATTTATACGCATATTTTAGTGTTTAAGCAGTAGAAGTAAAAATATTTATATTAAGTTTAGAACAGATAAAATTACTTTTATAGAATGAAGTTTTCAGATATTACCACAGAATCGAAAGCAGTTTACCAGTATATACATTATTAAGAAATTTTATCCGGAAATGGCATTCATTTACTGTAATATATTTTATCTACAGATTCAGAACTTAGTGACTAAGAAACTCGACTCTACGAATGGGAGATCTTATTTTTAAATGTTTCATAAGTATGGCAGTCCTCCTCATCTATAGAGATAATAATTACTGTTCAATCAGGTAGAATTTAAAACAACTATCTACGCATCCACGAGAGAGCCCCAAATTTACATCCGTTTTATGAAAAATAACAAAGCCATACTTTTCGGAGGGAAGAAATCTATTTTTCTTAGCGAGATTTTCTATAATACGCTATTCAAAAGAAGCTTCTTTAGCTTTATCCTTCCCAAGGCGTTCATTCTCAACGTCAAAGTCATCGCCGACAACCTCTTCTCGCCCAACCCTTCGTTTATCTCTTCCTCCATCCTCAACCCTCTCTTCAAGCTCTCCTTTAGAAAAACACTCGCACAGTGACATCCCGACCGATTTATCATCCTTGATTATTTTGTTACCTTTTCTCCCTCATCTTAGATATTCTCCTACACACCTCTACTCTTTCAATTACCTCAAGCAGCCACGATAATACCCTCTCAGTATCTCAAATCAATTCTACCTCCCCTTCCCATTGTTTTTCATCATGAAGAAAAATATTAAAATTTACAATTTACTCATTAGAGAGCTTCTGGAGGTCGCAGGGATAGTTGTAGAAATATCGAATGAAAATAAGTTAAAAGTATTCAGAAAGGTACCTTATATAATTTGATTTGGTAACTTAGGCCTCACCTAGAAAGCAACTTTTTTATTCTTTCCAAAAGACTGTAATATTCAAAATTATTTTGTAATTAAAACTGCATTTGATAATTTGTATTCAGCATTGTTGGGAAACACCCTACAATATTTTTACTGCTTGCTATCTGATTCAGGTAATATGCCGGAAAATTTAAATTGTCTCCTCATGATAATACATGGATTTATTAAAATTTAAATTTTTTTCGTCATTCATCTCTATGCAAGTTTTTAGATTAATAATTTGGTATCAGTGATACAAAAATTCCACATAAGCTAATGGAAATTTGACGAAATGTTTTTTAAAGCAGTTGAAGATAGCTATAAATGAAATGAGTCTATAGTATGATCATAAATGAAAGTCTGCTCAAGCAATTATCGATGAAGGAGCAATAAACCTCGGGGTCACTTCCTGATGAGCATTTGCTTCCGGCGTGCTTTAGTTGGCAAGCCGTCGTCTTCAGAAGAGAAAGGCGGAGAATTTAACGACCGTAATGACACCCCTTTTGAGATAGCCCGCCAATCATATCTAGTTTCCCCACCCAATACTAGCACTCTCTCTTAACCCCTTACTCGCCACACCCACGCGTTTACTCCATAAGACGAATTTCCTTCGAACGGCGTCAACAAAACGCTTTGAAGGAGAGGAAAAGCCTTGATGACGTCAAGGCGACGATGGCGCCCCTGACGTGGCTGTTAAACATTATTGATGGGAGGGTGGCGATATGGAGGAATGGGTACGATATGAAGGGTGGCTATCCGGTATAGGGGGCGTGGTGTTCGCTTTTATTTTTTCTTGCGGGAAAATGCAGCGAGTACGTGATGGTGGATGAGGATGGAAAGAAAGGGGTCCGCAAGACGTATGACAAACAAGCGGGGCAGAAGGAAGAAAGTGGATAGATATAATATATGATGTCTTTGGAGGGGTGTAAAGCGGTAAGGGGTTGATGGAGAAAGAAATAGACGTGGGGAGAGAAGCTCTTTTTCTTTTAAGGGCGATTGCCGAGGGAACGTTATTTTTATCCTTTTATTCCGAGAACTTTTTTACGGTTCCCGAACGATAAACTCGAGTGGAGGAAATAGGCGTCAAATTTCTGTAATTTAAAGTAATTTCTGGTCTTATATATCATGGCATATTTCAATTTCAATGGTAGGATAGCGCTTTTATGAAGGCTTCTCTATGGAAAAAGAAGGGGAGAATAAAGATGTGATGATATTGTGAAGCGTCAATACCGACTTATTCTTTCGAAGAAACTTTCCTCTTTCTACGTTATTGTTGGCTTTATATTTACTACATCATTAATGTTAATAAGGTCATATTAATATATATAATTTTACATCAAAGCTCAACGAAGAGTGTTTATGGTGTAATTCTTTACTCCTGATCATAGCTGACATGGTCTCGGCATTAACTCGGTGGTAATTCATAATGAATAATGATAATGAAATTAATTTAATAAATATTACACCTCAAAATACAAAATATCACACGAAATTGACACCAGAAGATGGTGCGACGCCGAAACCGGTCCTTTGATATTTTGTATTTTGTGGTGTAGTATTTATTAAAGTAATTTCCTTATCATTCTTCCTCATTGATCATAGCTTTATGCTTGAATCTGTATCATTTCAGCAGAATCAGGACTCATACTTCATAAACATTTCTTTATATATATTGTGCCCTGGCAGAAATGTAATATTATCTGATGTTGTAAGATACAAGCTTGAAAATAAGAAACTTCGGAAATAATAGCACCATTAATCTTTCTTGGGAATTGCAGAGTATTTTATTTTATTTTTTTCAAAACGTAAATGAATGAATAGTGTTTTAGTTTTAATTATTGTCTTAATTTTATGGAATTCTGATAGTTTTCACCAAAAGACTTTCCTGCATAACAAATACTGCAATAGTTATTTCTATCATATTGATTTAATATGCTATCAAAATGTAATATTTAAAATTTAATGCTTGGAATAGAATATGTTTTATTGTATGAAATAAATCAATCCTAATATCACCTAAATGAGGTATTCCACTCAACTAAATAGACAATCAAAAGTAATTCATTCTCCTGAAAGCACGACACTTGTTTACACTTGCTTGAAGAAGGATTTCAAAAATACCTCGTGATTTGGAGAAATATTGGTCTGAGAATCCCCCGTAAGCATGAACAAGGCGCCTGTGGATTCTAGTTTCGCCACCCTATCATTGCGGAAGCTGGAATCACGCCAGATGAAGACCTTTAAATCGTAGACGTGTGAGGGAGTAAGATTAGAGGTCACGCGGGAAAACGGACGAGTCATCAGCGTAACGGAAAAATGCGGGATATAATGGGCGAATGAGGGACGAAAAAAGGAAGGAAAGCACGTTTGCGGTAGAAAAACTCAAAAGAAGATAGGCAGGATAAAGAAGGATAAAAAAAGAGTGAAGAAAACGGACAGAGTCGTTGGGGGAAAGAGAAATGAAGATGGGAAAGGAGATATGCAGTGATAAGGGAGGGGTGAAAGAAGGATACAGGGGCAAAGGGTAGAGAGGAGAAGATGGAAAGAGAGAAATGGTTGAGGCGATTCCGTCGAAGAGATTTGAAGCGTCTCAAGATGGAGGAAGGTGGGGGTGACGTCTCTCCGGAGATCACCATTACTCACAGATCACAGCATGGACCACGATGAAGAAGAATAAGAGCGTTCTGGGAGATGAGTTGAGGGAATGGATTGACTGTGGACTTTTGAAGGAGGGTAGCGAATATAAGCTCCCGTGGTTTTGGTCCAGTGAGTTAAATAACGTGATAGCAGTCTTGCGAGAGTTCTACGGAAGAAGAATCATCTCAGCTCATTATCGCGTAAGGGTTTCAAATCGTAGACCAAATCGTTCTTGAAGAAAGCATTACTACTCTCGTTATCTAAAAGTCAATAAATATAAATTCTTTTGCACCTCTAGCACACAACCATCCTTCGCCATCTCTCAGGAAATTTCAACAGGAAATCGATATTTTTCAATGCTATTGAAGTTTCAAGTAATTTCATTACAACATGGCTGAAATAGAGTATCTTCGTAGTAGCGTACACAAGTATGTACAATGCAGTATCGTGGTTATTAATCCCTTGTTTTGTAAGATATCATATTTATCATGGAAGCAGTGGAATAGATCTCAAAATTGCAAACAATGGATTCTAAGTCAATGATCCTCTGTTATTGCTTATTAATAATAAAATTTGTAACGCGTTGCTCATGAAATAGTAAAGATTACCATTCTTATATAATGTTTTATCTCATCTTAGAAAACTTCAATAACTCTTTGTAGTATTTTAGTCATGTACTTCACTAACTGCTACTACAGTGTTGTTTTTTAGGCTTTCAAGGTTTAGTGAAACGAATTCTAATGCTCAGTTCTGCAGAAAGTCAAACGGAGCATTTCTTTGATCGATCTTAAAGGTTTGCAACCTTGGAAATGCCTTAGCCTTCTAACTAGATTCTAAGATACCGGTATGGGAGGATGAAATATTGGTAATTTTTTCTGCTAGTAAATTTTCGGAGGACTGGCAACACTGGAGTGGAGTACGATGTGTTTCCCAAAAAGAGGCAACAGGAAGGAGATATATGGTTCTCCGTTCCGCGATCTCCACTAACTTCTTTTTTACACACGTCCATTTCCTGATGTACTCCTTCCTTCTCAATTCTTTCATATTGTGCGTACAGGAATCGAGAAGAAGGTCTGGAAATAAGCTCCTTCGGCGTTGCAAACTTTGGGGAACTTTTTTCCTCCGCGCCCATAACTTCTCACGCATGATGGAGTGTGGGAAAAAAGTCTTTTTAAGGTGAAATGAAGGAGTCCCGAGACGAGATGCGTTCGATGAGATAAAACTTCGCACAAGATTTTCGCGAAGACAGATAGAAATTTACGTCGTCAAGTTTTGCGAAATCGCTAACACGCTCAGCCGGGCATAAAATCTTGCGTTGGGAGCAGTGCTCCGTGAGAGGACTTTCTTTCCAAGAGGGTCACCACCTCTTCCACATTAAAGTTTCGCTTGAGAAAGGAATATCCGGAATATAATCCAGCGGTCGGAGGAATACTTCCGAGGAAATGACAGCGAGAATTGGATGAAAGTTTAATTTTTCCAAAGAATGAGAAAAGGGAAACCTAATGTAGAAATTAATCTCCACTGTTTCCTTCCATGAGGGGTGCCTATCCAGTATCACTTGAGGGAGATATTAATTTATGAAATGAGTGAGTTATCAATATCTATTCGAAAATATTTTCATAATTCATACCTAGGGTACCTATAATATAAGATAGATAAGAACAATGGCAATAGGATACTTTTCCTATTCTATATCTAGATTTTCATCATTCATAAGGAAAAGTACTAGTTTAGAAGTCTCGTGCAGTATAAACCAAGCATATTTTTAGAGTGGAGAAAAATTAAATTTATTCTCAGTGACCATGCTACTCAAGTACAAATAAAATTTTCGAAAGCTGACCCTTCCTATGTATAAATTTACTGCATTAATATTACTAAACTGAAACATTACACACACACCTCAAACTTCAGGTAGTATCCTTCCTTTGGAAGGTAGATGGAAATCGATAATATAATCCTTAGATCGTCATTAGTTGTCTCTGATGTTATTAATTGGGGTTATGGTATGTTCATAAAACTTCAGAAATCTACTTACGTAATAAGCATACTTACACACAATTATATTAACAATTTCAGCCTTCTGGACTTAAAAACAGATAAAATCCCCACTCAAACTTACTTAATCACGTAGACGCGAATTCTATTAGCTGACATAAATCTACATACCACAATCTCTCGAAAGAGGACCTGTCGGATTTCCAGACGAGTCTGTTTCTAACGAGGCAAATGCCATCCAACCGGTGTATCCCCCACGCATGAGAACGCTTTGGTAAAGAAGCCCCTTAACCACCGCCTGCAACCCAACCCGTTCGGGACCTCGAAGAGTAACACAAAGGAGCGAGTAAGCAGAAGGAAGGCGTGGCCGAAGCGTGCGTTGATAGAATGTATAGAAACGAAAGAGAGGGAGGAGAAGTGTTAACCATTGAGAGATGGCCATGGATGGAATATAAAGATTGAGCGGGGAGGTTTAAGGATAATCCACATCTGGACAACACGGAAAAGATCGATCTCGTATTATCGCGTGCTTCACCGCGACCAACTCCAGACCCTATCCGAAAAAAGGGAAACCGTTCCGTCCCCTACGAGAAGTAAGAATATAGGGAACACACGATTCTTATTCCTTCCCCACACATCTCCAATATCCATTCTCAACTTCCTCGCACTCCAAAAAATCTTATCCCAGCCTATCCATCTCAATGGCCACAAAGACTACTTCTTCCCTAAGTTCACCTTGCCCTCTTTCTCTTTCGATACTCCCCTCTTCCGACACGCAAAGGAGATTGCGAACGGGTTTTGTGGAGTCGACCAAAACCCTTGCTTCTCCTCCCACCCTTCGTGATGGACGTATCTACTGATGAAACGGGAGGATGTTGAATAGCGAAGGGGGAGAGAAAAATTGAAATTGGGTAGGAAAAGGGGGGAGTGGTGCCGTGAGTTGAATGGGATAATGGATAGTCCATCGGATGGCCTACCCATTGGCGCCTCAAAAAAAAGTGGGGATGAGTTGGTGATCGACACTCGCTACTGATGTAGTGGCCGTAAATGGGAAGCTCGGGTGATAGATTAATAAACTTAGGGGTATGATGGATATGGCATGCGAATGCATCTGGCGAAAAAATTATAGACCATCGCTTCCGCGTATGATTTTTTTTCTTTTTAATCCACTTAGATTCGGAAGGCTGTGATCGAGTTGGAAACTTGAGGAAGATTTAATTATCGGAAAAGTGGAGTGAATTTTAAGCTTCTCGAGGATGATTGTTCTAGTCGTTTGATTTACGAGCGATGAGTGAAGTTATGTCGCGTGTTTCAGAATTCGGAAGCGTTAATTCTTTCATTCTCTTCCTACTTAAGAATATTCGTGCTGAGTGGAACGGGACAGAGATCATTAAGCTTTAAGATTGAACTTAATATCTGCGTTAACTTACCATTTAAAAATTCGATAAGCTTTAACTTTCAATTACAGTTGTACTATTTGATGGAGGAATATGATAGAGGTCTTTGACTCAGATATTTAATCCAAATCCTTGCTTTTATTAAATTGGCAATATTCACATGAAATCGCATCAAATATTGAATAATATCGTCATTACTGTTTATGAAACAGCTCTTACCTGAGCAATTGCTTGTATAAAACATTTGATATCATGTATATACCTTGATAAAATCGACATATATATATAATAATAAAACAGTAAGTACGATCTTTAAAAATAATCATGATATCTTAAACGCCTTAAACGTTTTGATTCTATATCATGCATGGATGTGGAAGGCTATCCATGAAAAATTTAAGTAAACCTAAAATGAGAATTCAGTTATACTAAAGCGTGAAAAATACATATAAGAAGGCTTAATTTAAGTAAAATTTACTTCATTGAAAAGAACACAATTGAGAAATCTCACGATGAGCTCTACGGCCTAGATTTGTTTCGTTACAATCTATTGAGGCCTGAATATGTAACAATTCACTGATTTGCCTGCGCAAATTACGCATTCCAGTGTTAGGACAGAAATTCAGAATTCGCCAGCAGACATGTAAGTGGCTAATAAAAGTTATTACAAGTGAAAATGTTTTCTAACCAATTTCCTCTAAAAACAAAAACCTGAGTTCTTGAAAAGTGTAACTCTGCTATGTGCATGGTATAACAAACACTCTCTCCTCTACAGATTTTTGGAAAGGATACAAAAAGAGAAACTTCCAAAAAGAGTTATGCGGAAAAGACGAACAGTAGTGTAGAGGCTACGACACACTTGGCTAAGTATTTACTTAAGTTTTGCTACACTCAAATTTTCCATCAAGAATTCCAATTTTAGAATCAAGCATTTATCTTAATAAATATCATGGATACTCAGTTCCTGCTCCTTCAACCAATGCTAGACGTATGACACTCGCTTCTCTGAGAACAAAATGTGATCTCTCTCAGGACTTGCCAACTCCCGGGGCCATAAGCCGCACATTATCGAAGATTTTTGTGAACAAAACCTAAAAAAGGTAGAAATTGAAGCCGTGATCACCAAATGGACTGAGGGTGAGAGTGGAAGGTATTTTTTTCAGAGTTCACGGGGGAGAACAGCCAAAGGCAACAGATTGTTATTCGGATCGAAACCGTAATCGCGAGAAAAGAGCGCGAGAAACCAGAAACGGGAGAAATTTGGAAGGGTGAGTAAGTGTGAGAGAAAGCTGTAGGAGAAAGATGAGAAATTATGTAAACAAAATACAGCGGATATCCAGGAGGGGTAGAATTACAAGTTTTCAATTAAGGTAAATATATTTTAATGCTGAAAAAACAATAACTTCTTCTGCCAAAAACTGTTAGACTATATTACGATAGAGTGGAGAGATGGAATAGACTTTTCTTATCGATAGTCAATTAATCAAATTATCAATATTATTCATGCTGCAATCTGATATTTTAGAGCACCGCTTATTTTTTATAATAAATGGCAATTTGAAAATTTTATTTTGTTGCTCTTTTTATAGAGTAATAAAATTGAGAAATTAATGTACATCATATTAATGAAAGAAAATTTATGAATCCAAATGCATGATGCGAGAGAAAAATTTATTTTCTCTACTGTCATTGTCGCCATTACAAAAATAAGTAGAGTTTCAAAATATCATAAATTTATTTGTTTAATTCGAAGAAGGCATACGTCTATATAATAATTTCTGCGAGCTCTCGGAAAATCTGTACTTACCTTGCAAAATTCGTTCAATCTAGAAGCAACTCAATGTATCTAATAAATAAACTACTAATTTAGGCATAAGAGAACGCAAGCAGAGCTAGGCAAAACTAGGGCAAAAATATATGTAATTTTTTATTTGAAGCCATCAATTGAAGGCTAACGCAGTAATAATTTGTTTAGATCCAATAGAATGTGAGAAACGAAAGAGATGATGCAAAAACAGTTCAAAGAAAGCAAGAAGAGATAAACAAGAGGAACAGATGTGACAGAAAAGAAAGAAACTTGTGTTTCGATAATGTGCTTAACTTTCTAACGTGAAGAAGGAACCTTGGATGACAGGGAGGTAAGGAGAGGAAGAATGAAGAGACAAAGAGAAGAGTTGCTAAGAAGGCGGAATAGGGAAGGAGAGAGATGGCAATAAAAATGTGGATAGGAAAAAGGAGAGAACGACTTGGTAGTGGAGAATGTGTGAGAGATGCGTGGAATGGATGGGTGTTTGTATTACAAGGGGATCCGCCAGGAGATGAAGTGAGCGGAAAGGAGAGGAGATGCCGAGGGATGATGAAGTGCGCTCCTCAATGTTTTCCACGAAAAAGGGTGTGGAAGAGGAGGAAAGTGTGCAGAATAGAGAAGGGAAATAAAAGGCTTAGGAAAAAAATAGGAAATGGCGAAAAAGGGCGAAACCGCTATCCTAGAGTTAGTAAATCATTCTCGACATTTGATACAGAGGGAAACGCGGAATAGATGTCAATACTTTGACCTATATAGTTAGCGAACATATCTCCCTGGTTATATGGCTTCATGTCGCTAGACTTACCACGCAGAGTTTTACATTTCAAGGCTAACCCTCGAGGGACAGGATAATTTTTAGGCGTGATTCTCTATGTATCTCTCCTTTACATCCTGCCCTTACTACAAATGTAGTTTTAGTAGTTTAGTTTAGTGTAGTTTTATTTGAATGAAAAATAAATTTTGATATTTAGCTAACAGCGAATTTAAAAACGATGACTTCAAATCAAGAAAGAAGCAGATATCTACTATTTATATAAAGTAAAATGTTGCAGATTTATGTGTTTGAGTGTGTATTTGCCCTATTTATACCAAAATTTGCATACATGTCCTCTTAGATCTGGAAGGAAGTAGTACGGTTGCATTTTTATTCACCAATTTTGTTTGGTTCGAACCAAAATGTTCCTATTAGATTTCCATAAAGAGCATATGTATATTTCATTTTTATGGGTTGCAGGCCTAATTTCTCTTGCTAAACAAAGTTAGAAAGAATAGAATACAAAACTGAGAAAAGCACCAAGAAAGGTAAACTGAATAATAATTCTCACTAAATGTGCGTTGATAAAGTAGTTATTTTCCCGTCTAATTTGTTACATTGCCAAGTTAGTGTTTTCTTGAGAATCCAATTTTTCGCGAAGAATGTGCTAATTATCCGTTACTATTTCCTCGTTAAGAATCAACGGGCTCTTCATCAAGTTGCAAAATAAACTAAAGAAACTCGCTATATTATATCGCATTAAGTAGTACAACTCGGTAGAATTTTCTGTATATATTCTTGAGAAGATTCATTTTCAGTATCAGAAATCGATCAAACTGGAATCATATGGAATAGTCGCTCTTTAGAAAGAACTTTATTATTTCTCTAATTTTCTCTATCTAAGTCTAAAAATGTTCAATATCTTGAAGAAATCCAAAAAAGATATATAAAAATTTTTCTAAACGGCATCGTATCTTATCCCAACTTTCCATGAAGGTCGGTAATCCGCGGCTTCCTTCTCCTTCCGAGGAATTGGCCCAACGTTTACCGACATATTCGGCGGCTGGAGAGTTTTTCGAACCTCTTTATTAATATGATATCATCTATTGTATAGGGTAATTTTTTAAAAAATTTCTTGCTGACTCCCATGAAACTATTTCCTTATTTTTCGTGACCGCATAACACGTTGGGCGCATACTTTCGCCAATACACGGGAATACAAACGTCAATTTAGCCTCAAACAAACTTTTCCTTCCACAAAAATCCCTAAGTGCCTGTCGGCGAAAAAATGTGTGCGAGCCGAAAACTTTCCAAACACGCCACTACTTTAAGATGTGACTTTCATCTAGACTTGTGTCCACAGGATTTGGTGGAAGGAGGTCGCCATTAGCGGAGGCAGGAGTTGATCAAGGGAAAGGTAGAGAGGGGATTAGAAGAAAGGAAGCGAGGGTGTGGATGAGATGTTCTTAAGAGCTGGACCAAGTAGGTATTCAGCACCTAAGAAGCATTCCACGTCACGCGCACGCCTCTCAAGGCTATTCCCTAAGATCCCCTTATCCCTTCGCATTTCCCCACTTTCTTTATTCTCTTCCGGTCAACCCTGCGACAAACTTGGAAAAGAGGAATGTCCCATCCCTCTCATTCTCCTCTGCGGATACAACTTTCCAGAGTCTACCTTAATCCCTTGGTCCAATTAAATCCAATGCAACGCTACTCCTTCGGATCCTCCTAAATCCAGTTTCGAGTTCCTAGGACAGTTCCCCTCAATGATCCTTCGGCATCCTTCACTCAATCTTAAGCTAGCTTAGTTTTATGTGTAGATAAAATTTATATTGGATTACTTTGGAAATTTCACCAATTAATGAGGTTTTCCATGCCTTAAAAGTGAGTATAAATGATAGGTCCAACTGTTGACGCTACTTTTAGCTTGTACATCGAAGACTTTGTTTTATTTAAAGGTGATATTGATGAACTGTGAAATATCTTAACAAAATTTGGCTATGCGTTCGAGTAAAGACATCTGTTATTTCACGAATATCGTGAAACACTCCGGGCAGTGCAGTTAGATAATATTCTGAATAACTAGCGATTCAAGGTAATCGTGACAGGTTTTTAAGAGAACAGTATTTGACAAAACGTTTGCCAAAATGCAAGAATTTCATTGAAAATTAGCATATAGCATTTTTATATACCAAGTGCATCGCCTTACTATTTTACTACTAGTGGTGTAGTCTGTGATCTCCCACATAGCACGTAAATGGTACAGTATCATCTAAATAATGAGTTAGTGACCATACAGAATTCTCCGAAAGATTGCGAAAATTAATGCAAATATTAAATGAAATTATCTATTGCAAAGCAAAATAAGATGAATTCTAATGCATCAAAGGCACATTCTTAGAATGCACAGAAAAAATCTTTTATGCATATTTAAAGCCAAAGAAAATTATTTTTCATCGATAGAACATAACTGCATCAATAGAAAAAACATTCTTTATGATTGCATAACAAACAAATTTATTAACCGTATGTACATACGTAATAATCAATCCCACTTAAAAGTCGACCGCTTAATTTTTGCTAGAAAATCCAGAATTTTTCACGCATTTCCGAAAAAATTTAATCCATTTTTTCTGAACAAAGTAGTTATTGATTAACAATTGAGAGTGGATTTAGTTATAATCGATAAGTACTTTTTTCGATTAAAATTTCGACCCATATTAGGCATGAATTTCGTCCCTGAAAAATTTGTATCCGCATAAAGGTCGACGTCTTACATTAAAAATGGACTGAAAATTCGACTGTAATTCGGGTGTATAGAGTAATCAGAAATATACAAAATTTATTAGATTGGCAATGGTCACTTGATTTAAAATTGTTTTAATTTAAAAAAATATTTTTCTGCTGATGCCATTTAGGTTGCATAACTTACCAGTACGGTTTAAAGTACTTCGGCGACTAATCCTCTTGCTATTCATTGCAGTTGCGACCATGTACACCTCCGCTATTGACTAAAAGAAAAGGATTTATTAATTAGTTATTTATTGGTTATACTTGATTATGCTATACTTATAATCTTATAGCCTGAAATTCGATAGTTTGATTAGAAGAAAGAGGTATGACAAAGCTCTGATCTTCTTAACTAAGTCCCGTGTATTAATCGGAATAGATCAATGCTTTCCTTCTCCGATATTTAGAGATGAGTAACTACGAAAACAAAACTAGTAAAAGAAGTTGAAGAAACATAAATGTTTTATATGACTATATATGACTAGCTAATAGTGGCCTATACACATTAGTGAATTTGTCATTGTAATTCAAGAATTTATTTGCTTTAAGCTTTATATAACACTCTCATTAATGATAAAGTAACAACTTACAGTAAATTAATATTGAGTAAGTCTTAAATAATGCATGGTAAAAATTCTTTGAGGTTCGAAAGAGAATTCATTCTCATTAAAGAATATTTTCTTCACTACTTCAAATAACATACAAGCTCTATCCTTACTGAATATTCTGACAACATTTATCTTACAGTTTCTACTCACTTTGCGTATCTGAAGCTCTAATCTCAGTATTTTCAATAGCTTAATGCGTGTACTATAAAAAGCTCTCACGATGCGCGAGATTTTTCTTTTTCGCTAAATGTGAAAATATTTAACGTCGTGAAAGAATTAAGTTTCAATTATTTAGCATTTAAATATCATCGAATATCACTTACCATTTCATACCTCAATGGCTTAACTCATTGTCTTAGAGAGGAAGGAAATTATTCGAAGTACTATCCAGTAATTCGAACCTTTCCACCACTTTTGCTTACGATCAACGCTAAATATCCATGGATGCTGCACTATACCATTTCACTTATAATTTTGTTACTCAATTTCACTGCTCTTGATGAAAATGAGTTAAAACGTTTGTCAGAACCGATTAACGCAATTCTACCTAATAAGAAACTAAATAAAATTCCTACTTTGTACATTACTTTCTGAAAGCTATATTAGAAAAAATACATCACGTCCCAGTCATAGGTATCTCAACTACTACGAAGTTAGTTAATTGGAAACGTAATTTCTTTGAAAAATTTGGAGTGCATAAAAGGAGGTACAAAGGAAATTGTGTTCCAAGGTTATTTTCTTTGAGGATTGTGTCAAGGTTCATAATATTCAAAGCTCTGTGTATTAATTGACTTATGAATCGCTCGAAATTTTAATTTAGCTAGGACTCAACGTGGGGTCATGAGTCACTTGAGTAAGTCTTTTAAGGAAAAATTAAGAAGCAAATCCTGGCTACGTGAGTGATATGACTGGAATAAATAAATCGTGGAAATTTGTGTTAGTGATCCATTAAATCACTAAACTACATTGTCTTTACTGTAAAATATAATCATTTCAACTTCCGAATTACACCACTTTTAGAGGAGTAAACATATTCAGACACATAACAGAAATATTCCATGAATTTTCATTTGGGATAGTTTTAGTGATTGGTTAATGACTATTTAAGGACAAAGTTTTACAACAGAAAAATATATTTTGGAGAAAAGCTGCTTGATTATCTTAGGTATTTGAGTTCACAAACTATTGAATTAACTGTTGTTTTTAAATATCGCTCAGAGAGTAAAGGAAGGGCGGCATCGTCTTTTATTACTTTTGATCCCGGTAATTAGTAGGAAATCATTATGATCGTCCGTTAGACGTAAAGTTGCCATGTTTGCCTCTTTCATTTGAATTTATTCAGTCAGTGTGAGGTTAGCAGAGGATCGTTGTATCACAGGAAATTGTGATTCATTTCAGTCTTATGGTAATCATTACTAAAAGAGATTCTCTCAATTTATGATTAAGACGGCAACTTAAAAATTCCAGTAGTAAACTGTTTAAAGAAGAGCTTAACTTTGAATATTATAGTTCACGACTACTTCACAGTTGCACGTACCTCTGCTTGAGCATGTAATTACACGAAAATTTACTCACCTAACCCTTTCAGAAGCAAGGGTTTTAAAACGAGCCTCCCCGTAAAATACTCAAATTAGCTAACCTATGCCACAATCCCAAACCCACGCTTTCTCTCTGTAGACTCCTCCTTGGTAATTAAGTGGAATGGAGGCGTTTTATGACCATCATTTAGCCGCGTAAAATAACACCGCTACTTATCTCCCGGCCAACAATACACCCGACGAGCACGCCCTTTTTCTTTGCCTCTAATCCTCGTTCCACTCCATATAAATAGTTTCGCAATATCTCAAAATACCTCCTCCCTTTCTTCCTCTCTCAATCTCTATTCGCCACCCTCTTATCTCCCGGGAAAAAAATGAGCTCGAAGGGAAAAAAACCCCTCCCATCAAAACCTCTTAGTTATATTCCCGCTCCCCCCTTAATCCCTTTCCTTTTGCGTCCCACAGTGGGAGGAAAAAATAGCAGCTCCGCGCGATAAGCTCTGCCGTCCAATCCTCTGGAGATAGAGGAATGAGAGAAGCGTAGGATGGTGATGGAGAGAGAGGAAAAGTGTAAGCGACGCGAAGGAAAATGGACCGGAAGTTTGATCATCAGCGAAGACACCTCGGAGAAGGGGAGAAAAGCATAAGCAACCAGAGTCGCAAGAGATGAGAGAAAAAAAATTCACGAATAAAAGGGAAAGTATGGGATTTGAGTGGGTGTGCTTTTATGCTGGTGTGCGTGTGTGTCCAGGGGGGCTTATGAGGGAAAAGATTGGAAGAGAACGGGTTTCAGTTGCGGTGTTGGAATAATGGAAGGACCATATACGTGTTTCTCTATAACGCGACCTCTGGAGTACTCCCAAGGAAAGAGGGGCTCTGAGGGGAAAAGCCGGGGGAGGCGTTGTCCTCGTTTACGTCCCTCTATATTTCCATGCAAATGCTCGACGCTCTCATTATCGCAACATCTGTTCTTAAAAGGGATGGGATACGACTCATTTCCGCCGCCTTCGGGAAAGGACGTAAAAAAAATGTTATCCATCAGGTCGCCTTTGCACGTGTGCGATTGTATGCACACGTATCGACCTTGCTCCCGACCCATCTCTTTTTTTCTGACTTTTCTCGTTTTAAGAGAGTTTTCTTCCCCCAGAGAGACAGTCGCCCTTGAGCTGAGGTGCTAGGAATGCATATTCATAGGTGTGATTGTACACAGGCAGCTCTGGCCCCTGACGCTGTGTGCCGTGTTTGATGGGATATTCTCGACCGAGCCATGGCATTCCCGGGAAGTGGAGCTTAAGCAGATGGTATGGTTTTAATATATTATCCTCATTAAATGAAGAATAAAGATTGATTTGGATTGATACTGACATTTGATATCCAATTAACCCTCAGATGAAATTTGTTTAAATTTTCGATGGAAATTTCATAAGAATATATATTTGAAAACAGTTACGAAGAATTAGTAAGTAGTAATCAGAAAACATAACCCATAACATTAATTAATATTTAAAGGAGTAGCTAATTATTCTGTTAAATGAAACAAATAAATAGCCAAATCAATCCAAGACTTCTGACTTCAGTTAAAATTTATTCCAGAATACTAGATGTACAGAGAAATACTAGTTTGTCTGAATCTCCACACTCTTCGAAAATTCCTTATCAAAATGATTAATTAATTCGAAGGAGAAAATATAATATATATAATAATTAGAAGGAGAACCACTATTTCATTGAGTGATATGAGATTTACGGGAAAACCGTTTTATCGAACAATTAGTAAAGATGCAATTAGAAAAGTCCGCTCAAGGAACACGTAGAAAAACACGGAGAAAGTAACATAAAGGTGGAAATATTTACAAGCGCATTCGGGTGTGTTTCCATAACAAATATCTATTTTTGTCAATCGAAACAACGGCTCCTAGCAATAAATCCCATGATTTACCGATTTATATTTAAATTACATCATGTTAAACCATGAGATGTCTATTTGTGAGATTAGCTAAGAAACATATTCATTAAATCTGCGATCAATAAGAAGTTGATCCCCAGTTACATGATACCGTTTTCGTGACATGTTTGGACTTTCGTGACATTGCGGTTTTGCTGATTCATGTTAAATTAAAATATCAAAATAATTCATTCTTATTAAGAACGGAAAATTCAAGCTCATGAAAGGAAAGAATATCATTAGATAACACATTTTTAAGCTAAAATAGCAACCCTTTTTTAACAATAGAAATTGCTTTGGCATTTCAGGTTATACTGATTTTCTATGGGATAATCCTATATTCATGGTAGATAGTAATTGCAAAACTATTCACCAAGGAAGCAATAATTTCAGTCACAAAAGAAGATAAGTTTAATTGAGTATAGTTTTGTTTGCATTTGTGAATGCATACAATGAATGAAATATCTATAGGATTCTAAATCAGATTCGCCTTGTAATTATTAAAGCATTGATTTTAAAAAAACCTCTTCTTAAATGAATGCTACAGGAGAGTTCCCCAGATGGATCTAGAAACTTGCTCAGGAGGAGAGGGGAAAATATAATTTTTTTAGAATCAATTAAAAGCAGTATTTTGTATCGTTCACAATTTTTATTTAAACGACTGACAGAGAAAAACCGTAAATCATCCTCAGGTGGATAACCTGAGGATGACATTCGTATGTAGATGGAGTTCCACAAAGCTCAGCCAGAAGACGAGGAGTTTGTAGGACATTATGAAATTATTATGAATTCGTCTCCAAATACCTCTTAAATGCCAATGTGTGATGATAAATATAGAAAATTTTTAAAGATCATAGAAAAGCCTCTCAGTCTGATTTTAATCAAGCTCCTCAGATTATTTGGCATCATGTTTGTACAAAAAAGTCACCAAGGGGAGAGCGACCCTCTTCTCAACTCCTCTCCTCGGATCAACCAATGTAGAGTAGTATGAATTGTTCGAACTATCTTATAATTAACATAAGCATAGAAAATCTAGCACCGGTAGATGATGGCTCTAAAAACTGCTGCCGTTGACCCCAGGGAATAAGTCAAGAAAAAAAAGAACGCCTGTCTGATGAACCTTGAAGAAAAATACGTGAGAGAAAAACATAATTTCGCTTCACTTCCGAGCCGTTTCCTTTATCGGGTGGCGCGGAGTGAATCAGCAGCTTATTACCTGCACGTCTCGTGCCTCCCTTCCCGTTCAGACAACTTCATATCCCACTCCCTCTTTCGCCCTTTGTTAATACCTACCTCAAAGGACTTCCCATTCAGTTTTAACTCTCCCCCCCATTTCGAGCAAGTCTCATGATGGAAGAGGAAAGGCCTTGGGCACGCAATCCTCACTGCCAGAAGGCCCTTTTAAGGCTCGAGTTACGGTTTCGTGCAAGAACAATTGAATTTAAATTTACCGTTCGCTCCCCGATTCTTCGCTCACTACTGAGGAATCGCCGCGGAATTCCCGATGGCAAAACGCCGATAATCGCGGACTGTATGGGATCGTTGAATGCTTCATGACAAGGCGTTTACGCTGCGGGTCAATTCAGCTCGCCCACCTTTAGAAGGTACTCGTGTGTCAGAGTTTTGAAGCCGTTTGCGAGGTGAAAATGGGACGTGAATTTCAAGGGGATACAAGCTCAAACCTCATTAGAACATTCAATGATTATATATAAAATTTTCACCGGTTTCAAACGCAACTGAATCGAATTTTTAAATATAAAAAATTCTGGAATGATAAATGAAAAGTTAGATTTATTCCTTTGGGATGAAAAATTTATTTCCGGAATAAATGACGAAAGCAATAATAGATCATTTGAAAGATTCTCAGTTTTCAGATTAAGGATATAACTCAGCATATTCTTATTTGCTTTTCATCCATATCTTTGTAATTTTTTGTCGTTAGTGACTAAAATTATTTCTCTTTATTTTCCAAGCCGAAATGATGCAACCAGGTATCCAAACAAATGAAAAATACGATAATTTCATCAAAAATTATGCTGCTTTACGAAAGTAGAAATGAGTCGCTATTTTGTCTTTCCGCTCAGTAAACTTATTACTATTATGACTATTAAGACTATTATGACTATTCAAATTATTAAATTTTTACTTCCTAATAGCGGAAAAACAGCACATTCGCAGTCATTCCAAAACTTTGCTGAAGGTTTAAGGCAGGATATTCTCTTTTCCTTCCTCTTTTTATCCATATGCTATTCATTTACTCTGAGAAATTAGATTCTGGCTTCTGTATTTTTTTGTGTTATATGTGACACGTATAGTCAAGTTTTAATTTCATAAAAGTTACTATTCTTTTAGTTAAACAATGATATAATCATCTCGTGGGAAAACAGTAACTGTTCTGTCCTTTACCCAGAATTTCCTTTGAATAATGATAATAGAAACTAAAGCTGTTATATTTTTTATAATCAAAGCAATCATTCCCTTTTTCCAGTGCAGAGACCTACACCGTTTCCTACATGTTACTGGGAGATCTTTTGTTAAAGGAGAAAAAGGAGTGGTTTGGAAAAGAAATGAAGGAAAATTAGCCGAGGATAGTTCTATCTTTCGTTTAAGCGTTTATCAAACCTTAAATTTATAATGTCACTTTCTTTGTAACATCATATTCTTTTAGTTTTCTTTCCTTCCAATTAGGCAGTTCAGTATTTACTTATCTTTATTTGTTTTGAGACAACCAATTTGATTTATTCTATGTATTGAACCTCATCTTCTAGCGTCACTGGTTAAAACCAAGGGAGCGGCTGTTTGCTTTACATAGTGCATTGCATAGCATAGGAAGGCCAATTGAATAGGTCTGTTCAGATTGCTCTCGTGAGGAACACGGAGTCGATCCCCTAAGGGTACGGTTCCGCGACCACGAGGACTGCTTGGGGAGCTAGCGAATGTGATTACCTCGTTGTGTGGGTTGGGCTCGACTTCGAGAGGATGGTCCTCGACACTTCTATGCCTCAGAGAAGCTCAAGGGTCAACATCGGTTAGACCGTTGACAACAAGGCGCAGCCCGTTTGACCAGTCCGAGTGGACGGGAGCTGTTAAGCAGCGTAGACTGGCACTGATGGCCATCTTCCTCAAAGTCGGGCTGATCGAAGAACAACGTCCGAGGCTAGACGCCGAGGGGAAGACGAGTCCAAAAGGGGCGTAGCTCAAACGCCAGGTGAATACTGGATTTCTTACATACGCTATGTATACGGTATAATGGCGCAAATGGAGGTGACCTTAGATTTCCCTCTGGGCAAAAGGAGCAACGCGACAGGCATCGTATACGATAATGCCAAGAGCGAACTATCTTCCGGGAACTAACGGAGATCGTCAAAGCTTACCTTTGTTCTTCATAGGGTTGCCGTAAGAAATATTAAACTGCGGTCGTGATAAAGGACAAGTGGTCACATTCTAGCTGCAGGCATATAACTGAGGTTATTAAGAAATGGATCGCTGAATACTAATCAAAACGAATTCCAATGAGATATGGTGGCTCGCCGCATGGCTCAGAAATATTCCAAAGATGACATTTGAGAAAGTTAAGATAAATAAATCCTTTCCAAATAATGTATAACTTTTCTATTTCAGTGGTTTTTAAAGGTAATCCTACTTACTAGTGATCTGAGCAATATGCATAAATGGAACGATTAATTAAATCATCAAAATGGGCGCAGAAATTAAACGTTTGTGAGTATAGGAGACTTTTTACCAAAAGAAATATTCTCGAATAGCTTATTTCTTCAATGTTGTATATTACATCAGAACTTAAAAATACAAATACATAAATGAACATATATATTAGTCATATAAGGCACTAAATTTAAGCAATAAAAACATAGCTAGCGAGAAGCAGCTGAATAAATGACATTAAAGAAAATTATATTGTCTAATCACAGATGGTATTGATTGCTTTATATCTAAAATAGAATCTATATCTCAAGAATATATAAGCACGATTTCATTAACTTTGCTTATCATTCCGCAATTTGTTTGTAATAACTTATTTGATGTTACTTGTCAATCAAAATTTGGAAAATATTTTTATCGTTAGACTGGAATTAAGTCCCCATTAATAACAGTTCTCTTTGTTATTATAAAACTGTACACTTCCGTCTTATCCCTTACCATGATTTTAACAATTAGTTAATGAAGCCTATGTGTGCTTTTGATAGCTCTATTCAAGCTCTTGAAAAATGAATGCGAAACGAACAAGATTCCATAAGCCAAGAGATTGGATTCTAACTACTACAGGAACACTCGAAAAAGCTTTTAGTTGATTAATTGATAACACTATGGATTCTCATGCATGCTATTGATATCACAATGATTGATGACAAACCCTGAAACTAATCGGCAGGATTTCATTTTTTCCGCGACCTAAATGACAAATTAATGCGCCCTCTAAGAAATTATCCTTAATTGGAATTTCATTCCTCAATTATTCTCCAGCATCTCCCAAATAAACCTCAACTGAAATCAAGTCCCGAAAAATCAATGGTCCAAAAGCTGATTTATTCTCCCTCTCCCACTCAACCCTTCCGTGCTGCCATCTTCATTATCGTCATTATATAAAAAACGCAATCGATACCCCTTCCCAGCAATTTTCTCGATTACAATTTTCCCTTTAACTCCCTAAGAAAACACGCTATCTCTTTTCCTTCCCACCGCGAAAGGGAAGGAAACGGAAAAATAATTTTTTCTCTATATCCTTAACTTATTGTCTTATTTGACCTTCCATTTTCATTTCGCTAATGGCCACTCCTCATTCTCCACGCCTCGCGGAAGACCGCCGTTCTTTCCATCTCCACGCTCTTCCTCTCCTTAAACCTCTCTCAATATATCTCCCTCTTCATTCACCAGCCTCTTCTTTTCCCTCCGAAAAAGCATCCCTTCCAATTCCCAAAACCACATTCTTACCCGCCCATCTCTCCGCAAAAGCCATTTTCTCCCTCCCCTCGCCTCCTTTTAAAACCCCCTGATAAGCCTCATCCCACTTTTAACGACCTTCCTTCCCTTCTCTTACCCCTTTCGCTCAACAAGTAACCCCACCTCAAGGGGGTGGGGAGAGAAAAAAACCTGCTTAAAAAACCCTCCCCTTTTCGCGGTCTCCAGTCGTTTCTGCCTCTTTTCTCATTTCCCATCCTTTCGACCCCATCCCGTTTCTCTCTTTCTCCTAACAAAGACAAAACACACACACACACCGAGAGCAGTAATTATGGCTTCGGAGGTTGATTAGGCCCCTGGAAGTTTTTGGGGTAAGAGGGAGCGGAGAATAGGAGAGAGGTAAGACGTAAGGGAGAAGTGGGAGCAGAAACCGTTGCAGAATTCGGCGTAGCGTCTGGTCCAGAAAAATAATGGGAGCGAAATACGGCTGAGTAAGAGGATATAATATGAGAAAGGGAGGAAACTGATGTAATTACCTTTTGCGGTGCAAAGAAGGGAGGTTTTTAGACGCTAAAAAGAATGTCGAGGAGAAGGGGTATTGAGAAATTGGGAAAGGGTGGGATGAGGCGGAAGTTTGTTTCTGGCGAAAGTAAAGAGCGCGGGGGCGACATTAGAACGAGCCAACCATAAATGACTTTCGCGGTGGGAAGGGGTAAAAAATGACGCGTGTTTATGTTTTCCGCCTCGGGATCTTCGGGAGAAATTCCTTTAATTTCTACCTCTTAATGAAATGAGTAATATCTCCCTTTTCTCTGTGTGTTTGTTTGCGCGGTACATATACACTTTTTTTAATCGCATTATTTGCTTTGCCCAATTCTTGAGTGCCTCTCCCCCTTATCTCTCTGCGCTTTGAACTGAGACGTTATCGGCAAGTGGTTTTTGGGTCGTAAATATAGCGGCGGTAACTTGGCCTAATCGAATTAAATTCCAGCGTTTTACGCACAAGGAGAAACTTTTACTTCCTTCCTCGAGATCCGCTCTAATTAATATCTTCTGATAGTTTTGTTAACTTAGTTTAGCGGAGAAGAGTTATTTCGCTTCCTTTCATTTCGGTACATTTCAGTACGGTAAAGCATGTTTGTTTATGAAATAACATCCATTTTTATTCTTATAGATATCCAAATACGTGCAAATTAAACGTTCCAAGACTCTGAAAGACATAAATAGCTCACTAATCATCTACTCATTTTGTGGTAAATTCCTGAGGGTCTATATATTATCTCAGTTTACGCAGTATACGGAGATAAGAAGACATCAAATTTTGTTATTTAAATTCATTTACCAATTATTAATTATTTTACACTACTCTTCTGAAAGCTAAGTTCCGCAGTATACCTATTCTGAAACACTATTCTTAGTTAAATTAGTTTTACATTTTCTCATGATCTACATAAAAACTTTTGAAGTAATATTTTTCTTCTTGTACTCCTATCAATATTTTGCTATTTAATAAACTCCTTTTTCCTCTTTGTCTTAAATGTATTAGATGAATTCAATAATTTTATGATTGAAAATCAGGCGTTGCTTGTTAGATGCATTAACGTCATATCTTTTACTAGATAAACCTCAATACGTATCTCATTATTTTGTTTTTGCATTTCTCCTTAAATACCTAGCGGCCCGATATATGTAGTAATTCCTTGTCATTCGAAGTTAGCAGACATGTTTTTCTGGGTTCCTTCATTCAAGTGGAAATGGAACGGCTACGGCAATCAACAGGGAGTAAACTTGAAGTACATCTCACGTAAACAGACATCGAAATGGGGCTCATATTATTTTTCACAAATCGCGATTTTTGAGGAAGTAGCAGAAAGTGAAGGTCCTTTTCTTCAAGTAACATTTGGAAAGAAGCTAAGGTTCCGATAGATTTAAATATTCTGTATGCCACTCCAAATTTTTAAGGCGGCGTAAAGGATCATTCATTCTTATCCTCAACGTTATTGAGTGCTAAAATAAGGGAGCATATAGTTTCCAGTTCTTTAATGAGTTCTCTAGAAACGTTATGAACGAAGTTCATGGTTAAAAATCAACATGGTATTCGTAAAACACAATCTTATGTGTCATAGCTGCCATTATTAGTTCACGATATTTTGAAATATGCTGAAAATAAAAAGCAAGCCGATAAGTGAGGATACTCGCGTCAGAAAATTAAAGATGATAAATTAGCCCCGTCGAATGATTGAGATAAAATTATGAAATAGCACGACGACTGGCAACAAGAGCTTAATGTAAACATATATTCAGTAGTTGGCTTCTTCGAAAGAAAAACTATTGCCAGTGATTATTCGTATAATCTCCAAAAGAAAAACTTATCAACGGTCGATTTGGTGAACTAGCTTGAAGTAACCCTCACGAATAACTATCATGAGGTATCCACATTCAAATTGTAAGTGGGTGGACACTTTAAAAACACAGCTCCGTCGAGATAGTAGTCAATAGAAATGAGAACAAAGCGAGCGATGCTACTTTGAGCAACTTAGGCCTCATAATGAGTATGCTTGCAGTGCAGACTCAGCTCAAAAGTGTTGTATTAGGATTTGTAGAACAAAATTCAATGCGTTTTGTAAAGAATAGCCACTATATATCGGTGAGCGTCACTTGTCAGATGCTTCAGGAGAGAGTAACAAGTACTCTAGAGTTTCCAACCAGGTTGATGCTGGCGACATTACTGTTGCCATCGTTTAGTCAATGACTAACTCATTCATCTTCCCCAACGCTGCTCTGAGCTGCCCCTGAATAAATGATTTTAAATTAAGACAGCGCATTTCTATGTTAAAAATTTAAAACTATTTCTTAACCTTATTTTATTTTTATGAGCTATACTCAGTTTCACCTTCATAAATCTTCTATCCTATGATTGGATCATACGTCTTGAAATTTCTTACTTAACACATTTTACTTTAGCTCCTGATAAGCTACTTCGCAATTTACGACGCACAAACTGTCTTTGCCTCACCTCTTATCTCTTGCATCCTTGCATCTTAAATTACTTTCATTAGTAATCCATCTTTCCAATATGACTTACCCTTTTTCGATGAAATTGTTTTGTCCCTTCATAGAAAACCTCACTACTCCCACCATCTCCACTTTATTTTCTTATCAGCTTAATCCATTCCATCCCATACCAAAATCACGAAGTTCTCCATTATGTTCATATTCTCTTTATCTCCATGTGCCATGCTCCAAATTATTCCAAGCTTAGGAGTATTCTAATCTTCCACTGATTCCCTTATGGATCCTGATCATCTGTTTCTTTTTGTCCGAGAGAGCTTCCATAGCAATTGATATTCTTCATTTAATCTCCTTTGTGAATCTCCTATTTTATGAAGAATACTACCAACCAAGTAGTAGAGTAGATTCAGCAAATGTAGTTTTCCTCTATCTACCCTGAGAGCTAGCTAAGCTTTCTTACTTATAATGAATTTCTTCACCTTTCTTTTACCGACATTTACTCTTATTGGTTTCTCAAAAATTAATAATAACACTGTATATTATCATAAAGCGCTATTATGAATAATGGTTTAATCATTTCCATATTACATAAAAATTACTGAATTTACTATTTTCAGACTAATTTTAGCATTTCATAAATTTCCTTCAAAGCTGCCTCCCCATCTCCACTGCATCCAAACTAAAAATTGATGAAAAAAGTCCCTTCTTAATTCATCCTAACTCTACCAATACTTTCATGTCACCTTATCTCAGGAAGATTGATTTCTCACATATTCTTAAGTATTTACCTTCTTGTCAATTTTCATTAATTGCACAAACAATTTCTCGTTTCCATCTTGATTGCTTTTCCATCTTTTCACAGACTCTATCAAATTAAGAGAGTACTTTCCGCTTCTACTTTCTCTTCATAATCCGTATGGATTGCTTTATTTTAATCAAAGTGAATTCTGCCGTTGGAAAGTTCATGTCACTTCCTTCCCACTTTATTATATTTAGTTCAATATAAAATATTTGTGCATAGGATCCATTAATGGAAACAAATTTTAAAACTTTTGCATAAATAATTTTAAAATATAGTTATATCTCATATATTATCACTTCTGGTATCCTACTCTTTGGATTCTATAGAGGTGAAAGCTATATTTAAGAATATATCTCTGCACCTTATTTTATTTCTGAAAATAATTAGATTATTTGAAGTTATTCACCTCCTTTTAAGTATTCTCTTAATATTTGAATAGTAAGCACAGATTTCATTACCTGTATTTCCATCCATTAATTACCACCTTATTTTTGCGTTCCTCACTATACATACCTTCTCTTTTTCTCATCTAACTTGACTAATTTTGCCCAGTTTCCACCTCTAGATGAACTCTTGATATTCTACGGTATATCCTTAAAAAGCTTCAGACCCATGTTTCATTATATTAATGGCTCAAATATCTGTTCTTTCCTTTTCCTATGAAATCCATTTGATTAATAAAATTCATCACCTCATAACTCTGATCCTATGTATTTTGCGAAATTTCATCAGCAGCTCTCACAGCATTCTATTCTTGCTGGTGATATGGAAATGGAGAAAATGTGGAAAAAGTAGAGCTATGAGTTACTTCAAAGCGAGAAATTTACAAAATGCGTATTTTTCATCAATTATCAATAAAAAAAATCCACCCTCACAACAGTCTGCGGGAGACCTCTCCATCACTTGAGTGATAAAAAATAAATATTATGAAGAAGAACAATTTGTACTTTTTCCACAATATTTTATTAAAAACAAGAAAAGGAAACAAAAGACGACTAGTTTCAGAGATTGATCTCCATCATCAAGTTTTTAATAAATACTGTGGAAAAAGTACAAATTGTTCTTCTTCATAATAACGTATTTCCACAAGACATATCCAGAGACTATGAATTTTATAAAATAAATAAATGAAATTAGTTTAGTGGTTACAAACTGAATGCAAAAATCTATGACACTATTTCGCTTAGTGTCAATTACCAGCACAAACATTAACTAGATATTGTCCTTTCAAAATCAAAACTGCATTTTTAAGTCTTCATTGTAGTGATGATAATTTTGGAAGAAATTACAGCAGATGAATTTACCTTCGAACGCCAACTTTGAGGAACAGGTCTAACTATTTTTCTGTACATTTTCTACTCTCCTTGATAAGTAATACGGTCATAATAGTTTTATTTTCCTTTGATTACGTGTTTATTACATAGGCGACGAAACCATCCTCATTTGCGTTGACATGGATCTGTGAGAATGGTGCGGAGATGGGCATTCACAGAATATATGCGTATAATATAATCAACAACTAAGGGCGATGAGTGCATGATTGGGATTAAATAGTTGTGGTATGGGGAAAAAGCAGGAGATATATCTAGGAAGAGCGATTAGTCATGAGGGTCGCCAGGCTCAGAACAAGCTCGTCCGATCACCTCATCCTCTTCATGCTCGCCACCTAAACAAGGCGGCGTCCATCGCCATGTTTCCCCCTTTCGATCAACCTCACGCCGGCTAAAATCCTATAGGCCATCGCAGGAGACATGTTTATTTATCCACGCGGCAGATTATCGCACATGAATTTTATCGCCTATCCCACTTAACGGAGGAGAAAAATGGCCGATTGAATGGCAGTAACTTCGGATCGACGGAAAGTGGATCCCATCGCAGTTTTACGCTCCGCTGTTTTTGGACTTCGTATTCTTCCGGTTTCGTCAAAGATTTATACTATACTATTTCCATTTTATCCTAGCATGATTTTTGATACGATTTGTAGCACTATGTAAGCCTTAGGGAACATTAACAAAAATAAAAGGTGATTATTACTAATTATACATATAACGAATAACAGCTAATTGTTAACTTAAGAATTAAAATCTAAAAGAATGATAATTGGGGAAGGGTATTGATTACCATCATTTTAGATTAAATACAATTTTTAATGTTGTGTATTCAATGCTGATCTTAATTATGAACTTGGAGTTTTGCATCATTAATGATGGAAATATAAATTCACTTAGCACATTAAGTTGTGCGACTAAACCCATTATCCCTTCTTGTATAACCTTTTGCATCATTATTTATCCATAACTAAAAAGAAAAGCAAATACTAGGAAATTTTATCGCGTTCATTGGAGAAATCTGGCGTACCCTTAGGTTCTCTTCATTCATTAAAAATCAACTAATGGATGAGCCTAATATCTTGAGGTTCCTTGATTTCCTTCCAACTCATACTTAATAATTCCAATCACTTTTTAAGCCAACTCTACTTAAGAATTAAATCACCTTCACATGCTACGCATATATACGTTACATTATCGATACATTAGGTTTATAGTCAGTGAGTACAGTAAGAGGAAACATAACCGAAGACTGATGGATAGGTCAACTTCTTCGAAAATTTCATTCCCACACGAAAACTCTTTAAACTAAAATTGGAAAATATTTCGAGTAAATTAGATCCGAACGATTGCTTCATCACTTTCGATGGCCAGGAGGAGTTTACTGGAGACTCAAATCGAATGATCCCCGCAAGTAATTCCACGAGCAAAGTTGGTGAAAGCACAATTTTCAGCCCCTGCCATTTGCAATCTGACAGACAAAGAGAAAGATTAAATTATTTCCGTTTCCCCTTTCGAACAACATCTCCGACGGCTTATTTTCAACGCGCTGGAATTTCCAAGAAAACACGCGTACCTAACGATCCGTCCGCCCACGCTCCGCAGAAGAAAAAAACAAACTCCCCCTTCGCGTCCCCATAAAAAAAGGCATCGATCGAAACTACACACCTTCGCCGGAAAAAATATTAGACTCCTCTTTCGCTCCCTAACGCAAATAAGGAAAGGGAATTTCTCCTCGCAGTATAAATGTTTTTTAATCCCACCCAACCCCGTAACCATAACAACCTAACGTCATCAGCAACCGTTCCAAATCCACTCATCTCTTGCTCATTTCTCTCTCTCTTTCCCCATCCCATCTCACAACTCATTTGCCATCTCTCGCGAACACATAGTCCCCCGCAAACGCACATCCCCGCCAGTAACTATTCCTATCTCTTCCATCACAAATACCCCGTTCCATCCCCCTCAAAAAGCTGCCCTTCCTTGTCTTGCTTGCTCCCTCATCCGTGCACGCCTCCCCCACCAACCCGCCGTGTTCCGCTCTCGAACACGGTCCGCCATTATGTCCCGGGCAGAAAAATTTCGTTGATTTACGACGGCAGTTCGTGGGTTAGGTGGGTGGAGATGCAGGGAGGGAAGGGGTGAGGAAGAACGGTCCGTATAAATGGAGGGGAGGAGAAGGATGGGTGGAAAGAGGAGGAATGAATGGCGATAAAGAAAGGGAAGGAACCGACGATAAAGAGGGATGGAGAGAGAGAGAGGGTTAGAGTTGGAAATCGCGATTCGCGAGAGTTTTTGTACGCTGAATGGATCCTCTGCCTTGAAGGATTCATATAGTTTCTGAGAAGGGAAGGAAAAGTAGAAGAAAGAGTGGATAGTGAACGGTTTCAGAAAGTCTGCGAGGAGCTGTATAAAGGATGCATAGAGGGAGATGAAGGGTTTGACTGAATTTCCCAAAGCAAAGTGGTTTGGGATGACTTAATTTTGTATACCAAAGAAGGAAATACAAGTATCAGGAAGGGTGTCAAGGGGTTGAAAGTGGGTTAACTTACATTCGACTTGCAAGCTGATCTTTTTCTGATAGCGAAATCAAAGTGAGAGGATGTTGGCGAGACAGAAACACAGAAAACACGATCCTGAAAGCAAATAAAGGACGGAGGGTTTTTCCAGCAGACAAATTACACTCTCTGGGAATCTCGTAGAACCAGAAGAAAGGGGTCGTTAGGGTGACAGAAAATAAGAATCAGAGATGTAATAAATAATCAAGAGATCAAGGTTTTAGTAGGAAAAGAAACTCAATCGCAGATTGCTTTATAATATGGAACAACACAGTTGATTGTATTCGGTACGTTCACTAAAATCTTCCACAGGTATTCTGAGGATGACCGATCTGTATCAAAAGCCTACTTAAACAGTCCGTTTTCCTTAGTCGTATTGTAAGTAGTGGTTATTGTATAAATTATATTTCCAGAGGATAAACGATGCTAACAAAATACGATAAGTGAGGACAAAGACAATTGTGTGACAGCAAAATTCGCTGAAATAGAGATGTAGATGGGGGAGATGACTTGAGGGTTGGCATAGGATGGCCGTTGTGGAGTGACGCACTGCATGCGTGGAATCGGCGGAAACGCTAACACGAGTTCCGCCGCTTCCCTCTGCCGTCATGGCATTTCGCAGCACTCACGTTCAAACCCCATTGTCACCACCTAGCGCAGTAGAAATGGCTCAATCGGACGCTCACAGGACACCACGATGGATGGATTGCCGCGTATTTTTTTCCCTACGGGCGCTTATATTTTTCAAGGGTGGCGTTTTTTGAGCGGAGGGACTTTTGATTTGTGTTCCGCACATCCCCTCTCTTCCTATCCCTCTCTTTGTCTCCATCCATACCTTTTGCCCAATCCCAATTTCTCCTTCCCTTTATCCATCCCTGTTTCTCTCTCCCCCTTTCATCTCATCCTCCCTCTCCCTAAACCATTCTTCATCTTTCTTCTTGATTCCTCGATTACTTAAAGGCATCTTTCTTCATCTTTGTCTCTTCATTCTATTGTCCGCTGTGCCTTATTTTCTCCTTCGTTGAGGTTCATTTCCGGTTTTTCTGTATTTATTTAATAAGATATTAATGATAATGGGAGAGTATTTATGTACAAGTACATACAGAATCTATGTTTTCAAATAAAGGAATAAACTCTCTGGACCTTGTTTACGTATATAAGTATGTTCGAGGAGTATGGCTGATAAATGATATAGTGGGATTGTTTCTTTTTTAAATATTTGTATTCCATCATAGTTTAACCATTTAATCACGTATGAAGTTAAGATAAATATTTCCACTGATCTATTAATTACTGGAACTTTTTTCAATCTTTAAGTTATACGTTATATCAAAACAGTAACCGAGATGAATTATCTTGAAAAGTATCGCACGACGTTTGACTTTTCCATTTTCTCTGAATTTGTCATAAATGGAGAAACAGTTAGTTCATCTTGGTTTCGCAGCATACACAAATATGACCTATTACCTACTTGTAAGGTCAATTTTCCCCCAGCCGCACGCCGAAAGGCCACTTGCCATTTACCATTTATGTAGATATGAATTTAGAATATCAATGATACTTTTTTGTAATAAATATTTCTTTCCTTGCTGTCTATGTGATATTTCCGCAATTGAAAATGTCTCCTAACTTCTCTCTTAGAAGAAATTTCCTGAAATACAAGGCTTAATAACTATGATTGAAAAAAATTTCATAACAACCGTAGTATTAGGCAGCGTAATGATTAATTAACACCCTTTCATTAACACAATATATTTAAGTAACTCTAATACGTAACTTGGTAGAATTCATAGAAAAAGGGTTTGAGTAGATATTGCACGTAAAGGCGAATGCCTAGGAAACATCTCAAGAAGAAAGGACATGAAAAAATGCTGACAAGATCGGGACTCGAACCCGAATCTTCCCGGTAGATGCATTGCCAGGAATCTGCAAACTGCATAGAGCATCTGCCCGGAAAGTGGATGATCCGAGTTTGAGTCACGATTCTGTCAGTTCTTTCCATGTCTGTTTTTCCTTGGGATGAGTTGGACTTCCATCATTATGGCTAATTTGAAATGAATATTTACTACACGAAAAGATATTTACTACAGATTTTTGTTCATGCTATCCTCTTCAAATTAATCTATGCTATGACTTTAAAGTCTCTGCTCTTGATTTATGGAATCGTTGTTTCTGTCACCTCTAATGCCTCCATTTCTCTCATTCCCACCTCTCCCAATCAGACCCATCCTCCACTCGCAAAGCATAAAACATTGGCAAAAAAAGGAATAGCGGAAGATCGGGAAATGCGTTCGACAACAATGGAGGGTTATACAGATACGGAGCATCTGTAAAATTTGCGGAGTCGACAATTCGGAGTTCTTTTGTTATCTCCTTTTTGACGCCACCCCGCAGTCAGTTTGATTGCGATGTATAGCAGGTCAACGGTATGCAATCGTTTACGCTCTTTTGTTTGATGTCGTTTCCGAGGGCGTAAATATTACGTTTAATAGGATCTCGCGAGACGGCTATTGGCCCGCATTCGGATTATCAGATGGCGATTTTAGTTTTATCGCGAGCAACATATATGCGCGAACGGTAAATCAATAGCAGGAATCTGCGACTCGGATATCATTATGCTCGAGGAAATATCCATCCGAATGTTTGTGCCTTTGTTTTTTGAGCGCGTGGGCGATAACTGATAGCCAAATGTGTTAGATCAAGGTCCACCTCCAAATTGCTACGTCTAGACGAATATTTCGGTGTCACAAGTGCTATCTGCGATATCTTAGTGCTGATCGAACCGAGGAATCTAAGGCTATCGAAAATATGTTTTCCCTTGAGTATGGTTAGTTTATCCAGATAAAATAAGTGATAATGGATTAGTATAAGCCAATATATTTGATATAAAATGAAAAATAAAGATTGATGGTACAACTTTGTTTATATTCCACAAATAACAACTGTCATGACTTGTGGAATAGGGGCAAGGTTGTGCTATCAATCTTGTGATTCTAAAATGGAATTCCGCAAAGTAATGGCCAACGTGTTGATTTTGATAATTCAGATGTTTTAATCCAGTCAATTTCTATCAAAATTAACATTTTAAAATACCTTACTGAAATTAATTAACTATAAGAAACAGCGAACCATGCACTTCACAGCAACATGTAGCTGTCATAAAATACTAGGATCCTCTGATATTTTCGGAGTTAAAAAATAAATTAGCTAGAAAAGACTGATCACATTGAGAGAAGAAAGTCATAGGAACACAAATACAAATATCCTCTTCATTGAAGATTTTACATAGGGAGACTTTCCAAAACTCGGAGTTATGTTTATTGGTCCTTTTCGGGGTCCAGTAAATGCTTATTAGGTTCTACATCATTTGTAAGACAGGTTTTCAGCCTTACCATCATTGTTGGTAGAAATGTTCTTTAGATAAAATGAAAACCATTTATTTAGAAATTTTATTCTTTGTTGAAGCAAAATAACATAATGAAGTCATTTTATACAAATATGCTCACACTGGGACAAGGGCTATTTTAGAAATTATCCTGAGCAACGGTGGGGAAAATAACTGAACTGAAATATCTGCTCATGAGATATGTGGTGAGACATTTTACAACTTGTACTTCCTAAGACTTAACTATCATATTCGTCTTCTTTCTCCGACTCTCTGTTTTTCTATCTGTAGGTATTTAATGGAATATATAAGGGGATAAATTAAATTTTATTACTTTCTAATAAATCGTCTTCCTTTAGTTTACTCCACATTTAAAATATTTCAGCAACATTTAGATAAATTGCTATCTCTAAATGAAAAGCGTAGGAATTTTAGGCCATCACATTTATTCGCAGGCCTGTTTTGTTTCTTTTTATTCAAACTAAGATATTTTCAAACAGTAATATTCTACATAACAGAAATCAAAACTTAGTTTGACACATATGGGTACATCACCGTATTCTCCGTGAAACAGATTTGATTACCTAATAGATGAAAAAAGATATGGCGTATCCGATGTACGCTTCTGTTATGCATTGGTAATCTGGTCTTGCACCAATATCATCCGAGCCATTTCAACTGATAATTTCTGATAATGACTTCATCTTAATTTCACGTGGGACGTGCATTATGTACCGAAATATTTTTACCGCTAGGGAATCAATGACGGCACGGTTTGCATTACAACTCGGCACTTACGTGCGTTGATAAATTTATGACCAAGCAAGATAACATAATTACGCGTTTGATTTAAAAGTAGCTTTCATTCATTGGCTACTCCATCATCTTCAATCATCATTATCAGTGCGTCGATGATTCAATGACAAAGTAATGAAGAAATGACGGAGAGAGATGATATTTTCGTTCATTTTCATAGCTAACATACATATACGTACAATATAATTTCCCGCAGGTAATGAATATTTTTACGATCGCCTACGTTGAAAAGAGGAATACTTAGAAACGAAGGGCGATCCTTATTAAAGATACATTTCAGAATCGAATTTCGCACAAAATCATCCCGTCCATTAGTGAGCGTACGTGAATTTTTTTAATCGCCGTCCCTTTACAACCCCGGACGTAAATGTATTAAAATTATCAAGCGGCTCGTTTCGCCCCATTTAACTGAGGGCCTGACCATCAATCAATTCAATTCGGATGTAGAAACTGACGCGTAACATAAAATATGAACGATGGGTGCAATTATGCTCGAAAACGGCGATAGTCGAGAGTAAAAATTTCCTCCCGCGCATCAGGGGAAAGAAATAAAGCGCGTGGAAATGAAATCAATCTCTCCCACGCCGCCTTCATACGGCTGGAGCATCCATTAGGGGCTTTACAAAAATTAAAATCGGCTTTACTACGTAAACTTTTCTCCCTCTCCGACCCAATATCACTTCGCCATCATCCCCTATAAACGGGGGCAATTCCCAGACGAGATGGCGAGAGGAAGTAGAGTGATTCGGCGTAAAACTCTCCAATTATGACGAAAGTATTTATTTCGGAGTAACGTTTTGATATAATGGCTGACCTCCGCGATGCATGATTGATGTTTGCTAGTTCATTATCGGACGATTCATTCATTTTGAGAAATTGCCCGATCGGATGCTTGCCTGATTGATTGATGGCCAATCGGTTTTTGTCGAGGCGACGGTGGCGCCTCGGTACCCGGGAAGCGGCCGCCGGTGGAAGCGCGAGAGTGGGCGGGCGCGAGACGTTGGGGGTAACGCGAGCTGGCGAGCGATTGACGCCACAACGGCTGTAATTTTGGCTCATGGATGGAGAGAGAACGCGTGGCTTTCCAAAACGTGAATTATAAAGGAGGGGAAAGTGCGAAATTAGAGGTTTTCGAAGGTGAATGAGTTAAAGCGAAAGAGAGAGAGATAGAAGTGTGGGATAGATTGATGCGAAGGTACTTTCCCAGGAGAATTATTGCTCTCGGCGGGCGGATCGCGTTTTCGCAGTCAATAACTTCGTTAATAGAGTTCCGCTTTGCTCCGGTTTTGTTCGAAGAGGGAAATTACAAAAAAGGGGGCAATGTGCAACGCCCGGCGGTAATTTCTCCTAATTTTCTTTTTGGCGGGTCGGCCTTCGTATATTTATTTTTCGTCGCGGGGAAGTCGGGCGGAATTTTGTCGGTGTTTCATCTCGCGGGATTCCCTTGTTCGTGCCTTGGGTGATCCTCGCTACGTGCTGATTAGCATCCAAAGTGCTTTGTATTAAGTTGCACTTAAATATACACGTGATACTGGTCACTAACTACCTTAACGAGATATTTGTGTTGAGTCTATATTCCTTGGAGGAAGCTTTTTATCCTCAGGGTTTCGAAAATGAGACGACCAAATTTTATGATTGTGCTATTTATTACTATATATTTATCATATAAAGCATATTAAAAAGAAACATACGGAAAATATTTTATATACAGCTCCATTTTTTAAATTTTCCTTTAACTTTATATCCCTATATGGTAAAATGAAGAGCTGAGATTCGGATCACTACCAGTTCGTAAATGGACAAAGTTATATTACGTTTAATAGTAAACTGAGGACGAAAATTATGAGTAAATTGCCTTCAATCTGTCTGCAAAGATTTTTATAGTCGTGCTTATCATGTAGTAATCCGTGATAACTGAAAAATTTTTAATTATGTAATCACTTAAGACTTAGTGATTGCATAATTACTTTAATTACTTTAATCCAAAGGTATGATATATAACTGCAACAACAGATGTATTGTGGTAACTCCTTGAAAATTATCTTCTGAAAATACAACAAAATAATCTCTCATGATATTCTTTATGGCTAGACGAGTAACAAGCTGAATAACTAGTTATTACGTTATTCAACATTGAGGGTTTTGGATTGAATTTATTCCAACTTAAACAAAAGCAACGTCAATATCTTATGGTTAATTAGGTTTTACTGTAGACTTATGCTATTTTTGCATTGAATTCTAACTATAGTTATTTGGATAACTATTGCTAAAATTATGTGATATTCTGATATAATCTGAAAATTTACTATTAGCGACTAATTATTTTCAGTAAAATGTTATGCACTTATATTTATGTAATTAAAAACGATGACTCATAGAGTAATTAAAATATTTTTTATTTAATATAAAATATATGCTTTTAATGACGCAAAACAAGTATGGATGTCGATAGTAACAGAGCTAATGTGTTAAATCATAGGTCTACCGCTGTGTGATTAGCCCAAAGCTATGATATTTTTTGTAATTGTTTGAGCGGTTCAATCACTTTAAAAATAGTTAAATATACCGATTGCCTCATTCGGTTATTAAAATTAATGGACCAATTCGATAATTACTGTGCTAGCTGCAAAAATTTACGTTTCATTCCGGTCCCGACAAAATTAGGTACTTACACAAATCAATTGGGTTAAATCAAGGCAATGATCCGGAATTTGCGGTAGGGTTGGAGAAAAATGTAGTAAAAAATGATCAGCACGGTACACTAATCGCCCCATAATTTGGAATTCGATTTGAATTGACGAGTTACCATAAACCTTCCAGCGGTTGCTCCAATTAGCGTGAAACAATTAAGGGGATGAAAACAACAGGGGCATGATTTTAATCCTTAAAAAGTCCATAGAATAGAATCATAATCAATATTCGCTCGATTAGTGCTAGTTTCCCTCTCTTACTGTTTTCAGCCTTCGTTTGAAAGAGAATGAAGAAGTTAATGAAGTGAACGATGAAATCCTTCCATTAGGAAATATCTCTCAATTTTGCATCCTTGATCTCAATGAGGTACAGCGTTAAAAATCTCTGCGATTAAACTTCAAGTGTTTTATAACCTCTAAATCTAAGACGTTTACACGATAGGCACTACAAGAGAGATGGATGCAAATGTGAATCTTCTTAAATACTCGTAAACTCATTCGTCATAAATTTAGGTCACTTTGTACTAAATGTTATGCCAGGCTCAGATTCGCAGCTTATGCGGTAATAATGAAGATTAATATCAGGGGTACGAACTTCTTATCCTCAGATACCGGAGAAATACATTTTTTTAAATCTTTAGAAGTTTCTAGCGAAAGTGATAGCTTAGATATTCCTAGAGGATTTTATTCCGGTTTAAAGCAAAAAAATGTACAACTGCAGTAAAGTTAAATAAGTAAAAGGAGTCACGGGAATGTATAGCGTTGTGGGTCTTAGTGGACCCCTGACTGACTATTGTTATCTAATCACTACTATTATGACGGGATTTTTGGATGTTAAACTCTGATGAATGAAGCTAACTTAAAGTTAATAAATTCAAAATAACTGAATGCCATATCCGAACACTAATTTATTGGATTGATGAAACACTATCCTCGTACAAAGAAAGATATTTTACTTTTATTTAATTACTAAATTATATATACTTGATTACAGATAATCTTAATCAACTTGTAGCTTAAATGATTGTCCTTATTCATTTTTTATTCGTGCATCTCCTGAGTAGTAAATATTGCTTCTAGAAATTGATTTTTACAGTATGCGTCCTCCCAGATCTAAGCCTGTTTGGCATGTCATACTCAGAATACAAGGAATGGCTCTGGTCATCAATGTAGCGATAACCAGCAGCAGTAAGAAAAAGGGTGGAAAGTGTTTTCTTTGTATATTTGTACTATTTTTACCTAAGCTTCAAATCCACTATAACTCAACTATATGAAGTTTCATAGATAAAGCTTTTCCTTTATTATTTTATAATAATTCTGAAATTGACCGGAGATAGAATCTTCTCCCTCTGTGCAAGATCGAGCGGAAAAGAAAATCTGTGCCATGGGCTCCCAACGCTTTTTGTTCCTCAATGTATCCTCATTGGCTTTTAAGTGAGTTATCCCGTACCTTACCCCTACTATCCGCTGTGTTAAGCAGTAAAATTTTGAATTAAGTCAAATACCAAAATAAAATAGTTCAGAAATATTTGTTATAAAGTACCTCTATAGTATTGAAATTATCCAGAGACAACTTTTAGAATACTTAGACAGCATCATATAATTATTTAGCAAATAGTTAGACAAGACAGACTAAGAATATACAGAAGGGGTACGGGTTCCACAGTCTAAGAACCCTGGTCAGAAGTGGAAATAAAGTGTGAAGCACAAGTAAGGAACGAAACTGTCATTCGCTGAAGAGCCAAGATCGAACAGGACGTTCGGAAAACTTTTCGTACGCAGAGGCGGAGAATTTTTTGTCCAGCCTTCGGAAGCGAAGTTAAGGGAGTTAACGGGAGAGAAAGAGGAATCTCGATACGTTGGACTTTTGCGTGTTTAGCTTAATAGGCTATTAAAAGGGGGCGCGATCGGCGGGAGAGAGTTTCCAGAATTCGCCGTCAGATGGGAGGGAGTCGGAATTAAATGCGCAGGAAGAGTTGCGCTAGCGTGGCAGGCGAATAATCGAGGGGGCACGAAGGAGGTCAAGGGTGTCCCTGCGGGGGAATTTACGCTTTTGGAGGGGAGAGTTGAATAGGTGGAGGAGAAGTGAATTGAAGATATTTCGGATTTGACAGCACGTAGGAAATGGGAAAAGAGAATAGCATGAAATGAGTCGCTGTCAAACTGATACATTGCCAAGGAGAGGAAATGAAATAATTGGAAACTGTCGGCACTCTCGATGGTGTCATATTCTCAAAGCATGTTAGTGAGGGATCTCTCCTTTCTTGGCCTTCTCTATCCGCAGTTTTCTTTCCGTCTGGGAATGGAATGGGTCTTGTTCATTACGCGAAAATGGTGGCGAACTTCTCGCAATTGGATTCTTAAATGATTTTGCAGAGATGCAATGACCTAGATTGATGGAGTTAAGATGTAACGACGTTTTCTCGAGAAGATGAATTCGCTACGCCAATGCAAATACTGAGATACTGGGTCACTGAAATCATAGCTTCGTTTACACTATCATTTTCCACCCTCAGATTTCGAATATCTCAGGAATATTGCTTTGATTTATAAATATTTGATAAGTGTGGTTTTACGTTGAGGAAGAAATAGCGCTTTCATCAGGATATAAATTTATGGTTTGATCCTGCTTAGGGACCTAAAAATTCAGAAACTCCTCATGTGATGACAGAAAAGGCATTCTACTCAAGAAATCTTCCTTTATAGATACCAGTATGACCAAATATCATCGTTATAATTGTTCTTTCCTTTTGATTGTTTCATATGATTCCCTTATACCAATGCTCTTTCTTTCGCTCCTTGGTAACATCTTTTGTCTTAGTCTTCCTTCTGACTTTATTTCCATTCTACCCTCAGTTACCCTCCTTACCAATCCCTCACCTCTCAGTACTACTTCCTCTGCCGTCACGTAATTACTTTAGTTCAAGCCCTCTCCTTCCCATTTAGAACCTCTGCGTATGTTTTTATATCAGTCTAGTATGCTTTTCCATTCCACCCCATACCCACATCTCGAAAGCTCTTTGTTGTTCTCTTTTCCTATGGCCCACGTTTTATATCTACAAATAAGCCAAAATGTGAGCAAATATAATAATATAATGTGAGCAAATATATCAATTTAATCCAAGCACACGTAAAAATGAAAAAACTATTTAGAAATATCGAAGTACTAGTAGTGATAATCATTTCACTACTGGGCGAATATCAGTCTTGGTCAAATGGCCTTGATAAAGGAGTAAGGAAAATATTAGTAAAATCCTAGGTGTGTAGTATATGGAGTGGAGTGCATTGCTATATGGGTGAGAAACGTGGACCTTAACAAAAGAGGATATCAGAAGACTAAAAGCCTTCGAGATGTGAGTATGGCGAAGGATGGAAAAATTAAGCTGGATTGATAGGTAAAAGGAACACGGAGGTGCTGAAGATGGTTTTGGATAAGAGGTTTTTCACTGCAGAGATTTAATATCGAAAGAGAAAATGGGTGGGTCAAATATTGAGAGGAAAAGGATTTCTAAAGAAAGTAATCGAGGGAAGAATGATAAGGAAAAGACAGAAAGGCAGAGAATTTTATTTGATATAAATGAAGGGATGAGTACCAGGAAGTGACAGAGAGGGCATTGAATAGAAAAACCATATATCTGTCTCAGTAAGCAACTCTTGTAATTGTAAATAACCCTTGTAATTTACAAAGCAAACAGCCATCCTCTAACCTGAGTCGAACCCAGGACCTCGGCGTTGCTCGGTGAGCACGCTAATCACTGAGGCTAGCAGTGATTTGTGAGAGTGAGGTCACCTAAAAGAATATAATTGAAAATAGCGATGTAAACCAAGCACTAAAAATTTGACACTACCGAACATGAAACAATCAACTTTTGCGGAACTACATAATACTCCCCTACATAATAGCGTTTACATGTACGAAGGACTAGGGTAATGACATTAAATCCGAACTACATCAATCTAGGCCGTCGCACTTGAAACTCGTTGCTTTTGTCGCCCTCGTGTATGAACCTTGTAATCCTCAATTGAAGATTCTACTCGGAAATTATTAATCAGATTAATCGGAGTGCTACATGGAGATTCGTGCTTCAATTAGTTTACTTCCCTGAAAGCCACGCCGAAATTTTAATTTAAAAAAAAGAACGGAATAGGTTATGATACGGAAAATTTTACAACCTCTTGAACATGGGATATGAGAAAAATATAAAGGAGCGAGCCATTAAAATAAACACAAAACGCTATTACGCGAGCAGCGTAATTCAATTTAATTTTCATCGGCGGCTGAGTAGGATGAGGAGAGGTGCTTAAACGACCTCTAACACAGGCGCAAAATTCAACGACCGCCACGACGCCTACACCGATAAAATAGAGGAAAAAAGCGTGAGGAAGAAGAGGGTATTAAATAGAACACCCCCAAGTAGCACATTCCGGATCAATTACACCACCTGCAAAGAGATGTAATCGGGTCATATATGTCTCCCTCATCGCCCCTTAAGAGGACAGAGTGGAAAAACTTCCTTACTTTTCACTTCCCTCAATCCAAGAATAACCCGACAACAGCACCATCACGTTCCTCTCACCGTCTATTCCCACCTTATCCCGTCAACCCCTTTCCGACAATTTCCCGGATATTCCCTATGGACCTATTCCGTCTCAGAAGCGGTCCGATACCCGGGGGATGGAAAGAAAGCGTGCAGATATAGAAGAAGGAAAGAGAAAACAATGAAAGGAACTTCGGTGCGTGGAAATCATATCTATACGGAAGAAACAGTTATTCCTGCCACGTGAATTGCGGTACACTAAATATATGCTTAGAAATGTCATTATTTTTCTGAATGTAATCCCCGAAAGTTTGTGTGAATTTTTTTTTCATAAAGAAGAAACGCAACTAAGAAATAATATTAGTAATAAATTACCAATCCAACATCATAATTTCACTAGTGCTTTTTCCTATGCATAAGATATCTATGTATTTACCGATACCACGTATTCATTTCATCACCATCTCTGACGTATTTTAATATTTCATAATCTTTTACGTAAGCTACTAATAAATGTTTAATAAGTGAGGAATTATTCGAGGTTAAAACTCGATAGTGGACAGCCAATAAACTCAAGACCATGTTTATTCTATTGTGCTGTAATGACTTACCTTCGGCTTTCGCTGCCCCTGGATCTTATAAAACCAAATGGGCAGTTTTGTTAAGGGGGTAGTCTAACGTTACGGGGCACTATTGAAATAATAGGATCGGGATGGAGGGGATCCTATTGCAAGAATATTGTTTTAACTTTCAGAAGTCCCGTATCTATCCTAGAACGGGTAGTCATTAGTCATATTATACATTTGTGCTTTCCAAAGTGGAGGACGTCAGTCTGACCGTTATTTATTTAGAAAACATAATTTTGTCCTTGTCGAATACTGACAATATAATAAAGTGTATTTGTATTCCGAGTTCCTCAAAAATTTTAACTATAGAGAAGTCTATTTTCATCTAAGATTAGGCTAGTGGTTGTTTGCGTGCCGTGTCTTATATGAGCTTTCACGAAATCCCCTGCTAACAAGTAGCCGCGAGACATCCCAGGGATAAGTGATTGAGATGATAGATGTTATATAGAGTGAAGTATAACACGCGATTTTGGCACTGATGAAGACGTTATATTATATGAAGAATTCGTTCCAAAATTTCAGTGAGCTTGAAGTTACTCTATTAGAATCCTAATAATTATGATCTCGAAAACACAGTCATCTGAAGGATAAATATCAAAAATAACGCTGCAGGTTGTGAGTCAGGAAAGAGTTTCTAAAGCAGGCGCAATGTATATATCTTTAAATTATTGAATAAAAAATGTCGTTTTACAGAGAAAATGGGTGAAACATAGCATGAATTGCCTTCCCTAAGCCCAATAACATGACAAATATTCGATACTTAATAAAATATAATACAATAACATGACATATATTCGATAATTGAAACGGGAAAATGACAATCGAAGGTCTTAGAACTTAAGAAAAATCTCCCTAACTACTAACTAAATGGGAATTTTATGGATTCATAATATAAAGAGCTGATTTTGATTTATAGATTAGTTCTAAACACTAGGAATTAACTCTTTTGGAAGGCTTTTATTTGGTATTACTCAAATTTTTAAACATGTATATATATAATATTACAAAAACCTTTTATTCATGAGTCAAAGAGAAGCATGAATGTGATACATATAATAATTCGTTTAGTTTTCTTCCAAGAACAGTATACTGTACCGAAATAATTAATATATACTTCTTTCAGAAGGGTTTATTACTTTCTTTCGAGTTCATTTGAACATAAATATTCACAATCCAATGATTAGTCATAAAGTCATAATCCTCGTATCCGAGAGAGGCAATTAAATAAAAAAGCATAGTTTTTGCGTGATGGCACAGTTATGTGCTGATCATAATATTTATGATAAAATATACCAATCTATTTATTGAAATTTGCACTTCTATGAAGACATGACCTGAAAAATTGAAAAGATCGTTATAGTGAATTCTTATAAAGTCGAAAGTAAAAGTAATGAGAAGGAGTTAATTTTGTTAATAGAAAAACATTTTCTAATATAATTATTGTAATAATACCAGAAAATATTGATAAGAGCAAATACAACAGAGTAATATATACATCTGGTGAGATCTCTAGTCAAATGAAATTAAATTCTGTCTAATGAAGGTAGGAATATGACTGACGAAGAGGAGGTCATAAGGAAGTGAGTTAAAGCAGGGCAGTGAGATATATATGGAGGGAGAGGAGGAAGCTGTGATCCAGGTGGGAGAGACGGTACTTGGAGACCTGTCGGCACAGTCTGGTGGAAGAGAGAGAAAGAGAGGACGCTCACACTCTAAGGCATTGCATCCTCATTTTTACCACACAAACTCAAAAAATAACCTCTCTCCTTCTCGCTCTTCGTCCTTAACACTCGGCCTCGCGCGTTCTGCTCGACTGCCGCGGAGGTTAGTAGTGGCGTACTACTAAGTAAGCTGCCCGCTCGTTTGGTGTCGCATTGCAGGTTGAGGCGAAATCTAGCGATGTGAGACAGATGGAGAGGGGAAAGCTTGGTGGAATGGAGAGAGAAAGTCTGTCAGTCCATGCCCCTCAATAAGGCTTCCGCTCTATAGGGCATTCTAAACTAAATCTATGTGAATGCATATGAGCATAGAAGCAGCTTAACGATATTAAGATGCGGGGTGGTCACTTTGTTACTGGATGTACATAGTCTTACGGAAGGAATAACTTAATTCGTTTTGGGAGCAATATTACAAGTCTGACTTCCGTAATTATCAATGCCTCCTGTTTAATCTACCTTTATATATCATAGCAACCTCACATATCTTATTGTCATTAGACTTCATTCTCAAGGAAATTAAAATATGATGAAATATCTTAGAAGGTATTAAGTTGGCCACTATTACATCTGCACATAAATATCGAGAATATCTCTCAGCGCGAGCACGGATCTATGTAATTATTTTGTGATACGTATAATTTATATATAGATATCATATGTATATAGCATATTATAAATATAATGTAAAACGTATCCGAAATTTCTAGCACATATATTTCCAGATTCCATCATTCTGACAGTCTAGATTATGATTTACATCTGAGTTGGAAATTAGTTTTCATGAACAAATTTATTTCATTTTATTAAAGGATGAATTAGTACCTACATCGTGCTAGATCCTTATAGCGGAATATTAAGATTTTAAAGACCTTAGAGGAAGTTCAGTCCTTAGTATTGCATTCCCTATAATTATGTATCTCTCATTTTATCTCCTGTTTCAGCGGGTATCTTTGATAGTAGCTTGGCTTATGCATATTTATGACGGTAATTGTTTAATATTAGGTAAAATATATTTTCTTACTCTCCATGATAACCTAATGTTGCTTTACCTATTTTTTGAAACTCTAATAATTCTATCATCGTTACCTTTTGTAAAAGCTTTTTGAAATTAAGAAAACAAGGGATATAACAATAAAGTAGTGCGAATGAACTGTATTTTTTGAGGTTAGTATTGTTTAAATAACACTGATATTATATCTTTCATGGCATAGGTTTTCATAATTTTAGAGTCAATTTACTTTAAGTTTAATATTTAGTTATCCCCATGTATTTCATAGCAGATCATATTTTGATGATAATTAAGAACAGTATCAAGTTCAATGTTGTTTATTGGTAATTTTTAATCCACATGAGGAATATAGATTTTAGTTCTAATACCACTTGGAAAATATAGAAAGTATAAAGCTATTCAAAAAACCTCCTGCATTACATCTACCATTTACTTTTCTACCTCGTTATAAGCCCGTGCAAGAACGGAATTGGGAAGATTCATTCTCAGCTAACCTTAATGTAACATTCCATCCGGTAATAAAGTCAAACTTGTTGCTGTAGGTCAACTATCGGCAAAGACTTCGGTCAAAACCAGGTTACAGGTGCGATCCTCGATGAGATAACTCGAACTAATTCCGAATCTAACTTTTCTGCAGTTGATTAAAGCCATTCAATAGCTTATGATGCTTTACTTGCAAGTGTTTTACAATTCTATTTTCATTGCAGAAACTGATTATATTTCGTATTTCTATTGATCACTCAGAAACAAACGTGCTCCTAACTTACCACTTGAACTGTTTGCGTGCTTTATAAACCTTTTTAAGGCTGAAAATTTGTGAGGCCATCAGCTTGCTGTCTATTCCCAGAGAAGAGTTACTCTGATACGCGCCATTGGCTTCACACTTCGTATGAACGTCTTCCGTGCGCAATGACGTAAATCTTCCAATTCATTTTTTCCGCTCCATTGGGATCTCCAACTCGAATACGATTCCTATGAGGTGCCTGCTTCCTTTTCACGAATATATAGAGCTAGGTTGACCGGACTTGCTTTTTATAGAATGCTTGTACTCTTTTTGAGCCTCGATCTTTGTACTTTTCTTTGCGAATATAAATTGAGAAGATATACTCCTTTTTATTGCGCTTTGGGAAAATGTTTTAAGATCCCTGTAACGAGTCACTAATGAGAACCTAATACTACAGCCTCGGATAAAATGGAACGGTTATATACTTTTCATCTGACATTCAATGTTCAGCGTCCTTTAAGGTTATATACATTATTTCATTATGTTATACATTATTTCATCACTTTTCTCTCGGTTACAGCTAACTTGTAAACGTGTGTAAACGTGATTCGTTTTCCACACTTTCCAAGAACATCTAGCTGAACGGTGTCTCCTTTAAAGAATGAAAAGACTTGTTTATACTAAGACAACTAAGAAAAAAGCTAGTTTATAGCTATTTCATTCTTTGTTAGCTGCATTCACATTCACCTTTCGCAACTATAAATTTTTCCTCTCTGGTCTCGTGTGTTTTATTCCAAAAGTATTTCACTTGCGCCTTAATCAAGACTCAGAAACGGCAGAATATAATTCATTTAAGAGGATTTAGGTGTTCTATAAAATAATTTTGAAAGGTCTCCGTAATAATACGAAATCAATTTTGCTCGATTTTTGAATTACTCAACGCTTATTATTTTCTTTCCATAAGGCGTTTGGTTATTTTTATTTCTTCCTTTTTTATATTTTTGTAAAATAAAAGATCGAACGCAAATTATAAATTATGGGGGTAAATTCTTTTCACATATTCTTTGACTTGAATTTGATAAAAATCTAATCGTCTTAGCATGATTATCATTATCATTTTCAGGCAAAAACTGGCTTCGAAAAAAGTGTCTAATTTCACGTAATAGTAGTTCTAGATAGAAAAAATACACATTTTTAACAATAGTTAATATTTAAATTAATATATAAACCCAATTTACAACCATATTCACCATTAAAAGTTAAAGAAAATACAAAGATGAAATTAAGGTCGCGACATTTCCGTCTTTTCTGACGATTACGAAATTTTATAAAATTAGTGAAAGACTCTCCAGACATACCGGAATTTTGAATGATTGTTTTTGAATCATGTCTTTTATTCTTCGAAGATATGATAACTGTTTGAAAAAAAAATAGTTAAATGTTTCGGTACAGAATCCTCAACCGAGTTGAAAAAACCTTGCGATTATAACTTTCAAATTCCTATATTTGATGCTAGCTTAGTAATAATCAATAAGTCTAATGAAAAATATCACGAAGTAACGGAATAAGTTCTTATATGAGAGCAATATAAGTGTCTTACATGCTCGGTATAATTTTAACGATATAAATACTGCACATTTTTATGTTTACTTGCTGAATATCTGACGGATCCTTAATGAAGTGAAAGTTGCTCTTTGTACAATTTTGTTTTCCAGATGATTCAAATTTACAGGAAAAATTTACCTTTTCATAATGAGGTCATATTCAGATAATTTATGAATATAAATAATTTTGTGCTAAGTATTTTTAATAATTATATCTTTCTAAAGGTATGTAAATTATTTTAGCAATTTTCTATTGCTTATAACTCCAATAAGCTTACTGAATTAAATCACCTCGATGCCATTTCCTAAATATAAGGTATTTGTCAATTACTATTTGATGTTCTTAAGTTCTATTCTATCCTTTTTCAGATTCTTCTCTGGCAGTAAAGCATGGTCACCCTACATTAAGGGACTGTCAGGTATATCAGAGAGCCGGTCTTAACGCTGTATGAATCGAGGGCATGCGAGCAGAATTCGAAAAATTATGTATTCACCGCGCAAGATATACGTGAAAGATCGAAAAGGAGGAGGGGAAATGGGAGGAGCTGGATGGCGGATCTAATAAATTCGAAGAATGGAATATGGCCGTGGATAAGATGGCGCATCCCTCCCTTGCTCTTCATACCGACTGAAAAAATCTAAGGCAGAGCTAAAACAGTGTATGTTATGTGTTTAAATATTAGAGATACTTCCGAACAACATATCTTTTTTTGTTTTCACTACCCTACGAATACTTCAAATGCATTTCTATTATTATAATACAAGGTATGTTTCTCGTGAGTTGTAAGACTCATAAATTTGTTACATATGTAATTTACTTTCGTATCAGAGAATATTTACACAGTATATTGAAGATTCTATTTTACCATACAGGTTTCGTCGATGTGTTTACAAAAATATTGTGAAGACATTCAAGTCTGAAGTTATCCATTTACCGACGAAACTGGTCGCAATAAATTATTAATGAAGTATATGCTGCAGTAATATTCCTTCACTCGTTTTACATTCCTCATATTTATGCTGCATCATAATCCTTCCATTCGACAGAAATACGTTTCCATTAACCGATTGTATAGCATAGAACTAAGCAATAAATATGTAAAAGATAGAGCATACATTGGAACTAAACGCGGTCTATGTCTAACTTCTCAAAAAAAATGGATAGAGATTTTATGCTCCTTCCACATTCTATGTTAAACTAATTTTAAATAACGTTTATTTATGTACTTTTTGTGTCTAATTTACTTCTGTATAATTTAATATTTAATATTTAATTTTTGCAGCACAAGTGACAAAGAATATTCACTCAGAATTTTTCAAATTATAATTTTATTAAAAAACACTCTAAATGAGTCATAATAAAGAAGGAAAGGTTTGGATTAAATATACACAGCGTAGGAAAAGCAAGAATTAAAAAGTACAACTCAGAACTCCTTTGGAGCGGCGTGATCTTTGGGAAGGATTGCCACTCATTTCAATGGAAAGGTAAATGAAATTGGTTAAAACAACTCCTTGGATTAGCTAGGCCATTTATACTGGGGGCAATTTTGCTCTAAAAATAATCAAGATAATTATTACTGAAAACTGGAGTACTTGAATGTTAGAAAAGAGTTCAGGATGATATTCTTCAAAATTATGTTTAAGTATCCTCAATCCGATATTTATAAATATTCTAAAATTCATTATATTGTGTCAACTCACACTCCAGTACATAAGTTTCTTAGAAACTTTGAATAAAACGACCGCTAACATTACTGTAGTATCTCTCCTTATTAACATTCCATCATCTTTTGTATCTTTTGATATCCGAAAGTATTTATAAAAAGATCATTGAGTACGACATCTCTTCAGCATGCCTATAGAATTGAGTTCTCGGTCTAACAACCATATTTGATGAATAAACATACGTATACATTCATTGCTTGTTGGCTTGTTGCACTTTTATGTTTTTATGTCAAAGAATAAGCCATTTTCCTGAAAGACTGACTTTTCTAAATTCTCTTAACTCCGCCGAATCATGAATTCTAAAATCTGTGAAATTCCAAATTCCGAAACAACCTTAGTTTAAGGCATTTCCTATAAGGGATATTCAACCTGCACTAAACAATCAATCCGATTCGCACACGAAACATCTTGGAGTGATACTTCCTTTTCCCCTTCCTATAAACAACCCCTCGCCAACTGCCATACTTTCTCACTCTTCCTTCGGCAGCTTTGAGAGCCATACCGTGACCACATCCACTCAGGAGAGATAAATAAAAAGAGAGTGAAAATTATGGACGGCAAAGGCGGAGTTGGGAAGGACCGCTGCGATTGGTGGATATGAGGTTTGTAGGAAAAGAAGAGTGAAGAATGAGGATGTGTACTTGTGTGTGAACGGAGAAGATGAAAATTTCGAATTGCAATGCAAACCAAAAAGCTAGGAAAAAGGAAGGCCTTAATTCCGTCAAAGTGAGAATTGGTCGCAGCGGGATATAGGGGTGCTGTAAAGATGAAATAGGGGTTGCGAGAAAGTTTGAACGCAGAAACGACTTCTGGGAGTTAAAGGAAATCAATGTTTGAAGATTGAGTGGATAGAGGGGAGGAGAAAGAGAATGAAAACACCAATAGAGTAAGGAATAACAGGGAAAGAGATAAAAACAGGGATGTAAAGGAAAACGTGGATGAAGGAGGGCCAAACATAGGATCGAAATGCGTAAAACGAGAGTAAGAGGGGAATATGAGTTGTCGTAAGCAGTAAATGGAGAGAAGATTCAGCGATGCAACATGTGTTAGAAAGTAGGACGAATATGAAAATAATAAGAAGCGATGTGATCCGTACACAAACTTCACAAATTCTACAGTGCAACGAATGACAAAACATGCACATATAATGATAACATATTTAATGTTTTTAATAAATTGCATGAAATTTTTAGTTGAATTGAATGATATAATTGAGATGGGCTACCTTGTATAGTTTTGTTACCTTGGCAATATTGACTGTATGAAGTTGAGCTATGTTTGTAAGTGGAAAGAACGCAAGTGAATGAAAGATGTTTGGAAAGGAAATCGTAGAGAATTAATTGGTGTAAACTATGAGATGATAAATGAAAAAAATAAGTAAATAATTACATAATAAAAAGATGAAATATATGGATGGTCTGAAAAGTTTCCGACATTTCGCCATATCTCGACATGTTTTCTGAAAATTTCTGAAAAATCTGGGGTCGGAAACTTTTCAGACCACCCTCGTAGAAGTGAAAAAGTTTTTGAATACTTAATCAACAGATCTTGAAATGCATGAAAAAAAGGAGGCTTATAATTGAGAATGAAATAGCTTGAGAATGATTTGCATTGGGATAGAAAAATCGGAAATAGAAATCTGGATAATGATCTGAGGTGAGGAATTTCATCTGTTAGGAAGAAAGAATGTCTAATGGAAGCAAGGAGGTAGAATCCAATGAGATAATGAGAAAAGTGGTGAGAAAACATTTCCTCTTCGGCCGTGTCTATGAGTAAAAGCTCATAGAATTGATTTTGAAAATAAAAATAGATCTTGACATGCTACATTAGAATATAAATATAGGATTGAGGTCCCTAGTAATAAAGAACGTAGAATTATCGTTCGATAACATTCAATCGAAAATGTTACCTATTTTCCCTAACGAATTCCAGTGAAGTTCATAACTATCCTGGAATGTAATCGTTCTTGACATATTATACCTTCTGAAACATACATGGATTGTTACCCAAAAAGCGAGCTATGAATGGAGAATATGAAGTCATGGAAAGGATCGAAAGCACAGATACTGGAATAAAGGAATGAAACGACGATTGGAGGAAGAGGAGATTTGCAAAAGCGTGGAGCAGGATTTGGCGAGGAACCTCCGATTCCGTGCCAAGGATTGCGGAGAAATGAAACTAAAACTAAACTATCTGGAGTGGAAGGAAAACGGAGAAGTGAAAGGGGAAAAGAGGGAGAGTTGGCCCGTGTGTCAAGGTCATGCGCCTCATGTTTCATCCTTTAAGGAAATTTATTGCTCCCAGTTATTGCCGCAAAAAGAATTTCCATGCGTAATGCCAACTGTTTCGTGAAAAGATTCCTCCCTGCAAAGTAGAAGAGGGGGACTTTAAATTTTAGAAAATGTTTATGTGGGGCCATAATAGCACTAAAAGGGAATGTTTGTCATCCTTTCCGGAAGTTTTGGATAATTCGTCATAAATTCCGGGAAATGAATGATGAGGGCAATTTTAACTTAAATGAGGCCCGAATAAAAATAATTAAGTGCGGGGGAACGGGTTGGTGCTGGGTGATATTTTTCTTTTTTCATCCCCCGTTTTTCACGGAATATGACATGGGCATTGATGAGCAAGGGGTTCCTTCTCTCTTATTCTTTGCAATGGAAAGATTGCTCATACGTGTGACGTTTAAATGGCGCGTATAATTTTCATGGCCCTGACTACGACGTGGAAGAAAAAAACACTTCTGAGCACATTAGTAAGATCTGTGAAATATCGAGCGAGAAGCATTAATGTCAGCCCGAAGTGCTTAATGCGTCTTAGGTGAAATATATATCAGAGTATAACCGAGATATTTTCTTCGAGTTTGGCAATCCTGTATTTTTACTAAGATCTGTAACTGTGGATCGACAAAAATATTTCTAGAATATTCAGTTGGTATAAAGTATGCCATAAAGTCGATGAAATACTACTTTTTCGAAAGATGAGATATTTACTTTCCTATCTATATAACATCCATTGCTATATACTTGAATGTATGACTATCTAATGATGAAATACGGAAATATCTTTTGTATCGGTAAGGAGTTTCTGTTTTTCTGCGGTAAACTTTCATTACAATTCGAAAGTAAGAATACGATTTTTATCTTCAATACCGTAACTGTACCTTCTGCTTACTATTAACTGCTTTTTGAACAGAATATTTATATTATAGTAACTATTTGTTAGTGAATTGACTACCTTAAACTGATACTATTTGAAATGGCAACAGCTTTAACTATTAGGTCAAATAATTCAAACACACGGGCAAATTTTATATACAGTGTTATTTATTATTTTAATTTCTAAAATACTATCAACCTTGATGTAAGGCGAACTAGACTTATCACATTTATAATATGGCAATTCTTTCTAATGAATATATTAGAAATTCGATAATTTAATTTAAATATAAAAGAAGAATAAAATAATTAAAGAAATAAAGAATTTTAACAATCGTATTTGACAACTTTGAAATCAGAAAAACGATATACAATTTTTAAACCTGCAATTTAATATCAAATAAGAAACGGAAAGAATAGAATGGGATTTCATGGAATTGCGTATCTTTATTCTGAAGTCCTGTGATGTTCAAAAATACCGAATAAAAAATACCGCTAACAAGGATATAATAGCCGAGAACCTAATAGTTACGCTGAAGGTACACATTAATCCGCATTTTCTTGAAAAGTTCATTACTTCCAGTTACAAGCCTCGAACAGAAAATAACAGCTATAATGAAACCCTTTCATTCAAGACCGACGACTATCCTTACAAAGAGCAACTCCGCGCACGTCAAAAATAAGACCAGATCGATAACTTCTGTCTCGTCGAAATCAAATTCAGTCCGGATTCCTTATTAGACTGCGAAGGAAATTTCTTTCCCTCCGCTTATAATTACTGTAAGATAGGCATCACGCATGGATCCGAAAAGAATAGGACTAAAAAGAGAGTGGGTCGGATCTGAATGAGATTAGAAATGGGAGGCACCTGGAGGCTCTCCCGTCGGAAATGGAACGCCTGGAGCTAACGTCTCTCCTCCCCCACCTCTTCCCCCTTCCACTTCTGCCACTCCCTCTGCGACTCCCCCCACCCCCACCGTCCCGTTCCCAGCACCCCCAACCACTATTCATTCCACCAATCTAAATTATCTCCCTGCTCAGTTTTGAAATCCAAATGATGTCCATTTCGTCCGTAAGGAAAAAATAGCCTCGTGAACTGTTGCCGTTTCCACCACGGCAGCTCTGGGGAAATATATAAATCCATGCATATCGTACCTTAGTTTCTCATTTGTCCTTTAGTACCGTTGATTGATGCAAGGACTGAGGTTCCATGCTAATTATTGAAATGATGTGTCTCAGCGTAGTTGGTAGCTCCATTTTTTCCGTTGCGAAAATCGTTAATTGGAAGAAAGGGTGATCCTTTATCATATTCCATCCCTTTTTTAATGTTTGGTTCCAAATTTTCGCGTGATTTATGGTTATTGGGAGGAAAAGGGGGCGAGCGAGAGAGAGAAGAAACGTTCTATTAAAAAATGAGACGGTAGCGCAATGCTGAGCCAACGGTTAAATATTGCCGATTTTTCGTGTTCTGAGGGAAGAAAAAGCGCTCTTCAGAAGTTAAAGTTCTAATCGTCCTCTGTCACGGGAGATATGCCCGAATACGTTTCGAAGAAGTCGTGAATGACATCGCTAAATTGTCGTCTACTGTTATGAATACGATGAAAAGAGAAGGTATATTATATTCTGAAAGCAAAAAGCTCACATTTAACTCAGTTCATAATGAACATATGGTAATTTCGATTCTAATTCAGCCTTTCAAATCCGTTCCGGAGGGAAAGTTATGTGTGACGATTCATACCACTAACTTATGCCGTTTATTTCGGTTGCTTCTTTGGAATGACTGGAAATGTCCATGTAGAATTCTTCCTTATCCTGATTGTACTAAATTATGAATGGCAATCAGAGTTACAGTGCTTGATTTTGTTCCTGCCGTCTTTATAAGGCTTGTTTGCCTGCGATCGGCTAGAAAAAGAGACTTCTGATAACACATGTTATATTTAAAGTATACAAATTATCACTTTATTCATATTATTGATAAAGATTACGGAATATTACACTGGGGTTTAGATTTTACAGAATATTGGGATCCTTATTTTATTTGTTTATTTTACTTGAATTGCACAAACTCCTCATACATAAGTACTACTCTATTGTCTCGAAAAAATTTTTCTCATAAAAATGTATAACATGCAAATTCCTTGTTACGTTACAACTTTAATCGTTCGTATTCAATTATATTCTGATTAAACGCACAGTAAAACAGAGCAACAACCAAGTTATTTTTTAAGCTCGAAGAATACCTTATCCATAATTCTGCTCGTATTCAAAGATGAAGCCATATTTCAATGTAGTCTTGAATGCTTTAATCTTAGTGGTGATACTCATTCTTCTCTCCACTAACTACTAAATCTACGGAAAATTTTGTAAGCTTAATACAACTTCCTTTTCTCCCACTGTACTCGCTGCTTGATCAAGAAGAAAGAAGGAAATAAATACTGATGGGAAATCATATCAGAGTTTTGTAACTAAAGCAAAAACTTTGTTAAGGCTAAAACTCATGTAACAAATTACATATAACCCTTATTACCTTTAGTGATAAATTAAAGATGGCCTTGCCAACACAGTAATCGATGGATTTCATAAATGACCATAATTTTGACGAATAACTCTATTTCGTATGAAACAAAATCCAATGGCATTCCCCGCGCGCCTCGCAGTCATTTCAACATCGACGCATTCTTCGCTAATTTTTTCCTCTCATTAGTTCCACTAAGTAATTATTTGCCGAAAAATTCCCGTTCGAGCTCCATTTGGCGCGTGACTTTTCAAAACACGGAAAAACAACACCCACGAAGCAAAACCAGCGAATATTGCGCATTCAGCTTTTAGTAATCCCCGTGCATAGCATTCTCCAATTGTTTTTTCTCGATAAAAGACCCGGAAATCCTGGTAAACAAACGCGGATAAACGTAAAAAAACAACCCTCTGGGAAGTTAAGAAGGAAGCTCGCGCAAATAGAAAAAAATATCGTCGGCCCTGAGGAGAGAGTGGCATGGAGAGGAATGCGGCTATGGGATGGGCAGATTGGGTTTTGGGGAAGGGCAAAGGGGTACCCAAAGTGCCCGGCGTGCCTTGGGAGCGAAAACAAAAACAAACCGGCTTATTTTGCGCCCGCGCAAACTGACGGCCTGAGTCATCCCATTACACTCTTGTCTCTTGATCCTCGGCTCTAACTAAACACAACACGTTAAGCTTTTTTTTCCCTCCCATTCAGTTGTCTTTTTTCCGTGTTTTTACTCTTCCCCTCCTTCCCATTTCCGTCCTTTATTAGTCTGCCTCGTTGTACCCGCTCTACCGACCGATAACATTGCTGCCCTCACTCTTCCGCAATCAATACATCAATCTACTTCCACTCAAGCACTTAGGATTGTTCCACGCCCTTTCCACTAACTACCCATCTACGTCTACCTATCCTATGTTTCGGTCTCCCTCCCTTCGTTTCGCACCCTGCCCAATCCATTTTCATCCCACGCCTAGCCTATGCCAGCGGACGCCATCAATTCGTCATGAGTGCATCTGCGGAAGTTCACGCGATCTCACACCTCCTGCGGCGATCATCTGCCCCTCTCTGCCTTTAGACGCCCTAAGAACGTATTTTCCCCTGGACAAAAGTCGTGAAACAGTCTGATGAATCCAATATTGGTATATGGGATTATTTTAGACACAAGGGGCACCACCTGAGGGATCGCCTACCTGTACGACACACGCTGTTTCCGAAGCCTTTGCCTTACTTCAGGTTGTAGCTACTAAGAGAAACCTTAATGTATCCGAAATACATGGTTATGCTAGCCTAGTGGTCGACATCATGGTAAGCAATCCACTAGCGGGGGATTGAAGTTTTCAGGTAGGCGGTGAGTATTTCCTAGTTGATGAAAAGTGATGAGATATAGATAACGACGTTGACGGGACAAAATTGGCTACGTTAGATAATTTTATTGCATCAATATACATTATTTTTACACATACATTTGCTAAAATTATTTTTATAAGCGGTAAATTAACTTATTAGGTTGGGAGGGAAATTATACTGCCAACAAGAGTACAATGAAGACGATTGGCAACAAGAGATGTAGGTTAAAACAGAGGTTGGCGACCACCGCGTTAAAACATCATTAAATTCGTTTCAGCGGAGATTTTTTCTTAGACTAAGAGGATGAGAGAGGAAACAGTTGTGATTCAAGGAATAAATTAAATTACGTTATCAGATCTCAATTAAGTGTATCTATAAATCGAAACGTAAACTTAGAAAGTAGCCTGTTAATATGAGGTTCAAATGCAATTTTTAAGCGGTGTCTTATCAAGGTCGAAAATATCATGCGGAAAGAAATCGTCATTCTAAGAATAGATGCATAGCAATTTCATTTTGTTTAAATTACAGATATGTAGCTTGAACAAGATTAGAGGGATTTTAAAAAGTATAGTTATATGTAATACTGAAGAAACAGTCAATTTATAGACGAAGTAAAAGTTTTTTAATGTCTGTAAATGAATGTCATACAATCTGATTTATGGTAGAGTATCTCCGATGAGGTTTTTGAGTCAAAAACAGGACAAGGATAAGGTGCTTATGCTGAGCTCTCCTAATGGTCTGATGAGCAAATTCCTTACTGTGCCGAAACGCCTTCTCATCTTCATTCTGTCGTCACTCATTAGGGGACTATATCGGACCTCTGATCCATGAGATGCTTCATCATCAACAAATCACTGTTTTTATTCATAACAAATATTATTTACACATAAAAATCCCGTTATATTACTTGATAGTGTTATTTTTCATTGCTACTTAGTACGCTGATTATGTAAAGGTTGTTATTTAACACGGGAGACCAAATATTTTTTTAAAGTTACGATTTAAGTTTACCGATTGCAAGCTGTCACATTATTCTTCATTATACTCCAAATTTCCTATTTCCTAGCTGTAAATCCTTTACTTAGGTGACATGAATCATAATGTGCCACGATGAAAAAAATCATTATCTGATCCTAGTCAAAGCACGTGGGTTGGTCATTTTCCTTTGACATATTCTTAAAAGTAACTTTACGATTTCAAAATGTCAATATGATACTGGATGAGTAAAAAGGAGGCATATTTAAGAAGTAAAAATACTAGAAAAGTTATTTGTATTACAGTATCTCGTTATTGCATGACGTAAACCGAATTTCAATAAACCAATGTCATATTATGTATTGAGTATACAAGTCGATTATTTATAAAATTTATTATTCCTAATGAAGTACTGTTAAGTGTTTTCCTACAAAGCATTAACAGATAACTTAAAAATGAATGTTACATGAAAAATGGAGGTAATTATTTTTCTTGACTTATCAATTTTAACCTTTATAAACTATGTACGTTATGTTCATATCAGCAATGCTTAAGGTAATATTTGAGTTTTTATGAATTAATTCTCGGAAAAATGATTCTATGTTAGTACCCGTTTATAGCATAACCTAAAATTGTAGCTGTTTATTTAAAGATTTGTTAAGAGAATATGTTACAATGATATAATCAACTTTGAAACAAAAAATAGGATGAATAAACTATCTTTTATTTTGATACGCTACGGAATTAATACGAGTAAAAGGATAGGCATCGACTAAAGAAAATCAGGAAAGGTGTTATTATGCCATCAGATTTTTGCTTCGCATAATAGCATGCCATGTTTCCTTTATCTCGAAGGTAGCGGCGAAATTGCCTCGAAAATTATTAATAATGCTGAGGAAAAATCAGACGTAACCTATTTTCTAAAACTCCTTGACTGCTTATGACGCCGGCAGTACCTTAAATTGCTCTCTTTCCGCAAACTGCGAATCGACTCCAGATTTCCTCCGCAAGCGGCGTATTAAATTCGCCTTATGGTTTTAAAAGTAGTGAATCCCTTTTAAGGCGGAGGGAAACTTTATGGTACGCCTTATGCGTGCCTTTAGGGAAATAAATAAGAGTAAGTGGAAGTAAAAGGAAGATTGGAGGTGAAGGTGAGTGGCAGGGGGTGTGAGGGGGGATGGAATGGGCCACTCAAGGTGATGAATGGTAGCGTCATCGGTTTTCTCTGCATTCCGATTGGCCATCGGATGTTTGAGCGAATTTCCTTTGCGTGGGGATCGCACATGAGAGAGTATGTGGGTAGAAGAAGGATAGTCAAGCGAATGGGTATTTTTAATCCCAGGCTATTTGCGCGTATGAGGTCGTTCTCATACACACCATAGCATTCGAAGGCACAATTAAAACCACTGGTGCGCGAGAATGCGATTCAAAAGGTCAGGGATGGTGTATGTGCTTGCGGTTTTACTTAAATATAGACGATCGTATTCCCTTCAAACCACATGGATAAAAGATAAAACAAATACTTTGAAAAGCAACGGAACGAGTCTGCTGTAACTGGTCTTATCTATAAAGCCTGCATTATCAGTATGGTTGGTACTATTTTCACGAAAACTCTCCTAAGACTGCGATTTATTTCTCAAGAGCTTTCATTCTATATCGTGATAATGGATAAATCCCATTAACTTCACACACATTTAGTTATCATAATATAACATTAACATAATTACTCGTTTGTCATGCTTAATGATGATTATTATTTAAGATAGTTAAAACGTTCTTACTGTCAATTAATTGGAAATGGAAAACTTTGATACTTTTAAAATAATGATTATATTGACGGTTACATTCACTCATTTAATAGCATAACATACTTTTGGATTGTAATTTGAATGCATATTTTAATAGTACCGTGATAATCATGAGCTTAGCGATTAAAGTTAGTAAATTTCTCCGAATGAAAATTTTCATATTTGAGGATTACAAAGATCCATGATAATATCATATGAAATCTAATATTTGATCTCAAGAGGGATTCATAATTCATTATAAAATAATAATTTACCTTATATGATATAAACAAGACATGTTACAGTAATGAGCCATGCTATCACTGAATACGACAAAAAACGATAATGATAAGCATTAACTAAGATGACACTAGATAACACTTAATGGAGAACTGCACAGAAACGCCTCTCTCTATGAATAGTTATCTTCTTGACCAATTGGTGCGTGATAAATTTCCAATGGCTAGTGACCGAATATATTGCAAGAATATTTGCAGTTTGGAGACGAACGAACCTTGCTGGAACGTCAATTTCCGTTCCATTAAGGTTTGAGAGCCGCTCAATGCAAAACTATGGCATTCATTCTGAGATGAGTTATTGGAGGAAAGAGAGAAATTGAATCATTTTGACCATAACACCAGTTCCATAAATGCTGTCCACCGGTGAAATTGAAAAAGACAAGAAACAATGATTCGAGGCAGATAACGCTCACCAAAATACCGACGTTTGCTTAAAAAACAGCACGCAAAGCTCTTACGCCATCAGTCGCCTTTTCCCCGGGCGTCATTTTGCGATGCCCTGATTGCTTTTCCGATGCCATGACAGCATCAAAATCTCTCTGAGAAAATGATGGCAACTGTAACGCGCGCTCATTTTACTATTTTCGTGTTATTGGCAGTTTTGTCTCTTTGCAAATATCACCTTTATTTGCCTCATTGGTTTGATTGGTAAAGCCTCATTGATGTCTTTGTTCTAGAATCCTTTGATTCCTTATCCATGGTTTTTTTTCAATTATATAGATAACTTATGCAACGTTTAAAAATAAACCGGAATCAGAAGTCGTTTGGATTCACGTTTTTGTTAAAAATGTTACTTTTTCTCCTAAATAATTGAAAATTAAAATAAACGTAATTTTATTATATTAAAGAGTTAATTACTTTATGCTTTTCTCTCTCTTATAATTCATTGGATATCAAATCGGCTGATGACCCGCTACTTAAATATGGGATGATCTGCAATATATCACAATTACATTTGTTATTTGATTCTAAAGATTATGCAAATAAAAACTTTATTTTAAGCAGAAATGTATCATGAATTTCATATCAATCCAGGCATACTTATAATGTATTGAGATTCGCATTAATAGAAAAGGCAACGACATCTGGCTTGTTACCGTAAATGCTCCCAACTTTATGACTAAGCAGAGCTGCATTAAACACGTCATTTCGGAATTCCATCCTTATATATTATCGGATATCTTTCACTGGAGATTATTTTCGCGATGATAATCTATATGGCGGCTCTGAAATTCAAATTTCAGAGATCGAACGCGATTAACGGTATCCCGAATCGCAAGCTAAATGTTTGAAAGCGGGGATTATTCTCCCAGATGGAAAAATCCGAAAGCATTTAGGGGTTATAAATCACGTCTTGGTTCTGATTTAATAGTTGACTTTTACCACATATATAAATATTTGGATCGCACTTTGGTAGCGGAGCAGCGCTCCCAGTTTGAGGTCAGAGGAGTTAATGTCACGTGCGAAATATATCTCCCGTTTGAACGTTGAACCTAGTTGGATTTTCTCTCGCGGAATATGCAAGCGCGGATAAAATGAAACGATGATAAACCTTTTAATCTCGGAAATTTTCACGTTATCCATTTCCGAAAAAATTAAATAAAACGCTTCCCGACGGCATAAATCCTCCAAAACCCAAAAACCCTTTCTGGCACCTCGCCATCCCGACCCGATTCCGTTTCTTTAATCCTCACACTCATCAAACACGCCCACCCAAATCACTCTCCAATGGCAATGGCACAGCTTCCACTCTAACTCCCTTTGTCCACTTCTATCTTCCCTCCAATGACACCTCATCTCTACTCCCTCCCGAAGCTGTCGACTGTTGTCTATGACGTGTAACACGCCGGAGGGAGCTGTCGGAAGATGAATCGTCTCTAAGATATCATAAAAGGATGTTGGAAATAATGGCTAATTTGTCGAGGAGAAAGAGAGAGAGAGATATGGAATGGGTTGCGGAGATGGTTGGAGAGGAGTTAAGTTGCAGAAATGGACGGGAGTGCTTCGGTCATGTTTGCGTCTGATAGGTTTTGTTGAGAAACGAAAGAAGCGCACGTAAAAGAGAAGGGGGCTTAAGGGATCGGAATGTATCCGAGCGGTGGGGACGGCAAAGAAACAAACCTAAGCCCTGCCATTCAGGCGAGAAGAATGAAGTGGTCACAAACTAATTGCATGCGTGGAGCAGACAGTGGCCGTGGGCGCATGAGTATTTTTTTCATCCTCCTCTTTATAAATGCGGTGCCACAAATGGGGCGGTGACCGGGGGTGGAGATTAGAATGGTCGTTCGGCAAAACGACGGTGTTTTGTATGCGGAAATATATATTTTGTCCCTTCAGGCAGTCATCCAGAAGCATTGACCGGAAATCGAAAGGGAAGGAGCATCCGTAAATCATTTATCAACTACTACGTGGTACATAATTTACCATATACTAATTGTACCTCATAGTCGATGCAAAAGTTCTCTGTTGTAAATGTAAACTACTTCTATTGCAAACATAGATATAGTAACACCCAGATCAAATGAAAAGGATTTGACTCAAAATTAAACTTGTAAACATATAACAGCGTGTTGACATTTTAAAATTCTATGAAGTCATATTAATTTAATCTTACTCATTTAAGGTCGACCTCACCTATTATAATTGTACTCGGACAAAATTATTATTTTTAAGGCAATATTTGTTTCGATTCTTCATATTTTTCAATAACTGTTGTAACAAAACATAACTCAACGCACGAAAATATTCATTAGAAACTAATTATTGCTTGCTGATGTAAAAACTTAAGTCTTTTACTGCGGTAGCTTTGAAATCGCAGTGTTAACTGCGCCGCAAAAGCACAGAATAAATATTTATTAGAATAAAATAAACATCGAAACATTTTATGTTTGTTTCCACTTATCAAGTATGTCAATAAATAAAAATATATTATCTTAAAATTATGTTTAAAGGTGTACAGAAACAAAACTTTGATTCATTGCTCGCAGTGTTTTTGGCCCCTTAGGCGTTGCTGTTGATAACTAATCATCCAACATGACTGATCTCTTTCAATTAAATGCTTAACTTGTCAGAATAAAATGGATCTTTATTCTCCCGATGGAAACAGGATAAGGGCTGAAAAATCGAATCCACGCAAGAGCGAGGAGGTCTGGATTCGTTGTATAATTAATACCCGCCGTATTACCCCCCTCACTTGTAGCGCAAGGAGTAGGTAGGCATATCTTTGAGACGGGTTTGAAAGCAGTCTCGGCAATTAGACGCAGAGAGGTAGAAACCGCAAGAGGGAGAAAGATATGAGGAGAAAGATACTGCAGGGCCCTTTAAGGGAGAGAGAGGATGATTTGGGGGTAAGGGAACGCCGGAGGGCCCCCCCTCGACTGGGAACCGCCCGAGGCAAAGACGGGAAGAGGAGGGCGCGGCGCGAGTATCCATCACGCACTAATGCGGTCTGTCAGTCGCACGCTCCAGATCCCTGGAGGCGGAGGTAGTAACGCCGGAGGACAGGGCGAGAAGAAGCTCGGGGGAGAGATAAAAAAGGAAGGGGTGGCAAAAAACCAAATGTGCTTGCGCTGAGAAGTTGGGAGGGAAGAGGTTTTCTGAAGAGCGCTTCCAGTTGGGAGGAGTAAGAGGAATTTTAGGCGTAGGACGATCGACAGTATAGGTAAAGTCGGGAATAGCTGAAGGATCGCTGGAAGGATATCTATGGCTTTGCGGAATGGGTTAAAGAGGAAAAAAGGCGAGGTGAATATACGGTTTTTTAGGTGCTATAATTAGGAAGGGTAGAGAAGGATGGGGGAAGGGGTGAGAAAGGGGAACGCTAATCATCTCTAAGGGATGTTAGACCACCTGACAGTGATTGGAAAAGTTCGGCACTCGTTTCCCCAAGATTGAATTTTCATCCTTTTTTTGTTCCTCGGATCTTCTTAATCTTCTTTCTAGCTTTCTTTATCTTGTAGACTGCGGAATTTGGTCTTTTGGAGGAACGCGAGGAAAATGGGAGATTTGGGCGAGGTAAAGACATTGCTTCAAGTGCGCGCGTTAGGATAAAGTTTTGCGGACTGTTGAAGAAGTTTTCTGGCCGATCTTCGCTACCGGTGATGAATTGAGAAAGAACTTGTTGAGTGCCAAGGAGCGGTCGACTGCGATGCCCCAAACCATCCCACGAATCTTATTGCTTTTAAGCCTACTTTTTGCATCCTTTCTCGAGAAATGTGGCGTGAAAATTACTTTGCTAGCATTAAACGAATATCCTGTATTAAATTCATCACGGATAGCAATATCTTTTCAGTTGTATACAAACTATGAATGGTATTATGGAATATATTTATTTGCACGTAAGTAAGTAACAAGTTAATTATCTTTTTTGATTAAAAGAATGAAAAGGAGAAATGAATTAGGAAAATTGATCACGAGGAAACTGTATTCTGTTTTCATATCTTAGCAAAACATTACACAGTACAGTTACTGAGTTTCTTACGATATTTGATTTTTCAGAATAATAAAAATAAGATATAGTTTCCTCGTGATAAATATTCGTGATTTATTTCACCTACTTGGTATTCACCCGGAATACTATAAAGTAAATCGCAAATTTGTGGAATTAATTTATATTTAAAGAATTAAAATGAAAAATATTCATATCTTAAGTTCGACTACATGATCAGATCGAGAGATTTCATATGTTTACTAATGAACATGAAGAAGCCAATGCTTATGACATTAGGATTTAAAAATTATAAGCATATATGAGAAGATGCGACATGATTACCATGTTAAAATCAGATGGTAAGCACAAAAAGGACATGCGAATAAGTTTTCTACATCGTGGAGTTTGAGGTGTGTTGTCAGCACCTGGCTATTTGCAACGTCAGAAGTGTGTGTGTGTGTGTGATGTGTATATATCTATTATGTTTCAGTGAATTTTTTAAGGACTATACACCCTTGTGGAATTTGATTCTTCTGTAAGCCTTTACATGATGAGCGGTGGGAATGCCGAGTCATTTTTTGAATGCTCATACATTCCAACGGAATGAAATTCAAAGAGAATATTTCTCCATTGGGAATGAGATAAAAGACTGATGATTGTGAAGCACATAACGAAAGGAAAACCACGAGATAGCAAAAACGCAGATTTGATTAAGGCATGTTTTAAAACAAACGAGTTGAATAGCTCAGACATTTTAATTCAGTCTATAAAGCGGCTTTTAACTATCCGGCTACGTTCTCCAAATACAAGGAAAAAGCACACTACGTAAAACAACGTCTATTTTCAGCGATAAAAAATTCCAGTGGTTTTCGCACGCACGTCTATCTCTCAACTCCGTGGGGGAAAATAAAAGATTCACAAAGAAAAAAATCACCCAAAGCCGTAACTCAAAAAAAAATATATGGGAAAGTTGAGGAAAAGGGAAATACTGCCAAAGTGGGAGAAGATAGGGAAAGACGGCGAAAGGTAAGAGATTGAGGGAAAGATAGAGAAAATTATGATGGAAGAATATAAACTTAGAAATAAAATACTAGGATTGCCGACGAGATAGTAAAAACAGATTTAGGTAATCAAGGAAATACCAAAAAGATATGTGAAAAGGCAAACAAGAAGAGATAAGGAAAATTTAGAAGTTGTTAAGGGTAGATATTAGATGTTGAATTATAGGAAGAAAGAATTATTATGGTAGATAGGATTTGAAATAAAAATCTAGAGCCTCAGAGGAATATAAATCAAAGATCCAATACTTCTCCACAAGTTACAAATGAAACATAAATGATATTCAAATTGTCGAGGCTAATTTAATGGCTCTCCAGTCTAGGTTTCATTGTATAATTGCATATATCTCATCTGCTTTTACGGCCGATTAAATAGTAATCTGTGTCATTAAAATGATGTAACTAACTCGATTATCATGATTTAACGGAGAATCAGAAAGAATTAGAAAAATCCATAGCTTAACTTCAAAAGGAAATCAATAGTTCTGACTATAAAGCGTTTCTATGTAGAGCTCTAAGGATTTTAATTCGAAGATTTGGCCTGCGGAGACTAAGGGACTGAAAGAGTCATGCAAGACCTAAGTACCAAAATTATAAATTAGGCCAAAGACTTTTTAAGGAAGAAAGGGATTCTCCTTGAAATGCTGAATAGGAATTTTTGAATCTTTTGAAGATTTTAATACGATTAGTGGGAGGGAAATAGTAAAGAAGTAATTTAGCTTACTTGGGGTAGATTTTAGCTTGGACGTTTCTCTGGTTGGAATGAAATTGAATTTTATTGATATTCGCAAAGGATATAGTTAGCGAAAATGTGATAATGTCAACTTAACAGAAAAATCCATCTATCTATTTTAGATAGAATAGACTTTTAGAGAGAGTAAAAGGACCAAGATTGAAGAAAAAAAGTTGCACTGAGAAAGGAAAAATTGAATGTGCTATGGTTAGCAGACTATATAACTGGAGAAGAGATATGGAAATAAAGGAGAACAAGAGCAGAATTGACAAAGAGTAAGATATGAATAAGCAGGAAGAAAAATAGAAGAACAAGGGCAAAGAAAACGTAAAGGGAGAGTGAAATATGCTCTGGAAGAGAGATGAATTAAGGGTGAGACGCAAGTATTTCCAAAGCGGATCCTTAAAACCTTTCGATAGCGAAAACATGGGAGCGTCACGAGGATATCAATAAAGGAGAAAAAACACAGGCGACGACGGAACAGAGACCGAACTGGGGATGACAGGATCCCAGAAAGAGATGGAGAATATGGATTCCATGAAAAATTCGACGGCGATACAAGAATCGGCAGGTACGCGAGGTGCACGTGGAGAAGGAAGAATCCGAGACAGAAAGAGTAAAGGCGATAGAAAGAAGGGAGATGGAAAAGCCATCAATCAAACGAGGAATCGCCATCAATCAATCCCTCTTCCTTCTGGTCGATTTCTATATCGAACGGTAACTCACCGACTGAATGCGATCCTACGTCCGTGTGTATTTTAACCTTGGGGAAAAGATTCGGATAGAAGGACGGGGTTGAAAAGGAACACGAAGGGGTGGGTGGCGGTTTGGAAAAACACTACCCTGCTCGGTCCTAGATGGCCTGCTTGTTTGCTGGCTTGATCGCCCGTATCTCTGTGAGTGATTGGTAATTGCGAATCCGGGTCGGCCGTAGTTAAGAAGAGGACCGCGACGGGAGAAAATTACGACGCGCTCTGTGTGTTTGGGGACTGCGAGATCCCTGACGTGTGCCTCAAATCGGCGAACGAAATAAAAGGAGAGGAAGCCCCAGGATTGCGCGCAAAATGTCGGAAGATATATTAACGGGGAAGAGTGCATAATGCGATGGGTAATTAGGAGGAGACGTTGGAGGGAACGATTCGCATCCGTGTCGTCTTGATTGATTTATTCGACGCTCCTGGAGCTTACCTTTCAGCGATCGCCGCAAACACATCGTGCGTTCCTTGAGTGAGTGCACAGAACTGCTCATGTTTCATCCATGTGCAACATATCAGAGTTACTAATTCCAGATTTGTTGTTTTAGATCCGGTCCCTCATTATAGCTAATGATTGATTACGTTTACGAAACTCTTTTCCATTTGACACCAACGCTACCAAAAGCAAATAAAAGTTAGAATTTGATACGGTTCTATATTACGATAATGTTTTGCGTTAAATACTTTATATTTGATTCTAATTAAAATAAATATAACATTTTTCCTCATTAAAACCTTTTCATTTTAATGAAGATGATATGATAATTCAACCTCTTCTTATTTTTATTTTAAAGCTGATATTTTCACTTAACAGTAATGAAATGATAATTTAGCATATTTATGAGCTCTATCTTTATTTATAATTTAAAATATATCCACGGTTTATTTAACATCGATTACATATCATTAAAATTCTTAGTCTGCGTTATGTTTAGATAAGATTTAATCATGGAAATTATATTTCAGCAGGGAATATTACCAATCTAGTATGACCTACATTTTGTCCTATCTCAGGAATAAAAATAGAGTAGAATAGGCTCAATGAATTGTTAACTAGTTATCAGGAACAATATTGTATCGTTGTACCCATTTCATTAAATTGTAAGGAATCATAGAATCGCTGCAGCTTTATTTAGATCGATCAAAATATGATTTGTCGAATAATTTCTTTCGTCACGCGTTGTACATGCACGGAGTTATTCGATAATTGGTTTTCCTTTTTTTATCGGCATGCATTACTGTTAACGCACGCAGTCGCCCGCCAATGGAAACACATAAATAAATGCATTCACGTCCAAGACCTATGAAATTTTCAATCAGAATTCCAAAAATGAAAAGAAAAACAATCGCAATTTTGCCTTTCAATGCACACGAACAAAGACAGGGATGCCATTTGCTCGATCGTGCGGAAAATTTAATCAAGACCTATAGAGGGACGAGACATCGAATAAATCAACACGAAATTTTTTGGCGTTATCTATCAAAACTGTAATATTTTACTCCGATCAGATTGTTGCAGCGTATGAAAGAAAATTGAATCAAAACATTCTGTGAAGCGTCCTCCCTTGAAAAGACAGGAAAAAATCACGATGGTATAGATAAAATAAAATCTGCTTTCGCGCACGGGGGAAAATAGAGGAGGAAGTAGATAAAGAGACAGAAGATGGGACATTTACGGGACATTAACCGGCTTTGTTGAGGAAAGATCAATGAATTTCAGTCGTAATGGAGCGAGTCGAACAATCGAAGCGCCTTTTTCAACTCACCCCATATCTCCCTTCCAGCGCCCCCTTCGTACACTTATTTGCCCTCTTTCCGCTACCAAAGCATTATGACTCCCTTTTCTGCTATTCCCGAAAAATCTTCATTCTTATTACCCGTTTCCGCTCTCCCGTTTGTACTCTTTCAACCATATCATTACACGAAGTTCTCCTTTTGTTCATGGCTGCGATGGATGAAGAATAAATCGATTACACATATTCTAAAATCGACAGAGGAGTAAATTTTGCTCAATATATCTCACTGCCTGCTGAATATTACTTCTGTATTCACCTCGAAGATGCGACATAAAATGAAAAATGAAAATGATATATAGTACTTATACTTAACTGCGGTGATTTTAAAATTACGTAAGTTAATAGTTGAAATTATTATTAAAACATGTTATTAGTAATTTAATCGAAATTCTTCAAAAACTTAGAATCATGATTTCCCTATGTTATGATTGCCTTCAATAATTCAAGTATCATTGTGATTCTTCAATTTAATTTTGATAAGAGCTATTCAGAACTGATAAGGGGTAAGTGTAGATAAAACACTTCATTATTCTTCATAACATAACAGTTGTTTCATATTTTAAACCAAATTTCAAGAAACTAGGTTCCTGAATGAAAATATCATTGTTCATGAATTGAAAACGAAAAGTACTGTGTGTAAAGCAAAATTAAAAATGCTTCATCGACTCAGTATAAACATAAAATTTCAAATATTGCGTGAACCATCAATCAAATTGAAAATGTATCAATTTAATGTGCTTTCTTTTTCATAATTGAAATTAAATTGACGGCTAACACGAAAGTGCGTTATGTTTTTCTGATGTTTTGGGAATCTTTCCTTTCGACCTCCCGGGTATTATTTTTCCTTATAATTACAGAGGGAACACGTGTTCCGAGGGTGTAGAATTTCCGAAACATGCTTCAATATTGACGTTTTTATGCGCTGTTTATCATCGTTTGCCTTTCATTAGCGTCACTTTATCGCTCTGATCAGAAGCGCTGCCGTTAACTGTGCGTTAATCCTCGGCAAACTCGTCGATCAACGTGTTCATGAACTACTAATCTGATAAAGTATGGAGAGGAAATAATTCTTCGCCCTATTAAATTTCTCCTGCCATATCACGAATAACCCTCGACTTAGTTCCTCCATTCTCGCGCGCATTGCATCAATTTCCTCCCGCATTTTTCCCGAGATATTTTCCCTCGTTATCGTTTTCCCATAAATTCACGATGTGGCCATTAATCCTGAGCTCGCGTCGCAATACTTTTATTAACTTCGAGAAAGTATCTTCGGTGAAGTTTCAATGCCTATCCAATCGATATTTGAGAAAATCCGAACTATTAAACTCTTTATTTTGGTAGCCTCCTTGTTTTCCAATTCATTATCATGGAGCTGGATCATGTAATCAAATGATGTGGCTTTGAGCGTAGGTGGACTGCATCTCAATCGGTGATTGTGGGTTATTCTGATTTTTCTCTCTTTTTGAGCACTATCTCATTTGAAAGAACTTGATTACAGGTTCCATACCCAATATTACATTTTCATTTCCACTGAGGCTGTTTTTAGAGGCCATAAATGGTAATAATTAATGCATAATTCAATTGCATATAGATTAAATAATTTAAAAATAACTCAGAATATGTACGATTATTTTCGTTTCAATTTCGAAACGATTGTTCAAAGAAATCCATAACTTTCGATGAAAATTAATATTTATCGAGACTGTATAATTCACATTTGTTTTGTGTAAAAATCGTCTAAATCTTAATCTCGCAGCAGTTATCTTATGACATTTTTCGAAGTTCACATCGTACATGCTCGCATTAGCCGTAGATTTGGATTTAACTCTATACGGAATAAAGAAGAGATATTAAAATAAAAGTTGAAATTTCACATTCAGTAGTTAATTATATGAATATTTGAGTGCATATTTACTAAAAATAATATTTGTAAATCGTAATCAATTATTTTAATTTAAATACACGACAATTAATTAACTTACGATCAAGCGGAACAGCGGATGATCTTAATTTTTCATGATACTTACAGCATAAAAAGTGCATATGAGAAGAGGGTAGTGTAAATCACTGCTATCTTAATAAAAATATTATAAATATTTAAAATTCGATAAAAAATTTACTCGATAAATATTATAAAAATCTCTTTTACTACATTTAATTATTATAATTACCATATCCCAAACTCCAGCAGAATTGTATATTTTCAACATATACATCCTTTATGTGCATTCAAACTTCACCAGGCCTAGCAAGTTGTGAAAGTTATACTTATTAATTAAGATGTTACTATCTTTGATTCCACAAGTGACAAAGTCATTAATTTAGAGCCTTTTACTCTTACACAGCATATTCATTCTAAAGGTAAAGAATAACGATAATGAAGGGTCTTTATTTGCAGAATGTTGTTTATAATGAGTTAAATGTAGCCTACCGTACTTAATGCGAAAAGTGAAAGTCTATGATCGGAAAAAAAACATTGTTGCAGGGAAAAAATCATGAAGGAAGGAATGAAAATAGCTTTAAGAATGTAAGACAGAGATAAATTCACGTCACCATTCTCTTTTGGAGAAAAGACTCCCTTTCAAAAGAAAAGACTTCGTTCCACTTGAAACGCCGAAAACATTTTGAAGGTATCTCGAAGTTAAAAGACGAGGCGGAGTAATTCATCGCCATTGCTCGTGGTACAGTTACCGCCGATTTCGCACGTATTTGGTCTCAACCATCCTAAACCTTAGTATCGACCCCGTGCCGCTTCAACGTCGCGCATCACACAACTCACGCAGATAGGCTCTTTAGCTGAGAGATAAAAGATGCGGCCGTGGAAGCAGACGGTTAGCAGACGGGCGGTGAGGCATATGGTCCTGTTAACCCGTCGCACGGCGAATGGAGAGAACGCGGCCGTGCTCAGGAATACACTACGAACGAAGGAAAGGATACGGGAAAGGTCAAGTGCCAATGAAACAAATAGAAGGAGCAACAGAGATACATTCGATATATATTTAACATTAAATTTACCTTACAATGAGTTCAAATATAATGCTCTTTCATAGGCATGGTATTTTTTAGACAAATAAATAAGAAAGGATGTTTTACCATTCATTTAGAGTATAAAACAATAAAATTAGAGTAGGGCTTCACGCTTTTATCTAGAATAGTTACGGAAGACCGCTACTAAGATGTTTCCATCCATTGGATTGAATTTTAGATTAAGGATGCTTGAAGAAAAACTTTAGTATTGCCGTTAAATCAGAGAGAAATGCTTCTAGAAGGATATAATCCTCCTTTATCCGCCATGTCATAGATTTAATGGCACAAGTTGATCAAAAAAGTGAGTTATAAAATCGGCCGTTCGCAAAAAGCCTTCTCGTAACTAATCCGTATACAATAATTTCAAATATCGTGTATCATTACAATTTTATCAGTTGTAACGGTACACAAACCTCCCTTTATGAGCCAGCAAAATATGTAGCCGGATATATCTGTGCATGAAGATGTGAAGACTCGAGTAAACTAATACAAAGAGAGTTTTTTAAAACAATTTTTACGTTGCAAATTAAGGTAGTTTCTCAGCTGTTTTTGACCTGCCACAATATCTTTCCTATATAAGATTCCAGGCCTGAGTCTTCCTTCACTTTTAGCATAATCAAAACCTTTCATCAACAATTAAAATGTTTTATGGGTGCACATGTCTTTTATGGTTGGAGATTTGACTTTTCAAAAGATAAAGTATAAATTCTCAACCCCTAAATTAATGAAATACGAAAGATGTTGATAAAGTATTGAATTGAGTTTTAAATAAGTGATTAATATCAATGAGCAAAAGTTGATTTTGAAACATTAGTGTGTAATGCGGAAAATTATTAGTGAAACGTTATCTACATAACGTTTTTTTGGCATAATCAAAGGTTATTAAGAAAGATCAAAAATCAGTATGCAAAATTACACCTGAAGATAAGTAAGATTATCTGTAAAACCAATGCAATAAATTTAACTCATATTAAGAGGATTAAGCATTTCTAGAAAGATGAAGGTAAATATACGAAATAATACCGTGCATATAAAATTAACCCTTGGAATGAATCTGAAAAAATTAAAATTATTTTCATTCTTAATCAATGAAAGGTAAATTTTAGTTAGAAAAAGTAAAAAGTTGTAAACATATAATGCCAGTTAAACGAAATACTATAAGAACCGGAAATCGGTGAGAGAGAGAAATGAACGAGGATATTCGGCTGCGGTATAGTTTACTAAATCAACAAGCAGTTCTATCTTAGACCAACACGTACGGAGCGTAAAATACGGATGGGCGTGAGATGGAAGGCGTCACCGAGGGAGACAGATAGGCAACAGGAGATCGGGTGCTTCGCTTTGGCGGCAGTCGCGCTGGGGATAGCCGGGAGAACGAGGAGCGGACGACCGAAGCGAATTAACTGCCTCAAAAATGTTGATGGGAGGAGGGCGGTAACGGCGAGTTTGGGCGATTTTATCGCACGAATCTCCCACCTACGGACGCGCGCAAATCAATCAATCAGACAGGTGATCGAGAGGGGAGGAATGGCGCGCCTGAGGTACGGAATGGCCGCCCCAAATTACCTGAATCGGGAGGGAGCGCGTGCACGGGAGTGAGGATTTAAAGGGGAAAAGGAGTGATGCCTTTTCTCTCTCAGGCCAGATAGGAGAATGACTTTGTGGAAAGGGAATTGGAGTGGTTGGACTACAAATGGCTATGTCGGACCGGTCGGTTGATAGTGCTTCCGGTTTTATGCCCCTATCTGCAGCCGATATTTGCGTGGAGGGTGTGTTTTTGTGAGTGCGTGATGCTGAGTTTAGAATGGGGTGGTAAAAGAGGGATGTAGAATGCACATGGTACAAGTGGATTTGGGGATAGATGTATCATGTATCTGCGAGTCGAACTTTCCTAAGTGTTACAGTGTGAGCCGTAACTTATTTTTATATTCAAATAATTTTCTTTTCCAAGTAACCTTTGTGTTTTTTCTTACGGAAATGCTTACTATTTTGTCCTAGATAATCAGGAAATATACGACAGCATCCCTGTTACTGTCCATATTCATTCTTGGCCTTTGAGATTGCGCGCCTCCTGTGAAATTTACTTATTTTCACGTAAACCCACGCTTGGCTCTCCTGCTCCATAGTTAGGATTGTGTATTTCCCGTGTGCTACGCAAACCCACGAGCCCTAAAGCATTTTAATTGAATATATAGTTACCCTCTTTTTTGGCTCCATGCCTCACGAGTTCATTCGTGAATGCTAAAGTTGGTACGCTCGTGATGTTTGGACACGACGGAATCGATATAGCTTATGGAAATAGATTACATATAACTTTATTAACATAACGAACGAATCCAAATGTTTGCGCGATACAGTATGCAAATGTTCCGTGATTCAATTAGGATTGGTAAAACACGAACGGCTTCATGCACCCGTAGCGTCAACACAAGTATATAGGATTTTCAATGAGTTTGGAGATAAACTCTTTAAAGGAAATATATCGGTTCCTTTACAGAGTCAATATTTGTTCTATTACGGCGGTGACCTATATACGATGAAAGCATCTACGTCGCCTTCATCACCTTCTATTATTATTCGGAAAAAACAAAGAATTAGACGCTGACGACGCAAGTCTTTTCAAAGTTATGATCACGGCATTATGATTTTTCCATCAATTACTATCCTAATGGAGGCAATTCTCCTCCATTATTTTTCTCCCGTGAACTTTTGTTCCCTTCCGCATAAAAGCGTTCGCTAATGCGCCAATATGACGCAAACTTCGCAGAACATATATCCGCATGTGGAAAAAATAATCACGCAAGATTCAAGGTCCCTTCAGATCGCATTATTCTCCCAAATCGATTTCATCAACCCTCTCAAAAGTTCAAGAGATTCAGCATAATCAACACACACGTCGCGAGTTTTCGGGACGCTGGATCCAGACTAGGAGCTACTCAAAGACACCTTTTGTCACTAGGCTTACAGAGAACCATTCAAGCGCTAAGTCGGGAATAAAACCCAGCGACGAAGGTGGAGAAGGAAAGTCGAACAACTACGGCGGGCACAAAAAGAAATGATCGGAGAGGAATTAACGTTGCCCGGAAAAACATCGCTTTGAGGAAGGGGTGGGAGACCTTGACTCGTTTTAAAATGTCTCTCACACTCTTCCCTCCAATCCCGATAGAGAGGCAAACGCGTAGCTTTTGTTTACCAAACGATTTATCCGCTCCACTACAAGACCCAAGGGAACGACTCCAAGAGACCTCCCGACATCTTTTTCCGTTGCCGACGCGACACGATACTCCTCGGAAACAACCACGCGGATCAGCAACCACACACGCCTTCTCCTCCACTAATTTCCCAAAACAGTGCATAAAACATTCCTTTTTTCCCCCCAAATGAGTCTCCCGTGGACAGAGCAAGCCAAAAGCAGCGAGCCCTAGGAATAACAGGAACAAAGGCAGTCTGGGACGGAGAGGTAAAAAGACTGAATAGCAATCAAAGCGAAAGAAGTTTTCTCTTGCATCTGGGTCAACTCGCACTGAGCCAAGCGGGATTAAGGACGGAGAGGAATAGGTGCTGAATGAACCGAGACGAAAATAAAATTGAGGAGAATGTTTTGTGAAACGGAAGAGGGAAAGGAAAGAGACCCAGAAAGAGATTCATTTAACATGCTGCTCATCCACTATTCATCTGCGTTTGTGAAGGCAGGAAGGTTGGATGAGTATAATATATTTCGCCGGTCTTTTTCAACTATACACTCTCCTAAGAATACATATTTTACTCACAATACTCGTGGATAAATCCAAGGGAATACATACCATAAGATGACTAATTATTTAGGAGAACGAGACAAATATTTTTCAGGGATTTTCGCTATCGCAATCACCAAGAAATTTTAGACAATAAATCAGTAGTGCTTATCTTAAGAAAATTTATTGGATACATTATTACTGGAATATGGTTGACACCTAAATTAGCAACTCTCATACTTCATATAAAATTGCTCTGGCAAAATGAATTTGTCTTAACTAAAATGTGAGAAATGAGAAGCAAAGCACAATCTAAGCAAATTTCTGAGGATATCGTTTGAAAACGAAGTTCTCATTCAAGACATTTTTTACAAATTTCTAAATTACCATCAATAAATTGATTCATATTCCAAATAATCTCTATTATGATAAATCCTTTCGTAAAAATATATTTGATTGACCTCATGCTATAGGATTATTGCTGTATACTATATGCACACAAAATCAGAACATAAAAATGATTTTGAAGGCATTGATTAAATTTTGGACGGAATGACGATTAGCTTGAAGTTAATTTTCTTTTAAAAATTGGTTAGCGAGAGAAATGGAAACCTACTGGAATTGAAAATGGAATTTTATTACGAAAATTATGTAACTAATAGATGAAAAAAGATTTAGTTAACAAGGCTGAGACAAAAGTAAATGAAAGATAAACTTTCCTCTATCCTGTACAAAAATGCAAATGAAAATTACTCCTTTCATCAAGAATCGTGGGCGTATTAATGGCTCCTAAATATGATTTTTAATTACTAGAAAAACGAAAATAACTTATGTCGTATTCGATACTATTATTAATTTCTCATAACTTGGTAGTAGATTCGTTAATATAGCTGAAATTGTTATAATATGTTATATGCTACGTACTATTTAATTTGATTTATATTGGTGATGATGAACTAAAGAATTGAAAAAAAAACTTCCTCTTCAGCGTACATTTTCCGATAGTTATGCATTCTTTCTTCATTCATAATAAATTCTTTAGTTTCATAAATTATTTTTAGCATTAGCAAATATATCGGTATGGAAATAACTTTTAAAGTATGTTAGTCTTGGTCCTGCTACAATCGAATTTATCATGATTCAGTTATTATAAAAGAATGAATTTCCATGAAAAGGCACCATGTACTACAGTGAGTTCCTTGGGCAGCAAAAAGCAAATAAAAATGCGGAGATAATATGAATAAGTTCAAATTATAGGGTTGAATAGGGAAAACGTTGGAAGTTTGAAAATGTGAATACCGATGAATGGATTTTGCATAAAATAATGAGAGGAGAAAATGAAATAAAAATTAGGAAATAAAGCAAATATTTTCCTGAGAAGTGGAACTCTCCGAAAATGAGATGTTTTGAAGAAATAACGTTAGGGTTTCCTAAAGCTACGTATCAAACGTCCATCCAAAAGCGGTTATTGCACTTCTCCTGTCAATTCAGTCTCTTCCTCTCCGGACTCAAAAATTGAATATTTCCCTCAGAGCACCATACAATTAAATTCCCGCAGAAACAAGCTTATACGATATTTTTTCAGCATCTACACGAATTATTGGTTAAACACAATTTGGTGCCTCGACTGGACGTGAGCGAGGGAAAGGGAGATATAAGATTTTTGCGAACATCCAACACATCCCTGCGATAACACAACTCCCAAAAAGTTCGTTAGGAAGGGATGGAGTGGGAGGAGGAAAAAACATTCGGAGCGGAGAGGAAGGAAGCAAAAAAAAACCCAAAGTTGCGAGGGTTAGAGAGAGAGATAGAGATAGTGGAGATAGAGACGAAGAAATAAGTTTTTGAGGAATGATTCGATGAGCAAGGGCGACGAAGCGAAGGAGTCGAGCGAAGTTGACGTGGGAGATGAGTGGTGAAGTTTGGAAGAGAAAAAACACGAAGAGTGAAAAAGTGGGAGAAATGGGTAAGAGAAGCGGAGGAGAATGTACACAGTGCGGAGAGAGAGAGAGATGGAAGGGACTGCTCATACGTAAGGGGAAGAGAGTTTGCGGGAGTGAGAAGTTAAGACGACCACAAGGCGTTAAGTGGCCATCAGAGGGTTCTTGGGTCTTCTCTGTGGATGGGGTCGGTTTAAAGGGAGAGAGCCGAACGAAAAAGCGGGGGTGGTGGAGCACAAAAGGAAAGGGTTGGTAAGAGAGATGTGGCGAGTTGCGAATTTCCTCCCCCTGAGGCGACCGCAGCAAAGCAAGCTGATATGGTTCAAAAGGGAGTCCAACACCAAAAGGTCTACACATCTGTGTATGCACTTCATGAGGGAACTACACGAATCGTAATCGGTCCACCCAACTCCCCAAAGGTGGCCGCAGCGTTAGAGTAAGGACTGGCGAAGGTAAATAGATTTACTGTCCTTGAAAACTGTACTTACGTATTCGCCACTACTAGCGAATATCATAGAAGTAACTGGAACGTTCCTCGCAGGCGGTGGCGCATCTCACTCTATCGGAAATATATTATGAACTTTTAAATCGAAGAAACGCCAAATTAAATATGTTCCAAAGGAAAGGAGACTACTGTGTTTATATTTCCGATGCCAAAGATATTTTCGGGACTAATGCTATTAGATTTTACCTTCAGAAATATGAATGCATTCACAATGTAAAGCAAGCCACCTATTGAATTTCAACTTTAGGTTTAAACTTGCTGAGTTATTGATAGTAAAGTTTCTAGAGATTTTTTTCTATATATAAAGTCGAAAATGAAATTGGAATCACTTTATTAATTTGGAAAATTTGCCTTGGATTGCGACAGCGCGGCTTTACATTTGCAAGTACGATATACTTGTAAAGTCAGCTCAATTTCGCAGAGCAGAGGAAATAGTTTTTGAAATGACTCGTTATGATTCCTCTTTTTCTGTTGCCCCTTCATCAGCCTTTCCAAGGTAGTCTTCTAAATGTAACTTGAATTTAACGTTTTTATTTCTTTTAAATAAAAATTTCCAAGTAAAGGAATCTAGAGGTAGATCTAATAGCAAATGAAGTAAAGTATAAGACTTTTATTTTGTAAAGATCTCTTCAATCTGATGACATACTCAAAGATTCTAGAAAAGAATCCTATGGAAAATTACATCAATTTTCTTCGTTCTAATTTAATTACTTCGCTGAATGAACTTGTATACAGCATACATCTCATACTCTATCCATGCTCTATCATATCTAATGTACATTTATATACAGACCGTTTTAATAAAAATAATCAACCTTTGTAATGTGAATTAAATACAGAGAGCAAAGGCTATTGATTCTGAGAAATAAATTCATTTGTCTAAGTCAGTTCATAAAGTTCATTTACATCATATAAAATAAAAGGATAAAATTATTAATTATTCATTCTAAATATTAATTTTTAAAGATAGCCACATCAATAACAAGGAGACTCGAAAAGTAGATAAACGTAGATATCTCAAAATATGGAAGATTCCATTCTATGAAAACAGGAACGATAAACCTGTGGTGGAATCTCGAAAATCATCCTGGATTTTATGCCTAATATACGTCAAAATATTCATAAGCGCTAATTGTCTTATTCACATAACTGTCTATACAAGGATACAAAAGCATAATATATTTTATGATGTAACTTGAATAAAATATGTGGTGAATTACAACTCCTTTCTGTCTTAAACAATGTGTACTCTTCCACCAAAGTTGAAGATATGATGCAGGTCCATAGATATCACAACTTTAAAAAAGCCTTAGATGCATAAACAAGAAATTTCGGAGAAAATTCCTTTTTTTGCTCATGGAAACAGTTTTCGAGGAATTCACACATTTTTTTTATTATGAGGCTCTGTTTACAAAGTCATTATTCGGTCTTGGTTTTATTCAAGAAATATTTTTTCGGGATGCTAGATGTGTTCCTCCACAACGATATCCATATCATATGAGTACGCATATCAACTTATTCCTCAATAAAAGTTTTCACATTTCCATCTGATAACATTTACTCAACTAATTTAACATACCACACTAATAGCAAACTACGCTGCAAACGTACTCGATCTTTAAGTGAACTCCACATCTTATCCTCTTTCCAGAATAAGCAAACACTCTCGCTAACATAGAAAGTTCCCGCTACCTTTCTCATTCAAACTGAGCCCCTCTCCTGTTTGACCATCCAAAAGCATACATACACATGCCTATACACACATACGCACCAAGTTTGTTCATCGAATCACATCGTCCACGTTGGAAGTGGAAGAAAATATAGGAAAATCCATAGGCTCTGGACTTAAGCGAATTTAGATCCTCACTTCCCATCTCAGTAGGTGTTCCACCGCACAGGAGTAAAGGCGGTGGGTCATCGTCTCTTCTGTTTGTTCGGTCAATATCAGGACGCAGGGGACAAACATCGCGGAAAGGATTCCGACAAGAAAATTTTTGGGATAAATCTCTCTTTCCACCTCAACCAGAGACAGAAAGAGTAAAGGATTTTGGTTACAGTACCCCTAATGATGGTAGAGAGGAGTCGAGACCAAAAGGAAAGCTAGAGAAAACCTGATTGTATCATCAAAGTCGGTGAGTCTGATATCTTCTAACTGGTTTGCTCAAGTTTCAATTTAGAGAACATGCGATTAAATTTGAAATAATTTCATTTGATCTTTCATCAATCGTCACTTAGGGGTGTTTACATTTGACCTGCGACCCTTCTTGCTTCATTTCTCTTCCGAGTAAAAGTAATTATGAAAATGCGTGATGAATTCCACTCATGATGCGATGTTGGTTCGGCTGAGAGCCAAATATTTCAAATTTCAAACTAAGTGCCTTAGTGATTAGTGATGATTAAAATTAAAAAGGGGCCCATTAGGAGTTTTACGAGTTTCTTTCAGACATGTTTATTTATTCGTTCATTACCAGTTACAAAGATTGCACAGAATTTAAAGAGGATTTAACTTAAAATAGCATATCATAATTATGGTAATACATCTGATATACCTATATGCATGCATATTCACATAATATGTATTGTAAATATATATTTAGTACCTCTATATATATCATGTATATGTAATTTGTAAACAAATATATAAAATAAGTATGTTGGCAAGAGAATTTTAAATTGTAGGAAAAGGAAAAAAAAACATTACTCGTATGAATCAACGCAGACGATAGATGATTTGAAAAATTGAATATTTAGAAGTATACTATAACTAAAAATATATAATAGGACCTGGCTTTGGAATGCATCTATCTTTCCATTTATACACTATATCTGTCTCAGTCAGCTATCCTGTTCTTCCTGCTGGATATTACCCAACATGTAAGGTACACACAAAATTAGAACACTTCAAGAAGTATTCAAATGCCAATACTATCGTTGAAATTGAATTTCGCATTCCTGTCTCTGCCAATTTTTCCGAAAAAATAATTCTCCTCTCTCAAAGTGGTTTGCGCCGATGCCTGACATTGACGATTACTACTCATGCTATTTCCAGCCTACACTTTTCCTTGACAACCAGTGACATGGATTTCGACTCCAACCTTCACAGGATAAAAAAACAATCCACCTCTTCCAATCAATTTTGTCGAGGAATTTCCATGATTGCCTCTTTTAATTTCATTTCAAATGCCTTTGGATCGAGAAAATAATTTCATTACCGAGTGAGGCACGCCGTAAATCAATTTTGAATCAAAATCTGATAAGAGCAAAAGATACCGGAAATTCATTTTGAAACCTCCCTATACGCCAAACACCAATAAAGGAATGCCAAACTTGACTTTACATAAACGTGAATTTCGTCGGGTAAACTTCCGGAATAAGCCTGTACCAACCATAGAACAAATGCATATTGAATTCCTTTATATTTTATTATATTATTATATTAAGCTCATGAATCCATATCTCTATAGGATCGTTTTCAACTTCATCTGCGCTAGACGTACATCACGTTCCCATCAATGAATACACTTCTCTGTTATTACCGTAAAATAACAATAAATAAAAATTTGAAAGTTCCTCTCAATAATTGTTGTGTCATTTAAAATAGTGATTTTGTCCAATAAACTTATGCATTGAGTTGCAAATTATAGTTAATGGATTAAGTAGTAGTATAGTCAAGTGCTTCGACGGCTTAGGTCATTTCACACATGGGCTCCCACCGGGAATTGAACCCGGGGCCTCTTTCATCAAATTCGAACGCACTGTCCACATGGGAATACTGGGAATTCAGGTGATGGATCAAGCTGATATCTCTGAAATTAGAATACTTTCAAATCGTGACAATTCATGAACCTTTAACATTTCTCTTACTTGCATCTACTGACAGATGATACTGATATGAGAACTCATCTGAAGATTTAATACAGAGGCGCTATCCAAGAGGAGAAGATGAAATCACGTGATACACCATCAAATCCAGGTTTACATACATCTCCTAGCGATACTCTCTATCTCTCTCTACTTCCACCGAATAAACGATCGATGGAATATTGGAACACATTCCAATCTCTCTTCCGAATATAGACAATCATCCAGATCTATATTTGTCAATATATCATCCTTATATTTTCGTTCACTGCGTGTATCTAAGCGCTCATCTTCCTCTTCGGCGTAACTTCCTGCTCCCACTCTCTCTCAAAATTTTGACTGCCGTCAATCTAGATTTCCGTGAATCTGATTGCAGGATGGGAGGGAGCGATTTAGATGCCTGGCAAATGCGCGGCAGAGAAAGGAGTGTAAGGCACCGAGGACAAATTCGATAAGCGTTCCAGTGGCATTGACGAGCATCCATAACCGTTAAACCTCGGGAGGTTTATTGAGTATCTGGAAGGGGAGGAAGAAGAAAGGGAAGAGAAAGATAACAGTACGGGGGGCAAAAAGCAAACACGAATGGGCAGAAGAAGAGAAGAGGAAGATTAAATGGACATAAAAGGGAGAGGAAATGAGGGAGAAAGAGGAAAGGAGATTCGAAGGAGGGATATAAGAAGGGGAGGAAGTCAAAGATGGCAGAGAGGTCGTTCACTCCGGAGAGGCATAAAACGAAAGTCAGTAGCGGAGGAAAGGGAGTAAACAAGGCAACAAAATGTCAAGGGTATGAGGAAAAAGTAGGATGAAATGACGCTAAAACTGTTAAGCTATTCTGTATAAAATGGGGGCGTATAGGGAACGTAAACAAAAAATGAGTGGTTCTCAGAATCAAGGAAATGAAATGGAATTTATTATTCCCGTATTTTTTCTTGAGAATTATTATGATAGAGAAATATTTGAACAGTCTTATCTCTCTATCAAATATATAATGGGTTATATATAAAATAACTGTATTGTTCTAAATAAATATCTCATTTTTAAGACTTGACGCGGAAGAGAAAAAGTATCCTGGATGTTAGGCAATGGAAGAACATCTTTTGCCGAAGTAAATTTTCCGCGATGTTTCATGGCTTCTCCGGATTATCCTCGGATTTGGAGAATTTCATTGGGTTCCACTAAACAGGACAAAATTGAAGTCAAAACGAAAATTGGTAAGGCTGACAGGGTCATTCATCAATGATTGCCACCCTAACTTAATTTTTATTTTCAAACAAAAAAAACTTCACTCTTTTCGTTTCAAAGTACCGTAGTAAACATTTTCAGAATTTACTGTAATATATAAATCAGTTTTTCAAAGTTATTTGGTTTACATTGTCAGGCAGAATAAAGAGATATAGATATTTTTTGTCATTTTCTTACTCATTTTGTTTTATTCTATTTGATACATTTTTCTGTATCAACGTCAAGTAGCCTTAAGTGAGGAGTTGTACAGTTTTGAGAAAATATATTGTAGAAGATAGCTACAAGATAGACTGTTTGACTTTTTCGTTAAAAACCTTTTAATAGGATAATTAGTATTTTTCCTTTTAATAGGATAGTTAGTAATTTTATTCATTAGATGATTAAATGATGATTAAACCACGAGTTTATAATTGATAATGAACATACAGTAAGAAAACAGGTTTATAGACATTATAATCAAAATTTTTATGTAGATATCTTGAACGAGGAAACACTAAAAATTGCAAATAGCTATTGGAAATTTTACATTATTGTACGCGGTCATGTAAATATAAAAGAAATAGCAATGAAAATTTATGTCTAATATTAATAAAACATAAACATTACTTCTTCCTTACAAGTATTCAGAGTTCGAAGTTGAGTTTAATAGATTTACACGAACATAAATGTTGCTACATCAAATTATCATAATAGTAGCAGAGAACTAAGTAACGATGTAATAGGCAACGGCACACGTATGAATTTTTATACGTACATTTCCTTATTTTATTACGTATTATGAAAGACTGCCTATATAAATTTAACGTAATCCAGTAATCAATGATCTGCTTCAGTAGACTTAGACCTGCTGAATGAATAGCTCATCTAACTAGTTTGTGATTGCGCAAGAGTGAGTTCTTCCTAACTGAGTTACCTTCATAAACTGGAAAGGGAATCGATCGACGCGCTTTTACGTAAATCATCATCTTTAACTTTTATTCCTTTACGTTTTTTTCTCTTTGCATTCCAGGCATCATCTCCTCATCAACTTTTATGTGCAACACAATCCCACGCCCTTACTGATTGACTTAATCATCCTAATTCGTATTGATTAAATGATTTGGGGTAAGAGGAGGAATCGAGGTAGATGAGAGGCAAAGTGCTTTAGATATTCATCTCAATGGCGCACTGCTTCTATTCGGAAGGTAGATGAGGGAGGAGGAGGCCATTAAGGAAGCGTGAAATATCGCTTCTTTCTGGGCGTGGCCATCCTGACTCATTCGTAGGAATCATCCCTTCTACCGATTATACCCCTCTAAAAATAGGCGTGACTCCCTGTTGATAACAATTTCATACTCCTAACTAAGGAACAGGAGAAGATAATGAGATAGAGTGATCCGCTAAAAACAAAGGGGTGAGAAAAGAAGCGCGTTAAATCTAAGGAGAAGTAAGAATCTTCGATAAGGTGGCATTTTTAGTCCAGATTCAAATTTTAAATATGGAACTAACTTTCAATTCAACTTTTTACATATAAAACTTACTTTCAATTCAACTTTTTACATATGAAACTTACTTTCAATTCAACTTTTTACATATAAAATTTACTTTCAATTCAACTTTTTACATATGAAACTTGAGGGAAATTTTCCTCCAATTCACTGAATTTAAAATGGAATCGAAGTCATTCCGATTATTTTTTTGTATTCTAAAATCAAATAAAAGTATTATCAAAAGTATCTCGACAGCAAAGGTCATTTCGCGCACATTGGTTTACACCGGGATATGAACCCATCAAATATGAACGCACTACCCTCGTGGCTGTCTAGGAGGCCTTTAATGATCCCAAGGTTATTTATTCTTACTTACATTTACCGAAACACAAATTCAATTAGCTTACTCATGAAAAAATTCAAAAACTTCTTCGAAAAATAAATTTTGAAATTCATATTTGCATGTTTGAGGTAATGAAGTTGCGTTCAACCTTCGGATTTAGGTATCACAGCTATGGAAGGAGTAAGCTAGAAGACTACATTTTATTCAATTCCGCTATGATCAGCAAAAAAAGAAAGAAAATCAAAAATGTAAAATTCATCAAAGCTTTCCATATAGTTTAGACGTACGGGAAAATATGCTTTTAAATTCACATCGACCTCAAATTATTTATAATATCCAAGATGCCTCTAAAATTGTCATACATATCGAATTAAAAGTTACTCGATGTTATTTAAAATTCTAATTCGTTTTAGACTGTTTTATAAAGCCAGATAGGGAGAAATCAGAAAAATGTATGTACATTATTCAGGAAAAGATAAATTATTACGTTAATAAACATGAGCAGAAAATGACCGTTCGTATTATTGTAAATTCTGACCGCATGTAAATTTCAATGAATAATTAAATTGAGCTATAAAATATTCATTCTTTGTTCAAGGCGAATCCTTAATTTAAAGTGGCATTACAAAAGGTTTAAATATACGAATACATCACATCAATTTGATGTTTGTTTTGAGGAAAATAATAAAATGCTACAAAGTTTGAATTATATATTCTCACAAATGATTCTGACCCAAAAAGTGACTGCTCAAAACTCCGATTTATGATACCACTATATATTTACGTATGTATCCTCATATTTCATTTATTGTTTTTTTTTTAATTTCCATATAGAGACCTAATTTTCAGAAACAGGAAAAGTCCCCTTTGAGTTGTGCTTGCATGAGCGGATGAGCTCAGTTTTGCCTTTAGATTGTGCTGAAATTTCACAAAGCCTTTGGACCCTCTGTGCGTGGCATTAGATTGGCCAAAGAAACTTATATTGTGAGGCACTGTTTGAGTGAAGTGAATTCCTCAGGTTGACTTCCACGCGTGGGTTAGCGTAACAGGTACCTGTTCCCAGTCAACACAGTGGGAGAGAGAGAGAGGCCGGCCAACCTGTGGAGTGACTGACGCCCTTCCCAATACAGAGATTGCGAGGTGTTTTGTGCAATCAACTCGTATTATTTGCCTTTCAACAGTATCATAGTTCCTACGCACCGATTCATGTGGGTTTCAGACAGAAAAGCAATGTTTTCTGGGTTACTGTTTTCATAGGGTGTTCCAGATGTCACGATCAGAAATATCCAGGTAAACTCCACGCAGATTTATTTTTTACAAAGAATTAGTTCACGCAATTTATTCATTTGATAGCGAGAATAGAGTTATAGATATAAAACGGAAGTCTTTTATTTTACATAATGTGAAATGGTGAACGATGTAAATATTTCACGATCTGGAACTTGATAATTACAACACAGGGATCAAAGTTAATTACCATCGATCAACCCAAAGAGAATATCGAATACCTCTTTTTAGGTGCAAGATTCTTGAGAAATGAGCCTTTATTTTGGTATCTCCTTAGCAGAGGCTTTGAGTCTAAAGTCATTCATTAGTTAAAGATAAATCGCTCACTTAGTATCAACTATGCTCAAATAATCGAAAGCAGTGACACAATGAGGTTTGTGTTAAAGTTTTATTTAACGGTTTACACGTTTTTCTAATGATTGGCTCATTTAAAATTGGAATTATCTTGTCATTCTTACATATTTTTAGAATAAACAAAAAATTCAGTGCAAAATTATTAGGAAAATGTTTCCGATGATTCAAAAGATACCTTGATAAGCTGGCTAAACAGAACAAACTTTAGTTTGAATGGATCTAGTATATCACAATTTAAATCTCGACTTGAATAGGCAAAAAAAACTTGAAAATGTTACCAAAAATGGCCTTAACCTGATAATGTTCTCTCGTATGAAAAGGGCGCAATATTTTAAGTCCTTTCGTCCTCTTTTGGTAGTCCCGCTACTTTCTTCCGAAGAAGGCGATATAGGAAGAACTGCCGCGCCGCGTCACGTGGAAACCCGGAACTACTACGGAGTTTCGGCGCATGGCCTACCTTCCATCTCTCTGCTTAAATCAATATGGGCAATCATTATAATAAAAATTATGCAATGAGCGTTTCAAAATATGATTGAGGAATATAAATAATAATGTTAATATGTAAAGAGAGCAGATTATATAATGAAAAGAAGAAAATTATCTTGCGTAAACTATTTAAAAATAAGTCAACGAGTACTTTGTAATGTGACCATAATTTTAAAGAATGCCGATAGACAGAAAGATAGTTTCTCATTTAGCCCGTCGAAGAGGACAAGTTTCTTAGGATCGTATCTATTACTTAACAGAGACGCATCAATCTTGGCTAAATGAAGCGGGTAATCAAGCAAGAGGTCGTTTATATTACATCGTGTAACCCAGAAATCGTCGAGTTTTTCAATGAATCATTTAATGCTTAATTTAAGGGGCTGACTTCTAATTGGATACGAATTTTTCAGGAACTGAGTTCATGTCTACTCTGAATCGAAAACTTAATTGATTAATTAAGTACAAAAATAAGGAAAACAAAATAAAATTGAATGAAGCTACGGTAAATATTTTTTCGGTCGATTTTGAACTGATTGTGAGATCGAATGTTACCTAGGTAAATATTTTGTTTAACTTGTACGTTGCCGTCTAATAAGATGGAACATGTTTTATATATCGATTAGCTATCAAAATCAAACTATTACGAACTATGAGAAAAATTGTAGGAAAAGAGTGCTTCTTAATTAAGAAAGATTTTAAGAAAAGTAACATCGTTAATCTATAAGCTGATTTATGATTCCTAGAAAGTGAAGCTCTGAATGTAATTATAATCATCATATCTGTTCTCTAAGAATATTTCTTAAAACACGTACGTATATCTAAATGAAAATTCCTCGAACAGTGATTTATTTAGATTGAACCACGGGTATTAATGTATGTAAGTAGAATCTAATAGAAGAAAAGGTTGTAGTGATAATTGTAACTAATTATTCAGTATAAGCACTGTAGTTAATAGGAATTTGAATTAATTAGTATTTTAATGACTGATAAGCAGGGTAACTACAATATTCTTTAATTACTAAGGACCGAAATAAAGTTTGAATGATGAAATCAAAAGAAAAACAAACTAAGAATTTAACCTATCAATAAATCTAAATAATATATCAAGTGCAGGTCATATAATTAAAACAGCACCTTCCTGCGCCGTTTTGAATATTAATTAAAATCTTTTCTCTCTCTATTTTATTTATCAAACGTGATACACATGGCTTTCTTGGCATGTTAAAGAGCACTCTGCATATATTTGAACCGATTAGAAACTGTGATGTAAACGTATTATGCTACTGCTAATCCGAATAGTAAATAACCAAAGATCTAAAATCTTCTTACTACTAGAAGGTGATGATAATCTCTTGGCCATATTTAAGTGTAGAAAATACCAGCGTCACTTTAGTGTATTTTAACTTCATTCATCGCAATAACTAAACTATTACAATGCAATAACAAATTAAACGAGTGTTTAATAGGGGAAATGACACAAATTGAATGAGTGTAATTGGAGAAAGAGACCTCAGCCATCATAAGATCCAAGTAGAAAAAAATCTTCCCGAGTGATTCTCTGTAGTTACTACAAAAAAGGAGAAAATACAATTTTACTAATTGGTCTTTAATATCCGTCTCTGGAGCATCAAAAATTTCTAATTCAACGAATTTCTTCAAAGAGTATCCTATGAAGAATGAAAAATTTCTCGTCTAGATCGAGGAAAGGATATAAACGAGGTAATTAAAAAAAATACCAAAATAAAGCTCACGACTAGATAATTGTTAGGAGAAAATTTGTCTGCCTAAAATGTTTCAAAGGACATAGCTTCATTTACAAAGTAAGTTACAGGACCTTCATTGTCTCTTTGATGATATAATCATAACAGCAGAGATAATGGGTTATAAAATTCGTTAATGATGGCTAAAGATAACATGGTAGATTTTCAGTTATGTGTCTTGATATTAGTACTTTTACACTTATGAGATACACCATAAAGACAGTAACATTTAAATTATTGGAGTTTATTCTTATTTATAAAAAAGGAGGAATTAAGCTTTAGAAGTTTCTCAAACGTAGCGTGATGAACTAAATACACAGAATGGAATGAATAACTTGTACCGCAATTAATCGGAAAAACGTACATGGTAGTAAAAAGAAGAATACGTACAGGATACAAATTTATGTATAGCAGCAAAGGTGAATTAAAATGAATACTGTAAAGGGATTTAGAGAAATTATAAAAGAAGTTATAGAAAGAAGCTCTTTCTTCTTCGAAAGACGCTAGTTAGTTAGCCAGCAATATTATCCAGAATTGCTAAAGATAATATATAACCTCAGAGGAATCGGGATGACTTTCGGCAAAATAAAAGAGGGGGAGCGTACGAATTAATGAGGTGAATTACACCGAAGGGTTGCTTATTTATCAAAAAGATGTTTCATAGAATTCCACACACAACGGGAATATATTTCGAGCAATCTATTTGAACTAGATAGGAAAATTCAGCAGTCAGAGGATTGGTGTTGATTCCTGAAAACATTGAAACGTAATATTGCAATGAACATGAGTGTATAGAGGAACGTAGGACAATTTTAATCGAAATTTTATTCTATATTGGCCCAGGAAAAGATTGCTTCGTACGTATAAATATCAAAAATATGAAATAAAGCGGGAATAGTAATTTTCAAAATATCAAGTGATAATATCACCAATTTTCAACAAATTAGTGCTAAAATGGCCAGAAGCGAATTATAAAGAGCTTCTATAAAAATCTTTATATGCTCTCGTCACTGAAATGACACGCTACATTAGAAGAAATCCCAAATTATCAACATGGTAAGATAAATTTCACTTTTCTTTAATCGAACGAGGGTCTTATATATACCAGAACCTTCTTCAGTTCATCTTTTTTAGTGACTGATATCTCATCCTTTTCGTGTCTTAGAATTTTTCGGATCAGTTTGCGGTAACTTCTCATTCTGATGCCCTACTGTTCTGATTAATATTTTCAATATTCTTCGATCAATTGGCCCGCCAGCGCTCGACTCCCTCCTCGGTTATTCAGGGCGCCCGTGCCTCGGGACAAAGCCGCCCGATCTATCGCAACAAATAATGGATGCGCGAGAAAATACAACTACAAAGTATGCAGGTTTATTCACAAACTTCATAAAAGAACACTATCTTCACAAAAAAGGTAACTTAAGGAATGAATTCCTAAAGTAACTGCGATGGTATAAAGATGCTGTACGCCATACCCTTAGTAATAATTAGAAACTGAATATCAGCCAAATATTTTCACTGAATGATATCCTCTGGAAATGGGAATATGGTGTTCATCAACTCAAAATTACTTTCAGATTTTCTACTGGTATAATATAAAACTAAACTCAAATCCTCACTACCATCTGGCAAGATTAATCAAAGTACTCAACAGGAATGTGAACAAGCAATTATTCCGTTCCAAATAATAACAAAGTTCAAATTTCTATTAATTGTTTATAACTTTCAAATTTCTATGATGAAACTCATGATGAATTCTATTTGCTTAGTTTCAGCTTATTTGGAGCACTTACATAAGATATAATTGATAGGATTTTACTACAACAAAAAAGTATAATAATCTTAGGGGAAAATATAGCTACTTTCATTAATGTTTAAGCATTTATGCTATTATTTTAATCACCGTGATAACATTTCCAACGTGCACTAAACATTGATTTTAATAAATTTCAAAATAATTTAAGCAACGCGAATCACATTCAAAATTTCTATTACCAAATATGCAACAAGTTGATAAATTTGTCCTGAAATTCGATGCATCTATATAGTAAAAATATTAAGCATAATAAATTAAAAGTTAAGGTATTAAGATATATCTATTCTATAAGTCATCTCTGTAGAAAATATGACCATTTTACTTTTCTTTCATATTATAAAACATAAATAAGTACGAAGAAGAACTTGAGGAAAAAGGTTGAAGTTAATACTGTAGTTTCGTTATTACCGTTCAGAATCCCAGTTGACGCTCGATGATCAATCTTACATGTTGAAAAACTGAAATGAGTCATGGCTAGTGCTTCAAAGACCTATTTTTAATACACTCTCCCAAAGTGCATGTTTTACCTTTTTCCTTGTTGCATAAGAAGGAAAATTAAAATAAACGACCTAATGCACGAACGTCACACACTCTAGAGTGTGATATCAAATAAAAGGAACGTTGTCGTTCCCTGCAATGGCAGCACTATTCCATGGCCATCATTCTACAAAACAAAACTTGGCGTCTCAAAGGGTTGATTTAAAACAATCGATGAACTTGAACCGAAGGGCAACTTATCTCCTGAGTAAGGTTCTTAAGACATCCATGTAACCTCCTCATCATGCTCTAATTTACAAAGGACGTAGATTTAAGAGAAGCTCAACGGAGAGGCATACATTAGGGTAGATCCAGAGGTCTACGGGAGACATATTTCTTCCAAATACTATTAGCATAAAAAATATAAATAGTTTTTTCGTGTATCTTTGATGATTTCATTTCAGTAAAGTTAAATTTAAGAATTAACTCAACCTTAATGAAGACGACCGTTCTTTAATTCTGTTAAACATTGGTGCATATACTATATAATACCATTACCGAACCTTTAGCATTATGATTGGTAGATGAATGAGTTATTGTTACCGGATAAATTTCCCTGCTATTAACTTAATACTAATCAGAAAAAGAATTGTTTGCTCATGGTGTACTAACAGATAAAAATTAATATTACATATTGTCTTATAAACTGTCCTCTTAAAGGTTTGTCTAATTAGTTCATTTAAAAGAGCTCCCCGAAATTTTTTAACTCAAAAGAGCTTTTCAAGATTTTTTTTAAATTACTCCCTGTTATTTAGGGTGTAAAACGTAAAAGGATAAAAATTGAATTTTCCATTCAATGAAATTCCAAAGTATATAAAGATTATCAATTAAAAATTAATCCGTTCACGATACGGTTAGAGATTCCTTCACAATAAATAACTATTGTGAAGAATCAGTTATTGTAAGGACGTTAAGAATGGTGACTTTACCATAATCGATTTGGTAAGCTTTAAAAATTTTCATTAAATCTCAAAAAAGGTATATTTTGGCCATATAAAAAATATTAGTTATGTACTAGTATATGCTAGGCTGTACATTTCAGCTTTTAACTATGGGTAAATTATCTAATAAATTGTCTTGATATGACTATTAGAGTTAAAGATATATTATCAATAGTTTTCCGGAATTCCAAGTTAATTCTAAAATTTTGAACTCAAAATACGTTTCAAAATGATGAATTCGGTATTTTAACTTTTTGTGTATCTTGACAAATGAAAATTCATCTATTTCTGCTTATTTTCCATTCTTACATTGATTATATAATATTATCTCAACAAATATTGATTTGCGATTTAATGACTGGTAAAACGAGCTAAATGTACAAAGGAAGAAAAGATCTCAAATACTTTTCTATTAGCATTGCATTGAAGGTATTACGCTATTCTTAAGATGAATGAGTCACTAAAAATAAATGTATTATAACACATTCACTCACTCAGTGTTACAGAGGGCATTAAAAAGTGGAGTTGGGATTGCATAATAAATCCATAAAAGGATCGGTTTGAAAGAACAACAAGCAGGCAGAGGTGAAAATGGTCGCTATCTTCTATACGTTAGCTCCTCAAACTGAGAAGACCTTCGACTGAGGCCATCCTTCCTTCCGTCCAACCGCATATATATGCACAAACACCCTATTCCAACACCCTCCCAAAACACGCCTTGCCCCTTTTCTTCTTCTTTTCTTCCTCTCTTTATCTTCTCTCCTCCTTCCCACTCTTCCGAGGGGATTTTGATGGGATTTTGTCACGGAAGAAGGCGAGCAGGTGGCAAAAAAAATCGGAGCGAGGGAAGAAGGGAGTTTAGGAAGGAGTTGGAAAGATAGGCAAACCTTGGGAAGAAATAAAGGCTTTGAGGATAAAAAGAGATACAAACAGTGGAAAAGTTGGCAGAAATGCAGAGGAAAAGGATAGAAACGAAAACGACAGCTGGCGAAAAGTATAGACCGGGGAATTCTTCGGTTTAAATTGCTAATTCGTAAAAGAATGTATGTTAAGCGCTCTAACACTGATGGTAAGACTATGTAAATTATCATAAGGTTCACCTGAGAGCAATCTACAGAAACGTGAACGTTTATTTATATTCCGCTACGCTTCTAACTTCCGTGATTATAAAATCTACGCTTAAGCAGACTTGAATTGAGAAGTTTCCAGCTACTCCATTTTCACATCTAAAATGGATCGAAAGAAAAAAATCATCTATCAAAATAAATTGTATTTAGTTGTAAAAATTATTAATTATTTAATTCGATGGGACATTTTCAGCAGAAAAGTCGGTCATGAATAACGCTCAAAATAATTACACTCGAAAGTTCGTCGTAGTTTTGCTTATTTCATTCGACATTGGAAGGCATGAACCAGTAGGACTTTAAATTTTCATAAATTAATAAAAAGATTTAAAAATGAACCTAGGTATAGTGTTAATTCACACTTGTGAGTTAAACTGAAATTCCGTTAATTAGTTCCGTTTTCCTATATATGATCTCCCATGGTCGCCTTAGTTTTTACAAGCAAAAATTAGGATAGGAAATCTACATTAAATTCACACTAAGAAGAAAAAATTTAAATGTTCCAGCAGTGTCAACTTCCAATCTCATCAAATAGAAAGCAAGATGATAAAGTTTTTTATGTGATATACAATGCATCTCTCATCGAACAGCCACTCACTTGCTGAAATAAAAAAGCATTTTTACATATATGCAACATCAAAAGATACATTCCGGAATATCTCATAATAGCATTTAATACGATGATTTTATTTCTAAGAAAGAATATTTTCACTAATTTTTACAGCCTCGGTAATCACGTTGTAGTCTGCTAAAGGTTGAAATTTACACAAATCTGCACAATGCATAGTCTCTAAAATAGACCTCCAAAGCACTGTGAACCATCTTATTAATGCTTTTCTGGGAAGGCATAATCCCGCTTTCAAGATATGCAGCAATTATTCTCCTCTTTCAAGCAGTTATTTTCCTCCGAGGGATAATCTGGAACACAATTAATTTGGCCAAGAATAAGCTGTGACGCCGAAAGCACTTATTCCCTTTTCTGACATTTCCAAATTCATCAGGCATTCACCTTCGGCGAAGAAGCGAACTTAACTCCCTTTGTTTTTTTTTGACGAGCAAAAAGGAAACTGTGGGAATGTGTATCAGTGGGACTTTTCCACGATTGAACAACACTACCAAATGGTGCGATAAATTAAAAGGAGAAGTAAGGGACCGTTTGAGTCTCGCGCACATTCATGCACGAACAAAGGGTAAAAACGGAGTGAAGAGAAGGCGGAAAGGAGACGGGGTTTGGAGGGAGAGCATGTCGAAAATCTCGGCGGGATCCCTTCGCGGGTCAAAGGTGAAGAGTGATGACCCCATTAAAAAAGGTGAGGTCCCACATAGAGCACGGAAAACGGCGAGAGGAGTAAGTGGAGAGGAAAAGAAGGGGATTTGATATGGGACGGCGAAAATAAGGGCTTTAGATGGGAAAACCCAGAGTGGGCGTAAAAGTGCATTAACTGTCTCCCTCCTTTCAATCTCTCCTCCTCTTCCCAACTTCATTCTGACACTTCTTCTCTCTTCTTCGTGTTCTTACCATTCTTCTAATTTCTCCTTTGACTTTGCGTTGAACTTCAGGTAAGATGTTCAAATATAAAAAATAATCTTATTGCATACATAGTGAAAGATAATTAAAGCCATGGAACGTTGAAAACAACATGTTATTTAACCAAGTTTATCAAACGCATAAAAATCAATTTAAAGTTATGAATTGAATTAACATCTTTGGATTCCACATAATTTATAATCGTTAAATTTAATTCCATTTTACGGGTGGGCCTCAGCGATCTCTGACAGTACATTTTCTAAAGGAATTTTCTTACTCATTCACCTCCACTCTGATATGGAACTATGCTAATGGACGTGACCGTAATAATGATGACGGAATAACTAATGTCTATCAAAGTTTGTTATTATAAACGGGATTGTCACTGTATTAATAGGTTGGCATGATGGCTCCTACGCCGTCATTTCCAGAACCGCATTACCACAGCTCTCATCCTCCTTAAGCCTGAAAAATCATCGCCATTTCCTCATTCAATCACATCCTACAACTTGTTATACAGTTTTAGACCAAATATGGGTTACTTGCGGCTTTGAGGCCAAATGTTGCCTCTTTATTTGGTCATTTAAGTATTTAGTAACTTCTCGGAACGCCTACTCCTACTTAAATAAGTTTTTATTCTTCCGAATGACGCCAGGTGAAGAATAAAGTGACATATGTTCTCGCTCAATTAACTCAGCGAATGGATTTTTGTTTTTGATTTTGGATTTAGAATTAGTAAATCGATTTTTGTTTCTCCTACAAAATTTCAATATTAAACGATTTGAATTTAGGCGATAGAAGAAAAAACCTGACGTTTTCGTATGCGGCTTTTCTTACGAGACCGAACATGAAAACCTTATGAAAAACCGTTCCCAATTCCTGTTCTAGAGTAAATATCCCTCAAAATGATTTTAATTAATTTCATTTCATTTCATCTATCTAAATTCTGTACTTATCGCATCCCAAATGCACCTTGCATTATTATATAAACTCCACTTTATTCTTTCTCTTCTTTCCGCGATTTTCTTCCCCCGCAACCCCCTCTTCGAACCTGTTTCTCATACTCTTGCCATATTCCTCCTTCCTTACTTAACGCCCTCGGCGTTGGCGTGTTACAACTAGCTGCATCTAACGCAGTCCCCTAACACCGCTAAGAGTCTTCTTGGCCCCCCAGTGTCAAATAATGGCCCTTATTCGCTCTCAAAGATACCTCTTGCCCTTCCGTTTCTCTCTTTCTCTTCCCCCCTATCTTTACTTTTTGCTTTTCCATCGCTTCTCATGCATACGGAATGAGCCGCGAGAAGTTGGAAGGAAAAAGTAAGGGCTTCCTTTTGGTGGACGGGTTGAGTTGCTCCGGTGGTGAGAATGGGATACAACGTGGGTGAGGTTTTTCTGGGAATGAAGGAAGGGCAAAACGGGGAACAGCGAGGGCTGGACGTTATGTGAGTTTCAGAATGATATGAAGGAAGAAGAAGTTGATGAAAGAGTGGGGAAGATATTGCGAAGAGGAGGAAAAAGATGGAATGGAGGGAAGGAGTATTCGTTGATTGTGCAGAGTATGAAGAAATGTAAAGGGGATGCATGAGGCATAGTTAAAGAATTGAATAGAGAAGATAGAATTACTTTTAACATAGGCTCTCATAGCAATACTCTGAGGCGAGGTTTTGGAGAAAAGTGAAGAAAGGTAATAAAAATAGTGACGTTAATTACGAAATATTTACAAAAGACTCAATCCGTGGTAAAAACTTTATTTTAGGTGTTTAAATGCCTAATGACTTATCCACCTATAACAACATTTCTAATCTTTGTTCCACTTTTTACAATCGTAAATTACACGGTGGCCATGATTCATGCATTTAATAACTGTAATTTTAAAAGATATCTTTAAATATTTATATCGTGTTGACTATAAATTTAAAACTGTGTATTATATGTAATTCTATTTGAAGTCCCTTGTCATGTTTAAAAAAATCCCCTCCAATTGCATTAGGTAGTGGAAATGAAGATAGCACTGTTAGTAAATCAAAGTGCTAGTGGTTATTTTTCTATGTGCGTCGTAGTAGTCGTGGTAAGATAACAGGGTCAATCTAAGAAATGCAGAAGTTATCAAATAGAGGAAAACATTCCTGATGACATATTAAAGACTTTCAAGGTGAGGTTCTCAGGTGTAATCGCGACTTTGTTACGAGATCTGTTTAGCGTAAATAGAATTGAATACAGAAAACGTTTTTGACTTAGAGATTTCTCTCCAATAGTTTGCAAAATATGGTTGTTTAAATTAAAATTCAAAAGTATCATATTAGATGCTTGCTGTTAAGCTTTTTCGCAGCTAATCAGTGGCAGCGATGATTTCGCGGGAACTCGCCGTTCATTTCGGCAGCTCGGGTTACGCTGCAATCGCCGCCTATCAACGCATCTTTTTTTTTCGTTTAAAATATTATCGATAAACATTTGCCTTTTACAAATGCGCCGCATATATTAACTCACTGCACAACTTGTAAGACATACATAGACGACCCAATTTGGACCCTGAATTTAAGAAATGTGTTATATTGGATGATGAAAGGCAGGCCTATAAGTTTGACTGTCAAAACAGTCAGAAATCTCCGGGATGCCGGTGGTTAAGACTTTTTTTACCGAAACCGAATTTGATTGGCGGTGTGGTTATAGTACTATCGCAATCAGTAAGCCGTGTATATATCAGCAAAACAAACATCCTTATCCAATTATTCATACTAGTTTATCTAATTAATCATACGAAACAACTGGTATAATATTAGAAACCTGATTAGAGTAAATGATTCACTATTGGGTGGGGATTAGATGAGGTAAACTGACCAACCATAGGAAAGGAGTTGGGTAGCAGCCATCTTGATTAAGGTGTTATGAGGCCTAAAAATTTTTACGGAAAAAAATTTTCTTTAAACAGGATTTGAACCACTGAGGATAAACTTTTAGAAACTTTCGGAAATTGGACCAGACACTCTAACCACTCGGCTATTTTGATGTACGTTATTAATCAAGAAAAGCATGTGTTTGCTAAATAATGACTTATGTTAAATACATTAATACCCTCTCCTACGTTTCCATCGATACCCAGTGAGCCGACGTTTAGCGTAACTCTTCTCTCTTTGCTAGTTAAAATATATTTCTTTAAAGGATTCTATGATTCTAGGATAAAATAAGAAGCTATATTAAGTCATTAACACTTGCGTTTTATAAATATTTCTGGAGAATAGAACGGTATATAATTTTCTATAAAAACAGAATATAAATTCGGAATAAGTGTTGACGTTTTCTCTCGACCCTCTTGACATTATTTTAATTTTATGAAAAACATTCTCCCAAACGAATCACAAAGAAACAGCTCCTGACTAAATATTGGAGGTTGTACAAATATATTAAAATTAACTAGTATCGTAAGGAACGTTTATTAGGAACGTTTCATGGGTTGTTAAAAATTTAGGTTATAATTCAACAAAGAGGTTGCTTATGTAAACTACTGCATACGCCCTCCAGATAATTACAGATAATTTCGTATGCGTTTCGAAAACAAATTACCTTTTCAATCGAATACATTCAGAGTTTCTTCTATGAAAATAAAATAATGGCTTGAGAAATTTGCTTTGTTATCTTTCGCATGATTGAAAAAGCTTAAAACGAATGAAGCAATAACATAATATAATTTCAGATAAACTTTAGTGTCACATAAGGTTTCAAGATCGGTGCTTAATATTTTAAATTCCACCTTTAAATCTGCGACAGCCGTTTAGGAAAAATTAAATCGTGAGGGCAATGATATATCAACCCTCTTGCGCGAAAGAAGTAAGATATATACTAAGAATCTGTCAAGGCGTTATCTTTCATTAAAAGGTTTCAAGGAATTGAAATTTTAATCTTCCGAAATGCTTCCATTGGGGCCAACCACTGCAGAGCTAAGGGTTCATAAAAAATGCATAACTTCGAACGTTCGAAGCACAAAAAAGAGCGTCGGAAAGATTTTCCAGAGAAACATGTGATGATAAATGAACCGAATACAAATTTTGAAAAAGACAAAGAAGCGCAAACGACAAATATAAATTAGGAAGCACTACGTGAGATAAGTTCTCTCGACATGGCATTTCTTGCCAAGACACGCCTCTTATTTTCTTGGCTTCCCACGATTCCACCCTCTCCCCCTGAGAAAAAAGTGCCACTCACTTCATTTATATCTCTGCCATCCACTTGGATGCAATAGTTTTCGACGCACACATAAGAAAACCTCTTCAATGATCCAATTCTCTCTGAAATCTTTATATGGCCCCACAAGATTCTTATGCCTCTTCAGTAAAATTAGAATTATTGCTAAGGTGAGTTATTTTATATTAGAATTTTCATACTAATAACGTATTTTTAACTTAATTTTTTCATCGCTATGTTCTCCATCACTATTATCATAACTAATTCGATATCGTTTTCTCCAATTAATTGATATGCTATCCTTAAAATAATGCCTAACCCATGCAAAGTAATCTTGATGAAATGATCTCAAAATATTAAACCCTTTACACTTAATTTTATAAAAATAGAATAGAAGGAGAATCTGATTGGTTAAACATCAAAAAATTTTCTCTAGCGATTTAATTTAAATTGAATTTCAGTCTAATAATGAGTGCAACTCATTGGACTGAAAATTATCAAAAAATTAACCATGACTTGAATTAAAATGCATATAAAAAGAATTTTTTACAGTGTAATCTCGTATAAATTTGATGAAACAGGCCATGTTGTATCCATTCGTTAGCCAGCCTTTGGGTAGAAGACGAAGGCATTTATTCATTAATTTTTTTAAATTTCACTAGTAAGCTATGACTAAAAAGTTCTTTCTGCCAAAGAAATATTTCAAATAATAGTAAAACTTTCGGCGTCCATTGCTGAAAATATAAAATAATGCTTTTTGAATCTTATTTCATAGATGCACTTTATTTACCGTGCTATCCACCTTACTCATGTTATATCTCACTGCATTCTTCTTTATTATTTTATATCCTTTTTCTGTTTATTAAACACGATTCGTTAGGAAACTTTCCTTCCGTAATCTAAAACGATTATAGTTTTTCTTTCTATCTTATGCATTTTCAGTAAATTTAAAAAAATATTCATCAGTAAATTAAATAATATATGGAGAACAGGACGATACAAAAGAAACTAGACGATAAGTATTTTGAGATCGCGCATGTCACATATCGTACACTAAATCCAAACAATATGTTTTTAATTATTCAAGAAGATACATTACTGAGATAGGAGTGAATAATTGAAAAATAAAATTTCTTGTAGGAATTAGGAAATTGCTTATTTGATCGTATCTAATTTCCAAAAAATCTGGTTGAACGTCATTCTAAAATATCATACCATAAAACTGCAATAATATATTCATAAAATTTACAATTAGTGAAAAGCTTAAGACATAGCTTTAAGGTAATGTCCTTTAGAGTAGTAGAATGTACTGGCAAGTACGATGGCAGTTGATTGTACTGATGAAAGTGCCAATGAAAGAGATGAGAAATTAGTGTATAATTTCAATCCAGTTAGAATGTAAACAACAGAAAGTATCTTCAAACATCATTTTGTGAAGTGTGATTCGGTGAGTCACTCATAGCTCAGTAGCATGCTGTATTAAACTGGGATTCGAGTTTAAATATTTTTCATTACTTCCAACCAACAACTTTACACTACTTTTGAAATAAATGGTTTAGTATAAGTAATTCTTTGAATAGTGATTAACATCCTTTGAGAGACCTGTATCGCTACAATACTTTACTTAAAATCAATCCTCGACTATGCCTATTCTGGTTGTTTTTTTCCCTCAAAATGGCAAATAGACTCGCAGTTATTACATAATAGAAGGTCAGGGTGTTTTTTCTTAATAAATGCTTTGGAACTTGTAGTGCCAAGTTTCTCACATCTATCGATTCATAACGTATACACCTCTCCTGAGCACGGTTTTTACAGGAAAATAGTACCGAAATTGCGCCAGAGTGAGTGTTGGATATCTATGAATCAATACAACATTCTATATAATCATAAGTTCTTGAATGTAAAACGTAACTGAATTTTAGGTTCGCTGAAACAAATTAGGTTTTGCCACAGTAAATCTGCTGAAGCGAAATACTAACACTTACTCTTTTTCGATGCTGCTGCGACACCGTGTCACGCCTTGGGCGCTGCAAAATGATTTCTTTGATTTTTCTGCAAAAGAAGAAAAAACATTGAACAAAAATTTTAGTTAAATAATTATTTTAGCTACACTAAAATCAATCTGTTACCTATATAGGATTTAAATATAAAAGAAAAGAAAAGTATACGTGTTATTCCGTCAACTCTAAATGATAATCACATCCTAGTTCATTAATAAATCATTTAAGGAATCAGAACTGCTCTTCTTTGCACTGTCACAGTAGATAGTTGATATTTCGCAAAGTTAAAATGGAACAAATTTTTCATTCTGTTTTCTCGTAAGATAGCTTTATTACTTCCATTAAGATATTATTTGAAAGTTTCGGCAATTTCTTGATCAAAATTTTATCTTGATCAGAGATAAAGATTGTTGAGTTTCTGTCCGCAAATGAGCCTCACAGTTATTCAATGAATTATAAAGATGAATTAGATTCAAATATAGTATTTAACGTTTTTATGGTGACCTAAAATTGAATTTAGCTTGATTCATAATCCTCATGGTAATAATATTTACTACGACATATTTAAACGTTTGCTGGAATTACTATATATTATGACTATCATGAACTCTAAAATTTTAATTTTCTGCATTTCGTTATTACATTTCATTTAAAAATCACAATTTTCAGCAGAAGCTTAAACGCGACAAGGGGTGTTTCTGGAAATACGGAAAGTACGAAAGGGCCGTAAAGGTGAAAAGGTCTCAGTGAAAAAGTTCCTCTTAGACCCGGTCAGCCATTCTGAGATCTCCGCTGCTTCGTGAACTATCGCAGAATGGATATACAAGAGATGTGAATGATACATATCTTGGCCTTGTCAGTCGTTCTGTCCTTATGTCACTGCGACAGTATATTAATCTAAATCCATCATTTTGACGGAGGATATTTAGAAACGAAAACGCCTTTGCGAAAAAGAGGAAAAGACTCTAACAAGGCAGTGGTAATATTTCCCAGCAGAAAGATTGTCTTATTATTACGTTGAGGTTATGAAACTTGGATAAAATGGGTGTCAACATCATATCAAATGCGCCACACAATGTTGTTTAAGATAAGAGGCGTCGTTACCATGGCCGCATACATGACAGCTATCTGATGGGATCAGTAAGAGAATGTGAGATATACACCAGCAGTTTTTCATTTTACTAGTCATGAATTAGTTATACGTAAATAAAATCATGCATCTTGATACTTATACTGTTTTTTGGGTTAAATTATGATGTAACTAATATAAGCTGTGACATTGAGCCTTCCGTTAGAAAGTTTCTCTGTGAAATAAAGTTAAATACCTGATTTATGCAAACTCTTATATCTGTAGCAATGTTAATTAAATTATATTTATCATAGAGAGTAATACATATTTCAATAATAGTTATTTGATTATATTTCATCATCAAACACTCCTTTAAAAATAACTAAAGGCAAATGATAAAAATCCCGGCGAATACATTGATAATGAAATTCCACATGGTGGAGACTTGACCTGTACTCACACTAACACAAATGAATCAAGCTTATGGATATTTACCTGACTTCCTCTTCTGGACAGATACTATCGATAGCAGCAATGAAATATCATATGGACTCTACCGCAAATGTACGCTTACATATACATTTGTGAAAGTAAATTTGAAAGGAGAATAATATTACGAATAGACATATTTCTTATGCGACCATAAATAAGTTGTGTTTTGTCATAGGGCATTATACGATATAAATATTATTGTGTTACACAGCATTATTTGGTAGAGAAAACGGATATTAGCTGTAATTTCAATTCCATATGCAGGATATATTCTATGAAAATATACACTAAGAAAGAGAAAGCGAAATCTGTAGCTCTCGTTGACATACCAGTGGCAAGCGGAAAGGCATAAGAATTCAGGAAATTTGTATTCCGCAAACTGGTTTGAACTCATTCTCCCCTCAAAATCCCCACTCCGACTCATAAAATGTAAATTCAGAAAATAACGGCGTCGCGACCCTGTTGCTCTCTCACTCATTGCCTTTATGGTCATAAAAGTCCTCAACCCCACCTTCACACACTCCTTCCTCTTCTCTAGAAATCTCATTTCCTTCGGAAGATTTTCCTTTTTCCATTTCTCCTTGACTCATGCAGAGCAATACTATTTTTCCCTATCTCTTAAGCCCAGCCATCCTGACTTGGTAGTTAAAAGGTGAAAGGACAAGAAGCCTTTCATTTTATGGGATACATTCATTCGCAAGGACTGCACTTACATATTCGAAAAAAAACGCGACCCATATTGCAAGGGATTTCAATTATTTTGAGAACTGTCATGAAACATTATAGTATCAATGTTATTATAGTTTACTTTTGGGCATTTACATAATGTATTGTGTTAGTATTATTTCAACTTTTATCTTATAAAATCCTCCATATGAACTTTTAATGTTCTCTTCAATGAAAACTTTAATGAAAACTTGAATAGATATAAAAATTAAAGGTAAAGTAAATCGAAATCAAGTTAATGGCTAAATAGGTTATTATAATGGTATTTAAATCAGATAAATGACAAAAATGTCATAGTCGGTTCCTCGAATTGGTTATATTAACCGATTGGTTATTAGGTGATATAGCTTCGAGTCCTAGTCAACTCAGAATTTTCCTCTTTTATTTATTTCTCTAAAATCAAACATGGGTGCCATACATTTTCCATTGATTATTCATATAGACCATCAAAGAATGATATTTTCTACGAAATAAGTCATAGAAAGTTATTGCAGAGTGTTAATCGATATGTTTTGTTGCCGCTATAATTTCATAGCTGATATTTTTCCAAGCCAAACACTTACAAATCATCTTCGGAGAATATATTTATTCTGATCTTAATGCATAATCAAGTAAGCCGATGGATGATAAAGTAAAATTTTGAAGTTTATTTTTACTGATTAACATGAACTTAATTCATTAATAAGAATTTTGATGAAAATTCTTTCAAATAAATTATTTCTCTAAAGGAAAAGGTGAAAATTTTTCTTCAATATGAATTAATCGTAGTGAGTTAAATATAGTTTGATGCAGAAAAGATCAGAAGTATTGGCGGAATATATTCAGGTTATGATTTCTAGGATTTTCCTATGATACGATAATAATCATTCCTAAATCTCATCTCGTGAAAATTTCATTTTATTCCAAACTATTTTTAATAAATGCAGAAATATAAGGAATTTTTAGGAAAATACAAATTAAATTTTGTATGAATCCGAAACATTTTTCATAGTTATCAAAATTTTCGATAATTCATATATTTTAACACGATAAATGGCATATTTGTATATAATTTGAGTATTAAATAATAGTTCTATCTAAATTATAAACTTAGTTCAGCTAGTTCCGCCAATTTAATTTCAATGATCCAGAAGCATGTTCTGCTGGAGAGCGATGTTTCTATTTCTCATGAGCTGATGATAGCACACAATCTCTGATTCTATCTACACTTCAGGTTTTGCTTGTTCTTCTGGTTAAAACGAAATAGTTCGCGAGGAGCAATAAAATTTCCCAGTGTCACGTAAAACTACCACACAAGGGAACTATAAACTCAGTCGTGAGCGAATGTAAGATGCTTTATAGTGGTTGTGTGAATTGCGTCTTCAGACATTTACGCTTCCTTTCCCGTCCTCAACTGGCGAACTTCCTTGTTGTGATGAAATGGGATATGGCAAGTGAAAACTAGTTTCATTTCCTTTAGCTACACACATCTAATTTTTCACTGCCCTCCTGCTCTGAATGACAATTTAGTTCACATGCAGTACGCAGTAATACAACTAGAAATGCGAGCTCGGAATAACGCTGTTCTCAATTTTCCTCTCCTTTTTCGTTATTCATACTTAGCAATTGCTAGTTTAAGAGAAAAATTCGGCTCAATCGAAAAAAGGTTGCAAATATTAGGTAACTGACTCCACAATACAAAAGAAAACGGTAAGAAAGAACAAAAATAATTACCTTGCAAAGATATTATTATATAGCATTACAAAGAAATCTGTGTGGAAGAAGAATCCATTGAGTCATAACATGATTATTTAAGACTTAATGCATCCATCGGCATTGAGACGACTTCGTTTTAAGAAGCTCGTCAATTCTTTAAATATTTTATGTTAATGTGTAATAAGAATTAAAAATTTTATGGATATTTTCTTCTGGAGTTTTTGTTGGCTTTTTATCCTAAAAAAAGGAATATATTTATTTGTAGAGTAGTATTCCGATTTACGCTAATATGACACGCGCTTTTCGCCGTTCCCAATTAGCGCGGAACTTTGTGGTATTGTTATATTGAATTCTGAGACACTTTCAATTGAAATATTCTGAACTTTTATCTTAGCTGAAAGCTTTCCCACAAAATATACACGCAGTGGGATTCGTAATAAACTACATTTCACCTTAAAATCAATTTCGGCGAGACTGATTCACAAAAAGAACGCCAGTCATATAAAAGATTTCTCATTATTTTCTTACTTATTTCAAAACCAACTGTTATCTGAGTGTAATTGAGCTATTGAGAAGTTACTGATCCCAATATCAGGAAAACCTTTCTGACAATTTAAGCAATGTATTACTGTTCAATCTTTTCAAAACGATTTTACGAGTTATTTACTCTAAGATACCCTCTGAGCCCCTGCAAACTCATTTCATGAAATTTTCATTGGAACAGTTTTAAAAACGCTCCTAAAGCCGCATTGTCGGTGTCCCTAATGTACGCAAGAATTATAATCGGGGTGATTCATCCCACTTGAATGATAGCTTACCTAATGAAATTCGCATTGGGCGGTTCTTAGAAGGTCTGTAATCCCAGAATTTCCTTAATTTTCTGACCTTGGTCTCAACGCAGGATTGAATCTTAGATAATTTCGGCTTCGGGAGCATTTATAATCATCTAGTTCATTAACATCCGGGTTTCAATTCCTTTCCTTACAGTTTAAAATGTGGAAACGTATTTCCTATATCGACTTTCCTGAAATAATTCATTGAGCTATGACTAAAATATATGGGTAAATAAAACGGTAAGGTTCCGGTCTCGGAAATCCGAATATGGCGGCGTTGAAGTCTATATGCTGGCCACGTATCACCCACTGAATATCGCCTTATCCGTCATAGAGATGTCACACCATAGAATTTGTTATTATTTAAATATTTTGGAAGCTATCCGCGGTAATAGGCAGTGCGGAAACAGTTGTCTCAGAGAGAGTTTTTGAACAACTGTGTTACTTAGTGATCTTCCATAATAGATGAATATAAACTAGACATTAATATAGACTCTTGGTGTATATTTCTATTTTAACTCCTGCAGAAATGTTTGTATAGCATACCAAGTTTTTCATAGCATAAAATAACAATTTTATGTGAAATAGCTGGTTGGATCAGGAAAGCCTCCGATTTTAATCTAATGATTTAAAGTAATTAATTCGTTAATTTCATGCCAAATGAGGCATTATCTCATCTGCAGCGTTAACCACAGGTAATATAAATCCCGCGATCCTCCATCACGCAAGGTGGAACTCCACAGCACCTATTTTTGCTGAACCCACGCGCAATTTAAAAATCGGGAAAGTCAGCTATTGCCTAAAACTCGCTCTTCATAACTTAGCCCTCCCTTTCTAACCCCTAACCTCCTTACCTACCAACCACGAAAATATTCCAAAATTTCCAGATTTTTAATATCCCCCCGACCATACTCCGCGTTCTTTACCAGCCGTGCCCTCCCGACTTGCTTTAATCCAATAGAGAGATGGGGAAATAAATTAAAAAACCCTGTGGAAGATAGAAGAAGTTGAAGTGGAGAAGGGGGAGAAAAAAATGATACGAGAATGGGAAACTCTACTGGCGCTTGCTTCGTTTTTCTTCTTTTCCTTTCTTCCCATTTTATACGAATTTTTCCTCCAACTTTCGAAGCTCACGCAATTGTGCGGTGGCGGTGGTTTGATAGGGAAGGAAGGGTGGGTGGGAATAAGGAATTAGCGTATATATTGGGACGGAATTATAATTCCACTTTTATTTCGCCCCATTACGTGGAAATCGGTTCCCGTTGGATTTACATCCGGTCTCCAATCTGCGTTGTTCTTTTCGTCTTTGCGAACGCCATAAAAAACACGAGACTTTTTTAATTCTCTCGAGGAGGTATTATTCCGATTGATTTATTCAGCGGGTCAGAAGTAACTAATGTTACTACCGACTTATATTGTTCGGAACATATTCCCCCCTCTGACTTTCCCTTCCTATCTTACGCTTATTCCCACTTCCCGTTCTCTGACCTTTTTCATGACGTTTATCACCGCGAAACGGCACCTCATGTCATTATCGTTTTCTTTCCCACCTTTTTCTCCCAATCAGTCGAATATATCTATTTTCCGTTCGTGCATTTATAAGTTTCGTAACACGAGTTTCGTTATCGTAGGAAATTCTTTCCAATGGCCAGCTTAAACATATAGTGACATAATGACGGTGATCCGTGCTTTTTCTAAATTATGGTCCTTGCTACGCCAGCAGTGTGCCCTGTTTAATGGCGGGAAATAAGTACGTTTACTTAAGGCTGCTTCCACTAACGTGGCGATATCTTTAAATCAAGCTGGATTTGGATGTTTACGGCCGCTCGGGTAATTTATATAAGAAGATTGATGTGAAATTTTATGCTAATTAGAGCAAGAAAGACTTTTTACACCTGAAATTTTCCCAGAGCGTACATTTACACAGTATCAGTTTTCCTTGTAGATTTCTTTTTATTTGCTTATCATTTGTATTGATTCTCATTTTTACCAAGGTTATTCAGGTAAGAATTATGCATTGTGCTCATAAGTACCAAAGAATATTTTTACTAGATACAATTAGAAAAATTGAATTTCTGTTCTTGCATGAGAGAGTTTAATTTAATGAGTATAGAGGGAAGACCATTACTATCAAAAGAACTACTAACGTCTATATATTCTTAATATTTATTTCCACGGAACTTGTTAAATTTCATGCTAAATAATTTCAAGAAATCGAGTATACTACAAATTAATTAAATATATTTTTCTACTTAATTAAATATATTTTAGCATAATTATACTAAATAATGTTAATACCATATAGCGACGCGATACAAATATATGATTCACAGTGAGTGATGATGTGATGTACTCCGTAATATGTAGATATATAGGTATTTGTTTTACTCTCTATGTGATTCTCTTATTTCCTCCATTTACATTAGATTATTTCATATAGTAAAATTTAAAGCTAATTAATATTGGTAAACGGCACTTTACAACTTTACATATTTAAAATTGCTATTAATGCTAGATGAATGTCATGTCCATTTCTTAATTGGTATGTTTCATTAACGAAGAATATAACCGCAGAAGAAGTTGGATGTATTTCGTTTCCTTTGTACAAACTTTTCCAAGAAATAAAATATCTATTAATCTTTTAATTTTAGGAAAAAGTTGCGTCCCTTCCCTAAAAAAGTTCACCCTTATAGCCTAGGAATGTGAATTACTGTCTGATAAATTCCTCTATGAATATTTTGACTTTCGAAGAGTTTTTAATGCTCCCTCACCCATTCTAAAAAATTCAAAACTCGTTTCAAAATTAAAAATTCAGAATTTTCAGCGCACCGAGCCGCCGCACCGCTCGTTTTCCAAATTATAATTGCGCTGCAACATTTCAATATCGTAAATTTTAACAACCTGACCCACCTTGGAGATAAAAATTTGCATTCATTTCTCAATGCGGATCGGAAGGGGAGCCTTCCTCAAGTTTCTTTTCCGGCCTCTGTAAGCAAATCGGAGCTCTGATAATTATTTCGTCCTCCGGTGGCTATCCCCCGTACTGAAAAATCTTCCCTTTTGCCCTCTATCTTCACTCCGGCAACAAATCCTGCCCACAACCGATCGTCGGACATGAGTGATGAGAGTGCGTGAGAGAGGTCTGTTATTCCTGCCAAGGAAGCGAAAATAAGACGGCTCTCTCTTACGATAAACAATGCAGGAATGAGTGAAAAGAGGATAAGAACCAGCAGCATCTTCTCCTGTGATGCATCGCACCGCTATTCATCAGAGGTTCCCTACCTTCCAGAAAGCCCTTCATTTAAAAAATAGGCAAAAATGAAAAATATCATACTGCATGAAACGTGGTTCGGAAGATGAAGGAGAACCGAGAAAACGTAAGGAGGATTTCCTTGGGGAGGAAGGTTTTATCCCGATTATGGGAAGATTCGCAAGAGAAATTCACGGTATCTGGACGCTATAGGTTCCTTCCCTTCTTTGTTTGGTGTGTATAAAATCACGTACGAGATATTCCATGAGTTTAAGGAGATTTACTTTTAGATCTGCACCATGGATTTTGGTGATTGAAATTTAAATTTGAAGCTGTTTTCTCTTTATTGGTGGTTTATAAATCCTTCCAGAAAATTGGATGGAGTTGTAAGACTGCTTGAAGATGATATTCAGTACTCCACCTATTACTTTAAATTCCAAATAAACTGAAGTCTTATTTACATAATAATAATAATAATATGGGAAGAATAGTTTATGCTTAAAATTACCAAAGATTTCCAATGCCCTTTATTTTAGGGAAATTTGCCGGCTTCGTGGTATAAAGGTAAAAGTGCTGGTTTAACAGAACTAAGATCCACGTTTGGAATTCAGTTTTGGGCCTTCGTACGTTGGGGGTTCCTGTTCGTAAGTTGTTATTTCTCGCATCGAAAATGGTCAATGATGACTGCTGATGGGGTTTAGTATAATCCGTAAAATAAATATCTGTTACGAAACTTTTTTTAAGTCTAGTGGATAGTGAACTGATCTTTATTTCCTTAAGAAGCAAATACAGATTCGACCTCCTCGACTAGTTTTGACTCATAAGAATTGAATGTAAGTTTTAATATTCATTTTTCGCCTTTTTCACAACATAAATTTCAAGTTTTAGAGCGCTTTCTCGTCAGTGAAAATTATACCCAAAAGACCAAGAAAAATCATCCCCCCCTCAACCAAAAACAGTTGGAAATTTACTCGTAAATGACCTTCCAAATCAATCTAAGATTCCTAAGTGTTGAAAGAATAAATCCAAAATGTCCCCAGGTCATCATCAAAATACAGCAGATTTTAGTTTTAATTATTCTTTCAGAAAGAGACTTTTTAGAGAGAGAAAATTTTAGGTACCAAAAGGAGAACTTATAATTCAGATATTTTTCTAAGTGTAGGATAGCTCTTGAAAAAGTGGTGCAATGCTGGTATAGAAATATGAATGTCTCGAGCAGGTTGACCTACCTGATGAACGTCTTTCCAAAGGAGGTTTTCAAATTCCTCTTAGGCCCTCTCTCTTTATCCAACTCGCTCCATCTCTTCCGTTTCCTTCCTACCTTATTCTCGCTTTCTTTATTCCCAGCAAACCACGCAAAATCGTTTCAAAAACCAAGAGGAAAGGATAATCTCAGGCTGCGGACCCTTCCAAGGTTCGTGAAAAGGAACGGTCAACGGCTCAGTGTTGGGATCTCGTGCAGGCTTGATTGGAAGCATGTTGCTTCCCTTTTTGGAAAACGAGTGCAAAGAGTTGGTCTCGGGAAGATTGGAATGTACATTATTTCAGATTCAAGACTTCGAATAAAAATGAAGGAATACCGAGAAAAAGTTGAAACGTCCTCATTAATTCAAATATATAGTCGTTTCGAATTTATTTTCTTCGCTTTCTGTGTATCAATCTCTCTTTACGCTCAAATCTCGTCCGTATACTAGAGTTCGTAGATTTGCACGATTCCAGTTAACCTCAATAGTTGAGATAACTAGCATCTTGTAACTGTTTCATAAACACGGAATTTTTAAAAAATCATGCAATATTTTCAAACTTTGAAAAGAAAAAGACATTATTTGGGGAACGGATAAAGAAGGATACTGTAAAACATAACACCGATACCATTTTTTCAATACCTTAGACTTTTCATAAAAAAATCGTTATAAAGCTTCGTTTACGTTCGGGCATTTTTCAGTCGAAGAAACTGAAGATAAGTCTCAGCTGCAATGGATTTCATTTGAATGCATCCATCTAAATTTATTTACTTTGACCAACTACTACATTATTCTGTTTACTGACTTGTAAGTATTTCAAATGTGTACTCTTAGCATCAAATCTGAATGCTTATTGTAAATGTAACCTATCTATAGAACAATTGAAAAATATCTATTTAATTCTTTAAAGTTAATTTCCAGCTGAAAATTTGTATTTATAAATCCAAAGTAAATTAGATAAAATAGCTTGCAATACAGACTAAATCCGATTATTTTCATACAAATCCAAGGAAAACGAATTACCACATATTTCAATCCTTTTTCATGTACAGGAAAAGGAAAAAGGGAACATCGGGAACGGTAATAATGGAGCTTACAAATCACAGGAACAACGAGAAAGGGAGAGGGACGGTTTTGGTTGGCCAAAGAACGAGCCTGAGGGCGGAGGAAAGGGAGAAAAACGCCATGTATATTCAAATGGCCATATTTAATCCTTTTACACAGGATCATAAACCACCGGACTCAATGAGATGAAAAACTATGCGTGAAAATAAAAGAATTATAGGCGTGACGCACGTAATCAGGGATTGCACGCGAAAAGAGGGGATTTTTCGATGAGGACTGCCTTTTTCCCTTTCTTTTTAATAAATATGGCTCGATGGAGATCGGAGAGAAAACGAACGTGAGATAGGGCGCGGGGGGATGAGAAAGTGAAGCTTGGGGAGAGGGAAAACTTAGGCGAAAGAAGGGGAAAAGGAAGCAAAGGTGAGAAGTTAGAAAGTGAAAAGGTAGGGGTGAAAGAGAAAGAAAGATGAGGAGCGTAAAAATATACGCCGTTATCTCAATGGCAACGGGGTGCAAGATATTTTTGATGACTGTTCCGACTTGTTCTTATCACGGCCGGCGAGGCAAAAACCGAAGTAATTTCGAGTATATTATTATCTCACTCCTCGGGTGTTTCGTGTATTTTCATAAATTTCCTATAAATGCTTCTCGAGAATATGAGGAGAGGAGGAGGAATTGGGAATGGGGAAACAAAAGGCAAACTTCTCTCCCTGCCGCGTGGAATGGAAACGATAAAAAAGACCACACGTATTAAGGAAGGGGAAAAGATGAAGAACCAAAATCACGCATTGTGGAATGGGATATATAGGGTTTTCGGATATCCCGTGAGAAAAATGAATGTGTTTGGCCACTATTAGAGTCACGAAGGTGGAGAGGGATTGGAGAGGTGGGGGAAAAGAGATAGACGGAGTATATAGGGCGGAAAATGATGTTTTTCCTCATTCGGCGAGAAAAGAATACGCCGAGGAGCGCGACAAGAGGGAGAAAAGAAAGGAAAAGTGGGAGAGTCGATATCTTCGAGAAAAGAAGAAATTATAGATAAAATGGGAAGGCGAAGAATCATTTTCTCTGAGAGCTGAATTATTTATTTTTACAAAGATAACTTCGTAATCACTCCTCATTTTTGTGCTTCGGTATAAAACGAACCGAACTTTTCTCTCGAGCTCTCAACTTCAAGATTTACTTAATATATTCCAAGTACTTGACGTTGGATTTGAAGGAGAAGATCGATGATTTCTCCGAGAGAGTGAAATAATTCTTTCCGTAGACTATACTTTACGGAAATCTTATTTTCGATATCAGAATGTTTTAAATATTTTTTACTCTTTCGTATTTTAATAGCTATTAATTTTAATATTTTTTATCGGCAAACAACATAAATCACATACTACCATGATTCGAGGGATATAAATTACTCGAGAATTGACATTCGAATAATTTTTCAGAGTGTATTTCTGTTTGAGATAAATTCTCTCGATAACTGAAAACTCCCCCTTGTTCGCCTGCGTGCGATAAGAGGCTCAAAAGCACAGAAAGATGCTGAATAATTCCTGGATTTTCGATGAGCGAGAATGAAATATTCCGAGGTCACGTCTAATTCGTTTTCATGAAAGAGCAGAATATGGCAGCTTTGAGTAAAGTATGAAAGCTTAAGCAGTATCTGTATTCATAAGTATGGATACTCACGTTATTCATATAGAATGTAATTATTATTGTATAACTACAAGTATTACTTTGCTATTCCAGTAAAAAATTTAAGTTACACTGTTATCATTGCTGTCAATACAACCATATATCTTCATGGTGTCGAATGTTTCGCTATCAGATTTATTCCTTCATTCGAATCATCCCTTTTACCGTGTCTCTGAAAGATATATACCGCAAGTACTCCTGCGACGGTGCCAAAACATCTCTACTTTTTCCAACCGAGTTACTTGTGTACCTCTATCTTACAAGATTTTTTCTCCACGTCACTCTTATTAAAATAACAAACATCACAACGTTCTCTTGGCAAAACATCCAAGAAGCAGGGGGAAAAACCTTCCTCGCTTGGCATTTACGGAGTAAGGAAAACTCCCCTTTTTTCCTTTCTTGCATGATATTCACCGAACATCCACCGGTTTCTGGTCAACATCGACACATTTTTTCCCATCATTCCCCATCCTCTCCGCCAACTCCTTTTTTATCCCCAGCTCCATCTCTCTCGATCGAAAAAACTTTCCATACTTTCTGTCCCACAAACTTTTTGTTTCCTAATCTTCGAGTGTCCGCCATATTTTCTGGATCTTCTTCGAGCACGGCATCTTCTCTTGCAGAGTAGTACGTCTTCTCTCTTACTCACTTCGACCGTTCCTTTTCTTTCCGTCTTTCCCGAAAGTACTGCTTCTTCTCTGTCCATACAGAAAGACATTTTCGCGGTCCGATATCTAAGTCAAGGTTTCCTCATGGCCCTGTCCTATTCTGCGCAAAGAATGACAATGATACACTCAGTTAGCGAGGGTTCATTTCATTCATTGGATGAAATCCAAAACGTCCCATTATTTGTCGGAACACGACGGTAATTCCCATTAGATTTTCTAGTAACTTCCCTTTCACAAGTAACTAAAAATCGGCACTACTTATTTTTATTACGTCGTTTCTGAAATTGTGTGCATACATATTAGCGAGAACTTCATCATAACCTTTCCTTAATTAAATCCGTATTTGTTAGCCATGTCCATAAACAGCGTTAGAACTTTAGTTGGCCGAAAGTATTTTAGATGGGCCTATGGTTGGCCGTAGAATCTCTATCTTGAAAGACTATATAAAAGAATTTTTTACCAAAACATTCATATTCCCTCTTTGGCTCTTCATTTTTGACTACCCTCTGCTTTACGTGAGAGTATTAAGAAAAGGAATCAACCCCATTGGAAGTAACCACGTTAAAACAATCCGTCTCTCTCCGGATGCACCCCCATTTCTTTCCACTCCCTCTTTCTCAGCAAGCGGTCTCTCTTTCCGCCTTTTCCAACCACGTTTTCCTTCGGCTAAACTCCCATTATTTTCGTCGAATAAATTTTTTTCTTCCTGTCATCCCTCCTGCAATCACGAAGCTAAGCCTATGTAAGCAAACTTTCAATTCCCCCGAAGTATTTACCACAGAGGCAACGCATAACTTTACATTCTATTTACAGAGAAACAATCGGGCTCAGTAAATCGGTATCTTAAGATTTCTAAGCGTAAATTTTTTTACGAAAAATTCTCAAATTTGCTTTTCCTCCAGACTTTAGGTTTGAATATTTAGATATGCATCTCATAGGCAATAATAATTTTAGATACCAATTTAAAAGTAGAAGAAGAATTTGTGAATATTTTTAATTATGAAACCAATAATACCAAATAATATAAAAATACTGTTATTCATAACATTTATTATATCATTTGATATCTTTATTACATGAAATATCAATATTTTTATTATTTTCTTTGACTCTCTGTTGGTTTATTTGATTTGATATGTTCTGTATTGAAAACTGTATTTAAAAGAGCTTTTTTAGCTTTTCAAGGCGAGTGAGGAGCTGTAATGATATAAAATTAAATCTTTGTTTCCTAAATACCATTTCAAATGGATTAGTTACGCTAAAAGTAAATAACTCCTTTTCTGATTTCCAAAAGTCGGCTAGAATTTGAATGAATACTCTTATCGTTTTACTTTATTTTGCACACTACAATATTTGTTGAAATTGAAAGAGGAATGCCTGCAAAACCTTGTCCCCATTAATTCATATTGTCCTTGAGAACTTTAATTTTGTGGCTTTTCTTCATATCAGTAGACATTCATTTCAAGGATCAGCGATTGCGCCCTGAATTATCGCTTGGCTAAAATATTAAAAATGTTTCCATAGTAAGTAAAGTAATTAACTCCTTTTCTGATTTTCAAATGTCTGCTGGATTTGGAATAAAGTGAAAGATTGAGTTACGGAATTAACTTTTTACTTTATAATATAATATTGGTACATTATTATTTGAAACTAAAAGACAAATGCTTGCTTACCTCATTACTTCGAATTACCTTACAATCCTCTGCGGAGTTTCTTTATAGTAATATATATTCATTTTAAGGTTCAATAATTATGTCCAGAATTATCGTATAGCTAAAATAATTAAAATATTTCCTCGGTTTTATTCATACCTATCGCGTTTTCAACCAAATGTTGGTCTTGAGCGAGTATCTTTTCACTGCAGTGTAACAAACACTAACATCTATCTTTTCACGGATTTCTCTTTCTCCCCCTTTCCTTCAGTAAAACCCTCATCCTCCATTAAATATAAAGTTGCCGTGACGATGGGGCATTAATCAATCTTTGGACCTTCTTCCTACATCGCGAGGGCCCTAACGGGATGCCCGCTTCCTTCCCCCTTTACAATTCTTTCTCCTATATCCACTCTTCCAAATTTCACTCCTGCAATCTCTTCTTCCCATTGTTTCCTTTTTATTTCTTCCACTTCCTACTCTCCATCCTTTTCCGGCTTCCCTTATGGCTTCCTCTTCAACGAATTGCATAAGCAACACGGTCGGCTTCTTTTGTTGCTTTTTCGAATTCCTTATTAGAATGCTAATGCCAATTGAGCCTTGATTGCCCCGATGCAAAATCCTTATTTGCATATCATGAAATTTAAATTCTTTTAATGACTATTATCTCATTTCTGATGTTGATTTGAAGAATAAATTTTTACCGTGTGGACTAGTACCGCTTTAGTTAGGATTAACTGTGAAACTATTTTAGCCAGTAAATCCACATTGCTTAGTGTTTAGTATCGATAACCTTGGAAATCATAGCAACAGAGCTATAAAAATCGTAGATCCACATGACATTACAACAAACTAGCTGTTAATGATTAAAAGAGATATAAATTATATTCTATAAAGTCCTTACTTGTTCGTCGATCATGCAAAATTATAAATCTCTTATGAAGAAAAACTGAAGGCCGATTTATTACTAGACAAAATTCGATAAATTACTCCCTCTAACGATAAAATTTTCTTAGAATATACATAAAGAAACGATTTTTTTAATATCGTGATGCTTAAGAGTAGCTTAACTACCTTTGGCTAGAAACTCCCCATTATAACCATCTCACATGAGAGTAACCAGGTAGAATTTATTTCCACCTGTAAAATCATATAAAATTGAAGGTCTTCAACGGTCATAACTATAATCATACAATAATTCAGTATTTTCAGAATTCGCTTTTAACATTATGAATTTTTACCTGTAAACTTATGCAAGATATTTAAGCCATTACTACTTTTCAAATGCTTACGTCAGAACACTGCTGCACTTTCAAGTATTTTCTGCAAAACAGCAGAAGTATCGAGGAAAACAAAGGCTCAGCCGTGAGACCACAAATTAGCACCGTTTGAGAAATATCCCACTTCTCAATTTCGATCCCAAAGCAAAGAAGAGTGACGCAAGGAGAGAGACGTATTAGCGGCGATGTGACTCTGTGTGCATCTGAGAAAGGGAAGAAAATAAAAGGGAATGATTGATCGCTTCCACTCCATTCCGTTGATTTTTCCGGACGCGCACATAGCGTCACGGCACAACCTGCTCGAGCGCTCTCTCTCTCGACTCGGGCTTTAAATGGAGGTTTTAGCGAAAGCGGAAAGAATGTGGAAAAAAGGGTTGGGGGAGGGTGAGAAGGAGGAAGAAGGGTGTCTTAGCTATTAAAGAGCAAGTCGAGCACGTTAGCTTTTGCGGCGCGGTGCTTGAGGAGATGGTTTTTACGGCGACTTTAGCAAATAAAATAAAAAAGAAAACAGTAAACTCTCTCCCTCTCGTGTTTGTAGGAAAAGCGAGGGTAAATTTCGTGCGAGGATGGGGTTGGTCGGGGGAGGATTTGGTTTGGGCCCTCCCTGATGAATAACGTTGGCAAGTGGGCGCGAGACACTTATCCAAAAGCAAACACACTTTTAAAAGGCGGGCGTGGACTGTGGGGCGCTAGAGAAAGGGAAGAATGAGGTGGGGAAAGAAGGGTTGGTGTAAAAGAAGAGGTAAGCGGAGGAGGAAGGGGGCGGAGACGTCGATTCAAGCCGTGAAGGATGACGAGCGTGCCTTCTGTCGTGACAATTTTCCATCACGCGAGAAAAACCCCTTCCACCGACACTTACCCACACCAAAGCGGATTTTTCAGCCCGAACGAAAGTGGTGTCCACTATTTGTGGGAGGGATTAACGAAAGCGCCAATGCGATCTCGAAATTAGAAATAAACGCCCGCAGCTAATAAATGTTTTTACGGTTTTTTTTCAACCCGTGTTTCCGCATTGCTGCAGAGAACACGTTCCGGGCTGATTTAGAAACGTGCGGTATATGGATTAGCGACCTTCTTTGCCATTGGATTTTATGCGCATTTTATTTATTTCAAGAATAGAATGAAAGTGAAAACTAAATGTATGTACATTATTAAGGATAGCCAACAAAGAAACATTTTCTGATTTTGATACTGCACAATTTTCATTTTAACCTCCTGATACATTTTGGTAGAATTCTTATGTAGCTCACAAATTGTGGTTAATTATAAGATAAGCATTAACTTTAAAATATTTACAAATATTTAGATAGAAAATTCCGTTACTTCATCGATATTAATTTTTATAACTGTTTCGAGACAATTTAGAAAAATATACCTGTCACTGTAGAACTGAATTTTAAATACAAAACACATGAAAAATATTTCCAAAATTTTTATCATTAATTTAGCAATAAAAGACTAAATATATCAATTGTCAACTCAAGTAACATACATGTAATATTAGCAAATACCTTTACATATTAATTACGTGAACGAGAAGAAAGCCTAATTCTTCGCATTTCAAATTTTAAATAACTAACATTTACTTAAGTTTGCTTGTCGTGCTTGCTGCCATCCATGTCCTTTAAAATTTAAAGAATATTTATTTCCATCTTTTACTTAACATGAAATGAGTTTTGCTTATGTTTATTCTCAAAGCCGTAAATAGCATATCTCTCAATTGGTATATTCTCTTACTCCCATCGTGTTAGGATTCGCAAGGTATCTAATATTGTTATCGTAACACCTCCAAAAAATAACTCGGTTTGTCACATAAGTAAATCGAATTACGATTTGAAGTACTTGGAAAACGGAAGCATTGATTGATAAACTACACTAAATGCTCGGTGATGATTCTAATCATAAAACTACCTTTGAAATAAAATTTCCATATATCCTTGAATAAATTCTTCGTTCAAACCAGCAGATTTTTTATAAAAGAACTAAATAGTCGCTTTCTAAACTCAAAAGAACTCCCACGCTGTAACATTCAACAGCTAAGTGAAGTTACGAAATGAAACACTACAAAAATTTTTCCTTCATTTATCGATTATTTTAATTATACATGAGATTAATATTTACCGACTTAATTACCGGTGGAAGTCTGTAATCTAGTCTTCTAGAAAAGGGTCTTCTTGGAAAATTTATCAGTACAGATCTCATCGATGAGATAGACGATTTTGTTATTCCTGTTAGCAACGTTTGCGAACTTCGACAGAAGAAGAAAAAGGATTACTAAAAAGTATCTTTAGGATTGATAGTTACTTCTGGTCGGCATATCACAGATTATTAGAGAAGTTATTTGGCACAGGGTTTATAGACCCTGTAAATTATAATTCTTATTCCCTCGATTAAATAGTCAGGTTATCATATAGGATTCATAAAAGACAGTCTTAGAAGTATTAATAAACGCGCTTCGACAGCTAAGGTCATTTTGCACTTATAGTCCTCCATCGGGAATCGAACCCAGGACTGCTTTTCTGGAATTTGAGTGCATTGATGATTTTGTGTTGCTATCCAGGAGATAGAAAGATGAGTCCTTCAAAATTTTTATAAATACTTTGAGAAATTAGCATTCGTCCATGAAAATCGAAATTATTTAACTGGAATTAAAGAGACGTAATATATACTGAACGAAGCTCGCAATATTTCCTTTTTAATCTTATAATAATAAATATTTGAATATTCATTCAAGACCTAGGAGAGAAACATTTGAATAAAACAATTTAAATTAATTTCAGTCTTAAATTACGAAAATCACATTTTTATCATACGACAGGAAATAGATTTGAAAATTTTATTGGTTATTTTATTAAAACTGATAAATTTGTTAATATCCGAGAATTTTGCTCCATTTGTATCGTTTTGTCATAAATCAAACATTTATGAAATTTTTAAGGGGTTATAGAGGAAGATTATGTTGCCCAATAGGGGTTTACAGTGCTCGAGCTTTCAAACCTCAATATCTTGAACAGCAATTTAACAGCCATAAAGTTCTTCGCCAAAGGAAGCAATAAACAGTCCTAAAACCAGTCGTAATAGAGGGATAAAGCTAAGTATTTTATTTCCTAACGGATGATTGTTATAGCCGCTTAGCATAAACGGCTATAAAAACATTACCTTTACTGTTTCATCAAGATTATCATCAGTTTCGAAATATTCCCGAAAACCTTTCTCTTGCTCTGAAAATTTTCATAGAAATATATGTAAATGCAAACAAATGTATTTAATAGGCTCGAATAGTAATTATCAAAATACTGACAGAGGAAAGATTTAGAGGAAGAAAGAATAAACTGAAATTTTCAAAATAAGAGCCATGTTTCATTGTTATGAGATTAAAGAGTTCGTAAAACGCAGAGAGAATATCTGAGACACAACTATGTGCATATGTGTTTTAACACACATGATTATTATCGGTGGCTCTTAATTTATATGCTACGCTGCACACTGAGTCATCTGTACATCTATATTTTTTGCAATCCGAATCTTGCACTTTGAGGAAGGTTCATAGTTACTGAGCTTTGCCTTGATTGAGACATAACCACGATGACTTCAAAAAATTTCAAAACAGCGATCTAAGCAGTGAAGGATGGGATACTCACGGAAGTTTAATTTGGAAGCTTTCCAGATCTCTTTTTAGTATTGCTTTGACCTTTCATGTGGAAGACTCTGTGTCACCTTTGTCCAATTAAGATCCTTCTCAGAGCCTAGATTAGTTGTTTGAATTTATCTACAGTCACAATTAAAATGTAGTTGAGTTCTCTATTATTTATGATGGTGGTTGTAACAAAAAAGTCACTGAGATAAGAGATGAACTTTTGACTTTATATAGCTTACTTCTTTACCTCCTCACGAATGCTCAATTTATGTTTATTCAAAGGTTACTCTATCTCCGCAACTTTTATATATGGTATTCTTAAGTAGGAAAATAGCCTTCATTATATCCCTTAAATTATATATAGTATATTATAATAGAATTTTTATAATGAGGGAGTTATCCCCGATTACCTTATGAAAATTATTAAAATTCCATTTGGTTGATTATAGACCGCATCATTTTCACGCCACTGGGTTTTTTCATCGATGCACCCCCATCTAATTGAAACTTTAGTTAAGAATTATAATATCAATAATTGCATTTCATAGACTTCTCGAAAATCACAACTACAACCTTAACTAGTTTATGAATATAGTTTTAGGAATAAAAAGGCATAGAATGTAGTTAAGTTTTTGTGAATAAGCTAGCAAAATTTTCATTTAAGTAACCTTAAATTTTGTCCCATGAACTAAGCGGCAATCAGGAAATTGCGCAAAATCTCAAGATAAATTAATTCACAGAGGAAATCCGCCGCAAGGCTTGTAAATTTCACTACAATCGCCCGTCGAATTTTCACCTTGTTTTGCTAAAAACTGCGAGATTCTCACTTTCTCAAATATTTAACGTTCCTCACCAATGCGACCCGATAAGGAAACGGCCTTTTTATTAAGAACAAAAAGAAACTCAAATACGTAACGACTGGAGACACGAAAGCAACACCGCTCGTAACCAAAACTCCACCCATTTTTTCCATTTCACCCCGGAAAAGGTCACAGCGTCATAGTTGGAAACATCATCGACTATTTTCGAAGCCATCCGAGCGTCATACACACAATAAAGACAAGGATCTCCAACGGGGGCGTAATTGTTGCAGCTGGACGATGACGTCACTGGCGCGTGCGGCACAGGCATAAAAAAATCGCAAAAGAAACCGAATCGTTTCCCTCCGAGGACCAAGAGAGAGGAGGAAGAGTTGCATATTCATTCTTAACTTGTTGCTATCGCCAGTATCTCGTTACCTGTTTGGTCAAAGAGATAGCTGATGCAAGAAAAAGTCAAGAGTGGTCGAATCAGATAAAAAAGGGTTTGCGGAGAGTGGCAAGTCGGAAGAAGGTTGAAGTTGGATAGGGAAAAAGGTCTGTGGCACGGAGAGGAGTGTTACCTGAAATAGTGGGACGCTCGTAGAGATAAGAGGTGAGACGGAGAGAGGAGGGTCGTTTTCTCCTGGCGTCACACGAACAGAAAACCAGCTGATCAGTTAAATACGGCTTCAACAGCACGAGAAGGGTTTTTTTAAACACCTGCGAGGCTCTCACGAATATTGGTATTGATTATATTCTTTTTTATCCAGTCCTTAAGAAGTCGGGTGAAATTTTCTGGAATGGGGGCGGAGATTATATATTTACGTGCTTTCATATCCTGTAAGGGCCGCCGAACGCTATAAATCTTAAGGCGATTATAATAAATCATTCCGAGAGGTGGCGCAGTGGCAGGCGCGTGGCTGATAATCTCATTCTGACCAGGCGCTTTTATAAAAGAGAAAAGAAGTGTGGGGTGAGATAGGCTGAGGGTGTGAAGACAGAGGTCCCTCTTGAATTTCTTTCCTGATCCGAGAAAGTGTTTTCACGCCGTAAATCACGACTAATAAACACGGCTGCGTTAAGTAAGCCCCGAATTAAATAAAAATGACGCAATTACAGAACTGCGTGATTTTGAACGTAAGCAATTAACCCAGATTTCGAAAGAAAATAATTTCGAATGAATTCGATCCGATAAGGATGTCCACGGATACTTTTACATGCATGCCACGGTATAGATTATTAGTTATCCACAAGATTAGTAGCGAAAATATATTTTTCAATAATCCATCATAGAAAATGAAATTTCCACTATGAATTGCTAGAAACGCTTGGTTGAAATACGGGTTGGAAATTCCAATAACTTATGCTCGTCAGAATCCGATACAAAGACGTACCCACTAATGAAATGTATGAAATTAAGAATTGCCTTGTGTTATGAAATAAGGGATATTTAGAAGTATTTTATTTGTATAATATTATGTACTGAGTATGTCGTAAGGAAAGAAATTAAAGCAAGGATATTAATGAGTTAGAGAATTATGATTCTCCTAAATCCGTTTTCGTCGACCTCCCGCTATGACCAGCTTTAGAAACAAAGGACAGCCCTGGATTACCGACCAAAGAATCACCCTATAGTAGATTCTTCTACCCTTCTACCCAAACTATCCACTTCAGGTCAGAGGAATATATTATTCGTAAATATTCCCCTAAAAATGACAACACTTTGATGAAACCGTCCAACACTCTGTTGTAGAGCTTCTTTTTCTTTTCAGATGTGCACTCTGATACGTTTTATACGTATGTTGCGATAGCTAAGGTATTTTTCTCAACCAGGAACCGAAACCTGAACTGTTTTCGCGAAAGGCAAACGCTTTACTTAGTTGGATATCCCGGAGCCCCAAGAGTGATAATATGAGCAAAGAGACGAGTTAGGTTAGTATTTTGAAATTCCCTTGGCCAAACTTTAATAATATTACACATAATAATTTTAATAACACGGATTCCCCGATAACACCGCAAATTAAGATTCGTTTATTTATTTTTAAATAGATTTATTAATTTTATTGTGTGTATTAATTAAATATTCCGGCTTACACAGTATATGTAAGGTTAAATTTTTATCCTTGTTAGCGTGAAATCTTACAATGGATTTATTATATGCGTATCTTTCCAGCGCACTTCAATAACTAGATTTGCGGCTTATCCTGTTCGTTGTAAGAAGGGCATCGTGCGATGTAAAAAGACTATGTTTACGCCTCCTATTCCCTCCGCATCAATCTTGGTCATCCGCCGTATGGTTCCATAGCATGCGCATGTGAAGCTTAATTGCGAGCATATGCATATTTCTTCACGCAAAGCCATAATTCCACACCACGGATAGGGGCAAACTCGTCGGACGATGGATTTAAAGCGCTCACACGAGATGAGTGCACACAAAAGGGCGGAGGAAAAAGTGAGAAATATTCCCTCTTTCATACCTTCGCCTCTCGAGTTTTTTCACCCTGAGAATGCGAACAGGTTGCAAGTATGCGAGCGCGGGAGACCTTTTGCTAGCTAGTGTGAGAAGGTGAGGAGGTAATAACGGAGCCGAGATTGGTGAAAGAAAGTGGGTGGTGTTCGTGGCTCAGCGAAAAAAAATGAAACACGGGGAGCGATAGGGAGCGGTGGATGATAAGTCAGGTGTGACGTAGAGAGAGGTCGGGCGTGACGCAACCTTTAAAATAAGGTGAGAGCGAGGGATGAATCTAAATTGGACCGAGGGGGGCGTGGCCATCCTTCTTTCTCCCACGGACACGATCGTGGTCGGGCCTAAAATGCTAAAAAGACGTGAGTTAACATAGCATGCACCCAAGGGACACAACCAACAGATGCGGGGAATAACTCTCCACGCGATTTATAGATATAGAGCGTATACTTTGAGATATCGTAAGCTGGTGAATGGCGAAGAGGAATCTCACACTTCCGTAGCTTTGGTCGCACTCTGATTATTAGCATAAAAACCTAAATTTGAAATACACTGTGAGCGTTTACATATTTTTGCTTAATAGTCGGGGAGCTGTAGTTTAAACGAGAAAGTCTATAAGTAAAGAATTATACGTGCTGAAATTCGGAAAAGTGTCACCTACATGTTTTATATAAAAAAATGTTGGAATTCAGGAAAAAACGTAAGGGAAAATAAGGGTTGTATGTAAATTACGGAAAAGGATTTATAATAACTTTTTCAAATCGTTATTGTCTGATGCATGAATGCAACTCTACTGTGAAATAAGTTTTTATTTCTGATATCCTTAACTCCTTTCATCCTGCGTGGGATGCTTCCGTATCTCTTTGAGTAAAAAAACAAACGTATCCATAATTTATGGTTTACATAGCATTTCTGGGGTTTTAGTTATTTTTCACTCTATATTTTTCCGGTTTTACTCATCTTCCACTTATAAAACTTAAATTCGTAGTAACCACATAAAATAAGTAAACTTTCTATTTATGATTACTATATATGAGTTAGATCTAAGGTAGGCCAACTGGGTTACAAAGTCAAAATTTGTACCAAGTTACAGAGGTTACAAAACTATTTAATAATTATATATTCATGATTTTAACACCTTGAATACATAAAACTCCCTTTCTGATAATTTTAATCATTCTTGTTTGAGATTCTCTATTGACCTTTAAATTTAACTATGTAATATCAGAACGAAACGCACATTAAGGAAGTCAAATGGTCAATGATTTATTGCTTACGCAAGAGAAGGATATAATAATGAAAAAAATGGCTATTGACAGAGCTAAATTCTGCATGTTATTAAATATGCATCAAGAAAATACGATAAAAACCACTTTATAACCTCTCTCCTCCAGTCAATCACGTTACCCTTAATAAGTATGCATTGATCATCTGAATATGCTGCTCTGGTTGCGAAACCGGTCATCAATATTAAATTATTTGGAAATTTTTCAATCTTCTACTGTTCAGTACTGTGCAATTCTACCACGCAATAATGACAAAGGCTGCTTGGTGTAAATATGAATTTTAATATTACTCTATGGTCAAGGATGCGTGATTGGTTTTAAATAAAAGGGAATAACTAGGATATCTTGAATCCTTATACGACAGAAAATGTTGTCAGTCCATAGAAGGACGTCTGTATACTTAAATAAATTAACCAAAAATTGTTGGTAATTAAATGCTTTTTTAAAATGAGTCTGGAAATAAATCTCCTTCCTTAAAATGTCTCAAAACCTTCTCAATAGAAGATGGGTATCTTGCGCCTATCATATTATCAATATTTTCATATTGAGTATGGCTAAAAACGTAGTAATTTTTAGTGCTAAATATGCCCATTTATGATGTTATATTTTTATTACCTCATACCTAGCCCTTTAAAAATGAAGTGATATCACACGCATGCGTAAATATTTACGACTTGTATACGAATGTGAGGTTATAACACGGTGCGAAATGGTGCACGATGAAAAATAAATTACTTCTATAACTTAAGCTGTTACCTCAATGTTTCCCTAACTTCAGCGGTTGAAAAAATATACTGTTGTGAACTCAGTCTTTATGACGACGTTTGAGCGATGTATTACTTAGTGTGTTATTCTTTTCTGTAAACTTATTATTATTTCAGCTATGCAGAGGTCTAACCTATATCGCAATATCTGTGCCCTGCTCAACGTTCACCAGAGTTGTAATGGCACGGAATATTGATTATTTTCATTTCCCGATTAGCTGAAATAAATTTAGTGTGATAAAAGTTTAAAATATCCTGCATTATTCAATATTTTTAAAGCAGAGCTTACAGAGTTTTATCCATCTATGTTTGCATTAATTTCATAATTTAATTTGGCGAAACAAAAGAGTAAGAATCTTTCACACGATATGACGCTGAATAAATAATTACCAAATGCTTTCTTTATCTTTCTACACTGATTTACAAGGGATGATTGTAGTTAGAAAAAGATGACAAAACAATATCATGGCTGTTGTTGATTTAACTAATGAGTGACGAGTCCTATGTATATGGCACTACGATTCCAACATTTGTGTATTTTTCCTATGCAATCAAAAAGTAAACAGCTATGTTAAACCGACTATAGTTAACCAACGAAGCCGAAGGTAAAAAAGGAATTTATCAACGTAAATGAGGATTTACGAGGATATCATTTTAATTCTTAAACCGGAGCGCTGTTGAGCTAAAAATACACCCACAGAGTTTTAATCTCTCCTTTCCTATTAATCCCTTGGGATAACACTGATTTGTATATAGGGTATATTTATAAGATGTAACAGCTATCGATAAATAAATCTATCGGCAAAATGAGATTGGAAATCTACAATAATAAATAATTAGAGATCATTTTAACTTTAAAATGTCTTTACAGTGAACTGTATAAAAAGAATTATTTATTCCTCATAAGATACTAGAAAAGTAGGTTTTCTTTTTAGCTCGAGATTTCTCTTTGCTATAATGTTAACAAGAAATCACAGTAGAATTCCACAGTAGAATTAAATATCACAGCTGCTCTTTTTACGTGCTATAGGAATAGAATCGCGTAGATCATATCTATTTCTTGAGTTCAGATGCGGATAAAAATACAAAGAATGAAGAAGGGTCAAAAACAGAATTTGTAGCGTAGGGAAATAAACGCCATCTGGACGTATCTTGACCCCGGCAAAGTGTCCAAAGATTAATTGCTCGGATAGTTTACGCTGCGGCGAAGGAAAAGCGTATGGAGTGGAGTGATTAAAAAATAAATTAAAATACGAAACAAAAATTGCGTTTTTTCCCCTTCACTAATTAAAGGTGAAGAGGACGAAGAGATATGAAATCATTCCTTTTACATCCTATAAATAACGAAAGAAAAATAAACAACCCAAGCTTTCGTTCTCGTTATTTTTATCGTCTTTTAAATCATTGCCTTGGAAAGAATGATAAATGGCTGCGTACAGAGATAGAGTCTAGTTTTAGCGCTGTACTTTCGGTTAGATTTAGATTTATACCCCGCGAGACGCCAGTGGCGTAAGGCAGGGGTTACTATGTAGGCGAATCGTCACTCCAGCAATTATTTCTTATTGGAGGGATCAATACCTGGTATTTTATCTCTATTTCCTCAGAATATCACATCTCAATAATATTATTACAAATTTCATACAGAGTAAAGTGAGATTCCATAGTGTATTATCTATTAGTTTAAAGAAAGTGGGTGATATTTTCGTATCTTAGGGTTAGTTAACGAGGAAAACAAATAAATTCTTCTGCTAAGAAGCACTGACTTCTATCACCCAGTCCCTTCTCATATTGATTTATGATCCCTTTACACATTAAAGAACTGGGAATCCATCACACATTACACCTCTTTTAAATTTGAAATATTCCGCTGAAACAATGGAAAATGCTAGAGAATTTTTAAGTTTACGAAGTAATAATGCTAATGAATGCTTCGTGAGAAAAATATAAATAAAATAAAAATAAAATAATACAAGGAAATATTAAAATTTCCCCATTTTGGGGAAATTTTAATTATTTTGGTTTTCACCATTGATAGTGATCAGAAATATTCCCTAATTTAATGAAATTACCTGTACCTGATTAAGCCATTAATTCCTTCAAGGAAATCATTTTAAAGAATACAAACAGCTATCATAAAAAGGACATGATTTTTCATGATTCGGACATTATTTACGTCTGAACGGCAAATTTGCGTGAACCTTGAAAGGAGGTATGTCAGGGTTTTCAACTTAAATGAGAAGGAAACGCAAGGAATGAATATTTCTACATTTTCCAGAAAATTCAAAGTATGATGGAAATACAAGGTAAGGTAACCGGAAGCGCCTACTTTCGCAGCTTGAACTATAAATAACAAACGTACTGAAGCAGCGCATGACCAAAGAAAGAGTATAAAGACGAATGCACTCGCTAATTCAACAAACGACAAATACGACGCCCTGTCGGTCGCATTAAGCCTGAGAACCTTTCCTTCCTGAAAAATCCTCTTAACCGTCTTGGACACCCGCTCAGTAATAATAACCTAGCCGGGGAGTGAAAAACAGAGTCTCTCTGTAGCCAGGGTGGACGCCGCGCATGTTGTCTTCTTATCGCAATCTTTAACTGCGCGGGGTGCCACCGACTGCAACCGAAGACGTTAGGGACCGTCACCACGGGGCGCCCTCACGAACCCACGTGCAGCGAAATGAGGCAGCGGATGGGAGGTCCTACTTGTCCGTGGGTGGTCAGATATCACGGCGATTCCCCGTGCACGGCCAGCGTTGTTGTGGGACAGTGAACCAACTACGAATAACCATTCTTTACCGTTCGAAATTTGCATAAATACGCTTTGGATGGAATTCGTAATTTTTCTCGCGATCAATTATCGGAATATATCGTAAATCTTAAGTTAATCGACCCGATTACAATAAATCTACTCAAAAATTGATTATTTGAGGCATATGATAATCAACCACATTGCCACTGAGCAATTTTCATATTATGATATATAAGCTTATAATTAAAGAAGAGTGGCCTGATTCATTCATCAAAAGTGGCCTGATTCATAAGGAAAGACAAATACTCCTACGTTATTTATACTGTTACAAGCAGCAGTAAATTAATACACATCCGTACTGCTCCACGAGTTTCACACCCCAAATGGTATTACGAAACAGCTATACCTTATATCATGCATAAGTATGTATTGAATCTGCTCTAGTAATATCATTAGAAATATTTTTAAGGTTTTTAGCACTATGTATATTGTAGTATAGTGCAATCGTTGAGACAATCCGTCCATATTTGTGTACGATAGATGTTGAGATTTTATTTTCAGTTGAGATTATAAGGCATTCCACAGAGGAACCTTATGAAAATTTAGGGCGAGTCAAAGCAAGGTAAGATTGGTTGATAAATACATCGTTAGTTGAGTTTATATAATACCGTTTTCCTTTTTTACTCTCAAAGTAACTCTTAATATACCTTTATCTCCAAAAAAGGGAGAAGTATAATTGATACTTTCAGGTCTTCTAATCTGGCTAGAAAACTAAGTCATCTTCATGGTAAAACTTAAATAAAAGTCTTTAAATCATAATGAAAAACCTCTATTTTTCTTTCGAGAGAAATCTTTTCTCAATGGAATGAAAAATAGCATTATAGACAAATAATTTAAGGATTTAAAAATCACCAACCTCACAACTAAGTTCCGTGTTTGATGACGGGAAATCGAATTCAAAATTAATTACAAACAGAAGGCGGACTTAGAGGAGTAAATTAGTTTAAAATAGATGAGCAAAATACCAGAATTATCGAATTGTTGTATTTCTCTCTAGTAATGGGTCAATTCTGATTTATGGAACATGTTCTATGACACTTTTTGACCTTACAATTATTCCCTTTTACCTCTTCGCTTTCCTTCGAAGAAAATGCGCCAGAGAGGGAGCAAAGTAAAATTAGCACCTTTTCGCGTCATGTCCATGTCTGAGTCATCCACATATATTACTCCTCGGTCACTTCGAGCCACACGTTGAATTTGTTCTCTTCGGGTCCTATTCAAAGACTCAAGGTCCGATTTGGCCTATACTTAGAACGAAAATATTCTCAGAAGCTTACGTAACAAAGATGAAGAAAATGGTTTTTCCACGTTCCAATTGACCACGACTTATCTAGAGAGATAAATTTATGAAAGCGAAATCAATTATATATTCATCGTCACCAACTTTTGACCGGGATTTGTCCAAAACACATGAATCACAGTTCTTACTGAAGCGAAATTAAAAATGCCATATTACATAATCCAAGCAATTATAAAATTGTATTAAGTGATTGTCATACCATCATAATTCATCCTAAGTTTCTCTTATGAAACGTTTAAGATTACCGTGAGTGCAAAAAACCACAATGCCTAAAAGAACGAATAAAAAGATGAACGATGTTTGATGTTAAAAAAATAGTAGTTATAATTCATAGCTAACATATCCTACAAAGGACTTACAATTAACTATTATTAATGATGATGAAGCGTCTCTCATTCGTAAAAAGCCTCTATATTAAAAATATAAAAGATAAAAATGTTGCATATGGATACTGGTACTATTTTTTAATATCTCATATATCCTAGAAAATATTAAACTTCATTATTGTGAATGATAATTAAGCATCTTTTATTTGTAAAAAGCCTTCATGTTTCAATGAAAATTTTGCATGATACCTGCCATAAATAATGTATCGAAAGAATAATATTCCTCGTTTGCATACCCATAAATATTCCTGCTCAAATGCCGTCCCATGAGGATAAAGGCTTTACTTTGTGCGATGAAATCTGGAATTATTAATATGAGTTACGATCGAGATAGATGCAGTTCGCGACAAGTGCACCAATACCATTATCACAGAGGCTCATATTGCGACGAAATAAAATTTCGCGTTGAATCGGTGCCCTGGATTCCATCAAAAGCGCAGTTAAGTCCGACAGAGTGTAAATGGGAGGAAGAAAAACACGCGCCCACGGGAACCGAATACATTTGTTTGTTTGAGCGGAGAAATGAGCGTGTTAACATCGCGCACGCTTTTCACACGCACGATTGAGTTATATTTCACTTCCCAATGCGAGAGAGGAAGCACGGGTGGGAACAAGTAGTCAGCTCCCCGTGCGTGAGGATGGGAAAAAACGACGAAAAAATCTCCACGACGCGGTAATACGAAAAAACAAACAGAGAGAGCGCTAAACGTAAACAGAAAGGGAGAGAGAAGGAGTCGGAATGATAAAAAAGGTATGCACATGCGGAAGTGTCACAGCGGAGAAGGAAAGATACAGTCGCAGTTCGGAGTGAGGAGAAGAGGAAGAAAAAAATGAATGATAAAGGAGCGGAGCGACAGCGTCTGCGAGGAGATAAAAATGTGCATTTCGGACCGAAAACAAGATGTATGAACGACAAAGGGGAGTAGGAAAAGAAGGAAACTCGTCGGAGTGTATGTCGGATGAGTTGAGATGGATGTTCTTCTTCAAAGGGATGGAAGGAAAGTGCACGAGGGGTGGTTTCTTTAAGGCGATAAGTGGGGAGAAGATTCCGCGGCGTGAAGGAGGGGTAAAAAAGGAATCCGCCTATGGAGCAGTTGTCAAGAGATGTCACGCTTATTTGTTCCGAAGACGAGTGTGTACCTTAAGAAAAAAGAAGTGTACGTAGGACGGGAAAAGGGGTGAGATATTTAAAACGCGCGGCGGCTTACGGATGGATACTTAAGATTAAACGTCTCGCTGGTTTATCTGGGAATTTTTGCGATAGCGGATGATGCATTACTACTACTTTGCACAAAGAGAATGATTGAATGGGTCAATTTTTGTGGTTCCGAAATGTACAGATAAAGCTTTTGATACGTTTGAAGCGAAGCGGACATTTTTGTTTCCGCAGCTCATTGTTGCGATAAAGCTGGACAGTTTTGATATTGCGTGTTTTATATCAAAATAAAAACATAACTTTATTACAGTTATTGATTTTCGGTTTATTCATAATAAATGACTCTGAAATATTCACTGAAGAACTTTAGGAATGTATTTATGCATAAATTAGAATTCTTAAGGTAAGATTCATTAATTAATTCTTGATGGATGTACGAATTTTGTTTTATTTTTAATTAAAGCAAAGATAGTATTATGACTGGATCGAAAAAATACCAAAAGGTAAATAAAAATAATGTTATTGTTCTTTAAATTAAGCTTCGCAAGTTCATTCATTACTTATTAATTAATCGCAAAATATGCACAATAAACATAGTATGTCACCTTCCGTAGGAAAATAACAATCAAGATTTCAATGAAATTTTTGGATGAGATAAATATTGAGCTAATAAAACTTAATATCTCTAGATTGATTATTGGTCTTATCAAAGAAACAGAATGACGTAAACTTTTGCCCTAAGATACATAAATCATCATTACAAAGTAATGGCGATTATTAATTGATTTCTATATTGACTGTTATCTCGGGGAATCATGACTTACTTGCTCGCTTACTTACTCACAATGCTCGCTTTATATTTACTTACCATGAATGTGAACAAGTTATTAATGCTCTTCGTCTTTATAAAATATTCCTATTAGAGAGCCTATTCATCACAACCTACTCCAGATCCATTGATATTATGGGATGTACGTAATCAGGCAACCTTACAGCAAGGTTGTAAAATTCACTTCTCCAATTTAAGGTAATTTCAAGCATTATGAAAATATTTATGAATTTCATAATGAATCTGCATTACCAAAGTTATAAATCCCGAATCTCTATTGACAATTTTAGCTAAATATTCAAAGGAAATGTTTTTTTTTTCAAAATTAATAACCTAAGAGAGTTATTGACGAAAGCGCGTGGATACTACAAGGAAGATAAATGAAATTATTGTGAAAATTGGATTCATGTAAATACAATTTTCGGTGAATAAGTGTGAAACAGTGTTTCTCTCTAGTCTGGTTTAGTGCTGATTAATAATCATCGCTTTTCATCATTTTATATAAAGTTAATTTCTCACGTAGGACAAATTCCGACTAGTGTATTACCAATTTCCTTTTTGTGTATTCTTTGTAATAATTATCAGAAAATTAGGAATTTGTTTATTACATTGAAGATCAAGAAGAATTATTCGCCTAGATATGGTATTGCTCTATGAAAATTGGATGTTTATGTACGTGGTGGAGTTGAATATACATTTATGAACACATATTTACTTTCCAAATAAAAGTATATTTAAAGATATCCTGCTAAAAGTTATCCTAAGTTATTCATTATGTTACACATTATTTTTAAATCAAACGCGATCTAAAAATTTATCGAAAATATTCTCTCAAATTTCATTGAAAATAAGAGAATTGGAGAGATATAAAGAGAAAACGCAAACGCAAAGGTATAAAATTCAAGACTGTGTCCTCAATCGAGAGCAAGGCATATAAAGTAGTAAAAAAACAATGCGGAAACTGAGGGAAACATAAAAAAGTGAATGGGAGGAGAAGACAATTTAGGAAGTGATATAAATCTTCAGAAAGAAGGAAAATAGATTTAAGTGGAGATTGGAGGTAGTACCTAATACACGGTGGAAGTTGTGAATGAAAGAGATGGCACAACAACTAAATGGAAATGAGGTTACAGATATAAATTAAATTCATTCATTTACAAATATATTGGAAAGACCCTTCCTCTCCTAGTGATGGCAAATGATTTGCATAGTAACTGCAAACGGAAGACAAGCGATAATATGCCTCATTCCTCATATTGGAGATCTGGGTTCGAGTTCTGGCTACTACAGGCTTTTTCTCCATTTCTTCAACCAACGTACTGTTGAAAAAGAGTTGGAAAGAGAAAATGGATGGATAAATTCGACGGCACCAAAAGAAGAATAGTTGGCTTCAAAAAATAAACAGTAGATTAGTTAATAAAATGAAAATATTTCATTATTTAAATCTATTAGATTTGATTATCAAATGAGTGCGAAATATTCCATAAAATGGTAGGAATATAACGCGATGCAAACTGAAGAATAAAAGACATTCATGGAATAAAAATTACATTTATAAAGAGAAAATACATGAAATGAGTAGAAAAAGACCTAAAAATAACTTTGAGTAATTTTAGGATTTCAAAAAGGGAGCAAAAGAAGTAAACAGTTGGACTAACTGGGTAAAAAATAAAGAACGATCAACAGCATAAACTTAGAAGACGAAAAGGATGAGAGTGAGAAAATTCGAAGTAGAACGGGGAAAATTAGCATATGTACACTAGAGTAGTCGGAGAGAGGAAGGAAAAATGAGAAACAAAGAGGACTAAAACCATAAGTAGTACGGTTAATTAAGTGGGGTGGTGTTTTAAGGAAAGCTTGAGGAGGAAGAAGCTGAATTAGAATACTAACAAGATAGCTAATGAATTAGCTGTAATGGTCTGACGAATTCAATTAAACATCAAACGGAGAGAAATTAAATGAAAATTATGTATAGGCCATAGGACATCAGCTACGTTTAGACTTTGAGATATTTTTTAGATGGCCGAAAATTCTGCTGCATTAAACAATTCGTTCTCTTGACAGCCAGAGTGGATTTTTGAAACCGAACTCTAACGCTTTCATATAAAAATTTGTGGAATCCGTTGGAATGCCACTGAAACCTTTAAGGTTGTTTTTGACACGAAGAAATTATACGTATTCAGAAATATTGTTATTTCTGAATCATTCATTTTCAAAGAGAAAACTTGTATCTCATCAATAGGACATTAAAGAATTCACGACTTAACCTATTTTTATAAGCTTACGTAACTTTCTAGCATGACCTTTTCGTGTATTTTTCGACAAAATAATGGATTTTCCGAGATACGTTTCCTGTTTTCAGGATCAGAAGCTTTGCTTCTCTGCTTCATTTTCTAAATTATTTTATGAAATCTCAGTCACAGCATCCTCTTGTAAAGTTTGTTTGGTGCGGTAAGTAGAAGTAGAGAAACAGGTCCAGGGAACAAATGATCATAAATGCGATGTAGAAAAAATCAAAAGTAGACAGGTAGATTGAGTTGAGATGGGTATGGATTAAAATAGGAAGTGACGAGGATAAATGGAAGAAGAGATGGATATCGTACCTTACATAGATCCGAAAGGACATTCGCGGCCTGATCCTCACTCGTAAGAATGGCATCCCCTTCTCTTCCTTAGAAACACGCCCTATTTACTTTTTGCCGCGGCGTTTCTTCCTTCGACTACCAATCGTAAGCTCCTGCGTGGGTTTTGCGATCGTGGGATTAAACATCCACTGTATAAAATCCGTCTTCCACATTCGCCCTTCACTATGGAAAAGAGGAAATTCCGTCGAAGTAGAAGGAAAGATGCCCGGATATGTTTTTTTACGACTTGCTCTGAATGACAAAAGGGGTTCGAAATGAGCAAGAAGGATGCAACACAAGAAAAAGGGAGAGAGAGAGAAGGAGGTCTGGAGATTCCCTCTTGCACTATTAGACAGAGGGAATGAACGGGACAAAAAAATAAAGGGGAGACGAAGCTGAGAATGGACGAGAGGAAAAGAGAAAAAACTGCCGAAGATGAAAATTGAGGAAAAAAGGAGAAAGGGACAAGGAAGCAATATCCTGCATGCGCTTCGTAGAAGGGGGAGGAAATTTAAGGGAAATAAATGGAGAAGGTGTTGTAAAAAAAGGGGGGTTTTAGGGCTGTAAGAACGTCCAGAAGGAAGGAGCAGAAAAACAGTGTTATGGAGTTTATATTAGAGTGGCACTGTAGAAAAGGGAAGTACACGTCGGCGGCAGCGAGGACAATAATGCGCGATCGGGGATGAGTTGGAGAAAAACAGAAGATGAGATTTTTTCCCCGAGGAAAAGCGCCCCTAAAAACAGATGGGCCGCTCGTTGAGAAAGGATGACCATTGCGGAAATTGGGGTGGCGTCATGAGGTCCGGACGCGAGATCCGCACAATAATAGGGATAAGGAGATGAATGGAGTGCTGGGATGTAGCTTGGTATTCAGGTGAAATTGCGTTTCTCTAAAGGACGAGACAACGCCGGCAGGATATGCCCGTGCGGGTAAAAGGTCTGCTATTTCGGAGCAGGAAATTTGACGTAAGAAGTTCTTTTATATCAAATCAAAATTTTACGATGTTATGTTACCCGAGAAAGCAGAAATTATTTGAAATAAACATTTTATTTCATAAAAATCCGTTATTACCCTACTTGCTCGTGCTTCTCGAAGGTAGCAATGATATTTCATACATTAAGTTTATGTGCCTCGCACCATATGTATTCGTGTATGCTTGTCAAACATTGTAGTTGCTAAAACTGGTTTCATGGTAAATCTAGAGCAGTCTAGACCTCTTCCAAATCAACCGCTATTTAGGAAGACACGTACATACATGTTGCCTCTAGATATTATAAGTCTCGGGAATAGATGTAAGAAAACATACAATTGAAATAGCTTTTTTGTTTTATATTATGCTGGAGGCACTTATTAATTAATCAAATACTAATAATAGTCGACCTTTTCATTACATTTTCCAATTCTGTATTTTAGAGGCCAATTATTATGTGTAAACTACATTGTCATATTTTTTAGCTCGACATAATGAGACCCGTAAGGCAAAAGAAATAGCCACATTAATAAGAATCGATTTATGAAATGTTTCGAGTAAAGAGAAAATATATATACTAAGATAAACATAAAGACTGCACACGCTAAAATGAGTCAATTAAGACTGGAGTAGATGCTGTCGCAAAGGCTAAACCCACAAACAAAAAAAATGTATGATAATATGTCCCAAGTAAATTCTTTAGTTCTTCCGGCTTTCTCTGGTTTTTCTTAACAGAAAAATGTTTCCATAGTTTTGCTGCCAGAAAGAGTAGATCAAGCTGTAAATTTAATGATTAGTTTAAGATACGCTAAGACACGCAAATAAATCGAAGGTCAACATCTAATGGAGGAATGTACAAAATTGTGGTATTTCTGGATACAAATTTGGTTGTCACTGGTTGACTTTCAGCTGAGATTGAATATTACTTGGGGGAATAGGTTGATACACAAATTTTAAGAATGGAAGAAAATGTACTTCTCTTAATGGAAGAAAATCATAATGTAGAGGAAAAATTATTTTCCCAGAATAACGGCTTCAACGAACAGTGGTCATACGATAAACATATACTATTCCATCCAAAATTGATGCAGATGTAAATTTAGGAAGAAATTAAGATATCAGAAATGCGGAAGAGTTAAGTAGGTTGAATATTCATCAGTGAGAACAGAATTTATGGAACTACCTCATTTTAAATTTGGACTCCACATTTATAAAAATTATAAATAGTTAATAGTTTCTTAAAATCAACTTCATCTCAAAAACAATTAATTCATCAGTGAAGTGTCTACGTAATAGTGAGATATTCCTATCTATATCAATACATATGAATACTAACATAAGCATTTAATTTACTAAAATATTGAGTGTGAATACTGTTTTATTTATATTATTCACATCTGCGCTGACGTGATTTCTTGTCATAAAAATAATCAGTGCAGGTGATATAGTGTACATAATCTTAGAATAGTATTGCTAAAATTTCAAAATTAAAAAAGCAGCACGATTTTTAGTGTTACCTCCGTAGTTGAGAGAAAGTAGGATGGAAATAACTAATATCTCATTAAAATTTCATTTTAATACATATTTCTCTTTCCATCGGTTCGAAAAGGAATGGAGTATAAACTAACTTCACCGTATTTATGATTTTAGTTTATACATAGAGGAACAAGACCTTAGTTCCTTCTGTTGACTTCTGATTCTCTTTAATCAGAAATTGAAAATACCTTTTCCGAAAATTCCTCCTAATTGGTCACTATAATAAATACTGAATCTGATATTCTCAATAAATTAATTTTTTTGGATTGATTATGAATATCAGATTAATTCATTCTGAAGTCGTTTAGGAGAAGTTGACAAAACATAGAGAAGTGGAAAAACGATCTCCCGGATATTTCTCATCAACTTGACGTCATTATTTCTGCCCTTAATTTCGCCGTGGAGTGTCTGGCATTCTTATTTTTGAGTAAAGTGCAGGTGTTAAACGCCTCGTAGGCCCTTTCGAAAAAATTCGCTTTCCCTCGAATACCACTGAGTTATGGGAAGGCATTAAAAACCTCGCTGCAGTTCGTGATGAGGAGGAATCTTTTGAAGCCATAAAAGAGAGCGGCAGAGGTTTTTGAGGGTCGGGAGAAGGACGGCGGAGGAAGGAAATATATACATCATTCTCATTTATCTCTGGAATTTTACGAGCAAGGCCTTCCAGCCACTTATACGACCATGGACTCCAAAATACTTCCGACCCAAAGATCGCCCGGAGAACTCTCTCTCACCCACTTTGCTAAAATTCCACCCTCTATCGAGAAATCTTTAAACGAATTCTCTCACCTTTGCGAGGGCGAGGAAAGATAATTAAAATCCACCTCCATCTCTCTTTTCCTATTCACCAAACCTCTCTCCGTCCACTCCGTGAGGCAAAAACGGATAGGTAAATAAAAAAATACCGTGCATGCAACATTCACTTAGGCCCAGCTCATTTCCTCCAGATATGAGACAACTTACTAGCTAATGGGCACGAAACTTCACGGAGAAAATTCTGCTCTTCATCTTTTTCCACATTCTTGCATCGTTTCTCAGGTATTTACGCCTCGCGATGTAAACAACTTGGGAGAACGATGGTCAAAATGAATATTCTCTCACACGCATTGCGCTAACTAACTTATCGTATCGAATTTCTTTCGCAATTTTTCGCGAATTCTCATTACGGTCGGTACACAAAAATTTTGATAACCGTTTAAGTGTGGAAGGCGAATGGTATGGGGAGTAAAGGAGAGGGGGAGATCGTAAATTCGGTGTCTCGTTGACACGCACTCACGACACGCAATCGTCTCTGCACGCAACTTTCCATTGGTTTCAATCTCTTATACCCCAAAGCCTCCTTTTATTATTATTCGTTTCTCCAACTCTAATCCTGAGCCTAGTCTTACGCTTCCATTCCTTCGTTTCTGAGAAGAAAGTCTTTTTGAAAGAAAATTTCGGTACGAATATAAAATATGACGAGATGCGGTCTAAATGGATTATGATTCCCAGAATAGTTGTGATAGCAACTTACGAATTACAATAAGTGCCTCATCACTAGATCCTAAGTTGTGAATGTGAAATCTGACATAGGTTACATAAAATTTGCATTAATTTGTAAAATAACTACATTTAAAATGTTGCAACCAATTTGTCACTTATATTCGCTTAATTTCTTCCTAAAGACAAGTACGTTCCTTGCACGAAAGTTACCAAATTTCGCTGCTCGTGGCAATATATGGAGATACCAAGTTTTCTAGCACGCTATTAAGATGGATAATTAATTTTTCAGTTGAAAATATCCCTGAAAGTAATAGGTACAGCTCCAGTTTGGCGAGGTTATTAACGATGGCATTTTTCCTCAAATGGCTCATTAAACTGGTTAAGGTACAAAGAGAAGAATTTCTGAGAGGACACGAAAGAGTTACGAAATCCTACATCTTATGGCATAAGTTATTACATAAGTAAGGATGTCATTCTTTTCTCTGGTGAAACTTCTACAAATTCTTATATATCCATGAACTCTTCTTGTATATACTTGTTTATTATACATACTCATATAAAATCTTTCCTATTTCACCTGAAAAATTCGTCGGATTATTACTTGATACGTAAAGTAACATACTCATTTCCCCACTGACTTCATTCTCGGTAATGACGTTTCATATTCAAGATATCTGTGAAGCATTTAACTGCTTATACTGGGCTTCAGGGAATACAAACAATAGTAAAATCTTTTAACAATACACATAAATGTGATATAATTATGCATTTATTTGGATATGAATGATATTCATGCGTTAACACAATCACATTGATTATTCGTTATCACTCCATGAAGTAAGAAAGTATGTCAGTGTCAAGTCATGGAAATGAGAAATTATTTAATTCAACTGCGGTTTTAATGAACTATATTCCTGCATTGGATCATGCTCTCAAAGTCCCCTCCATCTACCGAAGCAATCGGACAGAAGATTGATCATTGAGGGGAAAAGCGGATGTATTTGAACCTGCCGCAGGAAAGGGAAAAGCGTTCGCTTGACTTCGAAAAAAATTAACATTTCCACAATGACTGTTGATACAGAAAATGAATATTCCCAAGGGTAACTCAAACCAACGAAAACCTTCGCCTCACGAAAAAATAATAAATTCCAATTTTATCAGGAAATTTAATGCGGTCTTTGCCTTTTTCACTCCTAAGATTGTGTATACAATCATGTTTATGGAGGGAATTTATCTTTCTCACGCTGAAGGAAAGCGATATTGCCATATATCACCTTTATATTATATTCTTTAAACCTTTTTATGGAGCATTTTTGAGAAAATTAAAGCGAGGCGATAAATGGAAGAAATTCTTTGAAATCTGAGAGCTATAAATTTGTCTTAGCGACCTTAATAAATACTTAATCTTTGAAATCGCTCTGCCTTGTTCACATCTGGCACGTTCAGTTTAATTTAAAGTCAGTCTTAATATAAGCACAAAAATATTAGTCACTGTATAACAAACTCAAGTTTGACGTAGAGGATTCGAAACATTTGGAGCATGAGTAATAGTAAAATATAAGTTGTCTTAAAAATATTACTTATTAAGAAATAGTGGTTAAAATTTACCTCTTTTGCTTGTATTTATCCATGATTGTTACTTCTGTATCTATTATCTTCGTTTTATTGATTCCTCTCTCAAGAAACGTATTCATACTTAAATGTCTGGAGAAAAGTATGTTATGATGATTTAATGAAACTCTTCATTATTGGTACTGACTTCACCAAACAAAGATACATTAATATCAGATGAATGAAACTGCTGCTTAGAAGATAACAGTATTTATATAATATAATTTAATTTATTCACCAAAAATTAAAATTCTTTCAAGTAAATTAATGGATATAATTTTTTATTACTTCGTAAGAAATAATGGTATTAGATGAGACTAGATTCTACATTTCTTTAAAGATATACATGACATCTGGTTCAACTATTATCATTTTTCATTTGAATTTCGAGAAAATATTTATATATGAATACTAGAATTTTATTGCCTAATTTGCTATAATTTCAGATACATAGAAGATATATCAGAGGAACGTTTGAAAAATTTCTTACAGATAAATAAGCCATACTTTACGTATATTTAGATATCATCCGAGTCTCATTCATGGACGTGCTTTTATGAACCCAATTGAATTAAAAATCATGCTGATTACTTATTACTCATTATTACTCCATTGAATTCACTACTAAAGGGTTATTTTCTGAAATAATTCTGGCCCAGTGTGGAGAGCCAAGGTAACGTGCTTCATTCCTCATTGACAAATAAGCATCATCCTCAAGAGTTATCATTTGCTAAAACTGAAGAGGAATAAAATGTGAATAGAAGTCAGTATGATGAATTTACAGGCAAGAAGACTTAAGTATTTCGGAATAAGGAGCATTTATTCGCCTAAATAAATTTTAAAACTCATACGTCTTTTTCTGATTTAAGGTCGATTTTCTTAATACTTGAAAATTAAAATCGTGTTTACATAACGGAATTAAGATAACCCCCTCAAACTTATTAACTGGAAAGTATTTGAATAGAAAGACAAATTAAGAGCAAGCGTAGCAATTAAGACTCGAAATGATACCAATAAAGGAAGAAAATTGAATTTCCACGTGAACGGATTCGAGAAGATTAAAAAAAAAAGATCTGGCGTTCGGAATTTCTTTTATATAAATCACCGATGGGGCATTTATGAGAACAGAATCTTTTCCTCCTTCAGAATTCGAAATGTCCTTCATCGCTTTCTTTCTTTGGAAAGACGGGGTCGAGAAGGCAGAGGACGCGGAGACATGGATGAATTTTTCATTATCTCCAAAAGAAGGAGAAACAGCAGTGACTTAAACGCCAGCCGTTTGAGAGGGTACTTATGAATTACGCGATGAAATCCACAAGTAAGGAATCCTTCGGAAAAATTGAATGCTGGGTGTACGATTCGAAAACGTTTTTATTTTCTCTTCCTTCGCAGAAAGTTGATATTGGCAGCAAAAGTGGAAGAGGAGAAGAATTCGAAATCCCGGAGGATTGGGTTGAGGAGAGGATAAAGGCCTTCCTATTATTGACTGTATCTATTGAATTATTCATTCCAGATGCCCTTATTTCTTTTTCGGACTTCAACCACTTCTTTTATGTGAGTGCCAAATAACGGCAGATGGCTTCAGAACGTATTTAAACGAATACTAATCTGAATTCGCAAAAATGGCATGGGAAATTCTGACCTCAGTTTACGTTCCTTATTTATGGATTCACCAGACGAACATTTTATGCATCACTCTTTATGCAATATAATTACAGAAGTCGATCAAAAATGGTCCATATACCCCATATGTACTCGACGAACAAAGGTTGAAGTGTAATTTTCGCATATATAAATGGAATATAATCTTAATCCTCTCGTTGCAATGATAAGAAAACGTCTTATTTTAGGGTGATATCGATACTAATTATTCTTTTCATTCATTTGATTATGAAATGAATTTGATGAATTCATCCTATGAGATAAAAGATTGAAATTAAGATCTTTTGGGAGTGAAACAAAAGAAGACACTATTATGTAGTTTAGAAATTCTAATTCTACACTTAGAAAAGAATTTAAACTCTACAGGATGTACTCGTGAGAAGGAAAAGCTAGCGAGATTCACTGACAGTCAAACTTAAGTTTAAAAAGAGGAAAATAAGAAAAATAAATGTGTAAGCAGCACGCCATAAAATTACAGACGATATTAATGTACATTAATCTAATACATAAAGATAAGGAGAGATTATTTCATGTTATTCAACATGAAATAAACTGTGGAATAAGATAAAACAAATATAACAACAGAAAAAAGAGATATAAGTAAATATAGAAGATTAAGGATACCCTGAAATAATAACAAATAAAAGAATACAAACAGAAAATTTCATCATACAAATATATAAATATATAAATATAAATTTAAGGTTTTACCGGTTTTTACGTCCAAGTCTCAAAAAACGAATAAAAAATAAGGATTATAGCAAAATAAAAGCATTAAAAACAATATACCTTAATCAAACCAGTATTTCTATTTGCATCTGTAATCAGTTGTTTATGAGATAATTTTTATATATCCTGAATTCTCAAATCTTCGACAGCAGTGTACCATACAAAGTATCGTTAACGGAGTCAAATATTTAAGATTAATAAATAATTATGCTTATGAACAAAAACATCTTAATCCTTGACATATATTTCTGTATTACTCATCAATTAATATAAATACGATTCCAAATGCTTAGGCTCAAAACAAAAAAAAAATGTTCAAACCTAAGAGATCATTAACAGTGTTCATAGAAAGAGTGTTCTCCAATAGTTAACAAAAAAGAAAATCTCCATTTTGAAAGTGTAATAATTTCGAATTTGCATTGAAAATGTTTTCCATTAGCTTCTTCGAGGTGGCTCCTTGGTCTTCTTTTCGTATTCTGCCCTCGTCTCTTGACACAATGCCTTGGTTTAATGAGACCGTCCTTTGTCCTTTCTTTATTGCTATATTTTCCACTCTCTTCCTCTCCACCTTATATCCCCACATTCATTACCACTTCCTTCCCTTTCTACTCATTTCCATCATTCCAAGCTCTTCATCTCATCAACTCTATGGCTGCCATCTTCATTCCAGCCTACCCACAATCATTTTTCTTCGTCTTCCACATCTTATTCTTACACGTCCCTTCCATTAACCTTAACTAGGATGAATCTGGTAGCTTTCTCAGGGTGAATTCCATGGAAAATATTAATTAGCACTAGTACATAAGTTCTTGACATGGAAATGACACTCATAAAAATACTATATGATAATATTACGTTGAATTTGAAATTTCTTAGAGTTATCTTCATTGTTTTCTAGTTTTCATCCTTTGAAATGTCATTACCAAAAATCTTAAAGCTAATAAATTATTAATATGTCCTTTTTACATCAGTTCTTGTTTTTTTACTTAAACTAATTATAAAAAATTATAGTAAGTGCATGAAAAATGAAATACTGGTTTGGAATTCAGCCAACGAATGGGGTAATTATACACAGAAAAGTCAAGTTTGTAATGGAGGTGTTTTCTTAAGTAAATTGGTAAAAAGCTAGTACCTCGGAGTACAACGTGAATATTTAAGATGAGCTTATAAGCTATAAAATAGTTCTCTATAAAATGTAATTTCCTAAAGATGAATTTTAAAAATTCACCGCGAAAATAATTTATAAGATAAACAAGAAATGTGACATGAAATTCCATCTTAACTCCCATAGTTATATTCTTTTCGCTTTTTGGCATTTTCCCTGATTAAAATCAGTCGTGGTAATTCCTTTCTACTGAATTTAAGTAATATATATTTCTAAAATGAAGCAAAGGATCACCTATTACGTAAAATAAAAAAATTCTACGACTTTACAGAGAATATATTTTATATTTTACGGGTTCCTGGCAAAAGAAGCATATCACCATCATTCAAATCTCTAAGCTATGCATTAATAGCAACAGGAGGGTCGTTTCTACTTTCACCCTAGTTTTCATTCCTTTGCTTTCTGGAATTGCTCCCCTTTACATTTCCATCCGCACCTCCACATGTTTGCACCTCATCAGACTGTTTCCTCTTCACCCTGCCGCACAGTCCTTAATGGCCTCCTTGCCTACCTTTCCTTCGTTTCGCATTGCGTAACATCTCACTTAAGGATAGCCATGGACTCAAATATCATTCACGCTTTAATCCTTAGCGCACACAATTCCGCATTTCCCTTCTGCGAACCTTTTCCCCTCGTCTCCTTTCTCATTACCTCCGGCGAATAAACATTCCCTCTCCGAATTTATTTGACACCTTCCATTCCAGGAATGTCCCCATAGAAGGTTTTCGTCGTAGAGTTGAGAGCTCCCTTCTAACGACCTCTTAACGCGACACACGTCGTAACAGGTGTCTCAGGGACTATACTACGTTCTCCCAGGTTAGAACCTATCTAAATCTTTGTTTAATGCGTATTTTAAATCCATCTGCGCGATAACGATAGAATTATTCGCGTAAAATGTGCCTCCGCCGCTATTCATCACTCTGCTTGTGCGCGCCGAAATGATTTATTCGAAAACGATGCATCGAGGAAGATACAATGAAGATTAATTGTCGAGACGTTGAATTCATCAAGAGTATGAAATTTCGATCATCCTCGTGACTCCAGAAGCGTACACATGAAATTGATGAGGTGAACAAAGGGGGCTGGTGATGCTAAGAGCTAGAGATTCTAACCTCTGTTGCGAGATTTTACAACCACTGTTTTATAATATTATTGCTCGTGTAAATCCAGATGTCATTGGCGTGTCATTATTTGGATAGTCTAATACACATCTCTGAAGTTTCGTATGATCGTAGAGTATGCGGCTAAATGACTTACGTATAATACCATGGGAAGGCATCATATGTAAGCCATTTGGACGCAAAAGAAATTATTACAGCACACAAGAGCTGTACATCCAAAAAGTTCAACTTCGCAATTCTATATGAGAAAAATTCATAAGCTAAGTATACTAAAAGAGACATTTCCATGTTATTTTTCACTTAACGTCACAAGCGAGATCAGGAAACGAAATAATCCAAATAAAAGAATTTTTAGGAAGCTACGAAAAACTCCGATTTGATCTAAAGTTCGTCACCTCTAGTCTAGAAAATGACGAAAAGTTGGCATCTCTCAGGCACAGTAAATACTAAATTCATTAATCACCTAGTTAACCCAACTACAAGTAAAGGCAAAGTTAAATGAAATCGCAGCACTGACTTGCTTTGGATACCAAGCTAAAAGGTATAATAATCACCCACGTATTCCACTGAACGTCTGCAATTCTTTACGCCAATTGTAAAGTTCAGTTCAATTACTTAGAAACATCTTAAACTAAATGATGAGATCGCACGACAAAGTAATTCAATTTCATTAACGTAATGAGACGAGGAAATTTTCCCAAGTAGGTGATCTTGATCCCCTAGTAAAATTTGAATATCCGTTAAATTACATTCTTACCTGTGCGAGACGGCTTCATTTCTTTCGTAAATTACCAAAGGTGATCCAAACCTTTGAAGTCCAACAGCGAGAAAGAGAGACGAGAAAAAAAGGCCAAATAAGCTCACTCGACAAAAGAGTCCGATTCGTAGAATAAATAAAAACTGGAGATGCAATCAAGTCTTTCTTGCTGCACCCTATACGAATCTAATCCCGCGAAATCCTCTTCATTTTCTCCCTCTTCTTCCAATCTCCTTCTTATTTACCGCCTTCCTTCCTCTTAAACCCATCCCCATTACCTTCATCCCTTTCTCGCCTCCTCGTTAGCAACCCTTCCCATTTAATTCCCTCCTCATTTCTTTTGTCTGACCCCCGCCGCTGTCCTGCCCTCTCATTCTGGGAGATCTTCCCATTCTTTGTGCCTCTAATTCCTCCCGAAACAGCCCCTTTCTCTGCATTGCCTAATTACGCCACCCACGCCATTCGACACATGCGGAATGATCATCGTCGGCGGTAGCTTAGTGGAGGATTTTGCGACAAACGGAGACAGTGCCGTTTTTTGCCGTTTTGCACGGAGCGCATGCGAGTAAAGACCGTAAAATTTTACGGGAGTTACGATTCGGAAACCATAAAAAAACGCTGCTCCGTTAATTGAGGGACGCTCTGTATCGTTTGGCTTGTGGGATATGACCGATTCGAAAGTTGCAAACGATGTTCGTGAATGCTTCGGATATTTGAACATATCGGCTCGATAAAGTGAGGTGGTTACAGTTAAAATTGGATCCTAGCGTGTGCAAATTGAAGGCTTTAATGAAATTTCGGTATAAATAACCCGAGTTCGAAACATATGCTAGTCAAATATCTAGTGATGAAATTTAGCCCTATGTTTTCCAAGGAAGGTGAGGACTTTAATTATTGTATGGGTTACATTGAAGATCAAATCACGGTCGGAAGATTCCAAACTCGTTTCAACATTATAGACAGTCACTCGCGTTATCAGTTGTGAAATATGAATCACTAATTTTTCATGTGGACTAATCCAAATATATTACACTGCAGCATATTATAATCGAATGATATGATATGACATTTTACATCTTAACATGTAAAAGCAGAAGCCAAATTTATTTACTAGCTCAAAAACTTTTCCCAAAATGTTAACCATGCGGTCTCCCCATTTGTCCACTAGTGCTTCTAAACATTCCACAATATTTGATATACTCATATTACCCCCCTGTTGAGATCGATTCGAATTACCAGTACTCTCCTTAATGTTTTAATGGTATATGTGCATATAAGCATTTCGAGAATTTATTCAATTTATCTTTAACAGTATTCTGTAATTCTTCGAACTGAAACGATTTAGAAAAATAATACTCTCCATTCAATTGATATTCATATCAAAATAAGTATTTTAGTGTAAAATTAGTAGTTAATGTATAATGTATGTGGAATAGTAGAAATTTTACGACTAAATACTGATGTTCATGTATTAATAATTTACTTTTAAATTAAATGTCTCAAAAATAATGCTAAATATTATATTTGAAAACCCAATAACTATGAATAGCAGATTGTGTGATAATAATTACGTGTGATTTTTGTATTTAAGGGTATCTGCACTATATTTTACTATGATAGCTCTTATTAGCATTTTATTCAAAGTTAGTTTATCCATCCAAACATTCGTTTAACCAAGCAAAGTCTAAGAACAATAAACATTACTTTTAGTCAGGATCAAAACCTAATAATATTCTCTCCTCCTTTCCTATATGCCCATTCCCTAATTCCCTGTACTACGTACTGAGAATCAAAGAATTTTTAACGAACTTTAATTCCATAAACTTAGCAATAGCGATTGAAATTCGTCTTGATAACATTCCATTCAAAACATCATCACTCTATTGTAACAGAGCGCGTGTGCAATAAGTACGCGCGTGTACTAACGCACGGTACACAATGAACGAAAGTGAAGTAAAAGCCATTCTGTAGAGAATCTCATTTCCTTCAATTCTCACCATTCACTCGCAAATGGAGACATTCCCGTCGAACGCACAATAGAGAATTTGAATCGTCTCCAAAATCCAGCGCTCCGGCAACATACACACACAGACACAAAGTATGCTCTCTCTCTCTCTAGCCTTATCGTATCTCTCGTTTCCAGGGCATTTCTCCATCCCTCCGGATTCCATCCCAGCACCAGCCGCACCTTTTGTCATCTCTCCCAAAACCCATCGCAACAATCCTCCTATTGTTGGAGTGTGTCCGTGCGGTCTTATGTGTTTCCGCAGTCCCTCACTTGGGGTCGGAAGCCAGCTACGTCCATACGTACGTACGATGAACATGGTTTTTGGCCGGGGAGGGCCATGAGACGATTGCGTTTCGAGGGAAGACAATTAAGGAGGATTGGTTGGAAGGAAAAGGGGCTGCGAGCCAAATGATCTCGCTCACCAGAGTGTTGATGAGTTTCCTTCCCCGCCATTCAGTCCCGATTCATTTTTCGCACATATTTCAAAGGGGTTTCAATTTTCCGACCGAAATCAGGGCGAAACGCACGTACAAGGTGAGATGAATAGTTCCTTCATTTCTGATAATTTTCACGCATTCGCGCAGATGTGGTGGATTACTTTGAAGGAGTAGAACTGATATTTAAGCATTAAAAATGCACCTCGTAACATCAATGGTCACGATGGAAACAATTGTAATAAAATATAAATAAAATTGATTCAGCCTTAAGAGCCGATCCAAGCCTGCGATGGATCGCAATGCTAATCAGAGCCAAGCGATGTTGTTATTATTATGTTAATCAGGCGCATAAGGATTTCGATCTTCAAAATTTCGTACCTGAACAGAAAGGGCTTAAAAGTTCTTAAGTAAAGTTATCTTATCTGAAAGTCTAATATTATATAGTGTGAGTAGGTAATACCTAAGAAGGCATATGTTCAATTTAAAAATTCGAAATTCTTCTCTGCCATCAATATCGTCTGAGGGAATTTATCATAGCAGAAAGATTGCTGTTGAACCTGAAATATCCCTTACAAAAAGAGATGCTTTATCTTGGACCATTCATAATTTGGAAAAAAATGGATCACATTAATTAAAAATTGGATTCTGTCCAAGGTTAAAACTCGGGACCAATTTTACGAAGATGGACCAATTAGGGTAAGCGGGACACGAAGTTGGTGGATATAAATTAAGATAGAAACAAATCTACACTTACAGAGCATGAGAACAGAGAAAATGCATTTATATAATAAAATACAAAAGAAGAAAAATATTAATTTTTGAGATTCATTCGTGAAATTTCTCGTTATATGCGAAGCCTGACAACTCAATGTATAGTAATCGCCGAAAGCCGGAAAACGTGTAATAATGTTCTCCTTGAGATTTTTTCCGGATACAAACATATGCTAAATACCCTTTAACCCTTTTACTTATGTTTTCTGAGTGTTCTCCGATATGAGAATTTATGTATTATTACGGAAACGTAGTGCGTAGAGGAAATTCATGTTATAAAGATATTGTACTTACAATTTCACTATTACCCCGCCAGTGGTGTATGACAAGAAGTGTATAGATACCAGTATCCCTATGGAACCTCTAGTCAATTACGTATATAATTTTTTTTCAGGAAAATACGATAGTAATAAAAACAATCCTTCCACGCAATTATTTCTTTGTAACACTGTGGATTACTCTAAGAGCTCGCGCTCGTTGTTTACTGGATTTCAACGACATCTACTTTCTCCCAAGGATTCTGAACCGGGGTTCCCGAACAATCATGTGAGCAGAGAGTTCAGGCTATGCTGAAAGCGGTACCGGGTTCTATTACTGATGGGAGCCCATTAGTACGAAATAAACTTAGCTGGCGAAACACTTTGGCAATACTATCTGAGAGTTCTGAACAATACAAGAGCACTGGACTGATGGATTTTTCTCAAAGTTTCCGTCGGTATTATGATCTCAATTTCAGCGAATCCCGCCCAAGTGACATTTTTAGAGCCAAAATGCTACTGTCGAACATAAAATATCAGCTAACAAATGGATATGCTCTACGTTTTTCCATCTCTAAAGGCAAAATCTACATCATCTGGATTCTAAATCACACAACATTTTCAACATATCAAGGACAATGATCTATTTATTGGACTCAAGTTTAGTATCTTTTCCGGGCCCAACTGGTTACTCTTGACATTCCATTAGTCTTTTCTGTTGCTCATAGAACATTCTTCTTGATAAATGTACTGTAATGAGTAACTATCATAAATTTATGGGAACGTTCCGGCTCAAACGATATCCTCTAGTTAGGTATGGAACTCGAATAAATCCAGTGAAAAGAATGAAAGCTGAATCTATTCATTTTATGTACTGATCAAGCTGATGATCTTTGGAAAAAAGTTATATTACTCCAAGATAGCTCTATAAGATATCAGTATAATCTCGTAAATATATGTACGTACGTACGAAAAAGCAAAGAAATAACGTCACATCTTATGTCACACATCTTACTACAATTATTATGAGCAAGAATAAACAAGACTATCATTCCGTAGACACAACATTTTAACGAAAACGCTATCTAATTGCTGATGATCAAAACTTTAGGCCCTACGGATCACGGTGAGCTGAATGAGAATTAAAAAGGAGTTGATTAATGTCTATATAATTTTACTGCGCTTAAAAATGAGGCATGTAATTTTACCTCAAGGATTTAATCAGACATCAATAATATTGCTAATAAGCATTTAATTACTCTGGTGATTAATAAATAATCGAATCACCATCTCTGCGGTTGTCCCCGCGTAAATGGAAATGCCAGACAATAATCGATGCCGGAGTTGTTGAAGCAGTCAACAGATGACAGCCATTGAGCAAGCTAATCTCAACTTAGGGCGGCCGAGCAGTCAGACTTCCTCTCTTTCGATTCTTTCTCGGACTGTAGTCACTTATTATAAGAACCCTCATAAGCCAAAGCTAATTATTAGCCCAATTCTGAAGCCTGGCTTGAGGCAGTAAGCAGGGCAAACAAACTATCGAAAGTGCTCACAAGCTTGGGGTGCCTAGAGTATGTTTTCTCATATAGTAGTTGCGCTACGGGGGTGAGAATGGGGTGCCATCGTGTGACTTCTCGTAGGGCCTGAACAATAACTAGTGCTGTTGCTAGTAATAAATAAATATCTATGAGATAATGTAGAAGTAAATAAATAAGAAGATATAAGTACCTTGAAAATAGTTATCCAATCAATACTCTTTTCAGGTACCTTGATCCCTGCACTGGCATTCACACTCACTCACACAACACTCACTCAACACTGAGTATTAAGCAAACACTTTCTGTCACTGTTTCACACACCCTCGCACTCTCACAACACTGAATACACTGAAGCATTGCTGCCTTTTTTTCTTCGACACGGTTACTACGAATGAAGTAAGTCGGAACGTGCTGAGTCGTCCTTGAAGAGACCATTTCTAAGAGCAATGAGGAAGTGCACTGGTGCAACATCTCCTCGAATCGGAACCACCAATTCAACAGCCAATGCTTGCAATGTTTCGTTTAGTTGTGAAATTCTCTCTTATCTCAATGCCTACGGATGCCGAAGGATAATGAAATTCGTTGCAGTATTTGTAAGGAAGACATTCAATGCTTGGGACTTCAATACAGGGACTGTAAACAAAATGAAAGAAAGGAAACTATGATAATTATCTCACTATGCTAGAGCTTGAAGCAGGTGATAACAACGGAAAGAGATAGCGAAAGGAGATACCGAAAGCAATGAAAAGCATTGATGAGTAATTTATAGATAGTAAGAATTCCCGTATGTTCACATGTTTTAATGGCACCTAACGAAAAGTCACAAGAGCCAAATATATACAAAGTATTAATAACATATAATTTAAATTATTTTTTCCATACAATAGCGGCATTAACATAAAATATTAATATCTTATTCATACTGCATATACTGTACACGAATTTAGTAGATATAATTAATTACGAGAAGTTTAGTAGTAAAACGTAATAATAGATTTTATTGAGAGGAAAATATAACAATATTGCAGCGACATTGCCGACTTAGAAGAAGGCTTAACTTGAGGAAAATTTTCTAATTGCGAGAGAAAAATCTTACTTAAGTGTATGGCATTTGTAAGTTTGGCATTTGTTATTATTGATGGTTTACATAGAATGTTAATGAAGAGCTCAAACCCTGGTGTATATCAATTCCAAATATCATTTTGATTTGTATTACTGAATTTACATAATTATAAGTCTTTATTTTACTTGAATATTTGCAAAATTATGTCCCATATTTTTTAATCTTTACAAATAAACGAAAAAACAGAGTTCAAGAAATTAGGCTCTCGTAATAAAAGAGATATTTTATTGCTTGACCAAGAGAAGCATCAATAAGAACATTTTAATAAATAATATACCTCCTTAATCTTAGTAAAATATTTTTTCCAACGAATCGCTGAATTTTTCTACATCATTTAAAAGTCTGTTGAAGCCACGAAAGTGTCTCAACCCAATCTTCCAAGTCTCTTCAGTGGAAATACAAACGGAAACGCAGCTACAATTCTTGTCCGCCCAAGCCCACCTTAAATAGCCACACAAATAACGAGCGAATGCTCCAGTGGAACGGCGCTTCAATCCCTTAAACGCCGCATCAACCTGCCGGTCAAATATCTCGCATGGCCGAAGGCATTCACACACAAAGGTCCACGAAGCTATTTCTTGCAGCGAAACGCTCTCCGAAGAGACCTCATCCATAGCTCTCCTTCTTCTATGCCATTGTCACGGGGAAATCGAGAGTGCCCCTCGAGCGCAGACCACCCGCGGTGAACGCGTGGGTGGGGCCAGGGGTGAGAGGCAATGGGATTGTGTGGGGTTGAGTTGCATGCATTCCCCAAATCGCATGTCGCTGAGCACTAAATATTCCAAGGAGGGCGTTACATACCCATTCCCTACCTCTCTGATGCGAAACCATCCTGCTTTATCCACTTCGTCTCCTAACGCTTAACTATCTACCAACAAAACCAACCATCCCTACGAAAAACTTGATGACTACGCAAAGTTTTATAGTTTTTTACTCCGATCTTTATTTTTATGCTGTCATAAAAAACGTTTTCGTTTTATTCCATTGCTTAAAATTTTACACCCGCAATTAGGTACTGCCGATAAACATTGAATTTTCATATACGATATACTATATCAAATCAGGAAAAATAATCTCTTGACGAAATTGTTTTTCATAGTTTTATTGATAAATTCTCAATTCGAATGAGGGAATGTGTCAACTTTTGGATGTTTTCAGAACATAGCAACGTCACTGTTTTATGGAAATAAATTTTTTGCTGTTTGTCTGGAATTTCTACCAGATTTCTATCACTTCGTCCCGCATACCATTTCTTGAAATCACAGAATATACTAGAGGTTTTGAGATGAATTTGAAAAGTTATAGAATAAAACTTTGTATTTCTAACTCGAGGAAACAGATAGAAATTGTTAAGATTTATGCATCTTAGCATGAGTGTGAAAGAGGATGTTATTTTATTGTAAAAATAATGCATACACGTGGAAGTTATGCAAGTTATTGAAGTCTGAGCGTTGCTCTGTTTTCGCGGATAGATTAGATTTTGATTTCTACCCTTGGAGCCGCCAGTGGCGTATGGCAGAGGAATATAGATAACCATATGAATATTTTTGATAGCTCCCAATAAGGAGACACAAAATTAATTGTAATTATTTAGTACCACTCATGCTTCTGTAACTTTCATTTAGTGTTAGCAATTATGAAGTCCAAAATAAATCGAACACTCAGTTTTCTGTATAAAGCACTCCTGTGACTATCGAAAATGAAAAATATCCCTTCTCTAGATATAGTAGCAAAAATAAATCAATTTTTATACGCCTAATATACAGCCAAGTTTGCCCATTCCACAAATAGATACAACTTCGGTATCAACTATGCTATTAGGGAGTCTCAAAAAGTAGCCAATGTAGCAACTTCGAAACAAGACATACAGAAAGGCAGGGGCTACAGAGAAAGAGAGAGAGAAAATCTGCCCCTCCCAATTCTAACCATGAACCGATTTGAGATAATTTACAGAATTAACTGCATGCTAAAGTAAATTTTTCTTAAAATTTTGAATCGGTAAAATATTTCTTTATTGAAAGGAGTGCAAAATTCATCGTCTATATACCATGCAAACACTCGTTATGGGGCTCTGACGTTTTGGATCTAGTTTGAATTCGTTCTTAAAATTAAATTAGGTCGAGAAGGATGGGAAAATGATTGTCCGGAAAATTGATGATAGCAAGGCCCCATACGCCCGCTGCAGGTCAAACTGCGGTCTGCAATGTGTAAGGGAGGTGTGCCGGATAGTGGAAGGGATTAAGATGGGAGGAAAACGGAGTGTTGCGGGCAGAATAGGTTAAGTGAGAGGGAGAGAGGATCAGAGGTAATGGTGGAGTAGCAGGGCGTCGAAAGACAGGCTTGAATCGCACGAACGCAAACAGACACGAAACGTTACCCTTGGGGCAAAAAATGGAAACACTTCATTACGCTCCTTCGATGAAAACTTCATATTTATGAAACGAGAAGAGGAATCGGCTAAGAGCATTACGTGTTCCTCGGTTATAAAATCTAGAGAGGGGATAACAACGGAAAGTATTGGCAATTACGTGGTAGGAATCTCGGTCCATGATTTCCTTGGATGCATGAGAGGCGTTTTAATTCCGAGGATTTTCTGGCGATAATTTAGAGAGGTATGAGATTGGAATTCTAGGAGTAACTTCGAAACCCTGCTATTTATTATCGATCACATTGTTACTCCACGACGTATAGCTTTAGTGATTTCACCTTATTAATTTCCTTAATTATTCATTGTTTGCATGCTAACAAAATAAGCTGGCCGTTTCCCGATATTGTTATTTCGTGTTACATGAATACATTGCAAAACATCATCAACATATACTAAAGATATTTACGTGATTTTGTATGTAATAGTCATTCTCTGCTCCAATTCACAAATGTGCCATTCACTCTTACCTTTCAGAGCAAACAAACTAAATTTTCTTCCTTACAGGTGCTATTCTCCTTCATGATTCACTGCCCATGTATACATTGATTCAATTTCTTCTATGTATTTCCCCAAAGGTTACTTTTTATTTACAAGACTCAGTATGTCTTTTCTTATTCACAAAATAAACCTATATTATATATTAATATATGTATTACATATTAGGTTGTACCTGGTTATATTCCCATACGGCTCACTCAATATAACGTATAGTATATATAATATAGTATGTTCTAGTATTGTACGGTATGGTATTGTAAGATATAATATGGTATAATATGATTTAGTATAGTACAGAATAGCATAGAATGGGATTTTAGAGTATAATATTATCAATCATAAGCTTTAGTGACTGCATAATGATAAAATTACCCCTTTTATAAACAGAAATTTCAATGTTTCTTTTTAATGCTACCTCAAACAAATTTATTTTCCTTTGTCCTCAGATACCACTCGTTTCCTGTAACATGACTCGCATAGCCATTTATAACTTCTGATGGATTTTGCAATAGCTCATAATTCGTAACTAACACCGAAATTTAATTTCCGTTCTTGAGAAGTTAAAAAAGGCCTAAGCTACTTCTTACATATCGCTGTTTCTTATCTCCTTTATACTTATGGCATCGCATGTAAATTGCGCCGTACAGAAATATTAGACGAGATTAATGAGAATCGCGTATAAAGTATCCCGAGCATTAAATCAACCATTCGCTCGGAATGACAAAGTGAGTGTATACACCTTTCATATATACGCAATTGCTAAGGGACAAAAAATGATCGCGATGGCGAGATATTGCGGAATCAATTAAAAACCTTAGATTAGGAAATGTCTCGCGTCACTTGAGGCGAGTTCGAAAATTAGTCGACGTGAATTTATTAAACGCACCACCCCTTCCTTTTTTTTACCTCACGCTTGCTGGAGGGCTCCGATGAAAAATAAACCAACAAACGATCCCTCGACGCCAAAGGGAGGAAAATCTCAGCCTTATCGCTCCATGTTTAAAAGAGGAAAAAAAAGAAAAACGCGTGGCGCGAGCATGACTGTCGTTTATATTTACCGAAAGGCGGAAATGAGAAGTGAAACCCTGTAAGGAAAGTACAACACTCCCGTGATGAATAACGCTATTTTACATATCGTATTTTTTCGAAAAGAATGTAAATACACCACGAGCCCTCACAAAAGGATTCGACGGGAGTACCAAACTAGCGACTTATCAAAAACGCTTTCACCCGGGCGAAACCAATGCAAGGTGATTAATCATAGCTCTCCGCGGAGGAGGTGGGTTTTATAGGGCAAGAAGGGGGTTGGTTGGAAGGGCGTGTGGGAGGGTCAGAATTATAACGTTGGCCAAAAGAGGGTGGCCGGCTGCTTTTGAGAGTTCTCGTCTTTCGATGGCGTGCGAGTCTGTGTTAGGTTGGACCAAGCGCCTTCCGCTCACCTCGTTGGCAAAGGACATGAATCAGATAGCGGAGTCGGAAGTCGCGCGCGATATATATTACTTTGGGGGCATAAGGGGTTTTCGGGGGGGAGAGAGGAAGGAACTGAAAAGGGTTGGGAAGGGGCCCCGTGCGTCGGGAGGAAAAACAGCTGAAGTTCACGAGGTGTATCGCGAGAGCAATATAAAGTCCCCTTGACAGGGATGATACTTGGAAATAAATGAGACATTGAGTGGTTTATTTCCCGGACGAAAAATGTCGATCGGTATTGCGGCCGCAGTACTTCAAGGCTGTGGTTTGACGGACGATATATTATGATATTCTGGATTCTTCCGTCCTGGATAGATTATCCGCGGGGCGCGATCCTCTGATGCATTCAATTTCTTCTTGTCTTTCTTCGAGAGAGATTTATCGAAGAATGTTACGTAATGATCCCATTGGAAAGTGTATACAGTTTGCAGAAGTGCATTTTGAAAACTGAGATGTGTATCGCCAATAGAAGCATTTCTAACTTCTGAAGAATGTGTAGAGAATTTTTTAAAACTTAAGAAAATCTCAATTACTACTAGTTGTTTCTTTTTTATTTAGTATATGTTTACAACTGTAATGTTTATTAAATAGTGTTAGAATATTATAACGTCAATCTTATAAAACGATAGGCTACTCGGGCAGGATACGACTTTCGAAAGAAAGTAAGAAAAGTGCGAAATTCAAATCTGCAGCGCCTTATTTGAGAAGGTTACGAATATCACAAGAAATAATTATCAGATTCGTTTCCTTAAATTATTTACTTTGATGAGTTTCGCATTTAAATTAATTATTTGTTTTTTGAAATATTCTCTATTTCAAAGAAATTTTTCTTCAAGTTCAATTGATAGGCATTGCAAAAGCAATATAATTTACGCTTAGTTAAACATATGACAATATAAGGGTGGTAAAGGTATTAAAAATTAATTTCTGTGGGCTCATATTCGATTTACGATAAAAAATTCTATTGAATAATTTTACGGAGCTCATATGAAGAAAGCTTTCAAGAAAATTATTTAACTTATAGAAATTAGATCCTTCGGAATCACATAATTGCCGCCGCTGCCATGAAGAGAGTAGCAAATAGTCCTAGAAATAGTTCAGCTTATAAAAGAGATAAAATCACTATTATTTAACGATTCCTTTTGAGGATAAGCCAATTTAATTGGCTCATCCTCAATTTAGAAGCGAAAGAGTTCTCAGAAAGAAAATTAACTGTTTCTCTATTATGATAAATATTAAAAAAAGGACACTCATTGTAGATGTTATGCATTTATCTGTGGTATTTGAAGGAACTTTATACCCCTACGTAGCTTTGCTACTGGGTGAATCGACCCAAATGCATAATAAAATTACGATGGACGAAAATTTATCAAGGACCAAAGAGCTTCCGTACCGAAGAAGACCCAACCTCTACGATAAGGGCGACCCAAGGATTTCAACAAATCATCCCCCCTATCTTAAGTAAACATCGAACCTGACTTTCAGGAAAAGTGGCTGTAACTGTTGATGACGGCGATGTCGGGGAATAAAAGGACAAGAAATGGTCGAATCAGAAAGGAAGTCGGGTAGTGTGGGAGACCCCGCATGGGGGGAAGTGGGTGGTGATAGGAGAAAGGAGAAGAGATGGGAAAGTAAAGAATAGAAGTTCCCTTCGCAGACGGAAGGGGGATAACGTCCGGTTTCTCATGGACGTCCAAGTCCATTGGCCGTTTCCACCGGATCCTCGGACAGTGGAAGCGGAAGACGAGGCCCTGTGATGCGGGAAGACTGAGGGCCCCGGGATTGGCCCAAAAAAGAAGAGGGAAGGGGTGCACAAAAGAAAAGAGATCTCAACGCGGTCACGCCATTAATTTCCCGTATCTGTCGAAGTCTCCCTCCCTTCCCAAACCTGTCACGGTACTTTGATTTAGCCGGGCTCCCTCGTTCTGTCACATTATCTCCGCCGACCCAACTCCTTTTAAGCCAATCCTTCCTCCAATCTGCCATCTCTTTCTCTCTCAGTTGTGATTTCCGAGTCATCAACAACGCCGAAAGCTTCAATTGGGACTCCTATTGCATGGGAGAGCACCGTTTCATCACGGACGTTAATGGAAATCGAATTGAGCGCTTGCGACAAGATTAAAGGCGATTTTCTATATGACCTTCAGGAATGGTTTACGCTGCTTTGAGTCGTTAGCGTGCCAATAAATCTGTCCAAATCACTATTAAATCTCCTCAACTTTAAAATCGGCATGATGAACTTTGAATGGGTATTTGACATATTTCATTAAGAACGTACTGAAGCTTATACATGTCCTAACTTTCTGTTTTATTCGCTCACAATTGTACGCAGGCCCTAAATTGCCCAGATGAGAGCCACTGGTAGTCTCTTTCATCACCTTTGTTATATCAGCAGACATTAATTAAATGGAAAAAAGCAAAATGGGGAGAAATCTTTGCAGACTAAGGTTGACAAAAGTTCACGTTACAAGTGAAAAACCATGTGTATTTTGGAACTGGAAACAAGGATTTTTTAGTTGTGTAGAAAGAAGTTTTCTCCTTTGAAACCACTATGAACTTTCAATACGAATTTTTCCATTACAGCATACATATAACATTTATTTTTATAAACATAAATCTTATAACCCTTGAATTTATCTCCTAAGGATAATCCACTGGAGTCTTTAAATATATGAATGCGATAGGATATTATTAACCCTTTGTAAAAAATAATACTAAATTATCACAACTATATTTTTATTTTACACCAAAATCTTTCAACCACAAAATATTCATCTCTTAGCTTTCTTAATTTTATCTTAACTTATTTGTTTAGATTGGTTAGTCTTTAACAATGGTGAAGATCCTGCGTCTTTCACTGCACAAGCAGCTTTATTAGATGTTCAATGTGGCATTTTAGTCACATCCCGAAACAAATAATCTAATTCAAATATTTATCTAATAAATCCTAGAGCCCATAAAGTAGAAAAAATTCTACTTTAGCTAACCCAGCAAAGGCGTTTATTTTTCAACGTACGGTTTCGAAGTTAAATATTTGAACGCAGGCAACAGGCAATTCGAGAATGGCATGATGATTACACCCGCGGCCTTTCTTATGCGACCGAATGGAAGTTAATGTCCTCTAATGGGAAATGGATACCCACCACTGTTATAGGTATTTCAGAATCTTTTGAGACTTTGCCTTTAGGTGGCATTTAATAAATTTTTATTCGCGAGATTTGAATCTGAGAAAAATTACTCAAAAATCATGAGCGGATACTAAGTTGAACATTGTCCACGTTATTTTTTCTAAATTGCATATTTACAATGCTTATCCACTAGTAAATTTGAGATTTATTCGAGGGATATAAATTCTATTATTTATTCGTAAAAAATAATGAGAGAAGAGAAATATTGGGAAATATCATTACTGTCAGATAAGAAAATAATTAAACTCAATCATGGAGTATTTCCAAATCTTGCTTTTGCAGCAAATATTTTCATGGTATAACTTTCGCTAACAGTCGGAGCACAAAAGCCTCATCAGGGCGTCGCGATAACGTAAAATACAACTTGCCCACCCAAGGGTCATCCTTCTTGTACGCTGTTATTTACACGGAATTCGTCACCTGAGCAACGGTTAAAGTGTGTAAATCCTTTTCGGTTTATCCAAACACCGGACACGGGGACAACCATTGGATTTACTCCTCGCGGGAGTAATTCATTGCCGCGTCCAGAGAGAAAGAGTGAGAGAGAGAAAATCCTACTTATTCCCCGGAAACGTAACATTTCACCGTAACATGTTACGCCGCTCCCGTATCCTCCACACTCCATCGTCTAGGGCGACCCGAAAAGTGCATTCATTACCTCACTCCGTGCAGCTTACGAAAGAGAAACAGATAAAGCGATGAAAACCAGTCGCGATGAGAGAGAAGGAGAGAGAGTTACGGTTTGCGAAGAGTTGGGGAAATCAACGAGTGGTGGGCAGACTTCTTTACGCAAAGTTCCTCCCCAACGACCAACCCTATCGCCCTTCCTATCCTTATTCTTCCCCACCCCTTTCCAGAGTACGTCCGAAGAGCGGTCCAGATCCCATAAATCGGGTTATCTCCGCAAAGCTGATTTACAGGGGATTCGGCTTGATTTAGGACGGGCTTCCGAGACCGCGGGCGGACCTTGCAGTGTGTTGAAAAGGAGGGGAGGATCTATTCACATCGGTCCTAACCCCCTTCCGTCACCCACCGCGACCACTCCCCCAAAAACTCCCCCTTACTCGGCGTGCGCCACCCGTACATCTTCCACTATATCTCTCGCCAACGACCGCCTCAAACCGCCTTGGCCATTTAAAACAAGGCTCTAAGCCCTCTCCCACCGCTGTCTTCTAACCCCCGGCACACACGCTCACCCACCGGTGCTTTTTTACATGCGTGAGATCTGCATGCGTACGACGGACGCACAGCTTTGCGTCACGACTTTAGGAGAGAGAGGTGGCACACGATATGGTGCTCGGAAGGACTCTCTCCCATGGCCAAGTACAGAAGCAGGAATCCTGATATGGGATTATGAAAAGGGACAAAAAATCTGGGTTATCGGCGACCGAATCAAGAAATTAATGAGGAATAAGCGATGCGCTGTGTCATGGATTAACTTATTCTAAATATCCAAATCTAGCGATTTAGTTCTGCATCTGCTTGCTTATATTTATCTTTTAGACGCTTAGGTAACCCAGGACTCTAAAATATAGCCCACGAATATTTTAGAAGTTTCATTAAAACTGAAGGAAAATTTAAAATTCAAATGAAATTGCGATGAGCTGATTATTTCTGATTATTAATGATTTTTTCCAAATTTTATAATATTTGAAAAAGTAGGTATATTTTCGTAGAAACCGTTTAGAAATGGTATGAATATGGAACCATCAATATTAAAATAGTTCGAGGTTTCTTACTCTTATTATCTATCACAAATTCAGCGTTCCATTTAGGAATTTCGATTCATCCTCTGGTTATCTTATCACAAGCTACACCATTCGAGCTCTGCTTATCTTTACCTCAAACTTTGAAACATTTTTCTTGATGAATTGATACAAATATCTTTGAATAATGAATTCTTTCCATCAAACCCAATAGAAGAGGCCCCATTTTCATACGAGATGTTACTTTTACCTGATAACCTTTCAGTAGCTTTTGATTCACAAAATAAAAGTTAAGCATTCTACTCAATGAGGGTAGAGAATCTCTTCATGTAGTTGTCTTCTTGTAACGCTGAATTATAAATTTAATGGGTGTGTGCTTGGTAGCCTGATAATTTTAGTTAAGGATTTCATATGGAGGACAGAACTGAACTCATCTGGAAATTATTAGAGAGGTTTTCAAATATACATCTAAGAGGGGTGGTGTTTCTATTATATTTTCCATTTATAAACTTAACTTCTGCGGATATAGATGCAACAGCTTTCTAGAAATAACAGTATCAAGAATTGCTGTACTATTCTATATACGGGTACAGTTTCAGAAACGGTAACGCACTATTTTAACATCGTGAAGTTAAATATGCACCCTAAACATACCGCAAGACTTAAACCTTCATGATCAATCTCTATGCTCGTGAAGTTAATATGAAAATATAGTTCTAAGGAAGATTTTAGAGGGTTTGTGAGCTCTGAAGAACATACTTACATAAATGGTCAAAAAAGGATTCACAATCTATTTTCTACAATGATAACCAAAAATAATAATATCTCCTATTGTATATTTTATATATTTTTAATATATATATTTAATTATATAAAAGGCTGGAAGTCATGATTGAAGTTTTCTGAATAAAATATCTTCAGTTTCTTTCGGAATTGAAAAGAACTACCTCTGCAGTTATATGGATAATCTAAATCAAAGATTATGCATAAAATAAAGTTAAATCTTTTCCGGATTTTATCTGAAGTAGGTATACCATTTGAGAAGAGAGTTTAGAAAATGAAATACGATATGATTTTACAGGATATTTACTCTTGATATCGTAACTAGAAGTAAAGATAACCTTTTTCGATAAAGAATGATTAAATTTATTTCCCCTTTCCATCTAAAAGGGAAAACGCTAAAAAGTGACTCACTAATGACGTTATTAGCGGATAGAGACTGTCAAAGTTGACAAACCGCTATCCACATTACCCGTGAAAGTGTTGGCCTAAAAAGCCAGAAACTACATCCCTCCGTATGCTCCTATTGATAAAATTGAACAGCTTTCCAAATTTGAGATTATCCCGAATATTTGTCCATTCTCTACGCTTACAACTGACACCAGGGATTTCTCAAAGTAGGATTATTATGCCTGGATTCGGACGGCTGTAAAACCCCCTAGTACCACACCCTCCTAAGTCAGGGGAGCGTCCCGTTGCCGGCACACGCACGCACATTCACGAGTTTAATTCGCTTTTCCAACTTAAACTCGCCCTAACTCCGATACTTGTACCGTCCCCTCTGAGCAATCCAGTCCCCATTCACCCTTGCACTTTTCCCTCGCCACTTCATAATGACCCGAGTGCCCTTGTTCGTTGTGCTCGTTTCGAGGGATTTACTTGTGTGGGAACAAGAGTTTTCGATCACTCACTCGCTCTCATTACGAGAGATTTTTGCGATGCTTGGACGCATTCAACAGTGGGAAGTATTGCGGAGACGATTTGAGCGCATCCCTCGCGCACGTGAGATGACGGGGATTATGATCCCCTTGCAATGGATCATGCAACGGAGCGCCAATTATTCCAAGCTCGTTTTTCCCAATCCTGCTTGCGATAAGTCGTGACCAGCGGTAGATCAGAAGGACGAAATGTCAATTTTTTACATATGGTGTCGCTTTTAGGCCGATGAATGGGAAGAATCCCACCTGCGGTGATGTCTATCGCTGGTTTTCATCACGGAGCTCATTAGTTAGTTAGCTGTTTATCAGTCCGATGAAAGAATCATCATCTGCTTCGCCAATGATCCTCAAACCCTTCCTTAAACACGCTGGTAATAACTCAAACGATGTGGCATCACAAGGATACCGCTGTTTGTATTCGTCTGAATACACATTACTAAATGGTATGAAATGCGTGGTGATTTATTACTTAAATTTCCATGTTTCTTGTCCAATCATCGTGCACAGTATTAATATTTTTGACTATATCACATTATATCGTTTTTCAAGAAAATGATTTGGTGTGAAATACATTCGGTTAATCTTATCAAATTCCACAGGCAGAAATGCGAACTTCTGCTTCTATCGAAAATAACTCTGTGGATCAATAGCTTAATAACGGCATGCTAGTTTATCGCGGAAAGAATAATTAACCAGTCAGGAAACTGTTTGGATATAGTATAGGTATAAAAGCGTGAAATAATGTTCTAGAGAAATTATATATTGGAGTGCTTTCCGAATTGCAGAATCATAATTCCTTAGCCAACACGAAGTCTTGCAGATAACTGATTGAACCGAAATCGGGTCTAAGAAATAAAACTTCATGAGGAGTTACTATGATTTCAGTTTTATGAGAAAAAATATTCTCAAAGTTAAGTATCTATATAAATAAATGATACTTGCAAATAAAATATTTGCCAGACAAAATTTTAATGTATGTACGACTAAAAATCGTAAATTCATAAAATCTAAATTAAAACCTTTCACGTTCATAATCTATTAGGAGATATCTGACGGATGATTGAGTAACAGATATATGAATAAGTTAAATAACACATTTGTTTCTTTTTCGAAACTGCTGACAACGCTGACTCCTTATTTTGCGAATAAAGTATGTAACGGTAAGAGTTTTCCTTGAAAAAAGAGGATTCCCTGTAGAAGATCTTAATTTTGAGTCTTGGCATAAATTATAATTGCTCCAAACTGTTTCAAACATGATGTTAAATATATGACCAGGGACAAAACGTTTACTAAAATGAATAGAATGTTTCTTTCGTTCAAATTGTCCTGTAAACAAACTACGCCAAAGAAACACATCAAAGTTTTGAATGTGGTTTTAAATCACTGATTTAGGGTATTTTCAAATGCATGAAATGGTTACCGCTATACGTTGGCATTGAGGATTCCTTCCGTTTGTTTCGAGGGTATAAAAATTTATATATGCTTGTTTAATTGTAAATGCTAATTTTTATTTATATTAAAGTTAGATAAAGATAAAGTTTTATCTATGCAATTAAAATAGTACAATATTGCCTTTCGCTTATAAGTAGTATAAAAAAGAAGTTACTAGCTTCAAACAAATGCTGTATAATCATTGCCTTAGATGGTATGAGGCAGTCTGGAAACCAACAGGTAATGAATATGAGCCCATTTACATATCGTCTTTGCACCTGCATGTAAGATTAACAAGAAAGAACGGTGCCTCCATAATCATCGCTACTTGATACTTAGTAGCACGGTTTCGATACCTCCATGACATCGCTTTGTAAGCATCGATTCTTGAATGTCAGAATTTGGAAATTAAATATGGATACATTAAAAGATATGTGTACCGCTACCAACAGGTTTCCATACTCGATACCTTGTTACGCTATAACCACTCAGGGAAAGGAAACGGATCGTCATTTTCATCGACGAGGAAGCGATAGCAGTGGTCTACCTTGGGGGATTTCGGCATGTTAGAAGGTCTCTGGCGACGAAATTGCTCGTGAGACTGTGTCAGTGTCGATATCAAATTCTAAGATCGGAAACCCATTTGCTACAAGTAGCACGTGCCGAGTTTAACATATCGGTGTCCAGAAACGGAGAGACATCTGGACGCTGGGCTCTGTGGTAAGGTGCGTGCGGAAGCATAGCTTCCTGAATGAGGGAGGAAGGAAGAGAACCTAGCGTGATGGGGAAGAATATAATATAAAACACCACTCTGTAAAGACAAGACTGGTGTGTCAGAAAAGTGAAGTATGAAATATGAGTAATAAATGATTAAACAGAATCTCCAAAAGATGAATATGAGAACTATTTTAATCGAAAGATGCTATATTTGGATAAACTGATGTAATTTTTCCATAATTCTGAAAATTTTCTATGAGATATTATTACTGGATTGCTAGGCATAAACTACATTAATTATAGTTAATGTGTATAAGCACTATGAAATGTGAATCTTCCCCAACATATAGCAATTGGAACTAATATTAAGCACTTAGTTCAGAAATAATGCAGGTTTGTGTGGAAAGAGTACCTAACATATTTGTTAAATATAAATGGTTTCTTTACCAATGTGGTGCCAGAATAAAAAGTGATATGCTTATGCAATCTCTTTTATTATTACAATGGTGGGAATATGGGTTACGTGAAATGATACATGATAGACAATTTTGGGTTTGCATGGCATAAGTTCTAAACCGCAGACTTTGGCGCTATAACAAACATAATATACAAGAATAATGACTTTTTCGTTAAATTACAGCGTATATAGGCTATACGTTTGGGAATCCTCTTAGTTTAATGAATCGCAATATCAAAATTTATCACTAGACTTCCATCTCCAAACAAATAAAGAAAGTTTGAAGTGCTAACATATAGAAATGAGAAGTTAACATAAATAATTGCGAAAACGCTGAACAACATATCTGAATTTCCAATAATATTCGAAATTTGTACTTTGTGATTTAACTTAGATTACTGATATGAAAATTAATAATCGCTTATCGTTTCCGTTTTTACAGGCATTAGTTGTTTGAGTACAATCTACTCTTTCAATTTTCATGTGTTAGTCGAAAATGAATCAGAGTATTCTAGCAAGAAGTTATGTCTCTGAAGTATAATAAGGTTCAAAAATTATTTGGTAGATTAAGGTCTTTTTAGTTTACACCCATTCTCCAAAGCAAAAGTAACTGATTTAATACATTTGAATGTTTATATTTTCCAATTTTGTGAAATTTAAAACATTCAATTTTAAGTTATAAAGCCAATTTCTCAGCCACTTAAATGAATTTTTCAAGTTATAGATTTAAAATACGACGTATTTTTTTAAATCGTAAAATGATGTATTTATATTTAGAATATGCCATAATGTATTTGCATTCAAAGTTCCAAGTAGGGCGAAGCAACTGGAAAGTATCCTCGAATTACGAGCATCGAAATTTCCAGTACTGCAACTATAAAAACGTGGTTGCACAAAGAAGAAAATATTTCAGTCATAAATCACGGCTGCGGCTCAAAAAAAGCTGAGAGATATATATCTATCAAAAGGATCCAATTTCGAAATGACGTATCTATTGTGAATTCCCTCGCGATTACGCACGGGATATTCCGTGAATGAATGGAGGGATGGCATACTCAGCATTGCCTCCTACGAATTTTATCTTTCTGTTCATCCTCAGATTCTCTCTATATTGTACACGTCCTTTTATCCTTCCTCCACCCACCGCCGGAAGCTTTCCTCTTCAACGCCCACAAAAAAGCACCGCGAGGGATGAGAAGGAGGCCAGACCGGAAGATGAAACGGGACACCGAGGTGCGGGCCTCTCACGGGTCGGAGGACAGTGGCACGGGAAGATGACGACTATATTGGGGAGGAAGAATGGAGTACATACAGGGAGGACAATGGGGGAACAGAAAGAAATCCTACTGTATGAGAATAGCGGCTGCATAAGAGATACTGTAATGTTGCAGAATGCACGAAACAGCTAAAAAAAAATTACCAAACCGGTATCAGATAAGAAAACCCAATATTATGAAAGCCTAATTGGGCTATTCCGATTGTGTGCTATTGAAGGTAGATTAGAGCCATTGGTATGTTAATGATTATTTTAGTATGAACTTAATTTCGATATCTGGGCAATAGAGGACATTCATTAGTAAGGAAATAGCGCATATTAATTCTTCATTTTGCTTCAGAAAAAATCTTATGAATGTGAATTGTAAAGATAACAGCCCAAATTAAACCTAGTTTAACAATACAAATAAAGGTTTACTATACCATTTTTGAGATAAATTTTCAAAATAGGTAAATATAAATAAAACTAGCAAATATATGACTGCATAAAGAATCCTCTTAACATTTGAAATCTTTTTACCACCCACTTCCGTTAAAGATTATTATAATCTTTAGTTATTGTTAAGGCATAAAAACGAATCAATACAATGAAAATACATCTAATAATAATAAAATGCTTAATATAAAAGATCTTTACATATGTAGTTTAAAATATACCTTAGTTAAACATTATAATTATAATTATGTAGTATGTGAAATACATTTAAATAATAACCTATAATTTGATATATAGCTGAAAACTAATCACACTCAATTAGTCATCTTCAGAAAATATCGATGCAATATTTTCTGAAGATGATCTATCTTATTAGGACCTTACAAAATGATTTTCAGATCAATATAATTGTCATTGTGAAATAGACATAAGTATTTTAGTTCGTAAAATTACGTATAAATTAGGACGAAGAACAAAAGATTAAGAGGACAGATGATAGGAGAGAGCGGTGACGTAGGAAGGGGGACCAGTCAGTCCGGTGGGTAAGGTGTGGGCGGCAGCAAAGGGCAGGTATCACCCGATCCGCATCACGCTGGCATCTGGCCCCCAAATAGCTTCCAGATTTCTCCTTTGTCATGTCATTTCTTTTTGTGTAGCCTTTTGCAATCGGACGGCGGAATTTTCCCGAGGAAAAAAGGTGACAAATCAATGAGCTTCCGATAGCGTTTCATTTCGACGGAGAGAGAGAGCGCAAGAAAATTGTTGATTTGAGAAAAAAATAATCGAGTCAGCGAACGAGGAAATTTAGAGCTGCTGAGATTTCGTCCCAAGTAATCTCTCGAGGAAAAAGTTTATGTTATCTCTGCTGCGAAACATAGAAGCGCAAACTTGCAAACGATAGTTTGCCGTCTGAAACTTCTTTTGAGATCCAGCCTTTCCATTCTTCCTGCTTTTTCTTCTTAGTGGAGTTGTATGTAAGCTTAAATTTATTTATAAAAATCAAGTTGAAAGGCTTGAGGTAAATCCTTTTGGTAAAATATTACGTAAATACGTTCACTTGCGAGTACATGAGCTGGTTCTATGAGTTTAAGAGCTAAAATATGCATTCTATGGCTGACACAAGTTATCTTATAGTATTTTCGACTATACTTCATATTTTATTTGATAAAAGTGTATTCAACGTAGAATGAGTGCTAGCATATGATAATCTGACAAGTAACTAGCTATCAAATCTTTAAGAACACAATTATCCTTATGAGCGATGCAGTAAGATCTATTTCCGATTGTGTTCTGATGAATATGTCAAATTCACAGCGATAAGATTCATCTCATCAGACTGCTGGCCGGAGATAATTTAACTTCCGTACTTGTAAGAAGAAAATAATTGTTCATAGGATAACATTACGATTAATGATACTTTTTGTTGTTATAGGATCTCCTAGAGAACTAGCATACTATTCATTCAGTGTGAACAATGCTTCCGCATGATTTTTTTCATGAGCAATACTCAAATTCTATAATTACCGTTTTGTAAAATAATCGCGGGTAAGTGATCCATACCTGGAATCACAAACTCGATCGATTAATGACCAGGGGAAATAGGTGCAAGGTACACTTCCGTCGGCGGAGCACTATTTTATTTTCAAAGACTATACGATGAAAATTTTGATTTCATATTGCTCTATTTTTTCGCCTTCCGATCTGAAGCCACTTCCCTATGAAGCCCTTGCACCTTCCTCCCCCTCCCCGCTTCCTCTTCCGGCAGTAAACCAAACTACCAGCTGTGCCAGACGGTTTCCCTAACCCTCGTGCCACTCGGCGGCTTTGGCGGGAACAAGACTGCTGCTGCACACTGTTTTTTCGGCTAACTCGCTCTCCATCTCTCTGGAAGACTGGTTTTATAGAAGAAAGCAACTTAAGCGACATATGCGTGAAAGTTTGACACGGCCGAATTCCAACAGGGATTTGAATGATAAAGTTGATCTAGTAGTGATATTTTCCCTCGCATTAAGTAAAGAAAGGGTGAATGACCGAGTCATTGGTTGTCCGGATGCTAATTTTCACTGTAATAAAACCTGAGCCTAATTTTTATTTCTGAAAATCAATAGTTATATTTATCACTAAACATTACCACCACATCTTCGCTACTTCAATACTCTTCCATCGTTAAAATTACTCTTGGCAAAATATACGAGAAGTGCATAGTTAATGAATTTAATACTCTGAACTTGAATATTAGATTTTGGTGAGATTCGTCTTTAATTCCTGAATTATTTATTTTTTTCTCTCTTAATTAAATCACATTAAATTTCTTAATTAAAAAGCAGGAACTGTAAATATTTTTTTTCTAATGCACCAAATGCGAATTAATTCGATTCGATGATTTCTGTCAGTAAAAATGAGCACACTAAGCATGAATAACTGGTGTTTACCTTGTTGTGTTCTTCATTTGTGACAAGGATAAGGTACTCATATCAGCGGGCTTATTAAGATCGAAGATCCTTGACAAGGCAAAAGACTGTGTAACTCAACAAGGTAAGAACCCGATAATCGACGTGACTCAACGAAGCCAAATCGGAAAGTCATTGAAATTATCATTAATTAGGGGGTCCCTAAAATAATGGATTCTCTGAACTCTACTTACTCTGAACTCTACTCTAGCGCTAGATAAATGGAAAGCCCGTGAATAAGGGAAATTCTTAATCTCCCCCGTGGTTTTAGGATAGCCTTCAAACTTATCATATCATCAAATATCACCCATCAGAACGGTATTACCGTAGTTTAAATAAAAAAAATTATGAACTATTCGCCAATATTGTAGTATGCTGATTAGATAAACCTCAATGAATAGAATTTGCCTAAATTACAGACTTAGGAAGGTTTTATAAAGTACAATGCCATGGCTTTGCGTAGGAGTGTCCCTGGTAAATGATGGTTCTTTAAGTACACTTAAGAATTACGTTTATTATCATTATTATAACAAATGGTCGTTAAATTTTCTATGAAGTAATCAATATTGCGGTTAAAACTATTGACATTCTTAGAAAAGCTGCAGCGAGAGTTACACTAAGTCAATATCCCTCCTGAACATGGCCAGTGGTTAGTTATGGAAGCTTATGATTGGGGCGCCCTCACTAAATTTTCCTATAACTATGAAAAGATGGACAATGGGCCCCATATGATTTGCAACGCGGAAATTAAGTGCCTTGAGCCGACCCTGCTCATGGAAAAATTTGCTGGCGTAGCAACAGGAAAGTTCAATCTCTAAAATGATATGAATTTAAATCGACAGTATATGGTTGTAATTAGGATAATATTTTTAACTGCTGATAATTCGAAAAAAATTAATTGGATTTAAGAGAGTTTCAGCTGGATATGTAGTCAATATCAGCTGTGATATATGTTTTTATACATACGATGTTTTTATTATACTGTGGCTTGAAAGTAATATCCTCATCACTAAGAGAATAGATGCTCAATGGTTCCTTAGTAACACGACCTTGTACCACCGAAACGAATTGTTTCCCGATGCTGTCGAATGTAGTGGATGAAAATACTCGCTAGGGAAAAGCTAGTTAGATTGAAATTGCTCCTTAATCGAGACCATTACACAACGCAGCAATAGAATTCAGCTTAGACTGCGGAGAAAATCATTCGAATGCATAGAACAAGCGATTCGCGTAAAAGCAGATTGAGTTGGGCTAAAACCCCACTCGGCACGAAATCCTCACACGCGCCATCTCTCCCCCACACGACCTCACCCCACCGTCGATGCAGGTTCACCCCAACCCAAAACCCCTGTCCACGTGGCAGCCCACCGTCACATTGTTACGGTAAAATGAGCGTAGAGAGGTTTATGGGAGAGTGGTGGGGGAGGAGCAAGGTGTTGGGAGAGTGGGTGGATAAATATTCCGCCGTTTTGCAGAGGTGCGACTGTGCGTATTTTTCCCGAATAAATTGTCGCGCCGCTTGGACGAAAATTGCTTCACTCGGGCGCTTGATTTAGAGGATTTAAACGAAATATCTCTCGTGACGCGCGCAATATTAGATGAAAGGATGAAGGATTTTTGAAAGTTCGAGAGATATGCACCTTTGATTCGTGCCAATAGACGGACAAAAACGGAGGTCGAGACCGTGTATGCCACTGGTGGGCAACCAGTGGGTACGGAGCCACACGTGGCTCCTTGGAAGCATACATTTGGCTCTTTGGTAAATATCAACTGTTAGCGTGGATAGTTTCAGTAGCACAATCTGAGTGATCCACATTTGTCGTGTGCTCTATTGTGTATAGAAGGGCTTAAGAAACAAGTACCAAAACAACTGTTTAAATGCAACGTGTTAGAACTGTTTAGAAAGGTACAACTGTTTAGAAAGTTTACGCGTTTAAGATTTCTTAAATGACGAGTCATAAGTATCAAAACTTACCAATCACGGTAGTTGGTACGAGAATCGTTGAGTTTACGCTGTGCTAACTACTAGTTGTAAGTAAAATCATACAGTAAATTGAAAATTACCAAATTAAGTAACGCTTCGAAAGCATACCATGTATTATTGTTTCCGAACTCATTCGCACTTGAAGATGTTCTTCCTTCGATTTTCAGCAAAATGGTCAAAATCCTAAATGAGAGTCACTGCCGATAATCATAAATATAGTAATAAATATTAGTAAACTAAGAACTATATACAGCATTTGAACCACCAAAGGAGTCTCGCTAAATTCTATATAAAGCAGCATGTGTAGCCTCACATTATAAGGAAACGCAGTATTATATATTACGTCCTTTCATTAAAAGAATACTGTTACCGAAGTTTATATAACGCCCTATGAACATGAATACTGAGTCCTAAAAATTTTATATCGTAAGTAAATTATTCTCAGAAATCAATGTCGAGCCACAGAAATCTGCCAAAGGCAATAAATCACGTTATTACTTAAACACTCTCTCAATACATCATTCGGAACAATGCATTCCAACTTCAGCTGAACACAGCGTACGAGGCTGCCAAACTTATATTGTGCCCCTTGTTTGATTTCCTCCATCCACTTTGTGGACTGGAAATCGTACGGCACGTCCCTCCTGACCGTCGAGGGAACAATCCCTCATTTTCTCAGCCTTTATTGGTATTCACTGTCGATACATGACAAATGCAGACCATTCCACTTAAATTGGGCCAACTGGACCGACAGTGAGAGAAAGATCAAAAAAAAGCCGTCGCGATCGATCCAAATATAAATAAAAAGAACTTTTGTAAGGACCGGAATCCGGTTCTGCCGCAGCTGAGACCAGTGGCTGAATCTCCCCGTCTGGGGGCTTCGTGAAAAAAAGCAATTACTCGGGTAATTGGTAAAGAATTCAAGGGATGTCCACCTATCCGTGCCAAAATAAAAGATAGCTTGCTTCAACCCTCCTTCATTTTTCCTCCTTTCCATTCGACACAACATGAAGATTTGGCAAAAGCTTTCGGGGAAGTCCCAACAGATACGGAAAAACACATCTAAAAAGTTCACTGCCGGCTAAAAATGTCGTTGAAATCTCCATCGAGGAAATTTCTATAGAATAAAAGGAGTGGAGGATAATTTGGGTGGTTCTGTCGGGCGATGGGTCGGGAAACTGTGGCGGATTCACGGCTGCCAAGAGGAGGTTCGTGTCCACCCAACTCAACACCCACTAACTCTCCCTCAGTTGCCGTCAAAATCCAGCACTCTGCCCCCATCCATTTCCCGGGCGGGCTCCTTTTGACCCTCGCTCCCTTTTCCTCAACAAAGGCTCGCAGACGACCTCCTGCGACTCCCCCAATTCCCTGGTCACCACCCCTGCGCCTCCGATGCAACCAGCAATGCAGGATCTCCCCACCGCTCTTCACTGACTGCAGTCGACAAACAAACATTCCGAGGCCTCCTGCTGCCGCTGCATGGGTTTTCGGACGCAGAATGGAATGAGGAGGCGAACGGGTTGGAGATCTTTCTCCAACAGGACACATTAGCCTTCCATCGGTGTAAAGATCTCTCGATTCTCATGAGAGGACTCGAAGCGTAAGGAGGCAGTAAGTGTTATTATGGAGGAGGCTCTTGGCCAGTTTCGCCTCGTGGGAGGACTTTTAGAATGAGCTCGAGTGTTGGCGAGTCTAATGTGTGATGGGAGGGGAGTAGATTGAGGGCTTTTAGAGCAAATGGTTTGCTTCCGAATGGACAATTGCAGGGTTTAGGTGAAGTGCAAGACAGTGTTTTGTAAAATGCTTGTTCGAAAACGTTCAATTCGAAATAAGTGGTATGAATGAAGTATATGGAAGGCCATGCGATTTCATTAAAATGTTAAATCGAACACATACTTCTTTCATCCGTTCAAGAGATTTAAAATTCTAACATTAAGAGATACCAATAAAGCAGTTTCAAAAACTTACCTTCCTTACTCGATCCTTAAATTCTAACCAATCTAACATTAGAAGTATATCTAGAGTTGTTTCTATAAGTTTAACATAGCACCCTATTACGTCAAACATTGGTATCAAAGGACATGATTTTCAGAAATTATTATTCATATCAAATTCTTCGTCATAAACCGTGACTTTGAGCTAAATGACGTAGGAATACAAAGGAACTTAAAATCCATTATTCAGTTGTTCTTCTTATTTTGGCATTCAATATTCATATGAATGAGGGTGTAAGGATAAAAAGGGCGGTGAGTTTGCATGTTTGTTCCTCTAATTCATGTTTAATTAAATAATATGAATTTGAAATCACTGTACGATTGTCGTGGGAATAATTTAGAGAATGAGGTCACGAGGAAAATGAGGATAATTTCATAAACAGAAATATACTTACATTCCACTAAAAAAAATAGTCTCTAATTTTTCTTTCTTAACTGGTATTATTATATAGCACAACGAGAAATAAAATGTAAATTATTAAACAATGAAATTAATATAAGTTATAATAGCATTATAAACAAAAATAGACACAATAACTAATTTCATTCGGCCAATGAAAGTTTCCCAATGATATAATTTTCAAAAAGTAAATGTTGCTTGCAAATATTACTCATGAATCTTGTTTCTGACGAAACGTTCATAATTTGCTAGAGTTAAATGCAAACAGGAGCTTTTGTGACAAATAAAGGTCTCCATTAGTTTGCTCCCATCTATCTATTAGTACGGCGTTCTATTAAGCCCTCGGATTGCCATAATTTGATGAGACTAAAATTAGGTCTGTTGCATAGTTGACCTGATTTTGTGGAAAATGAATGCTATCCAGTGCTCCGCATTTTTATCTTATTTTGTTACAGACAATAATCAGCTTTTATCATCCAAAGGTAAATTTTATTCCTTATTTCTCTGTTCATGCTTCTAGAAATAAATATTACATTTTGACTTTAATTCTAAAAAAGGCTTAGTAGATACAAGCTTAGAACCACATCTCAAAGTATATTGAACTATCTGTTACAATCGAATATTTTAGTTGGAGCTGAATGTGATTTAATAATATATAATTTAGGTGCAACACAATACTCGTTCTTACAAATTACATTTTAAGACATTTTGAAATATGATTATGAAGCTTTTATATCAAGCTTTTATTCTTAGTAAATCAGATTTCGTCTCATAGAATTAAATCAATTTTTCAGATAAATAAAGCTACGTAAGATTAATGATTTCGTGGACGATAGTGGTTTGATAATATAGATATTAACTTGTTTCGATGGATAATTAAACCGAAAACAAAGAGTACCTCTAAGATAACATGAACATACTTCGTCTAAGTCACCTCCAATGCGCTGATATCCCCGATAAGGCAGAAGTTTCGAATCCAGACGAGCTCTCTTTCGAAAACATATCAATACTCTCTATATGGACAAGGATTAGCGAAATGAAACTTTGAAATAAAACATCGCGGCAGAATTTTTCATAGCTTCTTTTATTATGCTCCAAATTATTAAATTTTTCCACAGTCCTTATAATACTGACGGTTTGTCATTGAATCACTCTGTATTAGTGTCAATGAATTGTAGATATGTTCTATTATCTTTCTATCGTCCCTGGAATTCTATCCCTCTGGTCGAAGTAGGGAGTGGTTTAAACGTGCGGGGGGAAATTATGATACAGCTAAAGGGGCTTTAAGAGAAAAATAAGGGATACATACAAGAGGCCAAAACTTAATTTCTTTGTGGGCACTATTTTCCATTCAGGGTGTGGCAAAGGGGTCGTGAATAATGTTCCGTTTAAACCCTGGGTGAAGACTCAGCGACGCCCTCTGGGTGTAAAACTCTTCGGGATGACTATGAAAGTGTCCTCAAAGCCTATTCCACAACCATCTATTCATCTTTTTCCCTTCGTTTATTTCCTTCTCCATCCTATCGCCACCTTCTTACTGCCTCTTTCACCCTTTATTTCCGTTATACATTCCATATCCGACCATACTTCATCGCAATTTTATCTCTCAGTTTTTCTCGAGAGTAAAAGTTAAGCGCGTTATGGCAAAAGATAGATCCTTAGCGTGTAAATAAACGTATACGTAATATCTTCCTTTATATTAATTTGCTCTCTTGATTGAAGGGCGATACTAATTAGATCTTTTCTAGGGATAAGTCGTGAAATTTATTTATCCAATATCCCAAACTCATTTAAGAAGAGCAGACGGCATTCTATGTCATAAAATAATCGCGGAAAATACTGTCCTGTGTAGCACACCTTAAGCATGTATTTTAACCGTAAAAGCTTCAATACCTCATTTCCATTTGACATTGTTCCCAAAGTTCTAACCGCAGTGAGGCATTCCTTATTGTTATGTGCCTTTAACTATACACTGATGCTTGTATTGTTGCATTTATGTCATAATAATTTTGCCGAATCAAAACAAAAATTAGTGAAGAAATATGTATGTAACAATTAACTGCACAAGTCACTCATAGAAGAGAGGAAACTAATGAAACTTTTGTAGCAAAATTCAATTACAGAAGTTATTCAAGACTTAGCGTTAGTTGTAAAATGTGTTTCAATTTGAAGACCTAATATAATTTTTGTAAATTAAACTTAATTTCAAGCAAAACATACAAGGAGATGAGAAATGCTTTTTAAAGAAATTAATTCAATGTGTTATCACTTATCACCGTCTAAGTTCTGAATTTCAATCCTCTTAATATCAAATAATGATAATATCAATGATCTTAATATCAATGATCCTCTTAGTATCAAAATTCATTTCTGAGATTCAGATTGCTCGACACAACCTTTTAAATTTATTTCAAATTCAAAAGTATACAGCTAATGAGGCAAACTCTTTGATTAGCCAAAGGTATTTTGATAAAATATTCCTTTTTCCTAAATAAATTTGATATTGTGCCCTAGTAGCTAAAGTTGTCCATTAGATCAGAGAGTCGTTTTTCAAACCTAATACTTTCCTGAGGCAATGTTCGAAAAGAGAGAAAAATATCGATTGAGTCAATATTGCGATTAAAATTTGAGAGGCACTAATGCAATGATGGAATTTTCGATGTTCAACTTCCTATACTGTTAATTTTAAATATATTCCATATAGGTCTTCTTTTGATGCTAAGTAAACAATGATGTTCATTTAATACTACTGAATTAGGTTTGAATAAAATTGAAAGAAATGGTTAAAGTTGCGCAACAAATTCATGGATAAAAATCGATGGATTTACTTTGCTAGTGCTCTTCTAAAATCTATCAAACATAATAACAATAATTCAATTTATTTTGACAATATCCATGCTACTTTCTGTACCTCAAAACTTTAAGAAATTATTTGCGAGACTTTTATAATTCTTCCATGTTTAACTAATCATTTCTTAGCATACATCCTCCGGTCAGTTCTCAACTCATCCTTAAAATGTAAACGCTAAAACTCTTCCGATTACAAAATATCAGACTCATAGCGTTCAACCTGAACGTAATTCATAACGTAAAACAGTCTTCCGAGAAATAATGATATCGGTATTATTTCATCAGTTATATCATCAGCTGATTATTTATGTGATATAAATTTATATGTGGAAACATAGTGTTTATTATCGTGCTCCCTTAATAGTACACAATAAAGTCTATACTGGGAAAAGGAACAAATATAGTAACGTAACCTTCCGTTAGAATTAAACAAGCAATTAATGTTTAGAGCGAAATTGCCAACAATATAAAAAGATCCGTTGTTAAAGTTTCTTTACTTTATGTTCTGCTTTGAATGAATGTGGAGGAGAATAATTCCTGATACCAATCTATTTCTAGTTCTACAGTCTACAAGAATATTATTAATTATTTTCATTTGACCAAGATAGCTATTTATTTAAATTCAACTTCATTTGCCGATTAGTTATTTCGGAAAACATTACATCGGTCGTATTTTTAAGAGAAAATATTTTCTTTAACGTTAGCATACTAACGCAATGATTCAGGAGAGGCAATTTAACTTTTTTATCAATAAAAATTTAACATTCAAATTAAATAGTAATTTTTTCTGTGAATGGGAAAGAAACTCTTTTTCGCAAAGTTTCAATGCGGCATTTTGACGCTTTCCATAGGACATGGATACACATAAAAACTTGTTATCTCGCAAGTTGGAAATATTGCGGAAGATGCGAGTCTAGCGCCTCCGTCGGAATTTTGTCGCACTATTTCAAAAATCTCTGAGCGATTCTCTGCACGGAAGCTAACTTGCAGCCTCTGTCGATGGATCATACGCAAATTTATTTGCTTTCACTCAATTTTAATAATCCTCCTTACTCCATTATGATATCAAATTCAAGAACATTGATTGATATTAACCTACTCTGGTACCTAGATACATCTGAGTTCAGAGAGAGTTTAGAAGACAGATAAAATAATTGAGTAATTGATGACTGAATTGAAAATAAGGAACCTACTCAACATATAAACATTTTCGTTCTGAGAGATATTTAAGCATATTTTACATATTCTATAACTTATGAGGTTATCACTGGATATGATTTGGTATAATGTAATTTTCCTAGTTTATTATACTTTGAAATTTTATTTAGCTTCAATTCCGAATGTTTGTCAAGAATATTTGATATATATTTATTTACTTCATAAGGAAATCATGGTGAGACAGTAAAATTCTGTAGATAATAAAGTATTGCTTCGTTATCAATAATAAATCTACTCAAGCAATCAAGTTGAAGATTCTAGCAGACACTATAGATTCCTTTCGTTCCCAATATATAAATGAAGCCATTTATGATATCATTAGCGCCCTTTCCAGTTACGGATAAAAGTCTAGTAGTTATTGGTAGAATCTTCATATGAGGTATTCATATATCAATACCTCAGTAAAGAACTTAGAAAATATTTCCATTAATGGCAAAGACATGTTATGATCAGTACGTATCTTTTTCTTGACGGGTATTATGCTCTCTTACTCATGAACATGATGTCTGAAAACCAAAAATTAGAAAATATGATAATAAATTTCCCCAAACTAGGTGAAATCTTATTTGGTAAATTTATCGTTACACAAACATCTTATCGACATTCTAGCAGTAGAGTTAGATACATATTATGCGTAAATAAAGTTTGTCTCTATATAGGAATTGTATTCATGTGTCAACAAAGGAGATAAAGCACAAGAGGTCGATACAAACTGATTGAAAACATAAAGCATTATTGATAATATCATGAACATTGAACGTAATTAATTTTAAAACACTGAGGAAAATCTGGGAGTGAATAATGCACCCATAGAAGAATCCAGCAAATAAAACTCCTTAAGAGAAAAGAGAGTAGCAATTAAGTGTTCGGAAAAAATGATTTTTCATTGAAGTATTAGTTCTTCATCTCATCTTGAAGAGGAAACAGAACGGTATTATAAACATTTGACTTCAATACTGTCAGACCTTGATGGATTAAATGGGGAGATGTTTTATTTATTGACTCTCTAACTTCAGGCAAAATCCATAACAGACGTAATTGATAAATAACCATACTCCATTCATGAAACGCAGTATTATGCTCGGAAACGCAAAATATTTGATAAAATGAACTGATTTTACGTAAATTTGTTCGATTATGACATAGTTACAACTTGAAATCATAAACAACAACTTTATGATCACATGCTTTCCTGGAGAATCCTTTAATTATAAGAATACATTGAGGAGTTACACAACATGAGAATGCTTTAGGATTGAAATAATATAATATCTGAGCAGAGTTTCCAATTTTAAATTACACAGTGACGGCGAAAACAATGATGTATCCTACCGCGAAAAATCGCGAATGATACGAACCTCTCGACCACGTTCCGTAACGGGAAAAGGGTGTCCGTAGGAAGACCCACGTGGGTATCAATAGGCGGGATATAAGATGAGCAGGCAGGTGGCAGGAGACGGAGGTCAGGAGGTTAGAGGGAGAGTGGGAGGGGCCGTGGATGGGTGGAGCCCATTTGGGGTGGAGCCTCCACTGTTGCATCGCCCTCCGATTGCCAGTAGTAGGGAGAGAGCGAGTGGGAAGATGGAGAGGGGAGAGGGAAGCAGACGGAACAGGGCACCCATCCCACCCCCGCACTCCTTACCCACGATTCCCTCATCCTACGCGAAGGCCTGTTCCTCCTACATCCCCTCGCCCTTCAATCGATGCACAACCCCCACTTTGGCGTGCGCGCGCAATCCCGCACGAGGGATCCGTAAGGATCTTCAGAGGGGAAGGGAGTGTGGCCAAGTTGGGAGAGGGGGGATGCATCAGAGAGAGGGGACGTGGTTGTGGTGCCGAGGGTTCGGAGGGGTGTGGGGTACGTGGGTTCCGGAAAAGGGGAGAAGGGGTGAGGGGATCCTCACACCCCAACCCCAAAACCCTCTTCTCTGTTGGGTCCCCTCTTACAAGTTCCCCCTTTTTCACTCTTTCCCCCCACCCTCCGATATAAAAGCGAGAACCTCGTGTGGTTCACGACCAAAGCCCGGTCAGCTGTTTTGCTGGGTCGTCGCCTTAAAAACCCGACGGCAGCGGCCGAAGTTTTTAAAAGGTATCCGAAAGTTGCGCCGGAATCACGGGAGGGATTTCGGCGAGAAAAATTTGCCACGTAAAAATTTACCAGGGACTCGAACTTACTCGGGTTCCTGGGAACGGTTTCCCCGCACTTTTACAGTACGGGCAAGTTAAGTTTCAAATGGTGAAAAATTCTTCGGTGGATCATTACTACCACGGACTTGAACGAGAATAGTTGAGACGGAGTGTACGCCCGCAGAGCAAAAGGGGGAGGAAGGAAGTCACTACGCCGGCATCGCATATGGAAAGATAGGGAATCGGAGTAAAACGCGGGAGAAATAAAAAAACACTGCTATTTTGCGCCGCGTCCGACCCGCGGCGCGTACTTTTTCAACTTTTTTCCCGCGCGTGAGGGAGGAAAGTCGCCCGAAGAGAGGGGAAGGTTTTCCCAGTGTCTGTGTGTGTGTGTTGCGCGCGCGCTCCGCCCACCGAAAAGGGGAAAACTCTCCCCCTTTGCCCCACCGCCCCGCCGGCCTGAAACCACCACGTGCCTCGCCTTACAGCCAGGCTCACTCCCTAACCGGCCGTCGCCTGCGCGGGGGCTTTATCCCTACGAGAACTCTCTCTGTCTCTTTTTTCCTCTTTTTCCCGACACGCCGTCTATATTTTTCTCGGTTTCGACACCCACCCTTGCCGCTTATAGCACCTCCTCCTCTTTCTGCCAGAAGGACACTCCCCGCTTCGATACTTTTCGCTAAAAGGAGGAACTCTTCTATTTTTTAAATGCCGATCGCCGAGGGAATCTCCAGCGAGGTTTCTCATGAGCGCCGAAGACAGCCGCCGCACAGCCCAAGTCTTCTGGACGTCCGCTCCCTCTTCTGCTGATTCCACGAAGGAGAGATCCGTCCCGACGGCTAACCCGCTGGACGGATGAGGAAGTCGAGCACGTCATACTCCGGAACCAAAGGCCCAGGGAGAGTAGAGGCAGTCGCCGGTATAGACTCCCGGCAGAGCGAGGGAAGTTCCACGTGGTCCATTGAGGAGGTGACGGCGGCGAGGAAGACGAGACGCCCAAGAAGGCGTAGGAGGAGGAGGGGGACGGAGATCCCCCGCACTCACGGGGGTACGTGACCAGACAGATTCAAAGAAGAGGTAAACAAAGAAAAACTCGCGCCTCGCCGCCTCGAGATTCTTTTGTTTTTATACCAAAAGGGAACCGCAGCGAGCCGCGAATCTATCGCCGTCCTTCAAGAAAAGATATACACAAATATATAAATATATTATACATATATAACTATATAAGCGATTTAAAGCAGAGATTACTTTGCCAGAAGCAGATTTTTGTTGCAAAGGAACAAAAGAAGAGGAGACAAAAAAGATAAACAATTTCGAGGCCGTCCGCTACCCTCATCTGAAGCAACGAAACGAAAGTTGGTTCATTTCCTCATTTTTTTGTCGACGCCAAAGATAATTCGAAGAATCTAGTCAAAGATGCCTCGCTGTTTGATGGCAAAGAAGTGGAAGTATCCATGGGACAGGGAGAAGGCAGCCAGGGAATCCGAAGCGAATGCTGGAGAAACCAAAGGGTCCACATCGACGGAAGAAGAGGCCAGATCTCCGTCTCCAACGCCATGGGGGCCGTCGAGTCCCACTGCAGGAGCCACCGCGCCGAGTCCGCCCCCGAACGCACCAGGAACTCCGGACAGGGTCGCTGTACTTTATAATGGTAAGCAGATCTTTTTTATGCATGCCATTTCTTATTATTTGTCGTACTTCATTTGTTTATTTAGTTGCAATCGATAGGGATGCGCGTAGTCTTCCGGATGGTAATAAGTAAACAATTTCGGCCAGCCGAGATGGCTGCTTATCGTACCATTACATTCTCAGACTTAAACTAACTAAATGAAAAATTCGAACAGTATTTTTTGCTGTAGCGTTTCAGCTGCTTGTAAATGAACTGAATAATGTAAGGAACTCAACTTTTCTGGAATGGAGGTGGAGATGGCATGTAAAAAAATGTCGGAAACGTCTAATGTCGCAATGTGTTGACAAGGGCTATCATTCTTAACTGTCTAGATTTTTGAGTAGATACTAATTGAACTGTAAAAAAACACATTTCGTTGTAAGGGAAATGTCTTCGGCAAGTACTGAGGATGTAAAATGTATTTCAGTATTAATTTTAGAGGCGTACATATATTTCATGAAGTTAGATGTAGGAAACATTGGATGCTTAATCACAAGTATATTGCCAATAGAATTTCTCTTTTATCCAACAGAAAGGATAATTCTTGTTAAGATGTTAAAATGTTGTGTTCTGTTCCATATACGACATATCTTATCGGATGAATCTTCATTTTCTTTCGAACTTAGGGTGTAATTGATATAAGAGAAATGAAGTGTTTATTTTTCAAGCATTCCACTATCCGTTTTAGTATATCAAGTGTTTATAGGACATGCTCCATCGGAATAGAAACAGTATTTGTTTTTGTGCGAGCTGACATGTTACTGCCTTCTCAATGCAAATATTTCGAGTCCATGCTTCTCAATACTGTGTGTTGTTTGAACACCTTCATTCATAAAGGGAATGCATTATAAATTCCGTGAGAGGGTTGTAATGAATTTCTTTGTTGCACGTTGTAGTATTAACAGAACAAAGCGCATGCGTTCTTATGTCCTGTTGTTCTTATGTTGTTTTACTGTAAAAGTTCGGGATAAATGCATGATGATACAGAGCATTAACTACAGTTATGAGATTCAGACTTTTTTATTAAGATTTAGATTATAAAACTAATGTCAAATGACCATATATAAGATATTCAATGGCTCCCAAACTTAGCTTAATATCTCATTATTTCTTTCTATTTCTGCTTCTACCGTTATTGTTGAAAATAATTTTTTTTATTTATGACGGTAAAAATATTTTTGGAAACAATTTTTAACTGGGGTTAGGTAGACTTTTGAGTAAAAATACAATGTGTATTTTGGTATTTGTAAACAATTTATCCTTTAAGCAGGTAAATATTCTTCTTATCTGAGTAAACAACTTTCAATCAAGAAAGTGCAATTTCAAAAATTCCCATCCTCCCCAAAAAAAAGCATTTATTTGTAGAAATTTACATGATACACTTAAAATACTCCTGTTTTCACCAAGTAAAGCATGTCAATGTAATTTTTAACAAAGTATGATTTGGGGTATACTGTTTTTAATTAAGATGAGATATTATTTACCTCATTATGGTTTTATTTTAATTAAACTGAGATTCTGTGAATGATTTCATAATTTAACTTCAAAAACCCAACGTTCTAATGTAGGTTATTAATTCAGATGAATCACTTACACTTCGCCGTTTCTTCTGCAAATCTTTCTCATGCAAATATGAAACAGTTACCATTTGCATAAGGTTCGATAATTGCTTCAATCTTTCTTTTCAATATCGCCATTCCAGTAACATCTCAAAACACTAAACTGTCGACCGATTTGCGGAAATAAATCGACAATTTCACGCAATCTCTCAGTCCCTTTTACCTTTCGTGTCCCATTCGTGAGAGAAGCAAATTAAAATTCCCAACATTAAAGTCAAAAAAGCGTTGTCAAGTTTACGCCTGGGAGTCGTCTGAGCCACGCAACACGTAGTGAACCGATTCAAGAGATTCCGATAAGCGTAAGGCAGGCAAAGTAGGGCTAAAATTAGTAAAAATTCCCTTGTTGACTAGACGAAATATACGTTTCGGAGGAGTGGAACGTACGGAGAGTAGGGGAGAGAGGAAATCTCATCTATCAGTTCGCTCTTGCCGTTTTTTTTAACACGGAAAGAACCTGCTAATGGGCTCGATATGGATCGTTTTTTAACACTCCACAACCAAGGACAGCTTTCCAAACCAATGCTTAAGGAAGATAAGGAAAGGGAAAATAATGCATACATCAGAGAAATCTTCGATTCCTCAGAAAAGAATCCGAGCGAAATGGTTTTCTCTCTCATTCGATACCGCAGTATTCGATTCGACAGAATTTTAACGCTACAGTAACATTTTTCAATCTTGATTATAAATTGAAAACATAAATTAAAATAAAGTGTATAAACTGGAACGAAATGCAAAGTAGCATTTGGAACTTTAACAACCTATTTTAGATATTTTTTGATCTACAGAAAAGGGGCACAACAAATTGGATATGTTGACAGTAATAAAACCAATAAAAAAAAACTGATACAAAATATTGGATTTTAATCCGCGCTAAATACCTGCAAATTTATTTCTTATCCATAGTCCCTATTTATGTCTCATGTACTAGTTTGAAGTATCTTGATAGCAAGTATGATAAATCCCAGCTGAATTTTTCATTTCTTTTTACAAAAACAGAATTTAAAGCGAATTTGCCTCTTGATTTAAGAATACAGTGATAGGTGTTTGGATTTTGACAGTATGTTATTCAATTTCCAGAAAATCAAACAGTTAAGTAAGTCGTCGATCACTATTTTTACATATTATTACCAATTTGATGAAGAATGATCTACTTATTCAAACATATATATCAAACTATGCTGCATGATCAAGCATATTAATGTTACTCTATATTAGTAATTTTTGGTGTTCTTAAGAAAACTTGGAGGGAGTATTGGTCAAAATATCCTCAGATATTTGCTCATAATATAGAGGATAGTGGAATATCTAACATACATAATCGTGGAAATCATCCAAATAGTACCTTTCCATTAATACACACTCATTTACTAATGGATTTTATCTGGTATTATTAAACATTGAAGGTTCAAATACACTGTTATATTGCAAATCTCAAGTAAATTATACCTTCAATTGTATATTTATCATATAAAACAACAATTTCTAACTTGTAAATCTCAGTTTAAAACTTGTGTTATTATTTCATGGATTTATCATCTTGACCGGTACCCTATCTTTCCTTCTATCGTCATCCACTATCATTATTATCCACAAGAAAATATATTAATTGAATAACACAAATATGCAAATTTAATTCCTGAATATGGAAATTTAATATGATTCAGTACATCGGAAGATGGTGAAGCAACTGGACAAAAACACTAACAAATTTTTATACAATCATATATGTCGTTCCAATGTTTAACTTCCAATCCATCAAAGGACATTAAGCTCAACGCATAGCAAGATTCATATTGAAGAAAAAATATGATGGTTGAAAGCACTTCATTAATGAATTTTCAAGAGCACATGGTACTGCTGCCGGAGCACGTGGTCCTCACATTTATATCGGAATTTCACTTGGATGCGTAAGGAGAAGCTGCCCCATCTCATGAACCGGAAAAAAGACACCTGCACTCCGGACCATTTCAAAACATCAGCAACAAATGGAGCGAGGAACATCTGCGAAAGGAAAAAACAGAACACGGTGCCATCACACGCGAGTTCCATAACGATCGCTCGTAGGAATCCGCCATTTTGTCGTTGGAGGAGTTTTATGAGGGAGGGAGTGGAGAGGAAAGGAAGAGTTCAGAGGCGGAGATGTTGAGGGAGGAGGAGCCGCTGCTGGAAGGCGGTCCTCCACAGATAGAGAGGGAAAGATCTAGCTGACGTAATGGTAACATAGTAGGAGATGAAATAAGAAAGAGCGCTTGATAGACCTTCGGAATGACGTCACATCTTCCGTAAAAATCCCGGATTTGAACCCCGCCCTTGCGTATAACTCTCCGAAAAAAATCACCCCATCCCTTTCCCAGGTTCGGAACCCACGCAGTCTCCCTCTCCTAAAAACCTTCCCATCAACCCCTTCCCTCTCCGCTCTTCCCCTTCCCCTGCGCTCCATTCTCTCTCCCCGCAGGTCCCAAATTCTGCACCGGCCGATTGCGACGGACTTCAGTCGCACCAAGATCGCGGTCTCGATAGGATAGGCAAGTGGGATTCCGACGAAGGGGGGCGGGGCAGGAGGATGGGCGGAACGGTAGGTAAGGGCAGGAGCGAAATGATCCCGTTTTAATTGACGCGAAGAATCGTCAAATGTCGTCTGAGAATTACGGGCAGGTGGCGAAATCGGGGAGGGGGAAGTGGGAATCCGGCAGAAGAGAAGAGTGCACGCGAAGGAGCGCCAAGATGGTCGCAGGAGGAGGGCGGATGAGACGGTAAGGTCGATTTTAACTTCCTTTTTGCCTTCAAATCGCCAAGTTTTGGGCGCAGAAATACGCGAAAATTTGCGAAGAAAGTCGAATCTTTTTTTGCGGCGGGTTGCAGTAGGTCGGGAGGTTCGGATCGATTCATTATTGGGACAGCTTCTTTTTTGTCTAGCTTCTAACCTTGACAATGCTAAAATGTTAATTTCAATGCTAAACCAATGTCTTTTTCATCTCTCCGAGGAGATATATACGTTAATTTGAACGCTTAGGAGCTTTTTTGCATTCCGTAGAATTTCCTTTCTTTCGGGTATGACATCATTCATATCAGGAGTGGCTGCATTCGACTGCAAATGGCATTCCCTTAAGAACTATTGATTACCTTCGCTTCTCTTATTCCGTTTCAAGAAATATTTTTCTATTTTAATTTTATAGCATAAAATCCTGAGTTCTACGATTAATGTTGAGCAGAGAATATAAAAATAAAATTTCATTATTTTTAGATATATATATTATGTGAATTAGAGATGAGAATGGTACAGCTCACGTAATCCCATTCATTTCCGCAAATGTCCCATTTCGTCATTTTCATGGTAGATAAGATTATTTGATTGTAGGAGACTGCATGCATTGAGCAGAGTTCACTAAAAATAAGATGGCGTCGAGGCACGGCTTAGGTCATATTTTAGCTTCTCTTTGTTGCGCAGTTGCTCAAACTAGTTGAACTTTCCTCTGTATAGTTCAAATATACTAGGAGCAGCATTCTTTTAATATTAGTTTCACCGTAAACAATATACTTAACATGAATTACCATAATTGATTGGACTTCTGAAAATAATTTAAAATTTATATGTTATCTGCTTCAAATATTCATGTTTAATCAAGGAATGGCATTAGTATTTTTAAAATGACGAGCAAAGAATAGTGGCAAAAAATAGTGAGTGATGAATTATTTTTCAGGGAAAAATGAGTTCTTAGCTATTTTCAACCATAACTGGATATTAATCTAACACTTGAAAATAAATTTAAAATCATTTTATTAAATAAAATCGAATTATTTTGCATTATATTAAATGTAAGGATGATATAAATAGGAAATTACTACATTAAAATAATTAATAAATATATACCTGAGAAATAATAAATAAATACCTGAGCATAAATCTTCCAGCTTAATATAATTCAAATTTTCTGATTATCTGAGGAAATATCTTAGGTTTTCTTGATGCGTAGAAATTCCTATGTCCATGTTTTTGAGCATATAAATCAAATTTTAAGACAAAAGGAGCTTATTAATGGCTTCTTATTTTAAGAGCTTCTGTCATATTTTAAAAGGTCAGTACTAAATATATAATTCATATAATCATAAACATTCCCTTTCCTCTACTAAGAACTTAAGCATTGTAAATAAATTGTCTCATAATAATTATCAATATTGTTTGAAAAATCAATGTACTCGTATTATATCAAGATAATCGATGTTCACTCAATATCCTTAGCTCGCAATATAGGAAGAATAATTCTGGAGGAGTTGAGGCAAGGTTAGAGCGCTTATGGACTATCAATCACCATAAAAATATATTCAATAGGATTTATGACAGCGTGTGTGAAATAATGTTTGCGTTTATAATTCACATTCGATTAGTTTCACTCTAAATGTAGTTTAGAATTCATATTTGAATTGAACATGCTTATTTGCTTCGTAAACAAGTAAGCTCATTTAGAATTTTAAAAGATAATCTTGTTAGGAAATTTATTCTAATTCAAACCACACAGAAAGAAAGCAACAACGTTAGAAATGACTCTGAGAGCTATAGTAATATACATTACGGTATAAAATTCAATCTAAAACATTTCCATTCACTTTGAAAATTGGTTTCAATATTAAAAGTGGATATAAAAACCTTATAGAGAATTCTTTCACTACATTCCACACCTCAGAGATGTCAAACGTATTTATAAAGGCGATAGCGTCTTCAGTTATTTTAAACTCACTCTTCGCAGTGCTCGTCTTCCCACTTAATTAAAACCCTAAGAAACGGAACTTACAAGAAGGAAATAAAACTAGGATAGGGAAAGTGAGGGTCATCTTCTTGCTTCACAAACATTAAAAGAATGCTCCTCTACTCCTTCAAAATACCTCAGAGAGGCGAAAATGGGAGGAGGCAGACACTTAAAACGAGGTGTTTGAGCGTGGCATTCCATAACCCTTTACCATTCTCTCCCCACTCCTCACAACTCCCTTATTTTCCTTGCAACACACCAACGAATTCTTTTCCCTTGCATCTCCATCGCGAAAATATAATCTCCGAATAAAGAACAGAAGGAACGCTTCTGGAAGAGGACCGTGGAATCCAACTGGAGGTGCTGGAAATACCTTGACGGTGTTAAAGATGGGAAAGACAAGGTGAAAAGGGGAATGAATGGATGGGTCGCTTAGGAAGAGGGAAAGGGTTTTAAGGCGAACCCTCGAGTTTTATCTCCACGAAACACGTACACAGAACCCGACGTTGTCTCGGCACTTTAAAGATACGGCCGTAATTTCTGTGCATTGCCACCGTCTTTCTCTCGTTAAGTCCACGCAAGTGTCCAAGGGTTATGATGGGGCGGAAAGGGACGCTTTCCATAGAGAAGAGAGTGAGCGAGGGTTTCCGGAGGCCCGGCTTCCTATCCCGGGATGTGCGCCACTGAAAATCTCGCGCTGAGACGGCCGACGGAGCCGATTTATCCGAAAGCGTGATGAGGCATTTTCGTGCGGAGTTTTTTGCGCAGGGAAATGAGGTATCGATTGCATTTGGGAGAGCACTGAGAAGGAAAAGAAAAATCGATATGGGGTGATGAAATATCGACAGATTTCTATATTTCTGTTTCAGCATTCGATTCAATGCGAATTATTTTAATTAAATATGTGGCGTGAAATGTTAGGGCGCGTCGGCTTAGTTGTAATCCAAGCCATTTCATAATTCGAATTCCTGCTCTTGGAATTTGAAATACGTAATACTTCATTATCGTTGTTATTTCTCCAAAAGTCATGAATTTTAACGATAACTGATGCATATGTCCGTGAATGACGAATGAAATATGTATACAAAAATGGCAGAAAATTTAAAATTCAATCAAAGCCATCACATCATTCAGGATTCAAGGAAATCGATAGTTCTACAAGAACTATTGCTCATGAGATACCCAAACATGTTTTCACTGCTTTTACAAAAAAAAACAGGTAACTAGAAAGATCAGTTGTCATAAAAATTCAGGAGAATAGAGGCTTCAAGAATACAGGAATCTTCACCAATTGCACCAGCTGGAAATCATAATATAAAAAAGCAACTGAACATTAACTTCTATTTGGGATTTCAGCAAATAATTGCCCTAGGAAGATAATAGCATCATTTCATCAAATGTTATACAATCATTCAGTTTTGTTGACGATTGAACATAACATATAAAAATATTCTTAGGTAAAAATGTTTAAAACTGAAAGAATGTTTTACTAGCAAATGATTGTTTCATAAAAAGTTTAGAGAATTTAATGCAAATGAATTTCGATGAACTTTGTATTCAAATTTTGCAATCCTGACGTAACAAGCAAGAATAGAGCTCAGTCTAAATATTGGCGGAAATATTGAAAGAAAATTTATATGCTGACTCCATTTCATAGATTCTAATATCAACAAAGCATTTTCATGGTGTACTTCTCTGTTCTCTGACGCGGATAGCTCTTACATCTATATGTCAATATATAGCTATGTCTTTCGGCAGCTGAACACCAAGTTACTATTCTGAAAGATTTAAAAACTTTTATAGAGTCATTAATGACTTTTAAGTGACCATAGTTATATTTTCATCTGTAAAACTCTTCTGAAAGGATTTCTAAAGTATCACCCCTTCTTTACACACTTTATACTTAATTCTTTTTACTTCTACACTTAAGGATTATCTCAAGAAACGTCTTTTAATTGATAATTTATTTTTATAAGTAATAATTTGTATAGGAAGTATTCATCAACAGCCGATATCCGTTTTTTCTACTTTCAACAAATTTTGAGACAAATCAACTTTATAAAATTTATTCTGTTTATATTTAACAATGAAAAAACATAATTTTTGATAGAAAATCGCGTATCATCCAAAAATATTTATTATGGATCCTTCTCGCAGACAAATATACTGTATCTCGAAGGTTGTAAAGAATTGATAAAACAATACATGAATATATTGTGAATATATAGGGTTATATTTCATCGCTCTTATTAATTCATCTCAGAACTTCTGTTAATTCATAGTGATCCACCGGCGGCAGTAAATGAGCGAAAGACATAATGATATTAAATCTCAAATCTTGTCTATTTTCAAGAGCAAAATATTTGAGGAAGAAATAAATTACTTAGTGGTTTCATATATTTCATTATATATAGCGCACCACCAAGTGAGGCTGAATCATATCTATTTCAACAATATTTATTAAAAATACAAAACTATATAATGCATTTCACATTTCACGAAGATGAAATTTCAGTAAATTTAAACTCATATTCAAACCGGTAGAATTGTGAGTGCTGATTTTTATTATCGATAACTACCTTTAGAATATATCAAAAATTCTGAAATTTCCCTTAGTGACAAAAAAATCCTTTATAAAAATATAATTTCGTTGAACTGGGTAAATATTGATGAATGATAACATTGATATACGAGTGTTGCTTTATTGTATGCTTTTTTAACTTTTAAACAATGCTACTGATTGCACTTTTTCGTAAAGTAAGCATTCCAAAGCTTATGAAGAATTGGAAATAAGGTCTTTATGGCCATTTTTTGAAATTTTTTGCGTCGAAAGCGATCAAATTAAGTCCATTTGAGATCGTTTGACATGTTATAAAGCCGTAATTGATTTCCATAACTTTTCTCAATTAGTTTCACTAGGGGTAGCTGACTAGCTAGTAGATGGTTATCTATGGATTCTACCTCAGTCTAGAAACCTCTCTTCCAGTGGGATTTTACAATTTTATCCTTCGCCTATCGTTTCTTGGTTTGAGAACATTGAAAAGGAAATAACTTCATAATTCATAACTTCACTTCATAACGTTCATAATTCTTTCTTATTTACAGCATTTCTTTTTATTTGAAAAAACTATTATGTATCGTACTAATCAGAGTGTAGGGCGGTCCTGAGATTTAATGAACATGATAGCGTTATTTTTCCGAAACCTATAATGGATCAATAATAGTCAAAGGTATCGGTGCCATTGATTTTTTCCTATGGAATCGGGCAGAAAACTGCAAGATAATGAAGGCCTCCCCTCACACCAACCAGGACGTGCCAAAGCTGAGCTCAAGCATCAAATTGATGGGATTAGGAATTTGCGGGAGCTTCGTAATCGTTAACTGCCCACCTCTTTGCTGACCTCGCAGACTGTCCGCTCGTTCGAGATAGAAAATCAAAGTGGGGGGCGATCTTCCCAAACCCTTCCAAAATCTCTCTCCCGACAAAACCCTTCTCCTCGCAGGTTATGCTCCCAAATTTCCCTCGCAGGCTATAAATTCCAACCCATCCACAACACCCCCGCTATTCGATGAAGTGTCTGCCCGTAGAGCCAACGAGATTAGACCCGTTGACACAAAGTCTCCAATGCACAAACACCCCAAACCATTCCTCTCCCTTATGCAATCCGCTACGCCACTCTTTCTACCAATAAACCCCCGAAAAATCTTTGCTCCCTTTTTAGGGCTGGTTTCATTTGTCTCCGTTTTTGTTTCCGCTCATCTCAGCTAATCTAAATTGGGATTAATCCCCAAAGTTCTTTTATTTGCGACGTCTCAGGTCCACCTGCCACCAGTAGAGAGAATCTTGTAATCGGGTAGACATCTCGCTCCCCCCCCTCTCTACTTCGCGCCCCCCTATTACTCCCAAAGGTCTAAAAACAACCCGGAATTTCTTCTCCATTCTTTCCTTCGCGTCGTCTGGATCCGTCCCGTCTCTTGACGCGGATAATTAAACCAGTTTTCAGCGCAAAAAAAGTCTCTGATTATGTCCCTGCGATTGTGTGTAAGAGTCCCGAGACGGGATCGATTTTACGGCAAGGGCGCTTTTGCTGCGAGTATGGGGTTGTTGGAGGAATGGGGGTTGGATTGAGGGTGAGAAGAGGGGGAGGAAGGGTTTGAAAAGGCGGGGCAATGGCTATCCTGGGAACTTCTACCCGACCCACTCACACACATACACACCCACGTGTGCACACACGAGGACACATGCACAAACCCCACACAGTCTGCGGATCAATGCGAAAACCCTTGAAACACACTCCCAGTGGCGGAGGGAGAGCGAGATGAGAGTGAAAAAATGCTGGGAATGCCGGTCCGATGTGGCCAATGCATCAGCATGACTTGAGGGAAAATGTCTGCTCCTCATCTGGGAGAACCCGTGGATGCGTCGGAATGAGTGCGAAAATCCATTAAATTCGAGAATTTTTAAATGCGAGAGTTTTTTCTTTGATGTGAGGGGTCTCTCGCGTGCGAAAGGAAACAGCCAGCGCCTCTTATCCTAAAAAATCAACTGGAAATTATGGGAATTTTAATGAGATATTTTCAGAAGTATGAATCTCTCGCCGCAATGCGGTAATTTTCTTATGATGGAAGCATTCTCTGCTGATCCTAATTAATTCTTTTCTTTGATGATTCGTGCAGTCTTTAGGTGGAGAAGGATCAATAAATCGAGATATCCCTTAAACTCCCTTAAGGAATATGAATCCAAATGCTTTAGCTCGGTGCATATCAGTATGCTATGTTGCGATCGACCCAATGACATTGAAACTTGTACAGATTTTAAAGAACTGCAAAATTCTTCAAAGTCTTGAAAATCTGCCTCCTTCTACGAGCACTGTACTTGCATTCTTCCCGAAATCGGAACACTCAATTTATTTATTTAGTTCATGTGGTCATTCCATACTTCATAGTAAGAACCAATAACTTGAGAGCAATGAAACTAATCATATTCATAAAATTACTAAGACATTCAAGTATCTGAGTATAACTATTTATTAAGAAAAAAATTGTGTTACGGTCACAAAAGCCGATCAATATTATTTTCATCTTCAATATAACTTTAAATCGAAATTTTACAGAGGGACTTGCTATTTATTATTTATGATATTATTCCTAAATATGTTTCGGAAATCTCTCTCTAAGTTTGTGAAACTAGGTTTATATGAAATATAAAACCCTCATAAATATAAAAGTTTTTACATAACAGTTAACGAATTGGAACTATCTGTTGAAATTTTAATATTCATAAATTAATTTAAAAGCGCTTCAACAGCTTATGTCAATATGCCCGAAAACGAAAATTGAGCCCGGGACCACTTTGAACCAAATTTTAACGTGTTGCCCCTTTTCCTATCCGGGAACCCTGTTTATTATTTAGAAGATTCTAAATAATTATTTCCTTCTATGATAAAATTTTAGTAACAGTTGTTTATTTAGAAATTACCGAAGAATATAATGTAATAGGGTTATAATTATATCAGTATGAACGTGAAATGGTTCCTTATCATTGGCATCCAAATTATTTGAGATATCCAGGGACATCAGTGACTAGCAATACTTTGGGTATTTAGTTTTACTGCAATCGCCACCAACGAATATTGTTCTCCGAAACGATGAAAATTCCATGGTATCAGGCTCTCATTCCTAAAGACTTAGTCCGAACGAAATTTTAGTTTGGCGCGTCTCTTCCTGTGTTAGCCCTATGACGTTGCGGCCAAATCTCTTGTAATCCATGACGCCTCCTCAAGAAAACCATTTTGGAAGAGCCCAACTTTCGCAACGACTTGACGAAGGATCTGACGTCCGTAACATTCTGATCCTGCTGACGTTATGACATCCGAAGAAGAAAGAGTCTTCATTTTAGTGGTTTTGTGTGGATGGACGAATAAAAACTTTTGTCCAGCGTACGCAATACTACGCAGGCGTAACCTTGTTTCTTCTCTTGGAGCAATCCATTTTATAACTTTCAGCCTATAGGGGCAATAAATGAGAATAGGTGAAGTAACTTTTATACATTTACTGAAAGATACGTTTTTTAGGCGTCGCGCATATTCTTCGATAGGTATTTCGAGTAGGAAGGATAAAATCCAAATATTTCGTAATTTTCTAATAAAAATTCATTCAATGAAAGGAAGAATAACGCGGTGAATCCTCATATTTTAAGTCCATTCATTGCCGTTGTTTTCCTCTCAGCGTACACTGCGGTAATGTTATTCTATTGGAAACAAATGTCCGAAATCGTAAACCTTAGATCGCTTCGAGGAAGTAGTTCCTCATAGTTTGTGGTGAATGCCAACCAAAATAAATAGTTTTAGAGGCAGAGCAACCGGGCTGAAATTGAGGAAAGCGCAAGAAAGGAAGTTGGTGCAGAAATATGATGGAACGGCTAGGGGATTGTGGGTGGAATGCTTGGAAGAGAGTAAAGTTTCAGCATGACTGGCTCGCTACCAAGGGATGAGCAAATGAGGGGGTTTTGAAAGACGTGGAGTGCCAAGGAGAATGCGGGTTTCCCCTGTTTGCGGGAAGAGTTGGATGGATGTCTTGAAGGAAGGAAAGGGTGAGGAAAACATGAGGGAAAGGAGATGTGGTAGTAAAAGAGGAGGTACAGAAACAAGAAAGGAAGAGCGAATGAATTCATTTAGGATAGCACCAGCGTAACGGCAAGTGAAATGAACATGGCGTCGTTAAAATCTCCGCATGATGTGTGTAGTTATCTGTTGCTTCGGATTCGTAGAAGAAGAATATCTCAGCATCGTAGACTTACTCCTCACAGCGATATCCATTTACGTAACAACAATTGCAAATTTATATATTCGTATACAAAGAGGTTTAAAATATTTTTAGCTTGGAGCTCTCTGAGGGAGGAGCTGACTGTAGAACTTGTCATCGGCTATTATCATCAAAATGATGGCCATGGTAAAGCTATTGGATGAAAGAATGCCGTTAAGATAGGGAACATGGGTGCTACCGACGAAGGGAAGAGTTAACTTGAGCGGAGGAAGTTAGAGGGAAGAGGTGGAGTCTTTGAAAGTTGGGAAATAAGGAGGAAGTGCCTTGGGAATAGCGAGGTGCTGTTTGAGGATAAGCCCATGAAAGTGGAGAACTCATGCATGCAATTTGGTGGGATGTCAACTTCATGGAGAGGAACAATCGGAATTTCAGGCTGATATTTATCATTATAAAATCATTTAATGACCACATAGAAGTACTTTCCTGAATTTTGGAGCTTATTATCAGTGTTACTGTTAAGTTTTAAAACCTTAATTTTTCTTTTAATTTACTTCGTGAGTCTCATCCATTATTATTTCTTTTAATTGGTATACTTTGCGTAATTAATGAATAAAAAGTAGACCAAAGCTTAATTAATTTGCATACACTTCTAGGATAGAGGAATAATCCTTACGTGGTTCCTTCATTCCTCAGCTCCTCTATCTCGGCTCTCTGAGCAAAACCAAACTTGAAATTTCAACAAGAAGCAAATCTGTGTAATTTTAAATCTATTTACACTGGAGAAAAGGAGCGTCTTAATTAGCAAGTTTTGGCGGCTAAGCAGAATTTTGAAGTTTCCAGCAAGCAACTTTCGGGCGGCGGACTAATCCAACCGCGAGAATTGCGAGTCTCCAAGATAAGGAAAAGTCTGCTGAGGGCTGAGAACATTTTTGCGCTCCGAAATTAAAATAATAAAAGGTGTTTTTGAAATTTTAGAAAGTCGCGATTCCTCATGGTAGGGAGTCATCACATTTTATATGCAAAATTCGCGCACATTTCTCCCACCTTTTCATACTATGGAGGATTCCTTAGCAATGAGGAGTTGCAGTAAAGACAAAAACATAATCGGATGGCGTCAGTCGACGGAGATTTCGGAAGAACGACCACGAAAGACGCAGCAAAGTGAAAAAGTGAGGGGAGCGGACTGAAGAAAGCTAATTCACTGCCTCAGCGTTCTACCAGGGTAAACTCCAGGGAGTTAGTGGCTCTCCAAGGAGTAGGATTTTTGATAAGGGAAGAGGTTAAGGATTGGGAAGGACGCACGGGATTGCCGAAGACGGAGAAGAGAGAAAGGAACACCGAGGAGAGCAAAGTGGAAAAGAATGAAGAAATAGAACATCCTCGTAAGTCGAAGCGAAGCTGAGGAGCGAAAAGTGGCGGCGGAATGGGTATGAGTAAAGCCGAGGCGAGAATGGACGTGAGGGATTGTAAAGGAGAGTGGGGGTTCGCCCTCTCTCTTTAGGAGTCCCAAGAGAGTCCAACAAGCAAACAAACCTCCCCCTTCTATCATCCCGTCTTCTTCTCACACCACCGACAAAGCCCTCTGGCCCATCATCTTCCCCTTCCTTGACGAGAAGCACGGTGAAGGAAGAGGGAGAAATGTGGGAATCGAGACGTGCGAGTATTTGCACAGAATTCCCCGCCTCTTTCTAGTCATATCTCCATTCTTCTTCCTCAAATTCTCTCAGAGTTTCCAGGAAATCCTCGAGATTTCTCTCCCTTTCATTCATCCTTTTCTCTCCACCCATTTTGTTTTCTTCCTGTGACGTTGGAATCACTTCGTCTGCGTTCTTTATACTCTTCATGACATGAATTATGTGCTGAAGAGAATTGTTGATATAAATTCTTCATTTCGAGAAATATTGCTCAGATTTATGTTGAACTGCTCATTGTTTAACGGAAGGGAATATTTTAAGGAAAAATTACACCTGCTTAATTAGAGTTTCTGCAAGTTGAGTTTATATGAAATCTTTAATTAATAACGTGTCCACTAATTGAATCGAGAATGGAGCAGAGGATATTCGTGTAGAAAATTCAAAGATATATTAACTGAAATAAAATCGCATTCTTGGAAGAAATTTATAGGCAGAGGAAATCAGTTAAAAAGTAATATAGAAGAGATATATGAATAGGTAGCAACCCTTTGAGAAATTATTGCAATATATATACATTTGAGACTTCAGGTCGAAATTGAATCCATGACATAATAGAAGTTACTACTGCTTGAATGACAAAGTAATGCGAGAATTTTTAACTCGCTAAATATATTGGTAAATCTGGTGCCGCTAGCTCAAGAAAGTTTTACTTTGTAATCACGAATCAGAAAAATCGTGTAGCCGCTGTTATTCGTCAAATTGTCTCTGATTTCTTTTCCATATTACATGGAACATTTCAGCGCAATGTAGTGGCTCTGATATTCTTTTGCATGTGAGAATTATTTATAAGGTTTTATTTCGAATAATATGCGTCATCCGAGAGGTTTAGAGATATGCCTAACACCGACATCTATGTATTTGAATATCCCTTTTGGAATATATGGTAAACTATGACCTTATGCCATATCTTCCTATAATCCCTGAATTCATAAATATTCTTCTTTTATAATAATGGAATTTGAAAATAATATCATTCGTTTCCTTTTCTTTACTTGCAGGATATGTCCAGGAACTTTCCACTCTGAATTACACCGCATACCTTCCAAGGATTCATCCGGTATTGGAGAGAGATGAGATGGGAATCTCGCCTCATGGCGAATCCTATTCCTCACTCCTCCTGCAGAGTCCAGCCTATGCCCCACCACCTCCACTCCCACTTCCCCAACACCACCACCATCATCCCCCGCATCATCCCCACCAACCCCCGTACACCACACCACCTCCTCACCTAGCCCTGCCTCCACCTCCACCGCCAATGCCACCACACTCGCAGACCCCGGAAAGCAACGAGGAGGCGTGGAGGAGATGGGCGGAACACCACCACAACCAGAGCACGTCTCCTCATTACCAACATCCGGTGCCTCCTCATCACCTCCAACCGCCACAGGCAAGTCCCCATCTCCATCCGTTCGTCCACCCGCAACACCAACTCCATTTGGCCTCTCTCCAACACCACCACCATCATCATCCCAGCGCCGTCCATCATCAACAACCCCACCATGAAACCTCTCCTCCTCAGCCTCCATCCCGTCCGAGATCTGCCACGCCGAGACCATCGACTCCGGCAACCCAGCAGCAGGAGGATCAGCACCAACCTCCTCAGCCTCCGCAGCAAGAGAATAGTACTCCGGCTCCACCAACCACGCAGCCACCCGTCCCGACACCAAGGAAATCTTTGGCGATGTGCTTCACCAGCACCGGAGCAGCTTTATCCCTACCTCCGAAGAAGAAGGACATCTACCGTCCTTACTCCTTGGATGGACCATCCGAACCTCAACCTGAAAGACAAAGGCCTCACACGGACATTACGGCCGCCCACGCCATCCTGGATCTTAGCTCTTCCACGACGGCTGTGGGCACAGAGGCAGGAGGACATCACGTTGGTCCTGGCCAAGTTCCATCCGATGAAACCCAGAGACACAGCGTTCCTCCGACTCAAGATTTACCATCGCCTTCACCCGTCCATTCCCAACCTTTGTCTCTCCACATGGACCATGACAGACCTGAAAGCAACCAGCCTTCCATCCTTCACAGTCCCAACTCTGCTTCCAACAGCAGTGTCGGCCACCATCCTTCCCACCCGATCCCTCCGCCATCTCCCCAAACACCTCAGGTGTTCAGATTAAACCAAGGCAAGACGGTGGCGTACACTTACGAGGCGTTTTTCGTTAGTGACGGGAGATCAAAAAGAAAGTCTGGCTCTCTAACTTCGATTGGAGCCGTCGTTCCTGGGCCCAACAACGAGAGACCGCGGTACACCTGTCCTGAATGTGGCAAGAACTACGCCACTTCTTCAAACCTGTCAAGGCATAAGCAGACCCACAGAAGCCTCGACTCACAGTCCGCAAAGAAGTGCAGCACGTGCGGGAAGGCATACGTGAGCATGCCTGCCCTGGCTATGCACGTGCTGACGCACAGCCTAAGTCACGTATGCGGAGTGTGCGGTAAGGCCTTCTCTCGTCCTTGGCTGCTTCAGGGTCACCTGAGGTCTCATACGGGAGAGAAGCCGTACGGCTGTGCGCACTGCGGAAAGGCGTTTGCAGACAGGTCGAACCTGAGGGCGCATATGCAGACTCATTCCGCCGCTAAGAACTTCCGTTGCTCCCGGTGTCACAAATCCTTCGCCCTCAAGTCGTACCTCAACAAGCACTACGAGTCTGCATGCTTCAAGGATGGCTCGGAGGGCGGCGGAGACAGCGGGGATAGCTGCGAGGCCTCTCAACACCAGATGAGTCCAGAGTCACCATTGGTTGGACAAGCGCAGCAACACCAGCAGCAAAATCAGGGGCCTTCTCCACAGCCTCAGCAACATCATGCGCCCCATCAGCTGTGTCATCCATCGCTTCAAGTTCCTGACGGCCCTATGAACGGCTCTACGGTCCTGCCTTCTCCCCAACCTCTGCATTATTCTCCTCCACCTCTTACCACTGTTTACCCTGGCTGAGGGAATCTTTTTGCTTGAGAGAAACAGGTGAATGAACCTTTTTCCGACAGCGTTGCGTCCTCTTTTTATACGTAAGAGATTGAAGTTTTCATAAATTCCGTAACGATAAGAAAGCCTTTGCATCGGAGATGCAAGGCTCGAAACGGTATCGTTTTATTGTGTAAAGGGTATGTTGTACATACAAGTGTTCGGTGATTTCTTGTAATCGCTCGATTGCAACGTGTTTGTTTTCTGAAAGCATGAATAGTAATCGGGCGGATCGGGGGTATGAAACCTTGTAAATTCTGAGTTCAGATTTTTAACATGAAAGACGATTTTAAAACGATGCTAAATGCGTCCAAGGCATTTTATAAGCACGTTTTTAGAGCGCTTTTTTGTAACTATTAAGGAGAGCATGAAGGATTTAATACATAACGCAAGTGCCCTATTTACTGCAGCTATATCTGCTCTTATAAAAAGCCTTCACACCACAGGATATTATTGCAAGACAGCCTATTCAATTATATTATAAACATCAGCATAACATTTTAGTACACTAAAAAGAGAATTTATTAATATAGAGGAAGATTTTACTAGTTGAAACGAGAGAGAATTTTTATACAAAGACTTAAGCTTGTACCTTGTAAAGGCATATAGTTTCAATACATAGATTGAGTACTTTTTAACTGCTGCATTACAATAGAAGCGGTTAGCAATAAGTTTCATTGCAAGGGTTTTTATACACTGTAGATAATTAAATTTAAGGCAATAAGAATGCACTTTGTACAACTTAAGTTCCATTCATGCCCGTCTTCGACCGGTGGACTTGTAAATTTAGAAAAGATAGTATTTAAAGAAAAAGACCGCTAAGGTCGCGTGCATTTCATTAAAGCACAAAAAAGCAATTAAATCCAATTTTTGTGCGCACAAGCAAGTGAAAGTAAACGAAAACTCTAACAAGCCTATAATACAGCGCTTGATGTGATCAAAAGAAACGAAACCTCCGAAACTGGAGGATACTACAATATTTTGAAGCCGGCATTTATAAAAAAATAAAACGGTGATACTTTTCAATAAATTTTGAAAGAGAATATAATTTTTATATATTTATTGAAAACAAAAGCCTCCCCCAGCTTGTCGGGTGGAAATGAGTGTTCCTTCATTTTACTTTTTGCGAGTCCAGGGATATCGGAGACGGTGTGAATGGAGTAATATTAAAGAAGAATCCGTTACAATTAGTTTTTAGACACCACCTGGTTTGAACCTGTTTATATTTTCAAACAATTATCCGAGACTCGTCCCCGCGGACGAGCAGGGTTTCAAACACAACGAATACTGTGAATATATTTATAGTTTATAAGTTAACCGAATCTAGTGAGAGAACTAGTCATTAGTGGAATGCATTCAAGTGAAGCGCCTTTTGTTGCCATGGTGACGGACGGACGCCAGAGAAGATGAAGCTGTGTAGGACATTGAATATATTCCGCAAACGCTTCCCATGTCCTTGGCCGATAGCCATATTTATATTCAATAGAGCCAAAAACCGATAAACACCGTTTTAGCCTATATTTACAAATGGCATGTCATGGTAACATAAGAGAAGCATGCGTTTTATTCCCATATTATGGTTTACAATATATTGATGACTATTTTAAACATGTTAAACAGATTTTTAACGGTAATATTTATATTCTGATAGAGAAAGATTCAAATGAATTCCTTTTGTTAGTTGGATTTTTGAAGTGTAAAATAACATAGTTTACGAAATGATCTCGTGTTCACTTTTAGAGCGCGTGTCTTAATGACCCGTCGTCATCTCTCCACTTCGATAAACATTCCATTGTGCACGAACTTTAAGAATAAGACAAATGAAGAGACTTTTTAACTCACGGAGGAGATTTGTGAAAAATTTTAGGTGACGCCTTTAGCCGTTAACATGAATTTTTTTATGGAAAGTCAAGAATCTCATAGTTCATGCAATATTTTTGCAAATACGTGTACATTTTAAATATAGCCACGAAAAATTAGTATATATCTATATACAATGAAATTATATATAGATATTAAAGCTAGGGAGATAGTGCAATATTTTACTTGTATATAGATTATTATCATTATTATTATTACTATTATTTAAATGAGTTTCTGAAGGCCAATGCTGGTCCAATGATGTAAATAAGGAATAATCCTTGGATTTCCTTTCACTTCGTCAATGCTACATTCTCTTCCGATCATGCGCCATCTATTCTTTAAAATTAATTCAACATAGTATTACACATTCAAGAATGAGCTACCAAATCTAAAAGGGGAAGTCTTTCAAGTCTAAAATATTTACTGGCTTGAAAAGAAACGTTTCTTAATAGATGGGAAGAATGGAATCAAGGTTTATCATATACCATGCAAACGCCTCTTCGTTAAACTTTCTCTTGAGCAGAGCGCACTCAGGCACTGCTCTCCGCGAAATCCCAAGGGTCTTCAGCCAATCCACGATGCACTCAAACCTTCTGCAAATACCTTCCTCAAACACACAAAAGCATCAGAGACCCACCCACTTCTCTATCCTTATTTCGGGCTCGAGAATCGATCCCTATCCAACCATCTCCCAACAGATTCCATCAGGATGCGTAACCCAATAGAGATCTGCGTTTTAGAGCGCGGAAGCTTCGGAAAAGAGAGAACGATAGCGTAACACATGAGCGAGAAAAGGAAGCGCAGATTACGGGACGTTGATTCTCTTAGGGATCAATACCCTCATTTATCTTCATTAACGCTTCTTAAATCCTTCTTAATTTCCTTTCCTTCCGCACGAGATAAAAATTAATAGCGTCTCAGATCTGAAAGTAAATTTGTAAGCAAATGCGCAAGATGTCAGACTGCGCAACCTTTGTGTGATTAGTAAAATTGACAGAGTAACAGTAAAACACCAATCAAACTATTTATTGGAACGATTAATATATTAGATAAGGCAAAGTTAAGCATTTTTATCTTTTGGTAGACGTCTTGAAATCAGTTAATGGAATCCCTTCAGTCGAGAGATAAAAATACATAAAAATCAGTCCACTAAGTCGAAAGGGCTTTCCAAAGGGAGAAGGTTAAATCAAGAAGGGAAGATGGCGGAAGATGATGGGAATCTTAAGAGGGACAAGAGAGGGAGGATGAACGAAGTTCTTGCGAGAATAAAGAAAACTTCGATTGTTTTCCTTTCATCCGAAAACAGTCATAATAGCTCCTGAGGGACGGGACAAAGGCAGAAGAGATAGAGGGGAAGGATTTTGGAAGGGAAGAAGGCAACAACGGGGAAAGGGAAGGATTTTAGAGAGAAGTAGAGGCAGCATTTTCGGTGAGAAAAAGACAATTCATTCCCAAAGAAATGCGGACAAAGCGAAAGAGGAGGAAATTTTAATGACACTGGGTTTTAAATGAAGACGTCTTAATTGGTAGAACTGAGGCAAATATAATTGATAAATTGAGGTAGATGAGGGAAAACCAGAGGGCGGAAGTGGATGTAAGGAGTGAACTATTATCTTCGTAATGCATAAGCGATCACTAGGCAACAGAAGTATGAGACAGCATTGGAGAAGCAGTTGGGAAAACAGTAATATGTAAATAGAGAAGTTGGGAGGAATACGCAAGAATCATTTAATTTATGTATCCGAGAAGTGACTTGAGAAACGTTTTCAATTGCTTCATTGTGTTTTGTATGAGTCCAGGGGGGAAATAACACTTCTAGGAGTTGATAATTTATGCATTCAGTATTTTTAATTCAAGTAAAATCTACATTAAAAAAAACCTCTTCAAAATTGACATTTTAGCGTATCGTTTCATGTGATTTGCGTTCCAGGACTTTTAATTAACACTCTTTCAAATTTTAATTAGTGGATGGAAAAGCGATGATCTACTGAGGAGAGTGACGCATCTAGTAAAATGTAATATTCGACTATAAAGGAGGGATAGAAAGGGAGGGGAAAATTAAGGGTGAGAGAGAAAGGAGATGACGCGTCAGCTGAGATGGTTTCTCTACCCCTACCGTGGAGCCCCCTCTGTTACTTGCCCCTCTTTCCCCTGAAATCCTGTTTGTTTTTAATTTTGTGGAACCGACTGTTGCCATCCCACACCCTTTATCTTTGTCCCTCCCATCGCGTACACACCCCTCCCCATTTCACATTGCTTTCTTCCCTCATCTGTGCCTTAAAGCACGCATTACTACCATTCTCGCTGTCCCCTCCCTACATCGAAAGCTACCCATTGCAACAACTCATAGTGTCTGGATGCCTCATATGGCGTATGGGGAAAATCAACTATCTTAGTCCATTCTAGCTTACTAACCAGCCACATTTCAAAATATTACCCTAGAAATTTAAATTACTCGAAGAGGCGTTCTATGAAGGTAAAATTCATTTTGGAAAAATTTTTAACTAACTTTCACAGCTTGCTTCCAGCAGTGAGGATTATTTTGAGGGTTAATATCTTTAGTAAATTAAAATTTCCCAATATTGTTTTTCTAAAATTATGGCATCGATGGCGCGATGAAACTGGAGAGGATGTTAAATTGACGAAAACTGTCGATTTGGACCAGCTAAGGATTGAGTGAAATCTAGTCAAATATGAGAGAGAATCCAAAGCGGCTCCCATGTACTTAAATGGATGCGAGTCATTGGCAACGTGAGTTGTCGCGTGATTTTTTGTAGAACCTCCGCAGTTTTACCTCCGAAAACCCCGAGCAATTAAACCGCGTGAGTGCTTGCGTGTGCGAGGATATGTGGAATTATACACATTGTATTTAACCGCCTTACCTTATAGTTAATTTAATATTTATTTCTTCGGTATGATTTGCTAAGCGTAAGCTATTCTAAGTAATTTGTAAAAGGCAAAGCATTTATACGCGTTCAACAAGAGTTTTTTACAAAAGTGATATACAGTTGTGGGTATGTGTGTATGCGAGTGTCATGTTGTTCCTTGGCAAAGACGCAAATCCGCCCGGACGTATTTCGGGTGTCAGTATTGGATTCTAAAGGCGATCCAGTAAATACTCGATTTTTGTAGCTAATTTAATTCAAATTTCTTCTTCCTTTCCTAACATTTCCAACTAATCATTCCTATCAGCACTCAAAAAATAAAAACTTTCTAATAAAAAAACTTCTCTAGATGTGCTGTCTCTCATAAAGTTGCAGTAGAAAAAGACGTAGTTTTCTTTGTTTTCACTTTGGCGAAACAATAGTGATTTTGTTAATGAATACTCTTATCATGCTGATTAATTAAATCCTATCAAATCCTAACTAAATTCTATTCTGTGAGATTTTCTTCAAAACAGTAAATTCTGTAAATACAAGTCGAAGGGCTGTTTGTCCTCCTTCTATTACAGCTCCTAGAAGTCCTTACCATTGTACGAATCCTCAAGCGATGGAGGTTTCACCTTAAAGCGTGTCTGATTGCCATTCCATTTTCGGGATTAATGAGTGACTGAATGACCTCAGGAGTAGGGTAGCCCAGAGGTCTCATTATCAAGGAGATTGGAGACTCTAAATCACCGGAAACTGGAAGTCTGCATCGTGGGTGCGTTTGGTGATTTTAAGGCTAATGAAGGGCTTCTCTACTTCCCCTCATCCCCAGTTCCTATCTTTGGAGATCTATTTTCTTCGAAGGATCAACTAACGGCTCTTTCACTAAAGGACTCTGATGATCCCCTCCATTTTAGCTACCCCGCTTCGATGTAAATGAAATCTCACTATCGTTTCGCACCATCTTTCGCTTCTTTCTCCCTTTTGACAATGGCTTACAATTGGAAATCGAGTGAATCTGGATGTAAAAAATAAAGTAAAACCGAGGAAATATTTGAAAAATGCGTAGTTGTAGCCTCACCGTGTGCCTTCCAATTCTTTGCTCTTTGTTCAAGGAAGATGTGCATTAAATTATGCAAGGTTTGAATGCATTCAGCGATGAAAAGGTTGTAGATAAAACGGTTCGTTTTCTAGGAATCCATTCCGGTAAACATAGACTGAAACAAATTCGTAATTATTTACATGGATCGGTTTAAGCAATGCATGCGTGTAAACAAAACGGGAGCTTCGGTTCTCTGTTTTTACCACATAAGGAAAAATACAATAGAAATTTGTAATAAATGAACAATATTTTATAGATGAAATTAATTCTGGTTTTTTTGAGGAAATGTTCCATATTAGGGCGATGCGAAATGAAAAAGTGCGATTGGTTGTACATTGAGCTTTTTAGCTGGAGACTCTTGTTGAATAATGTTACTTGTAATTGCGAAAAAAACAAAAATTGGTGGAAGAGGTTTAAAAAAGACATTTGAGTACACGGAGGCTTGTGAGTCCAAGTAGATGCTTGGTTTGCCTTTGCCTTCCCGAAAAATAATGAGAAATGAGGATTTTTTCGGATTGTAAAAGTATGAGCGCAAATGTGTGAACGTCTGTAAAAAGATGATTACTTTTTTGGAATGAAAGGAGCGTATTTGTGTGATTGTGTGTACATATATACATAAATAAATATATTTAAATCAACAATATAGATTCGAGTGTTTATGCAGGATCTGTCCGTGAAGGACACCATGCACTGATTATTTAATACATTCCACTGGCAATAACTGGGAAATCTGAGGCTTCTTGGACAAGGGGTCAGGGGATCCTGACTCCTTTAGGCCGCAGGAACCTATTGCAATAATTGAGCAATAACTACTGTGTGATCTACCCGAAGGAGCATGATGAACCCAGGAAAATGCCGGGTATTCCAAAGCAATAAATCCGTAGTATGGGCGATTCAGGGAGGAGGTCAAATAGCCCTAAATATCCTCCCTGCAATACTGCCCAGAACATAGAGCAATAGTTATATAAATTTCATAATAAGGATTAGGGCGAAGGTGAGAAGGAGAATAAGAAGTCTTATCAAGTACGCAGTATAACATGATAAGCTTCATTCACATACGTTGTAGATACAGAGTCATTATTTAGATCTAGTCTTCAATTAGTCTTAGCACCCCAAGTCCACAGGTAGCTACTTAAAATTCAAATGCAATAAAGCATTTCTTCGAAGGTCTTAGTTTGCCATAAATATCAGAAGCCAAGTTTATGACTAGAAACATTCATCTTGCAAAAGCAACATTTTGAATGAGGTCACAAGAAAAATAACAAAAATATGCTGTTCCAAGACTTAAATACCAATTTTAATGAGACCATTGATTCATTGTCGTTCCTTCTATTTATTATTTATACCATTCATTGTTTAGCTGTTTTTAAAATTGGATTGTTGTGTCTTTGTAATGTTATTCTTAAATTATGGTAATTATATTGTGATGAAAACGTTCTTCTTTTGACTGTCTTGTTTTTCGTGTTTTTGAAATAATTTTTTGGAATAATGTAAAAGAATATGAGGGTTGGTGAAAATCAACTTAACTGTTAATTCTCAAGAAAGCAGTTTGTTAATTTTGTGTGTAAGACAAGCAATTACATTTTTGTAAAAGAAAATGCTAGTCAACAGTGTATGTTTCTATTGTTGTGTTATTTTGCCATTCGACTGTGTCACCTTTTCCATATATTTGCATTAAGAGCAATATTTGGAAGAGAAGTCAGAATTTGTTACAATAACTAAAAAAGGACTATCTTTTGCCGGAAAGCCTCATTTCCGTATGTGATTGAGATTGTACATCAGCGGCTTCTCTAAAAACAAACTTTGCTCAAATGTACATTCGGCACTCCGGTAACATCACTATTCCCACTCATGTAATCCTACTCTCTGTCTTGCAAAATATATACTATCATGTGACCAGCATGCCGTAAATGCAAGAACTCAACATAGTAAGTTTTGTATTTATATTTTCATAATAAATAGTGTAGAAAAATATCATTTGTCTTTGTATTCTTTATACCTTTTACAACGAACCCGAAACTCCTAATATTGGATATCAGTTTGAATCCTTCACATAACAGTTAAATAACTGTCACTGATAAAGTTGCACCTGAATTCATTCCATGTAAACAAAGATTTTAATGAGATTGGATTCAGACAACCAATCATTTCCATTGTGTTGATTAGGACATTCGTATAATTAAATAAATATTTTAATGAAATATGTATACAATGATGAACCATCTAAAATATCCAAATCATTCTTTGAAACATATATAGTTTCTTAACCACATAGCTGGAAATGAATCATTTTTTGAGAACTATCTGCTGTTTGTAACATTTAAAGAAGAAAATATATCAATTATTCTATAATTTTCAAATAAAATATAAGGATTCAGCAATTGATCAATTTCTACTTGTTGCACAATATAATTGAATCAAGATATTCACCAATGATTGATAGATGGAGATAAATCATTTATAACAGAAACGAAATATTAACAACTCATATTATTACACCATATTCAAAAGATCTGAAAAGCTGACTAATATATCAGGTGAAACTAAATAAGAACGTCTTTTGAATAAACGTCACCACTTGACCGAGTAAAATACGAATAATCATGGAAATTACCGGCCGTAATGACATCCACGATGAAAGAATCCATTAATAAACGCATTGGATATGGAAAACATCATCTCCAATAGAATAACAGAGGGTTTGGAGCCTTGGGAAAGAAAAACAAGCAAGAATTGGGGCTGGCTCTGCGTCAAAAATGCAGGGCCAATAAGCAATCGGTTTCATTAAGCCTCCTGCAGATTCCCGACGGGTGTGTATGGGAGGGCATTGGTGCAAAACCGTGACTCACGTAATCGGGAAAACGAACCAAAGCGGCAGCTGAAACGATTGCCGCATAGGGTCATTAATAAATTAATTGGTTCCATCCGAAATAACGAAGGCCTCTCGTGTGTGCCTCCAGCCTTATCCTTCATCCTACCATTGGCTCTACAGACTATTCCCATTCATTATCCATCAGCACATCTATTGTGGAGGAGACCACCTGTCGAAGGCGAGACTGGATTTTTAATGCTACAACGAGGCAATCATGAAATCCGTTATGATTGAATTTGAACTTTTCAAATGATCAGCTCGCTTGAAATGAAGAAGACCTAAGTTATCTAAATTCTGTGCTTTTTCTATGTCTACGCAAAGAGGTGCATTTATATTCCATTTGCACATGAAAATAGTATTTGAAAGTAATCTCCGACAATGGCCATAATAATCATCATTTTCCTTATTATCGAAATATTAAAGGACATTTGTGCAATTGTCACGTTCACGGGAGCTCCCGGACAGAATTAATTTTTCCGGTAATTCGTTGTTTGCAAAGATACAGTTTCGTTTATTTATTCTTAATTATCCAAATTGATATTTTACATAATTAGATATGTCAGTCTCCCATAAGCCCGCGTCGTAAATTATGCCTAACGAGCTCCGGAATCAACTGTCGAATTTGAATAAGCAGCGAACCCTGAAACCCTTACCCAGTTATATAGCGAAGTGGACGTAAGGCATTACTAAATAAAACAAGCCCCCTTCCATCCCTTTTCCCCTACTTGGTCCCATGCAGTTTACACCGCTGATTCCACTCTTTTCAATTCCATCCTATCCCTATGCAGTCGATTGGGTCCCACCCCTTCTTTTCCCGTGGGATGCGAGGGGGTGGGGTAAAAAGAATTGGAGGGGAGGTTGGAGTTGGAATGGGGGATGGAGGGGAGGGAGGAGTGGGGATGCCAGAGAAAGAAATTCACAAAGGGATGGAGATAAGGAGAGAAACGGGACGAATGGAAAAGGGTTGGAGAATCGTTGTGGGATTGGGGGTTTGGGGGGGGGAGGGGATGTACCGAAGAATATAACGAGATTTTTGGGATTGGTAAGTGGGCGAGTTGCACGCTTCGACCAGGAAGTAGCCATCGAAACCGAGGATGGGAAGAGAGGGAGGAGGAAAGTTAACGTTCGAAAGCAATGAGAAAAATGCTTTACAGATACTCGAATACACTCCTTTTTTAATCTCGAAAAGCGGTACGTAATCAACTTCCACTTGGCTGGAAATGGGTTGGTTTTTTTTTCGAAACTTTTTTCTTCATTCGTTGCTGATATAAAGAGATTTTCGTGCGATTTCCTGGAAATAATGGGTATTGCTGCATCTCGAATTATATCTCTCTTTCGAGAGCTTTCGGTTTATCTTTTCACGCACTCTTTTACTCTTTACACGGGAGTATCCAAAGTCGGATGGATCGTCCTCGGATTTTGACCAATTTTGCTAGGATTTGAATGACTCAGTTCGTTTTTACCGTTTGCATATTTTTCAAAAGTGGGATCTTCGAGATATCCTATCGCTTCGGGCTTTTAGTGGGATTTCAAAAGTAAATGGTGATCAGGAACATTTCTACAAAAGAGGGAATTCGTCATCAATTGGCGAGTAAGGATAATTTCCCTATATTTGACAATCAGTGATACTTTAAGTCCTGAAAGTAAAATTTTGAAGAATTTTGTTTCCCGCGCCTTAGAAAGGTAAAAATATATACTTAGCAATACAAAGCTAGAAATATTACAAAATTATGAATAGATTACAATAAAAAAATAATAACACTGGTAAAATATCATCGCAGCAGTATACCAATTTCAATGTTGATTTTTATTGCTCGGGCCTAAAAGACATGAATATTTAAAGAAATATAAGTGATTTTCCTTTAGAATGATTTCCGATGAACGGTCGATTAATAAACATTTAGCATAATAATAAAAAAATATTTATTATTAGATTATAGAAAGCTATTATTTCAAATTAATAGGAGAAAAATTTTGGTTTTAACTAAATGATTTGAACATTACCTCAGTCACAATAGTGTTGTGAAGAATGTATACACGAAATCTTTATCCTCCCTTATGAATATACAGAGATATTGAGATCGGTGTTACACCAGAAGGAAGAGTGTGATGACACTAATAGAGAAACAGGTAATATTATGAAAACCAGTGAAGTGACCGCTATTAAAATTGTACGGCATGTTCACTGATCAAAGTGAAATGATGAAACTTTAAGAGGGACTTTCTCAGCCTAAATTTCACGAAATAGATGGCTATCCCTACAAGGTTTGGACTAAATCAAAGAAAAAAGACTGGTAAAAACATTCATTGGTGCGGTAAGAGACTGTAAAAGTTTCCTAAAGAGTCTTTAAGCCCATCCCAAATGATGGTTGGGAGAGAAGAAGAGATTAAAATAAAAATACACAAGTCTTACCTTTTTATTGCTTCCACCTTCTAGACAAATTTTGAAGGTCCTGTTTTATCTTACTCTACTATATCCTAGATCTTTCATGGCTAATAATTTTTATTTTTATTTCATATATTGTATCCACTGCCACTAGACCTTGCATCTATCTACAATGTTTTTAGTGAAGACAATGATATTAAAGTGTATTTTGAAGACATTATGGCCTGATGTAACGAACCAATTGTTATAAAGCTGAGGTAATGTTAACCATTGTTTACGGTTCAGATTTATGATGTTTCATAAAGTTATCATTAGATTGGTTTACAATTATATTAAATATAAAAATATCTATGAATATTAAATCTACATTGAATATGCAAAATTCAATGATGAATAATCCCGCATAACATGAAAATATAAAGCAAAAACATATCAATGTTTTATTCTGCAAACTTTTAATTTCTTTCATTGAACATATGTAATCCCTTATCACTTCCCGAGAATTCTAATTCTTTTGCTTTTCTCAATTTAAGTCGATGAATTTATTATCTTAGTACAATTAAATAAATCATAATATATTTATAACATACATGTATCGTTAATAATGAATTCTTGAACCTCTACATGATTAAAAATACACATTCAACCCTGACGCGAATATTGAGAGGAGATTAAAATATCAAATGTTGAGATTCTCATTTAGAAATAAGAAATGTTTCTTGGAAAGGTAATAAATTCGGTATTGTGAATTTTCAAAGAAAATACATTAAATTTACTAGAAGATAATCATTATAGTGCCCATAAATAAAATCAAAATCATTATGATTCTTTTTCGTTTTTCTTACCACCTTACAGATGTCAGATGTTTGAACCCTCTTCAATCCCATCCTCTGCCATAGCCGCGTTCATTTCTTCATTTCACCCTCGACTTTCCTTACGTTAACGCTTTGTAAAAATATGATTTCCTTTTTGTTCTTAATTTATCTTCTGTATCCCCTGTCTGTATCCCCTTCTCAAGCATAATGAACGAGCACTTGATTAAAAATCGCAGATATCTTGAAAGAAACATAAGTAATAAACGTAAAAATTTTAAGCGTTGATTCAATCAGTATGATAGGCAAGCAAAAATTATAGCAATTAATCTTTTCGTCTAAATGGAATTTTCCTAAGAAATTTATTGTCAGAAGAAATGCTAAAAATTTCAAATATCAATCGATCATAACTATTAGAAAGCAAAGGTTTCATAAATATTTTAATATCAGTAATAAAATATTTCTAAAACATAGAGAAAAGGTGTTAATTAGGTGTTATTATATATGAGAATAGGAAGCGATATACAGCAGCATTATCCTTTTCTAAAGCGGACAAAGTTTCAAAGACACCAAACCCAATCGCTAATTTCATTGAGACCCTATATCGATCGATAACCAATTTTCTGATCCGAGCAAAAAATGCCCACCAGGTTGCGCTACGGTTCAATTTAACTTTCCGAGGGCTTGACTCAACAATCGTCTAACCCGAAAGTCACGTTCGAATTTTGTCCACGAGAGGGAATCCATATCGCTCGCCTTTCGTTTTTCGACTAATAAATCAGCGCAAATCATGCACTGGGGAGACGTAATGCGCAGAGACTTCGACTGCTCTTATTTTTGCAGAACGCACCGTATATTGCACGCAGCAGATAAATCACGTCGGATCCATATTAATGAGGCAATGCCGGGAATTCGAATTAGTTAGGCACCCTGAATTCAATTGGGTACTGGATCCACGTCAAAAACGCCGCGTATGTTTGCGCGCGCTTCGGCTGGAATGGCACACGAGAAACGTCCACTATTTCCTTAAGGAATTGCACGCTGGAGTGTAACGGCGAGCAAACGTTAGGGCGGTGTGATCGATGGTGCGGGCATTATTCAAAAGGTCCGCGCGTATATGTGTTTGGAAGCAGTAATTCAACAGATGAATGGCGAGTATCGAATCGGATTTTGGATTTGCGTTCTCAAATGCACTTACCGTGCTCGGTAATCGATAGCTGGCTTTTGACCGGGTGGAAATTTCCATTTATAAAACTCCCCCTTCCCTTCATACTCTTCAAAGCCGAAACTCCGCTTGAACAAATAATTGATGCCATGTTTGCCGATCGTCGAGTAAATAAATGTGCGAGCCGGCGTTCGACTTTATTGATAATCGAAAGCCGTCGTTTGTGCGAAAACAGTCGCGGAAGGATAGAGGTGCCGTATTATTGATATCCCTTGGGTTTGTGCGCCCCCTGTTTACAATCGCATGATTAAAATAATTGGATGACATAATTACTGACCGAAGTTTTTCGCTTTAACCTCGTTTAAGAAATTGATTACGCGGGTTCGGACTGCCGGAATAATTATCCGCCACGTGGTCCTAAAACATTTATGAGAGTGAAAGGGACGATTTGGAATGAGGTTTGCAGCAGACAAAATTTCCTCCTTTAATAATACTGGACGAAATTATTCACTAATGTGACGTCCGCTCAGTCCTTAATTTCCTTTCAAAACACCTAATTTACTATTTTGGCGCGCTTAGACGGGCGTGTAAATCACTTTCCGTCTATGGTGGAGTAAATGCTCTATGAGTTCGGCTACTGAAGCAATGAGATGACCATGATTGTATTGCGAAATGAGACTGCCTGAAAAAAAATGGTTTGTCCGCTAGTTCTCGGTGAGAAGCATTCTACATCATGGTTTCCCTTGAAATGAAGACTGTGAATGGCTTTGGTAGGTAGAATTACGTTAATAGCATAATTTAATTGTAAATTTTTGATTAGTCTTATCATTTTAATGTTTGTAACAAAATCCACGATTTCAAACTTCTAAATTCTAAGGTAAAAATAATAAAATGGAAAAATTTTCCCAAGGAAACTATATCCAGTTATAGTTAAATAACACTATTTTCCTTATTCTTTTTTCATGAAAAAGTATAAAGTTACTCCAAATCTGTGACATTTATTACTAAAAGTAAAGGAAGGAATAAAATACATTTGGGTATGCTAAGTATTTCTGAATATGATTGGAAGTTAGGAAGTATGCGGGTGATCAATGAGAAGGGAATAAAGGGGAAATCAATTTTGATGGATTTGTTTTTAGATACGTTTTAGCAACATTAAGGTAAGAATTGCTGCTCCTAATCCTCTGCAAGGTGGATACATTAATGATTTATATTGTGAGATATATGAGCGAGAATCGCTCAATTCTTAGAATATAAAATAATGTTTCCTCGTACATGAAAAATTACATGGAAATTACATGGATAAAAACGAACGATAATTCATACAGTAAATTTTTAATTGATGTATCTTTGTACATTATTTCGATACTTAGACGTTCAAGAACATGAGTGGATTTTGATAAACGAAAACGGAGGGCAATTTAAGACAATTTTCATATGACCTCATCTCCAATTAACTTTGAAAATGGCATTTTTTCGTGAATAACGCAGTTGTCATAGTTGGTTTCGACATACACGTCAACATGTAAAGCGTCTTAATCTTTGTCGCAAAATAAAGTGCATTATGGTGTGGAAGTTTGTGTATTTTATTTCCTCACCTTCTACGTCCAATTACTTATGACACCATGTAAAGCATTAGATTGGTACTAACTGCGCTGAATTTGAGTATATATTTGATAATTTTTCTGAATAGACAGATATAATAATGTCAACCAAACTAAAAAATCTCTATTATGAAAGAAGTGCATCGGTTCGCAGGTGTGTATCCGAACTCTGCTTCGCCTTTCGGCCCGAAATTCAAAGAACCCTTCGCCGAATTCTTGGAATTCCCGTTCTTAGCTTCAGACTGTTTGGCTGAAGGTTCCCAACTTTATCGATTCAAGGAAAAGAGTTGGTGAGAGGAGGATTCGGTGGAAGAAGTACAAAAAGGATGCGCGGCAAAGAATGGCGGAGGGTAGGAAAGGGTCCGTGAGGAGAAGAGATATGGGAGAAAAAATGGAAGAAAGAGGGAGGGAAGAAGGGGATGAGCAAAAGGAAGAGGATACGTGGAATGGAAGAGGGATAGAGAGAGAGAGATGGGGAACTTCGTTGGGAAGGCGTTTATTATTAATTCCCATCTCCGGTAGTTGGTGTTACAACCCCTCCCCTCAACTCCATACCTATCCATTGCCCTCCATGAAACCGAAACACATTCCAGAATTTTGCTCTCACAAGGTGCTGTTGAGTGATCACTCAGACACGCGTTTCAAAACTGAGATTAAAAATCGAAATGAATCTTTTATTAGTTAGATTCGATTTCTACACTCTCTCTTAATCAATAAATATAACTTAACAGTATACTACTACGATGTAATATTTAACCTAATTCATAGTTACAGGTTTGGAGATGAATATGGCAAGTATAGGGAGAAACACTGATCGAAAAATTAACTTTAAAGCTATTAAAAAAACAAATAAACAAAACAAAAGTCAAACACATAAAAGATTTACCTTTCGCTTAGCTTAATAATTAGAATGATCATCAATGAAAGTGTATGAAGAAGAGAGAGGGAAGATGACTGACCATATAAACAAATGTACTACAAATGCATGAACATAGATATAAATTTACACTACCCTGTTATTCACGTGGTGATAAAATTAACATGATTATAAATCTTTATCTATACGTGCGATACCATAAAAATTTTGTTCTTAATGTAACGGTTTCTCCTGAAGGAATTAGTAGAAATTGATACCTATACAAATTGCACTTACTCTTTAATTAAGATCTATAAAGATTTCGTAGAAACTATTGCTTTAAGAATGAAATAACTGGTTTCAACTTAAGAAGAATAGGTTGATGGAATCTTCAATCATAGATGAAAATAATTCTCTCGATTTGATTGCATTCATAAAAGTCGCTAAGTGTTATAACTCTCGAGAATTTATATAGCGTTTCCAGCAACAGGGTGATAACATTTCATTCCGGTGAAGATAATTGCTGTGAAGGACAACTTAAAGGCAGCATCCTTACCACCAAAAATTTCTAACCTTTTTTGTCTCCGTCTAAGCCTCGGAATTCCAGGCGACGAAGCGTTACATAGTGAGAGGCATTCCAGGATCCACGCAAGGAAAAGCTGAGCGTTCCCTCCTTCGAATTCTCGATAAGCGCGGAAGCAGTTTTGGATGTCCTCGCATCCTACGGAGAAAATTTACGACTCCGTCGCATTTCCCATCCTCTCTCCCCATAACCATACCTCCTCAGCCCATCTTAAATTCCCTTCCCTCGTAGATGTATATTCTTCGAGTACGCACGAGCCGTCCCCTGTCCGGTGCGGGGGCGGGAAGGAGGGCCATAACACTAACTCTTCGAAATAAAGGGGTGTTCCGGACGAGGGAATGAAGAAGGGGCAGAAGGGACTTTATAGAGGTGGAGAAGGGTAAGGGAGAGGAGATAAGATTCTGTAGAGGATGATGGTGGTGCAAAATAGCGCAATGTTGAAGTGGAAAGAGAATGTCGGTGAAAGTACTACCATAGAGTAAGTATATACTACAACATAGAGAGGATAAGATTGTTAGCGGATTTTGACTTCAAAATGAATGACCAAACTACACTGACTTATGTGTAGTACTATTTTCTAATGTATAAGAAAATTTGAAAATTTGTAAGATCTTCACGGGTTAATTTTGATAAACAGCTGTTTAGAGGACTAACTCCATCATCAGTAATACTTAAACATTCAAAGTCAGTTTGCTAGTTGAATGGGTAATACTATCGGTTTTCATTTAAGGAGTTTCCAGTAAGCAATTATCAAAATAAAGTGAGATTTTTATCTCACGAGGATCGAATACAATAGAATATTTTATTTTGCATTTATTTACTTCACGTAGTATCTCTGTTTTCTCCCTCTTCTACTAAATTCGATTCTAATTTTACTTATTAACGATCATGAACAGTAACTTCAAGTCAATATGCGAGATATATAAGTTTCAGATATGATTGCAAAATGATTTATAGCTTTTTCTACGACGATCCAACGCTTTTAAGGATAGTTCCTTGTAATGAAATTGAATTTGAACAATAGAAATATCAATTACATAACATTGCAACTAATTTTAGACTCTATAAGTCGAAAGAGGCCAATGAACACATTCAAATGAGGACAAAGAGAGTTGTTTACATATATAAGCAAAAACATCAAACAGATGAGAAATATGGAAAGTATTGAAAGCTTACTTCCTTAAATATCGATGTAAACTGGCTCGTATCATCAAATTTATCCCTTTTTTCTTGAACAATTTTACTAAGGGACTCTTCTTGTGTAACCAAGCAATTTGAAATTCCTACTGCATGATAAAAGAAGAAAACATAACGTTGCCTTACTCATGGTTTTTATGAATCTCTAGGTCTCCTATCCGAAGTACATAACAGTGCTGCGTAAGTACTGTAATTAGGATAGTTTGCCCCTGATTAAGACATTTTCACAAATTCTATTTGAAGATAGTAAATCATGTGACTGAATATTTTCATCTTCCCCGTAACGATAGCCCTCCAAGCCAATGAAACTACACCCGTAAAATCTTTCGAGAGAAAATTACGACGAAAGCTTAGAATGGCGATAGTGACCTCACTGAGTGACCGTGGAGAGCAAAGGACGACGCTGAGAATGAGGACATGGAAGTAATTGGCGGATCAAGACTGCAGGGAGATGGACAGAGAGGGAGGAAAGAGTTGTAAGATACGTAGTGTGTGGAGTGGAAGAGAAAAACGATCCGTGTGTGGCGTCTCAAACAGCGACCCCTCCTTAAACCTCTTCCCCAAAGTGGCGCTGCTCCTTCTCGGGGAGGAAATGAGGTAGGTGAGCTTAACGGACTAGAGTGGAGGGAACAAGTAGGATCCATTAGGTTTAACTCGGTGGCATGTCCCGTGGTCTCTCTCATCCTCTCTCTTAACGTTTCATTTTTGTTCCTGGAGTTAGTATTTTATGCCCTCGGGGCAGCTTCGTAAAACTAGAATGGGTAGGTGCGAAAGGGGTACGAGATGAGTGGGGTGGGTGAATAACCTCTTTTTTTTTGGTCCCTTCTCCGTTATGGGAGGATGAGACGCTCAACATGTGGACCCTTTTTGGGCGGAACTGATGGCTCCTGGGTGACCGATATTGTGCGAATCGAATTTGTTTCGGGGAAAGTTATGTTCCAGATAAGGAGAGCTGTTGCTGCCAGAAATTGGTGGGGGAATAAACTAGAGAACGGGGAAAGCATCATTTCCTACGCTGAAATACGGGATGCAGGTAAGGAAGTTGGAGAGTCCACGAGGCCTCAAATATTGAAGAACCTCGAAATGGGAAGTATCTACGCCACAGAATTGCTGGGAGACCATTTTGCTTCCGCTGGAAAATTTTTAAGTCCAGAGTGGTTACGTTTCGGATGCCATGATGGCAGTACGATTGTACGATTCATCATTGAGGTTATAAGTAGTTAAAGGTTTAAAGAGGAAAGAAATACTACATGAATACAACTTTAAAATGAAACACCTTCAATTTCAGCCTCTGCAACGCTTCTCCGATGGATGGAAGCTTTTATATAATTAATAATAAAAGATTAGTGATTTCGGAATATTTCGGATTGAGGATCCTCAACCTCTATAAACTACAATTGTATTTCCTAACTCCCATAATTTAAGATAATATGTATGTAAATCTGGAAGGAGTCAAATATTCCGGCTTGTTACATATCCTACGATACTGACTAAATATTTTCTATCTTCTCTGCTATTCCACTCTAACTTGCAATTGCTTACCGAGAGGATATTGATCACATAAATGGAAGAGGGTAACTATACTATAGCTTACTATGGATTAACTTAATTTTAGCGAGGCCAATTAGGAATAAAGACAGAATCTAAAGCAGATGATCTTCAAAAATATTTCCTTAATTTCAAAGATGAAAAGAGAGATCAATGCACGATCCGATTATCCTCGCCGGAAAGGAACCTGTATTGCATCAATGGAAACCATTTAAAACTAATTCCTTTCACGCAACTTTCTGGTTAGGAATTCAAATTAATCCTTAAACGCCGAATGCACTTCATGACGTAAAAGGATAGCTCGTTTGAACAGACGGCAGAAAGGGAATCCGAAAACAAAGGCCACCTCGGTGACGAGCTTTCAACGACGGCGACCCCTTGGAAAAGGTGGCTGCAAAACTCCTCCATTTTTGCAGCCTATTGTCTTCTAATTTGCTTGCGTGAGTTGCGTTCTCTCCAAAGGGCCCGCTCCTTCCGCATCCCTTCTGATCCCTTACGGAAAGAAGTGATCTCGCACCTGCCCCTTTTTAAACCGTGCCCTCCCCTCTCCGCCTAGGTTAACACCCTGCTGCCTTTCGCTATAACCTCGCTTATATTCCTCCCGAACCCCCCGGTAGATAAATGTTGTTCCGGCCCCTGCGGATCGGTGTTGGATGTGCTCGGTTTTGAGGGGAGAAAGAGGGGAAAAGAAAGATGGCTTAGGCCAAGAGGGTCCCGTAAGGTATAAAAACGACAGCGATTACATCGAGCCCTATCCTAATTACGCTACTCGAACGGGACTAATAAGGCCATTGCCGGCAGGGCGTCGAGGGAGTTCATAAATAAAGCTTCTATCGGTGAGCAAATAGTTTGCGCATATTTGTCACGCGGGAGAAAAATTGTTTGCGCGATCCGCTCTGATGAATACGGTGTTTGCGATGCCGTTTATCTTGGCTAAGTCCTTTCCTGTTTTTGCCGTCTCATTGTTATGGGTGGCTTTATGTAGGCTACGTTAGATTCCGGTGATTGAAGTCGACAATTGATTTGTTTGCGTTGGATACGCGGATGCAATTTAGTCTGTTTGGTTAGCAGGAGTTTGTGTTTATCTATTTCTAACGCACACATTCTACGATGAGAGGAATTTTTGTTTTGACGTCGAACACGATTTCTCAAATACGGCATTAGTGTTAGTATAATTAATGAGGACTTCGACAGCTGAGGTCGTTTTGCATTTTGGGCTTCACCGGGAATCGAACCCGGGATCGAATTTGCCATAGTCGAACGCGCTGCCCACTTGGCTGTCCGTGAGCCCCAAATACAGTAGTATAGAGTTAGTATACAGATATTAATCAAGAAAGTGAAATTGAAATGACTACTGGTTTAACTCCAATATTATTAATTATTTTCGACAATGAAATATAATTTAAAAGGGATACTTACAAAAATCTGAGTTATGTCTGATCGAGATGAAATATTTCTTTTGAGTGATTTGGAAGTTATTAGTCGTGGTAAATAAAGGTAACAGTATCATAATCGCTTTAAGTAGGGTAAAGATGTCGACTATTACCTGACTGATATGCATAATGACTTACATGTATGTACTCCCTAAACTGAGTAGAATTACTATTTAGATTTCTAAATCCTATGGAATGGGTCTTAATATTACTAACATATATTATCTTGAATCCCATCATCTAATTGTATGAACTTCGAATTTAATGTTTATTTTCAAAACATAAAGAATTGTTATTATATACTATATTTTTGAGCTATTTTTACTAAGCGAGCGAAATCAGGCCTCTATTAGAACCAAAATCTGACAAAAAAGGGTATATTTTAACAGGATTTAATGTTCTGATTATTTCCTGGAAGGGTGAAATGTTAAAAAGACGCCTTTATCATCAGAGTAGTAAAATAAAACGTTGGAATATTATTTAGACGTATATACTCAGAAATGATTAAGCGTTTCTGGATAAAATTCTCTTCGAGCGTCAATATTTAACCACAATGAGATAATCTGCACGGAGAGGCAAGACATGCAATAAGTGCGCTGGCTCGGTTCTTTGCATGGCCAAATGCCGAATGTTTCGCCCGAACCCTTAGATCATCAGCTGTCGTAAAAATCCGGACCAGATGCCGTGTTACCCTGATTTGCATAAGAGCCAGTGTGTTGATAATCTGGAGCAGATAGGGGAAAATAAAAACCGTTGTTTGGAATGGAGCTAACGTAAGAAGGCGTGAAATCGCGATGCGTGCGTAACCGGACTCCAATTTACGTGAAACTTATCAGCATATAAAAGACCTATTTTTATAACGAAACCCAAAAGGCTATAAAGGTACCTGTGAATTGGTTTGACACAAAGGAGCGATTGAAAATAAATTTAAACCCAATTTATATTTTTACGTAAATACTTTAAATAAATTAACGTGACATCTAAGTGAAATTATAGAATGACCAAAACTTTAAGGCAAAATATATTATAATACAAAATAATAGATTATTAAGCTTTAAAATGATCCATTTGAGAAAATGTTTACCTTAAGATGCTATTGATATAATGTTCTCTTATTTTATGAGAAATAATTAAAACAATTTTTATATCGCATTAAATTCGTTTTAATTCACAACATACACGATTTTGTAATGGAATGCTAAAGTCTATAGAGTTTTGATTTGCTAAAATGTGCATAAGTACGTGAATAACGTAAAGTAAAGGTGATGATGTGGTTCTGCAATTGATTCAGATCTCGATAACATTCAAAACATGATTACCAACCACATCAGCTGATGATGGCGAAAATTCCCTGACCATGGATATTAACTTATATTACTTTCAATAATAATCTTGTCCTTTAAATATTTAAATTAATTTTGTCTTCGCTTTGTTTTATCGATAAAAATCCATTCCTCTTCCACTTCTTTCGTTACTGTCTCATTCTTTTTTCCGTCAGCTTGGCTTACTTTTTCCTATCTACGCCACATCCACATCTTGAGATCTTGCCTAAAAATCTTTCGATATCCGTATTTCCACATTTCAAACCCGAGTAGTAAAACTTTCCGGCTATGTATTTTACCAATCCCTTTCGAATTCTCTTCTTAACGCCCTTCATCATCAGTTCCTTTTGTTTCACGGAGGCCTCTTGGCTACTAATATACAATAAAATATATACAAACTTTCTCCCACTTCCTGTTTTTATAACCAATTCTTAAAATGAATGTTATGAATTGAGGGAGACGTAATTTTCAGTCCGCCTATTCAATACAATCAATATTACACTTTTAGGTATTTCACATCAATACCTTATAATTCATCCAATATCATGCCTTATATGTCCAGTTAAGTTGAAACCAAACATAAAATACCGAAGTTGGGATCAATATTAGGACAGAACCCAGTTTTTATGGTATCTTTCCTTTACTGCAGACGATCCAAAGTAATCTCGTTCGCCAACAGATGACTGACATTATTTCCGGATTATTCTGCCGGAATTCGTGCCCAAATACAAAACTTGTGTGCACCCAAACACACCCCGCCCGCAGCTAATGAAGCGCGCGGCTAAATAGAGGGCGTGCTTTTCCATAGCAACGAAACTCACCAAATACTAATTGAGTAACGTGCGCCGCTTAGCGAGAATTTTGGGCGAAGTAAAAGGAAATCCAAACTCGATCTCGGTGTTGCAAATCACCCACGCAAGCAGAACAAAAGGCGCTCTCATTTTTGTCCCTCGCGAACGAATTGCATTAATCGAGCGAAGCAGCTTGCGTTCGAGCCAAGTGCGCTCACAGCGAATGGCCTTTCATTTTTTTCCCATTTAAAACGCGAAGGCGAGACAAGTTCTTTTCTCGGGCGAAAGTTCTCAGCAAGAAACCAGGGAAGATTGTGTGCTCACCGTATCTGTGGAATTAAAGGGAAAGAAGGGTGAATTGGGTAGAGATAAGCGTGGGGGCTTAGGCGGAGTATCGTACACCACTGGACATAGCAGGTTTATTAGCTCTAATTGGGGAGTTCTAAAGGAGTGGAATCAACCCTGTCCAGCATGTTTCTTCAATACTTCGCCCCTACACATACCGCTTAGTCCTTCTCCCATTGTCCATACCCATATCCTTTTCACGGCAAAAATCCGTTTTCACACGTGCGACACCAGCTCAGGAAGCCAAAGTCATGTGGCGTCTATTTTTACCGAAAGATTTGTAACATCTTTAAAGCTTCCAGTCACAGTCTCGCACAATCGGTGGAGTCGAGAATGCAAATACACTCGTTTCGGGAACTAAATGTAATGCTGGAAGTAATCCTCTACATTTCCTTCCTGTGCACAGATGTCAACGGAGTTAGGAAGCCCTTAATCCTCCAATAGACTTAATGTCTCAGCCATGTGAGTTCACTTGGGAACTCGCTTTACATTTCGGGTTCATATAATTACCTTCGAGGTTTACACTGTGTCCAATCCATTCCCATGTTGTGCAGAATAATGATAGTTGCTAATATTTCCGATGGCTTTGCTTCCGTTTTATTCGCTTGATATTTTATGCTATTTGAACTAAATGGTAATTAGTAACTTACGAGCGCTTCATAAAAAGTGATACTTTATTTTTTTATCGCAAATGCAACTTTCGCAATGTCATAAATATGAAGAAGTTAGCAGGTATTTAATGAATTAGACAGGAAGGAAACGAAAATATACATGTAGTTATTTGAAAATAATAACTTTGAAAGAGTGCACCTATTTTGGAATTCGGATTTGACTGTCTTACGCCGTTGAAAGAAAAAATCGAAAATTAAATTGATTGAAAAACAGAAATAGAAGATGCTATATAAAGAAACTCAAGGTGTTCAGGCCTAACGTCGTTGAACGCCATTACAAATGATTGGTGAAGTCCTTCGTATTTTCAACAAGTTACAAGTTATAAACTTCTGGAAAATATGAAGAAATCACTAATCGTTTGTGAAGCTACATAAACATTCTAAAAGAGGATATATTTTGAACGAGTTAGCATTTTCCTATCATTATTCACAATCTAGTTTATCGATCACCATGAATACATGTTTCATCCATAGTTTTACATTGAATAGAAACCAATTACGAGATTAAACCTTAATTATACCAATGAATCCCCCAAAAATGTTATATCTATAGAATTTTCGTTGACGATACTTACGTAATCATACAAGAAATAACGAGAGAGAGAGAGAGAGAGAGAAGAAGATCCAGTATTAATCAAAGAAAAAGGGCTCTGTGAGCTATAGTCATGAACCACTGAATATTATTTAGAATTATTCGATTTTAAGTTCAATAAATATCTGCAAGTTAATTAGTCTAATCGAGAAACCGCTGCGCTGTGTATACTGTTAGATCTCTATTAATGTTAAGAAGCATATCGTCAAATTGTGATGAGAATACGACATAAAACGAACAAAATATTTTTAAATAAAATAATAAAAAATATTTAACTCCTAGATAACAACTGTTATTCTCACTACGTCATGTGAGCATTTACATCAGTAAATATCACACATCATCAAACTCTATCACATAATTTAAACTCTATTAAGTATGAATCGCTAAGAACATCAGAAATTATACTATATCAATAGCGGAAAGAAACCTTTAAAGCTATGAGAAATCGTAGAAGAAGATTGAGTACGCGATTCAATGGTGAGAAATATAAACGTAATATTTTAGTAGACTATTCTACCGAAAACTTTTCTCTCCAGCTTTCTGTCAGCTACATTTAGTTCGAGTTTGCTCATACTTAATATACGACTCTTGATCGCTGCAGAGTGACTCATTTCGAGAGCCACTCCTCCTTTTTCCCTCGCATACATTCGCACGATACTCCCCTTAAGAAGGAGTCGGAGGCGGAGATTTCGCCAGCAAGACCGGATGCTACCGAAACGATCGCCACCTGGGCCTCCCCGGAGCAGTAAAAATAAAAACGAATGACGAATAAATAACCCCTTTATAAACTTTTATGCCTTCGATACGGCCGTACTCCACCTTCTCATGCTCTTATGCTCTCTCTTCTCCAATCCCCATAACAAGGAAGGAATCAGAAACTTTACGGTGAAGACGAGATTGCGCAGTAAGTACACTTCTTCGAGAGGGCAGCGATTAACTTTGACCGAAGGTGATAAAAAGTCCGAGAAATAAATTTAACAGAGATGGGTCTGTTGAGCCAGGTAAGAAATCGGCAAATATTATTGGGAAGATGAAAAAAATTTACGAAAAGATAGAGCACTTGTTAGACGAATCAATTTTTATCGATTTTGGAATAAAAGAAAGAAGGATAAAAGGTATATTACGTGTTGAAAACGTAAGTCTACAATCGTAGTCTTATTGAGCTTATTAATACATGAAATTCCGAATATAAAATTATTTTTATCATATGAATGAAAGAGTCGCAGTAGTAGTTATATCCATGTTTCTTTTCCTGTATACGTTCGTTGAACACATCTCGATGGAAATTCTATCAGAGGCGATCAGGAAAAAATATTGAGAATAAAAATAGAAAAATTAAAATCTTAAGTTCAAAAATATGAGATGATAGAAGGTTTACCGACGTCATACGGGAATATTTGCGTGTTTAGCCAGGGGAAGAATTACGTGACTGTCATATTTGTGAGTATATATGGAAATAATTTCATACGACAAATATTTCTATTTTTTACACCGTTGAAGTTAAATTTCAGATTATGTGCTCCAAATTTTCACTCTTAGTATAAAACGTTTCTCTCTGTACTCGTATACTAGATATTGGCATTTACAGTTCCATAATTTGAATTTTTAAATTTTATTTTCCGAATTTTATATTTATGCATTTATTTAGGATGTAAAGTAGAGTAATCTAAATCAATTTCATCAATTAATCTTCTTCTTGTTAAAATTACTTTCTTATATTTTACTCCCCATTTCTCACAAAGTAATTATTTGATATCATTCAGGATAATCCTGAACAAAACGCAAGAAATGTCCAAATGTCTTAATTTAAGCAAAACTGAAAGTTTTATAACCCTAAAGATAGTTGGCAACCTTTGTTTGGATTGTATAATGTGAGATATCTCAAACTGAGCAAAATTTAGCTCTGGTCCCTAGCATGGAAATCAGATAAGACCTGTTGTAGCATGCACCATGAAATTAGTTGCGAGACTTTTGTAACCTCAGCTTGTTCGACATTAAAATACCAGAACTGTCTCCCCGTATTCGCTAATGCTCACATTCCAGTAGTGGAATTTAACCTCACATCCCCCTAGAAGTAACACGTAATTGTGCAACGCTTAGAAGAAATCTCGCAGTCCATTGCAGTTATTTCTCAACCTCTCCTGCACAAAACCGAGCAGATTAATAGCCGGAGCAATCAGTGAAAATAAATTACGAGGAAACGAATATTCAAAGGAGGAAGTTGGAGAATGCACGAGCTAACCATTACAGTTTTATGTGAAGCAATTTTTTCTCTTCGCAATCGCAGTTCACTTGTTTTTTGCATTGTCCTCCAGCCGTGGTTCTCGCCTAACTACGACTTTATTTCATCGTCGGCGCAACAATTTCCTTTTATTTTTTAAACGGCGAGTCCCCCTGGTGGTGAACTACCGGCGATAAAAAAAGCAACAAGGTGGGTCGTTAAGGTGAGTATAAAAAAATAAAAGTGAAGCGATATGCGGAGAAACGCCGGAAAACGAACTACTGCCGGAGCGAAAGAATAACGGAACGGAAGGAAAAAAGGATCCTGAGATATAGAGAAGGATCGAGGAAATCACTACGTGACCATTTGGACTGAATTTATGTGCTCGTCTGTCGTCGATTTTCCGAAATTTTTCTTACTTCCCCTTTCCGCAGATAAAGCGATGTTATGAGTGAAATTCCTTGTATTAAGTTTAGTAAGGAGTGCATTTTTATGTCTTTATCGATTGAATCGTCCCTTGGGTAACTTCTGTCGCTCCTAAACGAAGCATATATGAAATCATTTCTTGACCGAAACTTCTAAATATCGTTTTAAACTTCGTCTGAAATATTGGTTCATAAAAGTCTTAAGGTTATACCACAGGAAGTTTACGTCACAGTGAATAAACTCAATTTATCGCATATACTAAATGAATACATAGTGTTAAACCATCTGAAGCCATAAAATTTAATGTAAGTGAAATATGTACTACATCAATAATTTGTACACATTTTTAGAAGGGGCTTTTCCCAACATTTTTTGATGAATTTCTTAAAATTATCTAGTAACTTTATGGTGAAAGAAAACAAGCATGTTTTTCACATCTAATCATACTCTGATTCTATAAAAGAAACGATTTTCTATTCATCCACATACACTATAGAAGTTGCATTTCATTCACCTGTATACAGATTCTCGCAGTGACATTGCATTACTGTATAGAAAATTTTTAACGAAAACAATGATTATAAAGATCTTAATAAATTAATAAACACTAAGATAGTATGTATTTCACTCTGTATGTTTTTATTTTTATAAAAAGTATCATTTAATATTTAAATGGAATGACATGTATGTGAAACATAATAAAGATAAATAATACAAGTAACAGAGTGCGTTCCAAATATTTAGTTTGCATCTATTAAGATCAATTATATTTTACTTTTCATCTCAAAGTCCAACGGGGTCCAAATTTCAGGTGGAATCACTTTACCTGGATGTATTTTGTGCTTTGGATACTTTAAAAGAAAAGTGAAAAATCTTGCGTCATTAAGAACTACAACTCGCCTTCCCACGAATCCCTTAGGGGTTTTTTCATCTATACACTTCCGGAATGGATCCATTTCGAATCGTCGCTCGCAAAGCCGAGGATCAAGGGGTCGATTCTGTATTTTCTACGGGTGGACGGCTCTCCCACCACTGGAAGAAGGCATCCTCTTTTTCGCTCTTGTTCAGAATCCCTAGCGACGTCGTTCCGCATCGAAATGGATCGTAGTGTTCAATCTCTTCCAATTTCCTTTATCCTCTTTTCGATCATAAAGCTATCCACTCTCGCAATGATTTTTTTTTCCGAAGGACGTAATGTCCCCTGCGTGAATTTAGATTTTGCATTTGAACATTCGATTCACGTGTACGCAGGTTCATCAAAGCTTTGGCTGCAAAGAAATGCAATAAAGGAGCGAAATAGCGTAGAGCCCATTACCATAGCATTTTTCGGATTGCCTTCATTTTTTACCTCTCTCATAACTCAAAAAATACAGTTAAGCTCTCCACTCCGAAATAGAATTTTGCAATGACAAGACTTGCGTGCGGGTATATACGAAATGTATGCTCTGGGAAATAAAACTCTTATTCCGTGACTTCTATAAACAAAGACTCCTTTTGAATTATGGTCGGCTTTGGCAGATTAATGGATTGAACTTGCATCAAGGATCGTAAATCCTCATCCTAACGTCTGACTTGAAATAATATTAACGGAATTATTTAAACAACACGAAAAGGATCTACGTGAGTTCGCAGGAATCTATTCTTGCGAAGTAACATATTTTTAATAAAGGATTGAACTATATAATAATATGATGAAATCTCTTTCGTCGCAGTAAAAGGTTTTATTCTCCGAATGTTCTTTCAGATATGCACTTCACCATTTTTAATTTTCGGTACCAGAGAAATAAGAACTTAATCTATCGTATTAGATCCGACTTCCCAGAACGACATTAAAATGAATTGGAGAAAATAAAAATTTATTATTTAGTTCTAAAAAGACATTCTTAAATGCAAAATTATTTTAATGAAAAATTACGTCAAGGAACAACTTAAAGAAGTCTCAATCTATATAAGTAACTTAATTTTATACTATGAAACTGAGTTTGTAAAAAATCAGAACTGGTGTACTTAAATCTTCCATCGCAGTAAGATGAAATATACTTACACAAACTGATATTCTGGAAATTTAGTGTTTTTGTAAAGAAGTCAAGAGTTTTTCTTTGACGTGAATTTACTTATATCTAATTCGGTTATTTCTTTGAATTAAGAATATACAAAATTAACTTAATTTTTAATGAATCTGTAATATAGTGTTTGTAATGCCTATGTTGGATAATACTAATATAATTCGGATTATTTACAATCGTTGAAGAAACTAATTTTAGATGCAATTCTTGAGAGTAACTCCTTCTTACTTTTAATCGGTATCCTGCTCTGGAAAGCTTTAAACTTGTCGCATTGTACTGGACAAAACATAAATATTTTATCTAAAATTTGGAGTAATTGTTAGGGGCTGAAGGGCTTATTTGTATTTAATTTAACATATCTAAGCCATCTAAGATTTAACCATATCTATCCATAAAATAACTCACACACAACATGGAGGGTTCACTATGGGTTCTCTAAAAAACTATGATAGATTATGCAGGAAGGTTTCACGGGATTCCTGGTGGGTCACATTCTCCATGGTAGTCGACGTTTCGGCTTCTTCCCTAGGGCCTATCTTCAGGACGAAGTCCACCAAACAACCAAAATTTCACCAAATATTTCAGTTTCCTATATTCGGCACATTTTATACATCTTCTTTTCCTTACATTTTACCACGATTTTAAAAGAAATATTCACAAGTTAACACACGAGTTAGATATTAGTTATCTTAGATTCGACATCTGCTAGTCTCGCCTGTATTCGTGACCCATTCCTGTTTACATATCCCCACAATTGCTCCGTGCAATGGGGGGTCATGAAAGGCGAATATTTACATAATAAGTTAAATCGAGCAAACAGATGATAAAGCACTAAGTACTCGACTGCATGTCGGTCACGTCAGCATCCGCAACACCGAAGATAAAGCAAGTCACATCCCATCAACATACCGTTCACGTTTTTTTGGCTCATGTTTCATATCTCTAAAATCTTCAACAGCAAGAGTTTTTAATCACGGAGAGAACTCTTATCTGTCGCCCCCAAAACGGCAGATGCGTGGCTCGTGGTGTGCAGACCGTCAAACAAAATAACAGCGTGCTCCGAAAGAGATTAAATTGAAAGGGCTCGATTATGTATAGCACGTGGCCCGACAAACAACACGTCACGGGCGCGTGCCGACACGCCTGTGCGCTTCCACCTTGGTCCCAGTGCGGGGATATGATCGCAGGAGGTAAGTAAAATTGGAGTAGATGTATGCGGGGGTGCAGAAGGCCTCAACACCTGGCGGATTGGCAGGTCACCAACCCCTTCGACTGGACCCTGGAAAGGGTGAGCGAATTAAGAGAGGGTTGAGTTCACCTTTCGTGTAGAAATCCCCAAAGGGGCGGTTTTTGAAATGAGACATTTGGACGAATATTTGCCGGATGTAGTGGAGAAACAGCTGACCGCTGGGCTTTCACGGGAAAGGGAGGAAAAGTATTGCATGAATCAAGAACGGTATTGAATTTCCAGAAAGGTTTTTCGACAACAGCAGGATTCGCCTTTTAAAGGCTAGGTTATCAACTAATAAAGCGATGTACAGGAGACAAATATTTGTGTTATTGCAATGCATTTTATTTTATGGTTAATTCCTCAGATAAACTGAAGAAATAATATATCAAATAAAAATGTTGACTTATTTCATGGCATAAAAATCGCAAAATTTTCTTAATCTTACCAACAGGACTGGAATTTGAAAATAATTTTTAGAAGGTATGTGAAAAGATGGGAATAAAAACACAACTTTTCGACGTTTTATTTTCATTCCACTCTAATCATGGAAAGCTATCAAAAATTTAAGGTCAAAAGGGTAGATATTTTTAGCAATAAATAATTTAATTGTCCATTCATGGTCTATGAACCGATTATGCCAAGGCCAACATATATGTATTTATAATCTAAATAAAAACAAGGCAAGAAAAACTTCAAGTTATATACTAGCAATTATTACTTCCACCAGATGAGAAGTAAGCTAACGAATGCGATCAATTATCATTAAGAAACGATTTACTTGTTGTGAAAATCTTCTTAAGATTATAAACTATAATTTAGCAGCGATTCTTGAATGAATGAAGTTGTTGGAACTCCCCATATTTACAGGGATGAATTTCTTGAATTACAAACATCTGGCGGGGATGAATAGATTCATCATAAATGTTGATCATAGGTCCAACTTGTTATTACGAGGCCATACGGACACCTAAATTAAGCTTCTTAACATATAAATGCGTGAAATCCACCTTGGTAGATTATACTGTAGTCCAAATTTGCCGAAAAAATATCTCACCGGTTACCGTTCATTTTACCGCTCACTTAAGCTCCCGCGAAATATCAAAATTCTGAGAAAATACCTCGGCCGCTGAGGTGGCTCCCCACTCAATTTGACTTAATACAAGTTAATGCCACGGATCTCTCGTAAAGTGCGAGCCACTCCTGAATTAAAGGGGCGTTCCTTCGACCTCCCTCCCCTACAACTCCTTAAGAGGTTTTTCTCTCTCTCTTCCCAACCTCTTTATTTCCCTCACCCAAATGGAAATTTCATAGCAGATGAGGGAAAAAGAGAGCAGACTTTCGCCCTGTGCATAGCGGTGTTAACGCACCTGCCTCGCGGCCCAGGGTTCGTTCCGGAATAGGGTCGGTGAGTGACCCTTAGAGGGTGATTTTTTAGGGCCCGGACCCCTTTCTCTTTCCGAATACATTCCTCCCCCCGGAGCACCGCGCTAACCACTCTAGTTTTGGGAGACCCATATGCCGGCAGACCGAAAGAGGTCGGGACGGAGAAAGGGAGTTCACAATGGATTAGTGAGCGGCGGAGTGTGGGTAGGAAAGGGTGAAGGTGTTGTAGAGCTACGACGATAATACCAGGTGAGGCGAGGGTGTTGCAAAAGGTTCCGCGAGTAAATTGCTAGCACGCACTCTCCCTCAGCCTTGTTTATCCCAAACAGTTTACAGTTTGTGACGATGGAGGGGGAAAAGTATAGGGCATGCAAGGGTTTTGATTGCTCGTTTGAGATACGCAACAAGTACACCGAGGAAGGAGGCATAAACGGGAACGACTTGCAGTTAAGGTTGCATAATGAATGATTGAATATCGCGGATCGGAGGATGACTTCCGACACATACGTTACGAAACGCTTGGAAGCCCCGGTTGTCACAATAACACTAGTGACTAGCCGAATACATACGTTATCCAAATGTCACTTATTCTAACAAGTTATTCTAGTATCATTATATTCTAATAACCGCATTCTACCCAGGGGGTGAATTTAGAATTACCAGGAAGCCCAGAGCTTAAGGACCGCTTTTAGGCCCTCCCAATATATTATCATTATTCACTTTAGAAAATGACGGAACGTCCTTTATTATTCCCTCTTAATTTTTAGGCCTAGTGCATTTAATAGGTACCAGGTACTGCTTTGTAAAATTACATTCATAAATATCTTACGAGGGTGTAAAAGTTTGACTCAAGTTCTTAAACTCTACGATAGCAATGAAAATATTAAGAAAACAGACAGATATCCCAGCCCATGGGAGAAGATTTAAATACCATTTTCGGCATTTAAACATCTAATATGCAACATGTTAAGGGGTATATTTAAATTTTAAATAGACCGCTCGGGACGAATTATTGCATTTAATTTTGATGTTAGTTACAGTTAAATTTTTATGCTTAGTTTAAAGGTTGATATAATGCAAACCGTGTCCTGTATAGGAGCGGAATGTGAGGTAAAGGGTCAGGGAATTCTGGCACTCTGTATGGAGAGTTCTTGATGCGATAAACCCCGATTCTCAAGAAATATGAGTAAATATTTTTCCTCAGATTTGATCCTCTGTAAATTTTCCTATGGAGTGGCTAAAAGACCACGTGTTTCGTCAGAATCCGAAAACATATGCAGAACAGAAACGGTGTATCTCTACATCATGTGAGACTTACCCGGCTGTGAAGTTAGCACGGACTTCTGCGAACTTTTTTCTCTGCGCCACGTTGTAGCAGTAAATGATGAATATTTTGAAACTATAATTTTTTTTCCAACTTCATACCAACATTTTCGTACCGGTATTTTAGTATTCACCTTTAGCTTCACCTTCTGCTGGCGAACGAATTTTGATGTTTAGTGTGATCGAAAATTCACAATAGTCTCCCAAGTAGAATGCAACAAACTGTGCATTTATGTTGCTTTCCGTTTTCCTTTAATTCCAATTTGCAAAGAAATATTGTTACACCCTGTATCAATGTGCATCGTGCAAAAGTCCTTCCATCCTCATCAGTATCACATCAAAATTACCACAAAGGAAAAACGACGAGTGTATGAGGAGTAGGACAAAAAATAGTGTAAATCCTCCAGTAAACGATTTTGTAGCGTTTCCTCGCATTAAGATCCTCATTGTTTTTCACTCAAACGAATTTTTCATTGGAAATTCATCATGCGTGACATGTCTGATTAAATTATTCTTGAGAAAGAAAAACTCATTCAGGACATCTTGAGATCGTTGGAGCGGTAGCTATCGAGAGGTTCTCAGAAAGAGGGTAGCCTGGAGGGCCTTATTGGTCGCGTGGCGGACGAACGGATCCTCATCCCCTTCCAAATGTCTTCCAGCAAAAAAGGCAGACCCTCGATATAGGCAGTCTCAATTTCTCTTCTTCCCGAAATAATTTGATGGCCAATTTCTGCCTCGTATACAGAGGGTTCGTCATTAAAGTGGGGCATCGTGAATTAGGGCAAGATAAATAAGTGATTCAATAATGTTTGATTGCATCGTTATACAACCTGTTATCTTGTAATAGTTCAACTGAAACTAATCGCATGATAGGGAATATGGCAATCAGTTTTTCTCTAAGGCGTTTCTCCAAGAAGTGGGCTTTATATGTCAAATAATCTAATTTCGAACTAGGCCAATTTCTCATTGAGTGAACCTATGGAATGAAAGATTGCCAATGGAAGGGTGAACTTAAGTATCAGTGACCTTAGTTATAAAAGGTAAAAATTCAACATAGATGACGAAATCAAGGTCATAAAATTGCGTGTTTCTATTTGGGAAAAATAATGTCTGCTATCGAATTCCAGCAAGCAATTCCGTGTCGCTTCATTTTCAAAACAAGGTCAATTAAGAAGTGCTCTTCGGATCTCCTATAATGTTAGCCTGTTTGCCGTAAAGGCTATGAAGAGATATGAAAGAATATAATAAAATCAAACCTACTTAATTTTTTTGTACAAATGTAAACACGCTTCGATCGCTACTCTGAATAAGAGAATTTTATTAGTCATAAGAAATGCTTTTCACTGACATTTAGCATACGGCATAAAATATAAATGAGCAGAAGTCACCTATATTGATAACCTAGCCCCAAGCACATTTCTATTTCAGTAAACCTTAGTAATGACAGGATGTCACTTCCTTTCACGCGTTCTCCGGTTGCGGCCAGTTGGACCGGACGGCGATGACCCTTCCGTTTTGGTCTCCCTTTGTTGGCATCTATTTCAATACTATTTAAACTGCCATCTGTTGAGTGAGCTCCCTTTTCCTCATTGAAAATTAATGCTTCATCTATGACGACCATTTGCTAATGAATGGAATTTATTGGAGCACTATTATGTCAGATTCGTAAATCAATCAATCATAAATCTGGTATTTGTAGATATCCTTAATGGCAATTAATTAAGTAAATTTAAAAAGCCAACGTATATAAGTCAGCGATATAAAGTAACCTGCGAAAGTTTTATAGGCCTATAAGGAGCATTAAAATTCCAATTTTTTACAACATTTTTTATTCCATAGTTTTTACAACAGGCTGAACAGATTGAAGTCGTGATAGTCAGTTTCTTCCGTACTCGGTGCTAACTAATCGATGGTCAAGATACTTTTCGAGTGAATCAAAACTGGCTCTAGAAGTATTTATATGAATTTTCAAGTGCATCACTGCAGTATTTGTAGTGGTAGGAGTTATTGTAAAAGAGGATTTCCGTCTATCGGTTAAGTGTCCGGATAAATGCAACTTATATAAATACTATTACTAAATTATTCATCCACGAGTATCGCTTTTTGTAAATTTTTGATTCTTAATCTACTTAATTATCAATTTATTATTAACAATAACGTAATTAAGAAATTATTATTAAATTATAAACCTATCCTGGCACAGTCATAATTAACTCATTTCGATTGCAAGTGTTAAGAATTAATGAAAAGCATATATTTATTTACTTCCGCTCAATTTCAGCAAGGATAAGACCTAATTATTAACATCACTTATGAATTCTTTTACCGTCCTATTGAAATAATAATTTTCTAAATAATATGAAATTCATTTGCAAGTAAAAGAGGGAAAGTTCTTCGGGATCCTCCTTTCTAACTTTTCCTTTCCATATGTCTACCGCTATCCCTTAGTCAACATCGGGGTCACGCCAGACTGATTTGCCAGTGGCCTGGCTTCCGTGTGTATACGTGTGCTGGGACCGTAAACCACCACTTCCCATGCCAATTCCATTTTTTTCTCCGCTACGCTCCCATCAGACAGATCATTTACCTTCCCTTATCATCACCAGAAAATTATAGAATCTTAACAAGAATATTTTAATTCGTTTCGGTACTAGAGACTTTTAGTTTACCTAGGTGTCATCACCCTAATTAATTACCCTATCGAAAGACCTTATGGGAATCATCATTTTTACTAGCAAAACGTTGGCTAATGACAATGTATACCAAAAAAGAGAAAAAGCGCGGAACAACTCGTACTTCTAAAACTAATGTTTGAAAAATTAATGATGATGCTTAGAAATGAAAATCAGACTTGAGGTGTTTCTACAAAATTAAACATCCAATAGAAAAATAAATATTATTAATGTAAATGAAAACATAAATATTGGTATAACTAATAAATTTATATTAAGAATATTATTATAAATATAATTATATATTAATATTATATTATAATAATTTGTTATATATAATAAGAAATAAAAATGTTATCTCTTTCTTTTGAATCTAAGGCGGAGCAATATATTTTCATTGCGATCTCAAACTCGAGATTAAAAATTATTTCCGGGAAGCAAACTTTTTATGCATCAAAAATGCAAGACGGTTACGTCCCCACAAATCTATTTCATTGAGAAAGGGCTAACCAAACACGCGCAGCTTTACCTTATAACCCCAGGCACTGATTAAAAAGTGAGCGCTACCTCGGATTTCCGTGGAACACGCAATGGCGCCGCCATCTCATTATGCGCTTCGCCGGGAAAAGGAGGAATAAAACAAAAAAGGGGAAGCGGGAGGTTGCAGAATTTTTCGCCACCTCTTCCACAACGAGCTTAATTTATGGGCGCGGTGAACGGAACGAACACCCTGGGCTGTCGAAGCCCATCCCATCGCTCCATTCCCGAAACTTCTACACCCAACCCAACAACCGCAAGCAGACGATCGGTCGCCGTACGAAACCCGCAGATGCGCCGTCATTTTTTTCGCACTGCTTAAAAGCGTACATGTATGAGAAGGCAACTCGGTCAGTGGAGGGGGTATGGGACTAACCTCTCCCAACCTCAAAAATAGACCCTCACAGGTGCGTTATCCTGCATCATAACCGGCCCTCTTAAAGGGCAACCCATACCCCAGATATCTTCAGCTGCTTGAGATTTCCCGCCATTTCCAAATGGGCGAAGAGAAGATCTCACCCCCGCAGTCCCTTTGCCAAGTAAGGGAAACTCACACCACTCCGATCCGTCATTTTGCCGTCGGGGAGTGCGCGCGCGCCAGACGAAAATGCACCGGTTCTCGAACCCACTTTTATATTCCTTTGGAGGGTGTGTGTGTGTATATACTCCTTCCCTTACTGCTAAAGGTCCTTCCCTTCCCCTCTCGTCTCACCCATAAGACCCCGAAGAGCAGACGCCGGGTGCATCGGCCTGAGGTGGGGAAGTTTTTAAGGGTGCGCACCAAAGGGTGAGTTGGGTGGGGAGGCGGGAAGGGTAAGTATCGGCACACGACCTCACCTGCATATCCACAAGTATTTTTTGTTGAGTCAGGGAAGGGAGAGACTACATTTTGGTCATAATGGATTTTAGATACCAGTTGCAATATTCCAGCGGGTGAAATTATTTTGGAATCATAACACATGCTGCCCGAATTATGTAATAAAATTTCTCCCTTCGAGGTAAATCTTCATTAAATGGAATATGAACTATGGTAGGGAAAGATGGCATCATCTCTCGTCTAAATTGGGCCTTAGGATAGTAGACATATGGAAAAGAAGCCTTAAATGTGAGGAACAGGTTCGGAATTATTTATTGGTAAAATGAAGGGACTACAAATTGCCCTAAACCCACGGTTCCCAACCTTTTACCTTCAGTGGGCGAAATTCTTTGCGGGCCATGGATAACTTCACTTTCTATGTAGTTTTACATATTTGTATCCACATACTTTTCAATATTCATAATTCCGAGGAAATAATAGTTTTTTCCATTCATTAATTTTACTAAGTGAATTCTTCGATATTAGGATGGATCCTGAACTTTCTTAAATTTCAGTGTCTTGATTGCAGATCAGTTATTGAGTTTAAGGAAAAAAATGTGTGGACCCCTCAGCAAGGAATTAACCCGGAAACGCTTAATATAGGTCTAAAACGACCGCAAAGTACGCAAGTGCCTTACCTGTTGTAGCAGAAGGATCCGAAGTAAGATGTTCGGAGCAATATTTTGGCTATAAAAATTAGTACCGCGATTGATGTATTAGGAATTGATACTGGAATAACAAAAATACATTTTCATGCATCTCGTAATATGTTTATGATGAGGATGCACAATTCTTTGATACATGTTTTAAAACCAGAGTCTCATAAGTTCACAACAAATTGGAATAGCTATATTACCCAACTTTTACATTTGTGTGAAGTACATAAATACACACACATACAATTCATTCCAGAAAGCAAGGTTTAGTAGTTTTCCTAGCCATTATTTGTATTCCAACTGAGGACCTATATTTCCACAACTTTCACTAACTATATATTTTTAATATTAAATTTATGCATTTTCTGGTACTTAAAATTTCAAAGCTTGGAACGTATATTTTTCAGAAAAAAATTATTTAAAATTTTAAGTCTCAAGAACTGTGTTCAGGGCTGACAGTAAAAGTTACAGACAATAACTCCTGATAATAAGTGTTAATTCGAGAATTCAATGTGTAAGAAATCTGGCAAGCGATGAAATGGAAAAAATAATCCTTAAGATTTGCAATCAATGATAAGCCGTGAGAGGGCCTATGAGGATTGGCAAGTGTGAAAAAATTCCCTTTTGAGATAAAAACAAGACTTTTAAAATCTATATCTAAATGCTAAAGTGGGCCTTATGGACTGAATCGTACGGGAAAATACGACACGATAAATATTAATGAAGTCAGGTATGTAAGAACAGGTAAAAAACTGTTATTAATGAATAAGGCCTTATGAAGTATTTTCTCATATATTTTTTGTAAATATATTTTTCAACAAGGGTTTTTACTCTTTTGTGCATTTGTATGTTATGATCACTTTAGTGATGTATGGAAATTCTATTAATCGCTATTCGATGTTATAAAACTTTATCAGCTATAACCTTGATCGTAATTTCTCAAAAGAGAAATATTTTTCAAGAGTGATATCATCTTATTATATTTCCAATCTATTTTTTCCAAAAAAATTATTTTATATTTCATTTATTTCAAGAGTACTTTCATTATTCCTCCCACTTCTTTTTAACATCCTTTTAATTCCTCATATGAAACATCAGTACCACGACCGGTGGCTATAAGTTTAATTTAATAAATGGAAAAATAACTGTCATAAAAACAAATACACTCTAAACGGTAGAAGCGCCTCATATCTGAGAGTAACCCGATATTCGCAACATGCAGCATTTTCGCGCCAATCAGATAACAGGGGATTACAGACTTCCCAAACATTATATTCTGACAAAACATCAGATGTTCGTCATCACATTGTTGTGTTTTCTTCTCTTTGATGTGAATTCTGTTGTTGTTGAAAGAATCGCTCTTCGGTAGCTATCACCTGGAATGAACACCTTTGCAGCGAAACTTATGGATTATGGGGGAGGATGTGATCGGGCGTATGGGTGAGACCAAAGGAAGTGAAAGGGACGGAAGCAGATCGAAATAGTATGGTCGGAAATAAAAGGAAAGGTGGAATCTGTCTACCTTCACTTCATACTTATTTCATCCCCCATTCAGTTTTTATCTGAATAAACGTGAAGGTTTTACCTTTTTTCATTTTGAAATTCATGCATACGTAATAAGTATCATATTAGCAACGCACTTACTTAGCGCAAGAAACACCGTTAGAATATTTGCATATTTTATATGCAACTGAACGTATCCATAGTTTTTAAAATAGTAGTACCTTCGGAAGTGCTTCGGCAGCTGTCATTTTACACGTGATCTCCCAGCAGGGACTCGAATCTGGGACTGTCTTTATAAACGCCGAACTTGTTACCCACTTGGCTATTCGGAGGCCCCTTTGTAAAGTAATTTTTGAAAATGATCGAATGAAAAATTATTCTATCATTTCGAAGCAATCAAAATTTATGTTTGATGAAATCCGATACAGAGGTATTAATTCTCTTTATTTCTCTGAAATGATATTTGGAATATTATTTTTGGAATTTGAGTCTTCAAACAAATTTTTTTAGATAACTGAAGAATTAATTTTGTTGATAGTATCATCATCTATTACCTCCTCTTCTTCATCTACAATCAACCAGGCGATCCCTTGACGAAGATATCGCTCATATTGGGATGTATCCATAATTTTTCTATATTCACACGGGGATTGAATACGAGAAATTTAGAATAACGCGAGAAAGTCTCATTTGTCCCAAATATCTCTAACTCGTGAAAGTGAGCACTAATTAGCATCTTATCGGAGTAATTATAATGGAACTTTACATAAATCATTGAGGATTGAGGAAGAGAACATAAGGCCAAACTATAGTTAATGAAGCTGAGCATTACAAAAATTTTGAGATAGTCTCAGTTACATAAGCTTATCCAAAATACTGTCGATAATTTTCGAGCCATAACTTCATCGCCGCCGATTTGGTGAATTTCTTCACCTAGTGAATAAGGACGAATTTATAAATCATACATCGGGTATGTTATTTAAGAACGAATCTTCACGTTACGTTGAATTAATAATACCTAAAAATAATAAAAATTGCATCTTCTCTATCAATAGAGCATAGTATATGCTCGGTAAAATTCAAGTAGTAAATAACAGTGATTAAACTTTTATCTAATTAGAAACAAGAAAATCAATATTAATCATTTCAGCTTTCATAATCTAATAGTATCCTACTAATACATAAAGGTATATTGTTGAAAAAACCTACTGATAGCAATATATATGGGCAAATAAAAACTTGCGATAAATTATCAATAAAATTGCTTATTGATTTTTTATAGGAGGTTTATTATTGTAATTTTTTGGATTTTTTTTCTTTTCATGTGAGGGTATATGATTGTATTATTCAAGGAGGATAAAAATCGTTTGAGTTAAATTGAAAAAGATATCAATCTGATAATCTAAACTAAAATTCATTGCAATATGATCTTCCTCTTTATCAACCCTTGAACATATGATGAATCTTAGTGCGCTATTTCCTCTTCATTCCAAAACAAAAACGCCGCACCCCTCCATATGTAGCTCTGCATAAGTTCGTAATGACCTTTCCCCATCGCTGATTAACATATTCCCGTCCGTATAACATGCTCTTGCTTTGACTCCTTCTGTCTTCCTCGCTTTCCTTCACCACCCTCCAACGACAAACAATAAACACACCCTCCCCTCGTCACACACACACCCCCGGACCTCCCGCCAGCCGCCCCACAATAGCCGCCGTCGGGGCACTGGGTCGCCCTTCCCCTCCGCATCTGCTGCTCATTGACAATGCCTCCCTCAGCCTCCACGACCTGTGGACCACGCTCATTCACTCGCGTCTCAAACCGGTGATAACTGAACAGCTGATTTCCAGGTAGTGGTGTGCGCATTTGTTTCGTGCGTCGGAGAACGACGAAATGTGATGGGGACGCCTGTTGAATTAGCGATGGGTTGGCGGAGGCCGTAAATTAAAAGGACCGTTCGGAAGGATAAGTGAACAAGTAAACTAAGTGGCAGTACAATGTGAGAACATTAGGCGGAACTAGGATTCCCAGATTTCAGTCTGGAGTACTATGGAAGACGATAAATGCATTCCAAACTTTCATGGAAAATTACGGAAAATTGAAGGGTTATATTCTGCATACAAATGCACCCTAAGATTTTAAAGCAAATGAATCATAATGATTAAAAAAAGCTTCAGGACAGTAATAAAATTCAGCCACCACTTAAAATTTAAAGCATGAATCATTGGAATGAAATTCCTGGAATAACTGGATTACTGCGGCATAAAATCACGAAGCTCATAGTGGAAGACTGCATGGAAAGTTAATCAATCCCATATGAGTCCATCTGAACAATAACCTGATGCGCTACAAGGCAAATTAAAAGCATACCAAACAAAGCATCTTTAGTTCAGTTAGTGACTGTAAAATTCAGGGCATTACGATGTCCTGCTAGAAGTTACATAGAAAACAAGAAAGGGAAGGCAAAGAAAAATTCATAAAGACCTTTAGGTGATTCCAAGCTGTACTCGATTATGGGTTCTATTGGGATCTATCAGTGATTGTGATACTGCTTTGTCGTGGAAACAAAGCATACATTCTTCAATATTCAAACAGTATATTTGTTTTTATCTTAATAAGTCTAAAAAGAAAATAAATCTAATTCTTTACAAAACCAAAGAAATCACAATCGATGTTTCAGGATTTGAGTTTATTATTTCATACATGTTGCCTGTCAGCTTTCTCTATGCAATTAAAAATTGACAGCGACTATGAGTTTTCACTTTCAATCTGCATTGAAGATATTATCATTACCGTATTCGTAGGATAATTTTTCTGTAATTACGTACACTAATTCAACAGATAGCATCCCGACTTAGTTAAAAAAGCAATAATGAACTGTCTCATCCCTGCCTGCCTAGCGTACTTTACTATCTCTCCAGTGTTTTGAAATCTAAAGGTGGAGATGTATGTACATTATTTTCAATTATATTGTTATACATAATTCTATTGGAATTATTCAAATTATATATTGATTATCCATTTTGAAAATTCAAAAGGAAATACGTATATATCTCTTTTGAATTTAATATCTGATATTTTTTACAATTATACACTTATCAAAACCAGTAGGATATTTGTTATTGACAATATTTGAATAAATGATGTCCTGTTTAGTTTTTAAATGCAATTATTTGATAAAACAGCGAACCATATAAATAATTGAAATCCGTAGATTTCGTTTATATGTCGATAAATCACCAACAATTACTAAACAGGAAGCCATATGTTTACTTTGGAAGAGAAGAATTCTATAAAAATTTTGCAGAAAATTTTATGGTATAATCCTAAATTCATTCAATTTATAAAGATTGGAAATTCTTCTTTAAATTCATTGTGTTCCCACAATTTTTAAATCCAAAAATAGTACATACGTTTCGTATATTAAAATTAATGCAAAATCCGTCTATATCTCATAAGTCAGCATTGTATTACTTTATTCATAATTAATAAATAAGGTCATAAATTGCAACATAATTTTCACAGAGAATTCCTCGAATTTCTTATTAACAAGGGAGTGGCGCAATTCGTTATTGATCCCTCCTCATTAATAGCCCCTCGAAAAACCGCAAAGTTTGAATTCCATAGCTAAATGCATTCCCATCCCCGTGAGGGAAACCACATCAAGATACACAGAAATACACGCGCCAATAAATTACCCTCGACGCTGCCATTATTAGCATTCAAAATGCTTAAAATTCACAACTCCCGAAAACTTGGGGCGGCGCCGGTAAATATATAATGTTTACCAATTACAGCAGCGGGGCATTTAATAACATTCATACGAAGGATATCATGTCTGGTCGGAGGCCCCATTCCTCGCATAACGGGGGACGGCAAACGAGAACTGGGGGTCCCAAAACTGCCGTCAGCAGCAGATGCCCATCCTCACACCGCACCAATTCCACCCCCCGCACCCTTTCAGCGTTATTCCGCTTCCCGTGTCCTCTATATTTCCTCCATCCCATTGGATTCTCACTCCACGGCCTTCATTTTGCCCACTACCGAGTTGACCCCCTCGATTCCAGCTGGTACAAACGCCGCATACAGCACCGGCCCTAGCGGAGGAGGAGGGGAGGATGGCCGTAACGGGGAACCTGAAGGGAAAACACAAGGTGGGTTATGAGAATGGGTGTGAGGGAAACGGGGTTGTACATATATATATGGAACAGAATGAAACTGGATGTAGGGGGTGGGGACAGCAGAGGATGGCATTTGGAGGGGAAGGTTCGCCACGGTCCTCTGGGGTGTGGTAGCGTATGGAATTGTACGTGGAGAATAGACAGCTGGCGACGAAGAGCAGGGGGAGGAAAAAATATTGAAACGGGAATGAAGTATATAAGAGGTGGGCGGTGAGTGCTTCGTTTTTATTAAAGAATACATGGCGTTGAAGGGGAGGAAGTGATAGTGGAGTCGCAAGGAAGAGTCTCTTCGCTCGCAGACGGAAGCGAAGGCATCTTTCATCATGTGAAGATTTTCGCCATTTCATGGGGGAATTTACTCTTAAAGAACCGTTTTCCTCTGTGATATTGCAACAGGCATCAAGGGATACTCTATTATAAGCAAAACTTTGATTATAGTTATGCCTTTTGTACAAAAATATCTCCATACCTCGTAAGTGAAACAAGTAAAAAATCGTTTGAAAGAATTGAAGAAGTGTAAATAATATATGGTGATAAATTCTGAATTTATTTAATTCGGATATGATTGATTTAATCTAATGAATAAACAAATAAATAAGATGAATATTTATTTTTGAGGTAATTGCGGCATTAAAGTCTCCTCTCCCATAATGTATATTAAAATATGGAAAATATCAGAATTTCTCTTTCTCATTCCTTTTTATTGAGACATTATATATTAGAGTTAAACCTACTGAGAGCAACCAATATTTTAGGAATATCTAGAAAAATAGTGTATTCAATGTATTGATTGATTCGAGAAATATTGCTTGGGGTGGTTAAGAAATCATTCACTCGTCAAACCAAACCACCGAAATCAACTCATAAATCAGAACAACGAAAGAGTTTTGAGTAACGATTGGATGGTGGAGTAAGACGGCCAAGTGAATCTCGAGATGAAATTCAGAGTAAATTTATGTCCCGTGTCATGATATAATAAATGACTCGGCCATTACCCTCAAAGCCCTTTTGATAGCATGCTCTCGACCTTGTGTTTGTGTGCAATACCTGAATAGCAATTACTGTCATCGGTGGAATCGATCTTTCATTCCTTTTTAAGCTATTACTCACGACAAGAACGCATTCCGCTCAAATCGTGAGCACCCAACCGTGACAAAAGGGCCAAGGAAGAAGAAGGGAAGTAACACAGACATCTTAAGTATAGCTTCAGAATGAGCAACCAAGGAACACCTTGAGGTAGGCAAAGAAAGCTCTCTCACCCTTTTTCTCTCCTGACGAAATCGTTTACAGTCCATTAAAAAAACGGCATGTTTTAGTTTGCTCTACGCTTTGGGCTCCTGGGGAGGAAGCCCAATAAGGCGAGAATAAATGGATGGGTGGGTATTTCTAGATGGGTAGTTAACGACCTGAACAAAAAACGAGGAGGAGGTGGCGGAAGGAGAGATGAGGAAGAAGATTGAGGGTTGAGGCTGATGGCAGTCGCTCACTCAGCCATTGGGGCGAAGGTGAGTGTGATGGATGACCTTAAGTGGGCTGAAAAGGGTGATACAGGATGCTGGAAAACCAAGGAAGTTGGGAGCCGTGGAATTTGATAGAACTGTTTGTGGTATCGATCAAGACTCTTCGACATCCTTGAAATCAAGGCTACCTCTGCCTGGCCTCCACTGTACGAAGAAAGAGATTCTAAGGTCGTGAATGGCAATGATTTCTACCCTTATTTATCATATACCATAATTCAACTCATGGTAAGAAAAGGATCATGAGCGTAATGTCATTACACGCTAATCTGCATTTATCTATAAACATTAATGTGCAGCAATGCGAAATATTTCAAAATAATTCATTTTACCATCATCTGAGAATTAGATAAGGCTGAGTATCTAATTTTCCTGTTTTCTATTACTTAGTGATGAGTTGGAATGGCAGAATATTGATTTGTACTCCAATAATGTTTTAGGTAACATGTAATATATATTTCACTTGAATTGATACCTTATTCTTGAAATTTAACAACAAAATAAATGTCAGTAATGTGTACTTTAGATGCTGTTTCAGTATCGAAATTTCTATTTCGAAAACTGGAAGAAAAAGGTAAGATCTAAGAGTTTGCGAACAATGAAATCAACATTTCATTAATAAATCTCTACTTGCTATTAGGCTGAACTAATATGATTTGAAATTATACTAATCAAAAATATATTACTGTATTTGTATCTATAAAAAGGATTATAGATAACTCAGTCATGAAAAAAATTACCTTTGAGGTTCATGTTTCGTGCAACCACATTAAGCGACTACTCTGCTTGATTTGATAAATAAGAGATTTACTATATTGTAAGAGCCAAGCCTATAAAAATCAATTTAAAAAAGATCCGCTCATGATAGGTAAGTAGTAACTAACAATTAGACTTAATAACGGATAAAATTGTTAAAAATATCCAAATATCAGTCGTCTCTGCTAAAAGTAGTTATATTGAACCCTAAAATGAAGAACTTCAGTAAACTGAGTGCATGAGTTTTCGAAATGTGCAACACTTTAGTGCAGTGGATATAATTAGTTTATAAATGACCTTGAAAAAGATAACTATGGTACTTCGACGGAAAATCACTATGCAATTCGCATATCGAATATATACTCTCGTATTATTTAAACTAATTCTTTAATACCAGGTACGCTTCATGGGTATACACTTTGTTCTGTGTTTTCTTCAATTAAAAGCTACTTACGCAAGTAAGTAACTGTAACGCAAAGGCTTTCATAATAACAGGCATTTACGATTCGCACCTACATTTCCATGAATGAATGCTTCCTTTAAAACCGGGAGTTACGCTAAGAAATGGTTTCAGTTTGTATTTAAAATGGACTCTTTACTCTAAACACGCTTGGGCAAGCATTTGACTCCACTTTCTTACCTTTCTGCAGGTAAAGTTTCTCCCTACTCTCATCTGGATGACATTAACCACACTTCTCGCTTGGAGTACTATGACCCTCATCCAGTTCATAAGGGAAAACCCACCTTCCCTTCCTGACTCTATTCAATGGCCCTAAGAAGAATGAGAAGGATTTCTGGGGCATGAATGGAACAAGAAAAGGAAGTTGCCGAAGAAGTTCATCGGAAGAACACGCTTAAGGGGGACAGATTTTCTTGAATACGTGAATGAAAGGTCAACAAGTATACTATGCCCAGGCTGTATGGAGAAGGAAAAAGATATTTTTCTCAGCTTGTGGGAATTATAGAATTACAAACCATTTCCCGGTTGAATAGGTCTTGAAAAACTTTCTGCATGATTTGGTGCTCAGATTTAATAACCATGATGAAGTATTAAGGGAAATATTACCCATGACCATTTCATCCATCAGCGTGTAAAATGTGAGTAAAGGACGCATAAGCACGTTATTTGGGTTCTTAGAGGCACACAAATGTTTAATGGCTGTAATATTCTGGATGTGAATAAATTAAGTATTGATGAAAAGAAAATTTATGCGGAAAACAGAAACCATAGTCTACAAATTACAGACTGTAAAGGCTTTAAATTCTATAAAACATATTTTATACAACTCAAAACTTAAAAATTATTGAAAGACTGATTTTTCTGCTTGATCGGAAATACTGTATTTCCAAAATATATTTCTAGTATTTAAATATAGCTAAAACAGTGGGGAGAGCTGAATACAATCAACTCCAACCATATTAATGATGATGTGGGACGGGATGGTTAATCTATATTTGTATCTACATCTACATAGATGTAGATACCTTGTAAGTCGGGTAAACTAGTGACACAACAATGTATGTGAATTGACTTAAGAATTCTGAGTGAGTTTGTTACAGATTGGTTTCTCCTGATCGATTAAAATTATTCGAAATATAATGTGAAAATTGCTGAACTTACTTGAGCCGTTTCTAAAATAAGCTTCCATAACTAAATACCTAGATTCTATTACAATAATTTCAGACAGTTGTGAATTCAAGGAATTAAGGGTTATAATTCATAATTTCTCAAAAGAATTTATAAATCCATCGATTTTACAATTGCTGTAAGAATGGCAACATTTTAATCACAAAAAGGAATGTAAGGCTTGTATATGACTCTGAACAGTATCAGTAATCTATATTACATACTCTAACTCAGTGATAAATATCGTTCATCTCCTATTCAAAACGAAAGAAATGAATGAACTCTCGTCGAATTACAGTAGCAGATGACATTTCTCTTTTCATTCTTATGCATCTTATCCTCTCTCCGAGAAAAAGAAATAAGCGACGCTTTTTGGTCAACACCCTTTTTTTCCAGAACCCCTCTGCGCGCTGCCCTTCTCCATTGAAAGGGCTTTACACATTGCGGGGTTTCCACGCCCTGAATAATTTTTTCCTTCAGTACGAGGGAGCTAAAATGCGGAAGAAAGAATAGGTGAAGACACGGTGGGAGAGGGAGGCAGTTTTGACTTGGCTGGAGTGTGTGGGGGCGCGCGTGTGTGTAAACCACATCACCTGCCGTCCGCCAGACCCACCAACGGAGTAGACTATCAAAGGGCCGTAAATGGGTGGGCAAACGGTGGCAAAAGGCACGGAACGTCCTTTCTTGCGTGAGGTGGGATCACATGATTGATTGGGTCGCAGAGGAAGGATATGACGAAAAGGGGGAATCTGCCGGGATATCGAACGGATCGGTAAGGGAGAATATGTGAATGGAGAAGACTACAGACGGAACATAAGCAAGATTAGCTATTAGGATTAAAAACAGTGTAGTATGTGAATCCAAGATAAAGAAAAGCTTATAGAAAGATCTGAAATAAGAATTTTGGAAATAATACAAAAAAAAATTGGCCCTTTGGTGGAGCAAATGATCTAAGCATTTCCATGAGAATAAAATATTAGATGAAATACGCTACGGCAAATAAGTCAGAAAATCGAACCTTAAATGATAGTGCGATTTTAATGCCAGATTTCAATGTTTTCTGAATATATCCATACATTTTTCCCTGTGAAGAATTATTTCAACCAAAGCACCACAAAAACAGAATTGTTTTCAATGGGTTTATGGCTTTTTTACTCATAATTACAAAGAAACGGTGAAACTTATGGCGAAAACATGTAATCCTGATTTACATTAACCTGTATCGGTGCTAGAAAGATTTAAAATTCGTAATATTCGTCACATCGCCGTAACTCGGTGTAAGACTTAAAAGAAATCTTGGATAATTAGAGTTAATTGTTTCATAGAAAATTCTTTTATCTGTTAGTTTGTCATACTATAAGAAATTTCTACGATCTGAAAAGTATTAAATTATGTTGGATTTCATGTACGAATGCATGTGCAATGGAAAATGATACGATACTCGACATGAATCCGTACAATGAGGGAAGTCAAAAACATTTAATCCATTTCAGTATGACAAAATATTACTGTATTATAAATGCTGTATAGTATTATTATAAAGCTGTACGATTAGTAGAAAAGAGGAGATATGGAATTTGATGATTGGAGAAAGACTGAAAAGTGTAAGTGAATGTGTATAAAGAAATGTAAAAGTGGTACTCAATCAAATCTCAATCAAACTCAAAACGCAAATCTAGTGAATTATTCTGACAGATGAAATCATATTTTTCGGTCCCAATGGAAAACACGCCCTTATTTATTTTCAGAACTTCGAACCTTATGACTTTTAATCTGTTGCCTTAGATGTGGGATTTGGGATGTGGGATTAAACAATTATTCTTAACGTTACTGCTTAATACAGTAATATTTCAAATAAAAAGTGAGAATAGATATTTGTTCTTATCCCACAAAAAATCTACTGCGCATAACCAGGATTCGGCTATCATCGCCTGATGCACATGTGCGTGATCTAGTGCGATAAAATTTTGTGGTAGAAACGTACATCTGTTATCACTTTTCACTGTGTAGATGGAGTTCCAGTATATTTCATTTCAGAAGATTAACATATATATTTCTCTCATATCTAATTAATATCAAGTATAACTGCTTTACAATAAGATTAATACGGTTTAATGAATCCCCGTTTCAAGTTTAAAACTTGGGATATCACCCGAATGCAGTTTGGAAAATATGGGATGATTGAGGTGCTCCCAGTGTATATTCACGGGCAAGTAGGTACCCATTTCTTTCTTCGACCCTCACGGTAAATTCGCGAGCCCATACAATTTCTTCCAAACCTGGCAAAATGAGAATAAGGCTTCTCAATTCTGAGCATACGATGGAGGAATACCTGATGAATGCCAACATGCCTCGCCTTTTCATTTGAACTTTTTATTAGTCAATCCCTTCAAGTTCCCTCTTCACTGCATTCGCCATATGGATGCATGCAAGAGGTTACTTTTACCTTGAGGAAGTGTTTGCACAATAATATTCTATGCTTAGCGCGATTGTCCATCCATATTGATGAAAGATGAAATTATCCTAAAAGATGCAACTGATATATAAATAACTTTACCTCAGGTGAATCAATTTGTAGATCAATATATATAACACATGCCTAAATGAAATCGTTAACTACTTTTGAATACATTTTCATTTCTTATTTTATTAGAAACTACTAAATTGAAAATGCTACTCTTGGGTAAACTGTAGAAAATTTAGTGAATCATTATGTAAAAATTATTAAATATTACTTTTGATGAATTAATATAGGAATCCTAATGACTTAAGAAGAAAAATTTTTATCCATTGTTAAATAGCTCAATACTAATAAACACCAAATAGATATATAAAAAACAATTTAAATTAAACAAAAATAAGTAAAGCTAAATGAAATTTAATTTTGATTAACATTAGTAGTAATCCACGTGTGAATTTAAATCTCTTCTGTTTATCCTAGCTAGCTTAAACCAAATGACGTCAGAATATTTTGAAGGAAATTACACTCTTAAATAGAAAATCACATCTCGGATTGGTAGCGTTTGAAAGCATCATAAAAATACATCCGCGACAAATTGATACAAACCAACTCTGAAAATCGCTCAAATCTCAAGGATGCTTCCGAGGGAGAAAAAGAAGAACGATTTACTTCTCATTTCCTCCGCAGACATCAATTAAAAAGTTATTCCCACAGCGCGACTTGAAGCATCTTTTGGATCATCAACCTGAAAGAATAGCGCAGACACTTGATCGTCTGATAACGAGGAAAGGAGGGAAGTCTTATGAAGTTCTTTAGGTCCTGTTGAGCCGTTTCACTTTTTTTTCTTCTCTTCACCGTCTGAGGGCGTGTGTGTATAGGAAATAAAGAGGAGGAAAAGGTGAGGCAGGTGAAAGGGTCCCTTCCATTCACGGGTGAGTCACCGGGAATAAAGGAGTGGGGAAGGCAAATGGATGGAGGGAGAGGAAGTGGTCTAAAGAGGAAGAGGTGGGGAAGAGATAGGAAATGGTATGGAAGATGGAAAGAAGCATGCAAGTGCTTCAGGCGTGGGTGGAGATAGAAGGTAATTCGATCCTCTAGAAAGGCTTGCGTGGTTTGAAGGAGTGTGTTACGGATGGGTCTTCGACTGCCCCTCGACCTCAGCGAAAGATGTACGGTCAGCTTTTCAATTCCTACGTCTGAGGAACTGGAGGGAAATTAATTGAGTAACTTTGGGTATTTATTTAACGGTGAGTCTCACGCAATGGGAATCAAGGTGACGATCAAACGTGCGTTTCAAAATTCACCGCAACAGAGTGGTTGCTTTTTATCGGCCGAACTTCTTTTTATGTGCGAATGAGCTACTGAGATGAATGAACATCTGCGGAGAAAGAATGCATTCAATATTAGGAAACGTGAGATTGAGATCGGTTTGCTTTAAATCAATGCCATGTTAACATCGATTTTACACTTTCGATCAAACGTCCATATTAGTTTCAATTTACATAAGGTTTTTACGTATACAATATAAGAATGTAAAAAATAATCTTGAACCGGCCCTTAGAATTTTAAATTTTAGGAAATAAATGCCGAAGTTTATTATGACGGGGAAAATCATGAAATGAAAAGTAAGTTGGATTCTATTTAATGAAAATATTTCGCTATCTTTCCTTCTATTTCTAGCTTATCTTTCTTTCTATTCTCACTTTTCCTTATCCGCCTTTTAAACGTTTCGATTACCTATTTGATACTTAAAAGTTAATTCATCACAATGATTAAAACGATTGCGGTAGATTTTCAAGCAATTTCAAATTTCTCTAACCCTAGTTTGTTTGATCTCCTAATTACGATACAATAGTAGTTGCTTAAACCATGAATTTATTAGTAATCATTCATATCAAACATTTTCATTCTCAATCGGTCAGATCAAAGTGAGCATAATTCTCTCAATACTTCAACAGGTTTATTTTATAGGATTAGCGGGAATGAAAAAGTACGACGTGACGGAAGAGAACTCAAATCTTCCATTTAATCTGAGGGTTACTTTATCTGTGAATATTCTGTCAACATAATTTCAGACAAGTATTCTCATACGAGGATCTCTTCCACAATCCAATCTCCGTGCTTCTCGATCATTTGAGTTACCATCTCATACTTTTCACTGAATAATTTCTTCACTTTTTTGTCCAAGTTTTCCTCGATTTATCTCTTCTCCCCCCTCCTTTTGGGCATTAGTCCGTGAAGGAAATGTACAATTTCCCGCATATGTTGTGTCTATACAACCTAATTAATATGTTTTAATGCCGTCTACTATGGTGTCCTTACCTTCATCATTTATCTATTTTTAGTCATTTCAATCACATTCAAGACTTCAAATAACTATTTATATCTACCTTAATGGAATTCCAGTGACGGCTTATTCTATCAATACTTTTTACAAAGAAATTTGGAGAGTTAAAATCAAAATTAATGAATATTTTTGTCATTTATAAGAATGACTATAACTTAATAAAAAGATTAAAAATATAACATAATTTTCTCGGGTCATTCAGTGAACGATGAAATGAGAAAATCTAAGACCTAAGACGCTTATTTTGAACGCTTAGCTCAATAGCCTTCAACACAACTGATTGAAAACCCTTAAAGAGATCCTTCAACTACTTATCGAGGGATAAATGTCTCCTTCCGCGAACCCCTCAAAAGAGTGTAACTAAGCAGCGATTTTCAGGAGAACATTTCGATTAGCGCGCACACCAACTGGATCGCCTCAGGACATCGGGAGGAAAATAAAAGGACACAAAAGAAAAAAGATGGAGTCAGCAGGTTGGAATGAATGGAAGGTATGGCTAATAAGCAAATACTCGTCGGGGACAGCATACTTGGAAAGGGTTGACACGCTAGAGACGAGTGGATTAGAGAGGGGTCGAGAGAAAGAGAGTGCAGCAAACCGTGGGCGTAACAGATGGAGGACGGTGCACGTGCCCAGGCCCCCGCCTCCACCCACGCAACCTTTAAGGGATATCCCACACCCCTGAAAAAAGGGAAAAGTGCCTCCTTTTTTCACGCCGTGCCTACTCCGGAACCAAAACCTTCCCTTTTTCAACTTCCAACTATTCAAGGGACTCTCTCTCTCCTTGCCTCCACGACCCTTCATCTTTCCCACGCCCTTTCCAATCCCTAGACTCCCCGCGCAATTAAGGGCGTATCAATGTTTCATGCCTTCATATTCAACCTTCCCATCCCCGCGTGCACCCCTTTTGAGCGTAGGGATGGAAATCCATCCCGTCATACCGCTGGCTGTCTCTTAGGGAGAGTGCGTATGTGCTCTCTCTGCTTCGCCACTTTTTATTTTTTTTTCATTCGAGCCTCCGGATCAAAGAACCAAAGGCACAGCATATCGGCGGGAGGGTAATTGAAAAAATAGCAAACGATCGGCGGATAGAATTTCCATATCCGTTTTTCCGAATCGGCGGCCTAAAGCTCTTAAATATTTCACGGGGAGAAGAAATCCGCGTAGCTTTTATATCCGATGCCCGTTTCAGATGTTGGGCTCTTAGTGTTCGAACACATTAGCTTCCTTCCTGACTTAGCTCTCATTTGGTTTTGATTTCCGAGGCCACCCACAGATGGGGGAGTGGGCGAACTAATTGAACATAAATATTTCCGTTCTTCCCGCGAGTTTATAAATATTTTGGGAGAGTTTAACGACTCGGACGCCATGGTTTTGTATCTCTCTTTCTTCCTTATTTTGAAGTGGATTTTTAGTGATAGCTTCATGTACCCATTTGATTATCGAGAACCTAAATCAGACAGAAATGTGAAAATGGAAAGCGAATACGGCTAAAAGTAAAGAGAAGGAAAGTAAATGGATGCTTCTGATTAACCTTAGTTCGACTATTTGCCCGTAGTAATGTGTCGCTAACATATTTGTGTCCCTTAAAATGCATTATTGGATAAATGATTTGAATACATCTAAAAGATATCAATTAAAAGAAGTAAAAAGCAAATGTGTTGCGAGGAATTTTGGAGGTCTGAAAAAGATGAAGCCCTAAAAATAAGTATATATTTACATATTAGAAATTTTTGACGTATTATTCTATTTCTAATTGCCAGATTTATTGAACAACAGATACTTTAAAGTAGAAAATAATGTTAATATTTAATGGAAGAAAAATTCAAATGCTCGGCGGAAATGTTTTCAAATGGTTTAATTATGATCACAAGCTACTACGAATGAGTACTGGTGCAAAACCATATTGTTTATTTATTAAAAGATGCAAGTGCACTATTTGAGACCAGAAGAAATTTATTTCGTTAAAATTAGCATAAATATTGCAAAGTAATATTTTGACATATTAGAAAAGCTAGGTCAGAAAGAGTAAAATCAAAATTTCTAAGCTTGATCAAATCCACCAGTTCATATAAGAATACATTGCGATTGGTAGTATATGATATTAACCATAGGATATATGCCATCGTCGTGTTTCTGCATTCAAAGCAAAAGCTGTGACAGTGTACGGCGTATGATGCAAAATTTAACAAGTGACAGAAACGAGTGGATACATGTACGAGCATGTTTCGAGAGGAGGATATTTTGTTTTGGTTTTCATACCCATACCAACGGACACCCCCATGGTACTAACTCATACCCATGAATGAATAATCAACCTCTCTGAAACTTCTTTTGCAGGGAGATTTTGACAAATTCACGCCATTCTTTTATAAGAGTGGTTAAAACATAGTAGATTAAATGTAGCTCATTCGCGTTGCTTGAGTGTGTATCACACTACCATTTCAAAATATAGAACTTTACGAACCTGCTATTCTTTTAGTTTTCAATGATAAGGAATTTATTGAAGTTCTAGTTGAATTCCATTAAATAATACTTTCAGTTTTTGTCTCCTTTTTTGTTATAATGCAAGAAATGGTAATAGAATCTTAGCTTATTCGGCACTTATATTCCAGCTATAAATAGCATATTTTATTCCCTACAGAGGGGGTATCAAAAATGAAATTGCAAAGATTCGAAGAGAGATTCTGGGAAATGCATTAGTAGCTAAATTACTGGAAATATACCTCGGAGGATTAAGCACGTAATGACTCATGCGAAAGCTCTCGTAATCTCATTCGTTCGGAAGCTTCGACAATTTCCTTTTTGAAAATCGTCTCAAACATGGGCACACTCATGAATATATGAACATATTAACTCAGTTATCTTCTTCTGTAAGCTAAAAATCTATTTTCGGACTCCTCTCGGGAGACGAATTTAACCTTACGCAGGCGGTCCTCCTTTGATACTCATCTACCCCTCCCCGACTGCAATGATCCGTAATGATACATCAACACTGAGTATCGTATTTCTCCATTCACGGAGTCTCATCACCCGCGGCGATATGGTGCTTAAGTATGGAGATTTATGATATTTCAAATAATATCCGTCATATATATCAAGCGCAGCAGTCCGGCAGTTTCGCCTGCTTGGGAAGCCATATGGCGACTTGAATGGCCAGACTGGCAGGAATTCGAGGGGGAGGCGGAAGGAGGGGAAGAGGTGGTTATTTCCCCTGCCGAAACTCAAGCGAACCAGGGCCGCCGCCATGTATTTGAGCCCATGAATTATTTGAGACTAATTTACGAGTTTCCATTAGGGGACACATATTCTACGCAGGGAGAGCTAGGCAAAGAGAGTAGGATGGATTGAGATGAGGCGTGGGTGGTGTGAGAGGATGAACCGTAGCAATGGGGGAGGCGCGGATGGAGGGTCCCATTAAGGATTCGGCATATTGAAACTCGAGAGAGTCGAAGTCCGAAAAGGTCTAACTGTTGAGAGAGGCATAACAAGTGATTCGGTAACGAGCCTTCCCCCGCTCTCTCGGTGCGTCTTATCGGTTGAGAAAAGATTTTCCTGGGAGGCATTATGATGCTTGAGAACTTTATTAATGAGGAATGAAATGAAGCGATTTTTAAAGTTACGATTGAATTCAGTATGATACACCGTGCAAACACATCTGGTCTCCGCAAAGCATAAACAGTAAAACGATAAAGGATGCTTTTGTTTCGCGGTAATTGAATAAAATGAAAAGGAAAATTAATGGGATCGCTTTAATTGATACTTTCTTGTTCAGGAACTTTAATTAAATTAACTTCCCTTACTGCAATGAATTAAATTTCATTATATGCATACTCTAAATTCAACTGAATTCACTTGAATTGTTTCGATTATTCTAACTAATATATTATGAACCTTCGAAGAAGAATTATTATTCTATTTATTTACAAAGACTAAAACTATCTTATGCATTCAAAATCTCTTACAGAAAAACTATTTGATTAATTAAAAAAATATTAAATCATATATAAACATGAGAAATACATTTCAACTAATTGTATATGCAAATTCTTACGACTATCATTATGTAGTTATATATTGATCTTTTTCTAGTCAATACTTTGTATTATATAACCAAATTTCTCGCCAGTAAAATAATTCTATTTTTGACTCAGAATTAAACTGGAAATATCAGTAATATTATTGGAGTAAAAACCTACGATTTACGTAAAAACTTACGATTTTGCCAATCTGAAATTTTCCTTAAAGTATATTGATTGGCTCTAATTGCACGGTACTTCTTCGAAATTGATAGTATCTCATAGTTTATAACAATATGATACTTGTAAGAATTTATGACAGAAAAGAAAATCGCATGGAATAACCTATAAAATTTACTACATTTTCCAATCATTTATAAGTATTATAGCTAAAGGGTTTTTCTGAGTTCCCTTAAGAAATTTAAATAAATTTTTATGCTTTAATATCGCTTGATAGTAAATTTTATATTTATTCAAGAGATTTATAAATTTACGATAATAACCTTTATTAATTTTTTCAGTATTGAATATTAAATGGATAAGGAAATAATCACTGATTTGAAATTTTGTAGGCATAATCGTGGTATATATAACTTTTTAGTAATAACTGAAGGAAATAGATTCTTCGTAATATGGTCATCCCATATAATAATGATACTCCACCTTAAATGGTGAGGCCACAGGTTTGAATCCTTGTGTACGGATTATACGGTTGTTTGTAGCTGGCAAAGAGATTGTGCAGATACTGCTCTTCGGACAGAACCTGCCTTATCTTGGTAACGCGGTGAGAGGTGGCCGAGTTCAAAGTGACGATGAGAAGAATCAGCCATTGTTTCTAGAGCAGAAATTGCCCTAGATGGCCTACATTCCTTGGCTATTCAGTATTAATTAAAGCACATACTAGGAAATGTTCCACGTACACTATTTTGAAGCGCGGTCAAATATCTTCAAAGAGGCAATCATGGCGCGATGAGTCATGCCGTAGACCATGATACTTACGAGGAGAAAAAGAAACAAAGATTGAGGTGTGAAATTTATCACTGAGATCGTTTTATAAACGGAATATCTTAAACGAAAGGAATGATGGGATTAAAGATAAACATTATTCAACTATAAAAGGCTTTAGTTGACGCGATTTTCTCGGAAAAGAAAAATGTTTAGAGTTCGATATCATACATCGAAGAAAAATGTAGACAGGTAATGCTAATTCCAGGAACTTTCCTTTCAATGATGTAATGTTTCTGCTCAGATTTACACTCTTTGCTAAATTGAAGTTGAACCTTTAGTTTTATTAATTTTCCTTCAACCAAAACCTTGCCTAAAATAATAAGAAATAAATTAGTGCTTCCTAAGAGGTGGAATGTGAAGTAACAGAAGGATTCTGCACAAACCCAATAAGTACATAGTAACAAACGCACTTCATTCATCGCAGCAACTGAAACAAAGACAAAAAATACTCTGATAACAGATTTATTCCAGAGAGAAAATTCTTCATAAGAATAACATTTTGTTACCAAAAAGAAGGAAGGGCTAACAAGATTCTTAAAATGAGATTTAGAATGATACCTGTACAAAACTACATGAACTTTTCTCATTAATATGCATACACAATCAGGATGCAAACTGTTGAAGAATATCTCTTAAAGATAAATTAATTTTAAATTTTAAAGCGTACGATATTAATGTCTATAAAAATTTATTGCGTTAAGAGTGTTTTTGCGAAGTGCAACTCGCTCTGCAAAATACTAAAAGAAACGAAAATCATCAAATAATCTCCAAATTCCTGTCTGTGATGATATTCTTGTGGAAGAAATTGCCTGTGATTCATTAGGCGAGAAGGTTTTCCTATTTTCCACGCACATTTGCCAACCCACAAATATTTATCCTCTTGTGAACCATATTTTACCTAAATTTAGCTCACTTAACGAGATTATAATTAGGTAAACGTCTGTACGCATTTTACGCTGGTGTAATTACTAGAACCAAGATATATCACTTGAGATGGTTTATCAAAGAAACGAAGCGTCCCTCGAGCAATTTTATTCAGCGAGGGTTTCCCTTTATCATTATGCGGCATCCTCTCTCTTTCATGCTCTTCTCATTTGATCTCACGTGCACACGCACTCACGAATTCCTCAATCTTCACCTATCCTACTCTCAGACGCACTTCAGCACCACTCTCCTCTTCACTCCCATTCTTACGAACCCCTTCCGCAGCCCCTCTTGGGACGTGATGCAGGTGAAAGGGACCATGTGTGTCTCCTTAGTTTGGTGAAGAGGTGGACTCTCTGTATGGCCACTGCAACGCTCATGTTAATTATTGACGCCCGTTCCCTTCTATGTCTCACAACCTTAGCGCCTGCTCTATCTCGCCATCCCTTCCCGCACCTGTCCACCTCTCCTATTGTGCTGCTTTACACAGACTGCTTTTCTTCTGTGTTGCGATCATGCTGATTTTAACTCTCATGGTGCCCGTTATCTTCATGGGTACTGCAATAGGAGATGCCCTCCTCTAAAGGAATTCGTAAAATCTGGAAATGCGAATATAACTTCTCCCCAAAAAGACAGCATAGGAGGTAGAGAGCACTACGTATTTATCAAAGGAGCGAATGTTTCATTTAACAGCTTCAGCTTTAGCTCACTAGGATATATCCGGAGATTAAATAGCTCTCAATCATTCAATCAATTCTTTCTGATTAATTAGTCTTCTACTAAATTAAACCATCATGAAAAGTAAAGCACTTCGTAACTTCCGCAGTAGATTTTTAATTTGACATGTTTCGTCAACATGTTGACATATTCAGGCCTCAAGATGACATTTAAAGATGACATTTAAAGATGACATTTAAAGATGACAACACGTTCAAGAAACACATCGAATTAAGAATCTGCTGTTGAGGTTACGAACTGTTTTTCTTTTCATAACCGTTGCTGTGAAGTTCCACGATGTCACGATTGATCACATTAATTTTAAAATATTAAAGTACAAGTAATGTCCACATTATCTTCAATTTAGAATGAATAATTGCTAGATCTGCTCAAGGTATATTCCCTGTAGAAATTAAACGAATTTGATATAGTTTTTCATTTTAGGGCCTCAAGAATTTCTATTTCCATGTCGTCGAATATTAAATTGATAATACTCTTGGAAACTAATATCGGCTTAAGTCACCGCAGCAAATAATTGCGATACTATGGATAAAACGAAACAATCGAAATTTCACATAAAATTTTAACCTATACGAGGTATATAATGATAATGTTTCAATAATAAAACAAACTTTTCATCTACCGACCGCAAGGGCAAAGTAATTAGCGTGCTAGTAGCACTTCAACCCCAAGGTTTTCGTTCGAGTCACTGAAAATTGTATTTTTCTGGTTTTTAGGAATATTTATGTATGTCTGATATTCTCGATAAGGGTTGGCGACAGGAAGGACTTCCGGCCGTAAAAATCATCGCCAAACCCAAAATTAATCATCACCAGCAATTATAAAAATGCCGACTCCACAAAAGATGGGAGAAACGCTAAGAAGAACAAAATTCTCAATTAATCTTTAGAGATACAAATATATTCTAATTAGAGATTCTTAATAACTTTTTCTCATAATTTAGAATGAAAAAAAATTGAAGAAACAGACGGAATAAGGCTAGTAGTTCATTTATTCGCGCTACTGTGTCTTCATTTTCTAGGATCATTGAGGATTCCTCCTTATAATTATACACCAGGCAACTGCATTTACCTATGATGTATGCTTTTCATTTAAGTCAAAGCAGCGTTCATGTATTTTTTTGTAATTATTAACCATCTTCGAGTATTCTATTCTTTTCATATCTGTATCATCAACCTTCAATTATCTATAAAGACCTATTCTATATCAAAATAAATCTTTTATTCAATTCGTCATATTAAGTACCGTATTTTCTCTTTATAAACATAAGAAAACCATTTATAAAACTTAAAAGTAGTTAAAAACGAGCTGAGGTTCCAAATGTTGAGCCCCGTCGCATTTAGTGCGGAAGATGACAATTTGAATGATTCATTCACGCTCTTTGAGATACGTGCTCAGAACTTAGACCTGCCAAGGAAGCTGCTAAGTATCTCTGTGCGGACGACCTAATGGTACTTTGCTCAATTCACCTTAGAAATAGGTCAGTGTGTGCGTGATACGCCATTGAGTGGGCACAGGACGAGAACTCCCGCCGTGGCCAAGTCGTAAAAACTACGGCCCTGAGCACCAAAATGGGAGTACGCAGCAGAAATGCCGTAACAACCAGTATTACGTCTTTCTCAGCACCGAGATGAATTATTAAACGGAGCCCTATAATTATTCCTCTGGATATTCCAAAAAGAGTCATCAAAACATTTCGTCATCTCGCGCAAATGGATTGGAGGGGGAGATTTTATTTTAATTGGGAAGTAAATTTCAACTGCGAGAAGCATGTTAATGGTACTCCGCATAAAAGCCTGAGGGAGGGAAACATAACTTCTCGCCGTGGAAGAGCATGAAACGCTGGGGAACCATAACAATTTCCCTAGGAACGTGGGGAACATCTTTAATTCGGTTGAATGCGAAGAATAAATGAAGCACGGCCTTACCCCAACGGAATTGGAGAAGTGGTTTTGAGATTCAATCTATAATTCATCCGAGTGGAGCACTAACGAGAGACAAAGAAAAAGGGAAGGGATAGCGTATACGTTATTATTATAAGACTAATTCGGAAAGGTTACGAACACTTTTACTAATTTATTTTATGGAGGTAATAAGAGGTTTCCATTCCGGTCAGATGCCCAAATTAGAAACGAGGGAGAGTAAATCTAAGTCTTTGAGGTTTAAAAGAGGTACGCCTCGGTTACGGTTCCGTTTTCGGTTGAATAAATGCCGGAGGTGGAAATGAATTGGCATAATTCAACAGCCCATTCTTAATTTAATTATATTGCTGTTTTTGTGCACATGAGTGTTCTTTGCGAAAACTAGAATACGATGAATATGCTTGGGTATTTATCATCGTTATATGTGAATTTATCAGTTTCATTGAATTTATTCTATTTATATTTAATTTAAACACAGTTGTGTAAGAAAATTTTAGCTTTCAATTATATTCAGAAATAATTAAAAATAAACAATTTAAAGGAGATTAATAGTGGAATTAAAACCTGCCCGAAATAAAATGGATACTTAGGTTAGAATATTAATTAACCGTAAATTTAAATTTTACTCTCAACTTATTACCAAGATCATTGAAATTGTTTAAGCTACAGTAATCATGACTAACCGCTTAAGATTATTGTGTTAGAACTTAATCGTCAAAACCTATCTATAATAACGTACCTAACGGAATTTTTTAATGATATTCAGATGCCAAAATCAAATAAATAATTAAAAACTATTAAGGAAAGAGTTCTTAGGTGATATAATAGTCTTATTAATTTTGTAGAATAACGTAAAGTTATTAAAAAAGAATACCGAAAATTCATCTTTGTTTTTTCTATGCCACTTGAGAGAATCCCACCCCTAAAAAAAACTTATATTTAGTATATCAGTTATCTTGCAGGTATTTTATCACAAACATTCGAAAGAGGATGATCAAATATTTACCAAGCGTTTAATGCAGATTTGTACATGAAGACCAATTTTCCAGCTGTGAGCGTTCGCAAATTTGTATACTTTGTCCCAAGAAGGCGCACGGGAAAAAGGGAAGCAAGGACATTCGGGAAGGAAAATATCCGAAGGAAGAGATGAAAAGCGTGGGAGGGAATGGTGAAGGAGGTGTTAGAGCGTGATTGTTCCAGAAGCATCGCAAAGCGCGAGGAGACGGAATAGGCGTTGGCCGGGCCAACTGTGAGTTGCTGCAAAGTGTTTCTGAAATATTTATTAGCCATACCACTCAAGAGTCGCTCGAAAGGGCACCTTAGGGTTACAAGTTTGAGGCTTGTGAGAAGGCGGAAGAGGGAGAATAGATGAATGGATGGAGGAGATATCAGAACATGGAGGAAATGAGAAAAAGGGGGAAAGGAAAGAGTTATATATAAGGGAGACAAGTATTGAGGTAATAAAGAAAATTTCCCATTTACATTTTTTTAAGAAATGTGAGATATCAAAGAATTTATTCAACGTTGCTATTTCGGCAATGCTGTTGAAAAACGCTCTTTTAGAAGTGATTAATAAAAATTAATATTTACAGGCATATATTAGTAAAAATCAACCACGTTTTATTTTTGGTAGCCCCATGAATAATAATTTCGTATACACCGTGATGTAAGGAGTGTCTGTTTCAGTTCAGTTCCGGTGAAATCCTATACAGAGTTTATCAATGATTAGGATCAATGACGGAAGTTGGTCTGTTAAAGAAAAGCACATATTTTTACAGTTAGGCATTTATTTGTGCTACGGATTATTTAATAAATCATGTGCATAATATATCTTTTACTCAAAAAATATTAACTGCTGTTCATGGCATCTTTTAGCCGAAGTATTGTAAAAATTGCTTCGGCAGCTTCGGTAACTTAGGACATATGGGGAACTCCCACCGGGAATCGAACGCGGACCGGTTTCATCAACATCGATCGCCCCTTGGCTATATGAAAGCCCAATGGTCTCTTTTATTTTGCAATTTTTTTTCCTCTTTCCTACAGATTTACTTATCTGAATATCTTCAAGGTCAATTAAACGAGGAAAATAATTGCTAACGTAACAGTTTCTACATAAACATTCGTTTGATTGAGAGCATTCTCGGAATAAATCGTTTTCTGCTTCTTCTCAGAGGATTTTCTTTCTTTACAGGGAAGTCGCTTCTCTTTTGCGCTAATAAATCGATTGTAAGTAAACAAGAGTGGATAGGGGAAGGAAGAGGTAGTGAGGGTTAAAATGTGAGACTGAAATGGAATGAGAACATGAAGAGGATATTTTCCAAGGAAATAGTTGCCACGCGATAAGGAAATAAAGAGGCATGAAAGGTGGGGGAAATGTTTCCAGGCGCAACGAGATAAAAACAACTTCTAGAGAGGAAGAAAACATAAGACAGCAACACTCAGCATTTCATTAAGCATTCTTTACGATTAAAAAGTCCCCTTACGACCTGTAGCTTTCAATTCTGTGGAATGGCACGTGCGGGCGGAGGAAATCCAGAAAAACCGCCTTTTTATCGTTACGGCTCCGAGAGAAGACATATACTGCCCGTAAGAAAACGCAGGAGCCGGTAAAGGATCTGGGGTGTGATACCGATTCCATATATTCACCCTAAATATAACTTACCGTTATTTTCCGCATCCCGTTATTTGAACTGTGGCTACTCTTTTTAACTCTCTAATTATTAGCCCAATCCATAGAGCCTTGTTAAATGTAGGAAAGAATTCCTTCACCGGCACTTTCGGTTTTCAGATGCCCATCCGATGGGATAACACCTTTCTAGACGCACCACTTTTCTCTGCGAGAAAATTACGCGGTTCTTTTTTTTATTTCCCCGAAAACCTTTCCCTTCTAGGTTACCGTTAAACATCCACTTTCGCACCATAGGACTCCACCCCTCACGGTTTTTTTCTGCATCGCGAGGCCTTTGAAAATTACCTTTCTTACCTCGGGAAACATCGTATATTTTCTCGCAATTCCTTTCCCGTATCTTCAGGACCAATCCACGAGAAAAAAATTACTACCCCCATCTCCTGCATTTAAATTAGGTGTGGCGTTTATTCGGGGATGGAGAAAGCAACAGTGGAAAGATGGAGTGGGAGGAATGAAGGAGGAAAAAGGGCGAGAAAACCCAATTGTGGAGTGCGGAACAGCCTCCTTCCCTAGGCTGAATAAGGCTTTGCTCCCGCGAGTTCCATAATGTCTCAACCGTCGTGAAATTTTCATGCTCCTGGCCGAAATTAAATGGCTAGAAAGGTGGGATGTAAGGTCAGAATGTTTTTTTGAAGGGGCTAAGGAGGAGGACGGAGTGAAATACACGGCACAAAGATAATTTGCCGACAGACTCTCTATTGAAAGATTCGTTTTCACCGAGGGTTCTCTCTAGTGAATGTTTAACTACTTTTAATAATTCTCATTTTTCGTAAGTACACATGAGCAGCCATTCTCAGCAGAATATTTACGGAACCTTAGGATAGATTCATGTATTTGTATCACTGATCTTGCTATTCTCCGAACAATTATTATTAATTAGTTGATTTGTTTTCGTTCTGTAATTATAGCTGCAAAAGTTAAGTTTGTCATTAAATTTCTAGATACAGTCTAAATTTTTATCATAGAGTCACTGTTCTTAACGACTGAATACCTATTAAAATAACTTTTTTTAGATATAACACCACAGAAAATTTGGAGTATACAATAAATATTCAAACCCAAAGCCAAGTTATGCAAATATATTGAACAATTAAATAAAGGTTCGATTTCCTTGGTTAAAATCATACCTCACTTACAAAAAGCAAATGCGATTGAAGATGTAGCCAATGGAAATTGCTTAAATCATAGAGGGATTCCGATGAGAAGGAACCAACTGAAGTTATTTCAGACTTAGTTCTGCACTTGGAATCGAATTTACGTGTTAAGAAATTCAAATTTAATGGGTATTCTGATGATTTGGTTATTGATTTGGAAGATTTAACGTAGCCAAACCGCTGAAGTTCAATTCGTCGTTACATATGGTTCCCGAAAATTTTCGCAGATACAAATTTCGTCTATGAAAAACCGGTAGAACATTCGATAAGGAAGGATATTTCGTTAGCGAATAGGCAAGTGAAGAATACGTAGCACCCGAGAGAGATGTACCATTCAGATATTAGACTTCACGTTCTAAAAATGGCTCGTTTGAGGATACATGAGTCGGCGAGCGTAGAGCACAGGTTGCCTTCTAATGCTCTTTGGTAGCGAGGATAAGGTCTTTCCTTTCAATGTTTGTGTACGTGTGTCCGTATATGGTTCGGCACATAGGTTACGAGTGTTGCTGGATGCAAGCGCCGGCTGTCATTAATTATTGAATGTTTGCTCTCGTTCGGCAATCGCTCCGGAGGATTTATTGACATTCCCAAGTCATCAAGAGAAAAGGGAGGGAGTGTCCAAGGGGAAGAGAGGGGATGTTCTTTGACGAGTTTCAGCTTCATTAGAGATGCAAAGAGATTTTTTTTAATGAATGTTTTAAAAAGAGTACGGGAAAAGCGGCGTCGGTAAATATTTAGAGGAAGCGGGGGCCGTGTGCGCTGTATATATTTTTTAAAATATGTTCTGTCTCTCCTCCACCTTTCCTCATACCATACTCTTTTTTCCGCACGTTCTTGTGTCATTAGTCTTTGATGGGACGGAAGATAAAGGTCTATTTGAACTCTGGTTCGTGCCGACGATGGAAAAAGTGCTCTTCACAAAGAGGGAAAGACACGAGTTGCTGCGATTTTCAAGAAATTTCATTCCGGTTCTACGTGTTCTTCGAAATTTTCAAAGTTCTACAATATGGAAAGGACAAAAGTAAGGCTTTACTATTCAACTCTTACATACAAGGATCCAAGGTAGAAAAGAAAACAGCCTTTGAAGGTTGAATTAGATCACAATCTGCGTAGACCCTTGAATTTGATTGGATTTTCGTTTATTCAATCAGAGATTGACGAGTTTTTAAGGAAAATATTTTGAATTCATTCCCTCTGCAGGTCGGCGTGAGATATTCTTTCTGCACACCGTAGATTGTTTTTTGAGTCGTTCGATTAAAACCACTGATGTATTTTTGTGGACTGTGGACCATCATAATGGGTATAAACACAATCTCTGACGAGGTCGATTGAAAAGCAGACGAAATTATTCAGTGAACCTCACCATGGAATAGACTTTATTGACAGTGTCTGCTCATAAGTCGGCATATAGGCTAATAACCGTATCCCCTACAAGGCTTGATTATTCTCTGTTTATCAAGTTTCATAATTTATCAAGCGCTGGTAAATATTAATAGCAAATCACGGCGGGAATCAATACCGTCGACATAAAAGGAAGGCATATTTAACAGCAGGCGAAGAAATAAACCAATGCGGATCGGCCGTCCGCCGGAACTTGTATACGAGCATGAATTTTGCGGGGCGATTATGTAAACATTTAGCTGGTGATTCTTTAATTGTTCCTTCATTAATGAGCTAATTGCGGTTTGATGTGAACACTAGAAATTTCAACATCAACAAAACCTCAGTACATCCGGCAATGGACTATAACGTATCTTTCCCTCAATTTTATCAGTATCATTTACTTGCATAAGTAAAGTCCATCGCGTGACATCCCTATGTGAGATTTGGCTTAAGTCTATTCATCGTGGCTGACACTTGGTCAGCGCATCGACTCCCACATATCCTAATTTGGCTTTTTCTAGACCTGTACCTCTACCTCTTAAATTAGGTAGCATCCCAATTGTTTTGATGTACGTTAAACATCTTGATCCCCACCACGGGGATCGAACCCGGGACCGCTTTTGCCGATAGCGAACGCGTTACCCACGTGGCTACTGGGAAGTAACATGCTTTAGTGACAAATTTTCTGGAAAAACAGCGTATTTAGAGGACTACATGAAGTACAGTGAGTCTTCGTGAAGATTTTGTTTGTTATACTGCATATCATGGTTATAGACTAAGGAAGAATTACATAAGAACAAACAATTTTCGATCACTTTCACTGTAAATGAAATTCAGGAAATAATCAAAATGCATTATCGTGTGTTTATCAGGACAGAACTGAAATATGTAGTTAGTTACTTAAAGGCTAAGAGGAGACGCAAGGCTCTCAAGGCAAGTCAAGGCAAGTCTCTTTGACATTGTTAAGGAGGCAATGTGCCGGTTTTGCCCTCCCTCTGATTACTTCACTTTCTTTTCATGCAATTTCAGTACGCTAACAAACTTGAGGCTCGAAATTCTCCTATTTCACTGTTATATTTCGATCATGTTTTCAGCCAACTTTGAATAGTTAACCACTGAATGCTATACATTCTTCTAATTGATTAATGCAATTTTAAATTAGTTTCTAAATGGTTAGAAATCTCTTTATTCGGGAACTGTTCTTTTGCTCACAATGAATTTTGCTGTTTTATATAATAAAAATGGAAATCATCAAGGAAATCGAAAATACTTCGTATACTTCTACGTAAATTTAGCCGGTTGATCGCGATGAAATAAAGTATGTGTCGTTCAACGTACAGAATTTCAAACAGTCCTAGGGCCCATATAGTTCCAACCTCATCTTACTTTTTAGTTACTATTTAACTGTATGCTGTTAAGTAGAGTAGAAATTTTTGCACATCAATTAAATGAACGTCTCTCGAAGACTAGTTTAAAATCACACAAAGTTCTATAACGTTATCAGATATTATTTTGCTGACAGGATCTCTAGAATAGTCATCGTGTAAATACACGATCGTGTAATACGCATTCGACTCCATCTGCCCATTTGTTGCTAGGCGCAAAATGGGACCATTCGTCACCCGCGCTGTTACCCAGTCAGCTAAAAAACATAGACGAATCAGCGTTTGCCATCGAACGTCTTTCTCCTTTCCGAACCGCTGCATTTGCGACCCCAAGAAACCCACTATCTCGCCATCCGATTCCTTTTCAAGGATCCATTACGATCATTCCCATTAACCCAAAGAAACCCTCCTATGGGAACGACCTAGGCCTCTTGGAATCCCCAATGTGCCTCCCTATTATCAGTATCGGATGATGTCCTCTGGCATTCCTTTGAGGGTTCACGGCTCCCTCGCATATCTTTCCCTCCTTTATGTCCTCCGCCATTGACGCCTCCCCTGCTTTTCCTTTCGCGATCATTTGCCGTGGAGCCATTTGTACCCCTCCACTACCTCGCATCCGAACTCGCAGACTGTTCAAAACCCTTTCCCCGCCCGAGTCCCACTTTATGCTTTTCAACTTCGATCGTTTCTGTCTCGATCGTTTTCTCGTTTTCGCAACTCTTCCTGACTCGGTGGCTTGCTTTCTGAGCAGTGCATGAAATAACCTTGCTATTTATTAATATGATTACTTTTTCGTTCAAAATCAACTTTGTAATCGCAAGGATCACCGATATTCATGAATAAGATTTACGTTTGGAGCTAGTATTTCGAAATGCAGTCTCAAGGAATGTAATTAATTCTTACAGGTCAATGATAGCTGATTTTCCTTTCTAAGTATTAACGCTACTTACACAATAGGTAATCAAAACTGTTTCAAAATATATGTTTTGCATGTAGAAGGAAAAATGTTACCTGAAGAGAACGGTTTATCTCTTTTTAAGGATTTGTTCTTTTGAATAATTGGTTAAATGCAGAATTGTTCAGACACGCATCATTTTCAGTTTACATTATTACATAAAAATGACTACGAGAGAAGTTGAAAAGTAATTGAGATAGTTTCATCTCATATCTCACTCAGAATTTGGAAAGACACTTTTTAATCATTAATTGTTGCCTATGAATTCCTTTTCTTATTTCTATGTTAGATAATATTCAAATTGTAAATATCACTAATTTAAAATCATGATGAGCTTAAGGAATATGTAATGTTGAATTAAACGTTACCTGTTTGATTGTTAACTTTCGGTTAAATAAAACCTGAGCTTATTCTTAAGGTATAAGGGAAAACATTCAGACTCAATCACTTATATAAAGTGAAAAATCAATCAAAAGAAATTTTTTGTTCATTCAACGCCATACAAGTTTTCAGAGGGTCCATTATTGAGGGTTTTGTATCATATTAATCGATGATTCTGAATTTTAAAATAGTTCGATGAAGTATGGCAAACAGACATGCTATTTTCCTTTTAAATTTTTAGAAGTATGGAAAATGAATCTTGAATTTATTAGTGAAAGCCTTATATGAAAACAAAAATATTTCTGAGACTTTCGCAGATATAGAGAACTTCTAATGTTAAAGAAAGTTACTTTTAATCGGTCGTTGAACTTGAGAAGTACGGTGTCGCTCAACGATAAATGTATAATCGAAAATGTAAGCATAATCCTTTTGCGCTTTTGCCTCCTTTATCCTCAGCACTCAGCGACCTAAAAGTCAACATTACCTCCTCTTTGTTGAGGTTAAAATTTCGGCACTTTGGTAACCTGCTCATTAATCGAAGGGACCACTTACCGTGGTTTCGTCTACGGTATTGTGTCAAAACATATTTTCAAAGGAGTGATTACTTTGATGTTGCATCGGAATACCAGATTGGCTTAACCAAGCGATACTACCACGGTGTTTGAGTAGTATAATGAAAGAGGCAGCTGAATATATACGAAGCACTGCTCTCAGAGTGCAAACATCAATTCCATTTTATTCCGAAAAGGAAAATCGGAACCGTGAATCCCACAAAACTGCACTACCCTTTTGAAGTAAAATTAATTTTTCATCTAAGTAATAGGGAATGCGCAAGGCTGATAAATATATTCATCTCATGAACTTGTGACGATCTGATCCACATTTCCATGTACAATTTTCTCCAGTTTAATTAATAAGACGATAAAAGCATCGTGGATTGAGGGGTAAACTCTCACAAAGATTGAAGATGAATATATGTAATGTATTAAAATACTATAATCTATGTTTATTTATACTAAAAAAGGGATACAGAAACACTCGCTTATGACTATATATTGAAATGTATTTGTCCTTATTTTGATGATCCCATCAGAAAAGAATTTCCTGCATGATTAACAGTGGAGGTGCGTTTCAAAATTAGTAATGATAGTGAGTTAAGGTTGAAAATTTACGACAGTAGTATTAAAAGAAGAAGCGCAACTTTGTTACGCAGCCGTTCAACTTATCTTCCCCTAGGAAATTTAGGTAGGTAAATCTGCGAAATATAGATTTACGAGTCTATAAATCCACTCTTCGAGCGTATCCTAATCAGCCCATCCTTACACTTTATTCATACTTGCTAAAATTCCAACCCCCCCACATGCTCTCTCATCTTCTCCCTCCCCATACATGCACTCTTCTTCGGCTCTCACACCCCACAACCATTGCCACTCGCTACACATTTCGGTGTTTCCGGGTCCGAGTTGACTTTGAATTAGCATTCAGAGGGAGCCATTAGCTAAATGGCATCCCCTATCTCCAGCGGGCCGTGCCTTTATCCCACTCCGACACCCAACCGCCGCCCCTTCCTACGTCTTCCCTTTCCATACAACGCCGCTGCTTCTGCATCACGCACCGCATCCCATCCCCGTCTCGATGCACTCTCCCTCGGCTGCGCCATCCACTCACCCTCCCTCTCTTACCGACTGCCTTTCAAAAAATGAAAAAAAGCTACCCTTGGCGCCTCACCTCTACCACCCCACTATTCCAAATCCATTTCGATCCCACAATTCCTCTCACTCTTAATCTCCTCTCTTTATCCATTCTCCAATGCTCTCTCTCTCTCTCTATCCATCCACTTCTCTCTCTCTCTGTCTTTCTGCTCTCAATTCTCTCATGCATTTCTGCCGACGTCATTCATTCGAAAGGATTTTTGCAGATATTGCCGCCACCAAGGTTCCGTCAACGAGATCGCTACAAGTGAACTCCGGCGATAAAAATTTCAGGGCAAACTTGTGCACAGTTATGGACTTTGCCGAAACTAAACTTGAATTAAGCGACGGAATTCGTAACTTGACTCACTCGATACAAAGTTGGAAATGTTTGCAGAATTCATCATCTCTCTACCTAGGCAATTCTGGGGAAACTAACAAGTAATAGTTCTTTTTTCTCCTCACAAAATGTCTTGCTCTAACTGACCAGAAGTTTTGGCTATCGATTTTATCGTACTGAAGGAATACAGCAAAGTTCCTTCAACATCTCTTATGCTATTACCATACTTGTTAATTATTTACGGAAAGGAAGTTCAGTAATATAATCAGTTAACACTGAATATATACAATTATTCGGTAATATATTTTGTATCTTTCCTCAATTAAATTAGTTCAAATATTCCCAAATCAAAATTCACGCCTTAACGTTTTCAAAAGCTATTCAATATTTGATTCTTACTTTGATCAAAAAATTATTATATTGTAATAAGAATCACTAAGCATAAAGATTATTATTGTAGTAAGTTCTAGTTTTTCAAATCAATAATGATAGATTATATAGGAATGATCCTATGTATTTTTCCACGCACTTCAAGAGTTTTCAGATTCCAGGTCGTCTCATGGCTCTGTTCCTCTTTTTTATTGTTAAAGTTACACTTTTAGACTCATATTAGAAGATTTCAGCTACCGTTTTTAGCTATCAAACTGACTGGAAAATTGAAACGCAGAATAGATAAAAGATAGCAAGAATTCTTGAATTGTTAAATTAATCCGATACTCTCCTTTTCTTCAAATTAGAGCTCATTTTAGTTCCATCCATGAACCTATGGAGCACATAGCATGGAACACACAATGAAAAAGTTTAAAAAGTAGGTGTCTGAGTCGAAAAAAAATAAAAGCTGTTAGAATGTACCAAATACCACAAGGTAGCGTAAACTGATAACTCGTGAATTTATGATGCGTATATTATTTAAGAAAAGTACAAAATAATGGGCCGCGACAGTATTCAACACGTTGCAGGTGAGAATATTGCATTTCAAAAGAAGAATGGATTTCAATGATCTTGCAAAATAAAAAAATCAACAATTTCTTTTTAATAACAGGAACCAGTTTTCAATAACGAACCCTTAGTACAATGTTTACATCATATTAATCATTTTCCTCAATTAATTTATCAAAAACAAAATAGATTTCCAAAGTTTTCTTGTATCAATTGAGAACGAATTCTCAGGTGCTTTTTATAAATCAAATAGTATTGAATTATTATCCCAAAAATAACCCAAAATAAAACAAACTTCTTGTACTCTATATGACTTGAATACCTCATTTCATGTTTCCAACTTTTACGACATCCCTGTGAATCCCATTTTCTTTACACTTAATTCCTATGTCGAGACCTTACGCGACAGAGGAGATGTTTTCGGTACATCATCACGCTCTCATATGTGGTCCTCTGGTTTTACGTCATTACTGCAGAGAGAAGTAGAAACCACATTCAGTGCATAAGTGGAATGGAAAAGGGTATGGGTAATGGGAAAAATGGAAGGAAGAGAGAGATTGAATGATATAATTTGGATATTGAGGTAGGCGGATGAAAGAAGAGGCATTGGCATTAACCCATTTTGCTCAGATCTCATCATCGAAGAGGTCTGGTGGTTTTACGAAAAGCAAACTCTCTTCCTGTAATTTGCATCGGGTCGCAACTTTTCGTTTGGAACACAAAACTCTAAGTAATTTGTCCTTATTTTTAACGGTAACGACGTGGAATCGAAATGAAAACATCACTGCTCCAAAATGCATTTCCTTTATTCTATATTTCGAATTCTTTTTCTATTTTACCAATATCAATCTTAGAATATATCGTTGTGAAATCATTAAATTCGATTACTATTCGATATTTGCTTACATTTACATGTCAAGGTATTTTAATTTCTCACGAAGAGAACTATTGTTATATTCCTTTCACAGGAATTCACATTTAGGGTTTATTTATCGATTCAAAATGTTCCATAATGGCCATAACGTTTCAAAATCCAGAATACATTCTGCTAAAGACTGTTGTATAGAAGGCATGCATAAAGACTTTTTCTCTTTGGCTTTAATTACCTGCTAGGTGGGCTGATGATTATTTTGATGATTATGAGAAATCATAGTTTTAGCCTTAAATTAATGACTAAATTTCTTAGATCGACTTAAGTCAGAAAATATCCTCGGAAATGCACTAATATGGTTTTCAGACCAAAATTCTGCACGAGATATGCATTCATATTGGCTCTCTTTTCAACCATAATTCCGTCAATAATATTAAAATTCAAGAGAATGATCGGGGTATACTTCATATCAACAGAAGAAATTACTTATCGGGAAAAGGAGTCTATTCGATGATTAGCAGCATTAATCTTTTATCACATATTTTCCTCGAGGATCTTGCAATGAAGGCAATACTTTCGTTGACTTCAGAAATTTTTTCTGTTGAAATAAATATTTCTCTGATCAGCTGTAAAGACGAAAACTCTATAGTTACATCTTATAAGTGGCAAAATTGAAGTGTCTTGATTTATATGATTATCTGATTTGTGTTTCCTTTAATTTTGATATCTACATCAGCTTCTTCTCATATCTGTACCTCGTTTGAGGGATGTGAACTAACTACAGACTTTGTAAAAAAAATAATTCCGAATTATAATTCAATACAAAGTTGGAGACTTAAAACTTAACTGTTAACATCGTGCACGAGAATATCTTCGTGTATTCATGCCCTATACTTAAGATATAATTAGGGAGCACCATTAGTCCAAAGTTATTGAGAAAAAAATAATTTTTACCAGACACAACATTACGTAACGGATTGCTCTATCCATTCAGCTTTCCCTCGAACCTGTCGAGTGAATGGAAAGACCTTCCCATCATCCTAGATCCATAGCGAACCTTCAGAAAGGCGGATGGGCGCTTGGCTGAAGGGCACAACTATGATAAGTGGCTACTATGTCCTCCGAGATTCTTTTAGCAGGACAGGGGAAGCAGAATGGATTCGAGAAAAAAAGCGTTGTAATCAGGGAAAAAACGCCGTGGCTTTTGTGCGAAGCAGAAGCTGTGGCAGCAGGGTGCAGGGCATTTCTACTCAAACACCCATGTGCACCACTTCTCATTCCTTTTCCGCATCTCTTCCGTCTGCTCTTCCCCCCTCGCGCCCTCTTCAACCCCCCTCGCGGCTACGTCGCGCCGCCATGAGTTTGTTCTGGTCACGTCCTACCCGCCAATTTAAAAGTCAAGCCCTCTCCACTCCCCCTCTCTTCCCATACATTTTCCCCCTCCTTTATTCTTCCCTCCTCTTCCAATCTTCCTCGCTCCACCTATCCCTTTCTTCGCCACTCTGAGATTCAGCTCATCTTTCCTCGTTTACGGCTTGTTCCGGGCTTACTTTCTTCTCTTTCCATGTTTTGCTTCTCCCACGACTTTCCATCTTCGTTAGCGAGTTATGTAAACATTTTTATATAAGCTTCCTCTCTCTTTCTGTTTCTTCCGTTTTTCCAGTAATCTTTTATTGCTTTACAATTCCTCATTCCTTGTTACGTTCATCATTCATAATTACAGCCCTTCCTTTATTTTCATTCTTACAAACGTGCACCTACAATTCCTTAGATCAAATTACTTCCTATGATCAGCATTTACAGTCTTCACAAAGGACAAAATATTCCTTTTCCATTCTCTATAGCAGTTCAACGAATTTGATTTGTCTATCGTAGAGTATTTTTTAACTAATGGGGATATCACGCTATAACCTCTCTTTAATTAGCTTATTTTATCTTATATTTCTCAATCCCATTTATTCACTTTTTCTCTCCCAAAGGTTTAATCCTCTCCTTTATTTACACTTTTCTTTTTCCTTGTCTTGGAAGGTATAAATGTGTATATGTAAACATTCTGGTTTACCTATTACTTTCATCAATTTTTGTATGTTTTTATCCTAGCTCCTAATCTACATTTCATCCCCTTCGTTCAATTCCTCAAATTTTCCTTTCTTTTTCTTCTTTCAATTCTCTTTCAGTCCCTCATTCTTCCTCATTCGAAATCTGCCTTCCGACCAACATCTACATTCAGCTTCCAACTTCTCAAGGAAAACAAAGGATGCACTTCTTGTGAATCATCAAGTTCGCTGCCTTATTCTCTTCTTTTCTCCCCTCAGGGGTGGACACTCCCTTAATCAGCGCGGATTTATTTGCATTTCTTCGTTCGTATTCTTGGCAACGCATCTTCACCTGTTCGTATCTCTCCGAGTCAATACTGACTGGAAATAATTGATGGGATGCTCGCGGCACTGAGCGATCCGAGGATTAGACAGTCTTTGAGTCCCATTTAATAGCCAAGGACAGATTTTCATTTGATTTTGATGTCAGCCCTTCCATCCGATCATCGAAGCCAACTTGTTGAGCTCACTAAAATGAAAAAATCGCATTCCCCACTAAAATGAAAAATATCTCCCAGCCATCAAAAGATTTATAAAATGTTTTATTTGATGTACATAACTTTTACCTGCTTCAATATAATCATTCTCAATGGAGACCGCTAAATACTTGAAGGTATACCGAAAACCTCAACGATCATTCTCTCAGTTGAGATGAAGCATAATAAAATTTCTAAGAAAATAAATATGATCTAGTCATACTCATACTATTTAGCATTTGTGAGAATAGCAAAATCCTGGAGCTAGCGGCTCATTTGATTGAACTAAAATATTTATTTTCACTAAATGACTCGTTTACAGTAATGTTACAAACTATTTTAACTTGTAGGTCATGGCCAGAGAAAGGAAACCGAAAACTTCTTACAAAACACCGATATCTAGCTGAAATATAGATCACAAAAACTTCCAATAATATTTAAGAATCGATATTTGTTATTCACTGAATTTTAATGAATATTTTTTCAAAAACATTCTTTGCACAAAAAAACAAACACCCTTCTGATACGTCATCTGACAACTCTGTCATTCAGAACGACTTCATCGCGAGTATTTCAAAAAAACATATCATTTACGTCTTCGTCCGACTCCACAGATACGTCTGAATGGCACCGATAGCGCCAGTCAACAGTTTCAATTTCCGAACTTCACGAATATTATTTTTTCCCTCCATTACATCTCCAAGGAACGGCATTTATCAACCGCCGGCGCAGAAACAGGGAAATATCGAAGTCTCTTTGAGGCGCGCTATCATTCTTCCTCCACGCTAAAAAATCCTCCTCCTCTACGAAACACCATCTTTCCCTTTGATTTGCTCCACACGACGCCGTGAAAGAGCACCACACCCTCTCGGGCCATCCAATTCCACTTCCCCAGCCTTCAAACCCACCTCCTTCATGCCACCTCTTCATTCTCTCACTTCTTCGCCACTTCAGAAGATCAGATACTCGTGGACGTGGGTTGTCCTACACGGCGGGGGAAGGAAGAGTGCATCTGAAAGCGGAACATGACGGTGACTTGGGACAAAAGGAGGGGATGAAAGGATGGGAAGGGAAAAAAGGAGGAAGGAAAAGGAAGATACGTAAGATTACGGCGAGGATGAATGAGAAGAGGGAGAGAAAGGAGAAGCAACAAGGAGAGAGTGGATAACGGGCATAGGGCACAAAGAAGTTATTAGAAAAGTGATGTTTGCCGTGAGGGTGAGGTGAAAACGGGTAGCAAAGGGATATTAAGCATTCTCGGTTGTGTTTTCAGAAGATTCCGTCTCGATTGTTGATTGAAGGTTGGAGAAAAATCGTGAGAAACCCGAGAAAATGAAGGAGGAAAGGAAAATGTTGTGTGGTGTGACGTGTGGTGATACGTCATAGGATTTTCAGTTTTTTTCTTGTGATCCGAATCCTGTGATCAGAAGGTTTGTTAGTTATACTAAACGTATGGAAACTTCGGTGATTTCAACAGTAGTTAGCAAATTCATCGTATCATCTTCTAGTGTTAACGAAATGTTAATATTAACAAGAAAGCCACAATTTATGATAACGAATGACTTCCTTAATATTTTTCGCTATATGTTTTATCTATTGTTGGGCAGCCTCTGCTTAGTAACTGAATATATTGCTCTAAAATCTCCTATAATTTAAACAATGTAGGAGACAGATTTTATAATGTTTTGCAGAGATATTGGATCGCTATAAACCAGAAGTTATGAACTTAAGGCCTTCAAGCCAAATACGAAATTTTCTGGCATTCAACGCGACCTTTCAGTCACTTGCCGAAAAATATGTCCGAATTTAAGTATTTTGATTACTAGCCCTGCCTATGACGCCAAAGAAAAATAAAATGACAAATATTCTCCTATATTCACTCAACTTATGTATTTGTTTTCTCATATACGATGTCGATTCAAGGAAAGAAATTGGAACACGGCTGTCAATGAATTATAGGTTAAAAAGCAGTTTGTCGGTAAGTGCCTGTGTTGAGACTAGTATTCTTTTTACCTCTGAAGATGATATTTTGGCTATTGAAATGCATATTGGTTGTATTCATAAGTAAGTCGCTTGAATTTCCCGTTGTTTCCAGACCAGGGTTTTACAGGGACTGAGGCCGATATTCAGGGGTATAAGAAGGTTTTAAATAATCAAAAAATGTCAATGATAATCTATTAGAATGTAGGCAACATGCAACTTAGGAGTTGTCTGATAGTTTCACACGCAGGCTTTCCTATGAAATCAAACTCAAATGCTACCTTCCAACAGAATATGGTTCCCACCCCTGATATAGACGTTGGTTTGGAAGGAATTGCAAATTTCAGAATCCACTTACAAATACATGTGCATACGTAAAATTTTCATAAATATGACGTCATGAAACAAAATGGTGTCATTTAGGCACCGACTTAGAGGGGGATACAGGCAGTCAAACCAATAACTCAAGGAAATCCCATCTTCCGAAAAAGGACTCATATTCAGAGTAAACGCGGAATATAGACCTTCCGCTCGGAGCAAATCGGGCAGAAAAGAGATCGAAATCCGAGCAGAAGCGCGGAGACGGTAGGATAGATGATAAAGCGCAAGTAAGAGAAGCAAACAGGGGTTGTTTCGGAAGAGCAGTGCCTTGAGGGGGTTTTCCCTTGATGGCGTTGCACGTGAAGGAGCCGCTGAGGACCTCGGAAGGGGTAAGACGTCCTTTACCAGCAAGGGTTTTCGGTGGGGGACTCGTATGATTTGGTGTGAGGGCGTTTGACGTCGCAATATCGAAGCACTCGCACTATAGCCGATGCAGCAATTAAGCCCAGACAGCATGCGGCGTCACTAGCCTCCTACTCAGCCAACATTCCACCCTCCTTGAGAGTACCACTCTTCCGCTACTCTCTTCCCTATTCCACCCCCCGTGTACTTCATGGCGCCAACACGTACTCCGACAGTTGCTCCTCCTCCTTGCCCCTTAACAAATGCCCTCCAACTCCACTCTCTGCCGCCTCTCTTAATTCTGACCCCTTCCACACCGCTACGATTTGCTTCCTTTCCGCGCTGGGGTTCTTGAATTTTTTTTCGCTTCGGAGTCATACTCTCGCTTTGAATATACATACGTATTCTCTCTCTCTTTCCGCATCTGAACAGGGGATTGCACGGGACCATAATAGCCTTGACCCCGTCGAGGAGATGACGTGGTAGGTGACCCATTTCCTACGGCCAGCTAGGCAGGCCGCGTGAAGTGGGTTTACATCTGGGAGATGAGTCTAGATTTGGGATGGTTCGAGGAGGCGGAGGAATCTCATTTGTTACTTAATTGGGATCCGCAGATTCTGCCCGTAAAACTAAGATAACGAGAGACCCGGAGAAGGGGTGGGATATTTTGGGCCTGGGGATGTAATCATTACGTTTTATTATTAAACACGAGGTTAGGTTTTGCTATTACCTCGATTCTTCCACAGGTCACGGGATATTAAGTGCAACAATTGAACGGAGGACGTCGATTGCTTCTCGCGTCGCTGCTCGACAAGTCTGTTTCCGCACATTCTAGCATTGAATGAGGAGTGCTACTTTCGAATTTGGGACAGCAGTACGAGGGCTAATTAACGCTTCTAATCGTTGACATCATTTTCGAAGCCTGGATGAATAATGTCTTTGGATGAAAATCGCGTTAGAGTACTTGAAGGCACCATAAAATTCATTGCTTCTCAGTAATAGAGACCTACATTGTTTTAACAATTACAATTTATCATCAAGTACCGAATAAATCGAAGGATTCACAAGTTTGTATTCAGATAAAATTTTCATTAATAATGCTTATTGCAAGCAAAATGCGAAATTTAAAACCGACAATAAGAAATGAAAAAAATCACATTGATAGTATTTAAAATTGTAACATCATCTCATGTTTTGATTTAGTGGGTATGTTGAGTATACTACTATATACATAAGATAATGCAAACATTTCGTATATTGTTTTAAGCATCAAACTTGGTGCAGTTTTGGTCTTTTCATCAATAAGAAGGTGCAGCAAAATTATCAAACAGTTATACAATTATTTTAATAAATATAAATATAAAACTAGAAAATTCGCCTTTATCATTTGAAAGACAGCACAACAGGTTTTGTTGCTTATAAGATTCTTTTATTTCCAATAAATACTCTTTAATATATGTTTTTGAACAATTATGACTTTCTTACTTACTGAGCCTAAAATATAACCTTAAAATCTTCAAACAACTTGCTCAATTACAACAATTACAAAAAATTACTTTAAAAGTTTCATTATTTTTCCATAAATTTACAAAAGCAAAATAAAGATAGAGATAATTTTCCTCTAACTTCGTTATCAAACTTAAGCTATATATATAAATATTTTTCACGTGATATTTTCCAATAAAATGATTGGCACTATCCGATTTTTATAATATCTAGATTTCAATTTACAGTGAAAGCAATGATCGCAAAAAATTTCTTACCTTAAATTCCTCTGCAAATGGTTTAAGCATTTGTTTGTTTTTGGAATGGATTTTCTCTGAAAAGTGCTAATTACCATGAATTAATATCCAAGATTGTTTGAGTGAAGCTTTGAATCCAGGAAAGAAGACAAAACAAAAATGCTAACATATTTAATTAACCATTTAACTTAGGCTACTATCGAGATGTACCGTGATATTTAACGATAAGTGTACACAATTGAAGATATTACTGCAAAAAAATCCAATTTCTACTAAGTGTCTCGAATTTTATCATGATATCATTAAATACATATGTCATAAGTGCTTTTTTGTAGAGTTCTTACAATCATCCTTCAACAAAAAACGGCATTCAATCGATTCCGAAAGCAATTTCTATATGCTGCCCCGCGTTAGCGTCATTCCGTGAAAGAGAGAGAGAGAAAAGATGACGTTGATGATTAATACCCTCATCGGCTTAATCTTCCCCTTTTAGAGCTCTAAGTCACAGTTAATAACTCGCTCCCAGCGTGCACATACACACCAATTTCCTCAATAAGACAATAAATCAAAGTGCGTTTTCTTTCTCATAAAGTGCTCATCTAAATGACGTTAGGAGCACGCCTCGGAACCAATCCTTCTTCGGGGTAGCGGGAGCATGTAATAACACCGGGGCAGAGTATGGAAGCTGTAGGGAGGGAGGGTCCACGGGGTAGGAGGGGGGTCACTGGTAAGGAAGATGGGATGTGGAATGGGGAGACTACTCGCGGAGCCATTCATCAGATTCCCTCCCGAGAAAACCTTCATTGTCATCATAGAGCTTAGTTCTTCCCTGCCTCTCCGAGAGATCCACCTCCCTCCTTTGCGATACCGAAGGCCCATACCTTTCCCGCACTCCATCCAAAGTACACCTCTCCTTCCTTTAAGACCGTTTGAGGGAGATATATGGCAACCCACACGATTCCAACCCCTTCCACGGTGAATATTAGCTTCCTCCCTCCTTTTCTTTCCCAATTCCCTCATCTTCTAGGAGCACCCTCATAAGAGGCACTCGAAAACCACCCTTCCCGCCTCATCTTTGCCTCTCACTATTCCGTTTCTCCTCCTCCGGCCATTCCTCATCTGCTACGCCCCCTTCTTACGTAAGAGGCTGAGGTAATGCGCTTTGCAGTGTGGTTTTTGCTATAGAATTCCCGCTCCTTCTTTTCTCTTCCCTCTCTTTCAGTTCCTAACCCACTCCCGTGGAGGTACAGAAGGAGATGATGCGCTCTATAGATGGCCCACCTCATCAACTTCTTGGCGAGGGTGTCACCGGTAACGTCATTGGCATCCCCCGTGTTCCTCCACGCTTTCTGTAGTATTTTTCTGCGAGGGATATAAACCCCACATTTCTTTTCGCATTCGAAGATCTCGTTCGTTATACCTTCAGTTCCAATTTCTGATATTTCCCCCTTCTATCAATTATTTTACTTATTAAGCATTGGATATTTCATTCATATCACACTGCGGTTGTTACTTTGAATTTCCCTGTAGAGATAAATGAGATATTTCCTCACGAAAAACAGGGACGCTTGAGTAGGAAATAATGACTTTTCATCCAGCATGATTTAACTTTATAAGGCGATAAAGACGCCAGTCTACCCTTAAACCCAGATATTATACTATTCTTTCAGGCAATGAGATTTAGATGGGTGCAATATTAATAAAAAAAGGTTACTTCCACCGCCTCCGAGGCACAGAAATATAAGTTTCCCTTGGTGCAGTAATTCATATCTCCCCCCTCCGTCCCACCACATTTCTGACTTCCTCCTCTTTCCTTTTATCAAAATTTACATATCTTCATATCCAACCCTCTTGTTCTTCAAGGTTACCCAATTCCCTTTTGAGATTGCGTTATCATTCCCGCACCAACAAGACACCTGCTCTTTTCCAATTTTCGTCAGACTGCCTTCCTCGCTTTAGCAATATTTCCTTCGTCCAGTATCATTAAGTCTCAAATAAATATTACCCTCGGAAATAAGCCTCGTGATGGCAAAAGATTTTTTTCTCTAAAACGAATACGGGTATTTGCGAAATTTTATTGGCATACTTTAGATACTAGGCATAATTTCTGCCATAAAACTTCTCTGTTCCATTTCCAGTGATGAAATGAGACAGAAAAGCACAAGGTAATATATTTTATTTTAATTTCTTTTTGTGCCTCTCAAATAGATGGAGAAGCTTGATATCAAGATTGCTAGCGTTGTATGGAAGACGGGTATCAAAAGATATTATCTATATATAAGGATATATTATCTTCAAACAAGATTTCAAAGTTCTTAACTTCCAAGTACTTCGTGATTTGGCATCACCAGATCAAGTACTGGATGTTACGATTTCAGCTTTATGAAGAAATGGATTCCATTATTTGAATTATGCAAGTGAACTTTCTATCGTCATCTTATTTTTTGGAAAATTCTCTCTTCTCCAAGCGATTGGAGAAACCCTTAGCATCTCGTCATTCTTTACTTTAATCTTGAAATTTGAGCTAAGGGTAAAACCTTTCTTATACAATAAACAGCGAAGTAAAAACAGTAAAACTCAATGTCAACTGCTAGAAGGAACTAAAGATAGCAAAATTCATTAGAAAAGTAAAATGAAACAGTGTATTATCAGTCATAATTTTACTAGAAAATTTAGAGCGTAGTGAGAATTTTGAGTTACTATAGAATGAGTTACGAGTAACACGAGCTGCTAGAAAATTGATACTGTAGAAAAATTGTTTTTGTTTATATGCGATTCAATCCGGAGACTAAACACTTTTCCTTCGAGAGCATCAGTAAATTAAAACGATTCACAATCTTCTCTTTCTTCATCAGATGAATTCTCATCTTATTCTCCTGCTCACTTCGTCATCTCCCCATTCTCGCTACCAAGGCGTAAGCGAATTTTGATGAGTCTTGCGGTTTTTCACGGTGTCTGAGATGTCCATCCAACCGGAACCAGATAAGTCCCCCTTCCCACAACTCTCTCCCCCTCTCACCCCACATTTCCAGTACATTGTGTCTCCTGAACTCACCTATTCCCACATATTTCCTCCTCTCTCTCTCTGCCTCGGGGCTGAAAACTTGTCAATTTGGCGTGTTTCGCCCACGATTCTCCGAAGCATGGAAAATAAAACTGGAGATTTCTCATAGAGATTGAACGGAAGCTGAGACTTTATGCCAGGGATCGATCCCACGCTTTGAAGTTATCGATCAACTTGTGAATTAAAAACTGCCGTCTCGCTTTTTCTTCATCATTTGTATATTCATTGGTGTCGTGTACCTGTTGCTTGCTTTCACATTTTCCGTGGGAGAATACCTCGGAAAAATCGGAAATATGTCAATCTGTGAAACCTTAATTTTATTTGAGAGAGCCGAAAATATTTTAGGTGAAGGTGAGGAATGGAATGTTTCATATGTAATTTCATTTGTTTAATCGTCGATGGTACGAATCATTCCTGCTAGTATTTAGCATGTTCTGAATTCATTTCATACTACCATAAAAACGATTTGATTAGTACGTTGCGGTTTATAATTTATTATTTCAATAAAGACCAAATTTTATCAATCTCTCCGCATAGTCTTGATTAACGGCTGATTTCATTCTTTATGATTCTAGCAATTATCCATTTATAAATCTGTTACGGAAATCTCTCATGAAAGCGGTATCTAATCCCTGTTTTGCATCCGTACAAACGCGTTAATTTTCCAGAGCACTACTCAGCGGAAGATCTAATTCAATCGCAACAGTCTAACGAATGCAAAAAAACTCGAGAACCACAATAGTCCCACGACCTTTCAATCACCTCATTCAAATTCTGCTGAAACGACTTATGTTTCCACTCTCTCCATTGGATTAAATCTGACTCAGTCGTCCTATAAATTGCTCCGCCGCCCCTCCTTCTTTCACGCGTTCCAAATGTCATCCTCCGCCCTCTGCAACTCTCAGCATCTCTCAGAGCATCACGTGCCACGGTCGACGCACGACAACAAGTCCCACCGAACGAGAGGGATAAAAAGGCATTCATCAAAACGCTGCGACGTTATCCCTGATTCTCTCGCCCATTACATCTTCCCCTTCCATCATCTCGTCCACTTCCTCCTGCCTCCCCACCCCCCCGCAAACGAACTCATATCTACGAGATGAAATCCGCACTCTCCTATCCACGGGACACGCCCCTCTCACGAACAATTCCCAAAGCATCTAGGGTCCTCTACGGATCCCCTCTTTCCCTATGGGATAACCTCCTTTTCTGCCCAAATCCTCCTCCCATTTTCGCTAGGGCCGCGCGGGCATTCCTGCCGCCAACTGCGAAGCCGCAAGTCAATCACGCATATTGCTCCGAGTCTCGGCGTCGTCTGCGTCAGCTCTTCTTCTCACCCCACTAAAAAATACTCTCCTTCAGCCCTTTGCCATTCCCTCTGAATATTCTCCTTCCTTTCGGAGAGCAAAGTCTAATTTCTAGCACGGATACTTCTGTTAATCCTTCACCTCATATTCAATTGAGGTTTAAAATTGAATGCTACATAGCTGTACGCATAAGTTGGCTTAATACGTCAAGCAGTACTATCGTATTTCCCTTCGATGAGCAGAATTGTCGAAACATTATCGAATCTTCTTAAAGATCATTTTGACGGGCATCAACAACTTTATGGCTATATAATTAAGAAGGCAATTTCTTTCCTTTCTATTGACTTCTGCTCCCACTGAATATTTAAATTTTGCCATTCTTGCATAGCGATAGCTTGGAAAATCCTACAATTTCAAGATAATTGTTTTAACTGCTTTTACAATAGACAATATACATGTATCAATAGAGTGACGCCTCTGAATGTTAAATCTTTTTCAATTTTCGCTATGAAAATTGGAAGTGTTTAAATAGTCAGAGGTTATCATCTTATTCATAAATAAATAACAACATTGCTTAATAGTATATTGGTCTTACTGTTGAGGCTATAAATACAATGATTCCATATTTACATCGATAAATGATGTAGCTTATTAGAGATAATCTTCTCATAAAGAATATTTATTTTGGTGGACGCGAAAAATGGAAATGCTGACCCACCTATAAATTGATCGAATATACAATAATATTCAAATATAATGCCATTAAAACACGACGGAGTTTATTTCCAGTTCTCAAATACTATCCATTGAAGACGTAAGATATTTTCCATCCATATTCGTCCTCACATATCTCATTAATGCCTCTGCCATGAAATAGTTTAGAAAACTTTGTTTTCTTTTTAATTTTTTCTTTTCTTTACTTTCAAATTTATTTAGCAAAGTAAGACCAAACGCAATCCTAGATCATATACTGAGGCATGTTGTTTGATTAAGGCCTTCTGCTCATTTAAATTACATTTTTTTGTGTAAAAGAAATGAATATTAATAGTTACCACCAATTTCTGTGGATCTAAATCACCAAATTACGGTATTTTAATTTAAACACAGCTTAATCTAGATAAAAATGACTTTTACTTCTTATCAGGATGCAAATTTACTCTTTTATGGGATGAAATATTTTCCGATTTGTTCTCAGTTCACTGTGGGGAAATCTGCGAAAATGATTTTAGAAAAAGGCTCAGTAAGAGTAGTTAGTGAGAGAGCCAAATGAAGAAAATTAAGATTGAAATTAGAACAGGGCCTGGGATAATAGAATTTGATCATCCTAGTACTAACGAGCATGGAAGATGGTACATCTATTATTCATTTACCGTGACTAACCTTTTCCTTGAATTCCAGCAACGCTCAGCATCAAAATGTATGTAAGTTGGTGAGCGGTAATTTCAACTCTCGAATCCTCGATATCGTAGCATCGACAAAAAGTCGATGAATCCTCCCATAGTTTCTCATTATCTCTCACCTCTTTGTTTCTATGGTCTCTTTCCTCCCATTATTCCCACATCTTCACTCTGTCTCTCTCATCTCGAATATGTCTTTCGCCCATCGTCTGTGCCGCATGCACTTCACTTCCCCTTAGAGACATGTCTCCCGCCACTCTCCTTGTGCTGACAACGCGGGTGATGCCACCGCATCTAATATATCCTCCCATTCGTGCCGCCATATACTCTTGCGCCCTCTCTTGCGATCTCACGCTCTTGTTCGCCCCTTCTCTATAGTTTTCTTAATAACCGCCGCCGCCGCCATCTCTTGGGCTCCCTCTTATCCTCCTTAGGAATCCGTACCATCCTTGTAACCTCTCTGCCCCGCCCTCATAATCCAGCGTGTGCGCTATGTTCATGGATATTTTCCTATGGTCGCAGCTATGCAGTGACCTGAATTTGTTGACTCCGCTGAGCTTTAAGGGTAATACCCTGAGTATTATTAGGGTGACAATTTTTGAGAGGGATATTAGAGAATAGTGCTAAAGGATCACACATTTTTTTCCTTTTAACAGGATGGAGACTATAAGTGAAATGAAAGTTCTCTAAAGTAAACACGACCAAATTCCATTCGTGAAAGACTAAACATATACCGAAATCAGAGTCCTGTGAGGAAGTTACAAATATTCAGTCAAAAACTTCAAAAAAGGTTTTAAGAAATACGAATGTAAGAAATAAGAAACATCTTCCCAATAATTCAAAATGTAGTCAAAATATTTTGGAATTTCATGTTTCATACTATTTCATCAATTTAGGGAGTTACTAAGCACTAAAAAGTGACCTCAAGTCCTTCCGTAACATCTTTCATACATGAGATTTCATATAAAGAATACGAATATATACTCATCAATATTGTGAAATGTCATATTAAAAATCTATTTAAAATTTTGATGCGTTGAATAGTCATAGAGCCAACTTTGAAGACATTAATTTAAATCAGAATCTATATTTCTTACTTTGAGATGAGAATCAATCCATGAATCGGCTTTTACTCCTAAACAAAAAGGAAGTATAACCTTCTGAATACATTTATCGAAAATTCTTTCTCATAAACGCTTCGATCACAAGAAAAACTACATATGCAATCTTAACCAATGAGATAAGTTATTGGTTAATATTCTATAGTTTTCGTCCCAGTAAACCAGCAGCAATAATTTGCTGCTTATTTTATTGAAGCCAAACATGGTGGCCTTACGTTACGATGGTAACATTCAGAGTTTCTGCGTACTATTTCCATACAGCGAAAAAAAAATGCTCTGTCCTCAGCAATAATCAGCTTTTAAAAATTATTTTCAGTCGAAGGTTTAATTCTCCGTCGGAAATTTCAGTCAATTAATCAATGATATCACAACTATTTTTAAATTCAAATCAACAAAATTCAAGCATTCATTACATTAATAATACTGCATCATTTTTTAAATTAAAAGATTAGTGTTTACCGTGGTGTTTACTGCTATGTCATCCTAGCGTATGTAGTTATCAGGTATGTGTTTTATCATAATGAATTTTTATCAGGCTCATAATTAGTCACTTTCATTGATTAATTCTTGTGTTATGCTGACACTGATAGTAAGAACTCCATGTAAACATGATGCATTCATTCTTTACCAAAAGAAACACACCTAGAGTTCGCCCACGTTATTTCCGTCAAACAGCAAATCTTCTCATCATTGAATCTATCATCCTGCAAATCGAGTCGCGATCATTTCCATTTCCTCAATCCCACGGACAAAAGGAGAGGAACCACTCGACGAAGACACTTTCCAAAAAAAGCACTCGAACGAGTAAATCGCAGTCATCTAAGAAGATTGGCTTTCATGCGCGATAAAAAAATACAAAGGACTACTCGACGTAACGAGAAGCGAAGCAACTTAAATCGAGGCAGATTTATTAAGCAATCACGGGGATGGCTCGTTATATCGCATTCTGCGGAAATCGAGATTGCAAGACATTTGTAAATCCATTAAACTCCATCGTCGGATTGCTTTCTCGCCTGCATTTTTTATCATTCCCTTTCTTTTTTCCGTCTCACCCTCCATTAATACTCTTCCAAATGAAGCATCACGCGAAAATAAAGGCTCCGTTCACGCATTTGCACCGAATCCGCGCGAGGAGAAATACAACGGGATTTCCCCCAACCGGTCGCCAACTCGCTCCCACGTCCTTCTCGCCGAAAAAAATATATTTTCCAATCGAGAAACCCCTTCCGCCCAGCTCATCTCTCTTCCTTACACACCCCTAAAGCGAGCTCATACCCCATCCATCCGACGATGCTGAGTAATCACCTCCAAGCGAAGAGGTAACACGCGCCAACTTAGCAACGACGTCGTAATTACGAACGGAGGGACTGACGTTCGAAATATTCGCGACGGATTCGGGCTTTTCATTTCCCGGGAGGCAGGCGTATGTGGCTGGGTGTGGTTTTGCAGGCGATGGGATGGGAAGATATGAAGGAGGCGCTTGTGTGTTTCGGGGATGTTTTTAAGAAAAGGATTATGGAAGGGAGGAGGGGATGGAAATGGGGTGGAAGGGAGGCATGCACGCTGCAGGTTGAATGTGTGTGAATGGTCGCAGAGAATGGGAGTGCGTGTGCCTTGTATTCGAGAAACGCATTGGGTTACATCAAGTGTGAAATTTTAGTTGGTCTTTTCTTTCGAATCTCCCAATAACGACGTGTTGAGTCACATAAGATACTCCCCCTTCATTTTTCTTCCCTCGCAATTTTTCTATCCGCTGGCGTCGCTTTTGTCCCCGTTTTGAAAGCGATACATTATCGTTATGGATTTTGTTCCTTCCAATTAATGCTCCTGGGATGGAAGGGTTTACTTTGGTCAATCAGTGCTTGTCTGGCTTATGGCAGAGAAATTGGCTGGTGCGAATTTAATGACTGATATGCTTTCTTCTAGCGTGATTGTGAATGCAAAAATATTTATTCAGTTCCATATGTTACGAAAAGTGGAGTAAATCAAGCCCGACAAGAAATAATCAAAAGAACATCAAGATAATGAATTTAAAATACTTTCTTAATGTGACTAAAATAATAGTTCCTTATTGGTCCTTACCATTTCTGCTTTTTAAAGTACTTAATACATCCTCATAGCTCTCAAAAAGAGATATTTACAATTCAGCTTTATGCTACCTGAAATCTCAATTTCCTGGAATAAGATAGCATCCCAGTCGAGTAAGTATTAAACGAGTACATACAACATTGGTATCGAATAGAAGTTTTTTGAGACTTTTACAACTAAAATTTAATATAATTCCCCTCTCCTTTCAATTCCCTGAAACCTTGATAGCTCTGCTTTCATTACATATAGGAATCCTAAATAATTGTCAAATTTTGTTGACATTTCCATGATTATTTCTAAAATATAGTTGATCAAATATTTTTTCTAACCTTTAAGTTCTATCAAATCTACTTCGATGTATTTTTTATTAATAATACTATAGCGGCGCAACTGACAGAAAGCGGTCAGAAATTAAGAATTAAATGCTCAACTAAAGTGTTATGGTATGATACAGTATGGTATGATAACAATATTTCTGATTATATCAAGCCCAGCGGTAGGTTTTGGAAACCAGTATATATACAGGATTTCATTCTCTGACGGATATTATGATTTATACGTGCAGAGAGGGAAATTTTATTTCCTTGTCCATTCAACTCCCTAAACCCCTATCTTCCGCAATCCTTTATCATCCGTCGTCCAAATCTCAGACGTCTTAAGTCTCTCTTTTCATCTGCACCCCATGCGAGTGAGACCAAGGGGTAAACCTTTCCTTTCATTTCAAATCTCCAAATGCCGTCTTCCTTCCCCATACGCTCCGTCACACTTCCAGAAAAGATTTTCTAAATTCATAGCCGTCGCTGTCTTTCTCTTCTTTTTATATGTGAGCGACCCCTCAATCTTCATCTGCCGTCTGAATCCTCAACCGATTCCAGACAGAAAATGCAATTCCACTTTTTGCATGTCCGAGGAAAGAGCGTTCCTTGTTCTCACGCAGGCACGAACTTGCATACTGGAATATCTCAGGTGAGCAATGTTTTCAAAAATAGAATCTTGTTTTGTAATTCCTAAAAGTAATTTAACTTAACGTAAAGGGTTTTATGTTTTCAAAACAAAAGAAAACTATGTTTTCAAAAATCATTTAATTCAATGTGAGCTGCTTAACACGCAGAATAGATTTTTTTTACTTTAGATTATAATATAATATTCGGAACGTAAGTATTTATTTACGTTCCTTACTAGCTACACGAGCCACTTTAATTCGATCGTTAAAGAATATAAGTGAAAAGTGTTGAGAGGATATAATATAGAGTAAATCCACTTTAATTAATTGCGAGTTTTAGTAAAATCAAGGAAAACTAAGATAGTATACAAGGCAACAAAGCCATATTGAGCTGTATCAAGCAAACTAAAAATAAAATTACTATTATATTTTTTAAAAAATCTCTGCACACAACCGGTTTTAGCTAACGTAGGCTATCATCGGGTGAAGTTTAGGAAGACTCGCAAGTATATATAGAAAAAAAGAAGAGAATGAAAGGGAGAAACTGTAAGGGTTAGGATACAGTACCAAGGGATGGAGAGCAAGAACTGTGGGAGGTTCGTTTTTCATTTACATTCTCGAACTGACCCTGCAATTCACTAATGGCATGTGGAAATGGGCATAAAACACAGACAGATATTCTTATCTATCTTTAATTACTATTAGCTCCTTAAATTCGAATATTAAGTGGGATAATTAAATAAGCTATCTCGTCGACGAGACCTGTACTGATAAATATTACTAAGATGTTCAATTGACAATTAAGTCTCTCTCTCGCAAGCGATCCCTACCGAAGGGACGCTAAAGTTAGGTGCTTAGAAGCAAAGGAGAGAATGACATTATGAGTCTGTTATTTAATTAAGTTCATTCAATTTATAGCTAAATAGAAGGAAGAAGTTCACATCTTACCATGGGTAATAATCTTATTATTGAATGTGTAATAGAAGATTCTGATTACATTTAGTAAATATCTATGCCCTTGTTTTATTTGAACTGTATCTTTGGAATAAATACTCAGATACGGCAAAGAAAAAATGAGTGATCACTTTTCAAGTTTTAAAATAAGTTCAATACATTCTAAAGTAGTGTAATTTATATTATATGAAATTGTACCCGAATTCTTCGATAACGGAATTTCTAAAGTATAACCTTCGCGCTTCCTTCATTGGGTAGTTAATAACCTGATGACATGAAACATAAGAGAATCGGAGATAACCTGTGTCTTTGTCATTATTTAAGGGAAGCCGAGAGTAAGCCTTTAGATGAAGAGCTCTCTTCTCCTCTTTGAGTGGAATTGGATTGAGGAATACTGCGCTTAGTGGAGACGGCGAGGAAAATGCGAAGATGGGAAAATAGGATGACAAAAAAGGGATAAAGGGAGAGAAAAAGATGAGGGAATGAAGGAGAAGATGAGGAAGAAAAGGGTAAACAGGAAGGAAAGAGAGACGAGAGGTTTTTATTGCGGACGGATGTGAGATTTGTACTGAGGGAAGAAACCTGAGGAATTGCGAGAAAAGGTTCGGACGTGGGAGGGGAAAATGAAGGATAAGGTTAGGGAGAGAGGAGGAGACGCTTGTGTATTTATGTGTGTATGAGTACATCTCTATTCAAGTGGTGTTCCCAACGAATGTCTTCTGCTCAAGAAGACAAAATTCAAAACGTGCTCAGATTGTGACGAAGGGGGAGTTGGTGAATAGGGCGTTTGGCCGAGGTTTTGGTTTATGGGAATAAAGCAAAGGAGGGTCAGTTCGAGGGGCGCGTCGAAGAAAACTGCGCGAAAGAAATTCCATATCATGTAAAAGTATAAATGAGGGGAACCACTTTCTGTTTCGCTTACATATTTCAAAGGAAAAATATGAATATATTTTTTATGGACCACCTGAAGTTTGAGGAATTTGTATAAAGATAACGTATTCTACTCCTCAGCGAAGATTTCGTTAGAAATTCCAACTTGAGTTCTCTTTGAATACATTGTCAATTTACATTTCATCCAATACAGAACTATTACTTCTAATTTTTATTTGTAAGGGATTTCATTTAATACATCTCAATCGATTTCTTGATCAAATGAAATAGATATATGCCTAATTGCGATTCATTGATGCATTTGTATACAAAACTATCGTAGCAGTACTTAATTTTTATTATATCAAAGTATTTGCTTTAAGGGGTAAATACAATCTTAAAATATTTTCCATAGCCATACATTAGATTTGAAACACAAGAGTATGACTCGCTTTTATATGTTTTGTGCATTAAATGCGTTTTTATTGGAAAATAAATTACTTTTCAATCAAAACGTGATCATAAAAAACTTTATAAGCTTTGTCTCATGCGGATGGAAATTTTTTAGAATTTAATGGCTAATATTAAATATTTTAATCGAAATTAATTTAGCCCCTTGTGTTATTGAGTACGGAGATTTAAATTGAAATAGAATAAAATATAGATAAATTTTTGCCTGGATTTTGAGTGTATTGTGTGTTAATTATTCGTCTATTTGATAGTATAATAAAGTGAGGTATTAAAAGTGAGATATTACTGAAAAATCATGACAGAAGGAGTTCACCAAGCTCGCATATATCCCCGAAACTGAATTTAAAGCATGTTGTAGGCATCGGAATGGGGTTTCTTTAAGTTCCATTTTTCCCGCCATGCGAATATTGTCCGGGAAATGCAGATTTCTAAGTACTCATTCCCCCTTCCATTGGGCCCTTCTGTTGTCAACCAGTCCTTCAATTGGTGGCACCATGTCCTTCTCCGGGCATCGTGTTCCCAACTGACCCGTTCTGCTCTCTCTCTCTCCTTCCTTTTTTCCTATGCACCCCTCTTTTCCTGCTGACTACAGACTGACTCCGCATACGAATAAGCTCACAGCGGGCGGATCGGTGCGAAGTGGGTTTCATTAGTGTTGACAATCAGCGGGAGAATGAGGTAATTGGAATTAAACCAAAATAGGGGATTGCGTACGCAGTCCGTTTTGTGAATGTGACCCGAAGGCAATGACGATCGTGCTCCCAACGTGATAACGTATTCGAAAAGGAAAATTGACTTTTTTAGTGGCATTAAAGCGTGCTGTATTATTTGCCAACAGAAGCTTGTCATTCCACATGAAAATTTTTCTCATTAGGACATACATTATCGCGGTAGGCTACTCTTGCTCCAATCAATTATAAAACAATGAATTATCCAAGAAAATTAATGTACATATTACGATTTCTCTATTATTCATTTACTACTACGTTCATCAAAAGTTGTGGTACGAGCAAAGTTATTTTATTTTTCAAGCATATATTTATCATTACTACTTTATGATTCGTTTGCAGACATAGTACTCAAATAGTATCAATTAAAATAGCGTAACATATTTAGAGAGAGAACTATTTCTATGTCTTGCATATCCGCATACGAAAGACTAGGTTCATAAATTCAACAAGATTTAGTCCATTCCTTCTGATTTTTTCTCGATTATATCATTTGTAAAAAATCTCTTCAATTAAGTTTTACATTTAGCTAATTTATCACGCCATTGGTGAATCAAAAATCTCATTATTAACGATTTATTTCATTACGCATATGGTTTTTCAATCAACCTAGGTTTCTAAACGAATAAATATAGGTCTTATAAGTAATTAATGAGGTAGTTATCCGATAGTCAACACCTTAATATATATGCGACTTAGCGCTCATTCTGTTCTTTTGCTCCACAACAGCTTGGAAATACCTCAGCATGATTTATTTACTTAATTTAAAGACCCTCTTTCTAATATCTAAAACTGAGCTCTATGATTTCGACATGCCAAGAAGGATAAACTTAACTGAATCGAGAACGGAAAACTTTAGCTAATTCTCGCATTTTATATCGAAAATTTCAGGATCCAAATATAAATATCCCAACGTTTGCATGTAAGATTTTCGTCCGCTTAAAAACCTCTCTTCTCGATCACGCCATAAACATCGGTTCAGAAGCGTTCATTTTGAGATCCTTTGAGACGAGGCAAAACCGATTTAATTGCAAGTGCACCATTCAAGGCATTTCAAAATACATACTGCTTTCGGTCGCACTTCGTTACTCAGCTGAATAAACCTCTGATCACAGCGGGCAATGAGGCTGACACCTAAACTATTTACGCCCACGCAGCTCAACAGTTCCTCAAACGGAATTCCGTGAGCGATATCGGGAGTAGTAGTCTCTGGGGCGAAAGAAGAGACCGTTTGCGTAAAGTAACGAGGAGAATCAAGGAGTCGCTGGAGATAGGAATGAGGATTGCATAAGAGGAATGGGGGTCGGGTGGGAGGCTCTATTTTAAAGGCAACAAGGGATGGAGTTAGTTTGGGATGCTGGAATGACAAAGAGGGAAGGCACGAAATCAGCCATAATCAACGACGATTGTCCCTCGTCCATTCCGACCACGACCCGTACAACTCCATCCCCACCCACTCTGTCGATATCCCAGCTCTCCCTCCCGTGACCCTCCCGGCAGTTCATTTGAATAATGCCGGGGACTGGCCCCGGGGGAACGCAATGCCTCCTTTATCCCCTCGATTCCCTATCCCTTGAGCTCCGCCTGCTCGCGACTCCCTCTCCCGAAAAAAGAAGAATTATAAAAGGTAAAGAAATAAACCTCTCCCCAATGCTGCCCTAACGTTTTCTCTCCTTTCATTTTGACGATCGTCCTCTCCTGCGTGAATTCCTCGCAAATTTTCCCATCTCCGCTCTTTCCACGCAGTTATCTCGTTACGGCGCTGATAACGTTCTGGCAAAGGATTTTTTATTGGTGTCAACCCTTAATTTTCTTTAATCTGTGCTTTTTTTGCCGAAATTCGTTCATTTCGGTTAATTCGCGGAGGCACCTTGTACTGTTTCCGATTATTCTAAATTTTTTTGATTCGTTCATCATCAACATCTTTCTAGAGGGAATCATTACTTGGATGAAAATCTTTTTATATGCAGTCCCTTTAACATCAATAATACTATATCTAGAAGTCGAGTATTAATATATTGCAAAAAAGTCTCTAACGTATATACTAAATTACCGTCTTTAGTCGTGGACGTCGACATAGGATGAAAGGTAATGTAAGGAAAAATGTGCAACAGAAAGTAGGAGAAAAAGTTATACATATCATTTTCCAATGTGATATATAAATTATATCCACTTTTTCAATTTAGATATAAATTTTGAAAAATCTTCGGACAACCTAAATCCCAATAGCTTGTTTGACGACGAGGTTTCATAAACCTACGGCTGAAAAGGGTGTTTACGAGCAATGTCTTCTCCCAGGGTAGCGATGCGAAGCGTATCTTAAAGATGAAAGCGACACACGGTCGACACTTAAATTACCAATAGATGTAAGAATCGGTTCTGGTTAGAATAATGCTGAAGAGGGTAGGAATCAGAATATCAGTAAGTCAATAATCGCTGTATTAAATAAAACGCTCTTCTTTTTTCTTTTTCTCAAAATCAAATCAGAATTTGTTCTCAAAATAAAACGAAAATTTGATATTAAATCAATCTTATTTTTATCCTGTTTCCAGGAATGATTATACAGTCTTTATGCGTTAGAGACTTATCACAGATTGTAATTTTAATTTTCGTCAACTTCTTTGCAGAATTGCTTTAATGAGAAAATTCATTAAGAAATATGCATGTACTGTCTACAGGTTATTTAGTTGAACGACCATGGTTTTGGTGTTGGCTCATCTCATCATCAGGTAATTACCTACATAAGTTGTAGGTATACATATAGGACAGTACATACGTATTTGTTAGTCAATGTTTTAAGTGTCTCGTTCCACCAGAATTTACAGGAGATATGAATATACCTTAATTAGCACACACACAAATATAATTATGTACAGAGACTAATTCGTTGAAAATATTTAATATCATTGATAAGCAACAAAATACAATCCTTGTGTCACTATCAATTTAAGGATAGCTATATGCTTTTATCGTCCCTCATTAACAAATTCAGGGAGTGCTGAATCTCAAATTGGTCGAACTTATAAACCGTGATCTGGAGTTTATTTTCTCTCTTTCCTGTCTGCTTTTTCTGCATCTCTTCATGCCTCTTTCTCTATTCTTTTTCATCCTTCTCGCCTTCTATCTTCCCCTTACGCCAGGGATTTTCCCTCTTTCGATTTATTATGCTTTTCTTGCGCCTTCCTTTTCCTCGCCGCCTTTGCTTTGATCTGAATGCATTAGGAAGATGGAAAAGAAAAATTGGGGGGGGGGGGCAATTTCTCCAAAAAGAGATGTCTACCTCTTGATCTTTGAGCCACTTTCGTTGGGTAAGTTGTTTCATTAACTTTTTCAAACGTAATAATCAATGTCGTACGCTTTTCTATTTGTTTTTGAGAAATATTTGAGGATTGGAGGAGATGCATTTAAAATGAAAGTCAGCTTCTCTTTAGGGTACCATACAATAAAACAAATAAAAAATATAAGGTGATGGTTGACAATCGTTTCTTTATTGCATTGTAAAATATTAAATGACGGAAAGTTTTGGAATCAAAATCATCGCATCCTCACAAGAGAAAACCGAAGATGAATTTATCTGTCATACTGAAGTATAATGTATTGATTGCGTTTCATATACTTATAAGAAATTTGTAAGCTTAATTAAGATTCAAGAAATGATTAATTTTAAATAATAAGTCCTTTGTAATAATTGGAAGGGATTTTGTTCTGTTTATTGAAATATGTCATCGAATCATACTTTTACGTAACGGAAGAACTTCAAGGACTTCATCTTGACGCTTAATACATCGAGTCAAATATTAATCATCGAATGAAATAATAATCAGAGATATTCTTTAAATGTCATAATATTTTCAGAGTCGACGGTTCCTATAAACCTAAATTTTCATTATATAGGAATCAAATTGCTGACGATGAAGCAGTAAAATGTATAATAAAAGCATTAAATTCGTGGATAAAACTTGAAAACTCATTGTCAGTAAGCCATTAAAGAGCGACTTCTTGCCACAGAATTTTATTATGAGATAGGATTCGATATCTTCGGTAATTCCATTATAATGGTAATGCCATTATATACTTTTATGTAACTTAAATAATTCTTTATAATAATTCTCTTAACTATTCTATTGCAGTATGTATTAGTAGTAGCAATTACATCACGTTTCTCACTTCGGATATTCATCGTTGATCGGGTTTGAATTTTTATTCTCGTGTGGTAAATAATTCAGTAACTCGAGGAAAATAAGCAACTGCAAGCAACGGAAGCAAAACAAAACATTCCCAAGCTTTACAGCTCCTTCCTCGGAAAGAGAGATTCCCTAATTTATAAATCCAGAAGCCCTTCATTGGAAACCCTTTTCTGTTTCTAAAGCCTCGGCACTTCCTCTGCGCAAGTAATCCGACTCTCAACTTCCGACAGAAATCCCCAACCCTCATTCTTCCATCTCCTCTTCCTCAACTCATTCTCACGCCCACACTGATAGCCCGCAGATCATAAAACTACCTTTCCAAAGCTAGAAATTCCAAGTACAGTAAAACACGATTTAGAACTAGAACACCTAATGAAAAATGTATTATAAGTGGGATAGCATTTTTATTTGGATATTGCAACTTTTTATTTCTTGCACGTTGGAGTATAGAAAGGAATGTTTTTTTGGTTCTCTAATTTTGGAGTACCTGCTTTCTACGCTAAAATGAAAAGGTATTTATTATGCTTTATTCGCCTTAGTTGTAGATGGTGTATATTATTTTGAGAGTCCGGGGACTATTGTGGAGGTATATTGTTTGCTTTTTCGTCAACAATCTAAAGAGTGGAAATCTATTCGGGCGAAGATAGCGCCTTCCTTTGTTAATTTAATTTAATCAATTTTCCATTCACAATGGAGAAATATTTGCCATGTAAAAACTTAAGGAATTTTTATGGGTTGGGTGGTGTGAGGCAGTGGTGAGATTATAATTAGTCATCATATACAACATCATCTAAATTATTAGCCTGCAAGCCTACTTGTGGGGTGAGGCAGGAAGTAAGAAGAATTCATAGATATAGAAGCATTAAGAGAATTAAGAAATACCTTATGGACACAATACAAATCATTTTTAGTCAATCAAAGTAGAGGATTGGCTACTGCAGGATGCCATCTGGGATGGGAAAAAATCTGTCTTATATGCGGGTATCCGAGCGTCTTATGCGATATTTTTACCATGTATTTCGTTTGATAAGGACCAGGACCGAGGTAATACCGTGTAACCAGCGGGGTAGCATATTAAGTGAGAACGGGAATTTAAAACGGGTTTATCTGTATCTGGGAATAGTAATAATAGTAAAGAAAGATTTCGGAGTAGAAAAATTGAGCCAAAACCTTAATTTTTATTTATTTATTTAGCTCTTAAACTCGTTATCAAGTTTAGGGGAATTTAGTGGTTTAGGATCAAAGATCAATTTTCCCTTGAAAATTCATCTTTGACCGTATATACTGAATATTAATTATAACTTTCTCCGATTCTCTTATCACGTTCTTGTTTTTTAATAGGAAAATAAGAAAAACCGAGAAATACTTCAACGATTTACCGTAAACTTATGGATAATCAGTTGATTCTTTTCCGCTCACTTTTGATATACACATACATTCATGAGCCCTGCAAGACGAGTCTTTAATTTGGTTCGACTAGAAGTTTTTCACAAAATTGACACTTATTAACCAATAATTAAAATTCCTTCGAAACAAATCTCCTTTTTATGCATGCACTTTATTATAATTTATGTATTTTTCTGAAAATTGCAGTCGTCGTAAAAATATTTCAATGCATCATATTTTTGGTGTGGTTATCGAATAGTTCTCTTTAAATTTAAATATAGCGTATTAAAATTTACGCACAAAAATTATTGTTTTAGTTGATAGAGATATTTCAGGAACTGATACGCGCAAGTACAATTATTGCCTAACGAAGCAATCACAGAAAGAGAGAATTTAAACTTGAAAATTTGGAGAAAATCAAGAATTCCCCAAGTTCATTTACCGAACCAGGATAATTCTACCCAAAGTCAGGGAATGAAAAGTAGAAGATGAAAGGGAAACGGGTGTTATAATATTCAGGAAGCGAAATCCAGAAAGCAGCGAAAGAAAAGATTTAGTGTTCTGAGATTTAGGGGTTTGTAGGGAAGATAACAGAGAGAGAAGAATAAAATTAAATTGCGGGGAAATTAGAAAGGGAAAACTCGAAAAGAGATTATTCCGCAGGATGAGAGATGAGCATTCCGGAAGTATTTGGCGTGTAGGAAGAATGCCTGGGAAAAGTTGATTATATTGCGGAGTGATACTGTTGCCAAAACTAATTATGACCACGGCGGCGGAAGGCGAAGGAAGATGGACGGCCTCTGAAAGGGAACCTGCAGCATTTGGAAGGGTTAGAACAGAATGGAGAGAAAATTAGGGGAGTGAGGTTTGGTTTAGGAAATTTCATTAAAAACCAGGAATTGTGACGGACGCCTGTCCGTGGATGACTTGACTTGAGGCAAAAGATATGAACGCCAAAAAACAGGGAAAATTTTTAAAATGTAAGATTAGAAACGGTGGATATATCAGAAATGATGACATTAAAACTGAGTTACATTTTCTCGTATTACTATGTCTCAAAAAGAAATAACTTCCAAGTTTAAATGTAAACTTCGAGTTTCTTGATAAATTATTTGTAAGATATAATAATTGAAATAAGTATGCATAATGAGTTGAATCGTAAATCAGATTACTGATCTTTGTAATTAATTGACACTTTACATGATACAGGAAAACTGCATACATAATCGCTGCATAGTAATACATAACTTCGTAATGTAATTGCAATTTTAAGAATAAGTAGGAACAGGCTTCTCAAGCTGTCTCCGATGGAACTGAAATAATTGGCTGATGATTTCAGTTGTATTTCTGCATGAGGCATACGTATTTCTATTTTTATCATTTATTAATCTTGTTATCATATGGTTGCATGGAATGTTTTTCATCTGTCCTCTAGTACAGTACAGAGGATAGTGTATGATTACATTTTTACGGATTATTTATGGATTTTATATATGAAATTAATTGAGAAACGAGTAATACTGCAAAATAGCATTCATCTTGATTGCCCGCAATTTTAAGGAATTAAAATTGCTACTTCAAGGATTTCTTCACGTATATAGAATTTATAAAATCATAACATTTTTGGCATGACGAGAGAATCAAGGGCAAAGTACCACTTTCGTCATCTTGATTGACCACCAGCCTCTGTCCAAAGCTTTTTGTACATAATAATTCAGGGTCTTTCTCTAGACTTTCGGATTCATGACTGAACAAACAGATCCTTTTATCTTCCAAATATCATTTTTTCTTGACTTGAAATATCCTTTCCTGAATTCATTCGCACGCAACTAAGAAAATTCGCACATAATGATGACATAATACCTGCGGAAGTTGCTTTTTCTTCATTCGTATCCATCGCAAAAACTCGCTGCGCATGAATCGAGAAACATGAAACCGTGTTTTTAGGTTAGCCCATAAGAAAAACCCATTAAGGCGGAGTTTACGTGACCATTGAGAAATGGCGAGGAAATTATCTTTGCGAAGGGAGTGCTATGGTATACGTGTGGGAGGTAGTCACAGCAACACATCACCGTGTGTCGACGATCGAGCTTCTCTGGGCACGGAAGGGAGATAAGGCGGTGCGTGACCCTCCAAGCAACAATACGCACTTCAAAGGAGTATTGAATTTGGAGCTCTCGACGTGCTGTGAGAGAAAGCTCTCACGGGGGATATCCCACAGTGTTCTCATAGCTGATGCAGAAGGGGGAGTGATGAGAGGAGCACGAAAGAGTCCAAAGCGATTAAATATCGTACATACACTTCGTAAGATTTATATCCTCCTTCTCTCCAGGCAATCAGTGTTTCTGTTTGCTTTTCGTTACAGATAATTTCTGGTATTATTTAGCGGGATGTAGAAACCAAGAAGAAGAATGTGGGCTAAATAGAATGTATGAAAGAAGGTAAATTTCCTAAAATTTACTTAAGATATTTTGAAATTTCGCTTTTTGAACATACGATTTGAAAATTAGCTCTGTCTGGTAAGTCATACTGGTACTAGCTGGGAAGGAGGCAAATTTCTGTATAAAGTAATACGGTGAAATTGAAAGCTCAAATAATGAAAATTCAAATATAATCAAATCCTGAATCTGAATCTAATGAAGAAGTTCATCTTCATCCGACAAATATGGAACATTCTCTACTACAGATTACTACTAATACTTCTTTTCAAGAGGTTTCCAGAGGATTTAACCATCCTACTGTAGCAGAATAAGTGTTTCGTGGACATTTTATGTATTTGCTATTGAAAAATGATTTAGTTGTAAATATACACCTATATTTTTGAATTTATTCTTCGAAACCGAGCCCAGAGGTTGCTTAACGAAGTTTCTCTCGATTTGAATTACTACGGACATCAGTTGACCACCTAAAAGGAACCGATGGCAGAGAATTCCCATGACTTCCCAGACTCACCTAATTAAGATAACAGGATTCAGCTCTATGTGCCATTTCTTCATTGGCGATTGGTATAAACGACTCTTAAAACTATGTGTAGTAAAATATGATGATTTACTTCCAAATTCCGCTAAATTTAACAAAAATTTCATTTAATATATTGAAATAAAGAAAGAGATACAAAACACTTTAATTCCATAAGAAACTCTATATCCTCGGAAACGTTACAATCGTATTTAATAGAGAGAACATCACACATCGAAAGAATTATTTGATAGTTCCTTTTTAGATATTAGGTCCAACGTCAATCATTATAATGAAAATGTTGGGCAATCCAAATTAATGTCTTATGTACTTATCTTCCCGATGTTATACAGCGCATTGATTTGGGTACTATGTTGAAAGCAATAGTGAGGAGCAATAGGAGAAGCTGATACAAAATTTTAATCTTTTAATAACTACGCCAGATTTGAGGATCTCTTGAGAGTGATATGGAGACTTGGAATTGAATTAGAGAGCTTCAAAATGCTAAATTTGTTCAAACGTACAATTGATTGTACAGGAAAAATTATCTGAGTTTTATGAAAGTTTTTCTATGCTCATTTTTACTTGGGAATTATTTGTAAATGCATATAAAATTCTCTTTTAATGTTTAAAAAATATAAAAGTTTGAATTCAGTTATGATACTTGCATAAAATCATACTTTTATTAGGATTGGGACCAAGATTTTAAAAATTTCGTTCAGTTTCAACCGGAAATCAGTTTTAAAATTCAGTGTAATTTAATAATTTCATCATCAAAGGCTCTTCAATCTCTAATTAAAAATGTTGTACATCTCTACGAAAGAGAAGTATTTTCCCTGCCGACTGAATGTCTTTCATTCTTGCACTACCCGTCTCTTTACGCGTAAAATATTAACATGAATCAATATCTGTTCCGAAAAAAAAACACGAAGTAGGAATTTCATACGATTCCTGCTCGGAGTATTTTTTTCATTCATCCTCACTCCCTCTTTCCATGACTTTTTCCAATCTCGTCGTGTGACTTATTCCCTTCGGATCCTCCCCCGTTTTCCCTTTCTCTTATGCTTCTTCTCTTCCCAGCACTACCATTACCGTGCACGGTACACACTCTCGCTCTCTCTCTCTCTCTGATGGTTTTTCCATTCTAACATTTACTTTCAATTCCCTCGCCTTCCCTTCTCATCATCACTACTTCCCTCACCTCCTATACATTACTCTGAATTTCTCCCTTTCTATTCTATCATCTAAAATCTCTTCTTCCGTACTGATAGATTTTCCTCGCCCTTATCTTTGCATGCAGTTAACCACTCGCATCGCATTTCCTAACACACTTGCAATCTCTCAAACTGTTCCCCTATGCGCACTCTCTTTTATACATATACTTTCTGCACTCTTTTCATTTACATTCCACAATATCTCACACTTTAATTCCGACCAAAATCTCTCGTAGCAACGGCAGAATCTTTTTCCCTCCTACTATATCTTACTTATTTCTTCTTAAAAAATCCCTCTTGTTTACATTGACGAAAATCGCTTTAAAATAATTTTTCTATCAACATAAACCAAATGTGACGTATATAAACTGCACATGGGAGATAAGATATCACTTAGGTGCATTTAATGAGGAGTAGAACTGTGAAATTGCACCTATTTTGCTATATCGTCGCTAAGCGATGTTAACCGCGAGAAAAGAATCTAATCGGATGGTGATATCAGAAAGAACAAAAGAAATCAAGATTAAGGCTGTTTATATTCAATTACGCTTTAAATTTTACATAATGAAATATTTTTGAAAAAGTTGGAAATATTTTCAATAAAACTATACCTGTATGAAGGAGCGAAGTATATTTTGAATAGACGAATTCAAAAATATATCAATTCAGATACGGGATTCTAATGCTAAATTCACCTACCACATGGTTGTATGTACATACATACTTGCGAAAAGATAGAAAGAATCACCTTTTTCCTCTTCAATATCAACAGATGAAAACATTCTCCTAGAAGATGATTATTTCACCTATTTTATATACTTCAAGAGCGGGTATGATTTGATTTTCCCTAGAAATGATTTCTATTGTTCCTCTTAAAAAGAAACTGAGGAATTGGAAACTAGTGAAATCAAATTTCCTTGATCTCAAAGCTTCCACAACAGAATATCTTGTAGCGAAATGAAGTATTTGAAGTTCCAAATATTTTGTTTACCCTAAAAGTAACTTTGAATAATTTTTGGGGACCTATTCATTTATTGTTCACTGGAGGGTTGCTTTTCTTACCCTTTCCGTACATCTTAATCATTCTTATAAATTTTATAATTTTTATCTTCTTTTATACCATACATTTCTTACATTATGGAAATGTCAGTGAATTGGCAATCATACTTTAATGATGCACTTATCTGTCAGAAAACGCTGTCTTCATGAATAACCTATAGCGAACGTTTCGCAAGAGATACATCCACAATGTGAATGACAACTCGTACTCAATCTGGAAATTCCCTCCTATGGCTTAATTAAATCCTATCATTAGCCAAATCCATACCGCTATTAAATGATTTAAATAAGATATAAATAAGATTCAGCAGGAGAAATATTGATGCCATTCGCTACATTAAAAAGATCTCTTATTGATATCAATATAAATTATACGTAGTATTTCGAGGAATCTGAAAGTGTAGATGGAAGTGATTAAAACATCATCGATGCACGTCGTTCCTCTGAAATCCGCACACGTTCGCGTACTTTCATCCAAATATTCTAAAGATAATTTCATATTATATACATTCAAAATCCATCCCTATGCTATGACAAAACTTATACAGAACTCTATTCCTCGCCCAACTAAGTTAAGCTAGAAAATAGCCTCGATTCAGACCATAATGGTAATAAAAACGAACAACACCGCTTACATCTGAAACAGATTTAAGAGATACACAGTGATCAGTATTTATAAAGTGAACCGAGTATGAAAAACGAGAGTTGAATCACCTTAATAGGTAAACATAGATTGTACTTTGACGTGCACTCAAATTAGAATATATATTTAATAGGTACCCTAAACTGATACAGAAAAATATTAAAATGTTCAGACTAGATAAAATAAAATCCATCTGAGAGTCTTATTGCTACAAACACATAACCTTTTCTGAAAAAAAGGAAAACCGCCAAGTTTATCAAACCTTTCGTAGACGAAATTTTTCCAACCAAAACTATCGCCACTCAGACAGCGTATTTGAACATAGATTGACGAGAAAGGAAGGCAAAGAAGTTATGAATCGACGAGACGGAACAAAAGAGAGTGGAAGTTAAACATAAAACTAGAGGGAAGAGACGCGGAATGGAAGGACGTGCCCGGATAAATAGATTGGGTGCAGAAGTTATGAAAGAGACGAAAAAACACGGGGCGAGGGAATAAAAAAAGAGAGAGGGAAAGGGAGGGAGAGAGAAGGAGAGAGTCAGAAATGGAGGACGAGAGGAAAACCGCAGCTCTTTTGTTGAAACTTTAATGACGTCGTTAAGCAGCAACAAGTATGCGACGGCGGGAGTGAGAGAAGAGGGAAAAGAGAGAAGGGATGGTTGGGAAGAGGAGGGATAGACGAAAAGGGAAAAAGATGGAAGGGCGTCGTGGCGACAAGTGTGGCGTCGTGACGTCAGTTACGCACCCGCGGGGCGAATGGGGGAATGAAGTTAAAAGGAAGAGCGATAGAATGCACGCCGTGATTTCGAGACGAATGAATGCGTCGTCGGGAGATGCATCATTTTTATGGGTGTAGAGGAAACTTCGCTTTGGATAAAATATTCATAATCCTACGGATCAAAGGAGTTCTCTTCGCTACCCGCAGCTTTGCAATCGCAGGAAGTTTACTGTTCTGGAATGCATAGTTCGGGTGTAATGTTTTGACGCCGGAATGTCATAGCAGTGCGTTTGAAATGAAGTCGCTCCGAGGTTGTTGCAGCTATTTGTCGATCGATGTACGTCGAAAATATATTTTGTAGTTTAAAGGTTTGCCCATATCATAATCTTTGAAGGAAACTGACGGCGGTTTTTCTCTAGATTATTTTATGTTAAAATTAGAAAAGTTAACCAAAAATGGGAATGATTATACAGCAATTCCTTCTCAACTTACTACTTGTTTAGTTCTACCTGCAAACTCTAAATGTTAGCTGATTCGCTTAATCTAGGATCGTTCGTAGTTACCAAATAAGTTATCTTTCAGAAGCATGTAAGGTATGAATTTATTTTATTATTTACAACATTACAACTAGAAATTCCGATAGTATAGTTTAAGATACACGATCAGTTTCTTGAAGATTTAATATCTTTTAACTGTTCTCAATGTACAAAAAAATCAATATTATAATTTAATTCGCCAAAGTAAACAAATCTGACTCATTCTCAACATAGGAGTTAGCAAATGTACTATTATTAATGGACCTTCTAACTAAGAAAAGAATATTCTCATATCTTATTTTGGAGATATATAATAGAGTGAAAAGTATGGAGTAAAATGTGTATATGTAAATGTGTAATGGTTGTAAGAAAGAGATAAAAATAATTTTAATTTCAACCTTATTTCTTTAAACATAGGAAGAAGAGAAATATATTTTCGCCACATATGAAGTACTTTATATCTTAGAAAACGTCAGATCGCATAATCCTCGGAGGAATCACATCGGATATTCTGGAAAGAATTTGCAGAAATGCTTAGTGAATAAAGTATTATAAGTATAGTTAATAGTTGAAATAACCAACATGCAAGATCAAAGGCTGATTTGCATTAATTTCTCATAAATCATTGGTCGTCCAATCTTAAATACGCTCAAGTCTCCTCCATGGATGAATATCAAAAGTATTTGATGTAAAGGAAGTTCTTTATTTTCAACTGTCTCTCGTGGCTTGAAGTAACTGTATAATAATTATTGCTTAAACAAATAATCCAATCATACAAGGGCACTCTCGATCGAATCATATTCAATTTCAGATGCAAACGAGCGTTACTCCATTAGGCAACTTGGGAGGGGAGAATAGTCATGAAACGTTTATTCCTCTTCAACAAGAAATCGCCGACGCGCTTCTCTTCGCCTGAATCGCTCAAATGAACGTCCTTCATTTCCGTTAACAAACTTTTAGCAGACGAATGACAAACGGCTCAAAACCAAAATGATGGAAAAAAAGGGAACCGGAGTTGGTTAGGAGCAGCAACGTAAAAAAGGAAAGCGGATTCATACGAAAACAAACTCAAATTAAAAAGAGTTGATTGGTAAAGGAATAACCGCTCCATTTCGGGAAACATTTAATTCCGTTCCTTGTATTTTTACGCGTATGTGTGTGGGTCCATCCAATTCTCATCGGTGAGATGGAGTGTCGGTGGGAGGGATTTTAATTTTTTTTTGCCGGGTATTCAGAACCGCCCGGTGGAAAGGGAGGTAGATATGGTGGGAGAGAAAGAACCTCTCGGACGATTTTAATTTCTCGCCGTGCGGCGGCGCTGGCGGCGTTTCGAATTGGCCCTCGAGTTTCCCTATTTTCTCTGAAGGGGCTCAACTCTTTTACCCGAAAAATTCGTCCCGTCCACCACCGCAGAGAGTACTTCCGTTGGGAAATTTCGCAGCGGAATGTTTTTCATGATGACGTCGATGTCCGGTTATTCCAAGGTATTTGTAGTCGCCGACGTCCCTTTCTGGCGCGTATGTTTTTTTTTGGTTCCCCGTTTTATTCCGCCTGACTTGAGTGGCGGAGGTTTTTTTTTACGGGGAAAAACGCTATGGTTTTTCGGGTCCGTACGTATTCCCCGCGCTCTTTTCCTTCAACGAGCAGCACCCTACTACCTATATACACAACGATCTCGCCGACTGCCTGACGCCGATCCCGGAATGAGAGCCGTACGGTGTAAAAAATTAATTAAAAACGGAGGGGAGAGAGAAAGAAAAGGAGCATTAAGAGGGAACGGAAATTTCACTATTCCGCACTTTATTTTATAGATTTTGAGTTTTTTTTTTTCATTTGTATTTCCGATGGCTTTGGCGAGGGTTGAAATATTAAAACCTAAAAAATCCCGTTTCGTGGGGGATATCTGAGGCTTAAAACAAAAAGCAATCGCAGTGCGTAATTTCGTAATTTTTTTAAGGTAAGGGAACGTGCGAACTTAGCCGTGGATACATTTTAACGGAGCATTTACTCGAATTATGGGGATGAAATTTTAATTCCTTAAGCGATCGCCGTAGAAATCAGAGTAGGGGGCGTTTGGGATGCTGTATTTTGCTACTTATGAGCTCAAAAGGGATTCATTCAATTTTCTTATCGGGATTAAAAGCAACTCAACTCTAATAGAGGAGTTTTCTTGGAATATCAGGAGGGATCATTGGTTTGTATCACTGAAATCGTTAGTTTGATTACATGAAAATACTCCTGCAGGTTCTGAAAATGTATCTGATGTTTATTTTTTTAATGATTTCATTCCGTTCAACGTTTTATCTGAGCAGATTAAGTTGCCTTTTTTTATATAATAGATTACTTTTACAAAGAAAACATCACCAAGTAACAACGTTGGATTTTAAAAATATTTTGAAATTATCATTTGAAATCTAGAAGAATGAAGAAGAGATGTACTTTTCCTTAGTGACCATTTGGGATAAAATTACGTCTTTCCTTTCTTCTTAACATTGGATTTTCAAAAGGCATCGCCCTTTCGTGTAAATTTTATAAGAATCTAGGACAATATAATGACACTACTATTCTATGACTATATATTGAAGCATCGAATATACAATCTGTTGTCTCTTCCAGAGTTGGTTTCATTACTATAATGGTATAATTGTTGGTATTTATTTTTGGGTAATGAGATTCACTTCCATCAACCTAGAATGTATAATTAGGTAAAATCAATCATAATCACTATTGACAATCATCTATTTGAAGACGAAGGCTACATTTGTAAATATATACTAATAAAATGAAAAATTTATCAATTAAATGTAATATAAAACTTACCCATTGATAATTTTCATTTCCTATAACTCATCATGTAAACAATGAGCAATTGCATAGTTAGGTCGTGTATTCACGATTTGTTAATAATGTTGCATAGTGTGGTAACGTTACTAATATATTATTTTCAAAATAATTATACATTGAGAAAAGCATTTAGAATATAAAAAGGTAATGAAGTACGTCTTTATTACCATTGAAACCATAACTGGTGTCCTAACATTGCTGGTTACTTCTCAAACTTCTTAGGACTTAATTCTCGCTACGATTTATTGGAAAATTAGGTATGAAAGACCTTAGTCGAATCTTTAATTGATAAAATATTTCATTATGAATATCATTACTGCTATATTCATTAGATATGAATTCCAGGGCCTTCAATGTTAATTTTTATCCTTGGAGGTTGTTATATCCCTATTTATGAATGAAAATTTGAATATAAATTAAACATGTGCTCTCTTAGATCGTGGACACAACTCAATATCTCTAAATTAAATTCATTTTTCCCAGTAATCCTGCGAACCATTCGCGAGAAAACATATTCTTACCTCTACTGTATGTAAGTATGGTTGGTATGTACTTATGTAAGTATGGTAAGTATAAAAGAAACATGATTTTTCAGACAGATTTCTAATTTATAAATAGCCTATGCTCCGATTTATGAAAAGTTAACTTTCTAGTAAAAATGACCAGTTACAACCGCTTGCTGGATATCAAGTCTCGCAGATAATCCCGGAATTGAGGAATTTATTCCCATAATCAACGCCTTCCCCAAGAATAATCCCGCATCTGAAGCTATGATATTCGACATGGAGGCGTTGGGGTTACTCCACCTAAGACAACAAATGCCTCTCTCCCTCTATTAAATAAGCGTGTAGAGCAAACGCAACAGAGCAGGTGATCGCGAGGGGGGAGCGGAACGGAGAGGCAGAGTACAAGGTGATAGACAGTGCCATCGAGAATTGGTACAAGATGTCTCTCGGGATATATGGGGAAAGAGGAGGCAGTCGCTCAACGGAAAGGTAAGCGAGCGCTCGGATCACCGAAAGAGACCGGAAGTTAAAATTCCGTCTCAGGATTCGTTCCATCCGATGACGATCGCAAACAGTTTTGATGAAATGCTTCGAAAGGGGCGATTTTTTCGCCTCCAACTTGGAAATTACTCTCCGTGAGGTGGAGTGGGATAGCGAGCGCCACGCTACCGCACGACGAGGGTTGTTCGAAGCGTGCGACAGCGGAGAAGGGTTACGAACGAAACATGCAAATCGTTGGCGCCGAATGTGATTGGACCCGAGGGACATGCCGTCGAATTAATGGAAAAGAAGGGATGATCGGAGAGGGGTGGAACTGCAAGGGGAAGGATAGGAGAGAATAAATGGGCGATAAAAGAGATTCGCATGATAAAATTCTGTTTATTTTTAATTTATGAAACATTTCCAGCTGAAAAGTCAAGTCTTTTAAATTACAAAAACAATCCCTTTTTTCTCCATAATGTAGGTTTTAGAGCAATGTTTAATACCACAAGTATAGACAATTGCCCCCGTCCTCTTAATCAAATGCGTCATAAAGTTTTACTATATTCCAGATGTGGTCACCATCAAACTTTCTATGATATTTCCATTGGAATATTTTACTCAAAGCATATACCAAAGATTGACTTACTTTGAGTTAAAATCCAACACAAAAATAAAAATATTTATAGTTTTAATTCTAAGACCTACTTTATTCTCAAACAAGGAAATACGAAAAAATATAAACATTACAGCTCATGTTCACCGCTTATGGTACATATTTTAGAATAACAATATACTAATTCCTGAATAAAGGAAATTAAGACTCAGTTAAGTAGGGATTAATACACGGGATATAAAGTGGATTGTTCCCAAAGTCAAGAGATTATAATAAATTCTAGTAGAATGCTCAATTATACTAATTTCACTTTTATGTACTGTATATCAAGCAAAAAACTAAATCCATAACAATAAAGAACGCATTCTGGAATGAATTTTCCAAATTATATACACAGTGGTTTCTAAAGATAAAAATACATTTAGTCATATATATTACGGCTTCAGGCTTGGTTAATATCTCAATATACCTATATTGTCTTTTATCCTTATACTTTTCCCCTCTTAATGTTTATATTCTTATAACACCATATTTCTGTAAATACTTCAGTATTAAAAAGAGGTAATATTTATTTCAGTGAATACTGACAATTATGTATACTACTAGTGAAATTTTTAATTTACTTTACTTTATTTCCATTTTATTATTTTATTGTTATTTTCCTTACTGGCTTATCTTATTACCTGAAAATGTATTTGTATTTTATAATCTCCTTTTTATTTTAAGTTCTGTTTATTTTTATGAAACAACCTACATTTTTATTAACTTTGTATTTAATTTGTAAAGTGTACCCATACTGTTTGTTTCGCTCTCATATGTCTTAACCCGCCTTCTACTTAAAATCTCGTAAATAAACTGTAGGTTTTCCACACACACTTCTTCCTGCGGGTGTATACCACTGCTGATGTATTTTTATTCCCAAATGCAAACTTAGGGTTTTAAACCCATGAAGTAGTCCTCTTTTGTTCTATTTTTTCATGTTGTCTCTATATCTTAAATTTAATGTGACGAGGGGTCAGATGTAAGAAGAAAATAATTAATCTCAATCTCATATACGTAAATACGATTTATTATTATTGCCGCTTCACCATTCAATAATATCCTCCCATCTCTCGACAAAGATTCCCAAAAAAAGATGGTGACCAAAAAGAGGTTGATGTTGCGGCGAATGAAGTGAAAAAGAAAGGAAAGCGAAGAAAGGAAGAAGGAAGGGATTCGCGTTAATCGGCGTGGGTGGGTGTGTGCGTGAGATAGAGAAAAAGAATTTGCTTTGGAATGGGGAAAAGGTTTGATAGGGACGGCATGGAGGAACGAGATAAGAGAGAGGAAGGCTTTTGGGTCTAGAAAGGGGACGACAGAAGGGTTCGCGCGATACAGGAGGCAAAAATTAAAGGGAATAAATATTTAAATGCTGTCTTGTCCCAGAAATGCTAATCCTACGATGTGTGCGTAAAAGTTGGAATGTTGTGGAGTGGCTGCTCGAGGAAACTCTGTATGAATAATCTATGGGAGTTCTCATCCCTCTGGAATGGAGAAATACGAGGTAGACATAAGCAACGCACGCCCGATGAAATTAAATGCGTTTCATTTCTCGAAATAAAATTGAATATCTTGAGTTACAGCGTAATTATCTTTAAGGCTAAATAGCATTTATCTCCTAATTCATCAGCAATTTTTCCAGCTTTAAGGTCCTTGATATAATTTTTATTCTCTTTAATTATTGTTCAAGATGGAAGATTTCTTACCGTATACCAGTATTACTAGTACCAGTGGTCCTTTTTTTAAATTTTGATAAACGACATATTGAAAAACATTTAATTTTTACGTGAAATAACGTAACATAATCTTAGATTTCATAAAATATCAAGAAATGGTATTATTAGAACGGAAGCCTTCTTTTCGAGTTTCTGAATCCATTAATAACTAGATATGAGTAAAATAACATTCAAAATACTCTCAATAAAAAACGATCAATTTCAATTCTCATTTCACATCATTGTATCCGTCATATTCATCACGTTACATCCCCTCCGCTCCACAGCGCAAACTAAAATCATCCCCACTAACTTCTCAGTGATAAATGAAAGGGGCCCTTCCCATATAAAATAAACACCAAACGGCGAGGAAATAAAATCTCCTGGGCACGAATATGGGCTCCTTCAAGTGTTATCCCCAAGCGCCTTTACAGCCCCGCAAAAAACCACTTCAGCGAAATTTTCATTCATAAATCTCAAGCAGGAAGGAGAGAGAGAATCGTCTTAAATATTTATAGCGCGCCACATCGGAAATTGAATTAATACGAAATGATTTCCTCCGGAGAAATTAATACCTCGGGGGAGGCGGGAAGGTGCGAGAATTCTTTCCCTCCAGAGACCTCTGGTGGATGGAGAGGAAAAAGCGCTAAGAGATAGAAGCTGGGCGATGCGAATGCTGGATAAAACGAAGGAGATGGTGACAATGGAAGAGGGGGTCCTTGAAGAATACACTTATGCTGACACGGCGGAGCAGCACTGGACAATCGCCCCCGGCCATCCTTAAGACGTCCACAACACGTCTCTTCCGTTACCCAGGACCACCCACTCGAAAAGTTAAGGCTGCACGGTCTGTAGAACCGCATTCCTTTGTCGTGGAAACGGAAAGAAGAGATAGAAAAGCAGTGTGTCTGTCTGGCCTCACAGCGGAATCAAATGAGGCTTCATTTACGTAAGACCCGTCCTTAAAGAGGCGTGGATCTGGGTCATCTTGACCAGAGGAGAGAAAGATGGGCGGAGATGTTGATTAATAATCTGAGGAGTCCCTCGGGAACTCGAGGACCGCGTATGAGCGTGCAATTAAGAGCTCTTCCTTCCTCCGGAGAGGTATTTCTCGAGTGGTTGGCGGGTCGTTTTTAATTACGTGCCGTCTTCCAACTTGACTCCGCGACTTTCTTTTTATTACGTGTCTTTTCGACCTTTTTTTACCTCGTTTTGTTTCTGTTTTCGCGCTCGAGGTTAACTCATTTATTTGCATGATTATTTTGGTTTTATGGGTCCGGAATGTTTTTATTCGTTCGCTGGCTTTCTTTTTTCGAATCCGAGCGAATGCTATTAGCGTCGATGGCCACGTTTCTCTTCGGGATTTGAAGAGCTCTCCTTGTCTCGGATCGCGTCTTTGTTTCTCGGCGTTGAATTTCACCACCTGGTCGAGGAATCGTTTTCCGAGATATGGCCTCAAAGGGATGAATAGATAATGAGCGACGATGGAAAAATAAAAATCTAACTCTTTGCAAGAGATCTGCAAGTCTTATTCTTGGAAATATTCGATAGGGTTCGCTTTTCCCGTGTGCAATAAAATTATCTGGAATTTTGAAATTCCATCTATAGCGATACAAAGTCTTTAACTCGACGGTTAAAGCTAAAGACGAGATATTAATTTCTCAGAAAAGAAGCTTATAAATCGTATTCATAGTTATTTAAGGAACTTCAATTGAGTTTCTTACTTGAAAAGATAATAGTGTTGATTTTATTTAGGAATATTACTAGGACTAATTATTTAGATAGGTTCATAACTCAGGATACAAGTTTAGATTAACACTCGTAATAGATTTCGATTTGAACGCGACTGAACTACTATCTCTTCACCTTCAATCTTAACCAGTCATCCGTCAACTTTCTTCGTGAAATCTATACTAAATATTATGGTCCGTGGTTGTTTGGAGGGCTTATCTTTATATTTTATATCTTCATTTCGTTTAAATGATCTTTTATATAACTAGTACTTCTGTTACATATACCATATGTTTGATCGAATACGATTAAATGATGGTTCCTTATTTTATAAATTCGTACACAGGATAGCTTAAATTGCCTCAAATAAAATAGTAGGAAAATAAACGACTTTTATTAGAGCGAGATTGATACTAATAAGTATTTTCTTATATATGACCCAAGAAAAAGCTGTTGGAAACATTTACATGGAAAAGTAAACAGAGAAGACCATTATAAAAGCATTATTAGAAACATAAAACTATATAGATGCACATTAATACGAAAAATTGAAATAAAACGGATGATGAATATTAATTATAATAAACAAACAGAATAATTAAATGAAATAAATAATAAATAAAGTACGAAAAAGAAACACTGTGAATTATTGAAGGGCAAAGTATTGAGACAATAACAAAGCTATTAAAAAAGGAATGAAAAATACATTAAACACATACATTTAAGATTATATTTGTGGTAGTAGGAATTTCTCATTCGAAATTAATAAATTGAAAAAGGCAGAAAAATACCATCATTACATTAAAATTAAATAATTAAATAAACTAAATATTAATATAATTTGGAATGAATTGATATAAGAATTATGACTCAAAAGGGGTTCTGGAAAAGGATTATAAGAATAGAGGAAGCAGCATGGGGCTCCGACGAGCCTATCTACGGATTAAAATCCAAATTGAAGAAATTCGGATTAAAGACGGAAAATTATACTTATTGGCACGTTGTACTTATTAATTGCTGTACTTTAAACTATATTAATAATTACTATAGGCACGTTGAGGAACTCAATCTCCAAACACTTATACGAGTATCCTGCCATTGATTATATTCAAGCACTACATTTCTATCACCTTGTCTCCAGCACTACTTAATTACAGCATCGCAAAAGACGAGAGCAATATGAGAGAGAGTGGTAGATTCTCCAACATCTCAAAGACGAAAGAGACATGTCAAATAAAGTGGGTGAGAAACTTAAGTGGATTTTGCGTGAGTGCTATTGGTCGAACTCTTTTCCGAACTCTCTTTGTATGAATCGGAGGGAAAAGAACGCTCTTTATCAAGTAGTCGGCAAGCAAAGCAAGGGATATCATCATTCTCTTTTTCTTGGACTTCATTGATGAGAGAGAAACCTATTTTTAGAGTGAAAATGTATTATGAGATTTTAGAGCTGATGATGGATGTTATGTATTCGATGAAATGTTGCAATATGAAAATTCCAATTTATGATTTAAACAGATCTGAATGTATCACTAAAACCATTCTTAACCTTTCTAGGACGGGAAACGGATCCTATTTTTAAAGTTAATTCCTAACCAAATATATAATAAGACAACATCAATTGTGTATTCATCAACTTATTCTTTTTTCTCCGTGAGGATGAATTAATATTTAAAATACGATATTTTGCTATAATGTTTTCTCATTCGAATACGTGTTTCCCAAAACTATTGCGAAAAAAGGTTAAATTATCTCTATAAAAACTCATTTTACTCGGAAAATTAAAGAGCTAAAAATATGATCTTGTTTCCCACGTCCAAAAACAATTGTCATATCCCAATTAAAACATTATCACGCTTAAAATGCGGTTCTTAATCAGCCGAATGATAAAATTATGAAGGGAGTTTTGTTGAATTTCGTTATAAATATACTCACAGATATTCAAGATCAAATACATTGTAAGTAAAGATATAATTAGTAAATGTTCAGTGACGGCTGCAATAGTGGGCTAGAAAAATTCTTTTTCACCTAAAAAATTATGATAAATTATACAAATCACGGGAATGGTAGAACATTTGGTGAAAAGGCCTTTGATTACTATGCTATCACAGTCTTTGTATCATTTTACCGACTTATGTCATTAACTAATATTTTTAAAGTTTTGTACTTGAAAATATATGGAAAACACTAACGAACGAATGTTAATATCCTTCCAAAAACTTTATCTATGTCATCAAATTATAACTGCATTCCGTGATTCATAACCATTTACACGAGGAAGATAATAATGCGCCTTCTGTTTCCTTATTACAGCACAGCAACTCTGTATCCAAGAGCGGCCTAACAGCAAGGATACGGTACTTCAGCTATGCAGAGGCAATCCTTTTATCCAAGTAAAATGGTCTATAGATTTGTAAGCTTCTATTACCACTTTCGTATTAATATCCGAGTTTATAAGTTTATAAAAAGAGCTTCCTTTAAGGGACATTTGAAATGAAATGATCCAGTACGAAATTTCTTTCTTCGTAACTATTGTGATTGCTGGTATCCAAAAAAGGCGCTACATAAAACTGAATATAATATCGTATTGTCAATAAAACGTTGGTTAATTTTGACATCTGTTAGCTCATTACTTATATTTTGTGTTACTTTTAATGAGCATCGAAAAAATCACTATTGTCATTCTTCACTTGTCTCTATTTATAAACATTCGTGAAATCGTGATTAGGATTTTTATCCACCTAGTAATCTGAATTATAATGATAGTGGAAGGTGTTTGAAGAACGGAACCATGACTTCTCATGTGTTTACAGCTTAATCAAGAGATCAGAAACTTGGGCGAATTGAGACGTTTGGTGGTACGTCTAGATGAAAAATCTGAAGGGACGGAGACGAAGCGTTGTCTTAATCCCTCCCGTGGGACAGACTTATACCCAAGAGGTTTTAAAGAGGGTCGGACTAAAAGTAAGGGGATGTAGTTTATTGAAGTGAAAGAATTGTGCAGCCTCTGAAGATATATATAGCGTTCAGAGCTGCTGAAGGGATGCCTATAGAGGAGTCCAGAAAAGTGTGAAGAAGTGCATTCTACTAAAATTATTGTGAAACTTTCAAAAGATAAGGATTGGATGAGACCTAAGCAATGACATAGCGGAGAAGATTTGAAAAATTATCAAAAGAATATTCTATCATTTTATTGTATAGTGGAAAAATAATTCTGAACTCTGACTACGAAATTATAACAAGAGATATTACAAGGAAAGTAAAAATTCTATTCTAACCAAAGAAAAATATAAATGGAGGGGCAAATTGAGCGCTATCCACTTGACTATCCGCAAGAAGACAAAAAAATAATCTAAACGAAAACACTATGATTCAAATATGTAATATTCATACTAAATTCTCTGATTTTACTGTCAATCACAGAATACATCTAAGACCATTTCTCTTGCAGCCACAAATTAATTCTTTTTGCTGAGTCTTATTTTGATAGAAATGTTTCCTGAAAAATATTGTCATCTTCTAATTACTTAACTCTTATGGATATGATTTTATAGCTCGACTATCATATATCGTGACGAATTAATTAGGGATAGTCAGGATTTTAAGCTTAATGATAATTACAGAGGAAAACGTACGAGAAATAACTCATCAAGTGAAATTATCATTGTGATTTAGAAAATAATTTTTGAAATTTTAGGGGGATAGGAAAACAATCAAAATTTATGGTAAAAATCAAAGATATTTTGTGTGACATTAATAAGAGAGGATTCCATACTTCTCCCACGTTCTTTCTTCAACAAGATATCACCCTTCCTCCCTCAGCGCAATTCCATAAATATTGCCCTATCCCTCAGTTTCTACTCCCGCAATCTCTTTTTCACTCTATATACCTCTCTATGCTCTTCACTCCCTCCTCTTGCAATTTCCAAGACAAAAGAAGATCGCGGGCATTAATCAAAGGAGAATTTTCAGAGGGTGGCTAAAAGAAGATGGAGGAAGCGAGAGTATACTTGATGGGGTGCAGGCATTCAGGAAGAGTGATTAAGAGTGAGGAAAGATGTGTAAAAGAGGGGGAAAAGCAGTAAAGCGAATTTTGAGAGGGGCGGAGCAATAAAAAGAAAGAGAAAGTTTAAAGTGGAAATTGGAGAGAACAATCACCTCTAAAAATTGCAGGGTTGCTCAAAGTCTTTGGATGCAGGTTTCAAATCGCCATTTTTGTTGTTTAATTTGGCGTGATTAACAAGAGATCTAAATTGCGATAGCTACTTTCCCCATATTCACTCGTTTAAATAAGTTAACTACTGAATTGATGAACGTGGAATAAAATTTAGTGTATTAATGCTTCTATAATACGGAAAAATGTGAAACTTTGTAATTTGATCTGTAGTAGGCAAATGAAGCTCATCCTGTTAAAAGTTGCTTATTAAAAGGACTATAAAGTGCTTCATCTTAACATAAATCTTTCAGTTTGTCATTCATGAACAAAAATATGCGAGAACTTGAAATAAAAATTATTGATAGTGTCTGATTGGCATATTTAGTCTTTTACAAAAGATAGAGGCTAAATGGAAAATAAAATTAATAATGTCGAGTTAAAAATCTTCCTCGTACAAACTTCAAGGTAGTAGAAAAATGGTATCCAAACGGCACTAATCCTGTACATTACACCTACCATACTGACATTAATAATTTATAGGTATATTAATTAGTAATCGATAAAGGAAAAATTGAAAAGAAAGTGACGGTCGTATACTTATAATGAAATACAAATGACCTATATGAACGGGAAATCATTGTCTCCGTATTTTGAATACATGTGAAAATATTTTATTATATAATGCAATTAAGTTTTATATCTAATTTCGTCCAAATAATACATTCTTAATCAGAGTTTGAATTTTATTGCAGCGATCCAGCTTTTTTCACTTGTATTCTACCTAATTTATATCTTTGTTCGGAATGTATGCTTTGAAAGAAATGAGGGCCTCATTCCTCTTCTACTTCCTGACATTAAGTTCCGGAAAATTATTTTCTTATTCAACATGGATATGATCTGAGAGAGCAATAAATATTCCCGAAATCTCTCGCGATGTCAAATTCCGAAGAATAAATTCGAATAAGATATTCATAATGGAATCACAAAATAATTTCAACGAATTTCTTCTGTTCGAAAAATCGGAGCCCATGATGCGGGAGACTTGCAAGATTAGAACCGCTACATAAAGTTCCACGGAGATATTATGAAGGAGATCAGGGTGAGACGCAGAGTTTAAACTTTTAAGAAGGAGAAAATGAGAAAAAATGAAGTTTATGGGACGAAAAAATTGTGAATGCAAGGAGCGAATAGCGTCCCCTTCCCTGTATCTCTCCCTTGCTCCAGCCTCACGATGAATAAACAGTCCATCTTCATTACGATTCTCGAAATGGGATTCCGGCTCCATCTCGCGACGTCCCCGCCAACGTCTTTACCCAACTTTTCTTATCAGAGTACAAGTTAGTGCCCTTTCCCCTCCATAAAATCCCTCGATGCGGTCTCCCTCCATCCGCGGGTGGTGTACCTCTCGTACCTATTTACCCCATCTTCAACAAAATCTCCTTTCCAGGACTTTATTCAGAAAAAGAATCTCCTCAACTTCCCATACTCCCCTCCCAATGCTTCATTCTCAATAACCCGGCGGAAGAATCCCATTCTCCTTGATTCACCTACGAGAATCTTTATCATTTGCATTATTCTCGTCTTCATTCTTATCTGTCACATCTCCTTCACCTGTCTTATAATCAATTTCCATTTACATTACTATGGATACAATAGTTTACTTAGCTTATTTATTATTTAGTTTTATTCGTAGAAAGAGATGAAGTCTATAACCATGGCCGAATTTGCATAAAACACGATATGAACATGTAAAGAATGATATATCATGGCATTTATTTGAAATCACAACAACAAGAGAGGTTAAATCCATAATATTTGTTATTAAAAGTTAAAATTGGACTGATGGAACGACTTTGATTTATTAGACGGATGGTAACAGTTTCCAAATCATCTAAAGAAATAAAATTTGCCAGAGAACGGTTGAATAAATATACTTTTATGATAATCCTTTTGCTCTAAACGAATATCATTCTTTTATTTTCTTCAATGAATACGCCTTTCGATCGCTCATTCATTATTATATTTCTCTTTAGGTGATTGGGCTTTGTTTTTCGCTACATAATTTGTAAAGACCTGGTCAACTTAAATCCACAAAATGTAAATGTAATGTCACTTGAAGAAATTCATTGCTCAAATTTTGCACTTGAACGAAGCATTCAATTTTCTATCAAAACACATATCTAGGTTCACATTTTTACTTGAAATCAGTCCTATATTTAAATATTAAAGAATTTATTTCTTATTTTACGATCTTTATAAGGCAGGTTCTGTTACTTCAGAAGAACTAAACAGAGAGAAAGCAACTTACCATAAAAGTATGCGAGTGTTTAAATTTAAATATATTATGAAAAGGATATAGAGTTTTTCGTCATTCCATTTAAAATGTTGCTACACTGCAATATTATCTATAAATCACAAAAAAATTCGAGTCATTTGAAAATGTAATGCTTCTATACTGCAAAGAAAATAACTTGTGAATCAGTTAATAGATTTTCATCGTGTAATTATACCTAATTTTTACATGAATCGGTTCAGTAGATCAGCTGGATAAGAGATACAGAGATACCTAGGATGTCAAGAGAGGAAAGATTACATTCGAATACCGTAAAAGTAATCCCTGGAGAATAAGTGCGTTTCGTGTAACAACAGAACATGAAGACGAGTGTCGTTTGCGTCAAGGTGTTTAAATTTAACGACTCATTCCATACAAAGGAAAAAGGAGCGTGGAAATATCGACAAACACGACCTATAGTGCTGGGGTTTGTCGAGTCTAAAATAGAGAAGCCATGATATTGTTTATTTGGTGTGTCGGTGCGGCCTCAGGAAGCAGAAGAGGGGAAAGAGGAAAGGTAATAAATCCAATGACGACACGCCGTAAAATTTCCTAGGTCCCAGGTCTCTTTAAATGCAACTGCCTGCTGCTTGTTGAATCCATAAAGAAAGGACTGCTCTCCTAAGACCGTTGCATGCACTTCCAACAGTATAACGCAGGATTTAATGGAAGGATAAAATGTCTCCTAGTAAGCACATCTCTCTTCAAAATCCTCCGAACATCGTGCACTTGAATGAATTTGCTTTGGATATTCCGCTCAAGATAAATTTTACAATCGAAAGAAAAAGTACTTTGGTTATTTGGGGGGGAATTAATATTTTTTCTCGGTTTTCCCATCTCTATTAATTTCACTGTTCACAGATGATGATGATTTAGTTGTAAATTCACTGTATAATGAAGTTCTTTCTAGATTCCATATGTATTATGAAACCAATCGATAAGTCTCAGTAACTTGTGATCAAGTAATGTAGCGTCTATGAAATAACAGCCCCAGAAATGCTCTATTAACAATGCAAGGAACTATGTATGTTTATCAACTACTATTCTAGTAAGTATGTTTTGATAAATTTAGATTTTAATGACAATGAAGCTCTGAAAGATTCACTAAATCCCTCTGAATCTACTTAGAATAGGTTTCTCCATCAAGAACAAATATTTATATCTCTAATATCAAGACTACGTCTTAACTCTTCTGATAATTTTATGTGGTTTTGTAAACAACTTTTGAGGGTAAACATGCTGTCAAGAACCATCATGACTGAATCTTAACGAATTACTTTCGAGGGTGATAAATTCGATAAGCAGTGTTCCTGAAATTTCAACAAGACCGGAGTCACTTGATTTGCTAATAACCCGCATGTATGGTTACGTGTGATCTCACGGTATTCTTTGGGCACTCTGATACAAGTCTCTCGAAGCGCAAAGATAGGTATCATGGCGATCGAGTATACGGGTTCTATCACTTGTTCTTTCTCCGATCTCAGATGAGCAGGCATCATTTAATAAAATGGTTCTCAAACTTTTATTTCACCGTCATCTCCATACATGAGTACACATAAACAAATACCCAATATATAAATCCTATAGTCTCCTATATTCATTGCCCTTCAGCAAAATTATACAACTGGTGAATGAAAAATAAAGTGTTTAAGGTATATATTAAGAAAAATAATTATGGAAGACTACATTAACATCAGTTTTCAAAGATAAGCAGCATGTAGAAATGATGATGATTGCAGAATACAATTCTCATGATTCATCAATAAAATTATAACATAAGGGTCAACTGTATTCCATTTCCAAAAGAAATTTCCTTCCACAGAATTATCACTTCCGTAAAAATTTTGCGTTTGAATGAAAATCCAATGTTTCCTCGGATTTAGTTGTCAAAATTATTGGTTTATGTATCCTTGTGATTCATCTATAATAAAATTAGCACTGAAACCAGGGAATTCCATTTTAGATAGATACTACTAGAGACGGTTTATAATTCTCAACATATGCTTAGCGCGAAAATGCGAAGTATTCAGGTAATTCTGTTGATTCAATGTTATTTGAATTATTTGAACATATAATTATTACCGGATTTCATGCGAGACAAAACGCTAAAAGACCTCCAGGGAAACTGAGCGTTTAACTTCAGATTCATTACTCGTTACTTAATGCTTCAAGAAATATTCAGTTGCAGAAACATTTCACTACCAAGGAACCAGCAATAGACGAACATGAACATCCATTGACTGTTAAGGAGTTGAACTTGAGACATTGGCGTTGGTAGGTAATCACGCTAATCTTTCTGATTTTAACGGAATCTAATGTTATACTCATATAGACATAGTAAAAATAATTTTTAGCTATTACTACCTGCAAATAAATTAGTTATGAAGTATACAAAAAGTTTTTACAGCGCAAAAAACATTGATGGAGAGACCATAGTAAAATGTAAATGCCCCTACATTTTTGGAGGGATGACTTACGCATGTCTGACATAAATTTATCATCTTAACTAAGTATTACCTTATTGCGAAAACAAAAAATTATCTTAAAAAAATTATATAAGTAAAATATCAAAGTAAACCCTCCTTATATCCTTCTTTTCTATTTTCCAGCACTTTTGATAGATACTGGGCGACGGACGTGTAATTAAAACATCGAAAAGCTTTCTAATTTTTTGCTTCCTAACTTGCTTCTCCAACACAAAGACGCTCGCAACACATAAGATAAAAATAAGGAGTGACATTGCATGACGCAAAGGGGGTCGAAAGTGCAACCCATGGGGTATCGGAAGGGGAGAAAGAAAGGGAGGACGGTGGTAAGGCGCGAGGGGCAAGTGGTCCACGGAGATGACAAGAGCTCGCTGGAGGCGTTCAAGGGTGGGAAAGTAAGGGGGAAAAAGACTCTTTTAAGAGGTTTGGAGGAATGTGTCGGAAGGGGAGCAGCACCATATTCCGTGCGTGAGCTCTGGTTGATATAAGTGCGGATGTGTTCGAAAGCGTGGATGAGAAGAAAGACGTTAGTGCGTGCGGTGGGGAATAATGATAATGAAGATGCGGAGATAGGGTCCGAAAAGAGGGAATGATGAGTGGCGAAGAAGTAGCATTTGAGAGGGACGTCTGGAGAGTCTTTGTCGGGAGAGACAATGAACAGAAGCAGAAGAAGACGGAAAGAGGGGACAAGAGGAGGCAATGGGGCAACTTTAACATATCGAAACTCATTTTACTGCTGAGGGTAACTTATGGTACTCTTATGGTTATTAGGGTACGAAATATGATGTAAGCTCTTGGTGGCATTTTTATCGTCTAATTGCTACATCTGAGTATGTAAGTTTACTTGATTCACAGTATGCGAGAAAGAGGCAGTGATCCAAATTTATAGGAGTTTGTAACTCAAAGTTCACACAAGTAACTATGATGGTACTATTTAGTATGTTCATGTAATACGTTCTTATTTACTTGCAGGTAAGAATAAATAAGCGTATTCCCATACTTTTATATACAATTTTCACCTTTAATATTTTAGGTTATATTTTTATATAAAAAATGTGCTTGTTTTTTTTTCAAAACTCGAGTCTAAAAATGTTTTTCTAATTAGTGAGCCTGGTAGTAAAGAGAGAGTTGGGTGCAGCTGAGTAAGAATACTCAAGGAACGTGTTTCTTGAGAACACTAATAAGGATTTGTCCTTAGGAAAAGTTGCTAGGATAAGCTCTCATCATGATAAATTAATGGGATACTCCTAAGAAACATCTCCAAATATACCAGGTGCAATTTTAACTTTTACAAGTAGTCTCTTTGTTTCCTATCAACCTAATCAGGTTACGAATACACAAAAATTATTATACATGTATCTAAGTAACTTTCTCATATAGGATAAACCTTACCCGTATTATAGTTCCGTACAAGTTTATTTCACTCACAAGGTTGTTAGAAAAGGTATTCATTTCCAATACTCGACACTTTAGGATTTCATCGCAGTGCATGATCGGTTACTTTTTTCGATATCAATTTTTTTATGACTGCTTAACTGGGAACAGCTGCTGTTATGCTAAATGAAAAAACGAAAATTTCATTAAAAAACTCATTTTAAGTTCAATATACTTTACATCCGATGGACTTTCAAACTTTTGACAGATTTACGAAAAATAAAAAGTAAAAATCGTGTACTAATAGATCTACATACTACATATATAAATTCTTGTTCATTTTGTTATCTTTCAATGTAAAAATAACTTTCCAATTCTACAATTACTTTGTTCACTGAATGATATGATATTCATAATAAAAATTCTGGAAGCACTTCGGTTGTTAAGGGGAATTAGTGAAGAAGAACGTGGAAGCAGGATTTCAAAAAGCATGGTTTTAAAATCAAAGTAAACCGAGTATTATTCTTCTCAGGGTGAAACCTGGATTTTATCTTATTCTAACCTACATGAATAAAGAAAATGAAGACAAAAATATTTCACAAAAAGCTCCACTCATTTCATTTTGGAAGACAAGCCTAAGGAATCCGTTTGTGACAGCTTCGTACCTTCAAAAGTAAAACAGTTAGACGGGACGAAGGATCAAGAATACCTTCGCAATATAAAAATAACACTTAAAGGCTGTGCTCTTAGAAAGAACTTTCAACAGCTTTTCAGTATTATCTCTCACATCAAGTGCTTATTTGAGGAAGACGTGTTCATTCCGGCTTGTAATGCACCCATTCTGTTGAAGATAGCGAGAGGAGAAATGAATGTCATCTGTTGGACAGACAGGGTCACGAGCAACACAGCCTTTGGAATTGCTGATGTTTCTGGAACTTAATGTATTTTTTCTTCTCAACCAGGTGAAATGCTATCACGGAAGCGAGCGGAATATACTCCGTAAGATAACAGAAGAATTATTTCTTGAGGATGAACAGGACGCAGAAATTAAGGCTTTATATTCCCGAATTCTCTTAAAAGCCTGTTTCTATTCCCACAACTAAACTGTTGCTTAGATTATCTTTGGATAATGAAAGATAAAAGTATTAATTCCATTGTCGGACCTTGTTCCTTACATAGGACGCATATACAGGTACATCCATCTTAAGCATAAAGTTCAATTTTTATTTACTTGGATGAAGACAACTCAGCATTCGTTCGAGTATGTGATGAAATTATTTTTCAAATTGTCATAAGCGAAGATAATGTAAATTAGAATAAGTAAAAGTTACTTATGTCATATCATTTATTTCTGTTACTATTCATAAGCTTTAAACACCATGTGCCGCGGCGTGACCCGACAACTGAGCGCGCGACGATTCAGCGCGTCCCAATTGAGCGCGGACAACTGAGCGCTAGGACAATTCAGCGCTAGGACAACTCAGCGCTAGGACAACTGAGCGCTAGGACAATTCAGCGCTAGGACAACTGAGCGCTAGGACAACTGAGCGCTAGGACAATTGAGCGCTAGGACAACTGAGCGCTAGGACAATTGAGCGCGTCTCCTTCTCAGGCGTTAATAATTGAACGAATATAAGGAAGATAATATCAGTTGTTAACGCTGAGTGGTACCTTTCCTTACCGATTACTGATTAAACTGCAAAGTTAACTGAAATATTTAACTTCTTAACTAAAATATTCCACTCTTCAAGTAATTTACTTCCACATTTATACAATCTTAAAGTAATTTAATTTCTGATACTTAATCGGTAATATATTTAGTTATATTTTATTATTTTAGTCATATTTTATTATTTGTTATTTTATATTTAGTTTTGAGATTAATTCTTAACTTTAAGAAAACAAAGTCTATCCAGAGAGTCTTAGAGAGAGCAATTACGACTTGAGCGACTAAGCAAAATTTTACTGAAATATCAAGAGAAAATAATTCAGGCAATCACTTATAGCTTTCAAACTGTAGCAATCAATCGGTCATCTTTCACTGTGAATGCTTATTGAAGATATTCATTAAACAGAGAAATAGAAATTTCACCAATGTTAACAATATTTCAGCCATGCATGATTATACTAAAAGTTATTTACTGCGATAAATCTCCTATGAAAGGAAAATTAATTTCAAGAAAATATGATTTAAATAAAATAATTTATTATGTGTTTCCCACAGCATTACAAGGTCGAAATGCTATAAGGGTACAATAATCGGAAAGAAGGATTGGATATTTCAGATTATTCTATCCGTGGAGCACTAAAAAGCGAAAATATTTGGAGCTGGTAATAAGTTTTATACTATTTTTCATAGTTTATTTCACCAAAAAGATATTATTTATTATTTAAATAATACTATGCACATTTTCAGCATTTTCAAAATTTCAGTGTAATTCACAATTAATTAAAAAGTACATGTGAAGAAAAGTCAGAGTTAAATTTCTAGCGTAGAAAGTTTCGCAATTTTACATGTACTAAAACTGAAAATTTTCCATCAAAAAATATGTTGAAGATATACTAAACAAACATAAGATCCATTGCAAGTTATGACCAGAATGTTGAAAGGATGGTATCGAAATTGATTATAATAGAAAAAAAATTGAGGTGAACATAGGAGGTTATGTACTCATATACATGTCATCATTTCATAGGAATATTACTTCCACTTAAAGTAAATTTAATGAAGGACGTGGCGATGAGTATAATGTATACGAGTAAAAGTTGCTTGTATACTGCAAACTATCATCTGAATGTAGTACCGTACCAAAAAAGGCCTCAAAACAATGTTAAAACCTCGCGCAAAAGACCGCCTGGCGTCGAACTAAGGACCCAATAGTGCAAAACAATTGGATATTAATATTAAATAAGTGCCTTTCTGACCTGTTCCAAAGTTTCAATTCAATATCTTACCGGGAAGGTACTAAAATAAGATTACGTTATCCCCCTTTGAAATACATGGTAGAATAGAAATGACGCTCAGGCATCGAACCAAGAACCGTCAGAGGAACGGCGAACAGCGTATATGAAACATATGAATTGCCTCTATGTAATCCCATTTTATATCATTCCTGGTTATCGGATAAGCATTAAAAATAATTGTCAAAATTGATCGCCATGCATTATATACCGGAGAAATTTGCCCTCACTTGGCGATGAACTCACGGTTATTTGGTTACATTTCTTCAGTTAGTACAATATACAACCACGGCATCTACAACCTCCGTGATTTTCACTGTTCTATCGCTCCGAGTAAGGAGCTTCTAGAGAGCACACTAACTTTCCCAAGGTGAGTCCAAACCTGGGTTTTTACACCAATCAACACGGAAAGATTATTAGTGAATTCCAGAGAGGAATACAATACAAAGGTGTATCACCACTCCCTGCACTCGGGTGAATAGGGACTTAGCAGTGCACCTGCTGTGAGGATTCGCAGAAGCGCTACCTCTGCGGTGAACATCAAAGTCGCCGTCTGCAGGATCTATACATCGTCCATTTCCCGAAAGAGGAGATATGAAGAAATAAACGAATTTTGGAATATTCAATACTTACCTCCTTTCCAACGTCTTTTTCAGCAAGGTCCCGTCCCACTCCGCAAGCCACCAGTGGCGTATGGGTTATTCCCATGTCTTAGATTTAGTAAAATATAATCAAGTAATTCTTTAGGCTTTCCCATTACATTGACATTTTCAGTTGCTGTCATAATGGATATTATGAATTGGAGAACGATTAGTGTTAATATTTATTATTACTCAGAAATATGAGACGTTCGTTAATACTAGACGTACTTAATTCTTTACAAAATGAGTGAAATATTTTAGTTAAGAGTCGTCAAAGGGAAGGAAAATAGGATTTATGTAAAAGTTGCAGAAGTGCATGTCTCAATATCGATTCTCAACGGGGAAAGTGGACGTGGTATGAAATATAGTTGTAACATTCGCAGAGGAGAGAATCTTACATCAATCACCTTAGCTCTTTTCAATGCGACTGACTATTGATAAAGAAAATATTCAGTATAATCAAATTTGTCATATTTTGGAGTCTAAATCTAAAATCGACCTTAAAATAGAGACAAAGAAAATACGATGCTAAAGCAGAAATTTATGAATTCCAAAGTCTGGTGTTTACAGCTCCTGCCACACGCTAAAGCGCTGCTTCCAGAGTATCTGCATATGTATGAGAACTTTTATAAGATGTTGAGGTTTGAGTGAAATAGTTCGTTTTCAGTAACCTCTTCCATGTAACTAAGCTAGGATGAGAGAAGTCGGATCCTCCTCTGTAATCAGATACTTTATTTAATTGTGCTTTCATATTTCCCGTTGAGAACCAAAAGGCACTTCATTTAACACATTCAAAGATAATGCACGCGTAAATATAACATAGTTGCTATAGTCCGTCCAACGTCATGAAGACACCACGTAAATCATATGTGCCCGTGTATTTCTTACGGGAGAACGGCGCGCGCTGTCGCTACATTTGCACAGAATAAGAAAGTCGACAAGAACTTACTTGGAAGGCATTCAGCGTGTACAGAAGTTAATTCTTTATGGCATAGTGCAATTAAATCAAGGCTAAATATTGTCGTAATCGAAGGAAAAATAAGAAAGTGATATTTTCAAGAAAATTGGGTGCAGATTATTATTTTTTGGAATCGATGAATTTGGGTCTATCATTCAAGAAACAAGGTCTTTTCAGGTATCAAAATCTTTCTCGTGGAATCTACTTTTCACGTATTTTATTTACTTTGCTGTTAAAAATTTTGGATAAGAGTTTCATGAGAAAATCTATAACAATACGCAAGTTTTCGGGAAAATGCAGGGAGAAATGTAGTCGCCTGCTACTTTTCGTCCTATTTTCGTTATAAAAAAATTCCAGCGGGAAAGTTTCTGAGGAAATACTGAAATTATTTTCCGTGCAATTCAAAATCCTTTAACTTTATTGATAACGTCAAAAAACGAATATATATTTCGATGGTAACGCGAAACTCGGCCCGCACGGCTGTACGAGTGGCTGTTATGCTGCCGATCCTTCCATTTTTCGGAAGTCTTGTGCTGCTCTCATCGATTCGATCAACAAAGATAGTTTTTATGATTGCAGGTCATCCGAAGATAGGGAATATCGAATTCTCACACTTTCATGCATGAATTTCAGCGCTAACATAAGTTAATGAGCACGCTTAAGGATTTAATGTTAATATCTTTCCATGATTTTTATGTGAAATGGCGATTATTTACCCATGTTTTGTCTAAATAGATTATATCGCGTTCATTCTCACGACATTTCCCAACTTTTAAGTTCCAAAAGGTCGACCGCTTGATATTTGGCTTAATTGTTCATAGTTTGTAAAACTCAATTAGTTGTCGGAGGGATAGTTTTCAAAAAGAAAGAATGGACCTGACAACATATGGGACTTATCACGAAAACGTCTTACTTAACTTCTCTATTCCTTTCTTAGATTATCCCAGTTTTCCGATGCTCACGAGAAGTGAGAAGCGGTCCTTTGCTGATCTCTTTCGTAATTCTAATGAAAGTACTTCTACTGACATCAGTGGCCTCACACGTTCCTTGTATCTGCCCATATCTATATATCTGCCAATCACTTTCTTCAGAAAAAGTTAAAATATTCCGAAACCGATGCCACTGTTTCCGTTCGCCACTTCTTAGGATTTTTTCTTTTTTCCCTCTATTCACATTCACTTGTTGTAGAAAACCATGAATGTAATATTTCCTTTACGACAATGAATATATTTTATTACATGCATACACTGTACATGCATTTACGTCACACTCCACGAAAAATGAAGATAACACTAAATCTCACCAATTACAAAATCACTCACTAACAATACCGTACTGAAAAACTAAAAATTTTGCTTAGTCGCTCAAGTCGTAATTGCTCTCTCTAAGACTCTCTGGATAGACTTTGTTTTCTTAAAGTTAAGAATTAATCTCAAAACTAAATATAAAATAACAAATAATAAAATATGACTAAAATAATAAAATATAACTAAATATATTACCGATTAAGTATCAGAAATTAAATTACTTTAAGATTGTATAAATGTGGAAGTAAATTACTTGAAGAGTGGAATATTTTAGTTAAGAAGTTAAATATTTCAGTTAACTTTGCAGTTTAATCAGTAATCGGTAAGGAAAGGTACCACTCAGCGTTAACAACTGATATTATCTTCCTTATATTCGTTCAATTATTAACGCCTGAGAAGGAGACGCGCTCAATTGTCCTAGCGCTCAGTTGTCCTAGCGCTCAATTGTCCTAGCGCTCAGTTGTCCTAGCGCTCAGTTGTCCTAGCGCTGAATTGTCCTAGCGCTCAGTTGTCCTAGCGCTGAGTTGTCCTAGCGCTGAATTGTCCTAGCGCTCAGTTGTCCGCGCTCAATTGGGACGCGCTGAATCGTCGCGCGCTCAGTTGTCACGGAACCGTGCCGCGGACAAGTTCTAAGAAATATCCAATTCCATTAGAGAAATATGAGCTAGAACCATAGCTATCTTTATTGATGCACTCCTGATCTAAGTTGTAGGAGATAAGTTTCATTCAACTAGTCTGAAAATCCTCTTCTTATTTCGTTAATTGGCAATTCATTTTACGAAATCACTCATGACCAGAATTTTAATAATTTAGCTGCAAAAAAAAAGAATTTGAAAGTTTGCAAGAATTTCTCTCGAGGAGGAACGGCAGAAAATTACATCCACCGAATTAAATCCTTCCCATCAGCTATTCGTCGCGAAAACATTTAAGGAGAAGAGTTTGTATAGACCCCAGACGGATTTTAAGCCAGCCTCCATTGTGACTCGTGGCGCAAAATTATCGTTAAAAAGCCAGTTCCGTTAACTCGTCCCCCTCGCCGCACCTTTGGCAGTTGCTTTAAGCCACTACGCTTTCAAACCCTTATCAACAAACTTTGCAAGCGCCATTTTCATGCACCTGAAACTACCTCCACCTCTCTCGCGCCCACACACACGTCTAACACCGTCCCATCGAGACTTCATTCAACCTTTGCTGCGACTCCACCCCCTCTGCCCCCATCTGCAAGCAACCCCGAGATCCCAATGGCGTTCGTTAATTAACAGACGCGCCACTAATTAGAGATTTGGAGCTACGCTTCTCCGTCCAATGGACTCCCTTTCCTTGAAAAGTGGAGAGGTAAAATAGGAAGGATATGGAGAGCGAAAGGGGAGAATTGCGGGGTTTTCTGGAAGGGAAACAGGTCGCGTGGTGGAGATGACAAAAGGCCCATAAAGAAAGGTCTTTAAAGGTTATTTCGGAGTGGCTAAATGTGGAATCGGTTCGGAGAGGGGTGGTTTTGCAGACCGCGGAGGGATTTCTTCTCGTGGGGAGGAAAACGTAATACTCGAAGGTTTGAAGGTTGTCGAGAAGGAAAGCATGTGGTCGGAATTATGGGTTTGGTGAAAGGGAGGAGAAAGAGCGGTTGGAGATGGAATAAAGGGATTTAAATGGAGGGAAGTGGAAGGAGAGAGTAACAGAGAGAGAAGTATCAGAGGGAAGGATAGGGAATGCGCGAATGTGTATTCCGCGAAGACGATATAAGCGGCTTAAGATCAGGATGGAAACAAACTTGACGCTTCCCAAATGTGTGTATCTTATGCAAATTGTTTGATTGTGAGAGATAGAAGTAAACATACATCGGCATCTGCAATTCTTTGATGGATAGAAAAACATCTTAATATCAGTCATGAAAACTCTTGCTACTATTTAAAATGACGAAACAACTGAAAGAACAATAAGTGATGCATTCCAATCTAATATTCTAACAGATTGACTTTAATGAACCCATCTGCCTCATTTTATCACATATCACAAGAATACTAAAAATTAATTTTATTTTATTATTTGCTTCAAATGATGCTAAAATTATGCTATAAGCATAAAATCGGGAAAAGGTAAGCATAGGAACATAGGTGTTGAACGATATAACGCAATATGTACCTCTAAGGAGCATCTGAAATCTTTCGCACTGACTACTTTTAATAGTTTATACGAATTATTTGCAATGGTAATGCTCACCTTGAATTCATCGAAGAAATTTTTCTCTCAAAAGTTCTCTTTTACGTCGTATGAAACCCGGTTTTGTATTAAACCTCTCGTGTTACTTATGATTGTGAATGACTGTAAGTGATTTCTATCAGATTGGACCCCCCCTAAGGTTTGGTTATATTTAACGGTGGGATGTACATACTATTTTACTGCCCTAATTAATATAATGTGGATAACAATCCCAGGATTTTGGAAATGTAATTTTCGAGCAATAATACATTTACTGGCATATTTACACGTTTTACTAAAACTTTTGCGAAGCATTCGACTTAACGTCTGCTAGAATCCAATAGTGAACATATATTCAGGTGAATGGAGACCTTCTTAAATTGGCACAAAGAGATGTTGTCATTATATCAGACTACTACTTAGCATCAATGATCTATTTGACTAATTTTTAGGATGGAATACGCTTGCTCAACATTTGATATTTTTTTTTGTAATTATAATAAATACAATTCCAACTTATAGTGTTTTGATATTACTAACATAACCATTGAAAATTATGACTTCTATTTATTTCCCAGTGAGAAGGTGAGCGATATCTACGAGTCCCCAAAAAACTAAACATTTTAAGATGTTCGAGTACATTTTTTGTAACATTCCATTTTCCGGCTTCCTAGTCAAGCAAGAAATTTTAGTTTTCCTTTTAGGCCATACTCTTCTGTCTCATATGTCCCGCGTCATTAAAAGAAAGGAAAGCGGACGGCAACATGCATCATAAGGCCTTTGGGACACCTCTCATTTTTTTCAATCATTATTTCATCACGTTTTCCTCCACGCGAAACAGGTAACTTCATTGTGGACGGAGTAAAATTGTGGCAATGGCCGGCACACGCTGAAAAAATAATAATGAAATAAAAGAGAGGGCATTAGCGTTGGTGAAGAGGGATGGAGACAGATTGGCTGAGGAAAAGGGTTTGTTACTGTCCTTTTGGGAAGGGGAGATTTTTAGCGCGGAGGGTCCAACCAATGAGAGGGGAGAACGGCAGTGACGTACATGCATCGAGAAATAAGAGCTCACGGGTAATGTCTGAAAAATGAAAGGCAAACGTAACTCGAAACATCCCTTTTTCGACACGGGTTTCTCATTTGCATTTCTGCCCTGCAGGCGAACATGTGCGTTTGAAAGGGTTGCTAAGGAGGTTTAAGAACTGTTTCACGGAGGCCTGCAATTTGCATATAATGGAAACAAAAGAAGTAAGCCTCGATGTCTCTTGTGCCGACAACCGAGCTATCTTTAGGGCGTGATTTGTTTACCTCTACACTCCTTCGAATATTCAAAGAAGGTGTCTTGTAGACATATAAATATCGTTCCCTTCAGAAAGAGTGTTGGTAATGGAATAATAAGTCTTCAGACGTTTTTAAGCTGTCGAGACTAATACTAATCTAAGAAGAAGCTGAGAGAATCAAAGCTAAATATTTGTTGATTCTGTTACTAATGATGCTAATTTATCGATAGGAGATAGTTTCAGTGGATTTAATCGCATAATATCAAAACATTAATGCATTATAACTTTGATTTTTTGGAGTTTGGCGAGGAACTGGAACTAAACCGGAAACCACAACCGAAATAAAATGATTTTTTCGGGGTGAAAACCGAGCTAGGGCCGAAGAATTGAAATACTTGAACCCGAACCAAAACCAAAAACGTTTATTTTTTCATTCCGATTTTATACGGAGAAAGAGCGAACTTTACTAAACAAGCGTAATTAAGTCATCCAACTTTCTATTACTAAATTTTATTCTCAAATTTAGTGTGATGTAATGTAAATGGAAATAGATATAATAAAAAAGACTGTGCGAGGGATGTAATTTAAAACGCTCAGAGCGAAAAAAAACTGTTACAACCAATTTAACGTTGGTTAAAGGAAAGAAACAGTAATTAAACCGAGATTTGGTGTTTTTCTTGAACCGAAACGAAAAAGTTTAGAATTCGACGCCCTCCTGAGGAGTGAAGGAGACCTTGTATGAAGAGATATAGAAATTTGGGCTGAAACTAACTGATAAATTACATTGCTGAATATTGAGGTCTTCTCCTAAACTAACTTACCTTTATAATGATACAAATTTAAATGAGTAGGCTTATGACACCAAGTTCAGTGTAAGAAAAATCGTAAGCACGCTTTTAGAAGGCAACTTAGCCTCAAAATTGAACAAACTAACGAGGAGAACACGAGGAGATTATTTACGTCACTTAAAAATACCTGCATACGATCGTCCTCGGCAAAGGCGAAGCGGAAATTAACAGAAAGCGAGAAATTAACGAAAGCTCAGGAAAAGAGAGACTTACTAAAAGAGTATAAAAAGAGAGAGGAGGATATCCTGAGGTAGGTGTGCAGAACGGGAGATTTGAAGAGCGGGAAATGAAAGATAGCGATTTAGGGTGATAATTTAAACTCATGCCTTTTCTCCGACGCTGCCCCTTTTTTGTCATGCTCCATTGAGCCTTCATGCACTTCTGCCGTTAATGATGCAAAAATAAAAACAGCTGAGCTGCGTTAAAAGGAGGAGAGGTTGCCGGAGTTAGATGATGAAAGAGAAGACATCCAGCGTCAAAGGAACATCACGTTAATTTCCAGCGCTCGTCATAACTTTTTTCTACGGTTACATTCTCTCTCGCACTCGACGAATGCAGTCCGCTTTTCCTTTCCTTATGAAATTCGTTACGGATTTTTAAGTTAATTTTGAATGCTAAGCACATCTGCCTCGTACGGTGAATTTTAACCTACATATCTAGGTCCGTAATTATTTCACCGCTGCTAAGCGTGTACAATGTTTTCAAGTACTGCGTGCGGTGTTATTATCAATGAGGTTTCTGCATCGCCTCAGCACTTTGTGATATAACAAGAATTCCAGTGTAGTACTACATGAGAATGTTAATTAAACAATTTAATTAATTTACTGTGATTGTTTTCAGCTATTAATTTTTTTGGACAGAAAGAAGATTCAATCAAATAATTTATCTACGGCATTTTAATGTCAATCATAGGATTATATGAAACGGAAATAATAATTGATAATTGTATAAACAAATCGGTATCAGAACTAATTAGTCCCTTCTCGAGGAGGTCAAACCACGGAGTTGTTCTGAACAATAAATTGAATTTTTTTTAATAATTTCGTATTTGTTTAGATTGGGGGGACATGATTGAATATTTTATATTTTACCACAATTACTCGCTCACCAACCCGTATTTCTTAGATTTCTTCATTATAAAGGTTACAATCATTATATGCCCAATTTAAATTTCCCTAATGCATTGTTGATAGTTTTATTTTAAATTATTTACTTTATCATTCCAAAGAATATCATACATATTAATAATAAACATTTTCTCCTCATCGTTTGATTAATGGCCTTCTCAAAATCCCTCAAGATATTAAGATTGTTGTAACGATTACTGTTATATGTAAATGTTACTGTTAATAAGTAAATAATAAATGGAACTTTTACAGGACATATTTTCTCATGGAAAATATCTCGCTCCCATACTGAAAAGTGGTACTTAACCCTCTCGTCTTAATATTTATTACTTCACAGAATCATTTTGGTGAAGACTTTTTCTTGGAATTCTCTGTATTTAGCTTAAAATTATACAATGTGAACAATGTACCCCATACGCTTTTGTCTTTGCTCGTCATGCGGAAAAAAGTCAAGGATTTACGGTCTTTTAAGTTACATTCACGGTATCCTCAAGTACACTCCATTGTACGTAGAAGATCACACGTTTCCCTTCCGTCAAACTTTTAAGATCTTATTTCACCTTTTATACTTGAAACTTCCGCCTTCTGCACGAGCTCGTATGACTACATTTGTCTCGTAAATGAAGCGCCTTTTCGCAAAGGGGTGAATTCATTTTTATATTTGTTTCAAGGAATGCTAAAAAGTATAATTCGATTTCGCGACAGCAAGTGGTGTCTTTGTTTTCATTCTACTTTAGCAGGTCAAGATGTGCCTCACAAATATAAAGTTTAACAACTATTTATCATGAAGTAACTTGAACTTTTGTATTTGACGGAAAAGCGACTGAACGAAACGAAAGGAATGTTTTAAAATTAATATAAATAAAAGAAAGTTTGAAATAGCAAGCATTTGAAGTTTCGGTTTTACTGCATTATTTGTTCCACTTATAAGTCTGTTCAACCCGAAATTCTTTCTGTGTTGTTCAACAGTATTATAAAATTATTTTCTTCTCCTTCATCTAAAAGTAACAGATTTACTTAAGGATGAGTGCATCAAGGCTCTCTTTTAATTTGAGCCAGGATTAGGCATTCGAAAGATCAATAGAAACTCTCATGGAAACTTTCGAAATCATAAACATCACAAGGGAATGAGTACACCACTCCGTTGTTCGCAACTAGACGGGCCGTGGGACGAGAGGCGATATATCTCAATTTAGTTCCGTTGCCCAGATATGCGAGGGAAAAATTCGGGTAATCAACGTGTTATTTTTCTCTCCCCCAGCTATGGAAAGTAACTTATCTGTTCGCACCCCCTCTTAATTAACCAGGGGTACCACATCGCCACCGTTACCAATAATCTTGTTTTCCGTCGTGATTCATCTTGCATCTCCTCGACCGCCACATCCATTCTTGAGCACATCCCCTTCTCACCACTTCCTCAACCTTTTAAACCCTTTTGATGCAAGCCTCGCTGTAACCTCATCTTCGCATATCCCTCACGTCCTTTCACATTTTTCCTTCCCTCATATGCATCCCCTTCCAACCCGGAACTCATATCTTTTAAGCTCCCGTGCCTTTTTACCCAGCCTCACAACGCAGGCCTCCCGAAAACCCCTTCACTCAAGGCTCCCGGCTTCATTATCCCCCGACAGAACACTCCCCACGTCCCAATTAGGGGCAGAGTAGGTAAGGGGGGCGGGGGCGAGCTTCTAAAGGAACCCAGGGAAAAGAGGCGAAGATACGTGGCCTCGGGGCGGCCCCTGCACAGGTCCTCTTATGCCCAACTGCCAGGGCAGCTAGATGGGGATGCAAATGTGTCACATATGACGTGCATGAATGTGTAGGCGTGTGTCCGTCTCTCCGTTGACACACGGGAAGAGGCGGAGTTAAAACAATGGGCGAGTGAAGGTCGGATGGCTCTAGTGGTTAGATGTTTACGTAATGAGTAGGTGGTGACGGAAGCAGTGAGTTTTATTTTTATTTTTAGATGTTGGTAAATTAGAGGCGATGGAGGAGGCGTGATTAACCGAAGCATGTGCGATCTCCGTTCTAGTGGAAAAAACTTAAGTTCATTATGCTCAATCTGTGATGTCATTGGTGAATCCATCTCTTGAAGTTAGAAAGGTAAACATTATCTTACAGGCTTCTATGGAAATACCTTCAGAAAATGGGAGAGTAATCATATCGAAATGTCACACATTCCTGAATGATTTTCACTCAATGAAAGCTCGGGCAAGTATGTTTTATTTTCTTCTATTAAATGTAATTGAAACTATATATTTGAAAAAGTTAAATTTGCAATTTCTATCCGCAGAAATATTGAAGTGTCTTCTCTTTTTTAAGACAATTCTCCTTAGAGTACGACTCAATTATCTTTAGGAAAGAATAAGAATATAGGATAAACAAATAATTTGGCAGAGAATCGTATAATTGCTCTATCACGTTCTATCGTAGTATCGTGCTTTATGAGAGGCGAAAGGGAAATAATAACATTTTATGACTTCATATTCTGAATTACTTCAAAAAGACTGTATGGTTTAACATTAAATCATGGTGCTAGAAGTAAACATAGGATCTACGTTAGACAATTATTTGTGAATTTTTTTTATCTGACGATGAAAGTCATACATTAATCACAAATAAAGTTTTTATTGTCATTATCATCACGTTCTTACTTAAATTCAACATTAGTAAAATTTTTAAGTAAATAAGTTGTGGTAGTTCGAAGTTATTTTCGTTGAATTTTTAATTGGCCTACTGCACAGTAACTTTAGTTTTCCATACTGTGCTCGCATAATGATTTTTCACTCCTTCAATTTTCTCTCAGCCGTCCACGAATTAAGGCTGAATATAATTTTGTTTTCTTGGCACTTTACTCTATCAAATTTATTTGCAAGTAAAAAAGCTCTTATTTTAAGAAAATCTTTTTTAAATTGCAGCCACACATTATATTACTTAATCATTTTGCAGTAGTTAATTAAATATGAATCTTGTGGCTAAAATAATTGATAAAACCGGCACAGTAGTTTTAATTAAATTTCCAGACGGCCCTACGAAGAAGTTATATCTCAATTACGAGCATATAACAATAAATAAGTATACATTTTTTCCTTATTTGGAAAGAAGATTATATAGGATGAAATTCATACCAGCTGCGCTTCAGCATATCCTGGAAGCTTAACTTGATCTTCAAACTAAAAGCTGTAGCGTTGAAAAGGACCAGCCAACCAACAATACGACCTGTTCGTCATAAAATGAAGAGGCTTGGATTTACGTCTCATTTGCTTCCTCACGGCAATTAGTGGCAACAGTGTTTCCTGCCCTGTTTTTCACCCTTCCTCTACCAATTATTACATCGACTCAATCTCAGCAACAGCGAGTCGCGAAATCCAAGTCCAAAGGGTAGTTTTATTTGGCTGGATAAGAATTTTCAGCATCTTATCCTCGTGTTTTGCAAAATAATTGCGATGAAAAATAATATGCCTTCTCTGAATACTACGCTCATACCAAACAGTCGAATTTATACTTATGGATTTAAGTTAACTATTCATTATCTTGGTAATTATTTTAAACATATTCCAATTAATATCGATTAAAGTATCAGTCAATCAAACAGCAGTGAGGCTCAATGTATGAAGAAGTGTGATGAGAAATAAAGATTTGTAGATTGCAAAAAATACTTAACTTACTGAAGTTTTATATAATTCCTCGATCCTCAATTATCGACCTTCTAGCTAAAGAAACAACTCTGAAATCTTAGGCTTTTATCTTTTAAGAGGACAGATCATTCCTCATCATATAAATCGTACAATTTGGTGATTTTGTTGATAGGTATGATCACCATGGAATGAAATTTAGGTAATTTTTATCTTTTTTCAGGTTGATACTTGATCAGGTTTCAGGTAAATATTAGAATATTAATATTTTTATGTCATAATTTTCATAATAATTCCTCTCTCCTTTAAAGATCAATCCATTCAATTGTTTAAAAGCAGATATGATAAAGATGGACACGAAAAAAATCATAAACACCTATGGTTAGAAGTAACACTGACAAATGTTAAAATTGTATTCATAATTTACATAGTTTCCAACTGTCAACGAAAAGCTCTGTATCTCCCTTTGATATTTTTTTGTTACTTGCTCATCATTATCCACACCTAATGGATAAACAGACGTAAAAATGGCATAATTGATGGATTTTTGCATGGGATACTCAGATACGAAACGTACAATGTTGATTCCTTAATCAACAGTGTTCCGAGACACGGGTATTTCCTTTCACATTCATTCACTTCTCCACAAGCGATCGCGTAGTGTTACAGGGATTCGGTGTAAATAAGCGAGAGAACGGAAGCTGGGTGATCATTTTCCGAAGTTTAGTGGTTCTTTTGTTTCATTTTCCGACGGGAAAAAGGATTGGAAATTAGGGTGCGAGAGGCCGGAAGAAGAATACCTCTCTCCGACAAAGCTATCGGAAACGGGAAACCCCATGTCCGTTCGCGGGAGATCCTTGATAATGAGGGAGGAAAAAAAACCCGAAACCGAGATTTCCGCATTCGTTAGCGGATGATAATGGTTGGCGTCACCTCGCTTCTTTTCATACCTTGCAATTCCACCGAATCCTCATTTTCCCACAAATTCACTGCCTCTTTTCACATTCCATAAGGATACCCTTCTCTTACCCCCATACACCGCCAAAAACGCCATGTAAACACGTTCCCTCCATCCTTCATTTGACTCAGTCCATGTCTTTAATTCCTCTGAAGAGCAAAAAAAGAAAGAAAAAATATTCTTTAAAAAAAAAACAGCCAACCTGAATGGTCCTTTTGACATTCGTTGGTATATAAGTCAGGTCCTCGAATAGATACTCGGTGGGTTTGGGTTCATCTGGCAAACTAAATGGCAGATTCCGCTCTACTCATCCGCCTTCAACTCCATTTCATTTTATTTCAAAGTCTACTCACTCTTCAGGAGAATATTATTCGCATGAAAAACCAAAAAGGCGAAACCGAAAAAAAAGCGAGTTTCAAATGTAACACAGGTCTTTGAATGAACCCGACCGGCGCCCAAAGAAAATGAGGACACAGCGGCACATTTTTCAGGGATAACGCGACAAAAATACGTTTCGGGCACATTATAGAACGCGTCAAGTTTTTTAATGGCGGAGTGGAAGAAGAAGAAAATGGACCTCGTCGAGGGAAAAAAAAAGTTGAAAAGTTTTCGTAACTCGCTGCCTGGCAAAATAAATGCACCTCCCGACGAAACCGCCGATTCAAGCAAGTTGGTAAGGCTTAATTTATTTTTTTATATAAAAAGAAGTGGGAGAGGAGGAGGAAAATCAACAGACACAGTACGTGTGAAGGGGCAAGAAGTAAATTTAATGAGGTGTAGACCCAATGCGAGAAGAGAATTCGTCTCGTTTGCCCATACCTCATGCGTTATTAAAAGAAGTGGAAAAAGTAAAGTTTGCATACATACACTTTAGGAAGCGTTCCTTTTTCTCCCGTAATAGGAGAGGAGTGGAAGTGGGAGTCTTTTTTGTCGCGTCCCAAAGATGCGAATGGGGCTGGTCAAGTGAGAATGAGACCCATCTTTGAAGAACAGCGTGTTTTAGAAAGTCTTTTTAAAAATTTCCGTAGGCGTGGATAGAAAAGGAAAGAGGTAGGGGGAAAAACGTAACAAGTCACGTGACATAAATAGAAATAACTGCATAAAAGGACCCATCCTGTTTTGCAAGGGATGATGAGATAAATTATTACGTAATTCATTAGCGGCGTCCGTGGTTATGTCATGACGGAGGGAATAAGAAAATCCAAAGCTTTGATCTAATGAGTAACACCAACCACTGTAGAAGTTGTTAGAGGCTATATAAAATGGGTGAAATTCAAGATAAAGCTGTAACCCCAACATAATTACTGGCTCTGATTTGATTCATTCTAATTCTGGATCACGATTCCATATAAAATAATGCGAACGATTTTGATATATATTTGCGAAACAATTGTTTACCTTTACTAGTGGGCTTGATCTAAGGAGAAGCCACTGATCTACTAGTGTGTCAATATCTTAATTTTCGCGATAAAACGAAGACTTTTATTGGCAGCTTCTTTGTTCCAATCAGTAAGTGTGAATGAAACGCTTCCAAAAATAAATTGCCACATAGTGGGCTGGTATTTTACTATTAAATTAATGCATCGGCTGTTTTATTATATTCATTATACAATATTCAATGAAATGTGGATCAAATAGAATAATTTTTGAAAACACTTTATTTCTTCTTCTAAAACTCCCAAGAAATTCAGGAACCAGGCAGAGAAGTTATTGAACTTGTGAAAATTACATCTGTTGACAAAATACGAGTTGATAAATTTTTGGTTTAATACTTGTATTAGACTAAACATTAGTGAACATTCTGCAGGGTAAATATAGAATCAAAAGATGCTAGATTGTATCTGGGAGGGTATGAAGAGGAGCTCTAACATATTAAGGTTTATAGCTGAGGAGGATTTTCTATTTGATGCTCTGTTTCATTACATCCGTCGAAATATGAGGAGTAGCAGTGAATTTACGTTGACCTCCGTCGGGATCTCTAACGATGTTTATTTCAAGTTTTACTTCCCCGTTATCCGTGGTTGAAGTTAACGGAGACCTTACGATGGAATTTATAGAGCACTACAAACTTGGAGATTTGTGTTACAAGAGCTTCGTTAAGTTAATGTAAGAAGCGCTCTGAAAGTGAAGCTCACAGTAATGATGGTCCCTGACCTTAGGGGAAGTGTATATTTTCATGCCTTCAACCTCTTTATGTAAGCAACTCGTCGCAGATTCCTCTAATTACGTTTTTCAAATTAAGTGGAAAGTTGTATTTCTTGGAACATCCAGAAACAGTTTTTTTTTCAGACATTTTGGATGGGGGTAACTTACAAGTGGCGAGAGTTTTAAAATAAACGAGCCTTTACTTTGAGCAGAAACTTTCAAACCGTTTTATCTTATTCGCTAAGTATTCTTCATGAATGCGATGCGAGTCGTAAGAGAAATTTTTAAAATATACATATGCTGCGGAAAAGCAGTCGTGAAGTGAAAAAGTTACCTTAATTCCTGAAACATTCGTTAGCAAAATATATCATCACTTATACATTTATAAGTTCCTAAGTAAAAATATTCATAAGAAAAAAATTAAAGGAAACAACAAAAGCATATCAACTGAGTGAGATTATATCCTTCGCAAAAATTATTATTGAAAATCAATAAAAACGGCCGACACCCAGAAGTAAAATTGATGAAAAGAGCGTGTCTTAGTACTATTACAATATAAAATAAGAACTTACGATTGAATCGATATCCTGATGCAAAATTGATTTCAACTCTGAAAACACATATGATATTACAAAGCTTATTGAAATAGTCTGATAATACCAAATATATCTTCTACATTCAATTGATCGAATAGTTTACATGAACCAGCAAATTGCTCAAGGATATAATTAGTAGTTCTCGATTTAAAATTAGAGTAGAATGGGAAAATTTCTTTGCTGAATTTTACATTAAGATTCGAAGCTGCATTTCTCAAAGCATCTTAGTTCCTTATTAATATGCAACTCAAAAAGAGCATTCCAATCTATTTCCCTAAAATAATGAGGATAAAATAATATTGCTCCTTTATACAGGACTGCTCTTGAGATTCGGTATTTGTGAATCCTTTCAAGTATTTGTGAGCATTTATAGCTGAATTAATCAATATAAAAGACAATTAATGCCTAATATATTCCGTGTTTATTCACTTTAAATAACGCTTCACTCGGCTGAGAAATTCCCTCCCATATTTGTAAGAATGTTCTCTAAAATAATAGTCAGGGAACTCGTCAATTATTTCGAATCAAATCCACCATTCGAATGCACTTAATATTCGAGGAAAATTTGAATTAATTCTTGCATCATGCCAAAAGACAGAGGAGAGGAAATTAAAGTGAATTACGCCCTGTGTAAAACTTAATTGAAAATACAGGGAGACTGGTGGAATAATGGGGGCGAACAGAAACAAAGAAAGGGGAAATAGGAATAGAGAGCGGAAAATGGAGTAAAAGAGGAAGAGGAGGAAAGAGAGGGATAGAGTGAGATGGAGGGGATGCGAGGAACACACAATTTCTCGGTTCGTTAGGTCGGCCAAACAAAACCACAATTTTCCATTGCAAGGGAATTTCGGAGGAGAGTGGGATCGAGGGGAAGGATAAGGGACTGAGGGAATATAAGTTGGATGGGGAGGGTGCTTACAAAATGGGCAGAGAGAGGGGTGAGGGCACGGGATTGGATAATCCCGTTTATACCAGACAGAGTGCGAGTGCCAATCGATTTACATCCCACATCGTCTGCGAAGACAAGGGAAGGAAAAACGTCATTCTTTTAGTCCAGACGGATCGAGACGCCCTCGGATGAAAGTGGAAATATGTTTTCTCGACAACTGATGGAAGAAAATACGGCGGAAAATGCGAACTTCGAAAACCTGCTTTGAAGATTGAACGTGCACTTACTCACTTTAATGAACGTTATTTAACCGGATTGTATCGTGGATATTTATTTCTAAAGGAACGGAGAAAATTCCTTTTTCAAGGAGTTGATGGCTCATATTTAATCGATCATTAATGCCCTTTTCTTAGAAGTTATTCCTGCCTCTGGGGTTAGGAGGAATTAAGCAAAGATTATAGCATAGGAGTGGTTTCAACAAGAGTAAAGAATAAATCGGAATTAGATTACTGGATAGGTTAGTGCGTAGTGCGTTCGCCTTTGGTGAAAGAGGTCCGGGGTTTGATTACCAATGGGGTCCATCTATAGTAAATTATCTCCGTTTTCGATGCACTTGCTAAAACATTACTACTACTATAATTAAAAGTACTTATAATACAATTATCACAGTAATTGTATATATTTCAGAATATTTGCTTTGGGCATAGTTAATATTCGATCAATGATACCATCGCGTTGTAACGAATCTGGTGATTATCTTAAATCGTCGTTGCTTATAAGGGAAACATATTAATTCAATTTTCGACATCCTTCATCGTTGGGAAAAGGATTCCAATCTGGAATATTGTCAAGGGTCTCACTGAGCGATCAATTTTCAAAGGTGATGATTTTTCAAAAGTACTTCTGGAACCTATGTTTCCGAGTTATTCCGTGACAGTGATATTCACTAGGTATAACTATCGTATAATATTTTTACTATTCTATAGATATTCATTATTATCTTTAGAACTCATACCCTATGGTAATGAATATAGGAGACGGAATGCGAGTACTTTCTAACCTTTTTACAAAAAGCACACTGAAATCAATTTCGTAGATGTATCATCTTCCATCTATTTGCTCTTTTAAGCAATCATTGAAAAAGATACTTTATTAGTTAAATACAAAGATTTTTCAACATTGTAGGTTAACTAATAGGATGAAAGGTAATAAATATACTCATTCTTTGTGCTACAAATAAGAATAGATAGGATATCTTGTATGTTTGATTAATTAACTCTGCTTTCAAAAACAGGAACTATTTTCGCGTGATAGAAACCAGAACAGGCGCTTCGACCGCAAGCTGCATCGAGGAGACTTCGACGCGCGAAAATAAAGGAATCGTCCCGAGCGCAAACACTTTGGGTGCGGGAAACACGACAATGCGAAGAAAGCCTTCCTCTGCAAAAGAGTCTTTAAGGAAAAGACAGAGAAAGCTCGAAATGACGGGAAAGACGCCGTCGGAGTGGAAAGCAGAGAAGAGAGATATCGGAAGAGTCGAGAAGGTGGAAAGAAAACAAGAGGTGAAGAACAGAAATGGGAATGGAAACGCGAAAAAACTCGTGGAAGGGGTGGAATGAGCGGCAGACAGAAGGAGCAAGGCGCAAAGCTATTGTTTTCAGTTCCGATTCATTATGGAAGCCATTCCCGGAGCGTAATTTTGAGTGGGAGGGAAAAAGGCATGGGAGGGATGGATTAGTAACGCAGATGAGGAAGGAGAAGAAGCTGAAGAGACAGTTCTAGAAGGTGGGAAGAGGTGGTGAGACGGGGAAAGGGGAGCGAAAAGCAACAAGGAGGGGAAACGTGTTCGAATATTTTGCTTTAGGCTAAATACGAAAACCGATGTGTAGGGTGTGAAACTGGTTTCGCCTCACACTTCGTCTCCCCTCAAGACAAACCCTATTTTTTTACGTTCGCAATCCCCTGAAAAGGGAGGCGAGATTTTTTTTCTTAAAATTATAATGAGCTTCGAATTTTCTTTTAATTAACCATTTTCTGGGGGAACAAACCGGCTTAGTTTAAGAATATCATTTATGAACGTTGTTTTACCTCTAGAGTTGATTAACTTCCTGCATCCAAAGGAAGCCAGCATTTTAAAAATTCGTCAAAGTATCACTCGGGGAATCTTTTGAGTAAGTTTCCATTTCAAAAGAGTAATTACAAGATATTTAATTGCGTGAATAACAGACGTTGGGATAATTTTGAGAGGCGGTTTTTCGAGAGAACTTTCGTCATTTCAAACTTTCTTAATTGGATACATTGGATGGAATACCGAGAATTAAGCAGTAAAAACATCATCTTTAGAATTACATAATTAATCAAACCTACGTAAAAGGTAGCATGACCAATCTACTTATCTACTTAGACATAAGCCACTGTAAGGCCATATATATTTAAATATCTTTTCTGCTTCATATTTACCAATTTCCATGATAAAAAATATAGGTAATGAATTATTTTGATTGTATTTTATTTAAAAGTTGAAAAAATATTTAGAAGTAGAAATTTTCATTGTGTAGAAATTATTTGAATATTAATTGAATCGTCGTAACCTTGAGTTGGTGTAACTCCGTGCAAGGAAGAATGGTATAACGAACTATTCGTAATTTTCGTAAATATATTTTAATGTGGCCGGTTCAAAAAATGTGTTCTTGTTCAGGTCTGTATAATTTTATCATTAAACATAACATGCATAACACAAATATAATTTTAATTTGCTAGTACATTTTCTTAATCTCTTCCTTCGACAACATGATATTTAAAAGTACATAAAATACATTCATATAGCTATATCCATACAGGTTAATACCAAAAATTTATTTAGTCGAAATGTTAGAATAGTTAAATATTTTAATTTCTTATCCTTATTTTTAACCACATGATAACTTTGTTTGAAACGACGACTCTTCGAAACGAAAGAAATCCTTGGTAGCAGAAATTCATACGCTAATGAACAGTCTTAAAATATTTTGGAGCTGGAAATGGCGTTGGATATCAAAATTAAGGAATATCATCTTGTACTAGAGGATGCACATTTTCAATTAATGCAGAAAAAGTTAGTGAGGAAAATTCATGCCTTCCTCTTCAGATGTAACGAGCCAAATGTTGCCGAATAATTTACAATTTAGGCGAAATTCCCGATTTCCTTATTCGAAAATGATTTACCAAAGCACCGTAATAATCCCGTGAACCACTCTCCAGTCTGTTATGCTTCATAAGGAGGAGGAAGAAAATTGGTGTTCGCTTGGGAGTGGATTCGGAACCGAGCAGAGACAAGGCGTATGGAAATGTCTAAAGATATTAAGGGAAAGAGGGAAGGAGATGGTAAGGAAAACTAATACGCATGATGAGGCAGTCGAAACAGAGGGGAAGGCGAATGGAGACAAAGGGAGTGAAAGGAATAGAGAGAGAGAGAATACGCCAGAGGGACATTTGAAATTCGGGTCCGTCTCCAGGGACGTCTGACTAACGGATAGATAGCCGAGGGTCGGGGAGGATATAGATGGAATAAGGTTGAGCCACTGTGGAAAAAGACGAGGAAAGACAGGGAGAGTGGTGAAAAGGGAAGAGGATAAAACCACAAGAGAATAGCGAGATAAGAATCAAAGAATTTCTTCTCGAGTGGCTCGTTTGACTTCCAACTCCTGAGACCTCTGCGGCTTCCGGAACGATACGAAAGAAAGAGAATCTCCCAATTCCTCCGTTTTTCATTCCAAATACCTTTTCTGCCCAATCTCGAAGCTTTTTTTCTCTCTCCTCGCAATGCCCCACGCGCAAGCTGGAGAAGGGCGATGGGGTAATGGCGATGAGGAGGGAATCCCACGAGTACGCAGCACCTAACAAGGTTATCCCACTCACTGTTCGACTACCACCTCCTCCGTCCCTTTGTGGTTTAGAGGAGACATTGGAGGAGTTGGCGGAAAGGAGATAAGAGTGTTAGGAATAGAAAATAGTGTATGCGGAGGAAAGGTAGAAACAATGCGTCTTAGACGGCGATTGAGTGATATTTAAGGATGAGGATGCTAGGAGGAGTAACAACTGATTAACACTACCTTAGATTGAGATTACTCAAGAATCTAAGGTAGATAAGATTCAATCTGCATGAGGTAGGCCACATTTGAAACCATCGCCGTCTTTGAGTTGTTTACATTTTTGCAATTGTAATTGTGATTCCAGAAAATGAATTAATTTTCTGAATAAACTCAAAGAAAAAATTTTCCATTTTTTTTATTTGGCGGAATTAACAAGACTGAGAAATGAAACTATTTAAATTCGTAAGAATAACTGTACCCTTATTAAGCGTACTTTAGTATAATTAGACTGAAATGAACCTGCTCGTACCTAACAGAATGCTAGAAATTATTCGATTAGTAAAATATTTTCTAACGAATTTATCTCTTTGGAAATTCAATGTACCTTATTTCGAAATACATATTTGTGGCGTTTCATGTGTCACTCTGAGACGCATCAGTGAAATTACCTGGTTTTTTCTTCCTTTGGAAAGTTAAATATTTTTGCCATTGCTTCTAATCTTTGTTTAAATGCCATTTCTAGATATTTACATATAAAACTAGAAACTTAAAGGCAACACATAAGTTTATATTGATGGAAATATTAATGCCTCATTTAAATACCGTTACTATGATATATCATTTAATACTCTCGTAGTAGATCTCACCGAAATAGTCTCTCAATAGACTTTACAACCAGGCTTAGATGATATCGTCTTTCGTATAATAGTATTTAATATTTGTGGGAAAGGGAAATATAACATTGTTCCCACTTGCACAATGCAGATACATCCAAACATACTGCGTACGAGAATGATATGATAAATAGATGAATAAAGATTTAATGAACGACTTAAAATTTAATACACGTTAGCGCGCATAGTTATTACATTATTCACAGCTAAATAGGGCATAAACTCCCGTCTTAATTTAGCGATAAATTAGGTGTCATTAATCTCTTAATGTATGAATTCATTTACGTATAATTTATCCTTCCTTTAGGAGAAAAGGAAACTGGAATTCTCGCACAAAGCGATTCCCTCATTTGAATATCTCTGTGGCATTCCAAAAAGAGTGAGCACTCACAAACTATTCTACGCACTAATCGCAGCCAAGACGATTCCCAGAGCCCACCCTTTTCCTGTACAACTTCCAAGCGCTTACGACGGCGATTGTGGTTCCGCTCCTTCCTCTATGAGCAACCAAACGCCCTCTATGGGCATAAACAATCAGATTAAAAGATTAGAGAGGAAAATTCAGAGAGAGAGGAGAAATTTTCCTCGCTCGCTGCGGAGGGTTTGGATGCTTTGAGTCAAACTCAAGACTTTGTGCAGGTTTTGTGGAAGAAAAGCAGGAGAGCTACATACTATCCTTACTATCCTACTATTAAAGCTAAAACATTTTCCTTAAAACGATAACATTTTCGAATACGCACATCCGAATCGCGTTGAAAGGTGAAATACCTCACAGAAGGAAATACACAAGGGGAAAATCCAGAATCATTTCTACTTCTTTCAGTTCTACTACATACTTGCACCCGCAGAAGTAAAACGTATAAAATTGAATACATTTTAAGGATTAGCCATAATGAAAAATAATACTTATAAATCTTATTTACTATAAGGCCATAATTTATACTATTTGATTTTGAATGAATTTTGATGAAATTTTAACGATAGTAATTATTGTTGAAAATATGACAAATGTACGCTACTCTATTCACAAATATCGGATATGCCTGCGGAAAATTTAAATGTCGTGGATAAATTGGTCTTCAAAATACTACATTTTCTAGAAAGTACTGTTTTTGTCCATCTGAAAATTTCTTTTAAGAAGAATTAGTATAAGAAAATGCAAATGAATCTTCTGAATCTTGACTGGAATTGAAACTTTTCTGCTCTTCTTTACAGTTAGAGCCTTCAAAAGCGATTCTGAAATCATAAGAAGTCACTTCTGCGCTTTTGCTTCTCAAATGCAATTGCGCTAAATAGAGTAGTTGAATCAATTCGAAATTCGAAAAAGCAACAAGATTTCTCATGTTTTTCTCCAGTATGTTGATATGTAACTAAGTCAGTTCTGTCGAATGCATGGGCTAGGGAAACATGTCCGGTGGGGACGTTCTTAGATGCTATCTTTTTTCTTGTTCATTCAGGTCAATTTCAGCTCAATTCTAAACCTCTTGAAAAGTCTTGCCTTCTTCATCTTGTAGCTATCATAAGATCTATACTAGGAGTATTCTGCTCTAAGAGTATTCAGAGCGATAATAAGAAAGAGAGATAAGCAGAGTAATACAGCTCCTCCACTCGGAAGAGCAAGAGAAGTAGGATATGCCGTGGCGCACAGCCTGGAGCCTCTTCAATTACGAAATCGTTTCAAACTCCTCCACTCCTTTCTTCCGCCTCACATGTAAACCGTCTTCAATTTACTGAACCATCCCAATCTTCTCCATAGACATGTATTTTCCTCTGCGGCTGTCTTTATCAAAAGTTGTGCCATTAAATTACATCTTATTCAAAAGAAAATCCATAGAACAATTTAGATAAGAATTCTAATGTTAGGTATATATTTAGAAAATTTAATTAGATTAATTTATTAGAATTAATTCTTATTTTTAATTCTTAATTTTTTTATTTTAAAGAGATAAAGAAGTATTGAAGAGCAATAACATATTGAGATATTAATGTAGTGCACCGAAAATCGATCATTTTAATTTTATGTATCGATACGAGTATAATGGTATATTTTAGATAATTCACTGTCCAAACGAAAGATTCCCCTTTATCTCCCTCTTTTATGAACTTTGAAACTCGTACATATCCGAGACCGGAAAATGATTACAAGGAATTGTATTTATTTGTTTCCCAAGCCTCTCTATTGAACGGGATGGGATACCTTAATTTAGGATGTTAAAATTAAGTACAGATTACTTAAGGATTCGCTTTTTATGTGAGTTGTGAGTTTTCAGGAGAAGACCCATTGAGAGAACCATTAAATATTTCAGGAGAGGATCGTAAAGAAAAGAAAGATTTTGAAATAAATTCCCGAATATTCCAAAAGATTAAAAACGAGAAAAAAAAGAGAGAAATAAAGCATTTAAGGGACCCAAGAAATGGAGTTGATTTCCAAAGGTCCAGTGATCTTCATAATATTATATGATATGAACATAAAAATATGAGTTATTCTTAGGAAAAAGTGTTCTTTGGATAAAGCGTAGGCTAACAAACAATCCTAGATGGGCCGTTTTCCTGCTTTGCGATATTAAATTTTAAAAATTCTCGTTAATTGCGATATTAAATTTAATAGGAAAAGATTCAGCAGAATTGCACCATTACTATTCCTGTTTAATTGTCAATTGGTATACTTTCTGTAGTCGCTTTCTTTTATTGAATTATAAATGAGATTCACTATCTTATCCTTTCGTAGGATATAAAGATAAACTTCAGGAAATTAAAATATTTTCGACAATAAATGTTGCCCTTCGACTAATTTCTTTTCAAATATGCTGCTCTTTCCTCAAAGTTTGAGTGGCCTTACTAAAAAGGGAAATTTATTAGTTTAACAGCAATGTTTGATAGATCTATCGGGTATTTCCTTCGCCAACCTTGTCCAAAGTAATTTCTTCTACTGTAGAGACCATTCATATTTCATTCATAAGACAACATTCATTATAGAAGATAATGTCCATCATCCCTTAGGAAAATGAAAGGCGGTTTGTACTCCAATATTAAATTGCAATAATGGCTCGTTCAAGGCTCAGCCAATGGAAACAAACCAATACTGAGACTTTCTCGTTTTGCAGGGAAGGTGCAAATCTTCGAATCAGTGGAATCATTCGAATGCAAAATGTCAGTTAGAAAGTAAAGAAAAAGGAAAGGCAGTGAATCTGAAGGGGAGACCGGGATTGGAATGGAGTTTGGTTCGAATGGAAGGAAAGCAAACGAATTGTCTCTCCCAGTAATCTGGAGAATTCATCATATCCATTCAACGTAAAAGAAAGAAGAGTTGGAGGAGGAGTGATAAAGTGTATAGAAGAGAAAGTTGCTCAGGTAATCACAGTAAAGATAAAATCGTGAATCTCCAGGATTTTTTAACGAAAAATCATTCATCCAGTATATGGAAGGGAATTTCATACAGAATTAAGTCATAATAATAATATCTTTGAGAATAACAATATGAGAAATGGGAAATCAAATGAAATCACTTTTTCACTCTCGATAAAGGTAGTGCAACAATTTATGCGCGCTGGTAGTATTGACAGCCAAAACAATCTCTCACCATTAATGCACAATCAACGTTATAGTATTTTAGAAGATAGTATTTAATTTTATGTTTTATGAGTATCTATTTGGTCAATTTCAGGAGCTCTTCTTTCAGCCTACTTTCCAAACGAATGGTACTTGTGTAAGAATTTTTAGTAATCTTCTTAAAACTCGAATATCAAATAATAGTTAAGAAAATAAACAGTTATATAGTAGTTTTGCGAATATTTTACATTCATAGAGCACAAGAGATCTATCACTAATATTCTTTTCAAATAATACATGGATATTCGTGACACTTATCATATATTTAGATAAATTAACATTACCACAAAATTTTGATAATAAGGAAATGAAGAATTGTCATTCAAATGGAAATATTCTTCTCACCAACAGGAGAATAATTTGATACAAAGAAGAAAGATGTAAGAAGGAAGTCAAAGAAGTCATACGGGACAGGGGTAAAAAAAGGATAAGCTTGGAAATTTTCCACTCACCGTCAGCTAAAATTTAATTGTATGTTGTAAGTAAAATCAATTTAGATGGAGTTCTAATTGATGTATGATAACCGTTTCTCCACTTTCCTGTTTTCCCCCAATCTTTTCTTTCCATAATTTCAATATTTAACTTACCGTTGCTTATGGGCTCCAATCAGTCACACAATTGTCGGTCAGTAAACGAAAAGTAGTTAATATTTCTGCTCTGTAATTCACAAATGTTGTGCTAAGTGTATATTCAGATTTGCATTGTGCAAATACTGGGAAATATTCTTCATAAATAGGTTTCGCAACCCTAGGATGAAGCTTATTAATCTTTGCCTTAATACCGAAAATATTTCAAAACTAATCCATGGTAAAAATTCTAACACTGAGGTATTAAAAAGCAAAAGGGATCATTGAGTATCTGGTAACCGTTCGTCGTGATCCGGAGCTCTATACCTCCTTCCCATTAAATTGTACATGTGGTATTTAATATTTTCATGGCTCTCTCTTAGCTTTTTATAACTCCAAAGTTTAATTAGGATCATGCAGATAAATTCTGAGCCTTGGCGACGAAATTTAATAATGAAAATTTAATAAGCCTCGCGAAAGGAAATACTAGTGCATCGCTAATTTGATAACAAAATGAGCTGAGCTTTCTGGAAATTACCCAGCGTTGTAATCAAAATTTCTCGGCGCATTTCCCTAATTACCTAAATTAAAAACATGCATATTCTGAGAGGGAAGGAGTGGCATTCACCTCCCAATATCATCCTAACTTAAATTCAAATCGTTAATGTAGTATTTGGAAGATGATTTTAATTTACGATGAAAATTTAGTGCCAGTGTTTTCCTTGACGCTTCCGCCATTTAACTACCTCCGCCTACCTTTTTCGACTCATTAAGAGCGATCTAATTGAGGCAAATTTCTTGTTGAGAGATATCTTCGCTATCTATCTTGTAGCAGTTACTCGAGTGTGACACACCATCTTGGCTGTCACTCCCGCACTAAATTACTCCCTCTGAAAGACTTTTGACGGTGAAAGCCCAATTTAAAGTCCCTACGCCTTCGCACGGGGAAAATAAATCTCGTAAATCTATGCTAAGTGCGTCTCTGCAGAAGTCGCAAATTCTCCTACTCTACGCAAGGAAAACAAGAAGACGACGTCCCCCATCTCCCTAACGGGCCAAACAAGATAAAACAACATCCAACCCCTTCTCTCAAAATAAAATAAGGCGCCCGTTATGTTTGTCGTTTCAATTCTCAACCTTCCGCCCCAAGGTACTTTCATGCCTTATCCCCCTCCGTTTATCCCGCTTCTTTCCCTTCTTTTCTTCTCTCTTCATCCCATTTCGTTATCGTCCTCTTCCCTTCTTCACGTCTTTTAATCCTCGCTCCGCAACACCCTCTCTCTCCTTAGGTATTTCCAACCTAAAGACTCTTTTTCCCCAGCTTCTTCGTTCATCCCAAGATCTCTCTCTCTCCCTCATTCGCCAACTCCTAAGCCCTCACCCTATACCCTTCCGTGTCTTCCTTGGGCCTAATGACTTTCCCTTTTAATTACGACCACTGTAATTACGTCCTCATACCCTTAGCCCATTTATTCCATCGGTGTTTTCCCTCCGAGTCTTTCTTGGAGTCCTAACCCGGTCCTTTGCCCGACCTTCTCCGTCTCAACCTGGCCCTATAGTCCTCTGCCATTCTTTCCACTTGCACGTTCACGCCGCTCCATGCCCTTTCCCATTCACTTCCCCCTCATTCGAGTCCCTGCTTTCCCATCCCGGCGTCCACCTGCTCTCGATGTGATTATTCTTTCCTCGTTGCGAAAGTTTAAATTGCATTTTCCACTTCGTAGGACGGGAAATCTTATAATTGAGTCTGACTGACGTGCACGGACCGAGTCGCGTGCATACAAAACAACGCAGAGTAAATGCGAATGAATGAAAGGGGAGTTGGAAAGGAAGACGAAGGAGCGTAACCTTTGTCCTTTTTTTCTATCGCATTCTGAGCTTTCCTTCCAATGTGCTGGCGCGCGTAGGGAGATGTGGGGAAAACGTTTTAGTAGAATCTCAAACGACTGCTTCGGTTCTTGAGGGTAAACGGTTTGAGTAAATTATGGATACAGAAATGCATTTCCAATCGAGCAGTTTGTTGCATGAATGGAAGGTCATTTAAGGGAAACATAAGCAAGACTCAGGCTTTTGACATTGTCTACAAACAAAGTACAGTCATTCTACTTTCTCCTACTTAATTTTTAGAAAGGAAGATTAAAATTCATTATAAAAATTATCCACTAAAAGCATCTGCCTTTCAATCATTCCCCTTAAAAAGATAATTTACAGCGAATTTTAATACAATTCCTACGCATGCTGTAATAATGTTAATGTTGTGGAATGAGAATATAATGGATTAAGATAAGGTTGGAATAAGCAATAAATGTAAACGAGAAGCTGATTTGAAACCAGTGTCCTTTTATTCACTAAGTGTTTTTGGAGCGAAAATATCAGAAAGATACTTTCCGCAATGATAGGGTAATTTTAATGCCAACGAAATCTGAGTATTAACAATTCTGAGAAGTTTTTGATTTATTTAACTCAAAAGTACCATTTTTTTATATTATCATACATAATATATTTTGGTAAAATGTCAATATACAATATAGATAATGGAAATCGCTTCTGTGAGCTTACTCAACTTTTGGGATCTGAGATAAGGATTAATTAATTTAAAAGCATATAATAGTAAAAAACATTATTTCAGCTCTCATAATACAGGAATTTATGAACGGTTTTTTTTCTCACGTATAAAGAGGTAATCAAATGACAGATCAAAAGCAATCAATACTCTGTTCACAAAGCTTATCTCACTCGTTGTGAGAAGCATGAATACGAAAATCAAAGGACATATGATTCATACTTCAAATAGTGCCGGAAAAATTAATTCAAATAACAATTTATCCAGAATACCCTGCTATTTACAATAGGGTCTACACTTTTGCACAGAACTATGAGAAATTCACTATTCATTAATTTTGGTTCAGTACCCACAATCAAATTATTCTTCTAAAACTATGCAAACCGAATTTTCGCATTTTATTCACTCTTTATATGAACATCTAATTTAAAGTAATTTTATTGCCTCTGAAAAGAACTATTAAGATAATGATTTGAGATTCGTACCCTATAATGGAAAGGGGATCAATAAATTTTTGGTTGTCAAAAATTGTTGGTTCTTATGTAGAGAATAAATGTTATTTTAAGGAAGAATAATTTAATCGAAACACTCATTTGTATATTTAACAATTATGCAATTTTGCATTTTAAAACTAGGGCAATTTTATCATGCAAACTTTTTAGAGAATACTATGGCAAATGATGTCTAAAACATAGAAACTTAATGATATAAAAAAACAGCTTACCAAAATTACTTGACTAGATTGTTTTTTAAAACCTATAGGTTATAGGTAAAAATTTTATATATTATACGCAATTCACTCGAATATGCAAACCTCATTTTTCTAGACGATGCTTTAAGGTTCGGATTGAAGAGTTAAGAAAATAAATCACAAAATATTTTTCGATTATGATCCATTCGTGGGGATCATTAAATATTCATTCACATCGGAGTTATGGATTTTTGATTCCAGATAAAGTTAATTTACATCCATCAAAACTTGCAAATTTCGATTTTTTGCTGTCACAAAAAGAATGAGCTTTTGAAAACTAAGTTATGCAAATGCGCCGTACGTAAACACAAAAATATGTACACACAGCCTCTTGTATGCTAATCCAGGGATATACACCAATTACGACAATTTCAGCAGGAGCGATGGGTGGGGAGAGAGGGCATTTCTGGGGAAGTGGACGAATGAGAGAAGAGAAACAAAAACCTCATTTTCTCTTCCCTCAGGCAGAGCGAATAAAGGGAAAGAAAAGTCTATTCCAAGGCTCATTTATTGAGTGCGAAGTCTCAAAATTACTCAAAGCAACTCTCAACAAAGATGCCCATTACACGATTTCTTTTTCCTTGACATTTCGATGAATGTTTTGCGCACGAAATTGACACCGAATCATTAACTATATTTCTAATTCCAATCCCATTGCCACGATTACGATTAGTCCATCTCAGGTGCAAGGCTTGTAAAATTTCATTTTCTAAATTTTAGGCAATGATTACATATCCTAGTGCAGGAATGAAGTTTATACAGCATTCCTGAAGTCTTACATTAAGGACGAAACAATCTCTTTTTGAAAGCCTTTTAACGAAAAAATTTTCATCATAATTTCTATTCTTCCAAATTTTATCAATAATAATAGACACCTTTTGCACCGACCTCCTGTTTGTTTCAAGCACTAAAATATTCAAAGGATTTATTGTACTGAGCTGTATTGTACTGAATAAATTGCAGATAATTTTTCACGGTTTAAAGTTCTCAATCACACATTCTTCAGAGATTCGGATTTGGATAGTTCCTTGCTTTTAAGGTTAACCACTGCCTTCAGAAAAACTTAGTTAAAACCTTGAAAATTTCCAACAGTTGTATACTTTATGTTCGGAAGAAACAGAAACGTTCATTCCATCAACTTCCAGTAATTCATAAAAGGATTAAATCCACTAAGTGACCACTAAAGTAAAGGTCTATAAAGGTCTATAAAGGTCTATAAAGGTCTTTATTAAGGCGAGATTGAGACTGAAAAGTCTCTTCTTCCATCTAACCTTTCGTCAATAATATTACATACATGAAAGATATGTGTACGTGAATAGTGAAATAGAGAGGAAAAATTTAGAAGGAGTGGATCAAAAAAAAAACCTAAGGTGATATCTTAGGAAAAAATATCCACTGCAGGAAAACACCCGCAAAGAAGGGGGGTGTGAAAAACCTGCGCAAACCTACTGAAAGTACATGCTAAAAGATATAATAGAAAACTGTGTAAGAATAGAACATTTGAAAAGCAGTACTATAAAGAAATTACAGAAACAATAATGAAATAAAATCAGAAAAAAAATGAGATAGTATACAAAGTAAATAAAAAATATGATAAAAACATAAATAAAACATTCTAACTAAAATACAAAAGTAATAATACAATAATAAAATTAAATCAAAACAGAGGAAGTTGCAGGAATACGTGAGAAAATAGTAAATATCACATAAAATAGTAGAAGAAAACATTGAAAAATAAAAACATGCAAAAAAGACATATGAGAAATTTAGAAGTTAATTAAAAGGGCAAATTAATTAATACAGACATTAATAATGGAAATATAATTAAATCAAAAGACCTAAGAACAGGTACAAAGGACAAGTAATATATATCTATAATTGTGCAGTGAGAAAGAACGGTCATCCGAGTGTTGATCAGTGCTGAAGTAGCTATATTGTGGGATAGAAGGAGCAATATCAATTGGGTGATTGATTCGCTAGAAGATGAGTTAGGCATTTTTTCTTGAAAGAACGGGTTGAAATAGATGATTTTATATGAGGTGGAAGTGCGTTCCAATGCTTAATGGCAGTTACTACAAATGATTTGTGAAACATCTCCGTTCTATGATTTGGAATGAGAAAGTTGTTTTTTCCCCTAGTATTGCAACTGTGAATAGATTCTAAGCTGACAAATTCAGAGAAGAGGTATTCCGGAGTTTGCATTCGCAAGACGCTGAAAGCTGACGTAAGAACATGAAGTCTTCGACGAGAATCGAGTTTAATCCAAGATACTTTCTTGAACGCATCAGAAATATGGTCATATTTTTTTAAGTTAAATATAAAGCGAACAGACGCATTTTGGGCACGTTGCAACTTAGAAGCTAAATCTTGCGATAAATCTTGGTACACAATATCACCATAATCAAAGTGAGGCATGATTAATGAATTTACCAATTGAATTTTAACAGAGGGCGTTAGGAAACTCCCTAAGCATCTGAGGGAATGAATGGAAGAATAAACTTTTCTACAAATTTTCACGACATGTTCCAACCACGTAAGATTATTGTTTATGCAAACACCGAGATTATTAACAGAGTTACAGAATGGGATCTCAGTATTGTCCAAGATGATCTTTGCATTGATATTACCAGTAAATCGTTTTAATAACGTGGGATATCCGATAATAATGGCTTGCGATTTTAGTGGATTTATTTTTAAAAAATTGTCCTTGCTCCATTTATTAATTTGTTCGAGGTCATGGTTCACATACTGAATACATTCCGAGAAGCAGGCAACTGTGGAATCGAGATATATTTGCAGGTCGTCTGCGTACAAATGATGCTTACAGTATTTAATTGCTTGAGGACAGTCATTGATATATAGGGAAAACAGCAGTGGGCCCAGGGTCGATCCCTGTGGAAGACCGCGATCAATGTTTAACCAAGCCGAAGAGCATTCATCAGAAACAACTTTTTGTTTACGATCATGTAGATAAGAAGATAACAAAATAAAGTACGGATGTAAAGGTATTTCATTTTCAGTTTTGATGTATTTGAACATCAGATATAGATATATATTACAAATTTGTAATCTCACAACTCAAGCCAATAATGATCCGCATGTCTATAACCACATGTTCAGTTAAATATATCTAGCAGTCCCAAGAATAAACGGAGGAGAAAAAGCCCAATATTTTGGGAAATCGAACTCTGTTCTTCCTTTTAGATGATACATGTTTTAACTGATAAAACAAACTACCCCTAGTAACACGTTATCAACGTAATTAATTACTTCATAGCCCTTTCTTAGTAACATTTCTACCGCTCATTCAAACAAGGAAAAGACATGAAATTTGACTCACTGATTTGGATGAACTCTGGCAGGATTATATTTCTAAAAACAGCTTTTACGAAATATCCTCCTTCAAAATGTTGAAAATCAATAGTTTATATATAAATAAAAATAAACATTTTCTCTCATTATAGGTATAGGAACAGGTATTTTTACCATTAAATAGTTGAAAATGGAAGGGAAAGCTAAACGTGGGTCAGGTGTTCATGGAAGCAAATGATAGGTTTGCGTCCATTTCCAATATCCTGAGCATTAGCAATTTCAACTTCTATGCCTATTGTGACCATTCCACCCCCTCTTCATCAACATTCTCTTTCCCTTCCCGCAGCCACCCTCATCCGACCATTAATTTGCCCCGGCAAATGAGCGGGTGCCCGTCCGTGCCTGGGATCGCCGATCATCGCTCCCTTTCAAACTCCCCTTTTATCTCTCTTTTTCAATTCTCCCCACTCTTTAGTACTATTTTAGACATCCTACGAATCTTTCATAGCACCGTTCTAACTCAATTGTTCATCTGTTCCGAAATGACCTTAAGTTCATCATCTGAAATTTTGGTTTTGTATATGGGATGTATTATTCAAACGCTTTAGCTGTGATTATTTATTTCATATTGTCAATTTTTTGGGCGTCCTAATTGCCGGCACGGAATGATCGAATTGGAGACAAATAAGTTTTTATCGGAGTAGTGAAAAGGTGGTTGGCTGGAGGGGGTGAAAATTTAATTATTCCACTTCTTAAGGTACTTAGCAAGTTCTAAAAGTGCTTCGACAGCTGAGGTCATTTTCCAAAAGTTGTACCAGAGATGTCGAACACGTGACGCATTCACCAAAGGCAAAAAAAGGTTACCCAATCGTTTTAAAGTATTTGCTTCTACATAGTTTTTTTAAGAAGACCGCTGCTGCTTAATGATAGTCTATAAAAGGAAGGCGACTAATATCTGAGTCGACAGCTACTCAGATTAACAGAACTAGTGATTTTTGACAACGTCCAATCCCTACTTTTACTAGAACTGGCACGATATAGCATGAAAGATCACGAACACGTTGATACGTATCCTTCTGTTGTCACCGGGAGGTGGTTATCAGAAGGTAGTTGAAAACGCACAGATAAGTTTGTGGGCCACAGTTATGAAGGTTGCCACTCTTCATTCCTGTTATTCTCCCTTCGTTCGAGGATGAACTTCCGTGCCATAAGCTCCGCTTAGCCTCCTATAAACCATCGTCTCGTTCGGAGTAAAATGGCGCAAGATGTGGCACATTCAGCAGTTGTCCGCGGGGTTGCGCGTCATTTGCCCGCGGCACTTGCAGTCTCTACAGCACAGCTCTCGCGCGACCCCACGGCCACCGCTTTTCACTCGTTCCAATGGTGACTATTTCCCGCAAACCCTTTGCATGGCACTTATCCTCCCCAACAATTCCACAAGCCTTAATACCTCATTCCCTTTCCCATAACGATTTCACCCCATCTCAAACCCCTGCATTTTCCCTCCCTTGCATTTCCCGAGGACAAAACCTGCCGCCCTCGCGCCAAACAACAATTCAAAAACTTTAACGACCTCCGCCCCCTTTTTTTATTCCCGCATGCAGCGTAAAAGCTGAACGCGAATTTATACGATTTTTTTCCATAATTAACGCGTCGTTACAGTTAAATTCCGTCCCGGCGGTTTATCCCAATAAATAATTTGATAAAGATATGTTCGCGTGGATTGTACGCGGTGGATTTGCTTTAGAGCGGGATAATTTGCATTTTTTCATGCGCTCAGGATGAGAATCGGCATTAAAAACCTCGCAAAATATGTCAGGTAGAAATTGCGTCGCTCGTTATCGGGTAATGAAGGTAATGAGTAAAAAAAATGAGATCGTTAGTTCTCCTTTTGTGAAAGTCAGTTATTTATGAATGGAGACGATTTAAAATTAAAAGGATTTTGATTGATTTTTATGCTGCAGGACGCAGGATGCGAATGTGATGAGGTTCGAAATTTAAGCGAGGATCTCACCGCATGTAAACTATGTGCAGAGAGTAAATTATTATAAATTTTTTAATTTGTTAACTTCCATTTCGCTCGTAATCACCAGTTTCCGATTAATTTTTCAATGATGAAATTACAAAAACTGTATCATAATCAAGCCGTTGGAGATAACGAGTCAGATATTGCTACTAAGGAATGGTCTATCTTACAATTAAATCTCATCAATAGCTATACGTAAACACATTTCCCAAATAATATGAATAAATATTTAACGACTCGGAAAATTCTATCGCCTTTTAAATAAGCAATTGGTAGTTTCTTGGTATTAGAAAATGGTATTTTTATGGCATTTAGATGACTTTAGCTAAACGAAACTTGCTCAAACTGCTCATAAAGTAACTTCCCCTCAAAAATGAGAAGAAATTACATTTTGATATGTTTTACCTTACTTAATTATTTGTGGATTTCAGTGCATAAATCTCATCAAAAATGAACATGAGGGTGACTAAATGGAGGATAGCGATATTTACATATATACGCAAGGTCAGAAATGAGACTCCGCTATAAAATATCTCAAAAACCATAATCATGGCTTAGTTGAGTCATTTAAAGGAAAACGCAAAAAGAGGAAGTTATATTTTGAAAAACTTATATGATCTATAATGATATAAATAAGCGATATAATGCGTATGGTTCATACACTTGATTTTTCGTTGAAGAAATCGATGAGAAAATATCTACTAGGATTCAAACCCGCATCTCCCACTTGCCGGGCGATTGCTCAATCTAATGAAGCTAACACGACGACAAAATCTCTCCTTCGATTTTTGTAACTTGATACAGTTTTTCTGTTGAAAACAGTTTCTTTGATAGCTGAGATCATTTTACGTCTTTATGAGCCGAAACTGGACGTCGAACTAGGGATCACTTTCAGTTAGATCGTTTTTCATCAAAGGCCAACGTGTTACTCAATCCCTATCCTATCAAGCGATTAGATTTCTAGTTGTAGCTGAGAAAGAAGGCAGTATCAAAATTATGGGAGAAGTTTTGATGCCAATCCGATTAATCCAATTGACTTAAAAATAAATAACTAAATTAATATTGTCTATATTTACTACTATTAAAATATTATTGCGAATAATATATATGTCAATAATTTTCCATGTGCTCATTTCGTCTGATGAAAGGAAAAGAATGATGAACTAAATCAAAACACTACGCAGATATCCTTAGTTTTTATCCGCGCTCTCCACTAACAATAGAACGCCTACTAAAGCAGAATCTAGAGGCATTTAATTTTCCTTCCAATCCACTCATCCTTGACAAACCAAGTCGTTAACCTTTCAGGCATTTGAGCGAGGCTCGAAACTGATACAGCGTCCTATCCGCCACAGATCTGCGGTAAGTGAGTGCGCTGGACATATTTCAAAAGCATCCAATCAGAGTTGCGTCGTTAAGTTCCGAACCCCTTTCCAAAAGCGATACTTCCCCTCCTTATCCATTCGACTGCAAGGCGTCGCCGTGCTTCTTCCCCAACCATTACACACCTGTCTTCGTTCTGCCCTCTCATCCCTCTCCAGGAACAACCCATGCACAGGCCGCAACGGTCTGCCGGTGACGCTGCTAGATTAGACTCATTTCACGCACCGCTAGGGGCGTTGGGCAGGTTAGACGTCGACCATGGTGGGCGAATTCGCTGCTGCCGAGGCGCTTTGGATGGTGGCTCAGGAAACGATGTCATTCCACTTGATTTAGTCCTTTCGGAAGGTCGACAAAGTGGAAATCGCGGATGCGCTTGTGTTACGCCCAAGATTCGCAGAGCATCCTATTGAGAATGTAGCAAGCTCACGCCCGGAATTTTGGCAAAATAAGTCTTCTATTTTTATGAGATGTTTTTAGATGCTTATTTAATTATTCGAAGTATATTGCAATGTTGATACTTGCACTCGATCAACATTTATGCACAAATTAATCAAGTTCTTAACTTGCGCAATTTTTTATATTCGCCATAATATGATATGATTTAAACTAAGTATTATATTATGACGCATTATTGGGTTTTAATTATTTCAATTTGTAAAGCTCATATTATTATTAATGATTTACAATCCATTAATATGATTGTACTATTGCAAGGAGTTTGGTGGATCTTATTCCAATTCCAGTAATTCTAATAAAAATAAGTATTTTGTTGTATTATGGAAGCATAGGATATGAATAAATAGAGGCTTAGTGTTAGTACAAAATGTGAGTTCTACAGCTATCCACTGATTAAAACTTTCAATAATACGGTACCTTTCCTAGAATAATATTTAATTGTTAATAAAGTATTCTAAAGGTATTGAGAAGTTTCTCACACCTCGCCACATGATAGAAACTGGGCAACTGAAAGGGTTAAAATCGTCAGGATTGGTCTACGTAGGCTTTGCTTAAAATTTTCTCAACTTAAAATTTTTTAAGGTATTCCAAATCGTGGGCGAGTATTTCAGGGTTGAATTAAAGACGGAAATATTCAAGAACTTTATCCGCAGCGAAGGCAGAAAATTTCTAGTAAAAACTAATCGAATCAATTGATTGAATCCTTAACGTAGATGGTGAAGAACCTACTTTTTCAAAATGGTAACCTACGGGTATACTCGTCGTTTGCTAGAAGCAGTCTAAATCTAAGGAAAATAAACAATAAAATTGTGAGCGTGCATTTGTAAATATCCCTTATTAGTACTTATTTTTCTACTTCATTTTCACAAACACTAAGAGATACTATCAAATACCAATACCAAATACTATCAAAACCAATTTTAATATGTGAATGCTTCTTGGTCTACGAATCCATTTATGGAATAAATGATAATCATTGATGCTTAATGTTTCAATAAAATTTTATATTTTTCATTTTTATTAACTTATTGCCTATAAAAATTATAACAATCGCTTTCGAAATAATCTATGATTGCTTTTAAGAACTAAGAGAGGGTAATCCTTGAAATTAGGCAATCAGGTTTGCTTCTCACATTTATTTAACACAGTAAAATTTTTTGACTACACTTAAGAAAGCAAACCTGAACAATCCTAAAATCAATACTGTATCACTACTGTATCACTACTGTATCACAAAAATGTTTTTTTACTCATTCATGTCTATCTAGGTCCATTTATCATTTTTATTAAGGAGGCTATTATCAATTTGGGGTCATTTAATTTTTGTTTCGTACTAAATTATTTTGAATTTCATTTGTCTTAGTACAAGTAGATTATGGCTCTTTACCATAAGAAGAAAAAAGTAATGGTCAAGGAAGACGAAAATCGACGATAAAATATTATTTATAAAATAATTGCTTGGAATATTGGAGAATTTCTTTTATAAGATTCACCACACCGAAGCGAGCACGAGTGCGGATTTTTCCCCGCTGGCGCGAACGTCAGACAGGTTCTAAATTCAGGCGATTGTTTGATTTCCTTATCAGTTCATTTTGCTCGTTTTCATTAACTCCCATGAAACCGACGCCATGGCAACGTTTTATTATGACGCCCAACTGCGAGTCCATATTGTAATGGCCGCAAATGAACTATTTACGGCGAGAAACATCTCATGCACCAGAAACTTTTAATTAAAACGGTTTTTGTTTGGGAGCGCATCCAAATCGCCCATGAAATAGCCACCACAGTTATTGAACTAATTAGAACACCAGGACGGAATTTCATGCACTCTGCAATAACGACCTCAACTATTTCGGCGGCGAAAAACAAATTGCGCGCGGATGAAAAATGAAAAGGAGGGATAAAAAAACGCAAAAACGATTTGGCGGAGGAAAAACGAGGGAATTGCAAACATTAAATCAAGATCGCCGCCAAATTAAATTTTCGTACATTTTCGCAGGGCGTGGGATTTGAAGTGTGGAGGGAGGCCTCGCGAACGACACCGCAACAGTGTTTTAATAAAAGTGGAAATTAAAACGTTTTGATGCAGACCACATTAAGGGTGGGGAGAAGTGGGATGAAATTTCAACAGGAAAGAGATAGGAAGAATGAGTCGTTAAGGTGGAATGCGACTGCTTTGAGGCGTGAAGAAGACGTGGCGGCTACTGAATGAGCTTTTAGTGAGACTCTCTCTCTCTATCATCTACTCCATTACTCCTTATCTTTCCCCTCCGTCCTCTCTCTTCCTCTTCCCCATCTTTCTCTTCATACTTTTCCTTATCACTCTTACCATCCTCGCGGAACCTCTTTCGTTTCTTTCGCTATTTTTACCCCCATCTTTCTCAAGCTTTTTTCTCCCTCTTTCTCCTAATATCTGAAAAAATCCATTCCTAAATAACAAGTATCGAGAAAAAATAGCAGTTCATGTACGGATCAAATTTGTTTTCAGTAATTTACTTCAAATGTTGCAATACAATCTTGTCTCTTTTTCAAGAATAACTTTATTTGAATTAAAGACTGCAATCACTTGCGTTCCTTGAAAAAACCAAGACAAATTATCCATTAATGTAGTTTCTGCTTTTGATCTGATATTTTGACGAAATAAATTATTGTAACATTAGAGATAGGGGGAAAATGGAATTGGTTGATGTACATCTACTGGTACAAACGATACCGTATAAATTGAAGTAGCACTTATCATAATATCAACATCAAATTAGGGATACAAAGAAGCAAAAAGAGGAAGCAAATTCGAGATTTTTCGGAGGCGTACTACTTTCATTCCAAAATAATGTCTTGTTCTTCTCAATTTTTTAATGTGATACCTTTTTACCTTTCAATTATTCTGCATGGCATCAGCTCTTGAGATATTACAACTTTTGGCTTATATCAGTAAAAGTGATCTACATTCAAAACGATCGGTAAATTGCGGAAAATCTTAATAAAATTATGGAGTGGAAAAATATAAAGTTCTCCTCATACTAATATTTCTCATTTATTTAGTATTTTTTAGCGAGGAGTTTCTATCCATTTCAGATACTAAAAAAATCACCATCCAAGTAAACATATTAACTTAAAAAAGTATCTTCAAATGATACTTAATGCCGTTCATCATTTTTCGCAGAAGAAGCACACGTGATCAATTAATTTGTTTGGATTTTATACTCCCTTCGGAACCTACTGTGAGATTTTGCAATTCACGAGTTTAATGAGGTATTTAAGAGTCTCGTTTGTGGACGAGGTAGTTAGCCTCCCTCCCACGCTCCCGTTCACTTCTTCTCTATCTCTTCTTTCTTCCTCTTTATTTCCGTTTCTTTCTATCTTTGCCCTCTTCCGCCCTCATGCATCCCTCAAGATTCTCCGCTAAACGCCACCCTTCTTCATGGAGTGCCGGAACGCACCCTAATTGCTTTCTTCATCACCCCGCCATAACCCGCATCAACTCCCACTCTCCTTCGGTGGGAAACGCCGCACCCTCCTCTCAAACTGTCCCGTTGAGTCTCACCCTTAATTTTTCACCCACACTACGCCGTTCCGGATCCGCCCACGGACGGGCCCCTATCTCACTTTTAATGCATTATTTTTTGCCCGGTTTCTGAGGCGGTCGCACGATTATTTTTTGCGCGTGTTGAATTTGTGGGAGAACAAAGCTTGACCAGGATGGTGATGGAGGAAGTCCTACTGGGAGATGTGATGACGTGAGAAATTATGGCCTAATATCTACACAATTTTCGAGGTCCCTCGAAAGATAAGCTTACATTCTGGAAGAACCGAAAGGGAAAATTTCTTTTGATTCAAAAAGATTTCAAAAATATTACTCGATTTCTCAGTGCTCTTGAGTTCAAATTAAATATCAATTAGGATCCTTAATTATATCTTCTAACTAACTACATCACAGTATACCAATTATAAATAATTGATGGTGGAAAATTTTTAGGATTTTAAAAATTAAATACCTCACTATAAATTCACACTTTAACTCAAACAATTTATATTAATAAAGTATTCACTCTGTATAAGTTCAACATCTCTCTTACCTGAATTCTCTTTATTAGTATAACTTCGTTCGTAAGTATAGCTCATATAGTTGAAAAGCATTATAGTTAACTGATTTAGAGCTACTGATTTATTATCTACCTATTTGTTGAACAATAATAACAAAAAGATTATAATCACGATTTATATGATAACGTAAAACAATGTTTCACATTACTAATCAAAATAGAGGAGTCAAAAATCAGCACATTTCCTCGCTCTTTTTATTGATTCCGCTGAGAGATATATTTTCTCGGAATTATGGGGAATTATAAAACAAAACGTGAGCTGTGAATTTTGTGAAATTGTTTCCCACGTGAAGTTGAAATCTCCTTAATTTTCTAAGACAAGACTTCTTTGAGAATCTCTTTTTGAATCCACTTGACCTATAATGTTACAACGTCGTCACGTATCCAGGTAATTATCCAGCAGATGGGACGGTGATGGAGTGAAATTTTTGAGTGTGCCAGCAAAATGAAAAATCTTGGAGTGACAGAAGGTCTTAAACCAACATGTAAATGAAGCAGCACGACATGAAGTACAACATGTGTCTTTGTTAAAGAATTAAGAAAATATCCATTCTCTTTTTCTAGGCACTACTTATGATTTGAAAAGATCCTAAACATGATTTAAATTTTCTATCACCTAACGGTGTCTTATCGATTAATTAGGAGTAACTATTCCTTTTTGGAAGGTATATTTCACCTTAAATGATTTTATTAGCAAAATTTTCAATTTTGTTTCCTCAAAATGATGGGGATGGGGCTAAGACCGGAATCAAAAATAATTTGCCATCAATAATTATCCTTAAGTTTTTATTTAATGATGAACTTTTCTTGACGAGTCCATTATTATGAATATTGCAATGTGTACGTAATTTATAAGGTTTATTTTCCAATAAATAAAATAAAATGTTTTACTACCGAAAAAATACAGCACTTAAATTTATGCAGGTATTATAATATTGGTATATTAGATTAATTGTTAGTACGTTATCTTAGGAAGTAATAACCGGCAATATATTTCATTTAGTTCTTAGGAATAAGTTATACTTCTCTTGAGATTGACTAGCCTTCAATTTTCAACACCCTCAAGAAGGTAAAAAAATATTTCAGTAGGTACGGTATTATAATCAATATTGTAATTAATATCCATATAACACAAAAGTTAACACAATCAGTTGATTAAACGGAAAGATAGCATGTAATTAAATTGAAAGTATCTATCCATTGCCTTTAATTGATTCATATTCAGTTGTTATCAAGAATTTCACTCCCAAAAGCTAAAAATACGCATCGTTTTTATAATTCACACAATTCTATGTCATATGGACATTCCGATTAAGTATTCCAATAAGCTCTTAATTTATAGTAAATCAATTATAGACCAACAAGCTTTTGATGTAGAAAACAGCATTCTAAGGCAATGGACACCGGAATAGTTAAGGCAGTCAACGTTAAGCAAGTTTATGGCACTTTTTAGCATGTTAATGACGTTGCCCCTTAGGGCGGCCAAGAACTTGACCGGCGTTATGCATTGGTGAAATACCAGTAGTTTGCCTAAGATAAAAGAGCGGTGTGTGAGTTCAAATCTGATGTGAAGTTTTTCTACTACTCGGACTTATCACGGCAGAAAAGAAATTGTGAAAGATATTAATTAGATATGAGCAAACCATTAGGTCGCTCACGAATTTGGGCGCTCTAAGTATGTTTTCTGTTACTGATGGTGCATAAAGAGGGATATAGAGATATTTTGAAAGAGGTATTCTAAGGATAGCTGTTTTACTTTGAGTGCAGAACTGCTTTGCTCACAAGCAACATTTAGCACTCAGTAAATGAAAATGTTAATATCATTCCTTCATGACTTTTAGACTCTCAAAATACTGCATACACCGAAGTATAACTGGCTAAATTACTACACTGAAGTAAAACAAATTATTCTAACGATTTACATCTTTACCTGAAGATGTCGGCTGTTTGACGAAATATGCCGAATCAAAAATCTATTGAGGACGTTATTTCATGTTTTACTTTAAAGATGGGCCCTAAAGAATTCAACCAAGTGAATTCTGAACATATTAATTTTATTTCCTCTCGGCTTCAACGTTTCTTAAGTTCGATGGATTCGATTGATAATTTATGTAATAATGGTAGACGTTTCATACGATGTAACCCCGCCTGTTTTTAAATTGCGATTTTCGAAGATAATATTGCATACCCAAAGGTAAAGGCATAAATATCCCAGTCGGAAAAGTGCCTTTACGTGCATGGATAGAAAATTCTCCGCTCACACAGGAACTCGAAAATTGAACGTGTAACCGAAATAAAATCAGGTTTCGAAGGAGAAAATGATTTCGTGTTGATTAAGGCGGTGGCATGCACGTAAATGGAGGGAAAAGGTGCGTGCGGTCGGCGCGATTCGTAACAAGAAAAATTGGATATGCAATAGTACAGAAAAGCGCGAGATGAAATGATCACTTCCTGTAACCGGATAGCAATAACGACCCCAAAGCGTTTCGAATCTTTAATACGGACGACTCCTCTCACGCAACCTTCCTTATTTTTATTCCCTATCAGTCCATTTCCTTCCTTTCGTAGGATTTCCTCTTTGCCCGCATGGCAACACGGGCGACTTGGACCTCAAGATTTTTGAGCGCCCAACCCAACGAAAGGAAAAGAAAGGGGGAAACACAAAAGGAGATAACAGATTAAATTACCCGTCACGGAATTTCTTCCTTCATTTTTCCCTCTGCCTCCTGTTACTCCCGCTATTTTTCATTCCTCTCTTCCAAGCCAGACGATTCGTTTTTTTCTCTAAATTCTATGAAACGAAAGAGAGATTCGGAAAGAGAAAGAAAGAGATATATTTGCTCTGCGGAGAGGAAAAATGGGGTGGGAAAAGTTGAGGGTGCGGATTGGACTGCGGGAGCGAAATGGGCAGACAAAAGAAAATCTCAGGTCCGTCAATCTCGTCCCTCCCGCGCGTTCCAACAGAGGGAAAAATAACACTGAAATGTATTTCCGCTTTGTTACCTCTCCCATATCTATCCTCCTTTTGCCCCTCGCATCATCCTCGTTTCCACCACTATTTTCCAAGGCGCCAATCAAGCGATGCGGCAAAATAGAGGGGAGAAAAGAAAGCACGTCGATGGGGTACGCGGGACACTCTTTTTCAGATACATCTATCTTTTCTTCCTTTCTCCCTCTGCGACGTGTTACGTGTTCTAGAAAATCGTCCGTTGATAAAGCCGTTTAGCCATGCAGTGATGCGACCGCTTCAAATAGCCGGAGGCCTTGAATAAATCGGACCGATTATGATTTGATACAATTAGGATGCCGAGATTCGGAGAGTTGACCGAAAGTCCCCGAAGTGCATTGAATATCTACGCGTCTCACTGATGGGTGAATTGGGCATTATATTGGGATTGGGATCGTGAACGAGGATTTCAGTGGTATTTATTACTTTAGGACAGCGGACGGGGGCTTTACGAAACAATTCGTTTAATTTTATCATGACTCAAAAATCGGCAAAAGGAAGAATTTAAAAACATTTGATTGTTATTTCCGTTATTTTACAAGACTTTAGGTATTTGTCAAGTAATATTTTTTTTTATTTTAATAAAGAAAAATATTATCATTTAATTGATCACTCCATACAAGAGAAACATCTTAAGTGCGTAACACGGGTTTGCTCGATACTGTCAGGGTGTGTTCCTTGCTGCAGAATAATATATATGTGACTGTGTTATTTAGGCGAAATTTGCATCTGAAAAAAGAAGTTATACAACCAAACCACACACACTTGTACCAGAAAACCATGTGGGCTCGACGTAACCTTGATCTCATAAAGGATAAAAAGTAGTTCATTATTTCTACGGCTAATATGAAGGACTTCATGGCTACTCTTAAATGTCATTTTTTTAATGAAATTATTCATTTTTGTAAAAAACTGATTTTACTGTATTTGAGTAATTCGAATTTACTCATATGATGATTAACGAAAATATATTTTAATATAATATTTTGTACAAGGCAGAGTATTTTTGCTGATTTTCAACATGCTATCTTATAGTTGAAAACGAAAAGAATAAGATGAAAAAGCAAATAAAAAAGTGTTCTTGAAATATCCATTTACTAACATCATTGGGGAATTAGAAAAGAAATTTCGGACGTTAATATATACTGTGATAAAAAGAAGGGCACTGATCAGCTCTGTCACATCACTTTTAAAAGTTTCACTTATTTAGGTACGATGACGTGTTCTTTGAGAAATAGAAGTGAATAGGAATATAAATATATATTAATCCATCATTGAATTTAAATATACCACCTTTTTAGGCAAATAAGGAAATTCATGTGAAGCAGAGATTTTAAATAATATTTCAGGCAAAAATCCAGAGGAGCAATTATTTTATGACTCTTCTCATCACTATCTTGGTTAAAATCGTTCCAAGCATATATTTTGGGAAAAATCAGCGTGGCAACAAAATTAACAATTATATCATGTTATAACTACGATAATTTTATTAAAAATCTGACATCCAATTAATGAATTAATTAATTTTAAGGGAATCCTTTTAGTCTGCTTCCTTAATATTGATTATTTTATTTACGCGAATATTATCAATCAATCCCTCGTAAAGAATATTCGTTCATTTCGAAACGCAGGAAGATTTATCGAACCATGCGAAAAAACTAGCTTTGAATGTATGGGGAACATCCATATTTAATCGTAGTTGTCAAGGAGCAAGGACGGAATCACTGTCGCGAATACTGCAAAACATTTCCTTTGCGAGCTTCGGTGCATATGCTTTGCGTTTCCTTCACAGTCGTCGAAATTTATGGTCTCCATTTTGCATAAAGTTTCGAGTGCAAAAAAATTGCTGGAATAAATTTAAAACCTCGCAGAAGGTATTGCGGGTATTGCATGACGCGAAAGATGTCCACGAGAGAGTGCATTCAAAAACTTAACCAAGTTTCGTCTCAAGTACGTCCACCGAGCTATCAGTTAGCCGTACAATCACAAAGAAACGCAGGCTTCGAATGGGACTCTAGCACATCTTAAATAATGCATATCTCCTTGAGTATGAAAAATTGCCGCGACGCGGGAAAATCGGATGTAATTTTTTTGCGTTGCGCCCGAACATCGCTGTGAGAAGAAAGGATACAACTTCGGAAATCCAGAACATCCTTGGTTAGTCTAGAGATACCAAATCAGTGACCCGATGTCAGCTTCAGATGGAGCATTTTACTTCTAAGGATATGTTATACATCAATTTTTGGTATCTCAACTTACTTATGTAGAATGAAAATTGGAAATTAAGTTCGGTCATTAAATTATCGTATTTACAATTTATCAGTCCGAAACTTTAAGACGAAGAATCATTGAATTTTTTTTTTTTGGAAATTGCAGTAATATTCTTTAAGTGGCTTATTCAAATGAAACGGAATTATTTCAATAGAAAATTCTACTTCTCCATTTAAAAATAATCTTCTTGACTAAAATACTCAATAATATTTTGTCTCTTGTCTCTTGTATAGTTTTCCTTAAACTATCCCTACACCCTATAAGCTACAATGAGAGCACTAAACATTTTAGCAATTATTTTTTCTCTACTCTCTTTTCCTTATTCTAGATGATACGCACGTTTTACCTTAAAAAAATTCTTTTAACCCTTGAAATAAGGTTCTTTATTTATGACTATTAACTTCCATAACAAAGAGTAGATCATTCTCTTTTCCCTTGATTAGTCTTTTTTGTTCCTATGTAGTATTCCCTCAAATATAGATATGACTAAAGCGATAAATTTTGTAATGCAAGAGACTTCAATTTACTCACGTCTTAAGTGAAGGTTTACTATCAATTTCCTCTCAATTATAAGAAAAGGAATAAATCATGTGTTCACAATGCTGCGATGAAAATATTTTTATAAAAATGTGTGATTGCAAAAACAGTTAAACTTAGATAAAAATAAATGCGTAGAATCGTTCTCGAATGAGGTGTCAGCAGCAAAATATTGCAGTTTTCTTTCACTCTTTACATTTGACATTGAAATTTCTAGTTCTGCATAGCAGAAGTAATATAGCTATTCAGATGTATACGTATGTAGCAAGAATATTTATAGTTCTTAAACATGCACACAATGAGAGATCCATAGGGGTAGTAAAAATTCTCCAAACTGGCCAAAGGAATAAAACTTCATCGAGGACAGAGTAAAGAAAAAAAGGACACGGTTGTAATATCTTCCCAGAGATACCCTTAAGGTACGTACTTTTGAAAGTGCTCAATCAAATGAGCCTTTTTAATCAAAGGGAAGTGATATTTGTAGACAGGCAGGCTCTTTAGACAAACATCTTCCCAACTTTCTCAAAGGATTCTTCGCTCCGAATCAGGGCATTTCCGTGGACCTTTGGAAGGCAAAGGAAGAATCGCACTCCCTTTACTCGGCCTATCCCTCCTTTCTTTTATTTTCTTTTGATATTCACCTTCTTTCGCTTTGTCCACTTCCTTTACTCTCCTTTCCATACTCCTCATTTTTTTGTCGGAGTGGCTCGGATAAAAGACACTCCCCCTGTTGAACGTCCTCGCCTGGACGAAAGGACAAACAGTCACTTCTTAAGGAGTTGAGGGGGGGAAAGATTAGAGGAGGAAAACAGAGGATCGAATGGAACTGCAGTGCGATACCTAAAGCCGACTGCTCTCTTTACTCTTGGTTGAATATTCCGATGGAAAGGAGAGGGAGTTTGATGTTCTTTTATCTCCGAAAACCCTTCTACGGAGGTCGCGTATCATCCTCAAGAATCCCTCCTCCTTCGAGAAGGGCGCGTAGTGGGTCATACGAGTAAAACGGTACTCTTCTGTGCCTTTCGGAACGTTAAGTTCTAAAACGCTAGAATGAAGAGGAGGGCGAAAAAATTTACATTATTTTCCTTCTCCGAGAGGGAGCGGCATGAAAAAATCGAAGGTGAAAAAATAAGGTACAACCGAGTCTTCTACAGTTCCCCCTTTTCCACTCCAAGTATTTTCCAATAAGGGTAGGAGAACTTAATGAAAAATGTCTGTTTGCCGATGACGCGGATCTTAAGGGCTAGGAAGGAAAAGGGGAGGAAAGCCCGAGAGGAAAAAGAAGAGGAAGTGGGACGGGACATGAGCAGAGATAGCGAGGTCCTTATGATGCAGACTCGATGCAGAGCATAAATTTAGAAGATATTGAAAATGTCTCTAATGATTTAAAAACAGCATGGGAGGAATAGAACGAAAGAATGAAGACGAAAAGCTCAACAATCTGTAGGTTATCCTATTTTGGTCAAAAGTGAGATGAATAGTGGCATTCCAGAAATCACTTTATTTAACCTATGTGGTTTTTAAAATGCATAGTGGAAGGCAGTACAAGCTCATTGCGGAGGCAAAAAATTTGACGGAATTGGAAATATTCTTAATGAATTGCAATAAACCTCGAGAAAATAAGCAAGGATAAAGATAAAAAGCTCATCAATTGGTAGAATATTCTAAATTGGTAAAAAGTGAGATGAGTAGAGATACTCCAAAATACGCAAACTAAGACCAGGTGGTTGTTTACTTTCCTTATTGATGAAATTTTACGTTATTTGCAACTTCTTTCTATCATACATGTACGAACTTAATCTGCGAAAATAAAGAATCCTCGTAATTAAGATAATAATAAAATCGATAAAAATAATTTATTATTATTTTTATTGATATCTAATAATTTTTAATTTATTATATAAATAACTTGAAATTATTTTTATTAATTCCATTATTATCTAAGCTCTTTCCTTGCTTGTCAACCAATCATTAACTTTTCTTTAGAAAAATCTTTAGTAAATATATTAAGCGTGACTTACAAGTAATTGGGTTTTGTTAAGGAGAGTAAATGTTTCGATCTTCATTATGCTAGAGAATACATGATTCATTCGTTTCGCTATTCCTTGCCATAATAACTTAGATCTGGAAAATTCGATTACTTAACTTTTATTGTTAGGTCCTCATCTGTAAGTGGCTTGAGCAAAGTAGGTTACAAAATTCAAAAACAAACGTAGAGATAAGATTTTTCTCAAACGAGAGATAAACCAGATATGTAGTTGCGTGAATTCTTTGAGAAATGTATAGAGGGTGCAGGATTAGCGATGCGAAGAGTAACAATGAAAAAGCTGAGACGTAAAAAAGGTGAGGGGAGATACAGAAGTGAGTGCGGTGGGTCGAAGGTTGCTTCGGATACGATCTTAGGGGTGTATAGATATACGCTTGATGTGATGCTCTCTTCCTATAAAGTTTCGCCATCTAGAACGCGGGAGTGGTCTTAAAAATATTTTTTCCATCGGAGTGAGAAGGGATGAGCGCTTCCTTGCGTTGCGTAAGAATTTGTTTTTCGCAACTTATGCTCGAAAAAGAAGAAAAATATGCCATCCTCATTCCTTGTTCTAAAAAGTTATGGGGGATTCGGAATGGCAAACCGATAAAAATCGTGTTTTCCCGAGCATTTGGAAGCGAGATTTGTTGCCTGTATACAACGGAGAGCGGAATGGAAGCTAGGTATTTTTTCAGGGAGCAACGTATACGATGTTGCTATATCACAAGATGGAAGGTATCGTATTGTATGCTTCACTTATATCGAGGCATGCTTGTAAAATATGTTCAGTGAAGCTATCTATAGAAAAATTCTCTATAAAATTGCTGATTAAAGTCCATTTTGGATTCTACCAAAGTTGTATCTTCCGAATCTTGCTCCTTACTGTAAAAGTTTATTTTCATTCATCTATTTATAAGCCGTATAATTCTATCTATCTAGAACGAGGTAATCTACCATCGAACATGGACTAAAACAATAAATAATGAAATTGGTAAAACACTTTATTTTGCTAATTTTTTATCACGAAAGTGGATCCTGTGTAATTTCATTGAAATTCAACAGCAAAATTTAACCTTGAAGACTTGAAGACACATCTTTTGTGGCGAAAATGAATTACGAACCAAAAGCTGTACTTCGTAAAATAAATCGTTTTATTGTGGAGCCTAGCAATTGAAATCTTCTATTTGATGAGACTGGGAAACATCCGAACACTCATTCCCTAAGAGAAGAAACATTACGTCAACACCCGATTAGAGCATCAAATATAAGAAAACCACGCCCCAGTCACATAAAAAAATGTAAATAATTCCGGGGTGGATATCATTTCTGGAAGCTGAAACACCCCCACAATGCCCAATTAATATCCCACCACGCCTCCATCCCCCTGACAACCACCTTTTCACCCTCATTTTTCCTTGCTGAGACAGCCATTGACCAAAGTTTTCTGAAATAATTTCCTTGGATTTTTCTTCCCCGTCACCTTGTCTATCTCCATTAGTGCATCTTTTTCACTCCTTAGCCCCATCTTCGTTACTTATTACCTATCCTCGCATTATAATGCGTGACTCACGTAAATAAGATTCGAGGTTTAATATAGAGAAAGCCTCGCTTCCGTAGAGTTTCTCTGCACGCATTAATCTTGACATAATTTTGATGGATGTATGTTTTCTTACCTTGTTCTCAAGGTATTCTTAAATGAAAGGAATGCAACACGCTACTTTAAAAAGGAAACATTTTTGGAAATGAGATGTATATACCTAGTAATAACTAAATGAAATTCAACTTAATGCTTAGTGCATGACAGGATTATCTGCAGGAGAATATATTGCCCAAAAATATAGCATATGAGCTTATATGAAAAATAAACCCGTACAAAAATACGATCCATTCCAAAATTAACCGATAGAATAATTCTGAATATATTTATGTCATCCTGAATTTCGATAGTATCCTTGTTGTAAGTATAGAAAAGTATTTTTTTACCCTATCTTAATTCACATTTTTTGAGGTTTCATTCCAGGATTAACGTGTTCCGATTACTCCCCATCCAAATATCGTCTACTTACGGAAAATCTACGTCTGTGTTTGCGCTCGTCATCAAAAGATCTCTCGATGAAACTTTGATGAAAGGTATCTGAAATCCCTCTTCGGCATGCCCTATCTTCTTCATCAAGCGTATAATGCCCTTCCCAATTCGATGCCTTTTCTTCTCTCATTCACTTCTTTGGACGCTCTTCCATCTATTTTGGCAGTCATTCATTCCATCTTTCCCAGCCATACTCCTCTTTTACTTCAATCTCTCGAGAGGGTCAGTCGATATATCGATCTGAAGAACGGTGTCGGGGATCAAATCTCCTGTGGGAGACATTCTAAGCCCGAATCCCTCCATCTACTTCTCACGCCTCTACTTATCCCGTCTCAGATCAACTCGGAGACATTCGAGAGGTGAGAGGGCAGAAATTATGAGAGGAAAGAGTGGATAGGAAGAAAATAAAGCACCTGAAGCCCCTAAACTCTCTTAGGCTTGAGAATTGGTTTTGCGTGCACCTATCATAGATGTTTAACACACTCAGCTAGCCGTTTATCGGAATCAACGACTTCTAGGTACTGAGAGACCGGGGAAGGTCGGGATTACCGACTTCTATGGCTCCTATAAATCGTTAGTCCCGGCCTTTTCTGGTCCTTCGGTATCTAGAAGTATATAGTGTCTAGAGGTATTCGAATTTCGAACTTCGGGATGAGCATTACTTATTCAAAGAATGGAATGTATAGCTCGCATGGTGGGATTCTTCCACCAATTGTTTCTTATATGAAATTTTTCCAGAAAAACATATTTATGTAATTATATACTATCACCAAATTTTATCACAAGTAACAATTTACTGGCGATTGTAAATTTTAATAAAGATTAAAATATATATTTATTCGAAGATAAAGACTATATGTGAGATATAGATGGTTCTCTCCGAAGTGGGGGCCCTAAAAAATTTTGCAAGGGAAAATCCAAATCAATTTCACGAATCACAAAGTTAATTAAACTTTTTATGCCAGGGTCCATACGGAGGTCAACTCATGAAAAGGTCGTGTCCGTTTATGCCCGATCAATAACAGAATATTTTGAAAAGGGAAACTTTTAATCGAGTTCTGCGTGGAGCTCATTCACAGGGGCGACCAAAGCTCATAAATTATTTGGAGATGTTTGAGTCTGTACCTTTTATTCTTTGGTGCGATGGGATGTTTCAACAACCCATGGACGGGATGCTAATGTAATTACAAAATACTACCACATTCCCAATATATAATCCCCTGCAGAGGAATTTAAAAATATATATATTTCCAGATTTAAAGGTTAAATTTTATGATCTATTTTGTAGCAGAAATGTTACTTCCCAAACAGTGTATAAATTATTACTGTATAAAAACTCCCTGCTATCATTTTCTTAGAAATGGAATATTCTGTATGTATTTCGTTACAGTATAAAGAGTATGTATCTTTAATTTAGTTTTGCCTTAGTCTTGTTCATGGCTGATGTGAAAGTTACTGAAGTATGAATGATGTTAAATAATGGAATTGATTAAGGTCTCTCCTTATAGAATGCTACAAAATGTATTCCTCGTAGAGTTGCTGAGCTTCATTTAAGGGGGCTCGGTCCGCTTATATCATTCTGGCTCAGGAAGAAAAGAAAGGACAAACTACCGCACTCCTCATTTTGCTATTTTAGTCGCCTCATCTACTATTGCATATAATTTGCAGCAAATGGTAGGCAATGAGTTTGAAACCAGCCTTCGGGCTGTAGACTATGCATTCATATAAGCAAGAACTACAAAAATCAACAGATGAAAAACAGATCTCCGATTGACGTTACGCCAACTACTATAGCATACCAATCTCTTGAGACGAAAACTTTTCTTATACCTCTAAAAACGGTGAAAATTCACCCTCCGAATCCGATTTGCATTTTGTTAAAGATAACATCGACGTAGAATAACAAAAGAACCCTCAATTCGTAGACAAAAGAAACGCATAACGCCGAAGGGAAACACGAACGAAAAAATATGCAACTCAATTTGGCGCGAGAAATTTCGTTTCATTCGTGGGAAAAAGGAAAAAATTCCGCGATTTCGATTTGGTGGATAAGAATCAACCGTTGTGAGCAAAGAGGAGACTGAATTGGGAAGAGAAACGCGCAGTTAAGGAGCGGAAAAATGGGGAGATTCCAGGGGCAAATGGAAGGGAATCTCGGAGGGCGAGTTGGAAAGAGAGAAGTATGAAAAGGCAGGATGGAGAAATCGTCCAGCAGAGATGAGTGACGCCTCGGGGTCAAGCCACGAAAGGGAAGTGCTAAGGGAAAGAAAGAAGTTGGGGTGGAGTAAACGAATAGGGGAAGAGGAATTAGAAGTTTCTTCGAGATGCTTGTGAGGTACGCAGATCTTTGGAAGTGAATGAGAGAAAAATGGGAGATAATGAAAATTACTAATAATAAGTGGATTTTAATTATAAAATCAGTAACTATAGAGGCAACACATCTTTAAAACACGTTTAAACGTCTACATATAATCTGTAGCTCTTAGTGATTTCCATTTCAACCACCAATTCATGGAATGAGGCTAGATTTCACTCCTCGACATTCTTAAAAGGAAACAGAAAGATTACTTATATAGATATCATTTTTTTGAGTTTATACTCTTTTCCAGCGTGCAATTATGTGAGTAGCTAGTAAAGCCAACTCTAAGGTATCTGGCGGAACCACTACCTGTTCTTAACCAGGAATAGCGAATAGTGATTTCTAATAATAACGCAATTATAGGACAATTCCAGTTATAGAGTTATAATAACGCAATAACAAGACAATTTCAGTTCGACTCTGAAAAAGGAAGTTACTTTATCCCTCTTTTATTCATTGAATGAAGTTATATCTAAGACAAATATTCTTTTTCGAGGATGCTTTTCAACCAATTCAAACCGTATTCCTTTTAAATAATAGCACCAAAAATAAAAAAATATTCTAATATAGGGCCCATAAAATATTAAAAAAGAGGCTTTTCTCAGATTCACAGATATTACTATAGATTTTCGCAGATAAATTTACAGCCCATATATTTTTGCACAGACAGGTGTTAAAAGTAACAGACGCACAGTGGGCTAGAATCGAAAAAAGCTGGCCAAAAATACGAAAACGCTTTTTTTGAGTGAGGACTACGAAACTTCGCATGATTGATTTAGAATAAATTCTGCATACAACTATGGAGATCATTTAAGTAGGATCTTCCCCATTAAAATTATACAGGGGGTCAAAGTTGACCAATTTTTGCGAAAATTTCCCGTTTCCGATTTTTCGCGAAATTCTTCAACTTCGAATCGATTGTGAACCCAAACTAGGAAAATCATCGAATAAAATATGATGCCATTTTATAAATATGTTCTTTGTCCTTCATTAGACTTCGTTTCAATGAGCTCTGGTGAATATTTATGTACTTTGCATGACAAAATGGCGGACCCTGATTTTGGAACAAATTTTTACCTAAAGCGAGAAAAAAAGTTGATTGAGACACCGTGTGACACGGAGTTATTTACACCACGATAAACTACAAACCTTCGTTAATGGGAATCTGAAATAAAATCTTGCCCCAATTTGCCCCAATAATATATAAGTCGACTTTTCGACAACGCTGCAAGGGCCAAATCCGCGCGGCGGAGCACCGTCCTCCGCTACGCTCTCGTGTTTTGGGAGGAACAACGAACCAATACGTTTCTGATTCGTTCTTTTTGTATATTTTGAGCATTATTATACTTCGTACATATCTTAGATAACTATGTTTGTGATTTTGATACTGAATGCTTCTTCACTCTCACTCTCAACTATACTGAAAATTTTCTTACAAAATCGATACAAAAAGCCACCACTTCGTGTAATTTCATAACAGTAGTGAAATATAATGGTGATGTTATGAAAATGGTGGCATATAGCGTAGCATTTTCTTCAAATACAAAAATTTCCCACATCTGGAGTTGTTTTGGTGACCGTCGCAGTGCTCTGGAAAAGTTCGGCAAAGGGCTCGTTTTATGACAGGCAGCTGCGCTTTTTCCGGATTAAAAGTACCCTAAGAATTGCATGTCCGTGATTTTTCCTTACAAGCTTAGGAATAGTTCAGTTCTATTTGAACATTGGATAAGAAGGTGTTGTGTTTTGTAGCTATGACAGTTCTGTGAAACAAGAAGTGTTCGACAATCTCCTAGTAGCATTCCTCGAGTGAGGTTTTAGATATTTCATAGGAATTATATCTGGTGAGGTATGTTTTTTCATTATATATTCCCTTTTATTTAATGTATCAGGATACGGTGGTAAATATGATGTATTTTCTGATCGTTTTAAAATGTGCTCACATTATTTGAATGTTCTCTACTCCCTTTGTCCTGCATGTATTATAAAATGCTACATTTGCGGAGAAAATTTTTCGAATATGAACAATCTATCGGCGATTAGTAATCGAAAAGTGGACGCAGAAAATTTGTCCTATAGCATTTCTACGCTGCATGGTTGAATTAGAATTTTTTGAGTGTTTATTACATATCTTTCCGACTTACCTTTAAGCAACTGTAGGTGAGAGTACCATATTGATGAGTATGATGTTATGTCATAAGACGTACCCATGGAACTTATCTTAAGTAGGCTCGTGGTAATCACAAATTACTGTTTGAGGAGAGAAAATATCATATTCAGGAGAGAAAATATCATATTCAGAAAGAGTTTAGAAAAAAGATGGGACTGATTGTTGATGTACCTAAACCAGGATATGGCTCCACAAATTATGGAAATACATCAAAGCGTTTCTTTAAAAGTCCGCTATTTAAATCTAGCAGCTGAAATAACAGGTGCGAGGTTGCATTTATTTTTATTAATGCGTAATCTTTTATTAAATGTAAAAAACAGGACACTGAAAAAGATAAAGAAGAAATTTTCACTCACAAAGATAAGAGTTCTGTATATGGTTTGTTTTATATTATTAATTTTTTTCCTAAACTACCGTCTCCCAAATTTAATTATACATTTCCTAAAAACAATTGACTAAGATCTCATAAAAAGATTCGCCAATATCTTGAAGGTAATTTCAAGTGGTTTTCCACTAAATGAAAAAGCGTTCAAAGATTATTGCTGTGCTACAGCATAGATGTATGTCCGATTATATCCGTGGTATTATATGCCACCAACAGTACATAAAGTACTTATACACGGGGCTGAAATAGCAAAACAGGCAATCCTTCCGTTAGGGCAACTGACAGAAGAGGCAATGGAGGCCCGGAATAAAGACGCAAGGAAATACAGGGAGAGATACACAAGGAAACACTCCAGAGTGGCCACGAACGAAGATTTGTTCCGAAGATTACTTCTAACTTCTGATCCGCTAATTTCAATATCGGCACCAGTTAGAACAACGAAAGGATCGAGGAATATGAGCAAAGATATTAAGGGGCTCCTAGTCATGAACAATGAGGAGGAATTGGCTTATGGGGATGAAGATTCTTTAGACGAGGAATGCATTTAATAGAAAAGGTAATTTATAAAAACACCGTATACTTCATTATAAACTCACTTAAAACTTTGACTGCATGATTTAGTAGAAATTTAGCATTATCGCACAAAAGTAAACTAATATATGATATTAATATCGCTTACGTGGTCCCATACTTTAAAGCATAACCCATTTCATTTTTTACAATCATCACCCTACAAGAAATGGTGACTTTGTAATAAATATTGATGTCTAAGATATGTACAAAGTATAATAATGCTCAAAATATACAAAAAGAACGAATCAGAAACGTATTGGTTCGTTGTTCCTCCCAAAACACGAGAGCGTAGCGGAGGACGGTGCTCCGCCGCGCGGATTTGGCCCTTGCAGCGTTGTCGAAAAGTCGACTTATATATTATTGGGGCAAATTGGGGCAAGATTTTATTTCAGATTCCCATTAACGAAGGTTTGTAGTTTATCGTGGTGTAAATAACTCCGTGTCACACGGTGTCTCAATCAACTTTTTTTCTCGCTTTAGGTAAAAATTTGTTCCAAAATCAGGGTCCGCCATTTTGTCATGCAAAGTACATAAATATTCACCAGAGCTCATTGAAACGAAGTCTAATGAAGGACAAAGAACATATTTATAAAATGGCATCATATTTTATTCGATGATTTTCCTAGTTTGGGTTCACAATCGATTCGAAGTTGAAGAATTTCGCGAAAAATCGGAAACGGGAAATTTTCGCAAAAATTGGTCAACTTTGACCCCCTGTATAATTTTAATGGGGAAGATCCTACTTAAATGATCTCCATAGTTGTATGCAGAATTTATTCTAAATCAATCATGCGAAGTTTCGTAGTCCTCACTCAAAAAAAGCGTTTTCGTATTTTTGGCCAGCTTTTTTCGATTCTAGCCCACTGTGAGACGTTATATAAATTGTTGTAAAAATGGCCTATCTTTCCCATATCTAGATTAAAGCTTTCTGAGATTTATTCCTATGTAGGTTCATCATATATCATGGTCAATACATGAAGATGTGTGAGATGCAAATTCTCAAAAGATATTTACTTTTGCAATCAATTTCACAGTGTCCTCTTCAGATCCTTTGTTATTATTCAGAACCTCCTTATGAAATGGAAAGATAAATGGTATGGAGAACTATAATACAATTTAAATGAAATAATGTTATTAAATCTCATCCCTTTACCCGGCTATCTTCCAAGCGAAATCCTTTCTGATTGATTTTACTACGGTGACCATATCCCAAATCTCTACCTCGCTTTCCGTAAGCCAAAGGCTTTAGGCCTTACCAAGTGAGCAGTACGTTTGAAGAGACTCGAGGTTAAATGGAACCCTTCTCAAGAAAGTAATAATGGAATTTGACGTAGGAAGGAGGCAGAAAAAGACGGCGGGCTAGGTAAGGTAAAAAAGTGTAGCAAAAAAGAGGTAGAGACAGTGAGGAAGCACAGCAAACATTGGGTTGCACTGCGACGCCGGGATCGCAGAAATATAAGAGAGGGGAAAAGAGAGAAAGAGCAGCCGAGTCAGCGGCGCTGCCCCCACCACATTCAGCCAAAAAATTCCCCTCCCCCCTCAAAGGGGAAATGGGGTCCTGATGCTCGTAATATTGCATGCTCTCACTCCCCCGGATCGATGTCCTTGGGCAAGAGTCGCAATAAAAGTGAAAGATCGGTGACTTTCCTCACGTGGAGTGAGATGGATCGGAGACGAGTGTGCCAGGGGGAGTGAGGTACGACTTTGCGCATCATCATAAAAAAATCTCCTTTCTGATAGTGCGTTTTTTTCATATACCTTACTCGACGAAACTAATGCGAGACGATTTACGGATATTTTTATCACGGAAGCGCGTCCACCCTCTTTTTTCCGCCTGATTCGATTTTTTTCCACTCCTTTTTCTCCCGAAATTACGAATGCTGACGGCGGCGCGTGGTTCGCCGCGGAATAAGGAATCTCTCTCTGTCTTTCGGAAGGCGTCGGTGCAGAAGTGTCAACATTACGCCGCAGCGCGTTTTCTGCTCTCCGCAATGTCGATCTTCGGTTCGAAAGAAGATTCGAAGGGTGCAAATACTACCGCCTCTCTTGTGTTCCTCGAGCCACATCTGAAGTTCATCATGTCTTCTGAGTGTGATCTTTTTGAATTGGTTTCAGCTACATTGAAATTCAGCGCCGAAGTATAAGTAAAGCAGAAATGCGCGTTGAAAACTGAATGTGAAACTTCTACAATCTGGATGATATGTTAGAAACTAGCTTACGTTTCTTATTCATGCACTGAATTAATCAACGAAGTAACTTTCTTTTGACAGCACGTTTAATTCTTAATTTGGATATAGGGTTTCTAAAAATATTATTTGGAGAATTTTAATATTTACACTATTACGACGAAATTATTAGTCATAAATCAACTATAAAATCTCTTACTGAAATACAAATGTAATACAGCGAATTGTTTTTAATATATGCGTCATCAGTATATGATCTCGCCAAATTGCCATTCTTTTACTTGAAATGCATCAGAAACGGAAAGGTACTGAGACAGTTTGGAAAGAAGGGACACATACGCTAGAAGAACTTAATTGGGAAACCCCAGAATGAGAAAATCAACAGATTGACCTAGAGCAGGAGAAGTTTACCCGCTTTGGATAACCTGAAAGATGAGATATTGCATCTTCACATTTTGAGGAAAATCGCCATAAATAGTAAACGAGAAGACATTAAAAATATCAATAGATTCTCTCTTGATACCTTACAGTAGTAAAAGAAAAATTTGAATGACTTTAACATCCCCGAAAATAGGCTGTTGTTTACAAGAAACTAATTCCTTATTAGATTAACTAGTAGTATTTGATCATATAATTCAATCACGCCGAAGCTTCTTGCGTATTCAACTGTAAGACAGTATATAGGTAGGAAAAATATTCAGTAAACCATCAAAAACGGCCAGCTACCTTCACATTTCTTCTCCGAAGGAAACATGTTCAGAGGCTATGAGAGCATTAAAAATAGAAAAAAAAACACTCAAAAATATAATAGTCTATAGTAAATAGTGCGATGTATGATATTATGATGTGTCGTAATATTGCTTGATAAGTAAATAAACTATCAACTCCGTGAGAGTATTATTGCTTGATATCGTCACGCATGTTATAATAAATTTTTATTAGTTTTTATGCATGGATCTAAAAGAGAAATGTTAGTACGTGGTTTTTCCTTAGTAATAGCATTATGATAATAATAATGATACATTTTTCCGTAAAGTAGAACAGTTACGGTATACATCTTTTAAAAGTAATGGATGCATGTAAACCGATCATCTGCTCCCAAAGACCTTTCTTCTCATTTCAACGATTTCTCATCCAGTCCGCTACCATTACCCCTCATACAAGCAGCTAGGTGATTAGCATTTTTCCCACGATTATCTCTATTATTTCATACATTATTCGAAGCAACAATCCATTGGAGATGCAAAAGAACACCTACAAACCAGCATGTCGCTGTGTAGCATTTTTGCAGACATTTGCCTTTCCACTTTTTACCTCCTAATACACCCATCGCGCGCCATCCCTTCCAAAATATCCCTCCCGCTTTGCATCGCGACTATTTCGACTGAATGGAGATTCTCCAGCAACCACTTACCTCCCGAACTGAGAAGAATGCCGCGCCTACGCCGTGGAAGCTGACATCTCGCGGTATCCAAAAGAAGCGTAAAAAAATGTTCCCTTCCAAATCTTTTTCCACACACTCCGTTTTGGTCCTCACAATTTACCCTATTTTCCTCCCCACCCGTTTCTCTTACATCCACGTTAAGAAGCGTTTAGACTTCTCTAACTTTAAAAGAATTTTAAACAGTTCTTAAATTTTCAGACTTGACGTGCCAACGTAATAAAGACAAAGAATAAATATTGAGATGGAATAGAATGAATGGAAGAAATATTTAGAGAATTTCATGTAAATGAAATAGTGTAAAATAGTAAAATGTAAATAAATAATAACTTTTAATAAGATAGTGATTAGGAGCCGATCCAGAAACTTGCGAAAGGGGGGGGGGGGGTTGCTGAACATGCCAAGAGGGTGAATGGGGGAAGATTTAAGAAAATTTCTTTATAAACTCAACTCGATTAATTACTTAAATGCCATTTGGCTTGATAGGTGTAGTAGTTCGATCGTAAGAAAATTCATAATCTGATTTTAATTCATTTTTCTCGTCAGATTATAGAAATATCACTAACACTATGAAGTCACGAAGAGGAGGCAATTACCCCCTTTGAATATTTCGATGATGTTGAGTTTTTTCATGTACTACGTATTTGAGCCAGTTCTTATGTATGTGCAGAGCTTCTCAAATGAAATGTCTTAATTTCGTTCCGTCCTCAGGAAAAAACCAATAGGGACATGGCTGGTTTATTGACGCACATGAGTGGCATACAACTTCTATTTTAAATATCCAATCAGTGGACAGCACTTATATCTGAACTACTCCGGTATCCTAGTGATTTGACTTCATTGGGTCGCGGAATAATGCCTGACGTTCTCGCCCTGCTCGTGGGAGACTCGTTTTAGGCCCCAAGCGTGGCCTTTCAAAACACTATCTATGAGCTCGTAGAGTCATTTTTTAATAATCTATGTATCAGATGCTTCCATTACAAAAACACGACGAAATTTCATCTACATCTTTATGACAGACTAAAACTCTAAAAACTCACAATAACTTGCGCTTTTTGCTGAAGCGACGCACTCCAGGGAACGAAAGAGAGAAGCAGAATCACTCTGGAATGAAGCTCAACTCCAACGTAACGCAATACAACCGTATAACCAGTGAAAAATTCATTTATCGTATTTTCAGAGAGCGAAAAAAAAACGGACACCCTGTACTTACAGGCAAAAGTGACTATTTTCACAGGTTATCACGTCACTATAATATGTAGGTATTTAATTGTATGGTCCCGAACCATCTCACAATAATTTGGCGCAGGTATGACGTGTTTGGCTTCAATGAAAACATGTATAATATCCAAGCATAAGACCCAAACTTATCTGATACTGCGCACTTGTTCATCCTGCGAGAAGAGAAATAACATAGTCCGTAAGCGAATAAGTAGATAATGCCGAAGGATATAATCTGGATTCTCACATGTTTCGGTCATATGACAAGGATGGAGAGGGAGGTCATGCTCGGAATCCCAAGGGATTTCGTAAGGATTAGAAGGTGTGTAACTAAAGGGTAAGGACAAGAGAAGGAGAGGGAGACGGCAATATTGACGCCGCTGCGGATAACGCAGTGGAATGCACGACTCAGCTGAGAGCAAAAGCATTCTAATTGACATGTTTCCTCTCTATACCATATCAAATAGAGACTTCAGTTATTGGTTTTGGCCGGCAAGTGATTGAACCGTCATGCACTACAGTCATATTGACCCCCTTAAAGTAAAATTATCGATAGTATACTTACTTAAACTTTCTTACATTAATATTTTTTTATTATTATTATAACCAAAAATGGTTTTTTTACCTTATTTATATTGAAGTATTTTATAGATAAATAATCAAATCAGTGATATTTTCATTGAAGATCATCGAGAATAGTTCATAAAGCCCAGTTGCCACGGTTTTGAGGAAAACCGAAAGAAATGTCTGTAACAAAAATACTCGACCAATACGAGAGAGTTAAAGTGCCAATACTATACAAATCACAGCTTGATTAGTTTTCACCTAATGAAGTAGTTCTCTTGTGAAGTTTAAAGCGATTTTATATTTTATCCAGTAATTTCCGATAGATTGAATTCGGGGCTTTCCAGTGAGTAGGACGTTCGCCTCCCGTTAAAGCGGTCCCGGGTTCGATTCCCAGTGTAGTCCGTCGTGTGAATTATATTTCAGATGTCGAAGGAATTTTAAATGTCCTACTAACACACAATTAAATTTTAATTTCCTTCAATTTAATTTTTTACACTTACGTATATATAGAGTCAATAGAGTAAGAAAACAAATTTTCTAGTAAAGTAATAACCGTGAAGCTGCGGAAGACAGATCGTGCTTAAGAAACAGAAATCATTAACAAGAATAAAATTTTTATACCTCCTATTAAAGGACAGTTCCTAAATCTTGCATCAAAGAAAGAAAATCTAACGTTAGAGGAAAACCCAACATCAAAATCAAGACGAAAAAAATATTCTTTGTCCGAAGAAGCATCAACTCAACCGAGCACAACAAAGGAACGGACGCAGCCCAGTAGTCCGCGCGATAAATCCGGATTCCATTTTACCCCCCTCTTCTCTATTGACTTATCCCTCTCCCGTTCCTTACTGACCTTAACAAACCGAAAGAAAAAGCCTCGTCTCGAAGAAAAATAACGGAATGGAAAGACCGGTGGGAGGTGGAGAAAGAATGGAAAAACAACAGCGGAACGGCGGAGGGAAAATACCTTAAAGAATGGAGGCGATAAAAAAGGAATAAATGGGAAAGAAAAGAGAGGGAAAACAGTTGCCGTCGCAAAGTTTTTAAATCTCGGGAGCGAAAACCTTTGGGGAGCGTCTTCTGAGTGTGGATATAAGAGGAGGGAGATCGGCGGTTTGGAGGGAAAAAGGAGGAAAAGGGGTGAGAGGAGAGGAAGTATAAAGGGGAAGAGTCCATGGAGGAAAGGAGAATCTCATTCAAAAAGGAGAAAGAGATGGAATCCCGTGACGGGAAGAGAGAGAGAGACGGATGAATAAAGGGATCCGAAAAGCTTGGGAACAGTCCTGCCAAAAGAAAATTTTTATATTTCATTAAAAGAGTAGCGGAAATCTGAGAAAATTTTAAAAAATTTCTTGCGAAAACTGAGCTTAATGTTTAACTCGATCAACTACAGAATACGAAATTTCGTCCTAACGCGCGTACGTTAAGAAGCTTTGACTTAGAGAAACAAAGGGTTTTATGAAGCACTTGAAGGTCAATTGAGCGGTTTTTGGATGCTTTTGAAGTTCTGCGATTTTATATCAAAAGCGATTTTAAACCAGCAAGGCAGATTGTAACCAAGCGGATTGTAATAATGAGAGATATATAAGTATTGTGTGTAGCGCCTAAAATCTTATTTGATGTATTCAGTGAATAACTGAAGTAAGTTTGATTCCTAGGGACTGAAATTTTGAGAACTGTTCGACACTAATTTACTGAATCTTTCGATAATAATTCATTAAAACTTACTGACAACATATTGATTTATAACTGGTATATTTTCCTGAAGCATTAGTTTGCAGAATTCGTAATTAATTTGCCAATTGATAAAAGGGAAAATTAAATAAATATCTTCCAACCTTAAACGCAAGGCGATGAAAATTAGCCAAAACATATAGTGTTGTTGAAAAAGATTCTGTAATTCTCTCCATCTGATTTTTTCCCTTTTGCTGGACACTTTGTAAGAGAGATAAATGATATTGATTTCGTTCGAAAATAAAAATGAATCATTCATTTCTGTGAACCACAATTTCGTGAGTACCATTTGAATTGACCGAACTGAGTAGACGAAATGGAATCTCACATATTATGAATATTTTTTCGACATGAAATATCTTCCACATAGGAGTTCCAATTTTTTTAATAATTCAAGAATCTATTCCACCTGCTTCACTTCATAATACCCCCACAGGTGGAGTATCTTTGCTCAATGAAGAATAAAAGAGTTAAATACTCGATAAAATGTCTTACATCCTATTCTTCTCGACCCAAATAGGATTTATGTCCTTCATTTTTATGGATTAAGAAATAGAGTGTAAAAAGGGACAAAATCTGAGATGTGGCAGCCCTGCGTGCGAAGGGGAGATATGAAGGGTTGGGGCAATGGATCAAGGATAGAAAGCTGAATAAAAGGAGGAGCCAGAATGGGAAAAAGCCTCGAGCATTCGATCCATCAAAACTTGGAGCCATATAGCGAGGGAATGGATGGTTTCTCGTCCAACTGTTGGCCGGAATAAGGAGAATTTTCTTCAGTGGAACGAAAGAGATACGGCTGAGTTTAGGACGAAATCCATGGAAGACGGTGTCCTCTGAAGAAGATGAGCTTAACGCTGTGAAGAAGGGGTGAGGGTATGAAAAGGATGTTGTGCGTTTACGATTTCTCGCCAAGTATTACCATACGAATATCCCCGCGATAAAGATATCTGTTCCATAGCTACGCTCTCGTAACTTCTATTCCTTCGGTCCGCCTTTATTTTATATTTCACGGAAATAAAAACTGCGAAGATTTCCTCTTTGGGTCGCGGGGAAAATATCGAGAATTTCTTGATATTTTTCCTGGATAATTTTAGAAATTGAGGGAATGTGTTTTGAAGATTCGTCTCTAGGATATCTCTTTGCATTCTTTCTGATGTTTCTTATGTAGAATTGAGGAGACCGTTTTCTCGGTTTCGGCATTTATTAATGGTGTTTCGTTCTGCTTCATCGTAGTGGTACTCAAACTAAGATCCTAGAGCCAGAATCAGCCCTTTTCATACCTTGATCTAGCTCCCGGAGATATTATTAGCGAAATTCCTAAATCATTAAATAATTTCGAATATTTCTTTTGAATTATGCAGTAACTTAATATGCCAAACTATCACCTGCTTATCACCGAAATTTTGAAGTCGTTATGTGTAAAATAATCAGCAGCTCACGAATTCAAAATAAATGTTATATCCGGCGCTCCAGGTAAAAACCTTGAGCATTACTGATTAACGGTAAGAAGTTCCTGCTAAGCTTATGGTTGGAGTGCATTTAAAGAGTTTAGAGATGGTAAGATGGTTCTTTAAGTTACAGCAATTTCGATCACAGCTTAATTTCATGCTTTGATTTAGATAATTAATTCCTGTAACCCAAATCATTTATCTTGAAAAGAAGAATCAGTATTTTCCAGGCATTGAGATACACAGAACCAAAATGAAGATAAACGGATTCACTGCGATAAATAAATCGCAAAATCCATGAATCTACTGTATCAATACGCTAGAATAATTAATATTTGCACAGTAATTAATGATCAAAATAGCTATAATCAAGTCCAAACTTTCAGCACATATCGTTTTAAAGTTCCAAGGAGAAACAGATGCGAAAAATGTCGACCTAACGGAGACTTGCACGTATTGGAGAGTGATTTAAAAGCATAAGGTTAAACAATGTGAATTTTTACATTTATATCTGAAAAGTAAACACAATTGATTTCATCGGGAAGAATTACTGAAATTAAATAGGTTAATATTAATGTACTTGATTTAAGACATACTTGTTAATACAAAACAGTATCCGTGAAGAAGAATCAAATAGTAATTTTAATGAATTGCCTCTTCAGGATATTCAGCAATCCCTATGAATAAAAGCGGAATGATAAGTTCCTGCTAAATATAAAAAGATAGAAATCAGGAAAGAACGTTTGGTAATTTGAGTCGACGACCTTCTTCCTCTTTTAGTTTGCTCGAGTAATTTTCCAAACTTTTTCAACTAGTCAGTCTGATTATACGTTCCCCTTTCATTGAGAAACGGATATTAGTTTTTCCCTTTTCTCGGACGTCAATGTAAGTGAAGTAAATTACTGCCACTCGCCAAGAGAAACTGCGATCCGCCCAAGAGGAATGAGAAAAGCTTCATTTCATTCGTACACCGTTGCAGTTTCATCAGCAAACGGTCACGGAATACTCCACTCAGTCGTTTAAACTGTCTTTCCGCGCCGTGAGATTCGAAATGACAGAACAGTCCGATCGAGCGAGTTTTCGTTTTTCTGGAGAGAAGCGATGAAATTTCTTCCACGTAACGACGCCGTCGATTTTCTTTGATTTACATCTACGAGGACGAGGCCATTCCGCTTCCTTTGTTATTAAATAACCCGAAATTACGAGCGATATTCGTCGCCGCTTTTCCTACTACATCCCCTTAGAGTCACCATTCATTTTCTTCAGTCCTCATGAGAGATCCCATTCATGCGGACAAATCGTCTACGGGCACGTGAAGGGAAGTAATGCAGATATATGCCGCTAGACCGTTACGGCGAGCAGTTTGCCTTTTTTACACCTCGAAGGAGAAAAAATTAATTGGGTCGGGAATGTGCATCATGCACGGGCAGCGCGTGTGAGGCGAAAAAAGGCGGGGAATTCATCTCGCACGCGAGCAAGTGTTCGTGACTTTGAGGAATGTGTGTAAACTTTGATTGCCAAGTGCGGGTGTTTCTCCCTTAGCAGGCGTGATTACAGGCGAAGGAAGGTTTGGGTGGGAGTTATAGAAACAATGATGGAAGGGAGGAAGAGTGGGGAAGACGAAATTGCTAACCCCCTGAGGTCAGGCTGGCTAATTGAATTCCCTCAACACGTTGCCCTCTTACCCCGAAAGACCCATCCTCGGACCCTCTTTCCTCATGTTCTCCACAAACCTTACAAATCACACATTCTAAGCGAAAGTTAGGTTTTGTCTCGCTAACAAACCCCATTAATAGCTTTGATTTTCATCATCGGATCTTCCTGCCTACTTACAGATGTACTTCTTCATTAAGGTGATATTTCATTGAGGTGATATATATCAATTCATTGATATTTTGATAAAATTTTGATTTTTAATACCTATCCTATTGTCAGAAATAAATTATGCATGTAACATTCTCTCCAAATTTTCGATCGAGTTGTTAGTCTTTACTTGGCTATTCAGATTTAATTTATGCTGAATTTCTGAAATAAATGTATTGTTTTCCCTTTACATTGATTTTCGTTCCCATTAACTGCATCAGCGAAAAAAGCGAAGAAACCAAATAGGTAGCAGGAATTTGATACGCAGATATTTTCAAAGACTATTTAAAAAGCTTTTGAAATCAATAAATTTTACGATATGCATTTGATAACGGAACTTTAATTTAGGTATCATACAAAAACAGGCACCCGAAATAAATTCATATATTATTCATGTAATGATTCCCTGCATGCATTGACACGGTATCGTTCGTTTGGATAATATTTTTTCATTGTTTTCTCTTTGGGAATGAAATAGATCTTGCTGAGAATTCCAATCAGTTACATGATATGTGAGCAAATCCAAATATTTAAATAGTTGCAACATAAATATGATTTCGGAAATTTGAAATAATTTTAATGTCAAAATAGTGGATGTAAAATGGCTGATTTTTTAAACCTAAAAAGCTCTTTTATTAACCGTTCTCTTAACAACGTAATTACAGTTCAATTAGTCTGCAGAGGAGCATGGATTACACAGCAATATCCAGCCTCAGCAACAGCTATTTATCCTTAGGACGCTTCTCAACAACTTGGGCCATAGTTCCGTCACGCTTTCGACACAAGAGCCCGGATTCATTCCATTGCCGAAACATCCGCGTTATGAACGCCTTAAGCGACCAACTAACGTCCGTCGCATTAATTAAATCAGGCGAACGATGGAAACAGACGCTCTCGTAAGAGAGACAAACGCCATGCACGTTAGACACTTCGGGAGGAGCACAAAAGAAGCGGAAGATGAATAGACACCGTGTCGAACATTAAGCTCCGTCGTTAAGTTTTCTAGAGCGTTTCCCCCAAAAAGGGGTGGTCTCCTCCCCCAGCGAAGATGAAGGGAAAATGGGAGATGTCGAAGAGGGAGCAGCAAGTCTGCGATACCAAATGCTGCTAACAGAACATACGAGACTACAGAGAGTGGGGTGTGTTGCGGGGTGAAAGGAAGGAGAGAGACTTTCTGAAATCTAATTACTCTCATTAACGTTCCCCCGGCAACCTGCCACAGTTGTATGGGGAACCGGACACTGGTCTGGGCGTCAGCGGGTGACGGAGGAAGAGGGTTCCGAAGAACCTAATGGCGGCGAGGGGGAGGAAGCGGGGGTCAAAGGAGTGGGGAATGCACAAAGGGCCGGATGAGGGAAAGTTTTCCCTTTTTTGGGGCGAAGCAAAGAGGAGAAATTGAGAGGCGTCCGAGGGTGGGATGGAAACGCGGGACACGTTAAAAGAGGAAGTGGTCGACAATGACCTCAAGGGCGACCCGCATATACATAGAGGATGTAGCGATGATATTTAAGGGGAGGAATTTTTAATTTTTTCCGACCAAGGAGAAGCGGAAGGAATCAGTTTCTTTTTATTCCTGCCTTTTTTGTCTCCTTTTGAAAAGTCGTGTGAATTGCGAGAAGAGTTTCATTCTGCTCCGCTTCTATTGAGAGATGAATTAAGATTCTGTGGCACGAGTCGAAATGCGTTCGTGGCAAAGAGAGATGCTTTTTAACTCGGGAAAAATGGACGGTGGCGAGTTTCAGTCTGTTGCTATCCTGCCACCCGAGACAGGTACTGAGATGTCTTTCAAAAGAAAAGTCAAATATTTTTTACCACTTGAAACCTCTTTCATTGAAATGAAAGCGATTTAAATCGACTCTGCTTGGATTTTGATAAAACTACAATTATACCTTGCATAGGATATCACAGTTAAAACTGATTTCTTGTATAGATGTACATTTTTGGAATTAAATCTGTGCCTACCGATTTATTCTGCGAGCTGCTATTCGGTGCGTTCGGGGATATAAAGAGTGTGGCTAAAAATTAATAATCGAAAACTTCTTAACATTATCAAAATCGGTAACCTAAATGTAAATAATTCACAGTAAAGAGTAAGAATAAACAGTATTTATATATTACTTATTTTCACCAATGATAAATGAAGAATATAAAATTAGGATAATTAATAGTTCATATATTTTATATTTACTTAAAAATGCGTGCAATGAAAAGCAATCTTTTCATCGAACGTGGAACTAATGACGGTAGGACTCGAAATACATACATATGAATCACTATGAAAATACCTATAACTGTTCCTATAGATAGGAAATTCTTCACAGATAACGATTATCAATCTATAGAAATTAAAGCTAGCAGTTTATGCTCAGATATTGCGAGATATATTGCTTCAATATCCAATTTTCACATACGAGATCCAAGCAAATGTCTCTTTCACATCGCCTTATATCACAGATAAAGAAATGAAGAAGCATAAAAGAAGGGAATACAAAAATATATTACGAACGTTTTATGTCTCGTAAAATATTTACAAAGGAAGGTGAGGTCTCGGAAAAGTTCTTTACCGCCTTCGAAAGGGATTTTATCGAGCTGTAAGATACGGAAATAATAAAACGAAAGATAGGCGCATCGTGGAATGACGAATGCAGAGCGCTAAAAAGGGGTTGGAGATGTTCGTTTGGATATGGGGCTTCACAGCTGAAAAAAGGTTTCAGGTTACCTCAAGCCCTTTTCTTTATGATCTGGATATTTCTCGTCTAAGACTCTCCTTTAGAAAACATATCGATTCAAACCTCCAATTTGTTTATACCACCTAGTTTACATTTCCCACTCATCTATAGTGCGCTCCAGTTAGTAATGATGGATTATATGAGAAAGAAATTCCGCGCATTTTTGTGTTGCAAAGAAAACCTCATTTCAGGTTGTATCTATACGGTGTAAAATGGAATTTACGATAAAAATTACGAATCGTAGCTTACGTTAGAAAATTTCAAATACTTTTTTCAGCTATCAAACTGAATAGAAAAACTGGAACTTAGTAATGAATAAACTTCGCAAAATCTTCGTAATTTTAGTTATTGGATGTCCATACATAAAAACCTCTAATATCTCACGAGAATATGAAAACAAAGTTACAAGATATCAGGATAAAAATAGGTTTCATTAGATGGAAAAGTCTGACGCTATGACAAATGAGATTCCAAATTTAATAAAATTGATATTGGTAGGCGTGACTTGACTATTACTTATTTACTAACTTCTCCACACTGAATTTATTCAGTATTCAGTATTCAGTCAAGTATTTTCTTGTAATAGGTTTTTCATTGTATTCCAACTTTACTTTAATAATAAGAAGTATGTATTAATCTACCATAAAGAGACATTTTTTTACCCTTACAAGAAGGCTAACAGTGGAATGCATAATGCTTTTCAGTATTCAATGACTTAAATGCTTTACCCTTATCCAAGATAGCAAGATTCCTTCCAATAGATTTCTCTGAATATTGTCTACTGAACTGATAAAAATTACTTCGTTTTTCAAGAGAAGCCACCTAAAGAATTTTAACATGAACAAATTCCTGTTGATCAATAAGATTAAAATGAAAGGCAGTAGGTGAATAGGGGCGGAGTCAAAACAGACCCCTTGGTAAAGACGCACGCATATGCAACAGAGTACGTAAAATCTCATCAGGCAACCTCTATCCAAGTAACACAATCCTCATAATCCGACTACTCGGGAAGACTTGGTGAGTTGAAGGGAACGCACATATGACGTAGGAATCCATTCAATTGTGACAAAAGTGACTCAAAAGCAACTTTGAAACGCTTAAAAACTCGTGGGGAGGCATTCACGGTCTGGACTTGAAAGGTTTTTAAAGGCTTCGACGCATGTGAACTACGGAAGGGTCAAGGTACGGGAAGGGAAACCATAATCCTTCCACGGAAAGAGAAGGAAGTCTTAACGCGCCACCTGCATATGCGACGTTTCCCCTCTTTCCTAGACACACATGCTAGGAAAATCATAAGCAGAAGTCATCTGTTATATAGTCTCCTATTATATCTCAGTCATAAACATTCGCTGAACTTTATCACGCATTTCCTTCTTCAGTCATTTTATTTCCGTTATCATTATAAGATGGGTTATTTGGATAATTATTGGTATCTGGATAACTTGGATAATATTTGGTCTTTCGATAGAAGGAAAATTAGCTTACTGTTAGTATTAAATACGTGGGAAAATTTGTTTTAAGAAGTATTTTTAAAAAGCACCTTCAAGTTAATTCACAGCCGTCAATAAAACGAAAGAGAGAGAACTAAAGTTAAAAGACTCAAATGATCCATTTGCCATTTTATTTTCCTTACTGAAATTACATTAATGTGAACAGACTTTTAACGTTCTTAATTCTCGGCCTTGAAATTCCATCAGAATCCTTTATATATTCATTTGGCTGATGCAGATGCTGAGTTTTTAATTGTCCTACTTATCTTCAATGATATTTTCAAATGCTCATAATTTTTTTACAGCGAGTTACGCAGCTTTCTTTTTGCTAATAGCTATACCTTATTTCGTGTTTTATGGCAGATTTCGGAAGTGTCTTTTAATTTATAAAGGTTTTTTCAACGAAGTTTAAGTGATGTTGCATCAATTCAGTGTAAAGGGCACTTTTTTTAATTTCTCAGCTGTATCATTAATACCCAAAATTCATACCACCATGTAATCTGTGTATATAACCCGAAAGAAATAATCATATTCACAAGAAAGGATTACCTCTGAAATTCTTAAGAAGCGAATAAAGTTTTCTTTACCTGTGATTTCTTACCTTTGAATTATTTCCAAGTACCATAAAATTTAACATTCTCACGTAAAATATTTATGGCAAATAAATTTCACTATAAATTGGAGATATTTTTCATATTAGCACCAATAATTTTTAACTGTACGAACAAATTTATGATCGATGTGCAAAACAGGATAGAGGGAAAGCTACACCGATTGACTCAAAATAACTACGTATTTAAATAAATATTATCTTTCAGATATCTGTCTGGTAGTATTGAATCAACATTTTACAATATTCCTGGAAACAAATTAAAAATCCTATAAAAAATTCTATGCTTGTGGATGATGCTATCTCGATAATTCGGGTCATTACTTATTTAATTACTCATTACTTAGTTAATGAAGATTTTTATTAAGATAGGCAATTTAATCAGGAACATCGTCAGGTGCAGAAGAACGAAAATTCTCTTTTGGCTGTCAAGTATGTTTCTCCGTCCGAATCAAATGGGCGCAAATTACACCATCAGATTACCCTCTCAAGGGATTTAGCCATTTGGTCCTTTCATCTTGGGAGCGAGCTTTCATTGCTTACGATACAAAAGCCGCTTTTAAAGACGACCATTTCCACGCGTCGAAGTCTTTATCTTGAGGCGCGGCCTCCTCACTCGACACCTCTTCCATCTCACGTCTCGCATCCGCCCTCACACGCCTCTTTTCTTCTCCTCAACTTCCTCTCAAACCACAATGAAGCACACGCGCTCTAATACCCCTATACCACCGCAATCCTTCTTCCTTACCCTTCATAACTCCACCTCATCGTGCTTCCTTTCTTCTGCGGTGACCCAAGAGGCACGCTGCCTCACAAGTGGTGCGTCCTTAAGTGGAACGATTTCCTCAGCAGGGGAAGAATTAATTTTCGCGAGATTGTTCCCGTCTGCAAATCCCTACGTACAGATTGTTGTTGCGTGAATAGCATACCGTCAGAAAGGTGTTGACTGTGAATCGCCGCTGCTTCGGAATGTTACAGCGTGAAACTTATTTCCTTCTTGTATATAAATTTAAATTAAGAAAACGAAATGTTACTTTTCTAACAGTGCCTTTGCGTCTTTCGTTTATTTTCGGCTTTTGTTGGGTTGGGGAGTCGGGATAACGGGACTGGTCAGTGTAATTTCGGATTGTGTGAAGGGGAGAGATTTGTATATAAGTTTTCTGGTGCTTATGAAAGTCTTGTTTACTTCACCAATACGCTAATCATTCCTATGACGAAGCCAACTACACTTTTAATTTGGAGGAAATATTGATGCGTTCCTTATCGTTTCTTGTTATGGAGCATTCTTTCAATACCAAAATCTGATCGCATCATGTTACGTTTTAATTTATATTTTAGTTTAGTAGGAATTTTCCTGATGGAAACTAACGTGCGGAGTGATTTCAGTTGTCAAAGTACCATTACGAATACTACCGGTACCACCTTTCCCTTATCCTCATTTAAAATTCATTACATTATGACCATTTAGGTAAAAATTTATTATATTTACAACCTTTTCCTGAGATAAAAAGCCCAGGAATTTGAACCGTCCTCAGTAACTTCAGGCATCGCCGAAGATTTCCTCTAGTAAACGATCCTCACTCCCTATCCCATTATTGTTAGCCCTCATTTCCAACAAAACTCGTATCTTCTATTCCGGTGCAAATCCTCTTTCTCACCAGCACACCGGAGTTTCAAGTGAAGGGTTTAGGGGTCATCCTCGGAGGGAATGGAGTGGGAGGGAGGAAACGGAAACCGAAAAGGGGAGGGAAGCTCTGGATAGTGGATACTGAACAATGGCTAAGAATCCTTAAAAAACAAAAAGAATGCTCTAAACCGCTCGCACGCATAAGGGTAGGGATAGGTTTAGGGCTGAGTTACACGCTACGAGAAATAATACTGCATTTCATTTCATTCTTTTTTTCAGCTTTACGAATTTTGGGAGATAAGGGGTCGGAAAGATAAAAATACCTAGTCCAGCTGGGATTTCGTAGGGGTTTTCTCCTCTGAAAGCGGGAGGAAAAGTCGGCGCATCTAAAATACCTGGCTTAACGAGATTCGTCCGTTTCGTTATCGGAGGACGGCGAGATTCCATATCACATGGCTATCTTTAGAATAACGAATTTGTTTTTCCCGTGGAAGAATCATCGAGAGAATAATAGAATTCAAAGAAATCTGAAATGAATAAAGTTGACTGATCCAACACCAGAATATGCCCATGTACGAATTATTCAGAATATTGAGTTATTTAAGTTAGAAAAGCTATAAATATAACTATGGATATATAATTACCAGTATCGTACTTAAAATTAAACTAGTTATCATTGTTTTAATTTTTTACGCCATACTGGATACGAATGATTTATTCTATTTAATTTTCTATTGTGATTATTGTTCAGTTTCAGAAAAACGCGTCAGTTGAAGAGGTCTTCCCTTATATTGGGAGATTAAGTGGATGAAGTTAAGTTATGATGCATTAGAGGACGACATAAAGTCTTTACACCATCTCTTTTGATAGCTTACTCTTTCCCTTGAACAGGAGTAGATATACTAATTTCAAGTGGGAGTAAAAGCTTACAGATGTTCCTCTAAACATTTTAATATAGAGGAAAATACGTTATTTAAATTGGAATTGCGATAAAGGGTAATAGGAGTAACCAAAATTATCAAAAGATTTGAGAGAGATAATGCGAATAAATCACGCATGTATCTCTAAGGTATGCTGTTGATGTTTTGAACTTAAATTATAGCAGAATGTAACACTATATCCTTGATGCATTCTCATACAAAATGCTTAACTTTGATACACCTTTTCTCCTTTACTTTCCCTCGTAAATATAAAGTTCCTATATCAAGATGTAAATATAACTCCATGACTCGGTCAAAATGCCTTAATAGAATACTTGAAAGTATAATAATTTGTAACCGGCCACCTCGGGACCGCATATCTGACCGGTTAATTCGACGAGTACCCAAATAGTTTCTGTATGTTGAATTGTTTTTCCTCATTTATTTATACTTATATAATATTTCCGTGGTTGCTTGACTAAAAATTTTACTATTTAACATGCATTCATTCTGTACGCATGCATGAGAACTGGGAAATTATTTTTAGCAGTTTACTATAGTTTATCATCATTATTACACGAGTATGCAAAAATATCAAGATCTGTATCAGTATTTATATACTTCATTGCATCATCGAATAAATAAACTCTGAATTTCAGATCTGAAATGCTAAATAATCCTAGAAGAATGGAATATACAAACTGAAATCAAGTGACATTCCGATTTTCTACTTAAATAGGTACGTCTCTATTAAGCAAGTAGGTTAAAGTCGGTAGTCGGACAGTTGTTGCGAAGCCAGTTACAAATAAGGATAAGGAATAAGCCTATAAATGATTTCAGACAATGTCACATTTAACTTCTTTTGATGAATAGGTTTTCCATCAAAACTAAAGTGATCCAGATTAAACATGAAATGAAGAATTTGAAAGAAGATAGAATGCTCAAATGGATAAAGTTAATTGAATTAAAATTAACAATCGTAAGAATATTTCTCATTTCTCATCATAGTGCCGCACTATAATATGCCAAAACCAACTATATATGTTGATTAGAAGAACCCTGCACCAACGGACTTTGATAGTATCGATTCAACTTCAAGTAAATTTGAAATTTCCATCCTAAGCTTCATCTTCCAGTGAGCATGGCTTATGAAGGAAACACAGCCTTCGCTTCGATACTTGGATTTAGTTTGTTATTTTTAATGATATTTTACATTTTCACGGTGATTAAGAATAACTTGGAAGCAATCTTTATTCAACAATTATGTATACTAACAAGGAGAGACTCTCACTTTTGTCCGGGGATTTTGATGAAACTTTTTGCAGTGGTGCAGGAAGTAGAGTAATGAAAAAATTTAACGGCGTTTCTCTGAATGGGCCTTAGTTTCGCTGCAATAAATAATTGAAAATTGATAATCGGAGTATAGGCAACCCCGCAATACACGTCCATGCTAGCCGAGTATGCATGAAAGAATGCGATGTTTTATGGTATATTTGACATTACATTTTTCTTTTTATTCGTAAAATTCTTTCCTTGATACTTACTATTGGGCTTATTAATAATAATAAATAGTATGCTCAATTAGTTATCCCGTTAAATAACCTTCGTGAGCGATATTTTTCCATTTAAGGTAGTTAACGTCTATGCTAAGAACGAAAAAGGAGCTTGCATTCAAGTATTTTAGGATTTCATAATCATAAATATCGATTGCTTTCTAGAATTTATAATAAAAACCATTGTCTATATATTAATTAATTTATTTATCCGATTTCAGCATTTCTCGACAGAAATGCATGTAAGCCATTTTTCGGTAATCAATATCACTACTTCCTGACGAGATAGAAATTCAAGAAATACTGCATTAGATGCATAATTGTGTATTAAATATCGATAGTTTTTTGCGCAGTGTATCCTTCGTTCGATTTCAGATGACTCGAAAATACTCTTGTAATAAATGTTAAAAAAGAAAAGAAAAAAGTTCATTTTCATCATCGTTCATCGATTACAGAATTTATCTTTAGTACATACAATGAAATCAGGAATAATGGTCCTGCGAAATCGATACTAGTACCAAAAGAAAGGAAATTGAATATAGGTAGTTATTTTTTGTTGCTTGTCATGTATTTTTTACCAGATATCCTGAAATCAGATAAATAAATTAATAAATAAATCGTAGTGATTATTAAATAAGAATATGAAAGGCAACGCAAAATCCTAAGTAATTCGAACGCAAATTCCTTTTTCATTCATAGGATTGTAGTGAAATACTTAAAATTTAGTAATATTTAAAGTTCTTTAAGGAGTTAACAGACCTTTCTCAACTTCAAAAAATTCAAATATTCGTTTCTTTGCATGAATGTAAAGAATCAACCTTAAAAATATTCAGGCAAAGTGGTATTTTCATATTATAAAAATTAGCTGAGCTACAGCAGATTTTCTTTAGCAAAGCAGAGCACTCGATGAGCCGCCAGTGACACTCGTAAGCTTAAGGAGTCGAACATGGGTGTTATTACCTTCTCCTAAAGTCTTCTTTCCTCAAAGTAACATCGTGGTACATATACCTGTATTCATGTTGAAATAATGGTTCTCTCGTTTTATGAAAATTATAAACTTAATGAATAAATCCATGTTATTATGTTTTTCTTCCTGCACAACTTTCCATTATTTTTGACAAATAAAGAAAAGTTGTGCAAGGTAGTTAAAGAAACTCTAAAAATAAATTATAAAAGAAGATGAAATACCTGAGCTTTTTTATCTTTTGATTATATTCACCTGCCTCTTTTTCGATGCCTTAATTTTTTAATAGATAACTCTAACGATATCTATGGAAGAATGCAGCATTTCCATTTTACCATAGGATCAGAAAGCGAACAGTTCTATTCTTGTTTTCGCACTGTATTTATCGTGAACACATGGTATTGAAAATTTCAATAATAATTTCAGTGATATGGAGAATGGATACGTTGGTGCTATTCATTGGGTATAACATAGAACATATTTTCGTTGATGTGCTATGATTGGTTTTATGCTAGTCCAATGACAGCCACATCGTTTTAATAAGTGTTATGAAGTAAATTAAGGTCAAAGTGACTGAAAACATCGACTACTGACAAAGACAAGACTAGGAGCGAGCAACATAGCCCACGGAAGATTGCATGACACCATCAAACAGGAGACTTATCCCTTATAGACAGATGTTCCGTAGAAACGACTGAATCTATAAATGGAGTTAGTGAAAAATAATTCAATACTGATATACTTTACCTGTATATTTTACTGAAACTTTAAGATTTTCTATCTTTACACAGCATTTTATTCACTCACTTTAATCATCGCAATGAAACTTGTCGAAATATATAAAATTAAACTAACTATCGTCCAACAAGAGCGATTATCGATATAATTAAAATTAAGAAAAATATCGAAAATTACACCGATTTTTCAAATAACTTCATTTTTTTAGTATAAACAATTCTCAGAATATCAAATATTTGAATTTCAAAAATCGTTGTTGTAATACGAGAATTAATAAGTAATTAATAAATTTATAGTTTAAGAAATTTTTATAGTTTAACATAGTGTATGGTTAAATTCGTGTCAACCAACGAGGTGTGTATTTTCTTGTGAGGATAATTTTTCATCCATTATATTTACTTTCAGCTTAATGTTTCAAAAGGTATTTATATTTCCATACAATGCTTAATAATCATATAAATATCAGAAAAATAATATCACTAAAAATATCAGAAAAACCGTTTTCTCTTACTAGAAGAGTATTTCTCTCAAAAATTAAAAAAATACCGCTAATCACTGTAAATCCGGCCTGGAAAGTAATATAATTCCTTTACGAGATTAATAATTTAGTCTACTATTTATTATTATTAATAATTCAATTAGTAGACAACAAGGAAATTATTAACGAATGAAATTGAAAAAAGGTGCAAAATATACCAGAGAACAATGCGTTATTTCCTCCAAACTCGACTAGCTCGGATGTGTATTGCAGATTTGCCTGTACTCCGATTAAATTGGATAAATAAATCAATTAATATATAGACAATGGTGTTTATTAAATAAAATTTTAGAAAGCAATCGCTATTTATGATAGTGCAATTCTAAAATTACTTGAATGCAAGCTCCTTTTACGTTCTTAGGATAGTCGTTAACTACCTTAAATACCTTAACGAGATTACAAATTGAGCATACTATTTATTATTAATAATAAGTCCAATAGTAAGTATCAAGGAAAGAATTTTACGAATGAAAAGAAAAATGTAATGTCAAATATACCATAAAACATCACATTCTTTCATGCATACTCGGCTAGCATGGACGTGTATTGCGGGGTTGCCTATACTCCGATTATCAATTTTCAATTACTTATTGCAGCGAAACTAAGGCCCAATTAGAGAAATGCCGTTACACTTTATCATTACTCTACTTCCTGCACCACTGAAAAAAGTTTCATCAAAATCCCCGGACAAAAGTGAGTCTCTCCTTGTTAGACATATAACTCTTCTTCGATTTCATATATAGTGAGGTCCATCGAAGAAATAAGGAAAGCATCGGATTTCACTGTAATGAAGAAATTCGGAGAAAGACGGATGAAATAGTATGGGCTTCAGCTGAAGGGAGAAATTAATCAAATGAGGAAAGGAAACCGCTAACGCACATCGTGACGGGAGAGGGGAATCTGTACTTTCTTATCTTTGTCAAAAAATAGATTACTGAAGAGTTTGTACAACTAATAGTAAGAGATTAGAGTTTAAAACATAATCCTTTTCAAGCTTATCCCATTTTCGACATGATTTAATTGGAATTAAATACATAATACACACGGAATAAATGGTATGATCAGATTTCATTCTCGATAATAATCTATGGCAGAGCCCTAAGATATAATCTTGTAATACAACCGATTCATTGAAGAACAATGATTATCTTTGAGAATAAATCTTTTTATTGATGATGAAATTTCGTAAAACAGGAATATTTATTTCCGATACTCAAGAATTATTAAATTATGTTATTATGTAATTCTCTTTCCATCTACCTGTTAAGAGTTATTGTGGTTAGAAGCTTTGTACGGAATGAATTCATTATTTTTTATTAACTACTATTATTACATATTACTGATATGATCGCCGATTGTATGAGAAGTAGCTTCGCGTATGGCACTGTATCGAATGCCGTCCTAAAAACTAGCAAAATGTCATCTGGCCTAAAGCCTTTGTCGGCTGCTTGCATCATATCATGACTAAATGGCTATCACAGAAGCGACCTTGAAGGAAACCATGCTGACTGCGCGTGGTTGCAATGTTTTCATATGTGCAAGAGAACTTAAGCAAGTAGTAGTTTGGTTAGTGAAGCGGACAATATCCATCTGCGTAGTACAATATTTCCCCATAAACAAGCTGATTCTTGATTTTGCGGCAGGAATTTGGACCTCGTGACCAATGACCAAATAGCTAAGTAATCCTAGGTTAATAAGTGCGAGAGAATGAGCTTGAATAAAACAAACGCGAAAATAATAACGCAAAGAGTATTATCAAAGACATCGATCCACGCGGTGGTCTGCCTAGAATATCGTACCAGTTTTATTCGTATAAATGTAGAAAAAAATTATAAGATACAAACAGGCAGTTAATCATGTATCTATGGAACAGGAAGGTTAATCTGTTGGCCGGTAAATGCGAAGACAGTTCAGAGGAATTAGACTGTGATGATTTCATTCTATGTATAATCTAACTTCTATTAATTTACTTTTAAAGTTTAAGGTAATTTTAAGAAAAGACGAGATTAGTAATTTGGAAGAAGGCGGAGAGTTCATATGGATCAGGCAAATTGAATAAATATTGGCAATAAAAAAAATTGAAATTATTCCTCATTATAGTGCTGCACTTTTATGTAGCAAATACAACGTAATTGTATTGAGGAAATTCCACCAAGAGACTTTAGTAGTATCGATTCAACTTAATGTAGAATAGAACGTTTCATTGCAAATTTCGTCTTACAGTGAACATGGCATACACATAGCCTTCACCAAGATTTGGATTGAATTGGCTATTTTTAAATGTACCTTATACTGTCGCGATCTTAAAGAATTGATTGGAAGGAATCTTTAATTAACTTTACTGTAGACCAATAGCGTAAAACGTATATTCGTGCACTAGTATTTTTTAAAAATACTTCCATATGGAAAGCAAATAATTCCAATGCCTGCCAAAGATGAGTGAATTCTCTATCTTATCTCTTTCCGGAAGGTTCAATAATTACAAATATCGATTGAAGTTAGTTGGATTAAAAAGACACCTGGCTAGTTAAGTTAAATATATGCAGGAATAGAGTATGTCAGCTGAAACCGTATTGTGTCTCATCCTTTTATGCAAAGATACCGGTTAATCTGCCCGAGAGCTAAGAGTAATTATATTTTATATTTATAATGATAAAATGGTTTTATTCTTCATTATTATTCAATATACTGTGTTATTAACTAAACGTTTAATGTAATTGTCCTTTACTGTTCCAATTTTTAGAAAGCTAATCGTTTGAAGTGAAAGCCATAATAAGAAGGCGGTTACTAATAATTAAAAAAAGGATCCTCCAACACATTGACATTTTTTAAATCCAATCACTAGTGTCCGAGTAAATCACGATAATATTATCTTCACGGTGAGAATGTGCTATACACGTATGCGTTAGTGAATGAGTTTGTGATCGTGTGTGGTGTTCATGAGAGAAAAACAAACTCTCCAATTACAATTATTACTAAAACAATATCTAATTCATCCATCGCCATAAAAGTTAAATATTAAGATAAAAATTGTGTAAATTGATGTAAGAATTTATCTTGTGGGACATTAACAATTTCTAAGAGTTTATTTCTGAGGAAGTACTTGGTTGCAATTGACGAAAACGAATTTAACGGAAGTATATGTAAGCCGAAAAGTTCTCAAAATGATCACGATATCCGAATTCGGAAAGTGTTTCGACTTAAAAATTTTATGCATAATTAATAATATATGATGAATTCTCTTTTCGGTGATTGTACTTAAAAATTAATAAATTCAAATCTCAGAAGAAAATTAAAACCCCTGAAATGTTAACAGCATTCCTAACTGGCTGCTTGACCATACCTTAATCGTTCTAACATTAACAAATTCCTCCTGGTTCTTCTCACACACTCTTTACCTTAAGCAACACCATAACTTACTCCTGGGCGCGACATACCGTCGCTAACGGTGGTTCTCCGATGAAACAGCCGATGAGGGAGGGAAGGGGGGGATTGGGGGGGAAACCCTAATAACCCTAAGAAGTGGACCCTCCAGGCCGTTGTGACGTGCTATAGGGTTCACCTCTATGCCTAGAGGGCCCCCTGCCACAACTTCAAGGACAAGCTCCGACCTCATAGACAGAAAGAACGAGCAGGTGAGAAGTGAGTGCTTAGTTACCTCACCCCTGCAGAAGAAGGTGAAAGAAAGGCCCCTGAAACAGATGCCTGCGACTGTAGGCCTACGAGTAGGCTAGGTTTGTAGGGAACGCCTTCCCCACGCCCCCTACAGAGCAGGTGGTTAGTACATCTATGGTGCACTTCTTAAGAAAACTACTGATAACTGTTGTCAAATTCATTGCAGCATTTGACTGTGATATGGCTGCAATAATCCATCGTTGACGTTTTAAGTTAAAAAAAGTTATTGAATGTAAATTAAATGTTAACTTGATGGTTAAATTCTCATCTTTATATAAAATGCAGAGGATATTTAAATCAAAGATCGCAACTGTCGCTTAGGCTTAATGTAACAATAACTGCTGTTGTAGGCACAAAACTTGTATTAATATCCTCTATGTACGTTCATCTGAACAGAAAAGAAACTGAGTACTCACGTGTAGTTCTGAAGTTAATGAAGACGGATCTACCTGTGGAAAAAGAGAACGATTTCTTTAATAGGTAGAGTTCCCTTCATATCCTCCCAAATCTTTTAAACATTTACCGACAATTGTTACATTGTTATACATTTTTACTTTCTCATCAGTAAGTAATAATCAGAATCTACACGAAAGCCTTCAGAACTTCTCTTCAGGGACACAATTCATGAAATAATCTACTGTAGTGCGCGATCCTTTGCAACTTTGCAACATTGGCTGTGATATGGCTGCAATAGTCTATTGTTAACGTTTAGAGTTAAAAAAAATGTTGAATGTAAATTATATGTTAAGTGGACGGTTAAATTCTCATCTTTATATAAAATGCAGAAGATATTTAAATCAAAGATCGAAATTGTCGCTTAGGCTTAAAGCAACAGTAACTGCTGTTGTAAGCACGAATCTTGAGTTAATTAGACTTGTTTGATGAAGTAGAGGAACATTAGTTCATCTGAAGAGAAAAGAAACTGAGTACTTACGTGTAATTCTGGAGTTAATGATGATGGAATTTCCTGTAGGAAAAGAGAATAAATTGTTTAACTAATGGAATTCCCTTAATGTAAACAGTAATTCAATAATCACCCACATTTGTAACATTGTTATACTTTTTTTAAGAAATCACGGAATTCATACAAAAAGTTAATCTTCTTAGAGACACAGTTTATGGGAAAGTCTGCTTTTGTGCGTGATTCTATGGCTTACACAATTCCTTCCTTTCTGAAATTATCACATCGGAAAGTTGCCTATAATCCCAATTAATTCTTAATAAAAACTGCAAATCTTCAAATAGAATGCCAACTGAAGTGTCGGATATTCTTCTTTAATATAACTATTGTTCGTTTTGTTATTCAATCTTTTATGTGCGACCATTATAAACTTATACTAAAATATCGCTTTCTTGTAAATGAATAGCAAAAGTAATGCTCGTTTAATAATTACAACACGATTTCTTGCTTAGCATATGTCTCTGAAAAAAAATCTTGTGAATGAAAATATTAGAGTATCCAGCGGATTAAGTTGGTACCCGTGAACTCCAGAAAGTGCAGCGCTAGGGATAAATTTATTTGTAAAATGCTACGAAAAAAGGCAAAGGTAACGAAGATGATCTCATACGCAGGTTAGGAATCTTTTAAAGAAAGAATACCAGAAGCTAGATTGAGCTTGACAAATTTTGAGACATCGTGTGCTATTTCGGCCGATTCAATTACGAGCAAAAAAATAAGAGAATTAGATGCTAGAGCAAGTCGTGCTTTGGATTCATATTTAAAATTTTTTGCGTTCCCCACAGAACGTTTTTGGGGGCTGCAAATGATAAATGAGCAATATTAAGTTATAACTAAAGAAATTGTTTATGTACAGACCGGAGGTGAAACTAAGATAATGATAAATGTAATATTTACTGTGTTTGTTTACCTAACTTAGAAAGAACTTGTACTTGAGAAAAGACTCGAAGGTCAGTGAAAACAGGCCATTTTAGAGGGGCTAATGTCTTAACGGTGAAGGAAAAAAGAGCCAGCTGTCCTTGGAGATGATAACGAAGTCGTTTTCCTAAAATATCAATGTACACTTCACTGTCCTTTGATTTTCATTGAATACAAACAAAGGTGAAAAGGAAAGTGCCTCCCTCGTTTCAAGAAGTACTGACTGGCAGGTGAAGCAAGAAGCGTACAAGAGAAACGGAAAGTCCTAATGATACCGAAACACTCGTCATGATAAAAAAAACATAGTTGCGAATACCCGAAAAATACGAAGTTATCTTTTCTAAGAATGTCTTTCTCAAACACATTTATATATTTAAAAATTGCTGGATTTATCCACTTCATGCATTTACATTTGAGGAGATAGTTGACATACAAGATCAAATTGTTTGTATCGTTTGAAACAAGCGTCTCTATCGATGTAAGTGAGAGACCAGGAGAGGATCATCAGTTAGAGCGTTAAAATCTACGCAAGTCCTGTTTTAAATCGTTGAGCTTTATGTAGATCAAAAGAATAACATTAAAATATTGATAAAATTTACCAATAATATATGAAACCAAAGACGAAAAGGTGGTGAATCTTTAAATTGCTTTCGAATTTTGATTAATATAGCAGATGCTCCTAAACACATAAAATTTCATTTCACTGCTGATTATAAAACATTCTGGAGATGATGAAAAAATTAAACGATATTTAAAATAATTGTTGATTAAAATCCCTCCAACAATACAGTTCCTGGTTCTCGAGCAGTTAAAAAAAAATATTACATTATGTTCCTTTATTCAACCAATCTCTTTAAGCAGCTTATTAATTACTAGGAGTATTCATCGTCTTTCATATGGTAGAGGATTAAATTATTCAAACATTTAATAATTAATATTTTAACCTTAGAAGTGATGAATAGCCATAAACCTTCTTCTTGTAAATTGGTCGTTAAATTTAATTACAAAAGCAACTCAAAATACTAGCTCATTATTTTAAATATATTTAGAATGGGAATAGCGTCTTGTACAATTTGGTATGGTTTCGCAGTGATATTTTTCTGATAGCCAAAAAACATTTCCATCTAAACAGTTGCTTTGTGCTAAGAATTTTGCCTAAACGAATTAATACGCGAATTTATATTTTTATTTAATACCATGATAACGGTACCACACGGTTTTTCCGCACAGAAAGGAGTACTTTTCATCTAATATAGTGAAGAGATTAGCAGTTCATATGTTTGTAATGGAAAAAAGTTTAAGAAAACAATTCATTATTGGTCACGACTAAGCTGCTCAAAGAAAATTTTAAACTCCATATGCAATTCGAAATAATCAATTTCAAATGTGGCTTCAAATCGCACTATAAATACCATTTCTTTTTAACGGAAGAATTTAATAATGTTATATTTCCTGCTGAAAATAAGTTTCCCCAAAAAGCGTTCTTTCATGCAAAACTTTCCTTCTGAAACATGTTAATATACATTGGCTGTTACACGATAAATAACGGACCAATAATGCATTTCGTGCCAGCCGATATACCATGTTATCCCTTTTAATAAACCAATCAGTTTCAACTGGTTTAGATCTGTTAATTAACAACCGAAAATACAACCACTCAAATTCTACACTTTAGAAATAATACTGATCCATCAGAAGAAGAAATGCAAAAGAGAAAAACTCTTAACTGCTCACCATTTGTGGTTCTCCGGGTATTCTTGTTCCTGGTTACTCCTCAAAAGTGCCTTTCCACGATCACATAGAAGAAACTCCCAAGCAATAGAAGTGACGAAAGGGAAGGATGTCAGAATCTGGAAAAATAGAAACGCTAAATTAATTCATTTGCGAATAGCAATGGGGTAATATTGTGTGGTATTATAATCTAGGGTATTATTGTGTTGTGCATATATAAATGCGAGCAATTGGCAAAGATAATGATTCATTTAGGATTATTGTTAAGATCATATTTAACAGTAACCTGTTCTACATCATAACTATTACAGTAAAATTATTTTTATATTTTATTCAATTTATTAATAAGCACGACATACATAAAGAAATAATGGCTATATTTCAAATTGAGGGTACACTAAACGAAATCTGTATGCACTGAAATCAATGTGAAGTATAATTATTAAATGATTTCCGGCGTTCAAATGCGCTAATTCAGTTCAGTGTAAAAACAGAAAGAACTCAAAAAGAAAAACATGCATCTCTCACTTGCGCGCAGGTACCGAGATCGATGGAGATATTCATCAGAGGAAACGCCCGGCAAGTAGGAGTTCCAGATTCAAGACCTTCCTTTCCCTTCCATTTCTTACACATCTACGAAAATCTTCTACAATGCATTACTTATCAGAGATAAAAAACGAAAATTCTAAGGAAACTATCCTTTGATCTTTACTTCCGTTTAAATTAAGTATTTAATAAAAAATGTCCCCAAAGGCAATTAAATATAGAATACTGATATAGGCCAGTTTCGAATACTAAATTCCCTCCATTTCTTCCACAACTACGAAAACCGTACACAATGCATTATTCATCAGAGATAAAAAGAACAAAAAGAAAATTCTAAGACGGCCATCTTTTGATGAAAACTTCCGTTTAAATTACGTATTTAATAAAAAATTCCAAATTGAAATTAAATATAGAATACTGATAGAGGCCGGTTTCGATCCGTAAATCAAGCCACAGAAATATTGGAACTGGTTTAATTAGCTAAGGAATCCAAAGTCAGCTTGAAATTCAAATGTAGATTTCCGTTACGATGTCGGTCGGAAATATTTTCGACTCATTCTAGTAAAAAAACCCCCGAAAATTGTTTTCCACCTTAATACAGCAAATATTCGAGGAGTAAAAGTGGTATCGGAAAAATTCGAAGGATTACCTTGGGCTTTCGTCAAATAACGTCTCTAGAAGTTGAGAATCGTAAATTCATTTCTTTAATATAATTTGCGAGACGAGATAAAAAATAAACGTGCGTAGCTAAATCATCGGACGATGAATGATGGTAAGAAAATCATGAAGACGAGTCATCTCGATATCTTCTATCGACGAATAATCGGGATAGTAAATCATCTATAGTCAATCGTGAGAGTATTACGTAACGAAAAAAAACATGTACACTAACGATTGTCACAAAAATAACAACTTAAAAACTGTAACATCAATTATTGTCTTTAAACTAAGAATTAATTCAAGCAAGATTCATTTATGTTACTTACCGAAACTGGAGAAATCCCCGAGAAGTCACACGGCCATCTTGACGTCGGAAGATGTCTTTCCAACAATTAATTTAACTGTAAATAATTTAAGAGATTCTAATTTGATAACTTACTATGTAAAACTTAAATTATGCTACACAATTACTAGATATAGAATCTACTAACCTCCAAGAAATTTGAATTCTAACGGTTTTTTTTCGTAAAAATTCTTCAGCATGTCAACACCAGGCGAAGTTTCTAGATCAACTAAAGTTTAAACCTAAAAAATCAACGGATCAACGAAACGGTGAGATCTGATTGGTTGTTATTTCTCGCAGTTACTTTTACTGTCACCCCTCCCACTTTTCCCCCTGCCGGAGAAAATTGTAACTTATAAGCAACGATAAATTAGCATTAAATTAGAAATATATTTATTTAAACATATTATAAGTTTAATTTAAAAAATATTGGAATAAATTTCGATCCTCTAAAACCTAGTACTTAAAATCGGCGTAAAATAGTTGATAGCTCCTTGTGACGTAATTATGACTTACGTTCAACCTATGGTATGAGCAACGGTACGAGAAACATAATGAATTCCAATCATTCAAATTATGAAACTATGCAATGTGATCTAAAAAGAATTAATGCAATGACTACGCAATTAATAAATAAACATATGGTTAGTTGCTGTATTTTAATATCTTCCATCTCATATGAGAAACATATCAGATAATAAAATTCAATTTTTAGCATTTACTTAAAATTTTATATTTAGAACGTAAGGAAAATCAAGCTTTAAAAGTTTTGGAAAATAAATTATATTAGGGTGCATTAATTTCATAATACGAATTTTTTGATGATACCCAGATCTGGCATGATTCCAAGTAAGACTTCTGTTTAGTTACTATGTGTTTAACGTAAGTTAAACTAAATACTTCGAATTCACTTTGAAGGTTTTATCAAGAAAATAGTAGATAAAATTTATTACATACGTTTCGTACGTCTAAGTTACACACGTGATATATTTCTGAGTTGCGGTTATTCGTAATGTAACAATAATGAGATAAGAACGGGAATAAGGATTTGAATATTTAAGCCTTTACGTCATATCGTGGTCATTAAAATTAATCAATACAATATGTATATCAAAGAGATATGAGTCGTTACATCCAAGCTATCACACCCATTATTTCCATGAATTACATTCGAGTTAAACAAAGATTGAAATATTTTTTTTAGAAATTTTAGAACACATCTTTTATTTGAAGATTAGAAAATTCATTAGCCTTAGTGAAAATGTCATTTTCTCCAAGAATAAGTAAAAACTATATACACTCAATACTATAAAGATAAATACATTTCATTTGCGGTAGTTATTTAAACCATAGAAACAATTAAACCAGATATATTGAATAATTCAGATGCCACATGTCAAGAGACATAATATTACTTTTCTATGTAGATTATTCATTATCCTTTCTCTTACATCTGTACTTTAGTATTTAGAAAAAGGCCAATTCGAAAATAGAATGAGGCTTACAAGGCAAAATGAGGGGGGAGATTCTTTGCGTTCTTTTCTCAATGAGCTGGAAATCATCCATGTCATCATCTTATGAAATACCTCTACAAATATGCACTGAAAACAGCCTTTCGACGTTTGGTAGGGAATGTACTTATTGTACATTTCTTTTTATCAGTTTTATCCATCAGTATAATCCATTTAGATGAGAAGGAGAAATACATAATTGAAAATAGGAATGTAGAAAGAACGCAAAGAGAGAAATATAAAATGTACCGACATTACTGTCAAAGGCAAATAATAGTAAATAAAATAACGCTAAAGTATTATAATAACTATCTCACAGAAGTAATACTAAGTGTAACATACATTGGCCATAATATTTATAACTATATATTGAATTTTATGAGTTGTAGGAACGAATGAGGTTTACCACGGCAGAAGAAGAATAAGATACTTTGACTTTATATTTCTTATTGAGGTAGGATTTTGGGAATGCCAAGATAAAGTAGAACAATGAAACCATGAAAAAAATTGTTCATATAATTCGAAGAGGTAATAGATTAAAAATTACTCATATTTCAAAAATTAACTTTATCACTGCCTGATTAAGACAAATATTATTCAATAGTTAGGTATAATAGGGGATACGGGAATAAGGTAATAGTAGGGGATACATTTTTCCTATGAAATTCCATAAGATATTTACATTTCTTATGAAGATAGATTAGCATTGATTTCTATGAAATAAATACCTTTGAGTCAAACCAGTGAGAAACTGAGAATCATGAGGGTGATATGGCAAACTAACTCATCGTGAAAATTGTATGCATTATTAAGAATAATTAATGTAATGCTAAATGTAACTTTGTGAAATTCATGACAATATACACGGTGGAATAAAGAATACTTCAGTTATCTTTAAGTACTTAGTAATGTTCTTATTATATCCCCCCAGTTTTGTTCATGGTGGCGACAATATGAAAAGTATTGAGGTATTAGTGATGCTTGATCATTATAATAATATCAACCGAAATTACAGCAAAATTTCGTGAACCTCCCACTCTTAGCATTCTGGCTCGGTGGACGTTTAACTCAGTCTTTAAACAAATTAAGTTACAGAGGTACTCAATGCTATTAATTTAGCATTAAGGTGAAATAAATGTGGAACTAAAAGATTCCCAGAGTACCACTCATTCTTCGGAACCTTTAAAATTAGCTAAATTAGCTTATAATTATGTAAATAATGAATACCAAGCTGAAGTTAGAAAGAAGAGATCATATGGTTCACAATTTCTATGGACATACTCTGTCTATTGCCTTACATTACCCAACTTAGATTGTATGTGAAATAGACCACAATATCCGTGTATTTCCTTGTTAGAATAATCATTCTTACCTTCCAATCCTATATAATTCCGGCTTGATATGCACGAAGAACCCCGTATTCATTAATCTCACACCGGAAGTTCATCCATTCAGTTGCAATGGCATCTTAACACTACCGAGTTAAAGACTTACGCAGAATTCCCCAGATTTAGTCCGGATCCATGTGAACACCTGCCTTCATAAGAACTCCAATTTAAGTAATAATTATTCAATCGATGACTATGCTCACTGCTACACTTCGCCATGCTTTTCGAAAAATCACCGATCATGGAGCTGAAACACACCTTTATCCAAAATGCACAAACAAAACATCATATTTCACATACACTCACAGCACAAACTTAATGTGATTGATTTTTCAACAGATATCACTTTTTTAAGGCTTCTAAGACACATACCGATGGAAATACTTAAGGTTTTAAGTGCCTAGGTGTATGATCAATCTCTTCTTGAGGCAGCAGGTCTTGGCGTGTTTCCGCGCTTTTAAAGAGGATTATGGTCTACAAAATTTTGACAAACGAAACCTGCTACTCACGTCATGTGGCCTTCGAACTTCTCAGTACTTTGTCTCGCTAAGTGGACTGTGTTCAAAATGGCACCGTTTACATTTTTCTGTGGGTTTCAAATTTAACAAAGGTGAAAAGGAGTTAGTGTAGACTGGAGTCAGCTTTACATTCAGTGATATAATTGGAAAAAGTGTGAGTGGAAATAAAAGGATCATGGTGGCTGTAGTGCATCACATATTCCGAGTATGGAGCACATGTAATGGCGTCGGTAACTTGAACATGTCCTTCGCGAATATTAAAATCGTTTGTGCGAGAGAAGATAATAAGTCTGAAGAAGGCCTCTTAGAGAAGTGAAGAAGCTATAAAATCGGATTTCTTCGCAGCTGGACAAATAACATAAGCTGTATGGGCTTTGGAAGTGTGCTTTTAAATATTCATGTATTCGGACGCAATAATCTGAATTAAAATTGAAAGGAACCAGAAGAATTCTCAATGGTAAGTTATTTATTGCAATATTATTGGGAAGATTAGTTGGAAGAATATCCAACGACGTGCTTATAGAGACAAGACGAATAGCGTTGGCCGTGCTGATTAGGGAATCCAAAAAGGGACTAATGATTCACTTTATTTGAAAACTTAGAATTAGTTTCATAGTTTTAATAATGAATACGCTGAGAATAACAATACAGTGTTAATGCCCAAAATGATTTCTCTGGATCATCTCGAATTGAAACATCTCGTATACGTTTTCCTGTGCTGCCCCATCATTTCTTTTTTTATTAATTCATCTTCAGTCCTTTTCCTTTCGGACTGTAAATTTATATTTTGGCGGTAGAAGTCGGTAGAAATTTTTTTATCACTAGCTTCAAAATACCTGATGAATCAGTAGTGAAAACGTGTGTAAAAGAGAGAGAAATATCGAGAGATTGCAGTAAAAACGATAAAACGGTAATAATTAATTTCAAATGCTGTATCTTTGCAATCTTTCGTGGAGTGATTAGGATTTAACAATATTTAAATCAATTTTATCGTAACTAATATTTCTATTGTAAAATAATATCGATTAAAATTTCGTAGACATTTTAAATATTTCATTACCTGCTATGAATCACATAGGAGATGGAAGATATTAAAATACAGCAACTAACCATATGTTTATTTATTAATTGCGTAGTCATTGCATTAATTCTTTTTAGATCACATTGCATAGTTTCATAACTTGAATGATTGGAATTCATTATGTTTCTCGTACCGTTGCTCATACCATAGGTTGAACGTAAGTCATAATTACGTCACAAGGAGCTATCAACTATTTTACGCCGATTTTAAGTACTAGGTTTTAGAGGATCGAAATTTATTCCAATATTTTTTAAATTAAACTTATAATATGTTTAAATAAATATATTTCTAATTTAATAACAATTTATTATTACTTATAAGTTACAATTTTCTCCGGCAGGGGGAAAAGTGGGAGGGGTGACAGTAAAAGTAACTGCGAGAAATAACAACCAATCAGATCTTACCGTTTCGTTGATCCGTTGATTTTTTAGGTTTAAACTTTAGTTGATCTAGAAACTTCGCCTGGTGTTGACATGCTGACGAACTTTTACGGAAAAACCGTTAGAATTTAATTTTCTCGGAGGTTATGAGAATCGAAATCCAGTAAGTAACATAATTTAAGTTAAACTTAATAAGTTTTCGAATTAGAACCTCTTAAATTATTTATAGTTAAATTAAGGGAGATAAAGACTCCTTCAGACGTCAAGATGGCCGTGTGACTTCTCGGAGATTTCTTCAGTTTCGGTAAGTAACATAAATGAATCTTGCTTGAATTAATTCTTAGTTTAAAGACAATAATTGATGTTACAGTTTTTAAGTTGTTATTTTTGTGACAATCGTTAGTGTACATGTTTTTTTTCGTTACGTAATACTCTCACGATTGACTATAGATGATTTACTATCCCGATTATTCGTCTTCATGTTTTTCTTACTATCATTCATCGTCCCATGATCCAGTTATGTATGTTTATTTTTTATCCCATCTCCGACAATTTATATTAATGAAATGAATTTACGATTCTCAACTTCTAGAGACTTTTTTGACGAAAGCCCCAGGTAATCCTTCGATTTTTTCCGATATAACTTTTACTCCTCGGATATCTGCTATATTTAGGTCCAGAATAATTTTCGGAGATATTTTTACTAGAGTGGGTCGAAAATGTAGTCCACCGCCATCTTAACGTAACGTCCACCGCCATTTCCGTTACATTTGAATTTCAAATTTACTTAACATTCCTTAGCTACTTAAGGCAATTCCAATAGTACTCTACTTTGATTAACGATTCGAATCCGGCCTGTATAAGTATTCTGTATTTAATTTCAATTTGGAACATTTTTTTATTAAATACGTAATTTAAACGGAAGTTAACATGAAAAGATGGCTGTTTTAGAATTTCTTTTTTTCATTTTTATCACTGATGAATATAGTATTGTGTTCGGTTTTTGCAGTTGTGAAAGAAATGGAGGGAAATGGATGGTCTTGAACCCGGAGCTATTACATACCGTGGGACTTCCTAGGGATTTCTTCAGTTATGGTAAGTAACATTAATTAATCTTATGTATATTACTTTTAGTCATCCTTCGTTTCGACTTTATACTTAATTAGTGAGCTGTTGATTATTATTCACGTAACCATTGTTAGGTGTATTCTTAGGGAATATAGTTATTCGTGACGAGTGCTACTCTTATAAGGATCTGCGATTTCTACTACTACATTGCTCATCTTATATGATCATGAATACTTTTATTACTGAGCAATTAATTCCAGTTATGTCTAATTTTATCCAATTATATTTTATCCAATATATTATATACTGACGATATTTTAAATTTGAAGTCACTAGTCTCAAGTTCTAAGGACAATATCCGAAGAAAGTTTAAATTAATGCTTCTATAGCTTTCCGTGACCGGTTTAAACCTTTATTTATTGGCTGTTCAGATCCAGAATAGATTTAACTTTTATTTTTCTATTTTTAGCTTTTTCTGTCAACCGATATTTCGATGGAATTTTATGTTTGAATTTTGAAGTTTAACTTTGCGATTAGTTGTTAATTAAATCGATGTCATTATTTCTGTTTCTAAAATGTGATTCCAATTCCAGCCAAACCTGTACTTTATGTTTAATTTCAATTGAGAAATCATTTTCATGGAACTTGTTCTTTTAATCGTAGTTAAGGTCGCTATAACTTACACATAATGATCAGGATGAGTTTCGCAAATTACAATTAAAAATTCAGTTGCGGCATGAAGTGGTAAATATCATTCTAATTTCCAGTAGAACTTATAGCGCAAGTCATATTTCTGCGACATTTATAGATTATGAGTTGTGTTTTGAACCAAATATGAAACAAATTTTGCATTTTAATTTGAACATTAAAATTCGGAACAACTCTTAGCATATTTCTTTAGTTTTCAATTATTTTTCATTCATAATATTATGTATAAGACGAATCTGATTTTTTAACTTTGAAGTTCTCACTTATTTAAATTCACAATAGCGTGAGTTTATTTTCAACGGATGGCTTAGACAGTTACAAGGAAGTCACTAAGAAGATTCTTATATCTGATATTTTGAGGAAATCTATTATGAAGTTTTCTTCGAGATAATGATTTTTGGGTGATGTTCAAGGTGTAATACAATACTTAACGATTCTCTTACCAGAAATTGGGTACTGAATTTCAATAGTTAACTTAATATTTACTGTTTTTCAAACAAATCTTTTATTGATTTACTAACACATCTTTATTATTCATATTTGTTTGGATCGAGTTTCCATACTCATCTCAGTTCAGAAAAAACGATAACTATAGTACGTACTCTAAGTATTCCTCTTTTTCTTTTTGCCTTTTATGCTTGTTAATCAACTTTATAAATTACGAATAAATCTACCGTAAGGATGTCTACCTGGAATTGGATATTTTTTAATTTGGTCTTAACCAAAATCCTGCTTATTTGAATTATCATCATTGGCCAATACTTCATCTAACAAATGTACAATACGGTATCACATAAAATTAAATTCACTATTCATTAATAAATTAATCTTCTGTTTCTATTCCAGATCCAGATTGTAGCATGCTTTCCTCCTCGGCAATTGTTTTACTTCTAAGTTTCTTCTGCTTGATACGGAAGAAGTAGAGGATTACCGGAGAACCAAAATTGGTGAGTAATTCAAAAGCAATATATAATATTTTATTTACCGATTAATAATCTCTATTCTGTTTTTACATTAAATATATCTAGTATACATTCTGTATAAAATGTATTAATATTAAATTTAGAAAATCTGAGTAGGTTATCAGTGAAAACGAAGGGTTGCATTGGTTTCTTCTGTCCCCCACAACATTCTACTTATATCAATTCGTAGGAGACGAAGCGATTAAAAGGAGAGAACGGTTAACCAGCAAATAGTTTTCTGGCAAAAGAAAATAATCCTAAATAATCTTTCGAATGAAGTTAATTAATATTTTCTAATTTCTGTCAAGAACAAGAAACGTCATTTTTGTTGAGATATTAATCTAAAAGTAATTTAGATAACGTTTAATTTTTGGTCATTAGCTCTCGATTATTTTATAATAAGCAGTGTAATGACAATCAATTTATGATGTCAGTATTATAATAAGTAACGTAATGACAATTTATGAGTTCAGTTTTCTGATGCATCAAGTGAATATCAACTCTCGTTACTGTCGATGATGAATTTCCTTATATATTCCTATTTAAGAAACTCAAATCGTGACATCAAATGTTTCCATGAATAATTAATTCGTTACGATCTTTTTAGATTGTTCCATCAAATTTTTTAGCAGGAGAAATGTTTTGGTGTCCTTAGGATTTTCTTTTGTCTTGTTTATTTTGGACCCCTCGTAAGTCACTTTTCCTCTTATTCACTCCCTATTCGTCATAAGACACTTTCCTTTTTGCCTTTATTTACAATCAATGAAAATGAGAGGCAATGAAGTGTACACTGATATTTTTATTGACTTTGTTATCATCCAAGGACAGTTGGCTCTTCCTTTCTTTCACTGTAAAGACATTAGTCCCTCTTAAATAGCCTTGTTTTCACTGACCTTCGAGTGTACATCCAAGTTCGGCTTTCTCCTAAATTACCGTAAATACTACATGTATTATTATTATATTTTCTCCTCTAATGTGTCCATAAATATTTATTGTGTTTTAACTTAATATCGCTCATTTGTATCACTTGCAACCATGCTTAAATATACTGCAGGGAGTCTGAAAATTCATATTTAAGAGTGTGAATGTGCCGTGTTTATACTGGATGTTTTAGCGAGCTTTTTCATTTCAACTAGAGTTCGAATCTTATTGACTAATGTCGGATTCGTATTGTGATATGGTGTGTCCGTTTGCTATTCGTTAAATTCGTAAACAGGAAGTTGATTATTTCGTCTCTAGCTTATTATCGTCAGCTAGTACAAACATTCAGAAATTTATAATCAGAAACTTTTAGATCACATATTCTTTTGCGATTGTAGTCCTTTTCGTGAGTTAACAAGTTTTGGTGAAGTAGATGGTTAGGAAAACATTTCAATCGTCGACATACTGATGGCCGTCTGGCACCAATACCTAGAAAGGACAACTAACACCTTCTGGGAACATCCCTCCGAAACTCTTATCAATTAACAGCGGATTCCAATTTATTCTCTTTCAAATAATAGTATTCTTACATTATATGTGCCATGCAAATTTCATTACGACCTAAAATTAGATTGACTTAATACTTTTGTTAAGATTCTATTGTATTCTCACGCTTGTTTGACAGATGGTTAGCAATAATTGTTGATGGTTAACGAAATTCGGAGTACAATGTTTTCTTCGTAGTAATCTAACTTCACTAACTCCTCGCATTTTATGATGTAATACTCTCATTCACTAGATATTTATCGGCCTGAAGAATTAATTCAGAAGAGAATTGGGTAACTCAAAGGATCGCGCACTACAGTAGATTATTTCATGAATTGTGTCCCTGAAGAGAAGTTCTGAAGGCTTTCGTGTAGATTCTGATTATTACTTACTGATGAGAAAGTAAAAATGTATAACAATGTAACAATTGTCGGTAAATGTTTAAAAGATTTGGGAGGATATGAAGGGAACTCTACCTATTAAAGAAATCGTTCTCTTTTTCCACAGGTAGATCCGTCTTCATTAACTTCAGAACTACACGTGAGTACTCAGTTTCTTTTCTGTTCAGATGAACTTACATAGAGGATATTAATACAAGTTTTGTGCCTACAACAGCAGTTATTGTTACATTAAGCCTAAGCGACAGTTGCGATCTTTGATTTAAATATCCTCTGCATTTTATATAAAGATGAGAATTTAACCATCAAGTTAACATTTAATTTACATTCAATAACTTTTTTTAAAACGTCAACGATGGATTATTGCAGCCATATCACAGTCAAATGCTGCAATGAATTTGACAACAGTTATCAGTAGTTTTCTTAAGAAGTGCACCATAGATGTACTAACCACCTGCTCTGTAGGGGGCGTGGGGAAGGCGTTCCCTACAAACCTAGCCTACTCGTAGGCCTACAGTCGCAGGCATCTGTTTCAGGGGCCTTTCTTTCACCTTCTTCTGCAGGGGTGAGGTAACTAAGCACTCACTTCTCACCTGCTCGTTCTTTCTGTCTATGAGGTCGGAGCTTGTCCTTGAAGTTGTGGCAGGGGGCCCTCTAGGCATAGAGGTGAACCCTATAGCACGTCACAACGGCCTGGAGGGTCCACTTCTTAGGGTTATTAGGGTTTCCCCCCCAATCCCCCCCTTCCCTCCCTCATCGGCGGAGTCATCGGAGAACCACCGTTAGCGACGGTGTGTCGCGCCCAGGAGTAGGTTTTGGTGTTGGTTAAAGTAAATAGTGTGTGAGAAGAACCAGGAGGAATTTGTAAATGTTATAACGATTAAGGAAAGGTCAAGCAGCAAGTTAGGAATGCTGTTATCATTTCACAGGTTTTAATTTTCTTCTGGGTTTCGCGTTCACGAATCTTTTAAGATACAAACACATGGGAGAATTCAAACTATCAGTAATTTAAGATAATATTTTGAAAGCGGAGCACTTGAGCAAATATGGAGATTGAGAAAATTGCTAGCATTTTGCACGATATCTGAATACACCGCATTTAAATCTTACTCAGATTTTACTAACCAATCTTAAGAAGATTATCAATTTCTGTTAAGAGAAAACAGGGATTCCATTCACATAATTTACGCGAAATTCATTTAGACTTCAGTCTTTTTTTAAAATTAGACTTTATTTCGAAGTACTTATGAGACTTATAAAGTAAGAGTTGCATTTGGAAATTGAATTTTATCTCCGTTGTACGCACTACATGACAGCAAACTAGAAACCCAACTTGCCCAATTAAACGAATGCAGTTCATCTTCACTGTGAATTAATGGAATTACGGTTCTTTGGTACACTAGTTTATTGATTAAGAAAATGACACGTTCTTGAGGATCCGACTCTAATGGTTAGCTAACCACCATTCTATTATAGCATTTAATTTTATTCATTACTTTCCTTCACATCGGAACAGTAAAGGACAAATAAGTATTGTTTAATGACTGTAATTAATTATTAAAAATGACGGTAATTATTAAAAATGACGGTGGTTATTAAAAATGACGATGTATACCTTAACATTATTAATAAGGGATATAACTCATCTTAACTGACCGAGAGATTTAACGGCACGTTTACATAGATAGACGAGACGCAATACAGCAATATTTTAGTTTACATAGTCTATATTCCAATAATTGTGGGATATTTCAAGTTAAACATCACAAGATTATAATCGTTTTTTTCCTTTACTTGAGTTATCTAGTTGGGTGAACCTTAATACTACCTATAAATAAATTAGTCGGTGTTTTTAAATTCTGAATTTTTCCCAAAACTGAAGGAAAACAAGTCACTCATCATGGACAGATAGTTCTATAAGTTTCTGGCTATATTGAAATGTATTTACGGATTAAAACTACACCATAGCCATCAGATTACTTAATCTAAATTTTTGTTTTTGAAACATTGCTTCCTTCCAAATTAAGTGTTAGATGGAAGAAGAGACAACATTGTCTCAATCTCGCCCCGCAATAAAGACGTGTTATTATTATTATTATTATAACACTCTAAACTCTATTCGATTTCTATTCTAAATTTCACGAAATTAATATTCCGAGAAACAAAATATTAATTTTAGAAAGATGAAGATTATATTTTGAAATGAAAATTAAATGAGAATCTATATCATGATCATCGGTTTCCAGCGACCACTAATTTTGGTAAAATTTTACGGAAGACAAAAGATATATGGAATCTCAGCTGTAACAGATTTCTTAATGAGGTAACTATAATAGCATTTATGAATATGTATATATATATATATATATATATATATATATATATATATATATATATATATATATATATATACACGATGGCAATTATAAGTATCATAGAAAATTCCTTATTCCTAACTTAGTTCGTTAACTATATTTACTTTTAATGATCCTCTTAATGTTTATCAAGTTACATTCGAACATTTTCCGGAAAAAGCCTTCTATCAAACTGTCACAACCAAAAATACACCTTTTGAATAATTTATAATGACTTTTAAACTTTTATTGAGAAAAGGATCCATTTTTTCACGCATTCTAATATATCTAATGCCATCGATGGCTGAAATCATAATAAAAATCACCTTCAAATGTGATTCTGAAGTACCATATTTCTTCATGCATAAATAAGTTTCGAATGATTTGGGGTCTAAAATCAGGGTTCGTCTTATAAAATTGTCGTAGATTTACGTTAAAAACTGCTATGGTATTCTAGGCAGACCACCGCGTGGTTGGACGTCGTTGATAATAATTTTTGCGTTATTTGTTTTTAGCGATTTTTTTATTTGGTGTTATCCTCTCGAACTTATTAAACTACGCTTAGAGAGTTATTTACATTAGTTACTAGTTCTAAATTCAGGTCCTAAAATAAAGGATCACCTTATGAAAAGGAAATAATGCATATCGGGGATGGATAGTTTCACAGCTCCTCCAAAAATCTATAAATCCAGTACAGTCGTTCAGGGTAGTCCTCACCTTATGATGTGAAATTGTTTTGATCACAAGTATATATCCCTTAAATAATATCCCTTTTATCCATTATATAATATCCTTTTTATCTGAACGTACTCTGTCCGGAGTATTGTTTGTTAGAGATTGCTTCCAATTGACTTTCAATAATCGGAAACGTAAATATTCCTTTAAAAATTATACATTAAATAAAAAATTAGGTTAATCTCGGAGAGCCGATAAGGTAACGCGTTCACCATTGGTGAAACGGTTCCATGGGGAAGCCCATGTGGAAATCGTCTCATTTGTCATAAATTCAGCTAGTTTGGTATGAATATAAACGACAAAATACAAAAACTATGAATTTTGCCAAAAAGAAAGAAGTTAACAAAAGCGATTGATGGTGGAAAATGTGATCAGTTGAATCAATTCCCCCTCTTGTTTAGTGTCATTTGTTAGAATGAAAGGTGCACATATATAAAGTATACCCAAGAATGCTTTCATGAAATATTGAGATGGGAAGGATTTCTAAAGAAAGTAATTGAAGGAAGAAGGGAAAAAGCAGAGGAGAGGAGAAAAGCATTAGGTGTTGGACGATTAAAGTGGCGGGATAAAGCAACAAGAAATTAAGGGAAGGGTGTTGATTTGGGAATTTTTGGGTACATGAATCTGCCATTAGCCACTCTTTATGGTAAACCATCAGTTTTAGGGCGTTCCAATCATTGTCCAGTAACAATTGCAATCATTCCTTCATGTTCATAGGCAGTAAAAACCAATAAGACACTTTTCAGGGGATTGAGTGAAAACGTGTTATAAGCAGGATAGCGTTTTAACTGGGATTTGGCAACTTTTTCTTGCTCATTGGAATGACCTTTGGGCCATTGAGTAATATGCGGTTATTTTTGTATTCGAGAAAGAGACCGTTCATTGACGTAGTCGGCTTGCCGATAGCTTTTCGACATCTTATGGATTATATGTATAAGGGGAAGTCAGCAAATATAATCAAATTTCTTATAAAATAAGCGATATACTCTTTGAATTCTAATCAAGCCAATCATGTAATTTTACGGAGAAGAAAGTTCGCAACACTATATTTTCTAGATGTTTATTTTCGAGGAATAGTTTCGCGTGCATGCTGAAAACAACAAACGAGATATTAAATGCACATCAGAAAAGGTGCTTACAAATAAACTCATGGCTTTCCACAAGGGCGTGGCGTAGTTTCCCGTTAGCTAGGGATTTATCTGCATATATGTGGTCGGAGACGATTATTATTCAACAAACAACTATGAGGCACCTAGTGATTATTATTAAACATTAGAAGGCAGTCGCTTTCTATTGAATAGGAAATCCGAAATCGTTCGAATGCAAGTCCTTTTTGTGCTCCTAGGATAGCCGTCGTTAAGTACCGTAAATGAAGAAATAGCGCTGGCGAAGGTTATTTAATGGGACTATTGATTAAATCTATTTATTATTATTATTATTTAGTCCATAAGTAAGTAACAAGGAAAATAATCAAAAACGAAAATGAAAATTAAGTTAAAAATATTAGTAAAAAACGTGTTATTTCCTGCAGATTCGGCTAGTACGGGCGTGTAATGCGGGGTTGCCTATACTCAGATTTTCAATTTTCAATTAATTATTGCAGCGAAACTAAGGCCCATTTAGAGAAACGCCGTTACACTATTTCATTACTCTACTTTATGCACCACCACAAAAAGTTTCATCAAAATCCCCGGACAAAAGTGAGGGTCTCTCCTTGTAAGTAATATAAGGTGCTATTCATGAACTTAGAATTCATCGAAATATTAGAATGTAGCAACTTATCGGAATAGCTTTCGAAGATGACCGACTAATTTATATTTTCATTTTCGGTACAGTTCAAATTTTACAAAAACCGATTCATTTATCCATAGTAGGTATGAAAGTGACCGAGCTCTTTACCTCAAAGGTATAAAGGGAAAACAACAGGTATTATCTCGTGATTCTAGGTTTGAAATAATTAATAAATACTAAAAAAGGTAATGTGGAAACAGGTACCGTATTGCGACTCGTCTTTCTATGTAAATATACCGGTTAATCTGTAGGTCAGATGGAGTATTGGATTTTACATACTTGTAGTAATACCATATAACAATAATGTCAAAAAACACAATAAAGTCTAAATGTCGTGAAAAGCGTGGAAAGTGTAAATCATTCTATCCTATGATTGTATTGAAAAAAGTTCGTCAATATAATAATATATAAAACCAAGAAAAGAATAAAACCACTGAAAACATAATTTCATGCCTGATATTTCCTCCCTGAATGATTTTATGCCTGAATGCCTTCCCCATGCCCCCTACAGAGCAGGTGGTTAATACATATATGGTGCACTTCTTAAAATAACTACTAAAAACTGTTGAAAATCTTATTGCAGCATTTATCATTGAACTGGCTGCAATAAACCACAGTTAATCTTGAGAGAAATTTTAGGACGTAAAAATCTACTAATTATCCGATGGAGGAATTCTTGTGGTTTTTAATATTCAAATCAGATATTGAAAAATAGCGCTTAGGCTTAAGATTATAAAAGTTAATCACAAATAAATTATACAGCTTTGTAATTTAAATTACAAAGTTGTATAATTTATTATGGCTTTCCACAAAGTTACGCCAGAACATATTGAATTCAAAGTTAAACACTATTGAAGGCACAAAACTTGCACGAATCCTCTTATATCCTCTTACATAAAGATCTGCTTAATAAAGAAGAGGAATGTGAGCCTGTATTCATCTGAACAGAGAAGAAACTGAGTACTCACGTATGTTCCAGGAGTTCATGATGCTGAATTTTCCTGCAAAAAAAGAGAACAAATGCATAAATAGATGAAGTTCACATTATATACTCAAATATCCCTACTATTTTTATGTACATTTGTAATATATTGAAAAATTTCAACATTAATTGGCAACTATCCGAAGTTATAAACAAACTAAAAATTGGCACATATATCTTGTGTATGAAAATGAATGCAATCATGAAAATATCGCATTCAAGATTTTTTTCTCATTATCAATTGTAAATCTTACGCTGCAGATGAAGATGATAAGGAGCAAATAAAAAAAGCAAACTCAGGTTTTGGAATTTTAAGAGCAACAAGGAGACGAAGAATATCATGTTTCGAATCTCATATTAACTAGATTCGATTTCTATTCAATCTGAAAATCACGCAGAAAAAATTCGATATAAACAGGTACACTTAAATACAGGAAACCTTCACATTCTTAGATATCGATTTGCGGACTCACAGCGGAATTTTAAAGCATTCTTTAAATGATTATTGAGCGATATTAGTTTAAAAACCAAGGAATGGATTATGGACAGACAGCACGGGAATGTTTTATAATAATAACAGTAATGTTTACAATGTTTGTTTACGAAAATAAGAAGGAACTTGAATTTAAGCATAGACGCGAAGGCCAGAGAAATGAAGGTTATTTCAGTTGCTAATATCTTAACAATGAAAGCAAAGGAGAGCCATCTGTCCTTGGGATAACAACAGAGTCATTTTCCTAAGATATCGATGTACTCTAAGCTATACTCCCATTGTCATTGAATGAACGAAAGGAAGAAAAGGCATGAGTATCCTTTCTTAGAGAAAGTGATTAAGCGGAAAAGTGACTCACAGTAGATATAAAGAGAGCACATAAGACAGAAAAGTCCAAATGACTCTGAAACTGTTGTCACATAAAAAAATCTACTTGCGAAAAGGAAGTTTTCTTTTTAAGTTATTACCCTCTGACTTATGTTTATATATTTACAAATTGCTAGATTCATCCATCCTAATTTTTATATTGCTAGGGATGATTGACTCAAAACAGCTTTTTTATTTTTGCTGACTTTCGTATTTCAAGGGATTTAATTTTAACTAAAATTGTGCAAAATCAGGATAGTATTAAGTAGAGCGGGATATTTATGCAGATGTACATTCATTTCGTCGAATGTTATTTTAGATTACAAGATTAAAAGAAGAAAACGGATAAAAGTTACAAATTTTTAATGTAATTGAAGAAGAAAATTGGGGGATTGTTTTCGAAGTATGGTTAATACAACTAATGCTCCGAAGGTTTAAGTGGTTCGGACTTTATTTACACAATCTGCAGGATCAGTAGAAACATTTAACGGTCTCATAAATATTAACAGAGAAACGTTTAGAGACTGTTTAACGCGCAGTCTAAAACGTTTGTGTGTCCTTAGAATTTTTCTAAAATGAATTAATAACCGCCGAAACCGACGGATTGCATTTTAACCGAATTCCATGATGATGCTACTCTTCGCTTTTTCATTATGGAATATTTATCCGTATATTCAGTGAAAATATGATAAATTGGTATTTATTGGAAAAACCCTACCAATGAATTTATGGTAGGTTATGACTACGCTACTTTAAAGTAAATAGAGTTATATTCGAAGGATACTGACGCCATTTGAAATATGGAATAATGATTTTTAAATGTCGGTTGGATTCATAATATAAATGCCATTTCTTGTTATAGGGGGAATTCGCTGGGAATATTTTTTTGCGGAATTAATGTTTCAAGCGTACTTTCGTTTCAAGGGTTTATCGTAAACGAAGTAACACACATCCACGAGAAGTTCTGACAAACATTGCATTTCGCGTCAGCCGAGGATCCATGTTTTCCATTTTAATGTCAGACAGTTCAACTGTATTGTTCACTTAATTAATAACCGAAAATATAACGTCCTAAGTTAGAAGTTTTAGCAATAATACAATTCCATCGAAAGAAGAAATACAAAATCTTAACTGCTCACCATTTGCACTTTTCCAGGTAGCTTTGGTCCTTCTCATTCCTCTTGAGTGCCCATCCGCGGTCACATAGGAGAAACTCCCAAGTTCAAGAAGTGCCGATAAGGGAAGAATGACAAAATCTGGAAAATAGAAACATCAAATTAATTCACTGGTGAATTCAAATCTGTGGTAAAGATGAATTTATGTAACGTAAAACTCAGTTTAAATTAAACTTAATGTCGAGGTATAAGCAAAAAAAACACTGTACTCAGTCATTAAAAGCTAGAGAATCTAAATTAGAATCTAATATATAATTCAAAGGAAACTTATGAAAATAATATAAATTCAAGATTTAACACAATGGAAAGAAACTCAAAATATCGGATTACCACAATTCGTCGCCTAATTATGTGACGATTATTTAAAATAATATTCCAAAATCCAGTGGTAATTATTGTATAATGGTATCACTGAATAATTTTCTAAGGAAAATGTCCTTTGATGTTAACTTCCACTTAAATTACGTATTTAATATCGGAGTTGAATTGATTTGGACTGATTATGGATGATATCGAAATTAAACAAAATACGGATTGACACCGAATTCGATATCTAGTTAAAGAAGTATTCAAATTTGTTTAATAACCTATTAAATGCAAAGTTAGCCTAAAATTCAAACATAGGTTTCCGTTAAAATGGTGGTCGGCAGTATCTCAAACTTAAACTAGGAATAATAATGCCGAAATTTGTTCTGCACCTAAATAAAGAGAATATCTAACGATTCACAGAGTTATCGGAAAAAATTTCGAAGAATTATTTTGGGTCTTCGACAGATAACATCTTCAGAAGTTAAGAGTCGATCTTTCATTTCTTATATACCAGTTTTGGCCAGAATTGGGATAAAAATTGACGTACACAGGAAATCATCAGTTATGAAAGGATAATAAGACAATCACTTTAAAGAATAACCATATAGCCTCCGCTTTCATAGCTAATCACACTTCCTACGTAACAGAAAATATATTCACCAAAGACCTTCCAATAATTAGCGAGTTAACAACCATTAACATTAATGATTGTCTTTACACTAATTAAGAAGTAATTCAAGTAAATTAAACACTATGAACTTGTTTTCCTTACCAAACGTGAAGAAATACCAAAGATGTACAACGGATGTCTTGACTCCGCAAATAACCATAATTTCCGTTGATTTATTTATTACTATTTATATGATTTTTAAAAGTCACAAATTTAATACGCAATGCACTTTAAGTCACTTCACGATTACTCAACGTCGTACTTACAGCATTTCAAGGAATTCAAATTCTATAGGCTCTCTCAAAAATTCTTCAATAGACTTCTCAAGGCGATGTTTTCAAATAAACTAAGGATTTGGCGGAAAAATCAACGGTTCAAAATAAATGGAGAGATATGATTGGTCGCCGCTGTTACATTTTCGATCACCCCCCCTTTTTGCCCCCTACCGGAAAAAGTTGTAGTTTATTTCGTAATTATTAATTAGCATTAAATTAAAATTTTATTTGTATAAAAAATTAAAATTAAATTTTTAAAATTTTTGGAAAAATGAATCACTTTAACGCTGATTGTATTTATAAAACGAATATTTCGACGATTCCCAGAGGCAGTACGTTTTCCAGTAAGATTCTTTTTCATTTATTATCTATTGAACAAAAGCATAACGAAGTACGTTGAATTTCCTTTTGATGTCTTTAGGAAAAGCAAATGAAAGATAAAATTTTATATGTACGTCATATCACGTACGTTACGTTGCGTAAAATTATTTGAATTACGGAGACTCTTACATAAGAATAATAATAAGAGAACGGGATATATATTTGGGTATATAAGTATTTACGTCGTATGGTAACCAATGACAGTAAATCACAGGTGACAACATTGTTGGATCCAAGAAATTACAACTAATATTCTATGAATAATATAAGAGATAAGCGACGACTCTTCAATATGAATTTAGAATTTTAGGGACATATCTCCTATCCGAAGCTTAGAATATTCATCAAGCTTCTTGAATGAGGCGAAAATTGTAATTTTCTCCAAAACTAAATACAAAAATGTACAACAACACTTTTCCCCATATAATGCTTCCAAATTTATATGCAATTATACACTTTATTTATTTTGAGGGATGAAAATGAATCCAACATAGCTTATTATCCAGACGCCTCATATGAGAAGATAAAATATATGTTTCTATGTAGATTATTCATTATCCTCCACTTACGTCTGTCTTTTGAGTATACAGAAAAAGGCCAATTTGAAATTACAATGTGGTCAAACGAGGAGGGAAGTATTTATTCTTCTTTCCTTAATGAGTAAGTTTTGTAATGAGTAAATTTTGCCTTCTTTACTCAATGAGTAAGCGCGGCTAGTGAGACAAGTTTCGACCTATGAAATAAGTCTACAAAAATGCACTGGACGTCTCCTTTCGGCGTTTGAAAAACAACATACACTAACTCTTTTTAATTTTATTCCCGGAATAATTGCTCACTTAGATTGGATTTAAATAGAAAAAAAGACAAATCACTTGCTAAAATTACTGTTCAATGATTAGTAACAATAAATAAAATAAGACCCAAGTATTACAGTAGCAATATGTCACATTATTGAACATAATGTCTATCATACATATGCCTCAATATTAATGACTATATATAGCTATGTATAAGTTGTTGAGTAGTTAAGTATGAGGCTTACTTGGACAAATGAAGATTTAGATGCTTTGTCTTTGTTTTCCTCATTGAGCTGGTATGTGACGCTTGTCAACATATAGTAGAATAGTGAAACTTTGAAGAATAACCTTTATATCATCCAAAGAGACAATAGATTCAAAATCACTCATACCTAAGATGATATCATTACATGAAGACAGATACATAATAGTTAATAGGAAATGGGGCAAGCAATTTCTCTATGAAATTCCAAAAGACGTTTAGAATATTATGAAGAATGAATAGTAATAATATTCTAGGAAAGAAACTCCGTTGAGTTAATCCTACCTGCGAATTATATGAGCGAAAATGCAAGATAACAACCATGAGAAGGGGATGTTTTATTAAGGAAACTTAATATAATTCTAAATGTAAGTATGTGATATTCTTAACACCATACATGGAGCTGAAATAAATGGAAATCAGCTCTTTATGGATAAGAGAACATGAAGAAATTAAGGATTCGACAGTTACCTTTTAATAAAGATATATTCCTATTATATCCCTTCAGTTTTCTTGATGGTAGTGACAATATTATATGTATTAAGATATGAGTGATTCTTGATCATTATACAAATCTTAATCCTTTTTCCATGGATATTTATAAAATATTTATTCTAAAATACACTTTCATGGATACTTCCCTCTCATAGCATTCTAGCTAAGTGAGGAAAGCTACCTCACCTCTCATCTCACCTGGTGAGCCTCACCTCATCTCCAAAGAATTGCATAGCTTAAGGTGGAATGATTCTCTTCAGCCCCACATATTAAGTTACCTCAATGGTCTTGAGGAATTTCATTTAGGAACAAGTTGAAAGTTATAAGAAATCAAAAGATTCATCGATCACCATTCATTCTTCTGTGTCTTTAAAATTAGCTTACAATCATATGAATAACGATTTCAAAACTAACTTCAAGATTTCTAAATAAATCAAGTGCTTCACAATTAAATTCATATCGACATACTCTGCCCATTACCTTACATTATCCTACATCAAATACAAGTGAAATAAACCATGATCCTCGTATTTTTCATTGTTAGATTGATTATAATTACCTTCATATCCTATAGTATGTAAAAACACATGTGTACTCCATTAATCTCCAAACACACGAAGAATCCATTAATCTCCAACCAGAAATCCATCCATTTTGGTTGCGAAAGCATCTTAACACTGTTAAGTTATAGACTTAGAATTTTTTTAAATAATGCAGATTCGTGTCAACACCTGCCTTCATAAGAACTCCAACTAAAGAAGTAAGTGATCAAAGGAAAACTTGTCTTTACACTTCGACGCACACAGTCTTCTTCGAAAAATCGCCGAAACTAAAACTGAGTTACGAATGCATAAATACACCTTTATTTTACGTACACTCACAGCACATGCTATACATACTGCGATTGATTTTTCACTGGAAAACACTATCCAAACACATCCAAAACTGGTTACCAATAAGAAATGATTAAGATTTTAAGTCAGTAAGAACATGGGCTCTCTCTTCTTGAGTTTGTCACGAGGTCTTAATGTGTTTCCACCTTTTTAAAAGGAATTATGGTATAGAATTTTCTGACTGTCGAAACTCGTTCTTCTCGCCACGCGACCTTCGTGTCTCCCAATTCTTTGTCTCGCTAAGTGTTCATTATGGTGCCTTTTACATTTTCCTGCTAATTTCCATCATAACTAGGAGTGAAATGGAGTTTGTGTAGTGTAAATTCAGTGTTACATTCAGTGATTTCCTGGAAAAGAGCGTGAGTAGGAATCGAAGAATAACAGTGTCTGTAGTGCATTAATTTCACCGAGTCTGGAGCCCATGTAATGGCGGCAATACCAAGAAATTCTTCTACTCCCAAAATCCTTTGTATGGGAGAATATTATAGGTATGTTGAAGCCCTCATAGAGGTAAAGTGAAGGTTGAAAACGGGATTTCTTCGCAGTCGGACAATTTACGCCAGATTAACAACCATGTGAACAATATACGATCACAATATTACGAGCATAATGAGAAATTACCGGGAGAATTCCCATGGTAAATAATTTCTTAAACAATACAGATATAAATATATAATACATAAGTACTTTTATCGCTACTTTCAAAATACCCGATGATTTTTTTAATCATAATGTTTGTATAAGAAAGAATGGATCGAAAGATTTCGATGAAAACTTTAAAAAGTTATTATCAGTCTCAAATATCGTTTCTATGGAACCTTTCATGTAGCAATTAGGATTAACCAATTCTCACATTTACTAACTATTTCGTCGTTTTTCTATTTTATTAGTAAAAATATAACTTTTTGAATTCCATTAGCATTTATAAATCTTTAATTTGTTAGGTTTCTCATATGCGAAAGAAAATATTAAAATACAATTACTTTTTAAATATTTTATACGTTCCTATAGCATTAATTATTATTGAATTCGATATTGTCGTTTAAAAAATCAACGAAATTAAAAATCTTCCATTTTTGAAGGCCATTCGTTGATCCTACGTCATATTTACGTCACACGGAGATACCAGCTATTTTACGTCGAGTATAAGCATGATATTTTAGAGAAACATAATTTTTCCAATAAATTTCTAATTAAATTTAAGTTATGTTTAGATTAATAAAAATTAAATTTAATGGTCTAAATAAATTCGTAAGAAATTACATCTTTGTGCGGTAGAGGGACGAGAGGGGGGGTTGACCGAAAAAGTAACAGCGGTCACCATCTTGTTGAACCGTTGATTTTTTGAGGTTAAATCTTTATTTAATTTTGAAACATCGCCATGTGAAGACGTATTGAAGAATTAAAAAAAAACGGTGAAATTTAAATTTCTTGAAGTTAGGTAGTTTGGAAACTCAGTAATTCTGGAGCATTATCTAAGGTAATAAATTTGCAATTTTTTAACCCCATACATGATTTATGATTAAATTGAGGAACGGAAAAAACATTTCACGTGGCATGGGACTTTTTTACGATTTCTTTTGTTTTGGTAAGTAACATAATCTAATATCATAGTTATTTAGTTTTATTATAGTTACTTGATTAATACTTTAGCGTTTCATACCGTGGGTAATTGTTTCTTACATATGTACCTTTTGTCAGGGCGTAATCTTTGTGAATGTAGTTATTCGTAACGTATTATATTTTTTCTGAGTATCACTGAATCATTCTTCCGGATAACTCGTCATTTATATTACTAACAAAAATCTCATTATTGAGCGAATAATTCCGGGTAGGTCTAATTAGTCCTATTCTGGTCAATGATAATATTTTTGATATAAAGCCTTTCGTCTCGCGTTCTGAATGCGCCATTTGAAGAAAGTCAAAAATAATGCATGGAAAATTTTCTGCTAATTTTAATATTCAAATAATTTCATATGCTCTTTAGATCCAGAATAGTTCCGTTGTGTTTTTATACTCGTATCCCTCTCAGCCAACTGGCATTTTATTGGAAATTTAAGTTTGAATTTTAAAAATTAACTTTGCGATTGGTTATTCACTAGATTGATGTCACTATTTCTGTGTTATTAATGCGATTCCAATTCCAGGTTAGCCATTAAGTTATAATTTCAATTGGGAACTCATTTTAATTGAATACGTTTGGTTTAATTAGTCGGGTATCCCTTTAGGCTTAGTGATCCGAAAGAGTTCCTTAAATTACAATATAAAGTTTAAGTGGAAGAAACAAAACTACTTACTGTAGAGCTTATTTCGTGAGTATTTTTGATAGTATGAGTTGATTTTTAAATCAGGAATCAAGTATTTGAACTTGGAAATTGAAATTCGGATAAGATTTTCCTTTTTTAATTATGTATTCATACTTGAGGTGTATTTCATTTTTGAAAATTCAGTTCTCACTAATCTGTGTTATCACTCAAATCACTTACTTTCAACGCATGGCTATTAGTGAGGAAGACAGTAAGAATGCTTCTCATAACTGAAACTGGGGGTAAATTCATTAGAAATTTTCTTGCCTAATAATAACTCAAGGTTAATACGATATAATTCAGCAGTTCACGATACTCTTAATGGAAGTTCGGAATTGAATTTCCATAAACATATCGTTTAAAAGTTTCGGATGATTGTGACATGTAGTATTGCCATTTTCTCTAACCTTTAGCATTTAATAATTACTTTAATAAAGTAAGAAAAAGTATACTATAATATTAACAATGTGGAATAGGATTTTTGTACTATGATTTTAAGCTTAATCCTGATTTTAATCATCAACATTACAAACTGCCTGCTCTCCTGTATGTACAATACAATATTACCCCAGATTATATTCACCATTCACTAGTGAATTTATATTTCCAGATTGTGACTTCTCTTATCGGAACTTTTTGACCCGTTAATTTCTCCAGTGGGATTGTAGAAGGGTACTGAAGCAGTCAGGCATGACCGGAGAACAATTGGTGAGTTGTTCAAAAAGATTTAAAATAATTTATTTAAAAATCAATAATCACTATTCTGTTTATAGAGTTTCACTTTCCGTTTTAAATTTACAAAAAAAAACAATCTAATCATGATATTATCCATGAGGTCATCTTCGCATTATTGCTTGCTTCTAAAGCTATTTAACTGTGCTTTGTCAACTAAGAAAATAAATTATCTAAAATAAAATATCTCAATGAGCTGTTTATTTTTGAATTATATTTTCTATATATAGTTTGAAAAAAGAAGCGTTTCTCTACAGTCTCAGATGATCAGATATTTAGTCTGCATCAAATGAAAATCAAATCTTAATCGTAAGTCCAAAAAAATCTTTATTTGGAGACTATTTTCGCTAGATTTTTTTACTTAAATGTGACCAACTATGATTGATAATTACTAGCCGCACTTCGAAAACCGCCCCTTAAAGAACAGAATAAGGATGAGCCCCACTTTATAAGGTTTAGTTAAGTATATAATATACTTTTACATGGGCAATTCATGTAAAGGATGCTTACAAATATCTGATAAAGAATACCGAACGATGATGGCAATGGAAAAGGTCGAGCTTGGTTATACTGAAAAAAATAATTAGAAGCATTTTCCTCGACGTTTCACGTTTCCTTTCAAATACTGAAAGCTGGATGGAATCACACGATAAAACCAATAAAGTATGATGGGAAACATTTAATTCAGAATCCAATTCCAAATTCAAATTTGGAATCTTTTATTCAATACCAATTACGTTCAAGGTATGCAATTCCCCCAGATAATACTTATTGAAATTTAATATTCTAGGATAAAAATGGAACATAGACAACGAAAATCCTTAAGAACGCCATCGGCAATCTTCTTTTGATTTCACTTTCCTTTTTGACCCTCGGTTCTTCTTTCGCACACCGCCTGACATTCTTTTTTTGACCTATCCGCCCTCTTTCACATCCCCTTCGCCTCCCACACACTTGCGTCCGCTCGAAATACTGCACTTTCCGAGTTTACTCTCTTCGACTCTGTTTGCCCAGTCTCCTCATCTTTCTACTCCGCGGTCTGGCGGCGAAAGAAGGAACTAAAGGGTGCTATTGGGAGATGACGTTGTTTGACGAAGGGGAGAAAGGAAAGGATAAAAGTTGGCCCTGGAGGGGTAAAAGAAGGGATCAAAGGGAGAAGCTGCATTCAAGATTATTCTACCGGTGGTTTTATTAGCATTCTCGCGGAAAAATGAGATTTAAAGCGAAATGTGGCACTAAGACCGAACTTATGGATGATTAACTATCTTGACGTATTTATGACAAAAGTACCGAATTTTGGGATGTCTTAGAGATTACATAAACGAGAAATTAGGATAATTAAGTAAATAGATGATTTTTCTGATTGTACTTTATCCTCCTCAATCGCAGTCATATACAATTACAGCAGAAAACAGGCTAACCATAAATTCTGATAGTTTGGAGCATTTTAACTGTTGAAAATTTTAGAAAAATATCATTTGACCTTAAGCATTAAGCTTCACTTGATTATAAACATTTCCAAAAATAAGTGTAATACATAATCAATTCCAATTTACCCTCCCATATCAATAGGTAAGGCATATTGTGAAATATTAAAGCAATATATTCACATTGCTTGTGAGAATAAATAAGAATCCAGCGCTCTTTCTTTTCCAAGACTGAGACATTATTCAAAAGAAAAGATATGTTCTAATAGCTCTCGGTAACTTTTTGTACTTTAATTTGTGTAAATTTTTGTGAATATTAACTGGAACTCTCACCTAGAATCGCAATGTATCCATCCCGCAATGAACAGAATTTCATGAATAAAAGTTTAATGATTACATGATCCTTGGGTCTTCTTAGAGTGATCAGGAAGGATGAGTTTCCGAAATGAAGTCGGAGGTAATCTGAGAGGGATGCGAAAATATTATCCTTCTCACGGGCTTAATGTACTGCCTCCAGTCTTTGGTAGTTCTTACATTATACACCACATGTCATTTTAAAGGGTTTAACCCCAAAGTCCGTTCGGTCCGTTTTGCCAATATCCTCAGGATAGAAGGGATGAAAGGGAAGTTGTCCAAAGAGTTTGCACCAACAATGGTCTAGGGAAAGCAAGTGTAACAGGGTTCGCCCATCACTCTTTGCGTTCACCCGAGGTGACAAGCCAGACCCTGACTCCTCCTCCTCTACTTTGGACAGCATCACACTAAGACGAAATCAAAAGAAGGTACTACGCGTAAACATACGTGGCATTCTTGTCACCCTCACAAAAGAGCTCCTACTGTAATTAATTAGTACTTCCAAGTAAATGTTATTCATTCGTAAGAATATCTTAATGAATGCATCCTCGGTCTCTGTGCGTCACTGATCACTTTTCTTTGAGTACTGTATATCTTTCTCCTATTTTTCTCAAACATTCTTTGTTAGCATAATTACTTTTTCTGACAGTAGTCTTAGCATATATATTTCTTACAAACCATAAAGGAGAATTACTATTCCATGATAAAATTTTAATATCAGCGACAAAATAGCATATTAACGGTACTATCATACTAGGGGGAAAAGATAACCCATTCAAATACAAGCAGAAGCCATGTTTCTCTTTTTTTATAGACGAAGTCTTTTGTCACTTAAACATAAGAATACTAGAAATTTTTTATGGGCTATCATTAAGTAGGATGCGCTATCGTTTTTTGTTATTTGTAAATTATCATTTGACCGTAATCCTCATCTAATGATTCCTCTATGTCTCTCTTAATATAAAAACAGGAAGAGCTACGTAACATATTAAAATCAGGAATTATACCATAGGAATTTCAGGGCTCTAAATTTATCACACACATATTAATTCAAACTTATTATTATCTAATTTCGATACCTTGATATTATTTCCACAATATTCTAGTTATTCTAACCTCGATTGACTTCTCAATTCAAATCATTGCCATTAATCTTATCTCTCGCCTCATACCTGCTTCTTCATCCTTTAATCTTTCATTCCTTTCATCTGTATCTCTCTCTCTTTGAATCTTCATCGCTATCCCCTTTGTTCTATTCCTTCCTCCCCCCTTGTTTTGCCCTCCCTCACCATTTCTCCTCCTTATATCTCCCTTGGCGATGGTAACAGGTCGACCTCCCTTGGCTCTACCCCTTCCCCTTGGAGACCCAACGCATCGCTTACTCCAAGGGACGATAAGGGGGCCCTTGGAAGGGTGAGGGGAGAGATGAGAGGCATGGGAGTTAAGGAGAGACTGTTGACAAGAAACTCCGCGCCCTTCTGGCTTCCTGATCAATAGGCTGCGTTGGGGGAGGAATTTTTTGGCTGCGATAGAAGTTTCATGGTCGTGATGAAAACACGCAGATCTGCGATTCGGTGACGCTTACCAGAAAATCTGTGGGGGGTCTACAATAGGCACAACCTAATCGATGAATGCTGTTGGTGCTATCTCGAGAAAGTCCTCCGAGTAGGCTGCTAGAAGAGTAGTAGTAATTTCTTAAAAGTGAGGTCATTTCGCAGGTGAACCCCGAACCGTGTGGTAAGAATATATAGACCTTTTATAGAAAGATACAATCTTCAAGATGCTCTTCAAAATTGTGAAATTCCAATGCACACCGACACAACATTGAAGGAAGCGTATTGTAATTAATCCAAGGCTGGATTTGCTTTTCTAGTGGACGGGATACTCAATGGCAGAAAGTACACTCATTATAATATCTAAAGCAACTAGTGGTTCTCGGCAGCTAACACATTATACATAAACTATATTTAAGAGATTATAATTCTGCTCCAAAATAATCTCATTTCAACTTTTAAATAGCGATCCATAGAAGGTACGTCTTACGTCTGACATAATGCATGTACATAAATAATTCTTAAACGAACGTCATGTTCCTGATAGTAACAATCAGCAAATTTTTGCAAAATTATGTTATATGTGTTAAAGCTAAATAAATTAATATTGCTATGCACCATGCCATCATCTGATACAACAGGAATCGCCAAAATCTCAAGAAGAATATGAAATAAAAAAGAAATCCAGCATACCCTATTATAGATAGAATATTCTGAATTCATATTTCAATATTTCATGATGAAAATCTGTTGAGTGCATCCATAATCGGCATCTTGATTACAGAGAAATAATAAAAGTGTAATAATTGCAGTTTTGAATTATTCTACACACTTTGACAATACTGCAAATATAGCAAAAATATGCGTAGTGAATTGTTGTGACACGGAGAGCAATCAAAATTCCAATTTATAGCGTAAGCTCATTAAATATAAAAGAATAGGAAAAAGGAAACTTAGATAGGTAGATGCATCTTCAAAAATTAATTTTTTACTCATTAAAAACAACAAAATCACCGGTTTCAGATAAGGAATGCCATCACCAGTAGACCAGTAGGCCATCATGACCAGTAGATCGTTTTTTTAGTCACCACATCACCGGAAGCGGTCGATTTGTTTTGTTTTGAATGAAAAAATGAAAGTGTAAAAAAGTACCAAAATTAAATTCTGTTTACTATGATGGATTTCCTCACTACCTTACTTGATACTATGAAGTGTGTTAATGTATAAGAATATTTTAAGTAAATAAAATAGTAAGTAAGGGAGCGTCGGGGTATACCGGACGGCAGGTTATATCGGACATATGCTGTGTCGGCTCTTTTGAGTGTGCAGAAGACCCTGTCGCGTTACGAGGAACTAGTAGAAGTACGTACTTGCAGTATCATATATCATTGTACCGGCGGGTGAAAGTAGGGGAGTATTTTCTATTTGGAGAGATTTTCTTTGTGCAAGTAGATAATTTAGGAGTGCTGTACTATTTGAACGTAAGTAGAATCATTTTTTTGTATTATTAACTACTAGCATTCTTTATTTGTATGTTTCATCCTTTAAATCCGATCAAGCAATGTTAGAAGGTTAGTTTTCAATCAAGTATCTATATGGTAGCAGTCGGCTTTGTTCGGACAGAATTTTGGAGGGTTATGTTGGACAAAAACTTTGTGTGAATTAAATCTGTTCTGACGACATTTTTTTGTTTAACAGGCAAAAGAGGGAGGCTAAGATATCTACGGCAAGATGGAACTATGAAAATGGAAATTGGAAAAGTCATATTGAAGGAGATGTGTATTAGAAAGGCAAGTGAGCGATTTTCAGCTAGTGCCGAAAAGCGCTCTTGCCGAACGCCTCAAGGTATTTTCAGATGGAGAAGAAAAACGGATGAGGTCAATATTGGGAAATACGAAGGATTTTCCTTCGTTAGCAGCTGGTAAATATTCTACCTCATTAATAAGCAGGAGCAGATATTGTATGATCATATCCAAATGTTGGATCGTCAGCTGATTCCAGCAGAGATGAATTCATGAAACTCGTCTACTAATTTTCTTATCATATAAGAATATAGTATTGACTCAAGAGAAAAAAATGAAGGCGGGGAGGCGTATTAGAAATTAAGGAAGCATTGTTGCAAACTTAGGCAAAGAGTTAGCTTGCTAAGCCTACTTCTATTTTTTTATTGAAATAAAAGAATGAATATTGACGCTATACAATGTAGGTTTACGTTTACTGCAGTAAGGATTTCTTCTTATAGCTTAGAGAATGTTTTTCGAAAAATTACATCCTGACCGATGTAAACCTCCAACTTTTTGTGCACGTCATAAGTAAGGTCTTCTCCGAGTGCCTAAGGATAATAAAAAATTTCATCATTGAAATAAATGCTTTTATGTGTTGTGTAATAAATATATGTGTATGCTTTCGTACGTAATACGGAGAGTTCTATCCACTAACATAGTAAAATAAAGAAGAAGAGCTTGACCAACAGATACTACCTGACTCATACCATATCATTCGAAGTGACGCATGAATTGTATTGTGCGTTATCGGACAAAATTTCATTACTCATCTCTTCCCGCAATTGCTCATATAGGATTTCACTGAAATGAAACCAAATCATGAAATATCAATTGTGAAGTGCGGGCAACCATTAATTTAAATTTACATTACCATTTAAACACACTCTGAATTGTGCGGAGTTTTTCAAATGTATAATATAACTTCTAACGTTATATTAATATAAACAAACCATGTAAAATAGCATAACAGGGAGCACCTTTATTTATATGTATCATTAACAGTCATGATAATGATGTGCGGAGGAAACAGCACTTGTGTATTCCGTATGATGTCAATCCATAATTTTTTATGTTCTTTGCTGTATTTTTTCTATACATTGAGTGAATATACATTTAATACCTTTTTATTTAATTCATTCCTTTAGAAGACCACTCTATACGACGGGAAAGTTTTCCTTTTCTTTAGAAAAGAATTAATTTCCTGTTTTCCTCAATATAGAACCTTATCGTCGCAAAATTTGGAAAAACTTTTTTCAAATCAAAGACACTTCGCAAATTGTCCACAATATTTATTTATATGCGTCTGGTTTTATTTTCGCGGTTGTACCCTTAGATCTTTATTGATATCAGTCTTTTATAAGGTTGGTAAATGGAAAGCAGAAGCAGAAATCCACAAGGAAAAAATAATTGAGTTTCGTATTTGATTGTCTTAGATTATGAAATAGAGCTTATTCCACTTGATTATAAACTTGGCCGAGTATGAAGGGCATGCAACGTCAGGAGGAATTCCTTCAGGTGTGAAGAGGTCGTGTAAGAAGCACAAATACATGTGGGGGTCGGAGAAAATGTTGGAGAGGGGGAGAGTCAGATGAGGATGGGAAAGTGCGAGCCAATAACAATAAACTCCTTGGCCTCCTCGTTTATGAACGCATTTCTCCACAGGTGGCGATAAAAAGGCGAGATGAGTGCGAGCTGGAAGAAAAGGGGAGGTCACGGAACGCAGAGCGGGAAAAGAACATGAGCTCTGGGGTATGGAAAGAGATAAGCACAAGGGGGAGCCTGTTTGGGATTCCGTACGTTGTTTCCGTGGGAAGAAAAGGAGTGCAAGAAGGTAAGAGAGGCCTCCTAAGGGTTTTGATATGGAATGGAAGTTTGCAACAGAAGGGAATGAGAATGGAAGTTTTTTTCTTCGGCTGCGAGATAAGATGAGAGCGGAAAGAAGTTGCTCGGAGGTCGAAATGAGGTTGTGCCGCGCTAGGAATGTAAATTGTCGAGTAAGATCGCCGGAGGGTAATAGAATGAAAGCTGTTTGGATTTTTCACCTGCGTTTGATATTCTGTTGAGGTCGGCACTCCGCGTTATCCTGTTTTTAAATCTTTTCTAGTATTCATTAAATGGAACAGATCAGGTCGGCAGAGTTGATGAAATGGGTACGTGTTGATGGGATGAAATTTTCCTTCTGAAAGAACGAGGTGGTGGTGAGTAATTTTACTGAATTCCAATCAAATATTACAAATGCTTGCAATCAACGTTATCCCCGCTGTCCTAACTCATAGATATTTACGGTTTGTTTTGCTTTTGTCGAATTTGCAGGCATGCACTGGTATCAGGACAACGTATACGAAGAAAAATTAACTCCTAATATCCTACAATAAGTCTCTCGATAGCTTGACCAGGCGTAATAAACCCAATGTTTAGCATTGCATTTGTAAGGTTTTGGAGACTGCTATCCAATCATATTGAAAACATCATTGATGACTTCGCTGCGGAGAACGCACGAGTGCGTCCAGTGGTGCGTATTCGTATTGGGGAGAATGTACACCTGCGCCCTGTTATTTCGCCTCTTTATTTACTTACTGAAATCTTCCGTCTCTTTCTGAGGCACTGAAGTTATTTTGAGGCACACAGGAAATTCATGAAATTCATTTATTTATGTGCCTTTTCCTCTGCTATGTTTACTCTTTTTTACCATGTGAGTACATTTCGTATTCAAGAACACTAGCACTATACCTTGCAATGAGACAAAAAGTTTACACTGAGATAGCTTGGGACGTTGCAGTACGTAGCTACAAGAGTTGTAAGTATAGCTTTAAAAACATTTCAAATATATGAAATTAGTTTAGTAAATGAAATATATCTGGATATTCTGGCAGAGTCATTGAATTCTATTTGGAATAGCAATATTTTAAAGATAAAATTTACCTTCCTGAAAGAGAGAGTATGAGAGAAAATGATTTAAAATTGTCATTTAATTCCACCTTACACGCGTTAGGTTGAATTAAATAATTTTTTAAATGAGTTTCATTTTATGAAATACTGCTGCATATCAAATAATAAATGTCTTCAAGTAAGTTACAAAAAATCAGTTGAAAAACTACTAGTAATGAAGTCACTGACCACCTAGAATCTGCAAAAGTAAGCTATTTCTCTCCTGAAAGAGTTTCCAAACATTCGAATCAACTGAGAATTGCATCGTATTCTGCACTTAAAGGCGATTATTTCCGTCGCAAGGCGCTGCAAATGCTCCCCTCGCCCTAATCCTCTTTCCTTCTCCTCTTTCCCCGAAACCCTTTGGCCGCTGCCTTTACTCCCTAGATGCACAATTTACTATGGCTTCTCGTATTTTTTTCCACTTTTTCAAGTGAGGGGACGCGCTCCAGTCCACGCGACCAATCCTTCCTTCTTTCCTCAGCTCTTGCAGCGTTCTAAGATAGTAGTAGACAAGTCGTGCATTGCTTTGATCAAGGATAGTAATTTATTAGCATCTTCTGTGGGACGATGAAATATAATAAATTCTAAATATTTTGATCAATGTTGGACAGATTAAGGCCCCTTTTAAATCTCCTATAATATATAAATATAAATGTGATATCACTTTAGGAGATTTACTATGAAGAATATAAACCCTGAAGCGTTCAGAGTTTTATTTATCCGTAAATGCCTCTTTGAAATTGAATCCTTCGGTTGTAATGATTTGAAGTGATGATTAACGACCTATACTAATATATTTTCCAATAATAGTAGTATTTTTAATATTAATTCGACAGTTAAGGTCATTTCGCAAATGTAGGCTCCACAGGAAATCGAACCCATGACCACTCTTAAACCCGATGGCGTTCAAGTAGCTCTAAAGTATTCATTAATTACTGTTGAATATTTTGTGGTGGCATGAGCTATCTCTTAATTTAAATATTCCCTTTCTACTCTTCACATCTATGTTATTAAATACAGTGGCTATTTTAGCCCGACTGCCATAATTAGAAGCGCACCATAAAATATAAAAATATCACTGAAATATATGCTAAAAAGAATATCGTAATAGTATTTCGTGTTTTTCATTCTTCAATACTTCTTTATAAATGTTGATTTAACATTATCACCCAGAACCTATCTACATACTTCTATCCTATTTCGTAACATTGTCACTTACTGCCCTTCGTATATTATCTGCATTCGCGAAAATAATAACATCGTTAAGGAAAGAAAATTTAAAGTGCTTAAAATTAAAAACTACCAGTCATTAACTCATGCCATCGAAAATAAATTATTTCATTTTCATCATGATGCAAGACTCAAACATCACGTAGAAATATCACTGAATAATCAACTAATAATTCATGTAATATATGAAATAAATTTTTCTCCGATTAATCAGACGAATTTATTGGAAATACTCCATGAAGTTTTATCAATTTTGTAAATAGATGTACCTGAAACAAACTTATAATTTTTACATTAACCTGATAGTATAAAACTAAAAGTTATTAATTTATCTAAAGTTCGGCACGAGAAATTTCTTTTGCACACCAATATGCCCAATAATTCTCCAATGTTCAAATCACTTGTTCTTTTATAAGATTTCGTGCTCTCTTAGCGTATGACATTTCGAAGTATCTCATTCATGTAGATGACATCCTGGTGATCGGCCATTTATTATTAACTGATAATTTAATTTCTCCTTTCTTCATGTTTAAACCAAATCTCTTCGCAGCCAAAATTCTAATAAATAAAGTCACTTCATTTTGAGTGATGCCGTCCCGTCATCTCCCTTCCGCTGGCTCCTCCATCTTTCCTTTAATATTATTCCTTTCTTAGCGGTGGCAAGCGAAGAGAAAGACAAGAGACGCGTAAGGGAGCAAGTCATCCATCCTACGGACACTTCAACGGTGTGGAAATCCCACCGCGCCTTTGCAAGCTGACGGCTCAGATTTAAAGTTTCCTCGGCGTCGGAGGAAAGTAAGGGGAAGGGATGCATCCCGAAGGAAAGGGGTAGAACGCGAGGGCGTGTTAAGAAGAGTGGAGAAGATATTAAGCAAATGAATGGATTGCACTAAAAGGAGAGGGAAGAATACTGTTTTGGAGGGCGGTGTTGAAGCGAACTTTATTTTGGAAAAGGGGTAAAAGACTCGGAGATTTCGAGTTCTATTCCCGCTTCTCTTCCCCCTGAAAAAATGTTCGATTTAGCAAAACAAGATTTAGCGACATCCTCCAACGATTTCACTTGTATAGAAGCTAAGGTAAGGGAACTGAAGTAAAGGGATTTGAGAGCCGGTATAAATTGGACGATTTAATTTATATATCTACGAAGCAACATACTCGTTTAAATAAAGTAATGTATGCTATAGAAGCGTGTGTTAGAGAACGCGAAGCGTTCATCCGATGAATGGAGAAAGAATAAAAGAAAATCATTTTTGAAGGAGTTTGTTAAGTTCTAAAACTAGAATTTTCAAAACATTTTGCAGTAATAATTTTACATTGAGGTTAGTGTATCGACGATTTTATCTATTCCTATCGGAATGTCCAAAAATATATTTAAAATTATTGTCACTCATTAGTTTCAAAAGGAAATAACACAGAGGAGATAAAAATGTAGTAGCGAGATTTAATAAGTTTATGTATATATTTATGTAAAATTTTCCTTTCTTCGATCATCAGTAGACGTGAATGACTTGAATGACCCTTGCCAAAATATGGGACTGTAAGAAAAAAATTTCAATAAAACTTCCATTTATTCAGATTGGAGACTTAGAGAGGTTGGAGACGTATATGTAAATATTAAGGAACACTGAAGGACATGGTTCATACTTCCGAAATAAGTTATGAAAACTATTATCAAAGTTTTTCATCTCTACCAAATATATCTGGGCATGAATCCATTCCATAGTACGATTACCTACACTTTTCAATGAATTTTATGCTTTTCTTTCGATTATGTCATTTCGATTACTTATGCTTGGATGATAGGTCTAGAACCGGGTAAGAACTCTCAACAAAACTAAAATGAACCCATAGTAATGATAACGGCTACCATAATTTCTTTCGACCACCAAAAGTGGGAATGAACATTTACAGCCCCTGCTTCTAAACTGTTGTTTATTTCCGAACAATCAGATTCTTGAGCGCGGCTTCGTTATGAATGAACACTTTCTAGGTGTTTGGACTCCCCATTACCCATTATTCCATGCTTACCCGCTATTAATTATTTTATGATAGGAAGCATGGTGTGGTACTTAGAAGATCGATTGCATTTATTGATGTGCATGCAATCCGCGATTTTGCGTGCTCTCTCATCTTTTACGTTGCAGTCGCCCACAATCAGTAATTCTTCATAAGCTTGATTGATAAGGCGTCATTAGCGGGTCGCGTTCAACCGGTGGATTTAATGTTGGGACGAATTGCGAAAAAGGATCATTTATTCGCGCTAACTTGGTTTCATTTGTGTCATAGGAAATAAATTTTGTTTCATTTATCTTGCTTGATAAGACGACACATCTCGTCCTCGTCGAAACTTTCCTTAGACTGTGAAAATTAAACGATAAATCTAAGTGAACAGATAAATCGATTGCTACTGCTAAAGGTATTAGGAAAGATACCTGTGGTTTGTAATAGCTTTGCATTACACAATTTTTTTATTCTAAAACGTTCACGGAAAAAAATATGAGGAATACAGCAGAGAAAATAAGACATATAATTCTTTTTTTCCAGGAAAAATTCGATAAAAACAGCTTTTAAACCAGCCATCTTTACAGCCTAAGGACCTGAAAATGTCATTATTTGCCTAATAATGATGATCTATAGACGAGAACTAACTGTCTGAGATAATATTATAATAAATTCACAGAAAGTCAACAAAGAATGGTATGTACGAGGGAGGTCTGAAAAGTTTCCGACTTAAGATTTTTCAGAAATTTTCAGAAAGCATGTCGAGAATTGGCGAAATGTCGGAAACTTTTCAGACCACCCATGTATGTATAATATATTTAATTATATGCCACAATTGAAGAATACAAAAGAATACATTTAATTTCATACAAACACTCGTCCTTCGCAAAAAAATTTCTCTCAATGATTTCTAACGATGATCCTCTTGAATTAATTAAACGAAGAATTCGAAGAAAGTTGAATATCAGAAAATTTTAATGGCTCGTTTCGTTGAAAATATATTTGGTAAGAAATGCATTTTTTCTAGTGGTAGTGGTAGTGGTAGTGTTTTTGTAACCAGAGGAAAATCGAAAATAAAATCTTGTGTGTACTGAGGCTAGTGCTTGCGTCATTTCGAAATGATTTTCGGTTGCAATGGTTGCAATGCTCCAACAACAGCACACACATAGAGAAATAGTGAACGAGGAGAAAGGGAAAATAGTTTCCCTCCAACAACATCACCCTGAAGCCCTTGAAAAATTATTTTCCTCCTCTATTTATTAAAAGTTTCGGATATCGGAAATGTTTATAAATTTCCGCGCTTCGACATCTCAACATTGCCCAATATTTTTTATCGTCGCGAGCGGAATAAAAAATTAGAGTGGCGAATATTGGAATCCCCCAATAAATCCCGCGGAGACAGATAAGCGTATATAAACTTCACGATGAAGGGAAGCGCCGGTCAATTTACGTCACGGGCTCGAACATGCATTCTCATACGAAGGAGAACATCTCTCTTCGGCCAAGTTTAACGCCGAACGACGCGCCATTACGTCCATTCCGTCACAACCCCACCGTCACATAAATAACGCATCTCCCGCGACCCGGTGACAAGGGCGAGATTCGCAAAAATAATAAATAACCCGTATCCAGCGACATCGACGCCTCCCTTTCTTATCTCTTCGTGTGCGCTTCATTGGTCTTCGCTTCTAAGCGTTCCGTTACACCCCATGCCATGCGCCCGCTGATTTCTCTCCTCCTTTATTCTCGCCCCTTTTTAATCTCCCATTCCCCGTCCTTCGGTCATTCCTTCATTGTCAACCCCAAATGGGACACCATTAATCAGGGGCTACGGGCCTCGTGTTCCGTTTCACCGCTCCCACACATCACGCGCCGTCCGGATACTAGTCCCTCCCACACACAGCCTCCCCATGTCTCCAGCTGCTCTCCCCTTTTCGTCTCCTTCTTCATCTATCTCCTCTTCTCCTCCGTCATACTCTCCTTCCTTGTCACCTGCTGACCAGTCCATCCCTTAACCACCTCCATAAACGCACGTTCCGCTCTAATTGTGCTCCATTCGAACTCGGCCTTTTAAGGGTGAGTTTAAACATCCAACTCCTCGTTCCACTCTGCCCTGACTTCCACACGACTCTGGAGTATGTGTATCCGTAAGCGAATGCATGCGTTATGCTTATTTACGATACATATATACTTAAATACTGTCCTAGGTATAAATGATTGGGTTTCATTTTAAATATACGTAGTAGAATCTTTAAAAGAGCAGAATATATATTGGGTACCGTTTGGAAGAGTAATTTCCCGATTCTAAAAACTTATTGTATTATATGCATAATTGTGAATGAAATTTATAATATAAATCTCTTTGAAACTGGTCGATAAATATCGAATCAAAAATAGCTAATCATAAGCATTATATTTTAACTTCCTTGCAAAAATGCCGCAAATAAAAATACGAAATGAAATGTAAAAGTCGAAATATTCTTAAGGATATTAATAATTAAAAAAATAGTAAATTTTCATTTAATCAGAAACGCCATTGTAGAGCATAAAATTCTGAGGATTTCTCAATAATCTTTGCTAATGTACCGAAATATACAATTCAGCGATCTTCAATATCATACTTCTTTCACTACCTGTTATAACAGCTAAATATTCCTTAATGTGTCCAGATCGGTTGTATAGATAAGAAATTTTGAAAATTCAAAACAGATTAATTTCATACCCTTGTGAGATATACGTGAATTCTATTTTGATTTAAATACAAGCTATATTTCACCAGATCACGAGAGATGAATGCCATTCTTTAATATATACTCTCTCGATTCAATCTATCCAGAAGTTTCCTTTCTGCGACACCAAAAATATCAATATATTATTAAGAATAATTTAATTCGCATATTAATTATCATCAAATCACAATGAATTCTAGAAAATTAATCGCCGCAAATGCAAAAATTAAAAGCCAAAATTGATTACCGTTTCTTAAGTATAACTTATAGCTGTAATTTAACTCGTATCAGGATTATTATAACAATGTAGCGTACTTATCGTAGCCTCATTAAAACCTCCAGAGTCAACAATGAGAAAGGTTCTTATCTGCCATTGTTTTACTGTCTTATGGCACGACAGGCTTTTAATTGGTCTCTTAGGAACTCAGTTCGGGAGTCGAGGCTCGGAAAGCAGATTATGTTTATAATTACCAGCTCGACAAAAATGTCGGAAAGGGCACGCTGCTCTGGCTTAATGGACGTAAAAATAAAAGCAACTAGTATTCTTCGAGGGTATCTGGGTTAAATTCATCACATCAAATCTCATGCGGATGTTAGAATCGCATGCACGAGTCACCGATCCAAAGCAGATACCGCTCACAATTAATTCCACTTAATTCCGTGTCTGCCATTCTTCGAAACGACCTTTCGAGAGAAATCTCGCGGGACAATGCAAATTCTAGGGCTTACTGCATCACACTGGGGAGGAAAAATTGAAGGAATAAAAATTAACATCTGCTGAATAATTTGAATGGGGTTAGGATGTGGCCTTCGTTATCAGGAGGTAACTTCCCGTAGTACTGTGGTCCTGGAAAAGAAAGATGTGGGAGTGAAGTGGCAATGCACATACATATCTTAATACATTAACTCGAGCGCACTCACACACCGTCACTGTCACGAGCACTTTCTCATGCAACGTTGAGGATTTCGTTACGCTTCCATTTCCTCTTTTTTGCCCTTTCATTACTTCCATTCCTTCCACCCTCTCAGAGACTCTCCTTTCCCATCGAGTTTTCCCTATATAGTTTTATGCACTCTCATATTATACCACCAACGATGAAAATTTTTAGTGAAATTCCTGGATTCGGTCATGGTATCTATCATTAGGTTTTATCAGTTGAATTCTGATTGTGATGTTTTCATTTAAGTATGCAAAGCCTCTTCTATGTGATAAATTAAAAATCAATGTTACGATACAGTTTAAAGTCAACATCACAATAGGAAATCGGTGTACCCATTCTATTTGGAATCTTGTAGCATTAGCAAAGAATTTCATTTCATTGTTTTTATGTCTATTAGATATTTGATTAAATGATAGAGTAAGAATTTTAGGATTCATGTGAGCAACTTGATATTTATATTTTCCATTAGTACGACTACAACTTGAACCTTTATGCGGTTTATACCTCTCAGAATCACCCTTGATGAATTGTCAACTTCTCTTTCCCATTTTTAATACTAAAGCCTCAATGTTGGACTTACATGTAATAACCAGCAAGTTAAGCGTTTGCTGTTTAAATGCTATTAGTAGAAGGGTAGAATAGTATGATCTCAATATATATTGAAAGCTAGCTTATTTATTCATAAGTAGATTTAATATTTCCTTAATTTTTCCATCATCAATCCACTTCCGCTATTATTCACCATCCATTTTCATGTTTCTTCCTCGGTTTCTTAAACCTTATCTCCACCACAAGCAGAAAGAGTAACCTAGGAGAGACCGATGCAATAGCAAAAATATTTCAGAAAACAATCTGAACGAGCCGAAATCGTCGAAATCCATTGAAAGGAACTCCACGCTTAAAGCCTTAAAAACAGCGAGAGGACAAAAAGTATGAAAAAACCAAAAAAGCCAAAGGAGTGAAGAAAGACGGTGCATTCAACACGCGATGTTAAAGGGAAGTACTGATGTGGCGCTCTTGTTTTTAACAAAAAAGTAAAGGTGCACTTGGACGAGAGAGGGAGGTGAGAGGATAAGGATAAGAGTGAAAAAATATGCCATTCCCTTGCACCGTTGGATCGAAGAGTGGCGTGGGATGAGATATTGTAAGTTGCAAGTGAAGGAGGTAGAAGAGAGACAGATGCATGACGGGAACAATAGAAAGGGGGAAAGCGACACGGGATACTTGAGGCACGTGCTATAAAAGGGGAGGTTTTGTAAGGAGAGAGAAGTAAGGAGATGGGTAGAGAAGAAAGTGAAAAAAAATAAATCAAGGATTGAAGAATACCGTCTACGATGTCGGCGTCCGTCGCTCGAATCCGACACGTGCGCTTAAGGCAAAAGGGGATTTGAATGATCGACAGAGAGCAAGTGTGTGGAGGACGAAAGAGATTAGTGAAGAGTACGCGAGACAACGGGGAAGGCGTATTCGGTTACGCAGTACATTACGATGTGGGTGGGTTGGGAATAATAAAGGGACCCTCGGCTCGAGAGCATTCGGGTTCTATTTCAGAGAACGTGCTCGAGCGCACTCTTTGGGAAGAACTTGGATTTCGATAAAGTCGTCAAGACGTAGAATTTTGGGGAGTGGAAACAACGCTATGTGTAAAATATGTTAACGGCTGAATTCACCCGGGTCCCGCAGCGCTGAATAATGGGTAACGGGACACTCTTTTCACGTGTTAGTGAAATATGAATGCTTGTGGCTTTCCGCTCATTCACAAAATATAATAAAATGAAAAAATAAAATTTTTCATTAAATTAACCAGCAACTGCGCTCTAGATTGATTAACAGCAATATATTTTTATTCGGCAATTTTTACAACCTATCCCATCTCTCTAGAGATGAACTATTTAGATAAGAAGCTCATTTAAATTCATATTACAAAGGGGCTTCGCGGTGGAACGCTACGATAAAATATTGAATAAACTAATTCTAAACCTTACAAAAGAATGTTTTATTTAGCATCGTGTTGATAAAAATATCTTGACCCTATCTTGTGATTACGGTTGCCCAAGAAAGAATTCTGTATGAGATGTAGAAGTTTTATATACTGATTCCTATCCCTATTATAATATTTGAATATAAGTTTACATTCCTTCTAAAATTAATAATATACCAAACTCCCAAAGAGAAACGAATATAATAAAGATCTGACAGAACTAGGGATTAGACATGTCCGTTTCTCTTTGTGATTTTTTCTAGATGCCTTTAACCTCATCCTTGAATTTACAAAATTCTAGCATATTTTCCGCTTCAAAGAAGTATTAACGAACTTTGTTTTTTAAATACAATTTTTCGCCCGTATCAATCATAAATTTATAAGAAAAATTTAAGTTCCTTTGCTGATGTTTTCTAATTTAAAAGATACCCGTCGGCCTATTTAGAGTGAGCATATTTAAACTGAAGAAATGCCTAAAAGAATCTCCTTGGGTGGTTCAGCTGTATATTATCTCGACAGCATCAAATACGCAACGCATGCTATTGAAAGTGAGTCAAGATTAAGAGTATTGTATACCCTGATCTTATCGCGCAGTTCAACGAATGGATAAGAGTGGCTCTGCGGTAGGCCGCCGCTCCCTTAGCTCCGTCTGGTGCGTCTCCTTCGATATGAGTACCTCTGCCTGTGGGCTACGGGTGGTCTCCTTCGAGACAAAGGCGTGTATGGAAGCGTAGGTGCCCTATCATATCAGCCCTTGATCGGTTGCGAGAGACACCGGCAGGCGTACACGTGTTGGTAGACGAGCTAATTCGCGGCCATGAACAAGAAGCACTTGTAAACCCTATCTATCCCACGTCCTCCACAAACGCTTACATCAGAAGAGAAAACACTGCTTTCACTCTCTTCTCGTTTACCCTTGTATGTACATGTCCTACCTTGTTACTGACCGTATGTTTGAAATTGAAAGTGGAAAACGCAATTCGATGATATCAGAAGTCGACTTCTAGTGTACTTGTAATCAATTACATAAGGTAAGATTCTAAGGTTGATGTATCAATATTTTTCTTAGAATGAAAAAAAGGTTATCACATAAAGAACTAATTTCGAAAATTTATGGTTTTAATCCGATGCGGTATTATATATAGATATTGTAGCAACAAACTTGTTGCTTTCCCTTTGTTCGATTCAACTTGGAATAGTGTTCATCCCTTATTATTTTCCTGAACTACTACCTTGTATTCTCGAACATATATGTCACGATTAACGAAACTGATACATAAATCCATTTATGCCGTTCTTCTCTCCTCATATATAATACATACAATCATATTATTGAATTTGATAGAGTGAATTATTGGAAAATCGATCCGTCTGGTGGAGGAATATTATGAAATAGGACTCATAAAGTACTAAGATAACGTCAATTTACGCTTTAATCGCTATATTACAGGAAACTAGCTCTATATTAGATCATTTTAACCCTGGCAAAAGACTGGTAACATATTATTGGATCAAGATAAAATTAATAATTTAAGCTCAAGGGACCTGGAAAAGACCAGGAGTCGAGTGCCCTTCTCGAAAGACTTCTTTACTTTAAGTTGTCTTATTGGTTTACAAGCACATGCAACCCGCAGTCTCCAGCTCCTTTTCCTTGAACAGATTTGATGAGACATCCCCTGCAATATAGGCATTTCTGTACACGTGGCTGTGCTTTTGGTTGCATAACATCAAGGCGAAATTGTTATAAAGTTTTCATGTTAATCGATGTTTGTTACCGTGGGTGAATTAATGAATAAGCGAATTGATTCTGAGACGTTATTCAAACAGATTTACATCTGCAATATTGTCAATTTTAAATATCTTAAATAAAAACATTTACCACCCAGTAGAACTGTAAAATGAGATAGAACGTATTGTTTTATCAAAGGATTTAGTACTTAACCAAAGATGGTGTAGAAACGTTAATTCGAGCTTATTTTAAGTAAATATTGCATATTTATTTTCGTTAAAATGAAGCAATTATCAATAAGTAAGCAATGAAAAGTATCAGAATCACCCGCGTAAAATTAATTGAATAAATATAAATGTTGTCGAGATAATATCTCTTAAAAATAAACAAAAGTAAAGCACAGACGTTCGAAAAATCGTAAATCCCGTGTATCCGGAAACTATATAAATTGAAGCGTAAAGCAATACGTTTTTTGATTTGCTGCGATAAGTAAGAAAACCAAACGATAATGCACTCAGACGCTGGTTCAGATTAAATGAGATTAAAGGTAGGCTGCGATAGCTTGGTAAATTCAGAGAAAGTTCGTTAGCGGAAAATGTAATCGGTTACTTTGCAACTCACCTGCTACTTTGGCAGATCCAAAAATGGGCGTAAAATACATGAAATTGAGACTAAAACTAGTACTTTTAGGGACTAACACCTTTTGTGATTGATACGTGACAAGGAAAACGTAATAGAAACGTAAGTAGGTCCAAGTAAATACATACCCGCCACACGTCAAAAAGCGTCTTGGATATTATTAATGAAGATGTACATGTATAGTAATTGCTTAATTTTTGGTTAGTAAGGATTTCCCATCCTGAACAACTAAGTCTTAATGAATTTCAGAAAGAATATTCAGTCTTTATGGAGTTCATTGGTAAAGTTCGAGTATATCCAAACCTAAATTCTGAAATTCGAAAAATACAGAATTCCGTAACACTGAGTCTAATCACTTTCCAATTCTTCGTTTTTTATCTTTGAATAATACGAAGGACGGCCGTAGAATCGTTTCTAATATATAAGGTAAAATAAAAATTTCAACACAAACTCCTTTGAGAATAATGCAGGTGACAAAAGAAAGATTTAAGTCCAAGTCCGTCAAATATGATACCTATTCCACATCCCTAAAAGTTTCAGTTTTTGGTCAAGAAGTTTCATTTGGTAATAAATATACGACTGCATTCTTTTCTGTTTGCATTTTTATTCGCGTTTTAATTAAAAGCTAAAAGTAATATTTCTGAAAGCTTGACTTTTTCTTAATTCTCTCAAAATCCACCAAATCATACATTCCTAAATCTGGGAAATTCCATATTCCGAAACTAGCTTGGTCCCAGGCATTTTCTATTAGGGATACTCAACTCGTGTATGAAATCTATCTTATTAAAATTCTTCATATATAGCCCATAGGGCATATTTTACCTGTCTTTGATTGCTGTGTGAATTCATGTTCTTACATTATTTTTAATTCTCGAATGAGTTTTCCCGCATATCTTGCAATACGGAAATAATTTGATAACATCAAATTCAGCGATAGTGGTTCGGTAAGGAAGACGTTGTAGCTCAAAGATTAAACCCAGGAAAGGAAAAAAGAGGATTATTGACTTGAGCAAAGCTTGGTAAGAATGCGAAGGAACGATAGAGAGAAATGACACAGTATGCGGGTATTGGGATAAGGAATGAAGGGGAAAAGATAAAGGAGAAGGAACCGGGAAGATAGAAAATGGAAAGATGCAGGTAGCGTTGGTAGACAGATTGGCGAGGGCAAGAAGATAATGTTCCCAGAATGGAAAGAAGAAAGGAGAGGAGATGGGATAAAGGATAGGACGGCGGGGTAAAGAACGGAAGAGGTAAAAAAGGGAAGGAGAGGAAGAAATAGGCTTGTGAGATAGAGAATGAAGAGGCCATCGCCACAGAGAAAGCTTTCCGACAAAGGAGTGGAGCGAAGTTTTGCGTGGAGGGAAGCTGTGAGGGGAGAGATAGAAAGAGAGATTTGCGGAGGATAGCTAAAAAGGAGAGGTCGAAGAGTGAGAGAGAGATGGGACTTCGCTCTCTTGAGATAATAGCGGCGGCGGCAGAGTGCGTGAACAAATCACAACCGGAAGGCGTGTCGCACTGTTGCTAGGAAGTTAAGGGACGTTAAAAAAATTTACTACTGCACTGTTCCGTAGATGAAACGATCCTTTTTCCTCCCTCTCGGTTTTATCACTAAGAGATCGTCTCTTTGCCCCATTCCACCGCCGTTTTCTTTCATATCGGAAGATGAAAGGGACGGTTGCATTAGTTTTGCTGCAATTCAATTTCATTTGAGCAGAAATGGAGAGAGTTACTTTGCGAAAGAATTTCCCTCTTTTTTTATTTTAAAAGCAAATGGTCAGTTTTCGCCACATTGCGGAATATTATTAACAGGTGGAGTGGCTCCGTCCATCAGGGAAAATTGCTTTCATGAGAGGATTTTGTTTAAATTTCGTCTGGAAATTTGATGAAAATGCTAAATCAGCAGAGAAGTTGAGAGAATTTATATTTGCGATCTCCGAGAAAGATAGAGCTGTGCTACAAGGTGCCTAAATTCAAACACCAAAAATAAATACGTCAGATGCAGATTAATGTTGCAGCCCATCCCATTTTCTGAAGGTTTCTGAGGAGATCTACTCAAGAAAAAAGATTTAATGCATGAATTCATATGGTGTCCATAACTGAAATACGATGAGAATTGAAAGTGAAAACTACTTTCAGAAATGCAAATTTGGTTTTGAAAATGTTGCTAGAGGAACCATGAAAAGTAGCTAACAAGCTGCTAAATCAAAACAAAAATCACCAACAAGGCTAAAATCTAAAACTGTTAGAATTCGCACATATAAATCAAAAATAAGTCCATATATTACATGAATTATATCTCTAGTATTTCTTTTTTTTTTTCTTTCATGAAGTAATAGCGGTTCTATTTTGGTTGATTAGTAAATCAAACATGTGATGCCCCAAATTCTTAGAGGAGGGCATATATACCACTATGTTTTAGATAGAGAAACAGAGTCGTTGAGAGAAAATTTAACTCGCTAAAATAAGAAAAAAGTTGCTAGATTCAGCGACAAAATTGGCAACTATGATCACTTTCCTCGAAATAATTCATAAATATGCACACATTTGTATGTATATTCGCAAATATTTGAATACACAGTGGAAAATAATTTGTATCGTAAGAAATTCCTTAGAAAATAACAAAAATGAGAAATCATATCGTGAGATGAAACAAAGACACTCATGAGTCCACTCTGAAGAGTAAAACTGCAGCCATCGATCGTGACATCAACGTGATTGAAGTCTCTATCCTTGAGAAACCGCCGCAGCAAACGTGGGATATGAGAAAGAGTAAAGCAGTGAGAAGGGGGAAGTTGGATCTATCAAACGCAAAGAAAGAAGGATGAAGGGGATGGGAGAAAAGTAGTAGTAAACGGATGGAGAAAGAGAAAAAGATAGTCCTTTCGGTCATCGTGGGCTCCGGAGGCTCGCTTACCGTCCATTAAGGTTTATGAATATTTTCCGACAGAAGCCTCCGCTTGCAGCACAATCGAGGAAGGAAGGGAAGAGAAGCAAAAGAGGGAGAGGGGAATCGGAGAGGGAGGGAGTAGATATCCTCTCAGGAAAGAGGGAAAGACGGAAGGAAAGTAAACGACGTAGAGGCGAAAAAATGAAAGGCTGATATAAAAAACATGGAACAAACCGAGGGTGGTTTGTGAGGCAAAAGGAATGGATAGAGAGGGAAACCTACTGGTTGTGTTGGTAGCCAGTCTTTGGGGTTTCGTATGGCGATGAAAAGTGGACGTAAGCAGACATAAGAGAGCCGTGGGCATAGGAAACAGGTGCAAGGGTTCGGATTAATGGAAAGTGCTGCGGAAAAGCTATGGAAAGAGGTAATGGAGACTTGTGGAGGGAGCAGAGTGACCACAAAAGGCAAGATGCATATAGGAAACTCCTATCTATTGAGTGCAAGCTGATGTAAGTATGATTTTTATCAGATTGAACGAGTAAGTATATTTTATTAATGATAGGAGGCTACCTATCTTATAGCTAGGTTTTTAAAAGAAGAATAATAGGGTATAAGAAAATCAAGTAAGATATTTATAAGGTTTTTCGAATTAAAAACTATTACTATCTTCTGTAACTAATAAATTTAGTTGGAGACGAGGAAATTATAACCATTCTTATATTATTCTACACCAAAATATCCTCTTCCGTAAATTTTCACAGCCTATCTAAGCTGGCTGAATTCTTCTACTTCAAGTCTATATCTTATTGTCGTTAAATACACAATTGAATAGATTCTGTAGAGATAAAACCACCTTTGCTACAATTCAAGAAAAGAAAATGAAAAAGCATGTTCTCTCCCTTTACATGGAAAAAGTAATCAAATAATAATAATCAAAATAAAATAATGAATTCAAGTTAAAATTATCACTACCAAAGAATTCTTCTACTCAAAAATCGTAGTTCTAAAAATGTCGACTTCAGATTCTACATTCGCAAAAATATTTGACGTGTCTTAGTTCTGACAAAACGTGTTCGGTAAGAGGAAGATTGAGACTTTTAGTCTTTTCTTAAATCTAACCTTTTGTATTTACTTTTGTAAAATAATGAACTACGTGAGATGTTAAAATACTCAATACTTTATAATCAACATCTTTAGGTCTACATCAAATTAGAAAATCTAGCGAAAATATACCATTTAGATTGTATTTTCATATCCGATTACTTGTCTCCATTAAAACATCTTGTACTAAAATTCTCGTATCTTTTGTGAGAAAGATGACATTTAATCAGATCAAAACACCTGTCATACTCTTTGTCAGTTAATTATCCCCTAGGCTATGTCGCAGTGAGTCGAATGCCACGCTCATGATACTTTGAAAAATCGACTTTAACGAGAGAGGGTGGAATGACAGTAACTAACTAAGCATCGAGAGCTAATTTAACCATGCTTTATGGCCGTTCTCGTAGATAAATGCCCCTTGCCATAGCGGCTGATTGTTTGGTTTCATAGACGATTGGTGCAAGGGTTCGACTCCTGTTCAGGATAATTTATTACTGTCACCTGTAATTAATCATAGCATGCGAATTTCTCATTGTGAATAGGATTGCAATGTATACCGTTCAAACCGTTACATTATTAGAGATGGTATACTTTCCTATAATTTTTTCACTCAAAGATGTATGGAAATGCGAACGATTAAAAATAGTAAGATAGCACAACTGGAAACATCCTTGAGTTTTATTATGTGATGCTCTTATAAGTTTCAAAACAGGATTTTCAATCTATAAAAGTTACTATTCATCAGCGTCTTGGTATCATCTGTTCATTTTTATAACCATATATCTGAAGACGTACCATATTCGCTTAAATTTTTACATCATACCTCTCGCTACACACATACACTTGCCACTTCTTTGAAAGCGAAAACCTTGTAACCATACATATATTTAAGAGTGGAAACTTTCAATCATGGACATGCCATAGCAACTTCAAATTGAAATCAAAAGTCACGGAACACCAGACATGTACCGATACGGCTTCTCCCACACATCAATCAATTTATTCCAACCAACAATTCGTCAGAAGAGGTCGCCGCAGCTCGAATGATTAATCAATCACTCTCTTCGGAATCTCTAAAGATGCACCCATCATCGGCATCCATTCAAATCTCCTCCATGCGGAGCGGTGCAGCAGCCAGGAAATGCCTGTCATATTTTATTCGCTTGCTTGAGCATTTCCCTCTTCACGTGTACATAATATAGAAATATAACTTCCTGGAAATAAAAAAATACACTCCAACCCTCGCCCAAGCTGCACTTAATTTAAGTGAAACCGAATATATATCTTCCTGTAAATATAAAAAAGCGTCCAAATGCACGCTCCGGCATGTATACATAAAAATGGGGTTGAAGTGAAGGGGGGTTTTCCCAAAAATCGTGACGCGGTTTGGAATGGAGTCGGCCGGTGATGAAAATGCGCCGAGTTGGCAAGCAAGACATCAAAAGTTTAGAGAGGAGAGCTTTCGCTACATGCCACGAGAATGCTCCACCTACCTTCATTTCCTTAGTGCATGGAACTCCACTCTCGTAAAACACTCTCCCCCTATACTGGCCTCCCTTCTCAGAAAGACCCTCATTCTGTGCATATCTCAGGCCACCGCGGGATCTGCTGCAGAATCTCGTGCAGACGCCACACTTATCGTCATTGGTATGGACCTAACCACTATTGGTTGCTATGTTTTTCATCATGCTCATGTCACCCTTATTTGTATATTAGGGAAAACGTATCGAGGCATATAAGGTGTAGGGATCTCAAATAATCCATCCTCCTCCACATATTTTATAATGACTTCCAGTCTTAGACATCTGCGTTCCTATGTTTCCTCATTTCAGTGCTTCACAGTCTCACACATTTAATGCACCGCGTAATACCCAACGGTGGCGCATTCTTCATATTTTGACCCACACACGTTATTTGTTTTTGCAGATAATTCACCTCTCAAAAAGTTTAATAGTGAAACTTCTAATAATTTAGTCCCTGGACGATTCCATCATTATTTTAATTAAAACTTCACCGAACTGTATTCAAGTGTGATTAATCACGCCGAAAAATTGGAGTTGAAACGGAAGTGCAAATGCCGCGCAAGACGAAAGGTTGAGAAGCATATCGTTGTTTGACATTGAAGTACGCCATTGTATACGTCATTAACACTGACTTCGATAGAGAAGCATCATTTAATAGTATTAAATTTACGAGACAACCATTAATTTAAATAAATGCCATACCAAAGGACTAAGTTTGGCCCTATGATGATGCGGCTCGTCGAGGCCTAAGTCGTACAGCAAGTTTGAGACTGTTGTGAGCATAAACAGTGCACGGTGGTCCTTAAGGATTTTACGTTGTAAAGATATACCACACCTTCGAATAAAGTCATGTACAGACAACGTAAAAGAAATTCCGTTGCATTTCGATAAACTTGAAAAGCACAAATATTCAAATTTAGATGATAAAATAGAATTCCTTGGTGAAAACCTTGCTCTAGAATGCAAAAATCATATTGCCACTGCTTTTCCATTCCTATAATTGATTTTGCCTTCATATTGACTTCAATTGACTTACGAAAATCGATACTTAATAATTGAATTTTCATTCATCTTATGCCCAATTAATTTACAAAACAAATTACCGCTATCTGAAAATCAGAATCATTACATTTAAAATTTCACATCTACTTAAAAGGAAACGTGATATTGTATTTTTACGAAAAGTTTTGAATCATAAATCTCATACATGAAAGACAAGTATTTTTATATTTATGAAATTGCATTCAGTCTAGAAAATTAATGAGCTCTTAGAACCCAATCATAAAAAATATTTAATATCCGAAATAAATCAGTAAAATTCATCAATCAAACGTACTTTCTTCCCAGTTAATCGATAGAAGACACACCTCTTAGTTGTTTCCTCCTTTCTCGCAAAGTGCCTTCTCATCGTCTTTCATGTTCCAACAATCTTAATTTTCTGATATCCTTTCTTTGTACCTTCAAATCTCTAAGTTTCATTCCTAAAACTCAGTGATCTACTTTCTCGTCTTTATCATGTATTCGAGTGCATACACTAGTACTTCGTTCATGATACCGCTTTACATCCATTTTTAGGTTTGATGAGAAAATTAGCTATTTAAATCTTATACCATTCAAAATAATCCTCCAGATGTATGAAGCTGCATACATGAAGAGTATTTCACCATAATTCGTACCATTTAAATATTAGCTAAAGTAAACTGCAATAAGTTATGCACGAAATTTGAAATTCATCAAGTTTGTAAACACGACAGGAGATGATTTCAAAATGCAACCAGTTAAGATGGATAATATTAAAACTCCACGGAATATACCCAAGTGATTCAACACAACAACAAATAATTTTCAGATCGATATAAGGGAATTATTACATAATTATAATGAAAATAATAACAGAACACATATACCTTTACCACCGATCTTTGTGCGTGATTGCAAACGTTCTCTTATCATTTTCATTAAAATGGATATCTACTCCAAATTCGAGGCCAAATGGATAGATTCTATCAAACATTTTTAAGAGGAAAGTAATCTGTGGGCTAATTAGGGTAATTTTTCCATGTTTAAGTAACATCAAGCAGTAAATATATACGCATGCTTAATTTAATGTCAATTTAGTAGTATATACATGTATGTGTACGAGTAGTGCAGATTATGAAGCTCTATTAAAATAGAAGCTTTGACGAGGAAGCTTCTGGCCTCAATGGCATCGTGGGATATTTTCTTGGGGCTCGCCACTACTTATTTCGTGCCATGCAATTCCACGTATACCCTCTCAATCCCCTTATCTTATCTCTCTTCCTTATCTCTCCTTTTACTATCCCCATTTCCTTTCGTCCCCTTCATTGCTCATCCCCATTCCGCCCTCTATTCCAAAATCTCTCTTCCTCAGGAACCATCATCCCCGCCCTCTTCAAATTTCTTCTCCCTCACCTTTTTCCTCAACATCTCTTTCCCATTCTCTTCGGGAAAAAGAGGCACCACCATCGTTTCGAAGACCACTCCCACTTGGAAACACATACAACTTCCCTCATCTGGGTGAGAACCTGCTCTTCCTCTTGGCCGCTATTTCCTCCCCTCTCTATCTTCCCTATAACTTCACTGCACGAGGTCAGTCGGAAATGGCCGGAAATGGAGGCTGTGGCTAGTGAGGAGATGGTGGTGAGGTATTGCCGAAGAAGGGGGAGTGTACTTAAAGAGGAGAGGGGGGTTGATGAAGTGAGTGGGGAGATGCGGATTTAAAAGAAGAGTTTGAATGTGTTTGTGGTGGAAGAGGAAGTTGGAAGAAGAGAAAGAGAAAATGGGATGAAAGTTGGAGAGAGTAGAGATGGGGCGGATGTTAAAAAGTTTTGGGATTTCTTCGGATGGGCATGGGAAACTCCGGGATTAACAGTTCGAGGAAGAAATTGGGCTTGGATCAAGATGTTAAGTGAAAGATGTCCTGTGCATTGAGCTTACTTGTGATGTCGTATTACTTTTGACTTCACCCCCTCATACAAATTGAGAGGATTCTATTTCCACAGATTATTATCATGTAAGATGTTTGGCAAGAAAATAATTGAATATCGTCTGCTTAATGAGCCGTTACTTATTGTAGTTAAGGTTTAATGAAGAGCTATTTCCAAGATCTTCACTAATGTTCAAGTTTGTGTGAGTTGCATTGCATATAAGGTCAGAAAGACAAGGGAAACTGATAATTTACGAAAAGCTAAATGGATATGCAAATCGCATCCTTTCATTTAGAATCGAAATGACTAACCATTTGATCCTTAGTCCGTTGTATTCAGTAAATTTCCCAAACAGGAGCTCGCATTTTCTTCGTCTTCGGAAAATCTTTTCCATCTGCTAAAATAGCATTACAAATTTATTATTGGTTTGATTATATTTGAATACGTAATTATGTTACGTATAATTTGAACATTATTTTTGGGTGAAAGCATACTTACATAATAGTAAGAATTCCATACGGTATAGTATAAAAAACGACAAAAAAGAGTAACGGAAAGATAATTTCGCCTCTAAAATGTATTTTTGTTTTCGGTTTGATTTTATTCGAATTTTTCAGACTTGGCTTGCAATTATTATTTCGAATTTCCCCACACTTTTATTTAAAACCTTACGAAATACGTATAAATTTCGATTACTTTATCGAAATTTATGAGACACGAGTGATCAAAATGATGACTCACTTCTAAAAAACGACTCAACATACTGGAGATAATTACGATGGATTAGGAAATAAAAGAGAGAAAATGTGCACATACTTCCTTTGACAGATTTCATCATCTTTCAAACTGAATGAGGATATTGCACGCCTTTATTCGTAATTAATTATAAAATTCAATATTGTACCAACAAATTCACTACATTTTACTTCCGTCATTAGCTAGAACTACAGTAATTCACCATTTTAATTCATAACTGAGTTTATTTCCTGTTTTTTGGCCAAAAATATATCATAGTTCGATTTTAGATTTCAAAATTCTATACTGTTAGCTTTCAAAGAAAAGTAGAAATTTAAATACATGATTAACTATAATTATTGTATGACACTCGATGAAAATTCTCACACAATTTATCCTGATATAGGACCTTAGACGACAAAAATAAATAGCTTCTCAATATTCTATTTTAAGAAACTTTGGGAAATGGCTTTGACAACATACAGCATCTTGTTTAAATTAAAATTATTGGCACTCATAAAACGAGTGTTTTGAATTTATTGTTATCAAACAAATAATTTCAAAAGAAATTTCTTAGACTTCAGTCCAACGTTTGTTTTTCTTTCATATATCTAGTATTTACTTCTCACTAATTTAAATTTAGGAATGAATAAGCTAAAAAGGAAATAATTATACTTGAGGTTGTTTCGGTAAAAATTTAGAAAATGATATTTCACGTACCTCTCTACAAATGGTTGCAATGATTAACATATTTAAAATTTAAGTTAACTTCGGCACCAAATACATTTAAAATAAGAATGAATGTCAATTGTGATAAAAGGTATACCCTAGAAAGCATAATCAATAGAAATTCTTTTTGATTAGATTGGAAAATATCCATTAAAATTAACTATTAAAAAATTAACTTAAAACGTAAATGAAAGAATGATGAACCGATCCTATAGTTGATTTCCAATTTTTTAAATGTGTGCTGGGATATTACTTAATTCTTTTGGAGCTCGTTCTCACCGAAAATTCATCAAATCAGTAAGTAAGCCATTAAGAATCTGGAGAGATGAAACGGAATCTAATAAAGGAAATTGAAATGAAAACTAATCTCAAAGAAATCAACCCAAAGAGATAAAAGGCAGGAGAGAGATTGGGACCAAGGAAGGGAATAGTATCCACCGAATAATGCGCCCTTAGAATTGGCATGACCAAAAGAAAGATTTCGTCGAGTGGATAGTCGTTTACCTAGTTATAAAGGGCGGCATGTGGTTGGGTCCAGCGTAAGGTGTTCGAAGGGGTAAAGGGGAGGTAGAGATGGAAAATCGAGTGTCGGTTTCGAATGAAAATGCTTCGCAATCCTAGTGGCATCAGGTCCAAGGAGAGAGATTGAGGATAAGAGGGAGGGACGCCGTCAAGAACGCTGTTGTGTTTGCCCTGCCGTCTTCCCTTGACCCCCGCCATCAACGCAGGCGGTTTCTCTTCTCTTCGCCCCATTCACCACTCCGGAAGGCCTCCACTCTCTCCCTCACTTCCTCTTTTCTTTTCTCTCCCTTTCCTTCCTCGTTTATCCCACACTCTCCTCTTCTTTGCCCGCAAACCTCTAAGACCGCAGGAGCTTGCGAAGGGCAGCGTGGCCACGAAAGAGAGAGAATGAAGGAGGAGAAAGAAAGGGGTGGATAAGCTCTCGGATCGATCATTGGTGTTGTCCTGCCAAGGGCAGGAACCCGTGAGCCTATTCTAAGGCCATTGGCTGCCATACTACGTGTTGCTTCGGGTTTTCTTTCAAAAGAAGAGAGAAAATGGATCCTATAACTTGGTGTTTGCCACTCTGAAAATACAGATGTTAAAACTACACTGGTACTTGGCAAACTGATTACAGGTTTAAAATTTATTAGTGTGATTTATAATGAGTAATTAAACTATTGTTATTAGAATAATTTATTCTCTTTTATCCTTTGGTCGTATCCAAATGGAACCGAATACGATCATAAGTCTCCTTTTAGTGGAATAAGATTTTGAACAAAGTCCATCTGAAGACAAAGTCTGAAGACAAATTACAAAATCTAAGTTCCCATTCATATGTTTTATTAGAAATAGGAGTATAATCTCTAACCATTTTCTAGGTGAATTATCTAAGTCAAAAATTAGAAAGGTAGATGGGAAAAGACTTATTTCCTATGCCAATTCCAGTAAGAATAAGTGAATTAAATTTTATCTTAGAGAAAAATGTGCAACGGGACGAAATACAGTTTTCAGAGACGTTTGATTTATAACCTTGCTTCAGGAGACATCGATGCACGTAGCAAGTTCTCGTAGTGACGTCCAGGAAGTGATGACTAATCCGCAGCATAATAGCTTATACTTGATTAACAATGTAAGAAAGGAATATATATTCCTATATATTATTCTATATATTCTTATATATTCTATGTTGGTCTTAATCGGAGAGATTTTCATTTATTGCAATATAAATCCTTTTAAAATAGTTCTCCCGGGTTATCTTTGACTAAAATAGCTGCAATGTTCATTCACGCGTTATGCAGAAGGACGAACATTTTAATTTGCTCAGCCGTAAGAACCCCAGAGAAAAATGCAATGGAACTTTTTTTGCGGAGCTGCTGAGTAGTATTTAAAAGATTAAAAAGTTCTCCTTTGAGAGATAGAGAGAGAGGGAGAGTTACGTAGCTTCTGCGATGTTTTAATCTTCCATCTACCTCATAGAAGAAACGTATTTCCTCCTCAAGCAATTTCCAAGTGCTCCCAGCGCAATCCGATTCTTTTCCCCTCTCTCCCCACGCACCGAATGGAACATTCCGACCACTCTCCCAGAAGAAGTACGGCGCCTTCTGAGAAGCGACGATCGGAACAGCTCCATCTTCCCATGGGAAAACAAATTGCCTCACTCTTTCTGCCAAGGAAGGGAGGCCAGTGCCATTTATGGCAATACTTCCCCCTTCTCTCTCTCAACCATACAGTTTTCCACTCGCATCAATGTAAGACGCATTCTACTCCTGCCCGAGACTCCTCATAGCTTTGAGTAACACCTTGCATATTAGGTATTAGGGGCCTCTCGTAAGAATCCTTTGAAATATCCGAAGGAGTGCATCAAAAGATAGCAATTTTTCTCTCCGAGCGCTAGGAATAAAATGGAGCCCAAAGGCTAGGGCATTTATTTATTTTTCGATGTTCATCTTTTCGAGACCAAATTGAAAGAATCCATTTTTTATCGCTGAAAGGGTGTCATATATCTAAGAGCGCATGGAGGCTTATTTTTAGCAAACATTTCGCAACTTAGAAAGCAATTCCTTAAATAGGTAATCTTTTCAACTAAACGAGGTAATCTAACATGGAAGATGTAAGATAACAATCGGTTTGTTCCGATATAAAATACTGCGAATGTCAGAAATTCTCTATAGAATTTTCTAGCGTTGCATCATGTACTCTTCCTCATACTCTTATGTGAAAAAATCAATAAGGTAATTAATCATAATATAAAATAATAAAAATCAATAACAGCCTTTCTTGATAAGTAATCAATGGGTATCAAGTGATAATTATAAATAATTAGTGTCATGATTCAATATCTGTAAAGATTAAGAAATTAATTGCTTTTAGGTGTAATCAGACACGTAAATATTTATTTTTATGTATTTATTTCGTGATAAATTACTAATTATTTATATAGATACGTAACTAATGTAGCCATATTTTTTTAAAACTGCATAGATAAATATTAAGTTATAATTTGACGAAATTTACACATTAGATTGTAATAAGAAAGATTAATCTTAACTGTGCAATTGAAAAACTAAAAATAAGCTCTATAAAGAGAGCTAACTTCAAAGAGGGCCGTCGTGTAGTAGCTGTTTTATTAATCATCGCAGAAACGCGCCCCGCGGCATTTTTTCCAAATAAGACACAATGTATCTGCAGATGGGAAAGAGGAGAACTTTTTAATAACAAGGGGAAATGAAGGACTTTGCGTCAGCTTGTGTTAGAGGGGACCTCGCTATGCCACTCTTACATACATCCAAGGACAGAGACGCACCCTTAGTGTGCATCTCTCGTCATTGTTGCGTTCCCCTGCAAGTTTCTCATTCACATTCCCCTTTCGTGACACTCTCCCTTTCAACCGTTTCTCCTCCCATTAAATCTCCCGAAAAGGGGTGTCTTTTCCTCCCCACCACTGCATTCCCTCATCCATCAAAATCACGCCTCCTCCATCTCATTTTCCTATTTTCACGCGCTCTTCTCCATTCACTCCCTGTGCGTGCGTAATCCAAGGCGTGCCAAGTTGTGCGACGGGTGTTGATGGGAAGGTTTTATTCCCACCCTTTATTCTCCCCCACTTTCCTTTTCATTTCGCGAGACAAGGTTTTCAAACACGCTGCACGATTCCAGGGAAAAGATTTATGGTCTCTAATTTTATTCCTAACTCTTGCTGAGTTTAAAAATTAAGCAACACTTTGCCTCCGAGTATTACATGAACGTTTAGAAACGGGGAAAACATCACGAAATGTCTTGTATGTTAAATTAATTATTTAATTAAGGAGATGATTAATTGCTTATTATTTCACCGAGATCCTTCAAGTTCTATAGGTCCCACTTCATATTAAGTTTAGGTAGAAAATTGTTCAGGTAAGTTCTGATGAATGTCATACTTGTTTAAAAGAAAGAGAAAACAATTCGATATAATTGAGTTGAATTTTTAGCAATTGAGATAACAATGCAATTCACCGTTCCAAACTGAACAGGGAAATGTACTTTGCTGTTAGGAAGCATTATGTAAAGAGATTATCGTTCATATCTTTTACAGGGATTTTACATGTATTGTGTTCCTCTTACTACAGATCTCCGTAATAATCTAATAGAATAATATTGCAAAATCAATTTCTACTCATACAAACAGGGAAACATTTTTCCTCACCGTTTTGTAAGTAAAATAATGATATAATTGTTTACTTACAAGGCATGCAAAAGTCATGATCGAGCTCTTCGGCATATATAAGAATATAGAATATATCTTCGGCATCATTCATGGAAATAATTCATCTCGCTTTATACGATCAGCGAAATATAAAGAGAAAAATAAATCATTTCGTTAAAAGGAATAAAAAGGGCTGGCATTTATATAATATCGCTGGCAATCTCCAGCTTCCCGAAGACCATCCTTAATAATTCCTCCTCGTATTTTAAACCCTTCGAGATCTCGCTCCCCTAATATTCTCCCCATTTCCGCCAAGTTATTGCATCCCCTATTAAAATGTTCTGATGACTCTTGAAGCATCCCTTTTCAGAACAACTATCCTTGCTCTTCATCACCGTAACTTCTCCTTCTCTGACCCTCCTTCTCCATTCTTCTCCCCATAATTTTGGACTCATGACTCACTTCAATTTATTTCACCTTTATTTCCTTCCATATCACGTAAAGGGTTCATACAAATACATCCGATTCTTAAGTTACGGAAAATATCCTCTAATGAAAAATAAAATGAAAAATTTTTCGTTTATATACGAATTTTCCGAGAGAAACGTTTCTCCTTATGAGTACTAGAACTAAGTAAAACTTCTACCAAATTATATCGGTTCAGTACTACCTTCAGTATTTAACGATTCGTATTCAATTAAAATACACCTGCATCGTTCTTGCAAGCCACTCCCTTACATTTTTTTACCGAAAAGTCGTAATATTCTTATTAAATATGCAGGAAATCACATTTATCTCTTAGTTATTAAGTCAATTTCCTTTCCTTTTGCAATAAGTAAATGGGAAATTATAGGTTTTTCACGAATCCCATTCATTTCATTCGAATTACATTCGAGAACTTTGTCCTCAATTCGTGAAGCCAACCTTATGACCATTAATCATGAAATCTTCCGCTCTCCCTAACACGTATATACTCACTCCTTTATCTTTCTCTAGTTACCTCGCAGAGGAAACACTCTAATCATATAAAAGGGAAGAAAAAACCCTTCCTTCGCAATCTGCTCATCACAGATCCGCTAGGTAATTTTTCCATTAATCGGAAACAAGCAATTTAGAAAAAAATCAGGAGAGACGTCCGATTCCTTTCCCATCCTTTATAACCTTATTCCATTTCCAACGTTTCCTTAATTTCTCTCCTTCCACCCCATCTCCCCTTCTCATTTTCCCTTCCACCCAGTTCCATCAATACCTTAACCCCCACCCACGGCTCTCCTTTATCCTCAAATCTCCCCCTTCGCCATCCTTTTACTTTGGAAATGCTTTAAAACTCCAATTATTGAAGTGGCGCTATTTACTCTTCAATCCGCCCAAAGAAAAGGGGCGGGAGTCTGAGAATCTTTTTTTCTTTTGGTTTAGTCGCAGTAGGTCCGGAGATATTGCAGTGGAGATAAAAGGAGTGCGGGGGAGTAAGGGGGTGGAACGACTAGACTAGGTTGCGGATTAACGCGGAAGCTGGCATAGTAAGAGGAAGAAAGGGAGCCTTCGTCTAAAATGCGAAGTAAGAGTTCCGTACAAAGAGGGCGTGAAGGTGGATGGAGGGGTGGATGAGGTATTCAATGAGGAGATATAGGAGACGTGGGTTCTGGGTCATTTAAATAGCAGGGGATGAAACGTATAGCAGCCATTGAAATTTTGATTATGCAGAAAGGTATGCGACGGAAATAAAACGCTCATTTAGTGGACGAGGGGTATCCGAAGATGAAGAAATGAAAATTTGGAAGAGGATGTTAAGAAGACTCACTTCTAAATATGTGGATATACATAAAAATAGATCAGTGAAAAAAATCATACAAAAATTTTTAATTACATATTTGGTGCATAATCATATGTTTGATAACATACTTTGATATTCAAAGCAATGAATTACTTTTTAGATTCTGTCTAGACTGTCGGTTCTCAACCGGTGTTCCATTAAAAGATATTCTAACATGAATAATTAATTTATTCCACGACTACATTTATAAAAGTTTGGGTGCCGGTTTTGATATTTTAAATTAGAAAGTCATCTGCAATGTATTTTAGAATAATTATTCAGCATACCGATTTTATAGCTTAGTCCCCTTGATGAGGTATTTGCCTGGTATAGAAAAGGTATGTATGTACATTGGGGAAATATTCATGCGCCTCTGGTTAGATGTTATGGAAATTATTTTTATCTTTTTTGTCTTCATTAGCATGAAATACAATGATTTCAATAGCTGAGATGCTTTAGTAGAAATCAGACACAGTTTCTATATTGAAAGTTGAAAGAGAATCAACCAATCTATACTTCTTCGTAACTAAATTGGGTGATACAAATGGGGAAATTGAGTATCCCGCTTTATTTGACCTTACATCAAACTCATTTTAAAACATTTCATTACCATCAAAGCTGGATTCATTAGAGAATAACTTTATCTAATAAATGAGTATATTTATCGATCATATATGAATGAATAATAGACTATAACGCCATAGCTGTTATATTTACTATAACCGCTGTATTCACTATATTTATCAATTACTTATCAGTAATATATTATCAATATGCACAAACAAATACTACATTTCTGTCGACTATCATAATATAAATCACCAATTTTACGATAAGCTATTAATAATTTCTAAAAATTACCTTCTATATCTTATTCACAAAATGCGAGTATTCTTGCAAGTTGATGAGAACAAATATTTTAAAACCTTTTCCTCGAATGAGAGAAAATAAAAATTTTAAATAAGCCATCATTCTGTGAGTTCGGAGTTAAGCCGAGCGAAATCCGCCTTATGAAAGTAATAATGAGAAAACCTCGGCGGCCCTCCGAACGAAAAAGGCCCACATAACTCCGGTTCCTTCGAGACGACGATACGTCTTCAAAATCTTTTGAGGAGAAAAGTTTCAATTTATGGAAAGGAGCGCACAAACTCGCTTATTCGGGAGGGATTCCGGAGAGGGAACGAATCGACAAAAGGTGAGGATTTGCGGATGGAAATAGACAGAGGGTAGGGGAGATTTCTTGGGACGCTAAGATGGATTTTGTCAAATCCGAGTCCTTCCATTCGCCTCTCGGAATGAGGGAGTTACCCTCATCTCTCCCTCGTAAAAGAGATGGGGGTGGGAAGAAAATGCCTTCGTCGAATTATCGGTCTTTTGCTTGTTGACTACTCACAAAGCGGGATTCTCATTCCGAGCGCATTTCTGAAGTGCTTGGGTTTGCTCAAGAGAAGGGCGGCGATTTTGAAAGATAAAAGGGTGCTAATATTTCGATTAAAGGGGTTATTTCTTTTTTCTCTCTCTACCGTTCGTTCCCCCTTTAGAGGAAGTGGACAGGGAACGTGATTGAAATACCTTTTTCTCCTTTGAACATCGCTCCAGCCATGGAAGTTTTCATTAATTACGCGCCGGAGCTTTGGATTGTGGTGATTATGTGCGCGGGGTGATGAATTTTGAATTTTCTCTTGTCCTTATAATAAGAAATATTCATCGGTCGTGAGTTATAAGGCTGATCGTCCGGAAAATGTATTTTCGTCCTCCTAATTAGTTCTCGCCTAAATACGTCGCTTACTTGAAAATATCTTTCAAATTTTTCAACAAGTCCCTTAGTTTCTGTAACGCTCACTTTTGTATTATATTAGTAGCTCTTCCACGGGTCAAAGGCTAAAATAACAGTAGACCGGCCAAAGTAAAACTTCTCGTCTCCGTAAAACTGAGTTTGTGAACATGTTATCCTCATCTGAAACAGGGTTGGAACTCCCTCAAATACCTCAACATTACAAAAACAATTCTTTCCTTATGAAGCTAACAATCACTCGTTGGAGAAAAATTTTGAGATCAAACGGAACAAGCATGTAATTAAAAGACCAACCAATTTCTCTCCATCGCACATACCTCTGGAAAAAATGAAGGTAGCCTTAATAACGTTTGAGATTAGGAAGATAAAAACGAAAAACTAATCAAAAAATTCTGCTCTGATGAATAGGGGTAGAGAGCGAATAATTGATTGTTATCCTGAATGAGCTCATATCGTAAAAATAGCGAAAGAAAGAGAGATGAGGACGCCGTCAGTTGATGGATATATAATCAGGTGAATGGTGAATGGAAAGCTGAGAGTGGACTTAATTGAGAACCTTGAAGAGGAATGAGAGAAGGTTGAGAAGACGAGGCTCTGAATAAAATGTGTAGTCTGTGAGGATAATAAGGAGTATAAATATTACGTATATTTTAAATTGCATATGAAAATATAAAATAGTATACAATAGTACTGATTACGATGACGATCCGAAAGGAAGTAAAGAAAGACAAGGACTTCAAGCAGTATACATATAAACTGATGACATAATAAATATTGGTAGCGCGAATAATATTAAATAAGAGATTTTAAATTAAAAGTGAGGGTGACGGAACAAAATTATCACAATATATGCCATGAATTACGAAGTGATTAGATAAAGCTGTGTTACACCTTTGCCTGGTATGTTTTATCAATTTATAGAAGGAATTGTAAGTAAAAATTGGAGATTAAAATGAGAAAAAAATTAGTCTCATGTTAAATTAAAATTAAATTATTTTAAAATGAATTAAGATTTTTTTAATGAATTACGAAAAGTAATTCATAGCCATCAAGGTTTTCAAGAAGTTATAATATCAGATAAAAGCGAGATATTATCATAATAGTGAATGGTTTATGGGAGACAAAATAAGAAACCTGGACAGAGAGAAAGAAGCAATGATTCATGAAAATGCTGTTGAAAAGACGAAAAAGGGGAACAAAAGACAAAAATCTAAGCATAAGGGGTTCGTAAGGAAGGAAATAAATTAAATTATTTTATATATTATTATTGGTTTAGTTAGCTTATTTCTGGAATATTTTTTATTAGTGATGAAATGAAAATAGTGGAATTGGACTTCTCTCAGGGGTCCCAGTTAGTCAGTACAGTACCTTCGACTTTGGTGAAAGCGGTCCCGAGTCCCTCCCAGTAGGAGATCACGTGCAAATGGTTTCAGCTGTTAAAGTACTTTTAACAATATTAATAATGCTACTTGAGCCATTTTTCTAGTCTATTTCTTAATATCCCCAAAGTTGTGAGTAATCCTTACTTATACTAGCTCAAAAGCTGCAAGAGAAAGCAAGATATGCTATTACTACTAATACTAGTACATTGTACACTGCAGATAGAATCGTACCCATTTGGTAGAATTTCATGATAAAACATTCCATTCCATTATGACACTTTATAGAGCATTTAACTGTTGTAAAATATCCTAAGAATGTTATCAATAATTGTTACTGAACAATATTTCTACAAATCACAAAAAATCTATATTTCCTCAGAAAACATTTCCGTAATTTTTGACGGCATACACAATTAGTTTGTTTATGATCGTTCATAATGTCTCATTTTTGGAATTTCTTATCTTATGAACTAATCTCCATAACATTTAATGTATTCAAAGATGATAGAAAAGGGCGATCGCCGATCCCCCTTTAGAAGACTTTGCATGACTAGCAATTTGCCTATGATCTGACAAAGAAAATTAAATTAAATAAAAGTCGACCCGTGATGTTTTTCTCCATCACTGATAAATGCATTCATTAAAGTTATCACAACAAAATTGCAATTTTATGTTAATTGAGCATGAATTCATAAGAAATTTGTTTTATGTCGCCACCTACCTTTTGGTAAGATTCTAGATCCGCTACCCTTCCACAGTAATGCAAAATCAACAGACTAACTCCCTTGTGATAGATATGTCGATTAAGATAGCTATTATCTAGATAAGATACACGTAAAGAAAATGTGAGTCAGAAATTAAAGTTATCTGTATGTAGTGGCCAAAGAGAACCTGCATAAAAGAGCCTGCTCATAAAATCCATGGCCTAGAATATAACCGTTTAAATAAAAAACGAAATTTTATTCGAGTCACCAGGAGCTGGAACGAAGAGAAAAGCGGAAATTTGAAAGGAAAAGCGGAAAAAGTAAGGAGAGAAATTACGAGAGAGTAAGAAAGAGGACGGGTGCAATCGATTCCGTATCTTCGGAAACGGAGTGAAAGCTGGAACGTACGAGCAAAGGGGAGGTGAAGAGGAGTTTAAAAAAGAGGAAATATTCGGAAGAGAAGAAAGGAGAAGGGTCGAAAGAGGTGGAGGTGAATGGGAATATTGGCTTCGTTTGCCGTACGGGAAACTGCCTTAACGAGGGGTGCAGTCATTTAAAACAAAGCTCTCCGAAATACTGGATAGATGGAGCGAGCGAGGGAGAATTTCGGAAGCGAGACGAGGGTGTGGATAGAGAAGAATATTTTTATTCCGAGGAAAGGAAGCGAAAAAGAAACGATCTCATTATGTAGCGGAGGAAAGGGAAAGTAAAGAAAAAAAGGCAGGATGATCGATAAATTTTCATTCCGAAAATAAAACGCATGGAACTCTCGACGCTCAATCATTCAAACTTGCGGTAGGCAGAAAACACATCGGATACAAACAAGAAACTATTCTTGAGGTGGGTAAGAAGAGGCAAAGGGCAAGAAAATTGGAGGAAAATGATAAATGAAGGCACGAGGAAAGCAGGGCGTAAACCGAGAAACGAAATAAAATGTTTTTTAGATTCCACGATATTTTTTCAGTACACCGGTTTCGAGTCCAGCGAGTTAATATTAAGTCAATTAATCAGGCCTAATTGATGATGATTGGCTAGAGTCAAAACCAGTCGCCAGTAGAAACTCATTGAGAAAACTACAAAGGTTCTAATTTTTTCTCTCTTCGAAATGTATTTGATTTCAGTTCCTTAGAAACGACATAATTTATTAAAATATCTTAGAAACCTTATCAAAAGGCGTCGTATATACGGATATTTTACAATGTTTTCATTCTTGCCTTTGTAGCGACACAAAACGAAGTCTACGCAAATTTTACTCCTAAGGCCAGACAACCGTTCATTAAACATATACTAAAAATCTAAGATAGAATTTGAAGAGCCTGAGAACTTATCTGGATAATAATCGTCCTAAGGTAAATTACGGTAAGAAAAGTTGGACTATGTCGGCACTCAAACTCTGGACCTCATCGTGTTAAGTTGCTTTCAGTGCTATATTGAAATAAATCCTTTATATGAAACAATAGTGTAGTCATTGAATAGTATCTCCTTGATTTGAAACATATTTGACATCATAATAGCCAATTACATCACACACCCCATCATTCATCATTGATTTACGCTTGCAATATTAAAGTTAGTTAAATTTCTACTGCAGTTTAAAGTGAGTTAAATTTCTACTTCTTCAGTTTTTCCTCCGCGATCACCGTTTTACTAGCATCGGGTATGCATACGTTCCTATAGCATATAGATCTTTGTATTGGTGTATGGCTTCATATCTATCCACAATTTAAATTTTTTCTAGGCCTCATAGTTTTATAATTTTAGGAAATTCGGAGAAGCGGGGTCCCTAATGGTTGAAAGGCCTTAATTTATTAAGAGATTGGTAGAAATCATTTCAATATATTAGCTATATTGTGTGAAATAATTTCTAAGATGTCTAAATTATGCATTGACATAAACTTACTTAGTATGATTCAGATATTGCCAGTATTATTTTACTTTCGACACCCTATATAGGTGCAAAACTGTCTCTGGTAGATCGTAGAAATATTTTAGAACAAAGAATTGTGAAAGATCAAAAGCGAGAAAACTCTATATAAAATGTGTGTAAAATTAGAGTAAAGAAAAAGGATTAATATTTAGCGAAAAGTGTAAAAAAGTAATTTTTATATTAAGAGACCAGGACGTGATACCAACTAGGAATTACATGGGTGGTCTGAAAAGTTTCCGACGTTTCGCCATTTCTCGACATGTTTTCTGAAAATTTTCTGAAGATTTCTGAAAAACCTGGGGTCGGAAACTTTTTAGACCATCCTCGTAAATATTTACCCTCTGAGGATAAGATTTATACGTAAAAACATGTAAAGAGTGTCAGAAATCGAGAGATGATTGGAAGGAGAGCAGCAGAATTTAGTGATTTGTCAGAGCAAAAGGCTACAGCGAAGAGTGAAAAAGGATTTGAAAGGAGAGGAGGGAATTTGGCAGTGCAGAACGACGCGGGAAAACGGCGCAAATAACGAACGGTGGTGCGGTGCCGCTTTTTGAAATAGCGGCGATACGACACACCTGAACGGCACGTTAAATGCATTGTGATTGCTTCGGTAGGGGGAGTTAATGCGTTTACCTGGAAGGATGGCTCCAATTTAGAGGGCGCCGTTGAGACGCGTGTACAAGGTAAATAAAACGAGTCTTTATTTTTCTTTATCTTCCTCTTTGTCTCCTATTTCTCGCCATTTATTTGAATCGGTGAATGGATGTTCGACCGAGTGGATGGATCGTCGAGCAGTCTCTGATCGAGAAAGAGGGAGAAGATATTAAAGGGAGGAAAAAAAGAACCTTACACGATTCATTCGGAAGTTAACGAATCGAGAAATGTTGGTGAAAGATTGATTTAGTATTCATTAATTTCTTATTTTAATGAATCTTTCCTACAGATGTCTATGAACTCGGGATTTCACTGAATCAGAATTAAATTTACATACAAAAACAGTCATGCTGAAGACTTTGATTTAGCATTCTAATAATTTGAGTGAATCAGAGTTTTTTTTTTTATTTTTTTTTTACAAGGATTACAGGTTTATTGAAAAATTACATAGATAGATGTACAGATTTTGAGGATATACATGAATTTTATACAATAATACATATAAAAACCATTATGGTCTCGCAGAGTCCATGTGTGGACTCGTCTCGTTATGATCTTCAATACAATAATAGTAATATTTAATATCCTTATATTTCATTATAACAACAGTTAATGGAGCATTATAGTCTTTTTTCAAGTTCCTTTTTATGATTCGGCCAAATCCTTGTATCCAAACAACAATAAACTACAAATAAGAAATAACGTTTAATGTGATATAATATCAAATGCCACTTTATGTTAGATAGCAGGTCATTAAGATCAGTTATCTTTATATGAGCAATGATTAAATTGGTCATTGATGCAATCAATCCTGATTGAATCTTTCGAGAGCTATTATTCAGGTCAGTTGCACAATAAGTAACCTATACTGGGTACAAGAAAAATTTAGATCTAATTTTCTTACATCTAGGGCTTCATCATTGAATAATCAAGCATAAAATCCTTCCATAAACAGTATTTCATGGTATTCAGAAACAGATTAAACAAGTTTTAGAAAAGAGCAGTACAATGACGTTAGTAAAACTATATATGGATGAAAATTTCTTAATACACCAACATCACCTCCGAATGGTCGAAGTAGCATAAACGTAAAAGATATTTTACGAGTCGTAAAACAATTATTCTAAAATTCGGTCATATGTCCAATTAAATAAGATGCTATAAATAAGGCTGACACGAAAACATAAAGAAGAATAGCAAAAAAAATAGAAATCGCAAATTTAAATTCAGAAAGAGGAAAACAGTTCAATTTTAATCACTATTTCCAAACAATACTTTCGGAATAGCAGTTATCTCAAAGAATTTCTCTCTTCCATAACTTTCGGTAAAATGCCCTTATATTTCATCATTCATTCATCAGCAAGACCTGATAATAATTTTATTAGAGATAAAAAGTCAGGTAAATATCCTAATATATGCGGCACATGCAACATTCACCGAAGGCGGTATGGGCATCTGTGCGTAAATTACATTGGTCCATTCAAATCAGATTAAACATCAGTCGCTTCTCAGTCGTATTCCTAGTAAGTTCACCCAATTCTCTATAATACAGCATTTTTGGATCAGATACAACCTGACCAGCTTACAATCCGTTGCTCTCATCCATTAAGTTAACCTACTCAAAATTAATAAAATCAAATAATGAAGCTTTCACTTTATGGAATTTCATCCTTGCGATTGAGGAAAAAATACATGTAACTTTACAAGAGAAACTTTGTAAGGTTATTACCTCATCAATCTACTCAGGATTTTCATATGTAAAAATTAAAACCTAATATTTTTTATATGCATGCAAAAGAATTTACACAAACCTTCGTAGGATACCGAAATAACAATACTCCTAGGAAAGCGTGCCTTTTTCTCAAAAATGGATATCCTCGCACCCAGAACAGAAACAGACCAAAAGGTCTTCCCGAGACGACAACATCGTCCAATCAGCCGAAGAAGCCGATTCTACGAGACACGCCAGTTCCTTCCCTCACATCGAGCGGATTGATTTCCGATTGGCCCATTACTTCCGGTCTTGGGAATATCGAAATTGTGCCAGAGAAGAGGTGGAGAAAAAGGGACCGAGGGGGGAGCCTTTTTCTGAGTTAGCGGAGCGGACTGAGGGATGCGTCGTGGCTGCTGTATAATGTCGGTGGCTAAGCGGCAGTGAGATATGAAGGAAAAATCTCCGATAGGATATCGATGTGGATACAAGCGGAGTAAGTGAAGGAGGCCGGTGTAGCGGTCGGGAGAGAAAGAGAGAGAGATAATGGGCAGAAAAGCCAATAAAGGTCTATAGTCTAGGTAAGGTTATGAAGCGAATGGAACGGGAAATTGAAAAATGCTTAGGAATGAGGGTTGTTGAGATAGCGACGGAAAAGGAAGTTGCTTATCGATCCTGAGTAAAATAAAATGTATTGCACATTGAGTGATTACTATTTCCACTCTCAACCTCTTACAGAAAGGTTACAATTTTCTTGTTGACCTACGAAACACTTAAATTTTTCGATAAAATTTACCAGTCGACATCGACTGAAGTGTGTTCCTCTCATGATATTGCGAGTTATTGTATTAGCTAGTTAGTAAATTATCCACATATACAATTTGTTTTAAAAATTTTATTTTAATAACAATTTTACTTTAAATTTTTGAATTTGAAATCCAAAGCTGTTGGCTGTTGTTTTAACTTGGATCTCAGATCTCTCAGCTCAATCCTCCAGCAAATTTAATTCTTTTTAATACAAGAAATTTATGATCAGTAACAACAAATGTATGGTTAAAACTTAATTAAGCTGCATTTATAACAATTTTGATGTACCAAATTAATGATAGAAGATTGAGTCATGTCAGTGACACTCTCAAAAAGTGGGAGACCTGGGCTCGAGTCGCAGACGTGTCTCAATTTTTCACTTCTATTATTTCTTCTCCTAATATTTATTTCAACATAATAATGTATACAATTTATGCCTACAGTAAATAATTGCCGTCAAAGAGAGTACATCCTGTATTAGGTATGCAAATTTTAGTTTATTTATAATGTAACAATAATAACTCTTAGTGTTTTCAATATTGGTAAATATAAAATTTGATCGGGCTATGTTTTGATAATTCTCTAAGATTTTACATTTTTTAATATTAATTTTTGTCTCCGGAACTATCCGTATAGATCTATTTAATCGAGTTAATAGTTATACTTAACAGAGAAGGACAGTAAGAATGGCAAATCTGCTTTAAATATGTTGGCTGCAATCAAGGTACAGGGAGAACATTCTTATGTATATTTTATGATGTTTAACAGTTTATTTTGATGTTCAAGTGGTAATTGTTACCAACTGACACTTACATGGCAGCAAAATTTAAATCGGTAAATAAAATATGCACAATATTTGAGTGAAATTAACAATTTATATCGCAATACAATTTCATATGATAATTTATATCAAATCATTAAAGTTATCTTGTATATGCAGCACAATTAGGTAATAAAACAAATATTTTATTTCCAAATCAAAATCGAAAAATAAAAATGCATTCGCTCAAAAATATAATTGGAATTATAAATGGAATTCAGGCAAATCTACCACATTTTTTTAATTGTGATTATATTTCATCGTCCTTCTTTTAGTCAAAACTTCGAAATCACATATCAGATAATACCGCATCATTAACTCAATTCAGTATGAAAACTCATAATTCCAGTAGTAAAGGTCTTTGTCTTCAAACGATTAATTATAAGAAATCAGGTTTTGACAGCTGCTGGATTTCACTGGAAGTGAAATTATTATTCATTATTGAATTTCATATGAGTCGGAACAAATTATGGAGTACGATTGATACAGCTATACATTACTAAATTAATTATCCGCAAATTTTGCCTTCATATTTCAGTTGTGGGTTCAAAGCTTTGGTTTGTTTGACGTGTGTTGGCGGTGTAACTCTTTCGGTTCAATTATATAACGAAACGTTCTTTTTCCCTCGAAAAAGGTATTGTGACGGACAGGTCAATTCAAATGAGTAATTACAGAGTGACAGACCTTCCATCTGGCCGCGAACATGGATACTTACTTTAGCGCATCGCTTTAATCTCTCTTGCTTCGAAAACGAGATGAAACTCTACTGAAATGCGAGAAATTTCCACGAGTGCGGAAAAGTCATACAATTCATGCAGCTCTTATAGAAAACAAAATATATACTTATAAATATTTTCTTCATGCCTGTCATCTAAGAAAATATTTAGACCGAATCCGATAAAATTATATGATTATTTAATAAATAAAGAGCGTAAAAAGGTGTAAGTCCACAACTAATGTTATTTGTGATACAGAGAAATATTTTTAATTCAACATAACATAGTTGCAGTAATTTTGTTTTATTTTTGTATCTTTATTACATTTCGTCGTTATTTATTCTTTACTTTATATATTGCTATATTTAAATAACCGGTAACTGAAATTTTGATTAAGAATATATTAAATACAGAGAGGTTCGATCAGTATTTAACACAATATTAACAATTTCTCACCTATCATTTAATTTGGGCCGAAATTCTAACACATTTTACTAATTTATTATGAATTCACTATCAGAATTTTGGAATCAATCAAATCAGGCTGAGGTCACTTCTAAAAGATACGCATCTCTAATAAGGAAGGTGTTATTTTACATTTTGCATATTATTGTTACTTTCGGCATTTAGCGGAGCTGAGAGCGTTTCAATTTACTTCTATTCCCTGCATATATCAACAAAATTTTGCGATGAGGAAGTAAATACTTTATGCAAATATACAAATTTGTGATAATGAGTCGTTTCCGCAACAAAAATCACGGAAACTGGTCATTAAATAAAGATAATTAAAGAGGCAAAGCACCTGCAGCATGCGATATACTTTTTTAATCCCCAAAAATGAGCTTTGATTCGAAATTTTATTTTGTTTCAATCCTCTCGGAGATTAAATAAAAACTCAACAGTTCAACGTTATGAAAGGATAACAATTTAAAAAAGAACGCGATAAATAGGGATCAGTTTAGAATCTCGCATTTATTAAGAGATTAGCGGGCGGCCAAATTATAAGTGGTTATCTCGCTAATCCCCTGCCCATCTAAAGAACGTTGCACACTTTTTGAATAATTTTCGCTCACTATAATCCGTAAATGTAGCGTTGGCATGAAAAGGTAATCTTTTATAGAGCGAGTGAAGCATAACTTTTGCGAGGCTTCGAAAACAAACAGCATCGATTGGTTTGAAAACAAAGGGTGTGAGAAAGGAAGCGTAGGCATAGACTAAATAAAAGCTAAGGATCAGAGCACGATCTGGCTTTGGAATAAACTTCGATGATGGTAAAAATGATATTATTTTTCCATTTTCTCCGACTCAATCGACGACTAATCCATGAGATTTGAGGATCGGGGCTGATTATTCGGTGGCTTTAATGCCACGCAAACATCGACCCAATGCTTTCTGTTCGGCAGTTTTGGAGGAAATCCTTTGGCTCTGTAAACGGCCGAGTGGGAAGGGGAATGGAGAGGGAGACTGAAATATATAATATAAGGGATTAAAAGGGCCATCTCGCGGAGTCTGCCATAAATTGGTAGACGGTTAGAAATAAACCAGTGAAGCCGACGCCAGACCTCTTTTTTCCCTTCAAACCTTTTTATGCTTCATTCATTACTCGCCCTCATTCCTTTTTCTCCAAATATCTTGATTTTTATCTCCATTCTCCCTACCGTTAGTACACGTTTAAGGTCAGCAATTTCAATAAAGCTCATCAAAAACTTCCCAGTTCCAGATTAATTTGCTCTCCAAATTTTCTCCTAATGCTAATTACTCTACTTATTTCCTCTCGTAAGGGATTCATTGAATATATCAATGTTAAATCTAAAACAGATATAACATTCCATGTAAATTTTTATTGCTTCTATGTTTAAATTCGTCGATTTTTATTATTTTTACACATTTCCGTTGTCTAACATACCTAAAATAATCTACAGAAGCTGCACTTCTCTCATCGAAAGTTCAGTTTCGTCGATATTGTGTCTAATAAGAGAACACTTAAAGTTATTTTACCAGTAGTTCCAGTACAATCACAAAGTACAGTGGTATATAAGCAGTACAAAATGTCCTTTGCTTACAAAATACTTTTATGTAAAATAAGTTTAAAGGAATCGTTTAGTTCTAATGAGATACGTAATTAATCAAAGATTAGTAATTAGAGAGTCTATGGAAATTTTAGCTCTCAAGATAAAGCTAAGGCATACTGAATATTATCTTCGATAGTGCATACAAAGTCTGCATCCTCGAAACAGTCTTAAAGAAGAAGTTAAGCATGAATTTATTCATTAAATAAAACTAACTTTAAATTTTATTTAAGCTATTGTTTATATATACTAATTGATTGTCATTCTCAATGATTTTGTCTTTCTGATAATTCTACAATGCATATTAAATTGACCTCTGTTTCTTTCCTATTTTCAGCTCTTACCTTCTACTCCCATTTGATGATCACATGATATTGATCTGGAAGACATGTCTTTTCTATATGAAAATGCATTCGGGTGCAGGCAGGATGTTGGAATCAATCAAATCAGTCTACTGCTGAGATCAATACTAAACAAAATGCATCTCTAATAAAATCTTATACATTATATATTATTATTACTTACAAAATTTATAAGAGCTGAGATTATTTCAATTTACTTCTATTCCCTGCATTTGTTATCAAACATTTGCGATTAGGAAATATATCTTTATGCAAATATTATTATGTAGGTATTACATTACGTTTTTAGGAGGTCTTTTCTATACTAAATGATAAATGACTAGTATAAACTGATAAATGACTGGTATATTTGAATTTCAGAGAGGGATTCTGATTATAAACCATGATATAATGTTCTAACATCTATAATTATCTATTCCATCAGTAAGACTATGATATACAGGTTCATTATATTCGCATAATACTTGAGTAATGGAGTAAAAGAGAGTAATAAATTTCATAGAATTTTTGCGAAATAAATTTCGACGTTTAGCGAATACTCTCTCATTGAAGAAAGCTTTGAAAAGGGGAGTATAGTTCACAGTAGAACGAGAAAGACGACCTTCCGTTTGAGCTAATCGACGGATACGTTTGGCATCGTCACTAATTGAGATGGAGAACGATTGATAGAGAGATAACTGGACCGAAATAAAGAATAACGGCGGGCATTACGAGTTTTATAGACGCATAGCGTGGGACTACGTTTCCAGGAAATAACAGCCAGATTTAAAGGGATAGTTGGGAGCGTTTCGGTCGGGGGAAGGGGCGTTCCCTGTTGGCGGCGGCAGGGTTTTTGGGTTTTGGATCCCAGAGAGGGCAGCAGTCGTTCAAAATTATTGGGCGGATATTACTGAATCCCTTCTTCCAAATTGTATTTTTTCAGGGGGCGGGGGAAAGAAGGGGATATGCGGTCTGCATGGGACGGGATTCAGGGAGGATATCGAGGTTTCCGGATTACCTCTCGGATGCTGCGGCTGCAGCTTAGCGGCAATTTCGTTCCGTAGCCTCGAATCGGTAGGCTATGAAAACCCCGGCGCGTAAAGTTAATTCATGCCGCGTCGTTCTTTCTCACTCCACCTGTACTTCCCCGTGCCATCATTTTCTCTTTAACCCTCCCCCTCTTAACTTCCCTTTTCCTAACTCCGAATATCTGACGATGGTGAATTCCTCTCCTTTTTCATTGCAGTTTTTCGTGCGTGAAGTAAATGCAGTAAATTGCTATCGCGTGGTTGAAGCGGAAGTATTTTACGAATCTGTCTATATGCAACGTCGCAGATCGCCGAGTTTTATCAGGCGGCCGGAAGAACCCTAGGCGTGTAATTCAGGACTTGTCGGATACGCAGGTGATTAATTTGGAGGAAGATGAGCTCGTGAAATAGATGCGTTTATGCATTCATGAACTAGTTGTGTCGCACGAGTTTTAACGAAGAACTCTGGACGCTGTTGCGGCTAGATTTGCAAAAAATATACCGTTAGTCACTTTTTAAATCAAAATTGTTCTCTAGATTTTGCTAAGAGTGTCCTGAAAAGACGTAACAAGTGCAATTGTTTTTCATAATTGAATAAACTAAAGGAAACTAAAAATTTTAGTTAACCCCTTATTGGATGCAGTATGGCTTTCTACCGCCGCAAACGATTCTTCTAAGTAATAACTCAAAAAATGAGGAATAAATCATTGATAGAATTGTTTACCATAGTCACTTATCTATATTTTATTTATTTTTACTGACATTGTAAGCTGTTGAATGAAAATCTGCTTGAGCTTTACAAGCTAAATTACAATTGTCATACGGAAATTTCTCATCGAGAACCTGTGTAAAACTTATTTGTATAATGGAAGAAAAACATATCGATGGTAAGATTCATTACAATAATTTAGAGTATGAAGTTTGCAGATAGCATGAAACAATCAAGCTTGAGAATTTTCAATTATTTTTGCTCTACATCCTTCCTACTAAGCAAAAGATTACACTTCTCTTATTAACTCTAGACTAAAATATTTGGACAGTTTCATTACTATCGTTTCAGTAATCTGCTTCTCAGATCAATCACCAGACTCTGGCCTACTCAAACCCCTATTAAAAGTAATACCATCAACGATCTATTTAAGGCCAGCTCCTGGTTTATTTTTTCTATTTTTTTATTCAATCAATTACTTGCTGTTTCTACTGTTATAACGGAATTTACCTTGACATCTATATACTATTATTCTTAAAACTTTTTTAGCCCTCTCACGCTTTATGAATAATAGGTACTGTAAATATTGCATGTAAAACTAGACTTGTTACGTTTTGAATTTGTAACATAACTAAGCTTTGGCTTAGTCACCATTTTACGTCATCTTAAAGCAGCATGTTGACCAAATATGTAGGCGTTTACAGGTATCCCCTTTAACGCCATTTTCCTACAAGAAATCGTCCATATTAATGCACTCTCTCAGATCAACATGCCATTTACAAACCCAATATTCGAGAAGGGAAAACACACGCATAGCTCTTAATTTCCGTTTTCCGTCAAAAATAAAACTCAGAAATCAACTGGTAATCGAATCCTGCCAAAGCCACCTTCCTTTCTTACTCGATTCCAGAATAAAACTTTCATAAATATCTTTTTACGCTCCGTTTCCTACGTCGAATTGAAAATCTCCGACGCAAATTCATTTCGATTAATTTTCCTGCGTTCTGACATTTCCTCGTCTTTTGCACGCTTACTTGAAGTGGGCAAAAGGGGAGCAAATGAGAAGTATGCGTTGAAAGAGGACTGATATTCAAGTCATAATTGACTTTAATGCTGGATGTCTAATTTCTAGAAACTATATTATTTATCGCTTACTTTTTCACATGCTAAAAATGCTGCACGAGTTTGTTACTTTTCCGAAACGAATTACATTCCAATTCAAAAGTTTCGATTCACAGTTTACGTTCATACTAATGCTGAGTGTTTTAATGATGCTCTACTTAATCCATCTCAATCACTCGTAAATATCTACACAATTATTTCAATGACTATTATTTCATATGCTTATGATGAGAGGCTTTAATATGATAGAGATATTCCTCCAAAATGAAGAAGTGTTAATGGTATACTGCAGAGCAACAAAATTTGAATGCGAGATCTAGGATTCGGAGTTTGTTCGTTCGTCCGTCGCTAAAATTATAAATTTGTCACTTTTACTCAGATGCACCATGCTTCCCAAACTTGCTTTTCTTCATTTAAATTAAGGGAATTGCCTACGGATTTACATTTGAGGATTTTATACGATGGTCTCCATAGTTATTAGAAAAATAGAATAGATTTAAGGAGTTAGTTAAATATTTAACCATTAACGCGACGATTTAACGTGAGATTTGTCTAGCAGACATGCAAATAGGATGCAAATTAGATAGACTAAAACTTAAGTTCCTGGATAGAATGTGTAGTACAATAAAATTAAAATTGCGAGACAATAGTTTCATCATAATCAATTTCGCGAGACGAGTATAATGTTAAATGAGCAGATTTTGCTGTTGGAAGCAAACCACGTAAAAAGGACCTCATTTACGTTTCCATTAAATGATCTCAATTGAAATAATGAAATCAATTCACGAGCCATTCCACAAGGAAGGAATTTCGGAATGAAAAAGAATCCTCCCGAAAATGCTTCAATTCTCGCATCATTGACAAAATTAAAATCGTATCATATGTTATCAAAAATCCAAAACACAATGGATAAAAATCTTTCTGTTATGAATGCAAAATATCAAATCAACCTGGAAACTAATCCGGAACGGTTACCTCAATGGAATCCAAACTTCAGTATCCGATTGTATGGAATAAAACGATCTTGATCCCTCGAATTATAAAAATCATTGTTATTTGAAAACGAAAAAGAAAATTATTTTTTCCGAAAAACACATAATGATAGTGAAAATTCCTTTTTTAAAGACATTACTTAACAGTTGAAAGTAAGGAAATATTTGATAGAAGTGCGAAATTTTATTCCATGATTTTTAAGCGTCTAAAAGGGATAAACAATTTAGCACTGATTTGTTTATTCATAATGTATGCGATGCATGTTCATCATATATTAGATGGAGGTATAAATTAGAAATGAGCGCTTCCTGTCACACTTAAATAAAAGTAGCTCTTCAACTGACCTGAGAGATAATCTCCCTCTTCACTCAAGATCTGCGCACAGTTTCCCAACGGATCTCTACCCAAAATTCCTCCCACCGAGGTCGATTTGAATACGTCACATGATCACCTGTCGAGCTCTTTCACGTGAAATGCCACATGGGTGGCAGAGAAAATAATCGCCCCTCCCTCACTTGCTCTCTTCCCCGCATGCATCAATCCGTAGGGAGTTTTGACAGCTAAAACAACAGAGGGTTGACGCATCAACAATCTGGCCAGCGATAGCTTTTCGGCCGCCTATCGCTCGTTGGTCTCCACGGGCAACGTTTGTAAGCTCCGCGCGGATTTTGCCCGACGCAAACTTTGGTGATGGCGATAAAAATCAGAAGTGGACGGGATTAGAAGGATCCAATTTCTTATAGATCTGACTGGAAATCCCAGCGCTTAGTAAAGGATAATATCAGAAGCTATACTTGATAGCTCAATGATTGTGGTTCATAAATGCCCTCGGGAGATATGCAAAAAACTATTTCAAATTAATATTTTACTTCTTGGTCAGAATTCCTGTTCCATTTAAAATAGAAAATGAATTTCTATTTTAGCCATTAAACATCAATTTATTCAATGATTTTGTAGAATATAGTCCTAGAATTCATTTTCAGATATCCATATTATTTTTTAACTAAGAGGTAGAATTATAAATGCCTTCAAATACACAAAATTCAGCGTAAATATTCAACTCTACTCTCTCCACCGACATTATGACAACTAGTCTAAAATGATTTACGGTGAATGAAACTTAAGATATTACTTATTGATCAATATATATCTGGTATAACTTTGGTTTATAATTCACTCTATAATATTAACCGGTAGTTTAGAGAATCAAATGAACTACAGAGAGAAAATCAATAGCCAAATCTGATGATAGCTTCCCGGTTTTAAATTTATAAATACCCTCGGCCTGCTCTCTGCTTTACGATGATCCTTTAACTTTATTCTTAAATCAAATTCCGTTCCGAGCAGATAACTTGTTCCAAGCATTCCTACTATGTTTAAGAAAAAGAAATTTATTTCGCAGAAAAAAATCTTCACCATACTTCGGATGAAACAATTCCTGCCGAGGTTGTACTGATAGTTTGAAGAGCAAAAGATTTTAAAAGAATCGAAATTAGTGAGATCGAATACCAAAAAATCTCTATATCCTTGTGGAAACATGTTCGTAAGTCATCAAACCAGCTTTACCCAGCAATTCATTCTTAAAAATCCACCGAAATTTTTTCGGAATCTGCAGAACCCATTACCAATCAACAATCCGAATCCGCCCCACCAAAACGAGATCCGGATCTTTGGAAAATTGCGTTTATAATGCGATCACATTCCTCGAGCGGATTAAGCGTTCCCATGATGCCTCGCGGCGAAATTATAGGCTTTCTAGAACAACGGACACAATCGCTGAGCATCTCGGCTCCCTCGAGAAGAAGTCGGGGCATTATGGTCATCCCCCTGAGAGGATCTGCAACTAGGATGCGGTTGCCTAGGGAGGCAGCGACTCCGCGCGCGACAAGGGTCGTAAAGCACCGTGGTAACTGGCCATCCATTCAGCACCCTTGAACCCTAGGGACACCTTTTCCGGTGTGCGTTGCAACAGCCCATCCCGACCACAACACTTCGCGTAGATAAGTCTAACGGCGGCACACACAAATCTACTTGCCCCTTCCTCTCGCGAACGTCCCAACCTCGTCTTCCCCCAATGGGACATGGGATCACTCCAGAGATTAGAATCGCGCTGTTGCAAAGAGCAGATCGCAATCGGAGTGGCCGATAAAGAGCCCCAAAACAAACCGATCGTTATTTATCGGTTGGTGGTTAAGTGCGTTACACAATTGGAGAGGTTGCAATTTATCCAGTGTACCCCATTTCCCAATGTATACTGTAGTGTGTTTCTACATTACGGTGTCTCATGCCTAGGGCTATACGTATATGCGTAGTGTCCTTCAGAAACGCTAGAATCGTCAAACATTCCAGTTAGCATACATCCAGATAATTTTTTGTTTTACTTTCTAGCATTGGTCTCTGCTTCAAAATGACGCTTCTGCGTATTTCTAGAGTTCCTTAACATATATATTATTCTAAAGTTTACGTGAACTTACCAGTGCTTAGTTTGTTTCATACTTAATAATCATTTTTAAATCCATCTCACATTACGATATTTTTCTAGAATAATGAGTGTGATGATGTAATAGGGGTAATCAGTAGAAAGTATGATGTATGATGTATTAAATTAGATTATGTTGAGAAGAGTTAAACTGTATTTCCTTATGGAGGACAGAGTATATTTTAGTAGATAAGTGTAATGGATTGATTAATATCATTACCTTATGAACATTTTGCATTACATTACATATGGTTACATTGGGCGACTTACATTTGGTGCGATAGCAAATTAATCTACAATAAAGGGATCGGAAAAACTATCTGCTAGTTTCTTTCATGTAAAAGTTCTCAAAAGTATGCATATTTAAAGCTAGTAATTGAATAATATATACTATCATAGATCATAGGTTTAGCTAAACATAAATCGTATGCATATGTAATAAATTATTTTCACTCCTCAGTTTTAATACTATCATAATAATATCATTTCTCATGAGATGACCCCCACGTAATTCTTTCATGAGAGAATGCAGTCTCCTCCAAAAATTTTGACGACAGAATGGAGTAGGGAAACATGATGATATATCAGATTAAGACTGCTCTTGTTAGGATCCAAAGGACGCGATGATGACCATATTCGTTCGGAAGGAATAAGATTATTAGAGCGCACCGCCTGGGGCTGAGTCATCGTTACGATTTTCTCGCGTTCCTTGGAATTGACCACGACAGCAGCACTCGGGATGATGGAATATGATGACATACAGCCTTCTGCTAGCAGGATGAGCTTTCTACGTAAATACCAAGGGATTACCTAACTGATGAAGACGTGGAGGCGAGGTATTAAGCGAAGAGCATTGAAAAGTGATATGTCTTTCCTGCCGATGGGAATCTTATTTCCTTGTCTATATTAGTCCTCTTACGAACCTTTTCCAGAGACCTCTTTCCTCCAATATGGATTCAAATATTTTCGAGACTAGTCTTAGGATTACTCATCAATTTTTTATTCTATGTCTTGCTTTTTTGTGAACATCAGTGATACCTCAGGAAACGAGTCGGATATCGGGCTTCGAGGAAAGAAAGATTTTTTCTTTACTTTTCAGATTTGGTGAACGGATACGGGTTAGGCGCAACGAATGTCTTAGATAGTAGTTTTACATTTTCGTGAGCACAAAATATTAGAAAATATCACCTTGGTAGTTTTTTCCAGTTTTAAGTATTCTTTAGGATTTGATAAGTTGCGGAAAGTAACTTACGGCTGACGAATGTTTCAGCTAAAGAACGTAATCTGGGACGAATGTGAAGTGTCGCTATATTTGTAATCTCTAACTACCTACTTCAACTAGAACGCTTATTTCAAACAATATATCTTACAAATGAGTGACAATATCTTTAAAATCAAATTTGTCAGAGCCTATAGAATCCACAAGAAAATTCAGCCTTCACATATCTAATTCACTCTTAATTTTTGAAAATCTAATTCAGCCGAATCCATACAACGGCACTTTGGATGAATCACGGATAAAAACCGCAGTGGATTGCTTGATCGTTGCATACATGATACATAAATCAAAAAGAAGGTGAATTATTTGTAATAGGTACCCATCTAATATCGCTTGATAACTTCATATTTAAAATGGCATCTTGTTGGTTTTTGATGATTAACAGAGAATTCTACTTCATTTACGAAACTAAAGGCTCTCCGTTTAAAAATCATTTCTGCATGCAGACGGAAGATCTACAGGCTCCGGTTAGGAAAAATTGAGTTAAAATTTTTTTATCTCTGAAATCATTCGAATCCAATTCTGCCGACGCAATCCCTTGTCATTTACCCGTACGAAAATAAAGCACGCTATGCTTCATAACCGAGAATGAGTCCATCACTGTCTGCAATTACTCCAGTCATGCAACCGATGCATCATTTTCCTCCAATCATTTTGTGACACCATTTCCACCTAAAATTTCAAATTACACTTCACTCAGTCATGCCTCGACGATCGAGCCGCAGAAGAAAAAAAGAGATTTCTGGGAAGCGCTCGCTGATATTCAATGAAAATACGTGATAATTTTCATTACTGTGGATATGACTCTTCAATGCAAAAATAGTTTTGCATGAAGTCCTTAATTTTGGCTGCTGGGGATTTTTTAGTAGATGAAAAAGTTATATTTTTAGTATATAGCAGAACCAAAACATATTAATGTGAATAAAGCGCTTTTTATTGTGAGGACGACATATAAACTCAATAAAGAGCATGAAATGCAATGTTCTCCGTACAGGAATTAAAATAGGAATAGTAAAATATCAGGAATTTTTAAATAAACCGCAAAACGTACCTATTTTTATTTCATCGAAGAAGTAAATATGGGGGAAATATATCGCTTTCAAAACGTACCATTTTTCCTCGCAAAGTTAGTTTTGGCAGAAATTAATTACTTATTCGTTAACATTTTGTGGTCCTTTCTTTTTTCCTCAATTTATCGGAGATATTTTATCAAATTTTACATTTTCAGAGAAAACATTGCTTGATTGTTTGTCACGTATCTGTAAAAATTCTTATTCCTTTATGTAACTATTACAGGGTAATGGAATTTGAATCGTATCTTTTATTTAACCAATTTTTCAGCCTTCACTAGTAATAACGTTTAGCTTTAATAGATTGAAAATAGTAATTGTTACAATCTAAGCTCAGGCATGTCGTGCAATTTGTGGATAAATTTCTTATACCTTATAACTGGATTACGATACTCAAAATATGCTATGATGATAAAAAAAACCAACAAGAAAAATGAAGAGAAGTTGGTGATAATAAGCTGCTTGCTGTCTATAGGTGAATCTCTTTTGCATTTGCATATATAGATACACAATTAGCCTTTGATCGTGTGAAAGATATTCAGAATTAATGTTTCTCCTACTTAGTTGTGAAGTAGAGCGTATTACCTGAATGAAGTTCCTTTGATTTCAATATTCTTTTCTTTAATTGTGGGTATATGGAGGTCATTTAGAACCGAATTTCTTTTTTCTGTCTTCTAGATAAAGTCTGATTAGAATATATAAAGAATAATATTTTGTCTAGTAAACAGAAATTATACATGAATCAAAAAACTGTGATACAAATATTTATGAAAGTACTAAAGAAAATATAATTAATAGATCCTTATCATCAACAACAGAGGTAATATGAGTAAGGAAATACACTTTGGCATATGTATCTATTACATGGAAATCAATGCAACATGATTTGCTATCTACGATTCAAGATAAGATTTATGCCGAAACACAACTGCAATATAAAAAGAAAATCTAGAATTAATTTAATTAGTCGATAGGCCCAAAATTACCAAATTAGCTGGCTGATCTCCTTTGGAATAAAAAAAAAGAAAATGATAATATAAAGAAATATCCTGGCGATCAGTATTTCTCTAAAATTATGAATCTATCGCAGTTTTTCCTGTGCCTTAATCAGCAAAATTCATCATCGAAACAAAATAATTCGCTGGATTAAAACTCGTATCTTCCGGAAGGAAAATCGCACGAAACCCCTTAGGGAAAGGAAGTCCTTTCAATCTTCCTTAGAATGGATACCGCTTTTTCGCTATAAAAATAAATTCACAAAGGGCTTACCCGCTCTTCATATCCGCTTTCACAAGAGCACTCACAGAGAGGCTAAGACGAGACTTCATTACCGAGTTTCCGGCGAAAAGACGAATTAAAGGAAAAACGGCGGCGTTAATTGGATTCCATTTATAGAACGATTTGTGCCGACATAAAATTACAGCTGATTCATCAAATCCCATTACTGACGTTAAGGGCCACGTCGTAGGAAATTTTTTTTTTCCTCTTCCTTCAACTGCTCTTGCTCAAGGCACGGCGACTCATTAATTTCATATTCACTAAAACTTACTTCTTATATATATTTTTTCAAATATGTCAGCAAATGATAATTCCACAGAAGCAGACCCACAACGCAATTAGCACGTGCAGCCTGTTTTCGGATAAAATTCAAAAGCTGGAAGACATCGCGGAGAAGATTTGGGTGGAGGCAATCGCAGCAGGTACAAGAAAAGAAAGAGGAAGAGAGGGATTTTCTTACAAAGGAAGTACCGTTGATTTTTGTCTACATAAGCGTCAATTTCCTTAGGGTTCTCTAGAACTCTCATCAAGAGATAGCAAATGAGATATTTGCAGAAATATTTGCGATTTTTCACTGAATATGCATTGAATCGAACTAAGAGAAAAATTATTAAATCGCAATTTAATCGAATCTCTAAAATAACAAAGTTATCCAAGCATATCTGGAAAATAAATTAGAAAAATTTGGAAATATGGGAGTGACACAACTGAAGGAACGCAAAAGTATCAAAAGGATAGATCGAAAATCTTAATATCAATAAGTGTTATGAACTATAACGGATCGTAAACAAAACAATAAAATCACAGCTACATTCTTTCAGTAGATTCGCCGATGAATGCATCTTAATAAATTCAGATTTTTGACGTTATTCCACGCTGCAATCTGAATAAAGCAGTTCCTGATTTACGGCCGAATTAAATATTAGAATACACTTCGAGCCGGCGATATGTCACGGTTTGCATAAGAATGACTAAGTGCGCAATATTCCGCCGACACTGCAATTCCTTTCGCGAAATCTTTCTGTCGGAAATGATGCATTTATTTCCACGAGAGGGAAAAAACGAAAGCCGCACCCGAATAAAGATGCATAAACAGCTACCTCGCTCGCCTCTCTTCCTTTATCTTTCCAAATCGGTAAAATGCATCACATTTTCCGCATTCCTCAGCAGAGATGCAACCTCTCTGGGAGATGAACGATGAGTAACGGCCCTTCCAGAATTCCCATCATTTTAACCAGCGAAGAAAAGTCATCCTCAATTCGCGGAAGAATGACGTGAGAATACCCAACGTCTTCTCTCGCACGCTTAGTAGCTGCACGTTGAAGTGGCCCTAGTTCTAACAGGAAATTGGAGGGAATTGTCTAAAATTCTATTTCTCTCACCCGCACTGTGGTTACCCTTCCATTCCTCAAGCCCATCCCTTCCCAGGAGACCAATACATTCCGCCCTTTTTCTTGCTAAAAGATACGGCTACTGGTCTTGCGTGATGCACGCCCGAGAGAGCCTCTTACCAGATAAGATGCGGGAATGGGTGCAGGGAAGGAAGCGTAAGTGGAGGCACAAAAAAACAGAGAAATAACCTCCCGAAGATTAGTGAATGGAACAGTTGGACGTTTCGCCACTAGGTTTAACAAACGGAGGAGGTGAAGAAGTAAGGGAAAAGACTTTTGGAAAAGTTTCTCTGGAAAACTTTGCCACTTAAATGTTCGCTCGACCGCGATCCTCCCTTGTTTCATAACGAAGTCAACGCGGCCTTAAAAATTTTACTTTGGGGCTTTAAGGCGTAATCCTCTTCGTGAGGATTCCGCGGGGATAAATTGGATATCTAAAGTGATAAATCAGTCTGGAAGTTATACGGCCCTTTCTGTGAGATCCACATACAATCCTTGTCAACAAGAAATGAGGAGGTAAATTGGTGCAAATGAAAGATTGAAATTAACTCTGCTAAAATGAAACATTCATCAAAGACGCCAAATTTATCTAAAAAAAGTACTTTTCAACATATATCAAGTAATAAAAGTGGTACTTAATATCAGTAAATAATTTTTCATATAGAAAACGACTAGTAGGTCAAAGACGAATCTATTAATTGTTCTTTGTGGCTCCTATTTCATATGAAGAGTATGTATGATAAAATGAAATCTAAAGATAAAAAATACGCTAATCGTTAATGGCATCTGATACCAAAGGAGTTCTTTATGTTGCGTTAATTATGAAATATATCCACATGTTAATTAAATAACGTACATTTCATAAGCATTTTTGTACCCCTTATTAAATTATATTTATATCATCCCTTAATATTTCTAATTAATTATAAAATAAACCGTGCGCAATAACTAAAAAGACAAAAATGAGAAAACATATTGGTAATAAGCTTAAGTATTTGAGAAAATTAAACACTGCTGCATGCAGGCACACACAAAGAACGATCTAAGTTAAGTAACTCTATCAGCTGCAATGCATTATTTACGCATCAAGAAAGCTGCGGTTTTTGAACAAATTTTATGCGTTCTAGAAGTTATTTTTCCCTAAAATTTTCCTACAGTTACATAAAAGTTCTCCCCCAGAGATTAAAAATTGAAATTTCTGTACCACTGATTCTTTAAAGCGAAACTGAATTTTATTCTAATTTCACAGTAAGAAATTACCCTATTGATTTCCGGTTGTAAACTAGCACTGGGAAGTACGTTGAAGCATGTCATCTGCTGCTCATAGAGTAATACTTTCTAGGAGATAATACTACATAGAGGAGGACAAATTTGGACCCTCTTACCTTATATCACCATCTTAATGGCAATAAAACTGAATTCCACATAGACAGATTTAAGGTGTCTTTGAGATCGGTCGATACGCGATATATTGTAAATGATATATTGTTAGACGACATATCACTGATGATAGGATTAGGGAGTTAAGACCATGTCGGTATCTTCATTTTAGAATTTCAGTGGCATTCCTGATCTCAATGAGGATGAATGCACTGAAGGACTGAGGAAAATGTCAATAATGAATGAGTCTTCTCTCCCATTCGCCATTTTCACACGTTCAAATATCGTACGATGAAAATCATTCAGGGATCAGCATGCTGCGCCTCAAGCAATATATCGTAGGTGATGAAATGCGAAGTTGCTCTAGAATGAACCTTTTATATTGCCTTCCTTTTAATACAATGCATCCGCCAGCCCATTATCGCTCTCGTATATCACTTACGATACATTGCGTTTTACTTATCTTCCCAATGTGAACACCGCTCAAATACAAGAGCTTACAATTTTTGTTATAGGGTTATGTATGATAACATTGGAAAATATTATTTTCAAATAAGTATCATTTCGAAGGTAGTATAAAATGTTTATATGGAGTAGTGAGTGTATTGTGAGCTGGTGCAAACTTAAAGTCGGGTCAGCATTGGAAATGGGTGTGAACGCAAACCAGAGGTGTACTATGTTAGGGAGGGCGAACAAGAAACGGGGAAGGAGAGGAGGAGAAAGATGAGGGAGGAGATTGTGAAAGAAAGAAAAAGAATGGAAGAGAAAAAAGAATGGTGCGGGGGTGAAGCATCGAATCGGGAGAATCGTCAGTGCATTCTGTTGCCAAGTCACGTTCTCATGAAACGATTTCAAATCAGGTAAAGCAGAAAGAAGTGAGGGTTGGGTAAAGAGGACGGAGAAGAAAGATGGAGGAAAATATAGAGAATAAGAGAAGCAAAATGAAGATTTGTGAGAGAACGGAAAATGTGAAGCGTAAATAAAGCTGCACAATGGATGGAGCAAGTTGAAAATCTAGACGGCCGATAAAATCAGAAGTCATGGGAACAGCTAAAGCAGTGAATTCAGTAGATTTGTATCTTTCTGTTGCATCACATATAGTTGTTGCAGCTTTCTAAGAAGCCCGTTTTAAAAATGAAGGTATTATTTTGTCACTAAATATTTCAATTCTTCTGAGACAGTGTAAGAAAGGAAAACGATAATCAGCTAAGTAAACCTTTAGTAATATAAGATCATTTTCGGATAACTTCTCGGGCATAAAGTAAAATATCAGAAAATGAAACTGAAATAAAATCCGAGCATGTGATATAATTAAAATATTTCTATTAAAACTTCAAATATTCTAATGATATTAAACTTTCTAGACCAAATAAAAGTTTGGTGTAAATCTGATGGGACTCCTTAAGATGAAGTCTGTATAAATTTAAATTTGAGGAGAAATTAGTTTTTAAAACCGGCTTCGAATTATATTTGCATATATTTCTGGATGCAGCATTTAAATTGTTAATTTAGTAAGATTGAAAACCAGCTTCACAAAATTAATGATTTTGAATTCTTAAATATTTTTTATTACTTTGCATACCTTATCAATATTGACCAAGAACAACAGCTTTCCTTTCTACGAGGGTGATGTTGATAAATACGGAAATAAAAGGGCTAAAAAATTATTTATATGAAAAGACTAATGAACTCAAAATTCACAAGAACCATTAACTGAAAGTAAGGAATACTTACGAAGCTATACTTCCATTTTCAAATCGTACTGTGATCGCATCCATAAACTGTCGTGGAAAATAATCCAAATGGAAATTTTTGTCTTGATTCTAGATTAATTGAAAAATAGTTTTAGAAATACTTATCTTTGTTGCCTGTAAATAAAGAATAACTTGTATTTAATTTGTGAATATCATGTAAATACGTATGATCTCTCTTTTAATAAATTTTGCATCAAGTAGTCTCCGACAATTGTTAGTAAGTAAGCGATTTTTAATATAACACCAATATATAATCAATTGAATCGAAATAAAATTGTTTACGAAAACTGCGAGTTTCGAATTAATAAGAAGTACTTCTTGTACAGTAATTCTGCAGCGGTCATTAAATAACGTTTGGTATCTGTAATAATTTTCACCATGCATATACCATAAGTAAGAGTAAGTAATGTTGAAAGGTAATTAAAATAAATAGTTATCTCACCACCAAAATGATAAACTACATTTGAATTGAATACCCTCCCCAAGATTTTCAATTTTCCTATACTATAGAAGATGGGAAAAGCTTACTCGGGTTATTTCAATCGCCTTCATGAAAAAATCTCTCCCTTTTGAATACGACGAAACGAAACTCAGCTCACATTCCTTGACCATTCAGTACTGCACTCTTTCCTTCTTCCATCTCTCTGGTACACTAAATTTCCCCTTCGATCTACATGTCTCGTGATATTTCTTTCTCTTCTTCCACCTGCTCCCTGCACGAGTATCATCAATTCCTTTCGTCCCCCTTTCTTCTTCCTATCAATTCCCCTTCTTTTCCCTATTCCGTTCTCAAACCCGACGCTGTCTTTTCCATCAAATCGTACAGTTTCTGTAGAAAACCAGAGGAACAGAAAGTTGAGATAAAACGAAATGCAACGAAACTTGAGAGATATTCTCCTAAGAGAAAAGAGGTTACGGTAGAAGAGAATCCGAAGAAAAAACTAAAGGTTATCCGAATTGGTGTATTTCTTTCTCCGATCCCGTCACTTCCCCCTCCTCATTTCTTAATATATTGTACTCCCTCCTCTATTTCCCTTACCTCTGCCCAAGAGTCTCACCCTCTCCTTCTTTCCGATAACAACAACGCAGTTTCCATCCGAGACAACCTAGTTATTTTCCATTTTTTGCCCACTTCGTCCTCGCCTCGCTCCTTCCAAATGCCACTGTTATTTTTATTCTTCTTGCCATTATCAATACGCCTCAAATGCTGTCATGTGAAAAACCTCAGGGCCAAGTTAAGGGGATTTGTGGTGGGGAAATTTCGCGGCAGCGCCGCGGCGTGATGGTGGCAAAATGAAAGAAACAAAAGAGGGCGAAATACAAAGAAATTTCGGCCATTTGTCTATCCGACTCGGAGTCTCCTGCGTCGGCGATTACTCCGCGGAGTGTAGGGGGAGATAAAATAGAGAATGCAAGCGCGTCGGTCAGACCTGAGGAACAGCAAAAAAGGAAAAATCCTCTGGAACTATTTCCGCCTCTTTCGCTGGTGAAGTACTCCTTGTTTCCATCCGGTGATAGAGGAAGAATAAAGAAGTCCCGAGAGTTTTTGAGATAGGGGAACGTCCAATTTCTTATCCTATCCTGAAAACCCTTCACCACCCACAGGACAACAAATAACTAAATTAATTTCACGCTAGCGCGTAATCTTTCTCTGTTTTTCTACTCGCTCCGCTTGGAGTTTGGCACTTTGTAATATGTTTCGAGAATTCTTGGTGCAGTAGGAAACGGAAAAGGTTATGTTTTTTATGGCTGATGAAGGAAGAGGGCCTCTTCTCCGTCTGACTCCTCAATCTATCTCTTCTTTCCGCCTTTTTCTGCGTGATTTCCAGCAATAAGAAAATCTTGTTCCGGAACGGAAAGATGTAATTCAGTCAGCAGTAAATCTTTGTATTTCAGTCTTCTTTTTTCTGCAGTGAACTGGTAAATTCTTCGCCAGTTCTAACAATTTTCTTAATTTAAGGAATTTTCCACCAACTTCTTCAAATCTTAGCGAGCAGAAAGGAAGGAGTAAACAAAAGACTATCTTAGGAATAATTTGATTGTAAATGCCCTTCAGTGGACAGACATACGGGGAGCAGATAATTTGAGGATAAACAATTACGCCTTTGTATAAAAAACTTCAACACTCGATGAGAAACGGAAAAATTCTAATCTAATTAAATCTAAACTAATCTCAACTAATTTCAAATCTGGAACCTCTCTATTTAGACAAATATTCCGTTTCCGAATTTTCATAGATCAATAAAATCAGGGAGTTTTAGTGAGAACACTCTATTTATTTAGAGATATAAGTATAAGATACATACCTACATAAAGTTAAGAGAAGAAGACAGATTGAAGAATTATTTACTGAAACTGTTTTCAGCAATCTAGAAGAATGGAAAATGATAGTTGCTGCCTAACTATGCATAGGTTGTGGAGATAAGAGAGGTACATTTATTGACTGATATTACCCTTTTTCATAATACAGTAAAGCTAGAGACTATGCAATAATAAATTAAAAATTTGGAGGTGCAACATATAAAGCTAAATGTAAGTTAAGTAAGGTAATGTAAGACCGAAGGTCTATAAGGCCAATCTTAAGTAACGCGTGGTTCTTGAACAACGAGATACAGATGTTTACTAACCGAAAGCAAAGACTAATGAATTAAAATGCCTTCGCTATTTTGTCATGCTATGCTGTGCACACAATTATAGGATGAAAAAAGCAGTGGCAAAATTTTTCTTTCGTGTTTAACCGTTAAAAGATAAATATGTAGCTATAATTAAAATTTACCTTAGTGTTTAGAAGTAATCACCAAAGATCATTTCGACAAAAAGCAGAAGCGACCCGGGAAAATCTGAGAATAATACGGGATTACGGACGTTTTTAGGAAAATACGGGGTTGTTGTAAGGGAAAGCTGCAAAATACTCGGAAATATGGGAGAAACTGAATTAAAACAACAAAAAATTGAGAAAAAAGATGTGATAATTACAGGACCTATATACGAATGTGTTAAACTGCAATTAACCATAAAATGAAATTCTTTAGAATAACTAATAGATAGGCGAACGTTAATATATTGACTTGTTATGCAAGGTCTTTTGTTTAGAGGTTCTATTATTATTGCTTTAACTAGTATGTATACTTTTTTGGTTAGATGAGACGTCTAAGAAGTTGTAAAACTAATTTCTAAAGATATAAACAAGGATGAGTATTTTCTCCTTCATTAGTAGATAATATCTACTGCGGTAACTAATAATTTTCCCTAGTATAAATACCGTGGACAGTATTCATCCTGGTTCATTTCATTCTCCTCTGTTGTTAGAAAACACCTTTCATATGAATTGCATACCTCTCAGAACACCGCACGTGGTGGACCACGTTTGAGAAACTACTTCAAGGCTTACAGGGATATTTCTTTATTAATGACGAGTCATATAGCAAACATCGCCATAGCACGTAGGAGCTGAAAATGGGGGGAATTAAAGTTGGTTAAATCAGGCGCTGAAGTGCAAATAAGGCCGCCGTTCCCTGCGGTGAAATTTGCATCCAAAAATGCCGAGACATTATAAAAGAGCGGAATTGCCAATGTGTTTTCCCCTCCCTCTTTAACTCCAGAGAAGTGGCTCCCAATTATTTTTTATCACGGTAGATATAATTTTCGGAACGAGAGAAGAATTTTCCTTAGGGTGTGGGGATCAAAGGGAGGGGCGAAACGGCAACAAAGAATCAAATATAAATGGGGGCAGATTTTGAATGTAGCGCATTTGTCGTTTTTAAAAAGAGGAGTGGCAGTGGAGAGTTAATATGCGACCATTTTCACGGCAGGGTTGATGAAGGGCGAGGAGGCATTAAGTAAATGTTCGTCCTGGAATGGAACATTACCGTTTTTTATTCCGAATGCAGTAAGTCATGAATATCCTCAGGGATTCAATGAGGAGGGAGCAAGAGGCAAATTTCTTTTTATATCAATTCTCGCTAGTTAGGGCTTTACTCGTTGAATGTGATCATCTCGAAGACGTCAATGCAAGTTAACAATTACCGCTGTCAAAGATTTAGTAGTACCCCATCAGTTAGGTCTCTGAGAGAAATTAGTACCTTTTTATGCCTATTCTGTTAATCTTCTTGGTACTTTAAAATCTCATTTAAAACCCTAGTCATTAAAATTTCGATTTATACAGAAAATAATGAAAATAATTACGGACGTTTTCTACAATTATTAATTGTAATGTAATTGAATTGTATATAATATGATGTATTGAATTGTAATGTAATTGAAATGTAGGGAGTTAATTTTTTAATTTTTAATGATTAATTGCGTTAGATATGTTATTTGAAATCCAATACTTTTATCGCAAGATGTATTCTGCAAGCGGTGAATTTTCACTGATAAATAAAAGAAATATTTGTTGACATAACTGAAAAACTTAACTAAAACAGTTGGTATTTATACGATTCACATTTTCTCTTGTTGGTAGAAACCATGAAGTAGTATTGTTAAAATAGCTTCTATAGCTGAGGTCATTTATTACATACTATTCTACTACTCATACATAGTATTCTTCCACAGGAAAACGAGCCCGGGACCGCTTGAATTATTGACAAATGCACTACCCTTAAAATATTTCTCTTCTCGTAGGAATACTCGTATTTAGAGTCGGACTCAATGTAAATGTTCATAATGAAAACACCTCTTAAGAAATATTAATATCCACAAAATTAAGAGTGTCATTACTAAATATGGAACTTTTTTTAAACCATCAGGAGTTACTTAGAACCCGGAAAATACATTTTGCTGAAATTTCCCCTGAAAATGTGATTCAGCTGATGACGTCCACGTTAGCCAATTCCTTTCTGGAAAAGTAAAGTGATTCTCCAGAGAATTAACGGGGCGATCTTCTGTAGTGGGAGCGTCATGAGGAGGAGAGTGAAAGAATAAAGAGAGCCTCCTAGTGATACAGAAGCGAAGCTTGCAGGAGCGATGGTCGGCGTAAGGGAAAACGGTGAGGAGGAGCAGTCCGTGGAAGATTAAAGAATAAAGATGCAAATTCGCCCTCCGAGATAAAAAGAATGAATAGTCCGAGAAGCCGATGAGTGTAATCTGTAGGAGAAATTATACCGAAGTAACGCTTCTCGCGGAAGGGGGAATATAAAAAGCGGGAAAGTTATAAAGTGGATGGAAAGAAGATGGCTCTGATGTCGTAAAGGGCGGAAAATGAGTCGAATGCTTTGCATAGCCTTCCTGACAAAGAGCATAAGCTCCAGTTAACCATTGACGGTAGGCGAGAAAAATTTCCACCCTCCTTTGAATGCGTGGTGCGCTCCATTTTATGGACTTTTTTCATTAGGATCATCCTTTTTAAGACGCAACGTTCTCGTTAAGAAGCTCAGGAAAAAATGTTCAGAGTTTTAAGGGAAAAAATAACGACAGCAAGAAATAAATTTGAGAGATACCGAGGGGTTAATATTAAGATGGAAATATCCAGTTCGTAAGTTATTTGCTCTCAGCCATAGCAGGAAATATCGGCTGAATATGACCTACTCATATTTACGGAATTATAATTTAATAAGAAAGGGAATTAATGACTGAATTTTTAAATTCCTTTCTTTAATTCATGTTTCAGAATTATTAGTATCATTATATCCATCCCTTAATTCCGAAATTAACACTCCGAAGACGAAACTAGATTATATCAAATTGACTACCTACCAAGGTTTTGGAAGAATAAGGCTTTTCGAATCAAATATTAGTAACGGTATTTAGTTCTCAGGTTAGAATTAAATGAAATACTTTTCTACAGTTAACCTTTCCACTGCTTCTATTATTTTACTTCTGCTTCCCCCTCATGGCCCCGACCTATACATTTCCTAGTAAATATATTGCAATTGCATTAGCTACAATTCAATACTTAAAATGTTCTATGAAGTTAATTGAGCGTCTTATGTAATAACTCATTAGAACTTGAATATTCACCACTCGCTCATACGTCTCTGCAAATTAAACTTTGAAAGGGAAATTTTTAGAATCTTTTAGACCAGTACTGTGATTTGCTCTTTATAAGAGAAATGCACTCTTCTGGAGCTTGCTGATGACCTAACGTAATTATAAAATGCAAGTACTACCACTAAAATGATCTTATCGAATATTATTCTATGCAGAATAGCTTTCTTTTTAAACTACCCACGGAGTTTTCTTGTTAGGATCTCGCTTTATAGCTTTGTAGTTAAGATAAATATGATAATGCAATTATCTGCGAAGAGCAATTATTGATCAAGTTATTCAAGTGATATTTCCCGAAAAGTATCATTGAAAATATTCAATCGTTGAGTCTTTTAACGGATTTCAGAATAAAAGTATCTCACATTAAGAAATAAAAGTCAGCTAAAGGGATCCGAGGAAAAGAAAATCCTCCAAATCATCAAACTATCGGGAGAGCGATTGTATGCAACACCTTTCCCCATTTCCGTTCGATCGAATCTTTCAGTCCTTCAAAAACCAAAGGGAAAACCCCCAGAAGGAGAAAAAGAGGGATAAAAGGAAAAAGAACCCCCTTAGCAATGACCTCAGCGATTCAGGAAGCCGTCTTGGTGGAGTCAGAAAGTCGGAAAAGATGATTTTGGGATAAGAGGATGAGGAGGATTCGGTGGAAGCGTAGGTGATTGGTAGTGGTTCCTCCTGAGGCGGAGTGGCGAAAAGGGGTCTAGGCGGTGGAAGAGGACTTCCTTCGGAGAGACTTTAAAAGCTGGACGTGCTCAAGGATCGGTCGAGGGGTGCCACCCCTTGGAGCATCTCTCCCTTTTGCGTCATTTTCCTCTGGGATCTGAATCTATTCCACCCCTCCCGTCTCTTTCTCAATCAGTCCGTTCAATAAAAACGAAGGAAAAAACGTCAAAAAACTCACGAGTTCCCCTTTCTTCTTTCCTTGTCCGCCACGCTTTCTTTCCGCTTCTCTCTAATTCTCGCCTCCATCGATTCCCTTTGCGGTTTATGAGACATGTCTTCGACTGTGAAAAGCGACGGGAAGAAGAGCCGTTTTCAGAGTTAAGACAATATGAATGCTTTCTTTCAGATTTATTTTTCAGTTTTGTGATTGGAAAACTATAATGCTTTTGGAATGAAACTCAACTGAAGCACTATAACTCATCTTTTATCAAGTACTTTTTCAAATGCTTGCTGGATATTCATCAATTGCTATTTTATTCGGGGAAAATATGTAAATGGTTCTATCCTTACAAAGTAAGATATGAAATTCATTATTTCCAAATACTTAAGCTTTTTCGAATAACATACCTTAAAACCATCTTTTTTCAGTAACATTAAATAGTTATTCAATTTTATTCCTTTTGTTACTACACAGGTATTATCGGTAAATACCGACTTAATCTTACAATCATTTAGAAAGAAAAGTTAGAGAATAAATTACTTTACTTAATAGACTTAAAACTTATCAGTTTATGGGTAAGAAGCACTTTATGAATATTAGAGATAAAAGACTTAGGGTCCATGTACAGTACACATTCTGTATCATAACCCATAATATTAATTTTCTTCTCGAATCTTCCGTTTGCAAGATGAAATATCCGAATGAAAACATCAGTGAGAATTTTATGAAACTAAATTAGACAAATTTATTTGCTGTAGAAATTACGAGGGTAATTTTTCATCAATCGTTATGTGTCATCAATGAGGTTCATTAAATCATAAATTAGAAAATTAGAAAATGAAATAATATGTATTAAAATGGGCGAGAGCGTAGGTGATTTTGAAAATTAACGATGATATTCACAGATTATAAAACAGATTCTACATGTTATGTAGAATCTACATATTTCCAACTTAGAAGCGGCAGAGAGCAATGGTTTTCATAGTACTCATCTTTCATCGCTCATCGAGGGAGAGTGCAACGAGAAAAGAAAAGAAGTTCGTTTGCTACAGCAAAGTCCAACAAAATAAAAATTCATCCGTCATTCACTCAGCTTAACTCACTTTTATTCGCGTTGATTTCTAGATGGGTAAATTAAGGAATGAAATTTTGACAGACTGTCATAGTTGATTCAATCAAGCGGTCGGAGAACGTCATTAATTTTATGGCGAGAGGTAGCAACGGAGGATTTTCGAAAACGGGGAGTCGCAAATGAGTAAAAGCGGCGATCACAAAGGAATTGATGGCATAGAAAGTGAGTCGCTGTCCGAAGACGGAATCGAGAGTGGAATGGGGCGGTCGAGTGAGCCAGCAAAGGGACGGGTTGACCGTACCACCGCAGCCTTCTATCGAAAGTAGAACCAACAGCCCGTGCGTAATCTCAGAATTGTGGCCAGAATGAGATTACATGGAAGGTAGCGGGGTCGGGGAAGAAGGAAACGGAATCAAGGAGGGAAAAAGAGTAATGGAGGGAATGAGGAGGTGTATAGAGCAGAGAATGACAAGCGGGGTCGCTACGAAACACAAATGAGGTAAAGCGAGTGTAAGGGGAAGGGGCAGTACTTAGAAAGAAGGAGGGGAGAGAGGAGAGAGGGAGGGATGGGCAGTGAACGGGACCAATCAAAGGGAAAGATTAAAATTGAAAACACGGGGGATTTGTCGGAGGAGAGCACAATCACAGCGCCACCGGTGGTGAATAAAACAAATGCCTTTTTATTTTCTGACAGAAGGACAACAACGAGCCAGCAAAAGCATTTAAATTGCTCTCGGAGAGGGGTTTTTAAAACATCTGGCTGATTTATCGGCTGCAGTTCGGAATGTTATCGTTTGGAGAAACGTAATTACATGTTTTGGATGCTCTTTTACGTTGGACGTATGCGGTTTGATTGCTTATTTTTCCTTTGAGAATTGTGAAAAGGTGCAAATGAAACGTGCGCGAAAATAATTTGGAAATGTCAATAAACTGTTTATGCTACGATTCAGAATGAAAATTGATGCCTCTCTGTATAGTTAAAGGAATAATAATTGGAAATATTATTATGAGAGGAGACCTTTTAAGTTTATTAATCACCGATAACGCTGCAGTAATAAATCCAATTTACAGGTACAGTTCTTAAATCTGTTTAAGAGAAAGTCAACTCCTAAAAGTGGAATGGCGATCGTTGAGGACTGATTTGTCAGTATCTACTATCTGAGCCAAGGCAATATTCCTTATATGAAATATAGCTAGAATATAAATGGGAGAATTATTTTTCGCCTACAATATTGTTTTCATCGCATTAAAAATTATCAGTTATTTATCTTTACCCATTCGAAAGGCAGTTTCGAATATAAACAGGATAGTTTATGTGAAGAGGTGGAGCTTTATTACTCGAGAAAAACGATGGTCGTAAACCTCACGATTGCTACAAATTGATGATGAAGCAATATGTATTCTGTTTTTATTCTTCGTTGAAAGGTTGAGACAATTGATGAAAATTTGATGACCACTAGCGTAAAATAGTAGTATATAGAAATTTGGTAGTAGCATTAAACGATTTTGTTTCTAGTAGCAGTATTATTGTTAAAATAGCTTCGAAAGCTGATGCTATTCGGCGTAAGTAGACTTCCACCCAGATATGAACTCAGGATTGCATATAATTTTCTTTCTCTCCTTCTGGGATTTGTTCAATTTAATCTTTTTTACTTATACCTTGTTAATTCCTTTTCTGCAAATATAAATCACACTAGGATGAATAAGATGCATAATTACAGTAATCTCTCAGAATCTCTAAAAATTAACCACTAACTAATGAGAGATGATCCGAGTTTAAAAGTTAGTTTAGAGAGAGGAAACGAAATATGACCGTCAGGATGCATTTATCCTGCAGCGATAGAGATTTACAAACCAAATAACGTAGTGGAGGAGAGAAGAGAGGATGAAGGGAATAGAAAGAGAGGGAAAATGAGAGGGGACGTAAAGGGGAAAGGAGTTGATCCGTGAGGTCACCGCTAGGAAAGGGGGCAGGATGACTGAGGATGAAGCGGGAAAGGGGTGCGAAAGGGGAGGGTCGTTTGCCGGCACGGTGGACGAGACAATAGGCTCTAAAGCGTATTACGTTGTAAAGGTTGTTCCATGACATTTCAGCGGGCGGCATTTTTCTGCCCCTTTTATTTTTACCCATCTCAACCCCCCGAAAAAGCGATGCTATACAGTCTCTTTCAGAGTTTTGTGAAGACGGCGGGAGGCCCATCAAACGCCACAGGCCATCCGAAGAATTCGATAGCGAGGTACACAAAAGGGATGCAGGAATATAAAAAAGGACGTAATAATTCCATTGTTCCCTTAATTTGTTTGTGCCTTAACCTTCACTCCAGTGCTTCCTGAAAGTAGTTCGGAATAAAGGAGCGGTATATCAAGATACGATCCGGGGAGGACGTAAAATTATTAATTTTGTCATTTCTTGGGGGATGTTTATGGGAGTTGTCATACTCTCGATGCTTGGAACTAAGAGTAGGGTCTTGTATGAATTTCTGCCCGACTAGTGTGGATTTATTGTATATTTAATATTCGAAAGAGATCGCCCGGATTCCTTTCTTTCCTCTAAGTAAAAATACGACTAATAGCACAATATTACTAGTATATTATTATTAATAGTATCTTCTCAAATAGAGATTACAGCGAAGTATTTTTATATCATATATTTTAAGGTTGTAGAATAGTAGCGCCTGGACTTAGATCAATGGGGATTGTATTTTTCAATTCATAATTCAACTGCCCATTTCAAAAACCAATTCAAAAAATTTCAAACCCTAGCTATAAATAATTGGATACAGTTAGTGCTTCCTGATACAGATAATAAGGATATCAAAAGTTAAAGTCTTATATCTGATAAAGATGGTTTCAAGGCAATTTAATCATGTAATGTAAATCATATAATGAATCTCGTAAGATTAATTAACGTCAGCAATATTCCAGGAGATTCCATTTGTTAATGGGTACACTAATATCAAATAGAATACAGAGGGTGGAAAAAATCCATTTTAGGAAAGAGAGAGAATTCTTTGGAATTTTCTTACGGTTCAACGGTCTAGTGTAATACAATCCGTCGCAGAGAGACAAGTTTGGCAGATCCGCATTTCCTGCCAGTCGCTCGTTTCATTACGGCACTATAGTCTGCCGGACGTTAGCCGACGTGAACTACAAAATGAGTATTTTGCCTCAATGAATTGAGCCACCGAACAAAGAGGCCGTTCGTCACAGATGATGGCTCAAAGGTCGGCCAAAGCCACATTGTTTCAAGAGACGACGCAGTCCTTGACCGATTGAGGTTTTGCGAGATTGGATGGCCTGCCCAAATACTGCTTCTGTCTTTAAAATCCCACTGATGTATGCAAAAATCTTGGATTGTTGCATTCTTTTTGTTTCCCGAGAAGTAGTGGCACTCTCTCTATTGTCCCCTAAGTCACCGAACAATTAAAGTGCTTAGGAAAATTTATCTCTTAATTTAATGGCGATAATTAATTATAATGGAAGATATGTAAGCAAAAAATATTAAGATTTATTCAGATCCATATTTTAGCCAAACTATTTGATGATTTATATATGTTGATAAACAAAATTTTCACTTCTAGTATTTGTCCCCAGTTTTTCTAAGTTATTGAATTATTTTATCTCGGATGTTGAAGTTTCAATATGAATTGTTAACCTACCCGGTTTTCAAAAAGGAATAAGCTATGACTGTATGCCACAGTTTCGTTGCATTTATCAAATAGCACGATTATATGACCCTTATGCATCGGCAATCGCAACCAAAATTATCGCGTACAATATTGCCTATATTATTTCTAGGTTGATTTATATCTGTATGATCTGAGTTATTCAAGATTTGATCCAGATTTTACTTGACTTCACATAAAAAATTGTCAATTCCACGAACTCAGGGATGTTATTTAGTGAGATGAACGACTTATATATAACATTTTAGAAGCGTACGCCGCACTTACGAAGCTATCACGTAATTTCTTTAAGATATGATTTTTATAAGATTCGGAAGTACAGTTACAACAAAAATCGATTACTTGAACTTAACAAGAAAAATTTCCAAAGGGTCGTAAATATAAAACAACTTGGCAAATTCTCCCCACTGCCTTACTCATCATTACCTATTAGCTTCCCTCACTCAGTATTAAGCGGCCACGTGACATCCCTCAAGACGAGAAAACTTTTCGGAGTTAATCGCAGGGCTTAATCGCCCCTAACGTCCTTTTCGTCAGCCCCGCCATTTTCGGTTCCAGGTATCCAATTTCTGTCTCCTTAAAAAATACCTCTCCCTCTCTCTCAATCTTCTGTATTCTACGCTAAGAGTTCATCTCATCCCAAACACCCGCCCTCTCCTCCATCAATCGTTTCCAAAGTCTCCAACGCGGCGCCTAACTCCGTTAGCCGGTACGAGACCCCTAACGAGTCCTTTGTTATCTGCTCTCTTGCCGAATCCGCATTTTGCTTTTACGCTTGCGGAGAGGGTCTCTCCCTTAAAAAGGAAGAAGGGGATTAAGAGGGGAGGAAAGGCCACGAGGGACTAAAATTGAAGGGATGGAGTGAGACACACGAGACTGACGTTTTAGGGGGTTTTCGACGTATTTCGTACGGATGTGGCGTCGTCTTCTCTTCTCATGAAGACCTCTGGATAGGGTTGCTTTGGAGAAAGGGTTTTCTTGGACCGAGAGCTTCATTTAGACGTTAAACTCTCTACTTCATCGCTGATATTCTATTCCACTTTTATTTTCTCTCTTGACCTCTAGGCCGTCAAACATGGGAATTTCAGCTCGAAGTTTACGATTCAACGTCAGATAGTGTAATAAATGAGGCGGCTTCTGATGGTTGTGTCAATTAAAGAATGAGACACTCCAAAAACCATTAAAAAATAGATAATTGTTTGATGTTATCTTTTGGATATCATATAATATGAATTCAACGTTTATAAAGTCGCTAAAATTGGCTAAAGGCGGTTTAAGACAATTTCCTTGTGAATATACCGAATTAACTTTTAAAATGCCTCTTGTTGCGATTAATGCAGTAAATTTTTAATGATCGACGAAAAAATTCACAACTGGTTTTTAATTCAAGCTTATCGTCACAATTTAAGTAAATGATTCGTAATAAAAAGCCATAGCAGAGAACGCTATCGCTTTTTTAACACGCTAAAGACCGAGGATTGTGGGAATTATTGAAACGCGTTTTGCCTGTTTTAGTTACATGATTGGTTTAACTTTCTATTCATGAGTAAAATCATAAAATGAGAACATCATGTCTGTTTCGATTTCATAGAATACATTACATCTGCCACAAGTAAATAAGCTAAATTAACTTATTCTGGGTACCTATATCGCCAGAAACAAGGAAAGAATTATTAAGCGCATACATAGGATTTCGTATCCCAGAACCATATTATAAATCAATCAGTCTTATTTTCCGTGTATTAATAGATCGGAGAGGATAGTTGCCACACGCTACCTTTTGTAGCTATCATTGATAAAATAAATACATTCAATAGAAAAAGGAGAGTGAAGTAACGGTACGAATATTAAAACATTTTTCTTTGTATATCTATGAATAATTACATCAAGGCTAATATGAGTGAAAATATTGATTATTATTGATAGCATAGTTGATTGATATATATTCTCCTCACTTCCAAAATTATTTATAAGTCTCAGTTATTCATAATATTCCAAAAGCTTGAATCTTTAGCGAAAGGTAGCTTTGATATGTACCTTTGATATATCGAAAATCCTTTTTAGTCCAAAAATCAATAATGAAAACAGGCAATCACATTTCGCTTTTTCTCCTTTATCGGTGGTTTCTGAGGGCATTAATAAAAAGAGCTGAAAAGCATTTTTTTGTGGGGGGTGTATAAAAAAATGCATCGAATATTTTTTAGCTTGGTATTTTGAGGATTAAAAGGGGTATAAAGGTGAATAGAAGAAAAGGAAGGGTTATTCTGTGGAAAGAAAAGTCGGAATGAACGGAGTGAAGAAGTTATGCATGATAAAGGTAATTACACTGAGTAACGAGGATGAAATCGAAGATAGCGATAAAGAAGATTTAGCGGTAGAAACGAGAATTCTGACGCCGAAGAGTTTCTTCCACGTCATCTCTATGAAGTAAGAGATGAAGAGAACTAGTCGACAAATTGAGCGGAAAAACGCCAAGGTAGGTTATAGCAGATTAGAGAGTTGGTGATAGAGAAGCAGGACGATTAAGGCAATGGTTAAATTAGCAATATAGGTAAAGAAATACAATTGGTTGAAGCGACTGCGTATTTGAAATTTGAAAGTAAAAAGTTGGGAATGGGACTTTAGTTCCGGTAGGTTTTCGCAGCAATACGGATATTCCCGTATCCTAAAAGCTGCAGATATCATGATATTCATAGTTGAAAAGCATATAAGATTTCTTTTTTGCTAAAAATATATTTCCATTAAAAATATGTTGCATTTTCTATACTAATGACCTACAAGGCTCAATATTTTAATCTACATTTATGTACACGATGTATGGCAACATCTGATAAAAATGAAATTGATAACATTATCATTCGTAAAATTTGAGTTCTAGGTCAATTAAATAAATTATATAAGGTGACAGTGATTTCCCATGATACTTATTCATTTCCACTCAGCAATGCTTAAGATATATACCTAAGATAATAAGATGATTTTTTAGCTCGAATTTCGGACTGAATTACTTTATGTTCGATAATTTTGAACAAATCCGGGATCAGTAAAACTTCAAATTAAATTCAAATTTAAGAATTGGAAAATTATGCCTTTCTTCCCTTAAATAAATACATCTCTAAAAACTACTCTATTTTACTATCAAAATGTCGATAGTCACGAAATTATAACCAATCTAAAAATTTTCTTTATCATAAGGTTGAAATGCTATTCTTACGGAGAACAGCAATAATCAGGAGACGAAGAATATGCGAATTCCGATTTGATAATGCACCAATTTTAAATCGTCAAATACACTAATAATTAATTGAAAATTTTGTTTCATTTTCATAAAATTTGAAGTTAAATCTGAAAATTTTGTTTCATATCCACCGGGAATCTGATTAACTTTAAACTTAATTAACATTTTCTCTTAGTGACAATATTCAGTCCCAGAGCATTAGGACAGAAAATCGTTTGTAACACTCGGAGACAATTAACTACAGGATGGAACAGAATTGGTTTAGGGAGAGTGGATTGGACATGCATGCAATAGACGATGTTCTAACACACGTGTGGCATTAAATGAGTTCCAGTCGAGTGAAGTTATCCACGTCTATGTAAGAGCAATTCATGCGATGGGAACTGTCAAAGTGATGTGATTTGGAGTTCAGTAAATGTGTTGAGGTAGGAATTATTTGAGGAGCGTACAATAGGGAAAAGTATATAGGGAGGAGGAATTACGGCCAAAGGATGGGTCTTTTAAAGGGGTTTTAGGAATAGAAGAGCGGAGTATCAGAGGAAATTTCCCATCGCTGAATGAGAGTACTTTCCCGAGCGCATGTCGATATGATGAATGGACGGAGATAATTATCTCAAAGTGTGAGTGGAGGGAGCGCGAGATATAAAGTGGATTTTGATGAGACAGCATAAGGAGGAGGCAGGGATTGCCAAAATCGTTGCCTTTTTACTAATGCTTAAGATGATCAAATTGCTGTAATTTCCTTCTTTCGTTCTTATGAGAAAGGAAGTTGTAATTCAAATTAGATTTAATTAATGAATTAGAAGAGAAAATTAATTTATAAAAATGAGACTATACCATATCAGCTGTTTACTATTTCTATGTGATTGCCAACCAAAGAGGCCAAAATTTTTTTCCAAATTTGAGACAGTAAGGATAATTTTCTGGTGCAGATTTTTCCATTAATGGAAGGTTAGAGACAAGTATCTTTCCTCCTTTTTATCGGATGTTCCATGAAGCCCCTGAAACAAACTAATTATTTGGATTTTCCACTACTAATCTTAAGATTCCGCATTTCAAAGTTTATAGCTCTAATTTCCATAGAAATTACACTTATACCAGCTAGATATATGGATAGGAGAGTGGAGAGAATATAGGCGTTTTACTATGTAGTCATTATATGTATGTCTTTTAATATTGACACTCGTGAAATTTTCGTTAATCTAAGAAAGGCGCGTTTCTTACCTTTTTAAGCCAAGTTTTCACCTTCTCTCTCTAAAACCCTACAAAGAAAGCAGTCATCCTCGAAGAAATTAGGAACTTGGAAGAATCTTGGAAGAAATTGGTAGACCATTGGAAAAATCATTGATATACGGTACCACTCTTGCAATTGTCCCTATGAGGATGTTGTGAGGGAAAATAAATATATTGCGAAGAAGTAGAGGTCTGTAAAAATTCTAAACTTCGAATGTAATGGAAATAAAACTAAAATGTTTCATCACCGATACTTTAATAATTATCAACTTAAATAATCCACTCATTTCGTTTATGTTTAATTTTATTCAAAGAAGTAAAAATAAGAAATAAGTACATTTTGTTCTTCCTGGGTCATTAATTAATGAAAATTACCACTATAATTTTAATCATACAACTCGCTTACCGATTAAAAAGCCGGAATTCCTATTTATTCCCTCTTCTGACGTTATCTTAAAGAAAAGGAAACGTTTATACGGAAAAAGCCTTAAATCCATTTGTTAAATGCTCTTTTACAGCATTGCAGCACAAATTAACTTTAGGACTAATGTGCCAGCTCTCGAAAAACGTTAGGGTATTACAAACGTTCGCGAGTCACGTGATCAAAACATACACCGTTACTCAAAAAGCGAAACCGCGCCCCCATACCGAACTCTCAACAATTATTAATCTTCTCTCTTGGAAAAAAAGGCTGAAGAATGAAATAAATACAGAACTCTATATCTACCTTCCCCATTATTTTCTGGAAAGTGGTGCGAGGGATAAATTCTGGAATGGCTCACGGAAAGGAAAGAATTTATTTTTCAGGAATCTCAGCAGGAATCTAGGTGAGTGAGGACAGTCAAGTATAGGAATGGAATAGTATGTTCCTAATTGGATATGAGGAAGAGTCCGCTTCGCTATTATGTATGAATATTGAAGATTTTATGGTATTATTGAAGTAAGTAACAAACGGTGTGGGATAAGATTTATTTTAAATTCTGGGCTGTATATTTTATATCAATATACCGTAACCATCCATGAGTGTGTCTATGAGTGAGTAAACCAAAAAATAAAGTAATTAGAAAATAAGTCTAAGAAAGGAGAAAGAGAAGACCGTATTGAAAACAGTGAAGTTTGTTTTACGAGTTAATAGTTCCAAAACTTAAATAAAAAGTCATAGCTCAGGGAATCCTCTTGTATGTATCATAAGTCATGAGAATTTAATTTAGATTATTTTCACTTCAATCAAGGTAAGAATCTTTGATTGTTAACGTCACAATATTAAAAATATAGAAGATATTAAGGAAATTGTAAAATTATATATAATAAAAATGGTGATTCGGGTAGATACGGTGAGAAATGAGGAGGTTTTAAGAATAATTAGAGAGGAAATGGTGTAAATCGAAAAGATTAAAAGAAGAAAGAAAAACTGGATTGGAGATAACCTGGTGAGAGAGTGTTTGTTAGCAATTAAACGAGAAGGAATTATAGAAGGTAATAAAATGTTGGATAGCATGATAGAAGACAAAAATTACGTGACATTTAATATATTTGTTGAAAAGAAAAAAGGAGGAAAATCTTATAAAGAACATCTGACATATAGGAAGAATAAAACGAATGAAATCAATTGATAAATTATAGTCTTAATAAATCTTAAGTAATATAATCATAAATAAATCTTTCTATATGACTCTGATTTCTCCCAATGACTTCTCCCTTAATGTATTTAGCTATAATTTAGGATTTAGCCAGAAAGTCGGCTATTAATCAAATCCAATTAAGATAACCACTGTTTAGAAATACAAACAAAATAAAGCATCATGCCTACTCTCAACATGTTGATACCCGCGGAACAATATAACATTGATTTATAATAAAATTCAAACGAATTTAAGGTAGATGATTATCAAATTTTGGCAAGCGCGTATAAAGAGAGCTTTTTAATTTTAAATAACAATATAGTTTTGCAGTTCTTCAAATCAAACTATTTCTTTCCATCAAAGACAACGTCTGATATAAGGCAAGAGTGTGAAAAGAGCTTGCTTTTCGGTAGAGTGGTATTGAATATTAGAACACTGAAAAGCATCTGTGGGTAGGGGAATTAGATCCATTTTAGAAAATCATTACGAAAAGGAGAGGATTGGTCCTGGAAATGTGAAAAGGAAGACAAAAGAGTAGAAGAGATGGGAAAGGCGAATCTCGGTAAGACCCCGAGAGAGATGGAAAATCCTCGCACCTTGAAATCCCTACTTTATCCTTCGCATCCTTTTCCTTACATTCTCACAGAGGCCACATAATCACTCACTACAGATTTTCTCCCTCCTCTCAATTCATTCTATTCTTACCCAATTTATTCCCTCCCTTGCTCTTACTGAAGCTACTCTAGCAATTCCTACCTGAAGATTATTTTGCTGGAACTCAGGGTCGAATGAATGGAGTGCGTTGGCAGTACACTTTTTTTAATCACTTTTTAGTTTTATTTCAGCCTATACGAAAATTAGTGTAATATAAAAGAAATAGTTACTAGGAAAAGCGGTTTTATGGACTAATTTCCGCGAGTGATACGGGAATATAAGCCAAAAAAAGTAGCTCAGACATTCAGTATTCACACCTTACCACACTCCTTAAGGCGACTTGCAAGGTATTCGTGTAGTTGTAAAACCATTAAAAGCCGGAATCAAAACGTCAGAAACGGGGTCCATTCGCCGGAATTTATTTCTGGGGTCTTAATTTTTCTGCCTTCTCGTCAATATGTTCAATAAAACACAATTTTTGATATTTAACGATTCCTTTACTTAAACGACATTTAGGAGAATCGTTAGGCACCGACTTCTTTCATGCCCGTACAGGCACATTAAGGGTTTTAAGGTTAACTACACTCTATATTTATAGAATTTGGTTCTAAAAGGTAAAATGGTATTATTTTACATCTCAATATATTCTTTAGATTTTAAAGCGTCAACTTTTATTGATTGGGTACATACAAATGCTAACAAATTAAACTACATTTTTCTTTGAGTATGAATAGGATTAGAAAAACATAAAATGAGACAAAGATATGCCAACTTGTTTCATTAGTCTTGTGGAATGAGCAAGAAAACCAAAAATTATAAAAATTAAAATTTAAAATTCTGCGACTTTATGTTAATAAAAGAAAACACCTTCTTACAACAAATTAGTCATAAATAAATTTAGAATCATTAATTAGTCTGAAATTAATAAATTTGATAAGAGTGTATGATGGCGATTGTTAATACGAAGCTTTAGGGCCTTTCCTGTATCAAATCTCCTTTATCAAAACGAAATCTAACATTTGGATGTTTAAGGATCTGCTTACTTTTATCACCCTTTTATTGATTTTAATCGATTTGCGATTGAGATTACTTCATATTAAAGTGAAAAATGAATTCCGGCACATTCTTACCGAAAGTCAATTCTTTCTTATACAGTCTTATTTCAATTAATTCGTCGAATTTACTTCTACACGACTCTTTCGTTTAAGGGAATGGACTCTCTGAATCATTCATAAGTTAAAACCAGCGATTATGTTCTTATTATTGCTAAAGGAAGATACAGAATAGCGAGGAAAGAACGGTGAATCAATCAAATATCGACTGAAATAAGTTTCGTAAAGATAAATTTTTATGCGCCTTTGGCCACCAAGGAACGCAGTGAACCAGATGAAAGACATAAAACGCAAAGGGAATCTCACTGAGGAAGAAAGGGACGTGAGCGGAGTAAGAAGAACGCTTTAAGGAAAAGGAGAAAAGAGTCTGGAACAAACGAACCTCGGTCTTGCGACTGAGAAGTTTAGGAGATATATGAAGGGAAGTAAAGAAGAATCGACGGATGAAATGAAACAAAGAAACATATGAAAGGAGAAGTGAGAAATATGCAGTTCACGTGGGAAGTCTATGAAGAAGGAAAATGAGTATAACGGACATTATTTGACTTCTTATTGCCGAAGACGGAGGGGGTTTAGATGTAGTTCTAAACCTAGGCTAATAAGAAAGTTATCTTTCTAATAAGCTTCTAATTCTAATAGTATTTAGTATATTCTTAAATCATAGTATATGATAGATTTTGTGAAGCTGATTTATCAGTGTAACATGATAATAACAAAACAAGTGACTATTTTATAATATTCTTGGAAACTTTTCTAATTTCTGCTATGGAAGGAAGCGAAAGCACTAAGGAGAAAACAAAATACTAATTTAATACGTAACTTCAATTCTAATATAAACGCACTATTTGACAATATCTGAATAAAAGATACTAAAATAAAAAATCTGCATAAGGATAATAAATATGAAAGGAATACAAATATTACAAAAATCTTTTTAGATATCTACTTTTAAAAATGCAAAAAGGTTACACTTGCGAAACTCTTAATTTATTTAATAGCTTTCTTTTCGTTATTTATGCTAATTCTAAAACCTCCATTCAATCCAAACCATACATTGAAACGTATCTCATAAATTAAAGGCATCAATTTTGCAGCAATTTCAGTTGTTTGTCGAATAGCGTCTCCTAAGGACCGATGGAATGGCGGAGGACCGGGAATATCGACTTCTTAATTCATTAACATTCTTTTCTATATTCTCCTTTCCAAGTTTGTCATAGCATATGATTTACTAGATATCGTTTTGTAAAGTCCTTTTGACAGGTAAGTAGCACTCATAAGATTTTAAAAATAATAAAAATCCGATGAAAGAGAAAAACGTTCAAAAGAAGTAGAAAGAGGAATATTTCTTGGAGAATCAGATGGGGAAATTAAGAAGAAAGGCTGGAAAGAAGGAATTAAAGAAGATACGGACGTAATGAGCAAAGGAATAAGAAGCGAGATGGAGAAAATGAGTGGATGTCGAGGGGTAGAGAGAGAGGAGTTAAAATGAGCGTCTGGAGGACTTTAGACGGTTCATCGGGAAAAGGGTAGGAAATGTATGGAGCGCGAGGCGAAAAGAAGGATATGGGGTAGCATTTTGCAGGGGTGCGAGACGAAGAAAGAAGATAAAGGGAGTCTCTGGGAATCTGCTCGAACATCCAGAAGGGGAAGGCAACGCGTGGCCGAAGCTGTTGCTAACTGTTGCTCCCACCGACCCCCAGATGCCGGAGGGACGATCCCCTTCTTGGAATGGCTATGGGGATCGATTTTTTTAACACCCTCTCTCTTTCAAATCTCGGGTGCCATTTGAAGAAGTGCAACTGAAATTGCGGTATGGAGCTCATCACGGAATGCATCTGCGGTGGTCTCCGCACCAACAAAAGTTTATTTTAAATTTAATTTCTTTATTGGATGGTTTCACTATATTTCACTATAAAATGCATGGTCCTTTGTGTCAGGAACTCGTGCGTGTTCTTCTACCTTTTATGGGCTAAATAAGGACTTTGAAGATGCGTGTTGTATGCAGTTTGGTCCAAATTTTCATTATAAACTTATGGTCATACATCACTTTCTGATGGTCTAAGGATAAACTGGGATTAAAAATATAGCAATGATCAAATATAATAATATAATGAATAATAAAATATAATAAATAACAAAACGTAATAAACAATAAAACATAATAATATAATAAATATAATAATATAATGTATGGTGATGCTATGATAATAATGGGCGTATTTTGTCGCTATTAACTATGTTGACATTAACGTCGATAACAATCAAATGCTTGGAAGAAAGTGCGTTAAACAGTTGGAAAAATATAATCTCTCAGAAGCAAGGGCTGTAGTTATGTAGCAAGGAACACGATGGCTTGAAATAAATATCTCATTTCTTACATATAATCTGTCTGATCTGTCTCATTTATATATTTTACCAATTTTCAGGTAGTATATAAATTAATCAATCGAAAAATATTTTTACTCACTAATAATTATATCTAAGTACTGTCTTTGTCTCACTGAATGATGAGAAAAATATGAATTTTAATTATTTTAACAACTATTTACTTTATTCGACGATGGTATATCATTAGTAAATTACACGGTGAAACAAAGAATAATATAATTTTTATTTCAATTTAGTTAGCCGATGACAGTTTTATTATTGTTATCATACATAGAAAAATAATTACTGATTGCAAATATTAGGTGAATATGTTTTTTCAGCGAGGCAATTTCTAACACTTATGCCTTCATCTGTGAAAATATGAATGAAAAATTATTTGAGTAAAATAAACTAAAAATATCAAATTTTATATCGGCATAAAAATTCCGCTAAGAATAGTACCCCGTATATCTGAGCGTTCTGGGGCTCAAAGTTTCAATCCTCCGCCATAATCATCCACGAGTGCCACTGCCATATGACGGGCGGAGTTTATTAGAGCCCTTCGTCAACGGAGAAAAGAATGTTCGATCTTTCCCATTCCCATTTCTCATCCTCAGCCCCGTTTCATCCCCACACACATCTTAGATTTTAATTTCGCCCCTCCACGCGCGATTTATTTTTTCATTTCAGATACGGGGCCCTGAATATGATTAAAACATCTGAAACAGATGCGTCCGAGTTTTGAAATGCCGTGTCTGATTCTTGGATGAGTGGGATGCCGCTTAGTGAGAAGGAAACAAGGGAGGGGAAAAGGAGAAGACAGGTGCGACGTAAACAAAAATTAAACATTTTTTATGAGATAAACTAATGCTAAAGAATCAGAGAAAATTTTCCTACATGATATTTGGCACAAAATAAATCATAAAAAGTACTCTGTAAACGTTTCGTGCATTAATATTCGTTACATTAATTTCGTGCAGAGAAATAAAAACTTTTATGTTGAAATAAAAACAGCTTATAATGTTTATGATTTTACAAAAAGATTTAATTTCTTCCATGATCCATCTCATGATGATGAGTGATGATTTATTTTGTACTTAAAGCGCATGAAAACTTTAAAAAACTGATAAAAAGTAATTGAAACACAATTATAGAAAACAAAGAGCATCGTATATATTTCATATATCGACTTCAAAGAATTCCCAAATAAGTTTTAAAGTATTATTTAAAGCTTATTCAACTTAACTTATATTACATTAAAATACCATAGGATATACCAACAACATGAATTTTGCGGGTAAGAAAACGAAGGTTCAGTAAAGCTTTGATGACAGGGATTTGATAGATTCGAGTAGACTTCCGCATCGATGATGATCATAACCGCTGGCTTCAAGTGGCTTCTTGTAGTAAGAAAAACTTAAAAAGCAATATTATAGGATGTAAAAATTTTGAAAGGAGTCTCCCATAAAATACTCAAAACTATCGCGGCTACTAGTCTGAGATGAAAAGAAATCAAAGATAAAATAATAATTTGACGAGCTTTCTTTAAAACGGAAAAATAAAGACGGTAATATTTGAATCTTAATAATACTTTTATATTAATGACAATCTATTTTTAATGATTTTAAGCTCAGGAAATAATAAGAGTACATAGGCAGTATCCAACTTTAAGGGCAACAATTCATTATAGGTAGTAAACCGGAAATTTGTTAGTTGGTAGTTTTTAAGAAATGTGAAAAAGGCTCAGGAAGCTTAATCTACAGAAAGGGTAAATCCAGAAAGTATTCGATCGAGTTTTTCAAAAATAAAAAAAAACCTCACTTTTTCATTGTGTGAGGATCCAGAAGGAATTTTCTTCTTGTAGAAAGAAGGAATGTTGGAAAGGAGTAGAGACGAGGGAGACAAAGGAATGGAAATTTTAAAGAAGCAAAAAAGACTCTCAAAGAATAGGAGAGTTCTCTGCAGACGAAATCCAACACTATTTGAGAAAATAGAGGAAAAAAACAGAGCGAGAGATCCTTTAAGAAGGAATATTCCCCTCGCTGAGCGACTCCTTCATCAGCTCACTCCGTCTCATCGTCAAACAGCCACCCTCTCTCACTACGACTTAAGCCCCTATCCTATATATGAATATCCCTCCCCGGGAATCTTCGCGCCGGAAGCCTCCTCTTTTCACCGATACTTTGAAGAAAGTCCCTCTCCGAGCCACAAACACCCTTTTTGCCCCTTCCGACCTTCCTTTTCGCACGCCCTCCAAGTAATTTCGAATCGAGAGAGTGGTGTACGTCTGAGAGGGGATGCGGAATGAATGGGATGGATGCTGCGGAAGGTGGTTCTTAAATAACTAGCGCTCTCACGCGACGCACTCTCTCGCGGTCTCTGGATTAATGAGATTGAATTTTCACGCCATACGGCGAATTAAAGTTACTTATCTCCGTATAAACCCGCCCCCCCTCGGCGTACTGAATAAGTCGGCTTATTAATAATTTATGAAGTTTCCCCTTCCGATTCTCCCTTACTCACGCGAGCGCTCCGGGTTCGAAGAAGTGATGGAGTTTTCTTCCGCGAAGTTCGGCAAAATAAATCTACTCGCGTGTGCTAGTGTTTTATAGAGCCAAAATTTTTAAGTTCAGAAATTACTCTAGCCAAGAATTACCACCGTATAACAGTTTTTACGGAGAAACATTACCCGCCCAAGATGGAGTTTTTGCTACATAAACTAAAAACAACTCTTTGATAACTATCTTTTAAAAATTATGTAAGTCATTTGATTGTATATTTTTTAATATATTTATACGAGAGAATACTAGTTTTGACTTTTGTTTTTAAACTTCACTCAGATCATTTGGAAACAATTCTTGAAAAATTCTTGATCGAAAAGAGCAACTTTAATTTTTTTCTTAACTATCTTTCCAAGGTTTCAGTAGGATAAAAAATATTAACGGTCAATTTGTAATTAAATTTAATGTTTTAACGAGAACATTTTCAGCTTATTTTTCTTATAGCTAGTAATATTTACTAGGTTTCAACTTCAGTTGCTTCCAACTATACTAAAAGAAGGGTAATTATTTGATTTTAAAGTGCATTTAGTGTCAAATATACTTCTGAAATATGAACAAAAGAATTATGTGATTGTTTTTTCCTTAGTTAAAGATAAGCTGCATCAAGTGGAGCTTAAACTTTTATATTACTGTACGATTTACCTTATTCTAAAACAAGTATCTATAATTACTTTTAATATTATTATGTTGGTTTTTTCGACATATCACAAAATCAGTTCTGCAATGGATCGTTCAGAAAGAGCCAAAAGATTAAATAGAGCGTTTAAAAGGTGTAGCATATAGTAAACCATGAGATATGATGCAAAATTATGACTACGCCCCTCACACTATATTTCATTCATGCAAAAGACCTTAAGTTTCGCCCGGGAATAAATCCTCAGGAGGCACCCTTGGGCCAAGGAGGCTGAATCGCATCATCCTCGCAATGCAGGGCGTTAAAAAGGAACGCGATATCGGAGATCTCTCAGAAAACTCCTCAGAAGTGCAAAAGATTGTTAAGGAGTATGCCATCGGCTTCCGAATGTTCTTCATTTGCTCCTATCTATTTTCCCTTTCGTACCGTCTTCCCTCCGTTTTAACGTGCTCGAGCCTTGCGAAAAGAACTCCCAAAAAACGAGGGAGACCTTGAAAAAAAGGGACGCCGGGAGAAATATGGGCGCACATACTCTACGAGAAGTTTCAAATGGGCGATCATTCAGGATTATCGGCTTTGGAAATAGCATCAACCCCCGCTGCCGCTGGCGTTTTCTACCCATTTAAGAGAAGGAATATATTTCACGATCGAAAGTTGCGTCGGAAGATCTAGAGATTTTCTTTTATTAAGCCCAGCTTAAGCCCTTTTAAAAAGCTCAGATGCTGGGTGCGGGTGAAGGATGGCAATTTTATTTTCAATGGGACCGAGTTAGATCTCTAGGATATTGGATCCGATACTATAGACGATAGTTTTAAGTTTTCGAAGTAATAAATCCATGGGTTTTATTCGAACCTAATCGTGAATATTGATGAATTACGGCTTGCGTTTGTGATAGTGAATCGGTCAACGAGGAACAATTACTGCTCTTCAGTAATGCATGGTAAAATTTTAAAATTATTTTAACGGTATTAATAGTATTTTGATAATGCTTTTAGAATGAAAAAAGGAAAATAACTCTTAAGTGGACCGGTTGTGTTCCCTCATAAGATGTGAGGTAAAGATGTGGTTGAATTATTTCCTGATGTGAAATTCTGCAAGTATGACTGATCATATGGAGTGTAAAATTCATTTATTAAGGGTAACATCAGCAGTAGACTGAAAATTTCGCTTTATATTCCTTATGAGTTAAAAGTTATAATTTCATTATATTTTCCATATAAACTTTGCACTACTTATAACACAACTTTTTCTTTGACAACCCTTCTCTATTGTCGATATCTGTCACATATTTCCCATCGCAAGTTGAATTATGTTTTGTTTCCCAGATTAGTTTTACTTTAACTAAAATCGATGAAGATAAAATGAAAATGATTGAAGAGATACTTTTTATGGATCTATATTCATAGCCGTCTTAATATAACCATTCATTCTTCACCGGAGAAATTGTGGATTGTAAATCAAGATTCTGAACTCAGACTTTAAAATTGTATCTTTTCATAACATAGACTAAAATTAAATTGTAACCACTTTTTGTTGTGCATGCAGAATTTATTCAATTAATATTGCAGAAACTGCAATCAAAGGAACCCTAAGATTTCAGAAAGCGCTTATTCCGAGCTCTAAAACCCCTTCCCTTTTACGGTTCGAAGACGAAGCTCCATACCTCTGTTTCGATAGAGCTCGAATGCAGTGCAAACGCTATTCATTGCAAACTGCAAGGCTTCCACCATTTCTCGCTCCACAACGCTTCCAAAAGCCCAATAGTGTCTTCTTCCGGAGAGAAAGAAATAGAGAGATGGAGGTAGAGCTCTCTCATTTCAGGAGTCTGATCACAAAGGGTCGGTAAGGAGACAGGCCTTTTAGGATTCTTCCTCCCCTTCGCCACCGCAGGCCTTCAAAATGACACCACCTTTTCCTCCCCCTTCACCCCATCCCATTACGAATCCCTCACGCCCAGGGGCCAAACATCCTCCCCGAAATACGCCAAACCCCTCCGGCAAACCCAGTCCATCACCATGAGAGCGATTCTTACCTCAAACTGCGGGATCGGAGACGATCAGCATCAATCTCACGACCCCTATGGATGCCCATCCCTACTTCCAGCACGGCGCACTTAGCCCCCCCCCCCCAATTCCATCGTACGCCGCCTATCTATTTCCTCACGGGCCCGCGCGCACACATTCACTATAGCTCACTGCCACCTTCCCAACCCCCGCGTCCTCAAATATTTCCAGATAGGATGGGGGATGAGCGCTGTCCAGAAGGGTGATGGAGTGGAGAGGGATTTTATTTTGAGAGGGATAGCAATGACCCTAGGAATCGAAAGCGTCGTACCAAATGGGAGGGATGAAGTGGAAGGGGTGGAGATATGAGAGAACTCGAGAGAGTGTCTCGGAGGAGAAGGAAAATGAGATGAAAGAAACGACTGGAAGAGGATGGGATTCCAAAAAAATTATCCAAATCGGATATTTTAAATGTTGTGTTATTTTTTTGCATACAAATGATTCAAGCATGCATAAATATAAATGAGCTAGAGCTGGAATTTAAATATATATTCTCAGTTGAAAGAAAATCCCTTTTTCGTGAGTTATATGGAAGCATTCTGCATTCGAACGAAAAACCATGTTTTATATTTTTAATGAATGGAAGGAAACCAATATTCCTTGCCTCTTGAATATAATAAAGAGGACCTCCCTGTGAGAGAGAAAAAGATTTCATTAGCAAGTAAATAATTAATTAGATTAAAGTCATTATAATTCAAGAAATCGATAAGATGCTTCCGCAGATGCGAATCTGGACGCGTTAAAATAAATATTGTGAAAAATGTCTCTTCTTAGACCCTTCTCTGAACTCACAGTAATTTAAGAGCATAATTGTATCGTTCCAGTTAAAAAAGCCCATCCTTCAAACTGTAAGCTAATCTTGATTAATTATTTGTAGCTATATTATTTTTAATCCTTTATTTGATTATCCTTCAAATATAACAGCTTGTTTAAAACTAGAGAAAGAAATAATTTTGCTATTTGTTTTATATAATTCACACCCAAGTTTTCTTATAGAGTAATGTAAGCATTATTTCGTCATTACAACTTATCACTAATTATTTTAAAAATTAATAACATGTTAGTAAACTTGATGAAATTAGTATATTTTGAGAGCAATTAATTTTCACGTTTTATTTGCTGCATTACAAAATGAACAGAATAACCCACAAAGGATATTCATTATCACATTGTTACTTTACGTTAAATATCGCATTTGTAAGGGCTTTCTAATATTTATGATTACGTATGCAATCTCAGATAATATGAACTTCTTATTCTTTTATGGATTTATCCTTAAAACATCACAAATTATCTCTTAGATAACATAGGCAATCATCAATTCATCTAGTTGACGACAGATACCTATCCGCAAAAGATTAAGGAAAGGTGCACCGCAATAATGAAAGGTATCGTGGATCGATGTAGAGAAAACACCTCAGAATTCCATCAGTCCAAGGCCCCTAATGACACTTAAACGACGGTGGAGGGATTGGAAGGAGGCAACACCGTCATCAACGAGGGACAAAAGAGGAGCACAAAGATAGAAAGAAAATGAGGACAAGGGAAAATGAGATTTGAGCTGGATATCGAGAGTATCAATATCACCACGTGAAGTTTACCTTATCATCCAATCACCCCTTCAGATTCCCTATCCTCGCTTGGGATTAACCTTCCTTACTGAAGGCTGCCCGTTAATGTGAGGACTTACAACAAATAATCAGGATACTTTGAGATAAATCTTCGCCTGCTATCGCAACAAATAAGTATGTTGATAAAGAAGCTCTGTAGATGCTACAAGTAGTACGAATCTTGTAATTTGAAAGATCTCATATAAAGTAATGGGTTTGAGTAATTTTTACTAATAAATCAGATTCCTTTTGTTGTCCACTCCCATTTTTCCAAGGTTTAGATGGAAAGTGAGGGAGAAAGTAACCTCAACTTTGGCCTCAAAAATGTCTTTGTCCTTCTAAACACCACACCCCAGAGTCATCACAACTGTTCAACCCCTTGTGATACGTTTTCTCGCTTTCTCCATCGACTGCGTCGCACTCTAATGCTCAAAGTTATACTCCAGAGAAGCGTAATTGATGGAGCTAATGAGGGTTTCGACGACGAAGGGATAACAGTTTGCTCCTTGGTGTGATAAGCATTTGAAGACTACGAGAGGGATACTCGGTGCAAAGGGAGGAAAATTGTATCTTTGGAAAGCTGGAGAAAGAAAGTTTTTGGGGAATTCGGAAACTATCTTCCTCTAGATTGGATCCACTTTATGAGAATCCGATGATCGCATTATAAGAACGAGTCTTATCTTTACTCTCCCTGGAACGTAATACAAACATAATACCTTTCTTCAATTTAAATTTTTCTCTTAAATTCATTTTTCTTCGCAGTCATTCACACATTCTCCTTTCAAACATTTTCATCCCTAATCAACATTCCCTCTTGCTAATTACCTACCTACTTAATTGACCAAGATCATAGAATAATAGAAGGACTGATTAAAATTTTGTATTTCCTAGGTGCGATAAAGTGATATGGAGGAACGATTTATTATATCCAGTTTCCCAAGGAAGAATAGACTTGAAAAAAGTCCGACGGGACCGGGATTCCATCAGTCCCGGTCCCGTCGGACTTTTTTCAAGTCTATTCTTCCTTGGGAATTTTCCTGGGTGCATGCCCTTACGTGCAAAACCACCCATAACCCATTCCTTGTTATATCCAGTTTCCTTTATCAGCCCATTAAATTTCCTACTTCGTCGAACACTACCACTCCTGTCAAAGAATGACCTCTAATTTCATATAAACGAGGATTGAGTTAATCTGCAAAAGATTGAGCTGTTAGTCCTTCTCGGATTATCTTCGCGTTGAGTTTCTAAAAGATGCCATAAATATGGAATTTTATGCTCCCGTATAGCTATAAACATCGCAGATAGCATGCTTTTAAGTAAGTCGCGAATATTTTTGCTTATTATATCACCAATCAAATACTGAACTTTAATTCTGAGTATCCGATTGCGGGATCAACTTGCAATGAATATTTTTGTGAGCTTCAATTGCAAATATATATGGTAAATCATAGTAAAATAGAGCCAAGGTTGTTCAAATAAAATTTCTACATCTATTCATCTATGTCATCTCGCTTTTCTGACATTCTCGTTCTATCCAGTCGTGTCGCTTCAATTTACTCCTTCCCTCATCTTTCACAGCTATAAATTCGCACTCATCTCGCTCGCTTTTAACTCCAGGATTTTCCGTTTCTCATCTTCCTTCTTTACTTATCCCTTATTTGCTTTTGCGCTCCCTCTTCTGGCCATCCTCCCCGAACTCCTCTAAGCGTCTCCTCTTGCTTCGCCTCTCGAGCACTTTATGCAAGCCGCAAATTACCACGCGAGGTGTAAAAGATTTATGCCCTCCCGCTTTGTTTCGTCAACGGCGACACTCGCGGCCTATTGAATTCCCTTGTGATTAAGAGTAGGTGAAGCCTCGAATTGGGGTTTATAGGATCCTAGGGTTCCTTGTTATGAAAGCGGTAATTCCCTCGCGCCAGCCTGTATGTTTGTGCTGGAGAATCGCTGGGGACGAAGGGAAGATGATTTGGTTACAGGCATCTACGCGCAGTTTCTGATGAGGTGTGTTAGGCAAGGCATGATTGAAGGGATGAAAGCGGAGCAATGGATTCTTTAGCGTTCACTCATTGGAATGCAGAGCATTTCTAGCGATGGGTGATCAAGTTCATAATAGAAAACGTTCATAAAAAGGTTAAATGTACACTTCTTGTTACTAAATTTTTATCAATATAAAATATATTTTTGTGATAACAAAATAAAAACGTGAAAATTCCGTAATTATGAGGATAGTCAACTGAAAGATATGAGAAATGACATATTTAATTCCTTCTGCTGATATGCTACGTAAGAAATCTTGCTTTGTAATTTTCAGGTTTACTAATTCTGTGAACCAAATTCACCTCTCATACACTGAAGCTAAAGACATATCCGTAATTATACATCTCAACATAAAATTGCTTAGAAAATATTTGTCTCCATAAGGTTACTAGATACCAGAGAAATGTAAAATGTGAGATTATGTATAACACGCAGCTAAAGAAAAATTTTTGCGCCTGCTTAAAATATTTCAGATGAAAAGAATGTCTCCGGGAAGTCCTAACTGCTCCACCTCCGCTAATCCTTGCCGCTAAGGACCCCTTTTCTCTCACCGAGCCTTTCATCCCTCTGTCTAAATCTCCCTGAAACCACTCCGAGCATTCGCCTATTTCCCTCCATGCGAGCGCAGACTTGCGGTTCACGCTCAATATACAAATTACACCGAAACACATCCTCCCTTTAATGAACTAATAGAGCTCATTAGGGTGTTCCCCTCTGTTGAAATTCCGCGCAGAGGACGTCTTGCAAACGGTGGATCAAATGATGTCGTGCTCAACGTATATAGAGAGGTTAATGGGTATGACGGCGGGTGCGTCTTCCTCAGAATGAAAAAGAGGATTAGATGAAGACATCTATCTAAACAACCCTTTTTATACCTCGTGAAATAAGCCTACGTGAGAGACACGCTCATGGTGGATGATTATTAAATCTTAGCTCTTCATTTCTTTATTTTGACATTTATAAAACTTTAAATTTTGCCTGATTTGCAATAGACAGAAATATTGACCCTTCATTGGAGAGATTAGACCAATGTGGGCCTCTCTATCATCTAACCTCGTATGATTATAGAATAAATACGAAGATTAATGAAAAGCAAAAATAAATGTTACAGTGCGTGAAAAATAGCTTTGAAACTGAAGGTTGGCAAAGAAAACCAACGTTGCGGAAAAACACCCTCGAAGGGTGTCTGAACTAATTAATGTTGGTTGGAAAGAGGAGAAATTTCAAGGAACGAAATGAAGGTGATATTAACTACGTAAAATAGAGATGAAGTAGTCTGGTTTAAGTGTAGCTGAATTTCTATACAAAATTAAAAAGATTAAAATTATAAATTAGTCATGAAGGAGTAAATTAGCCGAATCAATGAATTTTTACCTTTTTATTCAATGGGTCAAATATGAAATTTCCATTTTTTTGTTGCATATCAGCCTTCTATTGATCTACTCGATAAAATGGTTTTCCTTAACTACGTAATACCTATGTTAGGAAAGATATTATCATGTACTTCGCATCTACTGTTTTGTTGTTTTGAAATGAAATATTGTGCAGATGTTCATTGTGACTCTTCTGAACCCAACCTCCAGATTTTTAAGGGAACAACAAATCTTTACTTTAATCGTAAAAATCTTTCCTTGGTTTATGAAGGTAGTTTCGACAAACCGTATCAGAAAATAACCGTTTCCTATTGTATTTTTACTGAACCTTTGTTGGTAGTTCATTACACTTGATGATACTCGCAAAGTTCATCCTGTCATAAATGGAGCGAATACCCGGTTATACGGTGCAATTTCTGCGATGACGTACATGGCTGTAATTTTTAACCCTACAGGGCATTCATAGAGTATAATAAATCTATCTCAGCGTGGATTTTCTCATTTCAAGACTTTATATAATTTCACGTGCAATTTGAACCCGCGGAGTTTTTTATGAACGTCATGCCACACCGCGAAACATTTCAGGCAATGTTTCAAATTTCATTTAACGCAGACATCTAGACAAACGAGTATTCGGGATGGGAAAAAAGGCGAATCGCCTCCCGCAGTGCTCAGTGGAACGATACGGAACTCCCTAACAACAATTTACTACGGTGGGAAGGGGAGGAAAAAATACTTATTAGAAGGAACAGGAAGACAATTGCGAGCGGATGGTTTATCTAGATCGAAACGTACAAACAAGCAACAAAGTGACGCGGTTAAGGTAGAAGTTGACATGAGAGGAGGGAAGTCCCGAGGTTGGGGAGATAGACGCTCCGAAAGAAAAAAAAAGAAGACAGTATGGCGAGAAACTGTGGGAGGGCGCTATAAATTCAAACCAGTGTACGTGTGGGTTTTCCAAGAGCCGGTATGACGCGCGTGGCTGCAGATACGTTCGGAAAAGAACAAAAAAGAATTGGGAGTTGTATATTTTATCGAAGGGGCGTTGGGTGGAGGTGGAGCAAAGTTTAGTGGGGAAGGGCGAGGCTAATAAAAAACAGAGCGGGATGGAATGAGAGAAGAGGGAACTTTTTTCCCTCGTAGATAAGAGTAGAGTTCGGGAGGACTGTTATCTGTGAGTCCCATTAATCAGAATGGCATTTTAAGGGAGGAAGGGAGAAAGAGAGGAGAGAATCTTTGATAGTGGCTGTTGAGGAATGAGGAAGAGAGGAGAAAGGCTGCAAGAAATTCGAAGAATTTCGGATAAGAGCGTGGGAAAAGAATTTCGGCGAAGGATATAAATGTGGAATGGGAATTTATGACGCGTATCTGTCAAGAGATGCTGAAATCCCGATGCACCGACTTTTTCTGCAAATTACATGTATGACTGCAGGGGTTAGATGCGAATGCGTAACTGTAAGTGTACAGGAACACCTCAACATTTCTGGTAAAAACTGGTACAAGTGAAATAAATTTACAGTAATGATTTTATGCTAACATAAAGTTCTATGTATGCTAATGTACATCGCACGGTTTTCTGCTATCCTTCGAAAAATGAATCCAAATAAACCTACTTACAGAAGGAAATTACAGTAGTACAGGAAAAATAGTATGGAATGAAATCCAATTTTAAATTAACGCAATTTTTTGAAGTTTTACATCATTAAGTAACTAGATCACAAGATAAAACGTATTGATTCATTTAGATAAGAATTAAATAGGTCTCTATTCGCTTTATTTTCCATGATTTTTTTTCGTGAGTCATGGATTAATTGTAAGTAAAGAAACTAACAAGAAGATACAAACAAGCTGCACACTACCATGAGAGAGCGTTTTATTTAAAAATACATTTAGATATAGAATTTCGGAGACAATCTATAGTCATTGACTGGAAATATTATTTTTTAAATATATGCTTGGTTAATGTCTAGTCAATGAAAAATATACCGAATAAAGAAATTTTAGATAATAAATCGAAACTTATAAAAAGAAAGAAGATATATCACAGTACAAAACTGATCAATAGTATAGTTATGGAAAGTTAGGGAATGGATTTCTAAAAATTATAAAACTGGAAATCAAAATATGCATAAAGATATCCAGCCATTTCGTCAATAAGAAGTAAATAGATCATAATATAAAGAATGTCGAGATAGAACGGGTGTAAAATCTAGGGTAGAAGAAAAAAAATCAGATTAAAGCTGCACATGACGATTGGTAAGGACGCAGTAGAATGTGTGTGAAAGAAGTGATGGTAAGGAAAGGAAGCTGAGGAATGTGCGCATTGAACGGAAAGAGAAGGTAAACGGTTTACCAAAAGGGAAGGCATGTGGAAAATGGAAAGAGATGGCGGTGGTGTGGAGGAAGAGAAAAAAGTGAAAGTGGAAAAGAAAACATTTCGGAAAACTAATATAGAAAAGACAAAGGAAGTGAAAATTAGAGGAGGCATTGGGAAAAGGGGGTAACTAGGAACGTGTAATGAAGGACAAATCGGGGTTGGAAGTGTAAAAGAGAGAAGAAAAAGCAGGAGGAGAAGGTAGGATATGGAAAACGAGAGAAGAGATGGAGGAAGAGCGTGAGCGCCATGTGAATTCTCGGAAAGGAGATAGAAGGCGGGTTTCGTTGGCCGAGAAAAGGGCAGAAATGAATCGGCAGGATGAGCGAAGGCGACATTGATTCCGAGCCGTGTAATGAAAGGGGAACTTCGGAAGATAGTGATCAATGGAGAGAAAGGAAGAACAGGAGAATGAAACCACAGTCAGCGTATTGCTATTTTGAAAAAAAAGTACCTCCTGAATGTATCCGTCGATGTTAGATACACTTTAATGGACTCCTTATCCTAAATTAATTAAAACGTAATATTAGCAAAGTTTTGAGGTGGTGGAAAGAATATTATGACATAGATGTATAGATAAAAAGGCATTCATTGTTCAAAAATACAAATGCTCTATCAGTTTTCAGATGAATGCTTATAGGAAAGATTTTAATCTGGAGAATACTGAAGGAATGGAAAGAATATGTACACAATTTATGAAGCGCAACTGAATAATTTATCTGCCCATGAACCGTTTTTTATTTTACTTCATTTAGTATCAAGTAAATAAATCAATAATCTATAAGTTTATCCCGAATCGTTAATGATGCTATAATAAGTTCTCTATTCGAAGAGATTTCATTGAAAGCAAATATTTTGGCCTTAGTTCAAATTGTGCTATTCTCGGTAAATCAAACATGGTAATCAAAATTCCATTTTGTTAATGCATCGCTCGCATCGTATGCCCTCGTGAATACCTCCATTAACGTAAGTTAAAGCGTGAGAAAATGCTTTACGTTTAACGGAAGTTGAGTTCTTGTGAGTTCTGAGAGTGCATTTCGAAAAAAAATTATCAAAACCGCCAAACATTTCAAAAGAGTATATGGTAGCCATTCCCGATTGGTTACTAAGTTGTTTTGTATTAATTAAATAGCTGGTTTAAAATCCACAGGCTAAGATTGTTCATAAAAACTCCTGATTCTCCACACACGCACAAACGCATAAGATATACACTACTTAAGTCTGCATTCCATTTCCAAGCTATACTTTAAATTTTTAAGCTCATTTTAAATGTGATGGAAACCTATCACGAAATTTCGCAAAAAATAAGAGGTTGAAGCTATTTTTTAAATTGGTTAAATGAAAAAGTTCTGATTGCTGATGTTTATAACGTATAATGTGAAATTAACTGCCTGAAATCCGTGAAACCATTCCATATACTAACACGGTCTGCTGTATTCTGGACATTCTCGGTCCGGTGAGCGCCACCCCAAGTAACTTCGGTACTATACGCGAAAAAATAAGACCCTCTAGAAAGCAAGCAATACCTGAAGCAAAAGAAGATTTAAGGATAAAGACGTCGAAGTGCGATTCCGCGAAACTTTGCCCAAGTCGAAAGGGTTTCCTTGTTTTCCAAGAACATTGGTCGCGTTGGTACTGGAGTGGGAAAGAATGAGAACGGCGGATGGCAACCATTCGGAGTGCTTTCAGTTAAAGAGGGGGCGCTAGAGAGGCTTGTAGTTTGATCCAATGGAGGAGCTGAGAAGAACATTCCAGAGTACAATTAAAAGCGTTCAAGGGCGAAGGAAAAAGTGGAGCGTACATTTAGCTCTTGACGTGAAAAGTTTCAGCGGAGTTGCGATGTGCGTAATTCTGAACTGCTCCTGTAATTAACTCTGCTAGTGAATAGGGCGAAATAATGGATGCACTGCTCAAGCCTGACTTAAGATTACATCTTCTGTAACATTGAAATAGTTCCAGCGTACTTTACTAGTGAGAAAGAAGGGAAAAACCAGAGGAATGGGTCTTAGGAAAGTCAATCTTCCTTGGGAATACCTAGGGTAACTCTAATCGCAGATATGCCTGATGCCGATAGTAGAACCCTTCAACCACGGAATAGAATCAGCTTCTAAAAACTATTGTGCAGTAAGGTGAAGGTGTATCCGGAATATAACAAACTTCATACGAAAGATGAATTTCCAAGCACCAAAACCTATTTTCTCAAATCATTCGTACTAATGTTTCGAAATAAAGTACAACGGATGTGAAATAAAAATAAAATGTAATTTCTTTGATGTGTTGTGACATATGGCATTCTCAAATATGAAAGCAGCTCATAATTGCATAATTTCACGCAGATACATAAAATTTCCCTAATCATAACGTATGATTAAACTACCTTTCATTTAATTCCTCAGATGAAATGTATTAAACAAGAAGATACTTCTTTGAGCGCCATTTCCTCCTTAATAACAAAATTATTTGATCGCACCGACGAGAAATTGTGAGTGTAATTAAACTTTATGATTGCTTCGCAGAGGCTTCCGCGATCCTCACCACCTGTTCGCAGCTGCTTAAGCTCATCAAAGCCTCATAAAAACATCACTTTCCTACGCCAAGCTTCTAATAATGCTTACTTTAATTCCATAACTGGAAAATTAAAACTGATATTATGGCCATAAGAGAGTCTCATCGTTATTTTTTAACTACAAAAGCCTGTTTTCCACTCGATATTCCACGCTCCTTTCTGGCATAAAACCCATACGACGGAGTGGATAAAGGCAGGGAAACGACAGATGGCTGTCGCAAGGCACCCGGGGAATTTAAGAGAGTGGTTTACTTAAGGGCTGTCAATAGCAAGGGACCTAACGAGGTTAGGCGGCTGGAAGATGCAGAATGGGGAGAGCTAAGTCCCGTGGGAATCTTAGGCGGAGAAGAAGGAAAACTCTTGTATATATTATAGGGAGCGAGAGAGAAAAAGGAAGAGAGTTATGGAAAAAGGGAATTTTCGGAATTGAAAGTGATACCGAGCAACTCCTCTTTCGGTGGGATAAAGTTTGAATCGGCATTTTAATCAAGGTTTAACATTAACTGGTGACAATTAAAGAAACACCTTTAAGTATTTAAAATTATTTCCACCTTCTAAAACATGCATAGAAAATTATAAGTTTAGTAAGCCGAACAGCGGTACCATTAGAAAATTAAGATGGAAAAGGCTTTGAGAGATCTAAAAGAATAACGAGAGTGACAGTTTAAATAAAAAGTCTGTAAGTTAATCACAACCCAGACTACAGAACTCTGCAAACATCATACACTATATATTAGCGGTCAATATTATGGGTAAATTTCATGGGGATTCACATTGACTTATTTGAGTAATCTTTATTTCCCAGCTAGTATTTCTACATCTATGTATGTACCAAGCAAGCCACCATCCGGGGGAGTATGCAGTATGACTCTACCTTGCTAATCCATTACTTTTCCACATGATTTACAAAAAAAATGTATTCTTGAATCGATTGGTTCAAGATCTTATTTCTCCAATCTTTCTGACAGTATCAGAACGGCTTATGCAAAGGGGAGGGCGAATAATATCGGTTACATCCTACACAAACGTAATCTCTCTAACTTACCCGTAGCTTATTTACCTGGATATCACATTCGAATCATGGCATAGAAAACACTACATCCAAAGGTAAACGATTAACTCTACCTTATTCCAAAACGTCCACAGTGAAGGAAAAATTCCCCCGTTGTAACTCAACGGATGATTAGTGAAGCACGACACGAATCGGATTCCAAATTAAATCAGACCTTTTCTCTTTCCTTCACATCATTCTTAAATTTCATATCGAACGAAAATAACCCTTCAAAATTTCCTCCTATTATTCAGGAATATTTCCGAAAGGCATTCCCTACCATCCGATGCGAAGCTATAAATTAGGAGCAACACAGAAATGTTTCTAATAAATTAAACCCTCGGCCCCACATAAATCGGCTCAATAAAACTCTGAGGGAGGGAGAGGCGGAATGGAGAGAGGACACAAAGAAGTGAAGCATTCCAATAGGGGTAGAAATGTATCCGATAGGACAGAAGAGATGGATTAGGGTAAGAGGGCAAAAACTGAAAGAGAGGCCGTAGCGAGAGGATGAGAACATGGGAAGAGAATATGCAGGAAATATAGGAAAACCATGAAAATGGAGTAATGAAGAAAGTATTGAGGAAATGAAAAATAAAGAGAGATATAAATTGGAAAAATAAAAATTATAAGTGACCAAAAATGAAATGGTATGTTACGCTGTATGTATATGTATCTCGCAGGTTAGTGCATGTTGGATGAAAGTGGAATGACAAGTGTTATATCAATTATATGTTGTTATATGTGTTGAGTTGTCCAAAATAAGAAAGAGAGTAAGGAAGAATTCAGTGTGGTAAATGAGTTTCTAGAAAGAACGGAAGAACGAGGAATCTAAAGGATAAAAATGTATAAATTGTGAGAGGTCATGTTTGGAAACAAATGTACAAAAACTTGAATGTATGGAAGAGATTATGAATCAAAGACGCTGTCGTCGTTCTTATCTCGTATGGGTTTGTAATCCGGATTTAAATCTAAGGAAGATATAATTACATAATTTACTGGTGCGATATTGAAATATATACATACAAAGAGTACCAATGATGTAGAGAGTTTAGGATTAAGTACATGATTGGTAATAGTGGAGACCTTACTTGTTAGGGTACGATGCCCGAGAAATAAGATATATATAAAACATATATTCTGCATCAAATGTGATTATCTTTAATCCTGCGACGGTAAATCATCCTAATTTATTATTCCTCGAGAGAATAATACACAGTTTTAAGTTTACATAAAGGTAATTTGCTCTTTAAGATGATCGAAAATGGGTTCACACAAATCATTACTGTTATCTAGAAATTCAGCAGGACATATTCCGGATCGATTGAAAATGGAAGGGTCAGATATATTGACAAGAACAAAAATACAGAGAAGAAATGGAATGAGCAACGGTAGAGACTGACAGAATGACTAACGCGAAGAGAGAAAGGTTGGATTAGAAATGGAGAACGAAGGTAGATAGTGAGAGGAGACAGAATGAATGTGGACTCCAAAGAGGGATAAGGTCAAGTGAAAAGCATATGGGTGAAGTGGGACGTATTTGGAGTGAGAAATGGAGAGCAGACAATAAGGGCTGTGACAGAGAAGGATGACCTTTACAAAATGCTAGATGAGGTGCAGAGTTAAACGAAATAATAACCAATATTAGGTTCAAAGCTTCCTCATATTGACTATGGATAGCTAATAACAATAGGAAATTATTTCAGAATATTAATCGTTCATTCTGATTTTGACAAAGAGAGGTTGATAAGATTCATATCATAACATAGTACCAGCAAGTTAGGAATTAACGACAGAAATCGATTTTTCTATCATATAATCAATTTGCAATTCTAAATTAAGATATAAATGACAGAATGTGACCGATATGTATCAAATATTGCATAACCTCAAGGGCAGGAGTATTGCCAGCTGCCAGATCTCCAGGAGACCCAATACCTTCCCACTGTCATCTAACAGTAGATCATGGTAGCTGAGCCACAGTAAGGTATTTACTGCCTTTTATAACCATTTTTAACCAGAAATGAAGCTAAAAGCTATTTTTGGACTGTGAGGTATAATAAGATTTGCATTTTAATATTAGTCATACTATTATATTTCTTAAGAAATATACCCAAATCAATACGGTCGATAATCGTACTTTGTTTCCAAATTCAAATACAGGATTATTGATTCCCCTATTTTTTATGAATCTTAATTAGAATTTTTTTAAGTACAGTATGTATGTACAAGATATATGTATGTAAAAGCAAGAAATATTATAAATATTAATAGGAAAAACTTACGCAACCAACCCTCACGTGTGTGGAAACCTAATTGAACACTTCCATCTTTTCAAAAGCTTAAGTTACTCTAAACAAAAAATCATAGTTTTAATCGGAGACAATACCTTATTTTATTTTAATAATATCAACTTGAGGGATCCTTAAACCGGCGAGATTAGTACGGAGATGGGGGAGAAAGTGTCGGATGTGCCGCTGAGGCGGACGTGAATAAATGAGCGTGAAGAGGGAAAATGCTGGCATAATGGTTGCCTGCCCTAGGTGTCGGAATGGGATAGAATGGGTGAAAAGGAGAGAAAGAAAGAACGGAAAAGGGAGAGAAAAAATGAGAGGTATGAGGTTTGCGTAGAATGGAGGATTCCCCTTTGCCCCTATATTGATTGGCGATTGTTCCCCCTCCCGACGGAGGAAGTGGGCGGACTGGGTATACGCACCCATTCAATCTCTCTCCCTTTTTCACCCCTTTTTACTCCACGCTCATTCCGTTTCGACGGCGGCTAAAAATGACGATCTTCCAAATTGCAACAGTTGGGACGCCGGTTCATTTTTTCGAGTCTCCGGAGAGTCCCTTTTCCCTCCTCGTTCCGAGATGAAAAATTGAAGCGATTTGACATTTACCGTAGTCGTGACGGAGTTTCTTTGGATAATCGAAAAACGCGTGACTTTGGCGAGGGAGTGTATTAATTTTTTTAAGTTATGGGGCTCTGAATGGCAGAAGCCGCAGGTGCGAGGGATTGCTTGCTCTGATTTGTAATTTCACGTGGACCTTCCAACCTCGCTCTTTCGTTCTCTTGGGCACAAATCAAAGTACTAGATCGATGGATTTATTCCGATTTGTCGACGAATCAGGCATTGAGATTATTCGCATATTCGTAATACCTTATCGTAGATACACATAAACATTTATTATTAACTCTATTAATGTTAATCAACTTAGTTTATCTTTCCTTTTTTCATTATATAATTGTTTAATATTGCAATAAAATTGACGAAAACTTCATAAACATAAAATTATCATAAATACCTCGGTCAAATTTCAATAATTGAAGTTTCATAAAACACAGCTTTATTGGGTATAAACACGTTAATGGTTTCCAGCTTACCTTTTAAGTATATTTACAGCTTATGAAACCTATGTTACTTTTTGGAGACGAGAATAAGTAACCGTGGAGGAATTGAATTACTCTGGAAATCGACTGTAGAAAAACTGAAAATCTTATCAGATGTTTAGTTAAAACTTACTCTATACTATTTAGTATATACTATTTAGTTATACTCTATAACTATTTAGACGAGAAACTTAGGTGGGACTGAAGATAAAATAAATACTATGGTTTAACTCTACGAAATATATTCCGTGATACATACCCACCCATATAATCTTCCCAATGCAACGGGCTCAGAAATCAGAAGTATGTCGATATTAAATTATGCAATAAATATATATGCAATTACCAATCACAAAGTTAATTGAAAAATAACTAGATTAATAAGGTGTAAATGTTTCGATAATTCTTTCTGAGCTACGCACATATAATAAATGATAAAAAATTCCAACAAATCCCTTGGTGCCATTCGCTTACCTAAAAAAAGACGCCAGAAAATCACCTAGGTTAGAAATTGACACTATCAAGACTTTGTACAACGCAGACATTTCTCCCTTTGCATTCGATAAGCGTTTTCAGCATGTTTTTACCCCTACTATGGGATGGAGAAATTTAGGATTCTACAGGCTTGCATCGCGTTATCGGGAGATCAGTGACCGCATCTCTCAGAGCTGGTGTGTGAGAGAGAATGGTAGGAAAGAGATGGACAGAGAGAGGAGATTGCTGGAAAAGAAGGGCGAAAAGCAGTCACAATGAGACATTTGGAGTGATGTTGAGCAGGAATGAGTGGAAAAGCCCCAAGGAAAGGGAAGGAGATGAGGTAAGGAAAGATTGGAAGTTCTGAATTGATAGTCGGCGTGGATTTCTAGCCCTCAGGTACGTGAGAAGAATCTTTCCCGATCTGGAGTAGAAAAGATAAACGGTAACTAGACATACCACTCTAAACAAAGAGCGATCGATCACCGGACAGAACTGGAAGGGAACTTCATTTCTTTTACTTTGGCGAGTAAGCTAATGATTCATCTAATTGCAGATCGAGCCGTTTTTGTCTCGCTGTAATTAATCTTAGTTGAAAGGTTTTTTGCTGTGAAGTCGAATTCGAGAGTACGGAATGTAATGCGATACGAATGATTTGCGAGGTTAGTCTGATTATTTTTTGCAAACCTTAGGATTGAACTTGATGTTCTTTCACATGTAATTTTAGATGTTTTTTCCTCAGATTATTTTCTTCTTTTAAATATTCTAACTAGTAACTTAAAAATTTACTTTCAACTATATCATTAAGGTAATTATCTCATTTTTTCAGTTTCTAAAAGAAACATATGGAAGAATGTTTTATGATGTGCAGTCAAGATAAATTATGTATTAAACTCCAACTATGCATCTTCAGCCAAAGTTTACGTTCTTCTAATTACTCTTTGTGACATGCCATTATTAATATGATATATTTATGCAAATGAAATCCCTGAAAAAGAAGACAAATGAAAAATGGTTAAATCGTACATTGATTATTTTTTTTAATAATTGAACATTATTTCTATGAATTAAGGAATTCGATAAATTTCTTTTGACTTCTGTGTAAAACACGTACTATTAGTAGCAAGTTTACGTTAATGTAAAAGAATTCCAGTAAATCTATAATATCTATAAGTCTGTGATAAAATATTAATCAAGGTCGAACAAAAACCGAATATAATAAAACAGAGTAGACTTTTCGTTGCTTGTGCAACTGCTCATCACTACTCAAATATCGTTTCTCCTTCAAATTTGTCACTCATAGTAACTATCCTAACTCCACCATTACGAAAAGCAGCAGCATGTTTCAAAAGCAACTCCACCTTCTGCCGCACCTTAGCGTCGTTGCTGAGGCTACACGTAGCAAATCGTCTTTAACGCTTCACCTTCCTCCCCTGTAGCTCATCTCATCCCCTCCCAATGACGACAGCGTCCCCTCTTCGCCTAGGATTTGATTTTTCCTTCAACAAGTCCAGCCACCTGTACGTCTGCAGAGGACGGGGGCGGAAGTGCGAGGAGAAGGCAATCGAAGTTACCATCGAGGGAAGGGGGGGAGTTTTCGGCAGGACCCGAGAGAAGGGGGAGGGAAATCGGAATGCGCTGAACTGGAAGGAAAAATGCCTCTCCATCATCCCTCTCTCGCACCCTTCTTATCCCGTTTTGGGTCTTTGGAAGTTGAGGTGAAGAGTCAGATTTGAAGAGAAGAGGATTTGAGGAAGGAATGAAGACGCAAGCATTAAGTTGGCCCGGAGCCAGACGCGGCTTCGATGGTGGATCCGTAGGAAAACTGCGCAAGGAACGGTGGAAGGTCCCGCACGCTATAGCGATCCTATGAGAATGGGATTTGCGAGCTGAATATTCTCCCCTGGTAAGGTATTTTCAAAGGTATAAGTATTTGAAAGTTTCACAAGCATCCGACGTAGCTTTTATGCAGCAGGTACTAAAACTGATCGAAGACTACGAAATCTCACCCGATGTGACACCCTACAGATACCAATTGCCATTTTTTGATGAATATATCTTTATGATGGAACTTAAAAACAACTTTTTTTAGAAATTTAAGGGTAATTTCGTTGTAAGCAGTAATTTATGAAAGTGAGCCACATTTCAAGGGTAAATTTAGATGAAAATCAAATTCATTATAATCCAAAATCACTCATCTGATGAAATTTAACAACATTGATTTTTATTGAACTGTTTTCTCTCATTAATAGATTATTCTTACAATTGTAGTAATTTTTTCTCTAAGAGCTCAATCAAATACTATAATTTAATTCCTATATGAATAGCTTCTAAACTTCTTCAAAAAAACTAGTACAACATCTAATCTTTCTCAAAATAATGAACATTTAATTATGAAAATTACTTACCCTACTGGGCTGTGTCGTGTTTAGCATATTTAAATAAGAACGCGACATTATATTTCATATTTTGACCAAATTTTAGTCATTACGGGCACCAAAAGTAGCGTACGGAAATATCAATTTACTGAATTGTGGAATGACAAAGCCTAAATCATACGTGTTTTATGATCTGCCCTAATTCAAATTAATTCAATTCAAAGAACGGAAACATCAAACGGATTTCCTTCTACTTGATGGAGACCTTCATTCTGTAAACTCCAGCGATGATATTTTAAACGTTGGCTCTAAAGTGACATCAAAGACAACCTCTCGCAGACGAAGATGGATCTCTTCTTGGAGGGAATCTTCTTATTCTACTATTAAACCCTCTTTCGTATAAGAAGACTCCTTGCAATCCCACCTACGACCGCATTCTCCTAGTATATGGGGCAGGAGGAGCCGAGGTGGCAATATACGAAGAGTATGAGGGGTTAAGGACAAAGCCTCACGGGCGTGGGAGGCCCATCTTCATTGGGTTGACTGTCTGCCTTGTACTGAGAGGTCGGGTGAAGCAAAGCAGAAAATTGAATTGGAGCAAAATACAAAAGGGATAGTGGTAGGGGATGGAATTGGGTTGGAGCGAAAGGGAAGGAGGAATGCGGATGGTGCAGAAAGGGGAGAAAAACAATCTAGGAGCGATAGCGCGAATACTTCGATGATGAGATGAAGAGTACGGAGCTTAATCCTGAATATTAGATGAATTGGTATTTTTTTAGCTTTTGCAATCGATTTGTCATAAAAACATTCCTAGTCAATGAAGTAATCGTAAAAACGCTTTTCGGAGTTCCAGAAAATATGCTTGATTACTTATCATTTCACTGAATAGATGAATAGTAAGCCGTAAAAAGTGAATTTTTGAATTTTAATTACTGCGAGTCTCTCATCTTAAAGGTTCAATAAAGCAAAACTCCACTATTTAATTAGCTTTGATATTATTTCTTATGAAGTGAACCCTTCTAAAATTTTACCTATAAATTACAGTCACAGCAACTCGTATATTTTCATTTTAGGAAATTCATTTCCCCACTTCATCCCCCTCTGCATTGATGTATTTTCGTTCATAATTTTAGTAATAAAATTAGTGCATTACATGACTCAGTCACATTGTGAAAGCTATATGCAGTGATTGCCGACAGTTACATTACATATGGGTGTCAAGATAACTCACCCAGGATTCCAAATATATTTGCCCATTAAGTCTGTAAATGTATAAAAATAAATTAAGCTTGATTGTCCTCCTTAGAATCCTAAATCGTAAGATTAGGAGTAGAAACGTATAATCCAGCACCTCCAACGATCTACGTTTCCCTCAGTACACTTTCAAAGAAAACCACTCCAACGAAATCTCCGCCCCAGTGGCCTCTCCCACATATACGTAATCCACTTCTTACCATTTCATTACACACCCATTGAACAGGGAGCTAGTGTTCAGAGAGCCACTCCTAAGAAGGATTTAGCGCCATTGCGGAATGCACGTAATCCTAGGCGAGGGCGGAGAAATTGGATGGATTCTTGGGAGCGAACCAGGAAGAGAAATGGAGGAAGAAAGAAGGGATCAGAAGGAGGAAGACGGATAAAAAGGAGGCAAAAGGGTGGCCTTAGAGGAAAGGAACAACATTCTGCAAGAGAGGATCGGTGGGAAAAGGGGCTAAGGAAAAAAATGAAGCAGTTAGATGGCCGGAGACGATAGAGTAGAATGAAACGGGGGTAACAGAGCGGGATTACACGCCGGGGTGGCAGGCGATCGAAAGCTTCTCGGAGGGGGTTAAGGGGGTGTCTCAAACGATCTGGAGGTCGTGTGTTGGACGGAGTGATTGGGAATGATGGTGCTATGGGGAGAAGTTGAAGGGATGGGGAGAGATGATTGGAGGTTTAAGCCGCTGACCACTCCCTCGATGGAATGGCTACACCATCTCCGAACGAAGGACACTCCACGTAAAGGAGATGACTTCTTTTTCTTTTCTGAAAGGATGTAGACGTCCGCAAACTTAAAAAGTAGGTATTAAGAAGAATACATTACTTTTTCGATCTCCAAGAAACTCATATCAGATAAAGGGGCTCCTTGAATGACGCTGATATTCAGGGAATAGGTGTGTACCTTCCAGGCTGAAAGTCATTTTAAAAATCACGTAGCGTTTCATAAGTCTTTCATAAATAAGAGAATCGATTCAAATAAGAATAATATAAGTGATACACAGTTTATAAAAAAACTAGCCCATTATCGTGATTCGATATTGTGTAACTCATTAGCCTTCCCGTCTTCTTAGATTCAACTAATTATCTGATTAACTGAAATTACTCTATGACCTTCTCCAAAAAAATTAAGGCATCAAAACTCACCTACTGATTGCCCAATGATGTATCTAGAATATGATACGGTATCAACTTTAATTCACTTAATTCCATTGTATCAAACTATTAAGAAAAATTTTAGCTGAAAGTTCGGGAGTTAAAATTTGATGATTTCAAAGAAAGGTTTTCAATCAATAATATAATTTTTTTCAATTATTTCCTTCATTTTAAGGAAGAAGGTAACTTTAAAGTTTAAAAATAAAGTTACGATTACACGAAATTACTTTCCATCGTTAACAAATTAGTGTTTGTCAAAAAGGGATGAAATCATCGATTCGCGAGTGATCATCATCATATTCGCGTTTCTCAGAACTCCAAAGAATTATAACATATTCACTTCCTGAGATAGATCTAAAACTTAAATGTAGATAAGAATGGAGGTTCTTTCTTCAAAAAGAGCAGAAGTTAAATAATTGTTAACTTCCCTCATCAAGTCGAACTTCCCCTGTGGTTTCGTTAAGCGAATCTCGAAGAAATGTCTCGAAAGTTAAGGCAGGCCTTTGGATAAGGATTAAAGAGATGCTAAGAAAATAAGGAGTTTTGAGGGGTTGAATTCCTCCACTCCTCCTTTATAAAACTCCCTTCCTTTCCCACTCCGGATACACTCCTATGTGAGAGATAGAAGAAGGAAATGGCACCCGCTTCTCAAGGAGCTTAAAGTAAATGAACAGCGCTCCTTGGAAGTTTACATATACCACTATTCTTACTCCCCCTCTTTGGGTAGAGTATACCTCCATCCACTCTTTAAAAATTAGAAAGCTTCGAGATGTAGTGTAGCACTGAGGGATTTTTTGATAATCCCAGATCTTTTAGTGTCTTCCTTTCCATTCTCTAGCAACCACTCTTTTCGGTAGATGTATCTCTATACGCTATTTTCTGGAGTCACTATCCTCCACTCCAATTTCTTCCGAAGGTCTATCCCCTATATATTCTAGAATTTTTTCCGGCGTCTTCCCTTCTCGTCGACTCACCCCATGTAAGATTTTAAGGGATTAAGCACCATCGCCCCTCCTCGGGGAGGAATTATGCATTTCCTCCTCGCGTCTTAATCGAGTCGATTTTGGGTAATTTACGAAAAGAGGATCCGGAATTTGTTTTCTTATTGAGGGTAGCATTTTAGCCCCCATTTTAATCGTGATACACATTATGGGCTAATATACAAAGCTGATGGAAGATCTTTTTTTAGCTCACAATCCTCCTGACTCAACTGAAGGGATAAAAAATCAATCTTTTTCGTATATTAAGATATCTTATTGGTAGTATACTCGAATGCAACAGTTTACTTCTTTAAATATCTTCAGAGTTCGTAATCAAAATAAGAAAAAAATCAAGAAAATTGGCAACAGTCTGAATAATTAAGCATGTGGTTCATAGAGATGGAACTTAAAACGATCACTTGTTGTATATATTCGAATTAAGATGAAACATATTCTTAAATCATCAGTTTACTTCTAATTCTTCTCTATTTCAAGAAAATGTTTTGGTTGACTGATCTTAACCAATAATAACATTCACCAGGTATCATTATTTTTATAATCATGTACTTCTCCAAGAACAAAGTCTTAAAGCAATGACGAGGACCTGAGATGCAAATTAACGCCACATAATATAAACTGAATCAAATTGGTGTCAATGGTGATTGATAGAAAGTTTTTAATCCGAGGAGGAAATTTTAAAAAAGCTAAGCACAAAACTCATTCCTGCCATAATAATTCTAACTACTCTTAAATAACTACCTTCATGAATTTCGATTCCAGTCTTTCGTTTCCATTTCAGCTAAGCATATAATAAGCAACGTTAAGACTCGGGAATGCAAAATTAAGAATGATCTTTCTAGTTGTACGTAAATGCTTTATTTTAAAAATCATCCCAAAGATCTCGCCGTAGCATAAAAGAGGTGCACGTTCATTAACAGTTTAGAAAGAATGGCGCAAGGAAACGGATTACTCTAAATTATCCCTTGGGAAGCTATAGAAAGGGAAGCAATCCTTCCGAAATAAAAAGGGGACCTTCCTTTGCTTAATTTCCTTCCCCTCGCTTTCACAAATCTCTCCACGTCTGAATCCCACCCTCAGTTCACCCTCACTCGCTTACACCATACGGCCTCCCCCTTTATCCAGAAAAGAAAATGAAAAAGGTAAAAAAGGATATTTGGGGCCCTATACCCATGGAAATTCGACCATTGGCGAGGAGAAAACGGGAACAAGAGGAAAAAAGCCCATGTACATACCATTCAAAACTCGAGAAGTGCCTTCATTAGAAATGCAATGCTATGCTTAATTTCACTGCTATTAAGAAAATTCTGTGATTATCCCACCTTTTAATCTGACCGGTGGGAACAGAAGCCTTTTGGATCGTTTCGAATTGACTTCCATAAAAAAGTTTTCTCGAGAAACAGAATAACTTGCTTCCTTTGCATCGAATATACACTAATTTTGATAAATTGAATTGATTTACAATTGAATTGAAATTGAAACTACAACCGTTAATAATTCTTCGAAAAATTCTGAACATATATTTCAAACGATCGTTCTTAAGCAAAATGGGATAAAATATTGACAGAACTAAAAGGGTAGAGTATGTTCTCCAAATCAACATCAGTAAATGAAGTTGTCCTAAGTTAGTTTTCTTTTCGATCATTTGCTCTACGGTTTGATCTCGCGTAATGTGAAATTACGTACAAAATACAGAAAATAATCTGCAATCAGTTATCAAAATTAATTAAATGCATTTATTTAAACATACTTTAATACTACGGCAGCTCTATAGAATTTGAGTATACCTTTACCAACAAAATGACGATTTATCATGGCCGTAAGTAATATTCGCTTGTAAACAGAGAGTAGATTTCTCCAACTTGTCTTACTCGAAGACTGAAAACGTATGCTACGAAAAGTAAATTTCTTTGATGTAACGTAAACCTGCTATGACATTTGAAAAGGGACGAATGCTTTGCTTATAGAAATTAAAATAATTTACGATCATATGGTTTTTGAAGAGCTGGATTCCTCATTCCTCTTCGGTGAATGATTGCTTACTTGCTTATCAATGATGATTCTATAATACTGGATAGTAAATGACAAACTGAAATATCACTCACATCAGAAAGAGAGCAAAACAATGTCGAAAGGGTTTTGCAGAGGAAGCTGAAATTCGAAATTTAGAAAGGCCTAACTTAAATTTGGCACTAAAATATCTCAAAACTCTGTTACTAAATGAATGTTATACTAGGGAATAATTTACATAATTTTTGGAGAAATGTCAGTTGCAAGCTGAATCATTCAATTCCAATTTCCTTAAATAAAATTATCATCCCTTTATTTTTATGGTGTATGGTTTTGAAAATTCCATAGTTAATCAAACTCTGCCATCGTAGACATGCTAGAATAATAAATATTCGAGGACATAAATCTATGAAAAACTCCTTTAGGGGGAACAGTTTTGAAGTTGGTAAACCCAAAATAATATGAGTTTAAAAAATTTTGTTCTCATCCATATTCAAGAGTTTTTAACGTCTCTGGTCCGTAAATCTGGAACAGTTTTGCGTACTTAGTTTCGATGCCATTATCATGAAGCCGACTTTTAATCAGGAGGGAACCCTAAACAGATTTTGTTTCTCAACATAATGAATACACGGTCTCTACACACTGTCATCAGTGCATTTTGCGTGCTGGTTGTCGGCGCCGTGCTCTTCCCGTGTGCACGCGTGCGTGAACGGAGGCAACGCGAGATTCTCGTGGCTTACGACGAAGAGTCACTCGGCCGTGGTAATTACGCCAGGGAAGCTGTGCGAATGAATTAGTTGGGACATCCAAAGAGGACGGGGATGAATAATGATTTCGCATTTGCACATAACCGCGGGTCCTCACCTTTAAATCCCCGGAATTTCTTAAATGGATATCAAAAAACTCTTTTGCCTCGACGATCACACGCTTCAGCCGCCGCAAAAGCCTTTTTTTCTTTTAATCTGCTTAGCGCTCTTCATATCCATATTTAGGAATTAAGGCAAATATTCCCCTCAAATACTGAAAACTACCTCTTGTTCTCTTGCATAAATTTCCCCTTTTAAAATTCGCTTTCGATTCTACCTTTTCCAATTACTTCCCATTCTATAAAACTTTGATTTTCGTATCGTATGAAAGAATTATCATCATTATTACGTTTAGAATACGATACACCATCATCTTCGTTGTTGAAAAGCATGCAACTATAAGTTTTATCAGCAATTTTTTAGATACGATTTTCCGGAGTTAAGTATTTTGCTTTATGGTACTTATTTTAAATTCCCTCAATGCTAGTTTCAAAACTAAGAATGAAAATAGATATCCTCTTCAATTGAACACCACACAAACTAGAAATAGAAAACAGCATTTTATTAAAACTTCCTTCAAGCGGTCTCAGTCTTTTCCGACACAAAAATTCAATAAATTAAATACATTTCCCGTGCTCACATACTCTAGGCATTTCCATTGAGTAGCCTTCCTTCTATACCGTTACTACGCTTTCTCAACAAATATCGGTCTTATGTCATACCATCATTTCTATTCAAGATTATTCTATATATCAATAATGGGTTGATGAATGAATGAATAGGAATTAACTGGGGTATGGAATTGGGATTTAAAAAGTGCGTCCTATCTTATGATTTGATTACAGATTTTGTCGCGAATGTTTTGACTTTACTAACTGAGTCATCGCTTCCGTTTTTATGATTTATGTGCCTCTTGATAGTATTCTCAGCCCTGCATCAACTCTTTTAAATATATTTAATTCCATTCCAATTCCATTTTATAAGGGGTTTTACTTCTCTATACAAAGTGGTTGCAGTTATTCTTATCCCTTACTAAATACGGTAAATATTTACTAATAAATTCTCGAAATTAACAAGAACATTAAAGCAATGCATATTATAACGCCTTTGTTATGATAACTAATCATAAATATTCTATAGCAAGCATTCAAAAAATCATATGATATTGATTCAGCAATCATATAAGTCGTATACCCTCGCAATATTCTCCGCTGAAAATTTTCGGCACATTCTCATGGCATTCGTCTAATTCATTGCCCTCATATCTAGAGAGCAATTCAATTCGTCAGCTCTTCATTTTCTTAGTCTACCACCATCTTTCTTTTCCCACCGTTCATTTTTGTCATTCCCTTTCTCTGCCAAACCTTCTTTATCCCCTCAGTTCTTCTCCGCAGCGCAGATTCCAGCATCCAGCTTCCTTCCCAGGAGACTCTTCCACTCCACCGGCGTTTCATTTTCCCTCTCAAACGCTCCTTTAAATTTGATTACCTCCTTCTCCTTCCTTCCGTACTCACTTCGCTCCAATTTATATTTTTTTAAGATTCATTTTACGCTTCGCAGCCGAAAACATTTCCTCAATTTCAAGATCCCTCTCCTCCATCTCAGCGTCTTATAATTTCTGGCCTTTTTCAGCAGAGACGCTTTGCTCTTTCATTTTCTCGTTTTTGCCTACAATTATACACATTCTTCGATTTATATAAAACGATTTCTTTTCTTCTTTCAGAGCGGATTTCATGGGTCCAATATTCCTGTTGCACCCTCTAACTTTATTTATTCTTATTTAAGTCTCTTTCGTTAGCTTTGAAGATAAGGAAGCGATTATTTGATTGTTCTCTAAATTAAACAAATTATTATAATTCAAAGATTAGAGAGACAAACTTAAAGATTGTGTTATAAACAATTCCTTTCATCTACGATCTTAACTTAAAATAAAACGAGGAGGTAACTAAAGAAAAATCTCTACCACATTGCGTTGATTACCGCATTAAACCCTAATACACACCGATATAGGCGACTCGGAAGATATAAATATTGCTTCTGATGTCCATAAAAATAATTGTTGTAAATTAAATCATCATGATTTTCAATAAACTATCCAAATTTAAATTCTAGAACAGAACGGACATTTTATCCAAACAATCAAAGCTTTTTGATCGTGCTGTTTGAATCTCGTAGTTGTAAAATATCAAGTATGCCTTGAAAAATTATACTATATCAGTATTTTCTTTAGCACTTCCGTTGAAGAATGTATACGTTCCTCGCTTTAAGGTTTTAATTATAGAGTGCATTTAATTGAAATTAAACATTTAAATTAATATGCTCCCAAATTCGTAATCCTCTATCCTCAAATGCGTTCAAATTAACGTGATGATATTATAAATATTCATTGAAAGAAACATATCTTACGCACTAATGTTATGAGCTAATGGTAAATAAATTGCTGATCATAAAAGTACGCTTGGTACTTTCGTTGGCTGCCTGCAAAACAACCCAATAAATGAGTAACATTTAATATATAACTTTTATATATTATAATCGAGGTTTCTTAAAAATCACTCTCTCAGAAAAGTTTTAATTTAAATATAATTCCATCCAATAAAAAAACAATCTTGAAAATTGAAATACATGAAAGGGAAACTTGTTTTATTATTAAATGTTACGCTAGTGAAGGGGCCCAAGAAGTTATTTTATGAGTCAACCAAATTCATGAGATATTTTGACAGACGGATGAGTAAATTTTCTTTATGATTGAGAATATAATGCATGAGAGTTACGACCAGTAAAAGCCCTCTCAGGAAATTTGGAGAAACATTTTTCATTACGAGAAACCTTTCCATTAAATTCTAGAAATATTTATCCCAGAAAAAGACAAGAATTAAATACGGAAATAACCGGCGTGTTCCATGCACAAAAAACTGCACCACATCCCACGCTTTTTCATTACAAATGTAAACATTTCAAAACCGCCAACCCCACGCTGAAAACGTCGCACCCATGAAGAAAAAACTGCGGAAGACCTCGATATGGGAAAGGAGCGGGAGACAACGTAACGGTCTGGAAAGCTTTTAATTTCGTCAACGGTTATTCCCCAACAAAATTCAGGCGTAGACACCAGTTGACGCGCGCCGCCCTCCCACACTCCCACTCCGAAAGCGATCCACCCAGAGAACATTCGAAATCACCCAAGCATCCCTCGTCCTCCGCTTAGTTTCTACCATCTCTCGATCGCACTGCGACCATTTTTTCCGCGCATTTCTTGCCCCGCGCCTTGCGAGGAAGGGAACACCCTCCCGAAACATATCTTTTCTCACTCCTGCGACGAAAATTTCCGTCCCTCTTCTCTCCATACTTTCTTACGGCGCCGCGCATCCCCTAATCCTCCCACCTCTATCGCTCCCTCCTTTTCAGGAAAAATATTTTTCCCTCAGCCGCAGAAGGTTCACGGCTCATTCTCCACGATCCCTGAGATGAGGGGAAGCGGAAAGAGGGGGTCGCGGTGTGGAGCTATCGGAGTGGAATAACGACAGAGGGGGTGGTGCAAAAGAAGGAGGGGAGTTTAAGGAAAGGCCGCCTTTGGGTAAGGGGTGGAATTGGTGGGAAAAAAGAAATAAGGAGATGATATTTTGTGAGGGGAAGAAGAAAAGATGGTGGAGATACGGATGAGAGAATACGTAAAACGAGGTGTGTGTACTAAGATGTAGGGGAAAAGGATATCAATAGTTGAGGCGATAAGAGGTAGGATGCCAAGTTTGGGTAGTGATGTAGTTGCTAAGCTTGAGATGCTCTGATAGGTCAATATGGGTGATGGAAAAATGATGATTTTGAGCTACTTCAGGGCACATAACAGACGAGATTGCATGAGATTCTAATGCAGATCTTAAACTGGTGGTAGAAAACTTTTTTCTATGAAAAGGACAACTTTATCATTTGATCTAATAAGAAAGACCTCATGTGAAATCATCAGGTCAACCTTGTTTTGAATTTCTCTTACCTCAAAACTAATTAACTGACAAACTAACTTACTTTGGACTTGATGTGGCATAAAAAGTCACGTCTTATATTTCACTTGGTTATAATAAGTGGAGTAAAGAAGATACATCAAAATTTACAATGAGAAAAGGAATTTATTCACTGAATAAATAAAAAAAGTTCATATAGTCTGAAGACCACAGGATTCCAAACTCTGTCTTAAATAAGATCACTTTTCTCATATGAATTTTTGTATCTGTTCATTTGGACCATAGACCAATCTCATAAAATTGAGTGCTTCAAATAGGAACGCTTATTATGTATTCACATTGACTTATAATACATGAAGACACTAAAAAAATCGAACGGCGGGAAGAGGTTTAGCTACTCAGGTATAAAGATAAATTTACAGTAGTACATAGCAGAGGATATTACTTTTATAGTATTCTAGATAAAGCTCCCCAACTCCAATGCTATTTCGCATAGCACCTGGTCCTGAGGATTTCATCCACGTGCAATCTCATTTGAAATCTTAAAAATTGCGGTACTAAAAATTTATGAATTTTAAAATCATAGTGACAAGAGTCGTCGAACAGTTAAAATAATAAATAGGTAAATAAATATTTAGCTAAAATTAAAAAGGAAAGGAAAAAAAAGATGAATAGCGGAGTCCGCGACGATCCGCAGTTCCGCGCGCGAAATATAAAATAATAAATATATAAAATCTTTTATTGAAAAAATTACATAAAATTGTCAATTAATAAAAAATTAACGATAAAAAGGAATAATTTAAGCAAATGAATTAATTTCAAAGGGTTAAAAAAGCACAATTAAAAATATGGTTAAAATTTGAGCGCGGTGCTGAGATCTTTATATCTCATTGCAGTGGGTGAAGTCCACATATCCTTAATTTTTTCATTATCAATATATTTTATCAATATATTTGTCAGCGAATCTGGCGGTCGCTTGTTTCAGTAATTCTTCCAAAGGTAGAATGTTATGTGCCACACACAATGCTGAACGTTGACATTTACACCGCAGTTAGATTATCAAATGTTCCTCTATACCAGGTTGTCCGAGGACCGCATGAGGACATTTCCTCCTGAAAAGACTGCGGGCCATAAGTATCGAATTTCGCTGGATTTTAAAATCGATACTTAATCAGAAATATTTCTTGATAAATATTTATTGCTACGATATTCAAAATGAGAACCATGGTGGATTACTCATTACATTTATTAAGCTTATGTGTACAAGTTTTTATGACGTTTTTGATTAAGAATAAGCTACTTAGCCGGCCGTAATTGTGGTTGAATGCTCTTTTTCTATATTTGTGTGAGTTAATGAGGCGTTTTCAATCCCAAGTAAAAGCAAATGTAAATATTATGATCTTATAAATAATTCTTCAAAAATATTCCCTTTATTCCTTCCTAATTTGAAATTATATAAGTTTAAATTTACTTATCAGCAAATGATTAGAATCTAAGGGATAAGTTACAAGTACTAGTAACGTAGTTAAAACATTGGTAGATGTATCGTGTTGATGGATCTTTATAGAAGGATGAATTTCTCCGATGACGATAGCTTTTTCTCACTTAATCCTAGACAGGACGCAAATTTTAGACCCCATCAAACTTACTGAGGCCTACAAATTTCGTCGTAAACATCCTCCGCGAAATCGATCCAAGGAATTTACTGACGACACCTCCCTATTGAAGTTACCTTATCTTTCTCGAGTGATAAATTGTTTCTCCTTCAGGCAAAATCAGGCATGTCGCGTTAAAAAAGGTATCGGAGATGCATTCCTCATGAGCTAGTGGATGAGTATGCATTTCTGTGTTCGCATTTTCCTCCTGAGCTCACACAGAGCTCACACAGCTTCAGTCAACCTCCCACCTTATGACTCCCCTCTTATCTTCTTAATACGCGAGACTTTGTGCTCTCTTTCCTCCCCCAGGCCTTCTTACGCCAACTTGCCATCGTCCCCTTAAAACCTTCCTCAGCGAAAATCCTTCACTCACCTCTTCCTTTCTTGCCCGCCTCATCACTCTGCCATTTCCTTCCTCGCCATGTAAACCTCACTCCCTCCACTTTCGTCTCGTCCAATATAACCGCCATCCGGGCAGCCGTCACATCCCCCGAGCTCTCTCTCCCTCAATTTGCCTGCCTTCACTCACCTACCGCCGCTCCGACGGCATTATGCCCGAAAGACCGCCTTTACGAACGCGGAGAAGATGGAATAAACTTCGCGGTGATGGGATGGTTTGGGGACAATGAGAAGGGGGGAAAACCACAGACCGAAGCTTAGAAATGCGATGAACTCAAGGATGGTAAAAGGTTGCAGGAGAATGGGGAATTATAATATACATACTGCACTGCTCTTTCGGAAGTTTTCAGAAAAAAAGAGATTATATAAATGTGGTTGGTTTCGGAACACTTTGCCGATATCATGTTATAAATTACAATCTCCATGAAAAATACTATAAGGAGTATAGATGAAAGGAAAAATGTAATATGTAAGATCATTAGAGATAAAATTAAGACAGATTATGACAGCTACGTGCGAAGTGTATTTAATGTCAATATGAAGATCCGACACTCAAGAGAATAATGCATTGAGGATTTTTCTCACTTAGATCATAAATGGGAAAGAAAACTCACTGGCAAGAAGCATCTGAAAGTTTGGGTATCGTCTTTCTCTCATTAACTTTGGAGTAAGTCATAGTTAACTGAAAATAGTAGAAGAAAAGTATTCCATCACACCCTCACACGCATTTAAAACTCCTTGGAAACGCTCTTGGCCTAAATTAATAACCTAAGATCATACTTACTATCGGTAAATTTAAATTAAATATTTTATATCAAGCTCATGGCATTCTATTAACACTTGAACTAAAAAACGTGTGTTCCTTTGCTTCCGAAATCTCGTAAAGTTGTAAAATTTCATTGGCCATAAGAGGAACTATAGATACTGGTAAGCAATCAAGCTGGTATATGAAGCTAATTATGAAAATCCTGAGGGGCAAAACATTAATTCCGTAATAATTTTATAAGGGCATAATGTAAAAATTTCTTTTCTCATCATTTCTTCTTTAAAAAAATTAAAATATGAAATTCCTTAGGTTGTCAGCCTTATTAAATATTTTCTTACACCCACCTGATACAAAGATGTTATAAGTAGATTGTATGGTAAACTTAGATTTTAAGAATTAAAAATTGTTGGAAAAAGGAAGTTTTCATTAAAAGGGCGAGAATGGAGTCAAAACAAAAATTCCTCATAACAATTAATACCTTGACAAAAATAGACGACGTCATCAGTTTTACAAAATCATAAGTATAACTCATTGCTTCAGAAAAAATAGCTATTGAGTCATAAGTAGTTCAAATATAATTTTTAAAAGCTGCAGCAAACCATAAGAAACATGAAATTAATATTTTGACATGAATAAGAGATTACCTCAATCTTTTCCAATTGTATAGGTGAAATTATTTATATTTTTTTGGTAACTGTACCTAATGATTTGTTACATGACTAATCAAGGGCAATGGTGAGGTAATTAAGTATTTAGATCAGATTATTGCAAACCGTGCTCTCAAAACTTCAGTCAAATTTTTTAAATTGAGTAAATCAAATATTTTAAATCGAAATCATGCTTATCGTTCAATTAATTTTTGTAAATTTAAATTCAAATATTTGCCAAGTACCCTCCCCTGCCACTACAGATTCCTGCCCTAGATTAATCCTATGCACTCATAAATTATTTTATGATAAAAGAAAAAAACTATAGCGCAGGATATTTTCATCAATGTTATTATACTATTACTTTGTAACTTGATCAGCGATCGGTTGAGCTAAGATCGATTCCTAATCGGTGAGTAACTTCCTTACCGTAAACAACGCTACGAACCTCCCCACCGCTTTCGAAATTTCTCCTGGCCATAAATTCAAACCCGTAATAGAGCATTTTCCTGGAGCCTTCCTTCGCGGTAAACGCTACCTGAGCAAAACAACTTCGGCCATTAGCCTCAACTAGGCGATTCTCAAAGTTATCGGCTTTTTCTTGGGCAACGTCAAAGTCTCGCAGTTGTGTTAGGATTGGCAGTGGCTTAAAAGGTCGCAGACTGAGCTGGAGATGGAGTTTAGAGTGAGGCTAAGAAGAGAATGGTGATGGGAGAATGACTCGAGAAAGGAAAAAAGAAATTTGCCAATAGCGAAGAGGTGCGCTTGCGGTGAAGAATTAGAAGATGGGGTGTTGGAAGTAGGAGAGAGGTTTTTACCGAAAGGAAAGAAAGGCTTCAGAAATGGGTTTGCCGATAAAAAAATTGGATCTTCTTCTCATCGAGAAATCGGGAAAAATGGTGGCCTTCTTCGTTTTTCCCCTAAGAGGAGATTGGATGGCTGCGTAAATAAAGAGGTAATGCGGTGAAGTGCTCCCCTAACATCGACGCTTCTGATACTCTCTGCAAGGAGGCGTTATGTTCTCTTAACAAACTGGCTTTAAACGGGGACTTGGCGACGGGAGAAGATTGCGTAATTTTTGACCTTTTCAGCAGAGAGCTTCTTTTCTTCCTTTAGAGAGTGAAGACCTTCCTTTATGGGTGAAATTTGATCGAGATGGTGTCACTTATAATGGAATTTCAGCCAATTATGCCTTTAATTTCTTCAATTATTGGTGTGGTCTGGTCGCGATATATATTTGGAAAACTTCATATATTTTTATCACCAGAGTATATTCATTTGGAATTAAATTAAGCTGAGATTATATTCTAAATGAATTGTTATAAATTTACGGTTTACACGGTTAATCAATTGAAAGTTGTTAATATTATTAAAATTTATTATTAATCATATTAAAAAATAAACACTAAGTATAGCTCAAAGTATATACCTCACTTAAGTAATAAAATATAGAATAAGTTCATATTATAAGTTCATATTATAAGTTCATATAATAAGGTCATTTACAGAAAAAGTTCTTCCAAAACTTAGTATAGAATCCATATCCAGCACATCGTTAGAATTTTCACTACTTTTATTCCAGTAATAATCAATTAAATGTAATAAAAGGATCGAATCTCTCCGTATTGTGTTGTATCAAAATTACTGCTGGCCACATAAATATGGATTCATCGCAGGATTTATATTAAAATAGAATAAACTAAAATATATAAAGTCAGGGATCAATAAAAAGCACTTCTAGTGAAATATCAGGCAACAATCTCAATCGATTTACATATAATATGTATAATAATATAATATGTATCAACTCATGAGAACTAGAAGTAAAAAGTTGCGAAATTACACTAGTAAAGAAAACTTATATTCATATATGACCTTTATCAAATAAGCGGTCTAAGAGAAGTATTACTTTTTAGATTCGCTTTCATTTTGGAGAGAATTCGTAAGAAGACAAAGTGCTTATAGTTACGATATAGCTTCCAATTCTACGAGTATTTGCAAGCGAAAGGGGAGTGGCCACCAATAAGCAGCTAAAAGTAGAAGAATAAAGAAATATGGCAGAAGGCTGTATTTTCTCTTTTCTTTCATCACCGTTTTCTCCTTCGTATCTCTACGAGACGGGCAAAGGGAGAGGACGGCAGGGTTTGATGGGGGTTTCTGAGTGGTGCGAGGGCGAGGTCTCAAGAGCCTTGTTAGGGAAACTTTGAATTCAGTGCGGAATGATTCTAAGGACTACCCATATCCCCCTACCCCGTCCGATTCCCACAATCATAATCTTACCTCCCCATCCAAATACCTATGCCTCCAGAAAACAAACCTCCTACACGCAGCTCCTCCGAGTGGAGCGCTGGATTTTTTCATTTCCTTTTACCGAAAACTCCTCAATGACGAAGCCCAATGATTCATTTACGACAATGTGCCCAATTTGCATCAATTATTGAAATCTCCAAGCGAAAGTTTATAATACATTCCTTTATACGATTCGAAACGATTCTTTTTAACGAAGGACGAAATCTTCCCTAAGTGGGGTTTTTGCACTAATGAGTTTAACGATTTCCACTTCCAAATTTGAACTAAAATATACCACATCCTCTTAAAATTGGTTTAAGACGGTAATTCTGACTGTACTTCATAACACACCTCCACAAGTTATCGATCCCTTCCGTGAATTTTATTATAAGATAAATTATTATTTAGCATATTTATGAGAATTGAAAAGATTTTCACATCCATAATAAACAGTAAGGATAAATTTCAATTAACAGCGGGTTACGACAATTTAAAATGATTTTAAGCCATCAACTCATCAGGACTTCAATCTCATGGGCGAAAACATCAGAAATTAAATTTGATCCATAGAGCAACGATGAGATCACATTTTCCAAAGCTAAAAAAATAATTAAGTATAGAAAGAGCAATTACTGGATCATATATCAAATTTACACAGTGTATTGCTTACAATAGCATGTTTAGATAATCGAATAATTTCGAAAAATATTAAGAAAAAATTTCAAGTTCTGAGCTATTAATCTCTAGTAAAATATCTAGTTAGGTTATATCTAGTAGGAGTAACCTATTTATTGAATCTTGATATTGATTTGGTAAACAGCTTGATCAGTAATTTTAGCATTTTATTCACTTACTATCCAACGGCATAATGGAAGTTAGGTAGGTAGGTATAAAAAGCACTAAAATCTCCAGAGAGCCTTTTAAGTACTTTCTCTATTTAAACAGTGGGAGAAAATTTAAGGTATGAATCGACGCAGATATGTAACCATAAGAAAAACCATTATTTCTCTAAAGAATATTTAGTCTTAAAAACTTTAACAGCATGTATTCCTTTTTTGAAAGTTCTTAATGTTATTTATCTAAAGATTTGTATTATTATAATCTAACATTTATAGGGCAATTTAGATGTTATTTATTAAATATAGTTTTATTTTCACAGAAAATTTTGCCGATATCAAACTGCCATATTTAGAATTAATATGAAATTTTGGTTCAATTTTCAACATTTTTTAGATTTAATACTCCATTTGTCACTGTATGAAGAGTATCAAAAATAAATCAGTCGAGGCGTAAAGTGAAGGAAAAAAGCTTTATGAGCGAGATTTCCTTTTCTAAAACAGATTCAACCGCCGGATCAATTAGGATGTTTCGCAAGAAGCCATTTCGATTGGTAATGCTTTAGGATCCTTCCCTCAGGACTCCATCTCACCGAGGACTTAACGAAATTTGCTTCCGCGTGTTACAGAGAGAAGCCAAAGTATACGTAAACGCCATTTCGCCCGGGCATCTTAAAATTCACCCTTCGACACTCCACGAGGAGAGAGACTTTCGTCCTCCCACAACCTTTAACGGTCTTGCGTGTCTTGCAATCACAGCTCCCTAAAACGGGGAGGTGCTTAACCTCCCATCGGCGCTATCACCTCCCCCAACCCTAGGGACTCCTTCGAAGTCTGTCCTAATCCGTGAATCCCTTTCTTCTCCCCCTCCACCTTTTCATTCCAACCTCATCAGGCTTTCTGGGCCACGTTCCAAGGAAACGAGCTACGCTGCCGGCGCAGGAGTTTCCATGGGAACCTGGGCAAGAAGTCGCAAAAAGCACCTTCCCGCCCACTCGCCATCTCTCTCTCTTTCTCGCTCTTTTTCTCTCTCTCCCTCTTCTCTCTGTCTCAACCTGCTCTTGGTCTGCAGATTTGCCGGTCACATGACTAAATGCCGGCGCTGCATTTTTTGGGCGGGAAGCTTGAAAAAAGTTAATTTCTTTTTTTGATTTTTAAATACATACAACAAAATAGTATTTGTTTTCTGTTGCAAACGAACAGCTCAGAAATTACTTAAACTGAACCCAATAAAATTCCTTCAACAAATGCATCAAAAAGCGTAACAAATACTGAGGTAATTTCTATAGCCCCTCTCCAAAATATCATATGATGAAAGACAACTTTGGAATTACTAAAAAAATTTAATATTTTATATTTGCTGAGCTTCATTCAATCCAATACTTGCATTTTCTGCTATATTTCCCACTTCTGACATCTTACCACATAATTAAGGTACTACTCTTAAATTCAATCAGAATTGAGTGTGAATATAATATTTTTCGTACCTGCTAGTATTCAAGTTTTAAAAAATGGCCATAATTCTTACCAATGGATTTTTGGCCTAATGTTCAGGTTAAGAGGGGAAAATGTGGATTGCAAACTTAAAAAAGAAGTTATCGTTTTATTTTATAAACATATCTTTGCGAAGCTGAGATTTAATAGCTTGTTTTCTAATAACTGTAATCACAGTAAAAGTTTCTATAACGTACGTACTTCTTCAAAATTTACCTCAATGTCTTTGAGTGTAAAACGTACCTTTAAATTCTCAGAACCAAAAAGCTCACATAGAAAGTACGTTTCACAGTACGTAGAAGCAGAATTAAGTGAACTTTATAATACCATATAAACATGAAAATCTTTTTTGAACACTTTTTCACTTATAAAAAGTGAAATATGGATGACTATTAAAGATATCACGTGAAAATGAATGACTAAAATTCGTCCAAATTCGCAGAAATAGAATTTTAACTCCACGGCGTTTGTATAAAACGCGATATCTCACATTTACAGGCGTCGAGAGAGTTTTTAAGGACAACCCGATGACATTCCATTAAACGCGTCTCATTCATCATACAAAATACGTTATATACATAAATTTATCGATTTCTCCTTTCTAATATTTCTGCAAACACACCCGTCTCTGCCAACCTGGGACCCAAACAACCCCGACCTAATCTCGCACATAAAAGAATACTTAAAGGGAGAAAAACCAATTCCACCCCGGAGTAACACGTCTCCGGACATTTTTCTTCCCCTTATCTCCTTATTTCACCCGTGTCATCCGTTTGAAAACCCCTCCCCATACTTCCAACCCTATCTGCCCCCCGTATTTCCGTTTCCATTCCCCTCACCTCATCATACCCTTCCCATTCTAATGCATCTTCCATTCGTTCTTCCACTGTTGCTTCGCGAAAGATATCACGCTCCCCACCCAGAAGTCCCCGTTTACCCTTCCTCCTCTCATTTCTAACCCCACCACTCCTCCAGGCTCTCCCCACGAATTCCCACCTCATTCCCAAAATCTGCATTCCAAACACGTCCTACGCAGAACAACGTGAAGGTGGGGGAGGATAGGATAGGGTGGAACAGTGCCTTGAGGGGTTGGAGCGCCGTGGGTAGATCGGGGGGAATGGAAAAATGGGTTGGGAGAAATGGCGTAAGGACTGAGTTATCCAGGGGCACGGTTTTTTCATTATTTTTTGACGGAGGCTGTTTAAGTTGAGAGAAAGGGGTTGTGGGAACAGTCTGAGGGGGGACCGAAAGTGAAAAGAATTTTGCGTCGGCGGTATGTTGGTCATGGACAACGGGGAACAGCGGTGGTTAAAAGCGATATGAAAACGGATGCGTCACAACCCAAGGCGGATGAATAAACGGTCCCTTTCAAAGGCGAGGTATGTAGGGCGAGGGAACTTGTAGGGTTAAGGTTATGGACGGAATGTTGAACGAGAATTAGTTCGCTTGGTGTAAAATTAAAGAGGGAGAAGTTGGGGGAGAAAAACTTATCCGAGCCGCCGCACTCGGAGGGAACGCTGATAAATCAAATGCGGATTTTTGTAATTAGGAAAGAAAGGGAGGGAAGGAAGGAAAGGGGGAAGAGGCTAATTTGGCCGCCAATGAAAGCGCTGTTCTGCATACCCACGCGTTGTCGCGTCGCAGGCATTGTGGGCGTGGGTGGAGGGATTTCTTTTGGAATATTATCGAGGGCATGAAAACCGTCAGCATTTGATAAGTAGATTAACGATTACGCGAAAAAGTCGACGAGCTGCTCATTCAGATTAATAATTTGAAACATATTCAGAAATTTCAAACTTTGCGCAGAACCGCTAATTTGTGCAAAATAACTAGTCAAGGATAACGTGCTGTAAATTAAGTCTCTTTACTGAACAGAACTTCTTAAAAAGAAAATTCTAATTTCGCTGGCCTTCCTTCGTAAAGATAAGACACCATTCCATTATCTTAGATTTAGTGGGAAATTGGAATGGGAAATTCTGCACAAATATAAAAAATGCGAGAAAATTTCTAAATTAGAGATAGTGAACCCTCTGCGGGAAGAATGCAATTTTAGATTACACAATGACTTGAGTGTCAATTTAGTGCTAAGCTGAGATCAATTTTATTACGTCAATAATATACTTAAGGTGTTGTTATTGAAAAAACCCTGATTTTGATCATTGGAATTCAAATTATTTACTTTGAAGCTTAATTTTAAAAGTACATAATACACAAGGATAAGGACGTCAGAGTTCTGCGTGCCAAAATAACTACCTCGCGTTCCACTTTTTATTATAGCTTCTCCTCCACTGTGTACTCGAATATACACTACGCAGTATCATAAAATTTAGGAGCATTTTGATGCATCAATATTAATAACACACAATTTCTCGCCTTAGACACGATGAAAATAAACTCTGTTAAATTGTACGATGGGAGATGTATGAGAAATATATGATGAGAGATGACATACTCAGGTACTTGTTACACTGAATTCGACGAGACAAGCTTTGTGCGAGCGGAAAAAGAAAGCAAATTCAACGATCGAAGCACATTCCTCACTGATGCGATTCCCAATCCTTGTCTCCTCAAGATTCTCTTAGAATCAGTTATTCCTTTCCGAAGTCCCTCCCTTTTACCGCTCAGACTTCTTTCTCATCTCCTTCTTATATTTTCAATCTCTCGGTGCCGCCGATTCAACGAGGAAAAATCTCTTCCCTCTCATCCTTACAAAACCCCTCTCTCCACCCACACAGCTTCTTGCCACACCTTGCTACCTCTCCGACGAAACAAGATTTACTCCAGAATCATCCGACTTACGAGTTCTTTTCAACGTTTCTCTTTCTCTCTCCATCACTCTCAATGGAAGAGGATTGCTGTCTCCTTCCCAACAGAAGAGAGATAAAGAGGGGAGGATTTAGAGGTGGAGATCACTAGAGAAGGGCCTGATCGACTCATCCTATCGCTATTCACCGAGATAACTTTTTACCGCTAAATAGCGCCACTTTAACCCTTATCACTTCAAAGAAAGAACTTTTTACCAATCACACGATTTTATTTTGAAGCAACATCAGACAGACGTCAGTAATAAGATCTCTGACTCACATTGGAAATCAGTAATACAATGAGTACAACCAGGCTGTGTGCTTCGTCATCATATGATAAGAAATATAGAAAAAAAATCGTTTCCTATGACGAAGTTTTAACGTTACCATTCCAACTCACAACTTTCAAAAACTTGCTATAATTTTTTCCTCAACATATTTTAGTCCTCTCCATATCATAAGGTTAGATTATAAATCCCAATTCGCGCGATATAGTTTAAGTATGAGAAATTAAACAGAGGTTCAAAAAATCAACAAAAAATTTCCAAATGCTGTCCACTCAGCTTATTAGTTTCATTCTTTTGCTATCATCACTCACCGTCTAAAGCTGTATGCACATCCTCCCAAGGAAAGATATTGCTTGGAGTCGTAAAGTATCCAATATCGTTATAAAAGAGCGCGTTTTGAATTAAAGTAGTGATACTCAATAAACATACACCATCAACAATTGCTTTCAAACGCGTTTTCTTAGTTTTCAAAAGATAAATATAAGAAAGGTCAATTCTTCTTTTGATAACATGAACTGAAAGAAAGAGATCTGGTGAAGGATTTGAAGAGGAAATACTCTTTAGAATAAGTAAAAATAAAAGCTAAATAAATATTATAGCGAAAAGAAATGATGATAGAAGGTGAAATCTAGAACATGGGAAATTCCAAACAAAATCTTAAATTGTGCAGAAAGAATACGTCAAAGTGGAGTAGCGGACATCGCTGAGTCTCACAAAGAGAGCCAATTGCACAAAATATCTCGAGAATGAATGCTTATTGAGACACAGTGAAGATGCTTGGCCGAGGGAGCCTTAAACAACTTGCTATACGATCGACAAGATTTTACTATAGCACAAAATCACATTCCATACTGTGTACAACTTTCCCTAAGCTTCGCTATTATTTTCGCTATAAGAAAGTTATCATGCTAGTTTATTCACAGTAAACTATGTTGGCAGACTTCTTCAAATATATCCATGTACATTATTTCACAAAGAAATCAAATTTTCATCTTGATATGAAAAAACATGTTTGAGGAATATTAATCTAATTAAAAATATAAACTTAAAATTTTCAAAAGATATACATATACATGTATAAAATAATGGAAAAAATAATAGCCTTTACTTGAAGATCAATTGTATAGTTTCTTTTAGTTGTAATAAGAAATAAGAAATTTTATGGCGATAGAAAGGAAAGAGCATAAATCAAACGACAGATTCAGTAGATGCTAGAACTTCCAGCAGAACGGTAGAACTTAGGAACACCTGAGGTCTCAGGAAAGGTTAAGGCTTGAGCAAAGAAAAGGTTGGATACGCTCCAGATAAAGAATTCTGAGCATAGTTGCCTTGGGGCTAGCGTAATATCATTCTTGCCTTTCTGAGGGAGGCACAAGGATGCAGAAAGGTGCGGTAATGAGGTAAGGGAGGCAAGGTCATTATTGCCAAGGGGCAAAAGATAACCAAACATCGATAGAGGTGAAAGTGTTTCGAGGCAAACACATTGAGATCACACGTGAGGACGAAACGTTTTAAAAAATCTATCATTTTAAGGAGGAAAAATATGAATTTTTATTTTCTCTCTTTTGATCGTTTTTATGGCTTTCCAGTTTTCACCAACCCGAATTCAGATATATAATTCAACATTTAGACTCACAGAGGGACAATTTTATGGTACCCTTACATTCAGTACACATATGTTAGATATAAGGTGAGTTATATTCTAATAAATTCCCACTATTCTGATTAGTAAGAAGATGCTTTCGGAAGGAAATAGTCAAGTTTTAGCTTATAAATTCATGTGGATTATAAATACATTTTGGCAAAATAAAATTTCTGAAATCTAACTCATTTTTCTTTTCTACCATTCTACCACAGGAACCGTTTTGCTGTCACACAGAGATAGTGAATGTGAAAGATTAAAATTAGGATATACTTATTCTTTACTTCGCTATTGTTTTATTAGTGAGTGTAAAAACATTTAACGCGCGTTTTATAATGTTTAGGTAATAGTTATAAAGATTATAGTAAATAGACCCTCTGTTGTAAAAATATTTCATAGTTGAACAAAACGGTTCAGACTAAATAGAGATACTTACGGTTAAAATATGAAACTAATCCTTTCCAAAAATGTTAATATGTAACCAAGGAGCCAAATGACATAGACAACAAATATTAACTTGGCAGGTTATTCTTCTGCTCTTAATGTTTCATATTCTCACATACTTTCTCATTTACACTTATAGAAATTATTTTTTGGCATGGAAAAAATGTTATTGAAAGAAGATTGTTAAGATTTCCTTCGCAGATACTGAATCATTCTGAGAAAATAATGTGACACATAAGATGTTCACATCAACTAACGCCTGGTGGCTGTCAAACTGCAGCATATACTAAATAAATAAGCAAGGCAATAACTTGTTTATGCCAAAAACGAATATCCTAAGATACACATGAATATATGATCTTAACCATATCGTTCCATAGAATAGGCTAATAAAATAATGTAAATACTCGTAATGCTGATATTTTACGAAGTCAAATTATGTTTTCTTTAACTTCCTTGCGGAGCAGTCATTGATAACAATAAAATATTTCTATCAAAGATGATTTGAAAGAAATAGTGAATTTAACATAGCTGAAGTTATCATAACATAGTATAAAAATGTTTAAAAAATACTAAATTACGAGTCATTTCAAAGTTAAAATCAAAGATTAGATACTCCGCTCCAAACTCATAAGAGTTGCTTATATATTTATTCTCTTTATTATTTAAGCCCTTGACTGGGGATTTCGCTGCCAAATAGTGATAAATACGGAACCGTGAAACATGTTTTTTAAATTTATTGGAGAGAGACCCTCACATAAAATAAAATAACTATGATGACTCAGCCTTTGCTGACACACGAATTATCTCCGACATGAAGCAAACCGCCTCTGACCACATGGATAGTCTCTTTGTTTACTTTTCACATTCTTATCCGATGCAGAAACCTCCCCCTTCATCCCTCAAGACATCGTCCCTTGAGAGATTCTTTTCCTCAAGATTAAAAAATATTCCGAAAAAAGGAAAATTTTCCCTACCAAATTCTACTCATTGTCAGACTCGGCCGTTTTTTATCCCGGAGCCCATCTCCCGCTACCGACCAAATTTCACTCCCCCTCCTCTGCAAAGAGGGATAGAGAATCAGAAATCGTACCGCTGACTGAGGCAAGTTTTAATTCGTAGGACTCCGCCTTGGGGATTCTTTAAATCATTTAAACTGCTGAGTCCAGCTGGCGTTCCTTCGAGCCATGGAGGAGGGTGCAAGAAGAGGAGGGAGACGGAGTGGGAGTAAGGAGCAGAGCCCAAAGGCTGTGGGAAGACGGGGAAGGGGTGAAAAAGTTAGGGTTCCCTCCTTCCCCGCCAAGACAGAAAGTTGAAGGGATGAAATGCGAAAACGAAGGAAATCGCATTAATAAAGAAAGAGCCGCTGGATTCGAGAGAAAGAAAGGGAGTTAGTAAATGGGGAACGAGAAGATTTTCGACTGCAAATCGAGTTTCGGGGAGAGAATGGGAGCGCGGAAAATATATGTAGCTAGAATTTTTCCTTATTGGAAAGGGAGAAGTTTTCGAGTGCGTATATTATAAAACAAAGGAAAGTTTCCTTCGTCAAATTTTTATGAGATTTTCTCGCAGCCGCTGATGGATTTAGTATTTACAGGGAAGTTCAAAGGTTCGCTTCAATTATTCATATCCCTTCCCATTCAATCTTAAATTCGTAAGAATTGAGCGAGAATTCGCACCTGTTATGATTCTAATTTAAATAAATGTTTCCAAGCCTAAAATGTGACGCAGGCCGGAGAAATTAATGGGTCTCTCTTTCTTTCACACTGGTTTAATTAGTTCCAACACAAAAAGAGCAGTCACCCATGCAAGAAGCGAAGAGGCGAATCCGCTTTCGGAAATCAAATCCAGCGCTCTCATAGCAATCGCTAAGCCATTTCTTAGATAATATATCGGTTCAGCAGATTTCAAATAACTTTCAACTGTTTCGATTTGAAACAAAATTGTACTCAATATATGAATAAAAAGGATAATAGTATAGTTATAAGCTGTTCTCTCCAACCTAACTTCATTCAGGGGATTGAAAATTCTTATGATTCCTTTTGCTCACTAATTTCTTGTGATTTTTGCAACCTCTTTGGCACTATAAACATTTGAAAGTCGAAAGTAGCCTTGATTAACCAAAGTTTAATGAAACATGGTGAAATAAACTGTGCAAAGTTCCACAAAAGATTTTTAAAAGAATGGTTCATGTTTAAGATAAAATTAAAATAGGTTTGTAATTTTATATAAGTTATAACGTAAAAGTCAACTAGGATAATATGCTCTCGCGATTCGAAAGGAATTCGTTTTCTTTTGATCTACGATCTAAACACTATCTTTGTAATATGCAGTTACCGTAATTTCAGCATCACTTTTGTTATTTTCTCTAAATTACGAAGAAATAATCAATTAATTGCATCCTTAAAAGCCTTTTCAACATGTATTATAAATGAAATTTTATCACAGGTGGCTTTCTGTAAATTATGATAAGTAAGTGATATTTTAATTTAATTGGGATTTATAATTTTTATTTCTGTATTTTTTTATTCCGATAGAGGCTAGTTCATGTTCAATGATAATTATGGTGCTGATTGATAAAAGAAGAGAGACACAGCTGTTGATAAATTATCAGAATAGAGAACTCCAAAGCCGTAAATTAATAATAGTAATTTACAGCTTTGGTTCTTCCTAATAACTATGGTACTAGTTAAACGTCTCATGGATAATGGGGAATATCGGACCATATAGACGAATATTGCATTTGTGCATTTAATAAAACACTGTGCTAAGCCTGTCGTTCCACTGAGAATTGTTATAAAAATGTTTATCGATTTAGAACGAGACTGTATTGAGGAGAAAAATTCAAAACTTGAAATATCTGAATTTGAGGATAATGAACTTTCAAAACAAAGTTTATGTTACACTTTTCCCAACTAAATTAGTCGATCAGGAATAGTAACCTAATACGGAGAAAATACGGAAAAATAGGCTAGAACGGATCCAGTCGATTTACATTATTCATTCCTCGATTTACAGATAAGAGCAACAAACAACGAAATAAGGTTGAAAGATTCATCACCGATGGACTACTGACAGGTTTTTAATATACTCGTAAATATGGATTCCTTGAGACAAGGCAAGGTTTTTTTCACATCTGAAAGAAAAAAGTTATTTTTGTCAAGTATTTTCCTTGTCCTGATAAACAGTGCATTCAGCATTTCGGCAAATCTCCGACGCTAACTTTCGAGCGGACCCCCTTCATGCACGGAGGATATAATCGGCACATGAAACGCCCCTCGCTAGAGGAAACTTTGTCGGCTTTAGACAGTGAGCCAAAGTGTCGATCCTGCATCGGACGGCGAGGGTTCGATTGAAGCCACAGGACAATGGATTGAAAGTACAAATGACGAAGGATGTGGTGTGGGGGTCGTCAGGCGATGATTGAGAGAGGGAGGCTTAAAGGGAAGACGAACAAAACGCCCAAGGGTCTGGCTTCAAGGAAAGATAGAGACCTCCCCTCCCTTAACGTTCTATCAGCGCTAAAGAAGACAAATTACTACCGCATTTCCAGTCCGAACGCATCCTCCCCTACTTCATTCTAGAACCCCCAGTCATGTGAAATCCCATTCTTTTCTTCCATCCTTCAAATACCTTCTTCTCAATCCTTTTACCCCTTGCTCTATCTTCTTTCGAGAGCAATCATAACTGCGAACAAAACTTCAGTTTTTTTTAGGACTTCGAATTTACGTTCTCTGGATGATTTCGAGTTGATTTTCATGCTCTATTTTTCTTATTGTGCCTACTCATCCATTTCTGAATTAAACGTATTACTTATTTACGCCGGTCACCTTAACGCGGATCCGCCATTAACCTAATTTACAATCTTTATTTAACAGTTGAAGCAGTTATTAAAGGATGGGGACCGATTATGACAATTATTCATCTGAAATTTCCTCAAAATAAATCCAGTAATATGAACCTCAGGTTTATATTTATTGAATGGCATACTCACATTAAACTTAAAAATGAAATTACGTGTAATTAGGTAAGGTAAATTTAAATTTAGGCATTTCCGTCAAGTTATTTAAAACTAGGATATAGGGTTCTCCTCGTCGACAATGACATGAAGTTGGGTACATCAGGCTACTACAGAAACTAATACATAAAACCTTATTACAAATTCACAATAAGCTCTTTTTTGCAAGGAGATTAAACCAATTCTGTTTGAAAGTGCCTCATAAGTTCAGGAGAAATGCGAGAAGAGCATAAATGGTGCAAACTAAATTATTATAGTTTTATAGAGAGAGGTTTTTTTTAATGAGATAAAAATTCAAAAATAATTAGTGAAAGCCTTAAACCAATATTTAATCAATATTTGATGTGAATGAATATCTAATTTTGTGAAATGTCTGCCAAAGTATAGAATTTTAGCTTCCAGTAAATAAGGATTTGCATAGGATATCATAACGATAAAATTTTGCGATCAGTTTTCAACAAGACTATCAAAGTCTGAAACACCTTTTACATTATCTTCGGAGAACATTTTTTCAAGCTTTTACCATCGTGATGAAATGATAGTCAATACTTAGAAATGATAACAATATGAACAAATAATTGAGTTAATTGAAGTAAATCTTGATTATTCATCAGCCAGTGACTGTTATATTAGGAACTCAGCTAGAACAAAAGCGATTTGATACGGTTATGCTGTAGACAATTCCTTTTTTCTACTTCACTCTGAAGCGTGAGCTCTCTCGTTAAAATCCACTAGAAAACCTCTAAATAAAAAAGTATCCTTACTTTAAATTATCCCTTTAGTTTCTGCTATAACTCGCTCTTTGGCTGCTCCTTTGTGTCAGGTCGTTTTCAAATTTCACTTAGTTTAGGCGCCCTTACCTTATTTTTACCTCAACCAACTTGCATCTTCCATTCCGAAGCATCCTCATCTCAAACCACTTAGTCCCCTCTCCCATGAGTCGAGCCCATCCATCTCCTTCATTTACTCCAACTCTAAGTTCGCGTCAACTGGACTCCGTGCGAGCGTCAAAGATCTCGGAAAAGTTTTATACATGCAGACGAAGAGGAATGCATCGGCAAGATGAATTGCCATGGAAGGATTATCGCAAGCGTAGCTGCCAAGGAGAGTATTTTACATTGTAATTTCCCTTGTTCATAAGAAATATTCCTTATCGTGACCATAAAATGTCAGCAAATAAATTTTAAATGAAATCGTGAAGCAGCTACGCAAAATTCCTCTCAATGAGCTGAAATGAAGGAGATAAAATGTAGTAATTAATCAAAAGGAAAATATTTTAAGTTACTTTCTACTAAAATCACTGAGTTGAATATAACTCAAATACATTAAAATAGAATCGGCCTGATCCTGATGAACTGGTCATGATTGCGTATAGAATGGTAGTTAAAACTTCGGGCTTTTTCTACTTCAGTAAGACAAATTTAACATAGAAAATATTTCATAATAATCTTGGGTGAGTTGGGTAGTCAGAAATGCCTTCCTAATTCATTTTTGAAAATTTCTCCCTATCAGTTATGTCTTAAAAATTAAGAATAAACATAACAATATTCACAAAACATAAAGGAATAGTATATATATTGCTATAGCAATGAAGCTTAATAAGCCATGGTCAATTCCAAATAGTTAGATATAAAGCTTTTTAATACAGTTAGTTAAAAGCGCATCAATTCATGATCAATGAATCGTATTCGTATAAGGCGAATGAGCCGTTATAGAAAAATGCTAATAGAAGGTGCTCTAAATCGAAAATTGGAATTTTTTCGTAAATAATGACACATTCTCTTTAGTTTGGGAAAAATTAACCAAAAGTAATTTTATAAAAGTGAATGAGATCCTATGGTCCAAAACTGGAACGTAAACTATAGGTTTGTGATTTAGACTCAAGTAGTTTTAAAAATTCAATCAAAACCCAAAATTAAACGGAGAATATATTTTGGTAGAGGAACATTTAACCTAGAACTAATTAGATCTATCTCCCAGCAAAACTTTCTCGTTCATTATTTTAATCACCATTAATACAAAACCACAAAATCGAATTTGTCTCAAAGTCATAACCACTTTTCTTCGGAAGACCGAGACCTTTTAAATGTACTCAGTAGGTATTTTCCAGGCTTTATTCCTACTCATCTCGGTAACTCATTTCTTGGAAGTTTGAGGTACATATATAAAATTACTCATTGGTTGAATTAAGCGAAAATCGAAATTTTAAAGCAGAAAATTTTACGTAAATAATAGAAAATCTTACTACTATGAAAACGTAATAGGAATTAGGATGAATGACCTCGGTAATTAAAGCAGATAGATGTTGTAATACTTGGAGAATATAGTATTTTTTATCATGATGTGGTTCACTAATTGTATGAGTTTACTTTATTGCATTTGAGTACAGCATACGGATTGGGACGCTTTTCCTATGAGACTAAACGGAAACAAGAGTAGGCATTAATTCTTAATTCAGAGAAAAACAATTCCAAGAAAAGTCATTTTTCAGTGAAAATACTCTCTAATGTCATATACGTGATGTGAAGTGAGAATTGTTAATAAACGTTATCTTAAGACGAAATATCGCTAACATCATCATCTTCCATAGGATTCCCCCGCTTGATTTCAAACCACAAGGTTTTCGTTCCAGCAATAACAGCAGAGACGATTTCTCCATCTAAAATTTATCGCAATTAAAACTCAAAAGCAAACAGAACCGAAAATTCTTTTTTTAAGGCGAAAGCTTTCATTAAAGTGGTGCCTAAAACGATACGAGGACACTTAACGTCCACACGATTCGAAAGCTCTCACCCCTTAAAAAACAAGCGCCCAAAAGCACACGTCAAACAATTACACCATAGAAAATAACCAGAGTTACGAGGAAAATCAGAGCGAAAACACAGAGACTGGTAACAATAAAGAGCGGCAACAGCAGCCATAGCAAATCGGCGGTCGGAAATGCAAACAACGAAATGACCTCGCCCTGGGCTGCTTCCCTCTCCTTCAATATTTGACCCTACCTTACTTATCCCCCTTTCACACACACGCGGGGAGTCCAGCCTCTCCCCTTTTTTCCTCCTTCCTTGTTTTAAAACTCCTCCATCTGCATAACGGACCCCCTGAAAACCAATCGGGGTTTTGGGTGTATACGAAACAGGAAATGGACATCTCTCGTTCCTTTTGTCTCGCACCCTTTCCATCGCTGAGCCATCCCTGATGATAACCCTCGTCTCCATACGGAAACGCACGCTATATATTATTCGCGTAGATCCTATCTTCAAAACCTTTGCTATGCACATTTCAGCATCTATAATTTTTAAATTTAAAAAATTTTCATAAGTAAGTATTAGATGGTAACCTGAAGTATTTACCGTATGCACGGGGGGAAACGTACTTTCCTATTTGCAAAAGCTTGCTGCAGCTTTATTTTGTAATATCAAAGTGAACTTAGTCAAATTACTATTTGGGTTACGTTAAAACATGAATATGTATAAAAATTGCAATGATTCAGTTGCTAAGATAAAGATTTTGAACGGAAAACAGATCTCTCATTAACAATCTATCAACAAGTTTATTAAACGACAAATATTTTTATAGCAAGTGTAAAGTACTAGCTAAAGTCCTTAAAACATATTTTAATAATAGAATAGAATAGAAAGTTCATTAATAAGAATAGACTATCTTAGATAGAAAAAAAGTATTTTAGTTAGTCTCTTTAGTTAGTTTAGTCTCCAAAAATCACATTTGACTTAAAAATTATATTACTTGCGATGCTTAACCACTCACGTACGGCCCAATTTAAACCTTTCTTTTTCTTACAAACGGCGGATATTCAAGGAAAAAAGCCGATATTTGAGTTTTCCTGCATGAAAATTCATTACCATTTATTTGATCTTGCGATTTTAAAGCATTGATATTAGACTTTGTAAACCTCATTGAAGTATAGTAAAAATTCAAAGAAACCTTCGAATTAGCACAATAGCGCAAAGTAAACAAAGTGAGGTAGGGATTGGGACCACGTACCGATGCCGTCTTTCACGAATTAAATCTTTTTTTCGGAAATAATCATACATTCCGTGTCATAGAACGTCTCGTTGTATGAGGTTGTCTGTTAACTAAACGAAAGAATGAGCATTGAATAGGAAAGGCATTTAAACCTACCGAAAAACACCCATGTATGCCTCTTTGCTTTGACCTTAAATCTGAATGGAGTAAAAAGGGTTCCTTTTCTGAGGCTTCAAACGTAGTAATTCGAAAATGATTCGCAAGCCATTTAATTCCACCTTTGCCAATATCCGCTTCCCTCTTTTCCCCTCGCAGCACTCATTTTCATGGGAGGAGTGTGAGATTCACCAGCTCCAATCTCGAAATGATAAATGAAGCGCGTTATCTTATCTTCAGCATCCCTTACGTAACTGGGGACAGATTTTCCAGTTCCTTCCATTTTTCACCTCTCCCTCACCCCTTTCATACATCCATCCCCTAACCCTATCTCTCCCTTTCTGCGCGAGAAACACAAACGAGCAAAGGGAATCGAATTAATCAGATAAAAACCCGGCGGTGGGCGGACAATCGGCCCAAGAATCAAGAGTTCTGGGATTGGTAAGGTGAACAGTCGCTGGGGATTCGAATAGATAGCGCGGTTGAGATGAAAGAGGGAGGTATGATGCGCCCCGTGAAGAATGCGTTATTGTATGGGGAGATTTCAAAGGGAGAGGAGTGTAAATGGCGAGTGGGAGGAGTCGGCCGATTGAAGAGAGATATGGTGGGTCACGAGAAGGGTGAAATTTGGGTGCATGCGGGAGCTGAGTGGAATGAACTTGGCATTGATTGAGGATGGAAAGGGGATAAATAAGGAAACAAGTGGGTACGGAGTGCAATAGCGAACGTCGGTGGACAAAATGGTCTTCGAAATAATTACGTGGCATTTAAAGACACCAGTGGAGTTCGATCATGTGGAATGCGGGATAATTATACAAGGGCTCAGCTCATGTAAACTTATATTTACGTGAATGGTTGTAGAAGGGGAGTAGTTTTGTTTAAATATTGGTCACTAATGTTGACTATTATTTACGGTATTGAACACGAGTTACACACAAATATTCCATTGAGTTATGAGTTTGATTTAATTGCGACTATATTGACAATAGAGATAATCCACAATGTGTGTACGTTCATTTTAAATACCTAATAGGGATCGCGTGTATAGAAAAGTATAAGATGTAAATGCACATGAAATTGTATAGAAATGTATAAATACTCAAGTAGTATTCCATTGGATATCATCTAGAAACAAATCTTCCAAATGCTTTTCCTTTTATAGATCAGAAATATTGGTAACAAATACTTATAATCGTCAATTCTCATGATAGTCCTAATTAAATGGAATTCACTAACCGGTCTTAAATATTTAAATTTGTTTAGAATACCTCCATCTCTAAAAAGACTCAATAAAAACTACATTCAAATACATGAAGTAGATTCTATTATAATGTAGAATTTTGACGCTTCAGGGTAGAAAAAAAAGGGTTGCATGATCAAGACCCTTCAAGATACCGGGTTCAATTCCCAGGGGGAGACATGATGTTGACCTACTAAGGTAGGAAAATTGAAAAGCAGACTGAAATGATTAGTAATGGATCCAAGGTTATGAAAGTCTATAGACGGTCCAGGTGTCGATTCATTGACCATGTATGGGTCCGTGACAACTGAGCGCGCGACGATTGAGCGCGTCCCAATTGAGCGCGGACAACTGAGCGCTAGGACAACTGAGCGCTAGGACAACTGAGCGCTAGGATAACTGAGCGCTAGGACAACTGGGCGCTACGACAACTGAGCGCTAGGACAATTGAGCGCTAGGAAAACTGAGCGCTAGGACAACTGAGCGCGTCTCCTTCTCAGGCGTTAGTAATTGAACGAATATAAGGATGATAATATCAATTGTTGACGTTGAGTGGTACCTTTCCTTACCGATTACTGATTAAACTGCAAAGTTAACTGAAATATTTAACTTCTTAACTAAAATATTCCACTCTTCAAATAATTTACTTCCACATTTATACAATCTTAAAGTAATTTAATTTCTGATACTTAATCGGTAATATATTTAGTTATATTTTATTATTTGCTATTTTATATTTAGTTTTGAGAATAATTCTTAACTTTAAGAAAACAAAGTCTATCCAGAGAGTCTTAGAGAGAGCAATTACAACTTCAGCGAATATGCAACATTTTTAGTTTTTCAGTACGGTATTGTTAGTGAGTGATTTTGTAATTGGTGAGATTTAGTGTTATCTTCATTTTTCGTGGAGTGTGACGTGAATGCATGTACGGTGTATGCATGTAATAAAATATATTCACTGTCGTAAAGGAAATATTACATTCATGGTTTTCTACAACAAGTGAATATGAATAGAGGGAAAAAAGAAAAAATCCTAAGAAGTGGCGAAAGGAAACAGTGCCATCGGTTTCGGAATATTTTAACTTTTTCTGACGAAAGTGATAGGCAGATATATATGTATAGGTAGATACAAGGAACGTGTGAAGCCACTGATGTCAGTAGAAGTACTTTCATTAGAATTACGAAAGAGATCAGCAAAGGACCGCTTCTCACTTCTCGTAAGCATCGGAAAACTGGGATAATCTAAGAAACGAATGGAGAAGTTAAGTAAGACGTTTTCGTGATAAGTCCCATACGTTGTCAGGTCCATTCTTTCTTTTTGAAAACTATCCCTCCGACAACTAATTTAGTTTTACAAACTGTGAACAATGAAGCCAAATATCAAGCGCTCGACCTTTTGGAACTTAAAAATTGGGAAATGTCCTGAGAATGGTCGCGATATCTATTTAGACTAAACATGGGTGAATAATGGCCATTTCACATAATAATCTTGGAAAGATATTAACATTAAATCCTTAAGCGTGCTCATTAACTTATGTTAGCGCTGAAACTCATGCATGAAAGTGTGAGAATTCGATATTCCCTATCTTCGAGCAATCATAAAATCTATCTTTGTTGATCGAATCGATGAGAGCAGCACAAGCCTTCCGAAAAATGGAAGGATCGGCAGCATAACAGCCGCTCGTACAGCCGTGCGGTCCGAGTTTCGCGTTACCATCGAAATATATATTCGTTTTTGACGTTATCAATAAACTTAAAGGGTTTTGAATTGCACAAAAAATAATTTCAGTATTTCCTCAGAAACTTTCCCATTGGAATTTTTTTATTACGAAAATAAGACGAAAAGTAGCAGGCGACTATATTTCTCCCTGCATTTTCCCGAAAACTCGCGTATTGTTATAGATTTTCTCATGAAACTCTTATCCAAAATTTTTAACAGCAAGGTGAATAACATACGTGAAAAGCAGATTCCACGAGGAAGATTTTGATACCAGGAAAGACCTTGTTTCTTGAATGATAGACCCAAATTCATTGATTCCAAAAAATAATAATTTGCAACCAATTTTCTTGAAAATATCACTTTCTTATTTTTTCTTCGATTAAGACAATATTTAGCCTTGATTTAATTGCAATATGCCATAAAGAATTAACTTTTGTACATGCTGAATGCCTTCCAAGTAAGTTCTTGTCGACTTTCTTTTTCTGTGCAAATGTAGCGACAGCGCGCGCCGTTCTCCCGTAAGAAATACACGGGCCATAATAAATAATATGATTTACGTGGTGTCTTCATGACGTTGGACGGACTATAGCAACTATGTTATATTTACGCTTGCATTATCTTTGAATGTGTTAGATGAAGTGCCTTTTGGTTCTCAACGGGAAATATGAAAGCACAATTAAATAAAGTATCTGATTACAGAGGAGGATCTGACTTCTCTCATCCTAGGTTAGTTACATGGAAGAGGTTACTGATAACGAACTATTTCACTCTAACCTCAACATCTTATAAAAGTTCTCATACATATGCATCAACAATGATACTCTGGAAGCAGCGCTTTAGCGTGTGGCAGGAGCTGTAAACACCAGACTTTGGAATTCATAAATTTCTGCTTTAGCATCGTATTTTCTTTGTCTCTATTTTAAGGTCGATTTTAGATTTAGACTCCAAAATATGACAAATTTGATTATACTGAATATTTTCTTTATCAATAGCCAGTCGCATTGAAAAGAGCTAAGGTGATTGATGTAAGATTCTCTCCTCTGCAAATGTTACAACTATATTTCATACCACGTCCACTTTCCCTGTTGAGAATCGACATGCACTTCTGCAACTTTTACATTAATCCTATTTTCCTTCCCTTTGACGACTCTTAACTAAAATATTTCACTCATTTAGTAAAGAATTAAGTACATCTAGTATTAACGAACGTCTCTTATTTCTGAGTAATAATGAATAATAACACTAATCGTTCTCCAATTCATAATATCCATTATGACAGCAACTGAAAATGTCAATGTAAAGGGAAAGCCTAAAGAATTACTTGATTATATTTTACTAAATCTAAGACATGGGAATAACCCATACGCCACTGGTGGCTTGCGGAGTGGGGCGGGACCTTGCTGAAAAAGACGTTGGAAAGGAGGTAAGTATTGAATATTCAAAAATTCGTTTATTTCTTCATATCTCCTCTTTCGGGAAATGGACGATGTATAGATCCTGCAGACGGCGACTTTGATGTTCACCGTAGAGGCAGCGCGTCTGCGAATCCTCACAGCAGGTGCACTGCTAAGTCCCTATTCACCCGAGTGCAGGGAGTGGTCATAAACCTTGGTATTGTATTCCTCTCTGGAATTCACTAATATTCTTTCCGTGTTGATTGGTGTAAAAACCCAGGTTTGGACTCACCTTGGGAAAGTTTGTGTGCTCTCTAGAAGCTTCGCTCTCCCCACATTAAACAAAAGAAACACATAAATTGCGCTCTGGCGTCGAACCAAGAGTCCTTAGGAAAACGATCGAGCTCATTTGAGAAATATATTCATGACTTTTGATCGCATGATGGGTTATGGATTCATATATTCTAAGAAAGAGTTAGATATTACAAAATTTAAACTCACCCCATGCATTTCCCAAGGGAGAGTTGCACCTTCCAAGCGTTGAACTTATAATCTGACAAGTCTTTGACGTTTTCCTTTTAAACTATTTCCATTTGTACCGTCAAGCAATCTTTTTTATCATCCACCCAATTATGCTCTCCGATTTGAGCATTAAGTGCCATAAAAAAAGCAACATATAATTAATTCGTATATACATTACACTCATCGCCACATCCTTCCACTTTAAGTGGAAGTAATATTCCTATGAAATGATGACATGTATATGAGTACATAACCTCCCATGTTCACCTCAATATTTTTTCTATTATAATCAATTTCGATACTATCCTTTCAACATTCTGGTCATAACTTGCAATGGATCTTATGTTTTTTTAGTATATCTTCAACATCTTTTTTGATGGAAAATTTTCAGTTTTAGTACATGTAAAATTGCGAAACTTTCTAGGCAAGAAATTTAACTCTGACTTTTCTTCACATGTACTTTTTAATTAATTGTGAATTACACTGAAATTCTGAAAATGCTGAAAATGTGCATAGTATTATTTAAATAATAAATAATATTTTTTTGGTGAAATAAACTATGAAAAATAGTATAAAAATTTTTACCAGCTCCAAATAATTTCGCTTTTTAGTGTTCCACGGATAGAATAACCTGAAAAATTCAATCCTTCTTCCCGATTATTGTACCCTTATAACATTTCGACCTTGTAATGCTGTGAGAAACACATAATAAATTATTTTATTTAAATCATATTTTCTTGAAATTAATTTTCCTTTCATAGGAGATTTATCGCAGTAAATAACTTTGAGTATAATCATGCATGGCTGAAATATTGTTAACATCGGTGAACTTTCTATTTCTCCGTTTAATGAATATCTTCAATAAGCATTCACAGTGAAATATGACCGGTTGATTGCTGTAGTTTGAAAGCTATAAGTGATTACCTGTATTATTTTCCCTTGATATTTCAGTAAAAATGTTGCATATTCGCTGAAGTTGTAATTGCTCTCTCTAAGACTCTCTGGATAGACTTTGTTTTCTTAAAGTTAAGAATTATTCTCAAAACTAAATATAAAATAGCAAATAATAAAATGTAACTAAATATATTACCGATTAAGTATCAGAAATTAAATTACTTTAAGATTGTATAAATGTGGAAGTAAATTATTTGAAGAGTGGAATATTTTAGTTAAGAAGTTAAATATTTCAGTTAACTTTGCAGTTTAATCAGTAATCGGTAAGGAAAGGTACCACTCAACGTCAACAATTGATATTATCATCCTTATATTCGTTCAATTACTAACGCCTGAGAAGGAGACGCGCTCAGTTGTCCTAGCGCTCAGTTTTCCTAGCGCTCAATTGTCCTAGCGCTCAGTTGTCCTAGCGCCCAGTTGTCCTAGCGCTCAGTTGTCCTAGCGCTCACAAGGAGAGACTCTCACTTTTGTCCGGGGATTTTGATGAAACTTTTTGCAGTGGTGCAGGAATTAGAGTAATGAAAAAAGTTAACGGCGTTTCTCTGAATGGGCCTTAGTTTCGCTGCAATAAATAATTGAAAATTGATAATCGGAGTATAGGCAACCCCGTAATACACGTCCATGCTAGCCGAGTATGCATGAAAGAATGCGATGTTTTATGGTATATTTGACATTACATTTTTCTTTTTATTCGTAAAATTCTTTCCTTGATACTTACCATTGGGCTTATTAATAATAATAAATAGTATGCTCAATTAGTTATCCCGTTAAATAACCTTCGTGAGCGATATTTTTCCATTTAAGGTAGTTAACGTCTATGCTAAGAACGAAAAAGGAGCTTGCATTCAAGTATTTTAGGATTTCATAATCATAAATATCGATTGCTTTCTAGAATTTATAATAAAAACCATTGTCTATATATTAATTTATTTATTTATCCGATTTCAGCATTTCTCGACAGAAATTCATATAAGCCATTTTTCGGTAATCAATATCACTACTTCCTGACGAGATAGAAATTCAAGAAATACTGCATTAGATGCATAATTGTGTATTAAATATCGATAGTTTTTTGCGCAGTGTATCCTTCGTTCGATTTCAGATGACTCGAAAATACTCTTGTAATAAATGTGAAGAATGAAAAGAAAAAAGTTCATTTTCATCATCGTTCATCGATTACAGAATTTATCTTTAGTACATACAATGAAATCAGGAATAATGGTCCTGCGAAATCGATACTAGTACCAAAAGAAAGGAAATTGAATATAGATAGTTATTTTTTGTTGCTTGTCATGTATTTTTTTACCAGATATCCTGAAATCTGATAAATAAATAAATATATAAATCGTAGTGATTATTAAATAAGAATATGAAAGGCAACGCAAAATCCTAAGTAATTCGAACGCAAATTCCTTTTTCATTCATAGGATTGTAGTGAAATACTTAAAATTTAGTAATATTTAAAGTTATTTAAGGAGTTAACAGACCTTTTTCAACTTCAAAAAATTCAAATATTCGTTTCTTTGCATGAATGTAAAGAATCAACCTTAAAAATATTCAGGCAAAGTGGTATTTTCATATTATAAAAATTAGCTGAGCTACAGCAGATTTTCTTTGGCAAAGCAGAGCACTCGATGAGCCGCCAGTGACACTCGTAAGCTTATGGAGTCGAACATGGGTGTTATTACCTTCTCCTAAAGTCTTCTTTCCTCAAAGTAACATCGTGGTACATGTACCTATATTCATGTTGAAATAATGGTTCTCTCGTTTTATGAAAATTATAAACTTAATGAATAAATCCATGTTATTATGTTATTCTTCCTGCACAACTTTCCATTATTTTTGACAAATAAAGAAAAGTTGTGCAAGGTAGTTAAAGAAACTCTAAAAATAAATTATAAAAGAAGATGAGGTACCTGAGCTTTTTTATCTTTTGATTATATTCATCTGCCTCTCGATGGCTTAATTTTTTAATAGATAACTCTAACGTTATCTATGGAAGAATGCAGCATTTCCATTTTACCATAGGATCAGCGAACAGTTCTATTCTTGTTTTCGCACTGTATTTATCGTGAACACATGGTATTGAAAATTTCAATAATAATTTCAGTAATATGGAGAATGGATACGTTGGTGCTATTCATTGGGTATAACATAGAACATATTTTAGTTAATGTGCTATGATTGGTTTTATGCTAGTCCAATGACAGCCACATCGTTTTAATAAGTGTTATGAAGTAAATTAAGGTCAAAGTGACTGAAAACATCGACTACTGACAAAGACAAGACTAGGAGCGAGCAACATAGCCCACGGAAGATTGCATGACACCATCAAACAAGAGACTTATCCCTTATAGACAGATGTTCCGTAGAAACGACTGAATCTATAAATGGAGTTAGTGAAAAATAATTCAATACTGATATACTTTACCTGTATATTTTACTGAAACTTTAAGATTTTCTATCTTTACACAGCATTTTATTCACTCACTTTAATCATCGCAATGAAACTTGTCGAAATATATAAAATTAAACTAACTATCGTCCAACAAGAGCGATTTTCGATATAATTAAAATTAAGAAAAATATCGAAAATTACACCGATTTTTCAAATAACTTCATTTTTTTAGTATAAACAATTCTCAGAATATCAAATATTTGAATTTCAAAAATCGTTGTTGTAATACGAGAATTAATAAGTAATTAATAAATTTATAGTTTAAGAAATTTTTATAGTTTAACATAGTGTATGGTTAAATTCGTGTCAACCAACGAGGTGTGTATTTTCTTGTGAGGATAATTTTTCATCCATTATATTTACTTTCAGCTTAATGTTTCAAAAGGTATTTATATTTCCATACAATGCTTAATAATCATATAAATATCAGAAAAATAATATCACTAAAAATATCAGAAAAACCGTTTTCTCTTACTAGAAGAGTATTTCTCTCAAAAATTTAAAAAAATACCGCTAATTACTGTAAATCCGGCCTGGAAAGTAATATAATTCCTTTACGAGATTAATAATTTAGTCTACTATTTATTATTATTAATAATTCAATTAGTAGACAACAAGGAAATTATTAACGAATGAAATTGAAAAAAGGTGCAAGATATACCAGAGAACAATGCGTTATTTCCTCCAAACTCGACTAGCTCGGATGTGTATTGCAGATTTGCCTGTACTCCGATTAAATTGGATAAATAAATCAATTAATATATATACAATGGTGTTTATTAAATAAAATTTTAGAAAGCAATCGCTATTTATGATAGTGCAATCCTAAAATTACTTGAATGAAAGCTCCTTTTACGTTCTTAGGATAGTCGTTAAATACCTTAACGAGATTACAAATTGAGCATACTATTTATTATTAATAATAAGTCCAATAGTAAGTATCAAGGAAAGAATTTTACGAATGAAAAGAAAAATGTAATGTCAAATATACCATAAAACATCACATTCTTTCATGCATACTCGGCTAGCATGGACGTGTATTGCGGGGTTGCCTATACTCCGATTATCAATTTTCAATTACTTATTGCAGCGAAACTAAGGCCCATTCAGAGAAACGCCGTTACACTTTTTCATTACTCTACTTCCTGCACCACTGCAAAATGTTTCATCAAAATCCCCGGACAAAAGTGAGAGAATCTCCTTGTTAGAATACTACTCGTTAGGAACGGCTAAATACACTAAATGATCTACACTGATATGATCGCCGATTGTATGAGAAGTAGCTTCGCGTATGGCACTGTATCGAATGCCGTCCTAAAAACTAGCAAAATGTCATCTGGCCTAAAGCCTTTGTCGGCTGCTTGCATAATATCATGACTAAATGGCTATCACAGAAGCGACCTTGAAGGAAACCATGCTGACTGCGCATGGTTGCAATGTTTTCATATGTGCAAGAGAACTTAAGCAAGTAGTAGTTTGGTTATTGAAGCGGACAATATCCATCTGCGTAGTACATTATTTCCCCATAAACAAGCTGATTCTTGATTTTGCGGCAGGAATTTGGACCTCGTGACCAATGTAAATAGCTAAGTAAGCCTAAGTTAATAAGTGCGAGAGAATGAGCTTGAATAAAACAAACGCGAAAAAAATAACGCAAAGAGTATTATCAAAGACATCGATCCACGCGGTGGTCTGCCTAGAATATCGTAGCAGTTTTATTCATATAAATGTACAAAAAATTATAAGATACAAACAGGCAGTTAATCACGTATCTATGGAACAGGAAGGTTAATCTGTAGGCCGGTAAATGCGAAGACAGTTCAGAGGAATTAGACTGTGATGATTTCATTCTATGTATAATCTAACTTCTATTAATTTCCTTTTAAAGTTTAAGGTGATTTTAAGAAAAGACGAGATTAGTAATTTGGAAGAAGGCGGAGAGTTCATATGGATCAGGCAAATTGAATAAATATTGGCAATAAAAAAAATTGAAATTATTGCTCATTATAGTGCTGCACTTTTATGTAGCAAATACAACGTAATTGTATTGAGGAAATTCCACCAAGAGACTTTAGTAGTATCGATTCAACTTAATGTAGAATAGAATGTTTCATTGCAAATTTCGTCTTACAGTGAACATGGCATACACATAGCCTTCACCAAGATTTGGATTGAATTGGCTATTTTTAAATGTACCTTATACTGTCGCGATCTTAAGGAATCGATTGGAAGGAAGCTTTAATTAACTTTACTGTAGACCAATAGCGTAAAACGTATATTCATTCACTAGTAATTTAAAAAAATACTACTACCATACGGAAAGCAAATAATTCTAATGCCTGCCAAAGATGAGTGAATTCTTTATCTTATCTCTTTCCGGAAGGAAAATAATTACAAATACCGATTAAAGTTAGTTGGATTAAAAAGACACCTGGCTAGTTAAGTTAAATGTATGCAGGAACAGAGTATGTCAGCTGAAACCGTATTGTGTCTCATCCTTTTATGCAAGATACCGGTTAATCTGTCCGAGAGCTAAGAATAATTATATTTTATATTTATAATGATAAAATGGTTTTATTCTTCATTATTATTCAATATACTGTGTTATTAACTAAACGTTTAATGTAATTGTCCTTTACTGTTCCAATTTTTAGAAAGCTAATCGTTTGAAGTGAAAGCCATAATAAGAAGGCGGTTACTAATAATTAAAAAAAGGATCCTCCAACACATTGACATTTTTTAAATCCAATCACTAGTGTACGAGTAAATCACGATAATATTATCTTCACGGTGAGAATGTGCTATACACGTATGCGTTAGTGAATGGGTTAGTGATCGTGTGTGGTGTTCATGAGAGAAAAACAAACTCTCCAATTACAATTATTACTAAAACAATATCTTATTCATCCATCGCCATAAAAGTTAAATATTAAGATAAAAATTGTGTAAATTGATGTAAGAATTTATCTTGTGGAACATTAACAATTTCTAAGAGTTTATTTCTGAGGAAGTACTTGGTTGCATGTGACGAAAACGAATTTAACGGAAGTATATGTAAACCGAAAAGTTCTCAAAATGATCACGATATCCGAATTCGGAAAGTGTTTCGACTTAAAAATTTTATGCATAATTAATAATATATGATGAATTCTCTTTCCGGTGATTGTACTTAAAAATTAATAAATTCAAATCTCAGAATCTCAGAATTAAAACCCCTGAAATGTTAACAGCATTCCTAACTGGCTGCTTGACCATACCTTAATCGTTCTAACATTAATAAATTCCTCCTGGTTCTTCTCACACTCTCTTTACCTTAACCAACACCATAACTTACTCCTGGGCGCGACATACCGTCGCTAATGGTGGTTCTCCGATGAAACAGCCGATGAGGGAGGGAAGGGGGGGATTGGGGGGGAAACCCTAAAAACCCTAAGAAGTGGACCCTCCAGGCCGTTGTGACGTGCTATAGGGTTCACCTCTATGCCTAGAGGGCCCCCTGCCACAACTTCAAGGACAAGCTCCGACCTCATAGACAGAAAGAACGAGCAGGTGAGAAGTGAGTGCTTAGTTACCTCACCCCTGCAGAAGAAGGTGAAAGAAAGGCCCCTGAAATAGATGCCTGCGACTGTAGGCCTAAGAGTAGGCTAGGTTTGTAGGGAATGCCTTCCCCACGACCCTACAGAGCAGGTGGTTAGGACATCTATGGTGCACTTCTTAAGAAAACTACTGCAAACTGTTGTCAAATTCATTGCAACATTGGCTGTGATATGGCTGCAATAGTCTATTGTTAACGTTTAGAGTTAAAAAAAATGTTGAATTTAAATTATATGTTAAGTGGACGGTTAAATTCTCATCTTTATATAAAATGCAGAAGATATTTAAATCAAAGATCGCAACTGTCGCTTAGGCTTAAAGCAAGAGTAACTGCTTTTGTAAGCACAAATCTTGAGTTAATTAGACTTGTTTGATGAAGTAGAAGAACTTTAGTTCATCTGAAGAGAAAAGAAACTGGGTACTTACGTGTAATTCTGGAATTAATGATGATGGAATTTCCTGTAGGAAAAGAGAACAAATTGTTTGACTGATGGAATTCCCTTAATGTAAACAGTAATTCAATAATCACCCACATTTGTAACATTGTTATACTTTTTTTAAGAAATCACGGAATTCATACAAAAAGTTGATCTTCTTCTTAGAGACACAGTTTATGGGAAAGTCTGCTTTTGTGCGTGATTTTATGACTTACACAATTCCTTCCTTTCTGAAATTATCACAACGGAAAGTTGCCTAAAATCCCAATTAATTCTTAATAAAAACTGCAAATCTTCAAATAGAATGTCAACTGAAGTGTCGGATATTCTCCTTTAATATAACTATTGTTCGTTTTGTTATTCAATGTTTTATGTGCGACCATTATAAACTTATACTAAAATATCGCTTTCTTGTAAATGAAGAGCAAAAGTAATGTCCGTTTAATAATTACAACACGATTTCTTGCTTAGCATATGTCTCTGAAAAAAAATCTTGTGAATGAAAATATTAGAGTATCCAGCGGATTAAGTTGGTACCCGTGAACTCCAGAAAGTGCAGCGCTAGGGATAAATTTATTTGTAAATGCTACGAAAAAAGGCAAAGGTAACGAAGATGATCTCATACGCAGGTTAGGAATCTTTGAAAGAAAGAATACCAGAAGCTAGATTGAGCTTGACAAATTTTGAGACATCGTGTGCTATTTCGGCCGATTCAATTACGAGCAAAAAAATAAGAGAATTAGATGCTAGAGGAAGTCGTGCTTTGGATTCATATTTAAAATTTTTTGCGTTCCCTACAGAACGTTTTTGGGGGCTGCAAATGATAAATGAGCAATATTAAGTTATAACTAAAGAAATTGTTTATGTACAGACTGGAGGTGAAACTAAGATAATAATAAATGTAATATTTACTGTGTTTGTTTACCTAACATAGAAAGAACTTGTACTTGAGAAAAGACCCGAAGGTCAGTTTAAACAGGCCATTTTAGAGGGGCTAATGTCTTAACGGTGAAGGAAAAAAAGAGCCAACTGTCCTTGGAGATGATAACGAAGTCGTTTTCCTAAAATATCAATGTGCACTTCACTGTCCTTTGATTTTCATTGAATACAAACAAAGGTGAAAAGGAAAGTGCCTCCCTCGTTTCAAGAAGTACTGACTGGCAGGTGAAGCAAGAAGCGTACAAGAGAAACGGAAAGTCCTAATGATACCGAAACACTCGTCATGATAAAAAAAACATAGTTGCGAATACCCGAAAAATACGAAGTTATCTTTTCTAAGAATGTCTTTCTCAAACATATTTATATATTTAAAAATTGCTGGATTTATCCACTTCATGCATTTACATTTGAGGAGATAGTTGACTCAAAAGATCAAATTGTTTGTATCGTTTGAAACAAGCGTCTCTATCGATGTAAGTGAGAGACCAGGAGAGGATCATCAGTTAAAGCGTTAAAATCTACGCAAGTCCTGTTTTAAATCGTTGAGCTTTATGTAGATCAAAAGAATAACATTAAAACATTGATAAAATTTACCAATAATATATGAAACCAAAGACGAAAAGGTGGTGAATCTTTAAATTGCTTTCGAATTTCGATTAATATAGCAGATGCTCCTAAACACATAAAATTTCATTTCACTGCTGATTATAAAACATTCTGGAGATGATGAAAAAATTAAACGATATTTAAAATAATTGTTGATTAAAATCCCTCCAACAATACAGTTCCTGGTTCTCGAGCAGTTAAGAAAAAATATTACATTATGTTCCTTTATTCAACCAATCTCTTTAAGCAGCTTATTAATTACTAGGAGTATTCATCGTCTTTCATATGGTAAAGGATTAAATTATTTCAAACATTTAATAATTAATATTTTAACCTTAGAAGTGATGAATAGCCATACATCTTCTTCTTGTAAATTCGTCGTTAAATTTAATTACAAAAGCAACTCAAAATACTAGCTGATTATTTTAAATATATTTAGAATGGGAATAGCGTCTTGTACAATTTGGTATGGTTTCGCAGTGATATTTTTCTGAAAGCCAAAAAACATTTCCATCTAAACAGTTGCTTTGTGCTAAGAATTTTTCCTAAAACGAATAAATACGCCACTTTATATATTTATTTAATACCATGATAACGGTACCACTCGGTTTTTCCGCACAGAAAGGAGTACTTTTCATCTAATATAGTGAAGAGATTAGCAGTTCATATATTTGTAATGGAAAAAAGTTTAAGAAAAGAATTAATTATTGTTCACGACTAAGCTGCTCAAAGAAAATTTTAAACTCCATATGCAATTCTAAATAATCAATTTCAAATGTGGCTTCAAATCGCACTATAAATACCATTTCTTTTTAGCGGAAGAATTTAATAATGTTATATTTCCTGCTGAAAATAAGTTTCCCCAAAAAGCGTTCTTTCATGCAAAACTTTCCCTCTGAAACATGCTAATATACATTGGCTCTTACACGATAAATAACGGACCAATAATGCATTTCGTGCCAGCCGATATACCATGTTATCCCTTTTAATAAACCAATCAGTTTCAAGTGGTTTAGATCCGTTAATTAACAACCGAAAATACAACCACTCAAATTCTACACTTTAGAAATAATAATGATCCATCAGAAGAAGAAATGCAAAAGAGAAAAACTCTTAACTGCTCACCATTTGTGGTTCTCCGGGTATTCTTGTTCCTGCTTACTCCTCATAAGTGCCTTTCCACGATCACATAGAAGAAACTCCCAAGCAATAGAATTGCCGAAAGGGAAGGATGTCAGAATCTGGAAAAATAGAAACGCTAAATTAATTCATTTGCGAATAGCAATGGGGTAATATTGTGTGGTATTATAATCTAGGGTATTATTGTGTTGTGCATATATAAATGCGAGCAATTGGCAAAGATAATGATTAAGGATAAGGAAACTATCCTTTGATCTTTACTTCCGTTTAAATTAAGTATTTAATAAAAAATGTCCCCAAAGGCAATTAAATATAGAATACTGATGTAGGCCAGTTTCGAATACTAAATTCCCTCCATTTCTTCCACAACAACGAAAAACCGTACACAATGCATTATTCATCAGAGATAAAAAGAACAAAAAGAAAATTCTAAGACGGCCATCTTTTGATGAAAACCGTTTAAATTACGTATTTAATAAAAAAATTCCAAATTGAAATTAAATATAGAATACTGATAGAGGCCGGTTTCGATCCGTAAATCAAGCCACAGAAATATTGGAACTGGTTTAATTAGCTAAGGAATCCAAAGTCAGCTTGAAATTCAAATGTAGATTTCCGTTACGATGTCGGTCGGAAATATTTTCGACTCATTCTAGTAAAAAAACCCCCGAAAATTGTTTTCCACCTTAATACAGCAAATATTCGAGGAGTAAAAGTGGTATCGGAAAAATTCGAAGGATTACCTTGGGCTTTCGTCAAATAACGTCTCTAGAAGTTGAGAATCGTAAATTCATTTCTTTAATATAATTTGCGAGACAAGATAAAAAATAAACGTACATAGCTAAATCATCCGACGATGAATAATGGTAAGAAAATCATGAAGACGAGTCATCTGGATAGTATATCGTCCATAGTCAATCTTGAGAGTATTACGTAACGAAAAAAAAACATGTACACTAATGATTGTCACAAAAATAACAACTTAAAAAATGTAACATCAATTATTGTCTTTAAACTAAGAATTAATTCAAGCAAGATTCATTTATGTTACTTACCGAAACTGGAGAAATCTCCGAGAAGTCCTGCGGCCATCTTGACGTCGGAAGATGTCTTTCCAACCCTTAATTTAACTATAAATAATTTAAGAGGTTCTAATTTGATAACTTACTATGTAAAACCTAACTTATGCTACACAATTACTAGATATAGAATCTACTAACCTCCAAGAAATTTGAATTCTAACGGTTTTTTTTCGTAAAAATTCTTCAGCATGTCAGCACCAGGCGAAGTTTCTAGATCAACTAAAGTTTAAACCTAAAAAATCAACGGATCAACGAAACGGTGAGATCTGATTGGTTGTTAATTCTCGCAGTTACTTTTACTGTCATCCCTCCCACTTTTCCCCCTGCCGGAGAAAGTTGTAACTTATAATTAACAATAAATTAGCATTAAATTAGAAATATATTTATTTAAACATATTATAAGTTTAATTTAAAAATCATTGGAATACATTTCGTTCCTCTAAAACCTTGTACTTAAAATCGGCGTAAAATAGTTGATAGTTCCGTGTGACGTAATTATGACGTACGTCCAACTTATGGTATGAGCAACGGTACGAGAAACATAATGAATTCCAATCATTCAAATTATGAAACTATGCAATGTGATCTAAAAGAATTAATGCAATGACTACGCAATTAATAAATAAACATATGGTTAGTTGCTGTATTTTAATATCTTCCATCTCATATGAGAAGCATATCAGATAATAAAATTTAATTTTTAGCATTTACTTAAAATTTTATATTTAGAACGTAAGGAAAATCAAGCTTTAAAATTTTTGGAAAATAAATTATATTAGCGTGCATTGATTTCATAATACGAATTTTTTGATGATACCCAGATCTGGCGTGATTCCAAGTAAGACTTCTGTTTAGTTACTATGTGTTTAACGTAAGTTAAACTAAATACTTCGAATTCACTTTGAAGGTTTTATCAAGAAAATGGTAGATAAAATTTATTACATACGTTTCGTACGTCTAAGTTACACACGTGATATATTTCTGAGTTACGGGGATTCGTAATGTAACAATAATGAGATAAGAACGGGAATAAGGATTTGAATATTTAAGCCTTTACGTCATATGGTGGTCATTAAAATTAATCAATACAATATGTATATCAAAGAGATATGAGTCGTTACATCCAAGCTATCACACCGAATATTTCCATGAATTACATTCGAGTTAAACATAGATTGAAATATTTTTTTATTAGAAATTTTAGGACACATCTTTTATTCGAAGCTTAGAAAATTCATTAGCCTCAGTGAACATCTCATTTTCTCCAAGAATAAGTAAAAACTATATACACTCAATACTATAAAGATAAATACATTTCATTTGCGGTATTTATTTAAACCATAGAAACAATTAAACCAGATATATTGAATAATTCAGATGCCACATGTCAAGAGACATAATATTACTTTTCTATGTAGATTATTCATTATCCTTTCTCTTACATCTGTACTTTAGTATTTAGAAAAAGTCCAATTCGAAAATAGAATGAGGCTTACAAGGCAAAATGAGGGGGGAGATTCTTTGCGTTCTTTTCTCAATGAGCTGGAAATCATCCATGTCATCATCTTATGAAATACCTCTACAAATATGCACTGAAAACCTTTCGACGTTTGGTAGGGAATGTACTTATTGTACATTTCTTTTTATCAGTTTTATTCATCAGTATAATCCATTTAGATGAGAAGGAGAAATACATAATTGAAAATAGGAATGTAGAAAGAACGCAAAGAGAGAAATATAAAATGTACCGACATTACTGTCAAAGGCAAATAATAGTAAATAAAATAACGCTAAAGTATTATAATAACTATCTCACAGAAGTAATACTAATTGTAACATACATTGGCCATAATATTTATAAGGGGATACGGGAATAAGGTAATAGTAGGGGATACATTTTTCCTATGAAATTCCATAAGATATTTACATTTGTTATGAAGATGGATTAGCATTGATTTCTATGAAATAAATACATTTGAGTCAAACCAGTGAGAAACTGAGAATCATGAGGGTGATAATGCAAGCTAACTCATCGTGAAAATTGTATGCTTTATTAAGAATAATTAATGTAATGCTAAATGTAACTTTGTGAAATTCATGACAATATACACGGTGGAATAAAGAATACTTCAGTTATCTTTAAGTACTTAGTAATGTTCTTATTATATCCCCCCAGTTTTGTTCATGGTGGCGACAATATGAAAAGTATTGAGGTATTAGTGATGCTTGATCATTATAATAATATCAACCGAAATTACAGCAAAATTTCGTGAACCTCCCACTCTTAGCATTCTGGCTCGGTGGACGTTTAACTCAGTCTTTAAACAAATTAAGTTACAGAGGTACTCAATGCTATTAATTTAGCATTAAGGTGAAATAAATGTGGAACTAAAAGATTCCCAGAGTACCACTCATTCTTCGGAACCTTTAAAATTAGCTAAATTAGCTTATAATTATGTAAATAATGAATACCAAGCTGAAGTTAGAAAGAAGAGATCATATGGTTCACAATTTCTATGGACATACTCTGTCTTTTGCCTTACATTACCCAACTTAGATTGTATGTGAAATAGACCACAATATCCGTGTATTTCCTTGTTAGAATAATCATTCTTACCTTCCAATCCTATATAATTCCGGCTTGATAAGTATTAATGATATAAGTATAATAATTCGGCTTGATAATGCACGAAGAACCCAGTATTCATTAATCTCACACCGGAAGTTCATCCATTCAGTTGCAATGGCATCTTTACACTACCGAGTTAAAGACTTACGCAGAATTCCCCAGATTTAGTCCAGATCCATGTGAACACCTGCCTTCATAAGAACTCCAATTTAAGTAATAATTATTCAATCGATGACTATGCTCACTGCTACACTTCGCCATGCTTTTCGAAAAATCACCGATCATGGAGCTGAAACACACCTTTATCCAAAATGCACAAACACAACATCATATTTCACATACACTCACAGCACAAACTTAATGTGATTGATTTTTCAACAGATATCACTTTTTTAAGGCTTCTAAGACACATACCGATGGAAATACTTAAGGTTTTAAGTGCCTAGGTGTATGATCAATCTCTTCTTGAGGCAGCAGGTCTTGGCGTGTTTCCGCGGTTTTAAAGAGGATTATGGTCTACAAAATTTTGACAAACGAAACCTGCTACTCACGTCATGTGGCCTTCGAACTTCTCAGTACTTTGTCTCGCTAAGTGGACTGTGTTCAAAATGGCACCGTTTACATTTTTCTGTGGGTTTCAAATTTAACAAAGGTGAAAAGGAGTTAGTGTAGACTGGATTCAGCTTTACATTCAGTGATATAATTGGAAAAAGTGTGAGTGGAAATAAAAGGATCATGGTGGCTGTGGTGCATTACTTAATCCGAGTATGGAGCACATGTAATGGCGTCGGTAACTTGAACATGTCCTTCGCGAATATTAAAATCGTTTGTGCGAGAGAAGATAATAAGTCTGAAGAAGGCCTCGTAGAGAAGTGAAGAAGCTTTAAAATCGGATTTCTTCGCAGCTGGACAAGTAACGTAAGATGTACGGGCTTTGGAAGTGTGCTTTTATATTTTCATGTATTCGGACGCAATAATCTGAATTAAAATTGAAAGGAACCAGAAGAATTCTCAATGGTAAGTTATTTATTGCAATATTATTGGGAAGATTAGTTGGAAGAATATCCAACGACGTGCTTATAGAGACAAGACGAATAGCGTTGGCCGTGATGATTAGGGAATCCAAAAAGGGACTAATGATTCACTTTATTTGAAAACTTAGAATTAGTTTCATAGTTTTAATAATAAATACGCTGAGAATAACAATACAGTGTTAATGCCCAAAATGATTTCTCTGGATCATCTCGAATTGAAACATCTCGTATACGTATTCCTGTGCTGCCCCATCATTTCTTTTTTTATTAATTCATCTTCAGTCCTTTTCCTTTCGGACTGTAAATTTATATTTTGGCGGTAGAAGTCGGTAGAAACTTTTTTATCACTAGCTTCAAAATACCTGATGAATCAGTAGTGAAAACGTGTGTAAAAGAGAGAGAAATATCGAGAGATTGCAGTAAAAACGATAAAACGGTAATAATTGATTTCAAATGCTGTATTTTTGCAATCTTTTGTGGAGTGATTAGGATTTAACAATATTTAAATCAATTTTATCGTAACTAATATTTCTATTGTAAAATAATATCGATTAAAATTTCGTAGACATTTTAAATATTTCATTACCTGCTATGAATCACATAGGAGATGGAAGATATTAAAATACAGCAACTAACCATATGTTTACTTATTAATTGCGTAGTCATTGTATTAATTCTTTTTAGATCACATTGCATAGTTTCATAATTTAAATGATTGGAATTCATTATGTTTCTCGTACCGTTGCTCATACCATAGGTTGAACGTAAGTCATAATTACGTCACAAGGAGCTATCAACTATTTTACGCCGATTTTAAGTACTAGGTTTTAGAGGATCGAAATTTATTCCAATAGTTTTTAAATTAAACTTACAATATGTTTAAATAAATATATTTCTAATTTAATAACAATTTATTATTACTTATAAGTTACAACTTTCTCCGGCAGGGGGAAAAGTGGGAGGGGTGACAGTAAATGTAACTGCGAGAAATGACAACCAATCAGATCTCACGGTTTCGTTGATCCGTTGATTTTTTAGGTTTAAACTTTAGTTGATCTAGAAACTTCGCCTGGTGTTGACATGCTGAAGAACTTTTACGAAAAAACCGTTAGAATTCAATTTTCTCGGAGGTTATGAGAATTGAAATCCAGTATTGTGTAACATAATTTAAGTTAAACTTAATAAGTTTTCGAATTAGAACCTCTTAAATTATTTATAGTTAAATTAAGGGACATAAAGACTTCTTTAGACGTCAAGATGGCCGTGTGACTTCTCGGAGATTTCTTCAGTTTTGGTAAGTAACATAAATTAATCTTGATTGAATTAATTCTGAGTGTAAAGACAATCATTGATTCTATAGTTTTTAAGTTGTTATTTTAGAGACAATCGTAAGTGTACATATTTTTATCGTTATGTAAGACTCTCACGATTGACTATAGATGATTTACTATCCCGATTATTCGTCTTCATGTTTTTCTTACTATCATTCATCGTCCCATGATCCAGTTATGTATGTTTATTTTTTATCCCATCTCCGACAATTTATATTAATGTAATGAATTTACGATTCTCAACTTCTAGAGACTTTTTTGACTAAATCCCCAGGTAATCCTTCGATTTTTTCCAATATAACTTTTACTCCTCGGATATTCGCTATATTTAGGTTCAGAATAATTTTTGGAGATATTTTTACTAGAGTGGGTCGAAAATGTAGTCCACCGCCATCTTAACGTAACGTCCACCGCCATTTCCGTTACATTTGAATTTCAAATTTACTCAACATTCCTTAGCTACTTAAAGCAATTCCAATATTACTCTACTTTGATTAACGATTCGAATCCGGCCTGTATAAGTATTCTGTATTTAATTTCAATTTGGAACATTTTTTTATTAAATACGTAATTTAAACGGAAGTTAACATGAAAAGATGGCTGTTTTAGAATTTCTTTTTTTCATTTTTATCACTGATGAATATAGTATTGTGTTCGGTTTTTGCAGTTGTGAAAGAAATGGAGGGAAATGGATGGTCTTGAACCCGGAGCTATTACATACCGTGGGACTTCCTAGGGATTTCTTCAGTTATGGTAAGTAACATTAATTAATCTTATGTATATTACTTTTAGTCATCCTTCGTTTCGACTTTCTAGTTAATTAGTGAGCTGTTGATTATTATTCACGTAACCATTGTTAGGTGTATTCTTAGGGAATATAGTTATTCGTGACGAGTGGTACTCTTAGAAGGATCTGCGATTTCTACTACTACATTGCTAATCTTATATGATCATGAATACTTTTATTACTGAGCAATCAATTCCAGTTATGTCTAATTTTATCCAATTATATTTCATCCAATATATTATATACTGACGATATTTTAAACTTGAAGTCACTAGTCTCAAGTTCTAAGGACAATATCCGAAGAAAGTTTAAATTAATGCTTCTATAGCTTTCCGTGACCGGTTTAAACCTTTATTTATTGGCTGTTTAGATCCAGAATAGATTTAACTTTTATTTTTCTATTTTTAGCTTTTTCTGTCAACCGATATTTCGATAGAATTTTATGTTTGAATTTTGAAGTTTAACTTTGCGATTAGTTGTTAATTAAATCGATGTCATTATTTCTGTTTCTAAAATTTGATTCCAATTCCAGCCGAACCTGTACTTTATGTTTAATTTCAATTGAGAAATCATTTTCATGGAACTTGTTCTTTTAATCGTAGTTAAGGTCGCTATAACTTACACATAATGATCAAGTAGAGTTTCGCAAATTACAATTAAAAATTCAGTTGCGCCATGAAGTGGTAAATATCATTCTAACTTCCAGTAGAACTTATAGCGCAAGTCATATTTCTGCGACATTTAGAGATTATGAGTTGTGTTTTGAACCAAATATGTAACAAATTTTGCATTTTAATTTGAACATTAAAATTCGGAACAACTCTTAGCATATTTCTTTAGTTTTCAATTATTTGTCATTCATAATATTATATATAAGACGAATCTGATTTTTTAACTTTGAAGTTCTCACTTATTTAAATTCACAATAGAGTGAGTTTATTTTCAACGGATAGCTTAGACAGTTACAAGGAAGTCACTAAGAAGATTCTTAGATCTGATATTTTGAGGAAATCTATTATGAAGTTTTCTTCGAGATAATGATTTTTGGGTGATGTTCAAGGTGTAATACAATACTTAACGATTCTCTTACCAGAAATCGGGGACTGAATTTCAATAGTTAACTTAATATTTACTGTTTTTCAAACAAATCTTTTATTGATTTACTAACACATCTTTATTATTCATATTTGTTTGGATCGAGTTTCCATACTCATCTCAGTTCAGAAAAAACGATAACTATAGTACGTACTCTAAGTATTCCTCTTTTTCTTTTTGCCTTTCATGCTTGTTAATCAACTTTATAAATTACGAATGAATCTACCGTAAGGATGTCTACCTGGAATTGGATATTTTTTAATTTGGTCTTAACCAAAATCCTGCTTATTTGAATTATCATCATTGGCCAATACTTCATCTAACAAATGTACAATAAGGTATCACATAAAATTAAATTCACTATTCATTAATAAATTAATCTTCTGTTTCTATTCCAGATCCAGATTGTAGCATGCTTTCCTCCTCGGCAATTGTTTTACTTCTAAGTTTCTTCTGCTTGATACGGAAGAAATAGAGGATTACCGGAGAACCAAAATTGGTGAGTAATTCAAAAGCAATATATAACATTTTATTTACCGATTAATAATCTCTATTCTGTTTTTACATTAAATATATCTATTATACATTCTGTATAAAATGTATTAATATTAAATTTAGAAAATCTGAGTAGGTTATCAGTGAAAACGAAGGGTTGCATTGGTCTCTTCTGTCCCCCACAACATTCTACTTATATCAATTCGTAGGAGACGAAGCGATTAAAAGGAGAGAACGGTTAACCAGCAAATAGTTTTCTGGCAAAAGAAAATAATCCTAAATAATCTTTCGAATGAAGTTAATTAATATTTTCTAATTTCTGTCAAGTACAAGAAACGTCATTTTTGTTGAGATATTAATCTAAAAGTAATTTAGATAACGTTTAATTTTTGGTCATTAGCTCTCGATTATTTTATAATAAGCAGTGTAATGACAATCAATTTATGATGTCAATATTATAATAAGTAGCGTAATGACAATTTATGAGTTCAGTTTTCTGATGCATCAAGTGAATATCAACTCTCGTTACTGTCGATGATGAATTTCCTTATATATTCCTATTTAAGAAACTCAAATCGTGACATCAAATGTTTCCATGAATAATTAATTCGTTACGATCCTTTTAGATTGTTCCATCAAATTTTTAGCAGGAGAAATGTTTTGGTGTCCTCAGGATTTTCTTTTGTCTTGTTTATTTTGGACCCCTCGTAAGTCACTTTTCCTCTTATTCACTCCCTATTCGTTATAAGACACTTTCCTTTTTGCCTTTATTTACAATCAATGAAAATGAGAGGCAATGAAGTGTACACTGATATTTTTATTGACTTTGTTATCATCCAAGGACAGTTGGCTCTTCCTTTCTTTCACTGTAAAGACATTAGACCCTCTTAAATAGCCGTGTTTTCACTGACCTTCGAGTGTACATCCAAGTTCGGCTTTCTCCTAAATTACCGTAAATACTACATGTATTATTATTCTATTTTCTCCTCTAATGTGTTCATAAATATTTATTGTGTTTTAACTTAATATCGCTCATTTGTATCACTTGCAACCATGCTTAAATATACTGCAGGGAGTCTGAAAATTCATATTTAAGAGTGTGAATGTGCCGTGTTTATACTGGATGTTTTAGCGAGATTTTTCATTTCAACTAGAGTTCGAATCTTATTGACTAATGTCGGATTCGTATTGTGATATGGTGTGTCCGTTTGCTATTCGTTAAATTCGTAAACAGGAAGTTGATTATTTCGTCTCTAGCTTATTATCGTCAGCTAGTACAAACATTCAGAAATTTATAATCAGAAACTTTTAGATCAAATATTCTTTTGAGATTGCAGTCATTTTCGTGAGTTAACAAGTTTTGGTGAAGTAGATGGTTCGGAAAACATTTCAATCGTCGACATACTGATGGCCGTCTGGCACCAATTCCTAGAAAGGACAGCTAACACCTTCTTGGAACATCCCTCCGAAACTCTTATCAATTAACAGCGGATTCCAATTTATTCTCTTTCAAATAATAGTATTCTTACATTATATGTGCCATGCAAATTTCATTACGACATAAAATTATATTGACTTAATACTTTTGTTAAGATTCTATTGTATTCTCACGCTTGTTTGACAGATGGTTAGCAATAATTGTTGATGGTTAACGAAATTCGGAGTACAATGTTTTCTTCGTAGTAATCTAACTTCACTAACTCCTCGCATTTTATGATGTAATACTCTCATTCACTAGATATTTATCGGCCTGAAGAATTCATACAGAAGAGAATTGGGTAACTCAAAGGATCGCGCACTACAGTAGATTATTTCATGAATTGCGTCCCTGAAGAGAAGTTCTGAAGGCTTTCGTGTAGATTCTGATTATTACTTACTGATGAGAAAGTAAAAATGTATAACATTGTAACAATTGTCGGTAAATGTTTAAAAGATTTGGGAGGATATGAAGGGAACTCTACCTATTAAAGAATTCGTTCTCTTTTTCCACAGGTAGATCCGTCATCATTAACTTCAGAACTACACGTGAGTACTCAGTTTCTTTTCTGTTCAGATGAACTTACATAGAGGATATTAATACAGGTTTTGTGCCTACAACAGCAGTTATTGTTACATTAAGCCTAAGCGACAGTTGCGATCTTTGATTTAAATATCCTCTGCATTTTATGTAAAGATGAGAATTTAACCATCAAGTTAACATTTAATTTACATTCAATAACTTTTTTTAACTTAAAACGTCAACGATGGATTATTGCAGCCATATCACAGTCAAATGCTGCAATGAATTTGACAACAGTTATCAGTAGTTTTCTTAAGAAGTGCACCATAGATGTCCTAACCACCTGCTCTGTAGGGGGCGTGGGGAAGGCATTCCCTACAAACCTAGCCTACTCTTAGGCCTACAGTCGCAGGCATCTATTTCAGGGGCCTTTCTTTCATCTTCTTCTGCAGGGGTGAGGTAACTAAGCACTCACTTCTCACCTGCTCGTTCTTTCTGTCTATGAGGTCGGAGCTTGTCCTTGAAGTTGTGGCAGGGGGCCCTCTAGGCATAGAGGTGAACCCTATAGCACGTCACAACGGCCTGGAGGGTCCACTTCTTAGGGTTTTTAGGGTTTCCCCCCCAATCCCCCCCTTCCCTCCCTCATCGGCGGAGTCATCGGAGAACCAACCTTAGCAACGGTGTGTCGCGCCCAGGAGTAAGTTTTGGTGTTGGTTAAAGTAAAGAGTGTGTGAGAAGAACCAGGAGGAATTTGTAAATGTTATAACGATTAAGGAAAGGTCAAGCAGCCAGTTAGGAATGCTGTTATCATTTCACAGGTTTTAATTTTCTTCTGGGTTTCGCGTTCACGAATCTTTTAAGATACAAACACATGGGAGAATTCAAACTATCAGTAATTTAAGATAATATTTTCAAGCGGAGCACTTGAGCAAATATGGAGATTGAGAAAATTGCTAGCATTTTGCACGATATTTGAATACACCGCATTTAAATCTTACTCAGATTTTACTAACCAATCTTAAGAAAATTATGAATTTCTGTTAAGAGAAAACAGGGATTCCATTCACATACTTTACGCGCAATTCATTTAGACTTCAGTCTTTTTTTAAAATTAGACTTTATTTCGAAGTATTTATGAGACTTATAAAGTAAGAGTTGCATTTGGAAATTGAATTTTATCTCCGTTGTACGCACTACATGACAGCAAACTAGAAACCCAACTTGCCCAATTAAACGAATGCAGTTCATCTTCAATGTGAATTAATGGAATTACGGTTCTATGGTACACTAGTTTATTGATTAAGAAAATGACACGTTCTTGAGGATCCGACTCTAATGATTAGCTAACCACCATTCTATTATAGCATTTAATTTTATTCATTACTTTCCTTCACATCGGAACAGTAAAGGACAAATAAGTATTGTTTAATGACTGTAATTAATTATTAAAAATGACGGTAATTATTAAAAATGACGGTGGTTATTAAAAATGACGATGTATACCTTAACATTATTAATAAGAGATATAACTCATCTTAACTGACCGAGAGATTTAACGGCATGTTTACATAGAAAGACGAGACGCAATACAGCAATATTTCAGTTTACATAGTCTATATTCCAATAATTGTGGGATATTTCAAGTTTAACATCACAAGATTATAATCGTTTTTTTCCTTAACTTGAGTTATCTAGTTGGATGAACCTTAATACTACCTAGAAATAAATTAGTCGGTGTTTTTAAATTCTGAATTTTTCCCAAAACTGAAGGAAAACAAGTCACTCATCATGGACAGATAGTTCTATAAGTTTCTGGCTATATTGAAATGTATTTACGGATTAAAACTACACCATAGCCATCAGAGTACTTAATCTAAATTTTTGTTTTTGAAAGATTGCTTCCTTCCAAATTAAGTGTTAGATGGAAGAAGAGACAACATTGTCTCAATCTCGCCCCGCAATAAAGACGTGTTATTATTATTATTATTATAACACTCTAAACTCTATTCGATTTCTATTCTAAATTTCACGAGAAATTAATATTCCGAGAAACAAAATATTAAATTTAGAAAGATGAAGATTATATTTTGAAATGAAAATTAAATGAGAATCTATATCATGATCATCGGTTTCCAGCGACCACTAATTTTGGTAAAATTTTACGGAAGGCAAAAGATATATGGAATCTCAGCTGTAACAGATTTCTTAATGAGGTAACTATAATAGCATTTATGAATATGTATATATATATATATATATATATATATATATATATATATATATATATATATATATATATATATACATATGATAGGATAGGCAGATGATAGAATAATCTTTATCCGTTCAGCTATTATCCTCATGAATGTTTTGTAAACAACAGGAAGGAGACTGATGGGGCGGTAATTCTTCAGCTCTTCCTTGCTTCCTTTCTTGTGCAAAAGGACTATACTTGCATGATTCCAGTCCTAGGGGATTCTTCCTTGTTTCAGGCAAGTTGTGAATAACTGCGCTAAAACGTGTGCAACTTCTGTTCCACCAAGTTTTAAATATTCTGCTAACACTCCATCTATGCCTCCTGCTTTTCCGTTCTTCGTCTGCTTTATTGCTGCAGTTACTTCTCCTGGGAGAATGGAGAGGGGATCTCGTTGGTTTTGGCTTTCTTCTTGGTTTTCCTCTTCAGCATTTTCTTCCTTCTTGTATAGGTTGACGAAGTATTCTGCTACCGTCCTTAGTATTGCTTGTCTGTTGCATGTTCTTGTACCATCTTCCTTCTGTATGGCTAAAATCTGTTTTCTTCCAATTGCTAGGCGTTGTCTGGTCTTCTTCATACTTTTGCTGTTTTCTATAGCCTCTTGCACAATTCTCTCATTGAATTTTCTCACGTCTTCCTTAATTGCCATCCTGATAGCCTTACTAAGCTCGGCGTATTCGATGTTATCCTTTTGTGTATCTGAATTCTTCAGTTCCTTACGTCGTTTCATCATTTGTCGGGTGCTGTCACTTAGCTTTCTATCTTTAGCTCTTCTTGGTGTGCTTGCTACTTCTTCTGCTGCTTCCTTAACAGCTTGCATGACTTTGGTTTCTAGTTCTTCTTCTTGAAGTGCTGAGAATCTATTTTTTAGCTCAAGCTGATATTTATTCTTGTTTTCCTCTAGTTTTTTGATGCTTATTTCATGTTTCTTGCATGAAATCAACTTCTTGCGTTCCATTTGGAGATTAATCTTCAATCTGCATCTTACGATCCTGTGGTCACTTCCAGTGCTAAAGTTATTCAAGACTTCACAGTCTGTCACTGTGTAGAGTTTATTAACCAATATGTAATCTATTTCATTTTTTGCTCCGTTGGGTCCTCTCCAAGTCCACTTCCTTTTTGGGTTCTTCTTGTAATATGTATTTGTTATGTACATATTGGTGCATTCAGCAAACTCTACCAGGCGGTGACCACGTTCGTTTCTCTGGCCCAGTCCGTATTGTCCTGCGACGGTGTCATCGGCTTCCTGTTGACCTACACGAGCGTTAAAATCGCCCATAATTATTTTATAGTAGTGGGCTTCCATTCGAACATTTTCCGGAAAAAGTCTTCTATCAAACTGTCACAACCAAAAATACACCTTTTGAATAATTTATAATGACTTTTAAACTTTTATTGAGAAAAGGATCCATGTTTTAACGCATTCTAATATATCTAATGCCATCGATGGCTGAAATCATAATAAAAATCACCTTCAAATGTGATTCTGAAGTACCATATTTCTTCATGCATAAATAAGTTTCGAATGATTTGGGGTCTAAAATCAGGGTTCGTCTTATAAAATTGTCGTAGATTTACGTTAAAAACTGCTACGGTATTCTAGGCAGACCACCGCGTGGTTGGACGTCGTTGATAATAATTTTTACGTTATTTGTTTTTAGCGATTTTTTTATTTGGTGTTATCCTCTCGAACTTATTAAACTACGCTTAGAGAGTTATTTACATTAGTTACTAGTTCTAAATTCAGGTCCTAAAATAAAGGATCACCTTATGAAAAGGAAATAATGCATATCGGGGATGGATAATTTCACAGCTCCTCCAAAAATCTATAAATCCAGTACAGTCGTTCAGGGTAGTCCTCACCTTATGATGTGAAATTGTTTTGATCACAAGTATATATCCCTTAAAAATATCCCTTTTATCCATTATATAATATCCTTTTTATCTGAACGTACTCTGTCCGGAGTATTGTTTGTTAAAGATTGCTTCCAATTGACTTTCAATAATCGGAAACGTAAATATTCCTTTAAAAATTATACATTAAATAAAAAATTAGGTTAATCTCGGAGAGCCGATAAGGTAACGCGTTCACCATTGGTGAAACGGTTCCATGGGGGAGCCAATGTGGAAATCGTCTCATTTGTCATAAATTCAGCTAGTTTGGTATGAATGTAAACGACAAAATACAAAAATTATGAATTTTGCCAAAAAGAAAGAAGTTAACAAAAGCGATTGATGGTGGAAAATGTGATCAGTTGAATCAATTCCCTCTCTTGTTTAGTGTCATTTGTTAGAATGAAAGGTGCACATATATAAAGTATACCCAAGAATGCTTTCATGAAATATTGAGATGGGAAGGATTTCTAAAGAAAGTAATTGAAGGAAGAAGGGAAAAAGCAGAGGAGAGGAGAAAAGCATTAGGTGTTGGACGATTAAAGTGGCGGGATAAAGCAACAAGAAATTAAGGGAAGGGTGTTGATTTGGGAATTTTTGGGTACATGAATCTGCCATTAGCCACTCTTTATGGTAAACCATCAGTTTTAGGGCGTTCCAATCATTGTCCAGTAACAATTGCAATCATTCCTTCATGTTCATAGGCAGTAAAAACCAATAAGACACTTTTCAGGGGATTGAGTGAAAACGTGTTATAAGCAGGATAGCGTTTTAACTGGGATTTGGCAACTTTTTCTTGCTCATCGGAATGACCTTTGGGCCTTTGAGTAATATGCGGTTATTTTTGTATTCGAGAAAGAGACCGTTCATTGACGTAGTCGGCTTGCCGATAGCTTTTCGACATCTTATGGATTATATGTATAAGGGGAAGTCAGCAAATATAATCAAATTTCTTATAAAATAAGCGATATACTCTTTGAATTCTAATCAAGCCAATCATGTAATTTTACGGAGAAGAAAGTTCGCAACACTATATTTTCTAGATGTTTATTTTCGAGGAATAGTTTCGCGTGCATGCTGAAAACAACAAACGAGATATTAAATGCACATCAGAAAAGGTGCTTACAAATAAACTCGTGGAAACTGCGAAGTTGTTTACTCTCTTCTCCTTCATGGCTTTCCACAAGGGCACGCCTTATCATACTGATTTACGTTACTAGCTGAGGTGTCCATTGATTCTCAACGTAAAAATAGAATGAGGTCGTATTATATTGCAGTTAACATTCTTCTTTATTAAGATAATTTAACGTTACTCATATTAGCTTAAATAAATAGAACAGGTTATCCCGTACAAAAATTTTGAATCCTCTAAAGTTTCTCACAATTTAGATCCGAATTCTAAGAAGGAGAGACCCTCACTTTTGTCCGGGGATTTTGATGAAACTTTTTGCAGTGGTGCAGGAAGTAGAGTAATGAAATAGTGTAACGGCGTTTCTCTGAATGGGCCTTAGTTTCGCTGCAATAATTAATTGAAAATTGAAAAATCTGAGTATAGGCAACCCCGCATTACACGCCCGTACTAGCCGAATCTGCAGGAAATAACACGTTTTTTACTAATATTTTTAACTTAATTTTCAGTTTCGTTTTTAATTATTTTCCTTGTTACTTACTTGTGGACTAAATAATAATAATAATAAATAGATTTAATCAATAGTCCCATTAAATAACCTTCGCCAGCGCTATTTCTTCATTTACGGTACTTAACGACGGCTATCCTAGGAGCACAAAAAGGACTTGCATTCGAACGATTTCGGATTTCCTATTCAATAGAAAGCGACTGCCTTCTAATGTTTAATAGTAATCACTAGGTGCCTCATAGTTGTTTGTTGAATAATAATCGTCTCCGACCACATATACGCAGATAAATCCCTACTTGTCAGTTGTCCTAGCGCTCAGTTGTCCGCGCTCAATTGGGACGCGCGCTCAGTTGTCGGGTCACGACCATGTATTACCCACTGTAAATACCACGTTACGCTGGTTTATGGATGTAGTGAAATTTTTTATTATAATGTATAAAGAAATACTATCTATATATTTCTCGTCGGTGCTATTATGGACAATACATCTGAAAAAATTGATGATTTTTTTTAATTCGGCACTTATTTGTTCGAAATACTATTTTTCATCCAATAACGGCTAATCGCAGCTAATAGAAATAGATTTTTTTTTAATTTCCTAATTGAGTTACATTGTTCTCACCTTTAGAATATTCCTTTAGTTCTGTAATATTTACATTTCAGAGTTAACGTTAAGTGGAAAAACAAAATTAGCAGCCTAAATTCGTTTATAACATATACTAAAATACCATTATCTTTGCACAAATCTTACCTACTGTTACGATTCAGAAACCACTCTTTTGCTCATATTTGACCTTGCTTTCGGTCCATACTTCGCTGACTTAGGTGGATGCTTGTGGGTACAAAAATTCCTGGAATATTTGAAAACGTTATTCTCAAAGTAAATCAATTTAATATCGATTTTTCTTTAATCCAAACATATAAGTATAAAGTAGTATCATATGTTTAAGGAAAATGTTACGTGCCTATAACTGCAAATATCTAAGCAATTTCTATCCTAAGAATGGCGGTCAATTCCTGAGCGTAAACATTAAACGTGGGTATCCCCTAAGCAAATCATCCTGCCCTTGAATCTTACATGTAGCATCTCTCCGAGGATTGGGACGAAGAAATAGAGTCACTAAGGGAGTTGGATGAGCATTCAAGTCGAGATGACTCCAAATGGAAATTCCAAATCGCCCATTGTAGGCAAAGTAGAAAGGGGACGGCGTAGGTGTTTGGTAATGGGACAATGGCTCTTGGAATTTAGAAGGGGTTTCAAAGGCTACAAAGACATTGAGAGAGCTTGAATTAGAGAGAGTTTCGGTGGGTTCGAATGAAATTGCGTGGTGGACGGATGAGGGAATGTAAAAGGGGGATATTGCGTACATTCAGCATCGGGAGTTGAATATCAGCAGGGAAGATTAGAACGTAAAAGATTTATACGGCCGAGTGTGTAAAGAATGAGGTCGAATTAATCCTTCTGTGCCCTTCAGAAATGGGCTTAAATAAATATCTCTCCTGAAATACTGCCGAAATTTTGAGCGTGTTCCAAACTCCCTTTCATTTCATCTGCCTTTTGGCTGTCCCGGAACGCTTCGGCCATCTAAAATGCTTCTCCTCGAAAGAGAAATGTCTTCCTCTGTATGTTTAGCAATGCATTGGTGTTCAACTCGATTCAAAATGAAAAGAATTGGCTTCGTAATCCGACAAATTTCACCCCTCTATTCCAGTATTTGGTCTTCTCAATACTTTATGGGAATGATAACATTTTTTTCTTATAAATAGATCATAATAACCTTGAAGTAAGTGAAAAAAAATATCACATATAACAAGGCTAAGAGAATGGTTTTGAGGATGGCTGCCAAAAAGTAATCACCTCGCAAGATCAGTTTTTAAAGTCTTGAAGCAATGAAAGGGATTTTATCAAAAGATCAGCGTAACTAAAGATGAAAAAACTAGAAAAAGTTCGAAGACCATCCTAAGCGAAGAAAAGGCGAAACAAGCAGCATTCCAGATATTAGAAATTTTAGTTGAAAATTAAAATGTAGATAATGAGCGATAGCAGAATCGGAGTAAAGGATACTGGAGGCAACTGATATTTGGTTTGGTTGGAAAATGTTTAAAATTGAAACGGGTACCTAATGGATCAAAATATTGACTAAAGAAAATAGTGTGCAAGTAATAATTAAATAATACGAGGGCTAAAGTTGATTCCAAAGTAAATTTTGTTTATAGCATCTTTTTGTAAACAGCGACTGTAAAGGACAGTCAAATGAGGATAAGTAGATAAAAACGGTCGAGAAAGCTCATAGAAGGCGTATTTCTGAAGAATGACGAAGTAAAAATTGTAATGGAAGGAAAAGGAAGGAATATTCTTGAAAGCGGAAGTAGAACTGCTGAAGAAAAATAATAATCACACTTATTACCATGAGGATTCCATCCAAAAAATTAGGTTTGACTGTATTACATGAATCCTTAGTGTTTTCATGATACTGAACATTCAAATACGTGTACCTTTAAAGGTGATTTGACGTTCATGTTGGTTGCCGTTCCGTCACAATGTAATGGAAGATATGAATGAATATTTGCATACGACTTGATTCTTCTGCTTGCTACTGTTTGAAAGCCAATCACGATGACATGAACAGGTTTTTGGTGGGATGCAGTCATACGAATAAATGAAACGTTACTTAGCGATGGACGGGTAATATTTCTCTACGTTAAGACCCCTTATTTTTCAGCCGTCTGTGAAAAGCGGAACCAATGGTTGCCGCGGGGGTGTACAACCCTCGTGGCCTAAAGTATATTGATGGAGAACTCCCGGTTTAAACCTATCTTTCATAATTTTAAAAATATCAGCGTAATCCTCTGCAACAGAGATTAATTGAGAACGCGAGAAATAATTGGGACGTAACGGTCATCGGCTTTCGTTCCGAGATATTCGTGACACCAAGATAATGGTGCTGACGAAAATAATAAATCTACAGCCGATGACTTATCTTGTGGCAGAACCCGACGCAATAGAAACCAGACAAACTCTGAGCGACCCCTACCCCGCGGCGATGCCCTATTCATCGGTCAAGTCGTTTTCCCCATTCCCGTTTCGCGTTGGGAGAGCATTCATTCCCCATTTGTATAATGTATCTCCTGACAGACCTCGGAACCCCTAAGGGAAGCTTCCCATACCTTCTGCTGGCGAATTGTTGAATGCAATCGATCTCTGATCTATCGATTCATCATTGAGAGAGTTCAAAGCAGTTTTATATTTCAGTTCTTTCGTTCCTATCTGAAAGGTAGACGGGTTAACCATTATAACGATTGCATGATAATTAACCCCTCTAAACCTACTTGGTTCTCACTTTCAAGTTGTTAGACAAACTAAACAATACTCGAGTTTTGGATATTAAATTCAAGGTAATTTCTGCAAATCATTCATTGTTTTCGAATATTATTTCACTTTAAAATACCACTTGAGTTTTTCATATTATATTCATTGACTAAGTTTGGTTGACACAAAAAAAACTTAAAACGAGATAAAACAAAGAAAATCAGAAAACGGAGGAAATTAAAGTTAAACCGTTTTACCATTTTTAAGTAATTAAAAATTCAGTAAATTTATATCTACTAGAAATAATTCCGTTAGAATGCACAGGGGAAGCTCAAATAGAAAATAAAAAGAATGCTGCAACCACCTTTCAATGAATGACTAAATAGAAAAAGCTATTGAATCTGAATTACTGGCAGTACAAAACATACCATTGAATGAAACTCATGAAGCTACCCAAATTTTTAGGGTTCAAACATTGCATCTGTTGACATTACTTTTCATCAATTGCTTTTTAAAACACAATCATCCCTTTACTGTGAGGTACTAATCAAGAGCGCTGAATTACAGAAATTAAATTAATATGAAATCCAATAGCTCTGAACTATATGTTTGTAATAAAATCGTAATTATTACGTAATCGTATAATTACGTAAGTATAACATATTACGTAAGTATTTATGAAATGTAGTAGCAATTCCTTGGAGAAATGGACATGAAAAAAGTCTGATGGGATCGTGAATGGAACCCGGGATCTTTCTCTATCCGGGAGGCTAATCTGACCATCCGATCGGAACAATTTCTCTAGCCGTTCTGGGAACTTTGTAGGCAAGCGCATTTGTAGTTTTTTTCAGGTCCGTTTCTCCTTGGGATTTTTCCTGGGTGCACGCCCTTATGTGCAAAGTTACCTTTACTCATTCCTTGTATTATCAATTTTATCAATTTCAAAGTCAATCTTAATGACAAGGCGCGTGGACCTAATTTTTCAAATACTAAAACTCTAATATACTACTCTCCAGCATTAAAGCATGTTTTTCGTTAGCGCGAATACAGATGGGTCAAGATCGTAATGCGTAGAATGATAATATGTTGGAACGACATATACTAATATGTTAAGTTTTACGGAAAATAAGGCCCTCAAGGGGAGAGAGTAAAAATATGTGGTACTCTAGGACACACTATGGTATTTGGCACGCATGCTTCTACACGACACTCGAAAGTACCGCGGCATTTCTGTCACGAATTAATACCTCGACGAATGCCGCATTTCTTCCATACTTCCTTCGCTATGAACAAGTAATTTCAGCATTCCATCTCTTTCTTCAATCAACTTTTAAGTAGTTTTTTTTCTCGTGCCACAAGTTTCTTCTCTACATAAACGCGCCTTAAAAAATAAACCAGAAAACTGTCGAGGAAATCCATAGAATCTCCGAAAATGTTTCCTCTAAATCCTATGGAGAGTAATGAAAGGGGAATTCCGATAAGAAACGACGCATCTGGGAAGAAAAGGAAAGGCAATACTCTCTCTCCCGGAGAATCTCGCACTTTGGAAGCGAGAAACATAAGAAAAGGGTGCTCGAGGGAGGAACACCCTTCCCACAATTCCGATCACGTTTTCCCGCATCGGCCGCCGGGAAATCAGGGTCTCCCCTCTCTCACGCATCCGCACGCGGACCAAACAAGGAGCACTTCCATCACATTCCATCCCCATTTTCGTCCACTCCTGCGTTTTTCCCCCGTCCTCATCATCCCTCACACTTGGCGCGGAAAAAGGAAGAAATAACTGTCGCCCCTTCTCGTGATAGTACAGCCTTCTAGCACTTTCGACTATTCAATAAGGATCTCCTCTGGCCGTGAAGAAAGAGAGAGGGGCACGTATCCCTCCCTTGGGTGTCCAGTCAGAAAAAGGGAGCGATTCGATCACATCACCTTCAGAACCTCTCGACGTTGACAACAACCGGGACTTGATGGCGTCGTTCTCCGCATACGCCGGAGTTTTTCCCGCTTTTTTTCCGGTGGGAGAATTTCTTGCGCTGAAATTGAATCGGGTGATTTTCGCCAGGACGAGAAGTCTAGCCTAATTTCGCGTTTGATATGTTACCGTGTCGAGAGCTGGGCGTTGCAGTAAAAGAATCGCTTCCGAATGTCACAGGTTTTTGATTCAGTGTGGCTGTACCGAAATCAAGGATAGATGAGAGATGCCAAGCAATAGATGATGGCCCTATAATTGCTTCCTTTATTGATTTGATAATATTCTTATTTATTACTATAGTGAATTAAATTTCAAGTAACATATACCATAGATTACTTCAAATAAAGTGACAAAGAATGGTTAAAGTAAATAAAGTATTTAATAATAATTTAAAAAATATATAAAGTATTTTAAAATTAAATTTTAGAAATGAAAAGGATAAAATTATTTAACAATATTTTCATTAACGAAAGACGATTTTTAACCAGAAGAAAGGTAGAAATCAAGCATTATATTGCCTTGAAAGCTTATTATGAAGATATTATATTTCAATTTAAGATTCACACAAGAGAACAATATTGGAGTACTGGTAGGACAGCAGGAAATACTATGAGATGGATAGAGTAACTCACCCAACGGCACAGTTAAATTAGAAAGAAGCTAAAATTTCTATGCCAACTCGTTTAACAAAATTCTTCTAATGACGTACGAAAGCACGGAGAATAATTTATTTCGTAGCCTTAAGCCTCTATTATTCGACATACGTGATGAAATATCAAACTACTATATAATCAAATAACTGGCGTTTAATGATTTTCCAATCACTATATCCACGTAAATCGTTCCTTCGGCGATTCAATTACTTCTCACTCATCTCGAAGTTTTCAAATTTGAAGTTAATCATTTTATCATTTGTCTGTACATTTATCCGAGCCTCTTCCATATCCTAAAATCGATCGACACAGAGCAGATTTTAAATGATAGTTTCAATACTTCGTTGGAAAGCTAAAAATATCTTAAGTCCACAGCGTTTATTTTATATTAAATTAAGGATCTTGGAAGTAACTTAATTTGAATATATTTTGATTCTGGAGAATATCTGAATTGGTTCAGACGCAATTTTTTTATTTCGAGCATTCTCTAACCAAACTTAAATTCAAAATAATCCAGACACAGGTATTTATATTAAAGGTTGCAAATAATTGAAACTACCAGACACTTACATAGTAACTGTCGATTACATACTATTGAAAATAAAATTTACATTTATAAGTTTTCACCAAATTCATAAAAATTTCAAGTAAGCATTTTTATGCACACGAGACTTACATGGAATGCTCCAGGCATAAATAAGAGAAAATATGCTTTATTCATCTGCCTCAGATCGCGCAAGAATTTCTGAATTGTAGTTCCAAAGGTGATTGTCAGATATGATTATTTTTATGCGAATTATGGACGCAAACAATACATCCATTTGATAATCTCCGATAAAATACTCTCATGTGGAGCTTTGTTTAGAGAGGACGCGACTTCATCCCGAGGCCTAATAAAATGATTGAGCGAGCACATTTGACGATGCAGAGATTAAGCAATGATGGCTGTGAGGGGTGTACGTATATGGCTGTGGCGAGGGAGAATAAATCCCGATTTCTGCTCACCTGAACCCGCGCGAGTGCCTCGCGGGGCGTTACCAATTACTACGGCGCATTCGGATGATAAAGCGATGACACTTTATTGGGGTGCCCTCTCCTAACCTGCTGCCCCCACCCAATTCAACCATCTCGCGCCCTAAATCTGATCCTTTTTTATTTCCCCTTATTGCTAAAGTAGTACAGTTGAGGATTCACGACGTAATCGGGATAACGATGGCGATGGATTATTGCATAAAAATTTCATTTGTTTTTATGGAGACAACGAACAATGACCTTTCACCGCTTCGGTATTTTTTTATTTTATTTAACTCTGCAGATGATTTTTGGGGTAATCACTGCCGAGGCTCTCTCCATGATGGATTACACTTCTTTACTTTGCCAGTTACTAATGATGGTAATGCAGTTTCCGGAAAAGATTCTCGGGATTTTCTTGAAATTTTAATATCTTGAGTTTTCATTATGTTAGATCTGGCGATTCAAATTTTTCTCGGGTTAGAATCTATGGATTTGAATTTATATAAACTTCAATAAAAGGATTAATTCTCGAAAAGTAGACTGCTATACACGCTGTATGCATTCAGATATATCTGTCTATAATAAAATCAATTACGGAGAACTTCACCAGGTGGAAATCCATGACAAGGAAGAGTAGAGATAAACTAATTATTTAACTTACGTATTTACACATATATGATGTAGAAATATATTATGCATATATGGAAAAAGTTACTTACTTAAGCTGGCTTATTAGTTTTTGGCAAAATTATTTCTATATTATCAGTAAAAATTTAGCATTTCAAATATTTTGAATGGGACAAGAAAGGAGTACCAAATATTCACGTGTCATCACTTATGGGATTCTTATCATCCTGGTTATTATACGACGTCTAAATATGTATTATTTCGAATTATAAAAATACTCGCCCGAAATTTCATAATGAAGTCCTCATAATAATTTCACTCTCCTCCAATACTAGTAGTGAAAGCATCAAGTATGTAGTCGAAAGTAATCGAACATTATCAAGCACTTGATGGATGAGCAACTCACTTTTGCATTTGGCCCTCATCTTTCCTTCTATGAAAAGGAATTTCCTAAATGTTCTAAGAGGGACACTAAAAAGTTATGAAATGCAACAGCTTATTTAGCTCGATTCAATGCATGACTATGAAGTACTTCAACAAGTCAATAATCAACTTTAAACTCTCTAATTTGGATTTCCGTACAACGTTATATCGTTCTGTGGTAGGTCATATTCCATCGTGCATTTTTTTCGGAGATGATCGAATTTAAATTCCCTCATTTTCATTATTTTTACAAGCTTTTATTGAGTATGTTGAAAATTGTACCATTGAATTCACAATGGTCAGACAGAAAGTGTGGAGATGAAAATCGATTGCACTGTTGATCCAATATTTCGTTTCTTTCTCTCTACGTAATCATTCCCTTAAATAAAAAGGCTTGGATATTGTTTATTGTATAATATATGTCGCAGGAAGACTGAGATAAAAAAAATAAAATTTTCCATCCGTCCCGATGTCGAATTTCATTTTCAAATTCTCTCCCATTGTCTCTTGTTGCAGCGGTAGCGAGGGAAATTGGCGTGAGAAAACAAATTTTTATACGATGGAGAAGTTTTGCGAGGAAGTTTCTCGTTAAAATTCGAACAATGAACTCAATTCCGAAGTGGATGGGGAGAGAAAGAGTGAGTAAGGTTTCCCGGAAAACACAACGGCACGGACCGAAATAACGGAGACGCATTTAATTCGATTTTAGAGGATCAACTCTGTTGGTGGCATCGAGCTGTTGACAGTTTCCGTTCAGAGGCAAATTGAGATTCTATGGGGCGTCAGAAGCACGGGGGCAATCCCTCCACCAATTCACCACAAACGCACACACACATCCACCCCCACCTCCGCATCCACTCCCAACACCGCAATCCCCTCCCACTCCCTGCAAAACGAACTGCCATCAAAGGCACCACGACACTTTGGTTCAATTGAGCGAGCTTTTTTTTACGGGGCCGCAATGTGGCGAGAGAATAAGAGGGACGGTCGTAATCCACGGGAGAAACGGGACAGAAGCAACAGCGGCGGACGGAGAGAGGGCTTAAGGCAGAGGTGTGAAGTTAAAGAGAGATCGAAAAAGTAAGGTTCCTTTGGCCGGATAAGTATCAATCCTCTCTCTCCTCTCAATTCAAGAAACTAAAGATTTTGTAACTGGTGAGGTGAAAAGGATGCGAAAATACAACGATCACTGCGTCGAAGCCACAAAATATGATCTGATCTTTCAAAGAAATAAGCGTTTTGAAAAAAATAAAAGCGTTCCATCCTCTAAGATAGGGAGTTAAGCTCAACAGTTCATTGGGTATCTTTTGAAATTACCATCACTTCCATGACCAAAGTTATCTCTGAGCTCGGGTCCGTCCAGCTTTTATATTTTTAACTGCAGCCAACTTTGCACGCCAATACTATTTCCTGATAAATTTCATAACCATCTCAGAAATACTTTTTTCACAAATGGCTGCAAGGAAAATAGAATTCTTCATCAATATAAAAAATTATTTTACTTGGTCTTAAATAAATATACTGAAAACTAGCAATTGCGTTACAACCGCAAGACACTTATCTACCCATCATACTATCACAAGAACATCAAGAAATGAAATAATTAAGCATGCGCAATGATCGTAAACATTGCTTACATTACTATTTTTTTATTTTTGAAGGAAAGAAATCAGCAATAAAGTAAGGAGCTGCTCCTTAAATACTAAGGTACAATATAAATGCCGAATATAAATTTATAAAACCCGACTATGTTTTTTATTTGAAAATGGCAAAATGATCTAACCTCGCAACAAAATACTCGGACTATATCATAAAAATATGTAAAATAGAATTCAAGGCTTCAAATGTCCTCAAAAATGAGTGAAAACTACAGTAATCCGTCAGAATTCTAATGCAAGAGTTTTGGATCTCCGATCCGACATCAACCTTTAGAAATAAGATAATTCGTATGAAATATCTACTTAATAATCGCAGTTAAGTCTTTTGACTTCGAAGAGTTCAATACAACGAATAAAACTTAATGACAAAAACAACTGAACACGACACCGTGCAGAAAAAATTTAGTTGGAAATTCACCAAATTGAAGATATGATTACGTAAAAATATCAGTAGTAATAAAAGAATGTTAACATCATCGCATGTAGATTAGTTTTCAAAAGTCTCATATTCCTGTTAATTTCCTTCGGTGTTATACTTTTTTGATTTAATTCCTTGATACACGTTATACCTACAACACCAGGACTCTCGGTAACAGATCGGAAAACGAGTAGTAGTATCAGTATCTCAGACTTTTACGAAGCATATTGCAGAATCCATATCTTTAACATTAGAACTTTATTTTCCATGGATATAACCTCGAAAAGGAAATGTAGTCGTTATAGTGTCAATGGAAGAGTTTAAAATAAAATTCCATTTCTCATATATGTATTATACTCTTACATTCCATTGCTTCATATACAAATGTCATTTTTATTCGTCCATGAACTCCCTCGGTGAGTTTTAACGTGAATAAACATACAGATTCTAATAATATAAAATTCACATTTAAAATATGAGAAAATTATATTATAGGAAATTCATGGCTATTTCTCTGCATATACTTAAATCGTGTATTACCCTACTACAATTTACGTTATACGCATAGGGAATTAACTGTACGACACGATAGCTATGTCAGCGTTTACAGACCTCGATATTTGGAAGTGAACCGCCTATGCGTCCTTAGGAAAACTTTCGAGTCCCTTAATACCTTTAGCATTTAAGCTCTGTGCAAGGTCTGATCAGAACCGGATTACCCACCGGATGAATGGGAGAGAGCGTGGGACAACGACGGGAGAAGCAATCAGATCCATCGAGGCGCTATCTGGTTTGGGCGTGTGGGGGAAAAGGGGAAGAAACCGTGGCGAATTCGGTATCCACAAGTAGCAGAAATCTCTCTACCCCAAACTCTTGCCAACCAGACCCACACCATCCATCTCTAATGCGATGATTCCAGATGATAATGACTTCAGTTTATGTGCGCCAGCGTTGTCATCGAGAGGGCTGCGAGTGACGTCATTGGTAATGGAGGGGTAAGGAAGGCCCTTCGGTGGACGTTGAGGGAGCAATGGGCGTGGCGGAAAAGGTTTTGATGTTATGGGCGAACGTAGTGCAGATGAGAGGGTGGACTGAGATTTGGGAAGGTCGATGGTAAGTTGTGCTAGGGTCTTTCGATCCTCAAAAAACCAGTTGACGGTGCAAAAAATCGGAGGAGAACGAGTTCTCCGGGGCAGTTAAGACTGGATTGATTGCCTTTGGTGCGATAGGTCGGATGTCCTCTTGTGGGTGCGTTTGCGGGGAGTTTGAAGGGAGGGGCAGGAAGAAGAGGTGGAAGACATAAACGGCATCATAAGGGATTTTCGGGAGAAGATCAGAGAGTTGAAGAGAAAGGTACAAAACATGGGCGTCATTCAGTGAATATCTCAAATAAGATAGGATGATATTTATCTGCCACTGACCGTAGATTATCCGGAAATGTGTGTTTTTGAAGGGAAGAAGAACAGCAATAGGGGGAGAAGTAAGGTGCTTACCATCTGTTACTTATCAAAAATGCCCTGTCCCTAATTACATACAAAAAGTCTAGCGCTAGTTTCGAAAGGTGATCTTGAAACCGTGATTTCAATTCCAATACGCCGTATTTTTTCAGAATATAATTTGTATATAAAACTTAATCTTGAGAACAATCTTTCATATCACATCCTAAACAGTTTACCGATTACCATTGATAATGACTGATACATAGAATTCGTTAATTTGTTTTCTTTTTTTCGATTGGGATGTATATTGCAAGATTTTTAACCTATTTATTTATATTACTATCCTTGGAAATAATATTCTTTTTTAAGCAGTTTCTCATGATAGATTTTGAAACTATGAATTAATATATCCTAGGACTGTCAACACTACATGTGCAACATCAAATTATTAATTATATGCAAGTAGAATACCAATATTATGTTCAAGATAGATTGATAAACTACATTGAGAAGGCCTCATAGAGAATAGCTTCATTTAAAATGTTATACTAATAATGCAGTTTCTATTTTCCACAGAACTCAACCAAATGGCTATCTTGATATATCCAACCGTACACAATAATTAGTGTAAATATTTGGGAGAAGCAAGAATCAATAAAATATGATAAAAAAATGAATGTTATATAACATATTATGCCAAGCTCGTGGAAGATGGAGAATACTCCTAACAGAATTTTAAATGACTTTTTGAGTACAAGAATCTAATACAGCAAATTATATGGATCATTAATCTCAAAGGTTATCGATGAACTGAAAGTAAAAGTCCCTACTTCTGTAATAAAATATAAAAAACTTTAATAGTAGTAGAAAAACAAGGGGCCAAAACTTTACGAGTGAGCCAACGCATAAGGAAACTACTCCGAAAAGATTCAATTCCAATTCACGGCGAAAGAAATCTGGAGAGAGTCCAACAATGACTTTCATTTCATAAGCAAATGAGAACCATAAATTATTTCGGTAATATTCCTTCAATGGGCAGTGGCACGGCGTACGATAACGCGCTGTTAAAAAGGAACTGGAAATGAAATTCGGTACGCCGTGGGAAATTGCACGGGGAGCAGTGCAGATAAAAAGAAGGGAAAAAGAAAGAAGGCGTAAAAGGCATCGAATTAAGAGAGCACGGAAGGGATGGAAGCATTCGTGAATGGAAAGAGGTGCAACGGAAAGGGAGAGAGATATATATTCCCTGCGGAGCGTGCGGGTGAGGAAAGATAGTGAGAGAAGGTAATGGCTCGGAACGGATTGCGTATGCAAGTAACTACTATCGAGAGAGAAAGAAAGAAAACAGAAGGGGGTTCGATGAAGGCGAGAGAGGGTTAAGGGGGAAAGAGGTAGAGGATACACTAGGATAAGCAACAAGAAACACAACAGCGAGATATAAAACAAAAGCTAGGATCCTGAGAGATATATGCTTGATAATTTCGATGAAAATGAAAGTGACAGGAATCACATAGAATAGCATATGCTGATAAGTCAAAATTTATGATAATGATGGCAGACTAACATAGTGAAGTTAAAGCTGCTTCTGGTATCAATATTTTTCCCGGAAATAATATTTTTCACATTTTTGGTAGAGTCTACAAAAATTTTGTTTTTGTGAACCCCACCAAATGAGTTTTTCTTTGTCTGTGAATCTACTTATAATGATAATAAAATTACTTTATTTGGCAGATATTAAGACTAACAGGTACCTAAAGAAAAATCCTAACGTTAATCTATAGCAGGAAATATTCTCTCCACGACGAAGATTATATTGTTAAAGCATCGCATTCTTATATTCAATGAGGTGCAATTCTAAGGTAATACTGAATATAATAAACGAGTAAAGAGAAAAATAAACGCTCCATTATATATCAATAAAGGTCGAATTTCTAAAAATTAAGATTTTTACAAAGATCAATAAGTTTTAATAAAAGTTTATAAGTAAGTTTACAAAGATCACTAATTTATAAGCCTACTACGATGTAACAAAAAGATGAGTTGCCTTAGAAAAGGTTACCGTCATTTCTGACGGCACTGGTAGGGTTTCAATAAATGGTTAAATGAGTTATAGTCCCTGAATATTCTCAAACAATTATCTCATGATCGTAGGAAGTTAATTTAGCCAACTTTTCACAGTCATATCTATTAATGACTGAATAAACGAATAATTCTAAGTCTAGGATCAGGAATAAATGGAAATAAGAAAAACAAAACAATTCCGGAATGGCATTGGAGAGGTGGAGTGCAATGGAATGGCGGTATCTTAAGTATACAAGAAGAAACAATATAATTAACAGAAAATATAGCGCACGTAATGAAGAAATGAATAAAAATATTTATGGAGCAAATATTTGGAGACAGCAAGGATCATATGGAGATATAGACCGTAATAAATAATAACATGAGACAAAAGGCAATAGAAAATGGACCGTGCCTGATCCTAAGAGAAGGAGACGGAAGTAAAGGGAGAGCAGGGATTTTTAGTGTAAATACATCTCTTTGTGAAAAAATAAGCTTACAAACGCAATTATGTGCCCACCACCAGTTAACCGGATTCAAAATGTTTTCTGTTTCATTCCCTTATAACCACAAAGACCCCTTAAGGCCTCTTTGTAGACCTAGGGCTCAACATTCATTATCAGTTCAGTCCCAAAAATACTATAATGGATATTCGGTAAACTCCTAATGAACACTTAGTGCGTGAATCGTTAGCTATTCCAGAGGACCAATTCCATCTTTTCCAAGCGTCATCTAAAAGCAAATCTAAATCTTTCGGTTGAATGTTTTCCTAAGGTAAACGGACCATTTTTTTAACATCTCCCAAAAATGGCACGGGACCGAAACTTAATATTCCAGCGTAAGAACGTTTTATCGACCACTACCACAAACCATTGCGACCTAACCCTTTCCCATTCCCTCCCCTGTTTTTTTCCCTCCTAATCCGCGACTACATTTCATCTCTTTTCCTCCACCCCATCCTCGTCTTTACCCCACCTTTTCCGTCCCACGGCATCATACCCGTCTTTCCCCTCACCGCCCAGAATCCATTTCAAACCCTAAGGCACCACACAACACGCGCTACCCCTGCAGCCTCCGCCCCGAGCCATTAAATCATAAGCTCAGTCGCCGCCGAAAGATTACTGCTTCCATATCTCGCGGACCCCCAGAAAACCGCACACGATTCTCATCACCGCGCATTCTTCTCCCCCCTTTCCCGTCCGCCCTTATCTGCGTCATCCCCGTGCCATCCTCCCCACTCAGCATTGCCGGTGCAACCCTCTCCCGCGTTAAGCCCTCTCAGTCCATCCTCCCGTAAGCGCCGTTTGTGTTAGACGCTCGTTTCTGGATAGTTAGCGGAATGCTCGGTTTGTCTGCTTCTCTTATCCTTTCGTTTTCCACCTCAAAGCAAGGAACCCTTCCTTTGATCGTTTAGCCCATTAAAACTCGCGTAAAGGAATTGGATCGATTAAAATTTAAGTACGGGATGTTTCCGTGTGAGATGTTGACTATACAAACAGTTTATATGAACCACGCTCCACGGTAATAAAATAGCGGGTATAATGCAAGATCAATAACTGAGAAAATCGTGTAATTAACACGTGAATGCTCAATACAACGCAAACTTCAAATCTCATGCTTAGTTCGATAATGATATTGTAACGGTAGAAAGAATCAAGTATAATTTAATGACGAAAAGTTTGGTGAAGGAAAAATCGCAGAACAAGTCACAATTTGTGGCGAAATTAGAGATTCTACACTTAGCAAATGAAGACCCTCCACGAGTTTGTAACTGAGATCAAAGTTTTATTTCATTGCAGGAGTGATTTTGACTAATATTTAAATCTTAATTATTTATTTCAAAATATTTTTGAACACAGTTAAAAAGCTAAAACAATGATTATGATAGACAACCGATTATTTTTGTAGAAAATGAAATAGAATCGAAAACAAATTACATAGCTGCCTCCCTAATGAAGAGATCTAACGCAAAATTCAAAAATGAAACGAACATTATCTAAAAACCATTGTAAATTCATTTCCTTCTTACAAACAACAGACTCAACTTGATCTTAATGAAGTAAATTACACGTATTTGCATGAGATTGGTTTTAATTCTGTATCAAACATAAAATCACTTCTTGTTAAAAGTAGCGTTCAAGTGAAAGTATCGAGGGTGAATATAGTATTCTAATAAAAATTAATAAAAAATTCTGAACGAGTTCTTTCAATAAAATTGTTTTAAGCTTCCCTCTTCCTTGCTGTTGAGTCAAACATATTATTTAGGAGAAGCACAATATATTAACTCAATAAAAAGATGATCAGATTTTCGAATTATTGGTTTTTGTAAATTAAACAAATACTGAAGGCATCCAAAGAGTTATGACGGACGGTATTTTTGGCAAATAATGTTATCTTATTTCGATTTCTAATCCGAATCAAAGGAAAATAAAGTAATTGGTCAGACGATACGGATTTATAGGTTTTCCTGGATACCTTATTTGAATTCTTTGCGGGTTAATATCCGGAAGATATTAAGGAAAACATATCCAATTTCTTCAATACTCATGGAGCTTTTTCCCTTGACGTGATAAGTGTGAGGCATCAATCTGATACCATTACTCAGCAATTCTACACAACGTGAATTGAATTTCTTTTGAAAATTATATGAACTCAAATTTAAATCGAATGTTTCAAGGAACCCTTTCGTCCGCGAATGCCAGCATAAACATCGAACGCAATCCTATCTATACCAGGGATTTACTTTCATACTGTTTTATTAATATTTTTGAATTACCATTACTTCATTAGTTATGCAGTAAAATTTGGAGGCTAGTAATTGTTTCAAATCCAAATTCAAGGATTGCTATCCTTAAAAATAGATGGAGATTCGACAGTGTTAAAAATCCCATGTTTGGCAAATACCTTACGTCCCAATTTGGTGCCAAGACCGTAGAGTGAGATGCAGATATCCTCTATTTTATCATGTCTACGATGAAATTAAGATGTTATTCTTGACATTAATGATCATACTAATGAACAGAGTCGACGATTATTTACTCTGAGGGTTTTAGTGAAGAGCAGATGTATGATGCTGTCAGGATCTAACGTGCCAAAGAAATCATTTTTTGATTCGAGTTGTCGTCATGGACTAAATAATATTAGATGAGTATGCTGTGAGAGAAAAGGCTTATAAAATCAACACATAAATATAAAACGTTTATCAAGCACTTCGCTGATGAATAATTGTTTTTACATTCATAATTTAAACAAACTTAGCAGTTGAAATCTACAAATAAAAAAAATATTGAGAGAAAACATTTTCTCATCATCTACGTTAAATAAGATTGATTTAATGTTTAGGAGGCATGTATTCATTAATCAAATAAGAACAGAAATAACTCACTCACAAAGGGTCCTCACAAGCAGAAGTCTGAGATGATGTACTCGCCTGCAAAAAGGAATAGAATAATCAATATTCGAAATTTCTTTTAAATTAATTCTACTTTTAAATGCATACAGACAATACGAACAAGTTATTATCCTATGTTCATATTTTTCTTCTTATATTTTTTGTCGAGTAGTAGGGTCAAAGGCGTGACATTCTTTTGATCTAATAAAGGGGCATTATTAAACATTGTTAAATAAAACAAAGGTTTTACAAACAATACAAGTAATTTTACTATCCACATAATGGAAAGTATCATCTTATTTAACAATTTTTAGTTTTGGATAAATTCCAGAAATTTACAGCCTCCTCAATCAGTTCTAAAGGCATTAATATATATAAAATCCTGTTTTTCAGTTCACGCAAAGGTAATAAATACATTCAACATTATCTTAATTTTTACTTTCAGTAATCATTGAGTACCTTCTGTTACCTTTATTTACTCCTTTGTTCATCTAACAAATACTGATACTCATTTAGGTTAAGAGAAACTACCAAGCAAGAAATAAATTACAAATCATTCGAAAGCTTCACTTTAGAACATCAAAGAAAGATGACACATGAAAGAATCAGTTATTTACTTTTATGATGTTACGCCAGGATTTAATGGCCTGTAAACTCGAATAGTGAGTCACTAGAATGCAACTGATTCTGCCACAATTAAATGTACCTAAACCTTATGATGCCAATAAAAGTAACCTAAATCAAACTGTTTTCATAAGATGGGCCGTGAGTTAGAATTTAAACCTTTAAGATCACAAATATACTATTTAAAGAAACATTCGATCGAGAACTTCAGTCTTTTAAGTATTTAGAAAGCAAAAGGAACGTAGTCTTTTCTCACAAACCTATATTTTTCCATAAGAAGTCTATGAAGTTATCCGTAATTCTATTATAATCGCATATCAGTTACGAACATTGTTTGGATGGAGACTACATTTATTTATCTAGCAATAAGACTACCAGAATTGGTGGCATAGAAGATGACGGCGAAAGAAAGTCTTTCTGGAGATAAAGGATGTATAGAATATGTAATACGGATTATGCGGTAAATTTACTTGATGGATATGACTCACTTTTGCTGTGCTCCAAACATTGCTGTGCCGGTTCGCTAGGGCTATTCATAGATGATGAGCTAATCCAATACATGATGATGAAAGCGAGAAGTTTGATGGTTTTTTGGTCTACTGGTCCTCAAATAACGGCAGAAGAAACTTCCATTTGGATTTTAATTGTATCTTGGTACAGCGTTCTCCCTAGAAAGAAATATAACTTAAGAAAGATTTGCAGAATGAGTTGGTTAGTGGAGCAATGAGAAGAGACCATTTAATTCAAATAATGAAGTTTCTACACATTGCGGACAAAAAGAAAATAGAAACAAACGATAAATTTACACAGTCTGATATGGAGCTGTCCCTTAACTTCAAAATCTGATATGATAGAGGAAAGACATATACTAATCACCTGGTCATTGTGATGTTAAAGCAAAAGAGGTGATAATTCAATAAAAATACAGTTATCTTGAATAGACGGTGAAAAATTTTTAAAACACGATTAATTAAATTAAAATAAGTTAAGTTATTTAAAATTATAATTTTTTTACAATTTTAATACCAAAAATTTAGTGACCGTGCAAATGTAAAGCGCAAATCGCCTTCCGGCTTTTAAAGAAGTTTTATATAGAATTATCCTGCATTAGAATGAAAGGAAGTAAAATTATTCGCATCAACAGATTTTAACTATAAGCAAATAGATAGTAATTAGATAACATGAGCACATAATAAGAATTTCAAGTCTTGCGTCCACACTGCAAGTTTCCTCCGTGAGAGTCAAGTTGAAACTAAGCCCTTCGGGACCAACTATAATCTAAAGCAAGTGGAAATATCTATGGTTTTAATTATATTTCTACTACTGTAACATAATAGTATAGCTTTAACTGTTATCTATCAATGGTTATCACCTATCACTTTCCTACACACATACTGTATGAAGTCTTATGTACATAAATTTCTGTCAGATCATATCGTATTTTTATGGTTAATGCTAAAAATATACGAATTGTTAAAATAATTCATCCCCAAGGATACAACCACTCCTTCACTCACGTTTCTCATTCACTGAAGAAGAACTATGTTCTGGCGCCAAAATCGAAGAAATTCTGAGTATTTCCGAGATATTAACTTTTAACATTACCGATGACTTGAAGATGAACACCAATGTCAACGTTGAGTAACACACTGCCTTCGTAGACCTTTCTATTACTCCAATGCTGGCGCGTAGTTCTGAAATCAGCATAATGCACTTGGAGATCCAAAATTTGTTTCACATTCCATTAATTCTCATTTTTTACATGTTCTCGACTCTTATACTTATTCTTGACGAAGTAAAAACAAGAATTCTCGTCTAAATAGCAATTAAAACTTCTCTTTTCAACAAAGTAAATCACACACGTTTTTTCGTAGACAGGAGCCGATATCCGATATTCAACGTTCGATGACACAACATGTACGACAACTGAAGTCCAAAATTGCGAATAGAAGACGAAAACAAATGCCATACTGCTCCGTGTTTTCAGAAGGCCTCACCTTTGGCGTCATCCGTTTACTTGTTGGGTTAGCTACGTAAAGGAAAATAACTTTCTGATACGCATTCGTTCTAATCAAATTTTGGAATTCTTTCGGCGATGACGGGAGAAAACCACTTCCCAAACCTACGCAAAAGAGCAGTGTGTTTCGAATGAACCCAATGAGTCATTCTAAAGGGAACTTTTGTCAGGTCGAGCATTCTCCTTCAACAGTCCTATGTACGGTGTTGGCGAACTTATGGAAGTCAAACAGAAATTAAATAGACGTACCGGTTAAGGAAGCAGCCATAAAGTAGGCTTTTATAGAAATTTTCTCGATTAGATATACATATCCTCCTCTAACAGTATTGCTTTTTTAATCTCGATCTTATTTTTCATTAGTTTCACGTAAGCTTAATCTTAAATTCCCCATAAATCGACGCACGACCTCTTTTTAAGAAGCTATACAAAGCATTGCGTAAATGATTCTATCATCATAAATTCAGGTACTATTTGTTATTAAGTCTCTCGAAATTCGGTGATATTATTAGTGCACGGATGAAAAATAATAGTATGTTTGTAAGCATTCATAATTAAGTTTGCAAATGATAAATGAAAAATGAAGACTATTAATGAAGAAATCCATCAAGGCAATGAATGTAGATGTAGATGTAGAAGGCGAAAACAAAAGTTTCCGAGCGATTTTCCTACTTGAAACGCCAAATTTTCTGGTTGCTTCGAGTAGTTAAATTATGTTCATTTTAATTTATACTTCCATAATCAATACATATACCAGCAAAAAGAACATGCTGTAGTACGGAGATTACATTTTTTTTTCTTCTTTATTTCCATTAAAAACCTGCAGAATAGAAAAAACAATAGACAAATGTATGGAATAATACTATATGAATTATGTTTCCTATGTTTCTTACTTATATAATACTTTCATGTAAAAGATTTAACGATCAAAGTGATTTAACTCGAAAAGCAAATCAACTATAAATTACAAAAATTTGGGTCACAGTTGACATTTTAATCATTTTCAAATACTACAGTGATACTTTTCTATACTGAATAATTTTCGTAAAGTGATTTTCTAAGTCATTCTACTTATGCGGATGGTCCTCTGCAACAGAAAATGCCAATGGCTCTCCTTAAATATAATACAAAATTAGATGTAATATAAAAAATACAAATAAAATACTACAGAAAGAATATATCCCAGCAGTGGCTCTACATTCAGCGCTGCTTGGTGCCAATTAAAGTCTAATAAATATCACGGTGACGTAGTAATGCGTAGTAATCAGTGAAACAACTTGAATGACGGTAAGGGGAGCGCTCAGAAATAATCCCACAAGACGAAGAATTAGAGACGTAAGATACGTGTTAGTATGAGATAGAGAACGTGAGAGCGTTCCATCTCTTCTCAGTCGGCACCTCCTTCGAGAGGATTTCTGCCAAACTAATAGCCAGCGCGTCCTGGGACTACCCCAATCATTAAAAGCAGCTCCCCAACAGTCTCCTGTCTTATTTACCCTTTCTCTTCCTCCCTTATCTCTCTCCCCTTTCCCTTAGCGGAGAACCCTCGTCATTTTGTCTGATGGGAAGGTGGTTATCAAGTCCCGACACCAGGGCGCGCGCCGTTTTAAGAAAACACGGATTTACAAACTCTTTACCAGAAAGCTCTTTCCCGCTGGCACTTCGTTATTTTAAGAGAGGGGAAGAGGTATTGAAGGGGTTGCTAAGCCGCGTTATAAAGGAGAATTTGATGAGTTGCTTAAAATTCGATGCTGCTCCTTAGCGGAAGTTTTTTCTTATCTTTTCCTCACTACGCGCTAATCGTAACCTGTACTACACGGGTATTTAAATCATTGCTTTATAGTCTATCACATTCTGCGGGCATTCCAAAACATATATGGTCCAAGTTTTATCGGGGGATTTCTTAAATGAAGCTGGCGAATATAAAATGTTGATGAAATCTTTGTTAGATATTAGGACAACTTTCTTTAATATATTGTTTTATACTATCTGAATCTTATGGTCTCACTTAAAGTTACCTTAAAATAGAGTTAAATCTAAAATTTACATTAAATATTGTAAGATAGACTTTTGAGAAATTACGAAAACACCGGAGAACGGGGAGTATCTGTTTCGAAGTAAAGTTAAATATATCAAATAAATAATTCAGCTGATTAGTACTTTTAATAATGTCAGATATATTCAGTTAACTAACTTCACGTATATTTAACATTTAAATTTCAAATATTATTCAAAAGCTGTTGTGGATATCTTAGAATTTCCATCAAAGGAAACTAAGGTGTTTAATGTATTCAGGGTATGAATTATGCTTTTCTGAACAACTGAGTAAATCACTTATGCTAGATTGACAATTAGTAACTCTATCATGATAGAAACCCTCAGTTGGAGGTATGGTTAATTGAATCCCGGTTATGTAAGTCTAATTCAGTCCAATCTTTCAACTGATTATCGTATATGAGTACATTTAAAGACTTCTTTTACACTTTCATGTAATAAGTACATTAAGCATATTTTAGACAATCCTGAACTGGTAAAAAGACGCCAGTTTCTTTTTAGGTAGTCATTTTGTAGGAAAGATTTGAATTTTACGCGCGAAAACGTTCAAATAAGGTCTATAATCTCGAAAGCTCTTTGCATTGAATTAATCTTCTCCATAACACTCATCACGTGAAGCTGTTGTGTCACTCCTATCTCCCAATTAACTCAGTCTCTGTCCGCGGCGTAAACGTGATACTTTTTGAGTTGGAAGTAAACACTACGGAGTAGTTAACTTTATGAGGAGCGCGGCGAGGGTAGAGATTGAGAGGAAATAAACTTGACTAGAAAACGTGACTGAAATATAGTAAGCGTACTTCTTATCTGGAAAGGGGAAAAACACTTCAGACGGCGAATAACGTCTTCAAGAAGAGGACACACGCCTTGCTGAGTGTTATCTCAATCCACATCACTTCTTTCTGCTCTTGAAATAAATTTTGGAAGTAGGACATTCCTGTACGTTCGATATTGTTTCAAATTTGTCTTAATTATTTTTAGTAGTACGTAGGGTTTGGATTAAAGAAACTTTCTGATATTTCAAGGTTAACAGAATAAATACATTTTATAATAACGGTTTTATGATTGTCAATGACGAATTTTCAATTATATCAATAAATTCATAGATCTACAAAAGTGGACATCTTTAGTGACCTATTATGATTAGGGAAATCTTTACTGTGATATATTATCACGGGATAAAACAATAAATTCCAACATAAACTATAAGTTCTTAGCTTTATGGCAGAAAATGTATCGGTCCCCATTATCAAATTGGAATTTGTATTCATACTTTTCTTCAAATGCATAATTGAGAATTTTCGTGCTCTTTTCAAAACTTTTACATAAAGAATAAAAAAATTACATTGAATTTTTTTATTTTAATCGACGATCCAAAAAATGTGATTTAGAAATAACCCGCCGAGGAGTCAGTTTTATTCTTTGTAATGTATGTATGTGATTCGTCTTTTGATAATCCAATGCGTATGAAAGGTTCCCACGTACTTCTTCTGTTAGTATTATAAGCGAGAATCTTTCTTAACAACATTTACTAAAAATAGTATCCAGTTTCGCTGAAAATTCAGAGACTCATTTTGAAAACAATTGTCACAATTCTCATTACAGGGATAATATGCACCAAAAGTCATGTTTATCCGGAATAAAACTTAAATTAACTTTTCAGGAAGCGAAGATTTTATTTATTTCACTCTTCAGATTTCTGAGACAATATCCAGATATACCCTTTTTATGTACACTTAATTCACGCTGAATGTATTCTGGATCCCTGCAAACCAAGTAATGTTCGAAACAAATTGGCTCATTGTAGGGTATACCGGAGCTGATTGGGGGATATACAAATGCAAAATCGCCCTTAACGGTAGAGTTGCCCGATATCAGCAGGCAAGTTTGTAACATCTAATCGGAAACGAAAGTAATATGGGTTGGAAGAAGAAAATGATGTGGAAATGAATAAACTTTATGCGTGGGATAGAGGGACTGGGTCAAACATTAAGGGAAGACATGAGAGTTTGGCCGAAATAAGGATTGTAACGGATGATAAAGTGGTGAGAGGGGAAGAATTGCAAGGGGATCTCCATATAGGTTCTATTTTAAAAACAGAGATAAGGCAATAGATGGCGGATTTATGCATACAGAAAAACATGTACGGGCGCCGAACTGTTGGCGAACGGAGATAAAAGTTTCCGAAGGTCAAAATGTAAGGGGTGGATGCAAAGAATGCCGAAAGTTGCAATGAGGGAGGAGGAAAACCAAAGGGTGGTGAGCCGTAAAAGGAAACGGTTCGGAAATGCAAATAAGGATGGCGCAACACAACCAACGGAAGTTAGTTACGATACATATCCCTTCGGAAAGAAGATTCCTTTTATTTTCAACGGAAGAACTTTTCTGGGGAAAAGGCTTATCGGGACGGACCGCATATTCATTAGCATTCGTTCTCGTGTTTTAATCAATGTTTTCGGTATCCCACTGACAGAAATAAATGGAGATTTGCTATCTCATCATTGGGTAGAGCAACAGTCTGACTATATATCAAGATGTCCTCTCATCTACTCTGTAATACTTAGTCGGGATGAGCTTTTCTCTTTTCCTATGATAGAACTTAATAGTTGTTTGCACAGGGATTTTTATTTGGTTAAAACTTTCTGTTTACACATAAATTTAATGAAATCCTCATAAAATATATAAACCAAGTCAGCCATGAATATAAATTGACTCAAAGAATGGAAAATTTCGGTGTAGTATTCCAGATAAATTTTTGTGTTAATTTTCAAGCCACATATGGTTATTTTATTTCTGTTAATTTTTCAAGCCCTTTAATCATGGAATGACATTTTCAACGACTCGTTTTTTCCATAATTTGCCTTGAAATTTTCAAGCGATAATCAAATAGCCCTTAAGGTAATACTCAACCACGGAATCGAAAGAATTAATTCTATTATTTTCCATCTGTCACAGATTTTATTACCTGATACAAACTGATTTACTATTATTCGTTAAGCAATCCTCTACTTCTAAACTAAATACAGGAGAAAAAAAATTGACGCCCGGACAGGGACTTGAACCCTGGACCCTTAGGTTAAAAGCCTAATGCTCTACCGACTGAGCTATCCGGGCTCTCTATTTTGACAACTTTTTCCTAAAATTCGTGTTAAGTATGATCCGATAGGGAGGTAATATTATTTTCCATCTATCGACGTATCTCTGATATGCATGATCACATGTCACATTTCTGTCGGGTCTTCGATCATTTTCGATAAACGCAATCCAAAGTACCCGTATTACTCCGAAATTTAGATCAAGTTTCTAATTGATAATTTCATACCTGACAATGCTTTTTACGGCATCAATGCACAAACTTGTTCAGTTCACAGCTATGAAGATTTTCTACATCAAAATCTTTCTTCGTAAACAAAAAAGGCACACGGAATCAATAAGGGTAATTTTAACTCTCACCTTTTGAATGAATGATTATAATCATTTATGAGATATTTCTTCCAGAGGTAAGCCTTCTCCTGGAATTGCTTACGTCTTGCTGACGTACGATTTACGCAGGTGTAAAGCTGCGTAAATCGTACGTCAAAGTAAAAAACAACGTTTACATGCGATTATCATGGAACTATATATTTTAATAAATAAAAATAAGATTCATTCATTAACTAGGTAGAATCTAAATTGCTCAGAGCTGTCTAATTCTGATCAAAACCAGATTATTTTTCTATACGCTATAAATAACGCTGTCTTCTTTCGAATGATTTATTTGCATTTTATACAACTAGTGTCCTGTCCCTTTATCCACATAGTCTCTGTTGAGGGATGAACCATTTTTCTCCACCATAAAAAAGTCTCTCCGTTAACCGAACTCCATCCACACGACGTAAACCATTCGGGGCCCCGATATATAAAAATAAACAAAAACAAAAGGCGAAATCGACACGCCACGCCGACTCTCGCCAATTTAACATCAGATTTCTGTACAAAAGGGTCTCTTTTCCACTCACATCCGATAGATTTACAGCCGACAGCCTTTTGTGCTGAGGAATGAGAGAGTCGGAACGGAAGAATTATGGCTTGCATAGTTGGTGGAATGGAAGGTAAGGATATAGATGGCGATGTTATAGGGAGAGCTTTTTTCCTTTGGGTCCTCTTGCGTACATGTGTGTATGTAGTACGTAATTCCATCCAAGCACAAAAGGAATTCCAAAGCGCTGCTCTTGACTGAATTCCATCTGCTTTCTCTTCTTTCTGGAAATTTATCCCGGTTTGAATGGTTTGCTCTCACTTTCCTATTTCAAAATTTCTAGTTTACGATTGGGATTCGGGCATTGCTACCGACCTTGTTTACCGTAGATCTATGTAATGCAGTGGTTTCTGGCATTAAATATTTTTATTGTTTCTGATTAAAAAAAATAAGAAAAAAATTGCAATTTCCAACTACAAAACAGCATCATTCTGAATAAATGTTTGAATAAGTTTCACTAGATATCATGGGAGTCAACTAGCTATGTGTTTATCTTTTGGAGAAATCCATGCAAAAAGATTTTAAAATACTAAAAATATTTAACATTATCAATCCTAGCCATCCTCTGAATCTCGATCTTTTAGTCTTTCTAGACCCTAATTCGAACGTGTAATGGGCCTCTTCACTTTCACTTCAAGTAGTTGTCACACTTTGTCAACGTCTCTGCCCATTAAACTTTTATTATATAGGCTTTAATGTGGCGCTCATTTACAAAGATGCTTTCCTGAAGTCTCAAATGTGTGATAAATTTCTAAAATATTCGCCATATAACAAATATTTTAGATATGCTATTCAAATACCCTAATAGGTGGAATATTTTCAGGATAAGGAAAGTCAATTACAATGTTGAATCATAGAAATAGCAACCATAATTTCTTGAATTTGTAGGTAAAGTATATTCTGTAATTATTTAATTTGTAAATTCTGTAAAAATATCCTGACAAGGATTGCCTGAATTTATATGTATGTATATTCGAAGAGGATAAGACATCTAAAAGTAAATTTCCCCAAGAGAAACATGTTTTCTCTTGATGATATCTACCTTTGAAGAATATATTACACATACACCAAGCTAGATCTCAGTAAATACTTATATTTAATATAACCTAATGTAGGAAGATTAGAATAGGAATTTAAATTTAAATTGCTTCCGATAATCCAATGTCATTCCCTGATATGGGTATCGTGATAAGTATCGTCCTTTAATTCTAAAACTTAAGTTTAACTCTTATCAGGAATTATTTCCACGAAACGCCTAAAATTTTCATTTGATTACCAGAGAAGATGGAAGTAGCTTGTGACGTTATAAAGATAGAGAATCGGCGAGTTCAATTAGTTCCGGGAGCTAAGTGAAGATGGCAGTTAGAGCAGAGAGAAGGTACCGGGTCAAATCCCGCGCAGAGAGATTGGATTTAGTGCAGTAAGACACGTACGGAGAGGTGCACAGAGAGGGGGATAAAAAAGGAGAATTTCTTGCGTGAACCCGCGTGGCCATTAAGCGCAGAGGTTATCTGTTTCGGCGGGCCATCATATCGAAATTAGTCCCGCTTCGAATCCTATGGTTGGGCCATTGCGCTGTCAAACGGGCGTAGAGGTCACCGATGAATTCGAGACCACCGGTTCTCTCTTTTAATGCGAAAACAATTGAGCAACGCACAACACGCTTCTCCCCCTTCGAAAGACCCCTTTTTATTATTTCACGAAATCCGGAAAGGTCGTAAAGCTACCGTGCTCGTTCAAAAGCAGTACGAAAACTGTTGGGAATGAAGTTATGGAGCGAGGAAAAAAGGAAGTCCGCGAGAGATGTAAATTTTGAATTCGTCCCGGGTTGGCATGGATGGGTCGGGTTTTAATAGCCCGCCGATAAATTTTGCATTCATTTCGGGAAATAATGGGGAGAGGGGAGGACTCCCTTTGCCATTGACGTCAAGAGCCAACGTTGTGAAACGTCATCTTCAGCCGACGCCCCGCCATTGAATCGATTTGCGAAACAATAAAATAAAGGAGACCAGCATCTTGTAATTTATGGTTCGTTTTTCCTCCCCGAGCGATGATTGAATACAATGGAAGAGTATTCGAGTGGATTAGATATGCAAACGGGGGAGAGGAAATTTCTGCGCTGCCGGAAATCACGATTGGGTGCAGGGATGGTGGCGATGCGGTTTTAAATAATCTGATGGACTCCCTTTTTTCCCACGCGAAGTAAGCATTCCGATCTGTGGTCTCTGCCCTTTTAATTGCCGACTCCTCCGCTGTTATATGAATGCGTGATAAAAATCGCCAACAGGGGAGTGATGAATGAGTAGCTGTTCCCTTCAGATAGTCACCCTTGTAGAGCTCGTATCTGAAGTGGCTGCGACGACCTTACGCGCAGGGAACTGGATTAGCCTTCCAAGCATATCTGTTCATTCTCCTGATTAATTCTCTCTCCTTTTTTATTCTTCTCTCTAAGTATTTGTCCCTCTGCGCTCCATGGTAAGGTATTAGACCAAAGAATATTTACTGATATTAGTGTAGACTTATTAAATTAATTTTTCTTGTATCAATGTATAAATAACATACCTCTACAATTAATTCGTCAACTTTTATTATGATAAATATTTGATGAATTGCACATGGCCTGCTTAAATAAAATAAATGCAGTAAGTAGTCCTCGGAGGAAAATTTCTAAATATATTGTTTAACACCGTTTCAGTTTAGTACTGAAACATTAGGAAATATCAAAATAGTTCGACCGGTAGATTTTACAGAAATGTAGAAAGATGTTATTTATTTGTGATATTAATCAGTATAAAGATCGTAAGTTTTAACATCGAAAAGAATTTTGGCAATACTGAATGAAAATATGTTCTCGTGATAGCAAGTGCAGTCGATTTGATGAATCAAATGTGAATTGCATATTTATGGTGGAATTTTTGTAGCAATATTATAAAGCCATCTTCCACTCCTATGGCTGAAAAATTGGTTCATAGTAAGGGTTCATACCTAACGGTAGGTTTAGATTCTTTACTTGTTAGTATTTTTATTTATCATTTTCTGATCTCCTTTCTTCTATAATTATGTTATGATCGTCAGTTTCCATTTAGCAGCGAGGAAACCATTTAAAGGTTAAACAATAAATATGTAGAATTTTAAAATACTGAACTTGATATGCAAGACTGAATCAAGTATTCAGGTTAGTTATGGTTGAAAGTGTAATTCAAATTCATACGAAAATATCAAAGGGCTGTATTTAGTAGTAATTTAGCTTTGGTTCATTACATACACATGCTAAACCGTGAGTTACAAAAGTTTATATTCTGAAATATGCCTCAAAAATTTCATTTTGGGTTTTCTACAAAGTTATTATGTGATCGTTAATTTGCGGCGGGGCTACGAAGAAGAAACTACATTACATTTATTAGTAAATAGGAATGAGCGAGTGCTGAATCTTGAAAAACATTCTTAAAATTATTAAAATTATTATTATATTATAATTGAAATTATTATAATATGCAATATGCATATCCTTTCTTTCTAATATAATTCAGCAATAAAGCTGACATAGAATAAATAAAAGAGAGAAGAATAACAATTTACAATTTAATACTTATTTTGGTCATACTCAATAAATGAAATGACTCAAAAAGAAAATACATATGAACTATATGTAAAATTTCATCATTTTTATCAAATTATCACATTTTAAATTCAAAATTGTGTTTTACGTCAGTTTTTATACATCATTCGTTTTTCAAATTCAATTTTTTTTCTTTGATTCCAAGTTTTCAGATGATAATTTTCTGAAGCAAGGCAATGGTTATATAATCTTTTTTTCTTACTTACTTCTACCTATAACTACAATCAGCCTTATTACTAACTGCAGTGATAAAATAAGGACTAATAATAACGTTCGTTCCATGTGGATTGATTACACCTCCAGAACTAAGCCTATCTTTTTCACATATTTCTGTCGCAGAACTAGAGAAAAGAAGATTAAGGTAATTTCCGCAACAGCCGAATCAGTCGAGTTGGACAACAGACACTCCCTCAGTAGTCCCATAGGTCTAATTCGCTCCATTCGACTCTTCCATCTTCCCATTCCTCTCCCTCAAGGCCTTTTTTTCTCCCCATTCTCGCCAACCCCGGTCACATACGCTGAAGGGTAGCTCATACTTTCACATCTCCATTCCTTACGTACGTTTCTTCATCGCGACGCTGCATTATGGATTCGCAAGCATCGACTGGCTTCGTAAGAGCTACTATATAGGGCTAATTCCGCGCATTGTCCCTTTTATGAGCTCAATCTCCACTGCGTTTTTATTTCACACTGTCTTCCCTTTCCATCGCCACGTCCGAAAGGGGCTACTGGAGACGCTACATCCGCCGCAAATCTTCCGATTCCCAACCCCACACTTATTCCTCTCGGGCTCGACGCGCTAATGACGGCTTCCACCCCTGCTGCCCACTCCTCTTTCTTTCTTCCCCATATCTACTTCGCTAGACCCTCTTCCTTCACTCTGTCCAGAGCTACCAACTGTTTCACACTTGTAAACTTACGTTTTATTTTAAGATATGAGAGTTTTATATTAAGATATGGAAGCTCGAGGTATTTCAAGTTTTGCTGTTCTTAAGACTATATTTATTTTATTAAATCAACCAAATTACTAGTAGTCACGAGTTACTTTCGAAGAAATTTTAATGATACTTCATTGAACTCACGTGTTCTGGCAAATCGTACGGCAAAACTTATGAAGATTTTGTAAATATTAATTAATTAATATATAACGATATAATTATGAAGTTGCCAAACTATTTGATAATCTCTTCATCAAAAATATATCATTCGAAAAGTATAAATGTAGAAGTAAGGATTCCATCAACCATAAACCTATATTTGGCACACTCTACGTTTATAGGCCACAGTAATTCTTGATTAAGTGTAATGGCCAGATACACTTCTAAGCTCTGTTAGCAACTTCCGTAGGTAATAAATTTAACAACATTAATGAGGCTTGAAACATATTCGACATATACGAATAAATCAGCAATATACATGTATACGTATATCTACTCATTGCCAACTTACTATGAAATAAGTGGTATATGATCATCTCGCATGGCTTTAAATGTAGCTATAAATAACAGCGACGACGAATGAATATATTAATATTTGTGATGTATTTTTATTTTTATCATTTTATCTATACTGCTGAATATTCTTAAATGTCTTCTCCCGTACTTTTATCTTCCTTAATCTTTATTAAGTACTTTTTCTATTAAATATTTCTACCATTAACTATTTATTAATTTTATGTTTGGGTACTTGCCCTTTTGGATAGGGTGCTAAATTAACTAATATTTAATCGAATCTTTTATTACTACATTAAAATGTTAATTTCCTTGCGATTTCTACTCTTTAACCTTCATAAGTGAGTAATTGAAATGTGTATAGCTATTAATTTCATTTTGTCATTGTATTACATTTCTGAATTTCCTTTACACAGTTTTCCAGCACATATTTTTGCTTGTATTTTCAGTAGTTTTTTTACACACCCCTTCTTTCCGGGTATCTTCCTGCCCTAGATTTGTTTTCCTGAAATAATGCCTTAGGTTTTTTACATCCACCCTTGTCATTCTTTCAACTCTATTTCTATCTACATTATTTGTTTATTTATCAGTATCATTGGAAACAGTCTAGATGGAAGAAGAAAATTTTAACTCTAAATCTCAACTAAATAAAAAACCTTTTAGATCATAAACATTTCAAGCCATTAAAAAAAAATACCGCAAAACAGTGATTCCAATAAATATGTCTCTAGATTTTCTTCCTAAGACGAAATTAATTCCACGAAGTTGGCAGCCCTGTTCTCACCCCAGCATCTCTTCCCTCACGCCTTCTCGACACATGTGATCAGAGAATCTCATGGGGATGCCATTAGGGTTCTTCTTGACCGTGGCAGAATTCTCTCCCTCTCTCTTCTTCCCATCCGTTCTCTTCCTCTTTATCTTCTTCCCATCACAGCGCCATTCCTGTGGGAGTTCTGGAAGGAGACGGTTACGTGGGCCATTACCGACCGCGTGACACTAACTCCCCATTCAAGCACGCATCTCTTATTCTTAACTGCTTTCGCTTCCACCTTTAGCCTCTCCTATAGCTATTCCAAGAGCTCTTTTTTATCTCCAAACATGCCTTCTCAGCCTAGCAATCGTTTTGCGTCCTTTCTTTACGATCACTTACCTTTGTACCGTAAATAGAATCGCAACAAAAAGTTCGGTCGGTAGAGCCACTTTTCAAATATTCCTTCTGATCCATTGTGTTTCCATTAACGTTTATATGGACCCTTTTCTTGAGTTTTACATGTATTTCTTACATATGAGAAGAAAAAACTTTTATTCCTTGGGGATACGAAATCTTTTATCCGTAAAACAAACAGAATAAGATATATTTGGAATCACATCTGGTAAAAACACGACTAAAGTGTTTTGTAGAGAATACGTCTACGTAGAGGACATAGCTCCCGATATCTAGATAACGTAGGTAGATAAACATCCGAAGGTTTAATCAGAGATGGCGTAAATCGAAAAAGCCCACGAAATGAAGCTGAATCCACAGTTGATTTATGGAATCCTTCGGATACGTGTAACTCCGCTTTGTTTCCTTTGCCTGAATTCCACGCTGTTTGTACCCGAGGAAGCAACACACTTCCACTTATTCTTTTACCTAAGGGCGACGAGAACTCCGTTAACGATTTATAAAAGCGCACCCTCATCAATAAATCTTGGGATTGTCATTCCAGGAATACACGTCCCGAGTCCTTTATTTCTTCCCCTTTATCGTGTCCGCTATCATTTCTACTTGAAATTTCTTTCCCTTCGATTGCAAACTCCTATTTCATTCTCCATCTCCATTTCTCTTTCCATCCATTAATTCTCTGCGTTCTTCCCTTTTCTCCCCTTCCTTTTTCCCTCACTGTTCTCACTTCTTTCATGGCCCTAGGTATCCCTTCTCATCCTTCCTCCCATTCTTCGTGGGCTCTCAGATAGCCAAGTGTGTAGAGCTTTGGTGAAAGCGGTCCGGGTTCAATTCCTAGAACCAGCTCATGTGTGCGAAATGATCTCAGCTGTCGAAGAACTTTCAACGATACTAATACTCTCATTTTTCAGGTCTCTTCCTCTCCTTTATATCCGCCTTTCTCCATCCATACCTACTTTTTCCTCAGCAAAATATCAAAAAATTTTAAAATCCAATGTTCATATCCACTAATCTTCTTTGGTTCTGACCTCTTTTTCTTCAGATCGCATGAAAATTGAAATAGCTTAAAATTGTATTTTTCGTTAATGGACGGCTTAGTAGCAATATTTACTTTACATGGCATAAAAAGAATGAAAAGCGAACTCATCCAATATTCATGCATTTTTTCTTTGAAAAATACAATTTTTTTTCAACATCTGCTGTATATGCAAGATTGAGGAATCGCCTTATTTCCAAATACAAAGTGGAAAGAACATAAGGATTTTTTTCATATAAAGAATAACAATGACTTTTATATCTTGATTGTTTCCCTTTACAGAAATATTCTATGCTACTGAAAATTCAGCGACTTCTTAGATATAAATGACAATATTGCATAATAAATTCTCCCGTTGTGAGTATTCAATATCAAGATTATTACAGCAAGTTAATGTTTTTGATGATGTTATAATGATAGTCATCGTAATCCCACTTTCACTTGTGGTTTCATGTACAGCCTCAACGCCGCATTTTAACAACCTAAAGGCCATCTGAAAAATGAGAGCTGAATTAGGTTTACCTTTCCGCTTTACTTCATGATTCGATAGCTATGAAGAGGTTTTCAAACATTATTTCTCATTCTCCAACGATTTAATGATACTTGTTGATGGAGGTCGCTGAATAAGAATACTATTTAAATATTTACATCCTAGGATTATTTTCAATTAAACTAGAAGTTAGATTGAAATCTCCTTTGGGTTTTCGGTTTCATCTATGCATCGTTCTATGTCTCGCAATCAAAAGTAACTGTTGCCTACATTGTATTCACAATTCACTCCCTCTTTATCATTCTCAAACCTAATCCGCAACCCTCACATCAATATTCCCTTCGTTCGCATAATGGTCGCCGTGGAAAAGAATGAATGCGGAAAATAAGAAAGGGAAAAGGAGACGTGGAATAGTTCGATAGCAGGTGTTCCCTCTTAAAATAGTGCTGAGGGATGGATAGGTGAACGGGGTTGGGAATCTTTATCGGGAGACAGAAGTGATGGAGAGGTGCGGTGCGAAATGAAGGGGAAATGGTGTCGGAATAGTAGTGATAGGGAAGGAAGAGAATAGAGGGGATGCTCCAGGGAGAGAAGGGACCAGTTTGTGCTTTACGACCCTTGGGCCACAGAGGCAGTTGTGAAGACGGAGTGTCGTGGAGTGAGGAGCAAACGAAATTTAGGGGTTGGCAGGATTCGGAGCAATGCTGTGCATTCTCGTAGGATGAAAGTATTAGGCAAAAGAAGTTAGAATGCAGAGAAGTATTTTACGCTATAACTATAACATAACAACAGAATACTTTCGGAAAGATTTTCTATGAATATGCTATAGATTTTTGATTTTTTTGGTTTAATTTATATGAAAATGCATCCGTCGTTTCGCTAATATAAATTAGAACTTATTCACTCATATGTAGAGGAAATCATCATTTATTAATATAAAAGTTTTGTAAACTTCAAAATGACTAAATCTTTTTCCATGTAATTCATGAGATGATGACATAGGAATAGACAGTCGACTGAAATCTATATCTCCATATAGATCTACACAGTGCAATCCCACTGTAGGTGAGTAGCAGGGGGTATGTTTCGTTTCTCTCAATTACCTGTGCTTAAATTCATTGAGTCGTTCTCTTAGATCTTGGTAGATAGGCAAACCGAAGAATAAATATCAATCATGTTCGGAAGGCAAAATATAAATATATATCTATGACTTTGGTGATAACACTAAATACTATGCTCTTAGTAAAGTTAAGTTGCGCGAATTTCGTAAAAACTATTAAACAAAAATTCGTCAAGTCCGAAAAAATAGTGGTAATAGGTATTCTTTTAACCCTGTATAAGGATAAATCAAGAACAGTAGTTCCTATATCCCAAACGGTTAGACAGGTATGTAAAGGCTTTCTTCTCAAATATCACACGATTTTTTTTCTCTTTTACTACTTGTAAAAGCCTGATCAAATAATTAATATTCGAGATGCTTCTAAATTTGGCACTTTTACGGTATCTTTTGCATTTATTCGGTCAAGATCTACGTGAGCAAGCAATTTTCTTTGAGTCACTCACGTATAGTCTTTCTGGTAAAATATGAAACGTTAATGGTGCCAGATTTGTAGATATCAATAATTATTCTGATATTTAAAAAGTTCGCTTGGGAATACAAAACTTAATATAAAGAGAAGTTGAAAAAATGGTCACGAAAATATTTCGCGGGATAATTTTAAGAATGTCACCGCCATTCATCATCTGACGAAGGACAGAGAAAATGCTCGCAGAATTCGGATGGCTCATAAACGAAAATAAAATATTCAAAGCACTCGACAAACATTCGTCACTCCGCGGAAATTTCCTGCCATAATCGCATGTTCCAAATCCATTGGCGTACGACGTGGAAAATTGATAAAAAAACCTCCCGAGGTTTTTTACGCACATTCACTTGGAATACGAATTGTGATTTATCGTCTTTGCCAAAACCTGTCGTCGGCTGCAATTAGGGTCATTACAGAAAGAATTTTAACAAGCTAGTTACCATATAATGAATAGAAACATTTAAGACTCTAGGGATAATTAACTTGTTATTGAAATGTCAATAGTCGATTCTTGCCTATTACTGGAATGTGCAAATCTTATCACAGGTCTTAATATGAATCTCATTAGTAAAACCACAAGATATGTTGATAACTTTTCTAAATTCACTGAATATTTCGTTATCTTATAGTTAAATATTTACCTGAAAGGCTATTAAAAAACTTATATGATATTCGATCGATCTTTATAGCCTGAGAAACAGCAAAACATAATTCTGAAGTGTAATTGCCGATTGTGTATTTTAGCTCCTTCCTTTAACGACTATAAAATATATTAACCTGATATATAGATACAAATAAATATATATTTATATAATAACTACGTAAGTATTATAATTGGAATGCGATAATGGCAGCGCAGTGTATTCAGAAGGAAGTCATTCTTGTATGACATCAAAATCTCTACTAATCTTAGCCAAGGATCGTCCTTTTTCAAGTAGTTTCCGAATCATGGTATAAAATCAACTTGCTTGGAAACTTGATAGAGGAGTCTCACACGTAATATAAAGAGTAATAATGTGAGATTTATCCTTAATGTCCGGAAGAATTGAAAATTATTTTCCTAACTACAATTTCCCGATTATTAATGTGTATTGCCAGGTTTATGAGCTCTATATCCTACTATGGAGACAATTTGCTTCCACATAATAACGAAACAGGGGCATATTCTTTTACCTTACTCTGAGGGAAGAATCTTGAAATCAGCTTTCCTTAAAAAAATTGCAAATTGTCAAATTACGCTAAGTCTATTACAGAGAATAATTGAATGACTTTCCCATTCTATCAACCTAAGAACATAACCAGCGTCTTTTACGTACGATTGTCCCTAATATACCCCTACCAAGTGCTTTAAAAAATCCCTCATGGCATCCATAAGAATCCAAAGGTTGAATAAATTTTCCAAATTTTAATGCTCACTTCTGTTCGTATAATGCTCCCTCAAACAATATGCAGCCATAAATGGAAGGAAGTAAGGAAGCCGAGACACATTTGCATGTTATCCTTGCTGGCTATATGCGGAGCACTTCCTGCTTAAAACCTCACAGTCTCCCAACGACCCTAGTAACGCTTCTTTCTCTCTCTCTCTCTCCTCCTTAAAATGCAACAAATTTATGACCGCCCCCTCGTGACGGGGAAGTTGCACAGTTCTGGAACCGGATTATGGTCTTGTACACGAATTTAAGCACAAGGGCGAGATGGGTAATGAATGCGAAATAATGTGCTTTTTAGTTACTGGAAGAAGTCTGAATCGCTATTCGCCCGCTTTACAGATTTAGTATGCAATTTGGCTCTTGAGAAGGAAGTGTTCGTAGAAAAAAAGCAGAAATATTTAGAAGCTAGGATGAATTATAAAGTACGTTTGATTTTTATATAATTGCCTTTGATTTTTACTAGCAAATTAAAGAGGAAAAAAAGAATAAATAAATATACAATTCTTTGCTATAAAATAACCCTAATGCTGGTACGTTAGGGTAATAATAACTCTTTTAAAAGGTAGAAGGGCGCTATTCTTTTTATATAGTCACAAATATGGAAGAGAAATACGGATGGTATTGAGAAATGAGATGGCTTGGGAACACTATAGGGCTCAAATTATTTAAAAAAAACGGGTGTTTATTGTGAAAAATGACTGCAAAAAATCTATTGTTTTCTATACGGGATTTAGATTGCGTATCATATAATGAAGCATAGCATATATTGCAATTAGAGTTACCTCTATTAGTCAGGTGCTTCCCTGAATGGATTTAAGTATTCGATTTGTGTTTTTCTTTGTAGATTTATGGGGATGATTCTAAATTAATTTCAAATTTTCTTAATAATGAATTAAAATAACCATTCAATTAATAAAAATAGAGACATCAGCAATTACATGTCTATGAATAGAGAAATGGAGGTTGCAATGAGCACGTCTTCCTAATGACTACCTGTTAAGTCAAATCTGCCAACCTTTATTGCACTGTTTGCTAAATTATTATAATATAATATTTTTAATCGCCCAAGCATTCATTTGATAACTTAAGAGCGTAACAGGTGCTTCACCCATTGTCTAAAAATAAATAATTAACCTACTATCACGATGGATGAAGTTTCAAGTCTTCTAAAAAGAGATTGGATTAAACTTTTGTTTCCGTCTCTCTTGATTGGCTTTTCAGTTCTAAAACAGGTTTTGTTTAATAAAGTCTCAAATTAGTATCAAACGATTACCACTCTGGAATGGTTTTGATGGCGTTTTTCCTTGCGGATTGCATGTTGCCAATAAAGAGCACGCAAGCGAATTGCCACGCCTCTTTGACGCAGGAGTTTAAGTCCAATGAGTGGGAAATCGCTATCTCGTGGATTACTTCACCCCTTCCTTTTGAAAGCTCGCTCCAGAGCAACCGCGGGCGGATGAATGGCATACATCAACCAAACACTAACAATTCGCAGTTGTCTTCGGATGACGCGGATTAACAGTCCAATCAAATTTCATGAGAAATGCTAGGAGGAATTTTGAAAAACTACAAGATATATGACTCTCCATTACAGTAAACGAATTTTGTTTTTTTTTTAATCCATACTACTGCGGGAAAAAGGAAGTAGATCTTTTTATTAACACATAATTTACATACTGAATTTGTATTTTGTATGTTGTATTTAAAAGCTTCTAATGAAAAGAAACCAAGATATCTTGCCACCTAGTTCACTCCAAATAAAGAACAGCGTTCCTCGAAAGACATTCCGAAAGACTATCATGTTACTATTTTAGATGACTAATTATTGTAGTGCAATAGTATTGATTTCTCCTGCGTATATATTTAGATTCTAGTAATTTTATGCAAGCAGCACATTTAGTGACGAATACAAGTTTTTTTCACTTTGATAGACTGACTTTTGATTAACTGACAGTGGAAATTATATGAGAACAATTCGCATTACCCACTCCCAATGTCAATAATGAGTTTATCGAAATCGTTTTCTTCATCTCATTTAGAAGCGAAACATTTCTGCAGTCATAATTCTTTTGCAATTTCTGCATTATGAAAAATGTTTATAGAGATAATAGAGGGATTAAAAAATCAAACATTAATATTAGTTTAATATATAAATGAATGTATCGCTGGGGTAAATTTGAAATCAAAGTTGATGTTATACAGGCTACCGGATGGCACAATGGGCGCTTCGTTCGACCTTGGCGAAAGCGGTCTCGGGTTCGATTCCAGATGGGAATCAACGTGCGAAATTACCTCTACTATCAAAGTACTTTGAACCGCATTACAACTTGATGTTATGTAACTTCCAGTGAAAGCAAGTGAGCCAATTTTTCAATATAGATTAATTTTAGGGCTAATTCACCAAGCGAAAGAATCATTCGAGCATAAATTGAAAAGTAATAAATGACAATAGTCTTTAGGTACAAAACTGTAATCTCTTCCCCTGAAAGATTTCCAAATATTTCAATTTTCTCTTAAATTAACGATTATTTTAATGCGTTCTTGGGAATATTTATTATTAAAACACGATAAAAAATATGTATTGTCCGTCAGATAGAAACTTCAATAATCAATTTCTTAAGACGGGTGAGTTATCGCAAAGAAGAAATATAAACAGCAATACACAGAATATAAAGGCGAAAATTTTACTAGTACGGTGTAAATATATCAACCTGCAGATAAAAGATATGTGAAAGAGGAGACGAAACATTCCTTGACTTTTATGACTAATTGACGAACTAATATTGCTTTCTCCAACTTATCACTATTTTAAGAAATTTTTTCTACCGCTGAATACCCCATTTTTTAAAAATTTAACCCTTATCCTCAATTCCCAAGACAAGAACCTATACGTCTCACCATTCAAAACGCATACTACGTTCCGGAGCCATCGTAATAAAACTAAACGCGTTGTTAACGCACGCCATCTTGGGGCAAACCGTGCAATCAAGAGCGATGCTTCCGCGACTTGCCATCAAATGAGGCGGCTAAGGCGAAATGGGGTGAAACATTAACGGAGGAGGTGTGAGGGGATAAAGAGGGAGGAGAGTTTCCCAAACGCACTCCGCCGTGAATCATATCCGCATGCTGTTTACTCAGCTCACGTCTACCCTCGAGACAAAGGCAGGCACCGACGATTGCTAACGAGGAAGGCGCCCCTCTAACAAGGAAGGGAAAGTATCGCTCGCTCCCGAATGCGTACCTCGAGGCAAAAGACGGCAGAGAGAAGATCTGTCATCCGCGACAATGAAGGGGTGCAAACAGTCACAGTGTCTGCGCGTACATAAACACTTGGAAGAAGGCGTGGGAGGAGGAAAATGAAAAGGCGAGTTCGGAATATACCAATTGGTAGCGGAGGTTTCCTCCTGATTGGTCTTTGCCTTGTGGGGACCCTCTTCAGGAGAAGGGGCGGCATTGTTTCGATCCCATTGTTGCTTCCGAGAGTTGTTTATAGTGTGAATATTTCAAAAGGATCCGTTATTCTGATTGGCCAAACGATGATGAAATCATAGCAGAGGTATCGAATGCAAATAAAGGGGAGGTTCAGGCGATGTGGGGTGCCGTACGAGTTAATTATTCTAGTAAACATTTTTCATCTTCTGAGTATGTTTCGTGCTTTTTAAATCACGATAAATATATTCTACACTTGCACGCTTGGGATTTATCTATCGGCATGAATAAGATACTTTTCCCAATTGTTCTTCGTAATAAATTAGATCCAAATAATTTATCCAAGGTCTCATTAAACGCTGCGAGACAATTTTATGGGATATCAGATAATTTATCTACCAAACGAACACCAACACTTGAAATTCCAATAGACTATGCTTAAATAGTCAGTAACTATACCTAAATTCAGTGTCAGAATTAAAATGTGAGTTACTTGATTTTTGATCCTTCGTATAACTAATCTTTCCAACTAATCCCATACAATTTTCCATCATTAATAACTTAAGTTGAGTGATTTTAACAAATATTTATGTGTATGGTCATTTTAAATGCTCAATAAATTCAATTTTCTTTCGGTAATCCATCATGATATAAAGTAATGAGCACAGAAGCTACATGTGAGATGATAATTATAATGTAAAACGGAAAAATGTTTTGATTGTCTTACGAAAAATAAGACTTTTAGGAAGTAAATACAGGTCCTTCTCTCTTGCTCTGGCATGAACGATCGTGGAGGTGATTGATTGAGATTTATGCTGTTGACGAGATAATGAGGAATTAATGATTTCAAGTGACGAAAAACATGTCACAAACACTCGCAGGCGAGGAAGGATTGCTAAACCGCAGACTCATGGTCATCAGGCTCACAGATTTCGCCGTTGCACCTTTTTTCGCCCATTTCTTTAATAGAAATATGATTTCCCATTATTTAGAAGCCTTCGATTCTTGTGTTTTTAGGATTTAATTGGCAAAGAGAAATATGTCCAAACAGAACTCTTCGTGCTTAAATCACCTTCGACAAGCAATTTAATGTTGTCAAATATATCCAAATATAAATTTTAATAAAATGTAGAATACTAGGGTTGATTTCCTTCAAATTACTCTCTCTGAAATTAAAAATTTCCAGTAATACATGCAATGAGAAACTGAGTTATCATATCATGAACGCTTATTATATTACATGAATACTTCATTGACATCTGATAACAATTATCATTTATATTAAATCACTCTATTAGTATAATTGAAAATTTTGCTACGTATTTAAAATATTTAACGTACATACATTTTCTTCAATAACGGTATGGATAATAAAATCGAGTCTAATAGCGTGCCCTTCACTTCAATAACGATGTTTGAAATCGAAAGACTCTCTATAATTATTAATATTTATAAGATTAATCTATTAAGGAGAATGATATTTCTATGTCAGCTCACCAATCTTGCATCGCTGAGATTGAGATTTCAAATCACTGTTAGGGGATGCATGAATATTATCGGCGTTACTTGCTATTCTCTTGTGACTCTCATGTCGTTTCGATTTTTTAGGATACTTGCTCAATAGATGTATATAGTAACTGTGAGGAAGCATTAATGGATGAGCAATTAAATCTCGCAGAATGCACAACTGGATGGTAAAGCAGAGTATTCTAGGCGCCTGAGTTGTAGGCACATGGAGGTGTTGCATTATTGAGGTGTGTGAGAGATTCCTTGACAGTAAGCTGAGTGACCGTACGGTCTGCGCAAGTAGAATGACGATTTCAAAGGACAAAGACGTACTCAAGTGCCTTGGTAAGGCTTCTTACCGCACGTCATGTAAGATCTGAGTACTTAGGGAAACCTTACCTGAAGAACCCATCTTCGATTGAAAAAATACGGGAAAACCTTCTTTTGCCTCAGAAGTTCGCTACAAAGAAGAAGGGAAAGATTGGGGATTTGGAAAGTGGAAGGTAAGACTACTAAGGTATAAGATTTCTCAAATTACATACAGCCGGTATTCAGAGGCAGGCAATGAAAGGAGCGATTGAAAAACAGTCAACGGACACTAAATTGCGCTGCTATTCTCTCATTAGATTTTTACATGATAAATACAGAATTATTATATTATAAATACAGAGAAATTTTATAGAATACTGTACAGTATTGTAGGATTAGAGCTTTATTCTAGAAAAATCGCAAGTGAATAAAAATATCAACGATATAATAATAAAATATTAAATATTATTGTGCTATCAAATTTCGATGATTACCTTGCCCTTTCGACACGTGAACTCAAAGGGTAATTTACTTTAACTGGACTAGCTCAATTTATTTCAACAAAATGTAACTCACAATGCTGTATTTTACATACAGTAATGACCGATTTCCGTCCAATCAGTGACTAGGTTTCCTAAATCTTGGAATACCTTTTTCACTTTTCTGTAAAGTTTATTGTTTAAAATAATCTCAAAATTTTTATTTTAAAGTTATCTTCATTTAGAATCAACATAATTTAATATTATATATCTTATATATGTTTGTTATCATATATATCTGTTATCATATATCTCTGATCAAAGACGTTTCCTACCCCTAGCAGTAGTAGTGATTTTTAAAGTGCTTCGACAGCTGAGGTCATTTCGCACATAGGATTCCACCGGGATTCGAACCCGGGACTGCTTTCCTCAAGACGAACGCGTTGCCAACTTGGCTAACCGGGAGCCAGTATGAACCTTAACTTGAGGTTTATATACTGTGAAATATTTTCTCATAAAAGTCTACTCTTGTTGATAATTGCTGCTGTTACGTGATTTCAGTAATATTATTTTATTTCTATTTCATTTTAACGGCGAACTCCGTCCTTTCCCTAATTTAAATAAGATATCTACATGATTTTAACTATAATCAGCAACTGATAGCTCTCCATGATTGACCACCAATTTTCTCAAATCTAGTATATCACCTTTGTACAGAAATGGTACAGATATCAATGATGCTTAACGAGTTTCCTGCTTCAAATTAAAATTCTTCTTCTAGTTACATCGCAAGAAAATGAATAGAAAACTTCTAATATATTACTTCCTCTAGGCATATAATATCCCAGGCTTCTCCAATGATGGCATAACTTCTTTCAGAGAGAAATCGCACACTAGATCCTCTACCCTTCTTCAAACAATGCGCCTTGTAATTAATGAAAATAACTCTATTAGTTCTACTTCGGCTTAAGACAATATCTTTACTTATGTTAATTTTAATCACCTTTCCCTTGTATACATCCCTCTTCTCTTCCAGACATACACACCATTCCCAGACTCAACACATTAAGAGATCGAAGCCGGTGCAATGACAAGTACGCTAATTAACTAAAACATCCTCTCTCTCACTTCTGTATTCCCTCCGAAGCTTTCATTCTCCGCATTTCCATCTCTTTCATTACCCATCCCACTCTCCTTTTCCTCTAACACACATACATATCTTCCCCCCGCGGCGTCACCCCGAGGCCTCAAGAGCCCAACTAATGTGCATTCGAAACGGTCCCATGGTTTCTCCGGGGTGCCCTCTTCTGGAAGGCAGATGTATTCGACGCGCATTTCCTATGCCCCTAACATACTCTATCTCACTCCGACAGCATCTCATCTCTCATTTGCCCATTTAGAACGCTACTCTGGTGCCAAATACATTTCGCATAATGCTTCAAATAGCATGATCTTGCATCGGTAACTCATCTAAATTCTGATAGACGTTGGGTAGCGAAAGTGTGTCTGGAAAAATTTATTACGGAAAGCGAATTTCGGATTGCTACTGTGAGCTCTTGGGAAATTGGAATTATGCATTCAATTTTATCGATGAGTTCGAAATTCGATTTTTACGAGAAATACTTGGATAGAAGACAGATAAGATATTTTTCATGGAAAACACTTCCGCATTACATGCCAACCCTATGGATGTTTAGAGGTATTAGGATAACATAAAATCAAAATTATCTTATATATTCTCAAGTTAATTAAGAACTGCCCCAATAAGGATATTTTAGCCTATTAAAAGAAATAATCCTAATAATCTTGATATTGACTTGGAGTTTGAATAGAAGACAAGAAAGCAGAGGAGTAGGAAGGAAAGAAAGAATTATTATATGAATGATGCGGAATATCTGAGATGGTACTATATTATCCTACAATGAAAGAGTACCAAAATTCAATTTAAAAAAAGCTACTTTAACAAATAAAGCTGACGAAAAGTCCCTGTACTTCGAAGTTTCTTCGCTCATTCTCTTCTGCCACAGAGCATCAATCTTCCCCAAAACCTTTCTTTCTCTATTAAAATAAAACTCACCTTTCAAAATGAAGCAAAAACAATGTAAGACAAAACAGAGATGATCCACTTAGGTGTATTTAGCAAAAACCTTAAACTTTTTGCATCTAATAACTACCTACGCAATGAATATCCCTTAAAGATCCACGGATGACTTAACATCCAACGTAACGTAGCAATGACATGAGTAGTCGAGAAGTAAGTACTCAGGTGAAGTTTAATGTATGAAATTGCTCCTCAGATGATTGTCTCGCAGTATTTTTCTCGTCCCGTCTTTTTCTATGCTACATCTATCCATTCATTACTTTCAGACATCAAGCTAAGATTGTTCATTCATCAACCCCATAATACATATTCCTCATTCGTAGTCACCCCACTAAATAGGGGAGAGGGTTGAGAGTCTAAATGGGACTTCCTCCCGAATATCATCATCGTTGTTGCCCGGGGCCGAGTAGCTAAGAAACTCCACCTCACTACATGAGATGGGACTCCTCCATTTCTGTCTACCATTCACACCCTCATACCTCTCTCTGAAATTGGCTTTCACAAATACTCCTCCGCCCGCCTCTCAAGGTACATTTACCCATTCCAAACAAGCAGAAACTCCGATTCCTCGGGATGTTTTGCCCCTCCCACTTTCTAATGCCACCGCCTTAATCCCATGCACCGGAGGATGTTAACCTCCGTCTCAACCATATCTCCCCCTTCTCCGATATTCAGGGATCGCTGATTCGATTCCCGTGGTTTACGTTAAGACGTTTCATCCATTTTCTAGATGTGCGATCGCTATTGGAAGATAATGGGATTCCGATAGGAATCGGAGACGCGTGTTATTACGCGGCGGATCACAGCTTCGGCAATGCTATTTGTCTCTATATTGAATAACTGGGAGCACAATGCGATTCTCCTTACCCGGATGGAGGTTGACTATAACTACCTCATCCCTTGAATCTACTTGGACGACCTCGCGCAGCTTGACTAGATCGCGTTAACTGGATTTTCATCCGTGATTATTGCGCACGAATGTTACAGTACCATCCCTGGAATAATTAGTTCCTACCTAACTCTCTTTAAATGCAATACTAACTCTGCTACTGCATATTTATGAAGAATCACAATAAGTATAGGGGCTGGAATTTTTTGCGAAAAATTATCGGCAATTGCTATTATTTTCTTTTCCAACAAGCAATGTATGTTTTTCAAATCACGTAGGTAAGAATTTGCTTAAATCACAAAACTCACAGTACACCCACAAATATCATCGTCTTTAATTTCAAAGTACCAACTTAAACGCAATTGATTTTCCGTCTGATTTTTTTGTCATGTTATTTGGAGTATTTAATACTGTGAATGAATCTTCTGGTCACATTATTATCCTCGGTATATAGAAAAATTTTTACAATTATTTAAAAGCTTGTTACTACGGTAACCTCAAGAAAGTCACCTTTCCAATTGCTATGTACCACGGATAGTTATTTTAATTCTTGCATAAGGTGTCTTGTTGATTGATGTGTGTATATTTCACCTGAAATACCACTTTCTATATCTTATTCGTTTCAAAGTAATACATATCATGAAATTTCTCATCTCAAATCCAGTTTTGTTCAGAGAAGACTTAAACAGAAATCACTTGTCAAAATCGTCAAAAATTAAATATACACAGCAATGACAGATCCTTTGCCACTTTGCATAATTAATTTATTTTGAGTCATACACCTTATCTGCCGACTTACGTAGACTGTGTAACCTTCACATCGGATGAACTGGAAAGTTAAGTTTTTGTGGACTACTTTCCTATCCTTGAAACACTCCCTCGTCCTATCCGAATCCGATGTTCCAGTTCGTAATCATTATCATCCGCTCATTAATCAGTTAGCATGCAACTTAACTCAGAAAATCTCTACTTCCCCCGCACAGCATTTCAAAGCGGAAACTAATGCGGAACTTTTCTAATAACCTTCAAATCTCCGACCTTCATAAATCGAAAACGGGACTGTTCGGGAGTTGAAAACCTAATGGTACGCTGCTGATAAAAGAATATTTATGGGCATGCACATGACGTCAAGCTGAGACGGAAAATAAAAAGGTCACCAAATCCCTGTGCCATAAATTGATTCGCAATAAAAAATGAACGCGTAAGGATGCAATACTCTCGAATCCCCTGGGAGGGCAAAAAATGCAGGAGACGCACGCTGCAGGAAAGAGAAATCGTATATAGAAGGGGAAAAGAATGGAATAACCCTCCGATAACATTCTAAATGCTGTATTGGCAGGTTGGGACGTCTCTAGCGCCTTGGATGAGATTCCGATTGGCGCATCCCCTGCTCTGACCCCACTCACCCGGCTTCCTCCTCCGACAAACGGGGTATCCATAATTGATAGGCTGTGTCATCCTGACGTGGGTTCACTGCTTAATCTAGCGAAAGGATGTGAGGGGAGAGGGAAGATAATGGAAGAGATGGCGAAAGCAAAGGAGGACGAAGAATAAGGCGGAGGAAATGTAAGACTAGGAGAGAAAAAGAGATAGCTATGCGTAATGCTTTCATTATATTGGAAGAAAGACTCTTGAAATGAAAATGATACTGCGATAAGAAGAATAGTGGTAAGTTTCATGAAGAATTGCTGTGATAAACTCTTAGGTGTTAATTATATCCTTCATAACGTGGTAAATAATTGTCATTAGAACAAAGGTAAAAGCTTAGATAAAATTTGTTCGAAAAATTGAGAATATACTATCTTCCCAGTCTTAGAATTTTTTTTCCTCCTGTTACCTAGCCACAGCAATTATTACTATAACAATTATGAAAAGAGATACAATGATTGGCTGCTAAAATAATTCAATTTCTTTACGAAGATAACTGACTATAGAGCGTTCTTACAGTGTATGTATAACCCGCCAGCAATAAAAAACGGTTAAATGGCTATACATATAGAAATAGATATCATTGAAGGAAATTTACATTCAAGAACTTTGAATTTGTCTTATCCGTCTTTTGAAAATCTAAATTTTCTTAGGATAGATGACAGTAATTTTTGAATATTCGAGAAGACAAAAACAGAAATAATACTAATAATAATTAAAACATAATTACTTAATCTTACTTAATCATTTCTAATTTTATTTCAAATTTATTCAATGAAGTTGATTTTATATTATGAATACACATTCAAAAGTAATATGAAGCCTCATCAACGCATGTCATCCTCTAAAGGTTCTATTAGTTATTTATTTCATTTGATTGCAGTTTCTAAATTTGATCACAATCTCTCCAGCTGCTTTACCTTCCAGTAGGTGGTACAGTTTTCTATCTTTGGATAGACTTTCTATTTCCACTTTGAGGAGATTAGCTTTACTGCTACTCATGTTTATATCCACTCTAAATTTCGTCAAATCCTGGCTTTAACTTGATTTTCTTTACTGTAATTTTATACTAATGAAATTTGAAGAACTAGATCTGTCGGTTATAGCATTTAGTCACACTTTTTATGGATTTAAATTATATAAAGGCTCAAATCAGAGCTGTCTTGCGTTGGATAATTCAGAAAATGGATAATCGGTTAACATCATTTGACATTTAAGGCAGCGTTATTGATAGAAGAGTAGTTGAATAACATATGTTTTTTATAATGGTAGTTATGGCAAATATATTTATGTTTTCATTTTGTCTTGATCCAATGAATTATCTACCTGTATGCATCAAATTTTTCGATTTTTAATCGTTCCGATGCAATAAAGTAGCCACTTAATACTATAGCGGATATAGATATGGTGAAGAGGACTATCGCCCTCCCTCCCCTTGATGACTCTGGTACTTACAATACATCTTTTAATAAATATCCTGTAATTAGCTAGAATTCGAATCAGATTATGAAGTTTTTCTACGATCATTAAACATATATTACATTTACCACGGCTAAATTACACTGCAAAAGTTAATAGGAGATAAGTTCATAATAAAATTAACACTTAATGCTTAATTTATATATATACTTATATACTTAATATATATTTTATTAAAACTTAATATACACCCATATGGTGTATGGTAATATAGCCTCCCCCCTCAGTATATTTTCAGATGAACCGCCCCTGTCGTAATTTATGAAATAGACACACAAAGCGTAACATGATACGTGCACGTAAGATCGATTCACAAGGCCATGGAACAAAGTCACTTATTTTCTTCTCTTTGTTAGAAAAAACTGAATGGACCTCCGGAAAGGGATGTCGAACGGTCTTGTTACGTCACTCCGCCGATGAAAAATAGCACCGTGGCAAACGGAGAATAACGCAGCCTCACTCAGACAAAGAACGCCGTAAAATATAGATGAATGACTCCGTTCAGAGATTTCGAAGGCATATAAAACCCTCAATTTACAGCTAAAAAGATCTCTCGCTAGGGGAGAGAGAGAGAGGAGGAAAATCCCTTTGAGTTTACGGAAAGAATATTTTCTGGGCGCGAAGAGCCGTGTTTTCTACGGAAGAGGAGGGCTGAATGGATCGGGTGAGGGAAAATGCTCCACGGAGAGGAAAATCTGAAACACGGAGTGGGGGAAATTGAGATACAAAACGTAGAGATAAGAAGGAGCGAAGGAAAGAGGAAGGGAGACAAACGCACAGGACATATAGAGGCAGAATTCAAAAAAGCTGTCGCATTCTGGAGTGAAAATAAGTGAGGTATCAAGTGTGCCTCTGGAAGAGGTTTAAGGGCAGAAGGCGATGAAATGGATATTTAAAGGAATGGGTGTAAAGAAAGAAGACGAAATGGGATTTCAGACGTGGAATAGAGAATTATGAGATGTTTGAAACAGGAAGATCTCTCTCGACGCACGCATGCTACCCGTTTTCGAGCGCAGAGAGTTCAACGAGTATGCGGATGACACCTGCAGGATTTCTCACGAACTATTGTCGTATGAGCAGCTACTAGAGATCAGAGAGATCTTGGACTCACAATGGGAAGACTCTAAACAGCAATCTGATTGATATTTAGGATGATAAATAAGCTATGACACTATGAGCCACATGCAATGCGAATCCTCCATTAGCATAAGCATGTAGAGAAAAAATTCACTCTAGTGAAAATGAAATACCACCACAAATTTGTTCTTCAGAAATTCCAAAATGTTTATATTATGTTTTACTCCGACAGAACTTTTTACAGAAATGGACGGCAATCTGTGATTAGGAATAAATTATTGATCACGAAGAATTTTTCCACTTGAAACAGAAGTAGTGTATTTTACAATAAAGAATGTGAATGAAAATCAAATAAACCTGTCATAGATTGCAAAACCTAATTTAAACTGTTGATATGTACCGATCCGAGGATTACATTATAATAAACGAGAGAATCTTCAATGAAGTGTCTGAAATATAAATAAAAATATTTGCTAATGGAACGAATTGAACGATTTTGAACGTCAGTTCTTCTATATTGTAATTTCGTTCAATATTTACACATTACAAAATATTAACACATGAACCGTAAAAACCTGAATTGAACACCTTCAACATCTTCTTGTAAGGAAAATAGAATTGATCAGTGAACTATTATTTACTTTTGTATTACATGTGGAATTATTTCAAGTATGTCATTTGCCGAGAAAATGATCTTTGAACTTACAACTTACTTATTAGAATAGATTAATTATCAGAATATTAGCTGAATGTCACATTATAAATATATTAAATATTACCATCAAACATAGGCGTAATTGGCTCTGTTTTATACAAGAACCGACCAAATACCGTGAAATATCAACATGTTCAATATCAAATGCAAAAAAGTAGTAAAGGGCCGGAATATGCTTTCTTTCTTTCATTTCTCTATTTCCATCAACTTTTTATCCTTTCCTCGTCATAAATCTCTTAACTTCTCTTATATTATTTCTTACTAGTTCTTGCTTGCTTCATCTTTCTCGTTTCTTTTCGAAATTACCACTTCATGCTCCGTTCTAATTTTTAATTGAACTATTTAAGCGAATTTTAAAAAACCGCATGTCATACAAGCACAAAAGTCTCTCCTGTCAGTACATATCATTTTCTGCGCTTCGTGATCTCTTACGAAATTATTATACTTTTCTTTATAAAATATCACAGTTCATTCTTCTGCATGTATGTTATCCGGCTGATTTCGTAACATATTTCATATGATTTTCGACTACAAAGAATGTATTTAAACAATTCTAAATAAGCATATTTAATTGAATTTTAATAAGTGATTATTTCTCTTATGTAAAATTGCTATTTTGTATGTATTAGCTCTTATAGATGAATTCTGAGACGGATTAAACTTTGCGTAACTACATGTATGAAATACATTACATCATAAATATTTTTTGATATCCTGATAGCTCTTAATTCCACCAAATTCAATCTCTTGATGAATTTAAGAAGACAAAAAATTAATTCTCGCAAACGGAAAAAATGAATATTCATAACCTCACAAAATTAAACTCAAATCTTCTAATCACTCAGTATTCGATAGAATGAAGATTATTTAACAAAAGAGAAACATTCGATTCATTTTGTGCGTTTAAACAAAATATAACCTTTCAAGTATATTCATGGTAAAAATATTCAGAAATCAAATTTTCGTTTTTTATCCTTGAATAAATACAGAAAATAATTAACCACGTATTATAAGGCAGATGGTTCTGAGCACCACATCTAATGTGCTAATCTCAGTTCTTGCACTTAGATAATTGTTGGGTGTAAACACTTATATTCAGTTCAATGATGATTTCATCTCTTCTAGAGTGTGCTTAAAGTAGCTTTATATTTCTTGATTTCAATAATGATTTGGGTTGAGTTGTTCGGATATCTCTAGCCATTTTTACATGCACTATGAGTGGAATTTCTAGAAATACTCTAAACAAATATCAAACTACTCTTTAGGGCAGTAAATATCGCCTAGAAAGATCGTTTGATGATCATATAGTACATGAAGGAGCAGTTTCAGAGTTTTGCTTAGCTCACAACTCGATGTGCATTACTCCTTAAGGGTTATTTATGTTGTTTTTATTTTCACCGTCATTTTTGCCCCTTCTCTAAATCTGAGAGCGAGTCCGAAAACAGTGCGCCAGCTAAACGTATAGCATGTTGTGTTCCGGCCGACGATTCGCCAGCATTAAATGCGTCGATGCACCCTCCGGATGCGCAGAGGGTGGTGCAGACAAGGTCCAGGTCGCCACGAGAGAGGATTCCCGCTGTCATTACGTCCCGAGACCGGACTATAGTCTCGCCGTGAACGTAATGGGGTTTGGTGGGATCAAAATGGCTACGATGACCCTTTTCCCACTCCCACTCTCTTCACTTGATCCCGAGGACGATCGCAGAACGGCTGGCTCTACAGCCAGACCTCAAATCTGACGGCTTCGAAAAGTATAAAAGAGGGATTTGCAGGAATATGACGAGATAGAAGGGGAAAAAATACGGGAAAGTGAGCAGAGATCCAGCATAGCACGTTTCCGCGCGAGCTTGAGGTTGTTGGTTTGGCGTTGCGGGCGTCGATTGTATTTTCTTTTAATCTCTCAAAAAAGTGATATTTACCTGTTTTTTCGGCGCATTTTTTCTCTCTCCCTAACCCTCCCGAGATTTCTCTCTTTCATTTCTACTCGAAAGGATTTTTTAACACGCGCTTAGGGGCAGATTAGTCCTGTTCGACGCGACCCCCTTTCCTTTTATTTTTTAAAATCGTGCGTGATACGCGTACTGAAGAGTAGCGAATGGGGATAAAATCGACTATAGACGGAGGGAATCGTTTTTTTCTCCTACTCTTCCGCTTTCACCGTAATACGATTGAAAAAAAGGTGAAACGAAAAATGTATTTATTTTGAAAAAATGTTATTCGAACGGCGATGAAAGAATGGACAGAAGAGCTTAATGTGTGTTTCTCTCTGTTACCCTTTTTTCAAGAATAAAATGTCGCTTTTGTCGAGTGAAATCGAACAATGAAGTATGATTGGTTTTGCAGATCGTGTAAAATCTCCCTTTTCACAAGTGACGAGTTGAATAATGCTATTTGTGCGCAATGGTAATAAAGATTTCAGACCTAAAACGCGTGTGAAATTGTGTACGCTCTTTTAGAAGACTCAGTTGTGAGAGGATAATTCATACCAATGATCCAATGGCAACAAGGAGTAAACCATTTCACGTGATCGGAGGTTATAACTGCATTGATTCACAATTGTAGCTAATACTACAGTCAATATAGTTAATGAGAACATATTACACCTTATTGGCTCTGTATTGACCGCATAAAATTAGTAATATGCGCCACATTCAGTACTGTCACAGCAAAATTTCAGATCATATGCTACTCACGTAAATATTAGCTTAGCTATTAGCTATTAGCTATTAGCTATTAGCTTTTATTACATAACCATCAGAAACGTTTACAGCGTCATATGCACGTTCCTTATAAGACATGCAACCATTGATGATTCTAACTCTACCGGAAGCCTTCTAAACAGGCGAATATTAATGTGAAACTGTGATGATTAAGAAAAATCAATAAATTAAATTATTCCAGAAATATATTACCATATTGTGTTTGTAAAAACTTCCCAGTTACTTTTGTCTAGTTTCGATTTTCCATCATCTGATATTTGAAGGAACCATCACTGTCTCATCTTTAATAGAAAATGCGATCTGATAGTGGAACATACAATATATTTGGCTGAATCGTCTTCAGGTATACATAATCAAGTATTTATTAATAATACCGAAGATATTACAGTTGAAAATGGTGTATGAATGAAGGATATTCTCTACCTTGTACCGAAGTTGTGTCCTTGGGTGGTTGACCATTGTCTTAATCCATGATGACGTATACATTCATCTTTAAATCTGTGTTTCCATGTTTCCTCCACTACTATACACGATTAGAAACTGCATTTCAACACTCTTACTCAAATAATAGTTCTATCGAAGTCATTTATCTGAAGCTGGCAGTCCACACAACGATTGAAATAGCTAACTTAAATGCAATTATTGTCTTACTAGTCAATAGTCTTACTAGTCATTTAATCGGGCATTTTTTTAAAGGAGCGAGATTATGATGAATGGAAACGATAAAATAATCTACATTTTTCACTGTATATATTGAATAAAATTTCCATCTTAAATGCAGTATTATATGTGCGAAGACAAATATTCATGTATGAATTAAAATTGCATTAGAAACAAAGAAGAAACTAACTAAATACTTTTGCCTGAAATTACATATTTATTATTTAAGTATGTATTCATTAGGATCGAATCAAATAGGAAGAGAAAAACTCGCTTTTCTTGGAAAACTCCATCACTCCAAGTTCACGATCAGAATTCATTTAAACGATTTTCTCAAAGTACGTTTGTCAATTGTATGCGTGATTTGAATCGTAGGATAGATTGGTTTTTATATGTTTTTTTCCACGGCATTTTTGCAATATGTGTAGAAATTGTTATAATGGTGAAACTTTTTCGATATACAGTACTATGTAAAAAATTGTGGCAGGAACTTTAATAACACTACCACAAGATAAAGTGAATAATGTAGATATAGGATGATGTCAGAAAAATTGTGTTTAATTATGTTAAATGTTCACAAAGTTTCTTATCTAGCGAGCATATATCTCGATATCATCATTTGGTTATTTTTGAGAAAAAAATACAGTAGAATCAAGTCCAGTGTAACATATATCGTACGAGAAACATTTTTTATCAGTATAAGAACTTGAGGTTTTATGTTAACGCAAACGATATATGCATTTATCGAATGTAACATCAGGAAAGGCCCAATGAATAAGTCAGGGAAATCATTCTCTCCTTCCCTCATTCTAAAAAAAAACAGACCGATTCTGAATAAAACCTTGGACTTATACTGTAACATTAGTATACTCGAAAAGAGGGTCTGCCATCGCTCTATAATTTATTTCAAAATTAAGATAATGATGTATACTATACTCAATCAGCTCTTTTATCCGAATAATCTATCCAAAATCTAAGAATAGAAGAGAATATGCAACAGAAATCCTTTTATCTTTCAAGAGGAAAAGGGTTTAGGTGACTTGGCAAATAACATAAATAACATTTTTCCTGCAGAAAAATCAAAAGGTTTTAATCTTTGATCGAAGCTACGTTTGATCTTTTATCATTTATATATTGTTGGAAAGATGCTGACGAATAGAAAATGATTAATATTTTTCATGAACGTTAAATTCTGCTCTTAAAAATGTTTCGGCACAAGGTTTGTCAAGAATTGAGTAAAAAGGAAACTTATCGATTAGAATAATTAACATTTTACTGTTACTATAACCAGATATCTAAAATATTAAGTTATATACCAATGATTTAGAGATAATCTCCATCTCGACTTTGCAATGCCACTGGTGTGACTATCGAATCTAATAATTCTAATAACTTAAGGTTAGTATCGGCGAAAGTTGAAAATTGAGTAAAAATATAACTATAGCATTGTAAATTTAGCAGGGTAAACTGGTGAAGTCGCAACTATATATAAAAAGATTATTCCAAAGTTCAAATCTGCAGCATTGTTCAAGTAATATAGCCATTGTTTCTATGATATTTTTAAAATGGTTCATTTGCAGAGAAATGTATTATCATTGATTAATGAAGACCAATATCATGGTGTAACGCTTTACCGTCAAATGAATGTATGGTAGATCAACAGGGTTTTGGAAGTGAAGAGTTTTTGATTTGCCTTTGCATTTTGAGATCAGAATTCACTATGTTGCATTCTACCCTTAAAAAATGTAGTACCTCCTGTCAAAAAGGTTTGCGACCCCTGCACCAGACCGTCGCATCACCCTTTTTCGCCCTTTGTGGGGAAAGAACGTTCCGCACCGGCTGTCTCCCCCTTTCCGCAGTCGCAACAGCGGACGAGTTCCCACGAGTCATCTAGTTAGGGAGGGTGGGAAGGCGGTCCGAGTGATTCAATTAGGTCGGTGGGCGTCTGGACCGTATGCTCTGAACTCTGCGGAGGATCGGAATCGGATGCAGCGACAGATAAGGGAATCGCAAGTGTTTCTTGTAGCAAGTGCTTGTGTTGCTTATATTAGCAGGGGAGGTACGGATGTAGTTGTTAGAGATGGCCTTGTTTTAGCAGATTTAATTTCAGACATCAAGACTTGGGCATCTACATCCACGTACGTACCCTGCGAGCCACCTTTCGGCGTGTGGCAGGGGGTTCATGCATCATGACTCTACTTTGCTAATCGACTTCTTTGATTAAGACTTATCGTAAGATAGTCTTGTGTTAGGCTTCACCATTTTCCTCGGATTTGATGAATTACATATCACGTTATACCAAGTTTTCATCCACACATGTCACTCTCTTTCTCTCCGAGTTCAAAAAGTTGTTCCAACGTTGAAGAGACGACCCAACCATAAAACGGTTTAACACCAAAGAGGAGAGTTTCAGGTGTTTGGGTTCTGCGACTATTTGGGTCTCCATTTGGAATAGAAGTACATTGATTGAGTTCTCAGACTCCAAGAAAGGAAAATGCAACGAAAATATGCCTCATGTTCTTGAGGCTGATTCATAATACTGCATTGATTAAAAGCTGACTCATTTATGTAATATGCTTGAATATTTTCTTTCATTTGTACCACGATTTAATACCAGTCATACTAAATCGATAAACCACAAAATATAAGAATATTAAGGAGTAATGGTGCTGAAGACGTAATTTTCATTAAAATGACAGTTTTGTAATCGAAATATTCGTGCTTTCGAACTGAAATGTCATTCTAGATGTCCAGAGCATTTTCAATGTATGTTGTAAAGAAAGAAAATATATTTTTAACAACCATTCATACCTTAACTACTTTGTTACTTCAAATGACTACACATTCTAAATAAAATTCTTTTATTCTTACCTGCGAGTTACTAACTTTGAACTATTGCTTCTATAGCTTAGAAATAAATCCTCCTAGGCTATCTGAGTTCCAAGAAAAATCATGGAAAGATAACAGAATGTCTTATTCGAAAAATATTAAGATTAAAAGTATTTAAATGTGAGAAATTTGGAAAGTTCACGGATTACAGTGGTATATAGCTCTACTAGATCATTCGCGCGAATCATTATCATAAAGTCATAAAACTTTACTCTCATTCTTCCACTTTAATAATTCCTAAAATGTTCACGCTATGTATGATGATGAAACCGATTTAAGCCTTCTTTAAGAGCACCTTAGATTTCACAGATCTTCAATCCAATTTTACAAATACTCCTGCTTATACCTGTGTAAATTCTGAACTGCTTTTCTGATATTAACTGATATTCTGATAAATCAACAAATTTGCTCTCATTCGGCCCAACTTATCACCCTTAATCGGAGTGGAATATTATTAAGAGGCACTTCAGTTGCATAATATTTGATTACTTAAATCTTGATCTGCAATCCATTATAAAATATATAATATCAATTTGGTTACTAGATATTTTTTCCAGGACTTAGGTATACAGGATTCTACCCTAATGTTAAATCCCTAGTGTCTACGTTTTTATAGAGTGATGTGAAATTGCACCAGCCGAACAAGTCAATGAGAAACTCCGAGGGACAAATGCCTGAGACCGCCGACCCTCGTGTCCGCCTGCGAATTTGTTCGGGGTGATTTTAGAGTTTACGATTTTCGGAGTGGCAGAAGAGCACGAGTGGGGTTTTTGAGTCCGGATTAGATGGAAAGACAGAGAAACGACAACTTGTGTGTGGAGAGACTGTTTGAACAGGGCTGCGATCGAAGCCGAAGGGGTTTTCGGGAGAGTTTTCGGTTGATGCTGGTAGAGTTGCTGCAATCCGATTAACGCTTTTTCGGGGTGGGGGAGTGACGTCATGATCCCCCTTTTCCAGGAGATGTATTAGTCTGGCGGGAGAGGAAAAGAAAAGTCGCGCTCTTGTTTTTACTGAAAGTGCTCGTGCCAAGAGACTTCTTTTTTTACGCCTAGATCCAAAGAGGACAAAGTACTAAAAAAAATACGAGAGCCATCGGCTCTGGGTCCGGATGGATGTTCCCTATATTGTATTTCTGTTTGGGGGAATGGCTGACTCTTGATGTTTTGAGTTGTTCTCGAAACTCTCAATCGAATGCGTGTGTTCTCTCGTTTGCGTGCGTGCGCTCGGCTCCCTGTAATCCTCTCTTCTCCTATACTGCTTCTCACCCCTGCAAAGCCTCTACCAAGTCCTTGTTTAGGATGTGGTTGACGAAGTCTTTTTATTATTTATTTTCTTTTGCTCTCTTCCAAGAGGAGCAAGAGACCTTTGAAAGCTAGTTTTGCTTTGATGATAGTCATTATGATGATAATATCTTCCACAATTATGGTAATGTAGAGGAAATATAGTCATTTTTGAGAGTTTTCAGTTAAAGCACTGAAACACCCTTATTAGGCACTTTTACACACTGAAAGAAGAAGCTTTTTCCCGGTAAATATGCTATAGAAAGTACTCTCGGGTCTCCAACCGGGTTGCCTCACCCGGTAGTACTTTCTACAGTTTACGCCCTTATTCACAGGTCATCGTATCCTGCGACAGTCACATGTTGACCTGCGGCTATTGCTACAGGCGTACAACTGGATATATGCTGTAATGAGTTTATGTTAAGGCATATAATGGGGAGTAACTCCAAATCATATGCTGGAGTGACGACATTACAGCAATATAAGCGATACAAATATAAAGTATAATATTATAAAGAAGAGATTAAAAAAAGATTGGAAGAATTCGAACAAAGAGGCTTCTTAATTGTGCATTTTGCTAAATGAGGATTTTCTGACTTTTATTTGATGAAATTCTAGCAAAATATCTTTAATTTCAATTTTTGGTCAGTATATAAGAATAATATTACAAAAATTGCTTATAAAAATGTTCATAACATTGCTGCTGCTTTTTGATCGTTTACTTTAAACATTACTCTTATTTAAGCCTCCCTATCTTCAAAAGAAAGACTTCGCATAAGTGATTTTATTACAATATTATACCTACTTTTACAATTTTGTTCTTTCATCAATAACTAAAGAATTTAAATACCGCATTTCTTATAAGTTATACCTCAAGATTACCAGAATTATTTCAAAGTAGATATCTTTTTGGAACATTTGGACTGGATAAGAAGAAAGGAGGAAATTTATAACATACGAATTAATTTAATGACTAATCCGAATTTTTTCGTGAGTGCGATCTTTATTTTATGTAAAACAATTATCTTCTGCTAATAGATCTTCCTTGAATTGCAGAACATTCATCCATACTCGATTACTTATATTTCCTGATGAATATTTGAGTACCCAAAATCTCATTCTCCCTTTCTGCAACCCAGCCATTCTTTCCTTTGTACGTTAGCAGAGAGCTATAGATAAAGAAAAGTACACCATAAATTTCCCCTTCTACGATGACAACGTGGATTCAGATCTTGACACGGTACGTAAACGGACCATTACCTAAATAAGCTTTCCTTGGACAACCCCCATTACAAAAATTGCTCCGTATTCGATAGATGATTCTACAAATGAGATCTCAACTTGAACATCCCTTTTCGAGCAACAGAAGGAAAACAAATGCATTAAGGCGAAAAAGGGCAAGAGGAGGCGAAGGGAGAGAGGAAAAAAGACCGGCAACGCTTCATTTCCTTGACATTTGTATCGAAGGACAAAAAACGAGAATCGTAAATTCATCCTCCCTTTACGAGCGGATCGGTCATGCCTCCCATAGACATGCTTCTAAATCATTACGTATTCCTTGCCTCTTCCCACTCTTTTATGTGTGTGTATCCAATCGCATCTTCTCAGCCTCACCCCATGCTTTCTTTTTTCACCATCGTTTCTCTTTTTCTATCTTTATTCCGTGGAGCCATCATGAATTCTTAGTAGCTAACTGGGAAGAAACCTCCAACAATAAATCGTATAATAAATAATGGAGAGGATCTCCAGATTTTTTGGGAATTCTCAAAAAATCTTTTGGTAAAATCCCTCAGAAAAGCTGATCTTAGCCTATATACCTATATTCTCGGATCTATACCGCGCCCAAGTTTTAAAAGTAATGTTGAGGTAAAATAACATGGAGAAGTATTTTGAAAGTGCTTCGAGAACTAACTTTATATCGTGACATTACTAACGTTACTTGTTAATTTAGTGCAGAATATCAATAAATGAAATGTGTGTTCTCATTAAGGGATATCGTCATTGGGACACTAATGAATTTAGTTAGTCATTTTTCCACATTAGTCTCTTTGAATTAATCTTTAGCGGTGGACTAATTTCTAAAGTAATTTTTACAGAATTAACTTTTAAATTTACCAAAAAAATACTTCTGATTAATATGTCGGATGAAAGAAGCAGAATACGTTAATAAATTTTTAAGCAACAGAATTTCTACTTCCTATCATAAATTAACCCCGAAAATAGTAGTATTGTATAAGGAGCTTCAACTTAGGTCATTTCGCACATTTGGTACACCTCCACCAGGAGCCGAACTTGGGACCGCTTTAACCAAAGACGAACTCCTTTTTTTTATCCAGGAGTTCAATGATAACGTTAGAAGAGAATAAGAAGCGTATTCTTTGCTTAGCGTAACCAACCGGAATACGGTATATAGGATAACGCGAGCGTTAATGATTGCTCATGAATATGACTTTACCTGATACGGGGAACAATGAGTCATAGTTTAGAACGTTATAGTTGAAGTAAATTTTTCGGTGATATCTGCTTTACGATGATGCATTTAAGATCGCCTATCGAAAACGCACGCGATCTTTTGAAGCTCTAAAAACGCAAGAAAGGTGAGTCATAGATTCTAGAATGTACGGTTTCTTTATAGGATTTATTTTAAATACAGAGGCCTAATCTTCTCAACGAAGACATTGCGGATCATAAATATTGTACTAAAATTATTTTTAAATATTAATAATGCAAAGAAAATCGCTATTTTAACTGTTTTACTACAATAATATTTACTCTGAGTTTACTCTCTTCTCCCTATTTTAAGAGCATTTCAACACCAATGAGCTGGTTCAAAATACAGTTCTCTTGACTTCATCTAGATAAGATCAGAAGCTGCTTAAAATTTTAGAAAAAATAAGTAATGGGGCTTTACAGAATTGTTTAAAGGACTCAAATCGGGTCTAGAGACAAGAATGATATTTTCTGATTTAAATTAAAGTACTTCTCACGTAAGAGTAAAATTTTATGGTGTTGTAATTTATATGATCAGCTTCATTTAACGAATCCTCTCTATAAGAAAGCTTGAACAACATAATCAGCACCCCGTGAACTAACGTTAAGTTACCAGTGAGCAAACATTTACAGAATCTTACATACATCAAAGTGAATTCCGCTAATTCTTTTCGTTGTGTAATAAATTTGTTTTTATCTCACAAGGGTTCTTACAACAGTATTCCTACAGATTTGAACAAACTTTTATTGTAACAATGCAAATAATTAATTGCGCTACCATCCTCTCAGTACTTTGATATCAAAGTCTTTGGAGAATAATTATCATAAGTATGCCTTCGCAAATGATTCTGAAGGTCCGAGTATTATGGTTGGGAAATAAATGTTACTCTTTAAGTAAATAAGAATACCCAAGGATATAGTGCTACCGATTTTTTCCTTTTATTTGCCTGGGCGAAGTCGAATTACTTGCAGTACCAGAAGTTTTAAACTTCGGCTACCGATCTTTTCTTTCCTCTTTCTAGCTCTCCTTACATCTAAGTCCCAACACCCTACCTTCCGCATCCCTTCCCCAATCACAGACTCTCTATCACTCCTTCCTGTCAAATTTCTTTCTCGCGACACCTCCCACGTCCTCTAACAACTGCTTCCTCTCTGCAGACGTCACGCTGTCGCGCTCTTCATTTCTTCGCCCTTCCAAATCCCCTCTTTGCCATCCTTCCGAAGCAGCACCGCTTGCGAAATCCGAGTTCTGCTTGTGAGCGTGTGCCACCGACTCTTCCCGCAGCAGAGGGATCAGCAAAGCGTGTCCCGCTGCTAATGAGAAGGCCTCGCCCTTTTCCCAGAAAGCTCTCAGACCGACCGCCGCGTAAAGTGTACGGCATAGCTCGACCTTTCTCTCCTCCCAACCCATGGTTTCCCTTCCAGTCCGACGATCCTGTCCCCTCCATAGATGCCGCTCCATTAGCTGCTGACAATGAAGGTGACACACGTTGGATCAAGGCTATAAGGTTTCCGATTCTTTCATTGTCCGAAATGACTGTGGGAACGGACGGCGATTTTTCTTTCGAATTTTCGCTGTGGCGTTTTAAATATTCATCCGCGTGGTTAGATGGCGCGAGAAAGGACGGATGCGTAATTTCTTTTTTATAACAAGCCTGCACGATTTGCAGAGACGACTTCGTCTGACCGTGCGCTTGGTTCCATTGTTACGGATTAGTTCGGCTTAGGTGTCGCTCGTGTCGATTGGAGCTTAATCTATAGAGCCAATTAAAGGCATTTATGTTTAACTTTTATTATTTTCAGAAGGAAGTAGATTAATTTGCACACATTGTGCAGCACTCGTGCCCAATAAAATTTTCTAATTAGCGCCAGATATGCTAATTCAATATTTTTTGAGCCTCTAGATGCGACCTGGAAAGTAGCTAAGAAGTCGATTAATTTAGAGAAAATCGCTAAGATGTAGTGAAAATGAAACACAGTTTAAAAGCCATTCTAGAAATGAAATATGTGATTGTAAATTATATCAGTTAAATGTATGTATATTATGTCTTAAATCAACTAAATGTAATTTTATTTTAATTTTAAAATAAGCCAAACATGTCAAGTCGATTTTACGCAGACGGGGGTAACAGGACATGTGCCTTCATCGAGTGCCAGAATACGCAAAAATAGAAAAAAGGTCGCTATATCCAGTGGTAAAGTCAGAATATACAAAATATGTACGTATTATATGACCCTTCTTCCCAAAATGAGAGTTATCTTGTAAGTAGAATCTCCGTCATAATGGACAGTGAAGGTGAAATACATGTAGACTCCGTTCAATTGCAATGGTTTTAAAACATCCTTGAAGCTCATTATTTATCGTTCTATCGTGTGGAGTTGCGATGACGTCTTCATTTCAAGCATATATCCTGATGTCAAAGGAAACGTATGTCAGTTATAAACTCTGGTAATTACTCAATCTTGGCACTAAGTTAGATTATCCATTAATTACACATGAATAAAATTAGCCGATTACTTCTTTCCCTTTTAAGGATAGGCGCATTTTCTACAAATCCCCCATTTCTTTGCACCCCAAAGTTTCCATGTATAAGTATGCTAATTCGGATTCCCATCATTCAGTAAGAAAAGCGCCGATGTTTAAGGCTCCTGGAAACGACGCCCAGAAATCCCATGCTATTAAAATAATCTCGCTACAAAAACGGACGGAGAAAAGCGGCAACGGAAAGAGGGAGACTTTTAAAACATTCCGGGATTAAAAGTATGTCGTTTTGAGAAAGAAGCCCCTTTTGGAAGGCATTAGCCCCTCGTGGGATACTCAACACACGTCACGCTTTACTCTGTTTAAGACGACGGAAAACTCCTTTTCCCTCTCATCAATTTCCCATTCCACTCCTCTCTAGCCACTTTTCAATGTTTCCTACTCTCCCTGTAGTGAATGATTCAAATGGCAATTCAATTCTACCCTTCTTTCTCTACTTTACTTTCCGTTTTTACGTTGACACGACAGTGTATGAAATTCCTCTTTTTGTTTTATCAAGGGATTACGCAATTTTGAATTTCTTCATAGAAAATTTAAATATTTTTTACAATTTTTGGTGTTCTTAACCTTTCTCATATTTTATGGGATATTACGTTATAAAGCCCATCACTGCGTCCCAAAATTTTGCAGTACAATGTAAACAGATAATTACGACCTAAAATATTAATTTCAAGGTTTTATGCTTAAGACTTCAGTTTTATTGTATTATATATCGGGAATTTAAAATTAAATAAACTGTGTGCGCTTTCATAGAAGCAATATTGCCAAGTAATATTTTCTCGTAATGACCTTCTGAAATCATAATTGTCGTATAGCTTAGTAGATGGGTATAGAGATGTTAGCTTTAAGTTCTGAAATCTAATTCGGTTGCCATTAAATAAAGCTAAAATATTCTATTCCTAAAGTACTTGCAGATGTCAGCATTAACGTATTTTACTGCGATTAATACCAAGCATTCTTAAAGCCCTCCTTGTTGGTTTTCTCCATCGCATTCTCTCCTGTTCCTCACAATTCTCTCTCAATCTTCCATTCTTTCCCCTTCCTCTAAGCGATGACGAATCCTCCCTTTTCCATTCTTATTCACCCCTAAAATAACCTCTTTTAAGGCACAAATCAACCATGAATACACCCTTGTGTGTATTTGCCCTCCAAATCGCCTTGGAAAGCCTCAAGGCACAGAGAAATAGGAGAGGCCTACTTATTCACTTCCCATTCCAAGAAAGCAATCCTCAGGCAAAGCTACTCCCCCCCCCCCTCCGCACCCTCCACTCCTTAACTAACCGCACCGCTAACGACGCGCAGAAATATTCAAATGCGTTTTTTTTTCACCGCCCCTTTTCATTACGTCATTCTCACCTCCGTCTGTTTTCTCCTCAAATTTTCCCCAAATAATACAACCGGAATATTCAAATAAACTGCTGAATCTGACGCAATATTTCATTCATAATTATACTTAATCAGAGCGATCAGAAGATAACGACGATCATTTGGTATTTTGGTCGCTATGGCAGTGTTTGCCAAATTAGTCTCAGAAAATAATGTTCTGTAAGCGTGCATTCTCTCGTGAATTTTATCATTCATCTTATGTCTGTTTTTCTAGCTGCAACCGTTCTTATATCTGTTTTACTTCCTGAGACCGTTTTTCATTGACGATACCAATAAAAATACTAGTTATAACCGTAAACTAAGATTCCTTCTTTAGGATCATCGCATTATTCTGAAAAAGAATTACTAATTACTCATTTACATTTCTTAAGAAGCGCATGCCGCTGATATCACTTCCAAAGTTTAAATTTAGATAACTTTAAAAAATTAATATCGTGCTGATGGGTAGTAAAAAGTACGACATCAAAATATGCCGATGAAGTGCGGTTGATTACGTGACGGTGAAAATTACAGTTAGAAATAAAATGGCCTTTATCGCCTACAAGTCGGTATCTTTCGAATACATGAATATTAATCAGCAATACTCTGCAGTAAATTCTTTTCCTATAAAGTCTAGCAGTCACAGCTCTGATTTCATAGGTTAATCACAATGCATATATTTCAAAAATACTTAATAAAATACCTCCATTCTTCAGATAAATCACTCGATGCAAAAATATAATCCATTAAATAATTCAGCCTCAAATCTGAGCTGTGCATTTCCTTTCTCGTAAGAAAAACGCCTGCATTGTGTGCCCGAGACACAAAAGGAGCCAACTCAACGAATCTGCCGTTAGTTACAGAACGAGGCGAGTCGAGAGAGCGAAACCCAAAAACTTTTCTCCGCTCGGAACAATTTTCCGTTTCCTCGGACACCAAGTTAATGCTAAGCAACAGAGCGCCATTCAGCGATCACGTATTCGGGAAAAGTTTTTCCCTCCGTAAACCGCGACTCGGGGGCCTCCTGAATACCGAAAACGCCGCCCAGCATTCAACTAGTACCCGTAATGCGAGGGCGCGAGTCGAATTAACACATTTCGGCCAAGAAGAAAAGAAACAGAAACAAGCAAATCCGTTCGAAATGGCTAATCTGTAGGCGATGCAAATGTGCAGAATAAGCGATTCTGTATTCATTCTGACGCACTGGCGGTTGAAAAAAAAGGAACTCGCCTAAAATCTCCGATGGAGAACGAAGGAAAAAAAAGAAAGGAACTTCTGAAGGGATGAGAAAACAGGCCGCGGAGGTGCTTTGGGTTGAATGAGGCTTCTCTTGATCTCATTAAACCTTATCTTCCTTCCCTCCTGAGGAGATAAAGAGGGAGGGATAATAAATGAAAAAGGGACAAGACCAAATATACCTTCCAAAATGCAAAATTATCCTCCGCCGCCTTTCTCTCGGTCTCAGGAAAAGCTCTTTAACGATCTCTCCTGGGCCAAAATCCAAGAAATGGAATTCTAATAAATGGTAATATATTTTGGAGTGATGGAATATAAAAGAAAAGGCTTCCAAGGCAGGCGAACTTGTAGCTTTCTGCGCTGCCAAGTTTTTCACTAGAATATAGAAAACCTCTCAAAGCCACTTGGTATACATAAATGATTAATGTTACATAGGTGTAAATATTCATATGCACATATACGCCGAATAAATTCAATGATATCCCTAAATATAACCCTGAAAGGAGGATGACGAGGCTGATTTTTTGTGGAAGTTGTTGAAGAACAAGAGCAATTTAAATCAATACGCTGCAAAATTAAAAATTGAGGAAATTCGACAATATACGCATTTCACTACATATGTTTTAAATTATAATGAGAATCATCAACTCAAATTAAGTCCTTGTTAATATCTGGAAGCCTTCTTTTATATCGATTGAGAGTCTGTTATTGAGAAAAGATTACATCTTATAGATTTACAGTCACAAATTAATGGCTAAAAGATAATTTAAAAACACAGTCTGTGAAGCCAAAAATAAAGTAGGTCGAATTAGAAAAACTTGAATTGCATTCTGATTTTAATTTTATTGACGAACTGAGACATTCCCATTATTATATTATCTTATTTTTTACCGATATAAGGAAAACTTGTATTATAAGAAAAGTAATTTATCTTGCCACAAGCATAATTTTGATAGGGAAATATTTTTATTAAAAAAAAACTTTTTAAAATTCCATATGGCTTAAAACAACAAAACGATCGGTTTCAATTACTAATCTAGTTCTAGTCATTATTGAGTCGTTTCGTTTAATCAAGGAATGTGGGAATTTAAGAAAGTGTTTTATTCTTCTCCTAGTAAAAGATTCCACAAGATGAAGGATGCATCTATTGATAATACATTTTTGATAGTTTTATCGTCTTAAATAAACTTCATCTTAAAAGAAAAAAATGTTTCAATAACATAAGGATGCTCTTCTTATCGCTTTCATGTTGAAGAATCAATAATATATTCTTCATCATATTAGAAAAACCTTCTTCTGCTTCCTCTATTTATACCTCTTGGTTCCACCACCCTATTTGACCCATAAAAATATATTTTAATAGTGTAAATGGCAAAAGGAGAGGCAGAGAAGATATGAAATAAAGAAAAAATCGTTATGAGACAGTTTGGCTTCTCTATAAAGGTCAATCTGCAACCGTTGCATTCCGAGTTTTATGCGTCGCGTATGTTGAGAGAGATGTAAAAACGTAGCCAAAGGCCTTCGCTGTTTCCTACTTGCCGTTCCAACCTCTTTTCTGGTCGGCAAAACTCCATTCCTTTCGACAATAAACCCATTTAATGGAAGAAGAAATTACTTTTTTGGAAGAGAGGAGTAAAATGGCGTCAAATCAAATAAAATATTTAGCCGACTTTACCGATTTGATTTGTTATTTCTAACTTCCTTCAGAAGCATTTTTGCCATCCCCAACCACATACTTGGGTGGGACCATATATGAACGCATTTTTAAATATAATGACGAGGTATGTATAGGAGTTTTTAAAGCAATATATATTAAAATATATGCATTATCTATTACAGCATTCACTCAGTTTATTTTCCAGTCAAGCAATGTGCGTATATCTCAGTTGCATTGGTTTCTCAATAATGATTTAGGTCGATGATCAACGTAATAATCCACATTTTCAAAATTATATCCTTAGCAAAGTCAAATTTTTTTAAGAAATAATTTTTAATACAATAGTAATATACAATAATTTATTTATGATATCTCGGAATAATGGAATTTATTTTCAATTATCCTCTTCATTTGGCTAAAAGCAGCATTCCATAAATTCAAAGGAGGCAAAAATATTGTTAGAGAAAATTATATACACATTCCTAATTTACCTATTATTATAAATATTTGAGTTTGACTTAAATTTCAGTTTTTTGTACTTGGAAGACCAATTTCACGGCAATATTTTAAGGATGAGCAAAATATCGTTCGACTGTGACGGAAAAATTAAATAATATTAAGCTCTACGCTACTCTAGTTTCATGGAATAACTGAAAAGAATGAAATATATGAATCCTTAACATACAAATAACATAGAAAGCTACCTCTTCGTTTACTTTTCACTTCCATTGCTGTCGTTCTTCTAAGTTATTCGACATTACTTCTCAAATCCAGGAATATTTCTCGGCCCATTCACGGAATCCAGTACTTTCATCCATTCGTCCTGAGCTTGCTCGATATAGGGGAAGAGCAATGAAAATGGAGGACTTGTTGGATTTTGGCTCAACACGTACAAGCCGTCGACGGCGTCTCTACAACTACAAATATCGGACGACCCAGTTTTGGTGCCATTAACACCCCGCCGTAGACGTTGAGTCGACAGCGTCACGCGTCTGGGCCTTGCGAAGGGATGCTTTCCAAAGACTTTTCTCTCCGATGATGGAGAGAAATATTGCTCCGGTCAGCAGCTGTTTGCTTTTCCGACGACTTGTATGTGCCGAAGGGATTGCTCTCCCTTCATTTTTATCGACGGAAATGAAGAATTTGTCCCAAAAATGAGAACATGTTTGTGGGTTTTATAAGAACTCAGCACTTTTGAGAAGTGCATTCTCTTCGCTCTACCTTGGAAAAATATAAGATTTTGATATAAAATGCCCTCGTTGTCAATTTCAAGATGATGAGGTGGGTCGCACCATAGTACGTCTGTGAACGTCACTGTCTTAACATCACCTAATGATTAAATATTGCGGTATAAAATATTAATTTCTATTTATTATTATTCTCATTCATAAGAAACTTGATCTTTAAGAGTAGTAAAATCCATGTTCCAAATCGTAGTCATCCTTCATTAATCAATAAAATCTCACATTTATTTCATATAATACGATAAACCTTATTCTCTCATCATTTTTCCATTTCAAGACCACTTCAGACAAAGAAAAAATATTTTCATTCACTGCCATTTACAGTATGTTAATCACTATAAGATAAAGTTACTTATACTTCTGTTTCAAATTTACTTTGTAAAATCTTTACAGCAATATAACCATATTCAATAATCATGTAGATTTTAATCCAATTATATCAGGTAATAATTTTTGATGATTTTTTTAGAATGAAATAAAATTTCTGGATTAAAGGATTGATTTGTCCAATCCAAAATTATGAAAACTGCTTAATTATCAATTTTCACTCGAGTCCACCTTCTTGCCTTTTTTAATCATGCCTTGCCATCACACTGTTTTGCATATTTAATCCCACGAGCCAATTTCTCCGCGAATTTCCCTGAAATTATAACGACATAAACGATTCTGCATTTATACCTTTGCTCATTTCCGTCACTCCTCTTCCAGCTTTCTCATGCAAACCACTATCTTCTCCTTCTAGCTAAGCTCGAAAATGTTTTATGACCGAGAAAGGACGCATGCGCAATCCCTCGGAAGGGCGATTCCGTTGCTGTTACAGCCTTAGTGACCCACCGCATTTGCCGCCCATCTCGGTTTTATTTTGCACATACATAACGTTTACTGCCCTCTGCTTCTTCTCAGCGATTATGCGCTCGTTTGGTTCCCTGCGTGGAGGATCAGTTAAGCCCGAAACAAGTGCCTGAGCACTTCCTAGGGATCATTGTTCGGCTGTTTGTTACCGCCCGAGCGATGTCTTTATTGCTTCCGGAAGCGCTTTTACATATTTTTTTAATTACTTCGAAGTGGATGAGAATGAAGCAAGGGCTATTTTTCCAAATTCTGGCGATGGGCATTAAAGGATCAGCGAAATGAACGCCACCAAATCCCGGTTCGCAATACTTGCGGAAATTGGCGGAGAGGAAGAGAGCTGTAGAAATGAATGGGTTTTACCGGAGACTTGTATTTTTCTGCCCTTGCTAATATAAAAAATGCGACTTTTTTCTACATTACGGTTAATAAACTAAGGATTAACTTTTATTTTATCATATTCATAATCTACTACTTGAAGATATAATAGATTATTAATGATCACTCATCTTGATTTAAGAAAATATTTGGTGGCTTAAAATAAAGCTAATGAAAGTCTTTCCGTTTGGTACTTATTTGAAAACATAATTCCATTTTCGGAATTCATAGCATGGGAGGACATATCCTATGAAATAGAAGAATACCCACTGGGGGGGATTTTTTCGGTAGTCTTAAATTTCTAAGAATTTTATTTGGAAATTTCATAGGACAAGTTTAGAATGGAATACTTAATCGTTTGAATAAGAATGTACATTCTTTAAGTTTCAAGTCTTGTTTCACCTCTTTGAGGTTAGAATACGAATCCACTAGCCTTTTATCTTCCTCAAAAATGTACTACAGCGAGTAATTAGGTTTCACAACAAATCTGCAATGAAGCTCCGCCCTCATTAAATTTCTCGAATTGGAAGGTTTAAAGTCTAAAAATGTAGAATTTATAACGCAAAAAGTTCGCCTTTGCAGATCAAGGGCAATATCACCCTAGTTTAGTTTCTAATAGCGAAATGGAATAGTTCCTGAATGTTTTCATACATTGGGGAAATATGTTCTTATAATCATACTCATACTTTGCATTCTTTATATTTTGCAAAAAGTGATCATGATTAATTAGAGCTTTAGTATTTGAGCATTTACAATGCTTATCAAAGAATCTCATAATATGGTAGGTTTTGTTCTCTACAGTCTTATTAATTTCTATCAGCTTCTCAATTGTTTTATCTAAATTCATTTTGGTAACTTTCTTGTATGTGCACATAAATTTCTTCCTTTAGATCTTTCAATTAAATTTTAATTCACGCTTTCAATAATACTAACCATATCAATCATTCTATTTCAACACAGGAAGCATTTTAACATTCTAAGTAATTAGAATTCTATTTCCATTTCCATTTTTCCAGATATAGGACTTTAATTATATATAAAACCTTTTTTTACAAATTAGCTCCTTAATATTTTCTAAACGTCGAAATTTCTAACAACAATTGGATTTTACCGCTGATATATTTTAAATACAAATGTGTCCTACTTACTCTAAACCGGACAATACCCCGTTATGCTAATTCATTTCTAGGTAATTTACATATTTCCGGAGTGAACTGCTTGTTCTTTCCTCTCCTATTAGTCTAGTCTCTCCCATTCGGAAAAGCAGGAGGCTTATGCAGGCTTGCTCATCCTTACAGCTAATAAAAACATAATTTTCCAGTCTGCTGTGCTAAAATTCGCTAAATCTGTCTCGGCGAGGGACTTGTTTTAAGAGGAGGCGATGGTGCACACAGATAAAGCGTGCATATCTTTCGCACGTTCGGGGAAGGGATGGGGTGAATTAAGGGTAAAAAAGGGGAAGCACTTAATATCGATCGTCGCTCGCCATCGCCATTGTTCTAAACCTTTCTCTCGCCGACGGTGGCGTCATCAGCGGTCCGCGCACAAACGCACGCACTGACACACACGCACAAGAGACTGTGAGAAAGAAAGGAGCACATTTTCTGGCTCTCTCTTTTTCGCCTCTAAGTTGGGTGGCTTCCAAATCCTTTGCCCGGTTTACGCCTTGGTCGCTTAGAGTTACTCCTAGAGTTTTTCCAAGTGGTTCTTTTCGCTATTTCTTTCTCCCTCCCCCCTCTAAAATTTCTCTATTTTTTACATTCCTTTCAAAGATAAGTGAGGTTCAAGTGGTGTAACTGGAACTCAGCACATTTTCCTGCAACATATATTTGAATTTAGCATCCTTTTCATTTTAGAGTCTAAAAAGATTTATTGAAGGTAAAGAAGAGAATAAAAAACATTAAGGTCTACTTAACGTTTCGAAGCAGTTAATACGTAAGCATTTAAGAAGCTATATGCATTCCTCATTTTCTCTTTGTAGCATAGGAATGTTAAATGTATGGGTATTTTTGATTCTATTTATCGAAATTGAAATTAAAGCAATTTTTCTTGCACTAGTAGCAATTTTAAAAGTTCTTCGAAAGCTAAGGTCATTTAGCCTTGAGCCTCCACCAGGGGTCGAACCCGTAACCGTTTTCATCGAAGTCGAAGACACTGCCCACTTGGCTATGTGGGAGCTATGGCGATAATTTTTTCTTTTTTATTTCAGTAAATATCTTATTGCTTCTATGATACTCTTCAGTCACGAAGTATCTCCTGAAGATGATTCTACTTCAGCATCGAAATGCGCATTGAGTATTTATCTCTCTGTATGATGCTTTTGGAACTGTGACTCTTATTCTTTTCAAAGAGTGTTTAGTCAATATCATTATCATGAAAGACATCTAATTTCCTGTGATTTAAGCTTCCGAGTGTCACAGTAATCCACTAATTTATTTACACTAAGTTTCCTGTAAGGAGACAAGTAACTTTAGAAAAATAATATTTGACAATTTTATTACTTCAAGGGAGGCTTTATTTTACATTTCGCTTTTTCATGCCACAATGAGAGCTTATGGAATATCAAAAATGGTGAGATAGGCACTATAAAAACAAAGAAACTCATGAGTAAGAGTGACAATAGATTGGGTTTATTCATCTTTTATTTCTTTTCCCTAAATTTAGAGTTAATGAGTCTATTGATCATCAAGAATAATCTCTCATGAAACAACCGATCCAAAATGGCAACTGAAGCTCATTAATGCTAAGAAAAATTAAAAATGCAAGTTCCCTAATCTAATACTCAGTAAGCGCATTATCTAACGATAATTTTCTGATCTTACTCTTACTATTGTGACAATAAATATAAAATATAATAATTAAATTACTTTATTCTTTTTTTGTAAGTACTTAATGGATTTTCTCCTACTTAAAAGTTCTTCGAAAATTCCTCCACTGCATGGTTGGCTTCTGTCGCATCCGCGCCATTAAACTCTAAATCGCCATCTCAATTGGATGTATTTCTGGAACAAAAAGCCTTGACAAAACCTCGAGACACTTACTCTGTCCCTTAATGGAAGTCGCAGTATTCACCAGCCCATCTCAAAGTTTTAGCGGTGGAGGTTGCCAGATAAAGAGAGCTGTGATGCCCGAGAAAGGGTAATTTATCTCACTAAATATGGTGGCGTTGATATAATATTAAACTAACATATAAGGTTACATAGCTTCTTTTTGCTTTGAACTATTGTACTTAAAAGTACAATATTATTCTGCAGCATTAAATGTAATTCATTGTTATTTCGGAAGCAAATTTCCAAAACATAAAGGTAAGGATACGCATAAAGAGAAATAAGTTTTTCGCCTTACCTCTCACCGATATTTTGGAGATAAAACTAAGAAATGTAAATCTCTTTCGATTAAAAATGGAAAATACTTCTCTTACCTGACTTGAAATAGATATAGTAAAATAATATGTAATATATGATGAGAGTTATAACTAATTGCTCATAATTTAGGCAATTCTTAATATTTAAGAGCATATTAATGATGATAAACTTTGATATGTGCAAATATTATTTTTCATAACTGAGATTTTCCAGGTAGGGGAAAAGATTCCTTATTATTGATAATTTTTGTTATTTACGGAATTGATATTTAGCGCAAAATTTAGTACTATAAATTTTTCATTTCACATTCATCAGTGCAGGAAACAACCTCCAAGGACATCTTATATATTTCAAATGTAGCGTGAGAAGTTTAAAGAAAAGCAATGCATACAGCAATACATTATCCGATTATATAAGTTTTATCCAACTGGTTCTTATGTCTTGTATGTTCCATGTGCAATTACTGAGAGAACAGCAAAAAGGGAAATTAGAGTTGTAATTGAAATATTTGAATCTCTGCGCATAAATATTCAACATCAAGCTACATTCTAAAAATAAAACTAAACATAGGAGGTGAAATTAGCAAATAAGAGGAATGAATTCTTAAAATTTTCGCATTTTTCAATTTTCCCATAAAATTTAGATGATACGATTACATGCATCAAATATATATATTAGAATAAATAAACGCTAGTAGATTAAAATTTTAGTCAGTTACGCCTAAAAGTAACAAACGGATAACAAGACACCAAAAGTAACACAATTAAACCTACAGATGTAAATGAAATAAAAAAATGTAATTAAAATTTCTAGCAATATCTGTGAAATTAGTTATGACAATTATAAATCTAAAAAGAGAAAAATAAATGTTATGCAATATAAATTTAAACAAAAGAAATGATAAGACGAATTTAAGTTCCTTAGATTAGATGATTCTGCTTATATTGAAACATTAACAAACAATTTACTGAATTAAGGGCAAAGGATATGGAGCTGAAATATATAGAAATGATGGCAATAGTGAATCGGTATAGGCTTCCTAGATGGAGAACAAGTAAACAGAACACTTAGAGCGAATTATCTCAAGACTTCATGAATGTGTGTTTCACCCCATTCATTAAAGAAATGTGTCAACATTTTTTCCTTCCACACTTACAAAATACCTTATTCGAGCGATTTCTTTAAAAATTCCAGAAGTACACTCGATTAAAGCTATCTTAACAGTTCATCTGCGGCCACCTATGGTAACAGTGGTTTCGTCGATGAAGAGAATAACACCCAATCTTTTTTTTCGCCATAAGTACAAAGAAAATCACATTGGACGAACCTTACGCGCGAGTGGCCTTGTTGGAAAACGGAGGTGGAGAGCATATTCCACGAGTTGTGGGATTAATTATTCGGTGTAGTCGTCTGAGAGAGCGGCAGAGAGGGGGAGGCAAAAAAGAGGAAGGAACACACGTGAAAGGAGAGAGTAAGTATAGCTGTTGAGTAATGTAGAAAAAGGGCAAGAAACCTTAAAGAGCCTTTGGTATGCATTGGAAGGCACATAGAAACAGGGATGAAAGAGGGGAATAAATAGAGGAAAGGGATAGAAGATTGGAAGGGAGCAAGGGGAGTGGACATCTCTCACTCATAATTCAAGGGATTAAGGAAGCAGAAGTAGGGAAGGGTCTGAGGCAATGGATTTGAGGAGTATTAGATGGGAAGAATGAAGTGAGAGGAGACTTGCACAGGGATAGAATGCGAGGAACCAGAGGATGAAATATTTTTTTGAACATAAAACAGGGTGAGGATCAGGGATAATATCCCCCTATATTATGGCGCACGGAAAGTATCCAGGCTTTCATAACTGAGTGGATGTCTGGTTATACCAACTGCTACAGCGAGTTCATCGTGAGAGACGTAGCTTTCATATTGATTCTTCCGTTCATTCATCCTTTCAAGTGTAAAATGTTCAAGTATAAAAATATTTTGTCTATATTAATTGACAAATAACGGAAATTTGTTTCAATTTCCGGAACTTAATGCATAAATTTGTATTACTAGTATTGTTACCTGTGCCGTTTTCATTAAAGTTGAGCGTGTTACCCATTTGATTTACCGGATGCCAGGGAATAACTATCTTGTTCCAATAATAAAACTCCAAAATTCTGCGGTTTATTCATTATAAATTATTGTTATATCGTTGTAAGTAATAGTCAAGATCGCAAAATTTTCAAACGTTGGATTAATACAACAGAAGTGGAATTGGTCAACAAAATAAGAGTGACTTATTACTAATATAGTAAAAATAAATTCTTGACGACAAAACAACATTCTAAATGATTAAAATACATTGACTTTTAAAAAATTGTCCCTTGTTTTTCTTTAGGGAAAGTAAATTCCCAGATCCTAATTTAATTGACTCTTAAATTCTAAAAATGAAAATGCCCTCAACTAATTACGCGATTCGTAAAACTGCGCAATATCATCATTATGATCTTAACCTCATGAAAGCCATTAGCCCTGGGTAGCATCATCATCAACGACCGAATGCACAGATAATTTGCTTAAAATCGCGGCGTCCCTTGCTTTAATTCGCCATAACCCGTATCGTAAAGCTAAAAGAATCGAATTTACAGTATCGGTGCGCTTTCGTTTGTCAAACGGTCCGATTGATAAACGATAGTCACGATATTCGCGACCAATTTACATATGGAATTTGTTTCCGATTGAATTCAGCCCATCCAATAATCTAATTACCTCTGGAGAGCATCAATGGAATGCGTAGGAGGCCGCATAGACTGTCAAAAGTCACGAGGGTGCTCCCATCCCTAGCAATATTTCGCGCTAGGAATCACAACTATCGGCCGGGAAAGACCTTCTCTCTGCAGTTCCTTCCCTTTCTATGTGCGGTGTTTTCAAGGCGATGAGCCGGCGGTCGGCGTTATAACATCACAGAGGGAAGCCCTTTGATGTTTTATTCTTCCCGTCTCTCGCCCCTACCCAAGGCAATTATTAGATTCCGCGCCGTTAAATTCGAAAATTCGTAAATTATTAAGGCGGACGCGTTATTCAATCAAAACTTTCGCACGCTTTAAAGTAAGCTTTATGGGAAAATAATTCAATGGTAAACGATCAGAATCGTTCACATATTACGATACATTTTATTCAATCTTATTTATGAATGCCCTTCCTTTTGGCTACATCGTCAAAGTTAATGCAGCAATGGAAAACGTTCCCAGATGCCGCGCTTCTTTCATTGCTAACCGCCTAGGTAAGAGTGAGCTTAAACTTTTTCAATTTCTTCGATGTACGAGCATAAAAGTTATTCAGTAAAAATAATTCTTCCATAAAAATTCCAGACAAATTTAATGAATATTGTGGAAACGCTAAATTTTCCACCGCCCATTCTCTCTTTCTCCAAAGTCAATTATTCTCTTTACATCTTCCATATCTTATGGAATTAAAATAATATGATTAAAAAATATTTACCATGGAAACCCAAAACTCGCAGTTATCTTAAGTAGAGAAAATTGGAAATTCTCTTATCAGTTTTTGCTATCAAAGAATTAAGTATTCCATTTCCTTTGTATGTTAAACCCGTCATAATTTCTTTGGTGTACGAAATTATTATATAGTATATTAAAGTATATTATTTGTAATTGTCCTTATTATAATAACTAGGAAGCACATTAATATTCGTTGATATTGATAGTACATACAATCCGTGTTTTCGAATTATTTATACGAAAACATAGGCGAAAAAAACCTGTTTCACTTTGAACAAAATACTCCTTCGTTAGTAATTAAGTATTTCTAATGATGAGGGTAAAATGATATTTAGTATGAAAGCTAGGTCACAAGATTAATAGAGAAACAAAAATAATTCATCCATGAAATACGCTGATCATCCACAAATGGTAAGATGAGCAGCAGTACGTATGAGAGTGATCTTCGAGGGAGTGAAATAGTCCCCAAAATCGATACTATCTATCACCGAACAATTACAGAGAGACAAACGATCAGCGATCCAAAAAGGACAAAAAAAGACATTCAGACTTTGAGGAAAAGGAAGAAAACAAAGTGAGGAACGACCGAAAACAGATACAAAACCAGAAGATAATAAAAGAAAGGAGCGGGGGTCGAGAGAGAAATAGTAGAGGAAGTAGGGAAAGCTGCGTAGATAGAGAACGGAAGAATGCGGGGGCGGAACGAAGCGGAAGAATGGGAGTGGAAAAAATAAAATGCGCGGAGATGGCGTGGAGAGAAAAGGATACATGGGAAGTTTTATAGGAAAGGAAAAAGAGAGGGAACGATAGAGAAAAGAGGGCTTAAGGGGAAGGGCTGGAAGGGACCTGTGGAAGCGAAGCAACAACTCGTACGAAGAGAAGGGAGGGAAGGAAGGAGGGAAAAAAACGGCGTAACATGGCCATGTCTCCCTCCCCGCACCACTAAACCCTTGGAGCGCTTCCTCCAGCATTGGCGCCGTACCCTGTCTCTGTCGCTCCCGGGCCTTGCTTCAATTCCCATTCCCCCGCGACTCACTCCGGCGTTGGAATCTCTCCCTCCCCAAGCTGCTCTTCCGACGTCAATTCGCGTACCGTGAGGTCTTATGTCTCCAGTGTGGCGGTGAGAGTGGTGGGATGGAAATGACAAAAAAGGAGGACTTTTCGCGTTGGAAGGGTGGAGTTTCTTTCGAAAATGCGAGGGTGATTCTATTTACTTCGGCTGAGAGATTGTCGTCGAATCGATTGTTGCGTGAGTATTGAAAGCCATGACCTTATGCCGAGTTGGCGCTGTTGAGCTTGGCAAATACGAGAGATTCGCATTGGCATTTTTAGGAATAAGGCCGACTAAGTACTCTCTTATATTTATGGTACACTCACAAATTATTTTTTGAAGTTGAGGGAAAGGTTTTGATCAATATCTTTTCTGCTCTTTCACATTATTACTCCTCTCCGTTTCCAACCAGTTGTATGAACATAAAGTTACAACAAAAACCGTCATAAAAACATAAAAAACTGTCTAAAAATGAATAAAAGTTTCCGTATTAGGCACTCCGAGAACTTTCCGCGAATAGTAAATTCGGATGTCTTATGGTTATGCATATAAAAATCTTGCAATAAGGATTTATTTCCACGGGTACAAAATTTAGATTCATTTTCTTAACAGCTCCTTTCTTTTGTCAATAGGATATCCTCATCCCGGTAGCTGATCCAGTTATGGACTAACCTGTTATAGAAATTACACGTGCATAAAATTCGCGAACGACTATATTCAGAAAGGATTTAATTTTCAGAGAATTAAAAACCTCAGCGAAAACGATATAATAAGAAAGAATTTTGCACATGATGAGGTAAACACTCTTAATGATATCAAAACTCAAACCCTGGATAGAAGACTAGAAAAGATAGGATTGAGGTGAGGGAGGAAGAGTAGTGCCTTAATCCAACAGAAATTATTCCCATGCCCAACCGCACCCCTCTCTCCCCTTATCCATCCAACCAATCCCCCCTCTAACCAAAGGAATCCCTTTCCTTTTTTGTGCCCAAAACCCCAATATCGATCCTTGGCCTCTTTCCAAACAGTGATGTAGTGGTGGGTGGGTGCAAGGCCCATTCCAGACCTCCCCAATTTCCCCTATCCATTTTCCCCACCTGACCCCTTCACCATCATCCCTCAGCCATTCGTTACTTCTATTCCTACCCCTCTCCCTTTTTTTACTCTCTCACTCTCACTCTCATACTTACTATCCCCACCTGCTGCGTGGTAGCGTGGCAGTAAAATGCAAGAACCCTCGCACAAGTTGCGTCTCTTCCCGACTTAAAGGGGAAACGCGGCTTCTCTCCGAGGTGAAGAGTTAATTCCGCCGCTATTTTGGTCCATCCCCTTTAAATCGATTTGTAAATCAACGCAGTGTCTCTTTCCCTTCAGTCGAAAACGCAAACAAAAGCGCGTGCCCCCCTTCCAACTCTTCTATTCTTTTCTTTATCTCTCTCTCTCGTAACGTAATCCTTCCCTCGCTTTCCAATACGGCCGTAGTAAGTGAGGCCTCGTTGAGGACTATCTCTGTTTATCCCGCACATTGTGCCCTTATAGAACTTCTCCTTCCGAATTTTCAGAAGTGGGTGTTGGGGTATTTTCATTTCAGCTACTGATACCGTTCCGCTTTACTTTCTTTTCATTCTCCGTTGAGTTGCGTGACGCGAGACTGATCGTGCATCCTCAAGATTTTTATGCGTTTCTGTAGTGGGGATCGCAAATGGTTTTCCGAGGTTTGATCTCAGTTGACGTGCGCGAGAGATTCTGATTTTCTATTTATACACATATATTTCTCCAAATTCATGGTCCTTTTTATGGTGAAATATCGGGCAGAAAAGGAGATTAGTTTCCGGTTTGTTAGACTCATCTCCTTTAATATAATGGTAGTGAAGGGTCCTTTTTCGTAAGATGATTATTATGAGCAAAGCGATTGTTTTTCTTTTTGTATTAAGACGGTCCTTAAAAATGCATCGGCGCAGGGATACTAAGCAGCACATTTAGAGAAGTAAAAATCGAATTTAACGATACTTCATTCATTACATCCGGAGCTGAATGAAACAATAACCCTTAAAGTGGTACCATACAGAAGCACATCTATAACAGCGAATAAACTTATAGCGAATAAACCAGCGACACCTCAGTTCATTTAATTTAGCCGGTTTTCCGGTTGCATTATCGATTGAATCAAATCTCACCTTTAAGGCATAAGCATTTGGGAATAGCTCTCCTTGGATTTTTGAATTGTGTGAAAGGGTAATTATTTCCTTTGCCTTTAAAAAATGCAAATAGATAATTGTGATGAAGCGTAATTTCATACAGGTATAATCGTCACAGAGAGCATAGTTTACATTAACCCTAAGATATTTATTAGTTACTGCTTGAACTTCCGCTCTCTCGAAATCTACCTCTTCCTTTCCCTTTAAGTAAGTTTTAACTCGAGAGTTTCTCTCAGTTTTTACGATTGAGAGTGATTTTGATGATATTACATCGGACTCTGATGATTTTAATATGGGACAGATTTGGAGAAAATTCCATTCATGCAAGAATATCTTAGTATAATTATTCTACAGCATATTTTTAAGAAACTCATCTTTAAATGCAAAATATTTCTTCAATTTGAAAAATAATTTCGCGATCATATCAGAACCTCGTTATCGGCATCATATCAAAATTTCATTTTCATAGTAACACTTTATTCCTTGCCGGTGTGTATAGAAAAATGAATCGTAAAAATACTTTGCTCATACATGATAATATGACAAATTACTAATCTTAATTGTGCTAAATCATGAATTTTAATAGTAAGTATATATCAAATGGCTGTGATAATTAAAAAATCCATCTATCTCCGCCAGTTATAAAACACTAGAAGGTTAGGAGAAATAACTGACAGTGATTTCCTTACATTGTTCGGTAACTTTTTCGTTTTTCGGGTATAAAACCAAGAATTTCCTGGCACAGCAGCCCTAGCATTACTGATGCCGCCACACAAGTATAGATCACACATAAAATCTCAAAGTGATGCTTTATTCATCATGGCATGTCGGAAAGAGCTCCTAGAAAAAAATTAAGAATAATCTGCGTCACTCATAAGAAGGAACTGGAAGCAGTGACACCTGCAAAAGCAACCAAGTACGGGAGATCTCTCTCATCCTCGGATCCGGTTCTCTCCTAGTTCTCCTAATAGAAACTGAAATTTCTCATCTCCATTTGTGCGTTAAAACGATCTTCAGCGGGCACCGCCCTCAACCTTCCTCCAGATACCGGAAGCGTTCACAGTTACCCTATTCGGTTCACTCCCTTGGCGTTTTAAGGGTTGCAGTAGAAGCTTATCTCTCTTCCTAAACCTTCTTATCTCCACCCACAGGACCCGCGAATCACTCCACCCACTCATTCGCCTCACACTCCATGCCATTTCCTGCGCGATGAGATTCATTCCTCCTTTCTCCCCGCTATCTCTATCTCAGTCTTCTTATCGTCCCATAAACTCCAAGAGGAGCTCCTCGATTCCCCCAAAAGTTGCACTCCTCTCTTTACGACCTCCATGAGGAGCCTTCTTTATTATTTTTCTGGTAATTTGGTTGCCATGCGACCTGGAAGGAAGGTTTCTCTCCTTGCCGCGTGTATTTTTGTCCGAGGTGCCTCGACAGAATTTCCAAGATTACTCCCCTCATGGTAGATAACGATTATTTTTATACATTTTTCCTTTCTTTTTACCTTCAAAAGAATCTTAATCTCAAGATTAACTTCGAGGAGAAAAACAAAATATTAGAAGAGAAGATACTTCATGATTAACCTGCAAATTTTTGCAAGATTTTTTAAAAGTACCTGATTTCAGTATAAATTGATCTTTCAATACAGTTTCCTTTACCAAAATCCTGAATTTTTAATTATCAAGTTTTAATTCAAATGGTGTAGTTTTATTGATACCCATATCTTACAACCAAAATCATCAATCATCAACATGTTTTTCGTAAGATAATGTTCAAATGATTACCTCATAACATTTCCTACTCAAATGTAGGAACTATGATGAAAAGTAAAATAATATCCGAAAAATGTTGTATCACAGAAATTGAAATTGTTATAGGTGAATAAAACCGAATCAGTATCTTGACATCTCAAGCTAATCTTAATTTTTTCTTAATTGCTTAACTTTTGTTGCACCAGGCATCATTAATCATTTTTCTCAGTAACACCTAGGGAATTTTTTGAGATGGAATGAAGGAATTGAAATAATTAAATATTTGAGCTTTTCAAAACTATCGAAATGGCCATACGTCAGCAAGTGGCGGAAAATACGTATATTATATTACATAAATAAAAGGAAGGTCTTGGTCGATTTATTAACATTAAAACCTGCTATTTTTAAGGAGTTCCTTATTATGGTGATGATTCTTCCTTATTATGGTGATGAATTCTTAAACGAGTTTTTCACAAATTACTTCCACCAAAGGAAATTTTTTCTTTTACATTTTCAGCCTAAATTACCTATCTTGAGCGAGAAAAATAAATTTAAGAAAGTAGTGAAACTTAAGAAAGTAAGGAAACGATGTATTATAAATGAGTGATGAACCCCACCTAAGGAAATATTATCTCACTTAAATCACAAAGCATAAATTTTCTACTGTAAAGAAATTCTGTTGCGAACATAAGACGATTGAGTACAATCAGGAGAATTTACAAAGTCTGAAAAGAGTCTTGAATCATAGTAAAATGGGAAAAGGGCACATGAATTAATAACAGTCATTCCGGAGTGCGAAATAAGAAAATACTAATCTAAATCAAATTGAATGATTTCTTCAATTTTTCTCATCTGGAATTCTCGTCAAAATAATTACAGTTTTGCCAAAGAGATTTCAACGTTTGCATGTTCCCATTACGGCTCGGTTCCTTCGCCTCTGCCGAAGAAAATTGTTTTAATGTCGGCCGTTCCTTCTCATCCTCACATTCTTTCCTGCAAACGCACACATGCGTGGCCACCGATCCTCTCTCATGACGCACCCTACTTTCCCCACCACATACAAACAAACAAACGGCCCTGCTATTCGAACCCCTCTCCCCAGCGTTCTTCATCCTTTTTTGCTTCCGAGTCCACTCCCTTTCCGCATTTCCTTGTTGATTTATTCCATTCCCTCCTTCCTTCAAACGACCAGCGCTCCTGTCCCTTGGTTACTATCTCTCCCGCTGTGGCCAACCACCGCTTGTACTTCCATCTGATTCCCTCTTTCCTTACCGTCCACCTTCCCAAATTCCGCTTGTAAAAACGCCAGGAATTTTTAGTACCCGAATTCTCCATCTTCCTTTCACCTTTCTTCGTTCTGTTCTTTCCTTCTTCGTGAACATTATGTCCCTCTGGTGAGAAGTATTACCTAATGAAAAGAAATGACTGAGAGGCTTTTGAAAGTGTCTTGCAACTAAAGACAAGATTAAACCATCTCAGAGCAATCTATACCGATGATTTTCCTTCATTAAATTTAATTCCCTTATCTATGCACTCCAGAGGGTAACTCTGGAGAGCATAGCCTTAGTAATAAGCACGTGCTTTATTTAATTAAATTTAAAAATTTTCTAAATATTTCTATTCTATTTTATTTTCTATTTTCTAAATTTATAAAAATATAAGTAAATATCGCCCCTTTAAAACACACTTCTTTCCATGAATTGCATCCTCATTATACATGTGTGTAATCTTTGCTCTCTTATGATGAAAGCTCTTTCATGATGCACAATTTAAAATTTTCCCCCGCAAAGATGATCAAAATAGCATATGCGCGTCAAGAATATATAAAGTGAATTCGAGAAAAAAAGGCAAGTAAATCTATAGAATTGGAGCTCGTTTATTTTCCTTCTTTGCACTTTCTAACGTAGAAATGCTATTTGAATAAAATAATCATAAGCTTGGAATAGGAATTGATTTTCCTCTTTTTTTCTTTTTCATCATAATACAACGTAAATGAATCACTAAACGTTCGTTTAAAAATAAAATAATCTCTAGAAAATTCGTTCATGAACATAAGCACGAAACATAAAGGTCAGTGCATGGAATCTTGAGATTTTGATACCCAAAATAACCAGCTTAGTTTACATATCAATCAATGATTTCATTTGAAAATAATATATCTTCTTTCCGTAGCCTCAGAATCGAGGCTTAATCATAAAAGCAATGATATGTTATATTCTACATTGTATATCTAACCTAGAAACATGATTAATTGTTATTGATATTCATTTGCTCGGTTACAATCGAATGAATAATATATCTCTCAATGAATAAGGGGTAGTGATGGATAAAGAATGAAAAAAAAACTATAATATCAAAAAGAGAAACCAATCCATCCTCTGTCGTACTGCGAGTGCACTCAAAATAGGCTGAATACTTTGCTAATTTTGCTGTAGCTACTATGATTTATCATCATATCTGAAATCGAGAATCTCATGAAACTTATTTTGATCATGATACAAGAATTTCAGATAATGTTCAGCATAAAAGACTTAACGATATATATCTGAAAATATGAAACACATGTATAATTTTCACTTCTTGGATGCAAGATTTTAATAATTTGCGTGTTATGTCCATTTTGGACATGGTTATCGAAAATGTGTACATTTATCTCAGACTTATCAAAACCTCTTTGCTTCAGCATTAAACGTATGCTATACATTTGGGTTAGACATAATAATTGAATCAATAACCTTCGATGAATTCAAAATGATATTCTGAATTTTGTAGGTTGGCATCAATAATTATAGACTTTTGATAATCGTGATATTGTAATTTAATCTTGTTTACAAATTTATAATATGTTGCTTATAATCTTAATCTTTTTCACTTCAGTACATCCACTATTGCCCAAATTTGAACACGTTTTACTTCACGGCTAATCACTCCAATCGGGAAGCATCATACCCGAAGAAGCGGCGAATTTCACGGAACATCTATTGGAATTTCCGGCCCCTCGCCGAAAATAAAACATTTTCATTTTTCCCAGACCACGTACGTCCAATAAGTTTAAGCTCTGATCATGAATCACCCCTTTTGCTTCCCGTCAAGACGTGTTGAACCAAACAAATTGACGATAAAAGCCTCTAGGCATGGTGTGCAGGAGAGTGGTTTTAGTCACTCGTATACGGAAGGATCGACCATATATACAGCAGGACTCTCCCTCTTCCACAAAATCACATTCCACCATCTTTCTCCCCCTCCCACCGAACACGCACAACTACCCATTCTGAAGAACCCCACACACCATTACGATTCCCTCCCTCTCTTTCCCTTTGAAATTCCCATGGCGCCTCTTACGCGCCCATCCGTCATCTCTACTCCAGTCACTGCCGGATCCTCCCACTCCCTCTATCTCTTCATTCCTTCTCTTCTTTCCCGATCGCTTTTTCCCTACTCACATCTTTCCCTTTATTCCTTCGGTAGTCTCTTCCTTTTATGGTTACTATATCTATTTATAGCACTCATTTCCGTCATTTTTAAGTGCAGTTGTGATAAAATGTTCTATTCCTGCCTTCACTGGAAGTTAAACGTCATTCTCATTGCAATGATGTACGGTGTATCTCCTCCGTTTCCTATAATTTTGCTCAGTCTCGGTCCGTCATTTCCGTTACCGTAACATTCATGTCTATTTCTATACCTGAGAAACATTTTCTCAACCTTTCATCTCCACTCTCTAAAGGACAACACTCTAAGGATTACATTCAAATCTTCGCTGTCCGTGTTTCTGACCTGCTACAACCCTTAGATACTTACTATTTATATATTTATATTATGCCTACAGATATTTGTTAGCTTCGCATATTCACAGCTTTAGATGCCAATGACATTCATATATATTTTTTCGCAAATAACATGCCAATTTTCGTCAATATTTTTCCCCTTTGTATTCTAATTCTAAATTTCCTCTGTAAGATAATGCTTCTTAATAAGCCTTTTGATCTTCTCTCAGATACCTCCAATGCTTCAAAATTTGTTTCATATTTATCTCAATTCCCTTAATGCTTTTATTTTCGGTTCTCTTCAAAGATTTGTGGATATTAATCAACATTTTTGAAAGTCTTGATAACACGAACTAATTTTCATTGGATATTAGATGCCGCCACCTAGTGATTAAATCTGTCTTTGATCATTCCGAAACAACAACTGGATAAATTTTCACGATTTCATGAAAGTAAAAATATTTTTTGTAAATAGAGTTGTCGTTAATAAGGAAAAATTCAACAAGCTACACACGAAAATACTGTCAGATAAAAATCGATTCAATCAACTCAAAAAATGTGAAGTTGCTCTCAGATATTAATGTAGACCGTTTAATATATCACATGCATGCATTTAATACTGGTTTACTAAGAGCTTAAGTTTCGGAGACCTTTTGCTGTCTTCAGATGATAATTATTTCTTCAGCAAAGATTAAGAAGAATTGTAAATTAAAAGAAACCTACAACATATTACAATTCATGAAATAGAAAACAAAGTTTACTTTTATGAAGTTTCTTTTCGTACTCATACTTGAATTATGTATGTACCATTTTTGCAATGCACCTGTTTTTCTATTCGTACTTCACTTAGTAAAGACACATCTTTATTTTTGATACACTTGGTTATAATACCTTCGATGGTCTGAGAAGATCATGTTACCTACAAGATGACCTTATTCTTCAAGTAAAGTAAAAATCTATGCGTAATATTGTTATATTCCTAAAGAATTCATATAAAATAAAATCTTAAGGTTTATGTAGACATTAAACAAATATGATAGTCATCAGGCTTCGTCCTTTGGATCACTTTAACCTACTTAAGTCTAGCATAATTCATGATTAAGCCATCAAAATGTCAAGTTGCCTGCTACGTTTCCATCATTCTCTTCCTCTTCTCCGCTTCGTTCCAGTCTATATTCTCTTTTTCTGGCGCCTTGTCTCTTTTCTTATGATATTCCCCCTCTTTTGTTACGTTCCATCCCTTTCCCTCGCTCTACTCTCTATGCATTCCGTCCAATTGAGTAAAGGAAAACTTGGCATTCTCTTGGTCCGCTCGGAATACCTCTTCGCCAGAATTCTTCCCTCATATCCCATTCATCGGATTTTCATTTTTTACCACAGGCATTGTTGTTTTCATAGATAAAAATCACTCTTCTACATTAAAGCACTCGCACAATAGGTAAGGAAGAATGGAATCAAAATATGTTGTACTTGTAATGTTCGTTACTCAAGGATGAGTTTCTATAGCTATATAATTGCTCAAAATTAATTTATCTAATTAACGGTACAGTCTGCTGTATTTCTAATATGATAAGTGCCAGAAAATTAATCCATTCCCTTCACGGGCATCATTCTTTAGTAATAGATGATTTCCAATGAATTTATGATTTCCCAAGAAGTACCAGTCTCTATTTCTTGATTTTTTCAACATTTTAGAAGTAAATACTCTTTATTTCAAAATTAGTATGTGTAACTTACTTACATAAACAGACATATCTTTAAACGGCCCAAAGGATAAAGATAATCATATTTGAGCTAGATGGCCGAAGCTTGATTTCATGGTAATAATGTGGGCGTATTCGATCATAGTTATATCCAGCTATAGAAACTCATACACGATTATAATTCATTCTAAGATCACATCAGGGAAAAAGTATTTCCTATCTATTTCAGCAAATTGATCCTCGTCGTTTATTTCATATAACCTTAGATTCTCGAAGTCGTAAATATATAGTTAATTAATTAAATAAAATTAATTAAAATAAATTAGCATACACTGCATTAAACCCCGAAAGGGAAATAAGGATTTATTTATTTATTTATATTCGAAGGAAGCCTAGTCAGAGGGGTCGCTCTAAAAAGAGAACATTTCGTTAGAGTTGTAACTGAATACGTGATGTAGGCAATAAGATAAATAACTGCTGTAAAGTTTTCTTTTGGATTTTGACAGTTTTTGTGAGCATTATTCCTTCATCGCAGTGATTTAGATATTTATAAAACACAAAAGTAGTTCACCTTCAAAATAGAATACTATACAGTTTTAAACGGAAAATTGAGAATTGAGCAAAAGTTTATCTCACGTTCATCTATAATTTCCAAAGAGCTTTAGCCAAGCAATGAAAAAGTACCGCATTCTCTAATTGCAATCCTTTTGATACCACCCAAACGTAATTATAGGCATTAATTCAATGAATTTAATTACTCCAATGAAATTAATTAATCCATCCAATAATTATTAATCTTAACCGAAAAGTTGTACAGTTATCGAACGATGTCTGAATACTATAATAATATTACCGGCTTGCAAAAGATTTTATTAATCTACTGATTCATAATTTGCAAAATGATTGGTCGACATATATTAAATATACATTATGTAATCCAAAGCTTTCTTGAAAAAACGAGGAAAAACTTTCAAAAATAAAACCAAACTATTGGCATCTGACATATTACATCTAAAGGCCATCTAAAGATTTTATGGCCGAAATGCTTCCTATCTTCCAGTCTAAATATAAAATAGCATACCAGTACATGCATTTCTCTTTGGAATATACTACTGTCAAATTAATCCCGTTGTCTATTGTCCCATAATGATTTTTTACTCTAAATAGTCTTATTTAGAAAAGGACACAGGTATTACACATACACCGTGCGCCACAACGTCGATCACTCTCCCCGTAGGAACGTTTGAATCAATGTTAAATCTCAGCAGGCGTCGTTAATAGCAACAATAACAGAGAGGAGAATGGGCAGGAGAAGAGCAATCGCCGCATTCCATCGGAGTCTTTCCAGCACACTCATCCTATACTTGGATGCCGAGGAACGCCGTTGTGTTTGTGAGCGTGGGGAGAAGAATTTGATGGAATGGAATATGGCGCAGGGAAGAGGCTGACTTAGGGGATGCGTGGGGGCGGATGGGGTACGTGCGTGTGTTGATGGTCCACGCCCCACTGAGCAAAAGGGCTATTTGGCTCTCGTCGCTAATTCTAAAATGTTTTTGCCGGAAACTGCCGCTGAAATTACTTATTCCATAGGAAGGGGTTTCGGGAGGTGGAGAAAAAGAATGAAAATCCAATCAATCGGTGTTAATTGATTGAGCGGAGACTGCGCCAGCTTGAGGGAAAAAAACATGCGCTGAGTTTTTCTCTTCTGACACGGCGTATATTTTGATAGCTTTTACTCTTACGTTCTCCTCTAAATTCGTTGACAAATACGCTGTTTATCGCGAAACTGATTGGTGGAGATCAAAAAGTCGTGGCTGCAAAACGGAAGGTGATTTCGAATTAATATTTTCGAGCTTATCTCATTGAGAGATAACGGAGAAACGTAATGAAATTTACATAGCGAAATGAGAGTGCGGACGAATGCTGCGAACGTTTCTGGTTAATGTTCTCAATAAATTATCGTTTTGATCAGATTCTTCCGTGCGTAAGGAAAATAACTTATTTCGCGAGGTCGCATGCTTTTCAGTTGCGAGAATTCGGCCAATTTCATTATATATCTAGATAAACAAAACTGTTTTAATTGGGGAATTCTATTTTATCTTTCTTAAAGGCCACTTTCTGATTTATATGTAAAATGATTCGAAATTACTTTGATAGGAAATCTAATTCGGGGACCTGTGATGGTTGAGCTACTTCGAGTTTAAATTATGAGTGTTATAATTTAATACGAATCATTCCACTTAAGAAAGTGATATTTGATACATTTTGAATAGATTTCATAAATAGAAGATACTCGGATTTCGATAGCTGATTTACATTAAATATAAATGAAATAAACATTGAGTTTTCTCAAGAAGTGGTTGCAGAACTATAAAAAGATACGTTTAATGATTGATGAACGTTAATAATATTTTTATATTCATCTGTCATTAATTTCACGGTTAGCCTCGCATTAATATCTTTTTGAGATAAGCGAGAGAGCCTTGAAAAGTCATTTCATGAGTCTGAGCAAAGGTTATACTATGTCTTAGTTGGAACTTTACGAATTTTTGTCACGATATCTTATAATTACGAAACTTTTGACTTTAGATCTCTGTTTACACAATTCTTGAAATTTATCAATCATTTTGACTATAAAAAGGTCAGCTATTTTTGAAATTCTTTCAACGTTATACAAATAAATTGATTCGAATTCTCCGAAATTCTGTTTTAATTCTCAGTGAGATTTGAGATCTAGATCTTGTGGTTATTGCCAAATATTTTTATTATTCAGCCTCTTACATAATGTAATAAATTTTTAAAAATACTATAGAAGTAGTGTAGGTAGTTTTAAAAATACAGATAATTCATAAAGTTTAATTTTAAACATGCATTTTACATAAAGTATTTCGAAAATTTCTTCACATAAGTGATTCTTTTTGTGTCACTTTTCAAGCTTGAACCGTTATTTCAATTGCAAATTATTCGATTTGAAGATTCTTCAAAGAAAGGTACGTCCTCTCTTCTCGTTAAAGGATGTTAAGAAAGAAAAACTACCCGGAATTGAATTTCAGGCAATGATCCTTTATTCCCGACCGTTCTAGGAAGAGGTAATGTACCATAAGTTTTCTCTCAAAAAGGCAGTTACGATAAATCCCTCTTAAAACTATGTAAAACTTGGAGATAACATCCTCTCCAGACATCTGGGGGGTGGGCGGAGGGCCAGCCAATGGAGGTGGAGGAGAGAGGAAGTAAAGGTTTTTATGTTTTCCGTAGGGAATAATGGTGCAAAAGTTCCCCAAAGGGTTTGTACATCGAGTACGGGGAATGCTATACGCTTTCAGGATTCTAGTCTCTTTCCTTTGTCGGCTGAGTGGAAAGGATTCTTTTAAGTGTTCCCTCAACCATTTCCCCTTACCTCCCCTCTACTTTCGGAAAAAAATGAACAGTGAAATGGTGATATTCGAATTCTTTTGTCTCATACCATTATTTTACATCTTATCCATGTGCAGGATTCAATGCTCGTGCTTTATTTCCACTCCATGCTTTTGGTTCGGAAATAAAAAGGCAATCGTTATTTTTTTCGCCATTTTCTTCTTGCGAGGTCAGAAATAAAGGAATCTCGCATTTCCTTTGAAGTTTATTGGATTCGATCGCTTATATTTTTTCACGGGAGAAAAGTTTACTCTTGATTCCTCCCAAGTAGCGTTTTTATTTTCTGGAAGAGATAAGCTTTTATTCCCTTCCTCTCTCTCCCGTCTCAGTGTCGTTTGGATAAAAAGAGCACTGAAATCTTAGTGGCGTGAAATTAAATGCATGCTTTTGTTACGTCGTTTTGGAGAATCGCATCCTCTTTTCCCTTCCCCATTTCTCCATTTCCATATACTTTATTTCCCCTGGAGTTTAATTACCATTGTTCTCAACCTTCCGTGACACATACGGTTTCCTATCCCATATCATGGATTTCTGAGCAAGCAGAATGACTGTATCATCTGAGATATCAATAAAAAAATATTAAATATTAACAGAGTATACCTATGACTACATTATAAAAAGATTAACGAATTATATAAGGATTAATGAAAATCAAGTTCTCTTTCTACAACATTAACATAAGTTTTACAAGTTCTTCTGTTTGCATGAAATATATCGGATAAATTTAAGCCTTCCGTGACAAAAACCTTAACAAAATATAATAATACATAAAATTAAATGAGAAGGACACTCTTCCTGCGATTACCAAGATTTAATTATTCATATACCTTGTTCTTCATCTTGCTAGCAAGCTAACCTATGAGGGATTCATACCCCTTAACTTAAGCAATACACAAATTCATCTCCGAAGTATCTGTGGACTATGCGTTATAACAAATTTTGATATCGATTATATTTAACTCACTGTAAATACTTATAGATTCATCAAGTCCAATCATACATTTTGATGTTTCGGATATATACAGATTGAACTATATATTCAAAGTAAACAGTATCGTTGCTATCAACAGCATTTTGGTTGCTGCGACAATATCCTAAGCAAGATGTCCATTAGCGTTATTTTGCAACACGTTTTTTTACTTTTATAATTCATGTACGTGGTACATCACTCGAGAAACCTCAGAATCAATATCAAATCAAGTTGTTGAAGAGATGTATGCTTACTGATAGTGATCTGTGATGGAAAAAATTACGGCTCCCATCGGTTTGGAATGCGAGCTACCTATCCGGATCAGAATCCGACCTAGGCGCGTAGCCCACTCGGCCACTAGGAACCAAGTAGAGGGTTAAATTAAATTAAACTTTTATTCGCTTATTGGTAACATAGGCTGGGACTAGATTGAGTTCAACCCTTTAGAACTTAGCGGAGAGCAATTCTTTTCCGATAATGTAATTATATTGAAATAATTTAGCCCAGAATATTGTGAGCTATATTGTATAAGATGTTTATGCTTATGAGTAGTAAAAAGTCTAAATATGGCGAATTAGTAAAAATTAAACTATGCGTACTCAGAGTTATCACAAACTAAACGTGAAAAGAGTAAGTGATTTGAGAGATAAATTAAATTAGAGGGTTAAATTAAATTAAACTTTAATTCGCCTATTGGTAACATAGGTTACGGAAATAGATTGAACCCATTGTATTCGAATTTACGATAGTGAGAAAAGTATTTCGATAATATGATTTTATTTTAATGAAATTTTGAATACTTTGTTATCTTACAACAAATTTGAAACAAAAAATATAAGTTCATTTACAATATTTATTTATTGTTGTTATTCATAACATAAGAGGTATCTTATAAAAATATTATACGAAGTATGATTTATAATTACATTTGAATTTAATTTTTAAAGTATGAAACCTTTTTTCATTCGATTTAGCACATATCAGGTTGGTGTGGCATAATTGATCAGTATCGGGCTGTTTAAATGATATTTTATTTATTACGTTTGCATGTATAATGGGCGATTTTCCTTGCAATTTTAAGTTCAATGTTTTATTATAAAATTAATATAGTAAAAAATTCTTTCGTGAATTCTAATGGATTTTACCAAAGAGAAGAAATTAACTAATTATTTTTCACTTATAATACGACATCAATAGGGCTGAATTACATGTAATATTCCGAGACGTTGCGAATCTTATCAATTAAATCAACTGAATTTTTGATGCCGTATCCAAGGGAATATTACATGCCTTACGGCATGTAATATTCCCTTGGATATCACAAACATACGAGTTGAATATTCATATTTAACTTGATATTACTAATGTACTATATCTCAATAATGCAGGTGTTAAGTCTTTGCTTAACTTTTACAATCCGAAAATTACCCCATTTTTTGCCTTGTTTGTTTTATGTAATTTGAATATTTTATTTGCAGGACAAAAGTGAACTGCAGTTTTTGTTTAATTCTAAAGAGGAACTTCGTTTAATCTTTATTGTTTCTATTTTGGCCGGCGCTCTCTTATTTCTGAAATAAATTAGTACGTATCGCTTACAAAAATTCTTCCATTAAAGAAGGTTCAAGGAGATAGGAATTTGAAATATTTAGCCTCTGAGAAATAGCAAAAAAATGCAAGACCTACGTTCCAATGCTTCCAGAAGGCCAGAAAGTAGTAGAAAAATTAACCCTCGTTGCTAGCAATACGGCCTGGACTCATTGGACTTAAAGCATTGCTTTAACTTTGCTATAGAAGATACAAAATCCCGTGGAGTACAGAAAGTCTCTCTCGCATCCGTTATTTCCAGCTCCAAGGATTTAGAAGAGGAAGGACAAGAAAACAACAAAGGCTAGAGAAGAATTTATTTCTCTGCATAGGAATTTCTCGCATAGCAATTAATGATGTTTCCAATAAAAGGATCATAGAGGATTTCTAAAAGAAAACCGCGCTCATGAAAAAACCTTTTGGTTTGGCGCGCAAAAAGCAGTTTGTGTAGTTCATATAACGATAGTTTTAAGTAATATTAATTATGAATACGTAAACGGAATGATAAAAATATAATTTTCTATGATATTTATTGATTATTCCTGCCATATTAACATTCCAGTTTCCCTTCAAACTACTATCAATCTTAATGATAAAATATTTCATCTTCTTTTATGCCTATGAACTTTGTAAGCACTCTTTTATTTACTAAGAGACAAAGGTTCTCCAAGCGCCGAAAGCGGCGACCGTCTAAGGGCGATTCCCGGGAAACGGATAATCGTTTAGCGATCCCATTTCTTCAGAATCCCGATGTACATTTCGGAAACAATGCTTCCATCTTCATGGGGGGTCCACTGCTGAACGCTGATCTCTGAACGCTGAACGAATGCTGAACTCTTTCATTTCCCTAACCGAAAAAAAGTAATGTAAGTAAAATACGTAACTTAAGTTAATTTTCATATTCATTTTTTTATTAAACTGATATATTTGTATGCATCCCTTGAGGCTCCCTGAAGAGGAAAGTCTAGATATGAGTGATCCCATCATCTTATGCAACCACAATAACATATTTGTAAGGCAAGTAACAGCTAATTAGGATACTACTCTCGGCCTCAAAACCACGGTCCTAAAAGAACTTGCATGTGTGAACACATGAATACGCATACATACGTTCATTTTTTTATAATTAAAAATATATACAATATGCTCTTTGAATTTTATACAAGTAATGATTAGTTGTACCTTATCTTATACGGCCAAGGTAGTTAGCATATATCAACGCGAGTCAGGTTAAAAGTTATCGAAGACCATGCAGTAATTATTATCACCATAATATTTATTATCGATATCATTTCATTCAGTTTGCAGTAATTCATGCAAACCACTAATATTGATTTTTGAATCTTGCATACTTGTGATGTTTCAACAAGTCACGAGAGTTGCTGCGTGAAAGCATTTTCTCATATTAAGGGAATTAATCGAGGAAGTAATGAAATATTATTCAAAAATTAGCGAAAGGAGAAGAAAAAATCTGTTTCTGATAGTTGGAATTCGTAAAATATGCATAACTTTACATCAATTTGTTCAAGATAAAATTGATATTCTTTGGCTCTATGATTCCTCCCAATAAATTAACTTCTTTACGATTAATTATGCAAAAGCCGGTCATGAAAATAAAATCTATAGAAGAATTCGTTGAACAAGATCCACAGAAGGTTATACAAAGTGAGGAAATTTAGTAATTATCGCAATATTCCTCTTTCATTCATTATAGTAGATTTGGTTTCATAGTGGTCATTTCCGATTACGAAACACATAAATTCAAGAATAGACACGTAATAAAATAAATAGTTGTGCAAAAATTAAGAAATGATCATTCACTAATTGAAATATTAAAACTTAAGTTCTGAAAACCTACATAAATTTACCTTTATGCCATATTCGTCCACAATTGTAGATGTCCCTGAATTGAGTTAGCTTTACAATACTGCATATGTGTAGTTTGTAAATATAAATTCTAATTTAATTCTAAAATTAATTTCAAAGAAACCAATAATGACTTAGGTCATACATAACTTGAGAGTAAATAACATCTCATTCTGTTTTAGTGACTATGATGAAAGAGAAACTAAAAATAAGAGTGGAGCCGGGAAATTCAAGTATAGGAAAATGGCAGCTGAAGAAGCAAAGATCATAGTTTACTCTGCCGTCTGTATCCCTCGATCACTCTTTAGGTTGCTCTTTCTCTTATAAAAAGTGCCCTTTCGTTCTACATTACCTAAACCACATACCGCATATAAGAAGAACACTATTTTATCTGAAGAGATGTAAACAGGTGCATTATTTTATTTCTGGAGGTGGACAAGAGAAAGTGGAAGAGAGAGAATGTGAGAGGGAACGGATGTAGGAGGATGGCCCATCCAATGCCGCATAAAACTTCCGAGGCTTTTAATTTAATGGATTCCTACACAAACGTGGGGGATGCAGGAATGAGGACAAAAATTCGGTACTGCGGTTGAAGAGAAAAATTTTTCCATTCCGAGAGGTCTATTGTTCAGAACTGTAAGGTTTAAGAAGGAATATGTGAATAATGTAATTGGAAAGTAAATTATGATGAGGTTGAAAATCTGACTTATATGGGAAATTGGAAGACTGTGATTATTTTCCGCATAAATTTAAGAATAAAATAAACCAAAAAAGGTGGCAAAATAATGTTTCTGTTTCTTAGTACAAGAAAATTGTGGCATTCAAGTAACATAGCCATTCTTAACATCAAAATAATAATATTTAAAGCCCAAATTAAAATTAAATGCTTCTGGTTCAGTTTTAATGTAGCTGACTTGAATTTTCTAAAACTCCATTCCAAAATATAGCATTTTTAAAGCTAAAATTGTCATAAGGCTGTTGTAGTTTTTATCTTTAGCAAGCATAATTTAATGTTATGCGGATATTTTTCATATTTTGAACATCTTTAAGTAATAAATAAAATAAATACTTCTTTCCAAATTTAAGAGCATACTATATTTAATTAATAACCACAATTTTAACAATATTGCGTATTGTACTTTTCATATAGCGAACGAAAGGAAATAATTAAGTCGTTTTTCTATGGTAATGTTCATGAGAATAAAGAATTTTATGTTTTCTGCTACTGAATTAGTACATCAGAAGGGTACAGGTGACTTATCTAAGGTAAACAATAACTATTAAGTTCAAAATTATAACTATAAGAATCAACATAAAGCTCAGCTGCATGTGATGCATTTTTTGTGGTATAAGAGAGTAATAAGTAGTTTATATAACTGTATATAACTAACTATAACTGATTAAAAATGTTGAAGAATAATCCGTAGGTGATCATTAAAGAGGCAAATACAGGAAAGAGAAAAAGGTAGAAACTCTAACAAGATTAAAAGATGAAAGTAATATTGAAATTTTAATAGTAGCTCAGAAAAATGCAAGAAAAGATGAAAGTAAAGGTATTGGTATGAAAAGACAGAGTGGAAAAGTAGATAGAAAGGAATGATAAGAACAGTTTTGTGGCCAAGCGGCCGGGAAAGATAAATTCGCTATTAAAAATCTTTGACCATTTATCACCTGAGTTTGTATTTAAATTTCATAATAAAGTTATTAAAAAAATAAAGAATGCTGTCAAGAGAAAGGAATATTGCCTTGTCATTCGTGCATTTTTATTATGCAGTGAGATCTTGAACTGGGTTAGATAAATAACCATTAATGCTCAATTACCGTTCACTTCTTTTCATTTGCTCTGCCCAAGAAAATATTTCGGCATGTTGGGAATGAACAATAAAAAAAGAAAAAATGAGTAAGCTCGTTATTTATTATTAATAATATGATGGGCTTATAAACTAGAAGCAAACGTGAAATGACTGTGAGACATTTTAAATATGGACCACTTTTTTATTTCAAGGACACATATTTATTCTCTCTATGATTTTTGGAACCATTCTTCAGAAGTTATTTCTCACGTGATGATTCACCAATATTACCGAGATGCATCGAAGAAATCTAGTTGGAATTATTTCCTTAGATATTTATTCCAATGTAAATTGAATACCCCTGTGAGGAATGTATTATTTAAATGAAAAATATTAATATAAGCTCATAAGCATATAAGTTAAAATTGGGTGAGCCATTTATCACTACAATTATAATTCAAGGAGTTATCACCTACTTTTGAAAATAAACAATTATCTCGTTCTTCTATGTTAATAACAGCAACTTTAAATTGAAGAGGAGAAAAAAAATCATTAGGAAACATTATGTCTAGAGGGAAAAGATTAAAGGCAACATTTTCTGCCGAAAATGTAAAAGGAGGATTAAATGAACATACTGTTAGAAAATATACACAAGAAAATAAATTTTCACAGATATATTGTAATTTTAAGTGTGTGTTCCTCGTGCATTACATCTTTACGGTTTTATTTATAGATTGATACAGTAATAGAGGCAATACATGCTAGGCAATACGTGAGAATTAGGTAACAAAATGGTTATAACTTTATTCAGACAATATTGCCATATTACTTGCATTTACAAAACACTTACTGTTTTAACGTTTAGTTTGTGATAACTCTGAGTACGCATAGTTTAGTTTTTACTAATTCGCCATATTTAGACTTTTTATTACTCATAAGCATAATACATCTTATACAATATAGCTCACAATATTCTGGGCTAAATTATTCCAATAAAATTGCATTATCGGAAAAGAATTGCTCTCCGCTAAGTTCTAAAGGGTTGAACTCAATCTAGCCCCAGCCTATGTTACCAATATACTAATAAAAGTTTAATTTAAGTTAACCCTCTACGGGGGTTCCTAATAGGCCGAGTGGGCTACGCGCCTAGGTCGGATTCTGATCCGGATAGGTAGCTCGCATTCCCAACCGATGGGAGCCGTAATTTTTTCCATCACAGATCACTATCAGTAAGCATAAATCTCTTCAGCAACTTAAATTGATACGGATTTTGAGGTTTTTCATGTGTACCACAAAATATACAAATTATTACATTAAAAAAAAGTGATGCAAAATAACGCTAACGGATATCTTGCTTAGGCTATTGCCGTAGCAACCAAAATGCTATTGATAGCAACGGTACTGTTTACTTTTAAATACACAGTCCATTCAGTGTATACCTAAAGGATCAGAATATGTTGATTACCTTAACGAATAAATAGGTATTTACAGTGTTTTTAATTTAATCGATATTGAAAAGTGCTAAAACGAATGGTCAACAATGATTTCCGGAGATAAATTGGGGATCGTGCGCGAGCTAACGGGAACGAATATATCCTACTGTAGCTGGCTGGAATGATGAAAAGCGAGGTTAATTGATGATTAAATCCTGTTAATCGCTGATCTAAGATGTTAGTTATTGATAAATTGATTAAATTGGAGTTAAATTGAAGTTCTGAGTAAGCAGTAGTAGGGTGGAAAATATAGGCATATCCATGCCAATCGAAGTAGGTAGACCACAGGAAATAACGTCACAGCATGATATGAACGCCTCAAAATCAAACTTATGTATATTTGATAATATATATTCACAATATACATAGATACACAATAGTAAACCTTATTACAGCGTGCAGATTTCTTTTAACATAATCGTAAATATTTGACCGTGTTAAATTATTGTGACTTTATTCTTACGTTTAGGAAATAAATGTTAGGACAAATCAATGTATTTTAATTGTGAAATCACGAATAAAACTTTGGAATATTATTAAATGAAAAATTTAAGTAAACAAAAACTGTTTAATTGTAATTAAATATAGATTCATTTCACAGAATCAAATATTTTTCGGAAAATATAGTAGAAGAGCAAAGCCTTTTTTTACAAATAAAGCACGTAGATTAATTTAAAATTTTTTACTATGTTTTAATAACATGTAACAAGTTTCCTTTTAACGAACACAATGTACCTTTCCATAAATTCTGTTAACCTTGATAAAAATGAACTTCTTACCCCTTTCCTACTAAAAATCTTTAATTTGATTCGTAAATTCTGCATGTTGATAAAGAGTAAAGTGATTAAAATATAATAATTTAGTAGTAAATATTGGGGGTTCAGTTCGCACCATCAATTTACCCGTTTCACAGCCTTTTTAAGCGACAAACTGACCGTTTTCAAATATAAATCAAAATTAAATTGATGACAAACAAAGTAGTTAGAAGGAAGTTAAATTTCAGGGTATAAAGTAAAATAAAGCAGGACTGAGGATTTCAGGAAAGTTTGCAAAATTAATGAAGGTCAAAGAGAAATAGGGAAGGAAATATTGGGTGCCAGTAAGTGCAGAGGGGGAGACATAATGTGAGAAAGGGAAGGACAGAGACTTATCGAAGGACAGAGACTTATCGAAGGACAGAGAGTAAAGGGTGAGATTAATGCGCGGGAGAGAGAAAAGTCGAAAGAATGGCGAAGGATGCAAAGAGAGGGAAGAATGCCACCCTATAACCCACTCTGTTGTCGAATTCCTTTCCCCCTCAGACCCTTGCAGATTACAGCGTCAATTGCCGGCAGAGTGTGACATTAATGAATCGTCCAAACAAGTTGGGGGAGGCGACGGAGTGATCGAAGGAATGGGAAGAGAGAAAAGGAAAGAATGATGGTAAAGATTGGAAGAGGAAGAGAGGGATTAACTTGGAAAAGTAAGAAAGAATCTCAGAAGAGAGATTTGCGTCCGAATCGTTGGTACTGATACGTAAATATTCTTATGAGATTTGAAAAAGAATAGTTCATTATATCCACGATCATACAAGATAAGAGCTGTGACGGAATCTTCATTGAATAATATATATATTATAGCAAATTCCAAAACCATTCTGATTAGAATTTAATATTTTCAATATGAAAATGATAAAACAAGTATTACTTTAATAGAAATATTACCATTTTCTGAATACTTTGTTGCTAAACATTTTCGTTTTGACTCAAACGTTAGAAGACAATTACGATTATTGGCGATAGATAAATGCTAATCTTGCCCATAAAATCAGGTATATATGATATGTTTTATTGACATATACTGACTATATATAAAATTATCATTAATTCATATTCATGTAATAAACTTTAAAATAGGGCTCACAGGTAGCAAAGTGAGCAGTGCGTTCGACTTCGGTGAAAGCGGTCTCGGTTTCGATTCTCGGCTGGGGCCTTCATATGCATAATGCCATTGGCTGTCGAAGTATTTTTAAAAATACAACTACTAACTCTATCTTTGCAAAGTAACAGCCATATATTTTAAAGAAAGTGGCATTTTATTATCTCCTAAAATTGAAAGTAGTATAAAAAAGGTAAGCTTCAATATTCTTCAATATATAATATTTCAATAGATAATATTTCAATATATAATATTTCAATAGATAATATTTCAATACCTCAAGATAGGAGATATAAAATTTATATAGCATAATGACAAGAAACTCTACAAGGAGATATATGATTGAAAGCATTCATAACCTTGGTGTTTTAACTATTTTTAAAGGAAAAACTACTATTGATGATTATAAGCGGATATTCCCAAAACTAACAAAGAGATGTAAGCTTAAGGGTTAAATAATTTCAGCAATCCCAAGCCACCCTGTCGAGTGGCTAAATCTCCGCGATAACAAAAGCGACGTCAGTCACCGATCCCAGAGAATCCATTTAAATCCGGGGAAAATGGCGCGAAAATTGAAAAATAGGAGTAAAATCTTAACAGGTCTTCTTCCGGTATTCATTCTTCCGGCCTGCAAAAGAGAACAGGGGAAAAAGAATTCTTCTATCGCAATCTAAGAAATGCAAAAGAGGAAATCAAAGGGAAGATAGAAGAGAGGCGCGAATGAGGCTCTTGACGCACATAAATATGACTGAGGAAAGAAACGACGTTGACAAATCGCGAGCACGAGAGAATGGCAACAAGGCGGCAGGTGGCCGGAAATATTCAACGCCAAGGAAAATGAATAACAGGTCGCGAAAGGAGCGAGAGGTTTTTTTATTTATTCGGGATAAAGGAGTGGGGAATTTTAAAGAGGATGAAACAGGGGAGGGAGGTCTGGGAGCGACGCGGAAGTATAAATATCCAAATGCGGCCCGAAAATGGGAATGAACGAGAAAACTGAAGGAAAGGATGAAAAATTTGGGATGCTAATTCATCGAATAATGGCCAAGAGAAGCCGGCGAAAGTCTGACATCAAAAGCGAAGAAACGTAATGCGTTAAGTTCGCTTTCATATTTTCTTATTTTTTTCCATTTTGGTCTGTGCCCTTAACGATTAGACGATACTGTATTGATTACTGAGAGAAATCACAAAAAAGCTAATAATAATTTTACAGTTAAACTCACCTAATCCCTCCAATTAGAAGGGAATTAAGAATTACTTGAGCCGGGGTACAACTGTCTGGAATAACTCGGTATGAAAATAAAGAAAGGATAATTTTTAAGTGATCATGAAAACCAGACGGCTTATGTAGAGAATGCGTAATTAAATGGCTGTTATAATAAAGAACTACTGACGACAATCCGACGGATGGAATGATCACGCAATACACGAATTACCCATGAACAAGAAGCCTATCGCATCGTGTTAAATATTAATGAAATGTAGTATTTATCAGACTTCTTTGAATTTAATTAAAATGGCTAATTTTAAATTATCCTAATATTTCCAGATTTCAAAACAGTGTTTACTTCCTACATAACACCTTGTATCCTCCATCACTTCCCCGAAGGCCTCTTTTAATTATGATAAGCACTGCCTGTCTTACCATATTACTCCACCAAAAAGACGTAAATGACATCAATCGGAGCACTGTGAGGCTCCTGATATCAAATCTTATACTGACATACATATTAATAAACCATATTAGATTACAGCATCATTATTAATATCATATTTGATAAAGGTTCGCCCCTTCCTTGTTCCTTAATATCAAGTTTGTTAAAGTTCTTATTAATAATTATTATCGTATAATAATACTGTCATTATTCTCAATCATCGTATATATTTTCCCGTCCTTGTCAGCTGTTTGTGGAAGCTAATAGTACGGTAGATGATTGATTAATGACTAAACAACCAGCTAATCTTTAGAAATTTTGATTTTGATTTTCATGTCAATTTATTGATTCTGCTCATTTGATACCGTACTGCATAAGTTAATAGCACTGAAAGTGACCCTACATTTAATAGCAAAACATTTCTCTGCAAAAATAACTTAATATTATTCCAGATCCGGATTACAAGTATTCCACAGATTGTGCATAAAAATAATTCTAATCAAAAGTTTGTATAACCCAGCAAATTCATCATATTTTATCAAAAGTAGTAATTTTTACTGGACTAACATAATTAATGTAGAGTATAGGCCATGAAACTTTATTGAAATGACATTTTCAGCATTTCTTCAGTGGCTATTTGGTAGAGGTGTAGACGATATTCAATCTATTGTATATTCACAGATCCGCAATATTTATGCATGCAAGCAACTGTTAAACAGATTGATAAAGCCATGTTTGTTGTACATGGTATATGCTATTTAGAATTCACTCATAGCTACTGATTTTTTAGTCTTTGGGTAGCTGCTAAAAAGTCAAAATTGACTGAGGACCAGTGTGTTCATATTAGTTGCAAGAAGGGTCCTCTGGGCGAAAATTCCTTCCCTTCCAGGATCAGAGATTATCTTTGTTTTTCTGTTCCCGAATCTCGAGAAAAATTAGTCGGAATATCAGGCAAATATTTTCTTAGAATTCCGTATTAAAAATCATGGGAAAGACAGATAGAGCTCAAAATACCTATTTTTCAATTATTGCTAATAAATACATTTAAACTTAGTCAGTGCTAAAAATCATATTTAACAATATATATTATAATTTATCTGTGACAATCATACACATCATCCAAACGGTTGACATCTATGATAGTTATTTAAGTATGAACTAATAATTCGAACACATTATATCAGGAGTGAAAACAGATGAAGATGCCGACAAAACTTTTGCTTACCTGAGGGAAGAGATTACCTTACATAAAGCTACACCTTCTCTTACTCACAACGTGAAAATACGTTTAGACGCACTTTTCAAAATAATAGAAAGGTAAACTATTAAAAAATGTTAGAATACACTTCCAACCATGATGTTTCAGTCCACCGTCATTTAGAAAATTTTATTGACTTACTTTTGGCACTGAGATTTCACTGATAGGAATATCTTAAAACTCTGAATGACTGCGCTTTGCTACGAACTTCATTAGCTCACCCTGAAAGGCCTTTCCTTTATTTAACATAAACCACTGTTACCATTGTAACTGACCTATAGAATATCAGTCATAAATTAAACTATGGGGAAATAAGATATCCCATTTCCGATTTCAAAAGGTTCCAAAACGCCGGAAATTCGGAAATTTGGAGTTGCAAGTAAGTGAAAATCTTTTCAAAATCGAAAAAATATAATATGCCTAAAATTTTTTTAGTAAACCAGTAAATATATGAATAAAAACCATAAGTTGTCCTAGACGATTAGTTTATAGCTATTTCCGATTCACCATGAAGTCTTCATGAATAAACATCGGATGTCTGGACACCTCAAGGAACGGCAATGGCGGGAGGATGGAATAAGTGAGTTTTAGGGAGTTGTTTCGAAGTCAAACGGAAAGGAAATGGGACAAGGAGGGGAGGAAAAACGGAAGGAATGAGAAATAAAGGAGAGTAGGGAGAATGCAGCGGAGGATGTCAGAAAAGACGAAGACGAATGGCGCTTAATTCGCCCGCTCGTGGAGCCCTCTTTTGAGTGGGCTTTGAATGCATGTTTGCGTGTGACATGTTGCCGGTCGGGAGGGGATGGAAAGGGGACGGAAGGAGAGATCCTTCGATATCCGGCAGCGGTTACGCCTTCAGGAATGCGGAAAAGAATAAAAGAAGCGATTACGGCGTGCGAATGGCTGAGGCGAGAAAGTTAGTGATCGCTGATCCAAAAAGCACGGTCGGAAAAATACAATCCTCGCGTGCACGAACGGTGTTCAATATCACTGTTACTTTTCGCAGCTCGGCCACGGGAAATTTAATGATAAAATATTGCTCCGGGTTTCTTTTAATAAAATCAGTGGCTTTGCTTTTGTAGAGGTATAAAATGTTAGGATTTTTTGGCGAATCAAGATTTCATAGAAATGAATGCGAAAGAAATAGCCAACGGCGCTATATTATTTAAAAATGAATTTTCAGAATCTTATGGCTACAAAATTAGTTGGCAGAGTACTGTGGTTAACTTATTTTCAGTCTTTTCCACTATTCTGAGAATGGACTTATCAATATAGATACTTGCAACTTATTTCATACATGCGAACGTTAATGACTGATTCAGGGTTGAAAAATTATTCTTAAGTAATCGAAAATTTAAATTCGGTAGACACGCCATATATGATATATAAATTCTTGATAGTGAGATAGTAGTCCTGTACTGTTTAGATAATCTGAACTTGAAGAAACAAGAAGAAAACAATGCTGTCATGGAGGAAAATGGAGAGAGTATGGGCAGAGTGAGTAATGATCAGGTACTAGAATAGATTGGAGAGAAACGATGAATACGATACGGAGGATGGAAATTAGTTGGATGAGTCACTGCTTTATGTGTAGGGTCATAGAGGATTAAATGAAGGGAAAATGTAGGAAAGGTAGAAGGACTTTTGATATGCTCACAAATCTGAAGCAAAATCGACGCTGTCAACAAATGAAGGAGCAAGCGTAGGATGGAAAATTTTGAAAAATATTCGGCTGAAACCTGTCTCATGATAGAAGCGCTTCATTATGATGACGCCGTTCTTGCTAAAACACCAAGATAAAAATTTTGTTTTCATACGTTCCTCGTGTAGAATCTTTCCGTGAATATTTCATTTCTTTATATACTACCGCCTTTGTCTTGCTTATTTCTTAACTAAAAAAGGGATCTATTACAAGGATGAAATCGAAGAATCAAATTTAAATGCTCACCGTAAATTTTTAAAGACTGGAAAGATCCAAACCGAACATCTTGAATATTTGTTAGAGTTGCTGAAGGTAATCAAACTATCAGAATTAAAAATCATTTGCAGACATATGAAAATAAAAACACATCCTTGTTTCTTTTATGCCTATCTCTTCCTAATATTTTTCGCAATATAAAATCGGTTTCATTGAGACTTGTACATTATTGAATCACTCTACTTTTTCGCCTTTACTCTTAAAAAAATCCGAAACACACTGTTATTTCTTTCTTAGACAAAAACATCATATGTTATCCTAAGATGAATGTCCTTTTTTATAAATAATGTAAAATTCTATGAGACCCCCAAAAAGAGATATTACGATGGAGAAGACTCGGTGAATATAAAATATTTAACGAGGTTTACATTGGTAAAAGTTTTCTGTTAATCAATGATGTTTATCAACTCATTCATGAAATTCGATAATAAATAATTATTCGATGCTTTCACAAATCTTGTGGCTTTATTTTAATGATTTCAAATGGAAGACATAATTACCGAATAATAATTCAGCACAAGTAAATTTATAAATAAATACCTTAAAACACTATCAAAAGTTTCAGAGTTTTAATTATTAAAAATTTTTTCGCCATTGATTTGAAAGTCACACAAAAGGAAAGTGAGGCACGAAATAGTCATTTCTCGTTTTATTGGGCATTTTATTCCTCTTCTTCGATAAACTTTGCAATATAATGCAAATATATATTCTCAAGAAATACTTTTTTAATTTAGTATTTGGCAGGAAGAATCTGCAGAAATTTGTTTTCATATCACATTTTTGGTCTTGCAAATATTCGAGTGATCATTATTTCCACCAATAAAAACCATACTGTTGAGGCTATTAATGGCTTTAATGATTAATTGCTCTTAGGTATAAACCTCAAGCTATTAAGAGGGTGAGGGTGATTCTCTACTTCTTTGACTGATCGTTTGAATACATTAAAGTTACAGCTATATCATTTCGTGGATGACGACGTCGAATACCAATGGAACTCCTACACCAATAACCCTTCCGCCGAATCACAAAGCAATTGACTGCGCAACTCCTCAGCAGATTCCCGTGAAACTCCGAAGAACGCGAAGACGACACGTGAATTTTTTTGCCCCAATCCTTCCTCAATCATCCCATTGATTTACCGCCGTCCTTTTCTGTTACGGAAGCCAAGAAAACGCCCAGAAAACCCTTGTCTCCATCCTCGAAATAGGGCCCGTCGCTCCCTCTTATCGAGTGCTTTACAAATTGATGGCGTGTTCTTCTTTGCGGGGGAGGGAACGGGTATCGGCTACCGGAAACCTCCATTTCTACCTCCGGCAAAACCCATCCCACTTCCTTCTTCTCGCCGGAGGCTCCTTGAGAAAACCTGAGGTCAAGCCGCGGAAATAAAAACACGAAAAATTTCGAGGTTGCTTCTTGGGATCCCAAAAATCTAACCTTCGAAAAAAAAGATAAATAGAGAATCGCTGAGTTTCCCCCGCAGTCTTCCCACGCCCTCGTAGGTCACCTCTTCCTACCAAGTTTTCTCTACCCAAGAGCATAATCCCTCTTCCCTTATATCGCTTCTTCCTCACCCAAAACCACCGAGTCCCCCTTCTTTTGCTCCTGAGGATTCCGAGCCTCACTAGTCCACCCGCCCATGAAAATTGATGAGGATTTCCTTAAGCCTTCCTCCTTCACTGGATCCAGGAGGTCCCCCCTCCTTTCGCTTCCATCAAGCGCTCTTTGGAATGCTTCTCCTGTATTCTTCTCCGTCTTTTCCCCCCTCTGTTTATTTTATACGCGCACACCCCACGGAGTTCTCTCTCCCACGAAGATGTTGCCACTCCTTAACTTTTCGACCGGTCCCTTCGATATTTGAAGAGATGGAAATGGAAAAAAAACTTCGAGGAATATCGTGATTTTTTTCAGAGGAACATCTTGATGGGGGACCTGATGAAGGTTTTTTGTTTGTTCTTCAGTTTCTTCTTTTTTCGTTCGGTCTTCATGAGCAATGACGATGCTGTATTGACCAGCAGAAATCAACTAGAGGAGATTGAGCATGTAACAGCTGAAAAACTATGCGTAGAATTTTTGTCGTTTAAATAGACTTGTAGAACAGAGGGAGTTTGGGAAAAAGTTTTAATGCTTGAAAATTCGACAAAGCTCCACCGAAATAAAATTGTTCAAAGGCAAAATTTGCAGAACTCCGCTCCATTTTAATAACCTGGAAGTGAACATAAAATCAGTGAAATATTCTTCCAGCTCAGATTACTTAGATTTTCATGTTTAATATCTTACGACTGTGAAATTTATTTGCGAATGCTTGAGAAAAAACTTGATTTCTCCTCACCTTCTGTCACGCTGTAAAACTTAAGAGGCACGGATAAATGTGCCACCATAAAAATCTGTCTTATTTACACAATCTCACGCAACTGTACGATTCGTCAAGGGAAATACGGCCTAATTAATTAAGCGCCCATGATATACTTCATACTGAAATAAGAGAAATATTCGAAAGAATGCGAGGAATTCGGGTCTTATTCTCTACTCTGCATTTATCAGAGATCGAGCAGCTGAGATGACGGTTTAAATGACTTAATTTAACCTTCATGCAGCAGCTCCGGATTAAAAAATTCAATCCTTATATTAAGATATCAAAATGTCCCACTCGAATTATCTTCGCTTGTATTTGAAGGGCTAGGCTCAGTTTATTTATTGTCTCACGACTCATTCCTCGACTTACGATACTAAAGGCACATTCAGTTCAAATGATAGCAAGCTACGAGCTCACTTGTTACCATAGCGACCTCGCTATCATCGATTCAACAGTCTAAGATATCATAATGCCTCGATAAAACATGTGAAAAATCAGGGTGGACTTTTATAGTATTCTGAGAAACTGGGAATTTAAATATTTGTTAAAATCTTCTAGAAAGGCTTATATTTATAAGTTCAATCGTAATTAACAATTGACCGTCGATTAAGGTCTAAAAATTTATGACATTAGGAGAAATTTTCCTAGAAATTTGAGCACATTATATTATACGGAATCCTAGATTGCTACTATAAAAAGGGTTTCTATAAATAAATATTTACACCCTATTGATTTCAATGTTTTGTTTGAGAGGTTAGATATTAGAAAAATTATTTCGTTTTTGGGTTTGGCTAGATGTATTCAAAGTGGATATGGTATCAGACGATTTGATTCCTATATTTAATGTACAGCTTTTCTATCCCATGGCTGCAACTATGAGTTAAATAAAAAATATGCTTAACTCTCGTTATTTTATTGTCATGGTGATATTCAAGTTCCTAATGAAAGTAAAATGTGGGCATATCCTACACTACTGACTGAGGTGGTCAAGTAGCCTAGAGTAATTATGATTTATACCAGAGTTCTCGGTTAAATTTCTTTTCAGTTTCTTGTTAAATAGGTTTAAACGATTACTATAATTATTTAAATGTGTTGAAAGCTGTTCTAAATATATCTCTATTTCTTAAATTAAAATAATGTCTTCAAATAATGCATATCAATTCTCAAAATCATTCTTTATTTTAACAAATAGGATAATTTCATTATATTGATTAACTCAAATTACGATATCTTGATGAAAATTAGGAATTTTTCTGTGCGTGATTTCTGGAACTTTGGTTACATTCCCCCAAGCGATGGCTTACAAATGACTTTGGAAACAATTTGTGGTATTTAAGTGATACAGTTATTAACGGGAAATTTATGTTACGCTATTTAGCCCAAAAGCAACTTTCAAAGATGGCAAAAGGTACTCAAGTGGGTAAACCCAGTATTTGGTGGAATAACTTCCCCGAGATGTTTTCAAACTCCAAAGTCTTCTCAAAGTACCGAGAAGGAGACACCACGAGTTTCTCTTCCAGCTGTCTTATTATACTGAACATGCTTCTAAAAATTAGGCACTAATCTCCTTAAATCTAAAATAGAGATAGGGAAAGGAGTAAATTGCACAATGTGACGGATTAGATGTCACAATATAAAAACGGAATGTGACAATAATGAAAAATTCAAGATTATGAAAATTGTACGAACTCTTACTTAGGAGTCACTTATGCATAGGCATCAGGCCTAATTAAACAATGAATTACCTCCTTCGGTAAACTCGAAAGAGCAACATAACTGAAATGAATAATTCTCGTCGTCCATTGAAAGTTTCCATGAAGCATTTCTGGAAATTCATTATCTTTGACAAATGATTCGATTAATATTTTTTCTATAAATATTTAATAAAACAGTTCCATTATTAAAAATTAAGTCACAAACTCAACCAGTATTATCCGATGTATTTATGTCATAATGTAAAGATGTATTTATGACATAAGTTACTTTTCGGAAAATATCTTCCAATAATAATACATTGACCAACAGTTAATTAATTTAAATATTTCTATGCTCCGCCTCAGGAAAGAATCACTCAAGTGAAGGACTTAGCAAGGAGAACATGAATTTCAAAAATAGGTACAGTTTGATATGTCCTGGCAAAATTTTCCGCTCTTATAAATCACCATGACAAATGCTGCCCTTAATCCATTTATTATTTCGAAAACAAGAAAAAATAATTCCTGCGGATATCAGATCCTTGAACTCAAACAATAAAAAGAAGTAAATGATTGCTTAAACGGGTGGCGATCTCAGACACGCTTAAGAATTATTCACGTCGAAAAAATATATATCATTATATCTGTCATTAACTCCGTTTTCTCCATAAATCGCGCAAGCGCGGATTTTTTTTATCTTTTCTCGCGTGAACCGAAATTTTAAAAAATGTCGAAAACGTGGGAGAGAGGAAATTTATCGACACGAAGAGAACGGGTTATGCCCCCAAAAAATAATAATCATAAATCCCACGCGAAACTCACTTCTGAAACACTTATCGCTATTGAGCTCCTCATTTGCGAGATTATGGTTCGAACCACTCCTTTTCTCGTCGCTGGCGCATTATAAATATAGCTTTTCTTTGTCTCGACGTAACAGCTCGACTTGTTTAGTAATCCCTTCGTTTCTCTCCCCTTCCTTCCCCTTAATGTCTACCCCTGCAATCACGATACCTCACACTTAGATCTGTACCTTTAATTTCTTTTCCATTCCCAATGATGACTATCTCTCACGTTTTTACTTATGGCTGGATGTCATTCTGTACTACCAAATACAGCTCTGAGGATATATGTTCCCCTAATACCAATTACTCAACTCTCTTCTTCCATAGTAGTCTTATCCCCGTTCCTTGACTCAACTATTGCTTGTTCATATTGACGTATGTTTTTCTCATAATTAACCATCTCTGACAGGACTGCTTACATTTATTTAAATCATTAACATCTAGCTGAAACGCATTAAAATGTGCGCAGTAATTAATATCGAGAAAAGTAGCTAATCGTTTGAAAATAATATTGTAATATTGAATAATATGCCCAAGTAAGCCAATTCAAAATGTCTGTCTTAAACTTAGGGTCACTCAAGGCTGGATTCTTAAATCCGTAATTCCTAATTATGAAATCGAGAAAAAAAATATAGGAGCCTACATCCTCAGTTTTGATTCTGTATTCATTAAACGTTATTTCCAAATACTCTCTCTCGACCTGTTTACGTTTTTATCGTATTTTGATTAAAAATATTTAATTTCCCTCTTCGTCTTCATTTCCTTTTCGTTATTTAATAATGATTTCCCCAATGGCTAATATTCTCTTTTCTGTTTAATCAGTCACACCCCTAAATCGTTACCATTTATCGTGAGTCAATTTTCCTCTTCATGTTCAGTAGAAGGTCAGAGATTCTATCGCATGAAATTGCACTAGGAGCCACGTTCACAAAGAATATAAACTTCCAAATCCTGAATCAACAACACCTTATTGATATCCAAGGTATATTAAGATTCTCTTCAACCATCTCTTCACTATTTTACGGTTTAGCTGTAGAAACAACCTTCCATCGCAATGGAAGGAGCAATAATGTAGTAATTTTATCCATACCCAAAGAGAAACAGATGTGAAAAATCAATCACATGACTAAGACTAGAACCCATATCTTCAACTTCCCTAGTGCATGGTCCAATTCTAAAGTTAACATCATTTCTTTCATACTTGTGATTTCTTTTTGGGGAATTTCCTCGTAACAGCGCTTTGTGAGTCGGCTTCCTCGATGAGGACCTCTGGTGGTGATTGGTACCACTATATAGAGCAGCACTTGCCTTCCTCACATAGCATCCCTTTAACAGAATGGAATTCAGTTTAGTGGTTAGAACACCTCTCCGAAAAGTGGGAAAACTGTGTTCGAATCCCAGCCGTGTCGATAATTTTTCTCAATTGTTTCTCTTTGAGTTTACCAGCCTTACAGCTATCTTGCAGAGTTTCTTCGAATTCTCTATTCTTTAAAAATTAACAAAATAACCCGTCTTTGGCAATCATTTATTGTAAGGTAAAGTATAAATTCAAAACATTTGAGGCCTAGAAACATATACCTTTTCACAATATGAAACTAATTACCAATACCATAATCTTGTGACACCACTCTATAATAGAGCGAAAGCAGCATAGATTCTCCCTCTCCTAACATGTTTACGCAATCCGGCTGAGAATCTCCAACTCCTCTACGTAAAAATGCGTAGTGCTTTTCCGACATTTTTTCCACCAGTTAACAAAGGGGATTATAATTAGAAAGTGACGCAAGGGTGAGTATCTCAGAGGCCTCTCTTTTTATGCTCCGAAGACTTTTTTTCTCGTGCGAAGGAGAAAACAGCTCCTGAATAGGAGTAGAGAGCGGAATGGGGATTAAAAGTGGAGTGGGTTTTTGCGTGAGGGGATTAAGGAGGGTGAGGAGCAAAGGAAAGGAAGATGATGATGATCCGCGGAGGGATCAAAGGAAGGTTTTTTTAGGGACGCACTAGTTCCCACGATGACCCGTGCCGAGCTTAAATGAACTGAGTAAAAAAAATTGGGGAAGCATAAGGAGTTGAGTTTTAGAAATGGAGAGATGTTTAGGATGAGAGGGGAAGATGTTAGTAGATGAGATACAGGAAGGAATTAGATGTGGAATTTGCGAAGGAGAGCTAATGATAAGGCTAAGGGAGAAGGAACGAGGGGTTCTTGCTACCTTCATAAATAAAGTATCCTAATCATTTCATTAATTATCAAAAATCTTCTAAAAATTTCATTCAAGGTAATTGAAATCTTAAAATATATTATTTATATCATTACCACATACATTTCAGTTGTACAATCAGTCTTGGAGCTACATTAAAAAATGTTACTATACTATAATAACATAGTTAAATACTATATCCAATTCTACTACAATGCACATAATACAACGATATTAAAATTACAGAACATATATCAACTTCATACAACAAAAAACCATCACGATAAAAATACCTCCTTGATTAAACATTACAATAATTAAAAATGTTACACAATTATTAAAGAACTATGAAGAAAAACTTTCATTGGATAATGTTAAATTTTATATTAAGCTATCCTGATAAAAAATCTAATGGACAAGCAAAATATAAAAACAATATAATAATTCTATGAATTATGGCTAAGTCATGGAACGAAGCGTTAAATGTCATTGAATAGAGTACAATAATATTGAGCATTCATACTAGTAAGCTTAGGATATGGTTGAATAATTGTTTCAGCCTGAGCTAAGAAGAGATTGGTTGAGAGATGTGCTAAAGAAAGGATTGACGACAAATATTATTAATATGTAAGAAAAATGTTGAAAAAAAGATAAATGGTTTTTCAATATAGACTAGTATCGGTTATTTGTAGAAAGACATAAACCTAATGACAAATTAGGAATTCATTATTATAAAATCAATTCATTAATATAGAATCCCCCAAAACCTTCAAACATCTTCATTGAAATACTACTTCATTTACTATATAGTAGGTCTGAATTAGAAAATTTTTAAGACATAATTTACTTGATATTCTATAATCGAAAAAATACTTGAACATACACCCTCTTAGATCCCAAAATTTGATAACTATATTACTGAATGCTTCGAATAAAAATTAAACTTGAACTCAGTATTAAAAGAATAACGTCTTTTCCATTGGCTCCCAGCAATCTCTTTTCCCTTCTCTGTCTATTAGCCTCTTTTTTTTACCTGTTTCCAAATAAGAATTAGTTCTGAAATATTTTATTGACTCTATTGAACAAATTAATACACCCATAAATGATTTGAAAACCTACCGCACGGTTAACTTCTAAATGTCCTGTGGAAATCTTAAAAATAATTAAAAGCTATCAAATGTTCATCGAGGAAAGGTGACTTAGTTTGTCTAAGAAAATCAGGTAGATACCATAGGTGTCGAAATATAACTTCAGCGAATACTGTTCACTATATATTGAAACTTCAGGGTAGCAGTAAGATGGGAAAAATCAATAAAATATTTTAAAGTTGGCCCCGTCCCAGCAAACGCATCAGAGTCCAGCATTTTCGTGCACATGTGCACCCTTGAGTGAATTCACCTGTTTGCTCCCATTGGCTTAGAGAGGAAGGGTCACCATCTCTCATACCAACGGAGCGCATTTCGAAAGAGATAGAAAAAGTAGAGGGAGGAGTAGGATTTGTGTGGGAAACAGGTGTTGCGGATTGAAGGCAGCAACAAGAGCGAGAGAGAGAGAGAAAAAAAGAAGCCAATCCCTTTCCCGCCTTTTTCATCCTTTTTCTCTTCCCGCCAATCCCATCCCACTTTTTATCCCACTCCGTTACCCTTAGGGGAAAAGCGTGGGGCAAGGGGTCGAAATGTGGCACTTTGGTTATACATGCACGCCCTGGGAGTGAAAAGGGGAGTGAGATGGAAGGATAGGAAAAAGAGGAAAAGATACGGCGGGGAGGGATGTGTCGGGATAAAGAATGCATGGCCGAGAGTGGAAGAATAGTCCGCGTGTAGAAACAGTGAGATGAAGGAAAAGAGGAAATGGCAAGGAAGAATGAGATAGAAAGGATGGAAAGAGAATACAGAATTTATTAAAAGAATGAGGGATAAATATGAATTTGAATTCTTTGATAGGAAAAAAATATATGTCATCGTCATGTCATTATAAATTTGAAGGAGAAAAAATTCTTAATAATAGTAAAATTTAAGAGTTGGTGTTGTAATATATTTCCATGGGAAATTTTAAAATGTTACATCAAACGTTTTCTATGGATTTTACGACTAATTTCACAAATTTGCGAGAAACCAATTCTAATCAGAACACCAATCATTTTTCCATAGTCTCCGCTCGAAACTCTAAAATTTATGTCTAAATCAATCAAAGCTTTTCTTTCGAAGAATCGTATCCTTAGAATTAGATTTAAAATAGCGATTGACCATGATGAAGGTGTAGTTTTCTCATGACTTCATCATTTTGTAGGAAAATTCACTCCTATCCGAGAATTTTGGGTTGCGAGAGCTTATCAATAAAGAGGCAATCTCAAAATTAAAAAATTCCTTTTGGTGGTAATTAAAAATAAAGGACTTTGAAGTTATTCGTAAAATAATTATAACTCGAGTTTCTACAATGCAATTACGTTAAATTGGGGAAAGCTCATTTTGATTCAATATTGCCAATTCATTATTAAAAACTTGAGACGGCCCATATTTTTTTAGGTATTTGTCAGAAACTTTGTCAGCATTTTAAGAGAGTGTAGAATTAGGAAAAGGGCATATTATGACCGATAAAGTAAAAGTTTAACCACCCTCGTTGTATGGTTTCAGAGAAAGTTGAGAGGTTCAACAGAGTTGCCCGTAAGAAAACCAATGAAAATAATAATTTAATTAGATTAATAGATTCAGTGTATAACTAGCAGATGTAAAACAAAAATATCCGAAATCTGATAAAACGAACAAATATTTAACTTCACAGCTGAAACATCCACAATACTTAATAGAAGAATGACCCGTCATCCGTCAAAGTTTACGCCCTGATGCAAGATTGGCCATATATCTGATATGATATAGTGAATACTAAAGACAATTCAATAAATTTCATCCTGGAAATAGTAGTATATTGCGGTAAGCAGAAAAATACTCTGAGAAGACCCAAAGTGCAGGTGACCCTCCCAAAAAGATAAAAGGGTCCCACGATCTATCGTGCTCCGTACCTGACGAGCCATTCACCGTGCCTCTACCATCTATTTCCCATGGGATTCATTTGCAGCGACCGCAGAGACGGGGAATTCCCGAAGGACGCGTGGCGGGCAGTCTATGCGTCAGGCGTTGCTGTCCCCTGGCACTGAGATGGAGATAGGCTGTGGCGAAAGGGAGATATTTGTCTCCCCAGGTGGCGTAGGGCTGAGATGATACGAACCTGAGACCAGAATGGAAATTCCAGGAATGGTTCGGTGGCCGATAAAAAAAGCCTCTCTAAAGTATATTGCACGGACCGCCTCTGGTATTGAACCTCATTCTCATGCTTACATACTTACATATGCTTACATTATTCTCATCTACATACTTATCAAAAGTATCCGAAATAAAATAAAATAAATGGCCAATATCCATGAGTTCTTTTTAAAACGTAAAATTCTTGCGTAGAAAGCATTCTCTCTTTGATGGAACCAGCCTTTGACTATGTTTTTAATAACAGAAATAATCATAATGGTTAATTTCATGTTTTGTTTTTAAATTGCATGAGGCTCCGAGAAAAGAGAGGCCAATTTCATACACAATCTCTTTAAAGTATGTATTTAAACGGTGATTATTCACTCTGGCAGGATTAAAGTAATTCTTCTATAGCTTAATAGGTAAACAGAGATGACAAAGAGCTAACTGACAACTTTAATTTATACTGTTTTATTTTTATTTTATTTTTATTATTATTTTTTTTCAGAGATCACTTTCAGACTTTCTTCCTTAGAATCTACATATAGAAAAATACATTGATAGATAATAATTAACACAATTCATCGCGTGGATTGAGAATAATTTTAACAAATAATAACCACGAATATAATTATTTGTTTCCGAATATTTAATTCCAGTTTCCTTAAGTAAAAAGTACCACTTTAATCATTCGGAAGTAAAACGGAGTAAACAACAGCTTTAAGGTTTCGATAGAGAGAGCGGCAGCATGAGAAGAAAGTCCTGTCTGAATAATACAAGCGTTTAGCCCTGCGAAGAAAGAGGGCAGAAGCAACAGGGGAGTAGAACCTGTTTACTTTCCTTTCTCTTAAAACTTTCCTTCAATGTCCTTGTTTCCTTTCGGTGATCTCGCCCACACACCACGATACCCTCCTTAGAGGAGAAAATATTGGCTCACTGTGGCTGAGAAAACTATCCCAAAGGGTTGGAGAGTAAGCGGTAAGAGATGGAATTTCGGACGAAGGAAAAGAGTTCCTCTGCAGGAAATAGTTTACTCCAACCCTTCTACTGCCAGTCCCTATTAGATAATACACACGAAAAGAGCTTCGAAGACCAAGAGTTACTTAGGAATACAAAATAATATTTTCAGAAAAAAAAACACATGTTTAGATAAGGTGATAATCGCGAGATTTTCTTATGTAAATTCCAATTATTAAAAGAGATAAGAGTAAGTGTTACGAGAGCCAACTGTTCTCATAGATGATAGTGTCTGAGAGTGGAAAAAGTCGGCCGATATATCGTGGAAGTTTTTGCGCATACCCCGAGGGCCGATACATCGTCCTGCTGGCAGTATAAGGGTTAAGCTCGTATCCCACGTACGATCTTACCCCGAATAGCACTCAAGGTAAACGTTCGGCTTAACACTCATCTCTTAGTTGAGTGAAGTTATCTGTGGTAGTAGGTGTAATAAATTTAATCCTGTATTACGGGTCGCAAAAGATATGCTATCCATTATTATCGGTATCTCCCCTAAATTTTCTTAACTTTTGGTTATTAGATATATCTCCGTATTAATCGAAACATCAAACGCTTCTACCAGAAGATATCGCATTAATTATACTTTTCGAGGACTAAGAACGCATATATTAAGCGAGGATGTACACGTTAGATTGGAATCAGCTAAAATTATGGTGGTATATTTTTGTATCTACGTAGATGTTGGTTCTCGGAGTATAGGTGACAATTAAATTGATGAAAAAGCAATGAAAAAGTTTTCTAAGTTAGTTATTTCGAAATTTGATTTTATTAATCTTGTATGGTTTTTAAATGTTCAAATTGTGCTAAAGAACACAATTTATATTTATGAAAACTCCTGAAAACTGAATTTTTACTTGAACTAAAATTGAGGAGCACAATCAAAACTCAAGAAAATCTTCACATTTTCCAGTTGCTATATTATAAACATGTTTAAAACACGAAGCACAGTCTTTTGATTAGTTTTTCTAAATTCGGTCTTGATCACTGGAACCTTAATCATAACATTTTAACCTCGTAAGAATGTTCAACAAAATTTGAACCATCGCAATAGATGACTACGATAAAGGAAAACGATAAGAAAATGACAGTTAACGGTACAGTATATGTAAAATAATCGCATCAGAAGAGTTATGTATGTACCCCAATCTGAAGCCTAACAATTTCCGCAATCGAAATAAGTGTTGCTATTGAAATTATTTTGACTTACAAGGAGAGGTTCTCAGGTGGATTCGCGATTTTGAGACGAGACCTGTTATAACAGATAATTCTAACAATAAAACAATAACAGTTTCTCTTCTAAGTCTTTATCTCCACGTTTTCGTGAGCTATGCTCCTTAGCAGCTAATCATTGGCAGCGATGACGTCGCGGGAACTCGTCGTTCTTTTTGGCGGCTCGGTTTACGCAGTGACATATCACCGTATCATTTTTCTCTTCGATAAAGATATTCTGAATTTAATTGCTTTTTATAAATTTTCCGCGTACCAATCGGAGTTTTATCAGCTGTTGCTGGATTGAAATCGCAGATCAAACAAAGTTTGCAATCGAAGATGGCTACATAAAATCATTGAGGTATTATCTATCGGTGTTCACATCCCCTGCCATAAGCCATGGGGCGGTATCAATGATTATAGGGCGTACAAATATTCTTTACTCTGAGTATTCTTTCATAATTGCATCTTTCAATAGTCAATTGTTTTCAAATTTCATTGACCATAAGCTAACTGAAGTTATTGCGAAAATTTAATATTTTACCTAGTGATTAAAAATTTAACGTTATGATTTGTCGTGTACGATTAAGTAAATTGCGTCCTTTTTAAAAAAATATTTATTGACTTCAACTTACGTACTCTTAGATGGCAATATTCAGGAAAAATTTTAAATTTCATCCGCCAAAATGCCCAGCTGACTATTGATTCTGAAAAGGAAAACAATGAATTCTCTTGAACGTTAATCACAATTAATGGGAAAACTATCGAGAATAGTATCCCTGTTAGTATTTATCCTTAAGATTGATGCAGAAACATACCACTCCATCGAAAATAAAACCATTCGCTTTCTACGAGGGAAGAAAAAGACGAAACCGTTAAGTTCTTTCCAAATATACGTCCCTCTTCAAATCGACGTAGCCTTGGGCGCTCGTCTGACTCGCGCGAGGAAAATAAAGAAAGATCGAAGAAAACAAAAAAATAACGCCATGCACCACTCTGAATAAAAAATCTCCGTCCCCACTTTCCCTTTTATGAAGACTATGCCGCTATGCTGTAAAAACATCCCGCCTCCCCGATACACGTATTTCCCCCTCCGCGCGGAATACCTGCCCATCGGCCTTGCATCTCCGCTTTTATTTGTGTGCCGCTCTTCCAATCCCTGAAAGTTTGATCTCGATGCCCCCAGGAGATTTGGGAGGGATGACGAAAGAGAGAGAATTTGGATAGGTTTAAAAAAAAGAGGCGAAAAGGGTGGGACGGCAAGTGATGGGGTGAAGAGGGGAATCTCGCTACGGTCCGCCGTGGCATGTGTTTGCGAACGCTTTTACGCGCTTTTGTGACGCCGGGCTACTGCTGCGATATATTTTATGTACGAAGTTCCCAGCTATCAAACCTGCCTCTCCTCTCGTCAAAAACCTCTCGAAAAAACACCATGTTTCCCTCCCTCGTCCGCCATTTTCGGAACGTTTTGTCGCGAATTATCCTTTATCCAAACCCCCTTCTCCCGGATTCCATTCTCTCCCTGGCGAACGTATAAACCTCCGTTTTGTTCTTCACGCACTCGTTTATATCGGCGAGGAGGCGAAAATGATAATAAAAAGGAACGAAAAGGCGAATTCGAGGTGTTTGTATAAAGTTGCGTTTTGGGGGAAGGCCGCTTTCCGCTTTTCACTCTTTTTGTATTCTTTCTCTCAGCGCCGCGCGAGAACAAAGGAGGAGAATGAAATAGCGTATTTTTTCATAAAACAGGGACGAGAGGAAGAGTTGTTCCACTCGCGGGCAGCCGTTTTATTTTTCAATATTCGTGATCAAAATTTATGCGTACTTAATGCTGGTAAACGTGCAGCGATTGAAGCTGGGTGAGGGTGAATATTTTAGTGGTGGCGATATGATCTTCGTCGTGATTTTCCAATATATTGGCACTCTCGTGCTTTAACAACGATAACGGGAGATTGAAGGGCTTATTCTGCCATCTAGGAAGTAATGGAATTTCTCTATTGATCCGTTCACGAAGGGAATTCACGAAATACTTTCTGATGAAAAGGTTAGAATTTTATTCTGAGCGACGAAAACACGGTGGATAGTGGAAAAATATTTGTATATGAGTTGATAAATCCAGGAACAGCAATAAAAACGGCCTTATTCTGCTGATTGTCCCCTCTTCCTTCCTACTCTACAGATTCTTCATCTACAGATGTACCCTAAAAGCCTCATTCGGCAGGTTGACAGGGAGCGCATGCACCGTGACTCTATTTAACTAGTCGATTACTATCGCGTATCGTTCGCGAAAAACATCGATTCTGAATTTGATTTGTTCTAGAATCTATTATCGTGATCTTATTCTCAGCATCAGAGAGACCAATGTAACAGGTAAGACGCATAATGTCGGCTAGATCTTTAAAGAACAAACCCTTCCTGAATTTAATAAGTTAGTTAAGCCTACTTTAATCTTCCGTCTTCAAAGTAATCCCATCATTCGAACTGAATCATCCAAGTATCATTCACTTTTGTCTAAGCAAGCTAAACCTTTTCTAATTTGCGAATACAACTCTTTTATCCCACAAGTCCTAAATCCTTAGCTAGCGAAAAGAAATATCGCTCACGTGTTTTGTTTCTTCATTCCCGCCAATCTTCCGACTACGATTTTGTCAAAACCGAGTTGCTTACGACATATAGATTTGGTTACCCCATATTAGGTTATTCGTATTATCCAGCAGTAAAGTATTTCGTTGAACAATTCTAGTGCGTAACACAATGCTAAATTTCAATGGAAACTTAAAGGCTATTCTTATTGGCAGTAAGCAAAGGTGTCAATTTATATTCCAACTCAAGCACTTTACATAATAAAGAAATTAAAATCTCTCCTGCCATTATGCGCAAAGGAAAGGCAATACTTTATTGATACCCTGAGTAATACTGTATGATTATACATGTATGTACATTCCTATTTTGTTTTTCTTGCTTAGAAAGTATCACTCGATGTACAGAATACGCGTCACACTTATGAAATAGGCGCATACTTCATGGGCATAATAGATATGTGAAATGTGTACCGAAAGCTAAGAGTGAATTCAATTGATAAGATATTACTTCTATAAAATTATTTTGATTACCTTCACAAACTTTACTAAAATCTTCATGAGCTCTCTGATACTCTACCCAGGTTGAGAATACAATTTCCCCTTGAGGTATCCTTTAATGTTTAAAAATGTTCATAACTTTCAAGCGATTTAATATAGAATCAGCGAATAGAAAATCATACAGCTCACTCAGAAGAGGATCGATGTTATATACAGCTCGAAAACAGTGTGAAGTCACGTGTACCAATTCATCATTTACGCAGCTTAAATTTAAAATAACAACTGTTCATTGCTTTCAGTACTCTACATAATTTAACAATTATGTCATTTAAGAGCTTTACATAGGGTTGAATTTCAGTGCACATTATCAAGGATCCAGTCAAGTGTCTAGTGTTAAAGAAATCGAAGGCAAATTCAGTTAGATTCTCTTAGGAATGCGATCTGGGTAATTTACATTGATCAACTTGTTTCTCTCTTCGGAGAATTATATATATACACGAGGAATTTTCTTCAAAAGAGATATATGTGGAGGAGAGAAAGGAGAGGTGAAGTAGCTGTTTGTAAATCTTGAAGAGAAGGAGCTGAAATGTGAAAGTGTAAAGGCCTTTTGGAGTGAAAAAGCCGCGGGCGAAGAGAACTCGCGAACGCTCTGTACAACTTAACAACTGTTCTAAAAACAGAATTATTTCGCGATTCGCAGGATTCGGGGGCGAAAGGGAATCGTGAAACAGATGAAGATCGTGTACGCGTTTATTTTTTACGCACTCGAAAATGTTGCAAAATGCTCGGGGTCCCGGTGACTTTAGCAGCAAAGTGAACAGTTTTTTCGCGCTGTATTTCAATAGCTCTCATCCTCCGTAAACGTTTATTCTCCTTTGATTAGCAAGAAGTGGAGCTGAAATGTATTTGCGCATTTATAATGAGAGCCATATACGAAGCTTTGCCCAGAGAAGGCTTGCTTTATCAAAATTCTCTCTGTGTAAACCCGAGGATGAACTGATTGTTGGCAACTGCAATGTTCAAACTTTAAATCAGAGAATATTGTATTCACTATTGATATTAAACTCAAATTGATTTGAAGAATATACTGATTAACATGCTGTAATTCTTTATATTCTTTGCTAACTATAGTTAGGGAATTTAAGCCACCTTTATGCATAATTACGGAAAACTGTTAGCCCCAGGGAACAATTTTCCTTAAGAAATAGAGGTAATTCCATGAATTAATATATTAATGTTCTTCTCACTAGAGAAATATTGAGAGCGTCTTGCATGAAGATAAGTTTAATTATATTACCACGTTAACGAAGCCATTTCTCTATTAATAAATATGTCATTTTTTCCTATCAACGCTTATGGTTTTCCATAGTGTTTACCCGGACCAAATTATATATATTCATGATCTATACCCTTACCAGACAGACAATGAATATTTTAAATTCAATCTCTTAAATTTTAGTATTCAAGTTACTATGAAAAAATATTTTGACTAGTAATAACCAGCAGTTGAAAAGTATTTGTGGATGAAAGGGTTAGATCAGCCGACACCTCGCGAGCATAATGATGCATTTTCGGCACTTCCTTCGCTATATGTGAAACAAAACAAATGACTCGTTTGTCTCCCAGGCGAGATCATAAAATAAGACAAGCGGAATAGCTGAAAAGGGTAAAAAGTTCTCCCGTCGGAGCATTTTTTCTTCGGTTGAGCGCAAGAATGTATGAATGCTCGAGAGAAAGAGAAAGAGAGAGAGAAAGCGGGAAAATGGATCAAAATTTCAGGAAAGAAAAACGTTGGTGAAAAGTAGAAGTTAATATAATGAAGGAAACAGTTGCAGCAGGATATAGAAGCACACATTCTCACTTGATACAATAATGAACTTGATACAATAATGAACAGATTATATACGCATAGGAAACTTTACCTTATTATTTAATATTTCGTTATATTATATTATTTCATATTTTATTCATTAATTTTATATTATTAAATAATGACGAATATTTTTACCCATTTTTAATTATTGACGGTGTTGAGTTTGAAAATTTCTAACCTTAAAGAGATTTATTTGCATGAAATGTTTAGATAAGATTGTTTTCTTTTTTATCGAAAACATGATTAGTGTTCTGAGTAAAAACTTTTTATCTTTGTGCTTATGACATATTCCAATCTAAGAAATTGAAAAAGTGGGGATTTTATTTTCCAATATGAAAGGATTAAGATATTAGAAGAAATCAGTTTCATTTCTAGCTGTATAGGTTCAAAATTTGTAAAACATACAGCTGTCGGTAATGGAAAAAAATGACAATAGAATTATAGGGTATTTGTACACTCATATCATCTGATGGTGGAATATTTTGCATTTATATCGATTGACTGGTTTAAACGAAAAAAGTATTGTGGATTCTCATGTTAGGAAAGACACAAAAATAAAATTAAGCAAGGTCTCATGCCTCACTTCAAAGAAAAATTTTATTCAGTTTCAATACGATTGCAGTTTCGTCCTATTTAATGCTGCTCACGAAACAGACGCAACATTTTTTCCTGGCTCCAAATGTTTTCTTCGGGAAGGACTGTTTTAAATGCCCCGCTCGACCGGATCGTATTCACCACCACTAAATTAGTCTCTTTTCGAAATAGCGCCACATCCCGCCGTTACTGTCTTATTTATCCACCCTCGAAAAAAACCAAACGCAAAGATACGCAAAAAATCTTTCTCCGAGGCAGAAAACCATAAAACTAAGCACAGTTTCCCGGCGTTTTTCAGGGTTATTCTAGGGAGATCTGGGTCTGGAAATGGCCCATAGAAGACCGCATCACACGAGTGCAAAAATAATAAAAGAGAGATACGAAAATGTCTTCTCGCGGCATAATGGCACGTCTCGCATACTACTCCGGCCGCCCGTCATACAGTAACCCTCAAAACAATCCACGATGTCCCTTTTCCCTCTCCCTCCGAATAACCAATAGAAGGGGAACTTGCACGCTTCTCTACCCTTCATGAACCCCATCCTACCAAATTCCTTCTTATCTCCAGCAGAGGTTCTCGACACGGAAAACACAATGTGGGTGGACAAAAAAAACGAGAGGCAAAAAATAATAAAATGGGTAGGGGAAGAGAGAGAGGACACGAAATGAAATTATCCTCTTTCTGGTGCCAAGCGGCTTCGGGGACGGCCTTCCAAAACAAAATAATAAAAAAGATGATGACGGAAACCGTCCCTAAACTATGACGCCGCGGAGTTTTCCCCTCCCCATGCATACCCATCCTCGCGGATTACCCCTGACCTCACTCCCCCACAAACCAAGCCGCCCACAGACGACGTGGATTCCAAAATACCATACCCACACAATCCCGTCTTTCTTCTGTCTAAAAAAAAGTTCCCGCGATCCCAGGAACTTTTTTTCCCTACCCCTAACTTTTGCCAACCCGTACCCTAGGACGCCTTTCCACAACCATCCTTTCTTCTCCCCCTCATCCGCCATTACCCACAAATCTAATCCGATATCGGCCTTTCTTTGCCTAAACCTTTCCTTTTCCAAAAGTAACCACCACTGTCACCGCAAAACCTCCCCGAGATGATATTTTAGAGCAAAAATGATACACACGACCCATCGCCAAAACGATACACACGACATTTGCTTTTTCTCATCCAAATCTTTCGCGATTCCCCTCAAAATCTATCCACCAAACCTTCCAATCCTCTTTCCTCTTGTTTAAATACGTCAATGCCGAGAGAAGCTCTAAGTCTTCCGAGATGAGAAAAAGTGAGTTCTGAGTGGAGGCACTGCGGTGTTGCTTTTCGGAGTCGATAGCTGTTGCGAGGGTTTTGGTGAAAGTGAGTTGGTACCTGTTGACTTGAAGCGCAACATGGAAAGGGAGCAGGTTTATTGCGGAGAAGACCATTACGCCGTTTCTGTTGAATGCCGCCTTTGAGGGAGAGTGTCCATCTTTGGCTCCGAATTAAGAGAAGAGTGGCCATTTACTATTTTACTTGTTCACTGCTGAAAGAAGATTTTCTGCCTCACCCTCACGCTAGTTGTGAGAGAAATCACTTCGAAACCTACGGTAGACGGCACGTCTGAGTGTGGCCTTCACTTTAATCGAATAAAGGCACATAAAATAGCATGACAGAGTTCTTATCACTCCTTCAACGTTCACAAAATTCAAGAATTACCTTTAAATAAATAAACTTTTAAAAAATATGTTCTACGATGTAAATTAACGTGTTTTGATGCAATTATTTCCCAGATTTATTATATGCATCAATTATACATCCCTATGGAGAAGTTAAAAATCTGAACAGATACTAACAAAGTTGCGTTTATTAAGGAAAGATCTTCGATGAGACGATTACGCACATTATATAGAAGAGGGAGGATCATATTTTGTACCAATGCCAAAACAGCATATAGAGTCTTACTCGAAAATTTCAAGGCATTCCAAGTATCCAGTCATGAAAATCAAGGACAGAATTTCAAGTGGTCCTCCCAATATTGTTATGATATATCAACATCCAGCTCTTGATATACGCTAATTCAAAACATCATTAAATATTAAACATCCAGAAACAGCTCATGTTATATTACTGTTTCTTTATTTTTGTTTTGTGTTTCTCGTTTAAAAATATATAATTTTAATCGTGTATGGATCGCAAAATAATCAGGTAAAGCTTATTTAAATAAGAATATATGTACTTAACTTTCCGTATTCTCGCCCACTTCTGTTATAGTTGAGCTATTCCGAGAAAATACTCTCACGTTAATGCTCGATAAATATCAATTAAGCTTAACCTCAGACGGAACTAAGTCGTTAATCGAAAACAATTTCTAAGAATGCCCTCACTGTTAAATGAAGTGAATTAATGCAACAGAAAACACACTGTCCTCCGAAATTACGAGTGAAACTCAGAAAAAGATTCCTAATCGGATGCTTTCAAATAATATAAAAATGCGTCGGATGGTGGCGACTCTGCTTGCATTAAATAAAGTATCAATGCGGCAAGCATGCAGCGTGAGTAATCCATAGAAACATTATTCCCGTGGCCACTGCAACGAACAATGTAAGAGAAAAACGCTTCAAGAGGTTGTTTTAAAAAAAGCGGTAAAGAAATGCAAATGTCCAAAAGGAATATTAGGATTGGGCCTTCATACTTATGGGCCACAAGGGTTAGCGGTCATTTCTGCCGTGCAATGGCGCCATGAAAAGCAGACATTTGCCGCATCAGCCAAAAAATTAAAGCCAGAAAATCCACTCAAAGGAAAGCCAGAAGCGGTTATGCTTTTGCTTCCCATTCCACTATAATCCGCTCCCCTTCTCTGTGCAGCTTATTGCATTCTATCGCGCCCGTCTCATCCTTCATCTTCAAACCACTGAGGAAATATTTCGAATCATGAGAGCTGATTTTTATCATCAGAATAAATGAAAAATATATCTAGAATTATTAACATATTCATATTAGACCATACTATTAGGAATAGTGGAAAAAGGATGGAATATAACATCCCAAGATCGTGAAAGTAATAACAAAGACGTTTATGAAATCTTTTATAATTAGGATCGCTTTGAGTCAAAATTTTATTGAATTTTTAGACTATGACGTAGGGATGCAAGAACACGTCAGAGAATTTATGAAAAGGGAATGTATTGAGTGGAAAAGGTACACGCATGCAAAGTATGGCATAGAAATATTATATTTTAGTGGTTATAAATGTATTTTGTCTAACTGGATTACTAATAATTGGGAAATTAATACTGTAACAAGCATAGAATATGACCGTAAATTTTATCTACATGCTATTTAACCTTATTAATTATTTTATTATAATAATTTATTTTTAATCAAAATTAATATAGCTCTGTTTAATGATATTAGACTAGGGCATCTCAGTGAGTAACGCGTTCGCCTTTGGTGTAAGCGGTCCCGTGATCGATTCTCAGTGGGAGCCCATATGTGCAAAATGACCTCGGCTATCTAACCGTTATTAATCATATGAAGAATTTTATATCATTAAATGTGATTTCGAGGATAATTATGAAGATGATAGCAGAAATCATAACTCATATAATCCCTTACTCTAAATTTGCGAAATAATTTTAATATTCATTAAAATTAATGGTCTATCTGCTGTCACAGAAAACACATATTTGTATAAGGCATATAGGCTTACACACTTGTTCTACCAATGTCACTTGAAGCATCGTGTAGAGTAAAAGACAAAAGGAAAGTGGAGAATCCATTTCTAGGGATATCCAAGATTAAAAATGGGCGGTGAATCAAAAACACTTATGTTCTTTGTTACCTTTCTTCTGAATCCAAGCCAAGTAATAAAAGAACTCGCTTTTCAAAGATGTTTTTCAACATATGGAATTGTTCTAGAATTGTTTTCATACAATAAACCGTGGTGAAAGGACTACGGTATCATAATCACTTTATGAAATCATTTCTTAGACTTAGAAATTCTTCTCCACGTGGTTTATGTCATTATTTCTTGATATTTTAATACAAAATAAGAGTATGTGAAGATGTTATGTATTATATTCTACACCTTATAGCATAGATAATTATTATCATTCATTATCTTCACAGCTACCTTCGCATAACTCCCAGAAGTACCCAATCTACTGCTTCCTAGCTCCATTACATGGTTCCTCATTTATTTCACACCTTTCCTGCTTCTTGAGCTAAACCGCATTGAGAGCAAGAGCAGTAGTGCTGCAAATTTTCCAGGAGAGAGGAGGGCGTTAGTAGGTGTGAGTAAAAGAAGTGACACATAGCAGGAAGTGAGGGAAACAGAAAAATATGATGTATGAAGGAGGGGAAGAAAGGAAATTTCGTCGCAGCGAATGGAGTGAGAAAGAGTGAGTTGGCGGCGAAAGAACGCGGTTCACGGGGCGGAATGAATGGAGAAATGGGAAGGAAAAATAGATGGGAGTTTTTGGGGACATGTGGGGCGTTAACATGAGTAACGACGTATTTTTTTTATTAAGAGAGATGCGTGAGAGAAATTGGAAGTACATAGCATCCGCGCTAGAGTTACGACTTTCCTTAATCCTAGATAAAGCATGAATGAAGTAATGTTCACAGGTTACTTTTAGATCGCTTAGAGATAGAATGTGGAACAATTCGTTTTAATGATGGAATCCAATACTTGGGAACTAAAAGGAATACCTAACTCTAAGAAGTATGTATAAAGTTACGGTGAAAATCTATGATACGAGAAACTAATGGCTATGATAACTTAATCATAAAGTGCTGAAAGTTATATCTGAAAATTAAGAAGATAATACCTTATATGTTTTATTTATAATATGATGACGGGACGCACATAATCTTGAGGAATGTATGGTATCTTGTGGTAATATAAAAGCTTTTCTTATTTTTTCTTTTTATTATTATAAAACCACGAAATCACGCGAGAGGTAGATATACTGTATTTAAATCGCGGAAACTGTATTTTTGAAACTAATGAGTTTTATGAATAAGAAATTACGTTTATTTTTCAGTTACAGTTCAATCATAAGTTCAAAATCCTCGGTAGTTACTCGTTTTTAATGCTTTTCTAATACAAGTTTCAAAAACAATCACCAAAAAACCACATACGCCATACACGTATACATTTTAGACATGATTGCCTGAAAACCACACGTAACGTTATCGCGTAATGTGCATTTTAAGATCGGATTGTGAAACATGACTTTCATACCAGTAGTACTACTCTCAAGAGATAAGAGAAGAATACAGCTTTTCTGATATCTATAAATGTCATATCCAGTAAAAAATATAATATTTAAAGGTTACCTTTTTGACTGACTTTTGAGTAAATTTTAAATACCCTCAATTGCTCTGGATTTTATACCATCTACACTGTTGGTACCACAGATGGACAGGCCGAGATACTTTCCAATAATTCCTTATTGGCAGACACCTAAATTTATCAAAGACATTGCTTATCGAAATTTTTTCCTCTTAGGGTCTGATAAGACGTCAGAACATGACTGTCAACTATGTGTAGACTTTCGCTTCACAGTTTAAAGTACATCTAAGTGATGATATCTAAATGAATTTCACGTAAATCGAAATTTTCAAGATATCAATTCCTAGGAACACTTTCATGAGCTACTGAAGATCAACTATATCGATCAACTGTAGAAACTCCGTTAAATATTCGAATTAATAGACAATATTCACAAATATTTCATTTTAAATCGGAAAAACGGTCCTCTTACCTCATAAAAAACAATAAGCTCTCTAAGGCAACTTTGAAGAATATCGAAACTACCTTTCTTCTAAGCTCGATATTTGGTCTCAAAGTTAGCCATATCCGCGCCATACCCCCGTTATCGAACCAAAAAAAGAAACATGAACTCGGGAAAATAAAGGATATCGTGTCGTCATTTGGAAGCAAGGAAAATACACTGAGAAGCAGGAATTACTACCATCATCATCGGCGATTTTGTTTTATGATTTTACAGAGCGCTTGCAGTGACTACTTTCTTTCACTGCCGCGTGTCACGATACGCGGATATACATCCAGAGCTCGTGAAGAGAAAGAGAGAGGTGGTCTAGAAACGTACACGAAAAGATGGATGGGAAAAAAGGAAAAGGAACTTTTTCAATGGTCCCTCGGAAAAGAATGGGATTGAAAAAGAAGATGGGGAGTTAAACGGGAGAAAGGGAAACTGGGGGAAGGGGAGGGGGCGTGGCCGAAAGAGGGCAGATGCGGCTTTCAATTTGAAACCGATGAATAAAGAATGGGAATGAAGAAGCTATAAAGATTATGGAATGGGTAAGTTTCGAAGAGCCAACGGAAAGGGAATAAAAATGAAGAGAGGAAGGAGAGATATTGCTTTGCATGGGTAAAGAACGCTATTCTTTATTTTTACTTCATTTTTTGGCTTAAGTTAGAGAAGAGAATAGGAAGAACGGCTTCTACTATTTACTGTGGGAATCATTGTCAAAAAAGCGCTGAAAACAGTCCATGCTAATGAATAGAAACGGAGTGTGTTTATTCCCTGAAGCAAACAAAAGGCAAAGTACTCACGTGATATCTGTATTAGAAAAACTAGGAAAACCATCATTAAAAGAGAGGATATGTATATCCCGATGATAAAAGGTTATATGAGTAATTTGAGCTACACACACCTATACTCTAGAACAGTGTTTAATTCATACAAAAGATTGTCCTCTATACAATAATAATTTAATTTGCTCTTCACCGAGACCCTTATCACGATAATTTGAATCTGAGAAATTGATATTCATTCGCATGCTGATAAATTTTATGATAATGTTTCAGATCCAAAAATGAAATTAGTCAAAGAAATATAAAGGAGTCCATCTTCATTGAAGAAAAGTTTTCCCGCTTCTCTTCAGTGACGCATCAGGTTATTACTATTTTTCACTAAAATGAAAAATCGTACGTTTATATTAAGGTAATGTGAAGCGTGAAATGGATTACAAAAGCGCTTCTTTATCTCCACGCATACCAGGATGAACATTGATCGTTTCGAAGAAAATGTATTTCTGAAATAGAGTCCAAATTATGCCAGTCTCATTTTTTCCGCTATTTTATTCATTCCAATATGAAGAAAGAAAACACGGAAATTTTATCCACAAGGCTTAAAATGTTTCTGAAGTTGAAATATCAATGCTGGAGTATACGTAAGTCACGACAAAAGTTCATCCTGACGTTCTACGGTAGGTACTCGTGCAGCCCTCCAATAACGGTTTTCCTCTTCTGCCGTAGAGTCTAGTTAAGGGCAATCATCTTCCCAAAAATAACCCTTTTCCATATCCGCTTTGGAGTCGTTCACCTTTTATGCACGTTTAATATCAGCCCCTGTCATACATCAGTTTCTTTCGACTCGATATACTACTACTACTCGGATCCATTAACCCTTATGAATAAATTACACCCATGAAGAATTCCTCGATTCATAAATCAAACGTAGATTGAAACCTTGGAGAGCAGCATTCAGAAGTCGAAAAAACCAGATCGCATTCAACATTTGGAATTTCCGCCATCCCAAAAACGCGATCGAACGGTTATTGTTGCTCAGAACAATTCCCTCCGGGAAAAACATCGTACTGTCGGATCCGATAAATCTTAATCAGATCGCAAATCGGTATATCAACCTCCGAAATGCATTCTTTCTGCCCCTCCAAACTCCCTTTCGCATTATTTAGTCCAATCCATCGCTCTCGTACGCTCTCTGTTCCGCTATCTCAGCAATTAATCTCTGAATGCCATTCTTCCTTCACCGCCGCTTCTATTTTTCTCTCCCTCATCTATTTCCCCTTTGGAAAAAGAAAAACCCCTCCGCTGCGGAAAGACAAAGGAAAGGCTGGAGATTAGAGCCGTGGTCTCAGAAGTAAAAACAAAGCTGGGGTGACCCATTCTCCCACATCACCGAATGAACGGGGAAAAAATCTTCCGTTCTCATCCGCGTCATCCCCCGGGATTCGATCCGGAGGTCGGCGGAGCGCAAATCCCTCAGGTCGCCCCGTGTTGGGCGAGACCATCTTTTTCATCCCCTTGTCATCCCCGCGTTAGAAAACCCACCCGCTGGAGGATGAGGGACACCTCCCGCAGTGTCATCGCACAGGACGGCACCATCGGAGGCTGAGTAGGGCGCTTTCCACCCCATTTCTCCAAAGGGGCACACGCTCCCACACAAAGCTATGGAGGTTGGGGGCTAAACGCAACTAAAAAGATGAACATCATAAAGGGAAGAATGGGTGAAATGAGGAGTGGTACGAGGCCGCGGGTGGTAGACAGGGGAGGGAAATGAAAAAGGAGAGAAGGATTGGATAACAGAGAGAAATGTATCGATTATACTCCCTCTCGTAAATAAAGTCTGATGCAATAGATAGTGGAATTGATAAAATTCGAGGTTGTTTTGAATAGCAAATGTGAACGTCCCTAGTGTAACTGATGCGCAATGAGTTACTAAGACGGGATATATAATTGAGTTGTAATTTTAGTGAAAAAAATTACATCGGCTATCGAAGCTTCTTTAGAATTACTGAAGCTAACAATAATCCTTTTCTAGAATTATACGTTGTGAAGGAATCTTTTCCTTAGACGATTACTGAGTTATTCTTTAACCCCAGCATCTTAATAAGAATCATAATAATACGCCTAAAATGCTTTCGCAATGATGATCGCAACTAAAAATGATTTACCTTTATTCAATCAATCAGAACGACGAATGAGTTCTGAAAAAAAAACTAAAATTCATTTGTTCGGAGGCTACAAAAATGATCTCTTTGATAAAATTCAATTTTCATTTTGGATTCCATTTTTAAACTGTTAAATATGACATATGAAGCTTCAAATTCATATTACTGTTTGAACAGCCCCCAATTAGTAAGGAGGGAAGATTGCAAAATTTTTGTTTCGAAGAATTAGGAACCTAAAAATCAGTTTTATTAAAATCACCACTGTAGCCAAGTTGTCTTGCACACACATGTTCACTGAAGGAGCGCCATCGATAACCCCGCACCATGCAACAAGATAAAAACCTATCTGAATTTCATGAAGAATATTATGAATAGTATGTCTGCATATTAGTGTGAAATTTCATTCCATATCTCCCTGCGGGAAAATACATTGGATACACGTGGAGGGATAGTGCCATGTAGGAGGCGAAACTGCAAAATATATAATAATGATCTAGTGAGGGATGGGTGCGTGTGTGAGAGGGGTTCCCTAATCTGAATATAATCTTGGCGGAAGCAGGGGAATGAGAAAGGGAGGAGCGGTTTTAGTTGGGCGGAGACCGTGAATGAGAAAGATCCGTTTGCCTCTCCCTTGAACCCCGCCAATCTTTTTTCTTCCGCCACCCGTCCCTCGCTTGCCTTCCGGACTGACTCATGAGTACACCCGTGCGGAATTGATGCGTCTAGCCTAAAAACCTAAGCCCTAAGATAATGATACAGCTAATCCTATAAATTAATAATCTTTCTTTGTATTTAGATGAAGATCTAATCGTTATTGAGAATAGAATCGGTAATGGAATCTTAATAGGACGAGAAATGAGTTAGTTACGGAGAATACAGTTCTTCCGGGTAGGGTATTTACCGGCGCACATTTGAAAAGGGTACATAGCGAGGACTCAAAATCAGAATATTTTTACAGACATCTGGTGAGCATGAAATAAATCCTTCGGTGAAGCGTTCTTTCCCTTTTTCGTAATAATTATAATGTTTAAAGTGCACATACACTATATTTTAACGAGAATAATATATTTTAACGCTTGCAGGCAAGTTACAATGATGCGATAGCACTGTGCTTTTAAAGGATAATTTTCACAATTTTTCGTTGGTATACTTTTATCAATTTTACGCAAATCAACAAAAAAGTGAAAATAGTATTTATAAACTAAACAAGTAGTTAAACGCTCAGTGTTTACATTACCTACTAAATGTCGAAAAGTGGCATAAAGAGTATTAATGTAGATGATGTTGAAATTTCATATTCTCTAGAATTATAAGGAATAAATCCAAGAATTATTGTTATTTATTTTTTGCAGAAAAATATACTGTAAAATAAGATAAGTGGCTAGATGAAGAGATATGTACGCAATAGTACAATTTTAAATGATATTCGACACAAATTTTGTAACTCGCTAAAAGTGGGAGAATTGAATAACAGAATCGGATTTTGTGTAACATTTCTGTGAATATCTAAATTAGATTCACTAGAATCGTTTACAGCACCGAATCATACGAGAAGCACATATCTCCCAAGATATTGAGCGTGGTATCTTGCTCGACGCAACGCATGAGAATTGGCCTATTTTTTACAGAAATTCCGTCTTTCTGCATTGTAATTTTATAAAGAGCACGCCAGTTACTACTGCGTCCTACGATCCAAACTGAAACTGGCTCGATCCGGCATTATATTCTTTGGGATCCGTCCAAAATAGTATGAGAGACTGAGTGAGTACACAGACTTCACGAAGTCATAATGGGATTTTTTCATGAATGGGAAAAATGTCTGAAATATCTCTTTTATATTTTCTTCAGAGATGTCACCATGGTTAGGACTCCGTGAACTTGGCAACGAAATTTCTTTAAAGCCCATAAAATTCTCCCCATATACTCCTCTTGATGACAAATAGTAACGCAAGATAGGCTTTCTTCTTTGGTGTCATGTGAGAAAGTCTGTTGCTTCGGGAGGCATATTAAATTCTACATTAATAAATTTTGCTGTGAATATTTTTGCATAAGTCTTAAGTGAATAAATATTATTACCCTTAATTTTTGAAGGAAATGTTATCATTAGAAAATACTATAGCGCGTCAGAAATCGATTATATTCTTTCTAAATTGATCAAAAATGTATATATTATAATTATAATCCCCAGTTAACAATCAATAATTCTTTCAAACATCAAAATAGGGAGGTAATATTATAGAGGAATGCAATTTTTGAATCCATCACTCTTATGTTTCAAATGTTCCCTCAACCACAAGTTTCGGTTTTTGAAAGTCCGTTAAGACATTACCCAAATCAACGACGGAACATAAAATATTCCCGCATTTCATTGGGCTCATCAACAATGCTTAGTGTACAACGGTGATTATCGCATAGGAAAATGATACATATAAATTTTTCTGTCCTATTACTCGCCATTGTATGGCATGCAGTACTCTACTTGAGCAACCTCTTTCTTAATTTATAACCGTTCCGTCCATATCATCCAAATGGCCGAGTGGTTAGAGTGTCTAATGTCCAAAAGTTCCAAAGGTTAATCCAAAAGTTTATCCTCTGTGGGTTCGAATCCTGTTAGTGAATATTTTTTTCCTGTTTGCTAGGAAGCTTCATAAAAAGAAGCTAAGAGGTTTCCATAGCTTGATTGTTTTAACAAATTATTTCTTCACTTGGTTACATAAAGAAACTTGTTTCCGCAAATTTTTATTTTAATGTCGCACAATTACATAGATATATAGGTATTTATAATAAAATTTCCTTTTTTGACACTCATCTGCGGACCATTACTTCCAAATTAATTCTGCACAATAAAAAATGTCTGCAATCGATCAAAATGAACCTTACGTGCATTTATTATGGGAGCATTTTCGAGTCGTCACAGTCGAACCAAGGACACTTTTGGTAGAAAATATCGATGTGGGTTAGGTCACAGATCCTTAAATAAATCTATAAATTTTATATTCTCTTCGGATCTCGTCGGTAAGTTCGTGATATTCATGTTCCTATATTTCTCCCGTTGTATTTCTTTCGAAAGTTACTGGCATTGGATAGATAAATATATACACTACGGTGATTATTATTTAAGATATAAAATTTGTTTTCTAACAACATTCAAGGTAAGATATTATTTAATCCTTTTACGATTTCATTTAATAATTATTGGACCGTAGTTTCCATAACAACCTGCTGTAATTTTGGTGGCAATATTTTGTAATTATAGCCAGCCTTTACTAAGAAATAAACTTTTTCCAAATCCAAATGAGAAAAGCTTTTCTAAACATTAATAACCTCCATTTGTAACATTTTAGCTTATTAAAGCTTATTAATTAAAATAATATAAAGTCATACACCTTCATTGATACTGAGAAGTTATTCACCGTTGCAGTCGTAACTGCGTCGAAACATTAGCGAAAGTATTTCGAAAAAGTTTCCTTTCTCTTTGTATTTCAAAAAAGCTTTTTTCCCAAGCCATTCGCCACCACATAAGCGATAAGTAGATAATCCTGCCCACTGGATATTTCACTTACACTCGTCGATTGATGACCATTCAACCGGTGAAATAACTGCTTCCGCTGCATTCCGTGAAATGACGCGTGAACTGAGATGCGATAGCCTGCGGTGAGGACGGAAGCGGAAGCACAGTGTGATTCCGGAATTAGAACCTCGAAAGAAGGGCGACTGTTTCGAATCGCACGACCAAAAAAAAAAGGGAGGAATTGATGAGGCGAAGACCGGAGAATCTTTTGTTGGCGAAGATGCGGCAATCAGTACGTCCCAACGAGGCCCTTGTGCGCGATTCCGTTTGCTTTCCGACCACGAACACATCCCCAATGGAATCAGCCAAGCGTTGAGGGGACGGTGCGTGGACATGCAGAATTCAGTAATTCCCTAATTAAAGAAGGGGAGATGCAGCTCATCGGTTTTCCATTTTCGAGGAAGCAAGGCATTCTTTTCTGGGTTTTTTCTATAGAGTAGGGAAAGAAAGCATGATTCGAGATTACTGAATGCACGTATGAAGTAGATGAGGCTGCCATGAAATAAAAAGGCTGTAGACCCTAAATTGTGAAGTTGTGTTCGTAGTTGATGTACAGTATCTAATTACTAAACAGTGTTATCTCAAAGTGAAAACTGCTACTCGAAATAAAATCATCTAATTTTATCGACCAAAAATTATCTGGAATTATTTACCTTATTCTTTCTTGCTAAAGTAATCACAATAGCCAAAATTGTCGAAAAGCTTGCAAATGTTTAAATAAACTGTTCTATTTTATTCTGGATATTTTGCTTTAGCCAAACGATTTAGGAAGTCACGCAGTATTCATATTTCCACAAAGTGAAATAAAACTATATTTATACGTAAGCAATTTGTTTTGTATCACCTCTTTACTTTTAAAGCTTCGTCAATACATACTACATTCAAAAGATTCTCGATTATGGCGATCAATTTCGGTCAAAGATAAAAATTTAATAATGCATATTTATTTGAATGGAGATGAAGATTGAGAATCTCCCCAACCCTAACACTAAACCGTGTTGCTCCGTCTCACTGTACTACGCGTGCCTTCAAACTCAACTCAGCAACTCAAAGCTATCGGATTATTTCTTTTTTAAGTTCCTATAAGATTAATTCTGTAACCTTGTTCTGATGCTCCTCTTCTAACGTGTAGATCAGATGAACAGAAATTCTTGAAATAAATAACTGTTGAGCAATACCTATTACCTATTGTGTAAATTCAAGTTAACCTATTTCTAAATATCATCCGAATATATATTAATTGTTACAGAATAGTAACGAACCGAAGGATTTTTAAACTCGTACATCACAACTAAAGCTTAATAAACTCGACGGTGTTTTTACCAGGATATCTTAAAGTAGTTATTTTTTAATCCCCCTCTTGACTGTAAAAATTCGATATGTCAAACTGTCAACAAATTATTTCTTCCTCTCTTCAAAGCTCTCTACTTCTTTCTTGATTCTCCAGGATTTCTCTATTACCCCTCCATAAGAATCCTCGAGTATAAAGAAATGTTTTCCACCTTTGTTGTAAAGCTTATTAAGTCACACCTTTTCATCCAACAACATATTCTGTTGTGATTTCATCTAATAAATTATTAACAAGCCAAAGCAGCTTTCATTATAATAGTTATCTACGCCTATGATGAGATGGAAATCTACACACTCTCTCTCCTATCTTCCTTTCCCCTACCTCATCCCTCCCCTATTCCTCCTTCCACTACCTTTAGCCACACAAGATCACCTCTGCCTCAACTAATGACCCCTGCGGGACTCATACAGATAATCCGCCCAATTTGCAAGCAAGGATTCGCGAGATGCTGGAGCGCCACTCTCCTTCTCACTATCCCACCAAATCGCCCATCGTCTCTCGATCCTTAGTTTCTGCCCCTTCGCTCATCGTAATCACTTATTAAGTCCTTCACAAAATTCCACTCAATTCCCCCTATTTATGCTCCTTCACTCTAAGGATCACAGCTCCTGCTGTCCACATTGCATCTTCCAAACACCGTCCAACCCAACTCGGATGCCTCAAGCTCTCCATTAAGTGATGCTTATAGGCACCTAAGCCCATTTCAGTTGTTGTGATGCATGTCGAGCTTCCTTATCAGCATATTTCATGGAAAAGTTTTCAGAAAAATTTTTGTGCAGAGTTTATGCATTTATTTTCTATTATAAATGATACATTATATTTTATAGCACTACATAATGAAAGATTTACACGGAAATAACTTCGTCTTTAATGTTAATCTGACATCCGCCCGCCTATACAGATGTCTAATTGTGAAATTCCAACCGCAATGGATCACGATATTGATATGAGTAATTCCATTGAAGAACTAAGTTTACTCTCATAATTTCAGATTTACCTAATTCTCTCAATTATACATGAGTATAACACCTAACATGAGCATCATAAAAGGAACGCCTTACTTTAAAAACCAACATTTTTCAAAGCAATGCAATTTCAAATCGTATTCTTCATAGAATACAGAATAAGAACGAGTAAAATTACAGAAATAAGTATAATTATACATAGGCGTAAGACCAAACAACATTAGAGACAGATCGACATCCAATAGATATAAGGTTCAATGAAAATGCACTGTTTACAAAATAAAAATACCTTGAAACGTTTACTTTTGGACCACAGATTAAACAGTTATCTATATTTTAGGATACAATATAATTTTAACAACAAGAAGACAGAGCAAAGCCTGCATTCACTCTTTTGTAATTATAAATCCTCTGACAGGCCATGGGGTACAGAACCCTATCTCTATTTTGTCCCAGACGTCAATATGGAATAATTTACCTGTCTACTGCAAAATAATACCAAATTATTGTTAAATTCGAGGAGAATTGTATCGTAGTATGATTTCATTACATCGAACCAGGAAAGAATCACAAACTTGGAATAGGGTAAACGGCTCAAAGAATCCTCAAGGATTTCCGTGAACCATCTTTTGTCTTCGGTCAGAATCCGGCTGGAATCCGCTATCCCACTTGTTTTAAACTTCTAAACGGGAAAGTGCCTTTAGCGTTCCACAGCGTCGTTTGCAATCCCTTCCCATTCCGCAAAATACAACCCAGTTCCAATTATCTCGCGCTCTATCACATTATATCTCGCCATTCCTCATCCCTTTACGCAGTATCTAACCCATCTCTGCAATCTCAACTTGTGCCTGCCCCATAACTCAACCAGTTTCCGTTCTTAACTGCCCCCACCCATCCCACGAATTCCACCGAACGAAGCAATGGCATGGTCAGACCGTATTTTGCTCTTCCTAAAGGATTACCCTTCCCTTCTTTCCGCCTCACCCCCACGCGGTCCACCTTCTCTTCCGGCGCTTATTTTTGCAATTAAAATTGCCCATGAATGCGATATTGCGGAAGAGTTCGGAGAAGGAAGGAGACGTGGTCGTAAAGAGGGTTTGGAATGGGGATTAGTTATTATGGTTTCAGTGGAAGTAATTGAATTTTTTATCGGGCTTAGTAGGAGAAGATCTCTGTTCAAATGAAATATTCGTTTCGAATTATAGGACGTTTGCATAATCTCCCTTCCCATCGAAGCCATTGCGCAACTTGCTTGCTGAATAAGAAATCTAAATCCTAATTTTGGGAATACTGATGTCTTCCCCTTCTTGAGTGGATCATTTGGCTCTGGGGGGTTCTTTATGCAGCGATGGAAGCTTTTTAGCGATATTGTCCGTGAGTTCGCAGAGATACAGCGATTAGTATTGAAATCATCGGTTAATATATAATTAACAAATCAACACTCTTCTGTCAGAAAAGTACTTATCAGGAAAGTTTCTATACCGAATATGGTAAAACCCGCTTTTAGAGGACCTGTGCAATAGGAGGGATAGCGTTTTATCGGGATATGGAAACGCTTTATTATTTGCGCTTCTTGATAACAACAGGGAAGGATTTTTTTTACTCTTATATTTATAAAATAAGTACTTCACGTTTCAAAGCAAAGGGGAACCTTTTTTTGTTTGCCACAGCTGAAGATGGAGTATTTAGGGAGTGTTATATCTATATATAGGTTAAACCGGGTTGCAGTACACCTGGTTATAGAAAATATCCGCCTTATAAGAGGGTAGCATTCTAAACAGATTTTATAGTACTTTACAAGTTTAATTTCTATTACCATTAACTACGAGTTAATTAAGATAAGTAAGTAATTATTAAGAAGAAATCGCAGTATCTCGATTGCTTAAACCCATTCGAATAGAATTAAAAATATTCTCACTTGGTCTAAAAATAATAAACTAAGTTATGATTATGTATAGTTAATTGTGTAGATCGAAGATTCATTATTTACTCATGTATATGTTTCATGTGCATTCATCATGTATTCATTTCATTCCAGTATAACTTTAAACTTGAATATAAATATTCATGTATATGTAGCATTTTATGTATTTGCTCAGAATTTTTAACGTGCTTTGTATTATGGTTTATTAAAGGATTGTTAATATATTTCTATATACTCTCTAATCTATTATATTTATCTAGGTAATGATAAATATATTGTATATGATATTGTAAGACACTGCCACCAGATGTAAAGTCAAAATATAGCGGGTGTGTTGTAGCAATAATAATTTCTATTTCACCGGCAAAAAAAAAAACAAAACTTTGAGTCAATTTATGGGAGCTTTGTAAAAATAATATGATTTCAAAACGTACTCCCCTACGGAGCAGCAACCGAATCTCATTTTTAGTGTTTTCCTTTCTGAAGGTAATAGAATTACATCAATCTCTCACTCCAAATCAACATGGCAAACTTGTACCCAGAGAAAAAAATTAAGGGTGAGCTGTAAGTTAAGACATCCTTCCCCCTTATTGCATAACCTCCAATTCAGTATTAACTCCATCTTCACTTTCGCCCGAGAGCAGTCCCATTTCATCAATTGACAATCGAGAGCGAGTGAGAAACCCGCTCACTTATTCATTCTCACCCTCTTTTATTTATTCAATGCTACGCCTCACCGATGGGAATGTTGGAAAAAACACGTTTCTGGGAAACCGGAGAGGAAAGTTAAGGAAAGGAAAATCTCTACAACCTCTGTATTGTGTAAATTCAAGTTAACCTACTTCTAAAAATTATCCAAATGTATTTTAATTCCTAAAAAATACTAATGAACCGAAAGATTGTTTTAACTCGTACATCACATCTAAAGCTTAGTGAACTCGGAAATTTTCACGGCTTCTTCTGAAGTCATCCTATTGCATGATCAATTGTTGCAATGATATTACGAGCTTTATAATGTTTTTATATACGACATGATTTAATCTTTAAAAAGTCAGAATTAGTGTACTATCCTATTTAAATAGTATTATTAGATTAGTATTATAAGAATTAGAATTCTGTCTATTTCATCGGAAAAGTATGCATCTGAGTCACTCAAGAGAAATGATTCCGTTTATTTTTATCTTAACGAAATATGAAAGTAAGTAAAGAAATCATCTCCATGAGGCTGGAAATAAGGAAAGATGCAAATTCTCTTTTCAATGCACATGAATTTATAAAATAAATACTAAATAATGACATGATATCATTCGAAATTTTCCAAATACGGTAAATATTCTAAAAAAAGTTCAATAATGCTTTTTCAGATAAGAAAGATCTTTTCTTGTTTCTTTTTTATCTTGAAATTCCACTTCTTTCTTAAAAAAACCCGCGTCATAATCTCAAACTATTTCTGAATATATCAATACTGCGCTAAGATCAAGCTTCATATCAATGTTTTCTTAATGCCCAAGTATAATCTTACTCACCCCCTGTATAAAAGATAAAATATGTGATACGGGAGAGGTGAAAAAATATCTTTTTGACATCAAGGCCTTTTCGTTCGTTTCTTGGGCTCTGTTTTGTTATTTCTAGATCTCTGTCTGAAAGATTACGAATTTTCTTTTCTCTTCCATCGTGTGGCTTCAATTATTTAAAACCGATTTATTCGTGAAATTAACATGCCTTACACGAATAAGATATTTATCAAAACTGACTTCAGCTTTGAATGTTACTTCAATTTTTCATTTGTTTGAAAATTGGAAGCGTGTGTGTAAATGTAATGCGATGAATGTTTGGATTTGATATTTATTTTATGAAGTAAAATTTGGGATCCATGGGATATTCAATAACGTCGATTTATAAATACATAAATAGTAAATATAATGCTGTGAACCTAGGAAGTGGAAGAGAGTTCGCATAAATCCAATTCCATTCCCATAGAAAATAGAAAAAAACCTTTATTACGGATATCTGATCTATTTATGTATACTGTTTATTGTTATAACGCTAGAATACAGCTAAAGCATTAGATGTGAAATCATTAATAAAAAGGCAATAATAATTGCGATAATTCAAGTGAGATTCCCAGATAATGTACACAAAGGGATAGTAAAAACGGCTCTGTAACGGTTATTTTTATGTAAGAGAGGCATGAAGAAATACTTATCTTGCGGTAAGTGAATGAAGTTCTTCAAAGAGCAAGCTACAGACTTTTTACTATCCCACATTTGAAAGCACATTGCGTTTTTTCGATAAGGGAGTGATAAAGGAGACATAAGACCTGACCTGAAACGGGGAAAGGTGAATTTTGGGCCGAAAAGCATGTGAATAAAGAGTTCGAGGGAAAAGGGAGCAGGAAAAGGTCAAACTGACGGGATAAAGTGAGGGCACGGAGAAAGTCTGAATAAAAATACATGGAGTTCATGTTACGGTAAGAAGATATGCAGGCAAATTTCCGAAGCAAGCTCGGTTGTTCGCCAGCCATCGTCACACAAAAGATAGAAGAGCGCTAGGGAAGGAGAGATGGAGAAGAAGACTGCATGCTGAGGAGTAGCCTCCATGGGACTTGGAAATTCAAATGTATTCAAATTCCAGGGCTGGAGAGGAAGGGCGCCAACTCCAAAGGTTGCGAGGGAGTCAGAGGTGGCGAGCGCACGCAAGGATCTGCTGAGGAAACTTTCCCGTCGAAGTGGGAATCACAAAATCCTTTCGCTGGGATGAGTCGAGTGGGAGGTTTTCAGAAGGAAGGCGGCCGCTAGAGGAAGAAAAACGGAATTTTTCGCGGGGGAGGATCTGGGAAAGGCTATTTGTTTCGTATTCTGTTCACTTAAGGTCATGCAAAGGACGAGATCGCATATTTACGGAGGTGACGAGTATTTTCACCTTCGCATTCATGTATGCAGTTAGCACTGTTAGGCCCGAATACTTTAGCATGTAAATGCGTAAATTACGGTCAGATCCGTGGAGTGGTAGGACGTGAGGAGAACGCAGCGAATAGGACGGGAAATTATGATTTCTCAGTCTCCCTTAAAAACCCATATAAAATAGAAAACGTAAGTGCCTTAAGTGTATAAAAAGGCTCTCATTATAGAACTAAAATTCGACTTCGAAGTGAAATGGAATTTTTTATGCTTGATTGCTAACAGAGAAACCGTTTACATCAGGTCTGGGCAATATATCTTCATTTTACATTACTAAGATCTACCGATCGATCGCGAAGATGATTTAGATACTTTCTTACTAGCGTATGATTTCAATGACTTCAGATACGTTTGTAATATATACATGTAAAATTAAAGCGACGAGAGAATTTCGTAAGTTTAATAAATTAAAAATGTTTCCGAAATGCAATATGAATAATTTTGTCACAGTAAATCCTTAAGTTCACTGATTTAAATCGAAAAAACCGTTCAATGGCATCATAAGATATGCTAGTCGACTCTGACATTGGTCATTTTCGTGGGAAAAAGTCTTTTTATGAATATGAAAGTATGCTATTACTAAAATATTTAAGAGAATCCGTAATGCTATTTGCTTCGTCATTACCGATGAAATCTTACAGAAATTTAATTAAACCTTTTGAAACTTTCTAACTCTGTGTTCGATAAACACTATATTCGAGGATGTGACTTCAACGAAGGGCATCGTAATAATGGAAAATAATCACTTTGTACACTCCCACAGAATTTTATTGATGCAACACACTTTACTACCGGACTAATATCATCAAGCCTAATCATGCTAGTCCCCTAGCGTAACATGTCACATAAATAAAATTCTGTGGGAGTATACAAAGCGACTCATTTTCATTTTCTGTGTTCAATCATAGAGAACTTGTAGAGGTGGAATTCGCAATGGATAGTATAATATAATAAATCCTTGCAATATATTTCATAAAATGTTTGGTTTTCTACTTTAAGACATACTTTTATCTGTGATATCAGTTATATCACTTACCTTATCCTATATGATACCTATCGGGCTATAATGAACATCTTCCTCTAGAAAACTTTGTCTTCTTCATTCTCACAAATAAAAAAAAATTTCCCGTAAAAGAGTTTTCTGATTAATTTATTATGGATAAAAGGGACTAATATTATGAAATGCTCTATGCTTCTCATTTTTAGTTGAATTGATAACTTTCCTTATCGTATTTTTTCAATGGATTGTCATTGTTTTGCCTTAAAATTTTACTTATTCCAACCTGTAAATGCAAGGGTTCCTTTCAAATTAATAATCTAACCTTATAAACAGCCAAAGATGGCTTTGATTAGGCTTAACTGAATGCATAAAATAGTAGCTGCAAGAATTAATGTGGTTACTTCAAGGCCTTAGTTTCAGATATATATGGAAATATGAGATAAAAATTTAACACACACAAAAAATTTCATTGAGTTTAAGCATGGAAAATATGGCTGCCAGTCAAAGTGATGGAGTGAACTGTCGATATCATACTTGGGCGTAGTTGAGGAAGAATTATGAAGCCGTTGCCTCTACAATTTCGTCAGACGAAGTTTTTCCGCAAGTAAAATCTACAAAAGTGACGTAGCAAAAACTGTAATATATTTCCATTTTATCTATCCAAGAGGCATAAATTTCGTGCAATTTAAATATCGCCCTCCTCTTTTGATTAATAGATTGCTTCGCCGCATGAAAAATGAATATACAACTTGCCGTATGTGAAATTGCTCAGGGATATCGACAACTTCCTTGAAGAGGTGGGAATGGCGGTAATTTAAATGAATAGGGAGAATCAGGTCATTTAGAAAGTTGGGGAAAATTTAGGCCAGTTAAGTTAGCTTTACAACACAATCACTCCATGATTAGGTCCCCCTGGAATCCCAAAATACATCAGCATAAATTACTTGAGTGGCATTTACTATATTTTTACGAATACAGGAAAGTAGAATTTTCTCGTCAAAAGATTGATCATAACTTCTGAAAAGTTCCAATCACTCGTCTTTCAATATTACGAAGTCGAATCTAATTGAAATTTACGTCATCATACACCCAATCGAGACAATAAATATATAAACTCCAGAGCGTCATGTCAATAGACAATATTCTTCTTCCTTCATAATTACTAGCCTCAAAACTAACCATAATTCCTAACACTAACACAATTCCTCTATTTCAGCATTCTTTCCAATATTATATTCCAAGCAGAATTTCTTGCTTTATCGTGAGCTTCAATTTTCCCCTTCTTTTCATCAAACTTTTATAAGACTTCTCTCTTCACATGCTCTTCGAAAGACTCTATTCCCTAATAGTTATCCAGTTATTTAATTTTATGAATTATTCTGTAGAGCCATACCTCCATTGCAACTGAACTCCGTAAATTTCGAAGTTTTTCGCGAGTGGAAGAATTCTGCTAAGGCAAACGTTAAAACATATACGAAGTTCTTCCACACTCACAAAAAGGCAATTTTTCTGAAAAAGTCAACAAAAACTTGTTTCCAAGCGCGTCAGAATCGTATCAATCTACGATCAATGCAACAGCATGCACACGTACAAAGAATAACGCCGAAAAATTTCCTTTTTCAACACTGAGAAAACCAAGAGAATGAAGTGAGGGATTCAAGGATAATGTAGGTTGTCGAATCCTGAAATAACTTATGAAAGATCTTGTGCAGAAATATAATATCCTCCTCTTTGACGCCCACATAATGAGCCCGCAGAGAAAGGCCTCTTTTCTGAATCCACTATGCATCGTCCGACGCAACAGTCTGAGACTCATTCATCCCATGTTTCCGAGCGGACGATGAGAAAGTACGACACCGTCTCGCAACCCTCCTTCACTCGGTCCTCTAGGGAACATCCGCTTGAGTCCCTCAAAACCGCACGAAAAGGGAAAGAAGTCCTGTGTGACGGGATTGAATTACCGCGTACAAAAGGAGCGGTGTGAGGAGGAAATCTCCGGCAGAATTCCCCTAGGATAGAGAGAAGGAAAGCGTGGAGAGATCGTGCTACAGGGACCTAGAAGCTTAATATCACTGGACAAGTCGTCAGGGCGATTCTATATCCTTCACAAACCCCTTAACCTTCTTCCTTATTCCTCTCAGCTAAAGCATTCGGATTTCCGCCTCTCGGAAGGAATTTTAAGCGCCATGTCTCCTACTACACTATTCTTTCCCCATCCCCTCCTATTGGAAGCCGAGGATTCGGATTCTTAGATCAAACATTACGCTTCAAGAATCTTTCGATTAAATGCATCGGAGAGATATTCCTTCGAATTTAAATCTAGAGTAAAATTATAATGTTTGAAGCACGGAACAAGAAAGAAAACAGATCCTAAGTAACTAGCAAGACATTTAAAAGCATTAAAAATAATTCTCCAAAGAATAAGGATTTTTAAGGTTCTAGATCAATGTCCTGATTACATGTATACAGCATTTCATAAATGATAATTGAAAACAAGAGTATCATATATGTTAGATTTGAACCTCATATTTAGGAAAATTTTAAACTTTTAACTTCATAATTCTCAGAGAGAATGAGAGTTAGCTTTTGGAGATTCTCATCCAGCAATGAATCCGAAAAGAGCTGACTATGATGACGAGAATGTGCGTAGACGTCTATATAGACTAAGGAATGGATCTGTATAGCCAAAGGGTTTTATATTCAAAGTTGAAGGATAGTAAGGAGGTTAACCCGGAACTCTTTACCAAAAGAGAGAAGCAAAAGTGGCTTTAAAAGAAACAAAGAGAATCTGGATAGAGAGATTAGGAATGAAAGGGATGAAATGGCCTGGAGTGTTTGGTGGAAAAAGGGCAGACGCTCTGTGAGAGAAAGACATAAGAAAGAAGAAGAGAAAAAGGGAAGTAACCGATTGACCGGAGAGGAAAGAATGGAGCCCTCTCAGATTAAAGGCAACCCTCACACAAACGGTTTAAGACATGAGGGCACACGTAGCAAGGCAATTCGATGGCTGGGAGAGTTGGGTGAAAGATAAGAAAGTATACGAAAAAGTGGTTGAAAGAATGAATGAAAGCCTTTTCGTCTCTCTTTTTCTCTTTCTCGGAATTCGTGCAAGGATTAATACTAAACTCCCCTCTTTCAGCATTTTGTGTAATAAATATTATTAGCGCCCTCATTCTGTGAATTAAGTCCTCTTTCTGGAGAATGATTTAATTGTTGGGCTTTTAATCCAAAATTTTTCGATCGGTGATTTCATTCACCATATCTCGTATTTAACATAAAAGTCTTCGCCTCATATACTTAATAAGAAAAATTTTATGAAAACTCATACCTTATCCTGTAATATGTGAAAAGCTTAACGCAAAGTACAACGTTTTTGTAAATGGTTTTCACGTAGATTTTCAAAGCTCATTTTTCAGAAACCAAACGTCTTGCTTTAGTTAGTCTATCATTAAATTTCACCGCCAAAATTACAAAATCCTGGATTTATTTAATGCCAGGCGGTCTGTAGCTCACACATTAACTCCTCCAAGAAACATTGCTATCCCTCGCAAATAAAAAGAAAATTTTATTACGTTTTATTATTATTAACGTTTTCTGAGAATTAAGCAATCTTATTATGTAAGAAAGATGGACAAAATGTAATCGATTCGATAAAAATTCTATAGAGAATACAAACATAACACCTACCGGAAATTTCAACTCTTATAAGGGATTGAAGATAAATATTCGAAATCTAACTGCATATTTATATCGTTGTAGATTATAACCAGTGGAGTGGTCATTATTAAACCATAACTTCTTTTTGTAGAATCAATAAACTTCTCTCTTTACAGTAATTGATGATTACATGCTAAAATGTATTGGATTTCTCTTCATAATTTACAAATCCTAGCTTAGAGTAAATAGGTCACTCGGATCCTTTTTCCAGAGTAATCTTTTACTTCATATCAATCACCGGATTCGCATTAACTCCCCAGGAGTCTGGTAAATTCCCCACTCTTTTTGAATTTTAAATGACCGACTTTTCGTCATGGCCAATTCCATCGAAAATATGCACCGCACCCTTTGGGGGATTCGGATTGAACGGAATGGAAAAAAAGGCGCTTTCACTTAAGCATATCCGCGACCTCTTCCTTCCGCCTTTAAATCGCTCCGAAGCCACATTCGAAGCCAGACTTCTCACACCCAATCACAACCCACCTATTTACATCCCACTTCACGCCGTATCCCTTGATTGCTCACGAGCAGAGGGAGGGTGAGTAGGGCACACGCGTTATGTCCTACGCGAATCCTAATTGAAGTGCTCTCGCGAGGGAGGGAGGGGTGCGACGTGGAACGTGGCCAAATGGATATGATTGGACTCGCTGTGGACTTCATCCTTCCCACGATCAAAGGGAGAGGGGGCGTTAGGTGGACACAAGCAGGATTATTTCGGAAACCGCAGCGATCGACCGTTATTACCTGTCCGGGAGAGGGCGTTTCATATTGCAATGGGGGTAGAAAGCCGAGTTATTGCGGGATTCCCAACACTCTCGTCCGACCTCAAGGCTTTGATTGGGAGGTGACTGATTCCGCGGAATGCTATGCATACGGTTTGGTCTAATAAAACGAGAGAGATGGGAGGGAACTAGGTTTATGGAGGAAGAGGGTGAAAAGTACAGCGCTTGAGGGGGAGAAATCGGGAGAACGTTTGTATAACGTCACGATGCACTCGAAATTATGAGAGATGTGCGTTCGATGCCCGTCGGAGGGCCATGTCTGTCTCTATGTCACTTACCTGCATAGACCATTCAAAGTGAATCTTATTTCGTCTCCTTTATATACACGGAATGAAATTTGAAATGCGTCAAATATGGCTGGGTCCATAGCGAAATATGAAGAAGTATTTTGATGTGTAATTTTTCCATTAATTATTTCTTTATCCAATATATTTCGTCTAAGAATATATCAGCCCGTTGATTTCTCAGTGTTCTTTTATGGTGAGATAATAAATAAATACTGGGATTTACAAAGATATACGGACGTCACTCTCATCACTGTTACTGTCATTTCGATATTTTGTATTTTTTTATCAAATTAACTATTGCTCATCTCATACTTATCCCCAAAAATTTTCTTATCCTTTTTATTATTCAAAAGTTGTCTATTTACAGAAATCATCCAATAATCCATTTATCTATTATTTATTCTTAATATTCATTAAGGAACATGTTTGTCAACCTATTTGTATTTGTACAAACAAATAAAAGAAAAACTCGTTTAGAACAGAGTTCCATAGCTACCTCTGTTGACTCAATTTTTTACATCATTCTGCGAATGTACACGTACGGATATAAAGTTATGGATGCCCACTACCTTAAGCGTTATAATATAATCTCATCTTAATCAAAAGTAACACTACATCCAAAACATTTAACTTAAAATTCATCTGATAATTATGCTTATAAATATTTGAGAACAGCATTAAGCGTTATAATAGTAATAATAATGATTGATTCAAGTCGTTCGAGTTAAGGTTTAAACTGGAAGAAATTCAAAGAGAAACTTATGACTGGAATCAAAGATAACTATCCATCTATTTTCATGAGGTCAACCGCAGAATAACGCTCATCGATTCATAACACAAAAAATATTTTGTGCATTCTCGTGTTAAAAAAAGATAAAATTTTTGGGAAACATAGATAATAATAAATCTTACCAAAATTACGAAGCTAAGGTTCCATAAAATGAAAAACACAGGGAAAATTAATGCCTCTAAAATATAGACAAGAGGAATTCCAATAAAATGAGCAGCGTCGGTCGTTATGAAGAAAAACTGCTTATTCTTGTTCTTGGGTTGGCAGATATCCCTTCGGATCCAGACATTTAGTGAGGCTGAGATAGACGCACCAAAGTAAGAAATGTAGCCATCTGAAGTGGCCATCAAGCCCCTCTTTATCGCCTCTTATACGGTCCTTCCTTCCGTTCCCTTCGACCCAAGCGCCGCGGCAATTCCACCAACCGCTGTAACGAGTGGAAGACCGATGTAAGTGCCACCTCGCGTCGCTGGCGCTCACTAAAACAGAAGCGTAAATATCTAAAACGACAGGATTGTCCACATAACATGATTGAACCCAAAGAAACAATGTATTCATCGCTGTCTTCACGTTATTTCCAACGCTTTCCAATTCCTTTACTAAAATCTAGAATCCTCTCAGGGAGTGAAAGCTGTCTATCCCCTCTATTAAATCACTACGATCAGGGTCATCTTTCTCTAGGATACGGAATCTCCAGGATAGAGATCTTGTACCTTGCGAATGCTTTGAACAAAGAATACAACCACTGTGCAATGGGAGCTTTATCGGTTTGATTATTTGCCTAAGTAAATTTTAGTGATTTTTCCTAAAATTTATATTTATGTTATTCTTAATTTTCCACCTGAAATTCCCATGTATTATTTATATTTTCTATCGATCATACGGTTCGTTTAGAGTTCACTGAAATTAAATCCGTCCCAACATTAATTCCTCATTTACTGTCATTTGCCCAGATAAAACACAGCACTTTGTGTGTTTGGATAAAATTTCTTTATTCTAAGTTTGCATCATTTTAACTCACCGATTGCAACTGCAGGAGGCTCACTATGTATTGTTTCACGTCAGTCGTGCACTCTTTTTGGAAGCAAATTAACTATAAAATATAGGTATAGTACAAATAAAACTAAGAGGTAAATAGAAAAAAATCCTCAGAATCTGTATTTCCCCCTCATGCTTCGCTCGTTTATTTACTATTTAAGATCGTAATAACAAAACTTGCATAGTGAATTATATGATTATCAGCCAAAATCTGCATAATAAACAGTTATTGTTAACGTTAGGCCCTTCCTAGTAACACAAACACCGATTTATCAATTTGCGGTGGTGCGAACCTTAGCTCTCCTATCGCGAACGCATAGCAACAAATTTATTCTTAGTTCTAACCTTAATTTTCAACGGCAAAGAACGAACATAAATGAGAAAGGTAAAGCCTTCTCCCGATGCGATTTCCTCCAACCCGAAACACGCTGCTGTAACCCTCAGAACACGGGGTAAGTCCTCCGAAACGACAGAGAAAGGAACAAGTGAGCGGCGACATTCAACAGCGTCCCGAGGACATAAAATTCGCGAACTATCCTCGTTAGCAAGAGATGCTCATTCACGAGGGGGATAAAGCAGGACTCAGAAGTAAAACCTTAAGACAGAAAGGAAGAGAAGATATCCGAGAGCGGTAATGCAGAACCCACTTTTTCCCAGCGGAGGAAGCTTCCGGACACCATTAAAAAAAAAAGGGTGAAAGTAAGGCATATGAGTGAGAATACAGGAGGAAGTCTCTGAAAAGACTGAATGGAAGGACTTAAGAGGGAGGAAGAAGCGGTAAAACCCCTTGGTTCAACAGTGCGGCAGAGAAAACGAGCGACCAACCCAGAAACGTTCGCGAGCGAGAGCTTAAGGCTAATCCCAACCGCCCTCATATTTCACGTTTAGCTCCGTTGGAGTGTGAGGATAATCTCCTCAGAGCGCGGCGGGAATCAGAAGAGAGTTTTAAACTGAAGACGGCAACGATGCGAGGGAAAGGGTATTTGGTTGTGGCACTGATGATGACGATCTCTAAAGAGGATGGGATTGGGAAAAGGGCAAAGGTGGATTAGGTGCAAGTAAATGGAAGGGATAATATGAAAAGATGCTGGCGATTTTCGAGGGTACCAAGAGCAGCATCGTTCTAAGATGAAATAGAAGGGAGACAAATAGGAGGTGCAATAGAAGGAGGAGGAAGATTTGATGATGTATCGCGCTTCGAGAGAACAGAAGAAAAAGATCAAAATGACTTGACAGTTTGCGAGAGTATGATGGAAAGATAAATCGTTAAAAGTATATTAGGAGCAGAGACATGAGGAAGGGTAAAAAGCAGGGAATGCTTTCACCTCCATTAAGAAGCTGAGAAAAAACAGGATGAAGTGTAAGAGGAAATTACGTAATTTTGGAATGGGAAGGATAGCGAGGGCACAGAATGAATCTTTTGATCATATCTTTCTGGTAGGAAGTTGAATTAAGTTATAAAGTTAAATAATACGATCCTTAATCAAAATGTATTGAATAATGATCCTTTTGAGTTTTTCTTAGTGAATAATATTAGAAGGTTCCATGAAGTGAGGGCTGAGGTAATCCATTATAATCTTGAGTTCTTGTGACTATATTTCCACGAATAATTACAATTTCTTCCAAAACCGTCTTATCTTTCAAATTAATTTTTCCTAAAACTTACTGAAGGCAAAATGACTAAAAACGATAAGATAAAAAGAGAAAAAATTATCTGGATTTTCCAATGGAGAAATTGAAAAGAGCAATAACTTTCGAACATTCTGTAATTCGCATAAAGAAATATTCGACGGACTAGTTGATAACTTTTAAATATATAAACTTTACTCTTCGTGAAAATCTAGGAAAGTAAATAAGCGAAGCCGCTAATTGCTGGAATACATGGCATCCTTCATGCGGCGATAATCTTGGCTTCCAAACTACTTAGAGCTCTAAACTCTCTCAAATGTAACGACCCTAAAATAACCGCTCTACTAAACGGGGATCTGAACGAGCCCACTAAAATCTCGGCATCAAATTGCAGCAACACTTGGACCAAGACTTGATCCCGTTTTACGTCTCATTTCGGGATGGAGAGTAATCAGACCCGATCGCAAAACCACACGCAGTGGCAAATGAAAAGAAAGGAGCAGATTCGCTGGATTCCATGATCACTCAGATCGAATAAGGGTGCGTTGAGTTGAGGTTGAGTCGAGTCTTCGAGGAGACGGAGCTATTTCACCAAAGCTGTGAGATAATTAAAAAAACAGGACAGGGGGAGGAAATAGCAGACGACGGGGATGATTAATTAGTTCGGTAATGACGAAGTGTGTAAGTTGGAGAGGAGAGAAGGCGAACGGATCTTAAATTTTCTAAGAAAGGCCAGCGTTGATGGGAAAAACGGATGGAGACGTTACGTAAGCTAAAACAAAGTTCTTCGAGGAATTTGGGAAAGGAATAGGTTAGTTACCGAGCGATTTATAAGGTTTTAAATAAGTCTTGAGAATAAATACTATCCTAATCAATTACATTCTCCTTTTCCATATTTTAAAGTGGCAGCTGTAACATTATTACAGTAAGAATATTCCATTCGTGTAAAATTTTAAATATGAAGGTAATTATAATATTATAAAGTTATCGCTGAAGGACTGTGTTTTTCTTGGAGTAAATTATAAAATGAATATAATTAGGATATGGTGCTCATTCTCTTCTGAGTTATTCTTTGACGAAACTTGAAGAATTTTTCATTCGATATGAAGGCATCCAGAGCATATACTTGGGAACATGTTTGGAAAATACGTCTGGGATTTATGATGCAAAGTAAATAATCATCAGATGTAATACGTGCTTTAAGAAAAGGCTGAGTGAAATCGCTCATAAATAAATGAAAATTATTTAAACTCGCTTTATAACTTTCTTCTCGTTATTAGAAGTTGTTTAATATATACTGTAATCACCCTTAATAAGAATAATGTAATAGATTTTATATTGGTGAAGTAATGATAGTATTATAGCACTATTCTTTTTACTTTCTTCTCAGCTTAATTTTGATAAATATCAAGCATGATCAAAATTAGCTTATACTATTACACGTGTTTTCATTCTTCTAATTATACATTTGCGTAGATTGGTTATGCGTTTAAATTTGACTCCTTTATCTTCAATGTCTTGCAGATCGCCACCATTTTACGGAATATGTGACTTGCATTGTCATTGTTTCAGTTATATTAATCATTTAATTGTATCATTTATATCAAGATCACCCAGCCTCTTGTATGTTAAAATTACATTGGACGAATCATTCCTGCAGGAAAAATATAAATTTTTTCCTTAATTTTGAGCAGGAGTTCAGATATTTTGATACCATTAGTAAACGTTAAGCATTTTGCGATGGGATTAAACGTTACTCTAAATCAAACGCTGGCCATCAACTTATTCAAGGGATCGCAATAAACGAAGTGATTGCCGAGATTTATAGCGACTCTAGCCATTATGGCGGCTCAAACACGCTTATAGGTTGAGACGATGCCCATCAATAAGCTAGTAATAGGTTATAAAATTAATCTATGGTTGATCTTGTTTACAGAGCGTATCTTAAAAGGCTTGCGTTTCATAACTCATGGATGGATAAAGTAAACAAACTATTGATTCTTGATTAATTTATTTTATTATACTACCGATGCGATTTGCCGTCTCAAAGCTCGTGTAGATACAACGTTCCTTTAGGCTTATGTTATACTTATTATGCAGAATTTTTAATCCCAAATTAGAAGATCTGTACTATTGATCAAACATATGATTTATATTTTATATGATAGTCTATTATTCTTTATTCTATTGTCAATAACTTTTGCTCGTCAATATTTCTCTACTCCATGTTGGATAGTTATTATTTATTTTTTATTCTACTGTTTATTACAGGTAATTTAAGTTTATCGCTGTTATTTATTTATAAGTTATTAGCTGTATTCTTCATATAATTAACATTTATACCGTCTATTTTTCTAGGTTTACTGCCGAAACTTCCCTTTTTGTTATTTTCCCCTTTCTCTCCCCTTTATTAAGTTTATTTGCAACTGTGAATAGTTTTCGCCGGTTTTATACCACCCCTTTTCGTTTCTTTCTGCAGAGCTTTGTATATTCCCCACGTAAACTCTTATTTATATCTAACCCACAATTTTTTTTCATGTATTCCTAGTCTTTACTCCCAGAAGTAAATCCTTAACGACAATGGGTTAGATGTAAGGAGAAACTAATCAATCACTATTTCGCCTTTGAGTGAAGGCCTATTATTATTAACAAGTTACGTATTACTCTGAAAGTACAGTCTTCCTTCGAGTTTCATCAGTTTCCATATTCATTCTCTCATTTACATAGTCATTTAATATTTGGTATATTCTCTTAGATTCTAGCATTATCTCCTTAAGTACTTGAATCAGCCGAAAATGAAACAAAATATATTTCTGAATCAGGAATAAGCATACTCTCTCTTACATTCGAAAGAAGTTCCCAAACTTAAAATATTAACGTGCTTACGAAATAATAAAACTAATATGATGTGATTTAAATGATAACAATATAAAATCATTATATAATAATAAAAATTCTTGAGAGTGGAATTAAATTTTTAAAATACCGATCAATCGAATGAATTGAGAAAATAAAATAAATTTAGGTACTTACCAATTACATTTGAAAAACCATCTCATTCCCAACTTTCTAGAAACATTTTTCTCAATTTTTAGTTTTTTTATAAATGTTGAAATTTTCCTCTGATGTGCAAGTATACACCTGAATTTGTGTTTGCCGAATCACAAAAGTTGAGGTACCATGGCGGCATGTAGAATTTGATTTTACACCTAACATCCGAAGACGAACATGTCCCGTCAATCAATGGAATAGCAAAATTATATCAATCCATAAGAGAGCAGTGAGAAGTACATTCCCATTCCTCTAAAATCCTTTCCATTCGCATTTATTGTTATCAAGGAAGAAAACAACCAGTGTAGATCACGTCCATCCATTATCGGCAGTGGAGCGCATACTAGCGACTTCTTAGAGGGTCATCTTTCCTTCACACGTATTGAAGTCTCTTCCTCACCCTATACCAAACGCCACATAAAATATTTTACGACTTCTACAGCTCCTCCCTTTCCTGTCTTGCATGAGTCAGCGATATGACAAGAAAGTGATTTCGTCAATGGAGGGAATGAGATCGGACCCTCTCTACTGCATCTCTATCGCGGATTGGAGGAGATCGTAAAAGTTACAATCATGGAGAGGATTGCGGAGGAATGGGAAGGGGTAGGTTAATCTTTAGGGGGCGGAAAGAGGCTAGTCTAGAGGTTTTGGCTGAAAAGAGAGATGGAATAGAATAGAGAAATAGAAGGAAGGGTTCTTTCAGAGAATAAAAAATGAGGAAGCAAATTTATGGAGTAAAAAATGTCGAATTACATAGATGTCTATATCCAAGCTCTTGAACACGTTCTTACGTAATTAGTGATGAATGCATATAATTTACGATTAAAGATTTAAAAGAGTAACCAAGAAAAGGAGAGGGCATGAGCATTTTTACTAAGAAGGCCAAGGATATTATATATACTACTAAAGTTCTGCTAGCAAACCCTCAATCTAATTTGATCCAACACAAATTATATGGATGTGCTTTCCAGGAAAATATCACGCAATATCATTTGTATTATACAGAATCCAAGTAGATGAATATTCAGATAGGTTGACTCTTATTTTATCTATATTACGACCATGTGGGTCTTTCACTTAATCCCTCATTTCTATAATCTCATTATTAGACATTAAATACAATTAAAATTTCTAATTTTTTTGAAAATCATTTCTAATTCTTAGAAAATTCACACATTATAAATGGAGTTATTGTTTCTTTAGTGGTATAATTGGGCTTTTTCCTTCTACTAGTACAGGTAATAAGAACTATTTTATATTATAACCACTGATATCAAATCTAACATAGAAATGAAAATTTGAGTCTTTTATAATTAATACTACAGTTGAAGTGCTGATTAAAAACTTGAAGTTCAAAAGTATAATCTTTGTAATAACGTCTTTTATTTGAGACCATAAAGGTCTACCAAACTCATTTATACTATCACGGAGCTCATCTCCTATTTAATTCTCTTTTCCCGTATTACGTATTTATTTCCTTGTAATTTCCTACTTCCTCACCCCTCATAGATCACCTCCCCTTTCCTTATTACATCCCATCTCCACACAACTTCTCCCTTTCCGTCCTTTTCTTATACTCACGGCCTCTTCCCCGTACCTCTCCATACAGAAAAATCTACTCCCCGCTGCTTGAGTGACACTCTCATTTCCAAAAAAGGAGAGGTGGTCGTTGAGGAGGGCAGACTGGACGACCGCGGCGTAATGAATTGCGTGGGAATCAAAAAGGAGTGAAAAGGTGGTGTTGGCTGGAACGAAAAAGGGATGATATGAAAGGAGGAAAAGACCCAGCTAAGACTACTCTCGTCTTATCCATTATACATAACTCATACGCCATGCTTCCTTCCTTTTTACGGGGTTACGGAATTATATTACCAAACGAGTGTGGTCACCATTTTCTTTTAGCCTTTCTCTTAAATCATTACAGAGAAGTAATTATCTTCAATTTCATAACACTTTTGTAATCCCTCCTGGAAAGTAATTTTGATCATTATAAAGAAAATTAAATGGAAAAATTAAATAATAATAATAAAGGTTTTGGCAAATTCTGACAGCTAACAGATTCTAAAATCTAGCAATTTAACCTTTCAGTTCCGTACTTTACATTCCATAGTTATCCAACAGACCAAACCTGTAGATGCCCTTCTATCTCGGGATACATTCTAAATAGAAAGACCTCAAGATGTTGTCAAAATTTATCTTGCTTATCGAGCCATGAAAACAGCGAGCTTAAATTTCAGATTTCCAAACGTTTTGATCATTGGGAGACATCCGATTGACTCTCTTTCCTCATGCTATAATGGATATTCCTCCAAAAGGCAGCAAAGGGAAGATAGGGCGTGTGGAAGGGACGCACAGGGGAGTCGCTTATTGAAAACGGAGGTCGATCGCTGCCGGTTTGGCTTCCTGAGAGGACTAGATTACTGCGTGGTCCTTCACTACATCCATTAACGTTTTAGCGATTCAATCAAGAGTGGTGAGAAGTGCGAAGACGAATTTAAAGCCGTTGGTGAAGTGGCGAAAGAAATGGGAAATCGACGGAAAGAAAGGTGAGAGCAAGTGACATGTAGCAATGTATCAAAGATTTTTTTTAATAACTACGATCCTTGATTATCTTACGATCCACCACATATCAAAACACATTAAAATTAAAAATGACGAAAGATATTTTTGGATACCTGTAAAATTTTATTGATACATTGTTTAATTTAAATTTCACATAACTATAATCGATAAACATTTAATATATTTATAAGAATATGTCATATGTAAAAATGTACATCGTTAAATAACGATCAAAGAAGTTAGCTCATTTATTACATTAAATAAGATTTAAAATAAACACGAACATGTCGACTTTTAACACTTTTACTGTTGGCCTTTTGCGAGGACACATTATCTTGCTCCTTGAAAGATTTTAAATAAATTTCATCATTTTTAAGCTTATAAAATACTAGATACCCAACATCTATTAACGAAATTAATACAACTCCTAATTGAACAACTGGATTTGCGATCGAACATTAGTCCTCCTCGTGTTGCCTTAGAGTATATTTACATAAATAAATAACTTTTAATGGTAATGCTACTCGAGAAGTTGAAACAACGATCTTTGAAGTTGATGAGGATATATGCCCGATAAATTAGCCTCAAATGCCACTTTATACAAACGTGTCGCAGGTTCATTAACACCTCTCGAGGAGAATTCATCAAGTGAAACCACCTTTCTTCTTTATAAACTTCTATGCATGATTTTTATGTATATTTTATGTATACATATTTGTTCCTCCGAGATGAGTCATCCTACATTTATTTCTATTGTTACAACTTAACTATATGATGGCGATTATGATTTATGGGAAACAAACAGTTAAATGGATGATATTTTTTAAAAGAATAAAGAAATACAGAGATCTCGGAGTAGAAAAACCAAGGAGGATAGAAATGGTGTGGGCGAGAACACTAGCAACAGTTCGTCCGACTGATAAGAGAGAAATGGCATGGATGTGCGGAAGATAACACTCAATGTGAAAAGATGTTCGAGGTCAACGCTCTCCGAAGATGCCCTCATCTGAAGGAGTAAGATGAGAACTCTTACGCCCCCTTCCTTCACTTCGCCTCTACTGCGAAGAATTGCTGGTTGTATAAGCATTAGGAAACTCTCTTGAGAAGGAAATGCAGGATTTAAAAGAAAATTTTCTATTTTACATCACCTTCTACAAAGAAACATTCGTGAAGTTCTACTTGTGATGTTCCAAGGCGTTCTAAGATTAGATAAAGATATTTGATCTCAATTTTCAACCTTTTTATAATTTATATTCGTTTTTTTTATTCTTGACAAAACTGCATAACTCTAATAATAAATGTAACATATATAAATCTTTTTTTGGAAAAGTGATTCTATTCTAACCAGGAAGAAGCCTGTAAAATAATTATGATTAATGATTAAATATATATGTACGTATATTTTCATAAAGCTTGCTGTATATTTGCACCGTCTTGTGGAAAAGCATATCTCTGATCGATTCAATTTCAATTAAATTTTATTTTTTATTTCGGTTGCCTAGAAGAAAAAGATGTCACTAAACAAACTACATAGTAATACGTAGAATACGGAATTTTGCCTGAATCTGAATATAAGAAAAAAATTCTGAATTGGGAAGAGGGAAGAAATCGTAATGAAATATATCAAACAGCAAATATTTAAGAGGTGAAAAGAGGTGCCATTAAAAGAATTTTAAAAAGCAAATTCTGAGCATCTATTATTCACTGGGAGAGCATGATTAACCGTTTGAATTGAACAAGTAAGCGGGCAATAAACACTTTAGGGAAGGGGTATTTAAAAAAGACTAACTAAACACTAATTACTGATAAATAGTTAACTTCTTTTGTGGCGCAAATATTTGTCTTAATTCGTACTTATGAAGAATCCATCCGTTTCTCAGATGCCTCCAGATAACCATATGGCCAGCGCTTTCGACTGTGATTAAATTTGATTAGATTTGATTCCCGTTGGGAGCCCATGTACGAAATAACCTCAGCTGTCGAAGCACTTTTGAAAATACTACTACTACCTTTTTTCAGTAGGTATCGCAAAATCTCATCATCACAACGGCTTTAAAACACAATTCGCATCGATGAAATTCACATTGGTTCACGTGATTAAAACATAATTCGCGCTCACCGCGGATGATCTCTCTCCTTGTATACAAAATTCTACGCCTTAGGTTTCAGAATATTAAACATAATTGGTTGTAGGAAAAGATGAGCATGTCAGAAACGGTTGCGACGATTCCCATTGTAAATGGAGAGTTATTTACGTCCCTTAGATTGAAGGGTGAAGGTAAAGGGACTACCGTTGGAGGAACCTGAGGAATACGCGGTCCAGCAACCTCAGAACCAGTCAAATTTACCAAATGCACCGCAGGTTTAGAGAGATTTCGACGCACGTCATTCCCTTAGGACAGTGTTAGGTAGAAAGGGGAAGGCAGGATAGGTGGCGTGAGGAACGTGTAAGCTTCAAAAGCGGAATATGTGATCTGGTTGTTTGGTTTTGAATACGAGGTCGGTCTATTCGGGTTAACGAGTAACCCGATAACACAGAACATCCAGTCTTCTTCCCAGTCCTCTTCTCAACTCTCCCCCATTGCATCTATTGCTCCGTTCAATTCCAAAACTCTCACTTAATATTGTACTTACGAGTTGCATTTTAGTGTTCTCGACCTTACTCTGAATTGTAGTAGTCCCTTATCGTCAGGTCCTTAGAAGAATTACAAAAACTAAGAATCTACTACTACCTTTATGTGCATAATATCGTATTCTAATCAGGATAAATAAAAACAGTTTTGGTTTATTCTTAAGCTAGAAAAGTTCGAATGACTCATTGACTTAATCATTTTAAAAGTGGTGACTGGGTTAATCAATTTCATAGCTGTAATGGCTTTTATTCATCAAATCTCCACATCAGTTGATTAAAAACGTCACCTCAAATCACATCTAAAATTCTGGAGCCAAATTTGAGATGTAAACCTTTCGTAATCCGTTACAGACCCGTCTGAAAGTGATGAAGATTAACTATTCCGCAATTAATTGATTGTTTCCCGTGAGTTACGCTCGTATTTTGACACTCCGAGAAGGAATTCGGAATGCTATTGTTGCAAATTCGCCAATAATTAATTCATCGATCAATCAATCATAATTTTATGGAAGTTTCCTTCTTCTTTTCGCTCCTCTTCAAGCCATAAATGCCGCTTCTATTCTTCCCTCCCCTCATCGGAAACTTTCCAACTTCCGTTGCTGTATCGTAGCTTCGTTACTGCGGTAATTGATGGCTTTCAATGCGTTGCTTCCCCGAGTCACCAATCTTATTAGCTGCCATATAGTGTGCAATTATATCCTCTGATAGATGATCTATATGACCAATTGACGAGGGTTTTAATAACCTAATGCGTATATGGGTGTCGTATTTGAGCCTACTATATTAATAGAGGGGAAAATTACTGCATTCCTTTCATACAAATAATTGTAACCTAGACTGAAGCGAACGCATTCTCGTCCAGTTTTAAGGAAAGCCTTTTCAGAATCGCTTATACTCAGATATGAATGTAACATCAGCAGATTTTAATTTCGAAATATACTTCTATTAGATACTGTGATGTGCTAGTATCTAACTAAAATTAAGTAAATCCATAGCATGTAGCAAAATATCATAAGAAGCTTCCGAAAGGAAATGCAACTCTTTAAGTATCGCTTAATTTCAATTCAGTCAATATTTATTGAGAAAGGAAATTATAGCAAGCGAATAATTTCGCGATGCTTACTTCCGATAGATGGGGAGAGTAGCGGAAAGAAGAATTTTCGCGAATTTCTACTAGTGAGTGGCTCACCTTTGAATTAATCCATATTTATTTGGTGAATAAATTAGTCCTCGGAATACTTAACCTCTTATCTTACGCTGAAAATAATTTTTGGGCCATTGTTTTCAAATAAGTATATCTCGGTTTTTGCACCCACATGTTTAAAAATACTGTGGTAACATAAGTAAAACTTTCAGCGCCCCCTATATTGCGCAAGATTGAAAAAAACCACATATTTCGAAACATATCGAAAATCTAACTCAACGCTCTTAAACTTTGGATTGAGAAATGATTCGTCCTATAATTCCTACAACGTATACAAAGTTATGTAATTTCGAATTGCTAATCGGTAAGAAGATTTATGGTACAAGTGATTGTGAGGGTATTTGTATTGTAAACATAATGTTATAAATGTGTTAGTGAATTGTTTTAGTTTTAGCTGCTACCTGAAAACTGTCAAACTGCAGTATACAAATAAATAATGAACCCTTTCCCCACTACCATCCCTCTTTTTGACGTATCTAGGTTCTAGTCTATACCTCGTCGCCCCTTTCCGATGAACACCTGCTACTTACATTCCCTTCGATCCTTTATTTCCCATCGCCCCATTTCACATCAAACTACGAGTAGAAACAGTGCAGTCCGGTGTCCTTTAGAACCTTTCTATTCCTGACTTTTATTCAGAAAGCATGAATAGGCTCGCAATTATGGGAAGATAAAAGCAAAGAGAGCAGCTGCTGCAATCAGAATGATCACGGAAAGATTACGGAATTAAGAGAAAATAAATGCTAGATTAAGAACGACACACTTTAAGTATCTTTTCTCTCACAAATGCATTATTGGTTTTCAGATATATATATTAGTTTAGCCACGGAGCTTTTATTATTTTATAACTCTGAATACAGGTGTGTTAATGATGAGTAATATTTTCTCCAATACTATACTTTCTAATGGTTAGAATAAGCTATCCTATCGCAATCATATGGTTATTTTTTAACATTCCAATAATTCTGATTCACGCAGACTAACATAAAAAGTCCGTTTCGATATTTCAGTTCCTTTTAATTGAAATCTATCAATAGTTTTAGAAGTTGAAGAGTAATTATTATTGAACTACAGAATTAAGAAATTATGCACACCTGGTAGTATTGGTAGAATGAACGAATTAAGTGACTCGCGTAAGTTGGAATGAAATTATGAATTAAAATACTTTTCTAGCTGTCGAGAATTCTTGTTATGTTTTCTCAATGGATGGAACGTTTTTTAGTTTTCTTTTGGAGGAGAATAGATAAATAGACGAAATGTATATTATTGTTTGAATCTTGATGGTTGCGGTGATGAAAAAGTAGGAAAAAGCATAGTAAAAAGATAAAAGTAAGCTTGGTGATCAATAAAGGCATTCATTTTCGAATATAAATATTAATTGATTTGTAACATTTTGTTCGTGATGCCGTTGTATGGTTAGTCAGCATAGCATTTTTCATTTGAGGAGTGACAGCGAAAAGTTAAAAAGTTGCAACTATCGATGCAAAGAAAACAAAACTGATACGGAAGGTGCAGTAATCGAAATTTTTTCCATCTCTACGTTACTTTTTTCAAGCACATGTTCCAATCACAGGATCCATTAAAATTAATGAGCAATCCCGCAGACCTGCGCTAATATTAACTGAAAGTGACATGAGAAATTAAGTTCTTCCGGATCTCTACGATATGAAATCCGTTAACTTTACTCCAAATCAATGATATGTCCACCAATGTTCCGAAAATTCGGAAGGCAAGGACGAACGGCTCTCGTAAATTTCACATATACTTATAATCTAGATTCTTCAACTAATGTTGTGAAGTAAACAAACATTCCCCTGTAGTTAACAAATATTAGAGTAAATTTCATCTTTTCAGAAAAAAATTCCTTTCAAAGCTACGTATACCCAAGTATCCAGGTTATAAAATGTATAATTGGACAAAAAAATATTCCCTTTATTCTTTCAGTGAGTTATTATAAGTAATCAAACGTTCAGGTTAGAAAATTCAATTTTAAAAATCATTAAGTGAAACTTTTTTAGAAATTTAACTCCGAATGACTCTTTTGAGTGAAACTTTGAGCCTCCAAAGATCCGTTTTACGACTCATTCGAAGACTTTCCCGCCAGAAATTTCTGAATGAATTCCGCTGTTGCGCTCCCCACTTGCATTCGGTTGGAAAGGTAATGGGATATTTATAGACTGTTAAAGGAAGGCATGAGATTGAAAACGAAAGCAACTGATATTTCACAGAGATATAATAAGGATTGAGAAAAGTGAATTTCTGAAAAGTAGGAGATAGTAGTGGAAGTGAAAGTAAAAGGGTATTGGATTGGGCATTGGAAAAGGAGTGAGGGGTTTAGATGAACCAAGAGATTTTTTAGCGAGAAGAGAGATGTGACAAGAAGGAAAATTGAAAGCGGTCACAAATACAAAAGGAAGTGAATGTTGTGTAGATTGAGCAAATAATTCACGTGAACTGTCGTCGGTTTCCACTTTAGCACCTTCGTTTGGATCTCGTCTTGAAACATCCTTCTCATCCCATTTATCTTACCGATACTCTTTCCCAACTCCTCCATTCACTTCTTCCACTGGTTTTTCTATATACAATTCCCAAAATGTTGACCACTACTTCCGTTTTCCAATTTTTTATTTCTAATTTCCTTCTAACGCTCCGTTTTCTTTTCCTTTATTAACTCAAGCTATCGTCGCATAAAATATGTTCCTCCTCTTCTAAAAATATAAATTTCTTCCCTGACCATATGCTGTTGGGGTGTTGACTTCAATTGTTCATTGGCGAGGACTCACATCCATTGATATCCTGAAAATTCCTATCTGAAAACTAAAAATCTTATCATGTCATTTTACTGACTCGTACTCACTCTCTATATAAAATAATTTCTGCCTAAAAGATAAGAAAACTGAATAGAAATAAAAAGATAAGTAAATTAGAGAACTATCCCAAAATATATAAAATACCATGGCACCGTATTCATATTCTATAATATGCACTATGCTATACCATACTGAAAAACACTATGATAAAAACTATTTCTACTTGGAACACGAATTGTATGAACACAGCCGTTGCTTAAGATTCTTGTATCACTTGCTAGGACTAAGATAACTAAAACAGGATAAAAAATATTGAATAGTGAATCGAGATAAAATAGTTGCAAAACATATTCGGTGTCAAAGTATGATTAATTTGTCGTTCTTAAATTAGGTTGTGGAGGGCCTAGTGGCTATAAAAATGCGAAAACAGGAACTATAATAATAAGGACTGATAAATTAAATAATTAAGACGCGACATTTGAGCGTGTTAAATTTATCTTTTTCCCTGACAAATCTCCAGAAACTAAATTTTTGATTAGTTACACGCAAGGATAATGAAGGGAATTTGCATTTAAAACCACCAAAAATTTATAGTCTTTTCTCTCTCTTTTTTATCGAATAAATACTTTAGCAATTAAAATATCTGTAAAATATGAGTGAATATTAGCACCAGCAGAACTCTGAACCGACACTATGAGCCAGAGATTTCGGAATGGAAAGCATTACATAATTCCTTACCTCAGCATTTTCCATCTCTGTTCGTGATCTGGGTGAAAGCTAATGCTGACATGTTCGTTACCGTAAACGCTATAAAACCCATTTTGCACGGTTTCCAAACGTCGAATGTTCCAGTCACTTCATCCATCAGACTAAGGTCTCGTAAACTACTGTTTATAGATGTCAGAGCGTGGGAACTGTCTTGTGGAAGGAAATAACCTTTCCGGTGTTTTAGAAGTTGAAATGGACGGTAATGAACGTCCTTCCTCCTAGTATCTCACATCAACCTCATATCGGAAAATTCCAACTGAAGAGTTGATATCAAATATTATCTCCAAACTTCGTTTTCAATCAAATATTATACTCAAAAGTTTTAAACATAAAACCCACTTTAATATACACATCAATTCTCGAATGAACCGATTCATTCAACGCATAGTTGATCTGCTGCACATATCACGTTTAGTTATTTCTCAACAAATGCTCTTTGAATGAAATTATATTATTGTTCTTTTTTCGGCAGTGATCAACAATCAGAGAAGAATACTCTCAACTGAAAGAAATCTAGGAACTCCACCCTATGAAAAATAGATTAATATAACAAAGCAAGTACGCTATCTGAGATTCGTTAAGGAAAAAATGTTTAATATTACAAAGTCCTTAGCATTTCATGAAACATACAACGACTTCCAAAAAAATGAAGCATTTGATGAAAATCGTACTAAATATTCATTCTTATGACATTTTATTCGAGTCAATTATATAATCACTTCGAATTTCATTTGAGGAAAACTGAAATTGACCTTCGCACGCGTTTTAAAAGGAACATTTTATCTGAAGTCGAACTAAGCTAACTAAGGTGAAGGAAATGACTAACTAATCCACTCCCTTCTTAAATCGGCAAGATAACATTCCGCGTGTATTTCAAAGGAAAAAATTTACTTTTCTTCGTGATTTCTGTGGTCGAGAAAATTACCACGTATCCTAATGGTTTCTCGAATAGGGAGATAATATTTGGAAAAGTTAACAACCGAGTCATCTCTTAAAGACTCCTTTGAAATGTATAGCGGCCGGTATCGAAATAATGCGGGCAGTAGTTATTATAGTATGAATCCTAGAATGTAATAGTTCTTAAGACAACAGTTTTTGTGTTCCGAGAGATATCTATTCATCTTCTTAGGCAAACGACTTTAGAAATCCATTGGCAACGAACCACCAAAAGAATAACCGATTTCGTGGTACCACATGCACGTCTTCACTGATTTGCTTCGCCTCTGTTCTTGTCTCGTATAGCTTTCAGAAACCCTTCCGAGAGGATATAAATAAGTCTCATTACTTCTTTTCTTCTTTCGACGAGACCTGATTTCCACATCGCACTCTAAATTACTCTTTTCTCCAACTCACCAACTTCTCGTCCGCGAATCCATTTCTCTTATCGCCTTTCTCTTTCTCTTTTTAGCGGCTCATTTCGAACCGTTCGCAACTTCACGAAGGCCACTATATAAATGAGGAAGTCGATAACCACTTAAACGCATAAATGAGAACTCATCGGAGTTGTTTCGGAGTGAAAAGAGAATCGAAGAAGTTTGAAGGTTGAAACACTAACTGACCTTAGATGAGTAGCTGTTTAAGATAATCAAAAAAGGTTGCGAATGAAAAATAACTGTCGAGAATTGCGGAGGGTCTAACGATTGATTTGAATTGGAGGAATGCATGAAAAGAATGTTAAATGTTAATGAATGTTATTCTGGACGATAAAATGATATTTAAGAATAAAATATCTAGCAAAGAGTTGGAAAGAAATAGGAATAATGATCCATTCCCAAAGAGCGTGAGTGATTTTTTTCAACTTGTTCTGTCCAAAGATAAACCTATTAGCAATGTAGTTTGATAAAGGGATTTAACGATCCATAAGATTTGAAACTTCTCAGGAGGAGCTATATAAGGATATTATTTATTAGAAAGATCATAAAAAGGTATCTTTTGGTAAATCTATGCATGGATGTTCTTATTCATTAAACAGATTAGATTAGAAACTTTCAGATTTAAATTTAGATTATGATTGAAAAATATCAATATTTGATGGCCCGAAGAGGTTGCCCTGATTATTATCAACCACTATAATTTTCCAGGACAGTTCATTAAAATTTTCATTCAACAGATAAGATAAGCAAGAAACCAATTAAATAATTTATCGCCTTAAGAGTTTAAAAGTTGAACCAGCCAAAATCAAAAGAGAAGATCACAATGGCAATTTCAGCCTATAAAAAATGGAAAACTGCTGCAAAGTAAGGAATTTCATTTGAAATGTGAGATAGTTAATATTAAACAGAATATAGAGGGGGAATAGCAATGAAAAAATGATAATGGTATAGAGATAGACAACTGATAATATTTATTAATTTCTCTTCCTATCTTCTTGAGATTCCACTAGTTAACTATAGTTTTTAGTAGGATTCCTCAATAGTGAAAAGAGTTAATTATTAACATATTCAATGATTATTAATATATTGAAATATGAAGTAAAGTGCGTATTGTGTTTGTAGAAATATTACGTAGTAGTAATGCTTTAATAGCAATATATAAAACCTTCCAAGCCAGAAAATACGATTCATTCTGACTTATTTTGTTTCATATGGTTTTTCACGAGAGCTTTACATCGAAACGTCGATGTTACTTCAATAGCTAACTACGAAAAAAGTCAAAATTAGCACCATCATTATCGCTTTAAGTTTTAGGGAAATCTAGAAAACAGAAGCTCAGCAAACCAAAAACAAGATTCCGAAATCCCACCGCGACGATAATGCCTCTTGCCTTAATTTAGCTTAAAAACAAACCCCTCATTCCTCTGCCGGAATAACACTATTTCCGCGATCGTATCTGAAAAGAGAAAAGGTATTTCGTCGATCTGAATGAGAATGAGGCCCAGGAAGATTAATCGAGAAGAGAAGAAGAAGGAATAAGCACGTGGATAGAGACGGGCCATTAGTCAAAGGAAGAGAAGGTTGGAAATTGGGGAGAGTGATGCGGGAAGGGAAAGGTTTAAGCAGGGAGAGACATGAAATTAAATGGGAGAGAGAAGTCAAATTAAAGGAGGGCGGACGGACAGGAGAGCATTTGGTAGAGAAGAGAGAGGATATGGGGACTACGAGGACGTTGAAGAGATGGATGGCAGAGAAGAACGGTAAAAGATGTTGATAGAATGGAAAAGTCCAGCCCTTAATAGAGATAAGAAATGTCTTCACTCCAAAGGGCAACTTAAAATTAATGCTTTGAGAACCGCGTTGATGATATAATGTTGATTAGATTAGACTAGAAGGGTTTGAGCGAGATTGAGATCTACTCTTACTATCTGATACCGCAATAGGTATTTCTAAATCTAAGTTCGTGATGGAAATTTTGTTCAATGATCGAATAGTAGAAACGGCTTGAGAAGTAATATTTTTCATTTTTAGAATAAGTGATGATTAGATTACGCTATTGAAAATTAAGATAATATCTAAACTTAGCGTTTCAAGTGAAATTGCGTGACAAAAGAGTCAAATAGTGTCTTAAGTCCTGTAAACAACTTTGCATCAATATCAATAGATCATTCGACTCTTGGGTAGCCAAGTGGGCAGTGCGTTCGACTTTGGGGAACGCTGTCGCAGGTTCGATTCTCGGTCTGAGACTGCGTACGATATGACCTCAGCTGTCGAAGCACTTTTAACGTTGCGACTGCTAGAACAAGCATTCGATATCAATGACTGAGCACATCATTTTAAGCTTTTATCATTTCGAACATAGTTTCAAAGTAACGATAGCTAATCGGGGAAAAATTAAAATTAATAATTTATTAATTTTATTTACCTGCAGAGGGATAGAGTAGCATCACTTCGGCAACTCAAATTTTCAAAACGACTTTTCTTCGTTGGAAATCTTAATAATAAAGGAACATCATCATGTTATGAATAAAAGATCAGCTCCCTTAAGATTTCTATTTCCTTTCTATTCTTAACGTGGTTATCTTAAACCATATCCTGGTTATTTCAACTCCGATAACTGACAAGAAAATCATTAGCATCTGTCTCCCACGTAAAAATGCAAACAGTATGATTGAAACATAAGGCACTCACTTTCTTATCTTGACAAGGCAATCTAAAATTTACTATAGGGGAAACCAAATAGGTAGGATTTATCGTAAACAAATCGATTCATGGGCTAAGTGCTCTCCATTCATTCATTCCGTAAAAGAATAACATTCTCAATGATGCTCAGGAAATTTATAGAATAATAATATAAAAATGGTCTTTTTCGTTATTTCGTTATTCTTACATTGCATCGCACTCAAGAGGCTTTTATAAAAATGTATAAGATGTCTTGAAAACACGCAAAGAAAATGTTTAGAAAGACATTTATGGATGAGATACATCAAATATAAAACAAACCTGAATGGTGTACTATAACGATATAGATAAAAATACCATACTTTCTTAATTCCCTACATTTTTATTATAAATATTATGTCACTTTCAGACCCTCTTTGTCTCCTTTCGAAATAAAAATATAAATAAAAAGAATGTTTTATCATATCCACCAATTCAAGAGGACTTACAAGAAAATTCTATCGCATTCAACATGTACCCACACGATCATTCTTTATTCCTCATCTGAAACAACCACTTCAACAAGTCCCTTCAATCGATTCACACCGATCGAAGCAGAAAACCCTCGCTGGAGTAATTAGGCCTCTTTCACAAAAAGACCTCTCGCGAGTGGTTGGCCATTAAAAAGGTCTTATCTGCAAGGAGAGGGCCTAAATCCCCATCTCTTGCGATTCCCCGGAGCACGTGTGTTTAAATGAGGAATTGGAGTACAAGCCGAGAGCGACTTCCTCTTCCTCATTACCAAGTACGTTACGCTAATCCCATTTACGTCTCCGGCGTAAAAGGAGGGGAAAATACCAAGTCCTTCATGATGAAAAAGTAATAAAACCACCTGAGTGCCTTCCCTCGAAAAACTTCCCGACGCACCCCGGCTCCGTGGAACGTGGTGCTAGTCACTGATCTCCCCGACCGCAGCCGCTTTAAACTCTCACGCCACCCTCTCCTCCAAATTGCCCAAATATCCATCCCCCCGTCATTGCCACAGACGAGCGTGATTTATACGTCCGAAACCTCTTCCCCATTCGACTGCACAGCGCCATTACACCGATGCGTGTGCCTCCCGGTAATTCCTCTTCGACTCCCGTACCAATCTTCCCCTTCCAAAGAATTCGTCCCATTCTACGGCTCAAACTCTTTCCCATGCCGGAAAAGAAGGATTCGACTCACTTTTTCACACGCTTCCAATTTGTGAGTCCTCCCCCATTTCCTATTTCTATTCCTATACCCTCACGCGACCCCATTAACAGGTATTTACCACTACGACCTTTCTTTCTCTTTCTACTCCTTGTTTCTTAAAGTAACAGGCTCTATACACTGGAAGAAACTTGGTTCAAGAATATACGTTAATGAAGAGAGCGCATGAGGAGAGTGGAAAGGATTGGTGATCGAAGAATAAGAGGGGAGGGATGATGATAGCTCGTGCACATTAAGGCAGTGGTGTTTTTGAAATCTGGAGAGAATAATCTGGTGATTTAGTTCTTATTTCGGAATTGTAGATAGAGGTCTACTCTCTGTAACATTTTAACAAAAATTTATTTCCAATTATTTTAGCAATAAAGATGCACTTATTCGATAAAATCTGGAAAATGTGATTAATTATTCAACCAAGAAATGATCGATTTCAAAATTTTTATTTAGTAAATTAACCATAAATATTCTTATGATGAAATCATTGAATGAAGCATATGGTCCTAATAATGAAACTATTCGATCTCGTTAATGGCGTGGTAGAATTGAGGGCGGTCATTGTATCATTGCACTTCGCGTGTTCCTATATGAAAACTTACATTTACGACACAGAAAGTGAACAAATCCTTTAAAATAAGAGAGACTCTAAAACTGAAATTTTATTTTTCCAATAAATATATGATTTACGATTAGGAAACAATACAATAGGCCTTGTGTCTTGAACAGATTTCGGTGCATCTAAGGTCTCTATTTGACAAGAAAATAATAAAAATCATACCAGAAGGCATCTCGGAAATGAAACTAGATTCAAGGATATTAGTTAATGCCTGTTTATGTAATTACAATTCAATTTAAACGTTCAAAAGCATTTGTAAAAAGGCCATTTATAACGAAAAAAAAAACAGAATGTCAAGGTTGGATAAGAGTTCTCCCGTCAAAATCCCAGTTCTTTAAGTCCTGTCTCAGTGGCTCCAAACATACTTCTCTCGATCTTCCGATCCTCCATAACTCTTCTCCGCCGTGAACGACCGTGAAAGCATGACATGCAATGCACTCGCTTCACCAGTTGCTCACAAAAAAGGCGATCCGAGAGATAAAAGCATGGACAATGTTTCCTTTGCTATTCCGTCCTCTCCACCAGATACTCCTACTCCTTCCTTCTCTTTCAATCCCGTACTACCCTCTCCGTTCCTTTCCACTTCCATCTCTCTTTTCATCCCTCCAACTCCTCTTCACTCCACGAGAATAGACATTTTAAGCGGCGATTTTGCTAAACTTTGAAAAGATTATCCGTCTTTTTTTCCACCTACTTTTCCAACCTATCGACTTGCTGTCAGTTCTTCTCTGTTCAGTTTGTCTATTCGGCCTTCATTCGGCTTAAATCCTTCTTTCCATCGCCTTTCTTTTATTTCCGACTTACTCTCTTTACATTAGTTTTTTAATCAGTTGCCTTAGCTTCTTCTTCGAAATCTACTATATACTTACCACCATACTGCAATATTCTTTCCCCTTTCTTTTATAGTCTTCTAATCTTATCATTCTCTTCTTTTCTCATGTTCCTTATTCAACTTTACCATTATTCCCTTGACCTTACTCACTCTCTTCATTGCATCCCTCAATGAGAGAATTCCTAAACACTATCAAAGGCTGGCCTCAGCCCAGCAATATCGGGATTCGAATCATGGTCAGAGCATGGTTGCTTTTGTAGTTATTACTGAGTTCTTTTTTTGGTTGGTCTCGTAAAAATAAAATTCACCCAAATTAAGTCGAGATTATTACTATTACGTTTACTCTCATTGATTGCTACTTCCTTAACACTCCATTACTTGCTGTCCCCTTACCACAAATGTAATATTTTTAGTGCTTTAAATACTAAAGTAAACGAACCCGGGACCGCTTTCACCAAAGTCCAGCGGGATGCCCACTTGGCTATCCGAAAGCCCAGTTCCCTTACTGTTTTTCTATATCCTTAATCATCTATATCTACATTAAAACTCTACAAGTCGGACAGAATTAGACAGAACTAGATTTAATTCCAAGATAAAACGTGTTTATAAGGTATAAGGAATTTCTATTTGTGTTTGTGACATATAAGCTTTATACAAGTTTTTTTATTTTATTTTATATTATTATTTTTTTAATTTTTTATTTTACTTTATACTCGTATTTTTGAAATAGGTCCTATTTAATTTCCAAAAAAATATGTGACAGCGTTTCACGTGAAATTGGTTTTATGAACTTCCGCTACAACTCTTTTTACAATTATTTGTAATTTTTCCTATCCTTCTATCGAAACAAATTTTTAACGTTACATATAAAGGCGAAGAGGTTAGATAGATAAAGGTTAGATAATTATCGACACTATTTGACTCTTTCAATGTATTTCCGAGAAGTATATCACAAATTTTTCCTACCGATATCTTTCTAATGGGAATCTCCGATAGCCAAGAGAGTTGTGAATTTAACATCGGTGTAAGTGGTCCTGGGTTCAATTCTCAGTGGGGGCTCACGTGCAAAATTTGCTTAACTGTCGAACTCTTAAAAATTACCACTTTATCTCTCTCATTTCAGCAGGAACGTTTTCTTCCTCTTAAAATTTAGCATTTTCTTCATTCTCGCAACAGCTACCCCATATCGCAAAATCTGTAGTAAAGTCGAATCCCAATTTCAAATTGCATTTGACATTTAGGAGGAGAAACACAGCGAAAAGCAAATAATTCTCGAAAGCAGGCCAGCACATTTAGCAGTCCCATTACCCTATTGTCTGTAAAATATTTAAGAAACTATTCACAGGGTAAAAGCGACCAATAAAAAAGTTCTTGAATAAAACACAGTTATAAAACACCTTTATGATACCAACAAATACAAAATTCTTCCATAAATTATGAACATTTTGAATTCATTTTCTGAATATTGCCCTCTCGTTTATTTCCAAATTTCGAGAATCTTGTACTTGAAAATTTTTCAGAATTTGTACTTATTCGAGTTTTGTGTTTTATTATTCTTCTAAAATTTGAAAATAACTTGCTAAAATCCTAAGTTCTTCGTTTGCAGCCCGGAATCATTTTATGGTACATACTATCCATAGGACCCCACGCCTCTTATAAGTTTTTCAGGCCAGATCATTACTATAATTTACAATAATACTATAATATGCCATTAAATTCACTAACACAAAAGGCATTTAAAGAGTAATCTTGCGCCTTAGTATGGATTGCTGATCAAATTTAGTTATGGCAATAATATGCGACCCCAATAACAACCAGTATCTCATAGAATGGAATGACAGATTAATGCAACCGGTGTTATGTGCAGTAAATACTATATTTTTTAACTTTCTCGTCCTCATTCACCTCTTGTTGTTTCTGGGATTAAGAACCTCGTTTGTTCTGTACTTTTAAACATTCACAAAAATCAAAATTTCGTAACTTTTATCAACTTGTAGCATCTATTGAAATGAAACGTGAAGACTAAGAATCACCAATTTTCTTTCAAATGGAATCTTAACTTCAATTGCCGATGTCAATTTGAAATCAAATTAAAATTCAAGTTGGATAGCAGAAAAGGGCATCAGTAGGTTATTATATAAATTAATTTATGGTTCTTGTACTTTATCCAAAGATAGAAAGAAGATTAATTTTCGGTTAACAGAATGAAATTTTTAAAAAAAGCGTCTTCGTGCAGCATTACTCAAATAATTTTTGACAAGTAATTTTTGACATTATAAATTAATATATGGTTCTTGTACTTTATCCAAAGATAGAAAGAAGATTAATTTTTCGGTTAACAGAATGAAATTTTAAAAAAAGCGTCTTCGTGCAGCATTACTCAAATAATTTTTGACAAGATTAATGAATAAAAGCAACCTCAAAACATGCAAAGAACGCCTTCCTCGGTCCATTCAGACCCAATTGAATCCAAATACATTTACCATACTTTGCTTTATGGATTCTTTTAGTGAAAACCAACCACTATTTCCAGAATCATCAATGGAAATCATCGAACATTAAACGTTACGCACCATAAAGTAATTAAAACTGGTGTATGAGTAATTAGTTTCTTAAATATGATAGTATATGATAAAAATAATTCTTTAGAATTCCTTCACTACAAACTCGTTAGAAAACTAGATTTTCTCTAAATTACCTAAACATATACGATCCATTTGGTATCTCCTAACTATGCATCGACTCACATACGCATAACACTCGCTCCGCGATTACTTTTCCTAACGTTTCCTTCACGCCTTCTCCTTTATTTTTCTTCCTGTTTACTGCTCTTTCCCACTCCTTTTTCCTTCAATTCATGCTACTTTTCCCCATTTTCTTCGCCTCTTCAGATGTAAACGACCACAAACGATCTGACGTATCCCCTGACTGAGAAAGCTCTTCATGCGTGGCACAAACATCCCAACCATCCCTTTCAACTTTTGCTGCTTTTTATTTCCTTCATTCTTTCCCTTAATATTTTCTCACATGTTTCTACCGAAAATATCCCTTCAATTCGCTATTTTATCTATTCTTTTACTACTTTTGCTCACTTATATTTTCCAAACTATTTTCAAAGCGATGGAAGCTTGAAATTTTTTAATCCAAACTCCACTTTTCTTTTCCTTTATCAGACTCACATTTTGGGTGATTTCTCCCTCCTGCAAGATCAGATGTTTTGCCATCGACGCCTTTATTTGTTTTTTTTGACAGGGAAAATTTCCCGACATAACGTTCATCTAAATACTTTGATGCTGTATCATGTTATTAAAATGTGTTTCGGATGGATAAATAGGATTCTTCCAAACGAAAATCTTTACATTATAATAAACCGAGTCATATTTTTTTGGAATTTACGCTGTGATTGTATATAAAATGTGGCTCCTTCGATCTCACAATGGAGTCAATATAGAATGAAAAGATTATTACGCTTAATCGAAGAAACCGCTCGAGAAATGACAATGAAATTATTAGAGCTGCGAAAATCATCTCATTATAAACTTCTGGATCATCTCGGCCTCCCCCAATATCTTATCTTTTGGATAGTCTATTTTTCTATGCAAAGTTTTGTTTTTCTTTCTTTTTCCACTTCCTTTCTCTGCCTAATAATTCTAATTCATTCCATAGAATCTTTGCTTTCGTTTAATGAAATCATAATCGTCTTATTAAGATCCTATGGTCTCTTTTCTTCATCATGATTTTTTTACCTAGAGCACAGGAATGTTTCTTACCTTGTTTCCGCAGGTATAGTCCGGCCGAAAGCTCTATCCGTTCTTTGCGAAGCAAAATGACCCCAGATGTCGATGCACCTTAAATATCACTGACACTACTTTCCTTTCTGTCCCGGCTGAAGCCACTGTCTGCGCAAAACGGAAGGGAAAGTTCCAAAAAAATTGAAAATCAAAAGTGGTAGCTATACGCCTAATCTACTGGTATGTTTGAGAAACTCGACTGGAATGTCGTCAACACCAAAGGTGTTGGATGGGTCAAAAGTTTCACCTTTCGATGCAGTTGACTGACTTCCATTTTCATTCACGATTCCTTACACCACCGTTACCTAGCCCTATTTATTTTCATTTCAGCGCATATTTCAAAATACTGTCCATTCTTCTGCTCATCAATTAAGTGATACCCATTTTATTTTCTCTTTACTCCATTTTATTGATCATTCCAACTTTTTCATATTGACATATTTTTGCTTTGCCTGAATATTTGAGCTTCAATACTTCTTTTATTATTTTCCATCCCTCTTCAATGATAAATTTTCATTAATAAGATACTTAAGTCCCATAAACAGTTTGTAGAACTGCATTCTCCTCCTTGTGGGTTTTTAAGTTCCATTTGCATGATCCTTCTGGTCAAGAAACGATACGGAAATGGTGATTCGCAAGTTTCGTTGGCATTAAAATTGTGCCTTACATCCAAGATAATCCCTCTTTTAATGTGGGAGGAATTACAGGATACTCATTATTGAGGATTGCTGAAATTGATGAACCATGCATCCAGAAAATTTTATTTTGAAATACCTCTTAAAATAGATTATTATCGCTGCACCGTCGGGAGCCATAGGACAGATAACATAATAAAGAACAGGTAAAATATAAAAAGGCGGAATTCACTCATTAACTAAGTTCAAGTGAGGATAAGCGGGCAGTTGCATAGAAATTTTTTAAAGTATATTTTCGTTAAACTAAGTTCCGTATGGAATACTAAAAAGATTATATAAACCTTCAAAGACAAATACTTTAAATTTCGGAAAAAAAATCTATTTTCCTTCCGCTTTGATTCAAATCGTAAAATATGAGTGATTCTTTAACTTTTTTTATTTTTTTTAAATTATCTGGGAGACGATATTACGCATTCTTCCTAACCATCTTCATTTTTACGACTATGTTCGGCCCTTGTCCTTGTTCCATGCAAACCAATGAAGAAGACGATGAAAGAATGAGCGAAAGAAATTTTGTGTCCATGCAGAAATCGATTCAGCAGTCGTGAAACACTTAACATGCAAATAGCGCATCGCATCGCGGTCAAATGTACTCCCTTGTGCTGGCCGCCGCAAGGCATGTGAACTGGGAAAGTGCGGAGTGAGACAAGGGGTGCTGCATCGGCGGTAAAGGGAGGTGAGCCGAGAGAACATGACTGTTTCTACCCCTCGTAACATTTAATCGCAGATTAACCATCATACGAAGTGCCCCCATCCACCTCAGCATGGCATCTCCTCTCTAGCAACCTCCCCTTCCAAACTCGCCATTAGAAAACATTTCAAGACTTTTATTATAATACAGGAAAATAATCTTCTTTTCTTCTTCTATAAATGCAACAAATATCCATCCATATCGCTAAAAAACTAACTTATAATGATCAAAATACAATCCAAAGATTTGAATAAACAACAAACTAAATCACTAGAAGCATTAATCCAAAGGAGAAACGGACTTGAAAGTCTGACGGGACCGGGAATCGAACTCGGGAACTTTCGTTACCCGGGATGTTGCTTTATCCTAGTTAGTATCCGGCCAGCACATTTATTCGATCTTTTCATTAATTAACTTTTATTAAATTAATTCATTTAGAACCGTTTGATCAATGAATTATTGAAAATAAATCCCTTTAATTAAGTATACCGCAAAATAACCCTAACCCTCTTCCTTGTGTTTCCGTAAGGGGGTTTTCCATAACACCACTTTGTTTGGCCGTTGCCTCTACGAGGGCGTGGGGTAAACAATGCAGCACAGCCGGACGAAACCACAGTTGCTCTTGCCTTCAAATTACCCTAAACAGTGTAAGAAATTGTTCTTACCGGATAGCTTAGTTAAGTAAAGTAACCTCTAGGATAGAGGAAGTTCCGGGGCTCGATTTCCGGTCCCGTCAGACTGTTTTCAAGTCCATTTTTCCTTGGTTGTATGCTCTTATGTTTAGAAATACCCTAATCGTCTTAATAAAGGAACTAACGTAATCAAATCGAAACTAAAAATTAATTCAGCCATGAGGAAGCAAAAGTACCCAGCCTCGAAGGGCTCTTTGTCGGGCCGACTCCCCGATTCCGACTTTGGGGGAAGTGGGCAATGCGTTCAACTTTGATAAAAGTGGTCCCGGGTTCGATTCCCGATGAAGGCCTATATGTGCAAAATAACCTCAGCTTTCGAGGAACTTTTGAAATACTATTCATACTGGATCATTATCCATATTGAATTTTGTGTAGATAAATAAACTAAAATTGGGAATTTCTGCATGCATGTCATTCATTGCGATCGATCAGTTTCTGGTATCATTTACAAGCTACGAATCACAAGCTACGACTTGTAAATGCCCAAGTGAATCATTGCTATAAAATAAATACTGTCATATCTTATGAAATATGTAAGAAATTAAGGATTGATAGCAACTGTACCGCTACATTCAATTAATATTTTGTTAAGTATTCAAAAGAAATTCGCAAAATATTTAAAATCGTTTTTCCCATATCAAATTGAGATCTATGATAATGGTTTATCGCTTTTACTCACAGGAATTTTTCCATTTTTAGATTCTTCATTATTTAGCCTTGGCGTCATATTTTTTAGGAACGATAAGTGAAAAGAGAAATTTCTGAATAAATGCCATACCAATTCGATTCCTCGCAAAATTGTTCATCGAAAACTGTCTAAAAAGAAGATTTAAAAAATTGATGGGTTCTTTCGTAACAGTTGCCAAAATAATTCGAAGATAATGGCAAAAAATATCCTTTTAATATTCTTGACCTGAAATTTCGGGGTGTTTCAAGAAAAAAAATTTCTTTTTGCTCCACGAAAGAATATCGACTTACTAAAATTGCTGAACGATTTCCAATAATTCTTTAGCTTTTTCCGATGACCGTCTTGATAAAAAAACTTTTTAAGGACAACCTGAGAGGACGCCTAACATATTACCTTTCTCCAAATACAGAAACGTTCTATTTCAAGAGAATCCGGAAGATACAATGAAATTTCAATTAATCCTGAATGCCAAATATGAGCAGTGAGTAAGAAGAAATCATTCACTTCTGTCCTAACTTTACCTTAAGTTAAATTAGAAAATAATAAGCGAACCATTTACTTGTATATGTAAAGTAAAAATGTACATTGCCCATTTTCAAAGGAAATAGACCCTATGACCAATTTCTTTTTTAATTTGCGGCCCGTTAAATTTTTATCCGTCTTTTATAAATTTTTTGGCGAAGTTCATCGGCATATTCGGCGATCGAAGAAATTTTCGAACCTCTCATGCCATGTTATACTTAATTTTTAGATGTCTGACCTTTAGCCCGTCTACTAAAGAAAATCTATTGAAAATTGATAATCAAAATAAAGTGTTCATTCTACGTTTTTACTCTAATAAATTTTTAGCAGTTACTGTGTACCTGTTCTTGTAATGGAGAAAAATTACTCTAGAGAAAGGTTATTTGGAAAATTAAATAAGGATTTAGATGGAAATAATTATGCTTTGGAATAGGGAATCGATAATGGAATAGATCGGTAATTGAAATTGATGGAGTGAATTCTCATACTTAACTCTAATGCTACGAACAGACGTCCGTCTTTAAAAACCATTTTCCCGAGCAGAAAAAGAACTTGAGCGCTTGAAACATTTTAATTAAACAGAAAATAGATAAAGAAATCTCTCACACTCGAAGGAAGACAAAAACTGCTGTGGACGGAAATGTCAAAAAACTAAGATTCTGGTTTTCTTCATCTCATAATGTAAATAGAAAAATAAGTATATTCTTATTACTATTTATTATTCAAATTCTTATATTCTAAATCTTAGTGAGTATGTATTTAAGTGTTACGCAAGTCATTCTTCCTTTTCGAAATTAAGTAAACTATGTGTTTGACACAAACGGATCCCACGCAACATTTGCGAATTTATTAACTCAAAATATTTGGAAATTTAAGTGATAAAATTTTTCTACTGGTAAAGTTAGCCATTATAATTTTAAAACTGATTTATGAGCCCTTATAAATCTCTACTTATGCAGTTATCAATCTCAATTATTCACCTAAATTTATCGCATATTTTCAACGAAATTTCTATAGTTATACAAGAAATACGGACACGAAAAATTTCTGACACCTGACATTTAGGCAGTTATAATCATATAATTGATGTTTATAATTGAATACTTTTCCTAATTTATAGAAAAATAAATCGATAATTTAGTAAACAATTTTACACCTTATCCAGTAAGGACAAGGTGGTCATTAATAACCAGTTTATTAAGATATATTTTTGGTAACCACATTTTCTCTATCGACCTTTAGATTATTTCCAACGAATGTTTTATTCTGAAAAAAGCAGAAATAAGAGTTTAATTAATAAGAAAATTGATCACTTTAGCAATGAACCGCAAATTCAACACCCATTTGCGACCACGCCATTCTCTCCCCACTGATCAAAAGAGACTCGCATTAGTGCTCAAATTCGGCCATCGATGCCAAATCCATTCCGTTTGGCGGAAGATGTTTATTGCAGGTATGTGTAGTTTGGAGCCCAAGTCTTTACGTCACGCCAAACCGTCCGACATGCTGCTCGGAATTTGCAACGAAACTCCTCCATCCTCTTTTCCCCTTCATCTTCGAGCATAGTATGTGGAACATGTCGGAAGCGATGTACATTTTTCTCCTCTTGCTTCACTTGTTCATCCCCGCGCCCCGTCCAAACAGCTGATCCATTCGTCCCCCGCTTTCCCTGACATATGCATGCGTTTGAATCCCCCTCTCCTGCATTTTTCCCAACCATCCGATCGCTCCCCCCTTTAACCGCCATAACTCCATGCCTCGTTCCCTTGTCTCGCTTCCCGCAACACGTGGCTGGTACCGTAGGAGCAGGCAATTTTCGAGGAGGCTCTGCAGAGGGAGAGAGAGGCTGTCTGTAGACCTAAGTGTGTGAGAAAGAGCCGGCAAAAGCGAGGGAGAAGGTCGGCGAAGGGAAAAGAAGGATGAGAGATCAAAAATGATACACTAAGGTGGATTATTGGTCGAGTAGGTTACGCTTTTATTAAAATAGCTTAAAATAGCTTTTTTGTTTAAAATAGCTTATTTTTCTATCTTCTTTATCCAAAAAAAGATATTCTTACGCTGTAGATGGCAGGAATTAACTCCAATTAAAATTACGATATTGTAAAAATCACTTTGTCACATCATTTGCAACTGATTCGATTGTGAATTATCACAAAACAATGTCATTTTATAATAACCAACTTCAATTATTATCGAAATTGCAGTGATCGCGCAACATACGAATGAGTATGAAACAACTGAAAATTCATTACAGTGAACTATAAAATTTTAAATTACGAGACAGGACACAAAACGAATGTAAGATGACAGAGCTTTTCTAGAAATATGCTGCCATATTTCTTAAAGGTCTTCACGTGAGTAAGGAATTTTTGGAATTCGCTGAATACAAAAATTAAAAGCTACGCACGCTGGTGAAGGATTGTAGTAAGGAAAGTCCGTAAATTGAGAGGTAGATGAAAACCTTCGCATGAGCCCACGTTAAGTTGAACGAACTTCAGACAAAAGCTTTGCATTTTCCTTCATTCTCTCTATCTCGCGTGTTTCTCTAACCAATTGCCTCTCAACTTCCGTCCCCCATTTTTTCCTTCATATTTTCTTGGCATACTTCCCTTTTACTTCTCCACTTCAATAATTTCTTGCTCCCTCCTCCTCTTCAACTTTTTAGGCCTTCCCTCCCGTATCACAACCATACAGAGCAGCTAACTCACGTCTCCATGAAATACTTTCCAAATGTTGGGTTTATAAATGGTGACGTGAGTTTCGTCATTTCTGCGTCGCTGCCATTGGTATTAAGTATAGATTCTTTCACGGATATTCTCTTTAAAGTAATTGAATCATGAGAAAATAATTGAAGAGAAAAGCTGCTGATCCGATAACTCCTTTCATGTCTAAAGACATGAACTTTTCGATTACACAGATTAAAGAATAGAATAGTATACAGCTATCTTTCTGCGATATATTCACAAACCACTGTATCGCGGTTTTCACTCGGTCGACTGAAAAACATCTTAAAAAGGTTTTACTGTATATAGGGGTAGATTCTCTTAGTTAGAATTTTATATAACTGTTAACATTTCCCCTGGTAAATCCTGATAATTTATTCATTGCTGAATATCGGACACCCTGTGACTGAAAGAAGTGAGCGTCGGTAGGATAATTGGTTTCTCTCTATTGGTTCTTCTCTAGTCCTTCCACCATGCCACCATCTATTGATGATCGAACATGATTTTGTCAAAAATAACAACCAATTCATAGATTTCCCCCAGAAGCCCTTAATGTGGAACGGAAGTGATGCGAAGTTGTTCCCTTTATGCAGGATCACTGGTTTATGGCTTGTTTTTGAAGAGCTATGCATAAGCGTTGATAGGAAGGTTGATATTCTCTTTCAAATTGTATCATGAGACCCCCAGAGACACAGCGGAACATGAGATTTCCCTTTCTAAAACAAAACGATGTGTATTGTTTCTCTATATACACCTATTTCACGAATATGACGTTCCGGGCGATGAAAAACATTTATTCCTGAGATTTGATCACAACAATTCGGCAGTATCTTTTGACAGACCTGAGTCCCTGAGAAGACTTTTATTAGGAGTCTACATCGATTCCCTGCTTAACCTAAGGTGAAATCCAATAAATATACGATAAATTAGCCAAAATCCGTTATTCTGTCTTTTTTACCCCATTCCGGTAAGTAACAAACTAATATTTAAAACAATATTGCTTTATAGTCCTGCTCTCCCTTTTTGAGATCTGTTCATACTTTATTTACCTCAACTAAGCGTCTGAATTAAAATTCGATTTCACTCTGAAAATGTTAAAACACGTAGTTGATACTACTCCTATGCAATATCTAAACAATGAATAAAAAATTAACAAGGGCGATTTTTTTCTACATAATTTGGGAGGGGAGATACCAGGGGTCTGTTATGATGACGTCACTCCGGCGAAACGTCATCGTCGAAACTGAACTCGCACAATTTGTAAGAAAAAGGACGTGATGGCATTTTTTGACTATTTTATCTGTATTTTATATGCACAAAAATCTATGAGAATCAGTAAAAAATTATCATGCAGTTTTTTAGTCGCAGATCTGTATTATTGATAACAGTAAGCGAGAATATTCGAGCATTTTATGATTTTAATATCGAAATCCTGGTGGTATTTTGAGTCCAACGTTTTAGAAAATATTAGAATTATTAAAATTTATTATACATATGCTGCTTATCAATTCAATGTACAGCTTCAAATGTTATAACTGGATAATATTACAAACTTCCTGTTGTCCTAAGGACGCAATTGGCCGGGATGCAAATGTCCCTAGGCTAATTATTCGAATGAATATATTATTGGATATAAAGGTATTTTGTTAACATTTGGTTAATCTTCATAACTCAGCGGAAGTAGCATTTTCCTAAAACCAATCTGTTATTATGCACCATCATATGTAAAACTAGATTAATTTAGAGTGCTAGAGATAAAATTAAACTTTAATATAAAATAAAATATGAAGTTCATTAAAATGGATTATGATTCAATATTTTAAATAATCCCTAATGAGCAACCAGTTGTTTAGCAAATACTGAATAGCTTAACAGTTAAAATTTGAAGATATTATACTCTAGCTTTCTTCGTTTAACACAAGAAGAAAGAGAATCATGGAATTGTGAAACACTATGATTCTTATCACCAAATATTTTAATGAAATATAGACACTTTTTATTATTTAGAATTAATATAAATTAGTTTAGAATTAATTAAATAAGATAAGTTTAAGTAATTAAAACCAATGCAATAACTTGAGACTATACAATGATCTTTTTTCAAATAGGACTGAGTATATTTATGCTTTAAACTCAATAAAAAAGCATTTAGTAACTACGGATCAATATCAACTTATTCAATGATTAGTGACTGCATTTGATGATGGCTTTCCAAAGAATAAAGAAAATCAATAGAAAACATTTTATAATTATGGGATAATGTATGCATTTGAACTGTACAAGGATGATCTAAGTGGGTTCTGCTTTTTTTAACCCTTTGAATAATGGAAATCCTGAGATGAAAATGTTTAAGTAACACCACATTACATAAATATCTAAATATCATTGCATTCCCAAATGGTCATGGCCAAATATACTAGGATAAATATAACTGATGCAAGAACTTTATTTAACTAAGACCATTATAGGATTCAGTACCTATCCTAAAGTATCCTATCACTTAAATTCAGTACATTTCAATCAAGAGCCGACAAAAACAGTACTTTATTTTTCTAAAAAGTAAGAAAACATTCAGGCGGAATAGTAAAATACACATTAGATTATTGCTTCATGAAGTAGCATTTGTTGTTTATGAATGTTTTCTGAAATTAAATTCAAAGTATTTCTTTTAATAAGCAGATTTGTGAATTTCAGTTCACAAAGATTAATATCATGCAAATAGCAAATAGAGTTATTAGACATAACTGACAGTCCAAGTAGGTATTTTAACTCTAATTCTCTGTTGAACCTTGTCTCATTGATCTTATCAATTCCTCATCTCTTCAATACCTTTGAGTAATTCAAAATTCAAACTAAACCTAATCCTATGCTTTTTTTCCTTTCTTAAGCTCCATACCTTTTGCCCATATAATGCAATATTCCATTGATTATAACTTAGGATTGAATCCTTTGATTATAACCTCTTTTGCTTTCAGATTGATTTCATTATCAGTTAACCACTTAAATTGACCATCATATGAACCTCGTGTATGTCTCATTCTACTCAAAATATTTCTACTCCATTCTAAATTATCTTAGTCTCCAATAGGTAGAATACTATTATTCTTATATACTTAAATTACTATTGGTACTTATTTCATACTTTTCACATTCATTGGTAAATTTGTGGTATTCTATGTTTGCAGCATGGCCTAAGTTTCTATGTTTTAATGTAACTCTACAAGGAGGAGAATCATTTTTCCACATATGTCATTGTAATTCTAATTTTAGTAGTTTGTGACTAACATGATCTAAATGAACTGGAAAATATAATATCTAAAATTTTAAAACTGGGTGGTTTCTTCAAAAACACCCATTCCCATGAACATCAGTCTTTACTGCTGCTATGAAAGAGGAAACTATGAAAAGATTAAAAAAGTCATCTGTTTTCAATTTGATAAGATAGTAAGTAAAAAATAACAAAAAACAGCATATAACACTATCGGCACATGACTATCCAGAATGTGCAGTCTTTGTAAGCATGATATCTATTTTCTCAGGTACTTCTACAATAAAGTTCATTCATTAGTCATTATGCAGTTTTCCTGATGAGCTGATGCTACATGCAAAATGCTTAACAGTCTGATGAAAATTCTTAACAAATATCTACACACCTTTATACCTGAGATATTGTCCACAAATTATATTTACAATAACCAACCAATTACATGAAATAGAGGAAAATTATTTCCATGAATAATCTTATTACCAAAGGAAAAACACTTGACACATTCATATCTTTTGTTGATTTGACACATTTGTTTATCACAAATTAAAAAGGCTTAGAGTTGCAAATTCTGCATAAGTTTTCTGATTTCTGCAAAATAATTTACTCTTGGTGATAACCCACCCTCATATGCAGTTGAAGCTATAAATCATCATGGAACAATCCAAGCCCTGAAAAGGGCTGTATATAACCCTGATTACCTCTAACTTATTAAAGGCTGAAAATTGCATTCCTACCTTCTCCTTATAATTTCACTCCTCCTTCTAAAGAGAAAAGGTTGCACTACTCTTGAACCAAAAGGATCCATCTCCACAAAAAGGAGACTTGCAAATCTGAGTGATAAGAAAAATCACAAAAGATTATTGAAATCAACCCATTAAAAAATTCAAACTCAAAGCATTATATCATTAGACTTAGGCTATTTTAGAATTAAACAGCTTTCTATGACCATATTTGGTTTCAGAGGGTAAAATCATAGTTTAGGTTGAATTATAGTTATTTTCTGCAGTTTCTTCAATTGTTTGCAATTTTGTACTTAGCCTCCACTCATGGTTCATACTCATATTTGTCATTGATTGTAATGTTGTCTGCAAAATGTATTGCAGTCATTAGTTAATTTTCCATGCATTATCACTCCACCATGGGTATGTTCATTAAATTTAATCATGACATCCTATAAGTTAGCATTTAACTTCACTCGTAGACTTGTGTAATGCCCTTTTTATACTTTTGTCTCTTCTTGCATTTTTCTAACACTCATCAGTGCTTTCCCATTCTAATATCATAGAAAGATTGCTCACATCTTGTGAGTCACATCAGTAAGAATCACTTACAAGATGTGAGCAATCTTTCTATGATATTACAGAGTCTATATTAACCACATTGAGTATCTTTTACTTAAGATAACCAAGAGTTCTCCATTTGCCAAAGCTGAAGCCCCCCCTTAATGATGGAGGCTTAGTCTCCAAAATGCTCATTTCTGAAAATTGGTAGCCACACCTGGCAATAATCCTTTCTGAGGGATTGCCTAATGGCCACTGGCTTTGGCGATTGGAGAATTCTTGGTTCTCTTATTCATTAACACCCAAGTTCCATTTCTTTTCCTTTAACTTTTTACTTATTTGCACAGTTCAGATTATCAAACAACTTTTATAAACCTAAAAATTAAAAATAAGTTTCCTTTTCATTTTCTATTCTCCTTCTATCACTCATCCTATAGCCAGTATATTTTCACTTTCTCTCTAAACCAATGGTATAATTTAAAAGAATTAGTAACATGTTCTTACATAGGAATATGCAATCACATTCTGCAGTCTCAAGGGTATTCTCCTTTACTATTCTGAAAATCTGTTTAAAAAATTTTAAGATGAAATAAGAATTCAGTAAATAATGATCCATCATTGAAACAATATTCTAGTTATGATGAGTAGATTATTGTAATTCTACATGTATAGTTCTACTATTATTGTAACAGATAGATATAGGAACCAGTTTGGCAAACTCTGGAAATTCTAGGAGCCCCATACACCCAATTTATAATTCCTCAGAACTTGGTATATCATACATTTTCAAATTAGATTGAGATACTATTCCTATATGAGTAAATTATTAATTATCATAACAATTCCTTTTTAAAAATCCCACCTGAATCTTTCCACTTCCATAGAAATTTCATAAACTCCTAGGGCCCTCTTTTCTTTCAGTTTTTTCAAAGCTTCATGAAATTTCCTGCTCTGGGATATATTCTCTTGTTTTTTACTAGCTGATCCTAGTTTATGGATCACTTTCATGATTGATTGAGCACCTTAGAGTGTTCCAATGAGTCTCTTCATCATCCTCCTCATTTGAATTTTATCAGGAGAAATTCATACTTCACTGCTAATTTCCTCTTATGCCAAGAAAACTTCTTAATTACTTGTTAACAAGATTCTTATTTTTATTCACCAAATAGCAATAAACTGAACCTATTTCATTGAATTTGTACCTCTTTTAGCAATATTTCTCAATAATTAGAATTTCAATTGACCCTAGTCTAGGGGTTTTCATTAACTTTTTTCAAACTACTATCTTTTCAAGTATATCTAATCTTATTTACTTGTGATCTTTTCCTCAAAAATATCTCAGCAGTGGCAAGTATATTCCCTTTCATTCTTTCCTGATTTTATAGATATTTTCTTCTATTCCCTAACCAGCATTTAATATTTGTTGATACAGTTTGCAAACCTTTTCATTCAATAGAACATCAATTTGCTGTTTCTCTTCTTCATTCATTCTTTTAATTAAATTTATACTCAAAATACATTTTAATCTCACCAAGCTGTGTTCATTATTTTCATCTCAGGCCAACACTGTAATAATTGAAATGTTTTCTTAGCACTTTGTCTGTGGTGTACAGTTTACTATTATTATGACTGATTATCAAAAGCAACAAACTCTTGATTATCGATAAATATATATTGGGACTTTTACCCAAATTACCTTTATAATTACTTTTTCTTACTTTGCAGCAGAAACAAATTTTCTTTGACCTATAACAGAATCATTGCCAAAAAATCCAACAGCCCAACAGGAATACCATTAAAAGCCATCAGCCAAGTCATCTACACACCTCCTCTTTCAACCACTTCCAGTTAAATAAAAAATAGAAGTTTCTTCAAAAAAAAACATAAACTAAGTAGTATTTTGTTTCAAAATAATGTATCAATCAACCAAATGTAAAGAATGTAAAAAAGAAACTTTTCTTAACATTGAAAACCTAACAATTATTTAATTTCTCTATGATGAAAAACAAAAATGTATTTAATTCCCTGCAAGAGAGCTAGACTCACTTGGTTTCAAAACATCAAATTTATCCTACTATTCATTATTCAAAAGATAATCTGGTAATACAATCTTTATTTAGATTATGTATCATATAATTAAAATATTGAGAGACTTTTAACTTGAGCTAAGGAAGTGAAATGTATGTCTTAAATACAGCAATAACCAAGAGACTCCATAAAATGCAAGGCATTATTCAGTAGTGTATACTTGGAACCACAAGAGAAGAGAGAGAGAAAAAAATACAACAGCTGGGTGAAAATGATGTTAGAGGTGGCAATCATCATTGATTAAATAAGGAAATGAAATAGATGTGGGAAGGATATGTAAAAAGAAGAAAACCAGAAGACAGATGTGACATCATCAAGTACTTTGGAGTAACATGGCAGCTCAGAATAGACAGCATTGGAAGGCAATTAGGATCTATTTCCAATATAAAAATTTTAATTAAATAATAATATTCAATTATTAACAATTTTCAAATTCAGTAAACTTTTCCAAAATTAAATCCCATCATTCCTTATCATCATTCGCAGTAGAGCAACTTTATATTATTTAAATGTGTACAAATAGCTCTCAGCTTTAAGTACAGCAACACTTATTGTCATAATTTCCTAATTCTACCAAGTTAGTAGTAGATGCTGACTTCTTTGGAACCCAATTGCTGTAACTGAGAAAAGAGTTATTTTCATATAACATTAGGAAATGCATACATGTTCATTATGTCATTGCTTCTCTCAAGAAAACTAAACATTTTAGAGTAGCAAATGTAAATGATTTGTGTAGCAATCCAACAAGCAGTACTACTGCATACATTTCATTGAGTATAACATTCTTAGAAAAAATGGCAAATATTAGAGGGATTCTGGATTATAGAATATCTGCCTTGTCACAATCAAATATTATATTGGCTTTGAAATGGTTGCCTGTAAGGCTGCTCCCCATAGCTCAACAGCTCCATAGACTTGCATTGGTATATTTGATGCTGCAGGACCTTTATCCACTCCATCAAGATAAAAATGAAGTGCACCAGAACTTTTCCTCATTACTCCAACAAGCCCTCCAGTCTAGCAAAAAGGGAAAAGATTAGTAAATAAATACCAATGGAATTAAGCAAAAATAATTGAAAAATTTGCTAACATCACTTTTATTGTACATCATTTGCAAAAATATAAATATTTTATATAAATCATAGCAAGGTGGGAATAGTAAAAATCATAAAATTATAAAGCATTTTATTGTTAAGTGGTAATTTTATAGCTATTTTATTATTTTAATCTGACTCCTACCTTAACATTCAGACTACTTTGCAGATAATTAGAGTTAACAATGGTGTGATCGTAGAATAAGTTATTATAGTATAACATCCATGTCCCATTCCTGAAAAGATGTAAAAGCAATATATGTTATTAGCTCTTCTTATCATCAATTCCAAAAGTATTTTACTTTGCAATTTTGTTTATCACTAATGTAGCATCTTATTTTTTCAGAAAGTGAGGTAAAAAAAGGAAAGGGTTTCTGTCTAGTGTTATGTTTGCTCTATGAGGAAATACTTAATCTTGATTAATAGTAAAAAGTAGTAGGAATGATATAGCAGCCATAAGGAATGAAGCAGATGTAGAAAAAAGAAGTGTCAGATATTCTGGTGATCAGAATTCTAATTAAAGAATTGCAGAAAATTCAGGCACCACAGAAGATGGATTTATTGCTGAACTACTTAAATATGGGAGAAAGTTTCTGACGTTCAAAGTCTACAATCTAATTAAAGTATACTTGAAAGATTATAAATTACAGAGAAATGGGCATTTTTTGCCATAAATCCTATACCCAAAAATATTTTGAGTCTTTGTGTGCAAACTATAGAAATTACAAAAGGCAAGCAGTTAGAGATAGAAATGGAGAGCTCATATTCAACTAGATAGAGATATATATTAGAAAACTCAAAATTTTTGGGATCACCTACAAATTCACAAATGATGGATTCATTTCAAAAGGAATTGATACAAATCTTGTTGAATAAAATCAGACACAATTCTTTGCAAAAAGTCTTTAAAACAAAAACTATTAGTAGAAGAACTCAGAAAATAATCAACAAAACTGGAATTGGGCCAATTGTGACATATGGTTCTGAGACCTGTAACTTTACTAGCAGTGAGGGAGGAGAATCTGTTAAAGAGGTGGGAAAAGAAAATAATTCATAACATCCATACTCCAGTTATTGAAGATGGGCAATGAAGATAAGGAGTTTGTTGCTATTATAATGGGATAATAGAAAACTCACAAAGGTAAAGATTGCTAGAATTAGATGAGCAGAACATGAATTAAGATTGGATGGAGATGCGAAGATAAAATGGTAAAGGCATTTCAAATGAAAACCAGAGGGAAGATCAATTAGAGGGAGACCCAGGAAAGGATGGTTTTATTAAAAGGGGATTTAAGAAAGTTATGAGTCTAGTGGTGGTGAAAAACAGCTGAGAACAAAGATGGGTGGAAGGTAGTTGTGAAGAAAAGAAGGGCCTGCATGGGCTTTCATGCTAAAGATGATGATGATTTTTATAAGCAATTTAAAAATTATTTTTTTCATTGGCCATGAAAAAACTTAATTTTCTCCTTTTAGATTATTTGTTTGAATGCAATATATTGTAATATCAAATAATATACTGATTTCAGAAAGTAAATAAAATTGCAATTTTCTCTTCTTATATTAAATAATAATAACTTTAATTTATAACGTATTAAAATGTATTGATCAAATTAAAGAAAACGATAAGTTTCATACAAAATGAAATATTATTTGAAAACTTTAACTTGATTAAAATTTTGTTTAATAATTCTATTTACTCTTGTTAACATTTGCTAATAATAGAGAGGTTGTAAAAAAATTAAAATATCTCACATATAATATATTTATAATATATTTCGTATTTATTTTCAAATCAAATAAGCTTGAAAAATAAATTGTGTACTAAAAAAGTGTATTAAGATTCTGAAATTATGAGAACTTACTTGGCAGAATTCATGTGATCTGGCACTGTAATTGAAGACGGAGAATTCAAAGTAACACCTATTGCCATGGCAAAATCTGGGCTTGCTTTACGTCTATCAACAACGACTTCAAAAAGTTCATTGTCTTTCAGTGGTCTGTTCGTCAAGGCTGATGCTTGAGAATCAGGGCTGAAGAAAGCAGGAATGATAAATTATTGCTAATAATAATTCTGCATCTTTTTCAGAGTTCAAAGGACATTTACAACAAAAATGCACACTTACTTAGAATGTTTATATTTAGCATAAACTTTTAGAATAATTTTACCTCCATCGAAATACCAATAGATAAGAATTTATCGTAATGGTATTTTGGGTTCAAATATGGATACAGATTGCTATCTAAAGTAAGGTTTTGCCCTGATAATGTTAGTTCAAAAATTTCAGTTCCAAATATTTCTGGTGATTCTACAATTCATGTGCAAATTTAGTTGCTAGGAAAATTCCCATGGAGAAATGGACATAAAAGACCTGTACTGTCATACTTATTTATGTTTTTTCTCAAACTAAATAATGATCTTGGTAAACATTTTAAAATTTCTCTGATTCGTGAAATAGTATTTTTGAAGAAATCACAATTAACTCTCTATACAACAAATATGGACTTATAAAACAACTACCCTGGTCCTGCTATAATGAGGAAGTTTATACATATTTTTCTGGGGCCCCCATAACTTTAAAAGACCCTGAAAGAGAAATTAGTTAAGCACCTAAAGATGCTATGACGATTCAAAAATTTCTGAAATGAAAAAAGAGCAAGTCAAAACTTGGCAATGGATCTAAATTAGTCCTTAATGCCCCTACTTACACTAAATAGACAGCTACATTACAACAATTATTCTTGTTATATCATAGTGAGCAAATGAATTAGCAGAAATTGTAAATAAAGAGAATCTAGGTTGTTTTTATATCCTTTTACACAAGTAGTAAGATTTCTTTGGGATGAAGTTTGGCATTATTAATTATTTTGAAATTTAAAAAATTGGATTGGGTCAGGTCAGTTATGAACAAATGAACTTTCAATATAATTCAACTTCTTGAAGCTTACTTTATTTTCTCTATAGTACTCTGATTATTTTTTAACTTTGCATTCTGTGAAACTCTTCTGTCAAAGAATAATCCATCATTAGTTACATCCTCATCATTAGTTACATCCACATCCTTAGTTACATCCGCATCATTAGTTGAGAAATCACCTGCATCTGTAGAGGAAAAAAATTCTCCTTTAAATTGTACCCAAATTGTTGGCATAGCAAGTAAATCACAACCCAATGGCCCTGTTTATTATATACTGAAAGCTCATCAGGTGAATTTCCCCTTAAATATGTATAGCATTAGAATTTCTTTATTTCACAATATGCTTAAGTGTTAAGGTAAGGTCTTTTGTGTTGAAGTTTGCTAAGTAAGCTTAGTGTGAATAGACAGTGGTCAAAATCCTTGAGACCAGATTAAAATTTAAAATATGAAGTATTTAAATTAATTAAATATAATTAGCAAACTTCATTTGATCTTACCTATTTTAAAAATATTTTTTTCAATAATATTACCTTTCTCCTCCTGGAAGATTTTCACACATACCACAGCCCTCTGGTTGTTTTATACCCCAGTGTTTCCCAATCTTTATAGTCTTTAGTCCTATTTTCTCTGACCTTAAGACAACTAAGTCTGACCAATGTGAATAGAGATTGTTTTACTGATTAATGTAATTCAATATTTCATGATTACTTTACTTTTGTTGATAAATAGCAGTAAAACAATTGGAAGATCCATTTGCAATTAAGCAAAATATTCAGAAAATTCAAAACAAATAAAATAAAATGACATCATTTTGCTCACTATAGAGGCACATGTGTCTCCATACTGGAATGCATTCAACGACTTTGGATAATGGTGTTCCAATGCTTTCAATTTTTCCCTTTGCTGTTGGTAGCCAATCAATAAATTTTTATGATTCTATAAGGTTTATTATATACAGTAAATTACCCTCTGATTAATATAGAAGAATATCCATTAGTGAATTTTGGACTGTATTGTAAATGACAGTTTTAATAGTAGTGGTATTCTTAAAAGTGCTTTGACAACTGAGGTCATTTCGTACGTAGGCTCCAACCAGTAATTGAACCTGGGATTGCTTTCACCTAAGTCAAACATGCTGCCTACATAGTTTTAATATTTTTATTCTCTGTGTTTTAGTGATTTTTTTTGGTCCCCTTTATGTTTAGATGTTACCCAGGTTTTATTCTTTAAGCAACGGAGGAATATTTTTCCTGAAACCCAAATCTTTTCATGTTTCTTTTTGTGTTTTGATAATTGGTTGGTTGTAGATTAATCATAGGAGAGGTTCATTGGCTCTAACCTTAACAAAGTAGTTAAATAATAATAAAAGAGTTTACAGCTCACTAATATAATGTGAAGTCATCTCTCATTTTCACACCAACTCTTGAAAGCTCTCTCAGATCATAATAATTCCTCATTTTGTCGAATCATTGCTTCCATATTGTATGCATTGGATGCAAAAAGTTGTATATTATTATTATCATTACATAAGAGAAAATAACCTTGTCATTAAATTTTAAAATTATTCCATGAATTATGATATTAAGAAAGTCATGACAAGAATTTCTACTAAAAATTATATTAATCCATTTGTACATATTTGTTGGACCTAAAGAAACTTACAGTACAAAAACTTAGGAAAAAATACCTTCACTAAAGGAAAAACTCACAAAGAGAGGCTGTGACTAACTACTGAACTTTTCGATAATGTAATAAAAATACAAAAAATATTTAGGTTTCAAAATAGATTTTTGTTTTATGTTATATTTTGGTGATGGATTAATAAATTTAAAATATTAAAGGTTTTTTGAATTTCTAAATACTTTTGTATTGGGTCCAAAGCATATAAATTTCATGATGGTGAGTCCACTGAGTACTGGGGATAAATTTTTTGCTTAATTAACTTTTTTTATTTAATTTATATCTCCTTAAATATTCTTTTCGAAGCAACTTATGTTACCAGAATTGACAAACATTTCAGCTGGTTTTTTATTTCACTCCTTTTTTAATTTCACTCTACTCCTAAGAAGAAAATGATCTTCATGAACTAATAATGTCTACAGATTTACCTGATGTAATATTCTCTCTAAACCCATTCAATCTACTTGGAATAACTCTTAAATATCTTTAGCAATAATACTGATTTGATTCGAGGAGCAGAATGTCCTGAAATAATTAGCATATCACCTTATCTAGACGGCATTTTTTGAAGAGGATTTAGAAAAGGGATGAAAACGGCGATTCACGAATTGTAACGTACACGAAAGATTTGTAGGAGTTAGAAAATCGTTTTATCCTGCATTCTAAATTCCTAGATATTTTATTTTAAAAAACATCGTCAGATTCGAATTACAAAGAGCCCAATGTTTCTATTTACGAAGTTATTAAACATTGAGTTTTTAATAGTGAAGAGGGTTTTCAATCTTAAAGGACGTGGAAATATTAGAGGAACAGCTTTTACCTTTGATATATCCGTGTACGTGGACAACCTGCAGCCCGTCACAATCGAAAATTTCATGTCCAACTGCCACATTGAGCTTCTTAGTCAAAGTACTGGAATTTTTTAGAGCAGAAAATGAAGTCAGCCACTTTCCATCGCCTTCCTCCTTGGTCTCTACATCTATGCTAACTTTCTGTCCCCTGCTACCCTGGACACTGCAAGTCTTTTCAGTTTGAGTCAGATATCTCACAAGAAAGACAAATATTATGAAGGAATGGATGGCTTTGGCACCCATCTCCAATCGCAGTCGATCACAGTTTTGCGTCCAAACTTAGCGTCTCTCCAGTGGATAGCCGATACATTTGTATAATCTCCTCAAAGTCACATCCGAAGATAGAATTTTGATTGATGAATTAATATTTCTTGTCTCGTAACCCATTACAAATATAACGCCCTTTCATAAGAAATATGTTCTTCGGATAACAAGTCATCTAGGTCATGTCCAATTATTCATCAATAACTCATGAAGAAGTTGACAGTCTCAGCATCCGGATCATTATTCAACGTCATATCAAAAAGGACAGATAATATCCTTCGCTAGCTATAATCAGAATATACTTGTGGTAATAGATAAAAATTTACAAAGTATAATAATAATCAATAGCCTAAAAAACAATGACAACATACCCATTAATTAACGAATATATGTAGCATTGGTACTGAAAGATTGTAACTTCATCAAAAAAAATAAAAAACGATACATCTTACAAATATCTAAATGCGGTTGATTTGTCTGTACCTTAAAACATGATATTCAAATGCCCTAATTCCATCTCTTTCTTATCCAGTTGAAATGCTAGGGAAGTCTGATGAACGTTACAATATGCCTAATTAATAAGAAAATAATAAGTTGCATAAACTCTCCCTATTTGCTAAACTGCGTTTGATGGGGAGATTTTTGACGTTTTAGCGTGTTTTTGATTGAATTTATAGAAAAATCTTATGCAAGTGGAGTGAAGTTTCCATTATTAATTTATCAGAAAAATCCTTTTGAAATCTATGTCAGAATGTTTTTGTCTAAATTTTTTAAATTAACACATTCAACATTTAAATGAAAATATTTCTTGAAGTTAATATCAAAGCAGCCCCACTCCAATACTAAGACGCCTTGTTTCTTCACAAAGGTTATTTTTAATTATATCCCAGACTGGTTATATTCTTGTGTTGTGGTGTTTATAATAACTATTTTTTATTCTTTCCACTCATTCAACGTGGGCAAAACAATGTTTTCCCTTGCTGTGTCAACTTCTTCGAATGAAAAACGAATGAAGAAATGTATTAGTATGTGAAATGAGGATGAAGTAGCCCATTAAAGGATTGGAACACTGATAAAGTATACGTAATTTCAGTGGTGGAAATCGAAGAAATCCATACATGACCCTAGATGAGGTATTGCGGTTCCCAAAAATTTGTTTCGATAAGACTAATTCCCCTAATTTTATTCCCTTTAGCCATTTCTTTACCTTAATCGATACGAAAAAGCAGAACGAACTCAAACTAATCCACGCTAATGATACGTGTAACATATTTTTGTACTTACTGATCGCAAGAGCCATTGCATCATCGAAGATAAGATATTACTTTGATAGCGATATTTTTCGGACCACTTCAAGAATCATCTTTAAATCTGTTAGGCGTTTGTTATTTAATTCGCTCCTTGATAGTAATTTGAAAATTAGCGCACTAGAAAAAGAAAAACAAAGATTTTTTCGCCGGGACAGAGGAAAGGCATAACTTGACTAATTAATAGTGAATGAATTACGTTCAAAGATGGCCCTCTCAGGGATTCAATCGTGAAAATGAGGTGTCGCTTAAAATTTTTAACGAAAATGATTAACAAATAGAAAAAATGTCCTGGTTTATCTAGAGCAGTTGCATAAAATACGATGAAGTAAATTCGCTGATTTGATATATGTGATATTTGGTTTGATCCTCAGCGCTTCTATATATCAAAGAGATTTAGTGAAACTTTGAGGATGGGTTAAAACTTTCTCCGAACCCGTCAGTATTATGAGATTTCTTTAAGCATAAGAATGCTTAACTATGTGTACAGGGTGATACCTATTAAGTTATCTTCACTTGAAAATTCATCGCTTTACATACCCTTTTCTATGAACTTCATTCATTACGAAAGATGAAGATGTGTACTGGATTTCATAAGGAAAGCGTTACTGATTCGGATATTGAATAATGGACGCAAATAATTTACCGCACATTGAATTATTTTAAAGAAAAAATTTTCTTTCAATTCAATTTTGTGAGAACTGAAATTATACACTTAGTATTTTTCACAGTAGAAAAAATATAAGCGTCTAATTTCAGTTATGGCTCTCCACGAAGTCACGCCTTCGAATGTCGATTTCATTCAAAATTTCTTTAAAGAGTTTAAAAATTATGTGGATGAATTCCGATATCATCAGAGTTGTGCCAGTTCAATAATATTATAATAATTCAGAGTTGTACCAGTTCAATGATTAATATCGAAGACGTGGCAGAAAACAATTTGCTAGCAACTCCGTAGAAGGTTTCCATTAGCAACACACTATGACTTATCTTACGTTTTAGAATGTTCTGAATCTCTATATTCGAGCATAGATCTTATGATTGCTATTAAATCCATTTAAAATCAATGAACTTACAAACTGGAGATCGATTAATATTTTAATGAAAAGAAATAGAAAGTTATAAAGAGAAAAATAATAAGATTGTTTTTCTTCTTGAAAAATGCATGAATCCTATGAATAAACTTATCTGAAGAAAAGTTTAAAAAGAAAGAAAAAAGACTCAATTTCATTTGTTCTTGATCCATAAGATACTTAAGAAATAAAAGAACTTACTAATTTCCATGGTAATATATTTGGCGCAACCAGTTTCATCTGCATGTAGTCATCTTCAGGCCAGACAATGTCCACATGTAAACAAAATCAGTCGCACTAAATGTATTCCTAAGGAAATTATTAAGTTCTTTCGCTCTTCAAGAATGGCTCCATTTCAAAAAGTCGAGCTTAAACACATTAGTTTTTATTAATCCGTATACTTACAATTAAAAGTGATATACATTTAAAAATGACATATTTCAATCGGGATATTTAAAATAGTCACAATGATGAACCACTTTCAAATAAGTATTGATTAAATCCAAGTACTTAAATTCTATAGTTAGTTCCCTCAGTTTACTTTATTCCTGGCATAGAAGATTTAAGCTTACCAGACTGTCCGTCTTCCGCAACTTCAACAACTTCGCACGAGTTATTCCGAATGGTGAGAAGGGCCTCAAAAGCAGTGTCCCCCAAGACATTCCTCAACTCACAAATTAGAACCGCAAAATAGGGTTTAAATAAAGGGTTATCCACCACATAATGCAAAATAGTATTTCCATGACTGTCGGTATTCATGAGAAACTCCCGAAATGAATTCTGATCCAACACCTGCGGCAAAAATTTCAAGTCGTGCAAAAGTATATCGAAGCACTGCCTGAATCTAGGCGACCGAGTCAAACACGCACTTCCAAACAAAGAATACTGCTCATGAAGGCAAGTTTTTCCTTCCTGATTCACTTCCAAAAGCATTTCGCGAAAAATCTCCTCACCCACGAAAGATTTTAACACAACCAGATCCGCTATCGGATGACCGTAAAGCGCTCGCCCATGGAATATGTTTCCAAAAGTGCAAAGGCTTCTGATCTGTTGTAAAAATTCTTCGTCAGTTACGATTTGCTTAACAGTTTCCAACACCACGACTAAACCTTCGATTTCTCCATTTGCTACGGCGTAATGGATTATGTTACAATATGATGCTCCTGTTAGAATGATTTCCCGGAATATCTCATCGTCACATAGGTTACGAAGATATTCAAACAATTCCCGCAAAACATAAGTCTTGTTATATTTTACAGCCCCATAAAGGAAATTGGACTCTTTGTTATTCTTTGCTCTCAACATCGGAATTATTTCATCCGCATCCAGAATTTTTGCTACGTATTTTATCACAGCAGCGACATTATCCATAAAATAACGAGCAGTTCTGTGTAAAACATTTTCCTGATGAATGTTGACACAAGTTAAAATAGTTTTTAATTCGTCAATGCTTAGATTCTCCTTCAATATATTTAGAACGTAAGGAAAAACCTCTTTGTCGCGGTTGGAAGCGGCATAAAACAAAATATTTGAATTATTTCGGTCCATAGTGTGTAAAAGCTTAGGATATTTTTTCACAGTTTTGAAGTTTTCCGAAGAATCTAAATCAGACATTCTTGCCGCAAAATTTCTAAATAAGCAACGAACAACTTCCTTCGTATGTTCAGCTGAGCAGTTATCGACCAAAGAGAAAAGAATGTAATGACTGCTATCTGAATGAGTCTCAAATATATCAAAAAGCATCGAGTCGGTCAAGCAATAAGCCATAACCCTGAAAGCTTGTATTGTATTTACAACTTCCAACTCAGCTATCTTAGACACAAAATGATTTATGAGAGAGGAATCACAAAGTTTCATCATTTCATCCACAAATATCTTTAATAGATATTTAGCTTCAGGCACCAGATATACCGCTACTGTTAAGCATCTTTTCATAATAGAGAACATATTCCATTTGCCAAGAACATCTTTGGTCATAACGCCCTTTTCCAGTTCGCTCTCAACGGCCCAGTAAAGAAATCTCACCACCACCGAATACTGAACTTTCGTCAGAATACGCTCCATCGTTCCTCCGTCCAAAATCTTTGATTTCAGTTTTTCCAAGATTTTTTCCGCAAAAAAGTACTCCGCAAAGGTTTTGTGTATAAACTGAAAGTTGTCAATGCCTCTGGTCACGATCCCTACGCTCAAGTCCGCATCTCTATCCTCATCGTCCATGAATGAGCTCCACGAATGTGATAATGGTTCAATCACGCACTGGGAAATATCTTTGTGGAAATTAATTATCTCTTTTCTGTGAAAACGGAACAACCTCTGAGTGATGTTCGTCTCCATCTCTACTTTTCCCTTCTCTTTCCAATATATCTTAATCTTTCCCTCGACGAATTCGGCGTAGAGCTTGTAGACATTAGAATAAACACCCCGTTTGAAATCGGAGTCATACACGACATTACCTAGCATAAAGAGATGAAGAGGTGTGCCCATAAATTTGCAATCTTGATTGCCAATTGATGAACTCCTAATTATCTCGGTAGCAATACTACGAAAATTCAATTCTTCAATTAAACGCCTCAATTGCTGCAATTTTTCGGTAGATATTAGTAGGGAATCAGACATCAGTACTTCCTTTACAGAGCAAAGGGACTCCACCAATCCCGAATCTTTGTACTCAATGTGTCTCAAAATATCTTCGATTTTAATGCTCATTCGTTGTAAAATCTCCGACCCTGCTACTTCTGAAAGGCTAAAATCAAAATTTTTTGCTCTAAATTTCCAGAATCTATCCAAAAACTCTATTTGATTTTCTAAAGTAAATTCCTTCATTGCATACGAGCACGAATCCAGCTGCGTCTCCAGAATTATCTTATCGTGGTTTCTCGTTGTAATCCAAAGTTGTAAACTAGTTTCTACGATAAGTACTTGAAATAATTTCAATACGTTTTCACTGTAAAGACTAGATACTTCATCATAACCATCCAAGAAGACCTTGAATTTTACGTCCAAACCTTTCGGCCTGATGAATTCTCTAAATAAGTGGGATTCCAACTTGCTCTTGATTCCTAGCATTTGAATGAATATTTCCAAAATGTAATCTGATTGACTTTCCCGTTCAATATTGGCTAAACCCAACGGATTTTCTTTACCATCCGAGTAGTCATTCAAATCAATTCTTCCCACCCACCAATCGGGGTGTTCTTCCGTCATTCGCATGATTATGTTAGTGATCACAGTAGACTTTCCCATTCCAGGATCATCTGATATGATTATGATTCTCTCTTTGGAACAACACATCAGGTCTTCTTCTGAGAGCACCTCCTCTTGCCTATATTTTTCAATGAAGGTATTTTCCCCCTTTGTCATTCTAAGATACCATTTATTCTGGTAAAAATGCAACCAGTAGACGTCATCGATTGATGGAATTCTGTTACAGAAATCTATGAATACCTCCTTATTCTCCCATTCCCACAATGGAAAAAAGATTCGCTTCCGTCGATCTATGTTAAGTAAAGAATCCATCCAATGAACGTTCGCCTCCTCTAAACCTTTTAATTTATAAATGTCATCTTTTTCACAACCAGTTATAATGAGCGCAGCAGAATCAGCTAGTTCCTGAAAGACAGTTTCTTCAAAGAAAACTCTGACAAATACCCTTTCGATATAATAGTCCCTTACGAACCCTTTCCAAATCAATCGGTCTCCGTCTATAAAATCAATTCCTCGCTGATCGGCAAAACGTAATATTTCATCAGATTGGATTACTTGCTTTACTTTTTCTCTCTGAAACCAATGATATAAATACGTTTCCCTACCTTTTAAATAGATTTTCTGAGTCATTAATCGGCACATGAATGGCTCCGATAGTTCATTCCAGTAATAAGAAAGAAACTTCTCCTGACTTACATTCGGCAAAAGTCGGCATTCTTTCTTCACAATAATTATCACTTGCTTCGGCATCTCATCCTCATTTCTCTTATCTAAAACATCGTCAAAATACAAAGATATGTCCATCAAATTTAATACTTCTTTGTTTGACACGAGTACCATACACTCACACATCCTGGTTTTCAAAGCTTTCAAGATTTTTTCAGAGTTCTGTTCAAAGCAATCAAGACCGAAGAAAAGGCACTTCTTATCCATGTGATATGGATGGAATTTCTTTAGCTCATGATAAACGTGTAAACTGCAGAGTTTTGTATTGCTGGTGCAAAGCACCGATAAATTTTCTACTGAAACAAGAAAATTTTTAAAGCTTTTTGCTGGTTCTCTTAGAGGAGCTGTTTCTCTATCATCATCAGTCAAGCAGCCAAGGTACCTATTCATTGCCTCTGCGATACACAGATGTTTCAAGAAAAACATAGGATTGCTATATCCCCTGAACTTAGGCATAACCTCAGATACATAAAACTGAAATAATTCTTGAGCCTGACTCTGCAGCAATTCACTACCTTTGGCGTCTCCATAGCAAGCCAGCATATGAGGAACTCGGACAATTATTTCGGAATCCCACATCCTTTGGTAGTAATTGTCGAATACTTTAGCAATTAAGGGATCAATCACCGCATTATCATCTTGTGATTTCCTGTAGATTTCCTCTACTAAACGACGATATAGCACAAACTTTTCAGTCTCACTTTCCTTATTTTCCTCCCAATTTTCATACGGTTTTGCTTCGTTTCCATAAACTACCTGTATTGCCATGTGACAAAACTCGTGCGCCAAAGTACCTGCAACTTCCAAGTTTACACCCTCTTCTAGCTCACATTTCTTTGCGGCAATGAATATCTTTTTTATGCTTGGGACCGTCAAGCCCTGTACTTGGCAATTATTCAGACAGTAAATTCGATTGGTGTGGTCGCACTCAAAGTCGAACACTACGTCTACTTCCTCATACTCAAGCACTTTCATGATCGCTCTCAACATCTCTGAGCGATTGAGGTATTCATAAAGATTCCTTATCTTCCCTCTTCTTACTTCAGTGAGCACTTGGGGAGAGTGTGAGGAATGCATCAATTTTAAGATATGAGAGTCCTCCAGTTTGACGAAATTTTCACTCAACAAATCATTCAAGTCACTCGTCTGAGCATCGTCAAACTCACACTCAATCTCTTCCTCTTCGTTGTTGAATTTCGCACCATGGTTAAGAAGGTACGCGAAAATCTCGATTTTTTGGCATTCTGCGGCCCAAGAAAGGGCTGACTGATTTTTATAAAAGGGATTACGCTTGAGGTTGAGGTATTTGGAAGGTTTAGAATTTTTCAGTGCTTTTTTGACGGAGAGTAAGTCACCAGATTCTATATAATCATGTAACAGTTCTCTTTGCTCCAGAAAATCTTTCAGAGCGGTATCGTCCACTTCTGACTTATCTAACTGGTATGGAAATTCGGCATCTCCTCTCAGCAGATGCAACAGACACTTAAATTGTTTCTCTTTCCATGCTATGTCAGCAGCTGAATCGTCTTCGTGATTTGTATCATTGACCCTAATTCCGTCACATTTCATTAAAAATTCTACGATATCGTCTTTCCCCAGTTTCACAAACCTCATGAGTACTGTGTTTCCCAAGTCGTCGATGTCATCGTTGATGTACTTCAAATTTTTCTCGGCCAGATAAATCCTTTCCAGCTCAAGATGTTGCTCTGCTCCGAGTTTTGCAGCAACTAATTCCAGACAGTCCTCCTCTGTATTTATCTGCAGCGGCTGTTGCTTGGAATCCATTTTCCTCGATCCTGATACACTATTTACTGTGTAACCTCTTGCAATGGTGTTCCATAGCTTAAAAGAAAAATTAAAAGCATTGCTAATCCAATCTAATCAGTAGTATTTAACATATAGTGGACCTGTGTGTTAATCATATTAAGCAACCGATAATTTACTCTTTATTCAAGAGTGAGATACCCAACATACCCAATTTCTAGAATAAATATCTTTGATAAATTGATGACCGTATTGTTCAAGGAAGAAATGTAGCATTTCCGATTTACTTTAGAGAATAAATCCTATCAAACATTACGTTCGAGGAGTAATACAAATAGTTGCGTGCAAAGTTTATGTTATGAAGTCTTTTTTCATTTCATAATTTCTTACTTTAAATCAGGTAGATTTACATCGATAAATGCCCATTAATGAGTTTCGTTGAATTCATTTTCAAAAATATATTGTAAACTATAAGCGATAGATTCTTTCGCATCTAAATATTTGTAACATCTGCATATTAATCAAATGTATGTATGTACTTAAGAAACAAAATCATTCCGAAGCAGCTAAAAGCCATGGATATATCAGCGTAGATTATAATCTACATTATTATCAATTACTGATCGATATCGGGATAACCAGATGAAGAACATAAGGATGAAAAAAGGAAACATTTTGCCATTACTAAGAAAGAATACGATGTATATGAAGCAACCACTTGCTCTGACATAAGAATTTGGGTTCAATAGTGCTTATCCTGAAAACTATCGACCTCTCACTTGCATTCTTTTAAAATAAATTTAGAGGTTGTCTGTATTTTCTCGGAAAATTGGACCATTTCAATTTTATATCAATTTTGACGTAGGCTAATGTCCTTCATTTACTATTATATCGCTGATCTTCTTTGCACGAACTCGTCAATATGCAATGTGAAAAACTACCGAATTAAATCATGTTAATAAATAAATGCAAATAAACTAAAGGGCCATTAAAAATGAAGCTCGAATATATAATTACGTTAATGTCTGCGGTATCTGTGCGAAGTGACTCCAGGAAGAAAGTCCTTCGATTGACATCTCTTCCGATAATCAAGTAAAGAGAGTAAAGAGAAAGATATAGAAGCCAAATACTTCACAATTCATTGCATAGTGAATGAAATTCCGTTTATTCTAGAGAGCGAATTCTAAACAATTTTCAAAATTTCGGTTCAAATTTTCAATAACTATGAAATAAGAATAGCAAAGTATTGATCTTGCACTTACATTGTTGCAATCATACCCCAAATTTTGAAGAAAATATCATCTTTCAGGGTCCATCCAAATTAATCTTAGATTTCTCTTCTTCCATTTAAAATATAGTTTTGAAGAATTTAGATACATCCAATGCATTTTTCTGGGCCATAAATTTTATAACAGCGTTGTTGTGATTCTATATAGACCACATTTTTATTTTGCATGTGAATAATGAGCGAAAAACATTCAGCATCCCCTGCGACGACAGGTGGCAGTGGTAACAATAACATCCGAAACTACTTCTTCTGATCTTCGGATTTCTGGAAAAAGATAGTAATGTTAAAAGCAAAGTCATTTATCTTGTATATACATATAGTTCAAATGCCCATGTCGAATCATTCACCGCCTAAGACGAGATGAAATGTACGAGGGAGGTCTGAAAAGTTTCCGACTCCAGATTTGTCCGAAATCTTCAGAAAATTTTCAGGAAACATGTCGAGAAATGGCGAAATGTCAGAAACTTTTCATATATTGCATTATACATTATTCCCTCTTCTCTCTTTTAAAATTCTTAACTAGAATTGCCTTCAGCACGTCCTCGTGAATTCATACTAAGGGTTAAATAATCTTCCCCATAGCTCCGCATATTTATTGCTTCTGATAAAAAGTTATACGTGATAATAAAGGTTTCCAAACTTTCTAAGGGCTGCATGATAACATGAGAAATACTTGGTAGGACAAGTTTTTGTTCAGAGAAAATAAAATCCAAACGATTGGAATACAAGACAATAAACATATAAGAATGGTAAAAGACTAATGCTACACGATATCTCTACTCGAGGAGTTAGGTAAGCATGCAAAAAGTTTTGGCCCTGGACTTAAGGATTAAATACTCCACTACTGAGCTACCAAGAATATTTCCATAACGGAAAAATAGGCTTATAAAATTATTATGAATTTTTTGAGATTCAAAATTCGCGTTAGTTAGATATAAAGTAAGGATAGGATCTCCGTAAGAACTTTAGAGGTGTTTTTCCAGCTATATATTTTCCTATTAGAGGAAAAATTGCTCCGCGGAACAAAGGAATGTTTTAGATTAGACCCGTAAGTCTTTAAGTCATGCCAATCTACTACAGATTGAACTTAAATACGATGCTTACGAAGAAAATTTTTGATATTTTTACATGGCCAAAAGTGATCTGAAATATATACATTATGCTATAACTCTCTCTCTCTCTCCAAGGCTTCCGGTTGCTTATAGCTGAGGAGTTGAAAATCCCACCACCCTTCCGGCCGATGACTACACACAGAAAAGCCAGGAACATCTGTCGGGCTAATGACTGTAGACGGAAGATAATGGGAAACGTCATACGTTGACGTGACGCACATGTTTGGCGTCAAACTGAGAATTTATCTATTTCCGACTGGACAGTCTGAGATAAAGGGAAAACAATTATATATTATGACGGAATTGGGGCCGCCCTAAGAATTCTACGGGCATTTTGCCAAGTATTGCACAAAAAAGCAGGATAATATTACAAATAAACAAGACGAATTTATAGGACAAATATGTACACACACCTTTAAGGGTCCGGAGGAGTTCTCAAATTAAATTTAATTTTTCAAATAAAAGTTAATTTAGGACCGTAATATACCAAGAATAAGAACTAGAATCAGGTTAATATCATATTCATAGATAAATACTGACAAAATTCAGAATCAAAATAATTTTTGTACATTCTATTAAAATTTAAATTCTCGGTGTAAACGAATTGTGTTGAATATCTTATTCATTAGATTTAGAATAGAAAAAGAATTTTAAAAGTACTAATTTTATTACTATCTTTTCGGTCTCAATTGTCACCGAAAAGATTCTCACAATCAGTCATATTGCGACGACCTTTTGATAGGTTTGGTGGAAAAACTCAGATAAATACTATACCCTACATTATAATGTAAGATACGTAGATTTTATGATCAATTGCACGCATTTTTTTAAAAACGATGTGACGCTGCAGACTCTTACGTTGTCTTGAAAATACAAAAAATAAACTCATGCTACGATTTAAGGTAAAGTCACGGTTTAACCCGCTTCGTAATTTAATTTATTTCAGTTCCTTTGCATTACAATATGGTGACCTTACCTATTAATAATAAAAAATAATAATAATGGCAAACGTCAGAAAACCGAATTGATGGTTATCAAGTGCGGATGCTTTAAAAAATCTTCACCAATGGTCATTAACATGAGGAAAGTTTCATTGAAGATAGAAAAAAGAATGTCATTTCATGACATACTTGGATCTTCCTTTTGAAGTGCAAGATTGATTACAAACATAGAATAAATTTTATGAATCCTTTCTCGTGATAAAAAGGTGTTTTAAGTTAAATGCATTATCAACCGAATTACAAAAGTGAATCATAGTGAGAACGGATAGCTCTTTTTGGTCTTTCATTCCAGGAAATATTACGTACTCAAACCAGATACGTGATTAGGGAGTTCGATGTTTTCACACCCCCTGCCATACGTCATATGGCTCCCGGAGTAATAATGTAAGATGTGAAGAATGTAAAAATTAACTTATCAAGTAAACTATCCGAAAGAAGAAGGTTTGAGTTTTCCATGCATCAAGAATTAGCAATCGAGAATAACAGAATTACCTTAATATTAGAAGTTTCAGATAATAGAAGACAATTGAAATTCAACCAGCCTCTCACTGTGCAAGCGGTCCAAACACTGCTGTAATATGTTGACACGGAAAAGAGGAGCTACGGCGTCGAACTTACATGTTAGTCTTTCAAGGTTGAATTTCGGGCATCAACTAAGGAGAGGAAACGGCAACCAAGGACGCTGAGATAACGAGTGACGTCAGCTTGTAACGCGTGAAGTCTTCCGCTTCTCGCCTTCATACCTCGCACCTCTTGAGGACTCACAGCTTGAGGACTTCGACAACCAACTCTTTTAGATTGAGCAAGCTAAAATACCGTCTACATTTACCACTTAAGAATAGAAGCTGATTATAATGTAAAAAGGATGAAATAAATAGAGAAATCAGCGCTCAAGGTACGAAAATGCATCAAATATGGAAACAAATATTAAGAAAAACGTACTCCCACCTTACTTCAGCTTGCAAGGAGATGATACTTCTATTCTCTTCAATTTAAAAAGGAAAATTTTGGTTTATAAACTTTCAAGCAACCTAAAATATATCGTCTTTAATAATATAAGGTACTTCAAGATATTAAATATGTGATCAAAACAACAACCGAGATATATGATTTACTTGGATAAATTTAATAATAAACTATTATGTCAATAAGAAATTACAAGGAAATAAGCAAGATCATGGACATGATAAACGGAGCCACCTAGGTTTGAACACAATTGATATTTGTGGTTGCTATATACAGCAAGTAAACAATTTTGAAACGACCATCTCCAAGAAAGGTTCTAGATATTCTAGCTAGTTTTATTCTTCATTCATGATATTAACTTTTAAAGATTATTCTAATGATTCTCAACGCTTTGTAAATACAGAATTTATTATACTGGTAAAGTAAATAGATTGCATTTGAAAGTCAAAAATTTACATTATATCGTTTCATATTCCTTCGGAATACATACAATCACGTTAGATAATGAAAATTCGAAGTTTTGTCTCATAAAGCAAAGTTAAGCTACTCGACATTGCTAAAATCCATTTCCAAGTAATGCAGACTTCTGGAAGATATGAAGTGTTAGACACACTGGGGAGGAACGGAGTTAAAGATCCTGTGGCTTTACCTGATGTATGTACAACGCTCTACTTTACTTCTTGAAACGACTGACATCTCAAGTAATTTTGTTTCTCAGTCTAATATATCACGTCACCACAGTGAAAATTAAATGAAAAGTATTCCTCATTTCATAAAATTATTCCTCATAAAAGTCCGTAACCTGGCATGTTCCCCTAATGGTCCTTGGTTCGACCATTTCCATTCTACAATGCATTTAAATGGGAAATAGGGAATTCCGTTTGGGGACTTTGCCAATGTGATATCGACCTGAAACTTAGGATGCGTTTTAAGATGCCCTTACCAATTAGAAGCATGCCATTATACCTTAGTAAACGGTTCTCGGTTCGACTCCAAGCAGTCTTATGGCCCCATTTAAAATGTATGGTGAAGATTGTATTTATGAAGCACTTTCCGAAAAGATAGAAATTTATATTTCGGCATATGAACAGCAGTTATTGCTATGTTTTTAAAATGCAGTTTTTTGTTTCCCAAGTAGTGCTTAGTTCGACTCCAAGGTATTATTTTCATTCTACTATATATTTATGTGGGAAATTCGTATATATGTTTGAGGACCCCTCTGGAATAACATGGACTTGAAATTTTGCGTATGGTTAGAGGAAACTTCCGTAACTTCATATGAAACGAAATTTTCCGAAATGGTTCTGGGTTCGACACCAGGACGATTACATGATACACTTTCTTATACACAACGGTAAACTGGTGGATGTTATTGTAAATATGTAAAAAGTAATCTGATATTCTTTCAAAGATTAATCAATTAGCTTGCAGTATGCAAGCAACTTTTTCTCGTATATAATATGACCTACGTACACATTTTCATGTAAAGAAAAGAATTAAAAATTCTTCATTCTTTCAGAGAAAGGGGGAGTGCCTTTTATGTGTGTACATCCGAAGAATAGAGGAAGTCATTCAGACTGTAAGCAAAATCCTCGACTTCGATTTGACGGCTAAATCTAGAAATTTGCGTTATTCAGCGTGTAATTCTTTATTAAATTATTTTCAGCGTATAAAAACTACTATGGTCTATCCGTGTACCAAAAGGCAAGAAGTATTCAATTTACGAATATATGGTAGCGGGACTATGTATTCAAGATAACTGTCTAAGAGAAAATACTTCCGAGGAGAAGTTTTAACTAGGCTACTTATTAAGGGCCACTATTTCACTATCACCATTGTAATAGCGATTGTTAATTTGATAATATAGATTTATGCAGTTTTAGCTTCTTTAACGCAAATTGTAAATGTGTGAAAGTTGCGATAAATTACGAATTAAATCATGAATGGCGGATCTGAATAAGTTTTCTATGAAAATATATGGTACTAAAATACTAGTTTAAATTTAAACGTCCAATTAATCTGCGAAAGTTGAAAAATTCCCGTAATTATTTTTCTTATACGAACTGTACGATATAATTATGTAGATACAAGTGACCCCACCAGATTGTTAAAGCTGTCGCTTGGGAGTTAGTGGCTATAGGCTTTTACGGCTTTGTTGATTACCAGAGAGACCAAACTGAACATGCGCAACATCAACAATGATTAAATCTTTTTATTAACGACCAAAGTTCTGTAGGCGATAACAATAGTTCTCTCGTACATTCTTAAACGGAAATCTGAAATCCTAAATCAATAATTCCGCGAAGCTCGTCCCCGAATCGAAAAATTCTATGACAGAGGTGGGAAACCTGCGATCTTCGAATTGATCGCGGCTTTTTCTACTTTCTCAGATAGACATTTATATATACAGTAAAACTATTAAAACAAATTTTAAGGGCCTTTTAATACACCCAAGCTGAAGCATTTTTGCCTTTCATATCGCAGGATAGTAGGCATTGCCACTAAGAATCAGAACAGGCAATTCTCAATATTAACTTTTATTTCACTTAAATCTCCCTATGATTACATCAGACAAAACTAACCAAATAGCAAAAAACAGTAAAACAGACATCACAAGGAAGACCGGAAGGGAAGAACAAGTCTACCTGGCATTCGCCCGAAGTTGGAAGGAAAACCCCTCCGTAAAAAACCTCCCAAAGGCAGTCAAAACTACAGAAGTTAATCAGCAAAACATCTCAAATTCAGTGATTTACAAACGAATTATTTAACTACAAGCGATTCCTCAGATACTTTTACAATAACGAAAAACCATGTTTGATTCCATCAAAGCGTAATGTAAATGCATCATATGGCAATGCAAGCTGAAAGCTGAAAAGATTCCAAAAGTAGGCAAAAATATTTGTACATATATATAGAGAACACGTAATAATTAAAGTATGCGATAAAACATTTTCATGAATAGAAAACTTGGTAAAATTAAGTTCTTCACTAGATCTGGTAACCTATTGTATTATTCATCACTTCTGAACTTCGATTAGGTATAGCACCATCGGCCACAACATCAAGTTCATAACAGATTAATTGCTCCATGATGAATGAATAGTACAGGGTTAAAACAACAGTTAACAATGCGTTTGCTCTTTACGAGCACATGGGTTAATAAGCACTTCAGCACGTTAAAAGTTCAAGTGTGGCCTCGCTGGTGGAGGAGACTATAGTTCAAGCAAACGCTCTGCAAATTTATCTGAACTTTCCACATACGTCAAAAGTCACTTAAAATGCACACAAGTGATTTGGTGTCCATTACTGGCGCCCCTCTGGAAGATGACCGTGGATGAAATATGCTGCAGCATCACACTTCTGTCTGTAGGATTCCTAAAACTGAACCAAAGGGTTGTAATCTGATGGACTCGAAGAAACTCCTCCAGAACCTCAGCATATCTGTTGCTCAATTGGCAGCGAGAGACCAAGAATCAGGCAGACCAAGGCTATCCTATCTTTGGGCACCTAAAACGGCTTAAACAGCACTTTCTCCACTAAAATTCTATCAGCAAATGAAAATAGTGGCTAAATACGAGGCTGGACCTGGAAATTCTGAGCAAATTACACGGAACAGAAAATGCACAAAACTGACCTCTCAAATACAAAATTAGTCTCATACGAATACTAGAAAATAAGATTAGAATTTTAATGCAACCATTGATATTCACACAAGTAAGAAAAGTCAAAGGAAAGGAGAGGAACAATAAATTTTATAACACCACAAACAAAATCTCGGGAAAAAACATCCTATCAGTAATAACGACCATAAATCATGAATTCAAAGTTCCTTATAAAGTTAATGATAAAAAACAGAAAATTGATCACAAGCGAATACCACAGAAAATACATGTATTAGATATTTAACGCAACATTTGATATTCAAATTATGACAATAAGAAAGAACAATGCATGAATTATAACACTACGCAAGATTTCATGAAAATAAAATCAGTAATAACTTAACTAGAAAAAACTTAACTCTACAGGCTTGTTGACTTCCTATAAAAGAAATGGGTATAAAGGGTAAATAAAACATTTTATACTTAAACGAAAAAAAAACATGAAGAATGAGGCGAAACAGGTAATATTAAATGAAAAAAGGACACTAAAATATAGCAGGATCTATGGCAGTAAAGAAATGACTAATAACTCATTCCGTAAAAAAAAAAAAATTGCAACAACAAACAGGTTAAATCATATACAGGCGTTAAATACATAAGCCGACTGCAGACGCATTATGCGGAAAACCTTTCGAAGTGTAGAGCGAGCATCAGCTGCAGCTACTTGTGACGTTGACTTAGAGATCGAACGCATCACGTCAACGCAAGGTGGTGATAGGATTACGACAGAGTAATTGGGATAACGCTGTATTTAAAACAGAACAAAAACCAAGAGTTAAAAATCGCCGTCTTCAAAAATGCAAAGTTTAAAGTCGCTGTCTTAAAAAACGCAGAGTTAAAAAGCGCAGTGTTATATTCGCAGTGTTAAAAACTGCAATGTTCAATCGCATTACGTGGATGCAGCGGTAAATGTGACTTTTTAGACGTATTGTGGACGCTTCGTTTCGAGAAATATTTGTAATACCACAGAAAATATTAGAAATTTTATGCAACATATCATACTCATTCTCACAATAGGAAAAACAATACCCAAATTATAACACCATGTAACACTCAATGAAAATAAAATCATCAGTAATAACAACAAGAAAAGGCATACTTAAACCCTCAACAACCTTACTGACATCCAATAAGGAAATTGGGTAGAGTATCAAAGGGTTATAAAAACAACTTATAATCTAGCAGAAAAAGTTGCCTTAAGGATGAGGCGACATATAATATTAAATGAAGGACAAATACAGCAGGATCTTTCGCAGTAAATTCATGAATAGCAACTAAATTCGTAAAAACAAATTGCAAAAACAAAAAGGCTATGTCATATACAGGCGTTATATAGATAAGTCGACTGCTGACATCGTACGCAAAAAAACTCTCATAGTATAGTGCGAACATCGGCTACAGCCGATGGTGACGGCGACGGTGATCGTTCGCATCACGTCGACACAAGGTGATGATATGGTATGATGATTCAGTAATCGGGAGAACGCAGATATAATAAAAACTGTTAAAAAAACGCAGTAATCAATCGCATAAGGTGGATGCAGCGTTTAAACGTACTTATCAGAGGCATCGTGGACGTTCCCAAAAATAACATCCTACTAGTAATAACGGACAAGGAGATATGAAGAATTCAAAGAACTTTCATATCAAGTTAACGACTTCCTATAAAAAGGGGAAAAATCAACCACATGCGAATACCACAAAATATTATAAATTTAATGCAATATTTGATATAAAACAACTTATGATAATAAGAACGATGAACAACCAGTTCATGAACCAATTCATGAGAATAAGATCATATCAGTAATAACTTAAGTAAACACTATTTCAGACAACTTCCTTGAAAGCTTAACGAGTTCAATTAAAAAAATTAAGTATAGTATCGAAGGTATATAAAAGCAATTTATACTCTAGCAGAAAATTGTAGCCTTAAGGATAAAGCGACATTTGATAACATGAAGGAAGAACGCTGAAATGAAGCAGGATCTTTGGCAGTAAGTACATGACTAATAACTAATATCTTAAAAAAAACTATTGCAACAACAAACAGGCTAAGTCATATACGGGCGTTATACAAATAGGTCGACTGTATACATCGTATGAGGAAGTCTTGCGTAGAATTGTGCGAGCATCGGCTGCAGCAACTGGTGACGTTGACACAGTTGTCGCACGCATGACGTCGACGCAAAGTGATGATATGATAATCCAGTAATTGTGATGACGCAGAGTTCGAAAACCGTTTAAAATCGCAGAGTTCAAAAACGCAGTCGTATATTCGCAGTGTTCAAAACTTAGTGTTCAATCGCATTACGTGGATTCCGCGTAAAAACGGACTTTTTAGACGTATTTTGGACGCTTCGTTTCGAGAAATATTTGTTGCGACGAAGAGACGAAGTGTTGCCGCTGAAATTCGGATCGGTGTGTGAAGTTCGTCGTAGGCTATCTTCGTTGCTTGGCTTCGCCTGCTGTTCGCAGGCTCTTCTTCCGCTTCCCTCTGCACTGCATTCGGGCTCGACCTGCGGCCACCGCTGTTAGGCTCAACCTGCAGCGGCGTAACTCTCGGCACCACCTACGGACGACAGACACGCAGACATTACTTACTGGCTCACCTCACGCGTACGGCCTCAAGGATCAACACGAAAGCCTCGCGTGCAGGCCTCGCTCACACAGCCAGGCTCTTACAATCGGTTCGGTTCTTCAGCTCCGCTTCCTCTGCTCTAAGAGTCTTCTCTGCGTTGACGTGAAAGCTCCTTCCTCATGTCCCTGCACAGCCTCCCTCCGCACCTAATACATTCGACTGCCGTCCCGACACTTTTCAAACGGATCACAAAACACAGAAATCATCTTATAAATGCATAACATCTAAACAAAATACCGAAACATACTAAAATTACAGAATTGTATTTGAATTCTAGTGTCCAATCAACTCTATTATCAAAGTTAGCAATATTAAAGTCCAATGCATCCAGGCTCCATGAGGTACATACATCGAGTCTTCTAGCACAATTTTCTGCTACTGGTGGGTGCTGCTGTAGGGATCCGCATGTGCTGCTTCAATTCAGTGTGCCAAGGTTTGTCTCCTTCAATACTATAGGCTTGTCAGTTCCTTTTGGAGGGAGTATTCACTTTATCCTATTTCCAAAGGAGTCGTATGCAGGCTACAACCTCAGGTTCTGCAGGCAAATACAATGAATATATTGCAATCTATATTAAACACAGTAAATGCAGGTTGAGAGGGTAAATAAAATGAATTTCATAAATGAAGAAAAGTAACAATACGGTAAAAATAAAAACCGCTATGTATTAAATATCTTGCAGAAGTTCAGAACAAGTATGTTGTTATCCTTAAATATGCATAATGTGCAATGTCAGTTTATATCAGTCAAATCAAGAAATCTGAATATATAAAACTGCTAGTTTCCACATTCAAAAACTTCCCAGACAAACTGATTTTCTTTCCCCCACCCAAATGTATTTAAACAAACAGTCCGATAACTAGGAACTAATACGGAAATACTAAAACACCCAAAAACGCCTTATCCTGTATCAGTGTTCATGTTCTCTATTTTATTTATCTCTTTGTCATATTAATAACATTGAAAAGGCTTCTGGTATATAGTTTAACTGAAATGTTTTTTACAGGTAATACATTTTCCATTCCATTTCACCGAATCTAATAAAGCATTGTGAAAAAAGTCATGCATAAAACCATGACAAATTCAGGAAGAGAAGCTGGTACTGAATGACAGAAAGGTCATACATGGCACAAAGGTTGCAGGTTCCCCATCCATGGGCTAAGTAACTATAATTATTACTGAAATGTCACCTTTTCTAATTAAAATCTATAACCTCCTTTCGGTGAATACACCTTTTAAACTTGCATAAAGCAAACGATTTGAAAGTATCACAAATAAAACGTACAATATTATCACAATTTAATTCTACCATGCAAAGCTATGCTCCTTTATTATCTAATCAGATTCTTGAAATATATTGGCTTGAAGCTCTATCTTTTTTCTTATAAGCATTACTTCTGGTGAGTGTACGTACAATATGAGAGGTTTTGAGTTACTATTCAAGCCAGCAGCACCACTGTCTTAACAAGCATTGCAAAAATCGCTTAAATTCCACTACACAAACTGAAATGATACAATTTAATTAGAGGAAAACCTTACCCCTTCAGGCCCCCAACTGTTTCCTTTATTCCTTGATCTTTTAACTGCTCAGTATGCTTGACTGATGAGGGGGAAGAAACCTCTGGAAACACCACTAATTCCCTTGTCTTCCAATGACATCCACTCAAGTAATTTTACTGAAAGTGTATAACACAAGATTAAATTAGTTCAATTGGTGCTTTAATCTAATTGTAAGCTGCAAGCCCTACTTTATCTATAAAGATGATCTTGCAAAGTTTGCTGAATTACTACAACTCAAATTAATCAACACAGCTTCTGCAGAAGATGTTAAGCATATCCCCTCCAAAAATTATCGATATTTTCCGTTAAAAATATATCTACTGCTTTAAGGTGATCGAATAAAGGTTATATCATAATTGAGGGTACTCAAGCAATGTAATTCTCCGAGAAAATTATTGAATTAAAACTTACTTAAATATACGGAAATTACCTTGACATAACTCTCAAGTAGTAGTACCCTGACCAAATGGAAAAAATTATTAAAAGTACTAATTGCGCAAAAAACTAAAGGGGGCTTTATATTTAATTACGTTTTCGTTGAAATTAAGAAACACACTAATTTAAGACAGCTCCAGATAGCTGTGTGTGGCGTGCGTTCTCCATTGAAGAAAACAGTCACGGGTTCGATTCCGGTGGGAGACCACGTGCAAAGTGATCTCAGCTGTCGAAGCACTTAAACCTAAAATACTACCATATTCTAATCTAACAGGTACCGGATGAAATGAAGCTCCGAAAAGGCAAAAAGGAGAGTCATAAAATTACAATAAAACATGTACAGGAGAATAAAAGCGGTACTTAGAAAATATCCAAATTATTTTTGATGAAAATTGGCAAATATAAATAACTCAGGAAAGCTGAAAATTCTGAAAATCACATGTGCAAAGCTGTTCACATTGAAAGAAATAATAAACTTGCTCAAACGGGAGAAATGTTCAAAACTATTCCAGCCGAAGCACATTCAAAATTCATTGCATACCGGAATATCTATTTAGATCGATATTTAAAAGCATCTGTCAAAATCTTCCGCGATAAGTGGATTTGAAGCAAAGCAAAGGATGTTTTAATTACTGTCGCAATTGAATTTCTTTAAAAATACATCAGAAGACCTTAAATTTGATCGAATATGCAAATTGGATTTTCATCTTCATTGTTATACCACACCACATACATGAAATGAATAGCCATTAGTAACGATGGAACTAAAACTGATAAACAACCTAACCTCCAGCTCTCTAGCGATTCCATTCCGAGGAATTTAACCTTTCTAAACCGCTACCTTCTTCATTGACCCTCCCCAAAACATACCGACCTGCCTTCCTTCGAACTACCTGACTAACCTGAATATATGTTAGATACCATGGAACTACGATTGCTAATACTATAATCCATCACCAAATACACAAAAGAGAACGCCTCCAGTCACATCACCAGACACTCCATTCTCACTGGGCAGACAAACTTAGTAAACCAAAACCAAATACATACACACTCAAAATTAATGAAAATGAAAATCCAACTTAAATGAATATATAGAAACAAGTCGTTTTAAGTCAAACAATCCTCGCTTTGCTTCAATAAATATATTTCTATTCACTCAGTTCGGAAATTTTACCATATTTGAAAATTTGAATATGACTGAATGAAAGGATTTAGTGACCCATTCCCAAATTCATAGCAACGGATTACTTTCCATTCAGGGAATAAAAATGCACGAAAAACAAAATAGAGATTTAAAAAGGGTAACATTTATGATTTACGTCTGTATCGAATCAAGGACAAAATTAAATCTAAGAAGCGCCGACAGCTTTGAGGTCTTGATTTACAAGATTCTAAGTCTCATATTATTCTCCAAAGTACGTACCCACATAATGTGGGCGATATTAATGGCTTTGTCGGATCAACCAAATTAACATTTAATACCAGTTGTATAGTTCAATTTGTTTAAAAGCAGAGGTAATTTCGCGCATATGACATACCAAGGAGAATCGAACCCGGGAACGTTATCACCTAAGTATTACACTCAGCTATCCAAGTGTTCGACGCGATAAAGTAACTGAAATCTGATGGGGCATACTGATCTAAGGAGAATAGGAGCAGTGACCTACTCGAAATCTCCTATTCTGTGTGATTTTACTCATCTCATGCTCGCCAAAGATATCCCTGATCGACTATTCTTCGTGACTGAATTTAATTTCGGAGGAATGTGGAAAGACTTTTGACTTTCCTAGCATGGAGATATTTCGACAATCCTTAAATCCCACTGATACTTCGACGTAGTAGAAGTATTCCCTAGGGTTTCTGGCGAGCAAATCTATGAAAGCACATGTTAACCCTAACAAGCATCCCGTCGTAGGTGATTATATTGTCAAATGGAGCGACTGAGGGAAATCCCCACGTGGGTCATTAACTTTCAACCGAGCAGCATACCCGAGAACATACTTCATACTGAAGAAACCTTGGCAAAAATTATGAGATTTTATATTCATCGACAAATTACGGTAAAATGAATTTACTAAGCAGGCCGAAACCTTCGAAAGTGTTCCAATGGCTCAACGCCGGTCCAACCATTTCGTCAAATGCCAACGATTCAGACCACAATTTCTAAGGGATGCCCGACATTCGAAAATGTGGTGCGATTCACCATGAAAATGACAGATTAACCGAGGAAAACCTGGATAAAATTACTTGGAAACAAGAAGGGATGACAAGCTTTAGAATTCATGACTGGAAGAAGTCTGGAAGAAATGTCCGAAATCACTTAACTTCTAAGTCTCATTGAATCTCCCTCGGCGCAGTCCCTCGGCATGGCAGAGTACATGGTTGGCAGGATAAGACTTCCGAAGACAAGCCACACATCCAATACATTTTCCAATTTAAGAAACGCTTTTCTGAAATTTAGAAGATTGTAAGGTCTTTAAACTACTAGAATGTCGTAAATTACGTATTTATAAGCCATGACGAATCTGAAGATAATAAAGAGGATAGACGCAGAGTTAAGTAACGTAGGTATCGAAATCTTTACTTTACCTAATATTCTTTACCAGAAGAACTCACGATGTGAAGACGACTGGCGTTGAAGCATTGATGTCCAGATATGAGGAGGAAGGAATCTATGAAGGTTAGAGGGGGGAGGAACTAAGTAATGGTTTGGGGATACTCTCTACCAATGGCGTGGCACAGAATATCGATGAGTTATATCGGAGAGGAAGAAAATGGTTTAAACTTTCCCAAAAATATTATTCACTAAAAATGTGGAATTTGTACACATAATTTTATAATTTATATAATCGCGTTGAATATTGACGAATCAGTTTTCATATTATTTTTTCTTTTGAATACTCTTTGCTCTTTTTCGAACCCTTACTATGTCGGTCTACATCGTTGCCATTCTGTCTACATTGTTGCTATTATCAACAACTCCATCTTTTCTCATGATCTTGTTTTCTTACTTAATACTATCAATTTCATATGCATGCTTTCCAGTAAGCGATGACGTATTTTATAATAATTTTAGGTCGAAACATAGTATGACCTTGTTATCAACTTTAAGATATATGAAATCAGTATACTATATGTAAAAGAAATATTTCTCAGCGAATACGAACTCCATTCCCTCTCGTGCGGATCCCAATTATCTATAATTGTAAAAGAAATCGAGATTATTATTATATATTTTCCTGATCCAGATACCTGATTGCCTCCAACTTAATCAACCCTTAATGTACTTTATTTATTAAGTAATTTATAATATACTTTACCTAATATACCTTTACCGTACACCCCGCTGAGGGAGTCGGTGGGTCTTCTATCTATGTGGTGGCCGATGGCTCTCCGTAGGTTCCAGGGGACATAGAAAGCCGCTCTCAGGTCATTAGGAAGCATGTGTCCCAGTCTATAAGAGAGACTTCCGAGGAAGGGGATTCTCCGCCATGAGGAAGGGGTTGTGGAGGATTATTAGAGGGAAGGAGTGATTTTACGGCGTGAGAGGATGTTTGGTTTTCTCCTCAAGAGTTTATCCACTATATCTGGGCTGTATCCGTTATTTATAGCAATCTGTTTGATGATCAAAACTTCTTTAAGGGAATTGGCCGGTGACATCGGGATGTGGGTGGATCATACTGTGGAGATCGGGTAACTTCTGGGAAAAAGGATGGGAGGAACGAGAGGGGATAGCGAGGTCAGAATAGGTGGGTCTGCTGGAGGGAGTTGAGATGATGTCTGACAGACGAAACTAGTTGCCGATTAATTTATTTCTGTGGAATTCACAAAGCGTGTTTTTTTCTTTGCATGATGGGACCATTCCACAAAGTTAGGCTGGAAAATGTAAATTTTAAAAATATATCTTGTTTGCATACCAAACTATTATATATCGATTTCTCATTCTTTTACTCATAGATATAGATTACTCCCCTCCCCTGGAATAGAATCTCAAAGCTTGCCGCATTCCCTTAAAAATTCTACTTACTTTCGGTACCCTGCCCCCTCTTGTCATCGTTGCCCAGGGCAACCCCCGGCTCGCAGCATCTCCTTCTGGCTGTGGTCAAATATGTAAGCGATTCTACCAAAGAAGTTCATGGAAGAAGTAAAGAGACTTCGAAAGTTTCTGGAGGTCATAAACAGCCCTCAACTTTATTGCTGTTTTCCTCCCCCAGATAAAGGGGGAGAGTCCTTTCCCGTCCTTCACTACCCACTCCATCTTTCCCTGAAATGCTCGGCACAGCTTCGGAGCACGTCGTGAAAATTTGTGAAAAAGTTTACTCTTCCATTCATCCCCTCAGATGTTCATGCAAACACTGATATTATTAAGAGAATTACAGAATAGAATCTCAGTATTTTCAAGATAAGCTTTGCATTAATATCTCCAATAATTCGTTTTAATAACTGTGGATACCCGATGACAATGGCTTGCACTTTTACTGGATTCATCTTATACATCAGACCTATAATCCATAAGAGATAATAAATAAGGAATAAAATAAGAGTGAATGAATCCTTAGGCAGTAATTTGTAGGAAATGGGCATGATTGTTTTCTCCAATCAGATTTCCAACCAGTGCCTCTCAATCAAGAAGTGACTCACTATATTGATAATACTTCTTCAACATGATGCACAGTTATAAGGCAAATTATTTCCATTCCTACATCTACTTCAAACATATTACTTTTTGTTCCCTTTCCATCAAAAATTTCTTGATAAATATTGATAAAGGGAAACATGACTAAATTATTTGAAGTAAAATATCTCTATTATAGCTAGGTATCCTTTTTCTTTTATCTCTTAAACACCCTTTTCTGAAATTCATCTCCTCAAACAGGATTGGGCTTCCAAGTAGCCAACTCGCTTATTTTTGGTGAAAGTAGCACCGGGTTTGATTCCTGATGGGAGCTCTCAACACACAAAGAATAATATGCCATCTAGGTGATATTAGTCTCATATTCAACCTTGCCTTTTCTTTCCTGATTTTTTCCCTTATAATCTCATGGTGGATATATATTATTCAATCTTGGTACAAGGATCAAGTGCAACATTATTCATCATGAAAAGATGAAGTAAAATGCTATGAAAGTTATCCTGTTGTTAATTCCCGATTCCCTAAAAATTATTGAAGCAATGTGAGAGAAATTGACCAAATCAATATTCTTCCAAACACCCACAGATTTTAACACTTCATTCCAGCACAAGAGTTACCTCTCTCTTCTTCCATAGGATGGAGTGATTCAACTAATGACTATTTATCATATTCCATATTGTTAAGGACATAGTCTAGTTTAATAATGCTGGACTCAAGAGCTTTTTGTTTTAAAATTCAGAGTATTCAAAAGATTAATTTGATATTTTACTTCTATAAAAATATAAGAACCGCATTTGAAATTTAAAAGAAAAATACTTCATGGAATATAAGTATGTGCAAAAATATATTTCCAAACTAATTATTTTATGATTTCTTGTTGTTGCCTTAAACTTTAAACTTGTTTCTGCAACAAACACATGATAAACAAATAAATTCAATACATTATCACTGTAAATGATAGAAACTTCATCATGACCATTCTGAATAAATGAAACATATAATCTAGAAAAAGAACAGAAGATATAGTATTTACACTGATACCTTAAGACTACATTTAAATGTTTCAAAAACAAAACTGTTACATCAACACATTTTTGCAGATCCAATAACTCCTCTTAAAGAAGATTGATACTCTAGCTTGATGGTGGAACTATATTCCAAGAACTTTTATGTTATTTAAAGTTACATAGTTCTACACTTATCTTCAGCAGTGCATCTCACATTTCTGGAGTGTGAGAAGCACTGCTAAAGATTCTTTCATTCTGGGAATGTCCAACCATTTAGCCACTTAATCTTTAGCAGTGCTTCTCATACTCCCAGAGTGTAAGAAGCTTGTTGAGGGTTTGGGAGAGGTCATTGTAAAAAAGATTTCTTTCCTACACAACTGCAGCGACAAATGAGAGATTATTTTTCATTAAGTTTTTAGGATTTTTTAATGTGTTTCTACTTTTCTATATAAGTTTACCATGTTTCAGCCCAATTTTGATTCTCCAACAATTTCCTTAGATTATAAATTTTATATATATGCAAAAAAGTGCATGAACATATTTTGAGAATTCAGAGACTGAGAACAACTGAAAAGGTTAAGAACCAGTAGTCCATAGGTTTTCAAAAAGCTACATTCAGGCTCCCTTCCATCTAAGAATTAATGAAAATTCTATTTGAAATACCTCTCCTTGTGTCCATGGGACATTTGAGTTAAGATATTTCGATTCTGACTAAATATAGTTATTGAGAGCTGATAATTATAGTGCCCATATATCTTTCAAGAAATTTCTTTTATCTGAAATGAATCATTGTTAATAACTTAAGGAAACAGAATTGAAACCTATCAATTTGAAATACAAAAATTAAAAACACGAACATGCTAAGCTGTTCGAGTTCCAAATGAAACAACTATTTCTCATAAAAACTTAAAGAGTAGCATGGATATAACAAATGAATTATAAGACTTAAATTTTTGTTCCACAAAAATATATAATGGCAAATGGTTTTAACTAATTATAATCATTGTCACGCCAGTTTAAAGAGCCAAAAACAAAAAGGACTGGATTAGAGAGGGGAGAGGAAGGTGGAAGCTTGAGGGAGTTGGGAAAGGAGGTTGACCATTGACAGCAGGGGATAGGGTTTAATGAATCGGTGTATGTTTGTGAGAGTGAAATTAATTTGTATGTGGTATGATCTCTATCTGTTCAACAATGTCTAATTTGTTTCCCTTTGGTAAATAGGGTAAGAGGTGAGCATAGAAGTCAGATGAGTGATTATGGTTCAGAAGATGTTTTGACAAGTGATTCTTGCATACTGGTTATGAAACATTTCATGAGTTCTTTATAGTCTAAATGCTAATCAGTTTGTCCAACATAAATTGCTATGCATGCATTACAAGTTAATTCATACAAGGGGTGTTCAAATGAAAAGGAACAAAACAATGCTGTGGGCATAATTGAAGCCTTCTTCAAAAGTAATCACTGGAGGCCTGAGCACAACTATCTCACTGTTTCACAAGCTGAAAGGCTCTCTGCTCCCAGAATTCCTGTAGCTGTGACAAGAGCTATTCCTTCACTGTGCCCTTCAGATCGTCATCCGAATTGAAGTGCTTCCCTTTGAGATGTTTTTTAGCAGACCAAACAGATGGAAGTTACAGGGTTACATATCTTGACTATAGGGTGGATGATCAAGCCACTTGAACTTGGCCAGTACACCTTGCGTGACTCTGGAGACGTGTGGACATGCATTATCATAGATCAGAATCGCTCCCTCCATGAGCAGCCCTGGCCATTTGCTTTTGAAAGACTTATGTAGGCTATAGAGATAGTCTCCCCCATATATGGCTACCATCAGGCAATGAATATTGGCCAGTTTAATACCTTCCACTGTCAGAAATCTGAAGACACCTTGCTGCTCCTCGATCATCAAATTTTGTAATGTGAATGTCCAATTGATGCACTGCCGCATCAATTGGACAGAACACACAATCAATCAGTGAAGGACTTGCTCTCATCAGAGCCACAGGAATTCTGGGAGCAGGAAATCCTTTGGTTAATTATACAGTGGGGTAGTTGTGCTCAGCCCTTGGGTGATTACTTCTGAATAAAGACTTCAATTATATCCACAGTGTCGTTTTGTACCTTTTTATTTGAATACCTCTTATAAATACTGGTTTTGAGTGAATTTTTTAAGTTTGTTGTTCAAAAGAGATTTTCCAAAATTATGCGTTGTTTAAAAGGACCTGTAACCTAAAGGCAATAACAGTTTCTGAATTTTTTGCAAATCTACATACACTAAACACAGTCTAATTAATGAAAGGATTTACTCACCTCATCTCACATAAACATACTGCACTTTCTACGTTTGTGGCCTGAAGGTGACTATAATTAGTTGAAACCTGGTCCCCATAATAAATTTTTGTGGAACAAAAAGTGAAGTATTTTAATTCATTTGTTATATCCACTCTAAAATGATCCATGAATGATCACAGACTTCTTAGGAATTACAAAGTAAATGATGAAATTAATGGACATCCTTATTAATACAACACCTAAAGGAAAAAACTTGTTTCATAAAGATGGAAAAAATAAAATATTAGAGGTAAATCACATGGAGAATTCATATATCAACATAAAATTGACAAGAAAGCAATCAAAAAGTTATGTCTATAGCATTAACTTGTTCATTTACTTGGTATTTGTATTCTGTGAAAGTAATTTGGAAAATATTTTGAATTTAAAATTACATCACACATCATGTAACCATTTTCTTCACCACTGGTGCTCATCTGTTTGTTTCAAAATAGGCAGTTTGAAAACAAAGATTCTGAACCAGTCTCTTGCTGACCTTTAAGGGCCTACAAAAGAAAATGTCTGCCGACTTAGGTCTACAATAACCTCAATAGAATCTTTTAATATAATTAAACCACAATAAAGTTATGGCTATGCAGTAGTTACTCAAAATTACCTATTTGTCAGTAGTAGAGACTATAAAAATGGACTGCAGTGAAATAGTTTTAAAGTAGTCAAAATCTTGAGAAATGAAATCATCAACTTTTACCAAGAATATGAGTAAAAGTCATGAATGAATATTTGTTAAGTTGAAAGAATGTTTAGCCCATGAGATTGTTTTCTACCTTTTAGGTGTGCCTTTTTAATACATGACATGAAATTTCATTCTTTGGATATTTGTTATAAACCCCAGGTTTGCATTAAAATTAATTTCTCTTTTGAGAAATTTTCTTATTCCATGAGCTTGTTTTTTTAACATACATAATAATGTCATGTGATGATTTAGTGAATTTCCTTTAACTTTTAAATAATATTATTTTAAGCTTCTCTTTTATTCTTCAAAGGCACTCATAAATTTTTTTAAAAATTTCAAGCAATTTGGTGACATATGCAAAGAATGTAGTACATCTAAACTATATAGAATGTCATGTCTTTCCTTTGTCTTTATTTTTGAATTTAATTTTCATACCTCAAACCATGGCTATACAAAGTTTTTGATCCAAATGCAAGAGGTGTTTATTGCTTCTGGTGACTACTTTTATAGAAAATTATATATCATATATATCTATATTATAGAGGGTGCGTGAACACCCTCCTCTATATTCAGTGACTGAATGCAGTGTGTTCCATGCAGCATGGATGGATGCAGCTCTATCTCAGACTGTAAAATGTAATTTTACCTACCTACACAAGAATAACGATCTCCATTAGGTAATATATTAAAAAGGAGGCTATTGATTTCATCAATAAGGCCTTTCCAACCTAAATATGTACTTCAAATACTTTTTGTATTTTTTCATACACATTATTGTATCACAATCATTACGTATTCCACAGAATGCTTAAAAAGCATAAAAACTTGCTAAATATGAACAGAGACAAAATTGACTCACTCAATTTCTTCAAAAAAATTACAAACAAAATGAATTATTTATGAATTTATGAGTTCACAACTTAGTTAGATGCAGCCCTTTAAAATGCACTCAATCAAAAATATGAAGAAAGCTATCATGTGCAGATAATTTAGCCACAATTCAACATTCAAGCATACTGAGGTAACGCAGGTCTGGTCCAAAGGTATAGAATAGAAAACTTCATGACAAGAAGCTTCAATTTATTAAAATTAGTGCAAAGCAACATATTAATGAAGCTTTCTTCAAAAACAGAATAGGCTTTAAAGAAAATATCAGCTTTCAATTAACCAGTACTTCCTGACACTAATTCATTAATTATTTTGTTTTACACCACACCTTGTTAAATAGTAGTGTTTCCCCTGAGTAATAGAACTATTCAATAAGGCTTCATGACTGTCCCTCTGTTATAACACTCCAATCAATTGGAACTCTTGGTTTCAAGCCTAAAACACCAATTTTCTATACTTTTTGCATTCATTATGGGTATAGTCTTATGGCCTGGCTAAGATGAAGTACAGCTGTCAAGTAGGACAGCCAATAAAGACTTTGGAAAATAACTTTAAGATCAAACAACATTAGTAAGTTAGCATATAAGATGTTGAATGGATACTGCTTTGAAGACCATGAGTTAATTAGTACAGATAGACCATTCTTACCAAAGCATAGAATGATCTCTGTTTAAATTAATAAGATGAAGGAAATGCAAAATAGTTTCATATTTAGGAAACGTGATTCTGTTAACTAGAGGAAAACTTGCATATGCATCCTTGTCTCAAAGCTGGAACTATGAAATCAAAAAAATATATCTTCAAAAACAATAAACAACAAACATGTGATGAGGAGATTGAAGACATTTATAGGAACATAATAATAAAATAAGTGACTGGTTGTTGAGAAAGTTTCATTTTATAATTATATATAGTAACTCTGCTCCATAGTTTTATAATGAGGACCACAAGAATACTTTTATTGTAGGGAGCAAGAATGCATTAAGTACAGCAAAACTACTCTAAAATGTATCCCTTTTAGTAAAGTCATGGAATAAATAAGAATGAGGAGGAATCCATTTGATTTGAATTTTAATTGCACATAAGTAAAAAAATCACCATGACAAATTCCTAAATTATTTAAATTCTAAAGACAATCTTCGAACAACTGGGTTTCTCCAATAACTGAAGTTTATGCCAAGGAGCATCAGGAAGTAAAAAGTGGCATTCAATTACCTGATTTCATGTCAATTGTTTAGGTAAAAAGTTTGACCCCAAAAGGAGGCAACTATGAAGCCAAAGTATATGATCAAACTTCAAGTCATAGCTTTTTACTGAACAGGTCTACCGACATGTCAACATTTAGAGCTATTCATTTTAAAGTAAACGTGCTATTAGGCACAAGATTAACACATCCAAAGTGTGCATTCACTGTTTACTATCACTTCAGACCCCTCCACCAACACTTCCTTTCAAGTAATAATGAATTTCAAGGCTCCACCATCCAATCTAAGCTCAACTTCCTCTATCCACTGAAATAAGGGGAGGAAAGAATGGACAAAAATTCCAAAAGTCAGCATTGATCCAACTCAAAGTTTTAAGGAAACAGGACATCATTCCATGATTAAGTCCTTCATTAACAGTGTCTTAGCACTGAAAACATCAACAAAAATGTGAACCTTTCCCAAACACGTTCAGTACACCTGCAAAACATTCGTCAGATACACACACACGCATCACCATGCAACTTTCTTCATGATTCTTTACATAACGTGTTGCACTATTCTCGATGGACTAAAACATATAAACCGAGGCATGCCAGGACAGCAAACTGCAAAACAGAAATTTCCAACAATAAATTCATTATACTTAGTTACAAGATATTAAAAGCACTGGATGAGGTAGTAAACTAAAACAGTGTTTCCTAATTGTTATACCACATTAATTTGGTGCGTCAAAAGAAGACACATTCTCCCAATTTTACATTATACACAGGCTTATTCACAAACTCCCACTAAACAACAAAATATCTCGCCACTTTGTTGCTTGTGGGGACTTTATGAGATAGAGTTATTTTTTTCAAAACAAGGCATTGTTTCCTTTCCAATTTCATTCTAGCATACAGTCTAACATTTTGCAGCTTATTGTGATGCCATAATTGAATTAATTGTTGAATGCTATATGGGATTAAGAAACACAAAGGGAGGACAAAGAGAGATGTATCTCAACTATTTCTAATGAGTGAACAATCAGTAATCACAGGAACCAAAAAGGACATCTAAAAAACCTATAGCAATCATCAACTGCATTTTATACAGAATGCACATAATGAATTAAACATAAATGAAAATGAATTTTCGAGCAATTTTAAGTGAAGTGTTACTTGTCAAATTAGATTGTGCCATAATTGATTGGTTGCTCAAATATATCAGATGAGATAATGAAATATCTTTATTTTTATGGAATTAACAAGGAACAGTGATTTATAAATCTAGGGCTAAATGATTGGCATATTTGACATTATCTTCTTGATAAAATGGAATTCTGGAATTCATGCTTGGTAGCACAAAAATAAAGGCATTGGGCAGATAGTGGAAATTTGATACGAGACTTCTTGAGGTTAGCATTAATTGAGCTACGACTGGGAAAATGAGAATTTTCACTCACCTTAAATTTTGGATATTCATTCATATAAATAGTGACCATGCCAACATGAGGTAAGAAACCTCGTGCACGACCCACAACATCTTGCTTTGTTAACCACAACTGTCCTGGGGCATAAAGTCCTCGATCATCTACACTATTGTTATCACCTTTTGTCAAGAATTTCACTGTTCCGTTTTCCCTGAAAGAGTAAAATGAATATTTAAAAGTCGATCTAGAAATCTGACTTATTATCATATACTTCAATTTTGAATCTAAGAACAAATATTTAAAGATTTAATCAAAATATGTATTCACTTTTCATGAAGTTTTAGAACACGGTGTACAATTGGTATATCTCGTCCTTCGACTTTGAAAACCACGATTTCTCCAACACGAACTGGATCTTCCTGATAGTTCGTGAGGAATAGTAGATCACCTCTGTGGAATGCCGGTTCCATACTGCCACTAAAATAGTAAATAATAAAGCAGTGAAAAACTATCTTCTTTAGCAATGCATCACATAGTATTAAGAATAACATGAGACAAAACAAAACAAGAAAAGCTTTGATATGCATTGAAGAAAAATGAAGCAATAACGCACACCGAGACTTAGTTAACTGTAGAGTATTGCTTAAGGCAAAAAGCATGAAATCATAATCTAATCTCAGCGGATTTCTTTTTGTCTTAAAAAATATTCACTAATGCAACGAAAGGTTTTTTATATCATTTGAATCCAACCAATAAATAACAAAATGCAAACTCCCGCCTTATTTCAGTTAATAAGTAGCTATAACCATCCATGCATGGCAGAAACATGTGATATTCCATACTGACACAACAAATATTGTAGCATGCATATATAATAGAGGGCCGAAATAAAGTTCTACATTACTTACCTGAGGACAACAACAATAGGACTTTCGCTGCCAGTAACTACCATTAACCCTTTCCAAATCATTAATGCCGAAGATACGATCATACCAAAGCTGAGCAGTTGGTATAAAAACTGTAAGATAATAAATGCTACACTGTACAAAAATTCCGATTATAGTACTTTTAGATCAGATACTTCGAATAATGCCACATCCATGAAGAAAAGCCGGATACTATATTCGAGTGGTTTCGAGTTCAGAATGTTGGAATAATTCTCGCATATCCATTATTTTATTATCATTCCTATCATTTCACGCAAATATTATATGCAAAATATTTCCGAAGCAAGATGATATTATTTCTCATAGTACAACTGCAATATGTATCCACAGTCTTGTCATCATCGAAGTTAGCAATATATGGTCATATTTTGCAGACTTAGCAATAGAAACCTACCTGCCGCTTGTTCATCCGCTTAACATCATCAAACCAACTCTGCAACATCTTGAGCTAATTTATATCTCTTTGAAATCAACAAACGTGGCTTCGATACGGACACGTACGTAACTCACGAAACGAATTCTGTATGCGGCTTCACGCTTTCAGCTGGAAGAAGAAAATTGAAGCAAGAAAATCTCACAAGCCGTACGCCGCCATATACCCCATCTACCGACATCTTCCGTAGAAGTGATGAGTGCTAAAACAATCATGACGAATTCGATTTCTGCAAGTAACAATTTGTGGTGGGCAGTTGTTAGTCTAAGCAGACGACCTTAATTATGACGGCAAGAGAGTTATTTTTATGACATAGGACGAATTTAAGCTAAATAAACATAATTGTTTATTTTGCTTACGTAGTATAGGTTCGTGGTGATGAAGAGTAGACATTCAATCGCAGTTCTGTAATTTTTGTGGCGAGATGCTACAGCTTGCGTGGTCTTATCTTTACTGGTACCTGCGGCCACTAATAAAGTGGTTTCTTCGTCGAACCACTAAGTTATGTGAATTACAGAGAATTTGTTACGGTGTACCCAGTGGTGCCCAAAGAACTCTTGAAGTAGAGTTCTCTCTGGAGAATTCAAGGTGTGCGGAAATAAAAAGACTGATATCTGACTTAAACCTAGCTAGTGAATCTAGTAAATTAGATGCGAATGGAAGAAGTATTATTCATTATGCGGTATACACTGTGTGTAGATTGAAAGGTATTGACCTACACATTCACAGTCAGTTCACTAAGTCTTTCGGTGCTTGTGTGCAGCAGATATGGGGTTACCGACAACTACTTCAAGAAGTCGAGAATCTTCGCAAGACACCATACGATTCTACAAATCCCGACCACGAGGAGAAACTTCTATTATTGTGGAGTCTGTTAAAGCCTGACGAACAACTCGAGGCCAGAATCTCTAAGCAATGGCAAGAGATCGGATTTCAAGGAGACGACCCAACTACTGATTTTCGTGGAATGGGACTGTTGGGATTGGAAAATTTGATATTTTTTGCCAGAGAATATCCTAAGGCTGCGCGGCATGTTTTATCTCATTCCCGGCATCCAAACTACGGATTTGTGTACGCAATAGTTGGAATTAATATTACGAGCATGGCTTACTACCTCTTGCGGAATGGAACTGCCAAAACTCATGTGTATAATGCTTGCAATGGTATACCGTCTCTCAAATTATTTCATATCATGTACTCATATTTATTTTTTGAATTTGACAAATTTTGGATAAATGAGAAACCAAAAAATGTCATGCAATTCAGTATTGTAAGAGAAAAATATGAGAAAGGTTTAAAGGACAGCTTGGCAGATCCTAAAACCATTCTTAGACTAAATTTTCATGTAGATGAAATATGATTAGAAGTCCAGAGGTTAACGAATAGAAGAAATTTATTTCACTTCACTGAGATGAGAAGTACAGTTATACTTGCATCTTTTCCACTTCTTGTACAGATTTTATTAACCTTGCTTAAAGTTTTACAAAATTTGTAAAGAAAATCGTAAAAAACAATTTTTTAAACGTTGGAATGTTATCTCACATCTTGAGCTATGTCCTTCTCTTATATTTTTCTGCTCTTGCATACAAAAATATTCCTATTAAATTATTGAAAATGACTGGGATGAGATTTTGAATGGTAGATATTCTTTGGTGAAGAAAATACCAATAAACACCACCAAGTCAAGTGTTCACCTCTGCTGCATGTTGCTGTATATCACTCAGGCTAGCACACATTACCTCACTTTGACTTTTTTGAGGATGAACCCTGCTTCTTCTTGGGTGATTTTCTCAGGAGTTTTGTAACTCCTAAAATAAGTAGAATTAACACTACACCGGCACCACTTGCTTGCCAAATCAAAGGATTATCTCGAAGGTAATCCGCAATCATTTGAACAAAGTCATCACTGAAATAAAAGAAAATTGTGATACATTATGTACATAAAAATTTTAAATTCCAGTGATTCCAATAACTAATTATGTTATTTATTACATAGATTTAGCATTCCTTGGGTCACTGAATGGAATTTTGTATTATACCTGTTCTAAGTTGTGTATAAACTAGCAAATTAAATAAAAATTATCAATAAAATAAAAAAATTTCTATGAAAAATATATACTTTACTATCAAGGTTAATGAAGTAAGTTTTACCCAAATGAATTAATTTAATAAATTTTAACATTAAGTAAGTTTCCAATTAGTTACTGACATAGGTTTCTAAATCGTTTTTAACTGCCTATCTTACAATAGGTCCCCTCGATGAATGATGAATATATAAATCAGTATCAGCCAGTTTGCTCTAATTGGTTCTTGGAATTTCCACAGTTGGTCAAACTCAATTCTTTCTGATACAATCATCAAAAACAGTGCACATAGAGGTACTGCAATGCGCTCTGTATGACATGAATATAGTTTTAATATTGCATCATGTAATACTTCACTCTTACTTCTTTATCTAGTTTGGTTAAGAAATTTAAAAAAAGGAATAAAAAATTTAATTAGGAACTGATTTCATGGTTGCATACTTTGTACCTGCTACTAAAATCATTGAATCCCACCACAGTTTATACATTTCAAATGACATGAAAGATTAAATTTTGGTATTGGAAATCTAAATGGATTAGTATTTATGATTAAAATTTATCGATCTTCCAAAATATTAATTAAGTAGAGTTATCTTTTCCTTGGGTTAATGAAAAATATGGGTCAAGATGTGAATAGAAAGGGAAAGGCTTTAGTTAACCCCTTCCAGAAGCCTAAAGTCCCAATAATCCTTTTCTGATGTATGTGGTTTGGATCAATAAAAATGAAAAAGTGCAGAATATAACTTGAGTATTTTAAAAAAGTTGACTGGAAATTAATTTTAGATTTATAAGATTATTAAAAATTAAAACTTAAAATTAACTTTTTTAACAGAACACTTAAAAACGTATCAGGCAAGGGATTGGCACAGGAGGATCAAAAGAATAGGGAAATTAAATGTAAGATAGTTTTAGAGCAGAAAATAGGAAGTGTTTGACAGCTCTCTAAGCAGTAAATCTGAGGGAGAAACTAAACCAGTCATGTAGGTGATGATTAATGCATCAATGATGATGATATGCATTTTACTGCCAAGCTTCCAAAGTTCACCAAAAAGAGAAATTGCATGTTTTATAGGTCACTATATTCACTTCAATAATATTCACCTGAAAACACTGCTCTTTATGTTCATCACAAAGAATCACCATTTTCATTACCTTAAGAATTCATAAATGCAACAAAAAATAATCACAGCAAATCTATGCCACTAAAGTATGATTTTATGAGAAAAATGTCAAATTAACCTGACAAATTCTTTGTTTTTACCTCCATTAGATTTACTTAAACTGTTTTTCCTGCACACTTATGGCATTTGGTTAGGTGTTAATTAGGTATAGTTGGTATTAGATTGAAATACAAATTACTAGAATGAAGATTTATTACAAGCAATTACTGTAAAACTATTATATTGCAATCCATGTTTAATATTAAAATGTTTATTCCTTATCTTAATGATTCCACTTCAGTCTCTCACAGGGAAAATTTAGGACTATCTTTCTAAAATTGATATCTTTATTAAAAAAAGATCAAAATTGAACATAGGATTAACTGAAAACCTGATACATTATAATTTTTCCAATCAAACAAATATGGTTGATGACAAAATGTTTGATAAGATCCATTACTTCTCACCAATAAAAGCTTTTGCAGTATATTGGCATAGTTCTGTATAAAACAGAATGTTTGTAAGCTAATCAAATAACAATTTTCAAAGCTTCATGTGATGGTGCATAGTAAGTCTGATATTTCCATTCTATAGCTAATTCTACAGTTTCTAAATGGAATGCTGAGTAGGATAACATAAAACTTAAATAACAGTGGCAAAACCTTTTAAACTGCATGATTTCAGAAACAAATTATGCATAAGGAGAAAGTCACATACCATAAATACCTTAATTTGAGCAAGTTATTGGTCAGACCTGCTAGCACGACTGTGATAAACACATGAAAACTGCATATTATGCATAAACCAAAAAATAATAAAGAATGGACACTAAAATACTCACAATGGACTTTTGGGCACTGGAACAGGTTCAGCCCTTGCATTTTTATACCAATCAACAGCAAATGCAGACAGAGATGCAACATCATATTTTGGAAGATTATATCGGTACATTTTACCCAAGCGGAATCTGTAGGAAGGTAAAAAAGAGATATTACTTAAAACATCATGAATTAAAAAAAGGCATTTTACTTCCATTAATTCTTAACAGTATTACTACATTTAAAGCAATTTATAACTTATGTACATCTAATATACAATTGATAAAACAATAGATAAAATAGAAAATTAATTTCAAATTATTTTTAGAATACTGCATTAATTTTATCACAGTACCAAAATTATATTTCCAATTTTTTCAAGTACACTGAAACCAAGTAAAAGAGATTCAGGAAATGTGCAAAGATTTATGCAAGTATACCTCATTTTCTGGACAAGACCTATTTAAATTAATCGAAGTCTTTTCTCAAAACATTTTCATAACATTGTAACACACAAAGTTATCCTTATAAATAATAAAAATAAAATGATGCAAAAGAAAATAGAAATGTAGAGGCCTAACAGAGACATTAACTTCTTCAAAAAGGCCAATTTTAATTAAAAATTCATTATTACTTACATTAAACCTCAAACAGAAAAGAATTTCAGCTTATTTGCACATTCAAACACTCACAGAACAAATGTAGGAGTTTGACGGATATTGAATCTTCTTCCAGTTGCACCACCTTTGGATTGTTTGTCTACTCTAGCAACATTAAGCCTTGCTTTTAGTCGGGCTCCAACTGCTTCCCACCTTGCTTGAAGTCTCTGACTTTCAACACAGTCTGCACTGTAACTAATTAGAATCAAGATTTGATACAATGCACAGGTTAAATGACTTCTTGAGATGCCTGAAAAAATTTCGTTTACTCTCACCAATATCACATAACACAATGTTCTGAATTACCTTAACATTGATAGAATTATCGATGTTGAAATATTATAAATTACGAGTATTATTTCACTTATATTCATCCATTACAGTATAGTTCACAAGTAACGTAAGTAATCCAGGTCAACTAAAGGTTCCTACTGATGTTTATTATCATTTAGAAACTTTCAGATGAAGAGGCTATTAGTTCTGAAATGCGTTTAATTTTTAATGAATATTCAACATGAATTTTTAGGTAACTAAGAAATAAATTGAACCATTAAAACAATAAACAATTTATACGCAAGATGATATCAATAATGAATTTCTTGCAATGAAAAGACTTGTTTAAATTATTACTTAAAGTTAAGTCCATGGCATGGCATTACTTTAGGGGAAATAGCCTAGCCAGGCAGCATTGACAGAAGGTAATGGTCAACTCCCACACCACCTTATTTTGCCTTTCAAGACTGCTTGCATCCATTGCCTATTAGCTCAGAAAGCCTCCTAATTTCTTGCTGAATCAACATCATCGCCTCACCAGGAATTTCAACACAGGACCGCTTTTGATAAAAGCAAACAGGTTACCCACTAGACTACCCATTCAATTCTACTCATTTTCCAAAAAAATGACGATTATAATTCAAAAATGTACCAGCCATATTATTAATAGATTACATATACACTCATAACTCTTGCAAATCTTGCTTAAATTATAATCATCTTTTTGTAAGTTCCTTCATGTAAACATGGGATAGATAAACTATCAAATTCATCCATTCTTTCCAAAAGTGTCACAAATACTCAAACTTTCATCAACCCCTGTTTAGTTATAGATAATTTGTGATGCACTTGTTTAGTATTTATTTACAATAAGATAGCTGGCACCCTCAATTTGAATTCTAAGAGAGAAAAGAGAAAAGCAAAATCAATGTCAACCTACTTTTGTTAACTTCTGCAAAGAGAAGATCCTTGGAGAATTTTACTTCATGAATTTTATTTTAATAACATATTACTTAGAGGAAAAAATATATGAAATATAATTTTTGAGTATCTTACACATAAATGGATAAAATACACAAGATCATCATTGTTAATATTCTTATGATTGCATGGATTGGACATATCATCAGACACAATGAATTTGTTAGGAACGTACTTGAGGGAAAAATAGAAGGAAAAGCAGCAAGAGAAAGACCAAGAGATGAATATATTAGCCAAATAAAGAGAGATATAGGAAAGAAGAGATATCAGGATTTAGTAAAGTTAGCTTTAGATAGAGAGGAATGGAGGGCTGCAGTCAACCAATTTACGGATTGAATGGCCTATGATGATGAATAATTTATTGTATCCAATCATTAGAAATTTCTCCAAAAATATCCTGAGATTATAATTTCTGCTCTATGAAAAGACATTTAAAAATTCTATCTCTTAGTTAAAGCTTTCAGCAAATTGAGAGAAGAGCTTTTCCTCAAATTAGTTTCTCATAATACACATAAAGAACTAAAGATACCTTGGCCAAAGATAACAAATTAACTATTCATATAATCTAGACTTAGAGTTAATATTACCCTTAAATTATGCAACAGAATAATCTTTTATATAGGCTTCTAATAGAGGGCATTTTCATTCACTGTCATTAGGAGGTTAATAATGGTCAAAAGAGATAGCTACGTTACTCATATAATGAACTTAAAAAGGAACCTCATAACTTAAATACAAGGACTACTTACAACATGACAAACCAATCACCAGTGGTGGCCCCGGTAGCAACCTGAGTAAGATGTTCGAAGTTGTCATCCCACAATTCCTTCACAACCGGCTCTTTGTTGGATACAAAGGTGTACATGATTTCTTCGTCATTGACTGGACCTATTAAATTATAAATGTTTTATTCTAGAACATACCTTAAAAACAGACTCAAAGATCAAAGTATCATGCACATAAACATACCATCATAGAGTAAAGGTACACCATGTCTGAAAAACACAAGTGCTGGCTCCTTGGTTGGGTTGTACAACCGCACAAGAGGGCTATTTACTGATTTAACAACCCATGCGTTTAATGAATCCACTAAATCTTCCCTTAAACCAATCAGCTCATTTTCCAAATTTTCGCATGCTTCACAACCATCTTTCGCTAAATAAATATTGATGAAATCAATTCATTACAGTGCTCTGAAACAGTTGGTCACATATGGCTTAAATAAATATCTCTAAGTACTTACTGAAGAGAACAACCACATATTTCTCTCCTCTTATTAAGTTTGTTAACTCGTCATCATTAACAACTTCTAATGAGGACGATGCATATCTGCCGCAACAGAGTAATATCAATAAAGCGAATTTCCACATAATAAGCGATATCTAGCAATGACGTGTACACTTGATACAGAACGCCGCGTGTATTTATATCGAGAGCAACGTGTGCTACTTGTAATCCTCAGAGAAAGATTCAATGAGACATCTCTTGACAATGGAGTAAACTTCTTTCTCAATTTATAAAGGACAGACTTACATGAGATAAGCTTGAGCTTAAAGGGAAATAATACCAGTTATTAGAATAATATTACAGAAGAGATTCACGAACACAGACCCCCAACGGCCGCAGTGTAAATGGTAAAATTTAATTCCCCTCTGTAAGCCGCTGCACGAACGTCAAGTTTCATACGCCATCTTTCTTATCAAGAATTCAGCGCTTCTTTTAACGAAGAGACAGGTAATGAGAATCGATGCTGTAGTACTATAGTTACTTTCTTATTGCTAGGCGTACGTCAATCTCTGCGTATTTTTTCTCGTTATTGTAAAATTTCAATTTTTTATTGCTAATTTTATTTTTGCATCATGCTGCTAAAGCATGTTTAAAGACTGTTCATGTATTTAAGATATTAATATGTGAAGGAAACATAATATTAAATTTTTATTCGAGAGATTCCGACGAAAATCGTATTATTAATCTCTATTTTGCGCTATCCATGAATTCCATAATCCATTAAAACAATACACAGACTTTAAAGATTCATTTCAGGATATTTGAAACCTTACTGACATTATATGATAACATTTTAACTTTCGTACGTGCAAGCTTTCTTCTTTCATTTTTCTAGTTTATTTTACTTTTATATTTCTTCTATGAAACTTTGTATTCACAGCAATCCCAAAAAAGCTGAAAAATATTAAAATAATGAGACAAGGGAGAGATAAGGGAACTAACGAAAGAGATGTGTTTCAACCCTCTAAATTCTGATTTCCATACATTTCAAAACTGCCAAAGGTTTGGAGGGCGGAACGCCATTTCGTAACATGCACCTAGAAATTTTTTCTAATAAAAAATTTAAGATTATCAGGTGATTGCTACTCAGTTTACTGTTTGTACTGTACTAACTAATTACAGTGAGATAGATATCTGTTGGTAAATATGAACGGAGACAATTATTCCGAAAGACAACTGATCCACAGATACGACAGCGTCTGAGTATTCCAAAAGGATACCAATGTATCAGTTCGCTGATAGTAGATAAGTTAATACAGGTTGAAAAGAAAGATGATCTGCAAAGAGCGTTAAGGTTAATGGAGCCAGAAAAAAACATTTCAACCTGAAATATAATTTCAAAAATCGGGGCGATGTTAATTTTTAATGAACCAATCTGATATAAACTGCAATTTAATACATAAAAAATAGCTAGTAATGCAATTAAAATGATTTATATACTTATAATTAGCAATCGACATCTAGATGAACAAATAATGAAAGTAGAAAATATATGAAGTTGATTAGACTTGATAGAATAGAAAATCTAATTCCTGCGCTTTGAGTCAAACAGAAAGAATATAAATAATTCGCATTTTAACATATACTACAGAAAAAGTAGGACTCACGCCCATAAAAAGACGGGGTAAGAATTGAGTATTAGAGATGTGCTAAGTACAACCAACGAATGTAAGGACAATCAAAAGAAAAATGAAAAAAGACTTAATTAACTTAAAAAAACTCTAAATTTTCTCAAGACGATGTATCTTTTTGTCATCCCTGATCTAAAATTTACCCGAAGGGTTTGTATTTTATAGACCAACGGGAGCATGTTTATCTAACAAGAAGTAAACAAGGCAATTGAGAGAATGAGCCTTATCATTGATGTCGCTGATGTATACAATTGAGTTCCAGATGATAGGGGCAGCATCCCCGAGAAGATTATTTATTAATGGCTTTCGTAACACGTCGAGTGACGAATTTGTGTATCTGCTTTGGGAATTTGATGGAAGTTGAGATATATAGTATATCGTATTGCGCCATTCTCTCTTCCTTGTTAGTACAGCCGTCTGGCCAGGGAGATGAATCATATGTGAGATGAGTTAGATTTAACGGCAGCAAGAAAAGGCCAAGAGATTCAAAGGAGTTCTGAGATAGAAGTCCTGAATAAGTAAAGCAGCTAATCGTTCCAAATTACTTGAGATAACCTCTGATTTGGATATTGTGACCTAAATGCTGACGAGTCCCGGAAAATGCCCCGCATTCGACCAATTTATTTGATGCTCCTTGTATTCTCGCCAACAAATTAGAAAAGTTAGCTGATTGGGTTGAAGACACTGAGCTAATCATTCAATGCGTGGCCTAAACTTATTATTAACCGTAATTAGTCTAGCTTTCAATTTAAAAATCGTCCTATTGCATTAAGTTTCACATTATATCACTCAGGTATTGTATTTGGTAATCGCAGATGTCAGTACTCTAATCATACACTTTCTCTACTAACACCATAAGCTATGATTTCGATATTTTACCTATGATAGATACCAAAATTTGCTTGCTGTTCACTTTTCACAATATTAGGTGTTCCGTATTTAAAATATGGGTATTCTTAGCATGTAAATTTCTTGATTATGTTATCAATGATATTTTATGGATGTTTATTTCAAAGATAATTGGAAGTAAATATTCACTGAAATCGCAACCATTATAATCTTTTGCTTTGATTTATTATGTTTAAAATGCACCATGAAAAAATTGGCTATCAGAATTGATTGACAGCGGGTTCGAGCAGTCTAAAAAGTCAAAGAAGTGTTGCGTGGGAGTCGATGCGCTGACCAGTAATTACTCTCTGTGAGTGCCGCCCATCCACCAAAGAGACCCCACGGTTTCTTGTAAGATTGTCTTATACAGATTTGTAGTCTGAGATTTCCTCAATGGGAATACCACTGCACTGAACATCATTACATCTTTTTTTATTAATTAGCTTCGCACGTTTGTATATTTTAGTAGCTAAAACTCAAGGTTTGCTCCGCATTCCATGAGTTTTCTCATTCGCGTGTGAAGAATTTGCTTTCTCTGCAAAGCTCGCAACTTTGTTTCGTCCAGCGTGGCTTCTTATGCTCACGCTCGTTTTCTGTTAGAAGCCATTCAAATAAAGCTTCCTCGATTATGCGCTGGAACTCTATCCAGACATCAACGACTATATCATTACACATGCATAATAACTGTGATTCAGTGAATGTATAATAAAAGGAGAAGGACTTTCAATGCGGAAGTCATTTTTATATTTCGTGTATGAAGAGAAAAAAAGTAAAAAATAAAAAATGTGGATGCAAAAGGAACGTTTTGTAGTTTTTTTTCATTCATATTCATTTTCATGTAGAAATTCAATGCATCTATCTTTTATTTTAATCAAGTCAATCCTTGTGTCTTAACGAAGTTTCAACTATTTTTTTTCTTAATTGTGATAATTATTTGCAAAACTAAATATTTCAATTTTGTTATTGTTTAGAAGTAATTCAAAGCAGATTTTTACTTAGAGCAAATTCATTAAAAATTTACATACAAAATTTATAATTATGCTTTATGCTGTGCTCTTAGATATTTGATATAAAAATATAATGATTTGATATCAAAGTACATCAAATAATTCACTTGTTAATTGGGATTTTTAAAATTTACTGTTAGCCTTTTTCATATTGTTTTTATATCTATGAAAAATAATTTCCATAAATGCATCTTAACGTTTCTCAATTTTCCTATATTTTCGATTCAATCAATGCCAAACTCCTTTAGATTCTCAACATATGTTTTCTCAAAGGGACAAACATATTGTTTATGCTCTTCAATACTGGAATATACCATATTTTGTTGATTGGAAACAACTGACAGTAATATATTCAATATAATGTTGAGATATTTTTAGATTGAATTGGTAGGAGCCAAATCTATTTCCATATTTTTAGAAAGGAAATTTGTGGTGTTGGAGGATTAAAGAAATTCAGCTTTGAGTAAATTACATTAGGGGTCCTTTTCCAATTAATAAGAGCATTTTTCAGATGAATTATTTAATAACATATCATACTTACTCAAGGTGGAAACTGTAAGCATTAGAATTCATAAATACCATTAGACAACCAATAATCATGGATTGAGAGCATTTTCATTAGCTGTACACTTGGCCACTGATTCAACTTCTACAAAATACAACTTCAGTCACCTTAAAAATGACATATTAAATAATTAGCTTGATAAAATGTTCAATATTCAGTGTAAAGATATTCCAAAATTTCCCCTAAAAGATTAACTTATCATCAATTGATAGAGCAGAACATTGAATTCCATGTATATTCCAACTTATATTTCCATCAGAAATAGGGGTAGTTGTGAAACTTCGATATTTTAATTTACCACATAGAGATTCAAGAACTATATCAAGATGTTTGCTATTGAAATCACATTAAGTGCACTTTCCTAGAATGAAATAGAGTGTATTACCTCTAACCACATCTGCTCTTTGGATGTCTGTGATGGAACAGTTTAATCACATTCACTCTGAATATTGCAGGCGAAAATAATTATTTCCTCAAAAGTTATGCTGCTTGTGAAAAATTGTGATCGCTGAGGCACTTATGAAGAACAGATTACACTTACATGACATTCAGGAGAAAACTGTCAGTAATCAAGATTGGGATATTGAATTGGATATTGCAATCTTGTTCAAGGAACTGGAAACATTTTAAACTCAATCCTGTAAAGAACCCACAGCTATGTCTACAAAGGGCAAAGCTACCACTTTCAATCCTGCATTGGGTGGTTCACACAAGGTGTTCCCCAACCTGGAAAATTGCCTTGTAGGCTAGACCAGTCAATTTCCTTAAATTAATGTCTGGTTGTTACTTTATCAGAAATGACTTTTTTTATTATTGCCTTGAGAAATAGAATTAATTCTCATTACTTAAACATTCATTTCTCTGCATTTAAACTATATATTTCTGGTTTTATGGAATAATATGTTTCTCTATGTGTAAGATATACTTCTTTCCAGGATATTGATTTATATTTTTTCCACAAGGGAATAATAACCATTAGGACTGTTACTGGTATAACTAGGGCTTATTAGGCACTGGATTTGTTTTTTTGGAAGGAGGACTGCTTGCACTGGACTTGTTAGCACTGGAACGCTATTTCAGCAGAACCACAGGGAATAGAGAGAAAAGAAAAGAAGGCTTCAAGCAAAACTGTTTTTCAGCACCTTCATTGAAATTGTTAAAGTGTATTTTTATTTAGATAGTCAAAAAAAATCTTTTACATCATCTTATCAAGTTTTCAATCAAAATCCTTTCACCATTTTCCTGGCCACTTGTTTCGGTATGGGAGTTCTTGCACTATCTCTGAGGTTAACATTACAGCTAAAAATTCTCTGATTGGCACTTCAACTCCATTGGCTGCTTATGTTTTCAACAGTGGTATAATGAAAACATTAAGACTGAGACTTCACCCTGTAACTCCTCTTCCTTTGAAACTTGAGGAAGACGAAGCCAAAGAATTTTGACATAAAATTCTAAATTTTCATTACTACTAGGTACTCAAAGCTCAGAAAAAATAATTATACCACAATAAAACAATAACTTCGGCTAAAGGGAAATTCAAATAAACAACTTTGTTATTAAAAAGAAGAGTTCTTCAAAATTACTCTTTTAATTCACAAATAAATGAAAGATAGTATAAGAAATTAAATATAATAAACCTTAACTGTGGAACTGAAAAGTAAGAAATATGTCAACTTTAATTAGTAAAAAAGTTTGTGACTGTGACCGAACCAGTAACAGAAAATGTAACTGGGAAAGTAAAGAAAAGTAAAAATTAAAGAAAATAAAAAAATGTAATTTTGGCAGATTGAAAACTGAGCCTGAGCATGCAGGTGGTGGAAATAAACCAAAACTGAATTGAAATTTTGAATTTATATTGAGATAAGAATTAAGAGAGAACAGGAAAAAATATTGCAGTTTAATACCCTGGTTTATCTAACAAAAGGAAAGTGGTTTTAATATATTCTCAGTATAAACATGCGCAGAAAGTTCTATGCCCTCCTTACTAATTAAATACAATGCATGAAATTAAATATCAAAATAATCGAGGAAATAATCACATTTCTAAAGAATTTCAAAATATTGAAAAGAATATCTCCAAATCCATAAAGCAACATAACCCAAAATCCATATATGGATTCTATAGAAATCTCAACAATGAGCATCAAAATCTTGTCAATGAACCACTAAAGTCATTTACAAAAAAAGAAATTGTGTGCATGAAAATGTATTTTATTTTTTTAGTCTGAATTTATAAATTCAGATATGAAATCAGGTTGTGAAACCAAAACTCAAAAAATAAGAACCTTTATATATATTAAATAAAAGGCAATTCAAATTAATTATTAGCTCTCAATGCTTTCATTTAAATACACAACTGAAATTTAGGCCAATGTCCTACCTAGTTATGTCTCATTGTCTTCAATGATTTCAAATCATATTAATGCAAATAAAAGCAATAAATTTTTATTATATCGTGTTCAGTAAGTTGTTTCATACCCAATTTTAATAACAATCCTACAATAAATATAAATTTTGAGTTTAAACAAAGGTGTACTGTCAAGACACACAAAAAAGATGAAAGAATCAAAAGGGCTATCACAACTGGTAAGAAATACATATTTATGGTGTAGGTTTTTTTTACTTCGGAATCATGTTACTGCCAAAACTATTTGATAAATTTTATCTTTATACCCACTTGTCATTGAACAAAAGAATCTCTTCTGCATTCTGCATAAGAAATGTGTCCACTGTAGTAAAGGAATACAAAATTATATTATAGATTTAATCAGTCAAAATGTGAGCCATGAATCAAAATAACATGCATGATTGAATTATTAGAATAGCAATGACCGTGGTTTTTTAGTGTAATGATTGCTTGAAAGCTTGGCCAAAGAATATCAATTAGAAGATTTACGGTCTTTGTTTTTACTTGAAGAAGGGGAGTGAAGAAATCCCATCTCTCACTGATAAGTTGTAAATTAATGAAGAAACTAAATCTTGCTGAGCTAAAAATAGTATTAATTGCTTTGAAGTTGTTGCAAGGCTGAAAAAGAGATGTTGTCAGGAGAAAAATTTGGGAGTGGATTTTAGGACAAGTTGGGTTGTCTCAATAAAATGTTTGTACACCCAACCAGCAACCCTAGCTGAATTCCCTGAGTCATATGGAATATTTCAAGCCCATCCCTGATTTAACATTTATGATGTGAAGGCTCCATGTTTGCAGCCATTGATTGAAATCCATCCTTAGCAATTGGGAAAGTTGAAACTTTCACCATCTTGTAACAAAACTGATGGGTTTATCTACATTTTCAAGTGAAAAAGAAGTTAAAAGCCATAAAAAGTATATTATGGGGATAAATTATTTAGCACAGTAATTTTTTACTCATTGAAAATTTTGGGTGAGATTTTATTGAGATATATTTTTATTGTTTTAAGAAACAATGGAATTTAAATCTTTATTTGTTTTGAAATGTAAACTGGCTGAAAATGTACTGGTCAAAATCAGGAAACAATACCTGACACGCTGAACATTTCCAGTTTGCTCATGCAAGACAAACAGTTTGAAACTAAGTTGCTAACCCACTCAGTTGGATTTGTAATCAGTAATTATATTCATGGCTCAAGCTATAGATAATTTTTATCCATTATTCTTAATCATAAATTAGCATATTTTAGTAGGCAGAGAAAACACCTCTGTCTCATACAACTTTACATAATGTGGTGATTCATAGGGATAGTTTTAGCTTTGTATGAAATACTGATTTGGCAACTCTACTTCTTTGTTTACAAAATTTTCTCCCATTATCAAGCAGTTCATAAGTTATTGATATTAATACTGCTGAGTGTGAGAGGGGTTTCATATGAACCTTATAATACTAATACTCTCAATGATCATCTTAAATCATGTATCAGCACTTTAACTTAGCATATATAACTCCTCTATTTCAATATAATTCTGAACTATATGCTGTAACTTGGATCTCCATATGTCATGGTTACAGGAATGGAGGCCACAGAATAACCCTAGCTAAGAGAAAAGATGAGTTGATTGAAAATGGATCCTCAATTTCTTAAATTCTTAGGATAATTGTAGCAATATTATTTAAATATGTTAATGTCATTATAAAGGAATAGGGTCATTCTATAGTTCTTCTTTACTTCTCATTTTCTGAGTTTGTATGTACTGTCTTGATATGCTGTAGCCATGATGGGAAATATAAGGAAATTCAGTATGATATTCAACTTCTTTAGCAGCTCAAACATTTGGCAATTTATTCCTTGTGTTTATTCCGAACTTCATGCCTTATATTGTCAATATTTTACAATGTAGGCAATATTATTGGGTTATTTAAAGTACACATTTTTAACAGTGATGAAAAAGAAAATGTCAGACTGCCCTTTTCCAAATTTTATTCAAAAAATGTATGTACCCAAACCATTGAAAACTCCATAAATAGGAGGGGCAAAAAGAATTAGATTTAAAATAAGCTAATTTGCATTCTCCAGCTTCATTGTCCAGATGGACCAATTTGTTAATTTTTAAAAAATTTTTAAAAAATTTTTATTTGCACTATCCGTGGGCCTTAGATGGTCAAGTATGCATAATTACTATAGTTTATTTTTTACATTCTCTCTTCATCAATTAAATTCCTATATTTCTTACAGTAACTGCTACATACCTCTACTTTTTTTGGAACTGATTTAAGGAATAAATCAAGCCAGTTGGTGTGAACTCTTATTTCTTTGCCCTTCCACTTAATTGTAATATTTACTCCATTCACAACCATGATTTCATATGAACTAATCCACTTCAAAGAAGATTTCTTTTACAGGCCTCTCAGTCTGTCTTTCAAACAGAAGAGCTTTATCACTACCTTAAATCAATAGATTGTTAGCAATCCTTATTGTATCACGATTCTTATCTATTCTGCCAATTTTTGTGCATAATCTCTTTGAAGAAGAAACCAAAAATATTTTATACCAAACTGAAATATTTATTACGGATTCTTTTCTGTAAAATATACGTATATAAGTAATTAAATTGATGCGTAGAATGAAAATAGATATTTAAAATGCCTACAAAGACATAAGGAAATTCAACAATGTTGTTTTGTATTTCTTGAATTTCCTTATGTCTTTGTAGGCATTTTAAATATCTATTTTCATTCTACACATCAATTTAATTACTTAGAAAAATTTTTATGGTTAATTTTATCTTGTAATAAAGTCCTATAAATGCAAGAATGAATAGCAAGAAATCTATAAATTCCCAATCATATATGAATTCGATTCACTAGAGATATTCTAATAGCTTTTAAAATATTCTATTTCCTATACCTATGCTAAAACATCCCTTGTATGCAACATTGCAGAAAAGTCTGACTAGAATTTCACATAAATTTCTACATTATTGTGGTTAAAATTGGATTAAAGTGAATGTAATGTTAATGACTGTTCAATTCCTTTTTTTGTGTCATCCACTTTTCAGAATTCTTAGGGTTGCCAGGTATCATGTATAATACAGGGTGTTGCCTTATTTCACTTACATGTATCATTGTCCCAGAGATGTATGGTTATCAGCACCATCCAGTGGTGGAATTAAAAAAATTCATGAACTGGTTCTTCATCTTCTTATTCCTATCTAGAATGCAACCATTCACATCATAAATACATACATACATAACAAGAAAGTTGATAAATCTACTATTACTAATATCATTCTACTACTCAAGATATCTGACAGATTTACCTGTTTCATACAGTGTTTTATTTTTTGATAGATGAGGTTAAAGAAATATTTCTTTCCGTCCATGTTATGAAGTATCTTTCCTAGATAAAACTTTTTGAATATGCAGTAATATTAACAATGCTCATGGTCTCTGCAGGTTTCTGCTTTAAACAGACTTTGCCTTAGACAGGTTTTACTCATTACGAATATTTGAATTAGCTAAAATATATTTAAACTATAATTTGAAATTTGTCACATGCATTAACCAATGAATAGATGAACCTTAAATTTCAGAATGAAGCCCAAAGTGCCAATGGAAGCACATTTAGGAGGAAAAACATTCCATTCTGAAATTAATTTCTAATTATGTAACGTCTTTTTTAGCTTCCTCAGGATGCTTCACAGAATGATAGATGCCTCCCTTGCCCCCTAGTTATGTTACTGCATTGTCACAAGCATCAATATTTGATGAATAATCAATATTTAGCTCTTTGATTAATTTAATCAATCAAAGGGAAGGTACCTCCTGTTCTACTCTCCTCAGATCCTCATCATTCTCAACCTTGTCTATTCATCTTATTTTTGCGTTTTCTGTATTATAAGTGAACTTTTTATGGTATGAATATACAAAATATTCCTTTTTCTGCCAAAATTGTTGATAAATAGTTAATTTTCAGGTTCATTTTTACATTATATTGATAAAATCAACTCCAGATGTATTAAATAGTATCTCTTTTGAGGCAAATGCAACAGAAATTCAAAGATTGCCTGCTATTGCTGTATTCTCTATAAATATATGATGATAAAGCTCAAGCTTCACTTAAAACCATTCTAAAAACCTATGGACCTACCTGGAACTCACTAACTCTTTCAAGCCAGTTCTTCTGCTGAATAAGTAGGATTGTAAATACGTAGGGAATTGACCCCTTTTTCTACTTCCTCATCCCATCCAATGAGTAATATTTATAAAATGATCACATTCAGCAGAGCAATATTCTTCATAGATATAGTTTTTCCTCTGCAAAGTAATGAAATTACCTTATCAAAATGAGCCCCTCAAAGACATAATGCCCTGATGCTAGATATCCATGTAGCACGGGTCTTGGCTGGCCCTGCTATTCACGATGCATGAGCATAATTTAAAAAGTACCTCTCTAATAGGAGCTCCAATTTGATAACTTTTTTTTCAATGAATGATTTTTATAAATGAGGATCTAAATATTGCTTAATCTAACATAACTTAGATTTTGTTATTTCAGAGAAAATATAGTTTTGATGAAATTATAACTTGGTTGAAGCCACAGTTGAAAAACCTGGTAAAGTTAATGTAATCACCTACCAGAAAAAGGAATCAATTTAATTGTTTAATGGATCTTATGTATTGATTAACTATAAATTAATACATTAAAAGTTCTGTCCAACCATCTGTAATGTCATCAACGCAATGGCCAGTTGGATCCTATATTTGTATACTATAGCTACTGAAAGCTTTGGGGAGGGGATGAAGTGATTATGATAGGTAAAAATTGATATAGTTTTCCCTCTTTTTGACAAACTTGATAGCCAAAACTTTAATCTTACAGAACAAGAGATGATGAATTACAGAATCATCGTATTGCACTATAATTCCAATTCACACATCTGTCCATATACATGAAATAATTTAGAATTTTAGAGGAGATATATTTGATTGCTTAAAACTTGCTTAGATCATAGAGATATAAGGACTCAAAGTTATCAACCTCTGTTTATGATTAGCTGACATTCAAAATAAAATAATTTTATGCAATGGGTTTGAAAAAGCTTGTTTTTGACAAAATCAGAAGTGTTTGGAACAAAATAGTGGAATATACAGAAAAATAATTAAAGTTTGCATTTTCTTTATATTTATTTCATAACCAACAAGCCCATGGTTTTTAATTCTTATAAAATACAATTAATAAAGCTCAATAAGAAACATTCTATAAAAATCCATTTACATGGTCTTAGTGAATAAGTGCATGTGTTTTCATATCAACATTTGTTGGAATAGGTACATTTACATACATCAAGTTTGTAATATACACATATATGTTTATATTACAAACTATTGTGTTTTCTCCAACTGTTAAATTCTAAATGACACATTCTTGCAACTTTATTGTCACTTAGATACTTAAACATCACTGAGGGATAAACATCTGTCATTAAAATGGTTACTTGCATTTAAGGAGAGTTCAGAATTCATTCTACTATATTCATATAAGTTCACATTATTTCTTATGAGGTTAGAGCAATCATATAGTTATTCTTCATCCATGAAAAAATGTGCTATTCGTTTGACTTATTTGAGAGAATTGATGAAATTTCAAAATCATGAGAGTTACAAATCAATAAAACAGGTAACTTAATTAAACCATAACTTGAAATTTTTGTAATTATTTACTGAATGAAAATAAACGTTTTAATTAGTGTTGCACTTATAAAGTATATAAAACTCATTTTTGTCTTATTTATAAGATTATTAATTGAATTTTATGGATAAATGTTCATTCATATAAGGGCTACCAATAAATTATATAATTATATCGAGTAATTTCCCTCAAGTTGAGGGAATCTCAAGAGATGTTATCCTTGAGAATACTATAATTCTATCATAGAACATTCCTATATTGACACAATAATATATTATAATAGATTGATGGTTAAAATAATTAACATTAAATGAAATTATTGAAACAACCAGGAAAGCATACAAATCTTAAATGTTTATGCTACCTGAGAATGTCTGTATCCTTTATGAACATTCATATAAAGTAAATTACAAACAATCATTTTGCCAGCTCTGCGTGCAGAAAAAAGTCCTATATATAAATTATACTCATGTTATAGGTGAACAGAAAATTACGGCCAAAATAGGTATAAAAACTGACTGTTCCAGTCAACTTGATAACTTGTTATGTTGTTACTAAGTATATATGTAATTTATATTCTCTCATAATTTTAATTCCTTTAATACGTTCCATCGTTATTCACTCCACATAGGCTTCAAAATTGGAAAAGAGCACGTCATTTTAGAGCTGGAGAATCTTATAATCCTAATAGATACAGATGAAAAACCATCCATCACTGGGATTTGAAAGTCACCATCTTTTTCGAAATAGTTTTCACATAAACGTGTCGGATTTTCGGATCTGCGAGTCGTTATCATCATCTTTTCCATGTCGGCAACTCTTGGAATTGGGGGAGATGAATCAACAGGAGGACTGCAACTTACTCTCTGTCGTTTAAAAGTCAACGGAAAACTTTCTGGTTTGAAGTCGATACTACATGTGATTGTCTCCTTCTCAGCTGTGACGAACTCCAGTGCGATGGCGTGTATATCTTGGCCGACTTCATCTTCGTCTTGGAAGAGATTGTGAAGGTCACAGTATATATTGTTTGGGTATACACTATCGATGCAAAATATCGATTTTCCGTGTATCGCAGGGTAGTTCCCTTGCTCTCTAACTAATTGGAACTGGATGTTGCCAAAAGGTTCTCCACCCCCGAGGCTTCTATAACGCAGGGTCGCAACATCAATCTCCGATGTGCATACTGTTTCGAATAGGCCTAAATAAAATACTATAAATGATACCAATGAAATACTTATGTTTTGTTCCATATCGATTGCTTCTTTTCGAGTCGAAGAAGGAAAGGACTATGCTCAAAGCCAAGTTGAGCTCCGTCGCGGAAATTACGCATTTATTTGCCGCTTATTCTTTCTTATCGGTGAGGCAACCACATCCTTCCGCAGAAATACCCAGCAATAATATTTAAAAGAGGTTACGTGGTGGACATAAGATGAGAGAGTCTATCCTGGATGAGCTGGTTGATAATCTAGTCACCCTTACCTAAAGAGGGGTTATCGAATACCACACTCCAGAATATGTCCAACTTATCGTATAAGCGAAGAAAACGGAAAAAGGAGATTATGTCAATTCCTAGTTGAAAACATTCAACGGGATCTCAATATTTTTCTTCAGAACCTGGGGATGTCTCTATCGTAATGGGGATCAAATTTAAAAATCATAGACAATGGCAAGTCATAGACAGTCATTAAAAGTTTTCATCCGATCTGAAACAGATTTTTATTACTTTTTATTTCAAATTTAACTCCCGCATTAAGTTGTAATTATTTTCTACCCAACCGTATTTCCATCTAAGAGACTTGGTTCTTCTCTGTATTCCCATCTATCTATCTATATATTATTTTAAAACATGCTTTTTTGGTGATCGGGACTTTTCTCCCTTATTACTCCATCAATATATATAAATGAATGACCGTTTGATGGCAAAAGTTGTCAGGTTCCTGCGAAAAATAGTCAGTCAAATCAAAAATGCACCATTTGTTAAACAAATTGAAATAATATTTTAATCATCTCATTTTTTACTGGACGAAAAAAGGCCCGGGTTGCTATATACAGATTCAATTTGTTTACTTAGTGACGAGTGTAAACAAATTTTTAAATCGGATAATGCATCTATTCTCGGGCATAAAATGATTCGCAATTAACATTACAGTCTCCATGAACGAAAACTTCGACGTCGTACGCAACCATAACAGTTGAATAAGCAAGCCACATTGCATCTTGCGGGAGCAGAACGACAGCCAAAGAAACATGAACATTGCCGAATATGAAAGTTTGCGTCACGGTTATATCATGTGGTATGTTTGAATAATTTTGCATCATATTACTTCCCGGTTTCGTATGTTGCAAATTTTCTATATATCTAAACCTGATATCAAATGATTTTTATTGTTTATATTTCACTCATTGGATAGATAATATTCAACATTTAATCATATTTCTGAGTAAAGAAAAGGATGTCCTGCGATTTCAGAAAACTCACCAGCATGTAGTACAAGCTTAACGAAAGCCCCAAGCTTTTATTCCCAATCGCTATCTCCGAAGCACAAGAATGTATTATTTTGCCACATTAACAATGTTAGAGACTTCCAATGCGGGGAGAATGCTATGCGCTTTGACAATGTAACACAATGTATTCGTATGAAAGTGTGACATTTAGCTTCCCCTCTAGCTCTCCTCTCCCAGATCAGATCACTGCAGACGAGTAGTAGTTATTTTTGTATTTCATGTATGAAGAGAAGAACATAGAAAATAAATAAATAACGTGGATGCAGAAGGTATGTTTCGTTCTTTTATCTTGGTTATTTAAGTGACACTTCATTGCCGGTATAAAAGGAAGTGGTTTTTATAACGACAGATTTAGGTAAAGCTGGCAGTGATATTTTGTATCTTTACCATAATTCATTTAATCATAAATGCATTGAGTGAATTGAGGTATTCGGTGTAGGATAAGATACATGTATCGTTATAGTGATGACGCGTACCATTCGTGATTATACTACTATAAGAAAATTTTTAAAACATTCGATAACATTTATACTCTCACGTTCTCTAATATAATAGGGATTTTGTTTGGGTTCATATGGTATGGCGTTAGAAAACGCAAGACATTTTATTTGGCTATTGAGTTTTGTTGCTGGATGTGTAGAAGGCGATATCCATCGCTACAACCGAGGTATAACGAAACAGACACTGATAAAGAATATGGAGGTGTGTATTTTTAGGTATGTTTTAGTTTTTGTGTATTTGTTTGAAAAGATTAGTCTTTGTTGAAGTGTATTTGGGTGGGAAATTGAGTATCAGTGTCGTCTGCGAAAGTTTCGCACGGGGCAACTAGTTGTTATATATTTCCATCCATATTCCATTTTTTCTGCTAGAACAAATTTAGTAGTGGAATTTTATTAATTTATTTAGTTGAATTGAAGTTTTTTTCTTGATCTACATACAATGTTTTGGAGAGCAGTAATCGAAATTCCGTATACGGCCTTACATTGCAACTTAAATACATATACGTTAATTACGGCTAAATCACGCTGACGGAAGTCTTTTCAATCAATTTTCTTTTTTAATTTTTCGCTATTCGCTTCATGCTTAGCCACTTCTATTTTCAGTTTCAGCATGTATCTATTCCCTTTCATTTACCCTTTGCTTCTTTTCCCCTTAAAGTTCTTTTCATTGTTTCATTTCCAACAAAAATATACCAAAGTTATCTTTAAGTATGTGGGAATAATTTTGAAAATGGCAGCAAAATGAAAATTATATCCCCCTCTTTTATTCGTTAAAGACTTCTTTTATCTCGTTGTCATCCAAATTTCAGTTTCACGTCTAGGAAAACATTCAGTATCTGTGATGTGAGTCAAATTTTCCTGTTAACCTCCCATTGATAAAACACTGCAAGTAACATATATATTTTCGATTTCTCCAATAGCATTTGAAGAAAATCAATGTTGAACTTCTTAGGCAGCATTCCTCTTGTCCCCTTTAACACCTAATGAAGTTGAAATATATAACTTTCTTTAATACGTAGGATTAATTGCATATTTATGTTATTGATTATAGTTTTTAAATCTAATTGTGTATATACATTTTGTAGTATCATGCGGTCAGCCTCATTTAAATATGTTAGACATAGGGTGAAATCATGTGATCATTTGTTCATGTGTTAACCAGTATGCAATCGTCAGCATGTGGGGGGGGACTATACACGCTCAGGATCGGGGCTGTAATAGAGTCCGAAAAAGAATGGGCACGAGTGGGTGTGAACCGCTGTCCCCGAAAATTGTTCTATTACTAACAAACGCGGCCATCCCAATTCCCATACGGTGAGCGATTTAAAATTCTGATTCGAGAATCCGATTGGACTAACCGAATTGTTACCGCGGAGTATAGGACTCTGTGGAACTCATTAAGCGGCAGTTTAGCGGACTTATTCACGGTGCGTCTGCATAGGAAATTCATCTCTCCGCCGTGCCGATATCAAAGCGAGCTACTGAAGTTGTAGAAGGCTACGAAAACATTCACGGCGAAATCCCCTAAAAATCATTTCATCGGTGTAAAGAAATGTCACGATGATTCACTTGTAATTCCTTCGGTAGTGCGAAAGATGAGGACACTGACTAGCATTTCCAGATTAGGATAAGGATTCAATGGTGATTATAACGCAGCCGCAGTATTCGAAGTGCTTGGTAGTGCGACTGGAATGAATGTTTGCGGCGTTCCTACATTAATGACTCTGAATGAGGTGGACGCCAAATGGGAAACGTTTATTTTCAAATCTGTTCCATCAGAAAAGCGCCATTTTAATGTTCAAATAAATATAGAGAAGTAGAAGAAGGGTTGTGGGAGATGAAAATGGAACAGAGAAAAGAATGGTAGCCAGGAGTCTTGCAAAGGAAATAGGAAATCACGCTCAAATGGGTTTCCACAATCCACATTAGCTTTCTTATTTTTTTTTTACCTATTCGGGATTTGACAATTCTGGCTGCTCCGGTCTCACCAACGTATCCTAGATCTTCCAATTTTTTTTATTCAAGGTATTTTTGGATATTTTCTTTGGGGGCATATGTCTGAAATGTTCCTTCCATCTTTCTATTAAAACAATTCCGTTTCCCACTGAATGTACGTTCAATTCTTGTCTTATGTCATTGTACTTATATGCTCCAATTTTCTACCACTATTAATAGATCTGAGTAATTTTATTTTTTACTTTCGACATATATCCAATCTCAATATCTGTAATCCCTGACTCTGACTTACACGGCGGCACCACTATCACGCTGTATAATTCAACCTTTCTTTTCTTTCAGTGTTAAAATGCTAATATCATACGATATTTTCCTTCTGCCACGCATATTTTGAACTTAAACTTTGAACGAAAAGTATTCCTGTGTAATTATAATGAATGTTCAAGGCCTAGATTGTTTTTCCCCGTGGCGTATTTGAACTGAATTCATGCTTTTCTTTCTTATTTTGTTATTTATTATCATTATTAATTCTATCCTTTTACTACTTTGATAGTATTTTTTCATACATATATATTTTCGCTCTTTCTTATGATATTTGTATTCTTTTATGTATATTTTGACTTATTACTGTTATTGTTGACTTACTGTTTTAATTTTTTAATTTGTTGCCGCTTGTATTCCATTATAAATGCCTAGTGTTACTCATGAGTTCTAATTAAATAAATAAAATAATTGTTGAATATACTGCCACTTACCTTGTATTGCCTAGCCATGGAGAAGTGTAAAATTTTCTGAATTTTAAATCCTTTAATGAATTACACTGCTATGAAGAAAGGAATCCCAAAATATTGAATGGTTTTTGTTCACGTTAACGATTTTGATTAAATTACGGTTGGAAATTTCCAAATCGCAGAAAACTCACTGCTTAGAATCTTAGTGACTAGAAGTTTTATCCTTTGGTGAAAAAACACATGAGAAAAAGCAAATTTTGAAAAAAATAGTAGTGAGGTGAGGATGTATTACTCAGAGACTGAATTGAACTGCACAAGTTCCACGTAAATTAATTTTAGTCATCGTTTCTAATTATATTTCTAAGCGGACAAAATGCTACATTACTCTGAATTTTCTTAGTGGAGAGGTTAACAATATGTGAAAAGTAAACTGTCTAAGGCCGAAAAATTATAGGATTGTTTCTTACGAGACTCTATTTTGAAAATGAGTTTTCCCTTTACCCTTTAGAGTGAGTTTCTCTATAGGAATTTCAAATACCAAATTTTCCCGTCATTTTTCCTCAAATATTAAACAACACAAGAAATTATCAGCATAGGTCTTATTTAAATGAATCAAAATTTTGGAAAATGTGCAGAAATTCTCTATTCGCAAGAGAAAGTGTAAGAGAAATGACGATAAATAATTGATTAAGAATTCAAGTCGATTCCAGACTAGACTGTTTTGTTCTCATATTTAAACCAAACTATTATTTATTGGAAGTAATATATTGTAATCTCCTTCATATGAGTCATATCTCTGTGGGAACGCGTGATCTTTGTAAACGTGGAAATGATAAAACACTTCTGAAGGCTCCTTGAATTTTCTTGAGAGAGCTTGGTGTTGTAAGACGGGGTATATCTTTCTCACACTGAATACCCCATAGAGAGACATCCATTCTCTTCCAACTCCCACAGCGAGGACAGGATCATAGACTTTAAAGGAAAATTTAACAAAAAGAATCTCCTATAAATGAATGATGACGACACACTTTACCTTCCTAGAAACTTTTCTTTGTCGGAAGAAGCATGTGCTACGCCGGCCATTATTAATTCCTTATCGACTTTTTAAAACTTCCTCCACTCTTCAAACAATAGTGTAGACCACGTGCATTATTTAAGGACGCTAAGAATAGGTACCACGCTCGATCGAGTTTTGCCTTCTTTTAGTCGTTTCAGGAGTAACCGACATCCTTTGGGATCGAAGCTAAGTCTGATCTTTACACTGCCTTAAGTCTTTCTTCTTTTCAGATTATACCCTCTCTCTGGTAAGATATTATGGTGGAGCGTTATGGCTACTAAAATCTGCATTCACCTATCGTGTAAATAAAGACCATGTTTCTCAAGAATTCATATTTTATGAAATATTCACCCTTTGTGGTCAATGGTGATGCATGTTCACTAATAAAATTCACTTATATAAGAACGTTACAGTGAAATTCTAGGAAACACAATTGAAATATAAAAATAAAATCATAAAATTTTACAATTTATTACCATTAGCTAAGGTAAAACTATTTCATGTGGAGTTAAATCAACTAAGAAAGTGTATTTTTATTCCAAATAACTTTGTATGTTATTTTGATGTATGGAAATGAAGTGGTGGTAAATATGAAGAGGCAATGTCGATTAAGCTAACGTATGTGAAACTGTACTAGAACTAGTATTAGGAATACTTTCTAATTCTAATTATAATACTTACATATAAAATAAAATTGATATACTCATGTTTGCTTCGAATTTTGAAAGCCAGTACAATATTTAAATATAGGTATTTTTTTAGATGCTATTCATACATTTAATGGAAGTTTTATTTATATTTTTATAGAAAAGAAAGACGTGTATGGATGTAATCAAGCTAATTTTCCATACTTTCTGTAAATATAGTCTGTAATTCAGGGGTTGTCCATGTAATCACTTAGAGAGAAGTTAAAAGTAAAGTCAAGATAGAAAATATGTTTGATTTAGAGCTCACTTGGCTACATTAAAGCCCCAAAACAGAATGATTTTATAGGATGAGCTCTCATGAGAATCAGCGGAACCTCGATTTGAGGAATTAGAATATGTATGTTCACTAAGGATAAACGCACGGAGATAAGTTTGCCATGTGCGAGAATCGAAGCTCAGACCACCTTTTTCCCGAATAGGAGCCTCAGCAGCTGTTTTGCAGAAAAATCTGCGTATATTTCTTCTGGGAGATTTATTTCCGGGTTTGTTTGTATGAGGACCGCGGCGGTAATTGAAACCTACAAGTGGTAGACACCTCTCGCTGAGGGAAAAATGCCATAAGTGGTCCCTATTTTGCAAACTTTGTATCCTAAGATTTATTGAGTTCAAATATCTCCTTTCATTAAGTACGATACACAGTATTTTTGGCACGCAATCCATGTTTGCTATTAGTTATACACTGGCTCGGATTGTTTAGATATTGAATTGAATTGACTAAGTTCTGTACGTCACTTCTATAAAACCTTTTTTTTTTTTGAAAAACTAGCTATTATTTAGTAATAAATTGATGGCTAACAGGAGAGCATTTTCGGTAACAAGTAATGAACTCACAGTTATAGAATGAAGGGAAGATGGTGTGAGGAATGAAGCAAAAATGGAGAGCTAAGGAAACATCGCGGCAAGACTAGAGGGGAGAAAAATTTAGCAGGGAGATGGAAAACAACCGAAGAGTGGGATTTAACTTGGGCTAAAGAAGCGTAGGGCGAGGCAGAACGTCGAAGGGCAGGACTTTAACACGAGGAGTTGGATTTTGCATCCAGATTGCTACTGAATATGTGATCAGGGCGGGGCGACGTCGCACCTGCACACCAACGGAAAAACAAAAACCAAGCGAGAGAGAGGATGTGAATGGTGGGAGAAGGAGGGGAAGAAAGAAGCAGGTGAGAAGAGGAGAGAAAGAGCTGGGAAAAAGGGGAGAGAAAATCTGAAGCAAACAGTTACCACAGAAACGAGTCAGGAGTCTCTCATACGTGGCTTGTATCTCCCACGGTGGCCGTAAAGGCCGACGTATCCTTCTGCAGCGGTAACTCATCCACCCCTTTATTCTCGAAACTAACACTCTTTTACTCTTTCTCTCCGTTCGCCAAAGGAAGAGGAAATGGACGTGAAGCGGATTCGTTGGGTTTTTCCTTCACGACTGCCATCGCCAGATTGCAGTGCGTGAGCCGCTGACAAAGGGCGGCATTTGTCGGCGAAGAAGAAGGAAAAAAGATAAAAGCACTCGAAAGCGAGAAGGGGATAAGGAAAAAATCCCGCCTCTAATTAGTAATTCAGTTGTTTTGGCATTTTTTTGAAAGCGGTCGGAATTCGGTCGCAGGCGGTTCGGTCGTTCTCTTACCCTCGAGTAATTCTCGTCAAAGCGGAAATGAGTGTGCGTGGATTTACAAATTGCTTTTTCCTTCCTTAAATCGACTGAATTCCCTAACTTGGGTAGATATGAAATCGGAATCTGGACTAATATACGAATTCCGTTCGCGTTTCCTCCGCATGATTTTTAGCGTTCAGTTGCTCTGTTTTCGGGAAGGATAAAGGTTGTCATTCAGGGAGGGCTACAAGTCTCTTGCCTGTTTCACAGTGAATTTGAAGAAATAAGGTATTTATTGCGTAGCATTAAGCGTAGGCGAGCTTACGCGTCTGCTCTTATGAGTCTAAGGTCAACCGATAAGAACTGGAAGACTGAATGGTTTTAATCATATTCTCATAAAGCTACATGGTGGATAGTGATGAAATGGTTAATTGGAATAGGAAATATCTGAAATTATTTGGGTATCGAAATAGGCATTAGATTCAGAAAATTTTTAACTTAATGTTCAGTTCCAAAAACGATTATGTAGAATATTTTTTGTGTAACTCAATCTTCAATTTCTGATAATTATTGATTATAACTAAATAATTATCAATTGAACTACCTCTAAAAATAAATTCTATAGATCTTAATGACAACTCCATACGATACTTATGTGAAGATATTTTGCTTAATCTTAATTACACGTGAAATATTTGAGTTTGAGTACCTAGTTCTCGAACTCCATTAAGTCCGTTAGTTCTAACTCGTTTATATTCTATATTGAATCTATATTTTTATCTCTTTTTAAAATTGTTAATTTACTCATTTAATACTATTTTTCAGTTCTGATTACAATTAGGTGTTTTAAAAATAAAATTAAATCAAATTGTACTTCTGAATTTTAGGAAATGCTGGATGATTTAAATAAAGAAAAATTTCCCTGTACTGTTTAAAAATCGGTCCGTGTTTTTCGACAAAAAGGATAATCTACTTACAAGATTTTGCATTAATTACTCTTATAAATACACTAAAATGTAACTAAAATTCTAGTAAATATACTTTGGTTCATTACTAAATATACAGTAGGGCGTACCGAAAAACAAAAATTTTTAATAGCGGGAACGTAATAGGTTGGAAAAGTTGCCTTTTAGGCTCAATAAGAAATGTGCAAAAGATGGGCTCTAACAAAGTTCGTCTTGGGCCTGACCAAACAGCTCGAAAATTCGAAATTTTAGTGAAAATTGCGTTTTTTTAGGTAAGTTTATTTTTTTGACGGAGCATACATACATTTAATTAAATGGTTGTTTTAATTCGTTTTGAATGAGGAACAATTATATTGAGCCGTTAAAACCGAATATGACGAGATATCGTACTTTTAAAATTTTTGGAAACACCATGAAAAGTGGCAGCTCCTCGCTGGTTCAGCTGCAGTGAGCTACCCAGGACTCATCATGAGGTAGAGCCTGCTAATCGAGTCACACCCGCCTACACACCCGTGGACGCATACCAGAATACTAGCTGATGTCTTTGAAGGTTGCTTTTGTTCCAGTTTTTGGTATTCGCGAGAGGATCCTATCGCCTATGAACCCATCTCTTGCATCGTGGCCTTAGTCTAACCCTGAGTCCTCTGCGACTTCTTTTACGGTTCGTTCGACTGCTTGAGAATTATTTGGGAGAACAAATAATGTAGCAAGCTGCTTTATAGGTTCCTTAGCATTATCTTTAATGTTTTGAAGATCCTCGGGGGAAAAGCTGACAGTAAGTGGTGGCTCGGTGACAGTGACTTTATCCCAATCTATCAATTCTTCATAAAAAGGCACGACAAACCTACTCCGTTTGATGGTTAATTCAATATAACACCTTCTACGCTCATCTATAAAGCGTTTTGAAACATAAAATTATTATGGCGGCACATATCACGATACCTAACTTCGAAGTTAGCACATTATTCATCTCGTTAATTTATCATACACACTCTTAAGCGATCGTGACTACCAAAACGATTTCTGGGCGAGCGTAAAAGTCATTATATTGAATTACATATTCAAAAAGTTTTCGTGTTTGCAAAGGAAGATATGGTATAGCAGCTATGGACCTCCATAGTTTTATGGCTCTATCTTTCACTGTGTGATTTCTCTTAATGACATACGGCATTGGAACGTAGACATGCATGACAAACTTCGGGTTTTGATTGCCATGTTTACTGATGAGTGACCTAAAATAAGAACACAGTTAGGACATTTATACATCAACGCAGGAAACAGTCAAATGGAGTAGATTTGTCGGTTCATCATTCCGCAATAGAAGTTCGACGTGCCTTCTTATGAAGAATTGATAGATTGGGATAAAGTCACTGTCACCGAGCCACCACTTACTGTCAGCTTTTCCCCCGAGGATCTTCAAAACATTAAAGATAATGCTAAGGAACCTATAAAGCAGCTTGCTACATTATTTGTCCTCCCAAATAATTCTCAAGCAGTCGAACGAACCGTAAAAGAAGTCGCAGAGGACTCAGGGTTAGACTAAGGCCACGATGCAAGAGATGGGTTCATAGGCGATAGGATCCTCTCGCGAATACCAAAAACTGGAACAAAAGCAACCTTCAAAGACATCAGCTAGTATTCTGGTATGCGTCCACGGGTTTGTAGGCGGGTGTGACTCGATTAGCAGGCTCTACCTCATGATGAGTCCTGGGTAGCTCACTGCAGCTGAACCAGCGAGGAGCTGCCACTTTTCATGGTGTTTCCAAAAATTTTAAAAGTACGATATCTCGTCATATTCGGTTTTAACGGCTCAATATAATTGTTCCTCATTCAAAACGAATTAAAACAACCATTTAATTAAATGTATGTATGCTCCGTCAAAAAAATAAACTTACCTAAAAAAACGCAATTTTCACTAAAATTTCGAATTTTCGAGCTGTTTGGTCAGGCCCAAGACGAACTTTGTTAGAGCCCATCTTTTGCATATTTCTTATTGAGCCTAAAAGGCAACTTTTCCAACCTATTACGTTCCCGCTATTAAAAATTTTTGTTTTTCGGTACGCCCTAATATACAGCTCGCTCAAGCAGCCATCTTGATCTTCGATGTCACAGAATCTGATAAATTGATTTTCCAGAAAAAATTTTATTTAAACAGGACTTGATTCACTGTACTTTCTAACCACTCGGCATTCAAATGATACATTTGAAGAAGTATTTAAATTAACCTTAATAATCCGCGTTCTGCCTTATAGCGTATGGCAGTGGGTGTGAAAAGCGACAGATAATACCTTAATGCACTGATTTTATTTAGTCATTTTCGATTGTGAACTTTGATTGATCTGTGGTTGCATTCCAGCTTAAGCTGATAAAACTCCGATTGACATCTGGCGCATTAAAAAAAGGCAAATGTATACATTAAGAATATTTTAAACGAAGAGAAAACTTAAATGCTGCCGCGATCGCAGCGTAACCCTAGCAGCCACAGTGAAAGGCGAGTTTCCACGATGTCATCGCTGTCACTGACTAGCTGCTAAAAAGCTTAGCAGCAGGGATCTTATCTGCTTCTTTTGATGGTATATTTAAACAACCATATCTCGTGAACCAGTGGAGAGAATCCCCTGGGACGAAGACGATTATTTTTTATTCAATTTCCTATTACGCTTAACAGATCTCGTCTCAAAATCGCGATTCCACCTGTGAACCTCTCCATGTGAGACTTAATAAGGGCTACATTTTCTTTATCCTAATAACAGATAAAATGTGTTAAATTCTCTAAGAAAAGATAGTAAGAGTATGTATTAGGATATAAAATATGTTCCAAAATAATGTAATGATTTGAATGTTGAATTAAAGAAAACCGGAAAGTGATAGAAATGCGCCGATTGTTATATCAGTAATTTATCAGATATCAGTGAATTTTTTGTCACACAATTTCAAAATTATTTCCAAAGTTCGCCCACTGATGGTGTTGCTTAACGGAAAAACTGAAACTGGTATGAAAAAGTGTTGTTCCGATGATGTTTGGGAAAAATAAATAACTGTATTTTCAAAATATCCACCGTTTGCAGAAATAGCATTGCCCATACTAACGATAGAGCAGGGACCGTTTCGGATACAGTATACTTGGAAATAAGCTCCTCCCCATTGTCTTAAACAATTTAATAGTTACAATCCGTCAAAATTCTGTATTAATTAGACGCATACGAAAGAGCATTTATTCAGAAACGAAAAACAAATCAATGAATGGCGACTATGCCTCATTTTTCCTTTACAAACTCCTTCCACACACCACACACTCCACCTTCGGAAAGTAGGTATTACGTCACAACCATTAAACATTTAAATTGTGAACCAGCACATGCTCAAATCAGACAGCATTTAGATCGTTCCTGATAATGTCATCATAAATACAAAAATTCGTACCTGACACATTCTGCTGTATTTACGGATTTTAGGAGTCGTATCGTCATGTTCCGCTTTGTTTCATCTTTCCATAGACATTTTGGGTTCATCAGTCTTATTGCCGTAGCACAAGATCTGTTATTGTATTTTTAGGAGTGTTTCATAAGATTTAACCAATTTAGGAAACTCAAAGAATATGTCAGTTTTCTAAGAACCATTTTTTAAATTTCTGTATGAACTTACATATCGCTTCTCCTTATTATTTTTACATTCACTGTATCTAATTTTAAAGTAAACTTTCCTTAAATTTGAATTTAAGCCTCCTCGGGACACTTCTCGGGACACTCCTCGGGACGTGGATTGACGTGTACACGCATACATTTCTGCATTAATGCCAACTAAAAATTTCACACGCACTCAATTATTCCATGAATCACTTCAAATTTTGGGACTCTTTAATCATAATAATTATTTTTCAGATGAATTATAGTTTAATTTTGATGTAATGGAAGAGAGATGTTTAGCTAAAGCTAAAATAATTTCAGTCTCTTATGTAAATACTTGTACTGACGTAATTTTTATATTTTATAGTATTACTAATGAAAATTATTTGAAAGGATGTCAGTAAAATTTTGAAAGAACTATAACTTCCGTATCCAATGTGCAGTCTAAGAAATGACTTCGCCTATAGGTTAGTAATTTAATTCAAATCATTGTGTTACCTTTATCGTAAATAATACGTTTTGTCAGAACGCCCTGAAAATATTTTAAAGTAATTTCCTAATACCCAAATCAATATTACGGTTTATAAAATGAGATTGCAAAAATTGAGGGGGTAAAGAATTTTGAAAGAATAATTAGTAGCGATCATGTGTGGCTGCTGGTAGATTTGTATTCCTTGAACTGTAACTAAATATTCCGATGCAACACTGCATCATCGTCGTATGAAGAGAAAAGGGGAAGACTGTCTCTTTTCCGTGAAGTCCTTTTTCCAGGCACTCGACCCTCACTTTAGGGCACGGCATTTCATCCTTTGCCGACAACTTTCCGATATCCCTCGTTCCAGCAGCAAGCCGCAAGACCCACTGCTGGCATCGGAGAGGGCTTCGAGAGAGTGGCTGAGGCTGCCCCACTCGGTTACCCAATTAATTAAACCGTCGGGGAGTTTAGGGCTTGGGGACTCCAATTTGTTGGTGGTCGCGCTATTAATGAGTCGTCTGGTTCCGGGGAAAGGGAAAAATGGATCGGTCAAGCATCAAAAATGGAGGGGGCCAAGGAGTCGGATCAGGACTTGTGGATGGGGAAAGTTAATGAAGGTACGAGAACCGGAAGATGCGCTCCGCATGAGGATTTACTTTCGGTTAGCCATTGGAGAAGAAAGTGATGAGGGAGTTTGGTAATTGAAAAATTCGAAAGAGATTCTCGGTAAATCATCTAGAAAACTATGCATGATCTCGTGGATTGGCCTTGCTTATGAATGACCTATAAAAGCGATGAAATATTGAAGTTCTACCGACAAGTATTTGCATATAAACACAAGTTAAGAGTAAAAGTACCAATCCTCAAAATAGTTTGGTTTCTTGAGTAATCATCCTTTCACTTTTTTATGGAATCTTAAAAAAATCAATTGAAATAACTAGGCTAACTTCTTATTCCGTGAAAAGGTTTTCTAACGAAAATATCTTTTTTAGTTTGACTGAATTTCCTATATTTCTTAAAAATAAAGAATGAATAGTAATTATATTTTTAAAACTGCTGAAGGTTTTTAAATATATTTTGTATTACGAATTAGGAAAGGAATATGTGGAGAAAATACTTTGTTCTCATGTACTAATACCAATCCTAATATAGCGTATACCATGGAGTACCAAATCTTTGGTCCACATGTAGTCTTTTCTGATAAGTCAAAATAAGGGATTCAATTTAATTTCAAAATGAGACATGGATTCAGTTTTACATAACCACTTCTTAAATTCAAAACCCCTCTCAAGACTGCATTTACGATTTCTATAGAATAACAGATGTGCTAGCTATCATATTCAAGATATTAACTAAAACATGAAGCTAAAACCAATTCACTCGAGTATTAGCTTCCAAACATAATTCTTCTTAAAATAATACTCTTATTGATCCGATATATTTCGAAAATTCACTTTTCGAATACACATGGCTCGAAAATATCGCGTTAGTAAACGAAGAACGGACTATTTGGTTTCATCCCTTACGTCTTCGAGTTAACTTGCTTCTTTTGTCTAATGATTTTTTTAATATTTTGACCTTGTCAATCATGAAATATCATGAAATTGTTTGTATATTTCTATTGTTATTAGTTTGATTTTTGTAATATTTTAACACCGTAATACTTTTAAAATTAATCTCAAATATTTAAATTATTTTCAATGATTGAGATTTTGTTGTACAGCTAAGTTGTTCTGCTTCCAATTGTTTAACTTAGATTCGTTATCTATGAAAAATAAAATATATTTCCAGACAAATTTGAAGAATGGAAACTGAGAGAGATTCCAAAATTGAGTATATTAGTTCTTAAAGATTCTTTATTTAATTATCAGAAATTTTGAATTCCAATCAAACTCACGGTAGTTATTTGCTTCTTTTGCTCGTGGGTGAGAAAATAGTGAATTGATAATCAGCTATACTTTTAAATGAATGATTGCAATCTTTCTGGATTAAATCCTGCTCCGGATTATCTACTATTCTATTGTAGACATAATCCATTTTAATCGTTTGCACCAATATGTTAGCGTGAAAGTTATTAATTTTTTTACAATTACCGAAGAACTTCCATGCTTCTCCATACGAAAAAGAGAAGTGAGCAAGCCAAGCCCAAGCCAAACTATCGGAAATCATCTCTAGAAATTCTTCGAAAAACCACCATTTTCGAGATGGAATCTCGTAAACGGATCATGTGACCTCAATATTTGGGAGAAATGGAAATTCATGGAACGTTTACTTCTCCAACCTTTCCCCGAGCCCCTCGAATCATTTCTGAGTCATTTCCTCCCATTTAGAACCTAAGTTCATACTCTGCAACATGGCTTTCTCTTACATTCTCGATCGCGGCCTGCTTCTTCCTTTTTCTTTCGACTGACCCTTCTTCCCACGCGCTCCTTTCCTCCTTCACCTTCATTCCTCACCCATGCTTCTCGATCTCCAATTCTCATTCCCTCTCCGCCAATCTTCATCATCTCCCATCGCTTCCACTTCAATAGCCATTTCCCTAAAATATCTCTCCCCTTGAGACTCCTCCCAATCCATTGCTTTAATCGTTCACCTCGCTAATGCATATACCCGACAAATTCCTCTCTCGAGATGCTCATTTCCCTGTTGCTTCCTTGCCCCCTCTCATTCCTCACGCTCACTTCAATTTGAAAAATACAAATTGTAATTTCGTCCATTAGCGAACGAGCTATCTCATCTTTTTACGATAAATCCGGGAAAATATTTTCTTAGCCTTCCGGCTACGGCCAGGAAAAATGCAGAATTAATAAAATTTATAATCTCTATCCGCAACTTGCAGATAGTCGTATCATGACAGCGAAAAGAGATTTATTTTGATTACCCCAAAAGCAAGTATTTGACCTAAAACTTCGATTTTAAAATCTAGAGATCTTGTTAAATCTAAGGCAACTGCGTATCGAGGAGAACCTCATAATAACGAAATCTTAGTTGAAAACCATACCTTATCCTTTTACTAGGCTTCAAATTGAGAATTGGGATCCATAAGGTAGAACTCTAATAAAGATTTTTGGCTAAAATGGTAACGCTGAATGGTAAAGCAGAGAAAAAAATTAATGAAATTTTACTGCCATGCTTCCCAACCCAGACCTCGACATACTGGAAAGCTTAGTCGTAAAGTTAGAAGAAATTTAGGAAAAACAGGAGTCTCAGAATTTTAATTTTTCAATATTTGAAAGACTGTAAACATCTTAATTAGGAGGTAAGAAAAGAACTGATATAGCAGTATAAACAGAGAAAGAATTAATACTAAAATGGAAATGGAAAAATGATGCGTACCTCTAAAAATGATTCCTAAGAATTCCTCCTGGTTGTGGCTCTCAGGACTCAGGAATGGCATAGAGATTGTGAATTCGGAATACGAGTCTAAGATTCAGATAAAAGAAGGAAAGAAAATCACTTCAATATTACAGGCCTCGAAAGTTAGGTTTGCGGATACTTTTACTGTGGGTTTTTATATATTGGTTATTCTTTTAAAAATACGTACCTTTCTCATTAAATTATTTCCTATAAAATTGTTACCTCAGAATTTTCCAAGCAATAATAGCTAATTTATATTTCTTTCGAGATAAAGTAAACTTATTTTCATCAGGCTCAGTTGAGGATTTTTATATTATCTATTTTATGAAGTTGCATATCCAATAATATTATTTCAGTGACATTACAATTAATGTCATTTGAAGATATTTAATGATTTAAATCTCTTCCACATTAAGATAAAAAACACCCTCAAATTTGTTATCTCTGACGAGGAGATTTATCATTCGAATCTTTGGAATGATTTATTTTTATATCATCAATGCACTCGAGTAATTAAAATACAAGACACTGAAGATGGCGTTCGTATTTAAATGCTTCCTTTTTAATTATTATTTATATTCAGACAGCACAAAGGTACTTTCTCCATACGAGGAACAGTTTGAGACAGTTTTAAGGAGAGATGGTTGAATAATTTGATTATAATACCGATTTATATTTGCAAATTATATAATTTTCTAGTACGTTTCAAGGTCAATGACTACCGGAGACAAGATACTAAACTTACAGTTTAGAACTAATGTACATACTCGAAACTGAACACCGTTTCAAGCCTGCACAGAGAAGAATGTATATTTCGGAATATAGATTATAAAACCTTTCGGTTAAATATAACTTATCATTTTAATCTTATAATTATTGATTTTCCGCGGAAAATAGTTATCGTTTCTGTTAGTTTCTATTTAGTCTTCTCTCTCTCCTTCAATTTACTTATTTTGCATTTTACCCTCCATTTAGTTTAATATTATGAAATCATAATTCAAATTTTCTCCTTATATCAACGATCAACTGTACGTTTTCGGGGAAATCAGGTCAGATTTGAACTGAGCTTCACTACCGAATTTATTAAACGTGAAATTACACACGAAATACATCTCATGAAATAAAGATTCTTTTCAAGCGGGTGGATGTGAGAAATTTTCGCCGTGGTTCATGCCAGTTTCCTATTTATTCATGTTGGCGTCGGGGTATTAATATGGAAGGAACAGGAAAAGAGAAGGAGAACTGTGCGGTTAAAGGGCGCACTCGGCGGCGTTACGATTCGAATCACGGAACTCTGACACGAGCAAAGCTCTCGCTGTGCATCCATCATCTCTCGTAATCGCCTCATCTCGGATATGGAATATGAGCAATTAGGGAAGAGGAAATATAGGCAAGGGATGGCGAAAGGTTGAAAAGCCAAGCGGATGGTGTGCGAATCCGCAAACTCACTGCGGTGTATTCTAGCCGCAGAGAAAAATAATTTTATAGATTCGGTGTTCACTTGGCGGTTCGTAACATTAACAAGAAGGAAGAAAAGAAGAGTAGAAAGAATATTCATTCAGGAGCCCACTGTGAAATGGGTTGCACGCATAGAATGGAGGGTATAAATTCCTTTCATTGGAGAATATAAATTAGAAATCCAAAGAGATTTCATCACAAAGATCTTTACCATAAAGATCAAAGTATCTTTGAGTTAATTACATACATGCCCTTGAGGTTTTCTTATAGATTGTTTAAAATCGCTGAAGTAGGTTCTTTTCTTTCACATCGGTAAGAAAATTATCTGCAAGTATAATTTATAGGAATAAAATCACTTGCGGACATATTCTATAACCTTCAAGTATTATTTATATTTAAAAATATATGCAATGGAATGTATAAATGGGTACTATATACCAACTTCCCTTTTCGATTGATTTTGACTAAATTTAAGAAAAATGACGTGGGAATAAAATACCCCGCCTGGTGGGGAAGCAGCTCACTATAACCAGCACACAGTATGTATAAATACATATATAGACTTATGTAACAGTTTTTCTCACTGCATTTAGATTGTGTGAATCACTGTTACGAATACTTAATAAATAAGCTATTGGAGGTTTTTTTCTAGCTATTTTCCATGGTTTCGCGCTACCTAATTTCTGCAGAATTCTCCGGGTTAAGCAGTGCACTTGACGTGTTGGGCGAGGGGCACAATTACGGAAGATTGATTGGAAAAGAAAAAAGGGATTGCTATCGGACGGCAGATCGTTGAATCAGAAAGAGCGAGATGATTAATATTTCTATATTGTCGCAATCGAATTTCAGTTCCCTTCATGCAAATAAATCAGGTTTAATAAGATAGTAAGGAACAGTTATAAAATCCATGACCCATCCTAGGAAAAGGTGAATGTGCCTTCTAGATTTTATAGTCATTTTGATAGTTGAAAACTGTAGTTGAAATCCTTTAATGTAAGTTAAGAATCGTAATTTTAGTTGTAAGATTATACATAAAACCGTATGACCTAAAATGAGGTTATTCTTGCAACATGAAGAAAAATATATGGGAATTACCGTATAATTTACTGCTCGTGAGAAAAACTGTAACACAATATAATGCTTGAGTAACTTGAATCAGTGTTAATGTAAAAAAGTTACATTGAAATGGAGCTCCCTATTATTAAAAAATATTTCAATGAGGGCATATAAAGTAGAATGATAGCAAAGTTTATCTATCACTAATAAACTTCTAAACATCCTACATTCATAAAAATCCCTTCTTCTTTCCAATGGATCAAAGTAAAAATGAACTCTTGAAACGATCGTATCTTTCATTCAGATTTCTAATTTACTCCGTAAAAATTTTATGTATTTTTCACTTTCTTATTCTCTTATCTTATTCTGGAATTTACTCTGAGAATAGAACTTTGTTGCAGTTTGTTAGAATACAACAGGTGTTAAATAGAAACTTATCGTTCTGGTTATTAATTGCTCAATGGAGGACGTACAGAATTTTCACCAGTAATTCTTTGCCATGGCCACTGCAATACAGAATCCCTTTTATGGCATTCTCTGTATTTTTTGAGTTTTTTTCACGACGAATTGTTTTCTAATGACGACAGTTTCGCAAGAATTCTAGTTGGCGTCTTGAGGTCAAGTGATGGGAGTTTCCTTATGGTTTTTATCATATGTACTAGACTAGTTTTATACTTTAATCAATAGATATTGAAGTCAAGTAAAATGACAGAGACGGCGCACAGTGGGCTAGAATCGAAAAAAGCTGGCCAAGAGGCCAAAAATGGTTTTTTTGAGTGCGGGTTTTGAAACTTCGCATATATATTAAGAAAAGATTGAATATTATGTTCCCGTTCGTCGTTTTTCGATATCTTTACGCGTTAAAAAGATACATGGCGTCAAACTTGAACCATTTTCACAGAAATGGGCAGTCGCGAATTTTTCGGATAAACGTTCAAGTTTGCGTTTTTATGGAGGGTTTAAATATATACTTTTGGAAGAAACAACGATGCAATGATCTACAACAATTCTTTATCTTTTGACTGGTTGCTATCACCGCTTACAAAAATGAGATTTTGCTCATTTAAAGCAACAAAATGGCGGACACCTTTTTCGGACAATTTTCGAGATAAAGTAAGGAATATAAATAGGAAAACGGCCCTAATGCATCGAGTCTCTTATACCACGTCATAGTCAGAAGTGTCTAGATGTGGAATCCGAAGAAACTGTTTCAAATCAGGTGCTCTTTTGGGAGTTAAGTCGATTTTTCGTAAGCGCGGCGCGTTCCGACTCACCACCGTGGAATCCGCGAATGCAGTTTCGCTGTCCTTTTGGTGATACGAAGTCTAACGATTGGTCTCTTTCATGTTAAATTCTGGCTAATTATCCTTAAAACATACGTGAAGACAGTTTAAGAGAGGAATTAGATACCTCTACTTTACACAACGGATGTGGAATTAAGGAAAGTTTAACATTCAAATGAGATGCGTCTGCATTTTAATTTTAACCATAAATATACTTATAGAGAAGTTTTTGCCCCCGATGTTGGTGGAAAAAATGGTTGGCAGAATTTACTTTAAGAAATCCTCACATCTGGAAATTTTTACCGACCCTTGCGTCACGGGTTTGGAGTTAAGTACGGTTTATGGCACTCCCGCGCTACGCAAACGCTCTTGCGTATCCGCTCATTGGCTAGGGTTATTCCGCACGTGTCTTTTGGATTCTTAGGAAAAGAGAAAATATTTTGTAGTTCAGTTTTAATCCATCTATGAAGACCGAAAGTTTTTTCTTCTTTTCTGTGCTCTCGTACTGTGCACTTCCTCGTGTGCTATAGCTGCAGCAGTATTTTTCGTCGTTCAACGAGATTCTGTCGGCCAATCCGCCTTCAATGGAAGAAGGAAACGAAAACAGTTGCGAAGGAAGAGCAAAATTATTTGAAGAAACGGATATTAAAATTGACGAAGGTTACGATTGGATATTTTGAAATCAACTTTACTATGTTGCTTACAATGGTAGATGGAAAGGTGAGAGTAATCTACTTTTTGGACTTACTAATTTGACTAAAATGTAACATAAATACTTTAGTTGTGCAATGCACTAACAGATAACTCGACATTGAGATGTTACATCTGTGCGGCAGGAATATCTGAAATGAATGACATAGGGGAAATGAGGAAACGGAAAGTGGACCCGGAGAAATTCTCTTTCGGAATATCGACTCTTCATTGCTATATCAGGTTTTTTGAATGTCTTTTACATTGGTCATACAGACTTGATTTTAGGCAGTGGCAGGTGAGTGAATAAAGTTATTGATAGTTACATGCACTCGGGAAGCAATGAAGAAACCTCATTCAATAATTCAACACTACAGGCCCGTGGTAGCCAAAGAGTTCACTTGCAACAGAGAAAATTATACCTACGAAATGAATTTCGGCAAAAAATGACCTTGATAGTCGATACGCCAAAGGTATGAACAGGAACCACAAATGATGGTAATACTGCTCGGAGGTTCTTTGAGAGTCCAGCTTTAGCAGCAAAAATAACAGGTATAAAACCGATATTAGCATCTAAATTACATAAAACTCGGATAAATGTTAGAGTAAATTTAATCGAACACCGTAAAATAAATCGCGGTAATGATTTCTGTTGGTTTAACCGGTTTCAGAGTTTGTTTGGATAATCAAAATAACTCAATACCATTTATTTCCTAGAAATTGATGACAAACTAATAAAAAAAATTCGGAAATATACTGAAGGCACTTTCAAGTTGTTTACCCCTTAATGCTCGGAAACAACTGCTGGGATGCTGCCTCTCTATATTTTAGTTTGTATCCATGGTACTACATGCCTCCGACAGTACATAAGGTAGTTGTTCATGGAACACAAATTGCAAACAATTCAGTTCTTCCGTTAAGAGAACTCTCGGAAAAGGTTATGGAGGCAAGAAACAAAGATATTAGGAGGTTGCGTGAAAGATTTAGGAGAAAATACTCGAGAGTTGCCACAAACGAGGATCTCTTTAAAAGACTTCTGTTTACATCAGATCCAAAAATTTCCATGTCTGCAGTATTCAAATAAAAGAAACAACAGTAATTGCGAAAGAATTGAGAAATCTCCTCATCATCGACGACCGAGAGGGTGAAATTATTGATGATGAGGATTCGGACGATTCATCTTCTGACGAATAAGACTAAAGCTACAATAAAGTAATGATATATATTAATTAGCATAAATATTTATGTTGTAAATAGATATTTTGTCATAGAGGTAATATACGTGGAATTTAAATTCGCATTAACATTTGGTTTAATTATTTTACTTAAAATGAGACGCTTTGTATCTGAATGTTAAACTTTCCTTAATTCCACATCCGTTGTGTAAAGTAGAGGTATCTAATTCCTCTCTTAAACTGTCTTCACGTATGTTTTAAGGATAATTAGCCAGAATTTAACATGAAAGAGACCAATCGTTAGACTTCGTATCACCAAAAGGACAGCGAAACTGCATTCGCGGATTCCACGGTGGTGAGTCGGAACGCGCCGCGCTTACGAAAAATCGACTTAACTCCCAAAAGAGCACCTGATTTGAAACAGTTTCTTCGGATTCCACATCTAGACACTTTTGACTATGACGTGGTATAAGAGACTCGATGCATTAGGGCCGTTTTCCTATTTATATTCCTTACTTTATCTCGAAAATTGTCCGAAAAAGGTGTCCGCCATTTTGTTGCTTTAAATGAGCAAAATCTCATTTTTGTAAGCGGTGATAGCAACCAGTCAAAAGATAAAGAATTGTTGTAGATCATTGCATCGTTGTTTCTTCCAAAAGTATATATTTAAACCCTCCATAAAAACGCAAACTTGAACGTTTATCCGAAAAATTCGCGACTGCCCATTTCTGTGAAAATGGTTCAAGTTTGACGCCATGTATCTTTTTAACGCGTAAAGATATCGAAAAACGACGAACGGGAACATAATATTCAATCTTTTCTTAATATATATGCGAAGTTTCAAAACCCGCACTCAAAAAAACCATTTTTGGCCTCTTGGCCAGCTTTTTTCGATTCTAGCCCACTGTGCGGCGGTTGCTTTCTCTACATTACTCAAGAATCCCTAAATCGATGTAACAAAGTCGGTAAACTTAACGTAGATGGAAGGCGTCGAAGGACCGGCCCCTGTAATGACTACTAGCACTTGAACTAAAGATAACTATAGTGTCAGCGAAAATGTTGTCGCTTGAAACAATTTTTCGCTGTGAAAGCCCAAAATATGTAGAGAACATCAGATAGACGCTGCTTAAGCCTACTAAGGAGGGATTCTCAACTTTTTCCTCGCTTTTTCCCTTCTGTTTGCACCAAAATTGTTCGGATGTGGAACAGGGATAAGGAAAATGAAAAACCTAGCACGAGGAGGCGTGCGCCTTAAAACCCAAGAAATAACGAAGGTGTAAAATAAAACGCGCGCTTCCTCGTGCGACTTTATTCACCTTTCCCTTATTCCTGCTTATTTCCTTGGGGGGATTTCCTCATAGAATAACTTTGTTGGTCGGTTGCCTCGAATGAGGACCCTGGCGTTGGTTGGTGCCATGACGTGGAGTGCCCCTTGCTTGGCCTTCAAATTTCCTATTAAAAGAAGTGAAATCGACGCGGAATGGTAGTTTAGTGGTTAGATTATTTGCCCGGAAAGTGGTAGAGATAAGTTCGGGTCCCTGTCATGTCGTTATAACATTGCTGCTAAGCGTATCCTATTACTTTACATGATGTATTATATGTAGCAATTAATTAAGCAGCTTTTTATATCACTATATATTACGGATTATTTGCAGCAATGCTTCACAGCTTTTCATATCACTATACTCGTACATTATGTATCATTTAGCAATTGCTGCAAAGCTTTTCACAACACTATACGAGGTGTGTTCAAAAAGTAAGGTGACTTTATGTTTCTATGAAAAACTACTTATTTATTCATCAATATTCATGTTGTACTCTTCAAAGTAGTCCCCCTCAGATATAATAAACTTGTGCCAACGCTTTTTCCAATCCTCGAAACACTTCTGATAAGCTCTTTCTGGCATAGCCTTGAGCTCTTCCAGCGATGCAGTCTTTATCTCCTCAATCGTTGCAAATCTCCGTCCTTTCATAGGTTTCTTCAGTTTTGGGAATAGGAAAAAGTCGCATGGAGCTAAATCCGATGAATATGGTGGTTGAGACACGATTGTGGTGTTGTTTTTGGCCAAAAAATCTCTCACAAGCAACGATGAGTGAGCAAGTGCATTATCGTGATGCAAAAGCCATGAATTGTTTTCCCACAATTCCGGACGTTTTCTTCGTATTGATTCTCGCAAACGACGCATAACTTCAAGGCAATACTCCTTATTGACCGTACGACCTTGTGGTAAGAACTCCTGATGCACTATGCTACGGTAATCGAAGAAAACAGTGTGCAAAACCTTGACATTTGATCGAACTTGGCGTGCTTTTTTCGGTCTTGGCTCTCTTGGGCTCTTCCATTGGGACGATTGGGCTTTGGTTTCAATGTCATAACCATATAACCATGATTCGTCACCAGTTATAACCCTTTTGAGCAAATCAGGATCATCATTGCCGTCATTAAGCAGCTCCTGAGCGATGCTCATGCGACGATTCTTCTGGTCAAAATTAAGCAGTTTCGGAACTTCGCTGACACACGTCTCATGCCCAAAATATTCGAAAAAATTTCATGGCACGAGCCAACCGATATGCCAACATCCTCAGCAACTTTTCTGATAGTCTATTCTCTATTCGACGATTTTCCAAAACAATTTTCTTCACTGCTTCAACGTTTTCATCTGTTGTTGACGTGCTGGGGCGTCCAGAACGAGGTTCATCATTGGCATCTTCTCGGCCATCTTGGAAGAGCTTGTACCACTTATAAAGGTTTTTTTGTCTCAGAGTAGACTCACCGTATGTCACTGTCAACATTTTAAGTGTTTTGGAGCACTTTATTCCATTTTTTACGCAAAATTTGATGCAAATTATTTGATCCATTTTTTTAGAGCAGAAAATCGCCGAGCACACCAAAATACGTCTAACCTTTATATCTGTCAAAAACAAACTAAACATTCTATACACTTGAAAATTTGTACAGATGTTCGGGAAAGGTGTACCAACATGACATAAAAAATCGAAAATCGAACGGACGCAGCCAGCGAAATTTGAAAAGTCACCTTACTTTTTGAACACACCTCGTATATTATATATTATTTGCAGTAATTGCTGTTTAGCTTTTCCCATCGCTATAATTATTTTCAGCATATGCTGCTTAGCTTCTCACATCTGTATATATTATTCACTATTTGCAATAAATGTTGCGCAGCTTTTCCCATCACAATGTATTATGTGTTATTGCAGCAACTGATGTGCAGTTTTTCCCATCATATTATACATTATTTGTAGCAATGATGAGCAGCATTTCCTATCATTATATAATGTTGAGCATGCAACATTGGCAGCTTTTATTGCTAAACATCATATGTGCTAATACTTATACGTGCTAATCATTCAATTTGTGCTAAATCGCAACTTTTTGCTGTGTAACTTCTTTGCTGCCGGCAGCTTTTATCTGCCCGCAGCTTTTTACTGCCTACAGCTCTTTGGTCCCCGCAGCATTTTTGGTGCATGAAGTTTTTTTTCTGCGTGAGTAATTAGAATATATTGAATGTACAGATTAGCATTTGCTGCACAGCATTTCCCATCACTATATATGCAAATTCTGTGAAGCGTATCACATCACTGTATTTCATGTATTATTTTCAACAAATGTTGTGCAGCTTTACATGGCACAATATTTTATGTATTAATTGTCGCATGTCTGCACCGTTTTTTCCATCGCTATGTCTTCTGTGGCATTTAATGCAAAAAATCATAGACAATTCAAAAATTTCCTTGAAGAATTAAAAGACGAAGAACTTCCAAATGACATTAATTTCTTTCGCATTGTTAGATGTTTATCTAGCTACAATGTATTAAGTCGATTTGTACATTTGTTTGAATCGATAACTGCATTTCTAAAAGAAAACGAAATAATCAATTCAGATGATGATTGATTGATGATGACGAGCGGTCACTAGACTTAATGATTTTGACAGATGTCTAGGAACATTTGCAAACACTGAATTTACAATTGCAGGGGAAAGACAAAATAATCTCTGACCTCTCACAGTGAATCTTAACTTTTTCAAAAGGAGCAGATACCATACCACTGCGCCAAGCGTTCGGGTGATGAAGAATGTTACGCTTAGCATAAATTTGTGGAAATTACAAAGTATTTAACGGTTTCCATTTACAATGGCTTTCCACAAGGTTAGGCCTGAGCACCTTGATTTTTTTCAAAAGGACACTAACAATAAAACATTTTGTTATTTTCTCGAATTAAAGAACTTTGTTCCAAAATTAAACTAATAAAACTCAAAGAGTATATAAAAAATCTAGAAGAAATATTGACAGAATACTATAATAGATATCAAGACTTGAAACATTTTAATACTTCATTTTTTCTGAATCCATTTGAAATTAACATAATACAGGCTGAGTTTTCCATTTCCAATATAATTTTGACCCAATAGAGAAATTAGAATTAATGGAGATGCAAGAAGATCAAGCTCTACAATTAAAATATAAGTCAACGGCGATTACTGAATTTTGGAAATTAGTACTAGAATTGAAGTATCCTGAATTAAAATGAATGCTTGTCGAATTATTTCAATATTCTGAACAAGGTACTTATGTGAATCATTTTATTCCACCATAAAATTCGTGAAATCCAAACACCGATCAGTAATAACTAAGCAGCAATTAAAATAATCACTGAGAAGTGCTTACGCCAATATATAAATATAATTTCTATAAAAAAATAGTACCTTTTTGCATTCCCTTTTCATAACGAATTTAATTGCGGCTCGCGAAAAATTTCAAATTTTGAAAAATTGCTCTCACTGTAAAGGAGCTTGGCCACCCCTGATATATTATATATTTTGATTTGAAAAGCTGTCGGTTATTTTGGATGTCAAAATACCCGACAGCAAATTTCCTGCTGCGCAGTAAGGCAGGTTTCTTCCTCCACAGCTGGGAAGCTTCTTGCTGCGCTGTTTGGCGGCACTTTTATTACGCAGCTGGGCAGCTTTTCGCTTCGCAGTTGGGCAGCATTTCCTGCTTTGACGGGCAGCTTTTTTCTGCCTAGGTTTGGCAGTTGGGCCAGCCTAGTTAGGCAGCATTTTGTTGGGGAGTCGGGCATCCTCTTCCTTCGCAGTCGGGCAGTTGGGCAGTTTTTTGCTGAGCAGCCGGGCAGCTTTCTGCTGCCTAGAGAGACAGCTTTTTGCTGCCTAGTCGGGCAGCTTTTTTGCTGCCTAGGGAGGCAGCTATTTGCTGCGCAGCCGGGCAGTTTTTTTGCTGCCAAGTCGGGCAGCTTTTTGCTGCGCAGCCGGGCAGCTTTTTTGCTGCCAAGTTGAGCAGCTTTTTGCTGCCTAGGGAGGCAGCTTTTTGCTGCGCAGCCGGGCAGCTTTTTGCTGCCAAGTCAGGCAGCTTTTTGCTGCCAAGTCAGGCAGCTTTTTTGCTGCCAAGTCGGGCAGCTTTTTTGCTGCCTAGAGAGGCAGCTTTTTGCTGCGCAGCCGGGCAGCTTTCTGCTGCCTAGAGAGACAGCTTTTTGCTGCCTAGGGAGGCAGCTATTTGCTGCGCAGCCGGGCAGTTTTTTTGCTGCCAAGTCGGGCAGCTTTTTGCTGCGCAGCCGGGCAGCTTTTTGCTGCGCAGCCGGGCAGCTTTTTTGCTGCCTAGGGAGGCAGCTTTTTTGCTGCCAAGTTGAGCAGCTTTTTGCTGCCAAGTCAGGCAGCTTTTTTGCTGCCAAGTCGGGCAGCTTTTTTGCTGCCTAGAGAGGCAGCTTTTTGCTGCGCAGCCGGGCAGCTTTTTTGCTGCCTAGGGAGGCAGCTTTTTTGCTGCCAAGTTGAGCAGCTTTTTGCTGCGCAGCCGGGCAGCTTTTTGCTGCCAAGTCATGCAGCTTTTTTGCTGCCAAGTCGGGCAGCTTTTTTGCTGCCTAGAGAGGCAGCTTTTTGCTGCGCAGCCGGACAGCTTTTTTGCTGCCTAGTTGGGCAGCTTTTTGCTGCGCAGCCGGACAGCTTTTTTGCTGCCTAGTTGGGCAGCTTTTTGCTGCCTAGCCCTGTTTGCTGCCTAGTTTGCTGCCTAGCCCTGCACAGCCGGGCAGCTTTTTTCCTGTTACCTTTTTAGCAGTTACCTTTTTTGCTTCTTTGGCAGCAAAAAAGCCCAGCAGTGCAGCAAAAAGGTTTTCAACTAAGTAGGTAATACTTAGTTGGAAACCTTTTTGCTGCACTGCTGGGCTTTTTTTATGCTACGCAGCTAATGCATTTGCTGCATGAATGATGAGTGTTATGTAAATATGTGCATTCAATATATGCTAATTATTCACGCAGAATAAAAGCTGCATGCTGCAATAAACCTGTGGGATGCGAAAATACTGCAGGCAGTAATGAAGCTGCATAGCAAAATGCTACGTAGCAAGAGAGCTGTGAATTTTCATATATTGAATGATTAGCTCGTATTAGCATTGGCACATATGTGCGTGGCAATAAATGCTGCCAGTAATGCATGCTCAGGTTTATATAGTGATAGGATAAGCTGTGCAACATTACCGCAGTAATACATAATTAATAGTGATAGGAAAATCTGCCCAGTATTGCTACAAATAATTGATAATCAATATATGAGCAAGACATGCTGCGAATGATACATAACATAAATATTATGTTAAACGCTGAGTAGCATTCGCTAGAAATAATATATATTATAAAGTGATTGTAAAAGTTGCACAATAATTGCTGGGAATAATACTCAATTTATACAGATGGGAAAAGCTCCACAGCAATTGTTGTGAATAAGACGTTATTTCTAGTGATGGAAAAACTACACATCATTTGCTGTCAATAATGAATTATATATACTAATGTAAAGAGCTGAGCAGCATTTCCTGAAAATAGTAAATAATATATAGTGCCGGGAAAAGCTGCACAGCAATTCCTAAAATAATACATAATGTATGTTGAATTGAAAATCTGTTGAGCTTTGCTACAAAGAATACATTATGTAAAGTGATAATATACGCATTTGCATGAAGAGTGCTGGGAAAAGCTATGCATCATTGCTTCAAATAATGCATAAGATATAATGTAATGAAAAGCTGCGCAGTATTTGCTACGAATGATTCATAGTATACAGTGCTAGGAGAGGCTGTTCAACATTGTCACAAATAATACCTAATATATATAGTGATAGTTAAACCTAAGCAACATTTGCTGAAAATAATACATAAAATGAAGTGATAATATTATCAGTTCTGCATTTCTAAAATTACTACATACCATATAGTGATTTGAAAAATCCGCAGCAATGGCTGAAAATAATGCATATAGTCTAGTGATAGAAGAACATGTTTAACATTACTACAAATAATACATGATATATAATGATATGAAAAGCTGCTCACCAAATGATTTTCCTGTGCAGCATTGTCGTATATAGTGATGGGAAAAGCTGCACAGCACTTGCTGAAGATAATACCTGATGTATTGTTATGCGAAAGGCTGTGCAGAAAATAATACTGTGTGACAAATAATGCATAATACGTAGCGATGGGAAAAGCTGTGCAGATTTTGCTGTGAATAATGCATAATATATAGTGATGTGAAAAGCTGCACATCAGTTGCTGTAAATTAAATATAAAATAGAGTGATGTGAATTTCTTTGCAGTAATTGCTGAATATATTACATAATGTATATTGATTTCAAAAGCTGTGCAGAAATGTAACAAATGATACATAGTATAAGGAGATTTGAAAAGCTGTGAAGCAATTGCAACAAATAATGCAAAATGTATAGTGATATGAAAAAGCTTCGCAGCATTTGCTGAATGATGCATAATATATACTGGTAGGAAACGCTGCACAGCAAATGCTTTTCCTGTGTAGCATTCGCATATTTAGTAATTAGGAAAGTTGCACAGCATTTACTGAGAATAACGTATATTACATAGGGATGGGAAAAGATGCGCAGCAATTCTGAAAATAATACATAATATATCCTATTGGAAAAGCTGTAAAGCCTTTGCTGAAAATAATACATAATAATTAGTTATGTCAAATGCTGAGGAGCATTTGCAGGAAAAAATACATAATATATAGTGATCGGAAAAGCTGCGCAGCATTGCTAAGGTAATGCATAATATATAGCGATTTCAAGGGCTGAGCGGTAAAGCAACGAATAAGGCAAAGTATATAGTGATATGAAATGCTGCGTAGCATTTACTGCTACTGATACGTATAATATAGTCAATGGAAAAGCTGCTCAGCATATTTCGCGTATAGTAAATAATATATAGTGATGGCAATAGTTGCGCAGCATACTGTGCTACAGATGAGATGTCCGCTTATATCCTTGATGCTATATGCTACCCATGCATATATGCCAGAAATTTAGAATTGTCGCACGAAAGTAAACTAATATATGATATAAATATCGCTGACGTGGTACCATGCAATTCATGCAAAAATTCACTCCTCATTTTCTTAGTTATAGGTTACAATAATTCTAGGATTGACGACTTATTGGAATGGTATAACTGTTGAGAAAATCTATAAAGTGAGTTAGTTTGAGTAAAAATTACATCAAAATATATTACTTGTATTTAATATTATATTACTCATACGTAAATTTATGGGAATGAAAGGCTGCGCTGCCTGAGCACGTACAATTTCTGAGAATGAAAATCGATTTTAAAGATTAACTTTCTCCGAGATAACATTCAATTATACGGTGAAATGAATTTTTATTTTAAATTTTGATTCCTTACATATTATTAACAATGTATTTTAGGAATGATTCGTTCGCTCCATTCAAGGTTAATACACTTAACGTCTTTAAACATTCATAGTAATAACTCTAATGTTAAATAACAAGTAGAATATGATATAAATTTGTAATTTAGAGGTTAAATCACTTCACATCAAATGGGTAAGATGTCATGTATTCGTTATATATATTCGGTAACGTGAAGACAAATCGGAATGGAAAGAAAGTATTATGTAAGAAACTCCTTCACGGATTTAAAACCATGATTGGTAGTTTTAACCCAGAGACATGTAGTTATTAGATTCTATGTTAGCATAAGGCACAGCTTATTAGTCTGTCTTAGAATGAAATTCATCCACTTCCCACGAGGTTTAAGCGTCTATGCTCTGATTTAACAAAATCACCTTAGTGCACCCTATTTCTCCCTTCGCCTCGCAATTACGGACCATTTACCTCGCTTCCCTGACGTTAGGATTCCTTGGATAATTCGATTCCGACATAACCTGCTTTACTGTCCCTCGTTCCTGCAAGAATGAAGGCTACCAGGAAGGAATTTTTCAAACCGAATTTTCCTCCTTAAATTGTTCGACAGAAAGGCGCGGATCGTTATAATGCAGCAAATGGCAGGCGGCCATAAAATGGTCGCCCGCTCCCAGTATTATTTCGAACCGAATTCTCGCGCATAAACTGCAACACGCGCGGTCGTATAATCTCGCGTATTTTTTTGTTTCGACAGCGTCCATACGGGCAAAAGTGCGAACAAATCATTCGGAAGCGTGATGGGGCGACTGGAAATCAACGGATGTTTAAATTCATGTGCGGAGGGTGTACAATATTTCATCGATCAGTTTTACCGCCGCGGACTCATGTTCGTTTCGCGCCACGGGAGGGCATTTGTTCGGAGTCGCGTCTCCGTACATTCCGTAGCTCATGGAGCGTTGGATTCGCTGTCGGTGAACACCCATTTGCGGAATGGTATCCGACGACGCAGGCACCGACTTTTTTAAGGGCCGGAAACAGCACGTAAAAAAGGTGTTCGAACCACTATGAGAGCATTCGCTTTACGGTCTCTGAACGTAGTCTTTATTGAGTCGTGAGGGAATTAACCGTTCTTCGGCGTATTTAGATTGAAGTCATTCGGCTCTTTGGAATGAGATTCATTAATTCTTAACGCGAAAACGAGTGAGGAAGTGAAAGGTGAGAATCATCTTCATTCAACGTTTCAATGTCTTTCTACTTCACGTGGTTGGCTCCCTGTAGGGCACATTTGTAAATGTAGATGTAAAAACTGTTGCTGGGGGATGAATTGCAGCATTTCTATAGATAAAACTGGTAAGAAAAAGAGAGAATAGGCTTTTCCTTTATGAAAAGTATCGGATGGATATACAGTATGTAGTTCTGGATTCATTGGTAGTAAAAGTAAAAGAAGAGATGAAAAAGTCGCGGTTGGGTCTATTTACAAGTAATATCAATCTCTCATAGTTTTACAGATAGTAACCGTAGATTCTGTTTAAGTTTCCCCTTCATATATTTACTCTTTATTTATTTTAGGGTATGGAAAATTTTCTAAGGATTGTAAAGCATTTACTTAAAATTCTGGAAATATGAATAAAACATCAAAGATAGCATGGTCTGCGTGGGCCCTGGTTCGACCTGGGTGACAGAGCTGTTTTCGGCCTCGAATAGAAACACAAAATATTGAGCTCGATCCCGAGCGTGGACCAAATATTTTAGCCCATGCAGACCTTCACATCCTCTACTCTTCGACTTCCACGCGAAGCTCCAGTATTCCTTTTTTAAATATCACTAAGTGATTAAGCATAAGAACCTCATACCTCATAATTCATTATGGTTTTCTTTAGGGTTCACTTTTAAGATCTCGATTCTTTACTCCGACGAGAAGAGTTTTAATTTCCACAAAATAACACACTTCTCCGTCGAAAGTAGTAAAACATTTACCTTCCTCAATCATTTACAGTCGCCAAAACATTTTTCCCTATATAGAAAGGTATTTGTCTTGACAACTAAATGATATTGTGTATGAAAGGGCAGTTGAGTTTCAATACGCAACTCATGATTACAGTAACAATTGCAAGGAAAGTAAAGGTATCATTAGATTTAATTGCGTCAATTTATTGGCTAACAGCACCCAAAATTCCTATCTTTCCCTTCTATTGCTTTACATCCATTGTTTACAATACCTATTATTAATTCATGATACTATTTTATATTCGAATATAAAATCTTTTCTTAAAGATCATATCTTAAGTATGAGTTCTTAATTGTATTTCTCTCCTGCTGTTTTTATATAAAAATAAAAGACAGTATGAATTCGAAATCATATGAAGTAGAAAGCATATTTCGAGCTAAGCGCAAAATAACCGATTATTGTATTTGGAATGGGATATATGCGAACTCGTTAATCAAATTGACACGAGAAAAGATATTGATTGCAAGATAGGTTGGGTGAGAAGGAGAAATTTTGATAGGAGAATATCATCCGTGTAATCGGAAAGATAAAAAGGGAGAGGTACAGGAAGTATATGCATACTCGCCGCCTATCTTTAGTGCCATAAAATGGAGGAATCCATCATACACCCGTCCCTCCGAAAATTTTAGGAATAAATAAAAGTCCAAGGAATATTTTCAGGAATATTAGGCTTAAATTACTAGTAAGAGGTTGTTGGTAACAAAACAATGAACCTTAGGTAATTAAATAAATTTATAACGGGATAATTCTCATATATAACTTAAATGAAAGTAAGAAAAAAGGTCGGTTTTATAAATTATATTGGCTTTATATGCAATAAAGGTTAGAAAGTGATGTTATATCACCTTAGTAAGATCCTACGTTGAATACGCGGCAAGCATATGGGATCCAGCCAATGAAACGTATACCCCGGGTACCCGTGAATGTTGCGGCGCAATGAGATACGTTATGTTATAAAATGCAACGAGAGAAAGGCAAGCGTTACATAGATGCTCCAAGACGCAGGTACTTGAAAGAAAGGAGACTAGAAGTTAGTCGATTACTAGATAGATTCAAAGAAAGTACGTTATGCTCAGGATGTAATCGGTATTGTGACCCCCGGGTTACCTTGGCTTATCCGAGAATGAGCACAAAATAAGAGTTGTTTTAAGGCCTAATTATTTCCCCGAACAATAAAACCAAAGAGGTAGCTAATACGTTTGGTGTTTACACCCCTGCTACACTCCAAAAGGCGGCTTGCATTATGTAGAGGAAGATGTAGATACTAATAATTAATTTTCGCCGAATGACTTTCACTATAGTTTGACTTATTACTTCGTACGCTTTGATTAGTGTGATGAAAATAAGTTGGTTCCAGGAAGGAGCTGATTCATAATATGCTATCGGATTGAACATCGATTGCATCCTCCGACTACAAATTTCGAATATAAACAGTATATCAATTATATTGCTAAAGCTGGTAAAATTCCATTCAGCGTGGTAAGAAAATTACATCGATTTATTGAGGGGATTAACCCAGGGGTGGAGCACCTTTTCCATCGAAAGGCCACATTTAGTAGTCGTTCTCATTAGAAAGGCCGTATGTAAAAACTATTAAGCCACTATTGTTTTTCATGTTGCTTACATACAAATAGTTATAAATGATATTTACACGAAAACATTTTATTCCGTGAGTAAAAGAGAACGTTTTACACTTTATTTCCTCTTTGCGTCATTAAAATGATTAGAAACCGACCGTTGGAGCATTTGTTTTAAAAAGTGATTAAGGATAACATGAATACTGTAAAAGGCGACAAATGACCTGAAGGCAGCAAATTCCCCATCTCTGGACCATCCAAAAATCATATCAATTTTAACTATGGTTTGTAGGAATGAAGAGGAAAAGCTTAACGTAACTCAACTGTAAGAATTGTTGCTTAAATTAACAGTTTCACGTCAAATATCCTTTGCAGATCTTTGGAACTACGTGATTTTGCCAGTTTTCAAATAAAATATCCCACAAGAAATATGGTATACAATGTATGAAAATTTAACTTAAAGGAGTCATTTTAAATTCACAAATTCATAAATTAAGTTTGGCGATCGGGAAGGACCGATCATGTGTATGATTTTCAAGCGGCGGGGCCTGAATATCATACATGTGATCGGTTGGCAGAAGCAAGGAAAGGGATTCCAAATGTATGAATCGGCTTCGATCGCATCGAGGCGATCAAAAAATGCTTAAGCAGAAAAGGCTGATGAAGGAGGCAAAAAAGGGAAGAGATACGGAAGTACGTATAAATGTGGCGTCGATGGAAAAAGGGAGCAAATGACCGAGTCTCGTCTCCCTTGGAGATGCTATCCTATGCTTAAAAGCCTTTCCTGGTACTCGGTTACCAAGCAAATGTGAACGCCGCGTAGGCTTTTCTCGGATCCTCGGACCTGTTCTTATCGCGGAATTGGCAGGGGCTGTGCATTTTATTTTTCGTTTTTTCTTCAAACGGAGAGAACTTGGCTGGTTAACCGCAAGGAAGGCCTGCGATGGACCCTTTTGCTAGGATGGAGAGCTGCTTCGAGGATCGGAACGTGAGCAGATAGGGCGAAGCTATCTGCTATCTGTTTCCCTATCTTCTGCGTGTGAGCTGATGAGAAAAGGAGAAAACTGATGTCGAACGTCTTATCACAGTTTGGCCTCGAATCTTCAATGGCGCGTCTAAGATTGACTAAGAAATTATTTTTTCTTTTTCCCAGTAGCAAGGAAATATTCATCCCTGATTGAAGATTCACTTCAATCATGTTGTGATGTTTTTATAATATCATCATGTATCATGTGAATCGCTATTATAATCATTTTGAACGTGTAATGCTTATGTTAGATAGTTTGAAATGTATTTCAACATTAGTAATTTCTTTCTTAACTTTTATATTCCCATGATATTAATTTCGTATACCATATAAGTACTTTTGACCAAAAATACTTTTTCAGGAGCACAAGAAGTTTCTTTGATACGCCCTGAAATAATATAAGCTTATTTTACAAAAATCTGAAAATTTTGAATGAATAGATTTTTATTAATATCCAGTTGATAGTTTTCAAATTTTATTCTATAACGAGTGCCTTTTAAAATTAAAATAGTATGGGTGTCCAATCAAGATTACTGGTGCGACGACTTCAACATTATGTTGGCAATTTTTATGGGGAGAGAATGGTACCGAATATAATAAACCAAAGTTTTTTTTTCCATTGCAAGAACAAAGCAGATGTTTCTCGGTGTTTCAATGTGACTCGGCTGATAATATGCTTAAATTTAAAAACAGTGGCTTAATTTGTTATTTTGAAGAACATTTCTTTGCAGGAACAAAATGAAAATTGTCACTGATTCCTAGAAATTCTTTCGTATACATTCACGGTCCTATATAAAAAGTGGAAGGGTATGAACAGATTTTAAGACTCACTCATGCCTCTAAATAGAAGGAAAAAGAGCATTAACGATTAGCGCTGCGATGTAAGAAGGAAATTCCAGACTATGTATTATTGCTACATATGATATCATTTTGACATTCAACGAATAAAAATAAGGAAAAATAAAGGGCAATCAAAAGAATTTAGAATAGAATTCTGAAGTGGACAAATATAAGCCTTTGGAGGCCATGCTTGAGTTTAATTTGACTTAAATTCCAATCTTCAGTAGTTTTACCTCTACTAGAAAACATCTCTGAAAATCAACCATTGGAATGTCGTATGGAGAAATCTTCTCTATTAGCAGGGTATTTGGAAATTCTTGGCGCTTATTATGGCGCTCGTATGTTATTAGCTCTTCCTAATCACTATTTAGTGGCCCAAACAATAAGAGTAGCCTTCGCCAAATGTTCTCTATAGTTTCTTCCAAAAACGTGCTCTCACATTTTGAGTGTGCTTAATTTAAATTCCAATCTACTAGCATCTAATGATGGTAGGCCTCGGCTGAAACATTTTCCCTATCTTTGATTAGTTTCCAAAGTTATACTTCAACCAAGGGAAAGAGCCTTTCTTTTAGAGATTTCCGAGGACCCGGATAGAATAATGATTGAGTCCCTTACGCAACACTCATAACTTCATATGAGAGATAATCAATGCTTATCAGGCAGAAGGTTGTCAAGTCTTCTTCAATAAATCCTTCTTTTCACAGTTCTTTTAAAGAGTGCTTTCAATAGAAAATCGAACCAAAGTGTATACTCGGTTAATTTCTCGATTCTTTTTATCAAAAATTTCCTTATACTTCTTTTTTTCTCTCTCGAATAAATTCTTGATTTTTTAATTAGTATTTTAATTTTTAATCTGAATTTATTATTATAATGTGGAATACGTAGTATAAATTAGTTCCGCTTTTAGATAACTACTAAATACGCTCTACAAATATGGTTTTTATGCATTTCGAATGATAATTAGATGATACAGCCTCTGAACAAGTAATTTGCTTCTGAGATTTCTAAAAAAAATCATCACTTTAGTCATTACAGAATGCATTGCACATGTTATTGTCCTGCGAGTAATATTACCTCTTTAATTTCAGGGTAGAATGCAGAGATAAAATATTATTCTGTGCAAAAGAGGATGTTTCACCTCTGTTTATCCTAGTTTTAACATTGTGGTATAGGCCAAAATAGGAATTATATTCCTCCCGTTTGTCCCGTTTCGATTTCAGAAAAGACATGCTTAGACATTCCTTTCATAAGGTGAAGTAAATTGATTTCAAATGAACTATTTACATCTTCGCAAAATTCATTCTTACGGTAAAACAAAGGGAGCATAGGTCTTGATCGTTAAATAGACAAACATGGCCTTTAAATCCAATCACGATTAATGAAATAAACATGCCTTTAATATAACGCGTGGTTCTCTGAGCTCACGTTGCAAAAACTAATATCACATCCTCTCTCTTGACGCACGCAAATTCACCTTCGCATCTCTCACACCCCTCCTCATTCCCAAGTGTCACCCTCTCGTGTATTTTTAGTCATGAGAGAAAAGAGGAGAGACGAGACCTACGTTTCCGCAACGGAAACCTCCCCTTTACTTCCCTTGACATCTCCGTCAAAGAGCTGTTCCTCTTCCTAACCACTACATCCCATTCCCTACTCATCCTCTCTGTCGAACACCCTTTCCCTCTTGGGAGGGTCATCCTAAAGGATTGAGCTTTCTTATCCTCCATACCCGTGGGACAGCCATTTTACCCTCTATTCCTTCCTACATACGAACCCATTCACTGGACAAGAACTCTTCGCCGCATCCATCATCCGCGTTTCAATTACAGGCCGTCGGGGACACGTCTTCGCTTATGCATCGTGAGATCCGCGGTCTCGTATCCTGTAAAACAGGACGCCACTGCGACAGAAGACTGCTTTTCAAGCTTCCCCCTTACGTTTTATATTCGTTATCATAAAGAATCGACCGAAGAACGTAATTTATCAATCTGAAAAAAATCAGACGGCAATATCCTACATAAAATGAGAACAAAGAACTGATTTTGTGAAGGTAACTAGTATTTACGTTAACGTGAAACGTGTTAATGATAAGTACAAAATATTTATGACCGATATAGATGTCAAAAAATGAAAGTCAGTGCAATAATTGCGGGAAAATCGTCTAAATAAAAGTTTTCTGGTTACAGTATTAAAACCTCTCTTCGAATACCATTCATCACTAAATTTTAAGTTGTTTCTTTGGTGTCTGGATTCCTAATCCTTTCCCTTGCATTTTCTTGAGGATAAAAAATATTCAAAGAATATATCAGGCAATGCTTTAAAATGATTGAATAATGATTAACATGACTTTCGAAGAATTAATGTATCAAATTTCGTTTGACTTTATTGATATAAGTCTTCAGTCATATCTGCAAAAATTTATCTTCCTGAATGACGCATAAATGCCGCAAAGAAGAGTTTCAATGGAGCTATACACACAGTATACTTGTCAGATGCTGTATCATATGTTTTTTTGAGCTACCGATCTTCAAGGGCCATTCTCTCACTCGAATTCACACACATTCAATTGTATGACTGCATGTCTCTCTCTCGTTATCCGCATGAAGCACTCCACCTTGGCCTCGCATATCTAAGAAGAAATATTTATTTCTTCGTGAATACACTATGAAAACGTTTCTGTGAATGAATATTTATGCGGAGGCACTAAAATATTAGGCGAATCACCATAGATTCTTCTGCACAAATAGTTTGCTATTTGTGCAGAAGTGAAATATTTTGTTAACATCTCGAAGTTGCGGAGAATGAATAGAGGAAGTTAAATATTGAAACTAAAATCGACCAGAACAGACTGAGGCCGGAAGAATCAGAAAAGATGTATTTACGGAGGAAACTATAATTTTGATACTTGAATCTCTACGTAGTCCTGTGGCTAAAAAATTATTCTATTTCAACATTTTTAACGCTACGGCTATTGCGATACTTCGGTGTCTTTACAGCGCATTTTCTCAATGTGCCCTCGGGAGCTGTCATATCACTCCTCTTTGATTATTGCAGCCTTGCGTAGCAAAAGCCGAAACGATTCCGCCTTCTTCAAGCATACTTCTTCGTGAAAGTCAAGCGGCTTTTCTGTTCTGTTCTTTTTTCCTTCATCATGCTTCATATTTCAGGAATACTAAGGGAATAATCAACGTAAAATATTTCTCTAACTTGTAAGTATTGCTGAATTGTTGAGTTAGTTTTCCTTAATTGCGATTGTGCGGTGGTTGATCAAGGCGTATACGACTGAAGGTGCATTTGTCGTTTGTTTGAGAACTATTTCGTCATTTTATTTCATAAAATTAAGCTCCCAACATCTCATATGTGTTAGACAAAAGGCTCCAAACCTCGTTCACTCCCCCTTTTTCAATATAACTGACTCCTCTTTTCCTTTCTCTTTCCTCTCAATTAAAGTTTATTTGCGGAATTTCCGTATACAAAACCTTCACGCCTTCTCTCTTTGGGCACTACAAAGTGAGATATTGGTACGAGAGAGTCAAAGGGTTCTCTGTGAAGATCCTTTGCAAAATGCGAGTCTATGGTAACCGAAGCTTTTATTTCTGTAGTCTTCATTAGTTGGAGAGATGGTGAAAGGAATAAAGATTGATCTTGAGAGAGAGAGGATTATTTGTAAAGCTCTGTTTTTCGACGAAAAGATGGTAGGCCAATTGTTATGGGAAACTGGTCAATATTGGGATGAGGGAGTGTAACTGGTGGAACCGATCAAACAACGTCTCTCGCGCTGCTCCTTCCTTCTCCCCCCCACTTGTGCCAAACTACGCCCCCCCATTCTCTCTCTCTCCGGGTGGTGCCCCCTATCCATTGTTCGCCTTCCGATCGCTTCTCCCCCATCGACTCCTGAATATATTGGCCAGCAAGTTCAACCCACTCTTTCCTCCCTCTGGACCTTAACTCTCTAAATTTTCACTCTGAAACTTCCTCTTTCCTACCTTTTGACTCCGGAGTTTCGTCCCCTTTCAGCCTACATTTCTCCTCCTCTTCTATACCTTTCCTTTCTTTATAATCGGCCTCCTTAACCCTATACCGACCTTATCCTCCTTACTTAGGTTCCCATGGGGATGGAATCCCTCGCTACCGCAGTATAATACCCCTTCTTCGCCCTACGACGCCCCCTTCCTTCCAAGTCTGCCTAAACGTTTAATATATAATCCCCTTTTGTGCTAGCATTCCTTTCTCTTTTGCTCTCATCATCAACCTCCCTTTCCTTCGTGGTGAGGTATGGTTTCTCTCCTTATCACCGTCTACTCTTTAATCTACATTCATCGACATATTTTTAGCATTTTTCTGATCCTTTAGTGTCTCTGAATGGTGAATTAATCGCAGAAAGAGTTGTGATGAAGTGACATGAACGCCACCTATTTCAAAACAGGAACCTTTCTTTGTGTCACTTATTTTTCATAAGGAAATTTCGAAATAGATTCCGTAACAAGTGACAGGAAAAGTTTTGACTTATCAGTTTGAATATGGAGTGATTTTTGATCATGTCATATATTTAAGGTTTTTAAGCAATTCGAAGAGTAAGTTCGACAATACTCGATTTCTGAGGATATCATCTTTGTATGAATCTTACTTCATCCCTGCTCTCTGAATCAAACTTGAGAATCCGTTTCTGTTTATCAATGCACGCAAATATGAAGGTAAGCAGAAGTGATAATCTCGTTACAAAATGTGCAAAATTGAAGATACCTGAATATTAGAATTTCTTAAATAATTATGCATGGTAAAATGATGTTACTGCCTCAAGAGTACATTTGATTAAAGTGCTTTCCATTCTCAAATAGTTTTGGTGAATAAAAGTCTTGGGTGTTTCTTTTGTACTTATGCTTAAATAGACTTATGTAATATAATAATCATTCAAATGGATTACGTCTAAATTAAACTGAGTCATATGTACTTAATAGAGACAAACTCTGAAATTATGGTAAAAGTAAAGTGAAATTTAAAATACTGCTTTCCTATTCCATATTAAATACGTATTTATTCCGAATTTCAAATAATTATATCTATGGCAGCCTGAAAGATTTATTTCATATTATTTGTCCCTACTAACTTCGTAAAAGGCGGATTGGTTATAAAAATACTTCACATAGTAACTTGAAGATTTTGAAAGGTAGGAAGGAGCATGGTGTATAATAAATCTTAATATTCTTCCTGGAATCTGGATATAAGTTTCAACCTGTTGGCCGCGAGTTTATCAGATCCTTCATACCCACAAGCACTTTTCTTTCCTTATGTGAACTTAGCATTCATAACCGTGGGAGGCAGCCTCAAAGAGAGGATAAATACTGATTTTTCGGTTATAGGGAGAAGGTAGTTAAGCTTGTTGATTCTAGCTATCGCATCGGATCACTAACAAGAAGCTCTTTCCAATAATGTCCTTTAAGCAGTTTTACTCTGCAGCTTTGGCCTGAGCTAAGATAGCGCTCCAGATTATTATTTGTTTCCTCAATTAATGAAATGAAGATGAGCGGTTTCTTATGTGCTGAAGACGTTCAAAGAAACTTGAAGGTTCCAAACGATCCTCCAAAAGAAAATCGAAAAATCTTAGAGTGAATTTGAATAAATATGCAACCAAATTCAATATTTTTATCGGAGGAACAAGCCTTCGGATTAGGTATTCGTCGGAATCATTATTTTAGGCAATACTTTCAATATTAAATGACCCTGGAAAATGGCAAGTAAAATTAAGAAAGGTAATTAGATGTATGGACTTAATTAGATAGGAGGAAATAAGCTATACGGTAGCTACCCGTAGGCATAAAGGAGGTAGTCTTGGAGCACTGGGTTTAATGGTTGAGTACTCTTAAATCGTAAAATGCTCAAATTTCACTGAGCGATACTAAAAGGCAGCTATACGATATGATAAGAATCTTTAATTTAAGGTAGAAAAAGTCGTGAACGATCGGTCATACAACCTCAGATCAGATTATTCTGTTATTAAATTGGATATGAAGGAGAAAGAAAAATAAGGCAAAGTAATCCTTACGCTCCACTATGACAAAAGCTATATTTTTTCTGGTCGTGAATCGATTGCTTATTGAATCCTATATAAACAGAGAAGTCCAAGACGACAGTCGTCCAATGGAAATAACATTTATGAGGTTCAAGACGTATCGAATTTGTCAGCGCATAAAGGAAACAAAGGTATAGCAGAGATAACAAATTGACCGAATGGAACTACTTAAGTAAATGGCACAAGGCAAACTGAGGAAATTGAAGCAGAAAAAACGAATTTTTTATGCCAAGGAAACGAAAAAGAGAATGCTATTCAAATAAAAAATCGATGAAGTGATAAATATAATTTATTGGATCATTTGGTACTTCGAAGAGAGAATAAAAATGCCCAATGAAAATAAGGCGGTAAAAATCTATCACAGAGACTAGGATTATGAAAAAATGACAAGTATGGTATATATCAACTTTCTTGAAGTCAAGGCTTAGTCGATAAAACTATTATATAAGAGATGGGAATAGATCTCGCGTATGGAGGTATTGTAATTTCATTCAATACTTAAATTAACAAGTCTCTACCTCATGAAATTTTGCTTCAGTTTTATAAAGTTTTTACTTTATTGTTCGCAAGATTTCATAGTCATTGATACCATCCTGTTTAATGAATATAAAATCCTTCAAATAAAACAGATTAATTAAACTCTTTCAACATAAATTAGTTTATTGGGCTTCAAGGAAAAATAATTAAAGGCGAAATAAGAGAAAAATTATCCATAAACTTCATTTAAAAAAAGAGTTAGTGTAGGTTTTATAGGTAAGAGCATAAACTCAAAAGAGACACTGATTATGGAGAGGGAAACTATCCTATTCAAATGTGATCCCATAATGGAAGGAAAGAGAGAAAATGAACCCAACCATGAAATGACTCAGATCGAAGTGCGGAATCATAAAAGTCTTAGATGCAGTCGTAAATGGCTTCGGGGAATCGAGTGAAACCCAGAGCTGTGAATTACAAGCATGAAGAGAATGGAACGATCCTTACATTTTATCATTCTCGGGCGTTTCCTTTAACTCATTACGTTCTAAACGAAGGTTAATCTTTATTCTGAATCTTACAACTCTGGAATCACTTCCAGTGTTGAACTTCTAAGAACTTCACAATATGTTATTGTATGCTTACTTAGTCATTTTATACTGTTTTTCGGTGTTTCTCATCATGGAATCGCAGCGAAACAATATCTAAAATTTTAATGTTGAGAAATGAAGAACTATAACCGTACTTTTTACAACCTCTAGAAAGAAATCACATTCTTTTGGTGGTTGGAAGTTCCAAAAATATACTCCTATCCACGCTTAAAAATCACTTTAAATTGCCCATTTAAAGTCAATGGAGTGGCACTTCGAATGCGAAGAAATGCATGATGAGTCATACTTTTCTTTCACTCAAATACCCAGTTGGAGGTAAATGAACGTCCTTTGAAGTTTGCCGAAGTGAGGATGGTGAGATTGTTGGTTGGACACATTTATATTTGATGAGCTCTTGGTGTCCGTCCGTCCATCTCATCCTCTTCATCTTCCTTTCATCGCCATTGCTCCGCAAGTCAATTTTAATGGGGAAATGAATCGGGGTTTTAACGCAAATGGATTTTCGATCTGATTCTCCGTGCATTGACAGCAGCTTTCTCTACGTTGGAAGCGTGATTTCAGCAGCGGATTCATCCCATCAGAACGTCCTGTACTGCATTGATCCGTTCGTTAGAGCATTTCATAAATCTATCTCCATATCTATCTTCTCTAATTATTGTTGCTACTAGTGCCAGTTTCCATAAACACTAAATGATCCATTACTTCATATTTCGGGAATATTGAAGTGAATTTCACCATAGACAGAAAAATCTAGTGCCTTCAAAAAGAATTGTAAATTGAGAACATTGATACCAATTTTGACTCAGTAGCCTTTTATCAAATGTGCATCCTAGGTAGCAAAATCGTTTAACCTAGTTTGCGTTCCAAATTTTCCATTTACTACAGCGCTCATGGGCAAAAGCGATGCCAGATCTATGTATATCAAATGCTGATAATTAGTACTGATACGTGCCGATAGAAATAGTAAAATTATTCTTTAAACGTCGCTCCTTTTTTTCAAAATCTGTTTCTGTTAATCTACATGTCATCATCATTCTAAAATGCTAAATACTAGATGCTAACAAGGGGAATCGGCCCGAGGGCCACCGAAATATTCGGCGATTGGAGAGTTTTCAAACCTCTTATGTATGCTATACTTCTTGTAAATTTAGCTACGCTCAACTATCTCAAAGAGACTCAACGCTAAAGAATGGGCAGAAAAATTCAAGACCCTCATATAAATGAAATCATTGAATGTATGACAGTTCCTTTCTCTGGTTCTTTGTTTGTATTCTCCCCATTTCTTTTGCATAATCTACTTGGTTCCCTTAATATATTTCCTTATATATAATGCTCTACTTTTAAGAGTCTGTAACAAGCGCAATGTCATCCGCAGAACCTAATGCAGTGAAATCCATTTCCATTGATTTTAAGCCCTATCCTCTTCTCGACGAGTCCATTTTATGTTTCGCAGTAGATTTGTCAACTCATTCGACGGAAACACACAAATTGACGGAGAGTGCCGCCATGTTCCTAGTTTAAAACGTGCTTTAGAGAAGATGTTATCGATGATAAATAAAGCAAGGTAAAATAGCCGGGAGTCAACTGTGTCATTTGGGGAGTGTCGATAGCACATTTTTTTCACAATTTCGAAAGAGGCGTACCTCTCCGAGGGGTGCGTGACCATGTTTTGTTCGGGGCGTGTTGTGGACAGGGAAGGCGTTACACAGATCTGAGGACTTCCTGACTGAGTCAATATTGACGCTCAGCTGACATCGGCTAGGCGCTATTCGATGCTCTTTGTATGAGAAGCTGAGGATTAGCCTCATGTGTGATGTTAGCGCTGTAAACTGTGAGGGGTTCGGTTTTGTGGTGGTTTGTGGATTTATACAGCTCAAAGAAGATGCAAAAACGTCGCGTTTGAAATTCTTTAGATGTGGCAAAAGTCTTTCAATCACCTGTACCTTCGAACTTCGTAAAACCGCAGGCCGAAAAGGGTGATGGCGGACGTGTAGAAAATTTGCTACTAAAGCTACGCAGTCCTCCTAATGAAGAAGATGCCCCTCTCTTGTACAGTATAAACTATGTGCGTGCAATATAGAAGCGAGCTCTTCAGTTTTTTGATGAAAATGTAGAAATTTACGAGAAATTGTGATCAAATTTTCAACGACCTTTCTTCTCTCATTTTTCTTCGAATAGTGATATGTATTTTATGAAAATAAAAATGAATAAATTCAGTGAGTTCTCTTGCACGAAGGAATTCATCTCTTACCATTCATGATTTTTATACTGTAATTATATATAATTCAGGGGTAAAACTTCAAAGTTGAGTAGTGAGAGTATTTTTATGTTTTACAAATATATGGTACTCATAAGGTAATTCAAAATTGATTTTCCTGTGGAAGGAGTTGATGCTCTATTAGGCATTCACAAATAATAATTTCTGTATACAATTTAATTGTTTTCTCATTTAGAGTTATAGCAATACAATGAAGTTCGTTTATGTAATTAATATAGTAGTTTAATTAATTATGTAGTAATATATGTAGGTTGTAGCGCATCCAAGAACGGGCGGAATTCGCGTCTTAAGCAGAAAGGATAGCGTCTCAAGCGTTATTTCTAAGGACCAAGACCGTCTTCGAGTTGAATTCTGTGCTGAGTGAGAGCATCTTAAATGGGTTTTACTGCTCTCATGATCGCATCGATTGAAAACTTGGAATGTGGCAAAATTTTTAAAATGATCAAATGAAGCTTCTTGATATGATATATTAGTTGACGCATGTGTGTTATACTAGGATTGACACATGATTGAAACCTCTCCCTGGATGAATCCATCCTGATTCGTGACGAAAAGAAAGGTAGTTCCCCTGAATAGTAGGCTGTCCTCACTGCGCATTTGCCATTTATGTAACCTATCCATCAGGATAGAGCGTTGACACAAAATGACCAAGATTCCAACACAATATAGGAATTAAATAGAGCTCCCTTTGAAGAGAATATTAGAAACTATATCGGAAAATTAAGAATCATTAAAATGATATAATAGGAAGGGATACCTATAAAATAAATCAGAGATTTAAAAAAATTCTCAGAATTCTTTCTTTGGTTAGGCAGCCGATTTTGTTCTACACAACATAAATGCGTAAAGAGAAAAAGAGAGATGAAATACCGCCAACGTCACGGAAAGCTGTTTAAGTATAACCTTGATGCAATGGATCCATGTCGATCATTCTTAAATCACTGTGGGATAAAGTATTTTTATTACTAACATTATTACTATGTCTTGTAATCTGATTCTTTTCCTTATCTATTCCTGAATACTGTTCCATACTTTTTACTGAGTTTTAGAAATTCACTCAACTTACCCGGCCACAATATCAACCTCGGAGACCTTTCGGATGACGGTCGGTCTCTTGAGATTTAAGTGGTGGAAAGAGGTTGCTGGAGGTGGGGGCAGAATAGAATACGAGAGAAGGCAAAGAAAAGAAAGAGAGGTGGTGAAATTTCTGTCATAAAGAATTTTCGACATGAATTTTGCATGTTATAAGCAGACCCTAATCTTGCATGAAAAGATGCTAAGAAAAAACTTACTTTATTCACATAATGATTTAATACTAGATTAAGATATGGCCCTCATGTCTATTTCTGAAAAAGCAGGAATGTAATTTTATTTATACTTATTGTTGTTTACTTCTGTGAATTAAAATCATTATGATAATATCATAAGCAATTAATATTCTCGAATATGCCATATAAAGGATTCACATTTTGATTCGCGTACATTAATAAGAATATTCAAAATAATTTTTTGACGGATTTGCTGCGATTTCATGTAAGATTCATATTTAAACTTTGATTAAGAAGGCTAGACGTGGGATGAATTCTCATCAATAGTGAATAAATTGTTTTCATTTCCTTTGAACTTCTCTATCGATGCTGTATAATTACTTTACAAAAAATGTGGAATAATTCCTGCAGGACTTATCCAAAAAGACTAAAAACGAAATTATTATGTGAATTGATTTTATGACCGAAACATTTACTGCAATAAGCAATCATCCAAGATGTATGAGACAGGTAAATTTACTTTCTTGAAATTATGTGTTTAATTCTTTTATTTTACTGGATAATTTACGTCCTACAGAATTGGCACGCATTAAAAGTAAAATGCTCTAAAAAAACTTTGTAATCTGATAAACTTATTTACCGTACAATAAGGAAATACATCAGCATTGTTTATAAACTTTCTTAAAAACTGTTTCATCTGTTTTACCGTTGTAAAATACATTCATAATTATTTATTCAGACTTCTTAGCTTCCGAAAACCCCTTTAGTTTGGAACTAGGAGACTGGGCCAGTGGTAAAGAGAATTTAATTCACTTTAATGAAGGACGGTGGAAGAAATGTGTTCATGTCCCAGAAGATTGGTTGATGCCACGAGAAAGGGCTTTCAAGGGAGTCCTCATACAGAGAAAATAAGATTAGCGTTACATATTTTCTTCATTTTCTCTCCTTGGTTTAGTTTTTGAGGTATGTAGCAGAAATAATGGATGCACCTGTGTTGTTGCTCCTTTTGGTCTCTTATTTCAGATGTGACTAACTGAGAAAGCTATGAGTAAGATATTATAAGAGGCCGTTCTATGACAACGTACGCTGTCAGAACTGCTCGGAAATGTTTTCATTTAGATGTAAAATTATTAAATAATTTAAGGTAGAATTCTAATTCCTTCGGTATATAAAAAATAGGTCCAGAATATTTTAAATCTTTACAGAGATGCACATAAATACATTTCTTATGAGATTATCATATAAGCTATTACATCAGAGAAGCTCTGTAATTGAAAGTAAAGCCAAATCGTAGTAAATTTTTCAGTAAATCCTGTTGAAATGGAATTTCTTTTGATTCTTTAAACTCTATACGTAAAGATTGATGGGTAACGGTTATTATCATGACCATCCAAGAATCCTATTTTGTTTATGGCTCAAAGCTCCTTAAAAATGCTACGGATCAGTGGTAACGGGATTCTCCGAATCATCAGCATAAGTGCTCAATGTGCTCCCTATAACAACACGAAAAAGTGATTTAAATCTACTGCAGATTTCATATGCTTCGAGTCGTGTCGATAAAATTCAACATTTTTCTCTTTCCTTAAACCAATAAAGGCATTTATTTCTCAACAACTCTAGAACGGAACCATTTCTGTTTTAACTGTATGAAATAAAACGATTGGTTAACTTTAGCTCGATGTCGAACCTTCACGTAAAAGACAATTTAAAATGGGAAACAAATCAATTAAGATTCAATCGCGAATACCTAAATCTTTTCTTTGTTTGTGGTCTATATCTCTCTTAAAATGCATCTTTTGTCATTCAGAAGCACTTAGTTTTCAATTGTCTATTTAGGAAGTCAACATACTTTCTGAGAAGTTTACTATTTACAAATGTCAAGTGTAGGGTTCAAAAAATCTTAAGACTTAAAACTGTTCTATAATCTCAATCATTTCCATGTTTTAGAAAATGATTTGAGGGAAAAACTATTTTCCTATAACATAGTTCGCAAAAGGTTACCTGAACATTATTAAATTATAGTCTCATCTGTTTCTTCAATATGTACATCTTGTTGTATATAGCTTCTGATTTATGTTTATTACAACACAACATACAAAGGAAAATATCATTTATAGGTTACTTCTTATATTGTGATACTTGGTTACTAGGGTAATAGGCACAAAAATTATTAATGACGTATCGCTTTTTAATCTGAATAATGATAAAGGAATTATAGAAAAAGTAGTATTGATTTATAACTTCATTACCAGAAGTTACCTCAAAAAGGTGCAACATAAACTGCTGGTACCTAAGTAAAGGAAATGTGAGAGTAGGCATTGGAAACTATAGCATTTAAATTGAATGTCCATAAGGAACAGATATGAAATTGTTCTCTCATTTATCTGCATTATGTTGGCCATTCCTTCCTTTGTCGTTTATTAATAAAATCGCCAGCCTCGTTCATGAATGAGAGTTAATAAAGCATTCGGAAACTGGTGGGAAAGTATGAGGCTATGCTTTTAAAGAATGATTATATGGCTCATTTTATATCAGAACAGTACGATATGAACTGGCGATTTTTAATTTATTCTTATGAGATTAGCTCTTCTCTCAAAGATTCATTAGCGAGATGAACAGATCCTTTTTATTTGATTCAGAAGAGGCCTCAAATCGGAATTTTAATTAAGTTGCTCGAGAGGAACCCACGAATGTGAAGTGGGGAAAGAGAGATGAAAAATGAGTGGGAAATATTAAAGAATGCACAGATTGAAAATCCGAGGAAAGGAATGCAGAGAGCTTATGAGGAATCAACGCTAAGAGCTTGATGCGTTGAATAGCTGGATAACGCTTAGTGCCTTCGGAACAAGTTGTATGCTCGAATTTATTTTAATAGCGTATTTAAAGCGATAGGCATGGAGGATGGAGGTGAAATTTTTCATTTTTGAAGGAAAGCATCGAATACATATATTGACGAATATATGACGTATATGTATATGTATCGACGAATTTTAAAATATGAACTTTAAAACGTTTAAATGTTACACAGTATTTTTCCATGACCTATAAGATGGAAGCAAAAATTGACCATAACATTATAAAATAAATAACGTTTTATAATGAATATTTTCTTTAATACTTGAAAAAATCTCGTATGGATATTATCTTCGACATAACACTGCAGATTTTATTAAGTTGACGAATTGTAGAGATTACAATATTTTATCCTATTAAACATTCTGGAGTTCATAACTCTATATATCTATCAAGACTTTCGATTTTAGTGTATCTGTACTGTTTTCTTCACATTCTGTAATAGATACAGGTAAAAATGAAGCCATGCAATGCTGTCCTCGTTTTAAATGTTTATAGAAAATATGAAGCTTTTGATTTGTCTATATTTTTTATATTTAATCGATTAGTATCAATTAATTTTTATTATTAATTAATTATTTCAGCAAAACTATATTATTGATAAAAATTATACATTTCTGAAATCTTATTTTATAATTTATTAACCTAACAAAGCTAACTTTCTCCTTATTTTGCGTTAAGTATTCCTCTAGAATATTTTATAAAAAATATCAAATATGGATAAATAAACAGAAAAATTAGGTAGCTGCTTTATAACTGTGAATTAGTGTAAAAAGCACTATGTTTAACTGAACTGAACTATTGTAAATTCCACTGTGCCTCTATCAAACCCTTTTTGTATGTCACCTGATTGATTGTGTATACTTCGCTATATTATTTGAGCGATTCAAAATGATTGGTATTATTCCGATAATCAAACTCACTGAGAGTTGGTGAAGATAGAGTAAAATATTGAGGAAATGTTTCCATCTTTGATTGTCTACATATATGTTGGAATGATAATTCTAAATTACCACAAAATATTCTGAATCCGTTACTTTTAATTCCCATTCATTTTACGGCCTACTAGATTTAAACGGAAATATCCCGTTATAGTTAGAGGAGATAATTATTTATGAATGGTAAATATATTAAATATAGCCTCATATGCTGATGAGAGACCCATCTTAATCAGTTAACCAGTAAGCTCTTCGTTTACAACCAAACATTCGTATCCCTTCCTTGGGAAAACCCAGCATCATGAAAACTGAACGGAATCTCAACCCACATTTGTGGGTAATAGGGGAAAAGATGCATGGCACGACGAGGAGAAGATTGGTCAGCGAAGATGCTGATACAGCAAACGAAGTTGTAACGCATCTTCGCGTCCCTCTCCGTCGTGGAAACATCTACGAGAAACATGCTCACTCCACCGAACGTTGCCTCTTCATCATTACTTCCCCCAATCTGCTATACACTCTCGAGAACCACCCGAAGCGAGCGCAGTAATCGAATTATGGACCTCATTTCCTTATATCGCCACTCCTTCCATTCCCACAGCTATCCTTCCCTTCCCTGCATTGGGTGGGGTCCCTCTCTCATCCTCTTCCTTCGGTACATCTTCTGCAGAGATAGAGTAGAGGGATTGAGGGTGTGTACGGAAAAAGTATGACCGCAGTTGGTTTGAATCACCATCAGAGTACGTTTAAATGGTTGGCTGTTGCGTGTGATTTTACCTCTAAATTCAATCGTTAGATAAATATCGGCAAAATAATTTATCACTAGATTTTTAAGGATGTATTTTTGAGATACATGGAGAATACACAGAAATCATTCTAAAGGTCTTTTTTATGTCACATTTAGGCTGAAACGTCTTTTCTTCCATCTGACTTGTTTTCAATTATACTAATAAAACACAAATAACGTATGAGTAAATAAAATAGAGTGAAATACTTTAGAAGGGTTAGATGTACAAAACCTAAGGTATCATTTTATTAAAATCAATTCACAGTAGGAAAACACCCACAAATAAGGGGGTGTGAAAAACCTACTGATAGTTCAAGCGTTAAACTGCAAAGGAAACCAATTCGTAAGTTTTATAAAAATTTGGAATGGAATTTGTATAAAAAATGTAATATCCATCAATCCATAAATATCTATAGGCTTAATTGTGAGCATTCAGCATCGATTGCTTAAAAACTAAAAAAAGAGGGTGAAGAGTTTCGATGTTTTATAGTGATAAAACCAAGGAAAATCATGCGCGGAAATAGAAAAGAAGAGGTACTTTCGACTGATACTGGGTAAAGTCATTCGCAGGATTTTTTTTTGAGTGAGGATTGCGATAAGGAAGTGTACGAATTGCTGCTTCAGAGGTTCTCTGAAATGGGAGAAACTCGGACTACAACCGATAAATCTTCCCTCTCCAGTGTAACGATTTCTTTTTACACTTGGCTCGATACTTGTAATCGGAAACTTCTAGCAGCCAGAAAACTCACTCCTCCTTCCTAAACGGTCGCTATATTTTCCCTTCCAAAGAAGATCCGACCGAAGAAGACCTTTTCCAACATATCGTTACTAATGATATGCTAACAAGCAAGGTCATTAAACAGGAAAAAAGTGGGACGGATCGGAATGACAGAATTCCGAAAACGTCAAATTACCTCTATGCTCGGAATACGGAATAATGCTTGGATTCTGAGGGAAGAAATCCTTGGACAAACTTGAGGAAAAGGAACGAATAAAAAGTTAGAGAAAAAACTTATCGCGGGGGGTTTCCATTCGCGGAGTCTTTCCAGACGTCATTACTTCCGCTAATAACTGTTCCTTGAATGAATTATGGGCTGTTATGCGATTGCTCTCCAAGCGAAGTGGTTACTGCGCTCTCGTTCAGATGGCGCGCATGCCGCTTGCTTGAAAATTTCACGAGGGGCGGTGAACAATTGAGATGGTGGGGGTCTTAAGACGAGAAAGAGAACTGGGGTTGGATGCTTAAGGTTTGGGAACTGAGGAGATTAACAGAGAAATGAAAAGAGAGCTGGTTCTTCCAGATTGAGTACATTCCCAAGTATTTTGCCTGCAAACGCTGAAGTCGCATGGGGAAAATCAATAATAGGTTTGGAAAATTCAGCGTTATGGCATGTTTGAAAAAATTAAAAGGATCAATACAGTTTTGTATTGATTTTGTTCACTATAGCATGAACAGGGATGTAGTTTAACCTTCATGAGCGTTAGTAAACGGAATCAGAGTACGCAGGGGTAAATACCATGATGAAATAGAAGTAACAATACTTCCTATTCTTTATAATTAATTTATGAGTAGTACTTGAATCGGAACGGGTGAGAAACATGATTAAATTACACACAAAAACTCATAATTATAAATTCATAAATACGTAAACAGCTTTTTTTCGTAACAGATACCTTCCTCATTTTTATAGTAAACTATACACATTCTGTCCCTAAATCGACGTATATAATCTGCATCAGGAGAAACTCTGAATTAGTTCTTAGATATCAATGGAAAAACAAGGTTACTTTGTATTATTGATAGATATGAGTAACTAAAGACAAATTAGAAAGGGTGAGATTCCTTTTACCCAAAGCTGCTCGCAAAGAGAGGAGAATCTAAATCTGCATTTAATTAATGCAGTATTTGAAAAAATAGAGAATTATAAACATTCATATCTTTTTGGAACTCTTATTGATTTCCGAGAATCTTGCGTTCTGCGGAACTTAGTTTGGAAAACATTTGTATAACGGCGATTTGAAAATGTACGGAGATGTTAGTATAAGTATAAATAAGTTTAGGGAAGATGTGTCATCTACGAATTAGTTTTCTTAATTTGGAATACAATTCAGTTCCTTGATCACTACGTGAGTATAGTGAATCTGCAAAGATTTCCAGGTCCGTAATCGATAGCTATATTTATCTATGAAAACGAGCGTAAAATATTATTATTGGAGGCTAATAGGGATGAAGGCTATCATACATAAAGACTTTTAATACCGCTTGAATGGTAGTTAACCAAGTTTTTCTTTTATTTTATATACACTTGCATTAGCCAGCTAAGCTAACAAAGTAGTCTTCTCGCTTGATTCCAAGCCTTTGAGGTCCTTCTCATCTTTCAGCTTTGCCCTCACCATGCATATCCTTTGACCTCTCATACTCACTCTCTTTGGCTTTGATGAGGGACCTTGACCCTTCTGAGAAATGTTCGTGCAACTAAAAAATTCCCATCAAAATTTGTTTACCTTAAGTAAGTTACTGGAACATCACTTTCTCTAATTCGTAAGAACTTACATATCTATAACAAATGCAGAATTTTAGCTCATAAAAACTTTAGAACTCAAATAAGGTAAAATATTATTCTATTAAACTTTTACGTTTAACGAATTGGAAGTATGTTGCGCCCCTTTTTGTCTATCTTGATTAATGTCAACTTGAATAAATTCTTCACATTGATACCAAAATTCTGCGAGGGAAAAACATCTGCCATATCCTTCGTTGATATATTTTTTCACAGTTCCTTCAGTTATTTGACTTCGAAACAATGTTCTTACCACTAAAAAGACACTATCGGATTGTTTAAGTATGAATTTGGAACTTGTTCATAATAAATTTGTTTATTATTATTGAAAGAGTCATTAATAATATGTTATGTTAAATAAATAAACTGTCAGAATAAAAGTGTTGTTATAAAGTTTTATATACAGATACATCCAAATTCAACCGATTATTCTTTTGCCGATCGCTACTTGCGTACGGGCCAATAATATACAAACCCGGTTAAGACGTTTTCGGAGGGCCTTGCAAATACCGGGTCTTAGGAGGATAACATTGTAACTGGGTTGCGTAATTCTGGTGCATCATATAATATTTTATGACAATGGTTTGCCTATCCTATAAAGATAGTGTTTAAGTTACTTACGTAGTTCTAAATCATTGTATCATGGTAAAAAGGAAAGGGATGTTACTTTTTCAGTTAACGATTGCAGTTTACGTAAAAAAAATTTGTATATCAAATGAGGCGGACAAAGCGTCTCGAGTGGTATTTTAACCACGTGGTATGTGTGGTAGGGACCGGAGAAAATCGCGCTTCAAGGAAGATAACGTTTTAAGCGGGTGCGTCTTAAAAAGATTTTACTGATTATGCCAGGCTCTCGCACCTCCAAATATTAAGGTGCGATTTTTTGAAGTAATCCGTAGTTAATTAATATTTTGTTACTTGTATTTAATTATGTGGATTTTTATCTGGTTAGAAGGTAGTGCCATGAGATATATTTTTTCATGCGCATCCGACTTTTCAAATAAGAAGAAAAAATATTCGAGTATTTTGGAATCCATGAGAGAGATAGAGTTCAAGGAAATGATTTTTATTAACTACCTATTATATATATTTTGATAAAAATACCATTTATTTGAAATTATTTTTTAGCTTGCTCAAATTTTCTTTAAGTTACCGAAAGAAAGTATCACCAAGGATATCATTTTTAACTTGATCGAACTAGATGCATTTTATTGTGAAAATTTAGATAACCCAACAAAATTCTATGATAGAATTTCTTTGATTGAAACTTATCCATTGATGTTCAGCTTTAAATACGATCCAAAACAATTTCTATGTTAAGAATGTTTAAACGAATAAAGTTTGATAAATGAAGCATATGAAATAAGCATTAAATGAAATTTGATAAATACATTTTGTTGGCATGTGCACACAATTCCCGCTTTTACGTTTGAATGAGTTTTAGGAAATGAACAACGCTTCAGCAATCTGCAACAGTTCGCTCTCTTCAATCGCTAAATAATGAAAAGTAAACGCTGAAACGCTAAATGCATTAGCAGTCTAAGACTTAAGAGTAATTATCCCTATAAATACCTCGATTCTCTGATAACTTGCCGATCGAGCGCCTAGCATTACAGTGTCTCCCCATTTACTCCTTCCCAATTCCTTCACCCCGATCAACCCCATCCACCATTACTTTCCTTCTCATCCTCCTTGCGTAAGGTCCTCCACCGCTCAAACCATGGACCCTCCCAACGTTTACTCTTTGCCCTCCCAAATCTCCCCCAAAACCAACCTTATTCCTCACCCCTCCTTCATCACAGGAGGAGGGATGCGATTCAATGAGCTTGGACTGACGTCAGAGGCTGTGGCGTCGTGCATCTCAGTTCACTAGTTGAGGTGGGGATGGAGGTTTGGGGTGAGGAGAAGATGAAGACAGAGATGGAAGGCAGTACTAGAGGGAAAAGCATATATTCCGACCGTCTCTACTGCCCCCAAAACCAGGCTTCCTAAATGAAACGGAGGGAAAGGAATTATGAGGAGGGGGAGAAAGAGAAACGGAAGAAGAACGACAAATATTTAGAATGGAAAAATGAAAGAAATTCGCGAGAAGAGAGGGAACGAGAACCACAGAGAAGAGAGCGGTTAAAAGAAAAATTTGAGCGAGTGGAGATTCAACTATGGAAAAGTTGCGGAAATTAAAACTTTTAGGGCAACGAAACTTATGTGGAATAAAGGGAGAGAAGACAGAAGGAATGCGAGATAAATTACAGCGAAGAATAATCTGAGAGGAGGCAATGTAAAGTGGGAAAGAAAAGAGATAGGTAAATTTTGAGGAAAATGGTGGCGGAGGAAGGTAAAGAAGGCGTAGAAGGATAATCTTCGACAAGGAAGTAACATTGGGAAAGTAATTTAGTAAATATAAAAAGAAGACAAAAGATATGAAAACGAAAAAATGCGGTCAAAATGATTTCGTAAGACGGACGCTTAAGAGGAAGATAAATAACAGGGAAGGGATATAGAAAAAGAGAGAGAAAGATAGACAAGGCCAAAGGAAAACAGAACAATTCTAACGGTATGAAATTCCAGAGTTTCAATTTTGGTAAGACGCTAGAAAATGTTTATTGAAAATTTAATTGAATCCTTTTATGTTAAGGAAATTGGTGAGGGAAGCCTGGGAAATAGCATGGAAATATTTGCTAAATTTCAGAAAATAATTATTTCTTATGTAGAAAGAGAAAGTAAAAGCACGAAGAATGAAAGTGAAAAAGAATGTTGAGAATATGGCAGCAAATGATGAGAAGAGGAAGGAAATATTAAAATTGACGAAAAACAAATAATTTGTAAAGGTAAAAATAGAGGAATCATTGAAAGACACCGGAATGAGATGGGATGGGAGGCATAAGGAGGGGAAGAAGAATGAGGCGTGACTTGTAACACTGGAACGCTGGTAGAGATGGATGAGAATCGGAGATCTCTTCGGATGAATATATGACTGGATTTACTTCTGCTTTGCAGCGTGAAACATGTCAAATGAAAAATACAGATCTCGGGTCGAAGGTGGGCGTCATATGCAATTTCTCTGCCTATTCGCTAAATTGACGAAACCACAACTGATGCACACTCTCGGGGAAGAATGTAAATTTTTCAAACACATATCCCTTTCGCAAAACTGAAAGGTGATATTTTAGACAGCCTTACTTGAGATTTTCATCCTTGATCTCGAGTATCGCTATTTTCTGAGCTACTCTTTATGGAAAATCACTGGATGCCATTGCATCAATCATATTTGGAATGCCATAACCGGCAGTGGACGACTTAGCATTCGGTGAGATGAATCCAATACTAAGATATGGAAAAATTAATGAAAGGCATGACTACTGTACCATAAAATTCAAGAAAAATAATCAATATAGTTCAAAGAAAAGTCCGCTTTTAATAAGACAAATAGAATAATAAATAAATATCCGAGGAAAACGTGAAGAAAACATTCATTCATTCAACTAATTCAGGTTTGTATAAACTCGAGGTGTTCTGGTCGAACTTTGTGGAATGCCATTCTAAATGCTATGCAATATTACTCAGGTTAGCTCTCAACTGTGATGAAAAATTTAGTGCAATTTGCTCGGGGTTTCAAATCTCGTTGTTTAGCCTATCCAAAATGCTGTTTCGATATGGAACTCAAATTTTCAAATTACGCTTCTATTTCATAAGTATTTGTTCGGTGATAAAGTACGTATGTTTTTTAAGAAAATGATCACATCTCCCATTATTTTTTTCTCTCTTCGGCTAAAAAAATAATTGACTTGTTTTATAAATGACTAAATATTCAGATATTTCATATAATTTTAATACAAATACTTTACCGAAAGAAGGGTTTTCTCTCCTTGCCTGCTTCTTATACAAAATATGTAATGCAACTCCCTTGACAAGAACGATTGATTACCTACTCTTATTTCTCTCCTCAAAATCTCTTCCTTGTATATTATGAATTTTCAGAAAATATAACCTTTAACTTTAGAGGTAGCTAAATTTCTACACAAGTAAGTTCTTGATGACCGTGAATCGAATTTGAGGACATTTACATTTCACATATTTACCGTCGCCCAATAAATTATCTACTGCGTTTAATGTAATAACTGCAAGGCGAATTAATTCCACACTTGTTGATTACGAGTTAGGATGTATGTCCAAAACATACGTTTCCCGTTTTCATGTGCAACATACTTTCTTTCAACAAACGAAAGCTCACCGTCGACAGCCCATCTAAAAATCCGCGTTGCACAATCATTTTAAACGAGCTTATAACGCCAGAAACCGCATTCACGTCCGTTGGCTGAAACTGAAGGAAGAGTCATTTTCGAATGGACCGAACCGAAATTGCGCCGGTAGCATTCGGAGTCTATCAGTGCGAGCGCACGAAAAGAATATTTAGAGGTACGAAATAGAAATGTTATGCAAGCGAGAGAGTTGGGAGTATAGGCATTCCTCCGGGGAGGCGAAGGAAAAGGCAGGAAGATTCGAGAGGAAAAAGAGGGCGACGTGGGAAAAAAATAATAAACGGAGGAAAAATGGAAGCGTGCACTGAACAGCCATTAAAGCGCAGTTCCACCGTTGGCGCTAAAGAGAATGGGAGTGGAATGAGGCGGTGGGAGTGATAAGATGAGGGGAAGAAGTATTTTGGAGAGTGGTGAAAGAGAGAGAGAGGGAGGGTGGTATTAATATCGTATGACATTCTCTCAATGGGAAAATAAGCAGGCCTTAGGCTAGCGAGTAAAGGGGTGTGGGAGATGCAGTGATAAAAAGCCATCGGGGAGGAGATACGATAATAACGACGGGCGAAAAAAAATGAACACAGCGAGTTGAATTTGTTTTTTTTCGTTTATACGTTTGAAATGGAATGGAAGTAGCTGGCATATCGCGGGAGAGCAAAAGGCATTAGAGGAGAAAGAAGGAAAGGGATTGGTAACGGAGGGATTGCAATAGAGTAGAAGGGAATATTCTTTTCAGGTGAATTTTTTAAGTATGTGTATCTTGTTAGGGCCTCTTCAATAACGATGGACCCGCTGAAAAAGGCAATACAGACGAGCATTCGAGAAACAAAATCGATCCTTTTATGTGCAGCACAGTGACCAGATTTTCTGGAATTAAAAACTGAAGCAAGGGAAAAATTTAAAACGAGAGGTTTTTCCAATTTTTGTCACTCAATGTAAAAGATATTAAGAAAATTTATAATTTAAGAATGTTAAAATAAGTTACGATAAATCCCTCTTTTAGGAGATAAGAGACGAATAAAGTTGTTTTAATGATAGTTATCGTACTTTCGTTTTACAGCGATAGAATGTTACTCTCGTTGAAAGGGTGATGAAATATTTTCGGGAAGGTTTGCAGTAGAAAATATCTCTAATTCTATGTATTCCCTTTCTAGTTTCCATATTATGTAAACTACTCTAATAGAATCCAGATAAATTCTGCCAAACTAATGAAAAGCCCCAAAAAATCTTTAATCGATCAAAGAATTCTTGCTTGGTGTCTGCTTCAGAGCAGTTTTCTGCCCTCTCCAATCCTTTAAGTAGAAATATATATAGTATTGTAAATATAGTATTTAATATAGCATCGTGTCCAGTGAAGCAGGAAGAAAGTATGTAATCACAGTAGTTGAGGTCTTAGAACTGATGCATTTTTGAGCGATATTTGAGAAAAATGTTGATGACTATAGATCTTTCATTCTTCCGAAAGTATAGCCTTTTATTAATCACCTATCTTTATACGTTTCATCTATTTTACCATTCCACTAGTTTTTGTGTATCAATTCTTATCAGAAAATCTCCCAGTTTATGTTTAAATTCAGTATTGTAGTTTAAATTCTAACTCGTTTGTCTCTTTGCTTCACTAGTCGACACTTCTCAGCAAAATTCTACAGGGAAAGCTACACCATTGTCCAATTTGATACATAAGCCTGTCTTTCTTTTCTTAAAATTAAATTCTGTTTTACCCTATGTTGATTTCTTTCTCTGAATTGAAAGGGACGTGGATTTTTATGGTTGTATTATTACGGGGAATTAAAATCCCTTAAGTTTCTTCCGTGTACATTACACCATTTTATGTTTAGTTGCTTTGTTATAATCTTACATAATAATCACCGATTTGTGTACAGACATTCATTTATTTGATGTCAGTAATTCCCGTAAGAAATATAGGAGAGAAATATTAGAACATTAATTTAACGCACTTTCTGACGAGATAGAGATTTGGAATTTAAAGATTCATTAGACAATCAGTGACTACACATACCGATATTTTTCTACCAATAATATTTTTGGTTATAATCTGGACGAATCGATAATGCTCTTATAAGAGATGCACGTAAAGTTCATTTTAATCAATTGCAGATATTTTTTCACGAAAATGTTTTATAAGTAAATATATATTTTTACAAGTAATCATTTTCAATAAGTAGTTATATATTGTATGATTTGAAGAATATTGTGGTGCCTCCTGATTGTTAAGTAAGATATGCGTTCGACTTTAGAAAGAGGTCCCAGGTCCGATTCATGGTTGGGGCTCACATACAAAATAACCTCAGAAGAAATTTTAAAGTTACAAATAATATTAGCATTTCACATCATGGGGCAATATACTAAATTACTAGGTATTGAGTGTTATTGCAGGATATACGATACATTTAGTTTAATCAAATTATTAGCTCAGAGAATTTTCTGGGCATTATATGAGTCGAATAACCCCATCCTTATTCGTTGTATCTAACTATTAATTTTCTCACTATTTATGATGAGCAGTGATTAATTATTACATACAGATATAAAAAGATAGACGATGAAAATATATCGCACGTTGAACATCGCTAAATGGTGCTTTAGACTGAGAAATTCTTTTCGTAGCATCCTCATGGAGAGCAACAACTCAATTACTCCTGGCCTAATTTCGAGGCCACGATTGTAGTTACGACCTCTAAGTAACAAAGTGCTTGCGTCCCTATTATGAAGGAGGAAGTAACGGAAGTTTCCTTGGCTATTAAATATGAGGTTGTTGCGAGTGACTGTCATGTTAAACACCAGTGTTCGGCAATATTAGATATACATTACATTAAATATTCTACTGAGTTAGATATTATTTCCTCTAAATATATACGCATTTGTAAATTAAAGTTTTATATGATACTGGCTGTCAAACCATATATATTGACATCAATTTACTAAAATTTGAATGTAAACATCATCTGACATCTGTAAACAACATCTGACATAGGCTCTGATAAGTCAAAACCATGATGGGCTGTAAAAATAGTTATTTTATTTTTAAAAAACGTATACTCTGAATAGAAAAATGAGTAATTCTGACGTAATTTTCTACATGATATTGTTTGTTTATAACTTTATGTATCTGAAACGCTCTCTTAATCAAATGAGGTATAACGTTAATCTTGAATCTTTATAATAAAATGAATCGGCTTATCATCAAATGGAACCTCCTATTCTAAATATGATTGTTTTCTCATTTGCAATCATTTTTGTGCAGGTTTTAGGAAATTAAACTAACAATTATACGCTGTCCAGATCCAAAGTCTCTATTTATGACAAAAAAGGAAAATCATAAATTCATGTAGGTGTGTTTATTTTATTTTAATATCTTCTATGTACGTTTAACTTAGGCACACACTATCGTCATAAAGGGTACCTTTTTGATAGTACAGAAAATTTAAAGATATGAAATTCTTGAAAATGCCTCTTTGCTTTTGAAGAACCTAGAAATCTTATCTCGAGAATAGTTCAAGGATATTCTATGACTTGGTCAACTAAACTCAAATGCGTCTGGATCAGCGAATATGGAATTCAAAAGTTCAATCGTTGAGACTGATGAGGTTTTTCACAGCATGCATCGAGGCTAAACAAAAAGAACTCTATGTCGTAAAGGAAATAATAAAATGTTAATATTATATTTGGATACTTTGAAAATACAAGTTTTTTCATGTGCGATGGTACAGATGTTTTTACTTAATTACATAAAATATCAGAAAAATCTAACTCCTAACTCTAATGCCTGATGGATTTCATTTATGCAACACTGAAAGAGTGAAGAGGCCAGAAAATAAGATGTAAGACTAATAGGAAGAAGAAGCTAATTTTCCTAATAATGTATTGTCAAATTGAAAGCAAAAATCTGCAAAAGACGAGTAACAGAAAAGGAAAAACGACCGGCAAAAATGTAAGTGGTAAATAAATTCAATTTTATTCATATATGTACGTAGTGTAGTTTATAAGATAAGAATAACTTCACAAGAAATGGAAAAGTATTTAGCCCAATATATTTCTGTTTTTGGAGTGTCTTTTGATTAATTATTCAAGCATTTAAATATTTATCATCTTATTCAGATTTCACTTTCATTCAGTACACATTTCTCAATATGATTCTCTTAATATTTCTCAACCAATTCCAACACTTAAGGAAAGAATCGTGCTTGATTCCCAATGCAAACATTTCCGAATTACCCTGAATGCTGCGAGTGAACCTATTTCATCCATGTGTGTGGGATCAAAATTTCCTCAGCAACATGTTTGCCCAGAGCTATTTCAATCGTTAGTTCAGAGAGGCTGCCAGAGCTAACGTTTGGTCAGGGCTAACTTAGAGCTTTGACTCAAAAGATTAATTTTCAGCAATATGCTAAGCTTCTATAGTATTGCCGTCTTAAAGATGTTACATATACATATTTCAAATAATTTTTTCAATAAGACTTATTCCATTCTATTCTATTTTTACTGATGCAATTCTAATTGAATTTTAAAATCCATTTTCAAAAAGTAGCATTATCTGAGCCATCAAAATATTCCATTAAGGTGTAGAGCTATATGTTTGAAACCATTAAAATAATTAACTTGCTATGGGAGGATTTGAGATTATCTTTAAGCTATCTGTAAACATATGACGATCGACCAGGAAGACTAATCAAATCCATCAAATGGAATTTAATATCAAAATGGATCTATGAAATTTCGTAAATAATTTATTATATTTTCATATCAAATCATGCAAACCCATTCCTATATGAATGTCATCAGTATTCACCGAATTTATTTTCAGGCTAAGGTGTTAACTACCTCTATTATCACATACTCTTTTTACATAATATGAATACTTGTTTTCACTAGTCACATTTCTTATCTTCAGCCCTCGTACGGATTACAAAGTCGAATCGGACGAGAAATTTCTTTGTACTCATTTTCAGAACATTACCTTCTCTTCATACGCTATTGCAATCCCTCTTCTAGACTGAGCCTCCTCATGTTTAAACTGTTATTAAAGCAATTTCACGCCTCAAACATTTTAAATATCTTCACTTACCATAAATTCAAAAATGTTATTGAAGTGTAAAAATACCAAAACATTCCAATGGACTTAGCCTCTTCCATTTCTGCATCCGTGAACAGCTTATTAATCATCAAACAGTATTTTTATTATTTATAAAATTATTTAAGTACGAATTATTGCTATTTAAAAATTATTGTCAGTGTACATATTAGGAGGAAACTAAACTGTTAATGAATAGACGAATCTTACTTGCTTTCAATAGATCATCAGCCTCTATTTCTGCAAGTAAGAAGACATTCATTAAGTTCCATTCTCGTGTTCCAATGCTCTTAAGTTTATCCTAAGAGAACGAAATTAAACTTCGAAGAAGAGAAAGGGAACAAATATTCATGCTTCTGTGTCTTATTTCGTGAAATGACAGAATGGTTAAATCACAGCATGAAGTACATAAAATAACATGAGACAAGTTTTGAAACATAAATTCCATATACCTCATGACTATTTTCCATCTATTTTTCAATTAAATACCCGTTTTCATTGCCCTTGACAGGCCAAAACAGACAACAGTGGTCACGCTCTCACGTATTAACCTTAATTTTAAAACCAGAGGCGTTGAGACAATGCAATGTTAAATCTTTCCCAGCAACTCGATATATTTAAATTCGAATCAGGAGGCAAATGTGCTTAAATAATTCCCTTAGGGACCAACAACTGGAAGCCGATTTCCAAGCGATCAATCACCAATCCGTGGAACGATTTTCGCTTTCCCGCTTCGTCGGATCTGCAGGCTCGAAATTTTCCAATCGCATTCCATTCCAATTCTTTCTCCTCTTCGCCCCTTCGTCCCTTACTTATACGCTTTGTTTGTCTCAATCCATACTTGTTTGCAGCCAATACCACTTTTCGCTTGCATTTCATTATTCAGAAATCAAATTTTTTTGACTCAATTTTCTCTGTGTCGTCTATCTAGAATTTCAGGTTTACCTTCTGTAGTTCAGCATATTTACTGCGATAATACCGTTTTGTAGCAATTGAAAAATTACCAGGCATGTAGAAAAATATTCTTGGTATTCTTTAATGACCGAAATGGCAAAAATGAGAGTTTATATTGCTACTATCTCGTAAAAAACTTTAATACATAATAACGCAAAATATTTTAAATCTATGTTGTGTGTATGAACATCACTTACATATGTGTGAAAGTATGAAGCTATTCACAACTTTAAAATCATCACTCCAATCAGTTAACCGATCATCAAACATTGATTCCATTAAAATGAAATGGAATGTGCTTGTTTGCGAAACCTTGAAATATCGTCTTAAAGTACAGCAAGAGTTCCAAAATGATACAATAAAATAAATTCAAATAGAACATGGACAATGAGAAATTAACAAACGCGTGAAATAGCTAGAAAACCTATGATTAAGTCCTATTGTCCTTGGTTTGAGATAAAACAAAAAGCAATTCTTTCTTTCGGTAACGGGAACGAATTTAAGCAGAAATGCTCTACAACATTAAAATAAACCTACAGATTGTAAACCGAGAAATACATAAGTTAGATACACTTATAAGAAAGTTAAACCTATTTACAAAAATTATGAACCTCATTCCTCATTTCCTTAGCTTTCTTTGTGCCTCTTTCTATTCCTATTATTTGTATTTTCCCTAGACTCTCATTTATTTTTTCTCACTCTTCTCTTCCATTAACTTTTTCTCTACTGCAATCTACTACTCTCAATCTCACATGGATTTTTTTCTCCTCAGACAAGGATCATCTAGGATGATCCATATCTGGAAGTGGAGGGTGAGATTCATAAAAAGAGTACGATTAAAGAAATTAAGGAAAAGAGACTATTATTCATTGATTCCTATGGAATAGTGATGAGATAGTTTGAAGGCCAGGATTTGGCCCGCTTCGAGTAACACGTGCGTTCTTAACCTCCTTTTCCCGCTCGCCATTTTCCCTTCTAACAAAAATTTTTATGCAGAATTCACTACTGTAATGTAGGATGACGGTGTCTTTCGCTCTTTCTTGTCCTCAATTTGGTAGAGTTTAGTTTTCTTATTTCCCATCTTTTGGGTCTTATTCCTTGATACCCTGAGACGAGTTAAAACAATCTTCTCAGGGAAAATGACAAATGATTTTGAGATGCGCACCCCGAGTAGTTGGAAACATGTAAGTAATTCGGAGTAAATTAATAACTGTCTCATTCCGTTTTAACCCAACCTGTTGTCATTCTACTTCCTCTTTTGTCCTCCTCTCTCCTTCCTCTATTCTCTTTCGCGAATTCTTTTACTTCATTACTTTTTATCTCCAATCCCTAGTTATATCCATCCGAAACCCTTTTTTCCCGCTCATTTTTCCTACCTTTCTTCTCTCACCTCGCTCTCCATGGAAGACGCGGTTTGGGCCCGGCAGAGGGCAGGAGTGGAGGGAGCACTACCAGAGTCAATATTGTCACTGCGTGATGGGTCATGATTCCCTTTCAAAAGAGGGCTTTTCCTCTCCCTCCATTCAGCACCCTCTCTCCTTCACCACCATCCTTCCCTCTAAGGGGTTTTCTTCTTTAGCCCATCCTCTCCTATCTCTTCCCCATCAAAAACCCATCTCCCCTTCCCATCCCTTCTTGCCATCCCTATTCCAACCTCGTGAGTCTACTCGTCCCGCTACTCAGCAGGGAGTGAGAGAGGGCTTTTAATATTCAAGGCGACTTTTCAGCCAGAGAGAAAGCGAATACAGAATTATCAAGGCTTTCAAAAAAGAATAATTCCCGATTTTACGTTATTAATTATTAATGACCCGGGACGGTGATTTTCCCCCGATTTTTGTACCTCTGCCCCCGAAAGAAAAAAAATTCCTATATCTCATGATTATTGCATATATGAGGGGTGAATGAATAGGGGTTATATTTCCATTTGGAGATTCGATTCTCTATCGCTTTCCCTCGGTTAGGCAAGGTTGTGGGAAAGACAGAGCTCTTAGGTTCGCTGGTTTCCAGCAACTTCATGTATAATGGAATGAATCAGATCATAGACCACCAATTATCATAAATCTGCATTGGCGATTGGGAACATATTACAGTTTTTAGTTAAGCGACTTAACGAGTAAAAGCGTAATAACCTCACATATGTAAACTTTAGAATTTCATTTTAAATTCTGAATAAATTTGCAGATTAGCCGCCATTAAACCCTATAAATACATTTTTATTCCCTATCAAATCATACAAATAAAGACTTATCTCCTTTCTTAAGAACTAACAGGAATTACTCCCAAGGTTTCAGGTAATGCACGAATTTTGAAAGTATGAAAACTAGCTTGCAGCACCTGGAGGAAGAAGTGGGCGTTTAATTAAAATTAGATACAGGCTATGTCCTGTGGAAATCAATCATACAAGAGGAAAAGAAAATGTATAAGGGTTTACTTTCATTTTATATCGAATTTTTTTTAATAACAAATAATTGTCGAAATTAGTTGCATTTAACCATGTGAAATGTGGAATATGTGAAAGTTGTAGAACTTCTTAAAGTGAAAATGGAAGGATTATTTAATTAGCAATCCTCTCAGTTAATTTTTTCCTTTTGAAATCCAGTTGAATACTCGATCCACTCTGCGAAGGGCGAAGAATTACTGGCATTCCACTTTTAAACGTTCTATGGCATTTATAGAAATATAAAATATAGTTTAAATAGAAGATAGATAGAAATGTAAAAGACAGTTAAATAATAGATTAATTTCAGTCAATTGTAATTATGTTGAGTTTCAAAAATTTGAAGAATAGATTATGCTCAGTATAGTATATTTTCTGCCAGGACTATTTAACTTATGTAAATAGGACTTTAAAATAAGGAAAATTTTCATGAACTAAGGCTACTAGTAGATTTTTTCATGCACAAGAAAAGTTATTCCTGTACTGTACAAAAATTGAATTTATAGTATATGAAAACACGAAGTAAATTCTTCAGATAGATTAATTGGAATGAAAAACTAAATGTTTAGAATAGAGATTTTTCTAAACGTTTCCTTAATCTTAATATATATTTAAACATTTTTTTTTATTTTTAGATTTTAAGTCTATTACTGTTATAGAGTGCTTCAGTTGTTAGTAAGATAAATTTATAATCGGTTTCGAAATAAGTAGAGAAGAAAAATTTGGTTGAGGAATTAAGAAATGACAAGATTGTAGAAAGTGTTTTTTAAAATTAAATCACAATCTGATGAGTTGCACTTGATGTTGTCTATATATTTTCATTAATATTCTACGCTGTAATCAGTTGAAAACATTTCTCATCCCTTAAAATTTATCTCGTATTTATTGGTTTACTGCTTTCTCCAAACCAAAAGCCGATTTTGCGATATTGAAGATCGTGATGTCGAAGACGAAGCAATCGATTCATTACAAAGTTGCACGCCATCTCACGAATCGGTAGTAATAATGTCACGGCGTACGTGATGCGGAAATTGAGAATTGAGTATTTCATTTCCTGTTGAGTTCAACGGCGTGGTGAAGTATTGGAAAGCTAAATAACGTTAATGAACCTTAGTGTTTTCCCTCATTCTCCGTTGATCGAAAATTTGATTGTCGGTTAATTCAAGCTGTTGCGTGGAGACTGATGGAAGTCCCGAGAAGATAGTGTGTTAGTAATTACCTTAGTAATTGAGGACGTATATTAAAGGGTGTATCAAAAGTGTTTGGATATTAAGGATGAAGATGGGACATGTTGGTGTAATGAGGAAGTAAGATCCAATCTCCAGCGAAAGGCTTTGCAAGCAAGTCATTCAAGCTGAGGAAAGCAGGGCATAGCTCATAATAATTTTGCACTACTATGGAGAGGCTAAGGAATGTAAACTCGACGTAAAACTAAATCCATTTTTTAAAATGCGTAAATTAACAGCACGATTGAATGCACCAATCCTCACACTATATTGAGTGTATACTGGCGGAAATAGTTTTTCTTGCTAAACTTGTTCAGATATAAAGTAGAAACCAGTTAACACGAAAACTAATAACACGAAAACTAATAACACGAAATACCTATTAACACTTAAAATTGTTCCTTTTCTCTTCCTATAGCTTTCAATATATATATTAACCCGTTTGAATAAAATCAGTTAACATGGATAGTTAGGTTAACACGAAACAACCTTATAGTCTACACGTTAAATCTACATCTTAAATCAAAATTCCTTACTTTATTCGAATTCGAATACTACGAAACGGCATGAACTGTGGGATTTCAATCGGCATAAGATATGTTTTTTATTTTTAATAAGATTTTGTTCACCTATTTTAGTTGCTTAAAGATAGCTGAGTTTTATGAAATTAAATCTCTGAGTTAATTGGTTAAATGGTAGAAATAAAATTCATTTAATAGTTGTATACTCACTACTATGCATTTCAACATATGAGACAATAAGTACTCCTAATAGTCTATCAACCCTTCGTGAAGAGTTGCGTTAGCAAGAATTCTGGATTATTTCTAAGCATGTGAATTAGTCTCGCAGTTTTCGTATTTACGTTGCATATATATATTATTATAAAGCACTAACAGCTCAGTATATGTTTATAAATACACATGGTATCCAAAAATCCTTTTTTCTCAATTTTAAGATTTTATTTGAGAAGAAAAATCGATGAATTAATGTTAATTAAGTTATTACTAAAGATTAGAAAGTGAAGTCCTTTTACAACTTACTGCCATCTATTAATGATGCTCGGAAATCTTTATACTTCTATATCAGAAATAGTATCATTTCTACCAGAATTGAAAATAAAACCAATGAAAGAAATTCGTCGTAGGAGTATCTTTGAGGGATTGCCTCGTATGGGGACATGGTTGATTCAAAGAGAGAGGATGTCCAGTGCTTAAGAGGCTTCCTGATCTCGGTCAGAGAAGGAAGTGGACACATGTGAGCCGTAATGAAGAGGTATTAAGAAGACCTATCGAAGCGATACCAAATCAGAAGATGAATGAATCGGAGATAATTTGATCCAACAAAAAGGAATGGAGTGAAAGCAATTGATAAGATTTTTTCCTTCCGGATTAGGAAAGGAAAATTAAGTGTATTTTATATTGGAAATGCAACCATTGGCGTAATGGTAAACCCTAGGCTTTCCCCGCTGCAAATGCTACGGTAACTCTCAATGGATAACACCGCCCTCTGCAATTGGGGGGTTAAACCGCAATCAGACCTCTTGAATGCAGCATAATCAAGGTGATGAGAGACAGGTATAAGTTAGTAGAAAGATTTGAGCAACAGCGATAAGAATCTAAAAAGAGAAGCGAAATAATTCAGTGAAAAGCAAAACTATACTACCGAAGTAACGCTTGCATCCTTCGAAAATATGCGTAAATTAAATAAATTTATTTAATTTACACATATTTTCGGGAGAATAAATTGAGTCTCGAACGACATTGAAGGGGATATTTGTAAATGCCTGCGCAAGGTCGATGCTCTGATAAATAGGTTTTTGATTATTTATATATTTATTGAATCTTTACAGTAAAGTCAACACTTGACATGTGCATCGTCAAATCCTATAGATTTTAGATTTAGATGAGTACCCTGCAAGCCGCCAGTGGCGTATGGCAGGAGGTGATATTGCACTATACAGTCATCAACAGGCCTGATGGTGACTGTATAGTTGAAACCGGTCCTTTTTTAATAATAATTGTGGAAAATACGAAGGACTTAACCAATAATTTGCAAAATTGGTGTTTTCTAACATTTATGGACAGCTACTCTCGTTGTTAAATGTTGAAAAACTTGATTAGCATTAGCAAAGAAAGGTACTTTTGAGCAGTGGGTTTGGGAAATTGATAAAGGACATCAGAAATAGAAGGAAGCAGTAATATCCTTAACAAAGGCAGCCTCATTTTAGAAGGAAAACTGATTTCCTCAGTACTGAATATGTTTAAATTCTTTTACACCGATGACTTAAAATTTTAAACTAGCTAGTTAATTTAGCTCTAAAACTAGCTTGTTTAGCTCGAAGTTAATATGAAATAACTGACTGGTAATTGGATCTGAGGCAAATGCTGAATTGAAAATTACAAAAATGTGTGCAACAAAAGATTGCTGAGAAAGTTACTTTATATTATATCCTGCATTGTATTCTGCATTGTATATAATATTCTGCATAGTGCTGATCGGAAAAAAACCTAAGTAAATAATGACTTACGATTACTCTAGGATTATATAAGTATATGCAAAATAGTTATAAAATGCTTACATAAAAAATTAAAACATGTCCTGAAGGGGGCAAAGGCCATGTCAGGAGGCAAATATCCTGAATGTTACATGCTCAGTGCACAGACATACTCGCCGCCTGTTTGGCTTTTCGAGATTTCAATGGATTCACTTACCAATTCATTCAGGTAGCTTTCCAATGTCTTCGTGATGCTGGACAAACATCAGGTCCTTCGCTGGATCCTTGACCACTTGCACTAAAGGAGAGCGCACTACCCACTTGGGTGTCCTTGGACCTTCAAATTCAATAAATAAAAAATTACGTGAATTGATATCCTATCAGTTGGTGTCAGATCAGATTAAATATAAAATGGACAATCTGAATATCTGTGAATTCACTCATCTTTGGTTAAGCGATACAAATGGTTAAGATTACTGCTTAGAAAGGCAAAAATTGCCAATTACTGATTTCTTTAGCTAGCTATTTACGAAAATAATGAGTGAATTATTCTCCTAATTAACTTCTTTCATAACTTTTACTAAGCTTTAATGTCTCGCCTGTTGGATCTTTTCAAATGTCAAGGGCAGTAGAAAGATAGAAGTACTCCATTCGCTATTGATCGAATTCCTCAGAAACACCATTTTTCCATGTCGGAATTCTTGGAAATAACGACATTTAGCTTGAACCCATGATATTCCTTCACAGCTTTGATGATCCCGGAAACTTTCTAGGGGCGGTATGAAAATTCGACATGTATTCCACTCACCGAAGCAAGTCGAAGGTCTTGCGCTCATATAAATACCAGGGGAAAATGTGGACAGTAACAGAGGAGGCGTCGAGGAGAGGAGAGTGGATTTCAGAGTGCAAGATGAAGTAGAGGAAGGGCGAGTAGAGGAAGAAAGGCAGAGAGTATTGGCCGCATGCCAAATTCCTACACGACTCATCCATCCTCAAGCGTTCTCCTCTATCCTTCATACCTCTCTCGCCATGCCTCTCGAGAGATGTTCTTCCCCTTCATAAATGTTTAGTCCTCTGGATGGATCCGTGGAGTTACCTCCCAACGAGAATCCCCCGCGGCTTCCACGTGACCGCTAGCTATTTAGGCTTCCGTCTTTGTGACCACTTCGTTCCTAAGATGAGAGATTAGAGTTCGGATCGATTGAAAATCAAATGAGATTGTTTCCCGATTTGACGTTTTTTAAATCTGCTATCACAGCCAAATCGATCCGTTGCCAAATCGCTTATCTTATTAATTAATCATGGAGTTTCTATTACATATTCAGATCTACGCAATGGGCGTTAATATGCGGTCACGTAAGAAGTTGTAGGACGTGGGAAAAGAAGGGAGAAGATGGAGAAGAAAAAATATGCTAAGATTTCGAAAACTTTTTACGTAGTTACAGAAGAGGGGACCCATTCAAAATAGCGTTCCTAAATCTCTAAATCTTTCATGCATGATTTTATTACGTGTCAGCCAAAAGTTAGGAGAATGCGCAAAAATTCTTTGTATTTTTTATTTATTTAATTATTATTATTTTATTTACATGACTGAAAAATAATCTTTAATCTCCGAGAACAGAAAATTTTATGTAAATTAACAAATATTAATATTATACGGAAATATCCAGCAAACAGAACGAAGGCAGTATGAAGAACAACTTTCTTTGCCAAAAATTTAGTTGATATTTGATAAATTGTTTACAATTTCTTAAACTGCTTTCAATCCAGATATTTATTCACGAATTATGTTCTATAGATAAGATAATTGTCTACTGTATTATAATCACGTACTTATAGGTTATGAACAGCCACTCGGTAATTTTCAGTTATCTTTCTGTTGTATTTTAAAAATGTATCAAATAGAAACTTTTGAAATTTCACTTTGTTTCTCTCCACTTTAAAAATTAACAAAGCAATAATTTGTATAGCCAAAATCATTAGGTATTGCAAAGTGAAATCCACGTGGCAAAGTTTTTAAGTAATAAGTGGATCCAAATCGAAATAAGCTAACCATTACTTTATTCGTTTTTCCTGCGCCAATAGACAGCAGGTGATAAATTACTTTTGGACAGTACTACAGATCTTTACTACATAACAGAAGATGATAGTCTTACAAAACGTTCCATGTTTGATGATTCCAATTAAGAGCTCATTGGAAGAGTTGGTTTGCGCACGAGTGGGATGCGTAAATCTCTCTTTACTACCACGCCAACGGCTGAGAGACAGGATTCCTCATTACACTCGAACCCTTACGCCAGTGATGAACTGCGCTCATTCCATCAACGCGCAGCTCCTTGTAAAGCCTCTTTCTCATTGCTTACCTCTTTTACGCCTCTCTCTATGCATAAAACCATCTTTTACCTTCTTTACCGATGCAAGGTTACTGCAGTCTAACGCTGTCTTCTATCATATATTTTGATATGGATACATTATAGTACTTTCTTCACTCCATCAAACTATTCAGATAATTTGCGTAGAAATTTTAAACGTCTTAAGTTATCGAGTAATATATAATACCGATCTTCGAAGTCCGTAAGCTAGGAGGAGCATGTCTGTTTCACTGAGAATTCGATTCTTATAACTTACCTGGATAACTTATCATTGGAAAAGCAACGAAATCACCTTAACAACGTGTAACTGACGTTAATTTTCTTAGGAAGAAACCTCACTTTGTGTGTCTCAAGGCGGTTGGACATAAAATTTCCGAATGAGCCTCTTGAAAAAAGAACATAACTACAATTTTTGGTTCTGGAAATTTGATTCCGATTAACCTCACTTCTAGACACTATACCGAGTACCAACATTCTGTAATAGGAGCATTTTCAAACTTCAACTTCACTAACAGCTGTATTCCATTTTCTTTTCTCTCGGTTATTTTTCTAACTTAAAAAGAATATTTAGCGGAAAATAAAAGCATGATATCAAAATTAATATTGTCTTGATTTTTTCAGTAGGAAGATTTTCTTTAAATGTAATAAGATGACTGATCGATATTTTAGAATATCTTCCTTATATTTGTATTGGTTACATTGTCAGTTTTTAGTCGCAATTAACATTCATAAAAACTACGCTGTTTCAATTTTTAATAAATAACAGTTTATGCTTGATTACGGTATTTCACAAAAGAATCGCGAGTTAAAGTGAAACTTAACGGTCCGTATATGACATTCGTGATATGCAGTCTTACATTAAGAATCGATGAAAGATTACAGCTTTATCAATGGACTAACTAAAATCTCTCAACTTCGTCTGTTCCCTTTCCTGTACTCTCTTTTCTCCGAAACAACATGTTCCCTTGTGCGTCTTACCCTTGTCCTCTTGAAAACCTCTTTCTTGACTACTCCCGGCACCGCAAGTTTACCAATTCTCTCCTCTCGTTAAAGCCCCGCATTTCATTCTACTCACACATCTCCCAAATAATTCATCACGTTTATTTTCTGTTATCATTTGTCCACCCTGTTCTATTGTTAACTTTCAACTCTCATCTCAATCGACACTACATCTTCCTCTCGAGATGTATTAAAACCTTTTTCTTGACGGACTCGCTCTAATAATAATCATTTACCTCAGAGTATCTAACAATATTATCAACATATCAGCATTTTTTTAGAAGTTAAGGATGAGAAATAATTCGAAGTTTGAAAGGCTATTTATTCCATTAGTAGGATCTACTGAATTCCGACTTTCATCTTATACAAATTATTTCGGTATACGTAATAAGAAAACTTTAAGATTGAAACATTTATCGCGAGAGGATTTACAAAGCAGAGCTTTTATTTAAACATGAGTCGTATTTCTCTTTCTGAGTATTATTAATTCAATGTGTTTGAAATTCCTTGAAAAATTTGGTAAATGTCTCTTTTGTTGGTATTTCGCCTTAGGATGTAAGATATAAATGAGGAAATAATTTTCATACGACAAAAGAAACTTAGCGAAACTTCATAATATGTTCATGGGTGTAACTGTAGGCATAGAAATTTAATCTTTTATAGGCTTTCGAGATTCATCGTAGAGATCTTATGGCACTTCTTAAATCACTGAGTATATCGGATGGGCTCACAAATAAAGGATTTTTGTTATTATTAATAGACCCTTTGAGATGTATGTCAGATTGCAAGCAGTAATGGATAAATGTATAAGGTAAGATATTGTGAAACTAAATCGGTCTAGTCTTGCTATGGATAGATATAGTCTGGTAGTGAAAATCCTATATTAGAGAATAATTTACTGAATGAAACTTTCAATTGAAAAGTTATTTTAATTGTAAATTTATTTTATTTGATGAGTCGTCCATAAATTAAATTAATTTGTCAAACTACATTTACCAGTTATTTTGTCAGTCCTTTCTCATGATTGTGTGGGAAAACTGAAAGAAAGGAACTAATTCAAATAAATTTGGCGTAAAAGCTGAAACAAGAGATTTTAGCTTGGAATGTTAAATCTTGATTTAGCATATTCTGGTAAAATAAAAGTATCTTGAAATGGTCTCTTAGCAAGTTTAGTGGAAAACGATGTATTAAAAGTTCTTTCAGGTTAACATAATGGTCATACATAAGACTGCGTTGGTGAGTTAGGTGTGGAAATTACTTTCTCCATGATTACTGCTCACCATAGCAAAGATATCTAAATTGGTTTACCCTTGCCTACGAATATTCCTTGTCTACGACTGGCATAAGAAAACAATTGAAATAAAAGATTAATGAAAATCATAAGTATGTCCATGGGCTGATTGTTGGACATAACAGCTACATTTTCTAAAATAAACCCCTCAACATTCCCTTCACCGCTTTTGACTTCTAGGTGACCCCGTCCACCATAATTTTCGACCACCTGAACTTTGTTCCCTAAGCTTTCCCTAACCAAAATATTCCCCATTCCTACCTCTTTTTCTCCAAGAGAAGCACCTTAAGGGAAATAGCTCTCATTCCCTGTGCATGTCCTCTGCCTACTTCTGTGGTCTCTTCTTCTTTGAAACATTCTCTTTTCTCCTTCCTCATCTTCATACTTGACAAATTTCGCATTTTTTTCTTCCTATGAAACCACGCCCTGTTCTAAACTGTTTAATCGCCATGTCTCCTATGCCAAAGAGTCTCTGATTTCTCTTCCAGAATCTGGAATCCCTTTCTTTCCGCTGAATTTTACTTCTTTTTATATTCTAATTTTTTTACTTGTCTCACCACACATTTACTTTCATAATCCACTTTCACTGATTTCATTCTCGCTCTCCCGTTAGATACTCGGTGGATGGGATTGCAAAATTGATTTGATACCTATCAAATGTAGATTCATGGTATTTCATGGTAGTCGTTGAAAATTATGATTGGAACGCCCTTGAATAACAATGCAATGAATAATGCTATTAAATAAAATACATTGCCATCCATTTATCCGTTATTCAAATACGAGTATGCTTTATAGTTTCCTTTGTGATAGCGTTTTCTTGGCCGGTCACGCCACCGCACGGTGATTTGTTTTGTCTTTTATCTACCTTTTTTTAGAATTCCTCTTTTGCAACAGCTGCCTTTCCCAGCCTTAGGATTCTCACGATATATCAGCCAATCAGGAAATTTCCTTTCCCCTTTCATTTCCTTCGATGGCAACTCTAATTTTGAACTATCTTCTTTTGATCATTTTATAGAAGTAATCGCGAGATTTGAGAGTCTATCTAGTTGTAAAATAGCCTAAGATTTGCATGCCGTTAGTCCTGGGCGAAATTTAATCTAATTTTTAACTTATGATCGACGTCTTGTATTTATAATATATTAAATCCTCATCTCGAACTTGTTCTCTTTGTCTTCAATGGATCAGATTTTCTTCTTTCTTCGTTAACCTTTTATTCCCGACACACTAATTTGCACCGCATTTCCCTTCCATTCGACTCATGGCCGTTGTCTTCATCCTCTTCAAGTCTTAACTTCTCAATTCGTGAGCCCATTAACGTCTCTCCATCCAATCTCTCCCACTGATATTGCTTAACTCGTTAGCCATTTGGGATTCGTTCTCCGTGGAGTTGACTGAGAGGTAGACATATTAATGAGGGTTTCTTGTAGAACGACCGCTAAGTATCCGTTTAAAGAGAGACACAGTTTCGATCACGTAGAGCGTTTCGAATAAACTTTTTAGTCTGCATTCATTTCAACCTCTCATTGCGGAATTTTTGAACCCTCTTAATTGGTGTAAGTGGATTCATTAGGTAAGATCCATTCCGGGACTCAGCACTTGTTATCTTCTTTCAGCGTGATGATAAACATAAATGTTACGTGGCTTATGATCACTTTGCTGAGATAAGCAGATTGATAATGAAATGTTTGATTAGCATCCGAATGTCGGTAGGCATTGCAGCTAGCATACTGTAGAGAATGGCTCTCCTTTAAGGTTCTGTACTCGGCAAAGCGATTGTCAGTTAAATTGTGATGTTGGAAAAAGAAGATTTTACAAGAGCAAAATAAACGTTAATTTTTAATAATTTGCTTTTAAACTTCAGCACTAAATAATTATTTCAAATTAAATAGAATAACATTCGGAAGTATTACTTAACAAAATGTATATATCTTCATATTATATATACACGCAGTCGTTGAAGCAATTTTTGGGAGAAAAGTGTGGTTCAAAGAAAAATAAAAAATAGGAATAAAAGTCATTAATTGTCGAAAACCTTATTCTTCTGCGTTGTTTCATAATTGAATGGGTACATTTTTGTATCATAGAGACCATAATGAGCTCTTACTATAGAATTTTTTAAGAATTATTGATTTTTTTCATTACTGATAAAGTTTATATTATACCTAATCCTTGTTGATACAATATCATCAATAAAAGAATGGATGTAAATATCGAATCCTTTAAAATGACGAAGTTTTATGATTCGGAGAATGATTAAACACTTCTGTTCTTTTACTTTTCCCTGAAATAGTTCATGGTTAGACGACATCACGCGAATTAAATCGTGTGAATGATTTGAGAAAGACAATCGTTCGAAACGACTGTGGCATCTGATCATCAAAGTCTACTTTGTAAGACCTGAAGCTTTAATTGAAATTCTACTGTTTGATAGCCCATAGGAAAACGTCCTTCTTGATCACAGAATCGCGCTGTTTCCTAAAGGCAAAAGTGAGATTGAAAACAAGGGAAGGAGAAAAGTAGGAAGGCGACAAATAGGATTGAAACAAGAAAAATAGATGAAGATAGATCGAAAAATAGTATCCTTCAATGAAAACAAATTACGATCAAAATTTCTCGCTTTTTAATGAAATGTAAGAAAACAAAGACTATAATTCGGGAAATTTTACTCATCCTCATCCCACTAGAGGAAAAGTAGACAATATATTGTTAATGATGATTACATGTGTATTGAATAAGATACAGAAAACTAGAAATTCATATCATGGATCGACGCAGAAAATTTCATTATTCAGTCCTTCACTATAAAAATCATAATGAAGTCAAGTCTTCTGTTATGTTACCAATATGATATGTCATAAGACCATCTTCAGAACTTTCATGGCATGTAAAAATGGCAGTGAGAATAAAAGGCGTATCCTGTATGAAATAATTGAATTATGGCCGTTTTAAAACTTACAATAATGTTGGGCTTTCCAGAAACGGTCGAGGAAAATATTAACAAGTTTGTTTTCAATTTTCGCTATTTTCTGTGGAAAATACGACCTGAAATAGTTTACATGATAAATACGTATTTCCCATTTTAATGCATTTTTTTGTACGTGAAAGTAGAATGATTAGTCCCCCAAGCATCGTATTAAGATGATCTGGTCGAATTGCTAAATAGATAGAGCAATCAGAAATTTGGCTTCGGGTTCTATTCCTGGTTCCATCTTACTCTTATTTCATGACCATTTCTCCATGGAATATTTCCCTAGGTGCCTTATAACATTTCGGTTCCAACTCACCTAAACAATTTACTTTGGAACTTACAATCTCTGTTAGACTACCATAGTTCTCAAAATAATCCTGGAATAGAACGAAATTTAACTGCCCGCACAAAGCACTCGTACCGTGTAGTCTTGCTTAAAAATCAAGTAAAAATTATAACAGTATAAGAAGACTAAGCTCCATTTCTCAACTTCAACTCTTCTTATTCCAGGATTCTCTTTTCACTGTTTCTCCGAAGCAACTGGTTCCCTTTTGCATATTACCCTTATCCTCTCTAATTTACCTAGGGATCGTGCAATGTTATCTTGAATCCTTTTCCTTTGGGTAAAATATTATGAAATTAAAGTCGAAGAAAAGGGCAGAAAATTCATTACCGAACCTGAAGTTAAAGCCAATTTTAAAATATACTTAGGAATTAAAATATTCTTTAAGTCCTCAGTTCAGGAATAAGAGTTAAATGACCATGAATTAGTATTTATAAATAAATACTAAATTGTAAACAGTTAATATCACAAAGGGAAAGCTGAAATAGGTACGCTTTATATTGAATTATCCGATCAAACTATTATAACATGCATGACGTTGATCCCTATCCGCAAACCAGTCGGAAGGCACTAAACATGATGAGGCTAGAAAAAGTTCTTTTGACAACATTCGCATTCAAGCATACCATAATAAAAAGGCTAAGTAGCTAATGATGAATTCGGAGAAAGGTCGCCATATGCAAAAAAGTCTGCATTTCATTTCGGCAACCGTCCAGGGTCGAGTCAAAGGTAATTCTAATCTTCCACTTCAAAAATCATCGTTCGCACGCAAGGAAAAAAGGGTTGAATTCCGGCAGAAATGGAGCATTAGGCGAGGGGATAGAGATAGATGACCGAGCAGCGATGGCTCTGAGATACGATGACATCTGCGGGAGTGTTTTTATCCCCTCATCTCTTACTGGCACGAGCGGAAATACGGATGAGAAATAGGAAATGGAAAAAGCAGAGAAAGAGGTGTCGTACGTGCGACAGCGGTGGCGCGGGAAAGACGGCTTTTGCGGGATTGGCTCGCGAATGAATAGTCATGGGTGTAGAGGAAACGGTGTGGCAGATGAGGTTCAAAGGATGGCCTGGGATAATGGGATGAGAGACAGATGGAGCAGTGAGGGGGAAAGAAGCAGTGGAAGACAAGGGGAGGAGAGAATGACAGCAGAGGATGGAAGAAGGGGAAAGATTATGGGAATGATTGAAGATGGGAGACAGAGGTCGAAGCAAAAGAATGGGATATAAATGTAACGAGATGAGAAAGGGAAGGAGAGATGAAGGAATATGAGGTATGAGACGAGGCCCTAAAACGAATTTTTACGACTTTTTCGCCAAAAATGTGCTGTTTTTCTTTTGCACAACATCTCATTTGTTTATCAAGAGAGTAGACAAAGACTTTCCTTGCTAAATTAAATTTGTTTTTCAATATGGACTAGGATTTTTGCGTTCTAATGAAAAAGAGAAAGACGTGATGTTTCATTTTTACTAGATTTTGTGATTTTCTCAGAGATTCTAATTTCTGCTAAACCCGCTTTCAAATGAAATTTGTATTGAATTTAAAAAAACGGTCCATTTTTCGAGACCCCGCGTATTTTTGTTTACACTCGCAAGTACGATTATCGCCTCAGGTCCAGTTTAAGGTAAATATATTTTAGTTTCGTGTTATTTTCATTTAAACACGAGAAATTTTGAAAATAAAAATCATTATTACTATATATTTTGAATACATTCGGGAGATAATGATAGCTAACTACCAAGGTAATAAATTCAATCAAATACGGATAGATTTATTTTGATAGCTTTACATTGTGCATACATTTTATGAATTACATCGATGAACGATGAAATTCGAAGCCTTCGATGGAGAAAATTTTATATTTCAAATATCCATAACTTGGATATTCTTATTGCGACTTATTATCGAAATTCAAAAAATAATTTTCTAAATATATGCTTACAAATAAAAGCAAGATTTTCAAATATTATTATTTTAACGCTCAGTTATGCCCTTGAAATGTCTTCATGAGCTTCGCTTATAGGTTCAACATTAAAATAACGCCAATTCTGTCTGCGGAAACCTTGCAGTATAACACTATTCTCATCCTCTAAATATAGTGCTTTATCACAAATAAAGAGATATCAGTTTCCTCGTGACATGCAAAACAGTCATCTTAGGAAGATTTCTTGAAAGACTAACAACCTGAGATTTCTAACGAAACTCCCCTCAAAACTTCTCTTTCGATTTCCAAAGGTTAAGAATTCTCCACGCCTCTTCCCTTCGGGAGAGACATACCTAATTTCGTAACACCCGCTGAGTAAATCTCGTATGTACTAAAGTAGATGGATTTCTCTCTTTTGATAAAACTTTCTTGTATGAGAAACGCGGAGGGAAGGATACTTCAAGAGAAAGGAATACGTTGAGAAACTGAATCGGTGAGGACATGATCCCACGAAGGAAAACAGATAAATAAATGAGAGATGACAAATTTCTTCGCAAAAGAATCGTTTATATGAAGAAAGAGAATACTAGAAAAAGTTATGGAAGGGGAGAAATGGTAAAGATGGTAGCTGAGGTTATTTTAAATATTATAAAAATTATATACCATTTATTATTAGATAACAATACGTTTTCTTACTCTAAAAATAATGGTGGGAGATAAAAGAGAAACGATTTCATTAGTATTAGGAAGGAAAGATATAGAATAGACTCAAGAGATAAAGAACAAATCAAAGATCCTGTTTTAGGGATTTCAGAAGCTTTTCTGAAAAATGGGCTGAGACTATTCTAGATCAATTTATCTGAGCACCTATCCGGAAAGTGAGAGATCCGTGGTTAAGTCATAATCTCCACAGAATATGACGTTCATTTATTATTTAGGCTAAATAATGACTGAAGATTTACTGACGTTTACCTGAAGATGTCAACTCGTTGACGAAACTAGTCGGAAAATAGACCTACCGTGGATTTTGCTAAGTATTAATTTTATTCAACGTTAGAAATTACTCTGAGTTGAAATTAATATTGTCAAATTGACATGTTCCAGCCTAACTTTGTGGAATGGTGCCGTCATGCAAAGAAAAAAAAAACACTTTGAAAATTCCACTGAAACACCACGTTTCTGTTTATTTTCTCCGTTGAAACACCATATTTATTTGCATTAATATTGTCAGTTATTTCGTTAAACCTGTATTTATTTCCTCTTTAAATAATCTAAATGTTTAGATGTCCTAAAATTGTTAGGAATCAGTGTGAAAATTCAATGATATTCTAAAAAAGACCCCAGTAATAAAGCATGATGAAGTTTCTGCATTAAAAATAAGAACAGTCATAGATATAAGAAATATTAAAAATGTTTTTAGATACCAAAAATTAAAAACAAGAAATATGAAAAGAATAGGAATGACCCGCAAGGGATAGACACACGTAAATGAGTACCACGAAAGATTTGAGATTTGCTAAATTGGTAAAAGATTGATATAAGTGACAATAAAACTTGCAGAGCTTCAAGTTTTGGAAATGTTAATTTTTGTTTGAAATACAATTACACGAATTATGCTTAAAATGAGCGAAGAGCAAAAAGAAATAAGAAAATAACGATGTCGACAACAATGAAAAAGATATATTTGAATAGGATATGATGAATCATTGGAAACTGTATAAAGAGCCTGTATCTCCTAAAGTGCTATGAAACAATTGGACCGTACCTCTAACCTCTAATTCCTCTTCCTGGATTTACAAACTTTCCTTCTCAACTACTTATTTTGTGGCTTTTATCATTCCTGTACAATTGAGTAACCAATCCCTAGTGTATCCTATCCGACGATATCTGGGTTTCTTACTGGAAATTGCGTGTTTTATATATTCCAGAAGAATTTGAGATAGAGAAGTAAGTACGTAAGCAATCGGAATACCAAACTTCTCTGCTTTTTCTCCAAGTATTTCAGAATAGCGTGTTTCACAACGGAATGCTGAACTTCAGGAGAATTTAGTGGTGGCTAAGCATATATACGATTAGAAATATAAAAAAGAATATTCACAGAGTGATTCGGGCAGATTTTCAAACCAAAGGATATGAAAAAATTAACTGTACATCTTTTTTGTGACACTAGACGCTCTTAGAAGGGACTAGGGGAGAAAAAATATTTGGAAAAATGCCAATGAAGATCAATAAAAGGATATGAAAAGTATAAAACATTAGGAAAAAGGGATTTGGGAAGGGATTGCTGAGAGTACTAATTGATAGAAGGTGGTAGCAAAACGACCTACAGATCGATGTCAGTAGATGGTGACTAATGATTGATAGGTTTCGCTAAAAAGATGGACATCTTTGATATCTTTATATTCTAATTTCGATCGATTCTTAAGCGGTAAATATAAATATAAGTTATCCTGCTGTGTATGTCACACGCAAAACATGTCTGTCGAACGGGTAAGTTTGCAAGGGAACGGTCCTCAGAAATAAGGCTAAAATACTACTAAAATAGTATAAGTTGATTGAAAAAATATGTAACGGCTTAATTGCTGTAAAAAGATGTCACGAATTATTATATTGGTGTGAGTGTTATGTTAATGGAAGTAATATTAACATTAATTAGTCATTTCTAATACATTCCGAAAAATATGGGCTCCCGGATAGCCAGGTGGAGAGCGCGTTCGACTTCTATAGCGGCTCGATTCCTGGTGAAGTCTATGCGCAAGATGACCTTAGATATCGAAGCACTATTGTGTTACTATTACTGAAAGACAAGAAGTTGGAACTCGGCTGTTAATGAATAAGAGGTTCGAAAAACTCTTACTACTACTATTTAAAAAACCTTTTGGAGTAGTAAGTTCTACTTTACTGAGCAAAAATGAACAACATACAATAAATAAGTCAAAAAGCCTTTTGATAAAACTATAAGCAATCAATCATCAAGTACCCGTATAGATATGTGGGTAATGCGTTCGCCTTTGGTGAAAGCGACCTTGGGTTTGACTCCCGCGTGAGCCCACTCGGTGCAAAATGATCTCAGCTGTCGTTGCATATTCGTAATAAGTGTTTTTTTGGTATCATCATAATGATCTGACTAGGAATCTATTGAGACGAATGGAGAGACAGTGAAAGTAAACGCATTAAATTAAGATGTTTATAACTTTTTCCTGGATGAAAAATATGTGGTTAATCGAAAAATACAAATCAACTTTCTGAGAAAATACTAAATTCATAATGTGAATTATCAAAGAAAGAGAGCCAGATTTAAACAGCATAAGAGTTAAATCGATGATGTTACTGTGGAATCAGATGATACATGTAGTACTGTTAACTCTCCCAATCAGCCATTTTGACGATTGTGCTCAAAGGCAAATGTAGGCGAAATACTGGTGTGATTCATATCTCTGGATTCAGAGTTATTAATTCAAAATAATGGATATGGATATCTGTCAAATGAATGATGCCGTAGAGGTCAATAACATCACTCAAAGAAAACAAATGATCCAGTAACATATCCGAGCGGATGTCTGTAGATTAATTTGGGATTTCTCCTGAAAAATGGAGCGTCAAGTAAATTGATGTGAAACGAAAAAATATATAAAAGGTGATAAGAGATCCTCGATAAATTTAATGATTGGTGTCAGCCAATTAGTGTAATATGTGTCCAAACATACGAGTAAGATGTCGTTCACCGTCTTTAAATACATCTAGAAAACGAAATTAAAGTATGATCAGGTGTTAACATGCGACGTGGAATAGAAAATAGTAGGAATTGACGAAACATTCTTGTAAGGCTGATGATGTTTGCTTATGGTAAATATTCCTGGTCCATAAAAAAGATGCCGAGATCCTAGCGATTAGGAGCTTTATATCTAACACTGGTGAGAGAAAAAGAAATCCTTCAGACGGATGCTTCGTTTTAGAGAAAATCGATGGCAAGGTACCCGTGAGAGCATAAAACCAACACATTAAACGGAATGGCGCCTCCGCTATTTGTGTTTAGCTGTAAATAAGGATAGCTTCTAAACAGGGCATTATCGCACTTCTCGCTTTAGAGAAGATTCAGCACCTGGATAAAGCGAGGACATGTTTTCCTCGTCCTCCAGATTTAACATACCCGTGCTTTATTTATTCGAGTCTGTCATGGTTTCTTTCTCTTCTTTGCGAGTCGCATGACCTCTCTTTCAATTTTTCGCTAGAGGATGGAGGAAGAATTTCGTTTAGTATATGGAGAAAGACAGGTGTTAGTGTTTGAAAAATAAGTAGCGTTTATCAGCATTTAGAATCTTGTTTATAAAAAATATATGCGTGGGTGAAATAAGATATTTATTACCAAATTTAAATTTTGACATTACGTAAGACTGTCAATCCTTATCAAAAACCAGTCAGTTACTATATAATGTACTTATACTCTTCTATATTGGTGGAGATAAACTCTGAAATGAAATTAAACATTGTGACAGCGACAACTCTCGTTGCAGACGTTTGTTTAAGCATTCATTCTAAATATTTGACTCGGTAAACCAATGATTTTTGTAACTTGTAATCTTATGAAGATTTCATGAAGGTATGTTTTGGTAAACTAATTGACCGTCAAACTTAGCGATAACTCATCCAGCTTTAAATCTTCTTTACAGATATTTAGTTCCATTTTAAGTACTAGACTTGTACAGTCGTATCACTTCTTATCCACTGCTTTCCTAATTGATTGCAGAACTTCCCTTTTATCCTAGTCATCTGTAAATGAAAGATGAAATATTTTAACTGCTTTTTAATCAGGAGATAAAACTTGTGAGGGAAAGTTGAAGGTGATATTACATGATTAATATTTATTATATTCAGAAGATATATGTATTGCTGCAACATGTGCATGGAAGCTAATCAATTTGATCCGATTTGAATTAACGAACTAATCCTCCTTAAAGTTCTAAAATTACCAATTTTCTTACCCTCCTTTTTATTTTGATACGGTTTGGTTTAAATATGCATAATATACGTGAAGTATTTGAAGGATGAAAAGGGACTGGATGGAAACATGTTATCCTTTCCAATGAAAGTTGCAGCTTAACATAAGAGTAAATGTGAATTTCCCGCAAATCTTTACAATATTGTTATAAATATTTTTCAATTTATACGATACGATTTCAAAATTTACAATAAGGACATAAAGGCTTCTTGGAAGAAATATTGCTGCTTCCAGTTCAAGAACTGCAAATAAATTTAACAATTATACTCAGAAATTATTAAACGGAGATATTTATTGATTTTTCTACTTAAAGTATCGAAATGTTTCACACAGAAACCTCGTACTCACCAATATAAACATTTACGGAGTATCAAAGACAACTACATTTATTAAGCAATATTTATGAGGAACTTATGAGTCTATGCAAGATGCACACGCTCTTGATATAACTAATTAGCTAATTCATGAGAAACTATTTCTTAACATCGCATACTATCCTTTTTGCGTTACTAAAATACTTCTACAACATTGAGAATTCATAAATATCATAACTACGATGCTTTTCTTGATTTTAGACATTGACGAATATATTTTTATCATATGACATGTACTGAGAAATGTGACTTTTGCTGGTTAAGGAAAAGGTAAGAAAAGTATATGAAAGGCATGAGGATAGGGATCGAGGAATGTCCACGATAGTTTGAATGGATGGGATCATAAAATAAAAGAGGAGAGAGAATACTGGGAGGTAAAGAATGAAACTATGGGGGATGGAATAGAAGAAAATGAGCCGCTAAGGGATGCGTCGGAGGATGAGAAAGATTTAACGGGCTCCACGGGTTGCGCGAGCCAAGGCATTGGACTCTTTATGTCTTCTTCTATTAAGAAAGTGACGAGGTAAGTTTCCCTCTTCGCCTGAATTCCAATTTGGACATCCCTCCCTTTTCAAGGTACCCATTCCTCAACCTACTCCCATAAAGACTCCGGTCTCTCCTCGGTCCAATGGCGGCGAGACCAATTCCGCACACCCGATTACCGGCAGACCATTTACTCTTCGATTTTCGGTCGTATGGACCATCGAACCAAACTCGAGGCGAAGGGAAGATGATGGCGAAGGAGGAATTTCCTGGAGAGATGGTTATCCAAGAGAAAGTGGGAAGGAATAAAGGTGAGCGAATGATCCCATACTCGATGTAGGTTGATTGCGATGTCTTTTTTGGCAGGATAACTCGGACCTTGTTTGAAATATACTGTGGCTCTTCCATAATTCACAAGCTGTGTAGCAAGCGCAAGAGGCATCAAGGGGTTTGAACTACGACTAGGGAACCTTGCTTGCTATGCTTCATTACAGCCTGGTAATACGTGGTAATAATCGAAACGCAAATCCATTGCGTATCAATGATATGATCATAGGTGTTTGTTCCCGTAACTGAATAATGCAAAGTCTTACTAAGACAAATTAGATGTACTGACATGCCACGAAGTATGATAAAACGTGTAACTTTTACTTCAATTATTGGGTAACTTGATTGACGTAGATGTGTCTACCTGACACATATTCCACGTTTAACGTGGAGAATGTTTTAAATATGGAAGTGGTCCGAGAAATCACTTCACTGAAGTATTTAAAAAATGAATAAAACGATTATAAAGTATGGAGAGGGAACGATAAGAAAGGATTCGAACATATGAATACGCTTTTAATGCAATAGTGACAGAGATAGGAGGAAAGTGCCATATCTCAAGAGCCGCTTGCGAAAAAATAATTGTTTTACAATTAGAGAATTGCTATGGCAGCCAAGAAAGTAATCAACCCTGATGAAGAAGTGCAGATTTGAGTATATTGTTCGCATAGGAGCTCTTTATCCTCAGTGTAATAGATAACTTCCATCTCGGTGAAGAAAATCCTCCACTTCATTGGTATACACTGCCTCTGCGTCGCTATTTGTTAAGTATTTCCCTTGCATGAGCGCTTGGAAAATAGATCACTCCCATTTCTCTTGCATTATTTTTCCTTTCGCGTATCTTTTCTTTTTAAGTATTTTCTTCGAAAGTCTGAGATTTCAATTTTATTTTGAATGTTTTTGATTTTTATGACCTAATTTATGCCGTATGCTTTTCCTTAAAATGCACACTTTATTCGATATCGCAAATGAAAATTTAAAAAAATGCTATCGAGTTTATTACTGGAGTGTACTTTCAGTAATTGTGGGCTTTCAGCATTCATTAAACTCTGCAGTTCAAAATAGTAATGATAAAAAATCTCTACGACATGCTTTGGAAAGGAGCAATTTTACAATTAAATTTTCAGTCTGTGGAGAAAATGTTAAGATGCACAAGTTCGAGTATGGAATATTAAAATATTAGTTGTAAATAATTTAATCTATGATACTAAATTAATATAATAATGACGTCATGAGTTAAAATTGATCTAATATTTAATTATAAAGTTAATATTTAAGTTTAATATACACGGGAAAGCTCTTGCTTCCTTATAGTTACTCTTCCTTATAATACTTTCACTTCCATAGAGCGGTTGGGCTTGGTATCCTCGTTTAATTTAAAAAGCCAAGTTATTGTGAACTGATTTAAACAAAGGTATAAAATATCAGATAATTTTAAGATGGAAAGATAATGTGTTCCACTAAGGTTTGATATATTAGTCCACTTCTGAAGAAATTCTTTTCTCGCCCACCTTCTTTGCCCTTCTCACTCTTATCCCTTCCGAGAATTCCCTCTCCCTCAGCTTCCAAACAGCCCCTGAGCGCCTTCTCACTCCATCCCTCTTATCTCTAGGGTCACATTCGAAGTGTCGATTCGTGGCGCTCTGAAAGTGTGAGAACAGCCATTTTCTCCATGTGACCGCTGCAATCTCGCTTGGATCTCTGTACCTGAGCGAAGTTTTCCTGGGTAACGTCTTTTTTTGCACCTTGTCTTGTCATCGCTTGTCCGACACCAAACCAGAACAAACTGTCTGCATCCTGAGAGTCGAAAATGTACATCCTTTTCTAAATAGCATGTTAATGATACCATTAGCTAATGGTACTTCCGCGGAATCGCAACATTCTGCATTTTATCTTGCCGAGATATTCTCGATACGAATTCCTATGCTTAGGGTTCTTACCTCTTCGCTATATCTGATATTTCGTTTGATATTTCATCGAAGTGCCAAGTCGACCTATGGAGTATTCGAAGCTTTCTTAAAGCATAATATAAGGATTATTTACGTCCAATCTAATCTCAGGAGAAAGCACTTTGGCAAACTACTATAGATTTATATTTTTATCGATATTATTTCCTTTTAAAATAAAGACTTTCTAGAGGTTGCTGGCCTAGACAAATGACTGAGGGAGTGTTTTCAACCTTAAATTGACAAAAGGGTTTTTTGTTCATTACTTTATTACTGACAACAAACAAAACCGTGTTAGCGAGATGGATAAGAAAAGGGATTCATAGAGATAAGGGAAGAGAAATTTTCCATAGAAATATAAGCGGTGGTGTGAATGAAGCATATATCTACTGGTCCATTCACAGTGTAATGCTGTATAAACATATGGATATTCATTTTACGTAAAATATAAGCTTGTGTATCTATTTCGTTCTTATGTAATAGGTTTATTTACGTGTTTATACCTAAATAATTGATTTTAAAGACCAAAAGGGGATACCTGTACATAAATCAGTCTAATATCTCGCTAACCATTACATGGAAATGGCTTTCTAGAAAGTCATTACTGAGCATTTTGAATTTATTCACTAACCATTTCTTTAAAATTCATATTCACTTTTATTGGAATATGATCACGTTCTTTTAAAGTGAGAAGTATATGTATCATTTAAAGTACGATAACTACGCTGTGCGACACGATGAAATAACATGATTATAAAAGAGGAGAGGAAGTGAACGTCCGTATCATCATCTTATTCTAAGTCTCGGGAGATTTGAATACAACTGCATATGCACTCGGATAATTATACGTCCGAAAGTTTATCAACATCTGTAACTTTAATCAGATTTCAGATAAAGATATTTCACAGCTTCGAAACTGAAATTACTGAAAGGGTTGATGGGCAGTGCTTTTCAGTGAAAGAACCGAATTTCCAGATAAAATGGAGATATTTCTTAGCTATTCACGCTTGATATTCCCATTTAGGATAAATAATGAGAGATACTTTATACATTTTGTAATTTATTCGTTTATGTATTTCGTTGCCACTGAACTAAAATATTTTATTTCATGTAAATGTATGTACAATATAATCCGGAGGAAATATCTCACTCGATTCAACATCTTCGCTTAACCAACTTTCTGTTACTATCACAATATCCGCGCAAGTGATTCTAGTGAGATTAAGAAATTCGGCCTGCTTATTCCTTATACTTCCGCAATTTACGACTATAACTTTCAAATTACTCTCGTTCCTCTTTAAAGAAGGGTATCTTCTCTCATCACATTTTGATTTGGCATAATTCTCTTTACTAACGAAATTATGAGCTGGTATCGACTTTCTAAGCTCGCATAAACTTTCAATCACGTTATTGTGGGTGTCAGATCTAATACGCGAAATCTTATTACTCAATAGCCTACTGCTACAGACTAACCTAAAAAAACACCCACATCCCTAAACACCCTACCTGCTACCTTCCTCGCAGCCTCGGCTGTATAGTGAATCCCGGAACGGTCAAGGGGTACCCTACACGAATCAAGGACGTGGCACAGATCGACAAAGCCCACCCCTCTATCCCGACAGAAATCCCTCAGCCGACGGTTCAGACCAACCACCCTACTCCAAACCGTACGGCTTCGATCAATCCGGGGAACAATACTGCAAATGGAGAGCCCAATACTAACCCCAGATGACCCCCGGACACGTGCAACCTCAGAAATCAGGTCCTCAAATGAGTCCAAGATCTCCTCGGACCCACGAGCCGAAGCATCATTGGTGCCAATATGGGCCACCACATGCAGTGAGGAGCAACCCGTCTCCCCTACCGCCGCACTTAACTCCTTCGTCACCTGGGGCACCGTACCTCCGGGTATACACCTGGAGAACACCCGCTCCACAACACCCTCCCGGCGGGCCCTTCGCCGCAACGGAGACACCACACGCCGGACATTGGAGCTCCCTATTACCAACACTCCCCTCCCCCCCAAGCCCGCCTTCGACCCAGCCCCCACCTTGGCAACGGGCGAGTGCTCCAGCTCAAGGTTCGTCAACACCTCAAACCTATTGCTGGTGAGGATAGGTTCAGCCGAAGCATCCCCAGCACACTGCTTCCTCAGCACATCACCACGATCACCACGGCAGGCAACCACCTTCCACTCACCAGCTCTCTGAGAAGGGCAAGCAACGACCCGCGTGGATTCCTCCGCAGAGGAGCCATTAGGCTTGCCAAGTTTAGTGCTTCGGCTAGAAGCCGGAGCACGACAAGCTTTAGGGCTCTTAACGGAGGGAACCTCACGAACCGAAACCCGACCTGACCCAGCGAGCGAGGAGCGTAGGTCCGCAACTTCCCTCTCAAGGATCGCGACTCGAGACACAAGTGCCTGGTAGCCAGCGGTCCTCAAGAGAGAACCCACGGGAGACCTCTGGGGAGCCATCCTATACTAACTTCCTAATTTAATAATTTAATAAGATAAGAATTAACTTGTACAAGCTGCTTAAAGATAAGGAACTGACCTCACACTTCGATTGCTAATGAAGTAATATGACCAAGCTAACTCTTTAATTACTTTCGAATTAATTAAATTATCACACTACTTTAATAAACAAAAGGACTTAGAACACTGCACTAAATTCCTTGAGTACCTAGAACTGAGAAAGTATGTAAACAAGAACTCAGATATCGCGCGGCAGAAAAACAGCTGACAAACGTTTCGCGAGTACTCACTACTGTAAAACTGTAACACAAAGAAAATAATCAAAAACAATGCGTAAAGAACAATAAATGACACAGTAATAAGAAAGAACAAATAAGTAGCTTATATCAAGACAAACTGAGATGAAAATTATACTTATCTGCCCACAGAACCTAAACTATCGATGTAAATTCTCCAACGGTCTTCGCGCCAAACGTCCAATTCACTCAAACACTCGTATAAATCTAAAAACTTCACCGAACCACACAAAATTAACACTGAACTATAGCTTGATACTTTATACACACAATACAGTAGAACAACTTCTAAAATTAGAGGTTTTCCCCCAAAAATAAACACAAAATCTCGGAGCACTAAAGAGGAGGTCTTGACAGCTTGACAGCTGACGATCGAAAAGGATACATTTCAATATAGCCAGAAACTTATAGAACTATCTGTCCATGATGAGTGACTTGTTTTCCTTCAGTTTTGGGAAAAATTCAGAATTTAAAAACACCGACTAATTTATTTCTAGGTAGTATTAAGGTTCACCCAACTAGATAACTCAAGTAAAGGAAAAAAAAACGATTATAATCTTGTGATGTTAAACTTGAAATATCCCACAATTATTGGAATATAGACTATGTAAACTGAAATATTGCTGTATTGCGTCTCGTCTTTCTATGTAAACATGCCGTTAAATCTCTCGGTCAGTTAAGATGAGTTATATCCCTTATTAATAACGTTAAGGTATACATCGTCATTTTTAATAACCACCGTCATTTTTAATAATTAATTACAGTCATTAAACAATACTTATTTGTCCTTTACTGTTCCGATGTGAAGGAAAGTAATGAATAAAATTAAATGCTATAATAGAATGGTGGTTAGCTAATCATTAGAGTCGGATCCTCAAGAACGTGTCATTTTCTTAATCAATAAACTAGTGTACCAAAGAACCGTAATTCCATTAAATCACAGTGAAGATGAACTGCATTTGTTTCATTGGGCAAGTTGGGTTTCTAGTTTGCTGTCATGTAGTGCGTACAACGGAGATAAAATTCAATTTCCAAATGCAACTCTTTTTAAATTTACCTTATACTGTCGCGATCTTAAAGAATTGATTGGAAGAAAGCTTTAATTAACTTTACTGTAGACCAATAGCGTAAAACGTATATTCGTGCACTAGTATTTTTTAAAAATACTTCCATATGGAAAGCAAATAATTCCAATGCCTGCCAAAGATGAGTGAATTCTTTATCTTATCTCTTTCCGGAAGGTTCAATAATTACAAATACCGATTAAAGTTAGTTGGATTAAAAAGACACCTGGCTAGTTAAGTTAAATGTATGCAGGAACAGAGTATGTCAGCTGAAACCGTATTGTGTCTCATCCTTTTATGCAAAGATACCGGTTAATCTGCCCGAGAGCTAAGAGTAATTATATTTTATATTTATAATGATAAAATGGTTTTATTCTTCATTATTATTCAATATACTGTGTTATTAACTAAACGTTTAATGTAATTGTCCTTTACTATTCCAATTTTTAGAAAGCTAATCGTTTGAAGTGAAAGCCATAATAAGAAGGCGGTTACTAATAATTAAAAAAAGGATCCTCCAACACATTGACATTTTTAAAATCCAATCACTAGTGTCCGAGTAAATCACGATAATATTATCTTCACGGTGAGAATGTGCTATACACGTATGCGTTAGTGAATGAGTTTGTGATCGTGTGTGGTGTTCATGAGAGAAAAACAAACTCTCCAATTACAATTATTACTAAAACAATATCTAATTCATCCATCGCCATAAAAGTTAAATATTAAGATAAAAATTGTGTAAATTGATGTAAGAATTTATCTTGTGGAACATTAACAATTTCTAAGAGTTTATTTCTGAGGAAGTACTTGGTTGCATGTGACGAAAACGAATTTAACGGAAGTATATGTAAACCGAAAAGTTCTCAAAATGATCACGATATCCGAATTCGGAAAGTGTTTCGACTTAAAAATTTTATGCATAATTAATAATATATGATGAATTCTCTTTCCGGTGATTGTACTTAAAAATTAATAAATTCAAATCTCAGAAGAAAATTAAAACCCCTGAAATGTTAACAGCATTCCTAACTGGCTGCTTGACCATACCTTAATCGTTCTAACATTAACAAATTCCTCCTGGTTCTTCTCACACACTCTTTACCTTAACCAACACCATAACTTACTCCTGGGCGCGACATACCGTCGCTAATGGTGGTTCTCCGATGAAACAGCCGATGAGGGAGGGAAGGGGGGGATTGGGGGGGAAACCCTAATAACCCTAAGAAGTGGACCCTCCAGGCCGTTGTGACGTGCTATAGGGTTCACCTCTATGCCTAGAGGGCCCCCTGCCACAACTTCAAGGACAAGCTCCGACCTCATAGACAGAAAGAACGAGCAGGTGAGAAGTGAGTGCTTAGTTACCTCACCCCTGCAGAAGAAGGTGAAAGAAAGGCCCCTGAAATAGATGCCTGCGACTGTAGGCCTAAGAGTAGGCTAGGTTTGTAGGGAATGCCTTCCCCACGCCCCCTACAGAGCAGGTGGTTAGTACATCTATGGTGCACTTTTAAGAAAACTACTGCAAACTGTTATCAAATTCATTGCAACATTGGCTGTGATATGGCTGCAATAGTCTATTGTTAACGTTTAGAGTTAAAAAAAATGTTGAATGTAAATTATATGTTAAGTGGACGGTTAAATTCTCATCTTTATATAAAATGCAGAAGATATTTAAATCAAAGATCGAAATTGTCGCTTAGGCTTAAAGCAACAGTAACTGCTGTTGTAAGCACAAATCTTGAGTTAATTAGACTTGTTTGATGAAGTAGAGGAACATTAGTTAATCTGAGGAGAAAAGAAACTGAGTACTTACGTGTAATTCTGGAGTTAATGATGATGGAATTTCCTGTAGGAAAAGAGAATAAATTGTTTAACTGATGGAATTCCCTTAATGTAAACAGTAATTCAATAATCACCCACATTTGTAACATTGTTATACTTTTTTTAAGAAATCACGGAATTCATACAAAAAGTTGATCTTCTTCTTAGAGACACAGTTTATGGGAAAGTCTGCTTTTGTGCGTGATTCTATGACTTACACAATTCCTTCCTTTCTGAAATTATCACATCGGAAAGTTGCCTAAAATCCCAATTAATTCTTAATAAAAACTGCAAATCTTCAAATAGAATGCCAACTGAAGTGTCGGATATTCTCCTTTAATATAACTATTGTTCGTTTTGTTATTCAATGTTTTATGTGCGACCATTATAAACTTATACTAAAATATCGCTTTCTTGTAAATGAAGAGCAAAAGTAATGTCCGTTTAATAATTACAACACGATTTCTTGCTTAGCATATGTCTCTGAAAAAAAATCTTGTGAATGAAAATATTAGAGTATCCAGCGGATTAAGTTGGTACCCGTGAACTCCAGAAAGTGCAGCGCTAGGGATAAATTTATTTGTAAAATGCTACGAAAAAAGGCAAAGGTAACGAAGATGATCTCATACGCAGGTTAGGAATCTTTGAAAGAAAGAATACCAGAAGCTAGATTGAGCTTGACAAATTTTGAGACATCGTGTGCTATTTCGGCCGATTCAATTACGAGCAAAAAAATAAGAGAATTAGATGCTAGAGCAAGTCGTGCTTTGGATTCATATTTAAAATTTTTTGCATTCCCCACAGATCGTTTTTGGGGGCTGCAAATGATAAATGAGCAATATTAAGTTATAACTAAAGAAATTGTTTATGTACAGACCGGAGGTGAAACTAAGATAATGATAAATGTAATATTTACTGTGTTTGTTTACCTAACTTAGAAAGAACTTGTACTTGAGAAAAGACTCGAAGTTCAGTGGAAACAGGCCATTATAGAGGGGCTAATGTCTTAACGGTGAAGGAAAAAAGAGCCAGCTGTCCTTGGAGATGATAACGAAGTCGTTTTCCTAAAATATCAACGTACACTTCACTGTCCTTTGATTTTCATTGAATACAAACAAAGGTGAAAAGGAAAGTGCCTCCCTCGTTTCAAGAAGTACTGACTGGCAGGTGAAGCAAGAAGCGTACAAGAGAAACGGAAAGTCCAAATGATACCGAAACACTCGTCATGATAAAAAAACATAGTTGCGAATACCCGAAAAATACGAAGTTATCTTTTCTAAGAATGTCTTTCTCAAACATATTTATACATTTAAAAATTGCTGGATTTATCCACTTCATGCATTTACATTTGAGGAGATAGTTGACTCAAAAGATCAAATTGTTTGTATCGTGTGAAACAAGCGTCTCTATCGGTGTAAGTGAGAGACCAGGAGAGGATCATCAGTTAGAGCGTTAAAATCTACGCAAGTCCTGTTTTAAATCGTTGAGCTTTATGTAGATCAAAAGAATAACATTAAAATATTGATAAAATTTACCAATAATATATGAAACCAAAGACGAAAAGGTGGTGAATCTTTAAATTGCTTTCGAATTTTGATTAATATAGCAGATGCTCCTAAACACATAAAATTTCATTTCAATGCTGATTATAAAACATTCTGGAGATGATGAAAAAATTAAACGATATTTAAAATAATTGTTGATTAAAATCCCTCCAACAATACAGTTCCTGGTTCTCGAGCAGTTAAGAAAAAAATATTACATTATGTTCCTTTATTCAACCAATCTCTTTAAGCAGCTAATTAATTACTAGGAGTATTCATCGTCTTTCATATGGTAAAGGATTAAATTATTTCAAACATTTAATAATTAATATTTTAACCTTAGAAGTGATGAATAGCCATAAATCTTTTTCTTGTAAATTGGTCGTTAAATTTAATTACAAAAGCAACTCAAAATACTAGCTGATTATTTTAAATATATTTAGAATGGGAATGGCGTCTTGTACAATTTGGTATGGTTTCGCAGTGATATTTCCCTGAGAGCCAAAAAACATTTCCATGTTAACAGTTGCTCTCTGCTAAGAATTTTGCCTAAACGAATTAATACGCGAATTTATATTTTTATTTAATACCATGATAACGGTACCACACGGTTTTTCCGCACAGAAAGGAGTACTTTTCATCTAATATAGTGAAGAGATTAGCAGTTCATATGTTTGTAATGGAAAAAAGTTTAAGAAAAGAATTCATTATTGGTCACGACTAAGCTGCTCAAAGAAAATTTTAAACTCCATATGCAATTCGAAATAATCAATTTCAAATGTGGCTTCAAATCGCACTATAAATACCATTTCTTTTTAACGGAAGAATTTAATAATGTTATATTTCCTGCTGAAAATAAGTTTCCCCAAAAAGCGTTCTTTCATGCAAAACTTTCCTTCTGAAACATGTTAATATACATTGGCTGTTTCACGATAAATAACGGACCAATGATGCATTTCGTGCCAGCCGATATACCATGTTATCCCTTTTAATAAACCAATCAGTTTCAACTGGTTTAGATCCGTTAATTAACAACCGAAAATACAACCACTGAAATTCTACACTTTAGAAATAATAATGATCCATCAGAAGAAGAAATGCAAAAGAGAAAAACTCTTAACTGCTCACCATTTGTGGTTCTCCGGGTATTCTTGTTCCTGCTTACTCCTCATAAGTGCCTATCCACGATCACATAGAAGAAACTCCCAAGCAATAGAAATGCCGAAAGGGAAGGATCTCAGAATCTGGAAAAATAGAAACGCTAAATTAATTCATTTGCGAATAGCAATGGGGTAATATTGTGTGGTATTATAATCTAGGGTATTATTGTGTTGTGCATATATAAATGAGAGCATCAACTTCAAGGACAAGCTCCGACCTCATAGACAGAAAGAACGAGCAGTTGAGAAGTGAATGCTTAGTTACCTCACCCCTGCAGAAGAAGGTGAAAGAAAGGCCTCTGAAATAGATGCCTTCGACTGTAGGCCTAAGAGTAGGCTAGGTTTGTAGGGAATGCCTTCCCCAAGCCCCCTACTGAGCAGGTGGTTAGTACATCTATGGTGCACTTCTTAAGAAAACTACTGATAACTGTTGTCAAATTCATTGCAGCATTTGACTGTGATATGGCTACAATAATCCATCGTTGACGTTTTAATTTAAAAAAAGTTATTGAATGTAAATTAAATGTTAACTTGATGGTTAAATTCTCATCTTTACATAAAATGCAGAGGATATTTAAATCAAAGATCGCAACTGTCGCTTAGGCTTAATGTAACAATAACTGCTGTTGTAGGCACAAAACTTGTATTAATATCCTCTATGTAAGTTCATCTGAACAGAAAAGAAACTGAGTACTCACGTGTAGTTCTGAAGTTAATGATGACGGATCTACCTGTGGAAAAAGAGAACGAATTCTTTAATAGGTAGAGTTCCCTTCATATCCTCCCAAATCTTTTAAACATTTACCGAAAATTGTTACATTGTTATACATTTTTACTTTCTCATCAGTAAGTAATAATCAGAATCTACACGAAAGCCTTCAGAACTTCTCTTCAGGGACACAATTCATGAAATAATCTACTGTAGTGCGCGATCCTTTGAGTTACCCAATTCTCTTCTGAATTAATTCTTCAGGCCGATAAATATCTAGTGAATGAGAGTATTACATCATAAAATGCGAGGAGTCAGTGAAGTTAGATTACTACGAAGAAAACATTGTACTCCGAATTTCGTTAACCATCAACAATTATTGCTAACCATCTGTCAAACAAGCGTGAGAATACAATAGAATCTTAACAAAAGTATTAAGTCAATCTAATTTTAGGTCGTAATGAAATTTGCATGGCACATATAATGTAAGAATACTATTATTTGAAAGAGAATAAATTGGAATCCGCTGTTAATTGATAAGAGTTTCGGAGGGATGTTCCCAGAAGGTGTTAGCTGTCCTTTCTAGGAATTGGTGCCAGACGGCCATCAGTATGTCGACGATTGAAATGTTTTCCGAACCATCTACTTCACCAAAACTTGTTAACTCACGAAAAGGACTACAATCGCAAAAGAATATTTGATCTAAAAGTTTCTGATTATAAATTTCTGAATGGGTGTACTAGCTGACGATAATAAGCTAGAGACGAAATAATCAACTTCCTGTTTACGAATTTAACGAATAGCAAACGGACACACCATATCACAATACGAATCCGACATTAGCCAATAAGATTCGAACTCTAGTTGAAATGAAAAATCTCACTAAAACATCCAGTAAAAACACGGCACATTCACACTCTTAAATATGAATTTTCAGACTCCCTGCAGTATATTTAAGCATGGTTGCAAGTGATACAAATGAGCGATATTAAGTTAAAACACAATAAATATTTATGGACACATTAGAGGAGAAAATATAATAATAATACATGTAGTATTTACGGTAATTTAGGAGAAAGCCGAACTTGGATGTACACTCGAAGGTCAGTGAAAACAAGGCTATTTAAGAGGGACTAATGTCTTTACAGTGAAAGAAAGGAAGAGCCAACTGTCCTTGGATGATAACAAAGTCAATAAAAATATCAGTGAACACTTCATTGCCTCTCATTTTCATTGATTGTAAATAAAGGCAAAAAGGAAAGTGTCTTATGACGAATAGGGAGTGAATAAGAGGAAAAGTGACTTACGAGGGGTCCAAAATAAACAAGACAAAAGAAAATCCTAAGGACACCAAAACATTTCTCCTGCTAAAAAATTTGATGGAACAATCTAAAAAGATCGTAACGAATTAATTATGCATAGAAACATTTGATGTCACGATTTGAGTTTCTTAAATAGGAATATATAAGGAAATTCATCATCGACAGTAACGAGAGTTGATATTCACTTGATGCATCAGAAAACTGAACTCATAAATTGTCATTACGCTACTTATTATAATATTGACATCATAAATTGATTGTCATTACACTGCTTATTATAAAATAATCGAGAGCTAATGACCAAAAATTAAACGTTATCTAAATTACTTTTAGATTAATATCTCAACAAAAATGACGTTTCTTGTTCTTGACAGAAATTAGAAAATATTAATTAACTTCATTCGAAAGATAATTTAGGATTATTTTCTTTTGCCAGAAAACTATTTGCTGGTTAACCGTTCTCTCCTTTTAATCGCTTTGTCTCCTACGAATTGATATAAGTAGAATGTTGTGGGGGACAGAAGAGACCAATGCAACCCTTCGTTTTCACTGATAACCTACTCAGATTTTCTAAATTTAATATTAATACATTTTATACAGAATGTATACTAGATATATTTAATGTAAAAACAGAATAGAGATTATTAATCGGTAAATAAAATATTATATATTGCTTTTGAATTACTCACCAATTTTGGTTCTCCGGTAATCCTCAACTTCTTCCGTATCAAGCAGAAGAAACTTAGAAGTAAAACAATTGCCGAGGAGGAAAGCATGCTACAATCTGGATCTGGAATAGAAACAGAAGATTAATTTATTAATGAATAGTGAATTTAATTTTATGTGATACCGTATTGTACATTTGTTAGATGAATTATTGGCCAATGATGATAATTCAAATAAGCAGGATTTTGGTTAAGACCAAATTAAAAAATATCCAATTCCAGGTAGACATCCTTACGGTAGATTCATTCGTAATTTATAAAGTTGATTAACAAGCATGAAAGGCAAAAAGAAAAAGAGGAATACTTAGAGTACGTACTATAGTTATCGTTTTTTCTGAACTGAGATGAGTATGGAAACTCGATCCAAACAAATATGAATAATAAAGATGTGTTAGTAAATCAATAAAAGATTTGTTTGAAAAACAGTAAATATTAAGTTAACTATTGAAATTCAGTACCCGTTTTCTGGTAAGAGAATCGTTAAGTATTGTATTACACCTTGAACATCACCCAAAAATCATTATCTCGAAGAAAACTTCATAATAGATTTCCTCAAAATATCAGATCTAAGAATCTTCTTAGTGACTTCCTTGTAACTGTCTAAGCTATCCGTTGAAAATAAACTCACTCTATTGTGAATTTAAATAAGTGAGAACTTCAAAGTTAAAAAATCAGATTCGTCTTATATATAATATTATGAATGAAAAATAATTGAAAACTAAAGAAATATGCTAAGAGTTGTTCCGAATTTTAATGTTCAAATTAAAATGCAAAATTTGTTACATATTTGGTTCAAAACACAACTCATAATCTCTAAATGTCGCAGAAATATGACTTGCGCTATAAGTTCTACTGGAAATTAGAATAATATTTACCACTTCATGGCGCAACTGAATTTTTAATTGTAATTTGCGAAACTCTACTTGATCATTATGTGTAAGTTATAGCGACCTTAACTACGATTAAAAGAACAAGTTCCATGAAAATGATTTCTCAACAGAAATTAAACATTAAGTACAGTTTCGGATGGTATTGAAATCACATTTTAGAAACAGAAATAATGACATCGATTTAATTAACAACTAATCGCAAAGTTAAACTTCAAAATTCAAACATAAAATTCCATCGCAATATCGGTTGACAGAAAAAGCTAAAAATAGAAAAATAAAAGTTAAATCTATTCTGGATCTAAACAGCCAATAAATAAAGGTTTAAACCGGTCACGGAAAGCTATAGAAGCATTAATTTAAACCTTCTTCGGATATTGTCCTTAGAACTTGAGACTAGTGACTTCAAGACTAAAATATCGTCAGTATATAATATATTGGATAAAATATAATTGGATAAAATTAGACATAACTGGAATTAATTGCTCAGTAATAAAAGTATTCATGATCATATAAGATGAGCAATGTAGTAGTAGAAATCGCAGATCCTTCTAAGAGTAGCACTCGTCACGAATAACTATATTCCCTAACCTAACAATGGTTACGTGAATAATAATCAACAGTTCACTAATTAACTATAAAGTCGAAACGAAGGATGACTAAAAGTAATATACATAAGATTAATTAATGTTACTTACCATAACTAAAGAAATCCCTAGGAAGTCCCACGGTATGTAATAGCTCCGGGTTCAAGACCATCCATTTCCCTCCATTTCTTTCACAACTGCAAAAACCGAACACAATACTATATTCATCAGTGATAAAAATGAAAAAAAGAAATTCTAAAACAGCCATCTTTTCATGTTAACTTCCGTTTAAATTACGTATTTAATAAAAAAATGTTCCAAATTGAAATTAAATACAGAATACTTATACAGGCCGGATTCGAATCGTTAATCAAAGTAGAGTAATATTGGAATTGCTTTAAGTAGCTAAGGAATGTTGAGTAAATTTGAAATTCAAATGTAACGGAAATGGCGGTGGACGTTACGTTAAGATGGCGGTGGACTACATTTTCGACCCACTCTAGTAAAAATATCTCCGAAAATTATTCTGGACCTAAATATAGCGAATATCCGAGGAGTAAAAGTTATATCGGAAAAAATCGAAGGATTACCTGGGGCTTTCGTCAAAAAAGTCTCTAGAAGTTGAGAATCGTAAATTCATTTCATTAATATAAATTGTCGGAGATGGGATAAAAAATAAACATACATAACTGGATCGTGGGCGATGAATGATAGTAACAAAAACATGAAGACGAATAATCGGGATAGTAAATCATCTATAGTCAATCGTGAGAGTCTTACATAACGATAAAAATATGTACACTAACGATTGTCTCTAAAATAACAACTTAAAAACTATAGCATCAATGATTGTCTTTACACTCAGAATTAATTCAATCAAGATTAATTTATGTTACTTACCAAAACTGAAGAAATCTCCGAGAAGTCACACGGCCATCTTGACGTCTGAAGGAGTCTTTATGTCCCTTAATTTAACTATAAATAATTTAAGAGGTTCTAATTCGAGAACATATTAAGTTTAACTTAAATTATGTTACTTACTGGATTTCGATTCTCGTAACCTCCGAGAATATTGAATTCTAACGGTTATTTCGTAAAAGTTCTTCAGCATGTCAACACCAGGCGAAGTTTCTAGATCAACTAAAGTTTAAATCTAAAAAATCAACGGATCAACGAAACGGTGAGATCTGATTGGTTGTTATTTCTCGCAGTTACTTTTACTGTCACCCCTCCCACTTTTCCCCCTGCCGGAGAAAGTTGTAACTTATAAGTAATAATAAATTGTTATTAAATTAGAAATATATTTATTTAAACATATTATAAGTTTAATTTAAAAACTATTGGAATAAATTTCGATCCTCTAAAACCTAGTACTTAAAATCGGCGTAAAATAGTTGATAGCTCCTTGTGACGTAATTATGACTTACGTTCAACCTATGGTATGAGCAACGGTACGAGAAACATAATGAATTCCAATCATTCAAGTTATGAAACTATGCAATGTGATCTAAAAAGAATTAATGCAATGACTACGCAATTAATAAATAAACATATGGTTAGTTGCTGTATTTTAATATCTTCCATCTCCTATGTGATTCATAGCAGGTAATGAAATATTTAAAATGTCTACGAAATTTTAATCGATATTATTTTACAATAGAAATATTAGTTACGATAAAATTGATTTAAATATTGTTAAATCCTAATCACTCCACGAAAGATTGCAAAGATACAGCATTGGAAATCAATTATTACCGTTTTATCGTTTTTACTGCAATCTCTCGATATTTCTCTCTCTTTTACACACGTTTTCACTACTGATTCATCAGGTATTTTGAAGCTAGTGATAAAAATATTTCTACCGACTTCTACCGCCAAAATATAAATTTACAGTCCGAAAGGAAAAGGACTGAAGATGAATTAATAAAAAAAGAAATGATGGGGCAGCACAGGAAAACGTATACGAGATGTTTCAATTCGAGATGATCCAGAGAAATCATTTTGGGCATTAACACTGTATTGTTATTCTCAGCGTATTCATTATTAAAACTATGAAACTAATTCTAAGTTTTCAAATAAAGTGAATCATTAGTCCCTTTTTGGATTCCCTAATCAGCACGGCCAACGCTATTCGTCTTGTCTCTATAAGCACGTCGTTGGATATTCTTCCAACTAATCTTCCCAATAATATTGCAATAAATATCTTACCATTGAAAATTCTTCTGGTTCCTTTCAATTTTAATTCAGATTATTGCGTTCGAATACATGAAAATTTAAAAGCACACTTCCAAAGCCCATACAGCTTATTTTATTTGTCCAGCTGCGAAGAAATCCGATTTTAAAGCTTCTTCACTTCTCTACGAGGCCTTCTTCAGACTTATTATCTTCTCTCGCACAAACGATTTTAATATTCGCGAAGGACATGTTCAAGTTACCGACGCCATTACATGTGCTCCATACTCGGAATATGTGATGCACTACAGCCACCATGATCCTTTTATTTCCACTCACACTTTTTCCAATTATATCACTGAATGTAAAGCTGAATCCAGTCTACACTAACTCCTTTTCACCTTTGTTAAATTTGAAACCCACAGAAAAATGTAAACGGTGCCATTTTGAACACAGTCCACTTAGCGAGACAAAGTACTGAGAAGTTCGAAGGCCACATGACGTGAGGAGCAGGTTTCGTTTGTCAGAATTTTGTAGACCATAATCCTCTTTAAAAGTGCGGAAACACGTCAAGACCTGCTGCCTCAAGAAGAGATTGATCATACACCTAGGAACTTAAAACCTTAAGTATTTCCATCGGTATGTGTCTTAGAAGCCTTAAAAAAGTGATGTCTGATGAAAAATCAATCACATTAAGTTTGTGCTGTGAGTGTATGTGAAATATCATGTTGTGTTTGTGCATTTTGGATGAAGGTGTGTTTCAGCTCCATGATCGGTGATTTTTCGAAAAGCACGTCGAAGTGTAGCAGTGAGCATAGTCATCGATTGAATAATTATTACTTAAATTGGAGTTCTTATGAAGGCAGGTGTTCACATGGATCTGGACTAAATCTGGAGAATTCTGCGTAAGTCTTTAACTCGGTAGTGTTAAGATGCCATTGCAACTGAATGGATGAACTTCCGGTGTGAGATTAATGAATACGGGGTTCTTCGTGCATATCAAGCCGGAATTATATAGGATTGGAAGGTAAGAATGATTATTCTAACAAGGAAATACACGGATATTGTGGTCTATTTCACATACAATCTAAGTTGGGTAATGTAAGGCAATAGACAGAGTATGTCCATAGAAATTGTGAACCATATGATCTCTTCTTTCTAACTTCAGCTTGGTATTCATTATTTACATAATTATAAGCTAATTTAGCTAATTTTAAAGGTTCCGAAGAATGAGTGGTACTCTGGGAATCTTTTAGTTCCACATTTATTTCACCTTAATGCTAAATTAATAGCATTGAGTACCTCTGTAACTTAATTTGTTTAAAGACTGAGTTAAACGTCCACCGAGCCAGAATGCTAAGAGTGGGAGGTTCACGAAATTTTGCTGTAATTTCGGTTGATATTATTATAATGATCAAGCATCACTAATACCTCAATACTTTTCATATTGTCGCCACCATGAACAAAACTTGGGGGATATAATAAGAACATTACTAAGTACTAAAAGATAACTGAAGTATTCTTTATTCCACCGTGTATATTGTCATGAATTTCACAAAGTTACATTTAGCATTACATTAATTATTCTTAATAAAGCATACAATTTTCACGATGAGTTAGCTTGCATTATCACCCTCATGATTCTCAGTTTCTCACTGGTTTGACTCAAAGGTATTTATTTCATAGAAATCAATGCTAACCTATCTTCATAACAAATGTAAATATCTTATGGAATTTCATAGGAAAAATATATCCCCTACTATTACCTTATTCCTGTATCCCCTATTATACCTAACTATTGAATAGTATTTGTCTTAATCAGGCAGTGATAAAGTTAATTTTTGAAATATGAGTAATTTTTAATCTATTACCTCTTCGAATTATATGAAGAATTTTTTTCATGGTTTCATTGTTCTACTTTATCTTGGCACTCCCAAAATCCTACCTCAATAAGAAATATAAAGTCAAAGTATCTTATTCTTCTTCTGCCGTGGTAAACCTCATTCGTTCCTACAACTCATAAAATTCAATATATAGTTATAAATATTATGGCCAATGTATGTTACACTTAGTATTACTTCTGTGAGATAGTTATTATAATACTTTAGCGTTATTTTATTTACTATTATTTGCCTTTGACAGTAATGTCGGTACATTTTATATTTCTCTCTTTGCGTTCTTTCTACATTCCTATTTTCAATTATGTATTTCTCCTTCTCATCTAAATGGATTATACTGATGAATAAAACTGATAAAAAGAAATGTACAATAAGTACATTCCCTACCAAACGTCGAAAGGCTGTTTTCAGTGCATATTTGTAGAGGTATTTCATAAGATGATGACATGGATGATTTCCAGCTCATTGAGAAAAGAACGCAAAGAATCTCCCCCCTCATTTTGCCTTGTAAGCCTCATTCTATTTTCGAATTGGCCTTTTTCTAAATACTAAAGTACAGATGTAAGAGAAAGGATAATGAATAATCTACATAGAAAAGTAATATTATGTCTCTTGACATGTGGCATCTGAATTATTCAATATATCTGGTTTAATTGTTTCTATGGTTTAAATAAATACCGCAAATGAAATGTATTTATCTTTATAGTATTGAGTGTATATAGTTTTTACTTATTCTTGGAGAAAATGAGATGTTCACTAAGGCTAATGAATTTTCTAAGCTTCGAATAAAAGATGTGTTCTAAAATTTCTAAAAAAAAATATTTCCAACTTTGTTTAACTCGAATGTAATTCATGGAAATAATCGGTGTGATAGCTTGGATGTAATGACTCATATCTCTTTGATATACATATTGTATTGATTAATTTTAATGACCACCATATGACGTAAAGGCTTAAATATTTAAATCCTTATTCCCGTTCTTATCTCATTATTGTTACATTACGAATCCCCGCAACTCAGAAATATATCACGTGTGTAACTTAGACGTACGAAACGTATGTAATAAATTTTATCTACCATTTTCTTGATAAAACCTTCAAAGTGAATTCGAAGTATTTAGTTTAACTTACGTTAAACACATAGTAACTAAACAGAAGTCTTACTTGGAATCACGCCAGATCTGGGTATCATCAAAAAATTCGTATTATGAAATCAATGCACGCTAATATAATTTATTTTCCAAAACTTTTAAAGCTTGATTTTCCTTACGATCTAAATATAAAATTTTAAGTAAATGCTAAAAATTAAATTTTATTATCTGATATGTTTCTCATATGAGATGGAAGATATTAAAATACAGCAACTAACCATATGTTTATTTATTAATTGCGTAGTCATTGCATTAATTCTTTTAAATCACATTGCATAGTTTCATAACTTGAATGATTGGAATTCATTATGTTTCTCGTACCGTTGCTCATACCATAAGTTGGACGTACGTCATAATTACGTCACACGGAGCTATCAACTATTTTACGTCGATTTTAAGTACAAGGTTTTAGAGGAACGAAATGTATTCCAATAGTTAACAAATTAAACTTATAATGTGTTTAAATAAATATATTTCTAATTTAATGCTAATTTATCGTTACTTATAAGTTACAATTTTCTCCGGCAGGGGGAAAAGTGGGAGGGGTGACAGTAAAAGTAACTGCGTGAAATAACAACCAATCAGATCTCACCGTTTCGTTGATCCGTTGATTTTTTAGGTTTAAACTTTAGTTGATCTAGAAACTTCGCCTGGTGTTGACATGCTGAAGAATTTTTACGAAAAAAAACCGTTAGAATTCAAATTTCTTGGAGGTTAGTAGATTCTATATCTAGTAATTGTGTAGCATAATTTAAGTTTTAGATAGTAAGTTATGAAATTAGAACCTCTTAAATTATTTATAGTTAAATTAAGGGTTGGAAAGACATCTTCCGACGTCAAGATGGCCGCAGGACTTCTCGGGGATTTCTCCAGTTTCGGTAAGTAACATAAAAGAATCTTGCTTGAATTAATTCTTAGTTTAAAGACAATAATTGATGTTACAGTTTTTAAGTTGTTATTTTTGTGACAATCGTTAGTGTACATGTTTTTTTTCGTTACGTAATACTCTCACGATTGACTATAGATGATTTACTATCCCGATTATTCGTCGATAGAAGATATCGAGATGACTCGTCTTCATGATTTTCTTACCATCATTCATCGTCCGATGATTTAGCTATATACGTTTATTTTTTATCTCGTCTCGCAAATTAATTTAAAGAAATGAATTTACGATTCTCAACTTCTAGAGACGTTATTTGACGAAAGCCCAAGGTAATCCTTCGAATTTTTCCGATACCACTTTTACTCCTCGAATATTTGCTGTATTAAGGTGGAAAACAATTTTCGGGGGATTTTTACTAGAATGAGTCGAAAATATTTCCGACCGACATCGTAACGGAAATCTACATTTGAATTTCAAGCTGACTTTGGATTCCTTAGCTAATTAAACCAGTTCCAATATTTCTGTGGCTTGATTTACGGATCGAAACCGGCCTCTATCAGTATTCTATATTTAATTTCAATTTGGAATTTTTTAATAAATACGTAATTTAAACGGAAGTTTTCATCAAAAGATGGCCGTCTTAGAATTTTCTTTTTGTTCCTTTTATCTCTGATGAATAATGCATTGTGTACGGTTTTCGTAGTTGTGGAATAAATGGAGGGAATTTAGTATTCGAAATAATGGCCAATATCAGTATTCTATATTTAATTGCCTTTGGGGACATTTTTTATTAAATACTTAATTTAAACGGAAGTAAAGATCAAAGGATAGTTTCCTTAGAATTTTCGTTTTTTATCTCTGATAAGTAATGCATTGTAGAAGATTTTCGTAGATGTGTAAGAAATGGAAGGGAAAGGAAGGTCTTGAATCTGGAACTCCTACTTGCTGGGCAGTTCCTCTGATGAATATCTCCATCGATCTCGGTACCTGCGCGCAAGTGAGAGATGCATGTTTTTCTTTTTGAGTTCTTTCTGTTTTTACACTGAACTGAATTAGCGCATTTGAACGCCGGAAATCATTTAATAATTATACTTCACATTGATTTCAGTGCATACAGATTTCGTTTAGTGTACCCTCAATTTGAAATATAGCCATTATTTCTTTATGTATGTCGTGCTTATTAATAAATTGAATAAAATATAAAAATAATTTTACTGTAATAGTTATGATATAGAACAGGTTACTGTTAAATATGATCTTAACAATAATCCTAAATGAATCATTATCTTTGCCAATTGCTCGCATTTATATATGCACAACACAATAATACCCTAGATTATAATACCACACAATATTACCCCATTGCTATTCGCAAATGAATTAATTTAGCGTTTCTATTTTTCCAGATTCTGAGATCCTTCCCTTTCGGCACTTCTATTGCTTGGGAGTTTCTTCTATGTGATCGTGGATAGGCACTTATGAGGAGTAAGCAGGAACAAGAATACCCGGAGAACCACAAATGGTGAGCAGTTAAGAGTTTTTCTCTTTTGCATTTCTTCTTCTGATGGATCATTATTATTTCTAAAGTGTAGAATTTGAGTGGTTGTATTTTCGGTTGTTAATTAACGGATCTAAACCAGTTGAAACTGATTGGTTTATTAAAAGGGATAACATGGTATATCGGCTGGCACGAAATGCATCATTGGTCCGTTATTTATCGTGAAACAGCCAATGTATATTAACATGTTTCAGAAGGAAAGTTTTGCATGAAAGAACGCTTTTTGGGGAAACTTATTTTCAGCAGGAAATATAACATTATTAAATTCTTCCGTTAAAAAGAAATGGTATTTATAGTGCGATTTGAAGCCACATTTGAAATTGATTATTTCGAATTGCATATGGAGTTTAAAATTTTCTTTGAGCAGCTTAGTCGTGACCAATAATGAATTCTTTTCTTAAACTTTTTTCCATTACAAACATATGAACTGCTAATCTCTTCACTATATTAGATGAAAAGTACTCCTTTCTGTGCGGAAAAACCGTGTGGTACCGTTATCATGGTATTAAATAAAAATATAAATTCGCGTATTAATTCGTTTAGGCAAAATTCTTAGCAGAGAGCAACTGTTAACATGGAAATGTTTTTTGGCTCTCAGGGAAATATCACTGCGAAACCATACCAAATTGTACAAGACGCCATTCCCATTCTAAATATATTTAAAATAATCAGCTAGTATTTTGAGTTGCTTTTGTAATTAAATTTAACGACCAATTTACAAGAAAAAGATTTATGGCTATTCATCACTTCTAAGGTTAAAATATTAATTATTAAATGTTTGAAATAATTTAATCCTTTACCATATGAAAGACGATGAATACTCCTAGTAATTAATTAGCTGCTTAAAGAGATTGGTTGAATAAAGGAACATAATGTAATATTTTTTTCTTAACTGCTCGAGAACCAGGAACTGTATTGTTGGAGGGATTTTAATCAACAATTATTTTAAATATCGTTTAATTTTTTCATCATCTCCAGAATGTTTTATAATCAGCATTGAAATGAAATTTTATGTGTTTAGGAGCATCTGCTATATTAATCAAAATTCGAAAGCAATTTAAAGATTCACCACCTTTTCGTCTTTGGTTTCATATATTATTGGTAAATTTTATCAATATTTTAATGTTATTCTTTTGATCTACATAAAGCTCAACGATTTAAAACAGGACTTGCGTAGATTTTAACGCTCTAACTGATGATCCTCTCCTGGTCTCTCACTTACACCGATAGAGACGCTTGTTTCACACGATACAAACAATTTGATCTTTTGAGTCAACTATCTCCTCAAATGTAAATGCATGAAGTGGATAAATCCAGCAATTTTTAAATGTATAAATATGTTTGAGAAAGACATTCTTAGAAAAGATAACTTCGTATTTTTCGGGTATTCGCAACTATGTTTTTTTATCATGACGAGTGTTTCGGTATCATTTGGACTTTCCGTTTCTCTTGTACGCTTCTTGCTTCACCTGCCAGTCAGTACTTCTTGAAACGAGGGAGGCACTTTCCTTTTCACCTTTGTTTGTATTCAATGAAAATCAAAGGACAGTGAAGTGTACGTTGATATTTTAGGAAAACGACTTCGTTATCATCTCCAAGGACAGCTGGCTCTTTTTTCCTTCACCGTTAAGACATTAGCCCCTCTATAATGGCCTGTTTTCACTGAACTTCGAGTCTTTACTCAAGTACAAGTTCTTTCTAAGTTAGGTAAACAAACACAGTAAATATTACATTTATCATTATCTTAGTTTCACCTCCGGTCTGTACATAAACAATTTCTTTAGTTATAACTTAATATTGCTCATTTATCATTTGCAGCCCCCAAAAACGATCTGTGGGGAATGTAAAAAATTTTAAATATGAATCCAAAGCACGACTTGCTCTAGCATCTAATTCTCTTATTTTTTTGCTCGTAATTGAATCGGCCGAAATAGCACACGATGTCTCAAAATTTGTCAAGCTCAATCTAGCTTCTGGTATTCTTTCTTTCAAAGATTCCTAACCTGCGTATGAGATCATCTTCGTTACCTTTGCCTTTTTTCGTAGCATTTTACAAATAAATTTATCCCTAGCGCTGCACTTTCTGGAGTTCACGGGTACCAACTTAATCCGCTGGATACTCTAATATTTTCATTCACAAGATTTTTTTTCAGAGACATATGCTAAGCAAGAAATCGTGTTGTAATTATTAAACGGACATTACTTTTGCTCTTCATTTACAAGAAAGCGATATTTTAGTATAAGTTTATAATGGTCGCACATAAAACATTGAATAACAAAACGAACAATAGTTATATTAAAGGAGAATATCCGACACTTCAGTTGGCATTCTATTTGAAGATTTGCAGTTTTTATTAAGAATTAATTGGGATTTTAGGCAACTTTCCGATGTGATAATTTCAGAAAGGAAGGAATTGTGTAAGTCATAGAATCACGCACAAAAGCAGACTTTCCCATAAACTGTGTCTCTAAGAAGAAGATCAACTTTTTGTATGAATTCCGTGATTTCTTAAAAAAAGTATAACAATGTTACAAATGTGGGTGATTATTGAATTACTGTTTACATTAAGGGAATTCCATCAGTTAAACAATTTATTCTCTTTTCCTACAGGAAATTCCATCATCATTAACTCCAGAATTACACGTAAGTACTCAGTTTCTTTTCTCTTCAGATGAACTAATGTTCCTCTACTTCATCAAACAAGTCTAATTAACTCAAGATTTGTGCTTACAACAGCAGTTACTGTTGCTTTAAGCCTAAGCGACAATTTCGATCTTTGATTTAAATATCTTCTGCATTTTATATAAAGATGAGAATTTAACCGTCCACTTAACATATAATTTACATTCAACATTTTTTTTAACTCTAAACGTTAACAATAGACTATTGCAGCCATATCACAGCCAATGTTGCAATGAATTTGATAACAGTTTGCAGTAGTTTTCTTAAAAGTGCACCATAGATGTACTAACCACCTGCTCTGTAGGGGGCGTGGGGAAGGCATTCCCTACAAACCTAGCCTACTCTTAGGCCTACAGTCGCAGGCATCTATTTCAGGGGCCTTTCTTTCACCTTCTTCTGCAGGGGTGAGGTAACTAAGCACTCACTTCTCACCTGCTCGTTCTTTCTGTCTATGAGGTCGGAGCTTGTCCTTGAAGTTGTGGCAGGGGGCCCTCTAGGCATAGAGGTGAACCCTATAGCACGTCACAACGGCCTGGAGGGTCCACTTCTTAGGGTTATTAGGGTTTCCCCCCCAATCCCCCCCTTCCCTCCCTCATCGGCTGTTTCATCGGAGAACCACCATTAGCGACGGTATGTCGCGCCCAGGAGTAAGTTATGGTGTTGGTTAAGGTAAAGAGTGTGTGAGAAGAACCAGGAGGAATTTGTTAATGTTAGAACGATTAAGGTATGGTCAAGCAGCCAGTTAGGAATGCTGTTAACATTTCAGGGGTTTTAATTTTCTTCTGAGATTTGAATTTATTAATTTTTAAGTACAATCACCGGAAAGAGAATTCATCATATATTATTAATTATGCATAAAATTTTTAAGTCGAAACACTTTCCGAATTCGGATATCGTGATCATTTTGAGAACTTTTCGGTTTACATATACTTCCGTTAAATTCGTTTTCGTCACATGCAACCAAGTACTTCCTCAGAAATAAACTCTTAGAAATTGTTAATGTTCCACAAGATAAATTCTTACATCAATTTACACAATTTTTATCTTAATATTTAACTTTTATGGCGATGGATGAATTAGATATTGTTTTAGTAATAATTGTAATTGGAGAGTTTGTTTTTCTCTCATGAACACCACACACGATCACAAACTCATTCACTAACGCATACGTGTATAGCACATTCTCACCGTGAAGATAATATTATCGTGATTTACTCGGACACTAGTGATTGGATTTTAAAAATGTCAATGTGTTGGAGGATCCTTTTTTTAATTATTAGTAACCGCCTTCTTATTATGGCTTTCACTTCAAACGATTAGCTTTCTAAAAATTGGAATAGTAAAGGACAATTACATTAAACGTTTAGTTAATAACACAGTATATTGAATAATAATGAAGAATAAAACCATTTTATCATTATAAATATAAAATATAATTACTCTTAGCTCTCGGGCAGATTAACCGGTATCTTTGCATAAAAGGATGAGACACAATACGGTTTCAGCTGACATACTCTGTTCCTGCATACATTTAACTTAACTAGCCAGGTGTCTTTTTAATCCAACTAACTTTAATCGGTATTTGTAATTATTGAACCTTCCGGAAAGAGATAAGATAAAGAATTCACTCATCTTTGGCAGGCATTGGAATTATTTGCTTTCCATATGGAAGTATTTTTAAAAAATACTAGTGCACGAATATACGTTTTACGCTATTGGTCTACAGTAAAGTTAATTAAAGCTTTCTTCCAATCAATTCTTTAAGATCGCAACAGTATAAGGTACATTTAAAAATAGCCAATTCAATCCAAATCTTGGGGAAGGCTATGTGTATGCCATGTTCACTGTAAGACGAAAATTGCAATGAACCGTTCTATTCTACATTAAGTTGAATCGATACTACTAAAGTCTCTTGGTGGAATTTCCTCAATACAATTACGTTGTATTTGCTACATAAAAGTGCAGCACTATAATGAGGAATAATTTCAATTCTTTTTATTGCCAATATTTATTCAATTTGCCTGATCCATATGAACTCTCCGCCTTCTTCCAAATTACTAATCTCGTCTTTTCTTAAAATCACCTTAAACTTTAAAAGTAAATTAATAGAAGTTAGATTATACATAGAATGAAATCATCACAGTCTAATTCCTCTGAACTGTCTTCGCATTTACCGGCCAACAGATTAACCTTCCTGTTCCATAGATACATGATTAACTGCCTGTTTGTATCTTATAATTTTTTTCTACATTTATACGAATAAAACTGGTACGATATTCTAGGCAGACCACCGCGTGGATCGATGTCTTTGATAATACTCTTTGCGTTATTATTTTCGCGTTTGTTTTATTCAAGCTCATTCTCTCGCACTTATTAACCTAGGATTACTTAGCTATTTGGTCATTGGTCACGAGGTCCAAATTCCTGCCGCAAAATCAAGAATCAGCTTGTTTATGGGGAAATAATGTACTACGCAGATGGATATTGTCCGCTTCACTAACCAAACTACTACTTGCTTAAGTTCTCTTGCACATATGAAAACATTGCAACCACGCGCAGTCAGCATGGTTTCCTTCAAGGTCGCTTCTGTGATAGCCATTTAGTCATGATATGATGCAAGCAGCCGACAAAGGCTTTAGGCCAGATGACATTTTGCTAGTTTTTAGGACGGCATTCGATACAGTGCCATACGCGAAGCTACTTCTCATACAATCGGCGATCATACCAGTGTAGATCATTTAGTGTATTTAGCCGTTCCTAACGAGTAGTATTCTAACAAGGAGAGACTCACTTTTGTCTGGGGATTTTGATGAAACTTTTTGCAGTGGTGCAGGAAGTAGAGTAATGAAAAAATTTAACGGCGTTTCTCTGAATCGGCCTTAGTTTCGCTGCAATAAAGAATTGAAAATTGATAATCGGAGTATAGGCAACCCCGCAATACACGTCCATGCTAGCCGAGTATGCATGAAAGAATGTGATGTTTTATGGTATATTTGACATTACAATTTTCTTTTCATTCGTAAAATTCTTTCCTTGATACTTACTATTGGACTTATTATTAATAATAAATAGTATGCTCAATTTGTAATCTCGTTAAGGTATTTAAGGTAGTTAACGACTATCCTAAGAACGTAAAAGGAGCTTGCATTCAAGTAATTTTAGGATTGCACTATCATAAATAGCGATTGCTTTCTAAAATTTTATTTAATAAACACCATTGTCTATATATTAATTGATTTATTTATCCAATTTAATCGGAGTACAGGCAAATCTGCAATACACATCCGAGCTAGTCGAGTTTGGAGGAAATAACGCATTGTTCTCTGGTATATCTTGCACCTTTTTTCAATTTCATTCGTTAATAATTTCCTTGTTGTCTACTAATTGAATTATTAATAATAATAAATAGTAGACTAAATTATTAATCTCGTAAAGGAATTATATTACTTTCCAGGCCGGATTTACAGTGATTAGCGGTATTTTTTTTAATTTTTGAGAGAAATACTCTTCTAGTAAGAGAAAACGGTTTTTCTGATATTTTTAGTGATATTATTTTTCTGATATTTATATGATTATCAAGCATTGTATGGAAATATAAATACCTTTTGAAACATTAAGCTGAAAGTAAATATAATGGATGAAAAATTATCCTCACATGAAAATACACACCTCGTTGGTTGACACGAATTTAACCATACACTATGTTAAACTATAAAAATTTCTTAAACTATAAATTTATTAATTACTTATTAATTCTCGTATTACAACAACGATTTTTGAAATTCAAATATTTGATATTCTGAGAATTGTTTATACTAAAAAAATGAAGTTATTTGAAAAATCAGTGTAATTTTCGATATTTTTATTAATTTTAATTATATCGAAAATCGCTCTTGTTGGACGATAGTTAGTTTAATTTTATATATTTTCGACAAGTTTCATTCCGATGAATAAAGTGAGTGAATAAAATGCTGTGTAAAGATAGAAAATCTTAAAGTTTCAGTAAAATATACAGGTAAAGTATATCAGTATTGAATTATTTTTCACTAACTCCATTTATAGATTCAGTCATTTCTACGGAACATCTGTCTATAAGGGATAAGTCTCCTGTTTGATGGTGTCATGCAATCTTCCGTGGGCTATGTTGCTCGCTCCTAGTCTTGTCTTTGTCAGTAGTCGATGTTTTCAGTCACTTTGACCTTAATTTACTTCATAACACTTATTAAAACGATGTGGCTGTCATTGGACTAGCATAAAACCAATCATAGCACATCAACTAAAATATGTTCTATGTTATACCCAATGAATAGCACCAACGTATCCATTCTCCATATTACTGAAATTATTATTGAAATTTTCAATACCATGTGTTCACGATAAATACAGTGCGAAAACAAGAATAGAACTGTTCGCTTCCTGATCCTATGGTAAAATGGAAATGCTGCATTCTTCCATAGATAACGTTAGAGTTATCTATTAAAAAATTAAGCCATCGAAAAAGAGGCAGGTGAATATAATCAAAAGATAAAAAAGCTCAGGTACCTCATCTTCTTTTATAATTTATTTTTAGAGTTTCTTTAACTACCTTGCACAACTTTTCTTTATTTGTCAAAAATAATGGAAAGTTGTGCAGGAAGAATAACATAATAACATGGATTTATTCATTAAGTTTATAATTTTCATAAAACGAGAGAACCATTATTTCAACATGAATATAGGTACATGTACCACGATGTTACTTTGAGGAAAGAAGACTTTAGGAGAAGGTAATAACACCCATGTTCGACTCCTTAAGCTTACGAGTGTCACTGGCGGCTCATCGAGTGCTCTGCTTTGCTAAAGAAAATCTGCTGTAGCTCAGCTAATTTTTATAATATGAAAATACCACTTTGCCTGAATATTTTTAAGGTTGATTCTTTACATTCATGCAAAGAAACGAATATTTGAATTTTTTGAAGTTGAGAAAGGTCTGTTAACTCCTTAAATAACTTTAAATATTACTAAATTTTAAGTATTTCACTACAATCCTATGAATGAAAAAGGAATTTGCGTTCGAATTACTTAGGATTTTGCGTTGCCTTTCATATTCTTATTTAATAATCACTACGATTTATATATTTATTTATTTATCTGATTTCAGGATATCTGGTAAAAAATACATGACAAGCAACAAAAAATAACTATCTATATTCAATTTCCTTTCTTTTGGTACTAGTATCGATTTCGCAGGACCATTATTCCTGATTTCATTGTATGTACATACATACATATTTAAGACTCCGTTCATCAAGATATTCTTTACAAGCGAGGAAGTATGGCGTTATAACGGTACAGCAGGGGTTAGAAATAAAAAGAAAACGGTGGCACAGTGTCCTTTGTTTGCCTCGGCGCTCCTTCAGATTCAACAGTACTTCACACGTCCTTGATAAAAGAGCTAGTTGGGTACTTCTGTTTGAGTACGAAGTATCTAAAAGCAATTATTCAGGGATGTACAAGTTTCATCTAAAGAACTATCAGAGCTACCAAGGAAGAGTAAGCATTCCTCTTCTAGAATCTTTTCATTCTCATCTCATGATGGTAAATACGGCTTGAGTCTAGAAGTAATGTTTAATAATGTTTTTATTTGGTTTAATTCTCTCTCACTAAACTGCCCCTTAAGTCAATTTTTCCTTTTTTTTAAGAGTCGCTAAAATCACTTACAGTTTTTGTCAAAACAATGTCAATACTGTAGTTGCAATTATTTCCAGCGAATATCCTTATATATTTAATTAAATGTTGGTCCGTCCGTCTGTCCCACGCCCTATTTCAGAAAAGGGATTAATTAGAGAGATGATACGAATTTCATTGTGTTTGAAGGAAGAAATCCTCAGAAAAAATATTCTCATCCTTAAGTAGCCTCGGGTTAGAATGAAGGAGCCCATTAAAACTTTCTTTTTGCTGCGAATATATTGTAGGAGCAACCAAACAATCATGGGTATCGTATCGTATATCCTACGTAGTAACAGACAATAATTAAAGATTCCTTCAAAGCAGTGAATGTAATTTTGTGAACGTTGGAATACTTTCTGCAAGTAGAATCATTACTTTACATTTTTTTTTAATTCCAACAATTCGGAAACCTTAATAATTATTAAATCTCTCTACTTAATATTTTATTTCATGAGAAGTATTAGAAGATAAAGAATTAAAACCAGTATTTTCTATTTGAAGCGTTTAATTCAGGTTGCTGATTTTGGATCAGAAATTGCAATTGTAATAACAAGTGATAAATTGTTCAGAGGGCCTTTAGTTGGGTTGAAAATGGAAGAAACTAAAGTTTGGTAAATTTTGGAAATCAATCTAAGGTTTGTGAGAAGTCGTCAATGAAACAGATCTATAAAAATTTCAGAAATCATTATTTTGCATGAAAAATTTACTTATTTCAAATTTTCTTCTTAGAAGGAAAAAGGTAGAAAAACAGACAATTCAATAATTATATTTAGAGAATACTTTCAATCAATTTTTCTTGAATATAAGCTTTAAAGGATTCCAATGTATGCACAGTCCGAAACGTCAACATCCTCAATGCCTCCATTATTATACATCTTTGAGAGGAAAATATATTGGTAAATACAGGTCGTTAATTTAAGAGAAGAACCGAAGATGTAAATGATCGTGAGAAAAGGTTGAATCCAGAGCAATATACATCTTCCTATAATCATTAGTTTTTACCATATTCTGAGGCATAGATTTTTATCGCAATAAAGTATGGAAGATGTGAAACATAGATAGAGCTAGAGAAGAACGAGGCATAGAATGATAAGGGACCTGTTGATCATGAACGCTTTGAGTTCGCGAGGTCTTTTGCTAGGATTTCATGTTACGAAGAATCATACTTCTCGTTAATAAGGAAGTTTACTATAAACTATTGATGTAAAACTGCGGAATGACAATTGAGTAAATTAATAAAGTTCCCTTTGGAAGGCAGTGATATATTTCTTGAAAATTAAGAGAGAGCATTCATTTTCAAGGAGGAAGAATAAAAGAAAGATGATGAGACGGATAGAGGAAGTGAGGTCTCTAATATTTCCTTAGGATAATTCCGTCATAGCCACGATGCGAGCATATTTTTTATAATATTTTCTTCTTATTTCCCTGAAAATAAAGACAAGATATTGAAACAGTCTATGGGCGTTCAAGCTCCTCCTACTCCAACATTCGTTAATTCCACTTCGAAGAAAACGCATCACATGTCTTCCGTGTCGATCTTTCTTTACGTCTTACATAAAAAAAAACAAATTTCAAAACTCATCCGTCCATATATAATTTCAAATTACCAGGATAGTATAATTTCGTTAGAAAATAGATACTAGTGCATGAACTACTACCGTTTAATAATTAATAACATGTTTAACGTAAGAAAGATGAGAACATCTTCTTTATAATATCTTCCTTAGAAGGAATGGAATATTAGTACGTGAATGGTTGAAAGTGTAGCAAAGATCGCAATTTCGCAACTCAAGTGTGTAAGAGGGAGAAAGATAGTGAGAGGGATTCAGAGAGAAAGTCCCCTAAAATGACGAGGTCAAAAAGTCAGAGAAGAAAAAATTAGAGGTCGTGTGGGAGAGATAAATGATTGAATCTACTATGGTGAAGGGATTCGGAGAGCTGCGTGAGAGGAGGAAATGAAGTCAGAATAGAATTTGTCGAAGGGCGGGTGAATAGCAGAGGATAGGGTTTTCCAAGGGGAGAAATGGTGGAATCCTGCGAATCGCCGCCGAATCCCTTCGACCGTCAATACCCCGCCGGTTCTGGGCATCGAACTGAAGGAAAAGGGATTTTTCGAGTCCTGATCGCGCCGGAAATGGTTTCTGACATCCGCTTTTCACTCCCCAGGGAATACGAATCCCCTCGCTAATTTCCGAAACAGAAAAACATCTACCTACAATTGATGATTCGGCTTTTTCAGTTTCGTAAGTTGAGATCGTATCGCTCTTATTATTAAATTAGCTGAGAAATGAGAAATCGTTCCCGATCACGATATTGTGGCCAATCGTGGTCCATAAAAATCATCAATACTAATCGCTATAAAGGTTAGGATTAATTAATATAATTATTCTTGTAAAGACTAAATTTATATTCTTTGGGTACGGCATTACTTGTTCGTCTTTATAGATATACTTCTAAATGATTTATTTAAATTTTATTAATTTACCTCCGTGTATTTGATGGCATGGACAGAAAGCATTTCATCGAATGACTGATATCAAATAAAGTTTGTCTGAGTAGATCATAGGATGGGGATTCTTTCATATGGCTATAAAATCGAAATATTTCAATCTATAATCTGTTTTGAGTTATTCTGTCTCCGGGGTAGTATATTTGGAGCAGAAAATTATCAGGAATAGAATTATTATTAAAAAAACAAAAAAAGAGCATCCAAAATTTTCGAGATAAGAGCAATATACACAAGTCAAAAATTTTTGATAGATGTGATCTAAGTGAAATCTATTATACGATATGCTATTTTATTTCCTTAAATTCAATATAGCTCGCCTTGAAAGATAAAATCGATATAGTTTTCAATTTCAGGATTGTTAAATATAATGAAATAAAGACAATTAACAGCTGAAAATGGTTATGGTCGTAGTCGTATTGAATGGTCTCCTGCGGGATACGTACGTTAGGGGTATAATACATAGCTTTACTAATTCAATTTTGCCACCGAAATTTGGCCTGTAGGCTATAGATATGGATATTATTATATTAGAGATTTTTACATTTATGGCGCGATGTAGGCGACAGACATAGAAAAGTGAGGTGAAAGCCACAAATAAAGAAATATATGGAGCATCATAATGTTTAATAGACAGCGGAATAGATTAAGCAATTTCATTTGACTCTTTTTAATAATTTGTAAAACTCAGAATTCCACAAAAAATTGAAAATTAAAAAGTGTTTGTTCGGGAATGGGTAAGCAAAGCAATCTCATTTGAGCAGCGCAAGACTCTGATAATGTGTTTCCCTCAAAGGCTCAAAGACAAGATTTTATTTCAATTAATGAAAAATTCGGACCACTTTATTTCTGAATCTTTTCCTTGAGATTTCTTTTCACTGAGCAATCTAAAGTAAAAAGCCGACTCTGTATTATACAGACATTTTATTTTGTATACTCGAGTAAATTAAAGACATAAGAGATCCACGGATGCAATGTCGAAGGACTACTCATAATTTTCTTTTAATGGCGGCTTTTAAAAAGAAGTATTTAGAAATTTCCTTAGTTTTCTCAACAGTTAGATTATGTAATTTCTTATAAAAGGAAGTAAAATCTGAAAGATAGGATTACGATGTAATTAAATATGTAATAACGATATTTTGATCGAAACGATTCTTTCAAATACTATTCTAAGGTAATTCAAAATTAGCTGAGAGTTATAATCATTGCCGACTCCTCCTCTAATCTATATATCTCTAAACATTTTTCTCCCACCACTTCTGTCGAGGTATTCGTATGTGCTACATGAAAGAATGAAAGGTAAACATTATCGATACGAGTAAACAAAAAAAACATAGTGGTAGTGATTTGAAAGTATGTGGTAACGTTATGTATATGTGCTACTTCTTCATATCATGGTAATCATAGTCAATTCTCACATTTGAACCTTTTATTACGTATACACTTCATCATATCCAGTGAACGTAGGGCTACTTCCTTAAGTGTCAAAGAAACCAAATTCCAGGTTTGGAAATTACTAATGAAGCGCGTTTATTTTCCGATGATGGGTCACGATTTTTACCATTATTTTAAAGAAAGAGCTCTTCTTATATTCTGTTATTATAAAATTCTTTTATAGGTAGCAAGTGAAAACAGGGGCAATTAAAGGAACCTACAACTGTTATACTCTCATCGATTACTCCTGTCCTACAAAAAGGATATCTGAAGGGTTTTCGTAATGATGACTGAATTCTCATTAAAAGAAATTATTGAGTACCGAAAGGTAGGATTGGTTGTTTTCGGAATCAAGTACAGGAAAATTACTTTTAGATAGCTAAAGCCAGTTAACACTCAAAGGCTTGCGAGAAGAAGAAATGTAATTCTAGTGTGGAGCAGGTTATATAATTTACAGTAGTGAATATTAATTTTTCTATATATTTTATCGTGTTTTTGTTAGCATAAATATTTAACAAATGATATTTTCATCAATAATATTTACCTTATAATGTTATAGGTTGATACTAGTGTGAATCAAAATTTTGTGCAATTATTCGTTCCTCGACCTTCTCATCTTATAACTATCCATTTATAATGAATACGACAGGGTCATAATGCGTCGATGTTTTACAAAAAATATTGTCTTGGATTCTAATGTTATGTAGTGATAGCCCTGGCCTAAAATACTAGTTAAAGTTCGTAATAATACATTTGTCTCAATGTGAGACAACACATTTACTTACGTTCTCTTAACTTCAGGAAAATTTGGCATGAGAAGAAGAAAATTTCTGAAATAGGTTATGTTGTGCTGAGATTTTTATTTTAATATTCTTTATCATGGGAAATAACTTTTATCATATTTAATACTGAATACACATTTAACTTTTTATTGATACAATGGTAAATTTTGTCTACATAAGTAGAAAATGTGGTACTAAGAATAAAACTTAGGGTTCGTTTTATTTATCGAGTTATAGTCACTGGTTTAGGTTATATATTATTAACTGTATCCTCGTATAGTCCAAAGTTCAATAAGCAATACATTCAGGTAGACAGTTGATCATAACGATCTTTAATAAATCAATACACGTTCTGATAGATGAGAGTATGCATAAAAATTAATTTTTCATCTATTTATTACTGTTTCTCCAACTATTTAATACTAATTTAATAATAGTTAATGAATTAGGAAGCATGCTCAATTTTACGACAATATTGAAAGCTGATGTTTACTTTTCCACATAATGTTTTATTTGCAAACTACCGGTTTCGGTCTATACACCGAAACCGGTAGTTTCACGGCCGAGACTATTGAGTATATTTTACGACAATAATCTAACTGAAATTACTCCCACAAAAAGTTTCCTACTAGTATTTGAGCTTTTCCATCGCAGCTAGAGTTAGAGTTGTACATTTTATTCCTTACCTCAAAGGGCGAAAAATGCATGAAAGTATACTATAAGGATAGAAGATAAGATTACAAATATTCAATACTCGACCATTAAATAAAATTATGTTTCTTCCTTAAAATCGAATGAAGCCTTGCTTACTTTAAATGCCTTGTTTTTCATTAAGTGAAGGTTTAGCGATGGCAATGCATGAAGTCGAGTACAATGAAGGATTAGGTAAATGAATGAAACACAAAAATATGCACAAACATAAGGAACGCGTGAAACGTTGTTTACTGTATTTTAAGAGGAAGGACGCGGGCGCGCACCTTGATGCGATTACCTAAAATTTAAGTTCCCAATTTTCCGCCTCAGAACCAATTTCATCTCTACGGGAAAGAATTTATACTCCGTAGTGTATTTTATGAAATTTCCTGCGAACTAGATTATATAGGGAGGCGGTAGCATGGGAGGGAGAAAGGAGGATGGATGGCATCAGGGTGGGATGGAATGTAGGGTATGAAGGAATTTCAAAGGAGAGGAAAAGATATTCAGCTATAAAACAAACGCTTATATTGAGAGTGAAACGAAAGATTAATTTTGGATCGCAACACTTGTTACGGTTGGTGTTAATTAAGTAATAGCTGCTATTGCTAAATTCCAATTTCCTAAAATATATTCTAAAATATATTACGATAATTCTTGAAATTTCTCGAATAACATATTAATAACCTTATATTTAATTAAATAACCAAAAAAGATATAAAGTAAGAAGGCGAATAATTCTAGATGATTGTAAAAGTTTTCATATAAAGGTAATTCCATATGAAAATGAATATGACAGACTGTGTCCCATATGCATGTGTCAGCCATAGCACATGCGGTAATTGTGATTAAATTCCTGTGTAAGTTGATTTTAAAAAAATCTATCTAAGTTGATCCATACAATTAATTTGTCTTTGCAAAGCGATATTTAAATCCGCAGAAGTTGAAGGGGAAATCCTCTCGTTTAGAAAAGAATAACAGTTTGATCGGTGGTATCAATCCAGTATATATTTTCTTAATTCCATACAATTCGCTAATTTCGTTCTCGATGCTATCTGTTGCATCTTGATTATCTTGTCCATTCGTGTATCTAGAATCTCCTTTTTAGTTCAGCCTGCGCTCAACCCGGTTTTACCGATTGCCACTCAAATCTAAATATCATTTCCGCATCCATCTTACGTGAAACTTGAAAACCGAGGTCGATTTATTGAGGACGAGTAGTAGCGTGGATTAAAATATAAGGGGAAAAGTTACCGACCGAGGAGATGGGAAAAGAGGAATGGAAAATCAAGCTGGAATCGAGGGAGGAATAATTAACCGATTCGTTTCCTTGCAGCGAGACTTAAAGAAGAGAAGATGTTATTTCCTCTTAAGGTGAGCACGCGGTGGGAAGGAAACGGACAAGAAGGAAGGAGAGATGAAAAAAATAACTTTTCGGAAGGTACGGAAAAAGGGAAACAGGAGGGATAATAACGTGGAGAGAGCGTGGGGGAGTTGAAAGGTCTATCGCCGACTTGCGCATGCGCACGGAAAAACGCACACCTCTCCTTCCCCGAAGTCAGTGCGAATCTCCTCCACGTATACCCTGCTATCAATCCTCCTCCCTACCCTTTCCCCCACTTGGGTCACGTGACCGGCGAGCGCGGCTTTAGTTGTCCCGCAGTCGGGTATTGGGGACGGTGGAGGCGGTCACACGCGTTATTTCAGAGGAGCGGCATTTTTACCGTCGGAGAGATAGGAGAGGAGAGAGCGGGTGCTGTACGGAAGCAGAGAGAGAGAGAGAGGGTGGGGAAGGAGGGAGAGAAAGAGAGGAAAGGAGAGTGGTGCGATCTTTTTTAGTTCTTCGGGAGCGACTTTTTTTCGCTGAAGGACGGTGTTGTGTTCGAGGAAAACTTGAGGCTTTCTTAATCCACTTAATCTCCTCCACCTCCTCTTCCCATTTCCCTTTCTACCACTTCCTCCTCCTTGATCTCCTAGTGACCTTGTTTAGCATTCCTCATAGGTCGACCTTGAGGGTTTGTTTTGTTCAGTACTTTCGCCGAAGAAGACGCTAGCCGAATCATTACTCCCCCTATACACCACCTTGAAATCAAACTACCTCTTAGGTCATCTTGAATCTTTTATTACCGAACTCTTTGTTTTCTGGATACCTGCCGCCTTCCGGAGATTTCTCCGATAATCTATCCGAGTTTCTCAGGAAGGAGACTGCAACGGCCGGTTCTTTCCTTTCTACCTTAATTTCCTGACCGTTCTCACCCTTACCTACCGCTTTAAAACTCTCTCGATCCCCTGGGCCTCGATAGTTTCCCGTGTTTTCGTTGACCTTATCTAGGATAGCTAGGAGAGAGTTCAGCAAGTAAGTTTTGGGTCAATCTCCACCACATTAAATGCGAATAGTGGAAGAAAGGAAGGACTAGAGGGAAGTTGATTGGGGAGGGAATTTCACCTCTTTTATAAAAAGAGAGAAGTGGGACCACTCCTGTTGCGCTTCCACTCGTGGGAGGAAATGGATTTATTTTAGGTTATTCGGGAATTCAGCCTTGAGTAGCGCTCATTTCAAAATCAGTCGCTTTTCCCTATGCCTCACAATCAGCCATGCGAAACTAGGGCGACGTTTATGGGTAAACTTTCATCGAGAGTAAGGCAACCTCATTAATAACTTCTGCCGACATTATGATATTTATCTTCTTTTTCCCCTCGGGAGATTTCAACGCTTTGGAATATTAAATTTCTGGACCTTTTCTCATTTAAATCAGTATTGGTATTGGTTTGAGGAAAGTAATTTTGTGGAGGATTATGAGCGAATATCGGGGTCGATCTGTCATGAGAAAGATGGCAAGCTGCTTAGAAAACTCCAAAAGAGTCGGATTGCATCGGAATCATTTAAAAGAGCCAGTTCGAAGGCTCGAGTGAAAGGAATACTTTGGGAGATTTGGACGGCGCAAAATTTACGTTCGCGAGGGGAATAGAACTCGGAGTTATCGTGCATAAAGTATCCTTTTTAGTTCGAAAGACTTCCATTCGATAAAGGGCTACTTGAGGGGAAAATCGCAAAAAAAGATACTGCTATTTTGGTCTTATGAATTAGAAATCGACAGGTGCCCCTTGCTGAAATAGTTTTCATTCCATTACTATACAACAACGGTGAAAATCGAAATACAGGGTTAAGGCTTAATAGTGTTCCATTGTTAATATCTTAAATTGTGAAAAAACTGATAGGAATCCTAAAAAAGATAGAGACGTATACGTGGATATATATATTCTAAGGGTAAAATAATTAGATACAGAAGAAGGAGAAAATTTTCAGCTTTCTTTGCGACGTAGGCACCGGGAAAACTACAAGGGCGGGAATTACTCTCTCACTTCTCTTTCCCATTCCCATGTTCCCCTTCCCAATTCCTAATCTCCAGCCTTTTCCATTCTTCTCCCATGCGGATTTGGGGATTGAGTCAGCCGGAGTAGATCGAAGAAAAGATTTTTCCTTTCCTCCGCCACTTTCAACCTGTTCACCTTCCTGTTTCTAACACCTCTAATTTGCCTTCCATTTCTTCTCCACCATAGTATTTTGAGACGGAAACTTCTTTGTGATCAGTACACTTGAAAGGTGATTAACGTGTTCTTCATTCAGTGTCTCTCATAACCCAAATATTTTCTGTGCTCTCTTTACATATTCTTCCCCTTCCCGCATATTTCCTCCCTTTCTACCAGTTCTTTTGCTGAGGAAACCCAATGTCATGAAAACCATTTATAGTCCTCCACCGCCTCTGTGTTCTGAGGAGGCTGTGTGACAGTGATTCCCGCAGAACGGTGATAAATATCGGAAGGACACTTTTCTGAGGCTTGGGAAGGTGTAGGGAAGAAGAGGAGAGGGAGGGAGGGGCAGAAGGAAAGGTGTGGAGGGCCAATGGAAGAACCGACGCCAACGGAGAATCATTGGAATATGATGGGAAACACGCATTGAGAAGAGGTAAGCCAAGATTTCAATTCTCCATCCGAAGTAAATGAGACTTTTCATGATTAGTATCGATTTTAGAGCTCTAGGATTCAAAGAGAGTAAATGTGTTTCACGTTCATGAAAAGCCCAATGCAAATTAATCTCTTCTGGGATGTAAAATACCTTACGCTTGAAAGGAAAACATTACAGAAGTTCATTTTAAATAGATGAATAAATGCTAGAATTCGGCGAATTAATGAAATTAATTTTGAAAATTATTCTACCTCGCAATTTTTTCGCGTAGGAGAAAAATATTTAATTTTTATCTGTCACTATAGTTCAATTAATAGGCATAGATAGCATAGAAAAGCTTAATAATCAAGTAAATACTGTTAAAAACTTTCAAATCTTAACAACAGAAGGAGAGCCACTGATTCAAGATAGTATAATGTTAAATGTCAAAAACTAAACTTCGGATGCTAAAAATTAAAAGTATCTTTATTGGTCAAAGTTTGAGTGATGAGAAAGATATTATAAAAAAACAAATTATTACTCCAACCACGAAAGGAATCCCCTCTTTAGCATCAGGAACGGATCTGGAAAGGAAGGACAATCGTTTGAGAGAAAAAGGAAATTGTTTCTGTGGTTGGATAAATCAATATTCCAAGGATTTGATGAATAATGCGACCTCGAAGGGAGAAAATGAATTCGGATTCAAGAGGCATGGAGTAGTTATTGGAAGATTCATGCGTCACAATTGAAATAAAAGAAGCAATATCCCTCGTATAACGAGTCAAATAAAACGAATCCACGGAATTCACCAACTACATTGAAAATTAAAATGAAACCGATGCTTGTGAAATTAAGTCATTACTCAATAGAGACTTTTCTTATCGGTTATACCTCTTTCTTTACAAACATCGGATGAATGAATAGATATGTTAGTTGCGAGAATTTCACAGATCTTACGTCTAAATTGAAAATAATTTACCTAAACTTAAGGAATTATGTGAACTCAATGTTGGGGAAATCGAAAAGAGGAAAATGTCATGGGATGATTGATAAAAAAAATTGGGAAGGAGGGAACATATATGTCCTTAATACCTGTTTAAATGACTGAGCTAAATTTATGGTCTCTAAAAAGAGAAAAAGTACTGTAAAATTCTAAAGTTGAGAATACTATAAGAGATTGGAACGGATTACGATTCATTATTTTAACGTGTTTTAAAACTTTTATTTTGAATATAAAAAATAAAACTTATTTCTACGAGATTACTGGTGATGCTAATTATTACTATATACTAATCAGCTGAATACTTACGTTTAAACTTTCTTATTAAAGACATTGTAAATTACAATTTTTGAAGTAGAAGTATATAACATAGATTCATTTTTGAATGGAAAATAAATATGCAAGACAAAATTATAAGAATATGAAATAATCTAAAGTACTTAAGAACATCGTCTAGTAGATGAATGGAAATTTTCGTTCAGAGAGAAAAACTCAAACTTTTTAATCCCTTTTTGCCATAATATACCATAAGTGCTATATTTACACTTTATGGTAAATATCTATGTTAAAAATCTATGAAAGATTTTAGAATGCTTGTTAATAATGAAGAAAATTCTAGATGAATTCCATCGAATTTATAGTCCCACTTCCTTCGTGATCCACGAATGCCTCATATTTCATAAATGAAAAATGAAGTTAGAAATATACATTTACAGATATAACCTGAAAGCCGCTTTTCGGCATAGGGCAGGGGATACATGTATCATAACTCTACTTCCCTGACCTATCAATTTTGCATATTTTTCGCGGAAAAAATAAAAGCTAGAATCGACTTTTTCTAACATCTATTCCTCTGATCTTATCATATATAGAATACAGTTTGCTTCTTTCGCATAATTTATAGAGTTACCAAATATACCCTTTCTAAATAGAGATGGCTGAAGTAGCTGCAAATTCAACAAACTCTGATGAAAATTGCTGACCGCATTTAATCCTTTTAAAAAGGAAAATTATTCGGATATGCTGCGATTTTCCGTCAAACTTTAAATTTCCGTGTTCAGCGAGAGTAATTTTCCCTCCACCGATAACACATGCAAGAGATACGCAATCTTTTCCACTCTCAACCTACGCGCATGAAGGGTAGCTACTGGCAGCATACTCACTTTCGTAAGTGCAGAGGAAGCCATTTTTGTCGAACTTTTTAAAAATAAAGCGCCAACTCTAAAATGTTCCCCGATGAAAAGGGTCATGAAAGAAAAATGCTCTGGGGTAGATGAGCGGATCCCAAAATAAAATTCGGATCCAATCTTTTCTCTCCCTTGCATTACCTAATTCACACTTCCTCATTCCGTTGGCAACCCTTCGTCTACGCCGGCTTTCTATTTTCCCTACCGCGAGACTATTTGGACAATCAATTCCCTACTCCTTCCACGCCAATCAGATGAATCGTTGGTAAATTTGTTTAATTTTGTGAATTCTCGTGCTTTCTCCATCAACTGGCCTACTCCATTTTTACAGGTGCACAATTTTTACACCCATCTCTTACTGACACCCACTCACCTGTCGCAAGTGGACCGTCGGATTCCCTTCCTTCGATTTCTCTCTAACGAGGAAACCCGCTGATACCCAACTTTCCGAACCCCTGCAGGAGGAGGATAATGGCAAATTGCTTAACGTGTGCTGAGAGATATATTTAGGCTAAGTGCGTTTTTGGAGGGTGTTTCGTGTGATTGCGTTCGCCAGAGATTGTGTTGAGTGAATCCGAAAGCCTTGAAAGGGACGTTGGAGTCGAGGATAGAACGGAGAGTACGTAATGGAATGGGCAATCTGTAGCCGCACAAAATTTCGAAAGGGAAGCTCACGAGAAATCAAAGGATGTCTCTGGTGAAGCTTAAATTCTGATACGCAACTGAACAATTTTGAATCACTGCAAGATATTTGTAATTCTGCATGAAGTGTGCGAAAAGTTACCAAAATTTTCCTAGGATAAAAGGGAATTTTTAACTACTTGCATTGTTTCTAATATCAATTCTAGATAAAGAGGATGTTTGATAATGATGAATTTACGTTCTAATATCGACAAAGAGGGGGGAAAGTTCTGTTTGACACGAAATTCTAATTATATTTTTGATAGTTCGAAAATTCCTAAACGGGATTAATATTGAAAAGATCATATCGTGCATTTAAAGGGATACTGATGACAGACATTATATGAAGATAAACTAACTAACTAACTGAATGAAACTGATTTTGAATATATTTTTTCGGAAAATGTAGCACCAAAATATACCGGGAAAAGTTTTCATTGTGTACCAACGAATAGAATAATAGAAGTTTCATTTTGATACAAGATAATAAAGGAAATAAAGGAAAAAAATAACAGATGTTTTGTACAAAACAAAACACAGTATTAAATTATTCATCGTACAAAAGTAAGAAGGATAGTGATAAATGTTTTTCATAGTGTTAGATTTTGGATAGTATAAAATTACTGTGATATAGTTATGTAAGAATTTCACATTCAAAATGGAAATTTTCAATGGTAAGCAACTATATCGAGTCATTAGGCAAATATATCAAAGAAGACTACTCCAATATTCAAGAGGATAATAGAGGGAGAAAGGTTTCGATAGAGTCTTTCAGGAGAAATAGTCCTTGAAATAGTAGAACGAGCTAAAATGTTCTAGAGAGTATTACTTAATTTCTCAAGACGGTACATATTCAAGTTTTTCAATCAAAATATAATAATCATACTTAAATTTAATTTCAAACATTTAAAATGCATTTTGACTATTTAAAGTAATCGTGATGCTCAGCATCTTATAAAATAGATAAGAATGATTTAAATGTTGCCAGATTTGTGAACTCCAAACGTTTCCCCCCTAAACTAAGTTAGCTATTTAATTTAGACATGTCCATAAAATTTTATGGTTGCTCTTCATATCAAATTACTAATCTCCCCTTCCGTTTGGATAACTGATATTCTGTGATACAAGTGTCGGTGACGTTAAAGAAACATTTAAATATTCTAATCTCTTTATCGATTTCATATCTTTCAGTCACTCATTACATTTTTATCATGAAAAAAGTTGAAATGATAGACCCTTCTGTACGATTGAATTCCGAAACACCAAAGTAAACGGAAAAGGTATTTCGCGAGAAAATCATTTCGTTATGCTCTTCCGTTTCTTCATCCGGGTTTCCGCATGCAGTAGAGATACGGAACAAATCTGCTCTGTCTCCGCGTAAATAATTCACGTAGAACGGGCAACCCACTACAGTTCCTCCGCTTCGTCGATGAAATTCCGCGGCGCAAGGGCGTTGAAAAGAGATTGAAAATAAAAATTCTTGCGAGGTATGATTCCAGTATGTCAATATTTTTTAGCCTCAAATGGAAAATTAAACAGTATAGGATCATTTTCTAAGGGGTAGTTGCTGATATTAGCTCCGTTTTCAGGCAGAATCTGCGTAGGTTCTTTTATCATTGATTAATTCATATATATAACATACACAGTGAGAAACTTCACCGATTAATGATATCATCGTGCATGAATAATTCTATTACGATGTTTTCCAAAGAAGCTAGTCGGAATTTTCAATTATTATGTTAGCAAGTTGCAAGTATTTCTGTCTCATCAGAAAGTGATATTATTTCTACAGTTCCACACTGCGAAATAACATGTACTTATTTTCTACATCATCCGACTTGCTTTCAGACCATAATTTAAGTAGCCATTTGGAAACATTCCAGTGATAACATAAAATTGAAGTTTCTTATGAAACACTACAAAGGATCAAGAAATAAAACATTCTCAAAATATTTTGGACAACCATACTAAAGATTGACATATACTAGAGAGACGTGTGAAAATAATTCATACCTTTAATTCCGAAAAAAAATTATATCGTCAATTAACGCAAGTTTTGGATTTCAAATTTACAATCAGAGATGACCCTTTATTAAGAATTTATTGATATTTATATCATAATTTTTAAATTCATAGATAAAATAATATAAAATGTTTGGTAAAAGTATAACTATAGTTTTAATTTATTTTCTAACGAGTATTTACTAATTCCTAATATAATTATGAGGTGTTTACGTTTGATTATAATTGATTTACCAAACTATTATGATTTAATTTTGTCTTATTTGCATTTACTTAGAAATTGAATTGAGTCGGGCAACAAATAGTGGTCCGTTACTTTGTATGAAACCATTTTATCTCTGACGAAAATGGAAAACTATCGACACTTTGATTTCTGGTCTTGAAATGCTACAGCAAGAGTGGTGAATCATCGAGTAATATCCGTTGCGCATAAATTATTTCCGTACGTGAGATTAGTGATGGCAGATGAGATGAGATAACGCTCGCACTGCTAAAAGAGACCAATGAATCGGGTGATGTGGTTTGGCAGCGATGCAAGCGAAAATCACAGGTGGACAAGAAAGTGAAGTGTATGCAATGATGCCGACACCTAATCAAGCGTAAAAGTTGGAAGTATCATCTGTCATTTTGAGTGAAGTTTGATCTACGATTGGAAAAGCCGCTGTTTTGAATATTTTTAGCTGTGAATCTCGATGCATATATATAAATTATTGCGTACATTTTCACCGGTGTTTCTACAAAGCGCGAATCGGCGTTATTTCCGTTTTTAAAAATGTACCAAAGGCAAATCTATGGTCTGTTGGGAATGATCCATGTAACTTTCGACGTACTAAAATAATTCCCATAGCATCTGAAACGAGAGTCGATTTTTCTTTATTTGTGGCTATTAATCATGTATTCATAAAATGAATCAAAAAACTTAGAAGTCTTTTTGTGCCGTTAGGTAGCAGTTCTCAGCGGTGACCAGTTCAAGAAAACAGGCATACTTCTTTTCTCAGAACTCGGTAAACCTCTTCTGGGAAGAGCCAATGTACCTGAGTTTGCCGGGTAGACTAGTCACCCTGTGAGCTCTGTGATAGCTTCCGGATGGTTTAAGGATTATTTCAGATCTCTATTTCATTAACAGTCATATGCAATTCTCCTCTCTTACAGCTTGCTTCTGTACGTCCTTTCCCTTAGTTCGATCAGGATAAAACAGCTCAAAGACTAAATTATTCTTTGCCTAAAAACAATATTTTTCTCGTGCCTCGTAACAAAAATATCTTTGTTACTATAACTCGAGGAGTAGTATTATTACTAGGTTACAAATGCCGTCTTTATATTGAAAAATTGTGAGTGCTACCAAATAGATAACAATTTTCTTGTTTACCCAAAAGAAAGAGTTATGAACGAATTTGAGCAAATGGATAAAACTTAGCTGAAGAGGGTGAGCGGTGCATTTATAAAAGAAGAAAGACTTTAGGTTAAAAAATCATAATTAGAGAGAGGAAAAATATAGTCTTTAGGCTGGCCTCGAACTTGCGACTGCCGCGCAAACTTAGCAACCAAAATCTATGGCGAGCGTCCCTAGCAACTCCGATATCACATTTGCTGATAAGAGACAGGGCCAAGATAAATAGGTATAGGAGGTGGGGAATTTTCGGCCGAAAGATAAAAAGATGTGTAATTTTTGAACTGTCATATCTCCTAAGCGGGTGAAGAGAAATCCTTATAATACGATATCTTTTAATTTTGATTCTCTATCACCCTCAAATAGCCTTGTTCCAATATCGCGATATACGCTAAGTATCTCTCCACGTAAGAGGTTTAATTCTTCTGTGGGTGTTTTCCCGCATCGTGGGTTTTTCTCTATCAACCTTAAGTTGTGGAGATTTTTACCCACAAATCAAATCTTTCCTTTTTCGTTTTTTTCCTCATCTTTTTTCTTAGTTTTATTTTATGTTTTTCCTTTAATAATTACATTGTAAGATTTTCACACGAGATTAGGTGGAAGAGAGACCCACTCGGGCCTAACCTCGCCAAATAAAGGGTCGAATAACAATAAGAATAATTACTTTATGGACAAGGTATTACAGATAGACTTCCCAATAGTCAAGTGGGTAACGCGTTCTCCTTTAGCGAAAACGAAAATCGGGTTCGATTCTCGGTGAGGATTCTTGTATGAAATGACCTAAGATAACGAAACAATTTTGATAATACCGCTACAGCCCAAAGTATTACGAAGAGTGTGAACAATTAATCCTCCTAATTTGACAGCTTACGTGGATCGCAAATTTACGTTAATAAGGCGTGATCATGGAAATACAAAAGAAATACATCTGTAATCAAAAGAATCAAAAGTGATCAAAAGAAATACATTTTTAAGATATTTTCTTGTGGGTACATTGGCGCTGGAATGAAATAAATTCGAAGGGAAATGTTCACGTACTCTTAACGACGAATTCTAATGAGAAATCACACGAGCGGCACTTTCGACATATATTACTCTGAAGAATAAATTTTGTGTGAAATAATGATGCTCAAACAAAAAGCTTCATCGAAGTTACACTAGCATGAAGGAAGGTAAGCGCAACTTCTTGTATGATTCGGAAATTCTCTCTTCCGGTTTCATTTATGTTTGACATTATTTGCTTGCAAGCCATTGAGTCAGTTCATTTAAGTTACTGGCAGTTGGGATAGGAGCCAACTCTGATTCAAATAAAAATTATAAAGTATATTTCAATTTGCTGATAAGATAACACTTTTAATCTCTGTGCTTTTCTCGCCTCTTACAATGATGGATAAACATACAGTATTTAGTTGGTAAATAATGATATATTCTTGTATTATGCTCTATTTCCGAGCTGCTATGATAATAAAAATCAGTGCCAGTCTTCACTTTATCTTTTAAAATCAAACGCGTCTAAAAGGCATAATTAAATGAATGGATTACATTAAATAGAATGGTAGGTCGTTAACGAGAGTAATTGGTTAGAACGTTTTAAAAAATTTAGCATCGCCAAATTGAAGTAGAAAATTTGTGGATCCTCACATCTCTTAAAGATGTCACTTCCTTGAAAAGGGTAATATTAAAGTAATCTATTGAATAAAAAAAACTATAAAAGTATCATTTTGATGATGAAAAGGAAATTTACGTATAGTTAATCAAGAATCGAATAGAAAATGTCCCTTATTCTGATCCCTTGAATTTATTCATAGTGTTTCGTAGAATAAGTCTTCAATTTAAAGCATTCGATGGTGTTAAATTGAGATTTTGAATACAATTGTCCTTGAATTAAGGTGGAGAGAAATCCATTAGAGAGTTATTGATGGGAGAATGAGGTCGTAAATCATTGCGGGAGAGAGGAGTAAAATAGATGCGGAATTGAACGGAAGGGTATGCTCACTTGCGCGTCCAGTAATGCTCATGCGATTCCAAATTTCACCTATTAGAACTATGCGAGTTCACTGCGGAGAGCGAATATCCTGCATTCCTCACGACTTTTTACCACCATGAGTACATAATAGTGATTTATTAGGTCATCGGAAACTTTCCTAAGTACACGAATGTGTTTGTAATTTATCGAGGTAGTACCGCAACAGTGTTTGAGATTAGATTGAACACGTAGTAGAGTATTTGCTAATCTAAAATTCGTCTGCGAAGTTCATTAGTGCAAAATAAAAATTTTATTTGGCGATGCAAAGATTCAGAAAATGCAGAAGTAAGGAAATCGATAAATTCGTAATTATTTACAGCAGAAATAAGCTTCAGAAACCACAGAATTATCATTAAAAATTTTAGGTAATGTATTTGTTTTGGAGACTATTAACGAAAATGAAGATCTCTCATGATATTTTTGGCTGTTACATTTGTTAATAATGTAGCTCGTTGATTTTAAGAGCAAATATCGACAAACGTGCTCTCCTTATAGATTCCTTCAAAGTCAGTTCACTTTTGCTGAAAGCAAATAGTGAAAGTAAATAAGCAAAGTTAATGCCATAAAAAAATAACACTCCCTCTTCCATTAGCGTGTTCTCAATTAGTCTAGTTTAGTTCTCAACACAGTAATGAATACTTCTGACATTAATTTCACTATACACTCAAGAGTTACTCAGTTGAATCGTTAGGTTCCTGCTATTTTACTTTTACAAGTGTTGGAAAAATCTTTCAAAACAAACAAATGAACAAATTATTTAATAATAAATGATAAAAAGTGTTACTAAAGCAAAGATACATTATTTGCACTTAAGCGTACGGAAGGGATAAATTAAATTAGAGAAGAGTACTCTTTGGATTGTTAATTTACAGTCTTATTTTTATTTAAGGTATTCGCATCGAAAGGAGCTCAAAATCAACCAATATGATAGAGAACTTAGTACAGTAAATAGCATGAGTTCTAAAATACACACCAGGATAATTAACTAAAGTGAATCTTAATAATAGTCATGCAAACGAATCTCTCCTAAAAATTTTGATCGCACTATTTAGTGAATTTAGGACATTGTCAATACATCATTTCAATCGTAAAGAAGCGTAGATTTACTGATAGTCGTGCTCTCTTACATAATTCCTGTTGGCAGAGATATAAGTCTATACTCCCTGGTCAGATCATCCCTTTAGGTTGCCTAACTCAGATAATTTGATCAATCCGAGAGCGCGAAATTAATTTCAGGAGCTTAAACGAGATGGAAAACTACCCCTTGAGGATTAAGGAAATGGGAGGGATACCGGAAAAAAGTATCCGAGGATTATGTGGTGAAGGAAGGGTTATTAGTATAAAAAGGAAATAAAATAATACGGAAAAGAAGAGCTGAAGAGGATCGTATATAGAAAACTTCGGAATCAAAGAATAGAGAGGTATTGAGGTTTCAATAGTGAGTGGAGAAATAATGGTGAGGTAGTGTGAAGGTGAAATTATACATTGCGTACTAATAAGTCAAAAAAAAAGAAAGAAACGGGTTAAAGCAGGGTTTCAGAATCCTCATTTTCTCAAGTCTGCTTGTAGATCTGCTGGGGAAACTCATTCCCCACCCAGGTACAAAGAATTACATTTTCTATTTGATGTAATTTAATATTTTTGTAATACTTAGATGAATTTCAGCCAAAACATCGGTGAATATATTTGCAATGAAGCAAAATCTTCTGAAAATAGGAAGCAAAACGAAACAAATAAACGAAATCAACCTCCACGAGTTTCTCCTAATAGGCTCCTAAATCCCACTTGTGGTACGTCGTTCGGAAAGCTTTAGGTCAAATGATAAGAGATACTTATGATAAGAGTAGAAAAAATCACATGACGTAGATCATAGAACTCAGAATCTAGAGGAAACGAATCTAACGGAAGAAGAAATACGAAAAAAAAATTAAGAGAACTTTCAGGGCTTATAAAGAATAGCAAAGAATATCAGAATGATTGGGACTCGAACCCATGTCGCTCACTTTCCATTTTTAACCATCAAACTATCATACCGACTATCAATTCCACTCTGTTATCGGGATGTTTTGTGAGCTAAACAAGTGGCGTGTAGCGGCACCAACCAACGGCAGAGGTTCTAATTTCAGACATACTCTCAAAGCGATGGTTGAGGAATTCCCCCAACGGAAATAAATACATTTTGGAACTACAATAAAACCGGTAACAGATTGGATTGGAGTGGGCATGGTAGTAAAGTGGTTAGAATACCTGCTCGGAGAGTGAGAATCTTGAGTTCCACTCCCAGCCATGTCAATATAACTCATTTCTGTTTATCCTTTGGTTTTTATACCTATATATGCAAAACCTTGCCCTTATCCTTCCAGAGAAACACAAAAGAGATCAGGGATGCGGAGAAAATAAAAGAGCAACGTGGAGAAAGAATGAGAAACACCGCAAGGGCAGGGAAAGTTAGAACTCTTATACTCAATCCGTAGATGGCCAAAATCGAAAAAAGTAGAAGTTAGGAATAAGTGGAGGAGAAAGATAAATAATGAGAAAGAGAGAAAAATAAAGGTAGAAGAGAAGAAGATGGGAATGATCAACAAAAGACAGAGAAGAAGGTAGGTGGCAGGAATAAAGGAAGCGGTGCATCTTAGGCGTGAGATTCCATTTGTTTGGAGCTTCCTCTTCAGAGAGGAGAGAGAAATGTCGAACGACAACCCCTCATAACCTGTTGACATTTTACTGCTACAAGTGTGCGTGTGTGTTGCTGCTTTCACGGAGAGGATGGGAAAGGAGAAGAGCCGAAGACGAAATGAGGAAAAACTCGGGGAAACAAACAAAGAAGAAATTCGAGGAAAGAAATAAGGCGAATGATGGAAGGAATACGTCAGAGGGAGAAAAAGATTAAGGATCAGAAAATCTGTTGCTATGAAAGAGGTTCTTAATTATTACGAGCAGTTGGAAGGAGTTAATCGGCAGTTTAAATGTAGTCATCCTTTCTAAATTCTAATAACATCAGAGAATCATAGCACATATAGTTTAAATAAAATCAATTCCCTTTACATCTTATGGGTAGCAAGTAATATTCGTATAAGGGTGAATTTGATCAATTTACATTTCAGTTGTTTTATAATTAGCCAAAGGAACTTTTACTCAAAAGAATAAGCAAAAATTGATATTAGGATGGTATCTTATCATGGGACAACCAGAAGCATTGCTTGTGTTTTTTCTCTAACGATCTATCAATTTTTGTTCATTCTTTTAATATAAATATATATGAAAAGTTCCAACAAATATCGCAAGTTGATATGTTCACTATAGGAATATACGAAACTTTATTTAAGGATAAAATTTGTCTCATAATGTCTTATTCCACATCTTTGGTAAGATATAATACTAATTTATGCTTGCTATAGTGCTATGTGAAACCAGATTTATGCAGAAGAATACGAAGTATTCAGTTATTGAACCTTGTTACCGCTTCTCGAATCTCAAAATCTACTGGTCTTAATCATTTCTGTTTTTAGCCCTCTGTTTTCTATTTATATCCGTATATTTCCATTTCTATCGTAATGTAACCTCTTCCTGCGCCTATCCCTGTCTATTGGACTCTTACTAAAAATCTAAAATGGCATTAATTCTTTTCTCAGGTTTATTATCTAATTTGTTTTCTTATGCAACAGAAACAATTTCTTCCGGTAATTTCTTTTCTTATGTGCCTATCTCTAATGTAAAGCCACAGAGTAATTCCAAGAAATACTCTTCAAAAAAGAACTTACGCCGAAAGAGTATTCTGAGATATTTTTGAATATATACCCTTTCCTTCTTCCAGTATATAAACGCTACGTACATCAGCTGGCTACTATCAGTGATGATTTTTGTTATGTATATTACAATAATTTTTAATCAACATGTCAATTAAAGAATTTTTTCGAAAAAAATCAAGTTAAACGAATTACAATTTCAACCGGCATCAACACATCTCATCTCACCAAAAACTCAACTGCTGACAAAAGAAGGTTTATGTCTCACATAATCTCTTAAGAATCTCGATTCACTGGCATAAACCTTCTAGTTCACCTCCTTTTCTCTTAGGAGCGACTGCAGGAGGTGAATAGAGTCGCAAAAGTGAAAAGAGACGTGTTTATTGTTTGAAAAGGATAGATTGAGACAGAGTGGCGCTGAAGATGCTGGAAGAGGATTAGAGACGTATTGTGAGTTAAAGACCGAGAGGAATGGAAGTGGATGGAGTAACAGAATTCTTCGAAATGGTGGATGGAAAAGGCTTCCTGAGGAGGTGTTGAGGAGGAATGTTGACGAGGCGAGCAACAATGGCTTGTGCGGATCACAATGGCGTCCCAAGTACACGAAGCGACTCTCTCTTGCACCGTCTGAACATGAAAGGGGAAGAAAGAGTGGGAGTGTGCATTGGACTAACGCCATAAAAGGATTTTGTATCCTTTTAACACTGCCCTTGCATAACCTTGCTTGAAATCTTCGATTTGCATTCGCTTCAAACATCTCAAGAAACCCTCACAAATGGTTAAGACATTTTCAAACAGCACGGAATTCACGTGAGGTGTACTAAAGGTAAATAATTGCTAACGGAGAGGAAGACGATTAATTAAAATTTTATACATCTAAAATTAAATTTTGAAAATTAACTGTTTTGCCACAGAATAGGTGGAATTAGACCCAATATAATCAGTAAATATCTGAATAACCAGTTGTATCTATTTCTCTGATAAAATCATAATCAGCAGAAGATCTTCACAATCGATTGATACAAAAGGTAAAACACAATTTTTTCATTAGAAGGAGAGAAAACTACTTTAGTCAACAGAGAAAAAACTACTTCTTTCGATTTAGCGTAAGCAGTTTCAGGTTTGATTCCTGATGAAAGTTAAGTTTACCGACAGTCAGCAATAAATATAGTTCAGCGTCTTCTCAATCAAGGGGAGAGCTACATGAATTTATAACATAGTGTAAAAGATGTAGCCCAATAGCCAACAATATAATACGCAGAGGAAAGTGGAGAGTTGAAATATAAAATAAATATCTACATGCTTGTTCTCCTTAATTTTACTCTCTGCTAAGCGAGGAATAAAATAAAACCAGTAAAAATGTAAGATAAGATAACTAATATTGCAGTTTTTGATCATACTGTCGATGAGATCTTGCAGTTGCACATCTGAAGCATTTCGTCGGGTGTGCTAGAACTAGAATTTCTTATAAATCGATAAATGTAATGAAAACTCTATTGATACAAATTCCTTAAAGGTCTATATCATTCGATACCTTACAATATGTTTTCTGGAATACTTTTATGGCAATCAGAAATCTACTTTTAATATCTTTTTTAATATAAGTGCTTTGAGATTCCTCAAAAAGTGTTCGGAAATGTGCCAGTAAGACGGATATTACTTGCAAGGACAAAAATCTCATTGTCAAAACTATCCAAAGAGAGAAATACTGAACAGAGGACTTGGAAGGAATAAAGAGAATTTGTAAACGAATATCGCCTGAAGTGTATGATTACGTGGATGTGAAACATGGAGGTTATGAAAGGAAGGTATCAAAAGACTTTGAAGAATAGTTGTGGATTGGAATGGAAACATCTGGATGCCTGAAAAGGCGGAGTAAAATATAGAGGATGGGAACGGTTGTGATTGAGGAATCAGATGAGGATAAGATAATTCTTTGAATTCTAGCAAGAAAATATAGTACACTGATAGAGGAAGATATAGAAGGAGAGAAGCTGGATAAAGAGAAAGAAGACTAAGTGTAAGAAAATTATTTGTTTGAAATTAAAGAGGTGCCAGAAATCAACTCTGAGAAGGATGGCTTACGGCAGTATTGGTTAGAACGTGTGATTCTGCATCCTAGAGGGAAGATCAATTACAGTCACGTGTTCCACACCAAAAGAAACTCTAAGGAAGGATTTCCATTCCTTAGCTTTTAAGATCACCTTCACAGCTTGTGAGCATCAACTCGAGTCTCACGCCATAATTCGTCCCATCCTAAGAGGGATAAGTAGACTTTGTAGAGGAATATGCCGAACACGACTCAGAGAGGTTTGCGTGTTGGTAACCAATGCAGTACATTTCGTTCTCTCTCGGCGGAAAAAGATCCGAATAACCAGAAAATTTCAAGCGAGGGCTCATAAATGCATGCGATGATCATAAAAGAAAACAATGGTTTCAGGGGATTTTAATATTTTTTTCTTTCGCTGTCTTTTCCCCTTCTCTTTCCTCGTTGTTCACTCCACTGTCTCCTCCCTCCCACATGCCTCTTCGCGACACAAACCTCTTTTATTCCACTCCTTGCCGTATCAGACTTCCACCCTCATCTTCTCCCTCTCTTTCTTCGCCCATTCCCCGTCTTCGACTCCACGGATTTCAAAGCCCTCTTGCAAAGCCCTGCAGTACTTCCCGTCGTGAAAAAATAATTAACAATTCTGCCATTCCCACATTTTAATCCCACCGCGGCAGCACTCTCTACCTTTCCCTTCTCCCCCTTTCTCCTTCGCGCCTCTCTTCTTTCTTTGTTTTCGAATTTTACGCAATGATTTTTTAACCAAAGCTAGGTTTTCTTCCGAATCCTTTTTTCATAAGTTTTGTGTCTCCTGTTGGATTCTCATGGCCTACAAGTTACTTTCGGTTAAGACGCTTTAAAGATTTCGAGTGAAAACCGTGTTATAAGCGGAATGGAAACCGAATGGCACTATAACGGGGATACGAAAAATTTTAATTAATTTTACATTGGATAACGAAAGGGGATTTTCTGACTCTTTAATTTTAAATAAGTGCTTTACTAAAGAGACGAAAAGGAATCTTTTTTAGTTTGCTGAGAGGTTGTCGTGTAATACTATTAGGCTTCTTGTCATGTACATTTGGAATGGTCTACTTTTCGGACAAAAGGAGCGTATTCCTTTGTAACTTAATTTTTGTTATCTTTCACTCTACAAAGAAACAACTTTTACCAGATAAACAGCTAGGGAAAATTTTCTTAAGAGTAGCGGTGAAAGGCAGCTAGTGATCTCAACTAGACTACACTTAAAGGCGTACCAAAAACTGAACTATCAATCTGATTTATTCGAAATATTTACAACTTGAGATTGCAACGAAATAAAATATCGCCAAGCAAGTTTTTAATCACCATTCTTTCCTGGAACCTTCTTAGAGACATGGCAAGAAGAGGAGAGTGGTGATACTGTTCATGAAAACAAATTTTTATCTATCAAGTGATTGGCTATATCGGAGTGCCAAGCAACAGCAAGTAGGAAAAATCCTTCTTATAAGAGGGTAGCAGAGAGTCTTAAGAGGTATTTTACCACATATTTTTTGCTCCCAAGCGGAACATCTTAAACGGATTTTACTTACCTTACCATAAATATTTCCTGTCCTATGAATGACCGCTATTTTCATAATGAATTTTTATTTTTTCTTTTCCTTCTTTGCTTAAGTATTTTCTAGTTTTCCTCACTGCCTACATAACAGACCTAAACCTTCTTAAAGCATCTGTGTCGCTCACTTTTCCGCCTTTTTTAAGTTAAGCAATTCTAACTTTCTTCTCTTTCCAACTCCAACACTCCCTCTTTACTTTTCAAACTCACTTTTCCTTATTTTTGGCTACACTTTAAACTTAAAAACATCTGAATTTATTCATATGTTCCTTAAAATTCGATGAGATACCTTGTGGGAAAGCAAAATTAAAATAGGTTATAAGTAAACCTTGCAGTACATGTTGATAATATTAAACGAAAAAATAAGAAAGTATATGCATTAATGTTCCCTGGGAACGATATTTAATAGTGAAAGGCTAATAAAATACGTTAAATGATAACCCCTTGGCCTCACGTTAAGTACCAATAAAAATGCATCTTCAAGACCCCCTAATTTCTTTTATATTTTCACGTCTTAGCATTTTGCCAATGATCCGTCTCAGATTTAGAAGATTAACTTTACCGTTCGAATTTCAATGTTATAACGAGAGCGGATGTCGCCAAGAATAAAAGGAACCATTATTCTGAGACATCCGATTGTTTCTGAATTAATAGTGGTTTCTTTTAATACCGTTTACTTTTCGTGGAACGATTGCTTCATCTGGTCGGGAAAATAATCGGGTCACGGCGTTTGGATCGAAGGAGTTGAAGAGATACGGAAAGGGAGGATATGTACAAATGAGGAAGCGGAGAAAAATATTCTCCCATCAGCAGCGGGTGTTATTTCAGAATGGTTTAGCCTCTCCGTGAGTCTGCATATTCACGGTGAGAGGGCTGGTCGATACTTATCGCAGTCCATAGCTTTAGACGGGGTGCGGAGCACAGTATAAAGGAGTCGAAGGATGGGGATTTTGGGTTAAAAGGAGGGTGCGGAGGTGAGATTTCGATATCCACTCGATGGTAACGAGGCGAAAATGCAGGTGAATCGAATGCCTACCATTTTGCTGCGTTCACTCTTCAATGGCGGAAGATTCAAGTAGGCCAAGGAAATTCTCTGAAATTCTCCTCCAATGGCAATCGACAGGCTAAGTTATTTCCGCAACTTCGTGATTTCAAATTTGCTTCCGTTAAAATTTAACAGTTTTGCCTGATAGGATAACCAATAACTATTGTAAAAGCATGGTGATAAGAAGAAATTCCTCAATGGCCAATTAAAAGGGAAGATTCTCATTCTTCTACGTAGTCAGCTGTTGTTAATCCTCTTCCTGTGATTCTCAACCTGGATACCCGGACTTTGATGAAAGTGGTCCTGGGTTCGTTCCCCGATGGGAGCCCACGTGCGAATTGACCTCATCTGTTGTAGCACTTTTAATAATACTACTACTACTACGTTCTCAACCTTGAATTTAAAAATTCAAAGATAATCATTGTTGATCTGAAATCATAATTTGTAGGAGGAATTGCTTGAGGTGGAATTAAAATTACCAGTATTACTGAAAGAAAAGAAAAGGAACTCGGCGTTCAATGAATAAGAGACACAGGAATTTTTCAAACCGAATATAGAACTGGCGACTGTCCGGGTGATAATCCTTTTCCGAGGAATTGCCCCCGACGGTTTGCCGATAATCGGCGCTTGGAGAATTCCTGTGTCTCTTAGCAGGATTACCTTAAAATATATCACTTAACAATGGCGTCATTTGCGAATCTATGTACATGTATAACCTACAATTTCAAGTGTCTGAAAATCACAGACATTCAGCAGCATAGATACTTATTTTAAAGAGAGGTCCGCAGATTTTTAAATTCGCCAATATCTTTTGAGATATAAATGGGTCGTCTGAAAAGTTTCTGACTTTCGCCATTTCTCGACATGTTTTCAGAAAATTTCTTAAAATTTTTTGAAGATTTCTGAAAAATCTTGGGTCGGGAACTTTTCAGACCACCCTCGTATCTACTAAAGATACATTATTCTATCAAAATCAATATTTGAATACTAATAGAAAATATGAATCTTTGCAACACATGACTGTAAGCTACGAGGGTTTTGTATTAATATGTTTCTTGGGTTTTAATATTAATTTTATCGGATAAAGAAATTTTTATGAAGAACTTTACCTAATGGCTCAATAATTTTCAAAGATAGCTTCTTTACTATGGATTCATGTCTTTTCTTATTACACTAGCAACGTCCCTTCAGAAATTTATGTAAATGATATCAGGCAACTGAAGAAAAATAGATTTATTTTGGTGGAAATAGAAAGTTACTGTTCCACCAAACAGACCTTGGTTCTGTTACTGAGCTACCAATTCCGATTGACTTTCCTTATCTTCGGAGAAACTCAATTGTATGAAAGGGAAATGAGGCATGTGTTACCTCCAATTCGCTCAGCGGATTCAATGGGTATCAAATGAACAGAGCTCTTCAATTCGGTTTCCATTCCATTACCTGATAATAATCATCTCAAACTTTCCATTTTTCTTTTGTACACGTAATTTCGCTTCTTCTCGGACTTTCTTATTACGCTTCAACTCACGAAGTTGATCAATGTAAAAGAAGGCTTTGAAATTCCGAAAATTGATTTCCTTCATTTCGATCTTTAGACTTTCATTTTACCTTGACTTTCAATGAACATCTCTGAACGTTATAGTTTCTCCTTAACATTTACGATAAGGGTTGAGTTAAAAAGTAAGCGAATTTCCTTCCTTACTAGAGTCATATACATTTATTTATTTCTTCATATATTCAATAAATGAAGCCCATTAGAAAGTTTTCAAATAAATTTTGTATATTATGCATTATTCACAACATTTTCTCTTATCTCTACTATTCATAAATGGGAAATCCCGTTTAAAAAATACAAAGTAAGACAAAATACTTTTTTTCTAAATCACAAATGTCGAAATTCAAAGTAGACCATCACATAAAATTATATTTGAGTATCAAGTAAACTTGGCGGAGAGGAAGAATATATCTTATGAATCAGGTTGTGTATTTAATAATTAATTAGATGTATCTTTTTATGTCGTGTTCCTATCAATGAAGTCTTTCTTGCCTACTTTGGTAATCATCAGCTTAAATCTTGAGTAAGAAATCTACCTGCAGAGTTACTTCTTCACCTTCGATTTAAGTCTATCAAAAACCTATTCAAGAAGTTCTCCAATCCAATGAAATGCTAACTGTATAGGAAACTAGCCCTCATTCCCAATTTTCAGTTTCTATTTCTTGATACCCTTGTTAGTAGTCAAGGAATGGAAAATGAGACCATCAAGTCATGTAGCAAAGTTAAATACGTGAAAATTGATCCTCCGCAGTGTTCTTGCGGTATAACGACTCTATCATAAATAAATCGAGCTCAATAGGTAAGAAAACGGCTTAAAATTTAAGAACAGGAAGTTATTTTCATTGGCTTACGGTTCTCTCTTGATGAAATCTACTATTAAGTCCATGCGATACACCATTCCGATATCTCCCGATCCTAAAGCTCATTCGATTTCCTATCCGATTCGATTTCGAATCTCATCACGCAAACCCCAGATTCCTTCATCTACCAAAATTCCGCTACTGTCTCAACTTCCTCCATCCTTCATCCATTGCTTTCCTCCTCTAACTCCGTCCCTTCCAATTCTCTCACTCTAACTTCCCGTCCTTTTCCTTCGTTCGCCGTCGTTAACTCCCCACCTCCTCATCCACTCATTTCGGTCACTCTCAGATTAATATACTTTCATTCTCTGCTCGCCTCATCTGCAGCACAATCACCTCCTTACTTTCCAATATCCACCTTTCCGCTGCCCGCTTCACTCGTATCGACTCGCCTCCTTCATTATCCCCTCCTTTTCTTTAATACAACGACCCTACTCCCTCTTCTGCCGATATTTCCCTCATCATCCCGACTCATCGAATGATTTCCCAATCCCTAACCATAGACTCTGTCCTCGGAAATCCCGTTATGAAATTCACGATGTATTCTCCCGTAACCCACTTAGGAGTACGTATAAGATTTATGCATCTCAAACATAGTTTGCTTTGGAGCAGGGGGTTTCACGTCCAAAGTCTGGACTTGGTCAGCCGCAGGCACTCTGGTTTCAAATGCATATATTAATATCATCGTTAATAGTAGATTTTCACTGCCTTTTGACCGTATTACATTCAATACTATTGAGAATATAGTTTTTCCTTTCATGAAGACAAATTCTTTTAGCATTTGCAACATTCAACCCCAGTTGGGGATTTTCGAGAGATCATTCAGACTAGGAGAATCAGATCGGGTGAATATTTGTATATTCTCAACTTTATGTATGAACATACAAAAGGGTACAGATAATTAGAGTTGTAGTTAGGTTCAGTGCAGATTCTCTATCAAACTCATGGGGATGTTAGTACAGCTATCAAAATACGCATTTGGTGATTCCTAGAAGGTCGGTAATACAGTACTTCCATTTCCATCCCTTGTATATGTATACCTATCGCTATTGGAGGGGTTTTCAAACCTTTTATTTATTAACAGCTCCGTTTTCTTTCCTTCTAGAACAAAAAAGATACGAAGAGATGACCTTTTAGGGACTCACGAGCCCTTGACTTTTATTTGATGATTTAGAGTGACATAATTTGCCTATTTGAATGACTTTAATCCTGTATTCAAACAATGCTGAATTTGCAAAATTGCATCTAAACACAAAAATTTTAAATCTAAATAGATTGAGCAAAAGTAAGTAAACTTACTTTTGCTCGAAGTACTTTAAGTCGAAGGCTCAAAAAAGGCAGTCTGCTGATTTTTATACGACCGAAACTCACCAAAATAATTTTCCCCCAGCGATTATCATTTCGGCTTTATACTTTTAAAAGAAAATAACTATTTATGATTGGTATCTTGCAATAATCTGTCGCTGCAGCATATAAGTTAATAAGTAATAGGGTAATAAAGTGGTGAATTTGTGTGTGAATTATTTGATGTAAATTATAAGAGGTAGCTTGGGACCCAATAAGACTTTTCATTGAATACTGGGAAATATATGAATTAAACTCACTGTATTTTGACGTAAATTCACTCTTTTCTGGTTCTTAATTTAATTTTCATAAATTAAACTCCATACGATTGCAGTGACAGAATATTAAAACTTAGTTGTATTCATCTATATCAATATAAGTTTTTTGAAGAATGTGCATACATTTCATAAGAACAATCTTTTCTCAATTATTCAAATATTTTTTCATATAGAACAATGATTAATGATATCTAACTTTTTGTTGGCAATAATAATAAAGGTTCATTTTGGCTTATGAAACAGTACGATGATGATGTAGATGATTAACTCCCAGGGAGTGTGCCTTAATTTATAAGAAAAGTATATCATAGCTAGATAGATTTTTCTACGTTATCTTTTCTTTTTCTTATAATAAAAGTGGGAAATCGTGCTCTTTCCCAATTTAATACTATGAAATATCTTCTCGCTCAAACAGATTTTCTGATCAGCGCACACTACTAATTTTAGCTTAGCTTACCTTAGCTAGCATAGCTCAAGCAGTATTATAAACCATGCGATGAGATTTGAGCTGATTGTATTGACCGTCAAAATTTGCGTATATAGTAGCCAATCGTGCCATCCTTTCATCTCTAAATTAATGAATTGATGAAGCATAAAGATTAAATTCTCATTGAAAGAGAAAATGATCAATTATTTTTCATTCAAAGTTTTTCATAAAGGGACATGGGTCGCAGACAATTTAAGTTCCGATTAATCGTGCAGAAAATGACGATGACGTGAAAAAGAATAATTGGACGAGAGGAAATTGGATTTTGATGCGATTTTATAATTGGTTGCCAAAACCATCCTTCGAACGGTGCCACCTGCTGTTTCAAGGTAGAAGAAGAATCTAATGGGAGGATAAAGGTAATAGAATCCTATGGAAAGGTTCAATTATAAATATCTAACTTGAAATTTAAAGGATAAGGAGGATCAGATATAACTGAAGAAAGATAATAAAAATAATATACTGAATACAGATTTTTATTAGTCCTGCCCTTACTCTAAATACAGAGTTAGAGTTCTTATCTTAGTTAGTTAGTGTTCTTATCGTAAAATCACTGTTATGTAGAATGAGAAAAGTATACATTTATGTATAAAAATAATCTTAAGTCATTAATAAAATAATAAAAAATAATAAACACCATAAAAATCTAATTTATATTTTTTCCACATTAGTCCTAATAAATGCTTTCATTCAGTTGGAAAATATTACGGCCTAATCACAAGATTAATCACCTTTCGCGCTATAAACATCGGATAAAGAATCTGTATTGCATTCTTGCGGAATAAAAATACTTTATGAAAGCCTATAAGGTACCGCCAATAGGAGTGTAAGCTATGGAAGTTAAATGCAGTGGAAACACGCTGTGCAGGAAGTAAAGATTGCGTAAGAGTAAATTACGGACAGAGTGATGAGTTCAAGGCTTGAATAGTTGTGGAGAAAGGAAAAGTGTTTTCTTGGTTGCTTCACTTGTTTATGAGAAGGGGAAAGTTTGAGCAGATATGAATATTTTGGTAATTGAAAAAGTACGTCAGTCATGAGGTGTGGATGTAGAAGAGACCGTGAAAGTTTCTAAGGATGTGAGGATTTTTTAATGATAGCTTAAAAATTGGTCGGAAAACTAACTGAAAAGGGAACTTATCACAGCTCTTTTGAAAATTTCTGAGAATCCGTGATACAATGAGTATCTGAGATACTTTCCTGCAGTAAAAGTACAAGATTCAATATATGACTGCTAAGAAGAAATGAGTTGTATAGTTGGAAGTTCAAGCAAGCATTAGATTAAAGTTCTGAAGTGGCTTCAAGAGCGGAAGCGAACGTTGACACTACTTTGCCAGTTAAGTTCTTATGGTGTGCTCTTGAGTGTAGGTCTTTCAGAAGAAACAATAAATATATTCAAGTAACATCAACCCTCAAAAAACAAACGCTGAAATTTTGTAAGACCGTGCAGAGAAAATCTTGCGTCCGGCAAGGCAAGGGATAATAACCATGAATAACACCCTGCGATATTTTGGTCTCGCCGAGGAATAAATAGATACAAGGATCAATCAACGATAGCTTTGGTTGTTTAGAAATCATATATTGAGGGAGGAAGCTGTTAATTTGATTATTATTTTCAATATTTCATCAAGTAGCCTTTTGGGTCTCTCACCCCTTCCATTTTTAGACGGTTTTTTATGAATGTTCACCTTGAGAGATATACTCCTTAAAATGAAAACAAGCCAAGCCTTTTTAAACGAAAGAGACAGAGGAGAAGAACGGAGGTAAAAAACTCTAAAAAAGATTGGGAAGAAATGTCTCTGGAATAAAATTTTCGAATGGTTTGAGTCATTCGCATCCAAAACGGATATCGGGAAACGCCTTTCTCACAAGGCGTATATCGTGCAGAGAAGAATCAGCGTAGCGCGCAGCCTGAGATTCATTGTGAGGTGAGTGTAAGTGGGGGAAGAGTTCAGGGAGGACCAGATGAATGGAGAGGAAAAGGGAAATGAGGAAGATGGGATATTGAAGGGATATTAAGAGGAAAAGAGGTGAAAAGCAATAAACAAATGGCTGGGTGGAAAATACCACAAAAATGATGAATAAATAAAGAGATTATAGAAAAGTGAGCATAATAATGATAATGATCAGAGTGGAAAATTAATTGTTTAAAGAAATGAGAAGTTTTTTGGACAATTTCCCTGAAGAATCCCCTGTCTTTCTAGGACTTGTTACTTTTGCCAATTGAGATTTAACTATTTATGTAAAATAAGGTTATGAGTTGCTATAAAAAATAGCAGGGATGAATAAAATTAAAATGAGGAGAGAAGTCTGTAAAAATAGAGTAGTAGTTATCAAGTTATGACTGGAGTGCAAAACCAGAAATGATGATTAGTTTAATTTGCGAATAATACTTATGTTTTTCTTACCGCCTGGGAAGTAATAATGGCAAAAGAGGAGTTAGTACTTCAAGCATACAGTTTAGAGAGTACATACATATACGTACACCTAGCTATATAGAGAGGCAAAATCCACCAGCATGACAAAAATTATCACGGGGGCCCTTTATAACTTCGTGAGAAATAAATACGGATCAAACCAGAAGAATATGGATAACTATTATAAAAAATATACATCTACTTAAATTTATAAATATTCTCAAATTCTTTTATTAAAAGAGAAGAAATTAGAAAGTGTTATCGAAGACGATTGAAATCCGAAGAAGAGAGTGAAATCAAACGAAGCTCGTTACAATGGTGATCATGTTGTATCGAAACCTTAATTTAAATCAATATTCTGTTCACTGTTGGTGGTGATATATTTAGGCAATACTGTTTTCATTCATTTTAGGACTATTTTCCGATATTAATTATAAATACATCGTGTCTCTTTAGCATCCATCCCAAAGATTTCTTACCCTTCAAGTTTTTCCCATATTTATAGGAGTAAAATCTATTTCAAGTCATGAAAATTATAGTGAGGTTTATTGAATGTGAAGTATCTTTACTATTAATTTTCTATTCATCGAGTTTTCATTCCTTGAAACTCTCTCAAACTACTGTCATTTTTTGTTTAATACCCTTTCTTATATTAGCTTTCTTGTAAACATAATTTAAGAACAAGGAAAACCTTTTCTTTCCTTCCCCCGGGAAGTGATTGAATTCAATCTTTATCTTCCATCAGTTTCCGTTAGTCTAACTAGCTTATTTAATTTCAAATAAGATTGGCTTTTTATCGTTCCACTTTATGTAAACATCTCGCTAACTCCACGTCATTTCATAGCAAATGCTGAAGTAAGTGCTGAGCATTGCGTACAACTTTGCGTCATGATATCTTAACTCTGTGAAATCAACCAATTCAGTTATTTTTCCCGTTGTATAAAAGGTTGAATTTATATCGAGTCTGTTTTTCCTGTTTATTCGTATGCTTTTATTAAAATCATGTTCTACGTCTTACGAGGTTTCAAGACTTGCAAACGTCATCAGCTCGTAGAAATAGCAAGAGGCGTGTCGAGATGATTTCCTTGTTTTCAGTCGTAAAATTCGAACTGCTTTTCAATATCCTTTTCACTCTCTCCTTCTTTCTATTACCCCTTTATCTCCAGATCTTTGTCCCATCGTAAAATTTCAATTTTTACTTCCTCTTCCTCATCCATTAATGCATATGACATGTTCTATGGACAGGCATTATTGGGACGAGAGAAACTTGTAAAATGTAAAATTATTTTATGTAGGAATCGAAACCGATTCTGAAGTTTGAGTAGAGCGAAGTAATAAATCGAGAGAAAATGAAATGAATCGAGAGAAACTAATCTACTGCGGACAAAAGCTCTGAATTGTTTCGATTTTATGAGGGGACTGCTTTGAAATCGTCGACGGATTTGCTCTGCAGCGCATGATTTTCCCTCTCTTCCCGTCGCTTGCTTCTACTCCGATTTATTCCCAAACTTTTATATTATCGCCATTCCATTGTTCACTCCACTTCCTCTAATACCCAGTGAACTCTCAGCTGTGCGTATACCCGTTGCCTATATTCTTTTCTCTCCTTTTCCTCCTTCAAATTTTAAGCCCCATCAAGAGATATTCAGAAAAATGCCATTTAAACTTTTTACCGCGAGAAAATAAAAGAATAGCTCATAAAAATTTGATCTGCTTTTAGAGAAATATTCTAAAATTCTCTAAACAGAGATAACTGAAATGGTATGCCAGGAGTTTATGCCCTAATTATTTGATACTGAAACTGAAAAAAATCCGATTTTCTGCACTTAGCACATCCTCCGATGCTAATGAAATACACCGTTGGTGGTAATCGGTGGTTCTCTTTGGGCAGTGTTGACGTAATCAGTAAAGCTTATATTCCCATTTAAGTAATATGATGTATTTTTACTTTGGAAATATATTTTCCTATTTCATTGATGAAGTTATACAGTTATCTGTTGGTTAGTTGAGAACTGAGCTTTATTTAATTTACACGGAAAAATTTAAGCCTTCATTGGCTAACTTTTACCTTCTACGGGTATTTATATAATATAACTTGGTAGAATTTTACTCAATCTATACATATCTCAATATAATTTTAAGCGATATCGTAATATTACCAAGATGTATAACATCCTCGGCACATTCAAACGCAAGTAAAAAGTATCCACCTACATATATATCCTTAATATTTCACATGGATTACAATAATATTTCCAAGAGAAATAATAAATGTATGGATAAGAGTACAGACTCCTTTCAAAACAAAAATAAAATATCGTAAATATTCTGCGATGGCAATATACTTCTATATACAGACAAATATTATTTGAGTCGGATCAACGGAATACGTTGAGGCTTTGAGGATGGAGAACCTCTTCAATATAAAGTTTTTTAATAGATTTCCACTTTAATTAATTATAATTCACCACCTAAATAAGAAATTCTCCTCACTTCCAATAAATCAATGGTCATGCATGAAAATTCAAAACAGAAAATGAGACATTTGAGGAATTGATTGCCAAATGATAACGAACACCTCGAGTAGCAATAATTTTTCAAGTGATGCTGGAATAAAAGGGAAACTGTTTGAATTTACAAAATGTCAGAGCTCTCGGAGATGAGGAAGTCAGATTTTTGCCGCCGATAAATACGTTTCGCTTTCGCTAGAAGGAAAATGTGCTGTAATTTCCAGGAAATTAAATTCCCAAATTTTACGCCACCAAATCATTAAAAGCCTCATGTCACCCGAGAGGTTCCGGTTGAGATCAGTTAGTGTTCATTATTTGTTGGCGTATATAACTAGAATACCAGAAATCTTTGGAAGGAAAGTGTTCATAAGAGGAGAGAAAATAACTTCTTCAATGAGAATCGTTTTCTTTGATAATCAAACGTTTCATTTCCGTTACACGGTCTGTAAACATTCTGCTTGAGTTGAGATTAAATTATTCCGACGGATGATTTCTTTCCTTTATTTAAAAACGGGTGAATTCTTAGAAGGAATTTCGACACATTGCATAGCATTGTTGAGTTTTAGAATATTCATAAGATGAACAATTTGGAAATCTCATCAAAGTAAAAAGATGAACAGTTTAACTTTTGCTTTTAAGTATCATTTAATTATTTAATATCAATAATATATATATATATATATATATATCAATAATATATATATCAATAATATATATATATATATCAATAATATATATATATATATATATATATATATATATATATATATATATATATATAGAAATAAGTGGAAAAATATTCGATTTCATCGTATGAAATCGATACGTTTAAGCGTTATTTTGTGGAAGGACAGAGCACAGAAAAATAGAGACTTGGTAAAGTTTCTACAAAATTGAATGAAGAATTTACGTTAACTTTAATTAAGGAACTAAGGAAGCAAGTACTGTAGAAATTTATAATAAAATTCGATATTAAATATACTGAATTCAGAATCTACTAAGAAACAATACCTACTCCAGATACTAATTAAGCCAAAATCTGTTTTTGGAGGCTCTTACTGGAGTTCTATTTGAAGAAAGGTTTTAAAATATATTAAATACTATCATTGCATACATATTCAGTATCACATCACAGTATCATAGGTAAAATAAGAGATTTTCCTAAATGCAATAACTTATCTTTTTTATGTTATATTATGTCTTTTAAATTTTGACAACTTTGAATTAATTTCATCATATGCTGTACACTTATCTTTTTATCTTGATATAATGCCTTAAAATTTCAAGGAAAAAATTTTGAAGATGGGAACGCTCGAAAATGCTGCGAAGCTTTGAACTAAAGGAATCTCCATCCGAAGCTGTCTTTATCCTTGAAGGAAAGAAATCTACAGAATCCTACAGAATCTCAGAGTAAAGATTAGAAATTCCAGTATCTTACCTGGATCAAATTTGCATTAATTCTCTTCGAGCGTTCGCACCGAAACATTGCGCTAAAGCGTTTTACTTATTATTAATCCCACTCAGAAGAAAAAAGACGTTACGAAATTCTTTTTGATTCAATTAAATTTCACCATTTGTGTCGCTATTCATCTCAAACATCGGTCGAAAAATTGTCACCGATTGCGGATCTATTGATGAAACGCCCTCCAATTCCGATGTACTTCGTAATTGGAACTCGAAATCCATTCCCGTATCCCCCCTCCTTGTTGTGTTGTTTCTGAAACAGGATGTCTGCTAATTTCCCAAAACTTCGGTGCTCATTCACTCGCTCCATCTGCTTCCTCCGAATTCGACAATTCATACATCCACGATTTTCGCTCTGCACACAGACGATTAGAAGAATGGAGATGTTCCATAATTTTTATTCCTGCAAAGTAATGACGCTTTCTCCGAAAGAGATTCATTAAAAAGAGACGGCGTGTATCCCGCACGAGAGCGATTCTGTCCGTCGAGATAACTCGTGTGCGAATGCGTGAGAATGCGCGGAAATTGTGATTGTTAACCGGCTTTTTCGTCGTCGGAGGCAATATCCATCCGCGAGCTATCTGTCCGTCATTTCCTCCCTTAGTCCTTCAACCTCTTCCTCTAATCCCCTTTCCTCTCTCATACGTAGACAGATTTATCGGAAACCAAAGGAAATGCAGGCGCGAGTTGACAATATCAGAATTCTCCGAAGAGGATCAGAAGAATCAATCATTGAGTCAGCTTTCGGTGATGAATAGGATGATGGTGGATTAAGCGATGGATAAAAGAGAGTGGTATCAAAAGAGGTGTACCAAGAGAGAGGAGATCGGAATGAGCGGGCTGAAGGACAATGGCTAAAAAACTCAATTAGTTCCCATACGCCAGCATCGCTTCCTGAGCCAAGATACCTCACCACCATTTCCGTGAACTTCCAATGAAAGTTTCAATCATGTAAATTTGTATACATACTTCTGCTGAAAATATTTTGTGAAAATAAATCGTTGTTATACTATAGTAGCATATTTAAAACTTCGAGCTGATTTTAAAGCGAACATCAAATCGCTAGTAATGGAAAGTTTGGAGTAAGGATATAATGATATATAATAAAATATACGTAGATCTACTCACTGAACACTATCCTTTACTTCTGGTCTTTCTTACCAAGAATTTTTGGAAATATTTTCTGACAATTGTTTCGAAAGAATCCAGAGAAGTACATATATTCAATGATTTACGTAATTCGCTTTTGGTTTCAAACAAAGATTGAATTCAAGACACCACAAATTTGCTTTAAAAATTTAAATTCTTTGTCGCTGGACATCACTGCCAGTTTATGCGAAAATCTCATCCGCGACTACTTTCTTGTCCTTTTCTATGTAAGTACTACCATTCATTTTTCCAAAGATAGACTAAATACAAAGTCTGGAGTTATCCCATTTTATTGGAATGAGAGGCAGGACTGGTGATGAGGAAATCGTTGATAAGCTTCAGATGAAGTAAATACAATGGCAAAAGTGAATTGAAAGGAAAGAATGAAGGGGAAGAATCTGATACGATGGATGGATGGAAAAATTGATTTTAGAGCAGGGCAGGAAACTATAAGTTAAGGGTCAAGTTACGTGTATTTTTAGAGGAAACATAAATATGGGTACAGGTATTCCTCGGTAAAAAATGCCAAGAATACAAGTTCTTCAAGAGGAACAGAAACGGGGAAATGAGAAAAGTTGATTTATTTGACCGGTTAATTTAGTGGTGCTTTCCAAATATCTCAAAATATTATTCTTTCAAGATTCACTTTCATTCGATGAGATTTATATTGTTATTCTTGTTAAGCGTTTAATCTATAGAGAATTATAGAACAAAGGATAAATAGATCTAAAAATTATTGTTAATACTTGGATTTAAAAATGACTTTATGATCATTGATCCCAATAGCAGAACTTAAAAATTAGGAAAAGATTCGTTTCTCAGAAAGTATAATTTAAATCTTAGATTTCATTTCAAAACAAAAGCTTCAGCATCATATACATTATGATATTTTCTAACTAAATATAAAGTATACAGTTGACGTGTACCAATTATTCCTTACGTTATTCAAAGATTTTCATTTTAATATTTTAAGTCAGTATTAATAAGTATTACATTTAAAAGGGAATCATGACTAATGCAATGACCTTTCTGATCGGTTATCTGGTGATTCAATGAAAACCGCGGTTTCGACAATTCTAGAGCAAAATTACACCGAAGTGTGAACGGTTAACGTTTTCGATTCCTCTAATTTACTCAATTAATTTAGTTACGGTCTCATGATTGGTTATTGATTGGAGGTTCTCAAGAAAGATCATTACCCATTCCATATTACTGGAAAAGAAGTGAACAACGTTTATATTGTAAATTTGGAGAGCTCTTTTTTTAATGATTTACACTAATGAATAAGCTGTGTTAAAGTAAACTAGAGTGAAAACAGAGTAGAACGAAATGCTTCTCTAATGAAACTTTGGATTAATTCCCTTTGCAGAACTGTTCATTACAGAACTAAATCAGTTTGGACTGAATGAATGTTAATTGCTATTTACTCCTGCTTCCATTGTTTATTCAATGTTATTTTGGTATCCATCGAAACGAAAAAGTTTCCAAATAGGTTTCGATCTTTCAAGACAATACTTATATACACCCAATAGATATTAAGTTAGCCTACTGTCAAGGTATGAGAATTTTAAACTATTAAGGAATGAAAAAGTTTTTTATGTTACCCTTCATAGTCCAAAACAATAGAAGCAGGTGTGAAGTGAGTGAAAGAAAGAAATCATGATCTTATCTTACATTCGTTGTTAAGAATAATGAAAACAATTTTTTACGGAGTAAATTTTCCCTAAGATGACATTCGTCTTAGGGGAAGAAACATATTCGACCTAATTTCCTCCATTTCGGAAAAGAACCATTAGATCATTCTAGTTGGCAATTGAATGCTATCAAAACACAGCTCTCTAAGAATTTATTCGAATAATCATCACCCCGATATCTGTCTGTCATTCATCGTTCAATACCCTAATTTCCCCTCAAATCCTTCTCTCTCTCACTCATCTTCTGTTGTGCCTAACACGTGCCCATATAAAACTCTCTCGTATTCGGTTCATGCCCATCCCACCAAATCCCAACCGACCACTTCACCCGAGAGAACGCCATTACATCCTTCCTCTTCCTCGTATTATCCCTTCAGTAGACCTGAAAAACTACTGCCCTCATCTCAATTCCTTTTCTAATCCAATGGGGTTTTATTCCTGCACTTGTTTTTGGACGAGAAAAATTTTCGAGCCCTATCAATTTCAGCCTCATCCCGAATATTTGCTCCTCTGGGTGTTTGGATGGTTCTGGAAATGGCTGCTTGTCTCACATTTTAAATATTTCCCGGAGATATTGCGCTGAAGCCTCGTTAATAAATTTGCGATGGAGAAGAAACCTCTATCTGCCTTTCTCCACTTTCCGCTAGGGTCGAAAGGTTGATAATGGAGAGAATTGATTAAAGAAGAGAGGAATCTATCAAATTCCGTTTAGGAAATTAAAAAAACCACCTTCGGTGTAACGAGCGAAAATAAAAATGATTAAATCAGGAAACAACATATGCTATATAAAATTGGTATGATAATATTATTTGAAATTATGAATAATCTGGAAACCTATTTAGGGAATATCTATGACAGAATAAAGAAAATCCCTGATTTTAAATTTGAGTAGAATTAAAATTGTAAATAAATCATCTCAAATGTAATACCTTGAGAAAATAAATAATATTTTTTGTTATCTAGAATATACTTAATTCACAAACGATTGACTTAATTAATTTTCAGGAAAAACATTCTTGAATTCAATGAAAAATTATACGGAGATACCCGATCGTATCTTCTGTCATATCAACCTAATCTCTGAAAAATGAACCGGGACTTGTTGAAGTATTACTTCCTCTTTCCTTAGGGAACAAAGTCTCTCGTAATGTATCTTTTCTATTTTCTTTTCTCTGTTAAAACGTAATTGCCACTTGATTTAGGGAGGCTTCTTTTTTATTATTCTTTCTACGGTCACGTATTTCCCTCTCCCAGTAGGTCGTATCGTAAATTTTCAAGGTGTCCGACGCCGTACATGATCGTTCCGGCGTTTATTGCTCGAACATGTCCCGAGGAATGTTAGTCGAGCGAATGCGTCGCAGCAAATGTGTCGTCCTCTCAGAACGGACGAAGAAGCTAATTTTAGAGCTCCCTGTACAAAGTACATGCACGGAAGTTATTTCTCCATCTCGCTCTCTAAAAGGACGATTTCTAATTAGACTGAAATGTCCCCAAATCAGTTAAACTAATGACTTTCATAATTGGATGACAATGTAGTTCGAGTCTCTAACAAGTAAGAAAGAGTTTAAATAACATAAAATAGTTGATTTCTGCGTAAAATATTTTGAAAGCAGATTCCTTTTGAGCACGTATACACTCCAATTGTAATAGTAAAATAGTGATACATCTCCATTAATAATTTTTCAGAATATTAGTACTCCACAAATCTCGTTTTACATTATTACAATACAATTACATTTACAGTACTACAATAACATACTGTATTACAAATAAAGTCATAGTATTACACAAGCAATGAAGAAGTAGAATGCTGGCTGTTAGCTTTTCATATTTATTAAATCGAGGTTAAGCTAGTATCTTGTGGCCCTTGCGAAAGTTAATTTAGTAGAAGATTAAAATTGCATTATTTAGTACAGTTATTAGTATCAGATTCTTCCTGATAGTAATGATAGTGATAAAACTTTTTTTTTTGACGAAAATGATACTAATGTCCTTTCTTACATCTGGCTCTTTGCCATTTGAAGTTTGAAAAAAGAGATTGCCCCATAAAAATCTGCACAGAAGATAACTAATTTGTGGGTTTAAAAATATTTTTTTGAAAGACTAGAGAAAAATTCAACACAGCAGGAACACCATCAAGAAGGAGATGTGAAATATCTGTTAAGTAGTTCACAAAATTTCAAGGAGAAAGCAGGTTAAAGCAAATCTGAAAAGCAACCAAACAATATGGGTACACTATCGCAAAGATAAAGGAACTCTTAATATGACTGCTGAAAAAAAAAACAAAAAATAACATAGGTAGCATGATTATCAATAAAATGATTATCAGGAAAAAAATATAAATGCACATTCTTACAAACATTAAAGATAAGAACAGATGTTGAATATAAATCACAAAAAAATAAGAAGTATGTTTACCTATGATATTGAAAAAAAAATTGAAATTGAAATTGAAAAAAACACCACGGGTGCTAAATAAATGAGCTAATATTGAATATTCTATGTTATGCTGAAGATTTTCAGGGTAGCTTTTAGTAACATTGAAGATTCAGTGCTAGCTATTAGAAAGTAGCGAATACATTCATTACTTAGATGAGTGCTTACCTAGGTATTCATCAGTTTACTTCTAATGCGGTTTTATACTATGAGTAGACGCAAAGAGTTCTAATTGAAGACGATATGATAACCCCCTTGAGGGACGAAATTCCTTCTGATGAAATAAGCCTAACTTCCATCAGATCTCGACTCTAAGTTATGCAATCCTCAGGATTCTAAGCGTCTAATCTCAATTTGCATCCCAGGAAAAAATAATTGCTTTTTCGTGATACGCAGACCGCAGCAGATGGAGTGCTCCTTCTAAAGGCTTTCTCAAGAAAAGACACCTTTTGGGATTGTTTTATCGGCCTCACCTAAGTAATTATCCCTCTAACGTAATTTATTTCCGAGCTCTCAAAGTAGGAGATAATGGATTCCAATTAGGTCAGCCCACTTCTCACAAAGCCATCCTTGAGGGCCTCTTTTCGTAATAAAAAAACTATCAACATCCATAATTTAATTACGGCTTTGACGTCGGTGGAATACGAAGAGAGAGGTAGACAAAGAAAGAGAGCGCGTGCGAGTCCCATTTTTTCCCCCACAATTACGCCACTTTAAGTCTCTCCTTCCTCTCCTCTTTCGAATCTCTTCAATCCCTCTCTCCCTACGTCTGGCGAAGGAAAAAGTTTCCCCGCCGAAAAAGGATAAGGTAATTACATTAGTCTCTCTCCCTCCTTCCCCGCATTATTTTTTTCTTCTCCGGGTGAAGATTAAAATGCGTTAAAATTCCGAAACGTTACTTTTTGAGCGCGCGCCTCCCATAAGTTTCGCGAATTTTGAGGTGGAAATCTGATTGGAAACTCTTTTGTCATTCCAGACGATGAGCGATGGGTAATTTGATTGAAGCGCTTCGTTAATCGCTCCAAAGGGAAGGAGATATTCTCAGAGATGGTGGATTAAAAAAGAATTTCTTGGAGAGCTTCGTATTGTTCCGCCTAATCCTCCTTGAGCTTTCTTCCACGGGTTCCTAGTAAACGGGTCGGTTTGATGGCGAAAGGAGAGAAAATAAGAAAAAGTTACTCTTGAGTGAAGCTGCGTCAGAAGCTGATAATGTTCAACATTGAAAATATTATGTCGTAAAAGTAAAAACCAAAATCTGTCCCCCTAACCCGTAACGACTTATAATAGTTGTTCGAGTCATACATTTGCTCCTTCTTCAAGGCATAACAATATTATATTTTATTGCAAAAGTGGAAAAATTCTTCGGTAAGCACAGTTTGATAGAAACGCTCATCAATTTTCCTTATTTTGGATAAGATTAGTCTGATAGTTAACTTATGAATTAATAACTTTTGAAAGATTTAGAATTAAAATTTTTGAGAGAAAGTGCTTCAATGGAGGGGTTATTTCTATTATGCTTTAATTTTTCACTAAAATTTCTTAGAAAATATTATGAAATTTCGAAAAAGAGCAAGGAGAGGCATTTTTAATAGGTACATTAGGAACCAAACAATATTTAAATTCAACAAAATTATATTCCAGAATAAATTGGATGTAAAATAACTTCTATGATTGAATAGTACTTTACTAAACCACAAAATATATTACAACGAATGTTTCGTATCAGAGCTACATCTTCAGGTATTTTCTCAGGATTTTTAATCATTGAAGTTTTTTACATTAATGATTATATCAAAGGTATCCATCAATATACATTGTTGTGAGCGCAAAGTGCATTGTAACATTTTACCTCGTTTTGGAAGCATCAAAAAGAAATACATTCATTTAAGGTAAAATACTGACAAATATTCCAGATGAAAGTGAGTGAAAGTTAGTACTGCAATCAGGGTAACTTTGGCTCCTAATAGCTTAAAAGGCACTCCGAAGTTTTGGAGATTAGTTACATTGGAAACTCAGGTGGGAAAGTGAAGGGATGAGATAGGGAGACAGAGAAATCAGGGATGGGATGAAAGGATGTTATGCGAACAGGAGTGAAAGAGGAGGGAGAATTCAGGTACGAGGTGGATTCGGTGATGGAAATACCTCAAGGTGGATTGAGACTGCCTGCCTATCTGCCGATCTTCCTCTTTTTCCCTTTTTCGAATCCGACCACGACCTCATGTTCCGCTGCTAACCTCTCCGGAAGCTTTGGAAGGCGTCTGAGTTGGTGATTGGTTATTTCCTCATGTTCCTCACCTCATCCTCTCCTCCACCACTCTCTCATCCCTTAAATTCCATCCAAACGGACTTCTTAACTCACTCAAGAAAAGCATTTCTGTCGAACGCTCCATGTAGCAAATTCTGAGTCATTACCCATGCCATTTTCCATCGTACGTCGAGTCAAATCCTATTGCATTCTGAGGAAATTGCCCAAATCTTGCAATCTTAACATCTCATCGGAGGAGGAAATGATTCAGTCCCAAGTTAGCACCTAAGCTTATTTCTCATCTTTGATTCAACCGTTGTCAAGAAAACAGAAACTAATAGAAGCAGGATCTCGTCTTCAAGATAATAATCAGGTCATCCAATAGACATTTTTTTAGCAAAAGGTTGGCTAGAACGGTATTTTTCTTGACATATTGTAATAATTAGGCTTTAATATGGTTAAGTTTGTCTAATGTTTTCCGTTAATTTTTATTATAAAATGCAATATATTTTATTTATTCTTACTACGTATTCTTTTCTTATTCTTAGTGAGTAATATATTTTATTAACTTTTATTAATTATTAATAAGTATATTTTTTATTTAGTATTAGTAGATAATTGTCGTTTACATCAATAGAAAAATTTATTTCTCTACTTTATATCCTAAAATATATTACTTTGAAATAAGGTGGGAATATATGCCCTTCAAGATAACCGGGATAAGTAGCAAGGAATGCCATATATTTGATTATTGAGGACGTAAAATCAGCTTGAAACGGCCTCACATTCCCATCATATAAGATAACGTCCTATTGTATAAGGAAGCATTCACACGAGGATTGACATTCATAAAATGAACCATTTCGTATCGATGAAAAAGTGGCCAATATACGGTAGGGAGTTCCCAGACATGTGCCTCGCCTATTGTCGATTCGGTGATAAAATTCAATCTCCTTTTTAAAGAAGAAGTTAAGCTGCAATCTTCCTCCAGATATCACAACCGTCATATGATTTCAATTTTGTCAAGGAAACGATTGAGATTGAAATTTCTTGCTGCAAATGTGATGCGGGATAATGGCAAGATTCAGCCACCGTCTTGAAAATACGAGCGCAAACATGTATTCCGGAGCATTTAATCAGTAAAAAGAGCTCTTTTTATCCCTTTCGATTCGTCCAAACGCTGTCGTCACGAAAGAGGGGAAACATTTTTAATCCGCAATTAATATCCTTGGAGTGACCGAAGCGAGCGATTGGTCGATCGTTTTATATCACCGAAGCCTCTCGAAATCTTTGGAATCCGTCGCATTCCGCAAAAAATCCACTTTGTGTGAACAAATAAAAAAAAGAGAGGAAAGGACTCTTGTTCTCGGTTCCTTTTTCATTCGGAAAAAATTCGCTTTCTCTGGAAGGACGCAAGTTTTTATTTTTCTTCTAATCCATTTCCCTTCACTTAACTCGTTCGGAAAATTGCCGCATTCTCTCCAGCTATTTCCCTTTCCTTCAGTTTCCTACACATCTCATTTCCTTCCTGTCGCTGCCAAATAAATAAGATGCTGAAAGTTAGCGTAGAAAACGAGCCATGATTACCTAACTCAACGCCGTTCCCTCCTATTTTAGTTGGACTATAAATTACAAATTTTACACTTTCACTGTGATTGTTACCGAAAATATTTTTGCTCAGCTTTTACATGAATCGATGGTTTGAAATAACATTAGTATTCTATTCATAGTGTATCAGCACCTGAGGGAATGAGCAGGTAAGGGCTGCGCTTCTACCGTATATTGTTAACGTGAGTTAACACAACGAAGATCTCTGGGGACTGAAAACCACTACACCGCTGAGACCTTAAATTGTAAATTTAAATTGAATATAAAGTCAAAAAAGAGGAATTGAAGAGCTGATGTTAGATGGAATTGATTGGATCCAAAGGGAGAGGAAGACCCAATAAAATATATAAGAGATGAATATAATTGTAAAGAGATGTTTTATGCGGAGCTAGTCTTCTTCCTCGACTCTACAATCTTTTCTCAATTCTTTTTTCGATTTTTTAAAACATAAAAAACTAGGACTCATTAATACTTTTTTGTCAGCAGTATCTTTTTTTTTAAATTGTATGGCAGTTTGTACATAATTTCAGAGCATATCGTTAGGTTTCATATAAAGGTGTGATATTTATTCTTCTAAACTTCAGTACCGATACATTATCGATGATAAAAAGCTCTAGAGATAGCTAAAATGAGGATTTGTAAATATATCCTGTCTGAATAAAGAGCTACTTAAAAATCTATGGAAGCGACCAAGTTGTTGTTGATGTATATAAAATTAATCCAATTAAAATTAATCTTTCCAATAATATACCCCAGTTAAATGTTAAATTCATTTTTAAATTATTTAAAGTTTGCAAAATATTCCAAATAATCAGTGGATATTACGATTAGCTCATTATGAAGAAAGTAAACGTTAAAAAGGTGAAAGAAAGACGAAGTGAATGTTTTATTTGAATAATAAATCATAAATTACATCTTGTTGTAGAATGATTGGATGCTTCACCTTCATATTTATTTTTCTCACATAAAATACAAAATTTTTATTGGATAATCTTCCCTTCTGAATTGGGCTTCAAATTTTATAGGTATCTATATTTGGTGTAATAGTTCTACCATTAGATATTACCTTTTAAGCAGAAATCACGCTTAAATTATGCCTAAAACTTCAAACATGCTTTGATTATTGAATCTAGAATGATCTCTCTCTCTCTCTAAAAGGTACGATGAGCATGAACGATAAACTTAATTTCCATTTCCCAAACATTATCGCTCGAACTTTCCATCGATCATATCCTCTTTAAAATATCTGCAAGCGGGAAAGAGGAAATCAGGAATTTGTGATCGGTGAATTTCCTTACAAATCAAAATTCACTCTGAGTCGGAATGGAATGGGAGAGAAATAACAAGACTCTTACTTACTAGCATCGACATGATTTCCCGTTTGCATGCTTTTTAGTATCTAGAGGGAGTATCTATGGATTTATAATATAAATTGCTATATTGCCTATTGATACTCCAGCTACAACCTCGATTGGAAAAAGTGGAAATCATAGATATAGAACACAAATCTGCTACATAAAAAACGGCTTTGACCTGAATTACATATAAGCTCAGTCCAGTCTCGTGTTCAGAATCTACGAATCATCTACAGTCAAATCTACGGTCGTCATCAAACCAAGCGAATCCAAATAATTACCGAGATCTAAATTTGAATAGAATGCCCAAACTTCGCAGCTCTCCAGAATGATCATCGATTCAAAATCTAGGGATAGCTCTCTGACACAGAAAGGTACATCAGTTTAATAAGCGAACGAAGAATGCCAAAGAAGCGCGGCCCTTGAGCTGCTTTTGCCCGGCGATGTTTAATCAAGATTGTCGTCGCATCGACCCCTTCTCTTCTCTCGAGAACTTTGCCCCGACCTCTCTTACTCTCTGACCTCCCTCTCATCCGACCCTCTCTCCCCACGATCTCTTAAAACACCCAACCCCACGCTGTTCATATTCTCTCTCGGGAAAAATACGTAACCTTCCAACCTAGTCGATGTGTCCCAACCTTCTTCCTCAAAGATTTCCCTCCGACACGAGACCCTCCACGCGCCTCCAAACACGATTATGGTTGGGCGGAAATTGAGGTGGCGGGTGCTCCACTTCGCGGGGAGGGTGAAATAGGTGAAACTATTGGCTTGACGCAGAAATGGTGGGCGTGATGAGGGTCCCACGTAAAAAAAGGCGGGCCTTATTTCATGCGTCGCTCGCTTATAAGAGACAAATCGAATTCTCCGCTCCAAAACTCCTACGTTTCCGGTAAAAGAATAAACAGCGGGATCAGGGCGAGGTGAAGAGGTGGGGAGGGAAGCAGAGTGTTCTATTCTGGGGAAAGGTTGATGGGGAGTGAAGTATTCTCCCATCTCTCTCTCCACTTTTCTCTCCATTTTTCCCAGTCGCGCGTACGCCATCGAACTCCTTAAGAGTGCTTTGTTAGGGGCCCTCTGGAATTGGGAGCTATTTTGGATGGCGGAGAGAAAAAGTCGGAGGGTAATTAATAAAACCGAAGTAGAATCTTGCGCGAAGGAGCGCATTTCCCTTGCTATTGAATAATGGTGGAAGGCCGGCATTTCTATTTGTGCCGTTTTCCTATATTACTCCGCGAACGAAGGTTAACCAAAAGCGAATTCGGGAGCAGAAAATCTTAAGATTTTTTTCGTTCTACCAAGCCAATGTCAAATAACAAGATGACGGCTATTCTTGCAGGCAGAAACATCAAAGGTCATACAAAAATATCAAGAGTGGGCGTTAGAAACTCCCAACTCAAAGGAATGATATTTGGTTTCGTAAATAAAACAGGAATAACCAATTGAATGAAATATGCATGATGATGTATTACCATACTTTTAAGGTGATTGGATATACTTTAAGAGGTAGAGGTTCTTATACAAACATTTTCTTGAAAATGTATCGAAATGGTTCATGATTATGAAACCTCACCAATTATATTATATAATGGTTAAAATATATTTCTGATGTCGTTTGGATATTATGGTCACACTTTCGGTATTACTTTGGATTGTAAGTCATTAGCTAGTATTACATTAGTTGTAAGAACGTTATTAAACTTAGAAATGGTAAGGGACTTATGTTCTTCAACTAATGAGTATAGATAATATTACACGAAAGTTACATAAAAGTCAATATCTTTAATTTTAAAAGCGCAAGACATAGATATGACATCCATATTGATCGCAAAGAATACTAGACTTCTCATTGTAGAATTATTATTAATTTACCCGGTGACAAGTAAAAAAATTTGATTTAATTATCATTTGAAAGCTGATGTTTACTTTTCCAGTAAACATCAGCTTTCAATTAGTTATTTCCACCGCATCACGGCCGAGACAATTGAGTATAATTATCATTTTCATAATGATAAATTCAAAGACGCTTCATACTTGACTTAAATATTAATTTCATTATGATCTAAAGGGAAAATTAAGGTATACACAATATTTCATTTTCTTTCGCAAAAAATACATTTAATACGAAGTGTTTAGCTACCAGAATCGCTGTTTAATTTCCAAAACTTCTTTCGCTATTAGGTAGATTTAGACGATCTTCAGGATTTATCCTCAGTGTGAATTATGCAGAAAATAAGTTTTAAAAAAGCTTGAATCGAAGCCCGAACAGAAAACGTGCTGAGTTGAACTTACTTCACTGTAAATGTCGTAGTAAGAAATAGAATATAATATACCCTATTTTACGATATGTATAATTCCTGATCGAAAGTAAGATGAAAGTATTTAAAATGGATTGAATATAGACCAGAAATTGGGAATTTTTTCCCATAGGGATGTCTCTTTTAACAATCGATCTCATAAAGAAGGCCGTTAGTGAAACCATCTGGCCACTGTTTTGTTACATGTTGCCGAAATCTAAGTGGTTAAACATCTAAATTTTATGTGAGAGAACAAATTCATTCGCTGAGTAAACGGAAAGACAAGATTTTCAATTTTATTTTTGATTTGGCATCATTAGCAAGATTGGAAAACAAATTATTTAAATTGGAGTGTTTGTTTCGGAAGGTGACTGAAAGGCTTAATAAGGCAGGTTCTCCACCTGTCTAGACAATCCAGGCTGATATCAAAATATATGTAACCACAAAAGTAAGGATTAAGAGAGACAGCTCCAGAAAAGCTATCGAAGAGGAAATGAAACGGTGAAAATCAGTAATAGTGCGGGAGGATAGGGGAGAGGCACGGCGATAAATACAATGGAAACGAGGCCAACAATTTTCGATCCGAGGAAATTAGATGGGAGGCAAAGAAGAGGGAATTAAAAGTTATTTGGAGAGGGGAGAGAGTAATTGGAGGAAGAGGCGGTGATTGAGGTGCCCCCCAGGCGATGAAGGGCACCTCTCCGGAACTAGAGCTGATTGCAAAGGAAGACTTAACATTGGCTCAAACTTTTAATAAGTAAAACTCTGTGGAAACGAGATCCCGGTCTCCGAACACAGGAAGGAAAGGTAAGCGGAACGGAAAATTCCCGAAAGAAATTTCGTTCAAATAATAAGGGGAAATGTGGAAATGTGTTTGGAATGAATTCGTTGCTTGAAGACGTCGTGTTTAGAAACGGGGTCCTGGAGGAGGATAAACTCAGGAGGGCAGACGCAGGAAGAATGAACGGCGGAAAAAAGCTGTCGATACGGGAAATTGCAATGCTTTCCTTCGCTGGAAATACTCTGAGTAATGAGCAAGAGGAGATGAGGAAAAGGAGGAAAGAACTTTCAAGTTTCATGCTCGTCTCAAATGGAAATTTTAAACGGTGAACCTGAGAAAGTACGCGTCTTCATTATGATAAATGTTAAGGAAATGCGCTTCCAGTGCATCATTACCAAGATACTTGCTAAGTGATAAGTAGAAAATACAGTGATTTCTTATCATCTAAAGAAAATTCCAATGGGTTCCTTCCCATTTACCTCATCACAGTTATTATATCATTAAATAACTTTGTGTGAACGATTAGGTTGACTATTGCAGGTTTTGCAAGAAGAAGGATTTGAATATAGCTTAATATTCTTCTCAATTCTCAATACACTTTGGTTTAAGGCTACATTAGAACTCTCCATAAAAATATCTGATTCGTTAACTGATAAAGCGAAATTGCCCTAAGCATAGATCTCCAGAGACAATTATCTGAACCGATCGGGAAGATAATGATTTTCGAATAATTTGTTAGTGACTTATACTAAATCGAAACCAATTCAAATACGATTGATTATATATGATGCAATCAAAATAATTTAAACTAATGAAGCACATGTAAATATGAGCTATTTTACTTAAAATTTTGTTATAAATTAATTAGCTTTTTAGTTCAAGTATTTTACTTTTAAAGTTAACCGGATACAAATAGTCCTTAGTCTAGCGCCATCGTTGAAGTTAACAACTTAGTTTATTTATGTCTTTTTTAGTAAATTTACTGCCATCAGAATCGATTCGATCTAGGGAGGTATGAAATTGTTAATGTTGAATGGCTTCTTTCCTGTATTTCGAATGTAAGCTACTTCTAAAAGCATAAGAACACAATAGGACCGAATACGAATTGTTTAAACAGGACTTTTGAAATCGTAACTGCATATTCTTCACTACCGGTGCTTCTGATAGAAAAATCCAATATTCTCACCGAAAGAGAAACAAGGAGATGTAAACTCGAGTTCACGGATCCTGAGATATCTCATCCGAGGGATAAATGTTTTCGATGGATGTATCGGCTATGATACTCAAACATATAGCAGAGAGACGTGGGCTGGAATTCCGCGTCCAATAGAAGAGCTATTGAGCAATACACGTGATTGTGGAATGGAGGAATAAAAAATTTATGGAGTTGCCCGAACTGAGAGAAGAGAAAGAGAGATAAATGTGGCAGAGTTGCTTGATATTCAAATCGAGAGTCTAGAGTAAGATGGGGGTGCAAATGAGAGGGGGAGCTTTTTCATGCGAGATTTCGAATGGATGATGTGTGCACGTGTATGAATAGAAGAAAACATCGCTTGAATCCTGATTCTGTAGGGCAGACGGAAGATCCGATGGAGGAATCTCGCCGGGGGAGGAAGGCAAGGAAAGAATCGGTGAAAGAGGAAGAATATCCCCATGATTCAATACAACCTTCGGAAAATATCTGAGTAGTATTACTGCGCTGGAAAGATGTCGAAAAAATGAGAAAGTGAAAAATGAAGTCAAGGCGTGTGAGAGAGAGAATAAAAGCAGGGGACAAATGATTTCGTTCAAAGGAAACTGAATATTGCCCCATCTCATACTATTCATCCAATCTTTGCGGCGAAATTCGATGGAAGAAAGTAATTCTTAAGGAAATAAATATAACATTTTGTGACTAAAAGTTACAAGAATACTTATTTTTAATTTGAACGAGATTTTAAATATAATTGTATTAAAAGAGACGAATACGTTAAAAGGGTGCAACTTATATTCCAGCGACATCGGTAAATAAAACAACATGATGACTGTGTATTCAACATCTTATATACATTAATTTTTTATTGATATATTCATATCTGATCCATGTACCACTTTGAGTGAAAGGTTAAATTTAAATAACTTAAAGTAAAATGAACATTAGGCACTTCATGGTATGTTAAACTAAACATGGTAATTCCTAGTGACCTATACTGCACACAACATAACGTTACTTATATTCGAAATTATAAATAAAGAAACAATTGGGCGAAAGAAGAATAATAAGATGAGGTAGAGAAACTTGAGGTAAAGAACTCTTTTTAAGCCAGTAGTCGATTTGCTTTTCAGAGAAAACATCTACTTTTTCGCAAACTTTCACGTGGTGCTTCACATATAATATTTTGGTGAATTATAGATCATGGATATTATAATAATCACAAAAAGTCTTATTCACTGTCATATATATAATAATAATTTATACTACAAATGATTTTTATATTTATTGTAGGGTAGAAGATGTGTCATCTATCTTTCAAAAATGGTAAATTATAACTGAAAGATGAAACGAGCGAAATAAACCAGAATAATTGAAATGTAAGTAATGGAAAATGGTAAGGAATGATAGGAAAACTAAATCTGCCAGCGCGTTAGGAGAGAGGGAAAAGTAAAAAGAAGAAACTCCGGGGAAACGGAATTAAAGTTGAGTTTCAGATGTTTTCGGGATGGAAACATCTACGTTAACATTGGCCAGAGCGATATCGATGCATACGAAGTAGAAAATGGTTAGATAGGCACGGAGCAACTTCGACAAGCTGGTAGAGGAAAAACCGCCGCGAATAAAAGCGGAGAAAGTAAAATTGAAAGGAGCGGGCGGGATAAAAAACACGAAATTCCGGTCGAGCGCGCGATACGCTCTCGCTATTTACCAAAGTGGGGCTCGATGACATGAGAAGTCGTTCGGATACCTTTCCCCACCACATATTCTTCCCTTTGCCTCACTTCGCAATCGACCTCAGAACCAGCCGCGCATTTACGCTGATGACAAAAGGTGGCAGAGTCGGGGCGAGAGATTTTCGGTGTAAAGAGAAGCAGGTCTATAGCGGCGCATTCTTTTTCGAAAACCGCTGGCGTAGATGATTTGAGGGAGGTCGTGTCAGGGTCCAGAGGGAGGAAATGTTTGCGTGTGATGGAAAAGGGAAACCCAAGTAGAGAGAGATTGAGGAGCGATTTGAAAAAGGTGACCAAAAGGGAGAAGAGGTCGAAATTGACGAGAAAATGATACGTTTCTGCGGTCTTCAAACAAGAGGGAAGTTGGGATGGGCTTCTGGAGGTCGAGATAAGGAGATGGAAGGTGGGATTATGTTTACGGAGAGGACGGATCTTCCTGCATTGACCCCTGTTTAAACAAGGTAATCGCGGATAGGGATATTGGGCAATGAAATAAAATCTCAATTCGATGATTTCTCTCAATTGGTCTCGGACCAAGTTATCTCCTCGATTGACTTTTGAAAGGAGATGTAATTTGAGACCTCCGGAAACTTACTCATCCCCTTAACTTTTTTTTGAGTGAAAAACTCTAAGTTATCTACTTGAAGTACTTAACGTAGACTGTAAATGGAAATTATGGGTAAATTATCAGTGGGGGGAAGAAAGTCAGTCTTCTTCAGTGGAGGAAAGAAAGTCTTCGTAACTCTTTCGTGGGAATATTATACTTGTGTGGTGTTACAGAAAAGTTTTCTACCTCCCTAACTTATGAGAATGTATATTAGATAAAATTACCCCAGTACACTCTGAATTACTACAGCGATTGGTATTTTTTCTCAAAAACTCATCATACTGATATATTTTTTTAGAGTCATATTTGCAGATATGCATATGACGAATCCTGTACTTTTGCTGCCAATTTAATGATTCGATGAAGTTAAGGATTTTAAGCAATGAATTTTAGTTTCCTCTTAAACATGCACATTTCAGCAAGATTTGAACCATTGTCCACGTATTGTCGAAGCCGTTCAAAGATTTTCCCTTTCAGCGAGATTATCATTTTTTAAGTGGTTGGTAATTATGTACATACTCAAAATGTTCCAAGGGCAATATAAGGTTGGCTTTCTTATTTGACTTACAAAATTTCCTAGCATACCTACCTCAGCTTCAGAGGTTTGGAAATAAGTTTGAAAATTTTTTCACCATAAATGATTAATGCATACGATTATATTGTAATTTATTATATTAAATCTATTTATCATAATAATTTACGTATGGTTGCGTGAATAGGAGAATAATTTAACTAGTCGCCCGGAGAGTTCATTCCGATTTTAGAAGTATATTTAATACAAGTACATTTTCGTATTCATACAGAACTTTACTTAATTCTGTAAAACCATTTGGCCCCGGCAGTGTACGTGCTATCGAATTAAGTATATCATAGGACATTAAAACTGTATGATTTTTCTAAGTTACTTTGTTATCAAACGCTCGATGAGGAACGCTCTGTTACACGTAATTCTAGCAAATGCATTGCTGAATGATAATGAAATTGGCCAACGCTTTTGAAATACGATCCTTTTCATTCGAATTTAAAGCATTTAAGGATTGATTATTTATTTTGAATACAGCCTCGGTTTTTGTATTGAAAGTAGACTTTGATAGTAGTTTACTTTAAGTAGTGAATCAGAAAGTATTAATCTAAATGTGGCAAAGATCTTTGAAGAGCCTTGAATGTAATGGGTTTTTGATCATGATTCTTTGAAGAACTTTACGTTCTACATGATAGTAATTAAGCCTGAAAAATAATACAAACAAAGATTTCTTCTTTGATGAAATAGAGGGTAGAAAAAAGAAAGTAATAGATAAAAAGAAGTTTTGAGTAGGATTCAGGGAAACCGTGAAATCTGAGGATGGTAAGAGAGAGGAAATCAAGAGGTAGACAGTGTAATCCATCACACAATTCGAAAGCTGCTGTCACATAATGTAATTTGATATCACCATTCAAATGATCGATCTTTCTCGCTCAGAAGAAAAATAAAGTAAACTCCTAGAATAGAGATTCATTGAGTGGATTTTATTCACCGAATCTAAACTCATCACCTCAACATTTCCTAGTTCGACCATTGACGAAATCCAAATTTAATTCCAAAATAGCTCATCACGAAACTTAAATCTGTCTAGTAAAAATACACAGCCTCATGACGTCATTCCTCTGTGATCATAATATCTTTTGCGATTAACAATTACATTTAAGACAATCTTTAACACGTTGGGAGGACACAATTAAAGAGTACGTGGTTATCGATAACCATATTATCTACTTAATAAGTCCATACTTGTTACTAGATACTATGAAAAAGCTTTAAAAACTGATAGTAACTTTGCCTTGGCTATAAACGCGCTCCGCGATGAATGAAAACAACCTCTTACCAAATGAAAGAGATAACCCAGTAAATATTCAATATCCCATAAAGTCTCTGGGTTATCGCTAGCCATCCGACTATCGATGAAACCTATGTCTATGATCATGATTGAAACCTCGTCAACATGACTGGACGGTCGCAGATTAACAGACAACCCGAATCGTGCCTGAATAGCCTTCACGTGTCCTGGTAATAATCCATCCTATTTGAATCTTATTTTGCACCCGACATTCCGAGAGTCATCCCACTTTACTGTGAATTAAATTTAATCCTTTCATCTCATCCATTTGCATGTAAACGAGCAGCTTTTGAATGGAAAACACGGAATCAAATTAGTGGAGTTTGAGAAAATGTATATCGTGGAGACTCTGATCGTCATTCAGAAGGTATATCAAGTCTTTTTACCGATATAGAAAGAACTTTTATAGTATTTTTTCCAAAAGAAAGTCTTGCATAGTGTTGAAAACTGATAAAACTCATAAGAAAACTTTATTAAGATTTTCGTAGAAGGGATGATACTAATATTTCACGATAGAATCACAGTTTCCTGTCTAGTAAAATTTTTCCGTTTCAAGCATGAATTATTCAAGAAATTCCTGTAGTTCACTCATTTTAACTTTCCTACTAGCTTATTCGTAATCTTGAAGGAGTGATAACTAATATATTTTAGCATTTTATTAAGAGATGATTTCACAATCTGGTAAAAATTGAATGGCCTGCTAACACAATGGCTGTTTTAGCAAGCGATTATCTACAAGTGAAAATATTTTAAAGAGAAATAGAAGGAGATATGGGTGACATTAATTTAAGTTTCTCCTACATTTTTGTAGGATGTGTAGGAGTAGGGCAAAAATAACCAGATACAAATCCACATGCATTCAATTACTTAAATAGCTATATCGACCGCGAAGAGCAATATTTAAGTCCAAATTGGAGCGGATTGAAAAATTAGATCAGAAATGCCTAATTAACTACTAAATCGTATGTATCTTAGCTAATCATACTCGCACAGGTGTATCAGCACAACAGTCACTAATGTAAATCAGTATGATACTCCCAAATTCATTTAAATAGTAAAGCCTTGTTTTGGAGATGAAGAGGAAATGTGCTTTAATATCTGTTATTGTCATTTATATTTAAATTTCATAAACATAACACAAGATAATCCCGATGTTACCTCACGTTTTAACGGCTATCCCGCCCCATTTACACGTCCTGATAAGCATTTACTCATCCTTTTGGGTCGTATGATCTTGGAGGCTTTCCTCCTTCCGGACTATAAAAAGATACTCTCCCTCTCGAATCCCGCAGGACGCGTTGCCCTTTATCTCTCCATCCTTTTTCGCTCACTCTTTCGCGCGCATAAACACGGCCGTCACGACAGCAGAGAAACATTACTCAACCACTTCGCGCCCCTAAATCCATTGACACGTGCAAAATACATTTCCTTCCGTTCGCTCCTGTCAAGTTGCGTTTTTCCGTCGGGGATAATCTTATTCACCGAATTCTGCCGGGTTTTTCTCACCCCGAAGGCCACGCTATTTGGACGCGAGTTATTCAATTTATCACGTGTCTCAGACTTTCTCAAAGCGAGGCAAAACGATGATGTAATATAACAGGCGTTCGGCTTTCGGCAGAGCAGTTTTAATAACCCGATTTGAAATCTAAAGGGTGGTTTCTATTTTGTAAATTGTAAGCGGAGGTCAGGTGCTAGTGATTCTTTCTCGGCGTGAATTTCATTTCCAGCCGTTTGAGTTCCTGCAAATTAAATCGAATTCCTCCGCTCTGTGAGCAGAAGTTCTCAATGGAGCCATTGCTTTCATACCGTGTTATATGAAGGCTGAATTCATACAATGGGTGGCCAATTGTCTAATGGACAGCCAATTTGTCCATTAGCGCGATTAATTTCTAAGATGTTTGAGATTTCCTGCTGTGTGGGTGGTTTTGGACGAAAAAGCTTGTCTTCGCCCGGTTGCAAAGTGGATGGGAAATTAAATGAGATTTCAGACGCACATTTCCTTCTCAATCGTTCTCAAGTATATTTTTCTTTAAGACGGTAAACCTAAAGCTCTCACACCCGTGGCTCAAATCTAGTTAATCTTTTCGAACAAGCTCCATCATGAAAGCAGATATTTCAGGAAAGGATTAATCACAGTCTTGTGACTGATTATTTTCATTGCAATATTAGGAAAGAGCATTTAATAAGCTGAGGAGGTTCAATAGTGAACTTGTCTTAAGGATATGTTCAAATGATTGGTTCTTTCTTCAATTGATTGTTCCTTCAAATATTTCTATTCTAATTGGTGTTCTAATTGTTTATTTCTTCAATTGATTGTTTCTTCATTTCTATCGATATTTCTATTTCGATAAAACTGCAAATGTTTCAAATATGTGATGTAGTTTGGGAATACTAGGAAGAAAGAAGATTCGAATCTAGGTTGCGATTGCTGAATGAATTCAGTGTATTTACGAAAACGAGATAGATGTGATGAACTTCTATATCGGTGAACCCAGATATATCAAATATGAAAGGAAGATATAGTATTTTTTAAACTCATTTGTTTCGCGAATCGTTCGAGATAGTAACAAACAGGTCGATCGCGTTCTGTTTACATCCCGTTTTTCACTGACAGGTGGCTTTGTAGGGTAACAATTTAATTGTGGGAGTAGTCAAGGTGACCTCTTTATCATTTAGCACATCCCATATTAATATACCTGTCTTTTATTAGAATACCATCAATTCTGAAATGAAATGCAATCATATTAACATCCTTGACCTACTTGTTCTCATTTACTCATGTGAATTAATGATTGAAGAAGCAAGCGAAAGCGAGCGAGTAATCGTTTGAAGTTTGCACTCTATATAGTCACAATCGTTTCAGAAATGAATTACGATATCGCTTACCGTTTAGGAGCGTAAGTTGGCAAAAAGTCGGAAGTTTAACAAGAGCCATACAAGACAAACAGGAGAAAGAAAATATCTCCGGGGAAATATAAACCTCTAATGAGGGTAAGAACAAATCCCAAACGAGAAATGAAGAGGAAACGAAAGCAAAAGACGAGAGAGAAAATGTGTGGAAAGTAAACAAAGGAACAGAGGAAGAAAGCAAAGGAAAATACGGGAAATCGGATGTGGAAAAATAAAGATATGAGAGCTTATGAAAGTCAAGGAGGAGAGAGGGTAAGGTTGGGAGGAATGAAGCAGGAATTGAGTGGAGAGGTAAAGCTGAAGGGTTATTCCGCTTCAAAGCAAAGATGAAAGATTGGAGATATAGAGGAGTAGTGTGTTTGGAGAAAGAAGGCGGAGTGCGTGCGTGCGTAAGTTAGCGAGAATTTTGAAAGGGAAAGGATATTGCGACCCGAGTGAAAGAGAAAGGAAGTCTGGACGCAATCTGAGACGCGGCCCTCTATCTTATCAGATATGTGTGGAAGGCACGCTCAACAAGGACTGCTGCCCGCATAATGGCTCCGCACCAATAGATCGAGGTAGAGAAAGGATCCAAACATTATCGATACCTTTTCACACCTTTCTATTCTCTCTCCATCAAAAGGGTGACAAATAATTTAAGGTGCGTGAAATAGAGCATTGATTATGATTTTATTGGAAAAAGAAAAATGGGTGTTTCCCATACAATCAGATCAATGAAAAGTTAGTAAAAATCGATTATTGAAGATAATAGGGTGACCCGAACTCGGGACGGGTTTCTGGAATACATATATGCTGTCTGACTTCAGAAAATAAAAATATACGGAAACATAACAAGTTATAGCTAAAATTTGGAGGAGAAGAGATGTGAGTTTTTGAAGGAAACGAGAATTTTCTTTCTTGAACTACAGAAATGATTAATGAAGACGATGATGCATATAATAAATTTAGACTTATAGATCGATGTAGAGCATTTTTTTCCAGGTTTCTAACTATAAATATCGAATATATCCGACATATTTTAAATATTGCATTTCTATATTTTGATTCTTCAAAATAAATTGAACAACTCAAGATTGTCAGCTTGAAAATAGATGAAAAACGAGCTCCAATCAGGAAATGGTCTATAATTCAGAACCTTCTAATCAGGAATTGATAAAAGTTGTATTCAAAATACCTTATCCCTCAGTCATCTCTGCCGTTGAACACGTTGGCATTAGCATTTTCACCTAATCCTATCCTGGATGCACTACTGGCTATGAATCTGGCTGAATTGTTTTTACTACTCTGGCGATGAAAAATTGAAGTGCTCAACTCAAAGGAAAAATTTTCACGTAACTGCATGATTATAGGAAAATCGATTGAAGTTGCGCTTCCTTCGATCGACATTTAGAAATTCTGCTGCGATTGAAACCGAGATTGGATTTTCCTTTTGTCGGGCAGCCGATAGTGATAAATACTTTGATCTAGAGTTTGTGTACTCAAAGGATGCGGTGAAATTCATCAAGAGACGGAGGTAATAAAGATTAATTTGATGTAATTATTTGTAAAATCAGGGTTTCTTTAAAACCCATTCCTCTCTCGCAGTCGGAAGGCCATAGATCGGTCATTAAGACACTAGAATGATGTTTCACGTCTCGTCTCCTACATTTGTCGCACGTAGAGATACCTTACCTGTCTTTTCAGCTGCAGGTAGATTGCAACCCGTTAATCTTCATAGAGGGAAAAAATACGGAATCTGTTTACTTTCACAAAATAATCGCTGCCTCGTATTTTTTTCTCGTTTCTTCCCGCTGCAGGTCCCAACCGGCCTGCCTCCGTTACGTGCATTATTCGTGCCAGCCGGCGTAAAAAATATTACTCAACGAGAGGGCAACGGGCACTCCGCATTGACGGAACATATAGGCCTTGTGGGAGGACAGGAGTAAGGTTGGCGTGTTATTGCTTACGGCTGCATGAGGCAGGCAGTGCAACCGAGCGGTAGCGCAATGAAGGAGGGGAAAATGCAGAAAGAGGGAAAGCAGGGGCTGCGTCTCGGTGCGATATAATAGGTGGGCGATAAGAGAGGTAAGAAAGATGCAGGAAAGGAAATAGGGTAGGTGTAAAGGAAAATGGAATTGGATGGATGGAAACGGAAATAGAGAAGAGAGCGCAGTAATTTGCGTAAAAGGGGATGGAGAGTGAAAAAGGAAATGACAAATACTAACATTCATGAAATGAGAGAACGCATGTCGTATGCTTTCTTCATTTTCTCTAACCCTTAAGCAAAAACGTGAAAAAACTACAAGTTTGGCATAAAATGGAAATTTTTAAGAGAATGCTGCAATCGAAATGGAAGCTATTTCTGCTTTCATAGCCCCGGATTAGCTACTTAATGGAGATCTCGATCCTGGATGTCGGAGTCGCAATGAAAGGTCATAGTCAGGTAATTCGATTCTTTTGGAGATAAATATTCTATATTATCTACAGATGTGTCGTTTTTAATAAAAGATTTACAGTTTGAAATGGTGACCCAATATAACTAATTGTAAGCGGAATGTTAGTAACTGACAAGAGAGGACAAGACTGACCTTGTGAGAGGAGAATTTGCAACTTCAACTTATAGATGGGCATAGCAGGAACGAGGGGAGTTAAAGAACATAATAATTAAGTATAAATTACTATAAGAAGTATATCCGTGACCAACTGGAGTAATTAAACTAATAGATGTAAGAAACTCGTGATTTATTGATGATACCTTTGTTCAAGCAATGTAAAAATCGGTCCTAGTGATTCAATACATTTATTTGGCGAATTTATTCAGTCTTGATGAAAAAAATATAAAAAGTTTTCAATAATTTTCTTTATTTCTTTTTGCAAGGAAATATAACGACCGGTTCGGTTTCGAGCGATACTGATTATGTCGATGGCCATAGCAGTGCCAAATTTAATCATGTTTATGTGTCTGTGTAACTGTTATACTTTATTTTCCAATTGTCACATACCAGAGTAAAATAAAGTATCTCATTAGTAAAATTCTGATTCCGATAGAGCCTAAACAAGAATGATTCCGAGAAGCGTCGGAGAAAGGGATTCAATTAAAATCGTTCCCTTCTTTTAAGTATCTAGTGACTAATTCCACCTCGTTACCTTGAAGGCAGCCTGTATCTCTTATCAGTTCCTATTTCTGCAAATTGGAATGTCTCACGCAAACTTATTTTCAACTCTCCTTCACACCTGCCAGACCTTTAAAGGTACGCCTTCGCATCTCCCTCTCGGAACACTATCTTCACATTGAGATGGTCCCTCCCACTCTCTTTATCCATCCCACCTTCTTGCGTGGGATCCATTTTTATACGTCTTGCCCTCGGAGGAGATAGCGATCTGGGGGAAGGGCGTGTGAAAAAGGATTGTGGAGGAAGGAAGATATCGGCACGGATATCGGAAGTAGAGAAAAGGGAGCAATAGGAAAAAGAACTTAGATCTTATTTGTCCAATTCATTATCAACTGGCAGCGATAATTTACCAATTTATTACCTATAAAAAATAGTTATAATATGAATTTAGGCTGTTTATTACGTTAAAAAATGTTAAAGAACCCACTTGAAGGAGATATAGGTCTTCCGATTACTTGCGGATTCGATTCCTGTTGCAGGAAATCCTATATATTTTAAGTATTACCGCCAATCCAGAATATTTAGAGTGTGATTGGTTTAAATATTTACTAAATAAAATTTATGCTTCTTTATTTGAAAACTCATCGGCTCCTTCCTAGCTTATCAATGGCTTTATTGGTCCAAAGTTATAGATACATCTGATATAAGATACATCTCCCTCCCCTCAATCATATATTTGATCTTAAATCTGGTATCATCTTCAATTCCTTCATAATGCATGGTCTACATTTAATTTTCCAGAGGCTGTAAAAGAGAAGACAAATATCGAAAATATGATGAATTCCTTACCTTCCTGGAAGAATGGATCAATGGAAGAATCTTAATAAAATTAATCAACACGATCTTTACTTGGTGGAATTTTAGCAGCACCCATCTTAAAATGAAAACATTAAGTAATTTGCACATTATAATTTATCGTGGAATTATTTAGTGTTTCATTTTAGGATAAGTGCTACAGAATCTTAAAAGTCATATGCACTCCGAAGAATATTGGCGAAAAAATTAACTTTTCACTTTTAGGTATTATATAGTAGTCACTTGTATCCGCTAACTTTGCGGTCCTCAGCTTGGAAAATCTGTTTTTGCTTTCCAGTAACCCGTAATAGTCACAAATTACAACTTCAAAAGATGAAATTGTAAGAAACGAAGCAGTAATTGAGGGAGTTGCGGACATTCTCCGATAGATGGATGCAATATGGAGAGCTTGCGCCCATTTCTGCGTAATTGCATCGTTTTACTTTTTGTGTAAGTGAAAAAGACTCGTGTTCGGCAGTCACGTCATACCTCACTCGTAAAAGACTCATAGTGCACGCTATCTGCATAGCCGGTCGTGTAAGAGGCTCTTACTTCAGAAAGAAAGAATATTTCCATAATATAAACTGATAATATCGCGAAGCGTGTAAACGTGAGAGTTTGTATGCTTAAGTACGCTTCATGATCGTATCGTCCGATCAGATAAAGCCGTAGAAAAGGTATAATGTCTAACAAGGAAATGAGATTTTAGTGCAAAATGCGTAGAAATGGAGGAAATAAACTACCATTTATATTTTTGATATTTGCGACGAATATCCTTATAAAATTTTACGAAGAAATGGACGAGAGAGATGTGATATGTTACATTTACAAAGAGAGGTCAAATTACAAGCGTAATTTCTTTGTATATTATGGTTGATAGGGAAAGAATTATTTAATAGTGGGATTGGAAAAATAAATCAGGAATTCTTTAATTAAATTATCGCTGATAGTTTCTCAAAAGGGATTATAACAAACTACGTGATTAATATAAATATAAATTTGTCTGTATTTACAACATGTTGATTGGACATCTTTGATTTAAGAAATGTTTTCCTCGTCTGAGATAAGGGTAGATGATATAGTGAAAAATTGGTTTAGATTGGAGCGCGAAAGAGGATTCAACTTCATTCTTCAATTTCGAGAATGAAGAAACAATCAGTGGCTACTCGGCAAATTCATCTCAAATAATTCGGTAGCCATCTCCCCCTCTGTAAGTTGGTAATGAAGATTAAGATTTTTAAAATATTGAGATTACCAATAATTATGAGTAGAAAGATTTTAGAGAAACAAGAATATTACACTTTAAGTGCATCGACCTAAGTAGACCAGAATAAGTTTAATTTGAAAAACTACTAGTTTAAGATTTTTGCATCGTAGATTTTCTCCCCTAAATAAAATAATGCTAGGAGGCGGCGCATAAGGAATAATATTTCGTGCTCTATTATTTTCAGTGAGGTATCGATTGAAAAATGTTCTAATAATTAGCAAAAGTTCACCGAGAAAATTTTAAAGAAATTTCGACGTTATCAAGCTGGAGTCCCTCGAGAAATGATTTATTGCTGCTTACACGTTGATGAATTAAGGTTGATACACGATGGGCGTTTCCATACCGAAATCGAATGAATTTTTCAATGTCTCCTCAGAAATAATGGTATATGAGTCTGCATTAAAATGTTGCCTAATTTCAAAACGTTTTTATCAAGAGTCGTTGGTATCAGACCTTTTCTATTCGAGTTCATTTGATACTCCAGCTTGCACGCTTGGTGTGAGAGTTTTACTAATTCCCCGGAGACAGCCACTGTTGAAGGCATCGAATGCGTCCTTGACCTTAGCAGAAAACATCTAAAGCTATCGAGCGAGACTGTAGACTCTCACCTCTGCCTCAATGGATTCACCCAAATTTCCTGTCTTTTTCGATAATATGTCACCGCCACTGAACTCCGCTTTCTCGCTCTATACACTTCTTTCCAAACGTTTCGTTTCTTCAATATTCTTACCCCTTCTGCATTCGAATTTTCATGACGCATTCCTCAAAAATGTTTTTTTTTCTTCCGTAACGTATCTCATTGAGAAGAAGATGAAATGGGAAAATATAATTTTATAAGTGACAGCAATAATTTTGTTATTCTTACTTGTCTGTTATGATACTATTTTTTTATTCTTTAGCCATTCTTTCAGTTCACTACCGTTATTTCTCTGTTGTAAATCTCCGGCAATAAACATGTTACTCGTGCTTTCGAATAATAATCCTGATATATCTTATTTTTGTCTAGTTTGATCTTCACTAAAGAAAATAATTATGTAAGAGCTGTGTTTTTGTTTAAGCTGAGAGAATCGTACAAAATACTCTAGAACAAAGGCAGGGAAACTGGCCTTCAGGCCGAATTAGGTCATTTTGATCTTCATTGCCTTTCTTCATTGTCTTTTAGTCGCTTTCTGTAGGAATGATTTTGTTTCCCAGCCTTACTAATGCCGCCAAGTGAAAAAAATAGAAAAATCCTAATTTAGTTCATTCAGCGAATTAATTTATTTTCTCACATAAAACTTCGATGTTAAACTGTTTGAACTGAGGCAAAGCGCTAATCAAGAGTGGCCTGATGTTTTTACATTCAGCAAAATTTATGTAGTGAAATGGTGAATGTGGTCTTTCGATGAAAATAGGTTCCTCATTCCTAGAGTAATTACCTTTTGCGGTCTCACAGTCTATTACTCTCCTCAAAACATCAGAAAGCGAAAATAACAAGGCATTTAAGACTAAGATCGCCTCCAGTTAATTTGCCCAATTAACGTTTGACATGAGAGACCCAAGATTTCCCAAATATGATCTTCCATTTTATATAATTAAAGTATGTGTGTGGTTTCAGCCCTCCTTATGTGCACGTGTGCCCTTCAGCCCCAAATAATACAACCAAACCCTAAGAACTAATATTTAAATTTACAACTGCTAACGAATTTGTAAACTAACAAGATCCGCGTTCACGATAATAATTTCGATAGGAAGAAGATTCTCATCTTTTTTGTGCCGCTATTTCTCTACGTGTAATGATTTTCCTTTTTTCCTTGTTCCTTGCCCTTTCTCACCTTTTTTATTCTCTAATACATCTCCCAAGCCTCTTCCATGTCTCTTCTAATTTCCTCTCTCACTATGATCATGGAGTCTTCCGGTAAATGTGATTTGTGACCAAACGGTAACCTCCATTTATCTATGTTCCTGCCGTCTCAAAAACGCTTCCTTTTAACGTCGGAGTCCCACTTCTTTCAGCCACTCATGTTCTCCTTCTCACTTTCCTTTTCTTCCTCACTTTCTCTCTTTTTGATGCTCAAGTCACATTTCGCATCAATTTCCATTGTGTCTACATCTTCACTCCCATTTCTTAGTTAAGCTTCTCCACTTCCCAACCCATCGCGATCTTACTTTTCGGAGAAGATGAAGTATACTGTAGTTAAAGCAGAGACAATATATTACCATTTATCTAATGAAGAAGGGAGAGTAACAATTGCCTGAGGAATTTATGGGAATTAAGATTGACGTCAGTAATTATATTCGCAATACAAAGTGGAAATCGGAATGGAAGGAAACTATTTTTGACTGTTTTATGGGCGTGACCTTTAAGGCCTCCCTTAAAACAGCCTGACAAACCACGCAAATGCGTGACATCGGATTCGAATCGGATTAAGTTCCCGTCATTTGTTTCCAGGATGAGTCTGGTCCACATCCATAAAACAAAGACACAAAGAAGATTCCCTCATTTCCTTTGCTAAAACACACACAAACTGGTTGAAGACTACAAATATATATATATATATATATATATATATATATATATATATATATTACTATAAATATAACAATATTAATATGTTCCTTCAGCATTTTTTTAACTGTGCTAATTCATCTACACATTTCCAAGATTAGATTTATTTCAGCACCTTTTCTATGCTCACTGATATATTCTTTATTTGTAAGAAAAATGAAATATTCAGAAATAAAAAAAATCCCACACGTTTTCATCTTTATGTTTACGTTAACGCTCATCTTCATCACTATTGGCTGGATGCATTTGTATTCGTAGTAGTTATATTTTATGAAAACGAAAGAAGGAATGTTTAGAAGATAAGGCTTAGAACGAATTCTTTAAACAGGACTTTGTTGTGTGTTTTTGTAGCACATTATGAAGGTAAAGACTGGATTAAGGATTATCATTGGGGTTAAGGATATTATCGTTGGAAACAAAATTGGACTGCTGTATCTCAATGATACTTCATTTAAATACGATGCTCTTAGAATAATCGTTAAGCCTTGGCTTTTCTGGGAATTTTAACAGATTATTTAACATAAAAATAATAAAATTAAGTAGTATTGCAATTAATCCTCAAAATCAACGAAATTAATTAAAGATTGCTATCTTTTAATAAAGCTAAAACAGACATGTTAGAGAACTGACATAGTCAAAGGCAGTGTAAAGGACTGCAAATATCGTCTCGACGATGAAATCAATTATTTCCCCAGACCATAACTTAGTAGGGTAAATAGTATATCAAGAAAAGGTTCTCCAAACAGTTCATCAACTTCAAAATCTAATGCAAACGTTTATTTTGCATTGAAATTGGAGGATAAAAAGAAATGGAACGGAAGCTTATCCAAACGCGGGACAGTAGAGTCGTTGGCACACTTTGGAACGAACACTGTGCACATGTTTTACCAGCCCGATTCCCAGGAGCACAATTTTTATAATTAATCCCAAACAAAGACTACGGAGCAGAAGTTGTAAAACGGCCCAACTGTATCACGTCACGAGTTCCTTTTCCCTTCCCAAAGTCGCAAGGTTCCAGACAAACATAAACATCTCTCTCCCTTCCACATTTCGGACGAAAAAAGGGAATTCCGAGAATAATCCGGCACTCCGCGATGATAAAGGAGCTCCTAAATATTACCAGCTGCCCGTGGGAGGGCGGGCATTCTTTTAATTTTTCCCCTCCCTTCCTTTTTGATCCGAATTCCAACTCGGGGTCCGTAGCGCGGCCTTCAACTCGGCGGTTTAGCGGCAGTTTGAGGACTTTTTTCCCTCCGTTGCGAAATCGCCAAGGGGTAACATGGGCAGTGACCACGAGAACATTCTTTTCTTAGGGAGATCACAAGGAAGGAGTTGAAAGAAAGCGGGCGAAATAGGGTTAGAGAAGGTCGATGGAGAGCGGAGATAAGGCGGGTAAAAGAGACGCAGAGCGAGGGGACCTTCGCGTGCGTCCCACCGCCGTCTCATCAAGCCTCATTTCTTTAAAGGGAGGGCGAGTCCATCTTTTAAAACAACCTCCTTCACTCTCCATCTTCGTAGAATGGGAGAGAGGAGAATAGAGGAGATAAAAGAGACGCCCTTCACTCTCCATCTTCGTAGAACGGGAGAGAGGAGAATAGAGAAGATAAAAGAGAGGAACCCATATTCCCCGCGTAAATATTTAACGATATTAAGATGCGAAAAAATTTGCGGAAGAATCTGAGCGCGATAGCATGTTTTAATGTGGAGGTTTTAAAGCCAAAGCTGGAGAAGACCTCGCAAGCCTCAGGGCAAAGGAAATAGTGTACTAAATCATCATATGCTTACCGTCGGAATAGATAGCTTAGGATAAAAATATCCTTAGTAAGGAGGTTTAAAAATAAGACGCTTTATGTTTATATTAAGAATTAAGAAACTTGGTGTTATAGTGGTAGAATGCAATCTCAACAGATCTTTATTTTGGATCAAGATAAAAGCAAATTAATAGTTTTGCGCTATATTGTGATCACCTATCATTTGAACATCTATGACAATTTTAAGGAAAAACACTTACCTTCCCGATAATTAAGAGAAACAGCATTAATATATGGAATATAGAAGAAATGAAACATAACATAGCAGATATTCCGCGAAAATAGAAAATATTTCTTCATGCTCTTTATAGACCACCCTTATCATCGAGTCAGAGTGGCCGTGAGAAGCTTAGAATAATCTTCTGAAAATCAATTTCTGTAATTACAGGCCATATTTTGCAGTAATATAAGGTCAGAAAAGCTGAATTAGTATAGCGGTAGGACAGGATATGCGTGTAATCTACTTGGGAGTCGATCGTCATACTATTGGAATTTGGATCTAGTTTATCTCATTTCACCATCTCATTAATTGGCTGTGGATGTGGGCATGAAAGGATAATTACCAGGATTTTAAAGTACTAAAGAAGCTTAACTTTTTTATCCATGCAGAAAAACCATTAGGAAAACGAGGAAAGGTCGTCAAGGTAGCCTTGATAGTCGCTAGAACAGAAACGAGATAAATGGGACATTATATCAGGATGGAGTGGAAGGGGAGATAAAATGAGAGCTAGTCCCAGAGTAATGTAATGGGACAATCACAGGCGGATGGATTTGAGTAAGAGTTCTCTATTATCGGAAAAGCCTACGATGTAACGCGTAAGCAGAGCAGAACGAGCGAGGGTTTCAGGTCAGTTAAGGGAGAAAGAGAGGGAGAGAAGAGCGTGATGATATAGGGTACTGTAGGGACGAGAGTGACGTCTCCTATCAGGAATATAAATCTTACCCTACTGCACCCCTTTACCCTGCATCGCATGAGCCTCTCTCTCCCTCTCGAGAGTTTATTCCTTTCGCCTTCCGCGCAGATAACTGGTGGTCGCGGAATAAAGGGTTGAAAAAACTTCCATCGGCGCTTGTTTTGTTTTACGTAGCCCTTGGTTATGAGGTCAGATGCTTCGAATCCATTTACGACGGGGCATCAATCATTCTTTCCATGTATAGGAGTTCCAAGAGGTTTCCGAGGAAATTAAAGTACTGATCCATTTGGTCGTTGTTTTTGATACCGATCGGGTTCTCAAACTCAACTTTCGATTCATCATGTCTTTTTGTAAGATCTCTCTCCTTTCGACTACATCTAGAAATACATAAGGCGTTTTGTTTTGTGTTATTACGGCGGATCTGTGCAAGTAATTTAGTGAAGTACAGCCATGCAAAGTTTTACAATTGCACCAAGCTGAAGAATATATAGAATAATTATATCAAATTCTATGGAACTATGATATTCCACATTTGCTATTATTGTAGTAATATGAGTTCTCTCCCGTTCTCTCTTCCTATAGAGTCGTAAGTGACATTTTACCGACGGATAATTTTTTCTGTTTAAGGAACTATCGAAGTAATTAAAAACGAAGTATCGTCGAATCAATTAAAAAGTAACATACGATTATAGCTGCTAGGAGGATACGCCGCTGATGACGAGAAGATAATCAGAGATGAAGAGAAAATAACACCAGGGATTTGAATGGCGGAATTTACCAAAATTCCTCGTTTTCTGCTAATTTTTAAGGAATGAATCTCATTATGGCCCTTTACTACGTGAATTCCAGAAGGTCAGACTCCAACATTTCAGGTCGAAAATTCCAACCTTTCACTCACAGCTTCTTCAATTCTCATGCAAGGGAATATTTTCAACCGCCTATTTCGATTCAATGAGAGAAAGCTCGTTCAGAATCTCCTCTGTAAACCACTGTGCGGAAAAACCTTAAGAATTCCTCATCGAGCGTAATTAGCCGCCAATTACGACGTCGAGTTTATTCACCCACACCCCTTTTCGCGTACTTTATTCCACGGTTACGTATCGATCAAAACGAGATATCGATCTAACATAACCTACATCGATATATCGAGCTCCATGTTTCATTCTCTTCGCCGTAAAAATGATCAATTCCCGCCATCTCCCCTTCGCCCTCTTTACGAATCCTCTTCACCCTCAGGACAACCGTGGGCATGAAAAGAAAGGGACACAGCATTCCCTACACTTTTCTTATCTCCCTTCCCTCTCAACATGGCGGCATCTTCCGGTGAAAGCTTAGGGGCTGAAGAAGATGCACACTATAGCACCTTCCGCTTCCTCCTACACGACTATCTCTCTTTCCCTCATCTTCCCTCCGCGTTAACTTACCTTCTTTGCCGTTCTAAACCAATTCCTCACGTGCGACTTATATAGCCCTTCCTTTTTTCCTTCCCCTACGCCTTCTGATTCCTCTATTTCTCCCTCTCGCCACTCTCCTTTGTAATCGCTTTTCGAGCATCTACGGACTCTTTTCTTTCCTCCGTTTTCTCTTCTTCGCGCCGAATCTCGTTCCGGAAGCTTTTTTTATTCTTTTTTTTAGGAGTGGTCTCCCTTTCCCTCCTTATGGACTCTTCCTGCATATCTCTCTCTCTCTCCTTCCTCTTGGACCCATACGTCTCCTTTTGTCGGGCCCACGTAGCGAACGCTGCGATCCAGAGGACGTTCGTATTCCGGGCGGTAAAGGGCTTTTTCTTTATGCAGAGCGAAGCCGCGAATGTCCCGCGGATTAAGAATCGGATTTTTCCCCGAGGAAACTGGCGACGAGGGATTGGCGGAGGCAAGGAGAATGAAAAGGGGATAGAGAGGGTTTCGCAGGAGGGAGGGTGGGTTAGTGGAGGGGTGAAGATTTTGAGGAAAATTTTCTGGAGGGAAGAGGTGAGCTATGGTGAGGGTAAGACATTCCTTATTCCTTTCCCTCTACTCACCGTTCCCTTCCAACTCTCTCCATGGAAGGGGGTTCGTAGAAGGGAGGTGTGAAAAAGAAGGAGCAAGAATATTCCAAAGAGAACACGGTACGTGAGGAGAATATCTCAGCTACACGTAGAGAGAGGAAGAAAGAGGAAATGTATCTAAAAGAAAAGAGATGAAAGGGAGAAAGAAATGATTCCGCGAAGGTACTTAAGCGAGAAAGGAATTATAAAAAGATAGGCTTACAAATGAAGTCATTAAAGTAAAACGTCGCTTGGAATCTCTTTTCCATCCTCGAAGAGTAAAGAGAAACGTGCTACTTTTAGCTATATTGTCCGAACGTATTTATCGAAAACATCTCCTAAACTAGAGTACAGTAATTATGGATCTCTACTCAGAGAATTTTTTTTTTCATGAAAAAAGTAGCGATAAAGAACAAAGATAGAATATTTGGATATCTCTGAGGCAATACTGAACAGAAGCGAAGAATTCATGTTGAGTAAAAGGTTTTTGCAGATATGTTTTGCTGCACCATCTATAATTTTCCTTCTCCTGTGGCTTGAACACTAGCCCACGAAAGCTGATCAAATAGGTGCTAAGGCTAGTTATTTATAGATTTCAAGTTATTAATTTCTGAAACTCATGATTCCGTATACATCGTGCTCTTTGAATTCCTATTGGTCAAATTTTCTTGTCCTCACGTTTTAGAGATCATTATTATTTTTGAAACCAAACAGCTGGCTGAATGCAACCTCTACGACTCACATGTTAATGCTTTCCTAGATTCAAGCACGTTCTATGACTACGGTTACATATTGAAAAGGTAATAAAGAGCGTATCGATTTCAGTGTGCCGTTAAATAACAACTTACTGAAATAAAGAAAAGGAAAAAAAGACTGGCTATGAATGAATTATCCGAAATGAAAACGCATCGCTGAGGTATCATAAATCATAAGCTTCATTGCTCATGTTTTTGATTTTGATGTAAAGTGAAGCGCCGAAATAAATACCACAAGAAATTCCCTATCATGATAGGCGATTAAAATGGACGTTATTCCCGATTACTGCCTTTTACATATTCCTTTTGACATCAAGCCATGCTTGATTTGTGCGGCTGTCAGATAAATATTTCCAGGAAATATTTTCATGACCGAATTTTCAACTACCAGGAAATACGTGCTCGTTAGATTTTAATGATCTGAGCTTCATCAGTACTGGAATATGATCTGCTCGACTTCGCATAATATTTCCTCACGGCAACCCGCTGCCCTAAAATTGATTATTTCCTTTTCTGAATAATAGTCATGCATACATTTCAGTGATAGAATTCATTACTTACATGAAAATCGCGGTGGCATATGAAAACTTGGCGTGACTTCGTGTTCTTTATATTGGACCAAATGAATGCGTGGTGATTTTCACTGCGCAAATCCTTTGGCAAATGATTCCGTATTACAGAGGGATAGAATGGATGGATGCTAATATATTACTGATGAAATAACATATGAGCATACAGCTCTATATACCAGATATATTTCCAGTCGACTCAACATAAAATATTTACTATTCTTATGAGCTATCGCGTTTGAATGAAAAAGAAACGATTCCATTAGACGGTATTTTACTGCATGACATGAAAATAATAGATATATTTATCAAATAACTGAATTTTCCTTTTCTAATTTATCACGTACCCTCGTTTGTAATCCTCGTAGGAAATTTATAGAAATTTTTACATAAGAAATTATGAATTTGACAAATGCTACCAAAATTCCCTTAATCCTATGCGCAGAAAAGCTCCTCTTTGCGCTAATTCGTAAGTGATCGCCTATAAGACGAATGAAGTCATCTAGTTATATCTACCAATCTAGTTATTTCTAATTGCAGAAAAGTATCAAATTACAAAAACTTGATAAGAGACTTTTTTATTTCAACATTAAACGTTTTTAATGCACCTTAAATAATAAAAATATTTTAAGGTGAGCATAGTAAAGTATTTAAGTTAGAGGCAAGTGGTTCTGATCAGTGCTAGGGAATCAAGTATTTTACCACTATGATAGCTTTTGAAATCTTACTCGCCTCGATTAATTCCATTATTGAGCCACGTTTACTGCCTTTCATCTCTCGATAAAATGTATTTTTCCTCATTCGAGGGAAAAACCGGTCTCGTTCGCCAACGATGATATCATCAATGTTTTTCTTATCGATATATTTTTACGATCGGAGAGAGTACTTTATAGGCCGGTCCGTTTCATCGACACCGCAGATAGAAAAGTAAAAATATTTATCTTTTTCCATTGTGGGCAAACTTTCTATCTTCATTAATACATTCGCTGAAATATTCACTGGGCGTTTATTAAATAAAATACGTATTTTATATCTGCGATCGAAACATCCGTAATTTCAGTTCTAGTAGAAATATTTATCATTCATCTTTTAATAACTACTTTGAACTTGAGCTATGGTAACTCTTATTTTGTTTCCGTTACTCTTATTTCAATATCCTCTTCTGAACAATCATGACGAGTGACAACTAAAAATATAACTCCCTGATGATGTTCATCGCAAGGTCTATATACTTTCATTCTTAAATCTACTCGTTAGTTGCTCATTCAATAAGTAAGTAATTTGAATGGGCAAAGCTATCATTTCGAGGAAATAAATTTAAAGATTTTCTTCCATTAAATCAAAAGATCTCGGTTGTGCCAAAAGCAGCAACAAGTAACCCTGCCTTGATGGTATAATTCAAGGCCTATGATTCAGGTTTTTTTGGCATTACCTAATGTCACGCATCATCGTTAGTTCGGAGGAAAATCATTACAAAAATGTCATAAACCAACAGAAGGAAGGGAAAGAGTAGTAAGACAGGATCTTAGTTGCATTCTCTTCTCTTCTGAACTGATTCTCGGAACCACGCATAATTTTCGACCGCCTCCCGAAACTCCATCTTCACCTAGGGAACAGTTATTCGTGGTAAACACTTTTAAAGGTGAACCTTTCCTCCATAAATTCCTAAAACGACTCCATGGTAACCATAGTACTCATGACTCCAGCTCCCACTTGCATAACTTAGGCCTGACCCCTGGTTACAAGACTGAGTCGGCATTTGATGATAATAAGCATGACTTACATTCCATTGCAGTTGTCTTTGACATTACTGCGATTGGATTTCCGTATTGACTTTAGTAGAACCTTAAACCAAAGAGAATTTCCATTATCCCTCAGAGTCGTTTTAAGCCGGTCGATTAGTATCCTCTTGGTAAAAATTTGAAGAACTATAAAAAATTTTCATTTTCGCAATGAGCAAAGTAAAAGCCTTTACTTACATTTATAGCACCCACCACTGCCAGGTAGCCTTTAAATCGGAACAGGGCGTGTATCATTCTTTCCGAGTATTTATTAAAAAATATCTCATTCTTTTCTGCTCACGTTTGTCTTTCCCATTTGCGGAAAGTTTGCTTGATTTGAAAACAAAATTTTGAGCTTTTTCCTAAATAGTAAAGAAAAAAGATTAGTATGATACATGTGAACAAGTTACATGTGTAAGTTACAAAAAGTTGGACGTAGGAACATTATTAACGTGCCCTCGACTAGCTTGTTTTACATTCCAAGTTTTGTCCTACAATGCGACTTCCGAAGAATATTTGTAAATTAAAACGCTTTAAAACGAGTTATTTTCCAGAAAGAACAAGTTTTAACCATACGGTATGCCTCGGACGACCAATAAAGACTACTTAGCTCCGCAAACTTCCTAAGTTCCGAGAAACTGCCCATAAAGAGGCAAGTAACAGTAAATATTCCATACGAACGAATTAGGAATCTGACGAGGAGGTAGGTGACAACAAAAATCTTTAGCTGGTTTAATTAATTTACTGCTGAGCTACTGAAAAATGAATTTTCAATTCACATTAACGGCAATGTATGCATTATATCCTCTTAAAAGAAGCGAGTTATTAATATAGAAATATCGTAGTAATATGAAGCCGACATTGAATCTCTATCTATTATCGAAATTCATTCGTGTATATTTTTGTGTAAAATATACATCATTAATAAGACAGAAAACTATGGCTATATATTTAGATTCAAGCGTGAAAAGTCTTTGAAATTTTTTATTGGAAAGACCATGGCAATAATAAAACTTTATGGAGAGTAATTCACAAGAGAGAGATGAGAAACATAAAAAATGAGATGTTGAGTAAATCAGTGGTAATCAATCAGTAATACGAACGTAAAAACTTTCCTTGAAAACGATAAAAGTTTTTATTCAGTAATGAAGACTAAGAAAAAGAAGATAAACACAGGAACACGGAACCATTGAAATAAGAGTTTACTGCTAGGAAATTAAGACAAAATAATATTAATAAAAGATTTCAAAAAGTCATTTTACATAATTTTTACAATATTTAGAAGAAGTTTTATAGTTAATTACAGTATACTAGCATTATTATTCGTAGAATATCGTTCAATATAAAATAATGGCATAAAATACAACAAATTGTTAGTTGTTCGTGTAGTGACCGAGAAAAAAAACTTTACTCAGAATTTTTATATTAAACTATTAGTAAGTCATTAAATGGACGTAGTTCACGCAAAAATTAATTGTGGATCTCGATGTAACTAGAAGAAAAATCTAGCACAATGTATACAATACCATCGAAGAGGAGAAATTTTCAAACTCTGATTTTGAGATCGAAGCAAGACAAGTGTGATGAAATACAAGCGGTTGGAGTACTCATTCATGTAATGCTGTTACGCGATCTTTTTACCTAATGATCCATCGAATATTATTCGCTAGATTCACGCAACTCGTTAGCAAAAAGGCATTTGCGGTGAGGCACTGTTTAAGAGCATTTAACACTCGAATGAGCCTTATGGAATGCACATCTGGGCGGTATATTAAGGGAGATGCTCAGTGTAGTTATCCAGAGGAGTCCAATCAATCTGAGGCGAAATCTTCACACACGTATTTCCGATGGAATAGGCAACAAGAGGTCATCGATTCACATAATTTTATTGTGTTATACATCATATACATTAGCATTAATTTTATTGATTCAACTATGGTGGTCTTTTCACCGGATAAATAATTTTTATTTTCCTCTTGAAAGATACAACATATCGGGCCCTCATTGAGATGGAGGTTAGCTACGATGACGAAAGTGTTCTGAAATTCTAATTACTTTTCGTCATCAACCCTTCGGTCGAGAGGAGCAAAGTTAGAAACGGGAAGGAAATTAGAGGAAGGAGATAAGGAGACAGGAGCAGAGGCAGGAAGAAGATACGGTAAGGGCCAGAGAGGTGGGAGTATTAGAGATGGGAGAGAGGATAGCAAATGAAGATAAATGAACAAGCAGAATATCAGCAGGGTGGTCTTATTATTTGTACTTCCAAATAAACGCATGGAAAATATCTGGCAATTAATTAATATTTTTTCTATTCCATGATTTGGACGAGTCGAACTTTAAGTTGTAAATAATAGGAAGGCAGTGGAGAGGCGGGCTACTTAGAGAAGGGAAATTTTCAAAAATAAGTAGAATGACAATCCAAAAAGATATTACATCACTCTAGGTTAAGATTCAGGTTTTTCTATATTCTTATTCATATTTCGAAAATGATCACTTCGAGTTCGTTTTTTTATGATATTCATAGCGAAGGTATCTCTTAAATTTCTTAGACCAGTGTCTATTGAAACACGCTTTTATTATATCAGCAATCATGTGTTTGAGTAGTGTAATATATAATATTTTTGCAGAATTGTTCTGAGCTTTCGAAGCTCATTCAACAGTACTCTTAGAATAGATTAGATACTTGGTAGTTTGAGTCGCACAAAATTCGCATTTCACTCTAAAAACCTTACCTATTTAGGTGCTTAAAATATGATAGATAATCGCTGTGGTGTCTGAATGTGTTGGACTTTAGTAATCACCTTTAAATGTGATTATGAAGCATGTGTAGGGAAGGCAATGACGAAGGAACTCGTCTCTCTCAATATCTCTGTTCGTTAGGAATGAGCTCTGGTACGTACGAAAGTAGTTTTATAGATGGCAATCCTATCACATGTAATCTTTGCTGACCGCTCTTCATGTTGAACTCTGGCACCAGAAAACTCGGAAAATACATAGAAATACTCATTAATCATACGATGTAATTACCCCTTCTCTTCTCTCATATAGCGTCACGAGCTTCGTAAATGACATCGATTACTGTTGATACTCATCGTTCACGAGCTTCATCACCGATTTAATTCGAAAGATAAAGCATCTAGCAAACATGTTAGTGATTGGAATAAAATGAAGTATTCTCCGGAAGTAAGGAGTCAATAATTATTTTAATGATGATTACATAGCGATCGATGGAGCAATATTGAACTGTCTTTCTTTGACTTAAGTCATTATTAGCTAATAATGTAGCTTGAGTGAGGAAATGATTCTTGCGTGAGTTTTTTAATAGCGATTATAGATTAATAGAAAATATAACAAAAATTATACTTATAATCTTATTTATAAATTAATTGGGAAAGATTTAAAAGAATTCAATGGATCGATTTAAAGAAATTTAGCGCTGGTGATATTTGTTAAAAGAACTTAAACCGGTAGAATAAAGAAGGGAATCAATAGTCATCGTAGATGAGAAGAAATTTGATATCACTAACGATCTTTAAAGAGATAGGTACAAAAAATATCACAACTAGGTTTTTCTAGAAACGTTCAAGTAAGTAAAAGGAGAAGAAGGCGGTGGAAATATTTTCAAAGATGAGGAAAAGAAAAACAACGCTAAACAGCCAGCAATGCTGGAAATTTTCAAACATATAATATTTTCTGTAATGAATCATAAGTGTCATCGAAAAAAGAGACAATTAACTGAATAGAGGAGATTTAATCGAATTCACTGAAAGCTGGTAAAACTCAAAAATTGCACTAAGAAGTATGCTCACTAAGAAGATGCTGCTCACGTGTTATTTATTAGACTACATTGTGACCCAAATTCTTTCTGTAAATAATAAATCTTAGATATTCGGCATGGATTTGAATTATGATTCTGAACGAGGAATTTAAAAAAATGCAAATTACATTCTAACTGCTACCAAATACACACATTTCTAATAATGCATTTCCATACTAAAGTCATAATGGTTGCAAGAACGATTAGCATTCATATTTCATAACTTCTGATTCCTTATTTTCATCGTATGTTACATCTCAAAAATACTACGTTTATATTTTCCGCTATCTTGGTTGGTACGCTGCTGGGCTACATGGCTCACTTTCGGAAGTCTTCCAACCATCTCAAGTTGCCCGAGGCATATACGTTCTGTATCATCGTACGCTTGTTGTAAGAGGAAGAACGGATGTTTATTCGCATGCCTTATTACTGATCACGGTGTTTGGGTGCCGAGAAGCATCCGTTCGAGATGCGTTTTCTTGGTGTAAAAAAGAGGTTCTCACCTCGGTCAGCGCTTTTCAAACGAGAGCTGAAAAGAAAGAGATCACTTTAGAAACAGCGACCTCTCTCATCCGTTGGAATAAAAGTCCTCACAATAAAATAAATAACGCGAATTTAAATAACTATAACAGAGTCATCATTGTTACATTATGAGTATTAAGGTAACCACTTGTATCTCACAGATTACAATCTGTATGTCATAGCATAATAGATATGGCAATATGGTATAATTAAAACTCACTATTAAAATGAGATTTTAAAAAATATTAAGGCATTTCGGAAATATAGTGAAATAATAGGGTGATTTATTCTTTCGACTAAGAAGCAGTCTAATTTTGTGATGGATAAATATCAGTGGAAAGAAAATGATAAAGAGAAGTATTTTGGAGAATAAGGCGACGATACGATTATTTGGAATAGATTTATAAGCTAATTCATGACTGAAATTACGCTTTTAATGGAAATATAATCCAAAATAAAACTATTTCAAAGATATAGCGATAAAGCCAAAGAAAACAAAGACAAACTGAGCACGAAAAACCCCCGAGGAAGCAATAAAATGATCAAATTCCGTGTAAGAAGCACTTCGAAGTCGGAGTCTTGTTTAACACTGTAATCAATTCTCAAAGGCTTAAATGAAAACTCTTTTTTAAACAGTGCTCACCAGTCACGACCTCAGGGAAACATCTGTAACTATAAAAGGAATCGTATAAATTATGAGAATCCTCAGAGAAAAGAATGAATGAAGCCGTAATACATGTATGCCTTTAGAGTCAAAGGCAAGGAAATGAGAGAGACATTAAGTGAACATGTAATAGTAAACCCTATATCCATGGTTTAATTCCTGATTGCCTGAGAAACTATTACGAAAAATAAGGAAACAAAAAAAATTATCTATTATTTCTATTCTGTGAGCTTATTCATCTTCTAGTTGAAAGTGTTTGTTTATGACATTATGATGATGTAAGAGAAAAAAGTGTAAGAAAGATAAGTTGGGTAAAGGCGATTTGATGTGATGTATTTCCATAAATTCAAAGGAGAGACGCGATGTTGACGCAGTTAATCTAAGATAAACAGTTGAAATGAGAATGTATGAATATAAAGATACTTTTATATGATATAAAAGAGTTTTAAATATTAGTATTAATGCGTACATTAACTAAATCAGTTTGTTCAAGCAGTATTAATTTACGGTGAGCAAATAAGATAAAGAGGAATATAAACCAGAAGTATTACTTTAATTGAGATTTATCCCTACCTGGGGGTTATGTAGTCAAAAGCAGAGAAGAAACGCCGATGTTTTATGGGATACGGCAAAAGTCATACCGCACTGTTCGTGCAGAACAAGGATTAATGCACTGCTTATTATCTCAGTAGATTATTAAATTAACTAAAGGATAAAAAAGTCAGAAATATGACTAAGTTTAATGCTTTTTCTGAATAGTCAGGGAAGAAAACAGTCATTAATTTTTATTAATTAAGGGCATTAATTTTATCCTTTTATTTCGAATTTTTCAAAAGCATACATCAAAGAATGGTTTCATGTCTACAATCCTTTTATCTTCACAGCATTCATTCGAAATATACCAAAAATTTTGGAATTAAATTAGATTTTTAGTAGATCTGAAGAATAACGTAATTTGTCGATGATTTTAAATCTATGAATTTAGTAATTAATGTATAATAATCTATATATTCTTCATTATTACCTATTCTATATTGAAAGCAACATCTTAGAAATCAACATTTTGATGCATAACATACTTAAATACGAGTGTGTATTTGAACTTAATTTCACGATTGTGTCTAAAGATATAAAGTTTTTTTCAGTTGTGTAACGGTAAATCCTGACAGATTAAAGCAAATCTGCCTCCCCGCAGAAAATATTATTGTGGTCCTCTAAGGATAACATATGGGGTCCCTACACCTCGGAGGCCTCCCGCATTGCGGTGGCTGCGGGGCCTACATTACGACCCTGTTTGCCTCTGTCTTTTACTCGCTCTTATCAATATGTTTAACTTTATTTTCCTTGACTCCACTATAACTTGCCATTCATTTCATGTTTTGATGCCTCTTATTTTTGTCAGTGAATCTTCCAGTTTCATCAAAATAACTATCTCCACTGCTTTATTTTCCTTATATATTATCTGTTGACATTTTTGATCAATTTTTTGTAATAATGTAATTCATTTCATGTTCGGCTTTTGTGCATCCTAACACAGCTTAGAATAGAGGCGTGGGACCTTTTTTCATTAGGAGACCACATCTACCCTTCGGCTGCATAAAATGGGTCACTTATGAAATCATCAGGCCGCTCTTAAATAGCTATTTACCTACATTCAAACAGTTTAATATCAGACTTGTATAAGAAGAAAGATTCATCAATGAAATAAAAGGGAATATTTTCCATACGTTTTCTGACTTGAAAGCATTTTAAAAACAAGGGAATAAAGTCGGGAATAAAGTTAAAATTCTGGAATTCGTTTCAGAAATCGATAAAAGGCCACAGTGAACGACTAGAAAGGCCAAATGTGGCCTGGAGGCAGCAGATACTACACCTCTGGATTAGATCATATTTCTCATGGCTGATACGAATTAAATTTAAAGATAAAAAATTACACATACATCATTTTATTATGGGAACTAATATTGGAATGACGAATTTCTCTCTGGATTTTGGATATTTCACACAAAAGAAAATATTGAACTGAAAAATTGGAAAAGAAACAGAATATTTTAGAATAAAAACAATATTTATTAATATATCTTTATGAGAAAAAAGTTTTAAGATTAGACTCTGGATTATCCTGGCTGTTATTCTTAATTATTGGATAACACCAATGAACTGTCAAAAACATCTCTTTTGGTGATTTCTAATTTGGAATCAACTTCCTCTACCTTGATTTCGTAGAACGACGTCATGAAGGAACAACAAAAGGTTGGAAGAACACTTTATCTTGTTTCTTCATTTCTAATTAACACATTTATAAAAAAGCAGACTATTACAATGTGAAAATTGAGTACCAGAACTTCCTCTGAAACTTTTGATTTGTTTCCAATGATGAACATAACCTTCTCGCCTAACCATTTTCCTACTCTTCCGGATGAAGAAAAACGCTGGTTATCTAAGTTGCAACGATAAGATTTCTCCTTACTTAAACATAACTAGCCTAAAACTTTAAATTATCCCATTTATTTTGGTAAAACCATTTAGTTTTCCATTTCTTTATTTTTCTTTTACCATTCAGCACTCTCTCTACCGTCTTTCTGAATTTTTTACCTATTCTTTCTTCCCACTTTCCATGTCTCTCTCTCTTTCTCCCTTGGTATTCCTGAGGGGTCTGACAGGCAGTGACAATGAATGATTAAAAAAGAACAAGGATTTTCGTTTCTCTCCGGCCTATTCTTCCTCTCCGATTCTCTCCCTCTCAGCCATACTAATAAAGCACCGCATATTTCCTTCTCCGACGACAAAGCACGCCTCTCAGCACCCGTCGAAACCAAATATCCGCACCGGTTGCAAAGCACTTCCCGTCCCCGTGCTTTTTAAATGAAGAAAATGTGTAGAAGATAGGCGCCACGGTTGGAATGTAGGTGCTCGTAACTTGAAGAGGGCAGATTGGATATTTACGTATGGGAATAAATCAACTCCCTTTCCTCTGCCTTTTTTATTCCACCCGAGATGTGAGCCATTGACCGAGGACAATAAACGGAAAACGTTCCTCTCTCTCTTTGAAGAACACATATTTTCGAAATGCTTCTGTTTTTGAATCAAAGTGGGTTTATTTCTCGCGGACTCTTCAAGTTAAAATATTAGGATGGCGAATCAAGGAAATTAATTTTTGACTGATTCGAACAGAATTAAAAAAAACGCTTAAAATGACATTTAAAAATTTATTTACTAAATAAAAGGCTCTTGTCACCATACTTTTCTCTCGTCTCTAGGATCAACGAATTTATTTTTCTGCGCGAGGAACCTATTGAAATAATACTGTGATTAACTCACTTAATGGCAAAGAAAAAATACTAACAATTAGTTGATTAATTTCTTAATATTCTCATTCTTTCATTTCCATATTTCATATACCTTTTTTCATTTCCATTCTTATTTCTTTCTGTATGGCGTCCCACGAAATCACTACAACACATTGATTACATCACTTTATATCACATCACCATATTTGCTCCTATATCCCATATCTTAAATGGGTATTTATTTCCACAGTCGATTTATAAAGTTACTCGATTTGGCGATATTTTCACACTATATGATGTTTCAGATTCAGACCTTGCTCGATGCTCTCATACTTAGAAGACGCTGGCCCCGACAACTGACTAACGGATTGTTTTCAACCTATTAATGAGGATGAACCAAATTTTCTTTTCTTACCATAAATAGTGTATAATTTTCTTACGGCTGACTTACTCAAATATACTTACATCAATCAACAGTTGTCCCTTATTTTATATCCCTTAATTGTCATACAAGTTATTTTAGAGATCCTGTTGGCCTTCACAGCTTCCATAGCGGTCTCTTATGCTATCTTCTAGCTTACTCGTCCTTACAGGTTCTACATATTTTATTTAAAAAAGCCTTTTAATATTTGGGAAGGGCTCAAGGACACATCATGATACAAGCACGACACATCCAAGCGTAAAAGGACACGATATGAAAAGGATCGGAAAGAGAGAACATGAGAATCGAAGAGAGAAACAAACAGAGATTAGGAGAGAGAGAAAGAGTAGAGGTTTACGAAGGAAGAGAGAAGCAGAGATTAAGATAGGTTAGGTACGGAGGCGGATGGAAGCAAGAGAGGAAGGTTTTATTTTCGAGCTGGAGGCGAAATCGGAACAAGGATTAAAGATGGAGGAAAGCGCTGGAGTTGAGGTGTCGGCGGCAGAATGAGGCAAAGGGAAACGAACGCGAAACACAAAGAGAGGGCAGAAATTTTTAAAACAAGCGTCAGAAAGGACAGCGTGACTCTTCAAGGGTGGCTGGTCTCATTGTCCGAAAAGAGAGCGACGTCGCGTCCCATTTCTCATTCCTTGGAAGCCCTTTCCTTTATCCGACACTGATAAAATTCCCCTTATCTCCATCACCTATCGCGACGGCTTCCCCGCTGATTTCTCCCATAACTCGATCCGAATATTTCGCCCCCGCGAGATATCTATTTTTGCTCTTTCTTCCTCTCACACGTTCGCCTCCTCTTCAATTTTTCACGCGATATCTCACGATTCTTTGAATATCTACCCAGGATCTTTCCTTGCAGTGGATTTTCAATGAAAAACTCGTTCCAAAAGCTACAGTTCTGCTTCAGTGATGAATTTATAAAGTCAAGAGTTTACTAATTGTATCACGACGAATTAGAATGTGTACATGACAGGAAGATTATACAAAAATGTAATTCCCCCAGTTCAATTCCTTGATCCTTAAGTACTATATAAAAATTAGCATTTTCGTGAATCGTGAAAAATACAAATACGTAACGATAAAATATACATAATACGTGATAAGAAATTGTAGAAAAGTTAAATATTTTCGTTGTTAAATGCCGATCTTTATGGTAACTGATTCTACTGACAAATATGTCCATTAATATTCACTCAGAATTGCATGATTTTCGCACCTGAAATTTTAGGATGGGATTTTTCCAGAATTTCATACCAGTTTATTATTTCTTTTTAAATTCTTTCAAGTGTAGTGCTGAGTTTATGAGGCATTCGCAAAGTGATAGCATAGTTGACCCAGCCTTGTTTATTAGAATCGGCTTCTGAATTTTTGAATGACAGCTTTTTATTTTGAAGAATGTATTCCCAAAAATGGAAACGGTGTAAGCGTTTTCGCAAAACAGCTTTTCCACGAACGGAAATGCAACGGAAATTACACTGTGGATGGCATTTTCATTCTTCATATGAGGTCTTTCACCGGATATGTTCTTGATTAATCGTGAGGCCTCAATTTTTACACCGCTTTTGCTCCTAAAACTAGAAGTCAGTGTTTCCTTCATATGTGATTCCATAAATTTATGCCGTATCAAGAAGGCTATCTAATCCTAAAGAATACATAATGAATAAGGTGAATAAAAGAATATGTGAATATGCTGTGATAAGAAGAATGTTTAACGAAAACGTGCGTGGGGTTACTCCGAAGGGAGACGTGGAAGGAATAAATGATGAATCATACTTTCACATCCTTATTTATCTTTTGATTTGACTTATCTTACGCTTTAATCCCTCTTTAAACAGAGTAAATAATTTTCCTGGTAAATAAAAGCCTGAAAAACTCAGTATTTACCTACTGTTATTTCATCTTCTGCCTGGAATTCCTCTCTCTTTCCTTCGCAATTCCCTCATCATCTTCTTTAAGGGTTCGATTCCTCTGTCCGCCTCTTCAATTCCTTCCCCTCCGATTCATCTTCCTCTTTCTCCCTCCCACGGGACCAAGTGGTCCCTACGTTCATTACTCTCTTGTGGAGCAATAGTTCTTCCGAGTTCACACTAACTGCCCAATCACCTACGCTCACTCGCCCTTAACGGAGTTACTTTATGGTGCGCGACCCAGAAGAGAGTTGGACGTCGAGAAAAAAAAGCGGTAGAAAGAAACAAGGAGGCGGAAAGAAAAAGAGGTCTGGATGGAAAGATAACATCTTTAGCTGGTATAAATTTGGAAATATCTTGTACTTTATTGGACACGTAATGTAACAGTACGAGAAGGAAAGTATGAAACATTGAGCATAATAAAAAAGAGACCTAAGAAAATGAAATAAATGCTGCAAGCTTACGTCTCACAAATCACGAAGAATTTCAGCAGTTGCAAGAACTTCAAGTTAAAACCCTGGCTTAATTTTCATCAATATATGAAATTGAGACCCCATATCAACATACTATTGCACTATCCTGACTTCTAGCTATAATTGTACGCAACGTAGTAATTTTTAATGTACAATCAATTAAGGTTAAATTTTATATTTCGAACACTTTTATATGTTTACGTTTATAATAGTATGCTAAACGTCCAAAGTTATTGTAGAGAAAGTAATATTTTTCAATTAATAAATCCGTATTATTTTTTCATCTTCAGTTTGGAAAATGACAGCCTACTTATATAGCTTTACTGTTCGAGGGAATATTAAAAGGGTACTAAATAAAATTTCACATTACTCAGGCTGTATGGTGGTATGAGTTAACACATAAGAATTCATATGCCAATAAATCAGCACTTACATGTTTAAGTTGGCCTTGTGACATCTAATTTCAGTAAATAATCACTTCTGTAATGTAAGAATTTTTATACTTTATAAACAAGTTAGACGTCGAAAAACTATTTTTCTGATTGATTTGGAAAGGAGGAAATACGAAAGTTTTATTCTTTGTGCGTAGGCGGAAAAGAACGAGGGAGGATAACGTAACCGATGGGGCTCGGTATATATGTAAGAAAGAGAAACTCGGTATATCTTGAGGGAAACCTACTGGTAGATTCATTCCAAGAGAGAGAGAGAGAGAGAGAGAGAGCTACGATCCAAAAGTTCGATAAAGATTGTACGAAGATCCTGAACAGCGCCAAAGGAAAGAGGGGAGAAAGAGTCCCGCAAACGAGGGAACAGGTAGAAAGGCGGTGGTTTTTAAAGGGACGATTCGCGAACTTTCTCTGCTTTTCTTTTCAGAGCGAAACGAGCAGTCCTTAGGGAACCAGTCCTTCCACGGCCGGATAAGAACCGTCCACGCGGTATGGAAACAAAAAAGACACGTCTCGCGCTGAACGAGAGGTCTCCGAGGATAAATAAAATTGGAAATAATGAAGAGAGGATAGGTGAGGGAGGAGACAGAAACGCCGTGGTGAGAGAGACAAGTAACCTTCAGAGGCTTGAGTAAAATCTAAGAGAGAGAGAGAGTCGGGGATAAGTCATTGTTTCGAGCGACGCCAGTCATCTGTTTCGATTTCTCCATCTCCACCAATTTTGTCCTCGTCTGAAGCACTCCCTCCGAGCAATATATGTCGACGCACAAGACCAGCTCGTTTATCTGCACGCTCACCCCTATCGACGACAAACTATATCTCTCTCTTTTGAGCCACTGTAGATCCTTCTCTCCCTGAAAAAATGTATCCATTACCTTTAAAGATGCTGAATTCTTAGGTTTTCAAGCCCGCAAAAGAATTTTACTCTGTGTACTTTATTTTCAAGTGATCTCTTACTTTTGTATTTTACAGGGCGAAGGGTTCTATGTGAGGAGAGAATTATTAGTCTCAATCTCAATTATTAGTCTCATTTTTTTCAAATAAATATCCAGGAAGGGAAAATACCACAATATAAATACATCCTTCAGTGAATTCGAAGGGCTGGTTGAGGATAGCTAAGGCGCATATTGTCGATTGCAATATAAAAGACTAGGATAATAGTTACATTCATGGATTTTTCGTTTTTGTCGTGAATATTCCAACGAAAGGTTGAGATGCCTATAAGCGTAGAACCTGATTACCTGACAATGAAAATAGCACGAGTCATGACGGGAAATTTAGTTAACAGTTGGCGTTACATAATAATATAGTATACATACACGGGTGGTCTGAAAATTTTCCGACATTTCGCCATTTCTCGACATGTTTTCTAAAACTTTCTGAAGATTTCTGAAAAATCTGGGGTCGGAAACTTTTCAGACCACCCTCGTAATATGCTAATATTATAATATTATATTTATATATTGCATTTGTTCTAATTCCCTTCCTGAATTACTTCAAATTATTCGTATGTAGCTAAAATGTATGCTATAAATATATGCTGAAGTTATCTCCACAACATATATTTTACATTTATGACAATTTTTAAAAATTAGAATGGAGCCCGAGTGGAAATTCGAATAAATTCAATATTTTTCTCATATTTTACTGTCTATCATTACGTTAATACGAAGGGAAGTATGCATTATTCATAATTTAAGGACAAAAATTATGATTGATAAAAATTTTCCCCTTATTTGGTCAAATTTTTGCATATTATGCCTTGATTACTGCTATACTGCAACACAATTACAAGTCCTTGAAACGATATGGTACAATGCTGTTTCGAATAACAGCAACGCTCATCACGCGTGATTTGATATTCACGGAAGAAGAGAATTATGCAAATGAGGATTGTTAACGGTTTAGTATTCAATGAAACGCGAAAATGGCGAACGGATTGGCAAATGGCGTTAATTAGGCATGGAAATCGTTATGACTCATAAATTACTAGTATAAATCGACACGAAATAACCACAAATAACGTTTAATGTGAGAATTGTTAGTATGTATAAGTCATCAAGTTGAAGATGGTGGTAAGGATGTAACACAGTGAATTCTTATTTTACATCCCAAAAAATAATTTATAATAATTATGATAGGAGTGAATAGCATTTAATTTATTACAGCATCAGAAATTATTGTTAAAAATAATCTATTCCAATTGAAATAGTAAAAGTTACGCAAGGCATCTGAATATCTAACAGTTTAAGTATATTAGTACTTCGTAGTATTACATTATATTTACTTTAATATTAGACAGATACAAGAATAATGTATCCCAAGCAATCTATCAACTGCTTTGATGTCATAAAATGACTAATTAAAGTTTGTCTAACAATGAGGACGTCTTCTGCGAATCTGAATCCCGAGAAATAACTGAAATGCCCTTCAAAGTCACTCTGAGGGACTTAATTTAAAGCTGGATAATTAAAACAGCTTGATAACTTTCATGTGTTCCAGAAGAACAAACCAAAGGATGAAATATGCCATTTCACATTCATGTGAATTGTGTCCTGTTATTAAATTAGTCTCTGCATGGCTCGTTCGAATCAGGACTCAGTTTATAAAAAAAGCGATAAAAATGAAAATCAAAATTAATTGCTCTCGTTCAATTTTAGTGGTAAAGCGTAGCGAACCATTTTTTCCTTTCCAAAATTTCTCCTCTAAAAAAAGCGATTATCTCGTATATTACTGACAATTTAGGTGCAATTTTACAAATCTCTCTATTAACAATTACTCTTTTTTATTGCTAATTAACGAGTCATTATGATCATCGAATCCATCATCGTACGTGATGGACTGTTTAACCGTGTCATTTCGACATAAATTCATTATCTTTATTTCATTTTTCTTCAAATTGTTACCGAGATTCGATACTGTATAACGAAGAGTTGATGTCCTCAGTTTGGAAAATCCTACTCAAATGAGAGCACATAATTTCAGTGTGGATTTGTCACGATTTATTTGGAAAATAGGTGATTTAAATTCACATTGAACTAGTGGCCATTCAGCCCCGATATACCTTGTCTTCTTTTAATCAAAATTCTCGAAGAACAGTTACGATATTAAATTTTAGCTAACGTGCTGTATAAGTACTTTATCGAAATAGAAACAAAACATAACAAAACAAAACGTCTTTTGGGTTGAAGCTTCTTCAAATGGTTTTCCAATTACCATACTTTTACTTAAAATAACCGCATTATTTTGTGAAATTTTATTTTGAAATTTTGGTCCTGTTACATTAAAAATTCGATAATTTTGAGTTTTTAATGTAAAAAATATCTATAAATCTTTTAGTAACTGAAATTTTAAGCTATTATCAAAGAGGCCGAAATGTTCCAAAATCTAGAGTCTGCATCTTTCAGGCTTTTCTTTATGAGCGTGGGACAATTATTGATGCAATGCAATAAATTGGTAATTATAGGATAAATATATTAATTTCATCAATCCTGCAGTAAATAGTATCTCTTTTCGCATATTTCGATAGTTTACGATTATCAGTCCCCTTTCTGTATTGTTCGAGCACCGTATCGATGTAAATCCAAACACTACTCCGAATTTGAACCCGTAAACTGTGCATGTATGAAAAGCTCCTGCTTCGTTTACATCATATAGTTTTTCCTTTACTGGAAGTTTGCGGACGTGTAGAAAAACAAGGGTGGGATATGGCAGGAGATTGATGAGGCGAAAGGGGAGAGCACAATGAATGGGGAGAAAGAAGAACGTGCCACTAATGACGTGGCGGACGATGTCGTCGATGGCGATCAGTTGGAATGGAGTCCCGCGGAAAGGGTGTCGGAAGTGAAGAGGGGGTGAAGGTCATTAGGATGCGAGGGGATGAGATAAGGAGGGTGGGGCTGAGCATCGAACGACAGGTAAATGTATATAAATGTGGAGCGAAATATGTAGCAGACAGGACGATGTTTGGAGCGAAACCGCAAACACAGTGAAACGCTCCGTCATTCTTCACGTCGTCATGTGGGTGAAATAAAATATAGGGGCGGCGTTTTTGAAAATGTAGATGTCGCCGAGTTCAAGTTGTAGAATTTATCGGGTCAGTCAATCGAAATGAAACATTAGCCCCGTCCAAAAGGGATACAGTTTTCTTTTGATCCTCTTCCGTTCACCGCGAAAATAAAATCAACTTAGCAAAGTTAGAGAAATGATCAGGCAGTCAGGAAAAATCTAGTTGTCCAATTCACACTTGCAATTTTCTCCGATTTCAGCACAAAATCGTTCAATAGCAGTTTCTGTTCCAGCATCGTATGATTTATAGTAAATAAATTAGCACACTAAGTTATGATTGATATTTAACTGTTTATGATTTTTAAAAAGCTAATGTTGTATCCGGCTCCTTCTTTTTACGTAATCACTCAAGTTTGAATTGAGATCATTTCTCAATCCACTCCTTTATAGTATACTAAATGTAATAGAATTGTGATTATGGTGCATATACGATTGTGATAACTTACGCATTTTTATTCCGAAACATTGACGATGTATTTTATAAGAAATTTAATGTAGAATTGAAAATGGCTTCTCCTCTACATACATGTATATCGTCGGACCAATGAATTCATTATTATTATTATATTATTGTTCGATCGCTATGAAAGTACCGGAATATTTTTGGTTTAGACATTTTTTTAAATAAAAGAAAATAAATAAGAAAACGAATAAAATAAAATTACATCAACCTGTTCGAGTCCAACCAAATAAAATTATTTCATCTCAATCAAGCAACTTGTCCCACCGGTTGGGAAACACTGCCATGCGTGCAATAAACGATGATATTAAGGCAAAAGAGATGATAAGAATAAAATTTTACTAATTATCAATAGTTTGTTTCCCAGGTAAAAATGAAAAATTCAAAATATGCTGCTATTGAAAATAAAAATGATTAGTGAAAGTATGATTACAATAACGCATTTTCCTCGTGAATTAAAATTTAATTCTGTGTTCGATTTGCCTTGGTAAACATAACTGAGTTGGAATCCATAATAAAATCAATTCTCTGCTCTCATAATTTCTACAAAACTAATGCACCCATATCTTTAGAAGAAATGCATCGAGAGATTAAATTTCACCAAGTAAACCTAGTAAGTAGATATTCTTTGACGACAATAATTAAGGTAATGCAGCGTTGTATTATTATGAGGATACCCTTAAAAGACATAGAGATATTGGCAAAGAGAAGATTATCATGTAACCGAAAAAGGGTAGGACGAATGGCGTATGATAAAGAAGGGGACGGAAATGAGAAAGGTTGAGTCGGGGACTGCTGCAAATAGATGAAAGATATGAAAGTAATGTGGTGGCTGTAGGAAGTGGGACAGGCTGGATTCAGACGACGTTTTGTGACGTTTCTTAATGCTTTGTTCACCCGGAAAAGTATTTCCCATGGTTATCTGTCTGAGAGAACTTCTCTAGGAGTTGATGAAGCAACTTCTAAATCTATTTAGACGTTTACTTATGTCATACAAATTGGCACTTGTGGAGCAATCTTAAAAAAACTATGAATTCATTAAATGAAGAGTCACGAAGGAATCCTGAAGATATTTTAAATGTTACTTTATCAAGATTGAGGTTCACAAAATTTATTTCGCTTCTACCATTTTTTAATCCTCTGGTTCTTGCATTGGATAAGAGATAATCATTTGACAAAGCACTATTTCCTGATAAACTAAATAGAAAATTTATCTCAAAGACATGTCTTAATCTGTACTGAGTGTAAAGTAGTATTTAAAAAATAACACTGCTTCGATAAGATGAGAAAAAGCAAATTTTCTCAATTGGAAAGTTCTTATTACTTTTCTTCCACTCTGTGATATGATAAAATCAAATTTTGTAATAGTTTAAGGAATATATTTAGTAGAAGTGCATTTTTAAGTCGGTAATAATATTCTTTTAAGAAATCTTTATGTTCAATTTTGAAGTAAAACTTTCTGAGTACGCCAGAATATATTATAATTTGACGTATTAATGAAATATATCGTAAAAACTGAATCAAAAGTATCGTTCTTGTTTAATATATATTAGGCTTGTTTCATCTCGTTCGTCATGTAAGCTTTTGCCATTAAATATTGCATATGATTTTGCGCAACGTAAGTACACTCTAACTGTTATAATATACATATGTTCCTATTAATTTCAATATATGTATATCCTCCTTCTCAAAGAAAGTTTTTTTATCGGGACCTGCGTGGTTAAAAGCCTCTCACTGAACAAAAATGAGCTCTCATTAAGCTACGAAGCTTCCCAACGATATTCATCTACTCGATTCTACCTTATGACTTTATCGTGTGGCGTTATTCTCAAAGCTTTATGGCATTTTTATCTCGACAGAATGACGTAAGAAATGCGACGGTTGTTCCACTAATTAGTATGCTTCATTAAAGGAAAAACTCGTCCACTCTGAGGTGGAAAAACTGCCGTTTAATGGCTCAATCTACGACAGCTGAATATCCACTCCTTGGACCTTAGCTTTAGCGGAAAATCACCCGTGAAATTAAAAAGTTGGGGAAGGACATCTCAGTCTGTCAGTAATCGCCGCCTGTCTCACGCGAGAAAACTTTCTTTCGAGCGTCCCTCTCAAACGACAACAAACGATAACTAATACAGTTCCACAAGTAACAAACAAAACCGGTGTTCAATAGAACAAGTAATCAATCGCTACCATAAATATTAAATAATACTTCATTCTGTGCGAAGGAAAATATGTAGCGTTATTTAGAAATTTTCGGAGTGCAATTGGATAATTCAATCTTTGAAAGCGGGTATGATGCGCCGAATTTTATTAAAGAAAGTATATTTATTTCCTCAAGTTAAGTTTCTATAAGATAGAAAACAACGAAGATTGAGGAAAGATGATTTAAGTTCCAGTGATTCGGTGAGCATGCAAGAGAATGGTAGAATCCTTGTTTGTGTTTCAGAATTTTAGTATCATTCGTGAAAAATGAGTTAAGAGTTAAAAATTAAGTGTTCATAATATCAGATTTAGTCTAGGCCTTGGAGTGAATCTATTATCATTCACCATATGGCATAAATTAAGAGCGTACGGTACTTGTATGTAGTTTGAATAATTAGCACAGAATATGGTATAGAGAATCTGCTTGACTCTTTAATGTATGTATTCACGAAAGAAAAGTTAATGCAAACATAAATTGCTTGTGAAGACGTCGCTTATGTAAACACGTGCATGAATACATAGATAAACACACGAGAGAAAATTCATGTCTGTAAATGTAGTACATACATAAACTCGTATAAGTATTCGGAACGTGAACCGGAACAAGAGAGAGCTAGGCGGGCGTGCGTTGCCCATCCGTGCTGCTCCCCTCTGGGCTTTGGAAAAGGGAGTCGAAACCGAGAAAAAAGAAATGCTGGAGAAAGAAACGAATCCCGGGATAATTTTTTCGCGCTACAATGCAGAAACACAAATAAGGGGCAGCGAATTTCAGAGGCAAAAATATAATGGCCTACATTTCCATGCTTTCGTTGTGGCTTGGTGTACTTCGCTGAAAGGCGGGAGAAATAGGCGCAGACGAGAAAGCGTCCAAATGCGCGCGCATCTGGATCACGCGATTTTTCAGCTTTCAAGGGAAGAAAGTGTTATCATTACTTCCGCAGCTTTGTTCTCTAAAAAACAGCCATGCCAGCAAGTCTGTGCGCGCATAGATGCGAGGGTAAGTAGAAAGGTATGGGAATTCCACTTTCCAGCCAAGCAAAGCTTTTATATTTACTTCGGGCGTTTCTTGCTCGGCAGTGGTACGAGTGTCCAAACATTAGAAATGCATGGATATGTGAAAATAGTCTGCAGCAAGAAAAACTAAACGTACTTATTCTTTCTCAAAAATCGATAGATTTCTAATCTTCGTACACTCGCGCCATTGGCGAGCGAGAAGCATCTGAAGAAGAAATGAAAGCTTTGCTTATCTGGAAAAGTAATTTCCTCCCAAATACCTGTCTATTTCCATCCTGTATCCTATTCTTCTCTTCACTCAAGGTTAGAAGTGGATGGAAAATGTTGTGAGGATCAGTAAACAAAGAGAAAATTACTATAAACAGATTATTGTAGCCCATCACAAACCATTCGAATAGTTGGAATAAGATCTGACAATCATTTACCGAAATATAGGAGAATTTACGAGAAACCTAGCGCCTGTACCCACTTTGATTTCTATCTTTAAAATTAAAATTTCAATGAAAAACCCCAGTCACTTATACAGCCGATATATCGAATAAAATGCAATCCAGTGTTTAACAGATAGTAAGGATGAAAAATACCAATTATATAAGTGCGGAAGGTCGTATCAGGCAAACTATTTAGTATAAAAACGCGGAAAAATGTTATCCTGACTTTATATAACTTTTTTATCTCCATTCTTGACTTATGCAACTCAAAGTTATAAGTTGAAAACGTCAATTTACATAACTTTCAACCCTTTGTGCTTACATTTAGAAATAATAAACATTCATCCTATGAGGCTAGCTTAGAAGTATTTAATAATCAAGAAAAAAAACAGGAGCCGACTTATGAGGGAAAGAAACGCAGAAACAAAAATACTACGCAAAAATTTCTAGGATGGACCTATACTTTTTATATTCCTGTTTACGGTAATAGGAACACCGTTTACTGTAATATAATATAATTTATAAACACAAATATAAATTAAGCAAATCAATTAAAGTTTATGCGAATTTAGAGTGCGATTTTACATACGCTAAGGATAAATTTTTATTGCTGTTGTTGACTTTTTTCGATTTCAATCCGACATGAATACATTGCAAGTAAGGTTAACATGACTTTAATTTTCTTTTCTTCGGAAGGATTTGCTGAGTGACCGAATGCAGCCTGCTCACTTTCGAAAGAAAGCCGTGATTCCAGGAATTGGCATATTTTGGGATTCACGGATCCACTTTGGTAAGTCATCGTCTAGACAGTAGCTAACAACAAGCTTCTCGCTCGTTATACTTTAAACAAAACTAAACACACATAATTTGTAACAATTATATTTTAAATTTTGTAATGATCTTATATTATAGAGAAATTTTAAAATACAAAAATACGGCAACGACCGTTACCTTTGTTAGATTTGTTTCGTATTTATCTGCAGTACACTGCACTATTAACATCTCTATTGAATTAAAACTTGAAATTTGTTTACATATTTCATGGAACTATTATATTCCTAGCATATTAAATTTATTTTCTCTTTGAGGTCGACCAATTAATAAAAACAACAGAAGCAAGAACCATTCTCGTAATTTTTACCTTTAGAAAGAGCCTGAGGAAATTGAACAACAGAATTGTCATAGTAAAAACCTATAAAAACCTAGCGTTGAATTTTATTCTATTGTTTGAGTATAAGCACTTGCTTCTTGACTGAAAATATTTCTTCCTATAAAACAAATAGTTCGTATACCATTACTACTACTTTGCAATAAGTTCATTAGAACTTATTAGACTAGACCGAGCACGAAAAGGATACAAATAAATGTTGATAGAAAGGAAAGAGAAAAGGAATGAGGAAAGAAAAAATAAAGGACAAAGAAAGGAAGTCTAAGTGAATATGTTGGGTGGATTAAATTGCTGTTGGCATGCCCTAACATCACTGGGGCTCATTACTAAGCATTGAAAGGGAAATGAAAATCTTTCCTGATGGGTGTCTTAAAATACACATCGGTTCCTTTCCTTCAATTCCTGAGACGCTGTCTGATACATTCACAATATATTATAGCGTGGCTTCACAAGTTAGATTGAATACGAAAACATGCTATAGGATTGGAATTGAAAACGAAAGGAATTGAAATTCATTGCAGACGTAAAAAGGTTTTTCTTGTAGTTTTGAACTGAAATAATTATCCATGTGAAGAGATGTTTTTCAAAGATAGGATTATGATTCTGGAGAATATTTCATCAAAAGAAACTCAGATTCCTCTCTGAGAAAATATCTTGAAAAAAACTACGAGTAAAAGAATTTTTATAAGAGATATTTTTCAGTAGATTATAAGTCACAAAACTATTTAGATGACTACAGATTTTTCCTTTAGATTGAATTTAAGTGAAGTCCATTATTCTTTCTTAATGCCATAGGATTCATATATTTCTATTCTTCTTTTATTCATATATATCTTCTCGTCGTTTGTCTACTCAGTTTGTTTCAAGTTATGTTTAAGAACATATTAATTATAATGACGACTATTAATTGAATATCGATTTTTTTAGAATGGTGAAGTTCAGGAAAAGAAATTAGATAAGATTTATTAACAATTCTCATTTATTTCACTCCATATTTCTTGTATACAAATTTTTTTCATCAAAGTATTAATTTGACTGCGTAATAATTAATTAGTTCAATTCTTGTAATTGATTTTACGAAGGAAATAATTTTTTTTGAGTTTATTCTTAAATACGGTATATTGATAAGTTTGAAGTGCACCAATGATCGTTTGCATTTACAAACTTAATGGTTTTAATTTCTCTGATAATCGTGTCATAGATTTATGTAAATAAAATATTAATTAATCATAAGATTAAAAAGTTAGAGTAGACTCGACGCAACGTCAACTAGCCAACCAAATTATTATCAACAACATCGGCATTCGTTGTAATTCCCATAATCATTGATACATACATTGATAATCATTGATACATACATTGATAATCATTGATACATACATTGATAATCATTGATACATACATTGATAATCATTGATACATACATTGATAATCATTGATACATACATTGATAATCATTGATACATACACACTACTGTAAATAAAATGCAATCGACTCTAAGCAAGCTGCGTTTTCAACTAAATTATTAAAATTCATGTAATGCCTAGTGGCATCTTATTACTTCAAATAACTTTTACAGATGTGATTAAATAAACGTCATAAATTTTATAAGGCCTTCTTATTAAGTACATGAGTGCAATAAAATTGTAATAATTACATATCTAGATTTTGATTATATGTAGAGGGAAAACCTCTTTCAGGTTATACATTCATTGCTTACATATTTCTATACACTGTTCATTTATGATATTACGTTCACAACTAATGCTTATCGATGGTTTATTAAATAAAGATTAACAACTAAAAACTGCATGATTCAGTTTAAATCCAATAAAAATAAAGCTTTAATAGTTTTCATACCAATGGGTAGGAAAATTTTTCATTCCTTATTATTTTTATACCCTAAACACGGTAATATATATTCGTAATCAAATACTTTGCAATATATTGGTATTGCTATCAACTAAAATATATTCCGACCGGTAGAAAAACCTGTTTACATTCATTTATGCGATCATCTGGCTATTCCTCTTACATTCGTAACATTTTTGTTTACCTTAATGCATTTCCATTGGGTAATAGAAGTAGTATAAGATAAATCATTCATATTTTGAGCATTGGCGAAAGCAGCATTTTTGTGGTTTCATTCATTGATAAGGTATCTCCTCTTTTATTACCCTGATTTTATGTATCTATGTAAATATTTAGCCATCTACACATATGCAAACAACCTCTGAATGCTTTATTTCCGTTTATTTTCCTTCGGAATGTTTGTTTACCATTTGAAGGACGGCTGCCCCATTTCAAAGAGTTTCCAGCTAAAATACCCGCAATAACGATTGGTAGCCCACTAAAAGTGAAGATTTGAGTAACTCTGTTTGTGACCATACGCGATCAGTAAACAGCATTTTTAGTCTAACTGTTCTTCCTTGATTAGAAAATTTGCATTTATGAATGCTGGAGGCCTATAAAATACGCTTTGCGGTTTATAGTCATAAAACAAGGCAATAATTCTCGGAATATGTAGAATCTCATTCCTCTCTGGGGATTGATCCTAAAAGTAATTTTCTCTTAATGTAATATTAATCATCCGAGTAAAAGTTTTTTTTAACTTTCTCCATTACCAGTATTTAATAAGAGATTAATTTATTTATCTATTACCACTATGACTTTTCTAAGTATATTTATCATTCAAAGATATAACGAGCTACTTCTATAAGTCTGTGTTTATATTTATCATTATTATTGAGTGCTATACCATTAACTCTGGAAATTATTCTTTTCCCCAAGTTTCCCGTTTCATCTTGATCTTTCTTCTTCCATAAAACTGTGTATAATTTGCTATTAAGCTATTTTGTTCCAATTCTCAATTCCAAAAGTTCTATTTCAAGTCATTCTCAATATAAGGAATGTTAACTTCAAAGGACAGAGGTCTCCTAAGACTTGAGTTATCCTAAAAGTTGATTAAAAACAATGGTATCATTTCATACCAGTTGTAAAGAATGATGTGTGAATTCTTTGAATTGATGATAATTAAGAACAACAAAAATATCAGCCCAGGTTTATTAATGAGGGATTAAGTGGAAATAAATAGGCTACCCTGCGGAAGAAGCAGATGTAGATCAAGATGAGAGTTGAAAATCTGGAAGTAAAATAAAAATCTCGAAGAAATTTTTGGCGAATCCAAAGTTATCTCACCGGAAAGCGAGATGCAATTAGAGTCCTTGAAGGCAAAAGTCATAGTTCTTAAAAAAAACTTTAGATTCACTAATGGTAAGTGATGAATCTCTTTAGCTAACTCCTGTGGGACTGCATTCCCTAGACGCGTATACACTACCATTCTCTTTGCATTCCTTTCTGCCACTCTTGACCTGCCCCTCCCACGCCCCCGCACCTTCACACGAGAGAAATATGACGGCGATAATGAGGACGGGACGTTTTCCACATTTACTCGGGCTAACACTCATGCATTTTCTAACTTTTCTCCCTTTCTCATCCCCCCTTCACTGATACTCTCAGTACTGAGAACAAAAAGAATGAAGGCGGCGTAGGAGAAAAATCCGCTGTGATGGCGAGGGATAGGATTGGGTGGAGATTGAGTGTTGCCATGGAGAATTCCCATTACTTTTGATTCTAAGGGTTAGCAAGGGAGAGGAAGAAGTATTGTGATAGAAACAGAGTTATTTAATACATAGGTCGTCGATATATCATGGAATAAACCGTCAAACGACGAAACTCGAATCGATTTTAGTTTCGAAGTCATTCGCAATAAATTTTACGAGTTTCTGTAAATTTTATCAACATTTCAGCAAAGTTTAACGTAAATTTGTACGTTCTAATTACTCAGATATACAACCTTACAAAGTTCCCTATTCCACTCCAGGTATATAAGTTTTTTTACCACTACATTTTAAAAGTATTGCTATAAAATCTAACTTTTTCGCATTTTAGGAGCAAATTTTGAATTTTTTTTCAAATGTAAATATTTCCAATATGCTGTAAAGTTTTTATCAGGAAGTAACATATATAAAAATGCATCTGAATTTTCTTGTTTAATCAACTCTATTTCATTACTTCGAGACACACTGACATCTTCACTGAAAGGAACATTACGGCCGAACATTATAGAATTTAGACATCTTCATTACATAATACAAGGTTATCCATTTTGTGTGGATACTCAAAATCATTCAAATGCATTCTTAATTGTCTAGATTCGAGATGAAATTTACCCTTTGTATGATTTTCAAATCAAGAGAGTGTCCTCCGCAATTCTCGACAGCAATCATCGTAGCATATAATAAATGTAATACGAAAAGCTCTTCCACTATACGAAGATAATAAGGGGAGAATATATTGCTACCATTGTTCAAAACAGATGTAAGAATGACATAAATAAAAGAGAATGTAAAATGACATAAACAACAAATAAAACAAAACATACACAAACTTTGAAATTTCTTATACCAGTAGGGGAATATATGAAGACGAAAAATAATCGCATGGTCTTACTCTTTAAGAAAATTAAGTGGAAGGAAAGGGAGAAGAGGAAAATTTTCCACTGTAAATCATTCGCATCTCCTCTTTGGAGAGTGAGATGAATAGAGTAGTTGCAATTGCGAGAAGAAGCTCACCAAGAGTTGAGGGAAAGAGAAGTGTATATAGGTGTTTAGAAATAAGGGAAGTTCATCTCGAAAAGGAAGTCTTGAAGTGAGTGGATCAAGGATAGAAGTGGAAGGAGATAATTCGTTAATGGGAAAGAACAGACCGTGAAATGGAAAGAGAGCGGTGCCTGAGCAAAGCTTAAAGTAGCATAGAATCCAGAAAGGGTTACAAGTTTGTTAAAGAGAAAACTTAATGAGAGAGGGTAGAAACGGAAGAGATTCCTGCTCAGAACGGCTCTCTGAGGTGTGACAGGAGGTACAATGCAAGAAAAGCCTGGGTTCATAGAACAACGGTATTCCTATTGTACTTCGAAACAAAGACAGCACGTAGGATTTCACTTATCTAGGCTACCGGAGCGCCGACTTCATAGCATTGTTTGCTCAGTTAAATGAATTAAATCGAATTGCCCTGATTAGCTATCTCCTTACGGTAGGAAATATTTTATAAAGAATTTCAAAACCCTAGTCACATTCCATTGCACCACGCTTTCTCAACTTCGACTGAACATTTTACTTCATAGTAAAATAAGCGAAGTCAAAAGTGTTTCCTGCATTCAATAACTTGACTTATTATCATACAATTAACAAAAATCAAACGAGATTTTCAAGTATCAAACGTCATTTACTCTCGATGAATGCATTGCATTAAAGATGCTAATGTTGAAACTAAGTTCTGAATTCTTCTACGCAGTCAAGCAATAAAAACGTTTCCTTTTCTTCGGAAAAGGATTTAAAAGTATATGGCTGAGAAAATAAATCATCATTTGATACAATTTGTACGAGTAACTATAAGTAGAAAGTGTTGATAATTAAACATTACTTTCTGCTAGTGGTAGGTATCGGAAAGATTCTTCTAGTAATACATATAGATATTATCCAAATACTAGAAGCATATGATAGTTATAAAATATATTCTATTAAAAGTCATTCAAAAAAGTTAAATTCGTTAAATTAGAGCTGAATCTTTGATCATATTGCTATGATTGTAATTTTTTCCTCATTATGAATACAATGATTCATAATTATCATGATGTGCTTAATTCGAATTGCTACAGTTACATACAGGTATGAAATACATGTATGTATAGGGTACTGTTGCATGTAGTAACATAATAGATCCCTTTTATAACTCATAACTCCGCCTCTTAAGAAAACTGTAGTAATGGGGTTATTTAGAACTGCGAGTGATTTCTGCTATAAGTCATATCATATTTTGCTAATTCGTGCGTTCCTTAATCTGCATTTAAAAGTTTTTCTACAACTACTAGAAAGTAAGTATCGTACTTGGAAGTTAGTAAGATCGATATTCCACTCATTGAGGATTATTTCAGGATGATGAACGATACAGAATTACTGTTTTATCATGTTTCCGTATCAAAGTATAAAATATATTTGTACACTCAATATTCCCGTAAAACAAAGTCACCAGATTATTGTGAGCAATTATTGAGTTAATGTATTGAAGGATCTTAAAAAAGGAAGAATACTAATCAATACACATGTTATTACATGAGTCACAACAAATTAGAAGATGAATACTATTTACAAGGAATACTAAACCAACTATCGAGAGAATTCAACGTTTCAATACTATTGATTGCAACAAAATTTAGGCCATTTTTACTCGTAAATATTATTTACTTTAAAACGTTAAATATCACAGTATATTTTATATTTTGATATATCCTTACCATGAAATCGACGCTTAGTCTAAATGAAGATGCGGTTACTATTGTTCTACAGTAATTATATATTTTTGTTTCTAAACTAAAGCAGGATTGCAAAGAATGTTACGTACGTCCCAGTTTAGTCTTTAGTTATGCTTTTCGTTTTTCTAGCAAGGCTCCAGTTTAGAGGTAAAAATACAAACCTAAAAATAACTTCAAGTCAAACTACTCCACCCAAGATATTTATAAAAACGAAGAAAGTGAAAAGATGAAATATTCATCTGCCGAAAGAAGTGGGTCAAGAAATGGAGGAAATGAATTTTTGAGCGAAGGCCCGGTGAGAAAACGCCGATCAACTCGGGATATGCAAATGGATGAATTAAGAAAAAGGGCCGACTAATATTTAAATAATGCATCCAAGGGTCGGTGCAATTCTACAATGGCCGAGAGGTGGACTCCCTTCGCTTCCTCATTTCCAGCTCGCCCTCAGGGAAGAGTAATAATTTATGCAAGGAAGAGCCCTCATAATGGAAGTCGCAATCCTCAAATCCTCCCCCAAAAACATTCCACTCCGACATTCCCACTTCCGGCGGCTGAAGGAGCTGAAGCAGCGAAGTGGAAGAACCGAAAACGTCACCTCTTTGTCGCCGCGCTCTATGGAACTTTTTTTGGTCAAAAGACGGCCCCAAATATATGGACTCTTTTCAGCTCGGAGAGAAAATTCTTCATCTGAACCATCAACTAATTTATTCATTCACTTATACGCGGCGTCAGAGAGGATAGGAATAAGGTTTTGAAATGACAGGGTTTATCAGCTTTTTTTGGAGATCGTTTAAATTCTATTGCCTCGAAATTTCAAGATTTTCAAATTTTGTCATCTTCAAGGAAAAAAATTCCATTTTGTGCAAGGTATTGACTACACAGCCTAAGCACCAAATTATCAATCCATCTCTTTCAAAAGTTGAGCTGATTTTTAAAACATCGATTTAATGAAGACAATAAAGTTGTCTATGTGGTTCTATACTCGATGAAATGCAATGGGCGACGATTACTTTGTCTCCGTCTTCCTTATTCATCTTTCCTTTAGAAATTATACTCATTTTTTGTTATCTGAAAATGCTTAATGTAAAAATGTAATATGTAGATTTTATTAGTTTTTATAACTAATGCAAGACAATTCATTGCGCAACTTTCGGTATTGGCAGAAATCTCTCATAAGTAAAAATTTAAATATTTCATTAATTTTCTCGACTTAAATAAAATTATCATGTAATGTAAAGTGAGTATGGAATGTTATTATGATAGCATAAAGAGAACAGGAGAGGAGAAAGTGAACTTTTAAAATAGGCCTATTACGATATGTTATAGACATAGCCTAATATAACAGCGGTTTCTCTCTGAAAAGAGAGGAGAGCCATGTATCCACAATTTTATCCGTAAAAGACGTGCTGAAATCTTCATTCGTATGTCTGTTTGGCTCATAATCTCGAAAAAGTACGTTATGAAGAATTGATGGATGCCATAAAAGAACGTCAAATCGGTCTTAAAATTAGTTATGAGCATGCTGTATTTAAGTTTGAATGACTATGGATTTATGATGAGGTAGTGATTCTGAAAACCACTGAAAAAACGATAACGTTTAATTTTTTATATGCAGAATTATCTTGAAAGATTCCAATACAAATCTCTCCTGAATTCTGAATATCGTAAGTGAATGAAACAGGTACAGGAAATACAGATTCAATAATTTCCCTTAGTTGAAATTAACGCACTTAAGCTACTCTCTTTATGAAACTTAAATCGTGTATTGGGATGAAATAACAGAATCAAGTATTCAATCAATTTTTCCTTTTCATTGTAATTATGAATTACATTCACTTCTACAACACGCTAAAAAATAGGAGGTAAATTGTCCTCAATTGCAATCTCGTGGGGGAAAATCAGCTCAAAATGCGATCCTTTTCACGTTTCTGCACTTTCACCTTTTTAGGCGACGACGCATACCAACGCCATTAATTTCCTCAAGCAAGGCTTAGGAGACATTTCGCTAGAAGACAGAGTTAAACGTTCTCCAAATATTTCGTCTGCGATGCAACAGCCTTCAGTTTACAGGTGCCAAGTAAAACCTCTCCGTATAATCCTCGCCTCACAACTGCTCCTCTCTTTTTCTCGGTAACAAGTGACGGTCGCTGAGCGCCGGAGAGACGGTCACAAGCAGAGGATATTCTACTTGCATGAAGAGAGAAGGTGGAAGAGGGAGTGTGCACACAATCCAGGAATCGATGACCTCATTCTCCATATTTCCAGCGCGTATTAATAGAGTTTCCAATGGCGTAGATTATCGGTCCTCGTAGTACGAGGAAGAAAGAAACCAGTAATGCTTTCGGTGTTCAGTAAGCAACTGAGAGGACTTTAATTCTCCCATGCTTCCCCCACATAATTCTGTCCCTCGCTGTCAAAATGTTATCCTTCTTCTCCATATCCACCGCTTTTCGAGTTTCCACGACAAATGTTTTTATGCACGTATGAGATCATTACCACCATGATCCAATTAAACATTATCATGCTTTTTAAATTGAGAGGACACGAAAATGTCACGAGAAAACTTTCCCGAACGTAATGGGAATTCTCTTTTTAATGGTCGTATCCACAGTGCTGAAAAAATATCCGTTGGAAATAATGAAATGTGGATTTATTATCTTGGTATACGATACGCGAGTTTTCGAGACTGTTGTCGGGCACCGGCGTCCCTCCCATCAAGCGCACCCTATCGAATGTTTCCTCAGCTGAATGATCTCTGCGTATCTTAATGAAAAAACCGTTTGGTGCGGAACTGTTATTATATCCCAAAGTAATACAATCATGTATATTCATAAAATTGAACAATAAACTCGATTTCAGAATAAAGATTTCAGAAACTCGTAAGAAAATTTTCGTCTCCAGTGGGGATACGTAATGCAGATGAATTAAGGAATTTGTTCATGGATAGAAGAGGTAAATCGAAATAATGTAAGGGTATCAGGGTGGAAAAAATGAAGACTAAGGTGTGTCTTTTAACGATTACCTCTCCATTTCTTCTGGAATTCTATCACTGAATTTCTTCTCTTGAGATTCATGAGAGGTACTTTCAAAGAAGATGGAAAATCAGTCACAATATCGTGAACAAATATCAACAGTTTCTAAGATGATTTTTAACTTCTAGTCATTCGAATTCAACCTTTAATTTCCTACTTTATCATTTATAGCTTGGACTATAGTGTCTTTTGCCAAATCAATTTTTTGTTTTTCTATCTGTTGGCAGGATTTATTATGAAACTAAATGAATCCCATAAACATCAAGCCCTCAATCAATCTTTGGTGGGGATTAGGCAAGTGCTATTCTTTTATTCTACTTTATGATTGATAGTGAAACACTGGTTACGAATTTAGAATTTACAACTCGTGATAGTTTACTTCAGCGGGATTACATGCGCGAAAAGAATTTTTAGATGATAATAATTTGATCAAAGTGATGCCATGCTTAAATTTTGAAAAATAATAAGCGATGAAAAAACGAATAAAAAAATTCGACCTCACCATCGAATCGGCGAGACGAATTTGTTTTGGTAGGATGGGCGATAGGCAGATCGGAACTCTTCCAGGGAAAAACGATACGAAGTTTCCGGCGGTAAGTGTGATTAGGAAAATAACTCAATAAAATTGAAGCAAGTACAACGAATAAGCAAAAGAGAAGGAAAGAAACGTCTGAACTCTGAACTGAAATATTTCACCTTCCGAGTGGGCGTTCCATAGCATTGCCGTTCCACTGCGTCATATGGTATCCGCACGGATTGTGAAAGATTGGGGTTTGAGTTCAAGTCAAGGCTAACTTTTGTTTATTCCTTGGATTTTTGAGGAGCACTTTCGCCTTGCATTATTAATTCTTAGTCACTTTGCGTAGTATAATTATCTTTAATTTTGATTTTCATACATACTAACTTTGAGAAAGGCTGTATAGCTGAAAAGATTAATAAGGAATTTTGGTAAAATACATGTGAATTGAAATGCAGCCGTATCATCCCCGTGAAGTATGGTTATGAGCATATAGTGTTGCATGTTTATATAAAAAAATACGAATGAAGAAAAAGAATTGAAAATTTTTCATACTCTATGTTCACAGAAGTAGTTCCTTTACCTAGAATTGGATCCTTTTCCTTGAAAATTTGGTTGAATCAGTCATTATTATTAGTGCTTTAAACTCGACATAAATTATTGAACATACCGCAGAATAGATGAAATAAATTAATGCACCATACAATCTTCCTATAGACTTTCAGTTATCTATTTACTTTCCTATCAATCTTCAGCCCTTTCATAAACTTTATCTTTTGCGCATTAAATCACTGCTGTTTTTCCTTCGCACTCCCGTCTTTGGACAAAGTAAATATCCGTCAAGTAAGACTCGTAACAAATTCATTTATATTGCCGAAGTGACTCAGGGCTTTTTAGTTCATTTCAATCAAAAGGTAAAACACGAACGTATACGAAGCGAAAAAGTATATAAAATACCTTTGATGGAATGAGTTTAAATACGCTACTAAAACTTGTGGAAGTTACTCGTCACACGTTTAAAGAGGCTCGTAAAAGAAGAATCTTCATTTTTAGTCATCAAAGGACGGGAATCAACTGCAGATGAGATGCACAGACGCTGCCATTAAAACGAGAGAGTAAGAGAAACGTGGGAAGATGGGATAATAAAGAGCAATGGAAAGTAGAGCAGGGATAGAGGCCATTTGCTAGGAACGTCTCCCGTAAACACTGACTCTTCTCACGTTCCTTCAGCCCCTGAACTTCTTTGCATCGGAAATCGAACGTGAGTCGAATTCAGTGTCTTTCAAGAGGGCATAAGAAGCCGGAAAGGCCCTCGGGTCACTCAGAATCGGAGCTAAATGAGAGGTGACGCAAAGGAGTGACACACAGATCGGAGAGACTTGTACAATACTAACCCTAGAGGCTGAATGATTGTTGGCAGAGTTGAGAAGTAGAATGTTAGAAGGAAGAAGGCAAAAAGAGGAATGTAAGACCAGAGAGTGTTGTATAAAAGTACAAGGGAAAAGCTGAAGTAGCGAAGAGTTCTTATTCATACCAATGACGAGGGCTTAAATAGAAAAAGACATTTTCTAGCCACAATCTCGCCCAAGTTAGCCAAAATAATATGTTCAATTAAGGAGAGGATTTTTTTAAGAGAACCAGTCATCTTTTTCCAATAAGTAGTTAACCATTAAGTAGAAAATGTTAATAATCGTTCATGAGTGAGAACTCTGTAATTTACATAAGAAACTGATTTACATCCACTTTCGAATAAATAAAAATTTCCATAGAAAAGTAAAGCAGTGTTTTACGCACTTTGTGATATGGTTTTACGAAGTCCGTTCAAGTTAATTCCTACCTCCAAATATGTAGTATTTTTACTTGTGACGAAGGTAAGTGGAGAAATAATTTTTCCTATTTCTGCAGAAAATGAACTAAAATATCATCGCTAAGAGTCTTGCTAGTGAGAAATAAAAATTGGGATAAGGGAAGAATACGTATGTTCCGAAAGATCATGGTAAAAAAAACTGCTATTTAACACCATTTATCACTTATAAATAATATCCTTATTCAATGACATTATCTTAAAATTATATTTAAATTTTTACGGAAAACACCAAAAAATAATCAGAAACGTTTTTCACTACCGAAATATCTGAATGTTAACATTCAACGGCATGCATAGAATTAGTTAAGAACGCTTTAAAAAGAAGGCAGAGTAGAAGTAATGTTTCATCAGGGAGAACCTATCCGAGCACGAAGGGATTACGTGTAAGACTAGTCACTAAATGATACCTCTATTTCCTCGATAACTTCTAAAAATGAAAAAGTAAAATAACACATCTAGTAGGGAGAGACAAACTATTACTGTGGAGGAAATGATGGGAACTTTTCTTCGCGAAAAGCACGAAACCAGGAAGTGTAAAATACAGAACAGATTATATTCTCAAATGTCTTGAAGGAAATAAATTTCGAAAGTTATTTCAAAGTGTCATTTTTCGAAGAGAAAAGATTTACATATACTTTAAGAAATAAGGAAAATCAAGGAAATGAAGAGAGAGAAAGAGGAAAATTTTCGAAAGAAATGTATAACATCAAACCAACTCATTTAATATCTTCGAGATGAGATAATTATAACACGGGATTGACTTTCCTTAAATTTATAATGAATTCTATATTATGTGTCTTATAGATCATGAATTAAATATATTCTTAATGATAGATTCCGATTCTTTTCAGCTTACAAGTTTAAGCATTGTGAGATCAACCATAAGTTCTCAGTGTTAGTGAAGATCTGTTTTTACGTGAAAATTTTTTTTTTGGAAATATTTAAACACACTTCTTTCGCCATCCTAGTGATTCCTAAGTTTAAATTACTAAAATCCTGGCGAATTTAACTTGTCATGCTAAAGCTAGTCATATTCCCCAATAAATGGAGCAATGAACATTAATATTCGCGAGTATAAAGATTGCAAACTGTTACATATTAATGGTAATGATAAAAAATTAAAACACCAAAGTATACGTATTATTTTTCGCTGAAGGTTTCTTCTAGAAAAATATTCAAGATTCCCCTTAAAAAAATCAGTAACTCAAAATTTGAAGTTTCTATGGAAGCTATGAATGCAAAGCTTTTTGTATTCTTTCCCTATGTATGGAATTTGGTGATAGGCGATTTATATATAAAAGAACTTCAAAGGCAAGAATTACGTCAACGAACAAGTAATTAGAGAAAGATTGAAAACCATGGCGGGAAACAGGTAAATCCCTTTATCGCATTAGTGGTGGGGATGTATCGAGCATATCTCTCTTTAATGATACTACTTCCGAAAATTACACGCGAATATTGCGGATAGCAAATCGAGGCTATTTGAGTATGCCTCTGTAACGGATCATCAGAGCTTCAACAAGGAATTAAGGCGAAATTATTGACGGCACAGTTAATTTTCGGCAAAAATGATTCCTCACTCCATCGCCCTTCAAATCTAGATGCGGAATAGCAGCAGGAATAATTCATCCACTGCTTCGATTGTAATAGTGGCGGGTAATAGCGCGAAAGCAATCCAATCGCTAGCATCGGAATGTATCCTCGATCAAACCGCTGGTGTGTACATTTTTGCCGAGTGACGCCCTCTTCAGCGCACGGGAAAACACGGGAGTCGCCAATTTCAACGCGGAATAAAGCGTCCGATTAATCCCACGCGAATCATAATCCTCCAAAACAACGCGGCCGAGAAAAGTCCATCTCTCCGTCGCGTTCCTCCAGTCCCTCGGCGGCAATCACGGAGGCAAAAGGGGGTCTGAGTTGCGGGTTGCATGATACACAGGCGCATTAATAAGGGAGACGTAGTTTTCGTGAAAGGCAGGAAGAATCGCAAAGCGTCACGTGATGGAGGAAAGGCCTCAGGAGGGAAAGTGAGCGGATTTTGCCACCTGGTTATTATCCGCACCCCTGCGAACGTGACGTTTGGTGAATGGACTTTTCCCGTGCTCAAGTTCCTCATCTGCAGCGGGCTTTTGATGTCCCATTATGTATAGTGGATAGTGGCCGCCCAGCAAGTGGTAAAGCCTTTGTGATGGCGGCGTGATTGAGGGAAATGACGGATGAATGACGCATCGGAGTCGTCCGTGACAGCGGCGGGGACCTCACTTCAAAGTAAACCCATTTTCGGTAACGTTATTTCACATCAATTCATAAATGGAGTCTTCGGCCAAAGGAAAAGATTCGGAGAAATTCAAGTGTGTTCGAATGAGGTGTCTGTATCAATGACAGCACTTCAACAACAATGCCTACAAAAAAATATGAAATTCTGCGATAAATAAAATATTATCAAGTGTTCTCCTTGGAAAAAAGATCCCATTAATCGTCGAATACAAATTGGAATATTTGAAGAATTAAAGCTGTTATTTATTTTCGGAATTACACTATTCATAAGTATGATACTTATAATTAAATCAAACAAATCGTTAGATCAATGAAACCCAAATTCAAAATTATTCCCTCACTTTTATAAAAGCAATAATTAAATTGTGGATGCGCAATAAAAATAAAAAATTGATGTTTAAGATTCGTATAAACATACTGAAAATGAAGACAATATACAAAGCATTGGCTAAAATGCTGAATAGCCTTAACTGATTGAAAATATTCGATTTTTACTTCAACGAGTTCCAATAAGCTATAAATGTCTAAAGATTTAATTACCATCTACAAAAGTGTTCTCGGTATATTTGGGCAAGATACCTGAAATTATGAAAATAAAAGCCATGATGAAAGTATAAACTTTCCAAAATTGTTTATGTAATTGATACATCTAACATGAGCAAATTAGGTTGTAAATTTTATCCTGAATCCCCGTAGTTTTAATTGTAATCGGTATCTTCCGCGTTCGAGTACAGATCATTAATTTAGCAGATAAATAAGACCCTCATCCATGTCACTGACTGTATTTGTACACCACAAAGGATATATTGAGGAATAACTTGAACGTTTGGACCTCCTACCTTTAAATATTTCATCATATATTACCCATAATATTCTTTATGTATAAACAGTAATCATCAAACTAAAAGCGAACGATAGACGATGCAAAATATATTTAATCAAGAGATGAAGAAGACTAAGCCACAATATTCGATTCATTTATAGGAAATAATTATAGTTGATGAATATTAAGTTTTACATTTTCACATGTTACCATAACTTCACAAGATGAAAGAATTTAGATTCATGAATTTTGTTCCATGTGACATTCAACAAATAGTATCACTAGTATTCATCACATGTAGTGGCAAAAATTTACCTGAAATGACGGAAAACAGGGAAAATTGTTTCATGACGGGATGATTATGCACAGGAAGTATTAAGTTTTCAAGGTATCGATCATCTTTTATCCAAAATTATAACTTTTTCTGAGAAATATTATCTCCACAATGATTGCGTCCACAATCTCGTGAGAACAAGGAAATAGTGCGCCTGGGGGTAAATAAACACAAACGGGGAGCTATTTTTTCATTTTAGGTAGATGAGCCCGAGCATTGGGCTTGAATTAATCTCTGGAAAGAGACAAAATATGTGTCAAGGCTTTGCTCGGGAGAGCCACTGGTCCACTCCCTTTTTGCGTTTAAGTTTAAATACGCCGTCATTTTTCAAAGAAGATCAGAACGTGGAGGTATGACTTTGCGAAAACCCACGGAGAGATAAGTGAAAAACCTGTGAAGCTGAAATAGTGAAATAAAAAAGAGATAGGAAATAACTTACACTGTCCACAAAAGTGTGTACAGTATAAATTACGAAAGAATAATGCCCTTGCGAAGAATTTTGTAACTATGAAATGCATACTAACTACTGTTAGATAGGCTGACCATGCGTCCCATTTTTTGGTTGGACAGTTCCGTCTCCTTTCTTTTATTCAGTCCAAGATATGAAAAACTGTTCTTTGTTCAGGTAAACTCTTTATTTAGCATTAAAATATTCCACGATATTCAATTACAAAATTTAGAATATTAAATTTTCCGATTACAGTAAAACTGCATGAGTTCGAATACACGATAGAATTGAAATGTAAGGAAAAATGAAATATTTTCGTAATAAATTTTAATAATCATAAAGGATTCTAACTTTTACAAAAAACTATATTGAGTTTTAGGTGGAAAACGTTAGTTTCCGAAGAATGAAGCTGAGGAAAATTATGACGCCCTTTCATCTTTGGAATTAATAAATTCCTTAGGCTTTATAAGGTATATAGTAGCGCAGATACTTAATAGCTAATTTAAAATATAATAAATAAATTATAAAATTAAAAACGGATAAAATTTCAATCGGGAAAATGGCCAAGTAATATTTCGGATAAAATGTTCATTGTTGATGATTACTATACATCGTCCAAGTAAATACGAGCGAAAGAATTTGTACTTCTACACAGATAAGAAATATTCGAGAATGGTGAAGTGGCAAAATTATTGTTAATAGGATAATAGAATAATAGGAAGTATGGATTGTTGCCGAAGAATCGATTTTAATTTATAAAACTAAACTAATAATTTTATAATGCTATTTTACATAGTGCAGCCTGTGGTCATGCATGGATTTTAATTGGGAGCAATAGGAGATATTGATAGCAAAACAAAGTAACAACGACGGAGGCAGAGCGATAAGGACGGATGCGTAAAAATGAATGAACATAAGATAAGATTTGGGTTAATACATGGAAGAGTGAAGCAAACGAGCACGCAAAAGAATAAAGGGCAAAAAGAGACATCTGGCGAGAGATGAATGAACGCAGAAAGAAGAAAGAGTGATTTGTGAATTATCACGGGTTCCTTTGCTTGTTCGAGAGAGAAAGAGAAGCGGAGTGTATCAACGAGAAAGATCGCACGAGGGGTAGGTTGGGACGAGTTGGAAGGTTACGGAGATGGAAAAGTTCTTTTCAGAAATGCAAGAGTGGGCAAAGGACGAGAGGCACGCACGGCCCGCGGGAGTAAGACGGGGGAGTATCAAGAAAGGGATGACCCTGAGAGTAATAATAACAATAGCGATGTTCGCATTCATATCTCCCTTTGCTCATATCTCTGTTCCTGTGCCTGCCTTTTATCTTACGTCTTTTTTGATTCGAGAGAATGCTTCTTTCCCTTTGAGTGCCCATTTCATGCGTGTTTCCTTTGCTTCGTCGCTTCCTTCCTTCTCCTCCGTCTTCCCGGAATCAAAATATTTCCTCCCCTCTTCTCTCGCACTTGTTTACTCATTAGATGACCTTTTATCCATGGCAAACATTTCGATATCTCCCGCGCGCCATTATTAAACGGATTGGGAGATGTGATCATTTGCCGACTAACTTCTTCAGAGAATATTTAACTTTAACTTTACGAAATTTGAAAACAGAATAGCTGAGAATTAAACCATGTACATAAAACTTATCATTTAAAATAACATAAAAATTATATCGAGAATAAATTGTTCTACGTAATTTTAAATGAATTTTGGGAATATATACATATATTTTAAATTAGGAATTAACAAAAAACGATTGATTCATCCTATCTATTCAGCTAAAATAAAATATATGGAATTATAAAACTTTGGAAATTTTCGCTTGGTATTATATTTTATCAGTAATGTAGTAGTTACATTGTCTACTCTTATGTTTGACCTACATGAAGGTTAGGAATAAAATAATGTTTTACTTATTTCCACCGATGTTTTCGAAACCGGTTATGTTTAGAAAATGCACGTGGATAAGTTAAATTTAATTCCGTCATTTTTGACGGAGGAATTCCAAAGTATCGTGAATGATTTCATTGCGAAAAGTAAAACGCGTTTTGAGTGTGATTTAAAAATGGCGCGTTCACTGATGGAGGGGTGGAGAAACGCTGACTGCTGACCTCTAGTTTTTCTTAATGTAGACAAAAAGTAGACAATTGAATTCAATGGTTAGACGCACAAAATTATGGAATATTATGGCTGTTGGTTTCTAAGTTCATATATGCATTCTGTGAGTTAGAGAGGGATAAAACTTATTAGTCATCGCTTCTGAGAAGTGTTTTATCGTGAGTTGGTTGCACTTTCCACAGGAGATTGATAAAATGTCATGATCTCATTAGCTTTCATGAAGGTTGTCTAATTATAGTATTTAACACTTATGAGAAGAAATAGTCATTATAGAACTCTTAAGTATTTGCAATTTGCCTAATCTTGATTCGAAGCTGATTATCGTTCTCATGTGATTCTCACACTTAGCTTTCTGGGTAACATTCGTATCCAACAGTTAATTAGTGCTGAAATTCATGTACAGCATATAGATGTTAACATACTCTAATAACATATAAAACTTTGATATCATCTAGTGTATGATGCGGAGATGAAATTTGGTAATTTTGCAATTGTCAGCAAGAATCGATATTTTCTTATCGGTCCTGAATAGGCGAAATCCTCTAAGATATTTTTTCTAAGAAATTACATTAGTTATTTACATCTTTCTTGGCCTCAGGGGAATATTAAATTTCCAGAGGGTCGGACGTAACTCACAGGTGGTAGTTCCCGCTTGATACATCTTTGAATGGAGAATTATGAGAACTGAGAAATGGAACTAAGCGCTTTAAGGAAGCCTGAGAAGAATTTCTTTTCCTCAGATTGCTAGAATCGTACGTAACTGAAATGAGGAGAAAAACACACCTAATCGATCAGTATAGATACATCAGTATGGAATTGTATCGGTATGGAGTCCTGCTCCTCTCCGATTTTTTCATGTCCAATTTTCCTTGGGGTGTTTCTTAGGTGCACGTCTATATTTTTACACTCACCGTCAACCAATTACCATAGTAATATAATGTTTTGGAAATACTCCTCTGACTGAGCCAAATCTTAAGGCGGTGGGAAGAGTGATAGTGTAGAATGAATTAATAAACAAAAATAAACTTTTGTGCTATATTTGGGATAATTTCATAATTCGTATGGATTATGGCACAAATAATCCTCAAAAACAATATAAGTCAGAGTGGTATTTAATGAAAGATCATAATTAGTATCTAAAACTTAAGATTTTTTATTCACCCTCTCGTTGTTCATTATTATTCTTTTCTGTAGTTACTTCTTTCAGGCATTAATTATTTTCATTTTGGTGGCATTTGAATGGTAGAAAAAATGGAAAAAGATTATAGTACTTCATAACAGTTCCTAATATGTTAGGGAATACATATTTCTGCTGTCGTCTACAAATGATCTTTAGAATTATTAATACTTAGAATTGATAGCGATAAACATTAATTAAATTTGATTTTAAAATTTAAGCGATATTAGTTGCTCTACGTTGTAAATAGCTTGTAAACCTCTTTTGCTTCGTTTAGGTGAATTCAGGCAAAGTAATGCATGGATTTTCTTTTCTGAGATGACCCTATCACAGATTCATATCTGGGGTTACCTATTGCCTTATTATATTTATATATTAATTATAATGTGTTTATGAATTGTAATGTATTTCTTTTTCGTAAGGAGGTAGCGAATATCAAACATGATAAATTCTATGTATTGGCTAGGTGATGGAGAAGGTAACGTTGAATTGAGTTTTAGAGGAATGAAATCGTAAGGAATGTATTACAACATTTTACTATAGTTTGTTTTCGATATAGGCTTTGTTTTCTATATAATGACATAACAATGACATGTTCCATGCTACTTGGATTTAAATATATCAGAAAATTTAATCTCATCAGTTTTATATCTAAGGAAAAATGATGACCTTCCAAGCCCTGATTTGATACATTAATATATAAAAAATGAAGGTATCAGATAGGCTTAAATGAGCCTATATATAAAAACCCATAATTGGCATCGATCGATATCGCGAATTTTTGAGAAGAAGCTTATAATTAGCCCACCTTGTCGTCGAAAAATCCGCGTCCTCATTTTCCCGTTCTGCGAACATTAAAGCCCGCGGAAGGAGCGTAGTTCTGCCCTCAAGACAATGGACGACCTCGCGTCGGCACTGCCGCCAGTGTTGGCGTGCGTAACCCTCACAAAACCTTGCCAAATGTGTTAATTTGTCTTTCCATCCATCGCTCGTGAATATTCTCCCACGACTCGGACAAGAAAAAAACTCCCACAAATCCCATTCGTTCGCCAACTTCGAGAAAAAAGCCTTCTCCGAATAAAAAGCCGAAACACGCAGTCCGTAATGAGCCGTCATGAGAGTCACCGAGGATTTTCAATACGACCGCTGTTTGCAAATGGAAAAGGGAAAAAATAATCTCCTTTCAGCTCTAGCGAGCGGAGGGGAGAAGAAAGAGGAAGTGAAAGGTGGTAAATTAGGGGGACGGAGAAGCAAAGTGCACGGGAAAAATGAATGCGCAGAAACGCGAAAATTCGAAGAGAGAGTGGATATTTTGCCGGCGTAGGGAGAGAATAAAGATGGAGCAAAAGGGAGAAGGAAGATTAGAAGAGGAGGAGGAAGGGAAGAAAATGAGAGAAATATTTTAGTTGGAACGAGGGAAGAAATAGTGAAAGAAAGATCGCCTACAGTCGCTTCAATTCTTTAGTTCAGAACCAGCAGCGATGAAGTGCATACGATGAATGTCACTCATACTAAGATTTCTAGAGAAATTTGAAGAAATTGGATATTTTATGGCAAAATTAGTCGGAATTGAATTTCAGCAGTACTCAAGTTATGTAAGTTTTTTATTTTTTCGAATTTGGACGGCTTAGGATAATAAAATATGTAGATGAACTAAGTACTGAGTGAAACCTATCGAAAATATAATTTCATTGCTTGCCAAATTTCACTAAGTGAGATGGCTCCTATTTCTATAGTGAATTGAATTTCCTCTTCAAAACAAAATCTTTATACTTTTAAATATTTTCAAGATAAATAAGAATATTGTTAACAATATACTGAATTATAAAATATTCACTGTATTTCTAATATCGATCTTCAAGACAAATTGTAAGAGAAGTCGAGTGTTATTCATCGAGTCAAGATAATTCTTATGGGAAAATTTACGACCATTGTTTCAACGATCGCCTCGGTCGTTGAAAACATGGGTTTATAATCACGAAATGCTAAAATAAATTCTTAAATTTAACTATATGTTACCTATTCTGAGTCTAAAATGATATTAGATCATCAAATATTAACATTAATATAATTTCTAATACTTTTATATGCTTGTATCAATTTCTAAGAAGGATTTCTTAAGTAATTGGGCAAAATATTAAGCTTGAAGGGTAATGAAAATCTTGACATATATTTTTATTGGAATATTCAGAGATTCAGTGTGTTGGGAGTGGATACATTTTGTGGAAAATAGTGATACGTAAAAGACTATTGGCCTTCTGATGAATATCTATAATAGTAGATAGTAGTACTATCTCATCAGTGTGTATGAAAGCTAAATTAAAAAAGCTTCAATGCAGTTCTTATGGATAGTGCCGACATTACATCAATGTATAAATATGTACGCGGCGGTGATTATTGTGTAGTATTAGTGAAGAGAGTAATGAAATTCATAAAGATAATGTAAATAATGTATGCCATATTTTATGTCACATTTTAAGTCATGAAAATGAGACCTTTTGGGTATATCAAGGAGTTTCTTGATGAACAATTTCGTCGTTCATGAGTTAAAGATTTGAATTTCCGATTATTCTAAAAGACGGCTTTTATTACAAAATCTCAAAGAAAGGCATGCTTTGTAATATACATATATCCTTGCATAACAACTCGATTATCAAAGCAATATCTACAAATGTAAGAGAAAGTATAATCCTGAAATTCGATATTTCAATTTTCGTCAACTGTTACCATATGACTGGAGAGTATCACCAAAACCATTTCAACAGACTAGAATCACGATTACTCTGACTGCATTAACTCATCCTATTCTCAACAGCAGTAATATATTCCGCAGAAAAATTCAAATGAAAAGCTTCATTTGTCGGATAATCAGCGAAAAATACCACGGAAATAAGTAGCTGTGACTGGTCGTATATCAATCGACCTTTTTCCTCTGACATTTACTGATGCGAGTTAAATAAACCCTTTACGCCACTGCGGTAAACGTCATGCGACAACGCACTTTCCAGAGAAAGGTACCACTGTGTGAGGGGCACCTTGAGTTTTCTATGCAGGAAGAAAAATTTATAAAAGCATTAACTCATGAGTGATGAAGCGTATTAACTTCAGAAATGGATGCTCCTGGTATCTTCTGCAATAGGTCGAGTGGAATATCTACACGCAAAACTAAAGATTATAAAGAGATTATATGTACCTTAGTTCGCATAGAAAAAGGTAAAGGCATAGTGATTTTAAAGGTGATTGATAAACCTTTTATCTTCACGCTCACGAGTTGATAATGATGTACCTCAATGATGCGACCAACAAGAATAGAAAATTAAAGAGAATGTTTTTCAGTTAACTGCAATCATTTGGCTTGTTTTACATAAATATTTATCCAAAGAAGCCACTCATAAATACATGAGATACAAATCTACAAACCTATACCTAAAAAATTTTAAATTTAACAAATACGTTTCTTTAATACGAATGTGGCCCGATGCAAAGTGATTCGTCATAAAAGGGTAGTAAATAAAAGCTTCCGGACGTTTTAAATCATCGTTAAAATTATTTACGAACTATTTGCAATAAAACATATTATTAACGAATGTTAAAGTAAATCTTATATGGACTCAGAAACATTATAGCAACTTTATCTTTAAGTTGGAAATTAAATTAAATGTCTAATATGAATTTATCAGCGAATTACAAAAGGGCGCTTATCAAAGAATTGCATCATCTAAAGATTCTTCCTTATTTTTCTATTCCCTGCCCTTTTTAAACAATTGAATTAATTTTAATAATCACCTTTTTATGTAATATTGTGAGCATTAGAAACAGAAATAGAAAATAATAGAAAATCATTTGAAATTACATTTTATTAACAGAGACATACCAAGATGAAGTCTATGTTTAAGTATTTCTTTTGCCTCTCAGGGATGTTGGACTTGCCTTATTCATTTCTTTAAATTCCAAGATTGAACATGTCTTTGAGGCTCTAATTTTATTTCATCAGTCAATATGTTTAGCGGCGTCTTTCTCAGCCGAAGCAATAATGCAAAACTTAAATAAAGCTACCATCATCTTCTTTACGGTCTTTCTCTTTAAAATCTTTCCTTGAAAACGAAAGGGAGGCTCTGTGGGTTACCTATCTCCTCTAGAATTTCCCCATTTTATTCGATTTTCATATTCCTTGCACGGTCGCTTCCATTAATCGAATTCTCTCCCGATTCAATTAAAATTCAACCTTGTGCCTAAGAAAAATGCATGTTTTTTAATATTCCGGTCTTGTTTGTAACAGCTTATGATGAGATAAATTCTCAGAAATTAATGTTATCATCACGGTCCTCATGTTTGTGAGGCATAAGTAAACTCATGGGGGTGTACCCATGAAGACGAATATATGAATTCGAAGATATATAGATACAAAACGGATAATATAAGGGAAAGATAAAGACTAATATCTTCCTTTCATCTCATTTCGGAGTATCAAACCTTCATATTCTACTAAGTACGAGGGTCATCCGGAAAGTAGTACCCGTTCGAGAAATAAAGACACAAAAGTAAATATTAAGAAACATAAAAAATTTTATTTGAAAGAGGATACTTTAAACTACTTCTCAACATAATCTCCAAGCAAATTAAGGCATTTGTCATAACGTGTGACAAGTTTCTGTATTCCTGCTGCATAGTCCTCCGCCGCCAGCTCATTGAGATACAGGGTCACTCCTTCTTTAAGTTCTTCATCGCTGTCAAATCTTTTCCCCGCCAAAAAGTCTTTAAGCTTTGTAAAGAGATAAAAATCTGAAGGGGCCAAGTCCGGGCTATACGGTGGATGGTCGAAAGTTTCCCATTTGAATTGCTGCAAAAGTCTTTGTGTTATCCCAGCTGCATGAGGCCTGGCATTGTCATGAACCAGAATGACACCAGTAGACAATAGACCTCGCCGCCGATTTCGTATTGCCCGCCGTAATTTCTTTAATGTTTCACAATACGCATTGGCATTAATAGTGTCTCCACGGGCCATAAAATCAATAAGCAATACACCTCGTCGATCCCAGAAAATGGTTGCCATGAGTTTCCTGGTGGACAGAACTGTCTTGAAGTTTTTTGGTTTGTTTGGTGAATGAGCATGATGCCACTCCATTGACTGTCGTTTACTCTCAGGTGATGCATAACAAACCCATGTTTCGTCACCAATAATTATGCGAGTCAAGAAAGAGTCTCCTTCATCAGAATAACGTCCCAAAAACGTCAGTGCTGCAGCCATACGCTTGGTTTTGTGCTCATCTGTAAGCATGCGAGGGACCCATCTTGCACAAATTTTTGCATAATGCAGATGGTCTTTAACAATTTCATGAACAATTGTTCGAGAAACATTGGGAAAATGCTCACAGATGTCATCAATTGTGACGCGCCGATCGTTCCTCACGAATTCGTCAACTGAGCTCACCAGTTGGTCTGTAATGACAGACGGTCTCCCCGAACGCTCATCGTCGTGTGTGTTCCCCCTCCCCATGTTGAACTTGCGACACCACCGCCGAACAGACGACTCTTCCATTACATTGTCTCCATACACCTCCTTTAATTGGCGATGAATATCACATGGGCGAACGTTTCTTGCATTGAGGAATTTAATCACTGCCCTCACTTCACAACTGGCGGCGTTCTCAATTTTTTTAAACATTGTAAACAATCACAGAAACAACACAGGCAATGCTAGCGTCACGCAACTTGGCTCAGAGAAGGCAGACAAGCCACTGAAGCTATCTGACCTTGTCCAGCGGCTACTCGCGTCGTCAGCACTTCATGCGGCACTAACGGGTACTAATTTCCGGATGACCCTCGTATATACAAACTCCTGGCTCCATGTGCTTTAACCCATAGTCTATCAACTGTATTCTAAACGTATAAAAATCAGTAATGCCTATTTAAGACGAAAAATATAATAAAATTGCAGCAAGTAAAACTGTACAGCTAAAAGTTTTGGGAAGATTACTACTGAAATTGCTGACTGACCGAGAGTTGTATGAATAGGAAAGAACCAAAGTGGTGATAAGGTATCCTCTCCTACATTGATTTTTCTCCTTAGAATATTTCTGCGCTTCCTCAGTTTTCATATCTCAAACCTTCAGGATAATAAAAAATATTTTTATTTAATCTTGAGTATTTATTTGCAATAATTAAGAAAACATTTCTCAAAATAAAAAAGAAAAGATGAGCTAATAGGCTAGTACGAAATTCTGAAGATATTTGCAAAGGACAGTATTTAATAAGATTGAATGTAAAACTCTTAACGGAGATGTGTAAAGCTTTTTCCGACCTCTTGATCTTTACGTGAAAGAGCACAATTTCCGCTGTAAGTAGAATCCAAATAGTGTGTTCCTCCAGCCTAAGGCCATTAATAGCATATCGGCCATGTTCGAAGAGAGATCTTCTCTTCCTCTATTACCTCTATAACTCTATAACACCTTAACTCATCTCCTGATTGCCTCGTCTCCTTTCTCCACTTTCACCGTAATTTCCCGACCAAAGCCCTCCCTTCCATCGAACATTCCATTATTATTTTCGTCTCCTCTATTAACTACTTTCTTTTCGGGTTTCAATCCTCCGAAGTCATCTCCATTATATCGAAGTGAGGCGTAATGAGTATTTTGTGCAGGTCTCGTCATTAAACGTCTGTGTTATAATCTTCATATGTCTTCGTTCGTATAGATTTATTGTTCTATTAATCGAATATTATCCTCAGAAGTTATCTGCTAAAAATCGTATAACCGGAAACATTCTTTATTGAATAAAGATTTTAAGTCATATGCAATAGTAAAGTCTAGTAAAATGCGTTGGCTTCTCTCTTGTAATATTGCATGACGATATGCGAATATGATCATTATATAAAGATTTCTATAATAAAATGGAATCATCTTATCTTTCTCGTCAATATATAAAAGATTAAGAAGAGATAAAATTACTAAAATGCTATCGAAAGAAGAGGTTGAGGACTAAAGGAATTAGTAAAGAGAACGTACGAAAAGATACAAGGTTGAAAAATTGTATGAATTAAAATATAAAGGAAATAATTCCATCTATTTCGCTTTTTATAGTTAAATTTTATTTATTATTTATAATTTTATCCCATTTTTCAATATCTCAGCAGAATAGATCGAAGGGTTTAGGCTTGAAACCTTTCTTCAATATGTTGCCGACAACTTGCTCAGAAAGATTCCTTTCTTGGAAGATGAAAATGAGATTCTTCAGTGAATGAGAGAAAAAGAAATAAAGACAGGCACAGGATATTCTAAGATTGGAAGAAATAAACATGAAATAGAAGGAAAAAAGGGTGTTAGAAGGATTCCTAAGCAGATATGTTGTATATCTCATCTAGAAAGGGTCACAATGTATTTTATTTTACAATTACTACGTACCACTGATGTTGTCTTAGAATTTGAAAGAAGTGAGAACGCGTGAGAAGAATAATTAATATAAAAAAGGAATATTTTAATACGTGGAAAAAGAGCGAAGGGCAGACTGGAGAAGTAGGATATGAGGAAGAAGGAAATTGAGAAAATTAATTTCGGAAATTACTTAATTCTTTCCTCAGAAATTGCAACTACCCGGAAAGAATCACAAACATGAAATTATTGTATAAATACCTTCATGTTTTAGATACTTAATTATTAACTCCCCTTGGCAAGGAAATATAAAAGGCATGACATTCCAAGACAAGGCCTTCAAAAATTCTGAAAAGCGATTCTAAGAATATTTCGCAGATGATGTGAGATCGATCATTTCTGATAATAGGGCTCTTTGTATTAAGGAGAACGGATTCCTTGGACGAACTATGGAATTTCTAATAAAAATGTAACACAAGCTTAAGTTTTTGGGAGAAAATGCTACCCTACACAGATCGAGCTAAATTAGTTTTAAAAGAAAATCCTACGGGTAAAAGCATACCCAGCAGGAACAAGGGATGGAGTCGGTACAAGAACTGAAAATCGCTGTAAAGAATATATCGTGTGGAGAGAAGTGGGAGACGGAAAACAGAAGAGAAGTGGCAGAGATGAAGGGAAAAATGTGGAAAAGTCTCTCCCTCTTAGCAGCCCGGCTGTTTCTTACGCACACGCCTCTTCAGGCAGTCCCTCGCGTAGGTTGTTTTTGGGAGAGGTATTTTTGGAATCTATCGTGGCAGGAGGGAGGGCTTCGTCTCAGAGCGAATTCGTTTTATCGCGAGGGAAAGGAAAAATACAGGAAATTATGCCTAACGTATGTGCAGCAAACTTCTGAGTGTGACTGAAATTCGGTTTGAAATCCAACCGGAGTAATCGAAAGCAGCTGCGATTCTGGTGAAAGGATTTCGTTCGCTCTCAAAATAGAGGATTCCTGACCGAGAACCAGTGATGCATTCTCTCAGTCCAGTTAAAGATTACTGCGGGAATGTTTCAGCCTGATGTACCAAACTGTACTTCCATTGGGTAATATTCGGATTACCGCGTCCTAGTTTGTGGAAAATACCCTGAGTTAGATGTATTACATTTTCATCGGAATTTACATACGTAATTTCCTTTTTGCTAGGAAGTTTCTATTCATCTCTAGCAGGACGAAATTTCTATCTATAGACAGTTTTATAGATTTAAATAGTCTCTATTTATTGACTTCTTAGTAAATTAAGCTGCAACTGAACTCAACTTGCGAAAAATGGGAGAAATATCATACATACAAATCATACAAAATATCATACTCAATCACTACTCTTTACATTTATGAGGTAGTTGAAATATTTTTTTTGCAAATTCCATTCTAACCATTGATTATGATCTTAAACCTCTTATGTATGTAATTAATTAAAAGCATAACAAGAGTTAAGAATCATTTTTCTTAACAGATAGCCTTTGATTTTGTTAATTTCCAAGTAGGTAGAAGTTACTACACTCCTGCCGAAGTTTAATGTCTTTTCCTCAGTAAACATTGAGTATAAATGCAAAATATTTAACATTATTATATGGAATAAAATTTATAAGTCAAATACCGACACTTTGATATTATCTATTATTCTACGGTGCTCAATTTATTGATCGATTTCAGAGGTGCAGAAAATTATAGTTGCGATGTAATGCGATATATTTCGTCGCTGAAAGCTTTTAATTTCTATCTAACAGAAGAGGTAACGTTTATAGTACAAGTTCATAAATACTTTATTCTTATCCAAGTCACAAAGGAAAGATTCTTCTATTTAAGGAAGAAATTATGAATTATTTTTCATACATGGAACAATTTCTACCTATAGCTGTAATGCACCCATGATTTGGTAACATAAAAAACAAAATGTAAGTCTCCAAGGCGTAAAAGGAAAGAAGTCAGAATTAGCAATGATTTGGGATTAAACATTCATAGGGAGTATCAGGTAACACACACTGCGTTAATATCTATACAATATAAAATGTACGTGTCCCATTCAAAAACTACATAACTTTCAAAATTTTTACTCTTACATGAGAATTCCATTTCGGCCCAAATAACTTGGGAAAGTGGTTTTCCAAAAATATCTTGGAAATACAAATTTATTTTAAGGCCATAGCTGTAAAATTGAAATTTAAAATTCTAGTTGCAAATGTTTGGCATTTGTACAAGAGCTATGTATTTTTATTTCATGCTGAATGATTTTTATCAGATAGTACATTTAACACTAAGTAAAATAACACTTTTTGTAATTTATGTATTTCATTCCTTCCCTTGCTTCAAATTGTCACTCGCCTCATAATAACATCTGACATTTAAATAAAAAAATTAACGTATTAATTTTCAGATTCACTTGTTAACAGAGGTTGTTCGGCTTGAAAATTGAACTAATATATTTAAGGTTTTGCAATGCATATGTTTTTTAAATATGGTAAGGACGTTATGCCATTTGATTGATTTTTTTACTGCCATGTACACATGAAAAGTATTTGCATGACATGCTTGCTCACGAGTATACAATATGCGTTATCCATTTTAACTTCTTTTTATCCTTAGTTAAATAAATAAAATACGAATGAATTCTCGGAAACGATATATTTCAGAGCTCTTTTTAGAGAATGTGAGGTAAAGTACGTTTCGATGATTGTAAAATCTGTTATCAAAATAGAAATATGTTACATAAGCAAATTTTTATTACCTTTTTCGTTAAATTAATGTTCCTTTTTTCTATCTAAAGTAGTCAAAACAAGCCTAAATTTCTTTAAACATTTTGTGTACGATTAGAACTTATTTTGATGCGCAACTATGATTTTCGTAAGCACCCAAATATCCTTAATTAATAATTAATTAAAAAAGATCCCATTTTCATATACTAGGTTCCAGAATCGAGGTAGGAGGACGGTAAAAAGACATTCTTTTAATGATTATTGTAACAGCTTTGTTATTTAGTACCATGATAAAAGCAGGTTATTTTTTGTTAATATAACTCTGACTCAGGTAGTATTTATCGCTTTATATGCAGAAATATTACTTTGTATTCATCACTTTTAGTTATATGCAAAACAAGATCTGTTTTTTTGTTAGTTGCCCTAATAATATTTGATGTTTACTCGTGAACTATACAAATTTTAAAAGATACGTAAGGTAGCTTTGATGAACATTGTGGTTACCAAATGAAAATATACTTTCATGCATGAAATCTTGTTTCCCGTTCTTCTTAGTCTCGGCCTTACGAATGCACTTGTCACTTTGGAATCGCGAAACTCGTAGCACGTGAACTGACTTTAATGAGCGCGCTGTGTTCTTTGAAATAATATGAATCCAAACTATGCCAGTCCAATACTCTTTCGGAAGAAATCCCTAGAGCACAAATTAAAGTTTCTATATGCTAACATTAATTAAGAAGTTATATTTAGGTTATGTGACAGTACTACTTATCAGTTTTGAAAATGTTCTCAATCTTTTCCTTCTTCTTCTGCACTTAATAACATTAACATTCGAATTCATCTTTTTTATATAAAAACACACAAGCATAAACACTACATGAAATAAGTAATAGATTATATGTTGTGGATGAATTATATATGCTAGGAACGAAAATATTATGAGTGAGTATTTTGCATAGAATATATATCTAAAAATCTCCCAAACACCTAAATCATCTAGTCGGGAAGTCAGGAAAGAAATTTATTAGGTGTTCAAGGCCATGATGAAGCTAGGAAATGAAACCTTTCGTCATCTAAATGTAAGATAATATATATATCTAAATTTTGGAGCATTAGTATAAAACGTTTTAGAAGGATCTTACACTAAAATTTTATGTTTTAATAAATATGCATCTTGAGTAGTTAATCATAAACATGATAGAGCTAGATAAATCTGACATGAGGTTAAAACACGAACAGATAAAGACTGTACCTGAAGTTGCTCATGTTTCTGATTCCATTTAAATTGGGTTAGCATTATTTCGGATAAAGAAGAAGATATACTAATTTTCGCATATAAGAGACCTATTAAGATACGAGAAATACCACTGGATACTCGATAAAAAGTCTCGAAATATAAAAGCGCTACTATTTCTCCTTTTGGTTATTAGTAGATTTGAGGAAGGAATATCATATAAGGGGAGTTCTTTTAATCTTAAATATTACGAGTATTCCTGAAATGAGAGCGATCACATGCATATGTATTGTTAAATAATTCTTTCAAGCAGAGCTCTACGCCGTGTTTCAGGCAACCAGCTACACGGAGATGCATTGTGTGTTGCATAATTCACAGGCTTTTACATATGAAAGGGTTACCAATTTTATACATTGTTCATTTCACTTACTGATTTAACATCTTTTTACCTTCCATATGCTATATATAAATTCTAGTTAGAGTAAAATACAACATTAATATACACTAAAAACAAGTATAGGGGAAAAATGTTTCTAAATATTTCAAATTTATATTAAATTATATTGAGCATTGGATTTCCACTCATTTAATAAGGTCCATGATTTTTGTTAATTTAAACACTAAGAAAGATCATCAGAATAATTCAGAGAACAAATTTTTTGAAGGCTTCAATGCATGCTGAGCAAAACAGGAGAAATTTGGCAAATCTATTAGAGAAAGTGACGCGAAGTAAATCCCAACATAAGATTATTTCTTAGATCTTTGGCTTGTGTTTTTGGATAAGTATAATCACAGAGGTATTACGAAAAGATTGAATATGATAAAAATTAATCATAAAAACTTCCGCACGCCTTTTGGATCTTCTATAGCTCTACACAGCCAGTTTTTCTAAGTTGAAATGCTATTTAAATGGATAAACAATTGAAAATTTAAAGGATATGTATTTCAGAAATATATACTGATCATAAAGCAATATCTTAATCAATAAATACTTAAGTTTTTCTTGCTAAATAAAATATCTACTTTGAATAAATTGATGGTATGGTTTTCATATCATGAGAATCCATGTAATAGGCCAGTTAAGTTAGCCTTCTGTTTTGTAGTAATAATTATGTTTTTCTATATATATTGTAAACCCATCGAGGGATGTTTCTTCGAAAAATTTGTTTTTAGCACATTAATAGAAACCTTTCTTTTTTCATAAAATGCTCTTACGATTGACCTCTTACGATTGATTGAATAAAAGAAAAAATGTATCTATTGGTATCCATTATGTATCCATTAACACAGAGGATGATAAGAAAGAGATAAACTAATTAAAATTTTGATAGAACTGATGGTTTTTCAGGTCCGCCTACTTAGGAAAGGAATCATGTAGAAACATAAATATGTTCCAACTTAGACTTATGAAACCCAAAAGTTATGGATAAAGAAGAAAAATGTGGAAAAGGATTCGAGGGGGTGAATTTAAAATATCGGGTGAGAATACCGGGAAAGGAGGAAGTTGTCGCCGGAAAAGAAGACGGGGATAAAAGGGGGTGACGGTAGAAAAAGATGAAGAGAGAGAGAGATTTAAGGAAGAGGAAACGGGGAAAGAGAGTAGGAAAAAAAGGAAGGGGATGCATGGGGTTAAATGACGCTCTCTAGAAGGGAGGGCTGTAGTTTGAGGTGATAAGAATTCCTTTTGATGGTCTTCAAGAGAATCCGTGGATATTAAAAGTGGCGCGCGTCGAGCGAAGGGATTAGCGTGAAAGAGGAGAAATCGCCGAAAAAGGTAATAACGTTCCTTTCCTCTCTATCTTCCCTCTCCTTTTTTAAATTTCTTCGAGACTCCGAAAAAGGAAAACTGTTTGCTGTGGAACATGCCCTTAATAATTCCTCTTCTCTTTGGTTCGCTCCGGGTCTCACTTTTAAAGAAATAAGATATCTTCCAATAATAACGTAAAAATGCATTAAATTACCAAAATCGGTTCTTATAACAAAGGAATATCCGTCTTTTGATACAAATGTCCGAAATTAATCAAGGAGAAATGAATACTGAGATATGAGAAAGTACCGGAGAAAGATAGAAAGGGTGAGATTACTCCACGAAAAAGGGAAAGGCATCGAATACAATGTCAATATGGGGTGGTAGTTGAACAACTAGTGGACTGTAAGGGATGAAAGTTGAAAAGATGGAGAAGTGGTCGAGATTTTGGCAAGATAAGGAGCAAATCCATTTAGAGAGAAGGAAGTGAACCGATAACTTCTCTGTGGTCAACTATTGGAAAAGGGATTACTTGATTGATCCGTTAACGCTCTTGCACAAGCGATGGCTCGAGGATTATACTAGTTCTCCATTATTGGAATCCCAAGGTATTCGTCGACTATGCCTACCCATGCTCTAAGGTTCTCAAGTTTTAAAAAATGTTAAAAAAACACCTTCACAGACTTCCATAACTTTTCTGATAACTTTTTCATTCTGGATTTCTTTTAGCCGGAGGAAAGAGGTCGTGTATTAAATCCTCTATCACTCGATCTAATATCTGTGAGGGTGTTAGATAAGAAACCAAAGTTAGGAAGAGCACTGAGGTAATGCTCGTTAGATGGTTGTTCTAAGCCTGTGATATTATGAACTATTCATGGAGCAACTTTTATAAAGCCGTAAATTACGGCCAAAGTATTAAAATTAAATCGACTTAATACAAAGAAGAATCAAAATAATAGTTCTTCGCAACATCGCACCATAAAAACTCAATGTAAGCGTTTTGTAATTCTGAGATTATTACACTTTGTTAACATAATATTTTTAAGATCCCCTACTCAATTTTTGTTTATTCGAGACGATATAATCAAGTGGGAGGAAAAGGCTCTTTTTATGGAAATATGACAACCTTATATGTATTATTTGCTCAACATTTAGCTACTATTTGGTCGTGAGTTGAGAGTAACTGATCCAGTTTGCAAAGTTTCCAGAGTCCAAGGTTTATCCTCAGTGTTTCAAATCCTGTTTAAAGAATTTTTTAACGTCGCCTCCTATCCTTGCGTCTGAAAGCGGCGGTCAATGTAATAAATATCACTTACTTGGCTGAGCGTTTATGCAATAGTTATATACAGCTCATAATAATTAAATTACTAAAGATTACCATTTACTGGGGATTTTATCCTGTGTATTTCCATAACTTTTCTTAAAGACCCGGAGAAATATTAGAGAAATTCGTCGGTTTTATGAAAGATTAAGGGCGATATCATACTGCCATAATAAATAATTAATAAGGCACAATATATGTATTTTTCCTTATTTTTTTCGAATTTTGTACCTCATTTGACTTCTCTTATGCATGATGCCACTAAGAAAGTTAACATCTCCCTTAAAAAGAATGGAAGAGGGGGTGATGTAAAAATCAAATAAGAGGAAAATGTCACGGAAAGCATCCTCAGCTACCCTTTCAGATGGACCGTCCTTAACAATGGGAAAGGAATGGACCAGTCATGAAGGGTGTGAAGCTATCCAGGGTTGGTAGGATTGAAGTAGATGGAATGGTGAAGGGAAGAAAACCGCCTTTATTACGGTTGAATATCATTGAGTCCTTTATGTGCGAGCACTCTAAAAAAGAGCCGGAATGCAAAGAGGTGAAGCTAGGAAAAGTACAAAGAGACAGTATTCAAAAAGTGGCGGGGATGGTGAAGAGAAATGCATGAAAACGGAAAGGATCATCCAATAAAATATACGATTCACAGAACTGAAAGCAATCAGTCAAATTGTGATAAAATTACATTTCCCAATCTTAGCCACCTTTCTTTCTGAGGTTCTGAAATCTGCAAAGAGGCAACACTGCGAGATGAATTCTTCTCATTCTTCCGCGATGAGATTGTAGGGGAGCCTTGAAAGGATTAAATTCGTATTGAGTGTGCGCGGGATTTCGAGAGGTGTAATCAAATAAAGCAGGACTTTGAAATCCTTTTGCGGACTACCTGAAAAGGAAGATTGGATCTAGTGACAATACCGTGAAGGATTAGTTGCGTGATTCACCGTTTAGTTTAAAAATATTAGGTTATACTTTCAATTTTCAGTCTACGTTTCCTTGAGAAAAGTCCTTTTCGATCCGACAGGATGGTCTAATTAGCTGGAACAAAACAGATATTTTCATTTGTATCACTCGAGTTTATTTCCGCTGATTTGTATCCTTTTATATTCTTCCCTTATGTCAAAATGAATCAGTTTCTCTGCTTTTTTAAGTAACTATCCCTCTCCCCTTCTAATTAAAAATCTCTCTTCTCGCATTAATTCATCTCTTACCTCCGAAATGAATTTCATAACTTTCCTTTTTCAAATATACAGATTCCAAATTTTTGTCTTCCTAAATTAATCTCCATCTTCCTAATGCTTCTCATTATTTTCTCTCTTAGAATTGTAATTCGAACCTTTCATATATTCAGACATTAAAGCCTCATTTTCATCGTCATCTCATTCAAACACTGTGGTCCTGATTCCATTAGAATGAGAGCAATGGAGCAAAACTGTCTGAAGTTTATTTATGAATATTCGATATATAGTAAGAAAACTGATTCAATCTCTGCCTCCTAATGCATCTTTTCTGAGAAAATACTTAAAGTAATATAAAATTTTTTTAAACTTTAGTCAACCTGTCATATACGTGAATTACACAATATATTTTGCGATTCCAAATCAATGAAAACAAGATCATGGCAAAGCAAAAATTATGTATATTCGTAAAAATAAACATTCCTTATTTTTCCATTCAGGAAATACAATTATAAATTCAAACGCAGGACTGATGCTGTTGTATTCCTACAGACTGTCAGCCATGTATTACATTTCAATCTTCATAAGACCAAATTTCATCGAAGGAAATATACCTTCAGCTTTGTATCAATCATGCCATCGAGATATCGATCGACTGCTGGAATTCGAAGTGTTAAATTATTAGGAGTTGCACGGTTTCTATCGGACTGTAACATTTCTTGTCTCAAGTCTTCCAATCAATCAAATAATTCTCTCCTAAAAAATACTCGGCCCCCATCCCCTATTTCAGTTTCCGCCGCCACAAACAGTTTCTCCTCCCTCTTTTCGTGAGAGAGAGGGACCCCCACTCCCACTCAATTCGCAATGCATGCGCACCCCTCCTTCCGCTAAACGCCCTCACCGCCGTCGCTAACGAGCGGATGCTCGCGAGAGCGAGGCAGTTAATTGGGAGTTTGCTACCACTCTCCCCACCCCCCACCAACACCCCTCATCCACTCTTTCTAAATGTCTCAGAGTTTAATAGCGGAAGAAGTTCCGAACGTCTCCTCACTCCCCATCGAAGAGTTTGTTCGATTTGAGAAGTTTTTTTCTCTTCTCCTCAAAATGAAGGGGAGATGACAATTGAATAGTCTGCAAGAAACTGAAGGTTCTGCTGAAGGGAGAAAATCAGTCGATATCTCTCGCCCGTCTTCGTCCCTTGCTCCTTTTTGTGATTCAATCAAGGCTCACTGGAGGTATAAAAGGTATATTTGATGAAGAATATTTGGGACAGAGTATCTCATATTATCTCATAGATTCGAACCTTCAGGTCCTATCAACTAATTAATACGTCTAAATTCCCTATGTTTCTCTTTTACTTGATTTACCATCAGTGTGTAGTAGTATTACTAAGAGTGCTTCGATAGCTAAAGTAATTAATAATTCTCACCGGAAATCTATTCCAGGACCGCTCTCACCAAAGTTGAACGCGTTACGCACTTGGCTATTGGGGTGCCCTCACCTTTAATAAATTCTATGAAAGTTGATGAATTCATGTTGTTTTCCTTCAGCCGCGCTATATTTTGTTGACTGCCTTATTTTCAAAGTAGCATGTAAGAGACTAGCGGTCGAAGAGCCACGTCAATTAATTGCCTTACAATTGGTAAATGGCTGTGGAAATTACGTGAAACACTGAAAGGTATCTAAATGAAGGTAAATAACCGGGATTTCCAAAAGTCAGAGTCGAGTTCTAATGCTAAATTGAGCTGCGGTATCCCTTCTAAGAAATACGCCATCCAGCGCTGAACCTATCATACAGCATACTATTAGCCATAGAATAGTAAACGCATCAAATATTTAAAAAATCAATCATAAAATAATATAAAGAGATAGGCATTAAATTAATAACGGTGCTATATTCATTTGCTTCATTGGACAGGAGATTAGCAGTAGTAACACGTAAAAGGCCTCTTTGACGAGTCTTCTGTACCACTTTGAACCTAATATATTTGGTTCTCTTTGACTTTTATGGTTGTCGTCGTATAATGTAGCAAGCTTTCTTTTGCATTGAATTATATTAACTTAAACATGCAGTTACGTTACAGCATAATATATTGATATAAAAGAAACCATGAATGACCAAATATAATCAAGGTTAGATTTAAATTCATGAAGAAATAGGAAACTGATTCATACTTTTATGTAATAAGAATTCTTCGGACTTCGAATACGTTCCAAAAATATTTCCCCTTTTCCCATCTGCTTAATTTAATTAAAAAAATATCAATTCTTTTCATGCATGGTTTACCTCCATGATTCAGAAATCTGTAGATGGAAGGGATTCTTCGGTCCATATTTCCGTCAATTCACAGCGACTCTAATGCTGTCGCAACAACTTTGCGCGATTTCGATCACCAAAAGCGGAATCCTTTTGATTTTTCGCCCTGTTTACGCCAAACCTTTGTCATTCTCATTCCCTCCAACGGTTCCCTCCCTCGACTAATCTGGTGAGAGCTGCTCTCCGTTTCATAGGATATTTAAGAGGGAGGGATACAAAAAAGCCAGCAATCGAATCCTCGTGGTATAAAAATATCAACACGTATCAAACAAACACGATTGCGACCCAAAAATACACGATCGATTGAAACAGTTGCGCTGCAAATATTCATCTTCATCCGAACGGCTGGGAAAATTGCAAACACGATTCATTTTCCTCATTCAGTTGTTAAAATATTTGAAGAGGCGGAAAGTATAAAGGATTTTGGATGGAGGAAAAGAGCTCGGTGAATAAAACGACCCTTAACATTTGAGTTTAAAACATCGAATGCTACGGTGTAAAATTACAGCCGTGATATTCCTTCTTAGCTTAGCTTTCTAAAATAAGAGGAACGAGATATTGGTTCCTCCTGCGCAGTGGATTGAGCAAGTATTCAGGAGAAGAAATCCCAAGACTGTAATTCCATCTCTTCAAAAGAAATCTAATCATCTCACTTGAAGAAAGCAGTGTCTGTAAGATGCAACGGAAGTTGTCAGTTAGGAAAGGAATTGGAGGAATTTCGCGCCTGTCTAGTTGTTAGATTAGCTTCTACTACAAGATCTTTAGTAATAAGATGAATCACGAAAGCGAGGATGAACGATGCAAGAGTTCTGCGAATTAAATTATCCAAGTTGATCAAACTCAAAGAAATTATCGTGAGATACATGAATTAATATCTTACGAGATTTTTCGAAAAGAACCCTTCCTTGGTAAAGTAATTATATCAATTTATAATGAGGTAATTGAGTCGATATAAAGAAACCTATATCATAGTTAGGGCGTATAGAAGGGGAGAAGATGGAAAAGGCAAATCTTGTTAGGTGTTTTAAATGAGTGTTTATCTATAAAGAAATAAAAAGATAAGAACATAAAAGAAAGAAAAAGAAAAGAAAGAGAATGAAGCAAAGAATATGAAAGTAAAGGGGAAAGCATGGATATTACACATGATTATAGAGAGGAATCGAATAAACAGTAGTCGGACTTTGCTGAGATCTTCCACTTACTCCTCCAGCCTTAACTTCACTACTTCAAATTATGCTCCATTTGGCCGTAACTTATGGTAGGTGGTAGCTCCCCTTGATGGAGGAATAATATTTTATTGATGATGATTGATTTTAAATGCATTAAATTTTTAACATTTAGATGTAAAAATATAGAGGATTAAGAGGTATGCTATTATCTTAGACTCTGTGGTAATTCCATATCGTATTATTAATAAAGTTATTGCTGTGCATCTTGGATGTATTTATATCAGTATCATTTCACCGATTCTACTGTTACTCCCTCCGAGGCTGTGTGAATAATCATTGGCAATAGATTTTCTCAATATTCTCAATCAATTTTCTCGTACCAATTCACCTGATGACAACTTACGAATTGGCTCTTTGGTGGCCAGGTGGGCAAGGCGTTTAGCTTTGGTAAAACCGGTTTCGGGTTTGATTCCTGGTGGGATGTACGAAATGACAGTAGTTATCGAAGCACTTTAAAAATAGTACCCAACAGCTTTTGAACTAAAATCATCACACTTAAATTTCTTGTTTTCATCTAAATAACCAATGCAAAAAAGTGACATGATGCACGACATGATACAAGCTTTCAAATAAAGTATGATTTTCTCAATGGACTTAGGTGCAGCAACCATTAAAGATTTTATGTACAACGACTGACAAGAGATTCCGCTCTGTATTTCTTATCTGCTACCTTGATCGCGATACATGTGCCTGTTGAACATATCCATTATTTGATCCTAGATTCTAACCGTCTTTTCCCAGGATATTTCATCTCTATATTCATTTTCATCTCGATCTTCTCTCTCCTTCATTACCTTTTACTCCTTGCTTTCCTCTCCATTATTCCCCCCTTAATTCGATAGCCTCCCCCGCATAATCTCCCCGTAATATCCCCTACTCATTCTCATCACCTATCCTTTGGACGCCCATCCCCATTTTCAAATGAGCGTGCCTCGCTCCAGTAGGCGCTCAAGGGCCGGGGAGAAGCGCATCGGTCCGTCCTCAGTGGATGCCTCGGCGAGCACACATGCGAGAGACGGCGGGTTCAAGGGAAAACAACCAAAGGGGGAGGCAAATCGAAAGAAGGAAGGCAAAATGTGGATAGGAAAATAAAGTAGCCGAAGGAGATAACCTACTCTCAAACTATTAAGGTGGTGATTTCAGGAATACCGCATCAAGCGATGCAATTATTAGCAGTACCCGTGGGTTCATTCCCATGTCAAACGAATTTTAAATTACCCTTAAGATAAAATTGTGATTTAACTGAATCACCGAAAAACATGCAAGAGGCAGTATGGGAATCCTTAGAAAACAGAAGGTTCAATCGAAGATTTAATTTACTTCATAAATTCGGAGAGAGTACGTTCGTAGAAGATATAGCCGAAATTTTGCGCCCTCCTTGTTACATAGACCATTCTGATACTGTGAAAAAGATTAGGGGAATAAAGATAGGACCAGTCGATTCAAATATTCAATGTCTTTCCGAGAACGATACGCGAAAGTAATCGAATAGGAAAGTAGATTCATAAATCATGTACCGCCTGCCACACGCCGTATATTAATTTCCGTAGAATCTTTTAGTTAACGTAACATAGAGACAATTAATTACCTCCATTTTTAATAATCATGCATTATGATGTAATCACAGGCATCGAAAAATATTTAAATTTCCAAATCATTTGGTATACTGAAATAATAAAGTAGAGATACCTCAAATATTGTAATGGGAAACAAGAGGAGAATCGTTTTCATTGTAGATGTCATATTCTGTGTGAGAAGAATCGTAAGCTACCTTTTCGGTTAACAGCTCTCATCTCGCTCACAATCAGTTAAAAGATCAAAGGCACCAATTTCTTAACGAAGGAGAGTTTCATGTATGTCAGCAGGAAATTGAATATTTTGATGAAGCAAGCAACTTTATCAAAGCTCAAGGAACTTAGGTTTTCAGATAAATCAGTAAGACAAAGTCAAAATCGCCTTTCAAAATACAAACGAGTCAATTTGAGTCTTATCTTTTGTATAATTTATATTATCGTCAAAATCGGCCATTAGTTTTACCTCATTATTTAATAGTGAACTTTTCTGATGAATCTGATGAGTCACGATCGATTATTTATTTAAATCGCCAAACCAAAATGGTAATTTAAGTGGTAAAACCTAACGTAAATGTATATCTCACGCAAAATATTTAACATGCTGAGTTCAGTCATAGGATAATTATATAAGAGTATTTATCAGATATCAGTAACTCTGTAGGAAATGCGTTGAAGCAATTTTTGAAAATTAATTTCATCTACTTTGCAATCAGACAGTAATAAATGTGAAGTTAATTAGAAGCTAAATTTACTATAAAATATGCAAATTTCTCTGCCCAAAGTATTAAAGGATCTACTTTGGATTACTCGAAAATACTCTCGTAAGAAATACTCATAGAGTTATTTTTTTACCATTAATAAACATTTTCTGTTGAGATTGTATTATCGTATTGGTTATTCTTTTGTCAATGTATTGTCATATAAGTATATGTGGATATTTCCGCCACAAACAGAATGAAAAGTGAATAGATGATACTTTTTAAATTTTATTAATCATCTAATACGAGGGTCATCCGGAAAGTAGTACCCGTTAGTGCCGCATGAAGTGCTGACGACGCGAGTAGCCGCTGGACAAGGTCAGATAGCTTCAGTGGCTTGTCTGCCTTCTCTGAGCCAAGTTGCGTGACGCTAGCATTGCCTGTGTTGTTTCTGTGATTGTTTACAATGTTTAAAAAAATTGAGAACGCCGCCAGTTGTGAAGTGAGGGCAGTGATTAAATTCCTCAATGCAAGAAACGTTCGCCCATGTGATATTCATCGCCAATTAAAGGAGGTGTATGGAGACAATGTAATGGACGAGTCGTCTGTTCGGCGGTGGTGTCGCAAGTTCAACATGGGGAGGGGGAACACACACGACGATGAGCGTTCGGGGAGACCGTCTGTCATTACAGACCAACTGGTGAGCTCAGTTGACGAATTCGTGAGGAACGATCGGCGCGTCACAATTGATGACATCTGTGAGCATTTTCCCAATGTTTCTCGAACAATTGTTCATGAAATTGTTAAAGACCATCTGCATTATGCAAAAATTTGTGCAAGATGGGTCCCTCGCATGCTTACAGATGAGCACAAAACCAAGCGTATGGCTGCAGCACTGACGTTTTTGGGACGTTATTCTGATGAAGGAGACTTTTTCTTGACTCGCATAATTACTGGTGACGAAACATGAGTTTGTTATGCATCACCTGAGAGTAAACGACAGTCAATGGAGTGGCATCATGCTCATTCACCAAACAAACCAAAAAAATTCAAGACAGTTCTGTCCACCAGGAAACTCATGGCAACCATTTTCTGGGATCGACGAGGTGTATTGCTTATTGATTTTATGGCCCGTGGAGACACTATTAATGCCAATGCGTATTGTGAAACATTAAAGAAATTACGGCGGGCAATACAAAATCGGCGGCGAGGTCTATTGTCTACTGGTGTCATTCTCGTTCATGACAATGCCAGGCCTCATGCAGCTGGGATAACACAAAGACTTTTGCAGCAATTCAAATGGGAAACTTTCGACCATCCACCGTATAGCCCGGACTTGGCCCCTTCAGATTTTCATCTCTTTACAAAGCTTAAAGACTTTTTGGCGGGGAAAAGATTTGACAGCGATGAAGAACTTAAAGAAGGAGTGACCCTGTATCTCAATGAGCTGGCGGCGGAGGACTATGCAGCAGGAATACAGAAACTTGTCACACGTTATGACAAATGCCTTAATTTGCTTGGAGATTATGTTGAGAAGTAGTTTAAAGTATCCTCTTTCAAATAAAATTTTTTATGTTTGTTAATATTTACTTTTGTGTCTTTATTTCACGAACGGGTACTACTTTCCGGATTACCCTCGTACTTTGCCAGGTTTATAAAACATTGTAAATCACGAGTTTTAATTTTAAAATTCTAAATTGCAGGATAGACCATAAAAGACCTGTTAGCAACATTATTAAAATATAATTCAGTACCCATCAAAGCCTCTAGCGTATAATATCTTATTAATATTATAAGAAATAAATTAGTGAAATATTTTTAAACCAACATTCCATGCGATCTGGTATAGATGGAGAGTATACAAAAATAAATATAAATTATTACATGAGAAAGTTTATACCCGTCAACTTAACAAATTAACTAACATCACCATAATTATTAAGTCCTTAGCTTAAGTTATGAGAAAAATATAGCACTATCTTCCATAAAATTTCAATATACATGGGAAATCGTCCACTACATATATAGATCCCTCAGTTTAAGTGAAAATATCAGGTATCTGTGGTTCCATAAAATAAACAGAAGAAAACGACATGTAGTAAAATATGTCACTATCCAGTCCTCTTGCTCCAAAATGAAGAATCCCAAAATTTCTTCGTGTATTTCATCGAACATGCCTTCTATTGGACATCTCCACACACACACACACACACATGCCCTCCAGCCCACACTCCAAACAACAACAATCCCCATCCCTACTTTCCCTTCATCTTCGTTCGAAGACCTCCTTCCACATCCCTCTCCATCAGGTAAATCACGTGACACGGAACGCCTTCCGAGCGACCGAATTTCGTTGCCCTCCGGCGCTAGCAACAAGGCCTCCTCCCCCTCAGAAGTCATCCCTCCATTCCCCCCTATCAGTTACTCAATATCACCTCCGTAATAACGCGCGCGTAAGAAAATCTCGCCGTACTTTTTCAGCCATCGATCCGTAAGGTAAAGTTTAAGCTTTCCTGAATGTCGATATTCGCTGCCGATTTTCACTGCTTGAGTGTATCCGAAAAAGATTCGGATCACAATCCTCGATATCACTGACGGAAAAGTTAATAGCATCAAGCTTCTTATTAGAAAATATCGCGATGTAACATGTCATTTGTATGTCAATCAGTATGGCATCTGTGCGCCTGCAACTCGGGATGTAAAATTTGTAAATTTACAAACTAACCTACAATATAAAATTTCGATACCCTGTAGATTAAGGCTACCTTTCGTATCGTGAAAATTACTTGGTTCCACAGTGGGACAATTCGAAGATCATTCCTAAGTGATACGTGTAAAGTTTGTTTCTCACTTTAAGATGTCAATCTGTCGAAAGTAAATTAGTACATAATAGAAGAGAGACAAAGACGCAGTGCTTACTTCAATTTTTTTTATAAACTGTATGTTTTCTCACTGTTATGCTACTAGTTTCTTTTATTATAAATGTTTTTTCGAGGTAGAAACCTCCACATTACAAAAACCTAACAAATAAGCTGTATTTGGAGAAGGCAAAATGAAATATAGCGAATGTAATATGTCTATATCTAACATGAGAATGGATAAAATGATCTGTGATGCAATATAAGTGGAGAGTGATTCGTTTCAAACAATACACAGGGCTTCCGGATGGCCAAGTGTATAGCGCACTCGTCATTCACGAAAGATGATCCTCTGCGATGGCTTCTCACTACTACTGTTAAAAAATTTGATACATTCCCCAATAGTGTATCTAGAAAAAATGCTTCATTTTAGACCAAAAAAATCACCAAATTCAAGTCACAACGGAAGTCGTTCAACTTTTCTTAGAAAAATTAGACCATAGACAAAAGGCAAAACTCATATGACAAAAAGCCAATCAGCAATATACAACGATTGTTTATGAACTGAAACATGGATTGTTCATTTACAACTGTAACAAGGAAACTAGAGAAGATTCTTTTTTGTTTTTAATCTAAATCATTATTTAAAGATTCAAGAGCCAAAGCCTTTCCGTTTGTTTTCTAAGATAAAAGAAACAAAAACTTGTAATATTTCGGTTGTAACTCTATCCCTCTTAGAACGTGATTTTTACTCGGTTCCCTGAAAAGTGTCTTAACTGAGTTTTATTTATTTTTCCAGTGAGCTTGTTTCTCAACCAAGTGTCCTTTAGCCAAACTTCTCTCGGCTAATCATGCTGGTAAATCTATCCCTTCATTCATCTCCTCTCGTTATCTCCAATAACATTCCCTCTCCTGTCTGCTCATCACCCCTTCTTACCCCACGGCCATTTGGGCCTCTGATGAAAGAAGAGCGCTTCGATTTTCTTTTCGGTCTCCTCTATACACCTGCATGTAGGTCGGCTCACCTCAGCCGCCATACTCTACCTCAACTCCTTTGTTTTCTTCCCTCCCTCTGGCTAGTCGTTTTTAAATATTTATTTGTTTATACCTCTTTTTGTTTGGCTTGTCTTCCATACAGAATGATGTGTCCCTACCTCATATTTTCCGATCTCAACCCCAAGGGCGTACTGCCAGCGTGCGTTATGCCTCCATCAGGTTTTCTACTCTCCATCTCGATATTTTACGTTTCGCGCCGGTGTAATTCTGCTTCGGATGTTTCTGAGGGGAATTAATCGAGCGTACACACGTCATTGCCTCCACTCATCACGAACCCCATCTCATTGAAGGGATCGGGCGAAAAATCTCTCCACGGTGTAGATACGCGATACTTGACGTTAGAGTGGGCGTTACCACGGTTATCTGAGTGGATTTTGATACCAGAGTATTCCGGAGTAAAGAAGACTCTCTCATGCTTCACTTCCTATCTTTTTTTAGTATTACTATGATGAGACGCTTCCTGGGATACTACCAACCTATAAAAAATATAAATTAAATGCATCATCTAATTTCATAAACTACGAGCTGAATATACCTATGTCTCTACACATACAAAGAAATAAACAAGTTAACGAATCCCATCCGTCTTTCGTCTACCACTCAATACTATGCAAATATTTCCTCAATCCTGGCTCATATCTTTTGCTTTAGGTACCTTGAAAAGCTCGTGCTTACAAATATTTCAATACAGAGAGGAATAAAAAGAAAAACTCTTGAAATTCGAAAAATTATAAAACATTTCCTCGGGTTTCAAACATCCGAACTAGTGAAATGAATTGTTGATATCGTGCTTCTAGATGTATTTTAAAGTTTAGGGTGGCGGTTTTAGAAATTTGAACTATTTTTTGAGAATTTTTTCCAGTCTCTCTGATAAAGATCAAGGATATCTAATGAAATTCGTCATATTTTTCGTATTTTAAGATTCCATATATTTCTCTGAAAATAATCAGAACCACTGAAATGCAAAATGTGTATCCAAAAATTGGTGTATCCATCTAGTTAACTGTGCAATTTTTCCCCACGGGAATCAGTGTTAAATCGGCATTTCTGTCAGTGATTCGTTAAACAGACGATACTAAATGTTTTAAACAGAAGCCAATCCCTATCTTTTAAGGAAAAACGTTCAATAGTCAATTATGTATTTCTTTATGATTAATAAGAGTTTATGAGAACAGCGAATATCTTTAGGAGGAATACGGGTAGGAACCCGCAAAACGGGTAAACTCATCCTAGAGTGGCAGTCCCGAAACTGTCGGAGCAGAAAGATTAGCGAAGTCATTCGCAGTGAATCTTCGCGTTCCTGTTTGTCAGCAGGACTATTATGGTCTAGATGAGAGTCGAGGATTGGCAGGCGCTACGTTCAATGGCAATGAAGCTCGGGTAAATCCCTCTTCCCACCGTCTCTCACCTAAGGCGTCCAATTTCCCTGGATTGCCACTTGCGCCTTTCGTTTGGACTGCCCCATCCCACATCGCTCTAATTGGCTTTCGATCAACTCTCTACCAGGAGAAGATTCCATCGCGACTTATGGACGAAACTCCTGATGTATGAGCATGTATGTGCTCTCATGTTAAAACTAAAAGTCTTTCCTTTCTATGTATATCTTTTTAATTTGAGTAGCAAATGGTAACACTATCTGAATTTTTCCCTTAAAATTGATGATGGTTTTTTTGAGCAAAAGATTTAAAAATCTTACGGTAATTTTACTGAGATTTTTGATCCTCAAAAATTTTTTATAACTTAGTTTAGCTGATCACAGAAGAATGATTTTAGTCATTTAGTTAGCGAGTCTGCATAAATATTACGATTCATTATTTGCAGGAGAAAATCTACTTCTTGATCTTCTAGGCCCATTTGGTTTTTTCTAAGTTAGGCAAATCTGATTGTCAATAGAAAATATCCACCCATGAGTATAGTAAGCTTAAAATTATTGTTGTTAAGCTTATTCTGATCATAAGTAAACTTTAAATGTTGATAGAACTAAATTTTACCACATTAGACAAAATAAATTCGTTAAATAGGATTTAATTCATGCTATATCCTTTTTTACTTACTCAAGACACTATCTTCTCAACCTAATTACACTTTTAAAAATTTAAATATATAATCCGCTATAGCTTCAATAATGTTTGTTTAAGAGCAATGGTTCTCAATTTACAAAGAGTGGTTCAAGTTAGCTGCAAAGCAATTTATGACAAGCGGAAAAAAATTCAGTTAAGGAAAACTTAAGGGAAGAGAATTTACAAACTGCACTAATAAAACACATTTTCACTAATTTACTTTAATTCATTAAATTACACGATATCGTATATGTATCTTAGTTTGTGAATGAGCTAGAAAGAATATTTACTTTAATTTATAATGATGACAAAAATATTACGAAAATATATCATTATTTAGATATTTTTATCGCCAATTCTTTTAATTAATTCTAATTTCAAACATAATTCTAAAAGAAATTTTTGATGATTTGTAATCAAATCATGTAAAGTAAGTATCATTAAAAGTATCAATACAGATAATTTTTAAGAAATAGTAGTATAGAAATATTATTACGCTCCATCGATCTTATGCGAAGGTCTAATGTGTATCTTTCAGAGTGTTACGTATTCAACTGAATATTATTTTTGGACTTTCGCTTCGGCGCGATTTTACTTCAATTTTTTTTCTTCTATTCGATAATCCCATTTTTTACTGCGAGCAGTGTTTATGTTTGTTTTACGTCTCTGTACAGAGATAAAAATGGAAATGATGCTGTCTATGAAACCAAGTCCAATAGAGCGTAGCTGAAAAAACTGACAAAGGGAGATTTGCGGCAACTGAGCGAATGGCGAAACGGGTTATTATTTATTGAGGTCCCACAGAAAAATATTAATGTTTTCGGAAAGGGTGGAGACTTTGCAAATTATCTACGAGGAATTTTTTATAGTACGTCCAATTCCATTTCTTCTAGTTTATTGTGCAATTCTGGATAATATTATTGATACTTTATGGATTATTTAAAAAAAGTCGTCATTTTCATGATCTATCTCCATTACCTTTTATGTCCATTAATTTTTATTCGTTATTTTTTAAATAGATTGACTGGTCGGTTTGAAAGGCCCTAAATTAATTATATTTGGAGTGTTTGAATCAATTATTGGGAGGCTCGATTAACTTTGACTAAAAGCTGTCTCTTTAGAAAGTGGTTTTCCGTTCAGATGAAATGAGCAAGAGAGATATAATCAAGGCATTCCAATCGCAAAAAACAAAAAATCAAAAAATAAAATTTGATGGTTAAACTACAGAAGTTCGAAAATTAATTTTCTGACATGTCTGCAACCTATTTTAAAAAATGACATTCGTTTATATTTCTTAAAAGATGATTTACATCAATATAGATGTTTATAGACGGATTCTTCCGAATTTTGAAGGCTTTGTCTTTACACTGTGCGTACTTATCAAAGATAGTTTCATATATCATAATTAAGTTATTCCATGCAAATAGCATTTCTTTTTATTTCCAAGAATTTTAACCTCACCGTAGTGCTGCTTTTGAGTGTTTCTGATAACTTATCTCATAGTGGGTATATTCCGTAACGTTACTTAATATGCTTAGTTTAATCCTCCTTTAACAGTAATGTAAAGGATCTTTACAATTATAGCACTGTTGTAACAGACCAGTAGTATTTAACATAGGAGATTGAATCTGTAGGATAGAATTAACAAATTTTTCATTAGTAAACAAGAGCTCTCGAAAATTGTTCCATTATATATCCATTCCTATATTGTGATAGAGAAATTAATAAAAAATTCAAAATTCTTAAGCTTTCTTGGCCATTAAGAAAAAAGGATGCATGAAGAAAATGCGCGATTTCTCTGTCCCTTCGTGTGATATTCCGAGCTGATTCAATCACATTATCTTATTCTACGAGTAGAAATGCGGCATCTATGTCACCATTACCGTAGAGAATTCGCAAAAATGAATTTTATCCCCATCTTTGATAGAGGAAGGAATAATGAGACGAAAAACTCATCTTGTTAACCCATTTCAAGCGAACGAAAGAATTATTACGTAAGCGGCTTATCCAAATGGCGTCTCACACGTCCCTCTTCATGACGTGGAATTAGATAAAGAAAACTTATCATCTTATTCCAGGGATTCGACGAACGGCGGAATACTGTGCTCGGGATTAGGAGAGGCTGTGGAGAGACGTGGCGGGGGAGAGAGGATGAGTGGCGGGAGAGACACCGGATGATGGACCTCTCTCTTTCGTCGCCGCCGCCACTAAAAGCCGCGCGGACACCGCTTCCCTTTCTCCTCCGGCGAAGGACAATCCTCGACTGAGACACAACCCAGCACTCCGATCGGGAAAGAATCTCCCAGCGACACTTGTCGACCCCGTGTCCGAGGCGTTCCCCATCGGTAGGCCGTCTTCATCGGTGCCGGATTCCGTCCAAAGAAGAGGTCGGTGATTTTAACGGCAGGATAAGAGAGAATGGTCATGACGCTGGGACGGCGGAAAAGCTGAAAGGATTGGCCAGGGGGTGCCTTGCGGAGATTTCCACCTTCGTTTCCGCGGAGAAGGAGAGGAGGTTAGGGCAGGGTTTTGTTAGATCGGGGTCACGGAGCGATCCTGATAGAGAGGGAGGGAACGCTTCTCAAAGGAGACTCCTTGTGGGCCAGTATGGAGTCTTCTCCGGATGGAGATGTGGTGGTGGAGGCTGTGGACCTCTGGGAAGGGGAGGACGACGATGAGGAGGATGAAGATGTGGAAGACAGTGTAGAGTTGGAGGATGGAGGAGTGCAGTTTGGCATCGAAGGAGAGCTTGGCAGCCAGGAGGGGAATGACACAGAGAACGGAAACCGAACAGCACCGATATATTCCATCGGACCCGACTTCATCTCGCAATGGTGAGTCATTCAGCAACAATTAAAGAATTATTTATCTCACCATGGTTTTATCATTTCTCATCACTCTACCTATACTATTGCATGGGTACTCGAGTTTTATGGAAGAAAGCGCACAATTAACCATTAACACGTCTCGAGTCAGTTCTTTGTTACGTTAAATTATAAAATATTCCCTGAAAGATTAAACTAAACGACCACAATTCTTGAAAATATATCATACTTAAATATATAAAGCATACATAATAAAATTTTAATGAAAATTTTGGACTCCCGGGAAGCCAAATGGGTAGCACGTTCGACTTTGATGAAATCAGTCCTGGGTTCGATTTCCGTTGGTAGCTCGTTTTTACGAAATGACCTTAGCGGTAGAAGCACTTTTAAAAATACTATTAATAATATGCATTTCTTACTTTAAGAGATGCCTGTGCATATCAAATGTGTTCCAAGGCGACATGAAAATCTTTTGTGAACTTTGAAGCACCCTTACTAGGTGAAATGATTGATTCATATTATTATTATAACGTATTATTTTAGATCGAATTTACAGAAAAGCTGTTATTTTAATTTTATTGCCATAATTTCTAAAGATCAGACGCTTGGGTGTTCATATTCTCCATAGAAATCTCATGAAAAGCACAAAAATATTTTGTTGTAAGATTATTTTGTGTTACTTTTAGCACATTCATCATATTGGTATCTGAATTTCATTCGAATATTCGGTGTAAGATGAATTGAGAAAGGTTTTGCAAGTATATATACCTATAGTTGGAAGCAATATACCTATTCCATGAAATCAATATTTATTCCACTTCAAATTATCTCTCATAAAAAATTGATTTCCAAACGTCATAGGAAAGAAAAGCACGTGGAAAATGGTTGATTTTGTCCTGACAGATCGATGATGTGAATGACTCGTGGTTTTTTGCCTCAGTTGCCTTTTCAGTACAAAAGAATACGCTGTCTTTATTTTCTACATTGGATATTATAAGATTATATTTATTAAATGAGCGGATTTTCGTGTGTATATATATATATATATATATATATATATATATATATATATATCGTATTTCTACATCAGGCATTACCCAATATGTAGCCGCATTTGACAAGAAATTTGTGCAAATGCCTAAATGCATTAACGTGCCAAAAGTCATAATTTATTTTTGCAGCAGTATTATTCCTTTCCAAGCATTTACAAATAAGCTAAAAGTTTTTAAGCTTTGAGACAGAAAATTGGTTGTACGCTTAGTTTCTCAAATATTACCTACTTTTGGAAGAAATACCTATCATTTATTTATTATATTTTTAGACCGCATCCAGCCTGGTGGCAGTAATTGTAGGGGAAAATAGAATAAAATCTCTGCCTTAAATTCACCCAAGTAGGGAAGAAAACCCCTCCAAAGCCTCGTGAAGGAAGAAAAAAGTTTTATAAACAGATTTGAACCAAACATGGTGAATTTGGAATAATTTGAAAGCTGAATCAGACTCTATAACCTCTCCGCCATTTACATAACTTTGAACGAAGATGGTCATATTTTAATAAGAATCTTATCACTGTAACTACCAAAACAAGAACCAAGATCTAACATGAAACAAGCACAAGACAAAATTGACAGATAAAAGATTCAGCTTTTATTATTCTTCAACGAAAGAAGAATGAAAAATTCTATTTCCGTCAACATTTTCTATCAGAAATAACTTAAGGGCTTAGCTATCCGTGTTCTGATGAAGATGAGATAAAGACAGTTAAGATCACGGTATATTTGTAACCATTATCTTGGCTTCCACATTCCACAATTCCTTAGAAGAAACCCAAAACCCAATAAAAAAGAAATGAAACAATTTGATTAATCCTGAAACTGGTTTATAATCGAAAACCTGTCGCTGTGAGCGGTGAAAAAATCCGTATTCCCTCCCTTTTTCATGGAGTTGATATTCCTCCCCTTGAATCCCTCCCCTCCTTCACTTCAGCGTGCAGCCCTCAAACCTTTGACAACAGACCCCGTCGGCTTTCACACTTACTTCCCATCTTCATTAATCACCATCCTCATCATAAGTCACTCTTATCTCATTAGAATATCCGAGAGCGTCAGAGGAAGGAGGAGCAAAACTGAAGACGCGAGAGGCGAATAAATATTTATGTATTCATGGAGAGATTAAAAAGAGGATTAAAAGAGATACGAGAGAAAAGAAGAGAACAATTTATAAAGAGAGTGTTTTGCGACTTCATTAAAAGCTGGCATGTTTATATCCAGCGAAGGGTGACAATGTGATTCTTTTGGTTGTTGGGTGCATCTCTTCTGACCTTCAGTGTGCAACTTTAATTTCTCTCAGAAGGGATTGAAGTTGGAATTAAAATGCGGTAACGCCTTCTGATCTGACCACCGCTCAATAAAAAGAGCTCACTTGACCGAAGATCATCCTCTCTCGAATAGCTACAAACATTTGGTAGTGTACTCATTGTAAACAATAGGTTTTTGTGAAACATTACGAAAGAACATGAAGAATTTAGAAATTATTGTGGTAAATCGAGAGATTCGTAAATGTAACATTATAGATAATATAAGGGATTATGTTGCGATAAAAATCGTCAAATTAAATTTTAAATGACTTTTTACGGATGAAAAAGATCGGCAAATTTACATATCTAATGATCGAGACTTGTAATTTCTTTCTCTATTTGATACAATTGTGCTCCTATATTTCTGAATATGTAAAATTTTCAACAGTTAGCATTTAGCTATAATATTTTTAATGTCTAAAAATATTCACATTCATATTAATGTCGATTCCAATTTAGTTGATTCGCAACTATTCATCGAAATAAAATTATACTAAATTGACTACAGTCGACTTCTTGCATCCGATTCGGTTAACCGAGAATTTGGAAATAGGTAAATTATAGTGGAGAAAATTCAGTCAACAGTCTAAAATAAAACCCTTACTTACCTCCTAGGGTAAGTGCTTCCTACATGCCAGCAGGTGTAATATTGGTTAAGTTACCTTATGCAATCCGTTTCTCAGGGATTGTTCCCAAAAATTGGCTGCTGTGAACGAATTCTATCGGCGTAATAATTAAATGCCTCTCAAGAAGACATTTTTCCTTTTCTAAATGGATATTACAGCTAGGATTCTAATTTTATTTTACAGCATAATCTCTAAAATTTTAATTAGTCATTTCAACCACTTTCAAAATCGATGACCCCTACCTACCATTCATTGAGTTATCATAATCTTTCTATTACCAATATACTAAGGAATTTCACGCAGTTTTCCGCGAGCTAAGATGATCTGATCATAGATATCTTTGAAAGCCATCTATCCATAACATGCATCCTATGACATATATGCTACATACTCACAAAGTCGGTAAACGCATTTTTTCTTTAAAATGAAATCAATGTAGATACTATTAGCCACAAATACTATTATTTATGTTAGCATCTTGTTAGAGAATGACTTTGCTAGCTTACAGATCTTTATTATCATATACGCGGATTTTCAAGGAAAAATGATTTTGACGAAGTCGAGTCGAGAATTCTTTCCATAATTGTTAATTACTCGTTTACACACGCCTTTAGAGAATCAAAATTTTCACTTAATGATGCCAAACAGCGGTTCATTATTCACCAAAGTCACCAAAACAGAAAAGCAAAGTCGAAATATGAAACCCAAGTCAGGTTGAAAGTCGCGATTTTTCGAGAGACTAAGGGACAATGGAAGCTCGCGCTGTGACTTTCACCGCAAGACGGGAGGGAAAAAACTTAAACTCAATTCATCTCTTATGCAGTGAGACCTTTATGGATGGAGGGACCCCTTTTCTCTTGCATCGGCGGTCAAAGACGTCGATAGCTATCGGCGGAAAAGGAAGCCGTAATTTTTCAACAGCCTATCGCTCTTGTGCTTGCACGAATCCACCCAGCGTGGCCCCCATCCAATTTTCCCTATTTGACTCCTCTTTCATTTTTCATCAATGCCCACGCAAGGAACTTCTCTTTCCTTTTGATGTATTATTATGAGGAGACGTCAGACTGGGAGGGCATGGGATCGAAGCCCTGGAATATCAAGAAGTGGGAGTGTAATGAAGGTAGGAAAGATGGAAGAGGAAAAGGAAATTAAACGTAGAAAAGAGAGGAATCAAAAGATTGAGGATTTCCTTAGAGGGATCGGAAATTCAGAGGGATTACGAGAGAAAATTGTACCAGCTAAGAGAACGAATGGCTGCGTGGTCTGTGAGGGGCGATTAGCGGCGATTTGAGAAAGATCTTCTCGGTAATCACCATTGACCCCAGTGCGGTTTCCTATTCTGGACGTTTCCTTTCGAGAGTTGAAAGTTTCACATCCCAATTCCCATCCTTCCTTCGAATTAACCTACAGCGATTGCAACCCGGGCAATGATAAAAAATCACTGTTCTCGACACGTTTCCGTTCGTTCCAGAATCAAACAGTGGTGAGAACACACATTCCCTTTAAAATTAAAAATGTTTTTTTTTAAAAAGGAAGGTAAATATTTGAACGGATGTATTTTTTCACTTCAGTAATTACTCACGAAGAGCTTACAAGTTTTAGTAGAGAATAGAACAAGAAAATTTTTTCGTGACGTGTTTTCTTCGGTGAAAAAGATGCAATATTAGAAATTACATCATTTACTTCCACAATTTTAATATTTAAGCTCAATTTATTTTTTAACGAAATTAAGCTCTACTTATTTCATATGCCTAGTCAACATAGAAACCTGATAAGAACTATCTCATGTGGCATCATTCAATATAGAATTTGATGGCTTATACTCATTGGTGCATTGATTTTAGACAAGGTTGAAATAGGAATAAGACGGATACATTTTTCAAACGTTCTGATTTGAGCCTATGAAATAGAAAAATAGTTTTGAGATAATGGAAAAATAATGTAAAATTATTATTAATATGGTTAGTTGATATCGATTTCCTGGATGCTATAGCACAAAGATGTCATTTTTGTTGACAAAATGCAGAATTTTCAATATGCTTGTTACTGTATGCTAAAATATATAGCCAATATGTGGAGATCTGTCATATGACATAATAGTTACATATATAATATTCTCCGATGTGTTGCTATATTTATTTATCCAATGTCAGTAAACTCCTATAAGAAATACATGGGACAAATCTTTGGAAATCATTTCACGCACTTGCCGACATGATAAGATTACAAAGTTTTGGGTCGTTTAAGGTCCAATGAAGTTACAAGCAGACTGTGGAAACTTCTTCTTATGAAGCTTCTTAGCAAACCTGAAGCTTAATTTTATGGCAAAAAATTCCATAAACAGGATTCGAACAAATGAGGATAAACTTTTGGATAAATCTTTGGAAATATTAGAATTGTGGAACTTGAACCAGACATTCTAACCACTCGGTCATTCTGATAACATAAGTGTACTATATATAGAGGATATAGTTTAATAAAATGCTGATTAAGTTAGGTTACACTGCATGCCGGATAATGACAGACAATATGATACATACATTTAAATATTATTAAATTTGGAAAAACATGATACAGTAATATATATTTACAAATAGTATCACCCACGCTCTAGATGATTTAAATTTGTATTATCTGATTTTCAATGTATCAAACAGCAATAACATTTCTTGGTTACCTGATACTTTAGTTTCTCAGGTAATTCTCATATAAAGGTTTAAAAATTTTTTTAAAGTTATTTTTAGTATTATATTAGTAGCAGTATTAGTAGCATATTTATAACTTTCTTTTCCATCATGATGGTTATTTAAAACTTGAGGGGGATTATTTTAATATTTATAAATCAAGAAGAACCATATATGTATGCATACTTCATAAGGTAACTTAGATTCCTTTATTTTTGACGGGAGAATTTAAGTCTTATATAATAATTATATATCTGTAATTTATTGATCCGATGTCAGTAATTCCCACAAGAAATACATGGGAACAATATTGGGGCAATAATTTTATGCACTTATATAGGTGATAGAAATATAAATTTTTGAAAGTCGTTAAAGGTCCAATAGAGAGTTACATATTGATATTTGTCTGTCAAAAGTATCATGGTTCGAATCTGGATGACTCCCATAAGAAACGCACGTAAACTTCATTTTGATTGATTGCAGAATTTTATTCTTTTAAAGAATCAAATCATAAATAATGGTCCTACGAAATTGAGACAAGTACCAAAATAAAGGCAATTGAATAATGATTTATATTTTCGTTAAGGTTTATCGTTTTCGAAACGAATTCGAGAAATTTATAACAAAAGTGACGAGAAATTTGTGTAATTTTGCAAGTATAAACACCCCGTCCCCCTAGCAACAAAGGCGATATTTGGACTCAATTCTCATAATAATAGAGAAAAAGAAAATCCCATATAAAATGAAAATGAAAGGTGATATTGTTTCAGCTTCTAAATTAACAAACACTCTCCACATCGGTATTTGGTGTAGAAGGTATACATTAACTATACGGGGGAAAAGGTGGAACATTTCAGAAGAAAAAATTCGGATCCTCTTTCATTTACAATATATAAAACCACTGTGTTCGTGAAGAGCAAGTTAATTGTTTATTACTCAGCAGGATTAGAATATGCCATACTAGTAGTACATTTTTCTATAAATTAAATTTATTTCCGTCATATTTTACCAGGAAATTCACTAATCATTTATAACTACACTATCATGTTAACATAGTTCCAATAAAAAATAAAAATATAATAAATTTTTTGATAATAAAAAGCATGCCTGTACTTTGTGGAAGAATCCAAGGAAAATATCCTTATGTTGTTTTATTTCTGTTTGAGGAAAGTCAAAATATTCAAAGAAAGAAGAAAATGATTAACTTTTTACTAACTATAATTCATCGCCTAAATGTAAAAATCTCAAAAGTAACTCCAAAAATATTTCAAAATATGAATTATTGGTTGAATTTTTGAGGATTTACTAATCAAGCTAATGCTAGGGCAAATCAAATAAAATATTTTGTTATCTTATGAAATAAACCTCGTAATAATATTAATTAGAGGGAAATATCTACCCACTTAGTCTTACCATTTGATAACCAAGATTTAATTGATCTTTTCGGTTGTTTTTCTCCGTATTAAAATTTTTGGAGCATTATTAAGATATTTTTCTAAAGATTAATATTGGAAAGCTTCTTTGTTAAGCTTTATTCAATCAAGTCTGTACTTGGTAACTAAATTTAATTTAAAGTATGATAAGAATTAAAGAAAATTCCAAGATATAATTATGACATTATTGGTCCCACTTAATTGTTTATGCATCATCGTGTAAGCTCAAGAAAACATTTCTTTGCGCTCTATACTATTGTGCAAAGCATTTTCATTAAGTTTCAACTAGATCCAATTAAGCAATTATTTTCAAACCTCGACGGGTTGTGATTCTCTTTCGGTGATCTCAACTCATCTTGCATTAGCGCAATTTCCAAGACATCCCACTGCCAATGTACCAAGGGTATAACCTTCTATTTAAATTATATGACTTCGAAACTCGTCGAGATATTTTCCTCATTACTTCTGTTTAATACCACAGCATGACTTCATTACTCATTCTTCGAGCCGTTCCTTCTCTAAAATCTCTGTCACTTTGTTCTTAAAACTTTTCTTATAAGCCCTGGTGGAGAGGTTCTGGGAATCGAGGAAGTTAAATATTTTCCTTCATTTTGGTGAATAATGAGCTCCGGTGATGCAGGTTGAGAATCCAACGCTACGCCTTTGAGAAAAGCTTACTCCACACAGTAAAGATTTTGCTCTGAACTCTTTCAGTTTTATGTAAAAAATCGTCCTGTTCCTCCAGTAGTGCGACTACTGAAGGGAAAACAAGAAAGTTCGCCGTTGGAGTTTTTTATCCAGCCAAATTCCAAATGAATATCATAAATAATGCATTTCAAATGGTTTTGTGATTCCGTTAAGAGAAATTACACGTGGAGATGATGATTTAACTCACTCGAAACCGGATGAAATATATACTCTGTGGACGCAGTTAAGTTATGTTTTCTTTTAACCAATCTTGGATAAGTTTCATCATATATTGCAAGAAGTAATTAATTGGTCTTGGTATTATTGAAGAGCATTAAGAAACTTATCACTCTCAACTAGTAATTCATTCATTAGACCATTTTCATATTCTTTTACATTCCCATAACTTTCATCCTAAACTAATGCATTATTCTTCAACTTCGTTGTCTATATCTACTGTTTCATTGATTATAACTTTTATGTTGATGTTATAATGAGAATAATTTAAGTGTAAATGCTTGCTTCAGAACGTATATTATGATGTTCCTCAAAGGATGGAATTAATTGTAAATATGTGCCGAAATAATTTTACAATTTTATATCAATAATTATACGATTCTCTCGACTTATTTCCGTTTAAAAATTCAATGAATAAACGTTTTAAAATATATTAAGCGGGAAATACTGCAAAGAGATCAATCTGTAGGTATTCAAACGACCGCTTGGTTTATTAATGGTTCCTAAAAGATCTAGTGCCGGGCCTGTGAAGATTAAAGAGAAAGCTTATGCATATTCATAGCGGCCGAAATTGAACGAACTAAGGTTTGGAGTAGAGCTGTCGTTAATTTCTGCCTTAAAGACAAACATACGCCTATATACTATATTATATGTAATGATGAGTATGCGGTACATAAAAATCAGTTGAATAATATGCCACATTTAATAAAATATTTAATACAATTCATATTAATTATAAATTCCTAACTTGCTAGAATGAAAATTACATTGTCGTGAAAAATAACTTTATGATGATAAAGTTGATGTTATTGCTTCGATTAAGGCATGCTTTATTTTATAACCACAGAAAAATATAGTGTGTTTCTAACGTACTACGAGATTAAGTTTTATCTCAGCAGAGTCTACCATAGAATGCACACAACTCTGAAAATGAGAAATTTAGATTCTTCGGCAATCGTCGGGTACTGATTAAAGATCTCAAGTATAAAACAAGGTAGTTATCATGGAATGGTAAGAAACCTTATCCCAGAACAGCGAGTGAGACTGAAAGGAGAATCGATGTTACTTTTTTTCTTTCCATCCTCAAAAGGCGACATTTAATTTCGGATCCCACGGAACGTTCTGCGGGCAAGAGAAACTGAAGTGGATAAATACGGAGAGGACCTAGATTGAGGAGAGGAGTCCTCTTTCAAAGGTTGCGTGATCCGTCGGGGATAGGCCGACGGGAAGGGGAAAGCAACAAATTACAGGAAAAGGAGAAATGGACTGAGGAGGAGATGAGAGAAATAGGAAATGTGGGAGGAAAAGAAACACGATTAAATAAATCAAGGGCAATCAAAGCAATTTAAAATCTCTTTATGGCATTTAAGCAATGAGATAATAGATTACTATACTCAGAATATAATAGACGTTGATTTAACTAAGCGGGGATGATTTCCATTTTTCTATTAAAGAAATCCTACCAACATCGTAATAAAAGAATATTTATAAGACTGAAAATTTAAGGTCTCACAGTTTAGAAGCCACAAATCTGAATTTGTAACTACACCATTCCTTACATTCATACAAATGATGAGTAAATTTCTCAAGTTAATACGTCAAAATAGAAAACGGAAAATTTAGAAATATAAAACAATTGGTGCTTTCAAAGCAAATAGAGATTCAAATATTTTTAAGGATTTTCTTTCGAAGGAAATGGGCAAGGAAAATTGTACTGTGTCGTACCGCACTCGTTCATAATAAAGACATCTGCTTCACAACATTTCCGTATATCCCTTTTCAATTAAACTCTGAGGAAATAAATGAGAGAGCCACTTTAAGCAGAAGATTAATCAAAAACCTTCTTTTACTCCGGCAAATTACATGCTACTTAAGTAAGTTAAAATATTTTATGATTAGAGGATTCATATCAGAAGCTCTCCACAGGCTTCAATTGCCCTTGAAAAATTCTCCCTCATCTTGTAATGGATGTAATGAAGATGCCTGTAGATGCACAGTTAATTTTAGTAAAATGAAACTTTTCAGTCAAATGAAATTCATCTGCTATACTCTGACCTTAATCAATTGAACCTTCTCTAACAGAAAATGTTACATACTATGAATACTTTGTGTTAAATGATAGTACTTTCCAATATTTATAATCTTTCAAGTGCCAAGCTTTGCAAATATTAATCATAGATCTAGAGATATCGAATTTGAAGCTAATTTAGCAGCAACAAGTAAGTATATTAGCCAGATTACTTGTCTCATGATTGAAATAACAAGTTTAAGCTCAGACAAAAAAGAATCTAATTTCATGAATTAGGAATCGTAATCGCTTCCGCAGACCTCCATGGGTAGAAAGAATTAAACACCGAAGGTGTAAACAGTAAAAATTTGGATAACTATATGCGAAAGAAACATTTCCATAATAAATTAGCCCCTGAATAGAAGAATTTGGCTACGATAATACGGGATGAATACAAGAGTTTTACTGGGATTACGCTAGATTTTACACTTACTTTTCAATGTTATACATAGTTTTCCATTGCATATTTTAGCTTGTATCAGCAGCTTTTGGCATGTTTCTATACTTGGTGGGTGTTTTTCTACTGTGAATCTTCATTTCTAAAATAAAACTTTTTACATCCACTTTTTTTAATCCTTTGTATTCTATTTTTATACATACACTACCTATGTTTTTATAAACATTAATGAAGACAGGTTAGATGGATGATGGGACTGTTTCTCGAGCTCACTTAAATAAAGAGCTTTAACACATTAGGACTTTTTTCGAGCTAATCGTAGAATTGACATTTATTGGAGAGCTTTACTCACATGGAGAAAGAGCAGGAGAAGAGCAAATGGTAAGGAACGAAAGATTGGCAACCTTGGAGAAAGAAGCATTAGCTGGCATATAGTGAGGACGGATTTCGCATCCCCATGGAAACAGAGATGAGTCGACCAATGGAGGTGAAGAGATAAGGCACCTGAGGCCAAGGAGTGAGTGGGAGAATGATCTGAAAGGCGCCGCACAGGTGATTACAAGAGGGAGGGAAATGGAGGGACCTGGGTTCGAGGCGCGGATAAGGGGGCGGATATTGGATGACTCGGAAGAGAGCGGGAGAAGGTTAAATCTGTTCGGATGGTCGATGAGTTGACCTCCGTGGCTAAAAATTCCGAAGAGATCGAATTTTTAACAATGTATTATTGAGGTCTTGCAGATGTGGGGAAAATGGTGCCGAGCCGCATTGTGAAGCGGCGGTCGGAGGAAGTTCTTGGAGTCGAAATAAAAGCGACCGATGGAAGATTGCGGGAGGCAAAATCCGATGGCTTTTGTGGGTGAAAAAGTAAGGAAGTCGGGGCTTGGCGTGTTTGTGCGGAGGGTTTTAGCGCGGCTGGCAGTAGGCGGAGTTCCTCGAGGAGGAGAAAATATGTAAACAGTCCCGGATGTGTTTGTAAGGGATGGGAAGATTTGGAGGGAAAAAAAGAAGGGGATACAAAAGTAAGCTGGATGAAGGATCTAAAGGTTGAATATCGGAAACACCTGGAGACTGGAATTATGCCGAATCTAAAAGGAAGAGGAGGAATAGATGGATATGGATTCTAGTGCTTAAGGATAGGGAAGCAGGAGAGAGCGGCGCTTGAAAATAAAAGATATGGGTCGGATTTTGGACGAAATACTGCTGAGGCGGAGGGAATGGAAGTTGTGGGTCGAGTTGGAAGCAGGTCGAGGAAGTAAGCATAACAAACGAGGAGGGATGGGGTGGATAGAAGGTGGAACAAGGTTGCGCAGCAAGAATAAGGGGCAAAATTAAGAGGAAACAGTAGAAATGGGAACTTTCGGGGGTAACGCAAGCAGAATTCAGGCAGAAAGACTGTTCGGTCATGTTTTCAACGGAGCGTGCCCGAGAGAATGACACGGAATCGTAACTTTTGCCCGGAATGGATTCAAATAGAATCCCTGGGGTGGAACTAACAGTTCATCCTCTATTCCACAACTTTTATCTTCTTCATTACGGTGGTCAATATTATTTTATAACAACACTTCGAAACTAGATATGCTCGTGCTATAGTTTGCAGACCTATAATAGCGCATAAGAATGAAGCCAAAATAAGGAAGAAATTTTGAGCAAAAAAAGTAATTGTACATACTCTATACCTTCTTTAGTGATTTCATTTTATTATTGATTACAAATGTAGAGAGAAAATCAATATTGATTAGATGCTTTCCGTATTAAATATGCATTTTATGGTGCACTCACAAATAATGGATGTATACCGAAAATCATATAAACCCAAGTAGAATTATAATACTATCATGACTTTTGTATGCTTTAATAATATAATATAAAAAACATCAACAGGCTACTATACCGGAACTTTATTTAAATAAAATCTTATAGAGAGAAAACGAAAGAATATTCGTATTTACTAGTAAACTAAAGTCAGTTTATTATAACATTTATAATAACAATATCTTTTAAATGGCTAATGTTGATGAAAATTTTCGATAAGTTTTAGAAATTTTTCGCTACTTTAAGTTTACCTATATTTTAACCATAACCACTTTACGTTGAAAAATTTGCTGAAACTGTTATTAATATTCAATAATGGTGACTTAAAATTCATTCATTAATGAGATACAAGGCCCTATCATCACATTAACGTTTCTTTTACTTCCATGTATTATATACATACATCTAATAAATCAACAGTATCTGTAAAGAATAAAAAGATAACATTTCACCTTCCAAATTCTTTTTCCGGCACTGTCTTTTTGTGCACCTTATCTCTGGTATTTCTTATTCAAGTTTCTCCTAATCTTCAACTGCTTTCTTAATGTCTACCTCTCTGAATCATGCCCTCTCTTATCAACTCACATATCTGGTTTTCTTCTGCCTCACGATTCATTTTCCCGACTTCTTTCCCGTTGGAAGAAGAGATGACTGGAGGCAATCAAATTGGGATCATGGTGATGTTGGGGGCTGATATTTGCGAGATTCCTCCCTTTTTTAGGAAATGTCCGTAAAAATTCTTCATTTCCCGTCCAAGATGCATCAAGGTCATAAAAAAATATTTTTCCCTTTCCTTTGGCTGACGATAATTAAATACTATTTCATTCATTTTATGTCTCCCTGTAGCATATTCTCTTTCTGCTACTTCTGTATTCAGAACTATTTTTCATTACAAATGTGAATTAAAAAAAAATCTAATCAAGTATAATTCATAGTATATCCTGACTATAACCCACATGTCGTTACAAACGGAAACATGAACGTATAATGTATACAATAAGAGATATTCACAATTAAAAATGAGAATTTAAGAAACAAAAGAATATTAGAAAACGAGTATTTGATACCCTGAGTAGTAGCAAATGAGTTCTATGTTTAACACCCATTGTCATTTCCATTGTAAACCCACGATTTGCAAACTCATTTACTTAATCACTCAAAGTAATTGAAATCATAATCTCAAAGACTTTGATCAATTAATGTCATTGTGAAAGCTATTCTTTTAATTGGGTCATCATAATCCAATGGTAAATGTAATCTAACATAGGTACTTCAAAAATTGGATTGTAGAACGACAAAAGAAGAATATTCAAAGGCATTCATAGATGATACTTTTTCGTCCTTTACATTACGTTGTGCGGTTATATGATCTTTTCATATCCATGTAATATTCCAGCTAGTATTCTTGCATTGCTAATCAAATAATTACCAAGGATTTCCAATTGGGACGGACAAAGAGAATTTATGCATTAGCGGAATGAGTCTGAAACAGGATGAAGTAAACGTAGTAATGAGAGCAGAAATAATTTGAAGAAGAGCACGCCGTATAACGATTTCGTTAAAAGAATCGTATTGATTGCGCGTAATCGCTTTGTAAGAGATGGAGAGAGGCGCAGTTGGATGGATTCAACATCAATACTTGAACATTGTCGTGTGCAATTACACGATAAAAATTTTCAGCAACGATCCGTTCAGAGAGTACAATTACCTGTAATATTCATGCTCAACTTAAAAGACATTTGCAATTTCAAGTAAAACGAGGACACTAAAAGGATGGGATTTTCACCGGAATCGAAAAACGCAGTAATTACACTAATGAAACTTTCTTTATACCTCTAATTGAACCTCGAAATACCCATCGAAAGAGATAGACTAGGGATTTCTTATTTTGGCCCTTTATTGTTCTTAAAGAAACTTATTCGGTCGTTTATTGTTCTTCATGTTGAGTATTAGGAATGAAGTTAAACTTTCTTACGAGCATCCAACGGATTGGGATTGAACTATTTGTATTTTCTGAAGGAAAATTGTTAAAAGTGGAGGGATTAGATATAAGTAAGAAAGCTACCCATCCATTAAAATTATTAGCATCTAGGTAAAGAGCAAATATTTGATACACATTCCCTTAGAAACTAATGTGCTTGACAAAATTATCTTTCGGGTTAGAAATGACAACATGATTTCTTTTACAAAAAATATAAATATTCCATATCTCACTTGGAAAAGCATGTTAGAATATTTATACATGCTTGTTATGCAATAGTCTTCTTTTCTTTCTATGCCCTCTTGTTGATATCTCTAATTTACTATAACATTCAATAAAAATTTATAATAACAGTACTGTATGGTAATATTCATGTCATTTATATTCAAAATCACACAGTAAGGTATGAATGGATCTAGTCCCAATATCATCCGATAATAAAGACGTTTGTTTGTATGTGTTACAGTTATTCTTCTTTAATTTATGTCATGAAATAATCAAAAATACAATAAATGTATGGCAAGTCAAAAGAATTTGCTGAAATACTTGAAATTAATCGATCGTTGATTTTATCCTAGGATAACGGAGATATATTGAAGCTATATTCATATTTAAACGAAGTGAATTTTACTGTTGGAGGTCACTGATGGACACCAGCATAATCCATGCGTATTTGTATGCCAGTCCTCGTTATGCGCCCAGAGCCATCGTAACTTAAACCCTAAACTAATTCTCTTTAGGACGTGAAATAAACCACCAACTTGAACAGCGCGTGGTGCTTTAATTTCATGCGATATCGCGCCAAGAAGAGGGGGATTCACACACAGCAATTTTATAAGAACAGCACACGAGATTAAATCAGCCAGCTGACGGGAGTAAAGCGCAGCGCGAAAAGGGAAAGAAGAATCGAGCAAACGGGAAAAAATGGAGAGTACGGGTAATGGTTGAAAACGTGGTAAAATGGAAAATGAAAGATTAAATTCGGCGGAAGGAAAAAACGCATAAAATAACAAGCTTAAAAAAAAAGGACTTGGGGTCTCTCGCGTGACAGAGAGATTGGCAAGTAGGACTTTGACATGAAAAGAGGAGAGGGAGAGAGGATGGTAGAGAAATGGTAGATATCAGAAAGAGGGGACATTGAAGGTCGAATAGAAGACCGCGATTGAAGAGAAAAAAGGAGGCGGTGTAAAGAGAGGGAAATTGCAGGAATAAGTGTGCTTTTTAAAAAGATTGGCGGAGAGCCGAATGTAATGGGTAAAAGAAACGGCATGAAGGAAGATCCTTGAACGTGAGTTTGTTTGAGAGAGAGTGGGTAGGCAGGGATCGATCTGAGGAAATAATCGATCGTTAAGAAGGGAAGGGAGGATGGCAGGGGTGAGAGAAGCAGAAGAGCAGGGGCAGTTAAAAACGTACGTGGTTTACCGCTACGCTTCTTTCAAACGGAGTCCCCAAAGCAGAAAATGGGTAAGAAACATACGCGCTGTAAAAAGGCTGTATTTTGGGTTATTAATTCCGCCAGAATAATGATTTCACATGATGCCGACAGGTTTTAATTGATGGCACATCTTTGCGTCTGTTAGATGGTATACAAGTACATTAATATGTTCCGTAATTCAGCAAAAAGGTCCGCATGATGAATAGACTGGAGGGATGAATTGAAGATGAAAAATGAATGAGAGCGTCCTGCCGCATGGCAAATTTTAACTCGGAATCAAGAAATTCTAAGGTGAATCTAGATACTTCTACAAATGCCAGGCTAAAAAATATATTACTAAATTAGGAATACAGTCACTAATAAATAAAGAGGAGGTTATAGCTATTTAATTTTGTTAACTGGACAGGAAATATTAGACACATAATTCTGGGTGACCTGTAACCTATAGTAAAAAAATTGCAGGGCATCTAATGAAAGCTAGCAAATTTTCAACCACACAACTCAAATTGACTAAATATATTTTTTATTGACTCTATTTATAGAAAATCAAGAGTATACGCAGAGTAATAAATAATAATCTACGATATGCAATACGAATGCCACTGTATATGTTAGATCGAAGTCCTTATAGAGCCGAAGAATACCGCATTCAGTGACTGTGGAAATCCGATCGAGCCACGTCTACTCCACAAGTGTAAAAGAATGATCAACAGTGTGTCGCAACAGTTTCATGGAACTTTCTGTTAAAATTCCCACCCTTTAGATTACTCTTCACATTTTAGTTTATGCATAGGTAGCGCTATTAACTTATCAAAATCTAGAAAATTTCATTCTCATAAATTAAATACAGACTAAATTATGCATTAAAAGTAATCAATAGGCTTTTAAATTCTTAGTAGAGACTTTATTCCTAGTAGAAAACTAGTGTTAGCCTTTAAAAATCAAAAAAGGAATATTTAAATTAATAAGAGATCACGTTCATTTTATCCATACCAGAATCTCTAGGAAAATCATAGAAAAATTTCACATAGGAAATAGTTTCAGTGATGGGAGAGAACGCTTAAAAATTTATTAATCGCAATTTACACTTTGTCATCCAGAGGTTAAAATTGATTTGAGTAAACGATCTCACTCTTTGTAAGTAACAAACCAACCTGGAGTTAATCCAAAATTTATACCCAAAAATGAAAGTAACATCGAATGCTAAAAAGATAGGAATGATTCAGCAAGAAGAAATGGAACAATCGAAGGTTATGGGTTCCACAATAAAGCAGAAAGTCAAAAGGTAAAAAAACACGTTTTCTAATTGGAACGCCATCTCTCGGGATAATGCTGCTTCGCTATTCCATTCGTCCCGCAATTCCGTTGTTCACTTCCATTTCACAATGAAACATTTGCTTCTTAATGAACCGCTTTGTTACCAAAACTACACTCGTAGGCATCGACTATCCTTCGAAATTCATTCATTGCGCATCTGGGAAAGAGCAGAAGGGCCGTACTGAAAATGATGACTAAGGCCGTTGATGGAAAATACCAGAGAAAAAAAAATAAAGCTGTAAAGAAAAAAAGTAGTAAAGAGAGAAATGGGCGGTATCTTTCACAATGAGTAGAGAAGAAATTTTGTCAAGCAAAATGATGTGTGTTCTTTTGACAAAATACTCTGCTAGTAAAATCTTTTTGTTGGCCAGTCCGTGAAATTCGCCAAGCATTGAAATACTGCCTTCCAAACAACATACGATTCTAGGTGCAATATCGGGTGATTAGAAATCTGATCCTATACTTATTCGTCTGCTTTGGATGTTTTAGATTTTAGATTGCCTAGGTCAATTTAAAACTGTCTTTGCACTTAATATTCCTTTTTACTATTTATACCATCTATCTATAAAATTCAGATAGAATTGACTAACGGTAAACATGCTATCATTAAGAAATTTCCCAGCATCAGATGTATCATTAAAATATATCAGAAACAATTATTTTAAATTGCAGTTTCGTAAGTCACAAAACATACAAAAATTTACGTAACAAAAACAAACTTCAAAAACAAGAGTTAAAAGAAATATTTAAAGTTAAAAAGAAGAAAGAAGAAAAAATAACACATATATAACTAATTTCATGAAGTTAATTTATAGAGAATGACCTTTTCTCGGCCTCCATAAAACTATTTGGTTTTATATCCTTCGAGTAAAAATTTCTTAAAGCTTTCCAAGAGAATCAAGTTTTACCATAAATGTCAAAAAGTCTTCTACTAAATACTGAATATGGACGAATGAATTTCCATTAAACTGATAAAATTTTGCGAATATATATGCCTTCAAATATATAATTTATTCTGAGATGGTGACATGGATTAGGGTGATCACAAGGGAATTGGTAATAATAATCTTATCCTTCCCTATTATCTACATCTGCATAGTCTCCTTGACGAACCATTATTATTTCTGCATGAGCAGCTCCAAAAATGAGCTATTTTCTCCTCATTCATTAATTTTCCCTCCTTTTGAATTTTTGCCTTTCTTTTAGTGTACGATATTCGCATAGGTAATCACTCAATCTTCCCTTCGGTCATATTCATCTGATGTTTACCTTGATTTGTTGAATGAGCCATAGATTTAGAAGGGAGCTAAAGCGTTTTCCTGCCGTAAGATCGATTAATGGATAGGCAGCGAAAGCAGAAAATTGGACGGAATAAAAGACAGAATACTGTATGAGGAGGATAATGCTGTTGCTTTCATTTGCTGGAAGAGGTTTTGAAATTAACTCATTAACAGATCGCGTCTCCTATCTTTTACGAAATAGATATTCTTGATTTATTTGACATAGAAAGGTAAGAAAGAAATGGTAAAGGAAGGCGGAAAGTCCACTTCATCTTCACAAGAGAGATTTTTAAGGCTTCATTAATGACGATAAGATTTTGAACTTGAAATGGTTATGGAAAGAAATACCTTTTCAGCTTGGAAAAACAAATTCATAAGCTATACAAGAGGAACGTTTTCTGGCAACAGAGTATACAACTAACAAATCTGTAATAAATTCATACTTTGAAAGATTTCATGAAAAAAGGCCATCCATTCTGATTTAAACCAAAGGGAGTTTTTAACGCTAGGGAATAGTGATTTAAATTTCATTTATGACACCTAAATATGCTATTAACCTTGGGTAAATGAAAAAGTTTTAGTTTATTTAGCGTTTAACTCATTGTTGCGCGATTTCTATAGTGATTTCTTAAACATTTCACTAAAATCAGCATTAATTTTCAAGGCTTTCCTCCAACAATCCGGAGCAATCTACATTCGTTAACTTGTGCCGAGTCCAAATAAACTCGAATACGCTGAGATACATTTTTAAATTGTAGACCAAGTAACAAAATTGCTTCATTTATAGATATAACATTATTTAAAAGAAATTTTAAGCATCGACTTAATTGTGTTATTGTGTCTGAGTAAGTTTAATGTTACGTTTACGCTCAGGGAACGGTCAATTTTTTAAAAACAATACTTCAGCCTAAGCTGTGAGGCTTCATAATTTGAGAGGCTGAGAAAAGATGAATAATTGCTCAAATGATTCGTTTTCAAAAATTAACTACTATACCCTTTAGGGGCACTTAAATAAATCGGGAAAAGAAATATATAGTAAAATATTTAATTTTCGGAAATGAAGAATTTATTGAATACTAATTAATCAAAAGTTAAGAATGTTAGTAAGACTGTAAGTGTCTTTATGACATCTACATGGGTAGTCTGAAAAGTTTCCGACATTTTGCCATTTCTCGACATGTTTTCTGAAAATTTACAGGAGATTTCTGAAAAATCTGGGGTTGAAAACTTTTAGACCACCCTCTTATTTGTGTAATGTATTACATTGTAATACAGGAAGCTAACATAAGTTAAATGGAAGTGAAACATTTCAGTTTCAGAACGTGGCGGTAATACAGGTACCTATTAATTAAAATGATCCGTGCTTACCCCTTCATGAATATGTATTTCATTACACCAAAAGTACATCAGAATCCAACCAGTGAGGGAGTCAAGAATCACTCTCGATTACATTCCTCTACATCAAATTTGGACGACCAATTAATTTCGCTCGGGGCGAAATGGGCTATTAATTAACCGTGGTAATTCGAAATGCAACTCGAATCAGACCGTTGATCCGGATTCTCACAAGTGCTGTGAGTGAGGGACAGTAGTTTGGAGTGGCATCAGAAGTCAAAACGCTTACATTAGGGCTCGGTTCGGATTCGGCGGTAATACTTTTTTCCTCGAACTACTATAAGAGATGGAAATGGCGATGAGGGGAACTTCGCCAATTGGCGGTGAAGTGGCACTCCGAAACGATTGGAAGGATCGATGCACCATCAATGGTTACTGCGGCACCGTCCGTTGAGACGCACCCCGCGGTGTTCGCATACTGCGCCTAACGGAGGCATACAATATGAGAGGCTATCTGCACCAATCAATTAGTGGTTCGATAATTATCCCGTCATCTCTCTTCAACTCCATAATGTTTGTTCTCGCTCTCTCTCCATTTCCTGATAGAGAACTGCCAACATGTTTTTTGCCTCTTTTATCCAATCAACTCTATTTGATCATCCAAAGTGGGATTTCATGCAATTGTTCGATTTCCTGCGGCGATTGAGAAAGCCGAAAGAATTTCTCTATAAAGAGTAAGGGAGTTTGTAAGGTGAGTTCCCTTTCAAAGGGTTGTTTTTCGCTCTAAATTGACGACGGAGGGGATAAGTCTTTGTGTTATCAATCGCAATGCAGTCTTTGCTCGTTTGGTACGAATATCACAGATTCTCAATAAATCTTACTTGCTGTATTTGCCATGCACAAAATAAGTTCCTATCTTTTCCACGAGATACTTAACTTCAGAAAGCAAGCTCCTCAAAACCTGAATATCATCCCAAAGGATAACGCTATTTTCCTAAATATGAAAACAAACGGTAAATACTATAATGAGCGTCTGACCGTCATCAGATTTGAAATTAAGAAAGAATAGCCAATTAGTATATTACTATAGTATAGCCTGACAATCTTTAAGAACTCGTTTCTCTTATCAATGACATTTCAGGGACCCTAGAGTAACGGAAAAAGAGATTAACAGAATATATTATCGATTTCTATTTAATAATTACAACTTTATCTTTTTTATGACAATAAAACACATATTACCTAGTAAGAAATATATTTTCATCTTTTAACAAGCAGGGGTTTTCTCTCATATTTTTGTTCTTCTTTTAGCTAAGATCTTAAAACCTCCTAAAGCATATATTTGATAGGTTAAAATTAGCAACACGAGCTAAAATGGGACTTCTAACCTACTGATATATTTCTAACATATTGAAAAATGGTATTTACAATAGCATAAAAATTTTTAAACACACCAGTTTTAAGCTAAACCTTAGCAGGTTTAGCTTAAAGCTGGTTCAGGTTAAAACTGGTGGTGTGTTTATAAAATCATAGCAGATGTTTTTCAGTCTAAGAATTTATGAAAGTATGTTTTGCATTACAATTGAAGACACCAAACAGGAATATGCACGTAGTTAACACAGGATCCGTAATATAAAACATTCCCTCTCGTTTTTCATCAATTCATAGCACATATGAGAAACGAAAGGAGCGTCAGGATAGAAAGTGGTGAAACTTTCACTTGCCTTTCCTCTTTTTCGTCTTTTCGTTTTCCTATTCCTCTAGCATACTTCTCCTGGGAAGGCATGCGGAACGCAGAGGAATGTAAAGTAGTCTCCTTTGGAGGGATAAAGCGAAAAAAGGAAGGCGGAAACGGAGTTATACAAGACTTAAAAAAAGGAGTGCACTAGAGAAAAATACATATAATGTGCGCTGTTATTAATTTTTTAAAAGGTATATGAGGAAAAACATAATTTGAATCTACATTGTAGATGCAATTAGTAGTACTATTGTTATTACAGTTATTTATGAGAAGCAATTTCAATAGCATCGAATTATGGTGACTTTATCTAGATAATCTAAATTACTTAAAATGCAAAATTGTATTCATTCGCTTGCAATAAACGGGGTATGTGTGACTTCTCGTGAAAACTAGATATATGAAATTAAAAGGTTAAATTCCGATTGAGTAACGTTCATATCTCCCTTAAATATCCTCCTCTTCTCTGCTGATACACAACTTACTGCTCGAAACAAATTAGATCCATCACATTTTGATGGCAAAAACGGCAAATATTCATGAGGTAAATATTCTATTCGAAAGTTTCAAATATCCTCTATCTTTTGATCAGATTTAATATTAGGTCTAAAAGGATGTCTTCCAGATAGATTCCCCCAGTACCGAGAAAAGAAATAAATTGCAATATTCTTATATAAATTTCTTTGATATATTTGCAATTTATATAGTTGTTTGGCACATCTACGCTCCAAATGAGTGTGCTAAAATGAGGCAAAATTAAATGAAAAAGAGAATTTTTGCTCAAATGATGGTGGTAGGGTAGGATAATAAAAAGCAAGTAAGATAAAGTAAGGGAGGGGATGAGAAAGGGAAATAAGATGAAATTCAGAGGAGCAAATAAAAGGAATACGTTCAGGGCAAGACTTAACGAGAGGACTTTTCCCCCCTCTCAGTAGCGTGGACGAGTGGACGAATCTCTGGTCTGAAAGAAAATCTACCCTCGAGATGAAGAAGACGAGAGTCTGTCCGAGTGGTCCAACTCAGGAAAGCGGCTCATTCTGAATCTTTTTGGTTGCGAAAAAAAGCTAAAAACAGATCGACGAGAAAAGGAAGCTGAGGCATGTCCTCTCTGTTAAAAAATGTTTATGGGATGGATGCTTAAATAATTCGATATTCCTCCGTCGGACTGTATTGTATTATTCGAGAGTGCTATCAGAAGCAACCCTTATCTTAATTTAATTTAATTAAGTTAAAAGACTAAAAAGAGCACATTTTTATTTCGGGAAAAGCACGATTCTGAATAGTTTCCTATGAGAGATCGGATTAGTCCAAATTATTATGAGGTTTTAATGGATCTTTTATTGCGTTAGTGCGTGTTGTTATGAAACGTTTTCATACGCAGTATTGCATGTTAGAACCAATGTAAATTCTGAATGATTCATATAACTCGTTAGTTGCTAAAAAATATGCAAACCTCATCTGAATCTATACGCAAACAATCGGTGCAGACACTCATCAGTAACACTTCATAGCGTTTATCCTTTATCATTTTTTCACGGAATATCTAATTCTACCTTCTCTTATCTACGTCGCATCCGAAATTAATAATTTTAATTCTATGTTAAAAAGATTATCTTGGCTGTAAGATTATTAAAAATCAGTACTTATAATGTGAAGTTCTGAGCCTGTGGAATGGCCATAGGATGAAGAAATGAACAGGCCATTTTGCCCCGCACCTTTAAGAATTTACGAGTCAGGCTTCAGCTTAGCCTAAATATAGCCAGTCCTTCCAGAATGTTCTTATCTCTTACCGTCTGAATCGAGTGAATGATAGGGTATCGACTACGCTTTCCATTTACTTGCAAATATTATACTCCAATTTTTATCCCTGCCATGCCATATTCGATTTTCTTTACTTAAAATCCAGAGATCCATTAGATGACACAAAAATACTTTTCAAGCCTGGCATTCTTCAATGGTTAAATCTATGAAACTTGGCTTATCGATCTATTAGATATGAATACTATGCCTTGGTTTTCATCCGGCGCTGAAAGTAAACATTAAATGCTCGTACTTAACAACTAGGTATCTCACACCGGTGATATCTTGTTAATATGACATTATGATATAATACCATAAACATACATCCTTTGATGTGTAAAATTTCTTAGGTTTAACCCATTTCCAATACACAACCGCAGCTAAATTTTCTTTTTATTGTACTTTGCGGCACTTGACAGATTTAGGTGGCTTATTTTTTGGATGTGGTATCAGTGGTATACCGATAATCTAAAATTGCTAATGATATAATCATGAATATATCGCAATCAGGCATTGAAAAAAGTTACTTAAATTTTCCTATTTATTCGATAGGTATTAGAATTAGAATACTGAGAAACGTACATTGACTAAATATATTTTCAAAAATTGCTGCACCGTTTCACAAATAAGGCTATACTAACATCGAGAAATTCCTTTGAAAACCATATTTCCGATACTTTATTTATCCGCGAATTTTCGTTCGTTTCAAACTCTGACGCATGCAATAAATGGAATAACTTCAATCACTCTCTTTCAAAGCAAGAGGATTCTTTTGAGAACATTCCCACCAATCATTTTGGATTCTCATCATATCCGCTTTTACTTGCTCCTCTTGTGAATTCTTTAAGAGCAGTTCCTCTTCAGCATTCGAATGGTAGGCATCGACCGTTGTGCTGCATAATCCCTTTCACATCCAATTCATTAGTAAAGGCTACGCACAATCCCGGTGCTTATAGCTTTTGGACTATCCCGGAAATAAGATCCTTGTAAATGTGAGCGGAGGGAGAGGTAGCAACGGAAAACGAGACGAATATATAAAAACGACGCAAGAACGAAATAATGGAATCCTCTCGGTCGTTGAAATTTCCATGGATCCAATCCCAGAGGCGTAATTTCCCTTTTTCCAGGTATTCGCTGCGGCCATACTTTCGCGGAAAGGGGCTTTAATTGGTCGTTGAGGCGTAAATGCACGTACGCACCAGTAGAACATCGCCAGTGCGAGAGTATGATGTGCTAACGTTTTCACGGTTCGTCGCTCGTCGATTCGTCCTCCTCTCGCGAATTGGTCCACTCAGGAAAGCAAGTTTCCTCTTTTTTCTTCCCACTCTTTCCGGATCTCCCCTTCGTATCTCGTTTTCCTCAAAGTATCGACCAGACGACAAAAAATCGAACTCTGGTACAAAAATCGGCAGACGATTGAAATTCACGCCTCCGTCGACACGAGGAAAACTGGAACCTGTGGATTGGGACCCGACATAAGCCGTAATTTAAAGCGACAAACCTCTGGTTAGTATTAATGTGGATCAATTTATGGCAATATATATTTGTGTTTCATAAGTAGTAAGTAGTATAGCGTTATTTAGAACAAAATTAAAGATATCTTTCAAGGACGTGAAAATGAAGTGCTCGTGATAATATTTGTTAATCGATCGAATAAATCGATGAATGCTAAAACACACAAAAAAGAAATATTGCTGCATTATTGCTATATAATTTACAAATTTATGAGTATAGACAGTAAAATATACATCTTGGGTCTTTTTTCTTAGTTTAAATTTGTTCAAAATTTCAAGGTAAATGTCCTATATACTATATGGAATTTTCATCGCACCGAATAATCTTTAACCTTACCTATCTCCGTATTAAGTTAGATTTGCTAGGAGACTTTAAGACCTGTTCTATATATCAAAATAATATGTTGAGAAAATCCATCGTCATAAGTAGGAAAATCGATTACTTAGGCGTGATAATATTTTGCTATGTGCTATAAGAAAACATGACAAAGAGAAATTAATAATGATTTTACATGAAGCAGAATGACGCGGATTATAGAATTTTGCAATCTTTTTATTTAAAATAAATTATTGTGTTAGGACTGAACGTAGAATAATTTTTATGATCTTTCCTTCTTCACAGAACTTCAAAATTACAAGTATCCATGTCTCATTTAGAGTTTGGTCAAAGAGAAATCACAGCATAGCGTTTAAATTCATCTGAATGTTCAAATCAATAAACAAATTATGGCATATTTAAGATCGCATAATTCTTTTACTTTCGAAAAATTATAACTAAATAGTTGATTGACCTTTGCATAATAGGGTTTTATCCTGAAGAGTAGGCAGCCAAACTTGCACAACCCCTCGTATGATGCAACCCACCCAACTTGTACTCATTATTTGCAAACATTTTGGATACTAGTCTACATAAATACAATTATTAATGTTATTATTCCTTATGAAAAAATCAGACTAGTAGTCTCATAGAATTGTCCTGCCGTATACTTTATAGCTAATCTTTCTTCAATTTTTTATGCTCCAAAAATTCCCAATCTATCTCTCACATAATATAAGTTATGGTATCGAGCCTATCATACATGCCTTCTTCTAATGGAGTCTCTTCTTGTTCTTCTTCTATATTTTCTTTAAACCATTCTTAGTGGATGCCACGAGTATTCCCCGTTAACTAACGTTAGCTTAAGGTAATTTATGTCGTTTCTTTATGTTATTTATTTGATTTTCCAAGGGATTACAAAATTATACCTGTATGAGTTTATTTCATTTTAATTCTCCACTGAACTTTATCCTAAAATACTTGTTTGTATTCTCTCTAGTTAATTCTTCTCCACTCATATTTATGTTCACTAATGTTCCAAGGAAGAATAGACCTGGGAAGAGTCCGACGGGACCAGGAACTTTTCTCGAGATATTTTCAGGTCTATTCTTCCTTGGTAATCTTCCTGGTTGAACGACATCTCGTGAAAAATCTCCTATACCCAAGTCACCAATGTCGAATATTATTAAAATGTGTTTTTTACCTTTATTCCTATAAATTACCAATTTATTTGAAAGAAAAATCTATAAAAATAAGGCAATAAGACCCTCTTAAAGATCCCATATATCATCCTCGGTATTTATATACCTATAAGTAATACAGTTATCTGCGAATAAACAAATTTTATGACATAAATCCATTGGAATGAATTATTCCACCACCTTAATACTAGAGGATCAAAATTTAATTTCTATACGTATAATTAATATTCGTTTTACGTATGACACCAGTCGTTGTCCATCTAACTGAAAGACCTCGAAATATTCCGCCTGGTTGCTATATTATACGAAATGAACAACCCCTTAACAACCCTTACACATAGGGAAATACAATGTGATAAATATTACAATAATTGCAATTTACTAAACTCTCAAGGAAACAACTTATAAACAAAGTAAAAAATGAAAGAATAAGTACTATGAGAGCAGAAAAACACACACAAGAAGATTGTGAAAAGAGGTTAAAAACCAACAGATTATTTACCAAATGCTGAGGGAAATGTAGGTTAAAACAGAAAAATATGGAAACAAGTAATCCAGATAACTGTTGATAAGCATTTACTCAACGAAAACACATTCAAACCCTTCATTATTTTGAGATCAGGTAAACTTTCTTTCTCTTCCGAATGTGTACTCGTAAAATGCAAACGAAGACTCAGCTGAAAGCAGGAAACAAAGACTCGATAACTGAACAAATAAAAACCTCAAAAATAATTGAGATGTGAATCCACACGGTTACTCAATTGTTAAAAATCTAATGAAATTATCTTTGTGCCCTTCATTTTTACTAAAAGTCTTAAAATTCCTTTAAACGTTATCTTTTTTTCTTTTCCTGCACTGATACATATCTTATTTTAAGCAAAAAGGTTAGAATATTTTCTCACATAAGGGCGTGCACACAGGAAAAATCCTAAGAAAAATGTATTTGAAAAATCGAATGAACTTATGTGATAATGTGAGACTTAAGTTTTAAATTACAGTATTCAAGTGAAGCATAAGAGAGTAGCTGATATTAAAAGTACTATATCTATCTATATATTATTTTAAAACATGCTTTTTTAGTGATCGGGACTTTTCTCCCTTATTACTCCATCAATATATATAAATGAATGACCGTTCGATGGCAAAAGTTGTCAGGTTCCTGCGAAAAATAGTCAGACAAATCAAAAATGCACCATTTGTTAAACAAATTGAAATAATATTTTAATCATCTCATTTTTTACTAGACGAAAAAAGGCCCGGGTTGCTATATACAGATTGAAATTGTTTACTTAGTGAGGAGTGTAAACAAGTTTTAAAATCGGATAATGCATCTATTCTCTGGCATAAAATGATTCGCAATTAATATTGCAGTCTCCATGAACGAAAACTTCGACGTCGTACGCAACCATAACAGTTGAATAAGCAAGCCACATTGCATCTTGCGGGAGCAGAACGACAGCCAAAGAAACATGAACATTGCCGAATATGAAAGTTTGCGTCATGGTTTTATCATGTGGTATGTTTGAATAATTTTGCATCATATTACTTCCCGGTTTCGTATGTTGCAAATTTTCTATATATCTAAACCTGATATCAAATGATTTTTATTGTTTATATTTCACTCATTGAATAGATAATATTCAACATTTAATCATATTTCTGAGTAAAGAAAAGGATGACCTGCGATTTCCAAGAAAACTCACCAGCATGTAGTACAAGCTTAACGAAAGCCCAAGCTTTTATTCCCAATCGCTATCTCCGAAGCACAAACATGTATTATTTTGCCACATTAACGATGTGAGAGACTTTCAATGCGGGGAGAATGCTATGCGCTTTGACAATGTAACACAATGTATTCGTATGAAAGTGTGACATTTAGCTTCCCCTCTAGCTCTCCTCTCCCAGATCAGATCACTGCAGACGAGTAGTAATTATTTCAGGTATGAAGAAATGAACATAGAAAATATATAACATGGATGCAGAAGGTATGTTTCGTTCTTTTATCTTGGTTATTTAAGTGACACTTCATTGCCGGTATAAAAGGAAGTGGTTTTTATAACGACAGATTTAGGTAAAGCTGGCAGTGATATTTTGTATCTTTACCATAATTCATTTAGTCATAAATGCATTGAGTGAATTTAGGTAATCGGTATAGGATAAGATACATGTATCGTTATAGTGATGGCGTGCACTATTCGTGATTATACTGCTAAAAGTAAATTTTTAAAACATTCGACAACATTTATACTCTCACGTTCTCTAATATAATAGGGATTTTGTTTGGGTTCATATGGCAAGGAATTAGAAAACGCAAGGCATTTTATTTGGCCATTGAGTTTCGTTACTGGATGTGTAGATACCGATACCTATCGCTACAAACGAGGTATATCAAAACAGACACTGATAAAGAATATTAAGGTGTGTATTTTTAGGTATGTTTTAGTTCAAAGAAATGGTGGATTAAAAATCCACCATTTGTTAAACAAATTGAATTCACATTTTAATCATCGCGTTGTTTACTGGACGAAACAATGCCCGGGTTGCTATATACAGATTAAATTTGTTTACTTAGTGACGAGTGTAAACAATTTCAAAAATGAGAAAGTGATTTTAATACTTAGTCTTACAATGATTGAAAAAGTACTCGGAAGTAACATATCGACTCCATAAACGAAGAAATCAAGATTGCACGCAACTTTAACAGTTTAATAAACCGGCTACTTTACATCTTTTGGGAACAGAACGTCAACTACAGAAACATGAGAATTGCCGGATTGTTAATGTTTGTGTCACAGGAGTATCGCTTGGTATGTTTGAATAACGTTGCATCGTATTACTTTTCGGTCATTCAAATTTAAGATCGACCATAGTAGAATATTCGATTTTTAGTATCATGATTAGATTTTGGAGTATTCATAGAAAAAATGTAAGGTTCTAATTTTGAGTCATACCCCATACCGATCAAAACAATTAGGTCGTTCAATTCAAATTAATTTTGGTGAAACTTTCGTGTTGCAAATTTTCTATATACCTAAACCTGGTATCAAATGATTTTTAGTGTTTATATTTTACTCACTGAATAGATAGTATTCTATATTTATTCATACCTTGGAGTAAAGAATAGGATATCATACCTGCGATTCAAGAAAACTCACCTCTATGGAATACAAGCGTAACGAAAGCCCAAGCCTCCATTCCCTTTCGCTATGCCCGTACTACAAAAATATGCTCAACCAATTTAATAGTATGTGTAGTAGTAGACGTAAGAGTAGTATTTTAAAATCTAAGTTTTGTGAATGGGTTAAAATACCATGATTGACTACTATATTTGTGTGAGAGACATTCAAATATTGCGGGCAATGGGTTTGCTACATTTGCGATACTTTACTTTGCACTTCGACAATGAATCACAATTTATGGTCTTCTGAAAGTGAGACACACCGCAGATGCTTCCCCCTCATGCTTCCTTCTCCCAAATTAGTAACATTTTCTCTCATTCTACACCAGCAGGACAACAAGCTTTCAACTGATAATTACTGACTGTATATCTTTCAGTACTTGAATAAATCTGATTCAGTGAATTTATGTGATGCAATTTCACTGCAGACGAGCAGTAATCATTTTTATATTTCGTGTATGAAGAGAAAAAATAGAAAATAAATAAGTAACGTGGATGCAGGAAGTATTTTTGTTGTTTTATCTTGGTTATATATGTTAAACACGAAGCCTTTAGTGACACATCATAAAAGGAAGTGGCATTTTGAAGAACAGAGTTTACCAAAATGTGGTAGTGATGTTTTGTATTTTTGTCTAAATTCATGGTGTAATAAATGCATTAAGTGAATTGGGGTATTCGGTATAGGATAAAATGCATATACGTCGTTATATAAATGACGCGTACTATTCGTGATTATAGTGCTAAAAGAAAATTCTCTCTACAAATCTATCGCCACAAACGACGTATGTCGAAACTGACACTGACATGGAATATCAAGGTACGATTTTTTTGGCATGTCTTATTGTTTGTGTATTCGTCTGTAGTGATTAGAATAGTTGCTGTAATGTATTTGGTTGGGGAAATTGAGTATTACTGATCGTCTGCGAAATTTTCGCCCGGGGCAACTAGTACTTCTAATATTACCATGAACTTATAACCTCAATAACGCATCTCAAAATCTTTCAATTCTATAATTACATCAAATACGCTTAAAATAATTAGACAATATCTGAAAATAAAATCTCAAAGCTTAAGCAGAATGGAAAGAAATGGAAAAATGGCCATCAATCTACCGATGAATGTTTAACTGCCTGTTCTCAATGAAAGAAAAAACACACTTTAATATATCTATAATTGCCTTAGAGTAGAAAGGTAATTATGCTGGGTCGCAAATCTATCCTCTTAAAACAGCTTTTCTGATGCATTTACATCATTCGTTACTAAGGCTCCTTCGATATATCTATGACACATCCTATTTAAATCTAAGCGACCTAAATATTGCAGTCTTAATTTTTTGAATGAAACCACTGTAATACTTTTTGACGCTTCTCACAACTTATTTCTTATCTCTATTATCAAATATATCCAACATAAAATCCTGACACTCTCAATGCCAAATTTCGATTTCTTACAAATGATATTTTTAAACGGTTGCCATTGTCATCTTTAATAGATTTTGCGGACTTTTTGAATCAGAGATAGAGTGGAAGAGAGAAATGGTTTTCTTTTTTTGCTGCACATTATGGTGGTACTGTTGTTTCCGCTGCGTACGACCGCATCGAATTGCGGACGAGCAGTTTTCAGAGAGTCGTCCCGTGTTCTGGGATAAAGGGAGCGTGTGGCGTCCCCTAAATGGATGTCCGAAAAGAACAATTGAAGGGCGCTATCACGCCAGAAACAGTCGGGTCCTCGCATGAAGCTGAAGTTGCGGAGGGGAAAGGAATACCGTGTGAAAGGTATACTGACAGAGTAAAAGGAGAAAACGGAAGAAAGGAAAAAGAAATGGATGAAATAAATAAAATGCTGAAGAGAATAAAAATCAATGAAAAGAAAAAAGGTAAAGAGAAAAAAAGTAAATACAAGAGAGAATTATTTTCGAAAAATTGGGGAAGATATATGATTGGAACTTCGATACACAATAATAATTTTATTTTGCCTTTTAGATTATGCATATCTATAATGTCTTTGTCATATAGATATTTATCTTAATCTCGTAATTAAAGAAAAAATATTACTTACATTCATAAGTATTTCTTAGTACTCTGTAGCTTTCCATGGCAAACAGCAGAGATTGCTGTGGGTCTTTGCCCATCCCAATATCATCGTTAACATGGAAATTAAATAAAAATTGGAATATATCAATTACTCAACTAATAACGATGGTGATACACATAATAAATGAAAGTATCTTGTACAGGCACTTCTTTTGTCACATTACGACATGAAGTCTTACCGAGGGAATTGAACGATTTAGACGATGAAATAAGTCCACATATAGATAAACCCTTTATTTTATCGGTTACAAGAAATTATCAGAATACTTTTATAATCAAATAAATAAAAACGAATGAATATGCACAAGATTGCAGGTGTAACGACAAAGTTATAGAGGAATCATAGCGAAAGATATGGGATGTTATTCTTGGAAGAGAAACTATTTATTGAGAATTCAGAAAAGTATCGGTAAATTCGAGGATGGAATTGGGGTTGTAAATAGAACAGAAAGATCAAAGACAAAGAAGGATTTATATTTCAAAGAGGAGCGGAGTTTATATTATGAGGAGACAAAGAAGACAACAAAGAGAGAACGGAAGAGTCGGCAACGATAAGAGACCTATATTTTCTGGGGGAGGGAAGCGAGGCGACAGAATACTATCATGGAAAACAGTCGCAAGGCGGCCATATTTGGAGCATTGTTTTCATCTTCCGCCTCCATTTTTGTATGATTATAAAAAGGAGAAGCGCGTAGAGGCTCAAATGCAAGACTTTGGAGCCTCGAGAGCTGAGTTCATAAAAAAGGCTGAAAAAGTCTGCGGATCAAATGACGCATTGTCTCTTCGATAACAGAACACGTGCCGGAATGTGACATGAATTACTCGACCTGAGGTAAAATCGTGGATTTATGAGACTTTTTTGGAAAAGCCCGATGGGATCGTCGCACGCGTTTGCTGTAGGAGGATCGAGGATAGCAGTCTATTCCTCTATGAAGTATGACATCTGTCTGCGAAAATTAGATTTGTTTATATCTGTCCAGGAAACGCTTGGGGAAGCATTCGAAAAATACATCTGTGTTATGCCGTCAGACGATGAATGTGCGTTTGGTGATGAACTGAATACCATGAACGGAATATTGAAAAAAGTACGGCTTACTTAGAGACGGATTATAAACATATACGAATTTCTCACCTGTATTGAGTATATGAACTGGGCGATATTCCTTTTACAGGAAATTGCATCTGATATTACCATATAAATGATTAAAATAGCCGAGTAAAATCTGCCAAACAGATATTTAATAAACATTTGAAATCGCCAAGGGCCAATCTAATAGAATTAATTATTGATACATATAGACTTTAATTAGACCTAGATTCACTGGTAAAAAGTGACATATTTCAAAATGTAATAAAATTAATCTGCTAGTGTTCACGTCTTTATGAAAGAAATTGAGGCAAAAAATATTTGTGTGATATTTCAGTTAGTTCATTTAGCTACTCATTTCCTAAGCAAGTTTGATTCATCGATAAATATGGCACTATATTCAATGCATTTACATTTTCTAAATAAGTTTTATAATCATATGATTGACAAATAGTTTTATCCTCTCTATGATTTAGTCACAACGGTTATTGAAAACAATATAAAAGGCTTTGCTGCATTTATTCATCTTGATATTTGTGAGAAATAAAGAAATGCACACCTCTCGTGAACGGTATATTTCCATATTATAGTTAAACCTTATCCTATGCAATGAGAGAGCTCAAAAAATATTCAACTCCTTCACTTACTTCTCTTTCTCTGCGTTTTGCTTAAATATTAAGATAAGTATTATCATATTCTCTCCCATACCACTTACTTCATAATTTCCTCCCATTCAGCTTATCCTTATCTAAACGCAATCCGAAAACTACTCGTACAGTTCTGCTCAGGGGTACCCGCAAAGCACGTTCCATTTCCCACTTCATCAGTAAATAACAAGCCTAACGATTAATACCTTAGTTTTGACGATGTGTTTATCCTTATTTCCTTCCTTCTATCCTTCCGAGTACTCACTTGTTTTAATCGCCATCGAGTTTGTTCGGCTCCCACTCGTCATTGCGGCGGTTCCCGCTCTTCAGCTGTTCTCGTCAGCCTGCACTCCCGCCATTTTAAGTTTATTTTCCACTTTAACGGAGAGAAGTACCTCTCTTTTCTCCCCTCGCGCTCCGCTCTTTACGAATTTTGAGTTGCCCAAGGGCCGTCAGCGCATTTATTCTAAAGGTGTGGGCGCATTTCTCAAGAATAAATACGCGAATGTTAGAAAGGAGAAAATATAATGCCCGGGCGTATGAAGGGTATTATGCGTTTTAGGTAATGATAAAATTATTTGGATATGCCTAGATATTTTTCCCATTAAAAATAGAAGTATTATAAGACTCTTATTTGATGACGGTAGTATATAGGTGCAGTAAGGTACAAAAAATATCTCCATGTAGTATAGTAAAATGAAATGTAGTAAAATGAAGAATAGTATTATTCTTTTATACAAAATCTTAAACCATAATCATAATGTGATCATGATGATTATTCATCGAAATCTGCTCGTGCTATATGAAAGAAAAATAGTTTTCTGGAAAAAGAATACAGTGCTTCTCTTTATTCGACGAGATAGAATTCCACAACATCCTTCCTCTTATTATAAATGTTTGTAACTTTGTAACTTCCATGAAAGCTTATATATGTACGATAGCTGAAAAAAAACACGACATTTCTATTGATTATAGTAAGGAATATCTTCAATTTTTTCAAGGAATGTCAAATATTCATTGAAAAAATTTTCAATTTGGTAGGATCTTCTACGGATATTCTAGAATGCCCCGATTTTAATATCTCAGCAAGCGATTCACTCTGCCTGCGCACCCAGAAGATTTAACAATGAGAGCCAATAGTGCTCCAAATCCACAATAGTAAAATATTTCCCTGGCATGGATACTTGCACGATTCTTCCAACCCATGTAAAATATAAATTAGGGACTAGGATGTAAACTTTTCACTTATTTTGGGAAATTTTGAGGCCCTCATTCTTTTTCCACCCTAAAATTTCTACTTGAAAGTCAGATCGATGGGAATCCATCCCCATTTCACTCCTTCGTCTTACAACTCCTTTCTTGATCCCTTTCACCTTGTGTTCCACCCTCTTTCCGCGTCCTTTGTTACGTTGTCAACCTAGCTTTAGCTCCATACCAACGTCTATCACTTCCAATTCCTGCTACGCAGCCAAGACATCCTTCTATCTTCTCTTCGACGTCTCCACAACATCTCTTCTCTCTCTCCTTAACTCTCACTCTCTCTTGAATTTCTCTATTCTATCCTTTTATCCTGTGATACTCTCCTTTTGCTGCAGTTTTTGACATCTCTGTGATGTCACCATTACGATGCCACTTTCTTTATTTCTCTGCCCATTGCTGGCATGTTTGCCTTTCTCAAACAAAAAACGTTAATACAGTTAAGCAGATCATTGACACCTATATAATAACCAAATTCTAAAGAAAGCGAGAGAAAACGTTCCTTGAAACGTCTCTGCTGTTTACCCTTAAATTTCAGGGTTTTGCAAAACGGAATTTTTTCTAGGAAAGGAATTAAGATTCTTCAAGATTCCACGGATAACTGTGTTATTCAGAATATATATATCCTCGGTCAGATCCATGAAAGTTATCGGTAACAAAATCTTATATAATAATCACCGTTGTGTGTATATTTCTTTATCTGATGTCAGTAACTCCCGCAAGAAAAACATGGGAGAAATATTGGAGCATTAATCTCACGCCTTTCTCGACGAGATAGAAATAGGAAATTATAAGATTCATTGGAGAATCAGTGACCTAACACATATCGATATTTTTCTGCCAATAGAAACCTTAGTCCGACTCTCGAAACCACTTGAAAATCCTCTCATAAGTAATGCACATAAAGTTTATTTTAATCGCTTGCAGACATTTCTCGTAGAAGAAAATTAAGTAGACATAAATTGTCCTGCCAAACTGAGATAGAAGCCAAGAGAAAGAAAACTGAAAAAGTTCTTATTTTTACCGTGAATTATTGGTTTCTATTCCGAATTACGAGAATTTTGATAAAATAATGAAACTTTTGCGAGATTTTGCCGCTGTACATAAACAGTCTAAACAGGATTCGAACCACTGAGAATATATTTTCGGATTAATCTTTGGAAAGTAAGGAACTATAAGCCATAACCACTCGGCCATTTTGATGATAAGATTATTATTCAAGAAAGAGACTGCTTATGTTGACTACTGCATGCCAGATAATAATTGATAATATGACAGATACACTTTATAGTTCTGCTATGAGATTGATTAATTTTATAAGAAACATACCATAAATATTTATGAAAGGAGCCTTATAAAGTTCATATTTCTCACATAAAATTTCTTCTAGATATATCACATGTACCAAAATCTAAACCATAAATACAACACTTTATTTTAAATGTTGTTCCATTGCTGAATAAGAAATTTCCAAATTTGAGGGTGATATTTTAACTCTACTTGATATGAGATTATGAAATTCTTTGCATGTAACAGTGATTTTGTGAAATACTTATTTTTTTATGTAAGGCTTTAAATTTTTCATATTCAAATAAAGATTTTTATTAAAAGTAAGCACACTGAAAAATATTCCTTAATGTTATTTTCTCTTGATTCTGGTTACTGTTGCAATTATTCTCTCTCGCATACACTTTCTGTGTTTCCGATGTATAAAACTCTCTTTCTTTGAACCTTAAGCCGTAATGTATTTAATAATATTATTTATTTAGCCTGCAGTTATGTCCAAATAAAAACACAACCCATCAGGAGAGACCGATTTCATTTTACATTGATATCCAGCGCGTCTCTTATTTTTATCCTTGTACTTCGAAGTGGAAAAATTTCCAACCTATCGAGTCCAATTTTGAAGCCTTCTCGCATTCTCGAAACCTGTTTTCCAACGGAATTCCAATAAGAAGAACCTTGTAAGTTTTTCTCTTCCAGCGTGTTATCATGTGACAATGGCAGAACAAAGACCTCCTGTATCTCCTACTGAGCTGCTCGTACAATGATGAATCGTACGTTCTAAATTGGATGATTCTATTTAATCATATATGTATCATCATTTCAAATTCCTTTCGGTTATAACTACCAGATTTAAATAGACAGGAATATATAACAATCAAATCGAAGCTCACATAAGAAAAGGAAATATTAATATTGTTGGGAATGTTTCGTTTCACACAACTCAACGAGATTCATCCTAGATTACGGTGAAATTACTTAGTCATCACTCTGTTCAAATTGATTACATAATGGTGGAAAATGGTCCTAAATAATTTATTTTTCTCTTACTATTTAGAAAGAAAGCGAGATATGCGACTCGAAATTCAGAAGGTATACCTGTGTCATTTAAAAACAATAAAAATAATATTTATCACACTGCTTGACGTTTTTTGAATTAAAAACTCTTCTAAATCAGCGGAAAATTCATAGCATTCTTTTCGCAAAATTTCGTTGGTTTTTTTATATATTTTCTTTTTTATTGATTTTTAGAACAAATGTTGTTTTAAAATATTTCGGATGATTACATAATCTTTTGATGAAGAACAATTACCTACATGATATGTGATACCTTCGCGATATTAACTTACTTTTAATTCCAATTGAAGCTTGTTTCTCAACATCTGGCAATGACGCTCACTATCATACTCGTAAGGAACCGTAAATCTTATGACATCGTATAAACATGTTTATCTCATAATACGGTTATTACTCCTTTTTATTTTTATTTAAAAAATGGCGAACCATCTAAGCTACATAACAAGTTGCAAAGAGAAAAGCGCTCCTTATGAATTAGTCGAAAATATTCCAATCGATGTTTCCCTGCGCAATTCCATTCAAATCAACCTCCCAACTCTCCCGTTTTCCTTCCCTAATTTTCATAATTTTCGATTCCCAACTTCAGCCCCTTACTCATTTCCTCAAGTTACCTTCATTTGCATCGTTAGCTTCTCCCGGTAGATCCAGTTCGAGCAATTCTGAATGATGACCTTTATCGAAAATCCCTGAGTTTTATAATAAGGAAATGGAGATGATTCGGCAAAATTATTATATATAAAAATATTAGGCCATCTTAAGGAAAAATAAACGTATTTCGTTGGATAAAGTAATTAGTAGCCGAATAAATTCTCCATGTTGTCTATTGCCATTGAGGGAAATGAAACCCTATAAATCGTTGAAAAAATTCGCCGGTGTAAAAGTATTCTCCTCTTAATAGAATCGCCTTCATTATGAAAACCAATTCCTTCGGACTTCTTCAAGGTGTTACTCATAACCCGAGCTAAAATACTTTCAAAAGAGTGTCGAAGCGGTTGACCTTCCTTTTAAGTTCTCCTTAACTTTTCTTGCCATTTCATTCCCTTTCTACGGTAGAGATTGCGCAACCGCGAAGAGCAGATCCTTCGCTTTTCTTTGGATGCTTGTTGAGGGATCGAGAGGAGGAGATGAAGGGGTCTTTCGATTGGGAGTTATGGTTCAGTGGAGAATCATCTCTATCGCTCGTAAAGGGGAAAAAGAAAACCATTCCCAAGGATCTTCACTTTCCCATACCCGTCGATCGTAACAGAGAGAATCCTTCCTTCCCTTCCTTTCGCAATATTTCAGCAACTCATATATTTTCACCCACAACATGTATACTTTACGATCGGAATATACAAAGGCATTTGAATGCTATATTTTCTACTACGAGTGAATCCTTCATCATTATGTCCCTCATCCAATGAAACGACTCTTTTACGAGGGCTGTAAAGCGAGTTGGCCATTTTTCGTTGGACACCTGTATGCTTAAAGATATAATCAATCATGTTTTCTGGAATGATATTCGCCCACTTATTCTATCCTATATATTTCTTTTCCCAATTCTCAGACAGTATTTTGTCTGCATATTACCAGAGAAGTTTGTCTTGGTAAAGTTGAATGATGCTGAGATCATTTTCATTGTAAGGAAACCTCACTAAAATAATTTAATGATATGGCATAGCCATAAATAATCTTTATTATGCGTTTTGTAGTACATATCGACAAAGTTATTCCTTATCATAATTCCACGCCCTTCAAATTTATATCTATCATAATAATTTTACTGTATTTCTCCAATCTTAGCATTGCCAAATATCAGTGCCTGATGAAAATCCCATTTTTTCCCACATTACTTTCTTCATAACTTGTAGTAAGACTTTAATAGGATATAACCACCGGATGAAAACGCAATATTTTAACCCATGGGCGACGAACCGATTCAATTACTTTATCACTACTCCAAAATATGTGCGAAAGTAAGAAATTCTAGCAAATTTAAATTCTCATTTCTGCTTTTTTTTTATTCTTGCAACCTTTTTCTGTAAAAAAGAAACAGATAACATTTAGAGCTCACTCTTCTTACAAGAGGAACACTAAAGGTAAGTAGCATGCATTTCTCGGGACTTTCAGGGTATGTTCTTGCTTTAAAATAATGGATATTAGTCCAAACATTGACATCAATAGGACTTTGTTTATAATTCAAAATCTAAGCTACTAACTAGACAACTACGTCATACATAACACATGTGCTCGTAAACCGTGGGCACGACGGTCTCTTCGTCTTATCAGGGATAAAAATTAGCACCGTCGTTTCAATATTAATGCAATACAATCCCAATGTTGTAATGAAACGCAATATTTCACACGCAGAAAGACCGTTAAATTTTTTACGTTAGAATACAAAAACTGAAATTGAGGAGGAAAATTAAGCAAAAGCCTAAAGGAACGATAGAAGGATAATGTAATGAGAAATTATGAAGATGAGAAGCGAAGGTTTCATGTTCAGAAGATAAGTGTGCAAAGAGAAGAAAAGTTAGCGGGTTGCTTTGAGAGAGGAGAACGCGGTCGAGTCGAGATGGAAGAACAGTCGGATTAGGTTCGGAGTTTAGGTGCTTCAGTTCCACATATGGACGACCAGATTGGCTCGCATTGACTTGCGCGGGAGTTGATGAAGTGACCTCACCCCACACATGACGACAGGGGTCTGGATCATATATGAATATCCTCCGCGCGACAGCTCTTCCCCAATTTATTGGCCTCTCTCCGCGACACCCTCCGATGACAAACATGGTGCGGCTACACTAGCCATCTGCCAATTTCGAGCTTCATTGATCACAACAGCGGATCAAACCGCTTCACCTGATCCACGCTTCCAAATTAGTGTCCCTCGCCCCGCAACTTAACCCTCTCTGGTTCACGTTTCGGATTCGTTTCCTGTGAACCACCTTTCCCGTATCCAATCCGTTTTCTTTCCTCCCGCATACTCTTCTTCTTTCCTCCTTTTTTACTATAAATACACAAGACCACTTTAAAGAATGGATTGCTGCACCTCTCTCAGAGGTTTTCTCTAAACTATTAGAGTATATTTACTTTTAATTTTTTCCTCCTAATGTTCCTTCTTCGAAAAAGGTTTGCTGGTTTCAGATTTTATGCAAATAAAAACTCATGGAAATACCACTTAAGACCAGACCTGAATATTACAAATTTAAAACATATTAGGAATGATATTGAAAGGTCGGTGATCGTTGACAGCCTCTGTAAAATGCCAAATAAAGCATAAAGTAGAGAATGACGTTACACCAACTCAGCTATCATTCGAAAAACAGATGGCTGAATGCATGTATTAAATATGATTCCAATGTGTTTGTAAATCGAGAAAGACATAATTATGTAGATTATATTATATTGTAGATAGATTGTAGAATATTATAGATTGATTCAGACTATAGGCCTTCCGGAAGCATTCAGTATATTTGCCTCCTTCATTCAGAATTTCTAATAAGATATAAGCCAAAACATAATTTTTGTGGGGAGCTTAGCAAGCAAATATTTTAACTAAGCGAATATTTTCTGCTGAAAATTCTTCGAAAACTTCAACATATATAAGGATATATATTTTAAGGCTTCCATATCCTCCTTCCAAAACGGGTACTGCGCATGTGCCGTTACTTGAAAAACATGCCCAATTTATCTCAATATTTTATATTCTGAATAATGTACTGCGTAAATTCACCGACCGATTTCCTTCTTATATCTCCAAATCAATATCTATAAAGCCAGTCCTCAGACGCAGGAAGTGACATCATTTAGAAACTAAGTTTCTGTCGCCATTAAGTTCGTTATTAATGGATACGACGTCGCCGTTTCATTCGCAGATAGAAAATACGATTACCTTTCCGGTCGACTCTCACCGCATATGTCATCCCAGACCCCTAAAACCGCACGTTAGCTCGCACTTTAAAACGTGATTTTGTGCGTCGTGTAAATACTTTTGATCCGTTGAATAACGAAACACTTTGCGCGAGCGGTGAGTGACGTACCCAGATTTATGTCGGACGAGTCATCACGTCACGCTCTCACGAATTCCGCGGGCGCCACCTCGTTCATTTCATCGTGCTTTCCATCGACTTTTGCATTTTGTTTCCCTCGTCTGTTCGGCGCAATAATTAACGGAATGACTGCAGCCGCTGATTTGATGCGGTACTGAGGCTGGAATCCATGTGCACGATAAAAAGGCTTTTGATTAATTGATGGGTTGCTGAGTTATGGGAATGAGTAGCTTTTTCCGAAAGGGATAAATGAGCAAAAGTGGGAAACTATCCCGCGCTATCCTAAACACGAGATCTTTTATCGGATATTATCGTTTGATGTACTCTGCCAAAGAACTACCAACGGAATGAACGGTATTCATCAACGGTTGTTTACGTCGATGCAACCGATTACCTTAGCGCAGGAAAATTGGCACAATCATTAATTTTAGTGGTCTTGAATAAATGGAGCATTCATGCGCTCTTTTATTAGGTAGGAAATATGATTCAGAGCAATTTGAGTCTGATTTCACGTTTATCCTCATAATATCCATCGTTCTAGTAAACGTTAGCAATAAATTAAAATGTTCTCCTTTATGCATCTCACAAAGGAAATAAAAAATCCAACTTTTTCACCCATTCATAAAGAAAAGATTGAATCCTTGGTAAAGGATAACACTATGTGTAGACCGTTATTTAGGTTTTTATGTGTGATGTTCCATCTTGCATGAACCTCTAAGAACGCTATGATCTATAGATGGTCTAGTCTCCACTTGTTAATGAATATTTATGACGTAATATTTCATCATAAATGTTTCAGTCAATGACATTGAAAAAACTAATATTATATTCGTCAAAGATCGCAGGTGGTAGACTTAACATTAAAAGATTTTATGTCCACGACAATATTTGATGCTTACAAGCACCAAAAGTTTACACGACAAAAAGTCAAAGAACACACCATATTTCATATACCATAGGCCCCAAATACTTGAAGACTTTTCTTTGAACTATGTAAATAGTAACATAGGACTTTTTACGTCTCAACCTCATGTTTATGGATTTTTAATCCAATTTATGATTCTAACTTGTCTTTCTTATAATAGCAGATGTTATGAAAATTTTCCAATAACATCTAACGATACATCATTATTTATTATTGAATTGCCTATTCTAGAGTTGAGAAGCGACCTTAAAGGATATTTCATTGCTCATTTGCGTCGCAATATTTACGGCACTTCCCTCAAGAATGGAATAAAAATAACGCGAAATATCTCTCCTTCCAAATGGATTCAGGAATTAATTATACCACAACCACCTGTTATGGCACCAAAAAACGTCAGAAATGGATATATATCTTCATCCCACATTTATTAGAGTAAATATTGAAAGATGAAATCCTTTACTAAATTAACATCGAGTCATACGCAAATATCAAAATGCATGCATGGACTGAGATGACCTCCGCTTCTACTAAACTCGGACTATTTAGCGCGATACATTTGACTTGTGTGAGAAAATGCAGTTTCACAACAGGTAACGCTCAATGTAAAATTCATATTCACGGCTCTTGTCTACGTTTTATTAATTATATTTACATGCAAATGTATCGCATTAAAATTCATTACGTAGTAGCTATTTTCATTTACAGAGCTATTTGGATCAGAAATGATACGTTATCGCAGATATTATCGACATTAAATTTGAAGTTAATTAAACTTAAAGTTTTACCTCAGGCGTACTTCAGAGCAGTGCAGTTAGACTTCTGTTTTCCTGGTAAACATCGACAACTTTAGCGAAAATATACATAATGTGAGGATATTTGCGGGTGACTAAGATACATTTAGAGATGTATCAAAACAGAAGACCTCATGCTAAAGACGTAGTTCAATCGTTCGGTGTTTAGAATCTATGTTGCATTAGAGAGTTACCAACCACATCGAAAGTCGGCTAGCGCGTTTCTAATCTAGATGTAGATGAAGTTATATTTAAAAAATAAGGTTATGAGGAGAGAAAAGTGTTATTGTTTTGAATTATTAGACGAGAAGAGTGCCGTAGGTAAGAGGGTTGAGAATGATTACCCTTTGGTAGGGATTTGGTATAAGAAAAATAGAGGACGATGTTTTGTCGCCAATTCTCAAGTAAGTATATATTAAATATCAGGGAGATCTAAATATACTTGCAAAAAATTTGGTTTTTAAATAATTCTGTTTAATTAAAGTGATTTGAATGCATTTGTGTAAATTATTTAAGTTAATGGAAACATGTATTACCTATCAACGTATAATTGATTTGCGGACGATGTAAGTAATTTATCATATTTTATTCCCTCCTAATAAATTGGATTAAATCGATCGTACTAATAACAGACGTGGAACCAAGAGATAGTCCGGTGACACATTAGTGGGTGACAGGTGGTCGGCTCATCGGCTTTTACGTCTACATCCCAGATCATTCCACGCAGAAATGGATTTTCTACTTATTAATGCACGTAGATATCATTACTTTTGTTCGTAGCTGGGTCAGTATCATGAAATCCTCCAGGAAAAATATCCAAGAATATTTTCATAACAAGCGTAATTGTCTAGTAGTTCATAATCTCTACACACTTATTTATTTATCCTTAAGGAAAAGGAACATTTTCAACTGAAATTATATTCATTTATTGCTATCAAAGTAATAGCCAATTTACCTGAAAACAAAGTAGTTTATTTGAGCGAAAATAGGGAAAACACAATGGAATTAGAGCGAAAAAGTATTGTTGGAAGACTCGACGTATTATAGAGAAAAGGGATAAAACAAATGTTAATGAATGACAGATATATTTTGGAAATATTATTTTCCGTTTTTTATGATTTATCAGTAAAGGTCAAAGTATGACGGAGAATTTCACAGAATATCAAGGAAAAATATAATACGTAGAATATCAACGAATCTAAATACTCGAAAACTGGTATTGTAGTGTTCAGCGGCGGACAGAAAATCCCACCTTTAGACAATTCTCGGAAAATATACTAATACCTTTACATCATTTCTATATATGAACAAATTCAGAATTCATTTTTCACTTCACAGCGAAATGTCATTACAATGTGCGCCTTAAGGGCAGATTTGTATAAAAATAATCTCGGTCTCATGCATATAAAGGCAATCTCTTACGGGATATTCAATGATTGCATTTCTCCTGGATTGCTGGATAATTTTTGCAGAAAATTGTTAATAAAACATAACACTAAAAGAATTTATACGTTATTCCCCGAAAATTTGAGGAATCTCTCCAATTTTTCATGCAACACTATAAGCCAGCTTTTTCGTCAAGCTTCATATTTAGTTACCCGAAATGGTGATGATTGAAGAATGATTTGTTCCACTAAATCCTGTTATTAAAGAAGAAACCGAAAATTCGTGTAAGGAAGTAGATTCAAAAACGCGCCTTTTTCCAAGGTCGATCTAAGAAATACTACCAATTATAAGCGAATTCAGTATATTCCGGTGGCTCTGGTCAGTGCACCGAAATCTGTGAAGGAGATGGTACATACATACATACCTCTTTATTTCCGGGCGAAATTGAGACTTGATTGTTCTACATTTTAGGTCTTACATTTAATCCATAAGTACAGAAAATATAATAATTACAAATAAAAGTAAAACCGAATTACTACAACTGAAAATAAAAACAAATGAGGGTACGATCCGGCGCGGGGACTTGTGGCGCTAGAGAGCTGGCAAAACCAATATTATTTTTCGGCTCTTACAAGTATAGGACTTTTGTATACTTTGCAAAATCCTGCCGATTCGAATTTGTTCACTAAATTCCTGAGCTTAATAATTCTACATGTTTGGCTCGACATATGATAATATCACATGCCAATCAAGAAAACTAAATCAAGCTGAAAAACAAGCTGAATTTCATACAAATAAAAACAAAATGAATTTCATACGAGTGAAATTCAGCTTGTTTTACGGCCTGTAAAAATATTACTGGAATAATAAAAAATCAAAAACATATCATTCTAGAGGCACTAAATTTATCACTATAATGTGTGATAAATAAATTAAGTTAAATAATGGAGCAAGAAAATTCCAGTTCAAACTCACTGTTTTTCGCGGTGTTATAAATTCTTCTGCACGATATTCCGAAGATTATGGAAACAAAATCAATGAATATCCAAACAGTATGCACGAAAGGAATACGGAAAGTGATCTCAACGCGAATTACTCAAGAAATTTATAATGAGGTTCTGTGAGTTGAAATGATGATGACATTCAAGAGAACTGATATGAGAGAAATTTTACTCACGATTTTTGAACACAGCATGACTCTTTGGCTGCACCTACATTCCACCCTATCCAGTACCAGGAAGATACTCCAGATAATGTAGGAGGCTGTAGAGAAGAGAAGTTTTTAGGTATCTTCAAAATCACTTTGAGATATTCAATCGTATTTAATCGCACCACAATAAAAATTAATAGTATCAGTTCTCATTTTAAATAAATAGGTCTGAGACCTTAGGAGTAGAGTAAGGATCCTCATTCAACCAAAACAACTTTTTCTCATCTACAGTATCTTGAGTCTCACCCCAATCAATAATATTATTTATAAGAACGATATGTAACCTAAAATATACGTTTATGTTTTATAACAATTATGTCTCTCATTACAAGTTTTACATTTTTGTTGCTCCTTATGAAGAAAATTTTCCAAGAAGTTCTGCATCTTCACATTCACAATTTCAAAGTCAATTTTCTTTTCAGAGAAATAATATTTCCATACTGAAATAAAAATGGCTCCTTCGCGTAGAAAATTGATTATACTGACACTGGACTGTAATTTAAAAAAATTAAAATAAAAACACGCTGTTCTTAAATTTCTCATGTAGTATTTTGAAGGGTTTAACGTGTTTTGTAAAATGAACCTTACCATACGTTTTGTAAAATGACCTCAGCTGTCAAAGCACTTTAAAAAATACTACTTCTTGAAGAATTCGGGAAGCAACTTATGGATTTTGTGTTTTTAAAATATCTACGGAAGAAATGAGTTATAAATTTAAAACCTCCCTAAAAGTCCCCAAATTCCTACGTGAATTTAGGTTGACCCCTTGGGAATATACCATGTGTCACTGACAAGGTAAATGATACCATATTCATCATACCTTAACATGAACCCTAAGTTGAATATTCCATGTTACTTTGCATCTTCTTTTTCTTACCCTACGAATAATTTCCTTACATTTTGATTTCAAGTTTTGCAAAGGAAGTTTAGAAGATCTCTGTTTTTCATCGAGTTTAAAGTCGCACCCAGAATAGGAAGGGCTTAAAAGTAGCGTGCAGAATGTATTGGTTGGATTTCCTAAGACGCTTTGAGAAATTTGCAAATAGATAAGAAAGGAAATAACTTCATAAAGAATGTTGGATAATACGAAAGGCCTGGATATATTAAAATCAGTATTTCCCATGAAACTTTCTAGTTCCCCGCATATGATTTTCCTTCACCCCTGTCTCCCATGATTGTCAACTCTTTCCCTTGAAACTCTTTTCACCTTGCGAAGACTAACATCGTCCAGCGCCACCGCACGAAATCAATATGGCCGAACAAACTCGGTGTGCATACTTTGAACCAGAAAGTTCAATAACTAAGGTCTCCTAGGAGTTGGCCCTTGCTTCGGAGATGGTCTACTTCAACGTTGCGTAGACATAGGTTGGAATATATAGTAACTTATTTTCAACATACATGTAAAAGTAAACTGTTCATGAATTTGATAGTTAACAAGCTATACACAATACGACCGAAGGGATGTATTAAAATCCATCGTCTCTCGGTATGACCTGTAATGGTAATTATTCGTGTACATAGAGAAAAATAAACAATAGCTCCAAAACTTATGTATTCCGATAGATATAACAATATTAAGTAAACATGTCTTGAAATTGAATGCAACAGTGTCTTACAAACCAATTAAATCAAACGCATGAGCATAACGGAATTGAAATATATGACAAATAGTGTAAATTAATTAGAGTACTAAAGAACTGTTACACATTTCCTAAAAGGTTTATTCAAATCAATACCGGTTTTTCGTGGCAGAATCGTCGACCATAATTAGAAGAAATAATCCAAGAGAGACAGGTTGAGGCCTGTCCAAAAGTCTTTAATCGAAATATCAGTCATAAATAACTTAACGCTCTGCGATCTTACGATCTGAAACATTTGCGGTGAAACAGGTGGTCGAAAACCTCGTCCTACGAGCAAAATTACCATTATAGCGAAAAAAAGCCAAATTCCATGATTCCAAATTCTTTGCTCCGTATCGAGAAGAAATGACTATCTTCTTAGGAACAGAAAATAAGTGAACAAAGGTACTCCAACTGAAGGCAAAAAGAGCCTTTTGAAAATCAGAATGTTTCGTGGCTTAGTTTTTGTTTCGAGAGCAACGTTGAAAGGAGGACGTGACACACAGAAAAATAAGGGGAAAAGGGTTCTTTGGGGGAGTATCGCCACAAGAGGAAAGTGACTTTTATGGGCTAGAAAGGAGGTGAAAAAGGGAATAAACTTGAGACGGAAGACGTGTTTAGAACTCGTTTAGGAAAACAACGTTATCTGAATAGAAGGAAACGTTGGAGGACAGCGCGGGGAAAGGAAGAGTAAGAAGTGGGGAAGAGAAAGGGGAGAGGCGGCGTTTGTAACGTCGATACTAAGAACAAAGGGAGTAAAAAAACTTGGGATGGGAGTTCGATAATCGGCTTTTTCCGACAAGCAGAATGGCTCAGCTTCGGTCGGTGGGCCTACATTTTTCAAACGGTTAACCGCTGCTCTGGAAAACGACGCTGTGTGATCAGAGTCCCTTTTCTCTCTTCATTTCACTGGAAAAATAAAAGGAAGGGAGAGGGGAGGAGAAAATAAATCGACAGATGGAATGGAAAGAATCATTGAGCACGCTCAACAAAATCCACGATGATGATAAATAAAGATAAATGACATCGGTCCGCAGAAATGGAGAATTATTGCCAAATTACGAGTTTACGATGTTTCTCAAATCCTTCTATAATCGTTGATGTTGCTATGATTTGGTAACCAGGGGATGAGAGATTTTTGTTCTCTGTGAAGGAATTAAATGTGGTTGAATCAGTTGGCCAATAATGTATAGAAATGGTTTATCAATATCAATGATAATTTCAATTAATCATAAAAAGATTGTTTTATTGTCAATGTTAATAAGCTAAAGAGCTCTTACCTGTAATTATCATTTTCGTAAGAGACATCGAAGCGAACTATTCTAAATGAAGAGAGGACGTCAGTAGTAGAAAGAGTTACGTACGAGTATTTACGAAGTACAGCTCATAGAAGAGTACTACAATTTTACCGTCAACTTAGCTCATTATGAAAATTGAAAAAAACTATGTATAATGGAAGTGGTTCAGAGGTTGTTGAAATGATAAAGCTACATAAAATCCGACAGTCGCGATCGCAACATGGAAAAAATCACGAATAAAACGGTGAATAACATCCGTAAAGGAAAAAAAAACAGTTGGTCGATAGCCACCTAAAGGAGATGTCCTTCTGTATGCTTGACTTATCGATTGAAGGAGTTTAGTATAATGAATATGTTCTGTCTCTGGCATTGATCGAAGTTTGATAAGCCTGTGTCCTTGAGACCTTAAGAAAGAAGACTTTTCATCCTGTGTCCAATGCAATACAGAATATTTTAACCACCATTTCCGTTGACTCTTTCTTGATAGCCGAAAATTTTACTTCCCTATACACCAGTTATAAATAGTGGTTTTATGAATTATTATATTATCAATAATTCAAATCTCTCGAGATATTAAAATATCTAGATTACCTTTCTATGTAGTGAAATGTCTTTGGTACCGATCCATCATAGTGTAAGCTTGTTAATTCTTAAAAATCCACTGTAAGCCTTCTTCATAATAAACCATATTTTTCCCCAAATCCTATAAGCACTACAGATAATGAGATGTTAAAATAGTACATTATACATGGGGTTGTTTTTTTTATCTTTGGAAATTCGCGTTTGAAACGTTACGTCGACTCCTGAGTAATTCGATTCTTTTGAGTAATTGTAAAATTGTAATAGTATGAATGAAAATAAAGTTAATTGCTATGGATTGAATTGATATGGATAAGAATAATTTTCTTAAGATGTTCAGTTTCAGTGATGATTAAAAACCTTGAGGAAAATTTCAAACCCTAACTTCTTCTAAAAGAGACGAAAAGTCCGCATAGAACACCGGAAAAGGTCGCAATCTATCTTAAGGTTACCTAGCTGCTTTCCCTGCCTCAAATGAAACGTACCCATTGCATTTGAATATCACCATCAAACTTGTCCAATACTGAGGACTAGACAAATATACGACTTGAATTTCAAAGGTTAAAAGACAGGAACTGAAGCGTTTCAAACTTTTCTCAAGGCCGAAAATGTTTGATTACTTCACTGAGAATCTAATGAATGTCAATCCATATTCAGCGCTACTCTCAACTTTTCCTCTGTAAAGGCGCGTATATTAGTCATCCAAATTATTTACCTTTAAACGAGAAAAGGAAGATCTGTTTGGGTTACCAAGAAATCTCGCAGTTGTCGAAAAAATAGAAAAAATGAGACATTCAGTAATCATTAGTCCCGTGACCGATACAGGCCCTCAAGTATTTTTCTTTCCGAAATGATACCTCATCAATGCCATTATAATCTATGGTATAATAAGAGTGATCTTTCTGGACTGTTTCACCAAAAATAAAAGTATTACAGAGATACTAGGGAATGCATACGAATTGAACATAACGAGTTCTTTTACCCAAACTTTTAGGGTAAATTACTTCATACCAGTCAGTGTATATAGGTGGGCTTATTGTTTCATAACGCTCAAAATTACTACGAGTTTTACTATTTAAAAAGGTACTTCTAAATTGATAAATATCTATGTTTTCAAAGATTTATTGTTTCAATCAATATAATTACGTGGACTTAGTATGCGTAAAAATTCAAATATTTTGTTCTATAAGCTTACTTTGGTTCTTTCCAAAGATGGTAGTGCATGTAATATCCGGTAAATGCGCTAGATGTTCTATTTTGACAAGGAAAGTGTCCCTCCATTCCTTTATTTACAAGCATATTTTTACACACACGGAAACAAGAAAAATGGCTCGTTGTTAGGTCATTCATGACCTATTTACAATTCCAAAACTAACATCGCGCTGCATCAAGCATAAGAAGAAACTGTAAGTTATCACGTTATAAGGGCAAGGGTGCACTCGCATGATGAAATCTCGAAATTACAAAATCTCTCTCTCTCTCGGAAGCTGTTTCATCTCTTGATATTAACCCTCCGCCCCAACTTCCGCCGTCATTCCTTCTTTATCCACATCGTCTTAGCCACAATGTCTCTCTCCTCACCTTTGCCTTTCCTTCCCCGCTGATTTCCTTCGCTTTGTAAGACGAAATCGTTTGCGAGGTGCAAAGGGGTGGCCGAGTGAGATCTCCCTTAACAGTCGGAGGGCATGCGGAATTGAAGGAAGTCGTGATGTAAGGTTTCCGTCTTTTATGAAAGCGGCCAAGGCGGATGACGTCCGCTTCATTTGTTTTCACTTGGGCAAATGAGGAGCCTACTCGTAAAGATAAAACGGCGCTCTCCTTTTCGACTCGATGGAGTTGGAAATTTTTCAATCAAGTTGCTCGTCGTGGAGAGATGATGTAGTGGATTGGGGCTGCACGGAAATAGAAAATACGGTGGTTTTACGAGGTTTTGAATGTGTGGAAGAAAGGGATTGCGGCTGTTTTGTGGGAAGGCGACCCAGAAGGTATGAGAAGTCATGCGAGATGAGGGAAATGGAAAAGGATCGTTGAACATGGAGATGATTTAGCATGGACGTTATTTAAGTTTCGCGTTCCTGGGTATACCATCGCAGAAATTCTTTTTTTTTTCAAACACTAAGTTTCCTCGGGATGTGTTTCAGTCACATGTTCACGAGTAAGTTTCAGAGCTCTCTATTTGAAGCTTTCGCTTTTTATGCGGGATTATCAAAGATATCGTAAACAACTAATCCTAAACTACAAAGAGCGATGTTTGGGATTCATGTTAAATATTTTTAAATGTAGGTACATAAGCTTCTCCTTAAAATAATTTAAAGGTGATGATTGTTTGTAATCATTATTCGCATTTACATTTCGGCACATAAATACTTTTCGATATAAAACAAAACAAAGGTCCTATGTTAGGTATCTTGGATGAATCACAAGATAAAATTATTTAAAGGCTCTTGATAACAAAAGATATTGAAGTTATACTCAAACATGATTTTGCTAAAAAAATTAATATGAATCTAATAATCCAATAAAATATAATAAAATTTTATTTCCCTCCTTTGTGGAAAAACGTAAATGAAGATTCTACTCGGGGTAGCGAAACCGGTCGTAAATAAAAAAATAGTGTGGAAAATTTACAAGTTTATTTCTTTATTACGAAAATCTTAAATATTGAATCCTCAATATGAAAGTCCCTATTAATCATAGCGTGATATTTTCACACTATGGATCCATAAGCGAATGGGCGTGACGATGGTAAATATATCCTCTTAATAAGACCACTGCGAGAACGCTAAGATCTTAAGAACATCCTTTCCGCATTAAAAAGGGAGTCTAATATTTCATCGTTTGAATGGTGCCGGCTGTTTGGTGCATTTTACCGTAGTGACAACTTTAAGGTAAGGGAAAATTAGGTCGAAGAAAATGAGGAATGAAATACCTGGGAGCTTCTTTGCTCCATTTCCAGAGGGTTGGAAATAATGAATTAAAGAAAAGACGCACAGTGGCAATCTTTTATTTGATAAGCGGCTCACGTCTTCTCCTTCACCTTGATCTAGATTTAGACTCCCAATGTGTCTCAGGATACATTCTCTATCACCATTACTCTCGCAGTTTAAGCCGATTTTCATTAAACGGATGCCTTTCCCTGTTCTCCAAAACTGGCTGTCAAAATAATCCCTGAGAATGACCTTAACTTATGAGCGGAATCATTGGAATAAACGACCTAAATAATGGAAACTTTAAAATTCGCTGGCTTAGGCACCGACTGAATATGCTGCACAGTAGTGATTCAGTAAAAGATTGCGCTACCAAATCGCACATGCTAATCTTTTGCAAAGTTTTCATTTCATACGAGTATCGTAGTTTCCTAAGAATTCGATTTACTGCTCTCTATTAATACACTTTCCGTATTTCATAGCTTCTATTTATTCTGCTCATTTTCTGATGTAAGAATATGAATAATAATATTCTTGTTCTGTTGAGGATTTCTTTAAGACGCTTTTTAAATCAAAATTTTCAATCTCCTCCATAAATGAAGAGAAAGTTTCTCTTAGAATTTCCTTCTTTTATCTTGCCTCATTCCTTAATAGTCTTTCTATTATTACCATCGGAGGCTTCTTTTTCCAGATAATAAATCCGCGTAATTTAAAAGGACGTTTTGATGAAATCCAATGTGTTATAGCTTCGTCATCTTTAAACCGATCACTTTTTTTCTCCGGATAAAAAAATCTCCCTCGATTCTTTTTATCCCTCCCTCGTAAGAGATAAAAATAACCTCGCAGAATTTACGGATCATCTTTCAGCATCCCTTTCCTCTGCCCCGTGAACTATGACCTTAACGAAGTTTAAATTAACCAATCCGCCCTTTCCATTAGCGGCTCGGATCTTTAAAAAGTGGAGAGTGCGACATAAAAAATCTCGGATGATGATTAACAATTTTCTAAGTGGGGTGAACGAACGGAGGGAAGTGCTCGTAAAGAACCTATCACTTTTGACTCAAATCCCCCGCTTAAAAATGCAATCGGATAAGAGTAGATCACTCAAATTATGCGTCCTCTCCGACAACATGGGAGGAAAAGGGATTAATCTCTCCCAAAAAGGGTTAAGTGTTGCTGCAAAAGGAGAAAGCGAACCATGGAGAGGATAGCAAACATGATAGGAAACTTCAAAAAGTAATGATGAAGGGGAGAGTGTTCTTTAGCGAGGCTAAACAAGAAGGTAGAGATTAAATAGCAAGACAACTTCATTTGTGGTGGGGATTCAACTAAGGTATATAATGAGGATCTACTTCGTGCAAATAATATAAAAACTTCGGAGATTTAGTGTCTACCCACAAGAATATATAAAGAAAAAGAGCCGAGCTGGAAAATAAGAAAAGAATAATGAAGGGAATAAAAAATGAGAACAGAAATGGTAAAAAAGGTTATTTAAATGTTTAATAGCGTTGAAATGCAACAATAACTCCTCATATTTTATACATAACTTTAATAAAGAAAGGAACATTTTAGCTGTGCGTAATTCACCAAATATTCAGTATATCATGAGTAAATATTCTCCATTTAAACTTAAGGATGAAAATTTTACCCTAAAGTAAGCGAAAATGAGGGTTGGAGAGATAAAATGACCAAATATAAACAGAAAAAGAAGTAAATACTGAAAATATATAGGAATTCGTAAGAGAATATGAGTAATTCCGAGAAGAAAGAATGTGACGATAAGAAGGCAAAAACAAGCAAATATATGGAAAAATAGCTACCAACTGAGGAAAGATAAATGCAAAAATCATAAAGAAACGCTCAAAAAGAAAGATAATGTGTATGAAATATAATTAAAGGATAATAAAATAAAAAATCAAGAGAGGGATTACATGGAAAATTTCAATAGGAAATACCGATATCAACAGTGATTGAATACTGAAATATCCGTCTATGTGACACGATTGGGAAAAAGGAATAAGATACTGGTTAAGAGAAACTGATGGTTATGAGTGAAAGGAAACTACAACCGAATATGAGATAGAAGGCAAGAATTCAGTAAAGATAAAAAAGTACTCGGCGGAATAAGGGCAGGAGGGTGGACACAAGAAAAGAGTAGAGAAGACTCAGCATGAGTCTTTATCCATCAAGGATAAAGACTCATGCTTCCCTAATGGATAAAGACTCATGCTGAGAAAAGAAATTGGGGGTGGCGATGAGTAAATTGGACAAGCGTAAAGAGAACAGAGGAAAATTGAACGAGAAAAGAAAAACAAAAATAAAGAAAATGCTCACCCTCTTGTGGAGGGGTAAAAAGGTAATTGAAAACGTTAGAGAACTGCAGCGGGGGTTTTGCACGCGGAACGAGGAAGAATAAATGGTGTGAAAATAATAAAAAATACATGTGGGAGAGGAGGCGAAAGGATATAAAACTGATGAGAGGCGAAAAGAGGTGGAAGAAAAGAGGAAGGAATTGGCGTGAATGTCTACGCGGTGTGATGCCTGAAATGAAGTGCTCGGGGCTGTGAAACGGCGGGAAAGAAAAGGGAGGCCTCTAAAGGAGGGTCCAATCCTTTTTTATTTGCGGAGGAAAGGAGTTGTAAGAGAGGAGAAAATAGACGCTATGAGGTGCTGGGGGATTTTTCAGATCTTATGCTGATGAAAACAGGTCCTGCCTCAGGGTAAAGGCAGTAGAAAGGAGTAGGCCACGTTTAAATACCTGAAGGTTGGTGTCAGAGAAAGAGATGATAAAGTAAAGAGTAAAAGAGGAGAGAATATGGAGGGAGCAATAGGGCGGCAGGCAATATAGGAGTAAGTTCAAGGAAACAGAAAAGGGCTGAGAGGAAAAATGACTTTAATTTTAAAAGATTTAGATGAAGTAGCAGTGATTCTAGGGATTCCACATCGCAAAGTAAATTGATAGTTTCCCGGAAATTGCTACATGAACTTGGTATAAAGTATAAAATGGTCGTTAAAAAGCCATAAAATGTTCAGACGGAATATATCCGTCGTAGGAAAAAAAAGAGAGTAGAGAAAGGGTTGACTTATTGACTCAGAATACTGCTTTCTGTCTACATTCATTACTTTAGATCCTTTGTCAGCTTTAAGGTAAAAGCAATCTTTCTCATTAAGAGAAGTGTTTTGTTCTCTCTTGTAGGAGTTTTCTGTGTTGGTATATTTACCATTTTTACTCTCCATGTTTCCATGAGTCTGTAGAAGGTTTAAATTGCTGATGGTGTTTTTGGAAATTTCTGTTAGGAATTTAATTCTACAACGGAAATTCCAGTACACGTCACCAAAAAAATACCCACCCCCTCTCTCACGAAAAAATAATTAGAAACCTCACTTTTCTTTCTTTCTCTTTTTATTCTGCATTCACCATCTGAGGATGATAGAATAGCAATCGAAATACGGATTGGATGATTCCTAGAAGGTCGGTAATCCGAGGCTTACATTTCCATTCAGGGAACTAGGTCGACATTCAACAACGCTTTCGGCTATCAGAAAGTTCCTCGAACCGCTTATTATTCACTCAGTCTCTCCACCTTGAACGAAGAAAAAATAGTTTATGTACATGTCATTTATATATGTGTGGATAGAGAAGTATCTGTTATGTTTTTCCTCCTCTCCTTGTGCTAGAGGCAGTCGAACAGTATTCTTTAAATTCAGCCCTGAGTTTAAGGTCATATTTTTACCTATAAGAAATTGGAAACTATGTAATATAAAAATTAGAGAAGCAAGGACAAAAAGACAAGGAAAGGGAAAAGGAACATGTCGTTTCAGAAATAATAAGATTCTGATAACGATTCTTTCAGGAGGAAGTGTATACCTTCGTATTACATGCCTTTGTATTATATATCTTCGTAATAGAAAATGCTTGAAAGAAGTTATAGGTGTGTGTTTTGCGACGGTAAAAGCTGTGCTTCCATAGAAACATTTTTATATACAAAGATATATCATTTAGCTGTTGATTTAGCTTGATCGTATAAAAAGATATTTTTTACGATATACGCTGGAAAAATTGATCAAATGATACGATCCACTATGTTGAAGAATTGCCTCGGGATTTTCGTCATGTTTTAATGTCAATAACCCTGCATTCGAACATGGACTCCATGGCTTTTATTCCTCTGAAATAAATTCTACTGCCTCAAAATTTGCTATGTGAAAATGCGTTCCTCTATAAAAGAAATTAGATTTATTATCTATAAAAATGGTCCTTAAAGAACAGAATAGAAGTCTTTCTTACCGGCCAAAAAGTAAGAAAGAATTATCGACGGCCATATTTAATGATGCCACTCAAAAGAAAGGCCAGAAATGAATTTGCCTATTTCGGCATATTATAAATAAAAGGAATCGTTATTAATGGTTTTATCGACCGATGAATTTCATTCTTTAAGCAAAGCGAATATTTATAATTATTCGTGGCCCTCGTTATTCAATTACAATTTAGAATATTAATTTTTTCAAAATAATTATTCAAGTATATTTGGTGTTTAAAGAAAATATAATTTTGGTTTAAAAATCATTTTACACCTTTGAAATCGAAAAGAATCTACACGGCTCGAAAAGGTATGACGTTATTTTTCTAAATATTAAATCGAACATTATCCCTCACATGTATTAAGGTACCATATTGAAAAAGGTTTATTCTCTATTGCAATTAGCATTTTATGACCACGAAAATAGTGAAAGAGGGATTTCCAGGTAACGTGTTATTTATATAATGAAAAGGGAGTATCATTAGGGAGAAGGCTCTCTCTACTTTGGAGGGTACTCCAAAATGTAACGCTTGAAAAACCCATTGAAAATTTCAATGTCCTCTTCAACTTATCTGAACAACATTATCACCTCTTGAATGACTAGTTCCTAGTTAAATCGGGCACTCTCCACCGAAATGCTCATTTAACAGCGGTATCTTTGATTCTATCAAACCCTTTTTACGACACCCTAGGAGCACCCGTCGAGATTTACCTTATTTTGAAGAAGCGTTCAAAAGGAGGCCCTGAATTATGGCCCATAGCTCGATCAAGTGGTGTTTATATTTGCGCCATCGATTCACTCTTTGGGATGGACCGTCGTAAAAAGAGAGTGCTCCGAAGCACATTGGCGTCTTTACGGCCTTAGAAAGTCTTCCTGGGCCAACGCGGATAATGGGCAGTTTCTTTAAAAATACATGAACGGCAAATTCGCCGCGTCCCGGTGAATATGTGCTCAACTCTAGTTGAAACTTTCATTCCGACCGATAAAAGTCAATTTTGGCGACAGATTTACCCATAGTCTTCACTTATTCACACACCTTAAACCAGAGGTGACCAATCTATTCACCTTAGTGGGTCAATTGTTTTATTTTAATTTGCGATGTTCCATACAATCTACATTAATCTGCCATAAACAAAAATATCGATAGATTTCATCGGTAGGTAAATCATGCGTAATTATATGTTTGTGTGTATAAATAAACTCTGCGAGACATAAAAATATTCTCAATCCAATGTATTCATGGGATTCAGTGTGCCACTTATAATCATGTAATGCACTACTTTTGATAAATGCGCTATACGTTGTCCATTCCCACCAACGACTCAAAAGCTAATCAGAGAAGATATGATAATCAGAATGCCCCACACGATGACAAAGTTAATGTTCTCTGTCATAGGCTACCGGAAGGTTCATAAGTGAAATATAGTTTACAATGTTATGCGGACAAATTAGATGAACGCATGCCTGAAGCAAACTCTAAGGGTGAGATGAAGTACAAAGTTTCAGCTCTCTAAACTCAGCATGTATATGTTATCTGTCAATATCGCAAGCTTCAAAAGCTTTGGGCATTTCATATTTGAATCAAATTATGTTATATCAGTCTGAAACAGAATACTTCATATCGAGGGGAGTCACGAAAAAAGAAAACGAATCCATAGATTTCGAAATTTGTGGTTGATTGAACATCGGTTACGCTAAATATCAAACTATTCATTTTAACGATAATTCGATACTTTATTTATAAAAATTATAAATTTCAGTAAGGAAACACCTAATTGTTCCTTTTAGTCACTAATCATCCGTAGAGACTCTGAAAAAAATGACTTGGGAATTAAATAGAACTTGTCTCGCCTTAGGCAAAATAGCACGGCAACATCCCGGTCATCAGTATGGTAATCCCTATATGCTTTCTTACCAAATATTAATCCGTTCAAAGCGTAATCTATGTCGGAGATGTCCAAGATAACTTTTTTCCCCTTCGTGACCCCGACATTAATACGAAAGTATCGAATCCTCACTTATCAAAGTCTAATGCACTACATCCTTCCGTAGACCAGTAGTATTGTAATTAGCACTCGTATTACCTATCTGTTCTCTATTTAACTTACAGTGGGTTCTCTAAACTAAATATAAAGGAGATCAGAAGTAATTAATCGTTCCTTTTGACATGTTAACTAACCGATTAAGCGCCTCGCAGATCTCACGATCGCTTTTGAATTGAACTTGTAATGGCTTCCACCACAAAAGTGGGTTAGGAACCTACATCTGTGTTCGTTTATTTTCCCTGAATTCTAATTCAATGTGTCCCATTAAATATACTCAGCAAAAATAATTAATCGTCTAAAAATGTGAGCCTTTGAATGTTTAATCCAGGGATCAGCCCCCCCCCCCCCCCCTTGGTGAAAATACTAACTCACGTTGTATTATTCAGCATTTCTCGTCCATAGGAATAAAGCAGAACGAAAAAGCTTATGAGAAGTGAAAAAGATAAAGGAGTAAATAGTAACCTTAATCCCCAAGAGAGTCATACGTATTTTATCTTTCCCGGCTCTCCGATCGTCGACAGATACCACTGAATCTCGGAAGTCCTCATTCATTCATTTTCTGAAGAAGGGAAAACGTGCTGCCGTTGTCCCATGGTGATTTGTAAATTAGGCCTTTCTGCCGTTGGCATTGGCTACCTCGTACATTCCAATTTTGGCGCTTAGGTCCAAAAGTGTTAAGCTTCTTTATGCTCTTCTATAATTGTCGAAATTATATCCTCACTTTCAGACTTTCAGAGATATCTAATCAATTAAACTTAAAGGGACTGAACTATTATGTGCTAATGCATGAAGTGAATAGAAACAGGTGATTCGTGTATAAACGCAGTCTTCGAACGATTTCACTCTAGTAGAGAATTGAGAACACTTGTTTACTCTCGCCTTTCTAGAACAAAGCAAAGGGTAAAAGGTCACTTTGCACGTAAAGATGTACATACGTACTCTAACAACGTAGCGAAATGCATTTTCTTGTCTGCCAAACTACTATTTTACTTTAAAGCACACCGGGGTATCGGATATTGTTATTCGAGACACCAAGAAAATTCAATTCCGCGTTTTTTCTAAAATACAAAGTTATCAAAAATTCAATTAAATCTTGGAATTCATCATACCATCATAAATACTTACTCTCCAAATTGCAAAAGTTAAGGAGATGCTGTATTAATTCAATTAGCATATACCTCACCATTTTCCACTCAATATAAAAGTAACTATTTATCAATCAATTGGTAAAAAATTGTAATTCGCAAGAATGAATAATTTTAATGGTGAAGTTATTGATTTTAACGCAAACGTATGGCGCAGAAAGTTTTTATTACAGTTCGCATCACGCTCTAAGACTCGAAACGACCTTTCCGTCAAATTTACACGGCACACTTACCAGCTCTTGCGGCACACAGATTGGGATACATTGTGATAAAATCAACCACCCCGAATAGTTCAGTTAAACAACTTGTTATTTTTCTCTTTGACTAAGGAATGTCCAAAAGAGTCCTGATTCCATTTTCCTATACTCGGTGAAAATAGACTTCAAAGTTTATTACGCGAGATTATAATTCAACCCACTGTCAAATTCCGAAAGGCAACTTGGAAGATATGTATGGAGATGTAAAAAAAAACAGAACGACAAAATACATTATCTCTGATTTTTCACCGTGCCTACATTATAGCGTGAATGCAATCAAATATTTTGAAGGGACAATTGTAATTTGATGAATATCGGAATACGCTAATTTCAAGTAAGCGCACTAATGAATCCATACATAAGCATAATTAAAGAAAGTTTGGCAGAATTTTATTATAACGTTGCGTTCATGAAAGTATAGAAATAGTACTATAGAATAGAAGTAAAAAGATAGAAGGGTTGAATTAAGAAGAGAATTACTAGTACTAGTATTTTTGAAGTTTATGTTATATACGATAAACAAAAAGAATGTTTTATGCGAAGAAATTAAACGATAAATATATATTAAAGTTTTATTTGTATGAAGGCAAACCTTGAAGTTTATTTCCAAGGGGCATTGTTATCAGTAATTAAGATTTCCTCGCGGAAACTTTTCCAGCTCTTAATCGCAAAATATATTAGTTAAGGGATTCCAATATTCCAAAGAAGGTTTTTGCCCCTCAATAACTTATCGGGACATTTCATATTTAAATGCTTATTCTAGTCATTTATATGCGGCGATAAATATTTTCTCTGCTCCTTTCCAAACTTAGTTTATTCTTTATACTATATGTATGTCTCCGTTATTAAAGGTAATTTTCAGAGCCATTAGACTAAAGTATCAATAACTGCCGTTAAGGATGATTAGCATGCCAAACAAGCAGTTATTAAAATTTAGCTATTCCTTTATCAGATTGAGGTCATAAACAGGTAATGATTTCAAATTTTCCACTGAAACCAAATAGTCGTGAATTTGGTTTTTAATGATTCTTGCATTACAATAATTCTTTATCGCTCATTTTCTGAGAAAATCAATGAATCAACCAGTCTAAATAAATTAAGCTTCAAAGGAAGGTGTGAATTCGGTGTATTTTCAGTCCAACAAATGCCTTTCTGATTGGTAATAGAACCACAATAGACATCAAAGCACATTTAATCTTTCACCGCAACTTAAAGAAGGCAACTTGGAAGTGGTTTTGTACACGAGAGACCTTTATTGACACCGACTTGAGAAAATATCTGACTCGACACGGTGCAACCGCAAGGGGGTTGAATAAGTTTTTTGGCAAAAAATGCTTCCGAATTGTGGTTTATAAATTTCCTTGAGTAATAACCAATCGCAGCGTGTCTGCAGGATCCCCTTCTACGAGCACTTTCACCTCAAAATAGAAAAAAAAAACACTTCCACTCGACACTTTACCTCGACCACGCCCCTGAGCACACAAGCCCCCGAAGCAACTTTCTCGTTCTCCCCCGAGCCACCTTTAAAGCACACCAAAAGGTCTACGTGAGGCAACAATCTTCCTACTAATTCTGCGACCTTTTGGTGACCTGCGTCCGATTTCGCGAAACTGCCGCAAGCGACCGTATACCCCATTATATCCCTCCTCTTCGACCCTTTCTCCATTTCGCCATGCTGCCTTTTCAACCCCCTTTCTTTTAACTGGAGATACTATAATACATGTTTCTCGGTCCACCAATTTGCGAAAGGAATCTCTAAGAAGGGGTCGTGAGGAACGGAAACAGGGCATGAAGGGGAAGAATTGGAGAAAAGGGAAGGATTAAGTCACGATGAGAAGAGATGAGGAAATGAAGAGGAAAGAAGGGAACTGAAGCGAGGGCTAAAAACTCTCCTATTAACCTGAGGAAGAAAAGGGTGGTTCACGGGAGATTTGGTCCGCAACAGATCTGTTGAAAGGCGAAACACGTTCGCAGATGTTGAGAGTTGAGGAAAGTGGACTACGTTTCCGGAAATCTCATCGCGGTAGAATCGTCAAGGGTCTGCGGCTTATGAAGGCAGGATCATCTAAAAAAGATTGGAAATATTTAACGAGAACACTTCCATAACAAGGAAAAGCATCTGTTTAAAAAAATCTTTTCATTTGAGTGCGCGAGAGAGGTAACAACATGTTTTCTGTGGGCTGGACAACTGTTTTAATTGTTTTATTTAGCCTCATGTTCATCATAGCATGCGCATTTCGTATGTAATATTTGTTCCATGCAGTCTTTATACATACTTTCACAATTGTAGTATTTTAATAATAGTCTTTGGAAGTTCTTCTATAGCTATGGTCATCTCGCACAGAGAGAATCCTTCGAGAATCGAACCCGGCACCACATTCACCAAAGATGAACGCGTAACCAATTTGGCTATCCGGATGCTCTTTTCACAATTGTATGATTAAAAATACGATTCGTGGCTTACGTTTGAAGACTCACTGTAAAATTTGATTCAATACTTACTAGAAAAACTCAATCACAATGTAGGAAAAAACGGTTGCCGTATGGTCGAAACTGCTCTCTTACTCCGTTTGGTGGGTAAAAAGATAATCCGAGAGCTTATCGGGCGGAATTGCTTTTCGTCGTCAACGCTCGTGTTGAAAGAGATAAGTAAACTCAGTGAAAGTGGAAATCACTTCGTATTAACACTTCCAACCACGAGACACGTATAAGCTCTGCTTCTATAAAAGGCAGATATATAACTGACGAAACAGCTGAGGAAGTGATTTTATTATGGCAGTTGATTGAGAGTTGCGAAATATCCAAATATTAAATCGAGAAGTGAATTTTACAGATAGATATTTCGATCAAAAAATTAGTCAATAGTTTAAAAATTGCTTCGCGTCTCGGTTTTCAGAAAAATAGAATAAAAATAAAATAGAATAAATAGAATAGAAATAAAAATATAAAAATTTGAATTACTAAAATAGTCTAAAATAATACCTCCATTATTAAAAGATTCTAGCATAAATTTAATTTCTGGACAATTTTTATTTATGTTCCCATCTCTTACCTTAACGAAGGATTAAATTAGATAAATTTTGGTTTTCCGAAGCCTTTAGTACTTTGATATTACTGTGATAAAGATGAAAACTGTATATCTTTGGTAACAATCAGAAAGTAATTAAAACAGCAGTATTTCATAGAATCCGCTTCCTTTTACATTCTGCCGGCTCAATGGAATTCCTGTTTCAGTACGTCATATAAATTTTCCACGTGATTTTGAATACTTCATTATCCTGTACAGCTGATGACGGGTGATTTTCAACGTTGAGAGGCCCATTCATTCGGTCAAGCGATAAGAGTCGGATAAGAGCGGCGCAATTTAAATGGATAATGAAAAGAGCGTTACGAAAATAATTACCTCAAATTCGTATTCTTGGCAAGAATTTTCGGAAATTCAGTCGATTCCCAAATAAATTCTTTCCAATCAAGCTCGAAATAAAGTCTTTATTAAACGTTCACAGCTCTTACTTGATAACTTCGCGATTTTTTTTATTCGACATTGGTATACAGCAACCGAATAAATGAAATTTCGAGGGACTTTCATACATTAGGCGATTCGAAATCTCATCGAGTGGCAACTCACCAAAAATGCCATAACACTCCGGCGACAGACAAAGACGAACTTCACTGCGCGGAAAGGGATCATTATTCAAAACCACAACGGGTGATTCAATTTTAATTACCTCTACCGAGATGTTTGCGATAGAGAGCGCACCACTTCTGAAAGAGACGGCAGAGAAAAAAGATAAAGAATCCGAATGGAGCTTTTGCGTGCTTAGAGATTGGAATGACGAGGTTTCTCGTGGGAATCGTAGAGGGGCAGGTGGTTGGCCCCAGGGCCCAACTAACGAATCCTCATTCATCTCTCGTGGTTTGGTGCCTAAGAAACGACGACAGAGAGGCAGAAAAGGGCATGCTGACGAAGTTAGGAGGAAGAAAAAGGAAGGGAGGTGATAAGGAAGGTGGAACCGACATTATGGGTGAATAGGGATTATGTGGGAGTGGTTCGGAAAACGAGCTCAGGGAACGGAAGAGTAGTTAGCGGAAGGGAACGTGGAAAAGGAAGAACAGATTTTCCATAGTTTTTGGTGGAAAAAGGGACTGTAATTAGGATTGGAGGATAAAGCTTGGAACTCTTATGGTGAATAAGAGAGAGATGGATTAAGAGCGGAAAGCTATCCAAAAAAGATGTAGGAGGGGAGAGGAAATAACGAGGAAACTTGACCACAAACGATATGAGATAAAGGAATAAGAACATGGGATGAAGATATCCCTGAATAATCTAAGCTTATAGTGAGATATCTTCAACAAACGAGCATACATACACGGGCATTATCTGTAGATATTTTAGATTAATTTAGATTAATTTATTTAGATTATGTCACGATATTTCGAAAATTATTTTAGAAAATAATAATAAGAAATAATACGCATATTTAATGAATTTTACATTCGATTGTGCTATATAATTCCCATACATATGTTAAGACCATCAACACTTGATTGACAAACTACTGCTATGGCTCAATAAATCAAAACAGTAAGAGGGAGTATTTATAAAATAACTCAATGTTCTTGAGTATTGCTGCTTTTTTGTTGTGAATTCAAAAATGCAACCAATTAATGCTAAATATTAATGCTAATGCTAGCTTCGCATACCATAATAGTATCTCACATGTAGTTCCCAAATATATGGCGAAATTCTACCAATTGTTCGATTATTTTCGCCATCCTGAAATTAACTGTAATCTTATCTCTAATCTTCCTTGCAATACCAGCCACTAGAATGAAAATCCCAATAAGATAGTCGATTCTCGCAGTAAAAACAAACCGAGTATGGAAAATTTCACAATGGTAAGAGAAAGAGATGAATTTTCAAGGATAAAAGAGTTGTATGTATCTGTGTCACGTCTTTTTCATAGCTAAGAGAGAGAAGCCCTTTTGCTTCCAATTGTGATGCAGCAATCAAAATAATTGGGTTTTCGGAGAAATTGAAGCTGGCTGAAATAGAATCAAAAAGTAAATACCGTACCGGCTGCTTCAGAGAGAGACATTTTGAGATGCAGAGCCGAAAGCAAACTCAGTCATCTCGTTAAGCGAGTTTGTATAAACGATACCAATTCCTTTCATGAAACAATCTGTTTGGTGTAAACGTGATTTCCTTGACTAGCGGAATCGCAGTTTGTTTTGAATGCAGGCGTGAATTGCAGTGGAAAAATAGGGTCATGAGAATCCCTAAACGGTGTCTCAAAATGTCTTTCAATTAGATCTGTTTTTCTGTTTGCGATGAAATCTGCATACTTGCGATGAATGGTGGAAAGGAAAGTTTGAAGAAGAGCTTGAACGAACAAGCAAATTTTAACCAACCTTGAAGTTCTTCCGAAGTCGGATACTACAATGACCGATGCTAAAGAAAATAGTGTTCTATATCAGATTAAACGACCTCAGCTTTACACAACTCTGTTTTCTTTCTTTATACAAGAACGGAATGAGAAGTTACATTAAAAAGATTTCCTGGATTTTATTCTGTCGAACGTGAAGTTTCAATACCCCTACGTTAATAAGCCCCAAGCTTTCGGAAAGTTAGCCTACCTTGCTCGGGAACTATTAGATTAACTACTCAGTTAAGTCTGTTAAAGACCGCTTAAGGCTATTTGATATCTCCAGAGAGTTAACTGAATGTCAGTGACTTTCGATACAAATGCTCTTGCGTTAATGGATACCCTCTCTCTTCACTTCATCATATGCTCTACCGAATTCTGTCCATTAATATTATTTCTTTGGTATGCTTTAGTAGAAATTAAAGTAAAATGAAACCCTTTGTATGTTTGTACCACTATAAAATTTATTCAGTCTTAGTTATGAGCTCCTCTATGAAGCCACATCATCGTCAATTGTCCTTCAAACAAGTGAATAAAATCAAGTTTTTGATCGTGCCAATGAACCCCGCATATCGCTAGCACTTAATGAACCAAAAAATATCACGACTCCAGCGTTTTAATGAACGCATAAGGATAGCGATTCTTGACCATATAAACACGTAAATGAGACACTTTCGATGCTATATATATTTAGCGACATTAACCCATCAAAACACTCGGTTGAATGATTTTTTAACATCGCTTCCGGCGGGCATTTTGGAGTACCATCAAAGCTTCAATTAGTATCCAACCGTGTTCGGGCAAAATTTATTTATTAGTCCTCTTTTTCTTTCCTGCGAGAGTTGCAAAGCCAAATAGCCGCGGAAAGAGAGCCGTATGCAGTGGAATTGGCCGAGAGAGAGAGAGGGTAATAGCTCTGTATTTGGTGCGCGCAAAAACTCAGCGTTCCCTCTATAACCTTTGAAGTTAGATAAACTCCGACGAATGCAGGTCATCAACGCACGAACCCCCTTCCCCTCGCCGAGGATTGTCGGCTTATCCAATTAGACTCTCCCGCAGCCCTTTCTGAATCCTTCCGTCTCTAACTAACAACCCCATCGCTCTCCACCTCTCCCATTTAAACTCCCACTTTCCACCCCCGCAACCCCCCTTTTTTTCTCTCCATACTGCCATTCCGTACACCTGCCCCAAGGCATTCAATATGGCGAGTACGCGTGTAGTTTCAGGATGTTTGTCGACGTGGAGTTCAATCAACCGGATAGAAGTGAATGAAGGAGATGATTGGAGTGATATTTATACCTAAACGGGAATGTATATTTAGCGGATGGAGATAATTCGAAGATTTGAAGAGTTAATGCAAAAATAGAAACCCTGAAATTGAAGGAGCGTCCTCCGACGCATCATTCTAACGTGAAAATGTGAGTTTGGGAAGATAAAGGGAGTGGAAATGAGGGTTAATTACAGCAAAGAGAGAGAGAGGGAGATATTATGTATGTAATCGGAGGTAAACGCCGATTTTACTTTGTAGGACGACCGACTTATAAAGTAAAATTGACTTGAAATTGGGGTAGTTAACTCAGGGTGAAAATAAGAGCTAGAGAAGATAAATGACAATTTATATACTATATATTCATGGATTAATTGATAAATATAAATAGGAAAAATTAATAAACTGTAACAAATCAGGATCAAAATATCATTTTCAAGAGGAAAAAGGAAATAGTTTTCAAGAAGAAGTCATGGGAAAAACAGCAATAATATTTTTGGACAAATTCAAATAGATTGTAATAATTCAGAAAAAAAATCTCTAGAAATCTTTCATACACCAAGGAATCATATTACATCACAGAAGATATTTAAGCTACATTTAAGAAATTTCCTATAAAATAGGAGAGACAACAGGAAGAATATGGAGAAATATTTCTGCATATTGCTCGAAATTAGGACATTTTCATGCTTACTAAACATTATATAACCAATAATTTTGTAAGAAAATAGCACATGAGAAAGATTGAATCTTTACCTCATTTTGGAACTAATTCACAAACGGAGAACAGTAAATTTGAGTAATCCAGACAAAGAGAAAGGTTTTGAGTTGTGCGTGACCTCGAGTCTCTCATGGCTCTCCGACCAAAGTTTCCCAAACTCGAGGAAGTACGGTGGATGTGGTTGGAGCGGTCAACCGGCGTCACTGAGTGATTGTTTCAAGTCCCCAAAAGGAAGACTTTTTCCCATCGTCCGGTGCTCGAATTCTGGCCAAGTGGAATTGGACTAATAGGAGAGGATCGTTTAGGTAAACGAGTTTACTTTCTAAAGAGAAGGGTGAGAAGTAAAAGGAGTTAATGAAGGCAACTCGTTAACGGGCTCTAAACAATTACAAAACACCGCGATAAAAGATTAAGCTTAAATAACGTTTCGGAAAATTTTCTCTACTCTTATCTTTTTTCATAACATGGGCTTAAATTGATTTGAGATCAAACGTTGGATACTTTCGTATCTGAAATGTATAAAACGCTTCTTTTTACAACGGAGAATCTCTCCGTACTTATTTTGAGGTTAGTTTTCGAGGTTAGAAATCCAATTATCGCAGTTGGATACGGTAAATATACAATGTACGAATACAATTGGAAATAAGTTTATTTTATAAAAAATTATTCCACTCCACGAGAAATTAAGCTTATTTAGATCAGCATTTAATTAGAAAAAGTCATCATAACTTAAATTGTGTCAGGAGTTCCAAGCAACAACTTAAGAAAAAAACAGGAAAAAATAGAGAAATAAAATGAATTATCTTCAGGATAAATATGACTTCGCAATTACAGATCCTTTTGCATTTGTAAAAATATAAAGGTGAAATATGTATATGGTATCTCGAGGTTCATATGCCACATTTATCATCATAAAATAATTTTAGGTATTAAAATTACAATTATTTAACTACCGCTACATAAATAACCCCACTCAGCCTGGACTAATGCCTCCGCTTTTAGAATCACCTGCGTCGTTCGGAATCAGCGGCAGATTCGAGAAAGGGATAATTGCCACATATTTCTTTCAATAACACAAAGTCAACCTTTCTCTGAAGTTATTGCTGCTTTAACTCTAACATCAAGGCATTAGTCATACTACAACCAAAAACTCGGCACCACCACCTTTTTTCAATTTCGCCTAAAGAAGTATTCTACTGCTATTCTATCCTAAAAGGTACGCAAGTATAATCATGAAAGAGTTTTACGTAATTCGTGATGAAAATTGAGTTCCACTCATCCCCAAGGTGTTTTTATAAAGCTAAAAACGCGTAGCTCTTTAAGAATATTGCATAAAAAACCAGCTTATTATGAACTAATAACTATTGATGACTGTATTAATCTGCTGCATTGTAATAACTATAATGCAATAAGCATGCATAACATTACTTTTAAGACTTAATTAAATGAGGAAACATTGGACTTTTTGAACGAATTCAAGCCCAATTTATGTTCGACTTCATTAGACCGGCGTTTATTAGATCCCCAGATTTCACTCACGTCCGTAATAATGAATGAATAATTGACTTCAGCAGTGATAAATATATTTAATGCAACACCTAGATGCAAACATGTCGCATGGGACAATACAGTAGAAATTCTTTAAAAAGTACGTAGGGACAAATATAGCTAGGGGGCGGCTACATCGTAGGACGTGAAAAACTGAAACGCAACAAAAGCAAAAAAGAATAAAAGGGAACGCAAGGGGAATGCAAAGAGGCAGTGGCCATACAGACATACGCACGCCCACACTCATGTACACACACGCGACCCTTTGACTGTAAAGGACTCTTTGACGGTACTCACGAAAGGGGAGGGGCGGTATGAAGGGGAAGGGGCGTGTCGGAGGGGATAAAACAATATGAGAGCTTCCCGCGGGAAAGTCAGGGAAGAGATGTGAATGCAGTGAAAGAGGGCAAATCGCAGAGGTACCCAACGCGCACATGCGATGACCGAAGAACGCTGGGCGGAGGTGATACCGATTCAAGCAGAACTGCTGTTTTTCTCTTTAGGCAAACAGCAGAAGAGTGTCAGATTGCTTTTGCATGGTTCGAGATACTAAATGGGGTGGTTTTTCCTCCAAAGTCTATTTATATTCAAAGTTTAAAAGTTGTGTTAACATGAAGAAAACCTCAGGTTATTGGAAAGGCGCGTGAAACAGCCAAATTTACTACACTTAATTAATAGACTTTATGATCAAGGTATAATTTTTCCTGTTTGATATACTATTTACGGCTGTTTTTAACTGAAATATCCGTGAAAGTTACTTAAAGGTACAATTATAAATTACATTGATTTATAATGCGACAAGTTTTTTCTCAGCACACCTTTATTGCTCATTCTTACGTAGTAGATTCGGACTATGCAAATACTTAATACCAGAATTTAAAAATATTACCTATTTATTTCTATAGCAAATGTATCGAGGAATGCCCAGTCGAAGATTAAGAGGGAAATAGATAAGAAAATACCAAACTACCCATATCATATACTAAAGAATCCGTATATAACCGACAAAAACATCAAGACTTGATGATTTTCATATTTCTTTCATAATTAGGTTACAATATAAAGTTAAACCCGGTTAGGACGCTTTCAGGAGAACCGAATTAAGATCGTGTTTTTATCGGGATCTCTTAAAGCAGAAAAAAGGTAGGTATTTTTACCATTTTGAAACTGTTAATACCTTCTTTATACCTTAACTTACGTTATAAAAACGAAAAGGATGCTCCTTAAGTTTGCTTTACGTGCCAAAGCTGTAGATATATTGAGATTCTATACTCTTGCTGCATAATACTGTTTGCCTTCTCGTCATATTTAAATCTTGGTCTGCTATTGGCAGAAAGAGAGTATCTTCCATTTTAATTTAATTTTGATCATTTTTCACTTTGCAATCTAGCAATTTTAACCGAATAGATAATTGGTGAAGAAAAATGTGATCAATCTTTGGTCTGTCGACTGAGACGGAGGATATAGTGAGAGGTGGCTATATAGTTGCAGTACATCTGGGATTGGGAGAAATCCGCGTTATATGCGGGTAGCGATGCGACTTAAGAAGAATTTTTACCATGCATTTAGTACAAAAGTGACCAAGGCTTATAGAAAAACCGCCTAAAGAGCGAGTCAGTGTCTTAAGTGGTAGAGTCTTAAACGAGTTTAAGACTCTCTTAAACTGAACTACATTACTCTCAGGACAGGTGCAATCATACAATGATTACGTGGTTAAGGTATAAATTTCCCTGTTATACAGCTCTCTTGAGATAAGTGATGAATCAAAGAGAAGCAGATGAGGACAGAATCGCATTTACGCCACTCACCTCAGATTACCCCAATCATCATCTTGACAAACCTGAAAAGAAGCTGAGTCGGAATTATGACAGCCGTATAAAATGAAAGACGTCGAAGAATTTTCTTCCGAAGACGTTTTCTCTTTCCTCTGAGAAAGTGACAGAAGTTCTCCAACTTAAAATGACGTTTGTACCCTCTAAAACTCCTTTTCAAGGAAGGTTCTCGAAAAGTTAATGAAGAGCAGAGAAAAGGTTCCATCCCCATCCACATCTGTAGAAATCTTGTAACTTGGATCAATATTTCATAGAACGAATCCGTTTGTTCCCAAGGTCCTTCTGCTATTTTCAAAACTCCTCTCTTCACAAATTATCGAGAAACTGCAAACTGTTTCATCACCCTTTTTACGCAAGAACTGATCCGAATGAAAAGCCAAACAAGCAGGCGATATTTTGAGAGAGAACTTTAACAAGACTACCAAGTTATAACAGCCCTTAAGCAAAAATTAAGAGAATTTTTTTATCGTTTATTCAAAATTTAGGTGCCTTCACCGTCCTCTAATCATATGTCTCGCAAACAAGAAAAACGGGTATCTTTTGCAAGAATAAATTTCAATTTTCCTTGACTGAAATTAAAAATGAATAGTCTTACGACAAAGGGATATCATTCACAAATATTTTAATGAAAAAGGCAAGCAGTGACATTTAGATAAAATATCAGGAGATATAAATGAAACATTTCAACACGAGGCCTTGATTATCTTCAATATGAGGTAAATAAAGTATTATTATTGTATAACTCCTTCTTATTTATTATACTTCCTTAAGAACTTTTTCATACCATTACCTTCTATTTATATCTAACAGAAATTTTTTTGATTAATAAAAATCAGCAACTTCTATATTACTGTACATTTCGTAGAGAGCAATATTTTTAAATGTGAGCATGATTATCACCTCTACATAGGGAAACTTACGACGTAAAATACAGTACAGTACACGATTTGACGTATCAAAGACAAATGACACTAATGGCTAAAAATAAATAGAGACATCACAAGAAATCCAAAGAATGATCAATGAAAGTTTGAAACGAATAAAGAGTGCTTTAGTAGTGAAAAAAGAAGGAGAGGCGATTCCTTTCAATTATTGAACCCTTTTAAACGTGAGATAACTGGTGTGTAAGTAAATCAACAGAAATTTGTGGGCATTAGATATGAAATAATACATTACTAAACATTCTTTTTTATTATTTCAAATACTACTTGAAAATTTTTGTTTGACAACGGTTGACTTCGTAATTATCTTTAATGCCGCGTCAGTGTCTCCCTATTTCTATTTATACAGATTATATAAATGAATTATTCTCAATATTAAAGAGAATATGTTTAAAATATTTTTCTCTAAATTAATCTGTAGTACACATTTAACTTCTTTGATATCCATTGCATTTTTCTTCAATTCCAATTTATTACTACTTGGAATTTTAATATTTTTCATAATAGCATTTTTGAGAATTTGGAAGATTTTTTATATATTATATTTTAATATTCTTTGTGTAAAGAAATATTGTTTAAATATCCATGAAGTGTATGTATACTGAATACGTAAAGGGAGCGGATAGCTTTGAAGTTTTGTAATGACGGTGTGCTTATAGGAAAAATTAGTGATGGAATCTTTGCAAATTTTAATATTCACGTTCGTCAATCTTTTTTAAAATTACTCATTCTCAATAAACAATTATATAGATGTGCAACTTTGCACTGAGTCCATTGATTCCATCAATTTTTAAGGATACTAAGTAGGTGTGTTCATAAACAGAGTGAATATCTCTAATGTGGAATAATGGTGACCAAGTTTGTTTGGATTTTTCCGGATTTTGGAATACATGAGTTGTAGATTGATAGAAGGAGAAAAAAGGAACTCGGCGGTCAATGAACTAAGAGATAAAGGTTCTCCAAGCGCCGAATAGCGGCGACCGTCTAAGGGCGATTACCGGGAAACGGATAATCGCCCTTAGACGGTCGCCGCTATTCGGCGCTTGGAGAACCTTTATCTCTTAGTTGTAGATTGATGGAAACTGAGAAAAATTCAGACCCCGGATACCCTTTGTTTGAGATATAAAAGATGAATAAAAATGCATAAAATAAAGCGTGAATTCATTTGGTATAATATAGAGAAGGAGCAACGAATGAGGCTATGAATATTCTCTGAATAAGAAGAAAAGGTAGTATGTGAGATTATAGATATTTCCTCCTCTCTTGTATTCTGCTTCCTTGTCAAAGGTTTTCTTTTTCTTTCATCTAGTATATTACCTTGCACGTCATCATATATTTTTTATTCGAAATTACAGGCGAGATTAATTTTTTAAGATTGTTTCATTTTGATTAGATTCTGATTGGAAGATTTCGAATCTCAGTAATTTGGATTGAGAGCACTTGACCCTTAAATATAATATCAATAAATTCAATGTAGGAAAGATTTATTTATTTACAAACACCTACACATACAACAAGAAGCCATTCATAGAATTATTTGCATTTTTCTTTCTCTCGTCAACTCAACGTGACTACCGTCGCTTGCGAGACAACATTCGCGCTCGCAGACCTTTCATTCGAGTTTCAGGTGCAACGTCTTATTATGAGGACCAAAAATGTTATCCGAACATCCCACTGCAAACTCATAGAGGTAAGCGAGAGACAGCGTCGTTGAACTCCTTCATTTAAGCACATTTTGCATTTAATTCACTCAGACGAGGTAGTCTAAGGGAGCGTGGAACAAGAGAAACGTCCCGTGTCCCGTGATATGCAGGCGAGTCAAGAACAAAGCTCCCTAATGCCGTTTTGTGACGCACACCAAGGCAAAGCATAAACAGGGATGCGAGCAGCATCTACACACCCCATGAACTTTGGACCGTTTCGTTGGGACGTGCGGCCGACAAGCATTCATTCATTTTGGCCCGAGAATAAAAAAAGAAGACTCGTTTTCCGTCATCCTTTTAAAGCCCTATAGTTTAATTGCTGTCTCTCTGCACTTGGTAACGCACTTTCATTAGGATGTCTCATGTCAGTAGGCGGCAACTGAGCCCGTTTCCTCGCCACTCCATTTCCGTGTCAACACGGGTGTTTTGTTTTTTTCCCTGTCCTTACTATCCCTATTCATCCTCCTCTTTTTTGCAATTTGTTCCACGCCTCTCTCTCTCTCTTTCTATTCTCCTGTCCCATGCTGTTGTAGAACTTTGGACCCCCCTTTTATGCCCGGCATCCAATTTCTATGCAAACCCGGCTGAAGGAAAAACCACATTCTCCTCACCTCGGGAACCCCTCTTTTATCTCCTTCACTTGGCTGGACCATCCCTTTCCTCCATACCACCTCTATCTATCTCCTCTCGATTTGCGAGAGCTTTTCACCATTCTACCCTAAGCGTACGATTGTAAACTAGAAGACACGCTTTAATTCGTGCTGCAAAGGCATGAGTTGCTGACCTCCGGTTTCCCGAAGAGACCTTTTAATTTACATACAGGTACCCTACGTTAGAGCAATGCATCATTTCATATTCCTAAAAAAATATTTGGAATAACAAAACGACTGAGCTCAGTCGAATCCATATGGTTTTGTCTTCTCCCAAAGTTTCTTTTTTCCATCTAACAGGATAAATTAAACAAGATGAATCGATTGAAACTCTTCTATTTTTAGGAGAGTTTTAATAGATTTTAGGAGAGTTTTAATCGATTCATCTAGTTTAAATTTATTCCTTATAATTTTCGTACCAAAAAATAATATATATATTTGTCTTCAATTGCAATGTAAGACATAAATATGAAAAATTGAAAGAAATTTTTACTTAGAAGTAACTAAAGTAAAATTTTCCTTAATTAGAAGTAACTAAAGTATCGAAACTGCTAACTTTGTAATTCAATCATAAATACATTTATATAACTCTCAGAATCACTAAGATAGAGTACCACAGTTAATACTGCGTTAATTGCATTTACATATATCTAAATGATAATTGATGGGAGATTTTTCGAACTGAGGGGAAGTTGGACCAGGATTATAAACTCATTGGGAAATTCTTCAATCCTGCGGTGCCCAAATTGCAAAAATTCAACCTTCATATCGGCCCATCGCACAGTTGAATTTGGCTCACAAAAATGTTTAATTTATCATTAAATTAGTTAGTTGACATCATCATTAAATTATTTGGAAAGTTATAGTATGTGCTTTAAATTCCAAAGGTTCCAAAAAGTTTCTTTTGCTTACTTCGAGTCAATACAAAACTTCTTTCACAGCAATGAAAAATTTTAGAAACCTCGAGTAATGTGCCATCAGGCCAATGAAGCTACCTTGGCAGAAAAACCTTCTCAACATACATTCGTTCTAAGACAATAGAATCATTCGTTCTAAGACAATAGAATCAATTCATGATGCATCTAGCCATCGGATAAACGACTCGGATTCAAATCTCGGTGCGTCATCGTTGTAAAAATCACTGTCATAAAAAGTTTTGGGAAATTATATATACAGTCTTTATACATTAAAGTCATAAGATATAAGATAAGTCGCATTGTGTCGAAAGAAGAACGCAAAATATATATCTCATGACATCCAATAACTCATTTTTCATTAAATTTTTTTCCCCATCATCCCAACATCTCCATAAATATCCTTTGCTAAGAGAGTCGACGGTGTTGAATGCTGACCCCAACTTCTTGTCACCATTAACACTGTTCAGCCCCTTGTAATCTTCGTCTTTCCCTGGTTTTCAAACTTTTTCTCTTATCCTTTATATTTGAACAAACTTTCCAACAGTTACACCCTCCCTTTCGGTTGAGTCCTGTTCCAATTATTTCACTTCCTTCGCTTCCTTCTATTTTTCTTTCTTTCCTCCTCTCTTTTCAGCTCCAAGAGAAACTACTAAAACTCGGGTTGAAAAATTCCTTTCACATAGAATATCCTTAGTGTATGTGACAGGTTAAATGGGAAAAATAGATTGTCACACAAAATGAGGCACATAAGCAGGTAAATAACAACGATCGAAAGACCATTTCGTCTTAGGGATTGTTATAAGAACAAGTTTAGTCCTTAGTGTTTTATTTATGATTTATTTACTAATATTTAAACCATCTCAGCTTATGCCCGAAAAATAAATTTTAACTTTTAGAAATGACTTTTCCTTCCAGGAAATTTATTTACATCGAAGTTAGATCTTCGATTTTTTTCCTCTGCAATTATGGAAATACTAATTGACATATATTATTTTAAATATTTTCAATAGATCTTATACATAATTGCATGAAAACGCTAAAAAAATGACTTACAAGGAAATTTATCAAAAAGAGAGAGTGATATACTAAACTGGAATTTGTATTTCAAATAAACTTCACATTTATTTTCAAGCTTGCTTTTACCATCCATACGCCTTATCTCTTATGTCAACAACTTAAGTCAAATCGATTAATCACTATTGTAACTCTGAAGCAAAAATGCCTGATATTATTAAAGGAAAGTTTATTATATCAGGAAGAGATTCCAGGAGAAAGATACCTTAAGGTAGATGAAAATACTTAGGGACTAAAATACCATTTTTAAATTATTCGTTTTGTCGGTATATGACTCTATAACTAACCTTACGTCCTATTACATAGGTAGACTTGACTTTTTACCAATATTCCTTCTTTTTAACTTAACAAATTTTAGACGTCTCACGTCTTTTTCTAATCATCAATGCTAAATGATTTAGATCGAAGTGTTCTTCCTTTGATACATACTCGTATATGTTCATAAGCTTTCTCTCTATATATACTACCACTATCAGTCCACTTATTTTCACGATGGAATCATTTAATTCCTCTATCTCCGAAATACTGTCTTGAACTTTTAGTACTCTACTCTCTAAAATAAAAGCATATTTTAGATGAACATGGAAACTTTTCCCATAATCTGTTTAGAAAATAAAACCCTTTATTCACTTTAAATTCTCAATTTCCAATTGTATCCCTAAAATTAAAAACGGACATTGTATGAAGTTAGGATTTACTTTCCTAAAGAAAGATTGAAAAGTTCGTATCTTTCTAAATAAAATAACCACAGTTGTAAGCAGAGATAACTTTTTAGTGAATTCCCATTTCCTACCTTTAAAATTACTTTATTTTAACTCTAAGCATAAGCAATTCTCTTCATGTAAAAATGTAACGCAAGTGTAAGCAAGGGATTATATTCCCTAAATACTTGAACGGCACATGCGTAAATACACATCTCTCAAATCTTCCTTGAGAACGTCACCATCTTTCTTCGCCGCCCATTTCTTCTTCCATTATCCACCTCCATCTCCTTGCTTAACAGGCGTTCCGTCAGCCAAACACGTCTTCTCCCACTTCGCCCGTTTATCCGACGCCCCGCATAACAGCTCAGAAACACTTCTCCTTCATTCCCTTTCACGCAAACTGCGTTGCTAAACAGCACAGACTGAAAACTCGAGAACACATAATCCCTTCCGCAACCCACCGCATTAAATCCCCTTATCCACCGACACCGCTTTATTCTCACACACTTGCAGTCTCTTTCCGCCAAAACGCCTCTATCTCTCCTTAGCCTTTTACTTTATCCTTCTGCATTAATTCTCTTTCCGCTCCGGCTTCATTGCGTTTATTATTTTAGCCGCAGTTTTGTCGGGATTCCATCTCGTATTCCCTTTTGTTCCCCACCCGTCTTTTATTTTTCAGTCCCAATCTGTCCACCGTCACTTACGAGGAAAGGATAATGGATTCCTTAAAGTTGCTATTCATACCACACCATATGAATCTCAAGACATGTAGCAAAGTTTTATATTTTCTAAAACGATAACTTACTCAAGACATGAGAAAGTAAATTCTGTGAGCACATTTTCTACCGTTATATTTGTAACAATGCTTTGCACCTACCGTTCAAATCTAGTTCTAGCTGCGCTATCTATCCACAGTTTCATTTTCTCTAAAGATGCTTACTTCTATAATATGCTTTCTATCGAATTAAAGTATTATATAACATGTTCATGACTTTTTGGGGTCATAAGAAACATTTAATCGAGAGTTTGTCGTAGAGGAATGTTTTTATCGAATCAATCTCTCACTCACTCTTTTCCATTAGCCCGTGATAACAACTTTTATCCCTTCGTGGTTTCACCAATACATATTTTTCATTATCATTTCTCTGTAATTTACGTACATACGAGTACAATCAGTACGATATTATATGACAAAGACATATCATTACTATGATATAGTACGTTATGTTTTACTGATATTATAATGATATACTATTATTCAGATCTGTCAAAGTCAAATTCACAGATACTAGCTTGGTCTAGAAATAAGATCGAGGTATGCTTAAATATTGTTACGTTTTTCATAAAATAGGAAATAACTAAAATTATAATAATTCAAATAAATGTCGTTTATTATATACCTTTCTAAAAACCTTCCTTAACTATCTGAAGTTTCCATTTCATATTTCGCAGTTTTTCTAATTGTGAATGACCCCTATACTTAAGTTTGTTCAAGAATCCGATTTATTTTATCTCTCAGAGGTAATATCGAATTGCAAAGAAAATTCCCTATTCTTCATTGGTTGGTAATATTATTTCATTAGTAAATGAATATCCTATATTTGCTCACTTTCCATCCTACATTCGTATTTTCTTCCTTCCTCGTTCTTTCTTTTTCTTTCTCATTTTAACTCGTTCACTTTCTCGTATTTTCCATTTTCATAGCTTATTTCACCGTTATCTATTTTTTTAGCTTTACTTTTCCGGTGTACAAATATTGATATAATTAAAATCTGGCCACTTTAACCTCCTATCTTACTTATTTAAACATATTTCTCAATTTCGAGCATTCCCTTCCCTAGAATTATTAACGTAATTCGACATTATTTAACGGAAGCATTAAGAAGTAGCCAATCTACTCGTATTGAATTTCCCATCCAAATTTTATATTGAGTTCCGGATCAGCTGATACAGCAACAATCAAGTTCTGATAGATCTGAAGTAATTTATTGAAACAGCTGAGTTAGATTTCACCTATGTCTTAAGAAGACACGCTTAATTTCAAGTTGATAATCGTTCAGATTCAGACATTCCTCTAAGGGAATCGAGTTATGCTGTTTGTGATAGGTTTCTTGGAGATGGAGGGAGCGTGAGATTTTTCCCTCGAACGTTCTGCCGAAACACGTCAAGAAAACGGAGAAGGAATAAGGCAGCTGCGCTTAAAACAGAGCAGCTGAGAGGCGTAAATGTCACTTTTCTTCCAAACTCCCTTTAATATTCATGTTCTACTCCATGAAAAGAGGGATTTACATCCATTTCCTCCCACTTAATAGAGAAGAAAGACGTAATTGAAAGCTGAGCTAATGTTTTAAAAGAGATAGATAACTATGCTCCCGAATCGATGGAGTCGTTTAAAGTGCAGAGTTTAATGAGTAAAACGTACGGCTAAAGTAATTTTCATCTTAGAATAGAAAATGTGGTAATTATGCTAAGACTATTAAGTATCATTACACGTAGATATAGATGAGGAGTAAACTTCTCGCTGTCTGTGAACTCGATTTAAAGGAAATATATTTTATACAGAACTCCTCACTTTAAATAGATATAAAAGGATAGTGTATTAAAGGCAAAAATCCTCTTCCACATCAGCAATTATGCCCGCAATTCCCAGAGACTCTAATATCGTGAGATTGCAAAGATTCTGCAATCCCTTTGCTAGGATCCTAACTGTCTGATAGAAACTGACTGCGTCAACAGCACTTATTTTTCTCTTCCAGTTCTAGACGTCCGAACGACGTCCAAATTTAGCAAGGGTTTCACATCCAAAATTAATTGATACTTCATCAGAATAATCCAACGAAACTCAACAATCGATTTGAAGAATGTATCAATTCCATTTCTTACTGATTTTCATTCAGCTAGACTGAAATCATAACCGACTTCCGCAGTCTCGCTCTGCATGCAAATTTATCGAGGGACGTACACTTTAATGGCGAACACGCCCAAATTCCACCTAGTCAATGAATTATATATTTTATCGGATTTAAAAAGAATGGTTAAATATTTCAGAGCAATGGAGGTTGATCTTGACTGACATCACCGTCATTAATCAATCAATCATTTCCTCATTCAAAGTCACTCTCTTTCATAAGCTCTTTTCAAAATCTATTTTTTCCTTGTCCCTCGTTCTTCCCTCATTCTTTTCCTCTTTCGAAAGAGAGAGGAAAATGAGGGAATTCATTTTTGGATGGATGGAACTGTGGAGGAAGGACGAAATGGTTGCGGAAAAATGATAGAGTGGAAGAGAGATTCGGGCGGGAGGATGTGTTAGGTTGAAATGAAGGGGATGAGGGTAGTGTGTACGTGGACGGATGTGTCTTGTACCCCTACCGGTCGCGAGGACCAGAATTGATGGTTCGCAAGGTTAAAGGGTATTGAAAATAAGTGAAGGAATGGAGGAAAGCATTGCCTCATATCGCATTCCTGACCTCGCCAGCTGGGCTTTTTGATTAACGAAAGACAAGGGAAAGGTATGAATTAGGATAAGGACCAGAAAGTTACAGCAAGGATTCAGATAGAAAGAGATGCACGTTATGATCGTTTTAGCAGAATTTGAGAACTTGAAATTTATGTTGAATATTTTTGAATAGCTTAGCTCATTTTCTGAGTTTTTGTTCCCATTAGTTGCCAACAACTTATAATTTAATCTATACCTCATTCTATACTTTAAGACATGAAATCTAAGTTTAATTACTAGAATACATCAAAAAATGTTATTAATATATCCGACAACTATCATCTACATCAAGTTCTTTATTGATCTAAGTATACTTAAAAGTCTATTTTCCGTAGATGGCAAACAGCGAACACCTTCAATCATGACATGACGTTAACATCAACGGAATGACCACGAACTCATCAAGTTTATCATTAAGTTCATGATGACGTAATGATGAATGCAATTCTTTCATAATTATCTGCTGAACGAATATAAATTCCAGCATTGATGATACCCTTTTAATAATACCCCTTAATGAGACTCACCAACAGCAAAAAGGTTACCTTAGCACTTTTACTACCTTATTCAACCCAAATATTTGTAAAGATATAGAAAGGATTTCATTTGAGATCAAGATTACATTCATATTACACACTCATATTAAGAAATTGGTGAATATCTTTAGTAGAAAACTGTGAATAAAATTACATAAAAAATAGAAATGCACACTTTAGGAGCGTTAAGATAAGACTTCTGATGGATCTGTAGTGATGCTGTGATAAATGCGTAAGGAGCCTGCAGCCAACGTTAGCTGAAAATGAAAGTCACGATGAAATTTCGGAGAAGAAAAATGAAAGTGATGGAGATTAAAGAGGGTTGCAAGAAGGTGCGATGGAAGACTGTTTGTCGATAATATCAAGCGATTTATTCTCAGCTACGTCGACGAGTGACGAGCGAGCTAACTTGGGACAAGACAAACATTGGAGAAATATATCGCTCACAAGACTACATTTTTCACCTTAATTGTTTAAAGAATATTTGCCGTACGCTTGTTGCTTTTAGAGCAAATATACGTGTTAACATTAGCATTCATGTTATATGATCATGATAACGATACAAGTACGATAAAAATGTCCTCAACAATGATGTATGGCAATTAGCATTTATTGGGGGATAGCCAACAAGACGGGTTAAATTTAATTTAAATAATTTTCTACCTAGAAAGCAAAATAATTTCAATTGATTATTTTAATCGGTTAGTAATTAAATATCATGTATAAGTGTAACAAGTTTCATGTAAGAGTACAATTTTTGTAGTTATGAAGATTTCTTTGAAAATTTATCTTAGATAAACGGTTGGGCCATATAGAATACGCAGGTGGCTAGGAAAACATGAGAGAGAGAGAATAGCATATCAAGGGAATTGATGTCTCAAGGCATCTTCGCTTAAAGTTACCAAGTTATCCTTATGAAGTAAAGCAAGTTTTCAAGCACGACAAGCGTTAGGTAATTCGGTTTTCTCTTTCTCTTTCTTGTGTTTAACAGAATCCCTTTACTCTTGTGGCTTCCATTCGTACATATACATAGCATAAACTCTTTAAATGATATTTCCAACAGTTTTACAACAGACTTTGGCCAATAAATAAGAGCATGTAAATATCAAAGAATACAGGTTATACAATCATTTAAGCTTCATATATTTGAATGGTATATTATACTTTTCATTCCGATTTCACGATGCTTTATTTTACAAACAATTAGAAAGTTATTTTATTAAGCTTATAAATCGGTTCATTCTTTAGAAAGACCCTGTAGGTTAGGCCCCATTGAGCGTTGCCTGGTCATACAGCCAAATTGCTTTACTTAATAATAAATAGATTTATTGTTTCTAAGTTAATTAATTGGACTGTTTTGGAAGTAATGCAATTAATCTTATTCTGGAGTATAAACACAAGTTATCGAGGATTGTATCTGTTTAAGAAAGATAAACTACAATCATGGAACGAAAATCGAAATTTACTCAATCAATTCAAGGAAGAACCTCACTGTCACAAAAAGAAACTTAGGAAGAGTTGCATGAAGTAAAATCGCCCTGCAAAACTGGCGGAACATTCAACCGCATAAATCATCTTCGTAAAAACAGTGGAAAGCGAGAAACTCACATAAGACGCATTCCCTTCACTTGGCATTATTCCTTCAGGAGAAACTGATGGCGCATGCATTCTTCCTACGCAAGTCAGTCGGAATTCCCTGCATCCACTTTCCAGGAATTCCTTCCCGACCACAATCTCGGGGAAACACTTGAAGCAAGCCATTTTCGCTCTTCTATTCTTCGCTAGGCGCTTGTCTCTCTCTTTAACATTCCCCTTATACCGAACTCTCATGTACTTCCCCTTCCCTGAAGAAACTCGTGCGAGGAGTCGAACGCTCCAAATGTTTTCCTCTGTCTGGCAGCGCGGTATACTTCCCACATTCTCCGTGTTCCCCGAGAAGTTCTGGTTTATAAGGTAGATGAGAATGGTAAGGAGAGCTATTCAAAGAAGGTATTCTCACGTTTGAGAGACTTCTCAAACTATGTGCCACAGAAGAAAAAAGACGTTTTATGCGAATCAAGCGCGGTTGTTCAGAGGCAATGCCGATTGTAAGCGTTATAATTATTCTTCATAAGGAATTTCTTACGTAAATTTTCTTCTATTTTACGTAAGAATTAATTTTAATATAAGGCATTACAAATTCGAGTGGTTCGTCTGGAATATCTCTCAAACACCCTTGACCTTTTAAAAATAACTCAAATTAAATGTGACTTTAAATAATTTACTTTAAAATTTGACTGAAACCATACCTTGGCTGGAGGAAATCTGAGAACCTTGAAACATCTAAGGAAACATTTTCTCACCAAAATGAAGCACCTCGCCTTTAGAAAAATAACATTTCATACTACCAAAGATTTTCTCATATACGTTGAAAAATACTAAGCGATAAATTTATTGGCCAAATTGACATATGCTTTGCATATAGGAATAAAATGAGAAAGAAAGACATGAATCCCTTTAAAAAACTTCAAGTAGAAATAAATTACCGTTTTCCTTAAATTCAGGAGTGACCAAGCTTTCCTTTTGTAAAGAACTTACTTTTCCATGCAAGTTACATCCAAAAATCTTTATATAAAATCTATTAAAACATTTTAATTACTTTTGAGTCAGCTAAAATATTTTCTGATCAATCATACCAAAATGTACTCAAAATCATCCGTCAAGCATCGCTGTGACGAAAAGGAGATAGAATGAAGTTGATTAACAACTAAAACAACTTATACGTCCAAAACTATTTCTTCTTCTCCTCTTAAATTTGCATCTTGAAAACAGTATTGAGTTTTAAAAGAATTTACCTAAAAATATTCAAAATTTTCTCAACTACATCTTGGGCTATCTTTTACTCAAATTCAGCCTAACCAATGAAATAATATTTTTAAATCTCTATCTCTCCTCTGTATACCGGTTACTTCACCTGATATCCCCTTCAGGAAGTGAGGTCAAGGTTTGATTTCTCTCATTCGTTTTTTCGCAACGGTATCGGAGTAGAAGAGGACGCGCGGGACCTAAAAATAAATCACCGCGTCGAGTGATTTTTATCCTATTCCAGCACTTTCCTAAAAGAATTACACCCGCGAAAGCTATTCTCGTGCTTTAAAGGCTTTCTTAGATTAGTGTGCGCAGACGTTTTTGCAGGCAGTTCAAAGTGGTACAGTATACATTCCCTCGGGAGGGAAGAATAGAAGCAATCAGCAGAGGACAGAATCTGTGCAATCAATCGATCGGCTGAGAAAATCCGATAGTATACCCACTTCCTCCCCCATTCTAAGGCATCAAAGCGTGTTTGTACCCGAACCGGAGGGAGCTATTGTTGGATTGAAAGCTACAGCTATCAGAACAGTGACCTCTATATACACCTCTCTTTCCTCCGAAACGCTTCTCTCCTGTCTTTCGCCGCCTCTTCCTTTTATCTTCTGATTCTTTCCATCCTTACCAATGCGTTTGCTTCTCAATTCCTTCTGCAATTCCGATGTCATCCACGTCCACTTTTTCAAGGTATCGACAGACATGTTGCTTTCTTTTGAACTAGAGCACATTTTTAGCGTCTATTATGAAGAAAACCAAGGAAACACATGCGATATTGTATTTTCTTTATATAAATTATGGAAGCTTGGAAACCTTTCTGTACGTGTCACCTGCAAGTAAACGGGAGAATGAATCTCTCTATTTAAGTTTGAATTCAAATCAATAAATATTATCCAAACTTTTCGACCAAAGGAATTTAAATACGGAACGAATGTTTCCAAGCTTCCAAAATTACTATTAGAACAACGACTATGGTAACAAAATCCGTGATTTTCTGTTGAAGTTTAAATTAGAAACGACTAGGTTTTAATTAGAAAACTTTGGACGTCATTTTCATTTTAATGAGCCGACTAAAGTAAAATGTTGATCTTTAAAGGATTTATATAAGCTTTAAATGAATTTTAAAAGTGCAAATCTAAAATAATACGTATCCACACGAGTGGGGTCAAATTTAAACTTAATATTGTTTTCTTCCTACAAAGTTATTATATAATTTGATTTATCTTTCGTATATGAGATTGCTTGAGTTTTTAAGCAAATTATATTAACTGGAATTATAATTATTAATTATCGCTTACTTATAGAAAATTTATTGGCATCATAGCTTATTATCGACCCCTAATCGCTAGAGAATTTCATAAAACTTCCGCATGCTAAAAGCAAAGTATAAATTTTAGGAATGATCATCATGATATTAAAACATCCTATACTGTTACATGTTGTATATCGCATTATAATTTTACTAGCTTCCTATAAATCGGTCACACGTATGGGTAAAAGTCATCATTCATAGACAAAGACCGCATTCAGAATCATCGAGTCTCTAAAAACTTAAAAGATATCGAAAAATAAATTACTTAAAATTATTTTAGCAAAAATCAAATCAAAGTATTGGGTCAAAATTGACTCTTTGCCCGTTCAAAGGTTAAAGAAGTGCTTCATGAAAATGGAAACCGTGATTTTAACATCTAAACTAATAATAAGATACAAATATAGGTATTTACGCAACTTCTTTACAATTAAGTACATATCTGAATATATAGTCTGAATAAATCAAAATCCGAAGTACGGTCAGAAATGATTATGTACGACTTCAGTCTTTTGCCGAAAGGAGAAAGCTATAGGTAGCGGGTAATGTATTTGAAACCTCAACATATCTCACTATCATACTACAGTTATTTCTATCTGGGCGTGGTCGAAATTAGAAAAATACCAATCATCTCTTTGGAGATTTCAAGTCGCTAGCTTAAAATTTGGTCAATAATGTGTTGAATCAAAAATAGACCTCTTTAATTTAAGGAATTCGCTTAGTTATTTTGATCTTGCAAGCCAATGCTATCCCTCTCACATCTTCAATCTATCCAGTCCGGCTGCCCCTTCCCAGCATTTTCTCCCCCAAGGCGACCGATTCCTCTGTAGATGAGGAGAGACTTCCGAGCATCTGTTTAGCCGTTGGGCTCGAAATTGCCGCGTAAAATATTCTTTACGAGAGCAAAGGAACGCCTTTGAAAGGGTTTAAAGCCCCTGGAGGTTGAAGGGGCACAGCAGTTGGGAAATTCCGCACTCGTTTTCCTTCTTCGCTACTTTTCTACTAAAAAAATATCCGTCGGAAGAAGGGTTCCCAAGGATAAAAAGGAGTAGTTAACAACTTGGAGGCTTAACTCGATGATGGGATTAGAGAAGGAAACTAAAATGCTGTAATCCTTTGATATCACCAAGATTATAAAACTAACCATTAATAAAATTCGTGGCTTAATTCGTTCCGAATTCCGTTTCATCCATGTCGCACACGGCATCTGTTAATTCTGACAAATGCGACAGACTTTACGCAGGAAAGATTCAGAGCTCTGAACCTTCTGCTTAAGAATATGCTATGCAGATTTGGTAAGACAGCGACGACTTTTAAGATCAAATTAGTTTCGGGTTGGATTAGCGCGGGATTTGTGGGAAAGATAGCTAGAAAGCGTTGTAGAATTCCTATCGAAGCCTTTAGTTTTGCTCTTTCTCTCGGAATTGAGAAAGTGAATTTATAAACCTAAGAAATTCTGTAACTGCGCATACTTATGTACAAAGTAGAATCAGCAAGAGGCTTAGCGAATTCGTATCACAATCGCTGTCCAATTCTTCATTATATCGGTTTGACGTGACATGCGATTCATGATTTGTTTTGGATAAGTTCCTTGAATTAAAAATTTAAGTTCTATTTAACAAAGTTTAAAACTGAAGATTATTACAATATTTGAAACTAAAGCTGGACGTGGTATTTTTTTTAATCTCATTTCTTTATGTATGTTAAGGACTATATATAGGCTGCAAGCCAAGTGATTGCCATTATTAAAGGAAAAATATGAATATTAAAAACATACTCCTTGTAATTCATTCTAGTCAAGAGAAAAATCCGTCTATAACGTCATAGAGACGGTACGGCATATAACTCTTATGCAAACTTTACAGATTCGGTTTACTATTTCAAAAATTGTACAATTATAAATATACCTACTTATAATTATTTCTAAATTATCCCTCTGTGGAAATGATAACATGAGCGAGCGATGAGAGGGAGGCCAAAATCGATGCAGGAATAAGATTTATCAAATTAGTAAATTAATTAAACGAATTCGCATATCATGGATTGATATAGGGTCGATGATTCGACAACGGAAAAATTCGCCGTTTATAATTAAATATAAAAGGAAGTATTATGTTCAGTCACTAACAAATTTGGCGAGTAAATACTTTAATCTTCTAGAAGATGCTCAATAGTGCGAATATATAATCAACAAATTCTGATTAATTGTCCTAATTTTAAAAATCAAACTTTTGAACCAACGGCTTTGGAGCTTGCAGTAAATATTATTTTCAGTACTTATGACTATCAAAATCTATTGGATTTTATCCTAGGAATTGCGAATAATGTTGTTTAAAATTTTTCGAATGCCTTAATTTACTGAAGAACGCTTTGATTGTTTACAAATGTTTTCCTATATAAAAAATAAAATAGACAAGACTTACAAGCTCGAGGGATGTGAATTTTGGTTAATACATTAATTTCACTAAGTATGATGATTGTCGTTTGCATGTATATGAAAATTATATAAAAAAATATCGGAATAGATTATATTCAAGGACGTTCTACGGGAAATAGGGCAGTAATTGACTACTAATTTGCAATGGCGTAGTCCAAAAGCTATGGCCATTCAAAATGACCCATGTTCGCCGAGTTGTGCAAAAATTTCGAAATTTCAAGAACTAATAATTTGCAAAAAAATTTCTGACCTGACACTTTGGCATATAGGGTTTCTCGTGAATAATTTTATAACAATTAAAAAGCATAGGCCAATTTCTGACCGATTTCTTTCGGAATGGTCCTTTCCATAGACTTATTACCAGATTTATAATTTCGTACCCTAGCTATGACTTTTATAATATGATGGCCGACCAACTCAATACGAATCACCTACTGGATAAGAGAAAATAGCATAATAGCAAAATAGCCGTAATTATAGTGTGTGGCAATTCTAAATAAGAAAGTGTGATGAGACCCTACAACCTTCTGTGACACTAACAACTGACCACAATTAGATATAAATCCTCTTGAAAATGGAATAAACCGTCATGTCGATTTTCAAGAAAGGTATTTTATATCTTAGGAGTAACGCGAAATCCAAATTGGCGGTTATCATCGCACGCCAAGAAGATGAGAATGCAAATTTTGTTCCCTTCGAAAATGAAAGGCTTCTAAGAGAACCTCAGAAAATTGCACCATTTTGAGGAAATTGAGTTAATCGGCATGCAACGAACATCCGGCTATGTAAAATAAACGTTAAGAGGTAGGACGATAAGAGAGAACGATTATGCGGAGAAAAGAAAGGTAAGCAATAGATGGGACAAAGGTGGTACATGAGATGAGGTGGAGATTAAGAGGTTCCATCACCAAAGGATATAAGATTAGGGAGAGAAAATTGTGAATGGAGTGACTAAAGAGACCCTAGAGAGGGTAAGAGTGGATGCGAACCGTGAATTAATGAGGGAATGAAAAGGTGGATTAGTAGAGTGATTAACCGAAACGGAAAAGAAAACAAGCAATTTCATGTTTGCTTATGCTAACTACTAAGTAGAATGAATAACCATTTTCCTTGGAAATACTGAATGATTCTAATTCTAGTGGTCGCAAGCAGTTGTTATGAAAGCATCCGAGTATTGATGAATACCATGAAGCCATTTCACATGTACATTAGTTTGAAAAATATGATTTAAATGAAGTAAATAACCCGTTAGACTTTTCTATTTAAACGGAGATATTTGAATGAAAATTTTCAATGGTGGATTACAAATTCTCGGCAAAAATTGTGTAATCTACCAAAGGCATTCCTAAGCAGGAAAGGAATTTGGTTGTTACCTTTACCAATGCACACGCCAGAGTAATACTCATAAAGAATGAACGTGCATTATGGTGAAACTAAACGATTTACCGCTCTTTGTCAACATTTAACTCATTTTTACGCTATCACGGAAATGCTTAACCATTATTACTGCCCTACTTTGACAAAAGTAAGGCATCACGATGAATAGTTGAATATTTAAACGAGAGTAGTTCAGTCATTTCAGAGAAAATGAAGAAACCGAACGATATATTGTCTGCACAAAAGACCAATAAAACCGTATTTAATAGAATGCTACCCGTGACTCAGTGATGAAATTGCCACAAATATTGGGATAATTTTAAAACTCGCGTCGTTGTGTTATAAAACATAAAAAAGGAACCCTGCTCTAATTAATTAAATTAATTCTTTCTTCAGTCGTTTTCATGACACGCAAAATTATGATTCACTAACTCAAACTAAACGAGGGAAACCTTCTGAGGGAGTAAATGAAAATTAAAACAGAGGCACTTAAACGTTTTCGGGTTCCTTTTATTCATGTTACATTATCTTACATTCTTAGCCTTCTAGGTCTAACTTTAAAATTTACTGTCAGTTCAACTAAATGAAATTACTACCGCTATAAAAAGCAAAATAACACATGCAAAGGACAAATATATATGTAGTGTATCTATGATGAATAATGCAATGTAACTAATATATGAGTGACGTAAGTAATATCAGTCAGCAGTTCGAAAAGAGGGATAGAGAAAGAGGGGTAGGGCTATCTTTCTTGCATGCTTCTTTGTACATCCCTATATTAGGCTGGAATCCCTTTTGGAATCACTGAATGATGTGAACGCTGTGGATAGAAACATGCGGCCAGAAGACACTGATGAATGTGATAACATATGATTATGAGGAATAAAATAACTACGAATGATGAAATAAAATATGCATTATGATGACAGAGCGGGAGTGTTGATGAAGGAATATGGTTGGAAAAACATTTATAAGTAACATAGGGAACGAATGGAATGAAACGTAGATAAGATAACAATAAAAAGACACATTTATCAAGCCTAATATGATGGAAAATATATAAAAAAATTTACCCTCCTTGTATGTTAATGAGTCGTGATACAAAGTTTGTCAAAATATACTGATTTTCTCCACCTTGGATTTCTTAATCAGTCTTCCCGAACTACATTATTCCCTTCTTATGCAGATATTTTCCTCGTTTCCCTATTTATTCCATCGCACAGTGCAGAAAATTAAAACCCTTCCATCGAAATGTAAGCTGTTTACACGATACCTTAAGTAAACGAGGAGAAAGGATTGTGGCGTTTTAATGGGACGATTCGGTAACGAAGTCGTTCACGAAAGAATAGGAAACTCTAGAAAACTCCAAGTAAGTGGGTTAAGTGAGAGAAAGTTCCTATATTTTTCGGGAGTTCCAAAACTCTCCTCGTCTCGAGACGAAGCGGACGACTTGATTCTTAATGAGGATGTTATGCTATTATCTTGCACGCAAATATCGGATCATATATTCTTGTCCTTCATTGCTCTTCGTTTTAATTCACTTCAACTACGAAAAGGAAGTAATTATGAGGATTTTTCCGAATTGAATCAGGAAAAATGTATTCGAATCATCGTTAAGCAATATGTCACTGCTTACAGCAATTAAGGAAAATCCTTTAGAAGAGGTAAATACAAGTAGAATTAAGTATGCTTTAGGGAGAATTTCTTTATTTATTTCCATTGAGAAGAGCTTTATTTGATTCAGATGGTATGCCTCAAAGGAGTGTTTAATGAAGCATTCCATTTGCTTAAACCTGCGAGACCGTTTCAAGACAGAAGTCTCTTCTACAGGTTCAAATAATTCTTATCAGCAATAGAGTCATATTCACGAAGTAAACAAATTACTTCTAGATAGCCGCAGGAAATTTGAATTCGAAGCAAATCGATCACCTTGGAAACAAGCACTGGAAGAGAGGAAGTCAGATTGTTCTATCTGTAACATACTTCAGTCAAGCCTATGCATGTACAAATGTTTATATCGAGTTTACATACCGGACACAGTTTGGAAAGTTATCGAGTCCTGAGTTATAACCAGCGCAAGCTCTCGGCTCTTCTTCAAGTTCCATGAATTCATAAACAACTGTTTTCGATCTTTATTGGCCTCTGGGCATATACTCGTACGTCAGTACATCAGTACAAAGAATTATGTGAGAAAACAATCAATTTTCTAAATAGAAATCGCAACCACAGAAGTATAACTATGTACGAAGGATTGATAAATATGTGCTATTAATATTTAACTGAAGAGCTGAAATTCAATACGTTAAACCTGAATATGAGAATATCTAGGGATACAGTATAAATCACACAATACAAAATAAGAGAAAAAGTATCAAAATAGGGAATTTTCATATATTAAAGGATGGACAGAAAACATGCAGAAGAATTAAGAATAATTAATAGAACACGGTAAACTGAAGATGGTCATCTTTAACTCCTGCAGCATTGATCGAGAAGAGTTGAAAACCATGAAACCGCATGTGTATTTTTCCAGAAGCATTGAAATGACAGTCTAAGAAAAAAAATAAGTGCAAAGTCAACTGAAGACAGGAAACGGTCCATTTATCATTTAAAAGCTCTACTTTTCTATAATCCAAGGTCGTATCTTCATTTATTCTACGTGGAGAGTTGGGCAAAAGATCCGAAAGTAGCAGAATGACGGGAAGGAAGGGCGATCCACTATCAAGTCTATTGCTGTTGCAGCCGTCGCTGTCAACCCAAGGGTCGCGGAGATTCTACGCTCTGTTGACTCAGGAGCAAAGGTTTCTCTCCATGGTCGATAAGCTTTGCATTAAGAATGAGACTAAAAATGGCCCAACTTGTTCTTTTTCTCCGGTTACCACGGTGCATAGCCCCGTTTGGCTCTCTTTGATGCAACACATTTTCCCACCGGACTCCGACTTAGCCTCGTCGATACTTCCATAGAAACGCGGTCGTCTCGTTCTTAAAGTGAAATTTTATTTCTCGCCCAAAACTGTATCCTTCCACGGTAGGCAATATCAATGATTGCAGCGATAGAACTTTTGCGGAGATATTAAGATATTTTTCAGCATGAATTGTTCTTTTCCAAGGCAGGCAGATGCGGGAAAGAATGGAGGAAACGTAAGAAAGACAAAGCACGCAATGCTCTTCCTCGAATATATTTCTCCGACGATCGATGGAAGGAGGAAAGCACTTTTCAAAACAGTGCATGGTTCTCAACAAGTGAGAAACAATGGAATTTTGTTTCCTTCCCGTTAAAAACACTTCCTATTCTAAACTATTCATGTCTTTCTTCCTGTTTCAACCATAGAGCGTAAAAATTTATATACCGATACCTAAGCTCCTCTATATGACAATTAAAAAGTTACATTCGCTATATTTTAAATTACGTGAGGATTTTGTGTTACTTAAATATTTTTTATTGTGTAATTCCAATATCCTGAATCAGCTTTAAAGTTTTTCTATACTTATTTTACAAAATTAATCTAAAAGTACACCCATCCCCAGATTCATGAATCAGAACCTATTGTCTTCAAATTATATGATGAACTGGCATTAAATTTGAAGTTCCTCCGATTGAAAACTCATTTTAGTTAAACTATTTCGTAGAAATTATACACCATGAATAGTAAGAATTTGAGGTCAAGGTTTTTGTGCGTAAGTTCAGGGAATATTTTGTGATATTTAGATCTTTTTGTATTCAGTCCGTAATTAAACCTTATATATCATGCCCAATTTACTGTTGAAATTTGTAATTTAAGGATGACTAAGGCTTCATTAACGATAGAAAGGTACATATAATGCCGGGTTGAGATTCCCACGACGGTCTTTGCGTGTTCTTTGGCGTTGAAGTTAAGAAAAAAAGAAAATGAGCAAAAAAGAAAGGGAAGGTAAATTATCTCGCATGTTTCTTGAATAAAAACCTTTCTCGTCAATTATAGGGAATCTCTTACTTTTCTGCGATGTCATTCACCTAAAAGAGCCTTATTTTGTAGTTTAAATTTTATTAAAATCAAACTAATCGGACCATAAGCAGTGGAATTGATTGTAAATGCAATTTACATACTTTCAAAGTAAAGATCCATAATGACCTCTTCTTCTGATTAAGATTCCTTTTTTTGCTTTTCAGGAAACTACGACGTCAACAGCAGAAACTCTGTCGCTATGCTTACCAGAGGATCTTCTCTCCGGAGTGCCGGACACTTCTCGCCAACTCTTCCGCCCTTCCTCCCTGGGATCCTTCGAACCCTATGGAAGAATGGATGGCGAGGGGTAATACCTCCGCGGGCAATGGTTCATACTACTGCCCAGTCACTAGAAACTGCACCGGCATTTACCCGAATTCTTCGTGGGTTACCACCACCGAATCCGATGTTGATGTACCCGTTCCGGTGCTTCCTCCTTTTGCCCTCTGGCAGACAATTCTCATCGCCATATGTCTAGGAATCTGTATCGTCCTCACCGTGGCCGGCAATATCCTGGTACTGCTGGCCTTTCTCGTAGATCGCGCCATCCGCCAGCCCAGCAACTATTTCATCGCGTCACTCGCGGCAACAGATATGCTTATAGGGACCGTATCTATGCCGTTCTACACCGTGTATGTTCTAATGGGTTCGTGGGATTTAGGTCCTATACTATGTGACTTATGGTTGTCTGTTGATTACACTGTCTGCCTTGTATCCCAGTACACCGTTCTGCTCATTACAATCGATCGCTTCTGTTCCGTCAAAATCGCCGCGAAATACCGAAATTGGCGAACTAAGAGAAGGGTTATATGGATGGTGACTATTACTTGGATCATTCCCGCCCTTCTTTTCTTCATCAGTATATTTGGATGGGAGCACTTTGTTGGTTACCGCGACCTCCTTCCTGGACAATGTGCCGTGCAGTTCCTGAAAGACCCGGTCTTTAACACGGCCCTGATCATCGGCTATTACTGGACAACCTTAGTGGTTCTATTTGTACTCTACGGGGGGATTTATAAGACGGCCTATGACATGCAGAAGAAAAGCGAGGCAAAACAGCGAAAGATGCAGTCAATGGTGGCGATGAGCGCTGGTGCAATGACTGGCATGGCTGGACGAACGGCAGGAATCGGTATTTCAAAGACACAATCAACTCTTCTTAGCCAGGATAAGCCCAAGGTGGGAGCAACCGCAGCAGGTGGAACGAGTGCAGTATCTAGTGGTACAGCTGGCGGTGGGGCAGCGCAAGGCGCGAATAAGCAAGCAGGAGGTACGGGAGCTGGTGATGGAGCGGCTGGTGGACTAACAGTGACTAGCGCAGCACCCGGAGCAGTCGGTTCTGGAGATCTGTCTTCAAGTCAAAAGACCTCCTCCAAAGGTACCACGGAAACAACTAGCTTTTCAGACAGGAAAGTTATAGGAGAACCGGAAAAATCTGAAAGGTCTAGCAGCCCAGCTTTTGACTCTGATGATGATAGCGTTGCGCCTCCAAAGAAGAAGACTTCAGGTAAGGGTGGATGCGGTGCACCAGAAGGATGCGCCCCGCACAATCCTCCTCCAGATCCATCCGGCACGTCCCAACACCAGAACCAAACAACGCAGCCGACCCCCGCTCCTTCAACGACTACTCCTCCCCCAGCTCCTCCCCCTCCTCCCGCCACACCATCTACTCTGCCTCAAATTCCAGAGCAGCAGAGTCTTCTTGACACTGACAATCCTGATTCATACGTTGCCGGTGACGGCGACTCTTCATGTACGCTTACTCCTTTGATGTCCATGTTTTCTGCAGCGGCTTCCTCACAGCAACAAGCTTACATGTCCTCAGCCACCTCTTCTCCTCAACCAGGAATTATAATACCTCCCCCTGCTCAGTTTTCTTCCCCTTTGACAGCAAGCCCAACCCCCACCCATCTTCCTCCTTTACCTCCACGTAATCGTACCCAATCGCCTCCTCTTTCCTCCGAGGAGGAAGCATCAAATGCCTCTGCATCCTTAGCATCCGATCGACCCAGAAGTCTTCTAGTTAACGGCGTATACACTATGACTTATGATATCCTTGTGGGACTCGATACGGCCGACCTGAGGTATATGGACGAAAGCTCTGTTGTGGTACCATCGCCAAGTTTTGAGAGCCCTCCGTCCTCAATCAGCGCTGCCGGGAGCTCAAGTGCCGCACCCGGTGGAGGTCCATCATCCCCCGGACACGTATCATGTCAACCACCAAGCTCTCTTCTTCAAGCAGCTTTGCTTAAGGCGGCAGCTCAGCAAGCACAAGCAGCTCAACAACACTCTGCAGCCGCCACAACATCGGTCACTACCACCTCGTCCCCGCAGCCCCCTCCAGTTCAAACTACCGCGAATCAAGTCAACAAAGTGGATACCACAGTCAGTTTGGCAGATAAACGCCCCGTGACCACTGTCGTTCCATCTTCTGACGTTCACGATAAGGAAGAAAAACGCCCAACAGCATCACAGTCAGCAGGAAATTCCAACACCAATGCATTTGGTGGTAGCACTTCTCATGTAACACCGGCCGGAGGGGCAGTTTCGAAGAGAGATTCGACCACCACAACAACGACTACGGAAGGAGGGGCTGGAGGAGCTTCAACAACCGGTGCCTCCAAAAAGGCCTTCGTTAAAACCATTGGAAAGAGACTGAAGGTTAGAAAAGGGAAAGGAAGCGGTATAGGTCTGGGGGGACCTTTAATTGGACGGCAGAAGTCGAAATCGGAGAACAGAGCGAGGAAAGCATTCAGGACTATCTCATTCATTCTTGGAGCCTTCGTAGCCTGCTGGACGCCTTACCATGTACTTGCTCTGGTTGAAGGATTTTGCTCCAATCCACCTTGCATTAACGCGCACCTTTACATGTTCTCTTATTTTCTCTGCTACGCCAACAGTCCTATGAATCCTTTCTGCTACGCCCTGGCAAATCAGCAGTTTAAAAAGACTTTCACAAGGCTACTTAAGGGTGACTTGCACATGACGTGAGGAAATCCGCTGGGGTCAACCCTCCGTCCTCCTATCTGCCTCTTTTTCACCCTCCTGTTTCAATGAATTCCCTCCGTTTAAAGGCGTTTTAGCTACCTCCTCTCTTGACCTACTCTGCGCTGTTTATCTCTCTTTTTTAATGACTAATCTAATACAATAACGTCTCCCATGGCTGTTAGCAACGTAGGCTTTAAATTTTGTTTCTCTCTTTCCACTGAAGAGGGAGAAAGAAATATGTGCTAGGGAGGCAAACAGGTCGTTTTTATAATTTTCTCGAATTTTAGAACGGGAAGAATACGCCTTTAACTAATTCTTATCTTTTGATGAAAGCGTGCTTCCTTCCTAAGTTGTATGATACTATGAATTTAGCCGAGTTTCCTCCACAATTTCGCATTTATTTCGAAAATTCCGTTCGTTTGCGCGAACAAACAGACAATAATTACCAAAAAATATTCTGATGTATATGTGTGTCGTTTCTTAGGCTAAGATTTTTTACTCAATCATCTCGGTGGACGAAAATTAAAAATGGCCATTCCGCATCGCTAAACACCGGAAACGATACTGACGCGTTCATTTCACAGAAATTCCACCTTAAACCATGGATCGAAAACTGTCGTACATTTCAAAGCTGAAGTATGAAAATACTGAAGTATATGATTTTTTGGAATTTAGTTTACTGCTTTTTTCCTGATGTCCTACTCTATTGGAATCATGCTGGTATCTTGAGGGACCCAATTCGTTAAACTGCTTGTGCTGTCGAGTGCACTTTAAGGTCCAAAATAGGAACGCGCCGGTGTCGTAAAAGGGGCGCTATCGAGGCGCAAAGAATGTATGTTTGTTGAAAGGTGCTAGAGTAGATGTAAAAATAAGACGAAGTGATACTTCCAATCGTTAGCTTGATACTCTTGAAAAATCCTCGTATGTTATAGGTTGCCTATCGTAACCGCCGACTGCGGAAAAGAAGCGAATTTTGCACAAATATGATCGTGGCTTCCAGTGGCCTCATATTTTCTCATCCTCGTTCCCTTTTGAGAAAAACAAAACGCACACTCGTTGAATTAAATGTCAAATAAATTCTTGAAGAGCGTATACTCCATTGAAAATCAAAGACGCTTTTCGACTCACTCTTCGAGGAGAGTAAGGTAACATCTCCTTCGTGAATTTGGAGTTCCCGAGATATTTTCTGATAAATTGTGGAAAAAATAAATTTGGAGCTGTAATTCCTTTTTAACTTGCTGCGTACGATAATCAAGGTTAGTTTCGATTATTTTTTCCGCTCGCTGTGACAACGTTCGCCGAGTGACACTTTTATGGAACAAGGAATCCTGCCCGAGGGGTCGTCCTAATTGTAAATTGTAAATATGAGAAACTCTTTCGTGATTAAGAAGAAAACGTGTCTTGAGCGAGAGTGAGAGGGTGCATGTGCGTTTCTACGTTAGTTAGCCGCCCGGATGATCCTCATAGAGAAGTGGTTATAAAAATCCTTTTTTTCTTGAGATAGTAGAGTAAGACAAAGAGAAAGGCTCATGACGGCGACAGGGTGCCAGGAATACTATGAGCCCTGCTGGGACTCTCTCGCCTCTTGGGTCCATAGTCAAAGAAAAAAAGTGGTTTTTACAAGTAGAGAATGTCAATTACCAAAAAAGCCAATTGAGTGTGCTTAGCGTCTTAGTTATCATCTCCGCGAGCATGCAATATGCGAGTGGAGTTGATTGATGTAGTCGCAGTGGGACTTAGATCTACTTATATGTAAAAAAAATGAATGCCATTCCGCGGGAGTGACTTACCACCGCGCATGTATATAGTAACATAAGTTCGTTGTTGTCGCTATTGTTAATGTTGCTGTTTTTAAGACAAATCTTTGTGGCATAACCCTTCTGATTTATTTACCCCTACGATTTTACTTTTAGTATCCTTTAGAGACTTGCGGCCGTTAGTTACAATGCCTGCTCTCCAATCGTGTTATAAAAAGTGTTCGACGCCATGATATACTTTATCGCGAGTTCCTGTTTAGGAATGCTCGTTTATTTTTCAAGTTTTTGAGCCGCAATGGTTCCAGTATTTAGGAAGAATCGCTTGTTGCAATATGTGGTGTCAATGAATCATTATAAAAATTTAATAGGAGATAATATGATTAAAGAATCAATTAATGCTGTCGTCAAACAATAATCGCTTGAGGAAAACTGATGAGGATCTGAATGTAAAGATCAAAACGATATGCAAACGGTTCGAGCGAGGTATCGCTGAGCGAGTTAAGGTGAAACAATAAATACTTAAAGAATATATCGATAGCGCTCTTACGTGAGAATTAAGGCAAGGTGGGTGATAAATTTATCTGAGTGATAAAGAGTAACTTTTTAAGAGAAAACTGTGCGGTGAAACAGACAATAGTAATAATTAATAATGAGCTTCAAATCAGCACAGCAAAGAAGATAGATTTCTTACGTGTATATCTGGAAAAGTATGAATGTGTCCTGTGTTACATTTCGTTTCTCCCCCATCTTCTGTCGCAACTAACATATCATCGTATCAACGGGTCCTTATAGCTCTCTATCTGTCGTCTCAACATTTCATCATTCCGAAAAAAAAGCTATCGAGAGATCAAAAGCAGACTACGTCAACCCACGCAGTAATACAAGCATGAAATGTAAAAAAAGAAACCTTTCTTTCTCGAAAGGAAAACTGGATCTCATTAGTTAGGAGCTGATTTTTTTTATACTAAGCAGGAAAGACCGTTCTAGGATGCAAAGGAACTACACTCTCGGACGTCGCCTTTTCGCCGATCCTTCCTTGTTTTTTCCTCGTCCACGAACGCGACACATCTCCGGCGACCCGACTTCGTCTCGCCCGCGAAACGCAACACGGAAGGAGTCGCGGCCGCCGAGGAAAACGCGTGCCAAAAGGAAGTGGACGTGGTGCTGGCCGAGGACGGATGAGTGACTGTCTCCGGCAGTGTTCGTGCATTTGTTTTGAGTGACTGCGTGAAAGTTAAGGTAGTATCTGATGGTGTATTACAAGAAGTACGAAATTGAGGTGAGAAGTTTAAGTTGCTCTCATAAATACAGTGAAGAGGAGAGAGAGAGAGATCGTCGTGTGTGTGTTTGTTTATGTGTGTGTGAGAGCGAGAGCATATTTAAGATGTGAATTAATAGTAGAATATGCACGTGCACGCACGGTCGGACCTGGCACTGGCGTGAGTGGACGAGAGAAAAAGGGAATATCCCCACTCCCGATATTAAAACATGTTTTGCAACAAATGTATCATTCAAATACTGCTCACTGGTAAATTTATGTTCCAAAGAGAATAAAAGTAAAGAAACGATAATAAAAATCAATCGGTGTATCATGTTTTTCCAGGTCCTGGATCTTTCAAATGGAAGGATGTGTGGCTAGAAAATATTATTGCTTCAAGGAGAGAGTAAGAAGTTTCTCAGTGTAAGTGATCCAGAGTAGATAATAGGAAGATCTCCTCATTATAACGCAAAAGACAGAATGCGATCTTTTCAGTTAATTTCTATATACTTTTACTTTCAAATACTCCATTAAAACAACAAGTACAGCATTGTAATGCTCTTGGCGAATAATTACTTTAGATCATAATATCATTATTGAATATTTTGCCTAATAAAAAAGTTCTACCATGATTTTGATAAAAAATTACCTAGATAAGGATGAATGTAGGGAAAATAAACCTACTAGATATTCGTCATAAATCAGCACAGCACAACTATGAATTAAGGTGAATGAATTGAAAATTTAAAAGCAAGTATAACTCTTATACGGTATATTTGAAATTCATAAGAAGAATTTTGGGCAATGACTGAGAAGTCATAAACTCATCTCATATCTTATATGTGTTTCCAATTATGCAAGTATTCGTTGAGGAAAGAAACTGAGGGAGATTCATATAAAATTATTCTTAGACATCATGAAATTTTAACCAGAGTTCCTGAGAAAGGTATGATCAACGAAAACAGTGGTTTAGCAATATAAAATTGAAATGTATATCAAGAAAAAGATCTGAATTTAACATCAATATAATTCACTTATTTCTCTGTTATAATACACATTTAGTACAGTTCAAAATCCCTATAATTCACGCGGTTGAAAGGAAAGAGTCCAATACAGTGGAGTAACAGCTTCGCAAGGGGAACTTTTATCCAATTAAAAAATATGGGAAAACTTACCTGGAAAATAGACACGTACAAGCTGCCCTCAAGCCCTACTTCAGCACTCTGTCGATCTTGGCTGTAATCTAATAATAAGGTCACATCCAAATAGCTGCTGGCGTACAGCCCATTCCGTAACATTAATGAACAATTTCACCTCCACTAATATACAGTAGAAAAGCTATTTGGCTCGAGGCTCGTATTAACTATTAACTGAGTTACTTTGCCTTAATTTCATACCGAGATTATTGAATGAATATTGGAAAACAAGTTCGACTTTATGAAGCTTTTGGGCGTCCATCGGTCAAAAAACTTAACAAGGAAAATAGTTCCAATTATTAAAATCTGTATCGTTTATGTAAATTTAATCAACCTCATCTGTCAATGGAATTTTGACGAAAATTATGAATCCCTCATTTATAACTGCCCTTTCTCATTACAGAATTTTCACAATAAAAGGAATCGAAGGGTATTTAAAAAGTTTAGGATATAACTAAAATGGAGGTTAACGCATTGAAACGTATTTGTGGAACAGCATAAACCCCCTAAGTAGCATAAACATAATAGAAAAATATATGGGGTATATAGTGATGATATATTATCTGAGACTCATGGGTAGTAAGTTTGTGAAGCCGCGAGGTGTGACTGAAGACGTATATCGTATAAGGGACCCATTGCACTTTAAACTATTTGGGGAACAAATCACCATAAATTACATTTAAATACTTCAATTTGCAGACATCAAATGAAAATTATTTAATCATTATAAAATGGAATGCACGAGATGACAAGCATCGATTTTTCATAGTTGTCAATACAGGGTGTTTTGTCTGTATTTTCTGTTTGATCAAAACTATCTACTTAATAGTTCTAAGACTAGAATGTTACTTTATTTCAAATGCAATCCCGGTGGAAATTCATCAGATATCACTTTAGATACAAATTCAAAGAGTTTTATTTATTTTTATCCAAAAATGGTACTGCACTTTGGCGCAGAGTGGTTATTAATTATTTACCTTTGTTAACGCTACTTAAAAATGTTTCATTGTTCCCTGTCTTATTCACATGGTACATTTTATACTACCCTCACGTTTTTTGTACAGAGCTCACTTCTCGTTTTGAAATTTCATTGCTTTTTTCATATCATTTCCCTTTGATTCTGAAAGTATTGCGGATTATGACCGTAATGCATTTTTAATAACATTACCGCGAAATACCGCGCTAGTGCTTGCATGTTAACAACTAAAAGAAAGCCATTTTCATGAACATACTCTCACTAACACACTCATTCAAGCCATGAGCAAAAATAAAATCATGATAAAAAACTTGGTCCTATAATCAGTTTGATGATGTGACTGCAATTAAGATTATTTAAATTATACAGCGAATCCATCAATTACGGATGCATGGTCTTTAAATCTCCAAGAAACCCCAAATAGTTCCTCGAATAAAATTTAATTACTAATTATGGTTATTGTAAAATTATTCTTATGAAAATGTTTTATCTCTATGCTTAACTTGATTCGTGATTTCTTATGGAATTCTAAATACGAAGTCAGCTCTTTAAGTATATACCGAATGGTGTATTACTGAGAACCATGTGAAACCACTTCTGATTTCAAATTAGTGAATGAACTAAAAATTAGTAAAAGACCAAAAATTTTTATCTAACAACTTAATACCTAAAACGGAAGGACTGACTATTCAGCAAAGGTTAGAAGTCCGTCAAAGAGGTAAGAAATCATTTTAACTATTTTAAATGAATCATCTACTAGTAACACATTGAATATTACAATTATTTTAAGCGGATTTTAGAATATAGAAATAGAAACACTTTCATCTAGCTCTTCGATTAACATTTTTAGCGTATCGTTTGAATGTTACGCAAACAGTAATTCTTTCACCTAAAGTCTCAAAATTTCTGGGTCATGTAAATGTGTAACCATTTCAGAGTGTTTGCTCTGTAGAGCTGTTATTTTCCGTGCCGCACACTTTTAGCTTGGAATATTCCGTTGCGAGATCGTTTAAAGGTACGATACTCTTCGACTAAATGTTCGGTTTGACCCATTTGCGATTTGAAAAGGGAACACGAAAGCGCTCGAGCTCTCCGGCTTCCTGCCGTCATAACTTGAAATCAAACAACAATGAAACCGATTCCAAATATATGAAAAATTATTGATATTAGACTTAAAAACAATGCACGAATGAGATACAAAAATTCCGTCCGTACACCTTCCGAGTTCGTGTTATACTAAAAATCGCGCTATGAATAGTAATGTTTGGGAGATCACTAAGTAATACATGATAATGTAAATACACTTTAGAGGCTACTTCATGGTAACTGTTTAGTATGAAGAAAGAAATTCGAATAAAATCTGAGATTAATTTACGGTTCTTGGACCATCATAGAATGTTCTTTTATGAATGAAACGATGAGTATATTTCATGGCACATACTACTGTCCTTACCAAATGCTTGCAGAGAAACTGGCTATTCTGAATAATTAATCTCACAAATGAAGAGAAATTCTAAAGAATAAGGAAAAGAACACCTCATGTCTATCACATCTTTATCATAAAACATTTTTTTCTACGCGGCAGGTGATGATGATGACCCAAACGATCGAAACCATAATCGTGCAATAAAATATATTCTGTGGTAAAGGTAGAAATGTTGGAACGGAGAGCTACCACAAAGTGCAGGCCCATCTACTAGAAGTGACACTCGTAAGAGGGAATATAGTTTTCTAAATTCGTAAGAAATTATTATCTCACTTTTTTATTTCAGTCTTATATTTCAATTCATCTCAATCTTAAAATATTAAAATTAAGATTAAATAGAATGATTTGAATTTATGCAATTAAACTTAATAATTCGTTATCATCAGCAGCAATGGAACAAAATCTTGTACCAATAAATTTAATTTACAATATTCTCATTTTCTTAATAATAAATTTTTCCTTAATTACTTGTGTAATCATCATAACTTTCCGATTTTACGACTGACATTCATTGTATTATAAATTGAGCAATTATCTGTTTTGACGCAATCCTTGCATCTTAATGAGTTTCATTATTCTTTTCTGGCACATTTGTTATCTGAAACCTAATCTTATCCAATCCTAGTTTTTACACAAGTTTCATCTCAGATAAGTGCTCATATATACTCACGCGTACATTGATTTCTTATTTCGCATATTTTTATCGTTAGCTCTACCCTCTAGGCAAATTGCACGTCGCCAATTGTGTTTGCTCGACCTTAATCTGAGCTTGCGTTTTAAGTGAGCACATTAACAGCGCCTACACCGATTCCTTACATTCCGCTTCTCATGAGCACGTTTTCCTTCTTATTCCTTATGCATTAACGACGATCCGCACGAGAACTGCTTCCAGATTATGGCCGCAAGACACGCGACGACGGGATTCCGTAAAGCACTAATTCATACTCGGATGTCGCTACTCCATCATTCCTCACAAGGATGATCTCCGTAATTAACTATAGGAGAATGGAATTGATAATTCAAAACTGTTTTGACGAAGATGAAATGTCGCTGACAAACGTTCATCATCCTTCTCTACACTAATTGCCCAACGGAATATAAATGGATGGTTTGACATGATGTTATCTCCGGGATCCTTTAATTGCGTGCCTAGCAGCCCTTGATTTTTATTTAATATGTAGTCCGTAGCGGTAAAATATAAATTTCTTTTTATTAGCTGCTAGCTGATTAGCCTGCGTTTTCCGGATTTATTTAATTATTGCCGCCGCAGATAGACGGAAGACCGGTGGCAGCGACAATTATAAAATTCATATCAGAATATAATTAAGTTATATGTATCCTAATAAAATAATAATGAGAAATGTTTAACAACTCATAATATACAATAATTGCAGAATTAATTTATAAATAAATTACAATGCAATAAACGAGACAGTAATTGAAAAGCAATTATAAGGATAGCACAATATATTGCAGTAATTAAGAGATAGTTAGGTATCAATATAATTACAACGAATAACACAATAATTAATACATTTATTAAAATTAATACTATGACCAATAATTGCAATAAACGTTACCCTCATTGTTAATCATAAATATTCCATCGTACCAACCAATGAGTCGCATAATTCTCAATATTCAGTATCATTTATTCATTTTTCAGAAAGAACTTTGAATAGAAATATTTCACCTTTTACCCTCAGGATTATTACCATTATTCATTCACAAGTTCGACTGAATAATGAAAAACGACGAATAAGTTATACCTATAATGATTTTGAGAATTATTGATCTCAAAAAAACAATACAGCAGTAATTAATTTGAATTACATGAAAAAAATATGAAAAAATAAATAAAACTAAATGAAACCGTTATTCCCTTCTTTCTCTAGCGAGGAAATAGCAAACTTCTCTTATGAGGAATGGTTCCCAGGTAGAATTGCGACCTTTGATAAACATATTTGCCCTTATTAATGCACCGCATATATAACTCACCGCATACCTTGTAAGAAATACATGCCAATTTGGGCATTGAATTTAAGAAATTTGTCATAAAGGACAAAGGCAGGCCTATTAGTTTGACTGTCTAAAGAACGAGGAATCCCAGGGATGCCGGGGTTTAGAACGTTTTTTGCCGTTCGATGTGACGATGTGGCTATCGTGCTAGCGTATGCAGTAATCCGTGTATAAAACAGGACTAATCCGTGTAAGGCGTAATCCGTGTATAATAAAAACTCTTTTCATATCTCTAATTAAACATACGAGACAACAAGTATTACAACTATCATAATTAGATTAACTAGTTCACCAGTTAGGGGGTTGGTTTTATACTGGCAAATATATTCATTAAAAATATCTTATACGAAGAGAAAAATAATACGTTGACCGTCTATCTCCGTGTAACCCGAGCAGCCAAAAGGAACGGCGAGTTCCCGTGACGTCATCGTTACCACTGATTAGCTGCTTAGAAGCTCAGGGTATAATTTAACGGTATAATTAAACAACCAATAAAGGTATAATAAAACAAACAATATCTCGCGAACCAGTGAAGAGAAACTCCTACACAATCGGTTATTGTTTATATTCAATTCTCTGTTACGGCAAACAGACCTTGTCTCAAAATTGCCATTCTACCTGGAACCTCTCCTTGTTAGACTCCATGGGGAGAAAGTAGCCATCCCGGGATGGACATGGAGTGATAATTTTTCTTTAAATTCTTACATTGATCAATTAGCAATATCTTAGATTTAGATTTCCATCTGCAGAGAAAATTTTCCATTTAAGGTAAAGATTTATTTCCTAACTTTACCAACAATAATTCACTCTAACTTCGTATAACACATAAAACTTTCTTAAAGTTTTTACTTGAAATATACATGAAATTTAATATTTAGATAAAGATAGAAATAATAGAAAGATAAAATTTTTCTTTAAATAGCTATCAGCTTTAAAATATGGAGTATAATTAAACATTTTCGGAAAAGAGAATCTCTTTTCAGCATTACTTCTATTTGCCTTGATTGATGCAATATTTAGTGTATAGACTATACTCCTTAATTAGAAGATGGAGTATATCATGTTTAAGTAATCCATAGCACGATTGTCGCTCACGCGGAACTATATATAAGGAATAAATAGTCCACTCAAAGTGATAGGTAAGGACACCCGTTTCCGGAGGGTTATGAATTAAAATTTCTTTAAGCCATTATTTTTATTAACTCTTACACTTCGTGGCATATGTTCAATTTCTCATAAATAGAATATGTTCGGAGATAAATTCAAACTGAAAACGACATATTTGATTGTTTGTATTCTTATTTATATTGATATTTTAATAATAAACTACACAGCTATGGCGACGCTGATTTGAAATTATTGAATGTCGAGAAATAATTTCTAGGAAGATCTAATGCAAAAGTGAACCAAAGAGTAGAGCTAAAAATGAGGCATCTGAAAATGAGAATATCTAAGTCACTTGGTGCCGAAGTATTTGCTATCGCAACTTAAAAGAACTAAAAATACCGGCCTCTAGTTGGGGGAACTGGCGAAAATTTCCAAGCACGTGTGCATCAATGTATGAAGGTTCAGCCAAAGAAGCGGAATGCCCTCTGTGCATTGGATTCCGGACCAGAGTTGACGTCAGTGATAATATAGATCGCAGCGAACAAAATGCTCATTCATTCCATTCATCCCTCGGCTTAAAGAAAAGTCCAAAGAGCGGAATGATTCTCATTGGCGTCGTCAGATGCATCGCCTTCCACTCTAGTGAAACACGATCCGAGGTTCCATAAAAACCAGGGTATTAACGGCCACGGAGACCGCCGATCCGTCAAAGAGGAGCTCAGATTGAAAAGAATGGAGGGGAAGTTAGGGAGAAAAATATGGATGCGGGAATGAATAATACGGAAGAAAATAGGCGATTATATTTCAGATAAAAGAAGCACCTAAAGGATACCGCAAAAAGAGGAAGGTAGAAATGGAAATCGATCTTTAAAATTTGGTAAGCGGAGTATATGATCATGTGGCAGTATAAGAATATAAGAATATACAAAAAGTGAAGTTTACTAAGAAATACATTGAATTATATCATCTCATTCATTATCTTTTCAGATAGACATTCAATTTCATTAACACTTAAAAGTCAATATTTAGTTTCTAGACAAGTTTAAGGTGATACATAATAAGCTTCAAAAGATATTCCATTAACTAACATTCGAGATTTTCGAATTTAAAGTTTATTTCTCTTCTTGGATACACGTCACGAAAAATTTTCAACGTTGAGTATATGGACTTACACTAATCATACCAATTTCAACCTCCTTATTCTTCTTTACTTCTACACTGAGAAGTTTCTTTATTATCTCGCGCATTTCTCATTTACCTGCTCCCATACTGTTTCGGTTAAATAAACTTATTAGTCCTACTCGGTCATTCTATACATCTATTTTGCATTTCTTTGTTCATTCATTTAATATTTACGCTTATTCTATCCTTGTCCCGCATTGTTTGCTTACTATTTCCTTCCACCATCACTCTCCTTGAATGATTTTCATCGCTTCTCATTGTAGTAACATTTTCCCACTATCTTTCACAAAAATTTAATTTTCATTACCAAAAGTGGCTTATATTCATCGAAGAGGCATTAATATTCTTTATAGAATATCTCAAAATCGATATCAGTTTAGATTTTGGGGTTCTTCCAGGTTAAAGAAGAGAAGAATAGCAATGCGTACTATTTACTTGATTTTTTGGTGCGGTTTACCTTACCTAGTCATTTTCTACACATAAAATATCTCGGAAATTCTATATCATTTATTTGATCGTATTTCTAACAGTTAAGATCTCATCTATTGAACCTACATTACCTATGAGTGATTCAAATAAATATACTACCCTTGTTTCTCTTGCTCTATGATAGACTTTGGTAAATTCACTCGTTTATTTTTAATGTAGTAACTATCCATATTTCCTTCTGCAATCCATTGAAATCATTTCCACTCTTTGTGATAGTATTTCTAGCGTGTTCCGTTAATTAAATATTTTTTCGAAATTTGAAATTTTACTTTTTAATTTTAACTATTTAGTTTTAACTTTTTTGACTAAGTTTTTAAAATTTATAAATTTTACAAGCCACACACTCCTTAACGTTTTCTTTGTAACTAGCCTTCAATTCCAAAAACAATATTCATTTGTATATTTTTTCCTTCGAATCTTAAGTTGGTATATAATTAATAATGGATTAAATTATGTGACTCCCTTTAAAGGTTGAAATACCTTAATCTTGTAACATTTTAAACTGCAGTAAGAAACAAGATTATTAGAATTTTAGAATCCGTCACTATTAAGTATTTTATTACGTTTTCTCTCACTGAAATTTCTAATTTTGTTCTAAGTTGGTGCGTTTAATTATTTATTCGGAAATAAGTATAAAGGTTAAAAATGTATTTTATTAAATTTGTCATCTTCAGGAAGCATTTCAAAACGTATATCCTAAACTGGCCTTTCTCGGAAAGACTTTCATCACTTTCATATCAACATTATAGCTCCTAAAGCATTTCATATCCGAGCGACGCTCATAAGGCTAAATTCTAAGAAAGCATAATGTAAGAAATCGAACCTTAAAGAATTCATGCTTCGGGTATTTTCTCCTGGAAATCTCGTTGATATTTTGATGAAAAAGGTATATAAAGAGATATTTTCGATAAAAATCACAATCTCGTAAATCAAAGAAGGAGAGGTTATGAGAACACATAGAAGAAAAATGCCATTACGTAAAGGTTGATAGGGTGAAAACGAAGCGTAAAGGTAAGCAGAAGTGCTGAAGAATGATGTATGAGGAGGAGGGGGAGGAAAAGGGGAAGTGATGTTCCTCAGACGAAAAGGAAGAAATGAGCTAAAAAGGAAAACAGGTAACAAAATGAAAGGGAGAAGATGTAGGGGAACATGAAAGAAAGATGACAAATAAGAGGGAAGAGGACGAAGATAACATACGTAATATCGAGAAAATTAATACGTATAAGAAGCAAACTAATATGAAGTCATAGTTTTAGAACCATCTTGTGGACCTTAAGAATAATAGGTTACTGACTGGGAATGAGATACAATTATTTCTAATCACAATGGACAACTGATAAACTAAGACTTATTTCCATGACCACCAAGTCAAGGACCTATCTTTATTAAATGCTTTAGTGGTTGGTTAACTCGGAATACATAAACCTCGCAAATAAAATCATAGAAAAGTCTAAAAAGTTTCCAGTTTTTAACTTGTAGATTAGTTGATAAATTAGTTAATTTTATTTCGTTATTCTAGTGAATTTTTAAATTCTGAACATTCTAAATAATCTTTGGAAAGTGCATTTTAGGCCTGCTTTACACAGTATATGGGATATGTTGCAAATGCCATATGCAACGTATAATAAATATTAGTAATAAAAATATAAGTATATTTATGTCATGGTAATTTAAATTCAAGTAGTCCCTCAAACACTCTAAATGATGGTACGCATTTCATCTTCTCTAGCAATGAGTTGAAATTATCGTTTTATTCGGTGAAGTATTCTCATCAGTAGCTAAGCAGACTATTGTTGAAAATGAACTGAATATGAAAAATTGAAATTCAAATTTTGATTAGTTGCAGTGAGCGAAGCACTGGTTATTTACATAAGGAATTATGAGAAAATCATTACGAGAAAATCTATTAGAGAAATAAGAAAGTAGTTCCATAGGTTAACACAAGCTAACGCTTAAAGAAGTTTCACGAGCATCGCAGAATAGGTAATAATAACGATTTCGGAAAATCTTATGAGGATGAAGATGTTAAATAAACTGAAGAGAAATGACTGAAGTCACGAAACGATGCAGAGAAAGAAAAAAAGTGACAAAAGAGGAAAAGGGCAGAGCATAAAAGAAGAAAGAGGGATCAAGAAAGAGAGGAAATGAGGAATGATCAGTCTGAAAGGGGATGGAAAATGGAGAGTTGATGAAGAAGATGGCGTTAAAAAGTGGAGACTAAATGGATTTTAGACTTCAATGAAAGAGACGAGGAAGAAAAGGAGGAGATGAGGCAGAAAGAAATTGAGAAAGGAGAGAATGATGAAATAAGAAAAATGATGGGAAGGGGGAGATGAAAGGAGATACAGAGGGAATATTGCAGCAAAGGAGAGCTTTTTGAGTGAGAGATGATGAACGTGGGGCACAGAGTCGATGGGAAGTGAGTGAAAAAACTCAGGAACGACATCAGAACTGATCGCGCCACCAAACGTTGTGACGGTCGAATAGGACGAGACAAGATAGAGGGGGAGTGTGGTGATTGATGACCTCACGTACCCCCGATTCTCTCATTTTTTTTCAACTCCCCTTCTATATTTCCAATATTTCCCCTTTCCCCAGATTCCTACACGAGTTTAATCCGTGAGCTTAAGATCTCGCCAGACTTGAAGTAGTCTTTGCGTACCCAAAAACCATAGCCATTCCGATTTTTATTCCCCCTGCCATAAAAATCCGCTTTCGGGTATCCAACTCAGTGGTTTTGGTTTCGTGTTTTTTTTTTGCTTTATTCTCGCAAAGAAAGGATTTTTTTATCCGTAGACCCCGTCCAAGCTTCATTGACTTCGAAAAGCGTTTTCAAATCCCGAAATAGTCTAACGTATACCGAAGAAAGATCGTAATGCTCACAGATATGAATATCAAACGGCTTAACTCACACTTTTCAATATTCCGGGATAAATATCGCACAAAATGTTTGATTGATTTTTCTCTTTGCGCTCGCGGATGTTAGGGATGGAGAATTTTCACTCATCTGTTACATCATGAGTAAACTTTCAGTTGAACCTCGATTCAATTTTGCTCTCTGTGTTCGAAGTACCAAAATCCAAACTATTTAAAATAGATGAATAGTAGCCGAATTACTCAGTCTTTTTTTAAGTCTCCTGTTGTATATTGGGAAATTTTGGGCGTTGCGAATTTTATAGGTAGACTGGTTCATACTATCATTTATTGAAATGAGTAAAGGTGCTGAAGGAAAAAATAAAGAAAATCTCAGAAGTAGATTAAGAAGAAGATGAGAAAGTGTTAAAATAATATCATATGAAGGATCACTTTCTTTTAAATAAAAGAAGGGGTATGGAAAAGTAAACTATAGGTTACGCGAAACCAAAACACGAAAACATCGATAAGGTAAATATATTCAGATAATAATTTAATGATAATCTGTTATCTGAATTTGAGAATGTAAAAAGTATCTATTCAATCTCTTCAAACTATTTAGCTCCAGCGCATTCATTGCTCTTGTAGTAACTATTAGATTCATTGAATTTATTAATTGGTAAGAGCGAGACAATATTAATTCTATCTTTAATTTATAGTATGTTTTTGTAAAAGATTCTAGTCCAATTCACAAATTTCACGACGGAATATATGAACTTCTTTGCATATTTGTTATTTAAGTAAACCAGTCTTTCGTCGCTTTGATATTCTCATCTTCCTATCAAATTTGAATCAGCTCACCAAATACAGTGATGCAGTTTTAAGCACAAAATGGTGTGTATTTCACGAGCTTTAAAAGTGGATCAATAAAAAAGGCCTCGTTTCGGTATTTAACGTTTGCCTCGTAGGCCTGCCTGCATTTCGCTCATTCTATACGTTTACTTAACCTAGTTTTTCCTAAAATGTTATGATCTCGAAATTTGGTTCAGAGGGCTGCACCCGGAAACTCTGGCTGTTCACGTGCGATAACCGGAGAAAGGTGGCTACGAAAAACTCATCGACTAAAATCCTGAATATTTCGTTTCAAATCTTACGCCTGAAATTAAAATACACAAGAAAGACCAATATACGCGTTCGAACGTTCGCCGACCGAAAATTCACAGCTTCAAGTGAGTAATTGAAATTCCATTGGAACGGGAAGCTTCACCGCCGTATTTAAGATAAAGTTACCAGAATTTAACTCATGACCTGGAGGAGCACATTAAGTTATATGTTATTTTTTTGATATTACATTGATTGTCGTTACTCTATAATGTAAAATATAGCACCTTCTGATGAGTCTATCTAGATTCAGGAGGACTAGAATTCTTTCATTCCTTGTAACTTGTTTCGTCTCTTTCTGTAACTCAACTCAATAAACTTGTAAACTTGTATGTTTCTCCTTACTCAGAGTGAAGGTATCAATATATTAATGAGGGAATGAAATATCCAAATAGCAAAAGATGTACGATATTCTATGCATGAACAGGATTCATCTTAATAAATATATACATTTACAAACGGTTGCCATATTGAATATTAGCCAAATTTCATTGATTCGAAAAAGTACCTATTGAATTAACTGTATCTGAATAGTTGAACAAATCAATTGTATCTGAATATCACGTCATAAAAGGCCGTGAATAAATAAAAATTAAGGGTGATTTTACTTTTTTAAATAAACAGTGGTCCTAAGTTCTCAAAGAACTAAGTGGATTAGTATCTATCGAATTATTATCCTCCAAATTATCATTAGTAATGCCTATGTGTTGAAATAACTCCTTTTAATGTATTCCCCTTTAGGTTTGTTTACATTAAAGTTCACATAGCCATCAAAATTGATTTAAAGATTATTTAATCAATGACTAATGAAAACCCATTCAGCCCTTGGCCTTCAAAATATCAGGTGAGCTCCGTTTAGGAAATGAGGGCGCTGTAAATAGCTATGGCTATGAGGATCTCATCTCCACGGCTTTGGGGAGATAATTAGCACGACCGTGCCCCAAATATCTACTTCATTTCTGCCATAATCGAGCGTCTATTTTAAATCACACACTACATACACAATGGAATAACACAGAAACGTATGTCATTTTATGGAAATAGAGTGTTTTTATAAAATACGAAGTTAAATAAATTAAGTACAGTACCACTAATTCTGCTTTAACTTATATGTCGCAGAATAAAAGAAAATAATATCTTAATTCCTTACCAATTAAGTGCATTTTAATTTTAAATTAATATTTGAAAGTAAGGAAAGAATACACAAATTATTCTGCTGAATATGTATTACGCCGGAAACTGGCCATTTCTTAACAGAAAATCTTCAGGTAATGATTTATAGAATTTCAAATCAATTCATTTATCAAGGAATTTTTTAATCTTTTATATTTTGTAATTTACAAGTTATTAGATTGGATATTATCTCACCTTCATAACACATTGCTTCACACCACATTAATTTTTTTTTATTAATACCAAAGCTTTAAAGAAGATCTCTCTTGTAGTTAAACTTTCATCACTGCCAATGACTTGGTTGGATTCTGTTAAAAACTTATTCGAATCTTTTCAAGAAATTCCTGTCTTCCTTCTAATCATTTTATGACGATTTTTTGAAAAAATAATGAGCCTACTCTTATATGGATGAGGTATAGTTCTCTCTTTGACAAGAAAAGATGTAAATATACAACCAAAAGAAATGTATTATACAGCAGCATTAAGATATTAAACGAAAAATCTGAAATCGTAAGGAGTTCGTCTTCAAAGGCAAACAAAGCTAACTAAAGCATTAATTTGATTTAAGCCGCTAAACAACGAAATTCATGTCGTTTAGCAAAATTTTATGGAAATTAGCAAATTTTCCTGCTAATAAGATTCACGGGCATAAAAAACAAATTTCAATTAGTCTTTTGGCAAAATATGAAATTCGCATACATCAGGTAAGTTATCCGCCGGCTCTTTCTTTCTCTATTCAAGGAAGAGGCCCAATGACTTCATTGACTGAGAGTTTTTCGACCTCAAATACATATATGTATAAGAAATTTGCCAACAAATGGCGCTGCTAAACGAGGAAAATCAAAAATATAGGTATGGCGAATGTTGCTATGAAGTTTGCATAATCTATATTTTCAATATAGTCACCGTTTGCAGCGAAAAAACTGCGCAGTTTGTGAAGAAAATAAGCAGAGGCCTGTGCTAACCTTACTGCCGCAATGGTTTCTCTTGGTGTACACGGGCTTCTGCGAAATTTATTCGCAGACTGCGCAACGTTATTGAATGATTTTTCACGCATTTCTCTCGTGTCTTATGATCCGGAAAATATGGTAATTTCCATAAAATGTCGCTGAACGATATGAATCTTGTTTCGAAGCAGCTTAAGCCAAACTACACATCAAGGAAGTCGGAAAGGAAAGGAGTTTACTCGACTCCGAAGAAAAATCACTGCTTTTCGCATCTACCGTTAGAGGAGACTTTTATATGGAGTCGATCGACTGTCCGACGAAAGGCAGACAGAGAACACACGGAGATGAGCGTTTTTCCACAAAGAAGACGAATTCTGGTTGCAGGGCGCCATGGGCCTGGAGGAGGTCTCGGACCATGAAACGTGAGGATCACAGATAAGTGAGGGAGCACTCCTCGAACCCCTTACCCTCACTTGGAGGGACTAGAACGTCCTGTAGTACTCCTCGAGTGAGACTATGGGTCTTGGGCGCGAATCACCTCTCAGGAGGTATGCTCAGAGTAAACGAAGGAAGAGAGGGAAACGCCCCCTCGCGAATTTCGGAGTAAGGAGAGGAAGAGAGAGGGAGAGTCGACCTCTCTGCGCGGCAGATTTCCTGGAAGCGGAGTTGAGAACAGGGCAAGAGGTGTTCCAGCTAAAGAGAAGATCGGGAGGGAGAGATTGCCGATTTGGAGGAGAGACATTCGAGAAAGGTATTCGCATTGCTCGAGGGATACCTGCTTTCGACATGAAAAACAATTCCGCTTCACTTCAAAGCGGTCCTCTCGAAAGCTGGCTCGATTCTGGACTTTGAATTTGCGGTCTTTTCTGATGTGAATAGGATTACGAAATGTTTCGGGCTTTTTGCCGCTTATGAAACTATACGACGCTTTCCACTGAAAGAAGTTCCGGAGCTTAGACCGATTGAGTTTTCGTGGGAAATGAACGACGACTCCGTAGTCTGCATATGTAGGCTGAAAATCTCTCTTGAAACTCTTAATGCTGATTTTTATCGATAATCAACTAAAGTAAACGTTGAGATAATTCATTGCTGATATAAACTTTATAAATTTGGTACTATAGAAAATATTTTGGCTGCTTTATCATGAGTATGAGATGTGCAAAACTTAAGTTATGTAACTTTTGATTTTACGATAAGTACTCTACGCCAAAAAGAACTGTATCAACGGCAAATTATTTCTTAGCTAAATATTGGAATTGGATGGAATATTTTATTATATATTCTAATTATAGCAATGATTTACTTCCTTGTAATGGTAACAAGTAATGTTCATAATGACACGAATTTATGCTTCACTGGCATGTAAAGATATATTTGTTCCCATAAAAAATCAATTTTATATACAAATTTATTGAAAGAAATTATTAAATTCTTGCATTAAGGAGAAATTACTTTTGAATTCTTACTGAAACTTTATTACTTTGAATTGATTATGAATAGAAGAAAGATTATAGTAATCAATTAAGCTTGAGCCGATGATATTTCATGTAACCCATATGACAATTTTTATAATTGATACTACATCATTATCTGCTGAATTTAGAAGGAAAATATCATTTAAGTAAGGCAATTTTTTCACGATGTTAACATAAAATTAACTAAAGAACAAAATAATCAGAGAGATTCGCCATAATTTGCTAATTGTTACATTTTTCATTTTGCCCAAAAAAATAGTGACCTGTATTATTTACCGAGAACAAAAACTCGAAAATTCATTTAGATACAAATTGAAGAAAGGAATCCGATATGTGGGTCTACATTAGATAATTGCATGTTATGATGATGAAAAAGCCTGGAAAGTAATTACATAAGCTCGTTTGTAAAAAGAAAAAGTATCATCTCTGGCAACCACAGATATCTTAAAAGGAAATTCGGAGAGTATTGATGGTATTTCTCTTAGTCTGATACATACCAATAATCTCCTTTGGCCCAACGATAGGGATTAAAATCCCGATGAATATTTCTTGAAACTTTCATCAGATCAGAGAATCACTCTTTCATCATAAGGGTCGGCGATGACCGTACGAGATCAATCATCGCTTTGTTTAACGAACGGATGTAATTAATCCTTTGATTCATCACCGTGTGGATTGGAACAATAATTTGGAGTTTTGGATGGGGCATATTAATTAAGATGGGATTAGCGGAATTGGTGCAATTTCGGGCGTTCAATGGATAGCGGATTTTCACGGACCTTCGCATTATATAAGCGGATTTTTGCTTAATTCCGACCCTGTTAATGGTGATGGAGAAACGGCACCTACTTGCAATTAAAGATTCCATAAATATGATATACCTTACAGATGGGAAGCTAAATGTAAAGGTTTCGCCACCCATTAGCTTATGAAACTGAGCCCATGATGAAGTAAAACATAACGTTAACGATTTTGTATTACAAGGATTATGGAGAAATTTCAGGTAAAATTCAAATATTTGACGATTCAAACAGATACCTTCGATGATATGACATTTTAACTAAATATTACCTAAAGAAAGTTATTTACTCACAAACTTACCTGAAAGTTTGAATTAATTTGATCTAGTATGTTGAGTAAAGTTTTTTCTGAGTAAATGATCAGGTCCTGTTAAAATACCTCATTTTGGCTCCCGAAAAAGTATCATTGAACCTCATAAATTTTGCGGATCATATGCCTAGACAGCGGACTTTCTTTACATAAAAATGTGTTGTCACCACTTTATAATCAACGATAACGGAAATTTAATTAATTAAAGTTTAACTAACTTAATTGATAGTAATGGGTTAGACCGTAGTAAAATTAAATTTAAAGTGTTTATCACCACTTTCTAAATAGCCTCGATAAAGCCCAAGCAAGGTAGTATATACATGGCAAATTAAATGCTATAAGAGAGTTCTTGAAAGCCATAACTAGCGGAAAGAGATACAAAAGTTATGATAGAACCTGAAGTACTTTTTGGATTAATTTTACAGCAATATTATCCGTAGCAATATAATAATTCGACAATTCCTAGTGAAAGATAGACAGAAAGTTACCGATTGTTACTACTGATCCTAAACCGTTTATTCACGGCTACTATAGGGTTATTTCTCATTCATCGGCATAGATTCATTTTCAAATCAAACATCGGCTCTTATGGGGTGGATTTACTCACTTACAGAATGTAATGGGAGATTGGAAAGGCCATTCATCAAAGGCGTAGTGACTTTCAGCACGTAATGTTAAATTTAATGAACAATGAAATTTTGTTTTTAATAATCTCTGTGATACTAAAGAATTTGCATATCATGAATTAAAATTAATTCGGATATGCAACTCTGAACAAAATTTCTGAATGATTGACAGGCTGGAATGGATGCATAAGATTCTGATCTGCATTAAGAGAAAGCAACTGATAAGTTCGAGAAACACTGGCCTAAATAAAGCTTAAATCTTTTCTAATGGATACATTCACGTTTGTTTGACTGATGAGCATGCAAACTGACTTGATCATTTTTTCGATTAATGTTACAACGTAATCTCTTCTTCAATTAATGAATAGCACGTGAGAGATTACATTCCAACAAGGCATTCCGTCATTTTTTATTTACAGTGGATGATAACGGAATGAAATCCAATGTGATGGATTTCAAGCATAAAACGGGAATCCATTTCGACAGGATACATTAAAAACAAACGTGTTTACTGAGCAGAAATTGATTCGTTTTTCGTTTGCTCGTTGGGTTAAAAAGTTAGTCAGCTTCATCACTGCGAGTGAATCACAAACTCAGAGTCTCTTCCCTTCGCAATACACGATCTCATTGATAGGAAGATGAAATTAATTATCCCCGATATCTAGAACGCTGTGTGTTAGTGGGGCGGGAATGTTATGAAAGCTACAGCCTTATTCTTAATTCCAATTCAATGTCGATCATCATGTACACATAATCGGCCTCTTCTGAAATAGTTATAAAGTTATAATATTCTATGCTATTTCCCCTATTTCAATTTCAGAATGACTTTAACTTTCCGTGATGGATGGATATATTTCTCATCCACAAAATATCGGGACCGAAAAAGACGTTCTCGAAAGAGAAAGCAAGACAGCACAGGCCCACCATCTGTCGGAGACTTGCAGAAATACTTCGGTGTGCGCAACCTCCAAATTCGGGTGTTAGTCCGTCAAAATGAAATACTTAATCCTTGCGACAGTAAACACTTGCTAAAGTTCTCTCATCTTAATTTTAAGTACATTTGAATGTGAAATCGGTTATAAGAAGTGGTCCCACGATGAGCATGTTCACATCTTTGAGGTCCTGTATTGTAATTAAACTCAATATTCCCGCGCAAATTCTAACAGTAATATTTTCTGTAAATTATTATCTAAACTATTTCTGGATATTCTATATCCTTCGAAACAATACTTATACATTCCGCCCTCCATCTTTTCTTTTACGTATTCTTTTATTTTAAATATCATGGAAATTGTGTTATAATCGTAAAATTTACTTTTACCAAGGAGAACACCTGGTTTGTTTTAGTGGATTCGCTCTCGAATTCCAGCGCACACACATTCTCCATGCTCATACACAATTCCACACATACAACCATCCTTTTTAAACTCTGCCAATACTTTTCCCTCCCCCATTTATCCCCATCCTATTTATTCCCGCAGGCTGATATCTTTATTTGGGGAATTGAATTGGAGAATGTTTTCACAGAAATAATATAATACAAATTCTCCTATTTGAAAGTCTATACATTAACTTAAAGTTTTTTATGGCCTTGGATGAATTTTTTAAATAATTTGGTATTTAAGTATTATTCTCAATATATATGGAGAAAGACATACAAATCAATTTAGTAGAATGCTTGGATATTTGTTTTTGCCTTACTATTTCATTTGATAATATTTTCGAAAAACAGAAGACTTTGATTGAACTTCTTCCGCTGTTTACTAAATGCATTTATGATATCAGAAAAGGAAGTAGGAGATCTATAGTTCCATACATCTTGCCGAATTTAGAAATCGGCTGGTAGGGATTGAAATTCCTAGAATGTTTGCAGAACTTAATTTTAAATCTGTCTAGAGATAGAATTTAATTGTTTTTCCTTCAGGCTTGCAGGTGTTTATTTAGAAACCTTAGTACACTGAAAGTTCTGAAAATATGTAATTTCAGGTAAAGTATTTGAGAATATGTTGATGTTCTGACAATATATATCCTCTGCAAAATCATCCATTTCGGAAATATACCTAATATGAAGATAAAATTTACATATCCTTACCTTTCCTGAGTATGGCCATCAGTACTACGCCTCGTTGGTTCCCTCAACAAATTGGATAAACAAATCTGTAAGTGAAGAATAATGACTAATCAATATACGAAAATAACAAGAAGGGATGTACTAATGTTTGCAAGTAAATAGATTAACTTAAAAATTAATATAATTGGACTAGATTTATAATAGATTAACTTGCAAGACATTCCCTTTTTATCTCATAATTTTAGTATATCTTTGCAATGAATATCCATTTTCTTTGCAATCTGGATTTGTTCCATGTTAAAATCCATAATTATAGGCAAATTTGATCATTTGAAAGGGATTTTTCTTCTAAGGAAAGCAGCCTCAGCAAATTTTCTGAAGAAAACAAAAAGAAAGACGTTGAAGGTATACCAATCTTAGGCAAGTGCTTCATAAACTACTTAAAATGTTAAGTCACACGGTCTCCACTATCTCAACTGAAGATGTACAATCTAAAACACATTATACGATGGGAATTTATTAACAAATCTGAAGTGACCGATGCAAGCATTTCAGTTTGCGTTCAAAGTAATAAAATCAATCACCCGTTGTTATCTCTTTCACCATAGGCAGTAATCATTTACCGAAATCTTCCTACACCCATTACATCGCTAGAGATCTATGCCTTTTATATCCTTCTATAAATACATATAGAAATTATGTCCACATTTTTTTCAAGAGATACTTTCAGGAGACAGTTGAATACGAATCATATAGCATATATACCAATATCCTTTTCCTGGTAATAATCACGGTGGAGATAGATGAGGCTGGATGTCAAACATTAAGGTGCCCTGACCTTATATTATTTATGCATGGCTAATATCCACTAATATCTTTTTCTTGGAAATGACCATGGAGTGTAGATAGATCGTTTTGAGAAGATAATAAAACCTCCAAAAAATTGCGGGTCATGTGAGTTAAAGACGGGGAAGTAAATAAACAAGAGAGGATTTTGTATGCTCACGGCGGCGGTTAAAGTCGTTTCTTCTTGTGCTGCCTTCCCCTTATCCCTTGTATTCCCCTTCCCCTGCCCTCCCCAATGAGAGGGACGTTCCCCTCGTTACAGGTATACAAGGCAGGTGTACAAGGACGTAGCGTGAAAGAAAACAAAGTGTTGTTTACAACCGTATTTTCATTCATATCATTACATAACAAAAGGGAAAGTTAATCAGAAGAGGAGCAGTAAACGGTCGATAATTTCTAGATAAGTCTTATCGGAAGGAGATTTCATCATTTAGTCCAGAAAATAATTAGATAATTAGTAGTCCAAGTAGGTAGAAGGTCAGTGCAGCTGCAAATATATCGAGCAAATAGGATACTAATGGTGCTTTTCAAATGGAGTCATTTTCAAACAGTATCTCTCTATAAAGCCAGAAACTCGCGCTAAAAAATCTACAAATTCTGCGATCAGACTGGCCATTTTGTGGGCAAGGATGTTCATGACTCAATAATTTTGCTAATATTAAACTCGATAGATTAACTCAGAGATATGGGATGAAACTGATAAAAATAGCTGCGATATTGAATTACATCTGATACGCTGAGGAGGAAAATATAATAGATAGATATTAGATAAAATAATAAGATAGATAGATGATAACATAGATATAAAAATGTAACCAACTGAGTGTGGGTTCGACACCAGGAGGGAACTAAATTCTATCTCTCTAAAATACATTGTGTCTTTTTTTCAAATTTTCAAAGCCTTTCCGTTACCATGGAGATGTAAAATCCAGAATATGAACAAAGGTAAGAATTTAATTTTACCAAACCACTTTATCGTTTCTCTAATGATTCTTGGTTCGGAGCCAGAGCTGCAATTCGATTCTACCATACAATTCAAATGGGAATAACAGAATCTTATTATCTGTAAGTGGAATGGCTACAAAAAATGGTATAAGGCGGGATATTATAAAGTGAATGTAAACTGATTCATGCGTACGAGAAAGAAATATTATGCAGCATAGATTCAACCATAAATTAAAAAATCCTAACCAATGTTTGAAATGGAGAGTAAATTATATCGAAATGAACTCGCTGGCAACTGGCAAGGAGTAGCATTTAAAGTGATACAACTAACAATCGCTTAAAAAATAATTTATTTTAGAGTAATGAAAACTGATAACACTAATGTCAAAATATTTAATTTAATCTAATAGTTAATGTTCTTGATGACTTTGTGATCTCAAATATGATGATGTATGCAAATACCTCCCTAACTTAGAGAAAAAGTTACTGTTGCTTCAATTCCCTCAACAAATCAACTGAAAATATAGCATAGAGAAAGAGAAATATGAAAAAAAAGAAGATTAGAGCAAAATGTCACTTTAATAGTGACACATAGAGTAAGCTTATTCGTTAATGTATTAGAAGTAATGTGATCTAAATATAATCATTTGGACATTTTGTAATTAATTTCCTACAATGAAATAATTTACAATGTGCTACCAAAATATTTTGACATAATGTTGGTATATTTCACACCAATAGCATATACTGTAAAAATAGAGGAGCTGTACCGTATACCACATACTATTTGCTGTGTTTTTCCGTGATTTCCTCCAGTGAATCCAAATGAATGTCCAACTGAATCCGTACATAGAGAAGGAAAACATTATTATTAAATTTTTGCAGTAGTAAGTAGTACTACTTACTACTGCATACTCATAATATACAGCATAAATTCAAAAGTTACTAACAAGTTCCAATGGCATTTTCTATTAACTATTTATTACCATAAATATTAAGAATTTAATTCTAAGAAAGGGAATGAAGCTCTGGATGGCAGTTGAAGATTAGGTTACTTTCGAAAGTTTTTCATTGAGGACGGAATTATCTGTTGACAGAATCTGAAACCAACATGGAAAATATTAGCTAAATTTCATGAAGTGAATTACAACTTGCAAGCAAAATTTTCGTCTTTATGTCGTTTCATACTTTAACCATGAGTCTTATCACCACGTCCTACTAAGTTCGTGAAATTCCATCTTACTACTAACTATTAAAAGACTCGAGATTTTGCCAAATATTGATTTTTTATTGAATTCTAGTCGCGTAATTACATATCAAGGAACAGAAATCTAAGACGAAATGTATTAATTCGACTAAATCTAGCTATTTCCGTTCAATGGATATCTACTAAGTTCGTTGAGAATAATCGATTCCAATTAAACGACAATCAAAATTGAATGACTCTAGGGTTCATATTCTCCTCAAATATGTTCGAACTGCCAAACAAATATTCATCTTTAATAAGTCGTTATCTTTAATAAGTCGTTAACGTGTGACCGGGGTTCATAACACTGAAATTAGGTGAGCATCAAGCGAAATCGGAATCAGAAATAAATTAATAGTAACACAAGTGAGCATTCTAATAAAAGTATTACAATAGAAGTAACTGATTTGAAACACAACGGATCAAATCGTTGATGTCGTAGAATATCAAAAATTAATAAAATTACGAAACTACGGTAGATACGTACATCGGAATCCCAATCGATAATTTAACTAATTCATTATAATATACATATTTCAAAGATTAACGTAGATAAAGTTAATTCACATCAATCAACTCACCAAAATCGGAATCACCTCCGCCCCGGATATCTTGAGTGCTGGAGAAAAGGTTGCCTTCCTTAATTAGAAGAATATTAATCTCAGGAATCATATAATTATAAAAATAGGTACGGAATACTTACAAGATTCTTTGCTGGTTATAGAATTTCGAATCAATCGCCCTTCAACTACACTAAATTTAACGAATATTTCCAAAAAATCCAGCAACACGACTGCATCCAAAGAAGTAACTTCAGCAACTGAAGTTTTAACCGCCAAAATTATTCTACGTCAGAGATACTCGCTTCCGATTGGTCGAAATTAGCATTAAATAACAAAGTGATTTCCTATTGGTCAGCCGCGTGTTATTTCGTTTCATCAGTAACTTTCGAAAAACTTCAAGTGATATTAAATTTAAGTTTAATCTGTCAAAATAGCATTGAAATATTTCTTGATAAATTTAGGAACATTAACTTTTTCAGAAAATCGTAATATTATAATTCGAGCAGTTGTCTTGACTCCAAAGAAGTATGGTTGTCTTAAAACAAAAGAAAGTGAATTGCGCATTTAAATATTGATGTAGTATTATTAACAATAAAACATGAAAATTAATGCTGGATTGTATATTATAAGATATATTTCGTCAGTCTCCTTTGGAAATACCTCAAGCTGATGATTCGATGCGTTACATACCTTTCTCTTACGTAATGTTTGCTAAATATCAATATTCGTTCGATATTGGGAGGAGGACCGAAAGAAATAATTAACAAACGTTCTTTTACATCATTAAATACATTTGCGTACACATAATTAGGAGGACCTTGCAATTAAAGGATTTTCAGAGAATGTACAGAAGAACTTTAGGGTAATTTTCGTTGGTAATGGTAAAACTTAGGTTACTTCCAATGAAGCACCGATATCTCGTTAGCGAAGTCAAAAATTTGCACACGTTTACCAATTCAAACCTTTCTCTGACTTCTGCTCCAGCGTAGATTTAATGGTGCGAAAATAGAAGTATTCTATTTAGACCCGTGCTCTCCAAATTATAGAACTGTAATTCACAGACACTGTCACACATTATCTTCACTCATACACTTCTCAAACGTTTCACTGTTCACTGCAGAATTCACTATAGGTAATTACTGTCGACCACTTCCATACCACTTGTAACGCACCGTCATACCACAGGAAAGAATGCGCTTCCATAACATGAACACGTGATATCCATTACGGGGGTCAAAAGAGTTTAGAACAACGGAATTCTGGAACTTACGTGAAAGGAAGTACAAGTTTCGATCGTCAGAAATTCTATACCATCATCCGCTCTCAGTAAGAGCGCGCTATATGTCATAGTAAATGCCTCATGGCTTTTCCATTCTTGTTGAAGAAATCCTGTGTTGCTTACTTCAAATGATAATTATTTGCGCAGAAGGTGTTTATCAGTAGTCATAGTGGATAGTGTTTTATCGTGAAGCTGCGATTGGTGTGAGCATTTTGTGTGGATATATTTTTAGACGAATATTCTCTAAAGTAGTCCATTAAAAACACAAAATTTCCTGTAGATATTACTTTCAAAGTGTGAAGCCCATCAGTGAGAAGAGTGATACGAAACCTTTACAGTGTTCTAAGTCTTTTGCGTACTTTTGGAGGCAAAGGACTCGTGCTCTGTCCGTCAAATCCAAAATATATTAAAAGAATCACAAAATACCGGAGGATAATCTACTACTTCATGTTGGAGATAAATAAGAAGGGATTTCTTCGCATAAATAACCACTGAACGTTGGTGTTCCAAGAATATGTACGATAATAGGATTACAGGATCTTCTTGAATGCACGACAATCATTGACAAAGGTAAAATGATTATATAGAATAGAATATTGTAGAATACTTTTAGATATACTTAAAGAGATTACACTCTATCCATTTTATTTGCACAAGATATAGTTAATTTGGCTCTGTATGCTCCCAGTAATGTCCTGAAGAATCGTTCAATTTATTTGAGAGTTTAAGCTTAAGCATTTTCATTATTTTAAGCAACGTTTACTATAAGTGACATCTGGTTACATCTCTCTGGACATTCTTAACTCATGCCTTCAAATTCATTTCTTCTTACTACAACATTGATTCAAAAGTTTTTATTTTTTCTGTCCATGTATAGAGTCATGTGTCTGAAGACTTTTTAGGCCCACTCTTATGTAATTGCAAACGAAAAGCTTTTAATGGGGATGAAAGTCAAAAAGATTTGAGAGCAAACACGCAGCCATAGGAATCATTTTCATGTAATTCAATGAAAAAAGGGCTCAAAGAATGTGTTGCATACCTCATACTTCCGTAACTTTAATACTTAAGCAAACATTTAATTGCTCAGATAAACTTGTCAAATGATAGTTACACACTTATCTATGCTGTTTAACACAAACTCTTCATTCATTAAATTTCTGTGAATTAAGCTGACTTAACTGTAAAATATAATTTTTAGTGAACAAAGATTATTTCATGGCATTGAATGTCTTCTAGTCCGTATGCAAACATTATTATAAAAAGAAACAAACAACTATATCATTATATTTCTATAGATTTGGGAATTATCATTTTGATTTAGAAAAGAATAATGTATATTTTATTTTCAATCCTTTGTCTTGTTCAAGGTATGTTAAAATAAAAACTACACATGTATGAGTGTTGACCATTATCTCGCTGATTAATTGATTAGTATGAAACTGTTATTTGTGGGGTAATTATTCAGCATACAAGTGAATGGTTGCATTTTGACTCAAAGGAGAAATAAAAGGATAGATGACCTCACTCCTTAACTTGCATGGCAAGTCTCTCTTCGCCACCACTAAGACAGACGGAGGGGTTTCAGGGAATGGTTTTAATGGACACTTCGTGACTCAGTTCATTGATATTTTTGAATGTACTGAGGAGAGTTAGCTGGAGTTTTCGGAGCTGCAACATACGTTACCAAAAATTCACCATTTCAACAAAAATAATCACTCTCCCGATATGGTATATACGAATACTGTTTGTATATCTTACGAAAGAAAAGGTATGTGACGGTTCGAATTATCAATGTTATATATTTCCAAAGTTGGAGAATAATTTCAATCGAAAATAATTACAAGAAAGGATTTATTGTCATGTTTTATTGTTAATAATACTGCATCAATATTTAAATGCGCAATTCTTTAGTCACTTTCTTTTGTTTTAAGACAACCATACTTCGTTGGAGTCAAGAAAGCCACTCGAATTATAATGTAACGATTTTCTGAAAATGTTAATGTTCCTAAATTTATCAAAAATATTTTAATGTTATTTTGACAGATTAAACTGAAATTTAATACCGCTTTAAGTTTTACGAAAGATATTGATGAAACGAAATAACACGCGGCTGACCAATAGAAAATCACTTCGTTATTTAGTGCTAATTTCGACCAATCGGAAGCGAGTATCTCTGACGTAGAATAATTTTGGTGGTTAAAACTTCAGTTGCTGATGATACTTCTTCGGATGCAGTTGTGCTACTGGATTTTTTTCGAAATATTCGTTAAATTTAGGGTCGTTGAAGCTCGATGAATTCGAAATTCTATAACCAGCAAAGGATCTTGTAAGTATTCCGTAGCTATTATTATAGTTTTATTATTAGTATAGTTATAGCTGAGATTAATATTCGTTAAACTAAGCGAGAGAACATTTTCTCCAGCACTCATGGTATGTGGCGCCCTTACGGACGTAATTCTGATTTTGGTGAGTTACTTGATGTCAACTAACTTTACCTGCATTAATCTTTGAAAAATGTGATTTATAATGAATTAGTTAATGTCTCGATTGGGATTCCTATGTCCGTATCTACCGTCGTTTCGTAATTATATTAATGCTCATTTTACACTGCATCAACGATTTTATCTGGTTTGTTTCAAATCAGTTATTTCTAATCTAGTGCTTTTTCTAGAATTTCTATCTAGTTGAATATTAAGTAACTCTAATCCTGGTTGATGTATATAACGAGTGTTTCTGTTTTTCAGAATTCTGGGAAGTCCTTCATCTGTCCTTCTGGTAACTCTTTCTCATGTTGTAGTCTCACGTGTGAAAGCGAAGGAGTGACATCCCTGGAAAGGGCTTATGGAGGCTAATACTAGGTAAGTTTTTCATTTAAAATTTTCTTACATTTACCTTTGTATTATTGATTAACTTTTTGATGCTTAATATTCCACATGTTTTTTTTTTATTATTTGTCAGCAAGTATATTGATTATCATTTATTCCTTTGCAGTACTTACGCATTGTTCGAATTGTCTGAATAAAAAATTCTGTTATGAATTTCAAATTGAAAGGAAGACGACAAATTAATTAAGAACATTAATGTTATCAATAGACGCAATCAAACTTTAGCTTAAACGTAATTCCGTATCCTTATTTAATTATATGGTAGAATGCTAATACTTACTTCTATACATACTTCTCGGTAAACTATTAATTGAATTTACATAATAGATTCATGACTGCTGTTAACATACTGAAATATTTTTATCTTCTCGGGAAAGGGTTCATAAAAGCGTTTGCTATTTTACCATACGTTTCCAATGGAAAGATTAAGATCCCCTTGAGTCGAATGCAGAATAGAGAAGAATCGTAAGAAGCGATATTCATGTATGTTTCATATTTATAACGACATCTTAAACTGCATCCAAAACCATCAGGTCTGTATCATATTGGAAAGGTCCTAAAATAAGATTCTGTTTTTCCTATTTGAATTTACATGAAACCTTCGTTCATATTCTGGGTTTTACGTTCCCACGGTAGCGGAAAGGCCTTGAACTTGAAGTTACTTGAACAACCAATTCTCTAATGTTCTGTGCCTTCTCTGATTATTTTCTGGGCTGAAAGATAACATGTCCTTCCGATACTTTTCGAGAAATTAGTGACCGGTGGATTATTCATTTCTGATTCACTTTTCCTTTTGATATGTAATGATATTAATGAAATTACGAGTGTAAACAACTTTATTTTGCGTTTACTGCGTGTTTTCTCTCTCGTTGCGTCCTTGTACACCTGCCTTGTAAACATGTAGTGTCCCTCACGTGGGATGAGAGGAAGATAGGATGATGAGCGCGGTAACCATCCGCCGTATATATACAAAACCCTGTCTTGTTTATTTACTTTCCCAGCATTGTCTCACATGTCCCGCAGTTAATATTCAGCGCAATAATTACTTTAAGTTAATATAAAATGCCATTGGAACTTGTTAGTGATAGTTGATTTTATGCTATTTCTTATTATTAGCGTCGGAAGTGCTACTTATCACTACACAATTTTAATAATGATAATTTCCTTCTCCATGTTCTGATTCAGATGGACATCCATTTGGATTCACTGGAGGGAAACACGGAAAAACCTAAGCGAATGGTAGGTGATAGATAGATGGTCAGCTCCTCCTTGTTTTCATAGTTTGCGCTATTGCTTTAAAATATAACAACATTACGTCAAAATATTTTGGTAGCACTTTTGAGATTATTTCATTAATATGGATAATAACTTACATAATGACCCAATGATTAATTTTAATAATATTACTTCTAAAACATTGAACAGTAAGTTGACTTTTTATGTAACACTATTAAGGTGACATATTGCTGTAGAGTTTTTCTTTCCATATTACTATATTTTTATGCTATATTTTTGGTTGATTTTTTGAGGGTATTGAGCATCAGTATCATTTTCAATGTATTGCTGACAGAAATCGAGAAACTTTCCTTTGTAATCAAAATGAAGTTCATCTCCAGTGTATTAACATTTTAATATCTTTTTTTCTAAGTTAAAGCGGTATTTGCTTACATCCTCATATTTGAGATCACAAAGTCATCAAGAAGATTAACTTGACCTAAATCAAATTAAATATTTTGTCATTAGTGTCATTAGTTTTCCCTACTAAATTATAATATAATACATTATTTTTTTAAGCGATTGTCATTTGTATCACTTTAAATGCTACTCCTTGCCAGTTGCCAGAGAGTTCATGTCGGTATTATTTACTCTCCATCTCAAACATTGGTTAGAATTTTTTAATTTATGGTTGAATCTATTCTGCATAATATTTCTCCCTCGTTACGCATGAATCAGTTTCTACTCTCTGTACAGTATCCTGCCTGATGCCATGTAATCCACAAGAAAAATTAGGGATCCATGTTTAGAAAGTGCCAGAGTAAGAGCACTTGTTTGCTTTTAAGTTTTAATGCACTATTTCTTGCATAGATTTGTTCTACACCCCACATTATGTTGTGACATTTAATGAAGAGATCTTCGAAGAAGTTGTAACTCACCAGAGGTTCATTAATTGTATAATGTTAATATATTAATGCCTTGAATTAAATGGCTGAGTTAGAGGATGTGGCGAGGGCAACGTAGAATTTGAAATTCATCTCAATCTATATCCACTGTATTATTACCAGAAAAACATATTGTTTGTTTGCGATATGATCCATATTCAACTGTCTCCTGAAAGTATCTCTTTAAAAAAATGTGGACATAATTTCTATATGTATTTATAGAAAGATATTATGGGCATAGATCTCTAGCGATGTAATGGGTGTAGGAAGATTTCGGTAAATGATTACTGCCTATGGTGAAAGAGATAACAACGGGTGATTGATTTTATTACTTTGAACGCAAACTGAAATGCTCGCATCGGTCAGTTCAGATTTGTTAATAAATTCCCATCGTGTAATGGGTTTTTGATTGTACATGTTCAGTTGAGATAGTGGAGACCGTGTGACTTAACATTTTAAGTAGTTTATGAAGCACTTGCCTAAGATTGGTATACCTTCAACGTCTTTCTTTTTGTTTTCTTCAGAAAATTAGCTAAGGCTGCTTTCCTTAGAGGAAAAATCCCTTTCAAATGATCAAATTTGCCTATAATTATGGATTTTAACATGGAACAAATCCAGATTGCAAAGAAAATGGATATTCATTGCAAAGATATACTAAAATTATGAGATAAAAAGGGAATGTCTTGCAAGTTAATCTATTATAAATCTAGTCCAATTATATTAATTTTTAAGTTAATCTATTTACTTGCAAACATTAGTACATCCCTTCTTGTTATTTTCGTATATTGATTATTCATTATTCTTCACTTACAGATTTGTTTATCCAATTTGTTGAGGGAACCAACGAGGCGTAGTACTGATGGCCATACTCAGGAAAGGTAAGGATATATAAATTTTATCTTCATATTAGATATTTTCCGAAATAGATGATTTTGCAGAGGATATATATTGTCAGAACATTAACATATTCTCAAATACTTTACCTGAAATTGCATATTTTCAGAACTTTCAGTGTACTAAGGTTTCTAAATAAACACCTGAAAACCTGAAGAAATAACAGATTCAATTCAATCTCTATACAGATTACAATTCAAGTACTGCTTACATCCTATAAAATGTAATACCTTCTAGCCGATTTTTAATTCGGCATGATGTATGGAACTATAGATCTCCTACTTCTTTTCTGATATCATAAATGCACTTAGTAGACAGCAGAAGTAGTTCAATTACGGTCTTCTGTTTTTGAAAATATTATCAAATCAAATATCAAAAAACAAATATCCAAGCATTCTACTTAATTGATTTGTATATCTTCCTCCAGAACTGAATGCAGGAACTCAAGGACAACTGGTAACAAAAGGCTTAGATATAATGGATCTCACATCTCATGGAGTGGACTGCAATCTCAGGGATATGGAAAAGCGGAAGAGTCCGGACTTGAGGATGGAGCGATAACTTAAACAGATGATGGTGACGGAATAGGATACTAGGAGCATCTACTGAAATTTCTTTATCACGAAGTTAAGAATTTTCAAAAGGTAAATGACACTGCATAACTTTATCTTTTGCCATCTTGATCCTGGGAGAAACTTTCCTTTTTACTCCCTTTCTAACTACCGGTATCAATTAAAAATCGCCCAATATTTACGCCAGAAAATGTGAAACATGGTATTTTAATAATAAGTTGGTAATATTTTCACTGTTGTTGCCAAATACCTTGCCTAAACCTTTTTGGAATTCTACTTCCGAATATGATCTTTAAATACTTTACATTCTGACGAACACATACCGTCGGAATTCCTTTTAAGTATTTATTTCCCTGCGCTAAATTCCCTCATTCACAATATGCAGTGGATGAATCATGGAATGGACGTCTTAAACTAGTATTCTACAAAGGTGAAACGAAACTAATAATATACGAATTTCATAGGCAAAATAATATGACCCACTATATTTTAGAAAAAGAAGCATTAAAATACATTCCATTATCCCGTTTACTCCATTTTTACGCCGATTCATATTCACCATAATTACACTATCTTTGATGTCTTGTGTTTAAAAATATATCCGTCCACGATTTGTTCGTTACTCACTTTTAAAACTTAAGCCCCTAGTTATTCTCGCATAAGCGGTATATTAAGCTCTGATAATACTCAAATTTAATTTTTCCTTCGCTTTGTTGCTTTGAGGTAAAGGCAGATTCGAAATTAGCGCCTATCCCTTCGAATCCACGGGAAGTATCTCTGGCAGTTCTCCAAGACAACGCTAGATGGCAAACAGACGAAGAAAGCAGCGGCGGTGCTGACGCGGGATACTTCGATTTCAAACAGAAGCGAACGAATTCCCGTTTTAAACATTTTTCAGGAAACACATTGCTTTCTATATTCGTTAGCTGATTACTTCAATTTAGGCGTCATGGGGACGCATCTGCTAGATTAGGAATGCATTCAAGAAGATTCTATAAAAACCACTTTTTCTGCAAATTGAAATGTTAGGAGAATACAACATTAAGCTGTAAGACAACCAAAATACAGTCTGTATGTTATTATAATAAGAAAAATCTTCAAAAAATAAATCGTGAATAACCATCTATCATTCTTTTCGACTATATTGCTTATAAAATGATTACTTTATCAAATGAATTGCAGATAATTTTTATTATTCATCAATCTTTAACTCATTATTAAATCATTAATCATAATGATTTAATGATATTTTAGCGAAAGGAACATGGTATAGCATGATTTTCCTATCTCTATTGATTTCTTTGATTGCAGGGGGAGGCAATGTAAAATCTTGGTCGCTCTTTGGCTGGTCTGAAGATAGCTTAATCTACTTACTTGTCTCTAAAATGATAATATCAACCATTTAAGATCATTCGATTTAAGTACAGTGTCCGATTAACAATGGACCATTTGGTATCTTAAGGAAGGCTTAAGCCACAGCGAAAGAGAAAACACTGTATTAAATGGATGCAAGATAGAGTTACTGCTTACGATAATTTTCAATATTGGGGTATTTCGATAAAAGCAACAGGAGACGATTAGGTATAAAGTAAATTATTGTATTCTTATAAAACCACCTTTAAAGGAAACATTTCAGAGGATTACTACAGCAAAATATAAACTATTTACAGTTTTAAACTCTGAAAAGGCTCAATAAATTACTTTTAGTTGGTTATAGTTTCCATCAGTTTTCCTTCAATGGCCTACGGTGACTGAGAGAAATGTAAATGTGTTAATTCATGGTTCGTAGATTAGAAGCATTGCTTGCTATTGAAAAACATTTTTATAAATTTGAATTACTTCTGTATATTTAGATAAACAAGGTCATAGCACTAGTAAAATCTTTGAAGTATCGCCTACCATTCACTAGACGAAGCATATTCATTTTTTGGTATTATTTTCTTTTATGATTGTTGAATGATTCAATCCGAGTTAAAGACGGCGTCACCGCCAACTCGATTGAAATGTAAATCGTCAATTAATTGATTATAATTCTATGAGTTCAAAATTATTCGCAGTCAAGACATGTTCCACTAAATCAATCAAAGTTAATTTAGGTGTATATAGCACAAGTTGAGTAGAATGGTTACGGCAACAGTAAAACGCTTGATTAATCAACCGTTTCACGCGGAAGGGAGTTGCCTTTATCTTTCACATAGTTTCAGACATTGATATTTCCTCCAAGTTCACATCATTCACACCCGGATGCATGACTTCAGCTCATTGTTAAAAAATATTTATAGCATTCTGATTTCATTTCATAAACGAGATGATGATTTACGATCGTGAAAGTCGAAAGAGTGAACTCAATTTGTTTACATTTAATAACTGTAGAAAATCTGGCTGTTTATAACATAGCTCAAGCAGCGGGGCCTTCAAATACTGTATATCAAACTTACTTTCACTATCGCAAAGTAAAATGATAACCTTTCAAAGATGTCATCGCCCCTAATTAAAATGAATTCACGTTTCACCTTTTCAAACTTACATTTCGATCTCTAGAGGTGTTCCAATTTCAGCTCCTCCCGAAACGTTTATCATATAAATATTACGAAACATAATCATATGTTTCACTTTGATATTGACTAGAGAGATTTCAGGTATCTACTGTACTATGTGGGATCATTGGAAGCGAAGTAACAATTCGACACAAGCTAAGATTTGAATTCCAATTTTAATATGAAATTTCGAGAAAGAAAAAAAAAGAGAAAAGCAATTAAAAACTGTTAAACGAAAAAAAGCTCAAAATGCATGCAATTTTTTTTTTTTTAAGCCTCACACATTTAAATTTTCAAATTACCTTTTTAATACATAAATAACAACTTCAAAATGAGACTAAGAATCATCAGATATACAGGCAAAAGTAACATACATGACTTTTTTGTTTAAAAATCGCCGTAAATTTATAATCTAGTTGACCACATAAAGGTGAACTATAATAGAAAGCCTAGAAAAATCCTTTATTCCTCCTTACTTAACTTCCATGTAAGCAATTCGTCAGCATACCCATGAATGCGTTCTTACCACAGCTGATGCTAAAGTTACACAACCACTTCGTAAGTTCTATTTCTCAGAAAAATCTATGAATTTCGTATAACCTTGTGAAGATCATCATTGGGATGTTATCTCTACTACATCAGTGACGCCAAAGAGGACAGTTCAGCAATCTCTTATTGAATAAATTAGGGGGTGATCATATGTCTCTTTCACCAGCCACGACTAGGGTTTCAATCTCGGAGGGATTTTAAATCCCAGGATTGTAATTTCATCAACCCCTGAATTTCGGGATCCCAGGGCGAGGAATGGTCTGGTAAAGGGAAATAAAAAAGCTTCATGATATAGGAAGAGAAATGTTAAATCAAGCATTAAATGCGTTTATATATCTGTATCATGTCAGTTTAACAAAAACATATTTTAACATTTAAATGGTTAAACACGAAAATGGTAAAAACACAATATTTAGCATTTTCCTAACAATTTTTTTTTATAAAATAGAAGAAATTTCCCGAATTCCCGAAAATAACGTTACTTCCAGAGTTATATCTTATTTTAAATAAAACATTCACTAATTTTTGGAAATTCATTAAAAAGAAAATTATGTCCAATGTTGCAGTGCAGTATTTCACTGTTTTTCTACAATGATCTATCATCGTATTTATACACGGCGAAATAGTTTTCATTAATTACGTTCAGTAAAACTCTGTGAGTTATGAATGAGCCCGGCATTAGGAATGACCGATCGTCGGGCACACACAACCCTCGACTCTAAGTTGAGGTTACCTGCCAGAGAATCTCCTGAGATGAATCCTCGGTAAAAATGCCATTAAAATTCAAAATAGATACTTCTTGGTTACTTCAATAAAATAAGGCACCATGAGGAACAATGGGTAAAATTAATTTCTTACGCCGAAATTTTATATTTCCATCGGATCATGATCCTGAGTTTCATAGCATAAAACATTCGTTTCCATACAGACGTAACCAGTTAGAACGGGAGACTTATTTCCTTTGCTCTGCTTGCGAATAAATCTGATCAAGGAAGGTACCTTATGGCCCTCAGTTCCGAATCTTAGCCAAGAAAGAAGTGTTCCAGGACATGGCACCTTGCCACCGCTTACGTCAATGACGTCTCTTCATTCATCGGAAATGGCATTTCTTCGGGAATGAGATTGCTGCCGCCTCATATTCGATAGCATAAAACGAAAGCAGTAATGCTTAATTTTGAATCCCTCAATAAAGCTCGAGGTGGCGACGGTTATAAATTTCTGAAAGCCATTGCACTAAAAAGATATTGTAAAATGTGATGTTTATTGTTTTGGTGGCCATGCATTTGAGATGAGATCATTAAAATCCTCTCCAGAGTATTCCCGAAACAAAATGGCTCATGTATTTTTATTCTAAATAACTTAGGAGCGATGTTTCCCGTCATTATGGTATGTAAGAGAAAAACGAATACTAAAGAATCTTTTAAAACTAAGATCACTTGGCGCACGTGAAAAGGTTTAAAATATATATTAAAATACATTGAATTTGCGTAAGGGTTTTTCATTTACCATGTAAATTCTTTGTGTATTTCATTATTCCTATGTGTCCACCGTGGTCATTTCATCAACTGCAAAATGACATTTATCAAGTTCCAACAAATTAAACTTTCCTCTAAATTTTAACTTTCTGTAAGTTCGAATAAATTCTATATGATAATTTTAACCTAGATGTGCTATTTTATCAGTAAATCTGTATTAGGTTTATCTATCATATTGGAATTGCATATTTTCATCAATTTACATAAAAAGGTGAAATTTTAATTGTATTTTTTTAAATAATATCGTGGATCGATATTATATGACTTAGTTCGATTACTGATCAGAAGATTGGATTTTGTCCAGGTGTGTAAATAAATTAATAAAGTAATATTAAAAGGTACAATTAAAAAATATTGTTATTATATTAATAACTAATTAATATAACATTCTTTTAATTAAAAGCAAGCAGTTCTTCCAATTTTGGTAAGATAATACATTTAACATGAGTTCGATTGAAAAGTTGTTGATATATTAAGGCTGCAAAATCATTCATTTTCCTGAAATAATATCAAGGGATTCTGTTCTTCCCTGAGTACTATCAGTGAAGAACGTTTTCGTAGTAGGAGTAATAGTACGAGTATTAAAAGTGTGTTGACAGCTGAGGTCATTTCACACACATGGGCTGCCATCGGGAATCGAAGATTTCACCGAAGACGAACGTGTAACCCATTTGGTTATCCGAGAGCCCATCACGTTAAGTAATTAGTTTATTAATTTCACAAATTTAATGATAATGATGTTACTATCATGAGGATATTAATTATTACACAGGATTATTTATCTCTGGATTTTTTATTAATTTATATTTTAGGAAGATTTATAAATTACGGTTTATTAATAATATTATAAGTAAATAATAATATTATATATATACTAGTGAACCCCCGACAGAAATGACGAAACTAAACTGAAATTAATAAAACACGTATAAACAACTTTGTATACAACTGATCTTTCAGCATAATAGAATAAAAAAAGAAATCATCACCCCTCATTTTTAAATATCCGTCACTTCAGAGGCCGAATCAGAAAACATTAACGGAACGCCTAAAAATTTTATTGAGCCTTATGCAAAGCAAGAGAAATATCTGAACTCACACCACATTTATTTTGTCCACCGAAGACGACCCTTGACTTTCCGGGAGACCAGAAGAACTCTAAGTCCCCCTCCGATGAAGGCCCTCCCAGTGCCCCTGTTTACGGGCCCCTTTCAGTCAAAACCCCAAAGGCAGCACTGAAGATGCCCCAACGTTGATTCTATGCCAAAGCCCAGAAAAAGCTCTGTAAAGGCTCGCGAAATCCGTGCAACGAAACGCAGATCTCCTCGAGCGAAACTTTGAGCACATCATATGATTGAAAACCAGGAGCAGCGCACTCGTGGGAAACAGTAACTCACTTGTTGGATCCGCTTGGATCACATTTCGCCATCAAGCACACGTTTTTACGATCGAATTTTTTTCGATCGTTTCCGAACTCCGTAGCGGACGTTCGTGTCGAGATTTCGCAAGTGGGCGAAAAAAATCCGGAATAAATTATCCATAGTCTGTTTGATAGGGCGTTCCGATGTTTGCAAAGAAAAAAAGACAAGGATTTAGTGTTAGACGAGAGAGCTATTCCCGCTTATATAAAAGGAAGTAGTTGATTTAGAATTCCATTTAACAAATAACGACTCATAAAGGAACGAGCGAGTGCGAGACGTAGACGTAAAATTCACTTCGCTACTGGATGTCGCAATCGGTGAAGTAGGCGTGAAGGAGACATTTAAAGTCAGGGTTTTAAAGGTTTAAATACCCGGAATATCCTATGCTATTTGTATCTGCGTATTATTTCTAGACATTATTCCCCTTCAAACTCTGGATTTGAACAAATTTAATCTACTAAGCTGGTAGTTACTCGAATCGAAATACTCTAGCATAACAGTCTTCTATGTTTTTACGCTATTACTCTTTGACGACCTCTGAAGACCCTTTCCTCGCGTGTTTTTGTAAGTAATTCTGATGTAAAGAGTTTGCATTGTAGCAAACTTGTTGTGAGATAACAGAAAGAGATCAAATTGCCGCCTAGAACAAAATCAGTTACATTTCTTTTGCATACACTTCAGTCATGGAGTATAAAAACAGGTTAGCATACAATAAAATACATTACTGAGTCAAGACGACAATTCCACTAAAGATGTATAGATTATTTTAAGATACTTAAGCGTCCGTAATAAAATTCAGGAAGCATCATTACACACAGGGAAATTATCAAATAATAAAAAACCTAAGATGAAACTTAAACATACCCTTTGAATATCCATGTCTGTTTTATGGAAAAAGTGTCTAAAAAAAAATTTTTAAAATTTGACTGTCAATAAAAAAGGGAAAATTTTCTGATGTAACATACAGACATTACTTTCGGAAAAAAGTAAAGATTGATTTTGTCTAAACTTTAATGTCTCGGAACTCGCAATTATCACTGGTTTTGGTACTGCAGGACACAGTAAACAATTTTTAGCTCTTCCGATGCCAAAAAATGTCTTCATGATGATCCAGAGTAATGATTCGGTTAAATAGCAGTACCTACTCGGTTATGCCGCTTATTTACGCTGCTTTATTTATGTTCGTTTAAATATCAACTGCCCTCACATTTCCCTTGACAATTTGGTTTTCTCGCACATTTGTGAATATAGGATCATATTACTTATGTTAAAATTATCATATGTCAATAGAATATTAGATAATGATCACCGATGTGTATATATTTATTAATAATATCTCAATAACTTCCGTAAAAAATACATGAGAGAAAAATTTAGAAATTCATTTCATGCAGTACCCGACAAGTTACAACTATCAAAATTAAGGATTTAAAGGAATATTAGTGGTCTAACTAACACATATCGATATTTTTCTAACAAAGGTACCCTTGGTTCAAGGCCGGACAACTCATAATAACTCTATTAGGAAATGAATGTAGAGTTCAGTTTGATCAATTGCAGACATTTATTTGCAGGTTTAATAAAATTATTATTATTAGGAATAGACATACAAAATAAATAGAAAAGCCAATATTAAGGAATTGCATTGATATTCTTATTCAGGTCGAAAATTATTACTTTGAATTACAAATTCCGACAATTTTTACAACAATAAACGGAAATTTCGTGAGATATTACGATTCTGCAATATTTTGTACGAAATTATACTAGTTATAAAATATTTAAGCCGGAACACTCCGTAAAAAGAACAAGAACACGATCCCGAAGATTAATATATACTGCCAATATCGATAACATATATTACAACGAATTATTTTCGCGCTTATACCATCAGAGTGCCATTCGAGGATCCTCGGTTGTTAATTCCAAACTTATTCGATCTCGAGTATCGTAAATATCGTCCAGCGATCCTCGCCGCCCACCAGGAAGGTTAAAATATGTCTCCTCACCTGCCTATACACTCTCTGGTACTTCAACTTTCCCGCAGTATTCCAACTTCTTTGCGGAAGGTTTGAAACTGGAACTGGGTTCCTCGAGCGTGCGCGAGATGTCCCACCTCTTACCGCAACATCGGCCGTTCTTTTTACATAAGCTACTGAAGGAGCAACGGGGGAAAAAAACAATTTTCTGTAACGATAAGGCAACAGTCGTCTATCTGCAACAATCCTTTGCATTACGACATAGTTCCGTCCTGAAGAAGCGGCGGTAGTCGAATCGCGCATGTACCTCCCCTACCAGATTCTTCAGGAGCCGCAGTGGCGTTGACGCTTGCACGTCAGCGAAGGGTCTGGCACAACCAGGAAAGAAAAGAAAGTGAAAACAAAGAAAAGAAAGAAAGTTATTGTTCTTTCTAGTACGATTGGCGGGTCGTGCTGTCCGAAAGACGACAGAATTTTGAATACTCAACGTGGTATTGTTTACTTCCTTAAAACCACGTGTACACGTATCAATGGTGTCGCTTTGTTGGAGTAATACCGTCAAAGACTTTCTCCGCCACTGGGAACACTCACACAACCGTAGATACTTCTCTCACCGAGATACATATTTCAGTCAGTCGAATTCGCCAGAGGATTATTCGACGAAAGTTCATTTGATACAGTAAGTAATTTTTACCAATGGGGTACGTTAGGTAGTACCTGAACATAAGATTATTTGGGACGGAAACCAAGAGAAATGTCGTCACCATTCCGTTAAATTTCCTTCTCTCGACTGTGTGTGAATAATTTTTGCATGAAGTCAACTGAAATATACATTGCACGAATCATTTAGTATGAGAAGTCAGATGCAAAATAGTATAAGCACCAGAAAATGAGAATTGCACACATAAGTGTTCTATATTTCGGCATGTTCTTGGGAAATATTATTTCTTAATCAGAGGCATTCCTTCCGTTTTTAGGTGATATACTACCGAACCCATTCAGAATGTAATATCTTCAGCTTACATCACTCTTCGCCCCTGCCATTTCCCATAGAGTCCACATTTAGTTCAGTAATAACCGTCCTCTCAACGTTCAAGCATGCATGCATTTCTCATGCCGATAACTACTTCTTTCAATTACAGGGTGCCCACTACCCGGCGATGATGATATACTCAACATTATCTTGGGTACCGATTACAGCTATCATAACTTTCTTTAACGCTCTGCATAAAAATTCAAAATTCTGTCGTCTTTCGGGCAGCACGACCCGCCAAACGTACTGAAAGATCAATAATTGTCTTTCTTTCCTTTGTTTTCACTTTCTTTTCTTTCCTGGTTGTGCCAGACCCTTCGCTGACGTGCAAGCGTCAACGCCACTGCGGCTCCTGGTAGGGGAGGTACATGCGCGATTCGACTACCGCCGCTTCTTCAGGACGGAACTAAGTCGCAATGCAAAGGATTGTTGCAGATGGACCACTGTTGCCTTATCGTTACACAGAATTGATATTTTCCCCCGTTCCTCCTTCAGTAGCATATGTCAAATAGAACGGTCGTTGTGCGGCAGGAGGATCGACATCTCGCGCACTCCCGAGGAACCCGGTTCCAGTTTCAAATCTTTTGCTAATAAGTTGGAATACTGCGGGAAAGTTGAAGTTCCAGAGAGTGTACAGGTGGATGAAGAGACATATTTTATCCTTCCTCGTGGGCGGCGAGGAATTGTTGGACGATAAATACGTTACTCGAGATAGAATAAGTTTGGAAATTTACAATTGAAGATCCCCGATAGTCACTACGATGTCATTTGGACGAAAGCTATTCTTGGTAAAATTGTTTGTCGCATGATTAAGGATTTCAACAAAAAGGATAAATTACTTCCTGTAACCAGGATCGATGAGTATATTGTTTCGTCTTGAGGTTTTATTTTATAGTACTTGCTTTATTATGGTTTCATAATATCAACAGCTCAATGTAACGAACAATCTACTATTATTTTATGCTCTTGATATCTGAAAAGAATTTTTGAGAGAGTTCTAGGATTCGCCGCTTAGGTAACAGAAACGAGGATAAGTTATGGATATGTTATAATATGTATATCCTTGTAAATGTGCGTCATTAAAATGTATAACTGTTTAATCAAATAAAGTACTACTTTCTTTAAAAATTAAAATGTATTTAAAACAAGCAAGCTTATTTTCTTAGCTTCTTCAGGTGAGGGTTCTTAGTATACCTGTAACCTAATTTTCCGAAAAAGTAATGTTATCCGTAAATGGGATTCGACCCGCTGAGGGTCAGCTTAGAAGTAATCTTTTGAATTTTCGGAAAATAGAGCCAGAAAGTCTAGCCACTCGGCCATTTTGATGATGAATAATCATTTTGGTTATAAAGTAGAGTATTGAATGCCAAGTAATGACGGACAAAATGACAGATACATTTGGATTAATCTTTGTCATTTTGACAATGAATTTTGACGTAGATTAGATGTAGGCGATAACAATAGTACATTTTTCATAAATCAATTAATTTCCGTCAATTTTGACAGGGGAATTTAATAGTATAATAATAATTGAAATATAACTTATTAAGGCACATAACTTTTAGAAGTTACGATGGATTCTCATGCATGAGTGACGCCGATACGACCAAGAACGTTAAATGAGCCATTCGACTTAACATTGAAAGGAATAAAATATGCTGATTTCTCGTTTGTAGCTTTACTCCCATATTAATTCACTTCTGAAAGAATTTCATTCATATCATTATTCCAAACAGTAATATCTCCAAAACGTGAATAGTTTCAGTGGATCTTGATACCTGATCTAGTAAATAAAAGATGATCATCCAAAGATATATTCTGGAAGGCTATGAAGTATTCTACGTCACCTTATTTCCTTTGCAAATTTTCCAAGCCTCACCCTCTCCTCGTCACATTCACTCAGCAGTACCTCTCAGCAAACTCCTTACTTTCCTATCACTAAAAAATTCCTTGCGGTTGAAGCAAACATCGTAAATTCTATAGTTCCTGCTTACCGATATTTCTGTTTGTTTCAGAAAAGACTACGCATTGTATTCTTTTAAACACTCTCATTCATTTCGGAGCAAAGTGGCGCAAACAATCTGACCTTCTGTCAGAGGTAATGTTAACTCATGGTCTTCTTTCCCAAGAGCGTCTAAAGGAGTGCTCCCTCTCATATTCTTGGAATATAAATTCACACATTAGGCATCGAAGGTGAACAACAAGACCAGTAGGGAAGTGCGGATAATTATGAATCATTAATTTCATTTAGGTTTTCTGTGTAATAATAACCGTTTACTACCAAATATGTTCACCTTCCCTGGAAACTTGTCTTACAAGCGAAAATGAAGTCAGCACTGAGCAATGATTTCTAGAAGAAGGTCTAATATAGAGGAAAAACGTACAAATCATTTAAATAGTAACATACATCAGGTAAACGATTAAATTTTCTGTTATTTGAATTAATCTGTGTATTATGCAAAGTAATATTGTGTTGATGTATAAGAAGAAATGGAAATTCTAAAGAAAGTGGAAGACTAAACCTCGAGGAGAACATTAAAAATAATTTAACTTATTTGCCACTCTCTTAGACGCAGTAATTATAAGGCAAACATATTTGAAGAGATTTCAGGTAAAAGATAGAAACTCATCAGAGGCATGAAAGGAGTACTCGAAGTTACAACTTTAAAGGGATGAAGATGACAACGGAAAGGAGCGAAAGACAAGGCTCGGCCCATAAAAAAGAGGATGATGAGGATGTTGATTTAAGAGGTTCGCAGTTTCTTATGTATAATCAATTGCAAGAAATAAGTGACGGGAAGTTGCTGTCTTCATGCTTAAGATGGTAAGAAAAATTTTAAGAAAAAGACAGAGGAGTTTAATTGTAAAAATGTATTTAAAAGATACACCATCAATCCGAAATATAAATAAAAGTATATGAGTTTATAAGGAAATTTTTAAAACTGGTTACTTCTGGATAGCTTATTATTTTAAAATCCTCAAGGATGATCAAATTTTCACTTGACCTAAAAGATTTTTAAAGGAATTCCGATATTATTATAATTAAAATTTATTTGGCAAATGATATCCAACAGCACTCCAATGGATTCCGAAAGTATGTGCATACATGTACGAAAGATATGATGATGATTTGGATCCATCTAAGTTTTCTGCTTAACTACTTTACTTTCCTGTATTCTTTAATTTTGATGTTCTTGATTTAAATTGTTAGTAAATATTTGAGAGTTTGTATTTCCTCAATAAAAACAATACATGACAGTCAGACCGCAATGTAGGAATCCACATGAGCGAAATGTTTTTCTTGGCCTTCAAGTTAAAATAAAACCCACATGACATAAATGTGTGGGAACCTAACGGCAAAAGAAAAAGAAAAACGTTCGATCCTTTTGTATCAAATGAGTTTTTCTTGCTACCCTCCCACTCAAGTTCAATAAAAGATACGATGTTATCCGCTAATACACAAAGTAAAAAGATCAGAGCCGAAGGATAAACCTTAAAATCTATTAAGGTCGATTCAGCACGATACCTGAACGACAAAGTAATGAGGCGAATGAAGAGAGAAAATATACTTATGAATGAGCAGATGAAGGAAGGAAAGGTTAATGATATTGCATAGTTGGAAGATGGATGCTTAAGAATGTAAATAATTTAGGACTTATACTTTCTTTTCACCGTTAAAAGTAGAGTGACTATATTCCAATCGTAAGAAACTAGGACATACCGTAGTTCTAAATTAAGGTAGATGTAGAGGGAAGTAATTGAAAGTAGAAGTGAAACGAGAATTAAAACTCTTACTGAGAAGTTCATAGGTAATTTTTTAATCGAGAATAATTAAAATTAAATATAAAAATATTAGTTCTTACTCTGTTATGGCAACCACCGATTATGTGTCTCTTTTCCAAGATTTTTGTAATAATTGGTAAAGTTCAACGACGGACGTCCAAAAACTTCCCAAAAATAAGTTTTACCACATCTGGGATGGATTCTAATAAAATAAATAAATTAAAATGAAAAGTATAATGAAATAAAGTTAAAAAAATGTAAATTAAAATGAAATTTCAACACATACTCTACCTTTTTTATTAATTCTCGGATTTTGTGTTTTTAGCGTCGAATTCAGAAGTTGGGTTTCATGAATGTAAGCAATGCCAATGCGGTCCTACGGCATAACCTCAGAAAGTAATTAGGCTAGGCTAGAGTAGCATAATTATACCTACTCATAGCATGAAGAAATATACGTTTTTATTTAAAAAAAATAGCAAACTTTCTTTAGATGACCACGAACTGAACAATGAAAACGGGTTAATGGGGCTTAGCATACGTAAAAGGGGGAAAGAAAATATAGATACCTTCACGAATATTTTGACTAAAGATTTCTATTTCTCAATTTTTATGCTTACCCTTACTCGATCGATAAAAGATAAATAAGGGAATCTTTATATTATGGAAAACTATTTTATGTGAGAGAATGAGGATGACAAATTGACGGTTGATGTACTTTATTTCCAAAATAATTCATTTCAGATTAATCACAGCCGTTTAAAGTTCGTATAATTCTTTACTCATATCTAAGTACCTCTTCGGGTATTTATTGAGTCCCAGCCATTTATACGTTATTGTCATTCGTGGAATCATGATGAGGAAATGAATAGGATAGCGAGAAAGGTTTCATTTGGTTTGGCGGATACGGACTTAAGAATTTCTCGACACAATGTCACATTAAATGTCAATACGTGTATCGATTTAAACATGTAGTATCGTAGTGATGCATACTTGTACCTTTTATTTCACCGTTGTGACGAACTATAAAAAGTTTTATAACCATGGATATAATACGTTACTCCCGAATAGTCATAACTATTACTGCGAGTTGTAGTAATAGCTAAGTGAGTGCACTGAGTTCTGTAACTCAGTTTGATTTGAACTTTTTTCAGACCTATATCTAAACAACCGTCTTGATTAGGTTTTGGATTAGAGAAGAAATTACCGAGTCTCTAATCCCTAGGAGAGATTTTGCTTAAAAGATATGGAATACGGCTTATATTGAATGAGAGGTTTGGAAAATAGCTTCGATAGCCGTTTTGTCTGTATGCAGACTAGCGTCCAGCTAGGGTGTAGAACTAGAAGTCCGGGATTACTCCTAGAGAGTTGGTAATCCGGGACTTCTCCTCCCATGCCCTAGCCAGACGCTAGTCTGTTTGTAAACAAGGTTATCGGAGCGTTTTTCAAACGCATAATTAGATATTTCTTTCGTAAAATTCTTCTATGGGTCTGCGGAGACAAAACAATGTGTAAATTTGGAAACCAAACGTTGAAAGATTACCCGCTTCATCATTCATTGACTATCTCCACCCTTTCACCGAGCCATTTAAAACATCGTCCACCTTATTCAAAATGTTTCCACCCCAAGTTCCAGACCTTGCAGAACACTCAAACCATGAACGTTTAAATAACTCCCTCAAAGATAATTCCTCAGACGAAACTTGGTAGCTTCAGAAGTTGGACGGATACCGTTCGAAATACGTATCAGGCATATATTGAGGTTCTGCCACTCAAAATCTTGTTAGAGATTCTGTCCTCACGTTTTCGATCGGAAATTTTATATCTTATGAGTCCACTCGTTTTTCAACCTTTGGTTTTCAATTTTACTCATAGCTACCGCTAGACGATTTGCCTCATCGTAGGAGTGGAGATTATAGAATTCGGCAGGGGTATAGCATCTTCCATTTGCGGTATTTACAAGGGACATGCGGACCGAAAAAGGAATGGTGGAAAGGAAAGAACAGAGTGAATAGGTATGAAAGGAGGTAGAGGAGCTTGAAGTGAATCGTAAGAAGAAGAGAATGCTCAAGGCCACGTCTCTTGGTCCAGCACCCACGCCGAACCTAGCGCTGGCGCCTCTCATTCATTCCGGCTCTCACAGCCACGCTGAGTGCCGCAACCCACGTACCGTAGAGAACGACTTTCCATTTCGGCACCACTCCCTCCCAAAGGCTTTTTACGTCGCGCTACTCTCTCCGCTTGATTCACGGACCGAGTCGCTTTCAATTCTCTCTCCCTTTTCGGACCACTATATTACCATCTTTACTTTCGCCCATTTCATTTACGACAGATGGAGCATTTCGCGTTTTATTAAATCGTGCGTCGATGTAGGTGAATTCCTCTGCTTTTTGTAGGGCATTCACGATTCCTTGATGTGTCATAACCACTTTTATATCTGCATATTTTCTGAAAGAATAAACTGCTATAAACAATTAATTCGGTGTAGATTACAGTAAAGCGAGATTCGAGTAGTTTTAGTAGAATTATTGTCAAAGTAATTCGACAGCTGAAGTTATTTCGTATGTACATACGAGCTGTCACCGGGAATCGTACCAGGGACCGCTTTCGCCAAAAGCGAACGCGTTGCTCACATGGCTATTCGGAAGTCCAGGGACATTACATTATAGAAGAGAAATTCTCAAGAGTATAAGTAATTCAATGAAAAATGTTTACGAGAAGTTAATCTCAATTATTTATTCATTAGAATCAACTTGTTGAGGGTGTTTCTCACTCCGCTAATAAATATTATCTTGCTTTGCGAAAGTAAATTAAATTATCATATATCAAGTATTGTTGATGTTGCTGTAAGTGGCTAGACAAAATTGCAATCTTGTTTCTTATAGGTGAGAATGATTTTATAGAAATCATCCCACACTGAAAACCAGACCTTGAAGGACCCTCAAATGCGTTCATTCTCCTATGCAATTTAAAATGAAAAGACAATCTAAATTTAGTAAAAAATTTTAAATATTAATAGTTCAATATTTCCAACAATATTTATGTTAACTAACAACAGTAACACATATGCCCGAGAGATTAACTCACCTATTATAATGTCTTCTATCCCCTGAAGACAGAAAAATGAAAATTTCTTAAACTTTTTGAGTGAAATAATTTGGCATATTCTAGTATAAGCGGTATAATAGGAGCCATTACATTTTAAGGTAACATCCTAGGGGTAGAGAAAAGACTGAACGGAATAAACGAATACGCGGTTTTGTACCGTTAAAAGGCCAACGGTTAACAAGAAGGTATACCTTATCCCGTGCAGCCAAAATGATAAAAATGTTAGATGCTTGATGTGGCAGAAATTAGTCCCATTCTTGCGTGACCATGAGATGAACTTGAAACAGTGCCGCGAAATGACAAAAGAGGAGACATGCTCCTCTAACTAACCTCTCCGTCTTTCTCAAAGGAATTTCTGAAGCCATCCTCCGGACCAACGCGGCTCACGACACAATGCCCACTTAACATAAATTACCACTTTTCCAACATTTGTCGCTGTAAATCATCTCGAAGCGCGCCAAGTTGCAGACACGAGTCTTAATTTACGCAAGTCTCTTTCTATCTCTCCCTCATTCGCTTCTCCTTTTCATATATCCGCTCCATCATGCTCTCAAACGCATAGAAGTTTAACAAGCGATTTCATTTCCCGATATTTCCGCCCATTTCCATAATCCGATCACGTTTTTCCTCGCGAGGCGTCGAAATCTCCTCGCTACCGACGTCCAACGGTGAAAGAATTCGAGTCAGGAATTTAACGTATCTTGTACTCGTTTTTTCAACCGTACGATTTGTATAAGCAGGGTGTACCTGAAATCATGTTGAGGTTGAAACTGAAATCATTTCTAGCATAAGTTGTGTTTTATCTCCGAGTCTAATTCTGCGAAAGTCACTAGCTCAACTGGATGTATCCCTAAAAGAGAGAGTTAAGCTGCTGCACACGGCCTTGGTTTATGTCCATGCAATTTAAAATTTGCTTATCTGAGTTACAATGAACCGTTTGATAGCAATTAAGAATGTCTGTTTTTTATCAAACATTTATTCAAGGTTTTATCCTGCATTTTATCAAAAGAAATTCAAACATACACTGTGAATACTAGAAAATTACATGTTGCTTGGGGTGACTGTTCCTAATGACGGCAGTTTAGCCAGCTATCCTGCTGGCGTCTTCGTGTCGATGTTGTGGGAGTGAAGACGCCCGCACGATGGTAGGCGAAACTGTCGTCATTAAGAAGAACCATCGCGGTGAAATACCGTAGCAACATGCAGTTTTCTAGTAACCAGCGTCACGGAAACCTACGCAACATACGTGGCAGGCCTTCAAAATTTAATTAATAAACAAATCCTGTCTGAAAAGGAAAATGAAGGTCAAATTTATTTACCATATCGAACTAGATGTTTTGACTAACTTACTACCTAATCATCGGCCTGGACAAAAGGATGTTATTGATCAAGGCATAATGGTACGAATCAGTGATCTAATTTTTCTACAAATTCTTTGCTTATATCCCATTCGTTTTCAGAATCTCTCTGTGGAAATTATCGGCATTTAATCTCTTATCCAGCAAAACTTTGAACTTGTGCATAAGTGTTCATATATTTGATAAATATTATTGAATTCAAAAAACAATTCAAAAGTAATCGGTGGATAGATAAGCGAAATTAATATTTGGTGAAATTCAATATCATAAAACGTTCATCGTGCTGCTTAAGCATTTTAACTAGTATAAAAAGGATACAATAATCTTAAAATCTCCTCTGGAGATGATTTTATTGAATTCAGACAGCCCGGTACTAACGGAACTTACGGTTCCGAAGCGCAGCTTATGGGAAAAAATGGAGCAAAACACATAGGGGATTTGGTCGTCTCCGTGGGAGCATAAGACGAGTTTAAGAAGGAGCACAACATCCGGCCAGACAATGCGATCTCCCTCCTACTTATATGGCGCTACCTCATTCCCGACCTCTTTCCATCGAATCGGATGGCCGCGAGGGTGTGGCGGCGCCTGTCCACGCTCCGTGGAGTCGAATAGACGGAGCGGTAAACAAGGGAAGAGGAACACCTTGAAGACGGCTGCCAAGGCGAAGGCGCCACTGCGGTGGGGATCCCCTTAAAGGGGGGAAATAAATCGGATCAAGTGAGGCGAGGGAAGGACGGATCGTTATCGACGGAGGAAGGGGATGATGAAGAAAAATCCTGTCGGAATGATGGGTGGGTTTCTCGAATGACGAGGTTACGAAATGCGGATTTCTGCAAATCAGTCCGCCAACGACCGGTGCCATATGACAGTAGAGATCCGTTCTCATTGTTTCGGAATTCTGGCGTATGAGAGATTGGGACAGAAATGTCAACGTAAAAAAGAACTTAGAATTATAAACGCAAGAATCTTTTGTAACCCTATTCCATGGGATTAATTTAAATTCCATTAACCTTCATATCTCGTGCCTTAAGTCATAACAGGAAGACTCACTGGTTTTATTTCATATTTGTTCACCGTCAAAAGTATGATGCCATCTAGAGTAATTTTCGTTTTAAAATAAATCATTCATCTTTTATGAGAAATGAACTAATGACCGATAAGATCTATACAAATAAATGGAAAAGCTATCAGCATGCCAAAGATTGTTGTGGAAGAAGACACTATTTTATTTGGATTCAAAATATTGGACATAATAATACTAGCTGAAAAATTAGACTCAACAAGAATTATTTCCATCGTGAAAAAGGGCACGGGGAATTACCAGCTCAGAATACATCAAACAAAAGTGACTGAACTGGTTGAAGACTTACGTAGCAAGATAACCAGCAATGAGACGAGGTAGTCAGAGCGAAATAGTAGTAATAATAGTAGAAATTAGAATAGCCTAAGTAAATAGAAAAATATTATTGATAGCAACTAATACGAGCTTGGATGTCTAAAAACGGTTTTAAATCGTGTGTGGAGTGTACTTTTGTATTCCTCTAAAATATGGACAACTACGGAAGCTGTGGGGTTTTAAATAGTAAATCAGTAATAAAAAGGTGTAAATTTCCATAAAATTTGCGTTAAAGTATTAGGATGAAATTTAGGAGTTACGAAAGATTGGGGTAGCTGAATAAAAGGAGTTAAAATGTATAGAAAAATATTAATTATTCGCAAATTTTTGCTTTTTCTCAAATACTACATTTAAATAATTAAAGAACACCGAGATTATCAAGAGAATATATATAAAATATATTTAATTTGTAAAAATTGCCTTGTCCACATTCTTTTCATTTCGTTTGATATACGATATGAACATTATTTGTCAAAACTTTCCTCTTATTCTATGATCTCCACAGCATAAAAGATACAACGCATATTGTGAAATCCACTTGCATTATCGTTCACAACTGACTCGTTTTTCTCACTGAAATGGTACCCATCAATTAGAAGAAAAAATGCAAGGTATTCGGCGCAGAGAATTGAATTATAGTTTAAGCCATAATGTACAAGATGCAATTTGCAATTCTATCATTTTATTGCTTCAAATTCTCAGTTGAGGACTTGTTTTTCCTGGCAGTCATATTTTGCAACCCCTCAGCGATCGAGCAACAGGGAAATAAAAAGCATCAGGAGCAACGGAAAGAATTCCTAATACGTCGGATATTCTTTTTACGGTTCTTGGAATAGAAATAAAATTTTACGAGGCATAAATTATCAACGGGAAAATGTTTGCGCGGATAGATCAGGAAAATAGAAATCTTTTAAGCTAGAGGGTGTTTTCATAGCAAATACTAAACGTAATACTTATTATGAGGTTTATTCCTGGAATTATTTACAAAGATTTTCTTGATTAAGAATTATCACGAAGAATTGCTAATTTTAGTAGTAGTCGTAAAAGGTTAAATACTAATCAAATAAAACGTAGCAGAAAATGACTTTAATTTTAGAAATGGGTTTGTTTCTTTCTACTTAGTTTCCAAAGAAAACTTTTGGTGAACAATCTTTCTAATATTCGACGTCCTATATCTGATTTACGCTTTCGTTTCGGGAATAAACAATGTCATCTTCTTTATTTTGCTTGCATTGGATGTATGATTTCAAACATATGAATGAAAATCAAAGTAAATATTTTTACCTCTGAGATTAGGATTTTTATTAAAATTACCGCTGGTGTCATTCTGGAGAATCGATGTATGGGATACTGCTGAATTAAAAACCGATCATTGAGGAAGAACTTGATGAGAATAAAAGAAGTCTTAAGAAAAACAAAGATTTTGATTTACAGTACTATTTTAGAGCATTGATTTTAAAGAATTCATTTATTTTCATCGAGAAAACATATCTTAGCTATTAGATTGATTTACCCTCCTGAACTCCATAAGCAAGATATCTTTTTGGTGGGACATCAGGTATAAATTTCAAAAATATTCCCGATATTAATTAATCAATATCAATCAATAAAAATTTATCACTTTACATCGAATAAAAACTAAATTTGGAATTTGTATCTAAGAGTTGATATAACCGACGTATATTAGACGTACCCAATTAAATTCCCTGTAGTTCCTTTATAAGTTTAAAAATAAAAAAAATCACTTGAGAAGTCACATTACAAGATATACTGGCGTGATACGAAAACTATTTGGTCGAGAAAGTTCTGTAGGACGAAACACGGAATGGTCCTCTCCGCAGAATTTTGATGTTGCCTTTGAAGTCGATGAACCCCAGGTTGAAGTGGCAATGGAGTAAACACAGGCTCTGAAGAGCGGTTTGCCTCTTCCGCTATTCAAAACATTTTAGAAACGGGATAAAGAATATAAATTCGGAATGTGTTTACCTAACGTTCACATTTGCATAATTTTGAATTACTGCCATTGGAAATGACCTTCCAGATATTTTCGAAAGATCTACATTTCCTCATTCCGACGATTTTTCTACGATTTATTTACCTGAAAACAGTCTCATCGGAGCTCCTCAGGTAACATTTATCCTATCCTAACCATGCTAAATTTCTTGAACTCTGCAAAGGGACGAGTGTATATTAAAATGGTGAACTAGATATCATGCTGTCGATACATATACTTATTAATTGCTGAGAATGGACTCGATACTCGTGAGGTAAGCCAGAGGTATCTAACAAGTAAGAACGAGAAATGTAGAACAAAATTGTTTGCTTCTAATCTTGAAACTTTCCATTCCAAAAGTCCTTGCAAATGCGAAATATCCCTCATGTCCCAACATTGACATTCGCAGCTACTTTCCAAGCTGTTTCGATTTTTTAAATACATAAAATAACTGTGAATTGGAAAGTTTATTTTTCATTTCATAACGAAATAACAACAGCGGTGAAAACAATGAACCCAAATACTTTTCAAGTGCCGTTGAGATGCACACTATTTTTTCATTAATCTCACATTAATTCATATAACCAAGTGTCTAACTAATTGATATCATAAGGTTTTTCAATTCAAAAATAAATTCTTAATATATCTAATACCTCAAGTAATTACTGGAGTACGCTTTAACTATTCACTATTCATGAAACAAAATAATTTTTTTCCTCTTATTATTTCTCAGAAACTAAACTCAATCACATTAATTTACATCATTAAAATAAAAATCAAAAAGTTCAATGAATGCAGTGGTTAAAAGTTAAAAAGGAATTCGTGAAATCGAGCTATTCGATCCCTTAAATGAATGCTCACATACCAGAAGAAAAGTGAAAAATAGGCAATACTGTACCTACAACCATTTACATCTTCAATTCCCCAATCATGACGCAAGTATCAGGTAGGATTACGTCGAGCGAGAACACTTTCTGCTTAACATTACGCGACCGTCCCAACTTCAGCTCACCCACTTTGATTTATTCCCCAGTCTCATGTATTTTGGGGCGAAGCACTCCCTTTCTGTGGTTCTTCCCGGAAACCTCGCGAAATTTTTTTCTCTTTCGACTTTCGCATTCTGCGAAGGAATCTCGGGTCTTTGGAAAGAGACGCCGAAGATCACGTATCGCCCGGTGCTTGAACTTGATCCAAGGCTGTTGATAGTTGCCATTCTATAATGTAACCGACTTAACGAGTAGAAGAGGATGGATATTGGAAATTTGAGGAAATAAGGGTGAAAATTGGAGCGAAAACAGAGATAGAACGACTTGACAAACCTAATTACCAATTCTCCATCCCACGTGGACAAGACGAAATACTGAATCAGGAACGTATCTAAAACTTCCCAAGATGAACCTCGGTAAAAGTGAAAAAATAAAACCTAAAACTTACTTTGTATTATATATATTCATTTCAATTTCACAATGAGATTTGGCTATCTAGCTAAAGTTATTGGAGGAAAACTTGTAGCGTTTTCACTGATGTTCAACTATGAAATACACGACAATAAAAAGTACGTGCATTTAGTTAACTTTAAAATATTTCCATTCCCTATCTCATGCGCAATAGAAAGTTTTGAAAAGTATCTATTATAATGTTCTAACAATCTGGGTTATAAAAGAAATGAGAGGAGAGAAATCCTCATTCTCTAGTCCACAGCTCAATTACTAGAATATTTAGTCAAATCAAAAAGACTGTGTCCCCTTCATAACCACGAAAAATGTTCCGCTCCAATTCTCTTCTCTTCAGAGGTCGTAGTCGTCTCAGAAATTATTTACATAATAGTCAGAGCATCTCTGGCTCTCAGCCTTTCATTGTATGTTAATAGCTTAATATTTGCAAGTGTTCGGTTCAAATTTCGCCTTGTGAATACCATCGAAACGGTTTTCAGTAACTAATTTGCATACAAACTTATGGTATAGAATTTAAGACATCTACTTCTTCCTCACCCTTACGCATGCACTAAAGTATTTATTTTGACCTTTACAGCATGCCGCATACTCAAATTTAATTTTCTGGTGACACTCATTCGGATTTTTCGAGCAGTATGCGAAATATAAAGAAGCAAGCTTAGACGTAAATTGTTCTATTCGCCTAGTTAGCTATGAATATATTAGAAGTTAGTAAACATGAAAATTCGTAAAATTTATTTGAATTTACGCAACTCAAACTACTAAGAATTAACGCAGAAATTAATAAAGCAGAGACATATGGTAAGTTTATCTGTATGTATTATTAGATATCAAAGCTTGGAGCTGACTTACCTTCACTCCTCCTAGCATTGATCGGAGGGGGATTAGTATTGGTTGTAGAGTTATGTCGACAGGTGAGGTCATTTTAAATCGATTATTGAAATGATTATCACCATCACTTACACCTTGGCTGTCATAATACTGCTTATTAAACGATCGTAAATAATTGAGTGATTTGCAGCTGACGATGAATGAGAACGCGGATTGGCATATTTGGAATAGGTTCCCGCATAACTCTGGGTATTGATATGAAAATGTAAAGAACTAACCATCCATTTCTTCCCAATTAGGGAAGTGAATGTTAAGGGAGCAGCACTGAAATCAAAGAAAATTTTCATGGTCTTTTAAAACTTTTTAGAACATTTTTCTTTGTCAGTTATTGTTAGATTAATATAAAATCAAGCTGACGAAAATATGGTTAGTTTATAATTACTGCCATGATTGTAGATGTACGTATATTTCAATGGTATGTTTCTAAAGGGTGAACTGAATGAGTGAAGCGTTGAAGACGGGCAGCGTTCTTAAAAGGGCGGCATAATCTATGAAATTGACATAGGCAAGAGCAGATCTAGGTTATGAAAGGCTCTATGCGCATACCGAGGCCCCCACTATGAATTATTAAAGTTCAGGTTCGATCTGTTTCATAAAATACGAAAAATACATGGTATAGAAAACTCAGTTGTCTCTCTAAGGCATGAATAAACAAAATATTTAATTATAAGTAGATTCCAATAAATGGTTATGAATGATGAAATGATTTTACATTATACGGTGACATAAATGATTTAGATATTCTATAAACATGTTTCTCTAGACTTCTTGTTGAAATTACTCTTTATAAATTCCTTCCTTGGAGCGAAAGATATTTTAAGTACCTGTGAACAAGTCGTACCCCAAATCATTTAAAAACAGAATGTAGTAAGTAGTTAGAAAAAAAGTCTTATTGAGGCTCGAATTGGTTGAAGCCCTCAGTTAGTGCCTATTGTGCCTAACTATAAATCCACCACTGGTTATGGGATGATTTTCTAAAGCGGCAATACGGAACTACCACCTCTTTGGAATCTTAAAAAGTTTTCTGTTCAAATCTTCCCGAAGATAACATTGAGAGAAATTTTTATTAATTTTATTATTATAGAATTTTATAACACGGCAGAAGCAATTGACAGATTTATTCTATCATAGAGTACATATTTATCGTTTTTGTATTGAAATATCTGCAATCGACTCAAGCATATCTCACCTAACTGAATATAATTACTGCGTCTACCACAGATTCTAAGTAGACATCAATGGTCAACGCATAATAGCATACAGAGACAGGATTTCTCTTTTTCAAAATTTGAGTTATTATACTAGGTTTAACCAAAAGAAATCGGTGTACGATATCACTGCTAACAAACAGAATCATTTTTATCCTACTACAACATTATATATTTAATTCATTAAAGCAGCAAATTTCACTTTGCACACGAGCGGTAAACATCCTAAGCATTACCCTCTCTATTTGACTTGCCTTTTTTGATATCATAAAATAAAATATCCCGTCCTTTATTATCGCAAAACTATGAGTTTCAAGGAGCATTATCACTAATACTGTGAAACGGATTTCTTCAATATACATGAAAATACTGTAATATAATTTACATAGCCTTGCAAGTAAGTTGAAGCAAGTAATTTCTTCACTTAATTAGCTACATGAAAATAACAATCGCGATGGTTGAAAGTATTGATTAAATTTAACTTCACTTTCAAAATATAAGATGAAATTACAATTGAAGGCGACAAGATTCATTGGAGGAATTTAGGGATAGTTTATCATTAAAATTACAGCATAATGGTAAATGGGGGTTTTCTTGTACGCCTTTCTGGAAAACTGGAATGATTACTCAACATAAAAAAACATTTGTCTTGATTTACGAACGAAAAGGATAAGCCACAAGTTTTCTCGTAAAACCTATGGTATGAATCAAAAGGCAATTATGATGTATGAAAGATTTTAATAATTAAGTGCCTATAACATGAAATGCTGATACTAGTTGCTTGAATTGTGTGGAATTTTTTACCAGTGTTAATATATTTCGAATCCATTTGAAGGCGATTTCCCAAAAACGTCGCAATCTATATGTAGCTCTTTTATGTGCAAAAAGCCATGACCTCATAGTGGCGAAATGAATCATGGATACATTCGAAAACTTTCTATCGATAAAATATTCACAAGAAATGTTTCTTCATTCCAGCTATCACCACATGTTTCCATAAGATAAGAGAAGGGAGAGCTAATGCGTGATAAAGATATTCTTGGGTGAGAGATGTGAAGAGAGAGGACGCAGATGGAGTGAGAAGACCTTAAAGGAACCACAGATGAAGCATTAATAGGATTCTCAGGAGATGGTAAGGGAGAGGTGTGTCGACGTGATGGGATTGTGAATAAAGCGGTGATGTCCAGTCGAAAGACCCTCGCAGTGTCCATGGACCACCCGCGGTCGTCTCCATTCCACCGTGAAATTAGTCCCCAAGCGAGCCCATAATCCATTCCCACCACTACGTCTCCTTTTATCAAATGGCTGTCAATCCCGTTTGGTCCAAGGCGCCGGAAAATTGGGATGATAATCCGTTTTGCGTTACACGTCCAGCTTCGTTTTCGGTGTGATGCGAATCTGCAAGGACCAGTGCGAATCGGCTAATTCCATTTCGCAAATTTGGACGACGCCAACTGTTTCTAGCTGAGCGACTGATTCCCATTTGCTAATGTGCTACTCCTCCAGCGTGATGCGAAACGCCTCTGTAAATATTACCAAGGATAGTATTGATTGCAAACACCGATAGTGTTGATGCATGCGGAGGAGGAAGGATCGCTGGATACATTCGTTACCGGTGGTCTTACCCTTCAATTTGAATTCATAGAGTAAATTACTTGTGCTCGGAAGGAAAGCCACGTTTTGAAATTGTGAGCACGTAGAGATAATGGTAAATTCGGGAAATGACTCCAATGAAATAACCACTTAAATGGTAGGTTATAAATCAGAAATTCATCGTATTTGGATAAAAAGGCGAACATGAATTTTCAAGGTAAACTATCTTTATTGGCCCTGAAGGTCATTTAAATATTCAAACATGTACAAGGCATACGCGACATTTGCACTCCTTGGTCTTGACGAATATGTTTATAACACATCCCTTTTTAGGGATGCATCAGATACAAGGAAATTACAACTGACCATTACCTTTCGAAATATTTCCTAGTCAATTATATTTGAGATTGAGAATTTCTAAGCCAAGCGTTTCAACAGCTCGAGTTGATAAAAGTAAAAGAAATACTTTGGAAAATATAATCACAAGGAATTTCTTGCGCTGAGCCCTGAACATGTACTAGCGGAAACAAATACTCATCATTATGCGCGATATAGTTCGAATGGATGAATTTATATACAGAATGCTTTCTTTCTCGCCTCAGTCATTCTATACGAAGAAAAAGTTCGAAATCTAAATACATGAAGAAACAATATTTAGGTAGAAACTACTACTATAAGCTCTCGGAAAGTGAAAACAATGCTGAACCTGTCCTTATATGTAGGATATAGATATTTCATTTTTGAGTGAAAAGATAAGAGGAATTGCGAGCGAAAAAGAACGGAGACCTAGCCGACGCTTGACAGGAATCAAAACCATGCACCTTCGTATATTCTGTTTATCATTTGCTATTATTTACCAGAAGATAATTAAATATGACGATTATATTCCTCCATGAATCTGTAAATCAATTATTTCATATTCAATTCATATTCATTCAATATGTTTCATTTGTCAGAATCAGAGGAATATGTGCTATGTAACATCCCTTCAGTAATAATTCCAAAGGAGATAATCAAATATCATCAATCAAGATCCAATATTTTGTCATTCTTCAGAAATATGGAAATCATACTCACAATGTTATATATTATGATGCATTTTATAAAAGAACGAGCATGAGAGAGACTTTATGAGAGAACGAACAAATATCGCCCGAGGAGGAGGTTTCCAAATCTAATTTAGCGCGAATGACAACGAATATACCAAATAATAATGAACGTAAGGAGTCGAAATATTAATTAATAAAATTAATTATTAACTCAGGACACTTATTAACTCTCAAGTTGGAATGGTCACGCGTACACTCCCGAGTATATCCACCAACCGAGTGAACTCCTTGAGAAGCTTCCGCTTATGCAACTCATCGCTGTCTGTCCATCCTTCCGCATCCACTTCCTTTACTGCAATCATAAACCTCCCTTTCTTGCTCCCGTCCCACTTCCACTCCCAGACCAAGTGAATGGCACAAGCGCTCTCGCCGTAAATGTTTTCCAAGTAATGACTCTTTCAGAGCGGCGAAGCTCTACTTCAAACATCGCTCGCGGAGTGGCATTGCCCTCCCATGACAGAGACCTCTCTTTCATTCCGTGTCATAAGGAGAGACGTCCAAGGTTTTATTTTGTTTTTGCTAGCGAGCTAGGAGATTAACCGTTCCCATCACCGCCGCTTTTCCCCATTCGACGGAATGGATGTTTATTCTGGCCGTGCTATAGCGTCGAGCCATGCCTTAAGGCCAAGAAGGACATGCAAGTTTAACTATCGCGAATCCTTACGCAATTCGGACCATAAAAGTAAATGCGAGAGCTTATCTAGGGTTCACGTGGTTAGTTCTCTCTGTCGACTTGATTTCCCTTAACGAATAGTAAAGATAAGATCTTAAATAACGCATTACAAATAAAGAATTCATTGAAAAGTGAATGGTGCAGATATCATGGCAGGGTTTTACGAAATTTCAGCACAACTCCTGAAAAGAGATTATAATTTGGTTGATAAAACATGCTTTCGAATTTAAATAATGGCCTTTAAGTTACGTAAGATTGGGCGTATACTGGCATTACTCTGTGAAGAAATAAATGCCCTACCTTGATCATCAGAGAGAATCCATATGAAAGAGTAAATATACATAGGAATCGCTTCGATTAGTCATTCTGGAACGCTTTCATTTTCTTGATATCAAAGAGCTGAGTGAATAAAGGAGCCCTTTCTTCTTCTAGGCTTCATTTAAATCAGCTGTCCACAGATAATCATAGAAATGCTCCAACCGATTTATTGATTGCGAAAGATAAATTTCAATATGAGGCAACTAAGAGTCATTTCAATTGAAGTATGAAATAGCATGTTTACAGCTTAGAAACGACTGGGATTGATGCAGCTAAAAGCACTTGTCACCCAAGCAGATGTGTCATAAATTTGTATTATCATTCAAATAGTCTAAACATATCACTTTTGATTTAATTTACACTGAATTTTAGCCAACTAAAAGAAATACTAGAGAGCCGGTTGCCAGTTCATAAATCTCAGCATGGAATGCGGAATAATTCCATTTTTAATATAGTTAAATCGTGATTTTCCTCAGACGAATGACGAGATAAGATATCCTGTTTGCTGAAAAATAGGAAATATGCAGGAATTCATTCTTCTCTCATACACTTCCACGATAGCTCTCACTGAGAGCAAATGTTTATTCTCTGCGGGAATAGTCATATCCTTTTTATGGTTAAATGCTTTTCTATTGGACTTTAGCACGAAGTTGGCCATCGAGATCTTTATCCTCAAGGAATCCAACAACCCCTGTGAGCTAACTCCAAGAATAATCAAATATGAAAAACACTTCAACAAATTGCTATTTTTCGTTGCTATTTCGCCTAATGTCAAAATCAAATTGTTGAGTGAATAAAAAAATACCATGATGTGTCCTTTGAATTGGCTCATCAATGAATTTCTCATTCATTCTTCATGTTTAAAAGTCCAAAAGTAATTGAATACAAGTTGATCAACAGGAGAATTATTAAAATTTTGGTCCTAATTTCTACTTCATTGTAATTTATACATTAGCTACATTCCAAGCGTGTCCCAAACAAGTTCCACTTTTCATATACTTAAGACAGACAGATCCAACTAAGGTGCCAATTTCCTGATTGACGCAGTTTAATTTTTTCGAATACTTAATTCTTGACAAACATCAGTGACATTCTTGTAGGATTTGTTAGCAATGAAAACATATTTGAAGAATGAATTGTGTAGTTGGGAAACGCTGCCTCATACAACCATCTCTCCGATTAAAGAGCTTTACAACAAACGTGAAAAGAAAGACGGAAATTCCGTCAGAATGTTACGTGAATCATATTGTAGCTTATTTTATACTTGACATCTTACCTCAAATAGCTGTTGCTGTTCATCTGAGTGAAGATGAAGAGTAAGCAGTCCTTTTCCACACTGTTTTAGGACGGATTTCAACCTTCTAACAGGAGAAAAGAAACTAACACGTACCGATTCCAACTGCAGCAGCTCGTAGAATGTGTCGAACAGCGATTTGTGAAATACTTTCTCGGTAACGCATTTTCTGCTTAAAAATGTTTTGCAGTTGGTCTTATCGGTAATTGAATTGGACTAAGCAGTTAGAAAACTTTAAAACTGGAATTCAGTGGAAATCAACCTTGACGACCGTCTTTTGGGAATAGAGTATTGGGCTTCTTAAAATAAGAGAAATGAAACGAGGATTGAAGGTTACGAAAAATATATTTCTTCCTTAAACAAAGGCTCATTTAATTACCTACGAGCAAATTTTCAGAGCATCTAAAAAGCTGTTCATAGAAATTAGGATGATATGAGAATAGAATCCAATTTTTTTAAGAACTAGCTTCTAAACGGAATGAGTGAGGTTCATAATTTTCAAGGAATTTCAAGGTTTATAGAAATAGAGGTAAAGACTAAAACGAAATCAAAGTCTCCACTTTATGGGTTCGGCAAAATATCTATAATGAGTAGCATTCAGTTCACATTTTAGAAATTTCGCATAGATGCACTCACATTCGGAAATTATAAAGATTTAATTTCAAATGATCGATTTCAGTAAATTATCTCATTTGTTCGTAATCTCTAGATTGAATATTTTATTTAAACTGCTCCGGATAATTGAATATCTTTTGATTCGTAATAAAATGTATGCGAGGAATTTAAAGATTCAGTCATTGAAAAAATTTCAGCTCGTCATCTGAACGAGAGCAATTATTCCGCAGTTCATTTCTGTGTTCCATTGGTAATATGTGATTGGTGGCATGACTAAATTTATTGAATGACTCTTTTGGCGATAATTTTAAATCGCATTTCATATAAATATAGAAAGGAGACAAATAAAACCAGATGAAAAGGTTATTGATTAACTTTTATTAAATGGTGACCAGCACTTTATAAATGAGTTATTTTTTACACATTTAAACAAATTTGAGAGTTAAGAATTAGGAGGATCTAAAAAAAGCCAAAGCACGAAATGACACACATAACACAAGACTGGAAAATCAAATGAACTGCTTTAAGACTATTGCAACCATTGATACTTAATGCTATATTTTGGTTTTCATAACTTTACTTCAGGTTAGTCACCCGCTACATGGTGCGTTTTACCTAAACCAAGACGAATATTACGTGTTTTCTGACAAATACCAGATCGAGAGCCGGTGAGCTCAATCATACTTAACGACACAAAACTACATCGATAGTTATTTAAATACAGTTTTAACAAAAGAAAACATCGATAAATGCGTTGAAATACATTGAACAGAAGTTGCGAATCTTTTTGTGATTTTGGAAATATAGTTAACTGGAATACAGTTTTTGCGATTACTATATGGCGTAGAATTAGATTCTTGCGATAATCATTAGTATGCGAGGAAAATAATATCGATCTTTTGAGTCGACAAATTTCCGAAAATGATCTTTTGATCCTTTTTCCCAAGTTCGCAGAGATTAGTAAACTGGCATTTCCAGATCAGTTTCCAATGCGACTTGCATTTGTTTGATTTTTGAGAACGCCCCAGAACCAATCTTGCAACGCTCTCATACACATAGTGGGTTGGTTTTTACTACGATATACCCGTCATTTAGAGCTATTGGTGATAAAATACTCTTGTATAAAATACCATCCGCGAAGTGATAACTGAATACATCATATTTCAATTGCTCAACATCGTCCTATTCGGCCGGCATGCGGTTATTTGTTCCAAAGATTTTCGTCTTGAAAAAGCAAACCGCCGTAAAACAGAGAAAACGCCAACCGCAGAAACACGAATGATGGGGACTTTTAGTGACAGGTGTCCCCGTTTGGCAGAAACATTCTTCACGGCCGAAAAAAAGGTATGATGGCAACAAACCTCGCACTCCGGACCGAAATTCGCAGCACGAAACCTTTTTGGCGAGAATATATAAAAAAGATATTTTGGAATAAAGAAAAACAAGTCGGGACGCGGATGCAATAAATTAGCGGGAACGGCGAATGGGTGAGCGTCGCGACGTCAACGCCACGTCGCGGAGACCACGGACTCCAGAGCAGCACGTGGTCTCCATTAGCGACATCACAGAATGTTTATTTTTCCCACTCTATTTTCATCTTTCAACGCAGACGCCGTCATCTACGGCGCCTAGAGGTACGCCGTGTCCAATGTCACGAAATTAAAAAGGAGGAAGTTCAATCTTCTCCTCTTCCTCTTGTCCTCCCCCACACTCATCCTTCCTAGTCCGCCTCTCTTCCCATACGACGACTTGCCCAGCTTCCAATCCTTCCAAGACGCCTTCTGCCCTTGCGCCTCCCCCTCCTCCTCCTCCTTCTTCTTCTCCTCTGCACGCACTTGCAGCTCTTGACGACTTTCACGTGGTAAGTCCGCCGACTGCCGTCTCTGCAGTTGAGCCGAACACGACGTCGTCTCACGGCGTTCTCGACGCAACGCCACTCCACGGCATCGTCCTCATCTTCTCCATCCTCTTCCACTCCATCTTCTTTGTCATCGTCCTCTGCAGCGTCGTCCGTCACCCCCGTGGATGCACTGATGACGCTGTTCATCTCGTTCTGACCCTGAGCCCAAACCTAAAGGGTTAATGGAAATGCATTATTAAGAGGAAGTATGAATGAACCCAATTATTAGCATAAGAAGAGTTATATACTCAATAGAAAAGTTATTCTAGAGCATATCATGTTTTGGATTAAATTTCTTTCACATTACCTCTTTATTAAACTTTAAATGGCACAAGCTTGGATTATATTTTTATGAGCATCAGAGCAGTAAATATTTGGCAGAAGAGAATTCAATTTTCATTAATTCAAAAGAAATTCAAAGATATTTAACACTTGCAATAACACTTCTGATTAGTTTCGCGCTGAAAATCGTTTGCTTGACTTATGTTATTGTAGGTACTAGGATTCTCCATTTTCCTTTACACGGAAAATCTCAAAGTTCGAGAAATTCGAATTTGAGGAACACAATAGATACCAAAAATATAAAATAAATTGAGTTATAATCTTAACCAAAAAGGTTAAAGGTAAAAATTAGAAAACCAAAGTATCTACATTATGGTACTTTAGTAAACCTTTGTTAGAAGCTTAAATTAATTTTTTTAAATATTTAACTGTAAATTACCAGTAGCATATGAAGGATATCGAAATAAACCTAATGGAGCTTTCGTCTTAATTCAGGTTTCGCAGTAGTGCTTACGTTATAAGAAATATTTTCTTTTTAGATTCGTTCCAAAAGAAGTGATCAGAAATCCGTCGGAAGTTTATAGAAAGATTCGTCCGAACAGAAGATAACAATCAAGTTGATGATCCTGTATTACCTGTCAGAGGCGCTTGCGAATTTAGTGAGATTAGTGAGTGACATAACTCTACAAGAAAATGATTTCTAGGACAAGATGATCTCAGAGATCCGCGGAGCCTTCGGCGAGAGGGATCCCGCGGGGTTACACTTGAAAAAATAACCGATGCCTTATTTAATTGCAATTTTTTCAAGTTTGTGATCGCACTATTTTTTTTAACTCAGAGAAATATAAATATAACAATATATTTTAAGACAATTTGTTAGTATTTAGGCAATAAGAAAAGTATTTACATAGAAAAATAACAAATAATATTTTTATAGAAAAAGTAAGAACAATAGAATTGAAGGATTTATTTTACAGATTTAATATACGCCAATTCGTTGATAAATTTTGAGTCAATATTATAAACATCCTCATAATTAGTTTGAAAAAATATAGAAACCTCTCTTGGGAAATGTAGTGGTAGTGATATCTTTAAAATTATTATTCACTGAATTGCAATTTTATAACACTCCAGCTCAAAATATTATATTTCATCTTGACTTAAGGAGAATCTAATGTTTTGAATTTTGTATGTAATATTTTTATCAATAAACTGGACTGAAACAGTCACCAAGTATTTCTGCGTTTGAGTAAATTTCTTTGAATCTAACTTAGACGGCAATATCCACTGGAGATTCTCCAAGACTAACAGTCAGAGGCGCGGTGCCCAGAGCGACTGTAAATCCTTTTCAGATGTCTCTCGCAGAAACGGATATTCACTTTTAGTCGTTTTCTGCCACAGTATTGAGAAAGCCAACGGAGTTTTGAGCTTCATGACTCTGTTGGTGCTAATACACCCCCTGCCGTACGCTACTGGTGGTTTTCATGGTAAATATGTAAATGTCCTTCTCAGATATAAGTGATACTGAAAGGTAATTTTCACCTCTTAATGGAACAGTGAAGCTCCCAACTGCCCTAGTATATCATAAAGCAGCGGGGCTTTCAAATATTTATTTATCTCCTTCTATCAGAGGAGAAAAACGTGAAAATCAACATTTCCTGGCTCACCTTAACGTAATGCGCATACCAGGGCTCGTGCTGAGGATTTGAAGGAGACCTGTGGAGCGAGACGGGGGACCCATGGTTGGAACGATATTTGTGATGCCGATTGCGCGGACGATGACGGTTAGCTGCAGGAGTGGGGCCACAACACTTCTCGGCACACACTGCTTCAATGATGGGACGAGTAGAGATGCAGAACCCGTCCGAAATATACCTCTTGGAGCGAAGATCCTTGCAAGATTGCCTGGGTGCAGTAGCTATCCCCTCTTCATTTAATCCTCGGCCTTCATTCCCTTGACCACGCCGTCTCCTCTGCCCCCAACTGCCTTTCCATTCATCACCTTTCATAAACCCTGCAATAAAGGGTATTATCATTATTTCATTTTACTTATATTAATGATAAATGTTTTACATATTTACATTTATATATAGGCCCTGCAAACCGCCACTGGCGCATGGCAGGGGGTGTGAAACACCGAAATGTTAGAATCGCACGGCCGATATTTTCTATACTAAGATTCTAAGAGCAAAAATATAATTTTTGTGTTAAAAGTTAAAGAAATATTTTTAATTTTCACCTAAAAACTATACCTAATTTGGATCTTGCTTAGCTATAAATACAACTGTAAATCGAAATTCGAAGAAATATGCAATGGTTACATAGGAAAGGGAAAGATTACTCCAGAATCTGATATTTCATGCGTTATTCCATTATTTATCACATGCTTAATATCAGAATAGTAAGCAATATGTATTGTACTGTTCTAAATATTAAAATAATCCAATAGAGAAATACAAAATTTACTGCAAAATCGCTCAAAAAGCGAAAAAGTTAAGGAAACCATGGACACATCTACGACTTAAAAAAAATGTAAGATGATCAAATTCTCTATGAATGGTAAAAATTGAATAAAATACTGCGAAGGTGAATTATTGATTTATTTTCTTCAAGAAAGATTGTCAAGCTAACACTGTAAAACGCGTGTTTCCACTGTATTTGCTGCAATACTCACTCGGACAATTGGACATAAAAATGCTTATTCTCTAATACTTGAGCAACGCTTAAATTTCATGGTCGACTGGAGAGAGCAAACTTTTACCGCCTTTATGCTGTCATTTGCAATGAACTTGAAAGACGACCGTCTCTTCAATGGTTTATTCGAGACACGTAATCAAAAATATGGGAAACAAATAGCAGGCCGAGCAAGTTATAAATAAAAACTCAACTTAACGATCAAATCTACCATAAATATTCTCAGACGATCATAAATCTTTGCTCATGAAAGCACTCATTAGAAGTTATATATAAAAAGATAAATAGAACCGCTTTGTAATCCATGGAAACGTGCACCAAGAAAACAGGAAGTGCGACACTAAAAATATCCTGATAGCTAGACAGGCGCCATCACCGTTGGCACTTTTGGTCATTTCCCATGGGTGCTTCAAGGTAAGGATTCATCATGCCAAAAGACACAAGGAAATCTACGCATTTGGATGACAAATCCAAAACAGTTGATGCTCTTCTGGCAAGCTCCCTTAGCATCTGAGGGCTTAATTAAAAGGACTAGTACATCAAAAGTAACGTAATTATGAATCGACGTGAATTAAATCCACAAAATAAAATGAAAATTTCTGGAAACCAGTAACAAGATTGTACGAGGCGTGAGACATGATATAACACCATAATTCTGGGTTAACGCGTCTCGCTATTCTCAAATAATTATCTCCGAAAAGTAGTGATATTTGAAGCAGGCAAAGGAGGAGTTCACAAATAAACTTAAACATACCACTGTATTTCACTTGAGCACCATTGCCGAGTTTATAAACGAAGCGGATAAAACACCATCACTGCACTCAACGACAGGAATTTCATTAATTAGAGCCGTCAACTCAAGGTGAACTTCTTATACATGATGATTTTCGAGATTATATACATTTGTAATTAATTTTAAGAGTCTTACACAACATAGATATCGAATGACGAAGAAGATAAATTTAACCTCTTCCTTCGCATTTCCTTAAAATGCCACTTTATGAATAAAAGTAAACATTATAACGATTTGTACGCGAAGTTTGAGGGGATTTGCTTAAGCAAAAACTTATGCTTGACATTCTGTCGTCTCCATTCTCTGCAAAAATCTGATGTGAGGTTTGTGCAAACCTCTTTGGTCGGGGATCCTCATGCCTCAAATGAATATCGCCGAATATATATTTCAAGAAAATTTACAATTAAGTCTAATAAACGTGATTAACAGAAAGAAGAGAAATTATTTATAACTTCTGCCGAGTATCACTTTATGAGTTACGTAAATGCTTTGAGTATTTACCTTCCATTTTAGCTAGCTGTAACAACTCAAATAAAAACGGAAATAAATGCAGTTTACTGGATGATTCCAAAATTTATCGAGAAGTAGGTTGTAAAAATTTATTTTCTACTTAATAAAATGATATATAGCATAGAAATAAACAGGTCTCCCGGATAGCCGTGTGGGCAGCGAGTTCGACTTCAATTAAAGCGGTCCTGGGTTCGATTCCCGGTGGGAGCTCACGTGCGAAATGACTTTGGCTGGCGAAGCACTTTACACGGAACTACTACAATGATCAACTAGTTCATCTGACGTTATTTCCGCGGTGGACCAGTCTAAGAATTATTTTTAAGGAAAAGTATGACTGAGTGCAAAATTAAATCTTAACTCCCCATGGATTTTTTCAGGGAACTAGCTTGGGACTCTCATACTATAGTTCTTCTCTCTCCCCGCGGTAAAGCAGATGTGTCCATAGTACCTTCGTCAGGATTTTATTTAACGGAAGCTGGTGGATATCTACGGCCTCCTAACTGGTTCGCGGAAAATTAACGATTTCCGAGCATTTCTATTATTGACAATGTAGGATCGCATAGATCTAAAAATTTGCATTAAATGTTATTCATAAGAAGAAATGATTGTTGCATAGCATTACCAATAATCCGCGCAGTATAGTGATGGTCTTCGCATTTTCCTTATAAATCTCAGTAAAATTTGCGACATTATGGTCCCGAGAAGTGTAGTCTGATGTGAAGGAAAAAATGTTTAAAAAATCTATGGTACACGAGCTCAAATTGGCATGTGAGAGAATATTTTGGCACTCGGAACTATTACTGCACTATCCTTGCTACCTGTTCTTCACTTCACGAAAAATGAAAAACAGGTAACACCCAGATAAATAAATGCATATTAGTTACAACCGATGATTATTTACGTTTTACAAAGTCTTAATCCCCATCATTGATATAATAAAATATATAATATCAGCATCACATTTTATTGTTTGGTATCGCATTGGCACGCACGTCCTATTCATGTATCAAACGTAGTACTCTTGTCACGAATGATTCCGTTCATGTCCTAGACTATAGAGTTGCAGAAAATGGAAAGTTTTAATCCTATTTCCATCCTCTACGGAAAGAACTTTAATTCTGCAGTTCCGGAAATGATTCACTTGGTGCATGACAGATTTCATCCCTTCTTCAACTTGCATTTCAGAAAAAACTTTGGCAAAATGACCCTCGCTAATAGCAGAAAATTTAAGGAACCACCCAGCTGCAGGGATCAAACAAGATTGTAATTGCCTCAAACGATCAATTTAAATTGAATTAAACGATGAACGCTGCATGTTTCGGGATTAGACCACTCGGGAAATGACGAGGCGATTTCCCGGTTGGCACCGCGCCTGCACGCAATTGCCGACGACATTTCGCAAATTACTTGCATTGCACCGGTCAAGAGCAATTGAGGAGCCGAAGTCTCATAATGCCTTGACAACGAGCTTTCAATGCATCGCAATCAACAGAAAGATCTCTGTGGGGGGATGCAAGTGCAGTGTTGAGGAGGGGCAATTATGGAACAATGAAGCGGAGGGCAAAGGGGAGAGAAATTAGCCATGAAAGAGGATGGGAAGGACAATGAGAGAGTTGAAAGGACTTGATTGCAGTGGAGTGGAGCAAACGTAAGGGAAAGAAAGAGATAAGAATAGGAATGCGAAAATGAAAGGAAGACGTAATCGAACGGGACAAAATGAACTGCAATAAGAATTCATATGAAGCTTGTAAACGTTGATTTTCCATCTCTTCTCGGTTTTATTACTTGAATGTTTACGGAAATTGAATTAAAAATAATCTTTCGTGCATCGATGATATATCGCCTTTCATCTGTCTTCGCGACGAGCTATATAGTAAAGAAAAGTTACGGTTTGCTTCCTTAAGGTAAAGCAACAAAATTCCATTTCTTCAAGGAAATTATGGAATAAAATTCTCATCTATATCTTAGATGTCCTCCAAATTTTTCATGCTCGATTTTATTGGGCTACAATTTTACATTATGATCATTTATGTTTTAATTTGATATCACTAATAAGTATATTCTATAAATATAGATTATTTTTGTGCAGTGGCGGATATAGAATGGTCGGTGATTTTACATCATGTTTATATTCAACTCAAAGTATTGATAATATTATTGCCTTAGTTCTTTACCACAAAACGTCTTAAATTTAAAATGTCTTTTATTTGAGATGAAGGTATTAGTTGTATACCAGTCTTAGAAACACTTTGCTGTCAGTCTGTGGCTTGAGATAACCATTATATTCTGGGATAATATCTGCTATTACTAGGTTTTCAAGGGGGAAGGGCGATCCTCCTCTTCGACCACCCTTTAATCCACAAAGGTTCTTCGCATGAATGAACAAATTAAAGGGAGGATTCCAGGATTCTCTTTTAGTAACATACAACTTTCTTGTGAGCACAAGTCATATTTATAAATATAATTTATCATTTACATTATATTATCTCTGAACTAAGAACAGTGTTACAGATGTGCTCGAGTCCTACTCGGAATGAAGTAACAAATGAATTATAACTCACTATCCTAATAATAAAATATTAAAATATTTTTTAAATAATTTAAAATTTAAAACAAATTAAAATTATGTTTTCATGTAAGAGAAATTTATATGTAAAAGTATATCGCAAAACACATTTATTAGCAAAAGTTAAATATCAACTTCCATACATATTATGTAGATTAGCAAAATCCTAAATTTTTTATCATGTTTACGCAAATTAAGTAAATTATTATTAATCCAATTAGAGACAAACTTTATACAATTTAATAATTTTTTACAGGGACATAATTTCTTTCAGTACTTCTGAAAGAGAAATTCGAAACAAGAAATGATATTTCTGGTTTAAACAATATTTAAATTTATGGAAATAAGGAAAAAATAATTCTTTAAATGAAGAACTAAGGAACCTCTCAGTAAACAAAATCAAGAATTTATTTGAAACAATCTCACCACTTTCTGCATCGCTGTAATCGCTAACGAGATCGTTTGTAATCAAGTAAGGGGCGAGAGTGGAAAGAATCCAATGAAGCATGCAAATAAATTAAAAGATAATATCATGGTATGCAAAAAACGTACATGGTGTCAGTTTGTTTAATGGCAGTCTCATGATATAAAGATTATCAAACAATTCTAAGATATCGAGCCGAGTTTATAGAACGTGACAGGTAGTCAAGAAGGTTTATAGGGAAACCATAAGAAAAGCGGATTATAATGAAAAGATTAGCTTAAGAAGGAGCTGATCTTGCATACAGATCTGTTTCTTACGTCTCACGGTATCGAGCGTCATTTTCTGAGTTTACAATGACAGTAAGAATAAACTCTATGAGAATACGGCTAAGTTCAGAGGTCATAAAGCATTATCCCTGCCGAAGGACAAGCAGATATAGAAAGGTAAAAAACTGACTGGTAGCCAAAGGCTGCAACTTTTGGGAATGTCGAACTCAAACTCAAGTGTCGTGAGAAAATTGGCGCTATTTATAAAGTAAGTAAAGGTCTTTATTAAGGCGAGAAAAGTACGTAATGAAGGCAGTTAAATAAGAAATTTCAATTACCATCTGTTCAAATCATTCCAGATGAGAGATTACGGAGGTATTTCTTAATTTCGTTTCCATGAAGTGCTGAGAATATTCTCAATAACGG